>OX297854.1:3911760-13911760 GCA_946477585.1 Cheilosia urbana | reverse complement strand
CCTCCGTATAACCTATGAAGATGATTATAAAAAATAGAGAAAACAAAAAACAATACCGAGCGCTAGCACAAAGAGGTTTCGTGGCTTGCACAACAATCACTAATCGTAATCAGAATAGAATCACTATAGCAATAGAATAGAGCATTTTAAATCACAATTAAGTGTGACTCACTCTCATCTCAAATCTCAATTCTCAATCTCAATTACATACCTAGTGCGAGAAACAGATTAACACAGCGACTTTGACAGCAACAGCAACAGCGAATTTAGGATTAGCTCTAACGTTGATGTCGCTGTCGATGTTGCTGTGCTAGTGTGTTCAAAGTAATTAAAATACAGGTGGTTCTAAAAAGTTGTCAAAGTTGCTGTTGATGTCGATGTGTTAATCTGTTTCTCGCATAATACCTTTACCTATCTCTCTCAATCCCATGGACCAACCAGACCCACCACATTCGCTCTACTACTCAACTCATTGAATTGGAAAAAGTGAGAAAAAAAAAAAAAAACACAAAGCGCAAAAGGTGCCTAAAAAAAGAGAAAGAAAAAGCATACGGCAGAAAAACAGATATAGCTATAGTCCAGGACGTAATAATTTTGAAGACATCAATTTCTCTCAAAGTATGCATTTTGATCAAAATCGTTTGTGCCGTTTTCAGGTAGGTAAAATAAAGAATTTTCCAAAAATTTCTTCTTTTTTTCAAAAGTCAATTGAACGATAACATAGAGAAAAACTGAGTTCGCTTTTAAGTAAGAAATACCCATTTTACCTTTGGAATGCATTTTTCTTACAATTGTATGGACCGTTTTCGAGATACATATGTCCAAATTTCAAAAGTTTTTAAATCGATTTTTTGGCGAAAAACTGCGTTTGCAGTCATTTTAACCTCACCCACTTAAGCTTAAATATCCATTT
Organism: Cheilosia urbana; assembly: GCA_946477585.1. NCBI lineage: Eukaryota > Metazoa > Arthropoda > Insecta > Diptera > Syrphidae > Cheilosia > Cheilosia urbana. Next base: position 13,910,847 of record OX297854.1, on the reverse strand, counting down.
TGGTTGAAATAATTAGAGAAGTTTTCGAACAAATCAAACTGGTATATGAACATTTTATATGGGAAGTGGAAAAAAAAACACGAACTGTGGGCCCACATACTCCAAATCTGAGTTTTGAACTAAATTTGGGCAGCAGTTTACAGTTGGACAGGACCGAATTTCGCGACCCACTTTTTCGCGGTCCTCTATTATCGTATTATCAGAATTGATTAACATCTCCAGTTCGAAATTTTGTGCGAATGCAATATCTTTCTCTTACTATGCGTATTCGTGAAATTTAAAAATATCAACAGTTACCTATATCTGAAATATTTAAGTAGGTAGCTTCTGAGAAATAAAAATTGCACTTTCCATTCGGGGAACCCAACTACAGTGGTTGTATTTTTTTGACGTATGAGGTCCACCAAAGATCAGATAGAAATCCTTCACCGTATATCTGAATTGTTCTTCATCCTAAGATCGAAGTACAGCGCTTCAACCGAGAAATGTATAGTCCAAAGCAGTTGATTAGGAGTCACGGCAACTGAGATAAGATTAGGGAGAACTTAAAGGTATTGCCAGAAATCATATAGCCTAGCAGAGGACTACACCATTAAAGTAAGGCAGTTCACAATAAAATTGATCCTGACTGTCTATCACCCTGGCTCTGAATTCCATTGCAGTTCTAACCTCTCTCTCCCCATTTCCCATAGTTGCTCTTGAAATCCCGCACAACAAAAATATGGTCCTTCGAGCCAAATCAATTAACTTCCGCCTTGTTTTCGGTCTCAGCCCCCATTTGGTATTGCAATGCTGAACTCTTCCACATTCAAACAACACGCCACCGTTTATCACGCAACCTCTCAACATTTCAAAAAGAAGTACTGGCCAAATCTACAACTCCAAGCAAGACGATTCCAGAAGTTTAAAGTTGTGCAAAAGAAGTAAAAATATTAACACTCTCCATCATTGTTACGGAGGTCATAACCGAAGATGTATATACAGTTTCGGCTGTGCTCACTAAACAGAAAAGCAATTAACATTTCGAGCTTTTTCCGTTTTTAACTTACTGCCGAGCATGCAACAACTTACGGACATTAATTTCCTGCAATATATCCTGGCGGGAGAGTGCATACAAAAGAAGGAGTGTTCCCTCTATTCCTACAGCGAACACTTGCTGCAAGAAATTCACCATTCATTGAGGGCTGGCATCCGGTAAGAGAGGGTAAGTGTATCTGTGTGCATTTAAAGAGTTCTTCCACTTGACATCCACGTTTTTTTCTGCTGCATTAGCTTCGCTGTTGTTCCACCTGTGCACACTTTGACTTTCAAACTGAGGCGAAGAGCACCGTTCACCGTATAGTTGGTCTTCACGTTGTGTTCGGTTGAAGACGGGGTGAGGGTGAGCATTTTTGTCGCGGGATATTTCTTATTATAGAAATGGTTTTGTAAAATTATTTATTTAAAGGGTGTCCTGACACTATTAGCGCGGTTGCAAGGTGCTTTAAGAAAATGTTGCATCATTGTGAGAGATGACACCTGTGACTATGTCATGTGCAACAATGACTATGACAGGGGTTGGATGGGGGCTATTCAGTTTGGTTCTGGAATGTATAAGTGTAGGTAATTTTAGATTAAATGTCTCAAAAAATTGGGTTTGGTGACTGACATTAAACCATCGAAAACTGTTTCCAGCACTGGTGCAGAGCGTAGTTGGTTAAATCAAGGACCATTATAACTGATTAAGTGTGCATGTTCCTAAGCGTTGTACAATTCATTTGAATGACAAGGTAAAGGATCGTTTCTATGCTCGATTGGATGAAAATTGAATTTTCACAAAAGTGGGGACGTGGAAAAAAAAAATTCGAAACTGATTTTTGCATTCTTCAATTGAAGCGATTTGGATGACATTTATGAACATTCCAAAATACAAGCCTGTAGAGAGGAATTGGTACGAGAAGGTAATTTTCCCCTAATCTGAGTATTGATGTCATTGCAGAAGTTCAACGCTGAGCCTCTGTAGCCAAGTCTTGTGCTACCTCAAAGAGATATCTGTCCATATTGACCTTCTGTTCGAAATGCGGTGCTTTCTGAAATAATTCCGAAATGGTTCTAATACGTACAGACAAACTTTCAAAATTCGTACAGAAAACCGCGCCGACATCGACTGTATAATGATTTAGAAAAGCGTTCAAAAACCACCGACAATTTCCCCAAAACTCTAAAAAAAAAAAACCTTGAAATCGTTTCAAAAATGATTGATCCAAAATCCCCCTAAAATGTTATCCAAGAAATTCCCCTAGAAACGACGTTTGAATGGGTCTCTAGAAACTCGATGTAAAATGTTCCAAAAACCGCATCAAAAACGGCCAAATAATGGCGTTCAAAAACGCAAAAAAAAAAAAAAATTAACCTGAACTCCATTCATGGAAAACGATAGAAAAACGCCCATCGACTTACGAAAATACTCCACTAAAAGTGATATTGAAAAACGTTAAAAAAAACACATAAACGTCATGAAAAAACATAAAAAAAACTCCAAAACTTGCACCGGAACAATCCTTAACTTATCTAACTATCTCTCTAGGGTGACGAAATTCTTTTTCATTGTGAGTGTGACCAGTGACCTACTGCCCAAAGCATCGGTGTTGCACCAAAGCATTTAAAAAAAAACCGGCCCAAAAATCGCACAGAAGATGCCACGTAGATTAACACTGAAAACGGCTTAGAAAATAAATCAGAAAATTCCATAAGAACCCCCCAAAAAAAGCATCGACAACCCTTCAGCTTCATCTGATTCAGCTTTGAGTTTAAGAGTCTTTAAACAGTGTATACGTCGCTCCGATCTTTAGTCATATCAATCTAGTCTTTTTGAGTACTGAGCAGTCTCAGAGTTTTTGTCTCTGAAACTTCTGCAGTAGTCGTCACTGTCTCGACACTATGCGCAACTATTTCCTTTCACAGCAGGGAAAACCACTCAAGAAAAGGTCTAAAAGTCGTTCAGAGATCTTACCGAAATACTGCCAAAAATTTAAACTGAAAATGGTTCGAAAAACGGTTTAAAAAACGACATCCAGTTAAAAAAGTTAAAAAAAAAATGCAGACCATCTCTATTCGTGGCGAAAAAGCAGGCGTATTGACAGAGCGTCTATACCGATGAAATCCCAAGGCGGCTCCAATTGAAAACAAGGAAACCAAATCCTTTATTCATCTTCCACAGGGTCAGAGGTCAACAGAATACCGCTCAGTCAACTTGTATATTTGAACACCCCATGTCGATGTTTTTACTTTTTCCCTGCCAAATAAGCGCAATCAATAAAATACCAAAACCCTACCCACCCAAAAAGTGCTGTCATACCTTTCACACCTTGTCATGGGCATCACCTCCATTAAGGCTATAAAGTTTGTCCTTCCCTCTGTGTCTACAGAGAGATGAGAAAAAACGTGTGTACGTATACAAAAAAAGGATCCAAACAAAATCCGAAGAAATTCTCAACTTTATGTCTCAATTGTGTGTCGACATTTATATCCCTTTTTGCCGGATTCACTGAAGGTACCGCATCCCATAATTTTTTTCCTCCGAGCTCGTTTTATGTGTTTAGTGTCTGCTGGCGTACACACCCCCACCCCATACAGACGCTCTTCAAAATTGGTTTCAATTGTGAATACACAAACCGAAGAAAACTTATAGGTACCCAGGAACAAGTCCTGAGTGTGTACTCCTTGGCTGTGACCTGTGAGTGTGGCTGTGTTGAATCCTGCCAATTGTTTGTTGGTTTGTTTATTTATTGTTTCAAGTGCTCGTTGAGCAGATAAACAAGCAGGGACCACCGCCGCTACAAGGGCCAGTGAAGGGTAAAACATAAAACAAAGCGAGGCAACATTTATCTGTGGGAATCATCTCTGCAAACGACCTGCAGCTATTGATTTTCGATTTGTGTGGGTGTGTACTGTGAGTATGTATAGCTGTGTCTAAGATCTTTCGATTCAATTCGATTTCGATTTCGAGAATGCAGCCATCATTCGGGCTAAAGGGTTTTTATTTGCCGCTAATATTTGATCTCGCAACAACGGAGCGCACACATATTTCGCCTCCAAATTGAGATTGATTAGGCTGGTGGGTGGGCGGGACTGCATCGAAAGCTACTTAGTAACTGCGAACGAAATCCGTGCACATGGCTTGTGCACATTCGGATCCGGCCAAATGTCAAATGAGGACTTGGCTGTGGCGCTAACCCTGAGATTCGAATGACAACCAGAGTCCTTGGAGTGTGGAATCGATTTTCTAACAACAGTCGAACATAATACACTCTGAAGTCAAGTGCACTGTGTGCGGTGTCGCTGGTGGGTGGCGGGTGGCGGGGCGCTGCATATAGTTCCCATTGGATTTTCGGCTGCGACTGCGATATGCAATTTCGGTCGTCCTCGCTCGCGTGGATGTCACGAAGCGTACAGATGGAATAATTTAAGACTTTTCGAGGGGCTGCTCTTATGTCGATTTTGAGGGTCGTCGTCGTTGACGGAAATAATTGAGTTAACTTGACTCGACTGAGCATGACTATGGGTTTTGAGTTTGGGTTTGGGTTTTGGGTGAATGTGCGGCGGATCGGCTCCTTGGTTTGGAAAATGCACATGAATGTGATTTGGAAAGCGTGACATTGAGGACTCGCATTGACATAGAAATACTGCGCTGGGGGGAATTAAAGTCGACAAATGCAAAGCGGAAGAGGAAACTGTTTTGTGTTTCGAATGGGTGTGCTGCCATTTTGGTGGATATGCAAAGACCCGGGGCTTTATTTCAGATCTTATGAAGTTCTTCTGTGGGGATTTGAACATGATGGGGGATGGAGTTGAAAGAGGAGGAGTGTTTGAAGGCACTTTGACCTAGTAAGAGAGATGTGTATGCGGTGTCTTTAAACGGGATAAAAGAGATGAAGGTATGTGTGTTTGGTTGGTGTATATTTCAACGAATGGACGTATAAAGCTATGGCTCGAAAGGGTTTCGATTTAAATTCTGAAAGTTAGTTGGAAAATGTAAAATGTAGTCGCAGTAGCTTAGTGGTTAGTGTGTTGGACTGCTATGCGGGGGTTCAAGGTTCGAATCCCGCAAAAACCCAATTCCGCCTTTATAGGGTTTTTTCCGCTGCGCTACCTCTCGCGAACGTCTGACAAACATCCGAGAGTATAAATGTCTTGTAAGAGCTTCTCAATTAGCCGTTTGGAGTCGGCATAAAACTGTAGATCCCTTCCATTCGTTCCAAAAATGAAAAACTCACACAAAACGAATGGTTGTGACCCTAGGCCTAGGGTCTCTCCGGACCTGTTGCGCCAACTATTTATTTATTTATTTAGTTGGAAAATTAAATAACGATTTGCTTTTGTGAATGAATTACCTATGTTGTTCTTTATAAGGCGGTACTAAACAATTTTAGAAGTAGTTTTAGACAGAGCGTAGTTTCGTCATGACATCTTTTGGCAAAAATGACAAGTCACAATTGAAAGTGATTTCAAAGCATGTACCTCAGAAGTGGGCAGTTATTGAAGGTTGACTTGACGTTTTCTATTCCTTGGGTACTGCCAAAGCTTAAGTGCTCCTGGAAATAAATCGACTATCGACCAATAGTAGCGAAAGGCTTATAATAGGCCTAATATAGAAGCAGCCAATAAGTGCTGTTTTGCTACTGGACGGAAATATGCCTTTGACGAAGAACCGTTCGACTTCTACCTCTACTTGTGGCCCCGCCAAGAAAGTATTATTCGGAAATCGCACGCGCCGACACAGCAAGATTAACATTTGCATAGCACTAGAGAGCTGCGTGAACTTTTTTTGTTTATAATTACTTGGGCCGTCTGCATGCTGATAATCAATAGCTCGAGATGGATTTGTGCACTGGAAACACTCAGATGTATAGACCGAGCGAGCTCAAACTGTAGTCTCACTAGAAGAGAAATAAAGCACTACCCAGTGTAAGGCAAGACCGGTCCATTAAGGGAAAAAATCCACCAAGTAGGTCCAACAGCTGAACCGCCCATAGCAAAACTAAGAAGCAATAGATGGCGCAACAGCTCCGTAGGGACCCTTAGTCCTAACTTCTCACAACAATTTTCTGCCAAACGGCTAATTAAGAATATCTTTCATGACAGTTCATGACAGGATTTTTGTCAGATGTTCGCAAGAGGTGGAAAAAACCTCAATTTGGAATTTGGGTTTTTTTCAACTACACCTATCCCAATACCCACATCTATCAAAGCGATTATTTTAAAATTAGCTGAGTTCGAAAAAATTGACTTGCTAGGACCTCGCTCCAGTTTTTGATAAAGCTGCGATTACACGGGCATTTTTTTGCGTCATTTAAATGGCGTTCTGACGTCAAAATGGCGTCACAAAGCCGTTATTTTAATGTCGTTCTGTGTGATCGCCATTTTTGGGATAACATTTTCGGCGTCATTTAAGTAACTAGGAAAATGGCGGAATAAATGAAGCGTTGAGAATGAGAAGGTTTTAAGCGACATTTTTGAAAATTTTGATGTTTTTTATCTGATTAAGGTATTATGTGACAACTTAAACTTCGGCCTATTCGCCGATACTCTACTGTACTTAGAGTAAGTGCTGCAAATATGGCCCACCCTTAACATTTTTTTTTTATAAAACCATAAATTTAAGTCTAATTCATTTATTATTTTTTTAAACAGTCTCACAAATTATTTTTATTTCAGTCCTTAGAAACTTTAATTAGAAAAACAAACATAAATAAAAGTTAAAAACAAAAACTTAATGGAACTCTATAATTCAGTTTTGAAAAAAGTGCGACTAATATGGCCCACCTGGTGTTAAATATGGCCCAGGGTGGGCCTTCAAAGATCCCATTATTTTGTTGTAGATTGCTGATATGGCTTTCATCATGTCCTTCTTCCGCCAAGTCTTCCGTGGTTGTAGACTTTGTTTAGACAGTTTAGCCTTCAAAAAAACAAAAATTAAATTAAATAAATAAATCAAATTTCAATCGAGAAAACGTGTCAAATATGGCCTACTTGGTCATATTACCAACACATGGGGTGGGCCATATTAAACACACTTTGATTTTTTTACTCATTTTAATTTTCAACTTAATTCATAAACTTCCTTTTAAATTTTAAATTAACACAAATTAAGAAAATATTTAATACTCTTTAATTTTAGAAAAAACTTACGAATTTAACACAGAATTTTATGTAAAAACACTTAAGAATACTTACCAAAAAATTACAACGAAAGTATAAAAAATAAAATGCGCCGAATATCTTCAAGCCCGTCGCGCCACACTCACCAAAAAAGACTGAGGCTAAACCGAGCTGAACATGTTCGCAGTGAAACATTTTTTATTTCGCTGTGGGTTATGGTTTGTGAAATACAGTGGTGGGCCATATTACCCACATGGGCCATATTTGCCGCACTGGTAAATACACAACTTTTTAAATGAAAAGTGATTGTAACTTCTTTGCATAAAGGCGTTAAGGTAGTGTTGCCAGATGGTTTTTGATGAAAGTAGTTCATGGGGCTCCAAGTCCCGAACTTTCCCGGACAAATGACGATCAGAAAAAGAGTACAAAACAAGGACGAAAAAAACAAAATTTTTATTATGATTCTTAGAATCTCAAGTATACATTATTAGTTCTGTTCGTTTACTAGATTTTAACCCTTTGTATCACCGTGTTGCAGAAATGCAAAATACTGCAAAAGTATTTGTCAAATTAATAGATATCATTTAAGAGAGTGATTTAAGAATTTTTCCATATCTACTACTATGATTGACAAAAAAGGCTTTTATAGGGGAGAGTTTTCCCTTTTTGTCAGTTTAGTCCATTCAGATAACAATCAAGTGAGGAATGCAACTTTGGAATTTTTTTATATAATTAAAAATAATGTTTGTGGAAATCAATTTGCTTTACTAATCAAGTGAGTATAAATAATACTTGCTTTAGAGATTTTTATCTTAGCAAAATGAAGCCTCTATAACGCAATGTTGTAGATATGCAACCAATCTTTTTTTATAAATAAAATACAAAATATCAAAATTATTTCGTTTTCTTTTATAAGATTATTATATATAATACCAAAGAAAGCTGAAAATCCTTATTTTTTTTAATTTGGACACATTGCGATACAAAGGGTTAATTATCTCCGACTGATTTTTCGATTAATTTCTAAATTAAGTGGATAAGTGAAAATAATCCCGGACATTTTATTAAAACTATACCGGACGTTCCCCGCAGAAGCAAAAAAGAGTGCATGTCCGGGAAAACCCGGACGGATGGTAAGGCTACGTTAAGGGCATTAATTTGTAAAAAAATACCAGTTATTGTAACGTTTAATAAATGAAGTCAAAATTTACTTATTTACTTTTATTTCGTATTACTCCAACTTCTCCAACTCCAACTTCTTTTATAGGCAGATTTAGGGGCAAACAACATTAAACGTCTTTTAATCGAAACTAGAAATTTGTCACTTAACACCTTCTCATTCTCAACGCTTCATTGACACACGCCTAAAAATTCTGGCGTTAGATTAAATATTTTTTGGTTTATATAAAATAAGTCAACGCCGAGAAAATATTAAAATGTGATATTTTCCATATATTCAAATTAAACAACTAATAAGAGTTTTATTAATTTTTAATTATGTCTGCCACTAAAAAATAGGTCTAAGATATTTGATTTTAATAAGGATGGAGATGGGTTTCAATGCAAAAGTATTTAAATTAAACCCTTATTTATATTGAATAATTAAAGAGTTTTAATTCATTTTTATTCGAATTAAATAAACTGCAGATTAAAATATAATACTTTGACCTCAAATTCAATACTTCTTTAGCTTTTTATAAACCCATGGAATAAATACAATCTTATTATATTTTAATACCTCTTTAGATTTGATTTATATATCAATGGGATATATTTCAGCACCAAACATATTTTATTTTAATTATAATTTTTATTGGTTTTAAATATTACAATCCATATAGAAAATTATCAACCGTAGGCAAACAATAATAATAATTCAATACTACGGAGGTATTAAAAAACACCAACAGATTTTTAACCGTGCATGAATTTTGTGCCATTAAAATGACGGAAAAAAATGAGCATATGAGCTCTTTAATGATGCCTAGGACAAATGACTTTTTGGCTGTTGCGTCATTTAAATGCCAGCCTCGTAAAAACTACCATCTGTGCTTTCATTTGGTGTTTTTTTCGTGGCGAAAGGACGTGTGTTGCATGTCAGTGGCTGCTTTTTCAGAATTTGAATACGAAAGTACAACAAAGTCGAGAAAATTAGCCAAAATGCAGAGAGCAGGAGTGAATCGGGATAGGAAAATTGGGGAGGAAAAGAGGGATCGCGTTTGATTGTTTGTGTGCAAAAGCAACTTTCCCTCTTTTCGCGACCAACGGCTCAACCACTTCGTTGCCAAATACTCCGTTTTCGTCGCGTTGGCTGGTAATGAAGATCATCGTCACAGCTTTCCAACATTCACGCTGTCTCCGCAATTTCCACCATCACCGCAAAATTTATTTATGTGATCGTTATTTTTTCGCTCGTCATTTAATCGCATCGCAACGCAAAATTCAAAATGACGCGCAGTGTCCGTCGTTTTATTTTTGACTAAAATGACGATAACGGTCATTTCGTATGATCGCCATTTTTCCACAAATTACCAATGACGAAACGTAGCTTTAAGGTCACATCGTCATTTAACTGACTCGAAAAAATTAAAGTGTAATCGTACCTTAACCTAGACAGCAGCGATAAGGACCCAACTTTAGATGAACTTCCCGGACGAACAGTAATGACAGGTTTCGCATTTTGACTACCAGCAATGCGGGGTGACTATAGCAAAAAAAAGTGAGAAATGATTATCAAGTACCCGTAAAACGAGTCTTGACGAAACGAAACTGCATTTAAAATATTTGTAGTCTTTTGGGTTCAAGATGGTAAGAAAAATTTGGAGGGTTTGCATTTTTTAGAGGTCCACTGCTTGGTAGAGGGGTCATATGCTGTTTACGATCGTTTGAAGGGTATGTGCAAAGTTTTCTTATGCGATTGAACTGGCTGAGTAAAGTTCTTACCAAAAGCGAACTTTTCTACACCAAGGGTCCTATTGGCTATTATTACGAACGTATTACACAATAGGGCCATTGGTCGTTGTTAAATAAGAGCAAACTTACGAAGTTTGTGTGGAGAAGTTCGCTTTTCACCTACGTATTTACTTTTTTGTATTCATTTTGTCGAGTGTATTGAACTAGACGATGTGTAGTATCGTCACCCGTGTGTGGCTGAATCGTGCTATCGTTGGGCAGTCTTCTGAATTACGGTGGAATGATAGGTTGGAGTACGAACTAGGCACTTGGTGTCATGGCTATAGCTTCGTATGAGATGGTGAGTTCTCTTGAGAATTCAAATGGCAGTTGTTTTTTTTTTGCGTGTTTTAAGGATGTTATGTATAAAGAGCTTAATGAAATCTCACACAAGGTCCGTGAAATCCTTTTCCGTATTTTAAGGTTGTTATATGAAGAGCTTAATGAAATCTCACACAAGGTCCGTGAAATCCTTAAAGAAAATATTCCACCAGTGATCTGAAACTAAGCGTAGACTTTGATTTTTGTGCATATTTTACTCTGAGGTCCTTAAAATCACATTGATCTCAGAATTTTCTTCGCGAGGTACTTGAAAATTTAATTATTAAGGAAATGTCCTTGAAATTCTTAAAAGCACGTTTAAAAAAAAAGTAATAACATAAATACCTATAATAGACTTTAATTTTTATAAATATTTTTCCCCGGGGTCCTTGCAAAAGGACATTTATCCTAAAACTTCTCGAGTGAAATACACAGTAGCATTTGCGAATTAAAATTTCAGAGAAATATACCTAATTGAAATCCTTAAACAGGATGTCTCTTCAAAATGTCCTTAAATTAACAGCCGACTTTGGTTTGTATGGATATTTTTGCCCGAGGTGGCATAAACTCGCAAAATTTCTTTCAAAACCAAAACAAAATGTTTCTATTTTAGAAATTATCCTACCAAAATTCACTTAAAATGTCCTTGAAGTCATAAGAAGCATAAAGATATTACACTCTTCTTTTTAACAGGTTCAGGTAGGTATACATAAGTACAATGAAACTTATGTAGATATTTTTAAGATTTAGGGTGGGAGCTTTCGGGGATTCAATGGGAACTTTCGTGGATGATAATATTTAATTTTTTCCCTGGCTATTATTACTTTGATTACTTTGATAACAACACAATCGCAAAATCCTGTTCTTCCTTCAAGACAATATTTGGGATAAAATTAGCCCATGCCATGCTTAAGTTTCCAAAAGTTCACGGAGACTTTGAAAGACGCGTTCTTCAGCATTGAGATCAATTTTTGTGTGATATCCTTTTATATCGATTTAATCACTACATAGTATAAAACAAAGTCGCTTTCTTTGTCCCTATATCCCTATGTATGCTTAAATTTTTAAAACTACGCAACGGATTTTGATGCGGTTTTTTTTAATAGATAGAGTGATTGAAGAGGAAGGTTTATATGTATAACTATCGACCCGCCCCGGCTTCGCACGGGTATAAAATATGAATAAATCAAAACTGCTGGATCGATTTTAATCATTTTTTCAGTGAGTGACATAGGCTATATTTTATACCCGTGCGAAGCCGGGGCGGGTCGCTAGTTCCTCCTATAATACAAAATGTTGGAAATGACGAAAACGTTGACTATGAAATGCTGCGCGTCACCCTGTAGAAGAGCATTTCCTTACATACCAACCCTAAGCAATCAATGTACCTATACACACATTCGAATATGAACTTCGCCGTATACTCCACGCAACATTTTTCGAATAAAGCCCGAGCTAAGGTATTTTGAGTGCTATCTAAAAGGAATTTTTTTAATTACTATATCAGAAGACACATGAAACATAACCACTCGGACGTCAAGGTGCAGGACTGTCAATTGAATGCCTTTCCACAATATCCAATCGCAGAGTGGATACGAAAAATTTGATATACCCTTCAGCTGAGCTATCAAATGCACGTCAGCCATAAAAATGCAATCAAATTTCCACAATCCTAGAATGTGTCTGGAAACTCCCTAGGGTTCCTTCTGTTCAAAAATATATTAGAACATCATCGGCTATGTATCGAATTCATTCCATCAGCAAGGCCCCAAAGTTCTGATCGCCTATTTATGAAAATTCCTTGAAAACAAATAATTGGATAAATCCTTGCGCATTATTGGCTCTCAAACTGTTTGCTCAGTTATTCCAAATAGAATGCCAAATCCTTAGAAGAAAACGAAAACGAAAATGGAAATTATTAATTGCATAGTGCAACCAGCTAACAGTTACAAAGTCCACCCAATCCTTGCTGCTCAATAAAAAAGAAAACTCATTAAAATTCTCTCCTTCTTCTTTTTGGGGGATACAAAAAGAGAACTTTATGCCCATAATGAGAGTTCTCCGATTGTGTGCTCCCTTCGACAATCCATCGAAGGATACAAGTGATTGCCATGAAAATGATTTCTGATTGATATAAATGGGAATGGCCTCCAAAGTAATGTTGAATAATTGCACGCCAACTATAAGGCACAAATCCTTTCAGCGTAAACTTTCATCTTCGAGTTGTGAAACTTTGAGGGGCTGCTTTTGAATTCATCGACCGCTTTGAGACTCGAGTCGATGCACTTGTAAAATCTTTGAACTATAGGACCATGCGATTGATATGAATATGATAAGACTCATTCCAGACTATTGCTCTTCAGGACACACGTCCCCTTTAATGAAGGCATTAACAATATTACCAATAAATCTCCACCAACGTTTTGGCAATGGAATTTGCGCTAAGCGCTCAAGGCGCCCTCATCAAGAAGTAAGCTTATTCGTGCATCAATGGAGCTACCCCAAAAGTCAATTTGCAGACTAAACCCTTTCGCAACCGAACCCCACGCCCACCTCAAATAGCAGGAGTTACACTTTCAAACGAACCACACAGTAATCCGCCTTGTACCGCAGCCTAATTAAAGGCGTAATGAACACGTTTAGCTTGTGTTGTGGATTCCTAGTATTTGCTAACGCGAAGCTGGCGGAGCTCCCTCGAGCTGCCTGGGACGCATTCATTGCTTGAGGCGCGCTGCGGTGGCAGCGGGACGAAGGATTGTAAACTCAATCGTACAAGATATATTGCCTCCAAGCAGCTTACATGGCGTATACGCGATTAAAATGATATTTCTGCTGACGTCAGGTAATTACCCGCCATTGCCTGTAACAGGGGGATGGGGGTGGCTGACTATGACTGCGAGGATGTCTAGTTGGTTAAGCGGAATGAATGTTCGTGGAGGTGGAAGAGGATTTTTTTTTTATTTCCATGCTTTTTTTTTTTCTGCCCGCTGTAGATTTTGTGTGCGCTTTTTCGTTTTGTAAACGAAACGACTTTTTGTTACAATTATTTTCGCCTTTATAACGGCGTGGGTTTAATGAAAGCCGTAAACTCATTTGGAAATGGTTTAATGGGATTTTCCGGTTTAATTGTAAGGAATGTAGCAACTTTTTCACCGACGGTTTTGTGCGCAAAATGAAATATCAGTTTCGGTGTTAATCCAAATGGGGGCCCGGTTGATCGTTGATGGGTGTGTTGCATTGGAAGGGAAGTGATGGCTATTGAGCAGGGCACTAGGGAGGGGGATATCAGAGCAATGGGGGGTGGGTTGCTTCTGTATATTAGGCTTTTGAGGCAATTGGAAAATAGCCCGTCTGCTTCGATATTAAACCAACGTCGATAAAAAGGAGCACGTAACTATTGAAAACAACGTTGCGATGACCACCAGTCCATGCCTAAATATTCCCAGATATACCTGGGAGGTGGAATGTAAAGTTTTAAATATCAGCGAAAAAGCGAGTAAAACTTATGTCGCATTCAGAATTCAAACTATGACATCTGCCCGCTTCCAGAAAACTTAAAATTCGTATGTCTTCTGAATGGCCGATTGCGATGAATCAAAAACTAAATGTTGCTCCATGATATGCCCGGCTAGGTCTAAAATATTCACACGGATTGGGTTACTAGTTTGAAGGACTAAGCAGGACTAAGCACGACCTTCTAATTACAAGTGTACCAGATTTAATAGTCAAAAATTGACACAGTAAAATAAAAATGATCAGTTTTGCGCAGGTATTCAATTAACACACCCAGTAGAAATATTTTTAAATATTTTGGAAGGTATTATCTCAATCGGCACAGTGGCTTAGAGGTTAGTCTGTTGGACTACTAAGCGAGGGGTCCTAAGTTGGATTCCAGAAATAGCTTAAATTCCAACTTAAGGTTTATTTCCACTGCGCCACCTCTTGCGAAGGGCTGACAAACATGCGAGAGTATAACTGTCATGAAAGAGCTTCTCAATTAGCAATATGGACTTGGCATACAATTGTTGATCCCTTGCATTCGTCCCAAATATAAAAAAAAACTCACACAAAACACAAATCGCTGTGAGAAGCTAGACCCTAGCTAGTCCCTACGGACCTGTTGCGCCAACTGCTTATCTTATTATCTCAATCGATGATGGAACTGAGCAGGGTATTGCCAAGCAAAGCAAAAGTTGGCTGAACTAGGAGGAACTTGATGGAACATCAAAAAAACGATTCTCAAAACACTTTTTAGAGCAGTAATGCCAAACTCTAGTTATTTCCTCAGATACTGCTCATTAACTGATATATAGTTCGGCTTAGTTCATTTGATTAATAGCTCTGTCTGTGTAGTACAGATAGGTGAGGTTAGGTTGTGTGACTGTCTTGAGAGACACTCTTACCTCAGATTGATAGGTCCTTTGCGATACAGATTAGCGGTTAAATATGAGAATATTTAGCTGACTATAGACGAAGTTAATTTGCTTGACAGTAAAAATGATGCTTAGTGTGAGAAAAATTCACATTAGTTATCCGTTTGTGGAAAAACCGAATCAACAGAAATAAAAAGCAAGTTCACGTAAGAAACAAATTCTTAATTTAAGAAAAAACATCTGAATATGAAAAAAAAAATTTCAGACTCTTTGTCGAATGCTTTATATTTTTTTAGTTAGTTTTTAGTTTTTCTCTCTGTCAAATGTTTAAAAATGTCGCTTAAGCCCTTCATATTCTAAGCGCTCTTATTTTAATTTTTTTTTTAAAAGCTATTTAAGTTTTCAAATCTTAGCTTAGATAGCTTCAAAAAAAAAAAAAAAAAAACTTAAAATAAGAGCGTTTTGAACAGGTAAGGTGACATTTTCAAAGAAATGAGTAATAAAAATCGTAAAGCGTTTTAAGTTTTTTACCCATAACTTTTTTGATAAGAATAATAAATGGTATGTACGATGTATGAAATTTGCACTTATTTTCAAATGAAAAATTAGCATATGACATACGTCTTCTGTATATAAAACAAAGTTGCATCGGTAAGAACGCCCATCGCCCGAGAACGGATCATCCGATTTGAGCTATATTTTCTTTGTTGTGTTTGTCTACGCCTAAGGAAGGTTCATATGGCGGTAAAATTGGAAAATTTTAGAAGCAAATTGGAAAATTCGTAAAAATTTATTTACCATACGTCGGGGAATTTTTTTTTTGATTGATGGTGTTTGTCAAAAATTCTGCATGAATTAAATTATTTAGTATCTAGAAAAGCCTTTTCTATTAGACATCTTAGTATCAAAACGAGTGAATGCATTCAAACATTATATACAAAAAAATTCTCACATAGACGTTCGATGAGCTGTTTTCATTCATAATTAATAACGGGTGATTTTTTAAGAGGTTTAGAACTTTTTTAAAAAAAAAACACAAAAAATTCTAAAAAATGAATGAAATATTTATTTGAATCGATAGTTTGAACCTTGCAATTTAATGTTTAAAGATAATTTCATGCAAATGTTGACCGCGGCTGCGTCTCAGGTAGTCCATCCGCTGAGTCCAATTTTGGCATACTCTTTCACACATAGGTATCGGCCGGTATCTCACGAATGAATGCATGGGTGTTGGCTTCCAGTGCGTCAATCGAAGCGGGCTTGTCCCTATACACATTAGCCTTGACATACCCCCACAAAAAATAATCTAATCGTGTCAAATCGCACGATCTAGGCGGCCAATTGACCGGCCCGAAACGTGAAATTAACTGTTCACCAAACTCGCCCCGCAATTGCGCCATTGTTTCGCGTGCTGTGTGGCATGTGGCACCGTCTTGTTGAAACCACATATCATGCAAGTCAAGAACTTCCATTTCGGGCAAAAAAAAGTTTGTTATCATCGCTCGGTAGCGTTCACCATTGACAGTAACTGCGATTCGCATCATCTTTGAAGAAATATGGCCCAATAATGCCGCCGGCCCATAAACCGCACCAAACAGTGGCTTTTTTGGGATGCATTGGTAGCTGTTGCAATGCTTCTGGCTGATCTTCACTCCAAATGCGGCAATGTTGCTTTTTTTTTTTTTTTTTTTTTTTTTTTATAATTTTACTCGCGCTCAAGGGATTGCGAATACCCTTATGATGCTGGGCACAGCGCGGCATTCAAGTTTTTAGGAAGAGAAAGAGGGATAGGAAAGAGTTTGTGGCGCAGTGGATATTCTCTACGAGTGGCGTCCTAATAGCTAGGGGAGAATTGTTGATATTTGTGTTCGCTTATAATTCACTGAAACTTATTCGCAGTTTTTATTTGTGAAAAATGTTTCGTGGTACTGGCTCGGATTTGAACACGTAACCTCCCACTCAACAAGCGAACACTCTATCACTGCGCCACACCCACCCACCCTTATTTACGTACCCATTCAACCAAAAATGAGCCTCATCGCTGAACACAATTTTTCGATAAAAAAGCGGATCCTCGGCCAGCTTTCCAAGAGCCCATTCACCAAAATTTCGGCGTTGTGGTAGGTCGGCTGGCTTTAGTTCTTGTTACAAGCTGTATCTTAAAAGGCTTTACGCACAAATCCTTCCGCAAAATTTTCCACGTAGTGCTGTAACAAAGGCCTAACTGCTGGGAACGGCGCCGAATCGACATTTCGCGGTCTTCTGTCACACTAGCTGATACGGCCGCAATATTTTCTTCACTACGCACAGTACGTAAACGTGTTGGTGGTTTAATGTCCAACAAAGTAAATTTGGTGCGAAATTTGGTCACAATCTTCCGAATAGACTGCTCAGAAGGTCGAGAATGCCGATCATAAAATGGAAGCAGCGCGCGATGAACATTTCGAACCGAGCACGAATTTTGATAGTAAAATTCAATAATTTGCCAGCGTTGTTCATTTGTAAGACGATCCATGGTTAAATTGCAAACCAAACTGAAGCTATTTGACAGTGACACAAGGTACTAAACACACGTCAGCTGTCAAAACCAGTATTGCCAAAACCAAACCAGCTAAGAAATCACCCGTTATATTTAAATAATTTATTCCTTATTCCTTTTACTATTTTCATTACGAACAAATTTCATCGTTGTGCAAATACATTTAAATTTAATTTTTAAATACGTGTCGGAGAAGTTTTTATTCTTTTTAAGCTCTATCCCCCTTTTTTACATTTTTTATTCAAAAAGTGCCACATGAAGTACATGTACGAAATAAAATTCAAGTCTTCGTTTTACCGATTGCTTGCATATGAAGGCCTTAAGCGCGTGAAATGCATTTTAACACCTTTATCTTTTGCTAAATAAAAATCTAGAGGCAATAGAGAAGTTCACAAAAGACAGAAGGAAAAAGGTAAACTCGTAAAAATATCGCTTAGGTCCTTCATATTCTAAGCGCTTTAAATGGTTTCCTTCTGAAATTATCAGCGTTGCTAACAATTATATTTAATGTAAGACCTAGATTTTACGAGCTCACATCAACCCTGCCAACTTTTCAATGGATTGCAACAGTCCTCATCAAATAGATCGCAACAACTTACACACTTTCGATTCTTTTTCTCTGAACGCCAATTTTTTGTAAATGTCACTGTAGATTATGGAACTGTCTACCGTTTCTTCAGGTGTTTTAAAAAAAGAACTAGCGGCGCATTTACCGTTTAAGTAAATCAAGTTATATGTGGTTTTGTTCTCCTTGTTTTTTACGTTGTGTTAACCAAAGCAGAATATTTATCTAGATTCATATAATGCAGTAAATGTTAATATGCATAATGTTTTTTTTATTCGATATATATAAATGAAATGTTAAATTGAATTGAAATTCATTTTTAAAATTGTTTGATAAAAGTATTTAAATTTAAAATTATTTTTTAAGTAGCTTAAAATTGTTCTTAAACTGATGCTGTTGTTAGTTTATAAGATATTTTATCTTAAAATGTAAGCCGGAAAATAAATAAAATAATAAATAAAATAATGGCGACATTTTTCATATAAATTTCAAATTAATTGTAAATATTGTGCGAAAGTTGAAAAATGATTATAAGTACGGAGTGGGGAAGCGAGGAGTAACAACGATTCTCGCTATTTTTAGGGTTGACCCTGACTATTTCTGTTGGGAAACTTTCGTTCTTTCTTATACAGTTGAGTTCTCTGAAAAACAACTCGATGATAAGTACGACCCGTAGGGTCTTTCCGTAATTCGCAGTTGATATTGTTGGCTATTATAAATTATTTAGAGCTGGACTTTATTCTGAAATACTCTTTGTACTACTGTATAGGATCATGAGGAGATGGTTTTCTGCTCGATGGGAACTTCTGTATTAACAATTCGGAACCATAATGCATTTATTTATCGCTTCTATGCTGTGGAATTGAAAATAACTTTTGGCTCACAACTCAGCAGGAACCTTTTGTAGTTTAGTCCCTGAAAACCCAGAACCAGCTGGGTCTCTTTATCAGAGTGTTAAACAAAATACTCTATTGACAGCTGCCTGCACAAACAATCGATTCTTTCCTTATTAACACTACATACTCTTGTCTTATAATCAAACCAATTGCTCATCGAAAGGACATTCGGGCGAAATTGAACGGCAAAGACTCTATACAGCAGCAATCAGCAATTTCTTCGCATTTCCGGTTCACATAACCTACAGTTGTCGTTTCCGTTCGACGGATTAAGGTAATGCTCACTGAACGAAATTGATATCATCTCGGAGGAAAATTGCTTTCCGAATCAGAGCAGGAACTCCGCAGACTCTCCAATACGAATCGTGAAGAAACAATAAACTGCAGCGTGCAATGCAATTGACTTTTGTGAAACTATTTCCGTTTGGAAAATCGAATCCACCGAGGATATCGGATATTAGTTCATTTCTTCGTGGCCTTATGGAGTAAAAAAATTGAGAGCTCCATCCAACCAATTATTGTGTTTATACTTCAACACACACATACAATACAGCAGTGCAATTTCAAAGCCAATTTACTGTCAACTTCATTTGAAAGCAGCAAACCCAATAAAATATTAGTATATTGGCCATAAGTTGTGTGTGTATGTGTGTGGATAGAGAAAACCAGCCTGAAATGATCCCAGATCCCACTACAACAATATCCTCTCTCATATCGTGTTCGTGTCCTGGCAATTGCAGTATTTCTGCCCGAAGGCGATTTCTCTCAGTTCCGTTAATTCAAACAGTGAGCCGAGAACACACATTTGCCAGGCATTTTTGCCAGTACGGCCCATTAATTCCTCCGTTCGGGGCCAATGCAATTTCGGTCCAACGACTACGACCATTGTCGTTCGGCGGGAGGACCAAATTGTCCATGGTCTCTGGAATTGACATTGTCGAATATTATTTTAGGGCCTCAGGCAGGATATGATGCTTTGCGGTATGAAATTTCACAGATTTTTCTCCTCTCCCCAAATGTAGGTGGCTAGGTATAGTTGTATGCGGCTGTATCTCGAATATAGCAACTATAAAACAGTGATAGGTGCTGTTTGTTGGACTTTTTTGATGGCTCCTTATCCTGTTGGATTACCTATGTGCCAGCGGTGGCAGCTGCTCGGCATTGTGCGCCATAAACTAGGATTATGAGTTTTTGGCTTAATGTGAAATTAAATGCGAGGTATAAGAACGATGGGATGTAAGATAAAGCGCACATGCCGCAGCAGCGCAAGGAAATGCTCCAATAAATTGTTTGTCGCCGCTTGATTGAAGAAGTTGTGCAGTCTTTTATGTGGCATGTGAAAATGGGACGTT
Source organism: Cheilosia urbana (assembly GCA_946477585.1). Classification (NCBI taxonomy): domain Eukaryota; kingdom Metazoa; phylum Arthropoda; class Insecta; order Diptera; family Syrphidae; genus Cheilosia; species Cheilosia urbana. The sequence goes on along the minus strand of OX297854.1, from coordinate 13,890,709 downwards.
CGACGTTCGACGGATGGTTCTGGTATTATTTTGGGGATAATTTCGATGTAATTGCTCTCATTGTTGTGTGGAATGTTATAAGGTGCAGGTGCTGCTGATCTCTTAGGCTGCAGAGAAAGTCAGATTAGGGCCTGAAAGTCGGCGCTCAAAGGCATATGCCGGAAGTTTCTGAATGTGTTAAATATTTGTAGAACCTATTTCTTTCATAAGTAAAATTGTGAAGAGACAAACGATCTTGTAAACAGTTTGGACTGTAGAAAACCGACCTAGAAATCCGATTTAGGCTCTTCCCACGACAGACAGATCTACTTTCCTCTTTCAGGGAGGCTTACAAGAATTAGAAAAGTCCAATACCATATTACTGCACTGACCCGAATATGATGAACAATATCACAGTATTGAATGTACCTAAATACTCTATGAGAGCTTAGGTCCATTACAACATCCATAAAATGTTTGTTTGCCACATTTTTTCATGTCAATAGGTTAGGTTAAGTAAGGCCGGGCTGTGAGATCATAGCAAGAGTCTACGCTACACAGATTGCGCATCGCCATCCTCAAGTTTATTTCCATAAGACGATCGAAAAAATGAACAGCACATGTAGGACTCGTAACAGAGACACCGCGAGGATGGTTTATTATCGGCTTCGGGGCCCAGTTTGTCTTATCACTCTTAAGAGTCACACTAAGGTGGATTTTTAAAGCAAGATGCTGTCATTTTGTGTGTCTTTTTTCCGAACAGCCTTCTAACTTTCGACAAACATATGCGGCGGCCACCTTAATAATGTGAGATGTGAGAAATATTTTTTCAAAACTGTTGAGATGCCTTGACGTCTTTAGTACTCTTTGCTCTGAGCTCGTTGGCAGCACCTTCTTGCTTCCATCTTAGGGAACCCGTAGTAGGTTTTGCGTGACGAACTATGCTCTCCTGCCCCATTTAAATAAGTCATAGTTTTCATAATGAAATAAGGCGCCAATAAATTAAGACCCAATATTATTTTTGGGGGCCAAATTTCACTATTATTTAAAAAAAAATAGCTGACTCGTGTTCGCCTTGCTCCGCCAGAGTTCCACCTCGCACACACACACAATTTCCTCCACTGAACGCTGGGAACATCCAACGAACTAGCTGCAATCGAACATTTTACTTTTTTGAGTTGTATAACATTTATAGTTTATTGATTATTGTTCGAATTCAGGCTAACGTACAAAGTTGATTTATATCTTAAAATCGTTGTATTTAATTGAACTTTATTTAAAAAAAAAAAATCATATTTCGTTTGGATGAGTCATTCCAAACGTAGGAGCTAGAAGGCATTTGAGAGTTACAACTTTTCTTAGATATCAGCTTAGATTTCCGCTTCCGGACAGCGAATAATGCTAAAACATATCCTATAACCTAATCTGGACAATTTTCAATGCAATTGTGAATACCGGAATCAATTTGGTGCAGTACTTTTTTAATCTATTCCGAACAAACACCTTAGAGCCGGAATAAAAGTTAGAGTTTTATTATAGTAAGGATAACACAATCATAGCTAAAAAAAAAAAAGCGCTGGTGTTTTCAACGTAAGGCTTACATTTTAAATTATTGTAAATGACTAGCAGATTAATGGAAACAAATCGAGCGTTGAAAACCAATAGTTAAATATATTTGCCTCATGTATTTGGGGCCGAGTTTCTTTTTAAAAAATGGGGCACATCTTCATCATGAATATGTCTCCCAATTTCGGGCCCTTATTTCATTTTTACTTTTGGGGCCTTATTTCCTGAGATCTATTTTCGCGGAGCCCAACAAATTTCTTTCTTAGATCTGATCAACGATTGTTACCATTCTTCCATGAAATATCAAGTTTTTGGCAGAAATCGGAACGCAGACAGATTCTACAGACTTGAGTATCTTAGATATAAAGAAGAGTGGAACCATTAAGATGAAACTGCCTTAAAGCGTTTACGTCGGAATTATTTAAAACAGTTTTTAAAGTAATTTTAAAGTTTTCGAAAGTGCACCTTCCCTAAACGTCTTCAAGATATCCAATAAAATTATATACGAAAAAGTGGGAAGAAAATCCTCTGCTAGCTTGTTGGATTACATAGAACAAAAAAAGGTTTAACAGGTCGTTAACAAATTTAAACCCCCTTGTAGGTTCGTTGCTTTACCATTCTAAAATATGCAATTTTTATCTTATTTACCAAAACGGCATAATTTTTTTTTGAAAAAAATGCATAATTTTTGTGGGGGTTAGGCATAGAAACCTCCATCCTGGTTCGCAATACTGGATGTGGCACACTTTTCATTTGACTGGAGTAATCACAGTAGCAGCAGTCGAAATATCGAAGAAATCGCCAAGAGTTGATCAATAACTTTTTGTCGAACTGCCTAATAGAAAATTAAAAGATTTAAGCTAAAAAGGTAATGTTCGGCATAGTATTTGGAAATCCTTGTCCCAAAGCAAAACTATGAACAGCGAGCGACACGATATGAGATCGCCTGCGTACTTGTTCAGCAACATGGTTAGCAATATTCTCCAATGTTGGACACATTTGAGACCCTCGCACTTTAGAAGAGATCACTTAGCAAAGAGCCAGATTTTTATTACATTTATCTTTGACATCGCAACACGTTAACAACAATCCAAATTGCCTTAAAGATGGTATGTATATTCGTTCTATTACTTTTGCAATCACGCACAGAAAGCTGTTGATCAACTCGACCAATTCGAGCTTGTGCACTTCCTTGCGAGGATTTTTGTTTGTTTGAAAAAATGATTCAAATAGTTAAACATGTAAGCCCGGAATTTCCTATTTCGTCATTTCTTAAAAATAGTTCTGTATCGGGGAGCAATTACCTTTCAAGTCGCCACTCAACATTGCCATATCAAATAGCTATTTGGAATGAAATAAAACCATATTTATGGACACAGCGAATATTTCCTTAAACTTAAATGCGTTCACTTTGTTTGGGCAATGGGAGTTATTTGACAGCTTTTAGTAATTTTTATTTACAGTGGCCCGAAAGTCGCTAATGTTGTAAAAAATGACTAAATCCGAGAATTTTTGAAATGTCATCACTGGGGGCCCTGAGATAAAAAAACCGGCCAAGTGCGAGTGTCATTCGCGCACCGAAGGTTCCGTACTTCCTTAAAGTTGGAGTTTGGAAATTGTGCAATTTTGTTTGCTGATGAGGTAAACTAAATAATTGAATGGAAGAGTAAGAGGAGAAAACACGCTCTACTCTAATGGACGAAATGACCGCGAGCCACGTTTGTGCAGAAAGCTAAGAGTTAAGGTGAACTGTGAAGTCTGGAACCTGGATGAAGTGTAGTAGCGGTGTGTGAATGAACATGAGTAGAGTTCAAATTGTAATCGACACGACAATAATGAATGAAAGAAGCGTACTTTTTATAGTGATGGACTGTTTTAGTTTGTAAATATCTTTTAAAATATTAAGTTCTCGGCCAAACATTCTTCCGCCCATATATAGCTACGAGCATAATCTACAAAAAAGCATATATTATTATTGTTTGTAAATCAAGAAATAAGCAGTTTTTTATACGAATGAAATAATTTTTTTCACCAAATTACTAATAATTATGTACTCTAAAACCAGTCGATGTATCGCTACCATTGGTATTTGCCGTTTAACTAGAGGTTATACCGGATAGACCTACGAACAAAATTGGTCTATAGGGCAGACGAACAGACATCGTAGTGAAACTAATTAGGATCCGTTTTTCCCTTTTGGTACGGAACCTTAAAAAGGAGCCAAACGATGGCTATAGTCGCCCATCGGTAACGCTGGCTATACATGAACCTATTTATCATTTGTCCAGCTGGTTTTATTCTGTGGAAACAGTTTCACGCCCAAACGCAGAATGGTTGAGCTTCTTCTTGGAACCTTTGTACCTCCGAAAAGGCAGTATTGTGAGGGTCTTTGTGCAGTTTTGAACCACGAAGCTACTGCTCAAGAGTCCAACGCACTAGGTACTAGGACCTGTCCTCTTTCGTTTAGTGCCCAAGGGACTTATCAACTTCAAATAGGATGGACTTTACAAATGTAGGAGTTTGGGATGTATACGACAAACTGTATGTCGAAACAAATTAATATGTTGGTCACACCGGTCTTCGAATACTCTCAGAGCATAACCTGCAAAGTTCAATTTTCATAAAATCCAATATGATAGGCAAATCGTTGCGGCGGCAACACCCCTGCTGCCCCACTACTGGAGGAAAACGTACCCAATACCAAATAAAAGCAATTCTAGTACTTTTCAATTATTATCCACTCTTGTGTACCTATACCTACAGATACAACCGCATAGCTAATCCCATTCTTCTTCCGCAGGTTATTAGCCTCTTCTGTGTTCTATTTTCCTGCAAATGAAAAACTTTTCAAATAAAGCAAAAACCAGCAGCAGAATATATATATGTATACAGTTTCGCTCCGTTCTATTGTTTTGTTTCGTATTTGCAATATCCCACAGCAGGATATCATCCTGTTGTTATGCAGCTACTTGTGGTTTCTTAGCAAACAACCCTTTTGGCGTCTCTGTGTATCCCTCTATCTCTATCTGCGAGAGTTCGTCAAAAGTTATTTATTTTAAAGTTTTAATTTTGCATTTTAAATTGGAATGGTTCTGAGAAAATACTCTGCCACCGCACCTGGTGTTTGTTTAAAAAGTTCCACCAAGGGAGACAACTTAAATAGGACAACGGCAACAATTAAAGAAAATGGTTCGTTCATTGTTTGCCTTCAAGTGGACTGTCTCTGTGGGCTGTTGGTCATCTTGGGCACCGCATCTTTGCGAGTAAATTTATCAAAGGATGTTCACCACAATCGAGTATCAAGAGCACTTTACGTGTAAGACTTCTCGAAGGATCGACAAACACGCAGGCACGCTTTCACACCAATTAATTTGCATTTCCATGGCCCCACTATTCATGGGTGCAAAGTGTGAATCGGCGCGCTCATCATTTGCATCAGCAATCCTTGTGCCGCAAGACGCAGAAGAAACGGAGCCTCCTCATTGGTATTCATTTCAAGTACTCAAATAATCGGATAGAAGACGACATCTACCCGACTCTGGCACGGAGTCTGGCTGCCGTTCAACTCTTTGCTCTTTTTTTTGTTTTTTTTTTTTTTGATTTAAGAACAATGGGCGCGCGCCTGAGATGCAAATATTCCGCGGCTTTTGTCGTATCCTAGAAGGATGCCAGATGAATCGCTTCAGACGGATGTTGGCAAAACACCACCAAAGTGTAATGATGCTAATGACCATTTTACAATTAACTTTCAGCAAAAGAGATTGAATTGAATTGTACTTTTGTTTTTTTCTTTTGCGGCAGCGGTATTGTAGGTGGACGTTTGAGGAAACATCGCGGAAGTTGACGGTTTGCAGCTAGTGCCTGGCTGCCACTCGAATGGCAGGATTGGAAAGCAGTTTAAGTTAGTCGGAAGTTCTTCGTTTCGTTTCAAATTAGGGGGAGAGGTTGGTTCCGTTTAGTCAAGTTTTTCAATCGTTTAAACTTGCATACTTGCGACTGGTATTTACTTGAGTGGTTGCCGTCGTTATTTGTTGACAAAGTTTGAAGTTTTAGATTCTTGGACAAGGTAATGGGGGTTTTCGTGATAAAATTCGTACGTCTAAGTTCGGTTAGACAACGGAAGGGGCACAACTGGCAGTTGTGATTTCCTTGTCGATTTTTGTAACGATGGATATAAGGTCTGTCTGTTGTTCGTGGCAAATTTAGACATATCGACGTCATTATGACGTAAACACTTGTCCTAAATTTGACATTCTGTGTTATCGCCTGCCAAGGGTCTGGTCGCGCGGGCTGTCAAGTGACAAATTGTAATTACCGTTCGGCTGTCACTCGTTGTTGAGACTGAGTGACGAATCAAATGTTATGGATTTTCGGTGACATTTCACAAGTTTCTGCAATTTAACGCGTATCGCAATTGATACATTGCTTACATGTTGTTTTTGTTGTCTTTGGAAATAACCGCTCTTTCGAAATTTGAACAGCGCTGGGCAAATAGTTGTGTCAAAATAGGTTTGTAGTAAAGAAAACATTTTTTTCTTATTTTCAGAGGGTTGGTGGAATGACAATTTGCTTAGGTATTATTATTTACAATGAAACTCGTCTCGGAAAAACCAGCCGTTAAAAATAGTAGCGTTCTCCTTACTGGCGACAGAAGTACTGTCAAAAAGTAGGCGTGACAATATGCGATTGAGCCTATAGCTTTCTCGGAGTCTTCAAAACACGTTTCGGTCAAAAATACAGACAAAAAGTAGGCGTGGCAATATACGAGTAAGCCTATAGACTTCTGGGAGTCTTCAAAACACGTTTCGGTCAAAAATACTGACAAAAAGTAGGCGTGGCAATATACGAGTAAGCCTATAGCCTTCTCGGAGTCTTCAAAACACGTTTCGGTCAAAAATACTGACAAAAAGTAGGCGTGGCAATATACGAGTAAGCCTATAGCCTTCTCGGAGTCTTCAAAACACGTTTCGGTCAAAAATACTGACAAAAAGTAGGCGTGGCAATATGCGATTGAGCCTATAGCCTTCTCGGAGTCTTAACAAATATTTAAAAAAGGTTTAATCGAAATCGGTACAGCAGTTTTCACGGCAACTACGGACAAACATAAAAGCCCTGTATGTTTTATTATTGGTCTAGATTTTTTGATTGTATCCTATCTTGAATGAAGGATATATTTCTTCCATTTTCATCGCACTAGACTCTCTATCTGGCACCGTGCTAGCTGAGGTGAAGCAACGTGGGGCTAAGAGAGTTTAAACTTTTCTTGCTGTTCATGCTTCAGTTGGCGCAGTAGCTCAGTGTGTTGGGCTACTAAGAGGGGTCCCAGGTTCGAGTCCGGAAAAAAAACAAAATTCCACTTTTTCCACTGCGCCACCTCTCGCGAACGTCTAACAAACATCCGAAAGTTTAACTGTCTTAAAAGAGCTTCTAAGTTAGCCGTTTGGAATCAGCATAGAATTGTAGATCCGTTCCATTCATACCAAAAATGAAAAACTCATACAAAACGAATGATAAGCTAGGTCTAGGGTCCCTACGGACCTGTTGCGCCAACTATTTATTTATTTTATCAATAATGTTTTTTAGAATATTAGAACACAATGGGCTGAGGTTCCTATACCTTCACAACTTACCTAAGAGGGTCCAGACTCTTGGAAAGTCTCTAAAGATACCTCAGCCTTGCATAAAAGGGCCTTACGACTTGCGCCAATTGAGCTGCTGACATTTGTTGAATGCCCGAGTTATGAATGCAGTGGCTCAGTGACTTTTGTGCTGGACTACTGACCGAGGTTTTCAGGTTCGATCCCTGGAAGAGAAAAAAAAAAACGATGGTAACTGTCATGAAAGAGCTTCTTATTTAGCTAGGTTTAGGGTACCTACACGGACCTCTTGCATCCACTATTTATTTTTTTAAATGTCCTTAGTTCTAGAAAACTGCGAACGCCATGGTAGGATGGCCGTTCCTTTCGTCAGGGAATAGTAGGAATTTTTCATTGTAAAATTGTTGGGTACAAGAAGTTCGCAAAAGATCTATGTTTCCTTGGCTATTGGTCTTTGTGGCCATTTTATTTTTAAAATGGGACAATTTGCTTTAATTTGTCTAACCATGAGTTTCAGTAGAGAAAGTTGACGAAAGTTGTAAACAAACTTATCTGTCAGAAGTACGACAGCATAAAAAAGAAAATTTTCTAGGGAATTTTCAGCCGCCTCCACGCGTACTACCTTCGGTCCTTTCTCCTTCATGACTCTACTTCCCAGTCAAAGGAGGCAATACTTTCCTCATCCCAAGACACTTGCATATATACAATGCAAATCAGCGGCCATTCCCCGCACTCACTTATGAAAATTTAAATTATTAATCAGCGCTACAGTAGCAAGCTCAATATGAGTATCATTTCGAAATGAAATTGTAATTATTCCCCGGCAATGGTTATCCTGGGTTCTGGTTTCAATTGCACCCGCATTTCAGTTTCAGTTGCTGTGTAATAAAACCCAATGGCTTAATAAAATCCACCGACTGGACGCACGGCGAAATTAGAATTCCCAAAAACAACCGACCAAGGATTTCGAGTTAAAATTTCATTTTATCCGACAGAAGGTATATAGCTGTATCTATGGCCGAAGGTAATTTTATTTAATTCTACTATGAGGCGGCAGTGTAAAATTATTCACAGCGTACAACTATTTGCCAGTCCAAATGGCAATAGTCACGCTTTTCGGCATATTTGCACATATCCTTGTGCCATTCGAAAGCAGAGGGAGGGGAATTAATTAAATAGATAGCTGCACCTGTCCCCACCCAGCGTGCCACCGTTCGTGCTCTACTTGTGTGCGGTGGCTGGCATATCAGGTATCGATCAATCTTCAATTGGATTTTGATTTGGCAAATCCAAAACCAGCAGTTATTGTGGTAGCGCGCGGTGGTATTGATTTGCGTTTTTGATTTATTAGAAATGCGTGTGTTTTTGGTGCACACGTGTTGTCGAGAGGCAGGCGTCTAAATAACGCAAACAAACAAACAGTTCACGTGGTGTTGTCGAACATGACGATTTACGTTTGTTTGTTCTGTAAAGTTGTCGACTTTTGATTAACGATATAGTTGCAACAAAACAAGCACACATTTTGCTATAGCGTCGGGCGATGTATGTGTTGGCAGGTATTTACATTGGCAACAGAAAATGTTCGTGATTACTCACGCATCTAATGTGAAGTTCGAATTGGGGGTTGGTTTGAATTGGGACGGGACGGGCGGAAGGCTTTTGCTGATTGTGACTGAGGCGTAGGCTACAACAACGATTTCATGAGAGCCTCCCAGGAAAGAAAATACTGGAGTCTTTCTCACGTTAAGGAATGTGATAAATGCAGGGCTCTCATCGCGTATGACGACGATCGTCTGACGACGTCGTTTCGACGATTGTATTGCTTCGTGTAACACAAAAATAGTTGAATCGTCTGGACGACGTCGTTTTGGACGATTCACTACTGCTTCGTATAACACATAGAACTGTAAAATACAGACGATTGAACGATTGCGATTGAACGATTGCTATTTTACAATCGTTTCATACTCTTTTCTGGTTGCTTCTTGCTTTTTTTTAGTTTTATATTACATTTTTAATAAAAAATAATAATATGTGTTGTTTTTCGACGACGACGAAGAAAATGAAAATTCGGTCCGACTAATGCGAATACGAAGGACGCTAAGAGATGCATCGGATCCTCTTTCACTTCCAATAAAAAGGTGAATATATTATAAACTATTTCTAAACAATAAACTTGCTGAATTGGATTTTCTGTATTCCCAAGTAAAATCTTTTCGAGCTCGTCCTTATTCTCATCCATCTCAGAGTTGTCAACTTCTAGTTTTGTGTCGTTCACTTCGATTGCACCATAGCAATTCGAGCTACTTCCTGCAACAGCACTCCGTAGGGAGGCCATCTGAATTGCTTTTACCTCAAGATCGGATATCGGAATTTGATCAGATGGCCCACCCCCTTTTTTTGAATTGAAAGCAGATTTTGGCTGCATTTTTTTTTTTGCGCGATATTTGAAATCTATCCAAACCTAAAATAGGTAAACAAATTCATTTTGTAACTGCCAAAAATAATTTCTTGTGAGATTCGTATTCTACATTTACCTTTCTCCAAGCAGATACTGACTTTGTGGGTAGCCCAATAGCATTCAATTTTCCAGTTAAATCAGCCCACAGTCTGTTTTTGGTATTCCTTCCTTGAATCGTTTTGGGTATATATTTTTTTGCCATTTCAGGGTGCTCATCCATGAAATGGATGAGGCATTCTAATTGCCTTGGCGTTGCTGACCTAGTGAGTAAGTTAGTAAATGAATTAATTGACAAAAATTTATGGAATAAGGTACTTACATTTTATTTCAATTTTGATTTAAATAAACACAACACAAAACAACGATTTTTGTACACTGAACGACAGCATAAATGTCATTTTCGGTATCTCATTTCTGGTTTTAGTAGTTCTCAAACTGTTTACAGTTTGAACGATTGACGACACGACCGAGCGATGCGATTGTGATGATACACGAAGCAAACTTTTGACGACGTCGTTTGGTACAATCGTTTGGACGATGATCGTCTTAAAAGTTACGCGATGAGAGCCCAGCACTTGATTTCTGTGTAGCTGTTGTGGAAACAATTGCATCCCAGCCACCCTTTGACCCTACAAAAAAAAAACCCTCATTTAATTTAAGTTGAATGTCGCAATAAACTGATTAAATTTCAAAAACCTATTTCCAACATTTGAGCTGGATCCAAAAATGATACTGAGAGCTTTATCTGTATTACGGTGTACACAATGGTCCAAGCGATCGCCCAATTCAACATTTGAAATTAATTCACTGAAATGGATCTCTTGTCACGAAGGATGGACATTAACAGATTACAACTGAGGCGCGAAGCCATTGGGGAGGGGGACAGTGGGTAGCACGCAGCGTTGCCAGACAGTCAAAATATTTCCCCCCAGATAAATATGACAACCCCCCAGATTTCGCTACTCCCTAATGGGATACAAAGAAATGGATTCAACTAAAAACAAAAAGACCAATATAAAGCAATATAAGCCCAGGCAATTTGGTCATAAATTGCAGCGACATCGCGTATAAATTCATGAAGACCTCTACCAGACACAAAGCGAAAACGTATTCATTAACACAAACCCACAAATAAAAACGATGGCGATGGTCTGGTCACTCGAAAGAATTTGCGCACTCTAAGTCCTTACCAAAACTATTTACATTCATTCATTCTACTTGGGAGCGTTGACTCATGACTGACGCATCGTATTCATTCCTCGAAACATATACACATCTGGCCCGAAGCTGAATTTATTTTCGTGAAGGACATAAATCCTGTGCCGGACGATATAAGCAACTGAATGAATTATACGAATACGAATTCCTTCTCTGCTTTGTTATGGCTAAGGGAGAGATTTATTTATGGCACAGCGACGGCGACGATGCCACGGCCGGCTTCACCCCTCAGTCTCCTTGAATGGGAAGCAGTGCCACTTCCTATCGTTGAATTTGATTTTTGGATTAGTTCGTTTATTCGTCTGATTTAAAATGTCCCCTATACCTCCGCCAATAGCTTCGGTTGTGGATTTTTCCCGTGGTAATTTTACATTGACCCATTTCACCTCAAATGGCCAATTTGATGTGCGACACCAAAACCAATAAAGCGAGGTCATGCAAGCCACCGACCAATGATGATGCCAATTTGAAAGCGACCTTTAATCCGAATCGGTGTCCATTTTTGACGCCAACGCCATTATTGATGTTCATGACGCTCATGGCGAACCTCTCTCTATTGAATTTAATTTCGAAATGAAACCGGATGAATCGTACCGCGTTGCTACCACATCCGTTGGCTTCATTCGACGTACAAATACAAAGTACAACTAATTAATAGTCGCACAGCACACCTCCCGACCGGATGCCACTTTTTGAGTTTAATGTGAACACAGATAACAGTTATGTTGGAAATTTACCTAAATTGTTGGGTCCTCGCCAACAATGTGCAAATGAATACCATCGTCTGGATGGTGACTACCTTAAATTCCCGCTCCGCCTCCACCCGAATGGGCCCCACAACGAGGGGTCTATATATACATACGTAACGTATATATATATTTATGGAGAAAAACACTGGCAGCGTCTGCTGTAAAGTATTCCTTTGGATAAATATTGAAGTGTTCTTTGGCCTTCTGGAAGTCGGCCGGCCGGCGCGGCGCGGCGGTCTTAGAAACTTTCTCGATACTATACCCCATCCGTTTACACAAGTTGACAGCAGCAGGATGGTGTGCCGGTGCCGATCCATGAATATCATTAAAAATCCCAGAAATCTAATGAATAAACAACAGATCCTTCAAAGTTATTAGTTTCGGTAGTGGCTGGTGGTGGTGGTCTATGCATAGGTTGTGTTGGAAATTTCGAAAATTCATTTGGCCATTTTTTGTTATTGTTTTACCAGAATTCCAAATGGCAAATGTTAGATAGATTTATAATTGAAATATCTTCATGGAGGGGTTGGTGGCGAAGTTCTCTGGATGGGGTTGGTATTGAGTTGGCCGAACTATGTCATTCGAAAAGAATTTTACCCATGTAAACGAAGAGGGTTGCTTTGCTATTTCTATTGTTGGCCGACATCTATAATGGTAGTTGTGATGGCGGTGGATAATGGGCGATTATTTATTTATTTCAGGACGCTTGTAGGTAGTGTTCAGCTTGTCCGACATTCAGGGGGCATACTTTTCCAGTGCGTACTAAATATATTCATTCAGGTTTTTCTGTGAACAAGTCTCCTGCGGGTGATCGCACTAAAATTACAATACTGTTGTAAGTCAAAATGTGATTTTTTCAGAAATGGCGAAAAACTGATAACTCACATCCTGTTACAGATTATAAAGAAATTAATACTTTATTACGAAAGTTAATAAAAATAAAGAAATTATATATTTACTTATTACTTAAAATATTGCAGATAATAAATATATTTCCAATTTTTGAGTTAGGAATGTATTACCCCAAAAACAAAATTTTTAGAGAGATAAATTATTTTGAATGGTGTAGGAACCAAAGTGTCATATCTTTTTTATTTCTTGCACTATGCTAACGACGGTTTTACTGATGCGTAGGGAATTGAGTTTTACGTTTGAATAATGATCTATCTTAAATTTGACAAATTTTGAGTTACTACAGTATTGTAATATTAGTGCGATATGTTGTTGGACTTCAGGAGCGAATTTGGAAAAGCTACAAAATTTCTTAACAAATTTTTATAAAGTTCCTGCAATCAATAGCTATTTTTATAAAACTCAGCAAAGGACGTTGTTTTTTTTTTAAATCCTGCGCATTGTTTTCGGCTTGAGAAAAAGGCTTTGCATGAAAAGTTAAGGAATTCAGCAACAGGGGCTGGCAACGAAAAGGCTTAATTAAATTTGCTATTACTACGGAGCATTGTCTTGTATCTAATCCAATGAAGTCTGACTTGAATCATACCCGGACAGAACTACACCAGACAATTCCTCCCCAAATTCTCCCCCAGAAAATCCTACCCTGGACAAAAATAACCTGAAAATCCCGACAGAAATAATAAGTTCCCATTGCAGCGTTGCCAGGCGGTCAAAATATTTTCCCCCAAATAAATCTGAAAAACCCCCAGAATTGCTTATTTTTTCAAAAAAAAAAAAAAAAAAAATCCAACTTTTTGTCAGTATTTTTTTTAAAAGAAAAAAATTTCGAATTTGAAATCCAAAAGTATAATTTTGGTTTTCTGAATGCAAAAGTGTGCGGGAAATACCTAAATACAATGCAAATGTTGCAGTTTGAAACCATCCTGAAAGAATTTACGCAGTTCTTCCGCAACTTTGTTGAAATTGTTGCATAAGTTGTTTTTTAAAGACTTGTTTTGTAAAAAAAAAGAAGTCCAATAACTTCGGAAAAACAATTAATTTTCATTGCAAATATAGTTTTGGAAGATCGATCTAAAATTTAAGAACATTTTAAAACAACTCACACATTTATTTCATCCTCGATTGTCATGCTCAATTTTGAATCAAGCTACCTCATCCTTAGGTTTAAGTTACTTAGCGTTTCTTACGTTCGCAAAATGCCTATAATTTTTCTGTGGAGGCATATTTTAGGGTTACCAAAAATGATTATTATAACGAAATACAAATTAAACAAAATTTAAACAAAAAAAACTGATTTTCCCCTAAAGAATTTCTACCCCCAGATTTCCCCTGTCGACCAAAAAAACCCTAAACCTGGGGGGAAAACCCCCTTACTGGCAACGCCGTCCCATTGCCTCATGAAAACACAATTTTACCGGACCCTCCATGTAGACTCTGAACCCCACTAATCATCATTTTTAACCTCCACGCTTAATATTTTATAGGTCACAATGGACAATTTTTGTATGGAAAATGTTCCCACTGTGAGTTCGTAAAATATAGTCCTTAGAAATAGAAATAGAAAAAAAAAAAAAAAAAAATTTGGTTCTAGAGTCCACTTTTGCTAGTGAACTCTAAATTCCACTTAGCATTTCATAGAAATGAATCAAATTTAACAAAAATCAACTTCCCACTTCTGCTAGCTATTGTGATTAAATTTTATTGTTTCATCGGAGGCGAGCTTCAAGTTGACATTGATATGAAATAAATGAACAAAAATTGTTACGATTTGATAATTTGAAAAAGTAGAAACATTGGCCTTAGTCAGCGGTGACTTCAATCTAACTACATATTTCTTAACTTAAAGCCAAATTTAATGCTTTATCTATATATATTAAACAAAGTTGCATCCGTAAGAACGCGAATAACTCGAGAACGGATCGTCCAATTTTAGCTCTCTTTTCTTTGTTGTGACTGTCCCCGCCTGAGGAAGGTTTAAACTTCGAGAAAATACGAAAATTTTAAAAGGAAATTGAAAAATTCATGCAAATTAATTTTCCATACATTTTTTAATGGGATTTTTTTTTTTTTAAATTCTACCTTTAACGAGTTTGATCAGCTGTCTAACTCCATCTTGGGAATTGTTTCGCAGTATCCTCATACTGAAATTGTCATTGCGGGCGATTTCAATATACACAATTCCGATTGGCTTCGCCATTCTGGAGAGACAACACCCGAAGGAAGGTATGTTAGGATCTTCGCTGAGATTAACACCCTAACTCAGCTTGTAAACGAGCCTACATGGATTCCGGATGCTGCAGATCATGCCGCTAACACATTGGACTTGTTCCTCACCTCTCATCCAGATAAATATTCTATTGACGTAACGTCGCCTCTAGGTTCGTCGGACCATTGTGTCATTTCAGCTAAATTCTCATACACAAACCACACAGTTAAAGAACAAGCTCCCAAGAAAACGATATGGCATTATGAGAAAGCCAATTGGGACGGCCTTAACTTCTTTTTTGGGAGCTTTAACTGGTCACTATGCTTCCTCGATAGTGACGTGGATGCCGCCGCTGAAATGATAACAAACACCATTCTCCTGGGTATGAAATCCTTTATTCCCAACAGAAGAAAGAGTATTATACCTAAGGAGAATGCTTGGTGCGACTCGAGCTGCAAAGAGGCTATCAGGTTGAGAGAGTTGAGCTTTCGGGCTTACAAAGCAAACCCAACCGAGGAAAACCGAAAAAAGTTTCGACGAGTCTGTAATGACTGCAACTCCGTGATACGACGTGCAAAATTTTCTCATGACTAAAACTTACGACAAAAAATACTTCACTGTCCCAGTGGTAGTAAACAGTTTTGGTCTTTCGTGAAAAATATTAAGAACTCCACCACGTCGTCAATCCCCTCACTCGTTTACAATGACATTCCAGCTGTCAGCTCTTTGGACAAAGCAAATCTGCTGGCTGCGCAATTCGCCGCAAGCTCCAACATTCCAGATTGCATCATGTCTCCACCTGTGCTCGAGAGCGTCGAATATTTCATGGGACAAATACATTTCCGCACTCGCACAGTAGCAAGAGTATTAAAAGATCTTAACATTCACAAATCCGCTGGTCCAGATGGTATATCCCCCATAATTCTGAAGAGGTGTTCTTCCACGCTGGCAAAACCACTGCGTAAGCTTTTCCACTTGTCCTACTCTTCTGGACTCTTTCCGAGTAGATGGAAAACTGCATTTGTCCAGCCCGTTCCAAAAAAAGGCGATTCTTCTTCACCCACCAACTACCGACCCATTGCACTTACGTCCATTCTTTCCAAGGTCATGGAAACGCTGATAAACCGTCAGCTTATGAAATATCTTGAATCACGAAAACTTCTCAATGACCGGCAATACGGTTTTCGTGGCAGCAGGTCCACTGGTGATTTGACGACTTATCTCACCGAAAAGTGGAACCAACCACCACATTGGTGAAACGAAAATTGTTGTGCTTGATATTTCGAAAGCATTTGACAGAGTTTGGCACCAAGCTCTTTTGTCGAAAATGCGTGTCTATGGGATCGACGCGTCTCTTCTTCAATGGATTAGAAACTACCTTTCTGGCCGTTCAATTCAAGTTGTGTTGGACGGTTTCAAGTCTGCAACTCACCATATAAATGCTGGTGTTCCCCAAGGCTCTATTTTGTCTCCGACACTCTTTCTCATATTCATCAATGATCTCTTGTCTGTTATTTCTAATCCAATACATTCTTTCGCTGATGATAGCACCCTCAGTTTTTCAAATTCGTTCCCTGACTCACGTCTCTTCGGCCGTGGATCTGGAACGGCGACGTATGCTAAACACATGAAATTCCGATCTTGACAGCATTATAAAATGGGGTACAATCAATAGAGTGGAATTTAATGGTTCCAAAACACAATGCTGCCTTCTATCATTAAAGCGAAACCTAAACCCTAACCCATTATCCATGAATGGGACTTGCATCGACGAAACCGAACGACTTTCCATACTTGGTATATGTGTCAACGACAAACTCCGTTGGAATGACCACATATACGAAGTCGCCAAAAACGCTGCGAAATGTCTAGATTTCTTAAATCGATGTAAGAAGTACTTTACACCCTTCGACTTAGCTACAATATAATACAAGGCCTTTATTCGGCCTAAGCTTGAGTACAACGCTCGTATCTGGTCAGGTGCACCAAAAACTTCATTGCACCTACTAGACAGAATTCAGAAGCGTGCGATAAAACTTATAGGTGATAGAAATATAGCGGAGTCTATTGACCCGCTCGAACATCGCAGAAATGTTTCTTGCCTTTCTTTATTTTATCGATATTTTCAGTTCACCATCGATGCTCTGATGAAATAGCTAACTGCATTCCGCCCCTTCAACAATTCTCTCGCAATACCCGTCACACATCGAATGCACATCAGTTTACCCTTAAGCCTACCTTCGGACGTACTGTAAAATATAGAGATTCTTTTGTAAGCCGAACAACACGCATGTGGAATGCATTGCCTCACACGGTTTTCCCCTCTCATTACAGCCCACAATTGTTTAAGACCAATTAACCCTTCCACTCGTGCTGTGCATTAGCATTATAAGGGAACAAAAACCCCTTGAGCACTAGTGAATTATAAAAAAAAAAAAAAATCAATCGCAGCGTGAGTGAGATTGTATTTGTCAAAAATTCTACATCAATTTATGTGATGTGAAACATCTATAGGCGCAGTCGCGACGGCGGAAATTGGCCTGTCGCGATAGGTGGCGCTGTCGTCGATCTCCGAAACTACTCAACTGATTTCAATGAAATTTCGTGGATGTACCTATGTATATGGTTAATTGTAGTTAGAAAGATAGGAAATACAATTTATTTTTAATTTATATAACTTAATTCTTAAAGTGAAGACTTATATGGACACGCTGACCCTGGGGAGTGAACTGATAAAGCTTGGTCTTACACAGGCTCTAGACTACTGAATCAGTTTTATCACGGGCGAAGCCGGACGGGAACAGCTGGTTTATTATAATTTAGACTGAGAGTTGGTTTTTTGTCATAAGTCGTAGGTATCTAAAATGTTTTATTGCTTGTCTTTCTGACTGCCTACCTCACTAGGGAGGGTACTATAAGCTTCCTTAAAAAGAGGCAGCAGTGCCAAATCCACATGAAGTTTCCCCCGATGAGAGCGAGCAGTACAGTGTATTTTTATTTGCCATCAGCTATGTTTAATAAATCTTTTATTTTATAAAGACGTTAAAACTCATACGGATGAGGATCTTCTTGGTCGCTTCGAACGCAAAATTCTTCGATTGATTTTTGGTCCCGTTTGCGTTGACGGGATTTGGAGGAGAAGACTTAACAGCGAACTCTACGAGCTGAACAGCGACATCGACCTGGTCAGAAAAGTACGCATTAGTCGTCTAAGATGGTTAGGACATGTAGAGCGAATGGACACCAACGCTCCGGCCCGGAGAGTCTTCGATTCCAACCCGGAGGGACAATGCAGTAAAGGAAGATCTCGCCTTAGGTGGTGCGCGCAAGTGGAAGGGGACCTCAACCAACTTGGAGTGCGCAACTGGAGGCAGTTAGCCAAAGATCGCGCTAACTGGAGAGGCGTATTGGTTGAGGCCCATGTCCACCCCGGACTGTAGCGCCACCTTAAGTAAGTAAGTAAGTAAAAATTCATAGCGCCGTAGTTATAACAAATTTTAGTCTCGAGTTTAAATTTACGGAAGCTCACAATTGCAACATTTGTATGGAAAATATATCTCTAGCTGTTTTGAATTACAAAAATTGAGAGTCGGATATGAACATTTTTATTGCCGAAGCTAACTAAGTTCACACCAACAACGAGTACGATAACATTCCACACTTCGGTACAAAAAAGGCTGTAACAAAATTTCCCGAACTACACCTTTAAATGGTTACCCACTCGATTCCGCAATCCATTTAAACAAAAACCACCATCCGCCCAGCAAATTTACAGTCTCATGTTCTATCCAACCTAACTGTTCACTAATTTGATTAATATCTACCACACAACCCGAACTTAACCACACAAATTACCCGAAATGTGATTCCCTCATTAATTACTTTCCTTGTTATTACAATATCGCATCGCCTTTCATTGCGCGATAACATTTCCATTTACAAGTCCTAGTCTCGCTTAGACCCCGACTCCCTAACCATCTACGGGGAGAAAAACAGACGGAATTTCTCGAATCAATTAAATCATTAAGAGGCAGAGCCGGCAGGCATTCGTTGTTGTTGGTTGGTGTTCCCATTCCCAGTTGCCACTGCTACCGCCATTGTTTGTTTGAAGGCTCAGCCAGGGAAAACAGATTAATTTGCCAAACAAAACCTCGTGCTAATGAGATCGCAATTACGATTGTAATCGGGTATTAAGACTCTCGTTTCGAGCGCGCGCGCTAAATAGGCAGACAACACGAGTACAAATGAGCCATGGAAAGGCTCAACTTGCCTGAGTATAGTTGAATTGATTTTCTACTAAATCCGTTTGAATGATTTTAATTATCATGTCGGTGAGTGAGTCCTTCAAAGATCAACAGTAGTTCTACGACATCACAAAATCGTTTGGCATATTAGTTTATAGCAGCTCTGAATGAGACACATGGTTTTGGGGGCAGGACTCGCATGTATCCTGTGAGTCAACTTATCCACATGACAACAATTTCGAATACATGTCAAAAGATAAATATCTATGGGCTGGCTGGTGGGATTCAAATCGAACGTCTTGTGAGGAAAGCAATGAAGTGCCGTCGGTAGTCGGTTGAATGTTCTGTGAATTATCGTTACTATCATCATCATCCTCATCATCGTCGTCGTCGTCCTTGTCGTCGTCGTCAATCATCAGCAGCAGCAATAGCAACAGGATGTATTCAGTTATGTTTAAATTGCGTGCGGGTGTTACAATATATAGATGACTGAAGTTGGATCTTAATTAATGGCTAAGGAAGGGGCGACTTGATCCTGAAGAGGCCTGGCCATCAAGGATTAAATGCCAGTGTGTACGTACTTGGTAATTGCAGCATAATAGGGATAAACTCCAAGTCGGGCCGAAGTGATTCTGGCTTCTGAATTGCCTCTCAGTCAGCCCTGCGATACCCCTGCGCGTAGAATCGACTTAATTAAAACGGATTATTCCAATGAATACGTTGACTGGAGATGTGGAATTTTGATTTCATTGGATTAGAATTATTCGGAAGTGGGTGACAGTCTGGCCAGCTTTGCTGCTGTTCATATTTATGGGTGGAAGGAAGGAAAAGCTTGTTGGCATGGTTTATCATGTATCGTGCCAGTGCAGGCCTACCGGTGTGCAGAGAGATTCTGATCTTGTTTTGCAGCCCGTAAGCTGAGTTAATTAAAGGGTTTAACTTACAATCCGATTTGTGAAATGCTGACGATTTCCCAAAATGAGCATCCGAATTTTAGCAGTGTTTTTGCGGTTGTGGAAGCTGTTCTTTGAGTCTTGAAGTCACTTTCACATTTTGTGTATTAATTGGTGGGATTTTATCGGCTTTGCTTCGTCAAATATTTTATTGGGTCTCCTCCAACACAAAGGCCTAGTTGGGTTGGGTTACTCCTTTCAAAGCAAATGCGAATGGTATTGGAATCAATTTTTTCGAAAGTTCCAAATATCTGCGACTGAGTCTACATATGTAGAAAGTTCAAAATGGAAGGCATGTTTGGCGACTTTTTATACGATTTTTGTGAAAGAGAAAGAAGATAGCATTCTTCGCTATTGTAAGTGTTGTACCGCAAAATAGAAACACAAATAATCTTTTAATTATCCTTCGAAACTTTATTTTGTTTTTACAACACACGAGAAATTCCTGTTTATTAAACATTCGTCTTTTCCGAATATAGCTGTCTCCCAAAAACTTAAGTTCCGGGAGAACCGATGCCCAAATTAATTTAATTTAATTTAATTTCAAAGGGGGGCAATACCTCATACATTTGGCTTAATACAAGCTAAAACTAACATTTAAGCTTAAAGTAACAACTTAAAACTAAGACATGAAAATCCTTAAAACTTGGACTTAAAGACAAGGAGAGTGGTGAAGGAGATCAAGTTTGAGGTGGGCAGAGCTGCGGTTGAAATCGTAAAATTGAAAGGATGGAATCAACATGAGGTACTTTGGTTTGATGGGTAAAAGAGTCGAGGGCAACGTAAATTACGGGGGTTTTTGTTAAAGAAAATAGAGTTGTAAAGAGATGCGCAATCGTAAATGAAAAGTATGTCCGCAGCGTCTCTGCGTTCCTCAAGGGTATTCAGGTTATTGAGATTGAGCCGGTCTACGTAGGGTGGCAAGATAAAAGGATCGTCCCAAGGCAGACCTCGAAGGGCAAATCGAAGAATGCGACATTGGCCGTTCTCAAAACTGTATGCATGAACTCGATGATAGGGAGACCACACTTGACTAGCGTATTCAAGAAGGGGACGAACTAAGGTGATATAGAGAGATCTAATAACGTAAGGGTCGGAGAATTCTTTAGACCATCGCTTAGCAAAGCCGAGTGACGAATTGACCTTACAAATTATTTCGTCAATATGCGAACGAAAATTTAGCTCCCTGTTATACAATATGCCAAGGTCGCGAAGAGAATAAACGAGAGAGATTGGTTGATCATAGAGAAGGTAACGTCGGCAAGGGGGCTTGTTGCGCTTGCGTGAGAGGGTAATGGATTGGCGTTTGGTGATGTTGAGTTCAATGTTTTGAGGCACCATGTCGAAAAACGGTCAAGGTCGTCTTGAAGGAGGTAGGAGTCTTGAGGTGAAGAGATGGTTTTGAAGATTTTAGTATCATCCGAGAGAGAGAGAGAGACAAGTGTTTGATGACCTTCTCAAGATCATTTACCGTTAGGATGAAGAGAAGGGGACCTAAATGGCTGCCTTGTGGGACACCAGATGTTTCTAAGAAGGAGGACGACTGTACGGACCTAAAGCGAACGCTATAATACCGGTTTTCAAGGTAGGAAGATATCCATTTTATCAACATAGGTTCAAAGCCAAGGGCAGATAATTTGAAGAGCATTAATTGATGTGATATCTTATTAAAGGCCTTGCTGAAGTCAGTTGCGATGACTTGCTCCGAAAGCTTAAGACTTCATATACAATACTTTCAAAAAGTTTGGGCACATGTGAAAGTTTGGCAATTGGGCGGTAGGTAATAAATAATTTCGTTTTTTGATCCTTTTTTTGTGTATCGGTGTAATGAACGAGGTTTTCCAAATCTGGGGAAATTCTCCGTTTGAGAGAGATGAGAGAGATCAGAAAGTGGGAGCGAGAGATTGGAAGAACACTTCTTAAGAAAAATGACTGGAAGACCATCTGGGCCGGGTAAGAATTCGTCTTTAAGCATTTGTAACTTATTTTCAATAAGGGAGGGGTCAACAGTTTGAGAGAGGAAGGGATCAATAGAGAAATTAGGTAGGTAGCTAAAGTAAGAGCGATCCGGTGCGAAGGAGTTATCGGCAAAAGATAACTTAAAAATGTGACAAAAAGATGGGAATGGTATGCGGGTCGGTGGAAGATACATTTTCGTAAGACAGAGAAGGAGGGTATCTGTCGTGTTTTTTTTTTTAAATTAAACATATATAAAAATGTTACCTAGTTTTCTTCAAAAATGTTGGTACCGACCGCTTAGAGTTTTGTTTAAACTCTCTGTGAATGCATCGATTTCATCTGGAGTCCCTATTGCTTTATTTGATTTTGACCATTTTTCACGGTCTCCGAGACGAATAAGTCCCAGTTGGTTAGTCTTAGATTTCTGAATTTACCTACAACTACTGCTTTTTCGTCTACTAGAATTTCTATAATTCTGTGATCCGAGAAGGATGGCTCAGAGGAGACCCTCCATTCCTTCACAGTTAGAGTTTGTGAGTTACTGTAGAGAGTGTTACGTCTAACACCTCACATCTATTCCTAGTTATAAAGGTCAGCTCACTGCCGATATTGGCTACCAGGAGATTATTTTTATTAATGAATTCTAAGAGGGACTCACCACGTATATTGATGTCCGTACTGCCCCATAGCGTGTGATGGGAGTTGGAACCGCAGCCAGTAATCAGGTCCCATCTTTCGCTTTCAACTTTTCTGGCTAGTGAACAGGATAGCTCTGAGGGTAGACTGTCCGACTCGTGAGGCTTATTATATTGACGCCAGTATCAAGGCGCCTTTTCCTGCCCTGTTTATTGGTAGGGGCCACTTTATTAAATCGACATAATTTACAAACCTTGCTTCAATTTTGGATTAAAGAAAAGAAAAAACGCACCTCATTCTTTATAAATGAGTTTTTTTTTAAATTAGTACACATTTTGTGACAGTTAATTTTGATATCTACCCTCGAACAATGCAAACAATGATGCCAAACCACCAACTCTCAATAAAGTAACAGAGTTCATTCACAAAAGTACTAGAATTACATACTCTTTGACATTTAAAGGAAGATTGGAAATTTATAATCACAGTTACAAAAATGCAGGAGCATTTCCCTGCTTCCCTAACAAGGACACATTCTCACCCATCGTCTGCAACACTTTTACTAAACTTTTACTTTTACAAATTTTAAATGACAACAAAAAAATGTATAATACAACATTATCCACCATTGTGTTTTGTATGACCCATGAGAGACGAACAACAGCAAACAGTTATTCCACCGAGAAAATCACTCCACAAAAGTATCATTAACACAAGGATAATCACCTCAAATTTAAGTGCAGAACAACTTTTCTGTAAAATAACGATTACACGGAGGAGATCATTGTCGCCGTTAGTGGTGGAAATTGCCCCCGTATATACCTACTTTAAAATATACTCGTACAATGTGTACACGTGAAACTTTTCATGCAAATGGGTTTATTCAACTCACTCGTGTCGGAACAGAATGATTAATTGTGTGCCAAAGTCATTTTAACTTCGCTTAAGGGCAAACATCCTCGTTTGATGTACAACATTTAAAATTTAAATTATTATTTTATTTTGTCGGTCTGGAGTTTGCGGAAAAGTACAACATCAAATCAACGGGTCATTTGAACATTCTTTTATTTATAACGTGACTGCAGATTTAGTTGCTTTTATTTTGAGATAGGTAGTAAAGGCGACGTTTTAGTGACATGTGTGTTACTGCAAGTGGAAGTTAGATTAAGCTGACATGACGTTGGGCTTATTACAAACGATTTTTTTCGGCATGACTTTTTGTACCTCAATTGATTTTTACAAAGAAGGAGTTGGCTCGTTTTAAGTGTTTTTCTTTTACTAATTTTAGACGGCTGTGCCAGCGGAAGGGTGGAAATAGTCTCAAACAGCAGACCACGTTGATTGGGCGCAACCAACATACCGAATATACAGAAAACAAAATGTCAATACTTCCCACTTCTTTAGATTGGAACTATACCCGATTAAAATTCGATACACTCCCAGTAGATGCAGACAGCTTCGACATAAGTGCAGATTTGTCTGCATTTTGAAGATTTTAATCCTAGCGTCAGACTTTTAACAACCAGAAGTCGGCGCTTCAGATTTTGTCTGCATTCGCAATAATAAATTTTGTTCTTTTTAAAACATAATTTCAACATTTCTTGCTGACTCAATAAATATTCCTAATTAAACATTAATAATTATATTTAAGTTCACTGATGCCACCCAGAAGAAAATGTCTCAACTACAAAAAGAATATAAATTCTTAAAAAAAAAAAACAACAACAGAAGCCGATGTGAAATGCAACACAAGTGCATGGCCACATTTTCTATTGCCAACCATGGACTCGACATAGAACAATATTAGGTCCTTATTTTAAATAATGAGGATACTTATTCAGTTTTTAAGCGTTTATTTTACAACATTTAGTTAAATTAAAGACTGGATTTTATTTATTTATTTATTTTGCGTAACATAGGGACAAATTAACAATTCCTTCTGTAATATTCATTTTAACTAAATAAAGCAAAGACTGAATCCTTGTTATATTTTTTTTATTGAAGTTTTTTTTTTTTTTTGAATAAAAATAAATAAATAATAATTAATTAATTAAAAATTTAATTTAAAAATTAATTTTTAAATAAAAATAAATAAATAATAATTAAGAACTGGGCTTAATTTTTTTCTTTTTTTCATTATTGGAATTCAAACAGATGGTCACCGTAGCATGCTATCATTTTCGTATTCAGCCCTTTTTTTCTGTTATTGTTACTCTTATATAAAAATTAATTTTGTTGAGTAAGATTTTTCCAGAGAAATCTTTTTTTGATGTGTAAACATCTAAGCGCGCGTTGTTGGAATCTGGTGGAGTAATTCCACACATTTAACTTGCGGGGACAGGGAATGCGTCACTGTGTTTTATCATTGCATACATTTTATCATTGCATACGTTTTTATCATTGCATCCATTTATGAGCTGGAGCATATTAATTTCAACATTTTGTTGATGTGAAATAAAATTTCACATTACATACACATATTTCGGGACTCTTGGATACAGTCGCACCAATTTTTTTTTTGTCATAATTGCAGATTTGTCTAAATATTTTTATGGCAATACTGGCTGCAGAGTCTATCTATAGATTCGACTGGGAGAGGAACTCATTACTGTGCCTCCATTCCATCTGCCACACATACGCTTATTTTTCGGACTGATTTTCCCACGACGATTATCAAAAGTATACAATTTTTGCTCATGTCGTTGTTAGAAAAAGCCCACGGTATTCCAAGATATTGAAATCGAATGGCTTTTCGTAAGATTCAGTATTTGAAATGTTCATTGTTCTGAGATACCTATATAAAACTGCCCTTTTAGCTTATTTGGAACTGCAAAATGCCCACGAATTGGTAATTATTCACGATCTGGCAACAATTGTATAGGCTATCAGTCTTAGGGAAATATGATGAATATTTGTTTACTGGAAAAGGATATCCTCAGACACATAGCAAAGGCACTGCGAGGCAAGAGTATCGAACCAGAAGAAGGAAGGAGAAGTAGCACGGAAATATGAAAATGGCATCAGGAGTTTTTATAATAATAATTCAAAGCAAACTAATTTCTGACTTAAAGATTGGGTTGCCAGACACATTGAAACAACATGCCGTCCAAGCGCAGGAAATTAAACCGGGTTCCCAGCAGTTGCTTAACGCACATCGTAATAGTTTAAGGGGGCAAGAAGGTAACGAAAAAACAGCACCACCCAATATAAAAAAAATCTAGCCTATCTGCAAGGTACTGTCGAATTCGTCATTAAAATAGTATCCACTGCGACTTCGCCCCATTTAGAGAGCCATGCAACTAATTAAAGCCACAGCACACACACACTGCAATCGATTGCCCATCTCATCTGCCAGTATCAGTTTCCACGCACCACGCCACCGAATACATCCGTCATTAATTATAACCAATTATTGACTATAAAACTGTCCCATTTGATGATGGATACCCAGCTCACCCTCTTGTAACCCGTTGGACAAATTGCCATTGTCGTTAAATTTTAATAATATTTTTACGACAATAGATTACATTGCACGCTAAAAACGTGCGATTTAAAATTCAACAGCAGCCATTGAACACCTGCGTATTGGGGTAATTTGCAGCCACCCATACCCACGACCGCCTAACGACGCAAAATTGAAATCACTTTAACATAATTCGCCAATAAAAATTCATAGAATTCAATAGGTGGCTAGGCGATGGCCCCCATGACACCTTCGACAATCCGGGCGACTACTTGCGAATCCACCGACATTCCTTACCATTTCAAACCGCACTTTGCCGATCCAATAATACGATATCCTTTATGACATCGATTGTCGCCAGGGCGAGAGAAAAAGAAATGGGAATGGGAATGGGGTTACCGTATGGGGACACTATGAGACTGAGTGTTTCATTATTTATACTGCTCTTGCCCGATACACATGTCGCGTCGATTGTTCAGCTATCCAAGGGGGTATCCTATTAATATACCAGCTCCAAATTTATATATCGATTTTCGTGACAAATGCGATTTGCTGATAAACGATACGCCCGCACTCTCTTGCATGGGTATATCGGTGACATCTGTTCGAGACCTTATGGAAATTGTCAACCTTGAGTCGTAAATTTGCTTGACACAAGCCAATTGACTTTTGTGACAGGTTTTTTTCGGTTAACCAAGCGATAGACACTATGAAATGGAGTCGAACGAAAGCCAGATACTGGTAAAGTATCAATCAATCAATAGTTGGAGTGTTGTAGTGCAGATTTGTGGATTATGCTTATCCATTTGGGTTGGATTTTTTGGTGGCAAATTTGGGGCATTCGGCAGTTTGAGGATGCCATATCTTTATTCGGACTAAGCAGAACGGTTTGAAGGCAGCTTTATGAAAAGGGTTGTAGTATCAAACCGACCGAAGGCAGAAATATTTTGTACATCCCTTAAAGCTGTAGGGCGATGGTCATTTATATGCTGACCTTAACCTCTAATACTTTTCATAACAGATCGGCCGGAGCTGACAACAAAGTAAAGGAATCGACAGCAAGCCCGCTTAGGTCTCTACTACAATACACATTAACTTTCGAAAACGTCATCAAGGAAGTTGTAAAGCTGCTCTGAAAATTGAATTTATGTAATAGGGTGACAAGTCCCTGGCTTTGCAGGTGCTCTTCCAAATGAAAATCTGGGATACCAGATCATGTACATAGAAAATCTTCTGTCAAGCTGCAGCCGATTCTGCCGCACATGTACGGAATAGCGCACATTAAGCCTACTCAATACCACAGCTATTACTTTGGACTAAAGGCTTTTCCTGAGCGATTTTTTAAATTTCCGCATATTAAACAGCATTCATGGAGGCTGGATAAATTGCTGCACTTAGGATCTTAGCTAACCCGACAGTAAAACCTTCCCCAAGGATATTTTGAGACAGGAACTATGATACTAATTAATATAACGACAAATTTTAGTTAATGTAACTATGCATGAAGTTGTGAACTGAAAAGATGAACATTCTATTGTATAAATAAATAAATAGTTGGCGCAACAGGTCTGGAGAGACCCTAGGCCTAGCTTCTCACAACCATTCGTTTTGTGTCAGTTTCTCATTTTTGGAACGAATGGAAGCGATCTACAATTTTATGCCGACTCCAAACGGCTAATTGAGCAGCTCTTTCAAGACATTTATACTCTCGGATGTTTGTCAGACGTTCGCGAGAGGTAGCGCAGCGGCAAAAAAACCCTGAGTCGGAATTGGGTTTTTGCGGGATTCGAACCTGGGACTCCCACATAGCAGTCCAACACACTAACCACTAAGCTACTGCGACTATTCTATTGTATGCCACCCATTTAAACGATCAATTCGTCAACCGAGCTCACTTAAATAAATGTTGTTATTCCTGGCTTTGGACGTTCCTTTTTGCATCAGAAAGTGCCCTTAGAAACTCAAAGAAAAACATTCAAGAAATAAAAACAATGCCCCAAAAAGGTTTTAATAACGGACAACACCGATAAACACATCAAAAACAACCTAAAATAATCTTTAAAAGCTGTTCAAAAGCCGCATATCACACGCCTCCAGAAAACGCTACAATAGTTGGATGGAAAAATATCCCAAAACAAACCAGATACGTCATTTAAAGTGCCACTGAAATGTTCCAAATTCAGAGCAATGAATGTTGAAAAGAATGGCAATGAAACTAAAATGAAAAACACTTTTAAATTTATGTTATAAAAATCGGGTTCACTAAGATTACCAAGATTGAAAAGGAAGTATTAAAAATAAGTCCAAATGAATTGATAGTGAAATTAAGAAAAAGTTTTATGATTCATAAATCATAAATCATAATTAAACAGTTGACCAATGGCATTATTTCATAAATAGAAATGTAATAGAAGGCAAAAGCAAAAGGCTCAAATGTTGCTGGAATAACAAAATAATTACAAAAAAAAAAACGATCAAGATACTCCGGAAAATCTCAATATAAAACGCAACAATAAACATCGCAAATTCTCTTTAATAACCGCTTCGCAGAACGCGTCCAAGAATATTAGAAAGTCTTTAAAAAACCCCCCAAAAATTCAACTATCATCACAATCAAAGTCCGAAAAAAACCTACAGAAAACACAGCAAAAACTGCCTTGAAAAACAATCCTTTAAAAATACCGAAAAACGTCCCAATACTTTGAAGAAAAATTTACCTAGAAAACTTAATGATAAAGCTTTCCAAGAAAAGGTAAAATGTGTCAAAAGTTCTATGAAAAACGTACCAAGAAACGCTCACAAAAACATCCTAAAAGTTGACAAGAGGAACCTTCCAAAAATCATCAAACACAACAAAATTACGCCAAAGACAACGCTAAAAAAAACGGATAGAAAACCGCCCCAAAAACCGCCGTAAAATGCTGCAAAAACGCCGTAACCAGGCGGACCAGCATTTCGGCTCAAATATCTGAGACTGGGACTGTTCCCTTTTGAATTAATTTATGAACTTTTGTCTCAGGTTGAGATGTAGCTCCCTTATGTAGCTTATTGAAAAATAATTTAGTCCTAAGCTCACTGTTCTTGTGATATGGTCATAAAAAGCCACCACAAGCGTTGTTTTGTCAGCCTCAACCTCAAGAAGGTCTACAACGGGTTATATCTTTTTGGAAATTTGGATGAATTTTGCCAAATAAAATATAAATGTTTGAAGGATGTGCTACAAATCCTACTTCAATGTAACTGACTTTGGGATTATTACCCAACAGAGTGCTCCTGAAATATTTCCAAACTTTCCCACAAAATGTTCCAGCGCAATTGTCGCCTGAAAATGTCATCACCAGAAATCCCAAGTTCACTAAAGTCTCTCCAAACATCCAATTTCCATTAAAAAGTTCAACAACGGCCTCGCGGCATATGAAAAGCAATCGAAATCCAATAACCAAAATAACCAATGTCGACACTGTAGTATTTGGCGTGTCCCAATCCCAATCCCAATCCCAATATCGAATGTCACCTCGGACTAGAAATAAAACCCAAATATCCGCGATAACCGTATCACCCAATGCATTTGACCCAGCGGCTGATGTACCAACACGTTAAATCAAGCGGACCGAACCTACTACCAATATCCACATTTTGGGAGATTTTTCCTTCACGATCCATTAAATCTGCTCTACGATGTAATTTCAGTTTCGCTAGTGGCTGCTGGCTGCACGAAGGGTGTTTCGGTCATAGGACCCAAATTGACATCGTCGGATACAATTTAAGCCCTACAGGGGAGATAAGTCTGTTATGAAATTCCACAGAAACCT
The DNA here is from genome assembly GCA_946477585.1 of Cheilosia urbana. Classification (NCBI taxonomy): domain Eukaryota; kingdom Metazoa; phylum Arthropoda; class Insecta; order Diptera; family Syrphidae; genus Cheilosia; species Cheilosia urbana. The sequence goes on along the minus strand of OX297854.1, from coordinate 13,860,954 downwards.
AACGTTTGGTTTTCGCCTTTTTTTTTCCTTCCCCGTTCGGCTCTAATCCGGGGCATATATGCATTTATCTGGGCCATCACTTTGACAGCGCGGCCTGGAAACGCCATGTGGTGGAAGTAGTGTATATAGACAGAAGGATTGGGCGATGTGGTGAAGCTTAGCTGCACGATGATGGGGCTAGTGGGAGAGTGTCAATTTAAATGTTGTATTAAATTGGACAGATGAAATAGAGACATGACGCTCGTAAAGTTTGAAGTTGATGGCTTTTATGCTGAGTTAGTTGTTTCTTTATTGAAAGGATGTTCTGGGAAAAAATTGTGTTTTATGATTTTTTTTTTTACATTTTTCGGTTCTCTATTGAAGAAGGGCCTTCAAATGTTTTTTCTTTCAAATCAAAGGTGGGTATTTGAATAATGGTTTTTGTTGATGTTTACAGTGACTTCTTTTGTGTCTTCTAAGAAAAATGGAAACTTTGTTACTGTCAGTCCAGAAATTTTAGTAAACCTTTAATTAAAGGGCGTGCATTCGTAGTTTTCAAATTATTCGATGTTTTTCCGACGCTGGACATCGTTGCAATGCAGAGCTTTCCCCTTTTACGCAAATTTTTTTCCGTTTAGCTGTTCTCCCTTCTCCATTTTTACCCGACTGGACAAAGGGAGGGTTATGTGTCTCGAGCGTATCCCATGTACGTTCCTACGTGACGCCCTGTAGCCCAAACAGCTTGACCGATTTTGAAGAGTGTGGTGTCATTAATTTGTTATTGTTTCCCGGAGTGTCATAGGCTAAGCAAATAAATATAAAAATATAAATTAAAAAAACAATTGTCACACAACTGTCAGTGAGATTTTTTGTACAGTCACTCGTGTTTTTTGGTTTTTTAAATTAATTACTATTATTGAAGTAATTTTTCTATGGTTTTTCGTGGGCGCATTGACTCAGTTGTTATTATTTTAGACTAAAAATACAAATTACATCTTGAGGTTTTACCCACTGCACCACCTCTCGCGAAGGCAGAACATTTTAAAAAGTCTGCACTATTCGCAGAAAATCCCAGTTCTTTCAGGTACTTAATTCTTAGGAACAAACTCATTAGATACACGTTCTTTGTTCTTAGTTCTTCACTAGCACCACCGGTCTTATTAATACGATTTACACCAGCAAAGCGAAAAGTCCTTTGTCCAGGGAAGGTACATATCCTCCATAGACGGCATATTTTGTTGGCTTTATATAATTTATATTTAGTTCTGGCAGTTTTGTAAATTCCCAAAAGGTTGCCTTAAAATTTCACTATGAACTTATGAACGATTTTGCTCCTTTAATGTATTTAGCTGACTTGAGTTTAAATTAACTCTAGACATAGTTCAATCAATTTGACCTCAAAGCGAATCATTTGATAGCCAACCCACTGCTGGTTAAATAAAATGCATCTGTATCTTAACACTGAAAAGCATGTGACTCATTTGGACTAACGATATTGTCCTAAAATTGTAAGCACGTGTACATTGAAGAGTTGCTGTTATTTCATTTTTAATGGCTGTTGCAATTCGAATTTTGAAGTGCGGTATTGAGTTTTAAAAATATATATGAACAGAGATCGGATTTTGGGTAGCCATTTTTTAGAAATAATTAAAGAAAAGTTTCTTCGAATTTTTTGAGAATAATTAAGTACGGGATCTTATTTAGAACACTGATATTATCGTTATTATGTATTTTGATCAAAATCGTTAGAGCGGTTTTTGTAAAATTTGGCAGACAAAACAGTACCAAAAATTGCAATGTTTAGTTTTAAAAATGCTATTTGTCAACTATTATAGCTAAAAACCGACTACAGGTTACTATTCGCGATATAAGAATAACTTAGTTTTTCAAGTTTTATCGAAGTCAATAATGGGGTTTTCGAGATATGAGCAGTTTTTAAAATTTGCGTTTTCGGTGATTCGAAATGAAAATTAAGAACGCAACAATTTTAAGAACATCCATTTTACTCTTAGTTTGCATTTTGGTCAAAATCGTTGTTGCCGTTGGCTGGTAAACTAAGGATAACTAAATTTAAAAAAAAAATACGTTTTTCAAAAATATATTCTACGATAATACCGAGGAAAACTGAGTATGCCATTGAGTTGGAAATGAACATATTACCTTAGAAACTAATTTGTGTTACAATCGTATATACCGTTTTCGAGATATGTATGTCCAAATTTCAAAAGTACCGTTACTCGAATTTTTAGTCAAAAACTGGGTATGTAGTCATAGTAACCTCACCCAATTAAGCATATATATAAATTTTGGTTGAAATCGTAAGAGCCGTTTTCGAGCAAATCAAACTGGTACGAAAGTTTTGTATGAAAGTACCATTGATATTGAGGTTACCTTGCAAAATAAAAAACGGCCCCGAACTACTATCTATCTTCAAAAGTGAATTTGAGTACGGTGAAGAGGAAAAAATTACCACGCTTCGTGAGATAAATGATGAGAGAGTGCTAATAACACTGAGCTAGAAAGTAAAGTATTCGGTGCCTAGTTTTCATCGTTACAAAAAATTAAAAGCCTATCGTATGTACTTTTTTCCATTTACCATTAATACTGCATGTACGCTTTTATACAGGCATGTTTTTCGTGAAAAAAAAAAAAAAAAAAAAAAAAAATACGCAACACGATTTGGTAGATATGGCATCCCCAAGTTCGACATATATGTGGCACCGGTGCCCTTTCTCCCGCTATTAGTCTCATATTGTAAATTTCAGAATTTTTTTTTTGTATTTTTGTATGATCTTTTTTTAGATTTTTATTTATTAATTGTGCACTCGTGTACATGAGTACTCGTGAAGTGAGTACGAAAAACTCCGAGAGAACTAAAAGTACCATATCACCCACCTAAGGGTGCCAATCACCCTCCAGTTTTTTAATAAACTTTTTTGAACTTTTGAGCTTTTAAACATTTTAGTATGTTTCAAACTATGAATTGTTTTAAAACTAACAAAAAAAGAGTTAATATATTTATGTTTGAATTTAAAATATGCTTTACTTTTTGAGTTATAAAGAAGACAAACAATGGGTGCCATATCTCCCGACTTTACCCTATTGCTAATTTAAACGCATCATAAAAGTATTCATCTGCAAAGTCCTTGTTTACCCTTTCGATCCGGATGTGTACATAGACCAATATAACTTCTTTCTTAGGTTGCCCCTATTCAGAAAAATGAGTTAAAACTATTTCCTGTCTAAAATTGAAAATTAGATGTCAGGGGGTGGTGGGAGGTGTTGGGACAAATGTGTCCCATCCGTATTTTTGGGTGGGACACATATATCCCATTCAGTAATTTATGCTGAAAAAAATTTAATAACAAATGAATATACAAAATCAGTTTTTTTTTTATTGAAATTAATGAAAAGATCCATAAAATTGAATGAAAATAATCAGAAAACAAAACTTTATTCACATTCACTTCAAATAACAAAACTTTATCTGTGGAAAACTGCAAAGCATTCAAGGCAGAGTGGAATCTGACACTCTTGGCATATAGTCTTAGTCCGCTTCTCCTTCCCTTTTTGACGACAGGACGCACAACGCCTGCGCGTATTGCCTTGTACCGGTAATTGTGATGAAGTTGGTCCATGCTTCCTTCCATAACGGCTTCGGCGCTGATTATAAGGATTATAAGGAGTCCTTTTACGTCCCGATTGGGGGTGTATGACCCAGGAATTGACAAGCGACATCAAAAGAAGACGGTAGAATACCTTTTTCCATCATTGTGTCGATTTCCTGTCAAGCTCATAGAATCCTGACATTTGGTCTACTCGGTCTTCTCCTCCCATTACCTCTCTATAAAATTTTACCATATCTGGACACGACACACTCATCTGTTGGCCATTTTTTAATGGGCAATTACTGACGACGATAACTTCTTTAGTTTCATGCCACTTAGAAAACATTATTCCAGAATTACTGGCTCGGAATATGTGTTCACCCTTCACTTTTGACTTATCACTGGTAGTTTTTTGCGGTTAGCCATGGCAGTTCCCAAGGCGGCAAAATTAAGGGTTCAGATTGATACTGGTGAAAAATCGGTCAAAGCAAAGAGTGACATCAGGTTTTCTTATTGTGCTGGCTAGATGGTTGACAACGCGATGATTACTTCTTCTTCGGACGCTTCTTCCAATTCCTCATCTTCAGATGTTTCATCCTGTCATACTTCTTGAGCTGGCATCTCTGCTTCATCGTCCGTCTCCTCCTCTGAACTACTCTCGAGGTCAACGTCAGTCGGCAAATATTCATCCTCACTATCGCCAGAAAAATCCTCGTCATCACTTCCTTCTTCCAATATCTCATTGATCTGGTTTTGCTTCAGTGGCGTTGACATATTGTACCGATATCTAATAACGTAATAAACGTAAAAATGTGAAAGGAAACCTAACTGGGACACATAGGTCCCAACAAAAAGTACTGATGGGACATATATGTCCCGAGCATATATAAATGCATAAAACAATAAAAATACTTAACAAAATTGTTCTTACCTTTTTTTAAATATTTCCCTAATATTTCCAATACTATAATTCACAAACTTATTCCTTTTATGAACCTTATTTCAACCTAATATCACACAATTACTTCTGTAAACAGGATTTTACGTCCGACTTGCTGACACGTTTTCCACAAAGACATGGCTATGCGGCGCCGAAATGGCGCGTAAACAATATTCTACCGTAACTTAAATTATAAACTACGAGAAGGGACATATACAGCCCATCCAAAGTACATTTTCCTCATATTAGGTATGTTGATACATTGGCTGGGACATATATGTCCCATCAGGATCGAAAGGGTTAAGTAATCTCTATGTGTTTAAGAAGGTTGGTTGCATTTTTGTAATATTCTTTCAAGTAACACGAATGAGGCTGATTTAGGCACCACTGGATTAACCTCTGAAACTTGTTTCACTCTGCGCGCTAAATGTCAAGTGGAAGGATTTTCTCCCTACATTTCTTGCTCCAATCAGTGTTTATCAGTCATCCTAAGTTACATGCAATTTATCATCAAAGTAGGTAGTTTTGTTAAAATCTCAACAGCTTTCCCTTCTCCTAGTTGCGAAATAGAACAACTGCCAATGATAAGACCGCAAGTTGAAAATTTCAAAGGTGAATCACATACCTAGGTGACTGAAAAGCAGGATGAAATAGGTGCCCTTATCTTCCTACTCCCAGCTGCAACAGTTTAGATTACTAGATAAAGGTACATAAGTAGATACACAAATTAGGGTTAAGAGGCTTATACGAATATACATGCCAGTCAATGCCTTTTACAGTGTTCAGAGATACTCTGTTTCTAATGAGCTCGAGTGTACATGCGGCTTTTCACAACGTTATTTCCATTTCAGTGTTTGCTCTTCAAGTCGGATGAGATTTAAGTGTTAAATAGTTGAAGCAGTTGTCTATGAGAGTGATAAGCTTGCTTCCATCTTGGTGTACGTTATACCCTCGATGGAGCTACATTGGTATACAAGAAAGTCGCTTAAAGTTCATGTGGTGGAATACTTAACCCCTAGTCCTATAAGGCATTTCAAAGAAGAAACCTCTGTTAAGAATGAGGGACGCCAATACAACGAAACTTTTTCATAAATAAACTAAAACGAAAATATTTATGCGCGGTGTTTACCACTCCCGAATCAGGCTAAATTGATTCACTCAGTCTTGGTAAGCTGTACGCTCCTAGGCAGCTAATTTCACTTACTGCACTTTGGCAAAGCAAACACCAAAATTCATACTGACTGCGGCCGCCATTTGTAGCCCTCGGAAAGGGAATTTCACTGGTAAAAACTACAACCGCATGTGCAAATATACTCCACAGATTGACCAACGTCCGACATTTTGACGTTGGTCAAGAACCTTTAACAAAATTCGGTATAAAAAAAAGAATATTCAGAACCATCTCCATTCAATTGCACTTTCGGTTCGTCCCAAAATGAACACATATGAACCCCAAAGTGGAAAAGCAAACTCTGTTCATGAGCCAAAGTGTTTGCATTCAACTCTTTGGAAGTGTAACTAATGCTAGCCGCATATGCACACATATACGCTGTGTGAAGGCAACCGCTTCAAAGGACCAACTTACACACTGCACTGACGAACTTAAGTGTAGGTACGATAAAATTATATTTGACTTTTGTAGAGATTTTTGCTAATTAATTTTGAGAATTGTTTACGAACTGCTTACCGTAATAATCGCAGTCAGACAGTCGTGTAATTGTTTTGTAGGATTTCATTTTTAATGTAATTAGAATTACCGTTTGCATTCAGTTGTGTTTGTAAGAAAGTGGGTTATAGGGCATGCCGCTATTACCGTCATGAATTGTTTAATCGTGTCTTTGGATTTTTTGGAAGTTTTAGTTGTTATAGCTGTACTGACCCAAACTGACAACGGATTTGAGGATATAGTACATATATCTATCTATGTCAATCACTTACGTACACCAGTCCTAATGGAGGATGCACAAGAGAGTTCGATAATGGACTTCAAATTATCTTAGAGGTGTCGAGTACCAATTTTGTCAAAATTTCAAAGGTGGCCTCAATGTGTACCTACGCATCCGGACAAAACTAGTTTGCCCTAGAAAGCTGCCGACAGAACCCGATGACATCTCGATATTGTGAGGACAGAGAGAGGTCGTTCTACACGGCGCTTCCATGTTTGTCTGTTGCCATAATCTACTGCTTTACCAAGGGACTAAATTATTTAATCATTGATCCCATAGATACCTACAACAGCCGAGGTTTTTGCACCTGAACGTGGCTTGACTGCAGAATTCTAACAGAACGGTTGACAACGCGAAAGGCTTTCTCATTTTCTGTTTAACTGCTGTCATCGATTTTATGTATGCAGCTGCATACTTTTAGGGGTAAATGAACACGATTCCAGGGGCAATTAGAGGCGCTATCTAGCGAGGTGAGTCAACTCCACTTTTGTTTTGTCTAGTTGGATTTCTCTGTGGTATAACCTCACTAATGCTATTTAAGAATACACAATCAAGGCTCTGAGATAAAAATTGTCTCTCATGTAGAGTCAATCAGTACTATAAGAGCTGTTTTTGAGTAGAGTTTAAATTTTAAAATTTTTGTGTGTATTATGAGGGGTGAGTTCCGTGTTGATTTTTGCAACATTCGAGGCTTGAAAAGGAATCTCTTTGCTGCGTATGTCCATGTCTTTCAATTCAAACCAGCTGTTTTGGCACTTTGTGAGACACAGGTGGATAGAAATTCGATTCCCTCGAATTTTGATTTACCAGGATATCACTTAGTGCCATTATTCTTTTTACATCGCGGGCTCGCCGTTTACGTCCGTGATGATATTGCTTACGAATTTCCACCACAATATAACCATTGCTCCAATGCGGAATTTAATTACATATGGTTAAAATTCAATGTCCGTAAGTAAATAATACATTTTTGTTTTATTTATAGAAGTCCAAACATTGACTGTTCATCTACTTTTAACGAGTTTGATGAGCTGTCTAACTCCATCTTAGGAATTGTTTCCCAGTATCCTCATACTGAAATTGTCATTGCGGGCGATTTCAATATACACAATTCCGATTGGCTTCGCCATTCTGGACAGACAACACCCGAAGGAAGGTATGTTAGGATTTTCGCTGAGATTAACAGCTTAACTCAGCTTGTAAACGAGCCTACACGGATTCCGGATGCTGCAGATCATGCCGCTAACACATTGGACTTGTTCCTCACCTCTCATCCAGATAAATATTCTATTGACGTAACGTCGCCTCTAGGTTCGTCGGACCATTGTGTCATTTCAGCTAAATTCTCATACACAAACCACACAGTTAAAGAACAAGCTCCCAAGAAAACGATATGGCATTATGAGAAAGCCAATTGGGACGGCCTTAACTTCTTTTTTGGGAGCTTTAACTGGTCACTATGCTTCCTCGATAGTGACGTGGATGCCGCCGCTGAAATGATAACAAACACCATTCTCCTGGGTATGAAATCCTTTATTCCCAACAGAAGAAAGAGTATTATACCTAAGGAGAATGCTTGGTGCGACTCGAGCTGCAAAGAGGCTATCAGGTTGAGAGAGTTGAGCTTTCGGGCTTACAAAGCAAACCCAACCGAGGAAAACCGAAAAAAGTTTCGACGAGTCTGTAATGACTGCAACTCCGTGATACGACGTGCAAAATTTTCTCATGACTAAAACTTACGACAAAAAATACTTCACTGTCCCAGTGGTAGTAAACAGTTTTGGTCTTTCGTGAAAAATATTAAGAACTCCACCACGTCGTCAATCCCCTCACTCGTTTACAATGACATTCCAGCTGTCAGCTCTTTGGACAAAGCAAATCTGCTGGCTGCGCAATTCGCCGCAAGCTCCAACATTCCAGATTGCATCATGTCTCCACCTGTGCTCGAGAGCGTCGAATATTTCATGGGACAAATACATTTCCGCACTCGCACAGTAGCAAGAGTATTAAAAGATCTTAACATTCACAAATCCGCTGGTCCAGATGGTATATCCCCCATAATTCTGAAGAGGTGTTCTTCCACGCTGGCAAAACCACTGCGTAAGCTTTTCCACTTGTCCTACTCTTGTGGACTCTTTCCGAGTAGATGGAAAACTGCATTTGTCCAGCCCGTTCCAAAAAAAGGCGATTCTTCTTCACCCACCAACTACCGACCCATAGCACTTACGTCCATTCTTTCCAAGGTCATGGAAACGCTGATAAACCGTCAGCTTATGAAATATCTTGAATCACGAAAACTTCTCAATGACCGGCAATACGGTTTTCGTAGCAGCAGGTCCACTGGTGATTTGATGACTTATCTCACCGAAAAGTGGAACCAATCTCTCCACCACTCTGGTGAAACGAAGATTGTTGCGCTGGATATTTCGAAAGCATTTGACAGAGTTTGGCACCAAGCTCTTTTGTCGAAAATGCGTGCCTATGGGATCGACGCGTCTCTTCTTCAATGGATTAGAAACTACCTTTCTGGCCGTTCAATTCAAGTTGTGTTGGACGGTTTCAAGTCTGCAATTCACCATATAAATGCTGGTGTTCCCCAAGGCTCTGTTTTGTCTCCGACACTCTTTCTCATATTCATCAATGATCTCTTGTCTGTTACTTCTAATCCAATACATTCTTTCGCTGATGATAGCACCCTCAGTTTTTCATATTCGTTCCCTGACTCACGTCCCTGCTCTTCGGCCGTGGATCTGGAACGGCGACGTATGCTAAACACATTAAATTCCGATCTTGACAGCATTATAAAATGGGGTACAATCAATAGAGTCGCAGTAGCTTAGTGGTTAGTGTGTTGGACTGCTATGCGGGAGTCCGAGGTTCGAATCCCGCAAAAACCCAATTCCGACTTAGGGTTTTTTTCCGCTGCGCTACCTCTCGCGAACGTCTGACAAACATTCGAGAGTATAAATGTCTTGTAAGAGCTTCTCAATTAGCCGTTTGGAGTCGGCATAAAACTGTAGATCCCTTCCATTCGTTCCAAAAATGAAAAACTCACACAAAACGAATGGTTGTGAGAAGCTAGGCCTAGGGTCTCTCCAGACCTGTTGCGCCAACTATTTATTTTTTTTTATTTTACAATCAATAGAGTGGAATTTAAAGCTTCCAAAACACAATGCTGCCTTCTATCATTAAAGCGAAACTTGAACCCTAACCCATTATCCATGAATGGGACTTGCATCGACGAAACCGAACGACTTTCCATACTTGGTATATGTGTCAACGACAAACTCCGTTGGAATGACCACATATATGAAGTCGCCAAAAACGCTGCGAAATGTCTAGGTTTCTTAAATCGATGTAAGAAATACTTTACACCCTTCGACTTAGCTACAATATACAAGGCCTTTATTCGGCCTAAGCTTGAGTACAACGCTCATATCTGGTCAGGTGCACCAAAAACTTCATTGCACCTACTAGACAGAATTCAAAAGCGCGCGATAAAACTTATAGGTGATAGAAATATAGCGGAGTCTATTGACCCGCTCGAACATCGCAGAAATGTTTCTTGCCTTTCTTTATTTTATCGATATTTTCACCATCGATGCTCTGATAAAATAGCTAACAGCATTCCGCCCCTTCAACAATTCTCTCGCAACACCCGTCACACATCGAATGCACATCAGTTCACCCTTAAGCCTACCTTCGGACGTACTGTAAAATATAGAGATTCTTTTGTGAGCCGAACAATACGCATGTGGAATGCATTGCCTCACACGGTTTTCCCCTCTCATTACAGCCCGCAATTGTTTAAGACCAATGTGCACCAGTACCTCTTCTCTATCCTCCCTATCAACACTTCCACTCGTGCTGTGCATTAGCATTATAAGGGAACAAAAACCCCTTGAGCACTAGTGAATTATAAAAAAAAAAAAAAAAAAAAAAAAGCAGTACAGGGCTGATCTGAAGGTATAGTCCTATGAAAAAATAACTCCTATTTTTGTCCCCTTTTTAAGGTAAATGACGTGCTTTAAAGTCCGGGATTTTAAAACTTTTTTTCCTTGGTTAGCTTAGACAGCCATGGCAACCCTAAGCCACATGAATGGCGGACAAGCTGGCAGAACTAGTGTGACAGTAGAAACCGTCATTAGTTCCACCAGAACAGGCAGCTTTGGCGTTTGGCCTATTTAGGCGCGAAAAAGCTCCATTTGAAGATTCAAGACCCGTGGTCCCCACTTTTTACAAAATAATCAAAATGGCCGCTTTTTCAGTTCAAGTAAAATCTTGTTCTTTATTGTATGAAAAATAACGCAGAAAAATTAGAAATTTTTTTGTAATTTATGTGGGGCGGGGGCCCCAATTTTTGGCTTGGGCCTGTTTTTATTGCGCTTTTTGCAATTTTCAATCGGCAACGCTGCATAGCCAACAGGTTTGTGGAGCTCTCTAAATTCTGAAATTGGTGTCCGATGCACAACCATATTGAACTACCTCCACGAGAGTTCGTACACTAAACGCAAACTTGTTGAGCAAAACTTCCAACCGGATTAGCACGTTGAATGCATCGAATTGGGAGCTTCATCGGAGTTGAATGTGCTGAATTCGAAGACGAATTGGTCACTAATTGGACGACAGCTACGAGTCTCTCCCGATTATCAACTTTAGGAAGTCGTTTCTTATAAGATAAGGTAAAAGACTGGGCCCCCTCTGATGCAGTTGTCTCACTTTTATCAAAGTACTCATTGTCTTGTTAGGTATGAGTAGACACCTGATAGAACTACATATAGATAGGGACGATGGAGATTTTTGTTCCGTTTGGAAGCGACTTCTCCGTGTTGCGTCTCAAAGTCAAAGCCTATAGGTCATGTGAGAGGCTGGGTTTATATTTATAAATCAACCTGTTGCAACAGCTATTTATTTTTTAGTTTCATGTAGTTCTTCAACGGAAGTTTTCTCCAAAATGGGTGGGTCTATCTATCATCTAAGATTTAGAGCACCATTTAAAAAGCCTGGGCCGGCATTCTGTAAGGCAAAAACGTTTAAACGTTTTCGTGCGCACGAGCGGTTTGCTTCATGTAACATCAGAAACGAAAGAAAATTTCGTGGCCGCGAAATAAATCAAACGAACACATTTTCTTTGACGTTTTCACTTTTCTTGCTTCATGTAACCCTAAAAACGAACAAAGCTGCCTTTAAGTATTGGCTGGACAATGTTAGTTTGCATACAGGTACACAAACGACATACGTGACTGCCAAACTATAATTTTGTTGTCACACAGTTTCTCAAACCTAAACGAATGTGAAGAAAAAAACGTTAGGAGTTACATGAAGCAAATTTTCGCTTTTGCGTTATTTCTATCGTTTTTTGAAAAGCGAAATCGTTTTTCGTTTCGTTTTTTACAAAATCCCACCCCTGAGTTCCGGACTAAAGACCTTCTTAAAAACTTTGGCTTAATGTTGTCTTTGCAGTACGTATTTTGCGCACTAAAGATAAATATTTTCATAACCTTCAGACTCAATCCCTTTTTCCTATATACAAAGGTTTCAATTTCGTCCCTTCTTGTGTCCTGATTATCATACTCTCATAAAAGCACACCTACTACTGGCCTCTATAAACAATCACCCTGCTGGACATCACCATCTCTCTCCTAAATATCGAGTCTTTAAGCTGACACAAGGTATGTCACAAGGTCACACACGCGAACATAATTAACATTTAGCTGGCGCTACTAACCCCTTTTAAATGGACCGATGTCTGAAGGTACACAGGTACCTACGCGCCTTTAATTAAATAGTCATTCAAAGCCCTCTTACACGGCCCTCGAGCACCCTCAACCTCACCTACAATGTATCCCGTATCCTATCCATTAGTGGCTCTCGCCGTTATAAAACTCCTGTTTACTTTCGCACCGACTTTCTAAAGCCTCCACCGAATAACCTTATTTACTTGCAACCAGCACACCAATCGAGGGAAAAAGTTAATCACCACGTAGAACGCGTGTTCCCCGGTTGTGCTGCGCCCGGATTTTTCGTGTCGTCCCTCATCGAAAGGAGTGTGCGGTTGGATCCTGTGCAAAAAATAAATAACTTCACTCCTCCAACATCGCGAACCACACTACGAGTATCATAACAGCGGTTTACATGGCGCGATACGCGATTAAAATGTTATTCATGTTGACGTCTCTCGTAATTACTGCTGCAAACATTGTAAGCACAGTCGCAGTGAAGGTGGTGGGGGTGGTGGTGGTGGTCCCGGTGCAGGGCCGCTGCAATTGGCTAAGTGCACTGAATGGAGGTGGGGTGTTGAAAGTTATTTTCCCTTGAATTTTATTTCACTTAATTGCTGGGTCGTTGAGCTGCTGTTGAATGGGGGGCGAGGACCGCCTAGTCCCGCCATCAAAGCACACGTATATGTGCAACTCACAGTGAGTTGCAGAATTAATTGGAATCAAATCTACTTGGAATGCATTACTTGAGTGCATCGCAATATTAAGACTGATCGATTTCCTAATTCCCCTTTTATTGCGCTCAAAATCGAATTCCGAGTCCCTTCGTCCATCGCACAGACGCCAGAGTCGTCCGAATTTATGCACACGTTCACATGGGGAGCTGCACTCGTGTATGCGGTGGTGGGTGCAGTCGTCGTAATTGTGCAACAACTTTTAAGTGGTCCATTTGGCAAAAGTTTTTCAACCGAAACTGCTGCTATAATGTGTGTGGCCAGGTCTGCTCTGTCGGTATATACGAATGGAACGATGACGGGCCAGCTATACCCAGCAAAGACCACAAACAAGTTGCACTGGTGGTGGTTGATACTGAACAGTTCCGGTGTCGCCACCAGTTCCATTCTGCCCAAAAACCCGAGTTCTCGAATTTGTAGTAATAACAGAGAAATAGGGAGCGACACACACAAGGACACATCATGCAGTCGGGAGGCTGGTTGCTTGGCATTCGAACGAATCCTTCGGGACTATACCAAAATACGTATAATGAAAGTTTGAAATCCAAACTATGTGGCTGAAGGGATGCTGGATGGTGGCATGCCAAAGAGGCGGCGGGAGACTGTGTCTCTTCTTCTGCTGCCAGCCAAAAATAAATGGATAAGTTTACTTTCATAAATCCTTGTCGAACAGATGTCTACATTGGAACCGAGTCGCTATGCTTCTCGGTGTCCTTTATATGCGCTTCCTCTTCGCCTTTGGAATTTGCAGCTTTTGTTTTGGTCCCAGATGTAATAATAAAATGGATTCCACGTCATGGTGCATTATACCTCTAATGGTATGTATCTAACGCAGAGACAAAACGGGACACCTAATAGAAATGAAGTTTTAAATTGACACAGACAATGAGCGACAGAACTGCCAAATGGAGAGATCTACCCTTGCAAAACTGGTTGGGAATGCTACTTTGTATAGGGAAAGTGAAAGTCACTGTGGGGAGTTTTGCCAAGGGGTAAAGTCCGGCGGATCCGACAATTATATTAAGTAAATTGGCGTGCTAAACTGGGCTTAGGGTGCTGTTGCCTTTAAATGATGCTTCTTGGTAGCTGAAACGTAGAGCTATTTACCTACCTGTAGCTTTAACTTCATTTATGGCCGAAGACTCTTGCAAAAATTGTTTTGGTCAGTACCTGCCTACCTTACTTGGACAAAAACTATAACAATCCTCACGTCGTTGTTAGGGCAAACCATGCGGAAAATAAAATATTCAGACATACTTTTTGTCAAATCTTTCTTTCCTTCCTTTGGTTGTGTCTACACTAGACGACAAGTATGCGCGAGTTACCAATGATTTAGATTCCCAAATTTTGTTCTCTCTTAGTCTGGGAGCACCTTTGGTTTTGACGTTTAGTGTAAAGCTCCATAGGTGGTAGGTTCAGATGCGTTTGTAGGCCTTGTTGTAGTGTAGATTTTAGTGAAACTGTTACACGTATACAAGCAATCCTCTGCAGCTTGCTCAAATACTTGAGGCTGGATTTAGTGTTAACAGGCTCCCACCAAACGACCGATCCATAGTTCGGAATTGGTCGTACAATCGCGGTGTATATCTAGTGCACTATGTTCTGCTTCTTCCCGAAAGCTTTTGTGCAGACTTAAAAGGCATTTAGTCGTTTCTTCTTTTTTTCCCTCGTATTCCGTTCACAGCTTAATTTGAAGTTGAATAATATTATACACAGGTATGTGACTTCGGGGGAGAGATTAAGACGAATACCTTTTAGGTTTGGTGGCTCCTATTTTAGTACCTTATTCCTTATAAATCTTCTGGTGAGCACGATGAGTTCATTCTTAGTCGGGTTGACCGACCGATAGACCGTTGCTCTCCATCCACTTCGATAGTTCGACCAGTATAACTAAGTTATCTGCATAGGTGACTATACCTTGATGCCCTTGTTGACGGGTGATTTCAGAAGTTATTTTATTGAGATTAGAGAGGAAATAAAACTCCGCGTTCTGGCGTTCCCCGGTTAACCGACTTCTCAATCGAGCTGGCCCACTGTTAATGACTCTGCAGTTAAGCATTGCTTTAACCCAGCAGTTAGTCAGGTAGTAAGCCAAACCGAGTTCTTCCGATGAGGACACAATGATTTCCGTGTTTAGGTTATTCAAAAGCACCTTCTATGTCTAGAAAGGCTGCCAACGTAAATTCTTTGAGGCTTAAGAACTTCTCAATGATCCTACTGACCTCATGTAGGCTGTTTGCACAGATCTGCCCTTTGCATAAGCTGTTTGTGCACCCCATAAGGAGCCACTAACCTCTAGATTTAGATTGTTCCTTACCTGCAAGTCGAATAGTTTTTCTAGTGTTTTCAAGAGAAAGGAAGAGGGATTTGTTGGTCTGTAATCCCTCGCTTTGGAGTAACTTGGTTTGGGAATAAGGACAATACTCACATTTTTCCAGCTGGTCTGTAATGACTCCCAATTTCAGACAACCTATAAAGATTGCGTGAAGGCATGGGATAGTCGTTTTCCTCGCTTTTTGTAGCATAAATGGTCCGATCCCACAGACTTGTAGGTTTGGAAGGATTTTAGAGCCCATGCTAATTTATCGTTGCTAGTGCAATCTATAATAACAACCCGAAGTGAGGGATGAGGAACTCCCGGAACTGCTGGTACTTACATGTTCTCTGAAGGCAGATTACCCGGCTGGAATGGAGGTACTCCGGTTTGGCTTGTGGTGGTCTTGTCGGTCTCCCAATAAAATATACAGTTCTGCTTCTGCACGCAGCAAGGTGTTTAGTGAAGTCTTGGGCCAACGCATTTGAGGGCGCAAAGCTGGTGCCGAGAGTAGCACACTTCGAAGACTCTGTCAAGTCAAACACATTCACAAATTTTGATGGGTCTTGGGAGTGCATAACTATGTACAGGGCACTAAAGTTCATAGCTGCAAAGTAAGTTGCACAGTGGTAAATCTATGGCAGGAATAACCATTTCTGTCTTCTTAAAGCTAAGTCCGCGTAGCCTATGAGCACCTAAAGGAGAAGAAGAAGAATCTGATGAGGCATCTGCTACCTCAATTGAAGCAATTTTTTTCGTATATTCATTCATAAGAATATAAAGGACTATATGCGTTATTTGTTTGCATAGCTCCACGGGCGGGTCTTTATAGCTGCAACTGTTTCGGAAGGAATAACCTCAAAAGCGAACGTTCAGAGCAACTCAATTCATTATTGTCGGATCTCTTCGAGCTATATCTAGTCAATGCGTTCCTCGATCAGTTGAAGGACATTTTGAGGGTCTTCAAACCGCTTCTGGTTTTCTAAAATACATCCTTACACATTTTCAGTTCATCCTTCTGACTGAAGTTGGTTTAAATCAAATGCAACATCGCCTCGAAAGTGTTCTGGCCAAGATCCGGCCAAATGCTGTAGCAAATCGACGACGGCTTTGACTTTCACGATCGTATACTGAATTCCGTCTTGGGGTGTTTGGATGGAAATGCCTAATCGACTATATCCGGAGCGACCCTAGGCCTAGCTTCTCACAACCATTCGTTTTGTGTGAGTTTTTCATTTTTGGAACGGATGGAAGGGATCTACAATTTTATGCCGACTCCAAACGGCTAATTGAGAAGCTCTTTCAAGACAGTTATGCTCTCGGATATTTGTCAGGCGTTCGCGAGAGGTGTCGCAGTGGAAAAAAACCCTAAGTTGGAATCCAAGCCACTGCGCCTACCTTTTTATAATAGTGAAGTCGAATATCTAATACGGGACGGAGGGGTTGGCTTGTTTTTATTATTGAAGTTTGTAGACACCGGTAGCCATTTGTTACTCATCTCTGGGATTATTATTTTTAAGTCGCCGCCCATCTGATACCAGGTGCTTACCGCTTACAATAAAAGAGAAGATACGATTTTTGTTCACAATTAAAATACAAAAGCTTTCCCCCAAGATGGCGGGCGAATTTTTATTTATCGTTTAAATACAATTGCGTACATGTGAGGTTATAATCTATCGAGTTTCAGACAACGGTATACATTCGGAAATAATACATTTTTGTCATTTGTCGTGTCGCCGGTTGACTTTGAAAATGAGTCTTGAAAAATTCTCGACAAGTGAAGGGTCTTTCATTGGCGATTTGACGACTTTAAACTTTCATGTGAACGCACCCTTAAGCCCATTACCGAACTGTCAATGTCAAAATATTCACTAAAATCAACATTTTCATCATGATGAAACGAAGAACAACGTTTACAAATATTTAAAATTTACTACCGAAGTTCCGAGTCGGTAGTCGCAACTTTAAGAGCATTAACGTCAATTCAATCTTCAGCGATGAAATGCATTTTTGGTTGAACGGCTTCGTCAATAAGCAAAATATGCTGGACAGGTGAGAAGCCTCATGTGCTTCATGAAACAACACTTCGTCCGCAAAAAATCTCTGTTTGGTGCGGTTTTCATGCCGGTGGCGTCATTGGGCCGTTTTTATTCGTCGATGAAAATGGCCGTCACATTACGCTAGATGGTATTCGCTACAGAGACATGTTGGAACGTTATTTCTTTAAACAAATTTCATGAATTGGACAAATGTGGGTCCAACAAGACGGTGCCACAGCCACACAGCGGGAGCAACAATCGAGTTCAGTTTGGTGAACGTGTTATTTCGAGAAACGGACCCATCGATTGGCCGCCGATATTGTGTCATTTAAGGCCTCAAGTCAATAATTTTTTTTTGAGATATCTCAATTAGTTTGCATGTTATTACAAAAGCAAAACAAAAAGTTTTCAAGTCCTTAATGAAAGACCCTTATAACCACAGAGTAAAAAATTACTGAAATTATGATTTCAACTGATGAGCACCAACTTAATGGGTCTACGCCCGAGGGCACAAGTGCACTTTGTCACAAGTTTCACATCCAAAACTATGGAATATGCTCTTCGCATACTCAAGCCTCTTTCTAAGCTCAATGACAATATTTTAAAGACAGCCTTTATTTTAGTAAGGTCAAAAAATGAAAAATTGTGATATCCTTAGGGGGAAGCAGTTTCCCCCACCCGTAATAACCTATTCTGCCTGACAGCCCCTTACAAGAGTGCCCATGACGTCGTCACGCATTCGAACAACAAATTCTAAGAGTACCTACTTTAGTTGACCCGATCGATGTTCCAGGCAGTACAAGCTTTCCCTTTCCGGTTGTTAAAACTTGAAATATTTAAACACAAAATGGTATATGCAGTGCCCAAGGTTTAATGACAAAACCGTCTTTGTAACACAGCCATAAACCGCTTTTCTAAATCCGCGTTATAGGCAATTTCATTACGTTAACTTCTCGTATAAATCTCTAAAACGTTTAACTTTGATGGCATCAACAAAGGAACACAAATTTTAATCATTTCCTTCTTCCCGGTCGTAAAACCATTGCCCCACCGCCACCACTCTCTTGCTTCCTCTCACCGGTAGGTAGTCATTAAAAGAGCTCAAGCTCAAGCAATAGCTCGTCTTTTAATTTCCACTTCTAGCTATCACGAGATTGCAATTTACACGCATATCCCCTTTCGGCGTATATCTGCCTTTTTGCGTTCAATGTGCGTTTCCTTGGAAATTTTAATAGTTTCTTAAGCAGCTATAAGCTCTGCGGTCCCGTAGCGTAGAAGAACAGACATCTCCTCCGAGTGAGCGCGTTAAAGTTGAAAGTGTTGAAAGATTTGCAACATTCTGAGGATTATTTTCTCACGGAACTGGGAAGCACATCATGCACCTGGGTAGGTGCTGGTTAAACCCTTCTTCGTCCGTTGTTTATTGAAAAACACTAACGCCGTAAATACTAACCCAAATGTCCGACTCATTTGTTAAATGTGTATGCGACGTGCTCCAGTTTGGAAACAATATGTACCTCCTCAAGGATGCGCACCGACTGTAGAACTTTCTCAAGAAAATGAGGACGCGGCTTAGTTTTCCCCTTCAGTTCCACTCCAGTTCGAGGCAAATGGAATTTCATTTGAAATTTATTTAATTAAAAAAAAACGAGGTGGCCGCTGAGTGCAGATATAAAAATTAAATTTTTACATCCTCGCGAATAGGTGGGTCGTATATTGTTCAATTAAATTTTCTTAATTTGTCCGCAGGGGCAGGCTCTGTCTATGTCACGGCATGGTTTTTCATTTGTTAATTTCCTCCGAGTACAAAGTCCTGCTGGGATACACTATTCTATTGATTTGAAAAGGATATTGGTTTCCATTTGCTGATGGAAGGAGGCAATGAAATGCAGCGATTTTTTATGTTGCACAACCATAAAGCGAGGTGGAACATTGTGTTCGTTTTGATGTGCTTCGGTGGAGGACTTCATTTGTAAAGGCTCGACCCGAGACAATATCCATATACTGCCAGCCATGTTTTAATCATGAGCGCGGGCCACGTTTGGTTGGTGGCTGGTGGGTGGCTTTCGACGGAGCGGCAAGTATTTTATTCAGTATTTCAAGGGGCTTATTGGAAATAGGCGAACAGGCAATTAATCGAGAGATGTTTGAGGGCGGGAAATTGAAAAAAAGGCTCACCATCTGACATTCGCGCTTGGATTAGTTGTAATTATACCAAAGGGGAAGTAGGTCTCTGAATCTTGTTGCTTATTATCCTGACAGTCTTTTTTTCCTTTTTTTTTTTAATATTCTCGGAGGATGGGGTACAACTGGAGGTAAAGTTTTACCATACCACCTTTTAAAGACCTCTACAAGGTGTCCCCAGGTACGGTGCGTTTCTGCGGCTGCACAACACTTTAAGCACACTTACTTTAAGCTGAATCGGCAGATTTAGACAAGACTAACATTTTCTAGGGGAAAGAGGAATTCGTTCAAAAATCAATATTTTAATCAGCTGAAAAAAGGGTTTCATAATCGAATGGGAAAATATTTCCCAAAGGCTTTGGCCTTGCAAAGAGGTAATGGGAAATTTTCCAGTCTAAATAATATACTCGTAGCTAGTGTGTTTGATGTCGAAGGGTAGGATTTTTCTCTTTGGTTAGACCTCCTGTGGATATGTTGAGGGAAAGTGTTGCTTCGTATTCTTTGATTTATGTTTTTTAGGGCATATGATGGAACAAATGGGGGATAGTTATTTGCGAGATGCTACTTCTCTCAGATGGCTGTATCTCTGCTAATGCAATTACAGCCTAATTTTATTTATAAGTAAAAAAGTTCGCAAGTGTGCTTGCTAGTTAAACGGCAGACGCAGCTTTCTTTCGCCGAAGATTTTTCTAATTCATTAAAATGAGTCTTGTAAAAGGATTTCCTTCCCAGCAACTAAAAAAACTGTAACTATAAAAATTGGTGGCTTCAAAATAGATAAATATTGAAACAGAAAGATTAGAATTGGGAACTTGTGCTGGGGCAACGACACAAAGAGCAGGCAATCGAATATAGCTTCTCAATTTACTAGGATTCTGCTTGCTTTTTCTGGAAATTATTTAACGCTCATTCCTATTTCGTAAACAGAATTTCATTGACCAGAAACTGAATTAGTGAATTCTCCATAGAAAAACTGTTATCACTGTTCCATTGCCTTTGTCTTTCAGTTGCAGATAGATGCGAATGATTTTTGACTGTGCGCTGCTGCATATTTTCTAGTGTTTCCGTTAGTGAACATAAACAGAAATAAAAATGTGTCTTTATACAAATATTTACATTTCTAGCGATAGATTAAATACGAACACTACCCTTGGCCCACCCTGTACTTTCAAAATTTCCTAAAGACTGAATGATGGTTAATACCAAATGTCGTCCCAAAAATGGACAAATTTCACACAAAGTGAATTGTGTTGAGACGCTTGGCCTTGTTGCGCCATCTAGTTGACTATTCAACACGCAGATTAAATATGGCAGATGGATTCAATAAAAGGTTGCTGTAATTGCTAATTTTGCGTGTAAATCACACGCCAAACTGAATTATATGGGCGATTTCTTATCTCATCGTAACAACCCAATCACGGTCAAGTGTCGTGCAAATGAAGTGCTAAACAATAAATAATAGAAAGTGCGATATTTAACAGTTTGTTAAGCAAGTGTAAATCTCTCGCTCGAACATGCAACCTTCTTGGCCCATCAAATTGGGTGTGGTCACGCACATTACTTTTCCACGTAACCAGCCATTAAGTGTCCGCACTCCGCACAGCCAACTACAGTGAGTATAATGAACCTTCCAACCCGAACTATGTGAATATTCAAAATGCCATCCCTTAAAATACACTAAATCACTCGAATTGGAATTTAGATGCAGTTCAGTTTTTCCTCCCTCAAAAAAGCAAACAAAGTGGAAAGTGCTTTACTTTGTTTGGAGCCTGGGGGAGCCTCCTTGCACAGAGAAAAGAAACAAGGACCTACCTGGTCACATCCAGCAGTATTCACTGTATATCCTTGTGTCGCTGGTGTACTTTCTTTTGCAAATAACTTGCAATATATCCCTTCACCTGTTGTCTGGGAATTTCTTTTGCAAATTTAGAAAATAAATTGCTCAACTATGTCTCCACAAAGGAGTGCTGTGTTAGTTAAAAGGGATTTGCCGGAGTCCAACAGTGTGAGTTATTTCAAGTGTCTGGTGAAGGGGTTTGTCGTGACTCACAATTTCAAGGAATAGTTTCTGTTGCACCCTGTTCTGCTTTGGCAAGAACGGAGTAGTGGTGTATACCTACTGTGTGTTGGCATATTTATGATGAATGTTTGTTATTCACTTGCTTTTTAATAAGAGATGAATCAGGATACCTTTGCAATGAAAGTGGCTGAGAGTTTTATAATTGTTTTCAACAAAAGGTTCAACTGGCGCGATTGGCTACATTTTATACAGATTCGGAGGAGGGGTAGCCGTCTGTACTTTAAGGCTTATACAAAAACGTAGATACCTATACATTTCCAATACTAACTATGATGTTACGAATAAATTGAAAACTCAGATACAGCAACCAACTTCGAATCGTCCTGTACCTCGCCAGACCCACTACGGGTCAAATATATAAATCCACCCCCCCATTAACCGTGCCTTCCACCTGGCACCCTAATGATGATGTTAACGATGATGGGTTTCCATAGAATGACGTGTAAAATGACCAACCATCTGTAGGGCCCTTAACAACCTACTAACGCACCCACACCCACCTCGTTGTGTTTCTATCTTTTGATCTCCTTTGTTTTGCCTAATGTACCTACACCTTTTCCGCACACCTATATACATATACCACCACCAACTATACAACGAAACGTAACACCCCCACCACACAAACACCACCGTCACTGCCGAATAACATCAGCATTAAAATCACCCCTTACAACAGCTAAACTCAACCATTAATTTGTAGTCTTCCTGCAGATAAGTCCGCTCCCTTCAGTTAAGGGTCACGAGGAAAAGTTTTCACCGCCTCCGAAGTTTTGTGGTGCCCTGCTCCCTTCCGAAAAGAAAGCCTCTCAGTGTTTATTAGCCGGTGCTTTAAATGGATGCTTCATCTTCACTCACAAATGATGGTGGTGGGGGCGAATTTGTTTTGGTTTTGTTGTTGTGCTACCACATCAACTGATGGCAAAGTGGGGGTGCAAATCTCCAGAGGGAGAAATAAAACTTTTCTTGTTTTCATCAAGTTTAATGTCAGAGCATTTATCCCGTCAACAAATCACCATGTGGAGAGAAACAAATTCCTTTTTTATTGGAACCTATTTCAGGGAGATTCATCTTGTGTATCAGTACCTTGCCTAACCTATATATCAGTGCGATGGGGACTTGAAGTAAAGTTTCTCGGAAAACACATTAATTTTCCATCTGTTGGTCATTTGCTACAATGGGTGCATCATACAGTTTTCTATGTTTTATGGACGGAAGCTTATAGCTGAGCTCTCAGGAGTGCTTTCGAAGGGATAATTCATCTAACCGATGACTATGAGAGTTAATCCAACCAACGAATTGATAGTCGAAAATGTTCAATTTGACCCGTTGGTTGTACGATTCATAAGTTTTTTAAATTTCAGGTATTGTCAGTTCATGCACAGTCTGGTTAAAAATAGAGTCTCTGCATATCTCTTCGAGAAACTTCAGTTTGCTCAATCCACCAGGACTCAAAACCGTATAATGCCCGCATCTAATTATTTGAACTCTTCGCGGCTCTTTAATTGACAACGGGAACTATTTCCCTTGAACATTCTCTTCTTCCTCCTTTCTTACAGATTTTTCTTCTCCCTCTCCTTCTCCTTCTATTTTTCACTCCTCTACTCTTATATTTCTTTAGTTTTATGTAAGTTTTATTTAAGTTTTTGTTTATTCTTCCAAAAACATGTACTATAAAAGACTATGTTTTTATTTGTACTTTCCTATATAAATAAATTGAATTTAATTTAATTTGTTGACAATAGATCCTTGCAGTTTAAGTTAGGACTACCGAAAAAGTTTGTTATGGGCCGGGGGTAGTGATTGAGTGAAACAACTAAGGTGAGCATATTTCGTACTTACCAGGGTTTCTCTAGGTTCTCTCGTTAATAAGTTGAACCTGCGAGACAGACTGTATCTCCGTCAGCAGTGAAGGCCTTAACTATACGAGCGCCCTGTGCGAGATTTTCTTCAGCGCCCTTTATTTTTATGTCGTCGTCTGAGAATTGTTTTCTCCCATACGCCATTTTCATGTTAATTTTAGTTAGAAAATGATTCTATGGCTGATTTGTATGCTCTTTTCAAATCTGCCATGCTCTGAATTTTACCAATGCCTAGATATCCAGCATAGTCTTTGTTTCATATCCCTCCAAACCAATGGTTTGCTAAAATCCGTATTTTCCCCCTTTCCGATTCATTGAAGAAAAGTAAAGATGCATTTTTTTTAAATAATAAAAATTCGTTTTCTTTTATTAAGACATCTTTTTTTTTTTTAAACATGAAATATTAATTCACTATACGTTGGCTTTAAAGTTAATATACAGGTAAAACAAAACAAGTCTTTGCTCTTTAATAAATTTTAAAAGCGATTACAATAATAAATAAATATAGAAATAAAGATTAAGTTATTAAAGTCTAATAGGTATAACAGGTACATAAATTTAAAATTCATTACATTTCATATAGATAGTCCGTAAAATACAGTGTCATATATGGTTGTTGTTATATTCATACAAAGAAGGTAATAAATAAATTTTAAATAAAGAAAGAGTTTAAATGGAAAACAAATAATATTTCAGTTTAAAATTCTACGAATTCAAGTAAGTAAGTTAAAGTAATATAAAAAAGTTAAATTTAGAAAACTTTTCCCAATCTTTTCTATAGTTGAATTTTCTATCCACTGGCTTTTTTGATATAGGTTTTCCTGCGTCTTTAACTATGAGGTCTTGTGACAAGGAGTCGCTGTCGGTGCTCACTGATCGACATTTTCTTTAGCACTTTGGATTTACTAAAATTAGATACAAAAATATTTTATGATTAGGTATTACCAATACGTATTTCTATGATAACAATTTTCATACCCATTGTCCTTCCTAAATAAACAAGGAAAGTAATAAATAATACATAAAACAATGATAAGTTATTGTTTTGAAAATGTTGAACAAACCTTACAGCTGATATTGAATTTGCAGAAGGTTTGCAATAAGTGAATTAAAAGTGAAAATGACACATGTGATGTGAGAAGGTTGTGTTCAGTTCGAAATCCGTATTTCGATTGTATAAATATTAGATAGGACTTATTTGAAAGTGAACTACACTAGTTTTATCTTTAAATAATGCAAAATTAATAAACTTGCTTGCATTTTGTTTTTCTCTATTTTAAAAACACTTTTCTCCATTTTCTCCATTAAGTGAAAAATTCCCCAAAATGGGAAAAAATGAGTGAGGTACTGAATGTCGAGCAGTTACTTCTCCGGTTGGACCTTTACATACGTCGATGGTTTGGTCACGTTAAACGCATGCTTCCAACTAGGATCCCAAGACGTGCTATAGGATCCGTGCGATCAGGCAGGTGCCCCCTAGGAAGACCAAGGATGAGAAGATTAGATCCAGTCCGAAATCTCTCCTCGGCCCGGAGATTGCTCCTGATGATCTAGAGTCGGTGGCGGAAGGTCGGGAGCTATGGAGTGTCCACTTAGGCATTCTATATCCCCGAGCCGCCACCCTCTAGCCTCTACTAATGGAAGAGCGGCCATTGAAAATAATGAATGAATGAATGAATGCGTCAGAGTAAATCAGGCCATTGGATTGAAGGCTGATCATTTTATCTTGAATTTTCTTAAAAACGTTTTAAAGTATAGTATTGAATACATTTAAATTTCTTCGAGCAAATATCTTTTGAGTATTAAATAATACTAATGTTAATTATTTTAGTTTAAGTTATATGAGTCGCCATTAGCATAAACATTTTTATTAAAAAAAAAAAAAAAAAAAAAAACAAAATGAGCATTGCCATTGATAATAAATTGAAAACAAATATATTATCACTGGCGGTTAGTAAATTAAATTAACTTTATCGAACATTTATCATATCAATCTACTCTGAGTTAAAAAGAGTTGGTAGTAAAGACTAAAAATTATTCTTAGTAAAAATCAATGTCAGCATCGTCAAAATATAATGGACGGTAGTTTCCAATTACTAATTAACAAGGCAGTGAAATAAATAAAGTAAAATAATTAATTATCTAATAAAAATAATTTGTATAGAGAATTACTATCTGTAATTACTTTTGCATTGAATATCTTAATGCCAACTATTTTTTCGCTTCCACTGTGGAAGCCACACTTTTTTAAGGATATACATTTTACATATTTACCAGAGGAATGTTTTAGCGGTTGGAGTGCTTGTATGCCCCCATGGCGAAGTTGGTTCGGACACCAGGCGACCAGGAACAAATGAAATTTTTTAGATTTTTGCTGCTTAGTAGTCCAATAAACCAGTGCAGCTTTAAAAGCAACATACCCCAAACTTTCATGGCTTAAAGTTGACTGAACTCCCGAAGCATTATAAAATCTGCCTCTTTCAACACACTCTTATCAATTGTGAACATCGATTTTTCTATGTACAGGATTTAATTAGTTAATTTCACGTAAGATATTGTAGAGCAGGGGGTAATTTGGGTGTTGGATTTTCCCGGTAGCAGAAGTGGCACGCTGGTTGTTGCACGGCGACAGCTCGTCGGAATGGGGGGGGATCTTACTGCCACTTACCTACCTACAAATGAATCGTGCCTGGTGGTCATAGATCAAAAGAATCTATATTGTTACATAATGCTATGTCTTCGTAGAGTGATGTTGTCTGCTTTGCGCGCCTAAAAAAAAAGTGTATTGGCATCCGTGTATTGGATGACCAGATCGTTGAGAAGGGGAAAAAAGAAAAGAAAGAAGAAAAAGTTCGAAGTTTGAGAGAGTTGGTGTCAGATGTTGGGACACTATAGGAAGGTGATCATTGGTGTTAGAAACGAACACGCAACCAGTAGGCTAACCCACCCTAATGAATGACCGAAGTCAAAACTCCTTGACTATCAATATGCCTAAATGTTTATTATGATAGTCCCTGATAAAACTCTCTATCTACATAGAATCTCACATTCAGGTACTCATCGAAGGTTGCTCACGCTTATCATCCTTTCATCGCCATTAGAAATCAATTAATACATAGAAGAAACAGAATTACTTTCAAAATTCATTGTAAGTTGTTTATTTACGATAGTATGTTTGGGAGTCATTGAGAATGTCTCATGTTTCACGAAGAGTCAACATCAAGGGAGATGACAAACAGATTTAAGAGAAACATATATTGAAATGAATGTAAGTATATATGTGTCAACAAGCACGTGCGTTAGCAAGATAAACAAGATTCCTTGTCTTATCAATTTTAAGTCAATTGGTGAATTAGGTTTTTGATATGTTTTAAGGTAAATTTAGTTATTTATATAGGTAATATAGGGTATAGTATAGTTATAGGTATTTAGTGATAATTTTAGGAAATATACTTCAAATCTGTGATCATAGGTAGGTAACTTTTAATTCATAATTAAAAGTTATTTAAATTTAATGTGCAACAAGGGGCAATAGTGAATCATATGTAAACTATGTACTTAGTGCAGAAGGCACTTAATTATGATATCCAATTCTTAGTTTTATTATAATTTACTTTAAGTTTTAACGAAATGCATGAAATTTAGAAATGCCAAATGACTTACGGTTTTACTGTTGCTGTTTAATTGTTATGCAACTTTTATTCGATGGACTGATGATTATGATGATAGATTTTAATTGTTGATTCCTGCAGAGTCGTTGTGCGCACATCGGTTCTGTGGTTTTTTGTAGATTATGTACTGTAGAAAAAAATGTTAAATTATGATAGGAGCAATAGAAGGGAATCGTTTGGCGCTTCTTACCTCGATTTCATGCTTACAATTTATACTACCTATTTAAAGTTTTTTTTTTTTTTTTTTTTTATACAAACTTATGATGAACAAATGTTGAGTTTTGTTATTTAAAATTTACTATTGAAGATCACGTATTTGATCTATCGATGAAAGGTCTGGGTTGAACTACAGCGGTATACAAAAGCTGATAGCATTTCCCGACTGATCACACGTTGGCTTTCGATCGAAAGGCGGTGTGGGTGAAAGTCCGGGATACAAACAAAAATGATTGACTGGCTGTGTTTCGAACAGGTGCTTTTGGGCGACGCAGGGGTGCCTGAATCGATGGGTGACGTGGCGGCTACGTTCTCAGGTGCTCCTGGGACAATGTGGCTTCTTTAGCACTGAATGCACTGACGTTTATCGCTCACATGCGGTGACTGGGTCTTAGACGGACGATTTGTCCGATGTGATATGGCGGCACTAGTGACCTTTATTATGTAAAAGCACTGAGTAGCCTCGTTGTTTCACAAGGGGATTTTAACGTAAGATGGAGTTTTGTGTCCAATGTCACGGTTCAATCCGCCTTCGATTAATGAGACGAAAAATTAAGTATGCACTTTTATCAAATCGTCCAAGCTCGCTTAATTAACATATATATGTTATTTTCGAGGATGCTTGGCGAATTGAATTGCAATTGTGGCAATCAAAGGCGGAAAATTAAAAATGTGCCTATTCTTATGGCCAATTAATATTTGAGAACACAGTGATTTTCTGTGCCGAATTCACGCACTATCACTTTCCAGTTCGGTTGCCAAAAAGAAAAAGGACCGCGCACTCGGGTTACACAACCTATATACTTGTGGTTTGGCGCGCGTTGGGTAGATGAAGTGTGGTGTAAAGATAAGGTTAACTTTGCACAGCGGCTTAAGTCATTACCATCAGTGCGCGGAAAATAATGTTTAGCCAATCAAACACGACGTCAACAGCATATTTTTATTTTTTTCATTTTAGAAAAATAAACGATGGGGAATTATTACAAGGCGATCGCTACAATGTCATGAATTTTGGATCACTAAAAGGGTATCAAGAAGACATGAAAAAAAAATAAGCACTTGGAATAATTGCTCATAGGAAACTCGACCCATGACCCTGTTTATGCAAGTTGATCTATGCCAGAATTTATTCTTTTTATTTTCGTATGTCCTTAGCATGGTAAACACCTTTCAGCTTTCCATGTCTATCTTCGATTTCATACATCGATCTACCTATTTGTCTAATGATCCTACCTTTAAGGAATTTTGGACATAATTTGGAACTGATTTTCTTTGAGGCATTACTAAGGATAAAGTTTCTGTAATAGACTTCATCTCCAGATTTGTGATGTCTAACCGTACACCTCAAGTTATATGACTTCTCATTACGTAATGAAGCTTTCTTTAAATTCTCCTTTACCTTTTCGCGTATTAGGAGTAATCGACTTGAATTGGGTAGATAATCAATTTCGTTATCTTGTAAAGCATTTAATTCTCTGGCAATTTTGTATTGGCTTGCGTGAGTGATCATATTGTGACCAAATAGGACAAAATATGGTGACATGCCTGTAGATTGGTGTGTGGACGTACATAGGGCTTGCTGAATCTCAGATATGTGACTGTCCCAATCGCGTTGATCTTTGTCAATATACGTCCTTATGGCTGACAGTATGGACCTATTGACTCTTTCCGAAGAATTGGCTTGGGGAGAGTATATTGCGTTTCTTATTTGGAACGTTTCATATTTATTTAAAAACTTTTCGAAATCCTTTGACACAAACTGTTTCCCATTATCGCTGTGAACGGTTTCTGGTACTCCAAATTTGTGGAAGATTTCTTTCTCCAAGAACTCTATCACTGTTTTCGAGGTTGCGACTCGCATCGGCTTTAGAAAAACGAACTTGGAAAATTCATCTAGGACTACAAAGAGAAATAGATTACCCTTCTTTGATCGGACGTACGGTCCCAAAAAATCTACGTAAATCTTTTGGAAGGGTCGATCTATCTCCTGCTTTAGCCCCATTGGTGGTCTTAAAATTTGGTTTGGTGTTTTGTTTTGCTTGCACTCTTCACACTTACGGATAAAGTCTCGCACTTCCGTCGTTATATTGGGCCAATAAAAGTGTTGACGAATCCTACCTATTGTCTTCCTGATACCTCCATGTGAACAATTGGGTGGTACATGTGATTTTTGGATAACTAAATTGGTCAGGCTTGCTGGTATCCATAAACTCCACTGGTGTTCATCAGATATCGAGTGAGTATCTAATGGATACCTCCGTTTATACACTCTTTGATTCTCAACTTTCAGGTCTGGTAGATTTTTCTGATTTTTGTACACCCTTGACAAGAGGTCAAGGTAATCATTTGATTTGAATTCCGGCGAATCTAAATCGAATATGGCTGGTTCATCTAGGTTCAAACAGATCGGCTCAAGGTGTACGCGAGACAGCACATCGGGGACAGTGTTCTGCGATCCCTTGCGATGCTCTATATTGAAGGAGAATCCTTGTAACTTTAAGGACCAACGAGCCAATCGTCCGCTTAGGTCCTTAAGTCCCATCAGCCATTTAAGACTGGCGTGGTCTGTTACAATCGTGAAGGACATGCCTTCAATATAGGGCCTAAACTTCGCAACTGCTCGAACTGCTGCGTAACATTCTTGCTCCGTCACGCTATATTTTCTCTGACAGGCGTTGAGCTTCTCAGAAAAGAACGCGATCGGTTTTTCGTTTCCTTCTTCGTCGTACTGGTACAAAACGCCACCAATACCGACTGAAGAGGCGTCACATTGGATTATAAAGGGCTTAGAAAATTCTGGATTGCTTAATAGCGGGGCTGAAATCAGAGCGGTTTTCAAGGCATTAAACGAGCTAACGGCTTCCGATGACATTGAAAACGACTTCGCTTTTTTGAGGGTGTCGGTCAAAGGTGTAGCTATGGATGCGAAATTCCTGATAAATCTGCGATACCATCCACAGAGGCCTAAGAATCTCCGCACTTGTTTCTGGGTTACAGGAATAGGAAAATCTTGTATCGCAGCTACTTTATCAGGATCGGGCTTCACATAACCTTGGCCGACAATATACCCCAAATAACGAAGTTCTTTAAAACAAAAGTTCGATTTGTTAACATTAATCGTTAGATTTGCCTGTCTCAGGCATTTGGCAACGTCTTTTAATGTTGAGATGTGTTGTTCAAAGTCAGGTGAGATAATTAACAGATCATCGAGGTACACAAACACACATTCTCTAAGTGTACCAGGGATCACCTTGTCCATCAACCGACACATCCTTTGGGCTGCATTACACAGTCCAAAGGGCATGACGGTGAATTGGTAAAGTGGCCTCCCTGGCACAGTGAATGCGGTTTTTTCCCTCGATTTTTCTTCCAGAGGGATTTGCCAGAACGCGTCCTTCAAATCCACACTACTAATGTAATGTGTATTTTTCAGACGGCTCAGCAAACCCTCAATGTGAGGCAGTGGATATGCATCTCTCTTTGTTAACGAGTTCACTTTGCGGGAGTCAAGACACAGCCTGTTTTTGCCGGGTTTCCTGATAAGGACAATAGGCGAACTCCACGCGCTGTGACTTTCCTCGATAACTCCGAGAGATAACATTCGATTTAGTTCCTCATACACTAAAGTTTGAATTGCAGGTGACACCGGGTAATGGCGCTGTTTTACGGGTTCAGCATCATTGGTGTCAATTATGTGTGTTTCTACCATGGTTTTACCCAACCCAAGGGTTGTACAGGATGGAAAAGCAGAAATTGCGCACTGAAGCTGTCGTTCCTGATCCATAGTCAACTCATGCATTGGCGGTTTTGGTTTGATATTTTCTGGTTCTCTCAAGTTAAAGTCGTGTGAAGGTGTAAAGAGTTCACTAATGATTTGTGGAGCGATTTTAAATTTTGACCAGAAATCGACACCGAGGTATAGTGGTTGTACAAGGCTTGGAACAAGATATAAGTCCATCTTTTCCGAGATGCCTTTATATTCAACAGACACGTTTATACGACCAACTATGCTTTGATTTTTGCCACCGGCTGTCTTTACTGACCATTCAAATTTTAATATTGGAATATTAAGCTCCTTTACTATCTCCATGCAACCACATCCTAGACAGGATATCGATGCACCACTATCTAACAAGCCTCTAAATTCTTTCTTGTTTATCGAAATATTTGCATAAGGTCGTGTGTCTAAATTATCTTCAAAAAGCGATTCGTTAATCAGCTGTCGGTAAAGCTTTCCCTTTCGGTGTCGGTTACGAGATTTTAATAATTTTAGCGGTACGGTATCTCTAGGAGTCAATTCATCTAGATTGAAAATCCGTTTTCGAATAGCATTATACTCGACTAGCCTTTGATGGTATGGTTTCATGTGTTGTGGAATTTTATGTAGTTTATTGTCTATTTCGGACGAACTACTAGAAGTGTTCATTGGTAAAAGTATTTTGGGATCTGTAAAAATTATTTTGTCATCGATAAGATCGGTGTTGGTAGATGCATCAGTTTTTATTGGTCCGGACTGGTTTGAGTCGAACGGGACCTTCCGGAAAAGTTCTCGTTCGTGTTCCAGTTTTCCTTCGATGTGTTACATTCAGGACAATCTAAGACTGTAACATTATCTGTACCACAACGATAGCAAAACAGCTTAGAAACAGGGGTGCGACATTCAGCGAAAACATGTCCCGACTTCTTGCAATTGAAGCAACTTGTATTGCTGTTCAAGGATTTGTCAGGGGGATTAGAAAAATTTGAATGATAATTGTTCTTAACTGTCGAAATGTTAGCAAATGGCTCTGACATATTTTCATTTTCAGCATCCTCACTCGAGTAATGAATTTCATGTACCGCTCTTGCATTATTAAACCGAGGCTGTGACCCATATCTGAATTGTAGCATCTTTTCGGTACGCCTACATTCCTCTCGAAGCTGTTCAATGGTATTAATTTGCATTGGGTATATAAAGTTCACTAATCTCGAGCTTATATTGTTACGTATTATCCTGATAAGATCATGGTCTGACATTGGCTCTCTCAGTTGGCTTCTGAAGTGAATAATGGATTTATAAAATTCATCGAACGGCTCACTAGGCATTTGTCGTCGATCCATTAATTGCCTTAAGATTTCAAAGTCATTTTCGTACCCTTTGAATTGTTTCAGCAATGCCGACCGCAACATTGACCAATCACCTCTAGGATTTGTTCTGAGATACTGCCAGTACCAGTCTTGTGCTGATCCAGCAAGTAGATGATGAAAGTTTCGAATGATTTCATTCCAAGGGCAATTATAGTTGCTTTTGAGGATTTCAACGCGAAAGACGAAATCTTCAATAGTCATTCCCTTACTGGTGTCGTCATACCTAATTCCCCAACGATCTAAATCAAATCGTCGGTTCGAAGATCGATGATTTTCGTTATTTGAAAAGTGTCTGCCTGGATTAACATATTCATTATTAACTTGCGCTACACCTGCAGTTTCTCTCTGTCTTGGTCCAGCAAATCGCGAGCTTGCAGACAAGTTGACTGAGTTTGCTGATAGACTCTCTGACTGATTGGGATTTTGTGTGTGTCTTATCTCCCGCTGCACATTACTTTGGTTAAGATTACCATTTACATTGGGCTGAGCATTGTGACTTAGAATGTCTCTCACGCTGCTCTCAACATTTTCTTTTATCAGATTGGGAAGATTCCGAAAAAGAGAATTTTGAAGATCTAATAAACTAGCATCAACTACGCTCTTAATATGCGAGTGCAGGAAGCTGTTCGAATGAGGTGGATTATGTTCTGCCGCTCGAGCATTGCTCTCAACAACATTAGGTGGTGGCAAACGGTTACCAGACTCTTCCTCTCCGAGACGAACTGATGTTGCTGCATTTTGAAATGCTGACATTAATGGAACGGCTGATAATGCGGTGGTAGTTGTTGTCGTTGACATGACGTAACTAACGGGAGCAGTTGTAAACAACACATTTAGTGTTGATGCTGCAACACTTGCTGTCGTTGTTTCTAGACGTATTAATTGCGCTTGGCTAAAGCTTTCATTCATACTTCTAATATTTGATTGTATGTCTTTGCTGAGTGAGTGAAAGTTTCTTGAAAGGTTTATGTTATCTCTCTGGGGAGAATGACGAACAGGTTCACTGTTTCTAAAAGAGTGTGAAACAGCTGGGTTTCCCTTTCTTCCTCGAGTCATCATACCTATACCAGAATTATTTAAATCTCTGTTTGAGCTATGTTTCGGAATTGCTCCGTTGTTTTGGCTTTTGTTTACATTCATTTTTTTTTTTTTTTTTTTTTTTTGGTTTTTGTTTACGAATGAATGATAAAGGAATATAAGTTTTTATTTTTGTTTTGGTACAGAATTGTATTAATGGTTTGGCGATGTATGGATGATAATTGTTTACAAAAACAATGAGTGTGATATGTGAGTGTAGAATTTTAAAAATATAAGGAAAATAAGAAAATAGGCGGCAATAGGCTGATTTCACATAAGCATTAATACTATATTTACTAAGAAAACATTTTGAAGGCATATATCTATCGCAACTTATACTTTCGTCTATAAAAGCTCTAGTGAAATAAGGACTTATAGATTAACTTCCTTCAAAATTATTTTCCTGGAAAGTCGACTCTATAATATTTCCCATAGGGTAACTACATTATGTGTACTGATGTACTAAACAAATGTGACTCCTATAGTACTCTTGAATTATGGTCTGACCTGAAGGGGTTTGTTAAAGTTAAAAAAAATGTTTGTTTGATGTTTTTGTTTTGCAGCCAATTACAGAATCAAACTATCTGTAATCGCAACGAGGTGAAAGGTGATAAAAGCTGCTAGTGTTAGGTCGTCATTGACAATTCATTGCCTAAGCTTTGGGGCGTTTAAAAACTCCAAACTTATGAATGACAATATTTTTTTGTCAAGGCTGACACTCGTTGCTCCACGTTCTTGGGCGCCAATTTGTAGAGCAGGGGGTAATTTGGGTGTTGGATTTTCCCGGTAGCAGAAGTGGCACGCTGGTTGTTGCACGGCGACAGCTCGTCGGAATGGGGGGGGATCTTACTGCCACTTACCTACCTACAAATGAATCGTGCCTGGTGGTCATAGATCAAAAGAATCTATATTGTTACATAATGCTATGTCTTCGTAGAGTGATGTTGTCTGCTTTGCGCGCCTAAAAAAAAAGTGTATTGGCATCCGTGTATTGGATGACCAGATCGTTGAGAAGGGGAAAAAAGAAAAGAAAGAAGAAAAAGTTCGAAGTTTGAGAGAGTTGGTGTCAGATGTTGGGACACTATAGGAAGGTGATCATTGGTGTTAGAAACGAACACGCAACCAGTAGGCTAACCCACCCTAATGAATGACCGAAGTCAAAACTCCTTGACTATCAATATGCCTAAATGTTTATTATGATAGTCCCTGATAAAACTCTCTATCTACATAGAATCTCACATTCAGGTACTCATCGAAGGTTGCTCACGCTTATCATCCTTTCATCGCCATTAGAAATCAATTAATACATAGAAGAAACAGAATTACTTTCAAAATTCATTGTAAGTTGTTTATTTACGATAGTATGTTTGGGAGTCATTGAGAATGTCTCATGTTTCACGAAGAGTCAACATCAAGGGAGATGACAAACAGATTTAAGAGAAACATATATTGAAATGAATGTAAGTATATATGTGTCAACAAGCACGTGCGTTAGCAAGATAAACAAGATTCCTTGTCTTATCAATTTTAAGTCAATTGGTGAATTAGGTTTTTGATATGTTTTAAGGTAAATTTAGTTATTTATATAGGTAATATAGGGTATAGTATAGTTATAGGTATTTAGTGATAATTTTAGGAAATATACTTCAAATCTGTGATCATAGGTAGGTAACTTTTAATTCATAATTAAAAGTTATTTAAATTTAATGTGCAACAAGGGGCAATAGTGAATCATATGTAAACTATGTACTTAGTGCAGAAGGCACTTAATTATGATATCCAATTCTTAGTTTTATTATAATTTACTTTAAGTTTTAACGAAATGCATGAAATTTAGAAATGCCAAATGACTTACGGTTTTACTGTTGCTGTTTAATTGTTATGCAACTTTTATTCGATGGACTGATGATTATGATGATAGATTTTAATTGTTGATTCCTGCAGAGTCGTTGTGCGCACATCGGTTCTGTGGTTTTTTGTAGATTATGTACTGTAGAAAAAAATGTTAAATTATGATAGGAGCAATAGAAGGGAATCGTTTGGCGCTTCTTACCTCGATTTCATGCTTACAATTTATACTACCTATTTAAAGTTTTTTTTTTTTTTTTTTTTTATACAAACTTATGATGAACAAATGTTGAGTTTTGTTATTTAAAATTTACTATTGAAGATCACGTATTTGATCTATCGATGAAAGGTCTGGGTTGAACTACAGCGGTATACAAAAGCTGATAGCATTTCCCGACTGATCACACGTTGGCTTTCGATCGAAAGGCGGTGTGGGTGAAAGTCCGGGATACAAACAAAAATGATTGACTGGCTGTGTTTCGAACAGGTGCTTTTGGGCGACGCAGGGGTGCCTGAATCGATGGGTGACGTGGCGGCTACGTTCTCAGGTGCTCCTGGGACAATGTGGCTTCTTTAGCACTGAATGCACTGACGTTTATCGCTCACATGCGGTGACTGGGTCTTAGACGGACGATTTGTCCGATGTGATATGGCGGCACTAGTGACCTTTATTATGTAAAAGCACTGAGTAGCCTCGTTGTTTCACAAGGGGATTTTAACGTAAGATGGAGTTTTGTGTCCAATGTCACGGTTCAATCCGCCTTCGATTAATGAGACGAAAAATTAAGTATGCACTTTTATCAAATCGTCCAAGCTCGCTTAATTAACATATATATGTTATTTTCGAGGATGCTTGGCGAATTGAATTGCAATTGTGGCAATCAAAGGCGGAAAATTAAAAATGTGCCTATTCTTATGGCCAATTAATATTTGAGAACACAGTGATTTTCTGTGCCGAATTCACGCACTATCACTTTCCAGTTCGGTTGCCAAAAAGAAAAAGGACCGCGCACTCGGGTTACACAACCTATATACTTGTGGTTTGGCGCGCGTTGGGTAGATGAAGTGTGGTGTAAAGATAAGGTTAACTTTGCACAGCGGCTTAAGTCATTACCATCAGTGCGCGGAAAATAATGTTTAGCCAATCAAACACGACGTCAACAGCATATTTTTATTTTTTTCATTTTAGAAAAATAAACGATGGGGAATTATTACAAGGCGATCGCTACAATATCCCTACTCACACTTTGAGAAGTCCCCGAACGCTCCTTATCTGATCCGCACAGTGAATGAACAACAGTGATTCCCCATAAAGTCCTTAACTGTAAATAGAAGAGGCAGCATCAACACAAAAGGTGAAATAACATCAGGGATTTATACAAGTGTATATACGCGCAGAGCAAAAAGTTGACAAACAATGAAGGGGAGCTCCTCCGAACGAGGATGAGTATCGTCATCGTCGTAGTCGTCGTTGGTGGGAAAACTTCCAGAGTGTGTGCTGAGGACATCATGATATCGCGACAAGCCCACGGGTCCCATGAACGCTTATAGGAAAACATTTTCACAAACGTGCTGGGAATTCATCGATGGAAGTGTGTAATTTCCTCCATCTCCTTCCATCCAGCTGGTTGATGGAAAGTAAAACGTCTGCACCGTTGAAGCGGTATATGTTTTGGCACAACTCGAGAAATAATGATCCCCAACGGGGGACAGAAAAGACATGGCACAGTAGCGCAGTGTTGATACTTATTTCTCGCTGCAAAATAGGATACGATTCCGGTGAAATGATACACAGTTGTTATTGCCAGAGAGTCCTTGTGCGGATTGTCATGTGTCATGTGCTTCCTCAGTCAATATCTGATTGAAGATGACGATTTCGAATCGAATGCTTAGCTGCGAACTATCGTCTCAGGATCAGGAATATTGAAATGATTCGCATGCCGCTTTCGTCGACTTTTGCGATGAGGTACCTAATGAGATGCGGTGATGTGAGGTATTCGGCAACCAAATCATTGGCAAGTGATTTCTGCGCGAAGAGGAATAATTTAAATTGGCCAGCTAAATTTTTAATTCTTAAGGAGAAACTATCCCTCCTGGGGTGCTTTAAAGTCAACAGGAAAGTGCGGTGTCTGTCTGGCAATATATTCTTGTCACACCGTGTGGAGCGAATTCCACAAGAAATTCCTTCGAGAGGACCGAGCAGCGTTGACAGCATGCTGATGGTGTGACGTAAAAGTGGTATCACCACGTGGCTGGCGTTCTCTTGTGGCAAATGAAATTTTCCAATCTTCCCTAAGATGTGATAGCTTTAATATGATGCATATTAAAGCGATGCATTCCGGGGAAACTCTGAAAGGAATTGCAGGAAGGTAATTAAATGCGAGAGGTGTTAAGAGGTTTTTGGGAGTGTTCAATTGAGGCGTGGTGACTGGTGAGTCGTCGACACGTGTTTCAAGAACCTAAAGTGTCTTGTAGGTTATAGAACTGGTTGCATACTCCTTGTATTGCATGTGTGGTTTTTACTTTTTATTATCGACGGCTGGAAGGCTTATTAGCACTATCCTTAAAATGCTTCAACTATTTTCAAGGAGGTATCTTGTTCAGAGGTTTGCAATGCATCTGGTTGAATAAACATTTTTTTAGACGATGTTTAAGATTTCATTTATTCCGGGGCCGTATTGCTTTTTATTGAGTCCGATGTTACCAGGGCTTCGGGAAATGTGCTTAGCTGTTTGCATCCATACCCGCTATTTCTATGTCGGTGAAATGAACTCAAAGGAGACATGTTGGTTTTTTTTTTTTAAGTAACATAAATTTTTAAGTAAAATATAAATACGAAAATGATAACAGCAAACAGCAAGTATGCAAAAAATGTTGGAAATGATTTTTTTGAAAGAAAGTACATTATTGCGAATGCAGACAAAATCTGAAACGCAGATTTATGGTTATTAAAAATCTGCAGCCTGGAAATCTAAAAAAATGCAGACAAATCCGCACTTATGTCATCGCTGCACGCCCCACTTCTTGTGCGCTTATTTTAATTATTCCTTTTGTCAAAGTTGAAAAGATTGACCAATTCGGAAGTTCACTGGCTGAACTTTTTGACCATTGGCTGAATTTTGCACCTTGGCTGATTTTTTGAGCTTCAGCAAGTACTGTAACTGTAGTCCTCGGACAGCAAAGCCGGAACCACACTTGTAACGTGTGTTGTGATGTGGAGTGGTGTCTCGCTTGTATTGAATTGCAGTGTGTCGCGTTGTACCGAAATCGCTCCTGTTCCGATTGCGCCGTTCCGTTGTTCGCAGCAGCAAAAAAAAGAACTATGTATTTGAGTTAAGGCCTCAAGCACTTTACAACAATCTAAAAAAATAATGTAAAATGAAATGTAAAAAGCAGAAAATTGTTATAATATAGCACTCTCATTGTTACGTTTTCTATGAAAAAAAAAAAAAAAAACTTGAAACATAAGCTGAAGAACTGTTTAAAATCACTTTTGTCGCGATCACAGATAAAAATAAAGACCATTCTTCGTTCGCTTTTTTTTTTTTTGCTGTTAGGTGGTGCAAACCAGTACCTCCTCGAAACAGGTGTGCAAGGTGGGCCAAAAGAAGTCATCCGATGTTGTTTGGCTCTCATGTTTTCTCTGAATGAAAAACTTCGATTCTGTTTTTTGATTTATTTTTTAAGCTTTAGAATTTTATTGGTCAGGTCGAGAAGATGATATCGGCCGTCAAAATTGATTGCCATACCGGCTCGTTATATGGCATTTTTCATCACTTCGGGCGACAGATTCTTGCACTCGTGCCGAATGTTGTCCTCGAGGGTAACTTTGAGCGGGTGTAACGGCTCCTCGTGCATTACTCGTGGATTTTCGGTGCCCCAGAAGTGATAGCTTTGCTTGTTCACGTACCCGCTGAGGTGAAAATGATCCTCATCGCTCATAATGATTTTGGTCGAAAAATCGTAAATTCGAAATTATTCCCCGTTCTTGGGGAGTGTATCGCTCCATGGCTTGCTCACTTGTATTTTACATCTGTCTAGTCCACCAATGTCAAAACAGATTTGACATTGGCGGCCAATAGGGTTATCTCTTTTGGCCCACCTGTAGTACTAAAAACGTAACACAATTTTCGATAATTATGGTGTTTTTTTTATAAGCAAAAAAGAGGCCCCAACAGGAAATATAAAAAGGCACTCCCCTTTAAAAATAGTTTTACTCATGTTTAAAATTTTAAGATGTCACAATCAAAATTGAGAGCAATTATTTAAATTTAAAGGTACAAAACTTCGAGTGTAATGTCAAGTGAATAGACGTCTTTTCAACTTGCTCTCGCATAAAACCATCAATTTAACCAATTTATTTATCTTAAAGTCAAAGTTTTAAGTCTCTAAAGTTCAAAGTTTGTTTTGTCGAAGTCGATCTAATTTCAAATTTAAAGAGTGCTGTATTTAAATACGCTTTTCCGGAATATTTATACTGATAATAATGTCTACCACACGCCAACAAGCACTTAAAGGCAAATCTGCTATGGGTTCTTCGTCAACACCAGATAAAATGCTTGCTAGTACTGCTAATGCTGTGAAGCAAATTTCACCGGTCGTTAAATCCAGCCAAAAAGCACAGCCTCTTCATGAACAATTTCGTGAAATCGAGGCTAGTTTATTAAACAAATTTAAAGTATTGCTGCATGAATTTGAATTAAATTTCAATAAGAAATTGAGCGACGCCATAACTTCTCTTGAGGTAAGAGTACAGCAATTCAAAGAAGAAACAAACGAGCTCTGGGAGGACAACAAAAAAATTAGAGCTGAATTAGCTGCTCTTCAGAGAAAGGAACGGCTTCGTGACGTAATTGTGCGCGGTATCCCACGGCGACCTGGGGAGAACACCTTCGCTACATGGTTGCCACTTGCAAAAAAAATTAGCAACCAAAAATGGAAAAAAAAGTTACCAAACCAAGCTAAAAGTTACCAAAAATCTGGAAAAATGATAAAACACGAAAAAATCGTACATATCGTCTTGAGCCAGTGTGAATATGAGTTTTTGGTGTCGTTTGACTTTTCTCTGATTTACGAATTTAATATAAAAAAATGTCATGGTAGTAGAAAAATGCACCTATGTTTAAGCCTAGTATGCACTTTATGCAGAACACGTAAAGCCTCTCAAGTGGAATCCAATTTTTCATATAAATTTTTCTCCGCGAAATGTCAAATTTAACTTTCCACGTGAACATATTAGTAGGCAGTACGCAGTTCGAGTGAAAAAAAGTTACTTCAAATACTGATATGGCAGACACTTGGGTTTTATTGTCAGTCGCATTACATTTTTGACATTTCGGCGTGAAAAATAATTTATAGGAAATCGTGAAATTTATTTGAATATCTGAAGTTTTCTTAAGTCTTCATAGAAACTAAAAGAAAACTGTTGACAAATATCAATTCGTTTTAACATAAGTATTTTAAATTCAATAAGGTACATTACAGAACGTTACTTACTGAAGTACTAGGAATACTTTTAAACCTTACACGTAGTGGGCAGAAAAAGTAAGCCAGCATTTCCATGTGATGCTCCTGTTCAAAAAGTTACCAAAACCAGATAAAAATTACCAAATTACCAAAAATCATGAACTAAGAAAAAAATTACCAGGTTTGGTAATTTATTACCAAAGTGGCAACCGTGCTTCGCTATTGTGAAGAAAATCGCTGACACACTCCATCACCAAATTTCTCCGCACTTTGATGCCTTTCGTCTGAAGTCAAAGTCATCTGATGATAATAGCCCGTTATTGATCCGCCTCTCTTCGCATACGGAGCAACGTGCATTGCTTACAGCCTTTCGCGAGAAAGGTGGATTGAAACTTGAGCAGATCGATGCACATTCTCAAGCACCTGATGTCAGCAAAAATCTCTCTAAACGGATTTACATCAATGAGAGTCTAACATTGGAAAATAGTTCCCTGTTACGCCATGCTCTTCGGCTACGAAAAGAGGGCATCATTTTCTCTGTGAGAACTCGTGATGGTTTGGTTTACGTTAAGAAGAGCAGAGATGATACCGAGACGAAAATTACTTTAACAACACAGCTCTCTTGAACGCTGAGATTTAAGAAGAAGTACTCAACGACTCAACCATTATCCAATCTAATCACCGACTCTGATTTATGCTTGAGTATTGTTCGAGTATGATGTTTTTAATATGATAGCGAGATTAAGTATGTTTCATCTTTTAATAATGTATGTTTTAAATTTTGTTTGTTTAATTTGTTTAAATTGTAAAATTAGGTCAACAAGTGTGTTGTTTTTTGAGTTGTTTATTAATTATTTTTCTGGTTTTGTTAGTTTCTTTAATTGTTTAGTCGTAATATTTGTGTCTAGGTTTGCTTTGAAGAGAGAATCACTGAATTTTTTGGTCATTACTGTTTTCTGTATCTTTTGTTTCTATGGATATTAACATAGTGGATGGCGTGCACAATGTAAACAGCGGTCGTATTATGCTTAACATTTTTGCAAAACAATGTTCGTTCAGGTTTGAGAGTTTGTCACATTAATGTGCAGAGTCTGAAACCGAGCATCGATGAATTTAGAGAGTTATTTTCTTCGCAGCAAGTAGATGTAATTTGTGTTTCAGAAACTTGGTTGGTCCCTAGAGTTGAGGACATTGCCGGCGATAGTGATGAGCTTGTAAAACTATTTGGTTACAAGATTTATCGGAGTGATAGACTCACAAGGGGTGGCGGTGTTGCAATTTATTACAGGTGTTCTCTAAAGTGCGATGTTGTTAAAAAGAATGCGACTTCAACTGCTATCGAGTTTTTGTTTGTTGAAATCTCTGACAATTGTCAAAAATGTCTCGTCGGCTGTGTATATGTTCCACACCGTGATACTGTTCTTAATGAATTAGAAACTGAATTGTCGTACTATAGCTTAAAATATCAAAACATCATTTTATGTGGAGATTTTAATAAAAACCTCTTGCAAAACGATGCTAAATCAATTTCACTGAATGATCTTGCTGTTAACTGTGGTCTCAGTATTAAACATAACTCTGTGCCTACTCATTTTAGAGTTGGTTGCCGTCCTTCGCTCTTGGACTATTTTTTAACCTCTGACGAAAACAAAGTAATATTTCAGGATCAATTATCGGTACCTGGTTTAAACTCTCCTCATGATTTAATTTTTATTACTTATGATATTCACATAAATCTTCATCAGTCACCGAAAATGTGGAGATTTAGAGATTTCAAAAATATTAACCTGGATGCTTTGCATAATGAAGCCTCAAATTACCCTTGGGACTTGTGTTGGAACCTGTCTGACGTTGATAATAAAGTTGCTCTGTTCGATTCAATGGTTACAGAGCTGTTTGATAAGCATGTCCCATTAAAAGAAGTTATCGTAAAAGATCCCAGACCTCCTTGGTTTTCTAATGAAGTAAGAAAGCTTATGATACTTCGTGATAAAGCCTATTATAGGTGGAAAACTTATCCTTCAACCGAAAATCGGACTAACTTTGTCAAATTAAGAAATTGTGCGACTGCCGAAGTACGTAGAAAGAAACAACTTTTCTACGCCTCTAAGCTCAACATTAACTTAAATAGCCGTGATCTATGGAACAATTTGCGTAAACTCAATGTTACACATAAAAAAGACACTTCTGTAAATATCGATATTAGTCCAACTTCATTAAACGATTACTTCGCGTCTTCATCTTTGTTAAAACCGTCTCCTTCATCTAGTGTATCTGATCCAAATTTCTCATCCGATGTCAACCATAGCTGCCCAGAGTATTTGGGACCGAAATTCGTTTTCAAAACGGTAAATAGCAGTGATGTTATTTTTGCATTAAGATCTGTTAAGTCCGTTGCTATTGGGTTGGATGGCATATCATTAAGATTTATTAAACTGATCATACCATTTTTGATTGATACCTTAACGCATATATATAATAGCTGCCTAATAAAATCTTGTTTTCCCTCAAGTTGGAAATTTGCTAAAATAACGCCAATTCCGAAAAAATCAAATCCCTCAGAATGCTCTGATTTTCGGCCAATCAGCATTCTCCCTGGATTGTCAAAAGTCTTTGAACTGATCATTAAAGGCCAACTTCAAGCACACATTGACACCCGAAGCTTGATTTCCCCCCACCAATCTGCGTATCGAAAGGACCATAGCTGTATTACTGCGTTGCTGAAAATAGTTGATGATATTCGTCTTAATTTTGACAAATCCGAGGTTACCTTGCTTTGTCTTTTGGATTTTTCGAAAGCATTTGATTCGGTGAATCACAGCAAACTTTGTAACAAGCTCTTTTCAGGTACGGTCTAGACAGTAGAGCGGTTGCATTGATAGCGAATTATCTTAGCGATAGATATCAACAAGTTTTTCTAAACGGAGTTGCTTCCACGATGTTGGAAATTCGAAATGGTGTTCCACAAGGTTCGATTCTTGGACCGTTACTTTTCGCCTTATTTATAAACGACCTTCCTTCTGTTTGTAGGCACACCTCTGTACATTTATATGCCGACGATGTCCAAATATATAATTCGTCTCCGCGATCACAGATTGGAGATTGTGTCGGCAGGTTAAATGAGGATTTAAATGCGATACATGATTGGGCTGTTTCTAATGATCTGCAACTCAACCCAAAGAAATCTTTGTGCTTACCTATAGGTAGGAATATTGGTGCTGTTGACGAATACCCGCACATCTATTTGTCCAAGGAAACAATTGCTTTTTCCAACAAAGTAAAAAATCTTGGAATAGTACTTAACACCTCCATGTCCGCAAACGAACACGTAGATGTAGTAGTTAAAAATATATATTTTGGGCTGCGTACATTGTGGACATCTGCTGACTATACTCCGACTAACATTCGGTTGAAATTGGTTAAAACTTTGCTCATACCTCAATTAACCTACAGCTGTCTAATTTATAGTAACCTTGATTCTTCGTCGTATAGGAAGTTAGAACTCGCATTCAATGCTATGGTGAGATACGTTTATCATTTGAGAAAGTTCGATCATGTTTCAATGTTTAGTAAGTCTATTTTAGGATGTTCGCTTCGAGAATTTCTAAACTATCGAAACTGTCTGTTCCTAGGAAATTTAATATCACAACAGAAGCCAAATTATTTATATGATAAGCTGCAGTTTCCTAGTTCTTCCAGAACTGGAAATATGATTCTCCCAATTCATAATTTCCTAGAAAGTAGCCGTTTGTTTTTTGTTCACGCTATTAGGTTGTGGAATAAGTTGCCATGCGCAATTAGACGTATGGTAGGATCAAGGAGTTTCAGTGCTTCCCTTTTCAATCATTTTAAAAATCGATAAAAAAAAAAGAAAGAAAAAAAAAAAA
Organism: Cheilosia urbana; assembly: GCA_946477585.1. NCBI lineage: Eukaryota > Metazoa > Arthropoda > Insecta > Diptera > Syrphidae > Cheilosia > Cheilosia urbana. Next base: position 13,816,259 of record OX297854.1, on the reverse strand, counting down.
GACACAAGTACTTAAGCACTAATATACTTTAAGATAAACTAAACACACTTGTTCTCTCCAATTTTAACTGTAATTTAACTTTAACTATTTATTTATTAGTCTTTTCAATTGTAAAGTATTAAAATTTCTTATTGTTTTTTCTTTTCTTTCTTTTTTTGTATTGTATGTATGTAAATTTATAATATCTCGCTTAAAGTATACTGTATCTTATGTACTAGTAAAAGAACTTAGTTCTTAATTGTACAAACCACTTTTGTTCACTTAAATAAATAAAAATAAATAATTTTACCAGGCTTAATGGCGACATATACCCACGTTTTTGGGTTTGTGCACATCTACGGCACAGTACCTTTAAAATAACATAAGTTTCATTCTCCTCATTTCAAATTAAATACGAAAAAAGCGTACGGAAAGCTCGGATGTTCACGTATTAATATAATGATGATTGTGAAAAAAGACTAGGTACTTACACATGAACCAGGAAAAAAAGCAACCAAAACAACATTTGAATTCATTTAAAAAAATTACCGCACACTAGATAAGTGTGCACAGAACGCGAAACGACGACCACACCAAAACATACCATACGTTACAAGTCTGGTGCCGGCTTAGTTGTGGGTGAAAAATGTCAGACCACGTATATTAAAATTTAGTTTTGTTACCGATAAAAGTCTTAAATAAAAAGCTTGTAAAATAAAAGAAACAAATTTTCAATGCACCAAGATAGGTGTAACCTGATGTATCGCTCTACCGACGAAACGTCAACGCTACAACTTCCATTTTACAAATTTTGCCGCTATATTACGAAAGTACGAACGATGTATGAACGATGTTTGTACTTTCACCGAGTGCAACTTACTTTAGTAAATTATTATTAGTTACTAGCTGTGCCGGCAACTTCGTACGCGTCGTGAGACTGTGTAGTTTCCAATAAAAGAGATTTGACCGTTTTCTCAACGGCATATTTGTTTAAAATCAACAATCTAGCTAAAAAAACGCCGTGAACATTGTCGACATTGAAACAATAAATCAAACAATCTATTTACCTAAAACACCAATTTAAGAAAATTAAATTCAACAGCGTAAGTACTGAAGTTTCACTTCCTTACTGTAGGTACCACGTAGGTAATATCAAAACAACCACTTAAACAAAAGCCTTAACGGAAATTTGTATCTACACCAACAATAAATAAATCAAACAACATAAGTCACCTATATCGTCTTTACTTCTTGAATTTTTCAATTCTTTACTGTAGGTATCAACGTAGGTATACTGTAACAACCATTAAAACAAAAACCTTGAACTCAATTTCTATATACACCACCTCCACCATACGTCCCCCACCACACCACACGTCATCATCATCAGTCATCTGCGCATTTACTCAGAAACACGTTGTGGCTGTTTTTTTTTTCATATGAACGTGCTTGTGCGATGTGCGCCACCAAAAACCACCCCAAAGCAGAACAATGATCAAGAACCGCGGCGGCTGATAATATTCGATTTCAGAAAATAAATTTATTTTTTTAATGTTAGATTTTAGGTTGTAGCTCAGCTTCTAGAGGACATAGAAAGCTGATTGATGGCTTGAAATATCTATAAAAGTTTTGGCTCTCCTAAGTATTTTGTTTTGTTTGCATTGATAAAGAATTATTTGAGTAATGGCGAGTTAAAGGCAGTAAAGTCGGAAAAAAAACATATTTTGGTCAAAAACGCTCCAAAAAATAGGCATGGCAATGAAAGGAATAGCCTATATGTTGCACAGAATCTTAAGAAACATTTCAAAAAAAGTTTCATCGAAATCTGTGCAGTAGTTTTCACGCCATTAGGTAACAGAAAAATTGCCTACAGTTTTATTATAAGTATAGATTTCTCATTTCACTGTACAAAGTCCACAAATTCAATAAAATTTTTAGAATACGGCAGAAACATCGAATGTTCTTATTAAGTACAAATAATTTGTCAATTTTTTGATACAGTTACTTGCAAACGTATATTAATTAAAACACTATATACATTTTAATATTTAAACTTAAAATACTAATCTATGTATAATATCTATAAAAAAAGGATCGTGGTAGGTATATTCGGATGCTTAAAAATTGAAAACGACTGAACCAATTTGGATGCTTCCCTCTGCGGGTTTGTTCGTATTTACTCCGCGAAGGTTTAGGAAAATAGAAAAACGGTAAATTCTTAACATCATATTATTTGTTCGATCTGATTATATTTTTATTGATTTTTCGAGTACAGTTTAAATTTACAAAATATAAATCATTGCGAATCTTATCAATTTCTATAGCTGTATTATTAACTAGCTAACCCGTGCTCGCCTTGCTTCGCCAGAGTTCCACTTCGCAAACACACACAACATTTTCTCCACTGAACGCTGGGAAAATCCAACGATCTAGCTTCAATCGAACTTATTATAGTTTATTGCTTATTGTTCGACTTAAAATCTTAAAATGTTTGTACATAATTGAACTTTATAATAAAAAATATCCTATTTCATTTGGATGACTCGTTCCAAAGCTAGCAGCTAGAAGGCATTCGAGAATTACAACTTTTCCCAGACATCAGCTTAGATTTCCGCTTCCGGACAGCGGATAATGGTAAAACATATCCTATAATCTAATATCGACAGTTTTTAATCCTTCTGTGAAAACCGGTATCAACTTCGTGCAGTACTTCTTTTACCTATTCCGAACAAACACCTTACAGCCGGAATAAAAGTCACAGTTTTATTATAGTAAGGATATTTCGATCACGAAAATCTGAGTTCATTGTTTCTGTTTGTCGGCGAGAACCAAACTCAATTTCCATTTGAATTTCAATTGCATCTTTTTCGTTAGTTTGATATTTCAAAGGTAAATTCAAGTTTAAAGTTCGATATATGTAACGATGCCAGAAAGAGGTAATAGTAACATTGGTCGGCTATCTCAGAAGGCAACGCGACATCGAAATGTCGCAGCATGTCAACGGAGGGACATCCTATTGAAAGGAAATGCGGCTAGTTGTGCACTGCGAAGACAGTAGCGGCCGTAAAAGTGTGACGAACGGTGGCGTTTCGTTACAAGTTCGAATAAGAACGCTTGAAAACTGCACGAGACATTATTGTGCTGATAGTTCTAGCGATTGGTTTTGTTATACATGAAATCCGGTCGTGCGTTAAACAGACGAAGTGGACTATAATGTCCTTATTATCCGATATCATCTAAACAACCATCGGACTCCCTCCGATTCTACCTACTTACAACAAATTATTTCGAAATTAATATGCCTGCCATTTCCACTACAACTACACGCGCAGCTAATTAAATTAATTAACAAAACACACGTAGTTCTATCATAAGTCTCATATTTAATGAGATTTATGAGTATAACCGTATCAACGACTGCCGACTACACCTGCCAACAGATAGACATGACACCCCACCCAGCCACGTACACCTCCCAAGTGACTTGATTTATAAATCCAAATAAGGTTAACTCCTATAATACGTGATCCGATGAATTTAATAAGAATATTATGATTAAATGAACTTAAATGCGAGTAGTTCGCATAGCGGCCGGTGGCCGTTGACCGAACCCCTCTCGTATACGGTATACTCCTGTCGAATGTTAGTAACAAGTCCATTACACAAAATGACAAAATTGATTGAGGACGAAACACAGTGTGTAGTGTGTGGATATGGGATCACACACTCGCCATTGTCGTGTTCTCCCTCAATTTCACGCTTGCTGAGCTTTTATACTAAAATTTCCATTCTTTGACATTACCGTTAGTGCTTGTGTGCCGACCAGGACATAAGCAAGTTTTATGTATGCATTACAGCTTCTGGCTTTCTTCGTGGGCCGATTTACGGACATTCTGCTGTCGCTTTGTTCGCTTTTGTTCGAAAGAGGGACACAGGAAATATTTATGATTACAACGGGATAAAGTTAGGGTTTTATCACTTTTTACATTGCCTATACGAGAGGACGCGTGCAATCGTGCACCACAGACCGTGCGTTCGGCCCCTCCAGCAGTGTGTAATGAAGAGGAGTAATATGCCGAGTAACGGGCCAACAGGCTGAATAGTTGTAAAGGAAGTTATGTTTTCATATGAAAATTCCTTAGCTGTGATCATGTTTAACTAAAGTAATTTATTCCATATTTTCTTGTTTTTTGTTGCCCCTGTGCGTCATACGTTTTTTTTTTGTGGAATTTACGAGATTGGTCCCTTTGAATGATTGAATAAATGAGTTTATGAGCCGTAAAATAGGGAATGCCAATTTTGTGAAATAGTGCAATGGCTTTTCCTTTTGAGGAAAATTAAATGAGGTAACTTTTTTTTGGGAGTAATCATGGATGTGTGACAGAAGTTTTATGGCACGACCATCAGTGGGGCGGCAATCCATTTCTCATTTCATGCGTACACTTTTCTTATGGTCCGGAGGCTGCGACCATTTTGTATCAGATTATGAAGGATTTGTATCAAATATGCAGCTAATTTTGGTGATCACTAGAGAGGGAAGTATGTTTTTCGATGTAAGGTTTGCTATGATATGCAAATGAATCATGTAAATGTACACATCAGTTTTATGGCTTTAACAAACTTTAAGCTGCTTCCACACCGGATGGAATAAAACGCCTTAGACAAACAAAACTGTTTTTCTGTGTGTTTCTGAAATTTAAGTATACACATTTAAGTACGCGCGCCCACACTAAATAAGGCAAAACAAAGCAAGAAAACAAAATAAAGCGTTTTGTTTCATCCGGTGTGGAAGCTCCCTTAGTTGATTTTATAAGAATGTGGATAAGCAGAGAAAGTGTGAGCAAGTTGATGTAGGGGAACGTTTTTATCAGTTTTCTGGTGAAAAGGACAAAAGCACTGAAGGATCTACAGCGTGCATCTCATCATCGGAACTTATTACCTGTTACTTATTACTTGTCAGCTTTTTTGAGCTAATAAGATATAAGATGTAAGAACAACGATGTAATTGTTTCTTCATTTAAAATTTAAAAATCTCCTGGACTTCCTTTACCTATTGAAAATAATAGGTTAAAATCAAGGAAAAATAAGTTCCAATTGGTTGAAAACTCGCCAAAAAGATCCTCGAAAAACGGGCCCAAAAATGCAATCAAGATGTGTAGAAAAGGCATTGATAAACCTTCAAATATCACGACCTAAAGGTTGCCAAAAACGCTTGCAAAAGGCTGTCGAAATAAGTGACTAAAAACGTGTGCAAAAATAGGCGATCAAAAGAGAACGATAGCCGCTTCCAAGAAACACACCAAAAATCCGTTCAAAAGCCCATCCAAAAACGAGTAAACAAATCTTAAACCGCGTCAGAAAACCAGTACAAACATTCGTCCAAAAATCACCTCAAAAATTCCCACATAAGCGTTCAAAAACGCATCTAAAATTTTGTTTAAAAATCGTGTCCAAAAATGAAACCGATAAAAAACAAGTGTCCAAAAACTCGTCGAAAAACACTTCCAAAAATGCATATAAGGTACATAGAAGAATTTGAAGAAAAACGTAACCGAAAACGAATCTACAAATGTGTCCAAAAAATAGTCCGAAAACCGGTCCAAAACGAATGTAGAAAAAATGTAACATTCATTCCAAAAAAGAGTCGAATATTACTAAGCTGCGTCAGAGAAACAAGCCCCAAAATTCGTCCCGAAATTGCCTCCAAAACGCCGAAACAAATGTCTTAAAGCTCCTCTAAGAAAACTCTCAGAAAAACGTACCCAAATATCCGAAACCGGTCAAAAAGGAGTCAGAAAATGCACAAAAAAAAATTAAATCCTAAAAACCCGTTCAGAAACGTAAACGTGTCTAGAATCGAAAAATCGTAAGAAGAAAACCCAAATATGCTCGTCCAAAAATTCCTCCAGAAGCGAATCTTAGAACACGTCCAACAATGGGCAGAAAATCGAGTCAAAAACCCTTCCAAAAACGAACCAAAAAATCTGTAAAAAAAAACGCTCCCAAAAACTCGACGAAAAACGTGCCCAAAAATGCACTTGAAATTGGTGAAAATGATTTCAAAAATTAACAGAAATCGCCCCCAAAAATACGACTAAAAGGGCGGCCATAAAAATTATTTAAAAAATCCTCAAAAACACGTCGAGAAATTGATTCGAAAACATATCAAAAAAAAAATTTTTTTTTTTATATACTCTCAAACATGTCAAACTGTCAACATAAAGACATCTCCTTGCGTGAAAAAATAACCCAAGTCCCCTGTCTAAACAAAAGCTATAGATATATCCTCTGACCTAGAAAAAATCACAAGCCATACGGCCACTAGAAATAGAAATCACAAAAAAAAAAAAGTGTGTCAGTTCAATCACCTAAGCCTATCCTTTACAAAGGATCCCATGCTTCTATCTTTCTAAGGAAGAAAAAAAATCATATCCCCATAATGTTATTACAAACTACTTTCGGGATAATGACATTACAAGAAATCTATTTATGGAATTTGTTCCGCCTCATTGGACGGCTATCATATTGCCCTGCCAAGCTATCCACTCAGCTGTAGTTACCAGCAGCACTCTACCGAGTGTGATACAATCTTCGATTTAATCTACCGGAAGGGCATTATGTTGAGTGATTGTATCGCAAGAAAGTGCTTTGTTTGCCCTTCGTTTTTCCTTCCCATCAAGTAGCCTATGAACCCTGAAAATCATGGTATTACGTGCTTCAATGCGTAGGCTTTCCCAACGTTCTTGGTCTGTTGAAAAACTATTCCCGAGGAAACGGCTTGTGCAGTGGTCTGCCTTCACTTATGCACCGGGAATATGATAGAAGGGCGTAATTGAGAAAAAGGGCCAAACAATTAATTTCAGAACAAGATAGCAACTTGCACACATAAATCCACTGCAGAAGAGGAGTATTAATTGCAACGTGTACCTTGCTGCAGGTAGTGTTTCATTTTGAAGAGCCACCAACAGACCTGTATAGTTTAGTAAGGTGGTACAGTTCGCCATAATTCCTGAGAAAGGAAGAAAAATTGAGAATAGCTTTTTTTTTTTGTCTCAGCGCCACAAATAACCCAAGCTGGGCGGAAACTAAGCAACCGTAATGAGATTCTTGATAAACATGAGCTGCGACTTGCCGTTTCCACCGAATTACTTTCGGATGAAGTTTTTCAGCATTTTTCTTATTTTCCACAGAGCCTTGTGTGTTCTTTATGCTAGTCTAGATAGGGAAGGGCGCGGGCAATTAAATGGGAAGGACTTTGCGTTGGGTTTAGTGTTGGTTGTAATGGTTGGCGGAAGGATAACAGGTAGGGGATCTTATATCAAGCTAAAAGGTCATCATGGTGCACTCTTGCACTCAATTAACTTGGAGGTAGAAACTGTTTCAAGAAAGCGAACGAAAGATAATAACTGGAAGAATTTTGAGAGCTTTTATAAAACAACTTTTTGCACCATTCAGATTTCAGATGATGTTCTCGCATAGGAAAATATTTCAGCGTTTTTCGACTTGTAATTTTACTTTCCGCATGAATCTCTCTGTTATAAAAGGTTTTCCAATAAGAGGTGTTATTGTGAATGACCCGCTATTTCGGTAGATGTCACATTTGAAGCTTTTATTCCTTGAATCTACGCCATTACTGAAAATGGAACGATACATACTTCAACAACGCATTGAAATTATTAAAATTTACTACAAAAATGGTGAAAATCTTGCAGTCACAGTTCGCAAAACTAGATCATTTTTTGGTCGTCGTGAAGCACCTTGTCGGATCGCAATACAGAAATTGGTGGAAAAATTCGAACTGTTGGGACAAGTTAGTGATGTGAAGAATAAAACCCGTGCACTACGCTCAAGAACAACTGAAAATATTGCTGCTGTAGCCCAAAGTGTTGAAGAAAACCCAGGTTTGTCCTTTCCGCGTCGTTCTTTGGAATTGCGCATTCCACAAACGTCATTACACCGTATTTTGCATAAAGACTTGGGTCTTAAGGCTTATAAAGTTCAGTTTACACAAGAGCTCAAGCTGGCCGATCATCAACAACGTCGTGTCTTTGCTGGTTGGGTCCTTGAAATGCATGAAAATGATCCGGAATTCCATCGAAAAATCATCTTGACTGATGAGGCCCATTTTCACCTCGGTGGCTACGTCAACAAGCAAAATTGTCACATCTGGGGCTCGGAAAACCCAAGAGTTATTGTTAAGAAGCCTCTCCATCCTCAACGTGTGACTGTTTGGTGCGGTTCATGGTCTGGCGGGGTCATTGGACCTTACTTTTTCGAAAATGAGGTTGGATCAACAGTTACGGTGAATGGATTGCGCTATCGAGAGATGATTAATGATTTTTTATGGTGGGAGTTGGATGGTGTTGATCTGGACAACGTTTACTTTCAACAAAACGGCGCTACGTGCCACACAAGCAACGAAACCATTGATTTTTTACGGGAAAAGTTTCCGGACCGTGTTATCTCTCGAAGAGGTGATCACAATTGGCCATCGAGATCTTGTGATTTAACACCTTGCGACTTCTTCCTTTGGGGCCACGTGAAAGATAAGATCTACGCTAATAGCCCAGCGTCGATTCAAGACCTCAAAGATAAAATTCGTGACGCTATCGAGGACATAGGGCAGCCACTTTGCGATTTGGTTATGGACAATTTCATGAAAAGGATATTGTCCTGTATGCGTGATCCTGGAAGCCATTTGGCTGATGTTGTTTTTTATTATTAACGGCATACCTTTCTCTTTATTATGAAATAAACGTTTTGTCATTTATCTCAAAAAATGGCACTTTGCTTTGAATACCAAAATAACACCTCTTATTGGAAAACCCTTTACATAGAAACGAAAAACACTTTCGCATTCCAAAACCCCAAAAAAAAAAAAAAAAAAAAAAAACGAAGGAAATCATTCCACAAATTCATTTAGTTTTATGTCTTCCAATTGAACACAATTCACAGCTGTAGATACTTCTATTGAAGCCCTATTTGTTTCGGTGTTGGTATTTATACGAAATAATCATTGTCAAAAAAAAAAAAAAAAAAACGTCTAGAACAAAACGAAAATGTCTTTCGTTTTTGGAGTTTCATGACAGAAAAAAATAACATGTCCCTAAAATGGCTCTCCCTTCTGTGCTTTCATAAATTTGTTTCGTTTTCGAGGTACATGTAGCAAGTCGTTCGTGCAAGCGAAAACGATTGAACGTTTTAATTTTCTTTTCTTAGGGTTTTAAGGATTTTTTTTATCTACTTTTTAATGTAATTATTGCGAATTGAATTATATAGAAAACAAGAGGCAAAATACAAAAATTATCATTTCGTATTTAAAAAAAAAGGAAAAATAATAATAAAATTAATATTTCTTTGTAATTCGGACACCCTTTCATGACAGAACAGATTGAAAAGAAATGCCTGAGCAAAGGAGAGGCTGTTTAATATGACCAAATCCGATCATCGTTAATGGGCATTTAGCTATTTCAACATCTGCAACATTTTCATTCGCTTCACTCTTGGCATTCCCAATATCTGTGCTCTGTCCTCTGTGGCGTGTTTCGAATCTCACTCGAGTATAACCGCTCTCATGTCTCATCGCAATCAGTGGTAAAATTTAGTACTGATTCATTCATTGCGAGTTCATTCGCCACAGCAGTCATACATGGGGAAATCTAAAATCTAACTCACCACGGCTTTTCAATAAGAGCAAAATCCTGCGCAGTAAGCATCCTCTTTTTATGAGTTTTCTAGAGCACAACTTATTTCACTATTTGCCTCGTAGGAGGTCAGTAATATCCCGATATTGTTCATGCACAGAGGTTTTTCTTTTGAAATCATTACCTTGCCGGTCCTTGATGATATTTTGTTTGGCTTATTTACGTACTGCACTCTCAAAAGTTAATCCCCCTTTAAACATTTACAAGTGTGTGCTCTGACTGTCATTCACAATTTATGAATAACATCACAACGAATACGAGTATCGGCAACAATTCCAATGAGAGTTCGAAAAAAAAAAATACAAAAAATTATGAAACCTTCTTCCTTTGTTGGGTAAAAGGTTTCTGAATTTTTTCCATATTTCCTTGGGGGACTTCTTTCTGGGAATTTTTTCAGTCATGAATGGAGCACAAGGACAACAACTGAATCGGATCATATATACAGTATATATACACCCAGCTTGCTGACACGGAAGAAGCCCTGCAGTGAAATGAATACATTTATGTGTGCGTATAGCTTCTTCGTTTCGCAAAGGACACCAAAGCGACATTCTACAGGTTAGTGTGATATTTAAATTTCCCGAGAAAACAGTTTCCCTCTAGCAATCTTTAATGCTGGAGGTGGTTTTCATTTGTTATTTTGAATGATAAACTTTAAGAGCTGCGGGTCGGGAAGTTGCGAAAGGATTCACGTCGGTGGATCTTCTTCCTGATTGATACTGTTTTGGTGGTCTCTCAATAATAAAAATATACTTAGGTACAAATAGGAGGGCATTTTTGAGATATTTTTTTCCAAAAAGAACTTTTTTTATTAAAAAAAAAAAAAAAAGGAATTTGATTTCCTTACAGATAACTCAGAGCCCGATGTCAATTTTCTATTTCTTCTCAATTTTCTTTTCTCTTTCTCTCTATTTAAATTTGTTATTATTTTTTTTACTTTCGAATCTTCGTCTTTTTACCCGTCTGGACACAGGGAGTATATGTTTATGTATTTCGCGTGTATCCTATGTGCGTTCCTTCGTGACGCCCTGTAGCCCAAACGACTTGACCGATTTTGAAGAGCGAGGTGTCATTAAATTGGTATTCTTTCTCGGAGTGTCACAGTTAGCCTAATAAATAAAATAAGTAAAAAGTTAGTTAAAAAAAAAAACAAAAAACCCGTATGACTGTAAAAAAGGTTTAAAAAGATTAACACAAGACACTTTCAAATATTATTAAATAGCGACCCGCCCCGGCTTCGCACGTAGGGTTCACCCTGCGTTAGCAATGTAAGCGGAAAAAATGTAATTATTTACGACATCACATTAGAAACCTCAAAAATAACAGTATTTCTCCAATATTTAATGATGTTATTATACATATAAACCTTCCTCTTCAATCACTCTATCTATTAAAAAAAACGCATCAAAATCCGTCCACCATCGACAACCAATTTCAGATCGGCGCACACCAATTATTCATCGTCCTTAGAGTCGCCTATGCAAGCGTAAAGAGGGACAAGATCCATCCCTTCCGATGGAAGGAGAAATCTCGTTAAACCGTCAAAATTGGCAAGAACACCGCCGAGCCCTTCGATGGCGAAAGGAATTTTGAAAAAGTCAACGCGTTATTTCTTTTACATTTGCGACAATTAGAAGGAAGCTACAGTTTAAGGACATAATCAAAGGGAGGATCTAAGGAGATAGTCGTACTCTCGGATGTTTGTCGGAAACCTTTTTCCGGACATTGCACTTGAGGCCCCTCCTGTACACCAACAACTCCACCCACAATATGTAGTCGGCCAAAGTCTATAAATGCGTAAGTTTTCAAATCAAATTTTATTTCATCACAATCTTCCCGAAGATGGTTATTGGTTAGGTATATCATGAATTTTAAATGTCGGACTTAGTATTCGCGCCTCATCATCGCTAGAATTCCTCATCCATCTACAAAATTAAAGAAAAAGCTCATGAAACAATTTAAATACCAAATGTTAAACGTATGTTCACTCTTCACTTACCAGGACTAAGTGTTCCTGCAACGTCCTCTATGATCAAGCTTACATCTTTCTGGACTGTTCAGTAGAGTCCTCGCCTCTTTCGGTGGGCCATTTACAGCAGAATTGGAGTTTTGTTTTACCAGCTTCGCATCGTAGTACTGAGATGTGCCATGCACAATTGACGTGGTAGAAAATAGTAGAACTACCACTAACAGTGCTATAACTATTACCGATTGCGATTGCATTTTTCACTGTAAAAAATGTGCGACTTTAACTTGGTGGAACTTCAAACTAAAAGTGATTCATTGAAGATTCAGTATTTTGTTTTTAGATACCTACACCTTCGTCTTGTTGGAACAACAGATTGCGTTTGTTGTTGATAAGATCACAAGTATCATTGGCATTGGCATGTGAAGGGTAGATTGATAAGAAATCAAGTACGTTATAGACAAACACAGGTACGCTTGCAAAAGTTGCAAGCTTTCCCGTAGCTGAAAATTTGAAAACAATTTTTAGGCGAGAGAACTTTTCCAAAATTATATCCATAGGGTGCCCCTGATAAACAAGCTTTTTAAGAGATGTAGAACAGCACTTTAATCAGCTGCCAATATTTATTGCAATCAAACCCTTCTATACCTATTTTTTCACACATCAACGCAGTGATTTAAATTCAAGCCCCCGTATTAATAAACACTGTGTAAAAGTTATCAACTTGTTACTCAGCAGTTATGTCCAATTTTCGTATGCTATCTGACGTTTGCGAACTAATTTACTTGTGCACATTTTTTTTATTAATAAGGGGGAAGATTTACAATTTTCTTATAATCGCTTTCAAACTCGCTATCAATAAACCGGACCGCCTGGAAAAGAATTGAGAAGGTAAACGGATTGTTTGTTAAAATACCGATATAACATACCTCTTTGATCAGGCTGCAACCTGCAACGACCCCTATGATCAAGTGCACATCTGGGTTTGCTGATTATCATCAAAGTGCATATCGTTGGTTTTTCTGTGGATCCTTCATCATTCACAGGGATTGCGTCTGCAAAAAATATAGCTAAAGCCAGACATACTATCAGTAGTGTTAAACGCGGGGATAGGTGCATTTTGTACGAGTGCAATCGATTGAATAAATTTTTGTAAATAACGTTCAGTTCATCTGTGCCGGAGCATGAAGCTATTTTATTTAATCTCATGTCTAGAAGGTTAATGTATTTGATAAGCATTAGTTAAGATTGTGAGATGTAAGCTGACTTTGTTGGATTTGATGTGTTCTTATCCTCCGTGAATCTTACAATTTCCGTGAGTGATTAGTTGGGGGTTTTATTTTAGATCAATGTAAACAAACGTTTTCTACTAGGTCGGAATTGTAGACTGAACTTTTGTTTGTTTAAAAGGGGCCATACACGACACAGACATGTCGTTGCAAACCAATGTATTTGTCTCTATCAGTGTCATGTGTATCCTATGAATATCCTTTGCAGCGACCGTCTGCGTGAATTCAAAACTTTTTGAATTTTCCTTGGTCTGCAATGACATGTCTGTGTCGTGTATGACTCCTATAAAGAAGGTATCATGGCTTTGAAATTTTGCATGTAGAATAAATGATCTAGAGAGGATGGGGCTCGCAGGATTCCACAAAAGCAAATGCAAAACTTTAGGCAAAGCAATTTAACTGGCAGATTGCGTCTAATTTTTGTTTGTTTATTTTGTTATAATTGAATGGAGTTTAAAGTTGAAGTCTGTTTTGTTATAATTGAAAGGAATCTAAATTTTATTTGCCGTATATCCGAGAGGCTTTTTGGATGTCATCAATATTAGAATAGCTACGGTACACCCTCCCAACTAGGCCTCTTTGTGATCCTTATGTCTCAGGTTTCATCTCCGGAAGACCCACTCACATCACATGACAAGGTTTATTTTCCACTGCACCACTGATTGCGAACGTCTGCCAAGCACCCGAGAGTAAAACTGCCAAGAAAGAGCTTACCAGTTTCGCCTTGCGGACTTGGCAGGTCCCTTCCATTCTTCCACAAAAAAATAATAACAAAAATTACAAAACGCGTTTTTGTCAGAAGCTATAGATCTAGTGTACACGAAACTTTTGCGACAATACTTTTTTTTTTCAAAACAAATTACGGAGGTATCAAGAGCATACGCTTAAGAATATGTGCTAGAGCAATAAAAGACATAAACAGATTCGACAGTCGACCACTAAGCAGTATAGGAGAACTGACAACAGAACTTTGTAGATTGTAGGTAACAACCTCCGACAAAAAAAAAGGCCAATACACAGTAGTAAAGTTCCAAAGCTTATATTCTTGCCCAATCTCACGGAATTGCTTTAAAGTCATTCTGCCAATCTCACCTATCAAAAGCACTCTCAAACCTGACTTGTACAGCATGTTGCGAAATCGGAAATTCATTCATTTTCAATGGCCGCTCTTCCATTAATAGGCTCGCGGTTATAGGATGCCTATGTGGACCCTCCATAGCTCCCGATCTTCCGCCACCGACTCTAGATCATCAGGGGCAAACCCCATGCGGGCAGAGGAGAGATTTCGGACTTGATCTAACCATCTCATCCTGGGTCTTCCTAGGGGACGCCTACCTGATGGCACGGGTTCCTTAGCGCATATTGGGATCCGAGTTGGAAGCATGCGTTTAACGTGACCAAACCATCGAAGTATGGACCGCTCCGTGCGGAGAAGCACCTGCTCGACATTCAGTTCCTCGCGTATTCTGGTGTTCCTTATAAGATCTCTGCAAGTCGCACTAGCAATACAACGAAGGAATCTCATTTCGGCAGCTTGTATTCGCGATCTTCTTCTTTCGGTCATTACCCAAATTTCATTACCATAGGTACGAATAGGTACGAACACCGAGTTAAACACACACAACTTAGCTTTGACACCAAGTTCAGTCCTCCTGATAACAGAATGGCCTAGCTGTCTCAGAATTAATCCAGCCTGACCAATTCTTCAGGAAAACTCAGCATTGCTCCTTCCATCACTCGTGAATAAGACCCCGAGATACTTAGACTTCTCCACCTGCTTCAATGGGTCTCCACTAACATGAAGAGTGCATTGAACGGGCGTTCTGGAGACCTTACCATTACCTAAGTAAGTTAGTTCTGTATATATGTGCAACCAACTCTTTAACTGCTTTGCAGCAGGAAGGGGTGTAGCTCTTAACGAGGGTGTATTCACACCCAGTAGTAGTTTGGGCTTACAAACTTTCGCCAGCCTTAATTCACTTTCTTGTAGCAATAAGCTTATAGCGGAACTTGGTCGAAAGATATATATGTAGTTAACAGCATATTTTACTGCCCCATTAATGCTGCCTACAACATGGCAACAAAAGTGAAATTGGTACGCAGAAAGCAAGGACCGCCTCTACGGGGGCTTCAATTTTTGTTTCTTAAGTTCCTCAAAGCCGTTTGAAATCGGCATAAAATTGTAGATCCCTTCCATTCGTTCCAAAAATGAAAAACTCGCACAAAACGAATGGTTGTGAGAAGCTAGGCCTAGGGTCCATCCGGGCCTGTTGCGCCAACTATTTATTTTTTTTTTATTTCCCAATGAAAGTGAGCAAAAACTTCTTTGTGGGAAATAATTTCTCTTAACATGCGACGATATATGTAAGCCTACAATTCACAAAGAGTGGAAAATGTATGGAGGGGCATGCTACCCCCCTGCAATCCCCCGGCTTGGAGTCTCTGTTTAGGGGTGAGTTAATTAAATTAGCTATACTTATAAATAATTTGATTTAGATTTCCAGTTAGAATCAACAAATTCTCAAATTGTATAGGTGGGAAATAATTTCACAAAATTGGTGGTGCTGTTATTGCCCACTTCAAGTGGGAATTAACTTCACATAAGAAAAGTGATTATTATTTCCCACTTAAGGTGAAGTTATTGCCCGTGAAGTTATTTCCCTGCACCGGCGATCACACGTAGTGACACATTAAGGACAAGTGTTTATGTCATAATGACGTCGGCATGTCAAAGTTTGCCAAGAATAAATGACACGTGTAATCTAAGCTTTAGTCAAGTTATTTAATTAGACTTCTATTCCATTAAATTATCCCTTACTTTGGTATTCCTACAACAATTATTGTACATCACATTCGCCTCTAAGCACCTAGTAAAAGTTTCCGTTCCACGCAACAAATTCACAGCTGTACCTATACCAACTTTCCGGTGTTGAACAGTAACAAATCGATAAACTAAAATAGAGTCGCACTCTCGTTCACGGGCAATTTACCCACGACGGATGGCCACTACGAAAAGGAAGTGCAAGACGAATTCCGCACTAAATCAATTGCATTCATTGTGACAGTTAAATCGGACGTACATCCTTGCATCTGTTGAGTAATTCGAATGATTCCTTAATTCTTTAAGGCTGCGACCATAATTATGAAACTAAGACCAGTTCCACTGGTATATGTATCCGATTGTGGCAATAGATTAATGTCCGATTTGCAAGTGATAAATGGACATCTCGGAAGGCAAACCGGAGAGCGAAATTTAAGTTAAATCACGCGAAAGGAGTTCGCACTCCTTGGGTGGATTTTTTTAAATGAAGTTGTTCACTCTGCACTCGGGTTTGCCGCCGCAGATACCGTCGCCAAACTTGAAATTGCGCGAACGTGAGCCATAAACTTTCGCGGCAAAGTGAACCCGAAAGTTTTTAATTCGCAATTATGCCCTTGAGAGATTCCGCGAGGCGTTGCATTCAAATAGTTTTTATACGAGGTCCACTTTAGCCATCTCCCAGCGAATATCGTTTTCTTTCCAAAAGAATCTGCACCATCGATATTTTTTGCACTGCAACGTAGCAGCTCCTGAAAAGGGATAACATCTCTCCAGTCGTGCACCAGTCCATTTTGCAATATTGTCCTGACAAAATTCCAACTGTAAACTATTTAACATGGCATCCGGTGTGTATCATTTGTACACTCTGTTTAGAGTGTTTCCATGTTGGCAACTTGCTATGGCGGAGAAGCACTGATGGCATCTACTACAACGACTCCCCATATACTCTTCGGTGCAATGTACACTAGATGATGTTGAAGTTTGTGTTCCCTAATGGACAAGTGACACATACCGAGACGAGAGACAATTTATATGTGTGTGCGAGCGCAGAAAATCCATTTTCCATGTCCCAGTTCACGCTGTGAATGTTGAGACTGAAAGCTTATCCTTAAAGGATCTGTTTTCGAGTGGAATCATGACATGAAAGTGTGTTTTTTGTTCCCTTCCCACCGCCCCCTGCTTTCAGATTTAGTTTTGATATTTGTTGAAAATAATCAATGACGGCTCGCTCATTAGGCAAATCGCATCCTCATTCATAAAGCCACTCAGTGTATACGGAATCGGAAAATATAGTTAAATCCGTTTCGCTGTCAAATGTCCATTTGCAGATGCGGTGGAGTGGATAGTTGCAAACTCTTTTATTCTTTTACTTTGGAATGGATATTCGCCAGTTGAACATGATGCAACTATAATGACTCTGGCAAGAGAGTGTGGCTGGATATCACTTTGTTTTTGTCATTGATCCAGGATTAAGTGGATTTTTTTTTGGCGCTGCGTCGTTGATTGTTTTATGAGTTTTTGGAATAAAATCAAATGGGGAACAAATTATATGGTGACATTGATATGCAACCTAAAGTGCAACACATTTTGAGAGTCAAAGTTGGACAACCACTGACTGATACAGACAGCCAGTCGGGCCTTAAGGATGAAGTTGTAAATTTGTTAAATAAATAGAGAAGAACGAGTCTATAAGTGGAAGAGGAAGGTACCCATATAAGTTTGGCTGTTCAGTAGTCTTTTGAAACTGGTTTCAAAATAAAGAGCACTGAGCACCTATCTAGGTCAAGGTATTGGTAGGGTCTATAGTATGAGTGGGCATTTTCAGCCAGCGATAATCAAAGAAAAAACATCCAGCAACGTGCAATCTCAACATCACTTTCGGTCCTAATAGAAATTTCTCAGTATCGCATCTATCTCATCCGTGAATAAGCGACGGAGTAACTGTAAAATTGGCATAACTCCTGATTATTCGCGATGCAGTGATTCAACACCTGACATTACTCGAAACAAACGGAATGAATTACTTTGCTTGAGTCTATATTTGCGAGGTTGTGATCCGCCCCGGAATAATCGCAACCCGTTCACTTTGCAGCACCGATACTGGTCAACCTTTTCTGGGTTCATTGTATCGGCTAATGGGTTAACCTTCCAGTTTCGGATCAGTACGTCAATAAGGATTTGCATTTTAGTAATCTTCTTCTTTTCTTCTATATATATAAAAATCAATTATTGCTGTGCGTTAGTCGTGTAAAGGCTACAGAGCGGCTTGACCGATTTGAATGATTTTTGTTTTATTTTGTTCGTCTTGAATCAGGGATGGTTTATAAAAAAATAAAAGCCGGGAAATTATCAACATGTGGCGTTGTAGACGTATATTTAATTTTTCAGTTCAATTCAATTATTTTCAGTATAATCTTCTTTTTAATATATATGTAATTCTTTCGGGGTGAAACTCGATGACGATATAACTCGATAACCACTGGGCCAATTTTCATGATTCTTCTTTTGTTTTGTTCGTATTGTTGTATTTCTGGTTTAGGCAATCTTCAACGATAGGATACTTTTGGACCCGATAGGTGGCACTTTGGCGATCTCCGAAAAAATTCAACCGATTTTGTATGGTTGGTTCCAGCTTGAAAGATAGGATACTTTTTGATCGAAAGGTGGCGCTGATGTCAATTTCCGAAACAGCCATACCGAGTTGATTGAAATTTTGTACATGGGTATTGTTGTTTCCAGTTTGAAAGATAGGATAGTTTTTGACCCTATAGGTGTTACTATTTGCAAAATATAAGCGGGGTAGTAAAACGGGTTGTGGTACGTTCCATTCAAAAATAAAATCAAATGCTATTTCTAAAGTTGTATAATTTAAATTATTAATGGAAATTGTCCAAATAAAGCACTTTGCGAAATGCGAGCAAGACTTAATACGAAAGGTACGGGCAAAGCCGGGTGGGTACAGCTATATATAATAGAGACTGACGTCCATAATTCTGTATGTGAAATCATAACTCGGCAACGGATCGTTCGATTTTTATGATTTTTGGCTTAAATTGGCATGGGCCCAAGGAAGGACTTAGGTATTATGCTACTTTTTGTCGTGAAAACAAAACTGTATGGGGATTAGTTGAATTTTTGAATTCTTTGGATGTTCCGGGCTTATATGCAACGAAAGTTTGCCACGAAACGAGTCCGATTTGATTGTGAAGAATCTCAAACCAAATGTCATGCAAGCGACGTGGAAAATTATAGGCAAACATTCTCATTCCGCGGATTCCATTTATTCAGAACAATTTGCCATTCGTATTTAAGGGCCTTGAGTTTTCCGTGAGTCTCGCTTTCACCAAAAATGTTGATGTGTGATTGAGTTCACTAGTGCGCACGATTATCACTTCCACTGTGCTTGCATATTGGTCTTTTTGCACCCGAGAAAAATAATTGTAAACAACGATTACGATGGTGTAGGCGCTGTTGCCGCCATTAAACTTTTATTGATCTTATAATTTTCTTAATATACAATGGTGCCAGCGGTGATGCCGCCATAAAAGAAAAACTATCGCCGAACACTATGAGCAACCACACCAGCCACCACGAAAGCCAACAAGATATTTGTGCATTTCTGACATCAATCTTGAATGCCCGTGTTTCTCACATGGTCAATTTAGTGAAAAGGCGGAAGATTGGCCGACACGTCAATCATTGCGGTTTGGTAATCCATAAGTAGGCATGTTTCGCACTTGGAGAATATAATCTACCTGCCGTTTAAGGGTTCTTATAAAGAGCGGCGATAAGCCTGTTTCTAACATAAGCATATAATTCGGCGTTTTCGATGGTAGGTGAAATGTTCTCTTTAGGTAATACCTCAGGAGCTTCTCCACCGTATCATACCTCTTGCCACCCCAAACTTGTGATTCGTACCAGAGGAAAGATTCCGACACAGCTTCGAAAACTTTGAACTTGCTACTATGCGCGACAAATTTGTTGCTAAAGTATTTTCTCCCAGCCACGTTCATAGCATTTTTTGACTTGGCCAATTTTTCATTGAGATGTCTCTCCATATTAAGACTTCTCGTAAAATAGACTCCTAAATATTTGTACTCCTTGACGACTTGGATAAGCTGACCGTTAAATTTCCATTTTTCATTTGCGCAATTCCTTTTACCTCCTTTCATAAATGTTTTGATAGTAATTCAAGCCAAGTAGTAGTAGTAATAGTTTGCATTTTATTAAAAAAAAAGAAGCTGTCAAGTCCTTAACGAAAGACCCTTTTTATTACTCATTTTGCAGTCAATAATATTACTGCTGCTCAAAGTGCTCATACGTCTCCCAACGATCTAAAAATACAAAAATGCTGGGTGACCTTAGAACAACCGACCAGTTGCAGATGCCAGATGTGACCACTGTGACCAAAAAGATTTTTTATGCTTCATAGTCAATTTAGGGGAGCCAACAGCCAAGTATATTCCATTCTCTTTGTGTGTACATTGTGAAGGTATAAAAGGTTACACTTGGTTACAGTTGGTTTTCACTCTCCTCCATTTCGCCCCGACTGCGTCACCATCAAAGGCAATGTTCATTATTTGTCTACATAAAATCCTTCGTTATACAAACTCCAATTTCATGATCTAAATAGACCATATCCAGGCAAATAGTACGTGGGATTTGCATCCCCCAAAAAACCAACCGAGATAACCCAAACAAATGAACAATACGCTAAAACTTCACTGCATCGCATCGTGCTCCGAATATTTGTATTCCATAACCTCTGCGACATTAATATGCAAGACAAAAGAACCGAAAAAAAAAAACTAGGATACTCCAACTCACCTATCTGGCGGCAGTTTGTTGCCACCGA
The DNA here is from genome assembly GCA_946477585.1 of Cheilosia urbana. NCBI lineage: Eukaryota > Metazoa > Arthropoda > Insecta > Diptera > Syrphidae > Cheilosia > Cheilosia urbana. The sequence goes on along the minus strand of OX297854.1, from coordinate 13,795,645 downwards.
AAATATTCCCAGAACTGCTCCTCTGGTTTTGTTGTTGCTGTTGTCGCAGCTATTATTATTCCTTTTACATTTTTCGAACGCCATTAGACTGGGATAATGACGCCACAAATTTAGTTCGGTGTGGGCTTGTTTTTTTTTTCCGAAACAGCTGCTACAAAGTTCCGTCGATTGCCAGAGCACCTACTCCGTACTTGATATTCATGCATGCGGCAGCAATATGCTTCTATATGGGTTAATAAAATTGAAGTACACATACACAGTGGGACATTATAAAACGTTTAAGGGAGAGGGTGTGTTTCAGCACTTGGGTGTGAGTGTGTGTGTGTTTCGTTGGAAACCACATATTTGTGAGGTGGACATGAAATCAGGCGGCGGAAAAAAATGCAATGTTGCGGTGGCAGCATTTTTATAGAAAAAGGACATTTTGTCAGCGTTAGGGTATATAAATTGTCGACCTTTGAAAATACCTATAGATTAGGTCCTTCGTCCTTGTGATATTTAAAATTATTTTTCAGCAATTTTGTCGGCTACTGATGGTTTAGAGTGAACTCAACAAGTTCGTCTACATATCCTTTCAAAGTTTGAACTTGATTTGCTCATGGAACTTTCTTCGAAAAGGATTTGTGTACATTTTTAAGCGACACTTGGTATTTTTTGTGAAAGAAAAAGCGTGACTCCAATAGATTTTTTCGAACTACATTTGAACCACAACTTGGACTTGGATAGGTCAAAAGTAAACCATTGAAAGTTACCATTGAAAACGCACTAAGCACTATCAACTCTTTGGAATAACTTTCCACCGTTTCACAAACAATGTTAATAATCCAATTTCACGCCACTGTTGCCTGATTTCACAACAGCGCAACAATCAACGGCCATTAAGTTAATCCCATTTGCAGATCCTCCTCCGAGCAACAGGATCCTAATCTATAAACTTTTCTCCAGTGGTGCGACACCATATAGTGCCCTCGGGGATGTTCTTTGGTCGCATCGCATCGGTGTCCCGCCATTGTTCTCACAAATCTCATTTCCTGTCGATGAAGCTTCTCCTCGCCTTGCTGTGTGTTACTTCAGATATTCCCATGGCGTTGAGCGCCGCCACAATCACCTTGCGACGACAAAATGGATTTTCGTGTTCTGTTTCCTTTTTTTTTTCATTTTCATTTTCATTTCTATTTGACGGTGAAATCTCCTCTTGTAGCCCAGAAGTGGGGGATGGAAAGAGGCGAGGAATTGGAATAGGAAATGACTAAATCACAGGATATCCTCATCGTCTTCTCGGTCTCCTTAGAGAGACGTATAACAAATCACAACGTACCTGTTCCTGACCATTGACGTCTTCTCGGTTCATTATTCTGTTCTGTGGATGTGTGTATTTGTTTTAGGGACACTTAACTTGGGTATTAAGTCAGCAGGCTTCCTGGCTGCAGTTAATTGAAATTGATGCGTTTTGCGTATGACGGCGGAAAGCGTTTGAGGGTGGTCGATGGGAGGAAACGTGGAACTGAAACTTATTCGTGTTGTTCTTTCAAGTGGCCTTCGATTAAGGAGGAGTTTTATGCACACTAAGCTTGGAGGCATTCAGTTTGTTGTATAGTTTAACACGAACGGTGCCAAGTATCAGGACTTAACTGCCCTGCTCACATTTATGCAAATGCGGTGCGGATGCCTATTTAACGTAAATCAACTGTAAGTCAAAGGCACAGGAATCCCGTCGTAAATCGTTTAACAACCCCCTGCACTCATGACACATAAATTCTCATCGTTGTCGATACAAATATGGAATTATTTTAATTTCCCTCAGGGATGACCAGACCGATACCACGCAGTGTTCCATTGTAGTGTCTGCTGGAAAACTTGCCATGCAAAGTGTTGGGGGGAATCCTTTAGAATTGTGAATAATTTAAGAAAAAATGTACGATTCTCCCAGGTGCAACGCTAAGCTTGGTGTTAATATAGGTAGGGTTCTCAGGCAACAGCTGGAGCCATTGTCTGGTTGTAATGACAGCGAAAGCGGTTGTAGCAGTTGCGTTTGTTTTTTAGAGGAAGTTATGCGTTTCGAGCGGATAGTTACGCGTCGCTCTGTGTGGTTTTGAGTTTACGATTATTTGAGATCTTGTTTTAAAATCGGCATTTGGTTTGGCTTGGACGAGTATGGAAAGGTAGGGAAAATAGAAAACGTTTTTATTCTCTGTGGGTCTTGCAGAGTGAGGGTCGTCACATCCCAAGATACACTTGCATAGCTAAAGGGAGACGTTTTGCCTTCTACTTCTCTAAGGCAGAAATTGACTGTCTCTCGCGGTTATAGTAGCTGAACGTTTTTTTTTTACTTTCTCCATTACTTACTTACTCTTATGAGAAAGATATTGTTTTCGTACAAAATTTCGAACTTGGGATGATGAAAGACGGACTCAGAAAAATGGGTGGCAAACTTATGTCCGTCTGTCTGTCTTTCTGACCGTATGTGCCCAGGCCTACATCCTAAACGGCTGAATTTATTTGGTTCAAACTTCGAATTCAGAGTTTGTGGGCCTACAGTTCGGTGTCGTTTTTTTTAGCACGTTAACCTCACTGTAACAGTAGGCGCAGTGGCTTAGTGGTTAGTGTGTTGGACTGCTAAGCGAAGGGTCGAGGTTCGAATACCGCAAAAACCCAAATTCCAACTTAGGGTTTTTTTCCGCTGCGCCACCTCTCGCGAACGTCTGACAAAAATCCGAGAGTATGACTGTCTTGAAAGAGCTTCTCAATTAGCCGTTTGGAGTCGGCATAAAATTGTAGATCCCTTCCATTCGTTCCAAAAATGAAAAACTCACACAAAGCGAATGGTTGTGAGATGCTAGGCCTAGGGACCCTCCAGACCAACTATTTTTTTTTTAACCTCACTGTAACAACAACATTTTCATACCACTTTGATTTATTCGGAAACCGCTCCAAGGATTTCAACCAAAATTGAAATTTGACCTTAAGTAGGTGAGGTTTATATGACTGCATTCTCAGTTTTTCGCTTAAAAATCTAATCTAAGCTGAATAAAAAACTCAGTTCTTCTCTGTATAATCGTAAAATGGATTTAAAAAAAAAAGAATTTTTTTTTTTAAATTTAGTTTTCTTTCGTTAACCTGAAAACGGTAACAATGATTTTTACCAAAATACAAACTTACAGCAAAATTGATATTCTAAAAATTATTGCGTTCTTAATTTTCAATTCTAATGACCGAAAACGCTATTTTTAAAAACTACTCATATCTCGAAAATACCATTTTCGATTAAACTTAAAAAAACAAATCAAACAAAAACAAACAAGCTAAATAGTTAACCAATAGTACTTTTCAAACTTAATATTGCAATATTTGGTAATGTTTTGTCTGCCAAATTTTACAAATAACCGCTCTTACGATTTTGATCAAAATACATTGTTAAATATAATGTCGATATTCTGAATAAATTCCGTACTTAGTTTTTCTCAAAAACTTCGAATATCAGTTTATTTAAATGTTTTTCAAAAATTACTACCAAAAAGCAGATTTGTGTTAATATTTACTTATTTTTAAAACTTAGTACCGCACTTTAGAAGGCAAAATCCGACAATTTTATGAAAAGTTTCTTTTATCTAGCATTGCTTCTCAAATCTTCAGATCTTTACCTACCTATCTAATAAAATAAGAAAACATAACCAACAAAACTTTTTATGAACGAGAAAGTTTTGTTCGACCGACCCAGTCGTGCACTTTATTTTATTTAAATAGCTGTAAGTAACAAACCGCACATAAATGAAGTCCATTTTTTCTTATAAATTTCCAGCCACTTTCATTCTACATAAGTGTAGGTACTTAAATTAGAATGGTATGCCATGTTCCGTGCTATTTAGAACTAATCACTTTTTTTTTCTTTTTTCTTTGTGGGAGGTTGTTACTATCCGATGGAGCACTCAGACACAACTACTGGTCCATTTTACTGCCAAACAGACACCTTACATTTATGTACTTAGTTTCGAAGAAATATGAGAAGGAGCTTCAGTGATGAAGAGCTTATATGTTCGGCACTCACCACGTCAGCTCCAAAGATCCGCTACCTGATGCGAGCAAAGGCAGGACAGCTACAGAGGAAATGTTCCGTTGTATCGTCATCCTCTCCATAGACAGGACAGATGGTGGAGACTCTGAAGCCCAAAACATTTAAGTGTTTGGCAAAAGCTTGGTGGCCCGAAAGGACGCCCACAAGCAGTCTACAGTCGATTCTCTTGAGATACAGAAGGAAAGTCGTCGACCTTTTGCAGATGTCCGGACGAAGTCGTTTGGTCTGTCCACACCCAACGCAGTCACGCCACCGACACTTGTGTTCGCCGAGAAACCCAAGTAACAATGGATGACCTAACCACCTATGTAGGCAGACCCAACGCAGGTTCAGGTCCTAAGAATTCTTCTTCTGAACCCAGCCTGGCAAGCTCATCAGCCATCTCATACAAGATACACTGTATTTAGCCTTCCGATCAAGTTCAGAGAAAGCTTGAGTTCCAGCACTAATTTAGACGAGGTAAGAGGGTTAAGCAGCGCTTTGAATGCAGCTTAGCTGTCGCTGCAAACGCATATACCCCTAGCCCTCCACCTGTTTGTCACAATATAGCGCATAGCCATAAGGATAGCGAAAATCTCCGCTTGGAAGACAAACGCATGGTTACCTAAGGGGTAATGAAGTCTAATGTTCTCGCTTTCCACGAAGACTGGCATTCTTTCCCTAACTCAGAGTCTGGCCTAAGCCATTCCGTTGCCTGAAGATATTTGACTTGGTAGTTTTGTCGCAGTAGGATTTCTGGAGTCATTGCGTCAGAGGGCATATCCATAAGACCGGGGTCAAAGGATAATTCTCGCACATGTTCTTCAAAGTCATCTATCTATAATCGAGAGATAATTGTCAGCGTACACCCCATGATAAAAATATCAAGGGGGGGAGGTTCATCAAAACATCTAGAGCCGAGCCCGGTGTACTGGAGAAGGCTCCTGTGCAGCCAAGACAATCCGTTCTTTGAAGTTTGGCAAAAGAGGAAGTAAAACGTTTCCGCAAAAGCTTGTTCCACCATACAACCGCATATGAGAGAAGTGGTCATATCATTGCCGATCCAAAGGACCCTTTTAGCAGATAAGTCCCATGTCTTGCCAAAAGCGCCATTACACTGCCAGAAAGTTTATTACAATGTCCCAGTTACGCTGTAGTATAAGACTAACATATAAGACACAATATTATAAACAGGACTATAATATCTAAAAAAAATTTATATACCTAAATTATAACAGCATCAAAGCAATCAGCTCGAAAATCTGTTCAAAAAAAAAATTATATTGTAAAAAAAATTTTAAACGGCTCTCCTGAAAAATGGCATAAATGCACTTAATATGTTCTTGCACGTGGCCATCGAATTTGTGTGTTCACGACGCAACAGTGGGTGCAAAAACTGCAGAAGAACTTCATACTATTGCTCCCAAAGTGTAAATTGCTATTGACACAATAGACGACTCCTGTTTCGTCATAAGGAAAACAAAAAAAATTCTCCGACTTTGCTAAAATTGTGGTGTACAATTATTGTACGCGGAATCCTAACCTAACAGCGAAAAGTTTCCGAATATCCGGCCCCTTGCTAAGGGTCTTTGTTTATAATGAAACGATGCGAAAAGTTGTTTATACCGCGGATTTATTTGTATATACCTACAGCATTTTCCCAAAGTAGCGAGGTATTTCCACACCTGTGCAGGTTGAATAATAATGATTGACTTATCACAAAAAAAAATCCCAAAAGGAAAATATGTAAATAGGTCTTAAGTTTCTTTCTGTCATGTTAAAAAGCATTTTTGGGACCGTCCCACCCCCAACTCCGATTAATTTAAAAGCCTCAACCTACCGGTAGGTGTCCGAATTTAAAAACTTTGTGCCGGAGCTTATTTACATAAATTGGCGGCCATATTTCCTGCTAACTAGGAAATCCCGCTTTGTTGGCAATATGCAAAGGTGAATGAATTTGATGCGATAACAAATGAATTGATGCGATAAATTTAGAACGGAATGCTGACGTCCTTTCCATGACTTTTCGTCGTCGACCATTTGCTGTGCAATCAGTATATTTTTGCTGATTTTTCATTGCACAGGGATTAATTTTTCAACGCTGCAAAGAGGGAGCTCAAGGTCCACCACTGAAAGGCCCACAGTGACTTCATCCTAAGGCGGGGTAAAATATTTTACAATCACATACTTGCAGACTTTCACATTGACACCGTTGCAGCTGCCTGGCATCCAACTGCCGTCTGACCCGATTCTTATATGTACCTATGTATAGAGCGCGGCACCTTTCAAATCTAGGTCACATGCTTCCTCAGACCAATTAGCAACATAACCCCTTTCGTAACGCACTCGGATTAGTGTGACGTCGTTGTCCTAATTGGCTAAGAATGCTTCTCAGAATACTTCCCTCAACGCAAAGCATTTGCACAAGTAAATGAGATCCTTTAATTCGCAGATAAAGTGATAAAAACCACCCGATGATATTCCCACAATAATTCGGGCTAAGGGAAGATTTCTCTTCTTTTCCTTTGCCAGACAAATGGAAAATCCTCCACAACAAGCCTGTAAAATTCACATAATTTATTTTAATGAGAGGATTTGTTCTATATCCCTCGTGGTTCGGGGAGGTGGGGGCGGCGTTGAAGGATCTTACAAATAAACAAAGCAACAGCAGGCAAAACAAACAAAATCTGAAGAGAACAACGAGAAGATAAATTTATCTGCAGCGTCCTATAATCAAGAAATGTCTTGCTGGTGGGGTAAGCGATTGTTTAAGAAACGCCGTTGGCTTGCGGCCGTGGTATTCCTTCGGGCAAGGATATTGTTCGTCTTCGCGCATTGATGACCGTATTGCTGTGGTGGTGCGGAAGTGGAATTAAGTTTCTTTTGTTTACCGCATGGAATTAGAGCAGGTCACTTGATGCTCATTGCCACACGTACGTAAGTAAAATGCCCGCCCATTTCGCTCCTGCGATTGTGGAATAATTTCTTGGTCAAGGACGGTCGATCTAAATCTAAAGGGAGTAAGAGTAGACGAAACAAAATGCTGCGTGGGACAGTTGGTGGTGGGCTAATGGTTTGATTAACAAAGCACTGAATCCTTAATCTGTTTTATTTATTACAACATACGAGGGGAATGCCAGAGCGAGACCGCTTTCCATTTTTGTTGTGTGGGTTTTTTATTAATTATTTTTCGGAATAGGGGGGTGTGGGAGTTTTCATAACATTCACTTAGCTTAAGCGTACCAGTAGCGCAATGTAGCTCATTAAAGCAGTACTTACTTAGATACTTTTGGACTCCGTATATGTGCACCAGTTTGGGTGCACGTTTTTCAGTTTTAGTCCCTTTATCGTCCTTTTGATTGATACTTCACTTCTTGGTGCGTTGTACATTTGTATGGACGCGACGTCTGAATCGGTAAAGCTTGTTAGTTGAAGGCCTGGACCTAGCGTCTTTGTAATAATAAATACAGGAGACAAAAGACAAAAGACAAAAGACAAAAGACAAAAGATAAAAGACAAAAGACAAGAGACAAGAGACAAGAGGAAAGAGGCAAGAGACAAGAGACAAGAGACAAGAGACAAAAGACAAGAGGCAAGAGACAAGAGACAAGAGACAAGAGACAACAGACAAGAGACAAGAGACAAGAGACAAGAGACAAGAGACAAGAGACAAGAGACAAGAGACAAGAGACAAGAGACAAGAGACAAGAGACAAGAGACAAGAGACAAGAGACAAGAGACAAGAGACAAGAGACAAGAGACAAGAGACAAGAGACAAGAGACAAGAGACAAGAGACAAGAGACAAGAGACAAGAGACAAGAGACAAGAGACAAGAGACAAGAGACAAGAGACAAGAGACAAGAGACAAGAGACAAGAGACGAGAGACAAGAGACAAGAGACAAGAGACAAGAGACAAGAGACAAGAGACAAGAGACAAGAGACAAGAGACAAGAGACAAGAGACAAGAGACAAGAGACAAGAGACAAGAGACAAGAAACAAGAGACAAGGGACAAGAGACAAGAAACAAGAGACAAGGGACAAGAGACAAAAGATAAGACAGAGGAGGCAGGAGACAAAAGGCAATAGACAAGACACGATAGACAAAAGGCAAAAAAATCCAAACGGTACATCATAGTTCTAAAAAAAATCCCATCCACAACAACCAATTTCCCTTGCACCTGAATACCGCTGGCAATCATTTAGCATACATTTGTTATGATATTGAAAATATTCCCTCCCCTCACATGAGCAACTTAAAAAATGTTTTAAACATTTTTTTCGAAACATTTCCCGAGACGGCATCTTCTGCAACTTACATTAAGCGACATAAATATTTAATCTTCTCCTTTAAGGAATGAATTTCCCACTGACATTGTATGCACTTAGTGGCATTGCAATTGCAAGGTAAACGTATTTCACATACGTGACTAACGTACGAATGTAGTCACCTGTCTGGATTCTGGAATTCTAGTTGACATCCTATAGGTACCGTAATATTCAGTTGGAATGTGAGTAAATACACTCAAATACAGACACGTCTATTTTGGAATTTCACTAAACTTCATTTGGGTGCGGGAGAAAAGTTTCACAACGTGAAACTTTCCAACATCTGCAAGACATGCAGGACATTTGCATAGAGATGCGTTTGGTCGTTCGAGATGTTGATCGGTGGTTTTGGTTAAGGGAATCTTGCCCGAGTTGGATGCTTCAAATACTTTTAAAACAAATTTAAAATTGTTTTCGCATATTCGACGGACGCAAGGAGCAATTTGGAAAATAATCTTTAAATTTCTATATGGGTTGGTATTGATGGCTGAATACACTCTACGGTGGTTTAGTTTAGTTGATGTCATTGATAAGTTTAAATTGATTTCACCGATAAATTTTGCACAGTGGTGGAAGTTTAAGTCAGAGGGTTGTTTTTGATGTCAGTCAGTGTTGGAATGTTTTCGGCTCAGGCGCGAAAGATCGAGGGTAAGAAGGGTGCCCTTGAGCAACCTTTTTCAACGATCTTTGTAGAAATGATTATGGCGATATCCCTAGATCAGTAGCGGATATGCACTTTCAATAAATAAGATAAAAGAAAATACATTCGCGAACACAAAGCGCTAATGAAGCGTGTTTCAAAAGAAAATCCATTCGCATAAAGCGCTAACAAATAATTTCGCTAGTTTGCGTTTGGACACTGCCACAATGAACGCACGTAGTTCAGTGGCGACAAAAACTCAATCAAATTTTTTTTTCGGTTTGGCGCGCACATAAAAAGAAAAGAAAATCGGTAGCTCGTACGATAATCAGTTGTGCTGTGGAGAATGCCTCTCCTTTCTTTTAATTATTTGTAAATTAGCTTAAGATAAGTTGAATAAATATTAAAGTACCATTCTCGGAGTTTAATCGACGTGACGTTGTAAAATAAATTCAGACCAGCTAAAGATCTGATCCGATTGAAGAAGGTTGGTTGAAAGGTAGCCAGAAGGAAAGCTCTCTGTTGTCTCTAGAGTTTATTAACGCTGCAAATATGTAAAGAGGGTCGGTAACGACTGGTAACAACTCTCTCGAAATAGTCAACAATAGACCATCAGCTGTAGGCGCAGTGGCTTAGTGGTTAGTGTATTGGACTACGAAGCGAGGGGTCCATGTTTGAATCCCGCAAAAAAAAACAAATTCCAACTTAGGGTTTTTTTTTTCACTGTGCCACCTCTCGCGAACGTCTGACAAACATCCGAGAGTATAACTGTCTTGAAAGAGCTTCTTGATTAGCCGTTTGGAGTCGGCATAAAATTGTAGATCCCTTCCATTCGTTCCAAAAATGAAAAACTCACACAAAACGAATGGTTGTGAGAAGCTAGGCCTAGGGTCCCTCCGGACGTGTTGCGCCAACTATTTTTTTTCTGTATTTAGACCAACAACTGTCTGAGATTCTTGCAGAAATACTTCATTTATGTATTTAAGTCGTTTTTGGAAGAAACAAAAAAAAAAAATGTAAGCCCACCGAAAAGCTATCGACTTTTTTTTTAGTAAATTCAACACTTCGGGGAATAAAGCACTAGGGGTACACGACACCATAAGCAATTGAAAACATAAGAGCTGTTGCAGTACTAAATTCAATTCCTGACTACCAAAAGCCAATACCACACCCAAAAGTGCTCGGTCTCTAAAAGACCCACAATCTCAGTTCAGAACGTATATCTGCTATACTAACTTTGCAACACACCCTACCCAATCGATAACCACTTAAACACAAACACACCTAGTCCTCGCCAACTAAAACTAATACCGTCTGTCGGATACAATTGTAGGAAACTCCAGCAACTGCCAGCAAATAACCAAACCAAACCAGATGAGCTCCTGAACGAGTCTATTTCATAATTTGAAAAGTTTCTCCACCGAATGCCCGCAGTCACTTGGTCAAAAATAAATAAATCGCTTACATTTCCCTGCTTGGATGTGTTCTGGCCTCCTCCGACTTCCCAAGTAGCGTATAAGCATCTCAATGCCATCGTCTTCGACGGAGAAGATACTCGCTATGCAATCCTGTCTCCTTGCAAATATTTTGCCATGCAAAAAAGTTATTTGCCGAGAAGCGTTTCGCAGCGATATGTTTATCACTTTAATTGGTTTTCCCCTGATTGCACTTGAATGGGTGCAAGGAACTGTATTTCGCACAATAGCAAGCACATCGATAGGAAAAGTTTGGCAAAACACTTATTTCCTTCATGATGGCGCTGTTATGCTCTTGTTGCTGTTGTTGTTGCTGATGATTGAGCGGGCGATAGCAGTAGCACCATTTCCGGTCGTTTCTTTTTTACTCCACTGCCGTGCGAAGTTTTCCTATTCTCGTATGTATTTTCGTAGTTTGGCCAAAAGTAAAGTTGTTGGCGAAGGAAACCGAACTTTCCGCTTGCACACAATAAATCATCAAAACGAACGAAAACATATTCCGGCACAGCAATGTTGGAAGTTTATATTTCGCCGGGGGGGCGTATGAGTAATATTTTGAAAAATACAATTTATTTGGCTGGATAATGACAAATTATTGTTGGCTGGACTTTTGTCTGACGTGTCGTGTGCACAAGACTTGTTAAAAGGTCAAAACTTAGTTCTTTTTTAAATCACTCATTTTGGTTATTTTACAAGGAGTGTCAGCCCTCGCAGACTGCTTTTAATGAGCAGTTGTCTAAGAAAGGACTTCTAAAATAAAATTCATTTGTAGCCCATGATCACGCGCACGTCGTAATATACAGCAAATGCCATAACAAGTGCCTCTTTATAATCGTGAAATGCTGGGGGATTTCCCACATCGCTTTGCAGGCGTCGGCATTTCCTCTGTCATATTGAGGCTTCTCAAACGTATTTACGTATCAGTTCATGAAGTATTTCAACAATAAGTCTAGATAACCTCCGTTGACTTTTAGCAATCGTGGAGCTCTTTTGTTAGTCGAATTGAAATGTTATTGCATACGGTCGTGTTGGTATTGTTGGTGTTTTCTTGTATAAATTGCGTTTTAACGCATCCACAGCATTGGAGTCAAAATAAAGATACAAATAGGAGACCAATTCATGCACAGACTACCATGTTATTAATCACTCCAAGGAGGTGTCAACTGGATCACAGGAGAAGATGCAGAAATAAAAGCCGCACACAATAAATTCAATAAATTTCCACAATAACCGATGGGTGGTGAGTCTGAATGAAAATGCACAACCGTTCTCGAACTTGTTCTTGGCGATTAACATTAGAACGAGATGTGTTGCTGGAAAGCTTAAAAATCAAGCTTTTAAAACAATAAGGCAGTAGAAAGAAAATACGTCTACAACTTTATAAAAAATATTGATTGTGGCTTGGGGTAATTGCTTCCGACTTCGCACTTAGTCAGTGCCGGGTGAATCATTAGGTGTTTTTTATTATGATCCATATAAAAATCATTGATTTTCATGGTTTCCAACAACCGTTGGATCTCGTGTTATTGTTGTAAACTACGGAAATCAATGATCTATATAGATCATGAGGGCATAATAACAAACGCGTATTCTACACATGGCGTGGAATTAGTTCAGACTTCACACTAGGTCAGGGTGAATCCTTGGATAAGCACTACGACCAATAATGCAACTGATTGTGCAATGGGGCATTCGAGGGATATTTGTCTGGGGAGGGTTTGATTATTTTTAAAATCCGCGGTGCTACTGATCATATTTAGTATCCGGTAAACCTTTCGAACTCACAGTGGCGAGATTTTCCATACAAAATGAGATATTGTGACCTACAAAATTTATATGGTAAAGGTTAAAAATGGTTATTAGTATAGCCCAATGTGTATACTATGTACTAACCAAGTCGCAACTCAATGAACTGGTCCCAATTGTGTTAAAGTGGGTATCCAAAAAATCATGCAACGCGTCTAGCATAATGTGGTATTTGATGTGCTATTCGATTGCGGGCTCTCAGAGCACTTTTTATTTCATTGTTGCCATTTTGACCGGATTCCGTTAACCGAGTTTTTTCTGCCGCAATTGGATGAATTAGGACTGGAGGAAATGTGGTTCTAACGGGTCGGAGCTAAACACACACTGCGCGAGCCACAACCGATATTCTGAAGGCGGCGTTCCCGGGTCGCCTCATCCCTCGTTTTGGCGATTTGCACTGGCCTGAAAGATCGCCCGATTTAACCGTTCCAGACTCCTTTTTTGTGGGGTTTTTTGAAGTCCCGTGCTTACGTGAACAAGTCCAAGACCCTGAAAGACCTCAAGGACAACATTCGACACGAGTGCGAGAATCTGTCGCCCGAAGTTCTTGCGGAAGAGATGAAATATGCCATAAAACGAGCCCGTATGGCAATCAATTGTGACGACCGATATCGTCTTCTCGACTTGACTGCTAAAATTATAAAGGTTCAAATAAACAAAATCAAAAAACAGAATCGAAGTTTTTCATTTAGAAAAAAATGAGAGCCAAACAACACCGGATGACTTCTTTTGGCCCACCTTGCATAATTCGTTCGGGGTGAAATTCGATGACGTTATAACTCGAAAAGCGCTGGGTCTATCTTCATAATTTTTTTTTGTTTTATTCGTATTGATGTATCTTAGACTTTTAAAAGATAAGATACTTCTGGACCCGTTGCACTGTTTTAGATCTCCGAAGCCACTTATCGGATAACAATAACATTTTGTGGATGTACTGTACCTATGTGGTTGGTTCCAGTTTGAAAGATAGGGTAGGCTTAGGACCCTTTTTTTTTTTTTGGTTGCGTCCAAAGAATGTGTTATCTTCATAGATACCAGTAGTCCGTACTAGCTGGTATGCACGATTCGCGGGATATGTTTCTCCAGTGCCACGTGCCTTACGTACTAAACCACACCCCTATGTACTCTTCTACCACTCTCCCCGCGGAACTGCCGTTAGGTATAACTTCGCGGGGCTGGTTAGCAGCTCATGCTAAATCATATGCGTCTTCCACTTTGACTCTTCTTAGTCTTTCGGCTCTTCTCAGCTCGTTTTGTACACTCGTTATAAATGAACATGGTTCCAACCAGTCGTCTTCTGACCTCAATATGTAGTTTATAAGAAGCTGCAGAATAGGTAAGTTCGCTCTTCCTCCTGAAAAGCGCCTACAGTGGAACATTACGTGCTCCGTATCTTCTTCTTCTCCTGGGCATTCGGGGCAGAAAGGCGAGCTATCGTGACCGAATCTGTAAACATATTTTCGGTAGCCGCCGTGCCCGGACAGGAACTGCGTAATGTGGTAGTTGCAGCCCCCGCGTGTTCTCTTAATCCAGACCTCGATGGTGGTGATCAGTTTGTGGGACCATCTGCCTTTTTCCGTGTTATCCCACCGGGCTTGTCACAGTGCTATAGATGTTTCCCTTTCTTCTTCCTTTATCCTACTGGTAACGGCCTCTTGCCGGTTGATAGTTCGCCTAAGGTAGATCCTTTTCGTTAGCGAGAATGTCGATGGGAATCATTCCCGCAATAACACAGGCTGTTTCGTGTTATTGGGACGCAAATTTCGAATGTTTTAACATAAAATTTAACCAGTGAATATAAAACACATTGGAAAGTGTCGAAGGTTACAGACATTCGAATCGCACGAATATCAACACAGAAAAGAGCAAGTAAAGTTTTTAAAATCTGAGAATCTGAGAGCGAATCTGAGGAAGCCCAATCGAATACCACATAAGTATGCTTATCATTGATACTATGTATATGTATATCTGCGACTAAACCCAAAGACTGTAATATTACCTACTACAACCCTTGGACCATCAAAAAAAAATATAACAGTCCAGCAGTATTGTCAATCCATATGCCGGTCACTACAGTCAGCGAGTTGCAATCGTAGAACGCACTGCCATTCCGATGATTACACAATTCTTGATGTGATAATTAAACTGCTTATTTGGTGTGCTGTTGCAAGACAAACTGCTAGCTTTTCAACTCTTCCGAGTAGTGCAGTCGCATCAGTATCTATAAAATGCTATCGCGTACGGTTGCTCTTTCGCTTTTGATTATTGCCTGTATTGTGTGTGCCGCAGCACAGCCGCATCGTCTAGTTGAAAACAATTTTATGCCAGTACCAGTAGCTGAAGTGCAAAGACCGATAAATGCTAACACAAGTGTATTCTTTACTCGCGAGAGATGTAATCGCAGACTTGACCACAAGGGTAGATGTAGAACTCGTTCGCGCTGGTTTTAATTGGTGAGTTCAAGTAGAACTTGGTTCTGAGATTCGAATAGTTGTTTTGTTCAGTTTGTAGTATGGCATGGTATGACGTATCTGTAATGAATTTTAAATGTAAATACTGGTCAGATAACAATTTCACTTCGGCGCCATTTTAAATACTCTCAACTCTTTCGGTAGAGTTGACGCAGAAGTTTTTAACATTTTCAAAGTGTTTAATTGGGAAGTTGCATTTTAAAGACCATTTTAAGTGGAATGTGGACATAAACGCATTATAGTTCACTCTGAATAAATTTATTGCGAAAAAGCATTTACAGGGTGACTAGATAAGAAACAAACAAACAGAGAGTGTGCTTGTGACCACACACCAAATGTGAAACTACTCTCGCTTAATGGGGATGTTAAATTTTATTGTGTTGTAGTTGAATTGTATTAAAAAATGTAATTTAAAATATTATAAACTTAATATGCAGTAGATAATTGTATTCATTCATTTAAAAAGGTTCCATAACGAAAATCAGTCCAATGTTTTCTATTTTTAGAGTTTTTGTTTGCATTTATATTTAATCTAATTAGTGTCTGTGAAGGACCTAGCTTTATCAGTTCACTCCTCAGGTCCGACATCTCACTCTAAGAATTAAGTTGAAGGTATTGAAAAAAAAGTGTTTTTATCTCGACAACAGCGCCACCTATCGGGTTCAAGGCCATCCTATCTTTCAAACTGCAACCAACCATATACATCCACAAAATTTTATTAAAATCGGTTGAGTGGTTTAGGAGATCGACAACAGCGCCACCTATCGGGTCCGAAAGTATCCTGTCTTTTAAGTGGAATTTATAAATATTTGTTAATAACTTCCGCACGTTCTGCAAGCAGGAAACGATGCACGATTGAATTGCAAACCTTACTATATATTTTGACAGCTGAATATCATTGGTAACTTTGACAACTGGCGAAACATAACAAATGGCAGGAGTATCATTGCTATGTGATCATGGTCACCCTTTAGCTCGATGCTATGTCGTATGAGTAGTGTATACCTCCTCAGCGTTGCCACTTTAGGACTATTTTTTCACAGCAGATTCTCTAAAAAAAATTAATTTCTTTGCAGTAGATTTTTAATTTCAAACAAAACCAACACAAAATAACATAAGCAATATAAAATTAATAAAAACGAGAATTTTAACACTGAGAAAATTTCATAAATTCTCCAGTTTTGTTGTTATATTTTCTGCTAAACATTTTCTCGATCTAGATGTGAATGCAAGCGTACAAAAATGCAGTAGATTTAATTTTTTGGCAGTACTGTATTGCAGCAAAGTGGCAGCTCTGCAATACCTTCCTTGAAGTCAGTAGTTTTCTATTACATTGTTTAAGCAGCTACTTCAATTTTGTTCAGCCTAACAGGCGCAGTGGCTTAGTGGTTAGTGTGTTGGACTACTTACTAAGCGAAGGGTCGAGGTTCGAATCCCGCAAAAGCCCAAATTCTAACTTAGGGTTTTTTCCACTGCACCACCTCTCGCGAACATCTGACAAACATCCGAGAGTAAAACTGTCTTGAAAAAGCTTCGCAATTAGCCGTTTGGAGTCGGCATAAAATTGTAGATCCCTTCCATTCGTTCCAAAAATCGAATGGTTGTGAGAAGCTAGGCCTAGGGTCCCTCCGGAGCCGGACCTGTTGTACCAAATAGATCCATCCACATATCATTCTGAATATTTTGGGGATTTTAAAATAGTAGCTTGTCAGCAATTGGCAACAATGATATGACATCGCCAGCTGAAGCTCACACAAAACTTTCTCATTGGAAGTTTGATTAAACCAGTCATTTAGGGCATAATTTCGTGTGAAGAGTAAGTTCGAGTCAAAATTTGGTTGAAGTCTGTACAACTCTGACTAAAATCGTTACGTATTGTTACTAAAACAGCGTTCAACAGAACGTTGGCTATGAATAGGTCTTTTACCGTCAACATCTCCAAAGCTTCGACATTTTAACGAGCTGATGAGCGAAAGTTTTGTTGCTAAAATAAATAAAGTTAACCAACACAAACCAACGAAGATATTCCGCGATTAAAAAATCAACTTGATATAATGGGCTCAACATGAAGTAGTAGAACATTGTTAGTCAAATTGCCATTTATGCTATTAAGAGCTTATACATTTTTAACACGTTAAAAGTAGGTAGCTCATTACTTTTACTTAAAAAAAAACAAATTCTCTAAATCTAAAATCTAAAGCTAAAAGTCAGTCAAATATTAAGGAGCAGTGTTCCCAGACTTTGCAAACGGATTTCACATTTTGTTTTATCAGCAAAAGCAATACTGTTCCCTAAATTCGAAATAGTTCTCCTTTTTCCCCCTAACGTAATATTTTAATTCATTTTCATATAAAAATTAACAAAAAATTCAGGCTTTCACGTAGACGATCGATGGGCTGTTTACTTTCATCTATACTTATAATAAAACTGTAGGCAATTTTTTTGTTACCTAATGGCGTGAAAACTACTGCACAGATTTCGATGAAACTTTTTTTGAAATGTTCCTTAAAATTTTGTGCAACACATAGGCTATTCCGTTTCATTGCCGTGCCTATTTTTTCGAGGGTTTTTGACCAAATTTTTTTTTTTTTTTTCTGACTTTACTACATTTAACTCGCCATTACTCAAATAATTCTTAATCAATGCAAACAAAATACTTAGGAGAGCCAACACTCTTACATTGTTATTTCAAGCCATCAATCAGCTTTCTATGTCCTCTAGAAGCTGAGCTATAACCTAAAATCTAACACGAAAAAAATAAATTTATTTTCTCAAATCGAATATTATCAGCAGCCGCGGTTCTTGATCGTTGTTCTGCTTTGGGGTGGTTTGGTGGCGCACATCGCACAAGCACGTTCATATGAAAAAAAAAAAACAACGACAATGTGTTTCTGAGGAAATGCGCAGATGGCTGATGACGTGTGGTGTGGTGATGGACGTATGGTGGAGGTGGTGTATATAGAAATTGAGTTCATGGTTTTTGTTTTACCTAATGGTTGTTATAGTACCTACGTTGATATCTACAGTAAAGAATTGAAGAATTCAAGAAGTAAAGACGATATAGGTGAATTATGTTGTTTGATTATTTATTGTTGGTGTAGATACAAATTTCCGTTAAGGCTTTTGTTTTGGTGGTTGTTTTGATATTACCTACGTTGTACCTACAGTAAGGAAGTGAAACTTTAGTACTAACGCTGTTGAATTTAATTTTCTTAAATTAGTATTTTAGGTAAATAGATTTGTTTGATTTATTGTTTCACATTGGCAATGTTCACCGTTTTTTTTTTTAGCCAGACTGTTGATTTTAAACAAGTATGTCGTTGAGAAAACGGTCAAATATATTTTATTGGAAATTACACAGTCTCACGCCGCGTACGAAGTTGCGGCCACAACTAGTTTTTAATATAAAAATCTCATTCTGAGTAAGCTTAGAAATTTGTTCATTCTTTCATTCGTTCATTTTCAATGGCCACTCTTCCATTAGTAGGGTCGTGGGTATAGGATGCCTAAGTGGACCCTCCATAGCTCCCGATCTTCCGCCACCGACTCAAGATCATCAGGGGCAATCCCCACACGGACCGATGAGAGATTTCGGACTTGATCTAACTATCTCATCCTGGGTCTTCCTAGGGGACGCCTACCTGATGGCACGGATTCCATTGCACGTCTTGGGATCCGAGTTGGAAGCATGCGTTTAACGTGACCAAACCATCGAAGTATGGACCGCTCCGTGCAGAGAAGTAGCTGCTCGACATTCAGTTCCTCGCGTATTCTGGTGTTCCTTATAAGATCTCTGCGAGTCGCACCAGCAATACGACGAAGGAATCTCATTTCGGCAGCTTGTATTCGCGATCTTCTTCTTTCGGTCATTACCCACATTTCATGACCATAGGTAAGAGTAGGAACGAACACCGAATTAAAAACCGACAACTTTGACACCAAGTTCGGTCCTGCTGATAACAGAATGGCCTAGTTGTCTCAGAATTGATCCAGCCTGACCAATTCTACAGGAAAACTCAGTATTCCTCCTTCCATCAATCGTGAATAAGACCTCGAGATACTTAAACTTCTTGAAATTTGTTTGTAACGAAAATACGTTTTAATTTAACTTTTTAACAATTTAAGTTTCTAGAGGTTTTCGATGTGTTCCCCCTTTTTTTAAGCTTGTCCCTCGTTTTTCCATTTTCATTATAAAAGCACCAAAATTGGCGCATTTCCCCTCAATCGGGAATCGCTGGTTAGGAACACGTCGACTGTTAAAAGACAAGAGGTGAATGTGCTCTAAGATAAGACTAAAATACAAGTTTATGTATTTAACGCCGACACTGAGACAGTTCTTGCACCAGGGTTCAAATTTGTTTGTTAAATTTAAATATTTTGTCCAACAATTGGATGCATTTGTAACTACTTGTAGTGTATAACCGGCATAAATCTTTCCAAGATCCATGATGGTTTGCTGGAGTAGGTATATTGAGCACAAATTTTGTCTCGAAGGAAGAAACATTTCACTTGATGGCTTAATCCTATTGAACAATTATCATAGGTCGAAATTTAAATTTTAAAGAGCTCGAGAGATGGAATATTTGAAGAACGTGAAGCAGCCAAAAGTGTTCATCACCTTACTGCAGTTGTTACCTCCCTAAACGTCTGTCGCTTTGCCTTAGAAAGGTGCACACGTTCATGGCAGTCAATCGCCGAAATGCGCACTTAAAATCTTATCAGATGCCGAATTATAACCTTTCTGCCCCATTCCAGTCCATTTTCATGTCGAAATGTGTATCCAAAATGCATAAATCAGATAAACTAGTACGAATCATGCCTTCAACCCACCAGCTGCATCGTCTTCTTTGGAGCTCAGCGTGATCCTAGCTTCCGACAACACAGTCGCAAAACTATTTGCGAATTCCTTTTTTTTTTTTTAGTCCTGTAATTGCCAACAGTTATTCACAGTACATTCGCTCCACTTTAACATTTAGTTGCGGTGATAAAAGTTTATGGCTTAATAAAATATTTCGGGACGGCAGCAACCTCCAGTGGGCTTTTATCCATAACGAAATTAGATTTCCGGCCAATCCACCCGAAATCATTTTGGGGGGTCTAGCTGCTCTCGAGTAGTGCCGAATGCCACCTCGGTGGAAATTTTTATTTCATTCCAGATACGCCGGCGGTTAAGGTAATTTCATTTTATTTCGGCCCCAGCATGCACAGCTACATGTACTACATACTGCGCGGAGAGGAGCTCACGTACTAACCATACATGTGTCAAGCGATTGTGACTATATAGCGAGACTGGTTGGCTACAAGTGTTGTACTACAAGTGAATTTTTCGCAACACGAGAGACGAGACTACTGCCAATTGGAGCGGGGCGCGTGTACTGCTATCTGCTACCCCGGCATATCAGGCTGAAGGATGCATAGCACGGAATTAATTAAATATCTACCTTTACACTACGCGCGTGCACGGATCCAAGTTCAACCGCGCATAAAGCCAGCGTTCCAATCAATCTTCAATTGGATTTGCCGTTCTCATCTTGTTTTCTTTTTTCGCTGTTGTTTCTGGCAACTTTTGTTGTGTGTTTTCATTTTTTGCATGGGTTCATGATGCGGTTTGGGGTTGCACGGTGATCGATTGTATTGTGCCGCACACACGCACACTGTGCATTTGATTTGTTTTAATGTGCATCCTGCACATTGAGTTTGATTACCACAAACGCATAAATACGCTCGAGAAATGAGTGCGAGCTCCGCAATCACAATGCAATCAATGGGGTGGATATTTTGTGGATAATTTTCGCAAGTGGGGTGGATAATTCGCGTGTTTGTTTACTGCCTGCTGGATGGAATGTAAACTATCTGCTTTGATTAATGAGTGCGCTGTCGAGGAGCAGCTACATTACGTGCACAAAGGTTCGAGACTTATCAGGATCGCATTAGCAACCAAAGCTTTGTCAATAAACGTGTCTATTTGCAAACTCATGTTGGGTGTGTGAGTTTGGGGAATAATTGCCCTTTATGGGCCATAAATATACACGTACTAGAGTTGCTACCTTGACGGGTGTGTGCTTTTGTGTTCGGTGTTGCACAACGCGTGTGCGGAAGTCTGAATGTAAATGAAAATTAAGTTTCGACGATTGCCACTAGGTAAATGATTAATTCATGTTCGCGAATGGTAGTGAGGAGTTCATTTTATCGTGATTGCATTCAGAAAGGGGCACTTCTGTGAAAGCAATTTTAACGCTGAAGTGGTAATTTGACTAAGGAACTTGAAGGGTATTTGGTACGTTTTGGCTCCAGAAATGTGCTTGGAAAGGGGAGATTTTTGCTCGGTTGTAGGGGGCGTTCCACCTTGCCAATTGATAGATTTCCGGTTTTATACATATAAAATAACTCCTTCCTGACAGCTACTTAGTTGGGGATATGGAGACACCTTCATCAATGGGTGTCTTGCAATTGGCATTCCCATATTTGATAACAGTTCAAAAAAAAAAATGTTCCTTTCAAATTGGTGAGAAGTTAGACGTGCTTCTGTTACCATCAAAGTCCGCATTACTTACTTACTTAAGGTGGCGCTACAGTCCGGGGTGGACCTGGGCCTCAACCAATACGCCTCTCCAGTTAGCGCGATCTTTGGCTAACTGCCTGCAGTTGCGCACTCAAAGTTGGTTGAGGTCCCCTTCCACTTGCGCGCGAGTTAAGGACCCTTAACCATATAGTCTAAGGACCATCTATTAAGATTTATCTAAAATAAACGTTAGATAACGTGTACCTACCTAGATAAGGGTAGAAAGTAATAATAATAACTATGAGATAAGAAATGAAAGGAGATTGTATTGTAACCTAAAATGTAATAAGAACTATGAGATAAGAAATGAAGAGAGATTGTATTTGAACACACAGTAGATAAGAAAAGATAGATTAAGAATAAAGAAAAGGTTTTATTTTGAACCAAAGGCATAGATTACTAAGTAGGATATAAATATAAGAAACGAACACGCAAGGGGCAGTCTAGAAATAACATCGACTTAGACCACAGTTCGGTGATAATAAACTTAACTAATAATTAAAATAAATATAAATAAACAGGACTATAAAATCCTAAAAAAATATAATTTGTTTTAATTACTAAATATACGCGAGTGTATTTAATTGGCGATCCTGCCAGGAGGTAAATAAATTGTTTATCTTCACGGAGCGGACCAAGGGAAAATCGGGAATCAGATCCACATAGTGGCACCCATCAAACGTTCCTTCATACGAAGCAACCTGAACAAAGATACATACGTATCCAACGTAAAAGTTTTATGAATAGATTTAAGAAAAGAAAAAATTTACACGACAATCGTCGCGAGATAATAAGTGAAAGTGAAAGTGAAAGTGAAAATAAAGAAGTAGTCATCAAGATGGCAGAACCAGTTGATCTAGCAACCTTAGCAGCAAGATTCTCACAAATAGAGATGTACTGCACACAGTTAAACAATAAACTGCAAGAAGCAAATAGACAAACAGAACAATTGTCTAACATAATAAAACAACATGGAGTCGACAACAAAAATCTGAAGGAAGAAAACCTAGTGCTAAGAAATCAACGCCGACCAAATTACGAAACAGTACCAAATACGAATTATCAGAGGAGCATACATCAACAACCTAAGCATAACCAACCAATTGGTACAGAAATACAAATGCCTATGGAAATAAATTCAAGACAAATAGTTCAAGCACAGAGGAAAGCAGAACATCAACCTCAGCGAAACAACTATAACCCATCTAATAATAACCAGCATTGGAAGAGAGGAAGAGAGGATAGCGGGCAGTATAGGCAGCCGCAGCACTATCAGAACAGCAATCAACACGTCAACAAACAACAAAGGGTGAACCAGTCATCACAACTACAAGAAGAAGACGGAGACAGCATGTATGCAGAACCGGAAGAACAAAGGGTAAATAACTTAAGATTTGACCTTTTAAAACTAGTTGACGGGTTGCCTTGTTTAAAATTAACATCTAGCATTTCTAACAAAACTTATAAAATATTAATAGATACGGGAGCAACCCACAATTATATAGATAAAAAATGCGATTCAGCGGAAAGAATAAAAATTAAGGAAATAAAAATTAAAACTATAAACGGGTATTCCATAGTAAATACAAAGAAAATAATTAATTTAATGAATACTAAAATAACATTTTTCGAATTAAATAATATAGATTCATTCGATATGATATTAGGATTAGAAGGTTTAAAAGAATTAAACGCAGAAATAAACTTGAAGGATATGACCTTAATCACCATGTGCAGTGACAATCAATCCGAAAGTAAACTAAACTATATTATAGGAGAAACGTTATATAAAAAAGAAATAGATAGTTTGATGAAGGAAAATATTGGCATAGGACCACTGCCCTTTACTACTACAATAGAAGCCACAATCAGAACTATAAATAATGAACCCATATGGACCAAGCAATATCCATATCCGATAGCCGACAATGAATTTGTCAATAAAGAAATAGCTAAATTATTAAAAGAAGGTATTATTCAAAGGAGTAATAGTCCATACAATAGTCCGATTTGGACAGTACCAAAAAAGGGTCTTAGTGAAGACGGAAAACCAAAGAAAAGAATGGTAATAGATTTCCAAAAATTAAACAATAAAACAATAACTGATAGATATGTGATCCCAGATGTAAACATGACAATACAAAATCTAGGAAAAGCCAGATATTTTACAACATTAGACTTGGAATCAGGATTCCATCAAATTAAAATTAAAAAAGAAGATAGGGAAAAAACAGCATTTTGCGTAAATGGAGGTAAATATGAGTTCGTAAGAATGCCTTTTGGACTCAAAAACGCGCCCTCTATATTCCAAAGATGTGTAGACGACATATTAAGAGAATATATCGGGAAATTCGCGTATGTTTATATAGATGATGTGTTAATATATTCCTCATCAGCCGAAGAACATATGAAACACATCAATATAATTTTCAACGCTCTTAACAAAGCAACATTGAAGGTTTCGGATGATAAATCCAAATTTTTCCAATCAGAAGTCGAATACCTCGGACACATTATTAAATATAATAGGATAGGGACAAATCCGGAAAAGGTAGAAGCAATTAATAATTATGCAATTCCCCGAACGTTGAAAGATCTGAGAGGTTTTTTAGGAATGACCGGTTACTATAGGAAATTTATCAAAGGATATGCAAGCATAGCTAAGCCCCTAACGATACACCTAAGAGGAGAAAATGGTCAGGTAGGAAAAAATAAGAGTAAAAATACTTGTATAAATCTAGACGATGCAGCAATTAAGGCCATTAGTAGCTTGAAAGCACATTTGAGAGAACAAGTAGAGCTATTCCAACCAGATTATAGTAAACCCTTTGAACTAACGACAGACGCATCTAACATAGCTATTGGAGCCGTCCTTAGTCAAAACAAAAAACCTATATTCTTTTTAAGTAGAACTCTGACAAAGACAGAAGAAAGTTATGGAACGAACGAGAAGGAATTATTAGCCATCATATGGGCACTGCAGAAGATAAGAAATTATGTATACGGAGTAGCGGATTTAACTATATACACAGATCATCAATCGTTAGTATATTCAATATCGGAAAAAAATCCGAACACTAAATTGAAGAGATGGAAAAGTATAATAGAGGATTTCGGTGCAAGGTTAGTATACAAACCGGGACACCTGAATGTAGTTGCAGACGCTCTTTCGCGGCAACAAATAAATACTTCAACAATAAGTACAGTTCACTCAGAAGAGAGCTCATCTGAAGATGTAATCAAAGTAGTAAGCCAACCATTTAACACATATAGCCTACAGGTAGAATTAATACCGAACAACGAAATAAATGAAATAAAAACACAAACCGTTTTTGAAAAAAAGATAAGGCACACTATTTATTTCACAACGGAAGATGAACTGTTAGGAAATTTGAAAAAAATTC
This sequence comes from Cheilosia urbana, assembly GCA_946477585.1. Taxonomy (NCBI): domain Eukaryota; kingdom Metazoa; phylum Arthropoda; class Insecta; order Diptera; family Syrphidae; genus Cheilosia; species Cheilosia urbana. Next base: position 13,770,907 of record OX297854.1, on the reverse strand, counting down.
TTCAACCTAACAAGATAATAGCAATACATGCAAAACCAGAAGACATGTATACATTCGAGAAAAAGATAAAAGAAGTCTTTATACGAAATAGGTTTATACACACACCCATAAAATTGGAAGATATTACCAACCTAGAAGAACAAATAAAGATAGTGAAAGAGACCCATGAGAGAGCTCATAGAGGATTCAAAAATAACATTCAAGAGATAAATCAAACATATTACTGGCCAGGCATGAGGAAACAGGCAAAATGTTTTAATAAAAAATGTGTAGCATGCTTATTCGGTAAATACGAGAGAAATCCAGTTAGAGAACCATTGAACGACTCAGAAATTCCAACACAAGTAGGAACACACATCCACATGGATCTATACTTCAACGACAAACATTCATTTCTAGTATCAAAAGATAAATATTCAAAGTATCTGGTCATACGAGAACTAGAAACAAAGGAGAGACTTTATGATAAAATGGAGGAAGTCTTATCAAATTATTTCCCTAATTGCGAGAGACTCATGACTGATAACGAAAGTTGTTTTAACACAGAGATGGTAAAGCAAATGTGTATAAAATATGGAATCAAGAAAGTACAGACGCCAGTCTATAGATCGACAGCAAACGGGCAAGTCGAAAGTGCACATAAAACAATATCAGAACTCTCAAGGATATTTATGGTACAAAACGATACCAATCTAATCGAGGAAGTATTTAAAACAGTGCGTGAATTAAATTACACAATTCATTCCGTCACAGGCTACAAACCTCAAGAAGTGTTTTTTAATCAAGAAAAATTCAAAGATTCAAATATACACACAAAACTTATTAAAGCATCGGAAAAAGTCCTCGAAAGACTTAATAAAGGAACAAAACATAGAACCTACCAACAAGGAGAACAAATAATGGTAAGAATTTCAGGGATTAGAAAGAAAAGTAATACTAGATATATTAAAAGAATAGTAAAGGAAGACCGTGAGGACACGATCTTAACAACGAAGGGGATAGTTGTACACAAAGACAATATTAAAAATTATTCTTTCCCTGTAGATGACGAAATCAGCATTCCTCATATTACTCGTGAATGCACTAAAGCATACTCAAGGAACAACAAAAATAGAAGACGTCACGGAAAAGAAATACATACTAACTCAAACCGATGATGTTTATATATTTAATGATCAGACACATTTATTTCATGTAACAAATCTAGCAACATTACTAAATCCATTCGTAGAGATAATAAGTAGCAATTACATACCTACTCAGGAAGAAGAAATTAGGATAAAAAAGGCACATAGTTTAGCTAATCAAATAGAAGAACATACTAGAAGTAAGAGATCTATAAATTTCTTAGGATCTGCTATTAAATTTAGATTTGGTAACCCAGATCATGATGATCTTATTGAAATACAAACCAAAATAAATAATTTAATAGAAAATAATAACAAACAGAGGAAGGTAAACTCTAGATTCGAACAAATCTTAAAGAATTTCGAGGGACACAATTTAAAAGAACATATAATCTTAGAACAGGTATATGAAGAGTTACTCTTACTAACTAGAACGATAAACGCAGCAAAGAATAATGAATATCTTTCAGAAGCATTAGATATAACGGACATAAAACAAATAATAAAACATGAATTAGAGGAAGTTCCAATAATAAATATTTTAGAATATGCAACCATATTAATTGCTAGAACAGAAGTACTTTTTATAATAATATATAAATACTCAATATTAAAAATACAATGTAAATGCTATAAGGTAACCCCGATAAGTTTCAAACATGGGAAAATACAAACAGACGAATTAATAGCATTTTGTGAAGATTACATTAGAATAAAAAAATGTCAAAACTATTTAGGAAAAAATATTTGCGAAGATAATATTGAAAAAGAAGAATGTATAATTCCATTATTAAAAAATAAAAAATCTAAATGTAATATTAAACAAGAATATAATTTTGATATATTAGAAATAGTACCAGGAGTAATATTAACTCATGGAAATCATAAAATTAATAACGAGACCATATACAATGTGAAATTAATCACATACGAAGATACTGTAAACATAGATGGAAAAAATTATAAAAATATGGATGGAGCCATTAAAGAAATAATAGCAAGAAAACATAATAATGATTTTTTTATAAATACTGTTATAAAAACAGAAGGGCTATATGCATTCAATAATTTTGATAGCCTTAACAAAATAATGATTCCATTTGAGGAACATCCTATATTATCAATTATAAATACAATCATAATCATTGTGATAATTATTGTTATAACTTATGTAATAACGAAAATCGTGAATTTTATAATCGAATACAGAAAACTAAAAACTGAGCAAAAATTCATTGAGTCATATGAAAAAGAAATGGCAAAAATTAAAATGAAACAATTAGAAAATCGGGACGATTTTATTAAAGAAGGGGGGGAGTTAAGGACCCTTAACCATATAGTCTAAGGACCATCTATTAAGATTTATCTAAAATAAACGTTAGATAACGTGTACCTACCTAGATAAGGGTAGAAAGTAATAATAATAACTATGAGATAAGAAATGAAAGGAGATTGTATTGTAACCTAAAATGTAATAAGAACTATGAGATAAGAAATGAAGAGAGATTGTATTTGAACACACAGTAGATAAGAAAAGATAGATTAAGAATAAAGAAAAGGTTTTATTTTGAACCAAAGGCATAGATTACTAAGTAGGATATAAATATAAGAAACGAACACGCAAGGGGCAGTCTAGAAATAACATCGACTTAGACCACAGTTCGGTGATAATAAACTTAACTAATAATTAAAATAAATATAAATAAACAGGACTATAAAATCCTAAAAAAATATAATTTGTTTTAATTACTAAATATACGCGAGTGTATTTAATTCGCGCCACCTAAGGCGAGGTCTTCCTCTACTGCGTTGTCCCTCCGGGTTGGAATCGAAGACTCTCCGGGCCGGAGCGTTGGTGTCCATTCGCTCTACATGTCCTAACCATCTTAGACGACTAATGCGTACTTTTCTGACCAGGTCGATGTCGCTGTAAAGCTCGTAGAGTTCGCTGTTAAATCTTCTCCTCCAAAGCCCGTCAACGCAAACAGGACCAACAATCACTCGAAGAATTTTGCGTTCGAAGCGACCAAGAAGATCCTCATCCGTTTTTGCTAAGGTCCATGGCTCTGCGTTATAGAGCAGGACAGGGATGATGAGAGTCTTATATAGAATCTCCTTAGTGCTTCTTGACAAGGCCTTACTAATCAATTGCCGTCTTAGGCCAAAGAAACAGCGGTTGGCAAGAGTGATTCTTCGCTTGATTTCTGAGGTGATGTCATTTTCAAGTTAATAGCGGATCCGAGGTAGACAAAGTCCGCATTGCCTAGAATAAAAATCTCTTAAGCGACCTCCTCCACTTCGAAGGTCTTGGATGTACGTACGTGCTATAGGTCTACGTTCCTTATTTTTCGATACTTTTTACTATTTTTTAAACGTTTTAAGCCTCGTTTTTTGATGTGATTTTTTTTTGTTTTTTTTTTTGAATTGTTCTTTTATTTTTTTTGGCTCCTTTTTGACTTGTCGCTCAACGAATTTTTTAGCACCTTTTAGGCTTAATTTTTGCAGTGTTTTCTGACATTTTTCTGACTTGCTTTTTGACTCGTCTTTTACTCATCTTTTTTTTCGCATTTTTCAGCACGTTTTATACATTTTTTGACACGTGTTTGACTTATTTTGTGGCACGTCTTTCAACGCATTTTTAAACGCGTCTTATGCCCCGTTTTCTGATGCGATTTTATGAGTGTTTTAGAGCGTTTTTTGACACGTTTTTGACTTGTTTTTGACTTATTTTATAACACGTTTTTCAACGCATTTTTAACGCGTTCTGTGCAACATTTTTGGAGGCATTTTTTGATCCGAATTTATAAATATTTTTTGCAGGGTTTTCTTGCCACGTTTTAGAATATTTGTTGACATTTCAGACAATATTTTAATCCGATCTAATGCTTGTTTTTGAAACGTTTTTTGACATGTTTTTGACTTGTTTTTTGACTTATTTTTTGACACGCCCTTTAAAGCATTTTTGAACGCGTCTTATGCCATGTTTTCGGATGCGATTTCATGAGTATTGGAAGACGTTTCTTGACACGTTTTTGACTTATTTTTCACTTATTTTCTGACACATATTTGAACGCATTTTTAAACGCGTTCTATGCAACGTTTCTTGAGGTGTTTTTTAATCCGATTTTATAAATCTTTTTGCAGGGTTTTCTTTTGCCACGTTTTAGAATATTTTTTGAAATTTCAGACAATATTTTAATCCGATCTAATGCTTGTTTTTGAAACGTTTTTTTGACATGTTTTTGACTTGTTTTTTGACTTATTTTTTGACACGCCCTTTAAAGCATTTTTGAACGCGTCTTATGCCATGTTTTCGGATGCGATTTTATGAGTATTGGAAGACGTTTCTTGACACGTTTTTGACTTATTTTTCACTTATTTTCTGACACATATTTGAACGCATTTTTAAACGCGTTCTATGCAACGTTTCTTGAGGTGTTTTTTAATCCGATTTTATAAATCTTTTTGCAGAGTTTTCCTGCCACATTTTAAAATCTTTTTTAACATTTCAGTAAATATTATGATCCGATTTTATGCTGTTTTTGAAGCGTTTTCTGCCCCGTTTTTTACTTACTTTTTGACTCGAATTTTAAAAGGCGTTTCAGGCCGCCTTTTTGACACGTTTTTTGATTCATTTTTATGTCGCGTTTTTTGATTCGATTTTTTTAAGCGGTTTTGGACATTCCGTCCGAATAGGGTCGGGAACTGAAGTAAATGCAAAAACACTAATATGTCTGTATTACAGTTCGATGACAAATACAATTGTTTTTTAATACAGTGCCCAACCCTTTCCGAGCTCATAATACTTCGTTCACTAGGTCAAAAGGGTCATTTTATGTTTAAGATATATCATACAGTGAACACATTACCAAAATATTTATCACACAAGCGCATTGTTATGAGAAGATTCTGCACACAATGGACACCTTCCTTAATTGAATATAATTCGAACTGCCGGAAGCCTCACAGTTTTCTCGAAATCAAAACACACATTCTCTGCCGGACAGCTCGTAGGTATCTCTAAAGGCCACACTACCCTCCTTGTCGCTTTCTAATCAAACTCCTAACTTGCTTTGCTTCATCATGAATACCTGTTGTGTTGCCAGCGTACTGCAGGTGCTCAGTTGGAACGAATTACAACCAGCTCCCAAGTTTCTTGAACACCAGCAGCTATCAGCCAGGATAATAGGATTAAACATGCAAACTCCTTAGAAATCCTCCAACACATTGTGTAACCCCCTGGAGAAGGACTACAAGCACAGCATCAGTGTGTTCACTGGCTCTCTGCAAAACCGAAAATTCATCAGATTATTGTAAGACAACTGAGATTCGAAGAGAAACTTTGATTGAACCTTACTTATTAGTGCAATAACCGACAACACAAAATGTACTGGCAAGTCCTTCAAGTGACATGACATGACCATGGAAATTAAATTTAAGAAAATTCTACTACTAAACTTGCTACTGAGTTTCCCACCTAAAGTGATCACTGAATGCAGTAGAATGGCAAAATATTGCGAACCATCAAAATCTCCCAAAATCTCCCAAAATTCCCATCTGTATGTGGCTAACCGCATAATAGAGTCGTTTCATCATTGAGCTGCAAAGAGAGGTAGGTAGTGAACGTAGTTTGTTGCCGTCATCCCGATGGTAGGTTTTTTTTTGTCATTATCAGCAATCCATTGGATATGCACAAAAGCTGCATGAATGACTGCTCTGTTGCAATGGTTGCGAGTGTGCGGTTTCAATTTGCAACAGACATGCACTTGACCGCAGAGTTACAAAACCAATGTCCAGTTTTGAGCTGCAAATTAATGGCCGTACTACAGTGACAGCCCCTGATTCAAAATTGTCGGAAACATTTGGCTGCCGACAGGGGTTAGTCCCTTGGAGTCTCTTAAGTGTCTGTATATCATAAATTTGGAAATGGGACACGTTGTGTCTGTATGTGGGCGAGTTAATTTTACAGGTGTTGCGACGGAGAATTAGTTATAGGTTTGGGAATAGTTCATTGTTATCGGTAGAGGGAATATTTGGGTCAACTTGATAACATGGAGTCGAAATATTGTACAAAGCTGTAAATTACTATTTGTGTTGAAAATATCAGGTAGTTGTTTGAGTGCGGATTATGAAACACTTAGATTGAAGGGGACCATACCTATTAATGGCGCTGGGAGTCAAGGCCATTTCCCTACTTTAACTTGGCTGAAGTCCCCTTAACTACTTGTGCGAGCCAACTAACAACGGACCCTCCTTAAGGTCCCAATTATAGCCATACGTAAAACAAAACCGCAAACGTTTTCTTTTTCTTTTTTTGAGCTGACAGAATTAAAAGTAATAAAAGCTCATTTTCATACTGTTCCAAGTTGTTCGATTGCATTTTACGCATGTCTATAACTGTGCTGTTCCTCTGGCCTGAAATCGAGTTTCTTAGAATACAAGCGCTAGTTTTCTAAGCAATTATTTCCAACAACTTCCGACAACTTGCTGTGCAGATGGTAGAGTTTTCTATTGAATTTATGTCTCCAGTCCAAATCCAATCTACTGGAACGATACGGAAAATCACTCGAAGAATTTTGCTTTTAAAACGACCGAGAATATCTTTAAACTCCTTGGCTAGCTCCCAATATGTTTATGAGCCATCGAAGAGTACTTTGATGCTGACGGTGTTTCATACAATATCCGTTCCATTATTTCAAGTAATTCGCATTTCGTGCCCTTCGTATTGCGCTAACGAAGACTTCCTTCGCCGGCAACTGCATCTGAGAATCCCAGGCGGTATGCAAAAGTCGAATAAATTGGTTAATGTAGCGGTGAATGTCGATGAAAAGGTTACTGGTGATTCGCCAAAATCCTCATGGAAGAATAAAATGCAAACTTGCAGAGGAAGTTTATTGTGAAACGATATTCAAATTCATGTCTGTGGTTCTGGTGGTAAAAAATATTCTTCACTGTTTTTAACAGTTTCCAAATATTAGCCCATGGTTGCCGGGACGATGATGTAAAAAAATGTTTACAAATGCAGCCATTTTCGTTAAAAAAAATTTCTCACAATTCTTTAAAGAAAGTTTGTAAGTCTCTTTGTTGGTTGACAAAATCTCCTGGGGGGACAGGTATGTAAGTGAGAGAAAATCTTTGAAAAGGGAGGTGGTCTTGACTTACTTACAAAAACATCAGCTTTATTTATTTGTTAAAATATCTGCTCACGTACTTTAAGTTTATTTTAACTTTAAATTTTAAATTTAAATATTTTTTTATTTAATTTTCAAATTAGATCTTAACTTTTGGTAGTTACAAGCTTTATTTATTTGTTAAGATATTTACTCATGTACTTTAAGGTACCTACCTACCTATTCTAAATGTTATTTTAAATGTAAATGTTTTATTTTTTATTTTTATTTATTTCAGATTTTAATGATGACTGGTAGACTGATGTCGTCAAAGTCGAGCGCGGATGTAAACGCAATGAGAGAGCTTAAAGAAAACTCTGAATAGAATATCTCGAAAATATAATTATGTACCTAATTATAATTATATATAATCGCATGTATAAAAAAAAAATAAACAAATAAATAACTTTTTATTTTTTTCTCATTAGTAATGGTCTTACTCCAATCCCGACGGAACGTATTAAGAAGGTCCAATTTTGTTGTATTATTTTCTAGCACTTCTGTGGCATATTACGAATATTAATACGAACAATTTTGGCCTGAAGTGAGTACATTTATCCTGTTTTTTTTTTTTTTGAGTAGATGCCAGTGACAGTCCAGAGATGTGGAAACGCACGACCTTTTACGAAAACTCATCTGTTAGTAGGGCAAATTCTCGTAATTAGCAAATTCGCTAAATTTTGATATATATAAGTCGATTACTCCGGTCATAGAAATGCGAATTGAATATTCTAATTGGTTGGATTTAACGGACTGACTATTTCAGGCTACGGTATTCAATTATGAAGCTGTAAACAAACCGTTCCCAAAAACCGGAGCTCTCAATTATTGGCGATGGGTTATCCTTCAGAGGATATGTGCCTAAATATCCTATTTGCCACTACAGCATCCAACACTCAAAAATCCCATTTAAAGAATAAAACTTGCCTCCTCGTCGATTACCCGATCATCCCTTTTTTACATCCCAAATCCACTTTCAAGTTTCATTAAGTTCGGCACAACACGACGAGTAACTGGAGCAAACAAAAACCCGCCATAAAAATGAATCGAGCGAATAAAGTCCACGGCACCCTCTTACTCATTCCGTCGACCCTCGTTGATCCCTACCAGTGTCGGCTGACGGTCGAGCCCAGATGCACCCCTCGACTGAACTGGATTTTTCCATCGTCAGCGCATAAAACATTTTAATCGCGTGTACGGCATGTTAACCCTCACCATGTTGTATAGTTCAATGATGGCGTTCTGTTTGTGCTTTAAAACACTGAGAGTACATGGGTACCCACCGGGGTTAACCCAACAAACAAATATGTATGAACAAGAGCAAACAAAAAATCACATCCTTTTAGGGAAATTTAATTTGGAATAAATTAGACAGGTACACTGTACACTGGGGTACAACCTTCCCCGAGCTGGCTGAGTTACCTTTTGCGTGTCTATTAAATTTCATTTAGGACCTTGTGATGTGCAAATATTTGCGGTTAAGTGAGTTACACATCAACGCCCTTCTGCGGGTTAATTCCATTTGCACACATGCAAAATATTGCCCAAATAGCTAGCCGTAGCTGATGGTGTTGCTATGTTGTCTTAGGCTTTTATAGGATCGTGATAATTAATTTTTGTTTTTGAATTATTTTTAAACGCATGCGGTTTGATAATCGCTTATAACGAGAGGAGATGTACTATTTCGCTCTCAAAGAGGATAATGACTTTTGAAAATAATTCCACCCAACAAAGGGATTTCTTTTAACTTGTGCAAAGCATGCAGTTTTTTGTGTGTGAGCGTTTTATTGTTTTATTGTCGCGTCGTCGTCTGGTTTACCTTTGATATTTAACTTGACATTAAACTGAGAAAGACCGCCATTTTAGAAGGGCATCAGCTTCATTAATTTAATTTTCTTACCTGTCGTCGAGATAATGCGTAGGACTAGAGATAGAATTAAAGGAATTTTTGTTTATTCCAGGAATTCGGTCGTCTCATTATAATTATTGTGAGATGACATTTCAAGACAATTTTCTGTATTTATTTGTATTTACAAAGTACTAAGTATGTTTACTTTCTACTTTTCTGTCTGTCGTACCCATTGACAGTTGGCACAGCGTGAGAGAATGGCCGCGTTCCACTGCCCGCTAGATGACTAGCGGCATGTCAAACCCCATATAAAAAAAATAGACATTTCACCAAAAGTGCTAGGCATCTAGCACTATTTGTAAAATATCCCTTTCAGGGAAATTTTTCAATCTAGCGGAAAACTACCCGCTGCTTTGAAAAAAAAAAAAAAAAAAAAACAGCTGTCAAAGGAAATCGTTCAAAAGTTTACAAAATACAAAAATAAATACGAAGACGAGCTGCAAGCGCTAAAATTGTGATAAAATCGGTAATAACGTAAGTAAAATAGCAATTCAGATATTGTTTGTATAATAAATAATATTGTATCTTTTCTTTTTAATTATAGTGTGGAAATAGGTATATATAAATACTAGCTGACCCGGAAAACTTCGTTCCGCCCAAATTTGTTAATGTAAAGAAAGTAACAATTCCGAGCATGCGCAATGCACTTCCTAATTTATGTAATTCGGCCAATTAAAATTCTTTATTCAAAAGTCATAATTAAATGCAATATAAATAAATTATGAATAGCAATGTTGATTTGTTTCAATCAAACCGCAATGATTTCGACGTTTCGGCCAACCTTCCGCTTTTTCACTAAATTTACAATATGAGAAACATGGGAAATCAAGATTGATGCCACTAATGCACAAACATCCATCGATTATCCTTGCAATAAATTATTGACATAGTGAAAGCGAGACGCACGGGAAATTGAAGTCGCACGAATGGTAAATCGTTCTAAATAAGCGAAATCTGCGGAATAAGAGTGTTTGCTTTTGAAATTTCCCCTCAAAATTATCACTTGCATGATATTTGATGTAAGATCCTTAACCATAAATCAAATGCGAACCTTTACAAAGTTTCGATACATTGATGTTGCGCAACAGCATTTTAACTGAGCTGATTTTCAAGTCCAAATTATGAAGAGGTAAGCCCGGAACATCCAAAGAATTAAAAAATTCAACTAATCCCCATAAAGTTTTTTTCACATCAAAAGGTAGCATTATGCCCTTCCTTCCAACCAAAATCATAAGAATCGAACGATCCGTCCCCAAGTTATGAGTGCACATTCGGACGTCAGTCTCTTTTATATGTAACTGTATCCACCCGGCTTTGCCCATACCTTTCGTATTAAGTCTTGCTCACTTTTCGCAAATTACTTTATTTGAACAGTGTCCATTAATAATTTTAATTATACAACTTTAGAAATAGAGTTTGATTTTATTTTTTAATGGGACGTGCCAAAATCCGTTTTCTTATCCCGCTTATGTTTTTCAAAGTACCACCTATAGGGTCAAAAACTATCCGAAATTTAAAACTGGAAGCAACCATATCCATCTACAAAATTTCAATCAACTTGGTAGAGTTGTTTCCGAGATCGGCAGCAGCGCCACCTATCAGGTCCAAAAGTATCCTATCCTTCAAGCGGAAACGAAGAATATAAATCTACAAAATTTCATTGAAATCGGGTGAGTGATTTTGGAGATCGTGAAACAACGCCATTTAGTGGGTCAAAAATCCTATCTTTTAAGTTTGCGTTAACCTAAAATACAACAATACGAACAAAACAAAAAACGAATCATAAAAATTGACCCAGTGGCTATCGAGTTATATCATCATCATCGAGTTTCGTCCCCAAAGAATTATATGTATAAATTAAGATGATTATTATTAAAGAAAATTTAATTAAACTGAAAAACGACATATACTTACACCTACAACGCCACATGTTTCAGTTTTTGTTAGAAATAATAAATTAATTATTTTATATGTATTTTATCAATATAATAACTCCGATCGAAGCATCTGTTTTAAACGATATTCATTTTTTTTACATCCTCTTTGACGATATTTGCAGCACGCATTATGTCAATGTTAGGCCATAAGGTTAAGCGCCATAAGGTTACATCAAAAAAGTTTGAATTGTAAAAGCGCTATGGTTAGGTACATGAGATATAATTTAATATGGTGGTTAAGAATGTTTAAATTTTCTAATTTTCCGCGCAATTTTCTTAATTTTATCTTTCATAAGATTTTTCTCCTGACAATAACAAACACAACAAAAAAAGAATTAGTGAAATCGGTCCAGCCGTTCACGCGTGATGCCGTGACCAAGGGAAATATGGATTCGTTTTTAGGCCACTTCCTCAAGATGATAGCGGAAGGAATCGATGGCGAAAAATCGGGAATAGGTAGGAAGGTGGAAAGGTGGGAGACAAACACTTCCTTTTCTTTTTGTGCGTTACCTGAACGCAACAACAGCTTGACTCAATGCGATTCGTTCGAAGTCCATTTCTCGCTCCAGTTCCAGCTGTGGCATCCCCAATTTGCACAACAAAGTGCCACTTTGTTGCGCATTTCATCTGACATCTCCAGTTCATTATCCGATGTCACAGTGCGAATTCGATGCAAAATATCGTTGGCCATATTATCATTTTTATTATAATCAAAGTATCTACTTCATTTTAAAAAGTTACTTAATGTAACGTAGTAAACATAATTTATTAGAACAAACTTTTTAGGTACAAACATATATTTAAAAGAAAAAAAAAAAATAATCAAAATTGTTGACAACAACAATTTGCTTGGAAAACAATTAAAATAATTGACAACAACAATTGCTTTTAAAATTTAAAATATTTTTTTTTTTGTATTTGAAGTGTCACTACTTTATGTTATTCAGTTTCTTTTTTTTTTTTTTCAAAGTGTATTTCCCCATGAAAAAAATAAAAAATTTAGTGGTGTACCACCCTTAACATTTAGGGATATGAAAAATAGATGTTGTCCGATTCTCAACCCTAGCCAATATGCACACTAAGTTTCACGAAAATCGGTGGAGCCGTTTCGGAGGAGTTCAACTACGCACCCCGTGACACGATAATTTTATATATTAGATAATGCGGCACCAAATCGTATACGAAGAAAAAACATATAATTTTGATGCCGACGTAGATGTGATATTAAAAATACAAAATGGTAAGAATGTCTAAAATGTTTATGTTTCTTTGCTGTAATTAACCATATAATTTTATATTATTTTTGCTTATCAGATTCAGAATTTGCCTTAGCTTTTGTTCTGCAGCTGATAGAAAACAACAAGGAGAATCAAGGCGGTAAGTTCACATACTTGGTTGTACTATGCAGCCGCTAAGTTCCATCTTTTTTAGACGCTGCAGATATTAGCTACGGAGAGGAGCCCTGGGAAAGTGGATCGCAAGAAATCAATAACGTTAATGGTGTCTATAGTTTTGTAATGATGAATATAGGTCGAACTTATTTAAAATATTTTTTTACAGAATCTTTGTGGAATCACAGTAATGTGCTCCTCTTTTTAGAGGAGTGCATAAAAAGGAAGGACGAACTGCGAAATCCGAAGGTGCGACGTCGAAATGTTTTCATAGGAATAAAAAAGGCGATGTTGGTGAAGGGTCATTCATTTGGTGAAGATTCCCTTGCCCGAAAGCTCCGTAATCTTAAAATTACGTACAATAAAATTATGGACAATAACAAGAAAACATCCACCGGGCGAGGGCGCATTCCTTGGATATACATGGACCAAATGTGCGATTTATACTCGTTAGAAGTAGGTGTAAGGTCAGCACCAATGATAAGCACCTTAACCAGAACTTCTCAATCTACTCTCTCGCCAAATGTCCCTTCGTCATCTCGCCTTTTTAAGTCTACAGAACCACCGCCTAGTCCTACGCATTCTGTTGATACAGATGAATTTGAACCTTCAAGTGAATCTCCGATTGCAGTCCCATCAAGCCGACCACGGCTAACGCAGCTACAAAGGCAGAGAGGTGTTGTAATAGCAATGGAGGAGAGACGCACTATAGCTGCAGAAACCATTGCAAAGGGGATAACTGAGTCAAATGCTTTAAAGAGAGAGTATTTGGATATGCTTAAAGCGTAAGTTGTTGACCAAATACACAATTATTTATAAACTAGCTGTGCCCGCAACTTCGTACGCGGCGTGAGACTGTGTAATTTCCAATAAAAGAGATTTGACAATGTGAAACAATAAATCAAACAAATCTATTTACCTAAAACACCAATTTAAGAAAATTAAATTCAACAGCTTTAGTACTAAAGGTCCTAAAACAAAAGCCTTAACGAAAATTTGTATCTACACCCACAATAAATAAATCAAACAACATAAGTCACCTATATCGTCTTTACTTCTTGAATTTTTCAATTCTTAACTGTAAGTATCAACGTAGGTACTATAACAACCATTAAAACTCCACCATACGTCCCCCACCACACCACACGTCATCAGCCATCTGCGCATTTCCTCAGAAACACGTTATGGCTGGTTTTTTTTTCATATGAACTTGCTTGTGCGATGTGCGCCACCAAAAACCACCCCAAAGCAGAACAACGATCAAGAACCGCGGCGGCTGATAATATTCGATTTCAGAAAATAAATTTATTTTTTTTATGTTAGATTTTAGGTTGTAGCTCAGCTTCTAGAGGACATAGAAAGCAGATTGATGGCTTGAAATATCTATAAAAGTGTTGGCTCTCCTAAGTATTTTGTTTTGTTTGCATTGATAAAGAATTATTTGAGTAATGGCGAGTTAAAGGCAGTAAAGTCGGAAAAAAAAACACATATTGGTCAAAAACGCTCCAAAAAATAGGCATGGCAATGAAAGGAATAGCCTATATGTTGCACAGAATCTTAAGAAACATTTCAAAAAAAGTTTCATCGAAATCTGTGCAGTAGTTTTCACGCCATTAGGTAACAGAAAAATTGCCTACAGTTTTATTATAAGTATAGATATGTAATATTTATTATGTTTTATTACAGAAACCCAAATCTTATTCCACGGAATTGAAGTGAGAAGATCCTTTCCCTTAATGTATTATGTTGTTATTATTATTTTTATGTTATGTAAACCAAAAGACTGAATTATTTGATTTGTGTTAACTCTTTTTAATAAAAAAATAAACATTAAATATGTTTTATGAATTTTTTTTATTGAAATAATGAAAGAATGTAATTTCTTTTGGTATTTCCAGCATCTCTTCTATTTCTTGACGACACTTCTTCATTGGGAATGGAAACTTCTTCGACATCACCCTCCGTATCTATTTCGCCGTCATCGTCACCGAAAATTTGGATGTGGTTATGTAGTATTACACTACAGCATACAATTTTATTGGCCAACTCTGGTTTATTAGTGTCGATGTATTTTAGTCTCCTAAATCGACCTTTAAGGAGACCAAAAGCTCGTTCTATAGCCACTCTAGCCTTGCTGTGGCTAACTTTAAAGCGAGACTGAGCTTCTGTTAGATGTCCGTTGTTTTTAAATGGTGTAACCAGATTTCGAGCCAAGGGATACGCCGAGTCTCCTAACAAATGATACTGTGGTGGGATTAAATAATCCATTTGTTCACAAAGAGGACTTGTTCGAAAGACACGTGCATCATGTAGTCTTCCCGGGGCTCCTATGTGCACATCTGTAAATACAGTCCGGTCGTCACATACAGCTGCAGTCAAATATGAAAACGATTAGAAATAAAACGGTTATTTTCAAAAATATATTAGTTACCCTGTAAGATAAGCGAGTGCGTATTTTTCCGATTATAGTAATCTATAGGATTTCTCACTGGCTGTTTTATTTGGATGTGACACCCATCAATAGCCCCAATGACACCCGGTATAAAACCACCGCTTTTGTCTCGAAATTTCTACAAATTGAAGAGGAAAATTAGAATATTTTCTACAGATAAATTATTGTGACAATGTAATACCTGAGCTATTTCTTCGTATTTTTCCCTGTTAGGCCAAGAGATGTAATTATTATGCAAAGCGCATATTGCATCTAGCATTTCGCAAAAACTTCTGTGGGCAACGCTTTTGCAAAAATTAAAGCGATCACCAGCCGCTAAAAAACTCTCTTGCTTGCTAACCATCCAAATAGTGAAAAGCAACTTCTTCTCCAGATTCAATATATTCCGGCTAAGCGCAATTTTGTTCATTAAATCCTATAAAATTTGCAGAATTATTAAAAAATTGATAGATAAATTCTTAAAAATATTACTCACTGAGAAGCAACTTCGATTCATTCGAAAAAGGGCACCGGAACTCATCCAACGTATACATCGGTACTACCACCTCGTAAAAATCCTGATTTCGAGTACCTTCTACGAAGAATCCCCACAACATAGGATCATCCAAAATTGCTGACCCCATATTTATGGACATAAGTTCCCCGATTTCCGCTTGAAAATAAAACAAATTAAATGTTTTAACAAATTTGTGCATACATTCATTACATATACTGTAAAATATGAATATATAACTCACCAATCATTAAATCGTCATCAAAAAGATCCATGTTCTCAGAAAATTTGTTCAATTACAACTTTTTTCAAATTTTGAATTTCCAAATTAGACAAATAGTGTCAAATGTCACTTTGCCGCTGCCGCTGCCGCTGCGCGAGCGTTCCCTCATCAGGGATATTTTGTGCTAATCATCTAGCGGGCAGTGGAACGCGGCCAATGATTATTTGATGAAAGCATAAGAGAAACTGTCATCGGCTGTCAGCAGTACTCTTATATCGTGGGAATTCTTCCTCGTTTCAGGAATTTCGTTATTTTAAAAGCCTTCCGTGGACAAAAAGAAAAAGCTGCAAGAAACATTCAAACTAATTTTTTTGTTCTTCATTTCATCAAAATATGTGTCAACATTTTACCATGATAATCAACACATAAATGTACATAAAAAAACTGACTTTTTAGCAAGATTTTTTAGTACAAACATTTTCTAGTACAAAAACGTAATCATAATAATATTAACAAACTGATATTTTTATACCAAATGTAATTAAATGTGATTATCTTTCCGTATAATATAAATTTTACTATTAAAAGAAAGATTTGTTCACATATAAATACCTACCCATGGGATCATTTAAAGGGAAATTTGAGTACAGTGGAAAGGGAAAAATTACCACGTTTCGTGGGACAAATAATTATAGAGTACTCAAAACACTGCCTGTCACCGTATGCGACGGATTCTATGGGTTCTATGGGACTGTTCGTTCCGTCGAATACGTCAATATCGACAAATCCGACAACGCGATGGATGCAACGAATTCTATGGGCTGGGCCCTTTAGAGTAATTTACTTACAGCTGTCCATTAAGAGAAAGCACCTGAAATGAGTTCTATTGAAAGGAGGATTGCTTCCTTAAGGGAAACGTTTAGGTTTAAATTCGATTCTTAGATCCAGTTTATTATTTATACTGTGTTTTTTTTTTTTTTTTGATGATGTGGTATTTGAATAAATGTCCGCCTTTGTAGCAGTGAGGTTTAAAGTTGTAGGGTATCTTGCAAGTCTCTCGAAATTCTAGTACTTTCGCCTGGAAGACACCCTTAAAAAATTCTGAAGCGCAGTATATCAGTCTAAGGATTGGCACAGCTCCAAATTCCTAAGCAGGTCTACAACAAGACGCGAATCGTGATCGCCCATTCCCATCACCGAATTATTTCACTCAACTAGATATACAACGGCTGCCAGAACACACCTTTGGTCCTATATATTATATAGGAACAAAGCTAAATGTGCGGTACATACCAACCGAACCGCGCAAAGGTATGCATCCACCAGCGATGGCAATAACATTGTTATCATTGAGTTAGCAAAATTCCACAGCAATTCAAAAGCGCACATGCCTTCAATTGTTTGCATCTAATTATTGCAACTTTGTGGCCAAATTGCGATGTTAATTGGATTTCGCCAATGCACACCATCATAGGTTATGCGGACAGACCAGAATCAGCTGCAGTTATTACGAATATTTATTGCCAAAGCGGTCATGGACCGCAACATTATTTCGGTCAATTCAAAAGAGATAACCATCATACGTATATATACGATATACATGACAAAGTGCTCACTGGCCTGGAAAACTTTTTGACAAATCAACCGGAAGCAAGTCGACCATCCGAGGACATCTATCAATCAAACAATGACATCGAATCGTTGCCCCTCGAGACAAGTGATTTTTTTTTATAAGGAGTACTGGATTTATGTTTTGATTTGGAAGAGATCCTTTTTTTTACCATATGTCTCCTTTGCACGGCATAATGTTATCGATGACCGCAGACACCGGAGGACAAAGTAATTTGCTCGGCCAGCCCTTGTGAGTGATTTATCATTTTGAGGTGTCACAATTTCAGAGATTAGACCGATATGCTGTTACGTCCTTTTCGTGGATGTAAATTTTTCCCCCAACCAAAGGGGAGCCGATTAAAGGTGTGTTTGGAATTCGGCCTGAAGAGAAATTTAAATTTTTTTCTTGTGTATATATGACAGAAAGTGGTCACAGTCAGTTGGATTCAATCAGAAACCTAAGCCACACAGGATGAACTTAAGCCGACAATAAATGCACCAACAATTCCAGTTTTAATTAAAATTCGTAAAAAATATCATCCAACTTTTAGGGGGAGCAAGTTGAAAAAACATCAACAAATTGGGCGACCTAACAACAACAACAAAAGAAACAATATTGTGGTAGCGAAAAATCGTGCAACTGGACATGGTGACATTTATTTAAAGTCAGACAAAATACAAGGCTATGTCCTGTAGCGGTGGATTTGTATTTGCGAGGTTAAAAAAATATGAGACTAGCTTCAGCTGGCATTTTGTCATGTTGTTGCCTTTGATAACTGAAAATAAATTTGATGAGAGGTTTTGTATGTGGATAGTGGACCGCTCTCCAATATGCATTTCGGAACTGAAAAGAAATATTGCTGCGGGACAGTTGTAGCTAAATGGTTATGCGATGCGATGGTAGTTTTAAAGACCAATTCAAAAATAAATTTCAGCTTTCTCTGTTTGACTGGCAGTTCCTGTGCCTTGATTTTGTGCGGTTTTTTTTCGCAGTGGCGATAGGGAACTTCCGAATCGGACTTGAATGTGTGAGTGCAGCACGCGCCGGATCAGCGTAACCGTTAAGCGACAATTTGACACTTTTTTCGAGGACCCTAATACAATTAATTGGTACTTTTTCCCTGTCCCTGGATTGGTACTTTAGTTGAAAAAGGAACTTCGCAAAATTCTTGAAACTGTGATTTCCAAATTAATATGTTTGAAATGTATAGCGATTGCGTATCACAATACTGCAAAAATTCTTAATTTGCAGAATAGCTTTAGGCGCCAGTTATAGCCATACGTAAAACCGAACCGTACAGATTTTTTTTTGCTTTTTTGGACCACTTAAACCTAATGGTTGACCTCAATCTTGGTCTTAAAATGTTGCTTATGAATTATAAAGTTTGAATTATGCGGCTGCTGCTAGAATTTGTTTCGCAATCATCGGTGTAAGAATACAATTTCTGAAATCAGCTGTAGTATTCTTTGATTTGGGGCTTCAACTTATGTCATGAGGGGAACCTGGAGGCTTGCATCCCTCATGGCTGTATCCTTATTTTGAAGATATATTGGACGCATTTTTGGGTGCGTTTTTGGACGTGTTTTTGGACACATGTTTTTGACGTGCTTTTACTTGTTTTTTTTTCAGATTTTTTTTTTTGATACGATCTTTTTAAGTTTTTGACCAGTTTTTGACGCTTTTTTTAAATGTGCCTTAGAAGATTTTCGACCAATTTTGTGATGCATTTTTGATTGCTTTCTGTATTTTTTTCTGTCAGATTTTGGACGATTTTTCGAACTCGTTCTTCGGCGATTTAAAAGCATTTATGACTATTTTGTGTACCTACTCATTTTTAACTTATTTTTGTATAATTTTGTTTTACAGATTTTGGGTTCTTTTTAGAGTCTTTTTGAATGCTTTTGGGTATTTTTGTCGACACGTTTTTTAATTCGTTTTTTGTCGTTAATTCGCGTAATATTCTTTCAAAGCGAATTTTTTGACTTTTATTCCTTATTTGAATTTTTTTTTTGATTCTTCTAAGAAGTTTTTGACCAGTTTTTTATCTGTTTTTGAGGGTTTTTTTTAATCATTTTTAGAATAGTTTTGGGCTAGCTTTTTTATGCATATTTAACTTATTTCTGTATCTACTTGTTTGACGGATTTTTGACGCTTTGTAGAACCATTTTTCGACGTTTTTTTGGCTCGAATGTCGACACATTTTTTGACGCATTTGTTTATGCTATTTTTGAGTAATTTGCAATGCGATTTTGGCGCCGTTCTTCGAGGAAATTTTGACTCTTCTTTGAGGGTTTTTCGGCGCATTTTACACATCACTTAAGATCTTTATGATAGAACTAGCTGGGTTAGCTCGAATGGTGTGCTTATCTTGTCAAGCAGGTTTTCGAGTGAATATCGTTAGGGGATCAGATTTTTATAGTAAAACCTATGGAGAAGCAGAAAAAAAAGAGAAGCTGTAAGTATTTTATTTAGACAAGGATCAGGATCTTTAAGAAAAACTTCTTGGAAGTAGGTACGTCCACTACGGTAAAAGATTAACACATAATGTCAACCACTTGTTAAGGCGCGCTGACGGATCTGCCTTGCCTACTTTTATTATATCTTCTGTGCAAATTTTCTCTATCGCGCTCCTTCAAACACGAAGACACCAGGTTGACCAGGAACAGAAACCAGATCACTGATCAGCATCTCTCCCTTCCTCATCGTGACGGAGCCGAGGCCAGTGGCAAACGAGCAGCGATCGCATGCGGACAAAAATATAAATAAATTAAATTTTAAAAATAAACATTTTAATTTGTTTAGGGCACGAAACACCACACTTACCTACCAACAACTAAATTTGGTATTCCACAAGGTTGTGTGTTGAGTGTGTCTCTCGTTCTCAATCGTGTGCTTTTTAAGGTCCACATGAATTAAATCAGCGTTGCAAATTGGCAATACTCTCCTCAATAGCTATTTCTATATGCGAAGAAGGCAGTGGAAAAGTCGTATCAGCCGAGTAACTATGAGAAGATAATAAGATTCTTACCGTGCAGGAGTGAAAAATTCTAGTATCTTGACTGAGTCCATAAAAAGAATAAGAAGCTTGGTTCAGGGTATTGACACTCTTAGCGGATGCACCGCCAAGTCGAGTTCAATGCTTCCACTTTCTACCCAATTCCACTGTAGACATAAACGTCCCCATAAAGCACTTTTACAACCGAGTCCAGTCACCACCATAAAGAACACTATCCCCTACAACCCTCTCTAGAGCCATTGAAGCTTTCCCCTGCTTGTTCAAATGCCCGCGAAATTCCATGTTTACTTATCCTAATGCTAACGACTTAGTTATTTTTATGTTATTTCCATGGGTCGCAAAATGGGGGCGCGTGGTGGCACACTCCTCCACTTTCCTGATAAATGTCAATGAACCACTTGTTTGGCGAATAGCAACAACAACATGAGTTTTCACTTCGGTTGATAACTCGTAAAATATGATACTGTGCAGATGCAAAAAGTAACGGCACCCAGTAGCGCGGCAAAACAAGCAAAGAGCCACCCGTGAAACAACACCAAACAGTTGCATTACACCACAGTCTATATACAGTCCCTTTTCGGTGTTCATCCTCACTGGCACACACAAGCTCATAAGAGTATACTGCCTTTCACAGGAAGAATGTTCATTTTCATTCCGCAACGAGGACGACTGCCCAAGAACGAGGAATGCATCTCGCAGTTTAGCCTCAAACACTCGCCAGCCGAGCACAATCAGTAAGGTCCGCTTTTCAAAAGCACTCCGAGTGTGTGCGGTTAACTTTGCACATAAATAGAGTCCTTGGAGCAGAAAAATAAAAATGTTTTTTTTCCCCGAAAACGTTCCTTAAAGTCTTTCAATACTTGGAGCCCTGGCCCGCCAGAGGATTTCATTTTCATACCGCCATTTCCTTTGCATTTTTCTCTCCAGCGCTATAACTGACTATGGACCGGTTTCCCCAAAGGAGTCATTTCATTTTACATGCTGCATTTTTTTTTCTGCTGTGGTAAACTTTTCAATATAAGCAATTCCAGGGAATATATGCCGATCTTCCTTGTGCATGCATCTATGCACGAGAGTAGGGCACTGGCATGGTGGTTCATAATTAAAAAAAAAACAAGAGTGAATGGAGTTCCAATTTTTCAATAACTGCAATAAATCAGGCACCATGACCGACATGGGAGTGCCCATAAATTACTTTTCCATTCCGTGTCAGGCTGTCTCTGCGCCATTCAACACTTCAACGACCTATACTGGTAAACAAGCGGGATGTATGGTTAATACTGGCTGTCAAAAATGGGCCAGCATTTAAAAATAACAACTGAAGTGCATCGCCAACAAGCGGGTCCGGGTAGTCAACGGACTGCAGTGCACCCACTCTGATGCAAACAACATAAATGTTCCTGGAATTGGCATCCTCAAAAAGCGCTCGGCAAATGTAATGCAAATCAAGGACATTACTTAGCAAAATAGTGATGCGGATTATCACTAAAAATACAAGTTCCGGGCATGAGGAGCTTTGCGCCGAAAAGGGATTAAGACTCGACAGAGGCGAGATCCGGCTTAGTAGCTTTTAGTATTGAGTTGTGCAGCTTTATAGTTGCATGCAAAAAATTAAAGTGGTTGTCAATAAATTGGCAGTGATCGCTACTGCATTTGAATTGACCATTACACAAAAAAAGGATGTAAATCAACATTCAGTAATGTCGAAAAATACAGTATGAGTGACATATTTTAAATGCAGTTGTACAGCCGTGGGTTTCCATAAGCCACTCAGTTTAAATTTAAAAATTGCATATCCTTTGATTGTATTTTTGTTGGGGGCCGGACAGAGCAATAATTATGGCTCCGTGAACCTGAAGAATCTCGCAAACTCCCATCATGAGAAGACGAAGAAGGTCAGCCTTTGATATAGCAACACATGTCAAATTAGAGCATTTTTAAAGACGGGCCTGAAAGACGGCAGTTGGCGGCCCTCAGATTGTCAAACTCGGCATAGGTGGACTTATGGTGGAATTTCTCTTTCTTAACAGAAGAGCCCCTGGAGCTTGTAGGGAAGGCTGTCAAATATCGACTAAGTGGATCTTAGTGAGAAAGCTCAGGGATGGTATAACACTGGACCTTATGGATTTTGGTCTCTCTTTATGACAGAGTGTGGATAGGAGGGAGTGACTATTTTATCTATACTTATAATAAAACTGTAGCCATTTTCTTTGTTACCTAATGGCGTGAAAACTACTGCACGGATTTCGATGAAACTTTTTTTGAAATGTTCCTTAAGATTCTGAGAAACACATAGGCCCTTCCCTTCCCTTCATTGACATGCCTATTTTTTTGATTTTGACCAAAATGTCTTTTGTTTTTTTCTGACTTTACTGCTTTTTACTCGCCATTACTCAAACAATTCTTAATTAATGCAAACAAAACAAAATACTTAGGAGAGCCAACATTTTTATAGTTATTTCAAGCCATCAATCAGCTTTCTATGTCCTCTAGAAGCTGAGCTACAACCTAAAATCTATCATTAAAAAAATAAATTTATTTTCTCAAATCGAACATTATCAGCAGCCGCGGTTCTTGATCGTTGTTCTGCTTTGGGGTGGTTGGGCACATCGCACAAGCACGTTCATATGAAAAAAAATATGCGTGGTGTTTTCTCCAAATTAAGTGAAACGAAAGAGAAGTATGCGACGTGATTGTGTATGTAATCAACAGCGACAATGTGTTTCTGAGGAAATGCGCAGATGGCTGATGACGTGCGCTGATGGACGTATGGTGGTGTATATAGAGATTGAGTTCAAGGTTTTTGTACAGTAATTAAGGAAGTGGAACTTTAGTACTTACGCTGTTGAATTTAATTTTTTTAATTTAACTTTGGGACCTTTCGAAACTAAGTCTGTTAGGTTAGGTTAACGGGTTGGTAGAGTAGGGTAGACCCTACTATACCAAACTTAGGTCCTTGTGGACCCGTTGTGGGGGTTTATCGTTGGTGCTGTAGATGGTTAGCACATGTCTCTCCTTCATATATCTACCCGACGTTGTCCAGCCATCCTGATATCCTCAAGACTCTGTAAACTAAGTCTGTTACTAGCCCCTTTCGTAACATATTTAGAATAAGCACACCGGTTTGGCAATCTTAAGAAAGTCTTTTAGGTTTCATGTCATAAAATGCACCGTGTCTTTCCTCTTTCGAAGGAGAAAAGCGATTTCCAGAAATAAAAAAAATAATTTCCCGGTTTCGGCCTTACATAGAAAGCACATGACAAGAGTTGAGCATAAGGAAGTTGAGAAGATCATCCACAGGTG
This sequence comes from Cheilosia urbana, assembly GCA_946477585.1. Taxonomy (NCBI): domain Eukaryota; kingdom Metazoa; phylum Arthropoda; class Insecta; order Diptera; family Syrphidae; genus Cheilosia; species Cheilosia urbana. The sequence goes on along the minus strand of OX297854.1, from coordinate 13,747,274 downwards.
CGGTCGTTCTCAAATTGGGTGAAATGAGGATAAGTTTTTCTGGATGGGCCTTGTTCAATTTAAATTCTATATACAAGTTTTTACTGTGTAGCCGTCAATCTTCTAGCTGAGATAAACAAATCGCACTTCAAGCCTCGAAAATATTTAGTCGTTTTTTGAAAACCTGCATCTTAAGAAAAGGCTTCCGCTTCTCCCTTATTTTATCCACATTTAAATAGATGTACTGTGCATGAAAATAAATTCCTGGCGTGGGCTTTCCCACCTTCTGAACGGATTTTCGAAAAAAAAAAAATACTCTGGCGCCATCTGTTGCACATTGAGTGTACCTACTCTCGGTCCAGTGGGCGGCATAAAAATTATACTTTTCTTAAATCTTATATCATCGATGAACTAGAAGGTAATGTTCTTCTTGCGATATTTAGACAATGGTCTTTATATTAATAAGCTCGTACAAGAACGTTTGTCACGCCCACTTTTTGCGGGCGTTTTTAATCAACATTTTGTAAACTTGACAAAACTGTCTGTAAATTATCGAGTAAAGTCTAGCCGGGTAATATGAACTATCTCTGAAGCCAGGAAAAAAAAGCAATAAGGATATTTCAAGTCCAAATTTGTAGGTTATGTTTTAATCAGACTTGCTGTGATTGAAAGAGTTCCGTGCGACACTGTCGTGCACGAGCACTTTTTCACCTTGAAAGACTGTGCGCAACCTTTGCTTTGTCATTCTTTACAGCCCGTGGAGGATAGTCCTGATCGGCAGTTTTAGGACCCGGCAAGGGCCTTTTTAATAATTACTGAGTAGAGAAGCCAGGAGTAACAACGATTCTCGCTAGTTGGGGTTGATCCTGACAATTTCTGTCTGGAAATTTTTGTCGAATGTTAGCGTGACCAGACGCTTGACAGGCGATCACACGTATTGACGAGCTTAGGACAAATGTTAACGTCATAATGACGTCGGCATGTCAAAATTTGACATGAAAAGTGGCGTGTGTAAAAGTCGCTTAATAATCATATTCAGTGTCCGCCAGATTTAACGAACTCACAATGGCGAATTATCCATATAAAATTACCCATTGTTCCTGCAAAATAATTAGTGTGAAAGTTAAGAATGACGATTAGTGAAGCTCAATTTTTGTAAGGCCCCGTCCAATGAACCGATTTTTGCTTACAGCATTATCATCAATTTGCACCCGTTCTCAGTAAATCCTTGCAGTGGTTTTAGTTTTGTTTTGTATCTTAAGTACTTTATCTACTAGTTCAGCGAACTGAATCCCAGATTGCCGGCATCCCCCTGAAGGTAAAGTGAATAAAAATAAAAATAAAAATAATAATAAGAAGTAAGAAAGAAAAGCCAATAAAGGTAGGGAACGTATGCTCACACAAACTGCCGACGTACAGCTCCTAAATACGGCATCATGTCGAAGTGGAAGTCGAACCCCATTGCCCCGGGGGTGCCATGAACGTTTATAGAAAAACATTTTGCAAAACGTGATGAGAATTTATCGATATGAAAATAAAATGAAAACAAATATATAAATGTCAGCTCGAAGGAGGAAGTGTGTATAGCTGGGCAGAGTAGGTAGTACATAGTAAAAATTAAGGGACACCAGTGGGTATGGGTTGGATACCTCGCCCCATTCATCGTTAAAGTTTGAGTAGGTACGGAAGCGATAATGATCCCCATAGGGCACAGAGTGTCTTCCCAGTGCTGCTGCTTCATGGTGGCCTCTGAGGGAGTTATTGTGACGGAAAAGTGATGTGTAAGAGGATATTGACTCCCTGTTTATAGGGGATTTGCTGGTTGTTATATTTTTGTTCTCGTTGTTGCTGCCTTCCGCATTTGTTGTCATGATATGATGATGATATCTCATATTCAATTGAGAATGTGTTAAGAAAATATGGGAATTGTTTCCGGCTTTGGGATATGATTTAAACGAAACGTTATGCCACTTGCAAGGTATACTTTATGCAAACGTTGGATGGGAAGGAGTTTTCATTTTCACGTTATTGTACGTCTTGTGTTTCGAAAATGATTTGTATGTTATGCTGTCTTTCAGGGGTATTACCATGAAAATATTGTGATCTAGGGAATCGTTACTAGGATGCGTGCAATTAAGACAGTGAGGCAGTTGATGCTGAACGACGGTTATCTGACAGAAAAAGAGTTAAATTCAGGGCAACGATCTGATGCACTTGGTGGATCTAATAGTTGGCCGCAAATGCTATCGGACATAGCTCTAGACCCAAAACCAAACGACTGAAGCGATCAAAAATGGATCATCTTTAGGTTACTTGGGAAAGAGGCCCTTGGCGAGAGTTCCGGTGACAACAGACCGACGAAAATGTTGGATAATGGACGGAGGGAGGGAGATGGGAGACTTCTCAATTGCATTTAGTTGTGTGTGTTTACAGAATTCATCGTCGCCCGAGAATTGGTTTGACCTATATGTACGTCAAAGTCCACATTTTGAGCTGTGTATGTAGACTGACTGTCATCTATTTGGGTGTATATCTAGCCAATCCTGAAATATCTAGTGTCACTTTTGACGTATATGGTTTATCCATCAAAGTTAGCAAGTTTGATCATTGGTTTAACGGAAGCTCCATTTTTGTGGATGTACGTCAAACTTCCAATAGAAATTACAAGTTTAAACTTCTACGGTAAGGTAGTAAGAGAAAGATATTGTATTCGTACAAAATCTCAAGCTCAATATGTCAATCAATTCTGACATTATGATGATAGAGGAACTCAAAAAATTGGGTTGCAAAATTCTGTCCGTCTGTCTGTCTATCCGTGTGCTCCCGTACCCTACAGCCTAAACGGCTGCCCTAATTTGATTCAAACTTCAAATTTTGGAGTTTATATGTGCCTACAGTGAGGGCCCGTTTTTTGTTTGCACGGTAACCTAACCTTTTTTTCCACGGTAATATTAGTGGTATCTACTTGCCATACAACGTTTTTATACGACTTTTATTTAAGCGAAAAGGGCTCTAACGATTTTAACAAAAATTGTATTATTTTTGAAATATGGACTTGGACATATCTCGAAAACGGTCCATACGATTGTAGCAAAAATTCATTTCTGAGGTAATATGGTCATTTCTAACTTAATAGTAAACTCTGTTTTTCTCAGTATTATAGTACAATTATTGATTTTTGAAAAAAGTATTTTTATTTTTTTTATTTTTAAAATTAAACTTTTTTCTTTAGTTTAACTGAAAACGGCAATAACGATTTTGACCATAATGCAAGCATGAAGTATAATTGATGTTTTCAAAGTGTTTGCTTAATATTTTTAGTTTTCTTTTAAATTTGAAGCACTGAAAACGCTGGTTTTAAAAACTGCTCATATCTCGAAAACCCAAATTTCGACTTCGATAAAACCTTAGAAACCAAGTAATGCTTACATCCCGAACAATAACTTATAACCGGTTTTCAGCTAAATTGTTAAGCAATTATTGTATTTTTTGGTCCGTTATTTAAGAAATAGACAAAGCACAAAAGTTGGCAGAGATTTCCACACATTTTGATCCATGCATTTAGGGTAGTGTTTTTTTTTTGATTTGATTTTTTCGATGATTGAATTTGTGGCCATAAGAGAGCCTTAAATAGAAATTGAAAATATTGTGTTGTCAGCCCCACAGCCAGCCACAAACACCGCCCAACGTTAATTGGAACATTTTTTTGTTTCAATGATAATAGGTACCTAATATTGCCACAAAAAAGAAAGTTAGAAAAAAAGTCATTTTTTAGCTGTGAGCTTACCACTCAAAAAAATATAGACTTGGTTGTTATAAATTGCCCAGGAACAAAGACAACCCACGTTTTTTTTGTTTGTAAAAAAATAACAGTCTAATATAGTTTGTTATTTTAAAAATTGATCATTGTAACATTTCGTTGAGCTCCCCTATCTCTAAGTAATTATTATTTCATGTTTATTACTGCAATGTCGTATAGAAGCATTTTTTGACGTACGTGTATAAGAGCAAGAAAAAAGTAATTTATGTGGCGTGTAGTCAAAACAATATTGAGGAACATTTGTTTTTTAATACTATCACTAGAAAGTAGGTAGGTATTTCAAGTAACATTTAAAGAACAAATAAAAAATGCCAGCTACTCGTTTTGTTTTAATTGAACAGAAATCATTAAAATGAGATTGAATGAATGAGATGAATTCTTTTAAACATTCCTCTTGGAAATAAATATTTTGTTTTTCTTTCCAGAAAGCGGACCACGCTACTTACGATCAGGGGTCCAATCGGCTAATATTTGCGTATTTAAATTTTAAGACGAGCTGTTTATTTATTTTACTTTGTGAAGTTTGTCTAAAGCAGTCAGTTGAAAGCAAATAATTTGGCGATTCACTTCTCAAGTTCATCAGCTATCTCTGTCCAAGAAAAATTGTCAGTACAGGCCTTATGGAGGAGCTTTTTTTCGTCCAGTGGTGCCTGTAGCTACTCTCACGGCACTCAAACACAAGATTTGCCACTGAAATAAAAACGAAACCACTGGCATTCCAAAGAATTTGTTGTTGTAATTCTCCTGAAATTCGCATACATCCCACCATAACCAGTCTACCACACAGCCGCGGGTAGAATGAGCACGATCGTCTTGTGTTCGCTTGCTATTATCATCAACCAAAATAAGCAGTGTGAGTGACTGAAGCACATATCAGAGAAGTGTTACCATATGTCAATGCTAGCATATCATTAAGGGGTTTTCTTTGAATTTTGTCAAAGAACTTTCGGTTTTGGTGCTTTTTGGAGCTTTTGAGAGCGGCATATTATGTGGGGTGCTGCCATTCGGTTTTAATTTGTTTCTATTTCTGAAAGATCCAATAATATTCAGTTAAAACGCATTTTTTAATGTTGTCTTTTAGAAATAAGGTTTATTCGTGAGGTGTTTTAATGCATTCATTTCATTAACGCAACAAGTGATCGTAATGTGATATTGCGATAAATTAATATAGATTACTAGGGCAACTCAACCGGATCCATGCAAAAGTATGGTAGACATTTTTTGGGATAAAATTTGATTAAATATTTTAATATAGAAAACTAAGTACAAATTTTCAGCCCTATTCGTTAGGGCATATTTCTGCATGTTTTGGTAGGTATAAATTCATTTTTCACTTTGTAGAGCATATTTTTCACACTGAAATATCAAAATGATGAAGCAGGTAAACCCGTACTGTTTATTTTCGGTCGTTGGGTTTTACCACGTCCGGTCACTCCTCTCCAGTAAAGCAAATGCCTTGAAAGGATTTTATGATACTCTTTTTTGCTACTGTTTCCGCGAAGTTCTGCATTGACGGGTAGTAATTTTTTAACAAATATTTAATCTAGGTATATATATATATGTCTATATTAAAAAATGTATGTAGAGCTGCACAAGTGCAGTCCTTTTACCATCTGTTTAAGTATATGACATTGTGTCGTGGTTATATAATTTTGTATTCTATGTAATTGCCTGTTTGTGTATATAAGGCGGAAACAATGGTTGTTATCTCAATCGCGGATAGTGCATCTAAGCAAGTGGTTAACTTTTTTGTGCATATGAATAAACAGAAATTTGGCTACAAAGTCTTCAAAGGATCTAAGTGTAGAAAAGAAACAACAAACTGTTGATGCAACTGAAAAATTCTATGGCCTTTTTAAAAGTAAATTGGAAGCCGTAGGAAATGCGGATACTGTCTTTCCTGTTACAGAACAAACTGTATACAGGCTTTTAAGGGAAAAAGCAATCGAAGGCTACAATTCACCACCAAAGAAGAAAAATAATTCCGGTATCAAGATCAAGGTGGATGATTTGGACAAATGTGCGATTAGGCGGATAGTCCATCAGTTTTTTTTATGGATAATGACCTTCCAACGCTAGACAAGATATTATTGGAAGTAAAAAAAAGTGAAAATATAACAAAACTAAGCAGCTCAACTTTGCATATAATATTGCAAAAAGATCTCGGACTTAAATTCGTCAAACGGCAGCGAAAGAATTTGTTGTTGGAAAGAAGTGACATTATTTCTTGGAGACAAGATAGATATCTACGCGAAGAAAAAAAAAATGAAATGAAATGGTAACCCTAACAGTATTGCTCTGAGTTATGGCGAATTATCATACACACTATGGCAACCCTGTGAGAGCTTTAAAAAGGGACCGATTTATGTAAGTCATTGCAACCAGACAGAGAGACAAACATCCTATCTACCCTGTACAGATAATTTTGCTTGGACAGAGGGGATCTCCATCAACTTTGTGGCTAATTAGCAAATGTTTTTTTTTTCCGAATTGGCAGCACTTTTCGCAGAGACAACCAATTTGACAGCTGACAGCTGCTTTGTGCTCCTGTTTGATTGACATCTCATAACAGTTGAAGGAGACTTAACATGAGACATGACCCTAACTGCTCAAAAGACCAGAAGACTAGTCAAAAATTGGACTTCCAGTTTGCGTTTTTTATTTTATTTTTTTGACAAACCAGCGGCGGTAACATACCTCAAAGAATACTCTGAAATAGTAATGCCATTCAACTGCCTTTTTATTATGTGATTTTATTTGGTATTCTCGTACACTCTCCACTTTTCATACTCAGGTAACCCAATTTGGTTATTGTTTGCTTACATAGTGTTGCTGTCAAAATAAAGGGCAACTTTTATGAACATTTGTGGTAACTGAATTTGAATGCCACCGGCAGAGGAGGGATGTATAGTATATCGAAGTGAAACTGATACGCGCCCCGCAAAATCAATCAAATTTCGATATTGGTTTGAAATTCTACACATAATTCGATTCGGAATTTAATTAATTTGCCTGCCGGCAATTGATGTTCCATACCCATACCTAACCACTATGTAGGTACTATGTAGTAATACCTATCAATTATGTTATAGTTTCGTGCGGTGGCGTATTGTTTCAGTGAAATTATTTGACCACTTAGCGCTCGCGTTCCGAGCGAGCATCAGTAATTTGATTGCAAACAAAAAAAGTGTCAATACCTATTCCGCAGTACAGTATGGTGCAGGTAAAAGCAAATATTGCATCGGCATACAGCATATGAGAATATATACTTATCGCTCCGACTCGCTGCTAAATCGGTTGTTTGTGGAGTAATTTAACTGTTGTTAAGGTAATAAAATAAATGAAAATTAAATATAATTCGATAAAACGGTTCATATCTTTTTAAGCCGAATTAGGTGTTGTGTACTTGATATTTTTTGTTAACATTTATATTGTCACCTTTTTGTTGTTTCTGTGGTAATAAATGCTTGTAAACAATTAAGTACGACGATGAGGCTTTCGTTGTTGTTTTGTCGTTTGCATAATTTTGTGAGGTCCTTCTGCTGTGAGGAGGACTGATCTTGGGATCAACAAACTGAGCTTTCGGGTTTTTGATTTCGCGGTCTTAAAATTTGGTTACTGACCGAAAGAATAAGATCGCGGATACAGCTGTTCAAATGGGAATCTTTTTTGTTTTTTGTGTTTATATTTGCCGGGATGAATCGCAGAATTAATTTAAGGAACACTATCAGACCTTGAAAGGTACTTATTATTGAGCAGCAACTTCTCGGAATTTAGCTGTGCACTCTTCGATGGTTTGATCACATTGAAGACATGCCCACCTAACTAGGAGTCCAAGACGTAATATGGAATGTGTGGTGTGCCTTCAGATTGGCGTCTTTTAGGGATAGTTAGATAAAGTCCGACAGCCTCTCCATGACGGTTGGATTCACCAGCAGGTGGTAGATTGCACTCTTCAACCTTTGCAACAGTTTTCCTTGTCGAGAACTGAAAAAGCAAAAGAAAAAATATGAATTTTTAATCAGTCCGTCCAGTTCGTAGAGAAATATCACTTTGTATATGTAAATGAATATGGTTGGTACAGCAGGTCCATGTAGAACCCTAGGCTGATCTTCTAACAACCATTGGTTGGAGCGGATTTTCATATACATATTTTTTTTTCCATAAATGGAAGGGACCTAACACCTAGAATTATGAGGAGTTCTATCGCAAAAAGTTGGGATTTACTATTTTCTCAGATGATTAGATGTAGAGGCATTAGACCCTATGAACTCGGCTAAATATTTACCGGTATTGGACGTTAAAAGACGTGTCTATGTCTACACCAAACGACTGCGTCCGGACATCTGCGAAAGGTCAGCGTCTTCCCTTGAGAACCGACTGTAGACTGCTTGCGGGTGTCCTTTCGGGCCATCAAGCCTTTGCCAAACACTTAAATGTTTTGGGCTTGAGCGTCACCACCATCTCTCCTATTTGTGTTGTAGAGAGGACGACGATAGAGTGGAACACTTCCTCTGTAGCTATCCTGTCCTGCCTTTGCTCGGATTATGTGGCGGATTTTTGGGACTGACGTGGTTAGTGCCGAACATCTAAGCTTTTCATCACTGAAGCTCCTTCTCGTCTTTCTTAGAAAGACAGGAAAGCTAAGTACGGAAATATAAGGTGTCCATTTGGCAGACCAGTAGTTGTGTCTGAGTGCTATATCGGATAGTAACAAGCCAGCGTTGTCACTTAAATCTTAAGCAAATGTAGTACGTTAGAGAAAAAAAGTAGCATTGTCAAATAAAAAGTAGTACCTCTTTTTTCTTTGTATTGAAATTAAATAGTTATATATAATATAATATTTATTTATATAGTTCTTCAAATATTAAGTTTCCTACAGTTTTTTTTTGTTTGTTTAATTCCACCCATATTGCCACAATGTCGCTATTTGAGGTCCACATTTCAAAATAAGATCGAAAGCCCCAATCGACAAGGTCCACTGCTCATTTAAAATGTCAAAATTCAAATATGTAGCATAGTACTATATGCATTACAATTGGCAACGCTGGTAACATCCTCCGGCAAAGAAGAATAAAAAAATATCTAGTTAAATGAGAGAACGAAAGTGGATTCATCCTTGAGCTTAGCATAAAATAAAGTGCACGACTGGGTCGAACGAAACTTTCTCGTTCATAAAAAAATCGTGTTCATGGAAGTTATTTTTTGTGTAGTGAAAAGATGTATGAATAAACAAATTAAAAAAACCCGACTGACTGTAAAAAAAAACTAAAAGGATGTGAACAAAACCTGATTTTTTCATTTTTGTATGTTTGATTTATGGGCTTCTATTCGAAAAATATTCCGGAGTCACAAAAAAGTGGACACACTGCAAAAACTGATTTTTGCTTAAAAGGTTTCAAAAAGATTCCAAAATAAAAAAAAAAATATTTTTTTAAACTGTAGACACTTCCCATCCAGCATCTGGATTCCTTCCATTTATTTTTAAAATCCAAATAAAGGACTCAGTATCATCATATTTGCTCTCAATTACGAGGTAATATGCGGTTCACCTTCAATCTGAATAATATGTCTTTAAAATAGCTGCGGTAGGGCAATGGACACACATGTCCTGTTCACATCCAAATGCGATGTCAAAAACATAATTTAACGTCACACTGCTCACGCAAGCGATACTAATGTTTGTCTCAGCAAACGCCATCTGCTGATATCTAACCTTTCCGAGCAATTTAACTCGACAGCAGCAAGTGGCAGACAATCAATTTGACGTGGCGGCGGCTGTCTAATGCGAGTTTATGTGTCATACCGCTTCATATCACAAGTGACATACACGAAGCGCATTAATATCAATTAGAGCGTTGGATTTAGGAGCACACGGTAACCAGAAGTGCCTTTTACATGTAATTAAACGGAACTGGCTTGTAAAGTCATAGGTCAGACATTAACCGTCACGCAGAATACGCGTGGTAAAAAAACGAAAATTGTTAGGGAAGTTAACACTGACAGCCAAATCCATGGAAAGGCGGTTCGCAGAACATCGACTTGAATGTCATTGAAGAGATTTTGCACTCGTGTGAGCTGTAATCCAAAAATAAGCTTGGCTTAAGTGTTTTGTTTTTCTTCCACCCAACAGATTTGGGTGCTTCTGCTTGGGAAGGAGGATATTGGGTGTATGCAAGAAGATTAGGGTATGATGGCTGTAAAGCATGCCACAGCCAGGGTACGCGTGCACAGTTGAAATGACTTTGTGAACGAGTGAAAGTTGATTGTGTGAGAAAATGTTTATTTGAACAAGAAATACGAATTAAGTAGATGTACCTACATAATCGGACATAAGTGGATAGACTATTGGCTGTGAAATTGTAAACCCCGATGAGCGAATTTAATGAGTACTTAGTCATGTGATTTAAATCGAGAAAAGCGATGTTCTTTTCACACGAACGCGTGATGAAATTGGCGCGAATGTTAGAGATTGCATGTATGCGGCTGCACTTTGAGTATACATGCTGAAAGGAACAGTCGTCGGGTACTTTGACCATCGTTTGCCCTTTTTATGATTAAGTGCGGTGACGATATCGATGACGATCTCTACAAGACATCACGCTTGTTGGCTCTTTTCAATTGATTCCAAGAAATAAGAACTGAATTGCGAAATAACGCTTTTCGCTCAAACAACATGACCAAGTTTGATTCTTGGAATCGCATAATTATTATGTGAATGCGAGGAACGGAAGTGCATTTGCAAATTATTGTGTAATGACGTTTGTTAGACTGTTTACGTCATCCACTAACTATAAATGCAAATTCCCATTATGATGGTTGCTTGCGCTGATGTGCAGCTTTGTTGACTTACTCACTAGTAACCCATTTCCGGCGGATATCCAGACGAGAAGCATTAACAACATTCGGCCTTACCAATATTCAACTTTAGTCTGGCCGAACGGAGACCTGTAGAGACGAACAAGGAAACCTTGTAGTAGAGTCACAGTCGGTGCTGAGGACATGGAAAAACCATTTCTGCAGACTGCTAAACGGCGAAGACGACACAAATTCCGCTGTCAGGCAGAACGAACCATTCAACCTGAACGATGAAAGCCAAGACTTCCGTCCACCTAACCAAAATGAAGTGAGGATAGCAATATCTAAGCTTAAATCCAACAAGGCTGCTGGACCGGACGGCTTAACTGCCGAGCTGTTTAAGGCAGCGGGAGATGACCTGGTAGAGAGCATACACCAACTCGTCTCCAAGATTTTGTCAGACGAAAGTATGCCTGATGAATGGAACCTCAGCATCGTTTGCCCGATCCACAAGAAAGGAGACTCTCCAAACTGCGCCAACTATAGAGTCATCAGTCTCCTTAACACTGCGAATAAGATCATGTCTGCTGTACTGTGTGAACGCCTGAAATCTTTCGTCAACGATCTGATAGGTCCCTATCAGTGCGTTTTTAGGCCCGGTAAGTCCACGACCGATCAAATATTCACACTACGGTCGATCCTGGAGAGAACTCAAGAAGTTCAGATCGATACTCACCATCTTTTTACCGATTTTAGGGCCGGAATTTTCATATTCCTCGTCTTTCTAATCATCCAGTTGGGGAAGTCTAAAATGCATTAAATGTTCAAGCGTATATTTAAAGCTTAATCTGGTACGAGGACACGATATGTATGCTTGCAAGGACATCTTCAGGGAGCAATATTATGTTAGCTCGATGAGATTCTTGACCTCTTCATGGAGCACAGATTTTCAATGGCAAGAATGGAGACGAAGTAAACTGCTCCCTCCCCTTACCCATAGTGAATAAATTTTAAGTGCACATTGTCGGAGTAAAGTTGAATACATTCGGATGCACTTAAGCCATAAATTGTTGCTGACACTTGGACACGCTTTAGAATACTTGACATTGTTGACTGAATTTGCCTACATTGTGTAAATACTTATTTCGACATTAATTTAAGTTTGTTTACATTCTGTAATTGAATTTGATTTTATGGTATTCTTGTGACTGTGGGAATTGTTATAATATTCAACAGGAATCATAAAATGTACAAGTACATCCCCAATAATTGATGGTGCAACAAAAATCGGACCACTGCAGGGGATCAACGAGGGTTGGGGTCAAAATTATTTTTACAAAACTCTGCTTTTCTAAAATCAGCTTTTCAAGAATTTATAACATTTTTTTTTTTAATTTGTAGGTAATTTTGATGTGAAACATCTATTGACGCGACTTGATAGTAAAATCGACTCGAAAGAGACGGAAATTCCAACGTGACGGCGGAAATTGGCCTATCGCCACTCAACCGATTTCAATGAAATTTTGCAGATGTTTATGGTTTGTTGCAGTTTGAAATATAGGATGATGTTGGACCCGATAGGTGGCGCTGAGATATAAGCATTTTGTTCAATTGTTTCAATTTTATGCTTAGGATGAATACTCATATGTGCACGCTGGACCTGGCGAGTGAACTGATAAAGCTAAGTCTTACACAGACACCGAATCAGTTGATTAAATTCAATCTAAATGCAAACAAAAGCGAATAAAAATAGAAAAAGTTGGATTGGATTGCGCTATGAAAACTTTTCAAATGAATGAATACACTTACCTACTGCGCTGTATTAAGATTATAATATTATAAAGATTTGGTTTTTGATGTGTAAACATCTAAGCGCGCGTTTGTGGAGTAATTCCATACATTTAACTTGCGGGGACGGAAATGCGTCACTATGTTTTATCATTGCATACATTTTTTGTAATCTGGTGGAGTAATTCCACACATTTAACTTGCGGGGACGGAAATGCGTCACTGTGTTTTATCATTGCATAAATTTTATCATTGCATACGTTTTTATCATTATACATTTATGAGCTGGGGCATATCAGCTTTTGATGATGTGAAATAAAATTTCTCCATTTCGTCCTTGCACCGTACTCAGAAGAAATTTCAAGAATTCTGCAGGAAGATTATCATCTTTTACCAATGATCATAAGCGGGGACTTCAATATCAATTTTGCAACTCCAGAAGCTCAACCATTTATTGATTTAATGCAAGATAAATTTAATCTTCAAATGAACTCCAACCGGAAAATTTCACGATATGGAACAACCATCGATGCTGTCTTCCAGCGTAATCTAGATAGATTACAGTCTCGAATGTACATATCTTACTTCAGCTACCACAATTCGATTGAATCTATTCTACCGAAACTAGCACAGAACGAATAAATTATTGTTATTTCATAATATCTCAAAAATACGGTTATTACAATTCCCTCTTTTCTCAATGACGTGTATCAAGTCACACACATACCGTACGCACGGTGTTTACACATACACAAATTTCGGGACTGTTGGATACAGTCGCACCAATTTTTTAAATTAAATTTCTTATAACAATTCAACTGCAACACAATACAATTTAATATCCACATTTAGCGAGAGAAGTTTCACATTTTTTTTTTCAAAGTGGTTCCTTTATTTTTTTTTAACTTCTCTTATCTTTTTTTTTTTTTTTTTTAATTAAATTTCCAATTTTTCTTCCCTTTTTTGATTTCAATATTTTATTAAATTTTTTTTATATTATTTTATATTTTAATTATTTAAATTAAATTTTTCTTTTATTTTAGCAAATTAAATGTGTGCGTAACTGGAGGCAGCTAGCAAGGGACCGAGCTCGCTGGAGGGCTTGTTTATTGAAGCCGTGTGAATGTATTTTCTTTATAAATTTAAAATTGTCTTTAAAATTGTTTTTTTACATTTAATTGTTGGAAAATTAAAAATAAGCAGAATGTTATTGCTTTTAAACTACGAAATTTCGAAAGGACAGAATTTTTCAAAGCAGCATTTTGAAAGCAGCTTTTCAACCACCTCCCGATCATCGAACTTCGTGTGGAAATTACTGCCGACAGTAAGGGTACACAAGAGCACAATGTTCGCAATCATTAGGTAGGTACCTAGCTTCGCTTATCCTACAGCATCACGCCCGGGTACAGCCGCAGTTCAATTATAGGTTAAATCTCCGTGTGAAGGCGTTCCTTGCGTACGCTCGGTGGCCAAGTGGACTCATGAGGCAGTCATATAACGACACGACGTTAATTACACTTTTGCTCCAGTACCTACGCACTCGGTGATTATGGGCTATCCCCGAAAACAATCCAGTTCGAGAAAGGACATTGTCACCTATTAACTGTGCTGACTGGGATAAGGGTAATTTTCCTTGGGGTCTTTATGACCATATATAGTACCTGCAACAGGTCTGTGAAAGGAAACCCACCCTCCAAGCCCGTATTAGTATTCTGACCTCGAGGTTACCTTTTATATAGTCCGCACTACACACCTTAAGGACACCCCTGGTATATGTACATATGTGTTTATATTGATAATTCGATTATAATTTCCAGGGTGTGCCGGAGGTTGCCACTGTGTATACAGGGAACAATGGGACTCCCGACTGACGACGTTGCTTGTGAGATATCCATTTTTCACAAGTCAGAAGGACGATGGCCGGAAGCCAAAGTGTCACAAGTTTGCCATAAAACTCTGTGCCTGGCATTATGTTCTGCGTTATAAATCACTGAGATGGGCCGTAAATTTTCTATGAGGGCGGACAGGAGCACACCTTAAATTTGCCACACGATGATTTTGTATTGATTTTCAGCTTTCACTCGGTAGAACCTCTTAGCCTTTGACAAGGTTAAATTCGGCCGGAATCACAAAGCAAACAGCCCCAAATTTTTGTTGACAGATCGATATCCATTGACCCTGGCTATTTGTTGGGGGAAGTTGACATGTGTATCATCCGGCGGCATAATACGAACAGGAAGGCAATTCAAACATCAGCATATCATCCCATTTAATTGATAATGATGAACAGCTTCTTCCGCAAACATGACGTGAAGTGCGGGGAGCGTCAAATTAAGTCAACCCTTTTTCCAGTTTACACTCGTTTAGTGATGACAGATAAGGGGTGACAGCAGAACAGTTGCTGGCTTTTTATAAAGTCGACAAGATAACAATGGCAAGTTGTGGGGTGTGGGTAGCCAATGACAGGATGTTGTTCCTTTATTTCTTGTCGTCTCCTGCTTTGATCTGGGGGCTGAGCAAAGTTGTATTAAATTTTTGGGCAAAGCTGTGATGGGAATGTAAATATTTGATTTGAAGGATTCTTGTTTCTGTAGAGTATTTGAGTTGAACGGAAGAGCAATGTATTTTGACAAAGTTCGTTGGGAATTAATCGCAAATTGAAGTTTGCTGTTGTAGTCCAATTAAGGGCGTTTTGGGTTAATTCAAGTTTTGTCTTTTTATTGACGCGCTATATACTGTGTGGACTACTATACACTGTACTAACTCGTGCGATTGTTACAAAACGTGTTCACTCATTCTATTTAGGTAGCCCGTTTTGCCTGCTCATTGTTTTACATTTTTGAACGGAAAAAATTAGACACAAAGTCCATATGTCAATTGCGTAGGATGTACATAAAACTCTCTGCAATCACTCAGCGGGGGGTGATGCTGAAACTGCTAATACTCCATTAGTCATTCATAAAGTTAATACAAACAAATTAAATTCTTTATCAGAACATTGTTGCACAAAAATAGAGTAAAAATAAAACAAAACTTTGTTATTTAAATGACCGATCCCAGACTCTCTTATCATCCCCTTGAAGTTCAGTCATTCGGTGACTGCTACTTAATTACTCAAGACAGTCTTTTTTTGCGACGTCTTTGTACGTCTTCTGGTCAGTGCGTCATGTATAACTTTCCCACAAAAATACACATCATGCGTGTGCGTGTGTAATTTTTGAATCATGGAACATAAATATGCATTTCTGTTAATAATTCTTGTTTTTAGCGATTTATGAGGGATCGCGAAAATAGTTTAACGACCGATAATTGAGCTCATTTGACAGATAATGAGGTATGCGCGTACCTACATATACATACTGACACCAAACAGTTCTAGCGCTAAGAAAGGTAGTTCTTTTTTTTTTTTTAAATATAGGTATGCTTTACCTTTGATAAAAAAGTATTATATTCATTACCCATTGATCTTCAACTGGTTCTTTAGTATTTAGGTTAGGTTAGGATAACGGGTTGGTAGAGCAGGGTAGACCCTACTATACCACACTTAGGTCCTTGTGGACCCATTGTGATGCCTTTTGTTGGTGGTTTATCGTTGGTGCTGTAGATAGTTAGCACATGTCTCTCCTTTATGTATATACCCGACGTTGTCCAGCCATCCTGATATCCTCAAGAACTTGTAAATATCAGAGAGTGTAACATCAGAAAGTTCTTCTAAGTCATGGAAGTAATAGCTTCCAAGTGTTCTTTTCCTCAAGTGACAGAGGCTCGGGCAGTGACACAGGAAGTGAGGTGTGCCCTCATGAACCTCTTCGTCCCCGCAGCCTCTACATATATCGTCATCTTTGAGATTTTGTTTCATCGTGTGGTTTCTTAGAAAGTAATGACCCGTTAAAGCGTCTATCAGCTTAGACAGCGATGACCTGTCAAACTGTAGAAGTTTGATGGTTTGGCGTCTGTTATATACTGGCCATAGCTTCCGAGATACTTCACATGTAGTTAGTTCTTTCCACCTGTTATTGGTTTTCATACGAATCTTGTTCTCCACACGTTCTCTGAGATTACAGAGTGGAGGCTTGATCGACTGTAGTGCTCTATCATGATCCATTGCAGACCCTTTTCTCGCCAGTTCGTCAGCTATCTCATTGCACAGCAGAGATTGGTAGCGTGCTGCGAGCAGAGAACCTTGAGCTCTTCGCGACAACTATGAACTAGCTTGGATTTTATTTCAATAGCAGAAATTGCCTTTATAGCCGCCTGGCTGCCAATGAAAATGGTAATATCATTGCGTGGTATTGCCAACAATGACACCCTTCGGGCTGCTTCCGCGATTGCCAGAACCTCGGCTTGGAAGACACTGCTGCTGTCAGGAAGCCTAATGGAGCAGTATATATTTAATTCCTCACAGAATATACCGGCACCGGTTCCACAGTCCATCTTTGATCCATCTGTGTAGATGAATATCGATTTCCCCTTGGTGGGTTCATCTTAATTCCATTCATCTCTACTCGGAAAAGAGTAGAAGAATGGTCTATCAAAGTTCAGATGGGCCATGGGGAGACATATAGTCAGAAATGACAACGTTCCCAACGTATTTACTTAGAATATGTGTGCACATTTTCTTTAGTATATTTGGTATACTTATTCCTAAGCCCACCTGCTGAACCTATCGTCATAATTTTGCCAGCAATCACCATTCACCACACCTCGCTGTTCTTTAGAGGAGCATATTGTCAGATTGGAAGTCCCATTTAATAAACCGAAAATACCACTGATCAACTACATATTTATGCGCACTTGTTTGGAACTTGCTCTTTAGAAAATCTTCTAAGACTCCTTTGAAAAAGACTCCAAAAAACCGCATTTTCGAACTTATAAACAAACTCCCTGAATTCATTTGGTTAGGCCTAGAGTCTCCTATTTAAAAAAGACTCTAGGCTAAGCCAGCTTGAATGCGTCATAGTAACAGAACGGCAAATAGTGGTACTTGATTCTTCCAGAACCTCCAGACCTTTCTGAAATTTATTTAGGCATCAGATCCCGTCAACCGTTTAATTTAAATAAAATTTCAAAACGTTTATAAGTTGCATTATATTTATCTTCAAAAAGTTGTCGTGAGACGTCAGTTAGTCTACGAAAATTTTACGTAACTGCTGCATCCAGTTGAAAACTTTTTCGTAGCCTCCGCTAATATGAGGGTTAATGTTTATCCACAATGGGCCCTACCAATAAACATTTTTAGTTTCGACTCTTGATTTCAGTAGTTCACAGTGGTTTTTTTTTCGCAATTTTGAGCTTCCGTAAATTTAAATTCGAGACCAAAATTTATTATTAGTACGGCGCAATGCCACAAAATTGAATAAACTGTCACGAATTTCAGTCCTCCGATGGCCATGTCCAGTCCTTGGTGTTTAGTTGTTTGCGACACCTTCCTCTGTGGTCCCGTGCACATCTCGATGGCAGGTCAGTTAGAAACCGATTCTCCACAGTGGCAGGATATTTTTTAACTGGACCAACGACCGCGTGAGTCGCAGCAAAATTGGATATAAACAAAGCACATCCCAGGAGGTACACAAATATCAAACTCTTTGAGAACATTTTCCACAACCAAATGTTCGTTAGCTGTTGCCTGGAGGCGGAATGTGAATGCTCAGGCTCACTAAGAATGATCGGTAATTTATAGGCCAACCGCTGCTTGGTTTGAAAAAGCGTTGACATAATTTCTTAGGAATTGATAAAGTGATTGTTCGTGAATTCTCAGATTAGCATGAATATCTGTTCATTCATGCTAATCTGAGGCACCAAAATATCACTGGAAAGTCTGATGACAGTCCGCACACCACACACTTCAATTAATAATGCAGTTTAGGTAGAACAGAGTAAATTCGTCATATGAAGCTATGGATGGATGACTGTAGACATCGTCACTAAATTCTTTTGGGTATTTCTTAGGCTTAGGGCAGATGAAATTCAATTTCGATGAGTAGCTAGGTATATTTCAAGTTTGGGTGAGCTATTGAGTTTTTTCTTTTTGGAGTCACAAATTCAGTTGTATTTGGTAAGTGATGCAAATGTGATTAGTCTTAGCTTGTTTTTACTCATCAAAGTATTCTCTATTTAAAATTGGTTTAGTTAAAGTCACCACTATAAGAATATTGGTAACTGCAAGGTAGGTGCTCCTTCACTCTGTTTAGCGAGGTATCAACCACAAAGCTACAAGTCTTGTACAAAAGGTAAATCCAAGCAACTTACAGAGGTTTCTGTGTAACAAAACTACAAGCGAACTAACCTCAACAATTTTAAAAAATTCGTATTTCTTAACATTTTTTCTATACTAACGGGTGACTTTCTATGCGTAGTTTTTTTAAAAATCGAATAAAACACTCAAATTTGCATCAAATATTCAAAATTTTATTATAATCGATAAATAGGTCTTTGCCATTTACGTTTTAAAGACAAAACGTAGAGCAGGACAGGGATGATGAGAGTCTTATATAGAATCTCCTTAGTGCTTCTTGACAAGGCCTTACTAATCAATTGCCGTCTTAGGCCAAAGAAACAGCGGTTGGCAAGTGTGATTCTTCGCTTGATTTCTGATGTGATGTCATTGTCAGAGATTATAGCGGAGCCGAGGTACCTCAAAGTTAAAGCTGTCTATCGTGACGTTCTGTCCGATTCGTCGATGTTGTGTGTCCCTTCTTGTTGACAGCATATATTTTGTTTTACCCTCATTCACCACTAAACCCATTTTTGCCGCTTCTGTACTAATACTAGCAAACGCTCCAGTAACAGCTCGCTGTGTTCTGTCAACAATGTCAATGTCGTCAGCGTATGCAAGTAGTTGCACAGACTTATGGAAAATTGTGCCTCTGGTGTTGGCTTGTGAGTTTCGCTCAATTTTCTCAAGAATGATGTTGAAGAAGTCACACAACGCGTCACCTTGTCTAAATCCTTTTTTGACATCAAAGGTCTCGGTGAGATTGTTTCCGACCTTTACGGAGCAGCGAGCGTTCTCCATCGTCATTCTGCACAATCTGACAAGTTTGGCAGAGATGCCAAGACTAGGCATGGCTCTGTATAGCTCGTCTCTATAAATGCTGTCATATGCGGCCTTAAAATCGATAAAAAGATGGTTAGTATCGGTCTGGACTTCTTGGGTTTTCTCCAGGATCTGCCGTAGTGTGAATATTTGATCGGTCGTGGACTTACCGGGCCTAAAACCGCACTGATAGAGACCTATCAGATCGTTGACGAAAGGTTTCAGGCGTTCACACAGTACAGCAGACATGATCTTATACGCAGTGTTCAGGAGACTGATGACTCTATAGTTGGCGCAGTTTAGAGAGTCTCCTTTCTTGTGGATCGGGCAAACGATGCTGAGGTTCCATTCATCAGGCATACTTTCGTCTGACCAAATCTTGGAGACGAGTTGGTGTATGCACTCTACCAGGTCATCTCCCGCTGCCTTAAACAGCTCGGCAGTTAAGCCGTCCGGTCCAGCAGCCTTGTTGGACTTAAGCTTAGATATTGCTATCCTCACTTCATTTTGGTCAGGTGGACGGAAATCTTGGCTTTCATCGTCCAGGTTGAATGGCTCGTTCTGCCTGACAGCGGAATTTCTGTCGCCTTCGCCGTTTAGCAGTCTGCAGAAATGGTTTTTCCATGTCCTCAGCACCGACTGTGACTCTACTACAAGGTTTCCTTGTTCGTCTCTACAGGTCTCCGTTCGGGTCTTGTTGGCATGACACGTTCTTTTTACCTTTTGGTAAAACTTCCGAACATTGTTCCTGGAGTAACACCTCTCTATATCCTCGATCGCGCGCTTCTCATGCTCTCTCTTTTTCTCCGGAGAAGTCGATGTTCTTCCCTCCTTTTTCGCTCGTAGAGCTGACGAGCTGCTCTCGTCCTTCTATGCAGCGAAGCTTCGTAGACACTTTGTTTTGCTGCATGTGCTTGCCGGCACTCTTCGTCAAACCAGGGGCTTCGGGGGGTGGGCTGGTGAAACCGAGCACATCAGTTGCGGCGTTTTTGATGGCTTCTTGGCATCGAAGCCACTGGTCTTCGGCACTTGATTCTGGCAGCATAGGACTTCTCGAGAGGTTGAGGGATACGCGATCGGCATAGGTTCTGGCGGTTTGTTGCCAGTGCTGCCAACCTGAAAAACTTAACTCTTAAAAAATCACCCGTTACATAGCTACATGTGTAGACATCCTATTTCAAATTCGGAATTCCTTTTTTCAAGTCGTAGGTAAAAAAACATGTTAAAAAAAAACGCAAAGTTTTTTTTTTTTTTTTTTTTTTTTTTAAATGGCCAAATCTGGGGGTTTTCAGATTTATCTGGGGGGAAATATTTTGACCGTCTGGCAACGGTGGTCAGGGACATTACACCGCTGCACACACGGCCCGCATAATTTTCGCTTGTAATTGTGAATTGAGTTTGGTAAGTTGTCAATGGCAATTCTATTACCAATGATAATGGAATAGCCTGCTGTTGCAAGAAGTTCCTTGAGTTGAAGTCGAGTCCGATAGTAGTCGAGTCGAGATAGTAGTGATTAACTTGTCGTTCAGATATTCCTGCCGATCAGTGATATTCATGGCCTGCAAAAACTCAGGGAATTATTCGGTATTCGCTAAGGCTTGGCAAAAAGCTTATATTTTCATTCCTCACTCTCATATACTTTTCATAAAAAAAAAAAAATTTACTATTAAAGTCATCCCGCAGAAAGGGGAATATGCTAGGTGCATCGTATAGATGTGATAAGTGGTGGGGATGATATTTGTAAGACAAGGTGTAGCAAGGCGACCATTAATCCCAGCAGAACAAATTCAAGCTTTCCATTTTAATTTGAACTTCAGTTGTTATTTTTATTGACATAAATGACTTCTATGGACATTTGTTCATGCACCTGAAGTAAGTACATATACAGTCCCCGATGGATATAAGAAACCTCTACTGTCCGACAAATTTAATTCTTATACAGGAGTTCTTATATGCAAACACGCATATAAGAAACAAAGTGACAAGGTGTTTCTACATGTGATTCTTGTAAGCGATTTGTTCTTATATGAATGTGTCCTAGATGCGTTGTGGACTGAAAAGCTACGATTACTACGATGTCACTTTTCATGTCAAATTTTGACATGCACGTCATTATGATGTAAACATTTATTCTAAATTTTTCACCTCGTGTGATCGCCTGTCAAGTGTCTGTCTAGTCACGCGGGCTGTAGCAGAAAACTCTTCAGAAAGACACACGAGTGATCATCTAATGGCCGAATTTTTGTGACGTCGCATGTCAAAATTTGCCGCAAAAAATGACACTTGTAATCGTAGTTGAACAGTTTCGTATGTATAGCCTGGAAACGGTTTCTTGGAAATAGATCTGAGAACTCTGGGCTAGTATGTCATTAATTGTTGAATAAGAATGAATGTGTGACACTGCATTCTGCTACTTAAAATGAACAGTGGGAAATACTTTGCTTAAACTTCGCAGTGTTTTCTTAAACATTCTCCACCACTTACTTACTGCGCAGCCTAATATTAGTTTGAGTTCAATCAGAGTGTACGTCACTTATGGAAATTTCGTCTCGCAGAGAAATATTGACGTCAATTCCACTTTATCCAAACACAAACTTTCCCAGGCACATAGGCACTGGCTTTGGTATGTGCCATTCATGACTTTTTTCCCAGTGACGATAGCAGCATGACATCATAAAAAAATGAAACCACATCATTTCGATATCAAGCTCTGGTCATGGTCAAGTATAAATAGGCGCCAACTTGCGGTAAGCAATTCATTCATAGTTTGCAATTCAAGAAACGATCGTCACTACCTACCCATATAGTTACAAGATGAATCTACGATCAATTGTTGCCGTCTTCCTACTCATAGTTTCAATATATTCTGCCTCATCAGCTCCATCCAGGATTAGATGCAAAAAGGTAGATCATCGTGGGAGGTGCCGAAATCTACATAAATTGCTGGTAGAAACGGTTTTATAAAATAATAATTTAATTTCATTTCATTTCATTGTCAATTGAAACTCGGTGTCATTGTTTGTTAAAAATGATCTATCGAACTTTGTGCGATTGTTGCTTTTTTTTTTTTAACAATTTTCAGTTTCTATTTTAAATGAGTAGCCTGCTGGCCTTACTGGCACGGCTTCCAAAATAATAAATTCCTATAAGAAAATCGACTAAAATTTGTTAGCCATATCAGTCAATTTGAATTCAATGTTATGTTAATTTTAATTATTTTTTTTATCTGTTACAGATGGACGATTATGATGAAAATATTAAGACTCAGAATTTTAATTTGCTGCACTGAACTCTGCTAACTTAAAATACAGCTACATGTCCTAAGTTAATTTATTACCTCATATACATACTATAATATTTAATTATTAATTTTAAGTACTAAGTCATGATAAATGATTGCCAAATGCTAGTTTTTATTATTTAAATATATTTTAAAATAAAAGTAAATGCTAAAAATTTAGTAAGTATTTTTGTTTGTTTAAAACAGGTTGAAGGTCTGGTGAAAGGTTTTATAAGTTAATTATTACCGAAACTCACCCAGACGCACTATTCGCTCCGTTAACACTGAGACTACATGCTTTCCAGTGCTAAAAAACACTGACAATCACAGCTTTCCTTACTATAATAAAACTGTAACTTTTATTCCGGCTGTAAGGTGTTTGTTCGGAATAGATTAAAAATGTACTGCACGAAATTGATTTCAGTTTTCACAGTTGCATTGAAAATTGTCGAGATTAGATTATAGGATACGTTTTACAACTATCGGCTGTCCGGAAGCGGAAATCTAAGATTTGTAAGCTAGCTGGCCACCTAACAGGGCACCATGGTTGCGACATCACCTAAACAAAATACAGGTAACCGACTCTTCGAAGGAATTTATTCAGGGAAATAATAAGTCCAGAAGAACTAAAGCTACACTCTGTTGAAAGAAGCATCAGCTACATTAGGAAAGTAGTAACTCTAATAGCCTGAAACAATTTATGTGATTCTTTGTCAAAATAGATCCGTTCAGGTGGATGTGCTTCTTATCGTGATGGCAGTCGGAAATGAAAAAAAAAATCGCTTTGGGTGTTTAGATTTATTTTAACCAGAAAGTTTGTTTTTTCTGTACACTCTTCCATGCTGGACGAGTTTTTGATCCTTAGTTGGTTGCCAACAGCTTAGGAATAACAAATAAAGAACCCCGCGACAAGCAACAGAAGAAAACTCCATCTAGCACAAACCAAACGTCAAAGATGTCGAGGTCTATGGCTCTCTCTCTCCAGGCTCAAGTCACTGCCTAAACAAACAGGCACCCAAGATGGCGAAACATAATTTAATGATGGTCGAAATACGGACTGAGCGAGAGAGATATTTTAGGGTGAACAGTCATGTCTATTGAAATCTAACAACAGCCTCATAGTAGGGACAAGGAGGCATTTATAATCAGATCGTGGATGGATAGGGGAAAAGAGCACACAATGGAATAGTGTAAAAAACTGGGTAAATAAAGGGCATTGACTCGAATTACTCACAGCTGATCCTTTTATATAAGTAACCAACATTACTTGGCTAGAGGACTGGAAAAAAAACCAGCCAAGTCCGGAATCGATTAAGAGAAAACACCAATGGCGAATGCAAAATGGTTAAAAGAGACGTACTATATGATGATGGACTGCTTTTCTTTTTGTAAATATCTTTTAAAATTTTAACTTTTCGGTAAGAAATTCTTCGGCAGATATATAGCTACGAGCATAATCTACAAAAACGTCAATATCCATTTTTTTTTGTAAATTGAGAAATAAGCAGTTTTTTGTACGAATGAAATATTTTTTTTTACCAAATTACTAATTGTCTTAAAAACCATTGGTATTTGTCGTTTAACTAGAGGTTACACCGGATGTTGTGTGAAAATTTCAGCCTTCTACGTCAATCTGTTTCTGAGATGGACGTAGGTACAAAATTGGTCTACTGGGTTCGGGCAGACGGACAAAAGCGAAACTAATAAGGTTCCGTTTTCTTCAAAGGGAGGTACGGACCCTTAAAAATGATTTCAGTCTTTAGCCATCCCTTGGAGAATGAAGCAATAATTTTGTAACGTCTTTTAGTTATGGTTTTTTCTTTAGACACTTGATCAGTGTATTACCTACCATCCATAAAATTGATTGGGAATCACCTATTCCAAATCACATGCTCCAAATTCAACTTGCTTTGGAACATCTGTGCATATACTGTATATGTCGCTTTATAAGTAACATTTTTTATGAAACTAAAATTCGGCAGTTATGTAAACTCCATTTCTCTTTTTTTTCCTCTTGAAAAAAGATCAATTGACCTCGTCATTAAAGTCGAGTTTTTGTAGGAAATCTAAAAATTTAAAATACTGTCCAAAGTCAATTTCTGTACCGAGAAGTTTCATCAGGTACACGAGGACGAGATTGTCTTGGCGCAATCATTTTCTCAATAAATCTCTGCGCCTCAGCTTTTAATGCTCGTGATATTTCTTTCAGCAAGCTGGTGTGAGTTGTGCAATCAAGTGAACATAATTTCATGTACCCTTAAAACTATCGCGTGTAGGGATTGTACGGCAGGGTTAACTCTCCTCGTAGACCTACCGTTAATATTTTATTTACCTCCTTCCAAACGAATAAATAAAATCAGTCATAGTATATACTTTAGTAAATTTACGGCAACCAGTTTTGTCTAAAAATAAACTAAAATTCCACATTGAAACACATAATCCCTGCACGATAAACAGGGTATGAGGACCCCCTTACACGAAGCACCATAACGAGCCCATCGCGATTTAACATGAGAGTATAACTATACTCCTTAAATTATCTCTGCGGATCTCAAGCACACCCGCCACCAAAATGTGCTCGCCTTGAGCTCCATCTACTAGATAAGATTTGTTTTTTCCTAATTCGGTAATCCCTGCGGCACTCCTCGTGAAATTCAGCCTATCAACACCCAGAAATATTTTAATCCCCTCCATTCGCCACCATTCATTAATCTTACACACACATTCCAGTCCGCACCCACATCGCATAATATAGAACTTACTATTGCGGCCGTAGGTATACTAATTAAATATTTGCGTTCGGATTAAATCATGTAACTACATGGTTGTCGTTATTACAGATAAGCTATCATTTTCCACGCAAACAACATGTATCCCTCCCCCTTCTTAAGGCGGCCATAAACAATATTCAATTAAAATCTACGCACAAACCGTGTGTTGCCGAAAATGTCAATTATCAAAAAGGATTATTTGAAAGACACTGGTACAGCGAGCTCAAAGGAAACAGCCGCTCCTAAGGCGCAAAGCTCATTTACTACTAACACACATGGAAAATAATTGAGCAATGCGCCTTTATGTGACATGTGTGGTGTGTGCGCCTTGTATCTGTTTTATTGTTTTATTGCTTTTGATCGTTATTTCGTATTTAATTTAACATTAAAGACATCATGTTGTAGGTTTTTCCATGCCTTGGCATATTATCCAATTTTGCTTTATGATAGATACTGTGTCGCATCTGGTGTTTGGTAAGTATGGGAGCAGTGTATGGCGCATAAGGCATAAGCGACTGAACGGAGCAGATAATCCGGGATGAATTCATATGGGATTAGATAGCTTGGAGAAGTGAAACAGGAAGTCCGCCGAAGCAAGCAGGAGAATCTGTGAAATTTAAGTCTTAAATCGATGTCAAGGGTTTTTTTGTATTATTTTTTTTTTTTTGCACATGGAGGACGTTTTTTTTCTCTCGGAATTTATATAGGTAAAGACGGGCTTCGGTTCATTTCTACTTGCAGTTGGTATAATGCGGACTTAGTCGTATTTGGGAAATTACGATGTCGCCTGGGGATGGATGGTTAAAAAGATTTTGAGGTTCACAAAATTTTTTTTTTCTGGCCACTGTTTCTCATTTTAGTAGAGCTAATATGAAAATTATGACTGGAAACCGAGTAGGGTACCTCGGGTGGGGCAGATTCAACTCTCTTTTCGCAGATTTGAAATAACTTATTTCGCAAATAAATATTTGAAAATTCTTCTTTTTATTGAAATCTATGATTGTTTTACTACAAAAATTAATAATTTGTTAAAAGTTGACTTCACGCTGATAAAAAATAAATAGTTGGCGCAACAGGTCCGGAGAGACCCTAGGCCTAGCTTCTCACAACCATTCGTTTTGTGTGAGTTTCTCATTTTTGGAACGAATGGAAGGGATCTACAATTTTATGCCGACTCCAAACGGCTAATTGAGAAGCTTTTTCAAGACATTTATACTCTCGGATGTTTGTCAGACGTTCGCGAAAGGTAGCGCAGCGGAAAATAACCCTAAGTCGGAATTGGGTTTTTGCGGGATTCGAACCTGGGACCCCCGTATAGCAGTCCAACACACTAACCACTAAGCTACTGCGACTACTTCTCGCTGATAGTTTGGAAAAAAAATGCATTTAAATCTAAAACAGGCACAATCGTCATCCGGATTGGAAACTTTCGTCATGAATCTAGATGACGCAATGTATTAAGAATCAATACTGTCTTTATTTGAACAGTTAAGCAAAATAAATCTATAAACATAAAAATTAAAAGAGATCAGAGATTCATTTTTAAACTAGAATTAAATTAAAAAAAAAATAAGTTTAAATAAAAAAATAAATCTAGTTTTAAGAGCACAAAAAAAAGGAAAGGATATGATGTCGAATTAAAGTTTTTGCAAAACAAGAACCATTGAGCTATGCATCGACACATATCAAAGTCCTTATATATTTTGACCATCTTACAGGTCCCCATTCTAGCCTTAGTAAATTTTTTTGTTTTTCACAAAACTTATAGAAAAAGTTAAATTTAATGTTATAAAAATATTTTTAATATAACTATAAGCCCAAAAGTTTGACACAACCTAAGAATTCCCATAAGAAACAATTAAAAACAACATCAACTACCAGCTTCGAATAAAACTGAGCGAGTACACCACCTCACTTTTTCACTTCCTAGCAGTGATGCCAACTCAGGCGTAGTTATGTATGTTCCGATGCTTGAGGCATTGAACAATATTTTTTTTTAGAAAAAATGCGTAATTTTTTATGAATTTTTTTTTACAATAAGATCATGCAAGCAAATACAATTTGACTTTAGTAAATCTGCTTCATGCTTTGATCAAAAAGAAGTACAACTAATTTTTATTTACAACTGTGCATTATGTTTATTTTCAAATTCTCTACTTGACTTACTAACCAAACACAAACCTTGGATTACAGAGATCATGAAAAGGTTTAACTTCCTATCGATAGACCAACATTCTTTTAACATATTTTTTAGATTCGTTGCAATTCCTTTGCAAAATATTCAATTTTTATCCTTTTTACCGAAAAGGTATATTTTTTTTTTAATAGGCGTATGTTTTCGAGTTTAGGCATACAATCTTTGATACGGGTTGGCATCACTGCTTCCTTTTTTTTTATATAATTTTACTCGCGCTCAAGGGGTTATGAATACCCTTATAATGCGGGGCACAGCGCGGCATTCATTTTTTTTTTTTTTTTTTAGGAAAAGAAAGAGGGATAGGAAAGAGTTTGTGGTGCAGTGGATATTCTCCACGAGTGGCGTCCTAATAGCTAGGGGAGAATTGTTGATATTTGTGTTCGCTTATAATTCACTTAAACTTATTCGTAGTTATTATTTGCGAAAAATGTTTCGTGGTACTGGCTCGGATTTGAACACGTAACCTCCCACTCAACAAGCGAACACTCTATCACTGCGCCACGGCCACCCTAGACTGAGATCAGCGTTCTTATATCGTTTGATTTATCCCTTTTTGTGAGAAGTCTACCCTTGTATAAGGTGAAAACGTAGCAAAATCGCGGGCATTTCAGGAATCTAACAAAAACATTCAAACTTCATTTTTTTGCTGAAATTTCATCAAAAAACCTACACTTCGGCATGCATATCAACGGACTGAATTGTCAATAAAAAACAGCTAATGGAAATCGTGTTTCCTATCGTATAAAATTTTCTACTACCAAAAATTTATCACAGGTTAATTAAACTTGATATCCTTTCCGTGCAATACATTTTTTTCTTTTTAAACTAGATTTTAAAATCGTTGAAAATTTAATGTTTGCTAAATGCTCAATAGGAAAAGAGCTGACATTTATGAACCTTTGTTAAATATAAGCAAAGTCCTAAAAAATATAAGTTTATCGATGGAAAATTAATTTAAAATTCTAAGTTTTCTGTATAGTATTCGAAATTTTTTTTTGTTCGAAAACATGAAATAAAATATACCTATGTTAGGAAAGACACGAAAATGAATTACGAAATATGAAATAATGATAGTGAAAAGTGCTCCATCACCGAAAGTAGCCACCCTACCCTGCATTCGGAAGGACTCATGTCGACGTCGACTGACTTTCAACCGCAATTAATAAATGTATGTTGAAAAGCATATTGCTTATAAAACAAAAAAATTGAAGTGGTCTTGATTGTATGCGTATTCTGAAGAGCTAAATTAAAATTCCCTCTTATATGAGTGATTCTATTGGACGTATATCAGAATGGTTTAAAAATAAGTTCCAAAAAACAATATTTTTGTATATAAATAAACAGGCAGCGAAAAAACAAAATTTCGATGAAATAGTAGTTGAATCTGAATCTGAAACCCCTCGCTTAGAAAGTCAACTCACAGAGCCATCGTGTCGATTCTTTTAGCACTTTCATGAAGGGCGAAGAAGTTACTTCCCATCCAAGGAATATTAAATAAATAGGTCTTACAAAATTTGTTGCAGTTCCATCATCTTCCATAGCAGGGCTCTCATCGCGTATGACGACGATCGTCTGACGACGTCGTTTCGACGGTTGTATTGCTTCGTGTAACACTAAAATAGTTGAATCGTCTGGACGACGTCGTTTTGGACGATTCACTACTGCTTCGTATAACACATAGAACTGTCAAATACAGACGATTGAACGATTGCGATTGAACGATTGCTATTTTACAATCGTTTCATACTCTTTTCTGGTTGCTTCTTGCTTTTTTTTAGTTTTATATTACATTTTTAATAAAAAATAATAATAAGAAAAATGCGTTGACACTACAATGTGTTGTTTTTCGACGACGACGAAGAAAATGAAAATTCGGTCCGACTAATGCGAATACGAAGGACGCTAAGAGATGCATCGGATCCTCTTTCACTTCCAACAAAAAGGTGAATATATTATAAATTATTTCTAAACAATAAACTTGCTGAATTAGATTTTCTGTATTCCCAAGTAAAATCTTTTCGAGCTCGTCCTTATTCTCATCCATCTCAGAGTTGTCATCTTCTAGTTTTGTGTCGTTCACTTCGATTGCACCATAGCAATTCGAGCTGCTTCCTGCAACAGCACTCCGTAGGGAGGCCATCTGAATTGCTTTTACCTCAAGATCGGATATCGGAATTTGATCAGATGGCCCACCCCCTTTTTTTGAATTGAAAGCAGATTTTGGCTGCATTTTTTTTTTGCGCGATATTTGAAATCTATCCAAACCTAAAATAGGTAAACAAATTCATTTTATAACTGCCAAAAATAATTTTTTGTGAGATTCGTATTCTACATTTACCTTTCTCCAAGCAGATGCTGACTTTGTGGGTAGCCCAATAGCATTCAATTTTCCAGTTAAATCAGCCCACAGTCTGTTTTTGGTATTCCTTCCTTGAATCGTTTTGGGTATATAATTTTTTGCCATTTCAGGGTGCTCATCCATGAAATGGATGAGGCATTCTAATTGCCTTGGCGTTGCTGACCTAGTGAGTAAGTTAGTAAATGAATTAATTGACAAAAATTTATGGAATAAGGTACTTACATTTTATTTCAATTTTGATTTAAATAAACACAACACAAAACAACGATTTTTGTACACTGAACGACAGCATAAATGTCATTTTCGGTATCTCATTTCTGGTTTTAGTAGTTCTCAAACTGTTTACAGTTTGAACGATTGACGACACGACCGAGCGATGCGATTGTGATGATACACGAAGCAAACTTTTGACGACGTCGTTTGGTACAATCGTTTGGACGATGATCGTCTTAAAAGTTACGCGATGAGAGCCCAGAATGATTTAAAAATAAATTTGGTCCTTCGAGCCGGATTTGCACCATCTACTTATATCAGAATGATTTATGGATCTACATATAAGCAGTGGGACTTCGGTTAAATAGTAGTTGAATCTGAAACCCCTCGCTTAAAAGGGCAACTCACTGAGCCACTGTAGCGGGTCTTTTAGCACCTTTATGAAGGTTGAAGATGAAGAGGTCGTTTCAAGGAATAGTGAGAGCTTACAAAATTTGATGCTGTTACACCATCTTAGGTGCCCTGCTGATTGAAATCTACTAGCTTGTCCCATGATTCTTCCTGATATCCCAGGACTTTGGCATCCGGATTCCATAAAGCTTGCTTGGAAAGATGTCGAACTATGTTAAGCTATCGAGTAGCACTAACCAGTGCACATTTAAATTTTTCTATTTTATGTAACAAAGTTACAAGTTTCGAAAGAGTACCTATCAATAACAGCAGCTACGGCCAACATGAATTATAATTTTTTTTTACAAATCACTTCGTTTTAATTAATCCCTTTAAATGGGGAAACTGTTCGATGTAGGTAACTTAATTTAAACCTCAGAATCAAAGAAAGGAAATTTTCTAATTGAAAAGTATCCTGCGATATTAATTTCAATCGGAAACTAATCTCAATCCATAAGTCAATGCTCCCTGGTTCTTTAATTAAAATTGCAACCAGAGTAATAACTAAACCCACCATATACCGTTTAGCTTTTAATAAGTTCTTTCTTTCCCACCGAAAGGGGTAGAGAAGAAAGCCAACTTTCATTATTACTACTTCCGCTTTTTGTGTTATGAATCAAACATTCTCCGTTATAATCCTTGGCGGAAGGTAAAACTAATACTCTTTGCTTTTGTCCTAACTTGGTTCTTGGTATAGGAATATTTTCTTCCTTTCTTCTGTCGGACATTTGCAAAAAGGAAAAGGGAATATTCCCCTTTATGGACATTGGACATGAATAAAGTTTTACATATATCGGGCTATACAACTGAAATGAGTCTGGTTGCGAGGTTTAGCTTGTTAAAGGTGATCTCTGACTTCCGTCTAGAGGGCTTTTTGGGCTAATAATGGGGCTAGTAATTGACTAACTGCGTGAGCATATACTATTAGAAAAAGCAAACTGACTACGTTACTCTCAAAAATCTCATCTCATAAATAATAAAGTGCTTAAAATAGAATCGACTCACATGAATTGTTCACACGAAACGAAAGAAGTTTTCAACTCTTTCAGAAAAGTTCTACCCCCCAAGTTCACATTTTGTTTTGTATACAGTTCGGGTAAGGAAGCATGCATTGCATCACGTGCAAGTGTTTCGGATTTCGAAACGTGCCGACTTTATCCAAAGCACTGTGTCCTAAGAGTTGTTTAGAGATACCACACCGTCCATACAGCACAGAGAGGCAAAGTAAATAAGAAACAGTCGAGTCGAGTTGGTTTAAAGTTGGTGAGTTTTGAAAAATGTTCAATTTTCGTACCGCCTGCCAAGGTCATCTGATAGTCTTTAAAAAACAATCGAAAAATCAGGCGGTGTACGGTGGCACTGACACTGAGGATACTGATACTGGCAAACTGAGAGAATTAAACCCTTAGCGGTAAACAAATCAGAGAGAAATCATATTAAGTCGCGTATCCAAACCAATAAATTGATTCAATAATCAAATAAGATTACCCACTTGGCTGTAAGCGATTTCAAACGAACTTGAAGTCAAACGGAAGCTAAAGTTGAGCTTGTTACGCGAGTGAAATTTTTTATTTTTTTTTTTTAAATCAGGGGCGGTTTCGCGTCGTCCGTGAACGAGCATCACGTGCCGGAATTTGTTTTGTGTTTCACATGTACAATCAACTTAATTCCGTGAAAGTGTAGCTCGTTCACGAAAGTAGCGATTCGACCCAGAAGGGGGCGCTGATCTTAAAATCGGTTGGTATTTCTTCTGGGCCCTGGCTTTAGAGCAAAACGGATCATCCCCTTTTCGAAGATCTAAGGTCAAATTAAGAAAAATGGTAACTACCCATCTACAATATGAGGTTCCATTTTTTCGGACAAGTGGGTTGAACTGCAGAGCTTCATAAGAACAGAATGCTTTAGGGATATTCGAACCTACATACCTACCCGCGAACAGATTGCATGAGACATGACTTGTTCCATTATTCTCAGCCAGCTCCGTGTTCCAAATCGGCATTTTTTTAAGGGTAGCAGGCAGCGTTGCCGCTGAACAATTTCAAAAGGGAACTAAAACGGAGCCCGAGCCAAGAAAGGGGCCTCCATATATAATAATAATTTAGCAAAAAAGAGCAACAAAAACATTTATTTATCACAAAAACCATTCATTCATTAAGAAACACTTAATTCTATATGTTTACATTCCTTTTCGTTCAATAAAAGAAATTGTTCGTGAACTGAAAGAGGTGCCATTTTGATCATTTTTAGGTAAGTGGGGCTTAGGGTCTTGAGGCTCAAAAAGGGGCCAAACGGAAACGCTGCTGATAGGACTTTAGTCCTCAAATAGGTAGCACTGTTAACAGATACCTAACGGGTGATTTTTTAAGAGGCTTAGAACTTTTTTTAAAAAAAAAAAACACAAAAAATTCGAAAAAATGAATGAAGTATTTATTTGAATCGATAGTTTGAACCTTGCAATTTGATGTTTAAAGATAAATGATGCAAATGTTGACCGCGGCTGCGTCTCAGGTAGTCCATCCGCTGAGTCCAATTTTGGCATACTCTTTCACACATATCGGCCGGTATCTCACGAATGAATGCATGGATGTTGGCTTCCAGTGCGTCAATCGAAGCGGGCTTGTCCCTATACACATTAGCCTTGACATACCCCCACAAAAAATAATCTAATGGTGTCAAATCGCACGATCTAGGCTTGCGCCATTGTTTCGCGTGCTGTGTGGCATGTGGCACCGTCTTGTTGAAACCACATATCATGCAAGTCAAGAACTTCCATTTCGGGCAAAAAAAAGTTTGTTATCATCGCTCGGTAGCGTTCACCATTGACAGTAACGCTGCGATTCGCATCATCTTTGAAGAAATATGGCCCAATAATGCCGCCGGCCCATAAACCGCACCAAACAGTGGCTTTTTCGGGATGCATTGGTAGCTGTTGCAATGCTTCTGGCTGATCTTCACTCCAAATGCGGCAATTTTGCTTATTTACGTACCCATTCAACCAAAAATGAGCCTCATCGCTGAACACAATTTTTCGATAAAAAAGCGGATCCTCGGCCAGCTTTCCAAGAGCCCATTCACCAAAAATTCGGCGTTGTGATAGGTCGGCTGGCTTTAGTTCTTGCACAAGCTGTATCTTAAAAGGCTTTACGCACAAATCCTTCCGCAAAATTTTCCACGTAGTGCTGTAACAAAGGCCTAACTGCTGGGAACGGCGCCGAATCGACATTTCGCGGTCTTCTGTCACACTAGCTGATACGGCCGCAATATTTTCTTCACTACGCACAGTACGTAAACGTGTTGGTGGTTTAATGTCCAAAAAAGTAAATTTGGTGCGAAATTTGGTCACAATCTTCCGAATAGACTGCTCAGAAGGTCGAGAATGCCGATCATAAAATGGAAGCAGCGCGCGATGAACATTTCGAACCAAGCACGAATTTTTATAGTAAAATTCAATAATTTGCAAGCGTTGTTCATTTGTAAGACGATCCATGGTTAAATTGCAAACCAAACTGAAGCTGTTTGACAGTGACACAAGGTACTAAACACACGTCAGCTGCCAAAACCAGTGTTGCCAAAACCAAACCAGCTAAAAAATCACCCTTTACATACATAATCGCCCTGAAATACAAACCAAAATAAACAAAAAGCAGATAAAAAGCGCATCAAAACACGTCTACAAAAACACACACATTGCATTGGTTTTCACTGAAAAAAATCTCCTAAATCACTTTTAAGATTTCCGATAAATGGCGAAAAAACTACCACGAAAATCGCCTCAAAACAGACGTGTTAAAGTTTCCAATTTCAGTGATTCTTCCAGCGATGTACTTGGAATGAATGGGAAAGTTTTGTGCTTCCATGTCGTTTTTTTTTTTGGCTAATATAAGCTCAAGAAGTAGGCGCAGTGGCTTAGTGGTAAGTGTGTTGGAGTACTTAACGAGAGGTCGAGGTTCGAATCCCGTAAAAACCCAAATTCCAACTTACAATTTTTTCCACTGAGCCACCTCTCGCGGACGTCTGATAAACATCCGAGAGTATAACTGTTTTGAAAGAGCTTTTCGATAAAATTGTAGATCCATAACGTTCGTTCCAAAAATGAACAAAACTCACACAAAACGAATGGTTGTGAGAAGCTAGGCCTAGGGTCCTTCCGGACCTGTTGCTCCAACCATTTTTTTTTGTGTCTAGTATAAGCTCAAGATATTTAAGCCAAAGTGTGCTATGGTTATAACTACGGTGGAATGCATTCAATTCAGATCTAGCCATATTGATTTTGCAAATGTCCGAATGCACAAATACAACGAGAACCCTTGGGCGATCATAGCGCCCGAAAAAAATAAATTGGAGGTGCTACTTGATGGTTCTCTCACAACCTTCCATGAGCAGCACCAACAACCACATCTAAGGTTTTCACACTTATTGATAGTCAGCTCTAAATCAGCTAAGTTCGAAATCCAGGTTCCCGAATTTTCCTTTCATGGTAATAGGACAGAGCGAACGATCTCTGATAGATCTATTTATATTTTAATGCATAGTGATGTTTTGCACGCTGCTTTGTCTACTCATACCTCATTGAAAAGTTTAAATGCCCTTAAGCACAGATGTATCACAACTTAAATTGCTCATGATTATGATTTATGACTAACCACAATTATTTTTGTGGTCCATTGAAACCCGAAAAGATATGTCATGTGGTCTTCGTCAGTTTCGGTATTGTTCGGAAATTATGTTCTCAGAATTACCCATTTTGAGCCCCATCATTCAAGTCGTTTAAATAAGCCGAGCTTCGCTCTAACTGATCGCATTTATAACTCAAAATTCGTGCAGTGCTCGTCGCATTTTATCAAAAACTCAAGATGTACTTGGGACTGCTAATCATCGCACTAGTGTTCGCTGCAACGGGCGCAGCCAATTTCTTCGACAACAGTCACTATCCTCGTGTTGATGGTGTTCCGCAAGATCTTCCACTATTCGGAGGCCGACCTAAGTGCAATCTGGATCATACAGGCAGATGCAGGCCAGCTATTGAGTTTCATCATGCCGTTCTATTCGAAGGTCCAAGAAGATGTCCACTGACAATTTTCGGTCGTTGTAGATGGTATCCTAAGGAAGAAAACGAGGAAGAGGAACTTTCCATTCCATTAGAAACATATACTTGAGTACGTCACGAGATGAAGGCGGCAAGGATCAGAGGAAATCATCAAAACGCCGTGGTAAAGCACAAGTTGTTTGAAGGAGTGGTTAAGGTTATGCGTAAGTCTACAGTTTGTTGAAAATAAAATCCGATGAGGTCCTTCTAAAGTTCGTTTGAGTTTTTTTTTTTTTTTTTTTGTGAAGAATGGAATTTATTTAAATTTACATAAGGGGTTTAATGGCATTTTTACCGGTTATTTAACGGTATCGAAAAAGCGCTCGATATAAAAATATATTGTCAACAGAATATTCTTTTTTTTTTTTGGCTAAAGGTAGGTACATCTAATAAGCCATTTGCAAGCCATAGATCCATGAGATCTAACCAGCAAACTCTAGTGAAAAGACGGCAACTACATATTTTCAAACTGGGTACTCACAAGGCTGCATTTTCTAGCCGTCATAGTCTTTTCACCATCAACAAAGCAGTGCTAGGAGTTATTCGATGGACCCCATATTTTAAATCGGCAGACAACTTACATAGGTACTCCTTCTAGACCTCTTCCTAATGAAAGTTTGTATAGAGAAATAGTCGTTGGTGTAGTGAACATTTGCCCTCAACGCTGATAGCCTCATAGCACATGCACATATACATCACCGAAAGAATCTGAGTTTTAAACAATTTTTTTATTCAACAATACTTCAGTTAAATTGATGATAAAAATCCCAACTCGATACAGAAAGCTAAAGCTGCCCCCTCAAAGTGACCACAAGCACAATTGCCCCTCAATCAGATTTCAATCGAGCAGACAGAGTTAACTTCCGTCTGTCCCCATTATGCAGTCCAAAAAGGAGCAAGAACAACAGAAATACACCCGCATTGTTCGGAAAGGATGAACCGAGTCTCTTTAATATACTCCTCTGTCAAAATGAAACAATAAAACTGTCGACAGAATGACAAAACACCCAAACGCCGGAAGGAATTTGCGAAAGCTAGCTTCCCCTTCTCATTGTTGGAACTTGTTAACAGACAATTCATCCAGATTAAGATCTCCAAATGACAGATAAAAAAGGATTCACAAGAGTTTTTTTTTTTATTGTTGTTGGCTACTTCAGTGGTTATGATGATGACTGTTGGAAATTGAATTGAATTTTGTCGAGTCCTAATTGTAGTAGGTTTTAGGGGTCTTAACAATTAAACACTTTAAGTTGAAATTTAGAAATTTTCTTAGAGGGAGAGAGAGTCACGCAACTTTGACAGGAAATCAATAACCAATCTGGAAAGAGAAATAATTTCTCTCCACAATCTGGCAGTGTCCCAAAAAAAGAGCGATACTCCGCCATTTATGGGATTATTTTCGTCTGCATGTCTCGGTTATAAATTGGAAGAAAAAACTGATTACCTTCGAAAGATATACCCAGAGTATGGTGGATAGGTGGTAGCTATGCATTTCTGCATTAGCATCCTTGTCACGCGCGAGAAAATTTGTTCTATTATCCCCCCAACAGAATGACGTGTCTCGTAGTATAGTTCTGTTTGGCTTTTGCTTGAGTTGGATATACTATTCGTTGGATTTGTGTATGCTGGGGATTATGAGTGCAAAACTAATGGATGCAGTTTTAAGTTGATAATGACGGGATTATTATTGAGATGAGAGGTTTATGAGTATGAGTTTGGCAAGCTTGATAAATGTTTGCCAGGACGAATGTCTAAATGAGAAACAGCAAAACATTTCAGACTTGTGAAGTGCTTGTTTTAATCCTGATATCAAACCTTGGGTGATTCAACGTTTGTATTTGTCTTCGCGAACTTTAAATGCCTTTATACAAGTTGTGTCGGAAAGGTAGACAAATTACAGTCTTATAACTTCATTCCGAATACGTGGACTGATGTATTCAGTTCTTTAAGAACACATGTGTTTTTAACATTTTTTTAAGTACACACAAATTAAGAAAATCATATCGCGAACGTCTGACAAACATCCGAGAGTATAAATGTCTTGAAAGAGCTCCTCAATTAGCCGTTTGCAGTCGGCATAAAACTGTAGATCCCTTCCATTCGTTCCAAAAATGAAAAACTCACACAAAACGAATGGTTGTGAGAAGCTAGGCCTAGTGTCCCTCCGGACCTGTTGCGCCAACTATTTATTTATTATCGCGAAGATAAAAGGTTAGTCAAAAACGCCCCCCAAAAGTGGGCGTGATAAAGACGAATTGTTGAAAAGAGCAGCGTCTTTATATTTTACGAAGAACTAAAGGTTGTTTTTATCTATAAAACAGTTTAGCAGTTTTTGAAGAATCCTTTGATAACAGTAGATAAAGTCATAATTTGCAATTAAAGGTTAAGGACGAAAGAATAAGAAGGCAAAATGTTTATTTGACTTAGGGGTTTTTTTATTTCCATAAAACCAAAAGACCATTCTAATACTTTTACCGGTTAAAACTCAGCCTAAATATCAATTATCCATTTAAAATACCCGAATATTGCAAATAAATATTTTATTTACTCCTTTTATGAAAGTGTAGGTATGCTTTAAACGCCTTGTCCAGATATTTTTTTCTCTTAACATGTACAACCATAAGCTTTGAAAAGTATTCTTTGCTTCCGTCATTACGCGTTTGAATTGCATTTGCATACTCTATCGGTTTAAAAAGGACCTTTTACTCCTGTTCCTGTACGGTACCTCCATGCTAATAGAATGAAAAAACATTTTCCCTCGTCTTAAGCCAGCTATATTGCTCCGTCTGCTTGCGGGCAATTAATTTCTTTGTTTCCCTCTTAAGCTCATCTGATTTATTGCCCAGGTAGATCAAAACACAGAGAAGCTGCAGAGTGCACAAAAAAACAAAAACAAAAAAGAAACTGTTTCCCAGCTCGTAAAGCATCCACAATCTAGGTCATTTGATGGAAGAATTCGATTTTCCTCACTGACAGACGGCACCAATTTATTGCATCCGCCAGGAGAGACACGGTACTCTACCTTAGGAAAACGCCTCAAACTTGATTATCCCGCATTCCGGGCAATAGCAAGCAGTTAACCTCATTTTTGATGTCAACACAAATACTGCCAATCAACAAATAAATATTTCCCGCTGGGAGTCCTTATTTGACCTGACAATGACACCTTTCACCTTTCTTGACTGGCAATCAATGTCAATGATGCTGTTTTCGCTTCTTGTCTTTTGGCAGACACACTTCTTGACCTAAGGAAGTGGAGTGTGGGACTTGGGTTTGTCCGTGAATTTGTTGTAATGTGCCTTTTTGTGTCCCCATTGTCAGCATATATTTATTTGAGTGTCAGGGTACAGGTAATGATTATTCTTATCGATACAAGGGATAAGTGGGAGTATGGTCCTTTACCGATTCATTGACTTTGAAATATGCCATTTGACAGGTGGAAATGGGATCATTTGGCAGATTTTTCTTCTTTTCAAACTGGGACAGAATTTGGTACTGGATAATGCAAATGAATGAAATGGATTGAATAAATTTTAGGAGAAAATTCCGCATAATACTGAGAGCGACAGTGGGTATCTCAATTGCGTACGGATATTTGGTCACACTATGAAGGTTTAGCTAATATTATTGCTATTTGGTTTCCCAAATTATATGTCAAATATAGCTGCATTTATTCGGATATGTACAAAAATCGTTTTTTTTTCATCACTTACCTCCTTCTGTCTTCTATCTTCTGTCTTCTGTCTTCTGTCTTCTGTCCTTTGTCTTCTATCTTCTGTCTTCTATCTTCTGTCTTCTGTCTTCCGTCTTCCGTCTTCTGTCTTCTGTCTTCTGTCTTCTGTCTTCTGAATTCTGTCTTTTGTCTTCTGTCTTCTGTCTTCTGTCTTCTGTCTTCTGTCTTCTGTCTTCTGTCTTTTGTCTTCTGTCTTCTGTCTTCTGTCTTCTGTGTTCTGTCTTTTGTCTTCTGTCTTCTGTTTTCTGTCTTCTGTCTTCTGCCTTCTGTCTTCTGTCTTCTGTCTTCTGTCTTCTGTCTTCTGTCTTCTGTCTTCTGTCTTCTGTCTTCTGTCTTCTGTCTTTTGTCTTCTGTCTTTTGTCTTCTGTCTTCTGTCTTCTGTCTTCTGTCTTCTGTCTTCTGAATTCTGTCTTTTGTCTTCTGTCTTCTGTCTTCTGTCTTCTGTCTTCTGTCTTCTGTCTTCTGTCTTCTGTCTTTTGTCTTCTGTCTTCTGTCTTCTGTCTTCTGTTTTCTGTCTTCTGTCTTCTGCCTTCTGTCTTCTGTCTTCTGTCTTCTGTCTTCTGTCTTCTGTCTTCTGTCTTCTGTCTTCTGTCTTCTGTCTTCTGTCTTCTGTCTTCTGTCTTCTGTCTTCTGTCTTCTGTCTTCTGTCTTCTGTCTTCTGTCTTCTGTCTTCTGTCTTCTGTCTTCTGTCTTCTGTCTTCTGTCTTCTGTCTTCTGTCTTCTGTCTTCTGTCTTCTGTCTTCTGTCTTCTGTCTTCTGTCTTCTGTCTTCTGTCTTCTGTCTTCTGTCTTCTGTCTTCTGTCTTCTGTCGTCTGTCTTCTGTCTTCTGTCTTCAGTCTTCCGTTTCCTTTTTTCTGACTTCTCTTTCCTCTCTTTTATTTTTCTCTCAATAGAACGAAAAAGCAACATCAATCCATCAATCTACGAAAGCGACATACAATTCATACCTAAGAGCTCATCCGATGTCACAAACACCAAAAGCACACTCCCAAACCGCAGTCGTCAAACAATAACTCCATCAAAAATGCCTCGAACAGCGGCTCTCATTTGGGACCATAAAACCATCACAAATCATCATAACTGCGAACTGTTAACCACTGTCCCATCCAGTCGTCCTACGAACTCGTAATTTATTGCACTTGCCTTGTCATCTGTTTTGTCTGATTTATAGGAGTTATTGAAAAAACGTGACTACGCCTTTTTAATTATAGCGAAACCATTCATTCTCCTCTTAGGCATACAAAACTGCAACCCCCCTCCATTGTTCCATCCTGGCAAACTGTTCAGAATTGCACCCCAGGGATGGCAGCCCATCAACCGCATTCCAAAGCAAAACTAACAAGGAAAAAACAAAAAATGCTCATGCGTTCCGCAATGGTTCCGCTTCGTTTCTTTTTTGTTCACTCAAGATAAACTCGCAGTGCTGCGCTTTAAAGAATGCAACTTTTGCTGGAAAATACTGCAAACATTTACTGCCCAAACTGCGCAAAGTTTTACTCTACAACGTACGGTCAGAGAATGACCTCAAAAATGTTCCTACGACTCAGTCCTCGCCAAGCCTCCCTGAAGGGATACAAAACAATAAAAAAAAAAACAGAAAACACGAAAATAACGTCATGAAGCATCGCTTCGGAAACGGACACCATCCACAGAATGGAACAATGCCACACTGCTGTTTCAGGGATCCTCTCTTTCCACAGGACATGGGCCCTCAATGTGTACACTGTGCACCCTTCGCCATACCAATTCGCGAGGCATTAATTGAAGTGGAAATTTATGTTGATGTTCGCTTAACAAGGGGATTCGGTGATGACTGGCTCGGCATTACCACCCCGGAAGGTCCTTCCGATATGCTGCCGTAAAAATCGCATCGGGAAAGTGCTTTAATTAAGTTAAGCATAATGAAATTAATTTTAAATTATTCTTGCGGGAAATGCAGCTCCGTTGGGTTTCTCCAGAGCATCACGTTGAAAACTTTTTTCCCAAATAATTACTTAATGCTGACCGCACTCGCGCTCAACCGACTTTGAAATAAATACTTCTCACGTTATCGGGCGAAAGTAAATTAGAATCTCCTCGCTTAAACACCAATATTGACCCAGGGACCGCAAGTGCCAAGTGTCCTCTCAAAACTTTCGTCAGGATCTCTTGTTAAGGGTGGCGAAAAAAAAACAAAAAAAAAAAACTTTCTTTGTCCTGTCGAAAAACACCTTGCAAAGCCGCCACAAAAACCATTGTGCAAATACTTAGGCTGAAACGACGATGAAAGATGGCACGACATAAGTACAAATATATTGTCCTACAAGTTGCTCTCTCATCGCATCCTTGAAGGTTTTTACAAGTGGGTAGCGCCCAGTCCGCCGCCACCACTCTCGTTTATTGCTGATTTTGGTGTGTGCTTGTGTGTGTGTGTGCGGCGGAACGGTCCTCGCTAATGCGGTGGAATTAGTTGGGGATTTTCGCACAGCAATGGTGGTAATAAGTTTCACAGATTTTGTATGTAAGCGTGTTGCCAGTGGTTGAGAAATGTTGACGAACACAGCAGAGCCACATCAAGTTGCCAGTTGTTTGCCAGTGAGTAATATCCGGTGGTGGAGAAGTTTCACTTCTTCTGCTGGTACTGTCATGTTGCTCGAGAAGAGATTTCTTATTGCCAAAGTTTAGTTCTGCAAAGACTGAGCAAACACAGTTGTACTTGATGAATACCTAATTGGGGCTGTGCTCTTTATAGGGAGCACATGAAAATGTTACGCACACTGGTTGTTCTGTAATGCAGATAATTTTAAAAAGTTTCTCAGGTCAATCGGACTTTTCATATAAAGCATTCGAAGCTATACGTCGTCCATATCCTTTCGGAATGCAATACCCACTGCGGACATTTTTGAATATATTTTACTGTGTCTTGGGAAGTTTAACATTTCTCCAATGAACGCTTCAGCAACTCATCAAATCATAAAAATTTGCAAACCTACGACATTCTGCGTCCTTCCGCGCTAATTGAAATTGGAAAGCGAAGGATTATACATTTTTTATGACTTTGAAGAGTTCCTGGGCGAATTAGGAAAAAAATCGAAGAAAGTAGTAGTTGATTGGGTGGTGTCAGTACGCTCGGTCTTTAATGTCCGAAAATATTACTACACCCAAAACCATGACTTATCGTACTCTTCAACATGGGGGATCCTACGGCATTTTTGGCCGAAAAGGAAAGCTTCCAGATCTCACACAGATGCGACATCATAGACGTTTCAAAGGCTGACGTAAGGCCGGCAACATTCCGGTCATAGGATTGGATTGAACTTAGGCCCTAACCAACAACCACGTTCACTTATTTTGATGCTGACGTAGGTAGTCAATTCACATCTGAACACAGAGTTGCCGCTGAAAATTTTCAAAAAGGGGAATTAAAAGGGGTTCGAGTCAAAAAAGGCACCACACATGTTATAATACTAATATGGGAAAGAATGCGCAACGTTTTTATTACAAAAAAACTTTTTTCATTTGCTTGCAATGTTTGTCGTTCAATAAAATAAAATCGTACTTTAACTGAAAAAGGGGCCATTTTGATCATTTTTAAAAAAGAGTGGGGGCCACTGGTCTGTCTTGAGGCTCAAAACGAAGTCATAACGGCAACGCCGTCTCAAAGTTTTTGTCTATCCGTCTCTTGATATATTCTGTTCGATTTGCCAAAGTTTGGTGTCCCTTCTTGCTGACGGAATATGCCCACTTAAACTGCAAACGCACATCTCTGGTCTAAGCTCATAAACAAAATATGTGCCGATCTTGAGGACAACATAAATCGTTTCATTGAAGAGATTGCGACCAACTTCTGCCCCCGAGTCATCCAAAATTGGACCTCCCGAATGACAGCCGTCTTAAAGCAAAGCCAAGGTAGATTTATAAAAGATTTTTTTTAGAGCATTAAGAGTTGTTAAATGCTCTGTTGATTAAATTAAAACAAAAATCGCTATACCTCTTTAAATGTGGGATGACCCCTTACTATCGAATAAAGTGACGATAAAGTCGCACAACTTGTTGCCTGTTGGAGACCCGGTTTCGACTGTATTTTCTCTGCTCTACGATAGACCTTTTCCCCACTTCCACGTTTTGTCCAACTTTAAATTTTTGATACTCAAAATTTAAGACTTTTGTTAAAAATAAATTCCAAAAAAGTTTCGTAAAGAACACACGGACTTCTACTTCTATCACCGCAGCTCAAAAGAGACGTCATTATTGGCTAACAGCATCTGCTATGGAATGCAGTAAATAAAGTTCGAAATGTTGTCCAGCTAACTTTTTAATGTTTTAAGCTTCTTATACAACTTTAAACAAAACACTCAAAATATACCTAATCTCGAAAAAAAGAAAAGAAAAAAAATCTTTGCTTCCTTTTACGAAAATATTCGATCCGTCATAAAGCACGACAAGTGTCAATCATAAGAAAACATTGTACAACTCTCGTCTTCAAGAGGATAAAACCTCCCTAGAACAATATACATTCAAATGTCTTAAGGAACTTCTTTCACTTCTGTGCTGTAGCTATACCCATCGAAGGCAAGGACAAAGTTGTTCGCTATCCATCTATTGTTTGTGTCTCAAACTTGTTATTTACTCATGAAATTAAAACTTACAATAAAATCCACTTAAAGCGACAGGACAAAAGCTGTTCCCATGTCCTTGGATATGCTACGTACTCTGCTTGGTACCTATTGAGATGATTTTTCTCTGTTTTTTGTTTCGCTTGTT
Source organism: Cheilosia urbana (assembly GCA_946477585.1). Classification (NCBI taxonomy): domain Eukaryota; kingdom Metazoa; phylum Arthropoda; class Insecta; order Diptera; family Syrphidae; genus Cheilosia; species Cheilosia urbana. The sequence goes on along the minus strand of OX297854.1, from coordinate 13,703,021 downwards.
GACATTTTTTTTTCCCCTCAGAAGGATATACCATAATATAGCGTTCCGAAAATTTCAACAATGAATGTTGGCGTTCAATGGTGGGTCATGTTATTATTATTTGTAAGGCTTTAAAATGTGAGGAAGGCGGCTTACAATTGACACAAATTTATTGATTTTCAATAGAAGATAGGCGGAAGGTAGGCGGTAAAACGTTTCTTCGAATGGATTACATTTGTTTTTAACAAGAGTTTAGCTGTTGGTGTTACTTGCTCAGAAGAGTCAGTTTAGATGGCAACGAACACACCGTCATTAAGCCTCTTTGATTCCACCTACGAAGGGAGCACAGTAGATGAAGACCTCGCAATATATGGCACTCAAAAGACAATATAAGGTTAACAATTGTAGGTAGTTGGCCAAAAATCGGTTTATTTAGAAAACAAATTTTATTGATGAGGTCCAAGTGCAAGTAAACAACTAAAACATTTTCCCCCTTATTAATAAAAAAATGTGCGCAAGTAAGTTAGTTAGCAAACGTCAGATAGCATAAAAAAATTGGTGCGACTGTATCCACACACGTCATTGAGAATCAACAAAAAGATGAAATTAATATGCCCCAGCTCATAAATGTATGCAATGATAAAATGTATGCAATGATAAAATACAGTGACGCATTTCCGTCCCCGGAAGTTAAATGTGTGGAATTACTCCTTCAGATTCCAACAAACGCGCGATTAGATGTTTACACATCAAAAAATTAGACATAACTGCAGAGTAACAAGTTGATGACTTTTACACAGTTTTTATTAATACGGGGGTTCGTCTTTTAATGGGTAAGAGTCTTTTCGAGTCAAACACGCATTTCATATTTTTAAATTGAAATAACTGTACAATAGCGATTTCATAAAAAACAAATTTGTACTTTACACGAACACGAAACCACAAGCGTTTCCCAAAATGAATTTCTGCATTTGTTATTATGATCTAATTTACATCGTGGCTTACAAAGGACATTTAAAACAACTTCAGGAATTTAAACCTTTTTTTGAAAGAGGCTGCCACAATTTTTTTATATTTTCGCCCTTTTGTTTCGAAGCAGTTAGTTCCAACTAAAAAGCCTTAAAATATAACGCAGTTGCCTATTACAACTAAATTTGCTGAATAGCTTCAAAATTGACACTTTTTTCTCATTTGCCCTTTTTCCTTCAACTTTTCATAATACAGCAGCGGTCATCCTGCTTGGTACACCTTTCAAAGCTTATTAAAAATTAAAAGCTCAACTAAAAATCTACAAAAGAGAGACGAATCCCCGTTCATTCTGATTGTGGGGTCCCAAAATTGTCCCACTAACAATGAAATGCCAACCCTCAGAACTTGCACTCTGGATTAACCCACACTCACGCCATAATTTTCACATGAAACTCCCATGCGTTCCAAATCACAACCTGTTCTTTCATCTAAATTGTTATGTTAAACCAGTCAGAAGACACGAGACACCCCACATTGAGTTCTCAGAATTAAAGACTTTTTTTCTCAAACGAGTCTTCCCCGACTTTCCTCGGCAATGTTTTCTTTTTATATTACTACATCCGGAACTGAAAAAAAGAAAAAAAAAAAAACATCTCATGTGTAAAAAGTCAACGGAAGCGTAAGGCGCAAAAAATTGCCGGCACAAATAAAATCTACTTACAAGGAATTATAGAAAATTCTTCCTCCTCCTCGCCATCGTCGTCATCGTCGTAGGGGGAGTTTTCATTTTCAAGGTCTATTAAACGATTGATGTATGTTTTGTAGCTGTGTGTACACATGAGCAGGGAGTAGGATTTTCCACTCGATTGAGTGAAAATTGACTTCATCCAGAGAGCATATGCCATGTCGAGGAAGAAGCAAATAATTTCTTGCTACAATGTTTGTTAAAGGATATTGATTTAATTTGATTTCTTTTCTTGTTCAATGTCGCTGGGTGAATTTGCGCTTTTTTTCTCTTGGTTACTCAAACAAACAGGCATGCTACAATCAGTCTGGGGTAGGTCGTTCAACAGCCCTTTTTCTTCTTTGAAATGAAGTGGTTGAAATATTAAAATGACTATAGGTGAAAAATTGTGCTCTGGAGAGGAAGAAATATTTTCAAAGGATTTGAGGAATGAAGGAAATGTAATTTTCAAAGTACACAAGGAGGAATTCGAATACCTGTACCCATTTGAAAGGTGTCATAAAAATGTTGTCTTAAAGGCGGTTTCATTCCCTCGAATACGAATATAAATGCAACCGAAAAAAAAACAACATATAATTCAAATCAGTCTAACCTGTCTAAGTAGGACCTGCCTAAGTGGAATACCTCTCTTAGTGGGCCTAATTCTGGCGTACTTTCATTTTCCTTAAATACAACTCTATAAGTGAAACTTATATCTTCTCTTCTCTTCTTCTCTTCTCTATATATATAAAAGAGAGTTGCAGAAGCATTGTGACTTTATAACTCAACAACGGTCAAATCGAATTCGATTAAATTTTCAGGGTTTGTTTGCATGGTCGTGTAGTTAGTTTATCTAAAGTTTGAACGAAATTGGTCAACGCGTTCGTGAGTTATGTCAACATCTGATTTTGTTCGTATAAAAAAAAACGTAGCTTCTATGTTAATATGGATGCCTAGCGAAGCATGCCGGGATTCGCTAGTATTTTATAAATTAACCCCTGAAATTTGACCAGACTTGCAAATTTTTTTTTTTATTTTAACCTCCTTAAGGCCTGCTTAAGTGCAACAATTATTTGCTCTACCTGGGTAGGTGAGAAACTGGGTAATTTAAATAAGATAGACTGAAATAAGTGGCCCATAAGATTCCACTTAACCAGGTTCGACTGTATATTCAATATTTTTAAAAGAGGGACAGTTGACTACACGATGCACCCTAAACCCTTAGAGCTTTATCCATAGCTGAAGTACCTTAATAGCATAACACAGACTTACCCACGAATAAGATGAGAAGTCCTTACTAACTTAATATCATGATACCATTTAGAAAACTCATCTATCATATTTTTTTTTTAAATGTTACGTATACGCCACAGTCACCTGCATTCCCATTTCCCAACCTTTTTAAACACTCTGCATTCAGTGGTAAATTAACACAGAAATTTACCATCAACAAACCGATGTACGAAAAGCTAAAATCCAGAATGGCCAAAAGTCATGTTCAAGGTACGTTCCAGATACAAATCGTCTCTCATTGTATGTCAAACGTCTGTCAGCTGTTTGCTTTTTTCCCGGCTCTGTTTATCTTTCTTTGTTTACCCACGTGTTGCTGGCTGCTGCCGGAGGGGACATCCTGATTTACACAAATCCTTAAAGTCAAGAGAGTGGAGATACCTCCCCTCCCATTAAGTACTAAAATTCACCCACATGCGTTTTTTACCAAAATTCGACTCCTTTTCTGTAGAGTGAACTTCGTTCGGCTCTCCGTCCTGCGCAGAAGAAAATTCTACAACTCTCACTATTTTCCGTGTTTAAAGTCCCAATTGAGGTAAACAGTTAGCATCGTTTGACATAGTGTCAGTAGTACTTGGCTGTTGGTCGTGCACGGGCGTTCGCGTATCCTTGTGTCAGTGAAAATTCTTGAAACCAATCTGCCAGTGTCAGTGGCAGTGCCAGAGTGCGGTTAATGTGATAGTGAAGTGGAAGTCCGCATATGCATGTCCCTCTTATAAAGGAAAAAAAAAAAAAAAGTATAAATAAAACCAGTTCCAAAATTGAATTCTCTGTCTGGTCTCGATCGACTGAAAAACCAACAGCATGCCATGCACACATCGTGGTCTTAATTGCGTCTGGGAACTTCACGCCCCCACTCGTGCCATTCACTAGTATTTCGGCTTTCTCCATTTTTCACACGAAGGACTCTTAATGAATTTAAAATTCATTCGTTATTGTTTTCATTTGTGCCTCAGCCTCTCCAAACATCATATCCTCGCCGTGCCGCGTTTGATAACGATGTGCTTGCGCCTTAAGCGCCAAGCAATGGAAATATAATTCCACACGGTGTGCAGTGAGAAAAAAAAAGTACCACCGAACGAGCGGATATCCTTTGAGTTGCATTCACCGTTCAACTGAGATGCGCCTTTTTTATTTGTTTTTGCTCACCCTGCCGGGGGTAGTCGGTAGTGGCAGCAAAGCCACCCACCTATGCTGAAGTGCATCGCACAACCAGCAAATGAGAAGTGAGTGTTCGAGTTTACGGGTCACGTTACTCAAATCAAAAGTATGCTCCTAAATGAAGTCACAGCTTCCTGCCACATGGATGCATAGAAAGGCCAAACACAGGTATGACGGCAGTCGTATTAATAGTACCCGAGCCTCCAGGGACGGGCGGCTGCTTAATTAAAATATAATATCGGAATGCCCATCAACGAACCCTTATTCCTTGATGATAGTAAAAATGATTTTAATTAGGGTCTAGGATGACAATTTTAAAGCCATTATTCGTCCTTCGTATGGCTGCATTATTTTATGGCTCGTTAATATTGCGGAATGAATAATTTGTTGTTTTCCTTTGAAAAATGTTCGGGTAAATCAGAATTTAAATGGCAGCGACTTTGGGCTAAAGTTTGTTGGTCCCTTTTTTTTATTACCAACGTAAATTATCGGGGCGATGGTTGGGGATTTGGTGGGGCGGTCGAGCACTCACTCGCGAGTGGATTCGAAAATTCTATAGGATGAATTTCAATCGTGAAGGGGTTTGTTGTTTTTTTTTGTTCTCCCACTTGGGCATTGGCAAGCCAAAGGTTAAGCACCGGAAAAGACATGTTTTCTGATTTGTGTTTGTTGCTGTTTCAAGTATGCATTCTGCAATTCGAATGATGCGCTGTTCGCATGTAATCGTTAAGTATGATGAGGTGCACGCTCTCAAGGACGAATGAGTTACTACTTCGGGTCATGTAGGAGATAGGAAGGGGGAAGTTTTTCGAAAATAGTGGTAGCTTGTGGTGGTTATAGTGAGAGGGAAAATAATTATTATTTTGTCGGAGTGAACGTCTATTTGGTTATTTGTTGAGATCTCTGGAAGAGCAGGGGTATATCATTGGGATGCATGTTGGTTAGACAGTCACTTTTTTTTAAGTTGATCAAAGTGGAGATAACATCGAAAGGGGGCTTCAGAAAGAGGTAAAAATACTGCACGGCCTTACTTTTGGTGCTGTGTGATTTAGGTGGACAACTGCACTTGGCTATGGGTTTAAAATGCTGGAAATATGACAGCTTGGATGTGATATGGTTTTCTATGTTACGAAATTATTTAACAAGATACGACACTTTTGCTCATGATGCTTGAGTTAGAAATTCTTTGACATAAGATATTTTCCATAATTTCTTGGAATTGTTTCAATATCCATTTCTAAGTAGCACGAAATAAATTTGACTTAAATTGAACTACCCTTTTCTCATGGAATGGTCTTTTTGAATTTCTTTACTTTAAGGCTGAATTTTTCGTGCATATAAAACCGTATTAAAAACAGATCTATGTGATGCAAATTATCGCCATGGACACAAAAGGAAATCAACCTCGCAAGTAACTGATCTGGGGTTTATTTTTACGTCAGATTTTTAAAGGACTTTTCTTAAGAATTTTCGTAAGAGTTTTTATTTATACTAGGGGTCGCCCCGTGGTCGAAATTCGACCAATTTATTCTGTAAGTTCATTTTTGAAGGAATAAATATCGGAGCGCTTAAAAATAGGAAATCGAAACCAGTTCAGGCTTCCCTTAAATTGCGAATAAAAAGTGTCCAGTAATGCGGGCTGTATTCTATTTTATATCACAGGTAGAAAAGGGTGCATAGAATAGATGTGCAAAGTTTCATCGTTTTTAGTTTAACAGTTTTAGAGTTATGAGGACCTTAATTTAGAAGCCAACAGTCTGCTTAAATTTCATATAAATCATAAACCGTTAGGCCGATTGGTACAATTTCAATTCTATTAGATAAGTACCTAATGACGATCACTTTCGAAAATATATTTTAGCAATTTTATCACTTTGCTTGTTGCGGTTTGAGAGATAACACGGTTTTAAAGGATTGCGAATTTTTTCTTTTTTTCAAATGGTTCTGAGTTTACCTGCTGTAATTCATAATGTGTGGATAATTTTTGTATTGTATTGTCCCCTGCCCAAGTATATAAAGTGTTGGCATATTTATAAGACGTTTAATAGCAAAAATGGATGGAAACACGTTATAGGCAACTCCCTATTAATATATAGATTTTTATTTGTTTTTGAACAGGCTTTCTATGTATTAAAATTCAAGACAAAATTCAGGTAAGACACAATGTTCGATGGAGTACCTTTATCATCGCCTGAGAATTGTTTTGTTCCATACGCCATTGGCACTTTTCCGAGAAAAACGCATTTAAAGGTTTGCGCACTTGGTACTCCGAAACTGTGTGATAGTATTTACTTTTTTATTTTTTTTACTTGAAGTTAGTCTTATAAGAGTTTACCTACCAATTTTCAAAGTGTTTTGCCAAACCGTTCACACGCTACGTTAATTTACGTAAATGTCTACTTTTTTGACTTGTGTCCCGTCTCCTATATTTTATAACTGATTTTTTTGTTTGTCCATGCACGTGGAACACAAAAAAAAAAAAAAAAAAACAAAAACGGATATGGCTTTTCTTTAACACAAGTCCACGTAGGACAAACCAATTTTCAACTTCGTTAATATTTTGTCTATCTCTTGTCGCAGTGATATACACGTGGAACAAAACAATTCTCGCAAAAAAATTTCAAAAATTTATATGGCAAATTTGTCCCAAACGCCAAAAAATGGTTTATCGCACAAAACAATCCAACAAACTGTTGATTTTGGTGGATATGGGACAAAGTCGATGCACGAATCGAATCACAGTTTAAAAAAGAAAGAAAGAAAATAATTACCATAGAATCCGTTCCTAACTCAAAAACGACAAAAGTGGCGGTTGGAACAAAACAATTCTTAGGTGACGTTATGTCTTTCCAAAAACCAGGAGCTAGAAAAGAACGAGTTGCCTATAAAATACTTTCCCTTGTCTTGGACTTAATTCAAAATATGTTTGCTTTTCTAAAAATCAGATTTTTTGTCTCAAAATTCAGTCGATTGGAAAAGTAAAACGAAAGTAATAAATTCACGTATACTTCTATATGCTTTGGCACAAGTTGTAGACTTTCACTGATGCTTCTACAGAATAGATATTAGGAGCTCGATTGCATAGAAATATTTGCCTAACGAGTCTTTCATTACGAATGATAGCCAATTTTGTTTTCTAGTACAATGAAAACGGTTTGACAACGCATTTTATATGTTTTCGGATCTGGGAGAATGCAGTTGTTTTCTAACCATGTTCAGAAAAAAATTGATGGAGTTAAAGACTTAGACTTGAAGAAAGTCTCTTGAATTCCAATTTGGCGGTCAGTAAGTTTTTGCAAAGCCAACAGGGGTGTCAAAATTATTAATAGCAACCTGCCCTTATAGATTTGTTGCGAGCGTGAAAGGGTTTACGTGTCAGAAATATATGGCAAGGGTATATGAATTTATGTCCATTGAATATTTATTGTAATTTTAAAACAAAAAAAAAAAAAAATAAATAAAAAAAAAAAAAATGTTACAAGTAGCACTTAAAAATTGCGTGACTTTCTCCCTGCTTCTTGCTATAATTTTTCGATGACAGCCTCCAATCACGAAGTCATTTTGATTTGTTTCAGTTCTCGTTAGAAGTCGTTATCGGCAATATCTGTTTGGATGTGAATACTACTGATATAAATGAATGCAAGTAGTCCTTCTAATAATAAATTACTGAAATCGTTTTGTGTGATGCAATCACCTTTTGTACAAGTTTCGTCACAAAATGTATAAATTTGAGATGATCTGTAAAACTTATGAGAGAATGCCCATGCATTTCCGCAGAGATGGTTACACTTTGCTTTGCAGTTTTTTGATGTGTAAACATCTAAGCGCGCGTTATTGGAATCTGGTGGAGTAATTCCACACATTTAACTTGCGGGGACGGAAATGCGTCACTATGTTTTATCACTGCATACATTTTTTGGAATCTGGTGGAGTAATTCCACACATTTAACTTCCGGGAACAGGGAATGCGTCACTGTGTTTTATCATTGCATACATTTTATCATTGCATACATTTATGAGCTGGGGCATATTAATTTCAGCTTTTTGTTGATGTGAAATAAAATTGTGTTTTATCATTGCATACATGTTTTGGAATCTGGTGGAGTAATTCCACACATTTGACTTGCGGGGACAGGGAATGCGTCACTGTGTTTTATCATTGCATACATTTATGAGCTGGGGCATATTAATTTCAGCTTTTTGTTGATGTGAAATCAAATTTCTCCATTTCGTCCTTGCACCGTACTCAGAAGAAATTTCAAGAATTCTGCAGGGAGATTATCATCTTTTACCAATGATCATAAGCGGAGACTTCAATATCAATTTTGCAACTCCAGAAGCTCAACCATTTACTGATTTTATGCAAGATAAAGTTAATCTTCAAATGAACTCCAACCGGAAAATTTCAACAACACGATATGGAACAACCATCGATGCTGTCTTCCAGCGTAATCTAGATAGATTACAGTCTCGAATGTACATGTCTTACTTCAGCTACCACAATCCGATTGTATCTATTCTACCGAAACTAGAACAGAACGAATAAATTATTGTTATTTCATAATATATCAAGAATAGGGTTATTACAATTCCCTCTTTTCTCAATGACGTGTATCAAGCCACACACATACCGCACGCACGGTGTTTACACATACACATATTTTGGGACTGTTGGATACAGTCGCACCAATTTTTTTTTAAGGAAGGAATAGGTATTGATCACCCATAAGTATTTGCGTTTGTTTATCAGCTTTTGCCGGCAAGATGAATACTATGGAATAGAACTGTGCCTGAGCAGAAATCGAGGTTGAAAACCAACCGAAGTGAGTTCTGACTAGGGTGCAGAATGGTTTGGACTGGGAGCATTATTCACGAAGATAACAGCGAATACAAGAGATTTTACAGTAAAGCGAGGGGTCGAGGTTCGAATCCCGCAAAAGCTCAAATTCCAGCTTAGGTTTTGTTTTTTTCCACTGCGCCACCTCTCGGGAACGTCTGACAAACATCCGAGAGTATAACTGTCTTGAAATAGCTTCTCAGTTGGCCGTTTGGAGTCGGCATAGAATTGTAGATCCCTTCCATTCGTTTCAAACTTGAAAAACTCACACAAAACGAATGATTGTGAGAAGCTAGGCCTAAGTTTGAGAGACGAAAAGAGACTCGACAATGGTGGTCTGATTCGAATATCTCTCGAATCTATATACTTTACTTTACTTTTACAGAACAAAGTCCTTTCCAGATCTCCAAGATCACAAAAGGTCGAATATTTCTGACAAAATCTGTCAGTTTGTTAAGTGATTGGTTTCACATTTTTTTTGCTGCGACTAAAAATCATATTGTCAGTTCAACACTTTTGTAGTAATTAATCATATCTGATGAGCTGAGAACAAATCAACTTTTTCAGTATTTGCCTAGTTAACCACAGTCCACAGTGGATCAGTGCTGGACTACTACTGAGCGAGGGCCCTCACGTTCGGTACCCGGAAAAATTCAAATAACATTTTGATGTTTTTTTTTTTCCCGCTGGGCCACCTCTTACGAATATCTGACAAATAGTATTACTAATTTATTAATTTATTAATTTAATACCTTACACCTATTAAATAATATTTAAAAGCTCAAGCTAACGAAATGGAGTAAGTACTTTTGAAGTTCACAATAATTTGGGTCATAGGTTCACAATCTTAAAATGAAAGTAGGCCATAAGTCCATAATTATTACGGTGACGATATTTTTCAGAGCCAAACCCGGGACAGAAAAAGTGAAAATGTATAACAGCACACAAATTTCCAAAAAATAAAAATTGTATGTATGTTAGGATGTATGTCCCGTATTTCTTAAAAAAATCTTTAAAAAAAAAACGGGACAGGCTATTGAAATACGGGACTGTCCCGGGAAATACGGGACGTATGGTCACCGTAATATCCATCCATATGACTATAAAAATAAATAAATTAAAACAACTCTAAAAGTATGGGAATGTTTTATAATTTAATGGCGCATGCGAACTGCTACCATTATATTATGAAATGTGTATGGGGGGGCATGTTGCCCCCCTGCAACCCCCCTGCTTGGGTTTCTTTTGGATTACGTGCTGGGTGCGCGGTCTTTTCCTTGTAGTTTGTGTTTAATTTTCAAATTGCAAATACCTCAAATGAGGCCATTAATAAAATTTTGAGCCATAAGACCACAATCAGTGAGTCAAAAGTCCACAAGCATTTTGTGTGATTTTTGTCTCACCTGGGTTTATTATAAGTACACAACTGATTTGTGTACTTATAACCCACCTGGGTGGGTCAAAAGACCATTGTGTGGACTTTTTTCCTGTGGACTTATGACCCTGCGCCGTTTGGAATATCTGGAGCACCACTTATTCTAGTCTGGTCTAAGTAACACCGTGGGGCCGCAGTGATCTGCGAAACACTGTACCCCCTCCACCCACAATCTAAGTTACACCTTGTATCTTAAATATTCCTTAAATACTCTTTGTATTTAACAAAATACAAATCAACGAAAATATTTCTAGTGCAAAATGCAAGGCTATGGGTTCGACAACATCTGAATCCGTGTAAATATATTTAGGAACTTCGAATTTCCTTGTTATTGTCAAGGACAAGATCTCCTCCCCCACCCATGTTCTGGCATCACAACAATAGGCTTTTTCTAAAGTTTGGCGACAGTAAATAATAAATCCGTCTTTATTTCTTGCAAACGGACCTCTTTTTGTCAGACAAAAACAATAATTAATATTTAAGAACTTTTTGGAAACCTGAGTCTGATTTTGTCTACCTCTCAAAAATTGCCCTGAAAAGATACGTATTGAACGACATTTGCAAGAAGAAAATAAATTTAACTCTGCCTTATAATTCTACATCTTCGACCTCCATGAATGGTATAGGTAGGTACATCTCGTCGCTTTGGAAATACTTTGAGATAAAAACATAAATTCACTTCTTTCATCCTCGTCCAACTAAAGAAAACAAAAACAACGTTAGCCTTGAGCTTCAACCATTTGTTTGCTTTGACTTTTCTCTCAAAAGGCACTAACTTGTCTGTGTGCAAGTCAGGAGAAAAAAAAAACTGCCACTGTGAATGCCCAGGTCAACATGCGGGCATACGACATGTCCTCTGTAAATAATCCAAACTGTTTACTCTAGCTGACCATCAAACGGTCTTCAGACTCTTTGTAAATGACATAACTCATACGTATATTCACAAAGTGATATTGCAACCAAAAGTCATTTAAGTTTGAAATAACTTATTCAAGAAAATATTCTTGTTTCTGTGCCACCTTCCACTCCAATCCAATCCAATCAAAAGTTTCCGTTGGGAGCCAACTGAAATAGATATTTTTATATCCGCCCGTGAGTAAAATTCATGGACAAAGTTTTGTTTACTTTTGATATCCAAAATGATGCCTATAATGATTGTTTATAAAAACAGAAACAAAATCAACTTCAGCTCAATTACATCTATAGTGCTCGCATTTGCAGTTGTTGGTTTCAAAAAGTTCTCATGTTTTGGATTACTTTGAGAGTAGAATAATATTTACCTTTGCGTGGTTATTTCTTTCTTTCTTTTTTTTCAAATAATTGGGTATATCCTTTCATTGAAATTGATTTGAATTTGGATAATATGGGAACTTCCATATGTAAAATATAACTTCAAGTACAAATACGGTTTCCAGAACATCTCTTTTAAAGAGAACATGTCCTCTTTTTTGTCAGCGATCTATTTTACACTTTCTTTTTTCGTTTGGCTCTTTTTTTGTCCTCTTTATTTGTTCTGTCCTCTTTTTGTTCTCTTTTTTCAATTTCATTATAATAACTTCATAATAAAAACAAGCCCTTCATTTTAAAACTTTTAAGTACGCCCATAAAAACTAGCAGTGGGTGCACTTTTCCGATGAATTTTATTTCTTTTCTCTTTTGTCAACGACACTCACGTGCCACATCTGTAGCAGTCACCTATGGTACATGATGTCCACTTATACACATTATAATTGTTTTCCTTGAATAACAAAAAAAAAAAAGGGGGTGGTGGGGGGAATTAGGAGGTAAGGGGTTTGTAAAATATGTCCTCTTTTTTCGTTTGAGGTATATGGAGACCCTAAGTACAAATCACTTTCTCCGTGGAGTGTGGGATGGGCAAAGTTTTTCATTTATTTGTGAATATATATTTAGGTAATATTGGAGTAGGTAAGTAATATAGATGTGTTTTATACGATTATATATAAACGAATAAAGCGAGCCAGTAATTTAGTTAGATTTACAAGAGCATAAGGTCGCGCAAAAGTCACTCCCCTTTTTTTTACATTTTAAATTCATTTTTATTATTTCTTTCTTTGACTTACATACTAGACAAAAACGATTAAATCTAATTTAAGACTAAAATTTTTCTTATTCTAGCTTACTGGCTCTTAGCGAGCGCTCTAAACTTAACAATATGCTTAAAATTATTACCTTTCGGCCTTAAATCTATCTATATCTATGATTTGTTTTGTTTTTTTATTTCCAAGGAACTTTATAGGTAAAACTTGAATACTTTATTATTTGTTATGTTTAAAACTACTTAAAATTACCTAAGCTACTTAACCTTAATTACCTATCATTAGGGTGGTGAGCAATCTTATCGATTGGTCACCATCCTGATCGCGTCCTTGGTTGCCTTTCGGCCGCCAACAGGGGTTCATCCGCACCGCCGAGACTCGATCGAGGCCACAAGCTTTGGTCAAGTCTCGGAAGAACTCTTTCATGTTGGCTAGCCCGACCCCTCCCAAGGATCCCCTACTCTAAGCCTACTACTTTACTATCTATCTTAAATCTAAGGAGGATGCTACGTAAGTAGCGCACCGGCCCGGGAGAGCGTATTCACCCTCACTTCTTCCTCAAGCCACCAAAATTCGGTGAACTGCTTTACAGTATCGACCCTATCCTGTTCCGCAATTGCGGTACTAAAACGGAGGAGCTCCTGAGCATTAGCGGCGTACCCATCGTGGATGAGCCGCTTATGCCTCCCGCCGCGGTGGCTGTGGTACAATACCGGCACACCATCTTTTGTCTGGACTAACCCTCTCATGTCTACATGAAGAAATGCCTCAGGCGGGACAAAGCCAGACCGAGGCGTACTCCCGTGGTACATTAAATTGGGATAGTAAGCCCCTGGATTCAGGTTATTATCACTGGCCATCGCCCTAGCAACGTGCCTCCGAATCACCTTAATAAGGAAATTGTCAATCCTATTCAGTCGAGCCCCATTGTATAATGTCCTGTTGGGATAGTATTTTATGTACTGAGATTTAGGAGTTCTAAACAACCCTAGGCAGGCCCTGAGGCATTGCCTCTCAAACACCCGAATCTTTTCCATATAGGACGGCGCTATATTGGACCACATGGGACAGCCATAAGCTATGATGGGCCTTATAAGGGCCACGTAGCAAATGAAAGCCACTCCCCTATCGAACGATGTAATAATGAGTAATAATGAGGATTTAATTTAGTATATGTGACCGCTGATAGACTTGACGTATTTCAGTTTTTATTTATTTAGCTAGAGTGGCCACATGAATTTTTTTTCCAGTTGATTTTAATTGAGGAGTACACGAAAAAAAAAAGTAAAATCAAATCAAGAAAAATAAGCTCCGAATCACGAAATGTTTGTCTAGCTTTAGAGCTTAGCTCCAGGATTTACCTACTAATTCACGACTTTTTATTCGCAATTCTAGAAATTGTACAAAGTGAAGATATTGACCCTCAAAAGTCGTGAATCAAAACTTCTCAGTGTCAATAATGCGATCGAACGTGAAATACATATTGCCATAACCAATCGCAATTTGAAACAAATAGTTCTCAATTTGATATTACTGTGGTTGCGAATTGCAAAAACAATTCGTTAATTACCACTTTTCTGTTGCAAATTACGATTTCATCCCTTAGCAAATTACAACCATTTAGTTTTGAATTGCAACTCAATAGTGGTGATTTGCGAACAACAGGGGTTGATTTGCTACTTCAGTAGTTGCAATTTACAAATTCTTAATTGTAAATTGCAACTTATTTTTATCAGTTTGCAATTCATATTTTGCAATTTACGATTCTTGAGTATTGAACTTAGAAAGTTTTATTCTCAATTTATAACTTATATGTATTGTATATAGGTTTATAAATGTCACTTCTCACTTGTCACTTCTCCGTCCTCAGTCCAGCCAATTCCACAGTCCCATCGACCTCAATAGTTTGTACCACGTCCAAAACTTAATCGCCGCAGTCAGCACCAGCCATCCGCCGCCTACCCCAACAACGATTAGTGCTGCCTTCAGTGGAGTCATTGTATCCCAAAAACAACATTGGGCAGATCGCATTGGGTTTTATACTTTTAAATGTGGGTCAGCTCGCATTCCATCGGTGACGAGTATAAACACATTCTCGGTGACTCAAACGATGATGCATGGTGTGGGTAAACGAACTGCGATCGCCCAAGTTGACAAACGAGCGAATGACGTCTCAGGTTACTGTAAATAAAATATTTAGATTGCGCGCAGCTGGTGGCTGACGATTCATTACAAATGAGTAATCGAAAAAATAAATACTTAGCTTTACTACATATATATTTTTTTGAATACATAATTTATGAGTAGTCGTTTTTTTTTTCCTTCCTGAGACTCATGCGGTGCCATATCCATAGTTGCCACTTGGAAACAAAATAATCAACCAAAAGTAAGACAAGTGCGAGTCGGACTCGCTCATGAAGGGTTCCGAAACAGCAAGTAACATAACATAAAAGTTCTTGTAGTTCGTTGTAACTTTGATCGATATTTTAAAAACTACTCGCTAGATCTCGTTCAAAAAATTATCGTTTGTAGTTTACATGGTAATGTATATCATATATTTTTTTAAGTTTTATCGTTCGCTTATTTTAGAAGTTAGGGGGGGGGGGGGGGACCAAC
The DNA here is from genome assembly GCA_946477585.1 of Cheilosia urbana. Classification (NCBI taxonomy): domain Eukaryota; kingdom Metazoa; phylum Arthropoda; class Insecta; order Diptera; family Syrphidae; genus Cheilosia; species Cheilosia urbana. The sequence goes on along the minus strand of OX297854.1, from coordinate 13,687,953 downwards.
ATTTTACCACTTTGGAAGTGTCTTTCGCGCAAACTATTAACTTTAGAAAAAAATGATATTAGAAACCTAAATATCATTTTTGAAGACCTATCCATAGATACCCCACACGTATGGGTTTGATGAAAAAAATTTTTTTGAGTTTCAGTTCTATGTATGGGGACCCCCAAAATTTACCGTTTTTTTTTTATTTTTGTGTAAAATCTTAATGCGGTTCACAGAATACATCTACTTACCAAGTTTCAACGGTATAGCTCTTATAGTTTCGGAGAAAAGTGGCTGTGACATACGGACGGACAGACAGACAGACAGACAGACATGACGAATCTAATAGGGTTCCGATTTTTGCCATTTGGCTACGGAACCCTAAAAATGACATGGCAGTGGAAAAATTAACCTGTGTTTGAGCCTATGTATTAAATACAATTTTCCATAGAAATTTTGCCCCGCGAAATGTCAAATTTAACTTTCCATGTGAAAATATCAGTAGGCAGTACGCAGTTCCAGTGGAAAATATGTAACTACTTCAAGAACTGATTTGTCAGACACTTGAGTTTTATTGTCAGTCGCATTACCTACATTTTTGACATTTCGGCGTCAAATATAATTTATAGGAAAATGTGAAATTTATTTGAATTTCTTCCTTAAGTCTTCAGAGAAGCTAAAAGAAAAGTGTTGGTACATATCAAATCTTTTTAATTCAATTAGGTACATTATACAAATATAAATTTTGCCAGACTTTAGGCAGTTAAGCATTGGCTACTATATAACATAAAATAAATAGAACGTTACTTACTTAAGTACTAGTAATACTTTTAAACCTTTTCCTGACAAAACGTACTGGGCAGAAAAATTAAGGCAGCATTTACATGTGATGAAATCGAGTTCGTCTATTTGATACTCCTGTTGAAAAAGTTACCGAAACCAGATAAAAATTACCAAAAGTCATCAACTAAGGAAAAAGTTACCGGATTTGGTAAAATATTAACAAAGTGGCAAACGTTGCCACATCGGCCGGAGACAGCGGGATTTGTCTGGGGTGTTTTTTCTGTCTATGCAGAAATTTAAAATACACACAAAATGTTTAGAAGAAGTTGTCATTGATACGAATCTTAACAATCCTTTTCAATATTTCACCATCCATTTTAAATTACTTCCTTTTTAAGTGAGATATACAGTCTGAAAAAAAAAAAAAATATGTATATAGATTTATATACCTTCTTCAGTTTTTTTTTTATAATTAAATAGTTACATACAAGATAATATTCCAGAAACCAGAATTCTAATAATCTCTTGGTTAGTACACAGACAATCACTGCGAACTAGTTATACCTAAACAACTACTTAAACGCGACTGCTTTAAGCAAATATTGAATACCGACTGTCTGTCTCTGCCCATGATTGCAGCTATCCAGAAAAACCACACACATATATGCATCCATAAAAAGAAATGATTTAATTTCGTGTCGGCTACCTGTGCATAAAAACAATCAACAAAAAATACAAACATTGTTTTGCAATATACGACTTCTCTACGTCAATTTACGCTTTCAATTTACATGTCGTCGCTGTAGATCGAATACCTCGTAACCCAGAAATATTAATTTTTCAGGAGGAACAAAAAACTTGGTATAAAAGTAGTGAGGGCCAATAGAATTGATCTGGCTTTTTATTTCAGAAATTTGAATTTATGCGGCTTTATATGTCACCACAACTTGTTACCAAAATTATTATTTTATGTTAATGTCGTTGGTTACGAGGTATTAACTTGCGTTTTTGCTTTGGCTTACGAGGTATTCGAATTTTTTGCCCTCCGTGGTATTTCTCCTGTATACAGGTATTTAATATGTACAAGTAATGTGATTAAAACAAAATAACGTATTTTATTCAAAACGTAAGTAACATAAAAATGAATGCATAAATAAATGCAAACTAACATTTTAGTTCATCGTAGATTTTAGTTCCTTTCTTAATGATACATTCTTCGCCAGGTTAAGAGAAAGAGAAATCTTTTACCGTCTTGTATCCTTGAGGTAGCGGTAATCAATCATCATATTCACCAGTTGGTAAATACATTAAGGCACGTAAATCGAGTGCCATTGGATCATTGATAACCTGTTACAAAAAAGATAGAAGAAGATTGCTGATATCCATCTCCTTATTGTTATCAATCGCAAAAGATAAAAGTGCGTTAGATAGGATCGCATTTCGGTTTTGATAGGTACATCCATCACTAAAGAATTAAATAGGAACTGGAATATATTTTGAAAACCACTGAAGATATTCCAAAATGCAACTGGTAAAGTGGATGCTGTCATATCAGCAGCGGTTTCATCGAACCCGTAACAACAAACCGCATGAGTAGCAAGGTTGTACGGGGTGTCCGCCGGGAAGGTATACTACTTTGTTTTGCCGCCATTTAGTCTTGACAGTTCATATTTGGCAGTCGTGAAGTAGACACATGGCAATTTATTATGGAAAAATATTCGACAAACCAACGTGTTTAAATCCTTAAAACATTTTGTCAAAATCAATCATCGATTACTGTGACGATGAGAAAGTTACGTGAAATTTTTGAGAGAAACAACGTGCCAACAAAACGCACTATTTATCGTGTAGTGAATGATTTCGAAAAAAGAGGGTCTGTAGGTGATAGGCCCAAGCATGGACCACAACGTACTGCAAGATCGGCTGAAAACATTACTGCTCGACGCCGTGCTCAGGAGCTTGGTCTTCAAAGAACAACTTTGGCGACAATTTTGCACAAGAATTTGCATTTGTTTCCATTTAAGATTCATTTGACACAAGACGCCGCCGTACATATACCAATAGGATGTTACAGCTAGCCCATGATAACCTCGATCTTCATGAAAAAATCATAATGAGTGACGAGGTACATTTTCATTTGAATGGATATGTGAATAAAAAAAACCCTCAAATTATTCATCAGTCACCTTTGCATCCATTAAAAGTTACATTCTGGCCTGCAATTTGGTCAGGAGGAATCATTGGACCTTATTTCTTTGAAAATGAAAACGGCGTAGCGGTAAATTTGAATGGGGAGCGGAACGTGACATGATTGAAAACTTTTTAACGCCACAACTTCGAGCTTTTGGCTTGATTAACATGTGGTATCAACAAGACGGTGCCACATCGCATACAGCCAGGATTACAATGGAATTACTGCGAGACCTCTTTCCACAACAAGTTTTTTTAAGAAATGGTGATGTTGATTGGCCTCCACGGTCGCCTGATTTGACTGCTCCAGACTTATTTTTGTGGGGATGAAATTAATGAAATACCGCGTGAAATGTGTGAGAATATAATGAAAAATGTGTTCAAAAGGGCTCGCATTTGTGAGACTAACAGAGGCGGACATTTACCTGATATTGTATTCCATACATAATTGCCGACATTAAGTATAACATTTATCAATATAAGATCCATTCTCTTTTATTTAATCCAAAATTATAAACAAACAAAGTAGTATACCTTCCCTGCGAACACCCTGTACAACAAAAAGTTGCACTCGCTTGAACCCATGGACTCACTTTCACTGCCTGCATAAGACCATTGTAAGGACTATGCACTTTGTCTGCAGAGCAAGTTCTTTCCGCTTTCTCCAGCCGCGCACGGTCTTTCTGAGCCCAAAGTAGTTGCAAATCTTCTTCGGAAAGTTGGCCTACTTCATATTTCGCACACGTGTCGCACTTGTCTTTTTTTTATCGGATGTATTGATAAGTTCATTTCATGAAAAATATTGCTAATATACCATCTGACTCATGCTTCTAATAAAGGGCTCAAAATATAGCTTAGAAGATGAAGTATAATGCAATGGAAGTTTTGGAAAACGGTTAAAAAATACCCGTCCAAAAGATGAGCTTGCATTTGCGTCAGGGCCTTCTGCTTTCTTTCATTTTGAATTTTTGTACTCAGTAGGTACTCTTTGGAAGACCAGAAATACTGGATTCGTCGGTCTATTTCTTTGTTCGATACCGTTATTTGTTCCTGTAAAAGTCGACGACATGAATATCAAAGGTAGCTATATGATATAATCTTCTTTCGCTCTAATAGATTTGGCCCTGGGATACGAGGTATTCCAGCAACGAAAACGCATGGGGGATACGATGTATTTTTATTATTCGCATAGATTAGATTAGATTAGATTTTATTTCAAACTAGCTGACCCGGCAAACTTCGTTCCGCCCATATTTGTTAATGTAATGAAAATAATAATTCCGAGCATTCACAATGCATTTCCTAATTTATGTAATTCGGCCAATTAAAATTCTTTATTCAAAAGTCATATTAAATGCAATATAAATAAATGATGAATAGCTATGTTGATTTGTTTCAATCAAACCGCAATGATTTTGACGTATCGGCTAACTTTCCGCTTTTTCACTAAATTGACAATATGAGAAACATGGGAAATCAAGATTGATGCCACAAATGCACAAACATCCATCCATTATCCTTGTAATAAATTATTTGTCATAGTGAAAGCGATACGCACGGGAAATTGAAGTCGCACGTGATATCCACATTATTTAGGGGTAAGCCCGGAACGTCTAAATAATTCAAAAATTCAACTAATCTCCATAACGTTTTATTTTCACAACAAAAGGTAGTATAATGTACTTCCTTTGCCCGTACCTTTCGTATTAAATCTTGCTCACATTTCGCAAATTGCTTTATTTGGACAGTGTCCATTAATTTAGAAATAGCGTTTGATTTTATTTTTGAATGGGACTGAATGGGAAAATATCCCGCTTGTGTTTTTCAAAGTACCACCTATAGGGTCAAAAACTATTCGCAATTTAAAACTGGAAGCAACCATATCCATTTACAAAATTTCAATCAACTTGGTAGAGCTGTTTCGGAGATCGGCAACAGCGCCACCTATCAGGTCCAAAAGTATCCTTTCCTTCAAGCGGGAACGAAGAATATAAATCTACAAAATTTCATTGAAATCGGATGAAATACAACAATACGAACAAAACAAAAGAAGAATCATAAAAATTGACCCAGTGGTTATCGAGTTATATCATCATCATCGAGTTTCATCCCGAAAGAATTATAGGTATGAATTAAGAAGATTATTATTAAAGAAAATTTAATTGAACTGAAAAACGACATACGCATACAACGCCACATGTTGAGGATTTTCCGACCATGTGCACTAAGAAATTCAGTTAAAAATAATAAATTAATTATTTTATATGTATTTTATCAATATAATAACTCCGATCGAAGCATCTGTTTTAAACGATATTTATTTTGTTTACATCCTCGTTGACGATATTTGCAGCACGTATTCTGTCAATGTTATGCCAACGCCATAAGGTTACATCAAAAAAGTTTGAATTGTAAAAGCGCTATGGTTACATTAGATATAATTTAATATGGTGGCTTTGTATTCTTAAATTTTCTAATTTTCCGCGAAATTTTCTTAACTTTTTCTTTCATAAGATTCTTCTCCTGACAATAACAAACACAACAAAAAAAAAAATTTAGCGAAATCGGTCCAGCCGTTCACGCGTGATGCCGTGACCAAGGGAAATAGGGATTCATTTTTATATATATAGATTCAACATTGGCACATTTGTTCGAACAGCTTGACTCAATGCGATTCGTTCGAAGTCCATTTCTCGCTCCTATTCTCGATTAAATGCGTCAAATCAAAGTTTTGTTGCGCATTTCATCTGACATCTCCAATTCATTATCCGATGTCACAGTGCGAATTCGATGCAAAATATCGTCGGCCATAATATCATCTTTGTATAATCAAAGTATCTATCTACTTCATTTCAAAAAGTTACTTAATGTAACATAGTAAACATAATTTATTAGAACAAACTTTTTGGGTATACCTATATTTAAAAAAAAAAAAAAAAAATTTCAAAATTGTTGACAACAACAATTTGCTTGGAAAATAATTAAAATAATTGACAACAACAATTGCTCTTAAAATTCAAAATATATTTTTTTTTATTTGAAGTGTCACTACTTGATTTCTATCCCGTTAATTTTTTTTTCAAAGTGTATTTCCCCATTCAAACTTTAATTTTCTAATTTTCCGCGCAATTTTCTTAATTTTTTCTTTCATAACTTTGTTCTCCTGAGAATAACAAACACAAAAAAAAAAGAATTAGCGAAATCGGTCCAGCCATTCTCTCGTGATGCCCTTACCAACGAACATCATTTCATTTTTATTTATATAGAAGATTAAATGTAAATGATTTACAAATTAGTCTACAAAAAACAAAAAGCATAGCCTTGCCGTTTGCCATAATTCGCATAGCTTTGAAATTATCGTTTGTGGGTTTATGAGGTATTTTTAATTAGATCCGGAATTTTATTTTTACAATATAAGTACATAGTTACCTAGAAAGTGGACTTTTTTGGGTTACGAGGTATTCGATCTACAGCGACGATGTGCTAAATTATTATAAGACTTTGTTGATTCATCATTCAGTGGTGGTAAATCACGAAATATCTTTTGATAGATATATATAGATTTTGAGAGATATTCGAATCAGACCACCATTGTCGGGTCTCTTTTCGTCTCTCTACCACTATTAATCTTACCCAGGGATACTTTCTGGATTTCTCCAGACTTCTTTCCTGAGCTCAATTCCTAGTGTTAACGCTAGCATCTGTTTATGGGAGATCTGTTTCATCGACTGGGTCTCGACCCAATGATGTCCCAAGATCCTCATTCTTTTGCCAGCCAATGCCGGACATTGACATAGCATATGTGCCCTTGTCTCAGGTTCCGTCAGGCATAGTTTACAGATTTCATCCTCTCTAAGGCCCATCTTCCTCAAGTGATACCCGAAATTACAATGTCCTGTTGACAAAGCCAACACCCATTTCAATGATCCTCGACTCATGCTTAGAACGACTCATGAGTGGAGCAGGTCGGCCACTTAATTGCCATTTTAGCCTATCTACATTGTTCCACGGTTGACCACCTTCTCAGGTGTTCTGCCGTGATCCATTTGTGAATCAGCTGTTCTACCATTCCTTTGCCAATTGAAGAGAATGGTTCTGGTCCCAGCAACTTTTCAGTTGACCCCTGTTTTGCAAGGGAGTCCGCCTTTTCGTTGCCGTCGATCCCTATGTATCCTCGTACCCAAGTCAGTGTTACTTCATTTTTAGATGAACACTTTTGGAGCTTAAGTATACATTCCAGTGTCAATGATGTTGTGATGTTTGTTTGTTCCATGCATCTGATCACCGCCTGATTGTCCAGTGCTATAAGGATATTTCTTCCCTCCACCTGACTCTCAAGCAAGTAGTCCAACGCATGCAGCAATGCAATCATCTCAGCCTGCTATACAGAAGTGTAATTCCCGAGACTAACGTGACGGGCTAGTTCCAGCTCTGCTGAATAGATACCGGCACCCGCTCCGTCATCAATCATGGATCCATCTGTGAAAATCACTGTTTCACCACTCCTTTTTTCTGGAAGTAATCCGTTCTCAATACAAATAGATATATAAATTGACCTACTGAAGTGGTAAATTGCGCCAAACAATGTCGCAAATCGCTACAAATTTAAGAAACTCGAATAAATACTTCTAATCGTAAAATTCAACAAACAGAATTTGATATTCTTCGCCGTTTTCAATGTCAAATAACTAATTTTTTTATCAATTCAAGAAAAAACCGTTGAGATTTGCGAAAAATATAGAATTCGTGAATTGCACCTTAAAATTTTGCAATTGGTGATTTTCAATTCTTCCCGTGTAGCCGACAAAGAAAATCCTTCCTGCTCACTCAGTTGAAAATTCGAATTGTGAAAATAAACAGGGTGGCCAAACTGATATGCTACAATATAGAACAGGGAGCAGTGAAGAGTAGACTTTCTTTCAGCAGTAGGGTCACATAAATCGTATAAAAATTGATCAAAAGAGGACGAGAATAACCCGGGGATTCGTCAACACGTGAAATCCTCCATCGGCTAATGTTGTGCAATAAAATATCCCCTACCTATATGGAGTAGCTCATATTATACTTAAGGAGCTTCCAAACCGGAAGGAACAAAACACTTTATTTTATTTTCTTGCTTTGCTTTATTTAGTGTGGGCGCGCGTATTTAAATGTGTGTACTTAAATTTTTAAAAACACACAGGAAAACATTTTTGTTTTTCTAAGGCGTTTTGTTCCATCCGGTGGGGGCTCTATTAGGCACTCAAAAGTATATAGGTCTGTAGGTATGGCGACTAGATTCCTTGACATGAGCCAGAGCCCTCAAACCGGCGAGCTAGCTAGAGTGCCGCTGGTTTCATACCTCCCATGAAAGAACTCAAAATAGCTATACAAACTCCTTCGCAGTATACAACCATCCTTTACAAAATTTCGCACTCCTCCAAATGAATTCCATTGAAAACAAAACTCCCAGTATACATTTTCGATTGAGTTCTCAAAAATCGCCACTACCCACCCACGCTATATATACTTTTCTAGTAGCCGGCAAATATTTATTCAAAAGTAATCCAACTAACATTACGAAAAACTTCTAACCCCTGGTCATGCATTCCACCCTCACGCTGCATTGAATTTCCCAAAGACTGACATTCGATATGAACTGGAAAAATGTGTAAGGGAGAAAAAGTTGCAAATATACATAAGTACTTGCCCCCCGCTCGCTGCTGCAAAGCAAGGCAACACACTTTCACAAAAATTCAATTTCATCAATGTAACCAAAGAAATTTCCATATTTCACATCGATTTTCTTTCGTTTCAGCTCCTGCCACCCCCAGCCCGCATTCGGACATTGTTCAAATAGCTCCAATCGATCGACAAACCAAACGCAAACCACCAACCAACCACCTGGATCAAACGTACGAATAAACGAAATCAGAGAACAAAAAAGAAAATGATGAAATTGAGGGATTTTTTTGCAAAAGGAAGCAACCAAGTCGCAACGGTCTGTAGACGTTAACCGACCCCAACTCACGGCAGCACCCATCAGAAGGCAACACACCCAATGCATTCTGATGCATCATCCCGATTTGGGATTTTGACAGCCAGCATTCGGTTTAGATGTATTCCACCAGCATATCGAACGTCACAGTCACAGTAATATTTCATTCGAATTCGAAATCAAGTTGAGGGAAAAGCAACAGCACGGGCTTTCTTGTGAGTGGAGTGTGGCAGCTGGCAGCAGAAGACACACGCGAAATAGCGTGATAGAGCGGAGACTGCGAGCACGGGGAAGGCGAACCTCTGAGAAAACATGGAATTCCTGCAAATTCTCAATTTCTCCTTTCTTATCCTATTGCTAAGGACACAAGGTAAGCAAATGCATGCATGCATCGAGAAGATGCACCAGTGACATTGGTACAGCACGTAGTTATCCAGGTTTTGGGCGCTTATCCAAGCCTGGGGTGTTTGTCTATTTCTACATGCCACTGAGACTGTGACTGGAACTGTGACTATCCCTAGGGCTGATTTATAATGGTGGGAAATTTATGGGAACTTTAATTTAAAGAATTTTCGTTTTGTGAGTTTTCCTCGCCGGTTATCCTGCTGGAGAGTGGGCAAGCTGTCCGGCTGTAGTCGTGTTCGTTTTATATACCTGTAATCAACCCCAAATGATTTGTTTGTTTTCCAACGGAAGTGATCCCAACGGGAGGAAGGGGTGGGGAGGGTTTGTTTTCATATAGGGTCCTTGACTGTGAACTTGCCGTTGTTTTTCAACGTTATTGTTGGTTTAGAGACGAAATAATCCTTCCAGTAGTAAAGTATTTACACAGAGAATGAGAGATATGCCAGGGATTGGAAAATGCAGCAGATTATACCTGAGGGATGGAAGGGAATCATCTATGTAATGATTGTAGTTTGTAAAAGAGTTGAGTCTGTATGATATATTTAAAAAAGGATTTGCCGACGAAAGAACTAAAACGTAACTAGGAGCTTTCAATTTGAGCTATTCAGCCCTGGATAGATATCCTTCGGAACGGAAAATTCTCCAATTTCTTACTATACGAATAAGGACTTTTGCTTCGAGAACTTCTTTCGAACAGCTATTCGGAGCATTATTTCGATACAGATGAAACACATATTGCAATACTTTTTGAGTGCCTGAATTGTTTGAAGTATTTTTGAAGTCCTTTCCATTCTTCTCATTCTTTAAAAATGTCTTTTGACTGTTTGAAGTCTACTGATTGATTTGAAGTATTTTTTCTTGGAAAACCCATTATTCATTTGAATTGTTAAAACTCACTTTTCAGATGTAAGACATAAGCTTGAAAATGTATAAATACACCAAGCAACAAGAGAAATAAGTTAAAATTGTATCTCTAAATAAATTCATTTCAAAACAATAAGAACATGATGGATACATAGAACATGGGAATGGGATAGGTATGTGAACTTTTGAATGAGTTTGCGAATTCAGGCGATTGAAATTCACTTGAACCGGAACCACAGTCTAAAGCTTAGTAATTTCCTGTTGCGAAATGATATTTTCCGGTGTCTAATCGACAGTGAAACTTGAGAAAATACAGTGAAAAATATTTATAGAGCTTCAAGGAAAATAAAGAGTTTTCCAATAAAAGGTGTTAATTTGGTATTCAAAGAAAAATGTAATTTTTTTAAATAAATGACCGGATGTTTATTTCATAATAAAGAAGAGAGTATGCCGTTAATAATGAAAAACAACATCAGCCAAATGGCCACCACGAGCACGCATACAGGACCATAGCCTTTCACAATAACACCTCTTATTGAAAAACCCTTTACAAGCAAAATGTTTGTACATATTTGAAAATATCGAAACACTTTGTAAGTTAATTTCGAAATTTTGATAAGGATCAGCTAGGAGTCGATTCTCGTTCTGTGTGTATAGTGAAATATTTGTAAATCATTTTTTCTTATCACATCAGCAGAATTTTAGGCTAACCCAATTGCGAAGCAGTAATTTTAAACTTACAAACACGATTGCTTAAATTCGTGTCTTAATTAATTTACAGCAACAGCAACCAATACAAATTCATAAGTGTACAAAAGTGCAAAACAATAAGTAAGTAAGTACGATAAGGTTAACTTTAATATCAAGGTTTCAAATCTACAAATAAATTTGGTTATTGCTGAAGTCTCTAGCAAATCTTTTTCACAATTGTTAACGGCGGGAGAGCTTTCAATGAGCCCTGGCACTGCGGCTTCTTAAAGGAGCCTGTTGTTCCCTCCCTGGTAAATTCTTAGAGCCATATTTTCACTCCAGAGACCGTCAGGAAGACAAGGATCTTTTCTGGGTGTATATTCGCAAGAGATGCTAAATTAACGATTTCATCACCAAGGATGTTTTTCCTGAGACGACAAAGGGCCGGACATTCTGTGATTATGTGAAGAGAGGATTCGTCACTCTCGACACAAAGCCTACAGATGGGATCCGATGAGACGCCAATGCGGTTCTCACGCGACAGTGGGCACTGATTATTCCTGTTAGGATTCTCAGTTTGTTTTTATCCAGATTAATCAAGAAGAGTGATTTTCTAGAGGAGAATTTATGGAAAAATGTTCTGGTGCAATTCTGCCCAGCTGTATTTTGCCAGATCTCGTTAGGCTCTATTTTATGAGATTGGGTTCTGATGTAGTTCCTGAAATGATTTTTACTGACTCCGCAGAAGGGTTCAGGTCCGATAAGTGGAGTGGTTGCCGATGGGGTTGGGGATTTGAATAATGGTACTTTTGAAACTTGGACATATGTATCTCGAAAACGATCCTTACGATTGTAACAATTAAAATTAATTTCTAAAATAATATGGTCACTTATAACTTAGTGGAAAACTCTGTATTTCTCTGTATTATCGTAAACAGAATTTTTGAAAAAAGGATTTTTTGGAAAATTTAGTTTTCCTTAGTTTACCTGAAAACGGCAATAAGGATTTTGACCAAAATACAGACTTAGAGTTAAATTAATATCCTCAAAATGATTGCTTCCTTAATTTTCAATTCAAATCACCGAAAACGCACATTTCAAAGACTGCTCATATCTCGAAAACCCCATTTTCGATCTGTTTCAACATGTTTTGTCGGCGCAGGGACATAAGTCCCCGAGACTTTTTCGCATATATATTCGGGATATATTTTGACTTCAAGTCCTTTGATGGCTTCACTTAAGACATTCAAATATACTGGGATTCAAAGAAGTAAAAGTACTGTTGTGAATTATTTTTACTGTAGTTGAAATAAGCAATCAAAGACTGCGACTTCAGCGCATGCAAAACTAAACTAATGCATTCTTTTACAGCTCTATAGAGCTTTTGTGCTCACAAGGAAGATCCGAAGCTCTTCAGATATCTACTTCCTCTATATGTAAGTAAGTGATGCTTGGATTGCCTTATCGTATATATCCCGACAGAAAACGGATAGGTTTTCCCGATTCTTACACTCTCCAACCCTCTGGTCGTAATTCGTAATGAAGGATTGGGCAGCTACTAAGATTGAACTGCTGCAAAAGAACAGTCCGTAGATGATAAAAAAAATATTGGAACCTCTCGAAAGGTGTGACAGGTCAATGTTTGGCATCAAGTATGCCAAACTAAAGATGTAAAAAGCTTCAGACACGAGCCATGAAACAGAGAATGAGGGGTCTCAAGTTCGACAAACTTCTGATAAACATCTAATAAACTCAAACTCAATATAAAATTGTAGGACTCTCCCATTCGACTCTCCCAAATTAAAACTCACACAAATGAGAGAAGCTAGGCCAAGGTTACATGAACCTTTTGCGACAGATATTTATTACTACATACGTATTTTTATTTTACTATTTTAATTCCGCAGCTGTTTCATACTTAACTGGTCCTTCATCTTTGAGTATCCCGTCCTGCATGTATAAAACGAGCCCAACTCTCTGCGGTGACATGTGCAAAAAATTGTTACAGCTAATTATTTGTCAGCGAGGGCTTCCTTGAAGGCACATCCCGCAGTGACGTGTAGATATGTAGACGACGGCCCCTCGTGACTGGCTTGACTTGTCTGGAGCGTAGCCCTCCGTCTCCCTCACAAACAGTGCTACTCAGTGTCACTCAAATAGAACACATGTCGTAACATAATTGTATGTACCTGTAAAAGTTTACCCTTACAGACGTAGTAGACGCAGGACTGTCAATGCCATACCAGACAATAATTTCGATCCTGACTATAGAACTGCTGTCAGAGTGTCAGCCGCCAAGACTCGCTGCTGATGTCTTTTGCGTCAGCATCCCCTACATGTGCTGTTAAAGCATGCACAGGCACACACACAGTCATTGTTCTCACGTATACATTCCATAAAAAATATCACGAGCAGGGATTTTAATCCATTACTCCTTGTTGACACCCTATCACGGAACTGAAACAGAAACGGAGATAATCGACGTTCTATCCACCAGAATAATGATATGGCCATGAACAATCGAAACCCATTACTTCCCCACTCCATGGGTAGGTACTTTGCACAACCATTTTAATTATTAATTTCTGTTCTCGTTCTGCAGTTGAGTACCTCACGTCTCCCGGATACAAATAATCCACTTCCCCATCGAAACGTGCATAATCGAATTGCATTCATTACGCAAATCTCTCTCTTTCTCCCGATCAATCCTCCAGCCCCAGCGAGTCCTGGGCCTGGCTAAATCGGAAATTCATCTCGCAATTGGTCTCTTTGTTTTCGAAAAAGGAACAAAAAAATAAGAAGCAGGCAAAACAAATCACCGGCAAAGAAAATGAACATCGCAAAATGGAAATCCCTCTCTCTCTTTGATCATCCCCATCAAGCGGAAAATGCATTTAGATCCTTTTTTCCTCTTCATCTCCATTGGATTTCTATTATTTGTTCAAAGAGTGGACGCAGGCAGATGGTCAGAATTATAAGCGTACCCATTCCAGACGGACCACACCGCATATACTCTGTGTGTGCATCTTGCGGCACATATTCCTGAGAGAATTAAGTTGCCCTGTGCCGTGGACATAGACACAACTACATGTGTTTGGTGGGTGGGATGGGGTCCGGGCTCTGGGCTCTGGGCTCTGGTGTGGCTATGGATTTATTTTCGAATGTGGTACTCCTCTTTGGTCTATCGTTGCACACCCCAACCGTAGTTTAGGGTGTAGTGTTTTATGTGAAATCAATTGTAATGGGAGGGGGTATCCTAAATCTGCCTTTGATGTGATGTTGTATTGGTACCATGCAGTTTGGATTGAATTTTAGTGATGATAGATTGCGAATAGAGTTCGGGAAAAGAAGGCCGAAAATATAATGCATCAAGAAAGCATTTTTCCATTTTTTGTTCTTTTCCCCTCTGTCGGTTGTGGTAGGCTGAAATTTATGATGCCACTTCAAAGGCAGATATATCCCTTATCGTATATATACCTATAGCTATATGCCTTGGCAAAAGTTTAAATTGATTTTGTGAAAGTTCAGCCGGAAAATGCATGCAGGAGTGGATGTTATTTGGGGTCGAATTTTATTTAAAGATATTTCGATTTTCGAATATCTGCTATTGACGTCGGCGGTTATTTTAAGCCAACTGCTGAGTTTCACCGGCATATACGAGTTGGATCGAATTAAAAAGTTGACGTAGGGTTTTGTATATATTTTGTGTATAACTCGAAAAATGGAAATCCATGATGGAAATCCTACTCTGTACCTCCTTTCGAAAGAACATTTTTTTTCAAACATGAACATTTCGAACTCTCCACTTTGAAAGCAGAATAAAATGTAGGTACTGCTGTAGGATTTTGGATTCCGAAAGTGGAATTTATATTAATTCGTATTATTCTTCTTTTTCAACTTTCTCTATTACGTAGTAAGAGAAAGATATTGTATTCGTACAAAATTTTGAACTCGAGGTGTTAATTATTAAAATCGCAGAATTTGTCCGTCTGTCTGTCTGTCTGTCTGTCTGTCTGTCCGTCCTTCCACGGGCCTTCAGCCTAAGCGGCTGCCCGTATTTCGTTCGGATTTGGAGTTACTGGGACTTACAGTTCGAGGCCGTTTTTTTATTTTGCAAGGTAACCTCAATATTAATGGTACTTCCTATACAAACTGTTTCTACCACTTTGATTTGTTCGAAAACGGCTTCGAAATTTCAACCAAAATTGATATTTAAGCTTAAGTAGGTGAGGTTATAAGGACTGCATACCTAGTTTTTGGCTAACATTTTTGAAATTTGGACATACCCATCTTGAAAACAGTCAATACGATTTTAACAAAAATTGATTCCTAAGGTAATATGTTCATTTCTAACTTATTAGCAAGCTCAGTCTTTCTCGGCATTATCGTAAAGCGGATTTAAAAAAAGAGACATTTTTTTTAAACTTACCTAGTTTTTTATAGTTTACCTGAAAACGGGGCAATATCGATTTGACCGATATACAAACTTAGAGTAATATTGATATTCTCAAAATTGTTGCGTTAATTTTCAATTCGAATCATCGAAAACGCTAATTTTAAGAATAGCTCATATCTCGAAAACCCCGTTTTCGATATAATGTATCATCCCGTACTTATTTTTTACTCAAAAAATTCGAATAAATCCGTTTTTTTAATTATTTCTCAAAAATGACTACCTTTTGGGTAGTCGGCCTCTGTTCATATAACATAATTGAATTCATAATTCAATACCGTACTTTAAAATTCAGATTGCAACAGCCATTTAAAATGCTATAGCAGCAGCGCAAAACTTATTTTAAGCAAATATTACCCACTTTTACTTTTTCACTTTATTTGCACACCCATATACACGTCAATCGGAATATTCAGTTTATAACTGATAGTGCAAATTCAAAAACAAATCCCTGAATTCTTACATACCCATATATTTACCTATATAAAGATATCGATCTATCACCAATTCTACCTGCAATCACTGACAACTTACTTAAGCTATCGTCATTAATCTATTCCAGTCAAAAATAAAATCATGCTCCAGGAAATAACCTTCCTTTTAAATGTTTAACAAAATCAAATTTTCATTTTTAATAGCGTACCAGATCAAAAAACAGAAACTCGTATTACGGTTGTCCTCGTACTCAAAAACTTGTAAAGTGTAAAAGCTATAAAATAGTGCAGTAGGCGCTTACCAGAACTTGCGACAATTGTCTGTTAAGAGCTTCAACTTTTAGAAACTCACTTACTTATATGTACTGGGTAGGGGTACTGCCATATCAGATCAATAACCCAAAGGGGAGTTTTTTTAACTGACTCCTTTTTCTATATTTCATGAACCGTTTCTTTTATCAAGCATTGCTTCTCAAATCATTACCTACCTAACAATAAAATAAGAAAGCATCCAACCAAACTTTTTATGAATGAACGAGAATGTTTCGACCCACTCGTGCACTTTATTTTTTATTTCGAAAGCATTACAGAGTAAATACTTTACTTAAAAGCGAAACGGAAAGCAATTTCGAATTGAACAAATTGGATTCAAGTTCGGCCAGTATTTATTTCGGACACCTTACAGTCAGAAAAGTTGCTTCTTAATAATAATTATTTTAACGCTCTAACAATTACAAAAAAAAAAATACATCATTATCCTATTGGACATTTTTGATTGATTTGGATTATTGCATCTAGTGTCTTTCAAGATGTTAGACTTTAAATTTATTTTGATAGAAATACATACTACTTTTAAACTTTTTTTAACCCGACTGAACACAGGGAGGGTTATGTGCCTCGCGCGTATCCTATGTACGTTCCTACGTGACGCCCTGTAGACCAAACAATCGGAGACTAGATACCTACCAGTGTACCTTGAAACAAAATCATACATTAAACATTTGCGAATTTGTTTCACAATACTAAATCCACTTTAAGTCGAGCACTGCACTGCAATCAGTCAACTGAATTTGTAATGTAAACCAAAACACTTCCCCTTACCTACCGCAACAAACTACCTGCCAGAACAAAGAAATCGAACATCGAATAACTCGAAGAAAAGCATGTAATTTTGTTCATAACCATATCCCCCTTCGCCATTCCCCATACACAGTACTCAGGGAAGAAAAAAAAGAGATACAAACAAAATGTTCACTCAAACAAAATCAACTTAGTGAGACTGAGAATAACTGGAAGAAATGCGCGTTATTTTCTACATAAGGAAGTGGGTGTTGAACAAAGAGAGGTCAAACCAGTGTTTAGCACTCTCCCTTCATTTATCCCACGAACCGTGGTCATTTTTCCCTTTTTCCCTTTTCACTGTAGGTACTCAAAATTCCTTTATCCCACGATATTTTTTTTTCTCAAAATCCAGCTTTTAAAAGTAAAATTTGTATTACACGGAAAGAAAATCACGGTTAATTAAATTTTAGTATAAAAATTAAAGTTTGTAACATTATTACGATTATTTTTTGGTACAAGAAAATTTTGATAAAAGACAATTTATATGAGCAGTTTTTTTATGTTTTTTATGCACATTCAGTGTGTTGATAAGCATGGTGAAATGAAGATATTTTCATGAAATTTCAGCAAAAATTTATAGTTTGAGTGTTTTTTGTTAGATTCCTCAAAATCCCACGATTTGGTGCATTTTCCCTTTATCCCACGAAAGTCTTTTCAGACATCGAAATTCCCACAAAAGGGATAAATCCCACGATATAACAACACTGGGTCAAACACAGTGCTCAGGCCTCAGGGTCAGGGACTCAGGCTCAGGCAGGGTAGAAAAAAAGAGATAACAACTAAATGTTCTCTCAGAATAAACTATCCAATGAAAGCTTTAATAAATAATAACCCGACATATTTGAGGTTACCTTCGCGCTTCCCTTTGTCAGGACAATGACGATGAGCGATGAAAATGGATACACACAGAAGATTTATTATAAGATGTGCCATTTTGTTAATACCAAATACATTTGGTAGGGTTTCATGTATATTTTGTTTTTGGTAGATAGTGTTGACTGGTGGAAATTTAAAAAGGGAAGTCGGTAGGAATCGGGTTGTATGGACGCCACGCCACTGCTACCTACACAATCTGACAAAAAACTGCACAGCCTCCAACTGCCAATCAGTTATACTTGAAAGTGTCTTGTTATAATCTTTTTTAAATCTTTTTTTTTTTTTTATAGTCAGTCGAATTTTTTTTTTTTTTTTTTTTTTTAAATTATCTTTTTTATTAAATTAACTTTTTTATGTCTGTAATAGTGCACCAAGAAAACGATTTGGTATTTCATCATAAAGTCCAAAGAGCTATTCACGATAGATAGATAGATCTGGAAATTTGTAATAATTTGTAAACCAAGTATTGACGGAATATAAAAGCCGCCTTTATTGACAGTCAAGCTCCTTGGCAAAACCAATTCAGGGATAGAGAAACCACCGCTAAAATTAAACTTCTGGAATCCGCTCAGGATTCCGGATAGAGTGAAATGAATGGAACTTGCTACTTGCTCAGAAAACTGAGATTTAAACCCGTGTTTAAAAACTGTTACTTTCACAGGACTTCCGAGGTGGACCTTTCCCTTTTGGTTACCCTGGCACTTGGGCTATTGCAAAACTCTGCTACAGTATACTTGTATATCTAAGGTCAACTCATTTGACTCCTCATTGATCATTCCTTTGGTTTTCGAAAGTTTTTTCATGAAAAAAAAGAGCCACCCACCCCACCATATCTACCTGTAATTAAAACACTTTTTTCTTTTTCATATAAATCCACTGCTCGTCGATGGGTAGTCCCTTTCAATCGTTCGACTTCTTTTTGGGTCAATTTATATAAATTTATTTTTACTCTGTCGAGTGCCGTAAAATATAAAAAACAACCCTCACTCAGTGGATTTGTCTTCCATTACTAAAAATCAATATCCCACAGGCCGGCGCATCAACTGGCCACTTCATGAGTGGCTCACTGTTCGGTAGAATAAAAGCATTTAATCTACCTCGGTCTCTGTCCTCTGTACGTCATAAAGGAATTTATTATTACGACTTCACTTTCGTTTACCAAAAATGTCCATGTTAGGTCAGGCAGGGCAGCACCGAATTCACAATTAGCCGCACATACGCAAAGCTTTATCCTTCCAATGAACTACTAAGCCAGTAAACCGGGTGACATAATATTAATTAACCCCTTACCACATGACAGCCATTGTGGTGTGCAAGGGTTAAATGAAGTTTTAAACACTGGAACATGTTGTCATCATTGGAAAAGGATTAAATCCAACCGAAGGAGGGCACTCGGAATCTGGGGGTCTTAAATAAATCGATTACATCTCTGGACTGCAACAGTTGTTTTGCTCGAACGGCTTCGCATTAAAAGAAATCCAAGCGTCTTTCCTCCCAGCGAAGGCTTGGCTCGGTGTTATAATACTCCACACCCAGGACAACAATAACCTCGCAACAAAAAAAAAAAAAAAAAAAAAATAGAGAGAGAAATAAACCGAAATGATGGCAATAAGCTTGGTCGATAATTTGATTACAGTTTTCGCCACCACACCAATAAAAGGAGTGCCTTTGGTATGGTCAATGGTGCGGGTGCCATTAAAAATACACGTTGAATTTTTCATCCAAGAAAGGGACAGCGCCACGAGGAGCTTGAGTGATCGGTGTCAATGAATGGTTGATATGGGACAACTATATAAAATTCGAGGATGGCAAGCAATTCCATTCTGCAGTTTTTAGGGTTGGACATTCACATTGCCATCGACATGGACACGGATATGGACACGGACACGGATACGGACAAGGACACCGACTCCAGTACGAACAAATGCCACCGACACAGACTATGTGACATGAGTGACAACAGTTTGCCAATAAATATTGTATTCAGACATTGTGTCCTCGTGGTAAGACTTAAATGGGTTTTTGTTGTTCTGGTCGTAGGACAACGGACAAGTAAATTAAAATTGTCGTTGGAAGACAAACTCATCAGGCACACCTTTGTTTGCGGTTATCCCTGCTGCTTTGTGACCGCCAATAAATCTGATACAGCGCTTTGAGGCTAACCCAACCCAAAGAGAGTGACGTGCTTTTAATGAACTCGTGATAAGGGGCGAATCCCGCAAGGACATTTATGAGTAATGGACGTTTGTTTAAATAAAAACAAAAATTTATAGATGTTGACTGAAGTGGAACCCTAAAATTGGAAAATTTATTGCTTCTGCTTTTAATTTAGAACAGCGTATTACGTCTCCGATCAGAGAATGTTCAAGTTGATTTTTAAGAATTACTAGCTGACCCGGCGAACTTCGTTCCGCCCAAATTCATTAATGAAATTAATAATTCCGAGCTTTCGCTTCATTCTGCTTCATGTAGTTCGGTCAATTCAAATTTTTTACTCAAAAGGTATATTAAAATTAAATAAATAAATAAAATCAAATACTTGTCGGCCAACCTACCGCTTTTTCACTGAAATGCTTTATGGTACACAACATTTTTTGTTCTATTTCTATTATCGGGTGTGTACACGTACAAAGCGAGAGCTTTGCCGACACGTGAAATTCAATATTTATGCCAAACACATCCAGCGATTTTCCTTGCGACTTATTAATTGTCATAGCAAAAGCGAGACGTACGGGAAATTGAAGACGCTTAAATACGAACGGCAAATCGTTCTGAATAAGTGGAATCCGCGAAATAACAACACCTTCGCCTATGAATTTTCCAATAAAAATCGTTGCTTGAATTATATTTGATATTAAATTCTTCACAATTAAACGCGTACCGCTACAAAGTTTTGGTTCATTTAGGTTGCGCAACAAAATTATTACTGAGACGATTTTTAGTTTCAAATTGTGTGGAGGCAAGCCCGAAACATCCAAAGAATCTAAAAATTTCGTGGGATAGTTGGTGGTTTCGTTTTCATCCATCACGGAGTCGACTGATTTGTATAAATGCAAATCACCAGCGATTTGGTTTTAAATGGCGAAATTAAAATGTTCGAAGTTCTTGTTTTTCGCAGCCAAAATCACTCTTCTCTTACACTCAGCCAAAGGTCAATATTATTCTGAGCGATATTCGGGAAAACATTCATGATTAGTTCTTCCGGTGTCGTTGTAAGGTTGCAAACATTTTGTGGAAACTCAATCAGGCCGGTGATCATTACTCCACCGAAAGGTCATTACGTAAACGATTCAGGGCCTCCAATGCGCGTTTGTAAGCCATTGTGCATTTGTCCCATATAATAATCTTACATTGCTGCAGTACTTTCGCCATCGCAGTGTTCTTTGAAATGTTGCATGTAGGTTCTTATTCCACTTGCAGATTCAATGGCAATTTCAATGCAGGATGAGCTGTTCGACCCGCCTTCTAACAAAGTATCCGCTATCCCAGAAGAGGCTAGGGCCAAAGCGATCTCAGATCTCGAACGAATTGTAGCCAAAATAAGTGAAATCATGAATGTATTTCCAGTTCCGCAATTTTCGTTATCGACTGCTTGCATCAATTCATCGTACACTTTCTTTGATTCTTGATTCAACATTGGCACATTTGTTCGAACAGCTTGGGTCAATGCGATTCGACTGAAGTCCATTTCTCGCTCCAATTCTGGATTAAATGCGTCTTGCATTGAACGATTTGGCTGTGGCATCCCCAATTTGCACAACAAATTGCCACTCATGAGCAGACACATATCCTCGATCAAAATCAAAGCTTTGTTGCGCATTCCATCTGACATATCCAGTTCATTATCCGATGTCACAGTACGAATTCGATGCAAAATATCGTCGGCCATAATCATCTTTGTATAATCAAAGTATCTACTTCATTTCAAAAAGTTACTTTATGTAACATAGTAAACATAATTTATTAGAACAAACTTTTTAGGTTCCTATAGGTATTTAAAAAAAAAAACTTTCAAAATTGTTGACAACAACAATTTGGTTGGAAAATAATTAAAATAATTGACAACAACAATTGCTTTTAAAATTTAAAATATATTTTTTTTTTGTATTTGAAGTGTCACTACTCGATTTCTATCCAATTTGTTTTTGTTCAAAGTGTACAAAAATGAATTTATTGGAATGGCGGTTGCGCCTTCTTTCAAAAATTTATCATACCAATATATTAACCTTCTCTGCATGGCCTATTAACCAACAAAAAAAACTAAATCAAAATCGGATGTGTGTGGCAGTCGGTAGGCTGTCACACACACATTTATTAAGTAATTTTTATATATATAGAAGATTATCATCGTCAGACGCTGCGGTGCTATAGGTATAGGTGGATCAATAATTTTCAATCCTAGGTATTGATTAAGTGCCATGGGGTATTGGGATTGGGAGGTGACAGTCCATATTCGAAGGAAATTGGTTTCGCTTTGGTTTTGGGACTAAGTTTTCAAATAGTTGCTTACTATTTCTTACTATTACTTCATCTTGGGAAACAAAATCGAACTTTTTTTGCTGTTGTTTATTATTACTAAAGGGTCTTTCTGTTTGTGGATTACTGCTTTGAGAGAACAGCTCTAAATAACAACTCGTAGACAATTTGGTAGGAAAGATAGCTTTTTCGAACTACACCACTAATTCATCATCAGACTCCTTGAAGTGATTGTTTGAATCAGTGTTGTTATATCGTGGGATTTATACCCTTTTGTGTGAATTTCGATGTCTGAAAAGTATTTCGTGGGATAAAGGGAAAAAGCACCAAATCATGAAATTTTGAAGAATCTTACAAAAAACATTCAAACTATAAAATTTTGCTGAAATTTCATGAAAACTCTCACATTTTACCGTGATTTTCTTTCCTTGTAATACAAATTTTACGTTTAAAAACTGGATTTTGAGGCAAAAAAGTATCGTGGGCTTTTAAAAGGGAATTTGAGTACGGTGAAAAGGGAAAAAAGGGAAAAATTACCACGCTTCGTGGGATAAATTAAGTCAGAGTGCTAACAACACTGGTTTGAATAGTTTTGAATAGTTTTCCACTTGGGAAGACATTTCTGTTTTCTCCTGTCAGGAAATAAACTTGCATTTCGATTTTTTTTTTTTTTCAATTGACCAAGTGACAACCACTTGCGCCAACTGAGCGACGAGTACAAGCCCGACAACTAGTGATTAGAACGGAGGGGAAGTCCTACCTCTGTGCGTTGTTTCGGGGTTTCTTCGCCTTCGCGTTCGCCGTCTTTCATTAAGGAACTGACAACTTTGTTTTTAATAAAATGACAACTTTTTAAGATATTTAAAAAAAAAAAAAATTGTATTGTCTTGAATTACTATCAAATGGGTCGCACAGTTCTACTTCTCGTTCAATATGGGCTTAGGTGCGAACGCTACTGTATTTGAGGTTCACGATTTTAAATGAACCACATTTTTTTTTATTGCATTTGACTTTTTGAGGTGCAAAGTGTAACAAGCACTGTTGCGAGCTAAAAAGAAACTTACCAGGGTTGATAAATACAGTGCGGTTCATTTGAATAGACGCACCACAGTTGCATTTTGGATCTTGCTTTTTTTTTGTCTTATGTTGATCAAAGAGAAAAAAAAAACATATTCAGGAGAGAGGTACATTTATATTGAGTAAAAGAAACATAATTTTAAATTTGTGAGAGTCCCATAACGGTAGTCGTAATCTCCTTTTCCTATATCATGCAAAACTGCAAGCATTTTTTCGGTTCATATGAATAGTCGCACCCATAAAAAAGTTAAAAAACAACAAAACACTAAATTTGTTCGCAATATTTTTTTTTCTTTTATTTATTTTAATTAATTTTGTGCCATTTTAATAGCGTGTACTGCCTCCACCGTTAGAAATAACCTCAAAAATTCTGTTTTTTTAAAGAGTCATACAAACTTTGAAGATAATTCAAGGAAATCTTGGCCCAAGAAGCTTTAATCGCCGCAATTAGCTCTTGATTGTCTTGATATTGCTTGCCTCCTCTGTAAATTTCACGGACAAGCCATCCCCAAACATTTTCAATGATATTAAGATCAGGCGAATAGGGAGGCCAGCCCAATATCTGGATGTTCTGATTGGCAATCCATTCTTTAACAACACGGGAATTGTGTATAGGCAAGTTGTCCTGTTGAAATATCCATGAAATAGGTCCGAAAAGTTCCTTTATTTCCACAAAAGCCGTTTCTAAAAGAGCTTTGTAAGAAACCCCAGTAATTTTGTTGGAAACGATCACCAATTTAAAAGCACCATAGTACGAAATCGAACCCCATACCATTACTCCTACTTGTCTTGAATGATGACGGTCTAAAAACATATTTTCTTTCCGGAGATCATGAAAGTAATAGTTGTAGCCATCAGGACCATCTAAGTTAAATTTCTTTTCATCCGAAAAGACAACTTTGCTCCAGTTTCTTGAGACCGCTTCAACGTCCAAATCCCAAGTCATATGCAATCTTGCAAATTCAAGGCGCTGTTGCTTGCGTGCTCGATTAAGCGGTGTTTTTTTTGTAGTTTTGTAAGCTTAAAGTGTGGAGCACTCACAATTACACGACGCACAGTGGATTTCCTTCCTTTGTAACTATTTCCATAGGATTCACCATTTTTGACAAAGTTTCTTATAACGTGTTCACTTCTGCCAATTTTACGGGCTATTTCGCGATTTGAAAAGTTCTCCGAAAGGTAAGCTTTAACTTGAGCTCTTTCTTCCAAATTTAACACTTTTTTTCTGTCCATTTTAATGAAAATAGTAAAAAAAACCATTTGCCTCACTTTCTAATTAACTTTTTACTGCTCTTTGTCCAAGCACTTGATGCTAACTAATCAGTTTAACCGGTGCGACTATTCAAATGAACCGAAAAAATGCTTGCAGTTTTGCATGATATAGGAAAAGGAGAGTACGACTACCGTTATGGGACTCTCACAAATTTAAAATTATGTTTCTTTTACTCAATATAAATGAACCTCTCTCCTGAATATGTTTTTTTTTCTCTTTGATCAACATAAGACAAAAAAAAAGCAAGATCCAAAACGCAACTGTGGTGCGTCTATTCAAATGAACCGCACTGTATGTTGCATCTACCTACACATTTATTTATTTATTTATTTATTTATTTATTTCATCAACAAGCTTAGCTTACAGATTATGAATTTTTATAAACATATATAATACATTTAGTTTAATGGGAAAGAGAAAAATAGAATAATAATTAAAAGTTGACATTAGTTTGAAAACAATCTAAATAAACTGCTTTTGAACCGCTCTCTTGATATATGAAAATCCATATGTCTACTTACAACATTGAATGAATTAAGGCATCTAGTAATTGGCTCATTCCGACCATAATTTCTTCTCTGCCCCAGTTGGTAAAATCAGTTATTATCCCTTAAAACCCTCCCCGGAGCCTTAATTGGAAGCATGGACAAAAGTGTACAACTATCAATGTGTGAACACAGTAAGTCTCTCACAAACATTACGTCATGTGCATTCTTAAATTCTAACAGTTGACATCTAGCTTTATAAGAGGGCTGGAAATCCCAGCGCATTTTAAAGAAGACGTATTTTGTAAACCGCCTTTGCACTCTTTCAATACGGTCCGAATGGGATAAATAGTTTGGATTCCAAACAACATCGGCGTATTCAAGTATTGATCTGGCTAGGTTATTAAAAAGCGATATAAATGTATGAGAATCAGAGAAATCTTTCGAGTTTCTTTTGATGAACCCAACAAGAGAATTAGCCTTAGCGACTATATACTCGATGTGAGTAACAAAGGTTAGTTTCGTATCAAGTACTACACCAAGATATTTAATTCTGTCAAATTTTATTAATGGCATGAAATCAATACTAGTTATAAGTATGCGAATATTTTATTTGAGATCTAACGAACGAGATAGCAAAGCTTTTTCGGACGTTTAACTTTAAGCAATTATTAACGCACCAATTTGATAAATTGTTCAGGTCCGTCTGGACCTTTAAGCAGTCATTGAAGCAATTAATTTTTAAAAATATTTTGAGGTCGTCAGCATACATTAAACAGTGGCAGTGTAGTTGTTGAACAATATCATCGATAAATATTATAAAAAGGAGCGGCCCAAGATGACTACCTTGAGGAACTCCAGAAGTACAAAATATTAGTCTTGAGTGATTGTTATCAAGAAACCTTCCAATCAAAAATGATGAAAACCACTTCAGCATAGCTGAATGAAATCCAAATTGCTTTAGCTTTCCTATCAGAAGTACCTGATTTACAGAGTCGAATGCTTTACTAAAATCCGTACATACAGCGTCAACTTGACTTCCGCCTTCAACAGTATTTATAACAAAAATGTGAAGTGGACCACACTGAAAAAAAAAGGTACACCATAGTAGTGAAAAAGTTCATCAATGTGATGAAAAAATCAACAATTTTAGTCCAGTGAACTTTTTCATTAGTATGATGAAACCGATTTCGTCAATATGATGTTGTTCATCATTCATCAACTTTGTTCATCAATATTATGAAAAATTCATCAATATGATGAACCCAAATTCCCCTTTAATTTCGTAATGTGATGAATGTATTCATCATATTGACAAATTTGTTCATCAATATGATGCACACTTTCTGTGCTGTCAAATTTGTTTTCATGTAGTTGTAAGATTATTCACACAAATAAAAACATGAAATAAAAATACTGACACCAATATAAATCGTAAAGATATAGCCTTCCCACTTTCATGGGGATGCTAAAATACTTAAACGATCATAATGTCATGAAAATGGTAATGGTAATATTATGTGAATTTAACTATTGAATTTCTTCGCATCTGAAAGGAAAATATTCAAACGAAAATCAGTTTTACCACGAAAGTCAATAAAGTGTAGTGGCACGCGCTCAAGAAATATTGAAGATTTATAAAAATAAATTTTATTTCTGAGTTACTTTTATCACTCCTGGGACAATTTTTTTTTTTTTTTTTTTTCATAATGGATCCCAATGAGAATCAGAGAACGGCCATTTGCCTGCCATATGCATATGCATAGAGTTACAGGGTGCATGTGCTGTGCATACATTTGTGTTTGAAATGTGTTTTTGCGTTTTTTGTTATTTAGTTATAATTTTATTGATCCATTCTTTTGAATTTTATAATGTTGAGGCGTGAGAGAACAATGTACGAGAAAAGTTTGGTTAAATAACAATATTACATAGATTTTGAAAATATTTTTAAAAAGTATATATTTATTTACATTTATGTGTGTAATGAAATCACAACGTTATAATTATATAGCGAGCTCTTTTTTTTACCAAAGGAAAATCGTTGTAGAAAATTCATGATAATTGTAGTTTTATTTTAATGACATATTTATTTAACGTCAAAAATCGACCCTACTGATAAGTTTCCACCGGAGAATAACTGCGAGATTTAGAAAAATTTCCGTAAATCCCGCATAAATCTCGGAATTTATCATACGAAAGTAATCTCATTAAAAGGGAGATTAGAAATAAAACAAACACACTTTTCACAGCTCGATATGTCAAAAGTGAAAAAAAAAAAAAAAAATGAAATAAAAGACATCAAAAATGTCTCTCTCTCTCTCTCTCGTGAAATGTCATTTTCTCTCAGAGAGAATATCTACGTCAAGTTAATCTTCTTTTATTTGGTGGAAACACTTCGGGATTAATTCTAAACCTCTTGTACTTAATCTTGGTATTTGTGTTCGGTGGAAACGTAGCTTAACCTACCTTTTAGAAGTATGTATTCTAAAACACGTACAATAACATTTTTCGATATTTACGTTTTACTTTTTACAAATGAAAAAGCTATATCAAGATATCGGAAAAATAAGCCCCTTTGAAAATTAGATAGTCTTACTCATGATTTACCTTTTAAAACGTCGCTATGAACATTTAGAGCAAACAATTTATACCGAAAAACGTTCGTTTACATAGTAAAATCATTGAAATGAAATCACTTGGTCAACACCTCCCAGATATATCTATGCAACTGAATTAAAGTTATACATTAATTGCATACCTTTAATTAAGGCTAGGTAAATTGCATTCTTTTTAGGGTAAATGAGGCGCTCCATCGAAGATATGGCTTCTAATTATATAAGTTTCATTATACTGATAACATAATAAATACTTAAAATATATTAATGTATCAAAGCTATTTATGCAAAATTTATAACATTTTATATAATGTGAATAATCGTATTAGACAATAGCTTTTTTATATTTCCACCATTCTTACACTAACATTGAATTTTTCACACTTCATTAATTGTTTTAAATTGTATATACTACAGTTTATTTAGCAAAACCAGTCGCCGTAGTAAAGGAAAAAATAAAAAGGTTTGTTCATCGGCAAGCAATTGTCAATACATTGTTTAAAATGCAAATGGATACTTTTGGGGGAACATTAATTAAAAGATAAACAAATAATTATGTGATGAAATTTCTAAAGTATATCGAATCTTTTAAGATATTCATCGTTCATCGTAAAACCATTCACAGTTTTCTTCTATGCCACCCTGTGTAGATACTTTACGCTGGATGAGCAATGACATAATAATTATCTACGCATATATACATTAAAAGACTCATCATGCGTGTGTGAGTATAAATGCTGTACCAACATCGCGTGTGTACGCCTACAGCATACATCATATTAACAATCTGTGCATCACATTGAAGAAACCGATGAAAAAAGTTCATTAATATTAGGATTCCATTCATCAATATGATGAATATAACGGTGAATTTAATTTTTTTCATCAATATAACGAATTAGTTCATCTATATTATGAAGGTTTACATCAACGTTCTCCTTAATAAAAATTAATGTCTGTTTTTTGACGAACGCTGTCATCAATATAATAAAAGCCGTCATCAAAACGATGAACGTCGTTATCAATATGATAAAAATTCAAAACTTGGCAATCGTACTTGAATATGATGATTCCATTCATCAATAAGACGAATAAATCATCAACTGGATGAACAAATGACTAAATTCATCAAAATAAGTGTTTTCGTCATATTGATGAAATGTTTTGATGAAATAATGAACGAAGTTCATAAAAACATACGCTAAATTCTCTTCAGAATCCTGTTGAAAAAATTGATGAATTCATTTTCATCATATTGAAAAACTGTTCATCAATTGTCAAAAAGTTTTCATGAATTTGTTCATCATATTTATGAAAATTACGCCAAATCAATGAATATCATGTTGATGAACGCCATTCATCAATACGACGCCGACTTTTTTTTTCAGTGCAGATTAGATGTTGTCGAACGACCCGAAACAAAACCATGTTGAAACTCTGATATGTTGCCCTTAATATGAAAATTTATTTTGTTTTTTACTATACATTAAAAAAACTTTGTCAAACTACGTCATTTTTAGAGACAGATTTAAAGATTGGCACCAAAAATGAGACCTTCCAGTCATCTAGGAATAAACTCGATGCTAGTGATAGATTAATTATCACAAGTAAAGGTTTGCTGGTAGAGCTGCAACATTTTTTTTTTAATTATTGCAGGAATGCCATCAGCGCCAGGCTTAGGATTTGGTTTCAAGCTACAGACAGCAGACTCAATATCCTGAATCTCTAATGTTAGTTGGCCAAAATCAATTTTAGGAACTAAATATATGATTCCGGTAAAATAGGTATAAAAGATTCAGAAAAAACTGATTGAAAGAACTATGCAAATAGTTCGACAGAATCCTTAGCATCATTGGACACATTACTTTTATAAAACATTTCTTTAGGCAAACATTTTGAGCTCTTTTTTTGATTTATAAAAGACCAAAACGACTTCGAATCCAGTTTTAGTGATTTCTTTATTGTTCGGTACTAGGTGGCGCTGTTATTTAAGTGTGCATTTCCCTCGGTCGTATTGAATTTATTATACTACCTACACTTAATATATTCTGCAAACGTTTATTTGGTCTTTTGGACACTCTTGTGGACAGTGGATTCGCAGCACTTGAAAAGCTACAAAGTTGCTTATTGATAAAAACCAACCAAGCCAAGTAAAAGTTGACTTAAAAAGGAATTTTTCAGTTAAAAAGAACAGCGATTGTCAAGTAAGCTTATAAGATCCTATGTTTCTGTGATGCTATTTTCATTCGTGCTTAGTGGCCAAATAATGCTGAGCTCACAACCAAGGGTTTTCTGGACAAACACCTTAAGATTTTCAGTAACACTATGCGGTCCAGTCTTTTGAAAATAAATACTGGCGGTCACACATTCCACCTAGCTTTTGGCAGTCTTTTGTGTTTCGTCTTTATTTTTGAGTCAAAGTCAAGGCCATATAAATAAACGACTGAAATGAGAAGGTTTTTGAAAAGTAAAGTAGAGTATAAAAAGGGTGGTTAAATTTTAAGGGCCGATGTTGAA
Source organism: Cheilosia urbana (assembly GCA_946477585.1). NCBI lineage: Eukaryota > Metazoa > Arthropoda > Insecta > Diptera > Syrphidae > Cheilosia > Cheilosia urbana. The sequence goes on along the minus strand of OX297854.1, from coordinate 13,657,734 downwards.
TGTGAACCACACCTAAACTTCAAGTTTTTTTCTGCATTTCCATTGACATTTCTCAATTTCAGACTAACTCAATTTGAACAATGGAAAGATACACAATCGAGCAACGTGTTAAAGTTATTCAGGCTTTTTATGAAAATGGACACATATGTACATCACAGGTTCTGGCTTACTTCTTGCGGCATTTATTTTCTAAGTTATGGATATTTTTTACAGATTCCAGTTTCAAAGCAACCACTTTTTTGCAAAGCTGCATAGGTATTCAAAAGTGTCACCCTAATGCAGGACTTCCCACGCAATTCATCTCCCGACGTTATAGCTCAAGACCATCGTTCTTTTTTCTCCATCTCCCATGCATACCTACGATCCCTCCTCCACGGCAGTTCAATCCCTGGAACCGCAAAACGTTTTTTAAAATACATTCGCCAACAAATCAATGTCAAGACGACTTTTCTCTGCCATTCCGTTCTGCGTCGCTTCGGCTTCCAATTGCAATTGCCTTCTGTCTGAATAGCTGTCAGCCATACCCGTGTATTTATATTCATCACATGCATGAATGAGGCATTGAAACTCCCATGCACATGCACAATCATAGTCGCTTGTCGCAGTCAACCGGTAGTAGCTAACTCTGGGTGCAATGAATCCTCCAGGGTGCTCCGCCTGCCGTTCTCATCTGCCACCTTTGGCCTTGCCTCCGTCGAGTCGCCAACAACATGTTGGGCATGGCCATCATATATATATACAAACAAAGGGAAACTTCTGCGGAAAAAATAACATCATGCATGGGGTATGGCTCAAGAGAGCCAGAGTGCTCCATGAGGTTTCCTTTAATTGAGAACTCCACTTTAAAAGTCATGCAAGGCGTTTTTTTTCTCGTCTTTTTCGTTTTTTTCTTTGAGAACAAAGCGAAAACTTTTCTTCCATGAGCATTATTGTTGGTTCAGCCCCACGCCCTTAGAGAAGTTTAGAGCCAAAGTCATTCACAGCTTTCCCCTGTCATTAATAACATTATACCGACCGACCAACTCTGACTAATAATGGTCACGGTTGCACTGGAAGTAAGTGGGTTTTTGTGGGGCCCTAAAAACTCGCTACCACTTAAATCTGCACGGTCTATTGTTGTAATCGTGGCGAGGCTTCGCTTCTTTAGCATCATCTTCTATATGATGCCGAATTGCCGACGCCGCCGCCGAGTTGAAGGTGTGCTTAGAGCAAAGTCATGGTCCATGATTAAAATTAATGGATGTATGTGTGCGCTCGCTGTAATAAATGAGCTCCAAAATCACTATTTGTCCTCCTTTCCTATTTTTTCGTCCTGCTGAAGAATACATTTTTTTGAAATTCTCCCTGTGATCTTCTCTTTTGCAGTTCTGTTTGCCGTCAGCTGGGAGGAATGGTGGACCTACGATGGAATTTCAGGTGAGTGCTAATATAACTCCTTTTGCAGCTAAGTCCTTGTGCACACGAGTGTCAAATAAATCGCTCACTTATCTTCCGGTAGAAGTAGACAGTAGAAAAAACCCGTTCAAAGAAAGAAGGACTTCTTCGAAGAAGTTGTGGCGTTAGAAGGGACTTGCAGTCGAATTATTTTTTGCTCCTTTATCCTTCTGTGCGAGAATCTTCTTTCAACATGTGTCTGGGTAGGAAGGAAGCACACCATAAAAACTGTTCCACCTCTTGCGATTAGCTTTACACCCATTTGCACACAATCTATCTAGCGAGCGCGAGAGTCGTTTGTTATTGCCCTGAAACGGAAGAAGATGCAAACGCAGAAGAATAAGAAAAGGACTAAAACACGAGCACCTTTGTGTTTGGCAGCATAACATCTAGTCGCAGCATCAACTTGGCGGCTGGTGTGCGGGAATGAGATTGCTGACTGTTGTTCATCGTACAATGGATGGTTGCATCGTGCAGGAGACGTGATAGCACGAACTATTGCAACAACATGCTTAAGTGAGGGTGCCGTTGCAAACATATACACACAGACACCGAACATAGAAGCCAGAACCCAGAACCCAGAACCCAGAAGACTTGAATAACTTTTATCGTGCATCGCACAGTGATTATGCGTCAACTATCCCAGCCCTTCCTACTCAATGACGGCAACTATTTAGTTTAAGACTTCAATCCCATTTCAAGAGATTGCGCTCGCTCGATTCGATACGATGAGGGGACATCGATATGTACAAGCGATTCGGGTCGAGATCGAAAAGCATTCGCAATTTGGTTATCGTGTGGGTTCAATGGTTCATTTGCTGGAACAGGGGGGTTGAGTGTACGTGCCGTATCAGTTTATCTACAAGTAAGGGTGGACTAAGTTGTATCGGTTGTGTGTTAACAAGATGACTGTTATCCTATTAAAGAGGACTTTTGTGTGGGGAATCCTTTTCGGCAACTATGCCAACATGAGTTACTTGAAATTTTGAATGGAAACTTTGGAGAACAAAAAATTCCCATCGCGCTGTATTCGAGAGATGTGTGCTGAGTGGACAGATAAGCTCTGGCGAATATGTGCCTTAAGCTGTATGGAAATAATAAGACTGGCTTATGAAATGAGGTTGAGGTGATTTGATTCAATGAAACAAAAAATGTGTATATCTAGAGATGACAGAGTCGGATATAACCCGATTTTTACTTAGGTACTTACTTACTACGTACGTAGGTACTACTCTCGACTCGTGAAGGGTCTCCAATTGAAGCACCGCAGTCTTGAATCCTCTGCGCTGTCTAAGGCACTGCTGCTGTTCAAGTTATCCACACCAAACATTTTTTGCATCCACGATGGCTTGGTCGGCATAAAATTCTATTCCATTCCATTCGTTCCAAAAATGAAAACTCTCACAAAACGAATGGTTGTGAGAAGCTAGGCCTAGGGTCCCTCCGGACCTGTTGCGCCAACTATTTATTTATTTTATGATGGCTTGGTCTTTTAGACAAAGGTCCGATCTTCCTTGTAGTTTCGAAACAGAAGGCTTGGATTCGAAGATCCTCCTAGCTCATTAATATTATACTCTTTCCTATTATTAGCCGGATGATGATGATGAAGTAAACGGATTCGGTAAGACAGAAAATCACCAACTTGGCTTAAAATCATCACCAGCTCAGCAGCACTCATCGATAAGAAGTCTCGCAAAACTGTGCAATTATCTAGGACTGAATCAATTAAAGAAAAATTAGCCCTTTCTGATTGTATGGTATTCATAGCACCACCCTGAAAACCTAGTTAGGTTCGAAGGCTTAACTTGAGAAGCTGCCATCGCTATGGTTGGAGAAGTGGCTGCTTGACATTGACCTCTTTAGGCAGTCTTTTGTTCTTTAAACGGTCGCTGAGAGTCACCTCACCTAAGTAGTCGCTCTATCTACGATGTTATTGGTCAGCACCCGCATTTCATGATCATAGGTAAAAGTTGGAATAAATACTCACTAAAGACCAACAATTCTGACCAAGCTTGGTACTAAAAGAATGAGATCTGTCTCTACATAGTTCCAGCTTGACCAATCCTACAGTAAAACCTCTCATCGCTCTTTTCATTGCTCGAAGTGCTTGAATTTCATCTTATAAGTACAGCTTCAAGCCTATTTATGGTTATGGTATTTTATCATCTGAAATGTTTATGTGTAGATATATCTACGAAGCCAACACCTTTTGCTTTCATAAAGATTCAAGGAACCCGTATTTTGACATACAAACATAAAAGGAAAAATATTCCATGGAACGTATCCGTCTTCTAAAATCTAGATTCTAGATGAATGTAATGCTGTCAGAAAACCCATCAAGTCAGGCTTATTTTTCGGGTTTGTAAAGTAGGGCTTACCTTTCTAGACCCGTTTTGGTGCTCTTCAATATGTAGATTACAGATCCTCTTTTTTTGTTGTCGATGCTGTCCAGTCACCCCAAATTCCTCAGAGACCTGTTGAGAAAGTATGAGATATTTTAAGATAAAATGAGATAAATCGTCCTGAGTTAACTTGAATCCGCAGCTTCGACATAAATCATCGTGAGATCCTTGAGATCTAATTTCACTGCATAATATCCTAAAATGTTATCAGCTCATCTGTCCAGACTGAACCAAACGTTGCACCGACTTTTATTCTTTTATTGCATACTGACCAAAATATCTACCATCTCTTAAGCATCTTTCTCGATTACGTCGCCTGAGAATTGTTTTGTTCCAAATGCCACTGTTGTCGTATTTGAGTTAGGAACGGATCCGATGGTAATTTTGTATGCTCTTTTTAAATCTGTGATTCGATTTCGTCTTTCCAATCCTGAGATATCAAGCATCGGCTTTGTCCCATATCCACCAAAATCAACAGTTTGTAGAATTGTTTTGTGTCAGAAACCATTTTTTGGCGTTTGGGACAAATTTTCCATATCATTTTTTGCAATTTTTTTGCGAAAATTGTTCCACGTGCATATGCGGTATAAACGAAGTTGAGAATTGGTTTGTCCTACGTGGACTTGTGTTAAAGAAAAGCCATATCCATTTTTTTTTGTGTTCCGCGTGCAAGGACAAACAAAAACTCAGTTCCAAAATATAGGAGGTGGGACGCAAGTCAAAAAAGTAGACTTTTTCGTAAATTAACGTAGCGGGTGAAGGGTTTGGCAATACACTTTGAAAATTGGTAGGTAAACTCTTCATAAGACTCACTAACTAACTAAAAAATAAATCCTATCACAAGATTTCGGAGTACCAAGTACCAAGTATGCAAACCTTTAAATGCGTTTTTTCTCGGAAAAGTGTCAATGGCGTATGGAACAAAACAATTCTCGGGCGACGATTAGTAAGAGAAAGATATTGTTTTCGGACAAAATTTCGAACAGAGACATTAACTAATTCTGACATTACAACTAATATCCGTCTGTCCGTCCGTCTGTCCGCCTGTCCATCGGCTTCTGGGGTCTACAGCCTAAACGGCTGGCCGGAATTTTTCCAAACTTTGCATTTCGAGTTTGTGGGCTTAAAATACAGGACCACTTTCTTTTTTACGATGTTCTCATTAATAAACGGTACCTACTTCCTATATAACGGTTGTAAACAATTTTTTTTTTAACAGCTTCAACGATTTTATCTAAAATTCATATTTGAGCTTAAGTAGGTAGGGCTTACATCGCTGCATACTTAGTTTTTTGCTAAATGGTCGAATTATGGTACTTTGAAAAACGGTCCATAAGACTTCAACAAAAATGCAATCTCAATGTAAGATGGTCCTTTCTAAGATAGGAAACTCAGTTGTTCTCTAACTCATTGTGTAGAACGCACTTATCTAAATTTGGTTTCCAATATTTTACATGAAAAACTGCACAAGATGGAGATGCCTAATGGATGAGGTCCAGTTCAACCTCAGACTGAAGCGCCACCTTCTTCTCTCCATTTAATCGAAGAGGTTATGATCAGAACTATAGGGATCATAATTCATAACCTTCCGACTTTACTACATTCTTACTGGTCCGCCTATGGAGTTCGCCGGTTCGACCTCAAAAAATATCATCAGCAGGCCTCCCGATTTAGAATAACTTCATCATTAAGGCCAATCAAATGCTGATGTTTCTGCATTTGGTTGATCCAGGCGTTTTTAGGCCTGCCTCTTTTAAACGGTTGTAAGGGAAAGTTGTGTTAAAGTAAAAAAAGTTGGCAACACAACATATTTGTGTTTGCATTTTGCATTCTCTTGATCATCCCTTCCACACGTTTTTCTGTTCTTTTTAATTTTTCTTTTAGTTTGAATAAAACCATAATCCTCATCGGATGTGTTTCATTTCTCGCGGTTTTTTCTCTCTCCCACAGATATAAAATATTGCCAATAAGTTGATTGCCATTGCATTTTTGACGGAGTTCATGGGATCCCTCCTTAGAATATGACAATACCAACTGATTAAATTTTTTTGATATGGGTTCTTTGGCCTGAAGGCTTCCTCGGATTCTTGAACTTCTTACTCCATCGAGCAGGAATACTGCTGTCATGCGAAGCATCTTCATCTCAGCTGCCCTCATACTTCTTGTACATTGTCCAGCATTGTGAACCATATGTGAGCGCCGAACGCACAACTGCGGTGTAGAGCCTTCCTTTCAGCTTTGGGGACATTTTTCGGTCACAGAGGATGGCAGAGTTTTCCTGCCGCATCATCCACCCTACACTTATACGATGATTGATGTCGTCATCAACGCTTACTTCGCTGTTGATCATTGATCTCAGATATTTAAACTTTTCACACTTGGAAACCACCTCTACATGGAATGGGTTGGCTTGGTTCAGAGAATGGGCAGTACAGATAATCTGTATTTTTTTTTTTTTTTTTTGCTAATACGATACCCATTCCCCTGAAAACCATCTACCCAAACATCAAGTGCTCGTTGCAGGGAAGTCTGATCATCACTTATGATGGCTTCATCGTCAGCAAAGGGTCCGTCACTTTTCCCCCAAGCAGATATCTGGGACTGTAATAAAGAGCAAAAGACTTAAGACACTTCCCTGAAGCGCCACCTAAGCCTTTAAATATGACTTTATGTCAAATCACAGTACGAATCTGTACTGAGGTCCACTGGCTCAGTTCCAAAATAAGGAGTCCGACGAAAAACAAAGATTTAAGACGGAAAACCCCGCTTTCGCCTTGAATACTGATAGGGAAAACGTCTACCATCCGATCAATAAAAATAACTGAGGATGATTGGTCAAATTTGGAGGATAAAATTCTGTCAAGTTTTACATAGTATGATACCAGTCTAAAGAAAATTTAAATCTTTGCTAAAGCAGCACTGATGGTTGCTATTTTCCAAACAGACCTTTTGAGCAGACTTTTCATTCATTTTCACCGAGCTTTGACAGAAAGGTCTTTTAGAGACTTGTCAGTTTTACAAGAACATCGATCTTTTAGATAAATTTCCTCAACATCAGCTCCATTTAAATAATATAGCATCTCTCGACATCTTAATGCAATCCTTATAATTCTCTGCACGGACTGTGACCTTGTGACCCACCCAAAACTCAGAACCGACTGTAGTGAGTCTAGATCACTTTGCATAGATCTTCCATAAGCTATGTAAATATTGCACCCATTTTTCTGATGCAGCGGAATTTAGTTTTTCACTTATCTTTCGAACAGATGAGGCCGCATATTTCCTCGTCTATATAGTCATGTAAAATGTAGACCAAAGCTGTCAGTTAGACAAATTTTGTATCCGTGAGAGAAGAGTTGCAAAATCAAAAATAGACCTCTGAAAAAATAACGCCCTCTGCAGACTTATTTCATCGGGATAAGTTCACAAATCACAGATGGTCCTTGAAAACGCCCAGCCTCATTTCGAGCCCGACGATTTTCCGTAGGTATTTGCATTCGATAATAATATGGCACGAGGATGCCTGGAAAAAAAACCCATAAGTGCGTGTATTTCTCTGTCCTTTGTTGTGCCTGTCAGAAAAATAAGTTCATACAGTTTTATCTGTCGACGATAATGTTATCTAAACCCCTACCGTAGCATGCCATATTCTATTTTATTTACAACCACACTTAAATCTGTTGACCACAATTTCTCCTTGCAGGTCCCGCGTTTTGGGGTCTAATCAATCCGGAATGGTCGCTTTGCAACAAGGGACGCAGACAATCTCCAGTTAACCTTGAGCCTCAACGATTACTTTTCGACCCCAATCTGAGGCCGATACACGTCGACAAGCATAGAGTGAGTACACGACACGTTGTCTCCTAGCATATTCTCAACCTCTCCATCTGCAGATAAGTGGCTTAATATCAAACACCGGACACAGTGTCATCTTTACGGCGGGCAACGAAACCGTGGCGAACTACGACGGCTCACAAGTGCCAGTCAACATAACCGGCGGGCCACTCTCCTACCGATATCGATTCCATGAAATCCACATACACTACGGTCTGCATGACCAATTCGGATCGGAGCACAGCGTGGAGGGATACACGTTTCCAGCTGAGGTAAGGCGAAGAAAATGAAAAATGCAGATCGTGTCGAACTCATTGTTTTCCTGTTTACGATGCGGGTGTCCCTGTCCATAGGCCATAGTTCATTTTCATATCCGACTCCTAATCGATACCCGAAAGGGATTGATTTATACCTTTTACGAAGGCAAAAAAAAAATCACTTTTTGCGGCTTAAATAATCATGAGGTCAAATTTAAGGAAAAGGACAAGATGTTTCCTCATTTGAAATTCATTGGTACTCGTTGGGAAATGTGTCTCCGTCCAATCAGTCTTTGACATCCCGAACGGATCGAGAGGGGCTGTCCGTGTCCGTGTCCAATATTGGTCATGTGAATAAATTGCCAACATTTCTGGTGTTAGTTTCGAGGACGAATAATTGTCTGCGGCAGTTGGAAATCTGTGAGGAGATTTCAATTAATTCCCGTCAGTCAGAAATAAATAATAAAAAGCGCACGAGTCTTTTTATCCTCACAAGTCAAAGGGATATATTTCTTTCTGTTTGGCATTCGCCCTTCGTTGCCTTCGTTGCATAAGACGACCGAGATGAAATAGAGCTACATCCAGTCGTACTTGTGTGTTGATGACATTTTTACATGTGGTCCAAAGTGGGGGGTGGATGTCGCCATTGTCTGTGTGCGAAGCTGTGACATGTGATTGAACGTTTTCTGGTTTTTGAAAAGAATTGGGTTATAAACGTCATTTAATGGTATCACACTGGGTTACGGGGAGGTACCTATGGTTTTGAAAAATGGAGCGACAAAAACATGTGCTCCTGACATAAATGAATCGGTTTACGGGGTTAATTGCCCGTGTGGAAGTAAGTTATATTGCCGGGCTGTAAGAAGAGCGGGATTATTCCTAAAAATTGTCACGGAAAATAATGACATTTTCACGCCGCGCTGAAATCAACTGCATCGCTGAATGAGAATACGTTTTGATTGTAAATATGGAGTGTATCTGAGAAAAATCAACTGAACAGATTTGAAATCAGTTTAGGTACTGAAAACGAGTCAGAATTGTTTACATTTTTTTATCAAAACAGCCTTCAAATGTCGTCGTTTAGAAAAAATATTCTTAGCCACTTGTCGGCGGTAGTGAGTGGGTCAATCTATGAGTAGGTAGGTACCTAAGCGAATGTTATGCATTTCAGTCATATCATTGAATTTAGATCTCGTTTTTCTTTTCCAGCTCTTTTATGTACCAACATTCAGGAAAAAAAATTGCTAAGCGAAAAGTTGTTGCCCTAACAATTATGTTATTTTCAATTGGGGAATTTCAATTCCTGAAATTCGCATACAGCCCAGTGTTGTTATATCGTGACATTTATCCCTTTTCGTGGGAATTTCGATGTCCGAAAAGTCTTTCGTGGGATAAAGGGAAAAAGCACCAAGTCGTGGGATTTTGAGGAATCTAACAAAAAATATAAAAACTATAAATTTTTGCTGAAATTTCATGAAAACTCCTACATTTCACTATGATCATCAACACACTGAATGTGCTTAAAAAACTGCTCATATAAATTGTTTCTTAACAACATTTTCTAGTACCAAAAAATAATCGTAATAATGTTATAAACTGTGATTTTTATACTAAAAGTTAATTAACCGTGATTTTCTTTCCTTGTATATCAAATTTTACTTCTAAAAACTGGATTTTGAGTCGAAAAAGTGTCGTGGGATTTAAAAGGGATTTTGAGTACAGTGAAAAGGGAAAAATAACCAGTTTCGTGGGATAAATGAAGAGAGAGTGCTAACAACACTGACAGCCCACCATAACCAGTCTGCCACAGAGTCGCGGGCAGAATGAGCACGATCGTCTTGTGTTCGCTTGCTATAATCATCAACCAAAATAAGCAGTATGTGTGACTGAATTCTAAAGCACATCAGAAGAGTGTTACCCTATGTCAATAAAAGCATATCATTAAGGGTTTTTCTTTGAATTTGGTCAAAGAGCTTTCGGTTTTGATGCTTTTGAGAACGACTTATTATGTGTGGGGTGTTGCCATTCGGTTTTAATTTATTGTATTTCTGAAGGATCCAATAGAATTCAGTATAACCATTTTTTTAATGTAGTCTTTTAGATAAAAAGGTTCATTCGTGAGGTGTTTTAATACATTCATTTCATTAACGCAACAAGTGATATCATAAGTGCGTTGTAGTGATATTGCGATAAATTAATAGTGATAAGGTAACCGGATTTAGGAAAAAGCATGTCTTTTTGGGATATCGTATTTAATAATTATTTTAATAAATATTTGCGTATAAATGCTATAATATCTGGGTGACCGAGCTTTGCTCGGTTATTACTATTTATTGTAATTTTAAAAACAATACGAAAATGTACATGCCATCTCGTTTTCACTGCATTTGCCTTGCATGAACTTATACTGAAGTCAAATCTCAAGTGTGTCTTTCTCTTTCTGTTTCTGAATTTATTGTTGTTGTTGTTCTGCTCTGCTGTCAGCTGTCGCTTTTTTATGTTTAAAATAATACTTTTATAAAAAAATATTTTAGAACTTCATTTTTATCGCATTTTTTCTAAATTCAAAATCTACTGCAAAAAAAGTGAATCTACTGCACTTTTTTTTAAGATCTACTGCGAAATTTTATAACTGAAGTCCGAAACCTGACGCGGACGGCAAGAAACGAGTGTTACGGGTTCGAATCCCGCTCGGTGACTTACTTTTGTTTTTTTTCTTGATATGTTCAAGTTTATTTATATATGTATTTTTTTAATTTATATTGTTTTTGAAATTACAATAATTAATACTAATAACCGAGCAAAGCTCGGTCGCCCAGGTACTATAAACTTGAACATATAAAAAAATTTAAGTCTCCTGAATGCCGGTGGATGCCTTTTACTATGACGCGGACTTATTACTTACTTATGCGACTTCCAACGCTAATAAAAGCATTGGATACTCAAAGGTGCGAGGGTACCGCTCACGCTTCAGAGTTCAGAGTATGCATATATACATACAAGAATTGCTCGTTTAAAGGTATAAGATTAAAACAAAAACCTTGAACTCAATTTCTATATACAGCACCTCCACCCAGCGTTGCCAACCTAGGCTTTTTATGCCTTTTAGGCATTATTTCATTAGCTAAGGCTTTAAGGCTTTTTTGTTTCCAAAAACGCATCTTTTTTCTATTTCAAATATTTATTTATTTTTTGATCTGATGGACTAAAACTGTGTTTGTTTTGTTCAATGCTATTTACCTACCTACTCATGAAACTAAAGTCATGAATTTTGTTCCTATTTCTTCTGTGATTTATACATAATTTAAGTTTTTTTTTTGGAAATAAAAATTGTTGTTGTTAATTTTTTTATATTTGTGTTTAATTTTTGATTTATTGTTCCAATTTACATAAAAAAAATTTTTAGGCATTATTTTATTGAAAAAGGCATATTTTTTTCTCAAGTTAGGCTTTTTTTCGTCAAAATTGGTTGGCAACGCTGCTCCACCATCCGTCCATCACCACACCACACCACACGTCATCAGCCATCTGCGCATTTCCTCAGAAAGACATTGTCGCTGTTTTTTTTTTTCATATGAACGTGCTTGTGCGATGTGCGCCACAAAACCACCCCAAAGCAGAACAACGATCAAGAACCGCGGCTGCTGATAATATTCGATTTGAGAAAATAAATTTATTTTTTTCGTGTTAGATTTTAGGTTGTAGCTCAGCTTCTAGAGGACATGGAAAGCTGATTGATGGCTTGAAATAACTATTAAAGTGTTGGCTCTCCTGCGTATTTTTTTTGTTTGCATTGATTAAGAATTGTTTGTGTAATGGCGAGTAAAAGGCAGTAAAGTCAGAAAAATAAGCTCAAAACGCATGAAAACTCGAAAACACGCGTTTTCCCAAACATAAGACTAATCTAGATCAATTGCTTACCCCCGAAAACCCCCATATACCAAATTTCAGCGAAATCGTTAGAGCCGTTTCCGAGATCACAGAAATATATATACAAGATTTGCTCGTTTAAAGGTATAAGATATTTTTCGTTTTGATTGCTTTTTGTTTGTGAAACTTTTATTTTATGTTGGAAAAAAGCGATTAGGAAAAAGGAAAAAGATAAACGGAGTTTATTTCGTTCAGCAATATTTTTATTTTAAATTGGAAGATGGTTACCCTAATAGTATTGCTCTTAGTCATGGCGAATTATCATACATACTACGGCAACCCTGTGAGAGCCTTAAAGAGGGACAGATTTATTTAAGTCATTGCAACCAGACTGAGAGACAAACATCCTATCTTCCCTGTACTGACAATTTTTGTTGGACAGAGTATAATATGAAAAGGTATTCACATATATTTTTAAGTTGCATGAAGTTATACTAGATGTGAATTCCTTTTATTTAAAAAATATTAAAAAAGTTTCGAACAACTTTAAAATTTTAAAAGTTAAAAATCAATGAAAGAGCTGTTCGATTTTAATTTTTATGTTTTATGTGTCTTTTTCTAAAAGATCCAAAAAATGTAAAGCTATGTACCGTAATTACTATAAATTTCCATTATTTATTTATTTGATTTAACTTGAAATAAAATATATGTTTTTTTTTTGTACCTCATCGATTTCTGTTGTCTTTTTTAAGTGATAACTTCTTTAGCCGCATCGCGGGTACTTTTGAGATGGGAAAAAAAAAATTGCGACACTATTATCCACACCGCTGTTCTCTTTAAATAAGTAAGAAAATAGAGGAAGAAAAGGAAAAAAAGCAATAATTATAAATGACACACTTTCGGAATCAAGAATTGAATAAGAGTTCAGTACAGTGCTGCCAGCTTGGCGCTTTCGGAGCTAGATCTGGCGCGTTTTTGACAGTTTTATTGCGCATTAAAAAATTCTAGCTCCTAGCGAAATTTCTATCGCTTTTTATTTGATAATTTATTTCAATGCTATGTATTACACTTTCATCTAACATCGTCGTATAACACATCTGAAGAAGATTTGTAAAAAGAAGCAAAAATTGCATTTCCCTATGATATCGTTCAATAGATGTATTTGATATAGACGCACTGTTTGATCGATTTGTCACCAAGACTATCACCCCTATTGCGAAGATCAACTATCAATAATTGATAGTTGATACTTATCAATAAATTTCTTTAAATGGTATTGCGAAGATCAATTATCAATTAAGTGTTGATCGACTGTGAACGTGCAGCAATTGTCGGTTGACAAATCGGTATTGTGAATGTCAATCTTGAGCAATTTTATTGGTAGTTGTCAATTTTTCTATCAATCGCAATTTCGGTGTTGATAAGGCTTGAAAGAAAATGTTGAACATCAACGTTTTTAATTGTTATTGTTGTTATTTTTTAAGGGCTATGTATATATATATATAAAAAAATATTGTTCTTCCTATGTGCTATGAATTTTATCCAGTTTGGGTCCAATATCTTCCAAAATATCAACGAATGCACCTCAAAAGCATTCCCTGGAAATGAAATTAGCTACCTTCGGACTTCCAGTTCCAAGGGATTAGATGCGACTCGCAAACTCCTCCGAATAGCAGCCAATTCCGCGTACTCTGTCTCATCTTCATCATCATCAAAAAATAATTCCACCGATGACATGGTAAATTTCACAGATTTAACACTCGTAATTATTGTTTAATTAAATTGTTTGCAAAAATCGTAACAATCACTCTTCAAATCAAAAATATTTTAGAACTGTCAAAGTTGAGTTTTCATTCACAATAACTTTACTTTTGGCGTTATGCTCAATAGGTTATATTTCTATCAATTGTTTTTCGCAATACCAACATCAATTTTAATTGATAAATCTGTCAATCGTCAACCGATTGATAGTTGATCTTCGCAATAGGGCTGTATGTGTGAAAAAAGAAAAACTCATATGGATTGCTCGTGGTTAGCGCGCTAAAGTAATGATAACGTATGGTTCGAAAAATGCTGAACTTTTTTGCCCCGTTCCAAAGTTATGGCTTATGGATCTCTTGAATCGAATTTTTTATAAGGTATTTTTTTATATTCGTCTAAAGATGACCGCGCGACGTCCGGCACCCATCTCTTTTCGCCGTCACCCACGATACTATGATAATTGGCAGCTTACTCCCGCGACCCACCACCACGCACCTAATTTCCTGTGAAAGTATGCAATCCAGTGGCATGTCATGTTGCCGGACTATCACCAAACGAGGACTCATCTAACCCAGTGATGGGTGTCAAAATTGATGCTTCACCCGCTAACCGAGAGCAATAAAACCAAATGCAATAACGCTTCGTCAACCCAAAATGACTGCTGGCCAATCTATAATTGCGTGTAGTTGCGAATCGAATGTCGAACTTCATTCATGCGCTTCTAATTGTCCGGTATTTGGAGACGAGCTGGAGTGAAATGACTGCCGCTCCTGCTGGTTGCTGCAGCAATCAATTTCCCCAGAGCCTTTACCTATTCGTGATGTGTTTCTGAAAATTTGTTACAAACGCTGCGCCGCTTGGTGCGGTGGGGGTGTTTCACTTTCGCCTACATACTCCCATCTATGGATTTAACCATTTCAAAGGGCGGATTTCATTATGTTTAGCAAATATAGGGTAGTCAGTAGAGTCGTAGAGCAAACCCCATGCACAGGGTGTGCTCTGGTCGACTTGTCGTAACAAATCGGTGGCAATTTGCAGGACAATTAATTGGTGTTTTGTTGTTCGGTGTGTATATGTATGCGCTGTGCATGTGCGTGATGGGTGAGTGTCTGGGGAGTACCTTTAGTGTAGCAGCACACTGGCAAGTGGCAGCAGCTGCCTACTCAACCGAGAGTGTTACAATTGCTATTTGCTGCTGAGACATAAAGCCTTCTAATCCTTTGCAAATACGAACAGTCCTGTTTGCAATTGTTCCATGTTTCATCATTATGTTGAGCAAGTGCGTGTGGTGTATCCTGATGGTGGCGCGGTCCATAGTTGGTTGGGGTGGGATAAGGCGTTTATATATAGACTCTGTGCAATAATTGATCGGATTAGAGAGAACTGTAGACGTTCGATTTCGATATTGATCCTTTGGTCGAGTCGTTGTGGTATCATTTTGAAATTAAGTTCTGTTTGAATCAGCTTGACGGATAGGGGATATTGAAAGCTTATATGCAGAAATGAGGTGAGCCAGATGATTCTTATGTTAATGGTGAGAACTAGAAGGACCTCCGTCTGGCATTTGATACTAAATTGTTATTTTTGGAGTGAAGCGAATCCAGAAAAGACTCATGCTTTTTAAAAATAATGACAAAATTTAGCTTTCGGTATGGCCTAGGTACACGGAAAAAAAATATTTTCTCAACTGGAAGTATAGTAGTTTCTTAGAAGAAGAACATAAAGTAGTAAATCATACAAGAAAATTATTTATTATTTATTTTTTATTTCATTTCATGAGTCAAAAAAATAAAAAATACCTACTAAAATTATAAAGCTTTTCTCGAATTAAGAAAACAAATGCTAAAAAAGGTGTTTTGCCTTAAGAATTGTTTTCTTTCAATTACGATCCTTTATTTTAAATCATTGATAGTTTTTCTTGACCCAAGAAATTGTTTGCTTAATTATATACGTGAAATTAGAAACAAACTTCTTAAATCAATAACTTATTTCTGAAATCAAGAATAAATATTCTGGATCAAAGAGAGGATGTGTTAGATATGGAATGAACTTTTACTTTTACTTCAATAATTTTTTTCTTAAATCGTGCATTTATTATTCAGAAAAATTAATGCGAACCAACATTTTCTAGAAATATGAATTTTAAGTTCATTTTCTGATATATCAAGCACTTACATTTTAACATATTTGGATTTTTATAGAAGTCATTTTCTTCAATCATTAAAAAAAAATTAGAACTAAGTGGAGATCAATTTAGAAGGACTTACTGATTTTTTGCAATAATTTGTATTTAGAAAAACATTTTATGGAGATATTTACATCAAATTAATTATTTTAAATTGTAAACCTTTTATTTTGCAGTTAATTCATAGAGCCCTCATTTGGAACCGATTGTTTTTTTTTTTAATTGACTATAAGTTGTTGTAATTGTTGACTTTTTTCCTTTTTAACATTTTACTCATTCCTAAATGCTAGTTTTTTATATCGTTATTAGAAGTTAAAGAGACTTTTTCGAGGAAGAGCTGATGTGCTATGCGACCTGTGAAACCTCTAGAGGCAGGCAGTTTTTTTTTTTTTTTTTTTTGATGGATAAATATTTCAGTCATCGAGATCATCTACCCAGTTGCAGCTTCCTATAATTTTCCCTTTAAAAAAAAAACAGCAAATCTTACTAAAAAAAACTACTTTCAAACTTTTCTCAAAGTACGCCTTGCAATTTTAACCGTTTCAGATCCAAATATTCGGCTACAACTCTCAACTGTACTCCAACTTCTCGGAGGCGCTGAACCGCCCTCAAGGCATCGTTGGCGTAGCAATCCTCCTGCAGGTAAAGTCACTCGCTCTTTATATATATTTTTGTTTCTCAAGCCCAGGAGCATTTCTTTTGTTTTAACAGCTTGGTGACCTGTCAAACGCGGAACTGCGAATGCTGACCGATCAGCTGGAACGAATTCGCTTTGGCGGCGATGAGGCGCTAATAAAACGTCTGTCGATTCGCGGACTCGTACCAGATACCGATCACTACATGACCTACGACGGTTCAACGACGGCACCAGCCTGCCATGAAACAGTCACGTGGATAGTTCTCAACAAACCTATTTACATCACGAAACAGCAGGTGAGTACTGAGAATGAGAATCTACATTCTACATGCTATAAAGATAAACCCCCACCACCACACCGCAAAGCGAGGACAGTTCTATATGTAGAATTGTATGGTGCAGGGTGCACGGTGCACCCGCACCGCCAACAGTTGTGCAGTAGCTTCCTCGTGTGCAAACACAAATAAGGCGGTCCTGCAGCAACGGCATCAGCATCAGCATTTCAACTTCATTTCATTCTTCGCCGGTGACAGCGCTCACAATTGTAATTGTATGCGGCCGTCGCTGTTGTCGCCGGTTCTCCTCTGTTCGTGTGCTATTTGCACTGCACCACGTCACTACTCACCAACAGCATTCAGCCGCACAATGACGAGGAGGTCTACAACCCCTGGCGGCGTTTTGTTTATGTTCAGGAAATGTTTCCGCCACAATGGTAAGATGAGTCCTGAATGCCAGAGCTTGCCGTCGAATGAACTTCCGCACACCAACTTGGAGGATGTTTTCTTCCAGTTCGAGTACTATAGTACCACCTATATTCTGGCCCACTCAAAACCAAGTGGCGCATTTCGTGCAACTTAAAGTTTTCCACGGCGAAGAGCACTCCCGCCGCCCATCTCGTGAAATCAATTAATGTGACTCTGCGTGCCGATGCCGAAGCTAATGGTATCTGGCAAGTCCCGCTTATGAATAAATAATTCACGCAAATAGTTGCGAAGGCTTAATTAACGCCTTGGCGGATCCTTTGAGGTGCCTTCGAGCAGGAGCAGGCGGTTTTAACACAGTTCCCTCTTTATTATTGGAAAAAAAATACGCTCGTTGATGGCGCGCATTACGCAAGGATGGTTTTGGGACGGCGCGGAGCGGCTGCAGCTAGAGGCAGCACGGATGTCATGATGTTGCATAATTGAATACTTATTTACCTTTTTTCGGTATGCTAAGCAATTTTTCATAAATAAAAGGTCACACGGTGCGATGCGATGAAGCCGCGTCCCGGTGCTTGTTAAATGTTGCGTGTAATTTACAATTTGTAATTAAAAGTGCACTGTAATGACATGAAGTGTGCAACGTGCTGCACAGCCATCCATCTGTGTGAGGCTCATTAAATGATGACACGAAGGTGGGTTCATGTATGGAGTTACCCATGGTTCGGTGAATTGTTGCGGCAGTAATCATCAGATTGCACAGTGGCATTATTATGAGTTATAATAATTTTCTTATTTTTTTTCGAGTAACTGGCAGGTGACATGATAAAGTGCTTTTGAGGTACTAAATACTGGGAGAGGTTTAATCCTTTATAGGGCCAATTAATATTGATATGGAATGCACTTAAATATGTGGCCAAAGGGTGTGTGTAAATAAATACATTTGATTGTGTCACACCACTCGAATGTGGTCGCTCCACTGCAAAGCAATTTTATTGATTCGGAAAAAATGTAAATGTCATCTTAAGTAATTTTCTAAGGTACATTTTAGTTAATCAGAATCACTGACAGCCTTCGAGAGCTGCTGTACAGGGTGGGCCGAATACAAGTTTCTTTTGAAAAATGCAATAAAATGAATAAATTTATTTTTTTTTCCATTTTTTATTGCAAACATTCCCATTAACACAAAGTCGTTCAAGTGGCTGCCTCGGCTGGCTTCGCAGTAGCGCATTACGTCACTCCAATTTTCTAAGACATTATTGATGGTTTCGGGCTGTAGCTCACGGATTGCTTAGGTGAGATTGGCCTTAAGTGCTTGAATCGTTTTCGTTGGCCTAACATCGCTCCTTCACGAATCCCCAAAAAAAAAAAAAAAGTTCGAGGGGGTCAAATCGCATCTCCGAGGCGGCCAATTTGCATCACCAAGACGGCTAACGACTCGCTTTGGGAAATTGGTGCGCAAAAGATCCATCCAGCCATCCTGCATGAATATCAAAGGTCGTACAAATCCATGTCTTCAATTTCAGTAAAAAAAAAAATCGGTAAGCATATGGCTCTGTAACGCCCACCATTGACCAAAACGTTATTCCCAGTCTCATTTTTGAAGAAAAATGGAAATAAGTTTTCAATATTTCCCAACGTTGCTCAAGCGTAGGTAAAGCGACTCATTTCTTTCCGCGGAGGTATATGATACTGACTTTCAGGAAAGGTTTCGAGCGGGCAACAGCTGTCAGTGTCAAAATAACCTAAATGATTTAAAAAGAAACCACTAGATGGCCCACCCTTTATTCTGACATTGGACCATCGCAAAAGACAAAATGTACTTAATTTTAGGTAGTTACCGGATTTGTCAACTTCGTCAATGAAATTACATTGCGAAGTAGTTTCGTTGGTGTAACAAGCCAATTGGATAGGTGGTAGTACTCGGCCAGCAATTACTTAGCAGACTTTATATAAGGCTCCTACTATCCCAGAGCTGATTGATGGGGTATATGCGTGGATGGAAGCAAATGGCGGCTTGAGGGTATTTTTAGTCACAAACACACTTTTCTAGTGTGAAATCTGGTCCCGTTTATGTTCGTGGTCTTCAGGGCAGTAGATTAAGAACGCGAGTGCATGAGGAACGAAAGGACAGTATCACTTAAGCTGATCTTCTATGGATAACGCATATTATGATATCCTAGCCCTAGAATATGCTGGTGTTTACGGCAGTTATTCCAAAATTAAGCAACAAACACAGGCAACTATTCCTAGATCAACATTAAAAGCACCAGGAAATAAAAAAAAAAAAGTTGATGAACTGACCAAGAGAGGTTCAAGTTAGCAACCATTACAAGGCCCGAGCCATTTTGCGTTTTTCTTTTATAAAAAGCTTGGAATACATTCAGCTGTATATAGAAAGAGGAAAAGAAAAGAGACTACTAGCTTTAAGACCCTTTAGCACAGAAGATCTATACTAATGCTTTGTCAGGTTTGGTATAACGTTTATAAGGCGTTTAAAGGCCGCTCACAATTATTACAAAGAGACCTAAGAGCTAAAGGATCCTAAAGAACTGTTTCCACTCATCGTTCTTTCCCGTTCTACAATTGTAGTGCGTTTTGTAGTTTTTGAGTACACTTTTGCTAATTGAATACGGTACTCCTATGGATCCACCGCGTACTTCTTTTTATAAGTTCATATCAATAAATAATTTCTTATTTTTCCAAAATTGAAATAACAGACTTAAACTACAAGATACACATTCGAATTCAAATTCTCGCGCAGGATATACCTCTTTTTCTCAATTACAACTGTGAAGTGAAGTCTCAGACAGGAAATTTATAAAAAATATTTTTTATTACGGAGGGGTTAATTTGTTGGGCTACTAAGCAAGGGATCCCAGGTTCGAATCCCGCAAAAAACTTAAATTCAAACTTAGGTTTTTTTTTTCCGTTCCGACCCCTCTCGCGAACGTCTGACAAACATCCGAGAGTTCAATTGTCAAAGTAAAAGAGCTTCTCAATTTCGCCGTTGGGAGTTCAGACTCGGCATAAAAATGTAGGTCCTTATATTCATCACAAAAATTAACACTCACAACAAAATGAATGGTTCTGAGAAGATCGGCGTTCTCCAAAGCTTAATTTAGACCATCAGTAGGATCCGTTGTGTCCATAGAACGAGGATAATGCGGACGTATTGCACCAACTATTTTCTAAATTTGTTGATCATGGAGCACTCAACAAAAGGAAGTTTGCTACATAATGCGCTGTAGTGTTGCTTTCCGCGTTTTTGGTCCCCACTCCTGTAGGCTCATTTTAGACATCCCCTGCGACCAGTACCTACCTTTAACTCGGATGTTAATGTTATAAGTCTTAGTGTTGAACCTATTTCGACATCAAACACTTTTAACTTGTCTCCCGCCACAACTCCTGGTTGGATATAATTTCAGACTAGCCAATCTTAAGTATGTATACACAAAATGGTTCTAAAATTGTGAAACCCGTTTTGTTGGAACCGGAACTTTTCAGGTTTTACAGCCATTTAAAACAGATTTCAAGTTGGACACGGGATTTGAATTTGCTGCGTAATAAAACTTAACTCCTAACTCCAGAGGGTATGGCATAGATGGAACAACCTTTATTTAAATTAAGATCTATTTCCTGTCCTCCAGCAGATGATAAAAGCTTACCACAAGCTTTAACTGCTTGATTTTCATCTGCTTCAGAATAAAATGCTCTGTAACGGTTACTATATGAAAAATGTCTGTCTTCCTTCAGTTGGTCGAAACTATTCACTTGCAAAGATTGACACAGAGTCATAGCATCCATTGTACTAAACCGATTAGAAAAAGTCCCAAAATACTCATACACGGTTAAAAATCCTGGCGTTAAATTTAATATTTTTGGGGTTGTATATAAGTCCACGCCGAAAAAATATTAAAATTTAATATTTTGCATATAATTATTAAAATTAAACAACTAATAAAAGATTTATTGATTTTAAATAATGTCCGCTATTACAAAATATGTCTGAAATATTAAATTTTAATATAGATGGAACTGAGTTTCAATGCAGACGTATTTAAATTAAACTCTTATTTATATTGCAAAATATATTTTAATGAAACAATTATTTAATTTAAATATAAAAATATTACAGAAAGTTTTTAATAAATTGGAAATATTGAAAACTATTTTTTTCCTGTGTTGCATAGACCTGTATTAAAAAACATCCCCATATTTTTAACCGTGTACCTACCCACCTCAAAATCCAAACCCAGCTGCTCTAAATTGAATATACGCTCCCTTGATCCATTAGAAAGCGACAGGTCACATATACATCGTAACGACATATAGGTACATCAACCATTTTTTTTTTTTTTTTTTTAAGTAGAGCCACCTTAATCAAGGTCAATGAATGCAAATCCTGATCCCCACACCATGACCCAGTGCATCCTATCTCCGCCATCCGATTTAATACTTTTACTTCATACATACGCATACATTATTTGAAGAGGTTTCCCACGAAAAGCACACCATTCGCCGCAGCGAAGATGGATTCTCACTACAGCTGCATACGGACTTTCAAATGGTTTTACCTTTTGCATTCCCCAAATCCCTTGTATTATCCTTTTCGCTGGAGTAATTTCCGCAAAACTTTCCGTGATATTTGTAATTTCCTCTAAAGCCGATTAAAAAGAGAAGATAAACAGGATTCCCTTCTTAGACAGAGATGTATATATGCACTCGCGTGTATCCCGTATCCCGTGGGACCGAGAATAATTTCAAAAAAAAAAATGTACAGCTACTGTGTCTACTTTTTTTCTTCCTATCCTTGCCCTTGTTGTGTGAGCTCCAAGGGACACTACTTATCTGCAGCCTTACGCCAGTGAAATGTAGAATTTCACTATATTCCAAGAGCTTTCACTCTCGCTGCCATGGTTATTGCATGTGGTTACGACAACCGTCGGCAGAATGAATTGCATTCGGTGCATGGTCTACTACGTTACCATCACCCGTCACAGCGGTTCGCCCCGTGTGAAAATTTAAAATATAAAAAAGAAATGAAGGAACAAAAAAACACCCAACCATTTTAATTAAAATAATTCCATGCGGGGACATGAGGACGACAAATCCCCTGGCTCCGATTTCGAAAGCAGCTATCCTCCAACTCCCTCGCTGCGCAGCTTTTGGTGATTGTATGGTTGTAGTTTCACTGACGATGACGACACGACGCGGCAGCGACTCGGGCTTTCGTAAATTTTCAAAATTATCTATTCACGATTCACATATGTGTCGTCGTCCTTAAAATTAAAAAATCACAGCAACCAGAAAGAAGCTGGAGCGAAATGGGGCGCCGCGAGAATAACTACTGGATCTGAAAAAAAAAAAAAAATGTGCCAATCCCCGCGAGGATTGCTTGGTGTGCTGTAAGCAGACTTTCGTGTGTGTACACTCTTAATCTGTGCTTTCACAAAAAATAAATAAAAACAAAATGCACTACCCTGTGTGGATTTCCCAGATTCCAGACATGAGTGTTGGGACCATGGGACCATACGTACAGCTAAACTGTGACTTAATCATTTGTGGGTACAGCGAAAAGTTTATTGTTGCCGTCTGGCGCAACTGTGATTTTAAGCCGACATGGGAACAACTTATGTACGAGCATAATGTTTACGTCCACGTCCAGGGATGCGGAAACGATTAGATGAAATTAAAGTCTCGCTCTGGAGTTGTAAAGGAAATTTAATTTAAACACAAAAATGCGTAGAAGTAGATTTCCTTCCGATGTGGGTGATTTTGTAGTGGAACATGTCTCACTCTATCTTCTTGTTTAATATATTTGCAGTTACATGCGCTGCGCCGCCTGATGCAAGGTACCCCAGACCATCCGAAGGCTCCGCTGGGCAACAACTACAGACCGCCGCAGCCGCTGCTCCATCGGCCGGTCCGGACAAACATTGACTTCAAAACATCGAAAGTGAACGGCAAGGCATGCCCCACCATGTACAGAGAAGTTCACTACAAAGGTAGGTCGTCCTTTACCACATTTTCGTCCAACCATTTATCGATGCATTTCCCTGTTCTCTGCTCTCCTTTCAGCGACAAGTTGGAAACAGCACTGAAGGCGTGACATTGTGTAACTGGAGCTTCCTCAATATAAACCATATACATATATAAATAAATAAAATACAATAACCTACCTATATGATAAAAATATACAAATTGCATCAACAAGCTTTAGCACGTAAGTTTTGAAAAATGGAATACATCGACAGGTGGCATCATGTTGTACAGAAAAAAAAAATAACCGACGGATATATAAATGAATACTTAATCGAACTTAGAACAGAAGATAAATCCCACCCGCATGTTCCGGGAGGAGCACAATCAACTAACGAGTATATCAAAACTATTGCTAAATAAAAATGTATAAGGATAACCTGTAAACTGTTTATATTTGATATTTATATGTAAAAGAGAAAGCAAAATGTTAATCGACTGTTATAATAGCTATAGTTAACCCCTGTAGGTAAATAATTTTGTAAAGCAAGTGAAGTCAACATATCCATTGAGCGAGGACATTATTTATTATTATCCGTATGGACTCGGACTACTGTAATCAACTTCATTTATTTAGGTGAAATGTGTAAAATTTTGTATTAGTTTTAAGAACGCTTGTAAATAGTTATAGCCAATCATAATAAGCTTAGCTTGGAGTTTTGTTTGGATTTTTGTTATGAGATGTTTTGCTCTTTGGGAGGGGTTTTGTGTAGTTTTTGACTGAACGGGTTTAGAGGTTGTGGCAGCCATATTTATTTTCTGTAAATCGCTCTGATTGAAGGTTCAACGAATGAGTTTTTACGTAGATGCAATAAAGTGACGGACTGGCAATCAATTCATCTAGATTATCAAAGAAAAAGACTCGAAAGTTAAGCATCCTTCTTTTGGAATGGTCTAAGTTCTTCAGCTCTCTAGGTCTAGCTATAGAATTTGTAGTCAACCTTTTATTTTGTTGTGAATTATTGTTTGAGAGAAACAACTCTTAACAACAACTCGCAGACACAGTCACTTTTTGGTAGGAATGATAGCTGTTTCGAACTACACCGCTAATTCATCATCAGACTCCTTTGAAGTGACTGGTTGAGTATTTTTTATTTTTTATTTTATTATTGGCGCAAAATTGAAGTCGGATGAATCCCACTTTAAAACTATTTTAGTAAGGTCCAATGTCCATATTAGTGTTTTGCTAAGTATAGTCGACATAAAACATAAAAAGATTGGGAACCGCTGACCTAGAGGATCTGAAGAACGTTGATCTCAAAGTACTCCTGAGATTCATACTTAAATCTGGGTGGTTCTAGGAGATAGACAGACTTCTTATCAGTAGTCACTAACTCGTAGGAAGAACTAGAGGATCAGGTTACAACGGAGCTTTAAGAACCCATGAGATTCACACTAAATCTATGTGTCACCAATACAAAGCGGTATATTTCTTTTTTCTCGACAGGCTGCACTGGATGGTTCCCGTAATTGGAAACAATGGACCCAACTGATGGTCTAAGTGAAGCTGTGGCAACCGAGCACAAGAGCATCCATTTACCTACCTACCTACCTAGTTAATCAAATTTTAATCTTTGTATTTTCAAAATTTTCGGAGGCAGCCTTCTTTATCCGCATATCAAATCACTTTTTAATTATGCCATTACATTGATTTTTTATAGGCTACTAGCGGTCCCGGTGAACTTCGTCCCACCCAAAATTGACTTTTTGACTAAAACAATTTGGAACATTCACTATTCCACTTGATATAACATTTTTGATCCAAAATATCTTTCGACAAATACCATCTCGCTGTATACTACGATCAGAATTACAAAATAAAGCTCCCCGTACAAAATGTATGGAAAATCAATTTTCACTAACTTTCCAATTTCCTTTTAAAATGTTTCAATCATATAAACCTTCCTTAGGCAAAGCAAACGCAACAAATAAAATATAGCTCAAATCGGACAATCGGTTCTCGAGTTATGGGCGTTCTTACCGATGCAACTTTGTTTTCATTATATATATTTATGTAGATTCTGGGAAGCCAGGCCTAGGGTCCCTATCTTGCTATGGAACTGTTGCGCCAGCTAATAATTTATTATTATTATTGACAGCTTGAATCCTCAAAATGTTGGAACTACTCTGAATACTTTCAAAATAGGCGTAAGCTAGGTAAATTTTTTCACTACACAATGGATAGAAAATATTATGTAGATTCACAAGTGCGTCAATGACGTCCTCTGGTTTCAAGTTATATTTGGCGCTTTAAATATCCAAAAAGAAGCAAAATGTATGCAGAAAATAGTCCGTTCCGATTTTAGAGCCCAAATTTTATACAGCTTTAAAGGCCAAAAAACCTAAATTGAGCCTTTGTACCTATCTTCGAAGTAATAACAACGTCAATGTTAATTATCTTACTATTTTGGGTCTGCGTAGGCCTTATCCATTTCCAGCTATTCTAGGAGACTTCCTAAAGATTCCCTTCTGATGCTGTCTTGAATTGAAATTGAGTCGCCTCAGCCATTTCGATTCATGGCTAGCCGCCTCTACTTTCTGCCTTAAGTTGTAGCTGGTCCTCTAAACACCACTCCAACCACCTTAATCCATGTCTAACTATTTTCAATTTTTGTTCTAAGTACAATTTTCCGGCAGCTGTTAAATCTTCATCCTAAAACTTGTAAAAATTTCCTCTAAATAATTAACCATTTTAGATAGTGCAGAAAGAGAGCCAAAAAGGGTGTTTCAAAGTATAATGGATGGCTTGCGCACGAAGAGAATATATGTCAAAAAATATGCGGTGCCATGACATGAGGCCATGCCTTTTGTCACTTTGCAAAAGCGCCATAACTATTAGGCCATTATAGCCTTTTTTAACTATTATTTTCTTCAGCAGAAAGTTTATAGAGGCATAGTTTACAAAATAATAGTCAAAATTCGAATATGCTATCAACTTTTTGTTGAAGAAAATAATAGTACAAAATTCGGGTGATTTTTTTTCGAAGAAAGCTTGATAGCCTTCTGTTGAAGAAAATAATAGTAAAAAATTCAACCGTAAAGACAGGTTTTTGTTTTTGTCAATATAATCATGTCCAATAGGTTTTTAAAATATGACCCTATGTCGCACAAAAATATGGCCTTATGTCGCTTTGTGAAAGTGTGGCCTTATGACACTTTCACAAATATGTTGAGGTAAAATTTGCATAGCCCTAAGTTAGGTACCTAAGCGATTGTGATACCGTTTTGTATAGTCTCATTTCTGCGGTCTTTTTTTACTACTAGTGTCAGGAATCATTTCCAAGTTTGATTTTATTCGTTTTTCAAACGTATTTTTTGAACGGCTTCCATCAACTACCATCGATTGACAAAGGAGTGAGAGATGAAGGGCTTTTTCTTGTAAGGTAGATATGGCTCACAGTCATAGTTCTTTTGGACCATTAACTTGTTCGACTCAAACTATTGCTGAAACCTAAGGAAAGAAGATTAAAAAACGATTGCTTTTATTTAAATTTTCTCCTTAAAAGAAGTCAGTTGAACAAAGAAAAGCCTTAGGCAATACCTGATTAGTAGCCTTTCAAGTCAGCTCATTTGTGTCTACTTCTATTCAAAATTTATATGGAATATCCAACCCATTCTAAAACAATGTCCCATACAGCCTCCGTCATCATTAAATATTTTCTCAATTAATTTTCGCCAGTCGTTTTCAGAGGATTGCACTCACTAAATTAAACGGCAAAAACAAAAAATACTCTGTGAATATAAACTTCATGCTTAAATTCAATTACGCCTGCCGTATCATCGCTACAATGCAATCCCATCGCCTGCAGAGATAGATTATAAATAACACTCACACGCTACGCTGCTAGCTCTGCCTGCACGTGCACACATACCGCAAATCAGAGTAAAATCGCCTCCCATCGGTTCAGCCTTAATCAACCGCATAATTTGAGTCGACTGAATATATAAACAGAAATAATTAAAATCATTGCAATAATTATTCGCTGATGATCATTTAATCGGCGGAAAATTGTCTGCGTTTTATTTGATGCTCGCCCAGATTTGACCCAAACCCCAACTCAAGCCAAAGCCAAAGCCAATGCTTACTCTATGGGTAGGGCATGGATTGGTGTTTTCTGTTATTATTTTTTTAACCATCACCACCATACACCACCTTTGCTGGAGTTGATGTGCCGCTCCGCATCCCATTTTAATTATTTTTCCACCCTTAGTCCGTGGAGCGCGATTTGTAATTAACCCGATAGTAATTGCTCTCGATGCTGCCAAATTGATTTCACCTGCAGTAGCATAACAGCGGTGTGATGGGAAAACAGGCTTAGCTACATCGACTGCTCCGCTAAATAAATCCTTTCAGTCATCTAAAAACAAAAACAAGAGAAAAAATATGAAATCCGTAAAATAAAAGCTTATCCTTAAATGAATTCTGTATAAATGGCAGAATAACTGCACCGAATGTAACGTACTCCCTTCAAAAGGTTAACCAGGGGTGGGATTCTGTATACAGAACTATACCTATAGGTTGTAAACGATCAATTGGAACACACTTTAATGAACTTTCACGTTTTTTCGTTTCGTTCGAAGTACTGCTTCCTAAAAGTTTGCAAATATCAACAATAAAATTAAGAAAGTCACACGAAGCAAGATTCGATTTCTTTCATTTTTGAAATGCGAAAGTGGTTTTTATTTCATGCGAAGTATTGCTGCCCAAAAGTTTGCAAATGAGAACAGGAAAACGAAGGAAGTTATACGATGATAACGCAAGACTCGATTTTTTTCATTTTTGAAATGCGAAAGTGGTTTTTATTTCATGCGAAGTATTGCTGCCCAAACGATTGTAAATATGAACAGGAAAATGAAAGAAGTTACACGAAACAAGTTCTCGATATCTTTCGTTTTGCAAATGCGAAAGTTATTTTGTTTTTCGTTTTGTTTATGACAAAATCCCACCCCAGGATTTAGAACAGTTGAAGTAAAATAGCGTTCTAAGAAAATACGCTCAGAGGAGTAAATAAATATTGCAATTTTGTATGTACCGGCATCCTAGGTAGCAGAAGAAGAAGAAGAAATTTATCATATACAAGTACATAGTAGAAAAAGTAAAAATTGTAATTAGTAAAGTTTAAGTAGTTAAAGTAAAAATTATTTTAGGTGAAACTAAACTAACACTAAAATGTACTATATTAACATTAACAAAAATACCTATTGTATTGAAAAATATTTATTAATATAAACAAGAAAAGCCTTGCTGAAAAAAAAAAAAAGAATATAATTGTGCAAAATGGCGGCGTTTTATTTTCGAATGGCATTTTGGTGAGTATACACAAACAGACAGGCGTTGTATGAAGTAAATTTAAGGTACTAGTATAATTTGAACGTTCACCTTTTCGAACTCACAGTCATAAAAAAATGTTTGTTTGTAAACGGTGGGTCCACCTGTTAACCAGCACAAAATTGTGTTTTTGAAGAGTTTTGATTTTGGCATAAATACATTTTATTCGCCTTTTTTGAAATGGAAACACTCGACAACTGCACATAGTAACAAAGTTGTTTAGCTCTTGGGTCCATCCGAAAATAACGGGGCTCAAGAACCTAAAATTTCTATTCCAACCAGAGAAGCTATCATGAAATATTTATACTACCGAATCGGATTGAAACGTTCGCGGGAGATAGAAGTAGAAAGCACAACTGCGAGGGCTGAACAAGAACCTATATGAGCAGGGCCATATATGCATGCGAATTTCAAGTTTACTTGTTCCGAGGACTCAATAAAAAAACAAACGCCATGAAAGTCTACCTCACGGATGCTGTGGAAAAGACCTGTGCATGTGTGTAAATATGGAAAAGGGGCGCTTTCTGTACACTTGCGCAGGGCGCTAGTTTTACTGGAGCCGGTGTACTGCCTACACCCAAAAAAAAATGTAATTTCAAATTGATATTTTTGTCATATCAACTTCAATTTCATGCGAAAATTTCAAAAATTGAATAAAAACGTATTTTTTTAATATTAAAAATATCGGATTAATAATTTTCATGGCAGATTTACATTAAAAGCTTACATTTTTTGAAATTACGATTTACATTCCCATATCAATAAGCAATATCAAATTTTGTATGATGTTCTGTAATATAATGTTTACAAGATTTAATGTCAATTCTACATTACGCGTATTGTTGTGATGCTAAAAATGTAAAATTGATAAGCTTTAATTTTAATATAGGTACTTCACAAATTAAAAACCAATATGATTAAATGTGTTTTTAATATTGACAAAATCTACTGTTTATGTGAGACATGTAAAAATAAGCCGAAGCCCCAAAATACCGGTACCCTAAGGTGCAATTTTTGATATTACCAACATATTTGATATGAATAATGTAAAAAGGCAGTTGCTAACGAAATAAACGAGTCTGAAATTGAAACTGCAGTCGCACTTGCAGTGGTTTACTCGTAGTGATCGGTTTGTGTGTAGAGTGTTTTCCGTGTTAACTTTTAATTTAATGTGCAATTTTGCAATTTCTGTAATATTTAGTGTTCAAAAAAATCTGTAAAAACACAGTAATAATAATAATCAGTTCGAGTAATTTCTTGAATTTGTGTTCAAAAAAAGAGATAATGGATGAACATCAAGACCAGTTTATTTTTTCAGACGTTAGTGAAATAATAGGGGATGATAATCTCGGAAACCCTCAAAGTTTTCCGGATTCTTTGGAGGTTGAATCCGTAGAATCCCTTCCGGAAGAATCGTGTAAGGGAATTTCGTTAGAGACAGCTTTTACTGCTCTTTTGTGTAAGTTTTTATTACGTATTTTGGTAATCTTTGTAACTTTATCGTGTAAATCATTTAATTACAGAAAACCAGAAATTAACCCTATATGTAACCGTAATAAGGCAGTCTGGGCCTCTGAAATGCTTATGGAGCTACCGATATGAATCGAAACATAGAGAATTTATAGATCACGATCAGTTATACTCTGTAGGTTCCAAAAGTATCCCCTTGAAAATAATAGCTATTGCCGACTTTACAAGTCCTCCAATTCATGTTTACTATTTTCCAGATGGAACATTTTTAATAAGAAATAAAATATTTTAAAATAAATTGTTATTACCTAATTGTTTTATTACTGAAGACGTACAAAGTCGTCTAAACCTATTTTAGGATTATAAAAAAAGAAAAAAAAAAAAAATACAAAACCTTATTGCAAAATAAGTCAACTTATGAATTAAGGTTTGAAATACACCGCTTGGACAAAATTAGAACATCGATATTTAAAATAAGTAAGTAAAATTGAATATTGATTTTAAATTTCTAATATAAAATTGATTACATTTATTTCATATAAATTAAACAATTTTAATATCAAAATTTAAATTATTCTTATCAAAAATAAATGAAAGCTATATTCATTTTACGTTTTTATCATATCGATTACACGATTTTAATATCAAAAATCGATGTTCTCAATATCAAAAGTAAATGCGTATCGTATCAATTTCACATTTTTAATATTAAAATATTATAAAATTCTAATATCAATTCCACATGAATTCATTGTTAAAATTACATTCGAAACGTATGTGAAATTAATATCGGATTCATATCAGAATTGATATTTTCAACATCAGCTCGATTTTGTCAATGAAAAATATCAATATTACGGCTGTTTTTTACAAATTTTTTTTTCGGTGTATGAGACCCATCGCTCAATAGTCCAACACTACACCATTTTTTTTAGATGTGGGGTCTAATTGTATCGATCCTTAAGAGCGCTGTTAAATTTATCACAGCAACAGTTTTTGAGCACATTTATCATCGCAGCGAAGCTCTAATTTCGAATGTTTTTGTTTTAGGAATTTTCGAAATAAAACATTTTTTAAATTTTTAGTGCAAAACAAACAAGAAGGGTGAGAGGATATTTATCTACTCGTTCCAGCGTCACTATAACTATCAGGGAAACACTAACATCAAATGTTAGATTCCCCTAAATAAATAAGTAAATAGTTGACGCAACATGTCCGTAAGGACCCTAGGCATAGCTTCTCACAACCATTCGTTTTGTGAGTTTTTAATTTTTGGAACGAATGGAAGGGATCTACATTCTACAATTTTATGCCGATTCCAAACGACTAATTGAGACGCTCTTTCAGTTATACTCTCGGATGTTTGTCAGACGTTTGTGGCGCAGTGGAAAAAACCCTAAGTGAGAATTTTTTACTTTTGCGGGATTCGAACCTGGGACCCCTTGCTTAGTAGTCCAACACACTAACCACTAAGCTACTGCTCGGACTTTTTGGTAAATAGTCACCGATATTTAAAAAAAAAAAACATTTAACCTGACACTCAAGACTATATCAGGTTAAAGTTAGGGTTCTATCAAATGGCAGCCACAATTGAAACAGGAGCTTACAAAATGTAAAAGAAAGAGTTTTTCGGAACGTGTTTTATTATTATGTAAGAATAGCTGGAAAAAGAGAGATTGCAGCAGAAAAATTGAGTATGATGACACCTCCTAACGTAAGTTATGTCAACTGCTATCGCATCGATATGGGGTGAGTTCATAATTGCAACATTGTTGCACATGCCATGCAAAAAATATTGATTCAATGCAATTATGAACAGAAACACTGCTGCAAGTTTGCAGCACTTTTGCGTTTCCGAAAAATAGTTCATATATGCAGTACGTTTTTTGTTCACTTCCATTCGTATAAAACACAAATAATATATTTGAACTTTTTAATAAAAAAAAACCTTCATTATTTTGGATAAATCTATTAAATTTTGATTTATTTTACTTACATATTTTTTCCTGCCATATTCCTGCAACTTGGCAACAAAACAAAATTCAATGCAGAGTTGATCGCAGTTTGACTGTCATTTGGCTTATATGAACGCACTGCTTATTTGCCTCATGCAAAGATAATGCAGTATTTTTACATTAATGAACGCAAAAATTGCAGTCCTGCCGCATTTTTACTTTTATGAACTCAGCCATGTTCTTTTGTGACTCTCAGTGATGAAACCGCCTACACCTCTTGTGTACTAGTAGGTTTTTGAAGTAGTCTTTTGTTCCTTCCTCTTTGTGTGAAAGATAGTTAAAGTCATACGTGTAGTCCTATCCTTGCTTGTGTTGAAAGAAGAGGCTGTATCTGAAATCTGACTACTTAGTCGAGACTACTCTGGAGAAATAATGAGCCGAAACTTGGGTAGCTGAACCTTACATATGCGTTGATGCTTTCTAGAAGTAGGTTTTATTTGGTTGGTTGGCGAACATTGGGGACGCTCAAGTGCCAAGTTTATTAAGTCTGACAGCTGTTTGACTTGATGTTTCTTAGTTTTAATTGACTTGGATTGGTCATATGAACAGCTGTTTCAGTTAATGTTTATGGAGGGGTAGCCGACGAATCTAGTCAAGAAATTCGTGACTGAGTTACTACTAAGTTGACATTTCGCACTTGTGGCTGACGTAGGAAAAGAGCCGTTCCCAATCTAGTTTTTGCATTCAGGTTATATCTAGTCGACTTATGATAACTAGATTTTTAAATGTGGCCATAGTTGATGCAGATGTAGAAGCATGATGCCTCAGGTGAAATCAGAATGCAAATAATGGTAAAGTAGAAGAATGCTGAATTTAATTTGTGTAATTGAATTGGTAGGCGCAGTGGCTTAGTGGTTAGTGTGTTGGACTACTACACTAGGGGTCGAGGTTCGAATCCCGTAAAAACCCAAATTCCAACTTACAGTTTTTTCCACTGCGCCACCTCTCGCGAACGTCTGACAAACATCCGAGAGTATGACTGTCTTGAAAGACCTTCTCAATTAGCCATTTGGAGTCGGCATAAAATTGTAGATTCCTTCCATTCGTTCCAAAATAGAAAACTCACACAAAACGAATGGTTGTGAGAAGCTAGGCCTAGGGTCCCTCCGGACCTGTTGCGCCAACTATTTTTTTTTTTTTTTAATTGAATTTGCTCCGAACCACCCTGCGGGTATGCAAGCATTTGTGAAAAAGTGATTTTGACATTTGAATCACATGCTGGTTGGATTCAACGGTCTCATATTATCCGCTGGATGAAATTATATGGCACTGAAAGCAGTTTACATGAACACATGGTCCGGCAGAAAGGTAGGTATAGCTATCAACATTGGGTCTTAATTTCCCCGCGCTCTCAGCAGTCCCAATGGCAATTCTATTGCAAAAAAAAAAAAGTAAAATACCTGTATAACCAAGTAGAGTGTCGTTATTTCAATTGCGCGTTAAGGAAGCTCTACTTACAAAAATCTCCATTACAACATGCCTATTAGTTGGTTGGTTTAAGTGGCTGTATTCCCCGTATCCTGACGAGGATAAAGGGGGAGGAGGATGTTAAGGGAGCTCAAAACCAGCCTGTGAAGTTGAGAAATTTGACGATCTTGTTGAAATGGATACTTTGGATGGCCGAAGAGTCATCATAAAACGTTATGAACTAGTGCATTGCGTGTGGTGTTGGCTAGAGCCAGACACTCACAGCATGACCAGGCACAATTGGTAAAAAAAAGCTTCTCCATAAGGCCTGTACCTACTGACAATTTTTGTTAAACAGAGTATAGTTATACTTGTGAACCGCGAGATGCATTCAAGTTTGTTTCCATTTTGACCACAGATACACAGTTTCTTGTACTTGAAGTACTTGAAATAAATTTAATCAGCTTGTGACTAAAGCATTGTGACTTGATATCGTTCCCATCTCCAAATGATGGCACATCCATCACTCCATCAGTCAACAGAAGATCTCAAGATACCTTTTTGAGTCACGTTGTCATAATCCGCAAATCCCCCCTTTATGGGCCAAATGACTCATTTTTTAAGCTTAAGACTCGTGACCCGCACTTTTTTAAAAATTATCAAAATGACCGCTTTTCATTTAAAGTAAGATTTTATACTTTATTAAACGAAAAAGAATGCAAAACAAATTTGTTTGTAACGAAAACATTTTGTTATTGTTTTTTGGATCGGGCCGCTTTTTATTCCCTTTTATTTAATTTTTTGCGGCAACTCTGGGTCACTGAAAATAAGACCCTGGTAAAAAAGAGGCTTGATTCACCAATTTTTTTGTCAATTTACGTCCAATAAAATATTTCTATTAGATTGGCAAAATATTAGTAAGTTTTATCTATCTGCCCGAAAGCTATAGAGGAATCTCAATGCTTAACTCACTAAGAAATCTGTTCACCCAAATTCTCTACCATAGGCTAGTGAGTTGGGTTGAGAGGAATAGTATCCTCAGCATTTTCCAGGCTGGATTCCGTTCTAGCCTGTCGACAGTGGATCAAATATTTATATTTATATATATCGCAAAATGTTTTATAGAAAAAAAAAGAAGTTGTACGTTTTTTTCGTTGACCTTAAAGCTGATTTTGACATCGTCAATAGAAATTCACTGCGTTTTAAATTAGCAACGTTAGGCCTATCGCCAAAAATTGTCAGAATCTACGAGCAACTTCTTGCTAACACGTCTGCTGCTGTGTGTACTGGTAAACTGAAATCATCAACTTTCCCTACAGAATCTGGTGTTCCACAGGGTTGTGTCCTGAGTCCTTTAATGTTTTCTCTTTTTATAGATGATGTTTATGACAGTATCCCAGGAGGCATCAAGTACGGTGATGTCGATGTTAAAGTTTTGGTCTACGCGGATGATCTGGTCATTCTTGCTGACAATCCCCATACTCTCCAGTTGCAAATAAACAAATTAAAGCAGTATTGTGATACTTGGGATCTAAAAATCAACACTGGCAAATCAAAAATACTTGTTTTCAGAGCGCAAAACCGCGCCGGTAGAGAGCATGCTTGGTTCCTGGATGGTACTCGAATTGAGGTTGTAAATGAGTTCAAGTACTTAGGCTTTTCACTTACATATAATCTCAATTTAAAACCTCATATCAAAGAAAGAACTCTTGCAGCTAAAACCGCATCAACACCTTGGGGTCTAAGTTTTTTTTTTAAATAAATGCGTGGATTCCAAATTTATAGTTTTGAATGCCACAATTAATAGTTGTTTTTGTTATGGCAATGGAATATACGGCTATCAGCAAAGTAGGGAGATTGAAAACATACAAAGGTATTTCTTTAAGAGGATTTTCAGGCTTCCCCAATCTACACCCAGCTATACGCGATTCATGTAGAATCAGGTCTACCCTATATTTTTACGAAAAACCTAAAAGCAAGTGCAGACTACATTAGCAAGTTATGCTAAGATCTATGAATAACTTACAAAAGAAAGTTCTTGCTATAGCTAAAAGACGCAACTACTCTCCAATCAAAGAATGGCACGAGTTAGCCGACGCCAACCAGACTTCTATTGAGATAAATGAAAGCAACGCCTGTGAGTGGGGGAATATTCTCTACGATTGCATCTCTGTTGTTGTTGGTAACAATCTGCTAAAGCTTTGCTTGGACAGAGCAAAGGAGTCATCAAGTAGGTCAGTATATAAGGAGCTTAATCTTTCTTTGGGATCCAAGAAATATTTGAATAATAAACTTACAGTTCAGGAGATGAGCTTGATTCTTAAAGTTCGAACAGAAATGCTTGAATTGAATTGCAGACCCATTATTCAGGAAATTCGTAGACTGTACTTTGACAAAAGCTTCTTTACGTTTCAAGAATGTGCTCAAATTTTTAATGGAGATAGTGGGTGGAGATCGCTTATTCAATTTATCGTGCATGCCATGAACTACCTAAACTCCTCCTCTTCAAATTGAGATGGCCTTGCCACGTCTTTCCGCGATTTTGTCCTCAACACATCTCCTGGTATCCGCTCAAAAACTTCCTTATATCTGCGTCGGGCTCTATTAATTATTTAAAAGCTGGCTACCGAAGGTGTCAGAGCTCAAACTTGTAAACTGATGCCAACAAAATACACAGCGAATCATTAACACGTAGACGTGATACCTTTCCAAGGCATAATAAATTTGAAACCGTTTAAGTCTCACAAGTCACAGCCAAATGACCCTCTCCGATCTTAAATTCCTGAAGCCACAATATCCATACCCCCATTATCATTAGTTCCAAAAGAAAAGGTCAAACTTTTTTCAGAACATTTGACAAATGTTTTTAAACCTTTTCCACCTAGCGTGGCAGGCGAATGCCTTGAATTCTCTGATAAAATTGATGAGGACGTAATCACTTACGTTTCGCTAAAAGAGATCAGCACATGTATTCATGAGCTCTCTAATAGAAAATCACCAGGTTATGATCTAATAACTGCCCAAATCCTGAAGGAACTACCCTTCATAGCATTGGTTAAACTTAAGCTTTTAATTAATGCTTGTTTTAAGCTAAGATATGTTCCACATCACTGGAAGATAGCAGAAATTATAGTTATACCTAAACAAGGTAAACCTCCATCAGAAGTCACCTCTTACAGGCCAATTTCACTTTTACCTGTACTATCCAAAATTTTTGAGAAACTGCTTCTTAAAAGACTAGACAAAATCATAGAGCAGAGAAGGCTTATTCCCACCCATCAGTTCGGGTTTAGAAATAAGCACTCGACAATAGACCAAGTACATCGTATAAAAAATATTATAGAAAAATCACTAGAAGAAAAACAAGTTTGTTCTGCATTGTTCTTAGACGTTGCTCAGGCTTTTGATAAGGTCTGGCATAAGGGCTTAGAGTATAAACTTCATAGAGATCTACCTAGACAATACTATGAGATACTTAGATCTTATATTTCAAATAGATTCTTTAGAGTTCGTTATGGTTCAGCGTATTCTGAACTTAAAGAAATACAAGCTGGAGTTCCACAGGGAAGTGTTCTGGGACCAACCCTTTACTTATTGTATACTAGTGATATACCACATAGAAACGACATGATGATAGCCACATTTGCAGACGACACTGCTCTTCTATCAACTGATAGATGCGTGACTAAATCTACAGAAAAGCTGCAAAATTCAGTTAACGAAATATGTGATTGGGCACAACGATGGCGAATTAGACTCAATGAGTCAAAGTCCACTCATATCAATTTTACAAATAAAAAAATTATAAATGTTCCGGTGGTTATTAATAACCAAGTAGTTCCTTATTCTAACACAGCTAAGTATCTGGGTATGAATCTAGATGCTAAGCTGAAATGGAAGGAACATGTGAAAAAGAAAGTAGAAGAGTTAAATATTAGATATAGAAAACTTTATTGGTTGCTAGGACATAACTCGGAAATGTCCATTGAGAATAAAATTTTATTATATAACCAGATATTGAAACCTGTTTGGACATATGGTGTCCAATTATGGGGTTGTACAAGGAAGACAAATGTAAAAATAATACAGACATTCCAAAACAAAGTCCTTCGGGGAATAGTAAATGCCCCATGGTATATTAGAAATAATGACTTGCATCGTGATTTGCAGACTGATCTTGTAACGGAGGTAATTAAAAAGTACGCAATTCGTCACAATGAGCGTCTGCAGATGCATATTAATCCTGAAATAGAAGACGTCTTAAATGTACGATACAATATTCGTAGATTGAGAAGAATTAAACCTCACGACCTTGTAATCTAAATAATGAGAACCCGTATTCAAATTGTAATACCTTCTCAAACACAACTGAACGTTGAAACTAAAATCATTTGTCGATCTTTCTTTGATTGGTCATGATTAAGGAGGTGTTTTTAGTGCGGTTAGAGTCCCACACTACTCTGGGTTTCTAACCCCACTGTGTCTTTCGAGATTTTCACCTTCAGTAACAAAAAAAAAAAAAAAAAAAAAAAAAAATTAGTTCTTGAACTTCCTTAGAAAGTTTAGCCATCCACAACGGCAGGTGTGATGTCTCTCAAACAAAAACTCAAACATCACTTTGAAATACCGCCTAACAACAGCCCGCCACCATGAATCATATTGACAGAAACCAAACCTCATTACGGAGCTCACGCGCTATCCCACCACAAAACTCTCATACTACACAAACGGCGGAGTATTGTGTGTGACAAAAACAAAACCACTATACCCAATGAGACACGCGTCAAGCGAAAGGAAAATACGTGCGAGATACTTTGACAAATGTCTTTCCATTGCCCGTTGTCTTCTCGCATGACTGTCAGATATTAGGCTACCCGTTACATGACAAACGCTTCTCATTACTACCTCATATATGGATGTCCCCCCGCCAATTGATTGCGCGCTGACACTCTTCGGGTGGTTTTTCACTATACACAGCCTCGTGTTATAGCGAATACTTCGATGCCACTCCATACTGTCCCCCAATAAGGTATTTTCTCATCGACCGACGTTTCAACTTCAAGCGAAAGTGTTTATGGTTATGGCCCCCAATGAACCTAATAACCCACTGAGGACTGAGGGAGCGAGTTTCTTCATAACCGTTAGGCTAATACTCGTATGCTGCGTACGTGATTCGCCTTAGACATCGTCGGGCCAAAGCGGAGCAGGAGGAGGGGGAAGACAACAACGACATACGCGTGCACTAGGGCTCATTCGATTTTACGACTCATTATGTCAGAGATGTCTTCGGTGGCTACATATACATTTATATAAGAGGGTTGGGTCGGCTTAGAGCATGTCTGTGTTGTGTTTGTCGCCCTTCAAGCCCCGAGAAGTACCTCCTTCTGTTTGTCTGTGCCTGGGAGGTGGTATAACTGCGTTTAAGCACGCACCCACTAACGATTATTTTTCCTGTGTTTGCCAATTTTACACCTCCTTATTCCGGGGTGGGCTCCTCAAGCGATGGAGTTGACTTAAGATTGACACACTGATGGATATGACCGGCAGAATCATTGTCTTCCGCTTTGGATGTTCAAGTGGAGTGCAGGGACTCCTTTCAAACTGCAGGAAGATCTAAAATGAACGATCATGGATTTATCGTTACTGTGTTCGCACCTAGGTTGGAGCTTTCTTTGAGCATCCAGAGTTTGATTTTTGTAGTGCTACTTGAGTGTGCTCCCTTAAGAAGATACCCTTACTTACTTAAGGTGGCGCTACAGTCCGGGGTTCGACCTGGGCCTCAACCAACAAGCAGCCGTCACAATCTTTGGCCAACTGTCTCCAGTTTCGCACGCTTATTTGGTTAAGGTCCCCTTCCACTTGCGTGCGCCACCTGAGTCGCGGTCTTCCTCTACTGCGCCGTTAGTCGGGAGTGGATTCGAAGATCGAAGATCCAGCCACCGCAGTCGTTGGACCTTCACTCTTCTGGCTGGGTCGATGTCGCTATACAGCCCGTACAGTTCGTCGTTGTATCTCCTCCATTCACCGTCCATGCAGACCGGACCGAAAATTTCTCGAAGTATTTTCCTCTCGAAGCAACCAAGAGTAACCTCATCCGCTTTTGATAGATCCATCCCTCCGTCTTATAAACGGTCACTTAAGTTGTTCGAGAGAGGGGTTTGCTACGCAATTGGTTTCTTAGCCCAAAGAAGCAGCGATTGGCAAGAGTTGTTCTTCGTTTTATCTCAGCGCTGGTGTCATTGTCTGAGTTCATAGCGGAGCCTAGGTACACAAAGTCCTTTACCACATGAAAGTTATATCTGTCTCTAGAGACATTCTGTCCACGACGTCGGTGTTGGGTGTCATTTCTTGATGACAGCATATATTTTGTCTTGCCCTCATTAACCGCCAAACCCATCTTTTCCGCTTCCGTCTCAATGCTCACGAACGCACCAGTGACATCACGCTGCGTTCTGCCAATTATGTCGATGTCTTCGGCGTAGGCGAGTAGGTGGACGGACTTTTGGAAGATAGTGCCTCTGATGTTCGCGTTTGAGTCTTGCACTATTCTTTCAAGAACGTTGACGAAGTCGCATGAAAGCGCATCGCCTTGTCTAAATCCTTTTTTTGACATCGAAAGTCTCGGTGAGTTCTTTACCAAACTTTATGGAGCAGCGTGCATTCTCCATTGTCATCCTGCAGAAAAGGACGAGCTTAGCAGAGATGCCAAAACTACACATTGCTCTGTATAGGTCGTCTCTATGAATGGTGTCGTAGGCGGCCTTAAAATCGATGAAAAGGTGGTGAGTATCGATTTGAAATTCCTGGGTTTTGAATATTTGGTCGACGGCAGACTTTCCTGGCCTAGAGCCCCATTGATATGAACCAATCAGGTTGTTGACTAAATGCTTCAGGAGTTCACACAACATGGCAGATAAGATCTTGTAGACGATGTTAAGAATACTAATGCCTCGTTAGTTGGCGCAGTTCAGAGGATCTCCTTTCTTGAGGATCGGGCAAACAATGCTGAGGTTCCATTCATCGGGCATATTTTCATACGGCCATATTTTACAGATGAGTTGGTGCATGCTCCTAACCAAGTTAAGCTTTGAATAGCTCGGCGGTTAGGCCATCTGCTGCAGCGGCTTTGTTGGACTTAAGCTTAGATAAGGCTATCTTCACTTCATCAAGGTCGGGTGGACAGAATTGTTGGTCTTCATCGTCCAGGTTGAATGGTTCATTCCGCATAACAGTGGGATCTAGTTCGACATGGCCATTAAACAGTCTGCAGAAGTAGTTCTTCCATATCCTCAGTATCGACTGCGATTCTGTTATGATGTTCCCTTGTTCGTTCAGGCTTCGGTTCGGGCTCTACAGCCTTGGCAGATTCTTTTCAGCCTTTGGAAAAACTTCCAAACCTCCTCGTGCTCTTTCTTTTTTCTCATGGGAAGCCGGTGTTCGTCTCTTCTTTTCTACGCGTCGAGCTTACGAGCAGCTCTGGTCCTTCTTTGCACCGCTACTTTGTATGTCTCTTGTTTCGCTGCATGTGCTTACCGGCACTCGTCGTCGAACCAGAGGTTTGGTTGTGGTGGTGTTGCCACTGGTCTTCAACGCTTGATGCTGGCTGCATAGAACCTCTTCAGAGATTGAGAGACATCGGAGAAGGATCTGGTGACCTCTTGCGATTGTAGCCGTTCGTCGTCAAACTTCCTCACAGTATTTACTTGCCTTGGCGGTGTTCGGGATGTCCGAAGGCGTACCTTGGCTACAACAAGATAGTAGTCCGAGCCAATGTTGGCCCCTCGGCACGTTCGGACATCCATAATACTGGAGGAGTGCCTTGCGTCGGTCGATCGCAATATGATCAATCAGGGGTCGAATCGCGTCGTCCGTTAACGAGCA
The DNA here is from genome assembly GCA_946477585.1 of Cheilosia urbana. Lineage (NCBI taxonomy): Eukaryota > Metazoa > Arthropoda > Insecta > Diptera > Syrphidae > Cheilosia > Cheilosia urbana. The sequence continues at coordinate 13,616,509 of OX297854.1, read as the reverse complement.
TTACGTGACGGAATTTGTTTTTGTTTCACATGTAAAATCAACTTAATTCCGTGAACGTATAGCTCGTTCGCGGAAGTGGCGATTCGACCCCTGGTTGACGGTTGATTGATCGGGAGATCCCCATGTACCTTTATGAATATCGCAATGCGGGAACAGTGTACTTGCTGTGACACCATAACCACCTATCACCTTCAAATACACAAGTTGAGGGCTAGAGCATATTTGGAACTTCAATTGAAGGACGACCCCTCCGGTGAAAAGAGTTTAAACTAGTCTCAGACAAAACAGTTCAAAGTTATAAACAAAAGTGGTAAATGGGTCATCATGTATAAAACCCTTTTAACAGGAAATTATACATTAGATTCCATGAATTGGAAATATTTTCAGCCACAATAAGAGATGCGCCCCGCCACCCAAAGACTCGATTGACTCCTCCGTTTGTCACTTGGTGTAGCTGCCAGCCTTCTTCTTAATTGCTCACCACATGGCAGACAGAAAGTTTCTCTTCCCAGGAGCCATTCGACCGATTGCACCCAATCAACACAATGACAGTGTACAAACTTTGTTTCCGACCGCAATGCTTGTCATTTAACCGATCCTTGAATGAATGGTGCACATAAAATGCAGGTTGGCTATTGTTACCATTATTCTTCTTGTATATTAATTCGAACAGAAGCTCCGCATTGTAGCGCCGGCCCCAGACCTTCATCATCATAGCTGTGATCACCAAAATGGGATAATTTAAAGTTTGCAACTTTGACAGGCAACCGGAAGTAGAAGTTCAAGTGAAAGCATACACTCGTTCGTCTCGCCTCCACCCCATCAGAGTTTTATCTTCTCCTTAAAAGTCAGGCCATGCAGAGCAGTAGGTAGTGCGGCACCAGCAGCAGCAGCAGCATCAGCTATACACCAGAAAGCGATTGCAACAATTTTGTATGCATAAGGGAAAGTCCTTCAGAGCAGATGCCACCAGCTTCCTGCTTTTGTCTGAAGTTGAGTTGTCTTTCCTCTTCGGTTGTCCTCATCATCATCATCGTCCTCCTAGTCGTCGTCATTGTTGTCTTTTTGTGCATTGACACTCTTTGCATGGCCCAAGTTGGGAGGGTGTGTGCGAAACGAAACAGCCTGCATGCAACTGGTGGTGGACTGTACTTGATGGTGATGTAGTAGCAGAATTCATTTCTGGCCCAAACAATCTGGCCAGAAGGACAGCGCACCAAAGTATGGGGCCAGGAACTGAATCATTGTCTACTTAGGACACGACGACGACGGGAAGAACGGTTGGGAAGTTCTTTCTTCTTCTTTTTTTTTTTATTCTTTTTCACCCCTCTTGTAGATAGATAGTCCTGATATCTGGTGGGTATTGTTATAATGATGATGGCCCCATTGCATTGATAGAGATATCGTTCGTCTTCCATTTTCTTCTCCAACAATGCACAAGTTAAACTGTTTGGAAGGAAAGTTTTAATTTTGATTTTTTTTTATTCGGTTTTGTGTTTCTTTGTTGAAAGTTTGTCATTTATTATTTAATGGAAGAGATTGTTCTCAAGTGAGATGGACACTTTCGGGCTGCAGATACATTTCCTGCAAAGGCACACCACAAACTCTTGGACAATCAAAACACTGGTCAAGCAGAGGAGGAATGGTCTGGCTAATTTTTCGAGGTGCCGCAAGGGGTGTTTCGCTTGAAATGGAGATGTTAATAATTAAGAATTTATTTGTCTTATTACAATAGTTCAAAATTAGCATAAAAGCTTAAAAGGGAAATAGCTAAGTACATTCTGCTACCAGATACTGACAAGAGGCGAATGTACGCATCGTAATTAACAAATGATTGGATTAATTTATCGATGGGGATGCGACAAAATGAAGAAATAAAATCAACTAAAAAAAGCAAACAAATTAAATAAGAGATAAAATACAAATTTTAAACATAAATCTTAAAAGTATGCTATTGACTCCGAAACCAACAGATAACAGACGAAACGAGTTAAGATTTGCGGCTATTCTTCGGTATTGGCCCTAGTTTCTGTGAAGTTTGAACAAAATCCGAAAAAGAGGCGTTGCACCACCCAGACTAAAAAAAAAAAAAAAATACTTATCGACACAAGGAAGCAATGATTTTAATTGTCCGAAAAAAATACTGCGAAACATGGGCGGAACTCAATGCAAAAGGTAAGTTACCTTATTTGTTATAAGAGGATATTTTAAGCAACAAAGTTCCTGTAGAGGGGCAAAGCCGGGCGATTCAGTGAATACTTTGAGTAAGGTAAGCTAATGCATTTGAAGCTTCACTTCACTAAACTGGTTTTGAAATATTTTTGGCTACAGTTGCAGATTTTTTGACAGTTCCATATCAAACAACGGGAAAATATACACAGTTTATGTGAGTATAGTTAAACGGAAAAATGTTAGGTACATAAATTTGTATTCATTTGTTTATGACAATGGGTTTTACCCGCGAAGGCCTTTTGAAAAAAAAAATAATCCCAAGATAAGTCGAGACCGGGCTCTTTCATTGCTTATCAAATTAAAAATTATTTAATTTGGCATGATAGTAGTACAAACTTTATAAGACAATATTTGTTTTAGGTTGTTTTTTTTTTTTTTTGTAACAGGGCCTGGCCAATTTCCTGGTTCAACTCGAACATATTGGTGATTCGGATCTATTTTAGAAATTTAAATCATTTCCGTTGTATGTTGGGTTTGTCGATTTTTAACTTTTTCGATTACGTAGTAAGAGAAAGATATTGTATTCGTACAAAATTTTGAACTCGAAACTTTAATCAATTCTGACCTTTGATTTTTTTTTTCTTAAAGTCTAATGCCGACACTGCGACCTGAAAGATCTATTGTATAATGACATTACAATGATAGAGGAATTTAAAAAAGTGGATCACGCAATGCTATCCGTCGCCTCCTGAGGTCTACAGTCTAAACAGTGTGGACGGATTTGTTTCAAACTTCAAATTGGGAGTTTATTGGCAGGTCAAGTCAACTTTTTTAACGTTATCCCCATTATTAATGGTACCTATACTTTCTATATAACGTTTTTAAGCAAGTTTGATTTTTTTTTAAACGGCTGTAACGATTTCCACTAAAACTGATATTTCAGTTTAAGTAGTTGGGGCTTACATCGCTGTAAACTTAGTTTTTTGCTAAAAAAAAAAAAACCTAAAACTCGAATCGAATCGAGTACTTTTGAAAATCGGTCTTATCTCAAAAACGTCCATACGATTTTAACTAAAATTCAATATCGATGTAAAAGGTAATATCTAACATAATAGCAAACTCAGTTTTTCTGTAACTTACTATGTAAACGCTCTTATCTTGAAAAAAGACAGTTTAAAAAAAAACTTGGTTTTCAACAATCTACATGAAAAAAAGCTTTAACGATTTCCAAAATTAATATTTGAGCTTATGTAGGGGCAATTAATATGGCTGCATGCCCAGTTTTTCGCTAAAAGATCGAATAAAAGTACTTTCTGCCTTATCTTAAAAACGGTCTATACGCCGATAGTAACAAAAACACATTCCTGAGCTAAGAAGGTCATTTCTAACTTGATAACAAACTCAGTAGGCATTCTTAGCTTGTTTTTTACTTTACTTGAAAACGCACATAATGTTGGTCGATGTGCGTTTTCAAGTAAACTTGGAGTAACATTGATATTTTCATTCGAATAACCAAAAACGGTCTTTTTAAGAAAATTTCAAAAATATTTCCTTAAAATGACCTCCCAAATCGCGATCCGTGTAATTTTTTGTTTATTTCAATGCCTCACTTTCAATAAAAACACAATACTAACTACCCAAAGCTTCATTTTAGCAACTTTCGTCAAATTCTGCTCTTTTTCTAAACATACACCATAAAATAACCAGGAACCAGCTATAACTTTACACAATTGAAAACACTTTATTGGTACTCCGGCTGTCATAAGTGTATTATCGGTCTGTTTGTTTGTAAATTAAAAAAAAAAAAAACTCAGAATCTTACGTATATATCGGCTGTAGTCGCAGTGGCTTAGTGTTAGCGTGTTGGACTACTAAGCGAGGGGTCTCAGGTTCGAATGCCGCAAAAACCCAAATTCCAACTTATGGCTTTTTTTCGTCTGGCACTCATCCGAGAATATAACTGTCTTCAAATAGCTTCTCGATTAGCCGTTTGGACTCGGCTTGAATTGGAATCTCTACCATTCGTTCCACAAATGGAAAAAAAACTCACACAAAACGAATGGTTGCTAGGCCTAGGGTCCCTGCGGACCTGTTGCGCCAACTATTTATTTATTTATCAGTGGAAGAATTTCGGTTAATTATCATAAACCTTATTTCCAACCATAGGCACGAAAACCAAGATCACCAATCTGTTCTAGTCAAAAACAAGAACTTACCTCAACAGAACAGAATTAACCAAACTGTTGATAAAGTTTCGTGCGACCCAGCCGTGCACTTAATTTTTTTATCAACTATTCGAAAGATAAAGTTCTTTTAGATAACAAAGTTAATTGTTTTCCTTATAGCTTAAATCCATTAATATTTAGATCTTTGGGGGTAATAACTAAAAAGAAAATTGATTGGAATGACTGTGGGCGTAGAGATATCGAAGGTTTAATTAATTTATCGTAAATTGGTATTGGTATATACTTGAAAAGATTAATCACTCAGTATTAAACGAGCACTAGCTACACATGATTTGGAATCTTTACAATATGCACAGCTTGAGTTTAGTCTACATTATTTGTTATTTGTTACAACGTCTATCACTATAAGAAGTTTATAATATACTAGGGTGCCCGGAGAACTTCCTCCCGCCCAATATTGACTTTTTGACTTAAATAATTTGAATTTGGAGCATTCACTATTCCACCAGAAATAACATTTTTGATCCAAAATATCTTTTGACAGATGCGTATATATTACTACGATCAAATCAATTTTTTTTTAATAACATTCCCAATTTCCCTTTCAAATTTTCCATTTTTTTTTTTCGTCATATGAACCTTCCTTAGGCGTAGACAAACACAACAAAAAAAGAAAGCTCAAATCGGACGATCCGTTCTCGATTTCCCTCATATGAAAAGTTTTGTGGTAGGTGTTACCATCTCTGAGATTGAAAGGGAGACGCACAGAAAATTCAAGACGCTTAAATACGAATGGCAAATCGTTCTGAATAAGGGGAATCACAGCAATGAGAATGTCTGCCTTTAAATTTTCCCCTCGAAATCGTCACTTGGATGACATTTGATTTGATCTTTCATCATCAAATCAAACGCGTTCCGTTACAAAGTTTCGGTGCATTGACGTTGCACAGCAAAATTATAACTGCCAAGAAATTCAAAAATTCAACTAATTCCCATAAAGATTTGTTTTCACGACAAAGAGTAGCATAGGATGTCCTTCCTTGGGCACATGCGAATTCAAACCAAAAATCATAAAAATCGACCAATCCGTTCCCGAGTTATGAGTGCATATCCGAATGTCAGCCTCTTTTACATGCTGTTGTACGCACCCGGATTTGCTCGTACCTTTCGTATTAAGTCCTGCTCACATTTTGCAAAGTGCTTTATTTGGACAATGTCATTAATAATTTTAATGCTGCCACAACCCCGTCTCCTATCCCGCTTATGTTTTGCAAAATACCATCTATAGGGTCCGAAACTATAGTATATTTCAATCTTGAAGCAATTGTACCTATCCGTCCACAAATTTCAATCAACACGGTAGAGCTGTTTCGGAGATCGGCAACAGCGCCACCCATCAGGACCAAAAGTATCCTATCCTTTAAGTGGGACCGAAGAATATACATCCACAAAATTTCATTGAGGTCCAAATTTTATCTTTTAGAACTGCCTAAGCTTGAAATACACCAATACGAAGAAAACAAAAGAAGAATCGTAAAATTTGGCCCAGTAAGAACATTTTCCTTGGTTATGTTATTTTTGTGCCGGAAATCGAATGCAAATGTTATTTACCTATTTAAAATTTACTAAAAACTAATTTGGAGTTTTCGTCGAACAATTGTACAGCTAAATGAAATATGAATTACTGAAATAACAAATTCAAAAAACTATAGACAACCAACGCCAACTATATTATTACAATTAAATTTAAGGTTGTTGTTACAAAATTGATATGCAAATCATATTATCTCCCTAACGGGTCCAAATTTGGCAAAAACTTTTCTTTTATTTTTAAGTGTTATATGGTGTTAAATTGAGCCATAATTATTTTCAAAAAAAGGGGGATAGCTTCAGTGGTTCAGCCGTGATGGTCAGTCATACATACGTACGAACGTTTTTGTATATTAAGATAAAAAAAAAATACGAAATGTGTAAAAATATAAAAGAAAATCCCTCTCAACCACGGTATCTAGGCCAAGTCCACGAAAAAGGGAAAATAACTGAGTAGTTCAAAAATATCACAGAAAGCTTGGTCCTTATTTCCTTTGCTAGTCGCCCTTAGTCGTGCAGTTTTCTCATTTCTCTTAAATCCGATTGCAGAGTTCCTAATACCCAAGTGAAATAAATAAAAGGACTGACTTTTTGCTTTTATACGCAGAATTTTGAATGTCTTTCTGTGACAGCTAGACCAACTCCAAGTTGTTGTTTTTTTTTTTTTTTTTTCTTCTTGTAAAAATAATTTCAGGTAACCATTTTGAAGTCTCAATAAAAATAAGCATAGGTACAACAGACTTTTTGGAAAGCAGCTTCACAAAACTGTCTCATGGTTGGTAGCTCTTCTATAAGAATTATATCGATCTTTAAAAGTCGCATCGTCGAAGGTATCCAAAGCCTCTTGAGTGCTATCCTACAATACACTAGGTTTATAAGTACAGCATCAAAATGCAGACAACATTTCTTCGTAGTTTATGTCACTCCTGAGTCCTAACTCTTTAACGAATCGACAGGAATCACTACCAAAATCTCTGGCGAACATGAAGAAGGTTGAAAAAATAAAATACATGTAGCCACTGAGCGATAGGGTTGTTGTTTTGTTGTCGAAGTTCGAAGAGTACCACACCTTCACAAAGCATCATTTGTATTTAAAAACATTCCATTCCTTTAACTGATTGCAAACACTTCCTTCGCTTATCATATGCATCGTATATAACATTCATATTTGAACTCGCAATTCGGAAGGCGTTATTTTTAGAACACTCTGTCAGCAGCGCAAGTCCGCACGCTTGCGATAAGCTATTGTTGCGCCAACCCTTCCGAAATGCTTACAAAATAAACGATTAGCGTCGCAAATTCTTTGCTTTTTATTACTTCGTAAAAATGAAATGAAAAACTGATAAACAAGCTAATAATAAATTTTGTTTGTAATAAATTAATCACACACCATACACGCCCGCAATCACACTCTTAGCCTAATCACGTCTTAATTTCAAATTGCGTTGCGTTTCTCGCCGAGAAACGTCAGTCAACGAACCCCTTCACGAGAAAAGATCACGATCGCCGTTCTGCAAATAAAATCAAAAGATTAATCTTTATCAGACTTTGCCAGCCGATTTTTTCATGGCAAGTGACACTTACTTCTCAAAAATGTCACTACACGGCGACACCGATTGTTGTGATCACGTTTCATGCCATTGTCGCACGGCTTGGACCTTTGAACGGTGATGAGGAGATTACTGGTCTTGATGGTGTTCTCATTGTTGAAAAAGATCACCTTCCTGCTGTCGGTGGTGGGAATCCTGGCACAGAGCATGGCCAACGCCAAAAGTACGATATAAAGCTTCGGACACATTTCGCTTTCAACTGATTATTTACACGGCACTACGAACTGACCTCTACACTCTCGAACTGATCTCCGTCAAATGAGGTTTTATTTAAATTGTGAACGTGTAGTTAGCTCAGTATTGCCCAGTCGTCGAAAATCAATAAATTTTGGAATTTTATCAGCCGCATAATTGGCCGGAGATAAGATAATCAGGTTACTAGCAGAAAGTCCGCTGGCGCACGTATGTATGCGTGGAGCTTTTGTAGCACGCGATTGCCAAGGTGCGGCACGCCTGAAAGAATAGTTATCGTGCTGAAGAATGTGCGGCATACGGCTGCAAAAAAAAAAAAATCACCTACGACGACGCGAAAAATATACTTCGAGGAAGACCTGTCTCGAGACGGATGACGTAGTTTTAACGGTTCGGGTACTAATGAGTAAAAGTTTAAATACTTGCGGCTACGCCCCCTACAGTGTTTGATTAATTTTAACATTTCCATTGGACTTTGAGACTTACCAAGTCCCCATGACCGACGCAATGTCGACAGAGGATGACATACGTTTTCCCTGGAAAGGCTAGCAATAACTGTCAAAGCTATGACGATGTGAGGGAACTGATAAATCAGTGGGTACTGGGTACTTGTCACATACCAACTTAGCGGTGACTGAACTCTTTTTTGGAAAGAGGTGGCCATGTCCGTCACTTGCAGGTAGGTGCCTAAGCTCACGGCCTTATAATAATCAGACGTGGCTTTTCACTCGAAGCAAAGTTGAGTTCTTTGGGGTTTAAAGAGTCATTCCCTTATACACTATATTCCCGTCGATTTTAGACATGTCGTAGTAAGCTCAGAACATTATGGGATCAACTTTGGGTGTTAAATTGAGTTTATGCTGAGCCACCCTACTTGGAATTGTATCTACTAACAGAGCATGTCGGTGGGGTTGACATCATTACTAATTCATAAAAGATGATCCTAAGTCTCCAGCTTCCATCGAAAAACAAAAAAAGGAGTTAAGTGAGAAAGTTAGCTTAAAAAACTTCCAAGGGCGTCTTGACCTTGGTGGCAGTGGCCTTCGACTGAAAAGTTTTTACAGGTAGCAAGAAAAGGTTTTACATTGCACAGTTTTTAAAAGTTAGGACTTGTGCAAAGCCTTTAGAAGCTTACCATTCAAAATTCGCATAAGAGAATATGACAGATCTGAACCAATGTGTCACGATTCGGTAGCTCAACGCTCTTTGATGTTACTACGGTTTGAAGCTGCGTCACCTTCAAGCACATATAAACAGGGGGTAGGCTTGAGGGGCTGAACAAATTTGCCATGTGGAATATAACATCCGATTATATCGATTTTCCACGAGCCGAATATATTAAATTTGGTTAGAAACAACCGTCCGCACTTCTTGAGCTCTCACTCTTTACCTCACTTTACCAGGAAACCATTCCGAAGTATATTTCGCATATATCTCTGTTTTTTAGAACGCCCTTCTTCTAAATAGTTCTTCCAAATAATTGTGAATTGAAGAACCACCAGTTGATATTTCCAGCGACCTTCACCACGAGATCAATCAATTCATACGAAAGATGTATCGCTTGGGATTCTCAGACGAACCTGCAAGGAAATCTTCCTCCAGGGAACTCAAAGCGAACGAAATGCGAATCGTCTGATTTGCTTGATTAAGAATATATGGGAAAACTGATTTCAAATAGAAATATCTAATTTATATTTGGAAAACTTTTTCAAAAGATATATCAAATAATCATCTGATAAACTACTTTTGCAATTGGCTCCGAACGGCTTCATAGAATTGGGGCTCCATGAGAATGTGACAAACTAAAAAATGAAAAAAACTCCAAAAATGATAATAAAAATCAAATTTCAAAATTTAAAAGGCTGAATCTACAAATATGCAATGGAGTCTGCGAAAAAAAATCCCAGGGGTTGTTCCCAAATGCGCGGCGGATCGTACCAAAAGCGATACCTTAATTTCGACCGTGTTTGCTTTTGCTTATTCTCAAATGAAAACGGAACAGGGATGGAAAAGTCGATACAATTGTATCGAATTCGATACAAATGAGTTTGCTCAAGTACAAAAGTACAATTTGCCTTAATTCGATACAATTCATCTATCTGTATCTTTAAAATTCTCTTGCAATTTGTATTTTTCCAAAAATAGAAAGTTTTGCACAGAGAGCTGACTAGATTCTGCTTTTAACTTTTGTTTGTTGATGAGTAAGTAGTTTGTGTAGGTTGGTTAAGTGCTATCAAAAAAACATAACCTTTTTCGAAAGTGTTTAGACCTGTTCAAACGATGTACGAACGAAAAAAAGAAGAAATATGGGGTGCGTTTTCAGCCTGAATGGAAAGCAAAATACCCATGGCTTGAATAAAATGTTGAACGAAAAATCAAACGTTGTTTCTATTGTAATTCCAATGTTTCTGGGCGAAAAACTCGAATTTCAAGTTCAGGGCGATATTTTAAATATGTATTTGCAAAATGAGGGCCTGAAGAGCTCATAGATTTTTGTAGGTATGTATATTTTTTTTTTATGAAGTCATTAATGTTTATTTATATTAGCATTTTGTTTGCTATAATTTTTTTTTTTTTATGTTTTTTAAAATAAAATATTGTGAATTCACATTTTTTGTATACGAAAATTTGTTTTCAATACAATTGACTTCATTTCAGTACAATCTTCCAACAGTTTTCAGTACAAATCGAAAATGGCATTTTCCATCCCTGAAACGGAACGAAAATTGTCTTTCCAGTGCTTTCCAGTTATTTCCATTCTGACTTCTTATTTTTTAATTATTTTTCCAAATATTTGACAGCTGATTTCCGACACAACAATTTTTTTTTGTGGTGCTATTAAAATTGATTTTGAAAGTTTTAGATTTTTTGTTAAATAATAAAAAATGTAGTCCAGTCTACTTTTGTATTCGGAAACTGAAGAAGAAAGGGGAAAAAATGTGAACCTATGTTCAAAGAAAATTGTTGTTCGGAAGTATTTTGTTTATTTATTATTTATTTATTTTGTTTTAATATTTCTAAATCTTATATACAATCAGTTGATATTGTTTTTTTTTTTAAATTAACTTTTTTTTTATTCAATAGTTGAGATCATTGGAAACACAAACTTGTATTTAAACTGCTGAGCAATAAGTCTCAGGTTTAGTCCCCAGAAAAACACAAATTACGCCTTAATTCCTTTTCTGTCTTGTTAATGTCTAACAACCATCTGAAGGTGCTACTCTCAAAAAAAGCCTTTCAATTGGGCTTTTCGGCTTCGTTATAAAATTGTATATCACTTTCGTTCGTTCAAAATAGCACAGATCCAACTAGTTGTAAGAAACTAGGCCTAGGTGGCGAATTGGACCTGTTGCGGCAACCATTTTTATATACATTTAATATTTATTTTATATATATATTTAACATAATTTTGAAGCACTCTTGAAACAAAGTAGAAAGCTCTTGGGTTTTTACCTATAATATAAAAAAAGAAACGAAAAAAAAAAAAAAATGTTCCGTCTGTCTCCGAATCTGTTTAGTGGTCTTAGCTGCTCTCACAGGATTAAAGCAGTTATACATCAATTTTAAAAGCAGCAAAACCACCATCACACTAACGACAATCGTGGTCAAATTTCCGATTGACTTCACTTTCAAAAAGCAGCATCGGTGCTATAACCCCGTCACAAACCGAAAAACTTATTTTTGTTCTATAAACAAAATCCAACATTAGTCCTTCCAAATGATCATATCCCCAAGTAATACTTACCTTAGCGAAAACCCGCCGACATTGTTGGTTATGGTCCAGCTTCATATTCCCGCCACATTGCCTTGATCTTTGAACAGATATTGAAAGGTTTTCGAAGAAAGTGTTTCTGTTTTTGCTTTTAAAGAAGATCACATTTCTGCCCTCAGAGCGGGAGATGCTAGCACAAAGAACGCCGACCACAAAAACAAAGTAATACCACATCGGTCTCATTTGTACCTCAGGGCTCGTGAACCGATCTTAGTCAACTGCGGTGTTTGCTTCGGTTTTGTTGAAATTGCAAATGTCAACAATGTTGCTAAGGTTTTTCGCAAAAATTCCCTTTAGTAATCGTAGATTAAGTAGTACGTGTAAGTATGTCCGTCAATTTTCTGCCCGCCGCGTGATTGTAAAAAAACATTGATAAGCATGTTGAAAAGTGGGGCTTGTTAAACTTGTTGTTTAACTTCTACCGCATGACGCCAAATACAAACGTATAACTAAACGTAGGTATATGTACAATCGGAAGTATGAATAATGAGTCAAACCCAGTCATTCATAAATGATTTGAAGGTGTTCGTATCCGTTTTGTACTACCCTATTTGCGAAGTCATCGTGACGATTTAGGATTCATGCTGTCACAATTATCAGTAGTACAACAAGCTATTTCACAAAAAAGTAAATCCTGAAGCAATATGATTGAGGAATATAGGTGAACGCAAATAGTGCTTAGCAACCATCACTATATACGATCATATTTTTGCTAAAAAGCTAAGAAAGGTAGTAAGTTCAGTGAGAGTGCAGTAGTGACGTATAGGGGGAGGGGTTGACGTTTTAGTCATGTAACACTGTCAGATTGTGTACCAAATTTTGGTTATCTCTAAGTGGGGAGGAAACTAAATTCTGTATCAGGTTGTGAAATACTCATTTGACTGGACTACATAGCATTTAGTTGCATGTCTAAAAAATGTATTTGGGTGTTAATCAGACAAATAAAGGGTGGTTAAGTTTTAAGGGCCGATGTTGATTTTGAATAAAACACAAATTATTTAGGAAATTATTGTCATTTCTTTTTATTGTGATAATATTGGTATGGTTCAATTATGTATGGAACAAAATATCGGCCAAATGGATACCGCGACCTCGGCGGCACACCTCCATCCGATGGTCAAAATTTTCGATGGCGCTGAGGTATAATTGAGGTTCTATGCCGTTAATGTGCCGAATTATCTCATACTTCAGTTCTTGAATTGTTGCTGGCTTATCGAATTACTCCTTTTCTTTCAAATAACCCCAATGAAAGAAGTCCAACGGTGTCAAATCACATGATCTTGGCGGCCAATTGACATCGCCACCACGTGAGATAACACGGCCATTGAATTTGTCGCGCAAAAAAGCCATTGTTTCGTTAGCTGTGTGGCAAGTGGCACCGTCCTGTCGAAACCACATATCGTCCACATCCATATGTTCCAATTCGGGCCATAATAAGTTCGTATCATCTCACGTGAGATTTAATTTATATTTTTATATTTATGTATTTGTTTAGCCTATGACACTCCGGGAAAGAATTCCAAGTTAATGACACCTCACTCTTCAAAATCGGTCAAGCCGTTTGGGCTACAGGGCGTCACGTAGGAACGTACATAGGATACGCGCGAAACACATAACCCTCCCTGTGTCCAGTCGGGTAAAAATAAAATTAAATCGAATGTGGAATCAAACAAATTCGATCCAAAATAAAAAGCAAAATCCAGGAAACATAGCTAGCTAGGGTTATTTGCGGAGCTTTTTTATTTAAACCTTTCGCTCCGTAAAGGCGAACTAGATAAATGTTACACGGAAAGAACTGCATAGTCACCAATTGCAAAATTTTGAGTTGCAAGTCACGAATTATATATTTTTCACAAATCACGACGATATTGTCTTGAATAGATACAAAAATTCGTAATTCGACATTGAAAACGGCGAAAAATATCAAATTTTGTTTGTTGAATATTAAATAGAAGTAATAATTCGAGATTCATTTATTTTTAGTGATTTGCGACATTTTTTAAGCAATTCACTACTTCAATAGGTCTCAAAGACCTTCATTCAATTCAAATTGCAAAAAATATTTCGTGATTTCCCACCACTGAATGATGAATCAGCAAAATCTTATAATAATCTCGCACATGTAAATTGAAAACGTAAATTGACGTAGAGAAGTCGTAAATTGCAAAATATGAATTGCAAATTGATAAAAATAAGTGGCAATTTACGATTAAAAAGTTGTAAATTGCAACTACTGAAGTAGTAAATCAACCCCTGTTGTTCGCAAATCAACACTATTGAGTCGCAATTCAAGACTAAATGGTTGTAATTTGCTAAGGGATGTAGTAGTTTGCAACAGAAAAGTGGTAATTTACGAATTGTTTTTGCAATTCACAACCATGGTAATATCAAATTGAGAACTATTTGTGTCAAATTGTCATCGGTTATGGCAATTTGTATTTCACGTCCGATCGCATTATTGACACTGAGAAGTGTTGAATCACGACTTTTGAGGGTCAATAACTTCACTTTGTACGATTTCTAGAATTGCGAATAAAGTCGTGAATTAGTAAATCCTGAGCTAAGCTCTAAAATGAGACAAACTTTTCGTGATTCAGCGCTTATTTTTCTTGATTTGATCTGCAACTTCTTTCTGTGTATTTATTCACTTTAACTGAAATTATAATTGAAAATCGACTGATTCCAAAATTTGTTTTTACTTAAGCCAATAGATTTTTTTAGAAATCTTAATCTTGAAATTAAGGTTTCCAAAAAAAAAAAAAAAAACTAGCGGTACCTATTGAAAACAATCATGCGTGGACAGCTTAGCAGTACTTAAGGCTGTTAACCTATCTTGTTAGTCAGTGCTTTTTGGCGCAATAACTTACCATTAGACAGTAAGGCCTGTTGAGTTCCTGCCCTAGGGAAAAGTTGGTGTAGAATGGGAAAGAAAGAGCGCAGGTCTAAAAAACGTAAGTATAAATTCTGAAAAAGGTCTTTTTCTCCATTTAGAGGCTTGTTTGTCGAGCTGCTAACAGTTTAGCCAACGACAATCAATTTCGTAGCTGAGTGCAGTTGTATAGGTACTCATTTTGGTTCGGCACCTGGATGCTCAAAAAACTAGTCGAAAATTTGACAATAGAGCAATATGTGCTCTTTATTCAACCCAACTGCGGCACTTGTATAGCCTCCCAGTTTATGCTTTACTTCATCCAAAAGTTGTAGGTTAGGCTAGGTAAAAAATGGGTACGAGATAGAAAGGTCTCATACGGCATTAGGCATCATAAGGGGCCATCGCGATCCCTAGGGAACCGATTGCAGTAAACCACAATGGAAGAACAAAAATTTACACATTTTCCCTTGAAAAACAATTAATCTCCTTACAGAAATTAAGTATAGCCCTTAAAAGTTTGTGTGGTCTATCTCCGCTAGTTTTTGGAGAAAGTACATACCCAGTGTTGCCATGAATTTTTTATTTTTTATTTAAAAAAACAAAAAAGCTGAATACGAAATTGACAGCATACAGCGAAATCAAGTGTGCATCGAATGTTAAAATTTGTTAAGAAGATCAAAAATTTTGTTTTTATTATTATTGCGAATGCAGACAAAATATGAAGCGCGGATTTCTGGTTTTTAAAAGTCTGCAGCAAGGTTGAAAATCTGCAAAATGCAGACAAATCTGCACTTATGGCAACGCTGTACATACCCAGAAACCTCCTTCGGTTGCGAGATATTGCTTCGCATTCACACAGTATGTGTGTGTTGTCTTCATCTGCAAGTGTCCGTGTCTGTTACTATCAGTCTTTTTGCATGTTTTCTTAGAAGACAGTGCCCTCCCAGGATTCCTACCAATGTTCTGAGTTGTTCCCTACCTAATTTTAGAATTTCCCTAGATTTTTTGATGTTGAGTTGTGGGCTAAGTGCCTTGGACTCATTTTTCCCGGTGATGTTTGACCACCTGTACAATTGTACATATCTAGAGGTGGTTAACCCAAAAGGAATAAAAACACACAAAATAAAAATAATTTTAACTAAACTAAACTAAACGAAACTAATGAAAGGCCGAATAGAAGTTTGAAAACATTTCCAGCCAACAACGTTCCTTCCATAATATCCTAAGGAACTGTGATTCTCTTATCGATTTCCGCGTTTTTAAATGATATGAATATAAAATCTGTATAAGGTATGTAGTTCTTCATCAAAGTTTCATCATGTCTTCTTATCATCGTCCGAAAAAGTTTACGATAGTTTTCATATTAAGTAAATAGAGATTACAGTAGCTTGTGCAAGGGCATACCAATGTGCCTAAAAGTATGCAATAGTAACGAATAAAACTAAGTATAATAAGTTGTTCAGACCAATTCCACCGTTTTTAGATGCACGTTTCAGGAAAAAATTTTTGTAATTAAGTTGTGTTAAACAATTATAATCAAAAGTCTTAAATTTGAGGACTTTCCGTCAGTATTTTATTTTAAAAATACACTCTAGTTAACTTCTAAGCATTCTACAGTAGATAGAACAACATACTCGTAAACTTATGGCATAGTTTGATAAACGATAACTGATATTATGTAGGTATTTAAATTGTGCTATAACAAATTTAAAGTTGCGAACGAAATAAATAGGATTTAATTTTGCAATAAAAAATTATAAGCGCCGACTTCACTTTATAAATTCACCGGACTGTCTTTGATGAAAGTCTTACAAAATAAATTGTATTTTTGTATTTAGAAAGCTATTATACTCGTATCAAAACTAACTTCTAATTTTCGAATAAGTTTTTGAATACTTTTTTTTTAAAGCATCGCGACAGTGAGGCAAGATATCTCGAAAACTTGAATCAAATTATGTGTTGGATAAGGTGAAATATTTTTTTCTGTTTAAGAAGCGATTATTCAAAAACGAGAAAACACATTTTTTCTTTTTTAGTAGATACTAATTTTGTTAAGTCATGTTTTCTTAGATTTTCAACAAAAATTCTATTCCTATGTTTTTTTCTTATACTTTTTAAAGATAGCTACTATTATAAAAATTGTGAAATAATGTGGTTTAGCTGATTTACATTTTCCACAGGGCAATGGGTCTAATTTTAAATAATGAAATTTTTGTTGTAATGTGGCCATTTCCACTCCTTCGTTTTGCTAAATAACTCCATCCAAGTTAGAAATAGGTCATTTGAATGTGGACCTGCACCAAAGCGTAAGGAATTAAAATAAATATATAAATTTTCTAGCAATTTCTAATGAAATGGTCGTTTTGAAATAAAAATAAAAGAAATAAAAAAAGGGAGCATCTTCGGAATTGTTTAGGCAATAAGTTAAGTTATATGATTGCATTAAAATCTCGGCGTGGAAGCGTGTGTAAACTTACTTTAACCTTGAGGTTTAAAAATGTGCTTAATAAAATGTTAAGAACTTAATACACCACGCTTTAAAAGTGTAATTAAAAAAAAAAAATACTTACCCAATTCTAGATTTATAACTAATATTATAAATTACGCATCAGAAGTTCGCTATTAGGTATTATGGAAGTTACAACTATTTCAACATCACACTTTTTTTCTTTTATTTTACCTCATGTTTCAAAGGCAACTAATGTGCGAATTACAATTGAATGTTTTGAAGCGGGAGATCATGTTATAGAGTTAAATGAGTGAGTACATGATGCAGTGGGAAGTTTTATAACGAAAAAAAAAAAAAAAAACAAGACACACTCATCTCTCTGAATTCATTTTTTGAATTAATTCCGATTTTGCCATATAAGCTGCCCACTGTGCGTCGTAAGGACTGAATAATTTTAGTATAATGTTTTTTGTATGCTTAAAATTCGGTACAGTATTTTTGCGATATTGCACGCAAAGCTAGACACAATTTTTGATGGTATCTTTGCAGTTAATCTAGCTAGTATACCAGGAGTACACGCGAAAAAAAAAAAGGATTTACAAAACATTAAGTGGCTAGGTAGATTTTTACCTTATTTTTAAATGCATTACTTATTTATTAGTCCCAGAGCAACGCCTTCACTAGACCTGGAAAACAGTCAAAAAAAAAAACTCCAAAAAATTACTTCGGAACTGCTTTTTTCCAGTCGAGGCGCACAGTGTTGATGCGTGCCGACGCAACATTTATCCCAATTAAATCGAAGAAATTTCAAAATAAATTCGTACAATAATTCTTATTAGTCTTATAATCAAGGCGATTTTTTTTAATCTCTAAAGAAATGTGCCAGGTTTGGTGTGTGACCATTGTTTTTAGATAGGTAGGTAGGAGTGGCGGTTTAATTAAAACCCAAGTAGCACTATGTGCAGTTTTGTTACCACAACTCATTTGACCCGTTTGTTTAAGGTGGTTGACTAAGAGAGTTTAGATCCAGCCTGTGGAATTCAAAAAGGTTATCAGTTCCTTGATAGTACTTTTCGAGACCTTCTCAAGAGAGTCGAAGAAGGGTTTACCAAAAGATCGCTGTCTCGCTCTAGCTAGTGCCGGACAGGTGCATAGGTAGTGAGAGAGGGTTTCTTTTTCGGCCGCGTGATTGCAAATGCGGCAGTGTGTATTATGTGGGATGCCTAATCTTACAGCGTGATCTCCTATGCGCCAGTGGCCCGTAGTTGTCGCTGTTATTCTGGCAATATCCTTACATGATTTGCTCAGAAGGTCGGTTGCTTTTTCCATGTTGTAGTTTGGCCACATCTTTCTGGATATGTTGCAGTTTGTAAGGTTGGCCCTCGATTGGAATTCTGAGGAGATCTTTGCTTTGACCGCTCCGAGCGGAATATGAACCGGTACCGCAAGAGAACAGTGAAGGGCTGAGCCTTGCCTGGTCAGTTCGTCAGCGTGTTCGTTCCCACTGACGTTGCTGTGACCTGGGACCCAAATCAGGGTAACCTGGAACTGGTCAAGCGAGGCCAGCTCCTTGCGGCATTCTAATACCAGTTTTGAGGTTATATTGACTGAGGCGATAGCCTTGATAGCAGCCTGACTATCAATGAAAATATGTATCTTTTGCCTCGGAACTAAGTTTGTGTGTAGTTTGATATGACGGCAGGCCTCGCGGATGGCAAGTAATTCAACCTGAAAAACAGTTGCCGTATCCGGAAGTCTGATTTTGAGATGTTTAGAGACTCCGAGAACACACCCGCACCCACCCCACAGTCCATTTTAGAACCGTCTGTGTATATTGTTAAACTCGAGTCTCTGTTCAACCGTCCCTTTTGCCAATCTAATCTTGAAGGGAATTCTACTTCAAAATGTTTAGTGAAAAGCATTGTAGGAGTATTGAAGTCTGTTGAGGGTGGTAAGAGTTCTCCTGGTAGAGAAAGCAAAATGTTACTATGGCCGTAGGGTCTCGCAGACCAGCACCCCGACTCTCTGAGTCTAATCGCGCTATGTGCTGTGACGTTGGTAATGTCAAAGTCTAATGGTAAAAGATGCAGAAGTACTGTTAGGGCGTCTGAAGGTGTAGACTGTAGAGAGCCTGTGGTGCCTATGCAGGCCGTTCTTTGTACTTTATTAAGTTTGGTTATGTTGTAGGCCTTACTTAGAGCCGGCCACCAAACCATTGACCCATTTAGTAAGGATTGGTCGTAAAACGGCTGAGTACATCCAGAGGGTCAGTTTTGGTTGCAGGCCCCATCTTTTGCCGAATGTTCTGTTGCAGGCATAGAATGCTATGCATGCTTTCTTTACCCGTTGTTCGATGTTAAGTTTCCAGCTGAGCTTGGGATCCAGGATCACTCCCAGATACCTAGCGCTGTTCGATAAAGATAATTGTTGGCCGTTTAGGCGAGGAAGTGTGAAGTCGGGTATTTTGGTTTTAGTGGTGAAAAGCATCAGTTCAGTTTTGCTCGGGTTGACACCAAGACCACATCTGCTGGCCCAGGTGCTAACCTTCACTCATACCATTGTTTTTAACCTTCAAAAGATTTCGAAATGTTGATATAAGAAAATGTATGTAAGTTACTTGAGCTAAGCAAAGAAGATCTAAGGATTCTAACGGGTTATCTTACTGGTCACTGGTCACAAAGGTATCATCTCCAAAAAATTGGACTTTCCGACGATAACTCCTGTTGACCCTGCGGAAAAGAGGAGGAGACAACGGAACACATACTCTGCGAATGCCCTGCTGTGGCAAGGAGCAGAGCAATCCATATGCAAGGGGCGCTTTTAAGTCCTGCAGATATTGGAAACTGAGGTTTATAAAGAGCCTCAACAGCTGGGTTAAATAATAAAGGCCAACACAATAGATCTCTTCTGGTCGCAGTGTACAGGGCATATCACCTACAATACAATGCATTATCGAGATACTTCCTTTTCACTTTTGTCATTGCTGATAATACCTACTGTGATTTCCTTTGGAACAAACTTATTTCATCAGAATAACACAGTAATTTCTTAGCACTTTGTAGAGTCGATTCATTTTTATTTAGGGACAGAGTTTATTCTCTGTCTATAATTTAAATGAGTCATATTTCACAGCCAATGCGCAGTGGGACACCTTATCTTTGGCCTTGAACTTGCTCTGCCCTTTACAAAGCAATCACACTACCTACTTGATAATGATTGTACCTACTCATTGTATCGGAGCGGAGAATTTTTAAAACAGGAAACAATGGGCTCTAGTTCATCTAATATGTACATTTGCCTGCCATTTCTGACTGTCAACTGTCCAAAATAGAATAATCCTGAATACATATTCAAATTTGTAAATAAAATACCGATCGTTGCATTGCTTCTTGTGAGATTGTTGTCCCGCACACAAATGACTACGAGCTGTTCCCCCACAACCCTTGATCGTCGTCTCACTTCTGGCAATAAAGTACGAGTATTCAGTATCCTTAACAGCAACTACTGTCCAGTATCCATAGCCCGAAAATGCGTACCATACTTTTAGGCTGGCACCCTTTAGGTAGATACCTCTCTTTATGAAGTTACTACCGTTCGGCCTTCACAACTACACCGAACGACCTGATAAGCGACAGCGAGTGGCACACAGATTCGAAAGCATAACGATCGCTCTGAGTTATTTTTACTTTTCCACCCCGTTCGACAACTTGTCCTACTGAACACAACGTGACAATGCACTATAAACCGCAATCTTTGAACAACTACAATCAATAAACACGAGAGCTACACTGTTACACACTAAAAGTTTATTAGCACAGTAAAATAATTTAAACTCGAACATTCTTAAGCACTTAAATATATTTACTAGTATTTAGTTCCTATAGTAATGTCTAAAACGGTACCACTGCAAACCGCATTCTGCATCTTTCAGATGATGAGATTCATGCAACTTTAAGTTGATGTCACTGCGTCGGCATCTATGAGCACTTTGCACCTGAAACGAAAAGAGAAATCACATTTAGATAGATCGAAATCACATATTTAACCCGCACAACCCATTTTAATGCAAGAAAAAGTTAAGTACCCGGATTAAAGGACACCACCCGCCTACACCGTTCTCGGTGATCACGTTTCTGACACTTGGGACAGGGCTTCTCCCTGGGGGTTCCTGTTAGGATCTGTCCAGTTTTCACCGCATTTTCTCGCGGAGCATAGAAGATCACACGCCGGCACTCGCACGGATCGATGAACAGACCAAACGTACTTAGAATGCAAACGATTACTAAACACTTGAGATGTAACGAAGCCATTGACTTGTGACCCAGCTAGAAGACGTGCGCGTATTTTTAAGAATTGGAAGCCAAATCGCCTTAAAACTCTCTCGCTGATAGCAGTGAAACAACTGAAGACACTGAGGCAATTTCGAGGTGAGAATGTCGAACAACTCTTCGTACACCGTTCTCTTCAAAGCAATTGTGATAAATGACAGCTTTTTGATTGCGCCTATCATAGATATATACCCTGGTTATCTCGGGCGTGCTCTTCGCTGGTAAAAAAATATCGATGACGACCATCATAAGGTGCGAATTTTAACATGTTCCTCTGGCTATACACCTGGAATCAGAGTCAGCACGTGTTCTGATCGATTAGGCTTACGACGGGCGATCATCACGGACTTTGGATAGTCAGGCGGTGTCATTAGAAAACGTGAGGCAGATAGCATACCAGTTATTCAATATGCCGGCCGTCTAGTGGGTGTTTAGATTAGGGAAGGGGTGCTTCTTAGTCACGCGTTCAAATGTGGATCGTTTGAATGCATGATGACGCAGAAATCACGCTGAAGTGAACCTTTTTGTGTATGATTGTCAAACATTTGTATCGTGGTAGTTGTCAAAACAAATAGTGTTTTGGGAATTGTCATCTGAAGTCTGAACTGTTTGTTTTTCTTTTTTTCGGGAATCTATACTCATCTGAGTCAACAAGGCATGAGCCAAGTCCGGTTGCCAGTGTCATCATGCAGAGTTCTGCGAAACATTAGCTGTATGATGTTCGATCATGTTTTGCAATTAATCAGTTTTTTACGAAAATACCTTATCTGCATCGGGTGGGTTCAATTTATTTTGGATTGATTACTGATTAGTGCCGGTGCAGAGACTGATTTCTTAATTAATTTCATTATTTGATTATCAACACACTGAATGTTCATAAAAAGAGCTCATCGTCTTTTATCAAAATGTTTTAGTACCAAAAAGGTCATAGTAAGGTCATTAGCAAGGTTTTTTTAGCGATTTTTTTAATTTAATGTGATTTTCTTCAAGTTTTATATAAATTTTACTTTTAAAAATTAGATTTTTTTTTTCACAGAAAGCGTAACGAGGGATTTTAAATCGGAATTTGAGTACCTATGGTGAAGAGTAAAAAAAAAAAGGGAAAGTTACTACGCTTCGTTTGAAAAATGTAGAGAGGGTGCTAACAACACTGTGTAGTTTTTAGGTTATTTATTTAAATACTAAAAATACAAAATATGCTAGAAATGAAGAAAAAAATTTGGTAATGAGGATCAACTTGCAAATTTGAACTCAACTACCGAAGATTCGACAGGAAAAATGTAATTCATTGGGCTTGGATTGAAAAATATGAACTATTAGAAGAGGAGCCACTGCCACTGGTAAACGGATAATACTATCTTATAACCTAATAACCTAACTTGTTACTTGTTGCGAAAGTCGCCAAATCTACTAAATCTGCTATTTGCATAATCAAGATGAACGGCCTAAAACTTTGCCTCGAAAAGGATTCTCACAATTTGACAGCGCTGTTTAAACGCAACATTTAAAAATCCTCACACGTTTCGAGATAATTTCCCAATGCCTTTTGAATAGAAATATTGAACTCGGGGGAAAATAAAAAAATCTGTCAAATAATTTCAGAGCTATCCATATAGAAATTATAAACACGCGACTACTTTAATTTAACGCATGCGAAATTATGAACTGTCCTCGTAAATATGTCTTTAAAAAGAATAAAGGAGTCGAGTTCACATATCCATCAGTTCAACTTATCTTTATTTATTTCATTCGCCATCGCTTTCGAGTAGGGTTGCCATACTAAAAAATACGAAAAAGGGGACATCATAAGTTCAAAAAGGGGGACAAACATTCCTTTTTTCGAACACCAGAGTCAAAAAAATGTGAAATAAAAATAAGTTTCCATATATTTTTTTCCCAACACTGGGTATATGACCACTTTTTTTGTTTGTTTATTCTTTGGGTTCGGTCATTTTACCAAAGTAAATTTTGGTTTCGAAACAAAAACTGAAAGAGAGAAAGATTACAGTACAAAACAAAAACATACACGAGAACCACTTTAACACAAGAAGTGAAATGTAGTTCGTGAGTGGATGCATCCATCTTTGAAATTTTTCTTGCACTTCAAATGGATGTGTTCCAGAGAATCTTGTAAAAAATATTAAAAGAAAGTATTTTCAAAGTTTAAATTGAATGTTTTCTTTTATTGAATTTTGACTCAATAAGGGGGACGGTGGTTTGTATTAGGGGGGACAAACAGCATTTTTGTATGAAAAAGGGGGACGTCTGGCATCCCTACTTTCGAGGTGGTTCACATCGTTCACCGCAAAGACTATAAACTAGTAAACCATTTTCGTACAATTTGGTCACAAAATGTTATTTTAAGAACCTATTCCAATGGCTAAAACCAAATCTATAGTAAATTGACTTTTAAGGGAGACCGGAGCAAGTTGGCCTCAGGGGCAGGTTGACTCACTGCCGTTTATTTTAAAGAGAAGAGATGAATTTTATGTCCATTCTTGGTTTTACAAGTTGACTAATTTTTTTTCGGCATTTACAGGAAACCCATACTCTACAAAGGTTTGTTCAAAAGCTTCAAAAGAAATAGGAAGAAAGTCCTATTAGTGAATTAAGTGAATAAAGTTTGGAAAAAGAGGGTTATTCAACAACTATTCAAATGTTTTCCGACGCAGAAGAGTTAGGTATGTTTAGGTGAATATTTTTTTGGCCAACTAGCCCCGGTCTCTCCTAATCATTTCTAACCTTCATACTAAATTTTTTTCTAGGTTGCAATGGGCAATTTTATATGGAAATTTTCGCCATTATGAGTTCGTAAAATCAAGATACTAAATTTGATCTTTATCGCGCATATCTATGAGATAAGTTGTCCTAAAGCTCAGTTGTGTCGCCAGGTGGGTGGTAATGGTTTAAGATTACCAGGAATGACTAGGGGGTTCATGAGTTGCGATGATCCCTGTAAAAATATTTCACTTCAATAAAAAAACTACAAGAAATGTATAACTCGAAAGCAACAAGAGCCTCTAAATCAAATATAGGGGTTGCCAGAAGCCACTTAAAATGTCCTTCAAGTGAACTGCAATAAGGTAATCCCATCTCAAAGAGTTTAACTCCATTCCGCACAACTTTCATCGAACGCAATTTTCATCTCATCCATAACGATAATAATAGTTTGCGATTTGAAAGACTACTCATATAGTACCTAATCTTCTAGAACTAAATGCTCCGCCACAACAGACTACAACCATCGTTTTGAGGAATACCAATTTCTGGTAGCTTTCGAATTATTTTTCTAAATTCTTATTGTAGTCAAAATGTGCAAGTGCGAATATTGTTCAAATTAAAAATATTTTTCTCACCTTCTAAATTTAATACACTATACACTAAACATCATTCACCTCGGAAAATCAATAAAACAATTTCAAGTTTCAACACAACTGCTCACAACTGTAGGTATTTCTGTTTTTGCATAAATTAAGAAAAAAAAAAATTAAACTAAAAATAGCACTTTCGGTTTGGGAAATTAATTATTTGTTCAACCCCAAATGACTACAAAAATAGATTCGGATATTCAGTTCACGTCCATTCATAAAAAAATTTCATCTGCTATCAGGCTATCACACATTCTGTTCTGTATATTCCGCCAAACAGTTTTAACTTATGCCTTTCGCTTATTATAATATTTAAACACTTATCGTGAGCCTGTTTTTCTCTCGCCGCGACACTTTCCGGTATGATCAACCCTCTTGCATGGTAGTTCTAAAATTTTCAATACTCGAGGCGTTTTAACCTGACGATGCTCGGCGGAGTTTTCTACAGAAGTTGCTACGCCATCACTGGCACTGACCACGGCCATGAGTACTAAAAACGCTATCACCACCGCAGATGTTTTCGAACACATCGCACCAGAGTCAAAAAACTGATTAAACGAATAAAAGCACAGAGTTTTATATTACCTACCCGAGTAGAGCGAGTAGAGCTCCGAGTTCGGGCTTAAAAATAATTTCAACCTAATTAAAGTCAATGTGTGTCGACCTGAAAGTCGGGTTTTTTCCTTGCAACTGAAGCAGAACAATACATACAAATTAATGGTGTCAGGCAAGAATCCGCTTATACTTGTAAAATTGTTTACTGCATTTTATTTAGGTACAATCGATTTGAGTTCATTACCCCCAGGCAATTACATAAGTGAAAAAGCGAAGCGACAGACATCACAATACACAACATGGCGAAATTGCCCAGCTTCGAATATATTTTCAGATAGCTATACCGCTTGATGGACAGTTCAAATAACTAACCGTGACATGCAAAATTAACTTGGTGTGGTGTAATTCGGTATAGTCACCATCAATCATGTACGGATAACTTAAAGCAGATGTTGACATCAGCCGATAAGAATGAAATGTAAATAAATGTTTTGCATGAATTGCTTTTATTTTTGGAAAAGCAATTCCAAATTATTATTGAGGGACAAATATGGTTTCGTGTTAGCTCTTTGAAATATTTTTGACTGCTGTCAACTTAAGTTGACTTAAGTCGGACTAATTTATTAAGTTTTTAGCTGCGTCACGTCGAATCATAACTCTTATCAGAGCCCTGTTAATTACGAACTGTAGGTAAGATAAAGTTTAATTTGCTGTCAAATTAATCAATGAAATTTGATTGCTTAAGTTACTTAATCCAGCTTTTGGTTGCAATTTTCAACTTTGCATTTTAATGATAAATTCAAACAAAATTACTAAGAAAATCAACTGAATGAGCTAATAAGTGGGGAATGTTTCCTTTTTCTTCTTTTTTATGACCAGGGTCGGTTTTAGTGTTTGCGCTTTCTTTTAGTTTGAATTTTGCTTATTCAAAGTGACTTGTTATTGGCGACTGCGAATGACTGTTTTTTCTGAAAAGTAATCAAATTCTTAATATGTAGTACTAAATTTAATTTTTCATTTCTATTATTTATTATTATTATTATTATTTATTAACAGGTTATTAAAATTACAAGGTAACATAAAAAGATTAGGGTAAATGTGTCAACAGTGGATCAGAGTACACAGTGAATAACTTGCTCTCATAATGTCGCTTTTTATTTTAAAATGTTTCTTGAAATTAGAAAAGCACACATTTTGACTTCCCCTCGCAACAGGCTATCAGTCTGCGCGATCACTTTTCCGAAGGTGGTTATTCCCATGACTTTGTGTTTTCTGCATATGTAAGTATTTTTTTTTTCTGTTTTATTTTTGATCTTTTTAAAAATGTGAGTATAGTAACTTCATTTGAGTTAAATATTTGTACTTTTACTTATATATACTTAATATTTTGTATCGATTTGTTTACTTTGGTGAAATGTCTTATAAATTAGATACATGTTTTTGTGAAATGAGAACAGTTTACACAGTGAATCAGTTGAATATCGTACACAGTACACCTACACAGTACAAAAGTAACATTTTGTGACAGCTTTACTGACTAGAAGTGATAAGTTTTTTTTAATATACTTGAAGAGCTTTTATTCTCGTTCTGCCCTAAATAATAAAAAGAGTTAATAAATGTAAATATATGTGTTATGAAAAAAAAACTTATGTTTTTACTAAATAAACTGATTTTAAGTCCCTGTTCCACTGTGTACCATGCATTGATTCACTGTGTACACCCATTGTACACAGTGGATCATATGGGAAGGTTTTTTTCCAAAAAAAATTTCGCTATCTCAACATTAATAAAGCTTTAAGATTTTGTGTTTAAAATGAATATAAGACATTGAAAAGGCTGTGAAAAAAATGTCATGGCTATACTAAATATTATAAATGCGTGCGTAAAAAATGATCCACTGTTGACACCTTTACCCTATAAAGCCTAGCTGCAGAGACTATTGGCTCTTTTTCAGTTCTAAAATTTAACAAACTCGCAAAATCACAAACGTATGTATTTGCCCGACGGATTACTAGGTCTGTTGTGTTTATGCATTTACTTTGAAGCATCAGTCAAAATGACAATAGAACCAATTCTGTCAATGTGAAAACTATGTAACGGGTGATTTTTTAGCTGGTTTGGTTTTGGCAACACTGGTTTTGACAGCTGACGTGTGTTTAGTACCTTGTGTCACTGTCAAGCAGCTTCAGTTTGGTTTGCAATTTAACCATGGATCGTCTTACAAATGAACAACGCTTGAAAATTATTGAATTTTACTATCAAAATTCGTGCTCGGTTCGAAATGTTCATCGCGCGCTGCTTCCATTTTATGATCGGCATTCTCGACCTTCTGAGCAGTCTATTCGGAAGATTGTGACCAAATTTCGCACCAAATTTACTTTGTTGGACATTAAACCACCAACACGTTTACGTACTGTGCGTAGTGAAGAAAATATTGCGGCCGTATCAGCTAGTGTGACAGAAGACCGCGAAATGTCGATTCGGCGCCGTTCCCAGCAGTTAGGCCTTTGTTACAGCACTACGTGGAAAATTTTGCTTAAGGATTTGTGCGTAAAGCCTTTTAAGATACAGCTTGTGCAAGAACTAAAGCCAGGCGACCTACCACAACGCCGAATTTTTGGTGAATGGGCTCTTGGAAAGCTGGCCGAGGATCCGCTTTTTTATCGAAAAATTGTGTTCAGCGATGAGGCTCATTTTTGGTTGAATGGGTACGTAAATAAGCAAAATTGCCGCATTTGGAGTGAAGATCAGCCAGAATCATTGCAACAGCTACCAATGCATCCCGAAAAAGCCACTGTTTGGTGCGGTTTATGGGCCGGCGGCATTATTGGGCCATATTTCTTCAAAGATGATGCGAATCGCAGCGTTACTGTCAATGGTGAACTCTACCGAGCGATGATAACAAACTTTTTTTTGCCCGAAATGGAAGTTCTTGACTTGCATGATATGTGGTTTCAACAAGACGGTGCCACATGGCACACAGCACGCGAAACAATGGCGCAATTGCGAGGCGAGTTTGGTGAACAGTTAATTTCACGCTTCGGGCCGGTCAATTGGCCGCCTAGATCGTGCGATTTGACACCATTAGATTATTTTTTGTGGGGGTATGTCAAGGCTAATGTGGATAGGGACAAGCCCGCTTCGATTGACGCACTGGAAGCCAACATCCATGCATTCATTCGTGAGATACCGGCCGATATGTGTGAAAGAGTATGCCAAAATTGGACTCAGCGGATGGACTACCTGAGACGCAGCCGCGGTCAACATTTGCATGAAATTATCTTTAAACATTAAATTGCAAGGTTCAAACTATCGATTCAAATAAATATTTCATTCATTTTTTCGAATTTTTTGTGTTTTTTTTTTTTTTTAAAGTTCTAAGCCTCTTAAAAAATCACCCGTTATAAGGTTCCAATATTTTTCTTATTTTATATAGGCAAGTATGTATGCATTATCCGTTTAAGAAATGAAGGGGGCTAAGGAGGCGGGCGGTTTTTTTTTAAATCTGATAGTTTGAAAAAACATAAGACGTAGGTATTTAAATTTGGGCTAGAAAGTAAAAAAATCACTAGACCTATACCTTGATGAGGCAGGCACAAGCAAAGCCTCTGAGGGAAAAGTTTAAAAGCTGTCATAAATCGCGAATAAAAAATAAAAATATCTGCACTTTTAAGGTTAGGATGAGATGTAGGACCGCAGAGACAGAGAGAGAGAGTGAAATAAATAAATAAAATATGTTGAAACAATAATAATTGAGGCTGATTTCTAATGAAATTATACGCACAAATCCGACATTCCTAGTACCCACTCGATTGTGTAATCTCATTAAAAGAGTACCAAGAATTTAATATTTTAAAATATTTTACACTTCTGCCGAAAGAGTCACTCTCTCATTATCTCTCAATTTATAGCTCAAAAATCATAAAATGCTAATGTCTGATAAGAACGCTGATGCAAACATTCTGGCAGAAAATTGCGAAAGTGTTCACAAAGACCTAAAATAGATTTACTAATTTACTATGTTGGTAACCTACATTCACGTTTGCTAAAGTCGATGGCTGTAACGTCATCAACAGTTAAATCTTTTTAACCAATTTAAGAAAATGTTGTTTCTTTTGAAGAATTCCATCAATTTAGTGTATAAAATGATTTCAAGTTGTGAGTTGTGACATTTGTTCGGTCAGATGTTCACCTTAATTTACTGAATAATGCAAAAGGTGTGCTCGTTTCAAGAACCCAACGTTTGGAATTTGCTTTCGTGGTGTTGTCGTGGAAAACAACTTTAAACGATTCGTTTTGAAAACGGAAATATGTATGGGAAAACTTCTGTTTTCGATTCAAGAATTTTCGCGAAAATCCGGTTTTCAGCTCGGTGTTGAAAGGGTACTAAATTATTTTGGCCATTTTTGACTACAGTTGGTCTTATTTCGAATCTTGGACACAGACTTTATTTTCAAGTTGCAACC
Organism: Cheilosia urbana; assembly: GCA_946477585.1. Lineage (NCBI taxonomy): Eukaryota > Metazoa > Arthropoda > Insecta > Diptera > Syrphidae > Cheilosia > Cheilosia urbana. The sequence continues at coordinate 13,586,948 of OX297854.1, read as the reverse complement.
GTCCCAACTGAGCACCTATTGCGTTTTTATTTTACAATATTTCTTGGTTAACTAAATAAAAATAGCGATGGAAACTAATTTACGCTTACGCAGCTTCCATTCTCGCTCAGTGCACCTAAATGTAAAGTCCATAGATAAGAGGTAAAAAATATTTCTAGAAGCTATAAACTGCATCAAATTTTTGATCGAAGCCTATTGAAAAAGTACTTATTTGCCAATAAGTTATTTAAGAACATACAATTTTTGAAACATTTAGTGACGCCTTGGTTAAAGATTTCTTGAGCTCCAATATGAAAACGTTCGTGGGTATGTGTGTAGCAATCTTCTTCTTCTTTTCTGCTACTTAGTAGTGATGCGTGATAAATATCGAATCACTCGATTCATCGATATTTTCGTGAAAAAAATATCGATAATTTCACTCGATAATTTATTTTCGATATTATCGATGCATCGATGATTTGCGACCGATTTTTTGCACTCGAACACAACTGGGACTTTCATAGTTTTTTTTATTGTTCGGTCATTGATTAAAATACATGCCTTAATGACATGTCACGACTCAATAAACTTAAGACCTTTTTTCAGTCTAACAATTTTTCTAGGTCACCACTTCGCCTTCGATTGATGGATTTGTGTCATATTTTCAATTCAGGTTCTGGTCTGAACTTAAAATGAAAAACGCCACATGATTGGCTTAATGCACGAGCGCTTTTGGTAATTTCGTTGCGCAACCTCAATGAACCGAAACTTTTGTAATGGAATTGTGTGTGATTGTGAAGAATCTCAAATCAAATGTCATTAAGGCGATTATTTTGAGAGGAAATTTCAAAGGCGAAGATAATTAGGCCCTTTTTGCAGTTCTCAATAATTATCAATTGGTTTTTGGTATTTATCAACCAATTTTTTTATTCGGTATTGTTTATTTCTAACGGGTGATTTTTTAAGAGGTTTAGAACTTTAAAAAAAAAAAAAACACAAAAAATTCGAAAAAATGAATGAAATATTTATTTGAATCGATAGTTTGAACCTTGCAATTTAATGTTTAAAGATAATTTCATGCGAATGTTGACCGCGGCTGCGTCTCAGGTAGTCCATCCGCTGAGTCCAAATTTGGCATACTCTTTCACACATATCGGCCGGTATCTCACGAATGAATGCATGGATGTTGGCTTCCAGTGCGTCAATCGAAGCGGGCTTGTTCCTATACACATTAGCCTTGACATACCCCCACAAAAAATAATCTAATGGTGTCAAATCGCACGATCTAGGCGGCCAATTGACCGGCCCGAAACGTGAAATTAACTGTTCACCAAACTCGCCTCGCAATTGCGCCATTGTTTCGCGTGCTGTGTGGCATGTGGCACCGTCTTGTTGAAACCACATATCATGCAAGTCAAGAACTTCCATTTCGGGCAAAAAAAAGTTTGTTATCATCGCTCGGTAGCGTTCACCATTGACAGTAACGCTGCGATTCGCACCATCTTTGAAGAAATATGGCCCAATAATGCCGCCGGCCCATAAACCGCAGCAAACAGTGGCTTTTTCGGGATGCATTGGTAGCTGTTGCAATGCTTCTGGCTGATCTTCACTCCAAATGCGGCAATTTTGCTTATTTACGTACCCATTCAACCAAAAATGAGCCTCATCGCTGAACACAATTTTTCGATAAAAAAGCGGATCCTCGGCCAGCTTTCCAAGAGCCCATTCACCAAAAATTCGGCGTTGTGGTAGGTCGCCTGGCTTTAGTTCTTGCACAAGCTGTATCTTAAAAGGCTTTACGCACAAATCCTTCCGCAAAATTTTCCACGTAGTGCTGTAACAAAGGCCTAACTGCTGGGAACGGCGCCGAATCGACATTTCGCGGTCTTCTGTCACACTAGCTGATACGGCCGCAATATTTTCTTCACTACGCACAGTACGTAAACGTGTTGGTGGCTTAATGTCCAACAAAGTAAATTTGGTGCGAAATTTGGTCACAATCTTCCGAATAGACTGCTCAGAAGGTCGAGAATGCCGATCATAAAATGGAAGCAGCGCGCGATGAACATTTCGAACCGAGCACGAATTTTGATAGTAAAATTCAATAATTTGCAAGCGTTGTTCATTTGTAAGACGATCCATGGTTAAATTGCAAACCAAACTGAAGCTGTTTGACAGTGACACAAGGTACTAAACACACGTCAGCTGTCAAAACCAGTGTTGCCAAAACCAAACCAGCTAAAAAATCACCGTTATTTAAATTTGGTCTAGAAAGTAAAAAATCACTAGACCTATACCTTGATGAGGCACAAGCAATGCCACTGAGGGAAAAGTTTAAAAGCTGTCTTAAATCGCGAATAAAAAGTCTAACGAGACCATATCTGCACTTTTAAGGTTAGGATGCGATGTAGGACCTCAGAGGCAGAGAGAGAGAAATAAATAAATTAATAAAATATGCTGAAACAATAATAATTGAGGCTGATTTCTAATGAAATTATACGCACAAATCCGACATTCCTAGTACCCACTCGATTGTGTAATCTCATTAAAAGATTACCAAGAATTTAATATTTTTAAATATTTTATACTTCTGCCGAAAGAGTCACTCTCTCATTATCTCTCAATTTACAGCTCAAAAATCATAAAATGCCAATGTCTGATAAGAACGCTGATGCAAACATTCTGACAGAAAATTGGGAAAGTGTTCACAAAGACCTAGGATAGATTTTCTTATTTATTTATTAAAGATGTAACTCACATTCACGCTGAAGTCGATGGCTGTAACGTCATCAACAGTTAAGTCTTTTTAACCAATTTAAGAAAATGATGCGGCTTCTTTTGAAGAAGCCCATCAATTAAGTGTGGAAAATGATTTTAAGTTGTGAGTTGTGACATTTGTTCGGTCAGATGTTCACCTTAATTTACTGAATAATGCAAAAGGTGTGCTCGTTTCAAGAACCCAACGTTTGGAATTCGCTTTCGTGGTGTTGTCGTGGAAAACGATTCGTTTTGAAAACGGAAATATGTATGGGAAAACTTCTGTTTTCGATTAAGTTTTCAAGAATTTTCGCGAAAATCCGGTTTTCAGCTCGGTGTTGAAATTTGGTCATTTTTAACTACACTTGGTCTTATTTCGAATCTTGGACACAGACTTTATTTTCAAGTTGCAACCGTCCCAACTGAGCACCTTTTGCGTTTTTATTTTACAATATTTCTTGGTTAACTAAATAAAAATAGCGATAGAAACTAATTCACGCTTACGCAGCTTCCATTCTCGGTCAGTGCACCTAAATGTTAAGTCCATAGATAAGAGGTAAAAAATATTTCTAGAAGCTATAAACTGCATCAAATTTTTGATCGAAGCCTATTGAAAAAGTACTTATTTGCCAAAAAGTTATTTAAGAACATACAATTTTTGGAACATTTAGTGACGCCTTGTTTAAAGATTTCTTGAGCTCCAATATGAAAACGTTCGTGCGTATGTATGTAGCAATCTTCTTCTTCTTTTCTGCTACTTAGTAGTGATGCGTGATAAATATCGAATCACTCGATTCATCGATATTTTCGTGAAAAAAATATCGATAATTTCACTCGATAATTTATTTTCGATATTATCGATGCATCGATGATTTGCGACCGATTTTTTGCACTCGAACACAACTGGGACTTTCATAGTTTTTTTATTGTTCGGTCAGTGATTAAAATACATGCCTTAATGACATGTCACGACTCAATAAACTTAAGACCTTTTTTCAGTCTAACAATTTTTCTAGGTCACCACTTCGCCTTCGATTGATGGATTTGTGTCATATTTTCAATTCAGGTTCTGGTCTGAACTTAAAATGAAAAACGCCACATGATTGGCTTAATGCACGAGCGCTTTTGGTAATTTCGTTGCGCAACCTCAATGAACGGAAACTTTTGTAATGGAATTGTGTGTGATTGTGAAGAATCTCAAATCAAATGTCATTAAGGCGATTACTTTGAGAGGAAATTTCAAAGGCGAAGATAATTAGGCCCTTATTGCAGTTCTCAATAATTATCAATTGGTTTTTGGTATTTATCAACCAATTTTTTTATTCGGTATTGTTTATTTCTATACATTTTTGATTTGAATACACAAATTGGTATTGCGAGTGTCAATTATCATTGGCTTTTCTTTCATTTTGTATCTATTTATGTAAAGTTTTAAGTTTATTTAACTATTTTGATAGCTCAAATACCATTTGGGACAAATACCTACATTTTTCCAGTTCATTAACAAATATTTTTCAAGATAGGTAATTGAAAATTTGGACTGTTCTAAGCCAATTGATTATTTTTCCAATTCTAGGGGTATTGAAGTATCCCTTATTTGCTTCTTTGTTTTTACTATTTCCAAAAAAAAAAGCAGCTAACCTCTTCCTCATCAATGTCAAACTCATAATAAAATGGAATTTTATTCTAAATTAAAACAAAAAAATATCCACAGCAAATTCAATCTTCAATAGCAAATATCAAAGAGCGTATTTTTTCACAACTGTCAATGTCAGTAACAATGACTAAAACCTTTATCAAATGGATAATACAAAAGTATCAATTGATTGATACATTTTACCAACTATCAATCGGTTCATTAGTTCGGGTTAGCTAGTTTATTTAATAAACATAAGTTATTTAAACTTCTTAAAACTAAGGAAACATTAAATTGTTATTTATATTGTGTTGTTACCTATTTGTTGGTATGAATTTTTAACAGCAAAAAAATATTTTGCTTTTAAATAAAAAAAAAATCGAAATTATCGATATTATCGATTTTTTTAGGACCGATTATTTTGTTGTATCGATATTTTCCTTTCGATACCGAAGTATCGATTTATCGATATGATTTTGGATTATCGCGCATCACTACTACTTAGCGACACGAAAATTCTAAAACCGGCAGTGCTTAAGGGAACTGGTAAGGAAAAATAATCGAATAACCCCCTCTTATATGTAGAACCGAAAATAATGCCAACAACTGCTGAACAATTGCTAATCGCAGAGATTAGAGGAATTTATCACGAGAAGTCTCGATATCTACCTTACATGTGACTAAAATGATTTGAAATATATAAAGCCACCGATGGGCGTTGCTATATTAAGGAAGACTAAACTTGGAAAGCTTCAGTTGTTCAATAGATCGCGGCGGAAATGGTGGATTTGTTTAAACTTATCGTCGGCTTATGCCTTCTGGCAGTAGTAAGTTCTCAGTCAGAGCCAATTATTAGTACACAGCTCGGCAGTGTTAAGGGCTCCATATTGAAGACGGAAAAAAATGCAGACATATACGCCTTTCGGGGAATACACTACGCGCAAGCACCGGTCGGCAGTTTAAGGTTTAAGCCGCCCGTAGCCGTGACCAAGTGGGAAACCGAACTAGACGCCACGAAGGACGGTTTTATGTGTCCGCAGGGGAGAATGAGTGAGGAATTGATTTCGGAAGATTGCCTCGTTTTGAATGTCTATTCGCGGAACTTGACGGGAAGTCAGCCAGTGATAGTATATATTCATGGAGGCGGGTTTGTAGATGGCGGCAGTCATAGTAAATTAGAGGCTGGACCCAACTACATTTTGGACGAAAATATAGTCCTGGTTACATTGAACTACCGCTTGGGTGCGTTGGGATTCCTCAGCACTCGCACCGCAGATGCGCCTGGAAACTACGGCTTCCTCGACCAAATCATGGCCTTACAGTGGGTCCATGACCACATTTCCAACTTTGGTGGAAATCCCGAATCCGTTACTCTTTTCGGATTCAGTGCTGGATCAATGGCTGTGACCTTGCACATGAGTTCACCGCTCTCTGAGGGTTTGTTCCACAGGGCGATTGCCATGAGTGCATCGACAACCAATCACCATGTCATCGACAACTTGCACTGGACAACACAGACGGCCCGCCAGGCATCATGCCCCATGTACAACCCCGTCGATCTCCTGAGTTGCCTTCGAAAGGTCCCATGGCAGACTATCATTAGTATTGGCGAAACATGGAATCCGTACGGCTTTAAAGAATATAAATGGTGCTACGAAATCGATGGGCATTTCTTGACAGACCATCCCACGAATATCTTCGCCCAGGGAAAATTCAACAAGGTGCCGCTTCTGACTGGCCTATCCAAGGCTGAATTTACGTTTTCGGTTTATTGTAAGTCTGATGCCATTTTAAGTTACCGCTCGTTTTACGTACAATCTTTTGACAGTTCTAGAGGGAAACACCGGTCTTATGAATGATCTATATCTGAACTTTGACAAATACAGTCCGGAACTGTTCATGTTTAGCCCCGACTTCAATTCCGACGAGTTGAAAACTTTCTACTTGGGCAACCAGACAATAAACGAACAAAACTTGACGAACTTTGGTGAAATATTCTCCGATTCGATTGTCAGACACGGTGTTCACAGATTGGTCGACTTGGCGAGACAGTATATGGATGTTTACTACTACAGGCTTGATTACATTGGTCGATATGGGAAATTTACTGACGCTGACGGTAAACCGAGGGGTAAGAGTTGCGCATGGAAAAGCTGCGAATTTTTTCTGATTTTCCGAGTGCTCTTAGGTGTTGGCCATGGCGATGACGTTCAATTTTTCCTCAAGAGGACGAGGTCCACGCCACAAATCGGTTTGCAGGATCCAGAGTGGTTCATGGTGGAACGCATGGTGGAATATATCACAACATTTGCTCAGACCAGGTTCGTAGTTTCGAAAGTGTACAGTACACATGACTTTATCGGTGTGCAACTTATTTGTACTTAATTAAAATTTCTTTTTCGAAAATAGCTCGCCAGGAATCGTCGGCGCTGTGAACTGGCTGCCGTCAAACAACGAAAAGGTCCAGGTCTTGTACAATGACAAAGAAGTCCGTTTGGGTGATGAGCCCTACCAAGAAAGGTTGAAGTTATGGGATAAACTTTTCCCCATTTCCCGAAGTAGCAGTAGTATAATCCATGCGGCCGGCTTACTGACAGGAATAGCGGCCATTTTTAACGTGCTCAGTAAATACACATTTTAAGCCGTTTTAAGCAAATAAATATTTACATTGTGTAAATGAGAGTAAATTGGCAGAAAGATTGTCAAACGGTGTACACTTTGCGCTTCAGCTTAGTATTTTTTCGGACAGTACGTATATTTCTCCACAGATTTTTTAGCTCCCCTATTTGGTATTCCGTAAACTGATTTCCACGCCATCTATCAGGATTTTACGCAAGTATTTCGTATACGCGTTACTATAATTATTTTTAGTGTAAATGCGATTTTACGAACTCACAATGACGAAATTTTCCATATAAAATTAACCATTGTGACCTACAAAGGCTAAAAACGATTATTAGTAAGGCCCTTAGAGTTTAAAATTAATCCGCAAAATGTAAGTTGTAGCTTAGAATTTTAGTCAATCACTTATCTTCTATATATATAAAAATAAGTTCTATTGTGTTTGTTGCCAATGTTCTCTGTAAAGCGTGAACAGATTTTGATTCTGGAAATTTCCCATGAAAGGCGACATTAATACCATGGTTCGTACGTGTATACGGGCTTTTATAGGTGCATTGGTTCTTGAGATATACGATTTTTAATATTATTTTTTTATGGGCAGTGCCACTCCCCTTTGTCCAATTTAAACTAATCTTCACAGGTATACTCCTGGGCCAATACCTACGATTGTGTGTAAATTTTAACTCAATCGATTGGGTGGTTTTCGATATAAATTTTGAATGTATTTTTTTATGGGAGGTTCCAATATAACTCATGAACCAATACAGCTACAAAGACCGTATGTACTTACAAATTTAGTTAACATTTACACACAATCTGAGTAGTATTCCTGTGAAGATTGGTCAAAATTGGACAAAGGGGCGTGGCACCGCCCATACGAAAACAAACAAATTTAATAATCTTATATTTCGAAAGCAACCTAATCGATTGAGTTCAAATTTACACACAATCTTAGGTATTGGATGAGGAGTATTCCTGTGAAGATTGGTCAAAATTGGATAAAGGGGCGTGGCACCACCCATACAAAAAAAAATCTTTTTCTGTTAAAAGGTTCATGGCTTATGTAATTAAAGCTACTTTTTTAAATGGAAAATTTAAAGGCTGTATGTACCACGCATCCCAATGATTCCGTCTAGTATTCCATTTGAATTTAAACGACTTCAGTTTCCTGTTTGCCTTGCATTTGCGGCTACTATTAATAAGGTGCAAGGGCAAACCTTATAAATTTTGTGGAGTGAATTAAGAGTATCCAGTTTTCGCACATGGTTTTTTCTCACCATCGGTTTTGTATATTTACACCGAAAATGGAAAAAACAAAAATGTTGTGTACCACAAAGCATTAAAATAAAAAGTATTTAGGTATCACTGATTTAAATGAACTTGAATTTGATTTTTTTATATTTCTATTTTGCACTACGAAGTGTGCAGGGGGTCCGCTAGTGATTAAATAAAAAAATGCCTCTCTTAATTTGTAGTTTTTTCAGTATTGTTCTACTTCAAATATTTCGTATTAAACCTTAATAAAGTAAGAAGTTAGTGTACTTTTATATGTCGGTACTTTCCACGACTGACTTTGTTACATAGAGGTTTTTTTTTATAGAAGAACTCTCTGGTTGAATCTGGTTATGGTCGAAAGTTTAAATATTCAAAAGCGTTTAACAAATCGCGGTTTTCCCATTCCTGCATTTTGCAAGGTGTAGTTGTAGTTACTCTTTATTTTTTTTTTCTTGCTGTCGTTTCATTGTTGTATTTGGTTTCTCAAACTGTCACTTCTTGGGTCTGTTTGACGTCTTTGATACCCTTTGCTAACACAAGAAAAAAAAAAAAAAAAAACAGGAAAATTGTACCAAACCGAATAGACTCAACTTAAACAACTTATTATTCATTTGAGTGCCTGTTACTTATCATTAAAATAAGATCGAAATTGATTATGTACCTATATGACAAATGTATAAAATAATTAACAAAAATAATTTTTCGAAGAAAAGAATCGAACTAGAAATAGAATGCCGTCAGTAAGTTAGTTAGAAAATAAGTTGAAACAAAATTTTTCTGATATTTGGACGCAGCAAAATCCAGAAAACCGTATGACCGTAACAATTTTTTGTAGAATTTATTAATTTGTTTAATGAAACAAAAACTCCCTCATAATCCGTAAACCGAACACATCGCACTCTTAAATACCTACAAAAAACCAAGTCTCATGATTTGCATACCTATTTAAAGCGCACCATCAACATCACTATAGTAAAGACTTAATCAATCCTCTTCTCCCGATGGATATACCTCTCCGCTCTGCTTAGCTGTATGCGTTTGCGACACCTTCCCCTATGGTCTAATCTACACCTCCCACCTGCATCAAATATCATACGATTGATTGTGCGAGTATCATTTTTCACCCGATCAACGACGAACTGTGTCACAGTAACCTGGGACTGGGATAATAACAAAGCACACACCACGAGGTACACAAAAAACAAACTATTTGAAAACATTTTCAAAAACCAAATGAACTTTAACTGTGCCTCGAAGCGGAACGCGATAGCTACATTAAGCCAGAGTGATCTACATTATTTTTCTGAGTCCAATCCCGAGTTGGCTTCAAGAGGCATAAACAATGAATATAGTTTTCTTATCGTTTTTTCTGTCTTGTATGTTGTATCAGTGTATGGGTCATTTCTCGCGGTCTTAGCATATTGTGCGCACTAGGAATTATCAGATTTAAAACATGGGAGTTCAAGATGGATGCCATAAATATCCAGCGATTATCTTTGCGACTTATTATTTGTCATAGACGCTTAAATGCCAATGGCAAATCGTTCTGAATAAGCGGAGTCCGCGATTTTAAATTTTAAACAATTTTTGTTTTATTGGAAGTGACACTACCCGTTTTCCATCCATTCTGTTTTTTTTTTTTTGTTTTTTTTAAGTGCGGTTCTATTATCAGGTTTGAAGACGAATCTGCGATTGTCCGAGTTCATTTTCTCCATCGCCGTTTTAAACATCGTAATCAAAGCGTTTGCACTCTCAATTTTCTTGCCTGTTGATCTGGGCTTGAATTACCACATCCGTGATCGAGTAATACGTGACTGAATTTGTTATTGTTTTGCTTGTAAAATCCACAAAATTCAGTGACGTATGGCTCGCTCACGGATGCCGTAATTCGACCCCTGGTCTTATGCCATGCGATGTCCCATTTTTCGCGTTCTTCTTCAGCTTGGCTTCATTGATAATTTGTTGTTGACTTGCTTGCCTTGTTCATCGGCCAATATATGCGCGCCTTCGTCTTGGCATTTTCAAAAAATCACTTTTGCTTTTCAATAACTATTTTGACCGCGTTTAAACTTTTTACATTTAATTTTTGCCATATCAACTGTATAAAAGAAATGAAACTGTTGGATCGATGCACAAAATCAAAAACAAACCATTACTGTTGACCAAAGTATAATACATTAATTTAAGCCCGATTTTATCAATCCACTTTTAAAAAAAAAAACTGTACATAGTACGTAGTTTTCTATTTAAGTTTTGAGATAGAAAAGTCAAAATAATTATTTAATAGGAAGAATTATTGGATGCCAAATCAAGACCGCACGGCGATTTTCCGGAATTTTCTCTCTTCCTAAACCTGACATACAGCAATAGGAACAAACCCAAAAACGAATCATGAAAATCGTCACAAGGGTTATCGAGTTATAACATCATCGAGTTTCATCCCGAAAGAATTATATATATAGAAGAGAGAAGATTATTAGTATGGCCAATTGTTTTCATACACCGTACATTTCGAAGCGGCAAACAGTGCTGCTTAAAGATATCGAGGAGCTTGAAAGGGAGCTTAAAAATTACGATTGCGACCTTAAGATCGTTCGGGTAAGGCCGTTTTCCTCTCCTGTGGAAAAGTAACACCCGAAAGCAAAATAGATAGTCTGAAAAGGATCGCATTCCTGAACTATCATGCAGTACGTTGGAAAAAATTGGTGCGACTGTATCCAACAGTCCCGAAATATGTGTATGTGTAGACACCGTGCGTGCGGTATGTGTATGGCTTGATACATGTCATTGAGAAAAGAGAGAATTGTAATAATCGTATTCTTGATATATTATGAAATAACAATAATTTTTGTTAGTTGTTGTCCACCTGTGATTTCTGCGTGCCTGGTAATTCGCGAAAGATTTGGCACCGATTTCCTCGAGATATCCGTCACAGGGAAGTTATGTGAGACCATCATATATGAAAAACATGCTTAATTTCACATCAACAAAAAGCTGAAATTAATATGCCCCGGCTCATAAATGTATGCAATGATAAAAACGTATGCAATGATAAAACACAGTGACGCATTTCCGTCCCCGCAAGTTTAATGTGTGGAATTACTCCACCAGATTCCAACAACGCGCGCTTAGATGTTTTCACATCAAAAATTAAAATGGTCAGATCGTGTACTTCAGGTGCGTCAAGTACAACAAGGACCACAAACATGGGGAATGTGCCTTAGTTACGAATATGATTTGCATACCTATTTGACGCGTACAATCAACATCACTATGGTAAAGACTTAATCAATCCTCTTCTCCCGATGGCCATGTCCAGTCCGCACTGCTCAGCTGTTTGCGACACCTTCCCCTATGGTCTAGTCTACACCTCGAACTTGCATCAATTAATATACGATTCTTGATCTGGATAGTATCATTTTTCACCCGCTCAACGACGAAGTGTGTCACAGTAACCTGGGATAATAACAGAGCACAGACCACGAGGTACACAAAGAACAAACTACTTGAAAACATTTTCCACAATCAAATGAACTTTAACTGTTGCCTCGAAGCGGAACGCGATAGCTCGGTAGCTACATTAAGCCAGAATGAGCTATATTATTTGTCTGAGTCCAATTGTGAGTTGGCTTCAAGAGGGATAAGCATTGAAAATAGCTTTCTTATCGTTTTTTCTGTCTTGTATCAGTGTATGGGTCGTTATGCGCACTGGGAATTATCAGTTTTAAGAGAACAAAGCATCGAGAGTTCTATCTTCTATACTGGTCCACTTTGATAATGACCTAAGAGTTGTCGTCGTTAATTTCTACCTTGTGAGTTACACCAGACGTAGTAGATCAAATCTGTTATTTATCAGAAATTAGGCTGTATTTTTTCTTAAATTTTTGACAAAAAATTAAGTATCATATGATAAGTCTTAGCATTCTTAATTTTCTCGATTACGGAATACGGAGTAAGAGAAAGATATTGATTTTGTACAAATTTTCGAAATCAATATGTCAAGTAAATTCTGACATTAGGATGATAGAGGAACTCTAAAAAGTCGGTCTCGAAATTCTGTCCGTGTATCCGTATGTACAGAGACCTACAGCCTAAACGGCTGCCCGGATTTTGTGTAAACTTCGGGTTTGGAGTTTGTGGGCCTACCGTTCGGGGCTGGTTTATTTTGCGCGTTAACCTCAATAGCAATGTTTCCATACCAGTTTGAATTTTTTCGAAAACGGCTCTAACGATATAATGGGTTTATGAAAAAGCGCTATTTTCTTTTAAGAATCTATTCGTTAGTTTAAACGAAAAGGGCACTGATGATTTTGACCAAAATACATACATAGAGTAAAATTGATGTTCCCAAAATGTTTGTGTCCTTAATTTTCAATTCGAATCGCAGAAAAAGGTAATTTTAAGAACTTACCATATTTCGAAAACCCCATCTGCGATTTGGATAAAACTTTAAAAAACCAACCCTTACATCCCGAACAACAGATAACTCATACTTAGCTTTCAGCTAAACAGTTAAGCAATGGTATTTTTCAATATTTTTCAAATTTGTCTGCATAATTAAAAAAAAAAACGCTCTTACGATTTTGGTAAAAATACATATTAAGGATGATATCAGTATCTATACTTATAATAAAACTGTAGGCAATTTTTCTGTTACCTTACTTACGTACTTACTTAAGGTGGCGCTACAGTCCGGGGTGGACCTGGGCCTCAACCAATACGCCTCTCCAGTTAGCGCGATCTTTGGCTAACTGCCTCCAGTTGTGCACACCAAGTTGGTTGAGGTCCCCTTCCACTTGAGCGCGCCACCTAACACGAGGTCTTCCTCTACTGCGTTGTCCCTCCGGGTTGGAATCGAAGACTCTCCGGGCCGGAGCGTTGGTGTCCATTCGCTCTACATGTCCTAACCATCTTAGACGACTAATGCGTACTTTTCTGACCAGGTCGATGTTGCTGTACACCTCGTAGAGTTCGCTGTTAAATCTTCTCCTCCAAATCCCGTCAACGCAAACGGGACCAAAAATCACTCGAAGAATTTTGCGTTCGAAGCGACCAAGAAGATCCTCATCCGTTTTTGCTAGGGTCCATGCTTCTGCGCCATACAGCAGGACAATCAATCATACTAATCAATTGCCGTCTTAGGCCAAAGAAACAGCGGTTGGCAAGTGTGATTCTTCGCTGATTTCTGAGGTGATGTCATTTTCAGAGTTATTAGCGATCCGAGGTAGACAAAGTCCCTAACTACCTCAAAGTTATAGCTTTCGATTCGATTCGTCGATGTTGTGTGTCCCTTCTTGTTGACAGCATATATTTTGTTTTACCCTCATTCACCACTAAACCCATTTTTGCCGCTTCTGTACTAATACTAGCAAACGCTCCAGTAACAGCTCGCTGTGTTCTGCCAACAATGTCAATGTCGTCAGCGTATGCAAGTAGTTGCACAGACTTATGGAAAATTGTGCCTCTGGTGTTGGCTTGTGAGTTTCGCACACTTTTCTCAAGAATGATGTTGAAGAAGCCACATGACAGCGCGTCGCCTTGTCTAAATCCTTTTTTGACATCAAAGGTCTCGGTGAGATTGTTTCCGACCTTAACGGAGCAGCGAGCGTTATCCATCGTCATTCTGCACAATCTGACAAGTTTGGCAGGGATGCCAAAACTAGACATGGTGGGCTGGTGAAACCGAGCACATCAGTTGCGGCGTTTTTGATGGCTTCTTGGCATCGGCGCCACTGGTCTTCGGCACTTGATGCTGGCAGCATAGGACTTCTCGAGAGGTTGAGGGATACGCGATCGGCATAGGTTCTGGCGGTTTGTTGCGTTTGTAGTCGTCCAACGTTAAATCTCCTCACAGTATTTTCTCGTTGTTGGATATAGTATAGTTTTTAACTCGACTAAGGACGTAGTGCGAAGTAGCGAGATTGAATAATAAAAGAGCACATCGCAGGAAGTCAATTCTGGTTCTGTGAAAGAGTGAATCGAATAAACCGTTTTCACACTCGCTTTCACGCATTGCTTTTATTTTTGCGATTCACTTTGTGCGATTCTCGTTCCATAAGTGAAAATATCGTGGTGAATTCAATACCGCGCAGTGTGGTGTACTAAAGAGGGTTCTCAATTTTCAAATGGAGCCCTGAAAAGGAATTTTGTTCATATGAACAATTTTATGGTTACTCGGAAAATATTCCAAGCTACCCTCGAGAACAAGCTTTTATTATATAAGCAAGTGATGAAGCCTGTATGGACATATGGTATACAGTTATGGGGCTGTACCAGCGAAACAAATCTAAACATTTTACAAACTTTTCAAAACAAAGTGCTAAAATCATTCGTCAGTGCACCGTGGTACATTAGCAATGAAGATCTCCATAGAGACCTCGGAATTCCCACCGTTAAGGACGAAACGAAAATATGCGCTCGAAAGCATAGAAATCGATTATTAGGACATATAGCTCGGTCCGTGAAATTCTCGATGAAACAATTTATTTATTGCGGCGTCTACAACGAACTAAACTTCGTGATAAAAAAAAATTGCTTGATAAGTCATAACTTAGTTGCAGTACAAAAGAAATTTGATGGAGGTGGTTTTAGTAAGCAAAAATCTCACACTACTATGAGCACGCGCCGAGTGTTCTCATAGTGTCTTCTAGAAGATTTCCACCTATCTGGGAGAAAGAAAAAAGAAAAATTTTGACGTTTGGTCTCACCTTTTCACAGAACGAAAATTGACCCCCAGGACGTACACAAAAATCAAACTCTTCGAGCACATTTTTGACAGTGAAATCGACTTCTACTGCTACTTTGGAGCAGAATGCGAAAACGAAGTAGATGCACTCAAATTGATCTGTATTTTTAAATCTCGAGTCTAATCGGGAGTCGGCTGCTCGAAAATATTAAACGACGAGGAGAGCTTTCTTATCACCGTTTTGTTTACGTCTTCCATCACTGTATCAGTATTAGTTGTAATTGCTCGATTGGAATACGAAAATGTCTGCATTGCAGGTCTTATGTTAGTCAACGATCAATGATATCCAATCAATGATAATGTGAGCAGTGTCAATGAAATAAACTAGGAGAACATATTTCGCAGTAAAATAGGAAAGCATATTTGGAAACAGGCTTATCCTAATTGACTTATGTCGTTTTCCATTGATTTCACTCGAGGATCCATTCATTCGGTAATCCATTGGAACAATTCTGATTCAATCCACAAAGGCATTGGTGAAATTCCAAAAATTAATGTACACTTGTGTGAGTGCGAGTGGATTCTGACTTCAAATCGATAAGCGAAATTCTCTTCTCAGAATCAAAAGAAGAGTACCCATTTGTTTTGCCAATGGAGCAGTTTCAGAAGTGATTTAAAATGGCATTATTATAAGGATACTTCCGTACTTTTGAAGTCCACGATTCAGTACATATACCATGTTTTTATTGCCTACAAAAAAAAATATAAGATAGGATATGTGTGAGATAAGACCGAAATAGATCCACACATATATAAAAAACCTATCTCTGAGCCAAAAGGATACGATCCACGACGGCTTCCAAGTCTAAAATGATGCAAGCCCTAGCCATGAAGGTTCAACAAAACAACAGCCTGATTCAATATCCGCAAATGCCCACCATTTTTGAACAAAATTAGTGTCCCTTCACAATTTCTACGATGCTGAGAATCGAATTGAAAAATCCAGTACGAGGCACGCAGTAGATTTGCATAGATGATCCCATCAAAAGCGACTGAAATTTGTCCATCAATTGTAAAAGGACTCAAGTAGATCAGCCGTCACTTCAGTTATTATAAAAACTACATATAATCTTAAACGCACGGTATGGGGTCACCCGACGGTAGTTACTTACACTGCAGCTTCGATAGAAAAATTGAAAACCAACAAAACTCTCTTAATACTTGTATTCATTGTTTCAGGTTTATCGCATGTCATACATTAACAAAGCTGTCTCACTCTTCACTGGCCTACCCACTATTTCGACTCTTGAGCAGTTCAAATTCTGCAGGCGAAAGCCAGTCTTCGACGTCGTCCACCGGACGGCACCTGCCTCTGTGGTCCAGTCTGCATCGCGGTTGAATTCCAGTCCCGAACACATTCCGCACGCCAGTCTGGATCAGAAAAGTCTCGTTTGCAGCTGTATGAGTTTGGTTACTGATGAAGCGTGTCGTCACGAAACCAGACAATAGCACAACACTGACCACGAGGTATACGACAACCCAACTTTTTGAAAGCATTTTACACACTTTGGCTGCAACTATTCCGTTCTGTTCAAAATCCAGCTAATGACTGATAATTGTAGCTGCTGTCTGATGTCGTCCGATAGTCGGTCCACTGCAATCTCGCCAATGCCACTGGGTCATTGAAATAAACAAAACGCTCCGTTATCGGTTCCTTATCGGTTATTCTCTCGCTGCTAGGTGTACAGCCTCTCCTTGCGGCACTTGCCAGCATGGTCGACCAGTTTACAGGGTACCTCCAGGAGTTTAAGCTTCCGCGTCCAGACCGCAAACGTGCGGTCAACGTGTTCCACTGGCAAAGCCAACACATGGCTGGCGAGATGTACTGTCAATAAAATGAGTACTGCCATCCTGATGGTGAACGCTGGTGATACTACTGCCATTTCGATGAAGCTTCGACGACGACGAACTTAAGAATGCTGTGCCAACCACCGCTATTGGGGGTTCAAATAATGTTTCAAATTCGCAGCTCAACTCAATTAACCGGACACAACGACGATGTTGCTGATTGTAAATTGGCGCTGAAAGTAGGTCTCTAATTTATAGGACTGCGCGTGGTCGTCAATAAAGCTATAAGCTTGGCCTTCCCCAGTCCCCGGAACATCGGACAGAATATGATGAGCCCTGATTGAATCTAGCTCTCGAGCACGTAATTTGTTGTTCGATTGGAAACAGGAGGGACCAGCTGTTGGGAGCTTTTCTGGGGTAATGTACATGCGACCTCATAGCCTTTGATCGTCAATTAAGTCAGACGAACGGGTTTTCCATGTTCAATAGGCGATTTTGCTAATTGTTTGCATTCATTCAGTGGCAGTATATATTTCCCCGTAATTGAAGTTTTAAGAGGCTGATTTCATCTGACCTTACTGAGCAGCAAACACGACTTATGTTTAGCTGTTTTTGAGACCAAACAAGTAAATTTTGTCTGTCTGTTTGTCGGCCGGTGAGTATGTCTGTCAAATATTAGCTCATGCATTGGGCATTTGTAAATTAAATAGACTCTTAAGAGTTTAAGGGTCAAAATAGACGTTTAAAGTTAAGAAAACAGTCGGAATTTGGTGGTAAGAAGACCAAATCCAAACAACTTATTCACATGGATCCAATTTAATTTTAAAAATTAACATCACAGACTGAATTTTGCCTACACTCTTCCGCCCGCGTCTAAGGACTAGCCAAGCCCTTGTTAGAAGCGGTAAGATGCGAAAATTTATGAAATGAAATTCTAACGTACGCGCTTAATTTTCTCTGAAAGATAATATAAGTGGGTATTACCTGAACGCAAAAATGAAGATCCGATGCATTTCAGAAGCCGCTCAGGTCTTGCTTTTGCCAGATATCAATTATTCCAATCCAATTCTTTCTTCCAATTCTTTACGAAAAATACTTACATAACAAACATTAAATAAATAGATAAATACATAAATTTCATAAATTAAGAAAAACAAAGATTAATTACATTATAATTTATTTCTGTTATTACTAATTCTTTAACCGTGAGTTGTTATTTATTTAATATATGAATTTAAACGAACACTTTGTGGTTAGAGGAACCAGTGACAAGTGTTAAAGAAGGTGAGAAGTGTAAATCCGCACAAAAAGGAAAAAGAGACGCATTTAAGACAAGAATCACGTGATATGGATAAGATTGATGAGGGTGTGAATGACGAATATTGAATGGAAACTATTATGTTACTACATGCGTTAAAAATCCAATGTCTGATGTAAAGAGTAGCCAATTTCGTAAAGATTTAAAGAATCTGGATTTTGATCCAGATTTGGAATGATTAATGCACAAACTTAACTTAGCTTTTTTCTCAAACTCATAGCAAACCTTTCTGATTACAAGTGAATTAGTCTTAAACTTGTGTCTTGTGACAAAATTCTTGCCAGACCGATCTAAACATTAAGCTTGGCTTCTTAATACACATTTTGTCTTCAATTTTTTTTTTTACATAAAACTGAACGTAAGATTGAACCAAAACCAACTGCATCTTCTACAAAACAGTGAACTAATTATAGCTTCAAAGGTCCAAAAGGTTTCACTTGTTCTTGTTTTTTTTTTTAATGTAATTTTTGAAACATTCCGAAAACATTTCCTATAGCCAGTATATTGTGAGTTGTGACTGAAAAATTGACTTCAAAAACTGCGATTTCAAATACGGAAAAAATTACCGTAACAAGAAGTTTTCCCCGCTGATAAATAAATTAATAAACAAAAAGTTGGCGCAACAGGTCCGTAGGGACCCTAGGCCTAGCTTCTCACAACCATTCGTATTGTGTGAGATTTTCATTTTTGGGACGAATGGAATTGATCTACAATCTTATGACGAGTCCAAATATCTAAATTGAGAATCACTTTTATGACAGTCAAACTCTCAGACGTTTGTGACAGGCGCAGTGGTAAAAAAAACGTTAAATTTGAATTTTTGATCCTAATTCGAACCTGGGACCACTATCCCCCTTTTTTTCCAAAAAAAAGTCCAACACACTAACCACTAAGCCACTTCCCCTTTTAAATCTATTAGTTAATGTAAATACGGGGCTGACGAACACTGCCACATCTATCAAAGTATGGAAATTGCGATAGCTCTACTCTATATTTTCTAATAACTTTTGAGAGCTCGCAGTTATTCTAACTTGTAAAATTGAAAAGGAAATGTTCTCATTGTAGCATTTCTGGGTATTTTAAAATTTACCATACGCTGACATTAAAAATTTCATAAAATGAATATCCTGTGCATGCATAACTACACATATACAGTATACACCCGCTGATAGAAGACTGTTATCGAGGACAAACGAATTAGGGGCGAAGTTACTACAAACGCCTTTCTTTTTGTTTTTGAATCCAATTTTTGGGACGAATTTTTAAGTTAGGGCATTTTAGTGACGGATTTGGTTAAACTAACTAAATTTAAACCTCTGATTGTCATACACAGCTTCGTATATTACTATCACCGGGATCTGATACTATATAATATAATATAATATATAGAAAATGGAATAAGATGGGTTGTAGAAAAATTGTATTCTTGACCTTCGGCAACCTTTGCTTTCAAAACATGAAAGTTAATGTAGAGAATGACAAACTTCATATTACTATCAGTCGTATTGTGAACATTCTGTGTAAGTGTAACGTGACGTCATAATAC
This sequence comes from Cheilosia urbana, assembly GCA_946477585.1. Taxonomy (NCBI): domain Eukaryota; kingdom Metazoa; phylum Arthropoda; class Insecta; order Diptera; family Syrphidae; genus Cheilosia; species Cheilosia urbana. Next base: position 13,567,282 of record OX297854.1, on the reverse strand, counting down.
AATGACATTTATAAACACAGAGTGCATTACATTCCACTTGCAGTATCAGGGTGTCACTACTTAAATCTAATTTGGATAATTTTTCTTTTCGATATTTTTTTACAAACTAATTTAAAATATTATGTTCAAATATGCAAGACATTAACAATATTTTGCTGCTAGTATTTTAATTAAACTTGGCATATTAAGGTGTGTCTAGACTCTAGACCAGCGAAACATTTGTTGAATAATTTTCCCATTTTTTTAATATAACCTCAGAAACATTTTATAAACAATCGTCAAACATTTCTGCAATGTTTCTGCCAGTATGGACGCCGATTTATTAAATGTTTATAAAATTTTTTTAATTCTTTTTTCCCCTAGAACATTTTTTTTTACATAGATAATTTATTTTCGTATTAAAAATGTACATTTGGTGGGTCATCGCGCAGTTTAGAGATTTGATATTTATATTATATCTTTCTACTAAACAATTAATTTTAAATCATGTATACAAATAGCATATTACGCAATGATATTCTTTTAAGGAAAAATACGTTAAAAACCTTCAATACAAAATAGAGTTAGAAAAGGAAAAGGGAAATCTTAAAAACCAAACAGGTACATTGTAGCGAACAAATAATAAATAACAATTTTAAACAAAGCAGGTACATTGTTATGGGTAAATAATAAATTAATGAGTAATAAGTAAATAGTAAACAATAAATAATAGATACATAAATGTAAATAAATGAATAAATAAATAAATAAATAAATAGATAAATAAACAAATAATAAATATTAAATAATAAATAACAAATAACAAATAATAGACAATGATGTAACAAATAGTAAATAAGAAATATTATATAACAAATGACAGATAATAAATGATATGTGTATAACAAATAATAAATAACACAGTACCTAATAAATAGTAATAATAATAATGCTCAAAATGTTATTGTGTTGCGTATAGATAAAGATTGTGATTGCCAACCGATCGGTGGTTAAACCTCAAGGCCATGGAATAAATATAGCCGACATTCATTGATAGACCTCGTTTTTCGCTGCGGTTGCCTGCATTTAGTTTCTGTTGAACCACGTTTTCTTTCAAAAATCCCTTATCGAAATGGGTAATAAAATAAACTAGGGGTCGCCCCGTGGTCGAAATTCGACCAATTTATGCTATGAGTTAATTTTTGAAGGGGAAATGAAGGGGAAATATCGGAGCGCCTAAAAAAAGGCAATCGAAACCATTTCAGACGTCCCTTAAATTGCGAATAAAAAGTGTCCAGTAATGCGGGCTGTCTTCTATTATGCAATTATTAGATATGCAAAGTTTCATCGTTTTTCGCTTAAATTTACCTGCTATAATTCATAATGTGTAGAAAATGTTTGTATTGTGCACTTCTATGTATTGTCCCCTACCCAAATAAATATAGTGTTGGCATATTTATGTGACGTATAATAGCAAAAATGGGTGGAAACACGTTGTAGGCAACTCCGTATTAATATATAGATAAATAGTTGGCGCAATAGATCCGTATGCACCCTAGAGCTACCTAGTTTTTGAGAATCCTTCGTTTTGAGAGAGTTTTTCATTTTTGGGACGGGAAAAAACCTTGAAAATGAATTGATGTTTTTGGGGGAATCGAACCTGAGATCGCTCGCTTAGTAGTCCAACACATCACTAAGTCACTGCGGCTGAATGAGTAAACCCCGAGTAAAATTACTTCGATTACAGAACAGCACACGAACATAGGTAGGCTTGCGTCACAATTCATTAAAAATATAGCATGCAAAAAATGGCTTCCAACTTTCCAATTGTCACTGCAAAAGTTTCAAATTAGAAAATGGCCTGGTTGGTTACCTTCTTATATAGCCGTTCCAATCCATAAAAAATCCACCATCTTTTTAAAAACAGTACTGCCCCACATTTCGTATCACCCACTTGGTGATTTTCTCAAAGAATTTATAGACTCCACTTGGATATCGCACTTAAAGCCGACGCACCCACCACATTAACCATGCACTTGAAGGGCCGCAGGAGTATTTGCTGCCAGACAACAAATAACTAAATAAGTCATCTTCCCTTACTCACTCACATCTTTGGAATCTGTCCATCTATCGAACAGAAAAAAAAAAAAAAAAAATACGGCTGAAAGAATCCATCATCTTGGAAAACATGAAGAAGCATTCCTACGTCAGTCGCGTGCGTGCGTGCGTATATTGAGGCACATTGGTATCTGCGCTAACGAAATAAGCATCCAAAGCCAAAGCCAAACAACCAATATCTCTCATCCCATTGCTGGTATTGGTATATGAATGAGCTCTTCTCCTAGAAGCTCACTGTATCTGTTTCTGTGTCTTCTCCCACCTCCCACGCCCGCCAACAACATAAACATAAAACGCTCACTACCCCAGCCCATAATAAATACTTTGACTGCTAGAGCAATGCTACACTATACCACTCAGTCTTTCAATTCGTCTCTGCCAACGAAGGCTGTTTTTCGAGGAATTTTCATCTAACTTACCTCATATCGTAGAGCTGCGCTCTGTGTGTTTGTGTGTGATTCAAAGTCAGGGGGCGGTCAACGGCTAACGGGTAAACGTCATTAAGTTCTCGTGATTTCGTCGCACGACCCAAGTGATTCAATTGTCGAAGTAGGGGCTAACTTGCTGACTAGCTGCGCGGTTGCACCTCCAATGACTTGGAACTATTTACCAATATAAAAACAATCATTCGGTCAACTAACTAAAAACAGTTCTAAAAATAATAAATATGATTTGTTGTTTCGAATAAATTCTTTTTTAGAATTTTTTCGATTCCATTTCACACCTTAGACACTCTCTGCGGAGAGCGCTTCTTAAATAAACAGAATTCTCTGGCACGCGTCCAATGCTAATTTTTTGTTTCGCTTTCTTCGGTCGGTTGTCATTTCATTCGGTGTAGGACTATAGGTGGCGGGATACATATCTGATATATTAAATTCCCAAATGTATCTATCGCTGTGCTTGTGTCTGTCTAATTGTGTGTCTTTTGTGTACAACAGGTGGCGTTCCGCTGAAATTACAAGGTCTTTCCTCTGCTCTGACTCATAGCCAGGTTGCAATGTCAAATTCATGGATTGACAGCGGTGATGGCACCGGCATTTTTTGCGATGCGGACCCGGATAATAATGTGCTTCAACTTAAGTTGAAGAAGCCGAAGGCGTGGAAGTGGGAACTGACGACATCGAGGTCATCGCCAAGTATAGCCCTGCCGAGGATAATGTTGTTCAATCACAAGGGGAACTTGTTGGTTGACGCCAATCAGCAAGTTGACGATGCAGTGTACAGAATGCCACCAAAGCCTGCAAGGCGGCGGGGAAAGAAGCTTCTAAGGGCGGCGACCACCAACCTTGAGCGATCGCTCCAAGACGACGAAGACACTGGGCTGGGTTCGCTGGATTCTGCCGAGAAACGCACCTATAAGGCGCAGGACAGCATCTCCTACGATAGTCTCCGACCTAGGGAGAAGCCGGTCAAATATAGAAAGGTTTCAGCCGATCAGGGAGAAAAGAAACAGAATGGATGCAATTCGTGGAGGCATTCGGTTCCCGACGAAATTGACTTGGGTTCCTTGCAAATCTGCGAGGCGACAGACTCGGATCTAGTGCCGCAGAGAAGTCCTTCACTGGAAGATGTAAATATCAACACACCCTGGTGGGGAAAGTCGAGCCCCAAAGACAAAAGCATTGAACCGCGGAAGACAAACAGGGAAACGTTTTTGGACACTTCTCCTGAAAAGCTGTACGTCTCGAAGGCCTCCTGCAAGCCGTTCAACTCGATTGGGCACCTAGATGCTGAGCCACCTATGGCCAAACATTTTGAACGTCGGTCTTCGTCGTTCAAAGAAGTGCGATTCAATGTCCACCCTTCGTCCGATGACGAGGACAACAAACCAAGGGAGAAGCGTCGCTATCGACGATCAAATACCAGCCGATCGACGCTCAGCTCCTCCGGTTCGATACTGGAACGCTTCAGTGCAATGAAGTGCCGACTGTCCTCACCGGAATTCGAAACTGGTGAACTGCATCAGGTTCAAATGGGACCGCGGTACTTTTTGCGCACCAGCCGGGCCGGCACCCTTGTCGTTGCCGAGGAGAATTTCAATAAGCAGCGTCGGGCACGTCGAAGACCGCCGAAGACATCGTCCGGTGAGAACGTGCTGAGCCCTTCAAGTTCATCGATAAAGAATAACATCTCGTACAAGGAGGCCGGGCTACTAGGAGCAAGCCTTGGGCCACCATGTTCGCAGAGTCAGAGTATGAACAACTGTGGGGAACTGAAAGTGAACCGTCAGCGACGAAAAGTGATACCAATCCGACGGCACAGGAGTGATGGCAATATTCTATTGCCAACCTCCTCCGACGAGGAGCACCAGAGATCGCACGCTGCCCGACATCGAAGGAATGGCTTTTGGCGGCGGAACCAACAGGGTGAGTTAAAATAAGTTGCAAGGATACTCCCCATACTTATACACGAGTATCTCAAAGGTGCTGACATTGGCCCATCCGTATAAGCTCTCTCCCCTCGAAGAATAGACAGGGCTTCTGATTGCAGGTCCCTCACTTTGCTGAACCTAACTGCACCTTGAGAAATAATTTCTGAATAATTTCATAGACTTGACCTAGCAGTAGAAGATTCGATTAGATAGGTGGTTGTTTACTGCTTCGTTGCGGCAAGTTTTTTATTTAATTTAATCTGTGTGCACCTTCCGATCACCTTTGCGGATTGGAAAATTTATATATACTCAGTGTCCACTACAAATGAGATAAGAAGCTATTATGTAATGTGAAGGTCGGTAGCTGCGTCACAGATTGTTTTCTTCATCAAGTTGATGATATCAACCTCAGCGAATGGGTTTACCATACGCGCAAGGGAATTAAGACGGCCGTCAGCGAGTTATCGGAGCTACACACTGCAGATGTGATTGCTGTTTTCAAGTGTCAGCCCTCGACATCATATTCTAAAGCAACGTCGATTCTTCTAAAGCAAGAATTTATTCATTTTTCCGTGATCGGAAAAAGATTTTCATACGGAATAATTTATAAACTCTTATTTTAGAAAATTTTCTAACAAAGTTGCATCCGTAAGAACGCCCATCACTCAAGAACGGATCGTCCGATTTGAGCCATATTTTCTTTGTTGTGTCTGTCTACGCCTAAGGAAGGTTTATACGATGAGAAAATTGGAAAAGTTTAAAAAGAAATTGAAAAATTAATAAAAAATGTATTTTCAATACATTTTGGGCTGGGATTTTTTTTTCTTCTATATTAATCGTAACATACAGTGAGATCGTGCTTGTCAAAAATTCTGCACGAATTTAACTATTTAGTAGATTTTCTTCAAGGAAACTCTTTTTTATGTGAAACAATTATTGGCGCTAAAATGATCGACTCGATCCAAGCGGAAATTCCCTGGCGACAGCGGAAATTAGCTTTGAGGATATAGACATTTTTCAATTCATTCAACTTAATTCTAAAAGTGAGGACTTATATGGGCACGGTGGACCTGGGAGTGAACTGATAAAGCTTGGTCTTGCACAGACACTATACTACTGAATCAGTTGATTTAATTAAATCTAAATGCAATCAAAAACTCTAAAATCAGAAAACGCTGGATTAGATTGCGGTCTTTAAACTTGCTACTGCGCTGTATTAAGATTATAATATTATAAAGATTTGGTTTTTAAGTTAAATTTCTTAGTTCAATTCAACTACAACACAATACAATTTAACATGTAGCGAGGGAAGTTTCACATCTGGTGTGTGATCACTGATCATAAATACACTCTCTGTTTTTTTTTATCACGTTCGAAGCAGGGCGGGAACAGCTGGTATAATTCTTTCGGAGTGAAACTCGATGATGTTATAACTCGATAACCGCTGGGACGATTTTCACGATTCTTTTTTGGTTTTGTTCGTATTGCTGTATATCAGGTTTAGGCAGAAGGAAATTTCTGGAAGATTGCCGTGCGGTCCTGTTTGACATCCAATGATTCTTCCTATTAAATATTTATTTTGACTTTTCTATGTCAAAAACTAATTAGCAAACTACGCATGAGCGGTATAGTTTTGTTTTCAAAAATTAAATTGAGAATATCGAGAACTTCAGACTAATGTATTATACTTTTGTCAACAGTTGATTTAAGGTAAAAATTAAATATAAGAAGTTTAAACGCGAACATAATTGAATATCACTGTTTTTTTTTTTTTTTTTTTAATATGCCAGGACAAATGCGAGCTGAGTTCAACCATCAAGTTTAAGTGGCAAAAGAAGCAAAAGAATATTTTTACGGTTTGGTTTAACGTATATGGCTATAGCTGGGGCCTCATATACGAAATATGTGAGCAAGAGTACAACTCATCCACAGACATTCAATCCAACCTTACCTACTTTAAAGGGTCGCCGATTTTAAAACAAAAATTGCGTTCTAATTGATTATACGTGATTTGATCATGCCTAAGACTTAAAAAATCCTTTGAACTCAAGCTAAGAAAGCCACCCCCTAAAAGCGATTAAGAATGCAAATCCTCGTAGTTGGCCTGAAGATCACACAAATCGTAGAAAATGTGGGCATGAGTTTACCATGGCAGAGTTGTCTGAATGTGAGCTAGCTAGCTATACCGGACCCTTTAATTGGTTAAACTAATGGATAGATAACAATGCCCCAGGATCATGATTCTTGTAGACGAATTTGTTGCTTATTTATAAGATGAGTTGTTTGAAAATGATCTATACTACCCGACCCCATAATTTTGCTTCACTAATTTGATTACACCCCTAACCGTCATTATGTACACAGAACGTTTGTTCCCGCGATTGTTCCCGCCTACGCGCTCGCAAAATGCTTGACCTACATTGCCTTTCGCATTAAGCCATTCATTCGGGGTCATTTACCCCTAGCGAAATTGAATTATTAGGCAGCTCTGCTGACACTAAGTGGATAATCGATGGTTCACATTTTGGCAGATATATTTGTCCCATTGCGGAAATGCTCTATTTAAATAAGAATTTTCTTCAAATTTTTCATTTAGGTCGCAGAATGTTGTATCGTGCCTATTTTCCTTTGGCACGGCCTAGCAACGACGGCATGCTGATTGGGCGAAATGACCCTGAGGCTCCAAACAGACGGAGAGGTAAGCGGCGTGTCGGTTTTTGAACCTCAGCGATGTCGGTTCTTTATACTTTCGGTTCCCCTTCTCTTCTGACTTTTTACCAAACCAAGTCAGCTGTCAGACTTTCTAGAAATCCAATTACCCCCGTTCCTTTTATTTCACTTCATTGGATAATAAGGAAGGCCTAATAAGAACTCTCAATTTATTGAAAAATTACAGTCATTCTGCGTTGCCGCTGAAAATTTTCAAGAAGTGGAATAGGGACCCGAACCCAAAAAGGGGACTCAATATAAAATATTAATATAGAAAAAAGAAAGCAGATCCGCAAAACAGTTTTTTCATATTTTTGCATTCTTCTTCGTTTTTTTTTTCGAAATTGAAGGCATTTTGAATTCAAAACCACTCACCCCTCTGATATTTTCTTACTGGCGAGCCTTTGGTTGCTGAAGTCGACAGTGATACCGCTCCAGCGAAAGCAAATCTGCTTACCCACTGGAAGGCGATTGGTCATTTACAAGTAGGTGCTTTGCGGATTTCGCTGCTGCCTCCCATAGGCCGCCAAAATGAAGAGCTCGAGGTGGGATGAACTTCAATGTTATGCCTTTGTCGCTGCTTGCCTCTTTTGCTTCTGGAATATCTCACTTAAACTTAAAAAGGAGCCATTTTGATCATTTTCAAAATAAATTTAGGCCACCGGGCTTGAAGCTAAAGAAGGGTCCAAACGGCAAATCTGCTGTGATTTTATGAAAAATGCAATATATAAAAATATGACAATATATTTGACAATTTGAAGGTCTTCTACTCAAAAATATGGGCCCACAGTCGTTGGCACTGCCAATAACTGCACTTTTGACGCTTTTGGATATTTTTAGAATGCCTGAAAATTTTAAAATGAGGATCGGTTACAACTAGAACTAGCTTTTTCAGCAATTACATTTTTTTTTAAATAAAATATTAGAACTGCAATAAATTCATTTTAGCTAGTTCCATTACAGTCTTTAATTTAGTAGTTAAATAAAAAAACTGAATTGTTAAGTGTACTATATTTAATTATTTTTTTACTTTTAAGTGTATGGATTTACATATTTCTTTTTCATTTTATTTAAATATTAACTTATCAAACTGGTGCAATTTTGTTTAGTAAAGAAGTTCCAAATGTAGTTTAGTAAACCGGTAGATATTATTTAATCATTATTTTTGTGTGCCAATACTAGTTCCGTAGAGTGCCAACTATTCTTTGTTTTCGAGTAATTCTAAATTGAATCCCACTCGAACAAGTTATTTTTTAGTAAACAGAAAATTCCTTAAGCAATATTTTAAATTTATAACGTATTAAAATCGCTTTTAAAATAACAAAACTTGTTTAAAGTCAACGTTTTCTTAAAACTCTTTTACACTTGCACAAATGGAAAGTAGTCTCACCTATATTAGTATGGAGAACTTGAGGCACTCTGTTCACCTTAGCGCCAGCTACGTTATTTAGTAAGTGAAACAGTTATGGCTCGCTTTAAGTTATGGAAGGCTCATTTAGATTTTTTATTCGTTCTTATGTGAGAACACTTAAAATTCAGTGTATTTTCTGAATAGAAAGCAATATTACTTAAGAAGTACTTCTATAAATGAACAGTCCAGTAACGTGTTTGGCCTCGTTAGAGTGATACAGTGCAATATAATCTTAACTCTTCCTTCATTCCCCTCACGTAATAACTCCAAAGCCGAGGTTTGCTACCCTATTCTTATCTGCAAATGTCCGGAAAATGTTTAAGGACTTACAGTGTTCCGACACATTTTTATTTAATAATCAATTTATCAGCCATTTTGTCAACATGTTTCTTTGTATACAATGTACACCCAATAACAATGCCACATATAGATCAATCATCCAGACCTACAAATGTCAACAATGTCTATGGAAAGATAACTATTTCTAACCACAGACCTGCAAATCATTCATTAAAAGCCCTATGGGCCTGTAAGTTTCTACAACATGGGCACTTTGCACAAGTTTTGATATTAACAACAAGCTCAGCCATCTGCACACTGACCACAATTGAACAAAAAATAGAAAACTAATACCAACCTAGTCCGTGTAATAACATGTGTTACATCAAGGACAATAATTTCCCCACTGACGTTCAGTGCTTATCTGTTTAAATGCCTGATCAATTTTAGATAAAATCAAATGCACGACTTGCTATTTTTGTATCAGGTCACATCTCGTTTCTTTCCATTTATTTATTTCACTTCGAATGTTTACAAAATTCGTCTCCAGATGTAAATGACAAAATTCGCCTAGACACCCACATGATCATTACTCTGACAACTTTCCGTGTACATTTTATTTTTAGTGATTGATCAGCCCACGATGTGAAATTATTTAACCAACTCATTAAATTTCTATATGTACCTCAAAAACTAAAAAAAAAAAAGCTAACTAAACCCACTTCCTTTTCTCAATTTCAGATGCCGAGAACCAAACCAATTTGGGCAGATGAGAGTTCGATCTGGCTCTGGATTTCCCCGCACTTACTCATGGAAATGACATTCCATCCGAAATTTAGATTTAGTGTGCTTTTATACCCAAGTTTTGTTTTCTTCTCTCCTAGTTTTTAAATGCTTAGCAATTTACTGCAAGATCACTCGACGGTCGCTGCCCACAACTATGCAACGAATGACTTCCATTGATCATTCACGACCTTTATCACAAAAGCACAAACACAGAGCGATAAGAGCGCCCCAAAAGCCTTTCCCGCATATCGTATCCGCTCTTGCTGCGGTAGTCGGGTAGTCTCAAAATGGATTTCAAATCAGTCTGGTGGACTATTGTTGTTTCTATAGTTGCGCTGTTGGTGAGTTTCCCTGTTGCGACGTCAGCGCCAAAGAAGGTGATCTTTTTTGCTCCGCTGGATACAAAGGCCGCAGCCCTATTTGGGGTCAACGAGAAGTGTCGTCTCGATCACAGAGGTCGTTGTCGCAAGGTAAGCTATGACTACTCCACACCTGAATGGGTTAGTAAGAAGCTATCGTTTATTTCAGATCCACCGCCACTAGCCAGAGAGCTTGTGAACGGAAGTTGTGATTGCTGTTTACTCGTTTTCTTTTTGTTTATCAAGAACTTGTGTTTTGTGAATCATTTTGCGTTACGGAATACTCAAAATGTTGAATAAATTTTGTAAATACGGACTTTTCGGTGTGATTAAGATTTGTGTCGGTGGTAGTAGATTTTTGATTTCAGCCAATCGTGGGGAGGTCCTGTTGAACTGTCTGATTGAGCATAGCCTTCGAGTTAAGCTTATGCGTGTGGAGTCTTTTCTATTTACGCGCTATAAGCCTCAAGTTAAGAATATTTTACCAGCTATTGGAGATGTTATTGCGCGACATGTCCAAGATTGAGCTGCAAAAAAACTGCCTATTTGTTATACATTTTAAATGGAACTGGGATGCTAGCTAAACGGACTGTCAGAGAAATTCCAAAAACAATATGCGACAAACAAGCGGCAGAAAGATGAGTTTATATTTCAAAAGGAAGCTTCTAAAAACAAAATAAAAAAAAAACAGTCATGCTTCTGAAAATATGCACAAATTGTCTCAAAATTCTTTCACAGACAGATCTAAAACTATATCAGAGAGACCCATACCCAAAAAAAAATAAAAATACAAATAATCGGCACAACAGGACACTAGGTCCGGAGATCCTAATCAACCGTTTGAATGATTTCTTATTTTTTGGACGAGTGGAAGGGACGTACAACTTCGTGCTAAGTTCGAACCTGTGTATTGATGAGGTATAGCATAAAGAAGATATACCACTACCAGATTTGTGGCCAAAAGTCCGACAATGAGCTAATACTCTATATCTTTGACAATTATTGTAAAGAGAAGTGTTTTTGTGAATTATTCTTATATTGCTTAATGCTCATATGGAATTACTGCATTGGCATTTTTACAGTCCTGAGGCCTGCAACGCAACACAACGCTAAAAAAATGTCCAGATTTCTCTACGCACCTTAAGCATTGTATATGCGAGATGATACTGTGAGAAGCCCGGTGAGTGAGTTCGACTCGTTATAAATCATATGTCTTTCACAGAGACTTGAAGGAAGTCAATGGGGACGTTCAAGTACCTAGTTTAGTAAGTATGACAGCTGTCTGACTAGATGTGTCTCGGTTTTGATTGGCTGAAATCGGTCATATGAGCAGCTGTTTCAGTTGATCTTTTCTTTGTTGTGTCTGTCTACGCCTAAGGAAGGTTTATACGATGAGAAAATTGGAAAAGTTTAAAAAGAAATTGAAAAATTAATAAAAAATGTATTTTCAATACATTTTGGGCTGGGATTTTTTTTTCTTCTATATTAATCGTAACATACAGTGAGATCGTGCTTGTCAAAAATTCTGCACGAATTTAACTATTTAGTAGATTTTCTTCAAGGAAACTCTTTTTTATGTGAAACAATTATTGGCGCTAAAATGATCGACTCGATCCAAGCGGAAATTCCCTGGCGACAGCGGAAATTAGCTTTGAGGATATAGACATTTTTCAATTCATTCAACTTAATTCTAAAAGTGAGGACTTATATGGGCACGGTGGACCTGGGAGTGAACTGATAAAGCTTGGTCTTGCACAGACACTATACTACTGAATCAGTTGATTTAATTAAATCTAAATGCAATCAAAAACTCTAAAATCAGAAAACGCTGGATTAGATTGCGGTCTTTAAACTTGCTACTGCGCTGTATTAAGATTATAATATTATAAAGATTTGGTTTTTAAGTTAAATTTCTTAGTTCAATTCAACTACAACACAATACAATTTAACATGTAGCGAGGGAAGTTTCACATCTGGTGTGTGATCACTGATCATAAATACACTCTCTGTTTTTTTTTATCACGTTCGAAGCAGGGCGGGAACAGCTGGTATAATTCTTTCGGAGTGAAACTCGATGATGTTATAACTCGATAACCGCTGGGACGATTTTCACGATTCTTTTTTGGTTTTGTTCGTATTGCTGTATATCAGGTTTAGGCAGAAGGAAATTTCTGGAAGATTGCCGTGCGGTCCTGTTTGACATCCAATGATTCTTCCTATTAAATATTTATTTTGACTTTTCTATGTCAAAAACTAATTAGCAAACTACGCATGAGCGGTATAGTTTTGTTTTCAAAAATTAAATTGAGAATATCGAGAACTTCAGACTAATGTATTATACTTTTGTCAACAGTTGATTTAAGGTAAAAATTAAATATAAGAAGTTTAAACGCGAACATAATTGAATATCACTGTTTTTTTTTTTTTTTTTTTTAATATGCCAGGACAAATGCGAGCTGAGTTCAACCATCAAGTTTAAGTGGCAAAAGAAGCAAAAGAATATTTTTACGGTTTGGTTTAACGTATATGGCTATAGCTGGGGCCTCATATACGAAATATGTGAGCAAGAGTACAACTCATCCACAGACATTCAATCCAACCTTACCTACTTTAAAGGGTCGCCGATTTTAAAACAAAAATTGCGTTCTAATTGATTATACGTGATTTGATCATGCCTAAGACTTAAAAAATCCTTTGAACTCAAGCTAAGAAAGCCACCCCCTAAAAGCGATTAAGAATGCAAATCCTCGTAGTTGGCCTGAAGATCACACAAATCGTAGAAAATGTGGGCATGAGTTTACCATGGCAGAGTTGTCTGAATGTGAGCTAGCTAGCTATACCGGACCCTTTAATTGGTTAAACTAATGGATAGATAACAATGCCCCAGGATCATGATTCTTGTAGACGAATTTGTTGCTTATTTATAAGATGAGTTGTTTGAAAATGATCTATACTACCCGACCCCATAATTTTGCTTCACTAATTTGATTACACCCCTAACCGTCATTATGTACACAGAACGTTTGTTCCCGCGATTGTTCCCGCCTACGCGCTCGCAAAATGCTTGACCTACATTGCCTTTCGCATTAAGCCATTCATTCGGGGTCATTTACCCCTAGCGAAATTGAATTATTAGGCAGCTCTGCTGACACTAAGTGGATAATCGATGGTTCACATTTTGGCAGATATATTTGTCCCATTGCGGAAATGCTCTATTTAAATAAGAATTTTCTTCAAATTTTTCATTTAGGTCGCAGAATGTTGTATCGTGCCTATTTTCCTTTGGCACGGCCTAGCAACGACGGCATGCTGATTGGGCGAAATGACCCTGAGGCTCCAAACAGACGGAGAGGTAAGCGGCGTGTCGGTTTTTGAACCTCAGCGATGTCGGTTCTTTATACTTTCGGTTCCCCTTCTCTTCTGACTTTTTACCAAACCAAGTCAGCTGTCAGACTTTCTAGAAATCCAATTACCCCCGTTCCTTTTATTTCACTTCATTGGATAATAAGGAAGGCCTAATAAGAACTCTCAATTTATTGAAAAATTACAGTCATTCTGCGTTGCCGCTGAAAATTTTCAAGAAGTGGAATAGGGACCCGAACCCAAAAAGGGGACTCAATATAAAATATTAATATAGAAAAAAGAAAGCAGATCCGCAAAACAGTTTTTTCATATTTTTGCATTCTTCTTCGTTTTTTTTTTCGAAATTGAAGGCATTTTGAATTCAAAACCACTCACCCCTCTGATATTTTCTTACTGGCGAGCCTTTGGTTGCTGAAGTCGACAGTGATACCGCTCCAGCGAAAGCAAATCTGCTTACCCACTGGAAGGCGATTGGTCATTTACAAGTAGGTGCTTTGCGGATTTCGCTGCTGCCTCCCATAGGCCGCCAAAATGAAGAGCTCGAGGTGGGATGAACTTCAATGTTATGCCTTTGTCGCTGCTTGCCTCTTTTGCTTCTGGAATATCTCACTTAAACTTAAAAAGGAGCCATTTTGATCATTTTCAAAATAAATTTAGGCCACCGGGCTTGAAGCTAAAGAAGGGTCCAAACGGCAAATCTGCTGTGATTTTATGAAAAATGCAATATATAAAAATATGATAATATGTTTGACAATTTTAAGGTCTTCTACTCTAAAAATGCATTTCGAGTTGAAGTGGAAGGCCTGCACTAACACTAACTAATAGACAGGGGAGATTTCCATGTCTATATATTGATTGTATTTGGCTTTGTATTTGTGTTGTATTTGTATTTGTGTTGTAACTAAAAGTGTTCTTTACCAATGCATGCACTCGATATCGTTTCAAGCCGTTTATTGAACTTATTGTATTAGTGAATTGAAATGAAAAGGTTTATGATCGATCGGTTTATAGGAAAACAAATAATGCGCAAACTTTGATTCGCAGCCAAATTTAAATTTGAGTTTTATTGATAAGCGTTAGGCGTTACCAATCGACAGTATTTGATATTTAGTTGCAATCCAAAACCTGATATTGACACATCTATAGTACTGCTGGTATTTGTTTATATTTACGGACAAAATGTTCACAACCTTGTTCAAAAATACGTATAAATTCCTAAAGATAAGGAAATTAATTTTTTGCGCATAAGTATCGTCATTTTTATCGTTATTCACCTACCTAGCGACAAAAATATCAGCGAGTATCAAAATGGTATTACTGAGTACCTGTTGAAAGGCTGACTTTAAACGGGGTGCGTTTAAATTAAGCACTAAGTTATATTTTTGATTCTAAAAACATGTAATCGCAGTGCCTTTAGTGTAGGTGTATATGGTTGGTTGCAACCATAAGGGTAGTTTTGGAACCGATAGGAGGCTCTGTTGTCGAACTACGAAACCACTTAACCGATAAACATAAAACTTTGTGGGTGTATATGGTTGGTTACAGCTTGAAAGATATGGTGCTTTTGGACTAGATAGGTATAGGTGCCTCTGTTGTCGATCTCCGAAGCAATTCAACAGATTTCAATTACATTTTGTGGATGCGTTCCCGTAGATTTTTAAACCGGCCATAACGTTTCCGTCATTATTCTTAAATAATAATTTCACTATATCGAATAGTTTACTACAACATAATTTAACGTATACCTTAGCCACAGCAACGCTAATATTTCTCTGCTTTTCTAATATTAAAGGCTCACTCTTCAGTCGATAATTATGTAACATTTTGTGAATTTTAATAAAGATTTCCAATTTTGTTAGCATCGATTTTTTTCTGAAATTCTCAAAATATGTAAAAAAAACTTTAGCTATGTATATATAAAAAATATTAATAATTTAATTATAATTATTAAAATTATCTGCTATTATATTGAATAAGAGGGGTGGAAATAAGTTGTTCATATGGGCCCACAGTCGTTGGCACTGCCAATTACTGCACTTTTGACGTGGCCAACAACTATAGCGTAAGTCGGTTATTTGTTTTGGATATTTTTAAAATGCCTGAAAATTTAAAAATGAGGATCGGTTACAACTAGAATTAGCTATTTCAGGAATTTTTTTTTTTTAATAAAATATTTAAACTGCAATAAATTCGTTTTAGCCATGTTCCATTAAAGTCTTAAATTTAGTTGTTAGACATATTTTTTCATTTTATTTAAATATTTACTTATCAAACTGGTGCAATTTTGTTTAATAAAGAAGTTCCAAATGTAGTTTATTAATAAATTAGTTAAAATTAATAATCATTATTTTTGTGTGCCAACAACAGTAGTTCCGTAGAGTGCCAACTATTCTTTGTTTTCGAGTGATTCTAAATTGAAACCCACTCGAAAAACTTATTTTTTAGTAAACAGAAAATTCCTTAAGCAATATTTTAAATTTATAACGTATTAAAATCGCTTTTAAAATAACAAAACTTGTTTAAAGTCAACGTTTTCTTAAAACTCTTTTACACTTGCACAAATGGAAAGTAGTCTCACCTATATTAGTGTGGAGAACTTGAGGCACTCTGTTCAGCTTAGCGCCAGCTACGTTATTTAGTAAATGAAACAGTTATGGCTCGCTTTAAGTTATGGAAGGTTCATTTAGATTTTTTATTGGTTCTTATGTGAGAACACTTAAACTTCAGTGTATTTTCTGAATAGGAAGCAATATTACTTAAGAAGTACTTCTATAAATGAACAGTCCAGTAACGTGTTTGGCCTCGTTAGAGTGATACAGTGCAATATAATCTTAACTCTTTCTTCATTCCTCTCACGTAATAACTCCAAAGCCGAGGTTTGCCACCCTATTCTTATCTGCAAGTGTCCGGAAAATGTTTAAGGACTTACAGTGATCCGACACATTTTTATTTAATAATCAATTTATCAGCCATTTTGTCAACATGTTTCTTTGTATACAATGTACACCCAATAACAATGCCACATATAGATCAATCATCCAGACCTACAAATGTCAACAATGTCTATGGAAAGGTAACTATTTCTAACCGCAGACCTGCAAATCATTCATTAAGAGCCCTATGGGCTTGTAAGTTTCTACAACATGGGCACTTTGCACAAGTTTTGATGTTAACAACAAGCTCAGTTATCTGCACACTGACCACAATTGAACAAAAAATAGAAAACTAATACCAACCTAGTCCGTGTAATACATCAAGGACAATAATTTCCCCGCTGACGTTCAGTGCTTATCTGTTTAGATGCCTGATCAATTTTAGATAAAATCAAATGCACGACTTGCTATTTTTGTATCAGGTCACATCTCGTTTCTTTCCATTTGTTTATCTCACTTCGAATGTTTACAAAATTCGTCTCCAGATGTAAATGACAAAATTCGCCTAGACACCCACATGATCATTACTCTGACAACTTTCCGTGTACATTTTATTTTTAGTGATTGATCAGCCCACGATGTGAAATTATTTAACCAACTGATTCAATTTCTATATAACCTCAAAAACTAAAAAAAAAAAACGCTAACTAAACCCACTTCCATTTCTCAATTTCAGATGCCGAGAACCAAACCAATTTGGGCGGATGAGAGTTCGATCTGGCTCTGGATTTCCCCGCACTTACTCATGGAAATGACATTCCATCCGAAATTTAGATTTAGTGTGCTTTTATACCCAAATTTTGTTTTCTTCTCTCCTAGTTTTTAAATGCTTAGCAATTTACTGCAAGATCACTCGACGACAAACGGTCGCTGCCCACAACTATGCAACGAATGACTTCCATTGATCATTCACGACCTTTATCACAAAAGCACAAACACAGAGCGATAAGAGCGCCCCAAAAGTCTTTCCCGCATATCGTATCCGCTCTTGCTGCGGTAGTTGGGTAGTCTCAAAATGGATTTCAAATCAGTCTGGTGGACTACTGTTCTTTTTATAGTTGCGCTGTTGGTGAGTTTCCCTGTTGCGACGTCAGCGCCAAAGAAGGTGATCTTTTTTGCTCCGCTGGATACAAAGGCCGCAGCCCTATTTGGGGTCAACGAGAAGTGTCGTCTCGATCACAGAGGTCGCTGTCGCAAGGTAAGCTATGACTACTCCACACCTGAATGGGTTAGTAAGAAGCTATCGTTTATTTCAGATCCATCGCCATTAGCCAGAGAGCTTGTGAACGGAAGTTGTGATTGCTGTTTACTCGTTTTCTTTTTGTTTATCAAGAACTTGTGTTTTGTGAATCATTTTGCGTTACGGAATACTCAAAATGTTGAATAAATTTTGTAAATACGGACTTTTCGGTGTGATTAAGATTTGTGTCGGTGGTAGTAGAACTTAAATTTCAGCCAATCGTGGGGAGGTCCTGTTGAACTGTCTGATTGAGAATAGCCTTCGAGTTAAATTTATGCGTGCAGAATCTTTTCTATTTATGCGCAATAAGCCTCACGTTAAGAATATTGTACCAGCTATTGGAGATGTTATTGCGCGACATGTCCAAGATTGAGCTGCAAAAAAACTGCCTATTTGTTACACATTTTAAATGGAACTGGGATGCTAGCTAAACGGACTGTCAGAAAAATTCCAAAAATAATATGCGACAAACAAGCGGCAGAAAGATGATTTTATACCTCAAAAGGAAGCTGCACAAATTGTCTCAAAACACTTTCACAGGCAGATCTACAACTATATCAGAGAGACCCATACCCAAAAAAAAAAAAAACAATAATCGGCACAACAGGACACTAGGTCCGGAGATCCTAATCAACCGTTTGAATGAATTCTTATTTTTTGGACGAGCGGAAGGGACCTTCAACTTCGTGCTAAGTTCGAACCTGCGTGTTGAGAAGCTTAAGTACTCAATTTCGTATTGAGTAACCTTGAAACCTTCCTTAGAGGTAGGTCACCTCAAGCTAGAATATGTGTCAAAAGTGTGTTTTTAAAAAATGTAAATCCAGGTCAAAAAAAAAAAGAATCGTGTAGAAAAATTCCTGCATCCATCTGTGCTCAAAAAAGTCGAAGTCCTGATGGGGTATAACATAAAGAAGATCTACCACTATCAGATTTGTGGGCAAAAGTTCGACAATGACAGCTAATACTATATATGTATCTTTGACAATTATTCTAAAGAGAAGTTTTTTTGTGAATTATTCTTGTCTTGCTTAATGCTCATATGGAATTGCTGCATTGGCATTTTTACAGTCCTGCGGCCTGCAACGCAACACAACGCAAAAAAAAATGTCCAGATTTCTCTACGCACCTTAAGCATTATATATGCGAGATGATATTGTGAGAAGACCGGTAAATGAGTTCGACTCGTTATAGATAAATCATAGAGATCACAGAGACTTGAAGGAAATCAATGGGGACGTTCAAGTACCTAGTTTAGTAAGTATGACAGCTGTCTGACTAGATGTGTCGCGGTTTTGATTGGCTGAATTCGGTCATATGAGCCGCTGTTTCAGTTGATCTTTATGGGGGGTTAGCTAACGAATTTAGTCAAGAAATTCTTGACTAAGTACTAAGTTGACAGTTCGAATATGTGGCCCACGTAGAAAAAGACATTCCTAACCCATCTAGTTTTTGTGTTCAGGTTACATCTTATCCAGACCAATCTAATCAACTTAAGATAACTAGTTTCTTGAATGTGCCGTAGTGATTGCTGGTGTGTTTCTTATCAGTTGACAATTTGCAGTCTCATATAATCGAGAAATAGAAGTGCTCTAGTAAAACACGGATGGAAGAAGTAGAAAAAAGATTTCGAAATGTGGCACAGGGTGTGACGTAAAAAAAAGCAAAAAACAATTTCCAATTATTTTTATTGAATATTTTATAACATAAAATAAATAAAATAATATTATAATAAATGTGCCCGGCGAACTTCGTCCCGCCCAAAATTGACTACAATAATTTCAGCATTCACTATTCCACTTTCCACCAAAATTAATTTTGTTGATCCAAAATGGCTTATGACAAATACGTATACCTCACTGTTCATGTTGGTAGAGCTGTTTTGGAGATCGGTAACAGCGCCAGCTATCAGGTCAAAAAGTTTCCTATCCTTCAAGCGGGAACGAAGAATACGAAGAATATACATCCGAAAAATTTCATTGAAATCGGTTAAGTGGTTTCGGAGATCGACACCATTGACATCTATCTGGTCCAAAATCCTATATTTTAAGACTGTCTAAACCTGAAATACACCAATACGAACAAAACAAAAGAAGAATAATAAAAATTGGCCCAGTGGTTATCGAGTTATATCGTCATCGAGTTTCACCCCGAAAAAATTGTAGATAATATAAAAGAAGATTATTATTGAAGAAAATTGAATTGAACTGAAAAACGAAATATGCAACTAACTACAACGCCACATGCTGAGGATTTACCGACATTTATTTTTTCCTAAACCATCCCTGATTCAAGACGAACAAAACAAAACAAATATCATTCAAATCAGTCGAGCCGTTCTGGAGCTGACTAACGCACAGCAATTTGTTTTTTGTTGCTTTTTTATTATCTTTATTAAACTTTTTTAAAGTATGATTAATTCGTACTCGGACATAAAATTTAACAAGAAATTCCTTATTTTGATTTTTGCAACACTTGTAAGGAAATTCAAAAAGGTAAAAACATACTATATGTATATCTATAACAAAATTGCATCCGTAAGAACGCCCATAACTCGAGAACGGATCGTCCAATTTGAGCTATATTTTTTTTGTTATGTCTGTCTCCGCCTGAGGAAGGTTTAAACCTCGAGAAAATACTAAAATTTTAAAGGGAAATTGAAAAATTCATAAAAATTTATTTTCCATACATTTTTTACTGGGATTTTTTTTTAATTTTAATCGCAATGTACAATCGTGTTTGTCCAAAATTCTACATGAATTTATGTGATGTCCAACATCTATAGGCGCAGGCGTGACTTGGGAGCTAAATTTCGTGGCGACGCGACGCGACGGCGGAAATTGGCATGTTGCGATAGGTGGCGCTGTTGTCGATCTCCGAAACTATTCAACTGATTTCAATGAAATTTTGTGGATGTACTTTTATGGTTGGTTGTAGTTTGAAAGATAGGAAATAAACATTTTTTCAATTCATTTAACTTAGGTAACTCTTACAGTGAACTGATAAAGCCTGGTCTTACACAGACTCTAGGCTACTGAATCAGTTGTATCACGGAAAAAGCCGGGCGGTAACAGCTAGTCATTTATAAGATACATGTTGGAAAACCAAGAAATACCTACATATTTGTTCAATATTTTCTAACGAGTCTAAAAATTCTTGTAACGGCCGTGTCAATTTCACACCTTAATATTCTTTGAAATCTGTAAAAACGGAGGAAACGTTAAGTTGTGGACTTAATTTCAGTTCACACTTGTGGCTTAGGCGGTATTTCTTCAAAATATAACCTGCGAAACCTGTCCTTATTTTGTTCTGCTGGTTCCGTCTACACTTATGGAAGTTTAATGGTTACCTATTCAAACCAATTCATCCCTGCTGGTTGAGAGAGAATATGACTACACTGACAATCAGTCTAGAAACGCCTAAAGAAAAGCGTTATGAAAAAACGCATTTACAGTGTAGCCGCTTGCGATAGTGTAGGTCAAATTTGTGATCTCTCTTCTCTCTTTACCCGACTGGACACAGGGAGAGTTATGTGTTTCGCGCGTATCCTACGTACGTTCCTACGTGACGCCCTGTACCCTAAACTGTACCCCTTTCACACCGCAGCGAAAATCGGGTTTTCGTCGAAAACTCAAAATTGCATTGTTATTATTATTTATAATTATATAATTATTGCATGTTAACGAGATCTAAGGCCTCAAATGACTAGGGCTCTACGATGAACATTGATTTGCAAAACTACCTGGACTATGCAACGAGGACGAAGAATCAGCAGAGCACATACTGTGTCACTATGAATGTCTAGTCAGATCACGTCAACACCACCTAGGTAAACCTTACCTTGGGGCAGAGGACATATCTGACAGCGCACTCAAAGATCTACTAGGATTCATAACTAAGTCCGGTATCATGAGCGAGCTCTAATTGGAGGAAATCACAATAGGCCCACTCGTGGCCGCAGTGATATGGCAACTTGATTCCACCTCCCTCAAACAATCGAATCTAATCTAAACTACCAGGTTTAACAAGTTTATATTACATTACCACTTCATAGAGTACCATATCCCAATTTAAAAGTCTAAAAAATCCAAAATGTCCAAACAAGAGCTTTTCTTCAACTCAAATTGCTGCCACAAGTTCAATGTAGCCATCTCCCCAAAACTATGCAACAAATTTAGCACTCCTCTTCGTTTATAGCCTTCATCACGAAGACTTTACAAGTGGGCAAAAGCAGGCCGATAACACTCCACTCCACATTCACTCAAAAGTCAAAACCTAACCCATAGTCTGAAAATGGATTTCAAAGCAATCAGTTCGGTGATCATATTCCTGATCGTTTCGCTGCTGGCGAATATATCAGTTACAACACCCGCCCCAAGACAGGTCATATTCTACACCTACACAGAAGGTCCAACTGCGAAGAAAAGTAGCATATTCGTGTCGACAGAGCGATGCAAACTGGACTTTAGAGGACGCTGTCGCAAGGTAAGCGTGAACTATTCAAGACGGTTAACGAAGCCGACGAAGCTAATCAGATTTTCTGCCCCCTCGAACACAGGTCAGACGATGGAGGGTTGCCTAAACGATTCCGTATACAACAATTTGTAGTGTTTGGCGTCTTATTTATTAAAAGTTTTAATTTTTTTTTCTGTTTAGTGATTTGTTGTACATCGAATAAACTTGTAGTGAATAGATTTCAAAAAAAATTATTTTATTACTTTATTTTTGTGAGAAACAAGTTACCTGAGTCATTTGCAATGTTCTTGTGCGGGCCGGCGGGACGATGAGCGTGTTTTTGTTGATATTCCTCGCTCAAGTGCAGTCTCTTCGATCAATGGTTGTGATAACGTGGTAGAGGTATTAACGATCAACGTCATGACGCACGGGGCAGACAATCTACGGGGTTGTAGTCTGTTTATCTCTCTGATTTTAAAACACTAAACTGGTCAGGTTTTCATAAGTGTTGTGCACTAAAAATTCTTGAGGCGCTTATCGCCATAAACACAATTTTTATCATTGTACTGTTGGTTGGAATTTTTTTTTTTTTTGTTCTCTCCTTCCTGTTCAGTTGTGCGGATTGTTTTTGGGGCTGAATTCGATAAGAGAAGTTATTATTATCATTCAACATTTATTGCCGGTCAGTTGTATGTGATGTCATCAGTTTGTTTTACATACCAAAATATTGGCGTAAGATATGCTAGAAGTGTCAGTCAGGACATGACAAGCACCTTTTAGTTCATAACGATGTCTGATACTTTTTGAAGATCAATAGCAAAGCAGTTAACAGCAGGGCCGTCGAGAGAAAACTCGGTTCCGTTACGGTAAAATTCCGTACGTTTAATGAAGGAATCAAATCAAATTTCCCCGTTAAATGTGCTTTGATGTAAATAGTAGCAAGCCATTAAGCGTGATCTTCTGAAGAGCGATGCAAATTGGGGATTTCTTCGAAGTGAAATTGGAGATCAAGCTCTGAAGATTTTGAACTTGAACGTCAATATAGTGATTTCTCTGCCTTTCATATTTTCACTCCATATTCCATATTAAAAAAAAAAAATAAAAATAAAAAAAAATTAAGTAGGTAAGAGTACCTAAGTTTTTTTAATCGAATTTTTGAGCCCCTTTTTCTCTACGGCCCTGCTTACCAGTGATCCCATTTTGAGGGAAAAGGCGCCAATTTTGACGATTTTATAATTAAAACAGTGTAAGTAAAGGACAACCATAGGAAAAGTGGAAATATTAAAAATACATAACTGTACAATTTAAATTGTTCAAAAGTAAAATTAAAAGGTATTTTCATTGCAAAAAAATATTCAAAGTTTACTCAGAATTGAATGTTAATACTAAACGAACGTCTACAAAATGTTTATTTATTATACCTAATTTGAGGCATTTGGAAAACTCTGAATTTCTGTTATTGAATTTTTATATTGTTCCTATCAAAATAAATGAAAATGTTACTAAGGGGAATAACAACGGGAACTTTCTTCGAATATAGGGGAAAACTAATGCCATTGTATTCTTTCAAGTCTGGGAACACTGCGACTAACATCAGTCAGCAATTATCTACCTCACTTTTAAGCAAATGTATGCAGTGACACGACAATTTTGTAATGCTTTCGACATTCAAATGATATACCATGATCCCACCAACGTGATTTAGCCAAAGTAATTTATAAATCATAAAACGCGTCCCCACCGAACTTTAAGTGATTAAGTGTGACATTTACGCCAACTTTGCCATATCAGTGATGGGACTTCTAACACTAAAGTGGTATTTCAATCACTTTTTACACTTTCGGAAATTCTACCAACCTGAACTCGAAATCTACCACCTTTTAACAAAGCTATTCGCTAATAATATTTATTTCCATCATTAAATTGAAAATTGTACCTACTATACCTACTGCTACTCGCCTTACCTTTACCCATACACACTCAGCTATCAGTATTTTTCTCGAAGAATTGCATGAGCAAAAACTTACAGTCCAGTATACACCATTTACTGCGCCATTACTTCATTATTTGACTGTATTAGTGCGAGGGTGTTTTGATATTTTGTATTTAATGATGAGTTGAATCCATGCCATTTTTTCTGTAGTTCTACTTTCAAAATTTTAATTCAAAATTTAAAAGCTGCCAGGAACTTCTGGAGAACGGGGAAGATTTTGAACCCCCGAAATTATTGGTAAAATATGCTTCAAAATATAAATTCGCAGACGGTTGCCATACGAAGTAATAATTAAGTTTTTTGTTTTGAACAACAAATGTGATTTTTAAAAATAATTGAAATTAATAACTAGCAATGACTTATTTATATTATTTATATATTTATATTAGTATTTCATCGGTATAAATAAATGAATTATTTATCATGGACAATTTTTTTTTTCTACCACCGTTTCACTTTCCTCAAGTCCCATCACTGACTTTTTGTTTGCTGAATGAAGTGCTGATCATAATAGAGGTATGTTCGATTTTATTTGTGTGGATTTGCGATGACAGATACGTAATTAAAATTTAAACACGCCTAAATCACGTAAATCTTAATCACGAAAATGTATGATAAATCACGTAGTTTATGAGATGATTTAGCTAAATCAAGTGGATTTAGCTAGATCACGTTGGTGGGAACATGGTAATACTTTCTTTTCTAATGAATTTTTCTCCAGACCAAAGGCACTTTATTACTTCGACCAATAACAGCATTTGAACAAAATTTTGAAGAGCCTTCCCCAACTAAAAAAAATGTCCAAATTGCAACTTTAGTCACACAACGGTCACGCTGGTTAGAATTAACACATATTGAATATGGCTCATTTTCCAATCAATCATATACGATTATAATGATACCCGCACGAGGAGTTGAGTCATATTCAGAGCCATTCCATTTTCTAATTTCTCAAAAAAAAAAAAAAAAAAATATTGGCTGCGTTCACTTGGCGAATCTGTAGTTCGCGACAACGTCAGTGTCAAATAAGAAGAACAAAAACAAGTGACTGCTTAAAAACTTTTTGGAAAGTAGAACACTTTTTTTTATATATATATAGGTATGTTAAAAATGTACTGAAATGTTTATAATAAAATGGAAAAACAAGATAAAATCTTTGAAGAATTTAACAAATATATGTTTATGAAACGTATTTGGTCACAGCTGAGAAGTGAGAAGTTAAAATAATGGGAATTGTGCGCTTTTTAGCTATATTTGAACAGAACACTACTCTGGCCATTATAAGCCAGCTTTGTTATCTTGCAAGTTTTTTTACATTTGAACGAAAAAGAAAGGGCATCTGTGGAAGAATGGGTTTCGGGAAAAACTCTACATATTGGTTTTGTGATGGCGTTCAGTCGAATAAATTCTCATTTCCTGATTACGGTTTTTTATTTTTCAAAATTGGTATTTTTAGGAAAGTGATGTTCAAGTTTTGACAAGATATGTGGGCCATTTCTCTTTGAGCCAAAGCTAAAATATTTAAAACTTTGAATTAGGTACCCAATTGTGTACTTCAGCACAATCCTGGTTCCGCATTTAAAAGGGAAATGGGGATGTTCAAATATCTAGTTTAGTAAGTCTGACAGCTGTCTGTCTAGATCTAGATGTATCTCGGTTTGGCTGAAATCGGTCATATGAGCAGCTGCAAGCAAGTTTTTGATATTTAATATTTTTCTATATTTTCTCAAATTCACAATTTGTTTTAAAAGCGGGAAGATTCCCCTATTTCCCTTTCATAAATTTTTGTTATTGAAATCTACCACCAAAAAAGGAATTTCCCACGACCTGGCAACACTGAGACTCAGTTGTGACCGAATATATGGAAAAAATCTGAGTTATGTATCATCCATTCATTTTATTTTTTTCATATTACAATTTTTTTAATGTTTATTTGTTAAAAAAAAACATACTTTTTTTAAGCGTGTAATATTTTCTGCTAAAGCTCGACTTTAAAAAAACATTTGCACAGCTAGTCACTAGTCAGTCAATAAATGGCCAGTTGTCTGTCAAACTATAGTCACGTTTTCTCCCCACAGTTATCTTTGCAGGCGATGCATATGTTTATCATCAAGAATTAAGGGTGAATGGTCTGTGAAAAACGGTTCAGTTTGATGCCTAAGAACACAAAACTTATAAGCTTTCTCACTTTTCAACTTACAAATTCATTTCGTAATAAAATTCTATCAAGTATACCCACCTAAGGCGTAGAGTACGATAAGAATTTCTAAACTGGAGGAAGGCTCTTGTCCTTCGGCACTAAATTTAAATGGGAAACTGTGAACCATTATTTAATTTGTTGGTCCCAATAGTCGACTGGTATATAGGCTGGCAGAAATGATAATGTTACGACCACAGCAGGGGTAGCCAAACTCGACTCGTCAAAAACAATACTACAAGCCATGAATGCTTGCTTTGGGTTGGGTATCTTCACCAAGCAAGTGCAGGAAAATCATGTAAGAAATTCTTGAAAACTAAAATCCCATGATTTTGCCCCAAAAATGATTTCGGTAGGTACTTTTTTTATTTTCCTTTTCCTCTCCATCATCTTATCTGGTGCCTCTTTCACCGCCACTACTGTTCTCAGGCAATAACCCCAAAACTATGCAACAACAGCTTCCGTCTGATCTTCAATTTGACTTGACAAAAGGTTATCAATACAATGCTAGCTATTTATGGCTTTTTCGATTTTCACAATTTATATACATTTTGATTCGAGGCATCGAATCAGTGCGGTTTCTATGAGCATGGCCTTAGTAAGGTTCCTGTCGGTTTTTCTTGTATTTTTCGCAGTGACGTTTATTATATCAGTAAAAAGTTCGCTGATTCAAAATCCAAATGTTGTTTACACACGCTGGGTCCGTCGAAGACCCGTTGATCATCATAAAAATATACAATATATCGACGAAGTGAGGGAAGTCTTTCACACCAGGCGTAGACCGCCACCATTTGCATTTTTAAATGATGAAACTTTAGCAAGGTTCGTTCGATGCGATTATGATCCTTCCCTGCCTGACTGTAAGTATAGAAGAGTGCAAAAGTTTGGCACTATTTTGAAACTTGTTTCCTCATAGGTGATGAATCTGGAGTGAGAACAACTTCGGTGAAGCCAGAGAGTGCTTCGACAATTGGAACAACAACTCCAACTACAACTATGGCGCCTTCAGTTACTTCCACAACACGGTCACCGTGGACTTATACAACACGCACCACAGTTCGTACACCATGGATAGATGCACCGAGCACCACATCCACAACGTCAACAACATCAACTACTCCAACAACTACATCAACTACTCCGTTAACTACATCAACTACAACTACAACTACAACTACACCAACTTCAGTTCCTGAAAGACCCGAGGCACCAACTACAGAAGAACTACCCCTCCTGCCAGACATCGAATACGATAATGATGATGACTACACGGAAGACGAAGATAGCCCCACATCAAATAATGAAGAAGAAGCTGCAGAAGAGGAAGACAATGCCTATCCCACAGAAGATAATGAAGTCGAGGAGGCTCACGGTGACCCACATATTGTTGAAAGTGCAGCTTTAACGCAGGAGACCACAACCGTTAAGTCGAAGTCACTATTTCCTTGGTTTTGAGAAGCCCAAGGCGGGGTCTGTTTATCTTGGGATCAAGTCTAGTTTTTTTTTTTTTTTCTTGCAAATATTTGTGGTCAAAATACATTTTTTGTTGTTCACTATCAAGAGTAATTAAGTATTTTCATAATTCCTTAGAACTTTCAGAGCCAACCAGTCCTTCGATTCCTTGCAGCAACTCAGTTGCACTTAGGCCATTAAAAGGCTTGTCAATCTTTTTCTATTTAACCTAATCTTCGGCTACCATCTTTCAAAAAAGTGCACCTCAAAATCCAAATAGAGGAGTGATCGTGACTAACTAGCGATCGCGTATTATCATAAAGGGTTAGGCGTCCTTTAGACTCGGATGTGGTACACCTTCACATATACTCGAAAACCCATGTACGTATAACTAAATTTGTAATCCACGTTCTTGACCTCTTCAGCTGACCTTTCTCCCACGTCAGAGGTCCCAGCACTTTGCACACAATCAATTTCCACACAGTGAGTTTCCAAAAATAAACTCGAGTAATAAATTTATTGCGTTCACTTAAATACTTTTACAAAAACAACTGATATAATCTGGGACATATTTAATTTTTTTTACAATCGCCCAGGGCATCCAGAATGAATCCCCTTCCGCACTTTTGCTCAGCCTTTAGGACGTCCGGATTAATGAGTTCCACATTCGAGAGAAGACTATGTACTGGCGGTGATGTCTCCTCTGATGACGTGCTCATCTTATCCTTCAATTCCCCGAATTTGGTCTTCACATCGGATCCGAATTTTTTGGCACTCTCCTTGAACTTCTTTGCTCCTTCTTTGATTTCGCCGCCAAGCTTCTTAGCACCTTCCTGCACCTTGATGGCTCCCTTTTGAATGGTGCAACCGACATTTTTGAAAAACAACGATACGTCACTCTCCTCGCTGTCGCTGGATTTTTCCAATTTACCATCGATACATTCCGCGTGGACACTGACTGTGGCCACGGCAAGGACGATAATGCTTACAATGAGCAGCTGCTTCATTTTGTTTTATATATTTATTTATTTTTTTATTTTTTTTACTTCCACACAACCGAGCGGAGAACCTTTGCGCGACTGACTAAGTTTGAGTAGCTTGCGCAGCTAGTTATTTAATAAGTCAAATCAATTTATGCCAGACAAGTGGACTGGCGGTCAGCGTCAGGAGATTGACTTGATTGGGTATACATGCGGTCGGTTGGGGTGAATAACAAACGCACTTCAAAGAAATTGATTCATCATAAAGTTCGTCTTAAAGTTTAAGGCCTCAATCGCTCAATTGTGGGACTGGGGTTTGTTGTTATTGTTTGCTTATTGTGTAGTTTGAAAGGTTATCATTGTGTCCCCAACAAATTATTATTCACTCAAAATTCTTCGAAATTATTCAACGCAATAGGGTGGGGAAGAGCACATTCCAATTTTTTTTTTTACGTATTGGTAGGATTTTTATCAGCTCAACTCATGGCTTGATTTTTAAGCGTTAATGTCAATACTCCTTTGTTATCAAATATCGCTCGTTATAGCAAAGATTTTAAGACACATGAGTAGAGGATGCCTTTTGTGAGCTCTTTGGGTTATGGGACCAATGGTAATATTTTGCACTCATAGCTCTTTTTTGTAATTCCAAAATCTCCTTTTTCATTCCGTTCATATTGCTGTTTCTGCGGGTAGATTTTTTTGTTTAATAAATCCCATGCCCAGTTGGCTGACACTGCGACCTGAAGGAGATTTATATTGCATCAATGGGGAAAGTTTAATCTAAGAGACGTGCGAATGAAGGGCAATAAATCCTTAGAAGCAGAGTTCCTGGTAGGTTATAGCATCGAGTGCTTTATTAGATTAGGTGCTTAGTTACCTGGCGATGCTCCAGACGAGGGCGAGAGCCACAGAGAGAGCTGCCCGCAAGACCTATGGGCAGAGGGACTTTGAAAAACGCGAGATCGAGTCGAAAGAGAGATGCTACTGCAGGAATGAGGATCGAAAATTTTACCAAAAGGTGAACAAATTATGTCAAGGCTATAAAGCCCAAACCGAAGAATGCAAAGACGACCAGGGGAATATAGTAGTAGAGACGCAGTCGATGCTGAGTATATGAAAGAACCACTTCTGCTAAACGGCGATGACGAACAAGATTCCGCTGTCAGGCAGTTTGAGCCATTTAACTTTGACGAAGAAAGCCAAGAATCCCGTCAACCCGATCATAATAAAGTAAGTGTAGCAATATCCAGACTTTAAACCAACAAAACTGCAGGCGCTGATGGCCTTACCGCCGAGCTCTTCAAATTAGGAGGAGATGACTTGGTAAGGAGCATGCACCAACGTTCTAAACTGCGACCCGACAGAGGCATTACTCTCCTTAATGTCGCTTACAAGATCTTATCTGCCGTTCTATGTGAACGCCTAAAGCCGATAGTAAACAACCTGATAGGTCTTTATCAGTGCAGTTTAAGGCCTGGAAAGTCCACCATTGACCAAATATTCACATTACGGCAGATCTTCGAAAATATCCAGGAATTCCAAAACGATACCCACCACCTGATAGCGTTTATAGAGAAGAGCTATATAGAGCAATATCTAGTTTTGACATCCCTGCCAAGCTCGTTCGGTTGTGCAGGACGACTATGGAGAACTCTCGCTGCTCAATAAAAGTCGGTAAGAACATCACCGAAGCTTTTGATGTCGCTATCGTGTGACTTCTTTAACATCATACTTGAAAGAATTGTAAGTAACTCTCAAGCCAACACCAACGGTGCAATCTTTCATAAGTCTGTGGAACTACATTGACATTATCGGAAGAAACCAGCGGGCCGTCAGTGGTACATTTGCGGGTATTGAGAGAAGTGGCAAGATGGGTCTAGCGGTTTCTCTCTAGTGAAATTCAAAAACGACATCAGCGCGGAGATCAAACGAACAAATTCCCTTGCCAATCGCCGTTTCTTTGGGTTTTGGAGGCAATTGAGAAGCAAAGTCGTCTCACGAGCAACTAAGGAGACATTATAGGTATAAGAGCCTCCTTATCCCAGTCCTGCTATATGGTGCTGAAGCATGGAGTTTTTCCAGGGCGGTTGAATACTATCTTGGTTGCTTTGAGCGAAAGGTTCTTCGTGTGATTTTTGGTCTCGTTTGTTGCGAAGGTGTATGGAGAAGAAGGTTCAACGATGAGCTGGTACGAGCTGTACAGCGACAAAGACCTAGTCAAAAAAGCACGGATACGTTGACTTAGATGACTGGGTTATATTGAGCGTATGGACACCAGCGCCCCCACCAAAGGCACAACGCTGTAGAGGAAGGCCATACCTACGGTGGCGTGCGCAGTTGCAAGGGGACCTCAACCAACTTGGCGTGCTAAACTGGCGGCAGCTAGCTAGGGAGCCAGCTGGCTGGAGACGAATGTTGGTTGAGGTCCTGGTCCACCCCGGACTGTAGCGCCATCAAAAGTAAAGCAAGCTAAGTTGTTTTAATGCATACGGCCTCTAAAAATTAAATAAAAACCTGTTTGTTATAAATGTATTTCCAGTAAGTGCTCAAAGACATTGTTTAAAAAACAATTTTCTAGTCTCGAAAATTGATTATTTTTCTAAAAAAAAAATCCAACACTCACCCCTAAGTCCGTGCAAATAACATTCAATGCCTTCAGTGTTACAATATAATTGACTTCAAGTTTCTTTTTTGCTCCGTCACCGGTACACTATCGTCAATTTTAGTCCCAAATCATGGCAATCGCGCGGCAACGATCTCCAAACGAATTCATAAATTAAAAGTAATCTGATCCAATATACAAGTATAAGTAGATGGTTGCACAGAATGGTTGTAATTTCTCGGAAGAGTCATAGTGAGACATTCACAATATGCAGCGAAATCCCGTTTAGTGTTAACGCAATAGAGGTGCTCCAGTTCCAGTTCGGTTCGGTTGAACCAGTAATTCTCTGATTTGACTTGTAAATGTAAATCCAACTGAATGATTCATTTATGGAAAAGTTGAGAAATTTAGAAAATGTAAAACTTGGGCAATCGGGGTGCATTGTCTCATTGATAAGCTGTGTCGTGTGATATACATATACCTATTTCAAGGGGTCTCCCGTTGTGAATTCGATTGCTGAAACTAATTATGACAGCAAATTGATTTAGCAAGTGGATTTAGTAAGAATTCGGTAGAACTGGAACACCAACTGCAATTGATTTTGACAGAACGTTATTAGTGTCAAAATGTCTACTCTTAGCTAAGATTGCACAGGGTGGACTGGATGTCTAGAAGTATTTTCTGGGACAGTCACAATTATATGTTTTTAAATAATGGCTCTGATGATATATTTTACAAATCCTGAATGTGATTTAAAGACTCAGCTGTCACTCTCAACAGAGACAAAGGATAAGTCCGAGTTCATGAGTAAATACAGTTGTTGTATTCGAAATAAGCTGTCAGCTGAAATACAGTCGGACCCGCTTATTTAATTTGTCACGGGTACTTTTTTTCAGCTATCCGAAGTCCGTTTAAATTAAAGTAACAATTTTTTCTCATTTCATTTAAACGAATGGAAATAATCAAATTTTTACAAATTTCCCCTTGTAAATTACAATTACAATTTTGTAACGCAAACATTTTGTGAAACAGAAAATAACGTTTTTTTCACAAAATTGTTTAAATGCTTGTGAACCACAGTTTATAAGTTGGTAAAATAGGCCACTGGTTGCACTTTCAAGGTCTCAACTTGTAAAATTTTCGCGAGCGCTCGCAATTTCCCTGTACTAAGATTGATGTGAAAAATGGCAGCGATCTTCAATAAATTGCCAAAGTTGTAATGTAACGCGGAATTATTTGATCGTAGGTTTTATCTGTCTCTTTATAAACTTTTTCACAAGTTTCAACTCTGCTGCTAGCTTGAAGGGAATGTTCCTTGTTCCTATAATTCACCTAATAACTAAGAGATCAAATTTCAGTTTGAATATGCACACAGAGCGTTCCCCCCGATGATGTTGGAGCGAGGTATAATTCAATTTTTTTTATGATTTTATTCCACAGTCCACTGCACCACCCCACCATTCCTTATGAACCAACATGCATTTCTTACTGCACTGGAAAAAATTATGAAATAGCAACAACCTCACAATGGATAAGCGTCACCGTCACCGTCACCGTGAGCTAAAAACACCTCAAATGAAAACCACAAATCAGAATTTAATTTTTATTTCCGAGAATCGTTGTTAATCACAAAGCATCTTATTTCACAATATGTCAGTAAATGACTAAAGAATCTTCTGGCATTTGCCCTGCGCATCGAGAATATGGCCGTCAGTACACTCTTCGGAAAAGTCAATTTCATTGACCTCAGCTGGAATTTCCTCCATTACCTCAGTGGCGTTCGATTCGGTGGCTGTTTCAGTTTCAATTGAAGTCTCTGTTGCAATTTCAGTATCAGTTGCATTGGCAGTTGTTCTATTGTCAGCGGCCGTCCACTTATCCATTAGATCGTTCAATCTGCTGATGACTCCTTTGCCGAATTTCTTTGCACTCTCCTCCAGCTTCTTGGCTTCCTTTTCGATTTGCTCCACCCAGGGTTTGGCCTTTTCCAGAGTGCATTGGACACTCTTGAAGAACAGATGCACTTCGCTTGTATCTTCTCTGTCAACCGCACCACATACGGCAGCTGCATCCAATGTCTTCGGTGCTGCGCCCAACAAAAGGTACAGGGTCAATGACACCGCAAAGAATCTTTTCATATTGAATGCGCTGACTAACACCAGAAATGAACCGAACCCCAAGGCGATCTATTGAAAACTGAAACAAGTTCTGCAACCTGAGTGAAAATATATTTTGGCCTTAAGCAACTTTCAGATGGTATTTGCAGAGGAGCACGCACGATCTAAGAACCAAGACCCAAGAACCAATAAATTTTATTTGCATTTTATGTGGTTGGGAGGGGACCTACATGACTTCGAGTAAAAATGCTCATGCAAGGTGGGTGTGATGGTGCACTGCAAATGCTAACTGGGACTTGTAAAACTCAGTAGTAAACCTGTTGCATTAAGTCAGGTAATTTGAGAAGTATTTATAACAAAACAGCGACAGCCCCATGGCACTACGCGAGTCTCATCGCTCATCTCATCGAAAACAGAGAGTATCCATCATCATTGTCATTGTATCATCGTTGATCGAAGAGAGAGAAACAACTGAGTTGTGGCAAGACAGAGAATTAGGTCAATATACTTCTTTTCGGCGATGGGATTTAAGATTTCAGCCGCAAAATGAACTAAAAGAAGTGTCAAATACGCGATCACAATTTGGCATGGGCGTTGTGAGTTGCTGTGTCATGACAATGGCAGGGAAAGCATACAAAATGAAAGAATAATGCCATACAAATCTTTCAGTTCGATATTTGGTGCGTGTCACTTGGTTCGTACTTGTTACTATTAAGAATAGTTCAATCCTCAAACCTCAATGTAGGTTAGGTTAGGTATGTGGGCTGGCGTGGAGTACTCCGTGCCACACTCAGGTAAACATTGACCCTGAACTTCAATGTAAGTGATATTTGGCTTATTTGTGGTACTCAGTGGCAATTGTGCTGGACTCGGTGTTACCTCTGAACATTTTCAATAAGGTACAAAAAAAAGTCTCTAACTTCACCCGCGCTTTATGTTTTTACCCATGTACCAATTAAAAAAAAAAACTCTTTTTTGCATTAATTTTTATAATTATATTTCAGCTCAACGCAGACGCAGAATGTTGGTTTGTCACAAATGTATTGACAAAACACACAAATTATTTCAATAAGGAGGTGTAACTAAACGATGTTTACGGATTAAGTCAATAATTATAGGGGTTTCACAAGTTTATGATTTAATTAAAGAAAAAGTGTCATACATTTGATAAAAAGAGTCCGGAGTCCAGGCCGTCCAGGCCGTCAAAAAGGAGTCGAAATGACTCTAAGGCGTCCCGAAGGTAACGCTGGCTGGACACGGACAGCTATGCGAGGTGCTTAGGTTTTATGTCCGGAAAAAAAAAATTTTCTACTGCACTCTGCACCACCACTTGTCTAAGCAGACTTAAATATTCATGTGCTACACGCTTGAAGTTGCAGCAGTTATTCCCTTAGCTAGAAATTTTTGTTTTCCATTGATGCATTCTCTTACAATAGAAAGATCGTGTGTCGATTTAATAACAATTTGTAATTTTCCGAAGCAATCGCTTTTTAAACCTAACAATGTCTTAAAGTTAAGGAAATAGTAATGGCTATAGTGATATATATAATGATGATGATTTCGAGCTGTAGGTATAGACAACAACAAATTACCGACCGCGAATTTTCAACAAAAAAGTTTCGTATAAAACATGTTAAGACTGTTCGTCTACTGATGAACAGGACAGCCCTGCCCTTCTACGAATCGACCGAGACAACCCACCATCGAGGATAATACCAAGATGACCAACCATCTCAAAACACAATAACATCAACACCCGGACTTGAACACCCTGAGGACAACCCTGACAATGATGCATACTACGAGTATGAATCCGACAAGACAAACACAATATATGTAAAATAGATTTAAGAAAACAAGCATTGTATACCGTTGGGCCCCTGTTGTTGAGCCAACACTTTTAAATGTTAACTATTCACCACCATTTGTTACCTAGCCTTAAGTAAAATTGTATATACAAAAAGTTTAATAAAAGCAAAATGTAAAAGGTAAAACGTCTACTGATGAACGTTTCCAAGACTTTATATCGGCAAAATGCATGTCTGAAATTAATCAGCTACAGCTTCTTAACAAATGTGAAATACTGTGTACCACGTAATTTGCTGCTCAATTCGTTTTAATGGAAATAAAGCTTCACTTGGCTTTTTTAATGGAAATACAGCTTGGCTTGTGAATCAAGGGTAATCATAAACTGCTGCTGAGAAAAATGAGTATGGCCAAACTACGCTTTCGATGGTTACAGCGAATATCAGAGAAATTCGGCGCATCTCTCGGTGGTTTTAAAAACTGGTTGGGTTCAAAACTCTGGATAGGTCAAAATTCGTCTTAAAAAATTTTGCTTTACAAAACTCTGCAAACAATAAACAAGATTTGTAAAATGTTCAAAAGCGCGGACTTTTTAACATTTGCTGAATTTTGTAAAGCAAAGATATACAGAACATTTTCTTTTTTTAATTTCTATTTTCTAAAATTTCGTTTTTTTTTTCAATTTTTAAAGTTCTTTTTTTTACCTAATTAAATTTTGCATTATTCCTTTTTTTCAATAGATATTGTTTTATTGTATTGTTTTCAATATTTAATTGAATTTTTATTGTTTCTTTTAAATTGTTTTCAACTTTTAATTTTTATTTTTTTATAAGTTTAAATTTGTTTCTTAATTAAGCTACACAACTTTTTTTTATTTGTTTGTTGTTTATATTTTTTTGTTAGAAAAAAGCATAGAAAGCTGAATTTGTTCTCTTTAAATTTGAAAAGCAGAATTTCTGTGCCAGAAGACAGAATTTAGCAAACCTAAAAACTCGTAAAATAACGCGTCGAAAAAGTCCTGAAAACATGTTTCGAAACGTGTCAAGAATCCCTCGAAGAAACGCTTCAAAAAACCGAGAAACAAATTTAAAAAACGCGAGAAAACACAAAAAGAACGCTTTGAAAAACGATAGAAAAATGCGTCAAAAAATGCGTCGATAAATGCTTGAATAAACGCTTAAAACTCGCGAAGGAAAACGCTTCAAACCAAAGACTTATCGTTCGAAAATTTAGTAATGTATGTTTTGTAGGGACATTTGTTGAAAGGATAAGTATCCTAAGGCCAGAAGAGCGTTTCCTATTTTTTAAATTGCAAGAACAAAAAAAATTAACAAATCAAATCAACAAATTTATTAAAATCTTCGTAGGCGACATACTTTCCTGAAATGTGGGTTCATATTGCACTGCTGTGGATTTCTTCCGCAACAACGGAAATTACATATTTCAGTGCCTGAATAAACTAAGTAATTTTGCCTCAAGGAAATCATGTCCCTCTTGTCCGCACTAATATTTTCGCCACAAGAAATGTTCACTTTTATCTTCCCCACTGTACCACCACCGGATAAGCTTTATTCAATCAAAAGCTTTCTAACCATCAAACTACTGGATGTTGTTAGTTACGCTTAAAAAAAAGCAAAAAACCAAAGAAACAAGTTTCACATAGGCATAGCGCATTACTCATTCGCATCATACAAAATACCATCGTAGACTGTTTATTTTTGCACATCTAAAAAAGCAAATACTTCTAATGATCACAAATTCACAAATTAGCAGCAATAAATCATAATTCCCAATTATTTTATGTAAAAAAAGCAAATAAAATCAAAAACTGTGATAATGACAACCGAAAACAAAACCGGGACTTGTTTTCTTTCAGCCAACAACTCTGTCAATTCGCCACACTTCAAGCTCTCAATTTACCAATCGCTGATGGCTGATCGCATATGCACGGCTTTGTTAATTCAGTTCTCATTCGAATCTCAGTCTATCAAGTCCGCCTAAAGAACGATCACTCTGCAATATCTCCAACGCGATCAGTAGTTGATTAGTAAAAAAATTAAATAATTGTTTTGTGTGCAACGATGCGTTTCCATCTACTCACCACAATAGTGTTTGTCGCCCTAGTGTCGTACGTACACTGTGGCTGCGAAAAGAAGGGCGCTTCCGATGAAAATGACTCCGGCGAGAGTGATGTGGGCCAGTTCTTCAAGAATATCGGATGTGACATCAAAAAGGGCGCCGACAAGATCTCCGAAACCGCCAAGCCATGGGTGGATGAAATTGGAAAGTCCGCCAAGAAGTTCGGTGGCACTGTGGCCGACACCTTCTCCGATATAAAGGACAAGATCACCGGTACTCCAGATAACACCACTCTAAAGGCCGATTCTACCAGCAGCAAGCCAGCGGATTTGGAAGCATCATCATCGTCGGCCAAACCAGATTCCCAAACCCCATCCAGCCTCGACGATCGTGTTCTCCTGGATGTCGAAATCAGGTGCCCGGACGGCAAGCAGAGCGACGGAAGGGGTCACTGCCGCACCATCGCCTGAGTCCAATTACCATGAGTGTGATTAATGTTAATTAATTATTTCCAATACGTACATTGTGTTTCGAATTTTTCAACTTTTCTATACAATTATACTCTGCTAACATAAGAACAAAAAAATTGTTTTTTCTGAGCGCACTTGATGAGTAAATTGCTGTTGCGTGATCAGAATACCGCCTTTGCCCTGCTACCGTGCTGCCCGGAGTTCAGTTGTAAGGTAAGCATGTGACGATCGAAGGTCAATCGGAACGAGTTCGCTTTGCCATAAAAATAAACCACATAAGGTCAAAGAGAAATTAAATTAAAAGCCAAACAGGAACCGATACGATCTAGCAAATTGCTCTCAAACGGTCAGCCACTTGTTGTGTTTGGCATTTTCGCCGCTTTAACGAGCGTAGCTACGTTTTTTGGGTACTTAACGAGCAGAAGAGTGGGTTACTTCAAAATGAAATCGTTTATTCAAATTCAAGTACTAATCAAGTTGAACCGGTGACTTGAGAGTAAAAATAAAAACAAAGCTTATACTATCAAAGGCGAAACGAAAGATTATCGCAATTTAAATAGATCACAAGGAATAGTCGGGCCAAGAGTCAACTTAAATGTTCTATCTGTGGCATACTGAGCGGATCTGTTTATTTGTCAGCTTTCATGTAGTGTAGATTGCGTATTGGCAAGTCAAATGAAGAAAAAAAAAGTTGTTTTTAGGGATGCCAGATAATGGAGGCTTTCAATATTTGGGCGAGTGTTGAATAAACTGGCTTTGTAATTATATAATGTACAGGTATATCGTAAAATTTACCTACTAGTTGTGCTGTGATCGTTGACAAGGCAGTGGGAATGTCCTTTTCAAAAATACGTCGAGAGGCGAACCTTTAAATACTTCAACGCCGAGTTGATTGCAGAGATGTGTTGTTGGTTCTGCACTTCAATTGCTTCAATTGTTGTAAGTTAAAGTTGAAGTGCCTGTTTTGGAAATATAAACTCGCGGCTGTCTAGAAGTATAACAATAGGTGTGTCGTTATTTCGATAAATACTTTCTGTAATTTTCCCTGAGCTTCTTTGATGCTAGATTGCTAGTACCTAAGAGCTAAGAGGCATAGGTCCGCAAGAAATAAAACTTGGGACATAAGACTCAAACTCAAGATTTTATATTTCTCCAAATATGACGGCTATATCCGTAATAACCGGGAACGTGTTAAGCAAAATACAAGCTACGTGAAGAGCTGAATAGCAATACATATGCATAGAGCTCTCCAAAGTTTACGTGCTATAGTTTAAAAAAGGAAAAATAATGTTGATCGAAAGCAAAAAAGATGCGGAAACGTATTTTTGGTTTTTTTTTTCTATCGTTTTCTGGGCTGTTTTCGAGGTGTTTCCGATTTCAATACGATTTGTGAGACGTTTTTCTTCGGAACATTTTACAAGGACTGTTTTAATCAGTTTGACAATGGAATATTCAACTAATATTTTGTATATCTCAAAATATAACATCTAAGCGGTTTGCCATGAAATTTCATTTTTTTATAGCTAATTTAACTATTCCAGGTATAAAAAGTCAATGCAACTAAGCTCTATTTACATATGACAAATGACACT
Organism: Cheilosia urbana; assembly: GCA_946477585.1. Taxonomy (NCBI): domain Eukaryota; kingdom Metazoa; phylum Arthropoda; class Insecta; order Diptera; family Syrphidae; genus Cheilosia; species Cheilosia urbana. The sequence goes on along the minus strand of OX297854.1, from coordinate 13,527,994 downwards.
CAGTTCTTCACTTGGATTGCATTAAATGCATTTAAAATATTGTAATTCATTGATTAGTTCATATCAGTTGAAGTTACAATCGCAAACATCCAACTAATTAATGGGTGGTCCGTCAAGTTTTTTGCCCAACTTAATTTGACATTTCTTTGTTTCAGTGTTGACAAATTCAACCATGGAGAGGTACACAATTAAATAGCGCGTTAAGGTTGTTTAATGTTATAGTATTTGTATATAAGATAATAAACAATTTAATGCCAAACTATTTACTTGATTATGTTAATTTTATTAAAGATCTACAACCTTATGCGCTAAGAAATAGAAACGATTTAAGACTTCCTAATTTTTTAAATGCTAGTACCTGCTCAGAATTCTCTCTCATATATAAAGGTTTTAAATTGTATAACAGCTTAGCCAATAAAAATAAAAATGAAGCCAACCTAAATGTACTTAAAAGAAAGGTAATAGAATTTGTTAAAGCGAAGTATTAACCACAAAAATAAAATATTTTAAAATAACTTTTATAAATGTAAATAGTTCAAACTAAACTAAATAAAATAAGAAAATACAGTAAGAGCCTTTTACGAAAATGGGCGTTAAAATCAAAATGCATTTCCTGCACTTCGTGATTTTTCGGTCAGCATAATTGACCAAATGTGTCCACAATCAGGAGAATTGTGCGCGAATTTCAGCAGACCGGATCGGATCTTTAGAAAATGTGAAAACACCGAACGAAAAGCCGATGCATCCACAAAGAGTGACTTTTTGATGCGGTTGTACTTCTTCGAAAATGAGGTCGGCCAAGCAGTTTCCGTGAATGGTGTTCGCTATCGCGAGATGATAACATACTTCTTGTCCGAGGATAAAGACCTGGACGATATGTGCTTCCAACAGGATGGTGCCACTTGTCACACAGCCAACGAAACAATGGCTCTTTTGCGCGAGAAACTCAATGGCCGTGTTATCTCACGTCGCATTTGGCCGATATTTTGTTTCACACGTAATTGTCATAGATCCTTCTATCATAATAAAAAGTATTAAGATAGTTCTCTAAAAATGTTTTGTTTTATTTACAATTAACATCGTGCGTTTTCATTGGACCACACTTTACTTAAACCACTTTTTCCATTAGTGGGTTTTTAATTTTAATTTTTATTACAATATACAGTATATTTTTCGTTTACCGTGCTGATGTCTTAACTTTTCCTAAACATCAGTTTTTTTAGATACCTACCACCAGCCAACAGTTTACATTTATGACAAGAGAGTGAACATTAAAAATACGTTGAAGAAAGCAAATAAGTTACTAACGACTTTGAGCAAGAAAAATGTGAATAAAACTGAATCAGAATCAGCTATTTCTAGCGTTTGTTATACATTTTTATTAAGCAATCATTTTCCCCTGGCAATTTGCAACACTGACGTTAAGATGTGGAGACCTTCAGATATTATTTACATTTCTCAGATCTATAGATGTTAAAAGACCAGGATTCGGCCTTACTCTATGCCTTCTGTCTGAATTTCACTGTCATTTCCATTGAGGTGTACTCTTAAACGAGGTGGGTCTCCGCTTCAATTAGCAATTACACATAATTGTTTCGACGATTATTTCCGATGCTAAACCTATGTCAACTTTTCCGTATTGAGGCAATTAAAAAAATTCTATTAACACTGGAAATATCTGATTAGTCATGCATTTGGTATTGATGAAAGTACCTATATATAAACCCGCGACCAACTGAAACTATTAGCTCAGGTTCCCACTAAAGCTGAGAAAGGACGGCCCAATTGTTTTGAATTCCCGACCGGCCAATTATATTGTACAACATCTAAAAAATGCGCTTGCAACTTATTGCTGTGTTGGTTCTGTTTGCCGTAGTCTCATATATAAATTGTCAATCACCACCCATGTTAGGAGAATATGGCGTTTCTGGCCGTAGATTTGGTCGCTCACCAGATATTGTTAAACCCAAAAGGTTTCCGCCGTTGTATTGAGAGGTACCTAATTGATTGTTAATAAAATTGACCAAATGCTATGATTGTTAATAAAATTTTGGTTTGGAATTTGGTTTTGGATATACACGTAAATATATTTTTTTTTTTTTAAGATAGGCACACTTATGTTGATAGCTAAGGCTAGGGTTGGTTGCTTTAGTTTATAGTCGTTAGTGTTTTGGTTGTTTGAGGAAAAGCTTCTAGAGTAGGTTTTGAAATTCGTTGGTCTTTTCCAGGATTTGCTTCAATGTGAAAATTCGATCTGCCGGGACACACTGGTATGTGCCATGTAGTGTGCTGCAGAACGACTTGAAACGTTCACACAATTAGAATCTGTTATGCAAAATTTGGCAGGGATATACCTCGATAGTTCTTGCAAGGCATAGGAACGCATTTTGATGAAGCATATCCACCTGATACCGCAGCCATTAGGCATGCTTTTTTTCATCCATACTTGGGCTTATGATTTGTGGAATGCCCCTACCAAAACATCGCCACGGAATATGAAGAACTATATTTTGGTAAAAACATCAGAGCCTGCTTCCTTGTTGTTCATGAGCCTTTTAGTATCTAACAATGAGTCAACTATGCTACTCCAAAACAGTGATACCACTGAAAAAAAAGTGAAGTAGATTTGACACAAAAAATAAAGTAAATTCAAGAAAATGGAAGTAGATTTAAAATATATAGTCTTAAGTGATTTATATTTAATTCCATATTAGTTTTATGTAAAAAACATGTCCAAAAAAAACGTTTTAAGATCTAACAATATTTTTTTGTATAAAAATAAAGGCTTGCTAGTAGTATACTACAATTAATTATCTTTTGGTTTTGGTCTCAAATATAATTCATAATTGTAGGTAGGAACATAGAACCAAAGCCAAATCAAACGTATCACCCGTTTGAAAAACAAAAAAAAAAAAACAAACATTAAAAGGAAAACAGTTATAAACGTCAGCAAATTGTATTAAATTTTGTGTTGAAAGTGAAGTTTGATGCAATTTATTGTTTTGAAATGTGAATCTGGGCTCACATGAAAGAGCTGAAAACAATTTTTAAATATTTTTTTTTTAAGTAGATTTAGGGATTTTTTTAATTAAAATTGAAGCGTATTAAACAGGGAATTTCTAAAGTGAAGTAGATACAAGGAACAACAACAAAGAACAATTAACAATAGTGCGAAGTAGGGAGCATATTTTAATTTTGTTTTCCCCAAAGTAAATCTACTTCTAAATGCAATTAGAATAATATAGTAGAATAAATGGTAGAACTCATACTTTTGAGCTGTTAAAAATTTTTGAAATTCTCCCTATGAGCCATCGAAAATGAAACACAAATGAGCACAAAAATGGGAAAGGGTTCAGCAAAGTGCGCCCTAACAGAAATATAAATAAAATCATTTTCCAATTCTCAGAAAGAAGCAATTAACTCAGAAAAATATCGAAATATGTTAAATTTTATTTAGAAAAAAAAAAAAAGCTCATGGCTCACACCTTAGATAATGTAGCTGCCAAAAGACTCTTCAGGCTTAATCTCTGTTTAATACAAATGAAGATCGGAGCCTTGTACTCAATGCATGATACTAGCTAACAATCATTGTTAATTTCCAGGCTAGACATTAATTCCTTCTTCTCCCCTTCTTCTTCTTCTTCGCATTTCGAATTCGAATTCTAAGGTCCAATTAAACCTCGAACATGAATTCCAGTTAAAATGCCAATTAACAACGCCGTCATTTTTGTTAATTACCGTGCCAATGAGACTAATGCATTAAATTTGCGTTCAACTTATAATTTAGACCAGTTTCAGTTGCAACTCCAACTGAAGTAGTTTTCGGTATACAAAACACATGAATCAACCCCTTCAAATTTGTAACAAGATGCTTTTCTTACCTCTCATCGTCATATTGGCTCTAATGTCAAACGTCAACTGCTACTTCCGTGATCGCCCAAACCCTATGAACGGTGGTGTGGTACATTTCATTGGTAAACGCGAAGCATCATTGGTTATTCTAGACGGCAGCCAAGGAGAAATAGTATGTCCTAAAGGACAAAGACAAGATCACTCGGGCTTGTGCCGACCAATTGCGTAACATAGTTTTGATAAATGTCGGTTCAACTCGATTAATAATAACCTATTTAAATAGTGCTGTATATTTTATTAATATAGTCAATTTTCGATAAATACCGAAATGTAAAGATAGGGATACAAATTCAAACGTATTCTGGTATTAATAACATTAATAACCTAATAAAATTAATTAATTTAATAAAACTAATAAAATAAATTAATAAAAAGTTACTTTTATAATTTGCCAACTAGGCTGACGACTTTGACATAACTCTTAAATTAATATTTTGTACTCTATGTGTATATTGAAATGTAAGTAAATGAATAACTTACCTTGCCTCACATATTGCTGCTACGTTGAGATTAGAATATAAAAACTACAACTTTCTAGGGACGGAAAACCCTTTGCCTATCTTGAAACTGAAGCAGGCTTCTTAAAAATATATAGTTACAGAAAAATATTTTACAAATTAATGATTTATGGGAACCTTAACTCCCAATAAAAATTATCAATTCTGTCCCTTTTACAATGCTTTTCTAAAAAAAAAAACAGAACGCACTATTAAATTATGATTGGTTTTAGAAAATGGGAAAACTGCTCGTGCTTTATGACGCAGAGCTTTGAAAAAAGTAAGGGAAGTTTTATATTAAACGTCTGGTATCACTGATCTGTTACAGTAAAGTATATAGTCCAGCGTGGCTTAAAAGTCTGTAGTTTAAAGGGCCTTTAAGTTTAAAAGGCTGTTGCCTGTAACACTTGCCAAATAGAGAGCAATTTATTTAAATAAAAAAAAATTTGATTTTTTAAACAGAGAAGGCCATCTAATAAATTTGCAGATAAATGGGCTTTTGTGAAATTAGCTGAGGCAGTCATCTACCTAAAACGGCTGTAGGAAATAAGTCCCCAAAAGATAAAATGAAATAAGGCCCCAAACTTGGAGTTTATTTCATAATGAAATTAAAAATAACGAAAACTACTTTTTATTTAATATTGTTGATACTGGATAAACTAATTTAGATTAAAGAAACTTTTAATATACTCAACCTCGTACCCACCCTGTAATCTAACAGTCAACCCAAGCAGGGGGTTGCACGGGGGCAGCATGCCCCTCATACGTATTCCATGTCAGAAGGGTAACAAATAATAATAAAAAAAATGTTTTGGGGACTAACTTAATTTTTTCTTTTTCATTAGGAAATAAGGCCCCAAATTTTATTAAAAGTCGTTGTTGTTGTTTCCTGTATAATTTGTTGGGGACTTATTTCATTTTTACATTGGGGCATTATTTCATTAGGCCTTATTTCGCAGAGCCATATTGAAAGGTTTGATCTTTTTCATTAAAACAGCAACTTAAAAAAAAAAAAGAGTACTAAACGTATTTTAACTTCTAGAAGAAGAAACCAGTTGGTGCAGCCTGGAATGTAGATAATCAGCTGGCAACACCTAGGCAATTTTTGAGGAGTAACTCTGTGTTGAGAAAGGTGAATCGGTAATAGAATTAAGTTACTTGCAATCATTTGAATAGAGCCTGGTGATGTAAATATTTAAGAAAACTTTTCCGGCCTGTAGCCCACCTTCCTAACATATCCGAATCGAAATTCATCACTGTTCCCAATTTACCTCTTAAACGATTTCCACGCAAAAATCCAATTAGGGACGCATTTAATTTTGTTAATTGCCGCGCTAGTAGGAACAGTACTTTTAATTTAAATTCACTAGGTACTTATTTTGTTTTAGTTTTAGTTCAAGCCTTAACAGAAAAATATATATTTGGTACACGAGCACGAACACATCAATTAAAAGTTGTTGGTTACGAACAAGATGCACTTCTCTTTTTTTATAGTTTTATTAGCTCTTATGTCAACCATCGACTGTTACTTTCACTCTATGGATGGCGATATGGCAGGTTTCCTTGCAAAACGAGAAGCATCAATTATTTATCTTCAGGGTAAACCACCACCACAGAACTGTCCTCCTGGAACACTGCCGGACAGCGAGAACATATGCCGTCCTCGTTCCTAGTGTGATCTTTATAAATGTCAGTTGAACTTTATTAAAACATTGGTTGATGGAAGGTGTTGTTTTATTTACTTACCTTCTTTGTATTTCAATGCTAATTTTAATTAGATAACTTTGCATTATAAATAAATATTATAAATTTGATTGGTACTCGAATGGAAATGAATTTATTTTTTATATCAATCACTTCGACAAAAATTACTTGTTCCGTGTCTCGATGGCGTACATAAAAAATGTTAGACGAAAAACTCTAAAAACTCTACAGTCCACACTTTTAATAAACACAACAAAAATCAATAATCTATGAGAGCAGTTAGGACATATTGATCAAACTTTACTGACAAATAGGTTTTTCTACTGAAATAAGGTTTCAAATTTATTAAAGAGCAATAACAGCCTTTTGGGTTTTTTCTAGTTTGGATAACGCAGTAAACATTTCGGAAAAGGGATTTTAAACCTTACCCCTGTAATTTTTATAATATTTGAATAAACCAAGTCATTACAGAGATACATTACAGAGCTACGAAATGATACACCTTACATATTTTTTGCTCTGCAAACAATATAATTGTACATGCAATATTATTATTAATATTATTATTAAACTTAATTGCAATGTTAACACAATTCCAATACATCATTAGCTAGAGAGACTTTCGCCTGGATCCACATAATATAATAATACAGACGCAATGAGAAGTGTAGCCCATTGTTCAAGATAACGCCTGAGTCTTTTCAGTCTAAACTACTTTCAATACTGTATTTATACATTTGGTATAGTTAAAAGATATAATAAAGCATTTTTTTAAAGTTATTTTATTGAACATTCATTGATATGTATTGACATCGCTGTACTATAGACCTCCCATTTATCACCAAAAGACTGCAGTTTCTTATATCAAATACCAAATTTTGAAATTTTCATTAACAAGGTTGAATAATTTTGTAGTAGACACAGTTTCTATAAATTTTCTTTGATGATGGACAGGATCAGATCAAAAGCTTTCACTAAAAATATTGTTTTTAAAAGAAAAATTAATATTTAATATTTTATCTACTTCAATAGTTAAAAAAAAAAAACAATTTTAACCGCAACATATTCGCTTGATTTTTTTTTTTTGGGAAGATATTGCAGATATGCAATGCTGTCTTTTCCAATTTGTTGTGTCTAAGCCAGGGCAATATAATGGTGGAATTATTTCTACCATTGGGCGAACTTTGTTAAACAATAGCTGACCCGGCAAACTTCGTTCCGCCCAAATTTGTTAATGTAATGAAAATAATAATTCCGAGCATGCACAATGCACTTGCTAATTTATGTAATTCGGCCAATTAAAAAATTGAATTTTACTGAAAAACTAAATATGCGCCTACAGCGCCACATGTTGAGAATTTTCCAACTTTTCGTATTTCTCAAACCATCCCTGATTCAAGACGAACAAAACAACACAGAAATCCTTCAGATCGGTCGAGCCGTTCTGGAGCCTTAACGCGACTAACGCACAACAATTGATTTTTATATATATAGAGATAAATTTAGATATAAAAACAAAAATGTCACTCAAATGAGGGTCTCACTTAAGAACGAAAGCTACGTGTTTTTTCAAATAGAAAAACCTAATTTTCTTTCACATTTAATGTTGGGTCAGTTTACTTCCTAAAGAATAATAGCGCAATCAGTAGGTAGGTACTCACTATCCTAACGAAGCCTGCCAGTTTTAATGGAGTCTCAATTTTTATTTTAATTAACAAACTAAAATGATATCATCTTTATAATGTACATGTTCTTAACCGGACTATCTCTCCAGATTGAATAGATGTAAAAGACAGATTATCTCAAAAAAATTCACATCAACAAATGATGAAATTTTTGGACGTTTAATGCAAAGTATGTATATGATTTATAACTTTCCAATAATTCCACACATGCATTGAACCTTTCACTTCTGCAACTTACTTAAGGTGGTAGACCTAGGCCTCAACCAACAATCGTCTCCAACCAGCACGATCTTTGGCCAGCTGTCTCCAGTTTCGCACGCTAAGTTGGTTAAGGTCCCCTTCCACTTGCGTGCGCCACCTACGTCACTTCTGCAAGTATATCTGAAAAAAAAAAATCTACACATGTTTCACCCATGCCATTCTGGAACAGAAAAGCTTCGCAGAGGTGATCATTTTAATATTGCTTGCCCCGCATATCTCAACTCAAATCATATTAGTTGCATTGAACTTACGTCGGCAATTATTTCGAAAATCTATGCACACACAACTTTTTTTTTTTTTTTTGAATAGAAATTAAATTCCAATGACAACCATACTAGAACAAATCGATTAGAGCTGCACAAGCCATGCTGTGATAGTGCTAAACAAAAAAAAATCAAAGTTTCCATTTCCATCTTACAGTTCAGCCTCCAGTCAAATAACTACGTTGAAGGTGTTTCAGTTCATATTCGCAACTCCAACGATCAAGTCTGCCTCACAGTGACAAAGTGATAAACAAAAATAATTCAACCATGCGTATCTACCTCTTTAGTACCTTAATGATAGCCGGCCTAATTTCATTTTGTTCATCTGCAGAAGATGACTCCGATCGATTTTCGTTTCTAAAAGGTCTTGGTCTACCAACTCCAGATGCAAAGATTGTACCTTATTTTTTTTCTGCGGAGGAGGACTCTAAAAAGGGTGGTCCGCTATCGATCATCCAGGATTATCTTATATCTATACCAGATGTTTTAGGAGAAACCGTCAAGAATGTCATCCGTTCTCATACTCGTACTAGAAGGTGTGGACTGAACGAGGGGGTTGATCACACCGGGCGGTGCCGAACGAAAGCCTGAAGTTTTCTGTATTCTATATTAATTGATTTTAATAAAGAATTAGCTCTCGCCATTTTAATAATTTGTTTGCTGGTTTATTCATTCACTTTTTAGCGTAGCAGTTGTTTTCGAATTCATCAGCTGGTGGTCAATATTCATGATGAAATACTTGGCCAAGTGGCTTCCAATTGGTTCAGTTCGAAAAAGTTGTTTTATCAAAAAATCTATTAATCTAACAGTAGTGAGGCTACTGCGGACTGAACTTTAATAGGTATTTAAATAAACTATTGACCTAAGAAAAGCAATGGTCAAACATTTTATTTTCTTAAGCTCGGTTTTAAGAGATTCATTCATCTCGTGCTCGTCAATGGTCTCGGCAGGATTTCTGTACAAGCTACAAGTTTCTATTTGCAGTTCAGTGTTTGGAAAAACAGTTTTTTCATCTATGTATGATTTTCTGAATGAAAGTTCCAAAAGTACTACAAGTTTTTCCTGCAACTGTGAACCGCATTCAGAGGACTTCTTGAAAGATCTGCCTTCAACACTGAATGGGAAATTGGTCTCCGAAAGACGTCAATCTCAAGGCAAATGCCCTTAAACTTATCGAACTATTCCAATCGTTTGATTTTACTTCTACAGACGGTCGATGTCGCAATGACAGTGAAGGTAGCTTCATTTTCCTAAACAGTTCGATAACTTACTTCCTTAAGAGGCTTTTAAGTTCGAGGCGAAACAAGCTCTCAACTGAAAATTCTCTTCAATTAGGCCGATCCTGAGCTAGCTGCCTCCAGTTGCGAACTATGCCTCAGTTGAGGCCTCCTTTTACTTTTGCGCACTTTATTTAAGGTTTGATCTTCCTGTACTGAGATGTACCTCCGGGTTAGACTTGAATGATTTTTTTGGCCAATCAATCGTTTTACATACCCTGACCGCCTTAGACGAGGGTTCGATAACACCTGTCATAACCAGCTATTATTTTTAAATTTTTGGCTAATGTTCTTCACAGAAATTTTTCTAAAGGTATTTTTCGACCATATGTAGCAGTGGCTTTGTGGTTAGTCTTATAGACTACTGAGCCAGGGCTTTTACGTTCGATGTCCGAAAAACGCAAACTTTCATTTTAAGGTATTTTCCATTGCGCCATCCGTCGTGAAAGTCCAACAGTCACCCGAGGGTACAGCTGTCCCGAGAAAGGTTCTCAATTCAGTAGTTCGGAGTCAGCTTAAAATTGTAGGTACTTTCCATTCGCGTCAAAATTACATCTTACAAAGGGTATTTAGTTTTAAAAGTAAATATTTACCCGGTAATAGTTTCGGATGCTCTGGACCGAGAAACGACCCCAAGCTTTCGCAAGCCATTGGGAGTTTCTCAAACAAAACATTGTTTGTTTTGGCAGCTTGACTACAATAGCCCTTGCGCGACTTGACGAATATGGAGGACAAATTTACTCTCGCATTTAATAAAGGTCGAATATATAGCCTGTCAATGGTGGCTACATAATAAATTTGGGGTCTAGGAGGGTAGGATCATGAGTCCTTCTGCTCATGTGTCTCACCTTTTCTTTGGCTTTAACAAATTTTGAGCAAAACTACAATCCTTTTAGATTTATATTTGTTAGTCTGTTACGGCAGCAATTAGGTTAATTAGCCGCTATTAACCCCTGACGAAAATCACAGCAATTCGTTTATGTTTAACGAATCTAACATCAAATTAGGTACCCATAATGAAATCGGAGAAAATTGATTTGAGTCGCAATTAACTGTGAAAATATAAACAGAAACGTAATCGTACATACTACAAAAACTTATTTAAGCCCAACAATATAGTCCCTCGGCTTATTTACGAGTGACTCGGCTGAAGATCCACTTAAAAAATTCTCACATAGGAGGATACACACATTTTCGTTGTGAAAGATGCGTTTCCGTTTTTTAACCGTATTGGTTCTAGTGTTACTAGTTACTGGTGTATTGTGTGGCAAGAAAAAGAATAAGCAAGCAGATGCAAGAGCCACGGAAGCGAAGGCCAAATTTGCTACTGCCGTCTGCACAACAGCATTGGAGGTTCTTGGGAAATGTGTCCGAACAGCGATAAGGGCAGCAGCTGGAGATACGGCCGATAGCGACGACGACGATAGAAGGCGGTGATGAAAAATATATACCAAAAGATGGTCCTTATGATACAAATATAAATGCACATCTGTTGTTGTCGAATTGATAAAATTGTTTTTATTTTTATTATTTTTATTGATTTTATTATTCGGCAGTCAATTAGTAACACAAAAATAATGCCGACCGGTCTGCTCTGTGTGAGATTGTTAGTTATGGGCGAATAAATTGAGAAGTTCATTGTAAACTCCTAAAACCTTTTACCAATAGCAAGGGAGGGAACTGCAGAATGACAGCACCTTACTACAAAACTGTACTGTACTGGAAACTGATTTAGCAAAAGACCGCATTTTTGAAGTAATTCAAAATAAGGGAAGTTGTACAAAGTACTAAAATAATGGTGTAGTTACTTAAGGTGGCGCTACAGTCCGGGGTAGACCTGGGCCTAAAATAATGGTGTAGGCTATAATAAATAAATAAAAATACTTTTCTTAAAAGAAAAATATTTGGTTTTCATTTTAACTAAAATAAACAAGGTTATTCTATTACAATGTTACAAAAATAAAAAATAAAATCATTTTAGTGAATCAAAACTAGTCCTATATTTCAACCCAATTACATAAAAGTTACAAAAAACAGTTAATTAAAAAATAAGATGTGTGTGAGGCTGTACCTTTACGTAGGAATTTACGCCAGCATTGACTTTTCCTTTGACTTCTAATAGATTCCTTACGTTACTTACAGAATTTCGAATAACATTTATCCGGGTTCTGATGTTACCTGGCTTGACAATGATAACATCGGAAAAAAGAGAAAATAATTCCTCTAACCACATTGAACTAACGACTTTTTGCAAACAACTATGATGACAGCTGTGGTCTAATCAGACCCAAAAACCCAACCAAAGTTGGGTGAAAAGAGAGCTTCCAGAATAAAACTCAGTCCTTTTTTTTACAACAGATAGTTCTGTTCCGCAAGTGCTTGAGAACGTTTCCTAAATTTCTTGTATTGATAAATACTTACGAATGTGATGACAAATTGACAAAATTGAAGACCTTACACTTAGGTTTAAAAGTGTAGGCTGTTCTGTTTTTTTTTTTTTTTTTTTAATATTCAGAAAGAAGCTTGTCTCATTTTTTTATTCAAAAAGCACCAAAATTTCTCCTCAAGCTGGGCCCACAGCTTTTAGGCAATTAACGGAAAATGGGCCGAAGTTGAGGGTATCAACATTGTCTCTGACCAATATTGCCAAGGGAATGTTGTGGTTGTCTGAGTTTTTAACTCGAAGTCAACCTTTTCGTTTGCCAAACTCTAAAACTTAGCAAATTTATTCTTTTTTTTTTATGGAATATCCACAATAATGATAAAAGCAATCGCTTTCGAAAGAGACAGTCTTCAGAAGGTATGTCTATATAAATAAATATTTGACACATTTTTCAACTTATCTGACAGGCGACTCTAGGAATTTTTATTTCTTTTTAGTTGTGCGCAATTCTATCAGCAAAGTTGTTTTTGAAGAGCGTGCTATTTTTTTAATCAATAATTAAAATAATTTCTGTTAAATTTGAGGCAAATGAATGTAGAAAATGCACATTATACGGTTTCTAGATCGTTTGATTAAATTTAAAATATTACTATTTAAGACCTTCATTTCTATATTGAAGCGAGACTGAAGCGAATCAATTAAAACTTTTTCAATTGTTCACGGTAGCAGGAGAGAATAAATATGACTTATTTCGCCCAACTACCTACATAGTCAAGCAACCACATCGGCAGTAATAGGTAGCCCTCAGAGTTAAACACTTACTTCGAGTTTATTGTGTAAGAAGAATGTATTTTCGATTCCTTGCAGTAGTGTTACTAGTTGTCCTAGTATCTGTATCTGATGTTCATTGTGGAAGAGCTATGAATAATGCAAACCAAAAACCGAGTCTAGCCCGTGAACTCGCAATAGAGGCGACCAAGGCAGCCTGCACAGAAGCCTTGAGACTACTTGGAAAATGTGTAATGGAACTTGTAGGGTAGTCTAGAGAGTCTATTCAATATTTACGTTGGTAGCTATTTGTTTATTTTGAAATGGTTTTAGAAACATAATAAAAAAGGAGTTATTTTATTTGGTACTTGATTATATTTGACAGAGGACCTGTGTTTTTAAAACACTGAATTAAAAAAAAAATCTGCTTCACAGGTTTCCGACAACAATAAGTACTTGCAGGGCAAGGTTTACACTTTTTGTGAAAGTGAACTATGACAGTGTAAATAATATTGAACGTGACAAACCCGCGTAATTTTGTGGAATCGGGAACGTATTTCAAGCTGTTTTTTATCGGTCTAAAAACGAACTTTCTCCATAAAGTGATTATGAGTTACTCTGTGAGTATGGTCCTCTTTTGTGACCCTGGCGACGGTATTGGTGTTACTGTCTTATGTTGATTTTATTGGCACTTGTTCTAAAATTGAAATAGCCCATCTATCGCATTATGATGGAGTCCCGGGGTCTTTTTAAAAAATAAGAGGCATATAACGTTGCAGAGGTTTTTTGAATTTTCGAAAATAATAGATCCTTCAACTTTACTCTTATGGAAAATCGTTGGCATATCCTGGAAAATCGCCTATTAACCCAAATTTGGAAGCCAATATTTATTAAGTAATTGGTGTGATAGAACACCAAGAAGCGGCCCATAACTCGGACCGTTAAGCTTACAAAGCGCTTTTCGTAATAACTAAAAAATTACTTCTTAGATATAATGTTACTATGTATAAAAAAATTGTATACCTACCGAAAACTGTTTTAACCCTGAAAGTATGCATTATTGGGAATCTGCCACCACGGGAGTGCCTTCTGTGAACGTCTTTTCTTGACATTTGGTTTTGACAGACACTATTAGGAACGACTCTGATTATAATTTTCAGGTTGTCCAGTGTTTACTGCGTACTGACTACTATCCGTAGGCAGTTCCTTATAGCCATGGTTTTATTCAGGAAAGTATGCAATAGATGGAGCTGGTGCAGCTGAAAAAACAAAAGTTGCTGGCTTAATTTTTTTTTTTTTTTTTTTTTTTTTTTTTCATTTTAAATTCATTTTTATTATTTCTTTCTTTAACTTACATACTAGACAAAAACGATTAAATCTAATTTAAAACTAACATTTATCTTATTCTAGCTTACTGGCTCTTATCGAGCGCTCTAAACTTAACAATATCCTTAAAATTATTGCCTTTCGGCCTTAAATCTATCTATATCTATGATTTGTTTTGTTTTTTAATTTCCAAGAATTTTAGAAAACTTGGATTCTTTATTATGTGTTTTATTAAAACTACTTAAATCTACCTAAGCTACTTAGCCTACATTACCTATAATCAGGGTGGTGAGCAATCTTATCGATTGGTCACCATCCTGATCGCGTCTTGGTTGCCTGTCGGCCGCCAACAAGGGTTCATCCGCGCCGCCGAGCCTCCACCGAGGCCATGAGCGTCGGTCAAGTCTCGGAAGCACTCTTTCATGTTGGCTAGTCCAGCACTTCCCAAGGACCCCCTACGCTAAACCTAAACCTACTACCTTAAATCTAGCTTAAAACTAAGGAGGATGCTACGTAAGTAGCGCACCGGCCCGGGAGAGCGTATCCACTCTCACCTCTTCCTCAAGCCACCGAAATTCGGTGAACTGCTTTACCGTATCGACCAAAGTTGCTGGCTTGGCAATGAAGCTATGCAGTTTCAAGTTACAGACAAGATAACGATTAAGACAGACAAACGTTCTTTTGAAATTCATATAGCCCAATAAATTTAAATGCAACAGAAAAGCGAATGGGAGACAGCGATTTTGTCAGTCAATGTCAATGGTCCTTCGAGCCGGATATGCGAAAATTATCGCGTCAGTGGTTTAGGGTATATAAAGGGCTGGACATCGTTGATATATATGGTTTTGAAATTGTTTAGATTTAGTTCGGACACAAGTCAGCAAGTACTCGTAGAACTTGATTATGCACTCCTGACCGCTACTATAAAAGATCGACTGAGCCTCAGGAAATAACCCCCAACGAAATAACACCTCAAATGGAAAATGCAATAACCCTCCAAAATTGGGGAATAGTTTCACTGTGAAATTTCAATGTGAAAAATCCCCAATTTTTGTTTTTTCCCATTTGTGGGTTATATTCTGCAGCCGTTAGACTTAGAAGCATGATTTCAGGTTTTAGGTACGTTACGTACTTTAAAAAAGTTGCCTAATTTCATCGAAAACAATTTAGGTTTTTTAGCAAAATCGTCATCGTATTTTCGACATGTCATTGCCAAACATAGCCTAGCCCAACTTTTTTTTTTGTCTTCAAAGTCGTTGCGATTTTAAAGTTTTGTAACTCATTTTGATCGATTTGACCCTTGTATGTTACCATCGATTTTATATTAACTGCCTGGAAACAGACTTTCGGTCATAGGCATCGCTAAACAGTCCTTATAGCTTCACAATACAGAAAACAGATTGCGGAGGCGGACGTGTACACGGCAATGTGAAGAAAATCTTAAAGGGAAACAAATTAAGTTAAATAATTTATTTAGGTTAGTTACAGAAAAGCTCATGAGTCAGTCTACACCTCATCGAATTATTCGAAATCAGGGGTCGAATGCCGATATCCGTGGACGACCTTAGGTACGTTCACGGAATTAAGTCGATTTCACATGCAAAACAAACACGAATTCCATCTATTGGTCGTTCACCGATGAGGCGATTGTCCTCAGGTTCCAATTTCGTATGTCGATTTGTTCAACTACCTACCTAAAAAGTTGAGTATCAACTAAAGGCGGAACGGAACTATATGTGATCTTTCGCTAGTCTTTTACCCAGTTAAAAAAATATTGAAAATCTCTCAAGGACTGCGTCAAAAGTTTTCAATTTCAATGCAATGGGCTGTTTTAAGCCTGAAGGCTTTCAAAATTTCCAAAGAAAGGTACTGACTTTTATTATCCACTATTCACTATATTTATAACCGGGAATACGAGTAGTGGTTTAAATCAAGTCAGAAGCTATTAGATGTCGTCATGAGGAAGAGTAAGTTGTGTCATTTTGAAATATCTATTTGTAGGCATATGCTCGAACAGACTAAAGTCAAATTTTATATAAAAAAAAAATGATCACCCATTTCTAAGCAATTGCAGAAGCAATTGTAGAAGATGTCAATATTTTTATATTTATTTTATTTTTTATTTATTTTATATTCCAGATTCCAAAAAAGTTAACATGTTTTAGGCTTCTTTAACACCAAAGAGTCCATGCGCTGTGGTAACATTCATTTTAAGTATTCAAGTTTAGTTTTAAAAACTCAGAATGACGAAATTGTTGTCTTGAAACTTTTCACCTTAACCTACAAAGTATAAAAGTCTACAAACCGCTCTTAATAAGGCTCCATGTTTGTATAATTGCTATTTGGTTGTAAGTGCTGTACGCTTTTTAACTTATTTTTTCATACAATTAGTTTTAGCTTGAATTTCAAGTCGGAAAAAAAATGGAGAGTAGAATTTAGTAAACAATTCTAACAGCTTAATTAAAAACAAGTATGACGACAGCAAATTGAATTAGTTATACATTTTCCATACAATTTCTTTCCATTAAAGCGTACACTATAACAAATTGGGATTAATTTTTAAAATTTTCGCTATAACGAAAGAAAATGATAAAATTTCGACTCTATTTCGCTTAGGAGCGTAGTCAGGCTTACACTTCAGCAGAGGGTTGGTTGTATTTGGTGTTCGATTTTTGTAATTCGTAAAATATTATTTCATTATCCTTATTTCAAGTTTTGTGTGTCCAACAATGCGCTTCCGACTCCTTACCATACTGGTGCTCGTTTTGCTTATATCTGGTATAAATTGTGGAACAAATGACAAGAATAAGGAAATTAAAACCATTGCAAAAAGCGCTGCAAAAAGCGTTGCAAAAGCAACCGCAGTTGCTCTATGCACAAAAGCCATGGCAGCCCTAGGAAAGTGCATTTTTGGTGCAGTGATCGGTTTGGGATGATGCCCAATTTGGCGATTATGATATGCGGTCATTGATGTTAATAAATGAGCGTTACATTATTTGCTTATTTTTTTTTGTTGAGTGTTTAAAAAATATATATTGGTATTCGTAGCGACATAGTACAACTGTTTTGGAAAATTACAGATTATGGGAAAGATTATTTGCATGCGGAGAAGTAAATCAAATCGAAAACTGTGGTCAGCAAGTTGGCTCTCCTTTATCGGTTGTGACAAAACAGTTCATACGGAAAAAGAGCTACTAAAATTCAGCTATCCTCTTGTCAATATTTCGTAAAAATTGGTTTTAAAATACCGCCGTAATCGGTACGACAAGAAACGTGAATCCTATTAGTACTATATAATGAGGATGATGCACGTTTGTGTTTTTTTTAGATCTTTGAGTGGTTTTCTTTTTTAAATTTTGGGTGGGTTGGTTCATTAGCATTAACAGTGGTGCGACTCGAGTATGTTCTTTGTAGTCCCGTCGAAATCAGTCCGACGTGTGATTTTTCAATCAAGTGTCAAATTAAGAGGAGTCCCAGGTTCGAATCCTCAAAAAAGGTTTTTTTTCCACTACACCACCTCCCGCGAACTTCTGACAAACATCCGAGAGTATAACTGTCAATTAGCCTTTTGGAGTGGGCTGTCGGCATAAAATTGTAGATCCCCTCCATTAGTGTCAACAATGAAAAACTCACACCTAAACGAATGGTTGGGAGAGGCTCCCAAAGTTATCCTATGATTGTCGTCAAACTCGTTCCAAAAGACATTTTCCGATGAATATCTTTAGTTGTCTAAATCTTGGTTTCTCAAAATCAGCATATCCTACCCACCGATAGCAGTGTCATTTACTTTGGCGAATATAACCCGCCAGCAATATATCCACACTGTCACAAGAATGCAAATGATATAATTCCTTCGCTAACCATAAGCAGTTCAATAAATCTTTTAGGTGAGTGAACCTATCTTTATTTAAAAATACCAAAAGTTAGTCACGGAAATGATTGCGGTAATCTATTGTTGCATAATATTAATTAAGTCAAACCGGCAGCTATTTTGGTTGAACAGCCCGCAAGTGGGTGGGATTATTTGCATGGGGAATCACTTGAAAAGTGTTTAAGCAACAATAAGAACAAACTCGTCAACAAAGATTAAGCTTACAATTTTTAAAGTCGTCAATACACATACAACGTAGGTCCTCAATTCAATTTAAAAAATATTTATAAATAAGGAGTAAGTGCTGAATGCATGCATACGCAGTGAAAAATGTTTGTCAGTTTACCGACCGGACTTTAATAGTGAAGCACAACTGCTAATAGATGCAAACCAATTCATGGTATTCGTGAACGAGCAATCTGTACGAGTTTCTGTTTTATAAATCTCAAATGGACTTAAGTTTTTGTTATTTCATCCTAAATTATTCTCCCTCTGGGAGGGATAGTTAATAGCTTCATCAGCAGACCGAGATGCTTGTACTTAATTTAGTATTTTTCTAAAAAAAAAAAAATCCTACGCCTTCCGATTGCCCGACTCTTTTGACACCCCATCAACAAACCCACCCAAAGACAACCAAGACATTTTCGATAATAAAGTTCGCAGAAACTTGAAAGTTCAAAGACCGTTTTATGTCGAAAGTAAAAAGGACTACGTCTCAATCCCTTCACAAAACAATAAGGCAATAAAAAAAAAAACACCAAGCATAACAGACGTGCGAGGAACAAAATCCTCTCCCTCCAACTCAAAAACAGAAGTTCCCGGCTTGATAAGAAACCTTTGTGTCGGCATCGCCTTCCATCCAGAATGACGTTATAAACAGTCAGAACGTTTGTGAATAAAAAAACCAACACCAACTGTCGAGTGAAATGCTAACAACATAAAGGATAATAATTGCAAAGGATCTATGACAATCGTAATCAAAACAAACGGCCAAACAACTATTGCCACCCTGGACCTGCCTTCAATCGTATGCTACATGCAAACGTAAGTAACCTCCATGCAAGGCAACAAAAAATACTAGAGCGAACCTGTCTCCAAACACCCTCAATTCCAATTCGTATGCAATGCATGTTGAACCCATTTACCAAAGTGAAAGAGCGCAAGGACACCGAATAGCAAGAAGAAAGAAAAAAATAATAAAATCCTGGTAAGAAAATTTTCTTAAACAACAAACAACAAAAATCCCCAACAACAACCCGTAAAAGGACCAAATTCCGTATTGCTCTGTGCACCCGTTAAATTAAAATAGAGAAGTAGTAGTTGAACACAAATGTGAAGCACGAACCAAGAGCTCCTAAAAAGGATAAATGGTGTCATATACACAAAGAGAAAGCAGCACGCATGATACAAAAAAAAAAAAAAAAAATAACCAACACAGAGTACAATTTTGCCCAGACAACAGAAAGGATAATCATCGTCATGTCAGTAAATTTATTTATTTTTCCTTTCACTAAAAGTCGACTGCGAGACTGCGAAGAGGAGGGGTAGGACAACGACGACGACGACTATCACTAGAACGAGGTGAATAGGCCATGGGATGCTGTAACAGCGGTAGAAGTTGTCTGACAGGACCTTCCATTTGACAAGACTGCACGAAGGGTAAATGCTGAGATCAAACGTCGGAACTCATCCGAATGTTGTACACAGTTTGGATGGCGAAAGAGCAAATAAACTCATGCGAGTTATTTCAGGACTACCTAAGTGAGATGAGAAAAAAAAACAGAAAAATATATCGTCCCCTGTTGAATGAATATTTTTGCAAATTTGTAGCTGAATCAGCAGTTTTCTTCCTCCGCACCTCTTAGGATTTGTGTTAGATTTGATTAAACAGGCCTGAAATTATGACTGCCATAGGTAGGTACTCGTACGTTGTATCCCACCTTTCAGCGATATAACCAAAATATTTATTCGTCGACCTTCGAGATGGCATGCGTCCCTCTTGAAAATGTATGGTCAGACAAGTTATATTTATTGGATGGGTCTGTTTTAGCCTGAGCCAATCTGAGGCAATGCGATTTAGGACCATATATAGATTTCGAGAGATATTCGAATCAGACCACCATCTTCGGGACTCTTTTCGTCTCTCTACCAATACCTATAAATCTTAACCAGATAGACTCTATGGATTTCTCCAGAGTTCTTCCCTGGGCTCAATTCCTAGTGTTACCTAGCATATGTTTATGGGAGATCTCTTTCATCGGCTGGGTCTCGACCCAATGATATCCCAAGATCTTCATTCTTCTGCCAGCCAACGCCGGACATTGACACAGTATATCTGCCGCTGTCTCAGATTCCCCCAGGCATAGTTTACAGATATGATCGCCGCTTAGACCCATCGTCATTAAGTGATACCCGAAATGACCATGTCCTGTTGACAAAGCCACCACCCATTTCAACGATCCTCGACTCATGCTTAGAACGACTTATGAGTGGAGCAGGTCGGCCACTTAATTGCCATTTTAGCCTATCTACATTGTTCCACGGTTGACCACCTTCTCAGTAGTTCTGCCGTGATCCATTTGTGAATCAGCTGTTCTATCATTCCTTTGCCAACTGAAGAGAATGGTTCTGGTCCCAGCAACTTTTCAGTTGACCCCTGTTATGCAAGGGAGTCCGCCTTTTCGTTGCTTTCGATCCCTATGTGTCCTCGTACCCAAGTCAGTGTTACTTCATTTTTAGATGAACACTCTTATTGAGCTTAAGTTCCAGTGCCAATTATGTTGTGATGTTTGTCTGTTCCATGCGTCTGTTCACCGCCTGATTGTCCAGCGCTATAAGGATATATCTTCCCTCCACCTGACTCTCAAGCAATTAGTCCAACGCATGCAGCAATGCAATCATCTCAGCCTGCTATACGAAAAGAAGTGTGTTTCACGAGGCTAGCGTGACGGGCTAGTTTCAGCTCTGCTGAATATATGCCAGCACCCGCTCCGCCATCCAGCATGGATCCATCTGTGAAAATCACTATTTCACCTCCAGATTTAGGACCAAGTAGATAGCGTTCCGATTTATTCCACACCAAAGCATATACGCATTGATATGATTGACGTCGTATTATGTGATTTTGTTTGGATGATAGTTGCAACCTCTTTCATGGAATCAGGTATATTTTAGTCATTTCGGATTTTACAATATTTTTTATAAGGGTTTCACTTTTGAAGCATTTTATTTATTTGTTTATTTATATCTACGAAATTGTAATATCAACAGATCGAGGAAAAAAATAACAAATAAAAAACTTAAAAATATAATTGTCTTAAATTTAAAAATACTTTTGCCTTAAATCTAGATCCAGGCAATACTATATCAAACAATACGTCGCCTGAGAATTGTTTTGTTCCATACGCCATTGGCACTTTTCCGAGAAAAACGCATTTAAAGGTTTCCGTCCTTGGTACTCCAAAATCGTGTGATAGGATTCCTTTTTTATTTTTTTTAACTTGAACTTAGTCTTATAAAGACAGTTTACCTACCAATTTTCAAAGTGTTTTGCCAAACCGTTCACACGTAAAAGTCTACTTTTTTGGTGGGACCTCCTATATTTTGAAACTGTTTTTTTTTTTTTTTTTGTCCATGCACGTGGAACACAAAAAAAAAGGATATGGCTTTTCTTTAACACAAGTCCACGTAGGGCAAACCAATTCTCAACTTCGTTAATATTTTGTCTATCTCTTGTCTATCTTTGTCTATCAATTCTCGCAAAAAAAAATTGCAAAAATTTATATGGCAAATTTGTCCCAAACGCCAAAAAATGGTTTATGGCACAAAACAATTCTACAAACTGTTGATTTTGGTGGATATGGGACAAAGTCGATGCTCGATATCTCGGGTTGGAAAGACATAGGGAAAATCGGATCACAGATTTAAAAAGAGCACAAAAAACTACCATTGGATCTAGGGTTGCCAGTTCGAAATCAGTACATATCTGGACATTATGTTGAAATCCCGGGGCTCGTCTGGACATTTCAAATTTCGACTATTTTATTTTTGTTTATTAATTAAAAAAGGGAAATAATTTGTTTTATTAATGTGCAAATAAGCGTATTTATTTCAATAAAAAAAAAAAAACAAAAAAAGAATTACAAAAACAAAAACAAACAAAGATTTCAATCACATTTCTCTTCATATTCATATAATGTTATAGTCAAACAACGAAGTTCAGTCGCTCCTAGGGTCTAAAAATACATCAGCCAAAGGCCGAAATAAAACCCAGTTTCGACCTTTGACCGAAGTATTTTTAATCAAACCTAGCGCCTGAGCTTCGGCCTTTGACTACAACATATTCTTCTATATATATAATTCTTTCGGGTTGTAACTCGATGATCATGTAACTCGATAACCCCTGGGACGATTATCATAATTATTTTTTTGTTTTGTTCGTATTGCTGTATTTCAGGTTTTTATTTACTTTTTGTCGCGAAAACAAAACTTGGAGGGGATGAAAGAGGTTATGAAAGTTTGTATGGGGAAATACACTTTGAAAAAAAAAAAGAAACTGGATAGAAGTGGCACTTCAAATAAAAAAAAAAATATTTTAAATTTTAAAAGCAATTGTTGTTGTCAATTATTTTAATTATTTTCCAAGCAAATTGTTGTTGTCCACAATTTTGAAAGTTTTTTTTTTTTTTTTAAATACCTATAGGCTACAGGTACCTAAAGTTTGTTCTATGTTTATGTTTACTATGTTACATTAAGTAACTTTTTGAAATGAAGTAGATACTTTAATTATACAAAGATGATAATGGCCGATGATTTTGCATCGAATTCGTACTGTGATATCGGATAATGAAGTGGAGATGTCAGATGAAATGCGCAACAAAGCTTTGATTTTGATCGAGGATATGTGTCTGCTCATGAGTGGCAATTTGTTGTGCAAATTGGGGATGCCACAGCCAAATCATTCAATGCAAGACGCATTTAATCGAGAATTGGAGCGAGAAATAGACTTCGATCGAACTGTTCGAACAAATGTGCCAATTTTTGAAAGTGATTGCAATTTCGTTGAGTGGATGAGTTCAGTCAAATTCTTACATTTTTAAATTGAAAGTATTTCACAGTGATTGAATTTTTTTATTTTGTAATTTTATGAAATTGGAAATACATACGCTTTTTTCAATAAATCATGGAATTTGAAAAATAAGTTTCACCGGGACGTTTGACTGGACAATTCATTTTTCACCGGGACTCTGGACACCGCTTAGAATATCTGGACAATCCCGGCGAGTCCCGGTCGTCTGGCAACCTTAATTGGATCCGTTCCTAACTCAAAAACGACAAAAGTGGCGTATGGAACAAAACAATTCTCAGGCGACGACAAACATCCACTCGAATGGAGTCTGAATGGTGGAAAGGGAGAAACGATGTTCTTTCTCTGTTCACTCACTTCGTTGGCTAAACGGACCTGATTTTTATATCCAGTCTTGAAATTCCGATTACCGATTTCGATGATTTTTTTTAACGCAAATCTACTACTAAAGAATGCCTTTCCACCAAAAAACAGACAGACGTATTTCGAACTCATTTTTATATTATATAGATATGAACACAGACCGGCTTTTGAAAACCACAATTCAAATAAACTAAAGAAAACTAAATTCAAGAAAAAAATCTTTTTTCAAAAATCCATTGTACGATACTACAGAGAAAAACTGAGTTTGCTGTTCAGCTTGAAGTGACCACATTACTTTAGAAATAAATTTTTGTTACTATTATGATATGGACCGTTTTCGAGATATGCCCAGATTTTAAAAGTACCGTTATTCGATTTTTTAGCGAAAAACTGAGTACGCAGTCAGTTTTACGGCTCAAATCGTTATAGCCGTTTTCGAACAAATCAATTTGGTATGAACATTTTATATGGGAGTACCATTCTAATATTGAGGTTACCTTGCTTAAAGAAAAAAAAAAAAAAAACGGCCCCGAACTATAGGCTCACAAACTCGAAATCCAGAGTTTGAACCGAATAAGAGTTGCCGTTTAGGCTGTAGAGCTCAGGAGAATACGGATACACAGACGGATAGAATTTTGCGTCCACCTTTTTTGAGTTCGTCTATCATCGTAATGTCAGAGTTGATTAACATCTCGAGTTCGAAATTTTTTACGAATACAATACATATACATTAGGGTGTCCCTTATTTTTCGACTTTTTTTTTTTAAACGCACATGTTCTTATTTTATTTATTTGATTCTAAAACGCAACCGAAAAAAATATAAGGTCATTTGGGGTATGTTAACCCGTGCCGACTTGGATCGAAACATGTCAGTACAAGTTACACTGAAAAAGTAGCACGTGTCTAAGCAAATTTTTATTGAATTTTTAATTTTTAAACGGTAAACACATATTTTTTAATCAGTTAATGATGTCAATTAAATTAAGAAGCAATACAAAAAGCATTTACTTAACGGGAGATGTAAATCACCAAATAAAGGGTGCTAAATAACCGTCAAATCGACAAGTTCTTGAAGTTTTGTTTTTTAATATGCGCGAAGTTAAATTGACGGTCAGCGAAAGCGAAAATCTTGTTATTCGCGAGTGTACTATTTTTTGGGAAAAGTCAAGAATCCCTAAAAAAGCACTACCCAACTCTGTGAAGAAGCTTATAAGTTTGTATCAAGCTTGGAGAGCATTGCAAAAAAATGCAAAGAAAACCCAGGAGTTGCATAAACGACGAGAATCAGATTTCCAGGACGATTTGGATAACATATTTGACATAGGTCATGTTGAGCTCTTTAAAAAATTAAAATAGAAGAGGAAAGAGTCGTTTTACAGCGTTAGAGACAGTCAGGACGACCGGGCTACTTAGCGGGGGTTGAGAAAAAAACAAGCTGAAAAGGAAGATAGGTTTAGATAAAGGCGATTAGAAAAAGAACAAAAACGTAGTAAGTACATGTCATCGGCAATACCATCTTCTTCTTTAGCGTCCTTGGAGGAGGAGTTTCAGCCTTAGGCAGATGTCAGTTGAGCATAAGAGTCTCTGTTTATATACTTCAGGCTACAGGGGAATCTCTAGGGCTTAACTTTGAGGATTTTGCAATAAATAAGTCTTCGGTTCAACGCGTGCGGGCACGGATTAGAAAAGAACGGACAGAAAACATTAAAACCGATTTTCAAAATAATATTCCGGAGGTCGTTACTGTTCACTGGGATGGGAAATTGTTTCCTGGCTTGAATGTTAGGTGTGCTAGGGAAGAACGACTTACTATTACTATTACTTTTGGAGATGGGGAACAACTTCTATCCGTGCCAAAATTGGAAAATTCTTCTGGTAAATAATAAGCTTTTTAGAGCAATTAAAGACTGAAATTTGATAAAGTTCAGATTATGTGTTGCGATACATGTGTACGATACAACTGCATCGTACACATGTCGTTAGACCTGTTCTCTTGGAACAGAAATTATGAAGAGAGATAGTCATTTTTAGTTGTCGGCATCAAATGTATGAGCTCGTGCTTTAAAGTGTCTTCGAAACGAACAGTAACAATAAGTCCAGACATACCTATTTTTAAAGCGTTTCGAGATGGATGGAAAAATATTGACACTAATTTCAACAATTTTCAAACCGGTGCAGACATTGAAATTACCGAATTTTTAAGTTCTTACTGAACCTTCAACAATATTCTTAGAATGAGATGTCGATAAGTAACTAAAAATCAGGCCCCCAAAAATCATTCAGCAGAAGAAGAGCAAAAACAATATCTTCTTAGTTGTGTGAAAGAGCACAGGAAGTTATATCCTGATTGCAGGAAAGAAGTTTTGAAGAGGAAGTATCCGCAATAATTTCTTTTTGTTACCAATTATGTGAACAAATTTTTTTTCTTAATTTTTCGTACAGATTTTCAATATTGACTTTGCTAGTCTAGTCGGCACGGGTTAGCATCATTCCAGGAGCAAAATATTTTGCATCGAAGTTAGTATTGGCATTTAGAAAAAAAATAAAGGGTGTGCGTGAAAAAATTCTGAAAAAAAATTTTTTATCCGATATAAGGGACACCCTAATATACATATATCTTTTTCTTATAATACGTAATCGAGAAAGTTAAAAAATGTCTGCTCAAAATTAATTATCAATTATCAAAATTTTTATACCCTTTATACATAATAATTACAATGTTCATTGCAAACTTTTATGATACATTTTGTTGGGTTAGGACTGCGTGCCTTTGTAAGCCACTCTCGGATCTTGGTCATAATGCTTTTTGACCGCTTTTTGCTTCAATTTTCAGTTTCCTAGGTCTAATAAGCTCCAAAGTTTCCATAGGACAGAAATTATTAGTATCTATTATTGTAGTGAGAATTTTTTTTATATAGTCTTAAAATTAAATTAAAAACAACCCACACAAAAAAAAAATTGAAAAATGGAATTCTATACTTAGACTTCTTAAAATGTAGCTAGGTTTCAATCCTCTGGCTAATTTTTAAGTCACGCAAATCATGGATCCTGGTTGTATCTATAAGCTTCTTCCACTTATTTATTTAAACAGAAGCTGGTGGTTGTACATTGATTCGTACAGCACGTTATAATCTTCTTCTTATTTTTTTAATACAGGTGAAAATCTACTACCTGTTACCTTACAACACAACACATTTATTATATCCGGAGGTGCTATGTCCCCTTTGTCGGAAAAACAAAACGTCCGCCGATTGTTGAGAGAAGACAAGGCCATTTATATAAACAAATGTAAAATTTAATAAAAACTAAAACAAAAATTATTGCATTTTTAATTGCAACCGCATTCATTAAAAACTAATAAGTTCGAACTTAGCCTTTATTTCTACACTCAAACAAAAATAACTTAAAATATAATTTAAATAAATATGTACAGGTACATAGATCCAGTATTCGTCGGATACTCAAACCCTGTGTCCATTTTCCATTTCCATTTTTCATTGCTCGTGTCTAGGCGAATGTTCAAACACAATTCAATGGCTCTGCAGCTCATGTTCTAGTAAAAATAAGTCTTCGCACAGTTACAAAAAATAGCACAACTTAGGCACATTGAAATTAAAAAAAAAAAAAAATACCCAACCCCACCTCCGCCCACCCGAAATCCCCCTGCAGGTGTATACCGAACACCTCCACTGAATCCCCATATCACAGACAAACTATTGGCAGTGATCTTTGTGCTTCTCTATACGACTGTGGTTGAAGTGCATGCCTACGGCGCTGCGCTACGTTCTAGTAGAGTTCGTCATGGTCGAATTCGATGTCCCTGTTTCCGTCGTAATCCCCTTCAGGGCAGCCTTCTTCTCCGCAATGATGCTGTTGGAGAAGACCATTTTTGCCTCGCGCTGGTACTCCGCTATATTATAGTGGCTTTGCTGTGGAGAATGCAAACATAATTAAATCAAATATCACAGCCATCGCGTATATCCTTACGTTAAGTGCATCGTTTATTTCAATGCCTAGCAATCGCTTTAGACCACGAAAGTTGCGACCGGCAATTCGTCCCAACTCGTACCGTGTTATCCGGTACTTTTCTGTCGTCGTTGATGTGGACTCTGTGGAGCTGTCCCCGCCATCCATCATCGTGTCCTTTGTACAAAAAGGATTAGATATGAGTTTTGAATGTAAAATTTCCGAAATCAAGCGCTCTTACCGGACTCGGCGTGGTGGTTGTCGTCGTACGTGGCCGCTTTGTAGGCTTTCCATCCGAGAAGCCATCCGCCACTAGGTCGTAGATTTCATTCAGTGTCTCCTTGGTATCGTTGTATTGCTGCAAACGGCACGGATAGTGGAAAATTTAATTTCAATTCTAGTGCAAGGACATCGGGGTGTACTTACGTCAAAGGCGAGATTTGTTGTCAACACTATTTTTTGGAAAAAATCCCAAAAGGCTCCGCGTTTCGTTCGACTTTTTGCTGCAGTAGTGCTGCTGTCGTCGTCTGTGCCGTAGGATGTGACTGATATGACGAGCAGCAGGAACAGACAGAACTTCAAAGACATCTTTGGTTGTGTTTCTTCTGTTGGTGGGTTACCAAAAAGTCCCCTGAAAAAAAAAGAGAATTTTGAGCATAAAGGTGGTAAGAGTATGTAAACAAGCCGACATCATCGATCGGAAATTATGAAAGACGCAACGAGTCAAAATTAACACTTTTATAGTGGCGACCAATGCCCCATGGAGTGTGACCGGATTGATAAATGCCCAAGGCAATGATTACGAATGCAGACATCAAAGTTGATGTGTTGTTTTGTTCACTACGGCGAGGCGCAGGCCCGCCAAGGTAAGCTAAGTGGTTATCTTCCATTTAACAGGGCGTTGGTTGATGGTGCTGCCGCGATGGTTGGTCATAACGCTTTAATGAGGTCGTTCCGCGTGATTGACCTGATATGTTTGTGCATATTGTTAACAAGCGCTCAGTTCACTTATTGCCACAGGACATGTTTAAATAAAGTGTCGATGTCCTGGTTTTTAATATACCTTCCGCAAGAATTTCCCTTTCAACTAATCGTTGTGTGCACCATAGACAAACGAAAAATAAATCCTCCTATAGCTCGGAACAAAGGAAAGGGACACACGATTTTTCCCCTAGGGCGTTATTTTAATAATTCTTCTCCAAGAAAACCTCTTCGGGCCATTTCAGACGAATCTTCCCTTGCGAGAGCAGTTGTCGTTGCGTTTCGATACCCATCCTGTTGGCAATTGGTAAAGTTTTAGTTTCCCCCCTTTAGCAGGAGCTCTAAAGTTAGTTTTATATTTTTGCACTAATAAAAGGATTGGCCACCTAAGGTGTGTATATAAACACGTAAAGCCAAAAAAGTAGTGGGAAACTTTGACTACACTGCTGCAGGAAGGCAGCTCGTCCTCTTTTTAAATGTAACTGCACTCTATACCGGTGTGGGGCAAGTCTTTTGTGCGGATGCTCAATATATATATATACGGGGGGTTTGGATACTTCAAACTCAGAGATACTGGTGGCGCGGGTGGAAGTTTGTTGGCTTTTTGCAAGAAGAAGCTCAACTATTTTGTAATAACATCATTAAAAAGTTAAAATTATTATTTTACGAGGTGAAAATTACTACTTGGATTTGTTGTGGTACCCTTGAGAGTTTGAGTCGATCTTGAAGTTCATTATCGACCGTCGATGTTGCTGGCAATAAACTTGAACAAGTAATTTGTGGGGCACTTAAATTGTGGAGCTTTCTTTTATTGGTATTGGTTTTAATTGTAACTACGTTTATTTGGAAATGAAAATATTTTGAGCATATTTTTATTGGTTTCGTTCTCAACCGAGCAAGGTATTGAATTTTCTTAAAATCCCCTAAAAATTAGGAGCTAATACTTTGAAGCTGACGGCCCTTTAAACGTGTTGTAAAGCATAAATACTTTCTGCGATTAGACTTTTAGCAATGGGATTAGAGAACTTGTTTCTGCAGCTGTTCCATTGAAGGTCGACGCACATGTAGAAATTGCGTAGTACCTGGTTGCTTTCCAACGAAGGAGTGTTCCGACGAAAGCACTACGATGGACCAGGCGGCAGCGGTAGCTGAATAGACGATTATATCTTCAGTTCGATGGGCATGGAGCATGGTATAAGGGAATGCAAAGCACATGTGGCGGAATCTTTAATACCAGGCAGTGTCAAGCAAATGTTTTCTCATTTGACTATGCCACATGTTACGTACAAGCAAAGGGAAAGTGAAAAAAAATATAAACTAACCCCCGTATTAATAAAAAAAATGTGCACAAGTAAGTTAGTTAGCAAACGTCAGATAGCATACAAAAATTGGACATAACTGTTGAGTAACAAGTTGATAACTTTTACACAGCGTTTATTTAAACGGGGGTTAATGTCGTAAGTTTCTTTTTACTCCATACAGTCATAATGAGTATCCTTGGGAAAATTACTTCGAAATTCGAGAAAAAACATTTCAGTCGCTAAACGAGCTGCGATTTTCGCGAAAAAACTTGAGGTGTTTCTGTACAAAATGCATGTTCTTTTATAACTAAAGTCTAAAGCTTATATAGAGACTTAAGAGAAGTTAGCCCCTTTCACCTCTTTATCTTTCACGATCGATCTTATCTGAAGAGGCTCTCTAGATTTCACAGTTCTTTCCCGCTTTCTGTTTTTATAAGAGATTTGTTCCATTCTCTGGGTCCAAGCCCAGTGATGTGGAAAGCTACATCCATTTTACAGGCATCATCCTCTAGAACATCCGTCCTCCTTAAATGATACCTGAAATGACTATCTTCTATGGATAACGCTATACCACCCATTTCAATGTTCATTGACTCATGAACCAGGGACCCTTTTTTAACTGGGGCAGGAAGGCCAATCTGTTGACATCTTTGGCGTTGTACATTATTCCATATTTCAAAACCTTTTCGGGTTTGTACTCCAATGGGACCTCTAAAATGACTACCGTCAAGAAAGCCTTGAAACAAAAGCTCCCTAGCTTGAGATAAAAAGGTCCACTCTATATCAGCCACGACTTCATTTGCCTAGGTACTTCAATTCGAAGAAGATTCTGGCTTTACCAATTGGCTTTTGTATTCTACTGAGGCTTGCTACAATGCAAATGCAATGTTACGCATAGATATTGATTGCCAAATTGGAATGTCTAGTCTTCATCTCTTCATCTCTAAGGTTCAGATGTCCTAATCGCTGAGACTCTGAACCGGAAACTAATTTCATTGGAAACAGGTAACTCCTTCAAAGTTAAGACGAATGTAAGTAGGCCCGGAAATTGATCATTTTTCTTTTGAATTCAATTTTATTCATTCTTTCTTTAACTTAAATACTAGCCGGGCAATGGAAACCTGGGCACTCATTCCGTAACTCTGAGAACGATAATCGTTTACGCGATAGTAGTCAACGATCTCGTCATCAATTTGCTTTCCGTAACTCTATCACTATCGTCTCGTCTATCGTTTTTTTTGTATACAACGAGAGAGAGCATTGAAAGCACTGAGTTTCCTTCAGAGACTTTCAAACTATAGTGAAAATTCCAATCAGATGTCGTTTAAAATGTCAGAAATGACTTTTTTTCAATCATTTTGTGTTTGATGAGGGAAAAATTTAAAACTGCAAAGTGTATTAAATTATACCTTAGTTTATTAAAATTAACAAATAATACCGAAGAAATGTATTTCAGCAATGCATATGACAATTTTAATTGCTTTCATGAATGACCATCCGGTCTTGGCCAAGGGTAATAAGCCAAACAGCTACCAAGCAAAATATAACATCAATAAAATAATTGAAGTTGAAGCGAGTTTTTTATTTCATCCCTCATTTTTGAAGCCAACTGTCTCATCCGGTTATTCCCACTTAGGGCTTGCGAGTCGTTTAAAATTGCACTTGACAAATCTTCGTATTGTTCGATTTCTGTTATGGAGGGCAGAACAAACATTTGCAAAAATCGCAATTTTTCTGGGTTCGTAGCTATACTTTTTATTTTTTCAAGTACAACTCAACATCGACCTGAGGATTATGACAAAAGTAATTTAATACCATATGAAGTTAATGATTTACGTTTTGTACCTTTTGAAACAGTAAACACCAATACACATTTCTACAATATTTCTTGCTTTTGCATAGCTTCATACAAAATAAGATTAAAATATAGGTATTTGTATATTTGTATTTGAAAAATATCTAAAGTCAATTATTCTTCTTGAAATTCGATAAAAAAATCTTAAGCTGATTGCAAAACACACAAATCAATGCAAAACGACACCTAATTAGGTATCGCTCAAATTGTATCGTCTGGGCGATAGCGTTTCGACGATTATTGACTTACGTGAAGCAAATGTTCAACCGTCAAAACGATATCGTCTGGACGATAAACGATTATTAAAGTTACGTGAATTAATGCTATCGTCGAAACGCTATCGTCTGGCGATAATCGACATACGGAATGAGTGCCCTGATCATCGTGTGCACCATCCACTAGAAAGCACATAACCTGAGCTACGCCGACTATTCCGTCTTCTAAATGTCGGCCTTGATATATTTTGAACTCCTTCAACCTGTAGTCGAATAGAGATACCTAATGCTCGTCCATAGATAACCAGTGGCAGTTTTAGCTACTAAGCTCGTGAGGCTCAAGCCTAGGGCGGCAACTTGTAGGAGGCGGCAAATGTTGTATGTTATTTTATTCTCAAAAAAAAAAAAAAAAAAACGAACCTAAACAAAAATATTTTAATACTAAAAAAGAAATGATTTCACGCTCCCCGGGCGGCTATACCCGATTACCTTCTTCGATGTTAGCCCATTCAAACTACGATCCCTTACACTGAGCATGCCTCAGGGCGTCGGTAAGGTTCATCCGCCACTGCGAATAACACGTTTTTCCCTGATTATTGTACGTACACTATAACGTGGTCAGAAAAAATAAATTTCAACCCTCAAAATTCTGAGTCGAATGACAACACCTATTTTTCGAGTTTAAAAATTCCTACGATAGCTTTTAAAGGAATGAGTTAAACAAGTATACCTATGTCAAGCTCTGACATATTTATTAAGCTCATTCATTTCTGTCGTCTGGCGGTAAACAAATCTAACTCACAGTCACAGTCGGCAGAAGCACCATCAACCACTTTTATTGTCGAAAAAGGTTGAAGACAAGGTTACGCGCTATCAAGTTACAACTTTAACATCATTCGTATAGCAATAGTGTGAAACTTGCGTGCGCTGCCATTGGTGCAACAAATTTTGTTATTCAAAATAAAGTCAGTACGAGTACCTGGCTGTTAGGTAGGTAGGAAAGAAGTCATGATGAAGGCAAATAGTTAAAAATTTGTCTGCTTGGGCCCTACTATTACCTCGTCAAATAGCGTCGGTTACAGAGATCATTTGATGGACTTTTATCTGTTTTTCATGTATAAGAAGAGAGATCTTTTTCGTAGAATCAAGGAAAAGTGTGCTTTACAAGACCTACTCTCCAAAGTATATAGTATATTCCTGTAAATCTATGGAAGAATACGCTTCTTGGACCTAAGAAGCAGTCAAGACTGAGTCATCGCTTGACCTCATTGAGTATATGCACTATAGCTATAGGCGATTTAAAAATAGCCCAAATTCGAAGTGTTTTGAGGTCATTTGGCTAATTCCTACTGCCGACGGCTTTCCATTTCAATTTGATGATTCCTCGCGCATGTTTGAAAACGAATACGCTAAACGACACAATAAACAAAACAAAAAACAAC
This sequence comes from Cheilosia urbana, assembly GCA_946477585.1. Taxonomy (NCBI): domain Eukaryota; kingdom Metazoa; phylum Arthropoda; class Insecta; order Diptera; family Syrphidae; genus Cheilosia; species Cheilosia urbana. The sequence continues at coordinate 13,494,837 of OX297854.1, read as the reverse complement.
ACGCGAAGCACGCAACACATAAACTAGTAAACCACAAAAAAAAAGCTAACAACTCTCGTGATGATATACGCTCAAACATCACAAAATCTTCACCTTGACCGCATCTTTTGTGCGCCAACATTCAAATTCACTTCCCACTTAATTACCATTCCGTGTGTCATAGTAAACTGAGGGAGACAAAAGCAATTTCCTTTTTTGCAAACTAATTTGACTGCTTTTCCATGTGAAATCCAATTTAGTTCAAGAGTAGCCGGTAGCCGCCATACCATCAACCCGACGCCTCGCTCGCATCATCGGCTGCCTCTTAAACAATAACGCCATTAAACAGTAGTAGATGATGGTTATTAAGTGATGCCACTCCTGCCTCATCAAGATTCCAATTTCATTTGGGCCGCACTTGAAACTCATACGTAAGACGATCTTGCACGTTGCACCTGGCTGCAATGTGTAGTGGAACATCCGGCGAGTTCTCCGCAAGTGGTTGAAAAGTTTCCCAAGAATTGGCCGAAATCCACTTGATATTGGCAAATTAAAGCGAGAAGAACAAAAGCACCGAGTGGCAGACGACTTGGACTTGCACTTCGTAATGGACACTCTTGAACTTTGCGGAAACTCGTAAAAGCCAAAGAATGCCAAATCGAAAAATTTCCTCTTCGGTTACGGTGTTTGGGGTTCGAACCACTGGAGAACATTTTAATTATCCTTAGGAGCAGAATAGTTTTCCCAACAATTCTAATTCCATTCAACAAATCGAATTGCAGTCTCCCAGATGCTGGGCTGGGTCAATTTACGAAAATTTTCCAATCTCTAGAAGAACACGTTTGCTGAATTATCTCAATCTAAACGTCATTTAGTCACATTGCCTTTCTGGACTGGACATGGCTATAAATAATTCTGGGATCAAGTCTGAATACACACACATAGAAGTAGAATTTTCTCGGTCATTATTATAGTGGAACTACGAGTATGTATATGTGGCAAAGGGAGCGATACTGTGTGCACTTCTCGACTACGCTTCACCTTCCAGTAAATTTATGGCTTTGTCCATAATCACGTACAGGAGTATATATAGGTACACACCCCGACCACGACCAGCTCCAGCCGTCACAATGTTAATATTAATAATTGTGAATGAGTGTATAGTACGAGGAAGGAGTATAGCTTTCGCATCCCTGTATCCCATGCCCATCCCTGTGTGTCTATAGCTCGGGCTTCAGCGAGCTAATGGAATCATGTTGGCTTGGCCCGCACATACACGCCATAAAGCATATTAACATTCATTATTCAGGTCTCGGGCATTTATGATGTAAACATACACAGAAAGCGGTGCGGTGGCAGCTGCCTGCCATTTACAAAGACCCTCATCCTTCATCTGGTGGAAGCTGGCAGTTCATGCATCTATTTCTCTACGTTTGCGTGTGCCTCTGCTTCGTACTTGGTTGAGATTTTATGGAGTTAATGTGGCTAAATGTGCAAGTTCAAAAGGCGGGATACGTTAAGCGAAACAGTGTCAACGGACCAACAGGTAACCAGACCAAAGGACATGTATACGCAAATGCGCAAATGATGGGGTTTTGCAGTGGGAAGTGGGGGGCTATATAACTATGTGTCACAGTCTCAGGTAGGCGAGGATTTAATTAAATGTCAAAATGAAAGTAATGACCTTGAAGAAAGAAGTCAAATTTGGAGCGAAATAAGGGGGTGTTATTTTTTACCAGGCAAGTCGGAAAGCGGTCGGTTGCTGTGATTGTGGAATAGGAAAGGGAGTATTATGTTAGTCGTTCAGAGGAATGATAATCTGTTGTCCTTGTGGTGTTATAGAACAAATTGTTTGCCTAGAATTAGCGTGGTTGAAGTTAGTTGAAAAAAATAATAAATGTATTTAACATAAACCAACGTTTATTGAAATATAGTCAAACTTATCTCAGGAAATAAATTTAGTTGATCAAAACGACACAAGGACTAGCTCGCAGTTTGGAAATAGCACAATTTTCATAACCTGAATAAGTAAAGAGATATGAAAAATGTCCGTCTTTGTACTGGAAAACGATTACAAACAATTGAAATATAAACAAATAAGAGTTACATATAAGTTTTGAGGAAAATAACAACCAAAAACCTCAAATTAAAAAGAATAGTTTTGAGATAAATCTGTTTTAAAGTAGCAAATTTTCTTCTAAATCCAGTTTAACATGTTAAGGTAATATTACAATGCAGTAATAAAATAGAATATTATATGTGCAATAACCAATTACTAAAATTTTAAAAATTGTAACAAAATATGTTTTAATGAATATAAGTTGTTTAGACCAAACGATATTTTAGATTTTTTTTTCTCAGTAGGCTGCGATAAGCTTCAGATTGAAATTAAATTTAATAACAAGTTCTAGAAAAAACCAAAGGCGTTTATTTAAGTCCAACAAGATAAAATAAAAGGAAACTTAAGACAAAGCAAAAATAAAATAGGAAATTGTAATGCTAGTCAACTGCGAAACAATATGCACAATATTGTCACGATAACTTTGCTAAAGCAACAATATTAATATATAAAAATTGAGTTATATATATGTTGTTTTGACCACGTTATTATTTGAAAATTTGTAAGCTTCTGCTGGGTCAAAACAGCACATGTGGAGTAATATCCTTTTGATCAAACACAATTTTCAAAAAACTTGGAATATGTATGTAGGACCATTCAATAACTTTGGATTCGGCTTAATGAAACTTATGCTGTTAAGACCAAATGGGAATAGATTTTAAACTGAATAGTTCTGCATACCCAACTCAATTTCGAAACAATGAACTTAGGTATGTCTTTTTGGCCGATGAAACTTTTCCAACTTCACTTTTTTGTTTTCGGAGATTTTTTTTTGATTTTTTAACTGCCATCAATGGGGACTTTTCTCTTTTACTACAGAGAGAAACATGAACTGTCAAAATGTATCCCTTTTTTAGCTCAGATGATATTATGTCAGACATCAGGGATCCAAATTTTCCATTCAAACCATGATCAGAGTGTACCCTAGATAAGCGGACACTAAATCTACTGAGCAGTCTGAGTAAAAATCTGAGCATAGATTATTTTCACTGGTTCCAGTGATACCAGTTTGGGGGTTTTCCCCCAGATTTAGGGGGTTTTTTGGTCGACGGGGGGAAATCTGGGGGGAGAAATTGTTTAGGGGGTTTTTGGTTTTTTTTTGAAAAAAAATAGCCACGTCTGGGGATTTTTCAGAGTTATCTGTCTGGCAACGCTGACTGGTTAAGACTTCAGAGAGAGGAAGTAGATTTTAGAAGAAAATATAGAAGTCTGATAAAATTCACATAATTCTGTCCATACGTATGCTTTCATAAATAATATAACGTATAGTCATATGACAGCTGTTGCTCAATTGTTGAATCTATATATATAAAAATTAATCCCTATTTCCCTTGGTCGCGGCATGACGCGTGAACGGCTGGACTGATTTCGCTATATTTTTTTGTTGTGTTTGTTATTGTCAGGCGAAAAATCTTATGAAAGAAAAAATTAAGAAAATTGCGCGGAAAATTAGAAAATTTAAGAATGCTTAACCACCATATTAAATTATATCTAATGTAACCATAGCGCTTTTACAATTCAAACATTTTTGATGTAACCTTATGGCGTTGGCATAACATTGACAGAATGCGTGCTGCAAATATCGTCAACGAGGATGTAAACAAAATAAATATCGTTTAAAACAGATGCTTCGATCGGAGTTATTATATTGATAAAATACATATAAAATAATTAATTTATTATTTTTAACAAAAACTGAATTTCTTAGTGCACATGGTCGGAAAATCCTCAACATGTGGCGTTGTATGCGTATGTCGTTTTTCAGTTCAATTAAATTTTCTTTAATAATAATCTTCTTAATTCATACCTATAATTCTTTCGGGATGAAACTCGATGATGATGATATAACTCGATAACCACTGGGTCAATTTTTATGATTCTTCTTTTGATTTGTTCGTATTGTTGTACTTCATCCGATTTCAATGAAATTTTGTAGATTTATATTCTTCGTTCCCGCTTGAAGGAAAGGATAATTTTGGACCTGATAGGTGATGCTGTTGCCGATCTCCGAAACAGCTCTACCAAGTTGATAAAAATTTTGTAAATGGATATGGTTGCTTCCAGTTTTAAATTGCGGATAGTTTTTGACCCTATAGGTGGTACTTTGAAAAACACAAGCGGGATATTTTCCCATTCAGTCCCATTCAAAAATAAAATCAAACGCTATTTCTAAAGTTGTATAATTAAAATTATTAATGGACACTGTCCAAATAAAGCAATTTGCGAAATGTGAGCAAGATTTAATACGAAAGGTACGGGCAAAGGAAGTACATTATACTACCTTTTGTTGTGAAAATAAAACGTTATGGAGATTAGTTGAATTTTTGAATTATTTAGACGTTCCGGGCTTACCTCTACATAATGTGGATATCACGTGCGACTTCAATTTCCCGTGCGTATCGCTTTCGCTATGACAAATAATTTATTGCAAGGATAATTGATGGATGTTTGTCAATTTAGTGAAAAAGTGGAAGGTTGGACGACACGTCAAAATCATTGCGGTTTGATTGAAAAAAAATCAACATTGCTATTCATCATTTATTTCTATTGCATTTAATAAAACTTTTGAATAAAGAATTTTAATTGGTCGAATTACATAAATTAGAAAGTGCTTCGTGCATGCTCGGAACTAACAAATTAACAAATTTGGGCGAAACGAAGTTTGCCGGGTCAGCTAGTTTCATTAATAAATCCGATTTCTTTGAAAGTAATCGATTTAGAGCAGCAGTTCCCAAAGTGTGCTCCGCGGAAAGATAAAAAAAAAGAGAAATACCTAACAAAATTCCATTACACTAATGACTAGTTAATTTTGTGCCTCTGAACTTGTCATTTTGATCGCAGCAATGCGAATTTGAAATGCTCATTTAAAAGAAATCAACACATACAAACAAACTAACAATATGTGATATGGGATGATAATATCAACATTATGTATATGGAATCCCCGAAAATATCATAAGTGCAACGAAGTGCTCCGCGAGGAAATTTTCACCTAAAAAAATGCTTGACGCAGTGCTCCAAGACTATGTTTTCCCTATTGTTTTATGTATTTTTTATGAGCATAGGATAAAATTTAAAAAATGTACGTAAGCTATTTTTATTAACAAACTTAAAATAAATATATAACATAAAAATGATAATGTTTTCCTTCTGTATTAGACATAATATCAAAACAAGTGAATACATTCGGAAGCACAAAAATCTTTATGTAAGCATTTAATGAAAAGTTTTCTATATTAAGTATATTTCGTTCTGAGTAAACTTTGACTTTTTTTTTTTTTATAAAGAAAATGTGTCACAATTTGTATACTAAAGGTTAACTTGATTTTCGTTCCATGTAATACAAATAATACAAAACTAGATTTTTACTCAAAAATGTATCGTGGGATTTTAAGGTTTGAGTAGGGTGAAAATGGGAAAATGGGCCAAATGACCACGCTTCATGGGATAAATGATGTCAATAATTTTCGTTGGTTAAAATGGCCCGAATATCTTTCTTTCTGTTTTTTTTTTTTTTTTTTTTTTCTGTTTTAACAATGAAATTATTAGCAATGAAGTAAGAAAATATTTATAGAGAGTTGAAAGCTGAATACTTCATTCTTGTAAACTTAAAATCAAGTTCTAGTTATCAAAAATAATAGTTAAAGCTGAAATTTTAGCTTACAATTTTTTTTTTTTTTTTTAATCTCAAAATCTTTTTTTTTTTTTTCTGAGTGTTGGATATAATTTTGTGCATATAAAATGCTGGGAGTTGTTTCTGTTCTACTGATGGTACTCGCAATTGTGAGAGTTCGCGGCTTACTATCAGATATTATGAATCAAATTTTCGCTTTCAATAAATGAAGGTCATTGGCCCTTCAAGTTGTGGTTGATGTGAACCAAAGAAACAAAAATTGTTATGATTTGACAGATAAAGTAAGGGGAAATTCGAAAATGTAAAAGCTTATGATTTGTCTTTTTTGACAAATGCCACTTTAGATTTGACTTAGTCAATGGTGATTCCAATCTAACTATTTCCTGACTTAAAGCCAAATTTAATGCTTTATTTCTTGTAATTTAGACTAATAGTTGATTTTTTGACAAAAGTCGTATCTAAAATATTTTGTTTAACAATGCTTCACCTCATTCCTATTAGCAGGTGACAGGTTTCACCGACCGATACATTTTTGTCTGCTCCACTTGACAGCCAAGTTCATGACATTGAAGTTTGTTGTGATAATAAACGTTAATCAAATGTAACGACGAAGATGCCAAACAATGTTATCTATTAAAGTTGTTGAGTATTATATTAATCACACCGTGCAGCCGACAATGCTGTCTCTATTTGTTTTACTTAAAGTCATGGATGAATTATGCCGATGACCTTAGCTTTGATTTCTTTCAGAAAATGTTGCTGTTGACGAAATCGTTTGGAATGTCAAGTACCCAGCTGGGTGACTGATTGCTTCGGCTGTATACTGAAGCTGGGCTTTGTGCTTGCGATTAAATTATGTCGGCCGACTGGCGTCATATTTGTGATCACTTATTGTGTGCTACTATGGAATAAAAATTTGGGCTCATATTCCTTTTTGGATTTAAACGTCACATTTGTATGGCCCCCACTGTATTAACTTTGTATAGCAGCTAATCTCAGGATTAGAGTCGTTTTTCTTCTTTCTTCTTAAGTAAATATCTGAGTGCATTTAGCTCGAACATTTTTCAACAAACTATTTTCTCCGTACCAGAGTTCTTTTTAATACGATAATCAGAAGCTTCAAAAGCACGCACAGGCATCATCTCTCTTGTAATTTTTTAACCATCTTTTCCTTTGTAAAATTTATCTCCAGCACGGGTTTTAATTCCCACAACCTTTTAAAGCGCAGTCGAATTTAACAGTTCTACTCTTCTTAAATGATTGACCGAACTACGCAATTTTTGTCGGACAGAATTTCCTAAAAATAAGTTTCATTTGCCATCAGATATATGAAACCCTTCTCGTAAATTAAAATTCCTAATCTCGTACACCGGAATATTATACGCAGTTCCGTTCTGCCAATGCGAATGTGAAATTGAAAAAATTGTAAATTGAAAATCTGCATCAGTTTGTATTCATATCGAGGTGCGGAGTCCTTGTGCCCTGCGCCATTTCCCATTTCCTCATCATTTGAATATAATTCATATTGCTAACGAACTCATGCATACGGCATTTACTTGTTTATCAGTATTAGGATTTTTCGTCCTTTTTTGTTCATTTGAATGTGTAGATGAATGTGCTCGATCGAGTGGCTGCATTTCAGTATGAAAATATATAAATTATATAAAGCTCACATCACAAACAAACACAACATATGCATAGAATTACCATGGCGCTGCGAGTACACAAACATCCTGTTGTGAATTATTAAATTTTCTACTACATCAATGTGTATTAGATAACAGGTAATGCAGCTTAGTGCATTCGAATGAGAATAATTGAATAATATGGCTTGAAAATCTGGGCTACATGCAAAGGACGAAGGGTAAATTTTCGGTTCATAAAGGATTATCTTCTGCAACAGTCCCTTTACTTCGGGGACCGGTCAAACAGGTCAATGGAGTAGGCAGGCAATTAATTTGTGCAAATCGATTAGGTAATCGAATTTCAAAACGCAAATACATGCAGGGGTAACCAAATCAAATGGAACTGTATTTTATTACACAATTTCAATGGAAGTATTTGTTTTGTGCAAATATAGGAAAATAGGATGACATGCGGTTATATTAATATCTGTAAGTTGCAGCCATTAGCGTTGGCTTTGTGATAATCCCTCAGGTAGTGTGGAAATTACTGACGATTTTCATAGAAAAAAGGAAGCAGGAGAGTGGAGTGAACAATGTAACACCATCGCCGGAAGTTGGCTATTGGCTTATTTACAAATAAGTCTCAAAAGTCATGCACATACGGGATTAGAAATTGACGGGAAAATTTCCTAGAATCTGAAAATATTATAAAGGAACTAGCTGTCCCGGCAAACTTCGTTCCGCCCAAATTTGTTATTGTAATGAAAATAATAATTCCAAGCATGCACAATGCACTTGCTACTTTATGTAATTCGGCCAACTAAAATTCCTTTTTTAAAACTTATATTAAATGCCTTAGAACTAAATGACGAATAGCAATGTTGATTTGTTTCAATCGAACCGCAATGATTTTGACGTTTCGGCCAACCTTCCGCTTTTTCACTAAATTTACAATGTGAGAAACATGGGATTGATGCCACTAATGCACAAACATCCATCGATTATCCTTGCAATAAATTATTGACATAGTAAAAGCGAGACGCACGGGAAATTGAAGTCGCACGAATGGTAAATCGTTCTAAATAAGCGAAATCTGCGGAATAAGAGTGTTTGCCTTTGACATTTCCCCTCAAAATTATCACTTGCATGATATTTGATGTAAGATCCTTAACCATAAATCAAATGCGATCCTTTACAAAGTTTCGATACATTGATGTTGCGCAACAGCATTTTAACTGAGCTGACTTTCAAGTCCAAACTATGAAGAGGTAAGCCCGGAACATCCAAAGAATTAAAAAATTCAACTAATCCCCATACATTTTTTTTTTCACATCAAAAGGTAGCATTATGCCCTTCCTTCCAACCAAAATCATAAGAATCGAACGATCCGTCCCCGAGTTATGAGTGCACATTCGGACGTCAGTCTCTTTTATATGTAACTGTATCCACCCGGCTTTGCCCATACCTTTCGTAAATAAAATCCGTTTTCTTATCCCGCTTGTGTTTTTCAAAGTACATACCACCTATAGGGTCAAAAACTATCCGAAATTTAAAACTGGAAGCAACCATATCCATCTACAAAATTTCAATCAACTTGGTAGAGCTGTTTCGGAGATCGGCAGCAGCGCCACCTATCAGGTCCAAAAGTATCCTATCCTTCAAGCGGAAACGAAGAATATAAATCTACAAAATTTTCTTAATTTTTTCTTTCATAAGATTTTTCTCCTGACAATAACAAACACAACAAAAGAAGAATTAGTGAAATCGGTCCAGCCGTTCACGCGTGATGCCGTGACCAAGGGAAATATGGATTCGTTTTTAGGCCACTTCCTCAAGATGATAGCGGAAGGAATTGAGGGCGAAAAATCGGGAATAGGTAGGAAGGTGGAAAGGTGGGAGACAAACACTTCCTTTTCTTTTTGTGCGTTACCTGAACGCAACAACAGCTTGACTCAATGCGATTCGGTCGAAGTCCATTTCTCGCTCCAGTTCCAGCTGTGGCATCCCCAATTTGCACAACAAATTGCCACTTTGTTGCGCTTTCCATCTGACATCTCCAGTTCATTATCCGATGTCACAGTGCGAATTCGATGCAAAATATCGTTGGCCATAATATCATTTTTATTATAATCAAAGTATCTACTTCATTTTAAAAAGTTACTTAATGTAACGTAGTAAACATAATTTATTAGAACAAACTTTTTAGGTAGGTACATATATTTAGAAGAAAAAAAAAATCAAAATTGTTGACAACAACAATTTGCTTGGAAAACAATTAAAATAATTAAAATAATTGACAACAACAATTGCTTTTAAAATTTAAAATATTTTTTTTTTGTATTTGAAGTGTCACTACTTTATGTTATCCAGTTTCTTTTTTTTTCGAAGTGTATTTCCCCATGAAAAAAATAAAAAATTTAGTGGTGGACCACCCTTAACATTTAGGGATATGAAAAATAGATGTTGTCCGATTCTCAACCCTAGCCAATATGCACACTAAGTTTCACGAAAATCGGTGGAGCCGTTTCGGAGGAGTTCAACTACGCACCCCGTGACACGATAATTTTATATATTAGATAATAAAAATGACTACACAAACACAATCAGTTATGACAAAGTTATTCTTGTTCCTACACATGATACTGATATACGGGATAGACTGGCTTAGATTTGATTCTTTTGGGCTCTGAGTCTGACTTGACAAACTTCAAAATGTTTCAAGTTATTTTAGGGCGTAAAGGCCTTTACAATTAATAGTTTTAGACTCTGTTGAAGAAAATCTCAAAATATAGTCCACCGCATAAACAAATTTTCCACTTTGGTCAGCATTCCACCCTGCACTGGAAACATACTCACTGTTACTGCTACGGGAACATAATCTGAAATGTAGGAACAGCGCCTCAACTATAACCAACAATTTCTACTTGGGATAAGTAATAACACTGCGACTCATGAAAAAAAAGCTTTAATCAGGAAACAATTTAGCACAAAACTCAGTACTCTCTAATAGCTGATTCAACAATGGAAAGAGTCGATACAGCCTCTTTAGAAGGCTAATGAATGTACACTTGAAGGTCCATATTTAAAGATATAAGGCACCCATATACATAGCTACAACATAGACTAGATGACGTTCCAAAATAATCATAAAAATCATTTTTAGTGTCCGAGAATTTTTTTGGAAATCACAATTACGAAATTTTACAAAAATTGTTTAAATACCTTCGCAATTGTTAATAAAGCTTTGAGACTTTGACCACTCAGATATAATAATATCCCCCAAGAATATAAACCCCTTTAATTCGCTTAAATAATGTCCAAGTAAACAAAATAACTTTTTTTGTAAAAAAAGATGACTACCTAAGATTAATAAAGAATTTTTGGATGTAACTCAACTGTTATTTTAAGGGGGTTACTGCCCACGAAAAATTAGCCATATTTATTTGAATATTCGAACTTTGCACGTTGATATAAATACAAGCAAAAATTATAAAATCAAAACTTAGCTTTTTTTGAGTTTTGCAAAGCCTTAAGCCTCTAAAAGTATGTATATTTCTAAGGGCTATCTATCTATACATATAATAAAACTGTAGGCATTTTCTTTGTTACCTAATGGCGTGAAAACTACTGCCCAGATTTCGATGAAACATTTTTTGAAAAGTTCCTTAAGATTCTGAGAAGGACATAGACATATTCCTTTCATCGCCATGCCTTTTTTTTTGAGCGTTTTTGACCAAAATGTGCTTTTTTTCTGACTTTACTGCCTTTTACTCGTCATTACTCAAACAATTCTTAATCAATGCAAACAAAACAAAATACTTGGGAGAGCCAACACTTTTATAGTTATTTCAAGCCAACAATCAGCAAATCGAACATGAAAAAAATAAATTTATTTTCTCAAGTCGAACATTATCAGCAGCCGCGGTTCTTGATCGTTGTTCTGCTTTGGGGTGGTTGGGTGGAGCACATCGCATAAACACGTTCATGTAAAAAAAAAAACTGCGTGGTGTTTTCTCCAAATTAAGTGGAACGAAAGAGAAGTATGCGACGTGAATATGTACGTAATCAACAGCGACAATGTGTTTCTGAGGAAATGCGCAGATGGATGATGACGTGCGCTGATTGACGTATGGTGGTGTATATAGAAATTGAGTTCAAGGTTTTTCTTTTAATGGTTGATATAGTACCTACGTTGATACCTACAGTAAAGAATTGAAGAATTCAAGGAGTAAAGACGATATAGGTTAATTATGTTGTTTGATTTATTTATTGTTGGCGTAAATACAAATTTCCGTTAAGGCTTTTGTTTAAGTGGTTGTTTTGATATTACCTACGTAGTGGAACTTTAGTAGGTACTTACGCTGTTGAATTTAATTTTCTTAAATTGGTGTTTTAGGTAAATAGATTTGTTTGATTTATTGTTTCACATTGACAATGCTCACCACTTTTAGTGGAAATTACACAGTCTCACGCCGCGTGCGAAGTTTCGGGCACAGCTAGTAATTAAATAAATGAAAGATTCTGATTTTTTCTAATAGCTATCCCCTTTTAATATTACTTCCTTGAGTCGCAATTTAAATCATGTCTTAAAAACCATTGGCGCCTTACTAATCAACATTTTTTAGTTTAGACTCTAAATTTTACTAGGGCATAGTGCGGCTATATTTCCTATATAAATATAAAAATTTCGTAACTGTGAGCTTCCTTAAATTTAAAGTCGAGACTAAATTTTTAATTCGTATGGCGCATTGTGTATTAGGAGAGAGTATCTACTAAAGATAGTAAGAACTGAAACCCTAAATTCAAAACCGGTGCCTAACTATTTAGCTATTTATAAACGAATTTTTTTTTTCAGTTGTTGTTGGGGAAATTGGAAAAATCGAAAATTGATTTTTTGTATGGAATTTTATGTTCAATTCTTCCAGAATGCCTTATCGAATGGAAAAATAGAAAATTCTTAGTGGAAAACTCGGAAAATTCCGAAAGACGCGAAAAAAAATTTATTTTTTTATTTTGACGAAATTTTACCTTTTATCGCTTGATTTGATGTAAAGGTATAAAATTCGTCATGAAGCTTGGATAATTTCGGATAATTGTGAAATTCATTGTGATAAGAGACGTTTTGCGTGTATTTTGGATGAAGAAGTTAACGATACAAATAATAGATGGCGCTGTGCTGCGATCAGTGCCAAAACCCGATAGATGGTGTTATACGTTGACTTAGGCTGTGCGCAATTTGACAGGTGTCCTTTTCGCATTGCCATTTTATTTTGAGCAAATGTGCTATTTTTCTTGCTGCAATTGATTCGAGTTTTGCGTGCACTGATTCCGGATAGTCGTATATCGCTCATCACATCTGCAAACGGAACATCATGGATTACATCGTTAAGCAGAAGGCTTTTGGCGGACTCCGTTATTGGATGTACTCGGTTGAATGGTAAAAGCGTTTACACCATGCACGCATTCTGCTTTGGATGTTCGATAAGATCCGACCAGATCATATTGACTCGATAATTTCTGCTGAAATACCAGATCCGGAAACTTATCCGGAGGTACATCCCGTTGTGACAACGAACATGATCCATGGCCCTTGCGGAGTCCACAACTCAGACTCACTGTGCATGGAAAACGGAAATTGTACAAAGTGTTTCCCCGTCCGTTGGTGGCTGACACAATCAGTGCAGAATGGACGGATATCCATTGTCGTTCTCCAGATGACAACGGAAGATCAATCGTGATGAAAGTGAAAGGAAACGATATCTTTGTCGATGACCGCTGGATCGTTCCATATTATCCGCTTTTGTCGAAAACGTTCTCAACCCACTGCAATTTTGAGTACTGCAACTCAGTCAAATCCATCAAATACGTTTGCAAATCTGTGAACAAAGGGAGCGACATGGCGGTGTTTGGCATTGCCGATCCTAATGCAAACGCCGAGGTGACGAAACTTCAACTTGAACATTACGTGAGTTTAATGGATGACTTTGATGGATTTCTGACAGTTATCAGTAACATTTTGGAACATGGATATCCTGAGTCAATAAGCAAAATACCCTGGTGAACTTTAATGTACTTCCTAGGCGACAATTGTTCTAAAAATTTCCAAATCTTCAGAAAAAGTTGTAAGTTTTAATACTGCAATAGAAACGATAGATGAGGGTCCAAACTAAGGGATCGAATGTACTTTTCGTGGTTTTAAATTTAATACCAGGTAATAACGATAAAGTGGGTTTTATGTCAACTGTGATTATAAAGCACTAGCTGGACATTGTCAAGTCTTAAAATAATTTTAAAGTGAGCTTTATCCGACTATAATTTTGCCCCATTGTGTAGGTACAGTTGCCGCACTATTGGTAATCATTTTCGTTCCGTCATACTCTTCGCTGAGTTTACCTTCTTCATGGTCTCACTCTATATTCGGTGGACAGATTTTTAACCGATTTAGACAATAGTTGCACAACGAGAATACCTCAAAGAAGTCGTTTAAAAAAAGACTGCAATCTTAAAGTATCTACCTGATTTAAATCCGCTATATGGGTACGGTGACCATCCGTCCTTTATTTAAAAGGACAGTCCTTTCTTTTTAACCCATGTCCTTTATTATTTTCTTTTTAAAAAAGGACGGATTTTGTCCTTTATTTTTGAAACTGTCCTTTAAAACACTGACTAAAAATTGTTTGCTTTAGTTCAATTAAAAGTATTACGTATAATGTACTTACATTACTTGAAATTATGTTTACACCCTCAGTGCTTCAGTGCAGGCACTGCACACCTTAAATTTCAGTTTGTGCCTACCGGGTTTGTAGTGCACGGTGCACCAACTGAAGAGTATTTTCAATCATGAATAACTCTTGGAGGGTGGAGCAGTGCCAAATCACTAATGAATGTATATGCTGTTAAAGCTATTCTTATAACTAAATGCAGTTTCGGAAAACCCTACAGGCTTGCCAACTTGACACATAACTACGGACAAATATACCGAAAGAGTGGGGCGGAGAAATCAGCATTGGGACAAAGATTTAATTTTCCAACTGAAATAACAAATTTTAAAAGTTTTATAAATTGCTCAACCAACTCGTATTTTAGTACACCTCAAAATGTACTACCTTAAAATAACCTAAAAAATATGTTTTCCATAACCAAGGTTATTTGTGTACATTATCCTGTTATTTAGTTATTTGTTGAATTAAATTAACTTTCAGACTGACAAATCGTCGGGAAGGACAAAGGGCAAAGAAACATTGGGAAAGACAAATACTTTGTCCCAAATGTACCTTGTTGGCAACCGTGAAACCCTACTGAGAATTTAGAGGTTTTCGTAATGAAAATGAAGATGTTTTTAAATCTATCCACATTTTATTATTATTTTTTTTTTCCTGTAGACCCAAAAACAATATCGATCACAAAAAGAAATTGATTTTTTATCCTAGCACTAGCACTAAAATTCATAACAATAATATGTATAGCTAAAAAAAAATTAATTCTTTAGGTTCAACAATTTCTGATTTTAAACAGATAACAAGATGAATAATCAATTCTGAAACTAGCTTTCATTCGAAGTTTCAGTGGGAACGCAAAATCAAATTTCGGAATTTTTTTTTTCAGAAATGTTGAATTTAGGTGCGGTGTAAATGTACTATGATGTTCGATTTTGCAGCAGAAATTTTAAATCTCAGCTCAACATCTGAAAAACCAAAATCGAAAACGATATTAACTTTTTTTTTTAACAAATAAATACAAAAATATTGGAAGCAAAATAGTAGTTATTGTCCTTTATTTTTTTCCGGCGAATATGGTCACCGTATATATGGGTCAGTCTCTGAATTCTAAATTCACAAGCCTATCGATTGCAAATAAACCGCTTATTTTAGTCTCCGATTCAAGCTCAAGCCTACCGAATTCCCACAACGCTCACAGTTCCACCGAACTAATTTCAAAACCCATGCAACGCAATTCAGCGTTCATTGATTCATCGCTCCAATTCCTCTTTCCAACATAAAAACAAGAAAAAAAACTAACTCAAAGCGAAACATAAATCACCCGACCTTGACTCCACATAATAATATACCCACCATCTTTGCACTTAGCTATGCCAAATAAAGTAGCCAACAAAAGAAACCCAAACAAAAATCTGTTTCCAATCATTGGAACTTTTAGACAAACACCGGGCCGACGTGAGACGTTCAAAATTCAAAGTCATCTGATGTGACAACATTAATTGCCCAACTGGTTTATCGGTTCGCGCTCGGACGTCAAAAAATGTGATGACAGTTGCGTAACGCCGGGCCCATAGCCCGGTCTAAAGCCATCGACCAACGCGTTCAATATTTCTGAGCTGTAGTTGTCGCTATCGCTTTCCTATTAGCAGGTGCTGTCGACCTCCATAACCACAGTTCACACAAAGCCTTAGTTCACACACACTCACAGTAAGTAAGAGGCAGAGGTGAGACAATGTGTCACTGGCATCTTGCGAAAGATCATGATATGATGAGTAGCAGGCGAAGACTGGGAGAGGCAGAAGAGCATCTCTTCCATGCAAATGCATCTTATGCAAGTCGAGATGTAGATAGGTATATCAACTCAGGGAAAAAGTCCCCCAACCAAATCTTTGCATTGCGATGAGAGATTGCAGTTTGAATGCTCACCGTCTCCGTCTGAGCTTTGTGATAATAGCCTCGCTGTGGATTTTAGCACTTCAGCTTGTTCAACAGCTATTGCCATGTAATTGCGCACTGTTTGCGCTTAATGTGCTAATAGGCACACTCAAGCTGTAGGCCTTAAAGGTGAATGCAATATTTGCGATGAAACTGTTACAGAGTATGTCGCTGACCAAACAGACCCAACTCATGTAGGTATGCCAACAGGCTGATTCTTACACATTTATTTACCCATAAAAGAGCCAACAACCTTCGCTTCGGCTGCTATCCATTGAAGGCAAGCGGGCCTTTCTAATTGGGTTAATGGAGTCGTCGTCATATCTTGTCGCTCTGACTGAGACTACAACCGACGCTGATATCGATGCAAATGAACTAAACGAATGGTCCGCCAAGGCCATGCAGATGTTTATCCAAAAGAAAAAAATGTTAAACGCGAATATGGTATACGCTGCATAGATTGCGTGAGTTTTTATGGAATTTCGAGTCATAAAGCCAGACGCGCTTTCGGCTGAAATCGCTAAATTTCTTTGAGTTTCTTGCTACGACATAAAAGATTTATGGACGTCATATATTTTAAGCCTTAAGGGGGCTCAAACGTCCAATAAATAGCCGCTACCTTGGGGGAAACAATGTCTTGTTTTTAACTGGCGTTTAGCTAAGCTTTAGTAAGAGTCTTTCATAATGCGTTTTGAGAAAAAAAAAAAAAGAAGCTTCTGACACACCTAGGTATGACGATCTTAAAAACCCATGTAGGTTTGATGAGTTTTGCTGTAAATACGATGCGGACCCATGGTGTATGAGAACCTTTATATGCCCTGTTTAACTTATAGGTCTATAGAACAACAACCACCATAAGCCTTGCACTGAGTCTGCAGTTCCCGGACTTCATATTGCTGTCACTCTTCGATGTGCAAGTAACAGTGACGAAACCTTAAACAGCTTATTTCAAGAGAACGACTTGGTCCCTGGTTTGTTGTTTAATTCTTACACAATCTTTTTAAGAATTATTGTGCAGCTTCAATAGTTTCAAAAATCTCAAAATTTGTCAACCAAATTTTTATTGACGAAATAGTGCCAAAGGTGTTCATAAAGTCCCTAAGCTTCTCATTATTATAAGAAAACAAACGTCTTAAATAAATAAATATTTGGCACAACAGGTCCGGAGGGACTCTAGGCCTAGCTTCTCGAAACCATTCGTTTTGTTTGAGTTTTTCATTTTTGCAACGAATGGAAGGGATCTACATCTACAGTTTTATGCCCACTCCAAACGGCTAATTGAGAAGCTCTTACAAGACATTTATACTCGCGGATGTTTGTCAGACGTTCGCGAGAAGAACAAACGTTTTGCAAATAGTTAAAATGCACGTTTGAAAACCACAAGGCCTTTAAGTAGACCTCAAGAATATGGACACAATATTTCTCCATTCTGTTGAACCGCGAGGATTGTCTGGAAGAATGAATTATTAACATGAAGAATGAAAGCCAGGCACTCATTCTGTATTTTTCAGACGATTACCGTCGAAACGACAGACTTCCTAGCATCTGCGTTGCAAAAATTACGAGTTTGAGAGCTGAATCCACTTAATTTTCCACAAATATAATGAAACAAATTCGGACAGAATATAACTTATTATGGTCATCTACGTTTCAAAAACGATATCTTCCAGACGATTTTTTTTATACGGATCTGCTCCCAGGGCTTTCGACCTGAATCAAGTGATGTTTGAAGTATGTAAGCTTAAGCCCATCTAGTTTAGAGATCCAGGTTGCCCTCCGACCGAGATTTTTAAGGAAGCGGTAGATGACTTAGTGGGGAGTTTACTCATGGAATAGGTATGAAATGAGAATGAGCATGTAAGACCAACTTATTTGCAAGATTAGTGCGAATGATTGTAAGCCCCTTCCACAAGAAAAAGGGCTCTCTTAGCTACGCCAACTAAATTGGCATTAGTCTAAGAATTTCTTATACAATTTCAGTTAGCCGTGTTGACGCCCTAGAACTTTTGTCAATTACCTGCCTTAGTGCCGTTTTATATCATGTAAGTCAATAAAAGTGATTACCTCTTAAGGTTTTTTGCACTGCCTCTAGAACATCTGACAAATATCTGAGAGAGTATTACTGTCATGAAGAGTACCTTCCATTCGTCCCAAAAATAAAAACTCACACCAAACGAGTAATTGTGGAAAGCTAGGCAGAGTACCTTTACGAACCTATTGTGCCAAATATTTGTTCATTTAAAGTCAACAACCGACCGCAAATATTCACTCTGCTAGAGATCCCGAGAAATTGATATCGATGGTGCCATTCCTACTAGGTAAACAAGGACGAGAGAAAACACAGCTTCTTAAAACAATCCCACTATTCCTCTTTTGACAACAATGCGGTTGGAAGTTGTCATATGTGTCTTCTTCGACATCATTCTTGAAAACAGTTTGCGAAACGCAAAAGCACAATATTCCAAAAGTCTATAAAACTGTACTCTCAATTCAGAAAGCTGTCACTGGCGCATTTGGAAGTCTTAGGCGTTTAGCCCACATGATCTATATAGATCATAGATTTCCATGGGTTACAAAAATAATACGAGATCCAACTGTTGTTGTAAACCGGGGCACTGCCAAAATTTGAGTGATGCCTTTATTGTTGCTTTCGCTAGTAATATGGATTTCAAGATACTCTGTTCACCTAACATTTTTGAACGAATATGGCTCACCCATGCCGTGCATGGTAGGCAGTCCTATTGGGAGTAATTTTCGTGTTGCGAAAGCTCGACCATTAGCTCTATAATGGTACCATGGAGATGGGGACAGCCTCTGTGTCGAATCTGATGAAGCCCCATTTCTTGAGGTTGGATTCGTGGGGGCTGTGGTTTATTCCAAGTGCGGAGACTATTAGCGTTCTTTCAGAACGAAGAGGCATCATGATAGGCCTCGCCCATACGAATGGGTTGATGGACTGTTGCTTGCCGAACAGCCACGGTTATTCTACTAGGGTCTACTGTTGGCCCTGGGGCGTTTAGTCAACGTCTTTCTCAGGGACTCCAATGTGGGTGTGCCCACCGTGAAATTTTAGGCTGTACTGGCAGGTGTTCACATTAAGCATGCTTTTCATTTCTGTTGTTGTAAACCATGAAAATAAATCATGCGGCCATAATAAAAAACGCATTTTGATACTGAATTGGCAAAATTGGGTTTCGTTCTTAATGAAGGCTATTCTGTGAGGAATTAAATATACACTGCTCCATTAGGCTTCCTGACAGCAGCAGTGTCTTCCAAGCAGAGGACGAATGGTCTCATTGTTGGCAATACCTCGTAATGATATTACCATTTTCATTGACAGCCAGGCAGCTATAAAGGCAATTTCTGCTATTGAAATAAAATCCAAGCTAGCTCATGGCTGTCGCGAAAAGCTCAAGGTTCTCTGCTCGCAGCACGCTACCAATCTCTGCTGGGTCCCTGGACACAGTGACAAAGTCGGCAATGAGATAGCTGACGAACTGGCGAGAAAAGGGTCTGCAATGGATCAAGCCTCCACTCTGTAATCTTAGAGTACGAGTGGAGAACAAGATTCGTATGAAAACAAATAACAGGTGGAAAGAACTAACTACCTGTGAAGTACCTCGGAAGCTATGGCCAGTATATGACAGAGGCCGAACCATCAAACTTCTACAGTTTGACAGGTCATCGCTGTCTAAGCTGGTAGGGGCTTTAATGGGTCATAACTTTCTAAGAAACCACACGATGAAACTAAATCTCAAAGATGACGATATATGTAGAGGCTGCGGGGACGAAGAGGTTCATGAGGACACACCTCACTTCCTCTGTCACTGCCCAAGCCTCTGTCACTTGAGGAAAGGAACACTTGGAAGCTATTACTTCCATGATTTAGAAGAACTTTCTGATGATACACTCTTTGATCTTTACAGGTTCTTGAGGACATCAGGATGGCTGGACAACGTCGGGTAAAAACATGAAGGAGAGACATGTGCTAACTATCTACAGCACCAACGATCAACCCCCAAAAAAAGGGCATCACAATGGGTCCACAAGGACCTAAGTGTGGTAAAGTAGGGTCTACCCTGCTCTACGAACCCGTGAGAGGTCTTTCTTTGACCTAAAAATAAAATTTTATGAAAAGGTTTTGTTGAGAAACACTAAAAAAGGCTCTAAAAGACTCCATTCTTATCATCTCAATGTTTTTCTCTAATACAGAAGTATGGGAGTTTGCAAAGGCAATTGAAGATGCAAGTCTTTTTTGGATTGTTTTAAGCTCAATGGTCTTCGAGTCCTATTTCTGTTGATGGTTTTTGGAGAAGGAGATTTAAAAGCTCTGTAGCAACTTTATCAGAAAGGTAAACGAAAGGTACTATCGGTCGTTCAAAATTCCTAGAGGATTTGAGACACCTACTATCCGTTTCTGACTACAAAACTCAACTCTTGTGAAACGCGAAGTAGAGAAAGACCTTCTCATAGGTAGCCCGCGTAACTGGATGGGGTAGTAAACGATTTGAGGTATGCAACTGGAGGTAAAGAACCTTCTGCCCAACAGTCGATTTTGAGATGATCTTAAATTTTTAGAAAGAAAACCCCAAGACTTAAAATTGGTATGGATGTCGTGGACACACTTAGAACTCAGATTTCATATAATGAGAATGGAATAAATTTTGGCAGATACAAAATACCGGTAAGTGCCATCGAAAGCACAACTAAATTCGAGTGTAAATTCGGCTTGGACGGCAGTTTTATGTCTGCATTTTTGATCGTTTAGCACCAAAAGTCATGTCTACACATTGCAAGAGTCAGGGGTGCAAGTGTAAGCTCATGTAATAATTCTCAATCCCGATCCAAATATGGATTTATGTCAAAAGTGAAATGGCTTTGAAACGAAAAATGCTTGCCCACCTCGCTGCACATTACTTTGATTCATCTATAGTCAATGGACTTTACCAATAAACATTTTTAGTTTCGATTTTAAATTTTAGTATTTCACAGTGGCTATATTCTCCATACAAATTTCGCAATTGTGAGCTTTTGTAAATAGAAAGTCGAGACTAAAATTTGTTATTTGTAGGGCGAAATAACCTTCTGGAGATAGAGTCTGAACTCTGGGCACTCATTCCGTAACTTTTCAGACGATTATCGTCGAAACGATAGAACCCAAAACTAGCAACTAAGTTCTATAATAACAGGTTCGTGAGGTTAATCCAGTTCATTTCCCACAAATGTAATGAAAGCTGACGATATTCAAAAAAAATCGAGCAGATTAAAACTTCTAATGGTGATCAAAGTTTCCGAAACGATATCGTTCAGACGATCATTGATATACGGAATCTGCCCCCTGAACGTTGAAGTGTGCGTTGCAAGTACAGCGTTGCCTGCATAATTTTTTACAATTGTACGCAGAAGGACTTTAATGAGAACTCAGGCACTACTTTTTCAATAAAATCTTGGTTTTGTAATATTGCAACAAATTCCAAAAATGAGGCAATCCAATCTTTACATGGCTGACAATATTTTACGCAGGGCTTTAAAATTTTCCTCAATAAAATTTATTAAATTAAGTAAAATACAAATTTAATAAAGGGCACTAAATCGTGCTTCTTATAGCCATTCGTTTGCGAGAGTTATATATTTGGACAAATAACTACGAAATACGGCAAGGGATTTTAATATTTTGATCAAATGACGCCTTGCGACGTCTAAGTAAACTTCAAAAACATGGACAAATTATTTTTAGAGACTGTTAAGCCGCGAAGAACGTATGGAAGTCAAACCTTTAACATGGACAATGCAAGCCACTTCCACAGTTGGTATTTTTGTTCGGCTATCGCCATTGAAATTCCATTATGCAGAGACCTTAAAAAGACATTTATCCTAGTATCCTACCGCTATTCCTCAAAGAATCCCCTAGGATCGACATACCTACGTATAAACACTTTTTGATCATCATCACTGAGGGCGCTATTTTTCCATTAAAAACCTAAATAGTATGTTCACTAATATCCACTTCCAATCACGAATGTTCACTCCATGAATTTAGGCTTAGCATTGCGAAACCACGGCAAGTACCGTCCCAGAAGTGGAAAGCGTATCAACTTGGCTTGCAAAACAAATAAAACTCATTACAACCTGAACCTAGCCATGTGTATTCCCACTGATTTCGATTTTGGAAGCCCGTGGTGTGGAATACTAATCGCACATAATATGACAAAGCTACCTTCCTCATTGAAAACCACGCACCCAAATAAGAAGTTGCTGCCCCATGTCATTTACCTTGATCACTTCGAAATGGCTGCCAGAATGTGCTGGTATCCAAAAGCACAGGTTAGCCACGTGAAGTGCACACAAGAACCGAAGACTCGCTAGATCACTGATTTTTTTAAATGCGTTACACTTCACTTATCACAACACATGCACTTAAATCTGGACTTATCACCAACCTTCTACAGTAAAAATTTCGAAAAGGTTGAGTATCTCTCTCGTGTTTGCGCGCCGAATCGACAGAAAAAAAGAAAATAAAAACACCGAATGACTACGAACTATCAGAGCACGTCTAGCGAAGGCGATAGCCCATGTACGAATCGTTAGCCATTCTACGGATCTGTAAAGCAAGCCCCACACACACACACGCTTGTGCATTTAAGAGCCGAGTCTATAGCCTTTCAGAGCACGAGTACTCGCTTTGGGGCAAAACAGCCACTCCAATCGAAAAACGTCATACCAGCTGGTGGGGTATTGCATAATTTGTACCACCAATCGGGGGGGGTTTTTTTTTTGCTCGACTATTTCGTTTGCAGAGTGTGAGAGCGACTTTAACAAAACGATGAGCACCTCAATATAAAATCGAAGCAACCTTGCGTTGCAACTTGCAAACCTGCGGATTCACCGGAATGCTCTACGCTGTTGACGCCAAATCCAAGACACGCTCGAGTGTGAGTTTTAATTGTCTGGTCTTGCTCTCATGGCAAATGGTTATCTTTTGGGGAAATTCAGTGAGTAAGGCTTCTTCACGTAGAGCTCAGCCGATCCACGTAATTGGAACACTACGCGGTAGCCTTTAATTACAACTGCAGCGGAATGCAATGCAGTTGCTAGAGGGTACTTGGCTTGAAGTGGGCGTTAATGACGTTGTCGTACAAAATGCGGATAATGCAATAAATATATTGCAATATGGGTTAGTAGTCTCTGCCGTCTAGTGAGTGTTTACTGTTGACTAGTTTTAAAAAGTAAACACACCAGCAAAGAGCGGCGCATTGAAAGTTGTTTTGTGCAGCGAAGCGGGTTTGGTGTTGTGGACGGCCGCGAAGCTGACTAAGCTTTCGTGATTATGGTTTGTTTGCCACTGAATTGACCTGAATTGGATAGTTTTAGGTAAAATGTCACACGTTATGCAAACGTATTCTCTAATTGAGGTATAGAGTTTCGAAACGCAATTCATAGACGTTTACGGGCTTAATAGGACGTTCACTTTTGGTAACTTGAGCTCTACACCAGTTGCAGTAGGTTTGGTATAGGTAAACATGTTTACGAAACTTCAAGGGAGGAAAAAAAAAAATGCGACAGTTCAACCTCTTATTTATTGCGTGAAAATTCGATACCATTGAAGATTTATGCTGCAGCCAATTTTAAATAAGACCAATGTTATGCCGCTTTTTACAAAAAAAAAAAAATAATAATAATTTTGTGCGATTTATAATGTCAAAAGAACGTTGGTCACCTAAATTTTAGGTCCAGTACAAAATTCTCTCCAAAATTAAGCTCTACACCTTAAAAATCAAGTTTCCGTCACAATTTAGAGCGCATTTTCTCAAGCTATATATGCATTTTGACAGATCATTGTGTTCTAATTTATTTATTTATTTAACTACTAAACATTTAACCTAGAGTTAATCAATTATTAGTATTTAAAAAAAAAAAATATTTTAAAATATGTTACATCCCTTTCCATTTCAATTTATTAATATTTGTTTTAAATTGAATTTTGTTATGTTGAAATCAATCACATGATTGAACTTATTAAAATCCTTCGTCAAGTTATTTATTGGGCCATTGCTTCCATAGTTACATTGAGACGTCTTTTGGTATATTCATATTGGATGCCTTGTTGCCCATGCTTTCGGTCTAGTATTCATGTTTATAGAACTAAGAATATAGGTTGAGTTGATGTTGTCAGTCATGATGCGAAACTAAAACAGAGCATTCGATTTTTTTTCTCTTCGTTTTTCCAAGGTCTGCATTCAGCAACTTAGATTAACTGATGTTATGTTATAATTTGGTGGTTTGGAACAAGGATTCGTTTTTTTAAATGAGTGTCTCGACGAGGAGTATCTAGACCCTAACGATCTACAAGAACATGAGAAAGTTTCTTTGATCTCATTACATCACTATTGTAAAAACTTGGACAACTGCATAGATAATTAATTACGTCTTTTCTAATTTCATTTGTGCCCGTATTTGTTAATAATTATGATTAAATTTACATTTTTTCTCACTCGAATTGCATTTTTGAAGGAAGTTATTTTCAAAGAAGAGCAGTTCTCTGTAGAACTTATTCGGATATTGGGTTGGACGGTTAAACTATGAATCATCCTTTCGTACCAAAAAAAAAGTGATAATAATAACTCATAGAAAACGAATAGTTTTGAAAAATCAGTTCTTTTAATTTTCTTAGAGGACGTTTGCAACGCAATGCCCTGGAAAATGTTTTTATAAAAATACAATAAAAAAAATTATACAATGGAAGCAAAATTAGCATTTTTTTTCTCATATTTTCTTACTTTGAATAATAAAAGAAAAGTTAATTTTAAAAATCAAAAAACTTGACTGACTTTAAAAAACAAAAAGAGCTTAAAAGATATGAACAAGGCGCATTCAAGTATACCTACCTAATTATTGACAATCGGAGCCTGTACCTAAACAGCCTAACAAAAATATGAGTACTCTCCATCACTCCGGGGAAGAATACGAATCAAGTGACACCTCACTATTTTAGATCGGTCAAGCCATTTAGGCTACAGAGCGTCTTGAAGGAATTTACATAGGATACGCGCGAAACATATAACCCTCCCTGTGCCAGTCTTGTAAAAATACGCTTGTTAAAGGAAAAAAAAGAAGGAAGCAGAAGGCGCGAAAAAACCGACGAATTTTGATAAACATTTAGCATGAGGCTGCTATCCTCTCTGTTTTGTGATGAGAGAGGGTCAGTGCTAGGGTTGCCAGATTTTGCTCTCAGCAAGACAACCGAAATTCTGTAATAAATCTTGGGCGTCTGGCAACGCTACTCAGTGCAGAGCATATCACTTAACATCACTTATAATTAGCACAAAAAGAAAGCATCTCGTTAATTGAAAATGAAGATGAAATAATGTCACTAAACACTGAACAAGGTGGATGTTAATTGTTTAGAAATTAACTTTCAGTAAATAATATTTCACCAAAACTAGTGTCACCAATGGCTCGGCCAAAAAGAGAGTATATAAGACTACTTCAGTAAGTCTACTGAATCTATCTAGGCGTGCGAATCTTGTAAATATTTTTCCCCAACTGGTTAAGTTTCGTATTTCATGTTCTAAAATAAGAGTCACTATTAAACTAGAAATATGTACCTATACAAAATAGGTGAAAAAAAATCTTCCTCGCAGTCGGTAGGATTCGAACCTACGCTCCCAGAGGGAATCTGATTTCTAGTCAGACGCCTTAACCGCTCGGCCACGACTGCATACAAAAATTCGTTGGTCAAAACTGATGTCGGCTGCTCTGTATCTGAACTTAATTCATTTTATCTGTAAGTTTGTACCTATTGGGGCAATAAAATTCGGGCTATAAAATCCAGTAGTTCGAAAATGTTCCGACAAATATCCGAAAATATCCTAACGACATTTCATGTTCGAATACCTCGGACGAACGAGAACATGCAGACACTACTGACTGCTGGCATAAGTCCGGAAAGTTCCTACTCGAACGACGGTATTTTCGAGGTCGAACCCGAACGTCGAAGACCCGCAGGAGAAGGTGGATTTGATGGGAGCTTTCTTTGAGAATGTGTATACGGCGAACAACCCTGTTCGCGACCTCGAGGACAGGGCCCTTCTTAACCGCTTTTATCTGCGGACCTAAGCTCGAAATTGGCGATCCGAGAACAACGGTTTCAACCTGTTCAATGACGACAACTGTGCAAATAGCACAATCGCCGATATAAAATCTCATCTGTTCGTGAGTAAAGGTGAATTTCGGTCAAACCCTATCCCGAAAAAGGATAAAGATAGGACAAACCCTGCTAATCTGCGGTCAATTAGTTTGCTCCCGAATGATAACAACGCATTCGAGAAGGTCGTCAACAGTGTGGCCACAGTGGAATATAATATTCTACTTGTGGAATATTTTTAAACTGCAGAGAATATATTTTTTTCCAAAAAAAATGTTCACATATAAAAGTGGAATATTTTGTTCTCCAAAAGGAATTTTTAGATAACAAAATAGTCTCCATAATTTAAAATTCAATTCCTAACTGAAATTGAATGGTTATTTGCCCATGTAGTCTGTTTCATGTCACCATGGAATAATATTTTTTGTTGCAGTGATAGTTTTTAAGTTTTTTTTTTTTTTTTCAGAGGGGTACACAAATATTAAGTTCTTAACTTTGTTTGAAGTAAAAGTTTATTTGTTTTGTATTTATTTATTTGTATTACAAATGAAAAATGCTGTGAACGATTTTTTTCATTTCATTTAAACGGGTTCGACTGTAATAAATGTTCGAAAGCGCTCGCTAAGAGCCAGTAAGCTGGAATAAGTTAAATGTTAGTTTTTAATTATATTTAATTATTTTTGTCTAGTATGTATGTAAGTTAAAGAAAGAAGTATAATAAAAATTAATTTTAAATGAAAAAATGAATTAATTTCAATTGCCAAACCTACCTCTGTTTCACTATAAATGTATCAGTATCACCATCGAATATGAAACGAGTATAAATCTCAGCCAATACACACTAACAATTATTATTTATTTCCATAAAAATTGAAAAAGGAAAAAACATTGTTGTACCTACACAGTCGCGCCCCTATTGTTGAGCCAATATATTTTAATTCGGGCTAACCACCTATGGCTGTGGGTCGACAAGAAACCCACAAAAAATATATCTACCTAACTAATTGATATGATAGATTTAACACTGCGTACCTTTACTAATATGAAAGCGTTTGTCCGTTAAATTTGGCTTCACAAATATTTGGCAATGGAGTATTTGACAGCTTAAGACAGCAATCGTATGTTTTGTTGGACTATAATGTATGAACATTGGTAAGTTTATTGAAGAAATGACTTGAACGTGATTGAAATTATTTGAGAAATGTTGAATGTTTAACAAAATAGAAATTAAGTGACTAATCCCAAACAGATGTTCAATAAAACACGCCTATATTTATACCAATAGAAGATTTTTATTATGCCCTCATTATCTATATAGATCATTGATTTCCATGGCTTACAACAATAATGTGAGATCCAACTGTTGTTGTATACCATGAAAATCAATGACCTATAAGGATCATGCGGGCTTAATAAAAAACGTCTAATGTATGGAATATAAAGTAAAATTGGTTTTGAAATATTAAAAAAGTTCAAATGAATTCCAAATACATACTGTGGCATTATTTTGTTACAAGATTTGTTTAAGTTTTATGCAAAAAGCAAAACCTCTCTGCCAGAGGGACATCTACACGAAAGTTACATTTTAAATGACTTTATAGTAACTGTTCAATATGTGTCAGGAATTAGAGTGATTTTAGGTCAGACAGTATCTAAGAAGTGTTTTAATCTTCATTTATCTTTCTAATGACAGCGTTGGTACTGCGGCCATCCGTTCATCATAATAGGAAACAGTTACTTAGCCCAAAAGGAAATAATTGTAAGGATATTTTTAAGTAAACTAAAATAAATGTTAGCTTTAAATTGGATTTAATCGTTTTTGTCTAATATGTAAGTTTAATTAAAGACACGAATAAATATGAATTTAAAATGAATGCAAATGATAAGAAACAGTTCTGTATATGAAGAAATTAATGCTTAATATTTCAGAAGTTGTTCATTATTTGTACAGTATTTTATAAAAATTCTTATAAACAATAACTTAAACTTTAGGGAAATCAAAGTAAAAAATGCAAACGTCCCCTAATTAACTAAAAGTGCAATCGAGTAATCCGCATATTCCTAAGAAGAGGGTGTTCTAAGTATTTATTTTATGAAGTTTTTATTAAATGAAATAAACAATTGAATAATTGAAAGCTGTGTTGAAATTTGTTTCTTTTTCTATTCTTCATTAATTGTAAGTTAAATATATATTATATATTATATATTGCCAATGTAAGCATTGTAGTGAGAACCGTTAGAAATTCTTCGGAAGCATCTATGTAGGTACTCGGTTCTTAAAACAAGATATCTGAATACATATTTGTTGTCCTGTATCTACCTCACTTGGACGCCAAATACAAAGAAGTGAAATGAAAAGAAAAAAACAAAATTAGTGTGACCAACATTAAAATGATAAAAGCTTAGTGAAAGCTAAAAATGAAGCTCTCTCGCAGTCGGTAGGATTCGAACCTACGCTCCCAGAGGGAATCTGATTTCTAGTCAGACGCCTTAACCGCTCGGCCACGACTGCTTATGTTAATTTTAAGTCAAAGCAATTCCGGACTTCTCCGAATTTTTTTCATTTACCTATACAGATTCAGTCTTCCAGTATGCATTATTATAGTTCTGATCAAAATACTAGATGTGTCTGCTCTGTCGATTTAATATTTTTAGATACGTGATCTAGAAAATTAAATTAAAATTAAAATATCATAGATACCCATACACACTTGCCTCTTATGAATTTGGTACCTACTTGCAAAAGAAGATTGTGTGGTAACATAAAAGTGTTATTGTTATTGTGTAGTGACGATAAATTACATTTTATTTCTTCTCTAAGATATATTATTTTGTTGGTATTACTAAGAAACTAAGTACATAGGGGAGACCAGGGCTAGGGACAAAAATTAGCATTTTTTCCTTTTTCTCCTGAACTAAGACTGATATCAAGACCGTTAAAACATCATTCAAAAAAGCATCCTTTGTTCTTTTTAAACAAAGGTAATTATTCAAATAAAAAAAAGGAGATGAGGACACTTTTTAGGGTTCCGTAGCCAAATGGCAAAAATCGGAACCCTATTAGATTCGTCATGCCTGTCTGTCCGTCCGTATGTCACAGCCACTTTTCTCCGAAACTATAAGAGCTATACCGTTGAAACTTGGTAAGTAGATGTATTCTGTGAACCGCATTAAGATTTTACACAAAAATAGAAAAAAAACAGTAAATTTTGGGGGTCCCCATACATAAAACTGAAACTCAAAAATTTTTTTTTCCTCAAACCCATACGTGTGGGGTATCTATGGATAGGTCTTCAAAAATGATATTTAGGTTTCTAATATCATTTTCTTCTAAAGTGAATAGTTGCGCGAGAGACACTTCCAAAGTCGTAAAATGTTGCCCCCCCCCCCCCCTCCCCCCCTTCAAATGAAAATTTTTTGAACGAGATCTAGCGAGTAGTTTTTTTTTTTATACGTCATAAATTGTAGACCTCAATTTACCTTTAATACAATCAACTCAAAAAAAAAAAAAATTTAATTTCATAAACATAAACCTTATACATAAGCCCTGAACCATTATTTACTAATAATAAATCTAATATATAAAATTATCGTGTCACGGGGTGCGTAGTTGAACTCCTCCGAAACGGCTCAACCGATTTTCGTGAAACTTATTGTGTATATGGGATAGGGTTGAGAATCGGACAACATCTATTTTTCATATCCATGAATGTTAACGGTGGTCCACCACTCAATTTTTTATTTTTTTTATGGGGAAATACACTTTGAAAAAAAAAAATGGATAACATAAAGTAGTGACACTTCAAATAAAAAAAAAAATTAATTTAAATTTTAAAAGAAATTGTTGTTGTCAATTATTTTAATTATTTTCCAGGCAAATTGCTGTTGTCAACAATTTTGAATTTTTTTTTTTTTTTTAATATATGTACCTAAAAAGTTTGTTCTTATAAGTTATGTTTACTATGTTACATTAAGTAACTTTTTGAAATGAAGTAGATAGGTACTTTGATAATACAAAGATGACATTATGGCCGACGATATTTTGCATCGAATTCGCACTGTGACATCGGATAATGAACTGGAGATGTCAGATGAAATGCGCAACAAAGCTTTGATTTTGATCGAGGATACATATGTGTCTGCTTATGAGTGGCGATTTGTTGTGCAAATTGGGGATGCCACAGCCAAATCATTCAATTCAAGACGCATTTAATCGAGAATTGGAGCGAGAAATGGACTTCGATCGAATCGCATTGAGTCAAACTGTTCAAACAAATGTGCCAATGTTGAATCAAGAATAACAGAAAGTGTACGATGAATTGATGCAAGCAGTCGATAACGAAAATTGCGGAACTGGAAATACATTCATGATTTCACTTATTTTGGCTACAATTCGTTCGAGATCTGAGATCGCTTTGGCTCTAGCCTCTTCTGGGATAGCGGCTTCTTTGTTAGAAGGCGGTCGTACAGCTCATCCTGCATTGAAATTGCCATTGAATCTGCAAGTGGAAGAAGAACCTACATGCAACATTTTAAAGAACACTGCGATGGCGAAAGTACCTACGGCAGCAATGTAAGATTATGATATGGGACGAATGCACAATGGCTCACAAACGTGCGTTGGAGGCCCTGAATCGTACTTTGAAGGATTTACGTCATGTTAAGCGACTTTTCGGTGGAGCAACGATCTTGCTTTCAGCCGATTTTCGTCAAACGCTACCTGTCATTTCGAGATCAACTACGGCAGATGAATTGAATGCTTGAAGGCGTCTGCTTTATGGCGATACGTCAAGAAATTGCATTTGACAACAAACATGCGAGTTTCTTTACAAAATGACCAGTCCGCTGCAGAGTTCTCCAGGCAATTGTTGGCGATGGCAATGGTGTGATTCCAGCAAACTTAATCACCGGCCTGATTGAGTTTCCACAAAATTTTTGCAACTTTACAACGACACCGAAAGAAATAATCATGAATGTTTTCCCGAATATCGCTCAGGATTATATTGACCATGATTGGCTGAGTGTAAGAGTGATTTTGGTTGCGAAAAACAAGAACGTCGATCATTTGAATTTCGCCATTCAAAACCAAATCGCTGGTGAGTTGCATTCAATTCAACAAATCAGTCGACTCCGTGATGGATGAAAACCATTTATCCCACTTTGTTGCGCAATCTAAATGAACCAAAACTTTGTAACGGTACGCGTTTGATTGTGAAGAATTTAATATCAAATATTATGCAAGCAACGATTTTTATTGGAAAATCAAAGTCGAAGATGTTCCTTTCCGCGGATTCCACTTATTCAGAACGATTTGCCTTTCGTATTTAAGCGTCTTCAATTCCCGTACGTCTCGCTTTTGCTATGACAACTAATAAGTCGCAAGGACAATCGCTGGATGTGTGTGGCATAAATCTTGAATTTCACTCTCGCTCTCGCTTTGTACGTGTACGAACCCGATAATAGGAATAGAACAAAAAATTTTGTGTAGGTAGGGTAAATGTGTCAACAGTGGATCAGAGTACACAGTGAATAACTTGCTCTCATAATGTCGCTTTTTATTTTAAAATGTATCTTGAAATTAGAAAAGAACACATTTTGACTTCCCCTCGCAACAGACTATCAGTCTGCGCGATCACTTTTTCGAAGGTGGTTATTCTCATGATTTTGTGTTTTCTGTATATGTAAGTATTTTTTTTTTTTCTGTTTTATTTTTGATCTCATTAAAAATGTGTGTACCTACCATAAAGCACTTCAGTGAAAAAGCGGTAGGTTGGCCGACAAGTATTTGATTTTATTTATTTATTTAATTTTAATATAACTTTTGATATGAAAGGTACGGAAAAAGCCGGGTGGGTACAGTTACATATACAAAAAACTGATTCGGGTACGGAACGTTCGATTTTTATGATTTTTGGTTACAAGGAAGGACTTATGCTACCTTTTGTTGTGAAAGCAATACTTTATTTGGATTAGTTGAATTTTTGAATTCTTTGTATGTTCCGGGCTTACCTCTACATAATTTGGATTTGAAAGTCGACTCAGTTATAATTTTGTTGCACAACATCAATGTACCGAAACTTTGTAATGAATCGCATCTGATTTAGTGAGAAGGATCTCAAATCAAATGTCATGCAAGTGATGATTTTGAGGGGAAAATCCAAAAGCAAACACTCTCATTCCACAGATTCCGCTTATTCAGAACGATTTGCCATTCGTACGTAAGCGACTTAAATTTACCGTGCGTCTCGCTTTCACCATGGCAAATAATTTGTTGCAAGTATAATCGATGGATGTTTGTGCATTTGTAGAATCAATCTTATATTCCCATGTTTCTCACATGGATTTAGTGAAAAGCGGAAGGTTGGCCGATACGTCAAAATCATTGCGGTTTGATTGAAACAAATCAACATTGCTATTCGTCATTTAGTTCTAAGGCATTTAATATAAGTTTTAAAAAATTTAGAATTTTAGTTGGCCGAATTACATAAAGTAGCAAGTGCATTGTGCATGCTTGGAATTATTATTTTCATTACAATAACAAATTTGGGCGGAACGAAGTTTGCCGGGACAGCTAGTAATGATATAAAAATACACTATTATTAAAATAGGTATCGATCAAAGTTACAACGAACTACAAGAACTTTTATGTTATGTTACTTGCTGTTTCGGAACCCTTCATGAGCGAGTCCGACTCGCACTTGTCTTACTTTTCTTAATTTTACTAGTGCGCCTTGATGTGGACACAATCAGTGCCAAGTTCATTAAGTTTACACTTAAGTTATGAATTAGGTAAGTTAAACTGAATTTTTACCAAAAAAATAAAGATTGTTGATTGTTTTAAAATATTCAACTATAAACATTGTTCTTCTGTGTCGGAAAATATTGGCCTGGTTTTTGAATAATCTACTTTTTTCCACTTTCTTCACTGAATTCATTAATAGAAATTTCTTCCGTTTTTGTTTTGAAGCTTTTGTACTCACCTTTGTATACGGTTTTGTACGGATTTCCAGTAAATCCCTAAACAAAATATTGAGTCAACGAGCCCCGAAAAAAATGTGCCAACTAACCCCGCCCGACCATTTGGCAAATAACAAGATTTTTCAGGAGCAAAAACAGAAAATAACAAAAAGTTGAAGACATGCATGGACAACTAATAGGTACCTTTCATGTACTTACTTCAAAAAGAAAATTTGCGCATGACATTTAAAAACGTCCGAAAAGAGGAAAATAAGTTGCTTATGGTGGCAAAAAATCGTTTTTTCTTAAAATTTCTTGAATGGCATGCACTCGCGACGAGATACAACAGGAAACTAAACAGTTATCTGTATTGAATGTAAAAACGGGAATGGACAAGCAATTCATCTTTACTATTTAAAATAAATGGCAGTAAGTCAACTTACTGCTTGTGCCAACTAGCCCCGGTCTCCCCTCCTCTTCTTCTTCTACTGTATCATATGCAATGCTATTATTCTAGCTGTCTGTCTGCCTCTTTAGCTATCGTAGGTTTCTTAAATCGTTGTTCTATCTAATATCCAATGACCATCAAACACAAAGCTTCGAGGAGCTATACCCACTCCGTACAGCTGGCAATGGGTGAAACTAGTGCCCAGCAAAACTATTGGAATTAGATTCTGAATATCCACAGAAATCAATTTATATACACAAATTGTTTGCAACAGCTGCATGATTTCCTAAAATTCTAAGAAGTGGTCTTTTAGTCGGACAAAACTTAGTAATTTTATCGAATCTAGATTTTCTTTTCTCGATTCTTAAAAACAAATTATATTTCGTTTGAAAATATTTGGGTACCTAGTACCTACTCGCAATGCGTCCTTCACTTTCGTAAAACATATTTGTAAACGGACATTGAAGCAAAATTAGAAACACATACCTAGCGAATACTCTTGAGTCTAGACGACAAGTAATCACTCCGAGCTCTTTAGCAAAGTAAATACAAATTTAGAAACTGTAACAAAAATAACTTAAATTTAAAAAAAAAAATAAACTTTTCATAAACAATTTGAAAATGAGGCCTTGAAGTGTCATTAGATATGTAAATAAGTAGGTATTTATCGGATTTTGTTTATTTTTACTGTGCTACGTTAACGTTCTATAAATATTTTTGATAGAGTTCTTAAGACATGATCTACGCAGCCGTAATGCGAAAATTAAACCATTCTGTTCGAATCTAAATTGACTGCAGTTGAATGTGAATGGCATATTTTCAAATTTTCAAATGTACTATGAAACGCCCAAAATAATTGCGTGCGTGCATTTATTTAATCTCTGCTTAAATATTATTACGCAACTCATTTTAGATAGCACATTTATGACAGTCACTATCTCGCACTATACATTTCCATAAGCGGCGCTGCTTCGTTGCAATCCCTAATTATCCCCAAATTGTGTCACATCACGAACACTTTGATGCTGACTTACCTCGGCAATCATTCCTCCTTTAATCATCTCACATAGGTACGTTCATAGCTGGCAATGTGGTCGTCATTTATGTTTCCATACATATTCTCCAACTTAATACCATACGTGCATATTTTTATCCAAATTTCGCGGCATATCGACGGAAACGTGATGAAACTTATTTTCGCCACAATCGCATTGATAAGCGTATTTGACACGTGATACTGCTGGTACTTAACCACTTTGTGCCCATCATCCAGGAGGCATTCTACTCGTTCATTTTGGATCACTGTTCGACATGGACGACCGACCGATGCATCGCAATGACGGGGAAGTGGTGGTGGCATGGCAGCTCAAAAGTGCGTGTGCATAATAATGCGATTATGCATTTGAAACGACGGAACCACATTTAGCTGTAGTTAACAAAACAAATTGTATTCAATTGCAAACGCTTCGATGTCGCCGTCGTCGTGCGCCGGTTAGCTATTCGAAATTACGTAAGCGGAATCACGTTGCACATTTCGGCCCACGGGAGAGAGACACAAATTATGTATTTAATTATTTTAATGAAATCACAGATTGGTTTGTTTAATATGGAATTGCATTAGTAATTATTCAAATTATGTGAAAAGTTAGTGATATGTTGAAGGTTTTAAAAAAGAATGGGGAATACAAAAAATAAGCGCATGCTATTATTCATTACGCCTGTAATTATGCTCGGAAAGTTGTTACATTTTTTTGGAATTCAGTTTGTTGATAGGTATGCAAAGTTTTGTATCTATTAGTAGGGATGAACTGGTATTGCGGATTAGTGATGGGAGAAATAAAGCCCATTGCTTTTTCCACATTTGGGGTAACATTTTTTCACGCACATCATTTTAATCCTGTTTTTGATATGTAGTTATTCTGTGTGTGCATTTTTGGAAAAGCATAATTAACTTCGCTTTAGGGAATAGATATTGTTCTGTATTTAGTGTTTTTATACAACAAACGTTGATGATTTACCCTATATATATATTCTTATGTAATTTAATTCGATATTGTCCGATTACTGTTTTATATTAATCTTTCGTAAAAGAGATTTTTGTTATTGTTATCTCTTAAATATTGGTCGCATAGCGTTTTGCATATAAACGAGCCAGCATTTATTCGTATGTTAATGTTTTCCTGTTATGCTGCGCTCTCTAAAGTTACTCTCTATAATTCTCAAATTGTTGTACTTTCTTGTTATGCTTTGTGCGGTCATTCGTTATAGTCAATGATCGATTTTGCCTGAGAATTAATCTGCCTATTTGTTAATCAACCAGCGACCAAGCAACATCATCCATCACTCGTATGTATGGTAGTTAGTTAATTGTTAATACAAAATTAAACAAAACATTAATAAACCAAAATTATATCTAAACCATACTCTACCAACTTTATTCGTTCAAAAACATTTATGGTCCTTCGCGTAGCCGAATTTAATCGGAAAAGACAATTTTTGTGAAAAGTTAATTTTGCCCACACACGTGCTTAAACAAAAGTGCATATATATACGTACAGAAGTACTATATAACTATCTTTCCTTTGGTCTAAATCTCATGCGTGATCTCTAATTGCGAATTATTGATATTTCACAGTGCACGTTAATTTGTGAACGTTTTTTCGCGGATAAAATGAATTTTATCAAAGTAAAACGTGGTCGTGCAAAGGGCATGATCTCTCGCGCCGCAACATTTGCTGAATCGGTTGATATCAATTCAACGCTATCCATGCTTGAAATTAGGTTAGAAAAATTGAAGGAAACGTGGAATGAATTTGTCGAGCTCCAAAATGCCTTATACGAATTCAGTGCTGATACTGACTTCGTAGATCCAGAGCCTGAATTCGAGGAGTATGAAACTAAATACTATATGGCTCATTCTATTCTGACAAATTTCATTCAAGTTAAAAAATTAACTGCTCAACCACAGCAAACCAAAGAATCGGTCGTAGAACAATTAGCTAGTCAACAAGCTACGTTCCTCGAGAAATTAAATAATG
The DNA here is from genome assembly GCA_946477585.1 of Cheilosia urbana. Lineage (NCBI taxonomy): Eukaryota > Metazoa > Arthropoda > Insecta > Diptera > Syrphidae > Cheilosia > Cheilosia urbana. The sequence goes on along the minus strand of OX297854.1, from coordinate 13,458,239 downwards.
TACCAGATAAATCCGCGACGGCGTCGGTTAAATTGCCAAATCTTTCGATACCAATCTTTGCGGGCGATTATAAAGATTGGCCTGAATTTCGCGATTCATTCCTAGGCTCAATTGATTGCAATGCATCGCTCTCGCCTACACAGAAGCTTCAATATTTAAAATCCTTTTTATGTGGAAAAGCAAGCGATCTTTTAAAGCATGTAAAAAATGCTGACAGCAATTATTTGGAAGCGTGGGATCGATTGGAAAACCGTTATGATAGAACTCATTTAATTGTTCGGTCATTTGTTGAATCTTTCGTGTCTCTTCCAACAACACACACGTCAAATGTTGTTTTATTGCGCAAAATTACCGACGGCGCAGACGAAGTAATTCGTGGTTTAAATGCGCTGGAGTCAAATAATCGTGATCCGTGGCTAATTTACATTTTAACTCAGAAACTCGATCCTGAAACGAAGCAAGCATGGGCTGAATTAATAGGAGCTAGGTCTGATGCAACTATTAATGAACTTTTAGAGTTTCTGCAAAATCGTTGCGTGTGTCTCGAATCGTGTTTTAATTCATCTCGGTCGGTTCAAACTCGAAATAAACCACAAGGATCAATTAGGTCGCATCTAGTGGAAAAAATGTACGGTTGTCCTAAATGTAAAGCTGAACATAGTCTCTTTCACTGCAAACATTTTACCGCACTTTCTGTCGATGCTCGACGAAGTTTTGTTAGAGAAAACGCTCTCTGTTTTAACTGCCTTCGGCAAGGACATACATCCAACAAGTGCCGGTCAAACAATCGATGTAAAATGTGTAATACGCGCCATCATACCCTCGTTCACCCTCCAAACTCGCCATCAACATCAACCAACTCGCCCATAAACATTTCGCCATCAAACGACTCGTCCACAACCATTCCCTCGTCAATATCTTCGAACGCACTAGCAAGTACAACATACTCGGAACTTCCCTCTACGTCATCAGCAGCAAATCCCTCGATATCTACTCATATTTGCTCATCGCGTCACGCAGTAGATAAATCCCCTCGTCGCACCCACACTTTGTTACCAACGGCTATCGCCCGCGTACAAGACAATCAAGACAATTTTCAAAATGTTCGATTGCTTCTGGACTCGGGTTCCCAAGTGTCCTTTGTCACAGAACAAACTGTTCAGAGACTACGCCTTATACGTAAGGCTGCTCGAATTCCCGTGCTAGGTGTTGGTTCTACAGCAGCAGGAGTTACAAACGGAGTTGTAACCCTTACTCTCTTTTCGTGCCATACTGCCAGCGTTGCCATTTTGACTGTTTTCCAGTCAGATCTGACTGGATTGAAATGAATTTAGCTGGAAGATTTTTTGAAATCCAGCCGGCTGGTTTTTTTAGCTGGATTCAATTTTTAAAACATTAACTTATTTTATTCTTATTATCAGTTTTTTATTTCTTTTTTAAGCATGAAGTCTGTTATTTTTGTTTCTAATAAAGTTTATTTATGATTTTGTTTTGCAATGTACTACTTATTAGAATGAATTTTGAGACTTGTGTGTATATTTACAATTCTTTGTCTTTTTATAAAAACAATTTTTATTTTCTTATACTTAATTACCTACCCTTTAATGTACAAATACGAAAGAAAATGGATTCTGTGTTATTTTTATTGAATAAAACAATTTTTTTTATCTTAGCTGGATTTTTAGCTGGATTTGTGTTTAAAATTCTTTGACTGTTTTATTTGACTGAATTCCAGTTTTTTGACTGCTTTTTTTCCAGTCAAATCTGACTGGAAGAACGGATTTGAAATGGCAACCCTGCCAACAGTCGGTCGAGATTCAGTGCTACGTAATCTCGAAACTCACTTCACTAATACCTTCTCATCATAACCAAAGCTCAGCTGTAAATTTCCCTTCGGTATATACTCTCGCAGATCCTAAATTCTATGTACCGGGTAATATTGACGTTCTTGTTGGGGCTGATAAGGTCTTCAGCATTTTCGATGGATCTGCTATTCGTGGTCAACAAGGTCAGCCTGATCTTATTCCAACCATTTTCGGTTGGGTGCTTTGTGGAAACATGGAAAACCCAACATTATCTAACATGAAAAATGTTGATGCTTACTGCAGTCAAATTGACACGTTGCAGTCATTTGATCTTGAACGCTTTTGGCGTCTCGAAGAAGTGCATCATAAGCAAGCTCTTTCTACCGACGAACAACGTGCGGAAGATATTTTTGCAAAATTTCATTCGCGCCTGCCCAATGGAAAGTACCAAGTACATTTGCCATTTAAAGTCGACAACAAAACTGACTTCGGAAATACGTTCAACGTTGCTTTGCATCGTTTTCAATTTACCGAACGTAAAATTGCTTCCAGTCCATATTTAAGGGAAAAATATATAGGCTTTATGAGAGAATATCTCAATCTAGGCCATATGGAAGAGGTACCAGAAAAGGAAATACAAATGCCCACAGACAAGTGTTATTATTTACCACACCATGCTGTCATGAAAGATGAAAGCAGCACAACAAAGGTCAGAGTAGTTTTCGATGGCTCGGCTAAATGTAGTAATAACAAGTCCCTCAACGAATCGCTATTAGTAGGACAAACTTACCAACGAGATCTCTTCTCTATTTGCCTTCGCTTTCGTCGACATATCTATACGCTATCGGGCGATATAGAGAAAATGTTCCGCCAGATTGAAGTAACAAATCGCCACAGAGACTTTCAACGAATTCTTTGGAGAGAGTCCGCAAATCAAACCCTAAAACATTTTCGTCTTTCGACCGTAACATACGGTACGGCCTGTGCACCGTTCTTAGCGGTGCGAACTCTCTACCAATTGGCCCTCGATTCGAAAGATAAATACCCGCGCGCGGCGGAAATACTTCTCAACGACTTCTATGTAGATGACGTGATGACCGGAGCTGATTCAGTTGATGATGTGATTTCGCCTCGTCTAGAGCTAGTAGATTTGCTGCAATCAGGCGGGTTCAATCTCCGCAAATGGACAACTAATTGTTGGCCACTGTTACTAAGTCTTCCAGAAGATCAACTTGAGTTATCACCCAAGGACTTCGAAGAGCATAACTCCGTGAAATTACTCGGTCTTCAGTGGTCACCTGCCAAGGACACTTTTTCTTTTAAGGTAAATCTGAGTGAAAATTCAACATTTACTAAACGTCGAATTCTATCTGAGGCTTCTAGAGTATTCGACCCTATAGGATTCCTTTCACCAGTCGTCATAGCCGTCAAAATTCTATTTCAAGAGCTCTGGCGAAAAAATTATTCATGGGACGATCCTATTTCTTCAGAACTATCTAATCAATGGTGTTCAATACGTAATGAGCTGCCCAAATTAGAAACTTTAAATACCCCACGAGTCATGTGGACGTCAAACGAGAAACGTGAGTTTCATGGATTTTGCGATGCGTCTCTAGACGCTTATGCAGCAGTAGTATACTGTGTAAGTAGGAACTCCGTTGGCAACATAACCAGCGCAATGGTTGCCGCAAAAAGCAAGGTAGCTCCGATCAAAGTAGTGTCACTTCCACGACTAGAACTTTGTGGAGCCGTTCTACTCACACGGTTAATTCAAAAACTTAAAACATCTTTGCAATGCAAAGAGGTTAAAGTTTCCGCCTGGACTGATTCTTCTATCGTCCTGCATTGGCTTTCAGAACTACCAAAAAGGTGGTCAGTCTTCATATCAAATCGTACGTCAGAAATCTTATCATCTATACCAAGAGAGTCTTGGCACCATGTACGATCTCATGATAATCCAGCTGACTGCGCATCCCGTGGTATCTCACCCTCTCATTTGTTAGAAAATGAGTTGTGGTGGTCAGGACCATCATGGATCAAGCACGATCAAAGTCAATGGCCTAATACCGTGAATCTAACATCAGACTTTTCAAACGAACAACTCGAACAACGCAAAACTCCTCCTGTCAAAGTGCTTTTGTCGAAGGTTGAACCAACAATTTTTTGAAAATATCGTAAACAATTCATCCACATACCTTAACTGTATCCGTGTTCTCGCCTACGTTCGACGTTATATCTTCAATTCTCGTGTTAATCCAAACTCTCGTCAATCGCAAACCCTAACTACAAGTGAACTCTCAACCTCAAAAACCCTTTTTGTTAAGTGGCACCAGTCAACCTGTTTTGTTTCCGAAATTAATAAAATCGCGAAAAATGAAGTGCTAAAAAAAGGAAATAAATTAGCGTCCCTTAATCCCTTTTTGGATACAGACCAAATCCTTCGTGTCGGTGGTCGGATCCAAGAATCTGATACAACATTCGCTACCAAACACCCTATCATACTCGATAAGAACACTCGGTTCGCGAAACTAATCGTAGAACATACTCACAAACGATATTTGCATGTTGGTGTTTCACAATTGTTTGCCATTCTAAGGCAGGAATACTTCATTGTCGGTTGTCGTAATCTCATACGCAGTGTTGTTCATAATTGTGTTAAGTGTTTTCGCTATCGTAAAACAACATCCACTCAACTTATGGGTAACCTACCTGCCGAACGTGTTCGTTATTCGCGACCCTTCAACATCGTCGGAGTTGATTATGCGGGACCCATAACCTTACGCTTAGCTAGAGGACGAAACCCTAAATTTGTAAAAGCGTACATCGCTATCTTTATATGCTTTACCACAAAGGCCATTCATATAGAGTTGGTTGGTGACTTGACTTCCGCCGCGTTTATAGCAGCCCTCGATCGATTCGCGTCGCGCAGAGGCAAACCATCAGAAATTTGGAGCGATAACGCAACGAACTTCCACGGTAGTAAGCGACACTTGAATGATCTGTTCAAGCATCTCATCAGTCAACAGCACAACAACATCATCAGCGATCATCTAGCCAAGGATCAAATAAATTGGAAGTTCATTCCCCCTTCTTCTCCCCACTTCGGCGGTTTGTGGGAGGCGGGAGTGAAATCGGTAAAGTTTCACCTGATGAGAGTCATAGGCGATCATAGGCTCACATACGAAGAGATGAGCACTCTGCTCTCTCAAGTGGAGGCTTTACTCAATTCACGACCTATGTGGCCTACATTAGATATGGATCCCATCGCTCTTAGTCCGGCTCACTTTTTAATTGGTGAACCCATTGTATCCGTTCCTCGTCCAGATATATGTGTACAAACTGTTTGCCCTTACTCTAACTGGTCTCTTTTACAGAATCTAAAGCAAGGCTTCTGGAAGCGCTGGCATGTAGAATATCTGACCTCACTTCAACAGCGTCCGAAATGGCAAACAACAAATGCAGGACTGAAGGAAGGGGACGTGGTTATGCTAAAAGACTCTCATTTACCACCATCAAAATGGATACTCGGTCGAATCAGCACAATACATCCTGGCAAGGATAACCGAACTCGAGTTGCAACAATAACAACCCAAACGGGCGAATATGTTCGTCCCATCATAAAAATAGCTCCTCTACCATTTGCTGAAGGAACTGCGTCCTTCAGGGGGGGCTGAATGTTCTGTATTTAGTGTTTTTATACAACAAACGTTGATGATTTACCCTATATATATATTCTTATGTAATTTAATTCGATATTGTCCGATTACTGTTTTATATTAATCTTTCGTAAAAGAGATTTTTGTTATTGTTATCTCTTAAATATTGGTCGCATAGCGTTTTGCATATAAACGAGCCAGCATTTATTCGTATGTTAATGTTTTCCTGTTATGCTGCGCTCTCTAAAGTTACTCTCTATAATTCTCAAATTGTTGTACTTTCTTGTTATGCTTTGTGCGGTCATTCGTTATAGTCAATGATCGATTTTGCCTGAGAATTAATCTGCCTATTTGTTAATCAACCAGCGACCAAGCAACATCATCCATCACTCGTATGTATGGTAGTTAGTTAATTGTTAATACAAAATTAAACAAAACATTAATAAACCAAAATTATATCTAAACCATACTCTACCAACTTTATTCGTTCAAAAACAGATATAGTTGCTGGAAAGCTGTTATTATTGAAAAGGCTTCGGAGTTCGGAAATTTTTTTTATGTCCAGATTAATGTGACTTTCCTTTTATTATTACTATTATTTTATTTGTTGTCGGTGAGGCTAAGATTACACGTATCATTTTTCGTGTCAGATTTTGACATGTAGACGTCACAAAAATTTGCTCTTGTCACGTGTGTTTCTCGTGAGAGTTCGCTGCGACCAGACGCTTGATAGGAGATCGGCACGTCAGCATGTAAAAATTTGCCAGGAAAAATGACACGTGAAATGTTTTTACAATTCGTCGCTTTAAAGGCAAAGTGACATAAAAAATGTATGATTTTTAGGCGCGATGTTTGAAGTTTTGCGTCACACAAAATGATTTTCTAGTTAATTAAAAATAATATACAAAGTGCGTTTTCTTACAATTAAAATATTTTTCTCCCTCTTTCAGATAGTATATAAAATTGTACAAAAGGCAATACTTATTTAAAAACAAAAAATATGTATGACGTTTTGCGAAAAATCTGATGAGGTTATTTAAGTTTTTACTTTCTCATGAGTTGCAAAAGTGTCGTTTTGTCGCTTGACATTTTTTCGCAATACGTCGTTTTGCCAAAACAAACACAACCAATCGCGACAAGGCACAACGCACAACTAAAAAAATGTCATTGCGGCACAAAAAAATTGTGGGGGTTTTAGTGGAAAATCGAAATGACACTTTTTAGAACGTGGAATGTAGAAGAAGTAGAATTAAGCCGTTTAGGCAAACAAAAAAAATGTGGTCATTTTTGTATATCTACTTTACTCAAAAATGACATATTTCGACTTATGTCACTTTGCCTTTAAATTTGTAAATCTGTAACTTTGATCAAAGTCGCATCACTCATTTTCAGTCGCAACTATGCGTCATGCTTATTTTCGAAAAATTATATAGAAAAAGTGGGAACAAAATCCTCTGTTAGCTTCTTGTCTTCATCTTTTTTCTTAAATTTTCACTGATCACTATTCTACTACTTATTCATTCGAATTGAATTTGAATTGAATTTGAATTTGAATTTTTCACCTCGTTAATGCCGGTAACGTCGGTAATACAACGCGGTATTCTCTTATTCACGTGAACGCATACATTCTATACAATTCAGATCCGCATGTCAAATGTTTGCGGATTTGAAATTAAATTGATCGTCTGTCTTTTGGTGGTTGATAACTTGTTGGTTAAAAATCTTCGAAAAAAGGCGTTTTCAATATTCTTAAATTCGAGTGTTGTTGCCGATTTTTCATACTGGATATAGATATGTATTAAAAATAAATAATCAACGTTTTTCAAGCTACCGAAAATCCAATTACATTAGCAGAAGAAAATGGTTTCCGTAAATGAAATTTCCGAAGTCATGAAAATCAGGCAGAACTTTTAACAAACACGATCTGCGAGAAAAAAAAAACGATTTCACGATTAAAATTTTAAGACAATGCAACTACAAAATTCATGGAAATTTATTTTTTATGAATTTTTCAGTTTCCCTTTAAAATTTTCCAATTTTCTCTTCATATAAACCTTCTTTAGGCGTGGACAATCGCAACAAAGAAAAGATAGCTCAAATCGGACCGTTCTCGAGTGATGGGCGGTCTTACGGATGCAATTTTGTTTTATATTATACACATAGATTAACCGAACTAATTTATCCATCTTTCCAAGGATCTTCAAAAACAGAGATCAAAATGAGTACAATAATTAAAAATAAACTTCGTATAATTTTCGCATGAACACCCGTTAGCTTGAATGTCAAATTGGTATGGATAATGTAGTTCACCCGATGAAAAGCAGAAACAGAATGGAAAGTCAGAGTCAAAGGGAATCGAATGGGTGAATCGAATCTACGATTCACGTGACTATTTGAATAGGGCTATTAATTTTGCCTAAAATTACACATTCACACATTCATTTCATTTGGTGGTATCTCCTTAGGCTCTAGTTGTTATAGCCAAACGAAAAAGTAAATTTTATTTTTCCTTTTTTGACCACTTAAAGCTTAAGGTTGAACTCAAGTCCTTTAAAATATAGTTTATTTATAATAAGCCCTTTATGAAAACAAAATAAGCAAAAATTATCTTTAAATCTTAATATATAAAAACGTTCGTGCGTATGTATGACCGACCATAACGGCTGAACCACTGAAGCTATCCCCCTTATATTCACACCATATGTTTGTGTGGTGCTCCGGATGGTTTATGTTTATTTTAGATCCTATAGGGGGCGCTGGGGTCGCTTTTTAAAAATTCTTATTTATGGACCGATTTGGCTCAAATTTACACCATATAACACTTAAAAAAATAGAAAGCTTTTGCCAAAATTTGGACCCGATAGGTGGCGCTGGGAGATATTTACGACAAGTTAGATTTCCCTGCATATCAATTTTGTATCAACAAATATTAAATTTGTAATAATATAGTTGGCGTTGGTTGTCTATACTTTTTTTGAATTTTACATTTCAGTAATTCATGTTTCATTTAGCTGTACAATTGTTCGACGAAAACTCCAAATTAGATTTTAATCAATTTTAAATAGGTAAATAACATTTCCATTCGATTTCCGGCACAAATAACATAACCAAGGAAAATGTTCTTACTGGCCAAATTGTATGATTCTTCATTTGTTTTGTTCGAATTGGTGTATTTCAGGAAGTCTTAAAAGATCAAATTTTGGACCCGATAGGTGGCGCTGACGTCGATCTCCGAAACCGCTAAATCGATTTCAATGAAATTTTGTGGATGTGTACGGTTGATTCCAGCTTGAATGATAGGATACTTTTCGACCCGATAGGTGGCGGTGTTGTCGTTTTCCGAAACAGTTTTATTGAGACGATTGAAATTTTTGGGATGGGTATGGTTGCTTAAAGTTTGACAGAGAGGATAGTTAGGGACCCTATTGTTGGTACTTTACAAAAAACAGGCGGGATAGGAAAACGGGTTGCGGCACTTCATACTATGCTACTCTTTGTCGTGAAAACAACTTTATGGGGATTAGTTGAATTTTTGAATTCTTTGGATGTTCCGGGCAGTTAAAACGCGTTTGATTTGATGGTGAAAGATTAAATCAAATGTCATCCAAGCGACGGTTTCGAGGGGAAATCTTAAAGGCAAACATTCTCATTGCTCGGATTCCCCTTATTCAGAACGATTTGTCATTCGTATTTAAGCGTATTAAATTTTCCGTGCGTCTCCTTTTCAATCTCAGAGATGGTAACACCTACCATAAAATTTTTCATATGAGGGAACTCGAGAACGGAACTTCCGACTTTTGGATACTCTTTGGATTTGAGTTTGTCTACGCCTAAGGAAGGTTCATACGACGAAAAAAAAAATGGAAATTGGAGAATTCTAGAAATTTATTTTCCATATATTTTGTACGGGGAGTGTTATTTTTGTTTTTTTTTTTGGATTTGATCGTACCTATACAGTGAGACCGCATTTGTCAAAAGATATTTTGGATCAAAAAAATGTATTTCTGGTGGAATAGTGAATGCTCCAAATTCAAATAATTTCAGTCAAAAAGACAGTATTGGGCGGGACGAAGTTCGCCGGGCACGCTAGTTTTCTATAAAAATGGTTTATTTATTTTTCCGTAGGTACGAAAAACTTTTTTCCGATCAACTTTTCAGTCAATTCCAAAAAAAAAAAACAAATCATTCCACTGAAATGTTTTATTTCTTTACAATTCCATCTGTCAGGAATTTTTTATTTCTGGTGGAATCAGTGATAGTTGATTTATTGTGCTTGTCTAAACGTAAAAACATAATACTGTTCCAGCTTTTCGCTTGCATTTACGGCCTTAACCAAGTAAGAAAAACACCAAAATACAAAAATTGTTTATTTTCAAATAACAATCATATCTACATAATAAATAATTTATTTCATTGAATACCGTCAAACAAGCAACACAACCAAATAATATAAAAAGTAACAGGAAATAAAATATTTTAACATAACTATACAGTTCGCAAAGTTAAAATTTATAAACTCATTTATTTAAATGCAAACACTACGACTTTTCCGTTGTAGTTGATGGTGGATTGTATCCCTCAACAGTCAGCGAATCACCAAAAAGTGGCTTGAAGAACAAAACAAACCGCGCATAACGTCTTGCTGAGTTCTGGAATTATAAAATAGACCATGGTATTGAACAAATTTATAAATGCAAATCGAAATCAAATTTAAAAGTATGTAACTGAAAAATGTCCTTGAAATAACTTAACACAATCGAAGTCAAAAGCTATCAAAAGTCTGTGCGTCGAAAACGTATTTCATAAAATCATTTCTAGGTATCCATATCTAGGTTACCTACTCTTACTATAGAAGGTTCATTGATAACTTCTCTATTATAGCTAAGCCCCTGACCAAATTACTAAAGAAAGGATATCAAATTTAAATGGGAAACATGAAAGTCGACCTTTTATGTTGTGCATAATGTTCGCAAAACGACTCGAGGTGAAAAAAAATCCATAGTCCAGAACTCTCACACCACACGATTTACTTGGTATGACTAAAATTCCGGTCTGTTCATATAAGAATCTATATTTAAATAATACCTATAGTTTTCTGAATTTTAATAAACTTTTCATTTGCTCAAGGTTCAAATTTTCTTAGCAAAGGTTTTCTCAGAATCCTATCGAAATTTAGTTCGATGATTTTTACCACCACAATTTTCCATAGCTCTCTCTGGATTGTGTACCGGATATTTTTTTTTTTGAGAACGAGTATCTAATGTTCCAACCATTTACAACACAGTAGCTCTTCAACTTTGGGTATTTCTTAGCCGGTACACAAACTAAGGCTCCGTTCACAATAATATTTGGTATAAGACAATTTTTTTTTGTTTTGATGCCCGCACCCAATTTTGTAGCAGTAGTTCACTTTTTGTAGTGGATTTATTTATTCACCAGTAACCCGGATAATTTGACACAGAATCGGGCCCTAAGGACACGATTCACGAGAATTCTCCCCAAATTAAGATAAAGCAAAACAGAGATAAATCTAACTAGCACTTAATCAAACGCTTGTATGTCAGACATACTTGGAGGAGGTGATATTAGTTGTTGTACTTTACTTTCGCTGAGATAGTATGTTTGTTTTAAGTCCTATGTACAACAAAAATAAACAAAAATGGACCAATCTTCAGAATTTGATATTTCTGTCGGTGTAACTATTGGAATCTTGATTTTTGCATGGACCCAGGTGGAAAAAACCGGGGCGTCCAATAAAAAAAAAAAATCCGGATTAACGTAAGTTTTCACCAGGAAAATGGTGAAAACCCTGGCGAATCGGACAGTGAAAGTTTGTAACAAAAGTTTGAAAAGCAATCGCTTAGCTTGTACTCGAACCAACTAGGTCTTTGAACAATTTGCTTCTCTGTTTTATTACGGAAATTTGGAAATTTCTCAGACTTTTAATTTAAGTAGGTATGATATTTTGATGAATTTATCTGAGAAGGACAGATATTTTAAGTAAGATTGAAAAATGAGATGGGTTTCTGTTTATAGGTTTTTGGGAAATTATGCCAAATCCGATTGTGAGTCTGCAATGTAGGTACTAGCGAAGAAAATACATTCATTCGACTTGTTTCTATAGTTCTGGAAGAAGTATTTAGAGACTGTGGTTTTTACTTTAGATACAACATCTTCTCTAATCCGCATGCTTATTCGCGCGGTGCGTCGTATGGATACAATGGGGACAAAATTTATACAGCAATGGCAAAAAGTAAAGAGTCTTCCTATCCTCGCATAAAAAAATTCCATTTGGTGTCAAATAACATCGTGGAAGTGTCAAAATGTCTACCGATTTCACATATTGATTTAAGGCACTAAAGCGCCATCTCTGAGCTACGTGAAATACGATAGTACTCTCGATTTTTCTGTGTCAACTAATAATTTGATGCAATGATGTCACAGATGAGTCTCATGTCATTACCTTTACAATGATCCCACTATCTTCCAAGGTCAATTATTATAATGAACTTATAGGTTTTGCTCAGAAGCCCTGAAAGTCTTTTTACTATTGATTTGTTGTCGTTTAAATTTATATGGCAACAAGCTGCACCAAACCATTCTTAATGCGAGAAACAGATTAACACAGCGATATCAACAGCAACTTTGACAATTTTTTAGAACCAATCTATTTTAATTACTTTCAACACGTTAGCACAGCAACATCGACAGCGACATCAACGTAAGAGCTTATCCTAAATTCGCTGTTGCTGTTGCTGTCAAAGTCGCTGTGTTAATCTGTTTCTCGCATAAAGTGGTAGCAATTCCAAAGCAAACGCCTAAACCCAATTAAATCTGTGTTTGCTGCGTCGCCTCACCTTCTTTGCTTAAGCCACATAATCTTATTTGAAATTGTTGCTTAACCAACAGCGATTAGTTATGATATGATTAGCATTATAGTTCGATCATCGATTACGTGACCCCGCCACACCTTTACTTACCTCTGCTTGAACAAATACTAAAAGAAAATTACACAAATTACTTTACCATTATAAACCTCGATGCAATCTTCGAGACGTTAGTCAGTGTCGTGAACGACTGACTGAACAACTGATCTGGAATGTCCAACGAAACACTTTGCCTGTTAAACTCGGGCACATCGTCGTCTTTTCCACTGCCGTCCTGAATAGCTCTTCCGTTCCTCAGTGGATTGCCGCCGATGAAGTTGTCTTCCTGAAATTGGTTTAAGTGAAAAAAAAAAATCGTCAAAAATGTGTCAACTAGTGCGGTCAATTGTTTTAAGAAAATAAGTATTTGCAAAGCTCGTAGGCGCAGAAAAGTTGGTCAAAAATGTCAGAAAATGTCAAAAAGCATATAAACTCCCAAACAACTCGTCAACTTTCAAAAGTGAAAACCCAAGATTAGTTAACATTTCAATACCTCTCGTTTATTATCAATAAAAAACAAAACAGCCAACAAAATGATTCTTTTTTACAATGAGTATGTCTATTTAAAAAATGTCCATTCATACATTTTTTTTTCTTATACGAAATGGGTATGGTGGACTTAAGCTAACAAAAAAAAAAAAAAGAAATAGGATTATTTTTCTTACATTTTTTTTAACTAAATTTACAATATGTCCTCTCTTTTAAATTAAATTAAAAAGAAAATAATAATTCCATACATATATAATCGTAATATACATTTTATAGTTATCCACTATAATATAAATTTAGGTACAAAATCGAAATTCTACATAAGTTAGCGTACACAACCACTAAAGGGAGAGCCCGTCCGTCTCTCTTAGTAGTTATCCTCCTCTGAGTCTGGTACAGTTTCTGTCGTTGAGCCCGATGAACCCTGTAGAATTGGCCCCGAGAATCTCAAGAATTTCGTCACAATATTTCCCAGTCCAGCTTGAGCGTTATTGGTGCCACCCGACGACGAGCCGCCACTTAGGGCTGTAAATGTGGTTAGAACGCCGGTGGTGAGGTCGTTAGCAAGGTTTCCCACAGCTCGGATCTTTGGCGACACAACAGCTGAGATTAGGGTTTGGAAATCACGGATCGGTACAGGCGATACGATGTTGTATTCCTTGTTCTTTTCAACGTTGCTCTTGTCCAGTTGGTCGATTAAGCGCGTCTTGGTATCTAAAAGACTGTCGATTTTCTACAAAGGGGGGAAAAGAGACGTTTAGTTGAAATTCACCAAAGATATGCGGGATTAGTACTCACGCCAAAGACAAATCCAAGAACAGCATTCTTAGCCTCGAAGGCGGCATCGGGAACTTTTCTTTTATTTCTATCTACATCACTTAGGTCGCTTTCCTGGAAATTTCAATGAAAGATTTAAGGAAAACTTTATGCATGAGGGTTTGCTAAGGACTAGGCGAATTTAAGTAAGTGGTGCTGAAGTGAAAACGTGTTAAAAGCACTTTTAGGGCCGTTTTATTTAATCGAAGTTGAACACAACTTGGGGATTTTTATATATCAAACTTTTTTTTATATATATCAAACTCCCCAAGTTGTGTTCAACTTCGAGTAAATAAAACGGCCCTAAGAGCTAAAACGTTGTGCATTTTTAAGCTGAAAGTTCAACGATGTGATGCTTATCCTTGTAGGTAGCTAATGCGCGTTTGAGATCAGAGTAAGATACTTAAGACGCGAATAACAGAAAGCGAATTAAAGAAAGAAATAAGTGAGTTTTTTTTTTACTGAATCCACCATCTTGTGTCTGTCATGATTATGTGCGTTCAAAGAAAGTAAATGCTATTAAGAATACTTGCGTAAGTACTGCCGCAGTATATTTCCCAGGCTCAGAGATTCGAGTCGACTGTAAATATCTTTCGAAACCAGCAATTACAGTCTCAGTTAGTATAAAAACAAAAATCAAAGAAATAGTAAACTTCCAAGCAAACAAATTTAGTATATCAGCATCGCGTAAACAACAGTTAATTATCGGAGTAAGTGAAAGCCTTTGTAACTGCTTAACAACTCCTAATGTCAATTTGTTTCAGATTTGAACATTACGGCGATATTTTAAGCACAAGTTCAGATTTCCTTAGAAAATTACTAAATAATTGCAAGCAACAAATACAATTTATTAGCTCTATGTACTTTGGCCAAAAAAAAGCCCCGAATATATTGATTCATATAACTAACCATAACCATTGCCATTTTAATTGTTCGTATTTAATTTTGAAATTGTAAAGAATTGTACACATTAAATAGCAATATTTCTTTAAAATTTGGTTAGTGGTTTCTGGGCATATCAAGACGTAATATGATCATGACATTGTTTTGGTTTTTAAATCCGCCACTAATGCTATCGTTTTCCTCACAACTTCCACATAAACGTCACAATTTATAAAAATATTAGGCAACACAATGAGCGATAAGCTTTAAAACTTTACAACAATCCAAGATACTTATAATGGTTTTTAGTGTCCAGGCTACATTTGTCGAACACACGATGGCGAAATATTCCATACAAAAATATTTATTGTGGCTTACAAAATAATAAGGTGAAGCTTAAAATTGTAATTTATTAAAAAAGAAATCTTGGCGTTTTCCACAAAATTTGATTCAAAAAATATACCCTTAAGCTCTGCACTTTGATAATCTAAAGATATATTAATTTCGGTTCAGACTAGCTTTTGAAGGCTTTCCTCAGTTAAAAGAACAAAATAATATCAAACTAAATAAAATTTAAAAATCTCAATATTTGTACACAACATTTTTTATTAGTCTCAGTTGGCTTAGTAATTCCTTTCTTCATTACCCAAGGGATCAACTTTTGAGTCCGATGCGATGTTTTATTTAAACGCACAGCTCATAAGGCTCAATAGATTTATAGTATATTTAAAATTGAAGGTAGCTTTTAAATAATTTAACTATTGCAGAGTTACTTATTCTTAAATAATTTATATATCAAGTTCAAGTTGACGAGCTAACGTCACGAAAAGTAAATAACAGGCTTACATAATACGTTTTATCTTTTTTAATAAGACCTTTGAGACGAATAAAATTACGTTTTAGAAATGATCGATCCAGGGATTGGAAGAATAAAATGGCTCATGTACAAATACGTATAAAATTAAAAATCCAAGGGCAATCATGTGCGCATTTAGAGTTCGATAATTTAGTTTATCATCACATCCCAGGACTAAATTTTTACCCTACTTATTCACTCGAAATGCCAATTGACTTAAATCGCATTTTGAAAAGCTTATAAACTGAAATGTATAGCTAATCATTAAATAAATTCGGTTTTAACTCCGAATTTGAATTTGCAGTTGGAATAAAAAAAAACTTTCAACTGCAAGATTTCAACATATTAGTATATATAGATTCGAGAGAAGTTCGAATCAGACCACCATTGTGGGGTCTCTTTTCGTCTCTCAAACCTAGGCCTAGCTTCTCACAACCATTCATTTTGTGTGAGTTTATCAAGTTTGAAACGAATGAAAAAGATCTACAATTTTATGCCGACTCCAAACGGCCAATTGAAAAGCTATTTCAAGACAGTTATACTCTCGGACGTTTGTCGGATATTCGCGAGAGGTCAACGGGTCCAACACACTAACCACTAAGCCACTGCGCCTACTTTCAACATATTAACAAATACAATATTTGGATTTAATATTTATACGTATAGATATGAATCGAAAAATAAACACTATACAATCTCAAAAAAATAAATAAATACTTGATTAAATATTCTATTTCTTCTAAGGTTAAAAAAGATAAATTTGATGTACTCAAGAAGCTTATTCAAAGCAGTTTGGTAGCAATTTCCATACCGGAATTCACATCTCATGCCAATGACACCTACAACATAGATTTAAACTAAAAGAACTGACCGAAACAACGTGTTCAGTAAAGTGGGTTGAACTGAATTGAACTCCCTTTTAACTGTACTTAAATATCGAAGTATATATTATATTTACCTCCAATATTATTAAATGTTTTTGACAGTTGACACTCAATGAAAAATTTGAATGTCTGAAATTCGATTCCATTTGCATCTCTACTTTTGGCGTCGTTTTCGACAAACCTTTAATTTCGAAACTCAAACAACTATACAATTTATGACATAATTCAACAATTCAAAAGCATTTGAATGTCGTATCCAACTGTATTGGAGAAGGAAATTGTATGCAAACATTTCTCAAAGTCGTTTCAAAGCTTGATCCGAACTTGAACTATTTTTGTTTTTTTAACAACGTGCCAAAAATAGTTCTATATTTATATTTTTTTGTTATTTTTGAAACAGGCTAAATGAGTCTTTACCCATTCTTCTGATATTTTCTGTCCAATACACGATATTTACTTTAAACAGCGGTAGAAAATAATTGAATCTGTTTAATTATGGTAGCGATTTTCGAATCATATTAACAATTGAATCTCCGTTGGTAAAGAAGCACAGCATTTCATAAAAAATATATGCGTAAGAGTGAAAATTTAATTCAGTAAAAATAACATTTAGATAGATTAAAAGCGTAATTAGACCTAACGCGAAGTCTGGCATAATTTTTTGTGACGTGGCTGGGTCAAGCTCCCACGCCCTTCGGCAAGCTAAGAGAGTGGGTGTTAGCATGCAAGCAACGACCCATGAAAAGGCGAGCAGCGCGCTTCAAAATTTAATTTTATTTATTAAAAGAGTTTAAAATTCATAAGACTGATTTGAGTTGGTATTTATAAACTTAGATTGCAACCACAAGTATTTAACCAGTTAGGAACAAACCCCTTTTTATAAGGACAAGTTTTTGAAAGTTGTAGTCTTGGCAGCTCTAAAATTGGTCTCTCAAAATAGCGGGTAGTGAATGAAATTTATCCAATAAGCGAAAAATTGGTAAAAGCGTTTCAAAAAGATTTACAGTTGCCAAAGTCGGTACAACCACTTCAGAAATAAAAATAATAAGCAAGCTATTGAGTTATGAAGTCTCATCGCCAGCTTCTATGGTAAGGAGAGTGTTTAGACGAACTAAATACACAAGTCGGTATTGAACGACATCTATTGAAATGATTCTAAAACCAATTACCTACTTTTGAGTGTCTTAAACCACCAAAAAACTAGATCAGAAGATCGGGAAATTGTGTCCGAGTGCTCAAGTAAAATAGCAGAAACCTCCACTTTAACAAAATCGTTCCATCTCCCATACTGACCTAAGTACACTCTAAGTACACCCTCTTTGAGCTGAATGTTTTTTCGAAAATGTTCCACCAAAAGGTAAAATTTTGCCCAATACAATCACTCAGGAAAAAAAAAAAAACATTGTAATGCCAACAATTTTCGTTGGTTAAAATTTGTAACGCAAATATAAATTTTTTTGATTTAAGAATGCAAGTGTTGCCAATGATGTAAGCAAATTGTTATGGAGAGTATATTATTCTTACGCTGAATACTTGATTTTTCGGAAACTTAAAAACGAGATCTTGTTATAAAAAATAATTTATAAAGCAAAAACCTTTGGCTTAAATTTTTTTTTAAATCTCAAAATTCTTCGCTTAGAAACCTTTTTTTTTTTTTTTTGAGTGTATGGGGGTTTTTCTGGTAGTCTTCTTACCTCAATTTCAATAAATGGAAAACTAAATTTACCTCGTTTAACCACCACCAAATGAGGGGGATATAGAAAAAGCACCAACAAACTTAGACCAATCAGAGGTCGTAGACCAACATCCACAATTTACAAAAACACTTATCAAACAAAACGATCACCACCCCAGGACCGATTAATAGTTACTCCAAGGGTCGATTGAGTTCTCCGAAAACCGGTCTCATTGAAATCAATAAAAACGCGTGCCATCTTTTACAGTTGCTCATCGAAAAAGTCCAATTCAACCTTAAACCAATTAATGCCTCTACTACCACCGATGGCGATTCCAATATGTAAGACCAAGGCGCTGCCTTTTTGGGTCCGAGTAGTGTTCTTGAAACGCTCAAACAAAACAAAACAAAATGTGAATAACATTGAAACGCCGCGCGAAGAGCCACCCGTTTTGCATATATATCACGTTATCAGCGACACTAACACCGTCGATTGAGTAATAACATTTATCGATCTACTCCGTTGACATAATAATTTCATTCGAAAACAAACGACAGAAAAAAAATTCATTTATGCGCGCACCTTCAAGGTCGTTAGATGATCGAAAAGTTAACCCTACTTGGTCATTGGCGCTCGTCCGGCCGTTCAGCTCGCGTGTTCACTCTTTTTTTTCGGCCAACGGAAGGCGGCACAAAGAAAACAAAAAAAAAACAAAAAACGCGTTAACTAGACATATGTAATAGCAAATGGTTATAAAATTCCCCCGCAATCCGTTGGTTGGTTTTTCACAACTCCGAAGGTGTTATCCAATGAATTGTGGTTTTGTTGTGTTATCTCTTTGAACGGGTTGCAACATTGAAAACGAAATATAATTAAATGAACAAGAAAACGAAGAAATCACAACAAACTGCGCGAAACGACTTTCGCCAGGCTTCATCAGACCTCCGCGCCACTATTGGATTACATCGACGAGGCGGTTCGATCTGCACCCCTGCGCCGCCTAGAGCTTTGCTATGGATACACTTTCCTAGCCACTTGCGTTGCACAATGGGAAAGGTGGACAATTTTCAGGCAAACACCTTTCTACTTAGATATTGTATCTTTACCTGTGATTCGATCGGGTTTAGGTCGTTTGATTTGGGCTCTTCCAGCGGAGCAACAGCGGTCGCATCCTGTCGCTTGACCCTTACACTGGGCAGGGCAAAGGTTAGATCGCAGATAATGGCGGCTAGGACGGCCAGGACACAAAGACTTCTCGTCGATTGCATTGCTGTGTGTTGGTGTGTGTGCGTGTTTCGATGGAAAACTGCAAAGAAAAACAAGAAATTGTTCACTAAAGTATCTCGGATAACTGCGAGCCACCAACCGTCAAAGAGAACGAGTGTCGAATGGGGAAAAAAACAGAAACGCAACTACAGCCGAGTAACAAGGAGCTCAGCGATACTAGCGCGTTCACAACCTCCAACGAAATGATTATAAACGAAAGTGTTGGGTACGATTTAGGGGGTACACGGTGTTCGTGGTGTTTGGTCTCAGGTCTGGCTCCGACACACCAATACCAAAACTCACCGCCGCAGCCGAACTTGCTGGCAGTACACACATGCGGCCCGAGGAAGGCCGTCTACTCGACGGATCTATGTGTAGTCTGCACTTAGTTGTGGTAGTGCGCGACGGTTGTGGTCGGGATGGAGGCCTAAAAAAACTTCGCCAAAAAAAGCTCAGATTGCAGTTACTGCATCTGAAAGTCGCTCTTTGGCGTGTATCTCCATGGTGAGAGTGAGAGAATATGGATTACTTTGGGCACGGGTTCAACCATCTGAACGTCAATGCAATTGGACTTTAATACGCGCACGCCAAGGTGGCTTAGAGGCTAATACAAGTAAAGTGCGCAGAATTGGAGCTTGCGACTACTTGGCGCAATGTAGGTAAAAAAAATTTATATTTTTTTTTTTTTTGGTTACCAAATGACTGCAATTTAGATTTCCATTGGAGTCGGTGCAGATTGGTTTTTATATATAGTGCCTTAGATTTAATTAAATGAGTGCGACACGCATAATTACTGTCGAATGGGTAATTGAGCGCAGAACGTTTGTGTGCGCAGACAATTATTTGCTTAGGAGTTCGGTTCAAGTTGTGGTTATGAGTCAGCCTCGGGTCGAACTGACTTTGAATGCTATCTCGAAAGTTATTAGTCCAGATCTAACCTTTCAATTTTTTTTTTTTTCACCAGAGGAGGTAATTGATTTTATCACTCGGTCTGGTTGGGAAATACTGGCGACATTGAAGCAGATATTGGGCATCTCCAAGATGCCATTGTTAAAGCAGTTCTTCAAATTGATTACTAATCGCCTTTGTAAAGCTCTAGTGTACTTACTTCAAATGGGTAACACTGGGGGACGAACTAAGTCAAGGAGCAGGTCATAAATTATGGAAATTCGAGAGTGGGCAAGGTGAGGACAGCAATGTAATTACATGATTATCCAAATACTCGATAGATGATCTAACAACAACTCAAGACTATTAAGTTTTATGATAGGAAGCAAGATGCAAATAAAATGATTGACTGTGTCGTATACGTAACCTTTTTTTTAGGTACGAAAATTATTGCTTTAACTGGGTAGGAATACATTTAGTGGAAGTATTTTTTTTTTTTTTTTTTTGACGGTGGGTATACAGTTCTATATTTGACGTTTCGAATTCGAGTTATTATTTGTTAGGTAAAACATAAACCAAGAGCTACGTCAAAATTATTGACTAACAAGTTAGTAAACATCTCATGTGTCATATCTGACCGAAATCTCTGCTCTCTAGCCGAAGAAAATATAAAAATCCAGTCCAACCGATTTTTAAAGAAACGAACAAATTTTTTAATCGGAAAAAACCTTTTTTGACCGGAAAAAAAATATTGTTCTATGACTAGAAATAAAGATAAATTTCTATAGTTTTAATGAAACTTGGCCATATTTAGCTAACACGCTCATAATTTCATACAAAAAATAATATATTGTGAATAATCCTAAAATGCAGGGGCTCCACGAACCACGACCAGCACGGCAGTCTCATGCATTCAAACAAGACTGAACAAGAAGAAAGATTTCAATGAATTGTTCTTTTTTTGTTTTATTAGGTCTAAAAATAAATAAATAAAAATAAATTTAAAATAAATAAAATACATAGGTGTATATGCGCAGTGGCTTAGTGGTTAGTGTGTTGGACTACTAAGCGAGGGGTCGAGGTTCGAATCCCGCAAAAACACAAATTTCGGACAAATATCCGAAAGTATAACTGTCTTGAAATAGCTTCTCAATTGGCCGTTTGGAGTCGGCATAAAATTGTAGACCCCTTCCATTCGTTTCAAACTTGAAAAACTCACACAACACGAATGGTTGTGAGAAGCTAGGCCTAGGGTCCCTCCGGACCTGTTGCGCCAACTATTTATTTTATTTATTTATGTTTAAGTACACATTAACAGCAGTTTATCATGATGAGTTCGAGAATCGCATAATGCGTGCTCGTGAAGTGATAAAATGTTAAGATGTTGGTGAGAACTCAAATGATGAATTATTGACCCCCAGGTTTAAGATCATGTTATCAAGCACACAATATCCATATTGTAACATTTATAACGCAACGTGGTTGTATCCAATTGCAATTATTCTAAGATTATTTTGATAAGGTTAAAAATAAAATTTTTATTGGCAGTACGGTATTGATACAAAAACATACGAAGTCAGATCGGGATTTGGGCAGTCAGTTTTGAGAAATAATTAGAAGACGTTTTCGTCTGAATTTTTTGGTAAAAAACTAAGTACAAGATCTTAATTAGAATTGTTTTACTATCCTAAATATGTATTTTTATAAAAATTGTTAGAGCGGTTTTTCTAAAATTATGCGGTCAAAACAGGAAAAAATATTTCAATGTTTAGTTTGACAAATACTACTGCTTAACTATTTAGCTGAAAATTGAATAGTAGATATTTAGATATTGTTCGGAATAGAAGCTGGTTCAAATGTTGATTTATTTATCTGCTAATATATGTTTTTTGTTAATTTATTTATCTATTAATTTATTTATTTGTTAATTTATTTATTTGTTAACTTATTTATTTGTTAATTCAATTATTTGCTAATTTATTTATCTGTTAATTTAATTATTCGTTAATTTATTTATCTCTTAATTTATTTATGTGTTAATTTATTTATCTGTTAATTTATTTATTTGTTAATTTATTTATTTCCCTTATATAACTATTTGTTAATTTATTAAATTTTAAATGTACTTATTTGTTAATGATTTATTTATTTGTTAATATCAATTGCCTTTTGATTCGTTAATCTATTTCTGTTAAGTTTTTAATCTTTTATATATATATAGCCTTAAATAATATTTTTTTTTTTTTTCTTTGTGAATTTGGGGTTTTTTTTTTCGTTGTTTCCTCAAAACAAAATGTTTATTTTTCAAAAATTTATATTTCAATATACTAATTAAACTAGTTGTTCAGTAGTAAGATTATTAGTATCATATCTCTGTGATTGTAAATTATTGCGGCAACAAGCAAATGTAATATTGAACGAAATAAAAATATCTATCTAAAAAAAAGAAGCTGGTTATTACCGTTTTCAAAATCGAAAATGGTGTTTTCGAGATATGAGCAGTTTTTTTTAAATAAGCCCTTTCGGGGATTCGAATTGAAAATTAAGGACGCAATAATTTTGATAACATCAATTTTACGCAAAGTATGCATTTTCCTCAAAATCTTTATAGCCCTTTTCAAGTAAACTAAAAAAAACTAAACTGAAAAAACAAATCCATTTTTTCAAAAATTCATTGAACGATATCTACTGTAGAGAACAATTGAGATTGCTATTATGTTAGAAATGCAAAAAAATTAATTAACCTTAGAAATTAATTTTTGTTACAATCGTATGGACCGTTTTCGATATTATGTATGTATGTCCAAATTTCAAAAGTACCGTTACTCGATTTTTTTGCGAAAAATTAAATGTGTATTCATAAACATCATCTACCCAAGCTCAAATATCAATTTTGAAAATTGGTGAAATTGGAGCCATTTTCGAACAAATCAAACTGGTATGCAAATTTTATATGGAAAGAACTATTAAAATTGAGGTAACTGCCCCGACTTGTAGGTCCACAACCTGTACATTCGAAGTTTGACCCAATTTAGGGCAGCCGTTTTGGCAGTAGGCCTCTGCAGCATAAGGACAGACAGGTTGTAAGCGGCTTAAGTGAGAACGCCAGAGTTCAGTAGGTGTTTAGTAGGTTTATATCGGCAATATTGCACAAATCTTCTGTGTACCCTTTAGGCACGACGCAAAATCGCCTTCCAAATAACAGCTACCTACCCATTTGTACATTATATGCAAAAGTTATTTCCAATAGCAAACGGAAAATTTCGCAACAACAGTCCTTCACTTGACGCAAAACCTCCACCATTTGCTGCATATGTAATTTATTCACCAAATCGGTTCAATTCGATGCATTTCAATTGAGCAGCAAATCGAAAAATGTTTTTCGCAAATTATTCACATTTAACTTATGGTCAATTATAAATTTTTCCTTTGTACCCATTGTCCATCAGATAATCGCACTGCAGAAGTAGCAGCAGCTAGTGATTTGCATAATTCTCAGCCTGACACATGAGATGTCTTTAGCACCAAATTATCGAGTTACATTTCGAGTGCGTTTCGCAGTGCATTTCTTATGCACACGCAGTCATGCAGCGTGGCGGACTTGTTTATACAGAACGAGTTTCTTGCGCTTCATGCGTTTGCAAGAGCTGACCCACTTTGGGTCTGATTAGAACGAGAATTCATTGAAATCGCACATCGGATCGGCTAGTCAAAAGCCAATGTCCAGAGTTCTTCAGACTTGACTCCATTCTAGGTGCAATAACATTTTTTTATTTCCAGCTTACAACTTAAGTGGTCCAGTTTGGATTGCGCTTCAAGGTCTGGGCGGAAACAGAGCTCATACTCTAATGGCAGGTTGTTAGAGAAAGCAATGCAAATCCTGGCATTATCAGCATTAATGGCCGACTAGCTGTCATTAGCAAAACTAAAAGCAAATTAATTTGATCTATTGTGAGGCGGCACCTGTAATTTGTAATTGTGCATATAACTATATCTACCAATGTGAACTTACTCAGAATTGGACTGACCGACTCGGGTCACTGAGGGTTAAGCGTTGCAACCGCGAAGACCAAGACAGTATCTGCACAGGTACAGTGTTGCGAGTGGTTTTGTGAAGTAATTAAAATGGAAATGAGTTGCAAATGTAAGTCCTTGGCCGCGATCGACTCTTGAATGTTATCGAGTCTTCGGCTCGGTCGGACAGGTGATTGTGTTCCAACTTTTTTTTTTTTTTTTGCAAGACACATTTATGCACTACTGCCTTGCGAATGTGCAATTGTTTTCAGCGAGACTGTAAAAAAAACAAGAATCGGACGAAACTGCGAGTATTCGAAAGGCGTTACCAGTTCTATTGCACCACTTTTGCAAAATGGGTTCAAAGGTGTGCG
This sequence comes from Cheilosia urbana, assembly GCA_946477585.1. Taxonomy (NCBI): domain Eukaryota; kingdom Metazoa; phylum Arthropoda; class Insecta; order Diptera; family Syrphidae; genus Cheilosia; species Cheilosia urbana. The sequence continues at coordinate 13,433,707 of OX297854.1, read as the reverse complement.
TGCTGGTGGCCAGAAAACCAGAAATTTATTGCACTCTTAAGCGCCAACACTTTTGCGCTCTCGTATGTTGGTGGTCAGAGTTTGGTTTTCGATATAATGAAAACTTTTAACACCTCTTATGCAAGCCACGGGAACGTGTTGAATTACAATGGTGTTAGATGTAGCCACGGAAGTGTTTTACTATCGATATTTCCTATTTTCGGTGTCATTTGCAACTGGTTTCTGGACAAGTAGATTGAGATTTAAATGATAGAGCAGGTTTAGAGTTTGTAGGCTAGTGAGACTGTAAGCAACTTTTTGTTACCGAAGACAAAGAGAATGGTTTACCTGGGATACAAAAATTTCAAAGACTAACAGACATACCCAAGGTAAGTGTACCTTCTACTGGTTATATGTGATGCACCTGAATATCGTCCAACAGAACAAGCATCGTCTGAAGCAAGCAAAGTACTACTCAAGTTCATTTGGTAGATATTAAGGCTAAATTAAAGACATTCCCAATTAAACCATGGGACGCACATACATGCGTACTGACTACACGGAACAATTTAAAAATCTGGAAGCATCGCTGTCAGCGCCATGAACTATTCAACATTTCCGCAATCGTATACCTTGACCAAACAGAATTTTTGGACTTCTGAAATGTGATCCACTTGCTTCTTCTCATATGTACATATATCTGTCCATCGTGATTACTTTCTAGAGAGTTTGGCGCTTTTGGTTGGTTCACCGCATTTAATTAAGTATTTGCAAGCGTTCGAGTTCCCCCAAAAATGTCAAGAACTTAAACGAAATGGCAGTAAACTGTTTGGCCTGGCTAAAAGTCTGCAGTAGTGCTCTTTTTAAATCCACAACATGGAACGTGAATTTACCACCGCTCCTTCATTCCTTCATTCATCATCTCTATTGGGTTTTTCCGGGACCTTGCCTTCTTTTCCAGGTCGACTTTTCCTTAAATAAGAGCTTTCGGACAGCCTTTCAGTAGCACTTTATAGGTTAAACCTCATGCTTATTGAATTCTTTATTTTTCCTTTATAGAATGTTCCTATCTCACGCTTATCTCCCTCACTTATCATTTTAATTTTTAAAAATGTATGTATGTATGCATAAACATTTCGGTCATTTGCATTTTTCTGGTTTTCCACAAAAATTGGACCCTCGGCCTTTTAAAAATTTGGTTCGTACCTAACTTTTCTATTTGCAGAATATTACTTACTTACTTACTTACTTAGGTGGCGCTACAGTTCGGTGTGAACCAGGGCCTCAACCAACCAGCCTCTCCAGTTAGCCCGGTCCTTAGCTAACTGCCTCCAGTTACGCACTCCAAGTTGGTTGAGGTCGTTTTCTACTTGTGCGCGCCACCTGAGGCGAGGTCTTCCTCTACTGCGCTGAAGAATATATTAGAGACAACAATATTTCTTAGACAACAAAAATGATAACCTTTATAACCTACCTACTACTAAAAACAACCTTAGAGCGGCCACCACGTAAATTTTTGTCAAACAGACCCAAGTATTGACAGTTTGAGCAACCGTATCCTATTGAACGTTCCTACGTGACGCCCTGTAGCCCAAACGGCTTGACCGATTTTGAAGAGTGAGGTGACATTAAATTTGTATTCTTTCCCGGAGTGTCAAAGGTTAAACAAATAAATATAAAAATATAAATTAAAAAAAAAAACTCAAAATAAAAATACAAAAAAATAACACTTTCAAGTACCTATAACTAATTTTCAGTCTGAGGCTGAGCATATTTATATCATATAGGTAGTCGCCAATAATTGTCAATTAGTTATAGGTACTTGAAAGTGTTTTTTTTTTTAATCTTTCTTCTTTTTTTACAGTCAGTCGGGTTTTTTTGTTTTTTAAATTAACTTTTTTATATAAATCAGTAGCGAGAGTAAAACTCCTCATCGTCAAAATCTTCAAAAGAATTTGTCGAGTTATATGTATTTTGTTTTTCTTAAAAGCCAAATCTTTAAACATTTCGAAATCTTGAAAAATTTAAAAAAAAAAATTCAATTCAATTTTGCAATAGAAATGGCAAATAAGAGTCCATACTAACGGATAAAATGTACTTTTGGTGGTTTTAATTTTTTTTTGTTTAATATAATATAAACGATAAATTAGGTTTTATATCGGATATAATTAGCAAAACACTAATATGGACTTTGCCAAGTTCAATAGTAATTTTAAAGTAAGCTTTATCCGACTATAATTTTACGCCATTGTTTATATTCATTCAAAACTAATACAACGCGCTTAAATGTACTTTCTTATAAGAACTAGTCTCGCTCACAACACAATTTTTAATATTTATATTGTATCGTTTATAATAGAAAAAGCGACTTTTAGATATCGAAAAAATACGTCCCTTTGAAAATAAGTTTTAGTCATGATTTATATTTTAATACGTAGCTAACTATACAAAATTAGAGCAAAGAATTTGTGTCGAAAAAGATTCGTTTCCATAGTAACATCATTGAAACGAAAGCATTTGGTCAACAACACCTCGCAGATCTAAACAATGAATTCAAATTATGCAGTTGCTTACTGCTGATCTGCCGTTTATTCGTCTCTTCAATACCCAAAATCTTTCCCATACTTGTAACACATGGGTTTTCAATCCCAACCCAACTTACAATGGACCTTAAATTTGTAACCAAAAAAAAAAAATGTCAAATGTGATTGAAACTCCATTTTCCATCACCAACGAATAACACTTCCAACCCCAATCACAGAATTCGTGCGGCACCTAGCTTTATACCGCATTTACAAAATAACGCACGCGATTTTTTGGAACAAGACGGGACAGAGAGATCCGTTTGTCCGCAGTCATTGCTAATAAATGCGTAAGAATGAGATCAGAATTCAGATGCCTAAAGTGTCATGGATGTTCTACCCATTATTACAAATCTGTTATTTATTTCTTTATTTATTTAATGTTTTCCATTTACTTATTTATTTATTTATTCATAATTTATTTATTCATTCATTTATTTATTCATTTATTTATTTATTTATTTATTTATTTACTTATTTATTTATTTATTTACTTTTTTATTATATATTATCTTATTTATGTGTTTATTTACTACTAAATGTGATACATATTTATAAATTAATTTTATTTTTGAGCTTTTCTAGTCAACCATGTCCTTCTTTTTCTTTTCTTTTTTTTTTTTTGCTTTTTGAATTTGAGGTTTTTCTCGTATTTCCTCAAAAGTCGATTTGTCTACATGTTAATTGTCATAATAAATAATACCATATTCCAATAGAAAGATAATTACCATTATCAAATTATTGTATTGTAAAATGTGCGGTTACAAACACCCATTGAAAAGCGAAATTTAGTAAGGATTGGTAATAAAACATGCCGAATTTTACCATAATTCCTATAAGGCAAACAATATGGCCGACCAAAATACGTGTCACGTATTTTTGCGTGTTAGAGGTAATTCTGTCCCTTTCAGTCACACGGCTACTTAGTATTGGGCATCCCTTTGATTTTCCGTGTTAGAAACGTGCAATTTTGTAAACGCAGGATTAAGCTACAGTCATCATGATGTGTAATCGCAGTTTTCATTGGGCCTTACCAATAAACATTTTTTTAGTTCTGACTCTAAATTTTAGTAGTTCACAGTGGCTATATTTTCCATATAAATTTCGCAACTGTAAACTTCCGTAAATTCAAAGTCGAACCAAAAATTTATTAGTACGGCGCATTGTTTTTTCCGCTATTCTAAGCAAGACACAAAAAAGAAATCTGGTATCTCACAATCAAAATACCTGTTGACTTCCATTCTCCCTCTCTCAACCCGTTAACCATTCCATGTTTATACGAATTGATTTGTTAAAAAATGTTATCCATTACTTATCTCCTTGATCCACTTGTAAAACCTGATTAAGTCCGATACACTTTATTAAGCCACATGTCCTTGTAAGCTTCAAAGAGCGATTAGCCCAATGACCGACAAATTTTAACTTTGTGCTGTGATATCATAACAAAGCTCTTTTCTGTTAAAACAGCCCAAAGCCCTACATTCTGGCACCACAATCGATTAATCATAATTCAGATTTTTCCTGCAGACCAAAGTTGTACAACTAATTAACGGGGCGAAACAATGAATCTCGCACAATGTCATAAGCCAAATGCAGCATGAAATCAATTTGAAGCGATTTCAAACGATTTGGTGAAAGCAAGTGCTGCCACCATACCACAGTTAAGTATCCGCCCACCTGATCACTATAAAACGGTATTGGCGTTCCCATTAACTTGCAAAAATGTAAATTGAATTGTTTCTCTGCGGTTAAATGTAGTCAGTTACGACCCAAAAATCAATCTCGATACTATCTGCATAGCCTTGAGAGTTCGGCTTTTTTTTTTTTTTTTTGTTACACACATACAAACTAATTAGCATTGCTCCCACAGCCATGTCGACTCTAATGTTAATTGAATTTGTCAACACAACCGATTGACCGACCACGGCCTAAGAAAAACTTTCGCTTTTAGCCAAAAATCGCTTGGCATAGTCAAAATTTAATTAATGTAAGGAGAGCTAACACCAAATGTTGGTGAATACGCACGCACACATATAAAAATACCGCTATGGTTTGGCCGTTTTATAATAGATGCTAATAAACCCGCTTGTTTTTAGCGTCTTTTTTGTGGTAGGTCCATTCCATCGGGCATCTTATTGGGTCACCAATGACGTGTTTTTTTGGCAATTCCATCCATCTGCCTTTTCTTGGAATTATGCAACGACTCCAGGTAACCGGTCTGAGCAAGAGCATACGTTCATTTCATGTAAGCATCAGCACGATGTTGAGTGCTCTATTCGAATACAAATGCGGAAGGAAAAACGTTTCCCCAAAAGCCACCTAATGATGTAGGTAGGTATCTACCTCCACCGAGTATTCATGAGATTGTAGTTTAATGTCTGGAAAATCGTCATTCCATTGCCCAAGGCTGTTTTTTATTTCGATGCGGAAGCATTTTCTATTTCGAATTCTCTCCGAAAAAAAAAGTATTTTATTGTATTTTATTGTAAAAACACCAAAACAAGTTCATGGAAAGATGGGCCGAGTTGAGTGTTAAAGGGTCAGCACGTCTCGGTTAATAGTCACAGTTACTTAAGGCTTATATGCACGATTATGCAGTGCAGTGACTTATACAGATGGTGCTCGTAATACACCATGTACGGCTTGCGTCATAAGCAGCGAGATTTATGCTAACAAGCAAATCCGAGACTGACCTCATAAGAGTTACCAGAGTAACCAAATTGAGCGAAATTTGATAGCAATCTTGGCTGTGATCTAGTTAATAAAAATATAAGCACAGCCCGACTAGTTGGGATTGCATAAAAATCTTTGCATTTAAAAAGGTTTAGCAATGCAAATTTTTGTATGCATTTTGCGCGGTCAATTAGGATAGAAGATTCATCAGGGGTAGGTATATCCAAAGTTTGATCGGCTGAGAAAAATGCGTTTGTCTTTCGTGCACGAGGTAACACTGAGAAGAGATTTCCGAAAATAAAACGCAATTTTCAAAGGCCATTGCAAGTGAAATCGGAAGGAAAACAAAAGAGTTGGCCAAAAAACTTTGCATTCAATTGGTTGTAATGGGTTTTCATTTGCAGCCCTTTTAATTACCTAAAATGTACCACGAGTGTACTCAAGGAGCGCGAAGATTTATTACGATAGATATAGAGAGCAGTTGTATAGACCTCTTAAAGATTGTTTTAAGAAGGGTGAATTTCGTAACTGACAGTTAAAGGAATCAGTTTTTGCGTTTGATTTTCTAAATATTTTCAGAAATGAGGCTCATAAAGGTTGTTAGCCTTTTTCGAAACACAAGCTGGTATCTCTGGTTACCTTTAGAGTATTGCCTGCATAAATAGGTAAAGGTACTCGGTTTCTATTGGTATATGAATCAAAATTTTTCTAAATTTAAGCCCCTTGAGCAGTAGTGATTTATGGAAAAAAACATCTGGGAGCAAAGCTCAATGAAAAAAATACTACCAAGCTGCTCTCTACTTTTACAGTTTAAAGTCGTTTATGAGTTGTTGCAAGATGCGGACTCTTTAGCAATAGTGGGATATGCAATCACCACGGAAATACAATATTTCTGATTTAGTTGGGATCCAAACGTGGTCTGCCTTGACCCTTTTCTGTACACCTAGTGTGGCTGTAGATATTTTAAAAAACGTTCCCACACTCTTTATTTATGTTTTTTTCTAATTTTTGTTTATACTCTAGTTAGCTCTCTGTGCAATACGCACTAGGACTTTCCACAAGGACTTTCCTACAGGAACACCAGCCACTTCTATAAAAATGCAGTCGTCTTTTCCCAATTTAAGGATTACCTTACTAAGAGTTAAAATTGGTGGACTAAAGTTAGATGATTTAAACAGGGTACCGAAATGAGCAGAGCACTATTCATGTGATTGCCCTCGCTTTTCTCCTCCTATATAAGTTTGGATTAAAGTTGGTTTCAGCAAATCACTTAGAACATCCGACAGCTGGTTTCTGCTCAGTTTAGTCTGCCATTTCAGTTTGAATAGACTTAGGACTTACAATGGCCCCAGGTGATTGGTGAACACGTCAAAAATAAGGCTTCCAGATTGGACGATTTTCGGAAAAGCTGCGCACTGAAGTCATAAGAAAGAAGGTTAGGTTAGGTTCGGTAGAAGTGGCTGTCGGCTTGCAGACACACTTAGACCATTCTTAGGTCTCTTGTGATACCACATGAATCTATGTATTTAGTTCTTCCTACTCGTTGAATCAGTTGAAACTTCTGATGAAGCGAAGGAGATTTCTAATGTTCGTGTTTTTTAGATCGTTTAGATCACTATAGTAGAACTCGTCCAAATGGAGTTTTCGTCTTTGTGAGAGAGCCGGACAAGTACAGAGAAGATGGAGAATAGTTCCTTCTTCCTCCTCCTCGTCAAAACGGCTTCTGCAAAAGTCATTAGATACTACGCCAAGCCTTTTTGCATGCCTGTCAATGAGACAGTGTCCTGTGAAGACACCTATAGTAGCACTGGTATGCTTCCTATCGATGGAGATCAAATACCTAGAACATTTTAGATCCTTGGCCAGATATATTTCGTCCATGGACATTTCGAGCCGGTTGTCCAGTTAAGTTTTGTACATTCGATAACATGCAGCTTTATTATGAGTTTACAAGTAGCGATTGGAATACCTAATAAGACCTTAACTGAAAGCATCGGTAGTGTAGTTCCGTGTTTGTCGACTTCATCGCTAAACTCCGGAACAGTGAATATTACACTACGATAGTTTTAGCTGTTATAGAATTTGTAGAGACTGATTCCAGGCACTTGACAGCAGCTTGACTATCCTAGACTTATTTTATCGCCATTATTTCCGCCTAAAAACCGCTACAGTGATCAGGAAGACGGAAAGTTAGAATAAGGTTTAGTCTGTCGGAGAAGACACTGCCACCAATACCGTCCACAGTTATATCTGGTTGGAATGGAGACCTGGAAGTTTCTGTATCAAATTGTAGTTCTGGTGTAGTGTAGTCGATGTTTCCTGAAAGGTTCTTAAAGTTGGTCAGGATAGTTGCACGGCCAGTTGGTTTGCTGCTCCATTGTGAAATAGCTTTGAGGCGTACAGCTGCAGAAGCTGCCGTTTGCCTGCTGAAGATGTCCATAGACGCCAGATGAAACAGGATGTCAAGTGCAGCGGAGGGGGTGGTACGAAGAGCCCCGACGATGCACAAGCAAGCTGTTTTTAAGACTTTGCTCAAAATATTGCTACAAATCGCTTTGTCCAAAGCAGTCCACCAGACAACCACACCGTACGGTGAGCATCAGTCTTATGACAGAGACGTATAGCCAGTGAGTTATAAGAGGCTCTAAGCCCCTTATTTTTCCTACGACTTTTTTGCAAGAGAAAAGTGCCGCAATGGCCTTTTTAACTCTTTCATGGATGTTGGGCTTCCAGGCTAACTCGTATGTTGTGTGGAATCTTGTTTTTCTAGAGAAGAGGACAAGTTCTGTTTTGTGAGGGTTTACGCCCAACCCATATCTGTTCGCCAATTTTATTAAGTTTTTAAGAGCGTATTTTAGGAGTTCTTTTAAAGGAATTTTGTACTTTTCTGACACAGCAATGTCGTCCGTACAGGCAATCACATTGTAACCCCCCGCTTCTAGGCATATCAGCAGTTCATCCACCACCAAGTTCCAGAGAAGGGGAAATAGGACGCCACCTTGTGGGGCAGGAAAGAATGTCATCAATTTGACTTGATGGTCGTTGCCATGACCATGAGTTGTATATATTTTTGTTCAGTTTAAAGTTGTGAGCCTTTAAAAAATATACACCCTATGATATAAAGCTCCTAGATATAGGTTTTTTTTTTAAGGAGAGCTATGCCACAACAGAGAAAGTGGGTAATAGTTTCCTCCTCCACGTTCTTACATTTTTTACAAAACTAAGTCACTTTCCAATTATGAAACATACTGTAGGACCTTAGAGCCTCTTACAGCACTTCGGATCAAACTTTAACCAGATATGCTGCTGTAAATATTTCATATACCTCTTGTCCACATGAAGTTGGTTTCTTCGATTCTGATCCTTCAATAGACACATTTTCTAGTATGAAGGCATAATAAGGCTTTTTGGTTCTTTTGTTGCTTCTTCGTCGATATAATTGATGCAGTGTTTGGTTATATCTCAATGACCCGGCAGAAAATATCTTCTAGACATTTCCTGCACTCAGAATGAGTATCGTGAATGTCAATTTATCACTTACAAATGAGAAATAATTCCCTAAATTTTGAATTGACGGCAACGTTAGTAAAACAGAAGTAGTGCATGCGGGCTCTGTTCGACTCACATTATACAAGTGGAATCAATGGAAAACGTTTTCCTTCAATAGAAAAAGCTGTCTAAAATTGATGGATTTAGAAAACTTGAAATTTGATGGATTTGAGCTCAAAAATCTTGGAAAAGAAAAGAAGATTCTGTAATCTTGCATCACTGCCCGAAATCCAATAATACATAACCCTAAGGTTCTGAATTCGTTGATGCTCTCTGGGGCCGAATTACCGCATCCGTGAGCGAGCCATACGTCACTGAATTTTGTGGATTTTACAAGCAAAACAATAACAAATTCAGTCACGTATTACTCGATCACGGATGTGGTAATTCAACCCCTGATTTTTGGTTACCAATCTGAGCCTTCCGATACAAAGTCGCATTTTTACCTCCTAAATTACTCGCCTGTTAACGTGCTTTGCCAGTCGTACGACTGCAGAGATGTGATTCACACACATGAAGCGGTGTACGTATTTCTTTCCCCTCCTCGATGAGCAGTGAGCACTAACCGGTAGTAGCATCTTCAAACTTTTGTGGGGAATCCTGTCCTTGAAGTACTATGAGACACAGCGGTAGCCGTGACAATGTGCACTTTCAAAACTTGCAATATTATTTCTGCAGACAGCGTGACCGTTGTGCGAATAATTTTTTCAATTTGGCACCTTTTTTGAGAGCTTGTCACAATTTTTTACTAGTTCGGAGAAGACGATTCAAGAATTGCTCAAATGCTGTAATTTCTAAATAAAAACCTTTAACGCAGTTGCCTTTCACAATATTATTATAGTGTTTAGCGAGCCAATTCTTTTTAAGTATCGTTCACATAATATATAAAATGTTTAGAATATCTTGGCATCCCTGCCAAACTCGTCCGTTTGTGCAGGATGACGATAGAGAATGCACGCTACTCCATCAAGGTCGGTAAAGAACTCACCGAGACCGAGACAAGGTGATGCGCTGTCATGTGACAACGCCAACCCCAGAGGCACGATCTTCCAAAAGTCCGTCCAATTACTCGCGTACGCCGATGACATTGACATAATTGGCAGAACGCAGCGTGATGTGAATGGCGCATTTGTGAGTATTGAGACTGAGGCGGCGAAGATGGGTTTGGCGGTTAATGAGGGCAAGACGAAGTATATGCTGTCAGCTAAAAAGGACACCCAACACCGACGGCTCGGACAGAACGTCACAGATATAACTTTGAGGTGGTAAAGGACTTTGTCTACCTAGGCTCCGCTATGAACTCAGACAACGAAACCAGCGCTGAGATAAAACGAAGAATAACTCTTGCCAACCGCTGTTTCTTTGGGCTACGAAAGCAATTGAGTAGCAAAGCCCTCTCTCGAACAACTAAAATGACCCTTTATAGGACCCTAATCGTCCCAGTCCTGCTATATGGCGCAGGGGCATGAACTCTATCAAAAGCGAATGAGGTAACTTTAGGTTGTTTCGAGAGGAAAATTTTTCGAGTGAGTTTTGGTCCCGTCTGCATTGACGGTGAATGGAGGAGAAGATTCAACGACGAAGTGTACGGGCCGTACAGTGACATCGACCTTGTCAGAAGAATGAAGGTCCAATGACTGAGGTCGCTGGGTCATGTAGAGCGTATGGACACGAATGCTCCGGCCCGGAAGATCTTGGAATCCACACCCAAGGGAAGGCGCAGTAGAGGAAGGCCGCGACTCAGGTGGCGCACGCAAGTGCAAGGCGACCTTAACCAACTTAGCGTGCGAAACTGCAGACAGCTAGCTAAAGATCGCGCTGGCTGGAGACGCTTGCCAGGTCCACCCCGGACTGTAGCGCCAACTTAAGTAAGTAAGTAAGAATATCTTCAGAAATTACACTTTTTCTCTTATTGGTCCTTTTTCTTGCAAATTTTCAGAATTCAGCAGCGGTTACTCTATACTACAGATCCAGCATCCAAGTGCCTTTTCATTTTTTATCGGTCTTCATGACTTGTGGTCTGCTCTTAATTTGTAGAAAGCTGAATCTGTGCTTTCTCATAACACTTTTTTTCGGCCGTCTGTTTTTTGTATAAGAGTTTACTGTTACAAGGTGACAGTCACTCGAATTACAAAGGAAAAGTATTTTGACAAAAATAAGCACGCACAAATCAATCATTCTTAAAAGCGACACCCTCTACATCCTGATTTATTGGATTTTAGACAACCCACAGAGTTTCGACTTGAAAGCCTTCTTTAAGTGAACTTTGAAAGTGGCACATCGCTGTATATTAAAATTCACTGAGCCTGTCAAGAAGCATCTTCTCTTTCTGCACAGCAACAAGTGCAATCACAATTATGACTCCAATTATACCAAGAAGCACAAGCCATGATGTGTAAGTCATTATACTCCATTCGAATGATCGTATATTGAGACTGTCCGATTCTCAATGGCCAAAGGTATACAAACTATGTGCGAATGCTAGATAGTTGTAATGACTAATTGCATGAAGCACTAGGCAGTAGACATCTAGTTAGTTGAGATATTGATGTCTGCTTACTTAATCTGATGTGCTAAGTAGTATCATGCTTGAAGATTTACAGCTCATAATATACATTTGGCAGATGAGTTATGCAATGCCAAAATCACCATTTCGGGTTATAAGGCACGTAGATATAATTTATCGTGTCATTGCGTTCATCCATCGGTGTGTGGGGCATGAGAGCGCATGTTTTAAATGCGTTTCTTGTTTACGGTTGACATTTTGTTAAATTGCTGGCCATGAAGTGGAATATCATTCGCAGTAACCGGTTGCAATTGTATGCGCTTAAGTGGCCGTAAAACAAGTGTTTGCGTTCAGATTTCAATCAGCGGTGGTGCACTTGGCTTATAATAATTGTATCAAAATCAAAATCAAAATCAGCAAGTGCACTTAAAGATGTGGGAGGTCCAGCTGTAAGACTTGTCACTATTTTAAGTGCTGTAAGTCTCGCTATAAGACTTGGCCGAGTTTTAAGTGCCGTGACAAAGAAACACGTTACGAATGCAAAAAGCATTCACCCACCGTCACTGCTTTGTGGTGAGTTCTTTTCGTGTCGTGAGAAGCAAAGGCGATTTTTCTGAGGGTAGGAATCAAAATAATTACCTAAATTTAAGCAAAATCCTGTCAGCACATAAAGAAGAACACTTTCTGAGACAGTTTTCCCTACCATAAATCACAAATTCTGGTAGCGAAACCATCTGCGCGAACGATAACTCGAGAAGCCGCTCTTCCTGGTCAGATACAAAGTAATATTAGCTCAATTTGCGGGCCTCATCCACTGAGCTGCGTTAAACAGCCTACTCTATGCTGCCTATTAGAGCAGGAGGGATTTCCCTGCTCTCTCTCACAAGATCGATCTCATTGCCTAACATAACTATACCACGACAAATGAGGCTTCATCCCATCATGTCCAAGAATCTCAATTGAAAGGTATTAAAGATGGCTGGTTCGGTATGGAAGGCGAAGACCTCTAAAAATAGGACTCTAATTCGGAACAGGCACTCAAATAAATAGGAATCTCTGAACGTTGCAGTTAATTTACATAGCGAAGAAAAGCAATGGTCCAACAACTGAACCTTGAGGCACTTCACTCCATTCTGTAAAAGGAGGGTTCACCCACAACATTCGCTGCTGATTACTGATGAATAGTTGGTAGATAGGTTTTTTTTTAAATACAGTGCTAAGAATTGAAGGTGTCAAATCCCTTGGAAAGTCGACAAAGGGAAGATTGGTCTTTCGACAGCATTTCTGATTTCATCGATATAGCAATTAGAAAAAGTGTTAAGGACTTCATTCGAGAGCGAATTGCGAACTGCGAACAAGCGAATATTCGTAGTTTTTCTCACTTCATTCACATGAAAACTTTTTGTAGTCGCAGATACCCGCGAATCAGTTTCATTGTTCGAGGTTAAGTTCGAATGAATTTTACATTCGTGGGTTTGTGGATCGCGTCTGATTTATGTGGATTGTGAATAAAGTGTGACAGTTCGCGGCAAAAATGTTCAATTCGCGGGAAAATTGTTGTAATTGTAAATTTAGCTATTTAAATCAATTTTCGTATCAAAAACCAAGGAACATTTTTTTTTCCAGTTTATATCGTTTAATTGATAAATATATCGATGTGATAATTACAGAACGTGGGCCAGGGTCTGGACTTTTTTGAGAAAACAACCTCCTCTAAATTGACAAATAAGTCCATCCAGAGCTGCTACCTTCTAAGTAATTTCTTGACAGAGAGTCTTAGGTCGTCAATGTAGGTGCAGGCATGTATCCACATTTGTGATACCTCATCTGATTCTGTTCTTTCGCAAAAGGGAATGTCCAGAGGCTATCTCCCATGCTAATTGTAACTTTTTTCTGCTGAGTTTAATAAACTCTCCACATTTCTCCGGATTTCAAAAAAGTCATAAGGCCCCCGAAAACTTGGGACCATCTAGAGTCTGTTGTACCTATATTAAACATTTTATCGGAAATAATCCTCTCAGCCACTGTTCTCGGATAGAGAACGACTTCCACTGCAGAAATTGGCATATTTTTTGAATTGATGCATACAGCAAACTTTTTGGTTAACTAAACTCAATTCCCTAAAGACCAGTAATGACCAAACAAGTGGTAGGTACCTTAAGAACGCAACGAAACCAAAATGTCCCCAAATCAATCCACGCTGCACCTTGAGCTTGAGCTTGAGCTCAACTATTGAACCTTTCATCATCAGCTGACATATTTGTCTTGACATTCAATTCCAATTAACTGTTTCTATGGCTCTAAACACATAACAGCGGCCTTAAAGCCTCAGTTTACTATTAAAAGCCACCTCATTGGGAAACTTTTCGACTATTTTCAAGCAGATGAGCTTACTAAGTCAACATGCTGCATAGTTTCCTAAAGCTTCGCAATCAATAACACAAGATTTCCAATTACCGAAGCCTGCATTCCTTGTATTGATCGAGAAGTACTAAATTTACTATTGAATTGCCTTCGCATTTAATGACTTCCTACAACATATGATTTTGTCTCTTTGGTACAGCAAGATATTCCAACTGAACTGCACCCAATTGAAGGTGGCCCGTTGGTTCAAATCAAGTTCGCACATCAACTCTTTTGTTTTTCATGGAAACCGTTGGAGTGGACATTGGACAACCATCCAACTAACACAGCAAACTTTTCACTACACCAAACTTAAGCTCTCTGCGCTCGCTCTCTCTCTCTCTATCTCCCTCTCAACTACCACTTGCACCGGAGAATGGAGAAAAACAAAATATTTCCGTATTCGCTGGCCAAAAATAAAATTGTGCAACTCAAAAATTTACCAATAAAACTCCAACTTACCGTTGAAATAAGTTCGATTGCTCCTTCTCTTTCCTATCAGTCTCTCACTCACTCGAGTCTTTTCTCTTCCCGAAACAAAATAACCCGAGCACTAGATAATTGCACGACAACAACAAAAAAACACAACACACCCACCGAACAACAAATGGTAGTAACAATAAAAGCCAATTCAAGCGTATCTACTGCGTTGCCGACAAAGTAGACTTCACGGATCACTTCAGACTTATACCAAGCTAATTAATTAATGACAAGTTATTATTTTCGTTGGTTTTATTTTTTTTTTTTTTTTCTTTTACTAAACAATTTCAAGATGCAACCGACTCTTGAGAAAGACCGTCTTGAAACTAAAACGGCGAAAAAAAGTGTAAGCCTCGAAATTTCTCTGTTACCACAGACCCTGGTCAATGCCAATGATTAGTGCGTCATCGCCTTCGTGGTTGTTGTCGCTGAAATCGAAAGTTCCACATTACCAAGTGATACGGAGCGGCGACGACGCGACACGAAAAGCTAATATTGAAAACGAAGAAGCGCGCCGTACGAGCCAAGTGCGTATGCGAGAGAGAGACTTTCGATTTTTCCCAATTGCGATCAAATTGTGTACTGTCACTGTTACTGTAATCGAAATCAATACGGCTTCGCGTGGCGCTATGGCAGATTTCCCTTTCTTTATACTTTCACGCTGCAGAAAGCTGTTTGTTTGCCTTTTGGTTTCATTTTCGCGCCGGAGAAATGCAACAGGAAAACGAATGAAATCCAAAACAGAAAGACAAAATGTACAAAAAAGGTCGTATATAAAAAGTAAATATTTACAGCTATGTGTGTTTTTACTATGCCTAAATAAAAACGGTGTTGAGTAGCCTAAGTACCAAGTATAGGTTAATGATGCGGTTTGAGGTGTGATGAACTGGCAGACGCGGATGCTGAGGCCTGGGCAGATCCGCCAGATGCGCCAAGTGATGCATTCAGCACCAAGCTGGTAACGCCACCGACTAACGCGGAGACAATCTGCTTGATGAAGCCGACGGAGTCTGATCCGGCCAAGGGAGCAGGTGGTGGCGGTGGTGCTTCACCGTCAGGCGCACCGGCACGATTTTTAGCTGCACTGAAACTTTGAACCAGGCTCTGGACAAATACCAATGGCTGCGGTGGTAGATCGTCATCTTCGGGATTCTGAAGGAGAGGGAATTGGGCAAAAATTAATAAGTCAATTTGGCGGTTCAACGCTCAACCCCGTGCAACCAAAATTCCAAAAATTACAGTGCTTCCCATAAAAATTTAGTACTTGTTAGAGGGTCTAAAGAAAATGTATGTAATATATAAATAAATACAGCGCTCAGTGATGCCAGAATGGTCCCCAGGAGGTTGCCAAAGAATTTTCCATTGTTTATCTGCAATTTATTTTTTTAGCTTCAGCGACTTGGGTGCATGATTTAAGCTTACCGCTCCGCCACCTCCAGAAAGACCGTCGAACGCAGTTCCGACGTACTCCCCAATGACGGTTCCAAAGTTCCGATCGCCCTAAAATGAAAACGCACTCAGAAACTGTATTTCGCCAAAGGAGACTCTGATATTTACCGCGAGTAAGCCAGCGATCAGCGACGTTCCTGTGCTGATAAGCGATTCAATGTCCAACCCGCCAGGCTGTAAAGGGATATGAAAGTCTATGTTTGACTGCGCAGAGCGAGTTTGTACTTACCCCGAATAATTGCGATATAACTCCCGTGAGCGCGCCAATCAAAGCTCCCACATCAGATCCTCCTTCACCCTGAAAATGTTGACGCTTAGTTGGTTGCATTTCAAGTTGCGGATTGTACTCACACCGCTCAAGCTGGCAATGAGGCCCACAAGTCCACCGGGCATTGCTCCATCAGGCATTCCGATATCGAAACCCTCTTCGGAGTCATCCATTTGGTTTGCGTTGTTGTTGTCATCGATTGTGATTATGTCTACAACCTTGGTTAGTTATATGCAATGGAATAGTGGGTTTAGTGCAAACTTAAATTTAGCTATGCGGCAGAAAAATTTCGGACAAAAATACGTCAATTAACAATTGGGAATAATATATTTCGCCTCGAATTTTTTCTATTCAGCAAATTGATTGCGGACAAGGAAAGTCCCTTTTAACCCGTTTTCAATCTGGCTGTCATTGAGATCGTCATCAGAAGTACAATTACAATAATTTAAAAGACTATGTCTTACTTTGTAAGTGATTTTTGAATGAAATAAATGAAAATAAATTAAAAAACAAATGGCTGCGAGTCTGAGTAGTTAAGCTCGCTTTTTACTTTCAACGATCTCGTCCTTCTAGCACTTATTTTGAAAGAGATTTAATCAGATATTTGACTTTAACTTTACCTTTTTGTGTGTTAGTTTTTTAGAACTGGCTCAAATATCACAAATTTGTAATTTACAAACATTTTTCCTCAATTTTTTTTAGAAAGAGTGACATTATTATCAAAATATTCCGTACAACGTTGGTCAAAGAAGCAACTTCCATAAAACATTTTACTGTAGTTTGTAGTTTCCTTTTAAGGTTCAGGGTTATTTGTAACATGGAGTGTATAATGCACCAGAAGATATTGACAATACACAAAAAAATGTATTTTAGTGAGAAAAAAAATCCCATACGTTCTTTATTTCGTTTTTGCAAAACCTCTAAATATAAAGGTTAGGTTACGTTAGAGGGGCAGTTTGGTTATATGAAGTTAGATGATTTTACCCAAAGGCAGGTCCAAAAAAGGGTGTTTCGCGGGGAGTAAGAAAATTAGCCATTTTAACCGATACTCTATCAGAAAAACGAGCGTTTTTTGAGGAAAAAATAAAAGCAGGAAGAAATTCTTTTTTTTTTACTTTTTTTTTATAATTCTTACAATTTACCCTGTTGAGCCCTGACCGCTTCTTTTCATGAAATTAGTAAAATAAATTAGATACGTGCTACAATTTAAATCCGAGTCTTTTTCTTCGTTTTTTTCCTCGGCGAAATCATATTTTGGCTAACTATCTGCCAATCGCATAAAGGAAAACTCAGGCGATAAACCCCAGCCTCACATTTGCAGTATTTTGACATTTTCCATGCAAAATTCTTTGGACTTTTTGGGTGACTTTTGTTTCTTAAATAAAGCTGTTTGCTTAAAATTAGGTTCGGCTCACTTATTCGCAAAATTGTAGGAGGAGCAAATTCAGTCGAAAATGTAACTTCTATCCCTCTAGAAAATTTTAAGTTTCTCGACTATTCAAGAATTGTTCGAAAATATTAACAAAGTTCGATCTGTTAATGTGAGCGCAGTGGTTTAGTGGTTTGGTTAGTGTGTTCGACTACTAGGGGAAAAAAACAAATTTCAACTGAAGTTTTTTTTTCCACTGTGATTTTGTCAAAATTGATACCAAGTCACAGCTCATCGGATATATGTTAGTTTGGACCTCTATCCATGGTTTGAAAAGTTCTTAATGATCTACCTTGATTTTTTAAGGGCATCAAAATAAAAGAACAAAATAAATTCTTAAACTTTACGAAAATTCCAGAAAACTGCTCTTAAAATTTAAACATATTTCAGAATAACATTTTACATGCCAAATCCGTCAGTTTTTAACCATTTTGGGGAATTGCCGATCAGCTGGCAATTTGGAGAATTTCTTGTCAAGTTTAACGTCGCAGAATTGGCGTTTTCAACTAGGGCAAATTGTTTATTACATACCAAACTTGCAAGTTGCATAATTGCAATAAATTGAAGAGAAAAACCTAATTCTTTAATGTGCCCTACAAGTTTAGAACCATCCATGACGTATAATTTTATGGTATAAACTAAATAAGCTACCCTAATACAGATTTATGTAAGAGTAAGTAAGTAATAACAATTTTTTAAATTTTCCAACAGTTTTGGCTCACGGACAATTTTTTGTTCTTTACCCAATGCCGGATTAGTTGAATTGAAGCGAAGCGATCTTAGTTAAATGTTGATACCCAAAAAATACACCTATAAGCTCACAATGGCAAATTGGGTTAAAATTCGTATTAGCATAAATGTTTTCTAAAAAAAAATTGTTTTATCAATGGATATGAGTTGTGTTTCTTTCCCAAAATGCGTAAACAATGTCGTTCTTGGCAAATCGTCAAGAAATTTGTTTGGCACGCCTACTTTTTAGGGGCGTTCTTGAGAAAAATGTGGTTTATTTAACAATTTCTTCAAAAAAATATAAAACACACTTAAAAATTTAATTCTTGTGAAATTCATATTCAACTGGTAATGCTACGTTCAAAACCCACATTCAAACTTTCTTCGATTAAATATGAGAACTATTGAATATCTTTACTGTTGGTGTTTCGTTTGGAGACGCTTTTTGAAAAAAAAAAAAATATATTTTTGAAAACAATAAGCTATTACTTATAAAATTTAATTTATTCTCTAATTCAGACCTAACTCAAGAAGCTTGCGAAAAGCTTTTGCGAACGTTTAAAGAACTGAATTTTCGAACTCTGCATACTGACATATTTTTAGATGAACTTAAAATGTAATTGCTCGAAAACTGATCTGATTGAGCCGTCTGAGATACGTTATATAGAATATTGTCCTGAACGCGCTCATATTCAACACTACCAGGGATCAGTATTGGAGTATTCTTCTTCTCCACATTAGGTTACCTTGTATCACTCAAGTGAGATTGGTCTTTTTTCCAAACTGGGATTTCAAGCCCATTTTTAAAATCGGTATTTTTGTCACACATACAATTTTTCTCCCGTCACTTAAGCAATAAAAAAAAAACTTCATAAACTACTTGTTAGCACAAAACAATCCAAACTAAACGAAGCTCAATTTATAACTCACATCATTGGTACCGATATCCACGTTGATATTCACGTCCTTGTCATTTTCTGGTAGTGGTTGATTTTCTTCCGCCACCAAATTATTTTCGAGCTTATCCTACAAAATACAAAAAGCACTTGCGTCACGTTTCCCCACGAACCTAACATCCTTTTCACTTTACCTCTTCGAACAGAGTCTGCAACTTATTTTCATCCATGGCGCTCCTCTTCCTATTAGCCCTTAAACTATCCAGTTCCTTATTCTCTTTCATATAGGCCAAAGTACTTTCAATTTTACTGGAAATAGTTTCCTGCATGCTCTGCAAATGCTCCAAAATATTCGCCTTTAAACTCTTCATATCCACATCCTTGTGATTGCCTATTTCACGCTTTCTGCTCTTATGCTCCTGCAGCGTTCTCTCGAGCTGTTCCCTGTAATCCTTCATGGATAACGATTTCGTAGCCAAATCCATTGCACTCGTCAATATTTGAACGGCATTCTTGTCCCGTTCAATTGTCTGTTCAATTTTTTTTATTTTCACCATGGCCGCCGGCTTATCCGCCATATTTGTATTCAGTATCAAATCCGTGACAATATCCGTTAAATGCTTCACCATTTCCTTCTCAGCCTTCATGGCTCCATTTAGTATCCCAATGGTTGTGATCGTTTTCAACTCCTGCGATGATGTTCTTGGTTCCAATTTTCTGTACGCCGCCATGGCTTTCAAGTAATTCGGATTGAGCTTGAACTTTTGAATTCGTCGCGGTGACGTGCTAATCGCGCTCAATAAACCGAACAACAGGACTAATCTCAAGATTCGATACATTATGGAACTACTGTTTATACTCTTCAAAAAACCTTCGACCACTAAGCTGGCCACGCACGTTGTCAACCAATATATTTCAGATCTCGGGCATCGACACGCAAGATTTACTGATTTTGAAACAATGGGAGCGTAAATGACAGGGCGTTCCTGGGGGCAGAAAAAATCGATCGTATTGTAACATCGTCACGTCAAGACGGGACATTGAGCAATCCACCTAAGAGAGTGCGGTTCGCTGAACTTCTAAGGTCTCGTTGTATCAGAGACAGCATTTTGTAACGTCACTTGAGCGGAAAAAACGCTTCGAAAAAAAAACATGTGGAACTATAATCGGCTACGCTCGAATGAGTTTTCCAGTTTCACTTATTGTCTCGCTTATTGTGCTGCGATGTTTACTAGGAGAATTTCATGTAACGTCGCAATGCTTTGTTTCTGTACTTGTTTTAAATTGGACGTCAGAGATATGGGTAGGTAGTGCCACCGTGACACAGCTGCCCACTTATACAGAGAATATGATATTTCTGACTCGGAGTTGCTGATAGGTGTATATAAAACATAAAAATAAAACAAATCAGGAATTTATTGACAGGTCCATATAGGCCATTCCAGGTTCTGACAACCCTTCACTTGAGTGCCTTTTCGCCTTAAGCCTAGTACTCAGCTGTTCCGGAACGAAATTTGACGGTGGTCTCCAAAATGGACAGCGAAACGTCTGCGAAAAGGCAGCGGAAAATAATGGAGAGTTCCATCAATTGCAACACAAGTAGCGGTGCTACCAGCACTGTCTATTTCTCTCCGATTTGGATACTAGAACTCTTCACTTGCTCCTTAAAATTTTTATTTGAGAACTATCCTAGTTTAGGCTATTCTTTGGTATTTATAAAAAAAAATGCGTACTTTAATTGCGAACGTACTCTTTTCGTATAACTAAAGTTTTTTGTAAAGTTAATTGCAAATGAGCCAACTCCATTTTCATACAGTTTTTGAACAGACTCTCACATATCAGCAGTAAAATTATCTCATAAGATATGTATCAATAGTGAAAACCAGCAGAAACATTTTGCTAAAATTGGAAAATTGAAACTAGAAAAGTTTCTCAATTGCGAGTTCTTGGCATGTTGTTTTTCTTAGTTTAATATTGTCGTCTTTAAAAACAATTTAATCAGAATGAGTGTGCCTATGAACTACAAAAATAAAAGCATTTTTATGAACATTTATTTAAGTTTGAGCATTTTTGGGTCCAAAAATGTTCAATTTGGCTTTAATAAGAGCTGGCAACACTTCAGTTCAAATGTCAAATTTTCGCAAGCAGTGTTGCCGGAGAGAAATATTATAAGGTAGTGCCGCAGACAAAAAAGTGGAGTACATATTTCCAAAAATATAGTAATACAGACACTTTTTAGTCTTCAAAAATAAATGATTTGTTTTAAGACCTCCAGCACACGATACATTTACAGTTTCTTTTGCATTAACCGCCTCCAAGAAATCCAATTCCAATAAATACCTAGGTACCTATAATACAAGTTTACTTTGATTTATTCTAATAGGAAAAATAATATTTCAAGCATCGATTTAACAAAACTTTTTATTTGATTGAACTTTACATACAAATTCAAGGAGTTCAAACAAAAAAACATAACCCCCAAACCACAATCTTAGGTAACAATAAAATAAATACCGAACTGACAGTTGAAAATTGCACGAAGCTAACGAAAAACAAAAACAAACTAGAAAGACGGAAATTCCCTTTTTAACGACAGTTTGACAGATAAAAGTGCTGCCAAATTTGCACTGAATGTTAAGTGAATTAAATTTATTAAGGTTGACATTACACTTTCCTGCAAGTTGAAGATATTTTAGGTCTTTAAAAAAAAATAGGTGTGCAAATGTGAAAGGAGGAGTACGGGAGGAAGGAGAGGCTGAAAGGAGTGCAATACTCCTATGGAAGGGGAGCACTTTCAGCAACACCGTTCGCAAGCAACAATGAACGTGAACGTGTGCGAAAATAGAGTAGAGAATTATACCAAGCAAACTTACGATTAGCCAATTTTCCGCCATCATTTCGCAGCAGCTGCATTTTGTAAAAGGATCTCGAAATTGTTCGTTCATTATTTCGTTGTCTCTTTTTGTATGGGATTTTTCGTTCCGGAACAGCTGCGTACAAGGCTTTAGGAACAAATGAAATGAAGAAAAACCTAAAAGATTATACAAAGCGGCAAAATTAAGACGCTCTCTCAGAGCAGTTGTATCCGCAGAAGTTAGTCAGATTTCTCACCACTTGCGAAACTCTGAATGTCATTGGAAAAAGCCTTAGGGCATCATTTCTGTTTTCCGGGTTTTAACTGCAAGTCCCTCACTGAGGTTAATAATTTCTGAACTATAAGAAAGCCTTTCATACAGCTATTTTCGCATTCAGCTGACCTATTATAAAATAATGATTCATAAGTATTTCGTAAATGACATGGACCCGGAGTAAGGGGAAGATGACTCTTCCTTGTGGATTGCCTCTCGAAGCAATTACTCTGAGGTTAGTTTCACCTAGTTTCGCGTTGATGTTCCTTTCACTGAACTCGCATTCAGCGAGCGTACATAATTATTCATCAGTGTTACGTTGACAACAAAACTTCGTTGAAATGATAGCTTTATGACCACAAATTACTATTTTATTATCAAACATAACACTCGCCAGATGGGATACCACCAAATATTATAAAAGCCACACATTGGAGTCAATCAAAAAGTGATTTAATTAGCGACACTTGAACCGCTCACCATAACATCTCAGGGTGGCCTTTTTGGCACAGCCAAATGCAAACATAAACCGGAAAAGTGAGCCTTAAACGCAGAAAGCCATTAGCCCGCTTACCCAATGCGTATAATAACTCATAATGTGCAACATAAACGTGAAATAGTCTGCCTTGGATTGCACAACTCTTGGTCAAAGTTCAGTTTCAGCTTGATGGAAAAGCCAAAATGTCCACTAACCACAAGTTATATTAGATACGCCTTTCGCCGACGCAGATATCAGTCCCTAACTCAGTTTATTGTCCTTCGCCAAAACGACGATGATGATTGTCAGTATTTAATACTCACTCTTCCGTTTTTCCGATATTAGTGCGGTTAACAAAAATCTTCGTCACTTTGGCAATTGCAGAGATAATCTGCCTCTTAACCCGAGTTAATTGCGCGCCATGGTCGAAGATTGGTTTAGACAAAAAAAAAAAAACACCGACTTACCGATGATATTTCGTATCTCATTCCATTAGGCAGACGTCATGCCTTTGCATGCGATAAAAGCCTGCGTGAATAGTCCGTAGGTAAACGGTTTAAATTCCTCCCCACGGGCGCCAACATTGCGCAATAAATTGTCTTATTGTGCGCAGCGGGCAAGATTGAACAATCCGAAATCGAAATGCCTTTCACTTTGTGTACATATAGTACACGCACAAATGAATGAGGCTGCGGGATATCATTTAATCATACGGAGGATAAAAATAGTTGCAGTACAAGTACTTTACGGATAACTGTTTATCAGATCGATCTGAAGGTCGAAGCTACCATAAAAAGCGGGTCAATAAATCACCAACGACAAAATTTAACTCGTATTGTTTTTTTTTTTTTTTGCCAAATTGAATTATTATGAGACGGAACTGACAGTGGCAACAGGTCAACCTTGCTGCCGTTGTCATTGACAAATCAAGAGATTCGTTTAACCCCTTAGCCTGAGTGTCTGTTGAATTAAAAGCGAAATTACTAGTTTCGATGTTATTAACTGGGCAATTTGTTTAGTTGGGTCGTAAAACATTGGCGCCAGCGAAACCGTAAAATTATGTGCTCCATATACAATTAAACTCAATCAATGGTAATTTACATCGGGTATCTACAACCGGATGGTTTTGACATCAAAGCAAGAACATAATTGGTAATAGCTCACCTAAAAGGTTGCCGATTAATTCGGACATTAAACGCAGTACTGCAGGTGCAGTTTTTGTTTCTTTGAACCTAATCAATACGAAAACTGTTCATACATTGTATTACATATTTTGTCGCAGCGACTATGGTGGACAAAAACTTGCCTTCAGCTGAAGTTATGTACGGCACAATAGGCTGTACGTGACGTAAATCATCGCACGGTATAAACAGCGGAGTTGATACCTCGTACAAAATGACAAGAAACTTCGATGATTAAATTATTATTACCACTTTCGTCAACCAACAAATTAGCAGGGGAAAAAAGTGTCAACGTATTTATTGGCTTTGAAAAGAAACAGCCTTAAGACAAATTAGCCAGTTTGATTTGAGTTGATCTGTTAAATCGGTCTGAAAATTAAATCTAAAACTAAGTGGGGTACTCGTAAACACTGGCGAAATATAATCTTCAAGACGATGGGAGGAAACACTTTTATTAACTACTCGTCTTTAGTTTTATTGTCGAAAACGTGGACTCAAATAATATCAGAAGGTATGAGACCGCGTTTTCAAGAACTCTGGTAGGGGTCTTGCATTTTAAAAAGAATGTGACTACCTATAAAAAAAAAACCTTGAGCATGTTCAGGTCGACAGGCTTTTGTAAAGAATCAAAATTATTTCTAAAAAGATATACAGTAAAACCCGAATAAGTGCCTCACCTTAAATGCCCCGTTTTGATAGGCACTTATGCGGGCTAGGTAGCTATAAAAAATCCGCTTAAGTGTACATAGGCACTTAGCTCTTAATTAAAAAAAAAAAAATTCTATAACAACAAAAAAATAATTTATTTAAAAAATAAGAAAATACATAACACGACCGTTTTTTTTTTTTTTTTGATTTTTAAAGCATGAAACACAAGGAAGCCATAAAGGAAAAAACGCTTTTGTATTTTTTCAGCTGATTTCAAAAATTTGTACCTACTTAAAATAATTTTTTCAGGTAAATTTCAACAAAACGCAATTAAGCGGGATAGGAATAGGTATAGTTAAGCAAATGGGTATTTATAAGACGAGTCTTATATGAAAAAATCCTCAGAATTTTGGTTCTAAAAAAAAGGGACTCACGCCGGTTTTGCCACTTAAGCGAGAGGCACTTATCCGGGTTTTATTGTATAATCCAACGGGTAGTAAGAGTACTCGTACGCAAGTAAGTATGAAAGCATTTTTTTATTCAATAAAAACGTTTGGTCCATAATTCGTTATCAATGAAATCCCGGAAATATTAAAAATTCATGCTCCACTAGTAATTTGATGAACGGAAATCTGAAACAATATCTCCAGCACTTTGGCGAAGCCAAAATATTTGCACTCATTTTAAACGCATTTGACAGAGTTTGACAAGGCACTTTTTCGTAAGGAATTCGCTCACCGATATTAAATGGATTATGAGTTGCATTTTTGAATGTTCAATATAAAATGTGTTGGATGATTTCAAGTCGGCTGTTAACAATATAAGTCCTGCTGTTCCACAAGGTTCTGTTCTGTCTCCGACTCTTTTTCTCTCTTTTACAAAGAAGCACAAGTGCTAATAAGAGACTTCCCGACAATTTTCTCAACTTCAGTTCTATTTATTTAATACCGTTCGGTTTCATTAGCACCGACTCCATCTCGTCCTTAATCATTTCTCCTCATCACACCTACACACAGTTTTCAGCTCGTTGCAAGGTTAACACAGGTTTACAACTTTCAATCAGATATCCTTTCATAACTGATGACAATAATTCCCACAGGTTCTCATATTTATGTTATCGCCTTTAGAATTATCCTTAGAGTATTTACAGCAAAGACTGACTCAGGTTTTTCAATTTTGAGACAACACTTGGTAGGAGGTCTTACAATACAAAACCACAAGACTTAAAAGCGGATTGAACTTAACACACTGACCAAAAGGAATGTTCCAAAAAGAAAAAGTCCAAGGTAAAGACTCAAATAACGTAATTTCCCTAAAGACATAAATAAAGTTCGATTTTAACACCTCCCAAAATCAACACAACGGCTGAAGTGACCAAAAACTATTGTCATAGCTACGCAGTCTTTTAGCCACAGTTTCGAAGATGACCAAAATATGTCCAACCCATAGATGGAACCAAGATTATGTCAGCAATAAACAAAATTGTAATAAAAAAATGGACGAAGAACCGCCGACTTCTCCGAACGAAAAAGAAATATCTCGTTTGAGAAGCGGATTGTCGAATCTATATTGACAGACTTCAGCGAAAACAACAACTGTATAAACTGATTTATAAATAAGGAAATCAATTGATTTTCAAACACAGTCAATGCCGAGGGTTTGGTAATATTAGTTGTACAGATAGATATATCAAATAATCAATAAATTTGTATTACCATTGAGGAGGTAAGTAGAGACTTGTGTCAACCCGACCAACACGAACTAAGAAAGCTTCTTCCAATAGTAAGTCCGAAAGGCAATGGATCAATCTTTGGAGTTTTTCAAAGCAGCTTGAGATGGCTTGAAGGAGAGGCTTTGAACTATGACAATAACTGCAGAAAAAAAAATCCCATTAATATTCCAAATATGTAAGATATTTTTGGCAATTCTATGTGCGAACGCGTAAAACTGCTAACCTGAGTAGCCTAATCTGCAAATACCCTCCCCATTTATGGCAGAGTGTGTCAATCATCAACCAAATTTTGAAATACCAACAATTCTTTAAAAAACCGCAGGAATTCCAGATTCATACAACAAATTGAAGACACCTACCATAGCCTATGTAGGTCTGACTTATGCAAAGTTATGTTAAGTTTTGGCATATCTGTAAAACTCTGTCCAAGACGAAGTGCTTAAATCGTCAACAACCCTAACAACATTGCATCATCAAATATTTAAAAAAGTTTTAAGACAGCTATCATTTCTCATGAGCCTGGGTTGGCATGTAGATTACTCGTATGTAATATACATGAGTTTTTTACGTAGATTACATGAGGTTGATTACTCAGTCTGATTCGCCATGTAGAATACATAATGTAGAAAACATTTTTTTTCTTTTTTTTTCTATTTTTTAATGCGTTAAAATATAGACAAAAATAACAAAATTATATTTTTTAAAATTCATCGTCATTATCATTAATACAAAAATCGTTCGATCGCAAAAGAAAATAGACGTTGATCAATTTTTTAGACGTTTTAACCGACAACCCAAAAATAGCATTTTGGCCGGGCATTTTGTTTACGAAGTAGGTATTAAAGGGAAAGTTCTGCATGTTGATATTTTTATAGCAACGACTAAGAGAATTTCGTTTTCCTACAAAACAAAATGGCTTCCGGAAGTAAAGAAATGACAACTAATTATTATTTAATATAATTCGCGAGGCCTGTCGTCAAATCAAACTACACAAAAACAAAGTTCCGAGGCAAAAGATAGACATTTTCATTGATAGTCAAGCTGCCATCAAGGTTATCGCCTCAGTCAACATAACCCCTAAATTGGTATTAGAGTGCCGTAAGGAGCTGGCCTCGCTTGACAAGTTCAAGGTTAACCTGATTTGGGTTCCAGGTCACAGCAACGTTTGCGGCAACGAACATGCTGATGAGCTGACCAGGCGAGGCTCAGCCCTTCACTGTTCACTTTCGGAATCGGTTAAAATGCCGCTGGGAAAAGTCAAAGCAAAGATCTCCCTACAATTCCTATCGAAGGCCAACCTCAGATGGAGGAGGAGGAGGCTGACGAGCTGTATCATATCTAGAAGGATGTGGCCAAACTACAGCACGGATAAAACGGTGCAGGGAAATAAGTCCCCGGGAACTAAGTCCACTGAGGGACTTAGGTCCCACTTAGTGGGAAGTAAAACCACTTTCGTGAAGTGGACTTAGTTCCCATGTAAGGTGGGAACTAAGTTCACTTTCTTATGGGAACTTAGTACACATTCAAAAAGAAGAAGAGGGACATTTAGAATTGGATACACTTTTGTTTAAATAATCACGGCGATTTTTCTTTTACTATTTTCAGAGTCTTGCAAGCTGAATTTTTTAAGTTTTATTCTGTATGACAAAATACTCTCTTCGAAATTCAGTTAGCAAGACTCTGAAAATAATCAAAGAAAAATTGCGGTGGTTTTTGGCGCATGGATACGAGACTAAATTCACGCGAGTTTTTTACTTTTATTTTCTCAAATTTTCGAAAGCTAAAACAAAAAAGTTGTTTGAGAAAATTGGCATTTTTAGCCTTCGAAAATTTGAGAAAATAAAAGTAAAAAATTCGCACGACCGTTCAAACAGAATTTCGTTTTTGAAATTTTTTACATATATTGCTCTGCCTCATATGAAATTTAATTTCTCTTTAGTTAATATAAAGTGGAAAGTACCAACTTGACTCTTTAATTTTACTTTGCACTTAGTCGACAGTGGGAATTTACTTCACATTAAAAGGGAAATAAAACCACTCAGAGTTTTCGGAATTTAGTTCCCACCTTACATGGGAACTAAGTCCACTTCACGAAAGTGGTTTTATTTCCCATTAGGTGGGAACTAAGTCCCTCAGTGGACTTAGTTCCTGGGGACTTATTTCCCTGCACCGGATAAAACAACCCACCTTCTAAGTTAAACACGAAAACATAATGCCAGAATAACAGCGGTAACCACAGGCCATTGGCCAATAGGGGCACGCAATTAGATTAGGCATCCCCCAAAATACACACTGCCGGAGCTGTAATGACACAGCCGAAAAGGAAACACTCACTCATTTCCTTTGCGCTTGTCCAGCACCAGCTAGGGCCAGACAGCGATCTTTTGGTAAACCCTTTTTCGAATCCCTTGAGGCGGTCTCGAAATGTAGTATTGGGGAACTGATAACCTTTTTGAATTCCACAGGCTGGATCTAAGCTCTCCTATTCGAAAATCGTAAACCTACCTACCTTAATATAATTGGATGATAAATTGTTGTAGGCGCAGTGGCTTAGTGGTTAGTGTGTTGCACTACTTAGCGAGGGGTCGAGGTTCGAATCCCGCAAAAACCCAAATTCCAAATTACGGTTTTTTTTTTTCCGCTGCGACACCTCTCGCGAACGTCTGACAAACATCCGAGAGTATGACTGTCTTGAAAGAGCTTCTCAATTAGCCGTTTGGAGTCGTCATAAAATTGTATGTAGATCCCTTCCATTAGTTACAAAAATGAAAAAGTCGCACAAAAAGAATGGTTGTGAGAAGATAGGCCTAGGGTCCCTCCGGACCTGTTGCGCCAACTATTAATTTTTTTTTTTTTTTTGATAAATTGTTGTTTAAATTTACTAAAACTATTTAACATTCTCATTTCATCTGTTTTAAATCAGTAATGGAATCGTTTTCACGTGATTGCAGAAATGTTGATCACTGCAGCTTGTGTTTAGTTCCTTTTTACGTGTCCATAATTACTACAGTCGGACCCGCTTATTTGAAACTCGTTTAATTAAAAAACCCTGCTTATATGAAAAATTTAATTTGTCCCCGCGTACTTTTTCAGTTATACGAAGTCCGTTTAAATGAAAAACCCGGTTATTTGAAATTAAAGTAACGATTTTTTTCTCTTTTCATTTAAACGGATTCGACTGTATTTACAAAAATACATTATTATGGTTTTCTACATGTAGAATACATGTAATCTACATCGTTTATGTAGATTACATCGGCCGACTGAAAATGATGTAGTTTTGCCAACCCAGCGTCATGACACTATAACAGGCCAGCATCAGAAATAGTGTTGCCAGTTTGGAGGATTTCCTTCCCGATTCAGGGAAAAACGGGGGGAAATCTGTGGGGAGAAATTGTTTACGGGGAAATCTGGGCTTATTATTTTAATTCTGTTTTATTCGTATATCGTTATAATATTCTTTTTAATAAAATGTGCGTCTGCATTTTGTGAATGTAAGAAACGCGAGATTCGCTGTTCTTTTCTGTCTTCTACCAAATAATTCAAATTTGAACACGACGACAATCAGGGTTGAAACAAATGTGTGTGTTATTTTAAAACGCTGTAAAATAATCGATAGATTCTCCAAAGCTATAGGTATTTGCGTGTGACAATTCTAATATCTTTGGACTATTTTCGTTTACAAAAAAAAAGGCTTTAAAAAAAAGCTAATGCCAGTTAGAAAAAGGTTTGTTTTTTATACATAGTTCCTTAAATATTTTTTCCGGATTTAAGCATCAACATCATATAAAAAATTTTATTAACAAAAACTTGATGAGCCTCCGTTGAGGCTGCGTAAATTACCCTACAAGTAGATGCTTTCGAAAAGCAATATTTTGATCGTCTGGCACGCTGATTAAATATAATTTTTCCAAAGTCCAAAGTCATTGACAATATCTGGAGAAACGCGGCGAGCTGTCAGTTGGAAGTATAGCAGGTGCTAAAATGGAGTAAATTCAGTTATTTCTGTTAGTCAATGGGAACAAAAGGAAGTATTTCTAATATGCTGTCATTGAGAAAGGACTCTAGTAAAAGTCGCAATGGATGGATATGGATATAGTTTTGATGTAATTAAAAACGTTGTCTTTATCATCAAGTGAATTTACTCTTGTCATTTAAGGATTCTTCGGACTTAGAAGGCATCCTCTCTCACTGAACTGAGGAGATATTGTGCCCTTCCCTTAAAATCTCGGATCTTCTTCAAAACACCAATTATTCCGAAATGTACGAAAACCACTTGGAACGTTTTGGGCTAAATTATTCGTAATCCAGTTTGTTTCGATGAAATGTGGAAAACGGATTCAATGACGAACTTTACAAAGGCTTTCGAAAAATAGCTTACAACGGCTTACAATGGCTGAAATGGATCATGCCACTTGCAGCGTATAGAAAGCAGTGCAATGCACCCCTGATAAGAAATATAGGAGAGATTGACCCCACCTTACACGCTGCCCGCACTTATTTGTTTATGGAGACCTACCTCAGTCTACTTGGTGCGTATAACTGGAGGCAATAATCTAAAGAACGAGCTGGCTTGAAGACGAGTTGTCTATAAAGTGTCAATCACTGCTGGTATATTGGCGAAGATCTTCGACAGAACCTTTTTGCACCAATTTACCCCTACACTTCGTGGGGTAATGTTATTGGGAAACTCGTTTCGCTGGTAGTATTGCACATTGCGCCGTCTTTTATACAGTTTGATCTTGCTTGGAAACAAGGTTTGTTATGGTTAATTTGCTTGATCTGCTTCCGTTGACAGAATCATCCCAATTTAACAAGAATAAAATGTTCAGTGGTTCTTAATTTGTTTCCAGAATAAATTAGTCACCTAGCTTCTTTCAATTTTGCATTGGACTGAAAATAAATTAAATGAGCATCCACACAAATATACGAAAAGGTTGACTGAAGGACTGACAGCAATCTCAGATTGCCACTCACTTTAATTATAAAACAAAATTAATTGAACTTTTGAAAACCTAAGTACAAAGAAACGAAAACAAGACTTCAATATCAAAACCAATTACTTGAAACAAAAATACTCCACTTTGACCTCAGACTGATAATTGGATTGCAACAAGCGATTCATTGCTATAGAGCCATTCATTTGAACTGCAACACTTACTGCCACCTGAGTGCGATAATTACACCTCTGCTCTAGTCACAGGCACTTAGAGAACGATTATCTGTTCATAATATTGTGATTATTACAAAACGATGTTGTTCTATTTAGTAACACCTACAAGGCTATCGATAACACGTTCCACACAGCTCTGTCTTGCTATCAGAGATAAAATTTATCTGTGATTTAATCACCCCGCGGCATATACCCACAGAAATTAACTTGTGTTGCCTTCCGAATAGAATAGAATAGAATAGAATAGAATACGGAATATAAATCAAAACCAGAGCCCTTAACCGGTTGTCTGCTCGGCTAAGGATTCGTCCAAGGCGGAACAGATACCTGGCTGCTCCAATAAGGTTCCCAGCAGTCAGCAAGGTAGGAAGCAGAACCCATTGGGGATAGGGAATTTGACGGGACCAAGGGAGGAATGCCGATTGCCTTCCGCCTTGAGGAAGTCAAATCCCGAAAAACCGGTTGTCTGCTCGGCTAAGGATTCGTCCAAGGCGGAACAGATACCTGGCTGCTCCAATAAGGTTCTGCCTAATAGGAAGGTAGGGACCAACAACAAACCCAGGGTGCATGCCTCTGGAGGAGCCGGTATGAGACTGGTCGCGGCGAGGGCGAAATGCCGTTTGCCTTTCACCTCGAATGCGGCCGATCTCGGACCACCCGGAGCTGTCCCAGACAAGGATACGTCCAAATCTGAGAACACACCTGGAGTCTCTAAAAGAGGTAGGCACGACGACACAATCTCCCCGGTTGTAGGTAGGCAAGCTAAGAAACCGAAATTTTCTGAAAAGGTGAAGGAAAGTCTTCGTGTCGCAATCATCGACCTTGGTAATCCAAATCGAAAACTTTCTGGTAGCCAATGGGAATTATTGGAACAACGCATTCTCGATGGTGTTAATGACGCAATCGTGAAGGCGGATGGCAAACTTCCATTGTTTGGACAGATCACCACATTCAAGGGCTTCAAGGTCATGGAATGTGACGACAACGAAACGCTGGCTTGGTTAAGGAACTTCGTCCTTAACACCGTTGCTCCTTGGCCTAATGCCGATTTGCGCGTGGTGGACAGGAAGGAGATCCTTGACATTACAAGACCAAAGGGCCGAATTCATATTCGAGGACCGTACTTACCCGCGGAAAGGATTGAACGCTACCTGCAGTTCCTTAATCCGGAGCTTCAAAGCAGGGAGTGGAAAGTCCTGGAAACGGGTGAGTACTCAGACAATGGTATGGACGTCACTATACTCCTTAGCCACAAATCGTTGCCATTGCTCCGCAGGCGAGAGTTTAAAGTCCGTGTAGGCATAACACGCTGTAAGCTCAGGCTGATAGCAGCGAACCTTAAGGATGAAAGAGAAGAAGAGGCTGCTCGTGATGAAGATAGTACAAATAAATCTTCATCACAGTAAGGCGGCTAGCGCCAATCTTGTTCTTCTTATGGAGACCAAGAAGGTAGACATCGCCCTAATACAGGAACCCTGGATTTTCCGGGGGAATATAAGAGGGCTGAACTCAAAAAATTTGCTGATCTATAGCAATGCACCAGATAATGGTAAGTCTAGAACATGTATTGTCGCCAGGAAACAGATTAAACTTTTTCTCATTCCTAGACTCAGCGATACTGACCAAACAGTGGTCAAATGGGACAGGGAAGGAAAAAACACGCTGATACTGGCGGCAATTTACATGCCATACGAGGCAACTAGCCCACCTTCCGTGCTAACCGAGTCCCTAATTGGAGCGGCAGAACGGGGAAAATGGGACGTCATTCTAGGCTGTGATGTCAACTCCCATCACACACTGTGGGGCAGTTCTGACATCAATGTCCGAGGTGAGTCCCTTTTAGAATTTATTATCAAAAACAACTTACTTATAGCCAATGTAGGCAACGAACCAACATTTATAGTAAGGAACAGACGTGAGGTGTTAGATATTACTCTCTTTAGTAATTCACAAACACTTGCTGTGCGGGATTGGAAGGTTTCTACAGAACCATCCTTCTCAGATCACAGAATTATAGAATTCCACATTGACGAGGAAATTCCCCCATTAGGGTAATATAGGAACCCCAGATTGACCAACTGGGAAATTTTCTTATCAGAAGTAGGGAAACATGACCGGAATTTGAAAATGCAAAAAACAGACACGCCAGAAGATATCGAAGTAACACAAAAAATGTTGAACGATATTCTGAGCAAGGCATACGAAAAAGCCTGTCCCTTACGGACAATAAAGAATAGGAAATCTCCACCATGGTGGTCGAGGGACCTCGCTGAAATTAGGAAGAGAACCAGAGCTCTTTTTAATTTGGCTAAGGCCACAAACTCCCAGACTGATTGGGACACATATAAAGTCGGTCAGAGGAAATTCAAAAAGGCCATAACCAGTGCTAAACGCTCAACATGGCGTTCGTTCTGCAGTGATATTGAATCCACCACAGAATCAGCCAGACTCAGGAAAATCCTGTGCAAAGAATCTGCGGTCCCAGGCTATCTCAAGGACAATAATGGAGCATGGACACAATCCAGCGAAGAGACTCTCAGTCTGCTACTAAAGACTCACTTTCCGGGTTGTTCCACGACCCAAATTAACCAATCAAGAGATAATACCGCAATAACGACAGTTCCAGAGGAACTCATAACTGAAGAAAAACTTATCTGGGCAATCGATTCATTCTCCCCGTTCAAATCCCCTGGATGCGACGGGATTTTCCCAATCATGCTCCAGAAAGCCAAGATGACCATTATACCAGTCCTTAAAAGAATTTTCATTCGCAGTCTAGAGAGCGGCTATATTCCCAGAGCCTGGCGAGAAGTCAAAGTTGTCTTCATTCCGAAGGCAGGGAAATCCAGTCACACCACTGCCAAAGACTTCAGGCCCATAAGTCTGACATCATTCATTCTTAAAACCTTTGAAAAATTAATAAACGTTTTTATACGTGGTCGGCTAGATGATAATGCAATATCCACAGCTCAACATGCTTATACTAAAGGCAAAGGAGTGGAGACCGCATTGCATGAGGTCGTTAGCACTATAGAGAAGTCATTAAATGACAAAGAATATACATTGGCTGCGTTCCTAGATATTGAAGGAGCCTTCAACAATGTTAAAATATGCGCAGTGAAGAGAGCACTTCAGAACTCGAATGTTGATCAATCTCTCACTAATGTGATATTGAGCTTGCTCAGTGAAAGGAACATCAACGCGAAATTAGGCGACACCGACCTCAGAGTAACTGCTTCGAGAGGCACTCCGCAAGGAGGTGTCATCTCTCCCTTACTCTGGGTCCTTGTCATTAATGAAATACTTATGAAATTCAAAAACATGGGAGTTAAAGTAACTGCATATGCAGATGATGTAGTTATACTTACTAAGGGGAAGTTTTTACCAACCTTAAGCGACCTGTTAGGAAACTCACTTAGGGTGTTAAGCACGTGGACTAAACAATGCGGGCTTGGGGTCAATCCGCAAAAAACCGAGCTAGTTTTG
The DNA here is from genome assembly GCA_946477585.1 of Cheilosia urbana. NCBI lineage: Eukaryota > Metazoa > Arthropoda > Insecta > Diptera > Syrphidae > Cheilosia > Cheilosia urbana. The sequence goes on along the minus strand of OX297854.1, from coordinate 13,398,938 downwards.
TTCACGAATAAAAGAATAATACCGCAATTCGAGCCACCAACTCTCGAGGGAACACCCCTTAGGGTAGCAGATAGTGCGAGATATTTGGGAATTATCCTTGATAGGAAACTTAATTGGAAGCCGAATGTCAATGAAAGAGTGAAGAAAGCAGCTAATGCTTTCTACGCATGCAACCGCATCTTTGGCAGGAGCTGGGGACCTAACCCCAAAATCATCCTCTGGATGTACACGGCGATCGTGCGACCAATACTCACATATGGCAGCGTGGTCTGGTGGCAAGCCGCCAGCAAAGCGACCAATCTTAAGTTAATGACAAAAATACAAAGAATAGCTTGTATAGGGACAACCGGTGCTATGAGAACCACACCTACTGCTGGACTAGAGGCGATTCTCAATTTGACACCTCTAGACCTGTACATGGAGGAATCCGCTGCCAAAAGTGCTTTAAGGATCAGCCAAACTAACACTTGGAGTCCTTGCAACTTTGGACATGCACAGATCTTATATAAACACGTAGGGAACGCTGTCACTTCTGACTATATGTCTCCCTATATAGACTTTGACAAACCATTCACCTGTTCCTTTCCGAGCAGGGAAGAATGGAACACAAATGAACCCACAAAAAGGAAATCAATATCCATCTACACAGATGGTTCAAAGATGGACTGTGGAACCGGTGCCGGCATATTTTCTGAGGAATTAAATATACATTGCTCTATCAGACTTCCTGATAGCAGTAGTGTCTTCCAAGCGGAGGTTCTGGCTATCGCCGAAGCGGCCCGTAAGGCGTCAATGTTGGCAATACCTCGTAGCGATATTACCATCTTCATTGACAGTCAGGCGGCTATTAAAGCAGTTTCTGCTAATGAAATAAAATCCAAACTAGTTCACCGCTGCCGCGAAGAGCTCAAGGTTCTCTGCTTGCAGCACACCACCAATCTCTGCTGGGTCCCTGGACATAGAGACAAAACCGGCAATGAGATGGCAGATGAACTAGCGAGAAAGGGGTCCGCAATGGATCTTGATAGAGCGCTTCAATCAATCAAGCCACCACTCTGCAATCTCAGAGAGCGAGTGGAGAATAAAATTCGAATGAAAACCAACAACAGGTGGAAAGAACTCACTACCTGTGAAATATCACGGAAGCTTTGGCCAGAATATAACAGAAGCCGGACCAACAAACTACTACAGTTTGACAGGTCATCGCTATCTAAGTTAGTAGGGGCTCTAACTGGTCATAACTTCCTTAGAAACCACGCAATGAAACTAAATCTCAAAGATGACGACATATGTAGAGGCTGCGGAGACGAGGAGGTTCACGAGGACACACCTCACTTCCTTTGTCATTGCCCGAGTCTCTGTCACTTGAGGAACAGAACACTTGGAAGCTATTACTTCCATGACGTACATGAACTTTCTGATGTCTCACTGTCTGATCTTTACAGGTTTCTGAGGACATCGGGATGGCTAGACAGCGTCAGATAACCGCAAGAGGAGAAGGATGGAGACCACCGATAACACCAACGGATAACCCCAAAAAAAGGGCATCACAATGGGTCCACGAGGACCTGAGTGAGGTATTGCGGGCCCACCCCGCTCTACCTACCCGTCTACCTAACCTAACCTAACCTCTCTACCTTCGAATAACTCCATCGGGTTAACCGTTTCCGCAAACATTAGCGCCGTTTGATTGACTCATTACTTTATGTCCGCAAATGTATTTCTATTCCCATTCCAATGTACACATGTCCAAAGGTAGGGCAAAGCTTTATGTCGGAAAAAAATACACACACGTTCGCAGTTTCATAAAGATGCTTAGATACGCATGGGTCAGGGTTATGCTTACGTCATCCGTCATAACTTTGGATAATTGTCTGCCAGACGCCCTGATGAACTGCCATTTTGATTAATGTGAAGAAAGTGCATTTGTTTGACGAGCAGATTTTCGAAAGTTTAACTGCTCGGAGTCGGAATGTCTGTACTCGAAACTAGTTGTCCTTCAAGAAGTGAGCGGTGGGTTTGTATCAGACTATTGACAAAACTCGATTGATTTCTTATTCAATGTATCGATTTCCGTTCCGATATCTGGTCCCTGTAGTGGCTGTGAATAACGACCAACAAGTGATAGACTTGAAAGGTCACCGTAACCACAATGGATCACAGTTGCAGGTCAGCTGTGTCCCGCAAACGATCGCCTATTTCATCGATCATAATCGACTATTTGCATTTGGGGCACCCTACGTTTCAGATGACCGCAGGTGATCATCGAAGAGACCATCAAACTTTCACGTACACCTTCAAGCTTGATTTGCTTGCTGATGCTGAACGATGACGGTCCAAAAGTTGTCTCGTTTCTTTTGTTTATATTTCCAAAGGTGAATGCAATCTAAAAATTATCATTGATCTCAAGTCGAATGACATAATACTGAGCGAAGAAAAAAATTACAAATTCGCGCTAGCCCACATAATCCCGCATACAATCAATTGGTTTGCGGATTGAGTTGCCATTATTAGGTCTCGTCGTCGATAGATGAGATATTTCAAAATTTGGGTTATGTAGATTGTGAGGCGACTTGTCCTTTTTTATTGTTATTTCAGGAAAGCGTTAGATATCTGAAAACGATCGCGTGGTATTGGCTTGCGCAAGGTACATGCATTTATTGGTGCTAATTGGCGGAAACTGAGGCCAGCGCCAGCTGTGAGCAATTGCGATGGAGTACTCGGAATTGTTAAACGCGCCATGGCGCATTGAATCGGACGATTAATGAGTTTTAATTAGCTTTGCAGAAATGATTTAATAGTGGCTACAAAGTATTCGTTGGGATGCTATGAAAGAAACGAGTTTCCTTTGTGCTAATTTGAATTGACTGCTTTTGATCATTGATGGCGCAATCGACTTTTATGCGCTTTTATATAACGTGAGGATAGCTCAAAATTGGGAATCGTTTAGTTTTCCAACACTGGACATAAGTGAATCCTCAAGCCAATTTTATGGTTCCAAAACGCGAACTTTAAAAAAACCGCCCTTCTATTGAGTGACTTTCACAAGCCCTGACTGTGGGTAGCAGTTACCCACAGTCAGGGCTTGTGAAAGTCACAGATAGAAAACCATTTATTTTAAACCTATTTTGACGATTTTAAAATTCTTTCGGCCTTAGCAATAATCAACTTTAATCTGTCATTTCACGCAAAGACTCCACATTTTCCAAAATCCCTTTACCAATAAACAAAATATAGTTGCCAGAATATCGCTCACTGTAGGCTCAAATGTTAATGTTGAGAAAGCCATGTTTATCTCAGGTACTAGCTAAATAAATCCTCCCGTCATTTTGAAGTGGAGTGTTGCCCAACCGTTCAAATAAAATTTCGTAATAGGAGCGAATTTAAATACGCTGTTCAGCCTAACCGTTTACAATTATACATTAATTTTAGTAAATTGTAAATGTTTTCTAATTTTACTCGTTGAAGTACAATAATGTAAAAGGTTAGGTTTAACCTAAGTATTAGAAATCAGAAAGCGTATTATAAAAAGTAAACCGAAAATTATACAATAACGAACGATAGGGCATTACTGACTTGCATATGATATTTGACATATCAGCGGATATTTTATGCATTTTCAATTTTGCGTTGAGTGTTTTGCTTTTAATATACGCCTTTTAAAAATATCTGTTGGGTAAATTTGTAAGCCATTGCCCTTGTTTTTCACGAAATCAAATTATGAAAATTCAAATTCTGTCATGACAACAAATGTAATAGATCCTAGAAAAGTTGTCGCACTGGGAAATGCGGAGGTCTAATTGCTTGATTATTAGTAAGTTAGTTTCGGTATAAACATGTCGAGTTAATTTCAAAGAGCTAAACACGTTCGAATAATAAAAATGAAAACAAAAATTAAAAACGATCACCGCGAGATAAAAAGAAAGATGGCAACGCAAAACTTCAACCAATATCGATTTTCTGCCGAAACGAAAACACTTTTATTCACTTATTTAATGGCATTTCGAAACCTTGTGGTAGAGTCACAGTCGGAGCTGAGGACAGGGAAAAACCATTTCTGCAGACTGCTAAACGGCGAAGACGAAACAAATTCCGCTGTCAGGCAGAACGAGCCATTCAACCTGGACGATGAAAGCCAAGATTTCAATCCACCTGACCAAAATGAAGTGAGGATAGCAATATCTAAGCTTAAGTCCAACAAGGCTGCTGGACCGGACGGCTTAACTGCAGAGCTGTTTAAGGCAGCGGGAGATGACCTGGTAGAGAGGATATACCAACTCGTCTCCAAGATTTGGTCAGACGAAAGTATGCCTGATGAATGGAACCTCAGCATCGTTTGCCCGATCCACAAGAAAGGAGACTCTCTAAACTGCGCCAACTATAGAGGCATCATTCTCCTGAACACTGCGTATAAGATCATGTCTGCTGTACTATGTGAACGCCTGAAACCTTTCGTCAACGATCTGATAGGTCCCATCAGTGCGGTTTTAGGCCCGGTAAGTCCCCGACCGATCAAATATTCACACTACGGCAGAGTTGGAGAAAACCCAAGATGTCCAGATCGATACTCACCATCTTTTTATCGATTTTAAGGCCGCATATGACAGCATTTATAGAGATGAGCTATACAGAGCCATGTCTAGTTTTGGCATCCCTGCCAAACTTGTCAGATTGTGCAGAATGACGATGGAGAACGCTCGCTGCTCCGTAAAGGTCGGAAGCAATCTCACCGAGACCTTTGATGTCAAAAAAGGATTTAAACAAGGCGACGCGCTTTCATGTGACTTCTTCAACATCATTCTTGAGAAAATTGTGCGAAACTCACTCACAAGCACAATTTTCCATAAGTCTGTGCAACTACCTGCATACGCTGACGACATTGAAATTGTTGGCAGAACACAGCGAGCTGTTACTGGAGCGTTTGCTAGTATTAGTACAGAAGCGGCAAAAATGGGTTTAGTGGTGAATGAGGGTAAAACAAAATATATGCTGTCAACAAGAAGGGACACACAACATCGACGAATCGGACAGAACGTCACGATAGACAGCTATAACTTTGAGGTAGTTAGGGACTTTGTCTACCTCGGATCCGCTATTAACTCTGAAAATGACATCACCTCAGAAATCAAGCAAAGAATCACACTTGCTGTTGCCGCTGTTTCTTTGGCCTAAGACGGCAATTGATTAGTAAGGCCTTGTCAAGAAGCACTAAGGAGATTCTATATAGGACTCTCATCATCCCTGTCCTGCTCTTTGGCGCAGAAGCATGGACCCTAGCAAAAACGGATGAGGATCTTCTTGGTCGCTTCGAACGCAAAATTCTCCGAGTGATTTTTGGTCCCGTTTGCGTTGACGGGCTTTGTAGGAGAAGATTTAACAGCGAACTCTACGAGCTGTACAGCGACATCGACCTGGTCAGAAAAGTACGCATTAGTCGTCTAAGATGGTTAAGACATGTAGAGCGAATGGACACCAACGCTCCGGCCCGGAGAGTCTTCGATTCCAACCCGGAGGGACAACGCAGTAGAGGAAGACCTCGCCTTAGGTGGCACCCGCAAGTGGAAGGGGACCTCAACCAACTTGGAGTGCGCAACTGGAGGCAGTTAGCCAAAGATCGCGCTAACTGGAGAGGCGTATTGGTTGAGGCCCGGGTCCACCCGGACTGCACCGCCACCTTAAGTAAGTAAGTAATGGCATTTCGTCTATAGTTCATTTATTTGTTATTCTTTAAGTCTTGGATCTATTTTGTAGTACTGACATTAGCTTAAGGCAGCCACTTTTTGAGCCCCAAGCCGATGCCCCCCCCCCCCCTTTTTTTGAATTATCAAAATGGCCCCTTTCTCAGTTTAAGTAAGATTTTATTCTTTATTGAACGAAAAGAAATGCAAACATATAAAAAGTAGTAGTACATATTTCGTAATGCAAAAATTATTTTTGTTTGTTAAAAATAAATGTCATATTAGCATTTTATGTGGAGGCCCCTTTTTCGGTTCAGGGCCCTTTTTAGTCTAATTTTTAAAAAAATTCAGCGGCAACGCTGTCTTTAACTAGCTTATGAAACCAAATTGAAAAAAAATCGTTATAATCGTTTTATTGTGATTATATTTTTCGAAGACAGAAACAGTTTTCTTTTTCCCCCAATAACCCTGTTAAACAACAAATTTGAGTAAAAATCATTCGATTTTTTCGATAACATAGCAAAAGCAGTGTTCGGCAAATATTTTGTTATCCACGATAAACCCGGATTTCATCGGATATTCGCATTTTCTTCTTCCGCAAATCGGTGGCGATTCTTCCATAAACATTTGTCAACTAAAGGGAGTACCGCTTGGGATTCTCAGCTGAACTCTTGAGGCTTTTTGTAGGGAGGTAATGGTCTGTTAAGCTAAGGATACTCGTACATCGATTTTTTAAGCCAAATTTGTATTTCTCATTATTTGTTTAATCCTCATTGTCGCACACTAGACAAAGGTTGAGGCTTCCTCACAATTATTTTTGCAGGTGCAACACATAATAATGAATGTCAAGGACATAGTTGTGGTCTATACTTGTGCGTATGTCCCATACTCCCCAGCAGCCGAAAGGCTACACAGAGTCATCGCCTTTCCCAAATGAGGCTTTGAGGCATTAACTAGCAGCTTCACGAGGGAAACAATCAGTTTTAGGATTAGATTGGGTCGCCTAAACAGCATTCACTTTGGCAATACAATGAATGGACTAACCTTGGGTCTAAGAGCACTTCATCAAGCACCATTTAAACCAGAGAAACAAGTTAGTTAAGTGGTTGTCGACAAAATCTTCCACTCGTCTTCCTTATTGTGGTTTGACAGACAGTTGTTCATTCCCCGCATGTTACGCCAGTATTTCCTTCTCTGCTATTTTGGTCCACTAAGCTACCGCACTTTGTGCATCATCTCTAGATGAAATACTAAACCCCTTCAGTGTGTTTATATCCAAGGAATGTCATTCGCGACATACATCTATTATATTTGAGTATTATTTTCCTAAGCCGAGTTCAGCATTCGATTTCATGCAGGACAAGCTGGAGTTTTCTTACGTTTTTTGGTCAACTCGTTTTAATACTTCTGGTAATTCCAGTTTGACCCATACGAACACATACGAGGGAATGCCTGCCAAGTCTTGAACTACCTTAAAAACTCGTTGCAATGTCATACTTTTGGCTCGCCCCCGTAAGTCCGAACCTCTTCGAAAATTACGTAACCAAAAACAAACTTCCACTTTAACAATTTTCGTTGCATCGAAAGGGATCAGCATTTTATTTTATTTCCATCGCCAACATTAACCCTATTGAACTCCTTTAACCGTCATTCACCCTTTTGAATATGCGACAGAAATGCATTTTTTCTCGAACTCAATCTCGATCTCGATGTGCGCGTAACAATTACAATTCGAGCCAAGACCAGTTTTGAATTGGCAATCAGCGCAGAAAATCCCCCCATTCACACAGCGAGTACAAAGCCTTTTGGCTTACTTTTGCAAGAGTCCTCCACCTCTTGTACGGTGTACATGTGATCCTACTTCAATGCAATCAACCCTCTCCCAAATGGGTAACCTGAGGAGATCCAACATCCAAAGTGTAACCACCAACACCACCAACCAAGTCGAGCTTTGAGTCTCAGTTTTAGTCGCACTCTCAGTTTAACTTCACTTTCGATTTCGTTGGCGATGTGGGACACGAAACCGACAAAAAGCTTTTGATGCTAGGGCTAGCTGGTGTGTTCGCCACCATACAAACGCAAACTGCTTCCGACTCTCTCACGTAATACCACCGCCAAATTAGTCACTTTGTCTCTCTGGCTGGCTATGGATTACACCATCGGGCCGAGAGGCGTGGAGCAGAGGATGGTAAAGTTTTCAACGAACCTGCACTGAGCGGTGTGAACATTCCCAGTCCAAGTGTCGAACAAGGTAGACAAACGCTCAAACCCACCAAAACACACAATCAAACCGCGCACGGCTAGGCGCTTGCACTAAGCTGGAACTGAAACTGAAACTGAAACTGGAACCTATACGAACGTCTTTTGTTTGACTATTTTTGTGAACGTTGTGTGATAAAAATTCGCTAGTAATCAGTAGTTGGCCGAAGCGCACGGATATAGCTGTTGTACCCAGGGAGATCGATAAAGTGTGTGACTTTTGAGCCACCGTCCAAAGCCGAATCGACGAGAGAGAGATTGTACGTTTGTTTGTCGAGTGTCAATTCTGGTTACATGATAACGAGAGACAGTTCCTTTTATCGTTTTGTTTATTTATCGATTTTTGTTGTTTTTGTTGATTTTTTTTTTTTTTTTGCTCGCTGTTGGCAAGTGCAACACGGGTGTACCGGTGGAGTGGTCCAGTAAAATGTGTTTTCAAGATTCTGATGTAAGAGCACAGGTCTAATGTCCAAGCAAACACGGTGGCATGTTGTTCGCGTCCGGGAAAAACCCTCAAATCGTAATACAGTGTTGGCCAATGTTTGCATAATTCAAGACCTCACCCGAATGTTAATCGCTCGGCCAGAATTGGTTGGCCTCGTCACGAATTTGGTTAATTTTTGTCAATTTGTATGCCCTTAGTAAAGGAGCTTCTGGTTGGTCAAGGTTGTCTGGTGAAAGCCGGTATCTCCCAACAGAACTTTGCATAATAGCCTATTGCTTTAGATGTTTTAAGTTGCTAACCAGATTTTGTTCCGTCATCGTAAAGATTTCTAACGTATAATGTTTTTTTTTTTTTTTTTTCAGTGTTAAATCGCATTTTGGGAAAAAAAGGATTAACATTAACGAACGCAAGTGGATTATATCATACACAAACCACATACAGAAATAATTAACAAAATGAGACAACAAACAGTTCTACTCACCTGCCTGTGCAGTGTTATTGCCATAGGATCTGCAGTACCCCTACCCGCCAACAATCAAGAACTGGATGTGATGCAAATTCCACTGAACAATGGAAAGGTAAGTGATAAGTGCATAGGGAATAAGGGTTTTCCATATAATTGGAGTCAATTAATTGTGCGCCTCTGGTCAAATGGAGTGTAGCCCGCGCGGCGCAGAGATGAAGGCATTTTTCGGAGATCCAAATCACAAACCTATTCACCTTTTCTGGACTGCAGTGTAAAGCATTTGACGCTGTTGTGCATACGACCTTGACATATTGAACTCATTAACAATGCAGGTTGTGGTTGATATTTGAGTCTCCGCAGATCGCCTCAAGGGCTTTTTAGTAAGTAAGCCGTTGCTTGTATGATGAAAGTAAAGTTTTACAAATGTCGGATCTTGTGTATGACTTGTTATCTATTCAACAGCATTTTGCTGAACATTATTTCTTCGGGTAAACATATTTGACTGCATAGGGACTTATAGCCCATTCACACCGCACCGAAAACCGTGTTTTCATCGAAACCCCGAACACCAACTAGTTTTCGTTTGACATTTCAATCAGCTGTGAGACACTAGTCGTGAAACTTCTATGTAAACTTTGGTTACAAATTTCGATCGTTCTATTTAATAAATAAAATTAATATTTTAATTTAATATTCAATTAAGTGTCGAAAATGACTTCCAACTGTGAGTCGTGACATTTTATCGGTCAGCAGAGCTGCTAAATATTGCAAAAGGTGTGTTTGTTTCAACAACCCAACGATTGGAAGTAATTTTCGTGGAAGACGACTCGTGTTGAAAACTAAATATAAAGGATTTTCCAATAAGAGGTGTTATTTTGGTGTTCAAAGAAAAATACCATTTTTTGAGATAAATGATCGGATGTTTATTTCGTAATAAAGAGGAAGGTATGCCGTTAATAATAAAAAACAACATCAGCCAAATGACCACCACGAGCATGCATACAGGACCATATCCTTTCACAATAACACCTCTTATTGAATAACCCTTTATATTGCATGGGAAAACTTCTGTTTTCGATGAAGTTTTCGAGTGTTTTCGCGAAAACCCGGTTTTCGTTTCGGTGTGAATAGCGTATTAGATAGAGGTTCCCATATTTTGAAATGAATATTTCTTTGAAAGCATTTGTTTAAAGTTCTCTCATTTCCTATTAGAACATAATTAGCTCTATTATCTGTGTAAGAGGCACACTACTTACTAATGATCTTCCCTGATATATACCAACAAACCGAAGAGTATACCTAACTAATACCAAATGGACAACTTTGATTACGGTCCACTGTCGTGTCGGGTTAAAAAAAACAAAGAATACAGGTTTATGCTAACGGCTCATGCCGAAATGCGTTCCAATTTCTGTGACTACCATCAATATCGTTTGCTTTTCCTTACCAGGAAGTATCAATTGTCCTACAGCCTATCACTTGCGTTAACTGAGCAATAAGCCAATCCCACTAGCTATTAAATAAAACTCCACCATGTTTTCCCAACAATAAATATTCGAGTGCTGCCAATTAGCAAGAAACGTTGTTACGCTTAGTTTTTTCATATTTATAAACCTTTGTACGCGTTTTTTGAGCAAACATTAATCGTTTCTAATTGCCTTTATAGCTATTACAAACATACTGTTCGTATGAGCTTAAAATATGTAAAATAACATAAAAAAAAAATAGATAAAAATGTTTTTTTTTTTTGTTCGATAAAACATTCACGCAACAAGCTGTGGACTAAGTTGTGAAATGTTTTCTGTAAAGTAAATTTATTTTGTTAACCAAATTTCAGTCGTATTTACATACGAAATACCAAATAATTTAATTTATTGTAAAAAATACAGTAAAAACACCACAAATGCTGATGACGTGATGACAATCAGCGGCAAGTTTACAGATTCGAGAAATATTCGCCTCGATTACCGTTGCCGTTTGTCGACAACGAGTTTTATCGTTTCGTGAGTCGTGTCGGTTTTCAATCCTCATTGCCTATTACACTTTCCAAATTAGTACCACTTGCCAAAACCTTTCCATCTGTTGTCGGAGGGCCATAGTTATTCATATAGCTCTAGTCAGAGACGTTGTAGCTAGGAACGTTCAAAATCGATCTTCTTTAACCTTCTTTTCCCTTTAACCTTTAACCTTTCGCCAGAGGAATATTTCTCTCCATTAAACTGAAGCTTTTGAAAATTAAAATGAATGAAAACAGAAAATTGTCTACTAGAAATAAACGCCTGCAGCCTGTTCTTCCATTAAAAAAAAAAGAATTTTGTTTAAGAAAAAACAAATACAAACGCAAAAATACAGCCTTATTCAACCAACCGACTACCTGCGGAAACGAAATTGCAAACGACAAAAAAGTTAGTTTTTCCGGTCATAAGTCATGTCGCTTTTTCATCCGTGTAAAAACGACATGCGTAATACAGATTTTAAGATCGTCTATTTTTGAATCGAAAACGGCAATCGAGGTGATTGCTTTTAAGGTGCAAAGTAAAAAATAATGGGCGATTCCAAATTTTAAGAGAACAATTATTTTGAATACAAAAGCGTTTTGTCTTTCAGAAGGTGTGTTTGGCAAAATGACCTTACATTTTGACAGTAAGTTAAAAATACATATTTCAATTGTTTTTTTCTAAAACTTGTAAATGTTTGGCAAAACTTATATCTTTAAATCTTTAAAATAAATAACTAATATGTATATCTAGTTTAGTAAGTCTGACAGCTGTCTGTCTAGATGTATATCGGTTTTGATTGGTTGAAATCGGTTATATGAGCAGCTTTTTTGACGTTGACGTTTATGGAGGTGACTGAGTACTTGTGGTATGTGGCTGACGTAGAAAAAGTGACGTTCTAAATTTATGAATTTAAAATTCATAATGTCAAAGTGACAGACAAATCAGGGGAGGCCTGTTCGAAATGAGATTCAGTTATATTTTATGTAGAGCTGTTCGTTTATATTTTCATGCAGAGAATCTGCTAACAAATGTTTCGAGTATTTGCGTGCCACTTAACGTTCATTATTTTACACGGCACCGTGAATGGAACATCAGAGGACTTTGTAAATTTTCATATCGATTTTGTTTCCAAAATCGCATAAAGTTGTTGCGCATGATCTCAGATGAACCTGTCGACGAACGATACCGGGAAAATCGAATTGCTTGGTTTGCTAAGTTCTGTTGCCTTGTTCCGTTTCCTTAGTTCCATAGCCAGGCTGGATATAAGTTAAGTTGTCATACCTATATATTATGAGAATGAAACAATTTCAATCGCTGTATTTTAAAACTTACAAGACTAAAAGCTGAGTAAGAGCCTTTAGCTAATTTGTGAACCCATCCACACACTTAGTCATGTCTCATTGTCATATTCATATAAATTGGTTGTACCAATAAACAAATGTCAAAGATTAGTATTAAATATATGTTATATATTAATTTTTTGTTACCTTACTAATCATTAGGTCGAAAGTGTACGGATTCAGTTCAAGTGCAAAATGTAACCTACTCCACAAAAATATAATATCAATAGCCCCAGTAGGTTATCCCGACAGAAATTTTCAGGGTAACCCGCAAACAAGCGAGAATCGTTGTTACTCCTCGCTTCCCCACTCAGTAACTCTTTTTTCTTATTGATTGATTGACCCTACTAATTGAATAAATTACCCATAATTTGCTGAACTTACTTATCTGTCAAATATCCCAGTTCGCTGGTCAACTCTTCCGTAAAAATGAAACTTCGGCATTATGGCTTCGTAAAATGTAACCCGTTGCCGTACACTAAAAAGTATAATTTATGTGCAAAAATGTATGGGACTCTTCTTACCATTCACCAAATGGTCGCGCAGTCTTATCCCAACTTCGTCTCATAGTTAAATTAATTTTCAAATTTTGTTTTTCCATGTTGAATCCATCGTAACACGCATCTTTCAGCGTAAGCTTTGTTATACCAGTTGATTACACAATTTATTCGATCATCACATACTTAAGCATACGAAATTGGGACGGCAAATGACTCAAGGTCACCAAAAAGTTTTCACAAAAGATTAACACGAACCGTTTCTCATCAATCAAAGTTGTATTGTTTATGTGCAAATTTTTCACCTCGAAATTATAAACTTAGATATAAGCATCGGTTCTTAAAGTAGTCGGCTTTATCACTGCCAATATTATGCTAAATATTGACATTTGTATGGGGAAGTTCATGTTTTGAGGGTATTTGAATCTGTCTAAAATTTAAACTAGACAATTAAAATGTATCCATCAAGCTTACATTGTTTTTTAGTTATAGGGTGAGGTGTTTGACATACATAAGTAGCGAGGACCTACTGTCATAAACGAATATCTATATTGCCAGTCGGGGGTGAACCGAATCAGACTGAAATAGCACCTAAGGGTTCGAAATTGCTGAGTTAAACCTAAGAGCCTCGGTTCTGTAAATCATGTAATACACGCTGCTAGCCTTGACCAAGAAATTTGACATACAATTAAGTTGAAATTCAACTTTCAGCTATTTTTCAGTCCACATTGTTTATTTATAGGTACTTTGAACGCTTTTTTTTTTATTTTTTATTTTTTTAATTAATTAATGAGCCAGACCCAGGGCTACTTGACGCTTCATTTTCAGATTTCAAAATGATGTTAAAACAAAAATGGTCTCTTCCCTAACGATAATGCATTCGAACACATTAGTCAAATTTATTCAAACTTAGTTGCCTTACGCAAAAGTTGGGCAGAAGAGAGCCAAAGAAAGTGAATAAAACATTCATAAAAAACCTGCAAATATTATCCCCAGAAATTTCTTTGGGCTAGTTGGTTAATCCCTACAGATGGTTATCAAATCGATCAAATGCTAATTTTTAACTGACTTTTTATTTATTTTCATTTATATTTTATTCTTGTATAAGTATTAAAATAGATGTAAAAAACAAAAGAATTTTCTAATTTCTGCAATAAAATCAATTCAACACTTGGTCTTAAAAAATATAAATTTTTGCTTAGAAAAAAATCACATTTTTCAAATTTGTGATTTATAAAGGATTTATAAAGACAATACTGAGATCCCCCAACTCGCAATCCTCTTGCCGCTGGCCATCTCAATTTTGTTTGTCCCCCAAATTCGCCATTTTGTTTTCCTATCGGTTTTCTGTCAATTTTCAATCCGTGTGACATGCAAAAACATACAGAAAAAATATAAAATCAATGCTGCCAACCGCTGACAACAGTGGAGGAATGTTAAAGAGTTCGGGAATACCACATTTTAACATAACTGAATTCTATTGGTTATTTATAATATATTTATAAAAGGCGATTAATATTATTTGTTTTGTACATACAACTATCTAAATGACATGTTTTGTATACCAGAAACATATTAGGACAAACATGGTTGTGTATTTTCCGCTTTTGAATACTATTAACTTCGATTTCATGCAAGTACATTTTTCTTAAATAACTGATGAAAGTTTGCTCAAAATGTTTTTATTTTCGTACAACCAATCTACAGTGTTAATTTTTTTATAAATATGTATTTTAAGCAAAACTACACTTTTTCCCAAAAAAATCCACAGATAACGAATAATTTCAAATTAAACGGATGAAATTCTATGAACGCTGGCAGCAACTTTTCCCGCAGCGGAAGTTGTCCATATATTTTGAGGGTCTGTTGGTGTGTTGAAGTTTCGCGAAATTCGTCAATGCAAAAAAAAAACGTGGTGCAGGGAAATAACTTCACGGGCAATAAATTCAAATGGCAAATAACTTCACCTTGAGTGGGAAATAATTTCACTTTTTTTATGTGAAGTTATTTCCCACTTGAAGTGGGCAATAACATCACGACCAAGTTTGTGAAATTATTTCCCACCTCCAATTTGAGAATTTGTTGATTCTAACTAGAGAACAAAATCAAATCTTCTTCTTCTATATATATAATTCTTTCGGGGTGTAACTCGATGGCCACGTAACTCGATAACCCCTGGGACGATTTTCATAATTCTTTTTTTGTTTTGTTCGTATTGCTGTATATCAGGTTTTTATTTACTTTTTGTCGCGAAAATAAAACTTGGAGGGGATGAAAGAGGTTATGAAAGTTTGTATGGGGAAATACACTTTGAAAAAAAAATAAACTGTATAGAGATCGAGTAGTGAAACTTCAAATAAAAAAAAATATATTTTAAATTTTAAAAGCAAATTGTTGTTGTCAAGTATTTTAATTATTTTCCAAGCAAATTGTTGTTGTCAATAATTTTGAAATTTTTGTTTGTTTTTGAAATATAGGTACCTACAAACTACATACCTAAAAAGTTTTTTCTAATAAATTATGTTTACTATGTTACATTAAGTAACTTTTTTAAATGAAGTAGATACTTTGAAGTAGATATAAAGATAATATGGATGACATTATTCTGCATCGAATTCGCACTGTGACATCGGACAATGAACTGGAGATGTCAGATGAAATGCGCAACAAAGCTTTGATTTTGGTCGAGGATATGTGTCTGATCATGAGTGGCAATTTGTTGTGCAAATTGGGGATGCCACAGCCAAATCGTTCAATGCAAGACGCATTTAATCGAGAATTGGAGCGAGAAATGGACTTCGATCGAATCGCATTGAGTCAAGCTGTTCGAACAAATGTGCCAATGTTGAATCAAGAACAAAAGAAAGTGTACGATGAATTGATGCAAGCAGTCGATAACGAAAATGGCGGAATTTTCTTCCTTGATGCGCCCGTTGGAACTGGAAATGCATTCCTGATTTTACTGATTTTGGCTACAATTCGTTCGAGATCTGAGATCGCTTTGGCCCAAGCCTCTTCTGGGATAGTGGCTACTTTGTTAGAAGGCGGTCAAACAGCGAACAGTCGAACTGCATTGAAATTGCCATTGAATCTGCAAGTGGATGAAGAACCTACATGCAACATTTCAAAGAATACTGTGATGGCGAAAGTACTGCAGCAATGTAAGATTATCATATGGGACGAATGCACAATGGCTTACAAACGCGCATTGGAGGCCGGAATCGTTTACGTAATGATAAGCGACCTTTCGGTGGAGCAATGATCTTGCTATCAGGCGATTTTCGTCAAACGGTGCCTGTCATTTCGAGATCAACTCCGGCAGATGAATTGAATGCTTGCCTGAAGGCGTCTGTTTTATGGCGATACGTCAAGAAATGGCATTTGACAACAAACATGCGAGTTTCTTTACAAAATGGCCAGTCAGCTGCAGAGTTCTCCAGGCGATGGGCAATGGTGTGATTCCAGCAAACTTGATCACCGGCCTGATTGAGTTTTCACAACATTTTTGCAACTTTACAACGACACCGAAAGAACTAATCATGAATGTTTTCCCGAATATCGCTCAAAATTATGTTGACCATGATTGGCTGAGTGTAAGAGTGATTTTGGCTGCCTAAAACAAGAACGTCAATCATTTGCATTTCACCATTCAAAACCAAATCGCTGGTGAGTTGCATTCATACAAATCAGTCGACTCCGTGATGGATGAAAACGAAGCCACCAACTATCCCACTTTGTTTTGCAACCTAAACGAACCAAAATTTTGTAACGGTACGCGTTTGATTGTGAAGAATTTAATATTAGATATTATGTATCGTTTGTCGCCGAATCACGCCTTAACGCATTTACCGATTTTAACCAAACTTTCTCACATCTTTCGTATTGGTCTAATTATATGACTTTCGTGAAGTTTGGTTGCAATTGGTAAAATATATATATATTTTTTTTTGGTCTTATGAGAAATACATTTTGTTTTGTCAAATTACTTTTTTCGAATTTCCAGTCGGTTTTTTTTTTCAGTTTTCTCAACATTTTGAAAAATTTTAGTTGTACGGTTCCTACGCTGGAATCGGAAAACTTAATCGTGCGTGAAAAAAAAAAAACATGAATTTGAGTAATTTTTTGTTTTTTTTCCTAAACCACTCAACCGTTTTCAATTAAATTTTGTGGCTGTGTTTGGTTGGTTACAGTTTGAAAGATAGATAGATATTTTGGACCCCATAGGTGACTCTGTTGTCGATATCATAAGCCTAACCGTTTTGTTTTTTTTTGGAACGAATGGAAGGGATCTACAATTTTATGCCGACTCCAAACAGCTAATTGAGAAGCCCTTTCAAGACATTTATACTCTCGGATGTTTGTCAGACGTTCGCGAGAGGTAGCGCAGCGGAAAAAAACCCTAAGTCGGAGTTGGGTTCTTGCGGGATTCGAACCTAGGACCCCCGCATAGCAGTCCAACACACTAACCACTAAGCTACTGCGACTACGGGTACAGTTTGATAGATAGGACTATTTTTTTCGCCACCTATCGTGTCCAAAAAAGTCCTATCTATCACTATTTTGGACACGATAGGTGGCGCTGTGTTCAATCTCATAAACCACTTAACCGATTTCAATGAAATTTTGGGGCTGTGTATGGTTGGTTACAGTTTGAAAGATAGGACACTATTTTGGTATGGTGTTTACGGCTATATGTAAAAAAGACTGTCGCCCGTATGTGCACTCATAACTCGGGAATGAATCGTGCTTCGTGGATTCGTATTGACCTAAGGAAGGACATTTATGCTATTTTTTTTGTCGTGAAAATAAAAGTTTACGGGATGGGATTGGGGATGGAATTTTGCGTGAAGAACCGCATTTAAAAAAAAAGAAGATTGAATAGAAATACGGGAAGTGTCACTTCCAATACAACAAAAATTATTTAAAATCTTTATTTTTGTATTATTTTGATATGACAGGCTTACCGCTACACAATTTGAAATTGAAAGTCGGCTCAATTATAATTTTGTTGCGCAACCTCAATCCACCGAAATTTTGTGAAGAATCTCAAATCAAATGTCATGGAAAAAGCGACGATTTCGAGTGAAAAATTCAAAGGAAATCATTCTAATTCCGCGAATTCGGCTTATTCAGAAAGATTTGCTATTCGTATTAAAGCGTAGCAATTTCCCGTTTCGCTATGACAATTAATAAGTCTCAAGGACTATCGCTGGAATTTTGTGGAATCAATATTGAATTCCCATGTTTCTCCTAAAGTCAAATGTATGAACTTCCGCTTTATACATCGTGTATCGTAATCGTAAAGGACATGTGCATAGTGCATGCTGAGTATTATTATTTTCATTACATTAACGAATATGGGCGGAACAAAGTTCGCCGGGTCAGCTAGTTATTTATAAATAGTATAGCTAATTTAATTAACTTTGCATACACCCAAACTCGCAACTACTCCAACCCTTAAACATAGACTTCAAGCCGGGGGGGTGCAGGGGGCAGCTTGCCCCCCCTCCCATACCTTTTCCACTGTTTATGAATTGTAGACTTATGTCGTCGCATGTTAAGAGAGATTATTTCCCATAAAAAAGTGAAGTTTGTGCTCACTTTCAATGGGAATAATTTCACATAAAATAAGTGAATTTATTTCCCACTCGAGATGAAGTTGTTTCCCATGTGAAGTTATTGCCCGTGAAGTTATTTCCCTGCACCAAAAAACGTGACAAAATCCGTAGGAATATAGCTTGTAGGCAAAGTAACGGGATATCGGCCGAAATTGGTGGTCTCGGTATTGTCTCTGCTTTACATTTATCTTCAAAGGCTCATTCCAAATTAAGTATTTAAGCTAAAACCTTTCATTTTTAAGTGTACCTACCTATTTGATTGAACCTACATTGTAGATAGAAGAATCAGCTTCAGCATTCTGCCATTGAATGTCGCCAAGTGTCAGTCGTTGGTACAGAAAGTAGCTCATTCGATGCAGCCGAACTAAGCTTTAGGAATGCTCACATTGCCGCCAACCTTAGAAAGAAAGAACATTTATTAAGTTCATTGAAAAAAACCTACACATGGCCGATCATCTTCTTGTGCCTCTGAGGCCCGTTTGCTGATACTACTCACAGCAATTTAAGTTCCACTTAAAATCGTATGTGACAGTTTATGACACACAAAAAGTAGCCCAAGGTATTTAAGTAGAACTTAAATCGCTATAAGTAGTATCAGCAAACGGGCGTCAGTGATTTAGTTAAAGTGAAGACCCACGCCAAGGTACGTTCCACTCCAAGGGCCATCCCACGAAACTGACCTCATTAGACCACGAATGGCTCACTTTTAGGGCTCACCAAAGGATAAAATCCATATGTCAGAGTCATTTACGTTAAATACAAAAAAAAAAAACGCTTTTGATCAACAAAAAATCAAATCGGTGCAATTCTTCAATCAGCGTAATGTTGTTTAAAGTTCACATGACCTCTCATCTCCTTTCACATTTACGTGTTAACTAACTCCACCTCGAAGTGTACTTTTTCGCGTAAACAAAATTTTAGGCACAAACAAAAAATGCATAACAGCTCTTCTCGGCCGTTAAACCCTTCACCGCGATTTTATAATCACCTTGTAGGTCACCAGAGGCATGCGTATAAAGCACGTAAGCCTTTTACCAAAATTTACTGGCAAAGCAAACCTGATCACCATCTGTGTGATTCACTGGAAGTGTGACCGCCTGCCTAGGCTGCTGTTACATAATGGTCAGCTGCTGCAATCGATCGGTCAGCGAAGTGAGGTTGTGGCATTTTTAGACCAACATCCGATTTGATAACTGGTTCCAAAAACTGAACCAACAAACGCGATAATCACTTTAGCACACACTATGGGACTGCACGATGTGAGTCAATGCAACGCAAGGTGAGGACAGTAGTTAACCGGATATACAGTGTATATACGTGCAAAAGACCCAAACCCAAATCCCGATCCCTGTAACATACCCCTGAAAAATGGACTTCCATTTACAGGCAGAGCACAACATTTTTCATCCCTCCCATTGGCAGCAGTGCGCTAACCGCACTGTAGTCATGTGCGCATGGTTGGTGTTACGAAATCGCACAACTACAGCAGACTGCTTGCAAACACAAACACCAACAACGGTAACAGAGAGCGGTGGCCACAAGTGAAAGTCTGACATAAAATATCGAAAAAAATAAAATAAAACACGAAGCGCAAGCGACCCAACAAATTCAGATAGCAGTGCCCCCAGCCCCCAGCTCAGCAGAGTGATGACGAAGTGTGCGATATCAGCGTCTAGATTTCGATACGAATTCGATTTGTATGCGCGCATTTACTGCCAATCTACAGCAAAAAATTTCTAAACAAGTTATCGAAACAAAAACTCAGTCGGGACTTGTTTGTTTTAGTGGATCTGTGCCAAACAGCAAACGGCACCGTGAATGCAACACGCGCCTAACGTGGAGGCCCACGTCTCGGAAATGTTTCACACTTAGGTGCATATAGGCACTTTCCGTCTACGATGCGAGGAAAGTCCTTAAGAGATTGGCTGACGTGTATGCCTATCTGACTTCGATTGACCCAGTTGTTCTCGATTACAAAATAGGGTTAAGGTTGAACTTATTACCGGTTTCGAGAAGCTGTTCGCCCTCACAAAGTGCAAAGTAAATGACGCCTGTGAATATTAATAAAAAAAAAACTACATTTTTATATCGCATTGCGTAATTCTAGATAACGATTAGCAGGTGAAGGCTGGCGCAGCTTGCTTTTCGCAGCCCAGTTCTAAGCATCTAATTAAAAATGAAATTGATTAGCCGGTAGCATGAAGAGGCACCAACATCACCTGTGCGTTGGATCGATTGATAGCTCGTTAGATGATGGAGAACGTAAATTACATAATTTTATGGGCGATTTGGGAGATTGCATTTTGCGGTACGCCACAGAGGTACAAGTAAGCTGTGCAAAAATGTATTTGAACTTTAGCGGCGAATCGGGATAGTTCATGCTTGCAGGAGATTCCATGTTAAATGGATATTTTCATCAGTTTGTTCGAGGACGAGGTAATCATGTTTACAGAAAAGAGGTCCGGGTCGGCAACTTGGTTTATTCAAAATCAATAGCTTTTTTTGCCGGAAGACGATCTGGTTTCTGGTCGACGCGATATGGAAACGCGGTACAAGCAAGAGATGCTGTAATCGGAGAGTAGTCGCAACAATATCGTTGTGATGAGTGAACCTCTTGAATGAACGACTTACGTCACAAAGACTACGAAGGCTGTCTTTTTGAACCGAGGGATTTAATGCGATTTTGCAGGAAAAACAGCCATTTTTATTATATTTACTACACCGTATATGTGCATCATGATAAACCAGAAAAAAAAACGTTTGTTGGTGGTTGATCTAACTTAGTCGCCAATGATCTACCAAATGAGATAACCTCAAGAGAGGTGCTTTAATATTTTTTAGGATGAGCGAAAAAAATGTAGTAACGGCAAGATTTCTTTTTATTCAGAACTTGCCAACTTGTGCTCTGTACTGAAGCCTCTAATGTTTCATAGGAAAATACAGGGGTGATCTTGCGACCAACCCCTAACGAACTAAGAGAGGAACGGTGAATGTCAGTGGCATTTAAAGCGACGACGTAAGTCTGCTTTTTGATAGGTGGCATCCCATTATGTATCTGTGTCCGGTGTTATGAGTCATAAAATTAGGCCTTACTGACGTGTATTTAATTGTTTTCAATGATGCTTTGGTAGCTACAAAGATATAAACTCTAAACGCAAGAAAGTTTGCTTTTCACACTTTTATAATATGTTCCCCGGACTCTCTGAAAATCAATCCACTCCTTCTGATCTTTTCTGAATTTCGCATTAATTTGTTATAAATATAAACAGAAACACCCCTGGGGTTGTTATAATAATTACAGTGATGTTGATGTGTTGCACTTGAATAATAAAATAGTTGCCTACAATATTCGCATGAGTGAGCTTGAAGTTGGCAGTCATTTTTTATGCGAAGTTGCTGTGAGTTTTGAAATAAATTGTTGCCCGCAGAGTGCAGTTTTTTTTTTATGAATTTCAATTGAGTTGGTTCAGCAGTTTTTGCATTATTTGGTAATAATGACTTAAAGACAAGCGGGGATTTGAGGAATGACTTCCGAAATAGTTTGATTAATGTGGCTTGTTTTAATAAACATAAATTGGACATAGGCATGTTTACCATGAGTACCTATAAATAATTCCCGTCCAATTTCTGATTTTGTAAGACCATTAATCGGATTCCCTTAAATTTTACAAGTAATAGTAGATATATTTACACCGCACCTTAATTCATCCAATATTTCCAAATGTTGAATTTTACCGAAAGTTGAATTTCGTCGCTGCATTTCTAAGTTTGTCAAATCGAACAAACCTCTTTACAAATTCCGCACTTCATTTAATCACTTTTCAGACTGCAGACAAAAAAAAAACAGCTTGCAAAAAATCAATCAATTAAAATGAGTCAAAAATATAATTAATATGTCTTAATTTGTACTTAAATTCATGTTTAAATAAAAATAGCTTAGCAAAATAAATTCTATGGGTTCAACCACTTCTGATTTCTAAGCAGAAAAAAGAGATCAGTAGTCAATTCAAATAGTAGCTATCATTGGAAATGTTGAAGTTTCAGTGGGAACGCAAAATTGGATTTCGAATTTGTTTTTCCCCGAAATGTTGAAGCCTAGGTAATCAAATTGTTTACCATTACAAATAAAAAAGCGAGTCACTTTCTTGAGTGACGACGGTGTGAATTTTTCGAAAGCCAAATAATCGGTAGGTTGTTTATATTTCTTCATAAATTCATAAATTTCCTCAATTTGGTTTGTTTTAAGGAAGAGGCTTGTTTTTTTACTAGGTGACTACATTATACACTTTGTCTGTTTAAATTAGATTCCAGTTCAAACTCTCTCATTTCACAAATTTTATTCACACTCGACTTTGATAACGAAACACTGAAGTCGATAATGCAGTCAATTCTATAGTTGCAAGTTTTAATTTTGTATATAATACTCGTTCGATAATAAATTTATGTAGTTGGTAAATACAGGTATAAAGTTTGGTTGTCAAGTCAACGTCAAGTCAAAACTCAAATTTCAATTGAACAATTTGTCAGTAAATGAGTGAGATACCACCCTGTATTAGAGCAAAATTAATTGGTTTTCAAACCAACCAATTTTTTAAAGTTTGACGGCTTCCAGCGTCTAATTTCCGAGTGTAAATCATCGGCGAAAATTAAAAAATCCAACAACATCTAACTGTTCTTTTAGAAGGTAATCAATTTCTATCATCTACACAGTTTTACAACTTTAACGCGTTTAAGACTAATCATAGTCTGCTTGTAGGACGTCGTAGAACTTCAATCGAGCGCTTACCCAAACAAAAATAAAAATATACCTGAATATTGAAATCAGTGATGCCAATTGAGGCATTATGACTTTTAGTAGGCATAATTCCGATGCTTGATGTATTGACGAATTTTGATAAAAAAGGCATACATTTTTGTGAGTTGTTTTAACACCCAATCCATACAATTAAATTTTGTATTTTGTAAATCTGGCACTTCCGTCAAAGTCGCATCACTCATTCTCATTTACAACCGTGCGTCATGATTATTTTCCAATTAACTTGACTTACTCGACGTTAAACAAAAGTATATACAAAAAAAAAGTAGGAACAAAATCATCTGTTAGCTTGGATTACAGATAGCAAAATAGGTTCAATTAACTATCGATCGACCAATATTTTTGTCAAAAAAAAATTTGAATCACAGTGTACGATTGTACCTTCAACTACCAAAGGGCTTAATTAAACAAAGTCTCCTATATTATTAAACAAAGGTGCATAAGCTAGTTACCTACCGCTACCAGACGTCAGATCAGTTAGTGTACACAAATTTGACGTAACTGATGTGCCACCAGTAAATAATTTTAACTCAGTCCTTATTAAGCGATACATTGTTGGGCTCACTCGTATGCAAAGGGTTTTCGAGATGAGACAATGCTGCATTTTACTCAAAAATTTGTACCAATTGACAATTAAAAACAACGTATTATAACAAAAAAATATTGACAGTTTAAATTTTGACAGTGACATCTGCTGTCACTACCATTGTAGTAGATTAAGATTATTACTTTTCTTGTTTTTGATTTTTAAAGCATTTTTAAAGCATGAAACACAAGGAAGCGCTAAAGGAAAACAAGCTTTTGTATTTTTTCAGCTGATTTCAAAAATGTATACTTAAAAGACATTTTTTCAGGTAAATTTCAAAAAAAGTACCTATACAAAATATGTTATAGATGAGTTTTATATGAAAAAAATCCTCAGATTTTTGGTTCTCAAAAAAAGGTACTTACGCGGGCTAGGCACTTAAGCAAGAGGCACTTATCCGGGTGTGACTGTAGTTCAATAATGCAATTTCTTCACTTATGTTTACGAACCTTAGTTCATAAGTATAATACCACACAAAAATGTTTAATTTTTTAATTTTAGAGTTTGCAAACAAAGTTAACAGCAATACATTTCAAGTGATAAACATGCAATGGGAAGGAACTTAATAATTCAGCCAAGGCTATTAAAACTAACAGGCTGGGTTTAAACATTTTTTTTTTTAATGGGATTAAATTCGTGCATTTCCTTGCAAACTCTGCTGCTTACTGTGATTATTACTTTCGTATCCGTATGTATGTCCATAGATACTTCGTTAATCATCTCCATCAGCAAATAAACGTTTTATTTACCTGTATGACTACTCTTTAGATTACACTGATACAACTGTCTGTAAACAATAATTGTCTCAACGTGTCTTATGATTATTCAGTAGTAACGATGACCTTTGCCTCTACATTTTAAAACTGCCTTTTGTGGACATTGGGCTTGGCAATAAACATTTTTAGTTTCGACTCTAAATCTTGGTAATTCACAGTGGCTATATTTTCCATATTTTCCATAAAAAATTCCCAATTTTGTAATTTTGAGCTTCTGTTAATTTAAAGTCGAAACTAAAAGTTGTTAATTATATGGTGCATTATGTAAAGCTTAAACTTTAAAAAAGAAAAACAGTTCACCTTACTAATAGACGCTATAAATTTATTGAAGCTCACAATTACAAAATTTGTAAAGGCGAGGTATTTTAAAGTTGGGATGTCTTATAAGCATTTTTATTATTAAAGCTTCTTTCCATAATTCAGCTTTTAAATAAACAAAATTTGCATTTCCACTTTTCGGTTATTTTAGTTTTGTTATTTTTTTAAGCAAATATGTGCCAACCTCTTAAGACCTAATAGAAAGTAATAAATTCCTTGCAGCGTACCGCCTATAGATCAATTAAGATTTAAGTAAGGACAATGCCACCTTCGACAGTTCGCCAAGTTTTCAGATTAGATCCAAATCAACAAAAATATCCGCCAACTGGTTAGTCCCTCATAATTGTCGCCACAATGTCTCGTTATAATTGTTACACAATTTAAAAATTCCATTAAAGCTAAATATTTGATAGAAATTTCAAATTGTACCGCTTTCGAGTTTGTTGAATGAGCGAACACGCGTCAACAACAACACAAGCCACACAGCAACAAGACACAAGAGTTACCTTCAAAGCGACTAGTCTGGGGCCTTTCGGTGAGCTCGTTGCGTTGAATGTATATTAACTGATTATATTGGTACACAACATTGAGTTGGTTTAACCATCAGAGCCGCACATTGCACTCTTAGTGCTGTCGGGCTGTTTGTTGGCTTGTGCTTTAGAGTTTGGCTACTAGATTTCACGCCCAATTCACCTTTAATTTTGTAATACGTTGAAGAAGCGAAATGTTAGCAGCGCAACTTGCTTTAGGTAGTAATATCGATTTAAACTGTTTCCATACCAGGGTATTTCGAATTTCGATTGCATGTGTGTGTGTTGGCTGCAATTGATTTTGATAGAACTTGGTGTTGGTATTTCGGAACTGAAAATATTGACTTGGCAACTGCACTGAGCGTGAGGGGGAATGCTGATTTTTTGCCTCGACAAACTACGTAAATCGAATTGATTAACAGAAATTTTATACAAATCAGGTGTCAGAAAAAAATCAACAATTATAAAATATGCGATCGAAGAGTATATACAGTGGAACTTCCATTAGTCGAACTCTCAAAATGTAAGAAAACAAAATTCGAGTTAGGTACTTACAGAAATAAAAACAAAAACTTGATTTTTTTTTTTTGATTTTATTATAAGGATTCATATTTCAAAGAGAGAACAAGTTTTTTAAGTAACAAAAAAAGTAAAAGTTATCAAAGTTATACATATAACTTTAAGTTGTGGAGAAATTCGAGTTATAGAAGTTCGAGTTATGGAACTTCGACTGTATGACTTTTGTTCTCTGAAATTTTGAGACGCAAAAGACTTTGAGTTCAATCGAACAAAAACAACCATCACATTCAGGTTGGGTGACCCATACAAAAATGTTTACAAAACCGAAAGCAATGATAAAACACTCATTCAATCCTTATCGCACACACAATGTGCGGAACGTAAAATACCTAGTTTTCTGTACGTAAAAAAACTGTCTGAAGCAAATTTTCTGTTTCTTCTCTATTTATTGAAAGCGAATAGGAATATATATATGCAAAACGTATACGACAAATTTTCGTGTGCGCAAACAAAAGTTTAAATTGCTATCTAATGCTTGCATTTGAAATTTCTGTAAATCGTCAGCGTGAATATATGTTTGCGCACAAAACATTGCGCTTGTATACATTCTATTGAGTTTATTATTTCTACCCTACAAAAACTTGTTGAGATTTTAAAACTTAAAACATGTGTGCGCAATAAAACGAATAAGCAGCAAAATTGACTGCGCACATCCAAACTAGTGCACTATTGGGTTTCGCACACAAAATAACCAAACATAACGCACGAATAATAATATTTAAGGAACCGAGAATGTTATCTGATAAAATTATAAATGGGTTTGTCTATTATATACCTATATGTATGTAGGTGCGAAATTCTTGCAAATATGCGCACATAAAGAAAGACATATGCATATTTGAACGACTTAATTAAATACTCGTTTCACCGACTATATAAACAACCAACTTGTCAAAACTATATGTGCGCACATCGTTGTGCGCTTCTGTGCCATATAATTACTGACATTTTAATCTTATTATTTCCATTCTACAAAGGTTCAAGGGCGCCAAAATACCTAACACACTTTAAATCAGTTTATTATTTTTGTGTGTTTTTTTTTTAATTTGTGCGCAATGCTCTCACATGTAGTTTCCCAATTCCTTTTCACTAATTCATCTTTATTACATCCATAGCCATCTGCCTAAGGTTAATAACTACCCAAATAGCCGAAGTTTATTATGATTAAAACTACTAACGACTACCTCCTTAAATTTGGCACGATCCAAGGACAAACGCATTGATCATATCGATTGTGTATCGTAATTTTTATTTATTTATTTAATTATCGAAAATACGTTGCACAAAGAAGATAAAAAAAAAAACATTAACTCCCAATTCGATGGCTGACACAAATTGTTGGCAATACAAATTAACACTGTGCGCTGAGGTTTCTAAATTATAACCGAGATTGTATAAGAGGGTTGTTTATTTTTTAAGTGTTTACTATTACGATTTGTATCGTCTTTTGGTAAAAGACTTACCAACAAATGGCACAACTTGCGACACCAGTCAAAAACCGTTAATAACTCAACACATTCAGATGGGGAACCATTGTAATCCAGCAATTAAATTAAAATTGCACGACTTAAGTTTTAATTACAAAAGATACACAGATAGATAAGTGTAGAAAGAGATAGGAAGTGCGGGCTTGAACGCCCATTATATCATGTTGTCTAAGTGGCACAAGCCACAGACCGCACTGGCACCTAACGAAATTCAATGGAAACATTTAATTCACACGCATACATGTCACTGTTGAAAACCTTAAGCCGCACCATGAGCTTCTTTGGCGCTCTCAATGGAACTTTACCATCGCGCAGACACTATAGGAATAGCGGGCGACGAGTTCATTAATATGTTCGACCTTAACCGACTTATATATATTTTTTTTTTTTAAACATTATATAATTTTTTTTCAATTTATTACTACTATTTGCATAATCGATATATTTTTGTATCCGAAAAAAAAGGAAGGGAGTGGGGGGGTTTTTTTACGAAGGCAGATGGTACCGATATCGACAGACCTGTTTCATGGTGGTATGCAATTGTTGGTAACAGCTAATAGCTACTCAGCGGTAGGTAATGAAGAGAAATTTCGCATTCACTTTGAGTGGGATAGACAAATGCAAGAGACGCTGTAATACGTACGCGTTGTCGTCGTTCTTCCGGGGTTTGAATTGCAAACATTGGCGAGTCGAGGATGGAACACGGTATACACAGCAGAGACGACCATGGAAGTTGGGAGTTCCATTGGAATGGGGAAATAACCTCGAATGTGGTACAAGATCAGTGACAGGCACCGTATTGGTGTTTGGGGCCCTGATAATCGTCAAGTTGAACCACAGTTTCTTTTTGTAAAGAAGCAAATATAGTGCGGAAGGTTGGACACACCAAGTGTGGGAATGTAAAGTGTGGTGGATATGAGGATGGAGATGGCAGAGTCTTTGCATAAAACGGAAGAGTTCACCAGCGAACTGGGATAGTTGACAGGTGCCGTAAATTATGGGTAATTGATTCAATTAGGAGGGTTGACCAATCGATAAGAAAAAGAGTTACTGAGCGGGGAAGCGAGGAGTAACAACGATTCTCGCTTGTTTGGGGGTTACCCTGACAATTTCTGTTGGGAAATTATGTCGAATTTCAGTAAAAAAAAAGAGTTAGGTTAGGTTAGGTAGGCGGGTTGGCGTGGAGTACTATCATGTCTATATGTGTGCTGGAAAGCTCGTCTAGTTCGTGGAAGAAGTGTCTCCCTAGGAATCTGTGTCTAATGTGTTGGAGACCAGGGTAGTGAAATAGGAAGTGGGTTGTGTCCTCAACAACTTCCTCATGACCGCAGCCTCTACAAAGTTCTTCTTCCGTCAAGCGTAACTTCTTCATGTGATACCGCAAAGTGTTATGCCCCGTTAGGATTCCTACGAGGGTGGAAAGAGATTTTCTACCCTTTCGTAGGAGGCTCTCGGTTCTGGCTTCATTGAAGAAAAAAAGAGTTACTTTGAAGGTATGAGATGAAAAAAAGCTGTTAAAGAGGAAAAAGGAACCTGGCTCCGATGTATACTTAGAAGTTATAAAGTTGGTCTTCTTATCTGTTACCGAAAGTTACCGAAACGGGACCGTTTACATTGGTTGTTTTTTATATTCATGAGATCTTATCGCGTCTGTCTACTGGAAATGAAGGCTGGTTATTCGTTCGATGGCTTATTTTCGAACCTTTTGAAGGTAACCCGGTGCTGGCTCGAAGAGGAAAGTCGGCTTTTGAAAACCATTTTGTAAATATCGCTAGTACCTTCGATTGGAAATTCTTTTCTTGATTTTGGCCGGACGCAACTGAATTACTTTCTCCTTTGAAGGACAGTTTTTATTCCATTCACAGAGAAAGATAGCTGTAGACGTGCTTAGCGTTTGGGAATACTTATTCTATGAAGTGCTGTGTTTTTTAGGCAAAACTCCAAAGATCTCACTGTATCGTCTACAATCAAAGTGTTTTTTATATGTTTTTATAGCGCGTAGAATACATCTCCTCTCTGCAGGCGCAGTGGTTTAGTGGTTAGTGTGTTGAACTACTAAGCGAGGGGTCGAGGTTCGAATCCCGCAAAAAACAATTCCAACTTAGGGTTTTTTCCACTGCGTCACCTCTCGCGAACGTCTGACAAACATCGAGAGTATAACTGTCTTGGAAGAGCTCTTAATTAGCCGTTTGGAGTCGGCATAAAATTGTAGATCCATTCCATTCGTTCCAAAAATGAAAAACTCACACAAAACGAATGGTTGTGAGAAGCTAGGCCTAGGGTCCCTCCGAACCTGTTGCGCCAACTATTTATTTATTTATAGAATACTTCTCCCAATAACCCCATTCTTAGAGAGCATCATCCACTTTTGTACGATTTCCCTTCCAAACTATACCCAGTTTAAGTAGAAAGTTTGTATCTGCATGATTTTATTATAAAGCCCAATTTTAAATAAACCTATGCAGCTGCCCATTGTCTTTAGTGCACTGCTTAATCTCGTTCAATCTAAATTACCAGGGTCTGCCTATTATTTTACAGCGTTGTGTCAATTAATTCAGAAACCGCACCAAATGTGGATGTCCTTTCACTTTGTGGTCTATATCTTGATGGAGACAGAATAGCCAAAAAGCCTTTGTTCCCTACCGGAGAATGGGTAGTGATTAATCGTTTTATTAAACCCAGCAGCCTTGACAGCATTATGGCTTTATGTTTAGTACTTAAAACTAGTTCAATTAACAGTTACTGAAATCCAGTTAAAGTCGAACACTTGTCACCGAACACGCAAGCAATGATCTTAAATTCTATTTGACCTTCGACTGCCATTTTAAAATCGTCAAACCAACGACTTTAAACTGCAATAAACTGCACAGCTCTGTGACTACTTCCTTTACCCACACTGTACTATTCGTGCCACACTCCGATTAAGACAACCACCAGAGAAAGTCTTCCTCACCACTCGAGTTACTACTGCAAAGCATATGTCACGCGCACGAATTACGCCTCAGGGTCCACCCCGGTAGGTACCCTCATCATCTGCCCCAAATGATTCACAATAGATAACGTTAAATTGTGTAAGCACGACTATAAGCCAAAGCCCTGCATCGAAACGAAGCCAATGTTAAGTGCTGAGTTTATCTTACATCGATGATCGCACAATGATCTCGGTATCGGCCTGTTTGCCTACCTGTGTTGCGCTTTAGCCGATGCATGCAACGCGCCACTTGCATGGATGCGTGATCTGATCAGTCATCTGTTCCACAACAACATTTAAATGGGAACCAGAGAAGAAACAAAGTTGACGGAACGAGTCTTGTGGTTGCCTCATTTCGTTTGGGGCTCCGTTACACTTCTCATTCAAGAGACGTTAAGTAATTGTAACACATTTTAGTCACTGTTGTTGCTGCATTGGCGGATAGTCGGTACTTTCTGATGTTACATCATTGGTTTTTCGGTCATAAGGTAGGCGGTTATGTCAGCAATGTAATCAAATATTTTAGCTTGAATAGTGTGCGCAAAGTTTTGTTTTCGAAGAAAGGAGTTTGTGTGGCACAGAGGCAAAGGCTCAGTGACCTTTTTGTCTCTAATACAATGGGCGGGTAAAATTATTCCGCAAAGCGTTTGTTTGGGTTACAGTACTTTGCATTGTTATTAGCAAATAATATGAGTAGGTGGGTTTGCGAGAAAACGTTTTGCTATTCGAATGCTTACGCGTTCCGCTGTTCATGGTTGGAGTTTTAATGAGTTTCGGGGTGAATCGTTTAAGTAAATAGCAAACGAATTGTTGGCAACTATTTGGTCAGTGTTTGTGTTTATGCTTAAATGACAGATTACTGTCGAAACAGTTGCATTGGGTCCCAAATTTGTGAGTGTCATTTCAATTAGATGTTTGTCAGTACTTCTGTTTGAAAAATATCAAAGGCATGCAATTCAATTAAGATTTCACACTGAAAGTGCTCTCACTCAACTTTTATATTGTTAAAAGATAGCTTGGTACCTATAAAATATATATATATATATTCAATTCAATTCAATTTAATTTTTAATTAAAATATTTTAAAAATAGCCCGTTTAATATTTTACCCATTTCATTTATCGATTTTCAATGACACCCCACACTTTTATGTAACTCGCACTGGAACTTTAATGAACGAAAAATAGCATATAAAACAAAGATACCAAAAGGCTAGATTTTAAAACTACCGTCGCATACCTATTCGTCTACATTTTCTTTCGCATCGATGTCACATTTCAACTTCACATAAGCGCTACTTTGGAAATGGAACACTTTGAGAATGAAACGGTCATGCTTCACTTCACACAAGTTCTATAATTATACTTCTTATTAATTTGCCTTTCGATTTACCACAGTTAATCGTTATCTGCGCCAACGAAAATAACCAGAAAGATGATTGGTCGTGAAGATAAATGTGTAAGACGAGAGGTTCACATTTATGGATACTACCATCAATCCAGTAAAAATAGAAAGTGAATTACATTTTGACAGATAGGCGCTGAAACTGAAGTTATGCAAAGTTGTGTCAAATAAATATTTTCTGTACAACATCATATTTACGTGCCGCATATGTCACGACTTGCATACCCATGATTGTGTGGCCGGAGTCTAAGGCTGCTTCCACACCGGATGGAACAAAACGCCTAAGGCAAACAAAACTGTTTTTCTGTGTGTTTCTGGAATTTAAATACACACATTTAAATACGCGGGCCCACACTGAATAAGGCAAAACAAAGCAAGAAAACCAAATAAGGCGTTTTGTTCCCTCCGGTGTGGAAGCTCCCTAAGAGAGGAAAGGAAGAACAAAAAATACATTAGAGTTTGGATTTAGAACTTCTCTG
This sequence comes from Cheilosia urbana, assembly GCA_946477585.1. Lineage (NCBI taxonomy): Eukaryota > Metazoa > Arthropoda > Insecta > Diptera > Syrphidae > Cheilosia > Cheilosia urbana. The sequence goes on along the minus strand of OX297854.1, from coordinate 13,366,689 downwards.
AATTTTTGGCTTCACTTTTGGTATGTTTCTATTCAATTTGTTCCCCATGAGTAAGGCCCTAGTTATAGCAATAGCAATACGTAAAAATATTCTTTTGCTTTTTTGGCCATTTAAACTTGATGGTTGCTCTCAATCTAGGTCTTAATATGTTGCTTATGAACTATAAAGTTAGATTATCAAAAAAATATATGCAAATGATCTTTAAATTTAAAATAAAAAAAAATAATTTATTAATTTTTCCATACGACAAATTTTATCCGATCTACTTCTCAATCAATTCCACAAAAAAAATCATTCCACTGAAATACTGATGGAATCCAATTTGGTTTGGTTTGTTGTAATTGTTTTCGTAGGGAAACACTTTTTTGAAAGATTTTTCGCTATGAACGCCTAAACGAAAAAAAACTCCTTTTCATACTGTTCCAACTTGTTCTTGATATAACTAGGGCCTAAAATCCCTTGGGCCTCACCAATAAACATTTTTAGTTTCGACCTGAACCTAAGAAGTTCACAGTGGTTATATTTTCCATACAAATTTCGCAATTGTGAGCTTCCGCAAAAATTTAGGGTCGATACTAAAATTAATTATTAGTCGGCGCTTTATGTCTTGTTTAAGATAATAATGCTGATTCAATATATAGACTAATGGTTGTACCGTCTCACTGTTCATACCATCGGACTTTGGGTGGAGCCGAGAAATATTTTTTGTAAGCTCCTTGGACTATAATCTTTCGGCTTAGGCGACTCAGATGAGTAGTTGCACATCAAACTAGCTGCTGGTTAAGCTCTTAGGGTTTATTATTATTTTAGCTTCGGTAGCCTGGGACAACTGGAAAGAAAGAAGGACAAAATGTGAGTACCTACAGTTGTATTGATTTAAATTTTGAAAATTCCTCGCCCTGTTTTTTGCGATTCAAAGCCGGTGAATCGTCGCTCCCAAATATCTACGTATTCCTTGCATTCCTCTCATCACGATTCACAATATAGTAAGCACTTCCTACATACACTGCAACTGTTGGTTACCAGATTCGCGCATGTCACGTATAGTGTGTCAATCATTTATACCGCAGAGCTGTCAAGTCACAATTGTAGATTTAGACATCCGCATTCCATTTTTATATTTTTAATTTCAACCATTTTCTTAAATAAGTGTTTTTTTCTTTCAATTCCAGGAACTGGATGTCCTCACACTAGGCACCACCGAACAATTAACCGATAGAAATAAGAGAACGATCGGGCTCCTGCGAGATCTCTTCCCAGACATCACAAAGGTAACGAATTCCTCACATTCCCATTGTTCTCCATAGTTAACATAATACTCCACAATGGCAATGGCTTGAGAAAAACAAATCTCGACCGCCCCCACTGAATACCTAATTACTGCTTTGCAAATCGCCCTACAAGGTATTTTAAGCTTCATATCAATATTCCACACGAATACGCTAGGCGAGCAAAAATAAAAAAGATGTGCCATCTGCCACCTGAATATGCAAACGTCCTGGCCCGTTTGCATATTTCGCATTCACCTCAGCTGTGTCTGTGTCTTGAGTAATTGGCAGTTTCATCAGTTACGGGTCAGAACAAAGGCCTTCCACGCAGTACTGCACTATGTTTCGCACAACGAACTAGGTTTCAAAGTACTATAACTCAATTAGCATTGCAAATTGCAACTTTAATTGATTCTCTCATTAGACAGTCGTTGAAGCACCCAGTGTTACAAATCTCAAACCCCATGCTCTACATCATCCAGCATACGATAGTCGGTCGTTGGGATCACTTTCAGAAGTGGTTTCGAATTTTCTTGGAAAGTAAAAGGCTGTTCGCCTTGTTGCTACCGCATTTCAACTTCTTACGTGCAACTTCTTGGATTACCTTTAGCCGGTTGGTCATCCGCACGACGCGCAACACCGAGTTGCATGCGATAACAATTACGTTGACGTCTATACTTCTGCCATGCCCCACTGCTGCTAACGCAGCCTTAAGACAAAAATCTCCACGAAAGTGTGTCGACTCAGTTTGGACCAATTAATCCGCAACTGATATTTATGACACTTTGGGGGAATTGGCACGACAGCATAATTGTTATGCTTATTGCGTGTATGCATTAAGGTTGAGGATGTCAACCTTAACCAGCCACAAAGAAACGAATGCACGTAAAGCGAACGTTTTTTTTTTTTTTTTTGACAGTTGCGAAGCCATTGCAGTTTATAACATGTATGAATTAAATTTAAGGCCAAACTGTTGGTAAAATGTGAAAGATCAGTGATCTTGCTTGATTATTATTTTTGCATGTTTTACTAGATAAATTGTTCGCAGAAAAAGAAGCAATCTAATAGCGATGTTAATTGGAAGTTCAAATTAATAGTAGCTAAGAAGAAGTATATTTATATTTAAGGTACGTTTGCTGACATATAGTTTTGCATAATTTATCAGTTTGACACAACATTGTAGAGCGCTTGTTCTGCAGATATAATTATTGTTATACAGTCAATGTCGGGCATAATTTTTTTAATCATCAAGATTTGTTAAATTTATGAAACTAATAACCGAATTTCATGTTAATCTGCCTCTGCGTTGCTTTCGCATTTTGGCTCATTTTTGGTTTATGTAATCGTGGGTAAAAATATAATCTATAGGTCTGTTCCTTTACTTTTGTAGTAAAAATGGAAAAGACTGTCAAAATAGCAGTGGTTGGGATAAATTCTCTCACAGAAAGAGGCGCTTACGAAAAAGTTACACTTTTGTAGTAATTTATGAAAAATGACAGATACATAATTCAAATATTCAAAAAATTGTACGAAAAGTCGTTAAAATGTCTGATAAACTCGAGGAATTTGTTAATTCACCTACTTAGAAAATTAGTTCATTTATTTTGAACTTTATTTTGATGAATCCGAGCATGTGGAAGAGAAAAGAGGAAAAAGCGACACTGCATAATGAAGAATTACATGTAGGATATTATTCCCTGTTCGAGCAAAGAAAAATCTCGTCGCCACTTTCGAAAGACTCTCGAGGAAAACATTCAATTTTATTTTGCCGCCTGTTGATACCATTTTAATACGCAATAAATCAAAAAATAGTCCACCAAATGGGACAACAAATTTCAAATCAGCTGTTAATTGTAAAGTGACTGACAGCTTTTCCAATTCTTACACCAAGAAATTTGTTTAGTAACAGTTCGTAAGATTCTCAGTGGAAGGGTAATATCTTGCTCTCTCGAAGACGCTCTGTTTTACGAATTTTTCGAGTTAAGAATTTGTAAGAATTAGTAAACAAAATCGTAAGATTTAAAAGAAAAGGAACAGACCTTTTGTATCCTCCCTCTCTAATTCTTTATCACACAAAGCTGTTCGATTTTTAAACGTAATTTTCATTTGATCACAAAATGCTTTTGATTTTATCACTGCTGACATCTGTCAGTCACGCATGCGAAACGCGTATTTCTGTAGAAAGAATTAACGAATCTTCAGTGCATTGTAACTACTAAAAACCTGAATGCATACCTATTTTTTAAACTACAGATTGTGACATCCACATCGCATATCTGTCATCGCATCTGTTAAAGCGTGGTACGCAGTTCTTCTCAGACGAAATATCCCATACAAAATTGACACAACGAAATCATGAACGAAAAATTTCGTTCTCCTTTTCGTTTTTCAGTATGCAGCTCCTGCGAAATGATTCCGGAAAAGTGGGTAGTTGTAGTAAATAGATTGCTTGATACAATTCTCCGCACTCTCTTGTCGAACAAGTTTATTGTCCGGGTTCCGGGACATTAATTGCTAGTGGAAACTTGGCACTTGTGCTGAAGTGTTGACAGCTTTCATAAGAGGGTGGAGCCAAATTGAGAAATTTTGAAGCCAAAAATATCCACACTCAAATATGAAATTTAAAATTGCACATTTTTTGGTAATATTAAATGAAAAAAAAAAAACAGCACAAACTCCTAATTGAGAGACTTTTTTTAGTTTCCATTTTGCAATGTTAACGAACAAAAGAAAAACAACGCAAATGTAAATTTGTATATTAAACTACTTCGAAATGGGTTGGTTGATATTTAATGTTCCATTTGGCAGCAGAAATCTTAAACCTTAGATCAAAATCTGAAGTGCCCAATAATCGAAAAAAAACATAACTCCTTAGAAAGTTTAAATTAGGTATATGAAAAGAGTAAGTTCGCAATAGAATTATAAATTCCTAAGGATCCTTAAAATCCCCAAACTTTAAATAAAGTGAATATCGTAAATTACGATAAATCTGAAATGACAATTTTAAGGAGCCAAATTGTAAAAAAAAATAAATAGCCGGTGCTGGTAACACTGCTACTTTTGTATCAGCTGATGGAAATCCACACAAATTATTTTCTGCTGCCTTTTCGCAGACGTTTCACTGTCCATTTGGAGACCACCGGAAAATTTCGTTTTAGAAGAACTGCATACCACGCTTAAGCCGGAACCGCACTTGTAACGGGTGGTGCGTTGGGGAGTGGTATGTCGCTATTACACCAATGGATTTGAGATGCGTAAAAACATATTTTTCTCTTGTGTTGTGATGCAGTTTGGCACGTTGTGTCGAAATTGCTCCTGTTCCGAATGCCCCATTATGTTTGTCAATGAAGTACCTTGCCCATAAGCTTAGTTCGCACTTTGACCTATTATTTATATTTGGATTGTCTGAAGCCAACTTCACGTATGTTCCACCACATAGTGGATTATTAAATTATATTAGAAATTAAAGATTTGTTAATACCATTGTTAGCAAAAAACCTAAGTTTTGTCGAATGATATTGGACATATGTTTAGCCTTTGATAATAAGATTTGTGACATCTATATAAATGATAAAAATATAAGTATATAGATGTCGCTCTTTTGCGTGATAATTTTTGAACGAAACTTCCGAATTAACGAGCAATTGCTATAGCGTGAGCGTTCTTTACATGAAAGAGCCCAGTGAACTTCTTTATGAAAATATATCAATTGCAAAAAGCTTACAGAAAAACCTGATGGATAAGTAGGGAAATATTTCCATGTTTTCGTATTTACCTTTGCACTATTTTAAAATAGAAACTGCATGATTACGGTGCCCGCCTAATTTTACAACGTGTTTTGCAACTGAAATTACACAATCTCCTAGTTCAATTAAACAAGTAATTACATGGTCATAAAATCGGTAAACTAGATCTGGATCTCTACTGAAAACATATTTAAGAATGTTTTTCCCTTAACTTATTATAAGCGCATGCCATTAAAATTCAAATTCTACATCGTTAACAACAAAAGTAATTAACTACATTAAAGACAGCTAAATCCACCTGCAAAATTTTGAATTCACACCTGAACTTCACTTTTCATCTCCATGTTGTTTGCCCTACAAGCATAAGCATGGTTGTCCAACTGGCATGCTATATACTAACTGTATCTGAATCAAATTCAAATATCAATCATAACTTCATAAAAACCACTCATTAAAATAGAAACAGAAAAGAAAGCTTTCGCCTCAAATAAAAATTCATATTGCCGCTCACTTTTTCGTAGCAAATCGACGATCAAGCAAACCGTATCATTTCGAAAATTCTCCGCGTCCTCGGACCCACAGTCCTCCGTACAGCGATTCAAGGCAATAGTGCCAATCGTGCACGTACCGACTTCGATGCTGATTTCGATGATGACGACGATGATAGCTCCAGTTCGAGCGGCAGTAGCGGTTCTTCGGGCACTAGAGTGTCAATCGAATTGCCAACATTTAGCCCCGAGGACAGCGATGAGGATAGTAGCGACAGCTCGTCCAGTACAACATCGACGACAGTGTCAACGTCATTCGATGACAATGTGAGTTCAACAATGCCGTGGTATAATACGACATTGTCTGCAATTGAATCATCAACACTGCCGGCAGCGTCGGGTGTTAATGACACGCAGATCATCAATATAATTGACAATATTAATCGTATATTAAATTCCACAAATTATTTTATTACAAGTAGAAATAACACCGATACACCACCAGTCACCAACTACAACAGCTTCGCTCCATAATATTCGAACACAGCCAACAATATAATAATTACAATTACACATAATCAACAGTTGATCGTAATCAAGCTGAAGAGGATCAGCCATTATGAAAGCAAAATAAAATAAAACAAAACCAGCCGTTGCCATTCATTGTCAAAACGTCAATATCTTCACTAGTCACCCACCGTCCATAAACCCCTTTCGATCAACCTTCCTTCGCTTTGAAAGCTTCTTTTACCTGTTTGTTGTGTCTGTCTTCTTATAATTTTACCTTTCAACATTTTGCATGCGATATTATTTTATCCATTTTCCATTTGCATTTGCATGTGACAGATGTTCGATTTCATGTTGACAGATGTTGCATGATAAATTTGTGTCTGTCATATTTTTCTTACCATTTGTGACTAACATCTCTGCATAATCGTTGGTCCAAGTTATTTTTTATAGGGTTTTGTGCATTGTCTCTCATCCATTTGCATTTTATCTGTTGCTCTCTTTCTCTCTTTTTCATGTTGTGTATCTAAATGTATGTATTTGAACAAGAGAGGGAAATCCTTGCGTTTGCCATTGACATTAGACGCACAGGAAAGTATTTGTTTAGTTGCATTACATTTTGATAAAGAACTATAAAAAAAAAAAAAACAACAAGCGAATTGAAACCAACTTCAGACATGACAACAATCGATTTGTATAATGAAATGACAGGCGAAACTACTCATTGCGTTAAATTTGGAATAGGAAACATTTTGACAAAATGTCACTTTGACATAACGCAATAAGTTGTCATGTCTGAAACTATCATCCGTAGTTTGTGTCATACTGAATAAAAATATCAAACATCTTTTTACTTTAATTTAAGTTTGATCTGTTAGTGTAAACACACAAAAATACAACAATTGGCAAAATTCATTAATCTCATGCTTTTTCTTTTTTTTTCTTTCTTTCTATTTACACTGTTCGCCATAAAAATCGAAATAACGCTAACGAAATTCAAATCAAAATATAAAACAAAATTCATTTGCACAAACAAATCAAATCCCAATAACTCTCTTGACACTTTTGCTATACCGCATACCTTTTTGCATCTTTCCCATCCGGCAAAAAAAAAAAAAAAAAAAAACAACACCTTTCACCACTCAATTCCCCACACCACTACTACCACCCATAACCTACAATAAAATAAAAATGAAACACATTATGAATTGCCCCGCGTTCTGCCCCCTGTCGACAATAAATTATAAACAACAAATCAGCAAAGTGGCGACGGAGCGTCAATTGATTTAGAAGCGCTAAACAAACAACTGGAGGAAACAATTCGAGTTGCGCGACAAGCTACCGAAGCCGAAAGTGTTGATGCAAACCAAAAGTTGACGCTTACAAATGAAGTTCAGGCGACCAGCAGCAATGATCAACAAACCGCTGAATCAAAGTCACCAGCTCTTGATGAGCTGAATTTAGATTCAAATGAAGATGCCGCTGATCCAGATGATCGTAATAAGAGGTGAGTTCCTGACTTGTTTGCATAACGTTCCGAGGTAGAAATTATTATTATTTCAGATTCTTAGCTTTTGGAGGATCATCACCAAATGGTGCTGATGGTGGCAAGGCAAACTCCGGCAACTTTTTGTTTGACATTATTAGAGTGAGTATTATTCTTGTTATCTGACATTTATCACCAGAGGCCGCTGTCGCTAGTAAACTGTCCAAGCTAAAATAAAGCGTATCTACTTGGGCTGCAGGAATTAAGGCCCCAAAAGAGAAAATGAAATAAGGCCCCAAAATTGGGTCGTTATTTCATGATGAAATAATAACCCAACTTCAAATATCAAATAAAGCCCCACTGCGATGAAATAAGGCACCAACAAAAAATTAAATAAAGCCCGAAATTTGGACTTTATTTCATAATAAAATTAAAAATAACGAAAACCACTTTTTATTTAATATTGTTGATATTGGATAAACTAATTTAGATTAAAGGAACTTTGTATATACTCAACCTCGCACCCACCCCGTAATCTAACAGTAAACCCAAGCAGGGATAATAAAAAAAATAGTTTTGGGAGACTTATTTCATTTTTTCTTTTGGGGTATTATTTCATAATCAACTAAGGCCCCAATTTTCATTGAGAAATAAGGCCCCAAAAAAGGAAATAACACCCGGAATTTTATTAAAAAATCGTTGTTGTTGTTTCCTGTATAATTTTTGGAGACATATTCCATTTCTATTTTTGGGCCTTATTTTATTGGGGCAACCGCGCCAACGTCAAAGTCAAAGTCAAATAACGGCATCGCTATAGCTCATCACGTGATTGAACTTTATCAAATTTACTTTCCACAGTTGTTCTCCGGCAGCGTGCAAACCCAAAATGGCGATGAAGCAGCTAACGCGCCCAGTGGCGATAGCACAGATGCCTCCACCGACAGTAACGACACAGATAGCCAAAGAACCGATGATGGTTACACCGAAGGTATTCCCGGACCTGTCACAAGGTTGGTGGTCCTCGCCAACCGAGGTCTGGCCAATCTTATCCAAGATCTAATTCTTGTAAGTACACAAACCCCGCGCCCGTATTTTACCTTCTAATCAAACACTTCTAACTTCACAGCGTGTTGCTGCAACAAGCGAACGTCTGGTCAACTTCAAGGCACGACTGATCACAGCACTCATCTAAGTCGGTTTTTTACTGCCTTACGCGAAATCCAAACTGATCCATCGCACACATCATGTGCCACTATTGAAATAGAAAAAAGAAAATTTGTCTTTTTAACAAAATTCGCATACCTACCTGGAAAAACAATATCACGCACCCGCAATACCAATTCAACTTTAAAGCGAAGAAAAAAATTAATTTATTTACTTATAACTAATTCGTTGTATAGCTATATTATTCTTCTTGTAGCCTTTTTTTTTTCTTTTCTTCCTTCTAAGAGTCTTCAATCTCTTGCACTGTACTGTGCACCTAAACCCGATTCACAAAAAAGGGGCAACACTTTCAGAGCCCCTTGAAAACAAAAACGATTGAAAAGCTTTCAAGGCTGTCTCCAGTATAACAGGCGCAAGTAAATAAGAATTTCCTCCTCCATGTAAACCCTCTAATCAAACAGTGTATCTACAAAACATTTGTAAATATTTTTAATGACTGTGGTGTATTTCTTATATTATTATTTTTTTTTTTTTTTTTTTATTTAAACATATTGAGGCTGGAATAAAACCCCATATACACACTCAATAATGGTAGTCAAAGTCACTAAAAAAAAAAAACACGTCCTTTTTTGTTGGTTATTAATTATGAAAAAGAGAGAGCTGATCCTTGCTTATTCGGAGATCTGTTACCTATATGTAAATGTATATTTTATTATTGTTTTTATTTTATATGGAGCATTAAGTTAGAAAAAATGGAGAATGTGAAAATGTTTTAAACATACGTATATGTATATTTTTAATATTTAAGTTTTAGATTGTAAATCAAGGATAGAAATACAAAATTGTGTGTTTGTCTTTTTGTAAACGCGTTTGTTTCATTTGACATGCTGTATTTGCATGATTACTCTTTTCTTTTATTTTACTGAAAGAAGATTTAATTTGCTGGCGAATTCTTCTCAGAATCCCCGGCAATGCAATGTGTCTCATTCTCATATGAAAAATGGCAAAGTAAGCGGCGAATGCTGTGGTGGCTGTTCGCAAAAACCTTCGTAAATTTATATTTTGCAAATATATTCAAGAAAGCTGCGGAAAAAATGTAGGGGATTATTATTCGAGTTTTATATTTTAATCCAAAGATTTTCTAGATCGAAAGGACTGGAAGGTAATCGCAAAATAGGAAGGTACTCTTCAGAAACAAGTCGTCGAAAATGCTTCACATATGACAGTATTTTACTAAAAATAGCTATTAGGCAAAAGCAAATGAATCTTTCTTCCCTTACCTTAAAGTGCATTTTTTGCAGTATTTGGTCTGTATACAGACATCTATAGACGCAGTCATTTCAACCCCGTGCTTAAAAATGAAAATAAAGTGCACGACTGGGTCGAACAAAACTTTCTCTTTCGTCAAAGGTTTTGTTGGTTGTTTTCTTATTTTATTAGATAGGTAGGTATTACGTTAAGATCTGAAAAGCTATGCTAGGTAAAAGAAACATGAAATATGGAAAAAGGAACACATAGTTTTAAATAATATTCACTTTTAATTTTTAAACGTTGAAGCTCTAGAAACAGGCAATTCTCGAAAGTTGTTGTTAGAGAGTTATAAGCGCCTACTGTACTATTTTATAGCACTTTACAAGTTTTTGAGTACGAGAACAATTAGTGTAGTAGGAGTTTTTTGATTTTTGATCTGTTTGGAATTTATTTTCTTTTTGGCTGGAATAGATTAATGAAGCTGGTTTAAGTTGTCAATGATTGGAAGTATTGGTCGAGATAGATCGTTTAAATATATCTGTGCCAATAAGACATATTAGCTTATATCGACATAAGAAAAAACTTAAGTACAAAACCCTTTTTTTTTCTGCAATCCCAGCGGAATAATATTTGCCGAACATTTTCTAGCTATTCCTGTAGATCCGATTTATATTATAAGTCAGACAAGCTTTTGTTAAACTTAGAAACTTCGATTTTATGTGTATATGCAAAAATTAAGAGATTTGTTTTTGAATTTTAAATAGCAGTTATTAACTGAATATCGCGATGAACGTGTGTGGGATGCAAATGAAGTGGGATATTCTGATTGTTGTAAATATTTTAAGGTGGCTGCATATTCAAAATGGTTGAATAAAAGTAGAAGTGGGTAATAATAGCTAAAAATAAGTCTTGCGCTGCTGTTATTGCGTTTTTTAATAGCTGTTGCAATTTGAATTTTAAAGAGCGATATTGAGTTTTAAAAATGCATATGAACAGAGATCGGCTTTTGGATAGTCATTTTTGAGAAATAATTAAAAAACAGATTTATTCGAATTTTCTGAGAAAAACTAAGTACGGGATTTTATTCAGTATTCTAGAAAATATCTTTTATAAGTATTTTGATCGAAATCGTTATAGACGTTTTTGTAAAATTTGGCAGACAAAACAGTACCAAATATTGCAATGTTTAGTTTGAAAAATATAAGCATTCCTTGGTTTTTAAAGTTTTATCGAAGTCGAAAATGGGGTTTTCGAGATATGAGCAAATTTTAAAATTAGCGTTTTCGGTGATTCGAATTGAAAATTAAGGACGCAACAATTTTAAGAACATCAATATTACTCTATGTTTGCATTTTGGTCAAAATCGTTATTGCCGTTTTCAGGTTAACTAAGAAAAAGCAAATTTTTAAAAAAATACTTTTTTTCAAAAATCGATTTTATGACAATACAGAGAAAAACTGAGTTTGCCATTAAGTTAGAAATGACCATACTATCCTAGAAATTATTTTTTGTTACAATCGTATGGACCGTTTTCGGGATACATACGTCCAAATCTCAAAAGTACCATTACTTGAATATTTTCCCCAAAAACTGGGTATGTAGTCATGGTAACCTCATCCACTTCAGGGAGCTTCCACACCGGATGGAACAAAACGCTTTATTTTGTTTTCTTGCTTTGTTTTGCCTTATTCAGTGTGGGCGCTCATATTTAAATGTGTGTATTTAAATTTCAGAAACACACAGAAAAACTGTTTTGTTTGTCTAAGGCGTTTTGTTCCATCCGGTGTGGAAGCTGCCTAAGATTAAATATCAACTTTGGTTGAAATCGTTAGAGCCGTTTTCGAACAAATCAAACTGGTACGAACATTTTGAATGGGAAGTACCATAACTATTGAGGTTATCTTGCAAAATAAAAAAACGGCCCCGAACTGTAAGCCCACAAACTCCGAATCTGAAGTTTGAACGAAATCCGGGCAGCTATTTACGCTATAGGTCTGTGGAAGGACGGACAGACAGACAGACCGGACAGAATTTTGCGACGCACTTTTTTGAGTTCGTGTATCATTGTAATGTCAGAATTGATTAACATATCGAGTTCGAAATTTTGTACGAAAACAATATCTTTCTCTTACTACATAATGGGGAAAGTTAAAAATGCAGGGTAGAAACGCCTAACGACTCTATGACATTACGCATGACTTTTTGATATTGTTTTTACAAGTCACGTGATTTTCTTTTTCAATTAAGAAGATGAAAACCCTTGTTGTTAAATTATTAGGCATAATAGTATTTACTCCTTTATTGCGTGTTGGTTGCAGTGTATAAAATATCTATTCTATTAGCGTTGCAAAAGTCCTGAATATGTTTTGATCAAATCATTTGTTCCCACATCCCTCTAAGCCTCGAAACACTCATATTTAACCCTCAATGTAAACAGCGTCTCCTACAGATATTTGTCCGGTTTTTCGTAGTCCCAAATGGATTCCCAGTACAGGGCTTGTCCCCGTCTTGGCAAACTGCCTGTATCCCTTGAGCGTATTCAAAGGATTTCCGTCTGGACTTCGGTTGCCAGTTTCTGGATTTATATTTGTAAATATGCACCTGTAAAACATTGTCAAAATCATTTATGAAAACTTATTTGCAAAATAAAGAAAAGCGGACTTGCCTTGTGCAGGGTTTGACACTTCTAAATATGACCTCATCGCCAATCTTCAACCATTTCCAGTCATCTTCTTCATAAGCACCGGGTCCTTTTACTACAAAATTGGGTCGGAAGTTCATAACTGACACCGGATTCTCCAAGCAGTTATTCAAATCAGCGACGGAACTCTCATTAAAGAGCATAAAGCTCGTGGCGTCGTGAAGAGCTCCCTTCAATAACAAACAGCAGTCAGTTATCTTGAGTAGGTTAAGGGGGTTATCTTAGAACTCACCGAATCTTCTTTAAGCATTGTGCTGAAAATTTTATTATGTGGACGCACATCACGTGTGGAATGGTCATCTGGATAATACATCAATCTTAGCCCAAAGTCTTCACAGAGAATATAGCGGGAGAACCAGCGAGCAACATCTTCACCACAGTCTACAGTTTGAACACTCTGACCCCATACAAAGGTCGTGATGGGAGTAAGCTTGTAAAGCCTCTCTACATCAACTTCGACATCGATCATTCCTGGTGCTGACAATTTCATTATATTGTCCTGGAAATTCGGTTGTACCAGTACCATCTTGGGCTGTTGTCTACCGGTCACAAATTCACCATTAGTCGTCACAACCATGAATACTCTACAATGAGGAGTTTAGCTTAATAATTTAAACAAGTCAAACAAGTTTGTTATACAATTTAGCATTTTACCTATCGCGTATAATTTGACTTTGTAAACCGAGTTTTGAGCAATTCATCGAGCTCACACGAACTGGTCCGCATGACTTGATGGGGTAACAAATTATATCTGTTAGTTCTCCAATTTTTTTCCACTCATTTGGTGGAACGAAGTTATCTCGGTAGCGTCTATAAATGTATGTGGCACTAGCCACGGTTATAACGCCCACTCCAGCCGCAATGTAGATGGATAGACGAGTTTGGTCGATGTTTTGAAAAAATGCTGAAACGAAAAAAGGAAGTACTGAAAATATGAAATTAGGTACTCACATTGGAAACTGTTAAAATAAAGTGCACGACTGGGTCGAACAAAACTTTCTCCTTTATAAAAATGTTTTTTTTTTTTTTTTCTTTTTTTATTAGAAAGGTAGGTAAAGATCTGAGAAGCAATGCTATGTAAAAGAAACGGTTCATGAAATATAGAAAAAGGAACACATAGTGTTAAATAAAATGAACTTTACTTTTTAAACGTTGAAGCTCTAGAAACAGACAACTGTCGCAAGTTCTTGTTAGAGTTTCTGATTTTTGATCTATTTGTGAATGATTTTCTTTTTGACTGGAATATATTAATGACGCTGGCTTAAGTTGTCTATGATTGGAAGTATTGTTCGTTATAGATAGATATCTTTCCATATAACGGGTGATTTTTTAGCTGGTTTGGTTTTGGCAACACTGGTTTTGACAGCTGACGTGTGTTTAGTACCTTGTGTCATTGTCAAACAGCTTCAGTTTGGTTTGCAATTTAACCATGGATCGTCTTACAAATGAACAACGCTTGCAAATTATTGAATTTTACTATCAAAATTCGTGCTCGGTTCGAAATGTTCATCGCGCGCTGCTTCCATTTTATGATCGGCATTCTCGACCTTCTGAGCAGTCTATTCGGAAGATTGTGACCAAATTTCGCACCAAATTTACTTTGTTGGACATTAAACCACCAACACGTTTACGTACTGTGCGTAGTGAAGAAAATATTGCGGCCGTATCAGCTAGTGTGACAGAAGACCGCGAAATGTCGATTCGGCGCCGTTCCCAGCAGTTAGGCCTTTGTTACAGCACTACGTGGAAAATTTTGCGGAAGGATTTGTGCGTAAAGCCTTTTAAGATACAGCTTGTGCAAGAACTAAAGCCAGCCGACCTACCACAACGCCGAATTTTTGGTGAATGGGCTCTTGGAAAGCTGGCCGAGGATCCGCTTTTTTATCGAAAAATTGTGTTCAGCGATGAGGCTCATTTTTGGTTGAATGGGTACGTAAATAAGCAAAATTGCCGCATTTGGAGTGAAGATCAGCCAGAAGCATTGCAACAGCTACCAATCCATCCCGAAAAAGCCACTGTTTGGTGCGGTTTATGGGCCGGCGGCATTATTGGGCCATATTTCTTCAAAGATGATGCGAATCGCAGCGTTACTGTCAATGGTGAACGCTACCGAGCGATGATAAAAAAAGTTTTTTTTGCCCGAAATGGAAGTTCTTGACTTGCATGATATATGGTTTCAACAAGACGGTGCCACATGCCACACAGCACGCGAAACAATGGCGCAATTGCGAGGCGAGTTTGGTGAACAGTTAATTTCACGTTTCGGGCCGGTCAATTGGCCGCCTAGATCGTGCGATTTGACACCATTAGATTATTTTTTGTGTGGGTATGTCAAGGCTAATGTGTATAGGGACAAGCCCGCTTCGATTGACGCACTGGAAGCCAACATCCATGCATTCATTCGTGAGATACCGGCCGATATGTGTGAAAGAGTATGCCAAAATTGGACTCAGCGGATGGACTACCTGAGACGCAGCCGCGGTCAACATTTGCATGAAATTATCTTTAAACATTAAATTGCAAGGTTCAAACTATCGATTCAAATAAATATTTCATTCATTTTTTCGAATTTTTTGTGTTTTTTTTTTTTAAAAAAGTTCTAAACCTCTTAAAAAATCACCCGTTAAATGTATATATGTATATGCCAGAATTCAGGTATTTGCTTTTGAATTTGTATTAGCAGTTATAAACTGAATATCACAATAGATACAGGGGTGCGATGAAGTGAGATTTTCTGATTGTGTAAACTGCAAGTGTTTGGAATTATTTTACGGTGGATATTTAAAATGGTTGAAAAAAAAGAACTGGGTAATATTTGCTAAAAATAAGTTCTGCGTTGCTGTTATTGCATTTTTAATGGCTTTTGCAATTTGAATTTTAAAGTGCGGAATGGAGTTTTAAAAATATGCATGTATATGAACAGAGATCGGCTTTTGGGTAACCATTTAAGATAAAAAAAAAACGTTTCTTCGAATTTTTTGAGAAAAACTAAGTACGAGATCTTATTTAGAATACTGATATTATAGTTAACATTTATTTTTTATCAAAATCGTTAGAGCGGTTTTTGTAAAATTTGACAGACAAAACAGTACCAAATATTGCAATGTCTAGTTTGAAAAATATAAGCATTCCTTGGTTTTTAAAGTTTTATCGAAGTCAAAAATGGGGTTTTCGAGATATGAGCAGATTTTAAAATTAGCGTTTTCGGTGATTCGAATTGAAAATTAAGGACGCAGCAGTTTTAAGAAATCAATATTACTCTAAGTTTGCATTTTGGTCAAAATCTTTATTGCCGTTTTCACGTAAACTTAGGAAAACTAAATTTTTAAAAAATGACTTTTTCAAAAATCGATTCTCCGATACTACAAAAAAAGATGAGTTTTCCATTAAGTTAGAAATTGCCATATTACGCTAGGAATGAATTTTTGTCTCAATCGCATGTACCGTTTTCGAGATATGTATGTCCAAATTTCAAAAGTACCGTTATTCGAATTTTAGCCAAAAATTGGATATGCAGTCATAGTAACCCCACCTACTTAAGCTTAAATATCAATTTTGGTTGAAATCGTTAGAGCCGTTTTCGAACAAATCAAACTGGTACGAAATTGTTATATGGGAAGTACCATTAATATTGAGGTTACCTTGCAAAATAAAAATCCGCCATGAACTGTAAGCCCACAAACTCCAAATCCGAAATTTGAACGAAATCCGGGCAGCTATTTAGGCTATAGGTCTGTGGAAGGACGGACAGACAGACATACAGACCGGAAAGAATTTTGCGACCCACTTTTTTGAGTTCGTGTATCATCGTAATGTCAGAATTGATTAACATCTCGAGTTGAATTTTTTTACGAAAACTACGTAATGGAGAAAGTTAAAAAAGTATTCGGGAGATGCACCCAAGACTTGTCTTATAGTAGGTGCATCAAGATCAAAAAGCTGCCTACTGATAACTAGAAATTGTCAATATATTGTGATATTTTCATTCCTTTTTTTTTATTTTTATGGAGTATATACCTACAAAGAAGGTAACTCTGATAATACAGGGTGGCTCAAAATGTTACTTAAATTTTTTTTAAGAAACTTTTCACATAGATTTTTACAGAATTTTCACTATCGACGGCTGCAAACTGAAGTTGAGCAGTTATATTTTGAGGAGCACTGTCATCGTTTGACAAAACAAATAGTTGCGTATACGCCTCCGACATTCCTTGGTAATTATCAGCTTTTACATCTACCGATACCAAATTAATCTGCACATTTTCTTTAGCCTAACTATTGCTTTAAGTTCAGAGGCTACGAACTAACTTAGACTAGTAAGTGCTGCCCTTTATTCGTTTACAATACGTAAGATTCAGTTGTTGATAAAAAAACAAAAAGTTAAAAAGTAGCCAATAGACAAAGTGATTACAGCTGGGAGTTTTAAAATACGGACGAATGAGGAACTTTATTTAATAGAGTAGTACACTTTGGCTAACGCCTTTTACGGTAATGGTAGAAAACTTGTCAAAGTATTGTATAGAGTAACACTTTCGTGGTGAACATTAACAAAACTGTATTTGGTTTAATTCCGGCTGCAAGTAAAACATTTTCATTTTCGACCAATGCAGATACGAGATTCCTCAAACAAACTGCAAAGAACTCTAGAGACTTGTTTTTAAACATGTTCCTTGCATTTCCTTGCTTTTTTCTGATCGACTCATTCTTATACCAAATAAAATCTCATACGACGTTCTGCATATAACTGAAATTTATACAAATTTACAAAAAACGCTTATCTGTTGCCAGCCTTCATTTCTATCTATAGGCGAGACCTTGACTGGTAACAGATTTGTTGAAAAGTAAACGAAGAATTTCTCTTATCATTCATATGGTCGTTCCCAATCATGCAGATGTACAAAAATAGGTACAATCACAACACAAATATAATTTCACAACCTCGTGCACGTTTGCAAAATGTATCACCATTGCGCAGGTCACTGTCAATCACCTCAACCACTGAGATGTAACCCCATCATATCATTGAGAACTCTCCCTTTCTCACAATAATTTTCCACATTCCCACTTATGCAACCATCAATATAAACAATTTTATGTATTAATATTAACCCATTTTCCTCACTTACACGTCATGATACTGATACTATGATGGAAAACGCAACAAAACAATAAGATTTAAGATGGCAATCAACTCCAAGATGACACAAACGAGACACAACACCGACACCGCACACCACTATCACCGGCACTTGTTCAAAATATCAACTCCGATTCCGAATCGAGAGAAACGTGAACCCAACTCAACTCTGTCACTATTTTGCACAAACTGTCGTATAAAAGTGTGCTGTTCTCTCCATGCAAGCACCACAATCCACAATCTAACATGAGTCAGGTGGCGGAGCGTGGAGTGAAGTGAAAATTGTGGTGTCTGGTGAATGTACCTGGGTATTTTAAAATCTAGAGAAAGTGGAAAAATAAACAAAATAAAATATAAGAATAACAGAGAAAACCAGTTGTAGTCTGATTTTGAATTTTATGAACACATCTTCGCATGGTGGTAATGATAGTGTATACGAAACTGCTGAGCTTCACGACACGCTCGCTATATGAAGATTACCAAACTGATAACCGTCTTTGGATCGACCAACTAGTCCCGGTTGCATTCGAATTCGATGCACGCATGAGAAAAAGTTTATTGTAATATTTTTGGTTTAGCCGACCTACCTAGTTCTCACAGTCACAGGTTCTTAAAGTAAGTGAACGCACTCTCAAGCAAGTGCTGAAATACTACCTATACTTAATTTCATATGCGATTTGGAAGATAAAATATCGCGTTTGAACTGTTCCATAATAATCAGCGGCCATACTAATCGTTTTTAATAATTTGTAGATCACAGTAGATCATTTATTATGAAAAGTTTCACCATTGTGTTCGTAGCTTGTTAAATTGTCTTGAGGCTAAAAAATAGTTATTAGATGCAAAGATAAGTTAAAAATTAGACACCGTTGAGCGGAGATTATTATACTGCCAGAGTACTCTAAGTAAATGTTTTGGGGTCGAGCCGAAAGATAATACCATGTTCCCACCAACGTGATTTAGCCGAAGTGATCTATAAATCACGAAACGCGTCCCTACCGAACTTTAAGTGATTAAATGTGACATTTCCGCCAACTTTGCCATATCAGTGATGGGACTTCTAACACTTAAGAGGTATTTCAACCACTTCTTACACTTTCGGAAATTCTACCAGAACTCGAAATCGACCACCTTTTAACAAAGCTATTCGCTAATAATATATATTTTCCGTCATTAAACTGAAAATTGTACCTACTATACCTACTGCTACTACTTACTTTTACCCATACGCACTCAGCTATCAGTATTTTTTTCGGAGAATTGCATCAGCAAAAACTTCCAGTCCAGTATACACCCTACACCGTTTACTGCGCCATTATTTCATTATTTACTGAATTATTTATCATGGACAATTTTTTTTTCTACCACTTTTCTACCACCGTTTCACTTTCCTCAAGTCCCATCACTGACTTTTCGTTTGCTGAATGAAGTGCTGAACATAATAAAGGTATGTTTGCTTTTATTTTGTGTGGACAGATACGTTATTAAAATGTAAACACGTCTAAATCACGTAAATCTAAATCACGAAATCACCGGTCTAACCGGTTTTTAACCGAAACGAAAAAAATCTTTAACCGGAAAAACATTTTTGGCCGGAAGAATAATATTGTTCTATAATTTGAATGAAAATTGGTCATTTATGCACTTAACGAGCAAGCTCACAATGACAAACAAAAACCAATTTATTTTTATTAATCCTTGAATACAGCGGGTCTATGCCAGCGCTGCCGAAAGTACTACAATAGGAGTAGATGTTATACTCCTTTTTCGTTGGCCGTTTATTTATATTCCCGCAATCCCCAAAGACAAATTGTACTCCTATTTTAATTATTTCGGATTAAACTATTTTCACTTGCCTTGACCACTTACCACTATTAAAATGCGTTTTCAATAAGGACGGGTCGATGTTAAAATGAATAAAACAGCCTGTGTGTAAAGAATAATAATAAAATTCTTTCTTTATTTGAAAGGACCATGTATGCCAATATTTATAAAATATAAAGTACTTAATAATTGTCCGCCGTTATCCAATTTTTCACTGATTATTTACCGAAAGGGCTGTCTCGAATTTAGCCACTAAACGCAACTCGCACTACATATGCGCTGACGTGCTGAGCTGATCAATAGAGTAACTTGCCATGGTGATTTAAATTAAAAATTAATTTATTTATTTTTGTTCTGTACTTCCCGGTACTCCCCAAAAAAAAATTCAATTATACTAAAAGATTTATAATACAACGAAATTATAAAACGGCAGCCCTGATCTACGCGGCAGTCTCATATGAATGCCCCCACCAACTCTGACTGGGTGTAAGTATTCACAACACTTAAAGCGTAGTACGGAGGTCTTCCTTGACGAAATTTTCTGGTGGTCTCCAAATGGATAGCGAAACGTCTGCGAAAAGGCAGCGGAAAATAATTTGTGTAGATTTCCATCAGCTACACAAGTAGCAGTGTTACCAGCACTGGCTATTTATTTCCAATTCGGCTCCTTAAAATTGTCATTTCGGATTTATCGTAATTTACGTTATTCACTTTATTTAAAGTTTTGCGATTTTTAGGATCCTTAGGAATTTATATAGTAGTTCTTGCGAACGTATCTACTCTTCTCGTATAACTAAAACTTTCTAAACAGGTATATCTTTTTCGATTAATTACCTAATCTGCTGGCAAATCGAACATTAAATCTGAATTTGATTTATATTGTGAGTAAGCGGCGAAAAACGTATTTTTCGCTTGCACTGGAAATCCATTTCAATTGATTTTCACACATAAAAACTCGTTTACAATTGCTTTTTTTTTGTTAACATTGCAAAATGGAAACAAAAAAAGTCTCTGGTTTTGTTTGTATTGTTTTTTTCTTAATTTGATATTACCAAAACATGTGTAGTTTTAATTTTCAAATTTGAGTTTGCTGGCAATACTGCAGCACAAATGCCAAATTTTCGCAAGCAATTAATGTCCCGAACAATAGACGTGTGCGAAAAAAGAGTATAGAATTGTAGTAAGCATAACTACCCACTTTTTCGCCATCATTTCGCAGCAGCTACGTACTGCAAAACGAAAAGGAGAGCGAAAAGTTTCGTTCATGATTTCGTTGTGTCACTTTTGTATGGGATATTTCGTTTTGGAAGAACTCCGTACTACGCTTAAGTCAGAGATAAATTAATTAATGTCGTTTTCCATTGGTTTCACTCGGGGATCGACTCAATCTGAAATCCAATGGAACAAGAAAACTGCTTCTGATTGAATCCACAAAAGTATTGGTGAAATGCCAAAAAATAATCTGCGGCAGCTGTCATCTGACTTGTATAAAATACATAAATTGCACTTGTGTGAGTGCTTCTTGAGTGGATTCTGACTTCAAATCCAGAAGCGAAATTCTCTCCTCAGAAGCAACAGAAGAGTATTTTTTGTGCCAATGGAACGGTTTCAGAAGTGATTTTTTCGATTCCGGACTCTCCCGGACGCTTCTTTTTGCCCAATGGAAAACGACATAAAAGAGATGGATATTTTTTTAACGTTCACTCATTCAAATCCAATTCGAATCATTCGCCAGTCCCTACCGCAATTGCAGAAAAAAACGCACCGAATGCATTTGAACATTTTCATTTCGTAACTGATTCGAAACTTTATGCGTTTCATTTAAATAGATTGTCAGACTAACAAGTCATGATACTATTGTGAAAGGGGGATACACCATATTCTTAATGAGACAGTTCATTGTTCATCATATGCATACTACACTCTGCTCCGCATCCATTTACCCAGACCCAGAGAACAATCAAAATAAAAATCACAAACAAAACGAGTTGCAAGAGTTTTATTTTATTTAAGACAGTTAAACGCGTTTTCATGCGATAACGTACACGGGATCGCCACGCTTCACAATACCCTCTGTGTGAAGATCAAAATAGATTCCCATCTCTGGTTCAACCTGTCCCTCTCTCATTCGGTATCTATAAATAAGAACAGAAAAGGCGTGTAACGACGCATGATAAATAGATCATCTGTAAATGGGGTAAATTCAAACTTATACTACCGCTTTAGAGTTCTCAAAGGTTCAAAGTCTGTATTGCGCTCGCATGTGAACGGGTTGATGTTGGGAAGAATGCAACGGTAACATGGCGCCTTATAACGGAAAACAGCATCTTTTCCAATTCGCATCCACTTCCAGTTATCCTCAGAAAAGGCCGGCAAATGAGTGTTGATCAGGAAATTACCACGAAACTGCCAGTGGTGGACTTTGTTGGTAAGACGTGCATTCAAGTCGGATACAGATTCATCGCTAATGGCCATAAATGGATTTAGATCCTAGAGTAGGGAAAGAAGTGTTGCAACCTTGCAAGTTAGACGGAATGTTTTTTTTTTCTTGGTACTAATTAACGTTCACATAGGTACCTACCATATTCTTGCGGAAGAACCTCTTCTTCGGTTCAGGCGTTACACAAACAAACAGCCGCATACCAGTATCCTTTCCGAGGAGGAACTTCGAAAACCAACTTCCATACTGCTGATCGCACTCGATCAGTGGCATTTGAAAGCTTTCCACGCATTTTAACACTTCCTTTTGGCCTTTAATCAATTGTGCAATGTTTAGTAACAACGGTTTCATTGATGGTGCTGTAACTTCCAACTCATCGTCTCCAAGGATTTTCGATTGAATCTTCCACATCTCAGGTCGACTACCAGCAAAGCCTATGCGGTCTTCATCATCAACTAGAATCAGTATTTTATTGCGGAAGCTCCCACACTCTAATCCGTATTTCATGCACTTTGCCTCTTTAAGCTCGATTCCCCCACAGGACTTTATAGGGAACATCATGATCTCGTCCAAAGTTCCAGCATATTTCCAATCACTTTCCTTTGGTGTACGATTTCTGGTATAACGTCTGCGCGCAAAGTAAAAGTACAGTAGAAAAGAAGATCCAGCAACTGCAACTGTCACTCCAAAAGTAGCCGCGAATCGAAATGAATTCATAGGGAAAAATGATAACTAAGATCACACACCGAGTACAACCGAAATAGTACTACATAGATATTTCGTCAACGAAAACCATAATGTGTCAACTAAATCGCTTTCAATCAGCTCTGACATTTTTGATAAGACGGACTATCTCGGTGGAGATTTACTTTTCAGTACGTAGCGCTATAGCTGTATTTAAGATAGTTATTGAGTGGTCTACCCTTGGTATTTGTGTTTGTAGTTTCTTGATAAATATGTATTTTATCAAAGATTAGTAGGTATGACTATGCGGTAGACCACGAGGTGTTTAAACAAATGTTCATAACCAATCAACAGGTACATACTCAAAAGCAGGATTACAGCATATTATTACTAACTAGAGTTCGCTTGGAGGTACAAATTCGACCATTATAGTGACCCGGCTTATATGCAACATATATAAAAATAAATTGCAGACAGCATTGCATCCGTCCACAATCTTTCCAATACCAAAAAATCAAGCGAATATTATTTGTTTAAGGCAGTAAAAGTGGTTCTTAACTATTTGCATTCGCCTATTTATATTTTATATATGCTTCTTTTCAAAAAATGACGGTTTTAATGGAGAAAAGAAAAGTGTTTCTGAATACATTTTAAAAACTTAGGTATATGTGTCGATATTTTTATAAAACCAAATCTACTTAGGGCCGTTTTATTCACTCGAAGTTGAACACAACTTGGGGAGTTTGATATATAAAAATCCCCAAGTTGTATTCAACTTCGAGTGAATAAAACGGCCCTTATACTACCCGATAAATAAATAAATTGTATAATACTGATCTATTGTCATTCAACTTGGGCGAGCCGCTGCTTCTATTAAACCTTGAATAAAGTAGTCGCAGTGGCTTAGTAGTTAGTGTCTTCGACTACTAAGCGAGGGTCCTATATTCGACTTCCGTAATAGCACAAATTTCGTAATACATACAAAGTTTTTTCCATTGCCCCACCTCTCGCGAACGCCTGACAAACATCCCAGAGTATAACTGTCATTAAAGAGCTGCTCAATTGGCCGTTTGGACTCGCCATAAACTTGTAGATCCCTTCCATTATTTTGTTTTATTATGTATTTTACAATATTCACATGCAGACGCAGACTGTCTGTTTTAGGAACACTCTGAGTATGGATTATGAGGTGTATATTAACCAACCAACTAACTAAAATCAACCCCCCGTATTAATAAACGCTGTGTAAAAGTTATCA
This sequence comes from Cheilosia urbana, assembly GCA_946477585.1. Classification (NCBI taxonomy): domain Eukaryota; kingdom Metazoa; phylum Arthropoda; class Insecta; order Diptera; family Syrphidae; genus Cheilosia; species Cheilosia urbana. The sequence goes on along the minus strand of OX297854.1, from coordinate 13,342,735 downwards.
ACTTGTTACTCAGCAGTTATGTCCAATTTTTGTATGCTATCTGACGTTTGCTAACTAATTTACTCTTGCACATTTTTTATTAACAAGGGGGTACATATTTAAAAATCAATTGCCGTGCGTTAGTCGGGTAAAGGCTCCAGGACGGCTCGACTGATATGAATGATATTTGTTTTGTTTTGTTCGTCTTGAATCAGGGATGGTTTAGGAAAAAATAAATGTCGGATAATCCTCAACATGTGGCGTTGTTGGCGTATATTTTCTTTCTTCTTCTGTATAATTATTATACCTTTAATTCTTTCGGGGTGGAATTCGATGACGCTATAACTCGATAACCGCAGGGCCAATTTTTATGATTCTTCTTTTGTTTTGTTCGTATTGGTGTATTTCAGGTTTAGGCAGTCTTAAAAGATAGGACCCGATAGGTGGCGTCGTTGTCAATCTCCGAAACCCATAAACCGATTTGAATGAAAATTTGTAGATGCGAATGACTGGTTCCAGCTTAAAAGATAGGACGAGATGTGATGAAAAATGATGTGGATGTATATTCTTCGAAACTTTCGGACCTGACAAGTGGCGCTGTTACCGATCTCCAAAACAGCTCTACCGAGTTGATTGAAATTTGTGGATGGGTATGGTTGCTTCCAGTTTAAAAGATAGGATAGTTTTGATGGACCCTGTAGGTGGTATTTTGCAAAACATAAGCGGAATAGGAAAATGAGTTGTGGCACTATATAAATTATTTTTCGACATTGTCCAAATAAAGCACTTTGCGAAATGTGAGCAGGACTTATAACGAAAGGTATGAGCAAAGCCGGGTGGGTATAGCTACATATAAAAGTGACTGACGTCCGTATGTGCAGGGATTAGTTGAATTTTGTAACTCTTTGGATGTTCCGGGCTTACCTCTACATAATTTGGATTTGAAAGTCGGCTCAGTTATAATTTTGTTGCGCAACATCAATGTACCGAAACTTTGCAACGGATCGCATCTGATTTAGTTTGAAGGATCTCAAATCAAATGTCATGTCTTTAGTCGAAAAGCGGAAGGTTGGTCGACACGTTAATCATAACGTTTTGATTGACACACATCGACATTGCCATACTTAAGTTATTTCAATTATTTGTCAAAAGCTATTTTAGGTAAACAAAATTAATTTCAGGTGGAAAGTGGAATAGTGAATGCTCCAAATTGTTGTAGTCAAAAAGTCTATTTTGGGCGGGACGAAGTTCGCCGGGCACGCTAGTCTATCGAATAAAATTAATAACCTATAAGTACTAAAGGAAATGGAAATTCAAAGAAGGCTAAACAATAGTGAATTGTATATAACCAGCGATAAGACAAATAAAATAATCTCAGATAAATGCATACAAATAATAAAATAATAATAAAAATAGAGCAGTGCAGTTCTACTCTCGGAAAGGAATAAAACCCGGGTGAAATGACTATTCTACAAAGAAATCTATTATACCTATAGGTTCTATTATAGGTATTCTCTATGATGGGTTTTTTTTTCTTAAACAACATCAGTCGACTGATTTTAATCGGCTTTATGCAACAAATCCCAAAAAATTTAAAAACTCGCACAAAACGAATGGTTGCGTGAACTAGGCCCAGGGTCCCTACGAACCTATGGCGCCAACTATTTATTTGTCAGACATTTGTCTTTTAACTTTTCGGGGATTTCTTTTAAACTTATAATTAATTAACCTACAACTAATATCGTGCCACTTTCAATATAAATAATATAATTTGTGTTGAAGCAACTTTGAAACATTTTTGTAAATATATTTCTAGGTAGAATTTAACGGCTATAGACTAAGTAAGAACAAAATAAAATTCAAAATATTATTCACAGTTCCCTAGTGCAATGTTTTCACGAAGACAATAGTCACCCTTTCGGAAGCATGGTCAGAATAATTGAGAAGCTGTTCAAGCAGTTTAATATGTACATAATTGTTTAAATTAAAAATACATAACATAGAAGAATTGTAGTATATAAACTCCCATAAGTGCGAACTTTCGGAATTCCGTACATCAATTATTACTAATATAGCAACACAAAGAAACAGCCCGGAGTATCAATAGTTGATAAACAAAATCTACAGCCGAATTACACATGGGCATAATATGCTCGTATTGCTCTTCTACATTATTAACACATAGCTTGTGAGTGAATGGTATATTGAGTGTGACGCGATCGCGGTTTGCCTATTTTGATCGCGTTCTATTTGGCATAAGGCAAACGCTTGCTTTCACAGTACACCTTAGGCCGCCGCACTGACTCTATGTAGATCAAAACGCCGGCCGTACATTGTCGCGAATTATATTCTCAGCCTTTTTCGAAGTGTTAGTTGGGTGTTTACAATCACTCTTTCACGATTTGATTTGAGATTCCAAGCTGTAGGTGTTTGTGGGAGACGTTGCTATCAGTTTAGAGAATAATCAGCGGTAAAAGGAAGAAGAATGTCACGTTAGTTAACATTACTTACTGCTGTTTCAAATTATTATTATTCAAATCAATCTCCTTTAGGCGTAACACAAGCGAAAATTTGGGTTGGAGTGGGACTGAGCGTTGGCCTGTCAGCACTTACCTACGCTTATTTCAAATTCATAAAAAAAGAATCTCTTCCGAGAAAATGGAAAAAAGTCGGCACCATCGAAGAGTTGTATTTCTACCCGATAAAGTCATGTTCAGCGATCGCGCTAGATGTGGCCGTGTGTGAGATTCTTGGAATCGTGGAAGGTGATATCAAGGATAGAGCGTTGATGCTGATCGACGAGTTAAATCAATTGGTTTCGGCGCGGGCTTATCCACAAATGTTTCAAATCGTTCCGAAAATCGTCAGCCGCACAAAGCTGATCATCTCTGCCCCTGGGATGGACGATTTGGAATTTGATTACTCAATTATAGGTGATGAGGCCAATGGTGATGTTCAGACGAGTATCCATGGTGCGAATGTCACTGTAATGGATTGTGGAGAAGAATATCACAAATGGTTTTCTCAATGCATTTTGCGAAAACCTCGAGGTCTGCGATTGGTCTACTATCCATATCCGTACCCCACGAAACCAATTGACAAGGATTTCGTAGGTGGCACCTGCACGAAACAAGATACTGTGAGTTAAGTGAATCGCAAAATGTCCACCTCATGAGTTCGTGTATATTTTAGGGTTCACTTCAAGATGTCTCCAGCTACATGCTTATCAATAATAATTCCGTAGAAGAGCTGAATTCCCGTCTGACAAACAAGGTTAGTCCCTTGCAGTTCCGTGCGAATTTGTATGTCAAAAGCACTGGACCAGCGTTCGATGAAGACCGCTGGCAATGGCTGAAAATTGGAGAGAATGCAGTGTTCAGAACTGTGGGACCATGCTATCGATGCATTATGGCAAATATTAATCCGTTCACAACTGAATACAGTGCCGAAAGAGAACCTTTACGGACTTTGAACTCGTAAGGGATTATTTTACTTATTTAAAACGGCTTATTTGACCGACATATTTTTAGGTACCGTAAAATACGTGGTGCTAAGACAAAGTCCCCTGGAATGGGCATCCAACTGGGGTTGAGAGCTCCCGGTAGCGTGAAGAGAGGGGACATCGTCTATATGGAGGATATTTAAATAACTGCAGTGTTTTGTTCTAAGATTATAATTTGTTTGAACTTCAGTGTAGTCAAATCTGACACTGGAAAAATGATAAGGAAATTTGATATTGAATTTAAAATTTGAACCATTTAGTTTGGTGTCGTATATATTATAAATTTGGAAATGCAAAAAACCTTGACATTTGTTGTCCCCTGTCGCAATATCGCAAATTAATAGGCGGCATGCATTAATGGGAGCATCACGATCCCAGGGTGAACGAACCATTATTATAAAAGTTAATTAAGTTCCCTGAAGCAGTTTATTTTTCTACAGAATTTGAAAATATTCATTTGGTTCATAGATTTATTCTCTTCGATGTTTCTCAGTGGTTTGCAAGAAAAAAATATAACCACTTTAAGGCCCTGGTAGCTGGTGCTATAATTTGCTTTTGTTTATATAGGTAATTCATTTATGTAACAATAAAGTTATATTAATAATAATAATAAATATAACCTGTTACGCTAAGCTTTTCTTCGCGTTGAAGAACATCTCTGAAACTCTTGCAATAAGAAATCAACGTCCTCAGGTTGGAAATATCTGTGTTTGCCTACGCCTAAGGAAGGTTCATAAGGCGAGAAAATTGGGGAATTTTAAAAGGGAATTTGAAAATTCGTAAAATTTAATTTTTCATACACTTTGTGCGGGGATTTTTTTTTATTTTATTTATTTTGATCACAACATACCGTGAGATAGTATTTGTCAAAAATTCTACATGAATTTAATTATTTAGTAGATTTTCTTTACGGAAACAAATTTGTTTACACTTTCCAAAGCGTTTTCCATTCACTGGTTAGATTAATATTAAAACATTCGAAATTTGCGTATCGATTGTTTTCTAAATATTTAAACATAAATAATTTACAAAAATAGATTCACCAGACAACATACAAATGCACATAGACCCGCCTATGGTTTATAAAATTGAGGGGGAGAGCATGACATGTTACGAGAACATAGAAATGGTAGTCCGCTGTGTACCCGTAGTGATTAATATTCGGCGGTTAAGAAATTGTTCGAAACTAATGTCCCCAGCAGGGCTACCCCTTAAAAAAATCCATTGTCCGAAAATGTACCTCTTTGCAACGCCTTACGTTCGAAAATACTGGGAGCATTTAAATATATGCACTAAATACCAGCTTTTAGAGGGCATATGCAGGTACAACTTAGGATATTCATTATCTCGATAACTTAAACGGTTTTTCAATAAATAGGCAAAATTTGAAAACATTTTTAACGGGTGATTTTTTAAGAGGCTTAGAACTTCTTTAAAAAAAAAAACACAAAAAATTCGAAAAAATGAATGAAATATTTATTTGAATCGATAGTTTGAACCTTGCAATTTAATGTTTAAAGATAATTTCATGCAAATGTTGACCGCGGCTGCGTCTCAGGTAGTCCATCCGCTGAGTCCAATTTTGGCATACTCTTTCACACATATCGGCCGGTATCTCACGAATGAATGCATGGATGTTGGCTTCCAGTGCGTCAATCGAAGCGGGCTTGTTCCTATACACATTAGCCTTGACATACCCCCACAAAAAATAATCTAATGGTGTCAAATCGCACGATCTAGGCGGCCAATTGACCGGCCCGAAACGTGAAATTAACTGTTCACCAAACTCGCCTCGCAATTGCGCCATTGTTTCGCGTTCTGTGAAACCATATATCATGCAAGTCAAGAACTTCCATTTCGGGCAAAAAAAAGTTTGTTATCATCGCTCGGTAGCGTTCACCATTGACAGTAACGCTGCGATTCGCATCATCTTTGAAGAAATATGGCCCAATAATGCCGCCGGCCCATAAACCGCACCAAACAGTGGCTTTTTCGGGATGCATTGGTAGCTGTTGCAATGCTTCTGGCTGATCTTCACTCCAAATGCGGCAATTTTGCTTATTTACGTACCCATTCAACCAAAAATGAGCCTCATCGCTGAACACAATTTTTCGATAAAAATGAATAGATGAACATTTCGAACCGAGCACGAATTTTGATAGTAAAATTCAATAATTTGCAAGCGTTGTTCATTTGTAAGACGATCCATGGTTAAATTGCAAACCAAACTGAAGCTGTTTGACAGTGACACAAGGTACTAAACACACGTCAGCTGTCAAAACCAGTGTTGCCAAAACCAAACCAGCTAAAAAATCACCCGTTATTATATCATTTGAATTTTTTCTACCACTGGGCGACCTCTAGTCCTTATAAGAGGTCGAGCCCAAGCGAAACTAGTGTCTTTAAGACGATCAAGTCTTGAGGCACTTCTCTTGTACTTACTTTAAGCTTTTCAAAAATTAAATGTAAACTTACCATAACTTTAAAATATGACTCTGCAGCGATGTGAATACTGTTTGTTTTTATACATTTTTTTGCATTTAGATTTAATTGAATCAACTGGTTCAGTAGTCTAGTGTCTGTGTAAGACCAAGCTTTATCAGCTCACTCCCCAGGTTCAGCGTGCCCATATAAGTCTTCACTTTAAGAACTTAGTTGAATGTATTTAAAAAATGTTATATCCTATCTTTCAAATTGCAACCTCCCATACACACCCACAAAATTTCAATGAAATCGGTATAGTGGTTTAGGAGTCGAGCTCGAGAGCAGTGACGTAGTGATGGCAACAGGCCAATTTCCGCCGTCGCCACGGAATTTCCGTCTCGGTCGAGTCGATTTTACTCCCAAGTCGCGCCTATAGATGTTTCACAACAAAAATATTGTCCGTTAAGAAAATCTACGAAATAATTTATTTCATGTAGAATGTTTTACAAACACGACGTCACTGTTATCTATTACGTTACAAACTAAAAAAAAAATCCCAGCACAAAATGTATGGAAAATTCATTTTTATGAATTTTTTCAATTTGATTTTAAAAAGTTCCAATTTTCTCGTCGCATAAACCTTCCTTAGGCGTAGACAGACAGAACAAAGAAAAGATAACTCAAATCATACGATCCGTTCTCGAGTGATGGGCGTTCTTACGGATGCAACTCTGTTTCATTATACAGATGTAACCGAAAAATCTCTATTGAAAAATCACCCCTTTTGACACAATTTCGGCCTTTCGTTCTGCGATCTTCGAACAGGCTTTTTAATTATAGTCATCTGCAAAAAAAAACCTTACACTTGTTTTCCATTTTTGAAGCTGAAAACGTTTTCCCCTTCCCAAAAAAATCTAATAAATCAAAAAACCGCAACAATTAACAATTTTGTAAATAAATTTTATTTAATATTACAGAGATATTTGTTGCATCGCTCAACGCTAAGAATGCAATAATTAATGTATCATAAAATAAATCGCGTTAATTTCATCATCTCAAACTCTCACATAAATCGTTTTCTTTTACTGAAATTTAGTTTTCTGCTTTCGATATTTATACATATTGATAGTGAAATATAATAAATAACATTTTGATTTATTTTTTTCACTTTTGAAATTAAAAAAATAACCATAGTCCCTTTACCATAATGGGGTAGAATACGGGAAGGATTCACATGAGCTTTACTAAGTTTAAACGAATATACCTAGTTCTGTTTGTTTGTTTGATTTTCCGTTGGATACTAATCAGTTGTAATTTGCAAGCAGCTGTTTGGTGCATTTCATCAAACCACTTTCAAACAGAATTAATAAAATCGAACAAACCTTGTTCAGTTCTTATTGATGCATGTCTGCCAAGCCAGACCGCCACACGCCATGCTGATAATAACGTAAATCACAAACACAATTATTACACCAACCACCACATAGAGTCGAATATTTTTCCAGAACATTTGTCTAGCCAGATTGCGTGATGCTTTGCGGAATGCTACGGACTGCGAAAAGGCGGCATATAAAACGAAGGAAACAAAGAAAAATAATTGAAATTGCACTTACATTGTTGCTAAGGTTTTCAGTTTTGTTGACCAATAGTTCCAGTTTCTCTCCTCGATCTTTAAGGGTGTCTGTAAAGAAATCGAATTTTTTGAATCATATACGATTGGTAACATAACAGTAGTTCAACGAGAGAGACAAGATACAATCATTCAATCATGCAGATTGAGAAAACGAAAAATATGGGTCTGGTACAACAAACAAGCGTTGGTTAACTGCTCTCCACGTTAGTCGGGTTCAAATCCTGCCGCATTTGATGCATTCAGGTCATTGTTCACTTTCGATGAGGCTCCGGTGTTCTACTGGCATCAGAGGCAAACTAATGGATCAGAGATTGTTACAGTATTTTAAAATGGGATCGCATACTGAGGCCTGAGAAGCCGCATCATCCAACCTATTGGACAGTGTAAACATACATGGTAACTCACTCAAACGCAAGCGACGACGTGGCTAAACAAGTTCAACGCAACCTATTTATTTTTTTTTTAATTATTATAAATTATCATTTTTTTTTTTTTTTTTTTTTTTTTTTTTTTCTTTTCTTTGTTTAATTTTAAACGTTTACAGTAACCGTGCCTTCACTCTCTTGGTCAGGTGTTATCAGCTCTAGAACTTATAAAACAGAGAACAACCGGTAACTGGGGCCAAAATTGCTGATAATTTATTTATAATGCATTCCAAGCCATAATTCTGATTAGCCAGGGTGATTTTAAGTTCAAAAAAATTTCCTTCAGGTCAATGCTTGTTAAACTTGAACAAGGACAAAGCGCAAATGGATCCTCCTGACAAAAAACCCACGCAACAGTCTATTTTAATATCAAGCGCTTTAATAATAGACAGTATTTTTATGTTACATAAATGCAATCATTCCAAACAGTTGCATGATTCAGAACAATGGACAGCAACTTTTCAACAAGTTCCAAACTGAAAGCAATGCAACGGCATCAAACCGTAAAATTATCCAACGATTGACAATTTAAATGGAATGTCACCAGACTGCGATATCAAATAGCAGATTCCAATATGTATTTATAAATCAACCACACACAGCTTCAGTGCCTACTCTAATCTGATTAGGGCACACATATTGCAATTGCAATACGCGACACCAATGACGCCGTAAAAGAGCTTCCTAGTAACCTGATACCTCAGTAGAGTCAAGATAAAAAAAAATCGCAAAGGGAAACATAAGTAACTACGCACACGAACCAACATCTATTGCACACAACTTACCAATATTTTTCACCATAATGTGCTTCAATTCGTCAATCTGTCCGTGTACCCTAGAAATAGCATCCACCTCCCGTGACTGGCTGAAGAAGACCATTTGCTGTGACAGCATTTTAGAGAACTCCGAGTTCATGGCATAAGCGATTGCCGTGGCCACTGTAAGGCCATAGGTCTGTATGAATTTCTGCTTAATATCTGCCAGAAACAAAAATGCTCTCGTTCGATCGAATTCCTACAAATAAAAACCCATTTATACCAATGAAAGACTAAGAAAACATGCATTTATGTCCTTACATCATCGGTGATGCACATGTAAATGATCTTGTTCTCGCAAATATAGTGAATTAGGTAGTTTCCGTGGGAGTAAGTGAGTTTATGATTCTCCAAGGATATCTTTGACATGATTTGCTCCGTGACCTCGGCAAAATTGCCAACGCATTCGGCGAATTTCGCCAGAACGGTAGTTCCCCGTGAGACTACACTGTACAAGATCGGCATTGTTATTCGATTCAGGAGTGTTAATGCAGCCTACTCTCGGGGAGAAGAATATGTTTATGGTTATCACTGCACTGATCAGCAAGAACTGTGGCGATTATTACTCACCGAGATGACAAATTAAAACATTGAAATTGAACACAAGGCAAAATGCTCAATCGAAGTCTTTGTTTTGTCGTGTATTATGTACTTATTTCTCTTCGTATTTATTTACGTATTACTTTCAATGATGTGTCCAGTCCAATGAATGATTTACTTTTTTGTTTTCTAAAAAAATTCGCCGCGAACAACAAAGAAACGCATTCAAAATGAGTAATTTGATAAATTTCTTTTATTTTTTCATTGAAACGAGAGAAAACCAAAATGTCAACATCGGAGATAACCACGAAGACGACAGTTCACTTTTATGTTTTCTGTCAACGACTCTATGCACTTCGCTACTGTATCGGAGTACAGTAATGCCCACAACACAATAGCTGAATTCACTGCACAACAAGATTAGAATACATCATAAGGCGTTTTTCTCTTTTTAGTTCAGAGCTGAGCACTGAACTGAGCTCGAGCTATCTGAGCGCGCTCTGAACCGAGCGTGCTCAGATCGTTCTGATGATTTTCTGTTTTTCCTGTTTTTTTTTCCTCAAATAAGACTGGAAGTGTGAATGTATATGTGTAATCAGCATTTTACTCAGCCTGCTCAGTCAATTAATTCTGAGCTCATAGAGCGCGCTCTGAGATCATAGAGCGCGCTCTGATCATGCTCTAAACGAAAAAAGAAACACAAATTCGAGCTCTGATGTATCTGAGCTAAAAAAGAAACACAAACTTTTTGTATAACAGTTCAGGTTGTGTTCTGAACGATAAAAGAAAAACGCCTAAAAAAGAAACACAAAATTTTTGTATAACAGTTCAGGTTGTGCTCTGAACTAAAAAAGAAAAACGCCTATAGGTACACATGTTGATATGGATATAGGTACCTACACGTAAATTCTGCACTCACTGAAACACTGCAACATGTCTCTATATCCAAATTTGCTGCAAAATTCAAGCGTACCACAACACAAAAGACAATAAATTACAATTTCAAGTATTAGGCATCATCATTAATATAATGCCTAAACAAACTGAAGAACCATCATAAATAATGGGCACGTGTTTATTTTTCCCGGATAATCTCAGGTTAAATATTTCCATAAAAAATAAGAACAACAATCAAAACTTTTCACAGCATTGAATTTTTAGATAATAATAAGCTAATTTACTTTTAGCAGTTTAAAACATTTTCCACCTTACTGTATCAGTTTCGTCCAAAACTTTTTTTGAACATTCTGGCAATGCCCTTAATGATAATTGACGTTTGTCGAACGTTGTCAAAAATGGTGGCAGAAAATTTGTTTTCATCGCTCAGCTCACCATCACCACACAGCAGTACAATAAATAGCAGATAAATAGTGTAATAGCGAAGATTCCTCCCATTCTGCCGTGCTAGCGCTAGTTTATTGAGTAGTTTATACTGATTTTCACTGAAAAATTCCAAATAATACCAATACCAATATATTATAAAGTTTAAGGAATTTACAACCACCGAACAGGTATTATTCTCTCATCGTCACAATGAGTCTGTCTCAGGACAAGCGCGACCTCATTGCCGTTCTGAAGCTCATTAAGAAGTACAATCTTAAGCAAACTGAGGAACTACTTCGCCAGGAAGCGAATCTAAAGGATGATATCGACGCCGAGGTAAATGAAGCCGATTTAAATAATCTTCTGACAGGTGCGCTTGACGGGGAACATGCTACTCCTACTGGTAGCGGAGGAGATCCAGAATTGTACGGGAATGCCTTCGGTGATCTAAGAAATTTTGTAGAAGAGTCGCTAGACATATACAAACATGAACTTTCGCTGGTGCTGTATCCAATATTGGTGCAAATTTACTTTAAACTCGTATACAGTGGCTATGAGATACAGGCGCGCAAATTTGTTGAGAAGTTTGGACCCGGCTTGGATAATTACTATCACGAAGATCTGCAGAACATTTTGCTAATCACGAAGCGGTCACAGATGGAGAACAACGATCTAGTAACTGCAATGGAAAACGATAAGTTCGTTATTCGAATGTCGAGGGATTCGCATTCGTTGTTCAAAAGGCACATCCAGGACAGAAAACTGGAAGTTCTGTCGCAAATTGTGAGTAAGTACCTTCATTTCGATACATACGAGGGCACTGCACGTAGTAAAGCACAATGTGACGCCACGGCGGGGGCTCTCACGGGTGAAGCGCGGCGACAGGACAATAAAGTGCGAGTGTACTACGGACTTCTCAAAGAAGTGGACTTCCAAAGTCTGACAACAACAACTACGAACCCACCTGCCGAAGAAGAAGACGAAAACGATCCCGATGCTCCCGATAGACCCAAGAAGAAGAAACCCAAGAAGGATCCACTTTTCTCCAAAAAGTCGAAATCCGACCCGAACGCCCCAGCTCATGATCGTATTCCACTACCGGAGCTAAAAGATGCCGACAAATTGGAAAAGCTGAAAGCACTTCGTGAGTCTTCCAAGCGAGTCGCTCTGGGCAAAGATTCCTTTCCCTCAGTCTGCTTCTATACTATACTAAACGGCGCGAACAGCGTCACCTGCGCCGAGATCTCGGAAGATTCATCTATGCTGGCGGTGGGCTTCACTGATTCCAGCATCAAGGTTTGGTCGCTAACACCGGCCAAACTTCGCGAGATGAAAACTGCAGAAGCACTCAAAGACATCGACAAGGACGCCGAGGATGTTCTCGTTCGCATGATGGACGATCGGACTGCTGAGACCACTCGCACCTTTTTTGGACACAGTGGTGCAGTATATCGCTGTGCGTTCGCACCGGAAAAGAACTTACTGCTCTCTTGTTCAGAGGACACCACAATCCGACTTTGGTCTCTGCACACATGGACCTGTGTCGTCGTCTACAAGGGTCACCTATTCCCCGTCTGGGACGTGCGCTTCTCTCCACATGGCTACTACTTCGCAACGTGCTCCTACGACAAAACTGCTCGCCTATGGGCTACAGACTCGAACCAACCTCTGCGCATCTTCTGTGGTCACCTCGCTGATGTCGATTCTGTTCAGTTTCATCCCAACTCGAATTACATAGCAACTGGGTCGAGTGATAGGACTGTGCGTTTGTGGGACGTGCTTACTGGCCAGCTGGTGCGATTAATGACTGGTCACAAGGGTCCCATCTACAGCTTGGCGTTTGCCATATGTGGTCGGTACCTGGCTTCTGGTTCCTCCGATCATCAGGTGCTAATTTGGGATCTGTCACATGGTCAGCTGATTGCTTCGTTATCCAAACACACCGGTTCCATACACACCATGTCTTTCAGCCGAGATGGAAATATTCTCAGCGTTGGCGGGCTGGATTGCTACCTCACTCTCTGGGATTTCTCCAAACTCACCGAAGACTATTTGGCGGCCCAGAGTGGACACAATGCATCGCACAATCCAGAGATCAACGATGGTACGGAGTACCTGCTACGCGCGTTTCCCACGAAGTCATCACCGTTTCTCACGTTGCATTTTACACGCAGAAACCTCCTGCTTGCAGTGGGAGTGTTCAAGGCATCGTAATGTTAAATAAATTTGTAGTTTTTTTATTTTATTTTATTATCCATTTGACTTTGACCCCTGCCGTAATATTAGTTAATAAATTCCATTCAAAACGCAAAAGGTATTTTTTCGCACTGACTGATGTTCAGTAACTTTCATTGTCATTGGAAAAAGATTAAATGGACTGGTACTTCAATGGAATACCCTCCATACAAAGAACAGATATAACTGCCATGGCTTTTTGAAAAATAAAATGCAGATTTTTTAGTAAATCTCAAAATATCTGTTATGTTTACTCTGCAGCTCTTTTTAAGCTAATTATTATATTCAACGCTTAGACATTCTTCGCCAATGTTACTGGGAGAAGTCTCAATCATCTGGTCATTCGATTCACTGCGAACGAAATTTCTCTAATTACAGAGGTTTAATGAAAATCGAATACACTTACCTATCCAAAGATGGTTCATTGCTAAACATCTCAGTCGGAACAGTTGGTGGAGCTCTCTCCGGCACTAACTCCATTATGGACTGCCTCGACTGCAAATGTCGTTCAACCTCCTCTGCTGTCATATGCCCTTCTGGTTGAGCACTTGTGTTGTGTTTCGGAGTTTCGGCCTTAGCTTTTTGGACAACCTTCTTTTTTCGACCACGCCCCGATCCGGTGCCTGTTGCGGGTACTTCAACTTTTCTCCTTGAATCGGAACAAATGGCCATTAGTAAGATTTAAGTGTGCATTCTATATATTTCATACTTCTTAACTTCCTTGGCCTCCTCATCGGAAGATTCCGTCTCTTCGCTTTCAGAAGATGTTATCTCTGGCTTTTCATACTGTAGCAACCGGTCCAATAGGAACGATCGATCACGAGAAACTTTTAGCAAGCGACGTTGACTGGAACGCAAGGCATCTTGGAAGAATTCGTTTTCCTAACAGAAAATTTGTATTTGATTGGGTTTGAATATTTAATTTAGCTGCATACGTATATGAGAAACTTCAATTTTCGCTTTAAATAGCGATATTGCGTTTTATAATCAACGGGATTGTTGAAGTTATCCTGCCCTCCGTCCTGGCTATCTTCGGAGCCCGATTCGCCGTCATTAACATCATTGTCCTCGTCTTGATTTTGAGACGAAGCTGCCTGTTCATTTGCCAAACTACGGCAATACCAACCGTCTAACATATTTGAGTCCTGCAGGTTTAATGATTTGTTAAAACGATTGTTTAATTAAAATAAACAAAACTATGGTCCACCGAACTGCTTTGCTTTTTATTGACAGGTAGGCACTGTATCTCCGATTGTTATGTCTTTATTTTTTTAAATTGGTAGGTAATGTAGTTTTTCGAACTGTTTGTTTTGATATTAGTTTTAGTCAAGAGTGTTCCATACTACGGCGTGGGAGTTCTCAATTTCATTGGATAATTTTTATATAAGTTGCTTGATGTCAGAAAAAAAAAATACAATTGGGGACTGTCATGTAAAGGGAAGATTGCATTTAGTCCAGAACAATCAAGTCGATTTAACATGACTAGATTTTTGATACTTCGAAATTTCAACCGCGGACGTAAGCAAGATTTTTTTGATTAGATTTGTCGGTTACCCACCCATAAACGTCAAATGAAAAACTATTCACGTGAACAATCGTGGACAATTAAAACTGATATAGATACATCAAGTCAGTCAGCTGCCATACTTATTAAACTATAAATCCGAACGTCACAAATTACTTCTAAACCGTTTATAAAGCTCACACTCACTGGCAGTTGACTATTTTTTATTGAGTTGAGAACTAGCAACTCACAAAAGCATAAAATTCGTCCTTACTTAGGATTTTTTTAAGTAACTATTTTATGTTGCATTAAAAATGAGTAAAAGCTTAAGAAATATATTTCTGTGATAGAGAAGAAAAAACAGGTCGACGAATTTGCTTGCCGACCACGATTTGAAAGTTTGAAGCTAATATACTGACCAAATTTATTTCTTAACTGCGTACTTCTGTCAATTTGATGTTGTTTTCGATTTGGCTTTTAAGATTTTGATCTGAGATTTCAGATGTCGTTTTCGATTTGACTTTTCAGATTTTGATTTGAGATTTCAGATTTCTGCTGCCAAATCAAACATGATATGTGAATTTTATTGGTTCTTGTGTGTAGGTATCTATTGAGTTGGCCGCAAAAGAAAAACGTTTTCGCTTCCACTGGAAATCAATTTTAATTGATTTTTTCACATTCATAATAACGCATTTTGGAATTATTGTAATATAAAAACTCGTAAAAATTCTTAACCGTCAGCTATTCAAAAACGTGGGTGTTAGTGAAAGTATGTGTAGGATCTGAAAAGAAAACGTAATACCTCAAAAGTCCTTTATTATCTTCTACAAAAAAAAATGAGTATGATAGACTTCATGAATTTTTGGGAAAACAGCTTGTAGGCAGCCGTCTTTCCACTTATATATCTCTGTATTTCATTATTTCTTTGATTATGAACATAGCTGTCAAAGCCTTGCAACATCAGTAGGAAAACACAACAATTTTTCCATCAAGTCATCAAACAGACCAGAGGCAGACTCTATAGTACCGGCAATGCAGTTCGTTTGACATCCCGCAGAATGAAGTCACATGGCTACCTGCTCACATTTGGCTGAAGAAAACTCATTCAGCAAGTAGTAAGACAAAAATAAAAAAATAATTTCCACCACTCACTCTCACTGCGATTTCTTGTTGTAGCTTGTAGGAGGAGGATTTATTCACTTTGTAGTTGCCGTTCCTCTAGTTAGTTAGCGATTAAATCGAAACAAATTTATCCAAAAATTATTTGCTAAATATCGAACAAACAATTAAATTCATCAAGTGTCGGAATTTTTTATAATTGTGCGTTGAAATCGAAAACAAAAAGAAATGTGATCCCACGACAATGAACTTCCTCTCTCACAGTCCAAAATAAAAATGTCAAAAACTTTTCTCTTCGTGACACGGATTTTTATTTCTCTATCGACGACGAATTGATTTTGTGCCTAGCTCCTCTTGTGTTAACAAATTTTAGTAAAACTCGTGACAAGACTTAAAATTGTTAGTTTCTATTTAGAATAAAACAGAAAAAGCAAAAAATGCATTCACTTAGTTGGACAACGAGGCTGATCTCTCGGGCGCTCCGCAATGGTTTTTCCACATTACTGGAGCCAACTGCGGCCAGCAAACCCCGACCACATTTTGTATCTGTCGTCTGTGGATTTCCCAAAGATTTCCTCACATCTAAATACAAGCCCGGCAAGTATGGTGAGGATTCCTGGTTCAAGGCTTCCACATCTAACGCAGACGTTTTGGGTAAGTAGCTTAGAACATTTTCAATAAAACGAAATTCATTTCGTAATCATCTGAGGGGTATTTTTTTTTTTTTTTTTTTTTTTTTTTTTATAAATTTGAAAGCAATCTGCGCATTAGATGTGACTGTGAGTTGCGTACTAAGAGGATGTTCTAGTTAATTTTGGAAAAGTTTGTCTGGGATTGAATTCCGGTAGGTATTAGGTATCTACCTAGGAATTTGAAATGTTTATCCAGCAAGCAGCTCATTACGAATACGATTGAGAGCAAGATGCAAGCGATTTAATGACTGAAGCTTGAAACTAAATTTCGGAGACCAGTTTATCACGAGAAATGAATGTGTTTTTGTTAGCTTTGTACAGATGATAAATTTCATGCCCACCGGGCGGCCACAACAGCCAGGCTATGTAAATTAGAAGAGGTGCTGCGATCGGTTTTCGCATTAAGAATCGTATTGTCTCTGGTAGGTGCAAAGTACAGTATGAATTTTTTGTTGTTATTGAGTTGAGGTATTGTGGTGGTAGACGCAATTAGTTTTTTTTTCTGTAGCTTTAAAAGCATAAAATTAGATCCGCTGTTGTGGGGTAGTTTTTTTTCACACTGTCAGTTGTGTAAGAGATAGTGTGACTGTTAATAAGGAACAGTTTAGATAAGCGTAGAAGGCTTGTTCAAACAAACCTCAAGGCCATCATCAGACATGACACTATGCAAACTTTTACTCCATGTTATGCTATAGTTTAGTTTGTGCGGTAAAATATTGAAAGACCCATCGGAAATTGTCTGAAAACGTATTTCCAGAGCAAAACAAATCAAAATAATTCGAGTGGACGTCACAAAGCACCGACTGCGAATTCAATTTTTCATTTGCACGCACCATTCCACTAAACGAGCAAAGCTCTTTTAAGCACTGTCGAATAGTGCTTCGATTAAAAAAAATATATTTCCACATCCCGAGGTGATGCAAAAGATTAGGCAGAAGAAAGCTGAATTTATTAGTCGAAAGAACGATGTGGTTCTAAGGAATCATCTTTCCAGCTATCGACATCAAAGAAAGTTTTAAATACTGATCACTGCTCAAGATGTGTTATTAAGTAACAAGCTCTAAAAAGAATCAGTCCAACATTTATCGCGATAGTTCACGACTCACGCACGGTAGGTAGGTAGGTACTTTAATAAGCGATTGCGGTCATTTCCCTACAATGTTTTCTCATAGTTAGTTTAGAGTTAGATTTGACAGTGTCTTATAGGAAAATGCATTTATTGAATTTTTCCAAATTGTTGAATTTATATTAGGGAAACTAAAATGAAGATCAACCCGACGCAACTTCTTACATTTAAGTAAAGTTCTAGCAGTCTTGTTTGATATTTATATAGGTACCTACCTATTAAACAAGTAAAAGGTTCGAGCTATAATCTTGCTATTGATGTTTGATTAGGTTTTAAAAAAAAATACGATAATTTCAGTTTTCAAGTTGTAGGATTTTTTATTTGACAGTCGGGTCCATTTGTTCCCTTATCTTCATTGTATCCGGCAACTCTTAGCCCTCCTACCTGTACCCACAGTTTACCTGTTGATTTTTCTTATCAGATAATTTTTTTCTTTATTTATTTACACATGTATGTTAAATAGTGGAAACTCTGCGTTTCACGAGCATTGCTTTTCTCTGACACCTACTCATGGCAGCATGCCATGAATGTGTATTATGTGCTTAAAATATTTACTAGTATTTATTGAATGCATCTCATTGTTATATCATATCTATTTGAATTACTATGAGAAAATTTTCTAATTTGCATGTGATCACGATCACGACATTTAATTTGTACCTGTTTTTTGAGAGAGTGCTTAATGCGTGCAAAGGTTAATTATAAAATTTTGTTAGTACAATCTCGTCTAGCATGAAAATGAATGTCTTTGTAACTAAGTGGTTTTAAAAATAGAAACCGACGATTTTAGAAGAGGGCAAGGGTAAACGCGATGCTAATAATCATTTTTAGTATCCAGGCTAAACTTTTGGAACTCACAATGGCGAAATTTTCCATACCTTCCATACTTCCGACCTACTAAATACTTAGCGTGAATGTTAAAAATGGTTATTAGTAAGGCCCAGAGGTTTGTTATTTAAGAGATCATTGGGGAAGTAATTCCTAGATTTGTGTTGTGGTTTGTAGATTTTGCAATATGGAATTTTAGGGAAAAACTGAATCATTTCGATTCTCTGATTTGTCTATTGAGAGCTGTTGGGTAATCGTATTCGTCATCATCATCCGCATCGTCATTTTCGTCACCCTAATTCTTAACTTGGAAAATCATCTTTTGCTTTGGAAGTGATTTATTTTCTTTGCAGTTGTGAATCTATGATTTATATTTTAGCACTTTTACTGCACTTTGAAATCGATTAACAATAAAGAACCATTCTCCTTTAAATTAAATTATTTTACCAGCCACCTTATTTTTGCTTTTTGCCACTTCGCCACATAATTCAATCATTTAAAAGTAACGTATGTCTCTCTCAAATCAAAGAATACCAGTTATTTCCTTCGGGGAAACTATCGTGTTTCTCTTCGCCAATCGCTTTTCGTTTTCATAACCACAGAGTTTTTTTTTGTATTTCTGCTGGTCAATCTTTTTTTTTCGATTCGCATCCGCTTTACAATTGGTCAAATGCAGCAACCTAGGCCTTACTTACTTACTTACTTAGGTGGCGTTACAGCCCGGGGTGGACCTGGGCCTCAACCAATACGCCTCTCCAGTTAGCGCGATCTTTAGTAGTAGTAGTAGTAGTAGTATTTATTTATTTAGTAAAGATTACTATTACAATAATTCATATATGAACTTATAAAAAAATTGCAGATTATCTGTGCTTGCATTTACATTTTTAAGGACAAAGAAAAGTAACAATTCTGATTAAGATACTGTATCTCTTATATGTGCTACTAATAAATGCTTAAAGCGTGCAAAGACAGTTTCGTTTTTTACGTCTACAGGCAATTCATTAAAAAGTTTTAATCCTCGATAAAATATCATATTTTGAGTTCGCGAATCTCTATATAGTTCTAATCTAAAATGACAATTATTTCTTAAACTATAGGGCTGAACATCTTGCGTGTATATTAAATTTGATGACAAATATTTAGGAACCATATTATACTTCATTTTATATACAAAAACTATGACGTTATATATTATACGCTGTTTAATATTTAACCACTGCAAACAAGACAGCATCCATTCGATTGGTGTATATATACTGCATTTAAGTATGGTGCGCATAGCTTTATTCTGGAGTATTTGAAGCTTATTAATATTTCCGTTATTTCCCATGAATAATACAGTTGAACAAAATTCGAAATGTGGTTTTTATAATCGTGTTATAAATATTTACCGCACACAAAGTTGAAATGTTTTTCCTTATTCTCCTAAGAAAAGCGATTTTTTTAGAGATTTTATTGGTAATATATTTCATATGGTTGTTAAATGTCAATTTATTGTCCAGCGCTACGCCGAGGTATTTTATTTCGTATAACTGTTCGATTAATACATCATCCATTCTCAAGTCCACAACCGAATCACTATTTATCACCATGCATTTCGTTTTGTTTATGTTAATTTTCAGTTTATTAACTTGCAGCCATTTTAAACAAATTGTCGAGATCACATTGAATATCACGTTTTAAAACATTTGAGTCACTACCACTAATAAATAATAGAGCATCGTCGGCAAACAAAGAGACTTTACTTTTAGGGACAACAGCACAAATATCATTTATATACAATAAGAAAAGAAGGGGACCAATTATTGTTCCTTGCGGTACACCAAACTTTGTACATTTAACACTAGATATTGCACTTTTTACAATTGTTCGTTGAGTTCGACCATTTAAGTATGATTTAAACCAATTAAGTTCAGTTCCCCTAATACCATATTTGAACAATTTTTCCAATAAAATACTTCTGTCGATTGTTTCGAAGGCTCTTTGGAAATCAAGAAAAACTGCTATTATTATATTTTTATCGTGTCGGAGTTGTTTTAATGTCATTATAAGCCAGTTAAGGGACGTTTCACAAGAATGTTTATGACGGAAACCGGACTGATTTTCAATTAAAAGTTCATTGTCACATACATATTTATAGAACTGTTCATACGCACATTTTTCAACAACTTTTTCTAAAATTGGCAACATATTTATTGGTCTAAACTTATCACAGATTTTAGCTTTGCTTTCTTTTGGTATTGGTACAATGATTGATTCTTTTAAATTATTCGGGAATTCTCCCATATCAAATGATTTGTTTATTATTCTAACAATAATTGGACCGATAATGTCGAAACACTCAATAAATATTTTTACATTTAGGCGGAACGCACTTTTCTTATTCATCTTTTTACATATGGACATTAACTGGGCACTGACTGCCTTCAGTTGCGCACTCCAAATAGGTTGAGGTCCCCTTCTACTTGCGCGAAATACACCATAGGCGACGTCTTCCTTTACTGGTTGGAATCGAAGACTCTTCGGGCCGGAGCATTGGTGTCCATTCGCTCTACATGTCCCAACCATCTTAGACGACTGATGCATACTTTTCTGACTAGGTCAATGTTTTTGTTCGCTGTTAAATCTCCTCCTCCAGAGCCCGTCAACGCAAACCCGACCATAAATCACTCGAAGAATTTTGCGTTCGAAACGACCAAGGAGATCTTCATCCGCCTCTGATAGCGTCCATGCTTCTGCACCATAAAGCAGAACTTGAATGATGAGGGTCTTATACAGAGTCTTCTTAGTACTTCTCGACAAGGCCTTACTAATCAATTGCCTTCTTAGACCGAATTAACAGCGGTTGGCAGGTGTGATTCTTCGCTTGATTTTTGGGGTGATGTCATTTTCAGAATTAATAGCGGATCCGAGGTAGAAAAAGTCCCTAAGTACCTCAAAATTATAGCTGTATCGTGACGTTCTGTCCGATTCGTCGATGCTTTGTATCCCTTCTTGTTGACAGCATGTATTTTGTTTTGCCCTCATTCACTACTAAACCCATTTTTGTACTAATAGTTGCAAACGCACCAGTGACAGCTCGCTGTGTTCTGCCAATGGTGTCAATGTCGTCAGCGTATGCAAGTAGTTGCACAGACTTCTGGAAAATTGTGCCTCTGGTGTTGGTTTGCGATTTTCGCACAATCTTCTCAAGAATGATGTTGAAGAAGTCACATGACAGCGCATCACCTTGTCTAAATCCTTTTTTAACATCAAAGGTCTCGGTGAGATTGTTTCCGACCTTTACGGAGCAGCGAGCGTTCTCCATCGTCATTCTGAACAATCGTACAATTTTGGCAGGGATTTAAAAACTAGACATGGCTCTATATAGCTCGTCTCTATAAATGCTGTCATATGTGGCCTTAAAATCGATAAACAGGTGGTGGGTATCGACTTGACGATATCTTTAAATTTCTACCCTAGAAATCGGGGGATTCAAAAACCTTTTTTAGTGGAAGACTATGGATCGGAATAAAAAAAAAAACCTCATTCGATTTTTAGCACTTTAATTTATAGGCAAGTAAACATCCTTTACGAAAAATATATTTATTGCAAAGAACAGAAAATAGACACACCCCCCCTCTTTCTGACTATTATGACTTTTGGCTATATAGATAGATAGCTTCTTTTGGGAAATCTTTTCCTTCTCGATTAAAAGGAAAGTACTACATCAATGAAAAACAGAAAAGTACTCATCATACACAACATTACAACTTTAAACTTCGTGTTGAACAATCAAAGATCTCCAATTTAGAATAATTGTAACCAGTTTTCCGAATTTACACCCGCATCCATTTAAAATATAAGCAAAATAAACTATAGCGATTACATTACGACAGCCAAACCTGATTCCAGTGACAATTATACCTTAAAAGAACAATAATTGCACATTTATTGAGCGCTTTATCTAAGTTCGTGCACTTTTTATTAGCACATAACCATTTTTTTAATTTAACCATGAACCTGGCTCTTGTATGTGGGCAGATCGAAGTGAGATGTTCGATCATAGTTCTTCCACGCAGTAAACGAATTCTCAGCTTTCAGTGATGTCATATATGGGTTCGGGTTGGTATATGCCGAGCAGGCAATCGTAGCCAATATTCGGTTCGGATGACAGATTGCTTTATTTGTTGTCATCGCCTCGCTCGTTATTTCTACTGTTTGCTTGGAAATTGCGACTCTGCCTTTGAATCGAAAAATACTACTATGTGTAATATAAAGCGAAACCGCCACGCCGTCGACTGAAAGTACTAAAAACGAAACAGCCGAACAAATTTAAGTCACGTGAATGTTGATTGCTGTCTTGTGATTCCCGCAAAGCAAATATGTAAACACACAAACAAAATTTAACTTGTGACACACACGAGTTAGAAACGACTTAAGTCATATGGCTTGGTTATTTCTCATTAGGGTAAAGTTTCTTCTCGGATTCAACAGATCGAGTAAAGATGCCTATTTTCTGCTCTAACGATCCCGCTTTCCTGCTCTGCTCTATTAGATATGAGTTGTCTGTTTTTTTTTTTGTTGAAAATTCTGTCTGTGGGAGTGAAATTTTCAGTCGGCAAACTGCCAAAGCTCGTGATCTTATTTATTTTAATTTTTTTTTGGACAAATACACGATCAGTTATGTATAGAAGAGAAATTTAATGTGCATGAGTTATTTTTAAACATTTTCGGAGGCAATCTTTTTTTCTTCTCATTTTGCACATGGAACAACGAACAAGTGGATGTTTAATTTAAGAAAATAAAAAAAAATATTTTTACAATGTAAAGCGTATTTGTTGACAAATATTTATCGATGAAATATAAACGAAAGTAATTGTTTGCTCGGAAGACTGATGAGACTTTTGTAGGCCGGCGGACGATCTAAATAAAAAGACAATTTATATTCTTATGTGTAGTAAAATTATTACTGGCGAAAGCTGATAAGGTATTTTTGGTTTTACGATTCGATGCACGAATAATAATCGCGTGGCGCAATAAAGTCATTGCATTGCTTCCATCCACTACGATTGGCAATTTACATCAGTTAACTCAAGGTATATAGTATAGAATTAAAGCCTCAAATTTTTGTGGAGTGACACGATTTCGTCGCAAAAATAAGCTTATGTCGTTTCACATTGGGACAAAATCAATCTTTTATTTTTTTGATCTAAATCACTTTCCATGTTCCATTTGGAAAAGTATCAATATTTTTTTTTTTTTTTGATTCGGATCACGTTTTGCCGATCTTGATATTTTTTCAGATTGACACATACTGCTGCAATACCAATACACTTGCACAGCTGTTTAACGTCATTTTAAGGAGTTTGCTTTGAAAACAAATGCGCAAAGTTTCCTGAAAACCAAAATAACGAAGTACATAAATAGACATGGATATCATTTTGTAGGAATTATTATCTTCATCATCTTCCTCGTCATCTGAAGACTACGAATCACAAAAAATACTCCATTAGTATCTGCAACAGGGGAAACATTTTTCAAGTTGATGTCCATTTGTGATTTTTCCAGAAACGAATGCAAAATTGAACAGCTGATACTGCTGTCAAATAACGCACTAATGCATTAACAAAAGCAGATCAATTTCGTTGCATTTTCCATGAGCAACGTAAAATCTGAGATCTGAAAAAAATATACTGGTGGTCCCAATGGAAAACGAAATTAAATATGTATAACCTTATTTGGTAGTATGATAATTGAGGTTAAGTTCACTTAATCACTGTTAGGAACAAACCCATTGTTATTTATATTCGCGTTGACCATTGTTCTTTTTCTGATGTACGATTCTGAAATTACATTCTAATTTGACACTACTGTATGTCTGACGCGTTTCATTTCTGTATTCAGTGATGAAAATGTAATATTGCTCGGCTCCCCAATGAAGCAGGGCCAAGTTGATTAAAGTTGCACAAAATACTCAAACTAATGTCGTTTCCCATTGGTTTCACTCGGAGATCCACCCATTCTGTAATCCAATGGAACAAGAAAACTGCTTCTGATTGAATACAGAAAAGTATTGGTGAAATGCCAAAAAATACGGCATCTGTCATCTGACTTGTATAAAATACATAAATCACACTTGTTTGAGTGCTTCTCGAGTGGTTTCTGACTTCAAATCGAGAAGCGAAATTTTCTTCTCAGAATCAAACCAGAAGAGTATTTTTTGTGCCAATGGAACGGTTTCAGAAACGATTTTTTCTATTCCGGACTCTCCCGCACGCTTCTTTTTGCCCAATGGAAAACGCCATAAGCATCGGCTGTCATCGGATTATCAGGTTAACTTTAAATTGTATGGTAAACTGAATGAAATTTTCCAAATGTCTGAGCGAGACTAGCTTTATAATTCGAAAAGATTTAGTTAGCACCAGGCTTCGAGTCGTATCGCTAAGTAAATTACATAATTGTGTAATGACAATCAAGAGCCATCTTATTTGCACAAGGGACAGAGGCAGGCAAGAAGATTCATAAGCCCAGCTCGTAATAAAGCAAAAAAGTTACTTGAGCTAAGCAAAGAAGATCTAAGGATCCTAACGGGATATCTTACTGGTCACTGGCCACTAAGATATCATCTAAAAAAAAAATTGGACTTTCCAACGATGACTACTGTCGACTATAACGAGGAGACAACGGAACACATACTCTGCCAATCCCCTGCTATGGCAAGGGGCAGAGCGATCCATATGCAAGGGGCGCTTTTAAGTCCTGCAGATATTGGAACCATGAAACCAAGAAGGGTACTGAGGTTTATAAAGAGCCTCAACAGCTCCTTGGGTTAAATAATAAAGGCCAACACAATAGATCTCTTCTAGTCGCAGTGTACAGGGCCTATCACCTACAATACAAAACAATATTTGCACGTGTTGATCGGGTATATAAATCTACCTATTTAAGGTGTAGTGTCAAACCAAACGTAGCACAGAAAAACCTGTCAACTGTCAACTTGGTGCCGCTGAGAAGTCGTGCGGCTTTGAAAAACAATCTTCTAAAAAAAAACCATAACACTAGACTGAATATTGTTTCAAAAGTGGGAATTCCATTTTGAAATAAAAAAATCTTACAAAATACACAAGATTTTGACCTAAAAAGGGTACCTCATCCTCAACATCGTCACAGGCTCTATAGGTAGGGGAAAAAAAAAAACTGACACTGCCCCTTGTATAGCACACTTAATATTTTTTAATCGCACTCATATGTTCACAAACATCTCTACAACAGGGGAACACCTTCACCATGTCATCTATGGCACACCTGCTCTCCTGCAAGAAAGTTAACATAATCTATAAAAATACAACCGACCACCAACTCTCCTACCTTCTATCGAACAAAACTCTCTCCAACATTTATCTGAGCTAAATTTAAGCGAACCCATTTAGCTGAGTGGTACCTACGCTGCTCGAGGTAAATAATCAAACTTTTGTTTCAGAATGTACTTCATGTATCTGTCAAAATTTAGCGTGCCCATTTAATGTAGCGATGCATTTTCCCAAGCTAAATTTTGACAGATCGTTGTGTTCTGTTGTTCCGTTGCGATTTTATATGGCGGAGAATAGGAAAAGTAAGCAAGAATTAGTTTTTTTAATAAATAATACCTCGACGAGGAGTACCTAGAATTGGAAATGGTTGAAATTAGATAGTGTTGAATTTTTGGCGTAAGTTATTTTTAAAGAACAGCTGTTTTCTGTGACACTTATCCGCGGCGTGCTTTATGCCAAAATTTAGCTGGGATTTTAGCTAATGTTTGGAGAGAAAAGTTGGAGTGCAGATAAAATTTAGTTTAGGTCGAGCAGCGTTCTAACCTTCAATCTGAAAAACATAAACGACGTATATAAAATTATTTGTCACCTTAAACTCGAAGACTCCATATAACATAAAATTTCCTCTCCCTTTTTTTATGATACCAGTCGAAAGCTCTGACAGCTAGCACTAGATCTAAATATTTTTGACATTTGTAATTTATTTACCTGCTAATAAAATTGTAATAATAATAATAATAATAATCGCATCATTATATGCAATGTATGATCCACCTAAGTACGAGAGCACACGCCTTTCTACTTGAAGGGTCAACGATCGATAAGAAATTTCGTTCTCTTTATAATAATAAATGGTGAAAAATCTATTTTGACCATTTATAACTTCACATCTACTTACGCGATCTGCCTACCAAGCCGAACATCAGTATTAATCACATGAATATGAAATGATTTGCCTAGCGATATTTAAGTCGTGTCGCTCGCCCTTTAAAGCTTTTGTCTACTTCATCGAGCCGGTTTTGCTTTTATTATTCTAGCAACGCTTCCGTATTTAATGTTTTTGTGAGTAACTAATAATCGAAAATTTTAATCAGGTTTTGTCGTGCCTTAGTGTGAGGTTGAACACATGACCATAAGTAAAAAAGTATGCAACAACAGACGGTAATCGTTTTTTTATATTTTCTGTGAGCATTTCGGCAATCATATTCATAAAGCTAGAACAGTCGAAAGACCATACTCAAGAAGCCAGAAGCCATGTACTCTTGATAATTCTAAAATGTGTTAAATAAAATCGCACGGGGGCTGATTGATTCAGATAAGTGCATCATTGTGTATAAAATCATATTATAAAAATAAAAAAGGATTTTTTAAATCACGTCACGTGTCGTTGCATATTTTGATAGTAGTAATTGGTTAATTTCAATGTTATTTCACCAATTGCGTTTAGTTTATGTCATTTATAAAAATCACTTCAGAGACAAATTGCTATAATATTCTTTTATCTTGCTAAAAAAAAAGAAGAAGAAGAGACATATGATAAATACCTAACAAATTGAACTATAATTGGTGCAAATTTCAACGGCCGTGAGTAACATTTGTGTGTATTTTATATGTGTTGAAGCTAAAGTTAATCTATCTGATTTGTTTATTTGGCACAAATGCTCATTCACTTCAGGCTTACAGTTGAAAATTGACAGTATCAGCAATAATTTTTTTTTCATAAATTAGTTAAAATAAATTAATTGACCACAAAATAAAACAAATTGAATATGTACGAGTATCTGTTGCCGTTGCCGGTACATTTGAAGTAGACAGCTCTTTCCATTTTCCATTACTTTGGTTGGTGATTTTTCTTTCCAATTCCATATTGAATCTGTTTCCTATTTCCAACTATAGGTACTGTTTGAATTGTTATGCATCTGTTATTGATAATCGAGTTTCCCACTCCCAGTAGTAGAAAGAGGGTGTGTCTGTCTTCCCAGTCAACGAACTGTCGTCGGGTTTCCACACTTGAATTTGAATTGGCATTGGAAATCTTCCCCCTCTCTGTTTCCTAATGGAATATAAATAAAGTTTTTTTTTTGTCGCCAAATGACGACAATCGATAATTGAGGGCTTGAGGCGCACATACGAGCAAAGCAATGACGTAAAGGTCGTCAGCTGAATTGTCCCTCGGGCAAAATATAGAAATAGAAATGTGTTTTGTTATTTATGCTGTCGCGTTCGATGAGCACTGACACCGACATAACAGCAAGCTGGCAGCGAAAAACAATTACGTTCAATCTGTCTAGATTCGCTGGTTTTTCTTTTAGTGTGTGTGCGATTATTCAGCACTAATCACGAGGCACTAGGTACACGAGCGCATTATGTGCGGTACGTACGAACAATGAGCTGCGCACAAGGTGAAAATGATCTAATGTGTTCTCTAGCGGTGGTGGAAGCTCATTCGTTTCGTAGTGAACTCTGAGACATATTGCACTCAAATTGGATTACGTATGGGGGTTGTCATTTGAAAAGAGCTTCCAGTCTGCATGATTTTGTGTGATGAGAGTAAGTATGACCGATTATGATTTATAGTTGATCGACTTCGTTGCAGGATTTGCAGCTTCGTTTGTCACATGACATGCAGTGCATTATGTTAATAGCAGGTGAATTTGTCTACCTAAGATCCACTATCACTTCGCAAAATGACATCGGCGCAGAGATCAAGAATCACGAATCAAGAATCACTCTTGCCAATCGCTGTTTATTCGGGCTAAGAAGGCATCGAAGAAGTAAAGCCCTCTCTCATAGAACGAAGGAGATATTGTATAAGACCTTAATAATCACGGTCCTGCTTTATGGTGCAGAAGCATGGACCCTGTCAAAAGCGGATGAAAATCTTCTGGGATGCTTTGAGAGAAAGATTCTTCGAGTGATATTCGGTCCAATTTGTGACGATAAATGTTAGCGTTAAGGAAATAGCAAGAACAAAAATATAACGATCATGATCACAGGGGTTCGATTCAGTAGCTCTAAAAAATAACTTAGGGTGTACAAAAACTTTAAATCAGGAATACGCAAAGACGAATAATCAGAGCGACGCGAAGACCGTGGTTAATGTTTGTACAATTTTTGACAAAAAACCGAATATGTATTATCTCATTTGAAACGATGTTTAATTGGGGACGTCTAAGTATCAAGTTCGAGCTTAGTAAATCTGGCAGATGCCTGGCTTGACGTGTCTCAGTTTAAGTTAGTCTTGATCACATGAACAGTTTTTTTTTTTTTTTCAGTTGACGTCTATGGAGGACAGGAGGGGTAGTCGATGAATCTAGTCAAGAAATTTCGTAACTGAAAACTAACTACTAAGTTGACAGACTGTATGACATAGGAAAAGTTGCGTTACCGACCAATCTAGTTTTTGCGTTCAAGGTATATCTAGCCGAGACCAATATACTCGACTTAAGATAAACTAGGTTTTTGAACGGGCACATTATCACATCTTCTTTGTCAAATATATATTCGGCACAAGGTTGTTTGACATTAGGCTGTTGGACAGACTGAGACAGCAACCACTATTTCACCTTTTTTCAGACAGTACATTTAAAGCTGTTCTAAAAATGTGAAATTTGTATTAAATCTTTTTCGGGTGTAAATTGACACTGTCAAACGATTTGGACATTTTTTAATCGGTAAGAAGAAGCGATTGTTGTAGAAAACCAAAGTCTTACTTTTGGGAATAGAGAGTCAACTTGAAGATTGAAAAAGATAGCAAGACCTGTAACTTGGCCAAACTATAAATGCTTTATATTTCCTATTTTCATTTCTTTTCATTCACAATGTTCTAGTTAAATAAAAGTTATTGTACACCCCGAAATAATAATGAAAATTGATTGAAGGATCGCTCTAGGACGGTTATAATTCGATTTGAATGTTCTACGTAAAAATAAAAAAGGCTGATGCTATTCGCCCGACGTTCGGGACACCGCTACGTAACGAAATGTCAAAGTTTATTCGCGTAAAACAGTGGAATAAGGGCTCGCTTCGCTCGCAAAAAGGATTCTAAACTCCAGTACCAGTATTACATTTTCGGGCACGAGGCTGTACGTCTTAAGGCCCAACTTATTTCTTAAAAAAACTTTTTTTAATGAAAATACAATTAATTTACGTCAAATACGTAGCCGTGTACCGGAGCCAGACAAACGTCAGTCAGTACAAAAGTGTCGGGCGAAAGGCCACTTTGAATAAAAAAAGGCTGCCCTCCAAATGCTGAGTAAAAGTACCAAACAGTTCTACCACAGATCTGATTCGTAAACTGCCTAATTTCCAGTTCGACGCAAATCCGTTTAATAACACTACGGTTATTAAACCCTTACCTGATTTAAATCGTCAATATCTTGAGAGAAAACTCTACCTACAACCTACAACACAAAAAGTTTGAAAGACAAATACATGAAGATCCGGCCCACAAAGATCGTTCTTACTGTTTTTTTCCTTCCCTTCAAAGCTCTAAAAATGTAACTCCGCATGCATAAAGGGGTTAAACTTATATACCACATTAATCGCAGACGTAAAATCCTTCGCTTCCACGAAAAGCGATATGCAAATCTGTTTGCCATTGCATCAACATAAGTATGATTCATCTAACCATGCACACTAACCGGCGAAATCTGGAATCACATTCAACGAGTTGTGTATGTGTGCTGCGCCGCTCCAACCGAAATTGGAGCCGACTGGTTTTTTTTTTTAATAAAAAACCGTCTTTGTCATTCGAAGCTTCAATTAACACAAACCTACTTTGTTGATGAATTAGTTTACAAAGTGTCTAACGATATTATTTTGTTTTCATTAAATTGTTATAAATATATAAATTACGAAATTTAGACATTCCATCATATTAATATATAATATTAAGTCACCTTAGAAACTATAACCATATTGACTGTTTTTTTTATTTTCAGGTGTCGCTGATGGTGTAGGCGGCTGGAGAAGCTATGGCATTGATCCCGGCGAATTTTCCTCCTTTCTAATGAAGACATGCGAGCGTCTAGTCCATTGTGTTAGTTTTAATCCCCATCGACCAGTCAATTTGTTAGCATATAGTTACTGTGAATTACTGGAGCAAAAGAAACCTATCTTAGGTGAGTAATAAATGTCAAGTGAATTTCCCCACTCCCACAATGCTTATCTACATGTGTGGGCTTGATATCTATCGCCGTTCCACTAATTAAAGTCATATACAATATAGGATTGCATTTGCTGTATTCCTTGACATTTTTCATTGTGCAAGTGGAACTTTCGACTCAGATAAGCGGAATCGCATAATGTCACGTTTTGTGAATAGCGCGCTCTACTCGAACGAAAAAAACGAGAAAAATACTCGCAAATAAATAAAAATTGCGCAGAAGCCTTGAAAATTTAATTTATTTTGCATAAAATCATATCCCTAACAATTTTTCACTCATTTCTTACATAAAGAAATTCATAATAGTATGCCACTCGTAGATTCTCTCGCTGTTATCAGTTGAAAAAGAAAAAAAAAAACACCATTGTTTATATTTACTTGCTCAAAACACATCTACGGGAACGAGTGTGCTGAATCTAATATTATTAAATAGCCGCCGCACATTAGAGAGGAGACACTGCTGTCGTCAATGGTATGTGACCTTTTGGATGGGTTGGAAAGATATACATAAATAAAATAACAAAACAAATGCATAACATCAACTAGTCAGATCAGATTTGAATCAGATGCATTTATTTGTTATTACGTGGGTTTGTTAATACAATTAAATATCTTTTTAAGTTGGTGTGTATTATATATTTGTACATGTATATGCACTTTGGTATGATGCCAAAGTCCACAACAGTAGTTGTCTCCCATTAACGAGACGTGGCTAGCTCAGCTATACCGTTTATTAACTGAAATCAATTTCGGTCGAGATATTGTTGCCGATATAGACTTTGATTGGTTGGATTGCAAAAAAGAAAAAAAAAGTAAATTATGACAAGACAACAAATAATCGACCTTAATATTTGTGGCAACATTTTAATGGCGACGATGACAATTAGTTTAAATTTAAATATGTATTACTTTCCAATGTGCAGTGATAACCGCAATAATCGCAGAGGCGCAACCGCAGCATGTAAAATACAGCATATATATTGGTCTCGTTCTATCAATAAATGTTAATCTTTAATATTAACGTGGGGAGTGTTGCACGCTGTCATAGAGGAGATATTCTTTCTTAGCATCGTCCCAATGAACTGATTTGAAAGTTGTTTGAAGCAGCTCTACGTCATGGGCATCTTTTTACCGACGTCTTTATCGTAGTACTTGTAAGTTTTTAGATTAAAACTGCATTTACACTATAACGCACGCGCATTTTTGCACGAGACGGGACAGAGAGATCCGTTTGTCCGCAGTCAATCTCAATAGTAAGAAAGGCGTAAGATTGAGATCACAAATCAGACGCCTAAGATGTCATGGATGATCTACCCATAATCAGCCCATAATTATAGATACGTAAAGCGGAAATAAACACAAGTTCCGGCGACCAACATTTCCTTAATCACATCAAAACATTTATATTTCCGATATAAAACATGTGAAATGAGAGTGTTAATTAGTTTCAGTAAATTAAACCAATAATTCGTCAATCATTTTAATACGAAATAAATAAATAATTGTACGTTCATCACTTCCGGAAGCCATTTTGTTTTATAGGAACGCGGAATATCGTTAACCATCGCTATAAAAATATCAACAAGCAGAGCTTTCCTATAATTCCTGACAAGATGGCCGACCAAAATACGTGTCACGTTTTTTTTTTGCATGTTAGGTAATGCTGTCCCTTTCAGTCAAACGGCTATTTATAATTGGGCATCCCTTTAATTTTCCGTGTTTGGAATGTGTGACCGTGTAAATGTAGCATAATTCTCTTCTCCATATTTCACTAGGGAAGAATCTAATGAAAGTTTTACGCGATTTTACAAGGTCGCTGCGAGTTGGGTTGCAAATTTCGCGGTAAATTTTTCCGAACAATATGAGTTAAATGGATAACAGGGTTATACTACCAAACTTAATCCCTTGGTGGAATTTAAAAGCTTTTCTCATCTTTTTTTTGGCGGACCAGCGCGTATTTTTCAAAGTCACACTTTTCAATTCCAAGAGCTTCATTGGTATACCAAAACTAGACCAGCGGTAAAGCTCTTCCCTTTATAAGCTATCGCATCAATTTGCAATTTTTAGATCTTCTTAAATGGCAAATTTAGATGGTGGTCATTAGTCTGTGATTTACATTTTTCGGGAATAGATCTATACGTAACGCTCGTATCCTTTTCCGCGCCAAAAACTGTATATTTGACCAAAAAATGAAAAAGATATCAAATTAACCACCGAGCAATTCATTTCCATCACCTAAATCGTTTTCGATTTACATTTCTATACCTCCTTCTGTGATTGTTGTTTTGTATTAAATTTAGATTTAGGCAAATTTTTTCCTTCGAAGCAATTTGACGAAGCAGTTCTGGCTTTGTTTTAAAGTATTCGAAGAGACGCATGAATATCATAATTCATAACTATGCATATTTTGTAAAAAATATTATAACACTGCGAAAAACAGTATTGATACGAGTGTTATATATACGTATTGTTTAGGCTTATGCTCATGAGGGATTTAAGGGCAACGAACGAGCAGATTGTGTGGCGAGAAGAGGTGTATCACGCCTGCTCACCGGTCCTGAGCCCTACTTCGGGTTACCTTTGAGTTACATACAGGAAATGGGAAGATGATCACCTTGCCGAATACTGGACGGAATCAAAGGGACAGAGGCAGGCAAAAAGATTCATAAGCCCAGCTCGTAGTAAAGCAAAAAAGTTACTTGAGCTAAGCAAAGAAGATCTAAGGATCCTAACGAGTTATCTTACTGGTCACTGGACACTAAGATATCATCTCAAAAAAATTGGACTTTCCGACGATGACTCCTGTCGACTCTGTGGAGAAGACGAGGAGACAACGGAACACATATTCTGCGAATCTCCTGCTGTGGCAAGGGGCAGAGCGATCCATACGCAAGGGGCGCTTTTAAGTCCTGCAGATATTGGAAACATGGCCCCAAGAAGGCTACTGAGGTTTATAAAGAGCCTCAACAGCTACCTGGGTTAAATAACAAAGGCCAACACAATAGATCTCTTCTGGTCGCAGTGTACAGGGCCTATCACTTACAATACAATACAATAGGCTTATGCTTCTATATTTAATGGACAGGGGATATGGTACTAAGAGTGCAGATGTGAGTTGCTATGCTTCCTCATTTGAAGCCGCATTGAACAGTCTTGCAATAGCTACTTCAAAGTGTCTAGTAAATCGGTGTCCTCAAGGTGAAGACCGTTCGATCGCCTGACAGCGGTACCTGGTATAGAGTTCAACAGTCCTTAAAAATATGTTACCCGTCTCAATTTTGGCAGTACCTACTTGGAGCGTTAACCAAAAATTGCTTGGCAGTATTAACATTCTTATTAAGATCTCAAGTGCAGTTGAGTTCTCCAAATCAATTTTTTTGACATTTTAAATAAATGTTCTTTTTTTTTAAGTAAGTCCTTTCAGTTATATTCACAATCTAGTATTCTAGTATGTATGTATTCTGGTATGTATGGCTATAAAACCATAAAAACCATAAAAAAAAGCTTTCGGCGCGTGCTTATAACACTCTTACGACCAGTAATCGATAAATACTTACTCAATGAGAAGTCGCAGCCTTAAAGTGGTTGCTATTTTATAATTTGAATCTTAATTCACATTTCGAAGACTGAAATTACATAATTTTGTGTAAAATGTCTCTATTCTCCTCTGCCATTGTTCTAATTCTAGTACTGTGTCTGCGCATTATTTTTGTATCCTTCAGTTATGTAAAAACTCTTCAAACTGACAACATGATTCATTTTTCCATATTATACTATACGCGTATTAGAACATTAGTTCGCACATTTAAAGGAAAAATGTCAAAAAACGTAGGGCACATTGCCAAATATTTTTGTTTTCCGTAGTTTGGCCTTAAAACAATTCAAAAAAATAAATAAACGAGTTCACTCAAATATACGCAACATTCTAACCATGGACAAGTTCTTGATATTGTTATGCTAAGTACGTAAGTCTGCAGATTATTTATTATTATTTTGTCAACTTTGTATTAGTTACATGTCGTATTGTCATAGAGAAAGATTCACCGTTTATTTTAAGGCATACCTGTCTCGTTTTTACGTAATCGGGAATTTGAAAAAGCACTTATGTAGATTAAAATGTCAATTGCAATAGTCATGACATGAGGCTTCAATAGACAAAACCTAACAAATGGCAGGTAGCCAGCTCCTATACGTGCTATTGGTTGAGAAATTTCAAATCATCGCAAAGCACGTTCATTAACTAGATGTTGTCTAAATAAAAGTTATTTTCATAATTCAAGTGCCTCTCATCACAAATTGATTGAGAAAAATTAAAAGGTGGCAGCAATCAAAAGACGCTGGTTACAGTTTTTTTTTTTCTTATTATACAACTAGAATAGAACAAAAAAATGTAATAAACGAAAAAAGCCAAATGGGCCCTGAAATGGAATCTGTCAGGCAAATTGGACAAGTGGAGCGCCTCGCTACTTAAATCGAGCATTAAAGACTGTCTTACGCAAATCTCTTTCACTTTCTGATAGATAGATAGATGATAGATCCTGAATTTTTATTCAGAATAACCAAAGGCATAGCACATGCGGGAAATTATGTAAGGCTCAAGTGGACCTAACGTATATGCAACTTACTAATCTAATCTGATTGTTTGTTTTCGCGGAACTCTATCTAAATCGTCAGTAACTCGAGATCGAGGAATTTGATGATGTAATCATATAAGCCGTTGTGTATTTTTTTTTTTTTTTTAATTCTCTACTTCAAAAAGTCTTATCTCAAATTGTATCTCCTTGGAAAGATAATAAACAAAAATGAGGCACTGAACGAAAAAGACCCACCCGGCAATTATCGCGTCAGGCTGAAACCAACACAGCCCCAGCCCAGGCCAAACTGAACAATGGAAAAGTGTGGAAAACAAAACGATTAAGTGCATTTATTTAGTGATCTATTTTTGATTGACAATTGCAACAATGATGCAGCATGGAAGTCCCCTGAACATATTATGATCACGCACAGCGAGGATGATTCCAAAAATCTGTCACACATGGTGGTTTTCTTCCTGAACCTTTAAAAAACACTTTTTCCCATCCATATTGTCACATTTAAAAGTGTCTTCCACATATACATACGTATGTTTGTTCTTTTTTTTAAACTCCACATGTAAATCAATTCGTATGCTCAATCGTCAAGACAATAGTTCTCGGATTACCATGAGTTGCGGGGGGTAAACAAATGTGTGTTTTTTTTTTTTTCTATTCATTGGTTAAGTGGCTCAATATTCTGTGTGTTTAATCATCCGGGGAAATTCTCCATTGCTTGCGCGCGCACATATGGGTTCTGAGTTCTGACAGTAGCGGGAGGGCTTGCGGGAGTCATATAAATAATGGCAGCGCAGTATTTACAATTATATGTAATTACAACTTGTTTGAATATATATGGTTGCAACTACACAATCGACGGTATGAACTCATCGTTTGTGCGAGGTTTTACAGATTCAGTGACACACAAAGTTGTCACACTTTTGAATTGGACAGAAATTAATTTTTATTTGATCATGGGCAACGTTTTCATTGACTAAGTCACTTCAAGTATAAGGTAATGTTATAACACATTCATAACCTGTAATTATGATTGAATCGATTTGCGTTTGAAAAGCTATTAAATAGCTATTACTTTGAAGATTGTAAGTGATCATTCCTTCTCAATGGAAGGTTCAACTACAAGCCAACTGATCAAATTCTGACAAACTTGAGCAGATGACTAACTTTTTTGTTAACATATCTGACTGCTGTGCAAGTATTCACGAGCATCACAAATGCGATGATACATGACAGTGTATTGAATTGTGTTCCATCCAATCTCGTGTTCAATTGGTTTAATTGGTCCCTCCACCAGATCAGGTCAAACACGTTTTATGCCGTCACCTACGGCTGTCGATTTACCATGTTGTTAGACATCAAAGGAGTGTAACCGAGGGACAACTTCGATAGCCATTCGTGTTGGCAGAAGTCGATTGCCTTCCAAATAAATGAATCTCTCACATTTGCTCAAAAATAATTGTGTCAGCGAAAACTGAATTTAAAATAAAAGGATCCGCAGGGGAAACAACTGGGTAAGTTGTTGTTGTTTTCTCGAATAATGAGCCTTTAATGAACACCTCCATCATTGTTCATCTCTTTTGTCGAATTAAAATTAAAAAGCCTTCAGCCTTGAACTTCGAATTTAAACGCACTTGACATCATTCTTTTCGAAATATGTTCAGAAATGGCGGCGCCCAATAGATCAGTAAATAGACCAATTCCATTCTAATGATGTCTTGCAGTTTTCAGTATGCTTTGCAGTCACATGGTGGTAGTTTTTCCAAAATACCAACCTGAACTCGTATACTAATTGACTTTCGGCAGTTCTACCTCGTAAATAAAATTAAAAATATCAACAATTAATCCCACACAAATATTCTATTTGAATACTGGCATCTATCCAAGAAATTAAAAATGTAAAATTTACGTCTCTATTTTCAATTTTGTTTATCAAATGTTTTGCTTATATTTCTATATGGATCATTACAGGCAGCAGTACAGCATGTGTATTAGTACTGAATCGAGAAAACAGCACAGTGTACACAGCAAATATTGGTGACAGTGGCTTTATGGTTGTTCGTAAAGGTGAAATTGTACACAAATCGGAGGAACAGCAACATTATTTTAACACTCCCTTCCAACTGTCGTTGCCGCCACCCGGTCATGGACATAATGTCCTCAGCGATAGTCCCGAATCGGCAGACACCCTCAGCTTTCCCGTGAAGAATGGCGATGTGATTCTCGTGGCGACCGATGGAGTTTTCGACAACGTGCCCGAAAAACTCTTACTTGATGTTCTCAAAGATGTAAGTTGATGACCACGAACAGTTGATAATCTTTATGAATGGGTTTTATTTCTTGTCTCTTTGTCTTTAGGTTGAGGGAGTAACAGATCCCGTGAAACTTCAAATGACTGCTAATTCACTTGCGTTGATGGCACGCTCCTTGTCTTTTGACAGTGAATTCATGTCGCCTTTTGCGATAAATGCCAGGCGCAACAATATCAATGCAACCGGTGAGTACCTATACATTTGTTTGACTCTTGCTCTATTCATTAACTCGTGCAATTATTCATTTTTTTAGGTGGCAAACCAGACGACATCACTGTTGTGCTCGCAACCGTTTCAATTTGAATATAATTTTGTAAACCTATTAGTTCGTATTTGTGAACTGTCGAAAAGTTATTCTTTTATGCAAACAAAAACTTGCGACTCTGTTAGCGCTGTAGACTGGACTCAGTAGTGTAATTGCTAGTTGCTCCCCCTTATCCGGTGCTCTCCTCCTCAATTTTCCTTTTGTTTTGTGATTTTTCTCCTATAGCAACCCGGATGATGGTCCATCACCTACAATGCGCGCTGTTGTATATTATTTTTCTTCTTATTTTAAAAACTAGATTGTAGGCAAACCTAATTTAAAATAATATATATATATATATCTAATCGATTGTAACAACCACACATTAAAGGACTGAACGCAATCAAAGAACATAAATATTAACGATGCGCGCGATAGAATGGCAAAGAAACGAATATGATTGTTGTAGACTAGAATAGATAATTATTAAAGCTTAGATTGTAAGGGAGATATGAAGCGGTACATTGCTCTCCGTCTGTCTGTCTGTCCACCGGTTTTAATGATTGAGTGCTATTTGTATTCTCTCCTATCGCTACAATACTAACTTTAGTTTTTATGGACAACTATGTCCGGACAGCCTATTCTGTTTTTCTTTATTATTTTAACTACCCTTATGTGTGCTTAGATTTAAAACTTCAAAGTAGAACAAAGGCATTTTCATTTCTTACATATTATTATTCCGTCGATCACCAGTTTTTCATTGTAATTTCGATGTCTCAGTTTTCTTTGATTCCCTTCAATTTACTTCATTTTTGCCTAAGTCTGCCTAATATTTAGGTTTATGTTATGTGCATTTTTGTTTGTTCCTGATAAATTATTTCCCTTGTATAAGATTGGAGTAGAGTTTTGAATGAATGCATGAGAAAGCGCTTTCATTTTACGAGTAGTATAGTTATGTGAACAAATGAATACAATTAGTTGGCAACTTTGTCAAAACAGAAAATAATCCGTAGAACTTCGAAACTCTTTTGGAAATACATAAGCGAAATACGAAAAAATAATTGTTGATAAGAAATTTTCAAAAAACAAAGCAGAAAACTAAAAGGAAATCGATGCACCAAAAATAAAATTGCAAAAAAAAAAAATGATGTAATCATGATGGTACTGTTATTAAGTTAGCTAAATCAATTAGATATTTCTGAATAGAAATGGAAATATCAATAAAGAAATCAAATTATAAATAAATTTGTTTGTTTGTTTGTTTTCTTTCATGCCGAGTATTGTGTGTACAAACGCAGGCAATCTTCGCGTTGGCTGGCCGTACGAAGAGTAAGTCTGATCAGTGCTAAATGTGTTTCGTGAAGGGTGAATTGCAAGTTCAAATTGGGTGATACTTTTAAAAAGTGCTTATATATTATTGGATACTGGTTTGGATTGTTCATTGATAGGAACTGGTAAGCATTTTCTGCGATCATGGTATTTCGAAAGATATAACCAGTAAAACTTAGATAATGAGTATCACACAATCGCACCTTGACCACGCCTGGCAAGCAGGCAAGGAAGGTGCAGTTTCAAATCGATTACGGTCTAATTCGAAAGTACGTATCGAATGGATCGAAATCGAAGGTCCACCCCGGGTTGTAGCGCCACCTAGATTAGATTGTAGGGCGGGAGAGCTTTCAATGAGCTCTGGCACTGCGGCTTCTTGGAGGAGCCTATTGTGCCTTCATTGGTAAATTCTTAGAGCCATATTTTCACTCCAGAGACCGTCAGGAAGACAAGGATCTTCTCTGGGTGTATATTCGCAAGAGATGCTGAACTAACGATTTCATCACCAAGGATGTTTTTCCGGACATTCTGTGATTATGTGAAGAGAGGATTCGCCACTCTCGAGACAAAGTCTACAGATAGGATCCGGTGAGCCGCAAATGCGGTGAAGATGTTTT
Organism: Cheilosia urbana; assembly: GCA_946477585.1. Lineage (NCBI taxonomy): Eukaryota > Metazoa > Arthropoda > Insecta > Diptera > Syrphidae > Cheilosia > Cheilosia urbana. The sequence continues at coordinate 13,303,040 of OX297854.1, read as the reverse complement.
CTCACGCGACCGTGGCCACTGATTATTCCTGTTATTATTCTCAGTTTGTTCTTATCCAGATTAATCAAGAAGAGTGATTTTCTGGAGGAGTTCTGGTGCAATTCTGCCCAGCTGTGTTTTGCCAGATCTCGTTACCGCCACCTAAGTAAGTAAATAAGTACCGAACAATTAATGTGAAGCTAGTTTAATTGTCGTTAACCACAACTGAATGGGGAAGCGAGGAGTAACAACGATTCTTGCTTGTTTGGGGGTGACATTGACAATTTCTGTTGGGAAATTAATTATGTCGAATTTCAGTTTGTGAGTTATTGTTTTGAGAGAAACAACTCTTAACAACAACTCGCAGACACAGTCACTTTGGTAGGAATGATAGCTATTTCGAACTTCACCACTAATTCATCATCAGACTCCTTGAAGTGATTGTTTTGAATAGTTCTGATTTCTGACTACAGCAATTAACAAAACTGCCGGGATTCAACTCATTAAATATTTGCTGGATTCAATGGACGAACTAATATAAAGTGATTTTTTGCTAACTTCAGAAATGAATTATAATATAACAATTTGCTAGCTATACGTGATTCAATTAGCGGATGAAAGGATCCGTGGAAATGCTGTGAACATAAGACCGGACTTTATAAAGGTTAATGTACACACAGCGATTGTTATTGGTAGAAATAGTTTAAATATTAAAAATGCTTAATTTAGACATTGCTCATCTTGCGAGTTGCAATAATCAAGTGTATATTGCTCGAAGTGATCGTATTCATGCTCATTTTGACATTCGAACGAATAGCCAATTCGAACGAATGTCTATTAAAACACACAGAGTTCATTCGAACGAATAGAGACATTCGTTAGGATTGGCTATTCGTTCGAATGTCAAAATAAGCATGATTATTTTCTATTAACATGTTGGGTAGTGCCTAATCTCAATAGTTCGCTTTATAATGCTCGCAAAACTTTTCAATCGTACATGAACAACAACAAAAAAAAAAAAACCTGACCTCTTGTTTCCATCATTTCCTTTATTCAAATTTTCATATGTACAAAGAAACTATTAACCTTATATTATAATTATTTGTATCCATAACTCCATCCTATCCGAATAGTACATTTAAATGTTTTTACATCTTATCTCTTTTATATAAAGTACAAAAACGAAAAAAAAAAAAACGAAAAAAAATAAACAATTGTATTGCAAAATCGACAGAATTTTAACACATTCCCACTTTTCGGTGTAGAACATGTAGTCCGGAAAACTGCGTTTGTTTTTGATTTCTAACATAAAGTTTGCGTCCTAGTTTTGAACCGGACGCTCAGCCGCTGGTTGATTATCACCGTCACCGTCAAGTCGATTGCCTCCTCCGATCTGTTCGCCCCAATCGAAACCGCCTGGACGATCCTCAGGCATTGGTTGGTAGTTTCGATCTATATGCTCGTTGAACATTACTTTTCTAAAGGGTTAAATAAAATAGTACAGATAAAATGGCTGACATTTATAAAATTGATACCATGTTTGCTTACAGGAAGTTTGGTGTTTTTAGGAATTTGTATCCATTCTGTTGTAGTGGAAAAACGTCTTCTAGGAAATAGTATATATGACCTACTCCCATCCCAATGATGTCGACCCAAATTGTGTTGCCCAATATCATCGAGAAGCAGAGCAATACCCATGGTAAGTAGGGCGCTTGGAAGTTAAGCAGCCCAAAGAAATTCATCCGCACGAACGGATTTCTTCGTGACCATACATAAACCAGCATAAGTGTGAACGCTTGACCTAGAAACAGCAGATTCACGAATAACCCAAAGAACGTCATCAGAAGTCCACCAAAGATGAACATCATAACGAAATCAGAGGTTCGTCCGCGGAAGGAACCTTCTTCCAACATGCGACAGTAGCGATATGTGAATATCATGTTGAAGAGGAAGCCAAAGCTGACGGTTCCAAAAAAAAGAAATGTGGTTGCAAATCGCCATAGCTGAAGTTTCTTAACGATAAGCGTGGGATGGAAGTATAACTGTAGAGGCGACACCAAGTCCAGATGCTGTAAAATACAAAGTTCAATGTGAAAATTAAAAAAAAAAAAATTAAATAAAACGGGATGACGTGGGAATTTGTTGTCAGTGACAGTCATGTTTCTTACCACCGCTAGCGTTGTGATAACACAGGCGCTGATGTAGAAACGCGTAACTGTAGGAATTTCCAGGTAGCTCTGTCTGATAATCTGGAGAGCCATTTTATCCACTGGCCACCTTGTGCGAATTTACGTATTATTGGTGGCTATTCGACTCTGTTGATCATCAAGCCCATTGGTTTTCTTTTGGTGTGTGTGTGCGTGTTCCAATCGAAGTTACCGGGATGACAGTGTGCAATTTTCTATTTGTGACTGTTTGTTCTGTGATATATACTAAACGTTTTGGTATAATTCATACAAATACAAATTATATTAAAGAATTTACTTCCGTTTTTTTTTTTTGGAAATAAATAGAGAACTGACGTCTTTTACCGTCACCGGTGGAGCTGTCAAAATAAAAAATATATCCGTGAACTGTATTATCAGCGCGGTGTTAATTATGGATAGGTAGGTTTTGTTTGAGAATCGTAAATTTTCGGATCAAAATCGTATTTTACGTTTTTTTTAATTGTACGAATGAAAAATCCATTTAAGAGCGTAGAGGTCATATTAATAAACGGTAAAGTGTGCGAATAGTATACTGCTGTGCTAAATAGCCTCGCTAAATTTTATCATTGTAGACATTTTTGTATGGATACTAGGCTTAAATGTATAAAAGGCCAAACTACAATGAGATGGGTCAAAAGGCAGGAAATTTAATAAAAAGTGATTATAAATTAATTCTAGCAGGAGCGGAAAATCTCTGAAGATAATATTCAATTTACCTTCAGAATTTATTGTTTTGCTAATAAAATAATAATAGTTTGCAACCAACTACACACATTTCTCAAAACCGTAATTGACTAGGTACCTACTTCATTTGCCAAGTAAAACCGATGTAAGGAGTTGAATTCAAAGCCGTCAAATAATACAATGTGCAATTATTTTTTTGGGTGTAATGCACAAAATAGCCAATGCTGAAAAAGATGGCTTAGTAAGGAACAGAAATGTCAGTTTCATACCAAAGGAAACAAACAGAAGCCGTGGCTCTTTTCGTACACGGATCTAGTAAAAGGTAAGTGACGCCGCTTTTCGAACATGTATAAAGGGCGTTTTGGATTGAAGAAAATAATTGTCCTTTCTATGAAAAGAGCAAATCTAGAAGTACTCTTTCCATGTTTCCTATGTTTCATTGAAAAAAAAAGTACACTTCCAGGTCAGTTCTTAACACGACAGAAGTGGGATATTTTTAACGAATTGCCCTGAATTCACCAACTCACTAGCAAAATGTCAGATTTAAATATTTGTTTTGCGTTGGAATCAAATTCTGCGCTATAGGATCCGAAAATATGCAATTGCGTGCAAAATATAATTTTAAATTCAAATATATTGATTTGGCCTATTAAAACGTTCATTTTACTGTGGAAAATAAAAAGAACCAAGATCAAATCTCATAGATGGTGTCTATCACGTCCACTATTACAAAAGGGAGTTGACTTGATCCACAGTCCATTCACATCCGTGATAAATAATCGAATCCGCCGGAAAGTTATCTTTTATCAAAAATATCAAACAAATTTACAAACCGCCGGAAGAACAACATTGCCGACCCAATTTTGTAGATCACAGTAGTTCATTTTTTGCAGTACTTAAGTAGTAACCCGGATAATTTGACACAGAATCGGGCCCTAAGGACACGATTCATGAGATTTCTCCCCAAATTGAGATAAAAAAAGCAAAACAGAGATATCTAACTAGCACTTGTCAAACGCTTGCATATTGTCAGACTGACTTGTAGGAGGGTGACACTAGTTGTTTTACTTTACTTTCGCTGAGATATGTTTGTTTTAAGTCCTACAACAAAAACAAACAAAAATGGACCAATCTTCAGAATTTTATATTTCTGTCGGTGTAGCAGGTAGAATCTTTATGTTTGCATGGACCGAAGTGGAAAAAACCGGGGCGTCCAATAAAAATAAAAGAAAAGAAAAAAAAAATAAAAACTCCGGATTGACGAAGTTTTATCGTTGTTTCCAGGAAAATGGTGAAAACCCTAGCGAATCGGGCCCTTTACTAAACTTGAAACTTTACTACCTTTCCATTATCGGATGCAACAACCTCATCGTTCTGATCTTGTCATCCATTGCTCAAACCTTGAAACTAATTATGTATAAATCAAATCATTGCATATTTTTAGCATCAGATGAAAGTTTAACCATAGATAAATTAATATACAGATGTCTCATCCTAATGTAAAAGAATGCTCTACTTTTTGCGATCGTCCAACAAAGATCGTCCAACAAATGGAAGGTGAAAACCAAAACCCACCATACCTCATTTGAGAAGGATTGATTTTCTGTTTAGATGAATTCTACTTTCAGTTGAATTATGACCACAGGCCGGAATGTATGTATGCAGTGTGCTGCCGTATTGGGTATTGGGGGCAGGTAAATTTCCTTGCACACTGATCAGTGGGTTAAAGGGTAAGGAGACAAGGTAATAAGGAAAGCGGAAAGAAAAAAATCGCCTTTATTTCTTTAATCTTTCTTTCTTTCTTTGGTATTGTCAATGCCTTATGATTGTACGCCGGCGGGGGTGTGTGCCGTGAGGAGATCTTCGGTTATGTAATGCATGATGGTTTTTGTTGGGAAGAGCCGCCGATTTACTTTTGGATTTGTTTTGCTGAAAAAAGTATCTCTTTGCGATATGAACAATTTATTGCATTTTGGCGATACAATTTTAATGTTTTTGTTTGGGTAGGTGCATTCGCATTAATTTTACGGTTTTCATTATTCGATACAAATGTATGTCAAATTTTATACTTTTATAATTTTCTTTTGAAATTAATTAGGTTATTCATTAATAGGTACCCTATTATAGGTATCAACAATAATATTTAAACTAAAAACTGTTCTATATCACTTATCTACTTATTTTATTTTTCAAAGACATGCTGTTGGGTTTTCTTCTCTGTTAATAAATAAAGAGGGATAACGAGACAAGAATTCAAACTTTTCAAGTTTACATGTCTGTCAAAACGCTCTGAGTTGACTGGGTCAGACTTTGTATTTTGAATACATTTTAACATTAATAATAAAACAATCAGTAGTTTAGATTTCTCGATTAGGTAGGTACGTAGTAAGAGAAAATATATACAAAATTTCGAACTCGAGATGTTAATCAATTACGATGATAGATGAACTCAAAGAATTGGGTCGTAAAATGCTGTCCGTATGTCTATATGTCTGCTTGCCTGTCTGTGCGTACGCTCCCGAGGCCTAAGGCCTAAGTAGCTGCCATAATTTTGCTTTAGATTTAAAGTTTAAGTTCGGGGCCGTTTTTATCATACTAAAATAATTTAATAACGATACTTTTGAAATTTGAACATATGTATCTCGAAAACGGTAGATACGATTGTACATTGTAATACATGTAATCATTTCTAACTTAATAGAAAACTCATATACAATAGATTTTTGAAAAAATACACTTTTTTTAAATTTGGTTTTCTTTAGTTTACCGGAAAACGCCGATACTTAACGATTTTGACCAAAATGCATACTTAGAGTAAAATTTATGTTTTCAAAATTATTGTGTCCCTATTAATAGAAAAACTTATATTTCGTAAACCCCAATTTCGATTAAAAACAAAAAAAAAACTTTAAAAACCAAGTAGGTAATGCTTACATCCCGAACAATACCTTTTCAGCAAAATTCAATATTTGGTCTGCCAAATATTACAAAAACCGCTCTAACGATTTTGAAAATACATATTAACGATACCTAATATCAGTATTATAAATAAGATCCCTTACTTAGTTTTTCTCAAAAAATCGAATAAAACAGTTTTTAATCATTTATCCAAAATGACTACTCAAAAGCCGATCTGTGTCGATACATATATTTCTAAAACTCAATACCGCGCTTTAAAATTAAAATTTTAATAGCCTTATTTAAAAATGCAATAACAGCAACGTAAAACTTATTTTTAGCAAATATTAGCAAGTTCTTCTTTTTTATTTCAAGCATATTCAATATGCACCTTAAATAATACCAACCAGCCAGAAAATCTTACTTTATTTGTACCCCATCGGGATATTCAGTTTATAACTGCTAATGCAAATTCAAAAAACAAATCTCTGATTTGTGTAATCATAGACGATCATAACAAATCTATTTCAGCCAAAAATAAAATCATGCATGATAAAAAAACAGAAATTCCTATTACGATTTTCCTCATCCTCAAAATCTGGTAAAATGTGAGAGTTATAAAATAATTCAGTAAGCGCTTATAACTCTCTAACAAGAACTTGCGACAATTGCCTGTTACTGAGAGCTTCAATTTTTAAAAACTTACACTATTATTAAATACATACTGCCATTCGGATTTTATCGATTTGGCAGCAGATATCTGAAATCTCGGATCAAAATCTGAAAAGGTAAATCGAAAACGACATAAGGTAGGTACCTAACGTTTAAAAATCATAAATGTAATTCTTTTGGGTATGTCATCTATCAAGCCAATCTTGCGTAGATATCTATTACCTATAAAAGTAACTTGAAAAGTTTGAATTCTTGTCTCGTTATCCCTCTTTATTTATTAACAGAGAAGAAAACCCAACAGCATGTCTTTGAAAAATAAAATAAGTAGATAAGTGATATAGAACAGTTTTTAGTTTAAATATTATTGTTGATACCTATAATAGGGTACCTATTAATGAATAACCTAATTAATTTCAAAAGAAAATTATAAAAGTATAAAATTTGACATACATTTGTATCGAATAATGAAAACCGTAAAATTAATGCGAATGCACCTACCCAAACAAAAACATTAAAATTGTATCGCCAAAATGCAATAAATTGTTCATATCGCAAAGAGATACTTTTTTCAGCAAAACAAATCCAAAAGTAAATCGGCGGCTCTTCCCAACAAAAACCATCATGCATTACATAACCGAAGATCTCCTCACGGCACACACCCCCGCCGGCGTACAATCATAAGGCATTGACAATACCAAAGAAAGAAAGAAAGATTAAAGAAATAAAGGCGATTTTTTTCTTTCCGCTTTCCTTATTACCTTGTCTCCTTACCCTTTAACCCACTGATCAGTGTGCAAGGAAATTTACCTGCCCCCAATACCCAATACGGCAGCACACTGCATACATACATTCCGGCCTGTGGTCATAATTCAACTGAAAGTAGAATTCATCTAAACAGAAAATCAATCCTTCTCAAATGAGGTATGGTGGGTTTTGGTTTTCACCTTCCATTTGTTGGACGATCTTTGTTGGACGATCGCAAAAAGTAGAGCATTCTTTTACATTAGGATGAGACATCTGTATATTAATTTATCTATGGTTTAACTTTTAACAGAAATTCGAGTATGTTGTTAAACCCCAAATAACATGAATTAAGCACTAGATTTTATTTTAAAAAAAGTGTTCTTTAGATAAAAATATCTTTATTTTAACTGCTATCTATACGGATTGGTTTGGCAGTCTTACCTCCACTAAAAGAGTTATCGTTGCAATGTTCGAACTCACCAACAGAGACAATAGTATGGTTTATCTCTGCCCACCAACGTGAAGATGATAACTGTATATAAAAGCGTAAGCGTAAGGATTTTGTTGAGGATTTATGAACATTTGCAAAGTCACACAGAACTATCACGTACGGTGATTCTAGAAATATACTGTTCGCAGGAACTTGTGTTTCCCTCCCTTAGTAGGACGTCCAAATGTTCATTTTCCTTTCAAGCGGGAAATCATTATACTGTGGTAAATCAGGCACTTAGTGAATCAGGCACTTAGGGCGGTATTTATCAAGCGCTCTTAAATCAATTATTAGTTTACGAGGCTCATAACTACGAGTTTTTTCGTTGTATTCACCAAGCACTATTAGGGTTGTGTCCGTGCTATTTCGAATATGCGAAAAAATAAAATTCGAATTTCCAAACGCGTTCTAAAACGAGTTTCTGAACTCTTTTTCGAAAATGTTAATTGTCAAAATCAATTCGTGTAATTGAAATTAGATTAACATAAATTGTATTCTCCGATTAAATTTATTGTTGAAATAATTGCAACTGCTGGCATATTATGGGTTGCAGATTGGGGTGGTTTCGGAGGCGACCAGGGTTGTTTTCATCTACATTTTTGTTTTGGTTCCTCCACCCATGCAATATACGCCTTTAAATTGTTTTGAACTTCTTTTTAACGAAGTGCTGGAAGCATAAAACTCATCCGTTAATTGCTTCAAGTACCTACTTCTTTTCTTCGACGGTGCTTCTGCAGTCAGTTTTTCATTTTCCTTATCGGAAGATTTGGCTTCTTTCCCTTTCCTTCCATTTTGAAAACGACAACTGATTTCGAATTTCGAAGTTATTACTGCTCTCAACTTAAGAGTGGTCGGGACCACTCGTAAGTCTTATGAGCGCTCCTAAATATGCACTAATAACCATTGATGAATAGATTTACGAAGCTCTTAGTTTAATATTGGTCGATGAATACCGCCCTTAGTGAATCAGACACTTAGGAATTGTGGTGAATCGGGCACCTGGTAACACTCCATGTTCCACTTCCAATTGGAGACTGGAATCTCCCAAGTCAAGTTATTCTAGTACAATCTAGATAGGAGTTGGAATATACATCTGGAATCTATCTACTTCTGGAATATTCGCCGATAGGTGGCAGCGCGGATATAAAAGGGGCGCGTTGACAACAGAGATGACAGTTGATTTTTAACCCGCGATTGTGTTAAGTTCGAAAGAGTAATCGGTTGTGAGATAAATAAGTGTAATACAGTGAATAAAGCGATTGGATTGAAACGTTTAAGAACTGATTTAAGTGATATTGTCGTGGTACTAAATAAGTGATTGAGTAGAAAGCGTAAATAAAGTGATTTTATTAGAAAAGTTGAACAGAATAGTGTTTTATCTTTTCGAATCCCAGCTTGAATGTAACAATACCTATGTAATAGAAAGGTAGGTAGGTACTTGTACTTTTTCTTTGTCGGAGGTTGTTACTATCCGATGGAGCACTCAGATGCAACTACTGGTCCATTGTACTGCCAAACAGACACTTTACATTTATGTACTTAGTTTTCCCGTCTTTCGAAGAAAGATGAGAAGGAGCTGTAGTGATGAAGAACTTAGATGTTTGGTACTCACCACGTCAGCCCCAAAAATGCGCCACCTGATGCGAGCAACGGCAGGACAGCTACAGAGGAAGTGATCGTCGTCCTCTCCACAAGCAGGACAGATGGTAGAGACGCTCAATCCCAAAACATTTAAGTGTTTGGCAAACCTTTCGCAGATGTCCGGACGCAGTCGTTTGGTCTTTCCACACCCAGCGCAGCCACGCCACCGACACTCGTGTTCGCGAGAAACCCAAGTACCAAGGGATGACCTAACCACCGATGTAGGCAGACCCAACGCACGTTCAAGGTCCTAAGAATTCTTCCTCTGAACCCAGCCTGGCAAGCTCATCAGCGATCTCACTACCCTGGATACCAGTGTGACCTGGTAGGTAGGTACTCACTTCCTTTCAAAAAATCGCCAAAATCATAATTAAAACAAATAATTCAAATTTAATTGAAAGATATGGTTTATTTTTGTTTTCATCGCATTTCAGTTTTTTTTTTTTTTTAGTTTCATAATATTTAAGATAATTTTTAATATTTATATATTTTTGAATTTTTTTTTCTCATTCAGTTGTTATTGACTATGTCATAATTGTTTACAATATTAATAATAATATAAATGTAAAGTTGTAATGAGCTGCATTCACATTCTGCGGAGAAAAATAATGTAAATTTGATTCCTCTTCTATTCATTACAATTGCAATCTATGTATTATTATAATTTTGTTTGTTTTTAAATTACAACTTCTTATTTTACCAGTACATTCTATAGACAAATGCAACATGCAGTGTATTTCATTAGTTCATTTCTGGCTATTGGAAAAAATACTTTTTGCTTTTTATATTTTCTTTAATCTTTTTTTTTTTTTTTTTTGAAATAATCTTGTAATATATCTTAAGTAAACGATTTTTATAATATTTAATATTTTATTTACATATAGAAAGAAATTAAAAAAAAAGAAAACCAATTCGATTGTTTTTGTTCTTTTCAAAATATGTTTGCTTTTGCATCTTATCAAAATGGCAATTTATTCAAATGAAAAATTAAAAAAGTATAAATATCCTGAGGTACGATTGTTGCTTTTTTTTTTAATTAAGTTCATTTTGTACCTGAGTTGAGCTGTTTGTGGTTTGTTGTCTAAATATAAAAATACAATTTTATTTACTGTAAAAAGTGTAAAGAAAAAGTGCAAAATCTATTAACCATTTAAGAGGCAATTTTGTTGTTATTTTTCGTTTTACAAAGAAAACAAAAATCGTTTAACTTTTTTGTGTTGTACTGGCGGAAAGGCAGCTGGTTACTTTGTTTTTGTAATTTATTTCTCATTAGATATGTAAATAAGAAGCAACTGTATATCGTCTGCCTTATTTTTACTTTTAAAAGATTTTTTATTTCAATATGAAGTTGGGATTATGTAAGCAGTGCGTTTGAAAAACCAAATCGAATTGTTATTCTGCATCGGTATTACCTTTTCTTTTGTAAGAAATTAAAATTTGTTAAAATTGAACCAGTGAGCTGTAGTGTGTCAAAATCATGGATGCTACTCTATTTCATAAAAAAAAAAAAAAAACAGCAAGATTATCTCGAAATGTAGATCCTAGCCGTATAAATTTAGAAATCGTGAAAACGGAACTTTAAATCATTCTTTAGATGGGCAAATGAAGCAGAAACTGCCCTGAACTAAGTGAAACGAATATTTAGACTGCTCTAGTTGGCGCCCAGAACATTTTTGACTTGGGCGATTTGTTTATGAAAGAAGAAAAGTTTTCGATAAATAGTTTCTCGATGGTACAAGAGCTCAAGCTCTTTAGCTATAGAGCCACACTGCTTTATTGTTCAGAACGCGATTCTATACCTAACGTAATATTTTACAATTTATTCATTTTGCAAACGCCCTGCTCATTGGATACAGGAAAAAAAATTAAGTTACTTATTTTTGTTTTTCCTTGAATCAGAAAGAAAGATTTATAATTCTGCATCTATTCTAGTTCATTATATAATTAAGATTGTATGTGTAAAGATAAAATATAATTCTTTCTTATTTATATTAATGGCAAAGTTATACACTTGTTTTCTTTATTATTTTTAAGTTGATTATGTTTGCTGTTTGGGTTTGTTTTTACAAAAATTAGAAAAAAAAAAATTAAAAATATTTTCCTTCTTTTTCCTACAATAGTACTTTTTACATAAAATGCCCTTAGTTGGTAATTATTACATTTACACATTAATGATTTAATCAAAAGTATTTTTTGTTATTTCAAATTTTGTATTATTATTTAATTTTACATCTACGATTATAAATTCGGACTTTGAAGATAAAAAGTTAAGAAGTTTATGTTTTTTTTTTTATATTTATATTTTTTTCTGTAATACTGGTTCTATTAAAAAAAAACACGTTAATAGATAAAGATACATAAATTGTTTGGCAACTTACATTTCCAATCAAAGTTCACACTGTGTTTCTGCGGTAAGGAAGATTTTACAAAATCAGACAACACAAAAAAAAAAAAAAAACTGTTGGCACTTTTTAACCGAAATATCGAAGACAATTATGATACATCCTAAATTTTTTAAATACATTTAAAATAATTCCTTGAAAGTTATAAGATATATACTTTGTTTTACTAATAATAGGTTTAATTTTGTTTTTTTTTTTTTTTTTTTCTTTTTAAATATATATCCTTTTGCATTAAATCACAGATTTTTGTTTTAAATTTCGAAAAAAGACGACGACGAGTATTTTTCCAAAATGTAATAATTTTGTTTTGTTTTTCTTTTAATTTTGACTAAGTTTTTTCTTTTACCTATACATTAACAGTGATTTTTTGTGTTTCATTTTGATATGCCTAAAATTTAATTTAATTTAATTTTGTTAAGTGCTTTGGCTGAATTAGTTCAGTGTGAATTTTGTTTTGACAACATATTATCTTATTTTTTGTTATTGTTTCGAAGTACAAATAGAAGTTTTTTTGTTTGTTTTACTTTCTTATGTATTGTTAGAATAAGTAAAATATTTTTTTTTATAATTAACTACGTCAATAAAATAGATTACAAAAAAATGAGTCCACAGTAAATAGATGTATTTTTAGATGGACAAAAAGTGGATTTTTTTTATTATGTTCAGTTTCTTTTAAGTTAGTTATTTAAAAAGTACTTTTTTTGTTTATTCTTAAAATTACAACCTGAGACTTTTTGTTTTGTGGTCCATTTTTTGTTTTGTTTTTATTGATACAAATGTAAATTATCTGACTTTGTTATATCTGCGTGCTACTCAAAAACTATTTCATTGAAAAATATTTTTCTTTTGTATACAAAATTAAAGTTTGTAAAAAAAAAAAAAAATTGGCACAGATGAGTAAAGAAAAGCTTTTAAACTAACCTGATCCGGTATGAGCTACTTCAGCGGAAATAACTCAATTTTGTGTTTTTATGGAAAAAAAAAAAATGTTTTAAATAATTTGGCATTCCTCGAACCACAATTTTGAATTTGTTAATTTTTAAATTCTAAATAATAATTTACTTATATGAATATTTAAAATAAATATAGATATTAAAAAAATTTTGTTTGTAAAAAAATAACAGCCGAACTAAAATTTTGTTGCTTCGAAATGATCACAGTTGGAGAAAAAAAAAATTATAAAAAACACATTAAAATTATTGTTTATTATTTACAAAACTTAAACCTAGTTTTTATTGCGAAGGTATTCACGCAGGATGACGTTATTTTTGTAGAACATCTAAGGTTTGAGTAGGACTAAAGTAAAATATTTTTTATTTATAACTGAATGATTGGGCGATCCCCAAGGAACGAACTGAAGTTCAAGAAATAGCGAAATATACTTATTTAAATCCAGTGCAGCTTGCATAATATATGCTTCTGTTCTCTGGTTCTTGCGCTCTGTGGTCGTTTCTAGAACAAAAATATAAACCTTCCAAAGTAGAGAAAGTCAAACTTTTTTTTTATCGAACGCTCTTAGAAAGCATTAAGAAAAGCACTATGCAAAGTAATTGCAAAGTAAATAAAAAAAAAAAAATTCAAAACAGGAACTTGAAGAAAAATTGAAACTCAAATGAATAATCCTAGCTTGATAGCAGTAAATGAATGTTTAGGATACAGCGTTGACGTTGACGGCCTAATGTGTTCCGCGTCTTTAAAAAAACAAGTGGTCTAAGAAGTACACTGTAGCTGTCAGCGCGTTGTGGGCATCTGTTTTAAAAGTGTTACAAAAGTAGAGTATTTAAAATTACCCAAAAACCATGCCTAGCGTTTTTTCAAGACTCGGAAATAAGATTACAGATCTACTGGCTAAATATTTTTAAGAAATTGTCTGCTACAACTCACAAAGCTGTTTTTTTCAAATTAAGCTTCGGTCGATAGTTCCCAATGTCGCAAAACTCAAGTTTTTTTTGTTTGTAAAATAATTAAAACGAAGCGTATAAAGCCATATTTCTGTACCGATATAAACGATGGCCGGAGTTTGGGATCAATGATCAAAATTTGTCAATTTCAATTGAGCTCCATACAAAAAAAAATGCTGTAAACTTTTCTGAAATTTTAAAACCGTTGAAATCATTTTACGCGAATACCTTTGCAAAACGTTTAAATATTTCCGCCGACAGTTTCATGATTGTTTTTTCTATGGGTTTGTCTTCGTGATATTTTTTCTTTCAATGTTTAAATGGCACACCATAATACTATTATTTAATTTTGTATTCATATAACTTGTTTACAAACTTAAAGAAACATTATTTTATTTTTTCTTTGATATGGTAGAGCATAATGAATTCAATTATTTTTTTCATCCGGTTTGATGTAAGATACATTTTCCTAAAGAAAAACAAATTAAATACCTGAGAGCCTGGATATGTGCGAATAACAATATGTTTTACATGTTCTTATTGTTTTGTTTCGTATTTAAATATACTATATATGATTTTTTGTTGTTTTCATGAGACGTAGAAATATGTGTGTTCACATTAAAAATATAAAAGATGTGTTTTTTTTTTACTTTCAGTTATTTATTATTTTTTGTTTTATGTTATTAAAAAAAAGATTTAATTTTTCTTCCATTTTTGTCATTTGTACTTCACTGGTGAAAAATCACTGAGTTTTTTTTTTGTTTGTTTTTAATTTGTATCTAATATTTTGTTTTTTCTTTACAATCAAAGGATTCTATATGATAAATATATGTGTATTATCCCTGAAATATATAATTGTATTTATTTTATGTTTGTTCCTTCACGCAACATTTACAATAAGTTTTTTTTTGTTTATGTATTAAATATATTTTATTTCATTTTATAAAATTGTTAAGGTGAAACCTTTTATTTTTGTTTTTATTTCACTTTATATATAAATATATACCTTTTCCACTGGAATATTATTTTTTAGAGAAATTTGGTTTTAACCAAAAAGTTTATTTAAATTGAAACAAGAGGAAAACAATTAGTTATACAGTTATAAATAAAAACTAAACATAGAGTTTATTCTAAGAGCTAAGCTTAGACTAAATATTAGTTTAGAACCAAAATTTAATTAAGAATACAATATTATTTATAAAAACGTAAAAAACGCATTTGACAATTGTACAATAAGTCCTTCTTTCTCTTCCACAGAAAATTCTGCTCAAAACAGAAATTTTCAAAAAAAAAAAAAAAATTAAATCTAGTGTTAATATGGATATACATATTTTTAATGTACCTCTAATTTTAGATTAAAAATTTAAAAATATGCGAACTTATTTACAGAAACTAATTTTAGTTTTTAAAAATTATACAAAAAAAAAACATAAAATATTAAAGAAACTCTTCTCACGAAATATTGCACGTTCGCCAAATTTTATAAAAAAAAAGAAAAAAAGTTAAACATAATCAAATTTAAGTTGCTGATTTCGTTTTTTCTTTTATAACAAACAAAAGACACTAAGGCTTTACAGGAAGAAAAAAATGATCTCAAATTGTATTTCTCTAAAAAATCGCATTCCATCTTAAGTCCTATTGGATGCCTGGCGGTGGCTGTCCCAGCTCACTGGTGAAATCAAACAAGCTTGTCGCCCGAGGATGTCCCGTCATCGAGTGATGATGATGATGATGTGGCACTAGTACGTTCTTAATGGCCGATGTCTTGAGTAGACGTTTCAGCATACCACTGGATCCGCGATGCTGTAGACTCTTGTGCGTGGTCAGGGAGTTCTTTGTGCGATAGCGACGATGGCAGAATTCACAGACGTACAGCGTATCCGATTGTTCGTGTTTGTCTTGGAAGTGACGCTTTAGTGAGTAATAACAGGAGAACGTACGTCGACAGTAAGGACATTCCTGTGGCTCATTGATGCCGCCACTTGTTGGCGGTGGCATACGCAGTGGTAATTGTGGCTTTTGATCGCCACCACCCATGCCGTGGTGCGGCGATTGCGTTGTCGGCGGTGGTGACGAATGATGGTGATGGTGGTGGTGCATAGCTCCAAGGAGACCACCGGACGCCAGCGACGAATTCGGCGATGTCAGTGAGATCGGCGAAGGGGATGAGGTAGAATTTGTCGACGATGATGATGTTGACAATGCTGTTGGTGCTTGTTGTGCGTTAGCGGCCGAGACAATAGCATTTTGGGGGCCTGGTGGGTGGTTGGGTTTTTTGGTTTGATTTTCAATTGTTTTTTTTTTATTTGTTTGTTTTTTTTTTTTTGTGTAACGATTTGTTTTTTTTTTCGCAATATTTATTTGTTTTGTGTGCAGGTAGATGGAGTAGTAGTAGAAGATGGTAGTAGGTGGTTGGTGGTGGTAGTAGGTAGGTAGGTAGTAACACATTACAAATTCGTGTACCGAAAAAATATACAAGAAAAAACAGAAAACGAAAAAAACAATTTTGTAAGTTTTTGTTTTTAATTCCAATTTTTTTTTTTTTTTTTTTGTAAAATATATCTTATTGTGTATAATTGCGCGCAAAGCTTGAAATTTTATGATCAGTCGATTTCCTTTACGCATATAGCTTCGATTTTGAAGCATTACTTTTTAGGAAAAGAGAAGCAACAGACTATGGTATTGCTTCGAAATCGAAGTTTTCGGATTATTGCAAATTCAATTAATTTTTATTTTATATATATTTTCCAATATTTACATTTTACATTACACAAGACAATTAGCTGCACACAAAAAACAAACTATGATATTGACAAATGTTGTTGATTACTTGTGTATGTTGGTGGATGCAACTTCGATGAAATGCGTTGGGAGTGTTGTTGAAGTAGACCTGTATTTTTAAAAGAAAAATGTTTAATAACCTCGTTGTTTAATGCAGATGTTTGAACTCTATGTAAGTGATCGTCGCGACTTTCTTCAAAAAATTGTGAAATTCAAATCAATTTTAACACATTCAGTGATTTTTGTGTAATGATTTTATCAGCCAAGGAAAAGAAATTCAAATTTTGGTACTTGTTGACAAAAGGCGCTATGGAAGACTTTTACTAATTCATTTAAAAATAAATGAAAGTAAATGATGCTTAAATATCAACAATACCTACTATTTGATGCACCTCATTAATTGACAGTATAAAGGCAGCAGTCTTTGCATCCGCATCGAAAATAGGCATGCCAAATCAGTCAGAAGTTCACAAATAATATTTTTATGAGATCTGAGGTCGAATCGCAAAGTCTGTGAACGTGCATTAAGTGACGGAATTTGTTTTTGTTGCATTTATGTAAAATCAGCTAAGTTCGATTCGACCCCTGTTTTGTTATAAAAATTTAAAAAAACATAGCTGGCTTCTAAATCGTCGATTTTTATGATGAAAGTGAAGCGCACCAAAATCTTAACACTTACGAATTGCTATTGGTTATAGTTATTGGTTAAAATGTTGGCCTTACTAATAAGCATTTTTAACCTACACACTAAATTTTTTATAGTTCACAATGGGTAATTTCATATAGAAATTTTCGCCATTATGATTTCTTAAATCTAGCCTTGAAACTAAATGCTATTTTCAGTTTCGCACAGTGCATTCAATGAGCTGTTTCTGGCCACCATTTTTCTTTTCTTTTATGTTGAGGTGTTTCAAACCGAACCTTGCAATCTTCTTTCTTGGGTCGGAGATCATTCAAGTTTTTCAAACAATGGACCCATTTAAGTATAAGTAACACTTTAGTACTTGAATGTAAGAGATAATCCATATAACGAAATTTTGTCAACTATGTATTTAAGAAAAATTCAGCATTCGATTTCTTAAATTTTAATATCACATTTCGGAGAATACTTTGGTTCTGCCCATAAAGTTCAAATTTTTCCATATCATTAAATCAGCAACGCATTTCCATTGAAGTTGAATCTACCTACATAGGAAGAAATATGTTTTATTTAAGCAATTTTATTTTAAAAAAACAAAACATAACACAAAAATGAAAAGTTAAAACAATTATTTCAGTTTTCGATTTTTTTTTTAACCAATTTCCAATATGAAAAAGAAAATCTATGATTTTCCAGCATGCTTGTTTTTTTTTAATATTTAGTTCCTAAGCTATAACAGTAATAGTTTGGAAAAGCTTCAAAAGCCCACAATGCAATTTTAAATGATTTCAAACTTACTTTAACACAATGAGAACAGTTAAAAATTCGTGACATAAAAAAAATTCAATTAAAAAAAATTACATCGCCATAAGCAAATAGCCATTTACAATAAAAATAAAATGATGAAGCAGATAATTTGAAAATTGAAAATCAGAAAAATCTATGTTTTCAAAAGCACACATAAAAAAAAAACGGCATTCAGAATTAGTTTAAAAAAAATTCAAATAAAAATGTACTAAAATAATATTTTGAAATAAATTTAAGTATTTATGTACCGAAAAAAAAATAAAGGAAAAAGAATTAAAATAGTTATTTCAGAGAATAATAGTAGTTGTCGGAAGATGCATTTTCTTTTAGCTGTATTTTTTGTAGTTGTTTTTTTTTTCAACTTTATATATAGTATATATTATATATGTGAGAAATTAAAGTTATATACTTTAGCTTAAACAATATGTATGTCTTTTATAAAAACGAAATAAATAAATATCTCTAAAGCGTTAAGAAGTCTACTTGAGATAAGTTTAGTTAATTTATTTTGGTGAAATTCTTTTCTCTACTTAAGTTTAACTGGAAAAAAATACTTTAGTACTAAATTGTTCAAAATGAAGTACTTTATGAGGTGTGCACTCAAATTTCCAAACCAAAACCATCATTTATTCAACCGAAATCCACTACCAAAGAAAATGGTTTTGGTTAGAAATATTGTTGCGCAATGAAAAGCGTTTAGTACCGACGTTTTGTACAGCAGTTTAGTACTAATAACTATCAAAAAAAAAAAAAAAAACAAAGTTTCTCTACAACCCAAAAGATGAAAAAATGAAAGTTTATATATAATTGCTTTCATAATTTTTAATTTTTTTTTTTTTTTTGTAAAGAGGAGGAAGACCAATTCAATAGTGGGATAGTTATCTAAATGTTTGTAAATACCAGCAGCAGTAAAGTTGTGAACAATGGAGAAAGGAAATACGTAATATGTATATATTTTGAAAGATTTCCAAAAAAACGTTTCTACTAAGAATATACTAAAGGCCATGATGTGGTATATTATGTTGTTTGTATGTTAGAAGAGATGAGAGAATATTTATATTTTTCAGTCAATCCTTGATTTATTACAATGTAAAGTAGAGTAGAGAGTAAAATAAGGCAATAATGATAGGATGCAATTCTAATCTAATTTTGCTTTGTTCTCAAAATATAAGAATAATTTACAAATCTAATGAGAGAGAGAGGTAGTCACTTAGAGAGACAGAGTGAGTGAGAGAATATACAGAGAGAGAATAATTTACAGCAGATGAGCGAGAGAGAGAGAGAGAGATAGCTCCCCAAAATATATATCTATATAAAACAGACAGAGTTTTATAAAAAACAGGATGATAATTTATTTAATTTTTTTTGGCTTGCAGAAGAAGGAGTAGAATTTTGTATTTTAGATTTTTTTTTTGTATTCTAACCTTGGCGAACGTTAAAAGGACTCGTCTCTCTTTTCTTTTTTTGCTTTTGAATTCGACGATGAAGGTAGATTGGTGGCAGAGTAGATGGCACTGGATGTGTATGAAGCTCCTGTGTTGACGGAGTGATGGAGGTAGAGGTAGGCGTAGACGCAGCGGCAGCAAGATGGTGCTGATTGATGCATTTTGTCACATAAGATGTGTGTATATAATATAAATTGACTACGATTCGATAGTAGATAGTACTAAAAAAACTATATATATGTGTATAGAAGGCGATTGTCCACAGGTAGTGTAGTATATTCACATCAATGTTAACGATTATATCACTACTAGATTGTTTATTAGTTTAGTTTCTTAAACTATTTACATATACATATATGAATATATATATATATATATATTTGTATATGGCATTGCTTGTCATAATTCGAGAAGGTAATTATTATTTGTCGTTGTATTTTATATAGTAGTATAGATCATTTTATCATATGTATGCGTTATGTTCATGATATTCACTTGTTGTCACTTTTAGTTGTCTTTTGATTTTTGTTTCTTTTGTTTGATTGATTTAGTAGTAGTATCTGAAGGGTAGCACTTGATGGGTGGCAAGTGCAAGGACCTCCTAAAAGAACTTAATATCTTTCATTTCCAATTCGCCGGGTCGTGACTTGTGATAAGTATATATATGTGTCATCAGGGAGTTGCGCGAACAGTATACTCTTTCACAAATGATGCAACGATATTCCTCCTGACGTTCGGCATGCTTGTCGGCGATATGTCGTTTGAGGGAAGCTTTCGAACACAGTACCTTACCGCAGAGCTGGCATGAAAACAGTTTCTTGGGTGAACAGCCTGGAAATTTGGTTAACTAGGTTTTAAAACACACACAATACACTATTTTTTATAGTAGGTATAGATTTTTTTTTACATCCTTCCATTGATTTCTTTGTAAGAATATTATATAGACAAAGAGGGAGAGAGAGAGAGTTATATAGAAGTGGTTGTACTTGTGAATCTGGTGGGTGGCAAGTGGTAGAAAGTGGAATACAGACCCTACCTAAACTCGATTGGGAATTATATATACTATAACAAAAAAAAAGTGTCCAATTCATATAATATGTTTATATATAATAAATGCTTCATTCCGACTACTAATAATAAAAAAATAAAAAAAACAAATGTTGTATATACTTATATTCTTTTTAATTCCTTTTTTTTTATTTTGCCGAGTGTGCACGCAATTATTTATTTACTTAATTAAAAAAAAAATACTTCCTACTACCTGCAAGATAAATGGATGGATTGATGGATGATCAAAATCAACTTCAGGCCCCCAATGCTTATAACTTTCTTCTCAACATCGTTCACAGGACAACAAAACACAGACATGTGCGATATACATACGGAGCTTTTGCATTTTTTTTTTGTTTTTTTGTTTCAGAGTGAAAGGAGAGAAAGTGTGCAGAGAAATGAAATTAAACAAAAAAAAAAAAAAAATGACAAACAATAAAGTTAACTGGTGTGGATTTTCTTTAATAACTCAATAATTTTCTTTTTATTTACGAAAATATTTTATGTATATATATATTCTTTAAAATGTTTTTTTTTATGTACTATGTACGAATAGGTATTTTTTTTGTTTTTTTTTTTTAATAAAAGAAACAAAATTAATAGTAAGGAAATAATTATTAATAAATAAGTATTATATGCATTTCGAATAACAAACAGTTGTATTTTCTAATTTTATTCTTTTCCTTCCAAGAATATTACTGTAGTTTTTTTTTTCTTAGATTATAATGGATTTTTTAAATGGATTCTGTAGATTAAATGGGTTACTATTTATACTGTATTTTTAGTAAGCGATTTTCTTGTTCATAGGTATATTAAATTTGAAGTTTTATTTTTACTTTTTATACAATTTTTACATTTATCTATTTTGAATGATAAAAAAAGAACTATATAATTGATTTTGGGGTTCCATTGCTATTGCGTATTTGCTTTTGCATTAAAAATATTACACACACAAACATGTACTTGTAGCTTACCCAGTGACGATAGACCGAAGAATGTAAGTTGATGGGTGACATTTAGTTTTGCAAATAAAAATATGGCATTAAAATATATTAATACAAGGACGAGTTAGGAAGATGATTAGTAAACACAAACACACGGCGAAGTTTTTTGTTTTTTTTTTTTTATGTTCCGAAACTGTTTTCACTAGAATTTTATACCTTTCGTCAAAGTATTTTCGAAATTGTGTATGAAATAATAGATAAATATTTTGGAGCAATTTCGCTTGTTCGAGACTTGAGTTTATTACTTGATGACTTTTTCGGCGTTCGGTCATATTTTTATGTGGCCCTGACCTCTGTCTGTAATATAACCTAGAGAGATGGTTTATTGCATTCAACTACCATAAACGGTTCTTAGTTCAGCAATTTTAATGAAAATAAATTGAAACATCAATCGTTTGGAATCGGATATACAGAGTAATACGAGTATAACACCGACTGCACCGACTGTTAAAAAAAAAAATTGACACTAAGCAAAGTGTTAATTATTGGAAAATTTTATGGGCAAAAGTAAACGCGAACATTTTATCTGCCAATAAAATTAAAATTACTTCCGAAAGTTTTCGGACAACAGATATAAAATCACCAATATTGCTGTTTTTGACTACAAGCTCTTTCCATTTCGGAACGCTTGCAGTGCTTGAACATACATAACTGGATTTGTACAAGTGATTCTTGAGTAGATCCGAACTTGGAATCGAGAGGTTTCTTTTGCCCTATGGAAACAAAGTATTTTATGTAAATGTCTCAAAAAGAAAAAAGCCGTACAAAAATTTATTCAGACGTCATTGCGTACGTAACTAGTGCCTTTTTCGCAGTTCGGACATTTAAGCTCTTTTCAACGATTTCAGTAGCACACAAATTTTGCCGTAATTGCTATTAAAGTTTGACAATGCAGTGATAATACAGTTCTAGTTGGGCAGACGAATATGGAGGCTCTCTGTCAAATTTTCGTACGAAAGTTTCGAATGAGATCAGGGGTCGAATCGCGTCCTCTGTGATCGAGCATTTCGTGACGGAATTTGTTTTTGTTTCACATGTAAAACAAACTTAATTCCGTGATCGGGTAGCTCGTTCACGGAAGTGGCGATTCGACCCCAGCATTATTGTTTACAAATGTGATCGTATAGATCAATTGCTCTTTTTCATAAATGAATCGCCTGGATTTGATTCAATGTGCAAACAAAGGATTCAACTTATACTCCCATTTTTAGATGAAAGCATCTACCAATACTTAAAAAAAAATATTGTGACTTGTGACAAAATATGAATGTTATCAATCGGATGTAAATATGTTGAATTTGTGCCCTTTTTTATTAAGTATTTCGTCTATTTAAAAAAAAATCATCTTTTCTCTGATTTGCTTCAGAACGTAAAAGTCGATTCAACTACTACTTCGAGATTCAGAAAATTTTGTGTTTACGTGGACAAATAGACGCAAGTTTGCCGGCAGAACAAATTATCTGTCTATAAAACAACCAAAAAATATCCAAACAATGAGGCTGAACCTCATTCAATTAATAAACAAGAATACCCGAGAAAAGCTGCGGTCCGTCATGCAGTCCATTAGGTGCCTATCAGGCTTGTGAAGGCACTTCATCGTACCTAAATGTATGGTAGCCGTTTTTTAAACTCTTTCTTTGACTCTATTTTGTGAATAAATAATTAGTTTTGACAAGAAAGGCCTTACAGACTGACATTTAAGTAATATGTGGGTATTTCAAGTTTCGATGCTGAAACAGACATCACAAATTAATATGGCCATCAGGACGAGGTGAAACCCCATCATCGTGCAAGAATTTATGCGAATATTCTAAGGATAAATGTTGGTAAAGAAGGGGACATGGTTACAGATTACGATACGAGGTGGTTGCAAGATTCTCTCAGTTAAACAGTATGTGCTTTATTTCGATCTAACGGTTTTGTAAGTCAAATCAGATGCCTAACAGATAAGAGGTTGAATACGTAGATAAAGCTTAACGTTGCTTTCCAAATAAAAATAAAACAACGACCGTTATAGTAATAGCCGAATAACAAACTTAAAAGCTACAGTTCTTCCTGAACACATTATAGTTATAAATGGTTGTGCAAACAAATTTTGTTAATGAAATGAACATTAAACACACATACATGATATGGGAGACAATGGATGCATTCCTCGCCTTCGGTAAGTGAGCGACTAGGAAATGATTGTTATATAGCTCCTGCGGTAAGCTCACACACACATTTATGCTTTTAATACACAAAAAGCAAAACACAGTAGCAATAAAATGGATGGCGTCAAAATGGTTGATTTTTGATTTCTTTTATATTCCTAACTTAATTTGCTTAGATTTCTTCATACAAATTTCGGATTCTCCTTCTACAAAAAATCACTCGATATTAAAAAACAAAAATAAAAACGTTTCGTTTTATTTTTTGTATTCATAAAAAGTTTAATTAACTAAACACTTATTAATATTTATAATATTTTCCATCATTTTTAATTATATTATGTGTACACTGTTTATTTTAATATTTAAAGTTTTCTAATAAGAAAAAGAAAAAAAAAATAATTTCAAGAAATAAAAAAAAAATTTCTGTTTTTATTTTATGATTTACATTTAACATATAGTGCATTTTACGGTTGACATAAATTTGTTTATTCAATTTAAACAACGATATTTAACATAAACATTCAGTATTTTGTTGTTTAATGTATGTATTCATTTGCTTTATTCTATTTTCTTTTTTTTTGTTTATTTCATTAATTGTATTATTCATCGGAGTTAGGAAATAGTTACATATTTATATATATGTATATATATTTGAATATAGAGAACAAAAATTAAGTAAGGAAAAATAAACTTAACACTTTAAAGAGAATGTAATATAATAAAAATTCATAAAAAATAAAATAAAACTTACAACAATTCATTTACACGTATGTATAATAAAAATTGAATTACATTCTATGCACCGATATTATTATTATTCTTTTTTCGTAATTTTAAAATAGGTATATATGTTGATAATCAATAAAAATAAATATATAATCATAAAAACATAAAAACACTTTCTGTTTATAAAATAAAAAATAATATTAAAAAAACAAAAAATAAAAAAATAAAAATTTGGTATCAAATAAAAATTTAAAATTCAGACTTTCGTATAATTTTACAATATTCTTCTTTAAATGTCGTTCGCTTAAAGAGCTTATCAAAATTTTGATGAAATCCAATGAGATATAAATAAATAAGAAATGCATTTGAAAGTTAAAAAAAAAAAAATGTAATCTACTATTTCTAGTGTATATATAATACGAATTCTCATCTTCATTCTTACTCTCTCTCTTTATATTCTGCGCCTTAAATTTGATTTTTTGTTTTTTGTTCATTTTAGAAAAAGTTAAATAAAAGTCCACAATTTTGATTTTCTCAAGTTTTGCCATGTAAGATAGAAAAAAGGGGCGGGGGGAAAAAAAATTCAGTCTTAGGACAATCACAAATTGCATAACAAAACTTGTTCAAAAAGAAAGAGTTTTCCTTGGTTTTCTCACGCGAAATTTATGAAGGAATAAAAAAAAAACTTTTCTTTTTGATTTTCCAAATGCTTTTCATGTTAAATATAATTTTTTTCTTTTTGTATCTTTTTAAATATTTGTATATTTTTGTTTTAGTCTTTTTTTGCCTAAATATTAATGCCAATTATAGTCATGATCACAATTCGTTTCTTTTTTTACTTATTCGGGAAGTATTCTTTTTTATACCATATTTTTTTGTTTTTTTCTAAAAAAAAAAAGAATTCAAATTTTGCCGCTCTAAATGAAATGAGATATTCTAAGCCTATCAGTCCTTTCGATATTACTAACGAAAAAAAAATTAATGAACTTTTCGAACACTTTTGATTTAAGTTTTTTGTTTGTTTTGTTATTAAAATAAAATAAAAATTACGCACGACCAATTAAAAATAAAAACATATATAATATAGAACACATTTCAGTGTAAAATGAATCAAATAAAATAAAATGAAAATGTATAATTGTATCGAAAGATCTTTTATTTTTCACTAAACCGATTTGCCTATCATTATATTTTAATTTTTATTTTATTTTTTTGTATAATATATCAGTCCAAAAGTTAAACTTTTTTCATTCAATAATACAATTTCGTTTAGTTTTCTCCTAAAAATTCTAAAAAAAAATATTTAAAGTAAAAAAACTGTTAAACAAAATAATACATTCGTTCCTCAGTTGAACACTGTACAAACACTTAGAATATAGTATTTTAGTTTAATGAATATATTATTTATATGCATATATTACACTTTAGAGTACACAATAATTCCGATTAGGGGGGAGTTTCTGTTTTGATACACATTTATATAAAGGTCCTTTCAACCATTACTACATGAATCAAGAGG
The DNA here is from genome assembly GCA_946477585.1 of Cheilosia urbana. Classification (NCBI taxonomy): domain Eukaryota; kingdom Metazoa; phylum Arthropoda; class Insecta; order Diptera; family Syrphidae; genus Cheilosia; species Cheilosia urbana. The sequence continues at coordinate 13,277,297 of OX297854.1, read as the reverse complement.
TATAACTACGATTACATAAAAAATAAAGTTAAAACAATAAACGAAGCCTAAGCATTATATTGTCAACAAAAATTGCACATGGAAGTCTATATTATATTCGATTTACTTATTTTATTAGTTTTTCTTTTAAGAACAAAAATATTCCTTAAGGCAGGATTATGTATGGGTTCTCTTTTTGCAAAAATGTTGCGCGGAGTTAACTTTACGCAATTGCTGTCGTTCAAAACAAAGCTGCACTTATGTTGCAAACTAATTTTCAAAACAACGAATTCAATTTTGTCTGACATAAGCTGATAGTGACGTTTCTATTTTTAGTAGTCCTTACTCAATTTGATTTTCGAAATTCGTTATAATGTATAAGCGACTCGGCGAAATAAATTTAAGCAGGACAAAGTTTTTCCTCGATTTGAAATTTATTTTAATATATAATTTAGAGATTTATCGAATAAACAGGAAAGGCCATATTAATTAATTTTATTATTTGTCACTGATAACATAATCATACTATTCGAATTTCTGATTGAAACAATGCAATTTCCGACTAGGGAAAATATTGACGCAATTCAATATAGAAGATTATACCTTGTGTAATTTTACGATAATATAAGAATATTCGTCGCTACTTTCTAAAGTTTTATTATTTGAACTGAGCTCAAACTCAAACGCATTAAACTGTACGAAAACATGACTGAATTGGGTGGTACCTAAATGTCTGTTACCAAAATGTTTGATAATAAAAATAAATGCGATATTTAGAGTAATGGAAATATTAACACGAAAATTCGTTCCTTCATGTTTGAATTTCGAAATAAAATTATTTCTGCCGTCTGAGTTCTGAGTCGAGAATGTATGCAGTTTTTTGATACATTTAAGTAAGGAAAAATAAAATACAAGACGAGGAAATCCACATTCGAATATGAATGTTATTGGCGTAGAGCTTTCGAGTTTCTCATTTCGAATTTAAATCGTTCTGAATATAATTTTTTATGTGAGTCGAAATTTAATACATAAATGTGTAAGCCCTAATTAAGAACACAGCAATCGGTAAGATAGTTTTCCGCTGCAAATTTTGTAAACCATTTTCGGAATTTAGAGAACTGCGGTGACAAAAATGAAAAATGATCGGCGCATGCGCCTAAAAGTCCATACCGAAAAAAAAAACTATCAATAAAAAAAAAAATCTTTTCTAAATCAGTCTGCGAATCGTCGTTCCTTCGCTACATTCGCTGTCAAAAAATATACATTTATAAAAGGCCTAACAAAATAATAATCACAGTAAATTGCATTTTATCATTTTTTTTTTTCTTCTACGATTTCTTTCATTCCATCATCTTACGAAACTCAATTAAAAATGGATTCAGAGATCAGAAATAAGCAGCGGCAGCAGTAGAGCAACACAAAAAAGACACCTATAAGAGACTTATGAGACACGTATTTACAAAAAGAGAATTGTTGTGTTTTTCTCAATCTATCTGAGGCAAGTCTTCGTTTTTGGACTATTTTTGGATAGGAATTTAATTTATCTTTTCTTTTTCTTATATTTTCGCTTTACTGGGCGAATTTTTGGGCGCACACTGTAAACAGTTGCCTCAGAAAGTGATGTTGCTCTTATAAGAAATCCATACATGGTTTAACGACGCCACCTGGCGAATGCTGCTGCTGCTGTGTAATGGGTGAAAGCAACAGCTCGGCGGCACTACTGCCACGGCTGCCAATGACACTACCACCCGAACTATTATTGTTGCTATTTGTCAACGAATGATGTAAGCTACTGTTATGGAAATATGAAGAATGGTGATTCTTCTGTCTTCGGTGGTAGATGCTCTTGTGGTTATTGAGACTGTTTAGGGTGCGAAATACCTTATGACATAAATTGCAAACAGCATTATTCAACGGTTGCAAGTGTTGTTGTTCCTTGTGACGTTTGAGTGTCAGTTTTGTGCTTAATAGTTTACCACAAACGTCACAGCGATGGCATGCCGTCAATGGCAACGGCAAGAGTAGGCGATTGCTGTTGGCAGCGGTTATTGATGATCCTGATGGTCCGCCCAATCCACCCTGTCCACCACCTGGCGATAGCGAACGTCTATGATGCTGCAATGGATGATGGTGTGGTGAGTCAATTGGTGATGCACTGTGATGATGCAAATGTTGCAGGACCGCCGATGATGATACGGAAGCCGACGCAGACGAAGAAGATGGTGGCTGTTGTTGCTGGGAACCCCCGCCCTGGTGTTGAGGTGACGACTCATGATGACTTGGGTGCGATTGATGGTGATGAAGGTGATGAGAATGAAGAAGCGACGCAGAATGTTGGTGATGTTGTTGTTGTTGGCTGTGTGGTGGTGGTGGTTGTAGTGCTTGTTGTTGGTGGTGGTGGTGGTGGGAGGAATGATGGTGGTGATGGTGATTATTGTTACTACTATTTGAATTGCCACCGGGTACTATAACGCCACCGATAAGGCTGGTGCTTCCACCTATATTGCATATAGGAAGAGAAGAGAAAAAAAGAGACAATAGTGACTTTCAGTAATCTCAGTTTTTGTTTTTTTTTTTTTTGGTTTGTTTATTTGAGGTGTTTTTTGTTTATTTGTTTATTCAGGCAACTTGAAAAATGTTATTAAAAATTTTGCTAATTTTTGGATATTTTATTTTGAATTAAAAAAAAAAATTCCGACTTTCCGCCCAGACTTCAATTTTTTTTTAATAATCGATTTACCATCAGAAATAAATAAATATTTTTTTTTCAAAAGGAAGCAGGAACAACTGTTATTTTTTCTATTTTTTGCTTTTGTAATGTAGAATGTATTTGATGTAAGAACACGTAGGTGTTGTCGGTTTTACAGGTTTTTTTTGTTTTTTTTTTGTTTTTAATCTGTACAAGATACAAAGTAACCATATAAAATTTGTATTATTTTTTTCGTTAACAAAAATAAACTAATAAAATCGAACGGGTCCACCAATTGGAACCAATTGGTTTGTAGATCACCTAATATGCAAATTTGGATTAAATTAAAAACATTTAAAAATAAAAAATAAACGGATTTTTTTTAGCAAAATTTTGAAAACATTTTTGGCCTGATTTTGATTTTGTTTTAGATTTGTTTTTTTTTTTTTTTGTCACTAGTGTCTCTTTTTTTTGGTAGCACCAGACTTAGTCGGAAATAAATTTTTTGACTAAGCGGCAAAAACTCTTTTTTTTTTGTTGCTAGTTTTCTTTTTAAATTTAACACTATATACTGAAAATGGAAAGTTTTCGGGGGGAGAGAAGGTTTCTTAAGAAGGCTATCTCACGCTGTGCCAATTGGTTCCAACAGGAGAAAAACAGTCGGATTTATTGTGTACTCTAAGTGGGGGAGAAGTGTCCATAGAAATATATATGTTTATATAGTATGAAAGAAAATGATAAACTTAAATCTTATTAAAAAAAAAAAACAAAAAAACTTAAGAAATGAATAAAGAAAAATTATAAAAATTAGGGCTAAGCTAGGTATTTACATTTAAAAATGGCGTAATGGAAAAAAAAAAAACAGAACCTGGTCTAACCAGCACCTTAATGTAGTACAGTAATGATAAAACTTTTTCGCTTGCATTTTTTGTTTGTTTGTTTAGCTAACTATTCGTATTTACACACAGAAAAATATTTAGAAACACGCTTGCATAGATCGAAATGTGAAACGAATTCCTCTTAAATGTAATTTATATTAGCTAGATAATCGAAATAAGCGAACCCCTATGATGAGCGATGATTTAACGGTGAGTAGTATGGATTATGGCCCAAGGACGATGGCGAATGCGTATTGTTTGTGCTATTGCTGGTACTCTCCTCTTTGGGTTGCTTAAGGTTTCTATGATATATACTCTTGTGATTTCTCAGGCTATTCAGTGAGCTGTAGACTCGCTTGCATATGTTGCATACTGGCTCTTTGGTCGGGCGCATATGTACGTTTTGAATGTGCCGCTTAAGGCGGGTCAACGACGACAAATTCTTGTTGCAGGGATCACATCGGAAATCATCTCCACCTCCGATTCCAATGCCTTGAGCTGAACTTCCACTGCCACTCATTGCTTGACCGCTGCCACTGCTACTGGCGGCTAAATTTGCTGCAGCAGCTGCTGCCATTAGTATGTGTGATGAAGACGGTGATTGGTTTTCGTTGCCAGAGTTACCACCCGACTGTGTGGAGCATACCAATGATGGGGGCATTAACTGAGATCCTGGTGTCGATGGCATATTGCATGTGCTAAATGTGGACAAGTTTAAGCCGCCTAAGCCGCCACCCCCGCACATAGATGATGATGTGGATGGTATTGCTGAAGAAGAGGAAGGTATTTTGAATTGTTGCGGTGAATCATGGTGGTGGTGAATTGTCATAGCCGCCGCCGTCGTCGTCAGGTAACCTGACGACAAGAGGGGAGAGAGGCAAAAAACGTCGCATTAGCCCAAAAACAGAAATTTTTATTTAACATTTAATGTTTTTTTTTTTAATTTTGTATTTTTGGTTTTAGGGGGTTATTCAATTTTGATTTGATTGTCCGTTTTTGTAATTTTTTTTTTTATGTTTTGCATTCAAATTTGTAAAATAGTGTTCAACACCATCACCATCGTGTCCGAATATATATTCATTTGTTTTACTTTTTCCATATAATAAAATTTCGTTTAATTTCTGGGGGTGGTATGGGGGGGAGGGTGGGATTTCATATACTACGTACTTTATACAATATTAGAAAAAAATGCTAAATCTGCTTACATTCCAACTTTTGACCGTTCAAATCTAAGCATACAATTTTGTTTGTGTATCTTTTTTTTTCTTTATTTTGTTGGGGGGAGTTTTGTTTTTAGTAAAAAAGTTAGACTACAATCAAAAAACCTGAAGCGATTGGCATGTGTGTGTGTGTATGTGTCTGTGTTTTTGTGTATAAAATGTGATGTGACATTGACATAACACAACCCAAAAATGTATAGGAACAGAAAAATAATAACCATTTATCCGACTTGTTTGTGTACATGTGTTTTCTTGGGGCGGGCGGGTTAAATTTGCTAATTAGTAAGGGTGTATTGTCCTGCTACCTTTTGTATATATATATTTATATCCAGGCTTAGATAAATATTACAAAAAAAAAGTTTCCTTAACCAAATTACAGTATTTTTGTTTTTATAATTTCGTTTTCTTTTTTTCATTCCTGAAAAGTGATTCTACAACTTGTTGAATAGCCTCAACAAATGTCAGTAGGCATTACATCAAAAGGTTCAATTATCGTGTAAACTTTGTGCTTCGGATATGCAAGCTGAATAAATATACAAGGACAGATTTCGCATTCAATTTCCATTTCCGTATTTACCAATATTTATGAAATTTTGGTCATTTTGTACTGCAGTCATTTGTAGCCATTGTGTCTATAAAAAAAAAAACACAACATAAATTTGAGTAATTGAAATCTAGTCACGATTTCCTGAACTAAGTACAACATAAGTTGACATTTCGATTGCATATTTGAAGATGCAAAAGTGACTTACCTAGCAATCTAGATTTTGTGCTTAGGCAAAAACTTCAGCGGACTTTTGAGTGTGGCCATTGTTTTACTAACGAATGTGACAGCAACATTTATTGACTAAAGTAGGATTACGTGAGACTAGCGAGTATCAAAGGTGTTCAAGTCAACTGAATCTTTTGAAACGGGGCTGATTCCCTTTCTGTATAACGTCATTGTAATCGTACATTGGCTGAAGTTGGTTTATTATAAACCAATCATTATTCGTATAAACGTTGCCTTGATTTGTGCAAAACATTGTTGACATATCTGTCAGATAAATGCAAACTTACAGAAAATCATATAAAAGTTGTCGTATTATAAAATAAACATTCAGTTTATGTTGTTATTATTACTTGACAAATAGAATATCCGCATTTCTATCGTAAAAAATTGTGACATTAAATTCACAGCTGTAGAATTATCACTTCATCAGGAACAGAAAAAAAAACACCATCCAATCAATCGAATTTTAAATATCTTACAACTAAACTTACTATGTTACATATTTTCTTTTATAAGATTAATTTTCTTAAGCACTAGAGCTACAATAATAATAAAATTCATATCCGCAATTTTGTTTGTTTTGCTGATTGTTTTTATTTTTATTTTTTATACAATAAAATTCCAACATAATTATTAACATTCATGTGTCATCCCTAGTGCTTTACCAAAGCGTGTATTTATATATATGTATAAAAAAAATCATGTAAAATAAATGTTAACGCATAAGAAGCATAATAATTGAACAATACCATCCATGTATATAATCCACGAATACAATAATAAAAAAAAAATATGTATATATAAATCTCCAATCAATCATTAACCAAAACGTAAAAAAAAAACTTGGAAAATAGATACCCTTGTATATAATATAATTTTGTTTTGCTTTGTTTATGGTGTAGTACACTAAATTGGTTAATAACAACAAACTAGGATTAATATGATCGGGGGAAATTTTTGTTTAAGCCAATTGATTGTTAAAATAAAACCAAAAAATATATTATCGTCTAATTGTAAATTTTCAATATGTATACAAGAAATATATGAAAAAAAAAAAATGGTGCACACTCTTGTATTCGTAAGAAAATGAAAGGACCTTCTGGAAATTTTTCTTTGCATTTATGCTATGCTTTTCGATTAATTTTTTTTTTTTTTTTGTTAAAAACATTTAAAACAAAGAATGTAAATTAGGTATTTAATTAAAAAAAAAAAACACATATGAAATTCAATGAAAACGAAAGAAAACAACGAAACGAATAAGTTAAGTAAAAATGAAAATAGCGAAAAACCGCATTAAACAAACAAAAATTAAAATAAAAAAAAAAGATGTAAAAATGTTGATTTTTTTGATGTTATTCTTTTTGTAATTAATATTTATTAATTTTGTTCTTTGTTTAAGAAACACACATACACGACGATTAAGATATATATGTGAAATTAAGGAAAAAAGAAAATGGCACGATTATCAATGTAAAAATAATAATTGAATATCAATGTACTGATATAATATATATAGAATACGAATACAAAATTAGCACACAGAAAAACCAATTCACGGAAAATATATATTTGTTTTATGTAAAATTATATATAAATTTTTTAATTGTTTATTAGCTAATGTTGGTAATAGTTCTTGTTATATTTTTTTTTTGCGGGGAGGACACGTTTATGTAAGTAGCAAAGATTTTGAGTTTTCAATTGGATGTGGGTGCAATGAGAAGGCACTACATAATATTAACTAGCAATAACATTAAATAAACGTAAACCCTATTAATAAATAAAGTTGAGAATGAGGACAGTTTTTTTTTTTCAGAAATACATACGAACGAAGACCAAGATTGTGTAATTCAAGAGTTTGGCGAGCATCAACCTCTGAACATTTTTTGACCAGAATTAAAAAAAATTACCAAATCCCAACGAGCAAAATTAGAAGAGCCCCAAAAAAACCTAAATAAGAAACTATTTATCAAAGTTATGCATAAACATAACTTAAAAGTCATCATAAATCAAAGATAAAAAACGATAATCCTACTAAACAGTTCACTTAAATTGTGTATATCCCTTAAAACTATTTCATGCAGAGATTTCAAAAATTAATTACCTCACCTAATTAACTGCCTTCACAACGCAAATTTGCTCAATAACACCTAATTACGCACACATAACAAATTACTACATCTCTATTAGGTATGCAGCATACCGTATGCTATTAGACTAAACCAAACTATTGCCGCAAAACTCCCTAAGCCAAAGCCGTAAACTTTCACACATCGTTAAAAAGGTTTAATTACCACTTGAAAGCTTTCGCTCGCATCAAAGCCAACCTCCCGAAACGATTCGACAATTCCCATGCATAAAATACAGCACATCATCATTTATATCAAAATCTAAACTCCCATCCGACAGACAACTCTTTATGATCCTGCGATGACGGGCGTTTTTGGGGAAATGTGTTGAAAGTTTTCCACAGGGCAGCCACGGCTCAGAGGTGATGCTATGATGGGTATGACTGATATGTACCCTCATCAAAACGGGATAAACGATACAGTGGCACGCGTGAGTGGGAGTTGAATTCTCCCAAAACTATTCAAATTCCGTTCACTCGTGAGTCGTGAGCCGTGAGTTTAAATGGTAACAAGGGGCACAATGCTGCCTCTCATGACATTCCACCCTACCCACCACACAGACACATCAAACGAAAGTGAGATTTTGGAGAGCCTGCGGCTTTACAACAAAAACTGTTTGTTAGGTCTATACTTGAATATTAATGAATGGCGCGCTAAGCGTAAGATTCTATAGGTGGCAAGGATTAAATTAAACTTTCAAAATCTCTTATATTGTGCCCCAGCTGAGAACAGTTAACCATCAGACTAAATGTTGACAATTATTTATCATAAAATGTGTGTGTGTGATGGATGGTGGCAGTTGGAAACTATGAATGACAGGACAGCCTGTTGAATATTTACACACCCGTACAAAGGCATGCATGTATCCAGAAAAATATGTGTACGTCGACACACTAACAATAAGTAACTAACCCATTACGGAGGGTAAATAGTGGTTGCTTTGAATTTGAGGCATCCTTGGTGTTTTCTGATTTTGTGGTTTAACTTTGAGGGCTAGAAAGTGAAAGGTAAAAGTTTTCTCAATGGTTTGACTAATATTGAGGATGTGGCGAATATTTTGCGGTCAAAGTTGGGTAATAAAAAACGTTTGCGGTTTTCAAGCGGAATTATTCTAACCCTTGTAACTTTTTATTAGTGCAATGCTTTTGATGTAGTGGAAGAGGGGCTCCTAATCTATTAGCTAACTGTCTGAAAATACTTACAGGATCTGTTGTCGAACCAGCCATTAAATTTAGTTGACCATAGGACTGTAAGCACTCGAAAACAAGTAAATTTGGTAGTCTGAATGGTGGCTTGAAATCGTTGTTACTTATTTTATGTTACCTACATGAAATCTTTTATTTCGAATTTATCAGTGCTTTTAGCTAAAAATGTCCGCTCAATATTAGCTGAAATGGTATTAACTGTACTGTAAGTCAGTTGGACTTATGAGATGGAACAATTACAGATTTTCTAATCCAACTTCTGTTACAACCAATTGGCTTCCGGCAATTTGTGCAATGGGTTTCTATGTTGGTAGTCTACCATAGCGTCGGTAATACAGTATGAAAACTTATCATCGTCGACGCAACGGTTTTTTTTTTAAACGTATTAGTGAGTTTTAATGGCTATATAAGGTTGAGAACTGGAAAAATGTCTAAATCCCGGAGATTATCCCTCAAAATCATTTGGCAAAATGAGTTTAAATGCAAAAAACAAAAAAACTAACTTAATTGTAATAACACCATTCTCCAATTGCAACTCAAAATCTTTGCTTTTTCTCCATACTTTTGTTAATTCTGAAAGTAATTTTAATTTCAAAAATCATTTTCTGAAGATCTCTTTAAATTGTACCGCGACGGAAACAATCAAATAAGGAAGAAAGATCAAATGTCCAATTAGAAATAAATTGTTTTACCAGCCATATTGACAAGCAATTCATAAAGGATTTGTTTCTTTTTTTTTAAACGGACTCCATCTAGTTAAATTTCAAATAAAAAGTTAATAATACAACTCAAAACGTACCCAAATAAATATAAATAAAATATATTACATAGCATTCAACACACGCAATCCCAAAACAAAACGTTTATTATTTTCCTTTCTGTTGTGTACCGTTTCTAAACAAACCATACAAATCCTTTTGTTATTATGCTTGTCCATATAACTGGGATTGGAACATTTGGAAAAAGGAATTTTCAAGTTTAGTAGGTACCAAAGGGGATAGGGAAATTTGTTTTAATGTAGTTTAGAAATAAATTCCTTTAAACAATGACGTATATTCCACGTAATAAGAAAAATATGCTCACCTTGCGGGGACACTGCCATTTCGGCTGCAGATTGAAGTTGTGAGTTATAACCTGGAATGAGGAACAAAACAATTTGATAAGCATCTAAAATATATTGATGTGTATGTGAATGTGTTACCTGCTAGTGCAGCAGGATCTGTTAATGCCGCCATGGAGAAGTTAAATGAACCAGGCGTTGAGAACAGCTTTGAATCGCCTGGTGACATTAGATATGGCGGTGGTTGATGAGGATGTATGCTGTTTTCAATTTCATCATCATTTACTGAGCTGAAATAGTAAGGGAGATTTTTTTTGATATAAATGGTAGCAGAATAAACACAGAGAAAGGGTGTAGGGTCTCATCTAATTTAATAAGGTGAATTTAATTGATGTTAGGTGTCTGAACAAGAGTTGCAAGAGCTTTTTCATTAAGTGTCGATAACTACGCTTTCCAGATCTAACACAAGTGAACAAAAATTCCCTGTAACTCACCTTAAGGATCCTTTGCCACATTCACCGCTGCTGGATCGATTTGCGTCATGTTCACCAGTCGAATCGTTGCTATGGTCATCTGAAACTGGATTATTGTTGGAGCAAACCAATTCCATGGGTTCCGATTTGACATCATCAGTGGATCGTGCACGCGGAGACGGAGTAAGACTTTCCTTATCAATTGCCAAGATTCCATTGCCAGTAGCTCCATTTCCTGAAAAAAAAAAAAAAAAAAAATTGATTGTATTATTAAGAACTTGAAATGGGATCATCTTCTCTTACGTTTATCGTCCTTAAGCGGTGGTGTGTTATTATTGTTATGCTTAATCGTTGAGAAATCGGCCGGAGTCAGTTGTGGGGATGCGCTATGTAGGTCTCGACTATTATTATTGCTCGGTATGCCATTGTCGGGTCGATGCCGTTTCAGTGTACACTCATCCACACCGGACGGAGTTGAATTGTTCCGATCCCGACGCAAAGATGCTGCAGCCGCACGCCTAAACAATTGATTACTTATATGAGTTGGAGGTGGACCTGGTGGTGGTGAGCCAGTATTTCGCGGGAACAGGGAGTCTTCATGTACGGATGGATGATGATTGACAGGGGTACGTCCGCCGGCGGAGTTAGCAAGATTTTGGATTTGAGCTAATTGCTATAGAACGAGGAAAAGTAGGCATTTTATTGAAGGCTGAAAAGTCGAACAGAAAATTAATGGATAAACTTACACTATGTGTTTCCTCTGCTTGCTGTTGTGTTAAACCGGACACTCGAAGTACTTCGGCCGTTTTTAAGAATGAACTTAATGATCTCTGGTGTACGTTCACTTCACCGTGATAAATGAATTCAACCAGAGAGTGTAAATCTAAGAAGTTGACGTCTTGTAGAACGATAACTGGATGTTTGCAGGGTGTGCTCTAAAAAAACAAAAATTTTAAGTTAACAATTAGAATCTCCATTTGCAAGCAATCGGAATGAAATCAAATATTTGGGACCGAACTAGGTGTGAATTTTTGGTGCACTCCAAATAAAGGTTGCTTTGGCAAGCTTTAAGGCAGAACTACCTTAATACCTTAAATTACGGGGTTCTCCTAACGATCTTAATAAAACACTGATGTCCCTCTCAGCAGAAGAGAGGGATTTAAGATTTTAAAAGACTGGAAAATACGACTCAGTTACATACAATGCACACAATAGCTCAATTTAGAATAATTTAGATAATCACAAAGGGATTTTTAGATTTAGATATCTTCCGTGTGGGTTTTTAACAAATCGCGAACGTTTCATTCATCGAACCAGTCACTCAGAACGTTTGATCGCCTGCGAGTCTCAAATGATATCGCCAGCGAACACAATCTTCTTCGAGTGGAGCAAGTACGAATTGAATGCCCTTGTCCTAAGCACCCCGAAACAAATTTGTACAATTTGTCCTACTATATATTTGAATTAAAAAAAATTGTAGCTAGGGTTTTGTGCAAAATGAACTGACAGCAAAATTCTGTCAAAGCATCTGGTGTGTTCAATCAAATCTGAATGTAATAAGTTCAATTCAAACGAGTACCTTTGAGTTTCTGATTTAAAACTCAAAATCTATTACAAAATAACAAATATCACTTTTCAACAAATTTCTAGGTCACAGTTGTCCCCCCTAACCCGGCATGCAAGTAATAAATAGGTCTGCAAATTCATTAAGCAAATACCTATATAAATCATTCAACGATAACAATTTCAATGGGAATGACTCTTATCTTATGAGCGCGCAGTTTTACGACCTTTTGGTGCCCCAAAAAACTGTATACCCGAAATGTGCTAAATTATTTTTTACCTCTTTAGTACTAAAAAACGAGACATACATAACTTGTCAATATATATGTATGTATGTGCATGAGAGCGCGCCTTATTATCGTTGCATCGTAAATTGCAAGTAAAAAAAAAAAAAATAAAGAAACATTTTCTGGCCTCTAAAACCTTCGTCTAGATGCAATAAAATTTATTTTGTATGCAACAGCAAGGCCACGTTATACAGCTGCTACGCGAATCGCCTTTTATCTCAAACACCTGAGATGTAACAGAAAGGTTGGGCAGCGACAAAAAAAAAAAAAAAAAAAAAACAATTCCCAAAAACAAAGCTGCCACTTACCCAAATTAAGCGGCTACCTAAAGCAAATAGAAAGGAAACTTCCAAAAGTAGGCATCATAGCAACATCACATGAGAGGATAACGAAAAATTCCAAGAAATACAGCAAAAAACAGATTCGCAAAACAAAAAAAAAAAAACAAGTTATACAAACAAAAACTCAAATTCAGATGCGGAAAGTATCTATAAATTGTTTAAAAAAACAACACATATATATATGTTTATAATGCAACTGCAGTTTACAGCAGCCGCCACTAAAGCCGTATAAGCAGCCTTGAATCGGATCGCGCTGCGCACAAACAGGGCATACAGTCAAACATTCAATGCGAAACTCGTCAAGGCTGCCGTGGTGTGTTGTCAGTTCGCCTTCGTATAAGTACATCATATTTATTTTTAGGGAAGACGAGGGCAGAAAAAAAGTTACAAAACTGCTAAAGTAATAAACATTTTATTTTACTTTGTCATTAGTGTGTTGCTCGGTTACAGCGCTCTGCACATGCACATTGGCAACAGCGCAATACCAGGCCGGCAAGCAAACAAACTTGACAAAACGAAGTGGTGGCAGATGAAGGGTGCCCCAGCTACACTACCACCATCGCACAGCCCTCCTTTGAGTTACAACTTCCAATTGCAGAAATTATGTAGGTCAACGCAGCGAGGGCCGACGCAGCGCGACGTTGATACGGCTGCTGGGTGCGCACAATGGAAAATTGTGTCTAAAAATTGATTGCTCTGACTTTGGATGAGCGAGGCAGGGTAGGAAGTCGTTACAGAAAAAAATAAAATAAAAAATAAAATAATTGCCTGTGCACTGGTGATGGTGTTAGTGCAAAATCACTTGACGATCTTCTAGCAAGATCATCGGGGTTGCGTTGATATGGTTCAACAAATGCTATCTATCAGTGTATCGTAGTCGATATATAGCCTTCCCCCACTTACGAAAGTATGGGTAGAGTAAAATTAAAAAAAAAAAAAATCGCCCTATGTGCCACGGTATCGATGCATGCAATTTTCCATTCCATGCCTAATATGACTCACGGATAGTATTCTAGCTGGCCTTGAATTTTTTATTTGTTGTTCTTCTCTGTGTTATGTTTTACAAAGAACTTGGCTCTAGTTGGAAGTTTCCGCAGTCCAGTCCAAGTAAACAAAACTAGGGAGAATGGGAATAGCGAAATAAGTGTTGCCATTGAGTAGTTAACTTCAATTCAAGTAGTATTGAAAATAAAAACCTTTCTCAATATGTAGAATGATTCGAAATACCTTGGCATTCTACATTCCACAGTGCTTAAGCGACTTTAAACAAAAGTCTACGCAAATTATAGCTAAGTATACTTTTAGGTCTTCCTGATAACTCAACATATTATGGCAGGTGTTAAAAGATGGAATTTTTGCTTAGATTCGGAGGTTGCGAATTAAAATTCTTAAAAATAAGTCCAGTGCTAACAGTTAAAAATGATTTTTAGGAAACCCCAAAATGTCTACACTAAATACTATAAAATCAACTGAGTGTTGACAGTATGGTTGCAAAAAAAGTCAAATTGCTTTTTATCTGCAACAGACAACAGACAACATAAAGAGCTTTTGAATCAATATTCAAATCCTCGATACATAAAAAAGGCAAATCTTCGGAAAGATCAACTTGAGAACATTTTCCTCATCTCCATTTGATTGGAATCTCAATTGCTTTGATACTTCTTTCCAAATAAAAATCCGCTCCTCAATAGACCCGCTGTAACTTTCAATACAATTGCGCTCTTCATTTAGTTAACATCAAAACTGAAAACGGCACAAAAAAAAAAAAAAAACACAACCCCACCCGTAGTACTTGTACAAAACGCCAACTTTTGTTGTTAATCTGTTTAAAAAGTAAAGTGCAGCAGCATTATCAAGCAGATAATTGTCCTCTGCATTACCAGCGATTGCATTCGCCTCCAACAATGAAGCCCACCATCGCATCGTTGGGCTAAATTCCTGCCCCCAGTGCACACAAATAGTATAGAAAAAAGGATCGCACAGAATAGAAAACCTAGGTCCAGCACAAATTAACTGAACTGACAATTCAACACAACAATAAGAAAGGACAACACCCCATGGCACCCAGTTTGCTCACCCTTTCATATGGCAAGGACCAGAGAACGAGAACAACCCCCCGCACCAAAGCAGTGAGATAAAGTTTTGCCTCGCAAAAATGGCCAACGACAACCTAAACTATTTTTTGTTTAATCACCTAGAGGGGGTCGCGACGAGATCGAGCTGGAGATTCCGATTCCGAATGGCATGCTAAGGCGAAACTGCAATTGCACAAGAATAATACAATAATACATATACAAAGAGAACGAGGAAAACGAAAAGTATCTACAAGTAGATTTGTAGATTTGCATTGTATTTGCTTTCGCAACACTGAAGCAGTAGAAGCGCAGCGCTACAGAGAGCTTCTTCCTTGGCCCGATGAAGACGGCACTATTGTGATGGTCGTGGTGGTGGTGTATTTTATGTCGTCATTGTCGTCGCATAGAAAAAGCGCTTATTTGAACAGAAATAAAAATTAAATAGGAGCACACTCGGTACCGTGGAGGTGGTGCATGAATCGACCACCACCCCAATCTCAACTCTAAACATGAATAATTAATTGACTGCAGCATTATTTTAATTAGTTTTTAAACTGCAGTCGAAATGCAGTAATTTAGCATAAAACGAACGACCATTCATTTTTATTTTTATTTTTTTCTGTTTCCCCGACTTCTTTTCTTATTCCCCGACGCTGGGTCCCGAACAGTTGTGATTCTCTGATGGTTTTGCTATCTAAGGAGATCACAGCTTTTCTTCCTTCTTCTTCCTCTTGGACCGACTGTAATTTGTTTTGTTCATTTCGCATTTTGTTATTTGGGTGATAATGCAAAACGTTTCTCGAGGACCGGAAATGTTCACACAGAATGTGAAGAGCGTGCAAGTCAGAGATGTGCTTGCCCTACATTTCCTTAGATGTGATGATGGTGATGATGGTGATGGTTTCTGTTTGGGTGTTGAAGTCCCATTGAATCGGTTTTGCAGAGCGTTTTCCTCCTTTTTTTCCGTATTGTAAATGTACCGTGTAAAGATGGAGGAGAAGGCAATGAATCCGGCAGTCCCATAGCACAAGCACGCGGCTGTGGTTTTGTCCCACTTTCTTCGTTCGTCTTGCACACAAGGAATTGGATGTGTATGACTTGGATTGATGCAGTACATTCCAATGTGCGTGTGTGTTGAAACAAAAAAAATAAAAGCAAAAAAACAATTGAAAAATTTAAGAAATTTCTTGATCCCCTGACCCGCTTTTTGTTTCGCATGAGTTTTGTTGCTGTTTGTTGGCTAAAAATGGCGAAAAATTGCATTTAGACGCGACAGACGGAGATAACTTTACCCACTCACACACACACTCATAGCGAGAACGACAGTTTACGACTCTCGAGTGGTATTTAATTTGAATTTATTTTTATTTACATAATTCTTCTTCTTGATGTGCAGCAGCAAATTGTGTGTGCGCGAAGAGAGTGCAATTTTTCCAGTGAATATTTGCAAAAGGGAAACTTTCTGCTTTTGCTACTGCTGCCGGCAGATACACTGATACACATGTGGTTAGCTGAATTCTCTTAGCGAGGAGAAACTTTAAATTTCTCAAGAAAAACATAAATCCAGAATTTGAATTTTGAAACAGAAATATTGACTAAGTATTTGAAGAGAATTTCGGAACAAATGCATAAGGCACAAACACGTTCCAAAAGAATGTTGAGTTTTGTTTTCTAGCAAATTTCATGATATTCATAATTACTCAACAACGGCCTCAAAATTTGAATTTAATTTCTATAATGTAATAGTACATTTAAACCGCATCTAAATTCATCGTTTCGTATAGTTTCGTTGAATTTCGTCGTTGCATTTGCAAGTTTGTCAAATCGAACAGTCGTCTTTACGAATTCCATTCCGAAACAGCTGCCAACAAATCAATCAATCAATCATTTCAAGTTATTAATATTATAAATGTGGAACAAAAAATTATAAACAAAGAACAAGGAAGCGGTTGTCTATCCATTACTTTATTCCTTCAATATTTATTTCATTCTTTAGGTTCAACCAGTTCTGCTTTCTAAACAGAAAAAAGATTAGTAATCAATTCTGACACTAGCTGTCATTTGAAATGTTAAAGTTTCAGTTGGAACGCAAAATTGGATTTCGAAATTGTTTTCCCGAAATGTTCAATTTAGGCGCGAGGTAAATGTACTATTAAGCCATTTTCCAATTCTAAAATGAGAACATTTTCAGTATTTGACATGATGTGATACCTTTAGTGTGAATTAAAGTTAACCAAACACCTTATGCAATAAAAAAAACTATTGATGTAAAAATAGAACTAATTTGAACTCAGCGTGGATCGTTTTTCCAACTTAGATGATATAGTATACCCATGCAGTTAGCATCTTTCGCAAGTGTCAAACTGTTGAACTATTGTAAGTCGTGCTTTGAAAACAACAGCAATTGCTCAATGTAGCTTTTATTATTCACAGTTCCAAATAAGTTGTAGTTTTTCTGACATTTGACTTTCTGAATATCTACTGAGAGATTTCTTTCTCGTCATTTGAGTTTTGTAATATTTTTGTGCTTAAAGTAAACGAACTAACCTAGTTTTTGGCAAGCAGTTTTTTTTTTTCAATCTGTCATTATTTTGTGCGAATTGCATAATTATACAACAGATGAATATTTCTTGCATACTTTTCATGCACATAAGTGTAATCTTGTACAATTTTAAGTGAAAGCAGTGGGTCATAAACGGACACTGTATTACCAACGCATTAGGTGCATGCAGAACTAAACTATCGATTTTGTCACACTTAACACATAGTTTACCCCATTACAAGTCAGCAATAGAAATTATTACGGAAAAGAAAAATACGTTTATTTTAAGTTGACAGTTTAGCTTACACATTTTCAGAAAAAAACAGAACAAATTTTGAAAAACTTTGAAAAATGGACGGGACTTGGATTTTAATGATGTTATTGGTTGTCTTTTGAGTAAACAGCTAAGTAAACGTAATCAAATATTGATTTATTGACAATTGGGGATCTAACGTGGCGTCTCTAGGTCTGACACTATGTGATAGATGACTTGCGGTCAATGGAAGGCGGGCTTTATTTCAACGATTCCAGATATTTTGGTTATTCTTTTTACATATTACCGCATTTTGAGGTTTAATGTATTTGAGTAAAAAAAAAGTGTGTCGGCAATGTGGTGTATTATTCTAGAAGCGTGGTATCAGTTCTTTACAATATCTCCGACATCTTTTTCCAGTGGAGAAAAGAAAGAAAGCTGGAAGCAGATCATCTACAACTGAAGAGCCAATAGCGGGAAATTACAGACGCCTGTTGACATAAGGTGATTGGGTTTATGATTGAAAGCTACGCTTTTCAGTTAAGTAGATGTAGTCAACGTTAATTAAATTGATGCTTACATTATATACTAACGCTATAAAGGCAATTTCAAATGAAGAACATTTAAAGGAGGCGCTCGCGTGTCCATGGTCAAAGTTAAATTAGGATGACAGCTGCTAAACCATTCATGCCTATTTTTTTTTTTTTGTCTAAGAAACATGTACATATAGAAAAATGTAAACTAAAAAACCTTCAAAACTTCCATAAGGCATACTCAATTATGCGGAATAATAAAACTTTCCAACGATCATTCTAATTTCCGCACACACGCACAAGACTCATTTCTTCGTCATTTGCATGTGCATTTTTTCTACGGACACATGCAATAATAACCGCCATATCCGCAAAAGGAAACCATCAACTTCCTTCAAACAAATTGCGGTGAGAACTCCTCTAAGCGACTTCATTTCTCATCAAAAACTGTTACGACAGTAAAACTCTGCTTTGATACACATTAATGCAGTGCATGCAGCAGCAATGTCTCCTCCTCTTCCTTCATGCATTTCCCCATGGAGCTCACTGTAATGAGTGTATACATTTTTGGAACTGTCTTTTTCACTGCCGGCATATTGCTACTAAACTCCTTGCATAGTCTAACCTGTCCTTCCGAAAGCTGCTGCCACCCCTCGCATTTCAAAACCCAAGACTCAGCACAAATGTAAACAGTGCATAGTGAAAAGTCCTTGCTTTTAGTTTTAAGTTCTCTCTAAGTCCCGCCGCCCCTTACCCATATAATATCGCGCCCATTCTCAGTTACTACTTTTGGCATTTCACTATCCTAAAGAATTTTCAGTTAAATTGCTGTTGTTGTTGTTGTGTTAAACTTACTTTTGCTTTATACACTCTTTTCACTTTAATTTATTTTATTTTTATTTTCCGCTCCCCAAAAATTGTTTACGACTCTCCACAGTGTGTTGTTTTCATTAGGAAAAACGACGAAGAATGTTTCTTTGGGGATGAGGACGAAAGGTTGTACTGATGGTCGTGGTGGTGGTGGTGGCTCCGAAGGAAATGAAACTTGATTTAGATGAAGTTAGCGGCGGGTATGTAAAACTTTCTTGGAATACAAAAAAAAAAGTTTCTCTTGTTTTTTTTTTCTACTTACTCCTATGTTGCTACTTGCCTTTGAACGAAGGATAATTTTTGCGTCCTTTATTTTTACTTTTGTAGCAAGAGGAACAAAAAAAAAAAAAAAAAATTAAAAGTTTATTTTATGAAACATGAAGGTAAACGTAGTATGCACACAGCATACAATAAAATTACGGAAATTTGATTCACTTTATTGTAAAGTTGTTGTTGTTTTATTTTTGTATTATCCATCTAAAATAGTTTATCGTCATCATGTCCTACATTAGGAGAGACGATGGAAAAACATAGGATGGCGTTGTGCACATCCCCTTGGGACGGGGCGGGAAGAGTCTTAAACAATTGTTTTGTGTTTCTTTTGGAAGGATATCTCTTGTTATTCAATCTCTCCCCGCGTCTGCAATTTACATTTCAGCTGGCTTTTGGTATTTAAGGGAACAGATTGGGTATACACTGGTGGTTGGTGGTAGGCAGTATTCCGTGGCGGTAGAGGGTCGTTTTCAAAACAGGAAACTTTTATGGCAACCTAATTAATAAAATGAATCTATTTTAAATTTGCAATTTACGTGCAAGTCGCCACAGGCACAAAGAACACACAGCACACATAGAAAATAAAAAGTTTCTCTGCTGTTGGCCAAAAACTAAGTCGTTCGTTGTTGTTATTGCTCACTATGTGCTTGGATTTGCCTTTGCATCGTGGTATTTTCTTTGAGCGTGTTTATCAAATCCTTTGCAAAATATTTATTTTGAAATTAATTCTTATGGTTGCTAATGGATTGGAGGCAATTTTAACAGTGGGGACTCTCTGGTATAGAAAAGGAAAAATATAATTTTACATGATAGGAATATAGCATTTTAGTTCTTAACTTCGTTGAACAGATGTGCCCAATTAAGTTCATCTTTGTATAAAATTTGTAAGCAAAGTCGTTAAAGGGTTCAGAAATCTGTCAAAATACGGAATCGGTTTTATAAAAAAAATAAAAAGATCTGCAGATTAGTGGCGACATCTATGGTTGGAAAAAATAGCTGTGAACTAATAATCACGAAAAATAATAACACAAGCTAGGACATTGTTAATGAGTGCACTGGATGTAACAATGGAATGCACAAATTCCGATGTGCACAGAATAAACATTTGTACTCTCATTTGACGTTTGACATTTTACAGTCGAACCTGTCTTAGTGGGACCTGGCTAAGTGGAATATCTCTATTAGTGGACCTAATTCTGACGCACCTTCATTTTCCGTAAAAACGACTCTATAAGTGAAACTTATATTTTATAAATTGACCTATGTAATTGGACCAGACTTTCAAATTTATTTATTTTAACCTCTGTAAGTGAGACAGACTTGCAATAAAAATCGTGTTTTTCGCTAAAAATGTTTGCATGTGCTTGCCCTATTTTGACGGCCTCCTTCAGTGAAACAAATATTTGCTCTACCTGGATAAGTGAGAAACTTTGTAATTGGAATAGTACCTCTATAAGTGAGACTGAAATAAATGGAGCATTAGATTCTAATTAACCAGGTTCGACTCGACTTTTTCAATTGATTTTTTTCACATAACTTCTAGGTAGACTTGCCTGCTAATAACCAGCTAATATTTGTGGAAGGACATGCCAGCCTATGTATAGAACATTCCGTCCCACAAACTGTTTCCCAGGACTACACCAAAGTAAAACAAGTTCCGTTTATATTCATTAAAAAAACGCATATCCATTTATTTCCTCTTTGGGCACCACTGTCACATCGTTCATTTCAGTTATTACGAGAAGTAATGTAATAAATTTTCCTTTTTTCCCTGCGGAAAAGAGAACACAAATGAAAACTCATCTTTTTTTGGCCCCAATTAGTTGCAGTAAAATACACCAGCTACAAGCAAAACTGCTTTGAGAACAGATGTAATTTTGCGATTATATTCCGCATTTTGCAAACAATCGCATCGCATCAACATCACAGACGCAAAGAAAATTCATATACATTAATATCTAGGTCAAACACGAACACACACATGCGGACAGTATTCTGAAGTCATTAATAGTATCTACATAGTATATTCTCGGCGTTCAGGGTTAGTGAGTTTCTTCTTTTAATTTTTTTTTTTTAAGTCAAGCTTACTTTTTAGGGCCGCCTTCGTTACGCTTTGAGTTTCAGTTTCAGTTTGAGTTTTCAATATGAAAGCTGGTATAACAACTGGTATACCAAAACAAGGTGCACACGCGTGTGAATCGTGTATGTCCCCCTTAATGCAAGCGCTGTGTATCTGGTTTCCCTAACCTGTCCGCCTAATAAAAATGATCTCTTTATTGATGTCCTCGAAACAGAGAGCCGGCTGAGGTAGGTATGCATTTTTTTTAAATTTTAGTTTTTTGATGGCTAAATTGCAGCCTATTTAACAAATTGAGAGACTGCGTATTTTTTTTTTTTTTTTTTTTCAAAGTGGAAGTCGTCACGCAACCCTCAAAACCCGAAAAAGATAAATGATATCTGCACAAGAAAAAGTGATTGTGTTTCCTTCATTTGGATGGCAACGGAAAAAAGTACTGTAAAAAAACATTTTGCGATTTGAATTTATTTTTGGTTTAAACTTACCTTTAGCAGTTCACGAAAATATGGACTGCATGCTGATAGAACCACCCGATGTGCTTTAATGCTGCGTCCATCGCATGCTAAAGTCACATCGACGAAATCCTCATCGTCGCGAAGATTTTCAAATGCCGATGTGATACTACTTTGGTAATTGTTCCATCGCAGACAGAAATGTTGTGTATCGTCCATGATTATTGTGTGGTTCTTTTGTAAGTCTATTCTGAAAGTAAAACGAAAATCATTATTAAGAAGATATAGCAATTTCGAAAGTAATTTATATAATAGAACGAACAAAATATGAAGGATTAAAAACGGAGGGTAGATCTGTCACAAATTTTGCCAAGTCCAGAGTTGGATGTATGTTCTTTCGATATTTAGTTTTAGCAAAGTCAATTTTATTAAAAGATTTACTAAACAACCAGAGTTCGCTCAGTGGTAGAAATTCTACCATTATATTTACCTGGCTTGTGCACAACATATGCACAAAAACAAATTACAGACAGCATTGCATCTCTACACAGTCTTCAAAAAAAAAAAAATAAAATAGTTGTGGTTAATTAAGTGAGTGGTTCTTAACTATTTCCCGTCTAGTACTATTTTTTATGTACTTATTAGTTTTTTGATAATTGGTTCTGAACTCAGCTAAGGTTTGTATTTTGCTGCCCATAACATTTTTGACAGAACAAATATATGTACTTTGAAATTGAAGTCTCCTATTGCAGATAACTTTCTTCGCGGACCAGTTAAAGCTTTTTGAAAAGGCCCGTGCGAATATCTACGTGTAAAAAGCAGGCACAACTTAAGAAAGAGACGGTAGTTAGGTATGCTAAACACTTGCCAAAATACAAAATTCGGCAGCCGCCTCTTTACTTAAACTTCAGTTTTTTCCTAGATCCGCAGAGCATGCTGACGCGGTTAATTATATATCATGATTTACAGTTCATATCTCGTACATTTCCTCCACTCGTATCCAGCGTGACCGCTGCAGAATTCTCGCAAGTCACAAGAAAAAGGGCCAATGAGAAAAAAGGGTCATTTCTGAAGCTATTACAATTACAAATACAAGCATTGTTAAAAGTTTTTATTTGGAAATAGTTAATAGTAGCAATTGAAAAATGTTGGACGCGCCTCCTTCAACTAAAAAAAGGGCCAAAATAGCAATAAAATTTAGCAGGCTCTCAAAAAAAAACTGCAACTTTAGTCAGCCAACGGTCACACTGTCGTATCTAATCTTAACAATTATTTAGATTTTTATATTACCTAATTCTTATCACAATCAAGGCTGACGTTCCACAATTTCGTTGCGGAGTAAAATATAACTTTTTTGGGGATTACAGGGGAGTACAGAACAAAAATTAATAAACTTATTTTTAGCTAAGCGTTTTTCAACTGGGACAGGTCGAAGTTGGGAGCCTGTATCAGCCAAATTGCCGTGGAAGCGTCTGTCTAATTTTGGTGGTTATTACTCATTCACTGATGCCAAATCACCAAGTTACACGATTGAGCAGCACGTCCAAATGATAAAACTTTAGTATCAAAATGGGCGCAGGACATAAGTCACAATTTTTAATTTTTAATTTTGGGACTTATGTCCCACATAAAAAAAAAATTGCGCGCGATCCAAAATCAAATGTAAAACATTTTGAAGTCTCACTTTCCATTTCCCCGAAAATAGCTTTGTAAAATTAAAAACTGGACTAACATTGAGTTCCGCAAAGTGTTAGTAACCGATTTTTTTTTTGTAATTGAAAGTACTGCATAAAATTAAACCAGTATAACAGAAAAAAAAAACGAAATTCTGAAGCTTATAATTGTTGGGTGTGACATAAGGCCCAACATCTTTGTTTGTGTCGAAGGTGTGGGACGTAAGTCCCAAATCGACCGGGGCTTCCGTGTGTGCGCGTTGCGACCATTTTATTGCCCTTTGGTTTGGTGTCCCAATTCGAGAAAACCGGTTAGGTAAACAACCAGACAAAAAATGGACTAGGCGGATTCGTGCCACCGTAAGAGGCCGCGGTAGATATTTGAACGATGTCATAGTATATCTCGGACAAAATTCTTAGATCAAATGAAGAAAAATAAGCGCCGAATCACGAAGTTTGTCTCATTTTAGAGCTTAGCTCAGGGCACTCATTCCGTAACTTTTCAGACGATTATCGTCGAAACGATAGAACCCAAAACTAGCAACTAAGTGCTAAAATTACAAGTTCGAGAGGTTAATCCAGTTCATTTCCCACAAATGTAATGAAAGCTGACGATATTCAAAAAAATTCGAGCAGATTATAACTTCTAATGGTGATTAAAGTTTCCAAAACGATATCGTTCAGACGATCATTGATATACGGAATCTGCCCCCAGGATTTAATAATTCACTACTTTTTATTCGCAATTCTAGAAATTGTACGAGGTTATGATATTGACTCTCAAAAGTCGTGAATCAACACTTCTCAGTGTCAATAATGCGATCGGACGTGAAATACAAATTGCCATAACCGATCGCAATTTGACACAAATAGTTATCAATTTGATATTACTGTGGTTGTGAATTGCAAAAAACCAATCGTAAATTACCACTTTTCTGTTTCAATTATGATTTCATCCCTTAGTAAATTGCAACAGGGGTTGATTTACTACTTCAGTAGTTGCAATTTACAAATTCTTAATCGTAAATTGCAACTTATTTTATCAACTTGCAATTCATATTTTGCAATTTACGACTTCTCTACGTCAATTTATGTTTTCAGTTTATATGATGTGCGAAATTATTATAAGATTTTGTTGATTCATCATTCAGTGGTGGTAAATCACGAAATATTTTTTAAAATTTGAGATTGCAAAGTGGTGTTTGAGAAATTGACCTGTTGAAGTGGTGAATTGCGCCAGAAATGTCGCAAATCACTACAAATAAATGAAGCTCGAATTAATACTTCTAATCGCAATATTCAAAAAAAAAGATTTTGATATTTTCATCATTTTCAATGTCAAATTACGAAATTTTGTATCAATTCAAGACAAAATCGTTGTGATTTGCGAAAAATATATAATTCGTGATTTGCAACTCAAAATTTTGCAATTAGTGACCTTGCAGTTCTTTCCACCTCACACACAGCTTGTTTTATTATATTATAACATCGACCAGTCCTTATTGGAAAATCCTTTAAACAGTTGCAGAAGAAAAGGATTTTCCATTTTCCGCAAGAGTTTGTCTGATGAAATTTTAACGAATTCAGACATGAAAACAATTTTAATGGAACATCCAGAAAGTAAAATTTGTTTTCCAATTTACTAGGTAGAGAAATACCAAGTCAAGTGAAAATAGTTAAACCCGAAATTAAAAATAGGAGTACAATTTGTTTTTGGGGGAGTACCGGAGTACGGTAGATGAAAAAGGAGTACAATACTCCTATTGTAGTGCTTGCGGCAGGCGGCAGCGCTGATCGCAACTGGTAAATATCGCAAAAAAACGCTTTTCAAGGTTATTATATCGCCTGCAGTGCTACGTAACGTTTTTGATTAATCTCGTTTAGACATTGGACCTTTGGGTGGTCGAATCCATCACGGCATTGAAATCTTTTTTCCCGCACGACAAAATTCACTTAAAACACGACACTTTAAGTTCAAAATAAAAAAATATACCACATACCAAAAGGTGCTAAGTAAGAATGATCCAAACACATATTCCCGAAAATCACTAGGTAATCAAAAAAAAAAAAAAAAAACTATCTTATCACGCTAGTGCGCAAATTATTGTTTATTCAACTAGTAGTATATATATATCTTCAATGCATAATCTCTAAAGCTGTTTCGTTTCTTTTGCACCTAAAACAAACTCGCTGCTACATAATTTTAATCTTTTTTTTTGCAGTAAGGAGAAAACAAATACATATTGCAAAAGCCTGTAGCCAACAACAATTTCACTTTCTGATAACATGATAATAATAATAATAGTTATGGATTCGTTTTGCAAAGCAATACAATTCGCTAATAGATAAAAAAAATATTTTAAAACTGTCATTATCGCTATTCTGTCATAAAAGATACAGTCAAACTAAAGTGGTACTTTTAATAAGAAAACCCCCCGAATTTCGTGTTTACTCCTAGAATAGTAAATACGTAAATAATTTTTGTTAAACATTTTGAAATGGACATTCCAATGATTTTTTTTGTTGTTTTATTTCTGTGGAAGCGAAATAACAAGAACAGGAAACAAGTTAAGTTGGGTCTAGATTTCTTTAGAAAGTGTCGATAGAAAACTAAATCACCGACAATGAGTCATTTGGTTGTGACGATCTCCAGTTGTTTTGATCCCCTTTGTGGTATTTTAATAACACACTTGGTTATTCCAAAAATTCACAATTATTCATCTTAAATTCGAATGAATTTTATTAACCGAATAGAACACAAGATGTCGGTAGTTTATTAGATGTCCAAGATTTTTATCGTCATCAGACAAAAAAGTTGTGACTGACGTTGTAAGGTGTAGGCGTTTTCTTAGGTTTCGGTAGCTTGCTGTTGGTTGTTGCAATATCATTGGATTTTTTACTATTTGAACGTAATTTTAAATTCACTTTCGGCCATTGGAAACTATTAAAAATCAGCAAGAAACTTAAATTGTGTCACTTCCTTACCGACTGCAGTTCTGAACTGTCAAAATGTGAAGCGGTTTACATATACTTCCGTAGATCAAGATCAGTCTTTTACAGTTTTTATTTTAATTTTACATTATTCGAAGCCATGTGATAGGTTCGTGTATATGGATGTAGGTACGCAATCGGACTATAACTTGCATCAGCTGTCATTGTAGCTTAAAGTAGAATCTGAATACCAGTTCTTTTTATTGTGAGAGTTTGTTTACGAGACAATGAACAGAAAGGCAGACAACTGTCGTTAATTTTTCTAACAGACGGCGTACTTATATATGGGCTACCTTTTAAGATCCAGTTACGTATATCGATGATGATAACAAAGCGAACTAGATTTCGTTTGGTTAACGGATTGAGCTTGAAATTATGGTCAAGTTGGTTTGGGGGTGATTTTCAAATTTATTAACAAAGACGCTTTCGATTGGACACAAGTCTTTTACCAAACATCGAGGCTTCACTGCCTGTGTAACCAAACTGACTTTTAGATTTATTTACATGGGAGATCGAATTTCTTCTTTAATATCAAAACTTTGGAAACTTGTTTCTTTTTCTCTGGTTGCTCTATTAAGCCATTCATTTTAGGTTAATGAAATTAAATTTAATTGATATACCGCTGGGCATTTACCGGCGAATGCGATCAAATAGATAGCAATGCAGCGGATAGCTGTCAAGCTTAAATAAGGAACCGTATTCAGTATAATTGTGTCGGAAAAAAGTAAGTGGTAAAGGACACGATTAGCCAAATAGTTGCATCGCAGCATGTGCGACGTTTTACCACAATTTCCGTCGATCAAGAGGCAATAACTTACGGACGATAGCTTTTATTTCGACTTGCTTTTACTGGGCTATGAATGGTATGGTTTGAAGTTACATGCCTACACCAATTTTTATATTTTTTACGCAAAATGCTGTAAGGAGATTGGGGACAGACTATTCAGCAAATTGCAGAAAAAGTTTAAAAGGCAAAAAAGAAAACAAAAAAATGTTGAAACTACGAAGCAAATCACAACCACCGAGTAAGTAAATAATTCGAAGAATGCACGTTCGTATTTGTTTTGTCTAGACGTATTCGTAGACTTTTAAAGCGAAAAAGGGCTGTATAATTTCCTTTTTTATTTGATAACTTCCAAGCTACAGATACAGTTACAGTTGATCTGGTGTCACTTCCCGGATGTTGTTAATATACCTTTGGGCAGCGTTGCCGCTGAAAAATTGCATCAAGGGGCCTCTAAAATACTAATATAGAAAAAAAAATCAAAAACAAATAAAACAGAGCAACAAAGACATTTGTTTTTAACAAAAAACAATTTTTTTCATTACGAAACACTTCTTTTGCAGTCTTTCTCGTTGAAAAAAGAATAAAATCGTACGTAAACTGAAAAGGATCTATTTTGATGATTTTTCAAAAAGTGGGGGTAAGGCTCCTGAGGCTCAAAATGAGGCCAAACGGCATAGCTGCATCTAGGTAAAAGTTTTGCACTAAAGATCGAATCTGGTAAGATTATAGTACGTTACTTTGAACTTCGGCAAGCAAAAATATTCAACAAATTCAAAATCTGTGTGCAGTTTTATGATTATCTGACAATTAACTCTCTGACTCCAATATAAACATGATTGAAGAGGATTGATTCGCCAATAAAATGTTTACTAAAAAAACTTAGCAAAATTGCATCATTTTTGAGTAGATTGGCCAAAAAATTTGGATATTTAAATCGTTTTTCAAAGTTCAAGTTCGGTCTAAGTTCAGCTAAGCTTATTAAGCAAGTAATCGGAGCTTGTCCATTGGCAATTGAGAATATCAGTCGTGAATATTATCAAAAAGACAGTTACAAGGTTTGTGTATTTGTTAATGATTAATTCTAAAGTGTGCCTTCTACAAGCTTACAGTTAAAAAAAAATATATTATAATAATAGCAATCAATTTGTTATTTAAACAGAAAAACATGAGGCTTCTCAGTAATTTTAATAAAGCGCAATTTGTACAAAAAAGGAGTAACGACACTTCAAAGTTAATATGGCCACAACAACCTGTTCAATAAATTCAAATATCAAAAACAATACATTTGATAATAATTAACTTATGAATTCTATTTGCATATTACAATGGCTGATTGATTTCAGTGACTGAGATTCGAGTTCAGTGACGCTTCAGTTTAGCAATCTTTTTCTAGTAATCTAAGTCTTCATTAACTTTCTACGACTAATTGAAGGATGAAGATTTTTCAAAGAGAGGCACATGAGACATGACACATGACTCATAAAAATAGGAGAAACAATCGAAAAATCGCATTCATGCGGTTCTAATAAATATAGTATCCAGTTGTAACTTGTAAAATTACAGGATAACATTTGCATTAAACATTCAGAACTACTACAAGGTAAAAAAAAATAAAAACTACATATTCAATTTAGTATATACAAAATTATTGCCTTTTCAGTTGCTTCTTAAACAAGAAGATCATTGAAAATTTGCCTACTGACTAAAGAAAGAATTTAAAACACGAAATGGAATCGAATATGGATATATGACAGTTAAGTGTGTTTTCAGAATTTGTTCACTGCGAAGAAAGCCAAATTAGCAATTTATTTGCTTGATATAAAATTGTATACTATCTGCCAAACCAAAAATAGATAAAACAACACGACGACTTTTATTCGTTAAATAAAATATTTTGGAAGAAAATATCCCCGTCTTACCTAACATATTTGCATCTCTACTAACTGCTACTAATCATTTTCTTCGAATTCTAAATAAAACCACTGCACACAAATCAAGAAGCCGACTAGTATTCGTTTAAAATTTTATTCTGCACTTAAAAATTGCACGATCACTTTGGCTTCCAAATAATAATTTACTTTTATTTATTTCTCTCAATGACACACATATTTTTGTTTAATAAAATTTGAGATCACTCTATGTATCTATTACTAAAATAAAAAATCACTAAACATTCCTGAGATCAATATTTGTAATTTGTATTATTATTATTATTATTATTATTATTTATTTTTGCAACAAAGTCACTTGCAAAATCAGCCCGAAACAACCTTGAAACTAGAAATAACGAATTAGAAAAACAAAACAACGATTGTTTAGTTAGAACCGCGCGTTCTAGCTTCTAACGGTAAAAAGCGCATTAAGAGCACTGCCAAAAAACTAGCGGAGCAAATTCTCCCATACCGGCAAGGCAATTCAACGCGGTATTTCTGTGTATATTTTTTTTATTATTACTACTACTTTGTTGTTGGTCTGTGTTGTTTTTTTTTTTTATTGTTATTGGAATCGCGTTTTTTATTTCGCAATGCCGGTCGTCGTCGGCGCGCGCACACACCATGCAATTCCCCCCTAAACAAAACAAAATTACCAAGACATACGTGCCAAATAAAACACACAAAATTTGGAGCCTCTTTAGTATTGGAACACCATGCTGGTGCTGACTAATAGAATCCCCCAAAAATATAACAAACAATAATCACAAAATGATACACCTTCTCCACAGCCCCGCAGAAGAAAGAACGCTTTTATCGGTTTGTTTTAGTGATAGAAATGTGCACAGCCAAATGGAAGATTATAGTTGTGTTCCAAAAATATATATATATAGAAACTAAGCAGGTCTTGATGGGTGGAGGCATCATCGTGCATTCGGGATGCGGTCAGGGGATGGAGCTACTGACAAAGAAGCACAAATATCGTTTATTTTTTTCAAAGTAAATTCCGTAGAATAAAATAGTCGACTAAATCAAAAAAAAAAAAAATATAAAGGTATATCAAACTGTATGAAAATAAAATATAGCACACAGCGATCGAGAACCACAAAATGTTCGCTAATAATAACCTTGAAAGTTCACACTGAATGAAGGAAAGATCACTCGGCGCAGTATGTATACACCAAGTCCAAAAATAAGTGCGATAATGTCATAGTTTTTTATTCCACACAGAACCGTGCAATCGTTTATTCTCTTTTTTTTTTCGGTTTTCATTACTCGAAAGTTTCAGTGTATGTGTGTGTGAAGTATTTTTTTTTCTTTTTTTTCGTACAAAAATGTAGATAAAATTTGAGAACATTGCAATAGTTTTGATAACAGGGGGAGAGGGGGGGGGACCGACCTGAAGAGCCAGTTGGTTTCTATTTTGCGCGAATTAGAACATTTTGCAGCTGAGCCTGCAAATATCAGGCAATGTGCAGGGTAATACAATACACTTGCCCCTAAAAAGAAAATCAATTCTGCAATTTTGTTCGTTTCCAGTTTTTAGCGAAAATGTATTCGCCAATTTTGTTAAGCTAATCAATTTTTTTTTCTTATTATTTGATGAAATAATAGAACCATTATAAATAGGTGTGTCTGTCAAAAAAAGCCGTTGCAAGCAAAATGAAAGTGGCAACGAACGGAAGTGAAATGACAGAAGAATGGTTTGCGTCTTCAAAAAAAAAAGTACGTATACGCCCTAGAAGCCCTCTTTTAAATCTGTTGTGATGACAATACGGCTAAGTTTGAAGTAGTTATGTACTCTAGAGTCTAGATGGCTGAACTGCGGTGGAAACAATGACCAGTAACTTGAATGTTAACATTAGGCCTGGTTTATCGAACATTTATCTCAGCAAAAGGAAAGGGAGACAAATGGATAAATAAGATTATTCCAAGTCACATTTTGTGAAAAAGGAGCAATTGGTCACTTGTCTGCAAGTACTTTAAATAAAACGGGACTAACTGGTTTTCTTGGAGTTTGTTTTCGGCAGCCAAACTCAAGCTTTCTTGGGCAAATAACTACTGTGGCAAGTAGAGTGATAGACGTTGTTATGTAATTCAAGGTGAGGAAAGTCAAAGTTTGTAGCCATGTCTAAGTTAAGGTTAAGGGTACCTTGAAAAACACAGACTCGTATGTCCATTGTGATACTAGCCAAGTCTTGATCCGATTAGATTGTTTGTGGGAGGTGGAATCAAGTTGCCATATCACTGCGGCCACGAGTGGGCCTATTGTGATTTCCTCCAATTAGAGCACGCTCATGATACCGGACTTAGTTATGAATCCTAGTATGTATATCTTTGAGTGCGCTGTCAGATATGTCCTCTGCCGCAAGGTAAGGTCTTCCTAGATGGTGTTGACGTAATCTGACTAGACATTCACAGTGGCACAGTATGTGTTCTGCTGATTCTTCGTCCTCGTTGCATAGTCTGCATTTGTTGTTTTGTATTATTCCCATAATCATGAGGTGTTTTTTTGACTTGACAGTGCCCAGTGAGGAACCCTGTGACTGTACGAATCTGACTCCTTGTTAGGTTTAGGAGTTGATTTGTTCTTGAAAGGGAAGTAGTAGGCATGAACATTTTAACTTGTCTGTTACCTTCAGTGTTGGTCCAGTAATGATTTGCCTTGATTTCAGCCAGGTTTTAATGTGCAATTTAGCGGTGCTAAGGGGTAATCCATAAAATGGTCTTGGCATCATGAAGGTAGATGCTGATCCTTTTCTTGCTTGTATGTCTGCTATTTCATTGCCCACATGGCTACAATGAGATGTACTCTGTTTGTGCTGGCTAGCGATGTGAGTAATTGTAGGCAATCCCATACTAGTTTTGATGTAATTTCATAGCTATTGATAGCCAGTAGTGCAGCTTTGCTATAAGAGAGAATATATATGTTCTTGTTTGTTATGGATTTTTTTTAGATTTTCTCTATTGCTTGAAATACGGAGTTGCATCTTTCGATGCTTTTATAGATGAACGTTTTTGTGTTGACCCCGTATACTTCAGCTCCGACTCCTTCATCTATTTTCGATCCATCTGTGTACCATACATGAGAATCTTTGGCAAATATGGTTTTATTCTGTTCCCAGTTCTGTCGATTTGGGAATGTAACTTTGAAGTTTCGGCTGAAGTTGAATTTCGGTAGACAGTTGTCTGTTATGGTAATTTTAAGTATTTCATCTTTTTTCAGTTCCATAACGATGTCTGGATAGATTAGCTTGGAGTTTGCGGTATTTCCAGATATGAGCATGAAGGCATTTGTCATAGCTTCTTTCTGTATCTGAAGATGGAGAGGTGGAAGAAGCCAAGTCTATAACTTATTGCTATCAAAGAATTAAATCAATTACAGGATTATTTTTTTAAAATTTCGTGTACCTAAAAAATTCCGCCGATATACGTTCTCATACCTATCAGTTTCTGAGTCCTTTTCGCCACATTCAATACACTTCATCCATTCATTAGTCCCCTTTCGCATTAAATAAACAAAAAAGGCAAGTGGTCACCGCTTTGGCACCCACAAAAACTACAAACACAAGTGTACTTCAAGCTCAACAAGTCCTACCTACTCCGTTGACATGAACACAGCACAAAATGTCTAAAACATTTCCGACACACTCCG
This sequence comes from Cheilosia urbana, assembly GCA_946477585.1. NCBI lineage: Eukaryota > Metazoa > Arthropoda > Insecta > Diptera > Syrphidae > Cheilosia > Cheilosia urbana. The sequence goes on along the minus strand of OX297854.1, from coordinate 13,244,592 downwards.
CGTGCTCAAAACTATGCGTTCATCTATGTTCATAAGTTTGTGCGATCAAAGTTTGTAACTTTCCCCCCAATGGTGTGTGTGTGTGTGTGTGGCTGGGAAATTCACCGAAACCGACCAGAGGTAGGTACTTTTTCTGTGTCCATGTCAAGTTGTGTCTGCACCCCATCCACCCACTCTCAACCAGTGAGTGATGGCTTTTCTCTATTTTTCTGTTTACAAACGATGTACAAGAGCTTGTTGCCCTACACGCGCTCTATGTAGCGCCGGTAGTTTTTCCTCAACGAATGCAAAACAAGAAAAAGAACTAACAAGAGTCAAACAACAACAACTAAACAAGAAAAAAAAAAAAAAAGAACATCCTTTAACGTTTTTGCTCCTGAAACTGTGCGCTGGCTGGAGCTGTTGCATGTGAATAAAAAACTTATCTCCACTTATCCTTTTTGGTGTACATTTCCACAAAAGGCACCTACATCGTCATCAGCGACATGGTCTCGGCGACTACTGCACCGGCACCTACCAGATGGGGTTGGGAGGACACACCTCCTCTATGGGTGGTGATGCTGGGGCATCTCATGAAGGACATGCATTGCATGTACCTACATGATAGGGGTGTGCCGCCTCTCGTACTTCATAAGCTTTGTTTCTTTTCTGCAACTACGAGTGGTGGTGGTGGAAATAGTGTTTACCACTACCACTGCAAGCAGATTGTCGCTGCACTATACTAGTGAAAGCGAAAGCGTTCATTTGCTTTGTTTGGTTTTCTCGTGAACTTTCACTTTCGCTCATATGCTATACCAAACTGGGCGGTGTGTGTATTTTTGTTTTATACATTGTGCACGGTGTTGTCGCGTGTGTGCTTTAATAGTTCTCTTGTTTTACCACCCCACACCACATGCGACTCCATACTCAAATGGAAGGGTGCGGCGGTTGGGCATTTTATTCATGTGTCAAATCTAAGGCGAGTGTGTCGGCACCCTGGCACCGACGACACCCACAACAAATGTCACACCCCATACCCTGACAAAGTCGCCGTCTGACAAACAACAGGTTGCAGGGCTTCCCTGACCTTGGTTAATCTTGCTCTCATACTTTCACTCTCTTTCTCTTGGGTGGGTTTTCTCGTGTGACAAAATGAACCCCCACCCCCCCAGCGGGGTCTATGTCGTACTTGCGTGTGTGTATCTGTTTATATTCATGTAGTGTAATGTTTTCCTTCGAAGAAAAAGGAAAATATGCTAATGCAAACTGCTGACCTGTATGCAAAGGGGTTCAAAAGGATATTCTTATTGTATTCTCTTTTGAAGGTTACACAGCAGCAAACACCACGCACAACTACAAGTGGTGTAAGTAAATAGAAAAACATTTCGCCTCAAGGCCAGCCGTGTCTATATTTAGCCGAATAACCAACTAACACAAATTTTTATCAAAGTATTGTTTTTTCTTCTTCCATCATTGTATTTGCTTTTCTCGCTCACCCGTAAGTTGTATTTTTTCCTAACACTTTCGCATAGAGGAACTACGCATTATCACCCGTGACGAAAGATATCGCCCTCTCCCCGTCAAAATACAAAATGATAGTAATAGCGAAATCTATTTCACACTCACAAAGCCAAATGCCATGCACAATGAGATGAGAGAAATACCAATTAGCTATAAAAAGAAAAAATGATAAACACAACTATAAAATTAGCGGGCACGGTTGGTTGGAGGGGTGTCGGTCGGTGTCGGTCGGTGTACCTGAGCCTGAGGAGCCATTGAATGCGCAAATAGTGGATGATTAGATTTTTGTTTACGTAGAACGAAATAATTGTGTATATTTTTTAGTGAATTTGCAGTGTTGGTGATGCGAGTCTGTCTAAATGCGTTTTTTTTTTTTTTTATTATTCAAAATGCCAATTTCATTCGATTCGACTAACTGCTTTCTTTTCCGCCCACGTTCGAATTGTAAACATAAATTTAAAAGTCTTAATTACCGATGAGCTTTGACTTAGAAGAGATGAATATGGGATAACTAATAGTAACAAATCACAGACCTACATGCAAATGGCATACAAATTTTGAGCGAAGTCAGCACGGAACTCTTCCATTTTTTTATTTCTGTAAACACGTAATAACTGCCTTATCTTCTGCTTTTTGTCGAATAAAGGTTTAAGAAGTCAGTTTAAATAGATTTGTTGAAATTTTAGTTTCCAAAAAGACCGAGACCAGTTTTTAATTTGCCTTAAAAGAATTTTCCCTGTCACATTTTTACTAAAATAAAATGGTTTCTTTAAAAATAAAATTAATAATAAGGCTACTTTGTATAACTGACAGATGGCTATCAAGTAAAAATGTCAATTTAATTTACTGTCTTTCATTAGTAAGCAATGAAATTAATGCAACAGGAAAGCAAGCATGTAAAAATTGTTGTTTCTCTATTTAACTCAACTGCATTACCGACTCTCAGCCCAGTGTTTTATGATGCTCAAAATGCAATTCGTACCGCGCTGTAATTTTTAGTGTCCGCTTGATAATAAAAGATAGTTAAGGTAAAAATACATAAATAGTTCGGCGAGCCGGTCAAGCTTTTCACAACTATTCGTTTATGTTGCTAGTTTTGGAACGAATGGAAAAGAATATGTCGAAACTAATAAGTAAAAAAAAATAAATAGTTGGCGCAACAGGTCCGGAGGGACCCTAGGCCTAGCTTCTCACAACCATTCGTTTTGTGTGAGTTACATTTTTGGAACGAGTGGATGGGATCTACAATTTTATGCCGACTCCTTATAATAATATACGGCTAATTGAGAAGTCCTCTCAAGACAGTTATATCTACTCTCGGATGTTTGTCAGACGTTCGCGCAGTGGAAAAAAAAAAAACCCTAAATTGGAATTTGGGCTTTTGCGGCATTCGAACCTCGGACCCCTCGCTTAGTAGTCCAATACACTAACCACTAAGCCACTGCGCCAACGATATGTCGAAACTAGGCCTTTTAATTACAAGACTGTTGAAATCAGGGGTCGAATCGCCACTTCCGTGAACGAGCTACCCGTTCACGGAATTAAGTTGGTTTTACATGTGAAACAAAAACAAATTCCGTCACGAAATGCTCGATCACGGAGGACCCGATTCGACCCCAGTCTTTCTGACTTTCAGCTGGATTTGGTAAAACAACTTTGTTTAAATTTATTCGTAGATACGTCTTCAAATAACTAAATTTAGTTTCCAAAAAACAGCACATTCGCTAAGTCGAAATTTTGTGAACATTCCATGCATTGCGTTCCATTTTCCATTCCCATGTTGATAGCGGACCGAACCTAAGACATACATTATACATCGTATAATACAACTGGTTGTGCTAAATATTCGCATTCCAAACTATATGTCCATTTTTAGATCTACATCGCTAGAGCTGGTTTACGTATTCAGAATGCAGCCATTAGCTTTTGACGTTGTATACTCTGTCTGACTATAACCTGTCAAAGTGATTCAAAAAACAACCGCCCAATGTCGTATCTACTGATTATTCATATTCAGGGGAATCATATTTTAAGTAGCGAGACAAACATTTCGGTATTCATGAAAACCGAAGCGAAAAAAAAAACCTTCCCAATTCCACTGTGTCGGCGCCATACTTCCCCAAACGTGTCCCCTATCACATAATATACCTAATTTGACTAGTCTCGCCAGAAGGCAACACTACTGCTCTACTATTTCAAATACACCACACAAAAGTTCATATGCATGTCGTATTTCTGGTACAATTCTAATGGCACAGACGTGTGTGTGTGTGTGTGCCTGCTCTACACTTTTTCCAGTTCCGACTGCATAGAGTGACCTTCACCTTAACCTAGTGACAGTGTCGGACGAACGGTCAATTACCTTTTGGGTTCCCTCTTGTTTATTATTTTCATTTACTGCTCATGTTAGACGTTTCTGTTTGTGTTCGTGGCACGCACACTCTTGCATTAGAAATGGGATTAGATATCGTTGCAGAGCTTTTCGCGCTCACGATCGCACGATCGCCAGTTTTACAAAGATGGTGTGCAGTGTCAGATTTTTGATTTGTATGAGTTTGAGTTTGAGATATATTTTTTTTTTTTTGTATTTTTCTTGTTGAAGACTTGCACGATTGTAAGTTTTTTCTTCTCGTTCCACTGATTCCCCTGCTTTTGAACCATCCTTTTGGACGATTTTAATCTGTTTCCTATTGTCTGTTTGTTTTCTCTATTTAACAAGAGAACTTCTTGATTTCGTTAGAGGTTTGCTTTATTTTTTTCTTTTTTAGTTTTAGCTGTCTGCAGTTAAGAAATGAAATAGAAACTGGTTTTGAAATTAGCTGCGATTTTTTTTTTGTATAAAGAATAGGAGTAGAAAAAGAACTTTGCAATACAAAGCTGCAGACTAAGTGGAATGTAGCAGCACAGACGGAATAGTTATTTGCGCAACACAGACGGAGTAGGTGAACCCTCAAGATCAAGGTCAATACAATAAATATACGAGGATGGAATGAATTAGGCAAATGTTTGGTTATTAGATGAGACTAATACAGTTTGTAGCTCCAAACTGGATAATCCAAAGAACGGAGAGAACGTTGGTTTGGATTTTATATTTGAATGTGGTAGGAGACTGCAGGTGGTACAGGTGCACCTCTGTGATGGATGATGCTGACAGGTATTAATTAGGTTTGAAATGTTTAAATGCGCGCGCAGTAAATGCGAAAACATGAGTCAAAATTATTCAGTGCGATTTTAGGGTTCTCGGCTGATTAATTTGAAATAGTAATGCTTGAGCGCTGAGAGTTCATAACTGCACTCGGCCCTAATGGATGAAAACTTCTGCGAAGAACTGATTTGGTTATTGTTGCGAGACACAAAGAAGCAGATATAAGAAAGTTCAAGTTACTTATCATTATTGTTAACGCCGACACAGGATAAACATAGTTACAGTCAGCGAAGAAGCAGAGCTACAAATAATTCCACTGTCCTTAATTTGAATTGTTATTTCGTTTTTATTTTTAAGCATTCGTTTGTTTTTCTTGTTATACTTTTTTGTTTTCTTTTTATTTTTTAATTAAAATTTTGCTTTTGCTTGAAGGCGATTGATTATTTGTTTTTAGAATTATTTTTCATAAGGGATTTTCTCAGGATTTCAGAAGCAAGCAAAAACAAGTATAAAATACAGTCCACAAGGCAAAACTGGTTATTGAACATGGTCCATCGAAAATCTCCAGCACACTCTCTAGAATTGGAAAGTGCAGTTGAAGACATAACAGAAGCCATCACGAATGCGCTTGAAGGAAACTGCCCCCTAGGAAAAGATAGGAGCAGGAAAGATATGCCACGGTGGAACAAAAATCTGTCAAAACTCAGATCCACAACGCGCAAGTTGTTTAACACAGCAAAGCGAAACGGAGATTGGCAAAGCTACCAATTGGCTCTCACAACCTACAATAAAGAGATAAGAAAGGCTAAACGAAATAGCTTCAGGAAATTCTGTGAGACAATTTCAAATACTCCAAGGGTTCATAAAGCTTTGGCAAAGACGGGAGGAATACCAATGTCTCTTAGCTGAGCTAAATTTTAGCTAACACATTTAGCTGAGTGGTACGCTGCTCGAGCTAAATAACCAAACTTTTGTTTCAGAATGTACTTCATGTCTCTGTCTAAAAATTTAGCGTGCCAATTTAATGGGGCGGTACATTTTCTCAAGCTAAATTTTGACAGATGATTATGTACCGTTTTTTATGTGTGTGTTTTTTTTTTTTTTTTTTTTAATAAATACATCGACGAAGAGTATACATAGAATCGGAAATGGTTGAAATCAGAAAGTGTTGAATTTTCGAAGTAAATTATTTTGAAAGAACAGCTATTTTCAGTGACACCTATCCGCGGCGTGCTTTATGTCAAAATTTAGCTAGAACCTAAGCTTTTATTTGGAGAGAAAAGTTGGAGACCAGATAAAATTTAGTTTAGCTCGAGCAGCGTACTAAGCTTAAATAGAAAAATATACAACTGTCAGAATTAACGAGAAAGGTCATCAATGAGAAACGAAATCATTCGTCTTTTGCTAAACCCACGAATATTTCTAACTGACTATGAAAAGAGCAAGCGAGGATCCAAATTTTCAACTTAATACCAAAATCAATGTTAATTTATGGTAGTTTTTTTTTTGTATCCGAAGACTCTTCGATACCTACCCAGAGGAAAAGCGTAGAAAAATATTCCTCTCTGACTGTATATATATTCCTCCACAATTCAAAAAAGAATTTGAATAATAGCTGAGTGGCTAAATTTTGACAGAGATCAATAAAAAGCTCGTGTATAAGCATACTTGCTTGTAGTAGAAGTTCAATCATCATTTGGAATGCAACTGAGTGTTTGAACAGAGTCACAAATTATAAAATCAATCCCAATAAGAAGATAAGCCCCTTTTGAGAAAAAAAAGGAAGTGAATATTTCAAAAATAAGGAATTTGCAACCAAAGTAAGCTTGGAGTATAAAACTGAGATAACTGCATTAAAATAAAGATCATTCAACTATTCAACCTGTAGAGTTTATGATTGTTTAGAATATGTAGTAGGTAGCTACACACAATATGTTATATCGAAAAGCACCCATAGTTCGAATTCTTCGATCGCTACTGTAACCGTACGTGTATATAATTTCTAGAAAAAGTTTCTAGAAAAAATAAATTTTAGAAAAAGCTCCATTTGAATTAAGAGAAACCAAACTCCTGAAACTGCCCATCGACCCCAAATTATTGTTCCTATTAAAAAACGAAGGCTTTTGCATCACTGACACTGACATTGATTAAAGGCCGATCACCAGCATGTTCAAAAACAAAAAACAATTTCATTCTGTCTAATTTTCCCCCCAATTCAAAGCTCAATGCGAACGGTACCAATGCTCTGTACAAAAAAAAAATGTGAAAAATTTCCCAAAAGCCTAATAGGCCTACAAATACAAAACACTATCTCTGAGCATAAGAATAAGCTTTTATTTTATTTTTTGCTTCTTGTCTCTTATTCCTAGTTTTTCTATGCTACAAGTAACTAGTTCCACCTTCGGCAGAGTTGTGTACGCGCACAAGCCAACGCCGCATAGCAAAAGTTGGCAAAAAAAAAAAAAAAAAATAGAGAAACTAGAAAAATAGTGCATTTGCCTCTCCTTCGGACAAAAAGAGGGGAAAATCTAGTTGCAGTAGTGTTTGTACTATTTTGTAAGTACGGTACCATCAGCTTTTACATCGTTCGCTTTGATCAGTTTAGGTTTTCTAATGACGCGCAGTGTAAGTGTAAGCGGGTTACTTCCAACAGAAAATGTTCCCTACAAAAATTATTGAATCTACCTTCAAATATTTAACTTGAAGAAATTAACATATGTAGTTTCGGTAAAATAAAGTAATCGAATAAATTTTTAAGACCGTCTTTGCATTAGTGTTCCGATTGATTGATCGTTTTACAAAATGGCCGCTTGCCTTTTGCAATCAACAAAGAAAAAAAATTAAAAAAAAATTATTGTATCTGTGGGTGTGCTAAATATCAACAAAAGTATTTTACTATTGCGAGCGTTTATGAAATAAAAATTAATTTAAATTCAACTACAGCATAAAATCAAAAAGGTTAGCGAACTACGTTTGATTTTCACGAAATAAAAAATGGCGATGGAGTTGGGTCGAGAATGTGGTCGAAAGCATGAAATTGGTTGAATGCAAGATCTGTTGAAGTGATCAGTGATGGTGGAGCTAAGCGAAAAAAAAAGAAATGCGTTGCAACCTATGCACGAAGTGCAGTGAGGTGATATGAGGTATGAATTCAAAGCTCATTTATACGTGTGCTACATATTTTATAAAGTGTCCGTACAATTTTTGGATTACGCGATTTGAATCAATTTGGGTAAGTCAAAATAGGTATATCGACTACCATCCCCACTGGTAATCGTTTCTTCATCTTAAATTTAATAAAGCTCGTGGTGACACAATAAGTATTTGAAATATCGCCACTTTGAGAAAAAGCTACAAGTTGACTGCAAATATTTGCTGATTCTCCTATTGAGTCCTGGGGTTGAACTACCGCATCCGTGATCGAGTAATACGTAATTGTATTTGTTATTGTTTTGCTTGTAAAATCCATAAAATTCCGTGACATATGGCTCGCTCACGCATGCGGTAATTCGGCCACTGATTCAATTATCGGCCACTTGTACCATTGTAAGAATCGCCATTGTGTTAAATCAACAAAATCTATCTGAGAGTTCGTCTATTTTAATTTAAAAAGAAAATCGTTAAACGTGCGCGCGTTCCATAAACTAGTGACATGTCAAACTCCGAAGTAACAAAAAACCCGTTCTACGCGAGCAAGGCAAATGTCAAATTATAAAATCGTTACTAAATAAAATCGCTTTTCCTACGCGTAATGAGTAAATCGGAATTTCAGAGAAACAGTCCTTAAATTTGTTGCTATTTTCTTAACGTGGAATTTCGTGTTTCAAAAATATAGAATGAATGACAGATCAAATGGTCAATATGTCATATTTTTAAATTTTAAAGAACTATTCTTCGCATGAATAAAGTTATTTGCTTATTGTTTATTTTTTCGATTGTAAGTTTCCAAAGTTGGGATCAAATCAAATTAAGTTTGAAATCCCAATTGTGTAACTTTGCGAACGGTTAGCTTCGAACGTACAACACTTATGCGAGAAACAGATTAACACAGCGACAGCAACAGCGAATTTAGGATTAGATCTAACGTTGACGTCGCGGTCGATGTTGCTGTGCTAATGAGTTCAAAATAATTAAAATAGGTACATTGGTTCTGAAAAGTTGTCAAAGTTGCTGTTGCTGTGTTAATCTGTTCCTCACATGAGTCCAGTCAGTCTCTTCAAACCGAAAAAGAGTTCTTATTCCGAAAACGATAATTTTCAGACAATCAACTTCATTTATGTAATCTACGCCACGATTTTTAATATTGCGCAAGTTATAGGTCTCGAGAGCGACAACACGATAAAAAAAAAAGCTACAAGTTGACTGCAAATATTTGCTGATTCTCCTATTGAATCCGGATTCAATTAACGGCCTCTAGCGATTCACAATCACATATTTCTGTGGACTTTCCATTGAGTTTTTCGTAGTCATATAGGTCTTCTGTCAGAGGCAATACTAGCGAACCGTATTTTTAGCCTGCGCCTTAAGTTATACTCTTTTTTTGTTGTTTCTGTTCATCGCAATTGCTTGTGGTCAGTTCATCAAGATAAGTAAAACGTTATTTGTCTGGAAATCTATTTTTGGGTTGCTAATTCGAACAAGTAAACAGAATCGAATTGAGCAAACTACGAGATTATTATTTGCCAATCATACTGATAGACAAAAGTTTTCATTGCAAAGCTATCAGTGATATTTTCGAGCCGATAATTTTGCTTAAAAACTAACACACGTCTAACCTATGCATACAATGCCTGACAACAACAAAACTTTTCTAATCAAAAACACCCACACAAAAACAATTACAAAAAAAAAAAAAAAAAAACAACAACATCCATCCGTCCAAAAACACAAAACAAAATGCAAATCTACTTTCTAAAATCTAAATCCGCAACGAAATATGAAACGATCAATACCTACAAAACAAAATAATATTGTTCTGTGGCTCTATTTGGGTCGGATTTAAGACTGTTTTATTGCAAAGAACGTGCAATAATTTAACTCATTTCGACAGGCATCCTCCTCTCCCGCCGCCATTGGCGTCGTCTTGACAATGTCAATGCGATACCCTTGCTTTGGGTGATGATAATGATGATAATAACTATCTCTAGCTATTTTGGTTCGTCGATTCAAGTTCAAGCTAACTTCGAAACAGGTCATGGCCATCATTGCACAAATGTATCCACACATAGATACACTCATACAAAATTCATTAGATACCAAATAATGACGATCTATTGGCTGATTTGTTCGACAATCTCCGTCGGCCGCCTGGACTGAGCAAGATTCAACATTCAACAAATTCAAGAGAACTCGAAACAGCTCTCACGAAAAGATGCAGTTGTGTTTGTTGAAAGCTTTCTCTCAGTTTTTGGCTTGGTGTTAGAAAATTGTTTGTGTGGAGGACGAGGGGGACCATAAAATATGCCCGACTATCATCTTTGCTCTGGTGATGGTTGCGGTCCCCTTCGACTGTATGCTTGCTGTATAAGCATGCGCGAGTGCGTTACCCTCAATGCATCAGCGATATTTATTCGTGAATTATAAAATTCTACGAGTGTGTATAGAACGCATAGATTCAAATGCGGCAGCGACACAACTTACTCACTGTGTGTAGTGTGTTCTGTGTTGGTTGGTAAAAAAACGAATTAAAAAAAAAAAAAACGCTTTTAGCATTTTGTGTTGGCTTCTTTCTTCGTTTTGGTATATTTTTGGCAAACATGCAGCTGAACGTTTGTATAAGCGGCGCACATGCACACATACCTATTGTGGGCACACATTTGAAAATTTTGCCATTATCGCAAGTTTTTCGCATTTTTCTGGTAAATTTTTGTGTGTGCATTTGTTTTTTTTTTTTTTCATCACGTTGCTTCACCAGAACGTTGCTAATTTTATTTCAAGCTTTTTTTCGTCATGTAAAAATATTTATACATACTTGTGTGATTATTTTACTGTGTTCTCGCTCTCTGAAAACTGAAAGGTTAAAAAACTCTTCGGGTTTAATAACATCTCCAAGGTTAGATCAAAAAGCAAATATTAAACAATCGGTAGACGCGGCGCAATGTGCATTTCTTTTCCGAATTCTAATTCGAAATCGATAAGTGAGGTTAGGTTTCAACTGAATAGAATCTATGGGTGCAGTTCGAATTTGTTAACTGATGTGATGACAGAGGGAGACCTTCAAAACTAACTGCAATACGAGTAGGTATACCTTATGTAATGACAGTCGTCGTAAATATACTCGTAGGTATGTTCCCTTTTTATGAATAACGTGACGAAGAACCGATCGACTTCCTTTTTCCTGCTGATGGTTGTGAATTAAATGCAAAACAATTACGATTATAAAATATGATTACGTTCATAAGCAAACAAGAAAGAAGAAAACAGCAAAAGGGAACCATGATTCGCGCTTAATTCTCTTTGTGTTATGCGTTTTTCTTTACTATACCTACGTGCAGCGCACGCCCTTGACAGTCCAAGTACGTAGTTGTAGGTTTGCAGCCACCATATAATCTGGACAATGTGTCACCCTTAAAACCGCATTCCGCAAATTAGTTTCTTGGAATTCTAATTAATAATGATCAAGTGAGTCGCTTGCCAAGTTGAACGGTTTTTTCCCACACACATCATCCAGGCCGTGTCATTGAATAGGTTTATGATGGACTACTGGTAGGGCTGTCACTGTCATGTTCTGTACACAAAATACAACAACACACGTCTACACAGTGTCGCTGCTGAGCAATAACGAGTTAACGTAGGGAATGGAGAACAGAGAACCATAAAGTCTGTTCGGTTCACAGTTTCTAACGGTTAATTGAGTGTAACAATGGTCAAGGCCAACGGATGTAGTAGGCCATTGCTGCCATCCGAGTCATACCTAGTTTAGTAGTATGCACTCACAAAAACAGTGGGTAGGGTATGGTATGGGTGATGCTGTCTATACTTGTATTGTATATGCCGCTCCACGTCAAACGAACTATATGGGAATATGAATCAGTGAATTGTGTACACAGAGTATAGGAAACGAGACGCACAAAGCGAATTACGTTGCTGCTGCTGTTGTTGTTTGTTGATGTTGATATACTAGTTGTTGTGAAAGCTATGATTGGTCTAGTACACTGAGCGAAATCGCAAGAGAGTTTGCAAGTGAATTTGAGACAGAAAAAAAAATCAATCATGTAACTGCTATTTCATTTAAATGTAACCGACGTTTTGTTCATGAGCCGTTTGTTTTTAAATGAAAAATTTGGTCAGTTTTAGCAGGGCTACCAAACGTTAGGGAAGCATTCGACAAACGACGTTTATGAATGCAAGTGTAGGTACTTTACCATTCTATTAAAAAATACTGCTTGCTTTCAAAAATAGTTACGTCACCTTTTCAGAGAGATACCAAAGGAATCCATACTAGAAAATGTTATTTCCCAGAAAAAACACAAACTTGGAAAGCTGAAAAGTCAAATAATAACAGAGCTGGAATCGGCTAAGGTGATAGTTGATCTTCGCCTTTTTGATTGTCGTTTTTAAATATCAACTCTTCTTTGCTCTGCGTGCGATCACAAAAAAAAAAAATGATTGATTAATGGCTGATTGAAAACTCAACATTGACAGTTCTAGAATATTTTTGATTTGAAGAGTGATCGTTATGACTTTCGCAAACAATTTAATTAAAGCACTTTGAGTTTTAAACGTCACTTCCTTGTCGACGCTGTCACTCCGAGAAGCTGGTACATAATTTCGAAGTGTTTCTTTTTTATTGTGAAATATGCAACTGAATTTGAGAATAATAACATGTTCACAATATATTTGTTTGTTTTTGTAAGGTCTCAAGCGAATAAAGAGCAAATATTTTCACCCATTGTTGCCGCCCAGTGACCCATTCTGCCCAAACTTGTCTTTGATAGCCACCATGGGCTATGGATGGGTGGAACATGCGTTGACCTTTATTCCAGTTGGAAAATCAAGCAGTCCCAAAACCTGAACGTTTCTTTGTTAAGTCGAACATTTTTCAGAAATCGGAAATAAATAGGTAATTTATGTGTTGATAACAAATTCTTAACTAATAGATAGCTATAAAAAATCTCATACATTGGGTTAGGAAGTTCCAGAATATTTCCTTTATGTATTTCTTAAGTGAATTCTGAGCAATCGGAATTTTTTTTAGAATAATTCCATTGAAGTAAACATTGCGCTATAATTTTTTATTTTTTTTTTTATTGTTAGGTAGGTATGTATAACTTTGAAACACTTTTTTTTCACACTTTCTATTTTTGGTGGAGTTGAAGCTGAGCCAACCTATATTGCGCACGAAAACGACACAAAGTGTATGAAAACGACACCTAAGTGGCTGTCACAAGTAAGCAGTGGCACGAATGCGTTAGTCAATTTGATAATTATCTGACGAGAAGCCAAAGCGTGAATTTTGATTATCAAATATCAACAATCACCTAAGCCTATTCCACCACAGAATGCAAAAAGGCTTTGGGAAGCATAAGACTTAAGCCGGGGTTTTATTGCCCAAATAGTACTACAAAAAAAGTAAGTGTCAGACATTTCTTGAAGTTAGAGTTCGCCCATGGTAGAAATTCAATGGCAAAATTTTCCATACAAAATTGCATATTCTAGCCTACAAAATATTTAGTGTGAAGGTTAAAATGATTACTAATAAGTAACGCCCGCTGTACCTAAAGTAGTTAAAGTGCTAAAAGATGACATTTCATTTGCAGATTCTGCGCCAAAAATTTAGCTCACCCAAACGACTTACTGTGAGCGCAGGGAGACTTGACCACTCCCTTGGGGAGACTTTAACATACTTAAATTCTTCGGGTAAAACAATAGAACAAATAAATTATTCAGTTAATATCTCATTAGAATACATTTTTATTATATTTGTGGTATTATGAAAGAACAAAAAAACTTTTTAACGTTTTTTATAAAGAAAAACAAAAAAATAGTACAAACTGAAAAACATAGCTATATAATGTGCATTAAAAGAGACATAAAAACTCAAAATTATTGAATTATGAAACAATAATAAGATCTAATATCTAAAAAGTAAAAAAAATATTAAAAAAAAAACTTGGAAAACATAACAAAAATAAGTAAATAACTTCATTTCTAAATAAACTACCATATCATTAAGGTATTTTACCCATGTGTTCGATTAGCCTCTAATTGGTATTACAGTTAGGGCATTTAAAGATCTCAATGTCCCTTTTGGTCAGTCGCATATTTGTTACTAAGACGCAAAAACGCATATCCATTATTTCATCAGAACCACTGATCAACTCTCCCCTTTGAAACCGGCTCAAGTCTCCCGTTCACATTTTTTCACAATTAAAAACTAATAACATTTGTGAAACACAAGCTAGATGGATTTAGTTCTAATATCTACAAAGCCAAATAACTGTTTTATAAGATAATAATGTAAGCTATAATTACTTACCACGTTAAATAAAAAAGTTATCACAAAAAAAAAAAATTGTTTAACTTTTTGCACCAAAAAACACATTTTCACTTCAACAGCCAAAGTCAATTAACAATTTAGAACTATTTTTGTGTGGAAGTAAAGGATCAAGCTCTGCGACATTTGAGTTTTACGGAGGGTTTGAGTGGAATTTGAGTGAATTATTGGGTGGTTCAAGTCTTCCATATGTTCAAGTCTCCCGCTTTCCCCCTAATATCAGTATTAGGTACCACATAAAAATACCTACTGTCATTATTGCTTTGTAGTGAACGACATCGGTTTGTTATAGCAATTACCACAACCACAAACAGACAGAAAACTTGCGCTTGATTTCTATAAACGATGGAGACTTTTGGCTAGCAAGTAAAAACGTCAGAAACAGGTTGGTAACATAGACGTCAAACGTGAATTGATTTTACTAATAAATCAAATTAACGTCCTGTAAAAGGCCTGTCGACTGTTAACAATTGGAATTAAGTGCAAAAAAGACATTAGTCATAAAGATTTACAAGGAAAACAGAGAAACTGGTTTTAACTGATTTTAACTGATCTAACTGAGTCATTGCACAGTTTTATAATGCAAGAGGTTAGTGTCCGGTTTTCTCTGTTATTTGTCTTTTCTTTTTTTTATATACATCTATTAGGCATGAGTTTTTTTTTTACTTTTAATTAAAAAAGATAAACAATGACAGGTTCTGGTAAGGTTTTATTCACTTACAAATGAAGCGCAGTTGTTGTCATTGTTGACATCGCATTGGCTAATAGCTAGATTGTGTAAATTGCGTCTATTTTTATTTAACTTAACCAGAAAAAGCCCAGATATCTTATGCGATCAATATATATATGCCATGAAAGAAGGACGGAAAATGTATATATAATAAGACTGTTTAGAGAAGAGGTCGATTGCGGGAGACTTTGAATTTATCTACCTAAATATTCATGACAAGAACTGAACTTTGTTGAAGGGAAGTCGTAGATTTTTGCAAAGACTAAACGATGGACAAAATAAAACTTATTTAAGAGAACGGCAAGGCTAATTGTTATTCAGGAATGATGCTTAATCTTCCCTAGGAGCATACTAGGTATATCAAGTTATACGTACATTCATTATCTGCTTGATAAGGGGAGAACTATAGCAGGATTGCATGGGCGTAAGCCAGCTTAAGCCAATGTGCCATAACACTGAAATTGAAAGTTGTAATCCTAGTAGGATTAGTTCATTTCCAGTGTTTGACTGGACCTTTTTTTGTCAGTTTTATATGATTTGAACAACTATAGCAACCAAGTCCATGTGGCTATGCATATCAACTTTCTTTTTTTTTATAAAAGAACCATCAACGCCGATCTGATCCTAAAATAGGTAGTCAGTGCTGATAGCTGCACAACGGAATGAAAACCTATAAATAGGTTAAAACAAGTGCAACTTCGATGCCCGTTGGTGGAAAAGGGTTAAAACCTGATTTGCATTAGCACTCCTTTGCCACCGTACTGAAACGACACACCTTCCCTGAGTATACTCTATTGACAACTTCCTGTAACTGAAACTAGGCCATATGATTTACATTCCCAGAAGCCATACGAGGTCCCTATCCCTATCTACCGCTACCCCGTTCCTGTAACTACTTACTTATTCCTTAGCGTGTTGTGCGTGGTACACATCGCTGAACATTAAATTGCAAAACTAAATTCAGAAACACTTTAAAAAGGGAACAACGAAAAAGAAAACGACTTAAATTAACCAAACTTTTTTTTACATGTGCATCCCAATCTCAATCTACTCATGTCCACCATCATCCATTCTGTACTCCAAAAGCACTTTTCTATCTCCTCACCACCACCCAGAAGCCATCACCATCCCCATCTCCGCTACCGCCGCAGCCAACCAAGCTATTACCGGCAACAACAACAACAACAACAGCAAAAAGAACGACCACGACAATGAAATTGAAGACCAAAGACGAGACGAAGCAGAATAGCTCAACGCAAAGCGCACCCGAGAAACATAAGAAAAGAAAGCAAAGGAACTGCAAAAAAACAAAAGAGGAATCCAGAAAAAAAAAAAAAATGTGTTAGTGGAGTAGTTTCCATTACGTCACCTCTTCATAGTCGTCTGTCTATATATAGCCATAGAGCGCACCGCATAGTACCTATATCTGCTGTGGGAATTGGAATTGGAAACAGGCCGAGCCAACACAAAACGCGTGTTTTCAAGATCTAGGCAACAAGACGACACTGAATTCCACAACTACACAGCCATTTGGTCGTGTGTGAGTATGGGGTAGAATATGGCCAACCGCAATTGAAACTGAAAGTGCTCCTCCAGCCAGCTATAAGCTATATCCACT
This sequence comes from Cheilosia urbana, assembly GCA_946477585.1. Lineage (NCBI taxonomy): Eukaryota > Metazoa > Arthropoda > Insecta > Diptera > Syrphidae > Cheilosia > Cheilosia urbana. The sequence goes on along the minus strand of OX297854.1, from coordinate 13,228,103 downwards.
TCCATGACTCTATGCACTCGCGTCGTAGTTCATGGTCTACATATACACACATAGAGTGCATGGTAAGCTTCGTGGCTATCCCTCTCCTTCCTAGGGGTGCGCAACTAAGTGAGAAGCTTTGATAGTGTGTAGTTGCAAGAAAAAAAAAAAAGAAAAAGTTGCTTACAAACACAACGAAGGAACTAATGATCATGGCAATGGCAATAACAAACGATCCAACAATCTGTCTAGACTAGACGGGAATAGTGTGTGGATTGTTGTTTTTTTTTTTTTTTTTATGTGGAGTGGGTTACAGACGACGGGACGGATGTGTGTTGTTCACGTTCTGGATAGTCTGTATTGGCATTGGCACAATATTATAGTTTGCCATTGACAATGTAATACCCGCAGAAATGTGATTAATAATGTTGTCCCTAGTCTACAACGATTTTTTTTGACAGCGATCGAGATCAGCGATGAGGGCGATATTAGACAGGGGGACTGTTTTTTTTTTTTTTTTTTTTTCATTCTCGGAATAGCACTATTCATATTGATGTTAGGAACTTACCCGACCGGCTACCTATCACATCAGTAACTTGACAGCAACTTGTCATAATAGTGGGTTCGTACACTTGCACTGGAAGGGATTTTAGGTTCTTCAACTTGCACCAGAAGGGTTAGGATTTACCTACCTTTTTTTTTTTTCTTTAATTTTTTTTTTATATTATCCTGTCACACAATTACTATAATGTTCATATAGCACGATGACAGACGTCAATATTATAACCGATTATGTCTGCCTGTCTCAAAACACGCGATACAAAAAGAATACATGTATTCGAACGGAAGGAAAGCGTTTGACTGAATCAGAACTTAATAAGTGTGGTGAGATCCTTAATCGTCTACTGTCTATGCGCGTTTCTTGCTTATTGCCGTCTGGTGATGGGAAAACCAAAATACACTGAACACTGCACAAAAAGGAGGGCACACACTAAAAAATAAAACGAACACAACTTGCGAACAAGAATAGGAGGAGTAGGGCAGCAGCACTTTGATAAAAAAAAATTAAAACAAAAATAGGTACACAAAAGAAGCAGAGTGGAACAAGTTGAACCAGTGTTGCGTTGTGCCGCGGGAGGATTCCTATGTAAAAATGTAAAATGCTAGGGCGAAGAAACAGTATTGAGGGAGGTGCGTGAAAAGCTATAGGGAGTGAAGTAAAAGTTGCAAACAGTTGCAGGACAACTTTTGGGTGTTTTTGTTGTTTTTGATCCTCGATAGGTTTATGTTCAATGGAGGATCACCTTGATTCGGTTTGGGGTTTTTAACACGATCGTTGTCTAAAAAAAGAGATAACAAAAAAATACAGAATGATCATCTGACACATCAAATGACAGCTGTCACTTTAATACATAAATTTTTTTCTGTGCTTTTCAAGTACGTACCTACCTATTTCAATATTGTTCACTCCTTTAAGGGAGGATCATAAAATAAATGCATAAGCGTAGGTACTCCAGCTTAAGCCTACATGTTTTGAAAATGGAATTGCACTCAAGTTTAGGCTACTCAGTTGAGGTTGGCTTCCGAAATGGAAATGATAGAAAATTTGTCACTTCAATAACTTTTGACACAAGCAAAAGCCCACAAAAGTAAGTTTTTCTTTTACAGTCAACCCCTCGTTTCTCTGTATTATTTATTTTGTTTTAGTTAATCTCGAAAAACTCCGAAACATGCCAAAAATGTTATAAAGTGTGCGTAGCTTAGAAGCCTACTTTGGCAACTGAAAACTGTCTACGGACGATAATAAATTCAATGCAGTAACTGCTAGATTTTGGGTAGGTAGTTACCCATTGTGATGGAAGAAATGAATCAAATCAAGATTTGAAGTTGGTAAAGTCTTGCTTTTGGGCGTATGCTCTTTTGACGGATTGTGATTTTTTAAACAAGTTCCTTTTACAAAAAAAAAAAAAAAAAGAAAAGAAAAAGTATATACCATGTTAAAAAATGGCTCACTCATAGTTTGTGTAATCAATTCCTTTGACATTGGAACACTGTTTCGACATTCCTAGTAGTCGTGACGCACCCACCATTCACCGAGTGCAAAACTGTTAACGTTGTTGATGTCCATGCAAGAAAAAAAAAAAAAAAAAAAAACAACAGCTTTAACTAGAACTGCCTGAACGAGGAATTACTCGGAATTTCCGGTTTTGCTCCTCTGTTTTAGTTTTCATTTACTTAATATCCTCGCCATCTCAAGGATCACAACTGCATAAAGTGAGTCTTCATCGTGTTCCCCTCTTCAACCAAAGCAGACGAAGTGGAAGACTACAACGACGACGACAATCGATTTGTACTTATATTTCAATCTTACACAATATTCTTCTTCTCCTTGTTAGTTGTTATACGATGCTAGCCGTTACGAGTATTAGTGTTTTATTCGCTCTTTTTCTGCGAACAAAACGAGCACAGTGAATTAGTGGGACATCGGCCAAAGGGATAAAGGAGGCGGGATAACAAATGTTGTAATAAATCTGGAAATTATTACAGCATTACAGCGGGTGATGTTGCTGATGCGATGGAGGGGGTTGCGATAGGATAACCACCGCAGTTATGGTGGTGTTTTGTATGGTTGTGTGTATTCTATATACCTACCTACACTGGGTTGTGCTTTAGTTTTTTTTTTTTTTTGTAGTTGTTTACAAGTAGGCGATAGAAATAGTAATAGATTTTTACGCTTAGGCTAAGATTGATATTTCTCTGTGCCAAATGGGGGTTGCGGATGCAGTAGTGGTAGCAGTGTGTGTGTGTGTGTGAATCGAGTAGTGAGGGTTAAATTAATGTTTTACGCGATGTAAAGGACATTTACGAATGAGACGAGTGGGTAAGAAGGGTGGGCGCTGTAGCTACACGATTTTGGCATTGAAAGTAATGTAATTGTGGGCAGTTTTTTGAATTGCACATAGTGACAGATTGATTTTCGAGTTATTTTTACATGGAAATGGGAATGTAATTGTTAGAAAGCAGGGGTGTGGTTTGGATGCGAGGACACTGGAAGGGTGAAATGACAGAAAAGCTTAAAACATGTAGGACTGTATTAGCGGATTATGTAGGACAGTCAAATTTCAAACTATACATGCATGCGGGTGTGAGTCAACGGAATGTAAATTAATTGGACCACAGGACAGTGGATTTGAGTAGGTAATCGTTGTGTAGTTTGTCAGATGCACTTGTGACGAAGTAGAGCAAATAAAATCTGTGGGACTACAAATCAGACCTTCAGTAAACCCTCTCTTCTACTTTGGAGTAAGTTTCTTTGAAAGCTTCGGCGATCTGGTCAAGGCAAAACTAATAGAACTTGAGAAGACTCATTCAATTTAACAAATGGTTTTGGTTAGTCGCATATTTTATCATAGACACACTTTAGGGGATCTCACAACGGCCATCCTACAAGGTTCCCGTACTAAGGTTATGAACAGTCGCAGAGTTTTAAGTGATTTTTGTAACTTTCACCTAGCTCTAATAAGAAACTCGCCGTTAAAAATTGTTTGACTTTGAAACATTGTGAGCATTTTGATCTAAGAAATCATACAGACACAGACAGAAAAAACACCTGTAATTGCTAAAATTTAAATCTAATGAGTTTAGATAGGACGGAAGTGGCTCCAGAGCTACTACTTGCGATGAGGGCAAACCAATTCCAGCTGAAGCAATTGATTTTCTTTGTATTGTATTTGCCGGCGGCATTTTGAATCTTCATGATGATAATACAGTGGAACCTCTCATTTCTTGTTCTGTAAGTGATCACGCATTTGTGGGTATGTTGATTTAGTTCACTCTATTCCAAAATATAAAGACGTAGGTAGGTACCTTTAGGTAGGTACTTGAATGTTCAGTCTGGTATGGAAATGTATATATCCACTACACAAATTGGGCCTTAGAAATAGAATTCGGTACTCAGTGGACATGTCGATGATGTTTACAATTTTGAGTTAAAATACATAGGTATACCTACAACTTCAATTTTCATTTCGAATGGGATTGACTTCGTAAGACCTACATTACCGACTCCAATTTTTGTGTTCAGTGAAAGCCTACCGCAGATTAAGGCGACTAGACCAGAGAAAGTCTAACCCAGATAAAGACGAATGAACTTTTAAATACCAATCGCTGCTTCTGTGGTGTTTTTTTTTATGAAAAATACTAATAAAACTGTGATTTTGAAAGAAATTAGTCAGATGAAATTTCAACATGAATTACTCCGGTTTGTTGACCAGTCTAGAGATATGTGTTTGACATAATATCTTGACAAATTTTTTGAGAATTGAGACAAAAGTATTTTTTTTTTTTTTTTAATTTCGAAATTCCACAATCTCAGCAGTCATCGTCTGCGGTGCTTGTATTTGTATATCCCTATCAGGCAAGATTGAATTTTAATTGGGCAAACCTAGCGATAAAGTCTCATCGAACTAAGATAACAACACTCTGTTTGTCTCCTCTTTCTGCGCAGCTGTGACTAACTAAAATACAAAAATATAGGTATATACCGTATACGTCAAGTTTACTGCGTTTCTAGGTTAATTGTTATACCAATTCAAATCGTTGCGCCATTTCTTCCTTTGTTGTCTGTACTTATTAACGTTTTATTTTTACAATTTTTTTTATCAAAACGTTACCTATACATATATTTACAAGTTCTGGAAAAAAAAAACAACAACACACCTTTACATCTGCTGGTGTTTCTTGCTACGCAGTTCGCTTTAACCTCAAAAACGTGCAAACAAAATAAGTACGATGTAGGCTTGTGATTTACATTCTAATAGCCGAACAAGTTGCAAAAAAGCTTGAAGCTAAAAATATCGCCACATACATATGCAACAGGCAATCAACAAGCCAAAGGCCTCGAAACGAAAGTGTGCATGTATTATAGGCCTCTTACACCACATACGAGATGATAATTTATCCAGATGGCTCAATGTAAAAAAAAAAAAAAATGGCGACCGACAGTACTAGATCTACTTTATAAGGCGAATAACATGCCTGGATGACACACATGTCTGTCGGATCTTACATTGGACTTGAGACGGTAGACTAGCTTCATTTGGTTTTTGGTGTATACCTACATTTTCCAAATTCGTTCCGTAGTTGGACAGAATACTTACTCCTTCCTCTATGACAGATCTGTCCAAAATTTATTTTCATTTGAGGCTTAAAGCAAGAATTGTTCAAATCTGTAAGCTAGTTCAAGTGCACCCTTTAAAAATTGAAGCGTTCGTTGCTTACGTAATTTGCAAAATATTAATACAATTTAATTTGTGAACTACCCTAGTCTTGTGGTTGTCCTCTTTGATTGTTTAACCACTAAAATAAAAAGTTTGAATTTTATAATACGCATTTCTTTTGAAAATATCCCTCATTTGTCGAAAATAAAACCACAGAAAATGGGTAATAGGTACCTTCTCACAGCCATGCGTTTTTTTAAAACATAAATACCTACCTACTCTTGGAAAGACGAGAAGGGACCTGCAATTGTATAAGAATTTTATATATATGTATAAACTTGCCTATAGTTTTCTATAATTAAAAAAACATTTCGCGGCAGATCGGAACAGAACTAGTACAAACGAATGGGGTTTCAAAAGAACGAAAACTTTGGGGCTCACCAAAGGATTGCACCCTTACATTATAAAATATTTTTTATCAAACAAAATTCCACATCTAAACTGTCTCTATAAATTTTTTGTATGATAATTAAATATTTCCTAGATCGAGTTGGAAAGTTTAGTTCATTATTAGTAAAAACTGAATAAACAATAGTAGGTACGTATTTCGTATGCGAGTCCTTAAATCTTAAATTAAAATTAAAGCATTTGGTATCAAAAACTGTTAAACACTGTACGTATTCCTTAAATAAATAAAAAAAAAATTTAAAGACTAAACACACTCAACGCCATAAAGTTTACAATATTGTTTTCATAAAACAAATTTCACAATCGGGCATAAGTCACCACCTTAAAAGTGAAAGGTCAACAAACTTTGGCAAAATTCAATGCCCCGCGATGAGATTAAAAATAATTTCACACCCGAAAACTTCACATGTAGGTACCTATATCTATAATCAAATTATGTATGAACTCGATTTGTATTTATGAGGATCTTTTCATTTAATCAGAGAGAGTCACTAAAATTCAAACTTACTTTAGAAATTCGTATAAAAATTCCACTTAAATTGTTTTAACTTGTTATTGTCATCTTTTTTTTTACATAGAAAAAAAAAAAACGTAAAAAAAACTCTGTAGGTCACTTTTGAAAAGATTTTGTTTCTTTTTAATTTTTTTTTCTAATGCTCGTCAAATTCACTTGTGTATAGTTTTTAAATCTTATATGGGTAGGGACACACTTTCACTTTTAGATAGTTTGTTTATTTTTATTTTTTTAACTTTTCCAACAATTGTGATCCTTGCATAAAAATGTAACAACTTTTTAAATTTGCTTCCACTTGTGAATTGTCATCTCTAGACGATTGTCCGTGTGATCTCGGATGCGTGCTTATATTATTCGCTTAGTCGCGTGTGTTGCACCCTCCTTCTATTTTTTAGAACTAAACTAAACTAAACCTTTACCGATTGAATTAAAAAACTCAACTGAATTTCGAAAAAATGCAACTCAAATTGAATCAAAAAATTTTTTGTTGTATATTTACAACATTCAAGCGCGCGGTGCGGCGCAGCGACACACAAAACGCACACCACATAATAGGTTTAGTGTTGTTGTATATTTACTACACATGGCGTATAGTATAGATACACTCTACACTCGCGCGCAGATACAAGTTATTTTTTAGACTTTGCTCATTTTTTGGCACTTTTTTTCCGCGCTCGTCGCATTATTATTTCGTTGTTGTCTTCGTCTCCGTCCATGTCGTTTGTTTACAAAAAGCAAAAAGAAAATATAAGGCACAACAAAAAGGGAAACAACAGCAGCAAATATACCTCGTTTATGTCTGTCTGTATATAGGTATGTGCTAAAAAAAACTGCACACACAGTGAAGGCCACGATTGCATATCTACTCTCAGTCCCAGAGGGAATGCAAAAAGATACAAAAAACACACAATTGCAACTGATCTGAATGTGTGTGTGATTTCTCCTAAATCTACTGATTATTTTCTTTTTTTTATCTGTTTGATCGAAAAAAAAAAAAAAAAACTGTTTCCCCCATCGCCGCACAATGTTACATCGACCTGAATTTAGACTCAAGGTAGTAGGTGATCGTTACCAATACCCCAACAGCTTTTGCAAGCTCATTTCGGTCTCCCATTGTCTGCCTTCCTGATAATTAAACAAACAACCCCCTCGACTGCCAAATGCATAGCCCAAGAGACTACAGCACCAATACACCGGCGCAAAAGATCAGGAGGATCGCCGTTCAGGGAGGAAAAAAGTGTAACGATCATTGACACCCCAAAAAGCCTTTTATTTTTTTTTTCCATGTTTGCTCACCACAAAACGTCTCGGCCTCGGTCTCATCCATTCAAAAACTGTATGAAAGAAGTTCCTCAAAAGGAAGGCACAGAAAAAGCTGCCAGCAAAGAGAGAAAAAAAAGTGAAATTCCCGATTAATCAAACACTGAATTGCGAGAGAGTATTCGACAACAACAAAACAAAGAATAAAACACTGTTTACTGTTTACACTGTGTTTGATCAGTTCCAGCTTTCAGTCAAAGTGGCAGAGGCGAACTGGCGGGGGCAGTCAGTGTTAACGAAATCCCGAAGACAGATGACAGCAGTTACCCATTTAATGGGGACGATGCAGTTCCTGGCTGGGGGGTGTGGTGCAATAGGGCACATATAAACGCGAAATATGCGCACCAGATAAAGGTAGTTGATCTATGTCGTAGCAGTACTGGTACCTATTATCTCTCCGAAATGCACACATGCACATAAAATGCTAAAGTTCGCAGAGCTTACTTTTTAACTGCAGATTGTGTGAGCTAATAAGAGAAAAATAAAAGAAATAAACATATTATTTCGGGAAATTTAACAATCACTACGCGCGGTCGATCACCCCCTTAAATTTGTGTTCATGGAGGCAGAAAGCTATTTGCGTCATGTGTATTTGTTTTTTCTTGATTTGCGATTGGTTATGTTAGAAAGTTTGCACTGGACAATGCATACAATTTGAAAGTTTAGAAATTTAACTTAGTTAATGGTCAACCATTATTTATTATGTGGGCTTAAGCTGGTGTCAAAAATAATTGAAGTCTACAAACGTTTGCGATGGGCTATTTATTCTATTATTGCATTTTTCATCCTCATCCTTTTCAATGTACCTTCTGTCTATCTACTTAAAGGGTGTAGTATGTGTATGCTCGATCTAAAAAAACAGTTCTTTGCTCACGTCAGAGGCTTCAAACATGATAAGGAGTAACTTACCTACCTATTCTCCTTAGAAAATTATACACCTAAAATTAATTTTCAGTATTCAAGAACAAATCCACGATTTAAAAAAAAACGTTTATTCTCCGGTTTTTGAATGCCCATCTTTTGAATTTCGATCTATGGCTGAATTGTTCCGCTGGAAATTTGTTTGTTTTTATAAAATTTTATCATTTTGTTTAAAAATAAAATCCCATCACCACCTTTGATGATCAAAACTAAGTTATTATTTTTTCTACATTATTATTTAATTCTGTTATATCCGAATAAATAAGTTCAAATTTTTTTGAACACACTCTTTATTATTTAGTTGGAAAAATATACGCATACATAAATAAATGTTAAATCAAAATAATTCCGTATAATAAAAATAAATTTGTTGTAATTAAAAAAGTGGCGGTTGTTGACTTAAATAAAAAAAAAAAATACATAGTTTGTGACTCGAACTATGAAGGACTTCACTTGCCAATTCAACATGGAGGCGATGAATGTAACTATTATTAGATACTTTTTTTGCAATAACTTAAAAATCTGTTAGGTACCTACTTTAATAATTTTTAAAAAAGTTTTTTTTTTTTTTTTAAAGTGAAAAAAAAAACTACAACTTGGGACTCTGTTATGAGTAGTTTTATATTCATTTTATATAGGTACATATTTGATAAATATCAACTATTTATTATTTGTTAAACGTGTTAGTTCTAAATAGTAGATCCGTGAGTGACTGAAATTTAGTGTATTCTTGAGCCTAACAAGGAAGCCTCATTTCATATTCTATCTATAATTATTTTTAATCTTAACACTAAATATTTTGTAGGCCACAATGTATAATTTTATCATTCCCTCTTTTTTTACTGGTATAAGCCCCTTCACAGGTTCTCATGTGTTTATTTGAACCTATATATTTTACTTCGACTTAAAGTTAGGTTTGACCGATTTGCACATTTGATTCCATTAAACTCGAGACGAACTTCCACATATCATAGTTGCTACTATTTTTCGAAATAATTCTCCCTGACTACCCCTGACTTTCCATGACCAATATTTTTAAGTTTTTTTTAAGATTTTGTTTTTATACGAATTTAGCCAAATATAAAAAAAAAATCTTTAACATATATCTAACTAGCAGAACCCCACCGGCTTCGCCAGGCACTAATAGAATTTAAGTGTTTTTTTTTTTTTTTTCATTTTCTTGACCTATCAATTGAACACCGCAAATAACCGACATTTAAATGGAAAAAAGCGGAAAATCTTCTATAGTCTAAAACTATTTCTGACGTAATAGTATACAAAAGATTGAGTACGATTTTTTGACGAGGTTTTGCTTTTTTAGTAGGTACCTACATATTTCGAAATATAAATGTACCAAACAAACTTACTTGAACGATGCAACCTATTTTTAATACAATCTAGTTTCTATAGGAAAAATCAGGAAGAACTATTTGAAATACAAGTGTTTGGTACAAGCGAGTACGAGCAAGACAAGGAACACGGATCCGTACCGACAAAACAGGAAGCACTTTAAAAGAAACATTTTTGGATACAATTGTAGGCACAGCTCAGAGCAAATAATTTTATTTTCTTATTTAAGAAAAGAATAGACAGTTCGAATTTTCCCTGACCGCTTTTAAAATTTCCTGACATTCCCTGGCCAAATTTTCGTTCCCTGACTTTTTTCCAGACCAGTGGCAACCATGCATTTTCCTTAGTTAGATATTTATTTTATTTTATTTAATTCTTAAGGACAAAAAAAATACAAGAAATACAAAACTTACAAAAATATTTTAACAAGAAAACAAATATCCGCCGCAATGAAACCCTGTTCCAGCCATAGAAGCTCGACTAATAGATTAAAGTTATTTATTCAATGCTATCATTTTTTTGGATAAATTTAGACAATAATTGACTGTCAGAAATACAATTTTTTAAACAATCGTTGGAAGGAACCTATTAATTAATATGTGGTGATTGATTATAATCATAACCACAGTCGTTCCTTTAGAGTTTGTTAGGTCTCCCAAAAGTACATAACTTTTTAATAGAATTCCAGAAAATTGCAGACATAATTTTTTAATAAGAGCACAAATAAATCCAAATTTGAAAGTGATATGGTAAACACATCAAAGAGCAACATTAAGTTTATTGGGCGACTATGGATTAACCGAAAACACCGGATTTTGTTTATTTTACTAAATTTTGTTTGAAATAGCTTTTAAGTTCTATCAGTTTTCTCTGAAAATATTGCCCATAGTTTAAATATTAAGTATAATATTTTTATATATTTATTTAATAATATATTTAATATTTAAAACAAAATTTCATTGTGTTTAAAAGCACTCTATAAAAGAAACATTGTAAATTGGAAGGGAAGTAAATGGTTTAAAATGTTTAAACTCTGTTATACCATTATCGGACCAACATATTTGTTAGAAAATTATTTTGAGGTAACCAAATATAAGTGTCAACATTTGTAAAGGCTGTTGGAAAAAATCCTAGCTCTTTTGTTAATATCCGGTGTATTTCGAAATGGTGAATTGTAAAGTAACACTCCCATCTTTTATGAAGTGAGCCAAAAATATGATTTTCCCGAATAGGTATAATAATTTCTTTTATTTGAATATAACTAATTACGTACTTAGAAACTTTGGTTTTCGTTTAAATTGAGAGCATTTTTATTTGTGGTGTATATTAAAAACATTTACTTCTTGTTTTTTCTTATTTTTACGCAAAACCTTTAACTATTTAAAAACAACTTGCTTAATATGGAGCTATGTTGAACTAAGCCTGAACTAAATTAGGTAGGTATATATATTTTTCAATTCTGAAAACCAATTTACTTAAGAAAGGTTTTTTTTGTCACTTTTCAAATGTTTCTTATTCAGATCATTCTAGTTATAACTACGGTGACCAGACCATTTTTCCAATCACATAAATGAGGGCACCTGCTTTAAGTAAAAATAGAACATTCATATGATCAAAATTAATAGGTTTGATAGAAGGAATGTACTTCGTCCTTGGAAATCAATGCGTCAAAATTACCATCTAACTCGACCTTTGTAAGAATTGAGAAAGTAATTTCTGGCATATTTGATATCGTAAGACGTTTTTTAAAAAAAGAGAACGTTTAGAGGTTCAGTTGAGTAAAAATATTACACTATTTTGTTATCTTTAAGTTAACTAATCAGAGAGGACACATTAGCGAAAAAAAGGACTGTGGTCTCAAAAAAGAAGACGAAAGATCACCGTAGTTAAAACCCATCTACCTACATTCTTAAAGGTTTTTGCTACTTATCTATTGAAACGGTGTGGGTGATTAATCAGGCACAGGAAAAGAAAAATACACATTATATGTACTCTAGAGCCTTTGTTTTTCGAAAGACGAAAGTAGCCACATTCATTTTGATAGTTTTATTAACATTTATAACGCTTCTTATAAGAAAAAATATTTTTATTTAAAGAACAGAAAAATTATTGAAAAAAAAAGGAGAACAATCCCATTCAACGATAAGTTGACGATCCCAATTAATGGTAGATTAAAATTAAAATTTCTCATTAAGAATCGTGACATTTTTTCACCTACCTACCAGCTCTTCACAGGAGTAAACCAAATTTAGATCCACATTGCACGAACTTTGAATTTTCGCCGCGTGTTAAAAAATCGTCTAAATTATTACTAACTTCGGAAAATAAATTGAATTTGAAGAAATTTTCAATAATTAAGTTATTGTAAGTAGTCTTCCACTAGGTTTGCTATAAATACCTACCCAATCTACTCGAAGTCTAGAATTTTTAATACAATGTTTTTAACACATAATTTTCCCAGAAGCTTACACTTTTCTCGGTCCAGCAATGACGCATTTTTACTATCGGCAGAACTTTTCTGATTATTTTTTCATGGAATAAATGGAGTTCTTGGAATTTAACCAAATAGGCAAACTTACATGACACTTGTCGACTCCAGCTAACGAGCATTCACAATTTACTGCATCTGAGTCATGTGGAGATATAATGCCATCGAACTTTTTATTCTAAGCAACAAGCTGAATTTGGAAAAACCAAACAGTGGGTCATAATCATACATAATATGATTATGATTATGAGTGAATTATAGTAGAAGTCTTGTACAGATGGGAGTTTCCATTTTTGGGATGAATTGAAATTGCGATATAAATTGGATAGCTACATAGTTGGGTGCAAGGTGCGACTATTGAAAGTGTTTTTTGGTTGACTGGAATTGGACTGGACATGTACGGATTAACCATTGTTCCAGATGGGTTCTGGCACCTGAGTGAATTAGTAGAGCAAACACTGGTTCTACGAAAGATAGTTTGAAAGGGGACTACCTACCTTTAATCTACAAAATAAAAGGATACCTATAGCTCAATTTACAAGCTGCTGACAACTGCAATGTTCCTACATGCTACAGCAGATTATTTCTTTCTTTCAGTCATGTTCACTATGACTTTCCAAATATTTAACAAGAGTATAACTACACTTACGTTGAATCCTGTTCCGAAGATCAATGTATATTTTGCGCTTCCTTAGTGTTATTTCATGCTGATATTAATCCTTCGGCTTGTCCATTTATTCAAAAAGAAAATATGTTTTGTAAAATTTTTCTTTCTTTAATTTGCACTTCTTTATCTATTACAAAATATTGCACTCCTTTTCCTTGTCAAACAAAAAAATATATATATTACATTCCCAATTGGAATTAAAACTAAAACAAAACTAAATATCGTTAACACAACTCTCTTGAAATCAAAAGAAAACACTTGAAATTTCGTTAGTCACACTTGTATCCAACCGGCATCGTCTCCCTCGCAAACGGCAAAGTCCACGATGCAGGACAATCTCTTTTTTTATCGGCACACAATTTGAATTTCTTATTAACTTTTCTTTCACAACAAATCAATTTGCAGACTTCTTAACTAAAGTACACAATATTAGAAGAATATCCTCCAAAAACAGTTCACACTCAAGAGTCAAGTCAAAATAACTCCAATGTATAATAACAACAACAATAGCAGCAAGGAAAATAATATCCAACACAAATGGCGACAACAAATACGGAACGGACGAGACCAACCAACTATGTATGACTGCCTAGTCTGGCGGTTAGAAATCTTTTGGCTCTAAACGTTATGATGCTATGTGTATTTTAGTTTTGTACCATTATAATAATCACACACACATTATGACACGGACGAACAGCAAAGCACAGGAAAAAAAAAACCCATCATCATCCACGAAATGAAAAGGATAAATAATGGGAGAGAAAAAACACAACATGAAAATACACGCTCGGCGGAGAAAAAACTCGAACAGCGAACGAGCGAATCAGAGGAATAAAAAAAAAAAGCCGCCGCACACGAACGTGGCAGCAAGGAACACAAACTTCACTTCATAACCCCCCGCAGGATCGAGAAGATGTCCTTCTCAACCATCGTTGTCGACGTCGTGCTTTCATCCCCTTTTTTTCTCTTTCTCTGTCGCCGCACCAAATCATATACGTTACGAAGCCCATCATCAGGGAGCGAGCACACCGAGTGTGTGGAAAAAAGGAACTCCAGATAGCCCCCCTCAAAAAAAAAAAACTCCTTATTCCCGTTTTGCTCCCTTCTGTGTGTGTGATGGCTGCAGAAAAAAAAAACACAGGACTCCCGCCGCCGATATTTCATTATCTTTTTTTTTTCTCTTCTATGTATGAATGTGTAATAATGTAGGATGGATCCTTTATAATAATCAAATACACTCATGAAAAATTCCACCGAAAAAGAAGGAGAAAAAAAATATCCCTCCTCATTCCTGTTTATATTTGGCATCCTCAAGCCACTGTTTCGCGCCCACCCCCCACAAACGAACGAAAAAAAAGGCCCCCCTCAAAAAAATAACGCAAAAAGAATGGCAAAAAAAAAATCAACGCGAGAGACACACACACACACTCGTATTCAATCGTCCTTTCGGTGCGCTTCACCCTCGAACACAGAGCACATGTTGTTCGATGAAATTTGCTCTCTCTCAAAAAAAAAAAAAAAAAAATCAAAACAAAACTGAGATACGCCGATAATTCAAGGTTGAGGGGGGTTGAAGTGGAGTTTAGATCCGCTCTTGGTGCAATGCAACAGTGGGCTTTGCCTATGCACCACGCGCGTTCGACAAAAACACAAAACACCGCGTGTCCTTACCAACAACCGCAATATTATCGCACGCCACCAACTACCCGGGAACGGAAAAACTTTCAAACGATCAACTGAACTGTTAGCAATTAACTGTTAACTGTTAACTGTTTTCGCCCAAAGCTAGCGTAAAAGGACGAACTCGAAACGCAAAAGAACGACCAAACTGAGTCGAGGGAAGAATAATGAAACACTGGCCAGCTGGCAGCTGCTGAAGTTACAGTATCCGATTCCATTCAGATTTCCAATACGGCGCCAAGAAAAAGACGAGAATGTCCTTCGATTACTGGATACTACTACACAGAACTGAAATGCCAAAGGGACATCGTCGTCCAAAAGAGAAAATCCACTACACCAGTGGCACCCACCTGCCCACCCACAAAACACCGTCCAAATCTCTTGTGTGCTGCTTTTACCGTGTTCGTTTTATTATTTTTTTTTAATCACCGCGACAAAGTCGCGTGGCAGGATTTCTCTCTTAAAAGCATATCCCTATTCCCTAGGTGGCTGACATCCTCTTGTTAGTTAATCTAGTGCTAGTCGTATAATTTTTTCTCACAAACACAGTCACAGTCACAGAAAGATTGGATCCCTTTTCCCTTGGCGACTAAAGAGAAAGACCCGTTCAAACTTATATTTCACTCTCTTCGATTGTCCTCACAATTGCCGTCGAAAAAAAAAGTTCTACTTTACAACTTCATCCCCTTCGTAGTATTCCGAGGAAATTATTTGTTTCCCCTGCTCGGGCTCAGACAGACAGCCAGTTGAGCCATTGCCATGCCACCCTTTCTCTAGGTCCTTTCAATGGAAATTCCCTGTCCTTCCTTTTGTGATTACGCGAGAGAAAGAGAACAAACGCACACACCGGCTTCTTCGTTTTTCTTTTGCACTTCTTTTCATCCAGAATCGCGCGAATATGATGGAAAAAAATTGGGGAAAGTGAAAGGGATATTTTTTTGCCCATGCTGTGGGTGGCACTGGATGCAGATGGGGGTGGGTGGTGAATTTTTCTGTGATTTCTTTGCATCGGTGTTTTTTTTTTTTTTTTTTGCTGGCTGTTTTTCTTTCTTGTTTCGTTGTGGAGGGGAAAGTTTTTCTAGATCCTCATGCGTTGGTTGGTTAGGGGTAAACGGCGACGTTGATGATGATGGGCCAAACAGTAGGTGACTAACATACATACAAACAAGGCAATTGAGCACATTTTGGAGTGCCAGAGTGTAATCGAAGAGATGAGGTGTTAAATTTCTGTGTGATCCTTTTGGGCTGCGTGTAGACGGTTTTTATGGACGTTGGTGTAGTTTCTTTTTTTTGTTATTCTGTTCGTCCTTTTTTTCTTTGGGGTTCCCTTTTTTTTCCTTTTGCTGTTGCTCTCTCCTCTGGTGGTGTGGATTTATTTTTCAGACACGTTATGGACTAAGTGTCGTCGTTGAGTTTTGGGTGCCGTCGCCACTGACGCCGTAGTCATCTATTGCAGCATTCATTTAGATTAGATTCACCTGTGCAATTTGAATTGAATGAATGTTTGCAAATAATTTTTTTTTTTTTGTCGTGGGGGGGGGGGGGGAATGAGTTTTGTTTCCAATTGTTTTAACTTGTTTTCGTTTATTAATTTATGTTTGAAGGCAACTAATGAGAGGGGACGAGCGAGGATGTTTCAATCGTTGGAAAGGCGGAATTATGTTTCCGTAGATCAACATTTCCAACAAATCGGAAATACCTAGAGGTGGGTAGGTATACCTAGGTACCTTCGAGAGTAAGCTTGGAAATCAAGTGACCTCTTAACAGGCATCTATAGGTACCTACCCAGGATATACCTATAATACTTTTGTAAAAGAGATTCACCTCGTATAGCAATAGAGAGTTATCAAACATTTTGACTGTTGAGTTTACGTTTTCAGTTCTCAATTTTATTTTTTTGTGTACCCTACCTAGTTTTGGGACTAGGTATAGGTAAGCTGAGGAAGATAAAGTGACAAACTTTTGGGTTATGCGCCGGCTTTTGGTAAAAAATCAACCTTAGCTAGGTGAAGTGTTTTACGATAAATAAAAAAATATAGGTAGGTACCTATGAAATGAGATTTACACTCACATTTTGAGCTTTTGAATGCCTTGTAATAATGACGAATTTTTTGTTAGCTTCAAATCGATGGTAACGAATTAAGCTATGGTGCCGTGAAATAACGTCAAGCGAAATTCCAAAATTCGGCGTGATTTTACTTTGTGAAAGAGAAACAACCCCGAATTTCCTTGTTCGGTCTTATTGCAATTTTCTAAAAGGAAATAAAGCCCAGTCGGCCTTACTTCGCTTTGAATTTATAAATACATTCAGATGATGTGCAAAAACATAGCTCCTATTTTAGCTATTAACTAATAATTTTGTACTATTTTTTTTTTTCAAATTTCCCCCTCTATGTAGGTATTTCAGCATTTACAGTTTGAGGAAATAGTAGTTAAAAATTCGAACTATTATGTTCAGCGTTCCCAAACCATTCTGGGGTTTGAGCACCGTTTTGAAAATTGTCAATATTAATTCTGTCCTCTGTCTTTTTTTTAAACAGCTGCAAAGGTAATAAACAAAATATTACAATTACAATTATTATTACAATTATTATTATTACAATACAATACAATACAATTTAAGAATTAAACATTTTTTTTTTCCTGCAAAGCCTAAGTGGCTTGTCTGCAGAAGATTGGATATTTTGTTGTTATCTTTGAGTTCTATTAGCATTTTTTATTAATAATAATTTTACTTTATTAAATTCCAGAAAAGATATTAAATTAACAAACATTAAGACTACAGGTACTGAAAAATTTGTATAAATTACGAGGCATTGACATTAAGATACATTTTTTTAATTTTTTTCAAAAAGACTGGTTTAGGTAGATCAAGAAAGTGTGTTGGCAATTCATTGAACATAGCTGGGACAGTTACTGCGTAGCGTCTACGTCCATACTCGTTCCAATATATCGGGACTATATATTTGTTTTGTTGTCGTCTTCTTGTATTTACTGTTTGTTGGGTCGGTGTTTTATACGTGCTGTCATCTTTAAATGTTGAGAATATCTGCAATTTATGCAGTTGATTGATTGATAGATACGATTTAGTGCTGTCACCTTGTTGTCGTTGCGTTCTCATCATCGTCTTCTGAATGCTCCTGTGCAGCATATTGAGTTTTTGGAGCTGCGGCGCGTTTCCCCACGCCATAATACCATATCTCAAGTGCGACTCCACCAGGCCGAAGTAGCACTGCCGAAGAACTTCTGTTGGTCATCTACTGCTTAGATGAAATAGAGCGTAGGCGGATTGCCTAAGTTTTTTTGTCAACGTGGTTATATGATAGCTCCATTTGAAGTTATAGTCAACCATAACTCCCAAATATCTGTACTTTGATACGTTTTCAAGAACGGTCGAGCATTCGTCGTCGTCTTGAAGTAGTCCGAAGTTTTGAACCTTGTGCAGACATTCCAGGTTGTGTATTTTTATGTTTATTTTCTGCTTAAGCATATGTGGTGGACGGATGTGCATGACTTTGGTTTTTTTTGGCGTTAATATTGAGTCCGTTGTCATGACACCATGCAGAGACTGCATTGAACTCTTTTTGCATAATTTTCTCCGCTGCTTCAAGTATAAGTAAAATAACAACAACAAAAGTTTATTCTTATTCAGTCATATGGTTGTTGCACAGTAAAATAAAAATAAATACTTTCATAAAACTTTGCAAAGTACCGATTTTGGAAATTACATTTTCAGGAATTATTATTATTATTTCTTAGTTTATTTTTGTATTTAACTCATTTGGCTAAAACCCTTTCCACACCTCCATTTGAGTGTGGCATACGTAGCAATTTTAAGACCAATTCACAATAATTTGGAAAGGCTTTTCACCTGAATCCCGTTTCCGTTTCTACCGTTTGTAGCTTTTCACTATCACGTTCACGATTAAATAGTTTTGCGAGATCAATAAAAATTAACCAAAACGCAGACAGAAGAACGCATTACATTTCAAGAGAAATTAACTAGCTTAAAATGGATGGCTGCATTCAAAGAAAGAGGAAAAAGGCGGTGTGCAGCGGCAGCGTTAAAATAGCACTAACATATTTTTTAACCCCTAAGCAAGTTATAGTTAAAAAATAGTTATACATCTTTTTCTTTCTGTAAATTAAAAATATACTAAAAGTTCTCACCCATTCTGGAAATACATTTTTTTCGCTTTTATTTCACAAGAAATGTTCCGCATTTTTTGTACTTTGTCAATATCAAATGACGCCGATTTCAAAAAATTCGTTTTGAAATTCGGGGTTTTTTCGCTTAACGTTATTTCACGGTACCCACCAAAATGGCACGTATTTCACATGCAAAGACGCTACGCAACAAAAAAAAAAACCGTAAGTTATTCAGTTGTATTTTGTGAAGTTTAAAAGCCGATAATACAGTAACAGTAACCCGTTAGACACTTGAGACAAATATTGGTTGAGCTGTTCGAGAAACAGAGCTCCAAGGTATTAAAAATCAACTTCTAAAACAAGTGAATCGGAATGGCAACTCTTCTAAATAAAGAAATATATTCTACAAACTACCGAACCTCGTGTATCTATTTTCCAGCCATACAAACAGGAAACCGGAATTGTAAATGGGCTTTTATTTATTTTTCCACGCCGATCGGAAGGGTAAGCCTGTAGGAAATATGTACATAATTGGGTACCACGATCCCGCCTCATCTGCGGCTCTGGATAATTTTAGATATAAGAATCGAAGACCTATTTTGGCAGCATCTGTATATTTAAAACTCTGAACAATTAGTCCTCACGTGCTCACGTACTTAAAAACATTATAGAAAATCAATACCGAATGGTAGACTAAAATTTGTACCAGGGTTTCATTTCAGTTTTTCTTTATTTTTTTATATGTTGAGTCCTTGTTCAAGTCCCGTGGGTCAATTGTTAGTGGCCTGAACTGCTGGTTAGTAAAAACCTATGAGAGGGTTTTCATAGCCCCACAGTCTGACAATTTCATAATAAAGGTAATGTGTTTGGGGAACAATGTGCTACCACTTCAAAAGAGATCAAGATCGGGAGTATGGCAATGCAATAATCCAGTTATTTTCCTATTCCTCGTTTTTGCATACCTAAGAGAAAGATAATTTAAATTACCTACCTTTGGCAACGGTTAACCCAAATAAAACAAATGGGTTCATAGGGACCTAAGTGTGGTACAGTAGAGTTCAACCTGTTCTACCAACACGTAAAACTAACTTAAACGACCTCCGATCTATGCGTCAATTTTTGAAAATGAAAAGAAAAGTGTTCTTTTATAAAAAAAAAAACTTCAATTCCGGACTAATTAGTAGACACCTTTGAGAAACACTTCCAGCCATATTAATAAAAAACCCGTAACTACTCTAACTCATATGTTACCTACCACCTAGTTAAATAAATAACATATTATAGTTGAATTTTCTTATTAATAAATGAAAATAACTCATATAATAACTAACTGATTTTTTCTCTAAAATAGCTACTTAGAGCTGGCATCACCTAATCATATGGTACTAAAAACTATTACACATTGACGGTCATTACGGCTGGCTAGTAAATTTCAATTGTGACAAGTGAAAAAAAAAGCAACAATTTTTTCATATTTTCTTTTGAAAATGTATATTTATTTTTAATGTTTGTTATTTGTTTATTTTTTGTACACTTATTTTCGAGTTGGGGCGATGGTTACCGAATCCTCTCCTAACAAAATTTACATTATTCAAAAACACTGAACAACTGTGAGCCATTTTGTTCCACAATTTTTTCAAATTTAAATTTAATTCATTTGTCATTTTGACAGGAACCATGTTTCTAATAGTTATTGGGGACGTTCGGATTCATAGTTTAGTAAGTCTGACAGCTGTCTGCTTAGATGTATTTCAGTTTTGATTGGCCCAGAGTGGTCACGTGATTAGTTTTTGCAGTTGACGTTTATGGAGGGGAAGCCGACAAATCTAGTCAAGAAAAACCTGCCTGCATACTCAGTTGACATTTCAAAGAGTCAGATTTAAAATAAACAGAGTGGCCGTGGCAGAATTCTGAAGAGTCAAAAAAAGGCCGGTGAAAGAAAAAGGTGCCATTTCTAAAACTACTGTGCAAATTTCGAATTTTCGCACGATATTTAACAAGCAATAGCTCGCATAACTATAACATAGTGTTGTGATAGGCGACCGTGTTACATTTTAAATGTACTTATTTGAAAATAACAATTTTTGAAAAAATTATGAGGCAAACTCAAACAAAGGTAACGCTGACCGCGAGAATACAAAAACAATTCAAGTTGCTAAGTCAACGCGTTCGGATTTCTAGTCACGACGAATCTAGTTGACGTTTTACATACACTAGGTATCCGAACGTCCCCATTGACTCGCTAACAGACCTCCTACCGTAAATTAGTTATGTGATAGTAACGATGCGTTGCGAATGGTTGTGAAAAGCTAGGCCTAGGGTCCCTCTGGACCTGTTGCGCCAACTATTATTTTTTATAACGATGCATTAGTTATATTCTAAAAATGTTTATTAATAGGAATTTGAGTTTAACGAATGCGTTTGCCATTAGGTAGTTACGCGACAATTATTAATACGACTCTTCATTTCTTCATTCTGTAGGTATACGCATTCAACTATTTCTGTTTGTTTTGTCGTTCCGTTTTCTTAAAAAAAAAAAGGAACTTCAGTTAAGAGCCAATTTAAAGCGGCTTCCAGAGGTAAAACGCTTGTACATTTTTTTTTAGTTTTTCTTTTAAAAACAAAATAGATTCGTTCTTAGATTACTCAGCATAGATAATACTACCTATAACATTTATAATTAATAACAACGAAATTAAGACATTTTAGTTAACTTCTCAATTTCCTGTTTATTTATTTATTTATTTAAGTCTACCATTTTACAATTTACAGACTATATAATTACATAATTAAAAAAAACTCTTAAAGTAAGAGAAAAAATATTTAATAAACAAAAAAATATATTTAGTAATAGGCATTAAACAAAATTAAACTGAAAAATGTTAATTTAATTTAATATTAAGCTAAGAAAAACTCTTCAAGTGAAGAGAAAAAAAATGAATTTAAAAATTTATCAAAAAAAAAACCTGAAAAATGTTAATATAATTTAATATTAAGATAAAAAAAACTCCTCAAGTGAAGAGAAAAAAAATTATGTTTATAATAAATCGGAGTGTTTGCTACCTACCTTACCTTAGTGAAAGTCGGTCAATTTTAGTAAACGTTCTTCCAAAAACAGTTAGAGAATGACCACCTTAGCGTACAGATTTCACATGTAGTCTACCAGGACGAACTGAAAGTCTTCACCATCGATGTGCAGTTCACCAAGTAGAAAATTAGTCCTTTCTGACCAATTCAGCCGTTGCTAGCAAATTTTGATTGGATATATGGAATTACATTGTCTACGGTTTATTGCGTTGCCATACTCCCGATCTTGATTTCTTTTGAAATGGTAGCACAATGGTTCCCCAAACACATTACCTTTATTATGGTGTACATCATCATCATTTTCAATTACATTCATCATTTCGAAGAGCGACACTTATGTGCATCCACTAACCTCCAACCCGTGCTCATAGAAATTCGTCGTTTTAATCCCAACAGCATTGTTATGGATAGCACTCTGTTTTCCCCCACGCATACGCATCCCCTAAATCGTTGAGACTGTGACCTATGTAACAATACCTTGCATCACGTATACCTCATATAACCACCATCAAACATCGAGCCATCCATCCATCTATCCATCCCATATTTCACTCACTTATTCAAAGCGCTCTCTACCCCAGCCAGCTCCTATATTCTAAACATGACACACCGGAGCCGGGACTTACTACTTCATGTTCGTTTCGCTGGAAAAAGTGGGAAAAGTGCGTTCTGCGTTCTGCGTTCTGAGTTCTTTTCTTCACCCGCCTATACCCGCTGCTTGTCCTCAACGAAGGAATTTTCGTTCAAAACATCCTAGTCCAGGGGGCAGGTGGGTGGTGGGGGTAGTGCCGCGTATCGCATACTGCCACTCGAACCGACTACATACGTATGTATACCACCCCTTCAATGACTCGTCGTCGAAACGGTGCGCCGTGTCGTTCGACGTAAAAATTAAAATTGCAAAAAAAACCTGCGAAGAAGCAGCAGCGACAGAGCGAACATGCGAACAGAAAAAAAAAAATTCTAACACCGCCCACTAACACATGTGTATAGAAATTTTTAACTAATTTCACATATAGTTAAAAAATTATATACTATCGGGCCGCCCTACATACATAGCGCCACCCCGCATCCATCCACAGCACATAGGTAATATTCAAACATTTTTTTGTAATTTTAATTTGTATACCATTTCGGTGGTACATAGGAATGAAGAGGGCTGGTTAGAGGTGGAGGATTGAAAAAAAAAAAAAAAAAAAAAAACCGACGGTGGAAAGCGATTTTCCATTATAGTGAAAAATAAAAACAAAAGTTTCCCAAAATGCTGAGCGAGGGTTGTGTATAAGCTCTGATGATGATAAGTAATAGAAGGGGGTGGCTGTTGGCTGATATGGCACACGAAATTCGGAGGAATGTAGGTATGTGCAACAGCAACACAGAACACACATGTGTACGAAACCCCCCGCACTTGCTGCGTGATATTATTGTAATGAAAGGCACACATACCTACATTTATTTACATTAAAAAATTAGGAAGCTGCCAAGTGTGGGTGGCTGTGGATGTTGCCGCTGGTAGCAGGCGTCACTCGCTTGGCACCAAAGGGAATGGCAAATATTAAATTTCATATTTTCCCCATCGATATTGAGTTGGGGTTTTTTTTTTTTTTTGTACTTATTTTGTATCAAAAAATAATTTTTCATAAGCCAAATGATTTGCAAAAATATTCTGAAATTATGGACAAACATGATCGAATCCAACGAGCGGCTATACTAGGCAATGGCAAAAGCCGCCTGAAAACTGTTAGAAAAAAAGGAGTTCTTTCGCGCAGAATACTTACGTTCGCCGCAGTAAAAAAAAATTCTGTTTTAATAGCAGTTCCCAGAACACCCCCTTCATCAAGCATTAGTATGACTATGAAGGGCAACCTGATAAAAAGCGAACAAAAAATTCCCCGAGCAAGAGTACACTGTTCAGACGGTAAAGTTGCCGTCGCTGTGACGCTAAGCATCACCACCCCCATCCAACCACCGACGACGCCGGTGTAAGGGGAGGACAAAAAAAAAAAAAAAAAAAAAATAAAATAAAAAGAGGAAAATTGTATTTTTCCATCTAATGCTCATCTCTCTCTAACTCGGCGACTGATTACTACTTTTATTGCTAGCGAATGCGAACAAATGAACGCGCCGCTCTCTAAGGTAGTTTCTTCTTGTTTCTTCGCTCCATTCCGTTGGGGTGGTCTTTACGGGCATACGCGCGGCGGCGTTTCCTATACATGTAAGTGTGTTGATGCTGATGCTGATGCTCTGGAGCTGAGTCGCTGCGGAGCGGAGTCTAATGTATGATTGTGTCGGTGTTCGTCCTTTTTTTTCTGCCGTCGTATTTTTTAACTACGTGTTCACAGTTAAAAAAATCTCATCTCGCTTTTATTTTATTTTATGCTGGTAGTATGTAGTTACATCCCTTCTTCTGGTAGAGTCGCTCTATTCTATACTTTGGCGTCTTGGAGTTGCTGGCTAGATTGGAATAGGGTTGCCATCTAAATCTGGCTTTGCGCTGATGGCTGTTTGAGGGGAATATAAAGGAGTCCATAGGTATGTACAAATTCCAAACGTCCACTTACTGTGACATGCAGTTTATGAACGAAGCTTTTTTAAACTTTCTTGAGAACTGATTAAGGAGACTTTTTTTAATAGCTGGAACGCACTTAACAATTTTGGTTAATTTTTTAAATGGTACTAAAACATTTTTGAGCGGTCTGCAATAACTTATTCTAATTCTTGTTACAGAACCCTGCCTTGCAGTTTCTTTTTCTAAAAAATATAAATGTTGGCGTTTTCCTGCCAACGTCAATGAACTCTCAGACCGCGTTTCTAAATTAAAAAGAGCTTATAATACGGTTCAATATCTTCCTGATGACTTGGGGATTTAAAAGATGTAGTGTTCGAACTGGTCCCAATCTAGTGAATTAATTCCTTGTACCTACTTCATTTGGGAGCATTTTGAAGGAATTTGTGGCGTTCTGTTGAGTTTTTAGGTTTTATCTTGAGTCATCAAGAACTTCATGTCGAGCAGTTACTTCTCCGGACGGAGCGTTCCATACTTCGATGGTTTGGTAACATTAAACACATGCTCCCAACTCGGAACGAAAGACGTGCTATGGAATCCGTGGCATCAGGCAGGCCTCTCCTAGGAAGACCCGGGATGAGATGGTTAGATCAAGTCCGGAATCTCTCCTTGGCCCGTATGGGGATTGATCAAGAGTCGGTGGCGGAAGATCGGGAGCTATGGAGGGTCCACTTAGACATCCTACAACCTACACCCGCGCCATTTGAAAAGAATGAATGAATGAATCTTGGGTCCTAGGTAGGGACGCATGCCTGATAACACGATTGCCTAGTACGTCTTGGAAAACGTGTTGGATATATATGATACTAGTGACCAAACCATTCGCAGTAAATGTGAAATTGGAATCAATTTCAAAGCATAAAAGTATAGTTGACAAGTAAAGATTATAATTTTCTATTGTACGACTGCGTCCTTCGCTTCTTTCGTTCGCAGGGTGCATCTAGAACTAAAATCAAACCAGCAGGCGACTTCATTCAATGTTTCAACGAAGAGGCCGGATATCACAAACCAATCCCAAGAGCTTGAAACAAACACTTAATTCGTTACCCTATCCTAGTAGACCCATACCCAGTTTAAAAACAGCTGCACACACAATATCATTGTCAAATTTCTATCAAGTTGACCGCAAATAAAATTCAAGTACGTATACCTACTTAAAAGCAGTGCAGTAGGAAAATAATGTCCTCTATTTTATTACCCACTTGTCCTTAAAAATAATTTGTTGCCCCTTTGTTTTGGAAACTTCGAAAAACAGTGGCAACCCTATTCTATGTTACATTGATGCTGCTTAGAATCGCTTTACCTCGAACAAGGGAAGACACTCGTAGTTGTATAGAAACGGCGGATAAAACCGGCGGCGTCGGCGACGACGGCGATGGGGGTTGATCAAGAAGTAACGAAAAAAAATCCCTAGTAGTTGTAAGTGGATATTATGTAGGTATGAATTTATATTTTATACAATTTTTTTCATTTTTCATTTTCCATTTTTTTTTTGTACTGTAGCAAATACTTACCTAGAGGTAGTGTTAGTATTAGTGGAGATGTAAGTAAAAGAAGTACACATCGCGACGTTATTCTCTTTTTTTTTTTGTTCGCTATTTCTATTGCTTTTATGTGTAGGTGAATTTTTTATTTTTTTTCCAAGTTAAGGGGTGGTGGATTAGGATATGATTTAGGACAGGAACGTGGGGCTAAAGTTCGGCATTGTACTAGGTTTGCTATATAGTTTTTTTTTTGTAAGTATTGATTATAATGTTTTGGAAAATGCTCTGTTTGGGGGTGCGGGGTTGTTATGTCTTTTATTTTTTAATTTGAAACTCGTTATGTAAGTTTACGCGGAAAAGAGACACTCAAATTGAATGCACCACACAGCCCATTTACTACCACGCGAAAGACTATGATCTAGAAAAGTGCTCGAGGTCTCCAGCTCTTAATTTGATTCAGCTTGATTTCGTTTTCGTAACTTATCCCAGTGTGTTGTCAAGGTAATTTTTCGCCGTCGTCCGTCTCAAGGACTTTTCGCCTTTTTTTCCGATTGTTAAGTGTATGGGGGAGAGGTCGCCACTATAGAAATCAAGAGATTTCACTTTCATCCCACATGGAAGACAACAAAGATGAAAGCACTAAGCACATACAAATAAATGATGGAAAGGACGACGAGAAAGCAACTCGTGAAATCAAAACAAGAAAACCAAAAATCGTCTTTCAGTACTGATGCTGATGATAAAAAAAAAAAAAAAACAAGAAAAGAAAAGAAAGAAAGTAGGTATAACCTTTGGTGAAGGGCGAGCCGGGGGACAAGGATGCGTGCCGGCGATCTATGCCCGAGAAGAAGGACATTTTCTTTGAATTATTTTCGTTTTTCTTCTTGACATAGAGTGACTGCCGCCGAGTAGTGGTATTCCAACACGTTGTTTCTTGGGTACTCTCCTTTCGCAATTCTTAAGAAGATAATGGTGGTAGCGACGACGATATTGGTCACAGAATTGCTGTAGAAGTTGCAACGTCTTTGGAAATTAGTTCACTGGGCTATCGATTAATTCTACTTAGCTGGGGTGGTGCTTCGTCGGAATTTAAGGTCAGATGAAGTGTTTTCGTCTAGCTTTTCGAGTGCAAAGTATTGCGACGGTTCAATTAATCGAGTTAATTATTTTGAAAATATTTGATATAAAGGTCAGATGTTCTAGAGGAAGTGGGTAGGAGGTTTGCCTAACCCATACCATATCGTCGAAGTTTATTTTCGGGATTAACTGCGAGCGATCTCACATCTCACATTAGAGAACTCACACGAGTACTAATGTCTCAGGGCATTTGAAACCTTACCCTGGTAGGGTTTTAAGTTTGCCAAATAAATTTACTGAAAAGTTTGAAAAGATCTGGAACGAAATTTAAGCTGTTTTTACTCTCCTGTTACATTTTTTTTTATTGGGGATTGCATGTGGTGATGATGTTCAATAAAACTTGTTCATTTCGTCCTTTCGTGTTGGCAGCATATATTTTTTTTTGGTTCCGTACAATTTTCTCAAATATGAAGTGAAAAATGTCAACGGATCATCCTGTCTAAATCCTTTTTTGGCATCAAAGGTCTGGTTTCAGATTATTTCCGACCTTTATGGAACAGAGAGCGTTCTCCACCGTCATTCTAAACAATCTGACAATTTGGCAGGGATCCCAAAACTAGACATGACTTTGTAAGACTGCATATAGCTCATCTGTATTAATGCTGTCATAAACGGCCTTAAAATCGTAAGGGAGATTGTGAGTATCACTCTCACTTAATGTTTTTTTTTTGCAGGATCTATCGTGGTGTAAATAATTGGTCGGTTGTGGACTTACCGGCCCTAAAACAGCTCTGGTAAGGACCAATCACATCGTTAACGAATAGTTTCAGGCGATCACACAGTATGGCAGACATGATTTGTACAATATTAACGAGACTGATGCACCTGAAGCTGGCGCAGTTTAGAGGGTCATTTTTCTGTGTGGATCGGACAAACAAGAAGTACGTCATGAAAATTATACAAATGTCTTAATCTTAAAACAAAAACACGAAAAGAAAAAATATCACCTTCTCTAAGTCTTAATTTAAGACAAACACGTTGTCCGTTTGCACCAAAACAAACGCTATAACGTACAGAAATGTATTCTCAATGCAAAAACTCAAGAGGATTGTGTAGGACCCATACTATAGTGCTGAATGTGGTACCCTGTGCAACCTTTCTTAATCGTAGAACTCTGTAACGGCTGCCAGATTTTATTTCTTTTTGCGTAAAAGTTGTGTCTTGTGAGTGTTATTTTCTACTTTTTTTTTTGTAAAAACCTCGGAAAGTTATCATCAATTAGGTCAGGATAAGGTTGAATAAGAAGCGAGGTAAACACCTTTTTTTTTTACTAAAGTAAGGAAGAGAGGAATTTTTACTAGTTTTCATGACATATAATGTGGTTGGAAGTCAGAATTATAGATACTACATCCAGTGTTGCCACTAAAAAAAGTGAATCAAAAAGAGGGTAAAAAAATCCGGTCAAAATTTAAAATAAGAATTTTCGACCAGAAGTCTAATCTAATCTTAACCCAAAAAAGGTTTTTCCTGTTAAAGAACTTTTTTCGTTTCGGTTAAAAATCTGTTAGAACGGATTTTCAAATTTTCTTCGGTCAGATATGTCCGGAATCCGATCAGAATGGCAACACTAATTAAATATACATTTCTTTGTAAACAGTAGAATCTCACAAAGATGAACATATATAAAACATGTCGCGCTCACATTTTCAAATTGATGTTTGAAAAGCATCAAAATTTATTAAAAGAAAAAGATATAAAAATGGATATTTATTTTATTTAAAACTAGCTGACCCGGCGAACTTCGTTCCGCCCAAATTCGTTAATGTAATGAAAATAATAATTCCGAGCATGCACAATGCACATGCTACTCAATTTCTTTCGTATCAATCAGCCTTTCGCTTTTTCACTAAAGTCCTTTAAATGAATTCCACAATTTACATAAATTCTTATGTCACCCACAACTCAGCATTAACTGTCACGGCAATAAATTTAAACTTAATCGATTCGGTAGATTTTAAAACATAAGATTTTTAATTTTTTTTTTTTTTTTTTTATGTGTGGTGCCACGATCTTTGTCCAATATTGACCCTCTTCACCGGTATACTTCTGGGCTAATACGTAAGATTGTGTGTAAATTTGAACTCAATCGATGGTGGCTTTCGAAATTTAAGGTTTTTAGTGGCATTTTTTTTTGTATGGGCGGTGCCACGCCCCTTTGTCCAAAATTGGTAGTACCAACTCAGAAACCTTCGCGGGCTCATGCACAACAACTTTGCTAAGGATCATCACATGATCAAATGCATAGTTTAGGATTCTATAAAGGACATACAAACAGACATTAATTTTTATATAGGAGAAAAACGAGAAAAATAAAAAAAAAACTACTTTAGTGGAGAAAAAAAATCGTTCATTTTTCGAGACTCTTCATCTAATTCCAATAGGAACTTTTATATTTCCGATATCTATTATCCCGTATTTCTCTCGAGGACTCTGAACTTATATTATACGCTTTGAAAGTGTACCAAAAAGGTCTTGTACAACTTCTACATTTAAAGTGTTGTACATAATTTGTAGCCCTCTAGAAATACGTCCAAAGGAAGCGAGTGTTTGTCCTTCAATCAAATGAATAATTTTGTTAACTTTTCCTTGGACATTATTTCTTTAAATACTACATAGCAAAATCACGAATCTAATAAAAATCTAAACTTACTCCAATTAAAATAAGAATTAGAACATCCGAACGAAACTGTATATCAAATCTTATTTGAAGTCCCATAATTCTTAGCTAATTATTCATATGAGAGACAAATATGAACATGAACCCTATGTACCTATTCCTACCTACAGCTGGGTAGACCGAAACAATCGAAATATTGCTTCTTATCTCACCTTTGAACCATCTCCATAAAAATGTCACTCAAATTAAGATTCCTCCTCTGTAAACTCGTGTCTAACTTTATAGCAGTATTTTTAAAATAAAAAGCTTAGCCAGACGAAAGAGTTATCCATTTGCAAATACGTATTTGTCCAACTACACACAGAATCATATTGGAATAAATCATTTCCCACATTAGTTGCTATTTATAAGGCACAAGCAGTAAAACACTTGTGCACATTAATTGTTTGACGTTAATCTAAATTTATTTTTTTATAGCATAGCCAAGCCAAGTTAAAAATACCATACTGTCCCAGGCAGTAGTAGACGATTTATACTGTAGTGGATTCTATTCAAATTCAAAGTAAGACTCCGTGGCGCAACGGTAGCGCGTCTGACTCCAGATCAGAAGGTTGCGTGTTCAAATCACGTCGGGGTCAAACGGTTTGAATTGATTTTTTTTTTTTTTCTCAAGAAATTGTGTTTTTCTATTTAATGTACGTAATTGTTAAACTATTTTTATTCAACTTACCCGTGGTATGATCTACTTTAAAATTGATTCTCCTTCAACTGTGTATATCTGTAAGAAAAGAGAGTTGTGTTAGTTGGACTGAGCAATACATTTTACAAAAATTATAGTTCACTAAGGCTAAGTGAGATCATAATTTAAGGGATGGGACATATGTAAGACTTGACTGTGGCTGTGACTCGTATATATACCCACCATACTTACCACAAAAGATGGAAAAATATGATTAAATAAACACAACGATGTTTTTACATTCAACAATGTTTTCGAAGGATTTTAAAATCGTATAACTATTTTATTTTTAGCTGGATTAAGAGGAGCTGGTACTATACTTTTACTTATTTATTTAAGTAGATATTTGAAGGCTTTCACATTAAGATATATTAGTACATCTTTTTAAAATAGTGATAAGCTAAATTATCTGATAAATAAACAATGTGCACAAAAAATAAAGAAATAAAGAAATTACCAGGGAAAAGGTAAAGTAAAACCAATTTAATTGGCAGGCAAATACTATATTAATTCAGTTGAAAATATCTCCTACAGTCATATCTCTCTGATTTGGCGCAGAAGGAGATCAAGAGTATAGTTGCATAGACAAAAAATTGACATTCAGTATTCAAGCGTTAAGCAAGAATAGCATGGGTTTACAATTCGTCTAGTCCTGATAGATGCACAAAAGGTTAGTCGTTAAAAAAGGTTTGCGTGGTTGACATGCATAAATTATATTATGCAACATTAATATGGTACGGTTCTATAAAAGTCTATCAAAGTCAAAGGTGATGAGATTAGAGACAATGAATACTTTTAACCGCAATTAATACACGTACTCCTATTTTTGATCCAACGGAGGAGGAGATCCTATTTTATATCAACATTTATTCTGATTTTCTGGTCATCCTAATTTTATTTGGTTTGTTAATGGATTAATTTGTGTTACTACGTTTGATCTCTTTAACTGCTTAGTATTGAACATGACACATGAGAATCGCACTTAACTCATTTCGCAGTGACAGCTGTTTCCCGCTCGAAATCTTGATAGAAAGTCAGTATTATACTCCGCGAAACGAAATGAGTCGCTTAACGCTTGAACAACAAAATATTAAAAAAATATTCCCAAAGTGAGTTCTATGTAGCTCAAACATAGCTTTTTTTTTGAAAAGAAATTGTTGCCGAAATGAAGCACATACCGCTCCTGATGTACGCAAGTTTGTGCGAAAAGTTCATGAGACTGGTATGCTTGTGGAAAACACTCATGGTCCCCGTAGTCGTACTATGCGCACAGATGAGAATAGGACTGCTGTATCCGAGTGTGAGACTCAATTCACGAACATAAACTTGCCATCGATCTCAACAGCTCAACATTTCACGCACTAGCCTGAGGAGAATTCGATTCTCGGATTAATCGCTTACAAGATCCAATTTACTCAGCAGTTGTTGAAGGCGCACGGCAATCCACTTCGGTATCGTATCGCAGTTTAGAGCAGCTTAAATTGGATTTTGGACGAAAAATCATGTTTTCTGACGAGGCGCATTTTAGTCTCGGATCTGCATTTTGACCCATTTGTAATATTTTTTGTGGGGAACCGTGAAGGACCGATGCTATGCCAACAATCTGGAAACGATTCAAGCATTAAAGGCCAATATCATCCAAGCAATCCGTGAGCTACAGCCCGAAACCATCAATAAGGTCTTGGAAAATTGGAGTGGCAGAATGCGCTACTGCAAATCTAACCTCGACAGCCACTTGAACGCCGCTGTGTTCCGTAATTAATGGAAATGTTTGCTCTTACTAATTAAGCCATAATACAGGGACAACAAATTATTTTGTTAATTTTATTGCATTTTTAAAAAGAAACTTGTATTTGGCTCTTGTATTTATTTATTATTTGATTTTACTAACGCGTATTTTTAAAGTCTTTTGATGTAGTAAACATTTACTTTTAATGCCGGTGCAGTAAGGTGAACTGGTCTGGAGAGTAGTCAAAATATATATCACACCCACAACCTCACTCACATAGGTTTTGTGTATAGAATACAACTTGGGCTAATCTGAAGTTTCAATTAAGTCGAGGTGGGGTAGGTGCAATTCCGAAGGAAGTGCAATTCATGTTAGCCATATTTCGACTTAAATCAGGAACAGGTTGGCTGCACTGTGTAAACTTTTCGCTAAAAAAGTAAGCCATCAACAAAATCTTCTCACTGCATGTCCGGGATATCTTGGACAAAAAAAAGATAGGTAAATATCGATACAAAACTTGTATTCCAGGCTAAACATTTAAAAAAACTCAGAATGACGAAATTTTCCATGTAAAATTACCCATTGCGACTTACAAAATATTCAGTATGAAGGTTAAAAATGATTATTCCTGAGGCCAATTGCCGTTAAAAATGGAATACGATAACTTATGTCAGTAAGAGTTTTACAGAGAGGAGCAAGAGTTTGAGTTTTCACTACTCCGTTAGAAATTACATCTTACATTTTTGTTTTCACCATCGACCATTAAAAATCTATAATGGATCGATACATATTCGATCAGCGCACTGTCGTCATAAATTGCTTATACCGAAATTGGAGCATTAGCTTTGCCCAACGAATGTCCGCCCAAGATAATAAAATCATGCCCTGATAAAAAAAACAGAAACTCGTTCTCAAAAACTTGTAAAGTGTAAGAACTACAAAATAGTGCAGTAGGCGCTTATAACTATCTAACCAGAACTTGCGAACTTGCCTTCTACCTAATAAAATACGAAAACATCCAAGCAAACTTTTGATGAACGAGAAAGTTTCGTTCGATCTAGTCGTGCACTTTATTTATTTGTAGATCTTTCTCTGCCAACCTCTGTATAGGAGGTTAATGTTACATACTTTTTTGATCTATCAGTAGAATCGAGTCGACCTCCTTGTTCTAATTTAAGCCATTTTGGGTGCAAACGATGCTAAACTACAGGTAAAGGAAGGGATCAGTAGAATATTTGTAGTTTGGAAATGCTAAACAGTAAACACTTTTGCCATGCTTGAACCTTGAAGGAAAACTGTATGAATTGCATTTGAGATCGGGTTCGGGATGTTAGTCTGATTTTTTCCAACCGGTCACCCGATTAATAGGACTCTCAGTACCTATACGACATAAATCGCAACTCGCTTACTCTTAATCGGTGGGAGAACCAAAAATGTATTTTATTAGCTCGTAAAATAGAAATCCTGTACTTGCAGTCTACACTTCCTTCTCAACGGTCCGGATTCTCTGGTTCATCATTTATCATTTGAATACATTCCCTCCCGGCTTCAGTGACGACGAGGACGACCTACGACCTATATTCGCGTTTCCGAGCCCTCCCACCGTCATTGTGTGCTTCCTCAAGTGTGAGTTGGTGTGTGTAATTCGTTTGACCAAAGGAATGCGATTTTTACGGTTCACTGCCAAAGAAGAGGTCACCTCGTAGCTCGTACCCTTTGTGTTATTTATTTTTCTCGCTCCTGCTCTTTCTCTCTCTCTCTCTCTCTCGCCCTCCCGTCAACTTTTATTGTTTTCCTGTTCCTTTCGCTCCGCCGGCTCTTTGTACATGTATATAAATGGAGAAAATCTCAAAACTGATTCAATCAATCAAAAACCCATGATTAATCTAAAACCTCTGCACACAGCACAAAAAAAGGGGTAGGTTTTTTGTTTTAATCCTTTCACTATACGACCTACGACGGCCGTGCCGCTGCCCTTTGGACGAGGGATACACTCCACTTGGCTGAAGGTAAATGGGAAATAATCGGTCAGGAACTACTTTAAAATGCTGTATGCTCTTGTTTTTCCTTCGCCGCGCCACAACATTTCTATGCCCTAATCAACCCTTTTCATCGAAGCTGAATTGAAAAACGAAAAATGGATGAAAAAAAAAAATCTGCACAGGGATGGATGGCAATGGCATAAAAAAGAAGGAAAAAATTAAACTTAACAATGCGGCGCTTCTCTTTCGCTCTGGAATCCTCCGCAGGATTTCTTTCCGTCGCTCTTCTGTGTGCGCGCCTTGACTAAGATTTCGTTTAAAAAATACTTTTTATTTTTTCTTCCTCCCATTCATGTACCATCGTTGCTCTAACAGCCATTAAGGGTAGTTTTTGAAGAACAAAAAAAAAAAAATAGAAGACAGAACTCCCATAGTAAACAACAACAAAAACAACACCAACTACAGTGGTATGGATCGGGCAGGAAGGGTGTAATAAAGAAACTGCTGAAAAACTGCTCTCGACTACAACACTCTAAATCGATAGTAACTTTTCGCGACGAGGGATGTAGATGTAGTCGAATGCTGTGTGTCCTCCTGATGCTCTCCGCCCAACTACCACCTCATCTCACCGCGCGCCATCATCGTCATCATCATCTATATCGTGTTTCTTATTTCACTTCTCGAGGTCCTGTGAGCTGTGTAGTTGTATAGTTTAGAAAAACGATGTAGAAACGATGAAGAAAAACTCACCCCCATTCCTTGCCCTTCACTAGCGATATTGTGGATGAAGTAATAATTTCTGCAGGTAGTTGCCCTTCCTCCTTATGTCATTTTTCCTGGAAGTTTTAGTTCAAATTCGCGGGCGGAAACTAGAAGGGCGGCAACGGGGTGAGCTGAGCGAGTATTTTGAAAGAAAGGACGATTTGTTGCCGCCGTCGATGCTAGCTACTACTGTTTTGGAGAGGGTGGTGATTTGAAAATGAAAACTTTTGTGCTTCCTTGTGTTTTTCGCATTTTTACGTTTTTTTTCCGCCTTTGCCTTCCACGTCGTCCTTTTTTTTGTGATTTTTTTCGTTCTGTGCGCTTTCATAAAATTTTGTATAGATACTAAATTTTCTAGTTCCTTTTATTTCCTCTCTGGTATTAGTGTTTATTTTCTGAAAAGAAGATTTATGTATATTCCCCCCGCCAAAGGGGGTGAGTTACGACTTAGAGGGAGACTGCTGGTGGTGTGGGGTGCTTTCGTTTTGAAATAACTATAAAAAAATTAAAGGCTGCCGCTACTACCTTCTTTATAGCAGCCGCGCGCTCGGCGATGGTATCCAGGAGTTTTTTTTTTGTATTCTATGTTGTTGTTACCGTTCTTCGTTCGTCTTGTTGAGATTGGCTTTGTATTGCTTACCCGGTCCAGAGGGGGGTTGGTTGGATTTCTCCAGCATGCTACCTACCCCCTGCTTCATCTTTTTCTTTTCTACTGCTTTAGAGATTTATGTTGGTGATTATTTCTAAGTTTTTGTATAGGTAGTAAGCTCGCTCGCTATAAAATAGCGCGAGCGAGCATCCTTTAAAAGGAGGCGATGGGGTGGGCGCGTGGTACAAGGACGGGGAAAGTAATGCCACTGCTGTAATGTTGTGATGTTACTTTTCGTTTTCTTATTTTTATTATTCAAGTCGTCCTTCTTCGCAGCGGCTGTCGTGGGGCTTGGGGAGGATGTAGAACTAAGCTTTTTTTTTCGCCTGTACAGAGCGCACTACCATGTACCATCCACTAAGCTGGCGCGTTGATTGTGTGGTGTCGTTAGTTGTTGTATTGGCTGTGCAGGGTACAGTAGCACCCATCCATCTAGCATCCTTTTTTTGGGGGTTTTATGTGTGTTTGAATTTAATTTCTGTTCCCTTTGCGTGGGGTGGGTGGGTGGTGGGCTTTGGGGGGGGGTTGACATAAATCGTCCGCTATCTTTATATTCAACTATGAAATGTAATACAATGATGCGAGTTTAAACGACATTAGGAGGTGGATGGTGGGCTTGCGAGGGGGAGCTATGCAGCAGCGGCAGCAGATGAAGGCCACTGTGAAGTACAATAGGTTGTTGATGGCATCTGGGGGGAAGGGCAGCAAGGGGTAGGTGGTCGTATTATTGCAGGATGTGAAGGGATATTATTATTGCTTTTTTAGTGGCTCAATGGTTTAGCAGCGAAGGGAATTAGAAATGTGCTAAGGGATGCTTATGAGAGAGAAAGAGCGAGAGGACAGAGAGAGAGACAGAGACAGCCAGCAAGTGCGGAAAGAATGCCTGGGAGTAATGGGTAGTTCTTCCTTTAGATTTATATCTGGGATACAGATTTTTTTTTTTATTTCTTTTTCCCCATCGTCTAAGTTTGGTGGATATTGATTTTTGAATTTAGAGCGGATATACTTAGGCTTTGAATGGGAGCTGCCATATTGCACAGAGGCTTTCAATAAGTCATTAGGATTGGAGGATGTAGAATTGGAAAATTGTAGTGGCAGTCGATAAATTTATTTAGCAAAGTTCAACCCAGAAAGTATTTCGAATTTCCTTTGTTAACTTTATTTTTTGTAGTGCATGCAATAAAGTTTCGCAACATTCGGCAAATTGAATCGTAAATTCTTATTTATACTTATTTATTTGTTCTTATTACGGTTGTTCTGTACAAAGCTGAATAACGATGCTTACGGAAATTCGTAAAAACTTTTTCAATAAAAGAGGAAAAGTAGCAACAACGTCCAATCCACGAGGATTTGAAATTGAAGAAAAACTAAATACATCACCAACAATCAGCCAATCAGTGATCAAACAAAAATATAAAAGACAAAGAGTCGAAGAATGTCCTCCCTCTCTTTGAAATGTTCACAAACTTCATTATAGGAGTCATAATCTGAGGAGCATTAGAATGGATCTACATTCTCCATTGATTTAAATGCAACAGGTGTAAAATTTGTCTGTCCCATTGCACCTAACCTAAGTTGGGGGTCACTTTCGGCAGAAATTATGGATCTGCGGAACATATTTCCAGAAATTCTGTGAAAAGGTTATCAACGTTTTCTCTGTCATTTGTCATCTGACATTTAGTAAATTACTTGTTCCGACAATTGGTAATACGGGTTTTTATTGGACAATGTTTGATGTGTTTTTTAATTCGATTATTCGATTGTCGTCGAAAGATTCATCTGAAACATCAATCGAAATAAGTGCAGACTTTAGAATTTGTTTGAAAACGGTCAACGCCAAGTCAAAATTTGTGTCTAAAAAACTCCTGTTTTTATCGCACGATTTTAACTCGATTTCCTGTTACTGCCTTCAATTAGTGAGATTTAGGCAAATTTGTTTAATTTTCCACTGTTCGATTCATGTTGTTTTTAGTTGGCTTGCCCTTTTTTTTGCAAGAATGGATTCCTAGAAAAGCTGTCAAAAGACTGGGAAATTTATTAGACTTCATAGTCTCGGCGGTTAATATGTAAGACTACTTAACGAGGGTTCTACCGTTTAAAAATAAATAAATAGTTGGCGCAACAGGTCCGGAGAGACCCTAGGCCTAGCTTCTCACAACCATTCCTTTTGTGTGAGTTTCTCATTTTTGGAACGAATGGAAGGGATCTACAATTTTATGCCGACTCCAAACGGCTAATTGAGAAGCTCTTTCAAGACATTTATACTCTCGGATGTTTGTCAGACATTCGCGAGAGGTAGCGCAGCGGAAAAAAACCCTAAGTCACATACAATTGGGCCGCCTAGCAAGGCTTCTGATTCAGTTGTCGTGCAATTTAACAGCCTGTCATCACCTATAGATATACTCTGACTGTTAGAAAAGTAGTAAACCGATTGGAGATATTAATGGTAACAGCGGAGTTTTTTAAGTTTCCTCAAAATTTGCGTAGTGATATTCCACGCTGTACATTTTCTCCCGCGTACTCCTTCTTAAAGAAAATGTCCTCAAAGCTTGATTTATACGACCGGTGTAAACTCTGTTCGGTTGGAAACGAAAAATCACTAAGCGAGTCATTTAATGAGACTTACACTTTGATGAGATACTTACACAGTATGAGCGAAAACTATTGAACACATTAAGAAGGCAAGTTTTGAATTGATATCTTATCAACGGAAAATATGTGTCGTATCAGTCTTGTTCGTATCAGCTTGATGTTTTTACTACAACTATTTTGGTCTGCATAGTTTCCCTTTTTTTGAATAGCTAACAATCACAAAATCTCAAGGGTTGAGAATGATCCGTTGATGTCGCTTTCAGCACCTTTGGTAGTTTTACAAAATAATTGACAGTATGTTTGAATAAATGGATTTCTCAAAACATACCTATCCGATGTCTATTTTGGTAAAGATAAATAGATCTGTAGACCTATATACGTACCAAACAATGTGTCGAAGTAAAATAAAATATTGGACCCAGGCAACAATTTGTGTGTGAGTTTTATTTAAAGAACCTCTTCAACCTAGTTGATTAACACCAAGTGTTCTTTTAAAACAAAGCCAGCTGGCAAAGGGTCTAAAACCGAGGCAATCCTTTCAGAAAAGGAATAATTTTGTATACAACTATTCAGTGCACCGGCAGTTGTACATTTAACTTGAACATTTAAATAAAATGTCAAGGATGGTCTGCTTGGTAAATATGGGTGTTACAAAATATTTGACGAAATATGAAATGAGCGACACAGGGACATAAGTCCACGACACATAAAGCCATTATGCATAAATTCAAAATTCTGTTGGAATTATGTCCTTCCCAGGTAAATCCATAAAAAAATTATGGAATTATCTCTTTTTTAACATGTTTTGATTATAAAGAGATTCTGTGAATTTTGCAAATGCAAATTAAACAAAAATTTTATTTTGGGCAATCGCGAATTTCTGACTTTTATTTTCTCAAATCTCTTGAAGCAAAACAAAAAGATCCTTAAGAAGATATTGCCTTTTAGCTTCAGAAAATTTGAGAAAATAAAAAAAAAATCGATCCAGGTTTATCTTTGATGCCTTTTACTTATTTCTTGCCTTCCTTTTTTTTTATTTTCTCTTCCTTTTTCGTTAAAATAAACGTTAAATTGACGTTAATTTAATACTTCTGTGTTAATAATGTGGGTTTTTATTTTTAGGGTTATTTTGTAAGAAAAAAAAAAAAAAAATGCGTGAAATATGTGAAATTTTCTAATTACAAAATGTTGGAAGCGATCGATATCTTCACCACGCTATTTAACAATGCGCTGAATAATGCATATTATCCGGCGCAGTGGAAAATGGCGGTGGTACACCTTATCCCGAAAAAGGATAAAGATAGGCCAAACCCTGCTAATCTGCGGTCAATCAGTTTGCTTCCGAATATTAGCAAGGTATTCGAGAAAGTCGTCAATAGATCTCTTTTAAGATGGGTTGAAGAAAATAAGATTATTCCGGACAACCAGTTTGACTTTAGAGCGGGGCATGACACTATTTATGCCGCGTCGAAACTGGTTTCCGACATTCAGTGGAACAAAAGTAAGAAGCAATGCACGGGTGCATGTCTGGTCGACTTTGAGAAGGCTTTCGATACCATATGGTTGGAGGGGCTTTTTTATAAGCTGACCAGAATGGGCATTCAAAACCTTTGCTATATATGATTTATGACATGCTTATGGGAAAGAAGTTCGTTGTCAAAGCTGGCAACGTGAATTCAAGCGGGGTTTTCGAAATTAAAAACGGCTTACAACAGGGAGCAGTGAATTCTCCGGTCCTGTTATATATTTACACAAGTGATCTGGTGGGTTCTCTCAGACACGCTATAGCGTACGCAGACGATTTAGTGGCGTACAGGTCAGAACCAAAAATCGAGGTCATTAACATCCTTTTGCAGCGTGACTTTGAACAAATTAAGAGGTATTGCGATGATTGGAAGTTGAAAATCCATTTCAAAAAATCGGAAACAATCCTGTTCAGGACTCCATTGGCTGGGGCCTCTAGGGACACCAGAAAAAACTGGAGAAAATTCACAATTATTGGACAGCAGGGACGACCACTGGTGGTCAAAAACGTGGTCATGTATCTCGGCATCCGGCTCGACCAGTATCTGTATTGTGACAAACATATATATGCTTGTCTTGCCGGGGCTAAGAGGGCCTACGCTCTGACAAGGAGATTGTTTCGCAGCAGTGAACTTGACTCCAGGGTGAAGGTCATTTGCTACGTGGCCCTCATAAGGCCTATCATCGCTTATGGCTGTCCCATGTGGTTCAAATATAGCGCCGTCATATATGGAAAAGATTCGGGTGTTTGAGAGGCAATGCCTCAGGGCCTGTCTAGGGTCGCTTAGAACTCATGAATCTCAGTACATAAAATACTATCTCAACAGGACCTTATACAATGGGGCACGACTGAATAGGATTGACAATTTCCTTATTAAGGTGATTCGGAGGCACGTTGCTAGGGCGATGGCCAGTGATAATAACCTGATCTCAGGGGCTTACTACCCCAATTTAATGTACCACGAGAGTAGCTTCAGTCTGGCTTCATCCCGCCTGAGGCATTTCTTCATGTAGATATGAAAGGGTTAGTCCAGACAAAAGATGGTGTGCCGGTATATGGCTCATCCACGATGGGTACGCCGCCAATGCTCAGGAGCTCCTCCGTTTTAGTACCGCAATTGCGGAACGGGACAGGGTCGATACGGTTAAGCAGTACACCGAATTTTGGTGGCTTGACGAAGACGTCAGAGTTGATACGTAGTATTCCTCCTTAGTTTTAAGCTAGATATAAGTTAGTAGGCTTAGGTTTAGAGGTCTTTGGGAGAGGCCGGGCTAGCCAGCATGAAAGAGTGCTTCCGAGACTTCACCGATCGAGTCTCGGCGCGGATGAACCCCTGTTGGCGGCCGACAGGCAACCAAGGACGTCACCAATCGATAAGATTGCTCACCACCCTGATTATAGGTAATGAAAGTTCAGTAGCTTAGGTAGATTTAAGTACCTAGTTTTAATAAAACAAATAATAAAGAATCCAAGTTTTCTAAAGTTTCTTGGAAATTAAAAAAACAAAACAAATCATAGATATAGAGAGATTTAAGGCCGAAAGGCAATAATTTGCAGGATATTGTTAAGTTTAGAGCGCTCACTAAGAGCCAGTAAGCTAGAATAAGCTAAATGTTATTTTTAAATTAGATTTAGGGCCGTTTTATTCACTCGAAGTTGTGTTCAACTGTGTTTTTCTCTAGTATGTAAGTAAAAGAAAGAAAAAAAAAAAAAAAGAATTTAAAATGAATGAAAAATGACGGACATGATTTTTAATTTTTTTTTTCCATACTTTCCCTTCGAGTGTAACACTAAAAAAATCAAACCATCTAGTCCGTAAATCGACACAGTGGACGAATTTGGATTGCAATTCGTTAAGCGGGATAGACTCTTACGTGATCTGCGACCGCCACTGACAAATTTTACCCCTGATAGGTTATCGTTGCTGTAGTGAAGCCAGTCCAGGAGAAGGTATTCTGTGAAATCGCTTATCTCCATTTGCATTCTCCGACTTCACGAGGTTGATGTAGATTTTGTAACGTGTAATCAACCAACGTAAACCTATAGGTATACCAGTAAACGCAGCAAAAATAAGTTTGCTATCTCGAGACGCGTGCACCCTAGCTGCCATAAAAATTCCCATTAAATGTTAATGTAAAATATTCTGCGTTCTTTCTTCGCTTTTATATACGATAACAATTAAATTTAATTTAAAATTCAAATCAATTTGTAAAATAATACGAGTTGTTAGCTTACATAAAACTTTTCTCCATACATTGTGCGCTCTTCAGAGCTCAACCCCAACGCAGTCAGAACGCTTACACAACGACACAACGGACAACTATATAGCTTCATTCCTATGGCTATGTTTTTTTTCCCTCCCAGGTTTTGTGTTATTTTTTATCCATGGTTTTTGCTCGTTTTCTCCTAATTCATATATGTACATATCCTTGCCAGCCAAATTCACACAAACACACATACATTACGAAATACACGTAACGTATGCATGCGGACGCGATACATGGGGCCACCCTTCTAGTTCCTAACAACAGAAAAATGTGAAATAGGAAAGCATAAGCGGGCTACATCAACAACAGCAACAACATCAACGGCAAGGACGAGACGAAAAAGTTGCCCTTAGCCGCGAATGGAGGCTCATCTTCATCCAGCAGCGTGTTATACTTGTACAGCCGCCGCACACAACTGGCTGCGACGATGTGTTAGATGCGAAGGGATGCCAAACTAAGGCCAGGGATACGGGTAAACCATACCGCGCGCTATACGACTGATTTACATTTTT
Source organism: Cheilosia urbana (assembly GCA_946477585.1). Classification (NCBI taxonomy): domain Eukaryota; kingdom Metazoa; phylum Arthropoda; class Insecta; order Diptera; family Syrphidae; genus Cheilosia; species Cheilosia urbana. Next base: position 13,185,700 of record OX297854.1, on the reverse strand, counting down.
AATTGTATATACACGAAGGTATAATGCCACTTCATTCCGCTCCCCCGCGCTCCGACTTCATACTTTCAGCTCCCCTCGAGCGGAGCAACTTTCACGCGGGTACGTGTTCGGATTGCGGGTTCTCTACTATTTTACATTTTCGTTTATTTTTTCTTAGCTGCGGTGGTGGTGGGCGCGCACTTGATGTCGTTCGTACGTGTATTCACCGAGCGGAGTTGGGAGAAAAAAAAAATTTAAAAAAAAAGAAAGAAAGAAGAACCGAGTCCTCCGCTTCCTCCTCTTGTTTAGTCTTTTTTCTAACAAATACACAAAAATCCTTTTTTCCCGAAACTAAGTACGTCGGGATGATGCTGTGTGTGTCGCCCGACACCGCACCCGCACCTCGATGCTATCGCTAAAGCCTGCACTCAAGTGCTGTATGGGGGAGAATATAGTGTGTTTAGAGAGAAAGAAATAGGTTTCAAGCAGTGGAGGGGTGGGGGGGATGCTGGGAGCCGTGTAATATTAATGGCAAAAAATGGGGGACTACAGCAACACAACCCTTGGAAGAGGCAAACACACTGCTAACGGTGGCATCAGCGACGAGGACGCACATAAAGCAAATTTATTAGAAAGTTTTTCCTTTTTTTTACAAACTGCTTTTTCGATGGTTGTTTTTCTATTCAAAGTCGTTACGAGGTGGGTGTGGGTGTTTCGGGTGGCAAAGATGAAGAGAACAGCAGGAACAAAAAATTCAACTTTTATTATTGTATGCGTGTATCAGTTAATACAAAGTACAGATGGTAAGAGATAAGTTAGCTTTACAATGATGCGGGTTTTCCATATATATAATGTACGCACGTGTATGTGTATGTGGGGTTTTAATTGTCTAAAAGTTTTGTTGGCATTCGCTGTCACTGTCAGAGGAAGGTACTCCAAATTTTCAACAAATTAGAATGCGAGCAGATTTCAAACTGCAATATGGGTTTTACTGTGTACATTTATAGGTAGGAACCAATTTTGTGATCTTTGGGTAAGGAGGCTTAGGTCTGCTGAAGTGACGTTTATATTAGTCAACTGAAGTACGTACGAAGATATACAGCTTTGTGTTAGAAAAATATTTTACCGCAGACTACAAATTCTATCGAACCCTGAGTGGTTTTGATCAGGGTTGAAGGCATTTTTATCGCCTTAAGCGCTCAAACCTTAAAAAAATGTAGCCCAATATCGTTGCGCAGAAAGAAGCCCAAAAATCGTTTACCACTCCTTAAGTATTTTTTCTATTTTTCCCATTTCAGTGCGCGTTTTTTCGATCTTCTGCAATTGACATTTTGTGGCTTGTGTCGTTGTGTCAAAGGCCGGATCGAGGTTACTTGACTGCAAGAGTGCTGCCAAGTTTTAAAAGTGCGGGTTTGTTCGAAAATATTCCTTTTTTTAGTTTTGTGAATGAATAAAACAAACAAAATTAATACACAATTTGTAAAACGATATATACCCCAAAATTGTGTTGGGCGTTCATGAAAGAAATTTCTATCGTTTTTTAAGTAAAAAGATAGCCCAAAATACGACAAAGCGCCCAATCTGGCAACCGTGGTTTTGATCACTTTTCGTCGAACCGCAAGATGGGTACGTAAGTCTTGTTGAACTGGAAACATCAGAACTCAGAACATCTAATTAATATGAGGGTTTCACTATCAATGTTTACAGAAGGCCTGTTTCTTTTTTTTTTTGAGCTTCGATCTCAGAAAATTAAGCACATTCAGGAGAACGTTGTGGTTAACCATGTCAAATGCTTTTGTGATATCAACGAAGAGACCAGCGGAACATTTCTTGCTGTCTACTGATTTATATACAAATGAGTAGAGCTCCAAAAGGGCATCTTCTGTAGAGAGCCTTTCCCGAAACCCAAACTGGGAAGCGTGGAGAAATCTTGTTTTTGCAAATAGTCTATAGTACTCCACTCTTACACTCAGAAAAAAGACGAGATAAAATATCAAGAATATCAGTGATATTTTAAGCCTATTCGTTGACGAATGTCTGGTAAGCTCGAAAAACCTAAACCCAAGTACAAAAATCAAATTTTAAGCTCATTTTTAATTAACTTAACATTCTTACTTCAATACTATTTCGCTTTATTTTAAGAATGTGGTTCTTAGATTATGCCTGAAACAAGTTTATTTTAAGAATACAAAAGCTACGTTTTGAACCATTGTTAACTTAAATTAAGCTCGAAAACGCCGGGAATGAGAATGAATCCACTTTAAAATGAGTAAAAAATTCTTTAAGCAAGAGCAAAAATCTAAATTTGAGATTGTTTTTAGTAAGCTTAAGCGGCTTGTTTCAATACTAATTCGGGATTATTTTAAGAATGTGGTTCTTAGATTATTGTTAGATTATTATAATAGCTTTTTCAAACAAATTTGAGATTGACGATAGTAAAGAAATTGGCCTGCAATTATTTTTATCACTTTTGCTCCCTTTTTATAAAGAGGTATAACATTTGGGTTTTTAAATTTTTCAGCAAAAATACCTGAACAAATACTAAAGTTGAAAAAATAATGTATAATGCAAGTATGTCCACTATATTGAGTACTACTGGAAATACCATCATTTCGACAAGAACTAGAGTTGCTCAATGAACTTACAATTGTTTAAAGTTCTAAACCTGTGATGTCTATAAAAAAGAAGCTTATATTTCGTACAGTATCATCGACTTATTGAGAACTAAAGCAATGATTACAGTGTGAAGGAGGTTCCTTAGGAAGAGACCTCAGACCAACAGTGGAAAAGAAATTAAAATATTAGCTGTTGCTAATACTAGATCGTCAATAGTAACACCATCAGTACACAGTACTATTGAACTAGAAATATTAGGAGGGTTGCCACCAACAATACTATTAACGGTATTCCATTCTTTCCTTGGGACCAATAAAACTGAAGCTCAAAAAGGGGCCAAACGGCAATGCTGAGCCGAGGTTTAGACAGTCCTTTATTATTTCAAAGACCTGTCTGTCCGAGCGGCCTATATTGAGCAGTCATTTTTCGATTTCGATTTCATTTGTCCTCATGAACAACCAGACAAGCGTGTGGAAGTAAGTTGACTGGACTTTTGAGAAATTATACCCATGAGATGCTGACAACCCTACAACCGATTCGAAAATGTTGCTAAAGAAGGCAGATGGCAGCACGTCGAACTGTTCAACCCTATTCGATTAAATTGATTTAAAGGGTTCTTATCGAAGGTCTAGCTATTTTAAAAGGTCTGCCAGAGTATGAAATTCGCATCACTTTCACCGCTACTTAGCAAGAGGTTTCAAGTTCAACTGCTATTCATTTTACAATTATGCCAGTGCTTGCGCGAACGTCAGACAGAAGTCCTAAAAAGTATATATTTCCACGAAAAACCTCTCAATGCAGACCTTTAGACACGGCATCAAAGTATGGCTACCTTCGTTTCGTTCCAAAATTAGAACTAGCATGACATTTAAAAAAACCTAATCTTCTGTAATTTTCATTTTTCAAAATATCTCCTTTGTTGTGGAAGCTAAGGTTCCATTCGGAGAATCTTTACGGATAATTAGAAGCATTATTTTTATAAAGGCACCTTGCATTTATTTGAAAAGGTTGTTCAGTAAGTCATTTACTTAAGCGAATTTTTAGGGTATCGATATCCTCAGTTCTTATAGATCACTGTCCACCCGAGGAAGTAGATGTTTTCTCTCGCATTTGAATAGACTTTGCTTTCTGGCAACCGATTGTTGGCTCTGGAGAGTGCATAGCACCGACTGTTAACTATATTTTTGCGGAGCTCGTTTGTTCGGATCCTTTATTATTATGTTGCGTTAGTTGCACTTTCGGAGGTCCCGACCTTTTGAATATTGTTCATGGAAGAGCTGTATAATATAATGTATAACCCATCAGTACATTCGCATTCGACCGCCCGCCGAGAAATTAATCTTAATTTCTTGTTGATTAAATAAGACCTGTCTTTAATTTCTTCTAGCTCAGCCTCTGGAAGGCGCAGAAAGATAAATAATGGCTTAGAATACTCGGGGCAGGTATTGGCTAAAAAGCATTTAATTTTTTTTTTCGATTGACCAAGTTTTTGAATGTAATAGCAGGTTGAGTGAATTAAGATTAAAATAAAAAAAGTGAGAAACGTCCTTTTTAACCTTTATAAGACGAATTTAAAAAAAAAAAAAATAAGGCGAAGTATGCATTCAATTAATTTTTTATTTTGATTTATATAAGCCTTACAAAAATTTCAAGTTTATACTACTAAAGGTTCGTGAGTAACAGAAAAACCTCTCTTAAAAGGGCAGGGATGGTCTTATCAAAATACCCCTTCTTAGGGCGCGTCTACAGGCGTTTTTCTTTTTTAGTTCAGAGCACAACCTGAACTGTTATACAAAAAGTTTGTGTTTCTTTTTTAGCTCAGATACATCATAGCTCGAATTTGTGTTTCTTTTTTCGTTCAGAGCATGATCAGAGCGCGCTCTATGAGCTCAGAATTAATTGACTGACCAGGCTGAGTAAAATGCTGATTACACGTACACATTCACACTTCCAGTCATATTCGAGAGAAAAAAAAAACAGGAATAACAGAAAATTAGAGCTACAGTCAAAAAGTTGTCTTTGTATTTTGGTTCACGCCGCCCTTCTTCTGATCAGTTTGTAAACGAGTACATCAGCTTGAAAGCAGATCAGCGTTAAAGGCATTTTGATACTCCAACTTGGAAGTCGAAATAACTATAAAGCTTTGATATCTGACATGCGGAGAAACTTTATTTAGTCTTGTTCAGAAAATACCAACTGTGGTATTGGTATTGACATGCAAGTTATTTAAGAATTTGTTTTTTTAATTATTGGAAGAAGAATCCCTTCCGCATCTAAAATCAAATATACTCATATAACAATATCAAGCCATTTCGTATTATTCTTCTCCTATAAGCTCAAATAGTTTACCTCAGTTAACCTGCATTTCGTTTCGTAAGTAATTTCTATGAGTTTTATGTAGATTAGACTTTTGTCGATTGAAATTCTCAGAGTAAGTTGCCGACAACTTGGGATTTCTTGGGATCTCGATGAACAAAAAAAAAAAAGGAATCAGCTGGCTTGATATGTTTTTAAAACCAAATGTTTCCGCAGTCAAACTCCCTCAATTCCACTATTTTATCGCGTTCAACTACCAAAAACAATCCATGCTGATGACAGTATTCTGTCAAAATAGGCGGTACTATTTTAAAAGATTGTCGTACCAACTTAAATCTCGTGAAATTTCCAACGACCATCTCACGGAAGCTCCAGAGCAAAGATTTTTTTTTTTTAAATTTAAAATTCAAAACCATCATCAGAATTACAACAATAGATAGCACTGGAAACTTAGGGTTTGGATCAGATTTTTTTTTTTTTGAAAACAAAAACAGAAACCATCAAAAAATTAACAAAAAAATCAACCCAACCAGATTGAATTACATTAGAAGTCTATTTCTATACGGCTCGCTCTGCTGCCAGACTTTCAAGACAATAACATTTTTGACATGAAAATAAAACAACAACTGACAAAAAAAAAAAAAAAAACAAGCGAACAACACTGCAACATCGACTTTTACTTTCGCTTCGGCGGAGACAAAACTTGATTTCCTGTCACAATTCCACCTCGTCAACCCCTATCACGCTGACAAACACAATCACATTGAGCGAGTTGCAACCTCGCACCACCTTCTTCTCAGTGTTTTCTTATTTTACTTTCTATGCAAGAATAAAACAACGGCCACAAAAAAAAAAAAAAAAAATATATATATATAAAAAATAATTCTACCATCAAGGATATGAAAAAATATCCTTTAGGCCCTAGCACAGCCTCAGTTAGAAAAGTCAGGCAAAAAAATATAATAAAGGACCAGAAAAAAAAGCAAACGCAAATGCCATAAACAGAATGCTTCAAATCAAGGATCTAGCAAGAGAAAGAAATAAAAAGTAAAATGGAAAACAAAATTGCAGTTACCAGCCACTTTCAAGTACAGACTTTGTCCTAGAATCCAATGGAGAGCAAGAGCGAACGAAAGAGTTCATCATCATGGCAGTAGAAGTAAGTTGTCGTCAGAGTTGAAAAAAGCACCGCTTATTGTTTCTTCCTGATTCTATGATGATTGCGAAGGGGAAACCCTTTTTTTTATTTTTCTAAAACAGGGGTGGGCCTGACCCTATCGTAGATACGTATGTGGAAAAGGCTGAGCTGGGGTGATATATCCTGTAATTGGACGACCAGACAAAAAGGGTTTTTCTCGGAAACTATCCCACAACTTATGGAAATTAATTGGCTGGGTCATTCTCGTTGAACCTACGGCCTCAGATATTGACCACAAGCAACCCTCTATACTCTATAGATGGACAGTATACAAGCGAACAGGAATTGCGTTGAAAATTAGACACCAATGGCGTGGTGTCCTGCACTTGAATACAAATGAGCACCGGCATACTCACTCACGACAAACCCTCTTAACCTTTTCGACATACATACCCGAGAGCTATACAAGCTACCCTGTCATCGCTATGTCATCGGTCCCAGCAACCAATTGTTTTCTCACCCCTGACCCAGGTCTATGACAACACACAACAGAGAACACACGACCGTCTGACAGCAGTGGGACATGGGGGCCGCAGAAAGAAAACGATATCCCCGGGTTAAGCCGGACAAACTTATTTGGGAAGATCCTGAAAATTTCCATATTATCTGAAGGAAGATATCTCTCCTTAAGCATATGTGTCAATTTGCCAAAAAACCACACAACACAACAAGTGTGCGTTGCGTATGGAGGATGATGTGTGTTAAGTTGCTACGGCACTAGGACGGGACAGACTAATATATTCATCCCTTAAGCTGGGAGGGCATCGAAGATACCCTCTTGAGTACTGCGTATATGTGTGGTGGCAAAGAGGATGAAGAAGAAAAAGATTTGCGACGTCCTTGGTGTGTTTTTTTTGTTGTCGTTTTCTTGTTCTTAAATTTTTCTTTCCAGCTTAGGGTTGAGTGGAGATAAATTGCGGCTTCATTGGCCTTCGTCACCTTCCACCCCCACCACACACATTCAGCAGAGTCCGGAAGTCCAAAATCTTAAGGAAGTCCTGAAGTTGCTGCTACTTGTCGCGACACATTTATGTATACGATGAAGACGATGACGACGACGACGACGACGAGTAGGTCGACGACGATGTCGGCGGGCATGTAGCCGACAAATAGATGTCTTTCTCTTCCCTCAAGAGGTGGGTGGTTTTTGAGATAACCAGAACCTTTTTCGTTTTCGTATATTAACCAACAAGGACGTCAAGTGAAAGTCTCTGGCACGGCTGTGCGGTATGGTGTGTCGGTGTGTATGTTGTGTTGATTTGGGGCCACAGTCGGGGGTTACACCATCCTGTGATAAGGATGAGAATCGTTTTGTTAAAGAGTCACCTGTTGCTATTGCACAGTGCACAGAATGATTTTCACACCGAATGCTTCTGCTGCTGTCGGTATATGTATATATACATAGATCGAGCGAAGTGTGTACAGTGGGTGGCACGTGGGAGTGGGGAAGTCAGTTCGGAGTCAGATTTCCGACCTCCAGAGAAAGTTGAGGAAGACCAAAACATTGAGAGTGAGAGTGGCTGCTATGACTGCGAAGGATGTTATTTTTTCCTCTTTTTTTTTTTTTTTAATCATGAACTGGGCATTCTGGCTTTGCATGAATGAAAGTAAGAAGATGGTGGTGGGTCGGCCACAGACCACCCCATATTCGCATTCAATGTCATTCAGGAGGGCGGGGGAAATACCGGAATCCTGTGAATGAAACGAGGTCGAGACAGAAGTTGAACCTTGAAAAACGGTAGCAGACTGAAATTGAGGGTAATTGAATAAATAAAAAAAAATAAAATAAAAATAAAAACCCCCTACCCCGACAAGAAAAGGATGGACATGGACAACTGTGCGTACATGGAAATGTGATACTCGGTTGGTTCGTCTTCTATGTCACCTCATCACACAAACTAGTTTATGAGAACACAAATTACAAAGAAGGCAAACAACGAAATTTCGGAACACGAACGAAATTCCAAAAGATCATTAGCATATGGGAGAGGTGTTTGGTTACTAGAAAAAGTCAGCCACTTCTTTTTGTACTCGTATATCCTTTGGGCAGGTTTTTGTAGCAACTTTTTCCTTGTGGTTCTTGCTAACGGTCACCATTTGATGAGAGTTGGCTATATTGGGTGAGGGCGACACACTGCTGTCAGACTTTGATGAATTGCACCTTCTTTAGCGTCGTGATGGTGGTTTGCTCTGGGAAAGGGAAACACTTGAGGGTCTAGGTATCGGGTTTCCTATATGAGGTGACGACAGTAGCCCATTGGATAAATGTCGATGAGAGGAAGCCAACGGGAACGTTGATTAAATTCCAACACGATTTGCGGCCCTGCTAAACGACGTGTCTTACATATTTAGAAAATGTTTGGTAGGCTAATTGTAATGGAAATATACACTGAGGAAAAACATCAACAATGCCTACAATTTTCGCTGCTTAAAATTAACCCAAATACCAATTTTATTTTATTTAAGAATGAAATTGTTGGCAATGATAAAGAAAATAAAATACTTATGGATAGAATATTATTCTTACGCTGAAAACTATATTCTTTAAAATTTAAAAACGAGTTATTGTTATCAAACATAATTTTTAAAGCAAGAACCTAAAGCTCACAATTTTTTAAAAACCTCAAAATTCTTTGCTTAGCAATGTTTTTGTTTTTCTGAGTGTACGGGCTTCAGCGGTCGTGAAGAATATAGATGGGAAGGTTCGAATATGACGACATTAGAAATTTAAACCAGGTAAGAATGGCTACATATACAAAGTCCGGCTTCAGCTGCATTCCTAGAGTCAAAATGGGAACATTGGAGCCGCTTATAAGATGCTTTTCCTTGACAGGCTAGTTGGATAATTTTTTTGGGAAAATTGGCATACGCTTCTGTATACATACTCGTATTTTTCCTAAATATCTACGTTCGGTTTCATAAAATGTAGCAAATGAAATCAAGCTCATCTTAGAATTGTTCGTATACAGTAAGTGGTAAGTGAGTGCGAGCAATTAATTTGATACGCAAACCATAATCAGTATCAGTCAGGGTTTGAACTTTGAACTGAAGACTGAGACTGACTTTGGTTGGTTGCGAATGTTATATGTATAAAACTTGGTTCAGAAGACAGTGAACAAAACACTATAGAGTTCTGCTCCAGCAAAGCAAGTATGTGTTCTTTTCCAGGAAAAGGGAAATGTATTTCAAAACGTTTCTGGCAATTTTTTGCGCAATCCTTACGAAGCATCAGCTGAAGGACTGGCTCATTTTTAATAATTCACCAGCTGCTCATTTTATGTCAAAACAGTTTTAAATACACAGTAGCATTTGGTTGAATAATGCATAACTTTTTAACTTGTATATGATTTAAGGAATTTCTTTATAAGAAAAACTGTAGGCTTGTTCTTGACCCTAAATTTTGTACCCATAAAGATGGGCGCTTTAGGGGACATTTTCCACCACATTTGACATTTCGTAGAATTTCTGGTTGCTGGGTTGGGGCATAATTTCGGTTGGATAATTTATGGATTATTTGCGTTGCCTTCCTTGTGATAGCCACAAAGTTGGAAGCCTGGGTCTGTTACATTTGGGCTTCCAAATTTACTGGCTTCTACATTTCACTATTGGGTGGAAATGGTTGTAGTTCGTGGACTGCGTTCATGTATTCATTTGAGTTATTTTTTAACATCAGTCTTTTCGATGATGACTCGCCAGTTTCCTCAAGTCTATATTCTGTACGATTGCAATATTTTTGAAGTTCCGAGGTGAGTCAGGCAAATCAATGCGACCAATTCCTCCAGACAACCTGATCTAGAGGCTATCTAACATTTGAATGCCGACGGTGTTTTTAAATTATGTAATTATATAGTCTGTAAATAGTAAAATGGTATACTTAAATAAATAAACAAACAAACAAATTTATTATTTACGTGTGCCTTTGAGACTGGTATAAGAAAGTTGCAGAGCTACGTCACATTTTTTTTTTATGCATTTTCTTGCCTAAGTTGGTGATCAATTCAGACCAAGGCTCAGTTCGAAAGCAGCTGAAGTCTCGAGTGTCGCGATCAACCAGAAAAGTTTAGGTAGATGCCTAACGATATTTAGATAGATCTACTGGAGGTATAAGGGCTTAAATATATTTAAAAGGGGTCGTAAGATCAGCTGTAATTCTTGTAGGAATAAACTTGCACTACAAGTACATGACGCGTTGTCGCTGGTGCTGATAGACACCTGTACCTGTCATTAAACTGTTAATGACCACTTTGAAGTGGTATTAAGCATGTCAAGGCCTCCACTACGGTAAACATAAAACCTTTTAAGGCTTTTATCATTAACCTTCGAGAGCTCGGTGTCATAAACGGACATGCGACTTTTATTGTGTCGTCCCAACAAGAAGGCGGAATTTTTGGTCACCTTTTTCACCAAAAACAAGGGGCTAATCTTGGTAACCAATGGTTAAGTCTGACGTTCGTAAAGGTTAATCAGTAAAAAAATAGCTCTGTGACCTGTGAGTGAATCTTCCAGATCTGCGTTTGTTTTTTTTTTTTTAACAGTTGTCTTAAGCTCAATTGTTTATAAATTGATTGATAGTTTAAACCAGTCGTTTAGGCTTGTTACCAGTTTCTTTTTTACAGTTTTTAAATATCAGTCGGATTAAATTTTAAACCAATCTTTTAGGCTTTTAACTAGTTTTTAGGTGTGGGTCGGATAATCAGTTCAATTTTCGACTGACGAAGATGTATCAATGAAAGCCAATTGTATTACATCCCTGGAACCGTGCAAGGCTTAGTCATATTTGGTAATTCTTTAGGATGATAATGATATCTATGTAAAATTCAAAAATCAGTAATTTAAAAATGTACTAAGCTAAGCATTTTGAGGTTTTTATGAGAAACATTGGCTCTCGATAAGTGAAGTAGTACCTCAGCCTCTGAAAAAAAAAGACATAACTTTCATGATCAGTACGAAAAGCCTTTAAAATTATGTCATCGTCACATAACCTTAGACTGCAAGTGTCAATATATTTTTTACGCTACTCTCAGCGAAGACAAAGTTTCATTAGGGTCTAACTAAAAAAAAAGCGCTCGAACTTAGTGAGATTGATCAGTATTCAAACTAACCAAACTTGACACTATTTTCAATTGATTTTGTATTCCAGAAAGCTGTAAAATATATTTTAGAAAATAATTAAGAAAAAGAAAATAATTGTTTTCGTGTTAGGTACATATTTATGACAGATGCATACTGGTAAAATTTTAGCAATGACTTACTCGATGAAGTAAACTGCGGTGACCATCTGCCAAGTTTTCAGTTTTATTGTTTGTATCTTTCTTTTCGAACAAAAAAAAAAAAAAAAAAATGATATCAATGAATGCAGTTCCTGATTAAGTGATTACAGCTGAATGCGCAAAACCTGTCAAAAGACTGTCACTAGTTGTGCAATTGAACTTACATATACTTAAACTAGTAAAGACATTTTCGTGCATTCAATCCAATGGAACTTCCCTGATCTTTAAATAGTTAAACCATCCGCAAAGGCGGATATTTAATTCGGTTTTGATATCGCTTGTGACGTGCATACCTATACAGCACACACGCCTACAGCTTCTTTGAGCGTTTAATTTGAAAAACATCCCACACCCAGAGGTCTTATTAAAAATATGGACCAGAACAAAAACACACCGTATCCACATAAAAGCCGTACATATAGTACGTATGTCATTGTTTTGTGGTCCGGGATTAAAGTTAAAAACGAAATTACCCCATAAATCCGATTGTAAAAATAACAAAGGGCCAACAGCCAGACCCGGTAGCAGCATCATCCAACCAGCCATCTAACCAAATAAGCAATCCCTACACCCGACACCTCCGCACCCGTTTGCCGTTGTAACACAAACGAATGCCGATATGAAAAGACGAACAAAAAACAAAATCGCTCTTCGCCTATCTTCAACACTACTCTGCCGCCACAATACATTACATTATCATCCCTTTACGTATATATTTTTTTATTTTACATTCTCTATGGATTTTTGAACCTAGTCCACCCGGCCCCCAACCCCATGCCACCTTAATGCTACACATTACATTAAAACTTGTGTGATGTGTTTTTTATGATTCCGTTTGCTGTTGTTGTTGCTTGGTTTACTTTTTTTTTCTTCCAGGATCGAGCTGCTGCTCTCATTTCTCATTTAGTTTCATATAATAATAATAATAGCACAACAAAATAATGTATAGGTAGTACCTTTGCCATCATCATTGCCGCAACCGTCGTCGTCGCCGCCGCCACTGCCTCTGTTGAGGCTGTATGAAAGAACCGAGAGCGGATATTAAAAAAATAATAACATTTAACACACTGTGAGAGGGGGTGGGGGGCATATCAGCACAAATGGCAGAAGCGGCAGATGGTGGCGGGGCATTGCAGAAGAAAGGACGAACGAAAAAAAAAAAAAAAAAAAAAATCCCTAATAATTTTCGGTGATGCGCAAAAATTTACCCAAAAGCAGTAAAAAACGAATGTATACCATACCACCCCAAATGAGGTGGTGGGGCTCTTTTTAACCTCCAACCTAGGTAGGTTAGGTATAGTAGGTAGGTAGGTACCCCGCGCGTCATTCCCTCCCCCTCCATCACTCTGTATAGCGGGGCACTATTTTTTATTTTTATTATACCTACCCTCTGCGCTTTCTTTTGGTGGGTGTTTTTTTTTTTTATTTTTATTTTTTTTTTTAGATGTATTAGTAACTTTAGAAAAAATAACACAACACTGTTCGCTGTTGGGGGGTTGCGAAACAAAAGGGGTGGGAGATGGAGTTGCTTTTTATTCCTCTATGTTTTTATTTCATCCATTTTAATATTTCCCAGTGAATGGGAGGGGGTTAGTCCAGGGGGGCTCGGTGCTCGGATGATTTGAAGAGGGATTTTAATTTTGCCAACGCGAGCGGTTCGGGGATCGGTTCTCGTATAAATGGTTTAGATAACTTCCACTACTTACACACGAACATGAGAAGAGCACACCGAAAGGGGTGACCATATCCGCCTGCTACCCACGGTGCTTAATCAGGATACATGTATATGGATATTTTTTTGTTGTTGCTTTCTTTCGTTTTTTTTTTTGTTTGCAATAAAGGTAGGTATGCCTAGCCCTCCTGCCTCTAATCACCCTTGATTATCCACAGTCGACCAAGTTCGTCGACACACCGACTGACAGTGGGAAAAGTTCGCGAATGTAATTTGTAGGTTTGTTCTTTGTTGAGTGAAAAAATTGTCGGAGTGAAAAATATTATTTTACAGTTAGAAGCGCATAGCGCATATATGTGAGACAGGGGATTCTGATGGAATTGGTGTGTAATAGGGCTAAAATAAAAAATTGAAAAAGAAAAACAGCAGAAACAGGTCAGGATATGGATCTACTGCTTGGTATAAGCTTTTTTTCGATTCGAAATATCTTCCGAATGAGGTAACCGAACGCGGCGCGGTGATGGAATAATATAGATGCAGATATCGCGTCCCGATTCAGTTGTATACATTATACCTTGATAGCCTTAGGCAAAGCAGCAGCAAGCACTCGTAGTAGGTATGAGACGAGGTGGTAATTGCAGAAACTCATTACTATTATGATTCCTGCAGGCAGTCGCAGGATTGGGATAAGTTTTCAATTTTACTCTTTCCTCATGCAGTAGCTGTTAAATGCCAAATGCAGATATGATTAGGGCAAACAGCTGTATGGGTGCAGACATGTAATAATTGGCACAATATTTGCTTAGGATCTTGGCGGGCTACTCGTGTTTATAAGGTTATGAGTTGTACATCGTCGCCCTAATATTGGGTTACCGTAAACGCCAAAATTCACTTTTTGAGTTTGGTTACAGTCTTATGTTTTCGGGGTAGCTCTTTCCAAATCTTTTATCCGTTTTGCTCTATCTCTTTCCGTTGCAAAGATATACAGAATGGTTTTGACGTATATCCATCAAATTCATCAAGTTCACGTATTGTTTTGACGTAAACGCCAAAATTTGGCATTTACGTCAAATTTTCCATACAATTTAAACAAATTTTTGTTTTAGAATTGTTTTGACGTACGTCCTATTGTCCTACAACTTACGCCATCAAACTTCAAATGCTTGTTCAGTATTGTTTTGACTTATGTGTCTACAAAATGCAAGGTAACGCTATTTAACCGTATGCACGTACGTCATTAGAAAGAATTTTTTTTTTTTTTTGGTCTTGCCGTACGTGCATACGATTTACTGCGACCGTAAAAAAGTATAAATATAACGTTCATAGAAAAATATTTCAGTTGTTGCTTTCCATCTTTTGTCGTGAAGTCATTACTTGTGACTTTTCTTATAAAAACAAAAATTAAATGTCAAAAAGTAGTTACTTTAAAAAATGTGAAATAAATACAGTGGTGGTGTGCAGTATAACGAATGCCGATGTAACGAATGATCGATATAACGTACACTTTTTCAATTTCATTGGTGTCTGACTTCAATGCAGATGACTTGGAATCTTGGAACAATGCTGAAATGTTTCTTGCAGAAGATATTCGTACCAGCACATTTCAAGAAAACGATGAAAACGATGTTATTGATGTCCGATCGCCATAGCGTGCGATGCATCCATGCCTAGAAGATCAAACAAAAGAAAGGCAGCACCGTGCTACTGGTGGAACGAAGAGATAAGGACACTCCGGGCAAAATGCCTCCTAGCCCGACGCAAAGTCCAGCGATCAAGAAGGAGACCAGACTTCCAACAACGCCTAGACACTTTTAAAATGGCAAGAAGCAACTTAAATAGAGCCATCAAGGAGAGCAAAAACGCATGCTTCAAGCGTCTCTGTGAGGAAGCCGACATTAACCCATGGGGCTCGGCATACAGAATGGTAATGACAAAATTGAAGGGCTATAGGACTCCTCCAATAACATGTCCAATAATGCTGAGGTCCATAGTAGAGCATCTTTTTCCCCAAATACCAGCTACTATGTGTAACATCGTAAGAGAGGTCAGTCCAGCGGACATCCCACCAATTACTTTGGAAGAGCTTCTAAAGGCATGCAGCAAGATAGGTGACGCCAAGGCACCCGGACCGGACGGCATCCCAAATAAGGCAGTAAAGGCGGCCATAAAAAAGAGACCAGACTTATTCATAACGACAATGCAGAGGTGCCTTGAAGAGGGAACCTTCCCTAAAAATTGGAAAATGCAACATTTGGTCCTGCTACCAAAAGGAAAGAAGCCCCCAGGAGAACCCTCGTCCTATCGCCCAATTTGCCTACTGGACACTATGGGAAAGATCCTCGAAAAAGTAATCTATAATAGATTGCTCGCAGTGGCGGACGAAAAAGGAGCTCTCTCAGACCGTCAATTTGGGTTCAGAAAAATGCGATCTACTGTTGATGCCATAAGAGCAGTAGTTGATATAGCAAAAGGTGCTATCGAAGGAAAAAGATGGCTATACGGCACAAAGGAGTACTGTGCAGTAGTTACTTTGGACGTAAAAAACGCGTTTAACTCTGCGAACTGGTCGTTCATTAGAAGATCACTAGCTAGAATGGATACACCATACTACTTGCTGCGTATATTGACGAACTATTTTACCAACAGGAAGTTGCGATACCATACAGATGAAGGACTAAAATACTACAACGTCACTGCAGGAGTTCCACAGGGATCGGTATTGGGACCGTTGCTGTGGAACATCATGTACGATGGAGTCCTACGATTAGCGCTACCCGGGGGAGTAACGGTAGTTGGATTCGCCGACGACATTGCCGTCGTGACAGTTGCTAAGCAGATTAGGACAGTTGAATCAGCTACAAACGAAGCAATTGTCCGGATAAAAGATTGGCTAGCAACCGCCGGACTGGAATTAGCCGATCATAAAACAGAAGCTGTCCTCATAACCAGTCGGAAAACTGTAGAGTTTGCCAATTTTCGGGTCGGCAACCAAACAATCAGGTCCAAAGATGCGGTTAGATACCTTGGAGTAATGCTGGACAACAAACTCCAGTTCAAAATACACGTGAACTACTTAACCAAGAAAGCGTCGCAAATGCAGGGAGCTCTCTCGCGCATACTGCCTAACATCGGAGGACCTGGATACGCAAAAAGGCTACTACTCTCCCGAGTCATCACATCAGTTTTATTGTATGCGGCCCCAGTCTGGGCGCAGGCATTGAGGACCAAGGAGACCAAAAGGAGACTATCGTCAACATATAGACTCTGCGCGCTACGGACAATCAGCGGCTTTCGAACCATCTCAGACGAGGCCGCCTTTGTTATAGCTGGAATGGTCCCCATTGACATCCTTGCAGATGAGATGTTGAGGGTATATAATAGAAAAGCCTTAGGCCAACCCGACGCCAGTGGTATAAAGAAGATCAAAAATGAAGAAAAGGCGGCGTCAGCAGCTATGTGGCAAACTCGTTGGGAAAATACAACGAAAGGCAGATGGACATACAAGCTAATACCGACAATCCAAAACTGGATAAATCGTAAGCATGGAGACTGCAACTACAATCTTACGCAGTTCCTGTCTGGCCACGGTGGTTACCGCAAATATCTCCACCGATTTGGACACGACAGCTCACCATCTTGCCCCGAATGCCAAAATGAAGATGAAGATACGGAGCATGCAGTGTTTTATTGCACACGCTTCACTGCATGGAGAATCACTCTGCCCAGCCCGTCGCTACTCATCGACCACATGTTGCAGTCGGAAGAGAATTGGACGGTAATAAGTGACTACATTACAACTCTACAAAATGAGCTGCGGAGAATAGAAAGGCTAAGGAAAGCAACAGAAGCAGCAGAAGCCTCAGCAGCAGGTGAAACAGGATAAATAGCTTGATTTGCTAACCAGCCCCGCGAAGTAATACCTGACGGCAGTTCCGCGGGGAGAGTGGTTGAAGGACATAGTGGTGTCGATTAGTACGTAGGCGCACTCCTGGCATCGAATATTCGGGTTTGCGAATCGTGCATGTTGGTAGCACGGGCTACCGCATCTTTAGAAGATTACGACATCCTTTGGCGCATCCAAAAAAAAAAAAAAAAAAAAATGTTATTGATGTTGACAATTATGAAATTACTAGTTCCTCAGAAATGGGTATAAACTCTGTTCAGAAAGTAAAACATACCGATGCGGTTGAGAATCTTAACAAGTGTATTAAATGGCCCGAAGAAAACAACGTTGACCATTCCAAAATATTTTTACCTTAGTAGTCTTCAAGAAAAACCTGTAAATTGCTGCGTTCAAAGTTTATGAAAACAAACGTTTATTGGTGATTTCTTTTTAAAAAATGAATAACTTTTTTCCTTTCTATTTTGGATAGTTTTTTTTTTAATTTTATGAACAAATGAAATAAAACTAATGAAAGAAACAAATTGTATATTTTATTTAACGTTTCGCAAAACTAAAATGTTCTCGATATTACGAATTTTTCGGTTTTACGAATACACCTGGACATTATACCTTTTGTTTGTTATATATTTTGTTCTCAAAAACGTTGTCTTTTTTTTTAAACATAAAAACGTGAACTATATTTCCTGATTTTAAGTAAATGCATTTTGTACTAATTTATTATTGGAATACCATACAATTTTTGACGTATGTGTATGAGTAAATAAAAGAGTATTGATTTTAGTGGCGTATACGGCAAACTCATTTTTTAATAATTTTTAAATATTTTAAAAACTTAAAGCGTTCTAGAATAACTTCTTACATTTTTTGAAAGAGGATTTCCGTGATAATATCATGTCAAAAAATGAAAAAATCTCAGCGGTTGGTTTTCGTGCTATAAGCTGTCAAAACTTTAAATGCGATTTCCCAAAAACATTAAAATGGCGTTTACGGCAACCCAATGTTGGGGCGACGACATGTCGAACGGTGGTATTTGAGATAGGATGTTTTATTTAAGAATTACTATATCAAATTGCTCTCACTAGTAAGTTAACTAATTGAACAGTGTCATGGCTCTGCGAAATAAGGCCCCAAGAAATTATACAGGAAACAACAACAACCATTTTTAATAAAATTTGGGATGTTATTTCCTTTTTTGGGGCCCTATTTCCTAATGAAAATTGGGGTCTTATTTCATTATGAAATAACACCCCAAATTTGGGGCCTTATTTTATTTTCTCTTTTGGGGCCTTTTTTCATTGGGACCTTATTTCCTACAGCCGTTAATTTCACTTTAGTCTTAGGTGCGGAAAACTGTGCATCTGAGGACGAAAAAGTTGCAAAGTAAGAGTAGGAAAAAAAAAAAAAAGTTTTTTTTTAGAGGTAGATATAGAACTTTAAGTCGGCAACACTATTTTAACTAGAGGCCATTTTGCCAGCTGTCAAGTTATTTATTTTTAGTTTGGTTTAGCATTTCAATTTTCAACATAAATAGACTGACGCCTGAACGACGCTTCCAAATTGTGCAAATTTATTTTGAAAATCATGGTTCTGTTCGAAATACGTATCGGGCACTACGTCCATTTTTTATTTTTAGTGATGAAGCTCACTTTTGGTTGAATCGATACGTCAATAAACAAAACTGCCGTATTTGGAGTGATGATAATCCTCAAGTGTATCACCGTTATATCAACAAAAACTGACAGTCTGGTGTGCTTTGTGGGTTGGTGGAATAATTGGTCCGTACTTGTTTAAAAACGATGATGGCCAGAATGTTACAGTCAATGGTGACCGCTATACAGCCATGATTACTGACTTTTTCGTTCATCAATTGAACAACCATGATGTGTAGGCCCTGTGGTTTCAACAAGACGGCGCTATATGTCACACCACACAGCTCGTGCCATAATTGATTTGTTGAAGGAAACGATGGGTAACGTTTTCCATAAGAGGTGTTATTGTGAAAGGATTTGGTCCTGTATGCGTGCTCGTGATGGCCATTTGGCTGATGTTGTTTTTCATTATTAACGGCATGCCTTCCTCCTTATTATGAAATAAACATTCGATCATTTATCTCAAAAAAATGGCATTTTTCTTTTAGTACCAAAATAACACCTCTTATTGGAAAACCCTATAGTTTGACGTTGCAGACCCGTGAATTGGTCTCCAAGATCGTGCGATTTACCGCCGCTTGACTATTTTCTGTGGGGATATGTAAAATCGCTAGTCTACGCTGATAAGCCGGAAATGATTGACCATTTGGAGGACAACATTCAACGCTTTATTTCGACCTCCAAATTAGACTACGTCGAGGCCAGCCGAGGCGGTCATATGCCAGAAATCATATTTAAATTATAATGCCAAAAGATTATCTCTGTTTTATTCCATTTTGAAGTTCTATACCTCTAAAAAAAAACACCCTTTATATACTCCAAGTTAGACGAACAGCGACGAGAAAAAAATAATGTCCAGTGAAGAGAAAAATCAAAGACCAGTAATGCAATACTCTGTGCTAATAGGATCTTTATAAGCAATCTCCAAAGTTGAGGCGATAGGATGCATTGTTTAAGCATTAATCTGCCTATCTGTACTTACTCATCTCAGACACATTCGATTTAGATGAACTCACTCTTTTACAACAAAATTTAAGATACCATAAAGATACATAGGTAGGTATAATAAAAGTTATGACAGATTGCGAATGACGTTTGAAAATCATTTTATTTGTTTGATACGGTTTTATCTATCAATCGCTACACAAAATCCGAAAGTATATTTATAGATATTGCACTCTTGCTATATAATAATGACCTTATCATTAACGAAACAATTGACTTGCGAAATTTTGTTGTTCAAACCGCAGAGATTAGCGGGCACAAAATATATTATTATTAAATGCAACGGTTCGCATTGCATTTTCATGTGATTATGGCTGATAACATAATCATTTTTAGTAGTTGTTTTGTCAGTTTATCACGAATCAAATTGGGTTGACTGTATTTACTCGAGGTACCTATAATAAATTTGTTTTTCTTCAGCAAATACTGAGTTCAAGTTGGATTTTAATGTGACAGATTAGCTACAAGGTGGCACTCAGTCTGATGAATTTGGGGCAGAGTTGGTGACTTTGCTCTAAAACCTAACGAATTTTATACGCTTTGAGGTCGATTGACGTGTTTGCATTGTTGATGTTTTGTTATGTGGTCATGCTTGTCCAAATATAATCAAATATGGGTACACAGGTAAGAGTAGGTTATTTTTAAACAAGAGCACTATTCTTATGAAATTTTATTTTCATTGCGCCGTACTAATAACAAATTTAAGTCTCGACCTTAAATTTACGGAAGCTCACAATTACGAAATTTTTATGGAAAAGTACTGAGCCCGGTCAACTTCGTCCCGCCCAAAATTTACTTTTTCACTACAATAATTTGGAATATTCACTATTCCACTTTCCACCTGAAATACATTTTTTTGATTGAAAATAGCTTTTGACAAATAAAAACTTTAAAACTAAAACTAAACTAAAAACAAAATGTATGGAAAATCAATTTTCACGAACTTTCCAATTTGCCGTTCAAATTTTCCAATTTTGTCGCCATATTAACCTTCCATAGGCGTAGACAAAGACAAGATAGCTCAAATCCGACGATCCGCTCTCGAGTTATGGGGTCTTACGGATGCAACTTTGTTTGCAATATAGAATTGAACAAATTCGTTAAAATAATGAAAATAATAATTCCTAATTAAACTCTTTGTTCAAAAGTTATATTAAATAAAATAGAAATAGCTTAATAATAGCAATGTCGATGTGTTTCAATCAAATGTTATGATTAACGTGTCGGCCATCCTTCCGCTTTTTGATTCAAATGCTTTACAGTACACGACGTACAAATTGAAGACGCTTAAATACGAATGGAATCCGCGGAATGAGAATGTTTTTCCTTTGATTTTTCCCCTTAAAACCGCCGCTTGCATGACATTTGATTTGAGATCCCCCACCACCAAATCAAACGCGTTCCGTTACAAAGTTTCGGTGCATTGAGGTTGCGCAACAAAATTATAACAGCCGACTTTCAATTTCAAATTGTATAGAGCTAATCCCGGAATATCCAAAGAATTAAAAAATTCAACTAATCTCCATAAGGTTTTGTTTTCACGACAAAAAGTAGCATATGTCCTTCCTTGGGCCCATGCGAATTTAAACCAAAAATCATAAAAAATGGAAGGATTCGTTCCCGAGTTATGAGTGCGCACATATGGACGTCAGTCTCTTTTATATGTAGCTGTACCCGGCTTTACTCATACCTTTCGTATTAAGTCCTGCTCACATTTCGCAAAGTGCTTTATTTGGATAATGCCCATTAATAATTTTAATGGTGCCACAACCTGTTTTCCTATTCGTTTCCATAGCGTCCAAAACTATCCTATCTTTTAAGCTGGAAGCAACCATAGCCATCCACAAATTTCAAACAACTCGGTTGAGCTGTTTCGGAAATCGGCAACAGCGCCACCTATCAGGTATGATTGGGCAAAAACTCAGTTTCGATAGTTTTATTCCGAAACTATCGATACTATCGAAATATTTAACTATCGTTACGATTAAAGCTCGAGACTCGAGTGTTACACTTGATTTTACTCCTCATAAAATTTCCGTACCGGCCCTATAACTCAAATCGTTTCTTAAGGAGGTAAACTCCAAAAATTGGCGCAGTGGTTATCGAGTTAGATCGTCGTTGAGTTTCACCCCGAAAAAAATTGTAGGTATATAAAAGAAGATTATTTATGAAGAAAATTGAATTGAACTGAAAAACGAAATATTTCGTTCGTCGGAAGGATTTTCCGACATTTCTTTTTTTTTTTAAACCATCCCTGGTTCAAGACGAACAAAACAAAATAAATACCATTCAAATCAGTCGAGCCGTTCTGGAGCCTTTACCCGACTAGCGCACAGCAATTGAATTTTATATTTATAGAAGAAGAAGATAGAAGATATACCTAGGCACTGTGAACTAATAAAATTTAGAGTAGAAACTAAAAATGGTTATTGGTATGGTAAGGCCCATTAACTGTAGAAAATATAGCTTTGAATAAGGAAAGCTTTGAAAAATTCATACTATTGATATCAGTTTGAGTGTTCCTATCGTATGAATAAAAACTAGTATTTGCTTTGAGCAAAAGGTTGTAGCAAAGTAAGCCCTTAGCAATTGCTTTCAATAGGTATGCATAAAAATCTACTTTACCAAAGTAAAAATCGAAAGTTCGAACATAGCATTTACTTCGCTGTCTACTTCGAAATGTCTATCTCCTTTTGACAATATATGCGAAGCAAGCAGTGCAGTGATGTGTGGCTGCATCCAGCTGACCTCTTTATATTTTTTGTTGAATGAATGAGAAAAAGGAAATCCATACCTATGTTGGTTCGAGAGTAGATCTACTGCAATTGCAGTAAAGTAGCAGCCCGGCGATACTAGTTCATCTGAATAGGCGGTATCAAGATAAGGCTTTTGTTATTTTGAAGGGAGCGAGTCGAAATGCTGCTTTCAAAATTCTGCTTCGCAAAATTCTGTCTCTCTACACAAAAATTCTGCTTTTCGATATTCTGTTGTATATCCCAACATTTTTATTTCAATATGAACTGTGTTGAAAAAAAATTCAGGGTCGTACTGGCACAGATGGATGCCCCTGTGAGATCAAACAGTTTTCTTTTTACAATTTGCGCAACCATCATAATATCGTTGCGTACAATTATTCTTACTAACCTGTTTCAATACTAACCCTCAAAATTATATTCTCCCGCAGTTTTAAATGCGGTATATCGAATCTCAACAAACTAAATATTTTCGCTAGATTAGCAACTGTTATCTTCCATACTGAATTTCAATTATAATTTTCATGTCGTCAAACAGTTAAAACAAAAAAATAAAAACCATTTATAATACCACTCAAATTGATTGCTGATAAGAAGAACCTAATTTTTAATCAGTCAGAAAATGTTCAACCGAAGTTACCTACCTACCTACTAGCCGACTAAGAAAATGCGGTCAATGTCGGCCCGACCGTGATAGAAAATCTAAATTTGCACTGTTTTTCAGCCTGTTTAGCATTAGCACAATACACATGGAAAAGAGAAATACCCACCCTTAAACAATCGCTAATCAGTTGAACAGATATGAATAACCTAACCTAACCTACGTCCTACCCAAATATCGATAGAATTGAGAGTTGAACGGCCGATATTTCGGAACACCCCATCATTGCAAAAAAGAAGCCTCTATTGTGTTAAGGTATGCCCGCTGTGCCG
This sequence comes from Cheilosia urbana, assembly GCA_946477585.1. Lineage (NCBI taxonomy): Eukaryota > Metazoa > Arthropoda > Insecta > Diptera > Syrphidae > Cheilosia > Cheilosia urbana. The sequence goes on along the minus strand of OX297854.1, from coordinate 13,162,405 downwards.
CTGTTGTATATTAGTGGTGAAATTCGTGTGAATCACATATCATCAAATCGGTCAACCAAACGCCAATTTCAATTCGTTATCCAACGCGACCTACCACATCACATTTTTGGCACGTCAAATACCCGCAAAAGTTAAGTGTTTCTGTGTGCATATACGTACTACCCCCATGTACGGTAAGGCCTTGATCGAAATAAATTCATTTTGGCAGGTCATACACCCCTGACGGGCAAATAGAAGGAATACACAGTTCAGCTCGTCACATTGAACCCTCTCGGTATGTTATGGCAGTACAGTCTAATGGCAAAGTCGTCAGAAATGCTAAACAAAAAAAGATCACTGACTTTGACTCGGCCGCGGCACTTGATCTTCAATGTATCTAGATGCAGTTCTCTGTCGACATATTGCTCTTTCTGTGTGTCATTCTGTTTTTTTTGCTAATCATAACAAACTGTCACCGAAAATTCGTCTTCTTTTGTGTGCGAGCGTCTTCGTTGTTACACATCATCTGCCGACCGATCGACCGACGCGCGACGCAACGTCGACATCTGCTTTGGGCAAGAGCAAAGCTTTCGTTTGTTTTATGTAGATTGAATGATTAATCACACCTGTCTGTCGTCGGCGAAGAAAAGATGAAGATTGACGTGCCGGAGAGGGAGACGGACACGGATAAGATCTGGCGATACGCAATGAGTCAGAGCAGGAAAGAGTATCGTGTTGGGGCTGTCGGAGAGGTGATGAAAGTTCAAGTGGCCAAATTGTTTGATCGTCTATTTAGTCATTTAAATGGGACATTGACCGCTCAAGTGAATATGATGGATCTTAGACTGCACTTTGTAGGTTGGGTGTACAGATCTGTGTAGTCCCTACTAGGGATTTTGAAGATGATTTCGTCCACAACTCTCTTTCACATGATTAACAACTTTCTGCAAATGACAGTTCCGAAAGATCTGTCCCATTAGTTGCAGGGAAATACCTTTGGAGCATTATAGTGCGTTTAGGGGAAAAGTTCTGACCCTATTAGGAAATTCTCTTGTTTCTGATATTCAGATTAAGATTTACGCATTCTCTTGACTGATTGTGGAAGGGCTATTCAGTTGTTTTAAATTATCTTAGCTCCTTTTTTCTTTTTAAGCCTTTCCTAGTTTCTAAAACTATATTAGAGTTACAACCAGTGATGCCAAATGAGGCATAATTATGCCTTTTGCGCATAATTGCGATGCTCGAGGCATTGGAGAATATTTTTTTATACTACCTAGGAAAGGAACACATTTTTCTGAGATATTTTTATAATCACTTCATACTAATAAATTTTGTATTTTGTAAATCTGGTACTTTGATCAAAATCGGTTCACTCATTTTCACAACTGTGCGTGAAGCTTATTTTGCAATTCTCTACTTTACGTACTCACCCGTCATCCAACCCCAACCTTGAACTAGAGATCAAAAAGGGTTTAGTTACCTATCGTTCGACCATCATTCTGTAACAAATTTTAATCACCTTGTAGGTTCGTTGCGCTTGATTTGTTATGTAAGACATTTTTATGTTTTTTACCAAAAAGGCGTACATTTTTTTAAAAAGACATATTTTTTGGGCTTAGGCATAAAAACTTCAATCCCTGTTGGCATCACTGCGTATTCCATTTCAGTTGCAAGTTGTGACTTGTGGCCAGCGATGCCAACAAAGGCTTTATCGTGCTTGTTTTTTTTTTTTTCCAAAAAGGCATCTTGTTTTTATTTCAAATATTTTTATTTTTTTTTTAATTCAACATACTGAATTTTTATTTTTTAAAACATTTTTAGAAGCAAAAAGAAGCAGTTCAAAATCACGAAAAATCACTTCTGACACAAAAAATACTCTTCTGGTGATTCTGAGAAAAGAATTTCGCTTCTCGATTTGAAGCAGTGATGGGACTTCTACCACTTAAGTGGTATTTCTACCACTTTTTACACTTTCGGAAATTCTACCAACCCGAACTCATAATCTACCACCTTTTACTCGTCACAGTTCGCTAATAATATTTCTTTTCTATTATTGAATTAAATTGAAAATTGTATCAATACCTACTCGCCTTACTTTTACCCATACACACTCAGCTACCAGTATTTCTCTGAGAATTATATCAGCAAAAACTTAAAGTCCAGTACACCATTTACTGCGCTAATATTTCATTATTTGCTATGTTTTGACATTTTTTTGTTTAATTATGAGTTGAATCTATGGCGTTTTTTCTGTATAGTTCTTTCAAAATTTCAATTTTAAAGATGGCATGGGAAATTTTACATTCAAAAACTTTTCATCATACATGTACAATTTTTTTGTTTACCTCATAGTAGCGCCGCTGCTGAAAGCAAACTTTCACATTTAAAAAACATAAAAATTTAACCCCCGAAATTACTGGTAAAAAAATATGCTTCAAAATATAAATTCACATACGGTTTGTTTTGAACGACAAATGTGATTTTTAATATTTACGTTTATTTTATTTCCCTGTTTTTTTGTTTTTATTATTACTATTTAATTAATATAAATAAATGAATTACTCACCATTGACATTTTTTTTTTCTACCACAATTTTTTAAGGCTAAATACCACCGCTTCGCTTTTCCCAAGTCCCATCACTTTGAAGTCAGAATTCACTCAAGAAGTACTCACACGAATGCAATTTATGTATTTTCTATACAAGTCAGATGACAGCTGCCGTAGATTATTTTTTGGCATTTCACCAATACTGTGGATTCAATTAGAAGCAGTTTTCTTGTTCCATTGGATTGTAGAATGAGTGGATCCCCGAGTGAAACCAATGGAAAGCGACATCATAAGTGGAAAGAAATTCTAAACAAATTTGTTTGTTATTTGTTCGTTACTTGCTTCGAATGTTTTTTTTTTTTTTTTTGTTTTCAAGAAAGAGTTTGTTGTTAATTAAAGAAAGTAAATAAATTATAAACTCATTTCTTATTTTGTCTTGGAATTTATAACTCTACTCAACAGATTATCACTCTAAAATGGATGATTTAAATGATTTTTTTTTTTTGAAATTAAAATTGCTTTTGTTTATTTTTTTTATGTTAATTTTTATGTTTAATTTTTGATTTATTGTTTCACTTTACAGAAAAAAAAAATATTTTGGGCATTATTATCTTGAAAAAGTATCTTTTTTTTTTCAAGTTGGGCATTTTTCCGTCAAAAGTGGTTGGCAACGCTGTTTACAACAGATATTTCTTCTGGGTCAGTGAGCCTTGCAAAAGGGTATACTATTATTATTAGTATGCGATGATAAATTGCTAGGAATTGTTATTGCAAGTCCAATACAAAAACTCTTAACGTGACATGCAGCAAGTGGAAATGTCCTTAAGCATTAGAAAACGCTGTATGTCGTCACAAAAACAGTTTTTGAAGTATGCAGATATCTGAATAAATAAACGGTGTAAACATTTCAGTAATAAAATTAATCAACAAATAGAGACCAGGCCCATAAGCAAAGCCCTTTCGATAAGCTCTATTCATGGTTACGTTGTGTCTAAAGTTTTGCCACTCAATCCCGATGCCAATTTGCATTTGAGAGTGCCTAATATAGTATATCGTTGTGAAACATACAAAAATTACAATATTTAGACCATCTTGGCAGACGACTTCCTCCCGCCGCAACGGCTTTTATCTGCCAATCGGCTTTCAAATGCAAATCCCTCACATTATTGAACATATCGAATATACCATCCAGAAGACACCTACCATATGCAGAACCCGATTCCTTTCGCAACAAACCTACTTATACATGCAATATATTCTCTCGCACTACATAATCCTCACATTTCGAGTAGGTACATTTCACGGGAAGCCATTATAATAATTTTTTTTTGCTCCAGGATTTTATTGATTAAATAATCGATATCACGCGGCATTATTACACCCATCTGAGCCTTCGCTCTTAGCAAGAACAAAGGAAGTACCCGCCTCTTCTACCCTCCCTTAGCACCCCTGTCATACTACACAATCTGTTACATTGCACATTATCTACATACTTTGTTGTTCTCTAAGGCGACGCTGCCATACCACTTCACCAAATTCACCCCAACCCCCGCCAACAGAAGCGAACAGTAAAAAAGAACCAAAGGAAAAACTTTCATTTTAGAAATTTGATATATTTTTTTCCTTTTACCCTGCACTACACTCACTACCGTCTCTGCCAAAAGAAATATCTAAAGTTCGGCTTCCCTGTGTGGAGATAGAAATAAGAAAAATTCCACTAACCACCCGCGCATCGCGCCGGTACCACGCTCCGCTCTATCATCAACACCGCCGAAAATTTGAAAATTTATCATCCCTTTTTTCTGGAGCCATCCCTACTGAAAAATAAATCTCCCATCAGCTCAGTGGTGTCTTATGAAATCGACTCGACAACTAGTGTGGTGCTTCAACACACCAGTCGATATCGAAAAAGAAGACGAACAAACAGCCCCCCGGTCCCCCACCCTCAGCATACAATTATAGATTTCTCTTGTAAGTGTAATGGCCGCCCCACGGGGCTTGAGTCGGGTGAAACAGCCTCTCTATTCAAAAATACTAAAAAGAAAATCATTCTTTATAACCCCTGGCACTAACCGCCCCCTGCCCCAACACCCCGCGCCCCAGTCGCAATATAACAACTATCTATACTACCACTCTCTCATTCTAATTCAAGTTGTGCTCTCTTTTTGTGCTGCTGTTGCTGGTGGTGTGCCCTTTCTAATCTCATCCCTCAGCGAAGACGAATCTGCTTTCGAAAAGAAGAAAAAAGGCAAACTTTAGAATTTCATAATCGGGATTTTTTTCTCTCTCTCTATTCCTCCTTTCTAGTTGTAGTCTTTGCTTAGTTTCTATAATACCAAATGCTACCCTTAAAATATAAATTTTGGAAAACTCGGGCGTATAGAATAAAAACTTGTTAACTGTATGAATGCGACATTTTTTTTTTGTATTCTTTCACTCAATCAGGCAAAGGCTACCCTCTTTTCATAGATACTCTGAGAGAATGGTACAGAGTTATAGATGTGGATGCTGGTGCTGGATTTTTTTCCACCACTACCACCCACACTACACTTTCTATCTTTAGTTTTGGATCTCTCTTATGAGCCAGAGTTTGGGAAGAGGACAAAACTTTTTTTTAAACGATAAAAAGCACCACTTCATCTCTTCTGCCTTTGAGTGTATCGCGGTGCGCTATAGGAATAGGAATAGCATTTGGCGGCGCCCAAAACTTTTCTCCACAAACACAATCATCTCTCGATACAACAGCAACAGAAAAAAGAAAATAAATCCTTCCTTCCACCTCATGGCTGCGCCACTTTCGCTGCCATTACTGCCATCTCTAATGGCACACAGTATGTGATGGTGTACAGTTACGGATTCGCGATGCTATAAAAACATTTTTCATTCCTTCATTTTATGTATTTATTTATTTTTTCGCTTTTTAGTATTTTTTCGTTTTGTTCTCGTATATACATTATATATGCCTTCTTTACTTCGTTTCGCTCATTTTCTTTTCTTTTTTCTATTCCCACTAAAAATGTTTTGCCCTAGCAAAGTTTTCCCTGAATTCACCATCCCGCACCGTCGGAGGAGGCCGCCCAGCATCAGCGGCACCCGCAGTCTTGGGGTTGGAACCCTCGAACCCTTGAAAATGTTGTAAGAAGGGCTGGCGTAGTAGTGGTATATAAAACCAAAAAAAAAAAGAAAAAAAGAAGAAAAGTTCTCCAAAAAACTAGAGAAAATCGCGTTCTTCTTCGCGTTTCGCTTGGATGTGGCGGCAGGATGATGTAGTGCGCCTCTAATGAAATATCTAACAACAGGCGCACCATTGGGTGGGTACTGCGGGAAGATGCAGTAGTTCTGTATGTGTCTTCGATTTTTGTTCTCATTGCAATTGCAAACAGAGTTTGCTGGGATGTGCGATGAAGGTATATGTTTCATTCGTTGTTACTCATCAATTGATTGGTCGTATAAGATTTGCATACAGAACCAACAACCAACATCATGGCAGGTTGCCTATCGCTGGTGTTACAAATGACGATTTGTTGGGTTCTTATAGTCACTCTTGCAGACATAGGTACCTACAATGTGTTTCCGATTTTGTATGAAATTGGATTTTTTGAAATAAATTTGAAAAGCAGTTCGACTTGGAGTTGGAAAGGTGGTCCATATCCGTTACTGAAGGGGGGAGAGTATAAATCTAGACCGACTCTCAAGCGAGATTGTTTTCGAGACGAATACAGAGGACTTTCAGTTTTCCAGGTTGGATCTGGAGAATGTGGATCGTAAAGTACTCCCGAAATTCACACTCAAATATTAGTGATTCAAGTAGGTAAACAGACTTTATATCATCAGTTACTCCAAGGGCGAACTAGAAGATTTGGATACAAAAGAGCTTTAAGAACCCATGAGATTCATACTAAAGCTATAGGTAGCTCTAATATGAAAAGCGGTTTAATTATTGTCTTCCAACAGGTATGCAATGGATGATTCTCGTAACTGAACACAATGGACCCTACTGATGGTCTAAGTGAAACTGTGGCACCGCCACAAGAGTACCCATTTACCTACCTACCCACCAAAGGTTCCATGGTCAACTTGACGAACGAATGACGAACTTGTTCACTTAGGGGAAGGCCATGTACCTTGGACCGCTTATACCTTGGAGCGAGTGCCTATTCCTGGTAATTGGCTGAACATGTTGCAAAAAGTTCTTTCATTAATTTTCCTGTAAATGTATATCTATGGGATTCATTTCAGTTGGAGTTCATTTGGCGTATAAGCACGGAAGAGTAAAAAAAACATAATAAAACAAATCATACTCGCGAAAGTATATTTTTTGTGAAGTCTTGTGCTCATTCAATTAAGATATTTCTTCTTAAATTTCAACAGTCAATAGTTGAATTGCTACAGTTGTGCAATATAAAATGCTAAAATGTATTATTTATAAAAAAAAAGTGTAGTGAATGCACCTTGGACCTATGTCTATGCATGTACTTCGGACCGGTCCAAGGTACATGCTTTTAAATTCTTCAAGAAAAATGCCAAGGAGCAAGTTAGGAAAATTGAAATAAAATATAAAAAGGTGGTTAATCACACATAGCTCCTTCATCTTTAGAGCTAAAACGAACAGACGGCGACCAGTCGAAAAGACACGCCATTCAAAGTCCATGACCATGATGATTTCGAAGCTGAACGTTTTCCTTCTCAGTTATTTGTTGTCTTTGTACAAACCTACTAACATTTTAATTTCAATAATTTTTGTTTATTTACCTATAATTAATAAATGGATTCACTTTTTTTTAATGGAAAAATATACTAAAATATACAGTATAATGAACACAAATGACTTCGGTCCAAAGGTACATGCACTAAGAGACTAAGGTACATTCACTGTATGTATCTCGGACCGTTCGGTTTTGCTTACGAAGTAGGATTTCCCACGCATACGTTAATATCCAATATAAAACATGTTAACATAAAAAAAGAGAAAAATTGCGTTGAACGAATGAAACACTTAAAATTGTGAAATCCGGTCTAAGGTACATAACCTCCCCCTATATAAAATCTATAGAGGACTACAGAAACTTAAGGTTAAAAATTATTAGGTAAGAATATAGAAATGATAAGGAATAGTACCTACCATTTAAGGATATTGTGAGCTCGCTATATTAAACAGTTACTATTGAGACAATGTCGAAAGTTCCACCCATTGGAAGGTGCTATGGTCAAACCAGCTACCAATTAAGAAATCCTTTGAAATAAATTTAAATAAATTAAAACTTGAACCAAAAATGGAAGAAAACTAACAGAAATGGACAAAATACCAAGGCAATCGAATTCTAGTTAGACTCTTTTTCAAAACTAATTCTCACGAAGAGTGGACCAAAGGAAAGACGGATTACCGAAGGTTAATAGCCGTGCGTATACTGTTTTGTCACAAACTAAACGACGAAAATTAATAAAAAGCAGAGTTGTTGATTTACATATCTACACAATAGAATGAAACAAAAGAAAGAAACCATTGCATCCTTCAAACTCAAAATCCTTGACTGCCATTGTATTATTGCGGGCCATACAAAAAGAAAGCAGATGACAATACGACATCTAATACTATGTTTAAGTAAGAAGTATATAAAAAAACAGAGAGTGTGCTTGTGACCACACACCAGATGTGAAACTTCTCTCGCTAAATGTGGATGTTGCAGTCTCTCTCTATACAGACGACACCAAATTTTTCTAACCCATTACGCCACAACATGTCTCCTTCAAAAAGATCTGAATAGTTTTTCTACCTGGTGCCTTAAAAACTGTTTAGAACTGAATTTCTCCAAATGTCAATCTATTACCTTCTCCCGCAAGAGCAACAAGTCTCCTCCCCGAATTCACCTTCTTCTCGACCAACCTTTATCTATCGTGCAATCCATTCGTGACCTTGGCATTTTATGCGACAGGGAGCTTAATTTCCGTTCGCATATTGATGAGATAATTACCAAAGCAAACTCATCACTTGGCTTCGTTAAGACCAGATCTTTATACATCACTTTGTTTCGCCCCCTTCTCGAGTACGCTAGCCAAGCGTGGTGTCCCTTTCAACAAGTGCATGTTGCAAGAATCTAGAGCATCCAACGTCGATTTCTTCGATTTGCTCTTCGTGGTCTTTCTTGGAATGATCGTTTAATCCTACCTCCTTATCGCGATCGTTTCAAACTTATTAACCTGAATACTCTACTCGAGGAACGCGGGGATGCAGCAGATATTCTTTTCATTCACCGACTACTCTCAGACTCGGTGGATAGCATGTCTCTTTACAATTCTATCTGCTTTAACACTAGCCCTCGTAGTCTACTTTGCCGTCTATTCTAACTTCCAACCCATCGCACCTCCTATGGGTCTAATGAACCAATCTCTCGTATGCTGAGAAAGGTTAACTTAAACCTCACTGTTTTCGACTTCAACCGCAGCACCTCCTCCCTAAAAATCGATCTCCTTAGCTTTAAGTACTAGTTATAAGTTCCTGAATTTAAGTATCTTTAAGTCATTGTTAGCTTGTATTAAGCCTAATAAATGGGGGTTCATGCCCCCACCAAAATTAAATTAAATTGTATTGCGTTGTAGTTTTGTATTTAGAAAATTTAATTTAAAAACAAAATCTGTATAACAGTATAATCTTAATTCATTTAAAAAGTTTTCAAAACGCCAATGCAACGTTTTCTATTTTAAGAGTTTTTGTTTTTAGACTTAATTTAATCAACTGATTCAGTAGTCTAGTGTCTGTGTAAGACCTAGCTTTATCAGCTCACTCGTTACTCCCCAGATCTAGCGTGTCCATATAAGTATTCACTTTAAAAATTAAGTTAAAAGAATTATAACAAATGTGTATACCTCGGCATAAGCGCAACCTATCGGGTCCAAGAATATCCTCTCTTTCAAACAGCCATATTCAATTCATTCAAATAATTTCATTGAAATCAATTGAGTAGTTTCGGCGATCGACAACAGCGATCGGATCAAAAACTGTCCTATCTTTCAAATTTCAACCAACCATACACACCCACAGAATTTAACTAAAATCGGTTGAGTGGTTTAGGAGTCGAGAGCGGCGGCTTGTAATGGCGACACTAAACAGGCCAATTTCCCCCAGTGATGAAAAATGAGCTTTTCGAATTGTACTGAAAACTAAATGCAAATTGTACAAAAATGGGTTCAATTGTACTTTTTTCGTTTGGCTGGTTAATATAGCGACATACATTGAGTGCAATGATTTTCTTTATGATTTTTACTGTGTTTATTTTTTTTTTTTATTTTTCATATAACTAAAACTACTCACAAACAAAAAAAAAAAAACAAAATCACAAAGTAATCACATTGGTAATTCATAAATACTTAACTATATCCCTACCTTAGGTAGGTACTAAATAGGAACATAAATATTGCAATAATATTGTTTTTTTTTAGTCCAAAAGTTCATCTTCAAGAAGATCAGCATTTTGTAAATTTTGTTCAATAAGGTCCTTGCTTATTGTAAAGTTATGACAGGACACGTTTCGTATTAAGTTTTTAGTCTGTATTAAAGAAGCACAAGTTTCAATTTGTAAGCGATTGCGGCACTTCGTTTTAATAATATTTTGAAACGAAAATATCCTTTCAACGCATGCCGATGAGTGGGGAATTGAAAGCAAACCTTGAGCTATTCGATATATATGTTTCTAAATATATATTCATTGTTTTCGTTTTTGATTTATTTTTAAATTGATTGATTTGTTCGAAGTCGGCTAATGCCCGAAACTCATTATTAATAACATCAATTTGCAATTTTTCAGACTCAGGAAAAAAATGTAGTATTAGGTTCGTTATGGATTTGTATCTGTATTAAATTCGAAAGAATTGTAATTATGTATTTTTCTAAGTAAAATAATGTTCGCCTGAGTGTACTTAATTTGGGAGAATTGTACTTGCGTATTTTCTGAAATCGATTGTATCGAAAAAAGTACAATTGTAAGTCATTTTTCAACCCTGATTTCCCCCGTCAAGCTGAAGCTTCCGTCTCATTCACGTCGATTTTACTCGATAAGTAAAAACTTGACATAGAAATATAGAGTACGAGCATGCGACAACAATTGAAATGCACATGAAATTAGAAGAGTATCGAATTGAGGCCGCGGGTCGCAATTAGAGTAAAGTAGGGTAGTAATATGGACCACCATTCACATTTTTGCTAATAAAACACAAACGGTGTAAGTTTTATTAAAGATGTTTATTTAAAAAAAATGGATCAGTATATTTATGTTAAACAAATAGCAACAAAAACATTAATTCACTTCATATAAAATTAATAAAAAACAAAACTAAAGTAACTCAAAAACGGCAAAAAAGAAAAGTGGCGGGTAATATGGACCATACATGGTCCATACATATTCCATAAGCTATTTCTCGAACGTATTTGGAAAAACTGGTCTACGACCTAACATAAAATTTACCAGTGTCGAACTCTTAGTACTTTAAATTTTTAACATTCTTAGGAGTAGTTTTTGGTACATTATTTAATTTTGAAGCTTTTAAATAGCCACAGAAACTTGTCCTCACCATTTTAATAGCGTTTTTCAAATAGTCCGGACCTCATGACTTGCGTTTTTCTTGCTTTGGTGTTTTTTTTTTTCTCGAATCCATGGCCTTAAGGTGAAAAAAATCAATTTCGGACTCCTTTTAATAAAACGGCGGGTAGTATGTAATAAGTCCATATTACCCTCCGCTATCGTGGTTCATATTACCCGAAACACGTTTTTTTTTTTTAAAGAAAATTGCTTTGCAACAAAACGTGATTTGTTACAATAATTTTACTAATATGCACTTAAGAACACATATTCACTTCTTATATTTATAAAAGGAATGGATAAAAAAGATGTATTTAACTAATGAAAAAAGGAAAAACACTTACGAAAAAAAAATTATCACAACTCAGAGAGTCATTACTTCTGACTGCTGAAACTACTCTAAAGTAAGTTTATGGAGGTCGCGGACAATCGTTAGCAATACTCGCCCCAATTGCATTTGTGAGAGATGAGCAAAGCTGGTGGTCCATATTAGTCGAGTGGTCCACATTACCCGACTTTACTCTAATTGCCTCTCGGTCGTTTAAACCACCAAAAAAGTTTATTTTACTCCGACTTGCAGCTGTTAAAAAATCTGCAAATTCGGTCTAAAAATGGTTAGTTTGATCTAGCTTCTCAGGAGAATTTTCGAAAATATTTACTTAAATACGGCAACCACCAAAAATGGGCTATTGGGCTAACTTATGTATGAGAGCGGAATTATGTTATTCTGTACCAAAAAATAAATAAAGGATATCGCTGTGGTAAGCTGTAAGCAAACTTTATGAAAAGGATACAGTTTCTGAAATGTTATTCCTCAAAAAGGACGTAAATTTAGGGCATTTTTAGGGTAGATAATTTTTGCATTTTAACGATCATTAAAATGGTCCTAAAAAATAAAAATAATGATATATTTTCAAATATAAATTCGTTGAATGGATGTATTCAGTTGTTTAGCACTTTTTGTGAAAAATCCCTTTCGGGGAAATTTCTCAATCTAGCGCAAAACTACCCGCTGTATTGTGAAAAAAAAAACGACCTGTCAAAGAAAATCGTTCAAACGTTTACAAAATAAAAATTAATATGAAGCATTGTGATAAAATTGGTAATTATGTAAATAAAATAGCAATTCAGATATTGTTTTTATAATATTTGTATCATTTCTTTAATTCTAGTGTGAACTTTGCCGCTGCCGCCTATAGTTCTAGTGCGGGTGTTCCTTCATCTGGGATATTTTGTGCTCGACGTCTAGCAACACACACAGATCAGCACGATCTGTAAATGTCAAAAGCCGATGATGCCAAATACTTGGAATTGCAAATTCATTTTCTTTTGTGATGTGGTACGCTTGAATTTTTCAGCAAATTTAGAAATAGAGAAGAAGTGAGTGCAGAACTATCATGTGCTGCACATGTGTTTCGGGCATATTATGTTTTTTATAACCTCCGGAGTTCTACTGTCAAAAGTTATGGTCTTTATTTTGAAATGTCAGGTGATCTTCATGACTAAGTTAGATATCAGATTTTTGTACTTCTTAAATATAGAGTCGAACTTCCATAACTCGAATTTCTATACAACTCAAAGTTTTATGGATAACTTTGATAACTTTTTTTAAGGCTTCTGTTACATAAAAAACTTTTTCTCTCTTTGGAATATGTATCCTTATAATAAAATCAAAAAAAAAAAAAAAAAAATCAAGTTTTTGTCTTTATTTCTCCAAGTCGAATTTTCTATAACTCGAATTTTTTTTTCTTACATTTTGAGAGTTCGACTTATGGAAGTTCCACTGTACTTGGTTTGCCTCAAGATGAAAGGCCACTTTACCTACTTTACCTCTAGGTATATAAGGGTTTGATAGGGTTTTGTTGACAATTTTCTAATTAAAGTGCCCTTGAATTCTTTCAACATCAAAGTAGAACCTTGGGTATATGTGTATGACTTGTAAAGTAGAAAACAACTTTTTCAACGCTATATCCTGTATAATATGTATACACTAAAACTTTTTGCCAGACCACAAGACTACCTAAATCTGGGTGAATCCCTACAACTGCGCCTGCAATAGATACCCAACCACTTCCTTTTGAAACGTTTCACGGCATTGAACGTTGAAACATTACAACAATTGACTGTGGTTCCACCCAAAATAAAACAATTATCTATTTCCCTTTGGTGTGTAACAAAAACCTCACACTTACACATTCTCAAAGCGGATAACATAAGCGGATTGCATTCATGTAACACCGAAAATCTTCCAAGCAAAATAAAGCCCAGAAAAAAAAAACTTGTTGCATGGTCGACAAAATTTTGGCTGCACAAAGCCAAAATCCTTCTGATGTTTTCATTTTTTTTTTGCCTGTTAGCCACAGAAAGGCACTGAACCTTGCATCCGGTTTTTCTAGATTTTTTTAGTGTACACGCGAATGTATGTGCCTATGAGGGGTACATAAACATATACAACAAAAGTCGCCCAAAAAATTGCACACAGTGTTAGTGCTGAATAAAGAAAATGAAAAAAAAAAGAACTGCAGGCGCATCTAATGAATCTTCTTTGTTATTCGCCATCAAGTTTGTCGTCGTTGGGCCGTCGTCGCCTCTTCTCTATGGATGAAGTTTTTCTTCATTTTTTTAAATAACTTCAGTAACGACTATGACAAGAGTTGTTCAAAACTCTGTCTGGTTCTAATGTAGCTACACCAAATTCTAACCCATTGAATGGCAGTATGCTTGTAGTTGTGAAGATAAGCAGCTCACGTCATCCCCTTGAATTTTTTATTTATTTTGTAAAAATTATACACTCATTCTATGGTTGCATGGTTGTGGAGGACGCATATTTTGTAATTCTGTTTGTTTTTCTTTTTTTTTCGGGTGTCAATGACCGACCAGAAAAAACGATCTACGAAAAAAGCATAGAAAGCAAATGGTTGATAAAAATAAAAATTGTTTTGGTTTCTTTTTTTTCCTGTCATTTCCTTTGGTCGAACAGAGAATTCAAAAAATAAATCAAGTTGGTATAATTGCAGCGAAAAGTCTTATGAGCCGCAATTTTGTTACACATGGTGTTAGTCTCGTAGGGTGCAGAATAGGGAGCCATAGCGGCTGTGTTTTTTAAACAAATAATAATGATGAAAATGTTTTTATTAAGAGAGATTTCGAAGAAAATCTCATTTGCTTGATCGAAGTCCAACTCATGGGTTTGTTGTCGAACTATTGTCGAATATTCCTAAGACGTATTTTAGATTAAAGACGGATATGGCCAGCTGATGCGCATTTTATTCTGAAAGAAGACGTTCGCCGGCGAAGAACCCCAAGCGAAAAATGTATAGTTAAATGCGCCAAACTTAACAAGTAAGAAGAAAACAATTAGGGAAGTCCTGTCCTACTCATTTAAAATCACTTTCCAGTCTCTTTCTGTTTTCTAATAAAATGTAAAAATGTTTACGGTATACTCATCTTAAGAAAGGCCTTCGTCCCATGGACCGTGGTTTGCTGCGGATGTTATATCGATTCAATCATGCAAAACTATGTCTTATTTCTTATTTTATCTACAACTCTTACTTCGCTTCTTAATTTTCTTATTTTTAATTTGAGCGCAAATCCATTTTGCATGCATCAACAGTTTACTGAACCTCCGTCATCATGTCTATTTCTGCAATCGTGTTCTTTTCCATAGTCAAATGTTCTCTAAGCATATTATTATAGTAATTATTTAAAACTGAGAACTAAATTTTGGAAAAAAAAAAAACAATCTTCCCGTTGATATTAAGATGTCGATAGCTCAGTCATGAAGGAGTTTCTAGGGCCACAGTTGCATATCTTATTTCAGAGCGAACACTAATGGCGACCGGTCCTAATTCCGAATGTTGGTTTCCCAAATTCAGAAAATTTTAAAAGACATTAAAAGTTGGAAAAAAAAAATGATTCTAACAAACTTGGTTGCAGTTATTAATTTATTACGTTGGTTTCGAATGGTCATTGTGTCCAGGTATAGGTCGATGTCTGAAATCTTAGCTTGGTCTGATTTGTTTTAAAACTTCAATTAAACAATTTTTTTTTTTGGGTTTGAACTTATGGCTGACAGAGTGACAACTCAGATGTTACATCTGCACAATCAATGTTGAAAACATAGTATCACCTATGTTGATGAAGGTCGAACTTAAAATTTAGAAATGAAATTGTTTAAATGATATGAAATTTAGACAGAAAATTACTCAAATCGGCACCACAGCAGGTAGGTATCTGTGGAACGAATTTTTTGTTTTTGTGTGCTGAATTTCCTTAAACGAAAAAGCTAAATATTGCGGCAATAATCAGGGAATAGAGGTACTTATATCACAGCAAAAAAGGCGAGTCAGATATTACTAAGACGAGTTTCCGAAGAGAAATTTTAACTTTTTTTTTAAAAGTAGGTACCTACACTAGGGTCACCGATTGAAAAATATTTAAGAAATTTCGTTCGTAGCTGTTCAAAGTATGTACATTCTTGAGCTTATTTAAATCATTCTAAGGTTACACGATGTAATATTTATAATAACACTAGTTTACATGGTTTTTGTCCTAGAAATGAGAATTTTTTTTCTTATCATTTGAGATGCACCGAGTTAAAAAAAAAAATATGAAAAAAATCCAACACGTCAAGTTTCCAAAATATTTATAATTTTTGCTTTACAAAGAAATGCCTACAAAAATATTTAAAAAAGATAAAAATTAATTGCTTTAGCTTTTTTCTTGTAACGGGTGATTTTTTAAGAGGTTTAGAACTTTTTAAAAAAAAAAAAACACAAAAAATTCGAAAAAATGAATGAAATATTTATTTGAATCGATAGTTTGAACCTTGCAATTTAATGATTAAAGATAATTTCATGCAAATGTTGACCGCGGCTGCGTCTCAGGTAGTCCATCCGCTGAGTCCAATTTTGGCATACTCTTTCACACATATCGGCCGGTATCTCACGAATGAATGCATGGATGTTGGCTTCCAGTGCGTCAATCGAAGCGGGCTTGTCCCTATACACATTAGCCTTGACATACCCCTACAAAAAATAATCTAATGGTGTCAAATCACACGATCTAGGCGGCCAATTGACCGGCCCGAAACGTGAAATTAACTGTTCACCAAACTCGCCTCGCAATTGCGCCATTGTTTCGCGTGCTGTGTGGCATGTGGCACCGTCTTGTTGAAACCACATAATAATGCAAGTCAAGAACTTCCATTTCGGGCAAAAAAAAGTTTGTTATCATCGCTCGGTAGCGTTCACCATTGACAGTAACGCTGCGATTCGCATCATCTTTGAAGAAATATGGCCCAATAATGCCGCCGGCCCATAAACCGCACCAAACAGTGGCTTTTTCGGGATGCATTGGTAGCTGTTGCAATGCTTCTGGCTGATCTTCACTCCAAATGCGGCAATTTTGCTTATTTACGTACCCATTCAACCAAAAATGAGCCTCATCGCTGAACACAATTTTTCGATAAAAAAGCGGATCCTCGGCCAGCTTTCCAAGAGCCCATTCACCAAAAATTCGGCGTTGTGGTAGGTCGGCTGGCTTTAGTTCTTGCACAAGCTGTATCTTAAAAGGCTTTACGCACAAATCCTTCCGCAAAATTTTCCACGTAGTGCTGTAACAAAGGCCTAACTGCTGGGAACGGCGCCGAATCGACATTTCGCGGTCTTCTGTCACACTAGCTGATACGGCCGCAATATTTTCTTCACTACGCACAGTACGTAAACGTGTTGGTGGTTTAATGTCCAACAAAGTAAATTTGGTGCGAAATTTGGTCACAATCTTCCGAATAGACTGCTCAGAAGGTCGAGAATGCCGATCAGAAAATGGAAGCAGCGCGCGATGAACATTTCGAACCGAGCACGAATTTTGATAGTAAAATTCAATAATTTGCAAGCGTTGTTCATTTGTAAGACGATCCATGGTTAAATTGCAAACCAAACTGAAGCTGTTTGACAGTGACACAAGGTACTAAACACACGTCAGCTGTCAAAACCAGTGTTGCCAAAACCAAACCAGCTAAAAAATCACCCGTTATTTATTTGAGTCTGTGTCTCTTATAACAGACCAGCAATAATCACCTAACATGACTTGGTCCCAGTACCCCTGATAATTTTGTTCAAAAAATTACAAATCCTGATGAAAACTCTCTCCATATTCGTCGCTGACTTCTCCGAGGTTTTCAGGGAAGAAATCAAGGTGTGAATGAAGGAAATGAATTTTTAGAGACATGCTGACACCCATTCGTTGAAAATTATGTAATAAATCAGCAATCAACTGTCTGTAATTTTCATTTTTGTTGTTGCCCAAAAACACTTTTATAACATGTCGTAGTGAATTCCAAGCAGAACTCTCAGTATCCGAAAGACTGTTTTCAAATATCTCATCTTTCAACATTTTTTTGATTTGTGGTCCAATAAAAATACCTTCTTTCAGTTTCGCCTCAGAAAGATTAGGAAAAATTGAGCACAAATGCTTACAAGCTACGCTAGTTTTATCTAAAGGCTTGACAAAGTTCTTGAAACTTGATTCTTGAAACTTGATTCTTTGACGTAATAAATATAAAACAAATATATGTTCGCGTTTAGTTTTTGTCACTAAACAAAACGATATGAAATTCACTGGAAGGACATGAAATTTTTTATATTTTGTAAACTAGTGTTATTTTTAAATATGTTATTCAAGAACAAAGTTTTGTATAGTGAAAACTTTTTATTTTTAACAAATGTATCCATTAGCGTACAGCCTCAATGAGAATCTAAAATGTGCCCTTAAATTTGTGTCTATATAGTGCAGCTGTCTGTGGTTGCAAAATGTATTCTACACTATAGCTAATAAAAGCCAAAATAAACAAATTAACAGTCGTACTGAAGGAATTTATTTTTGCATGAGGGCATTACTGATAATGATAATCATTTTTTACCTTCACCTTATAAATCTTGTAGATCACAATATGCATTTTTGCATTGAAAATTTCGCAGTTGTGAGTTCAAATAATTTAGCCTGGACACTACAAATTATTTTTAGTATCGCGGAAAATACATATGCAACTATCTTCTATAAGATCTACCCATGTTTCAAATTAAAGCTTCCTAGGCTATACCCCCAAAATTAAAATTGACCACACAAATTGGTAAAAATTGCCTTCAATAGTAATAAAATGGATATGGTTCTTTCTTTGTGCAAAAGAAGCTCCCTTTCAGCGACAACAAATAGCAAAACCCACGCAGTTCTGGAAGCCTTCGATTGCGATGTAGAAATATTCAAACTGTGAGTTCAATTTTTTTCATTTTCTATTATCATTATCACAAAAAAGAGATGTTTGTACAGGTGGGCCAAAAGAAGTCATCCGATGTTGTATGGCTTTAATTTTTTTTCTAAATGAAAAACTTCTATTCTATTTATTTGAACCTTTAGAATTTGATTGGTCAAGTCGAGAAGATGATACCGGCCGTTACAATTGATTGCCATACGGGCTCGTTTTATGGCATTTTTCATCACTTCGGCGAGAACTTCGGGCGACAGATTCTCGCACTCGAGCCGAATGTAAGTAATGGCTCCTCGTGCATTAGTCGTGGATTTTCAAAACGATAGTTTTGCTTGTTCACGTACCCGCTGAGGTGCGGAAATGAGCCTCATCGCTAATTATGATTTTGGTCGAAAAATCGAAAATTCGAAATTATTCCGTGTTATTGGGAAGTGTGTCGCTCCATGGCTTGTTCACTTGTATTCTACATCTGTCTAGTCCGCAAATGTCAAAACAGATTTGACATTGGCGGCCATTTGCAAAAATTAGAGCATATTTCAATAGGGTGATTTCTTTTGGCCTGTTGTAAATATAGTCCCTGCAATGGCCTCATTTTTCTTATCAAAACAGCGAATGAAACGTACGAGCATGTCCTTTGTCTAGTATTGTGTATTGACGAAGAATTGTTTACCGCATACTCAAGTACCTACTGCCGTTACGATCTGAACTGTAACTTAAATCACTATGAGAATGAGTAGTGTCAGCTATATATTTATAAATATGTACAATATACATACATACAGAAAAGAAAACGCCAAAATGTCCTCTTTGCTGTTCTAAAAGGTCTAACATTTTTCCTGTTTAACATTGTTCAACTCATATCATGACTAAGAGAATGAAGTTGCATTATTTCCACCCGGCATTAGCATCGCCATTTTAAAATGCAACTTTCAAAAATAATACGAGAGCGAAATGAGACAAAAGTGGTCCGTACGCCGTACCGCACGAAAAACTTTAGTTTTGTCGTCAAAGGTATATCTGCCTGCCCTGCTTATCGCAATCATTGCGTATGTTCTATTGCATTGAATGACAAATTTTGGCATTGCAAAAGATAGCGCATGTCGGGTTTTTGATTAGCACTCGTTTTCTATAACGACTCCGTGGCGCAACGGTAGCGCGTCTGACTCCAGATCAGAAGGTTGCGTGTTCAAATCACGTCGGGGTCATTGAAGTTTTTTTTTTTTCAATCCTTTTATTTATTTATTTTTTTTTTTTTTTGTCACAAATTACATGTCATTTTAGAAATTTAAATGTACGTAGTTTGAAGTCCATGGCAATTTAATTGTAGTTATAAATTGTAGCTGTCGCAATTGCGATCCTTCTCTCTAGCATAGTTACAGTAATTCACATAATAATTATTATAAAATGACGAACAGCAATGACGATGCGAAAAGGTGAAGTAAAACAATTAAGTAACTAACGGGCAATTTGTTAAAAATAGCAATAGATCTGTTGAAGATCGATGGTAGTTGGAAGACCACAAAATGTTGCCAAGCAGTTGTCACTTTGACATCTCCACCAAAAATGAATTACCATGTTTTTTATTGAATTAATCTCTCTTGAACTATCGTGTCTAATAAAGGTTCTGAACTATTACTTATAATTAAGATTACAAGTGTGTTTTCAATACTTCTTCTCAATATCATCTACAGGTATTTATATGTATTTAAAATCAAGTGGCGGTGCAGAGCTTTTTTCGATTTCAATTCAAACTCCCCCTGATCGTTTTACAGGCGTCCCCTGTAAAACTCCAATCGTGACTCACTTGCGAATGAAGTTCCAAATAGCAAGTGACTAATCCTAATTTCTTAAAAGCCGCTTTCCAATTGATATCTCTCATCTCTGATGGTTTGAGTTTATATTTCAGTCTTTGATTCATAAGACTTTATGGCGCGATGATAAAACTTTGCAGATCACAAGGTTGCGTGCACAAATCGCCTCGCGCAGTGGGGTCAATGTGTGTCGTGTGTATTTGTCGTGCGATCAGCAGCGGTCAGAAATCTGTTTCTTTTTTTTTTGCGAGTATTTACATCCACAACAAAACAACACCAACCACCCATGTCGATGACGATGATGATCGTTTTATTGTTGGGTCAGGTTATTGTGTGCCATCGATCAAAAACCAGTAATTATCAGTGGAAAGGACAACGTACTCCCGATCCAAAACGATCCAGAACAAGCCGAAACCCTTTCTCTATCCCGCTCACTGATTTGTTGAATATTCGATACCTGATCCTGCGAGTCGTACACACATGCTGGTCAGTGCAAAACAACTGGAGAACCTGATCCCCTGCACTGGCCTAGTAGAACCCCTTTGCGTTCTAAGTATTGCTGCTTCACCGTCATTGTCCGTCTTCAGCTTTTTCTTCTGGTTCGTTGCGATCGTTAATAACAACAACAACAAAAATATTTCGGCGCAGAGCGCATTGAACTCTTGCAGCTAAGCTGTGTGCGAATTCTCCCCGCGTGTTGCTGATTGTTTATGTTGCTCAGAATGTGTGTGCATGTGCAAGTTTTGCCGAAAAATTGTTTGCAGATCGGATGTTTTGGTATGAGTTTACGGGACAGGATGTGCTAAGGAAGGGGGTCTCCGGGTTAGCGGGATGGCAGTTTGCAATATTATGTAGAACCGTCTATCGTCAGCTATGTAGTAGTAGTACATAGGAGTTTCCTATGTCTCTATGTGTGCGAGCTTGCGCAGAATCTTGTATGTATTTCGAAGTTCGACGATACTTAGATACGTTCTTTAGCCCGCCCTCTTTGTTTTTTTTTTTTTTTTTTTCGTTTCGTGGTTTTGGGTTGGCGTCATAGCCACTTGAGTAGAGAGTGCACGATGGCGATAGGTATTCTATACGTTGGCGTACGTTTGCAAATAAATTGCAAACACACAACAGAATTCATCTCGACAAATGCCAATGACCCCCGAAAAAATTACAAAATGGAAAAAAAGTGTTCTCTATCTCTCTCAAAAGATACGCTGAGAAGTGGATGCAGTTGTTGTTTGTTGGTTGAATTTTTGGGCTCTAAAATGAATATGCATGCTATTAAGGAGAACACTTTAACTGGAGAGTTTTGCTTTTCTTTTGTATTGGATGGTGTTAATGATCGCTATTCTGGGGAAGATATTTAGGTATCCTTCCTACACAAAGCAGAGGGGTGATTGTAATTTATGTATTTTTAAACAGGATTTGCTAAAGATTTGGTGTGATTTCTTATGCGGGGAAATATTTAGCACCTATTCTTGGGAAAGATCGGATTTTCTATTTAGAGAAATAAAATAAAAATAATACAGCCCACGACAGTCGTTCTGAGCAGGATATTACCATGTGAATTTGAATTAGATTACACCAAGCTGTGCCCTATAAGAAGTCCGTCGCTGCTAAGTGAATTTGTCATACAGGATATGTACCCTATTAACAAAACCCAAAACAAAACAGACCGTAATTTTTCTATTATTATTATTATTACAAGGTAATAGGTTTAAAGAGCCTAGCTGCGGAGATTATTGGCTCTAAGGCCGTAATTTTAATATCATTGAACGAAGCAATTGGCAGCAAGCGTAGAATAGAAACTGTTGGAGCATAGTTCGAGAGAGCTTAGAATATTGGAAAAAAAAACCTCAAGGTCCGTAAGCGTAGTAGATTCCCTAGGACAAAAGTCAATATTCCTGCAAACGACTTAACCGAAACAAAAAATATGCGCCGGCAAAATAGGTTCTTCTAAATGAACTGAAAAATCTAGTTTACAACATTCGAGGGTGCTCAAATAAATATTTTAATAAAAAGAATTAGACCATAAAACATAAGAAAAGCATTTTGAAAGAAATACTGTTACTGATGGCTTGATGAAATAAATTATTGCGTTTCTTCAATTTTCAATTTTAAGTAAGTTTCACATGTGTATGTGCGCACCGACAGTAGCCATCGATCGTTGCAGCCTGCTTACACCGGACCGTATCCAGTCCTAGAACGTCGGCCTCAAGCCTACAAATTGGCAATGCCGAGTAAGGATGAATATGTGTCCGTTCAGTGCTTGAAACCAGCTTATCTGCTTTCGGACCAAGAGACGCCACCATCGCCAGCTACGCCGTCACCTCAGTCAAAAAGTTCCGTCTTGGATGCCGCCAGTGGTGACTTAGAATTCCGGGCGCATCGTTAGAGCTCCTGCACGATTCTCTAACTCTTAAGGGGGGAGCACTGTGGCAATGCAGCTCTAAACGTTCTCATCGAACGGAGCCATGGCACAACACCCATCCACTTCGTTAACAGCACGACCATCCATTTGGTAAACCATCGCGGACCAGCTGTCACATTGGCGTTTTTCTGGTCTGTTTTTCTTTGACAGCGACGGCGAGCAGAAGTCATTTTACACGTGTTTAAATTATTTAATAAAATAGAACAATCTTGTTTTTTAGTATTTTATTCTTTTGTTTTATTGGATTGAATTTTATCTTTTCATAACATACGTGAATTGAGACACGCGCTTAAAATTCTTCTGTTTATAGGTACCTACTCAAAATGTTTCTTTAAGATCTTGTCCTTTTTAAAGTATGAAATCAAAAGACGCAATAATTACCCAAACAATGTGAGTGCATTTCACCAATTTAAAAAAAAAAAAGTGCAATCCCTTAAATATCTTATAGATCACAACGTACAATTTTAAATGGAAGACTTTCCATTGCAAGTTTAAGCAGGCCACTTAAAAGGAATATTATAATAGAGGACATTTTTCAAGACTGTAGCTAACACATGCGTTTCCCTTGAATGCGCTCTTTAGGTATACTTATCAGCTACACAGAAGACAGGAGCTTTATATGAACTGCTCCAAATTTTGTTTAGCCCCAGAGTAGCCTTACGGTCATATTTTTATATTTAGTTCGGACACCCGGGCACCTCTTTTTAAAACTAATAATCGCTTTTGGGACGCATTTTAGGAATTTATGAAGCCTTTATTTATGAAGACAGTATTTAAAATATACGAACGCAACCCGTAGTTAAACAATGAATCCAGGCAGATGTTATCAACATAAATGTTTTTTTTTTTCTATTTCACCTTTTCTTCGATTTTTATATTTGAGTTTGAAGTCAGTTTGATTTTTTTTTTTTTTTTTTCGAATAAGTCGTTGCATTTTAATTGATTGAAATTTGTTAGAGACCTCGCCTACCCCTCGGACACTTTTCCTGTGACTTTTTAAAAATTTTGAATGGTAATAATGCTGAGCCCAGGAAAAGGATCAAAAAATTCAAGCCGCAACTTTTTAAAACAATATGTTTGTGTGTCGCCATAGTCCAAGACAGTAAGTCCTGGACAATGTTTTCTACGAAAGCACAAGTTCCAATCTACAATTTCTCAGGTACAGTTGGTAAAATTGTTTGTCCACAAGTTACTTATTGTATTTATCATGAAAACTATTTTTCACAATACATATTCTTCAACTAATGATAATTAAAATTTTGTGACTTCTCTTAAACAAACTGTAGAACAAAACTGATAACTTTATCATTTAAAAGTATTTTCCACATTGGTAGTTACAATTTTTCTTTCTCTTAACTAGACCTTGAAAATAAAATTGAAAGTAAAACAACATAGAAATATTTTTATTTTTAACTGGTGTAGTATATTTGAAAATATTTGGAATGAGCTGCACATTTGTTTGAATTTGCCTCTCAAATCGTTACTATTCGTCGGTATCTGCAAGTATATTGTTTTCTATTAAGTGAAACGCCTGTAGAAAAATGTTATGTGATGGAACAGGGAACGAGCACTCGACTAGTTTCTAACTACAGAATTTTACAAATTTTGTAGTAGAGTAGGTAGCAAATATTAGATTTAATTGGTGCGCAATAAGATAATTGGATTACAGGTGGGCCAAAAGAGATCACCCTATTGGAAGATGCTCTTATTTTTGCAAATGGCCGCCAATGTCAAATCTGTTTTGACAATTGTGGACTAGACAGATGTAGAATAAAAGTGAACAAGCCATGGAGCGATACACTCCCCAAGAACGCGGAATAATTTCGAGTTTTCGATTTTTCGAACAAAATCATAATGAGCGATGAGGCTTATTTCCACCTCAGCGGGTACGTGAAAAAGCAAAACTATCGCTTCTGGAGGAGGCACGAGGAGCCATTACACCCGCTCAAAGTTACTGCATGGTGCGCTGTTCACGCTGGAGGAGTCATCGGGCCATTTTTTTGTTTTTCGAGAACGCCGCTGGTCAAACGACAACAGTGGACGGTGCGCGCTATAGGGCCATGTTCATTTTCTGCCGCAATTGGACGAATTAGAACTGGAGGACATGTGGTTCCAACAGGACGGAGCTACGGCACACAATGCGCGAGCCACAACCGATATTCTGAAGGCGGCGTTCCCGGGTCGTCTCATATCTCTCGTTTTAGCTATTTGCAATGGCCCGCAAGATCGCTCAATTAAACTGCTTCAGACTTTTTTTGTTGTTTTTTTTTTAAGCCCCGGTATTTACGTGAACAAGCCCGAGACCCAAAAAGCCCTCAAGGACAACATTCGACACGAGTGCGAGAATCTCTCACCCGAAGTTCTTGCCGAAGTGATGAAAAATGCCATAAAACGAGCCCGTATGGCAATCAATTGTGACGGCCTATATCATCTTTTCGACTTGACCAATAAAATTCTAAAGGTTCAAATAAACATAATTAAAAAACAGAATCGAAGTTTTTCATTTAGAAACAGAAATGAGAGCCAAAGAACATCGGATGACTTCTTTTGGCCAACTTGTAGAACATCGGGATCAACTTCACGAGCAGATGTCATGTAAATCAGATTGAAAACACCGACGGTACCTAACCAAAAATGGAGTACAATAAATTTAATGGCATTTGACTGCATCAGTATATCTTAGTATTTGAAGTAAAGACGGATAATATCGCTTGAAGGCTACATTCATTTCCAAAACAAAATCGAATGCCGGTTAGTTAGTCTAACCCCGACTTCGACACGGTGTGTTTGAATTGTGAGTTCGACGCCTTGAAGGCTAGTAGTATTAAGACGTGTTAATGGGTAGTCATTGCTTTTGATTTTACAATTACAAGCTCGCGAATCTCTCGCATAACAATCAGGGGAGCAGATTTCTTATGACAATAGTCGTTTGGACGATATTCTATTTTCTGATCAAACTGTTTACGCTGACAATACAGCTTTCATTATTATCGCCTTGAAGCTTATTTACCTGTCGTGAAGTTGAATTTAATAAACTGCGGCACCAAAGTTGTGCCGCCAATGCAATCAAAATCAGGACCTAAGCATAAGTAGGATCCATGTCAAAACTGCATAAATTATTCCTTGTTAAGGACACCCTCTTCATATGTGTGAACCTAAAACATACTCGTTCCCACATTCCAGTATATGTAACAAACCCACCTCTTCGTTTGCGGTAACGCCCCGAAATCAATTTAGACACCGCGCGATGACATTCGAACCAAACTAATGGCGGCAATTAAATGCCGTCATTGTGATTTACACGCACGCCAATTCATCGTAACATTCAATTAGGT
The DNA here is from genome assembly GCA_946477585.1 of Cheilosia urbana. Taxonomy (NCBI): domain Eukaryota; kingdom Metazoa; phylum Arthropoda; class Insecta; order Diptera; family Syrphidae; genus Cheilosia; species Cheilosia urbana. The sequence continues at coordinate 13,136,470 of OX297854.1, read as the reverse complement.
TGCGTGTTCGCAAAATTAATTTCACTTAATGAGTCAGTTGGCCAAAAGCGCTAATTGCACCTTCACCAAACGCTTAACAGCCGCCCACATTCGCAAACTGCCTGATGCTTTTAGAAAGTCCCAAATACTCGTATTTCGTATATTTGCCCCCATAGAAAAACACCCGATGATGATGTGCGGTTAGTTGGTTGCCAAACAGCAAATTGTGTCAAATCGAAGGTGTCTGCAGGCACCTGTTATCACAGTTCCAAGCAGATGGTTTGAAATAAAAACTCGCCCAAAATGCTGTTTTCAAAGTAAATGTGGTAGCAGTAGTTAACACCTCTCTGATGAACTCATGTTCTTTGTGGTAACTGAATTGCGGGACGACAAAAGCAAGTCAAGTCCAGGACATATTCCTCTTGCATAACAATGGCGCTGCAGTTATAATGCACGAACATACAGTACAGTTCCGGTCGTCGTCGGATCGTTGTGGTAAATGGCCAACAGATGTACGACATTGTCGAATCAGGTCCGTATATACGTAAAACGTAACTCGACAGTCGACACACCAGCAATCCTGAGCTGACTCACAATGTGGATGTTGTGTTTTTACATTCGTTTTTTGCGTGTTTCGCTGCTTCTTTGGCACTCGATCACTCGATGTCGAAGTCAAGTGTCTCATATTGATGTATAGTGGGGAATATGACATCATCGACAGTGACCATGCCCGACGGAACCCGTAATTAAATTTCCAAAAGGCATGCGTAAGGGCAACATGTTTACACGAGTTTATTCGTTTATGTGTCTTATTCCCATACAACCTTCATTTTTTTTTTTTTTGGTTCCCATCCCTACTCTGCCGTAGGAAGTCCTTCACCTAATTTGTGAGGAGGGCCTTTTTGAAGGTCTTCTGGGACGTTTAGAGGGAACTATTTGTTTCCACAAGCAAAATCGTGCACGCAACTTATGAAGTGTGAGTTGACAGGATTGTGTCAAAAATGAATTTGAATTTCGATTCAAAATTAAAGCGACAAACGAATGGTAGATGCCTGACAATTTGACATAACAGGTGGCGTTCAGACTGTGAAGGTGGTCTGATAATGATTTTTCTTACAAATTTCAAGTTATCCGACCAAAATAAAGTTTTGTAAACATTTACCCCCTTATAAATAAAAAAAGTAAGACAAGTGCGAGTCGGACTCGCTCATGAAGGGTTCCGAAACAGCAAATAACATAACATAAAAGTTCTTGTAGTTCGTTGTAACTTTGATCGATATTTTAAAAACTACTCGCTAGATCTCGTTCAAAAAATTATCGTTTGTAGTTTACATGGTAATGTATATCATATATTTTTTTAAGTTTTATCGTTCGCTTATTTTAGAAGTTAGGGGGGGGGGACCAACATTTTACCACTTTGGAAGTGTCTCTCGCGCAAACTATTAACTTTAGAAAAAAATGATATAAGAAACCTAAATATCATTTTTGAAGACCTATCCATAGATACCCCACACGTATGGGTTTGATGGAAAAAAACCCATGTATGGGGACCCCCAAAATTTACCGTTTTTTTTTTTATTTTTGTGTAAAATCTTAATGCGGTTCACAGAATACATCTACTTACCAAGTTTCAACGGTATAGCTCTTATAGTTTCGGAGAAAAGTGGCTGTGACATACGGACGGACAGACAGACAGACATGACGAATCTAATAGGGTTCCGATTTTTGCCATTTGGCTACGGAACCCTAAAAATGTGCACAAGTAAGTAAGTTAGCAAACATCAGATAGCATACCAAAATTCGACATAACTGCTAAGTAACAACTTTTACACAGTGTTTATTAATACGGGGGTTAGATCGTATTTTTCATTCGTAGACCTGTAATTTTTTTTTTTAAATCCGACAGCTGAACAAAGCTTTATGAACGCTGTTGCAGCATTTTTTGTCTTGGTTTTCTCAAAAAATAAATATGAGGTGGGTCAACATATGACGCTCTTGTGGTCAGTTCTTGATTTGACTTTAAAGGTATATACCTATACCTACATTGAAATGAATAAAAGTTGCACCGTCTTCGTTTTAAATCACCGAAATCCAATCCGCGAATAGGGAAGCAAGTCTTCAATTGCCTCAAGTATTGTTACAGCTTTAGTTAAGTCTGAGATCTTGTATACTTACACTCACTATGTGTATATAATTTGACTTAACGTCTGGTAAACCGACGGATAGGTTAATTGCCAACCCAATGCAGATTTTGCTAAAGTATATATAAAACTTACTCTCACGATTGAAGGTTGTGCTGTCAGATCATCCGTTCTGAAATCTATTTGTTGTGCAAATATTTTTAGAATACAGTTAAAAATACTAATACAGAGCTAAGCCTAGCTTCTCACCAAACAATATTTTTGGGACAAATGAAAGGGACCGACAATTTTATGCCAAATCCTTATTCTGTACTCTCAGATGTTTGTCAGATGTTCGCAAAAGATTGGATGGTGGGAAAAAATCATAATATGAAATTTTGCGGTTTTCCGGCGACCGAACTCGAGACTCCTCGCTCAGTAGAATACAACACAGCCAGGTGTCAAATTCAATATTTTACGATGAAGTAGGAACCCTGCAACAGGTTGAGGGAGATTTTGCAACAGCCTACGTATTCTCAGATCACCGGCGTTGTCGGGTGAGATGCGCATTAGTGATGTTCATCATATTTTGCTAATCTAATCTAAGCTCCAAGGATTGATCTAGCTCCTGGGAACTCAACTCATTCAAGTACCTTTGAATTTATAAGGCATAAACCAGCGATTTGTCTTCTCTCGACTGTAGATTTGATACTACTGCGAACCTCTTTTTTTGTCAAACTTTTCGGCTCTGTATCTGTTTTGTTGGCAAAAGTAGCTGGAAGCAAATGTTTTGCAGTCAAGCTCAACATATCCAAGCCTTTATTTATTTCTTTAGAGGGAGAGAGAAGAGCAGATAGAAGCACTTCTTTTCCTCTTAGTATATGTAGCCTAATTTTGGTGACGCTGATTTTACGATGTTGGATAACGTGTCATTTTAGTCCAGAATAGACTGTGTCTCCAAGAGGATGAGTGGTTTCCTAACTATAGAAAGGCTTATCATGATCAGAGACGACGCTTTTTCCAAGAAAATTCGGTGGGCTGGCTTGCTTCAAGTTGTTACCAAGGCCTCAATTTAGAATACTATCTGGCGGAAGGTATCAAAGTGCTGTCGCCAGCAAAGCGACCGTATGATGGGTTTGAATAAGAAACAGGAACCAATTTAAATACAAGTTTGTTTGAAATTATACTCATTCCTTTTAGATCAGGCTTCCAGTGAACAGGTGCAAGTTCAGATGTCCCCCTTCGGTCTCTTTCTCTTTACATTTTCAAGTCTGGTGCTCAAATTTTTAGATAGATGTGCACCTTTGGAATAAAGATGACGGCTCAAGAATTGCGCAAGCCTTATGCTTAGAACTCGCGTTGGTAGAACCTCTAGGAACTAGATTTGCTGCTATTAACTTTGGCGTGGACCAAAATGCGCGCAAGTCTAGGGCCTCGATTGAGTTTTTTTTGTGCGACTGTCTCATTGGTTTTGGTGCTTGTCATTGCGTATTCCGAAACTGATTGCATTCATTTCGGATGCTTACAAAATTGAAACTTTTTTGTTCCGCAAAATCGTCTTTCTAACAGCTGTGGTATGCGTTTTCTTTCTGTGGAGTCAGGGCTGCAGAGCTACAGTGAAGTGGAAGGCAGCAATCCCTGCCGAAACGTCGGAAAAAAATTAATGCATTAATCCGGTTTCATTCAAACGCCTATGACGAAAGAAGCCGACGGAAAAACCATTCCCTCAAATTACACATAACCATCAAATTGGTCAAGAACTTTATCTACAGTGAATTTATTTCAATTTCACTATCTGTGTACAGTCTCTCCCTTAAACACCCATTAGTCCACAGAAAAGATCCAATACACTGATGGCATAGGTAACTTTCCACGTGCCTTCTTTGTAAGCCTTGGAGAATACGAATCAGACGTTTGTCGCTGAAAAACTATATTCGAACTTACGATGTCATGTTTTAGTGAACGAAACTCGCATTTTTCGAACTCACCAAGGTTAAATTTTCAATACAAGATTGCATATCGTGACCTAAAAAATATATAATTCGAAGGTTCAAGACGATTGAGGCCCATAGACTCGGAAGTTCGATCATTACATTCTGTTGAACACATTTCAAACAAATATCAAGTATACTTAGAAGAAGCTACTGGTGGTCATGCATCTATATCATCCGCATCTGATGGTTTGGATTTTGGATTGTCTTGCTCCAACACTATTAACATAAAACAGAAGATCACCTAGATGTAGCTGATGGTTGGCGTTTATACGACTAAAGAGTCCCATTCAGTGCTCCCAGTCTTTGAAGACAGTTTTCCCCTTTTTTTTTTTAAAGGAAAAGCTTTAGTTTTCCCCTAAATTCCAGAAAAAGTTTCCTTTTTCTCCCCTAAGCGAAATTTGAACGAGTCGTGTTATTTGATTTTAAGACTGATTTTTAGCGCCGGTTTTTCTTGGCATAAAATACGGAACGTGATTTGCAGTTTTGGTATTTATTTTTAATATTTTCTTGTGTTTTAAATACGTTCAAAATTTCTCTTTTATTTCTCATCCCTTACCTGATATCGTTTCGAAATATACAAGATCCCAAGCTTCTCATGATCTTCTGCTTGTAGCTTTATTTTTTAAGCAAATCGAAGCGAGCTACCTACAATTGAATGCCATTTTCCATACCCGAGTCCGAATGGCTTTCTCAGGACCGTAATACTCTCGTATGTATGCAAATCTTTCCCACAAGGTGGCGCAGGTTGAACAACTCTCAAGTGTAGATTTATGTTAGGTACGGTAGGAGTAGAATTTGGAGTGACTCTAGGTGTGCAAAAATCTGCCAAAGGTATGAGGCAATCTGTACCTTAGTCAAGGTCAACGTTTGCTACACATCGTTGTTTTCAAATTCGTTCACGAAGAACAGTTGATAAAGCTGTGTGAGGTGAGCTAATAGAAGCCACATAAAACATACCTAGCCCCCTCTGTAATACTTTCCCCTATTCTAATCATGCACAGGCACACTGTAAACGTTCAAAGTCAGTCCAAAAATATCCTCCTGTTGCAGTTTCTGTGTCATCTATAAATACATTGTCCTCTACCCAATGGCACCACCATTATCTACATCACGTGTTAATTTCACTTTTATTGCCACACAATCTCCTATTACACCGTCAAGCTGTTACGTTGGTAACCAGATTTTGCCACTGCCGCAGTCTTTGTGTCCAGGCTCTCGCCGTATACCGTGCACGTTGCCATTCAAGGCTGTTCGAGCAAACAAGGTCAAGTGTACAGATGTGATGCCTCTCGCGCCACAAGCACTGTAGCCCATTGCATCGTCACCGCATTAGAGCTAGACGATAACGACGCCGACCACGACGATTACGAGAACGTCCTCCACGGGGAGATTGAACATCAACTTGTTGGTGTTCCCTATGCGCGCTGTATGGTAGGTGGGCGCTCCGGTCTTCCCTCGTGGGGATTCCCTCTATTCCGACGACGCTGCTCCGTTGTGTTCGTGGGTGCCGTTCCTACTGTAAGCTCGATGAATGCATTGCACGGATGGAAAGTGCTGCCTGATGGTATGCCATAGCAAAAACGGCCACGTCTGTGCGACTTGATGCAGCAGCATGCGCCCAGCGCCCACATGGTAAACGCTAAACGGCACTCTTCTATGTGTTATTCCTTTTACAATTGTTTTGTGATTCTAGCACACAGGATTACGTGTGCAATTCGTTTTGTGAATGGAGCCGGGTCTGGAGATGGAGAGCAGTCGGTGGGGAGTGCATGTGCACACAGGCTCCCTTCGTGCTTAGAGAGATAGTTGCACTTGCAGCATCAGTGCGGGTTTCGCACATGCACACGATAGGCGTTCATTCCCTGATCCGATGCTAGTTTTTGTCTTGCCGCTTGGCGTTTGGCCGTGTGGCGACGGCGGTGGCTCTACTTTTCTATGCAATGCACTATAGCAGTCGGTCCTCGGTTAGGCTGTTGTTTTGCTTCCGTTCGTGTGCAGTGTATTCTGCTGGTTTTCCGGGCATTTTTTGTGGCACTCCTCGGTGTTTCAGTTAAGTGTGCGGTTCACCGAGAGTGTCGGAAGTGTATTTTAGTTGGAAAACATTTATCTCATAGTTGCAAAGTTTGCGTGTGCAGCGACACCCATTTAATTGCTGCTTTGTGCCTCCGGTGTGCGGTGGTAGTGGTTGTTTGGATTTTTCGGTTCAATTGCCGCCGGAACTTGACTTCGGAGCATACAAATGGTGGTCAGTTACACTTTGTCAGTGCAAGCCGGCTTTGATTTGTCCTCCACTTAATGATCTTGGGATTTTAGGAGTCCACGATGATTTTTTTCTGTTTCCGTTTTTATTGCCAGCAGATGCACATTTGCTGCCTACACACATGCTCGTTTCGCTGCGGATGCTTCCTGAAAAAAAAGAAAACTGGTCTCGTAGCGACTGTGATGCTGGCCTTGCTGGAAACAAGTTTCGAGGGTCACCCAGCAACGATAAGCTTTTATGGGTTTAAGAGCTTCAATTTTCGGGCCTTGAGATTAGTTAAAGATTTAATTAATTACAGTGCGGGATAAGACTGAGGGACTGTGTATGGTTTTGGTTTCGTTTCTGCCGGTTGAGGTTTGTTTCATGGGCATGAGGACAAGATAAGTTCTTTGTTGCCCAAAAGACCAGAGTGGTCTCATAGACGATGGAATAAGTATCCGTTGCCGGAATTTAACTATACTTAAAAGGAACAGCCGATGATGTCCCTGAGTTAGAGTGTTCTACGAGAATCGACATACCGTATGAGCTACTCTGTTTATTTTTCACATTATTTAGAAAAATCGGTACGTTAAGGTTGCTTAGGTTGCACTTAGAGGCCAAGGGCAGTCTTACTCAGTGATGGCCAGGCCGAACTAGTGCTTTGAGGTTTTAAAGTAACCAGTCCAGGAGTTGGCGCACCATACCAATTTCGGACTTTCCGTATTTTCCTCTTATCTACGAAACTAGACCTAGCTTAAGGATATTTAAAGTAAAATCTACACCCACATGATTATTATTATTATTATAACTTTATTGTTACATAAATTAATTACATAAATAAAAAACAAATTATAGCACTAGCAACCAGGGCTTAAGGCTAAGAATCCACTTAACAAATGAATTTGGGATGAAGGTTAAGCTTGGACCATACATAGAAGGTCATATGTTTTATTCTTTTACATGTAGGTCTTTCGGTACATACAATTTTACAAATTGTAGTTCCCTTGTGATAGTGGCAGTGATTTTTCTATAGCTTCACTCTTAAAACAGCACAAATTTGATGCGGAAAACATATGTCTTGTTGAAGCTAGTTTCCGTCTTGACAATTTTATCCATGCAGGGGTAATCCGAGGTGGACCTGGCGTTAGCCAGTATGGATTCGCAGTCTATTGACAAGAGACAGTCTACCGATTAGGCATAGTATACAATTTCATTCTAGCGACTTGTGCTTACATCAGAATCGGAATATTTCGGTTCTAGTAAAATGTCTCTTTGGTGATATGAAAGAGGGTCTTACCAAGTTCCTGGAAGCCGTCTTCTCAACCCAAAAAAACAGCGAATGGTACTTCGCTTGATTACTGCACCGAAGTTATTTTACGAGGCAATTATTGTAGAGCTGAGCTGGACTTAGTCTTTAGCTACTTTAAAGCTGTAGCTGGTTTCTGGATTGTGAAGTCTTACCTGTGTCGCCATACGAAAAGACCTAGGTCGGCATTCTGTAACGCGAAACATTCAAACGTGCACGAGTGCACGAAGAAATTTGTTTGAGTAACATACGGCAGCGTTTGATCGCTTCGCCTTACAGAATCTGACCCCCTGCACAGTTCTCTCAACGTTAAAAGCCAGACCTATGTTCGCGCCTCAGTTTCAAATTTGCTTTCAGTTACCTCGCGAATGATGTTAAAGAAGTCAGTTAAAAAAAAAAAAAAGATTGTTAAGCGGAGGATTTAAAAAAAAAATTGTTAGCTTTATATAATTTCTTGCTATAACTATTATTTTTAACCACAAGAACTCGTTTTCATGTTTTCAAGAATTAAGTATTCAGCATAAGAATAATATACACTTCAGAATTATTGTCTTACATCGCTGCCAACATTTTCATTTTTAAGTATAAAAAACCTTAAAATATTTGGGTTCATTTTAATTAACGAAATAATTGGCATTAGAATGTTTTTTTCTGCCTTAAATCTTTTTCGACATCAAATAGTTCGATGGTGTTCTTATGAATTTTGAAGGAGCTGCGAGGGTTTGCCATTGCTAATTCTATACAAAATAATAAATTTGACAGAGATACCGGATCCTATACGGCATTAGTTTTTATGTATTTAGTTCGTCCATAAGTACGCTGCCATAGGCGACCTTAAGTCCCTAAAGAGGTGCTCTGATCGATGGGGTATTCATACGTATTTTCTAAGACTTGTCGAAGTATTAGGATTTTTTCAAAGCGCTATTATTCTAACCGTACTAAGTTTACTGACAAGAGGTTCTGTTGTTCACACACAGTATGATCGACAAGATCTTATTCTCCAAATTTGACATCTTATTCCTCTGTAGTTGACGCAGATCAAATTAGATATCTCCCTTTTTTCTGGAATCAAAGGTTCCGCGCATATTGTGGCTAAGTGCCAGTGGATCTGTAGATTTTCAAAGGTTCACCCACCAACAAAAATTTAACGGAGGGAATTCAAACAGAAACACTCACAACAAAGATGCAATAATTAGAATTTGTGTCCAAAAGATTGTTTTATTAGACCTTTGTAAATGAGTTTGCAATATTTTCTTAACATTGTTCAAGTATTAAGCGATCAATTTAAAACCTCAAAGCTAAGATCTTGTCTGATCGAATTATCATGTCATTCAATAAGCAACCAATCGTCGAACACCGGTTTTGTTTTCATTTAGACCAACAGCGTCGATTGCTAGTGAAACGGAAGAAGTTAATTGAATTCCTGTCCGGCTCGCAGATCACTCATTGACAAATAAAATGAAGATCGCTGAAGGTCTTCTCCGGAAATCCTCCTCTCATTTTGAGCTCACAACGACCTTATCAGGAAATGCAGCATGCGACAGTGGGTGAGTCAAAAACATACTGTTCCATGCTCTAAAACTTTTTATACCCGCAGCTGTCTCACCTATCCCTAGATCTAAAGTAGCATCAGTCACTAATCATTGTGATCAGTTGACAAGCTTGAAAAATGGAGATAGTAGTGGTAGGCTGATTTTCGTCTATGGTTTAAGTTAAAAAGCCATCCTCATCTCTTGTTGAAGATTGGCTAGGAAAAGCATCTAATATAAAAATGTATTGATATAAATATTTTTATTTCATATACTTTCTTTGATAGAAACTGTAGGTATACCTACCTAATGCCACTGTTTGTCTGAATGACCCAAGGTTGCTAAATTTTAACCAATCAAAGTTTGATACATCAATCCGATCAGCAACTCAACAGTGTATTTACCAAAGTTGAATTGAAAATAACCGAGCTCTGTACATCGCAATACATGTGTCGCAGTAAAATCTATTCCGGGGCTATACAGTGGCAACCAAAAAACTGCATACACACTCAAACACCACAGACTTTATTTCCGTCCATTCTACATCATCCTCGGCTTGATACGGATATTCTTATATGTACATATGTTCCTACTTGTACAGAAGAAAAAAATATTAATGTACGACCTCGAGAATTGTTGTTTTTCTTCTTGATCGTAATAGAAATCTTGCCCGACCTTGGTCTGAAGTCTGAACCACAGATGAAAATCTAGAAAGATACGCAGTTTAAGTAACAATGCCTCTTTTGACTTATATAACCAATGGCATAGTTACGTTTTACATTTTGTTCTTGATAAATTAAACTGACTATACGCATTATTGGAATTTCTATATACATATACCTATGTTGTGAAGTTGATAGCAGTTCCCCTGAATTTTTTTTTTTCTTCATTTTTTGCAATAAAAATCAATCCCACACTTTTCAAAATAGGTAGGTAGTTATACATTTTTTGAACTTCCGTTTAAGATCGAAACAGTCTTAATAGCTATATAGAAACCGGAGTGGATTCGATAACCCGAGCATTTTGAGAGGAAATCGGATTAGATCCACTCCTATAGGAGGTAGGTGACAAAGCAACACTGAATTCAATTGAGATTCATGCACGCCATTAATATTTATGTTGCCTTCAATAATACCTAGGTAAGTTTGCCTATATTCTATTTGACTCTACAACAAAGAAGAGTTTCCAAGGGGAGGAAATACTGTGGAGGGAATGACAATAATTTGACACTTGAGTCTTGAGCCTGCCATCGCATTTGTTTTAATAACTTAGTGGAAACGTATCCATTATATTTTTACATTAAAAAAAATATATTATTATCTCCAACTACCGAGTGACTTTAAAAATTGAATAAAATCGGTGATCGAGGTTTCTGTTGCTAAGGTTAGTTTCAGTTCAATGCATTTTCTAAAATTGTACAAATTAAACCACATTAAAAAATGGCTCGCACAATAATATGAACTGAAAAAGCGAGCACATTGTCCAAATTCGAAAACCTAGTTGACTTCAATTGGCTAGATTGGTCTGGACTAGTTTTACACTGACCGCAAAAACAAGATTTGTCGGTAACGTTACTCTTCTAATGCCAGCCATTGGCCAGTTACAGATACACGGACTGTCAACTTAGTCAAGGAGTTATTGACCAGATTCATCGATTTTGCTCCTCCAAAAATGGGAAATGAAAAAATAATCATGTGATCTATCCAGCAAAATCAAAACTGAGACACATTAAGTCAGCCTTACCTACTAATACCTACGTACTGTCAGACTTAGTTAGATAATTGAACGTCAGTCTTTACTTTGCAATATGTCATCGGAAATCAATACAAAAAGGTAGGTCTTCTATAACTCAGATTCAGAAAACCAATATTATATTGCGCAGCATCGATGGCAAAAACTTAAAAAAAAGAATTGAAGTTTCGTTAATTTTTAAGAAAGTTTTTTAATCTTTTACAATAATTGGAATAAATGTCGTATTCTTCTCGATTTTTAGTAGATAAAATATACAGTAAAGTCTCAAAGCCGAGAAAGGAAGAGATATCTCTCAATTTCAAGTAAAGTACACTTGTATTTTGTACATTTTAAGGTCAATATATTATACAAACAAATTAACAAAACGAATTAAAAAAGCATAATACAGTCAAATACAAAAAATGTCAGATTAAAACAGACAAATTGAGCAAATCTTATTCTCTTGATTTGAGTAAAGACGAATGAACAAAATTAATAATTTGAAAATGTAAACGAAACTTTATGTTCTCAAACCTACAAAATTTCGCATGTCAAATACTTCCAACTGTCAGTGTCACTTATCTTTTTGGAACTACATAAATGTACTCATACTTTATTCTTTATGTGTTATTTGGTAAAATGAGAGGGAGAGGGAAATTGATTTCGCTCTCTTTTTCTTTGCACTTCATTTAAGTTGAATGTTCGCAGTCAACTGCGCGAACAGATCAAGTCACTAAATAGATATTTTAATTTTAACGCTCAATATTTATTTTATTATTAAAACAAATTTAAGTCGGGCATTTTGGAATGGTATTTTTCTAGTATTTTCTTTAGAAGATCTTAGAGTAAACGTCTGCGATATGAAACTGAGTGCGTTCAGGTATCTAGTCTACTTAGTCTGACAGCAGAATGGAACCATTTTGCACTCTTTCGATTTTCCTCGATTCCGATCGTGTTATCAGTTTTTCAGTATACACACTTGAATGGCGGGGATGACACAAGGACGTCTACTTGACGTTTTAATTATCAGAAGATTGAAATACTTGATGGGCAGATCCCATAACTTTTTCAAGAATATTATTCCACCAGTTCATATTTGGATATGTCTCACCAATTGAAAATGTTTTATGGTTTTATTGCGCAGTTTAACATGTAAGCGAATTTTTCAACTTTAATGATATTCTAGATATATTGAGATATTGAGATGGATAATTTTAAGAGAAAATTGTAGAATTTTTCATTTATTATGAATATCGACAAATTCGTATGTAAATAGTTGGCAAAATCGTTTTATTTCCAGCGAAAATAAGTAGCAAGAAAACAAATTTGGCGACAAATGTCAGATCAAGTTACTTAGTAAGTCATCGCGTTCTATGAATTTAAAGTTAAAAGTAACGCAGTAGGAACTTAACGTGGGTATAACCCAACCGACTGATGTCATCGAACGAAACGTTTTCCGTTTCTTTTTCTCTTGAATGCTTTGCAGATAGCTCTGTCTCAATTCGCGTTGCTCTGCTCTACCTTTTCAATTGGATAAATTGCCAGCACAAAGTTTGTCTCTACCAAGGTTACACATATAAATTAAGCTATAAACTTTTGTTTAGCTGTATAAATTGGACAAAAACAATTGACTCACCTTAATTGTATTACGACAGCAATTTTCACAAACTTTCAAGTCTTTACTTCTTCTTCGAGTTTGTAGGTATATTCATGAATTTTTAATCGTTTTCTTAGACAGTTTTTTCACCACCAAAACTATTAATGTTTTCCTCTAAAATAATAAAGAAATACTTAGCAATATTCTTTTACTTCTCATTTATCACTTGTACACACAACACAAAAGAAAGAAAGAAAAAAAAAAAAAACTTTCAATTCTCCAATTTAAAAATATGTACGCATAATCCAAGGGCGCCTGCGAATTTCAATTTGACAACACACACCGAATTGAAATGCGCAGCATAAAGCAAAACAAAAAGAAACCAACAAATGACCAAATTTTCGCTGTGCAACAATTTGCATAATGGAAACTTAAACAATAAAAAAAAAAAAAAAAACAATGTGCAAAATTTACATAATGATTCGCTGCTTTCGAAATATCTTCTTCTTTTTGAAACAAAAACAACAGAAATATAGGTACTTTTTCTTCACTCCGAAATTATGTAGGTCAAAAACCCCGATTTCGAAAAACAAGTCCTTCAGGACAGTTTTTATTAACTGATGATCACTTGAATTTTATTTTTTTAATGTTGAAACATTTTTCAATATCGAGTTTAAAAGGTGGTAACAAAATATTTTCAATATCACTATTTCACATCATAGACCATAGGCAAGAGTCAAAAATTGTTACAAGTTTCTATTTGAAATATAATTCAGTACGGATGGCAACTGTGAACACGACCAATCCAAAAGCTTACTGCTGTTCATCTAAACGGATCCGCACTATCCGAAATAATATTTTCGGTCAAAGTTTTTGGAGTTTCTGACTACGCTGATGATGATGGCAATGAGTGCCGTCTGCCGTGTGGTGTTGGAGGACCAGCAATGCACATTCTATGTGTATTGTGTGTGTTGTTGCAAGTTGCCTTCGTAATTTTTCCAATTCCTTTGCCAGTGGTGATTCGTTTTTATTTTTTTACATTTTTGTTTGTCAATGTTCTCGGCTACTTTAAATGTATATTTGCGCGCTGCTTATAGCATTACACACTCACATGGACCAGCAACAAAAACAAAAAACAACCGAGTGAACATAACTACACAGCACAGTTTGTCCTCCTCTATCGACACACAAAAATCGGCCCAAAAACACAAAATAACCAAAAAATGCAACTCCATCACAGAAAATAATCCAAATTGGGAAAAAAAAAGGAACGACACAACAACAACAACAACACAACCGACCAGTACCCCAAAAAAAAGGATCAACATTATACCCTATAAAAATGCAATGCCATCCAAAAGATGCAGCTCACACACAGGTACACACTTAACTACAGAGCGGGGCCACTACCGCTCACCACACTCACATCGGTGCGCACCACCTAGCGGGTGTATACACTCTACAAGGGGGGTTGCTGCCGATGCACTGGTATGGGAAGATCCATTATAGGCATGTATTTTGACCGAAAACGACCGTCATCATCATCGTCAGACCACTACAAGTTTAGTGTAATAAATAAAAATTTTGTACCAAAAAAGTAAAAAAAAAAAAAAAAATAAACACCGAACAGAAAGACGAAACAAACACACAAAAAGGAATCCGGCAAGGGCCGAAGCGGGAGGAGGTTAGAAGAGCGAGAGCCTATCGTTTCCCATACGTACGTTCATATCCAAAGCCCCCGAGTGTGTGCAAATAAACGAGAGAAAAAATGCACACACGAAAAAAGAATTGTACGAAACCGAAAAAATAAAAAAAATAAAAATAAAAAAATGATAAAAAAAAAATCCCCGAATAAATATAAAAATTCACTGTAGTGCGTGCAAGTGTATGCGTGCACAGTGCAGTGCCCGAAATTCGCACTAAAATGCACTGATTCCCCCCGGCCGCTGCGCGGGGCATAGTCATACTTACAAATAAAATGTGTGAGCGGAAAATAAAAATTCGTATGCGCGCGAGAAAAAATCCCAACGCAACCCCCCAGCACAACCCCCATTCCCATCGTACAAGAAAACAAAAGCAACAAAATCTCGCGAATTATATCCTGCCTGGCCTAACACACGCATAACACGGATAACAATTTTTATATTTTCCGACAGGGGTTGGGGTTGGCTCCAAATGCAACAACACTTACTACGCGAGCACTAACACTCGAGCTGGCGCTCACGCACACATCATTTAGCCCAGTCAATAATAATAAGCAACAACAACTGACAATTGGAAAAAAAACGTCCAAAAAGTTGGACAAAAAAAAAAAGAGTTCAATTCGCTTTTTTAAACACATTGACATTGAATGCGCCCACAGGAAAAAAAAAGCGAACAAAAAAAATTGGCAAATGCACATTTGGCCCCTCTTCTGCTGCATGCTGTGGCGGGTAGGTAGGAATAGTCCTCGTCCTCGTTGCTCGTTCTGGCTCTTCCGTTGCGGTCGGTCGGTAGTGGTAGTTATTAAGCAGCCTATTGGGGCTGATTGGAAATCGGTGATACCACCCTGCGCACCCCCAATTGCACAATAGCACACACTTAACCCTTATTTTGCGTTGGGTGTTCTGCACATGAAGGACGAGGAGAATAATCCTGGTGATACAATTCGTTTTTATTTTTTTCTGTTGCCAAAAAGAAAACAAATAGAACAAGTAACGAGAAGCCATCAAAACAAACTAAAGCTACGCACACACTCGGATCGGGCTGTGTGTGACTCCATGGTTGGGGATTGCCAAAAAATATCAACGACACGATAATAATTATACAGCGACACTGTACATGCAACGCATGGTGACAGTGCAACATGTCAGTTAGTCGAACGCATGGACAGGCAGACAAGCCGGCAAGGGGGACTCTTTGGGGGACCCCAAAGTAGATGAGATGTGTTGTTGAAGAAAGCAGTCTATTGGCCGCAAAAAAAAAAAAAAACACCACACACAGGATAGTAGGTGCACACTGCACACGTATAGTACGCAGCTTCGAAACCAATTTGTACATGCCTTGGTTAATGTAATATTTCCAAAAAAAAAAAAAAAATTGGTTGGCTCCTGTAGTAAGCTCGTCGGTGAGAGATGGGTAAATGGGGGGAGATACACAAAAAGAGCCGAAAAAAGTTTTCGTTGTCATTACGATGGCCCCCAAGCCCCAACGCAACGTTCACGTGATGGTGAAAATGTGTGAATACTCGTGCATGTGCAACCGAGCAGGGAGAAACTAAAATTTCGTGTGTGACAACTGAGATTCGAAATAATGATAGATCGGTTGCATTAAGTCGAGAGGCGTATAGCGAAGTCGCCTTCATGGCGACTCTTGATCGAAGTAGGTGCAGTCCACATCATTCAAGTTGAGCTTTCAATGTTGTCTGAAACGCAAAAGAAAAAAAGAAAAAAAGACGCGATATCTATCTGGATTGTTAAAGGTAACAGGGGGTGGGTCGTAGGCAACTGAGCAAATTTTGTTAAAGGAACGACACTCATCGAAGGATAGAAAACGACTTCAGGCTTTAGGGGCATCAATATGAATGACAGTAATCGCATCATCCATTGTAGCTCAGCCTTAAATGAAAGTAGGTATGTAAGTCTGTCGAGTTTATATTCTAGACCGGGTTGTTGCAAAACTCCCGCAAGATATCTAATTTTGTATTTTCTTTCCTCATAGTTAAAGACAGATTGCTTTAAGTACAAAATACAGGACGTAATAGGAGGAACATCAAGATCGCAGAATTTAATTTGGTTGCAGATGTCGCGAAAGATGTCTTGAGCAGTATTAATGAGGCCATTGTGCGAAGTTCACCAGCCAACATCGGAGGTAACATTTTTCAAATATACAAATAGGTAGGTAGGTACATGAATATCATAATGATTTTGAAATTATTTGGAGAACGCTGCAACCCGCAAGATGTGAGTGCTGCCAAATAAACATTTTTTTAACTATATAAAAGGGTTTCATTTTGAGCCAATATGCGTTCCAAAAAGAAGAAACAGATAAAAATGTCCTGTGATCTCTGAAAATGTTTTTAAAAACTATGCAGACATTTTGAAAGGTGACACTTATTTCCAAAAAGCAATAGGTTCGTTCGCGTATGCGGTTTAAATCGAACGCAATCGATATAAATCGATCGCAATTGCACAAAGTCCATACCAGAAAAGGTAAAATGAGCAAAATAACGAGTAACGAATAGTTCCTCTCTTGGCTCGAAACACCTCAGAGAATTATTTCACCCGACAAGTACTGATAAATATGCGAATTGCCAAAAGTTGACCAGAAACAAATTCAAAATCCGTCTTAAAAATCAATTGCGCATAAAAATAAAATATGTGAAAATAAAGAAAATGAGCTTGACGGGCTATACAGCTATACCCGCTATAGGTAACTTATTCAAAAGCTTAAAATATAACGGTTGAGATGGCTAGGGAACAAGTGCACCCCTGGAAGGAGAAAGATGTCACTTAGCTTCAGAGAGACCTCAACCCATTCAGTGTGTGTAATCAGTGCCGGTTTTAGCAGTACCAGCGCCCTGGGCGAGATTTCTACGGCGCCCCTAACTGCAAAAATAGCAAAGGATTAGGATATAATGAAATAACCATTTATTAAAAAAATACTATTTCTTAAAAAAACAAACATTTACTTAAATAATAACCATTATTATAAAAACAAAAAAAAACTAATAAAATTTGGCTTCTAGCCTTTCTATCGGCGAGCTCATTTATTAAGTTTTCAAAGTCGATGATTCCAGCAATTTCACTTTCGATTGCCAAAGTTTTTGTCACCTAAAGCCTAGAAAAACTCCTCTCCCCATTAGCAACTCTTACAGGTACATATCCATACATTTGGGTATAGTTCTTGTAAGTTGCGATCTTTGATAAAATTTAAAACAAAAACAGGACTGACCTCATTCTGATCAGGCAAAAAATATTTCAGACTTATGAGATCATCACTTTGCATACGAACATCTATATCTGTTTTAGAGTCTATAGTAAATTTCAATTGGAGATCACCAAAGAGTTTGACAAGGTCGGTTTTTTCCGGAATCTGTTTCATATTGCATAAAAAAGACCAAGATTCCGAGTACCCATTTAATTGTTCAAATCTTTTATTGACTGAAATTAATGTGGCGTCCAATAGACAGTTGAAAAATTCAAACTCAGACCTTTTTTTCTGGGCAAGTTATAGGCTCATCGCGTGACGCTCTTGTTGTGGCTCTAAACACAGGTTGAATTTCAAGTTCTTCCGCCAATTCCTTCGCAGTTAAAATTAGGCTTTTAAAGTGTGTATTTCTATAATATCTCAAGAATATTCAGCATTTTTTCAACATTTCTGTGCACTTGCCTGCGACGCCCCTTTATGCCAGGCGCCCTGCGTGGTCGCCCTACCCTAACACCGCTACTGTGTCAAATATACTGAAATGAAGGCACCTCGCTATAGGCAGAGCTGGATGGAGACGGAGAGGCTTCTAAGTTGAATTCGTGGTCCACTACAAACTGCACTCTAAGCGCCATTTGAAGTAAAGTAAGAAAGGCGCTCAAGAATAGCTGTTTTAGCATTTAATAGCAACCAAGAAACTTGGATCATTATAGCTTAAATAAAGCTATCTTAACGAGAAGGGCTTTTTTTTTAATTACAGAAGAGTTTTTGTCAAAATGTACCATTTTCAGTTTTTTTTTAATAAACTAAGCTACTACCTAAGTGGGGCTTCTTTCGCCAATTACAGGGTGAGCAATACAATACTTTTAGGTAATATATTTGCGATCTAGAAGATGAAAATTACAGTTAAAGTCGTACTGCTTATTTTTGACAATAACTTGGCACTCAAAATTATACTAAAAATCAATGAGGTCTTAACTCTAAAAGATGTTTGTGCAAAAAAGGCGCTAAAAGCATTTATGACAGATAAGCCCGAATGCCGAAACAACAGACACCTAAATGTTTGGTGAACTAATTGATTTTTTGTCGCAATCAGCCAAAGTTGATCGACATGTACCTTTTTTCGAAACTTTTAATCGAAACTCGAATCAATCCGCTCAAGGACGGCAGAGGAGTGAGATATAAAGGTGAGTTCTTGCTGGCAAATCCCTCATCCGTCATAACGCCTTGCGTAAGGTTAAATTGTACAATTTTCGTTGTAAGAAAATCCTCTTAAATATTTTTTCTCAATATTAACCGAGAGTAGGTACCTAAGACATATAAAGAAGGATATTGTAAAACGATTCAAAGTTAAGTGGTCCTTTAAAAAAAAAACTCCAAGGCAAGTCTTCGCAGAACCACCGACCCCAAGCAAAATGTGGCCGCTGTTAAAAAAGGTACTTTTAGACTAGACCGAGAAAGTTGGAAGAAATTTGTTATTGGCCTTAAGGTTTTAAGAAAGTGTCCCTTTAGCACTTTTCACTGTTTACGAAACTGGGGAACATTCTCAGCGGTAGCTTACATCGCTTTGATCTGAAGCCAGGCTGCCCTCCGCAAAGCATCAGCTATGCTGAGGTCACAGAAGCCAGCTTCAGTCAAGAAGACTAAGAAGGCCGAATAAGGTTCACAGACAGTAGTTTTGTAAAAAAAAAAGAGTTTACAAAGAAAAATAACCGAAGACAAAACTATGAGACGAAAGGCTTTTTTGAACTGTAACGGTTACTGATATTTGACTGACAGTAGATTTTCGCATCAACTGCTTCTCCACTCCACTTTATAGTCATTGCCTCTGTAGGCACTGGTTTGGAAAGCTTGGATTGGACTCTCTGGTAACCTTGCATTACCCTCTTTATCTCATACGCAGTAAGTCCTTATAGGTTGACATTCAGAAGTGTTACCAAAAGTCAATTGCTTTATGCAGTTATTTGGAAAACTCAATGCGGATTTAAGGCTACCTCATTGTTCATCAGATCGACAGTAGGCGACTTATCGCTAAGCTTCGCAGGTATTTTAACTTTCATTATTCATGCGAATCGTCAATTTTGAGACCTGAACTGATGGAAGCCATTTATTTCTCTTGCTTGGGAAGCTGTTTTTTTTTTTCTTTTCAAAACCCCAAGCTTGTTAGATCTGACAACTATGGAGGTTTTATTAATAGTACAGTGACCCTCCCCTATTCACAACTGTACTGAAACTCGATGAACCGTTTACCAGTATTCAATTTATTCCTCTCCGCAATTGCGGGATGAAATGAAGCAGCTCTTGACGTTGGCACCGTACCTATTCCTACTGTAGAGTATAAACCGCGGACTTGTGGTGTGGAATAAAACGGAGGCAATGCACAAACGGACACTTTGCCCGGAAATATACGAGGATAAAGACCAACTATGTAGAACTTTTTGCAACACGTAGTAGTGCGACTCGGAATGTGATTTCTCAAGGGCTCGAACAGACCTTATTATGTAAGCTTCGATGATAGGGGTGTATAATTGGCGGTCTATAACGTTCCGTGAATTACGCCCTACCCTTTGAAAATTCCCTCTCAATTGCAGTCATGTTTTGCGTTTGGCTTAACTTTGGAAATTTAATTAAAATATCGCATAATAGAAAGTCGACGAAGATGTATACTTTCCACACACTCACACATTCCAGAAAAAAAAAAAATAAAAAATAATAAATAAAAATAAAACAAACTTAACCATAGAACATCCTCTATTGGGCCGAAACTGAATCTCCCATCCAGAAGCCACCTCCTAACATGCTCCTATTCGCCAGTAGTATTTTTTCCCAGAACCAATTCAGCTATTTAACTCGTGCTTTTTAGATCATGCATGTAGCCCCCTTCAGGTTCCGCAGCTCTCCCGTACTCCCATTTATATGCATGTAATATGGAAAGGGGCTCGATTTTTATACCAGCAAAAATTAAAAACGCATGTATAAAAATAAATTTAACAAAAATAAAATAAAAATCAAAATTATGTTGTCCTGAAAGTAAAAAAAAAAGGAACAGACACAAAAAATGCATTTTTAAATAAGTAGCACTCTTCACTCCAATGTGCGTAACACGTTGGAAACATTAAACTGGAGGGATGTTCTTTTTTCGTATGGCACTGCCAAATGTAAACCATACCCCCGATCTATTAATTTTTTATTTTAATAATATTTTGTTTTTTATTTTTATTTACTTTTTTTTTTTTTCTTTCTCTGCGGAAATAATTTCAGTGTACATTTTTATTTTTTGATTTGCTTTTTTTATTTTTTTTTTATTGTGTGTGGAATTTTTTTTTAGTTTCTTTTTGTTTTAAAACATCGATGGCCGCGCGCTTGGTAGTTGTGGGCTAGAGGCGATGGAGGTAATTTTAATGCAAGTGCATACGCATTAGTAGAAAAAAGCCCACCTAGTACGTACGTTGATGGGATGCACGTGAAGAAATTGTGCGGTTCGAGTTAATTTGACGGTTTTGTGAGGCAGTAAATACTTGGGGACCCGAATTACTGGGGTAACCTTTTAACATGTCTGATGGTGGAAATGGTTCAAGTTTTTCTTAACTGCGTTCGAGGCAAACGAATAATATCAGAGTGCTCCAACGCTACGCAAAAAAGAAATTTCTGTTCGGTGAGATTATTTTAGACTTTACTTATAGTTTGGAACTTTTTTTTTTCGTACCGTTTATGGCAACGAAAGATGGCGTAACAGTTCCATATCAGAAAAGCTTAATGCTAGCTGCTCCAAAAGTTCCTTTATGAGTGTATTCAGTTTCACAAATAGCTCTGATACGCAAACTGAGTAGCTTTTAGTAAAAAAAAAAAAAACAAAAGATGTCTTCCTCGGGTGCCGAGCTTGATAAGTATGTTGCCCTGTATAAAACACTGACCCACGAATTCGCACTTGCTAACCATCATTGCTGAACTAGCTATAACGACATTCTATGGGTATATGAATATGGTAAGGTCCAAACATAAGATAAGATGGTTGAGCCAGACTTGTCGGATATCATTGAATTCCGTAAACACAGGAAACAAAAACACTTCCCAAAGATCTCGTGGTATTTATTTTTAAGTCTTTTAGTCATTGATATTCTTGGTTAACTTTGAACGACTTATGTTCTGATTTAGATTAAAATTACTTTCATGGAACCTACAGCACAATAAAACTCTTAACTTCGAGACTTCCCTTCAAAAATCAAGACTTCGGCCTATGTCATCTGCCTTAGGCCTATTTCCCCTGTACTCAGAAGAAAACAACTCTCGAACTCCTAGTTGTGACAAGTTTCCTGTCATGACCACAAGCAGCGCTGCGAAATGAACGGCTAAAAAAAGTCTCTTGCTGGGTAAGTTTTATATGAATAGCAACCTCAAGTTTTTAGGCCTAAGCGCACAAAGCCGTTATAAAAAAAAGTTGTACAACTGAACCGGGAACTAGGTACTATGCTTTAAGTGTGAAAATCTTTCATGAGACATGCATTTTGGTTCCCTAAACCATTCTCGCGGATCAAGAGGAAGGTCTCTTAGGCAGCTTTAATCATCTTACCTTTTTACTTGCGACCTTAGTGGACAAGTACCTATTCCTTGCTTTGAAAGATATCGATCTCTAGTTTAAGATCACTTAATATATTACGACGATCAAGAAACCGAAAAAGTCCGTCTGGCAATACCACCCCCATTTATTTAACTGTTAAATATTAATGGATAGACTTTATACATCTTCATACTGACGTCACACACACCCTGGTGAAAAAGGAATTTATAGGAAACTAGCTGTAGCCGGCATAACTCTGTTTTGCCCAAAAAAATGCGAATACAACGATTTTCCGGAATTTTCTTCCTGCCTAAGCCTGCCTTCTTTCTGCCTGAAATACAGCAATACGAACAAAGCAAAAAGGGAATCATGAAAATCGGTTCTGCGGCTATCGAGTTATAACGTCATCAAGTTTCACCCCGAAGGAATTATATATATCTACGAATACCTATAGAAGATAAGCTCATAAATTACCGGTTCTGCCCTTATAACACTTGTAGGAAGTTAAGTGCGACCCAGTCGTACACTTCTTTTGTTAAACTGTTTTTTTTTTTAGCACACATCTCAACTAATTCGAATTTCGTACCGTGTACCGGAAAACTCCTCGCAGTCGATACTGCGTTCGGGAATTAAATTTGCACTGTGCTCCACGGTGCTGATGAGTGGGTGGTTATGGGGCACACCACTTTGGCTGCGTACATTTTTGCCATAGTGTGAGAGAATACCCGTGGAAAAACTAAAAAACGAAGAACATGTCAACACGTGAAAGGGGAGTCAGAAAAAGAAAACAAAAAAAAAAGAAGCAAAACCACCCCATCCCCTTTGATGACCAACGAAAAATTCGCGTATAGTGGTCGTTTGGATTTTTATTTTCGTGCGTGTAGTTGGTACCGCACCAATCTATCTAGCGCTCCTTGTTTTGCATCCACTTGTGCACACATACACGCGTGCATTACCCGAATGCGACAGTGGGCCACATGCCCAATCATCGATGAATGCATTAGAGAAGGATATAAAAATGTTGGGTGAGGATTTTTTTTTTTTTCCTTTTTTTTGCATGTAAAACTTTTTCCTTGTTTTGTTTTGATTTTTTTTTGTTTTTGTTGTTTATCACCGCGCACCGAAGAGCGTTCCTTTGGTTGGATTTCTTTTTTATGATATACATTTTTTTTTTTTGCAATTTCGCCGATAATGTGATATTCGAATTTCATATTAGCAGCCGCGCTGCAAGGCAATCCTACGCAGCCAAGCATTGCTGCTATCGCCCACTCCTCTCTATGTAGCGGTGGCGGCGGCCCCATGTGTATGATGCACTTTTGTGGGCTGCCATTGTGCTGGAGTGTGATGCGTGAATGGGAATATTTGTGTGAGTTTGGCTATCCCATTCTTCTATGCGAAATGCGAAGTATCCTGTGATAGTCCTTTCGCAATGACGGCGATGATCATGTTGATGGGTTTGGCCGAGTTTTGAGTTTAAGTGGAGTGAAAGGCAGAGCAGTGCATGTGGAGGTGGAAGGATAGCAACCTTTTTAGCTGACTTCGGTTTTGTTTTGCTTATTGCGAGGCCAGAATGGTTTGGGGTGAATTAAATTCTCCACATGCTTATACCTATCTCGGGTATTGGTGGAGCGATGGGTTCCTTTTTTTTTTTTTTTCCTAGCTTTGTTTTGGTTGTTTTTCCTCCAGGGAAGAGAAATTAAATTATTTCGTTGTGGATAATGGTGGGGCCCACAGCGCCCACTCATGCTGTCGTCCCTGCTTTGCTGTTTGCGCAGAGTTATTTTGCGGATTTACTAAATTCAATGAAGCACAACAAGATGCAAATGTCAATTAGAGGATAAAGTGAAAATGAATGTTTGTCGATGAAGAGAGAGAGAGAGAGAGAGAGTTGAAAAGTTGGATGTCTACATCTCCACAGCGGTGTCCGGTGAAATGTGGTTGCCAAGAAGAAATTCAATTGAAAATGTGGTTCTGAAGGTTCGGTTTTTGGTTTTCTTGTTCACTCGTCGAAGGAAAAGAGGTCAACATCTTGTCATCATTACTGTGGTTCTGAAGCAATTGCTTGCAGAATGAATAACTGGTGAAAGTTGAGGCCTTAGATTCGGGCACGAAATGCTCCACAGCCTACAGGTAGCACATTTGTCGGTGCTGTAGGTAAGATTCCATGTTCGTGATGAAGATGCAGCTGTGTTGACCAGATGGAGTTTGCATTTTGTAAAGCAAATATGAATGAAAAAATTAATTACAATTTTTGACATATTTCAACTAAGCTATTTTAAGTCAGTAAAAACATGAAACTGTAAACCTCGCATGTCCAGTCCAGCAAATAAGGTTGCGCCAATGAATGCTTGTTGAAGATCGTTTCTAGGACACCGATTAATTGTCACAAAATGAACATCATGGCTTCAAAATAATTTTAAGTGAGCAACGAAAACATTTTTGATGAACGTGACATTTATAGATCCATATTTACAGAACAGCCTATGGTGATATTTGCTCCAGTATAGGAAAATACTTAAATGATCCTCATGTCTATATAAAAATACCTGAGGCATGTGAACCAGAGATAATACTGAGACCCCCAACTTCGGCCGATTTCCCATTACCTTGCCTACAAGCAATACTTGCACCTTGCACGGAGTGTACACAATTTAGTGCGCTAGTATTGATACATAGAAATTCATATTGACAAATGTCAAGAAACTTCAACACACCAACACACCCTCAAAAAATATTAACAACTTCCGGTGACTTCCGTTGTCGGCAAAGTTGCTGCCAGCATTCATAGAATTTTGTCCGTTAAATTTGAAATTATTCGTTACGCGTGAATAGTTTTTTATTTTAGGAATAAGTACACTTTTTCTGAAAATATTTATGAAAAATGATTACTGCAGAATGGTTGCAGGAAAATAAAAACATTTTGAGCAATTTTTCTTCAGTTATTTAAGAAAAATTTACTCGTGAAATCGAAGTTAATGATATTCAAAAGCGGAAAATACACAACAATGCTTCTCCCATTATGTTTCTAGTATATAAAACAACTCTGATGTGCACAGTGTACCTGTTATTCGGTATGGAACGTCGAGGGGTCTGCTATATGCAGAAGTAGAAGATCAATTTTATCATTGCCTGAAGGCCCTCAGACATTTTTGAAGAAAGAAATAATCGCATGGGTAGCTCGTTGGTTGAGATAAAGAAGACGATACTGGATCTATAAAGGTATATAGAACGTTGCAGAAATTTCTCTGAATATCGTCTGTGTAGGCTTTGAAGACAATTCTGTCACAACTCTGAATGAAATTTCCAAGCCGGGGTGTAATTTTTGCCACTACTTTCGCATTGCTCCAATGATTTTTATGAAAAGACCTAAATTGGAAAAACGCTTTCCTATTATGCACACAAATTTATTTTAAAAATCGAAATATTTCAAAATCGCGTCATTTTCCCAAAAGCTAGTGATGGGGGCTACCGAATAAAAACCATCGACTCGATAGTAGTTGAAAATTTGTTCATTCGATAGAAGCTGAAAATCGTATGAATGCTATCGAATGAAAATAGTAACTGAACGAAAAGTTAGTATCTAACTACTTTTTTTACTTGATACCTAGTCAGTTTGAACCATTCCGTTCATTCATTCAGTTTTTCGTTCAACTAGTATTTTCTTTCGATACTAGGTTTGATTGATTTCACTCGTTCAACTTTTCGTTCAACTAGTATTTTTGTTAGTAAGTCTGTCTGAACGATTCTTTTTCATTTGATAGTTCGAATGAATGATTTTCGGTTGTAGTGATGCGTAGTTTTGTCTGTTTTGCAGGCAATGAAAGTAGTACCTACGGGGAGTTTGGAATCACGTCTTATTTTTATTTCTAAAATATTTTTGTTGCGAATTTTTTAAATTTTTAATTTTACGTTTTATTTATTTATACTTATTACTAGAAAATGAGTATTATTTGTCTGATTTTAGTATTTTTTTGTTGCATATTATAGAATTTTTGCATTGTTCTTGGAGTTGGGTTTACGCTTAACTTTTTGAACGGTGTACCTAGTCCATTTTTATTTCCTTCACTTATAGGCTTTACTTCTAATTTTCTTACATAAAAAAGTCGGACAGCACACAGGCCAAACCATTAATCGTGTATTCATGAAACTTTTAGTGTTTATTCCATTAAATATGCAGACGCGGAGTAAGAGGACTTTTTACTGACTCGTAAATGACCCGTTAGAGAGGGAAGCAATTACTATAGCGGGCTGCAATCCTACACGCTAATAGAGAATAGAAAATAATTGGACACGTTTTTTACTATGCTCAGTTTGATTTTTTCTTAAAAGCTACGTTTCTATTTACATTTTTATTTATTTCAAATTTCCATATTGTTGCTTTTCTATATTAGAAAAAAATAAAACATGTACATCGGTAAATACAAACGTCATTAACAAAAAAATTAAATATTTGAAAAAAAATTAAAAGGCACTCCGGGAGTGCCGACAGAAGTGATAACTTGAACAATTACGTGTGTATTTTTCGAATCGTCAGAAAATATATTATTGTGTAGGAAGTACTTTTAAATAAAGTGTTTTTTTATTCATTATTATAAACTAGGTACTACTACTACAAAAATTAGGTATGTTCCATTTTTCATTTTCATTTAATGCGGTATTTTACATCAAAAATAATACATATTATTTTACATACAAAATGCAATCTATTGCTTAAAATGTATAAATTTACAGATACATGAAATATTAAATTTAAAAATTAATGGGTATTCTTTGAAATGAATACCAATGACACTTATGAAATTTCATCAACAACTTCAAACTCTTCCATCATCATCATCATTATTATCATTATATTTGAAAACGGATACTATAGGTTTATGGTATAGGTAACTAAAATAGGAAACAAACAATTTTGATTCGAATCTATTTAAATATCTTGTAAAGATGGCATCAATTGTAGTTTTATGTCTAGTCGTGCTAAGATTGCGATCATTGCTCATCGTTAAATCAAATTTGCTATTTAAAAATTCAATTAATGGTAGTTTTTATCATCTGCAAAGTTGATGTTGAAATCCCCACTCAAAATGATTGGAATATCATCAAATCTCTTCCCAACTTTATCTTGAAGTAATGCAGAATTATCTTTAGCATATATAAGTAATTTTCATCGATGCTGTCTTCCAGCGTAATCTAGATAGATTACAGTCTCGAATGTACATATCTTACTTCAGCTACCACAATCCGATTGTATCTACTTGTATTCTACCGAAACTAGCACAGAACGAATAAATTAATAATAATTATACTGAAGCTTAATTGAATATGAATTTCTTTCCGAAAAATACAAATTTTACTTTTAAAAGAAAAAGAACGAGAAAAGACAACAATATTTTTCTGTCTTGCCGCATCGCCATTGATAATGCTCTAGATCTCGTGGTACGGCATCAATTGTAGTTTTATATTCATTATTTTACACAAAAATTACTAATCATATTTTACAGTATACACTAAGGCGACATGAATATTACAATTATTTATATAGTATACCTACTCTTAGGGTGGCAAGTTTACCACAGTTTTCTATTTCTTGTTTCGGTAATTATAACACAAGCTACTGTGCCGTAAATGTGCACAAACCCAAAATCGTGGATATAATATGTCGGAATTAAGCCTGGTAAAATTAAGTTATGAATTCCCCATACAAAACAGGTAATTGAAATAATTTTGGTGACAATCAATTTGTCGCTACCATAAATTACCATAGTAACGTATTCAAATAAAAATCATCGTAGATTAAGCTATAAATTACCTACCCCTAAAAGTAAGCAATAGTACAAAAGTTTACAACTAAAAGTATGCAATCGGTGTCGGTGTCGGTGTCGGTGTCGCGAGTTTGCTAGTTTTTGCCCATCCAAATAGTGCCCAACGCGCCTAAAGAAGTATGCAATCGGTGTCGGTGTCGGTGTCGGTGTCGGTGTCGCGAGTTTGCTAGTTTTTGCCCATCCAAATAGTGCCCAACGCGCCTAAAGAAGTATGCAATCGGTGTCGGTGTCGGTGTCGGTGTCGGTGTCGGTGTCGCGAGTTTGCTAGTTTTTTCCCATCCAAATAGTGCCCAACGCGCCTAAAGAAGTTATCACTTCAAAAATTTCTGATTTTTAGTTGTTAGTATGGCTCTTACGAATTAGCAATCGACTACCGTATGACAAAAAATAGTTCTCAATAACTAACTGAATTATTGAATGAGTGAAATTATTCGATAGTGGAAGTTATTCAATTTCTAACTATCGATAGTCGCATTCATTCGATAGTACTCATCACTGTTCAAAGTGACCACATTTCTCGAATATAAATTTTCGTTTGTTTGACTATTCCTTAAAAAATGCTATCGACATAGGTTCCGAATAAATGTTGTTCCAGCAGAACGACCCTATAGCTATACGTGCAATTAAGCCAATGGAAGTAGGTACTAACTTGCTAAAGAAACGGTTCAACGGCAACATTATAGTATGCGGAGCAGTGAATTAGTCCCGAAACCTTGGGGCTTGACGCTACTTAGTTGCTGCTTTTGGGGCTGGTGGTTAGATAAATCGCAAACTTATTAGGCACCAAGTGACAAAAAACAAAAACAGGAACAGAAAATGAAACAGAGCAGAACGTTTTTTTTTTCGTCCTGCAGTAAATTTTGGTTCTGTTTACGTTGCAAAAAAAACCTTTCATTTCTGGAACGAATGGAAGGGATCTACAATTTTATGCCGACTTCAAACTAAGATACTCCGCCTACTAAGCCACTCCGCCTACATAACCAGCCCGGTAGTGATGAAGCACAGCCGTTAATGATATAAGTTTGGCATGTGCAGGTTTAGCATGTCTCACCAAACCCACTTACCTAACCTAGAGAGTGACGCAAAATTGGAATGCACTTTTTAATAAAAAATTTAGATATTCTGTTCAAGCTTTATTCCAGGTATTATTATTTTTCTTTAGAACTACCTATAGCCGTTCGAAAAACTAAAAATTGAATTTTGCTGTTTCAGTTTTTATGCCTTGGACCTTTTTTTGGGCTACTGAGTTCTTAAACTTCTAGCTAAATAACTGACATATTTTTCAAATAGATTTGGCATTTGTTTCTATATCTAGCTTTCTAAAACTTCCGCTGGACCATCTACCACCATTTTTGCGCAGATTTTTTTGGGCTTGGCTTTAGATTACGAGTTTTTTAACCCCTCAATACTATCACTTATGCATTCGTTGTTTGATGATCTTCTATACATATCCAAAGACTTCTAGCGTGTTAATGGTAATCACCTTTCAACATATTTTTGCTACAGTACTGTCGACGGAATGCAGTGCCGCGATCATTCACTTCAAGACTCACCTGGAAAGGTACGGCACAGGCATCCACAGTCACTTCGGCAGTGAAGATACCTCATATACCTCTGTAAGGGGTGTAGTGGTTGGAGTGTTTGCTTGGTCTATCAGTTTTATGTCCGGTTAACGTATATTGTATATGCGAACAGTTAGTTGCTTCGTTTTTTAGCTTTGGGCTGCAACTCCTTCAAAAAGGTGATTCTAATCTCTGCTTTGTTTTTTTAAATGGTAGTACATACGACATTTAGTGTCATCTTGTTAAAAGCTGATTACTTCCGTAGCAGGCTTATTTGAAAATGAAAAACACAAATTTGGTCTTGAATGCGACAAATTGCTTAGGTATTTTTTTTCCCTTGGAAAAGTAGGTCTGCCTTAAAAGGTCTCAATTAGGTCTTCCTAAATTTGAGATTTGTTCTCGTGATGGTAACAATGAAAGTAAGAATAGGAAATCAAGTTTCCACTTCTCCAAAAGATTATGTTCGATAGATGAGGTCCCAGGCCAGAAATGATCTTCAAAGAGCGCATTACGTTTATAAGTGATAGCGATAGGTACCTCATTTTTATTTTCTTAATAAATCTTAACAAGATTTCAATAACTAAGTTGAAAGGGCCCATTTTTGCTTATGTTCATTTTGCAGATCCAATTAGACGAGTTAAAAGCTTTCCTTGTGTCTATGTTAATGATGAAGCAAACCTGTTGTTTCGACAACTTTTCAATCTGTTGCTACATTTACTCAACACCTTTAATTTGCATTGACGCAGAGGCTTGGTTACAATGAGAATGAACAATGAGTGACGCGACCAAAAGTGATTATCGCATGCACAGAATTCGAAGAGAAATCCTTGATAAAATTTGCGTCTTTGTAGGATCTTCTCACGCCTAGCACAAGGCCCATTGATAAATGGCTGTCTGCCAGCTTTTTGGCCGTATTTGTAAGTCAATTGATCGTACATTTTTCTGTAAATTAATATCCGATCTGCATTTCATTTACGTTAGGCTTACATTTATTTAACGACTGCAATAAGTATACTCTAACCCAGATAAACGAAGATGGTACAAACGTTCTGCTTTTTAAGTTTCCAAGGCCTTCCAACTGATGTCCTTTATGGACGCAAAGAGGCACCCAATCTGTGATGCATATAGAATCCACCCAATCAGTGGGCCGCTTAGACTCGTTAACAATTTGTGTTAGCACTTATTCGCGGGCTCTATGTTGAGGCTTAACGTAATTCCATCGTGAGCCATATTTGCTTTATGATCCGCAAAGCAATTAAGTCAGCCCCTACGACTGCATATTTCGTGGTAAACGCCCAATTACGGCCTACTTCCGTCACGAGCTCTAATGCAGATAAATTAGGTTCCGGCAATAGAAACAGCTACATTCACTCTCCCTTCCAACCACCCCCATTCAATCGGCAAATGCTGGGCCATTTCCCACACCTCCCAATTATAGCAGCCCGCGGCGGCGGGTGCTATCGCTATGGCGATGGCACCTTCAATGGCCAACAAACCGCTAACATCTTCTGCTCCCGGGCCATATCGCTAATTTATTGCATTCTTTAACGCGACTTATGAAGTGCGTAATGCGAAATCAGAAATTAAATTCGCATCAGTTGCGGGAATGAATGGCCACCGCAAACGCGGCACGGCTGCCAGCAACGGCTCTCGTGTCTTATGATGTCGTGCCGGTGCCGTTGCCGTTGCCGGTGCCCGTTGTCAGTGCCGAAGTCGATGTCGAATGTGCGAAGTGCGAATGGCCGGGGACGTAGATGTCGATTACGGCCGTAAAATTAAAATAATTTCTGTTCCCGGTTTTGTGTTTTTCCTTTTTTTTTTTTTGCTCATTTGCTGCCGCTCTTCCGAGCTTAGGTTCGCATTTCTTCTTGGCAATGGTAGGAGTACCTGTATCTTTTCTCTGGTTTCTCGTCCGCATTTGCGTTTTTCTCAACGCGCGTCTTCATCGTTTGAACAATGATGAGGAACGCTACCACCAGGGACATGAACAGAACGAGCACAAGCAGCACACACAAGACTCGCATCGCATCGACAACCCAACTGGCAATTTGCGGGTTTACTCATCACGCTTGTTCTGTGGCAAGTGTTACATCTGCTCGGCGTGCTTAGGTCGAGCATAGAGGGTGCCGGAGGAGTGTGAAAAAAAATCGTCCAAGGGGCACCCTTTCCCTCAGCGCGCACACAAATGTGTGCTGTAGGCTGTAGCTGATGGACGGGTGAAGGTGAAAACCGAAAAGGCAGTCTTGAGAATGGAATGAGCAAACAAAACGCACAGCGTTGCGTCGTCGTATAGCGATGGTTATAGCCAGGCCCAGGCGTCTTTATCGTCATCGTCATCATTGTTGGTGTTTGCGGTGTTCAGCAATGGTTGCGTAACATCTCGATTGCCTTGGTTTTGATTGTCCAATGTCCATCCGTCCGTCGTCGTCGTTCGGTTGGTCGAATTAATTGTTTTATTCGCCCGCTCCTTGCCTTTGCACAGATGATTTGTAGCGGCGGCGACAACGTGCGTTTGATGCATACCTAAGTAGGGATGATAACATAATTTCAGGGGCCCATGGTGCGCACACGGTGTTTTTTTTTTTTTTTTCTTTCGTGCGTTTTCATGTAAATCCGCCGTGTCGAAGGGAGAAATCCGAAAGTGAGTCTCCTCTGAGGACGTCTCTAAGTTTCCCCGCGGTCCTTCTAAAAAGTGCGCATCACAACAAAGACGTGCACACAAATATTACCCGATGAAGTGGCAGTAGCCGAGCCGCTTATGGGGTAATCATTCGTGAGCGCATCTTAGTATCATTGTTATGGGATCGTTTTCTTTCCCTTTGCCGCTGTCCAGGTGCCAGATTTTTGGCTTCAGAGTCCCTTTTGTGTTGCCATTTTAGAAAGTCTCTCACATTGTTACATAGCTGCGATGGTATGGCGTATGGCGAGGTATGGGGAGAAACAGAAAAGTCGCTTGGATGCAGTCGTTGGCTTTCATCCTAAGGAGTATTGGAATAACGGTAAATGCTGTTTGTTTTCAGTTTTCGGTCTTCGTCATGGTTTCATAGATTGGCTTTCGTCTCAATTTCTCCTGAGATTTTGTTGCTGTTTTTTTTTTTTTTTTGTGCGCCGATGAAAAGTATCTGTATCCGAAAGAGGGCCCCCAATGTGTTATTGAGATGCGATTCGTGTAAAAAGCATTATGCACGGTCTTGTGGTTTTGTTTACGATCGGACATAGTTGTCGTTTTGGCCTTTTGCGGGTTTTTGGGTGCGATGCGGAATTGTTCGTATACGCAACATTGAAAGGGCGTGGTAGTGGTGGGGCGAAGCGATCGATATAGGTAGTTTGTAGTTTTTTTTTTTTTTTTTTTTGTAAGGCTGCATCAATTAGGATTACAGCTGTGACGGATTTTTGAGAGTCCAATGACGGGTCAGTTTATTTGGAAAAGAAACTCGCGCGCTATGCGTTTTTGTCGAGAATCAGAGTGGATTTAGGGTTTAGGACATTAAAAGGATCCGAATGTGTAACTTTATGAAGCATTTTATATTTATTATGACGACTTGTTCAGCCACGTTGAAGAACAAGCTTGGAAAAAACTTCACAAATCACTCGAACAACCATTTCGAAGATCAAAGAATTTTCTGAAAGGCTTAAGAGTTGCAATTGTTTGCTGTGTCTATACAAGTACAAGAAACATTTGGTAACTCTGAAAAAGATAACTTTTACGATTTGAAGTGCTTCATTTAACGGAACGAAAAGCCAAGAATTGCCGTAAATGGTTAGATAGAAGCGCTGATGGGGCAAGAAAATTTCGCGCCCGTTGCATTTAGATCGGTGGGTATAGATCCGATGTGATACCTTCGAGGTTATGACTTCTCTACAGTGAAATCTGTGAAAGGCTCTTGATCTTTTAGACGTTGATAGTTTTTTCCAAGTCGTTTAGGTAGGGTAAAGGCACTAGTATCCGGACAGTTAACGTATTTGGTAACTTTGATTTCCAACAGTTCGGCCAATATTAAAGCTACCGCAAAAAAATAAAATGTTTGTAGAAGTGGCGATATTTATTAATAACTAGCTGACCCGGCAAACTTCGTTCCGCCCAAATTTGTTAATGTAATAAAAATAATAATTCCGAGCATGTAAAATGCACTTGATAATTGATAATGTAATTCGGCGAATTAAAATTCTTTATTCAAAATTTATATTAAATGGAATAGAAATAAATGACAAATAGAAGTGTTGATTTGTTTCAATCAAACAGCAATGATTTTGACGTGTCGGCCAACCTTCCGCTTTTTCTCTGAATTGACAATGTGAGAAACATGGGAAATCAAAATTCAATTAATTCAATGCACAAACATCCATCGATTATCCTTGCAAATAAATTATTTGTCATAGTGAAAGCGAGACGCACGGGAAATTGAAGTCGCACGAATGGTAAATCGTTCTGAATAAGCGAAATCTGTGGAATAAGAGTGTTTGCCTTTGAATTTTCCCCTCAAAATCATCACTTGCATGATATTTGATGTGAGATCCTTCACCATAAATCAAATGCGATCCGTTACAAAGTTTCGGTACATTGATGTTGCGCAACAACATTTTAACTGAGCCGACTTTCTAATCCAAATTATGAAGAGGTAAGCCCGCAACATCCAAAGAATTGAAAAATTCAACTAATCTCCATAGTTTTTTTTTTCACAACAAAAGATAGCATTATGCCCTTCCTTCCAGCCAAAAATCATAAAAATCGAACGATCCGGACGTCAGTCTCTTTTATACGTACCTTTCGTATTAAGTCTTGCTCAAAAGTATCCTATACTTCAAGCGGGAATGAAGAATATAAATCTACAAAATTTCATTGAAATCGGATGAAATACAACAATACGAACAAAACAAAAGAAGAATCATAAAAATTGACCCAGTGGTTATCGAGTTATATCATCATCATCGAGTTTCATCCCCAAAGAATTATAGGTATGAATTAAGAAGATTATTACCTATTAAAGAAAATTTAATTGAACTGAAAAACGACATACGCATACAACGCCACATGTTGAGGATTTTCCGACGATGTGCACTAAGAAATTCAGTTTTTGTTTAAAATAATAAATTAATTATTTTATATGTAAGTATTTGATCAATATAATAACTCCGATCGAAGCATCTGTTTTAAACGATATTTATTTTGTTTACATCCTCGTTGACGATATTTGCAGCACGCATTCTGTCAATGTTATGCCAACGCCATAAGGTTACATCAAAAAAGTTTGAATTGTAAAAGCGCTATGGTTACATTAGATATAGGTAATTTAATATGGTGGCTTAGTATTCTTAAATTTTCTAATTTTCTGCGAAATTTTCTTAAATTTTTCTTTCATAAGATTCTTCTCCTGACAATAAAAAAGACAACAAAAAAAAAATTTAGCGAAATCGGTCCAGCCGTTCACGCGTGATGCCGTGACCAAGGGAAATAGGGATTCATTTTTATATAAGATTCAACATTGGCACATTTGTTCGAACAGCTTGACTCAATGCGATTCGTTCGAAGTCCATTTCTCGCTCCTATTATCGATTAAATGCGTCAAATCAAAGCTTTGTTGCGCATTTCATCTGACACCTCCAGTTCATTATCCGATGTCACAGTGCGAATTCGATGCAAAATATCGTCGGCCATAATATCATCTTTGTATAAAAAAAGTACCTATCTACTTCATTTCAAAAAGTTACTTGATGTAACATAGTAAACATAATTTATTAGAACAAACTTTTTGGGTATATCTACCTATATTTAAAAAAAAAAAAAAAAAACTTCAAAATTGTTGACAACAACAATTTGCTTGGAAAATAATTAAAATAATTGACAACAACAATTGCTTTTAAAATTCAAAATATTTTTTTTTTATTTGAAGTGTCACTACTTGATTTCTCTCCAGTTAATTTTTTTTCAAAGTGTATTTCCCCATTCAAACTTTAATTTTCTAATTTTCCGTGCAATTTTCTTAATTTTTTCTTTCATAACATTGTTCTCCTGACAATAACAAACACAACAAAAAAAGAATTAACGAAATCGGTCCAGCCGTTTGTGCGTGATGCTGGGACCAAGGGAAATAGGGGTTCATTTTTATATATATAGATAATACATTAACATTTTTTTCGAATGTTACGTTCTGAATATTTATAAAAAATAAATTCAAAAAAGTTCGATTTGCACTAGTATCCGGACAGCAGAATTTAGTTTCCGGACACTTTTTTTTTAGTATCCGGACAGAAAAGTTTATATGAAGTTTAAGCCGTTTTTTGCCTTTATTTGATTAAAAAAAAATATTTTTTTATAAAATATAGGTAAATATATGCACCCACATTAAAATGATAACTTCTAAAACGATATTGGTATCAACTCCAACATTTCTTAATTGTTCTGACAATGCCTCAATCACATCGACAGCAATCTTTAATTTTGATGTTTTAGTCGATTGTTCTTCATCGAATAATTCTGGAGTTTGAGTTTGAGCTATTCTTAATCTCTCCACATTGTTTTTAGCGCATTTCGTATAATAAATAGCTGATGGGTCAAAGGAATACAAGCCACATCTTTTAAATGCATTTTGTATGGTAGCAACCGTATCTTTTTTTTTGACAATAGCATCATTCAAAAGGGGACATAAGTTTGTCTTTGTTAAAGCCCGTCTCAAATTTTTGGATTCCCATTCACGATTCTTTTTTTTTTTTTTTTTTTTTTCAATTGGACTTCAAAGGCTTAAAAACACTAACGTCAGCCAGTTGCATGATGTGGGTGGTATTCGGTGGCAACGCATATAAACAATTATTTGGTTGTTGGTAAACTCACTGAGTTCACAGGGTTAGATGCGACTTGTGCCCATCTACGAACAATATTACAGGTCGTTCCACGTTCTTAATCAGCAAAAACCATGGTTTTGGCATGCTGTCAACAATGTCTTTTGGAGGACGCAAGTATGGAAACAGTTAGGTTAGGGGTTAGGTTTATGGGTGGATACGGCAGAGCGAGCCCTACCGCACCCCACTTAGGTCCATGTGGACCCATTGTGGCCTTGTCCAGCCATCCCGATGTCCTCAGAAACCTGTTAAGATCAGATAGTGAGACATGAAAAAGTTCATGTACGTCATGGAAGTAATAGTTCCAAGTGTTCTGTTCCTCAAGTGACAGAGACTCGGGCAATGACAAAGGAAGTGAAGTGTGTCCTCGTGTACTTCCTCGTCAGCCCCTGCATATATCGTCATTCTTGAGTTTCAATTTCATTGTGTGGTTTCTTAGGAAGTTGTAACCTGTTAATCAGGATCAAACCGCATAAGCTTGCTAGTCCGACTAGGATTATATTCCGAACATAGCTTCCGTGTTATTTCCCAAGTGGTTAAATCTTTCCACCTGTTATTGGCTTTCATTCGGATCTTATTTTTCAATCTCTCTCTGAGATTACAAAGTGGTGGTTTGATGGACTTAATCGCCCGATCTTGATCCATAGCAGAACCATTTCTTGTTAGTTCATCGGCCATCTCATTGCCGGTTTTCTCCCTGTGTCCAGGGATCCAGCAGAGGCGAATGGTGTGCTGCGAGCAGGGAACCGTAAGCTTTTCGCGGCAGCGGCGAACTAGCTTCGATTTTATTTCAATAGCAGACACTGCTTTTATAGCCGCCTGGCTATCAATGAATATGGTAATATTTGTATTTGGTATTGCTAAATGGAAACGGTAATAGGTATGGGTTCAAAAAAAGTTCCGTCTGCCGAAAAAAACAATTAGCACCGTTAACGTCTCTTTTTCATTTACAGCAGCAATTTGGTACATATATGTTTTTGTAATCATATGGGGCTATAACCTTGCCAGTTTTTGGACAGATGCTTTCGTCACTATTTAAATTTAATTCGTTTAGGCTCATTTATGATTTGCTCCAGACCAATGCTTTTCAAATATTCAATTAGTTGCCTAACATTTTAATTTGGGTTCTGGGTGACTGCTGCCCTAACCTTGCTGATGTTTAACAGATCGTGGACCTTAATAAGAAATCCACACTTGTAAAGATCGGCACACCACTGAGCAATCCGTTCCTGCTCTTTATTTGTCAAATAAGGATCTTGTCCCATTTTCGTAGCTTTTTCACCAATCTTTTGCCCTTTAACCGGTCATGTAATGTTGAACGGCATAAACCAGCTTTACACGAATGATTAACTGATTTGTCCCTAGGTATATCGTCTAAGGCATTAGCTATACTTTCTGCAACCACTTCTTAAAAAATGAGTTAAAATAAAATGCCTATTACGATAATTAGAGCTTTGAAAACCGAAAATAACATTCAAAACAATAAGTTGTCCGGAAACTGAAACTAATTTTTCAGTATCCGGACAGATATATTCTCACTTAGTATACCCTGTCCGAATACTGAAAACCTGCGAGAAAAACACAATTCCTTTTCTCTCTCTCATTAGAAACATACATAAGTATGTTTTAAGAGCATTTAAACGAGGATTTGTATTTCCTCTCAAATTTTCAGTATCCGGACAGGTTGTCCGGATACCGAAAATGCTCTTTAATATTAGTTTTAGTATCCGGACACTAAAAATTAGACCAAAAAAATTATTTTATTCTATTTTTATTTTTAATTATGAAAGTGGGTTCTATTTAAAGGAAAACAGTGTACTTTCCAGAAGAATACGTTAAAAAATACCCTTTGAATAACTTACTTTTTGTAAATGCTCGCACTATTTTTTTGGTATGCAAAATGACAATAAAACCAAACTCTCGGAGCTCAGCCACAACACTGCCGCTTAATTCTTACATTATGCATCTGATTGATTTCAAACTTCGTATGGATATGAGTGACACATAAAGGATTATATTATTGTTAATATTTGAGACTGTTTATGTATGATATACCTATTTTTATCAGATAAACAACATAGTGTCCGGACACTAACACTGTCCGGATACTAGTGCCTCTACCCTATACTGATTTGTTAGAAAATAGGTACTCCTAAGCACTGAGAATAGTGAAATAGTCCAGGATATTATTGCTGGTATATGGCAAAGTTCTAATTGGCAGGGACAGATACCTATACCTTCTTTGGAGCCATACGCGCATCGTTGATTCTTTGGGAGGTTGGCAGTTGAATATACTGCCAGTCACTTTTGCTGATGGAAAGGAATTCGCAGATTTATGCCAATTTTATCAGCATAAAAAAACTAAAATGATAAACCAAAACGTGGATAGGTTATAAAGCTGTTTTTATTGCCTGACTTTCAGATAAATTTCAGTTATTATTTCGATCGCCTTTAGATATGCTCCTTAATATGTTTTTAAATATATTACCATTTCCAGCTTTGCAAGTATTTCCAATCGGAAAAATGAATGTTTGCTCAAAAGTCAAGACTAATAAAATTTGCTTATGCCGTTTGAATATTTAACAATCAGGCTCACAAA
Organism: Cheilosia urbana; assembly: GCA_946477585.1. NCBI lineage: Eukaryota > Metazoa > Arthropoda > Insecta > Diptera > Syrphidae > Cheilosia > Cheilosia urbana. The sequence continues at coordinate 13,097,692 of OX297854.1, read as the reverse complement.
ATCTCTCACTCTCACAACTGTAGTTGCAAGGTGAATCGCAGCATGACCGTTGTTGCAAATAAAGTTGCAATTTGCCACTTTTTCAAAAGCCTGGCACAATTTTTTGCTATTTTGACCCTTTTTTAGTTGGAAAAGGCGTTTCGAAAATTTTACAAATTGTTTTTATTTCCAAAGAAACCTTTAACATGTACCGCAGCTGCCTATAACAACACGATTATAGTGGGCTCAAAAATTCAACATTTGAAGAATACTTAGCTTAGAAAATTACTCTTTTTTTTTTCTAATTGGCCTTTTCTTGCGACTTTTTAGAACCCTGCAGTGGTTGCACTAGGTGTATTTGCATACTTTTAAGCAGGAGTGAGCCAGACATCGTCAGCAAAGTCGAGAAGTAGGAGTCTAAGCAATTTTTTCACTTGCCGTCGGCAGTTCGCTATAGGAGAATTCCAACTATAAGCTATTGCCAAAAAAGAGGCTACAAGCACGCAAGGCTGTAGGAAGTTCTGTTGCTACTTGTCACGACGCAAGTTTAAAGCATCTCGACAAGCTGTCTTTTTCAAAAGTGGACTGCAAATATTTTTGTATATAAAAATAAAATAACAATTAAAACAGTCACAGCATTGCTAAAAATATATGAAAAAGTCTCTTGTCATTTGACACTAACGATGCCGAGTTTGATACCTCATCTAGTTTTTTAACTTGTTAAAGGAAAATGCACTTAAGGCATTCCCGTTCTGTTGTCAAAAAATGCGCGCAATGCTTCACTCCAAATGTCATCAGTCAAAATTTAATAATGGAGAGTCCCATGCGAATGTGACTATAGATCGATTCACGTATAATTTACTAAGATGTTTCGAGCCAAGAGAGGAACTATTTGTTAGTACTCGTTACTCGTTATTTTGCTAATTTTAAAGTTTGTGCTGACAATTTTCATCAAACTAGTGTGATTCAATAATTGGCTTTGTGTTTACATTATGCATTTTAATTGTGTAAATAATTGTTATTTATTTCTGGTACTGTTCCAAAAAAAAGACCGTCAGAAAAATGTGCAACTTTAAAAAACAATTTTTAGCTTGTTACACATTTAAATTTGTATTTTAACAGTGATCCCATATTGAGAGGAGAAGTGCTAATTTTAGCGCTTTTTGAATGCAAACGAGGGACAAGCTTAAAAAAAGAAAATTTAAAATCTCCGCGAAACGTTGAAATTATTTAAATAATATTAAGTTATTAAATTAAGAATAAGTAGGTACATATTTTCTTTATGGAAAAATTTCAAAGAATAATTTGTTCATATTAAAATTGAAAGAAAACAGCCGATCTGACGTTTACGTAAGAATTTTTGTGTCTCTTTTGGGCCTTACCAATAAACATTTTTAGTTTCGACTCTCTGAATTTTAGTAGTTCAAAGTGGCTATATTTTCCATACAAATTAAGCAATTGTTAGCTTCCGTAAATTTAAAGTCGAGATTAAAATTTGTTATTAGTACGTATTATAGAGAAGGAAATGAAATTATTGTATAATATGTACATTTTTATCTTATAGGTATGCTTATTTTAAGCTTGTTAATAAAAGCGGTTCTATTTTTAATTGTGTTTTTTGGTATGAAAACAGGTGCAAATTTCACTCAGGGGAATAGGGGGATTTTTTTTTTTGGAATTTAGGGGAAAACTTATTCTTTTGCTGATAAAAATATGGAAAACTGTCTTCGAAGTTTGGGTACACCTAGATAGACGTCGATCATCCTCAACATGAATTTAAGTCCATATAAAAACCTCTAGAATCTAAAAAATAATTGTTTTCTTATATCAGAGTTGTTCTTATGCGTTTCTTTTATGCAAATTGTTCTTGTATGAGTGGTTCTTATGAATATAAGTCGTAGACTATAGTGTTAATGGTGTCAGAAAATATTTAAAAAGACTACCAGACACCAGAGTCTCTACTTTCCTGGGCTAAAGTTGTTTCAGTTGTTTCGTCATCCATAGAATATATAATATCTGTATAAAAATGTTGAAATAATAGAAGCCATTGCCACCATACCATAAGTGACAACTGACAACTTCACAATGGTTTCCTCTTCTGTCAAAACCAAAAATGCCAAAACCTTGCTATTTTTTTAAATACCTATATTAATTCGGAAATAAAATACCTATAAATCTTTCTTTTTTCCGAGCACAAAACACTAGGTATCTCAAATGAATACCTACCAATTTTATAAACAAGTATGTAGGTACGATGGGTTTAAAATATTCTTAATTATAGGTGAAGTCGTTAAAAGAACCGCAAGTGTTGGGTTAGGTACCTATACCTAACTTTCTTTCCTGCGATCAGAATATCAGAGGTAGTGGCCTCATTCGTGAACGTAGAACGTAGTATAGTGTTCAACTCTATTCAAACGGCTTACAACAGGGAGCAGTGAATTCTCCGGTCCTGTTTAATATTTACACAAGTGATCTGGTGGGTTCCCTCAGACACGCTATAGCGTACGCAGACGATTTAGTGGCGTACAGGTCAGGACCAAAAATCGAGGTCATCAACATCCTTCTGCAGCGTGACTTCGAGCAAATTAAGAGGTATTGCGATGATTGGAAGTTGAAAATCAACTTCCAAAAATCGGAAACAATCCTGTTCAGGACTCCATTGGCTGGGGCCTCTAGGGACACCAGAAACAACTGGAGAAAATTAACAATTATTGGACAGCAGGGACGACCATTGGTGGTGAAAAACGTGGTCAGATATCTCGGCATCCGGCTCGACCAGTATCTGTATTTTGACAAACATATAGATGCTTGTCTTGCCGGGGCTAAGAGGGCCTACGCTCTGACAAGGCGACTGTTTCGCAGCAGTCAACTTGACTCCAGGGTGAAGGTCATTTGCTACGTGGCCCTTATAAGGCCTATCATCGCTTATGGCTGTCCCATGTGGTTCAATATAGCGCCGTCCTATATGGAAAAGATTCGGGTGTTTGAGAGGCAATGCCTCAGGGCCTGTCTAGGGTTGTTTAGAACTCCTGAATCTCAGTACATAAAATATTATCCCAACAGGACCTTATACAATGGGGCTCGACTGAATAGGATTGACAATTTCCTTATTAAGGTGATTCGGAGGCACGTTGCTAGGGCGATGGCCAGTGATAATAACCTGATCTCAGGGGCTTACTACCCCAATTTAATGTACCACGAGAGTACGCTTCGGTCTGGCTTTATTCCGCCTGAGGCATTTCTTCATGTAGACATGAAAGGGTTAGTCCAGACAAAGGATGGTGTGCCGGTATTGTACCACAGCCACCGCGGCGCGAGGGATAAGCGGCTCATTCACGACGGGTCCGCCGCCAATGCTCAGGAGCTCCTCCGTTTTAGTACCGCAATTGCGGAACGGGACAGGGTCGATACTGTAAAGCAGTTCACCGAATTTTGGTGGCTTGAAGAAGAGGTGAGGGTGGATACGCTCTCCCGGGCCGGTGCGCTACTTACGTAGCATCCTCCTTAGTTATAAGCTAGATTTAAGTTGGTAGGATTAGGGTTAGAGTAGGGGGTCTTTGGGAGGCGGCGGGCTAGCCAACATGAAAGCGTGCTTCCGAGACTTGACCGAGGCTTATGGCCTCGATCGGGTCTCGGCGGCGCGGATGAACCCCTGTTGGCGGCCGACAGGCAACCATGGACGCGATCAGGATGGTGACCAATCGATAAGATTGCTCACCACCCTGATTATAGGTAATGTAGGCTAAGTAGCTTAGGTAGTTTTAAGTAGTTTTAAGAAAATCCAATAATAAAGATTTCAAGTTTTCTAAAGTTTCTTGAAAAATAAAAAACAAAACAAATCATAGACATAGATAGATTTAAGGCCGAAAGGCAATAATTTTAAGGATATTGTTAAGTTTAGAGCGCTCGCTTGGAGCCAGTAAGCTAGAATAAGATAAATGTTAGTTTTAAATTAGATTTAATCGTTTTTGTCTAGCATGTAAGTATATTTAAAATTTTCAATAAAAATGAATTTAAAATGAAAAAAATGAAAATGATAGTGTTCAACTATTTAAAACCTACTTTAATGCTGACGATAATTGGTTGGCCAGAATGATTAACTCTGAGCCCAAGACTAGCCAACATTTTATATCTGAACTAAAGTCAAAATACCTATCTAAACATTTTCAAAGACAGCGCGATCCTTCAATTTTGCTAACAGACGAACTACATAGTCCGACTATTTAAATAAAGTTTCGGTAGGTACTTTGCCACCACAAGTCTATTCTTTTAAGGACCACTTTTTGATCATAGTTCTGTCACCAGAAACACAACATTCATCCCAAGTGCTGAACAACCAACATTCGCAGTCAGCCATTATACCCAATCTACTGAAATAATAACTATAGGTGCTTACATCCAAAGTTCTTAATTATTAAGTGCAATTTTTGTCAACTCCCATACAGGTCCATATTTCCACAAGTATCTTTCTCAGTGCCCGCTCACTGTCATAGCCATCACGCGGCAATGTGTTCCTATATCCCTTTATCAACGGTATAGGTTGAGGCGCCATATATGCGCTGCTCAATCAAGGGTACAACGGCAACATAACATCATCGTCACATAATCGGTCAACATGCGGGCAAAATTGTTGCAATCTTGTGACTTGAGAGCGTCCTTTCATCAGAAATATTTGGCCGCCGCTAATGCTAAACTTTAATCGATTCCGACAGCTCATGATAGTTTTGTCCCGAAAGTCTGTAAGGAATATATACCAAAGGGATCGATGTGTGCGCGTGCGTAATGCACCGGCATGCAGCTGCGGTGCTTCCTTCTCGAGAACAACAGATTCGCCTGAGCCGAAACTGAAACAAACAAAAAGGCCTCTCCATCATAGAAATTTAAGCCACGCTCACTTGCAAAACAAAAACATCAAACATCGATCGAGAGTGCATTGCACTCTGGGCCCGGGCGCATCCATTTTGTGCTGCGTGCACACAAAACCCATGTCCAATACACGATTCATGGCTCTGTGACTGTGGTTCCTCAGATTTCGAATTTCGGAGCTCTCCCTAACACAGAATCTAAAATAAACGAAAACAAGCTCCGTAGATGATTCGCGTTCGTTTCGTGGTTTTTTGTTCGTGCGTCGCTTCGCTGCACAGAGTGCAGCGCAGTCAATAGCCTCTCTGTCACTCCCAACAAGAGTGCCCACCACAACGCCAAGCGATGGTTTTTTGGCACTGGCAGGAAAAAAAAAAAGACGCCCAAATACCGTCAACAAAAAGAATGAGCCGGGGTTGGTTTGGGAGTTCTGTACGGTGTGTGGAGCCAAGCGACTAGTCTCTCGGTCTTTGAACTGGGCTCGCACGGCCTCGCATTAGGGACGTGCGGCCTGCTTCGTTCTAATACATTCTTAGAAGTCAAGGAGAAAAGGGGACACGCCACAACACACACAACTTCCAACCACCAAGAAGAGTTCTCACGCACACAAGTGCAGCAGGAAATTTCGGCAAATTGCAGTTAATCATCGGCTCGCCTCTGTGTTTGTCAAATGGAGGGGTAGCACACTCTGGTGTGGTGGTGTTAGTCACGTTTTCGACTCTGCGATCTTCGTGTGTATGGGTTGGTTGGATCTTGGATCTTCAATTTGTCTTCTATGTCCCTGCTCTGCTCCTATCTTGACTTATATTTTATGTCGTTTCCCCTCAACGGCTTCCCTCGCGCAGCTTTGCTTGCTGAAAGCTGTGCACTTCACGTTGAAGCCGTTAACCTCGGCACAACGAGTGGACCTCTGGAAGATTAGGCCTACGAATGTGCATGGGAAGGAGATTCAATTAAATTTTATTTCTTCTCGGCCTCGGAGAGGGGTTGGGCAGTGGGCACTGACGTCTGCGGGGGAGATGATCGTGAGCAGTTCATTACTGATCGCGAATGCGGCGCGTGGGTAGAAGGAGGGTTGCAAAGTTGTGGAACAATATTATGTGCAATGCACTTTATTTGGTGGCAATGCCTTGAAGAGGGTTGGCGGGGTTGGCTGTAAGCTAAATTTGGCTTAAAACTGGATTTGGAGGAACGACGAGTGTTTATTTATTTAATTTGGTTGTGTGGTTGGTGTGTGTGCATTTGGGCTTTGCAAACACTCATTCCTAGGCGGATGTAGGATGCGTTCACTGACATTGAAGTCAAAAAGAACTCAGTGACTAATGGGTGTAGGTAGGTGTTTCGACGCTCATCGGATTGATATGGAGATAAAGCTTGAGTTTGATGGTTAAGATCCGTTTGCTGATAGTACTAAGAGCGATTTAAGTTCTACTTAAATACCTTATGGGCTACTTTTTCTATGTCTAAACTGTTAGTTTTAATTTTAGTTTTAAGAACTTTGTTACCTTATTTAAGCTCTCTTTGTACTTTAAAAGGCCAAGTCTTATTGTACTTTTTACATATTGTTAAATAAATTGAATTGAATTAAATTGAATTGAACTGTTACTTAAGATTTAAAGTAAAACTTAAATCGCTATGAGTATAGTATCAGCAAACGGGCCGAAATCAATAAGAGGGTGAATCTGAATAGGTATCAAAGACAGAATAATAGGAGAACCGCAGGTGCGTTTCCTGTTATATTTAATAGCCTAAATGTACCTGTGCTCTATGAAGGCTTCTATCTCACTTCAATGTAAGTGGGGGAAATTGTACAGTTTTTGAGACAGCTTATTCAATATGTTGTGACTTGTGAAGAGAACAGAAAGTATTCAATTCGGTGGATTTTACAAAAGTTGAGACTTATTTTTTGTATTGGTTGGGTGGCTTACTAGAGGTCATGTGAGTAACAGAATGCCTCGATGGTTTGGGCACGCGCTATGGAATCCGTGGCATCGGGTAGTCGTCATCTAGGTAAACCAAGAATGGGATGATTAGATCAAGTCCGGAATATCTCTTTTATAAGGGAATGAGGCCCAATGAATTAAGACCGCAACATTATTTTTGGGGGCCTAATTTCAATTTTATTTAAAAGCTGATAAAACCCCCCAAAACCCCTACCTGAAGCGTTCGCCCCTGGAAGGTATAAAGACTAAAAGATCTAGTATTGCGCTGTACTTTTATTCCAGAGGCTTGACTACTTGGGGGGCTGACCTTACACCCCATCATCTTATATCTATGAATATAAGTAAGTAAGTTTGGAAATACGAAGGACTCTGTCAATTTTTATTATTTTTTATTATGCCCTCATGATCTATATAGATAATTGATTTCTATGGTTTACAACAATAATAAGAGATACATCTGTTGATTACATTTTTTTCTTGCACACTAGGTCGGTGCAAGGTTTTTTTTTCTCGATAAATTTTTAAATTCCTTTTTTTTTCTTCACTTGAAGAGTTTTTCTTTAAATTATGTTATTATACAGTCTGTAAATTGTAAAATGGTAGACTTAAATAAATAAACAAATAAACCATGAAAATCAATCGTTACATTCCCGGAAGAATGTGTTAAGCGGCAATTTTTCAGAAAATGACTTTTTGGCATGCCTTACAAATTGTGCCATGCGCCACGTTTTGATCTTGGTTTGACGTCTCTACCATTGATACAAACGAAACCAGAGAGAAATACAAATTGTAGTATCCGACATATTTGCTGGGTAGATATTTGTTGTACCCTGTTGTTTGTTGTAACCACCAAGACTTTTATGCTAAGCGCCATTAGGTATATAATATAATAATTTTACTATGCTACACATCCCACGAGACAAAAATTTTGCACGATTCAGGGCCTTCAATGCGGATTTGTGGGCCTTTGCAGTGTTCTTTGATATGTTGCATGTAGATTCTTCATCCACTTGCAGATTCTATGGCAATTTCAATGCAGAATGATCTGTTCGACCGCCTTCTAACAAAGTAGCCACTATCCCAGAAGAGGCTAGGGCCAAAGCGATCTCAGATCTCGAACGAATTGTAGCCAAAATCAGTGAAATCATGAATGTATTTCCAGTTCCGCAATTTTCGTTATCGACTGCTTGCATCAATTCATCGTACACTGTCTTTTATTCTTGATTCAACATTGGCACATTTGTTCCAACAGCTTGACTCAATGCGATTCGATCGAAGTCCATTTCTCGTTCAAATTTTCGATTAAATCCGTCTTGCATTGAACGATTTGGCTGTGGCATCCCCAATTTGCACAACAATCATCTGAAATCTCCAGTTCATTATTCGATGTCACAGTCATTTCAAAAAGTTATTTAATATAACATAGTAAATATAATTTATTAGAACAAACTTTTTAGGTACCTATATTTAAAAAAAAAAATTAAAAATTGTTGACAACAACAATTTGCTTGGAAAATAATTAAAATAATTGACAACAACAATTGCTTTTAAATTTTAAAATATATTTTTTTTTTTATTTGAAGTGTCACTACTTGATTTCTATCCAGTTTCTTTTTTTTTTTCAAAGTATATTTGCATACAAAAATGAATTTATTGGAATGGCGGTTGCGCCTTCTTTCAATTTTTTACCATACTAATATAAAAACCTTCTCTGCATGGTCTATTAACCAACAAAAAAAAAACTAAATCAAAATCGGGTGTGTGTGGCAGTCGATAGGCTGTCACACATCCCACGAGACAAAAATTTTGCACATGACGCTTAGTTTAATTGATATTGTCACTTAAAACAGTGCCATCGAAAAGTTGTTCTATTTGCAGTCGCTTGAAACACTTTTGTCTAGACATTATAACCGTTAATTGGAAATATTTTTAGACTCGCCGCTATGTTTTCATTCCATATTCCATTTGCCAGTTGTTTGCGTGTTGATTTGAATGAAGATCGTTGAACAGACAGCTGTAAATTTCAAATATTGAAGTTAAGTGTTTTTAAGCGATTTTGGTTTTTATTTTTTTTTTCTGTGCTTTTTGCACTGCAAATTATTTATTATTTTTAATATGAGTGGAAATAATCCAAATACGTCTGGTTTTCAAAAATTGAATTTGCCCACTACAAGAGGCAGACTTTTTAAAAAAAAAAAAACTATTTTAATATTCTTAAACAAAATTATAGTAAAAACTGAATTAATAAAAATGAATTAAGCGGCAATTTTTTTGGCATTTTGTATTAAATCGTGCCATGTCAATGATTTAAGCGCCATTTACCTCTGTATCAAGCGATAGTCTTTAGAACATAAAAATGTTCTAAGCAACAAAAACTTTTTATCTAGTTGACATTTCGTTCATAGAATAAATTAAAATAATTTGTAAAATTTTAGAAATGTCGCTTAATACATTTTTCCGGAAAGGTATTGAAATGATCTAGGTAGGTATATGGATCATGCGGGTATAATAAAAAACGCCAACTTTTATTTCTGTCGTAAAAAACCATTCACACCAAGAGACTTAAACATTTTCCACATGCTGTACAATAATAATTATACTTTCGGCCCGCCTTGTTGCAGGTCCACATTCACCACAGTCATGTATTAGTTTTCATTGAAAAAATAAATATATATAGGTATATAACCCACCGCTTCCAGTGCGGAGTGCGGACCTCTTGATAAACGAGAAGTGCCAACAATTTTCGGCAGCCGCTTTACTTGCATTGCAAGCCTTACCTTCTGCTACTACGCAGCATTTTTATTTTCTTCCTTTTGCTGATTGTTCGCTCAAGTTTTCCCTCCGTTTCCTTTGCCAATTCATTCCGCATACCGGTTGTTAAGGTGCAGCAACTCTATCTATCCCTACCAGCGTTGCCACTTACATCCTTAGCAAATGTAGTACATAAGAGGAAAAAAAGTAGCATTTTCAAACAAAATGTAGTACCTACATGTTTTTTTTTTAATTGAAACTAACTTTCTCTCATCAGAAGCACTACACACTACTGTGTGGAAGACAGCATAATTCCAGCATATATGCAGATAGTTCTTCAAATAATTAAGTTTCCTAAACCATATTTTGTTTGTTTAATTTCACCCATATTGCCACAATGTCGCTATTTTGAGGTCCACATTTAAAAATAAGATCGAAAACCCCAATCAACAAGCGCCACTGGTCATTTAAAATGTCCAAATTTGCTTTCTTACAGGGAAACTCCTTCAATAAATTTAAAATGGTTGGCTCTTAAGAAATGTAGTACTTTGGGAAACGAATGTAGTATGTAGTACGACGTTAAAAAATCCAGCAAATATGTAGCATTGTACTACATATGTAGTACAAGTGGCAACGCTGATCCCTACTTGCGACGCAATTGAATTTTCGTGAATTTGAGTTTTTTTTTTTTTTTTTGGTTTTCACCAAGCGTATCCTCTTTCCTTTGTATAAAAACTCATTTTCTGCCAGGCGAAGGGAAGGAATTTTCTCAAGTCAATGCCTCCTTCCTCTCATTAAGTTAGTAACAATTTATTGCCAAATAAACCATCCGAAGTCTATGTTCATGCGACTAAAATGGGTCATATCATCACCATCAACATCAACATCATCGTCGTTGTCGTCGTCGCCTCCATCGAAGAGCAACAGGCGACAAATGCCCACATTTAGCTACACCCAAATCACTGTATGTGACCCTTCAATCAACCGAAAGAGGTTGATATCTTAAGATTTTTATGCGTGTGACACTTCCTCGAAGGAAGCCCCCAAGGTCAGAATCTAAATTTTATTCTAAAAGAGTGAGACCACGCCAGGATGTGTTCAACGTTCAACCCTTGTAAAACGAAGGGATAATGTACACATAAACATTTCTTTCTCATCAAGCAATCCGCAAAATCGTCTCAGCATCAGCACCCACCAGTGGGGGTGGTGGGCTTTGGGAGGCAGACATGTCTGGGACTTTTCGACATTTTTCGCACCATGTAAATGGTTGCGTGCTGCTTCAAGAAAATACACACAGAAAAAAGAAAAACATACCCAAAACGACATCCCTTTCACTGGCATCGGCAAGTGTGACAGACATCCTTAATTCTCATCCCCATCGCCGTTTAACCTTCACACCATTTAACAATCAGCAGAGGGGGAGAAAAAAAAACACAGAAAACACACCAAAAAGGACGATCAAGACAAATTTCAATATGCTCGCTTGATGTCGTGGCCCAAAACGGGCCATCGCCATGTGCCAGGGGTCGGGGTAGAAATGTCCCTGTGGCTTGTGTGAACACGGACAACTTGTTTCTGTCACCACTTCGGAGTAATCAGTTTACAGACAATAAAGTTGGGCGCTGTAAGTTTGGGGTGGTTTCCAGACGACAGCGAGGACGACCGACGTCGCGACAGCGAAAAGGGTCAGTTGGGGTGGGAAAGTCTCACCCCCCTGAGTGTGTGTGAAGAATAGAAAATCAGACATACAGTAAAACGTTTGCTTGACCTACATATTATTCATAGACGGCATTACAAACCCTTGGCGAAGGTTGGTCTGGCGATCTCCATCTCCGCAAGTGAATTCTCCTCAAGCTCCGAGCTCCTCATCCGATAAGGATGTGTACATTTGTGTGTGGTTATGGGACACCCAGGCAACTTATCTTCTCAGCCCACCCCCAAAAGTGGTCGTCTTGTGTCTGACTGACTGACTACTGGTGAAGTGGTGATGGCGGCGGCGGAACCATTGCCACCCTTCTGCATTCACACACACGCACATATGTGTGTACGAGGCATGCCACCAAGAACAAGACACGTACGGCCAGAGCAAAGTGGGCATAAAATCGCTCTATGAATTTATTAACTTCGAGCGAGTGAAATTTCGGATTTTCTGTCGGCTGTCGGCTGGTGGGTGCTGGGTGGGTATGGGTAGAGCGCCTTCTGCCTTTGCGGTGTCGGTCGGTGTAGACAAGAATTCCACTCTGGGCTGGTTCGAGTGTAAAGTGATTTTGTGGAAGTTTCTCTGCTTAATCGTATGAGGGATATTAATTAGGACAAGGCGTCCCAAGGAAACCGAACCCACCACCGTCTTTATAACGCCACCCTTAATGAATTCCTTCACGTAGTCGAATCACTTGTGGTGGTTAGTTTTATGGGCTACCCTCGCACTCTCGGCGATGGGATTCAACATTAAAAGGATCATTGCGCCAAATTAGCATGCTTACTGCTTCGTCTAATCGGATTTGGGACGCTCGATGACGTGTATGTGCTCTTGTGCATGTGGACATGGACATGTGCCACTTAGTTACAACTGGAGTGGGGTTAAAGGTGAACTGACCTGTTGCTCGTGTGTATCTTTTGACAGGACACTTAACCCTTTTAAACTATTTAACATTTGTGTTGTAATGGGATAATTTACAAGAAAAAGGGAAACATAAACCAAAGGCTAGGGTTGTATTGTGTGCTTGCTGAGATTGATTTAACCTCGGGTTTTGGGATGCCACTTAAACGGTGGTGTGGTGTCTGTGGGGTCATGTGTTAAATATGTTATAATTGAGGGAATTAGTTTTATGGGATGCCCCCGAGATGAATACGATGATAAGTATAAGTTTTTCCTTGTATAAATAGAGGTGGTGGGTAAAATGTGGGATTATTTTTGAAAGGGGTTTTGAGCAGAGATGACCATTTGTCAGTTGGCACAGTTCTGATGGGGGTTGTGGACAGATGCCAACTTTAATTGCAGTTGTCAGGTTTCTAAAGGTGAAAATTGACACCGAAGAAATAGCTATTAACTATGAAGCTCGCACGTCGGGTAGAAAGCCACTATTCCACAAATGCTAGGGGTCTTTCAAAGGATGCATCAAAGAGTATGTCTCAAAGAGTTGGTCTATACTTTGGTGGAGAAAGCTAAATTGAGAGAACTCTGAGCGTGGTACTAGAGATTGTTCAGAAAGTTATTGACAAGTAGTGGTCATCGGAACATCGAGATAACCCAATGATTCTGAGGAGGTCGAGGTAGGTATATTTCCAAATAGTTGACAAAATCTATGCTCAAACTTTTTGAAAGTCCTAAATTTGATTTAAGACCGATAGAACCTTAGCTAGCTCCTTCTGTGGTGCTGAAAATGCTGGAAATTTTTCAGCCTATGAAATACATTGAATCAAGAAAACCTCTCATTGACCGGACAAGAGTGACAGGTAACAAGAGTTGCACTGAACATTTCACAGAGCAGTGTAACTTATCAAAAGATCTTAAAAAACGCCATTTGGCACAACGCCAGCATCATCCCAGTTGTTGGCGTTATACCATGCGCACATGGCTTTTAGAAAAAAACTTTTTAAAGTGTACGAATTTTTTTAAGGAGCCATTGTTTTTCACATGGCCAGGATCTGATTCAATTGCATGCCAATAGTTGAGTAATTTAAAAAAATTAAGGATGCACTAAGATAAATTGCTTCGTGAAAATTAAAATAGACAAATGTGACGAAACGTCGAAAATTGAGGGTGGGTACTAGCGGCAAGATGTTGGCGAGTGGGGGTCTAGTCTGATTAGTTACTTTAGGTTGGTTAGCTCTTCGGCGATAGACGTGAAACTAAATTAAATTAAATTACTATTAATATTTAGTTTAATGGAGGAGCAGGAACTCAATGCGAAGATAGCTAGGTAGCTAGCATTCGGCAAGTAGCAGCTCAGTCATTGATTGATTGTGTATCACTGCGTTGGCACCCATTATCAAATACTTTAATGATTTCAGCGACAGTTTAACTAATAGGTGTAAAGTGGTAAAAGCTTCACCTATGCATGAAGAGAGTTGGGAATAGCTGGTAAAGTTATACGAATTGTTCAATATTTGGAAAAATCTAAGCTATATTGTGGAAAATCCACCCATCAAATGTACCAGAGGCCGTAGACCGTTCCTTAAAGATAGCTTTAAAAATATTAATAAACGCAAGTTCTATTAAATTAATATTTCTATTTTTGACAGTTGACCCTCGATTACCTTCTGAGGCTTTTTGTAAAGTCGTTTGCATGGTATATACTGAAAGCTCAGAATGACTTATAAGATCGGTACATGTGGACGCCTTATGTTGCCAAATGATCATTAAGTTAGGGTTTAAAACCTTTCATAAACATTTTCCAAAATACTGCTCCTCAATCGGGTTATTATAGACATATTCGAGAGTTTACTATGGAATAGCACTCGTACCTTTAGTGAACGTTATTTAAACAGAAGTTGAGGTTCTATTCATTGACAGTTGGTTATTTTAGTTTAATACCGTCAGGCGCCAGTTGTGATATGGGGTTACCTGAACCAGGTCTTGAACATGACAATTTTCGAGCTCGGTTTCCTAAGTTAAGGGACACCAAAATTAGTAAACCTAAAACTTCCTTAAGAGGTGTGAGACCATGAAAGACAGCATTTGTTTCCAAAATTTTGCTTCAACAATTTTTCCATATCTAAAGGGTGGGCCATCTAGTGGTTTCTTTTTAAAACACATGTTATTTTGACACTGACATCTGTTTCCCGCTCCAAATCTTGACAGAAAGTCAGTATTATACCTCCGCGGAACGAAATGAGTCGCTTAACGCTTGAACGACGCAAAAAGTTCGTGAGACTGCTATGCTAGTGGACAACATTCATGGTCCCTGTCGTCATATACGGTGTGCACAGACGAGAATGTGGCTGCTGTAGGCTGTAACCGAATTTCTTCTTCGAAAATGAGGCTGGGAACAACGTTTCGATGAACGGTGGGCATTACAGAGCCATGTTAACCGACTTTTTTTTTTACTGAAATTGAAGACATGAAATCGGACGATATCTGATTCCTGCAGGATGGCGCTCTATGCCACATAGCCCATTCCACAATCGATCTTTTGCGCGCCAAATTCCCAAATTCACCGCCTTGGAGCTGCGATTTGACCCATTTGGACTTCAAGAAAGATTCAACCACTTAAAGCCAGTATCATCCAAGCAATCCGCCTGAAACCATCAACAAAGTCTTGGAAAATTGTAGTGACAGAATGTGCCACTGTGGAGCCAGCCGAGGCAGCCACTTGAACAACGTTGTGTTCAATAAGTTAATGTGAATTTTTGCTCTTACTTATAAGGCCAAAATATTTAAAAACAAAATTTAAATTTGTTCATTATCTTGCATTTTTTAAAAGAAACTACTATTTGCCCCACCCGGTATATAAATATAAAACAAAGTTGCATCATTAAGACCGCCCATAACTCGAGAACGGATCCTCCGATTAGAGCTATATTTTCTTTGTTGTGTTTGTCTACGCCCAAGGAAGGTTTATACGGCGAGAAAATTGGAAAATATAAAAGGAATTTAGAAAAATTATAAAAATTAATTTTCCATATATTTTGTACTGGTATTTTTTGATAGTAATATACAGTAACTAGCTGTCCCGGCAAACTTCGTTCCGCCCAAATTTGTTATTGTAATGAAAATAATAATTCCAAGCATGCACAATGCACTTGCTACTTTATGTAATTCGGCCAACTAAAATTCCTTTTTTAAAACTTATATTAAATGTCTTAGAACTAAACGACGAATAGCAATGTTGATTTGTTTCAATCAAACCGCAATGATTTTGACGTATCGGCCAACCTTCCGCTTTTCAGTAAATCCAATGAGAAACATGGGAATTCGAGATTGATTCTACAAATGCACAAATATCCATCGATTATACTTGCAACAAATTATTTGCCATGGTGAAAGCGAGACGCACGGGAAAGTCGCTTACGTACGAATGGCGAACCGTTCTGAATAAGCGGAATCTGTGGAATGAGAGTGTTTGCTTTTTGATTTTCCCCTCAAAATCATCACTTGCATGACATTTGATTTGAGATCCTTCTCACTATATCAGATGCGATTCATTACAAAGTTTCGGTATATTGATGTTGTGCAACAAAATTATAACTGAGTCGAATTTCAAATCCAAATTATGTAGAATTCCGGAACATACAAAGCCCGGAACATACAAAGAATTCAAAAATTCAACTAATCCAAATAAAGTATTGTTTTCACAACAAAAGGTAGCATAAGTCCTTCCTTGTAACCAAAAATCATAAAAATCGAACGTTCCGTACCCGAATCAGTTTTTTGTATATGTAACTGTACCCACCCGGCTTTTTCCGTACCTTTCGTATCAAAAGTGTTATTAAAATTAAATAAATAAATAAAATCAAATACTTGTCGGCCAACCTACCGCTTTTTCACTGAAGTGCTTTATGGTAGGTACACACATTTTTAAAAAGATCAAAAATAAAACAGAAAAAAAAATACTTACATATGCAGAAAACACAAAGTCATGAGAATAACCACCTTCGAAAAAGTGATCGCGCAGACTGATAGTCTGTTGCGAGGGGAAGTCAAAATGTGTTCTCTGATCTACTGTTGACACATTTACCCTACCTACACAAATTTGTTTGTTCTATTCCTATTATCGGGTTCGTACACGTACAAAGCGAGAGCGAGAGTGAAATTCAAGATTTATGCCACACACATCCAGCGAGTCGCAGTAGCTTAGTGGTTAGTGTGTTGGACTGCTATGCGGGGGTTCAAGGTTCGAATCCCGCAAAAAACCCAATTCCGCCTTTGTAGGGTTTTTTCCGCTGCGCTACCTCTCGCGAACGTCTGACAAACATCCGAGAGTATAAATGTCTTGTAAAAACTTCTCAATTAGCCGTTTGGAGTCGGCATAAAACTGTAGATCCCTTCCATTCGTTCCAAAAATGAAAAACTCACACAAAAACGAATGGTTGTGAGAAGCTAGGCCTAGGGTCTCTCCAGGCCTGTTGCGCCAACTATTTATTTATTTTACATCCAGCGATTGTCCTTGCGACTTATTAGTTGTCATAGCAAAAGCGAGACGTACGGGAATTGAAGACGCTGAAATACGAAAGGCAAATCGTTCTGAATAAGTGGAATCCGCGGAAAGGAACATCTTCGACTTTGAATTTTCCAATAAAAATCGTTGCTTGCATAATATTTGATATTAAATACTTCACAATCAAACGCCTACCGTTACAAAGTTTTGGTTCATTTAGGTTCCGCAACAAAATGGGATAGTTGGTGGCTTCGTTTTCCATCACGGAGTCGACTGATTTCATTTGTATGAATGCAGCTCACCAGCGATTTGGTTTTGAATGGCGAAATTCAAATGATCGACGTTCTTGTTTTTCGCAGCCAAAATCACTCTTACACTCAGCCAATCATGGTCAATATAATCCTGAGCGATATTCGGGAAAACATTCATGATTAGTTCTTTCGGTGTCGTTGTAAAGTTGCAAAAATTTTGTGGAAACTTAATCAGGCCGGTGATTAAGTTTGCTGGAATCACACCATTGCCATCGCCAAGAATTGCCTGGAGAACTCTGCAGCGGACTGGTCATTTTGTAAAGAAACTCGCATTGTTTGTTGTCAAATGCAATTTCTTGACGTATCGCCATAAAGCAGACGCCTTCAAGCATTCAATTCATCTGCCGGAGTTGATCTCGAAATGACAGGTAGCGTTTGACAAAAATTGGCTGAAAGCAAGATCGTTGCTCCACCGAAAAGTCGCTTAACATGACGTAAATCCTTCAAAGTACGATTCAGGGCCTCCAACGCACGTTTGTGAGCCATTGTGCATTCGTCCCATATCATAATCTTACATTGCTGCCGTAGGTACTTTCGCCATCGCAGTGTTCTTTGAAATGTTGCATGTAGGTTCTTCATGCACTTGCAGATTCAATGGCAATTTCAATGCAGAATGAGCTGTTCGACCGCCTTCTAACAAAGTAGCCGCTATCCCAGAAGAGGCTAGGGCCAAAGCGATCTCAGATCTCGAACGAATTGTAGCCAAAATAATTGAAATCATTAATGTATTTCCAGTTCCGCAATTTTCGTTATCGACTGCTTGCATCAATTCATCGTACACTTTTTTTTATTCTTGATTCAACATTGGCACATTTGTTCGAACAGCTTGACTCAATGCTATTCGACCGAAGTCAATCAAAGTATCTACTTCATTTCAAAAAGTTACTTAATGTAACATAGTAAACATAATTTATAAGAACAAACTTTTTAGGTAGGTATTAAAAAAAAAAAAAATTCAAAATTGTTGACAACAACAATTTGCCTGGAAAATAATTAAAATAATTGACAACAACAATTTCTTTTAAAATTTAAATTATTTTTTTTTTTTTTTATTTGAAGTGTCACTGCTTTATTTTATCCATTTTTTTTTTTCAAAGTGTATTTCCCCATAAAAAAAATAAAAAATTTAGTGGTGGACCACCGTTAACATTCATGGATATGAAAAATAGATGTTGTCCGATTCTCAACCCTATCCCATATACACACTAAGTTTCACGAAAATCGGTTGAGCCGTTTCGGAGGAGTTCAACTACGCACCCCGTGACACGATAATTTTATATATCTTCTATATATATAAAAATAACTTAATAAATGTGTGTGTGACAGCCTACCGACTGCCACACACATCCGATTTTGATTTAGTTTTTTTTGTTGGTTAATAGACCATGCAGAGAAGGTTAATAAATTGGTATGATAAATTTTTGAAAGAAGGCTCAACCGCCATTCCAATAAATTCATTTTTGTACACTTTGAACAAAAAGAAACTGGATAGAAATCGAGTAGTGACACTTCAAATACAAAAAAAAAAATATTTTAAATTTTAAAAGCAATTGTTGTTGTCAATTATTTTAATTATTTTCCAACCAAATTGTTGTTGTCAACAATTTTGAAAGTTTTTTTTTTTAAATACCTATAGGTACCTAAAAAGTTTGTTCTAATAAATTATGTTTACTATGTTACATTAAGTAAGTTTTTGAAATGAAGTAGATACTTTGATTATACAAAGATGATATGGCCGACGATATTTTGCATCGAATTCGTACTGTGATATCGGATAATGAACTGGAGAAAGATGTCAGTTGCATCAAATTCGTACTGTGACATCGGATAATGAACTGGAGATGTCAGATGGAATGCGCAACAAAGCTTTGATTTTGATCGAGGATATGTGTCTGCTCATGAGTGGTTATTTGTTGTGCAAATTGGGGATGCCACAGCCAAATCGTTCAATGCAAGGCGCATTTAATCGAGAATTGGAGCGAGAAATGGACTTCGACCGAATCGCATTGAGTCAAGCTGTTCGAACAAATGTGCCAATGTTGAATCAAGAATAAAAGAAAGGGTACGATGAATTGATGCAAGCAGTCGATAACGAAAATTGCGGAACTGGAAATACATTCATGATTTCACTGATGTTGGCTCCAATTGTTCGAGATCTGAGATCGCTTTGGCCCTAGCCTCTTCTGGGATAGCGGCTACTTTGTTAGAAGGCGGTCGAACAGCTCATTCTGCATTGAAATTGACATTGAATCTGCAAGTGGATGCAGAACCTACATGCAACATTTCAAAGAACACTGCGATGGCGAAAGTACTGCAGCTATGTAAGATTATCATATGTGACGAATGCACAATGGCTTACAAACGCGCATTGGAGGCCCTGAATCGTTTACGTAATGATAAGCGACCTTTCGGTGGAGCAATGATCTTGCTATCAGGCGATTTTCGTCAAACGCTGCCTGTCATTTCGAGATCAACTCCGGCAGATGAATTGAATGCTTGCCTGAAGGCGTCTGCTTTATGGCGATACGTCAAGAAATTGCATTTGACAACAAACATGCGAGTTTCTTTACAAAATGACCAGTCCGCTGCAGAGTTGTCCAGGTATTTGTTGTCCAAATATCCGGCCTGATTGAGTTTCCACAACTTTTTGCAACTTTACAACGAGACCGGAAGAACTAATCATGAATGTTTTCCCGAATATCGCTCAGAATTATACTGAACATGATTGGCTGAGTGTAAGAGTGATTTTGGCTGCGAAAAACAAGAACGTCGATCACTTGAATTTCGCCATTCAAAACCAAATCGCTGGTGAGTTGCATTCAATTCAACAAATCAGTCGACTCCGTGATGGATGAAAACGAAGCCACCAACTATCCCACTTTGTTGCGCAATCTAAATGAACCAAAACTTTGTAACGGTACGCGTTTGATTGTGAAGAATTTAATATCAAATATTATTCAAGTAACGGTTTTTATTGGAAAATTCAAAGGCGAAGATGTTCTTATTCCGCGGATTCCACTTATATAGAACGATTTGCCGTTCGTGTTTAAGCGTCTTCAATTTCCCGTACTTCTCGCTTATTAATAAGTCGCAAGGACAATCGCTGTATGTGTGTGGCAAAAATCTTGAATTTCACGTGTCAGCAAAACTCTCGCTTTGTACGTGTACACACCCGATAATAGAAATAGAACAAAAAATATTATGTACCTACCATAAAGCATTTCAGTGAAAAAGCGGTAGGTTGGCCGACAAGTATTTGATTTTATTTATTTATTTAATTTTAATATAGGTACCTTTTGAATAAAAAATTTGAATTGACCGAATTACATGAAGCAGAATGAAGCGGAAGCTCGGAATTATTAATTTCATTACCTACATAAATGAATTTGGGCGGAACGAAGTTCGCCGGGTCAGCTATTAGATATACAATGTTTGTCAAAAGTCCTGCCTGATTTTCATGATATATCGGAAATTTTCTTTACTGAAGCCATTTCTTGTCCTAATTTGCAATTGGATTTTCGGTAATTTGTAAAATGTTGATTATTCATTTTTAATATCTCCAGTATGCAAATATTATTAGCGGCAACAAAATATTGTTTGAACGTAACCTCGAGTTGCAGAACATTGAAAAGGCTTTTTCTCGAAACTTAGCAGGTAAAAGTCAGTAGGTATACTGTCAAAACAAATCACTTTGCTTAAATGTGAGCGGGACTAAATATTTAAGCAACAGCATTTCTTAATTTAAGTCGTTTCGTTAATCGTGTTTACTGGTACCTACTTGAGGAAGTTTCTTACAATTTTATTCATGCAACATCATTTCCTACGCTGCTCCAAGTTCCCAAAACGTTGAGTGGATTTGAACTATTTTCTTTAAATACAAAGAGCAGTGAGCTCAATTTCATGTAGTTGAAGTTGCTGGGTTTTTTTTTTCCAAAGTCCAACGTGACTAAATTCCAAACTCTCCGATTCTATAAATGTTACAATCGCAAGTTCCCACAAAATAAAAAAACACAAACCCATTCCACCTTCGTCCCCCCCAATCATCCATCATGCATTACTTTGAAGCAGATTTCCACGCTGATTATGACCTGGTCAAGCAGTACAATTCACGCTATATAGTGTACGTCCACAACGAGAAGGGGAGCCCATGGCCATTGCCGAAAATTCCTCGTTAATGCTGGTTTACCTTTTTGATTCCAGCCCAGCAGATCAGCATCAGTGTGCGGCCCAACTCTAGAGCCGAACATAGCAACGCCAGTAACATGCGGCCCAAAATTTATATTACGACGATACGTGTTATTTTCGTTTCGTTTGCTGAAAGTGCATCTCATCTATAACAGCGAAATCGTGTGGCCGAAAAAGTGGCCCCCCTTAGCCCACGAAATGATGGCAAATTTCCGAAAGCCCTTTGCGTCTTTTTTTTTCGGCTGAGTGCGCCGGTGCACATAGCTGGGCTAAATCTACCAACAGAGAAATAAAAAAACGAGTTCTCCTGTTTAATTCCTAGACGGGTGCTGACTGCGAGGAGGGAAGCCATTGTGGATAGTATTAGTGGCTTGTATTCCGCTCGTCGGATCCATCCTGCATATGTCAAAGTCACGATTGAGCGAACGGAATAGAAGCACCAAGAGGGCGGGAGGAGTACCCATGTGCCATGTCCAATGCATTTTTGGGCATCGTCGATCTCTCGTCGTAGCACAGCGTCTATGTAGGTCGATGCAATTTAATACAACGCGCGGCTTCCTTTTTTTGTTTGCCTCCAGCCATATAGCAGTTGGGCATAGCAGGGAATGCTATTCGAGAACTAAGATGTTTTCAAATCCTTATCGGGACCGGTTTTTATATGTTCAGTTTTTTATTTTTGTTTTTTTTTTTTCGGGCGACTGGACCTAAGTGCATATATTCGCTTGGATATTGGATTATTATTTTTTTTTTTTGGTGATTGGTGCTGCTCGGCGCAGCGCATAAAATTTCGTCAGCGATTTTGGGGTTTTGTGTTTCGTGCCAAATTGGTGAATCTGACCCCACTATGCTCTGGGCTGGGCGGACAACAGCAAATGCAGATGTAGACGTTCCATAAAAGTGCATGATGGTGCAGAGCGGGATTGTATGTATGGTTGTGGTGGTAAATGGTGACTTTCGCTAACGATGTTCGTTGTTCGCTTAATTGATTGCGTCCTAGATTTGCGATCGCGGATGTGCGGTCCATCGATAATGGCCGACTCTTTGGTCGAGAAAGTTGTCAATTAGGAATGTGAGCAAGCAAAGGTGGACAGTAACAGTTTTTGACAATATGACCAAACGCATTTTTGCATTGGTGAACTTTTTTCGTTTATTAATATAGAGAAATAAAAGAGACCTCATAAATGCGTTTCATCCAGGCAGATATTAAGCTCGAAATAGGTAGTCTGGACTCCTTAGTTCCTACTAAAAACAAAAGCCGTAGGTATACCTGATTCTTAATTTTCCAAACAGGTATTTTATTTGTTGTGCACAGAAGAGGGAAACACTTTTCAAATTTATAACCAGCTTGTTGTTGTTAGAGTGGACTCTTTAAGGTTTACTTTTAGTTTAGTTTACTTGCCGTTCCCAAGCTGGGCTTATGATTGAGGATTGAGGAACTGTCTTGAAATATTTTCAAGTTCGTCGTACTGACTTAAGTTTTCTTAAAAACCAGCCTGACAACTTAACAGCTAATATCTTAATATAAGGTTGGAAGACGTTGAATTACTGACTTTGAAAGAATCAATTTCCGACCTTAGAGAGGTTGGATATTTTTTTTTCTGATTTCATGGTGAAATGACAGAAATACTTTGCCTTGGCTGAAGGTGATTCAAAATTAATTTTTAAAAACATGCGTATTTCAACAAATTTTAGGGACACCTTCGAAGGATTTTAAACATACTACTTCCCTGAACATAGTCTGCCTATACGAAGTCATTCAAGTGTCAGTTATTTAGTTGGGTTTACAGTTTATTAGGGAGACAAAAGATGGTTTCGTCGTTCGTGGACAATTTAACATCCGACTCGGTTAGACAATCTATTTCTTTTGCTTGATGAGTTTGGATTTGATAGTAACTAAGTCTGTTGAACTTCGAATCACCTATCGGTCATCAACATGTCTGCAATTTTATAACATTGACATGACAAGGCGCAGTGTATCATAATGAATGGATGGATGGATGCGCGGCGTGCGTCTATTTGAAAAGCCAAATATGTGAATTTTGAATTTACTCAGCCTTTCAGTAGATATCTATCGTGGGGAAAAACTACAGATAATATCTAAACTCAAAAATAATTGAAATTTTGCTAGTATACTAAAATAGTTCGTGTATTTGATAAAAAAGCGGCTCAGTTCAATATTTTCAGATCTCTGTTATTTAAATTTCTGGACTCTATTTTATATGGGGCCAGTAAGCGGGTCACGTTTGGTTGTAGATTATTTAATATTGTTCACGAGAAGCTTGATATCGTAGGTATTGGCTAGATATAGATTTAAGGAACTAGTGTTGTTAGATTTAAGACACTTCTATTTTTAAGTTTTTATCTGTATTTATTTGTCCTCGAGCTGTTGAAATTATTATTTCATAGATCTAAATAAATAAATAAATAAATCAAAATTCAAAATACTTGTTCTAACAATAAATTTGCTGGAGAAACAAAATTTGTTGGTTAATAGATACAAGTATTCATTAAAAAAATATATTCAATTCTACGTTGTAACTTAGGCAAATCAACAAAGAAGTTGCTGATTTACTTGTGTGTTCAATTTAAGTAAATGTCCATATACACTTTTCCTTCTTCCTTCGACTAACGACTTATTTGCATAAAAATTACGTTCAGCAAATGAAATGAAAGCGGTTATGTTCGAACCATAAACATATACGGAATAAATGCAGGCCAATGAAAAATTTCCCCAAATCTACAAACATTATATTTATTTTTTCATCATTTATGTCTAAGAGTTAAAAAAATGATTAATATTCTTCAAATATATAAATCGTGTTTTTACATGATAAAAAAAAATTGAGTTGTGTAATTTTCGTTCAAGAATTATCTACTGTTCATTATGTAAAATTATTTGTCGAAAGTTCGATTATTTATAAAAATATAAATGACAGTCCCTCAAAACTACTTAACAACTTTTCTAAAGTCGGCATGCTTCGGCAACCGGGAGTTACATTATTAATGACGAAATTAATGGTTTTCAATGCATTAATACATTAATTGTTAATGTTGATTTTTTTTTTTTTTTTCAAAATTCACACCCATTTTTGCCTGCTGACAAATTAAAAAAAAAATCCTACAAAAGCCCTTCGTCATTTCAACAACATTTCTGAAATATTGATAATTTGTCTTTTGGCCGATATAAATTTAGAAAATGCTTAAAAAATTAGCCAATCTTTTGTCGCCTTAGCAAACATTTAAATAGCTGCCTACAATTTTATAAATTTGATACAGAATTATTTTAATTGATAAAAAGATGTAACTTTATTCAATAAAATCCATTTATGATTATTAGCAATTTCTATTAGTAAATTTATTTTCTTTGAATTTAATAACCATTTTTTCTTTTTAAGTATTTCCCATTTACTAATATTATTATTTAGAGAAAGAATGACTACAGAGTTAAAGAGAAAATATAAACGATACGGAAAAACTTTTAGCCCAATGTCACGGATGAGCTATCTAAAAAGAGTTGGAGATTATAGATTCGATATTTTTTGTAGAAAAAAATATGTTTTAACGTAGATCGCAAGGAATTAAATAATAAAATTAGATTTTCGAGAACATTTAAATACTTTTGGTAGTGAAAAGACCAGAATATGGAATACTGTGAAAAGGTAAACAGAAGGAACCGCGAAGAAACTTTTCCAGCTTGAAAGAGTTATTGGGAGTACCAATCAAAATTAATCCAATCTCTCATGAATCCTTAGGGGCAAAATGGTTCCATTGGAGCCTCAAGACCCGTGGCCCCCACTTTTTTAAAAGCCTTAGAAATGGCTAATTTTTCAGTTTACTTTTTATTAACGAAAAGAATGAAAAAAAAAATGAAAGAATTTTTTTGTGTTTCTACATACCTAAAGGTTTTTGGTGTTTTTCTTTCTTTTTGTATAAAAGTATTTTATGTGGAGGCGCCCTTTTATTTCCCTTTTTGAAATATAAAAAATAAAAAACGCTGCCCTTTATTATAGCTACTGATCTTAGAATTTGAAAGTGAGAAGCATCAAATTACGCATGATGACTAACGATTTATCGTTCGGACGGTACGCCACAAGTTTCATCCGATTGCTATTCAAACAAGAAAATCTGCTTTGAAGCTAGAAGTTGGCAACCAGATCAGCTATGCAAGGACTGTTCCCAATTATCTCATCAGAAAAGTTCCAAAGTTGCCAAACATTGCAGCATCAATAGTCGATGGTGGATAATAATTTATTATTTTGAAAAAAAAAAAGAAGAAGTTTGCTTGGAACCCACTATCCATCCATCCTCAGACTCCTTTAACTACCTATTCATCCTCATACGACTCCTTTAAGTGGTTGCTTAAACAGCAATCCGATTAACATAATGTCAAATTTTCTACCCACCAACTAGGTGGGAGACAGTGGGCTCATTGTGATTTTGTTTAATAGAAATTGCATTTTTCCTGTTACATTTAAGCCTCAACCCCATTTCTTTTAACGTCTTCTACCTTCAAAAAACCGAGCTGGATAAGTCAATTTAATTCCAAAAGGATCAAGTTAAATTGGCCATCGCCATATTTATCACCTGTAGCAAATAATAATATACAACGTCCTTATTGCCACCAATCCCCGCATACACATTTAATCTCTTTATTTTGTTTGTGCCTTCTTACTAAGAATCGCCTCGGATCACAAGTCACAAGTCACAACTCACAACCCAATGCTGCAAAAGTCCTAACAACAGCCAAACCATGGTGGCTGGAAGAAGAGAAATCCAAATAAAAAGAAAAAAGAAAAAAAAATGAAAGAAGCTATCATCCTAGGCTACCACCAGTTGCCATAGTGACAAGACCCCCACCGGCGGCAGACACATCCATTTTTTCCTCAACGTCGAAGGCTACCGTGTGTGCGTCTACTTCGCTGTGTGCGTATGCAACAATTGGCTTTTTTGCCTTCCACAAAACGAGGTCGTCCACCATCAAACTGTGTTCCTAGGATAAGACGAAAAAAAGAAAGAAAAAGCCCCTAAGCCACCCGTAAGAATTCTTCTGACTGACTTAATTATATTATTTTCCAATATTTTCTCTCTTCTACTACTTTTCTTCATACTTTTCTCGATTTCCATCCTCGGACCGACCGACTCATCAAATGTGTCCCACGTATATGGCCACCCACCCAGACCCAGATCCAGACCCAGACCCAGACCCACCTGGTGGGCCGCGTCGCTATACACACATCGGCTCTTACAACGTCGTTTCCATAGTTTTCGGATTCTCGCTCCAACCGGCTTATGGGTGATGCTGATAATGATGTCGGCAGATATGACGACGTCTATCTATCTACGCTCGTTCTATGTATGGCGCTCAGGGATAGTAACAGATTGAAGTGGAAAGACAGACAAATAACAAAATTCGTCTATGGATAGGTCAGGGAGAATAGAGAATAGAAAAGTCCGAACTCCTTCCACCAGCACCACGTGGCGAAAGATGGTCGAACGGTAGCCATGGAT
Organism: Cheilosia urbana; assembly: GCA_946477585.1. Taxonomy (NCBI): domain Eukaryota; kingdom Metazoa; phylum Arthropoda; class Insecta; order Diptera; family Syrphidae; genus Cheilosia; species Cheilosia urbana. Next base: position 13,071,052 of record OX297854.1, on the reverse strand, counting down.
ATTTCAATTTGACATATGGCCGCCGTATATACCTACATTCAAGGGGAATCCAGAGAGGAATCCTTCGCAATTGTAGGCAGACAATGTTATTTTTTCCCAAGTTTTCTTTGATGCTTCTCGACAAAAAAACACAACCCTACGCCGGTCCACATGTGCTGGTATACATACCACCCGCTGTCGGCAGAAAAATGGCGAAGGTCACTCGAAAAAATATCCAAAGTTGTTTTTGGTCCTTTTTCCGATTCTTGGCAAAAGGCAGTGAAAAACTTAAAAATAACTGTTGCCCGGCGCTGAAGTGGACCCTGGGACAGAAACTATACATAGAGCTGTCTGCATACGAGTCTGATGCCGGAGGGGGGCTGTTATCCGGAAGCTAGTTAGATGGGTCGATGGTAAATAGTGAAATATCAATTTGAGGACCTAATTTGAAAGGAATGTCATTGGAGAGTCGAATTTTTATATAGTATTATTTAGATAGACCTCCGAAAGTCAATGGAGTCTACAATGGGTTGCAAACCACCGGAACTATCCTGTGTGGAACCTATTTGTGGAACGAATTTGAATTTAACCGTTTTCGTTGGCGTAGACCGAACTTCTCCTTGTGGAAACCTGTTGCTAATGGTGGCCGTGAAAGTTTTACACATATTTTATCCAACTTTTGGGAGAGGTCACCCACAACACGTCCTTATAAGGATGATAACTTTGGCTAAATAACTAAATGAAATAAACTCAGCTGTTCAATTTCACATCAAAGTGCGAACGAAAAGCAGCAGAACGAGTCAAGGAGCTCCTGAATTCTGATCCATCTGCTGCTCATTCCGCTGCACCTCAGTTTTCCTCGTTCAAGGACGCATAAAGAAACGTATAAATTTTCTTTTATTTTTCCAACAATTCTTCGGGTTTTTTTTGTCATTTTTTGTTTTCTTCGTTCGTTTTCTTTTCGTTATTTTTGTTGGTTTTATTTTTCCGAAACGTCGTCCTTGTGTATTCAAGGAGTACAAACGAAATCGAAAGTCCCGCTGAGCCTTGCCGAGAAGAGGTTATAGAGGATCCGACTTGGTATGATGAGAGCAGCAAAAAAAAGGACGAAAAGCGAAAAAAAAAAAAAAAAAAAAAAAAAAAAATGAAGAAAAATTGCGCGTGTAGGGTACACAGAATGAGAATCAACTTTCTCTCCTGTGTGGCTGACAACAGCACAAGTAGAAGAAGAATCAACCGAAGGACCTTCTTTTCTCCCCGTTCGTTAGTTGCAAAGTCGATATGATGTGAAGAACGAATGTATTATATAGAGCTGTCTGTTTATGTCCTGCTGTATGGCACAGCAGGGGGAAGACTCACCCTCACCCCCCGATGGCATTCAACGAAAGAGAAAGCTTTGGCACACGTATGCTGGGGGAGGGAGGTGAGGGTCACCTACCACCTAGTGCATATACACATCCACAGACACATCCATATAGCCAGACACTTCTCCTTCAACTTGAACCTTGTTGAGCTGCAGCCGGTTCCTAAGTTGATTGCGAACAGGTCGGGGGCGGACGGGGACGATATAGGGGTTGTGTAGGTGGAGATGGTTATTCAGGAGAAAAGCATCCTTCTTGCTTTTATTTTCGATTTCTATTGTGTTGAAATGGCTACCTACCTATAGATACACCGCAGAAAACGTTCCGAAGAGTGTGTGTGTGAACTCTGAAGTGCTCAGCTCAGAGTCAACAACGCCAACGAAACCCAAAAGGAAACTCAAAATCGAAAACTTTCTCTTTCGAATTTATCCTCTCCACTGGAACATACACACGAACCCTGGTGAATGGATCCCTGGTGCCATTCATGAAAGTCTCTATGGAATTGAGATTGAGTTTGGGATACCGAGAACAAGATGAATAGTCTGTCCAGCCCAGCAAACTAGGTACCGACGACAGCTGTGAGTGTGACGACGGCCAACCTGAAGGATAAACATAATATTATGCAGGTGGAGAAGAATGTGTGTTTGTGTACAGTACTCCGGAATATAAAGCAAAAGGAAAACCTCAGAAAATTGTTGAAAAATTCCACAGGTCGCAGGTTTTTGAAAGCGGGACAAAAAGGATGTGCGGTGACAATGTATACACACACACAAAGATCGCATTCGCAGTTGGCGGCATGGGGAGTTATATTTCTTACGGCTATACATAATGTACTGCATCTGATCGAATTTGAAACCGTGGCAAGGACATTCGTTCCGATTTCTTGGGAATTTCCTTTCAATTGTTGGGGCTGGTTAGGGACCCAAGAGATGAAAATTTTCCTTGTCGAATATGAGTTGTTCTTGGTTTTTGTTTGCAAAGAACCTTGCATGAGATAAGTCTCCTGGCCAACTTGTGCGGAATTTCGAGCGGCAACCGGCAATGGCAGAGTGGTGTATTAAATGAAATGGTGAGGGTGAAAGATTATTGAGAGAAGTACGAGACGAGAGCATTTAAATCCACCATTGTGAGGTAAAAGGGTGGGGGCCTGACACAAATAACAGGATCTTAAGATAGTATTGTCACGAATATCCCTGTTGAATGGGAAATTTTAGAGTGAGAATGAGAAAGACCAAACTTTCATTGTCAAAATAAACGCATCATTGTTCAGCTACTTGATTGAGCAAATCTAGTGTGGTTGAGAACCATGCTGTGCAGTAGATGCTTGGTTGGTCTGAGACTCGAACCCAAGATGATTAATAAAATCATAGAATGGACTGATTATTTATTGGTCTGTGATTTAGGCTTCCAAAAGGTACCAGTGATTTTAGTTAGGTGTAAGGGTAAGGTCTTGTATTGTAGAGCCGATAAGTTTTGTGTTGCCAGCTGAGTGTCAATTTAAGTCAAGGGCTTAAATGGTTGTAGTTTTGCTATGTAAAAGTACGGATTGTGCTCCGCACTTAAAGTAATCCAAAGGGATGACTGGTTTGGAGCATTTTTAAGCGACGTATACAGTCGAGTGGCGCGCACAAGTAGAAAATGAACTTGAGTTCTCCAACTTGGAGTGCGCAACTGGAGGTAGCTAGCTAAGGACCGGCTTAGCTGGAGAGGCTTGTTGGTTGAGGCCCTGGTTTATCCCGAACTGAAGCGCCACCTAAGTAAAGTAATACAGTCGAGTTGGAAGTAGTTTCAATTCAACTTCCAGGGATCTACACCTGGCCAAGAAAAAAAGAGGCAAGATAGAGACTCTTTACAAATGCCCTTCGCCAGTAGAAAAAGGTTCAAAGCTTTGTTAAAAAATAAGTAGCTTTTATGGAAACATCTCATTCTCTTTAATTTAATCAAGGAAGGTACAACAAAAATAAGCCTTCCATGTTCGGGAAGGGGCAGTATGAAATATTTAGTCAAGCCCTTGTATTAATGGCCAGCATTTTCACAAAAACTCAAAGCTTGGCTACCTGTTTTATTCACCATTACTCACACTTCCCGGTCATACACTCAATCGATCTAGAAATACACCTTGTTGCGGATCACGTGTTGTCTACTCACACTGCAACGTCTTCCAACACTACAAAGTCCGGCAATCACTTGCACATCATAGCACATATCGTAAACCGGGGGAATTTGAATTCCTTACACTTTGCTAGGGGTCAAGATCATGTTAATGTACCCAAATCGTTCACCGTCTAGACTGAGCAATGTGTTTGCTGTTTTTTTTTCTTTTTTTTTTGGTCGATGAGCGCTGTCTCCAGCTCCGCGCCTCTAAGCAACGATCACCAGCAGCACTATAGTCATTCATAGTTCCTGCATTAGATCAGTGAAACTGCCATCGAATAGAAGGAGGTGTGTCGGCACATCCAGCACGACGGACGGCGATCGCGAATTCCTCTTTCGAGCAAAAACGTTTACAAACTGAGTCATAGATACACACAGACGCAAGCTCAGGTATGCGCGGTATGAATCTCTCGCCCCATTGATTAGATATGTGCTTTTTCTGTCCGTTGTGGGTGTGTTTTTCTCACTCTGAATGACTTCTAAGTATTGGGCCGGCACAAAGCAATTGCGCTCTGCGCTGCGGGACGGGAATAGAGACGGGCCATTGAACGAAGACAAGGCCGTTTAGTCATACATAGGTTTCTTTATTTCACAAGCCAATATGTGTTGAGTTGTCTGTTTACAAAGTACACCTTTCGTCTATTCACATTCGAGCACAAATAATCGGAACAGAGTGGAACGGCCGATAGTGCCGCCGTTGCTAATGACATAGACCTTCAAAATGTTGTTATCGCTTCTATTGTGTACATTGTAATGTAAACATGTGATGCGTAGGTTTATGGTATTTTAGCACTGCAAGGGAACTGAACTTGACGGATTGTGATTGTGATAGCAGGCGAAGTGTATTATGGTTGAAGTGATTAAAAGGTTAGGTTACGGTTAATAGGTAATGATGGTAGTGAAACGCATTTGTGATAGTAAATGTATTAGAAACTGGGAAACGCCTTTTAAATCATTACCTTACTATGAAGAGGAATTGGTGCAACCGTCCTTTCAGACGTGTAAGTGAATAAAGTATCTAAAGGGAAAAGGTATACAAAGAAAAAAAAAACATTTTCTCTTACTACGAGAAAGTTAAAACAAAAAAAAAAAAACAACCTGAACGTAGGCAAATATTGGCCGTCAAGTACACAAGAGCCTCTTGCCAAAAGCTGGTCACAGAAAATCCTTACATATCAGGGCAAATGATAGAAATTAAACAAAAAACTGCCAAGTGCGAGTGTCACTCGTACACCGAAGGTTCCGTACTTTGCTACAAATGGAAATTGCGAAGATATTTCGCAGATGTCGTAAACTACATGACATGAAAGAGTAGAGAATACGCTGTAGGAAATTAAATGACCAAGAACATTCAAAACTCACTAAGTTGTAATTGACAGTTTTTTGTAAATATCTTGTAAACTGTTGAATTTTCGGCAAAACACTCTTCAGCACATATAGCTACGAGCATGATCAATAAAAAAGGAATATATAAATTTTTTTGTAAATCTAGAAATAAATAGTTTTTTTTGTGCGAATGAAATAATTTTTCACCGCAATTATTTATCATTTAACTAGAGGTTATACCTACCGGATGTTGTGTGCAAATTTCAGCCTACTACCTACGTCATTTAGTTTCTGAGATAGACCTATGGACAAAATTGGTTTAGTGTGATCGGAGTTCGGACAGACAGACGGACAGACAATATATAAATAAATAAAATAAATAGTTGGCGCAACAGATCCGGGGGGACCCTAGGCCTAGCCCTCTCACAACCGTTCGTTTTGTGTGAGTTATTCATTTTGGAAGCGAATGGAAGGGATCTACAATTTGATGCCGACTCCAAACGACTAATTGAGAAGCTCTTTCAAGGACAACATACTCTCGGATGTTTGTCAGACGTTCGCGAGAGGTGGCGCTGTGGAGAAAACCCTAAGTTGGAATTTGGGTTTTTGCGGGATTCGAACCTTGGGCCTTAAGCTACTGCGCCTACGTAGACATTGTAGCGATAATAAGTTTCCGTTTTTTCCCTTTTGATATACAGACCCAAAGAACTTGAACTTCTTCGTGACGACCACAAAAAGCACAGAGTGGATATTGACAACCGCTTTTTAAGAGTCTTTTGCCTTTAATCAAACATTGCAGAGATTTTTCATAATCTCGCAAATACCTTAACCTTCTTTTGAGAATGGGAACCTTTAAAACTCTTGTTTACTTAGTTTGACAGCAAGCTGAGATCTGTTTCAATTTTTTTATTGATTGTGAAGAGTTTTTTAAATTTTCAACTTTGTATTTACTGTGGACAGTCCTTTAGTTAACGTTTAACGTTTATAGAGAGCTAGTCAACAGATTAAATCAAGAATTGATCAAGAATTAATCAGTTGACATTTTGACACAAAGATCAATCAAATTTTGCAAGGTAAATCTTGTCTAGACAGTTCAAGTCGTCTAAAGGAGGACTAGCATTTTGAAAGGTCTAGATCGGTTTCAATTTCAATAAACTGCAATTTTTTCAGAAACGACTGAAAAGATGAAATCCTAAGGGAGCTTCCACAACGGATGGAACAAAACGCCTTGTTTTGTTTTCTTGATCTGTTTTGCCTCATATTCAGTGTGAGCGCACGTATTTTAAAGTGTAGGTATATTTAAATTTAAGAAACACACAGAAAAACAGTTTTGTTCCATTCGGTTAGCAGAGTCACTCAGCTTATAGAGGGAGTACATACCTTAAGCTAAGTATAGGGGCTTCGTAAAGGAAGTTTTTCGATTTGACACGCTTTATTTTCAATAATGCCCGAACAGATACATACATTTTAAAGCAGCTGCTTCGATGTGTTTCAAAACTACCCCACCATCATCCGGTTGATGGTTTTATCCCGACAGATAGAGCATTAATGGCTTTTCAAATTCAAGCATCCAATTCAACTATAAGTTCAGCTCTCTGTCTTCGTTTTTAGCACGCCTCAATGTTGGGTACAAATTGGTGTTTCATCCAGCTGTCCATGCCATTTTCCGTGCCATTCGAATGTGGTACTTCTTTGGCAACATATTCCGCAAAAGCAAGAGCTTGTGTTGAACCGAAGCTTATAGCTGTCAGATGTTTGATCTTTAGAAATCTAGCAAAAATATTTTTACAGAGAGTCTGTACTGTTTTACGATGAACCCTGAATATGTTCAAATTCAGAATACTACTAGACTTTTCAAGCTTCAAGCTACGGTTTGGATTTTGTAAAGAGTTTTTCAACAGGGACGCTACAAAAGTAGAGCGACAGGGACAGCAAACGACGCCGAATTTCTTGCCGCTCTCTTGACATTTCTCTTCAGTAAGGTTTGCCATTTCATTTTCATAATGAAAAGATATACGAGCCAACAACGAGTCGATATTATTAAAATTTACTACCGAAATTCGGAGTCAGTGGCCTCAACGTTAAAAGCGCTACATCCAATTTATGGTCGTCATAATCGTCCTAGCAGATCAACAATTGAGCGTCTAGTGGAAAAATTTGAATCCACAGGCACAGTACAAAATGTTCCCGTGCCAGTGAGACAAAGAAGTGCCCGTAGTGTCGAGAATATTGCTGCCGGTGAGGCTTCAGTTGAAGAAAGCCCAAATGTGTCTCTCACACGTCGTTCTCAAGCGTTGGGCATCTCTGTGACGTCGTTGTGGCGAATTTTGCGAAAAGATCTTGGCCTACATCCTTACAAGATTAAATTGACGCAAGAACTGAAGCCGTGAATCCGTGAATTGGGCTGAGCAACAACTTGAAAATGATTCGGATTTTCATCGAAAAACCATCTTCAGCGATGAGGCTCATTTCTGGCTGAATGGCTTCGTCGATGAACAAAATATGCGGTATTGGTCAGGCAGCAATCCACACGTACTCCATGAGTCATCATTGCATCCTGAAAAAATTACGGTTTGGTGTGGTTTATGGGCCGGCGGCGTCATTGGGCCGTACTTCTTCCGTGATGATCAAGACCGGCACGTTACTGTGAATGGGAATCGCTACCGTTCAATGATAACCGAATATTTTTGGCCCCAATTGGATGATATGGACTTGGAGGACATGTGGTTCCAACAGGCCGGCGCCACAAGCCACACAGCGAATGTCACAATCAATTTATTGGAAACCAAGTTTGGAGAACGGGTTATCTCACGAAATGGTCCAGTCGCTTGGCCGCCTCGGTCGTGCGATTTGACACTGTCTTTGGTCTATGCCAACAAGCCAGCGACGATTGATGAACTTCGTACGAATATCGAACGTGAAACTGCAGCAGTATCGGTCGATTTATGCTTGAAAACCGTCGAAAATTGGGTTCAGCTTATGGACTTCTGCAAGCGTGCCCGTGGTGGACATGCAAAGAAATCGAGTTTCATACATAATGGCATCAAACGTACTTTCACAGGAATAAAGAATTTCATTGATATCCAAAACCGTTTTTGTTTTATTTAAAAAAAGCTTTTGTAGCGCTCTTATTGAAAAACCCGATATAACGCTTGATTTTTTAAGAGGTTTAGAACTTTTTTTAAAAAAAAAACACAAAAAATTCAAAAAAATGAATGAAATATTTATTTGAATCGATAGTTTGAACCTTGCAATTTAATGTTTAAAGATAATTTCATGCAAATGTTGACCGCGGCTGCGTCTCAGGTAGTCCATCCGCTGAGTCCAATTTTGGCATACTCTTTCACACATATCGGCCGGTATCTCACGAATGAATGCATGGATGTTGGCTTCCAGTGCGTCAATCGAAGCGGGCTTGTCCCTATACACATTAGCCTTGACATACCCCCACAAAAAATAATCTAATGGTGTCAAATCGCACGATCTAGGCGGCCAATTGACCGGCCCGAAACGTGAAATTAACTGTTCACCAAACTCGCCTCGCAATTGCGCCATTGTTTCGCGTGCTGTGTGGCATGTGGCACCGTCTTGTTGAAACCACATATCATGCAAGTCAAGAACTTCCATTTCGGGCAAAAAAAAGTTTGTTATCATCGCTCGGTAGCGTTCACCATTGACAGTAACGCTGCGATTCGCATCATCTTTGAAGAAATATGGCCCAATAATGCCGCCGGCCCATAAACCGCACCAAACAGTGGCTTGCTTTTTTGGGATGCATTGGTAGCTGTTGCAATGCTTCTGGCTGATATTCACTCCAAATGCGGCAATTCTGCTTATTTACGTACCCATTCAACCAAAAATGAGCCTCATCGCTGAACACAATTTTTCGATAAAAAAGCGGATCCTCGGCCAGCTTTCCAAGAGCCCATTCACCAAAAATTCGGCGTTGTGGTAGGTCGGCTGGCTTTAGTTCGTGCACAAGCTGTATCTTAAAAGGCTTTACGCACAAATCCTTCCGCAAAATGTTCCACGTAGTGCTGTAACAAAGGCCTAACTGCTGGGAACGGCGCCGAATCGACATTTCGCGGTCTTCTGTCACACTAGCTGATACGGCCGCAATATTTTCTTCACTACGCACAGTACGTAAACGTGTTGGTGGTTTAATGTCCAACAAAGTAAATTTGGTGCGAAATTTGGTCACAATCTTCCGAATAGACTGCTCAGAAGGTCGAGAATGCCGATCATAAAATGGAAGCAGCGCGCGATGAACATTTCGAACCGAGCACGAATTTTGATAGTAAAATTCAATAATTTGCAAGCGTTGTTCATTTGTAAGACGATCCATGGTTAAATTGCAAACCAAACTGAAGCTGTTTGACAGTGACACAAGGTACTAAACACACGTCAGCTGTCAAAACCAGTGTTGCCAAAACCAAACCAGCTAAAAAATCACCCGTTAATAACTCACGTTTTCGATCTACGAAAATGTCAATATAAGAAGCCTTCTCCAATTTTAAAATAAACCGTCTCGTTTTAAGAAGACTTCTCCTGTGAAACGTATGAACTTTTGGCAGATAGCTACATTTTATTTACGCTCTTCTGTGCGAATCTGTAGTCATGAGCGGTCTATTTAGAAGCGTTATCCTACAGATATCGTTGAGATCGCTAAATAAAAATAAGAAGCCCAAATGTAATCCCCTTTCGATATCTCCTTTCGCTAAATTGAAATAATCACTCAAACTGCCCGTCATCATGTTGTCTTCCAAATGGGCCTAAATATTGCATGAGCCGCAAGACAGATATACCTATACCTAGGACAAAAGTGTGTAGACAAAATCGCAGCTCTTAATATTGCAAGCATATTCCTCCTCCACGGTAGTTACTTTATATAGTTTAACTTCACAATTTTCTGGGCAAGATAAAATCATCCATTTCAGTGAAGCCACCTCCTTACTATTCGGATGCCCATCGAGTGAGCCATTTGCCATTTATAGTAACGCAAAACTAGGGAAAAATAAATGCCAATTCTCGGTGGTCGTTCCCCGGCCATATCCTTACATGCAGAGCCATACCCTTGGTGTGTTGTTTCCCGAACATCACATCTCGTTAATAATTGAATCCATGTGCACGAGTCTGAACTTTTCGACACTGAAACAGCGACCTTCTGTGCGCCACCCTTTCCAATCTGTTTCAGCGAAGAACTCAGTCAAGCGGAAGGAAAATGGAATTTGTAAACAAGAGTAGGCATGATGTTCCACTAAATCTATCCGATATCCTTAAATATTTGAAACAAGACATCACGAGCCATTCCAAGTCAACGGAGAAAGCGAAAGGATGTACTCTTTGCCATTGCACGGCGGGCAATAACCATAAATGGGCTTAGCAACGAAGCCTCCAGGATGAAACTATACAATACACGTATACACACACACGGACTATATGAGAAAAGGGGGAATGGAGAGCCCACAGACGAAATGGAAATGTCGTTTCTTTCGTGTGCCCTTGGCAATAGCAGATCTCTGTTTTGTTGCGTATTATGCTCGCTTGCTCTTAGCTGCCGAGGATATTATACAAATGACATGGAATCAGATAAGGATAAGTGCAAATTGGCTTACAAGCTGGGATTTCTTTGTACTCTATCCTGGATGAGTTCTTACGCTTTTTGGTTCGCGGATTGTGTTCGTGCTCTACTGCGTGCCTATGTGGTGCGAACGTATGTGTCAGGATATTATAGATCGAGTGAGTCCATTACATAGCACATAACGCACATGACTCCCGCAAGTTCGCCTTTGCAATGCCGTGCGCTGCTACGGCATTTTTGCCAACCGAAGGATGTGCCTGTTGAATATTGTATGGCGCGAAAGTGGGTATTACTTCTCAGCAGTAGCAATAGTAGCTCTATGTGCGTGCGGTGCAGCTCCCGTTCTTTAGGCTTTGACGGAGCAGTATGAGAGCCATAGGAAGCAGAAGGTTATCCTTTATTTTTGATTTTTATTGCTATACATGCGGCGATGGAATGTGTTGTGTGTACCGTGGCATGGCGGCGGCGACGGCGGCGGCGGGCGCTTAAAGGATTCACACGGATGGAAGTAAGTACATCCATTCTCGTTTGCTCTTGTTTGGTGAATGGCTGTTTTATGGTCTTGCAAAATGGTGTCAAGGATTTGTACGGTATATCCTCCTAATGAATTTATACCATTTTTTCGGCAGGGAACATTTGCATTTCCCCAAATATGAGCAGCTAGAAGGAACTGAATTGGGATCAATGGTTAGATTGGTAGGAGGGTGGTGGTGTTAATATTCGTAGGCCACGACTCGTTTTTTGAGTTAACAAAAGCTTTTATATGACTATAGGACAGTGATTGAGGGTATAATGGGACCAGCGAAATTTAATTAAACTTTTTTTAGTTGTCATGACAAAGGCAAGGGTCGCCAGAAGTCGGTGTGATCTTGAGCAAGAATATGCAGTAGGTTACCTGTTCGTCATGATCTCGGACTACCCGACCGTAGCAGAAAAAAGGCTTTGCCTACTTATAAGCTGTAATAAAAAGTTCTGAAAGTAGGTATTTGTGGATTGAATTAAATGATATCAGGAAACACAAATTTGACAGTTTTTTGCAATAACTCATTGCGATGATTTCTTAGAAATTTTTCACTTTTGACATCTGATATCAAATCACGCAGATCGGAGCAGGGTTTGGCTTTTGGCTAAATTGGCCAAAATCTGATTAAAATATTCGAATGGGTTATTGTATCGTTTTTGGTTCTAGTTGTAAGTATTTTATTGCAAGTTTCAGAGACTAGAGGCTTGAGACTACTTGTCTAGTGTCATGTTCCCTATTTCCAATAAGAATTTCATTCACTGGGACAGAGGCTGTCACAAATCTTTAAAACACCCAAACACTAAAAAAAAAAAACAGTCTATTTATGGAAAAACAAGATGAAGGGGAAGACGGAGTTAAAAATAACAGGATTAAGATGTAACATTTACACTTCAACACCCGGACTTTTAAACACCCTCAGGTCAACCCAGAAAACGATGCATACTACGAGTAAGAATCCAATAAGACAGCTACAATTTATGTAGTATAGATTTAAGAAAACAAACATTGTATACCGTTGGGCCCATGTTGTTGAGCCAACACCTTTAAATATTAACTATTCACCATGCACCTTCATTTGTTACGTAGACTTAAGTCAATTGTATTTATACAACAAAACAAAGAATCGAAAAAAAAAATGTAGCATTTACAACTTTAAGGGTTCCCCTTACAATTAAGAGTCACGTGAGAGAGATAAATGTTGGTCTTCTCCAAAGCAAACGACATGCCTACTTAGGTTTTGTATTGATCGTCAGTTGAAGCTGTGAGGTCCGGAAAATTGGATGGCTTGTAACTTTTTTTTTTGCTTGTATTTTTTTTTTTTTGTATTTTATTGCTTTTCACATTTAGGAAATACAGTGTCTGTTGTTTTTCGTAGATAACCATTTATTTTTGGTCAATTTTGTGTAGATGTATTATAAGCTTTGTGCGGATTACTTTTTATTTTATAGTGTTCTTTGTTTTAAATTTCCTGGCGGGGCTAGTTGTAAGCATGAAGTGCAGGATGCATCATTTGTCCCAGAGGATGAAAGGTCTTGCACAAACGTAGGTCCAAAAAAGAGAACGGTTTCGCGGGGATACGAAATGGTTCAATAAACGTGAACGTTGACGGCAGAGTCTGCGGAGAGAGACGTCTGACAACAACGCCCTGAGGCGAAAACTTGGGCAACACCAGTTCACTTCCCAAATGACTGTATAAGATCAGTCAGCCCCGTTTTTCTCCGAAGAACATCATTTAGTTCCTGAGAATTTTGGTAACCACAGAGCCATACCACACAGATCCATCCCGATGATATGGGGTGTTCCAAATACAAGTATTCTCCCTAGAGGGGCCCCATCGCCGTGGTACCAGTTCATAGCTAGCAAGAGTTACTTACAGATAGATAATGCCTTACAAAACGCAAGGCCTGTCAACTTTAATGTTTTGCCGAATAGTCGCCCGGAACCCGAAGTCACATATGAAACAAGAATAACTAAATCTAGTATTGAATTGTTTAATTTGGTGAAGCGTGAAGCCCACAATAAAGGCAACACTCAAATTAGGGCAGTGCCTAGTTACAGGTGGTAAATCAACATTTCTTGAGGATCAAATTAAAAGCATAGCCAGAAAGGTCACCAAGAACATATCAAAAAGCTGGTGAAGGAAAAGATGTTAATTTCTTTGAGTTTTTTCTAAAATTCTAATGTAATTTTGTTTTTATCAGGTTTCTGTAATAAATTTTCTTAAAAACATAATGGCACAATTTTGTTTTTTTTTTTAATATTCTTACAACTTACCCCCGCCCAAGCTATAACTTAGGCAGCTTCCATGGAAGAAAACGCCTTATTTTATTTTCTTGCTTTGTTTTACCTTATTCAGTGTGGGCGAGCGTATTTAAATGTGTATATTTAAATTCCAAAAACACACAGAAAAATTGTTTTAATTGTCTTAGGCCTTTTGTTCCATTCGGTGTGGAAGCAGCCTTAGACATATTGTACCTGGGGTAAGTTCTAAAAACCTCTATTTCTTTTCTTCTTCTTTTTTTTTTTCAAAAAGGCGATATTTTGACAATTTATGAGCAGCCTTTATTTGAAATTTATGGCTAATGTTGCAGTTGGTTTGAAAATAGGTTATAGCCTCACTCATTTGCAAAATTGTGGGAGCATGAAATTTACCTAAAATTCTACTTCTATCCCCGTTTTCCCCAAACTAATTTTGAACTAATTTTGAAGAATGGTCAACACAAACATCAGGAAGAGTGAAACATTTAGAGCGCTCAAAAGTGGATTAATTTAAGAATTCGCGCTTTCATCTGTCTGTGTTCGAAACTGGAACAGAGGCCGAATGGGAATATTACATGGTCTGTATTTAATTCATAATTCGGTTCTTTCTAAGCTAACATGGTTGAGAAGCCTACGGGAGGTTGGGGGTTTGTAAAGTATGTCCTCTTTTTTCGTTTGAGGTATATGGACGCCCTAAAGTACAGCAGTGTCATCTGCAAAAGTTGCTATAGTGGTTTCTCGGCTTTCAGGCAGATCGCTAGTGAATAAAAGGTATAGCACTGGCCCTAAAACACTGCCTTGCGGTACACCAGCTTTAATCTCTCTTCATGTTGAGTATTCTGTATCTTGCTTAATTCGGAAGAATCGATCTTATATAAGACTCCAGAATTGTCAAATACTGCTTCGGCAATTGTTTTTGTAATTTGTGTATCAGTCCTTTGTGCCAGACTTTATCGAAAGCTTGTGCTATATCAAGAAATATTGTAGAGCACACATTTTTCTCTTCAAATGCTTTTTCGATCTTATCTGTGATTCTATGCACTTGATCAATTGTAAAGTGCTTATTTGGGACTACCGATTTTTCATCTATTATTTTTTCCAGGCGTTTTAACAGCATTTTTTCAAATAACTTTGACAATATTGGAAGTTTCGATATTGGGCGATATGAGGTTACTTCGCTTGGTGGTTTGCCTGGATTAGGTATCATTATTACCTCCGCGACCTTCTCAACTTAAATGCAGCATTTATAATCTGCGCTAGTTTTTTTTTAGAGTTTTTTGTGGGAATTGTTTTAAGATTTCCCCTGTAATCAAATCAAACCTTGTGCCTTTTTTATATTTATATTTTCTTTAATTTCTTTGGCAAGTTCTTTAGCTGCTACCGATCGAATTGGCCGATCTTCTTCGCACCTTTCTTTGATTCCTTGTTAACTTTTATCTTCATAGGGTTTGAAGACGTCCTCAAGATAATCTGCAAAAGTGTTTGCTTTCTCTTGGGTGCTTTTTGCCCAGTTACCTTCTTTGGTTTTCACTGGAGGAATATGGGCTATTGGTCGGCTCATTTTCTTTGTTGCCTTCCAGAGGGAGTATCCGGTAATAGCATCATTTGTAAGACTGCTAAGGTAAGTTTTTAAAGACTCATTCTTGAAGTCTTTTATAGAATTACTAAGCTTATTATTTAAGTTGTTTAGTGTGGTTTTGTCGCTTGGCGCCCTTGTCTGTTGCTAACGCTTTCTAGCTTTCATCTTTCGTGTAATGATTTCACATATTTCGCGAGGGTAAAAGTTTTGCTCAATCTTTTTTATTGTTTTGGGAGTTGCTGCCCATGCAGCATTTTGTATGTATGTTCAGTGTTATTATTTGCACTGTTTTTCTAGTTCGTCTACTGTTAGAATAGCTGATGATAGTTGGATACTTTCTTCCAACATCTGTAGAAAGTAGTTCCAATCAGTCAGTCTATTAACAAGTTTTGGACTTTGTTCTTTTATCATTATTTTATCGCCATGTGTAAGAAGTACTGAGGAGTGATCTGATAAAAGATCAGGGCCTTCTTCCATATTTATTTTATTTTAGGATATATTTTTAGATATAAAGTAGCCGACATGATCTGGGGTTTTATTCCTATCTGTTGGCCAATAGGTAGGTTTTCCCATCGAGTGGTATTTCGCGCCATCTTCTTTAATACATTTATAAAGTTCCCTGCCTCTAGTGTTTGTTAGTCTAGATCCCCAATATTTATTCTTGGCATTAAAATCCCCTCCCACGATTAATCTATTGTGAAATATGCAGAAAGGATTTTTAAAATCATCTCAGTCAGTCACTCAGTCTTTATTCTATAGCTAGGAGAGCAATATACTGATGCAACGGATAGTTGGCCACTACTCGTTTTTATGCATATGGAAATTCCTTGGATGGCACATGATTGGAATTTTGCTTCTAAATGGTGTTCAATCGTATTCTTTATTACCACTGCAGCCCCGCCATTTGCGAAGTACGGGAATATTGAAATTCGTTCGTGGAACTAAAGGCGGCAGCCAATAGAATCCATCTCATTTCGCGTCCACTTTGTCGATGTTTTCAGGTTAATGCTGACAGCAAGGGTGCCGTGACAGAAGGTAAAGCGACATAAAGCTAAATCTGAGGATTTGGCCTTGTGACTCTTTGGGAAAGCGTCATAAAGCCAGATTGAAGTAGGTACTTGTGCATTATTATTATGACTTTGCTTTCCCAAAGCGTCAATAGAGTGGTTGTGTTACGAAGAACATTTACAGCTCACATAAACGTCGAAATATGTAAAAGCGTGTAACGTTGGACACTGCGCGTCATGGACATCAGTTTAAACTTCTTTTCTCCTACGGCCAGCTCTATTCATCTCTATCCCCTTTTAACGATAATCATAACCACTTTTATGTGTACTTTTTCTGGTGGTTTTTCTATACTAACATTGTTATAAAAAAAAAGCCTTGTTGCAATATTTTACCAAAAATTTAACTATAAACAAAGTTTTTGTAATCTTTATTGACTGTTATTTTTTATCTGCATTTTAAGCCTTTTTTCAAAATTAATTCCTTCCACTAGACATTTTATATCTGCATTTTTAAAGAACCTCTCTTAAACCTAAAAAAAAAAGGCTTTTTGCCTTCTCTGTACACATTCGCATCCTCGATTTATTGAATTTTCGTTAATCTCTTCCTCGCACCTAATACAACCGTGTGTATCTCAGCGTCACCACCCACTTGACCACCTCTTTGATGAAAACATAAAAACAGCCTAGAACTCTTCCACCGTAAACTCAACTTAATCAGCGAATATTTGCCTCCGAATGATGTCCGGTTGAATATCAAAACCTCGACAATGTGCATCCAAACATAATCGGAATGGACTCCACCGACGCTCTTCAATGTGTGCACACATGACCAGGCGCGTCCTCCGCTAATTTTGTGTAAATTATATTTTTGTGCTGGCCTGTCATTTTCGCCCTAAAAAAAACGACCAAAAATACATAAAAAACATACTTTTCCTTTTTGTTTCTTATTTTGCAAAAAAATAGTGAAAAACATCCACCACCCTCCAACCATAGAGGAAGTGCATCCGGCATATACACACACGTCAAATTGATTTTGCCGCTTTTCGGCCATTGCCAGTTGCCAAAAATAAAAATATATAAAAAAAACTGCGAGAAACTCTCTTTGTCCCGATACTCAATGATATATAGACGAGGACCCAATCCATACAAGTGCGTTGAAGGTGTAGCATGTAGTATCGCGCCACCATCCCCCTCCCCACTCAACCGTTATAATCATTCATTGCAATGTACTCGTACAAGCATTCGCTGTGGTGCGCTAGGTGAAATGCTATGACGAGCATAATCGGTGCATCCAACAATAATTATTATTGCATCCGCAGACGTATGCTGGGGTGGTGCGCGGTGGTAGATATACTTCACCGTAATGCCCGCCTAGAAAAAGCTGCCATTTAATATTTTTTTCTCCCGGCTGCGTGTATGCGTCGTCGGCTTCCAAAAAGAAGCCCAAAAAACAAGAAAAGCTATGGGGAAAAAATGTTTTATCAGTTTTTTGCTAAATGTTTGCGCTCATTGGAACTCATTCGTTGTTGGCAAAGTGTGGGGGTGGTGGTGCGCTATGCGTTCCTGTCACATCAGAATACATTACGTGAGATAAAAAGTTTGACCGCGGGAATGAGTACTCGATGTACTCGCATCCACCTGAGCTAAGCATAGGTAACAAAAAAAAAAAAAAAGTTTGCAAAGGATATCATGCCCATTCTCAGGGACACTTCCGGAGACAGACTGTTGTAGATCGGAAGGTAAATTGGCCGCAAATGCAGATGCATCAACGAATCGCATACTAGACGCCGAGAATCGATGCGATGCGACGCTCGGGGGCAAATGGTGGGGTGGTTCAAACTTAATTTCGGCATAAAGTGATTTTAGTTCCCGATTTAATGGAATTCCTGTTGGAAGTGCCCAGTTGCTTTTCTTTTTTTTTTTAGATCGAATTTGTGCGGTGTGTTTGAGGGGCTCTCATCCACTTTGGAGCAGATTCGTCATATTCGTTTGGCAATTTGCGAGGAAACCAGGAAGCGCGATGGAGGCTCCAAATAAATACACACCCATGGATTGATGATGCTTATGCCCGGTTTTTGCTTTGTTTATGTTGTTTTTAGTGTTAACACTCGTTTTTTTTTTGTTGCTAGACGCGCGGATACTTCTACAGAATATATTCAGCGTAGATGTGATTTCAATTTTGCAAATTGAGTAGGTAGGCGCAGTACGTATGTCTACATCATTTTATTCAATAATGACTTTCAATAAGGAAGAATGAACGTGGTACCGAAAAGTCAATTGGTAGATTTATTCAACCAAATTATGTATTCAAAGTAGAAGCAGGGAACGAGGAGTGGAGAAAGCTTTCAAAGGCGGTAGCGGACTTTAATACTCGATGGTTTACATTCATTTTCTATTGCTAACTTGGCTTTGCAAATGTTTTGCATTTTTTTTTCATTTTTTAATGTTTAAATTGTTTGATTATGAAACAAACTTCTAAATTTTAGGATTTATTTCATTTTTCGGCTAGAAGATTTTTCATTCTGAGTAAGGACTTATTTTATTGTAGAAATTAAAAATTATTGAAGTTGAAATATGAATTTCGGGAGCCAGTTTATGGTGAACCTAACCCAACAATTGCATTCGATCTCTTTCTTACAATTTTAAATAATTATATTCGAGTTTGTACGACTGTGTCCCCTCAAATCACGAACAAAAAAATGCTTTTTAAAGCCGTGGATGACACACAACCTCTTGAATAAGATAAGAAGGAAAGACAAACTTGAAAAAAATGTAGTCACCCGAAAAATATAAAGCTTAAGAAATATAATGATAATCTATGCAAATCCGTGCTCAAAAATATTAAGAAAACGCGTAGCAAAATTGTAAACTGATTCATTTGAATGAGCTGGGAGTTGGTAATGCAAGGGATCCATGGAAGGTAGTTGATAGCATTTTGGGAAAAACTGAAACCATCTGTAGAGATTCCAATGGACTGCAGTTGTTATTTAAGATCAACAGGAAATTCATAATCAAACAGTTTTCGTGTACTAGTGATGGTATATCGAGTGTATTGTTGAAAAAAATGTGCTTCTATGTGGTGGAGCAGCACCTGAAAAGTGCACTTGAAGTCCTGAAAATATGTCGAACTATCGACCTATAGCTATATTCCTACTACCATTGTTTTCTAAGATATTTGAAAAACTTTTGAAATCGCGCATATTTGTCTTTTCTAGACAGAAACTATTTTTTTAAATAGCAAACAGTTTGGAATCGGAAGAGGAGTGTCCACCGAAGATGCCATCCTTAGAGTCTGTAGCCAGTTGTGTGAAAGTATGAACTATAGCAAATCTGCCATGGCTCTTTTTGTTGATATGACAAAAGCGTTTGATATGGCAAAGCATAACTTGCTTTAAAAAAAAAGTACAATGCTGACTTAAGAGGAGATATACGCAAGTGGTTTACGTCCTATCTCAAAGAGAAAGCAAAAAGTAAATGTAAATGGGAGTTGTAGATATTTAAAAATAAACACCGTGCGTGCGGTATGTGTGTGGCTTGATACGCGTCATTGAGAAAAGAGAGAATTTATTGTAATAACCGTATTCTGGATATATTATGTAATAACAATAATTTATTCTTTCTGTGCTGCGTTTCGGTAAAATAGATACAATCGGATTGTGGTAGCTAAAGTAAGATATGTACATTCGAGACTGTAATCTATCTAGATTACGCTGGAAGACAGCATCGATGGTTGTTCCATATCGTGTTGTTGAAATTTTCCGGTTGGAGTTCATTTGAAGTCGCTCCAGTTTGGTTTGCGAGACGAGTTCTCCATTCACGCGAGCGTTCAGTACTCGTTTTCCCCAACCTTTTTTCCGACTTTCAGAGGTTTACTTGCACGTAAACGCGCCCTGTAATTTCGCACGTTCTGCATCTGGCTTTCCCATATCTGAAAATATTTTAATGCATCTTCAATGACGGCAAAACATTGCATTATTGACAGAAATATGGAATTGTACCAATTACTTATTTTCCTGTATTTTTATGCGTTTTACTATTGAAACGCATGTATTCAACAGTGAAATCGAACAGTGAAACAACGCGCACTTAGATGTTTACGTATCAATAAGCACTCCTAACATTATGCAGTGGAAAATACCCGTTTGCTGTTACACACGAAATGAAAGTGTCATTGGAATTTCATTCGTCTTGCATTGCACATTGTAAGGTTCTGGTCTACGACATTTTTGTTAGTTGTTGTCCAGCTGTGATTTCTGCGTGCCTGGTAATTCACGAAAGATTTGGCACTGAATTTCCTCGAGATGTCCGTCACAGGGAAGAAATGTGTATGACCATCATATATGAAAAACATGCTTTATTTCACATCAACAAAAAGCTGAAATGAATACGCCCCAGCTAAAAGTATGCAATGATAAAAATTTTTACAATGATAAAACACAGTGACGCATTTCCGCTACACATTTCCGTCCCCGCAAGTTAAATGTGTGGAATTACTACACCAGATTACAATAACGCGCGCTTAGATGTTTATACATCAAAAAAAAAATCGCATACCACAGGGGTAAGTTCTTGGTCCTTTGCTGTTTTTACCTTACATAAACTCGCTCTTTCAACTAAATCTAAATAGAGAATCAACTGCATTGCATATGCAGACGACATCGCACTTTTATACAAGTGTAATACGGGCTACGAATGTATTGCAAAGATCTTGGAAGATCGTGAAACTTTAAGACTTTGTTTTGCGGCACACAAACTGATTATTAACGAGTAAACGAAACTTATCTTAACACAAAACAATAACTCATAAAAACTGAAATTCGACAAAAGATTGTCAGGGCAAAATGTATCTCATCAAGCCCTTAAAAGTATTAAAGTAAATTTATTACGGCCTTGCTCACTCTAAGTTTTAGTATGATACCACCGGTTGGGGTGGTTTTTATAAAGGGTGGTTAAGTTTTAAGGGCCGATGTTGATTTTGAATAAAACATAAATTATTTAGGAATTTATTGTCATTTCTTTTGGTATGGTTCAATTATGTATGGAACAAAATATTTTTCGATGACGCTAATGCATAATTGAGGTTCTATGCCGTTAATGTGCCGAATTATCATATCCTTTAGCTCTTGAATTATTGCTGGCTTATCGACGTACACCTTTTCTTTCAAATATCCCCAAAGAAAGAAGTCCAACGGTGTCAAATCACATGATCTTGGCGGCCAATTGACATTATCACCACGTGAGATAACACGGCCATTGAATTTGTCGCGCAAAAGAGCCATTGTTTCGTTAGCTATGTGGCAAGTGGCACCGTCCTGTTGAAACCGCATATCTCCCAATTCGGGCCATAAAAAGTTCGTTATCATCTCACGTGAGAGGTGCAATTGTTAGGCACGACGACGAGTTTGAATTGGAAGGACGGCTCTTCAGCCACACTATCGCGAACAGCAGCAATAGTTCCTGCAGTACGAGCTGTACGAACATGCACTGGTGTTTGCACATGCCCTACAGACCCGGTTTGCTCAATTTCTTGCACGATTTTTCCGATTGTACGCACATTTGGATGATTAAATTGACCGAAAAAATCACGAAGTGCACGATATGCATTTTGATTTGAACGCCCATTTTCATAATAAGTCTGGATAACTTTAACGCGTTGCTCGATTATGTAAATTTCCATGGTTCAGATTGAGTTAGTCTGAAATTGAGAAGTGTCAAACGAAATGCAGCAAAAAGCTTGAAGTTTAGGTGTGGTTCACATTCAACATCGGCTCTTAAAATGTCGTGATCATAATTAATAGCTCAAAAACATTTAATCAGGATTGTTTGTAATAAAAATCGGTTATATCAGAGCTGGCCCTTATTTAGAGACCTTAATGTTTTTAAAGTACTAAAATTTGCTTTAAAATTTCACCTAAAAATATGATTTTTGCTTGTCATAATATAGGTTGTTAATGTTTTTATTCTTCTTTAAGTGCCGGGAATTGTATCCGATCATAGGCTTGTTGGAAATATTTTTTGACGCCCCAGCCAATTGAAAGAAGAACTATTAATTACCGAGAGGTTCTTGAAATGTTCCGGATCTCCTATATACCTTAGAAATGATTCTTTCTAAACATTTTCATCTGAACGAAATATTAGCCAAATAGTTCAAACTCAATTTGCGATTTCTTCATAAATATATGTATGTTGTTAGTTTTCCTGTACAAACAGAATTTAGCTTCACTATTTATATAAACAATTTTGAAAATTCACAATACTGACATTTTTTTATGTTAAAAATGTGCATACAAAATATTTAGCAAAAGGCCTGAGTCGGGTAAATATCAAACTTGGAAGTTTGTAGCAATAGCAACGTTTTGTTCATACGGATCTGAGTAAAAGGTAGGTAATTGGCGCCGCTTTTAGCACATGTCAACCATCAAAACAACCACTAAAATAAAAGCCTTAACGGAAATTTGTATCTACACCAACAATAAATAAATCAAACAATATAATTCACCTATATCTTCTTTACTTCTTGAATTCTTTACTGTAGGTATCAACGTACAGGTACTATAACAACCATTAAACAGAAAACCATGAACTCAATTTCTATATACACCACCTCCACCATACGTCCTTCACCACACCACACGTCATCAGCCATCTGCGCATTTCCTCAGAAACACATTGTCGCTGTTTTTTTTGTTTTCATATGAACGTGCTTGTGCGATGTGCGCCACCAAACCACCCCAAAGCATAACAATGATCAAGAACCGCGGCTGCTGATAATATTCGATTTGAGAAAATAAATTTATTTGTTGTAGCTCAGCTTCTAGAGGACATAGAAATGATTGATGGCTTGAAATAACTATAAAAGTGTTGGCTCTCCTAAGTACTTTGTTTTGTTTGCATTGATTAAGAATTATTTGAGTAATGGCGAGTTAAATGCAGTAAAGTAAGAAAAAAAAAACACATTTTGATCAAAAACGCTCCAAAAAATAGGCATGACAATGAAATTGAATAGCCTATGTGTTGCACAAAATCTTAAGGAACATTTCAAAAAAAGTTTCATCGAAATCTGTGCAGTAGTTTTCACGCCATTAGGTTACAAAAAAATTGCCTACAGTTTTATTATAAGTAGGTATAGGTTTCATGGAATTCCAGACTAATTGTCGGGGAATATATTTACATTTGGATTGGAAACCACATCCATTCATTTCAAATACACAGGTACACAAATTTCTTCGCACCCAACCACCCAGTCAACAGAGAATGTAAAAACTTGAACGAAGCCAAGCAGCCTTGCATAGAAGGGCAAGAGAGGTTTGTGGGTTTTACGAGTGAAATGGTGGAGGTATATTCCCTTCTCCGAAGAATAAGGAAGGGAGCCTATACGAGATCCGTTATCGAAGTAGGTAATATAGGTGGCAATATCTTACAAATATAAAAAAATAAAACCCTACGACTACCTCCTCACAAACATTCGCTACTTTCAGCTAAACCTATTTCGAAAGCTCTTTATTTAAAAATGTATCCAGTCTTTTTTTGGAACTGTTTTGGAAATTGACTTGCACATGTCAAGATTTGTATGTACCTAAAAGCTCTCCTCAATATTCGCTATTGAAGGAAACCAATCTCGGCTTTTTCCAAAAACCTCTCATAGAGTCAATATTTGGGCAACTGTGGACTTTTCCAACACAAGATCGTTCTGATTATCAACCTTAGACTCACCATTTACCTACAATAGATAGAATATTTAAGGTAATGCTGAGGAGACTTGTGCATTTGACTTGTTGTTCGATGCAGTTCTAAGAACATCCTTTGGGCATACTTCGGTCGAACAAAGCTTAAGGGATGCGTATACTAAACCATTGTTCCCTGACTTGAATGAATTAGTGACAAGGCCGTTGGACCTCGAAACTTGTTGGCTTAACTATTGCTGTAACCAATCTGCCTTTAGTTTACTCAGGCTGACATGTCTCTTGTCGAAGGGAATTTTAAATCATCACCTTTTAACAGTCTACGGAAGTAGTTCTTTCCAACTCTCAGCACTGACTGATGCGATCACCTTACTACAGCGTTCCCTTGTTCTTCTTAGCGAGTCCTTCCCTCTTTTCGTCGACATTTTGGAAATACGTTATTGCTACCAAAATGTTCCACTGCGCTGTGAAAAAGAACAGTCTTTGTAGGGTGGGTATACACATGTAACCTGAGTCTAATGACAAAGGGGTACTCCTTTCCAATTTTTGGTGTTGAAATATAGCTCATATGATTTTAATGGACATTGCTCATAGGTACTTTCTCTAAACTCTTCATTCAAGTCCGTGTTTGAATTGGCTAATTGAGATACGACAGTCCCTCCCTGCCCCCGATTGCCTTTGACATAATCGCATAGTAGATGTCACGCAGATTTTCATACTCGTTTTGTCCGAACTATCCTATGACACTCCTCGGCTCATATGAAGGAAATCTTTTTGGGGGTCAAATGTAATGCCTCCTTGTTGGATAAGATTTTTCCACGTATCGAAACCAGTTTGGAAAGTCGCGGTTGTAAAAGTCGTCGGCCTATAGTAGACTCAATCTTATTGAAGCCCGAAACAGTTTTATATGACATCCATGTCAACACCGGGTGTATTCATATGTATTTCAAACAGTCTGCACTGCAAAGAAAGATCATCATGGAACTATATCTATATGTCCCGTCCACATAAAATTTAATGGAAGTCTCATTTGCTATCATTTGTTTCCAATAAACTTGGAGCACAGCAAATTGGTTTTTAGATTATTTAATATTGTGCTAAGACCATTTCGAAGTTGTTTATAATCTCTGCTGATGGGACCTTAAGAGCGCTATGCCGGTATGGTGGCATAGATGAAATAAAAAACTATGCGTTCTATTTTCAGTAACTTTATTGGAGCACGTTCGGTGGTGAGTGATGATCAGCGACTAACCTTCTTGTCTGCCACGTCATGTGTCAAACCCCAACCGACCATCAAGTGCGGTCTGCGGCCTCTGCTGGACGGTAGAGAGTTCATATTACTCAAGTGCTGCCACAAGCGCCTTAGTAATCAATGAATCTTCCCACCGAAAATCACTGACTCTAGTTGTAACCAAAAACTTTTTAAACTATCTAAGCTACCATTGCAATGAGACACTTCTAAGAATGAGCTGGTTATGTATGGCTACTTACTTCCTACTAAAATGTCCTTTGCTGTCAACAATGACAGTAGTTCTAGTTCCATGTATCCAGTGTTAAAAACACTTAATCAAATATGGCTGTGTATTGATGTGTGCAAAACATATCCGAGCCAAATAGCACCCGTTTTTTCCCTCGAATTTTGAATAAAATCCAATCCAACGGCGATTCCACTTAAATGGTTGTTCGAAAAATAAAAAGAAAAACCTCCCCAAAATATACGTTTCCTCAGCAGTGTCAACAGATCGCCCTATTAAGAGTCCAAACTGTGTGTACACATATGCTGGCGCCCCACCATTCAACAAAAAAACAAAACCTCTTCAACGAAACCCGACTTTCCAACTCCCACCCACTATACCCTCGAACTTCCCTTGCCCAACAAAAAACCTAAATGACATATCAATTGCAACCACTTGTTGCCACAGCAGAAAGCACATCGTCCTATCGCTTAATCAAATCCATGACGGAATCTCAGCATCGACCAACAAAAAAAAAAAAAAAAAAATACACGGCCAACTCACCCCCGCGGCCAGTGAATTCGGGAAAAAAATCCCATTCTGATACACTAACACCTCATCAGTCTTCGGTGTTCCCTCTCGAAGTGGGACAAAAATCGTACAAGAAAAAATCGCGCCCGCATTGTCCCGAAGTTTATACATGGACAAAAAAGGAAAAATCCTGAGCGATTTTCGGTAGCGTCCCTTGCAACGGCCGCCCCCGATAAACCAACTGTATGCTGTGTTACCAAAGATGACCTAACCACACTACACCCAACCGCATACCAAATCAGCGCACAGTGCCGGCCGGCAAACACTCTTCTGCATCTTTTTGTTGGGCGCCCAGAGGAGGTCGGCAATGATGATGGCATTGGCACACTTTCCACACAATCGAGTACGTGGCGAAATTCTACAAGGATCACGTTGGGAAAAAATCCTCTGAGCAGTGTACTCATCCCCGAAAAGGAAAAAAAGACATACATACACACCTACACCACACAGTGCATTAATCCCTCCAACAAGCGCCAAAGTGTGACGACTGCGGGGGTGGTTCGTCCACTTTCTCGATTATTCACTTTCCTGGTAGCCCACTGATTTTTCCTGCGCTGCATTGCGATGGCAGTATATGGTGTTTGTTTTGTGCGCGCCTTGTTTCTCATCATACACGAGAAGGACGCTTTTTTTGTCTTCGCTCGGTCTCGCTGTGTGGGGTGGTGATTTTCAGGTGCAAAGGAGAATTTTCCGCAACATTCCCACAGAACGTGGAAATTTCTTTTTTGTGTGTTCGCGATTGCATGCTTACATTGCGGCTACAATATTGACAAGAAAATAAAACGGCTAAGCCATGGGCACATGTATATTATGAACGTATCCACGCTTTGGAGCTTTGTGGAGCTGCACGTGATGGATGTTGTATATTGATGGGAATTTAAATCGCTCCTGGGGGTGGACACTTCTGGTGTAATCGTTGATTTTTATAAGTGTGCGTCTTGGAGGTTACTCAGGAGCAACTTGAAATGAGCCTGTTGATTAGGGAAAAATTAACCATCACCCTCCCCCCAGGGACAAACCCCTCTTTTGAATAGCATTTTGCTTAACCCTTCGCCAATTACTTAATCGACGAAGCAAGCTACTACCAACGACTGTCATATTTTAATCGACTTAGTAAATATCCACCAATCCTAGAAGCTCTACAAATTTGTTACAATAGCCGAAAATATTGCGAATTATCAAAGACTAATAAATGTGACTTCAGCTCCTCCCAATAATAGATATTCTTATATAGCTATATCACAAAATCATAAATGGTACATTAACCGGGCACCGCCCTCTAAAAAAATTAAAAGACGTACAACTGTTCAAAAAAAAGGCTGTAAATAAGAGTCTACGAACCTATAGACACAGCGTGCAAGGCGTTTCAAAAAAGAAGATGTGAATTAACAGGTTGAAGTTAATAGAAGCCGTATTCACATGACATATCACTTGCTTGTCACATGGGAGTGGGACCATTTGAATCAGATTTGCATAATTTTTATTTCCAATATTGCTTTTTTTTTAAAACGAATTTAAAATTTTATGTTCAAATATGCAACAAATAAGCAATATTTTGCTGCTAGATTTTAGTTTTTTTTTTCAAATTAAGGTGTGTCCAGACCACTGAAAGATTTGTTTAATTTTTTACGAAATATTTTCGATTTGCTTCAGAAACTTTTCATAAACTTTTGTCATAAATTTCTGATGAAGTATTTTTTAAATGTTTATGAAATGTTGTTTACTGTCGGAAATTCACGGCCAGAGGCTCGAAAAGAACAACACCGCCTCCGTAATATGGTGCGTTTTATTTCCAAAAGCAAATGGTTTACAATCAGTTCGAAATGTAATGAAAATCTTAAAATCTCACTTCACATAAATTTAAAGCTATTTATTAACAAAAAAAAAAAAACTCGGCGAAAATCGTTGGAATTACATTTTTTTTTTGTAATATTTTGTGATAAAAAATAAATGTGTGTGTCAGTAATTAGTTTTGAAAATAACTTAAATTTATGCAGCTTGCTAGTTTTCAATTTGCATTATTCCAAGATTTTTTTGGACATTTGTATTTTATGTTAAAAGAAAAAAACAAAAGACAAACGCTCACCCTTCTGCAGGGAAATTTGTGAAACAATAATTATTTACGATTGGGAAGCTGCGAAAAATTTCATAAACATACGGAAAATAAGACCATTCAGTCAATATTTCACAACCTCCGGTCAAAATTAGCCATTCATTCAGCTGCATTTACACCACGCAACCGAATTTTTGCACGAGACTGGACAGAGAGATTTGCGTCTGTCCGCAGTCAATGCTAATAAAGGCGTAAGAATGAGATTACAAATCAGACGCCTAAGGTGTCAAGTGTCATGGTTGTTCTACCCATAAATTCAGATATGGGACACGGAAATACACACAAGTTCTGTCAACCAACATTTATGCAATCACATGAAAACATTTCTATTTCCGATTTAAAACATGTGTGTGTTAATAATTAATTTCAGTAAACTAAACCAAATTGTCCATTCATCATTTATAGGAACGCGGAATTTCGTTAATCATCGCTATAAAAATATCAACATGCGGAAGTTTCTTATAATTCCTACCACGTAAACAAGATAGCCTACCAAAATACGTGTCACGTTTTTTCGCTTGTTAGACAATGCTACCCCTTTCAGTCAAACGGCTATTTAGTATTTGTATTGGGCATTCCTTTTATATTCCGTGTTGTAATGTGATGGTGTAAATGCAGAATTTATGCGTTTTTATTAGGATAGCTATAGCTAATAAAACCATGGCAAGCCTGCTTAGGAACGCTTTTGATTCTGACAGGGAAATTCATAGTAATTTTCTGGTCGGCTGTCTAGTACAGGCGCAGCATTGCCGCTGAAAAACTTAAAAAAAAAGGGCTCTAAAAAGGGGCCGGAGCCATAAGAAGGTCCCTCCACATAAAATACCTATGTAGCAAAAAATCAAAGCAGCAAAAAAATGTATTTATAGCTAAACATTTTTTTCGTTCAATAAAGAATAAAATTTTAATTGAAACTGAAAAAGGGACCATTTTGATAATATTTAAAAAAGTAGTAGTAAAAGTAGAGTTAGAGGTCTTGAGGCTAACAAAGGGACACAGAGTACAATACTGTCATCATAGGAAATGGTCAAAGTTGGGTTTATCTCCGAAGCAGTAAATGACTTACACCAACAGTCAATGGCTCGACCCAAACAGTATGTTTTCACTTTTTTAGATGATTAGTGACCTCCACATCAGGGACAGTTTCTTGCAGCCATGAATATCAAACTAGGTACCACAGAAATTGCTCTACACACCATTTCTGGAAGGTATGATCGGAAAATTCTTTTATATCCAATGTACCCACATTAACAATGAGACCGAATCGATCGTCTTAACCTTACATAGGCTTGATATTGACTATCCACGATGGCTTCATATGGGCAGCACCTTTTACAAGTAAACTGCAGCTTCAAGGAAGAGTCGCAGTAGCTTAGTGGTTAGTGTGTTGGACTGCTATGCGGGGGTTCAAGGTTCGAATCCCGCAAAAACCCAATTCCGCCTTTGTAGGGTTTTTTTCCGCTGCGCTACCTCTCGCGAACGTCTGACAAACATCCGAGAGTATAAATGTCTTGTAAGAGCTTCTCAATTAGCCGTTTGGAGTCGGCATTAAACTGTAGATCCCTTCCATTCGTTCCAAAAATGAAAAACTCACACAAAACGAATGGTTGTGAGAAGCTAGGCCTAGGGTCTCTCCGGACCTGTTGCACCAACTATTTATTTATTTATTCAAGGAAGAGTGTAGTAGGAGCACTAGGTTGTCCTAGTTGATGGTTTACACCCTCATAAAGTTCCGATGTCTCTGAAGACCTGCTGTTACTAACTGAAGCACTTCCAATGATCAAAGAGAGAACCGACCAATGTCAAGGTGCCTCTAGTCACTACGCCTAGTACAGTGGATCGATATCCGAGTTCGTCGGAATTGAATGTCGGTAAAGGGCTTACGGATGTGAAAATATAAACTGTCGAAGCTGTTATATAACGGAATTATTCCACCAAAAGTCAAATGTCAGTGACAATCGAGTAGTAGAGTCCAATCTCAAGCAACGAAGGAAGTTCTTGTATATAATATCAGTCCAGCTTTATGGCGCTGCACTTTGTCCAAAGGGGATGAAGACATGTATCCTCGGTCACTTTGTGAGAAATATTCATCCGTTGAGCTAACGTTGAAAGGCTTGGAGGAGACATTTCAACGACGTACTATACGGGCTGTACAGCGGTATACCTAGACCTGTTTACAAATTTTGCATCAGTCGTCTTATGGCTAGAACATGTGGAGCGAATGAACACAAATGTTTCGACCTGTAGAGTCTTCAAGTCTAGCCTGGAGGCACAACGCAGTAGACTAACATCTCGTCTTAAGTTAAGTAGGGCGCACAAGTAGAAGGAGACCTCAACCGACTTCGAGTGCGTAAACGTATCTGGATGCAGTTAGCTTAGGAGCGAGCTTATTAAAAAGGTTTGTTGATTGAGGTCTGGGTTCACTCTGAACCGTAGAACCGTCTAAGAAATAAAGTTTATTCTGAAGCTCTGTCAATGCATTGTATATTGATGCGACCAATCGTTCGGATGAGGATGATGAGGGGATTGGAAAGGGGAAGAATGTTGCTAGGGTAAGGAATGAAGGGGACGATGGTATTTTGTAACGTGCTGCTTGCCTTGTTTTGGGTCCTTGCTGACATGCTTGCATCCGCTCTCTAAGCTCGCCGGAGAGCCTGGGAGCTTGACCCTGGCACGTCACAAAAACCATCATCATGCCAGTCTGCGCGTTGGATGTTTTTACGCAGCGAGAAAATGTTTCTTGACCCACACTAGCCCCTTAATTTTTTAATAAATTATAAACGGTGAGTAAGCTTCAAGCGCTGAATGATAAAATTGCAAATTTAATGTATTTAATATTTTGGACACCTTCGAGTAGAAAAGGACATACATATTTCGAACAGAGAAGTCTCTACTGAACAAAAGGGTCACCCCTATTGAAAGACTCTATACAATTCATTAATTAGAGCTCAAACTCGAGTTGTTGAGATATTTTTTGAAGAGCGTTTAATATATCAACGCCTTGGCCATCACCTGAACAGGTTGAAAACAAAGATTGATATGATTCTATATCTCTGACCACTCTGCCTCTACAATGCTACAAAAAGGAATATACAAAGAGACACAAGTTTATGGAAGTCTTACAAACTTTTCGACCCAAAAAGGTCTTGTGATTTTGTCTTAGAGATCTTTTGTTAGTCAAGCCATCGCGGATGCTAGAGTGCTTGGTCTGGATAACTGGAAGCAGCGTGCCCGGGATCGCAGAGGATGGAAGGCTACAGTGTCTCAGGCAGAGACTCTCCACGGATCGGAAGCCCGTTAAGTAAGTAAGCATATTTTTTATTAGACCGCGAGCTCTAGCGATCCTTGACAGTTTTATATATAGTTCCACAAACATTCCGTTTTGTCTTATTCAGTACATTAATGTAGCTTTGCGTTAGACCGATATCGAACAACATTTTATTATACGAAGCTCGAAGGCTCTTCGAATAGAAAATAGTTTTTATTGTAGTCTTCTTAAAAAGGGTTCACCTGCATCTTCAACCGTTCTATCAGTTTGAAATTGACTGATGGAAGATTTGTTGTTATCTTTCCATACTCCTCTAACGTGAGCTTTCTTTCTTAGTGTTTTTCGAACAGTTTGGTTAAGCCTGCCTTTAAAACCGATCGAGGCATAAAACGTAATACCTCGTATTTGGCGGTCTAAATCATGTGAATTCTCAGCTCTTATCTAGATCATCTAGACTGTGGTAGATCAAGTTTCCGTTTCGTAAGCCTGATCCTCTCTCAAAATCATAAGAAAACTTTTCGAAATAGTATTTTCCGACAAAAATTTACAAACTTAGTTGCAGTCAACACCCAAAAACACATTCTGTATGCCACAGTTAACGATAGAATCCACATTAGACAGCCCTGTTGGCCTGATCTTGAATAGTTCGCTTCGGCTAAGTATGCGCGTGGTAACAAAACTTCTACAAAATTCTCCACAGCCAAAATGGCTGCGACTATATGCAAGCCGCCCTCTGTTGACACAGCCTTTCTGCTGAACAAACTGCGCTAGGCACCGAACGACCCTCCATCTATCTGCATCAAAAGCAATGCATACTGCAGCAATTCCCCGAAGTGTAGTTCCGCATTCCGAGTGGTTTCCCCAAAATAGAGTAACTCAAAGGATATACTATCGTTTGGCTGCACACATGCAATTCAATTGGCCAATCCGCCCATAAGTCGAGAGGTGAAATTTATTCATTTCCTCATCGTTTTGCCATAGGCATGCATAGGTACGAAACCCCAACTACAGCCGCCCGCTAAATTTTCCTTTTTCTTTTCATTTTCATTCATCCATCCATCCATCCATCCATAGTACGCCAACCACCGGCAACTCGTACTAGTGGTAGATGCCCACACTCTAACGTGGAATAGAGTCCTGGCTCTAGAGCGGTTTGTGGCTTTTTTGTGCACCACTGTGATGCTTCTTTTCTAGTGTCGACGCGGGGTATGGGCTGCACTATGCTGTTCGCCGAAGGACGTTTGTTTTGTTGGCCCCTTTGGCTTGCACGATGATTTCACTTATAGAACGTGTCGGTTGAGAAAGCCTTTTTCGTCAGTTTTTATTCTCGCTGTGCTACCGTGGAACGTTGAACTGGTGGGTCGCCCCCCGATGCCCGATCCCGTCGAGAGGCTTTTATTATTTGTTTACCTATCCGAAAAAATATGCATGATGATGCCTTTTGCCCGGAATGTGGCGACGAAAAAATCACTCGGCACTCAATTTTCATGATCCGCCAGAGGAGTGAACTATGTCGTTCGGACCGGAGTGCGGCGGATTGGGTAATAGGCCGGGCATGTGTTATGCACCGTTAGTAGTTTGTTCTTGTTCCTTGTTTTTTTTTTTTTTAATGTTTTCCTTAGCAGGATCTATTGAGCGTGTCGGCGAGGGGTAGGGAGGGGGGAGATTTCTATGCGCGCGGTCGAATTTTTTTTGCCGAATCGTCGATTTTTAGATAGTTGGCGAGTGAAGGCGAGGCATTGGTGCGAACCAGTGGGTGGCATGGTATGGCTGCGTGGTTTTTTTGTGCCGCCATGGTGAGTTGAGGGCTTGAAAAATTGGATTAGTACCGGGTTTTTAAGCATTTAGCAGATTTTGTTACCATTTTTCGGCAGCAATTTGTGTTTTATGGTCTTTAAAGCGGTCCAGTGGAGAACGGGCTGTGCTTCTGGTCAAAAGGCTTTTGTGTTGTGTTGTTGAGTTATGGATTTTTTATTTATTTTTTTTTCTGGTTATGCGATTTTCTTGTATTTGAGCGGGTTTTGGTTGATTTTTTGTTTTCTTTTTTGAACTGTTGCTGGTTGGGAGCATACATCCACCAAGTGGACCAAACTCATTCTATTCGATGCTCGAGATGGAAACATTATTCACGCTAGGATCAAGTGGGACTTGATGAGTACTTGGTTTATTGACAAAGGGGAATATTTAAATTGAGGTAAATGTGGCAAACTCCTGTTTAAGTACTTGTCAGTGAGAGCGTTTAAGTATCAGGTTCAGATTGCAAGGGCGCCAGGCTGGAATGAAATGAGTAGACAAATCTGTCTCTAGAATTTGTTGCGAAAGGTATATTGTAATAGTTTTAGTTTTTTTTTTTTTTTAACTACGATAAAAAGCCGTGTCAACAATAAAGCTGTGAGAAACTCATTGTAGGGCCATCTAGTCTAGACACTGCAAAATGCATGCACTGCCAAACTCCCAATCCGATTTTTTTATTACCGTATGGTAGCGTGTGCTGGACTATTAGCCAGATGAGCGAAAGAGAAAATTTTTTGATCCTGCTTAGGATGTAGAGGAATGACGACTGACGAGATATATCAGCTCACTTTATTAGCTGTAACAAGCTAAAGATCTACAGTGAAAAGTGTCAAAATATTTTCAGTGCGTTCCTCAGCCAAACCAAGGAAATGGACGATTATGGTTCAGTTTGTTAGTATCACACGTCTTCCAAGTGATCCCGCGCCACCAGATTCAACATTCAAGTGGAGAAAAAAATTAGGTTTATATAGAGAATTGAGAAAGCTGAGAAGTGAAGACGCGGAATGTATTCAGGATGCTTTTTACATTTTTTTTAAGGGAAAATCATCGAAAGACATTGCAGAGTTGTAGAATGCGAGGGATGCTTCTGCAGTAGTGAGGGACCTAACCTAAAAAAACCTCCCTGGGGGACTGTCTGTCGTCATCCCGAATGTAATTGCACCTTGTTGGTCGACTAATCGGCAACTTATTTTTAAATTATTTGAATAATTAAAAAGAAAAATCCGCCGTTTTTCAATTCTATTCTAAGCTAATTTGTATAGATCCGCTTTAATCTCCTGATTCCTGTATTTAATAATTCGGTTATTTCTATGCTAACGTGCATGGTTGAGAAGCCTATGCTTGTGTATTTGACCAACTTCGTCTTCAACCATTTCAATATTAAGATCTCAATGTAGATCATAAATTTAGCACAAAAATCTAAGTAGGTTTTAAAACTAAGCAGCGATCGAGTCAAGGCGAAGGAGCCCGAGAGAACGACAATTGACAAATAAACACCTCGTAGCAACAACAACGCACAGAGGTTGGTCTTCCCCTCCGTTCTAATCACCAGTTGTCGGGCTTATACTCGTTGCTCAGTTAGTGCAAGTGGTAGTCACTTGGTCAATTGGAGAAAAAATTCAAAATGCAAGTCAATTTCCTGACAGGGGAGACCAGAAATGTCTTCCCAAGTGGAATTATATACTGAAAATTGACTGTCAGAATTCAAAACTATTCAAACAATCACTTCAAAGGAGTCTGATGATGAATTAGTGGTGTAGATCGAAATAGCTATCATTCCTACTAAAAGTGACTGTGTCTGCGAGTTGTTTCTCTTAAACAATTCACAAACTGAAATTCGACATAATTACCCAACTGAAATTGTCAGGGTAACCCCCAAACAAGCGAGAATCGTTGTTATTCCTGGCTTCCCACTCATTGTCAGTAAGAATTCATTTTGTCAATCCCACCAAGGCACTGTCAAAGTGTCAAGCGCAACAGAGCAGTAGTCTTCTGAGAATTCTATCATTTTGAGCCTACAACGTGGCAAATGCAACGACGAATAAAGACAGTCCCAGTTGATTTAGGGTACAAAAATTTTCTGTATGATCTTCGGTCCAGTTTGCTTATTCTGGTGTCAAACTATATAGGAAAAGGCACGCCACAGGTATTCAATCAAACTGTGTGGTATTTAGAAAATGTGTTCTTGGTGTTGAATTGAAAGCCCGCACCGTTTATCTGCAGCGGCTTAGTCATTGAATTTTACATGGGGCTGAAAAGTCGTGTCGAATGCTAACACGGCACAGAAATTATGAAATTCGTTGCGGGGATTGGACATTCAAACGTGGTTGACTTAACCGGAAGAACAAGTGAAAACTTTGATTTAGAATCAGTCCAAAAAAGAACACATCCACATGCCACAATAAGAACACGTTCCCACAAATCCCTGATTGAAGGGCAACTGGAGTTGAGAAAAGGCTTTAGCATGCGGGCAACAGTACTTTACTGACAAGCTAAAAGAACCACCAACAGGAACCAAATAGCATTCTTTAAGGAACGTGAACGATTCGTGTCCAGAAACCCTTATAGAATCAGACCATTGTACAAATTTATGTAAAAATTAGCTTTCGAGGCTAAATAAAGACAATAGGGCATATTCATAGATCTTTGATAAGCTATTACTATGTTATAACTTAACTAAACCGGAGTTTATGTAATTCATAGACAATTTAAACCCATGTCTAAACGAAAAACTCGAGTCTAACATTAAACACGACAAAACGTATGTTTAAGTTGTTTTTAACTCCATTAAACGTCTAAACCAAGTGCACGAAAAGAAAGTTTAAGAATTTCGCAAATGATGTGATGTTTGGTTTACAATAAATAAAATAACTTAGCGAGTAAATAATTACCCAACTAAAGAAAAAGTAAAGGAAAAATATCGTTCGATCACAACATTGAGGAAGATTTTTATATTTTGGAGGATATTGCTATAGTACCACCAACTAGAAGACCGAACCGCTACAGAACCCGAAATCATTTTGACATCGTTTCTCTTATCATCCACAACATTTAAATGCCTTCGGACCAACTCAAGAAGCATTTCTTTTTCTGCTTTCTATCAGTTTTGTTCTCTCGCTCTTTTAATATTTTCATTGACACTCATCTGCAATTTTACAATTTTTGTTCATATATATTATTCATATGATATTACAAAAAATACGTTATATTTTCGTGTAAAAAAACTCACAACAGAACGCAAATTACAAGTTTTAAGTCCTTGTGACTTTTTGCTGAGGAAAGTATTTATGTAATAGATTTGTAGTAGAATACACGTTAGACTCGGATCTAATTAAACAGCGCTGCCATATTCTTTATGAATAGCAGTTGTGTTTTACCTGTGGGTTAACTTTAGTTTCGAGTTTATAGTATAACTATGAAATTGCCCCAAGATATCAATTTTTCGGGAAAAGCTGCATACTCATCATCAGAGAGTGTTGCCAGGTCGTGAGAAATTCACCTTTTTATGTGGGGTATTTCAATAAACAAATTGATGAAAGGCAAAAAGGGGAATCTTACCTCTTCCAGAACGAAATGTGGGGAAAATTAAAAAAAAAAAAAAAATTAAATGTCAATATTCAACTTCAATATTGGGCACATTCAAGATTCTAGTTATCTTAAATCGGCTAAATGGTGTGGATTAGATTCAACCTGAACGTAAAAAGTAGATTCGTCGGGAACGTGACTTTTTCTACGTCAGCCACATATGCGAACTGTCAACTTAGTACTCAGTCAAGAATTTCTTGACTAGATTTGTTGGCTACCCCTCAATCAAAACCGAGTTAGGTACATCTAGTCAGACAACTGCTGTCAGACTTACTAAACTAGTACATGCAGGGGTTGCGAAAACGAGGAGGTACACAAGGACACACCTCACTTCCTTTGTCACTGCCTTAGTCTCTGTCACTTGGGGAACAGAACACTTGGAAGCTATTACTTCCACGACGTACATGAACTTTCTGATGTCTCACTATCTGATCTTTGTAGGTTTCTGAGGACATCGGGATGGCTGGACAAAGTCGGGTAACTGCGAAGGAACACACATCACCGCCAACAACATCGGCTAACCCCCCTCAAGGGCATCACAATGGTTCCACATGGACCTAAGTGGGTTGCGGTAGGTCTCGCTCTGCCGCATCCACACATGAACCTAACCTAACCTAACCTACTAAACTAGATGCTAGAATGGACTCATTCTCTGTTATATATGGAACCAGGGTCGTGCTGCTCCGAGCCATTTGTCTCATCATTTAAACATCACTTTATTGAGTGTTGAAAAATAAGAAAAATACATAATCAGGTAATGAGAATGCAGTCAACTGAGTGCCGTCACAAAAACAATAGCGTGTTTCACGAGCCCATCCTTCCACAGATGGGCTATCTTTTTCCTTTTAATGTCAAAAAACTTGTAGGGTAACAAAGCTGAAATAAAGAAAATATTGCTAAAAACGGCCCAATTCCCATTACTTTAGTTTCTCAGCTGTTACCAAATACGTTTAATAAACACAATTGTTCAATTCTACAGTGCTTTTATTATCTTCTCCCACTTTATTATAAACTTTTCAGTAAACTTTTGACATAATTTTGCTACAGCCATATAAAATCTGTTTTGTTTTCGTACAAGTTTTTTTAGTTGTCACTTGTTTTTTTCTTCTTATTTGACACTTACACTATAGCTTGTTGGAGAAAAAGGGAAACTTTAAGGTCTGTGAAGGGGAATTTGACTTAAAGCGCCTGGCAACACTATCAGACTCGACTTGGAAAGCTTTTGTAACATGCGCCAAAAATAAGCACTATTTTCCCTATCTTTGAAAAAAGGCCCCAAAGCTACCCCAAACTCTATCGCCACCTAAGTGCAACAACAAGTTACCAGAATCATAGATATTGCTCAAGATAAAGTCCTCGAATTTCAGCAATTTGGTCAACATTTTGTAACATGCTTCAGTGATAAAAATTCGTATAGCTACACCCAATGAATAAGTAAACTGGTTCTACCATACACAGAGGGGTCACAGCTTTTACGCTGTATCAGCAGCATCCCAGTGTTGCGTTACAATCTTCCAAGCTGTTAAAAAAAAGAAACGAACAGAAAAGGACGTGTACTTGGGCAACAAAGTTAGCAATAACATCGACTTGATTTTAGCCCTTGTGCCATTAAAAGACAGCTTATAGTTTGTGTAATGGTTGTGGCCCCCACGCGTTCGTGTTTCCTAGAGCGTCATTCGATAAATTTATGCAACATGGTCTAACGTAAAATATTTTAGCACTCCCAACAGCATCAGTGGCGTTATACGACAAACAAAATTACACATCGAGCTACGGAGGATTTCCATCAAAAGCGGCATCGCTGGCTTTTATGTCCCCCTCGAGGCGATGCCCGAACAACCCCTGATCCGCAATAGTTTCCCGTTTAGTCCGAAATAAATTCAAAAACGGTTTTTACGCTAATTGTTTTCCCAGTTTAATGCAACTTTTTATTTTATTGAACCATTAAAACGCACCCGTAGTAGTAGTACTCGTGTATCCCTGCGTAGCGTTTATATCTCGCTGGTGTATGCGCGTCATTTCTGTCCATCTCTGTTGGTGGCGGAAGGGTGGCGCGCTGAACTGATGAACTTTGCATTGAAGGCGGCTGTGTCTCTCTAAACACGGACCTTTACAAAGTTCCCTTTGGAAGATGTTACAAAACCATCGATGTGTGTAGACGGCGGATTGGCATCGAGGGGGATATGTGTGCGACGAGGAAATAGCGAGAGCGGGTCATGAATTTCCCATTTTTACAGCCTCATATTTTTCCGGGCGTTTTTACCCTAGAAAATAATAACGGTTAAACTTTTTAGTGTTGTCATTAAATTTTTCCGTGTAGTACGTTGTATCCACTTACAGAGAGCAGCAGTAGTAGCATCAAACATATAACCACCCGTAGGACCGCAGAGCGGCATCCTGTATCCTGTTGTTGTTTACTTGCCGCCTCTGTATAGAGCACAACCTGTATATGTGTGCTGTTATTTCAAGTTATTTCAAGTTTTAATACCGCTTCGCCCCGTTTGCGTTTGGGGGCAGCCCCAGCCAGCAGCAGGAGCAGCAGTAGCATCGCACCAAAAGATGCATGGGAATATCCATCCGTGGCGGGATGGATGCGCCACGACGCTTATAGAGCATCCATCGAGCAGGAACAGTAACAGTGGCAGCGGGAGAGGTCTATAAATTCCGATATTTCCTTTTTATATTGCAGAAATTTTTCTGCTGAAATTACGGAAATTAAAACCGAAATGACGACGTTGAGGATGTTAAGGATGTTAAGGATGACGACGACGACGACGACGACAGCAGAGTAGGTGAATCAGAGTTTATACGGGCGGCAAAGTCTTAAAGCGGTCCTCACCGACCGCTCTTCTCCTATACTGTTGTGTGTGATCAATGTTGCAGGGACCATAAAATCCAAGGCTCACCCCATCCTTCATGTATTTTCGTCCTTTTTTTTAATACCAAGGGCTGTTTCGCTCTTTTTTTTATATTTAATCGTAAAGTTTAGAAACTTTGTAATGGGATTATTTCCACGGGTAATGGCACAGCGAGCGCGCTCTATTCGATTTTAACTAGAAACAACCAGAGGTCATCAGTTTCGGGGCGTATGGTTTATTTAATTTTTTTCTTCTTTTTTTCCTTTTTATGTACTCGTAGCTTTACTTGATTTGTTATTTTCGGCAAGCCCAAGCAGGCGGTTTGAGTGTGTATGGTGGATGGATGTGATTAGCTGCTTTATGCCCTAGAATTTATTATTCCTGGCAATTCGATTATATATAAATCCCATTTTGATGGATCTCTGGATTTAGAGTTTCGAGTTTCGGCGAGAAGCCGGAGATTCTTCAGTTTTAGTGGTCGATTTGGATTTGGAGGTATGGGGTTGCGTCTTATGTGAGGACCATTGGTTATGGTGCATAAAATCAAAATGTGGCTTTGGACTCAAAAATTTCGGAAATCCTATTCGGGAATTTTATGGTTAAGGCGTGACCACTAAATATTCGCAAGTGAGAGCTATGAGACGTTGCCATTTACGTTGGTTCTCTGCGATCCATTATATCGCGCGATGTGGTTGATTGGTTGAATGCAAGAGGGCTGAGAATTAATAAACCTACTTCAGGGTTGAGCGTCGTTAAGAGTAGCCCAGAAGATGCCAGATCTACGAGATTTTTCTAAGGAGCAACACATCAGAGAGAGGAAGTATCTGTTTAGAAAATCATGTGGAAATCAATGTTGTGAAATCTAATCAGGGCTCTACTCCAAAGGCACTGTAGGCAAGTTAAACAGGTCTTCAAAACGATCTTCACAATGATGCAAGGTACAAATAGAAGCACAGATGAACATGGGAATGAGGTAGTAGATTTAAAGTCGGTGCATGTATTTCAGAAAAGAACATTTCCGCAGCAGCATAGTGAAAATTGGAAGGTAGCTAACAATCCGCCGTCAGGCAGAATTATGTGTTCAAGCTTCTTTAGCATTCACTCTTATCAAGCTATCCAAACGGAACGGATTTCGTAAGAATCGGAGAAATTCCATTCGAGATATCCGCTCCGAAACAATTTTCGTCAAAATTCTCCGATGACATATAGCGGACCTTGTTGCATTGCGTGGTACCGCTTTATAGCACTTACAGCTACATGGCACATTTTTTCCGAAGCTCCCTGACAACTTATTGCTGCCGAATATTATAATGTCAAATAAACACTTCAATTATTTTTGAAACGGATAATTTGAACGCGTTCTGAGTTGCGAACAGATTTGACTTTTGTTTCGGAATGTTACCTCGGAAAGCATTAAATAAGCTTCTTCACATTATAAACGCCGCGATCAGTTACACAATACATTCCGGGTCAATGGAAAATCGCGGAACTCATATTTATTTTTATTTTTTGTAATTAACAAGCTTTAAAGAGGTTGTGACTACGCTTATAGTTTAATGTGATTTACGGGCGTTAAGGAAATTGGGATATAGGAGATAGGAGATACCGATGCAAATTGGTCTTAAACGTCTGTAAATTGCATTGGGGAGGAAAGACAGAGCTGGGCAAGGCATTCCACATTCGCGTTGTACGGCTTATGAAAGAGTCTCTGTATTTCTTTGTACGTCCGAAGATAGGCTGGATGGTAAACTGATGGGCATTCCTAGCATGGCGAGTATTGCGGTTGAATTGCTGAAGGGGAGGAATGCAGTTGGCTATTTCATTTGAGCACTGTTTGTAGAAAAAACGATAAAACAATGAGAGACACGAGACGTTTCTTCGATGTTCAAGCGAATTAATAGAATTCGCAATATTCGTGTCTCCGATTAGTTTCAACGCACGATTTTGGATCCTATACAGTAAGTGCAATATAGTTTTCGGTGCACCAGACCAGAT
Organism: Cheilosia urbana; assembly: GCA_946477585.1. Lineage (NCBI taxonomy): Eukaryota > Metazoa > Arthropoda > Insecta > Diptera > Syrphidae > Cheilosia > Cheilosia urbana. The sequence continues at coordinate 13,029,946 of OX297854.1, read as the reverse complement.
GTGGGAATTGTACTCAAGTTTTGGGCGAATGAACGCCTTGTATATTGTAGCCAGATCGCAGAAGGGGTAAAATATTTCTTGCACCGTTTGAGGAAACCAAGACATTTCGCTGCATTCTTGGCGACTTCGTGTACATGGTCATTCCAACGAAGGTTGTCATGAACGCACATACCGAGAATAGAAAGCCTTTCGGTTTCGGTAATGCAAGTGCCATTCATGGATAATGGCTGTAGATTCGGGTTTCGCTTTAGAGACAGCAGACAGCATTGTGTTTTTGAAGCATTAAATTCCACTCTATTTTCTGAACCCCATTTTGAAATGCTGTCAAGGTCAGAATTTAATGAGCTTAACATACGTTGCCGTTCCAGTTCTACGGCCGAAGAGCAGGGACTTAAGTCCTGGAAAGAATATGAAAATCTAAGAGTGCTGTCATCAGCGAAGGAATGCATTGGATCAGAAGTTACGGACAAGAGATTATTTATAAAAATGAGAAAGAGTGTCGGAGACAAAACTGAGCCTTGGGGAACACCAGCATTTATATGGTGGGTTTCAGAACTGATACCATCCGAAACAACTTGAATTGAACGGCCATAAAGGTAGTTTCTAATTGAATAAGAGACGCATCGATCCCATAAGCACGCATTTTCATATTAAAACCAGCAAAACACCGAATGAAAAAAACTCTTGTAGACAAATCTCGCTTCTTCCAATTATTTCCAAAGTTTTTGAGAGGACGTTACTCAGACGCTTAGAAGTTACAACCAACTATAGAAGAAAACCGTCTTATACCCGGCCACCAGTTCGGGCTTAGAAGCAAAAATTCGACAATCGATCAAGTGCATCGGATAATTGAAGTCTAGAGAAAGCCCTAGAAGGAAATTAAATCTGCTCTGCCGTATTCTTGGACGTTTCGCAAGAATTTGATAAGGTGTGGCATGAATCCCTCAAGTGCAAATTAAGACAAGCTCTTCCCGAACAGTTATGGAAAATGCTAGAATCGCATCTAGCGAATACAGACTCTTTTGTATAAAACACGGAAACGAATATTCGGAATTTAAAGAAATAAGGGCAGGGGCAGGCGTGCTGCAAGGAAGCATCCTTGGGCCACTCATGTACCTATATTATTTACGCGTGATATACCTCAAATAGAATGTACTACCATAGTCACTTTCTCCGATGACACTGCTATACTAGCAGTTGGTACAGAGACCAAAGAAACAAACAAAAAATTAAAAGGCACCGGGTCTATAAATGAACGAAACGAAATCGTGGCACGTGAGGTCTTACATATAAGAAAACAAATAACTTGTCTGTATTATAAAGAAACTTGTCTGTATTTATAAAGGCGGTACTAGATACTTCCATATCTGCAAATGAGGCCAGATATCTTGGAATGACTTTCGATACAAAATTGAAATGGAGACCGCATGTAACAAAAAATGCGAAGAACTTAAAATCAAATAAAGAGAACTTTACTGGTTACTCGGAAAATATTCCAAGCTTGCCCTCGTGTTGGTTCCCAAACAAAGGGTAAGGACTCATAGATGCAATCAGTGTCCGTAAATTAGACCTGTGATTGGAACATGATTATTGATCACCTAACTTCAAGAATACAGTCTCAACAATATTCCCAGTTACTGGTAACAATGCACAGGACATTTAAAACTCAAATTAAAGGAACAAAAGCACTTAAAAGGAAGAAAAACACCGCACAAAAACGAAGCCGCAAACAAAACCACCGACGGACGAAACCAACACGAGACAATGAGGCCGAAACGTCAAATGCTCGACTAACCATCAGCAACGTATATGTAGTTGGTTTTCTCTCGCACCAGTCAAAAAAAGCGAAAGCATTCTGTACCTCATCATAGCGCCATCTCGCTCTCGCTTGTTGAGAGCATACAAATGGTATAATTTAAGAAGTGTTAGTGATTTGTTAATCGTATTGTATTGTTGTGCTAAAAATGTAAAGTAAATTTTTCTATGTTAATTTAATATTAAGAATCAAATTTCACGGTCAAGGGCAATGGCCATTTTAGAACACAGCTGATCTTAAAAATATTAAACCGAGGTTTCGTAAATAATTCGTAGAACAGTTTGGGCTCATTAGAATGAAAGACTTTGAATTACAACCAATAAAGAAAGAACATTTTATAACGTTTACCGAACGTTCCGCGACTTTTATTTCACTTTTTCCCAAGTGAATCATCCATTCACTTTTGCTGACTACAATATTTTTATTATCGCCTACGTTTAGAACACTTCGAGAGCAAGCTTTTATGATACAGTGCGACCTCAATAAAAGCAACCCTCGATATGTGCAACTCCTCGATAAAAGCAACACCTTAAATCTTACCATTGTTGACTCAGTAATTGCAACTCCTCAAAAAAAGGTGACTCGATAAAAGCAACTATTGGTTCATGAGCTCTTATTTCGTTCGCTATTTGTAGATATTTTTTTAAAACAATTAAAATTTGATTTTTTTATTTCTAATACCTGGAATTAAATCTCTTTACCAGTGCAAGACACGTTTTTTTTTTTTTTTGTTACTATTCTGAGGTGTTTAACTTGTTGCCTCATTTTTGGCACCTACAATTATTTGACTCGATTATTGCAACAGACTTAATAAAAGCAACTGCCCAAATTTCTATTAGTTGCTTTTATTGAGGTCGCACTGTATAAGAAAGTGATAAAGCCTGTATTATGACAATACAGGCTTTATCACTTTCTTATACAGTTATACAAGCGAAACATATCTAAACATTTTACAAACTTTTCGAAATAAAGTGCTAAAATCATTCGTCAGTGCACAGTGGTACATCAGAAATGAAGATCTCCATAGAGACCTCGGAATTGCCACTGTTAAGGACGAAACGAAAATATACGCTCGAAAGCATAGAAATCGATTATTGGGTCGTATGAATAAAGCGTAGCAATTGCTTTTACTCAAGAGAAATGTCAATCTCGGAGCATTTGCTACGTTTCTTATGAATAAAAACCAATTTGAGTTAGTTCCAACTTTTGACATGTTCGAAAAGCGGCGGCACTGACCTTTTACTCAGATCGGTATGAAAGTATGAATAGACAAAGCAAATGCTATATAAATCCTGAGTCTGCTGTTTAGTCGACTCCGACCTTTTGCTAAATATTTTGTACGCATATTTTATACACAAAAAAAAGTAAACAATGTGAATTTTCGATGGTCTGTCTATAAATAGTTAAATGAAGTTTTGTTCGCGCAGGAAAATCATTAAAATACCTGTGAAAAAATCAATTATTTCTTGTCATGGGCACCTAGAGAAAAAATTAAACATCTACAACCTATTTGGCAAACAAAAATCATATTTCCAGGTGCAATTGGAGCTATAGATTGCAATCATATTTCCGAAATTCATTTTTTTAAATTTCAATTTCAACAAAAGTCGTTAGATTCTCAATTAAAATTCCAATATCCAAATTTACTGGTCAGGTTTGACAGAAATTGCAATGCAAGTACACGTGCAGCGAAGTAAAAGCTATGTTCGAATTTTCGAATTTACTTTAGCAAACTAGGTTTTTATTCATACCGATTCAAAGCAATTGCTAAGGGCTTTTACTTTGCTAAAACCTTTTACTCAAAGCAAATGCTAGTTTTTATTCATACGACCCATTAGGACACATTAATAACTCGGTCCGTGAAATTTTCGATGAAACAAATTTATTGCGGCGAACTAAACTTTCGGGCATAGACCGATAATTATTATCAACCGCGTTAAAACTGCAAAACGAGCTGGAACTTTCGCCGGAATGTAGCCGGCCAAACGTGTATAACTTCGTGATAAAAAAAATTGCTTGATAAGTCAACTTAGTTGTAGTGCAGTATACATCAAAAGAAATTTGTCAGAGGTGGTTTTAGTGAGTATATAAATCTCACACTGATATGCGCACGCGCCGACTGTCCTCATAGTGTTTTCTAGAAGATTTCCACCTACCCAGGAAAAAAAAGGAGCTATCTCAGGGCATTTTTATTTAAGGTTCTTTGTCAAACTTAGGCGAAAATTAGAGATATCTTGCTCAGCAAGTTAGCTCATTTGCTATCACTGACAGCCGCACTTCGCTAACAGTGTTTTGAATGCAGTTGTCAAAAATTCGAATCGCTAGAAAGCTACACTGTCAAGCTCTACACCAAATTCGATCGCCCAAATGCATTTTTTAAACAAAAGGGACCACGTAGGCATATGGGTTCCTCTATCCATCGTTTAGCACCCGATCTTTCAAGAAGCTTATGCCAAATAACGCCTAGGCGTATTTCCGCCTGCTGAAGCCAAGTAAAATTAGCACCAGACGTCATTATTAAGCCGAACAAGCTTCATATACTTGAGGTAGGGGAAGAAGATTCAAATCAAGACTCTGTAAAAATACAGACTTCACCGCTTTGTCTCTGGTACGGTCTGGTACTTCCCAACGAAACAAATATTTCTTCCCAAAAAGAAAGGATGCCGTTTTTTCCTTGCGCCACACTCCTAATATTCGTATGTGGGCTTAATTATCAACTCATGCAAAAGGGTTTGCGGTCTAGCACTAAGACAGAGCCCTCTTCACAGAATTAAATAAAAAATTATTTAAATTAAAAAAATCCCGATTCCAAATGAGTTGCACGCAGGTACTCGTACTCGTACTTGTACTCATACCCATACCTTATCTGATCCTGCGTAAGTGGGGTGGTTGGTGCGTCTTCATCGTCGGTGTCTGTAAGTGGATGGTTTTGCTCCGGGGGGCGGAAGAGTCCTGTCGGCCGGCTCTATTTATTTTTTCTCGATTTTTGGTCGCAAAATATTTTTTATCCCCTTTTTATTTTTATTTTTTAATTTTGCTAGTAATTGTTGGAAGGTGCGGTTGGGTGGTTCTGTGATTGGGTAGATGGGTAGCTGGGTGATCGGAGATACTATATATCCTTTGCCGCCGGAGATACTGTATACCTAAATGAAATAATTAATGACGAGGATACAACTCGCCCTCGCCAGCGCTGCTCTCATATGCTCACATTTGGGATTTTTATTTTTCTTCGTCGTCGTTTTTCTTTTTTTTCGTATGTTTTGTTCCTTTTTTTTTTTTTTTTGGTTTTGGTGTTCTGCGTGAAAATCACAAGGCCCCACCTCTCGTGTCCTGATTTATAATATAAAATAAATCTACTAACGAAATTGGGGTAAACACAGTGAGGTACTACCTTATTTCACCATACCTCTGGCGTTGTTGTTGCTAAAGGACGACTGCCTCTGTCCCGAAAAAAGACCCTCATCATTGGTCGGTTGTAGAGGTTGTGCTCATTTTGTCTTCGTTCTTTTTTTAGCTGATTATATATATATATATATATATTTTTGTACACTAGAACACGCTACCGTGTTCGCCTTAAGTTTATGCATTTTTAAAATTAATTAACAGAAACGGTGTACAGCGTTTTTGGTTGGCTTCTACTTTATAATAATAGCGAACGCAAAGGGTATAGGGGTAGGTGACCAAACTCTAGGCTTTAGGTGGTGTTTGGCCACTAAGTTTGGTGGTTGTGGTCAAAAGTGGGCTTGCATTTATATATGCAAATACTGCACTGGAAATAAATAATTCGTGAAGGTTGTCAAAAGTAACTTGTGCGAAATTGATTTGTCGCAAAATTCGATTCGATGCACTGTTTGTCAGTGATTGGCAATCAGTTGATAGGTATGTTTGGTAGGCTGCACTTAAATTTTGAATGAGATGCGCCGACTACAGTTGTCACTGAAAAGGACAACAAAACTGTCTTACAAATGCATTTAGATATCCACTGGTGCAGGCCATGAGGTTTATTTGCATTCGGAACATTTCACAGAAGGAATTGGTGATTACAGCAAATTTTGTGATGTGTTACAAGAGAAGTGATCAAAATCGTAGCAGCAGACAGCCTTTTACTAAAAATGTAATAAATACTATTGAAGTAAGTGGTTTGTGAAACAGCCTTACCGGTTCCTCCTTCAAAAAGGACTGGCCAGCACAGCGGCGAGAGGATTGCCAATTGGGGGCCTGTTTCTGCCTCTGATTCTGACTTCAAATCGAGAAACGAAATTCTGTTCTCTGAGAGCGTAGCCAGACGGTCAAAATATTACCCCCCAGATTTCCTTAGAAAAAAAAAATTTTTTTTCTAAATAATTTTTTTAACATAGGCCTCGAATTTGAAATGCGAACATTTAATTTTGGTTTTCCTAATGCAAAAGTGTGCGGGCAATAAACACAACACAAAATGTCAACGCATATGACAGTTTGAAATCATCTTGAAAAATTTACACAGGCCTTACGCACAGATGAGGTTGGTGCTTAAATACGGAAAAATATTTAAGGAATTATTACAAAATATCATAATTTTTTCGTAATGAAACTGGAATTAGCTGTTTTTCAAATACTTGTTGGAAAAACAAATAATTTTCACTGCAAATACAGTTTTGGAGGATCGATCTATTATTTAACAGTATTTATAAAACAACACACAAATTTGTTTCTTACGCTACCTCATTCTTAAGTTTCGTGCGTTCCCAGCGTTTCTTATGTTCACAGAATGCCTAAAGATTTTTTTGTGGAAGCACATTATAAGGTTACCAAAAAGGATTACATAACGAAAATCAAAAATGTAATACAAAAAACAGATTTTCCCCTAAATAATTTCCACCTCCAGATTTAACCCCGTCGGCCAAAAAGAAAAACCTAAATCTGGGGGCAAATCTCCCGGACTGGCAACGCTATCTCAAATCATTAGAAGAGTATTTTTTGTGCCAATAGAACGGTTACCGAATTCAGAGTTGATTTTTTTTTCGATCCGGACTCTCCAGGAAGGACGCTTCCTTTTGCCGAATGGAGAATGACATTATTCTCCTAAAAAAAGGTTAAATTTTGCATGTGCCATGTTCCATGTATCGTTAACTTCAACACTGAGTGTTGGCAATGGAACAACTACCAACTACCAAGTGTGATCGCGCACATCCATAAGTCTAATCCATAAGTATGCAATTACAAATTTCCATGAAACATTTGAAGTGTGTTTTGTATTGCATACTTTTGGTGGATATGTGTAATATCTTTGGTAGGATCTGTGCAAGTATGGTATCACTGCACATCCCATAATTGATATTCCTGGTGGTGTGTTATTTTTACCTAACTTTATAGCAAGATCAAGCCTGACATTCCTTTTCTACCCGTACCTTTTCTACTCGCATAGGGATTGCTGTTGATGATCTTAGGGGTGCAGGGAAATAAGTCCCCGGGAATTAGTGGGAAGTAAAACCACTTTCATGAAGTGGACTTAGTTCCCATGTAAGGTGGGAACTAACTTCACTTTCTTATGGGAACTTAGTACACATTCAAAAATAAGAAGAGGGAACTAACTTCCAACATTTAGAATTGGATACAATTTTGTTTAAATAATCACGGCAATTTTTCCTTGATTATTTTCAGAGTCAGAGAGCTGAATTTTTTAAGTTTTATTCTGTACGACAAAATACTCTGTTCGAAATTCAGTTAGCAAGACTCTGAAAATAATAAAAGAAAAATTGCGGTGAATTTTGTCCATGATACTAAATTCACGCGAATTTTTTACTTTTATTTTCTCAAATTTTCGAAGGCTAAAACAAAAAAGTTGTTTGAGAAAATAAGTTCGAAAATTTGAGAAAATAAAAGTAAAAAATTCGCGCGACCGGTCATTTTTCTTTGATTAACCGAATTTCGTTTTTGAATTTTTTTTATATTATATTGCTCTGCCTCAGTTAAAATTTAATTTCTCTTTAGTTAATAAAAATTGCAAAGTACCAACTTGACTCTTTAATTTAACTTTGTTCTTAGTTGACAGTGAGAATTTACTTCACATTAAAAGGGAAATAAAACCACTCAGAGTTTTCGGAATTTACATATTTCCCACCTTACATGGGAACTAAGTCCATTTCACGAAAGTGGTTTTATTTTCCATTACCTGCACCGATCTTAGGTATTAATTATAAAAAGGCTAAGGCAAATAGTTAAGAAATATTTTCGCTGCCTTAAATACAACATATTCCCTTGATTTTGTTGGTTGGGAAGATTGTGCAGAGTTGAAATGCTGTCTAAAAATTTGTTTTCCATTTTTTGTGTATAAGCCAGGCCACTATAAAAATGTTAGTGTCGTTTTGTTAAAAGTTAATAACCTTATCATTATGCAAGTTTAAGTTCCAAATTTCTTCAAGATGCGATGGCATCACTTACATGGTGATATCGGAATAAACAGAGTTACGGGAACCAGAAAACAATATTTTAAAACATCCAAAGCTATCTATCGCGTACCCGTATGCAGAGCTGTTAGAACCACATCCCACAAGGGAAGCTGTTACAACCTCATCAAAACGGTTATAAACCCAAATGAGAAGCTGGCACATCCTAGTAAAAGTGATGCAGTACTCATATAGAAAGAGCCTACCTTGTTGGATTTTATAGCCTCGTAGGTGCTTTATAGGAACTTTTTATTTAGCTGGCGCAGTAATTTCAGGAGTCTAGGAAGTTCATAGCTGCCATAGTCATACTCGCATGTTAGTTGTAATATAAAAACGACTCAGTATTCGCATATTTCAGCCAGAGCAACCTTACGCTAAGAAGGACTGTACAAGGTAGAGCTTTCATGGCCATGTGTAAGTTGAGACGTCGAGGTAATGCAGCAGCGTAGCACGCTTAGCGGGTAACTGAACTTCGGTAGACCTAGACTTTTGTTCGCTAGCTACCACTACCATAGCTCTTTAAATAGTTTGATAGCCCTCTGTTATCTACACTAGCCTCGATTGCTGGACGATATTCAAGAGATGGGAAGATTCCTGGGTATCAACTTTCGGCCCGTAATTTTAAGTCTAATTTTGTGGTTGCTAACGAAGTTTTTTTATCGATCTCTCAGGTCTTCTTCTCATTCAATGCCCTCTTCGTAACATGTGTCAAATCGGGATCGTCTTCGAAAATTCTATTAACCCTTGTTAAAAAAATAAAAAATTAAAATAAATCGTTGGCGCAACAGTGCCGGAGGGACCCTAGGCCTAGCTTCTAACAACCATACGTTTTGTGTGAGTTTTTTTTTTTTTTTTTCATTTTTGAAACGAATGGAAGGGATCTACAATTTTATGTCGACTCCAAACGGCTAATCGAGAAGTTCTTTCAAGACAGTTATACTCTCGGATATTTGTCAGACGTTCGCGAGAGGTGGCGCAGTGAAAAAAAAAACCTAAGTCGTAATTTGGGTTTTTGCGGGATTCGAACCTCAAGCCCTCGCTTAGTAGTGGTAAAGTAGTTTGTAAATCATCAAAAGTTTACAGCGATGTCTCTTTTCATACTCTACAAGACTATCTAAATTTTTTGTGTCGAAATGTGTACTTTCCGAAGTTAGCCAAACCTTCTACGAAAAATGTAAGTGTCAGAGTAACTTTAAATGTGTAAAAATCCAACTAAAACGTCTCAAATCGAGTCTATTCAACTGCTTTGTTCAAAGAATAACTCTACCAAATAACAATTCTCCACAAGTCCCATCTAAGTGGTAATCCAACAAGTGAAGGAACCAATTTCAACTTCTGAAACGATAACTCAGCCATAGAAAATTACAACACACGCTCATATCATTCGTCTATTTACGAGGCAGTAACCCTGTAAGAGTTTAAGGATCAACCGCAAAGGACTATACCTATACACCAAACGGAAGGGTGATTTCTTTGGTGCATTAAATTCGCCCTCGTATATATATGGGGCTGCTAAATCGAACAGCGAACAACGAGCGATTCAGTTCCACCCCATTGTCGTCCCAAGCGATTTTCTCGAAAATAAAACCCGCATTAAGCGGCAAACTTTGAATTCTTTTATCGGCCGATAAAAACGATAATCATCGCACGAAATAATGAGAAATGCGAAAACAAATTTGGGGTTAGCCGCCTGCACAAGTACATTATGCCCTCTCGCCTCCTTTGATGGTGGTCCATATGCGTGTGCCCACAAGAGCTGCATACGGACCACGCGTACGTGATGACCATTCTAATGCGGGAAAGCCCAAGCATTTCGAAATTTTCATCTTCCACTTTCGGTTTTCGTTTTTATCATTTTTTATTGACGCACAAATACAATTCGCTTAAAAACAAAATACTGTTAACCTAAGAAAGAAAAGTAAAATAAAAGAAGGAGTGATTCGCGTGATGACTTTAATGTTCCTTTGAAATTTTTGGTTCCTGTTTTTGTTTTCGTTGTCTTTTTTTTTTTTTTGTTGTTGTTGTTGGCGCTTTTGCTTAAGTTTTCGTCATTGGAAGACGAAGCACAACAAAATAGATTGGTGTTGAGTGTTTGTTTGGCTGACTGTTGGTTTAGAAGCATTTGCGGTGGACAATGCCGGGGCCGGATTCGTCGTATTCCTGCTTGGAAATCCACATCTGCTGGAAGGTGGAGAGGGAGGCCAGGATGGAGCCACCGATCCATACGGAGTACTTGCGTTCTGGTGGAGCAATGATTTTGATCTTGATGGTGGACGGAGCCAGGGCAGTGATTTCCTTTTGCATACGATCGGCAATACCTAAGGGAAGGTGGTTTCAGAACGACAATTCTCTCGAGGGGGTGTAACACAATTCTTACCTGGATACATGGTGGTGCCGCCAGACAGCACGTTGTTGGCATACAAGTCCTTCCTGATGTCGACGTCGCACTTCATGATGGACTGATAGACGGTCTCGTGAATGCCGCAAGACTCCATGCCCAAGAACGAGGGCTGGAACAAAGCTTCTGGTGTGCGGAAGCGTTCATTGCCAATGGTGATGACTTGGCCATCGGGCAACTCGTATGACTTCTCCAACGAGGTGGACGCAGCAGCGGTGGCCATTTCCTGCTCAAAGTCCAACGCGACATAGCACAACTTCTCCTTGATGTCCCTGACGATTTCCCTCTCAGCGGTGGTGGTGAACGAGTAACCCCTCTCGGTCAGGATCTTCATCAAGTAGTCGGTCAGATCACGACCAGCCAAGTCCAAACGAAGGATAGCATGTGGCAGGGCATAACCTTCATAGATGGGCACCGTGTGTGAGACACCATCTCCGGAGTCCAAGACAATACCGGTGGTACGACCAGAGGCGTACAGGGAGAGCACAGCCTGGATGGCGACATACATGGCGGGTGAGTTAAAGGTCTCGAACATGATTTGGGTCATCTTCTCGCGATTGGCCTTTGGATTGAGAGGAGCTTCTGTCAAAAGGACGGGATGTTCCTCGGGCGCGACACGCAGTTCATTGTAGAAGGTGTGATGCCAGACCTTCTCCATGTCATCCCAGTTGGTGATGATGCCGTGCTCGATGGGGTATTTCAGGGTGAGGATACCACGTTTGCTCTGAGCCTCATCGCCTACATAGCAATCCTTCTGACCCATACCGACCATCACACCCTGATGCCTGGGACGGCCGACAATTGAGGGGAAGACGGCACGTGGTGCGTCATCACCGGCGAAGCCGGCCTTGCACATGCCGGAGCCGTTGTCCACAACGAGGGCTGATGCTTCATCGTCACACATTTTGGCGGTTTCTTGAGATTAACTGTGGAGTGAAAAGAACATTTTAAAAGTTGCAGGGGATAGAGGGGAGCTAAGCAAAATTAAGCGAAAAATGCTTTAACAATGTGAGCGAAAAGTTAGGGCGGGTGTAATAAAGGATTATTTAAGCAAAACTTGGTGAAAAATGACATAAGATTCTTTAACCGAAAGTTGTACGTATAAATACCATATAACGCATGCTAAGAAAAACTTAGCGAAAAATTATAGAGCGTTAATATTTGTAACTTAAGCTGAATAAATATCAGGAAATTATGTCTGTCATCTTAGACTACATACACAATATGTACGAATTCATTAAGCTACACTTGGCGAAAAATGAGAAATTCCAACCTTTATTCACTAAGAACAATTTTCAAAGCTGGAGGAAAGTCAGCAAAAAGTATTGCATTTTCTACATTCTGAATCATTTGCAAGTTTCTGAGTTTCAGCGAAAAATAGTGAAAAATTAGCAGGCTCTTGAGAATGGCTGCAAGTAAATGCAAGCAATTTTATTGATTTATATGTCTCTTGTATCACTTGAAGCATTTTTTAAACTCAGCGAAAATATTTTAAGCCACGTTATAAAAGAAAGGGAGCATTGTTAGCACTTGGGCAATATGATATTTTATTTGCGAAAGTTGAATATATGTTTTCCAAAACTGAGCGAAAATTATTATGCGCGATAATATTCTAAATGCTTCTATAATTTTCGTTAACCGACCTATGAATTATAGTTGACTGAAATATAAATATGTACGTGCAACAACAAATGTTCTCAATTTCAAAACTTTCTAAGAATTTAGAGCAAAAATTCATAGTGAAACTTCACAATACTTCAAACAGGCATACTGAAGGTCAATTTTGAACCACCCTACACACAGCAATCCGTTTTAAGGCCGAAATTATTTTTCGCCGAACTGAGCGAATTTTTTAAAAACTCCGCAATTCAAGCAATTAATGCATTGCAAGTTTTTTTTTGCTTTGTAGCTGTCGTAAAAATTGCACCCGACGTTAATAAATGCTGCAAGTGCATAATATTGCAGATCACTATGTTACAACTGCCTAAAACCTGGTATGAAACTTATTGAAATATCGATCAGAAGGATTTGGGAAATCATATTTTAAGTTAGCGATAAACTTTTCTAATAAATAAGCCCAAATTGTAGCGAAAATCGAGTGAGAAGGCCGTTAACTGTATAACCCGATAGCAACACCAAAAACTCCTCAGTTTTAAAGAAACACACTTAAATTTGTTAATTGACTTAGAGGTTAGGTAAAACTATAAACAATATCACACGAACGTACACTACTGATTGACACGAAAGAAGTAAAGGCTATAAATCTTCGAGACGGACCGCACTCCTTGTGAATTCCGTGAGGGCAGCGACTAGAGTGATTTGATGCTGCCCCGTTTGTCGTCTTTTAAATAAATTATTTGTCAGTCATTGCAGCTTGTCTATGCATTTGGATTACATGTCATTGTTTGTGCATTTTTTTTTTTTTTTTTTTGTTTGCACTTTCCAACAGAAAAAAAAACAAAAGCAAATCCCAAAAAAGTGTGAGATTCTTGAGTGTAATTAAAATTTGTACAAGAATTCGTACATTTGTTGTGCCAAAAAGAAGCAGCGTCAATCTCTATGTCTATGTGCGAGATTTCGAATTTTGATTGTTCGCTGTGGGCGCACAGGATTGATTTGCCAGCTGGCGGGTGAGAGGGGGAGGGGACCCCCAAAAGGGAGTCGACCGCGACGTATATTTGTATAGTTTTGACAACCTTAAAATAAACACTCATTCGATAGTTTCTGTGTTTGTGAATGATAGGAATAACCATAGATGGATCGGTGGATGGACGGATGCTGCTGTGCAAATTGTTGCATTGTTTTTCTATCGGTTCGGTGCGCGAGCGAACTGAGCCTGTGGTCAATTAAGGTAATGACCGATTGGTTGCTTTACATCGGCGCAGTGTGGTAGATTTGACACTTGTCTTCATAAAAAAAAAAAAGTCTTCGATGCAAGTGTCTGTTGAAAAACATTTTTTGAAATTGGCGTTGTCACATTTCACATTTATTTTGCGCGAAAATTGTGTGACACAAGTGGAACAAGTTGATGGGAAGTTCTCTATTTTTGTATTTGCTCAGTTGATGAGTCCTGTTGGCAGGCATGCTAAAAATGATGGACGTTCAGTCGTTCACATTCTTTCGATACGCTTTGTACATTTAAAGTTCATCAAAATGACATGATGTGTTTGATTGTGGTTTTGGGGAACAGAAGTTGACGAATTGTTAATTGTCTTGAATTTGATCTATCAAGTGCAGTGGCAAGTACAATTTTCCGCTCTAAGTTTAGACGGGAAATTTGATTGAAAAATTATTTTCGAACTTGCCTTCAACCTACAGGGGATTTTTAATGGAGAGTTGCATCGAAAGTGCACTAAATCTTCACAATTTGGATCGTTACAAGGAATGTCAAATAGGTAGTTCATTGATACGATTTGACGATTTGCTGTTGCGCTGTCTTTAAGTTTAAGGTATACTTTTGGTACTCTCGGCTGCAAGATTAGGAGCTGGATATAAGATACTTCTTTACCTAGCACTTCCTTGTCACTTTACCATCAGCCTCAACGAGAGTAGAGACCTTAAGCAAAACTGGAGACGAATCAATGCAATGTTTAGCGATACAGACTTCTGGATATTCTGAGACATTCAGTGAGAAAATATCGATAAAGTCAAACACACTTATGGCGAGACAGGCGCTCAAAATTCGAAAAATCCCTCTTTCTCGTTCTTCTCGCACCAGATATACAACAATCATGTATCTCTGTGCAAAAGTTGAAACTAATAGCCCAGCTCAACCAGATCGCTATCATCAGAATCAACAGGAACAACGTCAAACAATTGCGCGTCACAATGTGGCTTCTTCAGTCTACGAGGTATTATTTAGTTTTTTGGTAATTTCTTGCTCCTTCGTTAGGGTAGATGGGTTCAAGATATAATACCTACTTGCACTGCCCAAAAAGAATAACACAGCGGTCGGTAACACGAGTTGCACTAAGCCCACTACACACGTCTCTGTGGTTGCACTGCAGACTGGAGCAATGTGTGCGCAATTGAAGCCCACTTTGGTTTTGTTCGCTCCACGATACTGACCACTGACGCTATCTGTCTGTATTCCTTGAAAATTGTTGATCTTTTTTTTTGGGCATTTTCGGTCAGGTGATCATTTGTTTCTTTTTCCTTTCTGTTAGCAAATGCTTGCTTTGATCTAAGGATGAATTGAAAAGGTGTACACCAGTGCACATTTATTACGTCCATCTGCGGGTCAATGACTGGTCTTTTCACCTTTCGTAGATTCCTTGCAGTTGGATGAACCCATTTCGCGTGGCTCAGCCTTCTTCTTCTCAAAATGTGAACATTGCGCAAGTTTAATGGTCTTTGCGCAGGCAACAGCAATTGGAAGGGTGATTTGGGAAGGAAGGAATGAGAAATGAGAGTCTATTTAAGTTAGAGGGGCTTTCTTTGATTTCAGTGATGACAATGAGTGCAATGTGTGGGGACATTTTTTGGGAGATGGTTGTGAATTGAATTTCTGCTAAACCGAAACTTTTCAGCAAACGTATTTTGTGGTTAATTGGCTCGGTGGAGAAAAAAAAAAACACAAATCGCAAAAAAAACCGTATTGAGAAAAACAATGACTTTCTATTAAAGACTTCTCGAATTAAGGCTCGATTTGCTGACCTAAGTAAGTTTCAAATGCCAAAAAAAAAAAAACTCACTGAATGGAATGGTTGAGAAAAGCTACAACCTGCGGTCCCATTTGGACATATGTTGCACCATCTTTCTGATACATATATTTGGACAGTTGTAAGCTTAGATTTCAGTAATACTTTGAGTGCCTTAGGCTACTTAAAACCTCAAAACTCCTGCATTGTGCCTTGAAAATAATATTCAAAATTAAAAATATTTATTCTTAATTACCTTAAGGACTGTTCACATGAGAGCGTATTAATTTAACTCCATTTATGAATTCAAAATTGCTATTTGTTCTACCACAAAAGCGTTATATTTAAATTATCCAACATGTAATCTAAAAAAAAACTGAGTCTTAATTGATTAGAATAGCGAAATTTACAATTAAAGAAACTTTCCCGCCAATTTTGCTAGTAACTGGTACCTGAGTTAAGATTACACTACGTGTCATTTTTGCGTGGCAAACTTTGACATGCTGACGTCACCAAAATTCACTCTTTCTATAGTCATTTACGTGTCTGTCGTGAGTACGGTGCGACAGACAACGTGACCAGACGCTTGACAGGCGATCACACGTATTAACACATTTAAGACAAATGTTTACGTCATAATGACGTCGCATGTACAAATTTTCCACAAAAAATTAAATGAATTTCAAACTTTATTCACAATTCACATAAAACAGTCGCTATCCACTGCACAAACCCACGAATGAAATATTCGTTCGAACTTAACCTTTAAAAATTAAACTTAATCACCGGTATCTGCGACTAAACATTTTTTTTCATGTGAATGAACTGTCAGAGACTACGAATATTCGCTTGTTCGCAGTTCGCAATTCGATCTCATATAACAGTCTTTTATCGAAAAGCCACATAGCTTTTAAGTCTGTGAGTAGAAGTGAGTTTGGGTTTTAGGTCCAGTCGAGTACTGAGATTCGTTCTATTGCAGTCAAAGCAAATGAATCACGATCGCACGAAGATTATACAAATTCGTACGAATAATAACAGAGGTAACAGAAAGTAGCGAATAGATAAGTACCGAGTAGTTTACTTTGTAGCTCTAATTAGCTCCGAGAACTTCGAACTGAAATTTTTTAAAATTGAAACTTGGACCTTTGCAGGAGGGGTCTTATTTTATCCAGATTTTGAGACTAGAATCCGTCGCTCAGTAGTCTCACACCCAAGATTGAGCTATTACGACGACAAGACAGAGGTATTTATCTGCTCTTCGAAAATGTTTTTTCTTCTTACATCAATCTGTGACAATGTGGACACATGAAAACTGTAGCTTGGAACATGATTTTGATAAAAGGCGGTGACTCGGCGAATAAATATACATTTCGAGTTGCTGTGTCAATGGATGCCATAAGTCGTTCTTGTTATTTCAGGCGAGTGGCATTAGACTTTTGAGCTCTAGGCAAATCATATACCTGAACAAAGATATGAGAAGGCTTCTGCTTAACTAAGTATGGAGTTGGACTATTTTCTGTACATTTTACATCGGATCATCACCTTTAGTTTCGATCCTTAAAGACCCGATCCATTGCTTTACTGGTCCTGCTCTTTTCCATCCTCTTCTTCGATGGTGGCCGCCCAAACTTCTGTGGATTGTCTCAACTTGGTTTCTAAGATGTCAAAGTGCAATTAGAAAGGTGTCTTCTAGGTAGGCAAAGGATGAAATGGCTTGATCAAGTCCGACATCTCTCCTTTAACCAAGTGAGGGTTGCAACGCTAACGACGCTCTTGTGATGAAATAATGGTAATCACGGCCTGTAAAGAAGTCAGCCCATGATTTGAAATTCCAAATGTGTTGCGAGTTGAGACTCATATTCTGAGCTCCAGTGAGACTACCTTATATGGAGTTCTCCGAATGAAAGTAAGGCTGAAGTCCGATTTACTACTGGTGATACTTTAAAAAAATTTGTAATCAATAGGCTCAGGACTTAACAGCATTGCATTGTTAAATAACCGGCGTTTTATAAGAGCCGGTAAGTAAATAGCTAGGCTGTTCGATGCCTGCGCAAGTGAAGTGACAGTGAAGGTGATAATGACTCTAAACTAGACCATCAATTAGGGCCCATTGTTCGCACTTTTGATATCTAGGAAACGACGATTTGATACATTCTGCTGGTGTGTTTTATAGCCACCCACAACTTAATGTGAATCATAGCAGATGGCTCTTTTAAGCTCTATGATCTTGAGATCTTCTACGATTATTTCTAAGCTTCAGTGGTCTTTAATTTAATGGTCTTGTGAAGTGGAGCTTCAAACTTGGGAAAATCGTCTGTATCTAACAAAGGCGGATCCATCATTGCCAACTGAACACAATTTCTTTTTTGACAATACTTCTTAAAAGTCCTTGTAATGATGACGGAGGCTATATATATATAGTTGGCGCAACAGGTCCGTAAAGACGCTAGGCCTAGCTTCTCACAACCATTCGTTTTATGTGAGTTTTTCATTTTTGGAACGAATGGAAGGGATCTACAATTCTATGCCGACTCCAAACGGCTAATTGGAAAGCTCTTTCAAGACAGTTATATTCTCGGATGTTTGTTAGACGTTCGCGAGAGTGTCGCAGTGGAAAAACCTTTAAGTTGGAATTTGGGTTTTTGCGGGATTCGACCCTGGGACCCCTCGCTTAGTAGTCCAACACACTAACCACTAAGCCACTGCGCCTATAAATATAAAAAAAGAAGGGTTTGTTTACAAATAGTTTCGTCCCTCGACACAAATACCCTGATTTCTCCCAGAAGTTATGGAATAATGAGCGATGGTTGAGTGTCTTCTATCCCATCAAGTCCTTGGATGAGTCTGAGTATCTATAAAAGAGAAAGAGATGCAATGAAAAAGGGAAAGAAAGCCCTTCTGATTCAATTTTGAGGTGATAAAATTGCTTACTTACTTTACAGGTTGCCGTTCACTAATGGGCATTTTGTCAAAGTGGCAAAACCGACGTGTTTTTTAAGTTATTGTTATAAATCCACATCTTGGTACAGCTCAGTAAACTTCAGCATTCAGCTCATATCTTCTCTAATCGCTTAGGGGACCAATTGGGAACCCAGGTTCGGACTAGTAACTTCTAGATGGACGTCATGAGTCGGTCCGACTTTGGTGAAGTAAAAGGAAAAAAAAGTTTTTGGATCAAAATTCGCGGTCGAATTTAGAAAAAAAAAAACTGGCAATCGCCTCTCAAGGCAACACATCTATTATTTAAAAAGGAAAGTGGTATATGGCAACACCTCACTCTATTGCACTCCCCTCCAAGACTATTCAAATTCTCCAGGCTGAACGACTTTTGAAAATCATTTCATTTGACTGTCCCCGCTTATCCATCAGTGTCAGCGACTTTGACATCTGACACCGGCCGCCGCTAACACATGCAACCAAATGGAGGGGGGCATCTCTGATCCCTGAAGCAACCATAGGAAGTCATTTCCTCTGACGCACTATGTGTAAAGTGCACACCGAACGCATTCTCAGCACTCGCTTTCACTCGCTCGCACCCACTCTGCACACGCATCACTGCAGCTTACTCTGGCGCCCAACGCCAGGCCAACAATCGTCCATCCGCACACTACCACCGCAACATTATACATTATAAATTAGCACACATTTATTTAGCGCGTTCAGTGAGCGAGTGGACCTCGGTTTCTTTTTTTGTGTTTTTTGCCGCATCACGTTTTTTAGTTTTATTAGCTTTTTTTTCAAATAATTTTTTAGGGCGGAGTTTTTAATTTTTATTTTCCCACCGCCCCTCATGTGTGTGCATCGCGAAACGAGGACGACTGCCAACAACAGCAGTGTAGGGACTACCTAGTTTGATTTTTTTATATAACGGTTTTGTGTGTCTCTTTTCCCAATTTCCCGCGCAATTTTTTTTTTTTTTTTTTGGTCTGTGTTTGTACGAGTTTTTCTTTTTCGGTCCGTGTGCTACTTTTTATATTTATTTTATTTTAATATAATGCATCCCCACCCCGTTGGCATGGGGTGGAGGTTTAATGCTGTTTTACAGTGCAAACACGATGCAGCCGCCTACTTAGCCGACCATCATCCATATTATCATAGTGCATTCGTTGCAGCTCGATGTTATTGCTGCAATTGGTTGCGGACGGTGTGGGGCTGAGGTGTGGAGGGCGCTCGCATGAAAAACACAAAAAATCCACCAAAACAAGGACAACGAGTAGAAAAAAAGTAAATCAACCGGCGAGCACTGATGTAGGTATAAAAATTCTATTTATTTGTTTTTTTTTATGTGTGTTTTTTTTTTCACTCGCGGGCTCATTTTTAATTTTATATGCGAGAGCGGGGTGAAAAAAACGCATTTTTCCTACACATCCCCATGCTAGTGCTAGCCGTCCGGATCTGCACACTACCGAGAACCGAGCCGGAGCACCTATATGGCGGTGCTGTGTACAGAGTAGTTGTGCTGGGAAAGTGGGCTCATGGCTCATCTGCCACCGAACCCGTACCCACTGCCACGGCAATCGTTGGACACTTAGTTGGCATAAATGTGCCGAACGGATAAGTCCCATTATAATAACAAAAGTACACGTGCTCTGTCGTTCTTTTTGGGGGCGCACTGGCACTCTTGCTCGTACTCGCTCTCTCGCGAGCACGAGCGGCTATCCTCATCCTCACTGTCACTACATCCTCTCCGGATGAAATTTAGGATGGCAATTTTTCGTGCTTTTTTTTTTTTTTTTCGGGGATGCACCCGGTCCATTGGAGGCGCCCCACAAGTGGGTGGCATTTTTTCCAATTTTTCGTATTTTTATGCGTAGAGGTGCTTATAGTTGATTTTAACTCCTTTTTTGTGTGTGTGCTGGGGGGATGGGGGATGGGATGTTGTGTTTTGTTTGATTTTTATTTTCTGCAAAGTTATTTTTTGGTTGGTTTTTAGTTTTTCGTGTTTTTATTTTGTGCGAATTTTTTAATGTAAAATCGGCTCTGGGGTGGGGGATGATGGTTGGAGCCGCGATGCGAGAGAGCTTTATAGCTTGAATAATGACTGCATTTTTATTGGCTGATTGAAAACAATGTACTAAGTAGTTGCCCCCTATTTTTGTGTGTTCGAGGATTTTTTGTGTGTTTTTTTGTTTTTTTTTTTTTGCAGCGCTCATTTTTATATTTTTCGTTGCTTTGTGCGAAGAGAGAGAGTTTTTAGTTTTTGTTCTTTTTTTCGTGTTGGGGGGGTTTTGTTGCACATAAATGCGAAAATTTTACGTATGTGCATTATTATGATGATGCTGTGCTGCTGCTGATGATGATGAGTTCTGCGAGTGGGTTGGGTAGGTCGGACGCGGAATTATTATAGATTTTGTTTTTCGTTTTTATTTCGGGTTGTTGTCGTCGGTGCTTCTTTTTTTTGGAAGAAAATAGGATGATTTTATTTTTTGTACTTTCTTTTAGCCATTAAATGTGTTTCGCTATAATAATGCTGTAAAATGGATCAGGGAGGAGGGTGGTTCCATTTTTTTTACTTTTTTTTTTGGCTCGGTTTTGTGGGTGAGGATGGTCATTGCATTTGGTAATGACGAGTCTCGGGGTGAGTGTGTGCCTGGGGAGGGGTGCATTCGTTTCGGGGTCGATGAGGCACTTTAATGACCATTCTTTTGGGTGTTAAGTTGGTGCGCGTATAAAGCTTGGGGAACGGTGCATGAAGCAGATATATGGAGTTGCACGGCGCGCGAAAAATGATTACCTGGGATATTGTGAAAATTTTGTGGCAGAAATGGTGGGAGGAAGTCGTCTGGTTTGCATTACATTTTTTAACAGGCGTGAAATGCCTATGCAGTCGAGGTTATAAATTGTGAGTTCATATTCTTATATATAGCATTCTAGATACCGATGTGTTTTTTTTTTTATATTTATTTAGAATACTTTTCTGGGATAGGCGAACTTGGAACGCCGAACAATTTGAAGCAGCTATTTCATCATCAAAATCAAAATCAATGAGGACACATATTATACGTAAAACGTACATCATGTCATAATAGCGGCCAAACCACATATGCGATAACCGACAGAACGAGCTAATGTCCAAGGACATGAATGGCGAAGCTAAGTTCACTTGACGTCTAAAAATGCTGCTCAACTTTTTCGAGTTCCGGCGGTCTAATGACTTCTTGTAATATATGGAACTGACCTTCTGAACTTGATGCTGGCTGCGTAGTATACTCAGTGTGACCGAGTCGAAAGAAAAAGGGCCAATGAGAAAAAAGAATTTCTTATGATATTCTTCAAATTCTGAATTTTTAAAACATTTTTACCAAGCATTTGCTGACGAAACACTGTAGTGTTGTGATAGGCCAACTGCGGTACATTTTGCAGGTTTTTATTTGGAAATAACAGCAACTTGTAAAATTTTGGAGCGCCTTTTCCAACTAAACAAGGGCTAATATGGCCCCAACGGTCACACTGAGTTTACTTACTGATATAGAGAGATGTTTGAAATATGCCACACCATATAGATATCCGGAAGAAGAGAAGGGCTCTCCTTGTAGCCATAAAAATTATTTAATATGACTCGTTTCTCTTTACAGTCGGCCTACATAATAGGTGTCTACCCCACGTCTGGAAACGGACGTATAGAGGAATTGGCTGTTCGCCGTAAAGACAGACGACTGTCACCAGAAAATAAATCCGTCCTCAAATTGTTGATTTTGGGATGGACGTAAGGCACTCACCTATATCTAGATGGGCGATCTTTTTTCGAGATACAAACACAGCCAGCCACTAAATGCCACTAGTCAGTAGTTATAGTCACTAATACTTTAAGCGAAATTACGAATGCGTCGATCTTAAACGCAGCAACTACATCAGTGGACAAATAATGTGAGGAAGTTTAACTTCGAACAGCTATAATTGCAACAAATCGCCAGCATCTTTGCCGATCAAGTATCACTGAAACGAGTAGCCTTATGAAGTAGGTATCAAATATTAAGGACCAGTGGTTTCGTTGCCGTTGCAGAATCTGAAGTGTCGCAACTTTACAGCCTAGCTTCAGACGACCACCACAGTAACAATAAAACCCTTGGTTTTATGAAGAGTGCCGGCAGACACATACAACTGAACAACCAGTCTTCAAAGCGACTCGGCTGAAAAGGGCGAGAGCTCCACGTAAGCTCTGCAAAAAAAAAACGAACAAGAGAAGCACACGATCCATCAAATATCCAGTAATAATTTTGAAATGATAAGAAAAACATGTCAAATTTTTGAGACAACAAGACCCCAAAAAAAAAGCCTCCTGTAGAATTGAACAAAGCAAACTGGTAATAGAGTCACAGCCCTTACAGAAGATTTATGACCATTTCAGCAGATTTTTGAACAGCGAAAACGACCAAAATTTTTCTGCCAGGTAGAATGACCCATTCAATCTGTACGATGAAACCCAATAAGACTTTCTTTGATACGACCAACATGAAGTGAGGTTAGGCTGCAAGGCTGCTGGACGAAACGCCTAAGGTAGTTGAGGCAGCGTGAGACATCTTGGTGAAATCCGTATACATCAACACATCTCTCATAACCAGGGTCGGAGGCAGCTTTGCCTGATGAATGGAACCGCAACATTATTTGTCCAATCCACAAGAAAGAAGACTTTGTAAACTGCGCGAAATATACACGGATCAGTCCTGCCCTCCATACTGTGGCCTGAAGCTATATGTCCAACTAATTGGGCCATATCAGTGCAATTTAAGAGCCTGTTATATCCACATCCTCACAAAAATTGACGGCAGATACTGTAGATCTCCCAAAAAGTCCAAGTCGGTAACCACTATCTGTTTATCGGATTCGCGAACGAATACAACGGTCTTCTTAAACAGAGCCATAGTTTTGGGATCCTTGCCAAACATCTTTGGACTGAGAACACTCGCTGACTGATTTAAATCGAGACCTTTGATAATAGAGAATATTCTGCGAATCTCAAAAGCCAACAAAACAGGAACAATTGTTCTAAAGTCTGTATAGTCCGTCCAAAAGCAGTTGAAACTTCACTCGATGCGCAGTAGCAAATTTATTTAAGGGAGTATTTTCTTTTAAATTCCTTTTTGATCAAATGAAATTGCTAATGTTTTTCTCCCTTTTATAATTTTTTTACACCCGTCAAACCAACCTGTTGTTAACTTGAGAAGAAAGAATATCCCGTTAGGAGTTTATTAAAAAGAGATTCTTACAAATGACTTCTTCCAAACCCTTTTAATAATACTGTTCAAATAACACAAAACCCAAATGTTCATCCATAATCATTTGAGAAGTGCAAATTATTCCAAATTTCCCTTTTCTCAGGGGTTGAAAAATTTGTATATTCTTCGAACACTCCAGCGACGATGCTGTGTTGGAATCAGGGGTCAGATTCTGAAAGGCGAAATGTGCAAACAAAGTTGCTTGTGTAACATAGGGCAAAGCATTCATGTGCACGAAAACGTCTGGATTTCGAACAGAATTTCGGCAGGCATAAATACAAAATTTTACAGAATTTGTATCCTTCATCTACAGACTTTTGAAAATTTGGGTTGGCATCGTTCTTTCGCCTTATACAGAATCTGGCCCCAGTCCTCTTGTGTCGATCGTCTATCGATGTGGACATTTTCGGAAGCATTGTTTCAAGTGCACACAATTTTTTTTAGCTTGATTTGTTGTTGCTAAACTCCTTTTTGAGTCGCACGGAGAGCAAAATATCTCATTTAAAGAGACCTGATCGTGAAAATTTCAATTGAGTTTGGACGGACAATACAACTCATATCTTTATGAAAGTTCTCCAAGTGACTTTCGCTATGAAAATTGTCTAAGATGGCTAGAACATGAACGTTCTACATCGAAAAGCCTTCGATTACTATCTAAAGGGACAGCACAGTGGAGGAACCTTGCTTTGCAGTGGGCAGTTTGACAAAGTCCATGCGGGACTAAAGCGTCACTCAAGTTAATATAACTAGTTATTTTTCGCACCTGAGCGTTGTTTAGCCACTGCAATGGCTGGTTAACAGTCGGACTACATTCGCCTTACAGTCGGTCCCATATATCAGGGTTAAATTTTTTTCCATTTGGTGTAATATTCTTTTAATATCGTCATCGTATTTTTTTAAGATTTCTCTCAATGTCTAGAGCGAGTTCAGGCGATGAAAATATCATAGTATCGTCGGCAAAGATAGCTGCTTCGCAATGAGGGAAATCCATGGGAAATCCGGTGTGTACAAGTTATTTAAAACGGGCCCAAGTAATGAGCCTTGTGGGACACTTGAGTGAAAATATATCTTCTACTTTAGAGACACCACTATTAACATGCAATTTTAAACGACGATTTGATAAGGAATTACGGACAATTTGACAAATATAAGACTGAAAATTGAAATTTGTCATCTCTATATATAATAAAAATCAATTGCTGTGCGTTAGTCGGGTAAAGGCTCCAGAACGGCTCGACCGATTTGAATGATTTTTGTTTTGTTTTATTCGTCTTGAATCAGGGATGGTTAATAAAACAAGAAAAGTCGGAAAATTCTCAACATGTAGCGTTGTAGGCGTATATTTCGTTTTTTAATTCAATTTTCTTCAATAATAATCTTCTTTTATATACCTACAATTCTTTCGGGGTGAAACTCGATGACGATATAACTCGATAACCACTGGGCCAATTTGTATGATTCTTCTTTTGTTTTGTTCCTATTATTGCATT
Source organism: Cheilosia urbana (assembly GCA_946477585.1). Taxonomy (NCBI): domain Eukaryota; kingdom Metazoa; phylum Arthropoda; class Insecta; order Diptera; family Syrphidae; genus Cheilosia; species Cheilosia urbana. The sequence continues at coordinate 13,004,961 of OX297854.1, read as the reverse complement.
TCAGGTTAAAGGAAGCAGTCTTAGAAGATAGGATTTTGGTGGCATTGTTGTCGATCTCCGAAACCACTCAACCGAATTCAATGAAATTTTGTGAATATATATGGTTGGTTTCTTGGTTGAAAGACAGGATACTTTCGGACCCGGTATTTAGCGCTGTCGTTGATCTCCGAAATAGCTCTACCGACTTGATTGAAATTCTGTAGATGGGTATGGTTGCTTCCAGTTTTAAAGTTCGGATAGTCTTTGACCTTATAGGTGGTACTTTGCAAAACATAAGCGGGATAGGAAAACGGGTTGTGGCAAGTCCCATTCAAAAATAAAACCAAACGCTATTTCTAAAGTTGTATAATTAAAATTGATAATGGGCATTGCCCAAATAAATCACTTGCGAATTGTGAGCAAGATTTAATACGAAAGGTACGGGCAAAGCCTGGTGGATACAGCTATATGTTAAAGAGCTTGACGTCCGTATGTGCAGTCATAACTCGGAAACGGATTCGATTTTTATGATATTTGGTTGGAAGGAAGAACAAAATTATGCTATCTTTTGTCGTGAAAACAAAATTTTATGGGGATTTGTTCAATTTTTGAATTCTTTGGATGTTCCGGGCTTACTTCTGCATAATTTGGATTTGAAAGTCGACTTAGTTATATTTTGTTGCGCAACATCAATGTACCGAAACTTTGTAACGGATCGCATTTGATTTAGAGTGAAGGTTCTCAAATCAAATATCATGCAAGTGACGATTTTGAGGGGAAAATTCAAAGGAAAACACTCTCACTCCGCAAATTCCGCTTATTAAGAACGATTTGCCATTCGCATTTAAGCGACTTTTAAATTTCCCATGCGTGTCACTTCCACTTTGACAAATAATTTGTTGCAAAGATAATCGATAGATGTTTGTGCATTTGTGGCATCAATCTTGAATTCCCATGTTTCTCTTGGAAGTGCAATTTACAAAATTTTTAAAATTTGTTATTTCAGTTGCAAAATCAGATCTTTGTCCCAATATTGATTTCACCGTCCCATTCTTTCGGTATATTAGTTCAACGTTTATATATTAGCACCGTTCAACTTTTTTTTAATTTTTCAAACACGCCTATCTGACAGGGCATAGAACGAAAAGCATTTTACTCAAACATGTTAAATATATGTTTCGATAATAATTTTGCACTCGAACAAGCTTCACATACCACTTGTAGGTTGTGCCATCTCCAAGGCCGCATTTCCATGACAATATGTAAACCCCTGCCAAACTCTAATGCACGTTAATGCCAGCGGCATGTTATGGGAATCTTTTGAAATGAAACCATAAACTTTACAGTAAAAGGATTGAAATAAAGATACCGAAATCGCCTCCTACCATCCCTGATAATAATGTAATTTACTTCACGAGAGCTCCTTGTGATCGTCCCCTATCCCCGACACCGTTCACTCTGCCCTCATCTCTATATCTCCTGCAAAACAGTGCAAGTAGGCCAAATAATGTTACGATATTAATATGATGTCGTAAAGAAAACACGCTCATAAAAAATGGCACATTTCCTTAAACATATGCCGCGTGCATGCTCCGCTATGTGTTTTAACCCGTATCAAATTCGCATCAGGGAAAATAATAATTTTCCCCGCCACTCCGCCAACCCGCTGAAGAAAATGGAAAATTTTTATTGCTAGTATTTTCCGCATTTTCAACAAACATCTTCTTTTATCTGGCAGGCCCGTGTCGTCGTCGTCGTACTCTTCTGTTTTAGCAGTGCACCCCTGCTCCCCACAGCCGCGCCTTTCAAACAATTTTTTTATGACACATGATGTTCGCTTTTATTAGATTTCCCGATACAAAAAGATGACATATTCAGTTTTTATCGGCACAATATTATACAAGTAAATAAGTTCCGCAAATTGGTTTTTGACCAAGAATATGTCATTTTATGGGTCACCCCCGCTCCGCTGAAATTTAAAATTACAACAACAACAAAAAATAATAATAATACAAAAACCCTATCGCGACGAAGACGAAGATTGTAAAATTACCTTTCGGTTCCGGCGCGAAGCCGAACCGTGTGCGATGGGTTAATGGGCCGCCATCGATGTTGGACGTAAACGTAATATTTCCAAACGACGACGCGACGAGTTTAGAGACCAGAATCTTGGGGGAATTTGAGGGCATCTTCCGCGGATAGAGAGATTCGGGTATACCTTGTAATAAAATATCTCATCTCAGGTGGAGATATGTCCAAGTTCTCGAGGACTCTCATTTCAGTGTCATAGATCTAGATGAGAGGGCAAGCATGGCAACCACGCCGAAACAATGAGAGCGTGGCGCTAGCGAGGGGTAAAAATAAAAAAATACGCCACTATAAAGTGGATGGCAGGCACGAGCTGAGGGCCCATGCACCACCAGCTTTACACTTTTTTACAAGATGGGCGATTGTTGCTCCCCAGCGAACGAAAGCGGTGTAGAAACGCAGCCCGCTCCCATCGCGATAGCTAAAAATGTTACTGCTACAAAAAAAATGAAACACATAACAGCCAGAGTATGAAAAAAAGGGATAATTTGATATTCGGTACGAAGCAGTCGAAAAAAAAGACAAAAAAAAAATAGTTAAAAAAGGATATAACAATGTTTAATATTATTTTTATGGAAGGACATAATACACAAATACGTGTAGGCATGCTTATCTCCCGCTTCGCAATAAAATACACTCATAAAAATTGCTGTAATACTCGTATATTAAAAAATGTGTTTGTTTGGCTCGGCAAAAGAGCCCCGTGCCCGAGAAGAAGGGGGGCTCACGAAATAGCATCCACCTCCCATCGGGAGGCGAGAGCATCTGCACAAAAATACATTTATACACACACAGAGCACAGAAACAGAACCCCAACCCCAACACCGGCGGAGGGGGGCGCGAATTTTTATTAAAAGTACATTCAAATTTATTTCACTGTTGTGTGGAGTCCTTGATTTGCCAACTACCCGAAATAGGCAAAGGCATAGACCGGGGTGGCGGAGGAATGTCAAAAGAACTTGAAAAATTATTATTAATCCTGAATAATAGAAGAACTTGTCATGTTGAGGAATTATCTGGGATAATGGCGGGGGAGTTCATAGGACCTACGAGCACATTTTGCTTTCATTTAAGTAGAAAAACAGAGTAGAGCTGGATAAATATTGTTAATGGGGCGAAACAGGTAAGAGCAACCATGGTGGTGGATACTACTGTGACTGTGACACTTTTTCCAAAGCAGGTACTTCGTACCTTATGCAGGTATGTAAGTATGTAGGTATGTGATTTTTGTTGGTATAACGCGTTGCTATCCTAGAATATATCGAGATTTTTTATGTTATTTACTAACTGGCTGATCTGTCAATAGACAGCACAATCGACATCGCAAGAGTTATATTAATTGATTTCATTGTTGAAACCATTGACAATGAGTTGCATGAAAAATTTAACTAACACCCATAGTCAGGGTTATGAGGAATTGGCAGTCGTCAAAACAGTGCACATGCGACGACAGGAAATGTGATATATGTCAAGCGTCGCATATAACCTTTGAAGTTTCAGACATTCTTCTCATAGCCATTCGTTTATAAATAAATAAATATTTGGCGCAAAAGATCCGGAGGGACCTTAGGCCTAGCTTCTCACAACCATTCGTTTTGTGAGTTTTTCGTCTTTGGAACGAATGGAAGGGACCTACAATTTTATGCCGACTCCAAACGGCTAATTGAGAAGCTCTTTTAAGACAGTTATACTTTTGGATGTTTGTCAGACGAACGCGAAATGTGGCGCAGTGGAAAAAACACTAAGTTGGAATTTGGGTTTTTTGCAGGATTCGAACCTGGGACCCCTCGTTTAGTAGTCCAACACACTTAATACTAAACCACTGCGCCTACATTCGTTTATTGGAGATTTTAATTTTTGGGACAAATGGACGCGCATCCCAAAACCACTAAATAAAGATCGCGCCACAAATTTCCTCACCACTAAAATCAATATTCCAAATTCAGTAGGTTCCTCGTGTTTTCTAACATGTGTTTGAAAACAACAACACCATTTCATTTCCCTGTAGGTATGCAGCGAGATCTTCGCAGTTTAAATACTTTTAAGTTCTGATTATGAGAAGTGTAAATAAACTCGACTCTCACACTCTTTTTTTTTAACCTTCTGACTCGCCTGAGCGATAAAAGGCACTTCGACCTATAAGATCTATTATGCCAAAGGGCCAGAACAATGTTTAAGCTAGCAGATTCTCCGCTTTCCTAATAAAGTTAGTCAAGCTGCTAGCAGATGACTTCTTCATCTTTTCAGGGCTGAGAAGCCCTCTGTAGTAGATAATCCTTCTGATTCCGCATAGGAGTAATTCCACACATTTAACTTGCGGGTACGGAAATGCGTCACTGTGTTTTATCATTGCATACATTTTTTGGAATCTGGTGGAGTCATTCCGAAGAATCACACTTGCCAACCGCTGTTTCTTTGGCCTAAGACGGCAATTGATTAGTAAGGCCTTGTCAAGAAGCACTAAGGAGATTCTATATAAGACTCTCATCATCCCTGTGCTGCTCTATGGCGCAGAAGCATGGACCCTAGCAAAAACGGATGAGGATCTTCTTGGTCGCTTCGAACGCAAAATTCTTCGAGTGATTTTTGGTCCCTGGTCAGAAAGGTACGCATTGGTCGTCTAAGATGGTTAGGACATGTAGAGCGAATGGACACCAACGCTCCGGCCCGGAGAGTCTTCGATTCCAACCCGGAGGGACAACGCAGTAGAGGAAAACCTCGCCTTAGGTGGCGCGCTCAAGTGGAAGGAGACCTCAACCAACTTGGAGTGCGCAACTGGAGGCAGTTAGCCAAACATCGCGCTAACTGGAGAGGCGTATTGGTTGAGGCCCAGGTCCACCCCGGACTGTAGCGCCACCTTAAGTAAGTAAGTAAGGAGTCATTCCACATATTTAACTTCCGGGGACAGGGAATGCGTCACTTTTTTATCGTTGCATACATTTATGAGCTGGGGCATATTAATTTCAGCTGTTTGTTGATGTGAAATAAAATTTCTCCATTTCGTCCTTGCACCGTACTCAGAAGAAATTTCAAGAATTCTGCAGGGAGATTATCATCTTTTACCAATGATCATAAGCGGAGACTTCAATATCAATTTTGCAACTCCAGAAGTTCAACCATTTATTGATTTTATGCAAGATTAATTTAATCTTCAAATGAACTCCAACCGGAAAATTTCAACAACACGATATGGAACAACCATCGATGCTGTCTTCCAGCGTTATCTAGATAGATTAAAGTCTCGAATGTACATACCGTAAAATGGGGTGACAAGCAACAGTTTTTTTTTTGAATCGGTTGTATTTTCTGAAGTTTTTACTGTAGCTTCAATGTGAGTACACCTAAATATAAGTCATGGCTCCTATTTTCATTGCCAGGCTCCTCGTTGCTGTAAAACAAGCATTTCTATCATATTTCAAGCAAAATACACCATGTTGCGAGTCACCCAGCCACTGGGGTGAATAGCGACGAGAAAGGGGTGACTAGCGACGAGAAAGGGGTGACAAGCAACTACACTAGGGTAAAGAAAAATAACAAGTGCAACATTAAAAGTTGCAAACTAATTTTTTTTTATTGGGACCAAAAATCAATCTTTTTTTTTGATCTAAATCACTTTTCGCGTTCCATTGGGCAGAAAAATCAATCTTTTTTTCGATTCGGATCACTTTTTGCAGATCTCGATATTTTTTCAGATCTACACACACCAATATAATTTGCTGTTATTTTTTTATTTTATTATGCTGTTGCAATTTTGTTTACCCTAGTGTTGTTGCTAGTCACCCCTTTCCCGTCGCTAGTCACCCCTTTCTCGTCGCTTGTCACCCCATTTATATCAGAAAAATATATAAGTTAAAACAATTGACTAAAACACATTGTTTAATAGAGATAATCATTTACTTCCGGTCTTATTTCTTTTATAAATAAATATGCTTTTGCACAAACACAACTCCAATATCATAACTTTACTTTTAAGCGCTCAAACACATAAAGTTTTAACGGTCCTAAAAAACACTTCAAAACGCATCTACACTTAAAGGCAATTTGGCGCGAAAGCAGATTTGACACTTGGTACTAGTGCTGCCAATTTGCTACACCAATACCTCCTTTGTCGATATAACTCATAATTGTGTGCAAGTGTGGAATGATGTTGAGCATATAGTAACATTTAACTTTTTCCTGAAGATTGTTGCTAGTCACCCCGCTGTTGCTAGTCACCCCATTTTACGGTATCTTACTTCAGCTACCACAATCCGATTGTATTTATTCTACCGAAACTAGCACTGAACGAATAAATTATTGTTATTTCATAATGTATCAAGAATACGGTTATTACAATTCCCTCTTTTCTCAATGACGTGTATCAAGCCACACACATACCGCACGCACGGTGTTTACACATACACATATTTCGGGACTGTTGGATACCAATTTTTTATTTTATTTTCCTGTTTTTTTTTTTCATAATTACTATTTAATTATAAATAAATGAATTATATATCATGGAAAAAAAAAATAGTTCTACCACTTTTCTACCACCTTTTTTTAAGGCTATCTACTGAGAATATCAAGATGCATATATACGTGTGTGGGGGTGCAAATGAAGTGGGATTTTCTGATTGTGTGAACTCCAAGTGGTTGGAATTATTTTAAGGTGCATATTCAAAATGGTTGAAAAAAAAAATAGAAGTGGGTAGTTATTTGTTAAAAATAAGTTTTGAGTTGCTGTTATTGCATTTTAATAGCTGTTGCAATTTTAATTTTAAAGTGCGGTATAGTCAATTTTGAGAAATAATTAAAAAACGATTTTATTCGAATTATTTTGAGAAAAACTAAGTACGGATCGATCTTGTTTAGAATACTGATATTATCTTTAATATGTATTTAAATCAAAATCGTTAGAGCGGTTTTTGTAAGAAATTTCAGAAAAAACAGTACCTTCCAAATATTGCAATTTTTAGTTTGAAAAATACTACATATTTGTTAATTATATAACTGAAAAACTGTTCGGGATGTAAGCGTTACATGATTTTTAAAGTTATATCGAAGTCGAAAATGGGGTTTTCGGTGATTCAAATTCAAAATTAAGGACACAATTATTTTGAAAACATTAATTTTACTCTAAGTTTGCATTTTGGTTAAAATCAGGTAAATTCAGGTAAACCAAAGAAAACTAAATATTTAAACAGACAGGCAAATCTTGCGACCCACTTTTTTGAGTTCGTCTATCATCGTAATGTCGGAATTGATTAACATCTCGAGTTCGAAATTATGTAGGGCTCGCAGGGTTCGGACTTTACTGCAATTGCAGTAGATCTAATTCGATTTTTCGATTTCCTGTATTTTTAACCTTCAAGCTTAGTACGCTGCTCGAGATAAATTTTCGCTCATACAAACTTCTCTCCAAAATTTAGCTGAGCTAAATTTAAGCGAATCTATTTAGCTGAATGGTACGCTGCTCGGGCTAAATATAAATAATCAAAGTTTTGTGTCATAATGTACGAGTACTTCATGTATCTGTCAAAATTTAGCGTGCTTATTTAATGGGGCGGCGGTACATTTTCATAAGCTTAACTTTGACAGATCGTTGTGTTCTGTTGTTCTGTTGCGTTTTTGTATTGCGGAGAATGGGTGAAGTAATCAAGGATGCATTTTTTTAGTTAATACCTGACGCGGAGACCTAGAATCGGATATGGTTAAAATCAGAGAGTGTTGAATTTTTGAAGAAAGTCATTTTCAAACAACAGCTTTTTTCTGTGACACTATACTCGTCGTGCTATATCAAAATTTAGCTGAGATTTTAGTTTAGCTCAAGCAGCGTAAAAAGCTTAATAGAAAGATATTGTTTTTTCTTTTTTTTTTAATTTTTTTAAAATTTTGTTTGCAACCATGTCTATAGTATTCCCATTTCAATGCCATACCCACAACGAACGAGGAAGATTTGTGTGACCCGCTGATGCATGAAGCCATTCCCAGTTGCCTAAATTCGGACCCGTTTCTAAAATCGCGGAGCATTGCCTTTCGATATAACAGAAAACTGAAAGAATTTTTGAATATTCCACTTCTGATAAAGATGTAGGTATGTTAAAAACTTCAGAATGACAGAAACTGCAACACTATCAGTGATGTTATATAGTACTGTGCCAAAGTCATATTAGGCATTTCGAGCGCCGACCTAAAACAAATAGTTCAAAGAAGTTTAACTTTTACTCCGTCGTCTCCAAGGTTATGCCTTAAGAGATGAACGTGTTTTTAAAACGAGCTCCTCTTTTTTTTAAGTCAGTTCTGTAAGGACATTTGCAGCATCTATATTATGACGGTTGTCTAATTATTTTTTGATGCGCGGGAGAACTGAATACAGATTACCCAACTAATACTCCAATCGCACTCGAAGTAGCCTCGTATGCATCTGGTGGCCTGGGGCAAACAAATTCCAAATCCGTCCCTGCCTACAGTACATGAACCCAGCTATACATGACCAAGAATGCTGTGTGCTGTGCATACGTGCACCTCTTTTAGCCACACCACCTGTTGAATTGATGAAAATGTGCTCTTGCTTACTGAATATGTGCCATGGCCCATGGCAGATGGCAATCACATTCACATGTTGTTCGGTGTTGGCTGGGTACGGGTTAGGGTATGCAGTAGGCACTTGTTCTCTGAATTGAAAACACGTGGCATTTAGGAACGGATAAGGATGTAACCATTTTGAAGGTCTTTGAAAAGTAACTCTCAAGTACCCTTCAGGTATACTCGTTCCAAAACCGTCCGGCACGGTTTCCCTGACGATTGAGCTCCCAAAAAGCTCATTCGTTGTCAAGAGGTACTATACCTAAAACTAAATATTCATCGTTTCAGCTATTAATTCTCCGAATGGCCTTCCTGCAAGGACTGCCACTCCCCGCCCCCCCCCCCCCCCCCCCCCCCCAAACATTCCAAACCCCATACTTTGAATGGCGAAACCTCATTGATCCATTGGGTTCGGGGGGTACCAAGTGGCGTACATTTTAAAAATTCTAATGGCATAGTAAAAGTTGTATGAATACCGCCCCGGCAGCAGTTGGTGCGTCCTGCACGTATACCTATGCCCCCTCCAGAGCATTGTGTAGTTTGCCTCCTCTCCACCTCCCCAGCCATTGTCACCAAATTTAAATACAAGAACAAGAAAATTCATAAAAATAGCGCGCGGGGAGTACATACCTACATGCCGCAGAAGCCTGCTCCTGCCTGCGTATAGCTGTAACCTACATATCTGGAGGCACTGCTACTGTTACTGTAGCAAGTAATAGAAAAACATAAAATGAAAAGTCGTAAACACACATTTTATATCTTTCGCGGGGGGGAAAGCGGAACGCGGTTACTGTAATAAAACCAAAAATACAGAAAAAAAAAAAATAAAAATAAATCCCTGAGCACCATCACACTCTTTCCCCAGTTACAGTACAGCCAGTGACAACTGACAACTCGCGCGCAGCGAACTTGTTTTTGTAATTTCTTTGCGCGCGTTGTCTTTCGCATCTTCGTAACGCTGGCGATGCTTGCGCTGACTTTTCTTCATTTTATTTCGTTTATTCTCGTTTTTATGCGTACTTTGTTCATATCGACCTTCACCCCCGCCCGTCGAACAACCCCTTGGAATATCTCAAAAATTAATGTGATTTTTCACTACCCCTACGTACGCACATCATCATAATGTGCTGCTCTCGCTATAGGTAGTTCGGTACTCTGCGTTTTCTATTTGACGAGGAATGTGTCCTTGAGGCACTTTGTTTTTATTTATTTTTTTTTTAGTTCCACATCCACCATCAGCAGTGCTTCCTAACCTAATCCAGGTGAGGCACTGCCACAACGTGCTGTTGGTGGAGCTTCATGTGTGTGGACCGTGAGTTTCTAAAAACAACAAACGAATCGACCCTACAACACACATCCACTCAACCACGCATGCAGCTCTAAGAATATTGCCTAGTTTTGCGGTTGCTTATGGTTGGGCGATGGGGGATACATCCTAACCAAAGGGAAGATTATATTTTCGGAACGGATTTTGCGCTTATAGAGCATAAGCGCAGAGCACACATCCTCTCGATATACTGCGGTTACCACCGCATGGCATAACACAACTATGAACGACGAGTTTAGAGACGGTTGGCTCCCGCTCCGGCTTCGGCTCCATGCTCCACAACAACCACTATGCCAGAGCATATTTCGGTGGCGGTGCCAATGCCAACTGCCGGCTGCTGGGTTTGTTATCCCGTTTTTTAGGTCTAATCAGATTTCTACTCCAGTCAACGTACAGAGATTGTTTATGGACGAGCCTGTACATTGTACAAGTGTGCGGGTGGTATATGCAGGTCGTATGTGTGCTGTGTGTATGCTTTCATTGTCTATGCCAATCGCACACGCCCTCTGGAGCCGTTTCGGTGTGTGTAGTTTTTGTGACCCTTGTTCGCTCTTTTCGGCGGGTTTTGGGGTCTTTTTTTAGTGCGGGGTGCGCCAAAAAGGGATGTGCTAGAATTTATTAAAATAATTTGCGATAGTGTGATTGGCTTTTCCGTTCGTGACGTTCGCGTAGAGCCTCGCCGTCGTTGTTGTAGTTGTACGAGCTACGAGGATAGGCACCCTCGTAGAGTGGTTGTAGGCTGTAGGCATCTAGTTAGGCATCACGGGCACGTTGGTTGATGTGTGTTCTTCTCTAAATTAGGCGATGAAAATGGGTGTGTGGAGTATAGAGCACGAGGCAATAAACATTTGAAGGATTTTTACTGGCTGTGGCGCTGCTGGTGTGCGAGTGTGTATCTGTGAGGGATTTAGATGCAAACAAGCAAACAAAAAGTTTGTTTAGTTTTTTGCTAAGTGAGTGGTGGTTGTTGCGATTTTATATGTGTACACGGGGGAGTTTTTCTAATATTATGAGGAATTTTAACAGATGGCAAGGAACGGTTATTTTTAATCATTTTTGTATGCTAGGTAGTTAAGGTTGCTGGAAGGGGCTAGAAGGAAGATGGAATGCTGGGGTGGGGGATTACCATTGAATCAGTGGGTCCTGCAACAAGTGAAATAGTGTGGGGGGATTCAATATTAAAACTAAATATAGGTAACACAGATTGTTCCCAAGTAGGCAGCAAGAAGTAGTAAAAATATATTTTCCTTTTATCCACTTTGATTTGTCACCGTGTCGACTGACACCACTGTAAAGGCAGTGGCTAGAGCACGGTTGCCAACACGGTACCTACCTACATTTAGGACAAAGTATTTATCTTTCCCAATGTTTCTTCGCCCTTTGTCCTTCCCGACGATTTCTCAGTCCGAAAGTTAATATAATTCAGCAAATAACTAAAAAATAGGGTAATGTACACAAATAACCTTGGTTATGGAAAACATATTTTTTAGGTTATTTTAAGGTAGTACGTTTTGAAGTGTACTAAAATACGAGTTGGGTGAGTAATTTATGAAACTTTTAAAATTTGTTATTTCAGTTGGAAAACTAGATCGCTGTCCCAATGTTGATTTCTCCGTCCCACTCTTTCGGTATATTTTTCCGAAGTTATGTTTCAAGTTGGCAAGCCTGGGCTCAAGGTGTACTTGCATTGACCGCCGAAAAAAATTTGAGCTTACACTTTCGATATTTTCAGCTCCCGCACTTTCAACGAACGACTTTGCAACATCCAAGAGTTCCTGTCGTGAGAAAACTTGTCAATTCACCTAAAAAAAATCACATACTTTCTTTCAAAACCTCGTAAGTCCCAATTTTATGAAAAATTACATTTAATGAAAAAGTGATGAAAAAAAAAATCACTGAATTTAAATGTTAATACCTCAGAACCCATCTTGATTCATTTTGCCTCTATCAACCAGTTTTAAAACCTTCTAAGTCTATTGGCCTTCGAATTTCCATTTAAAAAGCCGTATGTCCGTCTCACGTCTTACTTCAACAGTTTCTTTTTTTTATTTTTAAGATTGTTTTTTCGCGCCTCCTCAAAAATTCGCCATTTTCAGCTTACCTACGAGTTTTTGAAAGAAAGCCGATGCTATGTAGGACTAGGTACCTACCTTACCTACCTATCCCAATTGGAATTTCTATGATCTCCTATGGACTTGTTACGCTTCTGTCACTAGAACCAACCCTTAATAGGTCTCCAAACATAGCCCTAAGCTCCACACAGAGGTATATCTAAAGATAACCTGCTTATAGGAAAGCTTTCAAATATACCTAGCAAAATAGTTTAACGCCACAAATCTGCAACAATTTTTCGAGTCAAAATTTTAGTGCAAGATCTCAATTTAGTCGAACTGCTTGCCTCTGTCAAGAATAAGGTAAGTGCATTTTTTGGGCCTTGCTCTATTAAATCTATACAGATTCGATCCCAGATCTTATCGGTCGCTTAATAGAAAAAGAAAGATTGGCTTAGACTGAAAGATCCCTTTTGCCAAATCCAAATTGACTGTAGGTATTACTCTTAAACAGTATATGGTTTTGGATGTCCTTTTTTTGTTGTAAATCGATGCAAATTTCTTAGTGTGACAGTGTGGTCATCAGCAAAACAATAAATATTATTAAAATATATTATTATTGAAATATTTTAATGACAACAATTTTGGCAATGAGTTTGAGTTTGAAAAAAAAAAAAAATATCTCGCTTAACAATTTGTTTTCTCAGTGTATGGAGATGGAGAACAAATACAGCTTGAGAAAGAAAGACTCTTGGAGTCCGTTAGTACTAGCGTTGCCAGATTTAAGACAGAATTTTGGTTGTCCCACCGGGACAGCTTTTGTCCCGGGTTGTGACTAAAATTCATAAACAAATAAACATCTTTTATTACATTTTTCAGACTTTTAAAATTAAACAGGAGCAGTACGAGAAACGACAACGAAAATTCCCGATATGGGCGATTGCGTGCACCCCAACCTTATTAACGTAAACATATCAGCTGGCAGCTTTTTTTTTTGTTGACATTTCAAGATTATTTGAAAATAAATTCGTTTGAAAATTTGTTCTATTACACTTTAGTCTCTTTTACACGCAGATGTCTTTTTAGCCTGATTTAATGTAAAAAAAAATGAGGAAAACATGAGAAAAATGTGATACGACATTTTACTGGCTTAACAAATTCTCGTTAATATTTTCAACCAAGCACACCTAGCATATAGAAAAGGGGACCTTGGGATTCCTAGTTTCTGTAAAACGTCAACTAGATATGTCGGTACCAGGTATAGGTATCCGAAGGCGTTGACTATACAACTTGAATTGTTTTTATATTCTCGCGGTCAGCGTTACCTTTGTGTAATTTTGCCCATTTTTATTTAGAAAAGTCTCTTCATACATTTTCAAAAAAATTTGTTCTGAAATAAGTAGATACATTTAATATGTGGCACGGTTGCCTATGACTATGTTTGTTAAATAAAATATCGTGTGAAAATTCTAAAAAATTCTATACACGTGAACACTCTGGGCCAATTAAAACTCAAATCCATCTAGTCAGTCAGGTGTCAGAAAGGCAGCGGGAGGTACTGCGAAAAACTGTACAGCGGCGTTTGCCACAGCTCTAATATTGGAATTCATTAGGAATTTTTGGAAGTGCTGGGATATCTGCACTGCACTTGCATTGCATAAAAAGGGAGTCCCAGAAAACTACAGAGGCATGTCGTCTTTGATAAAGTCTGGAAAGAAGCTTTTGGGCCATGGATTTTAAGTCGGATAATGCGGTTGCTCAGTAGTAAAAACATTGGAAAAATCTTAGCTGGCTTAAGGCAACGCTATGCAATTGTATTCGGAGAAATATAAAGCTTGTGTATTTTTCGTAGATATCCGAGTTGTGTTATAGACTCTTAGGTGCTCCATTCCATAAGCTGTACATATAATCTGCATTATCGACAAAAGTTATTGAAAAGATGCTATAATGAAGTGGGAATAAAACAGATAAACAGATGAGTTTAACATTATTGCTCAGTTTGTATGTAACAGATGGTGTTAAATAAGTTATCGAGTTCTTCAGTATTCATATTTGTATCTTTACTTTTCGCAGACTGAATACAAAACAAATCATGCAGCTGTAAAAAACATGCTTGAAAAAAGCAGCAGTTCCTGGGACTTGCATTAAAATTGGAATTACAAAGTATTTTGAAATGAAAGAGGTAGTTATTCTAGAAGAGATAGGTGAAAGTCATAAGAAGAGTATAAACCAGTGCACTACCTTAGAGCTTAGCGATTTTATATGCCTCAAAAAACTAAGGCCCACGAGAGTACCTTTTTATTTCCTATTTGATGCAAATGGACCTACGATTTCATTTATGTGCAACTGGAGCTTCAAACAAAAATTATTTTAAGCCACAACAAAGACTATTTTTTTTATTAAGGGGTACCAGAGGGCGGATATCGGTCTTTCGAAGCCGTGGACGTTTTTTTCCTTTATATTTTACAAAGCGAATTCTTAGACTATCGGTTGGAACAATTATACAAGAAAGAGGTGCCTTTGGAAATTTTGAAGAAAAAGGCCTCGGGATTTATCCAAAAAAAAAACGAGCTTGTCCTTTTTACAAACAAAAGAATGGTACTACAATTCGAGCCATCAACTCTTGAGGGAATACCTCTAAAGGTGTCAGATAGGGAGAAATACCTAAGGTATGATACTCAATAGGAAACTTAATCTGGTGGCAAGCCGCGGGCAAGGCGACCAATCTCAAGGCAATGACAATGATACAAAGACTGACATATATAAGGACAACCAGGGCGATGAAAACCACACATAATTGGATTGGAGGTAATTCTCAATTTTAATCCTATGGACCTATATACATGGAGAAGTCTGCTACCATGCAGTTTTGGCCACGTACAAATTCTGGGGAAATACGTTGGAAATGTTGTCACTTCTGACTATATGTCTCGGCATCTGAACTTTGACCATTCTCCTACTCCTTTCCGAGTAAGGAACAGATGAACCCACAAATGGAATACAGTACACAGATGGAACAACCTTCCTGATAGCAGCAGTATGTCTTCCTAGCAGTGATTCGCTGTCGCGAATAGCTCAAGTTTCTTTGCTCGCAGGGCTCTACGAATCTCTGCTGCCCCTGGATACAAAGACAACGTCGGCAATGAGATAGCTGACGAACTGGCGAGAAAAGGATCTGCAATGGATCATGATAGAGCGCTACAGTCGATCAAACCTCCACTTTGTAATCTCATCTCAGAGAACGAGTGGAGAACAAGATTCGTATGAAAACCAATAACAGGTGAAAAGAACTAATTACCTGGGAAGCTATGGCCAGTATTAGACAGAGGCCGAACCATCAAACTTCTATAGTTTGGAGTTCATCGCTGTCTAAGCTGGTAGGGGCTTTAAATGGACATAACTTCCTTAGAAACAGAAACCACGCAATGAAACTAAAGATGACGATATAGAGACTGGGGACACACACCTCACTTCCTCTATTATTGCCCTAGAATCTGAAACTTTAGGAACAGAACACTTGGATGCTATCACTTCCATGATTTACGAGAACTTTCTGATGCTACACTTTTTGATCTTTACAGGTTTTTGAGGACATCAGGATCGCTGGGTGCTTCGGGTAGATACAAGAAGGAAAGACATGAACATGAGCTAACCATATACAACACCAACGGTTAATCCCCAAAAAGGGCATCACAATGGGTCCACGAGGACCTAAGTGTCGTATTGTAGGGTTTACCAACCGAACGGGTATAGTTAGGGTTGGTATTACAGAACGTGAATAGAGAGCACACTAAAAATTAAATACAAGACTTAAAACATGTAGGATATTTTAAAATGTATGAACTAAATGTGAATCAGGTACACTCCAATCAGCCAAATCAAAAAGCAGTCCGCTCTGCACAGACACCGCTTAACTGAAACGCCAATTTGCCAAAATTATAGTTTTACTTAGTGGTAATTTCTCTGAACCGAACTTCGAAACACTGGAAAACAAAAATTACGTGACATATTTTGTGTTCCAGTTAACCGATTTTTTTTAGTCCTTCAATAGTAATAAGAGGCTTGTATAGCGACCTAAGGCATCATCAGTGAAAATTCTAAGAGATGTCTAAGCTCAGTGACTCTGCTTCACTTGTTTGTTCAGTCCATAAACGAGTCTCCGCTAATCGTAGATTGTGAGATCAATACTAAATAAATGGATGGCTTCAAGTCTGATTGTTTTGACGTTGTTGGTTCCCAAACAAAGGATCGGCTTTTGGATACAATCAATGTCCGTGTTTGGAATATGATCATTTAACTTCAAGAACGAAGTCTCAAAAATATTTACAATCACTGGTAACAAGGCACATGACATTTGTAATTCGATTAATCGAACAAAAGCACTTAAAAACAAGAGAAAACACCGCAAAACGCAAACAAAACCACCGACGCGACGGACGGATAGACGAATGAGGCCGGTAAAACGTCGATGTATATAGTCGGTCTTCTATCGCACGAGACAAGGATCTCAAATGAATCGTGCATCAGGACTATTTAAATAAATATTTTTTTGGGATCCAGCTCTTGAAGAATGCGTCGAATTGCTTCTGGCTGCAATTTAATATTTGACTGCGAAGATATGCACCCTAGGGACTGTAAGCTTCCCAGAGTTTTGTTTTCTCCAAAAACAAGCAATCAAAGCGTGTGCCTTTCTTGTAGCTTGTAACTTTATTTTCTCGAATTTTTGAGACTTACAAGATTAGGCCGATAGCTGCGAGAGCAATTTGTTCCCTTCATTTAATAATCGTTTAAAGTTTTCCTCTAACAAGACGTAGGTTTTAAAGCACTGAAACTATTTTTCAGAGTCTTTTATTTTGTGTAAAGCTTGGAAAATAAAATTTTCCAATTATCGCGTCTTTCGCAACTGTCACAAATCATAGATCTATCCCTGGGATCGATTCGGTTCAAAGGTTCATTCGCTCTGTATGAAATTTCAAATTAACATAAAGATTAACATGGAGCAACATTTGCTTTTTAATTTCTGGTGGCAGTCGGGAAAAACGGGAAAATGGTGAAACAAATTTCTACCTGACTCAGTTCTTGACTGGGCATGGCCTTTACAGAGAATATCTCTTCAAAAGCGGACATGAAACGAGCCCAAATTGCCCGCATTGCGAATATGTTTCTGAATGTTTCTTTCATTGCCAACGGTACGCAACCGAGAGGATCTCCCTACGGGACCAATTCGGAGATTGGCCCACTCCCGATAATGTCGTAAATTACATGCTTCAGAATGACGAAAACTGGACAATTGTAAGTAACGTGATGGTGCGTATACTCAGAGATCTTAGACGCCTAGAGTGCCAACGGAAAGCTAATAGTTCCAACAATAGAACAAAACAAGCTGAGTCTTCATAGCGACCCACGGCGGTTCCGCGGGTGAAACAAATCGGCCTGTTCGGGAAGGGAGGTGGTTTTAGCCGATAGGAATGCGGCACTATCAATGGACGTCGGACCATTGATGCCTCATGCAAAGTTTTCACCTTCCATCGCCAAAAAAAAAAAAAAACTCAACCGTTCAAGAAATTAAGTGATCAACAACCGTGTTGATATTTGGTGCTTTACTATTCCTTTGCTCAAGCTGAATTGGTCAAGTGTAGGCATTGGCAACAGACTTATAGCTACCTCAAGCACTTTTGCTCCAGTTCGCTCTTTTAAAAAAAACTTTAGCCATCTTCTTCTTTCATCGCATTTCCTACTGAAATGTAATATGACAATGCCAGTGCCTATATTTGCATACTGCCGAAGTCAATTCATTTTAGCTTTGCCGTTCTAGTTCGATATAGTAATTGCCATTCGGTAATTCGATGCTGAACTTCACTCCTACCACTTTTTGGGAAGTAGCGCAGATATACCCTACTCACATATGTTCGCTGTAATACTGCTCCAAGAGCATTAGCAAAATTAAATCCCAGTTTCAATAATTCCATTAAGATCAGCACTTTGAGTATCCACACATCCGCCTTGCTGATGGGTGGGTGCCCTCGCCCTCGCCCGCGCCCACTCTCACCATCTCCACCCACATGTTGACATACAAGCGCTGCTCGCATATGAGTTGAAGAAGTTTGGTCGGAAAATTTAGATTTGCATGTCAAACAACGAACGGCATTGTTCGCTTTTTTTGATTTCCTTATTCTTTATCTTAACTTAGTGCTGAAGTAAATTTTTCATCTTCACTGGGACAGATACGCATCCACCTACCGCGCCATCCTATCATACACCACAAAGTATGTGTTGTATCGCGAAGATTGATTAAAAGAACTGCCTGTGGGGGTGAGTTAGGCGACAGTAGCTGACGCAATGTCGAGATGGGGGTGAAATCCTATATGCATTAGGCATGGAATTATTTTAAATTGAAAATATTTTTTATGTGTAGCTTGGAGCTACTTAAGTTCTCCCTTGCTCCGGAAGTGATGTACCTACACGCGGCACAGTGCACATCTCACCCGTCCTCCCACCTCAGCCCGGCCCGATGGTCTGTATGTAAAAAGATCTTCTTTCGCCAAACAGACGCACATACGTATACTCACATTTAGCATATGCTCGGAGGCACGATGCCTTTGTCCTATATCCTCATTACTTGACGCGCGTCTGTGTTTTGATAGGAAAGAGAAAAGTTTTTCATCTCCTTGTGCTGGGTTGTGTGTCGGTTTTTCTTTCTTTACTTTGCTTTTTCATTTTCTTGGAAAATGTTCATGTACAAAAATTGAGCTCGTTCTTTTCCGTTTTGCGAGGGGTTTACTGTTACTTAGCTTCGTCTTGGTTACGTACGTGGTACGTGGTACATCCCGCTCTGCTTCTCTATTGCAAAAACGAAAGTTTGTTGGTTTATTACACAAACTCGCGCACATACACCGCCTCCGCCGCCGCGCCGTCAAATAATAAGTGTACTACCCGCAACACTACCCCTTCACTGGGTGGGTAAGCTTCTTTCGTGGATCTCTGTTATCTTTGAGCGCGCACAAAGGATACACATCGAAATCATGTGTGCGGCAGCCGCTGATGGCAAGGACATGTGAGCAGCAGCAGTACAAGGTTTGTAGCATGGGGGCTTTGCATAAGATAAAAAGAAGCGAAAAGTTGTTGCGGTTTCTTACAGCAATATTGCGTTACACACAGCTACAACGGCAAGCCGATGGAGGGCAACATATGATTTCAAACTCGCATCTGGCTAAATGGGGAGCACTGTGGAGACTAAAAGGAGATCGTAGATAGAAGGTGTTGCGTCCTCAAATGGATTACAGATTTACGTACATAAAGTCGGCTTTTAAAGTGAAGATGAACTTTTAAGTTTCGAGTTATATCCCAATGAAATATTTTAATACAGTAAGACCCGCCAGTTGGGACACCCTTCATATGGGCAGTTCTCATAGCTGTATATGTTGGAATTTGTTTGGATATAGCAAACCTCCCCTTCGTCAAACACGGCTGCTTATATGAACCAGAGACAATAATGAGACCCCCTCACAATCCTCTTGCCGCTGGCCCCCCTTTTTTCAAATTCGCCATTTTGTTTTCCTATCGTTGTTATGTCAATTCAGAATCCATGTGACATGTAAAAACATGATATGAACAAGGACTGCGAGAGGACTTCTGACTAAAAGTTATATTACTAGAAGTCTAAGGGAGCTTCCACACTGGAAGGAACAAAACGCCTTATTTGGGTTTCTTTCTTTGTTTTGCCTTATTCAGTGTGGGCGCGCGTATTTAAATGTGTGTCTTTAGATTCCAGAAATACACAAAAAACAGTTTTGTTTGTCTAAGGCGTTTTGTTCCTTCCGGTGTGGAAGCAGCCTAACTCCGCTGGTTCGTGAAGAAGCCTATCAACTCTCATTATATTTGTTTTGTCATAGAGTTTAATATTTTAAATATTTTTCTTTTTGACAAATTTCATTTTAAAATCGCTAATTATAATAACATCTGTAATGAGCTCTACAATTTTAATTGGAGCCTATTTTTAACTCCAGGGAAAGAAGAACTCTGCTTGGTATTTTATACCGTCTTATAAAACTTATTTTCTGGTTTTGTCCCAGTTGTTCAAATTAAACAAATTTATAAATTGATTTTCGTCCTTGGGATAGTGATGTAACACGTAGACTTAAGTTTCTTAAAAATAGAGCCTCTAGAAAGTGAAGCTCAAGTATATCGAATGATGACTATACTTTATATCGTCAATTTTATATCATAAACGAGCTCAAAACTTCTATACACCATGCCTACTCAGCTTATATCAATGATGTCGAATCAAAAATCAAATCATCGCCAAACATTTTTTGGAATTTTGTTAATCTACAAGAGAAAAGTTATGGTTTTCGGCTTCTTTTTCTTATGGATAACAGTCAATAGATGATATCCGCATTATCTGGAATAGTTTTGCAGCATTTCGCATTGCTTTGCCCGAAGATATGATACTGAGTAAACTCAGAGATTTGGCCCTTAATTTTAATCCTGGACCCGATGGTGTTCCAGCAGGCTTTTTAAAAATGTGTGCCCTTCCTTTACATTCCATACTTTCCCATATGTAATGTATCGTTGAAGACTGCTATCTTCCCTTCCTCCGTATGGAAAAATTATTTTATAGTAGGTACCAATATTTAATTCCAGTCGAAAAAACAATATTGAAAATTATAGGGAGATCTGTAAACAATAGTCCATCCCTAAACTGTTTGATGAGTTAGTGACTGACAAGTTAATTTTTTTTTTAAATTGAATATGCAATACCAACATGGCTTTGTAAAAAACAGATCCACTGTTACAAATCTTCTCCTTATCACGAATGTTTTTATTAGTGAGATATAAGGGTAATCAGGTCGATGCTAATTCCACTGATTTCAATAAAGCGTTTGACCGAGTTGACCACAAGCTTCTTCTTTACAAACTTGAACGTTTAGGGTTTCCTACAGCTTTTCTTAGATTGTTATGATCCTATTTAGGAAACACCTACCGGATAATTTGTGAAGTTTTGGGGACGCTTTCCAAAGAAGTCATTGTAACACACGGTGTCCCACAAGGAAGTGACATAGGCCCACTCTTATCTATTTTATTCGTTAATGATGTCAAATGTTTGTTCCACATTGCAATATTCTGATATTTGCGGATGATTTTAAAATACACTCTTCCTGCAATGATCCTAATAGTTTTGATAGATTGAAAGCACATCTCCAAGACTTCGTTTCATGGTGCAATAATAAGTACCTGTCCCTTAATGTTAGTAAATGTTCGGTCGTTACTTTTTCCGTCGTTACAACTTATTGGACTCGAGTCTCTTGAGGTAATTTTTCTTCAATTTTAGTTTCTGATTTCAGTGTACGATGCAACTTATTTCATATTTCCTCTTGTCTAAAAAAGCCCATTAATTTGTTGACAAATAAATAAATAAATGGACCGAAAGTACGGTGTATCACTTTTCTAGTTAATTTCTTTTTGGGGATATCATTTTAATATTTTTAATTTTTGACATTTTGTTTTAAAAATGTTTCGACTTACCAGTAAGATAATCTAAGTGATATAATCTTTTTTTGGATTTCATTGCCTACTTTAGGGCGACAGAAGATGCTCTAACTTACCGAAGTGTTATTAAAGTGTATGTGAGGGCGCACACGATTTATTGAGGGCCCTCTTTGCTCTACTCTAGGCAGAGGCAGTAGAGGCCAGTTCCATTCCAACTACGAATCAAAATTGCGATTGCGACCAAAAGCTGGAAGAAAAGTCGATAAAACGTAAAACAAAGAACAGAACAGTTCAACTCTGGGGAATTGTTATGTGTTTTTATTTTTAGCGAACGACTGGGTGAACGCGTTCGCCTAGGTGAATGTTTTGCGAACCTCGTTATATTTTATTTAAAAATGAAAAGAAATAGAAATTGACAGTTATCACATATTCGGCATTAGTGTCACAGTATAAGAGGAACGATTTTGGTAGTTACGGTATAAACCATATCACGCCAATTTGAAAAAAAAAAAAAAAAACATATTGTAACTTGCGCTTGTGTGAAAAGATAAGTAATTTATTTTATATTAGTCCACTGTATCTAAATGACGTTGATAAATAATTAATAAATATTTAAATATGTAACTAAAAGTAATAAAAGATGTGAAAATAAATGTAACACATATCATTTTATAAGTCTCACAGTCTTCTTTTTTAAGCTCATCCAGTCTGCCGCCCTGAGTTTGCTTGCATATCGTTCGCATATTTACATAAGTTCAACCTTCTTCTGTATGTCCGTAATTTGCTCTTCCGCGTTCGTTTTCGCGAATCGCAAGTGAAGTGACTCCGCAGGCCTTCACCACAATGCCGAAGTCGACTGAAAAATATATCGCCAGGTATTCTCACGTAGACTCGCCGGGGACCGAAATCTCTTCGCAGAGAACTCGAAAAGAATGAGTTGAACCACCTGATTGTTGAATGTTGGTCCCATTTCAATTCTTGTTCTTCTTGAGCTCATTTTGCCAAGTAGTAGTATGCCAATGGAAAAATATTTAAATTATCAGGAATTTTTAGAACTGCGTTTACGTGACAATTTGGCGATTGTCGTTCGCTTGCTCATTGTCCTGCTTAAAGTCCCAAAAGTACTCAAATATATTTTTGGCGATTATAAATTTTGACCACTTTATGGATCTTAGGCCATTCTCAAGATTGACGAAACACATCGGTGGGCCAGAGATGCTTTCATCTTTGGCGTTTGTCTTGTTAAGTCATCCTTATTTTTGGATGCACAGCGTATCCATATGACCCAAGACAGTTTAACTATTTATACTTCGTTAAAGTGTTCCTTGCATTGCTTTACAGACAGCACTTGTTTTTAATACTAGTAGTTCTGCCTTTGCGCAGTGGGTTTGTGGTTAGTGTGTTGAACTACTAAGCGAGGGGTTCCAGGTTCGTATTCCAGGGTTTTTTTTTTCCACTGCGCCACCTCTCGCGATCGTCTGACAAACATCCGAAAGTATAACTGTCTTGAAAGAGCTTCTCAAGTAGCCGTTTGGAATCGGCCTAAAATTGTAGATCCCTTCCATTCGTTCCAAAAATGGAAAACATAAAACGAATGGTTGTGGAAAACTAGGCCTAGGGTCCCTACGGACCTGTTGCGTCTACTATTTATTTATTTATTTAGTACTGTCTTTGCGTTCAGAGTTAGAGTATAGACGGTTATGATTTTACTTCTTTTGCCCAATAAAAGGTCATCTAAAAAAGTTTGGAATATACATAACCTGGAAATATATATTTTTCTGGGTTTATTTCCCCTGCTGGTTAGGCAAGAGGGATGCAACGAAATGATTAGATTTGTCTTCTACAACCACTACCACTACGCTAGTAAATACGCTGTCGTAGCGAGCGTAGCGGATCCGAAGTCTATTGATATAAAGCAACCCCGAACAGGAATCAGCATTAGAGTTCAGCTTATTTAGCATTGCTGGCCATCTTTAAGTTGATGATCACTTTCATGGAAGGATAACTTTAACAGCTACCACAAAGTAGAGGAGTGTATTCTTTGACCAGTTTAGCACACAACATACTAAGTGCTGTTCGCCGCCTTGAAAAACTCGTAATTTCCATTGCACATCCCATTCTTGTTCTCAGTTTAACCCCACTGTTTAAGATTGATAAGAGAAACCATATGAAGGAGACGGGTATGTGTATGAAAAGCCCAAGTCGTTTTTCTGTTCACAATTTCGTTTATTTTTTCGCATCTACCATTCAACCATTCTCACCATGCTGCCGGAGGGACGAAATTTTACTCTTCTTTGAAAGTTTATTTTTCTAATAACTCTGTACACACAGTTTAAATAGAATTTGTGTTCTGTTTTTGAAGTAGTAGGTGGGCGGCGAAGGGGGTATAGCTGTATAGGGATAACTGAGTTCCGGTGGCACATCAGAAGAACAAGAGAAGACTAAAAGGCGCAGCGGAGGCGGACGGTTTTTCATTATTAAAAAAGGGAAAAAGTTTATAAAAATGGGAAAAACTTGAGTGTAACTAAACATAAATTTGAATTTTACCAAGGGATGGTTATGTTGCGGCGCTCGGTGTGAGGGTGCCTTCAGAGAATGAGAAGTTTATACTTATTTCCTTGTCGTCGTTAGAAGGCTTCCGGTTTTTTTTTTGTGCCTCCTTATTCGTTTGCAAACAAAAATGAATTTAAAACACACACATGTGCGGAAAGAACGAATAAACATTCAACTCGAACTCGGGGAAACATCCTTTGAAAGTTGGTTCAAGGTTTTTTTTTTTTTTTGTTCGCTGTTTTTTTTTTACGACGTCCTGGTGGGTACTTATTGTGGTTTTCTGGAGGAAACACAAAAAACAATATCTACAACAAGAAGAATATTTTCAATTAGGCAATAGATGTTGTCGTTGATGAGGGACAGAGCGGGGTGGCAAGAATAGGAGAAAAAACGGGAAGAAATTAATAATAGATGTACCTATAGGTACCTACTTTCATTATGATATTAGATTTTTGGTGATAAATAGAGAGGATGTGGTGGGAAACTGGGACTGTGTGTGAATCTGGGACTCACTTTATAAAACACATACTTAGTCGCATTACCTACTTCCAGTCGGGATAAAGTTTGTGTACAAGATGTCGTTTAACCTAAGGATGTGGAAGCGCCAGGATATGATCGAATACCGTTTGAACTCTATAAGAACTGCTCGCAGGAATTTTTATCTTCTCTCATGCAGGAATTCAATGGAATATTTACAACAGCGGACGTACCTGAAAGTCTCCAGAAAGCGATAATTTTTCCTCTTCAAAAAAATGAGATTACGAGGATCCAGAAAATTACAGAGGGATATCGTTTCTTAACACATCCGCGAAATGGTTTTCCAGTTTACTGTTCAGAAGAATCACAGAATGGGTGATAAATAAGAAGGTTTTACATGAGTTTCAATCTGGTTTTCGGAGAAACTATTCTACCATAGACGAAATATTCTCGCTGGTAAATATTGGAGATATATATAAAATGAAGCGGCAAACATTGTACGTCTTATTCGTAGATTTTCGTGCCGCTTTTGATTCTATTCCGAGAGAAATACTTTTTTATAAGCTGTATAAGTATGGAATCTCGTCTCAGGTCATCAACGTTTTAAGAGCATTGTATGAAAACAATAAAGCCTGTGTAGAGGATTTTGAAGTTTCCACGGGTGTTAAACAAGGCTGCGTTCTTAGCACCTTGCTATTAATATTGTATACTAGCAAACCCGGCGAACTCCGTTTCGCCACCAGATGGCTTCGTTTTTTGTAAATGCCTGCTGTTGAAATTGAATACAAATTTGCACAATACGCGTGATTGATTTGATGGTTTCCAATTGAACTATTAGGAAACGAATAACTTTAACCTCAATTTCACAGTGAACACAATACCGGTTTTAAGTTAGCGTTTGAAAGAACGTGCGCATAATAAATGTCACATGAAATTAACTGAGCAGAGTACAATGAGTAGCTGTCAAACAATGTATCACGCACCGGCGCCATCTACTTACAATGAAACGCACTTATTTTCATGAGGGATACTCACACACCACGTACTGGCGCCATCTCCTCCACCACTATGCAAAACCATATTGGTTTGTAGTACATGCTATGTATCAGAGATGGCGCTGTATGTGAAAAATGATTTTCCCTGTTTTCCTGCTTTTCTGTTGAATTTTTCCTGAATTTTGTTTGCTATAAACCTATAACGGAGCCCGAGACCTTTCCAACGAATGCAAAACCGTGGTAATCGGTTCGTGCGTTCTGGAGTTATAGGGTCAGGAAGGAAAACCCGACTTATTTTTATATAATAGATAAATGATATAACCGAACACGTTATGGGTGGAATAGAGCTCAGTGGTACCAATACTCCAGCACTGGGGCTTGCAGATGACATCGTTTTTCTAGGTGATAAAACAGATACGACCTGGAATTTGACTGTCAACCTAGAAAAGTAAAAGATGATAATTTTTAGAGATGGTGGAGGGCGGTACGCTCGAGCAGGAAAATGGAAATTTCAAGGCGAGCAGATTGAGATAGTCAAACAGTACAAATATCTTGGAGTGCTGATTATGCCGAGTTTAAACATGAGCAAGCACCTAAAGGCTAAGCTAGGAGAAGCTAAACGAGCGATTTGCGCAGTCTGGGGAAATGTTATTAATAATAACCAAGTTTCACATACAACAAAACAGAAAATATTCCGTGCTACAGCGTCTTCAATTTTGATTTATGCAGCACAAGTTTGCTGTTATTGCTCGTTTGAAGCTGTGGAAAAGTTTATCTGATATTTCCTCAAGAGGCTTTTTATAATTCCACGTAGTTCCCCCAACTATATGTTACACTTGCAGACTGGAGCAGCTCCCCTGTTCATGGATACCCTCAAACTGCATTTAGATTACATTGTAAAGGTCGGTGGGATGAGTCAGGAAAGACTTCCAAGGTTGGTGCTTGCACAAATGCTACGTTACAAGGGCAAAGAGCTTATGACGAATTTTTAAATGAAGCCCAGTCATCCCAACACAGAGCTTACTATAGCAAGCTTAATTATTACCTAAAGAACAAGACTTATTTTTTGAGCAGGTATTCGGTAGAAAAGATGAGGACTATCTTCAAAGTAAGAGGTGAAATTTGTAAACTAAATTTTATTCAACACCGCCCAGAGCTACCAATTCTATGCGATCTTTGTAATCTCAAGGAGCGGGAGGATGTATTATGCGAGAAACAGATTAACACAGCGACATCAACAGCAACTTTGACAACTTTTTAGAACCACTGTATTTTAATTACCTACTTTGAACACTTTAGCACAGCAGCATCGACAGCGACATCAACGTTAGAGCTAATCCTAAATTCGCTGGGAATGTTGCTGTCAAAGTCGCTGTGTTAATCTTTTTCTTGCATTACACTTCATCGCAATATGTCCATTGTCCAATATTTCAAGATATCCGCATAAACTTTTTCGGTGCTCCGACACTTGGGTTGGAGACAGGAATCCATGTATTGAATGATGGTAGAGATGGGAACTTGCTCTACAATTTCACAGTCAACGTTCAACGCACTTCGTTACAGAAATTGCATAATTAAAGAAATGCTTCAAAAGGAATAAAGGAATGAAAAGGCGGGTAAATTCAGAACTGGTAAGAAATGGATCTGCTAAGGATCAAGATCGGGCGATCAAATCGATCAATCCACCGCTCTGTAATCTCAGAGAGAGAGAGTGGAAAACAAGATTCGCATGAAAGCCAACAACAGGTGGAAGGAATTAACTACCTATGAAATTTCACGGAAGCTATGGCCGGAATATAATACAAGTCGGACAAGCAAGCTTATGCGGTTTGATAGAACGTCGCTACATAAACTGGTAGGTGCCCTAACAGGTCACAACTTCCTGAGAAACCATACTACATTGAAATTAAAACTCAAGAATGACGATATATGCGAAGACGAGGAGGTGCATGAGGACACACCTCACTTCCTCTGTCACTGCCCAAGTCTGTGCCACAAATAATTTATTCCTTTTTCTGTAATTGGAAAAGATTTTTCTAACTTTATAATTCATAAACAACATTTCAAGACCAAGGTTGAGTTCAACGATAAAGTTTGAGTGGGAAAAAAAGCAAAAGAGAATTTTTACGGTTTCGTATTAAGTATGACTGGTTCCTAAATTTGATAAATTACCAAAGACCAAAGACAGTCAGAAATAAGTATGAAATAAGGATAGATATAATCTTAAACAAAAAAAGAGTCAAATAGCCTTGAGTGAAAAATGAATAAAACGCAAAATGAAATAAAAATAGGTAGATTTAAGTCCTACCATTTATATCTTGTCTCAGATAATTGACTAACTTTGTGATATCAGTCACATCTCGAACAGAAATAGTTAAAGTGCAATTTGAATTGGTCGAGGCTTGAGCCCTGGACATGAAAGAGGATTTCAACACCCGAAATATATGAATACCACTGTTCTTACCCTCTTCCAAATATCACAACTTGCATTTAAAAAAGAGAGAAATAGAAAAAACTGAGTGAGCGGCAATAGGACGAGGGTTACCTTCCGGGACGCTTTAGAGTCACTTTGACTCCTTTTTGAGTGCCTGGACTCCGGACACATCTTTTTGAAAATCAGTGAATTCGGACTCCTTTTAAAAATGTAGGATATTTTTGCTATAATTCAAATTTTTTCAGTGTATTTAGTTGATTTTGAAAGAATCTGGTTTTACCTGAATTTGAATTGAACAGTTTGTTTATTTAAAAAATAAAAGAAAATATTGAAATCGGAATGAGACTCCTTTTTTCATCCAGGAAAATTTTCAGAGGTAACACTGAATAGGACTGTTTATTTTCCAAGTAGAGTAGAATGTACTGCAAAGAGCTCGAGCATGTTCTCAACCAAGTGTGGTTTGAGTGATCTATTTTATTTATAAAACACATTTGAGCAACTGCACTATCTTTTTGAGGCTTCTTCTGATTTCTGCATACCAGCAATCACATCCCAGGTGAGCAGTATAATGGTTAACTGTCAAAATATGAACTTCTCAGTTAAGTCTAAGGTCACAAATTCTGAGCTCTGAAAGTGTCGGAACCAGTGTTGTCATGTCGTGGGGATTATCCCTTTTTATGGGGGTTTCAATGTCCGAAAGGCCTTTCATCTGATAAAGGGAAAAAGCACCAAATCGTGGGAGTTTCTGCTGAAATTTCATCAAAACTCCTACTCCTAAACACACTGTATGTCCATAAGAAACAACTCACATAATTCGTCTTTTAGCAACATTTTCTAGTACCAAAAAAATTATCGTAGCAATATTACAAACTCTGGTTTTTATACTAAAGGTTAATTAACAGTGATTTTCTTTACGTGTAATAAAAATTTTACTTTTAAAAACTGGATTTTGAGGCAAGAAAGTATTGTGGGATCTTAAAAGGGAATTTGTGTACGATAAAAAGGGAAAAATGACCACGCTTCGTGGGATAAATGAAGAGAGGGTGCTAGCAACACTGGTCTAAAAAAAAATCGCTAAAATCTTGTTCCGCTGTCGAAAATAAGAATTCCTTAAATTAAATAGCTTGTGAAATATTGTGGTCGTTTTGTCAGCTTTGACTTAAAAATTGTGAAAAGTGTCCTAAAGCTTACTTACTGAGCGTGGTTTATGTCCTGGCAATGGAAAAAAAGAAATGTCTTTCCAAGAGAAAAATATTTAGAGCTGAGTTTCTAAAATTCAAAAGCCGGCACTTAAAGCAGTTTGATGATGAAGCGGTGCTTCGAATTCCACCCAATATGTAGTATTTAAAGTTCGCCTATTAGCCGAAACAACAGTTAAATGTGAAACAAACCTTTTGGTTTATTTAACCGAAAATATTTTCTGATTACTTTGGGACTGAAACAACGCTGTGGTTGTATCTACCCCACTATGTCGAATTAAATTGCTGAATTATGACCAAAAGAAGCACTCTGAAAAATACATTCACAAATGCTCCGAAAAGCTTGTATTAAGCGCTCAGAAATTTGTCGACAAATGCTCCCAACAAAGCGTCAATAAAGAGAAAGAATCGCTTCGCATAAAAATGCGTCCAATACGAGCTTAAATATTTAGATTAGCTGTTTGAAAAATAAATAAGTTATCCACACATCTGCCATCGTCATTTATGCTCATCTTACGCTTTCGAGGGTCTAAATGAGTTCAAAATGGCTGTTTAAACTCATCTTCTCCCCACACACCTAGATAACGGCCTGTTACAATGAGTTGTTGTTCCATCCATCAGTCAGTTTTCTTACAATAGGTATACTATGAGTTATTACCGCGTTGAGCATTAATTTTTCCATTTTCCCTGGCAAATTGTTTCGTTAATGCCATAATTTCTCGAGCACTAAACGGCCGGATGTTTTATGATTCTCAAAGAGTTCCGTTTCACACACTTTTGCCAATTAGGCAACAGAATGTGTTCTATTGTTGGATTCCTTTATGCAGGCTGATAAAGCGCATACACTTAGGCAGATACATAACCACCATAATTATAATACAATCATTGTGGACTGTACTGGTAATTGAAGGAACATGTTCTGTGTTTGCTATTATTTTTTTAAATTCATTTTTTAACTGCCCGCCAAAAGCACTTATTCTCTATGCGGTATATCACTCTAGGTTTTTGTTTCATTCCGACTCATGTTTTGTAGATTTTAAGTGTTGCATCTGAATAGGTTTTGGACAATAGGATGGGCACTTGTGTGGAGAATGGAAATTGAAAGGGATTTTTGTATACCAGGCCAGACTGCTGTTTCAATTTTCAATACTAATGCTTGTCTAGGCTTTGGCTAAATAAGAGAGGTTTTGCAGGATAACAAAAATAGGTGCTCACAAACAATCGGTTGTCTTTTTTTTTGTGTGAAATGAAAAGGACTTGGGATATTTTCCCTTATTCGAATTGGTAAATTGAAAATTTGTTCGGAGGATAGTTTAAGTCTCGAATGTTTGCTAGAGGTCCGCGGGATATGGGACACAGGTTCACAAGTCCACAAGCCAAAAGTCCGTAATGAACTTTTGACCACTATTGCCACCGACTTGAGGTAGCAATTCATAAAGCCTAGGTACTCTCTCAGACTGGCATTTCTGATTCAGAAAAATACCTCATTCTACCTACGATAATTTGAAAGAAACGATTCGTGGCAGTAGATGGAGGTAAGACGCAACGAAATTTAACCCTTTAATGACATTGGACGTCGCAAAAATGTAGCTCTCCAAAATGCGGACTCTACTTCACGGTCTAAAAAAGTAGGGTATCAGTGCCACGTATAGCTATCTGGTGGAGTTCCACAAGTATCGGCATTTGGGGCCTTTTATATGCAACGTTATGTATGATTGGGTTCGCCGGATTCGTAGGGAATGTATCCAAAAAGTTTGCCTGTAAATGATATCAGTTGGGCAAGAGCTTGAACATAAACCATAACATAACCAGTGAGTAGTCGAAAGAGAGACCATCACCATCAGAGTTGTTAAACTTAATACACTTGTGGATGAAAAGCATCAGAAAGAGTGAAAATTAGGCACATAAGTCTGTCTAAAGTCAGACAAGGCTGCTGGACCAGACGGCTTACCTGCCGAGCTCTTCAAGGCAGCCGGAGATGAATTGGTAGAGTGCATACACCAACTCGTCTCCAAAATTTGGTAAGAGGAAAGTATGCCTGATGAATGGAACCTCAGCATCGTTTGCCCGATCCACAAGAAAGGAGACTCTCTAAACTGCGCCAACTATAGAGGCATCAGTCTCCTTGACACTGCGTATACGATCATGTCTGCTGTACTGTGTGAACGCCTGAAACCTTTCGTCAACGATCTGATGGGTCCATATCAGTGCTGTTTTAGGCCCGGTAAGTCTACGACCGATCAAATATTCACACTACGGCAGATCCTGGAGAAAACCCAAGAAGTCCAAATCGATACTCACCATCTTTTTATCGATTTTAAGGCCGCATATGACAGCATTTATAGAGACGAGCTATACAGAGCCATGTCTAGTTTTGGCATCCCTGCCAAACTTGTCAGATTGTGCAGAATGACGATGGAGAACGCTCGCTGCTCCGTAAAGGTAGGAAACAATCTCACCGAGACCTTTGATGTCAAATTTAGACAACGCGACGCGCTGTCATGTGACTTCTTCAACATCATTCTTGAGAAAATTGTGCGAAACTCACAAGCCAACCAGAGGCACAATTTTCCATAAGTCTGTGCAACTACTTGCATATGCTGACGACATTGACATTGTTGGCACAACACAGCGAGCTGTCACTGGTGCGTTTGCTAGTATTAGTACAGAAGGGGAAAAAATGGGTTTAGTTGGTATTGAGGGTAAAACAAAATATATGCTGTCAACAAGAAGGGACACACAACATCGAAGAATCGGACAGAACGTAACGATAGAGAGCTATAACTTTGAGGTAGTTAGGGACTTTGTCTAACTCGGATCCGCTTTTAACTCTGAAAATGACATCACCTCAGAAATCAAGCGAAGAATCACTCTTGCCAACCGCTGTTTCTTTGGCCTAAGACGGCAATTGATTAGTAAGGCCTTGTCAAGAAGCACTAAAGAGATTCTATATAAGACTCTCATCATCCCTGTCCTGCTCTATGGCGCAGAAGCATAGACCCTAGCAGAAACTGATGAGGATCTTCTTGGTCGCTTCAAACGCAAAATTCTTCGAGTGATTTTTGGTCCCGTCGACGGGATTTGGAGGAGAAGATTTAACAGCGAACTCTACGAGCTGCACAGCGACATCGACCTGGTCAGAAAAGTACGCATAAGTCGTCTAAGATGGTTAGGACATGTAGAGCGAATGGACACCAACGCTCCGGCCTGGAGAGTCTTCGATTCCAACCCGGAGGGACAACGCAGTAGAGGAAGACCTCACCTTAGCGCTCACCTTGGCGCGCGCAAGTGGAAGGGGACCTCAACCAACTTGGAGTGCGCAACTGGAGGAAGTTAGCCAAAGATCGCGCTAACTGGAGAGGCGTATTGGTTGAGGCCCAGGTCCATCCCGGACTGTAGCGCCACCTTAAGTAAGTAAGTAAGTAAGTCTGTCATGAAGATAGAACGATCAGCCATAACATTTTTTGCCTGCCCTGGAAAATCATACCTACCTGTAGTCCGGCAGGAAGGGTGATAAAGGTTGGTGACATCAAGAAAAAACACCCAGTTTTTGTACACTAACAGCCAGATGCACTATTACAATATAATTCGCATCCATCAGTAGCGACTAAGGGGTCAACTACTAAGCTGCTGTGATATGTTGTAAAAGCTATGCCTACACTCAAGTCATTGTTTGGCAGTGTCCTAAGTTTTGGAAGCGCAACATCCAGCCATATATAGCTGCTAATGTCGTAAAAGACCCTGTGCAAAGTACCATGCTACAAAACTTCATAAATTATTTTGCAGCACTCTGGTCAGCATAGCGACCATAAAACATCAGTCAAGCAAATTCTGTTGTGTATGAGAAGACTCATGAGTTTTTATCGACTTCAAGGCCGCACAGGCAAAGTCGGAAGTTCCATACAGCGGAAACCGAATTTTCAACCCCGGCAAAACTGATCCAACCAACACGCGTGTCGCATTAACCTGGAAAACATGCAGTCGAATTTGCAGAACTATTTCTAATATTCACCTGCTTTCCTCAAGGGATATTCTATCATCGGACTTCAGGACTGAGTCGGAAGATGGAACTTATACCTACCTAGTAGTACCTAGGCAAACATTTTCAGGTATCCAACAATAGACTGTAAGGTCGACAATCTATACTCGATCTGGGATAATTTTTTAACACCAGTCTACAGGTTTAAGATGACAAGAAGCAGTTTCAAAGACAAAGCAATGGCAAATGCCATATCAGGGTGTTTAAATTTCGACAACTGGAAACAATGCGCACAGGGTCGCAGATGATGTAGGGGTGCAGTGTTTTATGAAGAAATTATTTACGGGCCGTAAGCTTATTAAGTAAGAAATTAGTAGATGGTACCACGTACGATCAATAAATGTAGGAAATAGACCGTCGGCTCCGACAAGTGTGAGAGGATTTTCTTTTAAAATGTTGGGCCAGAACCGGGTATAAGTGCACGGAAACCTAAGGTATATTTTTTTTTTATAGTTTTTGCCCGTGATGGTAAGTTTAATCTGGAAGGTCCCCAAACAAAAACGATTACACCTGCGCCCTGCAGATTCCTCTATCGCAGAAAACATAACTACAGCAAGGCTTTGAATTGTTGGAGAACGAACTGAGTGACGATGTAATTTTGAGTCTTAGTTGGAGACTATTTGCCTCAGGCAAAATATTTCGGAACTGGCTATTTGGAAAATCATATCAATTCTATGCAATCAATGGACGCCAATCAGAAAAAAAAATTGTTGATGCTAGTTCATTTCTGTATAGAATAATAAGGGACCAAGATGCCTACCTTGAAGTACTCCATCATGACAGGAATTAATGGAACAGCAGAAACTGTGGACCTATATAAAACATTGTATTGTCATTCTTCTTAGAGATTGAGCAAGAAAATTGTATTACAAAGTTTGTCGAGCATTTGCTAATATCGCTGGTTGTCAACATAAAAGTGTCTTCTTAACATAAATTTTGTCAATTTGGTGGGTACGCAGTAGCTTAGTGTTAGTGTGCTGGACTACTAAGCGAGGCGTCTCAGGTTCG
Source organism: Cheilosia urbana (assembly GCA_946477585.1). Taxonomy (NCBI): domain Eukaryota; kingdom Metazoa; phylum Arthropoda; class Insecta; order Diptera; family Syrphidae; genus Cheilosia; species Cheilosia urbana. The sequence goes on along the minus strand of OX297854.1, from coordinate 12,970,755 downwards.
CATCCCGAAAAAACCCAAATTCCAACTTATGGGTTTTTTCCACTGCGCTACCTCTCGCTACCGTCTGACAAACATCCGAGAGTATAAATGTCTTGAAAGAGCTTCTCAATAAGCCTTTTGGAGTCGGCATAAAATTGTAGATCCCTTCCATTCGTTCTAAAAATGAAAAACTCACACAAAACGAACGGTTGTGAGAAGCTAGGCCTAGAGTCCCTCCGGACCTGTTGCGCCAACTATTTATTATTTTATGTGTCAAATGTTGGTGCAATTATGAGCCAGTGACTGCCGTAGTGGAATCGGTTATCAGTAGAAACTCCCATTGAAGATGATTACTTTGGAAATAAGGTCAAAAAATGTCTCCAACTTCTGTCTATTTATAGAAAAGGAAAAATATACCCACATCTATGGATTTCTTGTTAATCACCTGTCCCACAATTGAGACATCGCCTCATAGCTCTTGGAGCGATATTAATTAAGGCCATCCAATCCATTTAAAAACCCACCTAATTAAACGAACCTTTTCTACAAAGCCCGACACGACAGCATAACAATATAGTCAGCAGATAAGCTGTCTTGAGAAAAAATTAAAAGAGATTCCCTCTATCTGCTACCTAGCTACCTAGCAGCTGATGGAAACACTGAGTTCGGGATTATCAATGTGTGCCACCAACACGCATTCCAATATACCTACGCCCAGCCCAACTGCCACCACCAAAGCGGTATCCTTCAGAAAAGCTGATGCCCCCCGCCCTCTATAATAGCACCGCCAAGGTCAAGATCACGGCAAAATGTCGTCGAAGGACAACACCAGCAACAGCAACAGCAACATCAACAGATTTAACCCCAGCGCGTTGTGTCGACACAAAGCGAATCGAGAAAAACACAAATTAACACATGTTTCGTCTCGGTTTCCTTGCGCGCCTCTCTCTATAATCCTTATCTGGTGTTTTCCTTCACCGTTTTCTCAAAGTGAAAATATACATTTCACATTGTTATAATTATTCCGTATGCCGGCAAGCGGATGAGTGGGTGGGTATAGCTGTCTCCAGTCTCCACGTGCCGGTCTTCCCCGACTCCAAGCGCCAAGACGAGAATTCCACCGTGTCGTAACCCCCACTCTGGGAATCCGTGATTTTTCACCTATTTCCATCCACTCGGCTGAGAAATGAATGCTTTCGGCTTCGTAGTGAAGGATAATTTTCTCAGAAATTTTCTCGTCGTTTCTCTTTGGTTCTGTTGAGCGGCGGGCGGTGCGGTTGGTGAAATGGTGACTGGGTGATTGCCGAAAGTGAGGTCGCTTTGTGTGTGCAAGGATATTTTTGGTCGAAGAAAGGAACACAAAATGTGTTCGTTTGCCTGACCTTGTAAACACAAAAAGAGAGACTCCCACATATGCGTTGTGCCGGTAGAGCCAAAGCCAGAGAAAAAATCAGAATCGTTGGCTGTTGCCATCGTCATTGTCGTTGCTGTTGCTGTCTTGCCGTCTTCGTCCTTGGATCACGGCCAGACAAGACAGAGAGGGTGGCACTGCCAATGGGTGGCCTGGAGTCGGAGTTGGAGATTGTTGCGTGTTTTCTCTCTGTTGCCACGGCTACCCGAAGACCGAAGTGCAAAGTGGGTAAGTAGCCTGTCCTTATCTGAAGAAGGTACAACTTTGTGTGATGATGTGCGTCCGTCACAGGATGTCATACATCGGTTGGTATAAAAATAAATCAATTACGATTGCCTGGGGGCCCGCGAGGAGGATGATGTGCCAGGTAAAATGACATAATGAAATGGAGGACCGCCGTCATATATTCACCATCTATACCGCCGCCACCCCTTGCGCGCAATAATTTATAATTTCACAATTTGTGTACAGCGTAGGAGGAGGTAGGATAACACCGAAAAATGTCCTGTTTTACTATTTCTCCGCACTTTTGGTAACTTTTATTTCCATTTTTACTCGGTGGGAGGGGATAGGACACACATCCCGTTCCCAGACCTTCGTCGGCGGAAGTTCACCCTCATTGGGCTCATTACGAACGCATAATGTGGGGTCCGAACCAGGCCACCCGACGCTGCACAAAAATGCATCCGCACTCGTGGGAGGAGTTTGACGTTGATTTTTATAAAAATGTTTTTTTTTTTTTTTCAGGGTTCTCTTTTTTTTGGGCCAAAAAGGACACTAAAAACCATTGGGAAACAGGAAAGGGAAAAGTATACCTGCCATATAATCGCATAGGCCCATCTCATAAAAAATCATTTCAACTAGTTCGCTGCTGCACTGTGTGGATGGAAGCCCCGCCTGCTTTCCGTGTGTTTTGGTTGCGAGCCGTTCGTTATCCTTTTATTTTTTGTGAGTTTTGCTCCTGTTGGGACTCTTTGTGTATTTTTATTTTTGCACATTTTTTTGTGTTTTGTGAACGATTTTTTTTTTTTTTTTTTTTTTTTTCCTTTTTTTTGGTCCTTTTTTGGAAGCGAGCGGTCGTGTGTTTTTTTTTATTCAAGCAGATAATTACATTTAAATAAAATAAAAATTTTATGAACGGCAAAGCGTTGTAGCTGAGTAGGTGTGTTCGCGGGGGGTTGATGGTTAACATATATCTTCCTCCCGCGGCCCGGTATAGTCGTGTCGTGTGTGTAGATGTTATTTTATAATTTATTCGCATTACGGTATATTTTGGCAATTTTTAACGTTGTGCGTTGCCATGGAGATATTGCGAGTGGGTGTGAGCCACCCCCTCGTCCCGACTCTGCGCCACACACAAATGTGTGTAGACAATTAATACTGGAGGTATACATAGTGTGTCCGATTACCATTTGTCGCAATCAACTGGGAATCCTTCGAATGTCGGTTTCCTTGCCAAGTGCAAAGTTCTCGGTACAGCTGGTGCATTGTATTTTCGCTTAAACCACTCCGCCTCGCTGTGGCGGAGATCTTGGTCTTTAGAGACCCAAAAGGGGTTAATTGTCTCAACAAATTTTTGCAGTTTTTTGTGCTGCCGCTTCTAGTGGTAGGTAGGTGAATTAAAATGATTTTTAGCACACATACAGGCAGCAGGGGGAGGTTGGGAAGGATATGAATAGGGCAAAAAGGAACTCTTTCTATTTGCTTTAGAATTATAAATTTAGGATTTTGCGACATTTTCCATTTGGCTAAGAGGAGGGTCCTTCATAAGTTTTTTTTGTCCTTTGTTTTGGCAGGATATTATAATGCATGATGATTGTGAATTGAAAACGAACGTATGGAGGCGAATTATAATTGTATATGCATGAGACAGGGATTGCGGTTATTGTGAGTGTGTTTGTGTGCTCCGTGAGGACATTTTGAGTAAATTTCGACTAAAAATGGTGGGTCCTGGGGGTTTTTTGTGTTTTAATTAAGACATCCCAAGGGAATTGGCAACGAAAGTTATTTGTTTTTGAGAAAATTGGGAGATTTGGCGACTAGACTCACTAAGCGATGTTTGAACAGGTATCTTGTAGCGGCAGCGGTCCTTTTTATATAAACAGAGAATTTCGTTTTCATTCAGACAGATAGAATTTCCGGAAGGAGACTTAGATCTTTTAAAAAACACACCCCGGCGGGGTATAGGATGCCACTGCAATATCCACCAAATTTGTAAGAAAGGCTGTAATAAATCTGATGGCAACCCTGAAGCCAAAAACATGCTTAGAGAGGGGGTTTCAAAATTTGAAATATGGCTATCTTCCTCTAAATCGAGATATTCGTATTTACTTGGTCCTGTTTCCACTTGTGAGGCTTATGGACATAGTAAACCACGTCTACGCATTCTTAAATGTCTCATCTTCACATCAACTCTTCTCAAAAAACAAAAATTGTCATAAACAACAAATCGCTCCGTCTACAGTTTTACACCTTCTGCTTTCTGCCTTATGTCAACGGGTTCCTTCGTATGTTCATAGAAGTGTTGAGAAATATGCACCCGATCACCTAGAATTTTCGTCGGCAAAATTTGATGTCTATTAGCCCGTCCTTTCTGGGAACTGCTCGTTAGAAACGCGATACGGTCCAAACTTCCCTAGTCTATATCGTCGCAGTACCTACCTTCATCAAATTTCAATGAATGCAACAAATTTCAAGACAGTTTGGCAGCAACTCTGCACCCATATAACAGGACTGATTCAAAAATGTACCAGAACCAACACGTGAAACCTAGAACTCAAATTTAGCATTTTATTGGCAAATTTTAGACGACCTTAGAAGCTTATACTCCAAATGCAGATTGTGTCTAGTTGGCTCTACTTTCTAAATAAGTTACAAGTCCACACAGGACCTTAGGCCAAGCTTTGAATTGAATGGAACGTAAGGAACCTACAATTTTATTGTACCACCGTTGGGCAGAATAAAGACTCTCAGAACACAAACATGTTCTCGGATGTTTGTTTGTTTCAGATGAAACTGTAGACAAAACCTTGAGTAGTAAATTGAGTTTTTCCGGAGGGTGAACCCGAAACACTTATCTGAATAGCTTAGTTCATGAGTTTAGATCCACTTCGCTCATCGGTTTCACCTTTGGTCGGCATAATACACCCGAGATATTGGAAGCACTCCCTCCATCGGTTTTCCAGTCATGCCGGCTTGAGCTAGATGCAGAGTTGACGATCTTTGCTTTAGGTATTCCACGGCTTTGACTTCTACGAGTTTGATATCGTTTAATGGCGGTCCATAATTCTGTGGGGCGTTGTCAAGATTTTTGGCGTGTGTTGTAATATAGTTCACATAATTCTTCCTCTCGACAAAGTGGTCCACAGCTTATCACTAAAAGCGTCCTAAAAGCCTCCTGAAACCCTCAATTGCCTTGCTGTAGTTAGTGAAATAGCTAATTTTTTTCGCAACCATTTAAATGGAAATATAACTTTCAAAAATGTCATTAAAAAACACGCATCAGAGAGTCAAAAAGCTCGACTTCTACACGCCTTAGTGGAAACCAGATTCATTGAAAGGCATTTATTCATCTGCCTCTGGTGTAGTCGGTAATAAACATATGTATAAGGTCTTCCCTAGTATCTATAGAAAATACATACCAGTCTCATGATCTAATATGGTGGACGAAAATGAAATGATTGCTTGCAGCCTTTACGAAGAGTGTTACCTCGATTGCAGGGGAACTTAGGGATTCTTTAGCGGATCGATATTAGGTATAACCATTTCTTCAATATTGCAAAATGTTTGCCGAGATAATAATAACCTTAATAATCACGGGCCATTCCGACTTCGATTCCTTTTTTGTTTCTTAAAACTAAGAGACATCCTGCTAACGTATGCTACTGATCGTCAAATGATCGATAGGAGGTCGATTGCCTGTCAGTTGCCATCCAGCTAACTTGGCGGCAGCTCTTGTGCTCAAGTTGATGACTCCTTTAACTTGGCGATTAATGTAACCGAAGTTTGTTAAACATTTATTCCCTAGATCGGTCATCGAAGCGATCATCGCGGTATGCCCTTAGATCTGTTGTTTATCAAATCAGAATGCTTATATCTTTTTTCGGCGGAACGTTTAGGTAATTGTTGAAATTATTGGAAGCAGCACTGGTTGTTCATGACGACAGAAAACCAATAAATATTATCTACCACCCATATAGTTACAATTCACAGAGCTTCAGATTTCAGTGCTGTACTGTAGAGTATGACTGAATTTTATAACATAGAGGGCGCCATCAATTACTTTTGTTGCCAAATCGCATTCAAGACTACGTCGTTCAATAATTTTCAATGCGCGATCCTATTTTACACATATTTACAGCCTTATTTATTAAAACTTGCTAAAATGCACATAAACACGTGTAAAGTTATACAGTGTATAAATATTTGCACATCCTTTATAAACGCTGCCAAAAATTCTTATTTATACAAATTTTTTCCATGCATATTAGCATAGATAATAAAGAATGGCATCATTTACGCGATTGAGGGACTAGATTATTTGTTAAATTTAAAACCACAGCCAACTTCAGGTTGGTTGTTTTTCTCGCTCACCCTTCTCTTCTGTGAGAATTATTGAAGAAGAAGGGAGTGGTTTTGAAAAAGATATAGTCGAACAGACATTTTACAGTCATCAAAAAAAAATACTTAGAAATTTCTCGTGAATAAACCATATAAAGGGTTTTTCAACAGGGACGCTACAAAAGTAGAGCGACAGGGACAACAAACGACGGATTCCTTGCCGCTCTTTTGACATTTCTCTTCAGTAAGGTTTGCCATTTCATGATAAAAAGATATATGAGCCAACAACGAGTCGAAATTATTAAAATGTACTACCGAAATTCGGATTCAGTGGCCTAAACGTTAAGAGCGCTACATCCAATTTATGGTCGTCATAATCGTCCTAGCAGATCAACAATTGAGCGTCTAGTGGAGAAATTTGAATCCACAGGCACAGTACAAAATGTTCCCGTGCCAGTGAGACAAGGAAGTGCCCGTAGTGTCGAGAATATTGCTGCCGCTGAGCCTTCAGTTGAAGAAAGCCCAAATGTGTCTCTCACACGTCGTTCTCAAGCGTTGGGCATCTCTGTGACGTCGTTGTGGCGAATTTTGCGAAAAGATCTTGTCCTACATCCTTACAAGATTAAATTGACGCAAGAACTGAAGCCACTTGACCACCAGAAGCGTCGCATGTTCTTGAATTGGGCTGAGCAACAACTTAAAAATGATTCGGATTTTCATCGAAAAAACATCTTCAGCGATGAGGCTCATTTCTGGCTGAATGGCTTCGTCAATAAACAAAATATGCGGTATTTGCCATCAGGCAGCAATCCACATGTACTCCATGAGTCATCATTGCATCCCGAAAAAATTACGGTTTGGTGTGGTTTATGGTGGTTGGGTGTTGTATGAATAGGGTAGACACTGATTGGCGTCAACTTGGCGATGCCCAGGCGTTGTAACTGTTCATACACATCAATTGTGCTTATTTTACCTCCGCGTGGTAGCCACCGTGTACTGGTCTTGTCCTTCCGGGCATGACTTGCTAAACTTATAAGCGCGAGTGTTGAACACGAAGAAAATAGCAACACTATAATGCTCTGTCGGAATGACTGCCTGATCGAGTCTCAGAGGTCTTACATGAGCCCCTCAGAAAGAGGACGTACGGCGGATGAATTCACATGGTTGAATCAACGGTGGCGTCAACAGTCAACATGGCAGATACCTCAATGAGCTACTTCGACGTATTTGGAGCTGAGGTCATTGAGGATTTTCAGCACTAGTCAGGGTGTTGAAATAGAGATGGTGGCGGAAGAGCCCTTAATGGGTCAACGGCAGCTCTCACATCCCCGAAGTGGGTTACTGACACCGGAGGAATCCGGCCCCTTTCGTCCAAGGGGTCCAACAAAGGGCCTGGCCCTCCAGGTTGGGGGTTGTACGCCGGGGTAACTGCCCGACTGCGGAAAAATGTTCTAGTTGCGAAGCAACAACAAGCCTCGGATACGGATGATTTTACTGTTGACGAACCTGGCAAACGATACAAGGACAACGAATTTCGGATCTGTACATGGAATGTTAGGTCCCTTAACAGACCACGTGCAGCCGAACAACTAGCGGAGACCCTGAACCACTATAAAGCAGATATAACCGCCATCCAAGAAGTGCGATGGGATGGACCGGGCAAGAAGAGGATGAACAATTGCGATATCTACTATGGCGACTGCTATCGACAACAAAAACAGCGCCTATTTGGTTGTGGATTCGTCGTTGGCGGTAGACTCAGGCAAGAGGTCTTAAGTTTCAGCTGTGTGAACGAGCGCCTTACGACAATCCGCATCAAGGCTAAATTCGCCAACATTAGCCTAATATGCGCCCATGCCCCCACGGAGGAGAAAGACGACGACACCAAAGAGAGGTTCTACGAGCTCTTAGACAAGACGTATGAGCAATGCCCTAACTATGACATTAAAATTGTCCTAGGTGATTTCAATGCAAAGATATGAAGAGAGGCGATCTTTGGTAGTACTGTCGGAAGGTACAGCCTACACGACACCACCTCCGATAATGGATTTAGGCTGATCGACTTCGCGGCGGAGCGAAATGTTGTCGTAGCAAGTACGCGGTTCCCGCATCTCGATATTCACAAAGGCACATGGAGATCTCCGGACCAATCAACCGTCAACCAGATTGACTACATTGCGATCGACACAAGGCACTCCTCCAGTATTATGGATGTCCGAACGTTCCGAGGGGCCAACATTGACTCGGATCACTACCTTGTTGTAGCCAAGGTACGACTGCGGATATCCCGAACACCGCCAAGACAAGTAAATACTGTGAGGAAGTTTGACGTCGGACGGCTGCAATCGCAAGATATCTCCAGAGCCTTTTCCGATCGAGTCTCTCTCAATCTCTCAAGATGTCCTATGCAGCCAGCATCAAGTATTGAAGACCAGTGGCACCATTGCCAAATAGCCATTAGAGACGCCGCCTCTGATGTGCTGGGTTTCACCCGACCACCGCAAAGAAACCCCTGGTTCGACGACGAATGCCGGCAAGCACATGCAGCGAAACAAGAGGCATACAAAGCGGCGCTGCAAAGGAGGACAAGAGCTGCCCGTGAGCTCTACGCGCAGAAGAGAAGAGACGAACACCGGCTTCTGAGGAGGAAAAAGAAAGAGCATGAGAAGCGCGCGATCGAGGAAATTGAGAGATGCTACTGCAGGAATGAGATTCGGAAGTTTTACCAAAGGGTTAAAGGAACTTCCCAAGGATACAGAGCCCGAACCGAAGCCTGCAAGGACGAACAAGGGAACATCGTAGTAGAATCGCAGTCGATGCTGAGGGTATGGAAGAACTACTTCTGCAGACTGTTTAACGGCGATGACGAACAAAATCCCGCTGTCAGGCAGAATGAACCATTCAACCTGGACGATGAAGACCAACAATTCCGTCCACCCGACCTGGACGAGGTGAAGATAGCCATATCTAAGCTGAAGTCCAACAAAGCCGCTGGAGCAGATGGCCTAGCCGCCGAGCTGTTCAAAGCGGCAGGCGATGACTTGGGTAGGAGCATGCACCAACTCATCTGTAAAATATGGTCGGAGGAAAGTATGCCCGATGAATGGAACCTCAGCATTGTTTGCCCGATCCTCAAGAAAGGAGATCCTCTGAACTGCGCCAACTACAGAGGTATAAGTATTCTTAACATCGCCTACAAGATCTTATCTGCCGTGTTGTGTGAACGCCTGAAGCCTTTCGTCAACAACCTGATTGGTCCCTATCAGTGTGGCTTCAGGCCAGGAAAGTCTACCATTGACCAAATATTCACACTGCGGCAGATCTTGGAGAAAACCCAGGAAGTCCAAATCGATACCCACCACCTTTTTATCGATTTTAAGGCCGCCTATGACAGCATTTATAGGAACGAGCTATATAGAGCAATGTCTAGTTTTGGCATCCCTGCCAAACTCGTCCGTTTGTGCAGGATGACAATGGAGAATGCACGCTGCTCCATTAAGGTCGGTAAAGAACTCACCGAGACCTTCGATGTCAAAAAAGGATTTAGACAAGGCGATGCGCTGTCATGTGACTTCTTTAACATCGTTCTTGAAAAATAGTGCAAAACTCCAACGCTAACACCAGAGGCACTATCTTCTATAAGTCCGTCCAACTACTCGCTTACGCCGACGACATCGACATAGTCGGCAGATCGAAGCGTGATGTCACTGACGCGTTCGTGAGCATTGAGACGGAAGCGGCAAAGATGGGTTTGGCGGTCAATGAGGGCAAGACAAAGTATATGCTGTCATCAAGAAAGGACAACCAACACCGACGTCTTGGACAAAATGTCACCATAGACAGATATAACTTTGAGGTGGTAAAGGACTTTGTCTACCTAGGCTCCGCTATGACTTCAGACAATGACACCAGCGCTGAGATTAAACGAAGAATAACTCTTGCCAATCGCTGTTTCTTTGGCCTAAGAAAGCAATTGAGTAGCAAAGCCCTCTCTCGAACAACTAAAGTGACCCTTTATAAGACCTTGATCATCCCAGTCCTACTTTATGGTGCAGAGGCATGGACCCTATCAAAAGCGGATGAGGCTACTCTTGGTTACTTCGAGAGGAAAATTCTTCGAGTAATTTTCGGTCCCTTCTGCATAGACGGTGAATGGAGGAGGAGATACAACGACGAACTGTACGGGCTGTACAGCGACATCGACCTAGCCAGAAGAGTGAAGGTCCAACGACTGAGGTGGCTGGGTCATGTAGAGCGAATGGACATCAATGCTCCGGCCCGGAAGATCTTCGAATCCACACCCGAGGGACGGCGCAGTAGAGGAAGACCGCGACTCAGGTGGCGCACGCAAGTGGAAGGGGACCTCAACCAACTTAGCGTGCGAAACTGGAGACGGCTGGCCAAAGATCGTGCTGGCTGGAGACGCTTGTTGGCTGAGGCCCAGGTCCACCCCGGACTGTAGCGCCACCTTAAGTAAGTAAGTAAGTGTGGTTTATGGGCCGGCGGCGTCATTGGGCCGTACTTCTTCCGTGATGATCAAGACCGGCACGTTACTGTGAATGGGAATCGCTACCGTTCAATGATAACCGAATATTTTTGGCCCCAATTGGATGATATGGACTTGGAGGACATGTGGTTCCAACAGGACGGCGCCACAAGCCACACAGCGAATGTCATAATCAATTTATTGGAAACCAAGTTTGGAGAACGTGTTATCTCACGAAATGGTCCAGTCGCTTGGCCGCCTCGGTCGTGCGATTTGACGCCGTTAGACTATTTCTTGTGGGGCTACGTCAAGTCTATGGTCTATGCCAACAAGCCAGCGACGATTGATGAACTTCGTACGAATATCGAACGTGAAATTGCAGCAGTATCGGCCGATTTATGCTTGAAAACCGTCAAAAATTGGGTTCAGCGTCTGGACTTCTGCAAGCGTGCCCGTGATGGCCATGCAAAAGAAATCGAGTTTCATACATAATGGCATCGAACGTACTTTCACAGGAATAACGAATTTTACTGATATCCAAAACCGTTTTTGTTTTATTTAAAAAAAAAACTTTTGTAGCGCTCTTATTGAAAAACCCATATCTCGTACAGAGATTGGTTTTAAATGTCTTTCATTCAAATCCATTTCACGTGAATGGGACAAAAAATCACACGATGGAATTTGCATTCAACCAAGAGGAAAGATATCCAAGACTCTAAGCCGGCCTTGTTTTTCATCTGCGAGTGTTCTGCAATAATTTTTTACTTCTGAAACTGCCTCCAACACAAAAATAATTGACAGCGAAGCAATGATCTAATCTTTACTGTGATCTCTTTGTTGGAGTTTTTAGCGGACCCAAGGTAGACAAAGTTTCTAACTGTCTTTAAGTTTAAAGCTGTCTATTATGGGAACGGGTCCCTTCTTATAGGCATCGTATACTTTATTTCGCCCTCATTTACAACTTAACCCAGAAATAGCTCGGTAAATTTTGACAATGATTTCATATCTTCTGTTTATGCAAGTTTATTTTTACAGGCTTTTAAAAAAGTCTCTCGACTATGATATTGAACGAGTCACATGGCTGAGCATCGACTTTTCACAAACTCTTATTTGGCATTAAAAGGTCTTTGGGATTGGCTTCCTTAATGCAAATCTACGCAGCCTGACGAATTTGGCTGACAGCAAAACTGGACATATATCCCTTCGAGTTGTATCTATACATGCTTTTGTGTGTAGTCCGCGATTTGGTATAAATATCGGGAGTATCGATCTAGACTCTGGCCATTGAATGTCAAATATCCTCATATTCTCATAGCAGTTTTCCGTTGTTGTTGGGATCTAAAATATCTATAAAGAGGCGTACCGTAATTACAGGAGTCCATAGTTGCTGATCGTAGGCGCAGTGGCTTAGTGGTTAGTGTGTTGGACTACTGAGCGAGGGGTCCGAGTTTCGAATACCGCAAAAACCCAAATTCCAACTCAGGGTTTTTTCCCACTGCGCCACCTCTCGCGAACGTCTGACAAACGTCCGAGAGTATAACTGTCTTGAAAGAGCTTCTCAACTAGCCGTTTGGAGTCGGCATAAAATTAAAGATCCCTTCCATTCGTTCCAAAAATGAAAAATTCACACAAAACGAATGGTCGTGAGAAGCTAGGCGTAGGGTCCCTCCGGAACTGTTGCGCCAACTATTTTTTTTTATTTTTTATACTTGCTGGTCGCAGTCTTGGGGCATCTGTTAATTAATCAGTTAATTTTCCAGTGGAGATATCATGTGGGCTATTCTTTGCCGCTTGCACTGGCTTAGAAGTCCCTCTTTCCTATTTTGGGCATCAAATTTTACTTCAGAGGATTTAAATCGTACTGAGGACTTTGCGAACATGGCCATATAGTTCCTTGCCGACCTAATGCGGAAACAGTATATGGCAACACCGTCTCTTAACTACGGTACTGAGTCAGTGCACAGCAGATTTTGTGATTCTCCGATTCCGAAGCGAGAGCCTTGCTGCGGATTTTTATCAGACGCTGACTCTTTTGTCGAAAGGTAAAGACCTCTTTTATGTTTCTTCTGTTTTTTTGTACCAATCATCATAAAATAACTCAAAGCCATCTTTAACCTGGTCCGTCTGCTGTGCCCGACATCGTTCGAAACAATAAGGAGTGCCATTTTAAGGTTACGGACTCAAACTTAAAATTCGACAAAAAAATCGACTAAAACAAGAGTATAAGGTTGATGTTTATCTTTCTAACAAACAAAACAAGAGTGTCTACCACAAATTCCTTTGTATTTATGAGTGTCCTCTTCTAGGTAAAAAATCCACCCACAATAGATCTGCCTCAACAGGTGGTTTGTGTCGACAACAATTGCTCAACAATGTACTAACAGAAAGAGAGACTATACACGTCCAATAGAAAGCTCTGAAGAGGACATTTGAAAAAGCATTATGCTCCGCTACTCGCTGGCTCGCACATATAAATCAATGCACTCAAAGGGACCTAAATTTATCCATACACTGTCTGAATGCACTTCTCGTGACAGTATTTGCGCGCAGCTTTGTGCCCATCACAATTGCTCTGACATTTTAATATTTTTTTACCCCACAAAAACACTTTATGTGAGTATACCATTTCAGTGACAGTTGTTGTTGTCAGTATAGTGTACCGTCAAAAAATGAGAAAAAAAAAAAAAAAAAAACCAAGCCAAACAAACGATCTCAACTAGAATCCATTTCGGTAGCACGCGAGAGTCCTTTGTCCCACATTAAACGGTGCTGTTCCGGTGCCGCTTGCATTTTGTCAACTGTTTCGCAATACAAAGCGTTCTAACATGATTTTAATTACAAAAAATCACCACATTTAACTGACACACAGAGGCGACCGGAGGGGGTGTAGCTTTGCTAGTGCTGCCGCTCTAAGCCACCCCCTAAGCCTCATCGCAGCTCCATCGCAAACCGACTATACCTCAGCAGCACATCCTCAAAGCGGATCCACATAATAATGATGAAAATTTTCGTTGATGACTTTGTGTTTTCTTTGCCATTTCCACTTTTCCAGATCCGACTCTGGATCTCTGCCTGTGTCGGGTGGCAGCCTCACAATATGTGTGTAGAGTTTTATTTTTTAGGTTTTAATTTAAACCCTTTGCATACTTTGTATGTAAGTGATTCAGTAAGTAAGTATGTGAGGGGTGCGCACACAGTATGCCTGGAAGAAAATTCTTTTAAATTTTCGTTTCTTTTTCTGCCCCATCCTCTGCATAGAAGTGTAGGAAGGAACACGTCTTCTAAAAGCTTGTGTGGTCTTAGTCTGGTATACATTTTCTTTTCTCCTAACAAAATGAAAACGACAACACAACAAGCCCGAGTCGTACACGGTACTCTTGTATCGAATAACCGTTAAGGCAAACTGTGCTCGTACTCGTTAATGTGTAGGTAAACATGAGCGGGGTGCGAGGGCCCGCCAGCACGGAACAACAAATACAGAAAACCAACGAAAAATAATTTATAAATTTTTCAAACAAAGTGAAATTTTATCCGGCAAACCCCCACCCCCTTTGCATACACCCATACTCTCGCTGCATGTAGTGTTTCAGAACTTTGAAGAATGTAGCGAAAGAAAAATTCTTGTATTGCCATCGGTAGCGGCTTTTCTTGTCCTTCCATTTTTCTTTTTCGCGAGGGGTTCCTTGTTCCTTCCATCCAGCTCTAACCTTGATGTCAGCCAGAGTCTCCTTAGAAGTTTGCCACCCATTTGATGGTTGGTTGGATTTGGAACTTTCTGTGCAAGCTGATTGTTGGAACACACTTAAAAGGGTTACGTTATAATTTTTCTTCTTTGGAGCTGTCGAGTCTTTCTTCTCGTGTTTTTTGTTGCTGTCGTGCTCGAAAGAAAAGTGAAAATCCTTAAGAATCCTAAAATAATTACATTTTTGTTAAGAACAACACACGAGGGGAGAGTTTCTTTTGAACTTTGCGAGAAAGTGAAGGTGCATAGTAGCACACTTGAGACCTCCAGGTGACTATGGCAGCTAAGATGGTGTGAATATAGATCTCAAGGTTGCAGTTAGGTATGCTGTCGAAATGATAACCTCGGTCGATTGAAGAAAGGAGATGGTGTTGCTGCCTAGGTGATGATCAGCCAAGAACCCAACTACGAAAGTTGAAATTTTATGTAACCCCCAGCTGTATTTAAGGCTCATCGATGTTTTTCCAACTCTGGGGGAAGCCTTCGTGGGTTTTTTGTTTGTAGCCCTAGGTCCGGAAAAAAAAAATGATTGTGAATTAGGTGACAGTATGGCACGATGGAAGCTGCAGACATTTTACCGTATGGGTTGTGTTCATTTGCAATTTGTAGTTCAGTATGCCAACGGCAATACTATATGAATGCGTGAGTATGGGTCTAACTAAGGACACGTTACATGTATACCCAGCTCAGCGTTGTAAGCCCTACTTCGTTAAATAATTTTCTTCCATTTATAGAGACGCACGTCAACAGAATTAGCGTTTTCGATGATTCGAATTGAAAATTGAGGACGCAATCATTTTGAGAATATCAGTCTTACTTTTACATCTAATTGATATGTCGTTCATAATATGTCATCAGATCAGATTACACAATGGAAAATCGCGGAAGTCATAATGTTGCTAAAACCAGGCAAACCACCGAATGAAAAAAAGTCTAGACCCATCTCGCTTCTTCCAATTATTTCCAAAGTTTTTGAGAGGATATTACTCAGACGCTTACAAGTTACAACCAAATATAGAAGAAAACCGTCTTATACCCGACCACCAGTTCGGGTTTAGAAGCAAACATTTGACAATCGATCAAGTGCATCGGATAATTGACGTAATGGAGAAAGTTCTAGAAGAAAAGAAAATTTGTTCTGCCGTGTTCTTGGACGTTTCGCAAGCATTTGATAAGGTTTGGCATGAAGGCCTCAAGTGCAAATTAAAACAATTTCTCCCCGAACGGTTATGGAAAATTCTAGAATCGTATCTAGAGAATAGACTCTTTCGTGTCAAACACGGAAACGAATATTCGGAATTTAAAGAAATAAGGGCAGGTGTGCCGCAAGAAAGCGTCCTTGGGCCTCTCCTGTACCTGCTATTTACGCGTGATATTCCGCAAATAGAAGGTACTACCGTAGCTACTTTTGCCGATGACACTGCTATACTAGCAGTGGGTACAACGACCTAAGAAACAAACAAAGTATTACAACGCGCGCTTAACCGGGTCTATGAATGGACAAAATTATGGAGGATCGCTCTTAACGAAACGAAATCGGTCCACGTGGATTTTACATATAAAAAAACAAATAACTCTCCTGTATTTATAAAGACGGTACAAGTTCCATTTGCAAACGAGGCCAAATATCTCGGAATGACTCTCGACACCAATATTAAATGGAAACCGCATGTAAAGAAAAAATGCGAAGAACTTAAAATCAAATATAGAGAACTTTTTTTACTTACTTAAGGTGGCGCTACAGTCCGGGGTGGACCTGGGCCTCAACCAATACGCCTCTCCAGTTAGCGCGATCTTTGGCTAACTGCCTCCAGTTGCGCACTCCAAGTTGGTTGAGGTCCCGTTTCACTTGAGCGCGCCACCTAAGGCGAGGTCTTCCTCTACTGCGTTGTCCCTCCGGGTTAGAATCGAAGACTCTTCGGGCCGGAGCGTTGGTGTCCATTCGCTCTACATGTCCCAGCCATTTTAGACGACTGATGCGTACTTTTCTGACTAGGTCGATGTCGCTGTACAGCTCGTAGAGTTCGCTGTTAAATCTTCTCCTCCAAAGCCCGTCAACGCAAACGGGACCAAAAATCACTCGAAGAATTTTGCGTTCGAAACGACCAAGGAGATCTTCATCCGCCTTTGATAGCGCCCATGCTTCTGCACCATAAAGCAGGACTGGGATGATGAGGGTCTTATACAGAGTTTCCTTAGTATTTCTCGACAAGGCCTTACTTATCAGTTGCCGTCTTAGGCCAAAGAAACAGCGGTTGGCAAGTGTGATTCTTCGCTTGATTTCTGAGGTGATGTCATTTTCAGAGTTAATAGCAGATCCGAGGTAGACAAAGTCCCTATCTTCCTCAAAGTTATAACTGTCTATCGTGACGTTCTGTCCGATTCGTCGATGTTGTGTGTCCCTTCTTGTTGACAGCATATATTTTGTTTTACCCTCATTTACCACTAAACCCATTTTTGCCGCTTCTGTACTAATACTAGCAAACGCTCCAGTAACAGCTCGCTGTGTTCTACCAACAATGTCAATGTCGTCAGCGTATGCAAGCAGTTGCACAGACTTATGGAAAATTGTGCCTCTGGTGTTGGCTTGTGAGTTTCGCACAATTTTCTCAAGAATGATGTTGAAGAAGTCACATGACAGCGCGTCGCCTTGTCTAAATCCTTTTTTGACATCAAAGGTCTCGGTGAGATTGTTTCCGACCTTTACGGAGCAGCGAGCATTCTCCATCGTCATTTTGCACAATCTGACAAGTTTGGCAGGGATGCCAAAACTAGACATGGCTCTGTATAGCTCGTCTCTATAAATGCTGTCATATGCGGCCTTAAAATCGATAAAAAGATGGTGAGTATCGATCTGGACTTCTTGGGTTTTCTCCAGGATCTGCCGTAGTGTGAATATTTGATCGGTCGTGGACTTACCGGGCCTAAAACCGCACTAATAGGGACCTATCAGATCGTTGACGAAAGGTTTCAGGCGTTCACATAGTACAGCAGACATGATCTTATACGCAGTGTTAAGGAGACTGATGCCTCTATAGTTGGCGCAGTTCAGAAAGTCTCCTTGTGTCTTCTTGTGGATCGGGCAAACGATGCTGAGGTTCCATTCATCAGGCATACTTTCGTCTGACCAAATCTTGGAGACGAGTTGGTGTATGCTCTCTACCAGGTCATCTCCTGCTGCCTTAAACAGCTCGGCAGTTAAGCCGTCCGGTCCAGCAGCCTTGTTGGACTTAAGCTTAGATATTGCTATCCTCACTTCATTTTGGTCAGGTGGACGGAAATCTTGGCTTTCATCGTCCAGGTTGAATGAGCCGATAGTTATGAACCGCGTTAAAATTGCGGGAAGGAATTTTTTTTAAGGAACTTTTGCCGGAATGCTGCCTGCCAAAAGTATATAATTTAGTGATAACAAAATTGCTTTATAAGTCATAACTTAGTTACAGTACAAAAGAAATTCGTTTTAGGTGGTTTTAGTGAGTAAAAATCTCACACTGCTATGAGCACGCGCCGACTGTCCTCATAGTGTCTTCTAAAAGATTTCCACCTACCTCGGAGAAAAAAAAAATGGCAAAAATCTCAATTGATATGCTTATTACAGAATCTAATCCCCGGATTGTTGCGTCGTTGGGCAAAATGTACAATTTTCAGCGCATTTATCCGAGGAACGCAATTACGAGAATCTCGCTTAAGTGCGTTGTCGACGCAATAAGGAAAACCCCGTAATAAAGCCATTTTATAAGCATGTTCTTGTTCATACATATAATGCGGCACAATCACGAAACTTTGTTTATTTTGGCGCACTCTTAACATATGTCATGTCTATTTGACAATTGTCATGAGAATTGTCTTTGATTTTATTAAAGCGCAAACATTTTTCAATGCTTTTGTTAGATGTGTGCTTAGGTATAACCCGGAGATTTTGTAGGAAGTTTTACATTTCTTATGAAATAATTTGTTTGCTCAGTTTTCGAATGAATTAAACGAGAAACGCCATTGAGCGAGGGTCACTTGACCGTCGATCACTGTACTACAAAATACGCAAATAATTACCTTCACAGGAAGTTTTATTTGTTTCCTGTAAAATTTTGAAAATGTCGCTTAATACATTCTTCCGGGAAGGTATCGACATAATTAGGTATCGAAAATTGTGGTACTTTCTGAAGTTGGGTACGATATTCTGCTTTTTAAATCCCGCTTTTTAATCCTATTTTTTCAATTTCGACTTTTTATAATTCCGTTTTTTATAATCCGGTTTCTTATAAGTCCGTTTCTTTTATAGTTTTTTTTTTTAAATCTAGCCTTTGCAATTGAAATTAGATGGTTTATTTAAAATTTAAATTTGCCGCAAAGAGTCCTTTTAAAAAGCGGGATTATAATAGATCGGAATTAAGAAGAAGAGGGATTTTCAGAGCCAGTATTTAAAAAAACCGGAACTTTAGAAGACGATGTTTTACAACTTTTTAAGCGGGATTTAAATAAAACACGATTTCAAAAAAACGAGATGCCGATACACTCCCTAAAAAAGGTAGGGTCGATTTTCAACCCAAACCGAAAGTAGTTTATGTGAAAGGGCTGATGAGACAAGGCCTATACATCTCTGTAAGTGCGTTATGCGATGTGCCAGGGTCTGGTAAGAAAGGCGTCAACGGCAATGAAAAATGTGTTTCGTAGAGACTTTTTTTCTGTAGTGCTAAAGTGGTGAACAAAGAAAGAGCGGGTTGTCCTCATGCACATTTAGAGGATGCTCCACACTTTTTATGTCACTGCCCACCATTTTGCCAATAAAAACAAAAATTTCAGATCCTCTGAAAAGGTCTGTGATGATTTTCGTTTTCTTGGTAAGATAGCCAAACAAAATTGGTACAGTAGATCTGCGACCTGCAGCGTCAGCCAACTGGGCATGGGAGTTATTTAAAAACAACAAAAAAAAATATCCAAAGGTTGTTCTTGTGCTATAATAATATCAATGAGATAGGTGCGACTTTTTTGTATGATACTCTAAGCTTTTAGATTTTTGCAAAGAGTCCTCGGGTTACGACACAGAATTGGAGCCTGCTCCAAAGAGTTTTGTTCCCAATACCTTGTTTCAAATTTCAGGGTGGAATCCTGTACTCTATAGCAAAATATGTCTGGTTTAGTTTAAAAAAAAATCCTTTTCTTGCTTTTTTATTTCCCCCCATATATGTAATTCTATCCAAGACAAGAACCCATCAGAGTCTCATATTGTTTTGTTTCGTTGAAAGCCTTGTTCTTTGGTGAGGTTTCAAGCTTGCGTACTATTTTGAACTACGATTTCCTCGAATTTTGTTTTTATTCTCAAATTTTATTTTGGCGCAAATTTGTTCAGTGCGCACATATTATCCAGGTAGCGGCAGCCCAGGAAACGATATTCAAAGGAGGAGTTACAGAACTCATCCCAATTCGAGCAGCTGGACAGACGGACTGACAATGGCGATTCGCTTTTGTTGGTGTCGATACAGATATTGACATAATTTTTGGTACTAGAGCATAATCTGGGTTCCCTAAGGAAGCAGACATTTTGGCGCCGCTGACTCGGGGATTCGCCTTGTACTCGTCTGAGCATAAGACTGCGGCAATTGGCGAAGTTTTCAGTTGGGGTTGTGGGTCTTCTCTCTTTTATTTAATGACGTAGCTAAAATGTGTTGTCGGTCGTATCGAATCTGTGTCAATATACAGCCTAGTACCTAGCTTGGATGACGGAGTACCCTACAGAGCGTTTTTTATCGCCCGCGGAGTATATTACCATAGCCAGTTCTCGAATGCCGCAGAAATTTGGTGTTAAGCTAGGATTACACGTGCCATTTTTCGTGGCAAATTTTGACATACTGGCGTTACAAAAAAAAGGCCTTTCGGTAGTCACTCGTGTGTCTCTCGTGACAGGTGAAAGAGCGCTGCGACAGCCCGTGTGACCAGACGCTTGACAGGCGAATACATTTAGTGACAAATTAGGCACAAATATTTACGTCATAATGACGTCGAAATGTCAAAATGCGACATGAAAAGTGGTATGGGTAATGGTAGATTTAGCTTGCTTTAGTAAGTACGCATCTGCTTTCTGTTTGTTTTTGGATCTGATTAAGCAAAATTCATTTAGTGATTTTTTTGCATTTTGAAGCTTAAGCAGTCCGAAGCGAAATTGTTCTACATTTATCTCAACCACATCTGGACACAATCCCAACTTATTATGATAGTTACTTTTTCGTTACCACATCTTCTAATGATTCTTATCTTCCAACACGACCACATGACTAGATTGCCTGCACATAAACACCCTCCACCTCACACCCTACTCTTCCTATGAACCTCTAAAACACACACCCAAGTACGCATATATGCAAACTAAACGGACCCATTCATTATTTTCACAGCACATCCCCGCATTTAGTGGAACCAGCACTGTGCCCCCAACTACCACGTCTTTACATCAATTTCATCTAACACAACCCTATCTGTGCATCTATCTCTAAGGCTATTACAAAAGTAATATACAACCCCACCAGCACCACGTCCAGCTTGAAATGAGAGGAAAAAAAAACAACAAAAACCCGTTGTAGCTGTATTTGACCAAGCAGTTTTCACTGACTCTTATCCTGTCTCGGTTATTATTGCTGTTTGCTTTGCTCGTATATCCTGTGGAGAAACCCTTTTTTTTGTGTTGTTCGCCACGAACTAACAACCCTATGTATGCTGCACTGGTATACATCAATCATGGCAGTCTCCATTGTCACCCTATCTTCGAATACTTGGACTCATTATTTTAGAGAGTTTAGAGAGGCAACTCCATGAATCTCCCCCAGTGGCAGAGTGCGTCTTGCTTTTCATTTCGTATTCAAGCCGCCCGCCGCCGCCACATAGGAAAACACTAGAAGCGGTAGGTAGCACTGCATACTTGGGCCACACGCATACACACAACACTCGTGTGTGTAGAGACTACAGGCAATTAGGGTCTAATGACGGCAGCAGCCAGCAGGATATGGCATGGCATGAATCTTTGTCACGACTCCCTCTCAACTACTAGTGGTCGTTGGGTTGGATGGTTTATGAATACAGCGATGCTTAGATGGGGGGTGACGTGTCTCTATACGTAGGCGAATGGTTTTTCCTTTTTTTTTTTTTTTGTGCTCAGCCATCGACAAGGCACTTCTTGTTGAACACGGACAAAGGAATGGACGACCCAAGTGGAAGTTTGCAATAGCGACGATCAACCGAACGAGGGTGGCATAGTGGTAGCAAATCCACCCTTCACGAGATTAGGGATTCGAAAGTGCTGCTGGGTCAGTTCGGATTGTAATCATAGACGCAACTAGCGTTGGGTTCATAAATCTGTCAGGGTTGATAGTACCGCTCTACAATCGAGATGTCGTACGGTCAATACCGTGCTTTCCCAAAAGGGAGAAGAGTATTGGACGGAGAGGTTAAGATTAAAAGACTTATTTAAATTTTGTACTGCAGAGCCCGCTGTCTATAGCAAGGCTGCGACTCTGAGTTATTTTATTTAATTATTCTTTTATTTTATTTCACTAATTAGACCCGCTGTCTTAAGCAATGGCTGCGATCTATTAGGATGGTTACTTAACTCTGTTCGTTCCTTTCAAAACCATGCCCTTTTATACTTAATTTTAAGTCATGACCTGCCTCCTATCTTCCCCCTCCAAGCACCATGGTTTCCTTACCAATTACCATATGTGCACACGCGCTATTTTAGGCATTGCTTAATTGTTTTCCGTTCCCATTAAAAAGTACCCAAATGACATCTTGGGTGTCATTTGCCTTACGCTGGTGTCAAGTGTCATCCATTCATAAATTATTATTATTTCCCCGATACCACAACGTAGTATTCCTCCGATATGCAACTATTGCATTTTTGCCATATGTTGGCGTGCCGCTGTGCAATCGGATCGGATTTGGGTTACGTGTGTATCGTTATGGGTAGGTATGCGCTTGACTCATTGCGCTTGGGTGGCGTTTGGGTAAATGGAAAAACAGATGAAAACGAAGCGAATGACCTATTAATAGCCGTGCGCTCTGGTAATGTATTTGGTGTATGGTGTATGGTGTATGGAATGGATTGATAGGGTAGGTCATGAGTAGGGTATGGTTGTGCGGATCACAACAGAGATAATTACATGAAAAGGGTTTCGTTTGCGAGGTTGCTCCACCTGATTATACTTACGCGACTTAACACACACGCACAAATACTCACGAGTAAGTGTAAGTCTAAAATAATAATAAAAATACAAAATTGGTTCTGCAACCCTCATGAGGCGGCCCCTGCCACATCTGCGAGACATCGCGGCGTATGTGCAACTTTATCTCATTGTGACACGTACTTCTGCCATTATAGGTTTTTATAACTTGTACACATCGATTCGCATTAAAATTTAACGCCATTTCAATAGCGCACGCACATCCCCACCCTGCCCCCCAGATACAGCAAGAAGCCAAGTTCTCCCGAGTGTACCACTCGACTTGAATGTCCCGCAAACAATAGCTGCGCGAATAGTCCTCCGCTCAACGACTGTATCGGTGTGGGTGGCGGTGGCGGTGGCTAAGGGTAGTATTAGTATAGTGAACGAAACGACCTTCGCGCTTCCTTGGGTAACTTTGAAATTTTCATTTATGCGCGCGGCACAAAAACTGCGTGCTGCGTCGTCGTTGCCTGTATAAATGGCAATGGCAAAGCATCATCCAAAGAATAGCTATAAGGAGCAGGGCAGAGGTGGAGGGTCATAAATGTACATAGAATCCTTTTTTTAATGGCACTCGCGGATGTACGAGGCGGCATTAGTGCGTGTTCTTAGAGTACCTACACAAATTTGTTTTTTTTTTTTTTTTTTTTGCGTAGTAGTAGTGCGCGCGGTGGTGTATCTCTAAGGACATTATGAATCGTTTATGATGCTGTGTTCGCATTGGCACTGCGTACAGCGAATGGCCTCATCTGGGCTAGCTACAAAACTACCATAAAAATCCCATTTAAAATATATGTTAGAATTTATATGCACGCTGTGACATACGCACAGGGAAGGTGCGGGCCTGGGCATGGGCATGTATGGAGTAGAGTTGTAAATAACGTGAATAGATATCATTTTAAAATTGTTATGGATGGGCTTGGGGGATAATCGCAATTTACTTCTTTTTCCTTTAGAACGACGACGGGGGGAGTGTGTGCGTGAGGTGGGAGCTCACCCAGCTGTAGAGTTGTGCAGAGGGGCTTCAGATGAATGTACGGAATTAATTCAGCCACAGAAACTAAATAGATGGTGGCAGTCTTTTGAAATTGGACAGTATGAACAGCGATGTGCATCTGTGTTAGAATTTCATTTTGCTGGCTCTGTAAAGATGGCTAATTAAATTGCACATGCAACCCCTGAAATTTCCGAAAATGCCCAGCACCGACTTCAAAGGGAATAAATGGCTATTAGCTACTGTCCGAATCATATCGCCCATGGCGTTGCCCTTTGCATGCGGAGAAGCTTTCATAACTGCTACCGCCGCGTGTACTCAAACTCTGATAAACTGCAAAATTCAATAACAAAAAGATCGCCGGTATGAGTTGAGAGTTGCGCGAGCAAAACAAACTGCACGAATGACAGAAGCCAGCAACTTCTATAAAACGAACCAATAATGTCACCAGCCAGCAGGGATTAAACATTTTTTGTGGGCGTTTTTTTTTTTTTTTTTGCCATGTTTTAATCTCAGCTCGAATTGTATTTAAAAGTTTTGTCAGTTGTATTTTGCAAATATTCCATACATGACGCACTGTGCGCGGTTCAATAGAAGAAGCAAACGTCGGAACGTGGGGAAGCAGAAGTTGTGATCCTCCTTGAAAATGGGTCTTAACCAGCATAGTGCTAAAGTACCCAATTGGTTAATTTGGCTCAAGTATTTTAGCTTTAGCTCATGCACCCAGCAAACTAGAAATGTCTCAAATTTGTCTCAAAACTTAAACATCACTTTCTTTAAAAGAAAAGTGCTAAAATATAAAAAAAAGGGTAACCAAGAAATGAAAATTTACTCGACTGAACGCTGTCACAAAAAAACAAAATCTGGGGGTCAATTCTCGTTCTGTGAAAAAGTGAAACGAAAATATTTTTCACCCTTTCGACGCAATTTTGATTCTCGTTCGTGAGAAAAGGTGAAATCAAACGTCAAAATTGTTCATATGATTAATTTCTTTTCACCATCCCATTTGCAAGTGAATGTTTTAAGTGAGAGTTTGAAAATTGATAAAGAACCTTATTTCATACATCAGACAACACAGTTTGCGATTTTTAATTCACCACGATATTTTGACTTAACGAGAATCGCATTTTAGTACAAAGTGAATTGAAAAAATGAAAGCGAATGTGAAAACGATTAATTCAATTCACTTCTTCACAGAACGAGAATTGACCCATTGGTTAAAAGATTCACCAAGTGAACGCACCCATAAATTTTGTATTTATTTTCTTAAGAGAATAAAAAAAAAACTCCCTCCTCCTTTTCATTTAACTAAAATAGCCCAACCTTGTGTGGAATGACTCGGAAAATGGCACAACTCCGAAACTTCTTCGGAACAACGCTGGTCTTAACTCATAACTATAAGTACTCAATGCAAAGCCAAACAAACTGACTGCACTTCCCTGAGCCATGTTTGAAATCAATGCTCCAGCCAGCGATACCAACCGTATGATAATTATGCTACATGTATGATAATTTCAGATATTGTATGATGTATGATAGCAACCCATTATCATACGCAAAATGTATGATAATTTGCACATTCTTTAAAAATTGTAGCATAATTGCTTTTATTCTCACAAAAATCTATTGTTACTCATTAAAGGTATAAAAATTACACTATTCAATAAAAGTGAAACTTGTCATCACTTACCAACCTAGTACTTAGCACACTTAGGCACTGAACTGACTTGTTGCCTGAATTCTGAATACCTGTCCTCTGTGCAGGAGCAACACAAGCCCACCCACATACCTTTTTTCTACCTCTTTCTCTTACTCTTACTCGTCTTACAGTGTTGCCCCCCCCTCAACTGGTTGAAAAAAGCGTGGCGGATTTAAAGTGTAATCTATCTTAGCATTACCTGGAAATTGAATTTGACATTGGAATTGTGGAAATAGAATGTTCTGTTTTTTAAGTGAGGGTCCACCCCCCTCTTTCTTGTCTCGTAAGATAATTCGGAGCTAATTGTATGATAATTCATCTACAAGAATATGGCAGCACTGGCTCCAGCCACTGCCCAGGGATGGGAAATGAAATTTTCATATTGTACTTTTCACAAGCTGAAATTGTATCTTTTAGGACCGTAGTGTATCTTTTTCGTTGTGGAAATTCGTAGCTATACGAATGTTAAGATAATATGCTTACATACCTTTTATTACATATTTACCTAGCTCATGATTTAAGAAAAAAAAAATTTGTTCATCTTTGCCCTTGAAATAAAACAACTCGATATAATTTTGAAAACTTTATTGGTGACATACCATGCATATAACAATGTTAAAAAAATGTAGTAAGTAATAAAAAAAAAACGCATTGTTTTGGAAAATAAAGAAATTCAGACTTTTGAAATATAACGTAATAAATAATAGTTCAGTCTCATTTTAGTATTTAGGAACATGTAAATACTTGTTTATTCAAATCATTGCCAAAAGGATCTTCATCATATTCTTCATATTGCATAGGTATAACTTGTTTCAGGCAATTCTTCTTCATTAATTGTCGTTGGTGAAGTTAAAGATTGCAAATTGAGTTTTCTCTGTCTTTTATCTACCATCTGTTGGATTTGGGATAATACAATACAATTACATACATTTTCCTTTTCTTATTCTTTTAAAATCTATAATTATTGTTTAAACGTACACATTTTTGCTGGAATTAATTACTATGCGTGGCTGTGGGTAGACAACATTTTGCATGAAATGCTCTGTTTTTGTTGCCAGAGTGTGTTGAATTTATTTTGTTAGTGACAGACAGCAATGAATTGAATACTTCTACGAGTGAATGTAAACTGTAAGTGAAAATGAAATCGTAATACTCACTCACTCATGCATGGCGTGCACTAAATTGTGAAAGTGTGAAAGAGCAGTACGCAGTTTGGTAAAAGTGATTTGGTTAGCCGATTGTAATAACGGGTGATTTTTTAAGAGGCTTAGAACTTTTTTTTAAAAAAAAAACACAAAAAATTCGAAAAAATGAATGAAATATTTATTTGAATCGATAGTTTGAACCTTGCAATTTAATGTTTAAAGATAATTTCATGCAAATGTTGACCGCGGCTGCGTCTCAGGTAGTCCATCCGCTGAGTCCAATTTTGGCATACTCTTTCACACATATCGGCCGGTATCTCACGAATGAATGCATGGGTGTTGGCTTCCAGTGCGTCAATCGAAGCGGGCTTGTCCCTATACACATTAGCCTTGACATACCCCCACAAAAAATAATCTAATGGTGTCAAATCGCACGATCTAGGCGGCCAATTGACCGGCCCGAAACGTGAAATTAACTGTTCACCAAACTCGCCTCGCAATTGCGCCATTGTTTCGCGTGCTGTGTGGCATGTGGCATCATCTTGTTGAAACCACATATCATGCAAGTCAAGAACTTCCATTTCGGGCAAAAAAAAGTTTGTTATCATCGCTCGGTAGCGTTCACCATTGACAGTAACGCTGCGATTCGCATCATCTTTGAAGAAATATGGCCCAATAATGCCGCCGGCCCATAAACCGCACCAAACAGTGGCTTTTTCGGGATGCATTGGTAGCTGTTGCAATGCTTCTGGCTGATCTTCACTCCAAATGCGGCAATTTTGCTTATTTACGTACCCATTCAACCAAAAATGAGCCTCATCGCTGAACACAATTTTTCGATAAAAAAGCGGATCCTCGGCCAGCTTTCCAAGAGCCCATTCACCAAAAATTCGGCGTTGTGGTAGGTCGGCTGGCTTTAGTTCTTGCACAAGCTGTATCTTAAAAGGCTTTATGCACAAATCCTTCCACGTAGTGTTGTAACAAAGGCCTAACTGCTGGGAACGGCGCCGAATCGACTTTTCGCGGTCTTCTGTCACACTAGCTGATACGGCCGCAATATTTTCTTCACTACGCACAGTACGTAAACGTGTTGGTGGTTTAATGTCCAACAAAGTAAATTTGGTGCGAAATTTGGTCACAATCTTCCGAATAGACTGCTCAGAAGGTCGAGAATGCCGATCATAAAATGGAAGCAGCGCGCGATGAACATTTCGAACCGAGCACGAATTTTGATAGTAAAATTCAATAATTTGCAAGCGTTGTTCATTTGTAAGACGATCCATGGTTAAATTGCAAACCAAACTGAAGCTGTTTGACAGTGACACAAGGTACTAAACACACGTCAGCTGTCAAAACCAGTGTTGCCAAAACCAAACCAGCTAAAAAATCACCCGTTAGAATGGAATTTACGGTCTGAACGCATTTTATATTCTCTATTACAAATTTTGGATATATGTTCGCCGCGTTGGTATAAAATTGTATCTTTTAAAGAAAGATTGTATCTGTGTTACTTTTGAAGCAAAAAAATGTTTGGTAAATTGTATCTTTTTCGAGGTGATTGTATCTGTGTATCTTTATTTTCTGATTGTATCCAAAAAGATACAATTGTATCCACTTTCCCATCACTGCAACTGCCTACCAATAGAGTGACTCAGCTGCTCTCTTCCTTCTTACAATATTAGTTAATTTTGAATGCCAACATGTGAACTCAAAAAAACAGTTTTTCTAGACCATTTTTTCAAAATATTTAATTTTTCATAACTTTATACCTTAAAGCGAGTAATGGCGGAAGTGCGGAACTGAGCGGGCTTTAAAGTCAAAACTTTTTTATTTAACTTACGAAAAGCTTACAAAACATAAAACTTATTGAAAAAATATAAATTGAACTTCCGTTCCACCAGATGTTCTTTTAGGGGCAATCTTGAATGTGTTTTGCAACGCGTCTTACGCCGCTTTTCAATGTGGTTTTCAAAGCAGATTTTGGCACGTTTTCTATCCCGTTTTCAAGTAGTTTTTTTCGAAACAATTAAGTGAGTTTTTATTTCTTTTTCGTCAGTCTTTATTCGAAACTTTTTCATTTTAAGGTGCATCAAGCATCAGTGAAGATTCGAAAGTATAAAATTTCCTGAAGGTGCAGATGCTTCAAGTCTTAGTTGGGCAATTAGACAATACGTGACGGAATGTGTTTTCTTTTTGTTTAGCTCGTTTCTGAAGTAGAAACTCGCACTAGGAATACGTCCGTCATCTCCGTAGACCGTATAGCTCCTGCAAAATCTGAAAGCCACTCAGATACAGCTTAAGATAAATCTACTTTGTTCCTATGAGTATTGTACGTTATGACACTTGTTCGAAAAGTTTGAAATAAGTAGAAGTAATGGCAGTTGCAATTTGAATTCTTAAATGCGGTATTGAGTTTTAAAAATACATATGAACAGAGATCGGAATTTGGGCAGCCATTTTTGAGAAACAATTAAAAAACGGATTAATTTGATTTTTTTGAGAAAAACTAAGTACGGTATCTTATTTAGAATAGGTACTTATATTACCCACCTTTAATATGCATTTTGAAAAAAATCGTTTGAGCCGTTTTGTAAAATTTGGAAGACAAAACAGTACCAGATATTGCAATGTTTAGTTTGAAAATTACCTTTGGTTAAACTATTAAGCTGAAAACTGATTTTAAATGATTGCTTGGAATGTAAGCATTACTTGGTTTTTAAAGTTTTATCGAATTCAAAAATAGGGTTTTCGAGATTTGAGCAGTTTTTTTTAAATTAGCGTTTTCAGTGATTCGAATTGAAAATTAAGGACGCAATAATTTTAAGAACATCAATCTTACTCTAAGCTTGCATTTTGGTTAAAATCGTCATTGCCGTTTTCAGGTAGACTAAAGAAAATAAAATTTTTAAAAAACAACTTTTTTTTAAAATCTATTTTACGATACTACAGAGAAAAACTGAGTTTTCTATTAAGTAAGAAATGACCATATTAAACTAGAAACTAATTTTTGTTACAGTCGCATGAGCCGTTTTCGAGATAATGTATGTCTAAATTTCTTCGATTTTTTTTAAGCGAAAAACTGGGTATGCAGTCACGGTAACTTCACCTACTTAAGCTTAAAAATCAATTTTAGTTCAAATCCTTAGAGCCGTTTTCGAACAAATTAAACTGGTACGAAAAATTTAAATGGGAAGTACCATCAATATTGAGGATACCTTGCAAAAAAAAAACGGCTCTCAACTTGGTGATTTACAGTAAAACCACAAACTCCGAATTCGAAGTTTGAATGAAATCCGGGACGTCGCTTAGGCTAAAGGCCTGTTTAAGGGCGGAAAGACAGAGAGAAGGACAGACCGGACAGAATTTTGCGACCAACTTTTTTGAGTTCGTGTATCATCGTAATTTCAGAATTGATTAACATCTCGAGTTCGAAATTTTGTACGAAAACCACATCTTTCTCTTACTACGTAATGGAGAAAGTTAAAAATCATGTTAGGTCGGACTTGTTGTCTGCTTGTTTTATATTGAAAAAAACTTCCGAATGTCCCTTTACAAAGGTGTTTGTTGTTGACCAAAAACCACGCAACTTGGCACATTTTTGAAAAAGTCAGAGCCAATTCCATACTCAAGAAGTATTAGAGGTATACTTGAATTTTGTAGAAATCATTCTTAATAGTTGGATAAGGGTTGCGGTGGCCCCATATAAACAGAATAAATACTAACAAAATATCAGTGGCGCATAGCTCGTCTCCACTGTTAATAAAACAAAAACAAAAAACATATCTCAGTGCAAAAGTGATTGGACGAAACAAAGCCGCCACAGTGAACAGACAAAAGCCCATCCATATCGAGGGTAAAAGTCGGTATTTCCTAAATTGTTTCTGACCCCGCCATATCATACCCATTCACCACACTTGAAGAGCTGTATTATTCTAACAAACGTCTATTCGCACAACCCGTATACCAACGCCGGCTCTGATGATTCCATCCAATTACTCCCCCGGGCTGTCGGATACAGCACGCAGCAGAATGTCATCTGAAAACCGTTAATTGTGACAAATGCATATGACATTGTCTAACAACCCCATAAATGACTTGGAATCCTGTTTACAGCAAGTATCACAGCCACAACGTGTCCCCCCAATCCCCGTAGCCCAGCCGAACAATGGATTATTGAAAATTGCACGGCCGATAGGCAACTCTCGACACAACAAGAGCAAGAACGCAGCAATCTCTAAAGCGGCCGTCATCGCGCACACAAAAGGAATCTCGTTCTATTCATCCTCGCATCGCCACCCATACCCACAGTCCACCAGCCCACCCGACTTAGCTCAAGAGTCACACAAACGATCCAAGCAATTCGTGCTCGCATATCCATCCAGCCCCGTATTAGACGGAGTGAAATAAGCGCGCCTCCAAACGAACACAAAAGTCATCTTCCTTTGCAAATCATTTCACTTTTAATATATATATAAATGTGTTGTGTGTATCGGGAGATGAAAACTAAGCCCAGGACATGTATACACAGTCAGACCCCCTACCTCCTTCCATAACCACTTCAACTAACTATTAAGTATGCTATGGAATATATACAAAAAAAAATCTTAAACATTCATTGCCTTTGTCCGTAACATCCTGTTAAGCATCCTTTTCATCTTTTCCATCGCATCCACCCCTGGACTTGTGTACTTGCTCGAAAAAAGAAAGAAAATTTTAGGAATCTCAAGCGGAAGAAAAGAATTTTCACAACACAATGTGCAGAAGGTGGATAGAGCAGGGAGAGAAGAAAAAATACGAGATCCTTAAGTGGGTGAGTCAGTGAAAGCGGGAAGCACCCCACCCACTTCCATTCTTAACCAATGTCAATGTCGTGCGCCTGTACACAACGAAGTTCTCCTCAAGAAGTCCGACATACGGTTTCGTTGCAATTCTATACTCTGGTGGGTCACATTCGGATAGGTTACGCGTGGAGGACTTGCTCCAATCCCTGCATCTCTGTTGATGATGACGACGACGACGACGACAACAACAATCAACCACCATGGCAAGCAGCCGCCAGGCACCCAACAACTTTGATGAGGTCGCATTCACGTATATACACATGTCAACATGTCCTAGCCGACTGCATCCTGTTCACCATCCAGTTGGAAGCACTTCGAACATATCCTGATGTGTGCGGCACGAGGGAGGGCAACGGAATCGTCCTCTATGTGTGCCTCTTCGTCTAACATACTCGTATCTGGGGGATGCATCGCTACGTATACAGCATTCGCCACTTGAATCAACAGACAACACTTTCGCTTCGTACCTATGCCATGGCAGGCCACCCACCATCACCATGAACACTGAACAGCCCCCCAGTGCTCTGCTTAGTGCATTAGAGAGTCAAGTGCAGTCGGTGACTGTATGCAGCTCCCAGGCATCAGCAGCAGCCACCCCTAATGCTCTGGCTGAACACCGGCAACGAAAGTGAAATTCTGTAGCTATTGTGCACTACTAATAGACTGCTGCAGCTGGGGGTGGGTTGCGACGATCCAGGGTTGATGGGGAGCGCCGTGTACACCGTGCACCGGTTTTTTCTTTATTTCGTTGCGTCATTATCACCATCATCATCATCATCGTCGTCGTCGTCGTCGTCGTCGTCATGGTATCATATTGTCTACGAAGGTGTCTAGGTGAAGGAGATTCCGATCCCGATTCCGAGGCGGTGGTAAGGTTGAGGTGGTCTGAAGAGCGGCAGAACTTTTTTTTTTTCCACATTTTGAATGGAAACACTTTTCACGTGACTTGTTCTGAAAGGCGGCGCGGCGACCGTGGTTAAGATTTGCTTTGCGAAAAGTGTGAGCTGGGCATTCAGCTCAGACACCATTCGAAGGGTGGCGTATTTGTCAGTGTGTGTGGGCATAAGTGGTGTGTTGAAGTATTAGGACCGACCAAGAAGGGATGATGGATTTGATGCATAACTTTAATTAGAACGCAAAACGGAAATATGAGGGTGAGGTGGTACGCTAATGGGTTCTTGAAAGTGTCGCCCCTTCCAGCAGGTTTACCTGCCATAGGGATAGTCGTATGTTACAAGACGAGTTGTGAAATGATGAAGTTTGTCCTTATTTGACTATTTTCTTGTTAGAATTTGGTGGAAAGGATAAGATTTCATAAATTTAAGTGGGTGAGGGATTTCGCTGGCTGTCGAATACAACCCTTTTTCAAGGGCTTACCTATTTCGAAAGGATTTCATGCTTAAACGCCTTTCTTTTTCATTGAGACTCGCCCAGCAATTGCCCGCAAATATTGAGATAGACCAGCAGTTCGTAGCTTGATTGTGCTGCCAAAAGTTCTGGAAAATGTTGAAGCAGAACGCAAACTAGTTTTATTATTGCACGTAGAGTCGTTCCACTTCTAATGACGAACGCTTAAATGCGTTTTTCGACACGTTTTTAGACGGCGGGTTCTCGGAGAGTTTTGGCTGGGCTTAAGAACGCTTCGGGAGGCGTTTTTTTTTTGTCGCCTTTTCGCCAATATTTAATGTTGCATAGGAAAATACTTCACACACTTTTGAAACAATTTTAACTGAGTTTCCTACAGTTTAACTTAGGGTTTTTTCCACTGCGCCACCTTTCGCGGACGTCTGACAAACATCCGAGAGTATAACTGTCTTGAAAGAGCTTCTTAATTAGCCGTTTGGAGTAGGCATAAAATTGTAGATCCCTTTCTTTCGTTCCAAAAATGAAAAACTCACACAAAACGATCACTTGTGAGAAGCTAGGCGTACGGTCTCTGTGCCAACTATTTATTTTTATCTCTCTTGAGAAAGCTGGTCAATTTAGCCGATCGGACTCGACTTAAAATTCTATGTCCAATCAATTTATCCTTAAAATAAAAACTCATACCTATAAATGGTTGCGAAAAGCTAGAACTGAGTCTAGAACAGTAGGTATATATTCTCAAATCCCAATTGAGTTTAGAAATGAAGCGAAAATTGAAATGATGAAATATTTTAGGGTTTGAAATGCTTCGTTTGATCTGTTGTTTGTTCCAAATTTGCGAATGGGCAACGAGTCGTTGGTCTCCTGCCGCCATTTACCATCAGTGCGTTCGCCGTCTTTGTTATAGGTATCGCAAAAGTTTTCTAGGCAGTAGGAGTTGATGTAGTTATCAGTATCTGTGACTTTAAGAATATTATGTAGGAATAGCGGACCTGGCAACTTCGTCCCGCCCAAAATAGATCTTTTGATTTAAATAATTTCGAGGATCTAACCTTTGCGATCGATTACAGTTGCGTTTTAATTGATGATTGATTGAATGACACACAATACAGTCATATAGTTCGCCCTGTACGAATTCGCGACGCAGGTAATCTCACCGGAATCACTGCAACTATGTTGACGACTAAAACATTTAACAATACAGCACTGAATTATAAACCACGACAGACTTGAATATATATCTTCATGGTAAAAACAAATTTCATAGATTATCAAAATGTGGCAGAACTTTTGACAAATACGATCTCACTGTATATTACAATTAAAATTAAAAAAATTGTATTCCCTTTAAAAATTTATGGAAAATTATTTATTACAAATTTTCCAATTTTCTTTTATTTTTTTTCTAATGTTTTCGCCGTATGAACCTTCCTTAGGCATAGACATACACAACAAAGAAAAGATAGCTCAAATCGGGCCATCCGTTTTCGAGTGATGGGCGTTCTTACGGAACATAGGTACAGCAAACGCTCATAGGCGCCTACGTTTTTTTTTTTCATATGGACCAAATCAGATGTTGACATAAGTCATGAACGCGTTGACCAATTTCGTTCAAGCTTTAGATAAACCAACTACAAGACCATGCAAACAAACCCTAAAAATTTGATCGAATTCGGTTTGCCCGTTCGTGAGTTATAAGGTCACAACTGGAACTTGGAACTCTCTTTTATATATAGAGAGAAGAGAAGAGAAGAGATAACACATGCAAGAACTATTTTGCCTACATTCTTGGAATGAAAATCAATGCATTTTCCGCAAAATTCTCCGCCCGCCCGCAAGTAATACAATGCTTAAATATTCTTTGTAG
Source organism: Cheilosia urbana (assembly GCA_946477585.1). Lineage (NCBI taxonomy): Eukaryota > Metazoa > Arthropoda > Insecta > Diptera > Syrphidae > Cheilosia > Cheilosia urbana. The sequence goes on along the minus strand of OX297854.1, from coordinate 12,936,456 downwards.
TTGTTGAACTTGGAACCACTATTCGGCGGACACTTAATTTCGACGTGTTTTTCATATTCCAACGGCAACGATGAGCAAAATGCTGGCTGACCTTTTTCCATTCGCAAGTGTTTAGTTCTTGCATATACACTTGTGACAAAGATTCTCAAAGTGAATGAGATACTTCCACAATAATTTTGCGGACTGTAAAAACACCTATCCGGAATGACCAGCCCAAATACTATGGCGATACTCCCTGAGATAAGTACCTAAAAGTTAGAAATGCTATGATTTCTGATTCATGTCTATACAAAGTGACTTACATTAGGGTTAGCAGTACCTAGCATTCGACATTCTGGACTAATCGGCTTACGAAGTGATGTTTTCGTTAGCGATTTTCTTATTAAACTTAACAGCAATTCATATTGAATTTTTGACATGCGGGTTGATTGGAAAAATAGGTCCGGATCATTGTTTTTAATGAAAGAAAATCTAGTTCCAAAGAAGCCTTTGGACATTCGTTCCCGATATAAAGGGCGCACCCACCATCTCCTCTTTTTGCCTTTAAATATTTGTGTGCTATATCCTATACCTATAGCAAATTTGCACATTATAAAGGCAACATTCTCTCGGTCATCCATTTTATTTCAAAACAATATACGAGTAGGTAGCTAAATTTAACAAAAAACTTCTTTCAGAAAATTAAATGAAGAAAATCACACAAAACAATTACCTATTTGAAAATTTGACGTATCGCGCTTCTTCATTGTATACACTTTTTGTTTTCGCAGCGCCACATTTTTTTGAGAGCTCGTACTACAGCCGCATATCGCTGCTAGCGCGGCCTCATTGTGTTTAGTCAGTTAGAGGTTAGACACAAAAAGTCAGCCAAATGTCCGACTTAGTAAATTAGGTACCTACCGGAAATTCCTCTTTCTTCCTTTGTTTTTGTTATAAATGTGTCATCTCAGTCCCATTCCTATTTTCCAAACTAGGTAACTAAATGAACAAAAATTAATTCTTATTTACCTCCGTGTTAATAAACAAATTTGCGCAACTTATTTAGCTAGCAGACACGTCAGTAAGCATACACAGATTGAACTTAAATAACTACTTGGTAACTAACCAAATGATAACTTTGAATAAATTCATTTAACAATCGTCCCAAATTGACTTTTTGCGCCAGTAGCCGTTTAATTTAAAACTCAAATCGAAATTTGTTCACTCCCTAGTGGATTTTTTTGGAAAGCAAATGGTTGCAACATTAAATCATTATTTAAGTTCCATCGTAGACACATAATTTACTCCTATTAATGTGTCTATGCTCTATGGTTCCATAGACATTTGTGGAATGCAAGCTATGAATTCCAATGGTCGTGAAAAGTTTCATAACAGTTTCAAAAGCTTCTACGAAAGTTTTTCTGTTGTGTGTGTCTCAGCTGAAGCACTGTTTTATCGAAGACACATTTGAGGTGAACATTGATTTGTATAAATTGCTCAATTTGCCAGGAAGTTGTTGGTTGCTGCATTGACTAAGTTAGTACACCATTCACTTCTGGTGTTGGTATTTACTTAACGAAGTTTTTATCTTTATGAATACAACATAGTGTTACCAACAAAAGAATATTAAGTGTTCGAATAACCAGGAAATTATCCCGAGGCTTTTTTTTTCCACGAAAATATCAAATTATTGAAGATTGGTCCATTTTTTATTGGACTACTCAAAACAAACATCCTATCTCAGCCAATGGATGATATTTGAACTGAAATCGCCGATTCGCACCATGCATACAAAAATTTAGTAAAGCTCAAATTGTGAAGTGAGTTTGATTTTAAGCTTCTTTTTTTTTTTTGCTAATTAGGTCGGTCTCATTATTACATTTGTGGGTTTGGTTGGTTAAAGTTTCTTTTAAAAAAAAAAGGATCAGTTGTGGAATTTGGAATGTATATCCATAGGAAGGTACCAAATTAAAGTAAGGTTAGGTAGAGGATATAGGGTGGGAAAATGCTTTATGTGTGTTGTTCGGTGTTCCTGAATGGAGGAGTTAGGTATACGATTTCAAGGAATTCCATCCTGCAAATATTTAATTAATTTAAATCTGAAGTTAAAACGAAAAGTTTTTGGAGACAAAACAAAAGACTTTTAGCTTCAGAATATTTATGAAAATTAAAGTAAAAAGATACAATTTTGCACTACTGTTGTTTGGGTAACTAATTCCGATCCGAGTATCGAAAATAATACGGAAAGTCAGTTTCCATTTTCCTAGTTATCCTTACTACAATAAAACTGAAACTTTTATTCCGGCTGTAAGGTGTATGTTCGGAATAGAGTTAAAAAGAATTGCACGAAATTGATTCCGGCTTTCACAGTTGCAATGAAAATTGTCGAGAATATAATGTTTTCTATATTTTATTACTTGCAGATCATCAGGGTCCTTTACCAGGAAGGAAAATCTTTTATTAAAAATGCTGTAAAAGTAGTACATTTATTTTATCATTCTTACTTGGCTCCAGATTTCTGATATCATTTGAACTAAAGGATTACAGTCAGACCTATGAATTGGAACAACCACAACCAGTGCTGGTTCTGTGAAGTAAAAAGTATCTAATCGTCTATGTCAGTTTGTAAAACTAAAAGCATATTCGCCTTTGAAGCTGAAAATAGAAAAGTAGGAAGGTATTACAGCAAATGGGTACAGCATTTTAATTTGGACTCCTATTTTTAAAATCAAGAGCACCTAACTTACCTACTCTTTTATTTTATTTTCAAAGACTTTTGTTTTTGCAATCAAAAATATAGGACTGACTGAAATATTGTTTTTTGAGGACTATTCACATGAGAGGGAGTTGCGAACTGGGAACACATCAAAACTTTTTTTTTTTGTCGCAGATACCCTCGCATCAGTTTCATTTTTAAGAGTAGTACCTAGTACGGACCACTTCCAAAACGAAATATCCCATACAAAAGTGACACAACGAAATCATGAACGAAAAATTCCGCTCTCCTTTTCGTTTTGCAGTACGCAGCTGCTGCAAAATGATGGCGGAAAAGTGGGTAATTGTAGTAGATTGCTTGGAAAAATTCCACTCCACTCTTCGAAAATTTTTATGACATTAATTGATTGCGAAAATTTAGTATTTGTACTGCAGTGTTAGCAGCTTTTATAAGAGCCACACCTCTTTTGCTTTTACGAGTATAAGAGGTGTGGAGTCAAATTGAGAAATTTTTAAGTCGAAAATATTCAAACTCAAAAATGAAAATGACGATAAATCCGAAACTACAATTTTAAGGAGCCAAATTGGAAATGAATAGCCAGTGCTGAAAACGCTTCTACTTGTGTATCAGCTCATGGAACTCTCTAAAAATTATTTACCGCTTCCTTTTCGCAAACCTTTCGCTGTCCATTTGGAGACCACCGGAAAATTTCGTTCCGGAACAGGTCCGTACTACGCTTAAGTAATTTTAAGGTAGTACTTTTTTGAGGTGTACTAAAATACAAATTGGGTTGAAATTTATTAGCTTTTATAATAAATTAACCGATGGCCATTACTTTTATAGATTTTATTATGACTTTATAAAACACGAACACGTTGGTTCTTTACAAAAATTGCGTCCTTATATATCTATGTTGTCAACGACGAACACTCGCATGGTATATATCTATCCCTTTCCAATTTCCTACAAATACATTTCTCATGGCATTACTTTTGGTGATACCAAACCACCTTCTACTACAATCTACTACACTTTTCTCTTTTTTGTTGTTCATGAATTTTTTTAAATTTTGTAAAATTTGATATTTCAGTTGGAAAATTAAATCTTTGTCCCAATGATGATTTCTCCGTTCCATTCTTTCAGTATATTTAACCGAAGTTACCTATATTTAAAGTTGGCAACCGTGCTCTCTTTATAACTTGTTGCCAAAGCCTAGTCACGTATCGATTTTTAATTCCTTATTTGTGAGAGTTTTGTGTTGACAGAAACAATAGAGTTACCTACACCTATTCACAATTCGGTGTAAGATTTTTTTACCAGATCTGTAACACACTTTTTGTAGTCTCTGGCAACACTAAAGAAAATGAGAGCAAACAGAGTTTGACATTTTTTATAGCTGAAAATTAGTTTTTAATTGAGAAAATGATGTTTGTTTATAAAACTTGATCACAAAAACACAAGGATACACACAGCCAGTAACAATGACATTTGGCGAACAGGGGTACACTTTACTCTGTTGTATTTTCTGTAACAATAGGGTCAGGGTAGAAATAAACAGTTGTGACGCTTCGTTATAGTAAATGAAAACAAATTGTGATCTTTAAAATTGGAATGCCTCTGATAGGATCCAAAAACTATTTATGGGGTTCCACTTAAGCTTTGAACCCCTCCTCGTGCTTACACAGAATAAGGTGCAATATGGAAAACTATTTCCAAGTATGTACTTATTCTGCTCGGTCAAAGTTTCACAAGTTCCCGATGCTCTAGTTAACATAACTACACCGCGCACACCGATGGAGTGTATCGTGTCAAGTGCGTGCTGGTTGCCTCATAAAAGGGGTCACACACTGAATCCTCGTTTCGCTTATAATTAAAATGAAGACGTTACCCCAGACCTCCCTAAGTAGCTTATAGTTCCACTCCTGTCAACAACTGCCAAGACAGATTCCATTGCAAAGAAATTTGCTCTGCTCTACTTCAACTACACTTACAAACGATTGGCAGTAAAAACTTTGATTCCAAAAGCATGGAACGGGCACCCCCCCACGAAAGTGCCAACACAAATAACAGTATAACATTAACCGCAGCCAGCGGTATTAACTCCCTTTATTTCCAAGTTTTATGTCCACTTTGCACCACCAAACACAATCACATTTTCATCCCCCGTTCGCGTTTACAATCGTCCTTAGTCCTGCTTATCTTTATGGGCGGCTAACTGCTGCCGGTACTCTCTCAATCCCTTATCGTCAGAAACAATATGGACGACACTTAAAGTGTCACTTTTGCAGGCACAAGGCCCCTTGCCTTCAGTGCTTCGCATCGTCGCCGTTTCATGCCTATTCAAAACCATTCGGATGGCTTAAGCATAAAGTGCCGGAGCCTATGTTGTGTCCCGTTTTGTCGAATTTAATTATCACAAGCAAAAGTTTAAGGCAGGATGAGCGCCCTCGATAAATGGATGGGTGCGTTTGGATCTCTGCTTCGCATGTGCCAATAAAATTTTAGATTAATTATTAAAGCAAGCAAACACAGCCATAAAACGGAACAACTTGGCGAGCGGAAACCAACCCTGGAAGCGCATTCGAAGAAGTTCCAACTGCTGTTTAGGTGAACGTTAATCCGCACAGGTTGACCTTGTAATCTACAACTGCCGGTACACTTTCCTCCTGAGTACAATATTACTGCGATGATGCCCCGCTGACATGCCACGAATCCGGCTTGGTGCAGGTCCCTCCCCGCCGAAGCGGCAAATAAACAAATCAATCCTTGCGTGTTGAGTGACAGGTGACAGCTGACAGTAGGCGAGCCCGCAGAGAACACAAAACACAACCGCGAGCTTTTTTACTCATCCAGTGGAAGTCCCAGTGTGATGGATGGGAAGGACAAACTGCGCGAAAATATCCTGCGTAACAGCAGCATCCTGCAAAAAGCTCACTTCCCCATGGTTACATCATACAGTGATACAGTATACAGATGCGCCCGTCTCCTTATCACGGAACTTTGGCTGCTCTCACATCGACTCGGCGGCAGCAGCAGGACATCGGTGCTCGGTGATACTGTGATACCGCTGTCCATTCCAATCAGTTCCAATTCGGTACTTGAAGCGTCAGCAAGCAGTCAGCCACCAGTCTCACCAGTCTCGGGCGTTTTGCATGCGAATTCGCGTTTTGCTTTCAACACAAACAAAAACACAATTTAATATCCTGCGAAGGGATAATTAAGTGAAATTTTCTTTTTCCTTCTCTTTGTTAACGCGCTTTAAATAAGGGACGCAAGAACAGTTTTATGTGGGTCCCCTTCGTTCTTTATTCGCTTAAATTTTGTGCTACATCCTCTTTGTCCTGTTGCGGGCTGATATGAAAGCGGGGAAGGCGTGTGTTTAACGAAGAGGAAAATAAAAAGCAAACTCTTTTCCGTTTTCCATTTCCATTTCGATTTCGGAGGAAACGCAGTGTATTTGTTGTGCGTTGTGAAAAGGATGCGACGCAGTGCATTTTACTAGAGTAGGTCAAGACGACGAGTGCGCTGTGTGTGTGTTTGTGTACCGGGAAATGTGTGTTGTCGTCGGCGGAACGACTGACGCCTGAGTGCGTTGTTTACACATATACATAAATTTCTTAAACAAAGTCCTCAAATTAAATGGAAAACGTAACCGAGTGCAATTCGTAATTGAGTGCGGTACAGTGCTGTACGCGAGGATATTTTGATTATTGTGGATTACTGAGGATAACTTTGCCGTGCATAAGGATATCAGTTTCACAGTGCGTGCAGCTAAAAGGTAGGTAATTGTGTATTGAAAAATTGTTTTGTCCTTTTTGTTGATGAAAGTTGAATCGAGTAGTACCTAAAGAGGAAACAGCGAGCACGCATTTCGCCTTGTGCGCCGTTGAGAAGTATTAATTACGTATCCCCCGCACGCAGTTTAATTTAATCAGAGCGTGACGGACAGGCGCCCATTATTACGGATGAAGGTTGCGGATGCTGATCTCAGCATTCAGAATTTCAGATAGGGGGGTAGTTTAAGGGTCCACCTTGTTGTTGGTGGGGATGGTACCTACAATTGCTTTTGACTAATTTAGAGCGAGATGCGGAGAGGTCCGTTAATTATTTCTTTTGAGCAGCAGCTTTTCAATTCCTTTGAAGTTTGTTAACCAAATTGATTAGCTTTGTTGGCTAAGAGTTTTGCTAACGAGATGTAGTTACGCATTGGTCGTTGCTGTGGTCCTTGTTTAACAAGGTGTGTTTTGGTACACGTGTTTCATTTGTAGGTGAATACAATTGTGCTGGGGAGGCTGTGGGCAGGCTCATTGGTAATTCAGATCAGGCTCTTTGAGGCGTAGCTAAGTGAATGATATCTCCTTCCAGTTGATGCGTACATGCCACATATGGAACATGCTTCTTTTCATCCACTTCATGCTTCTACGTTCGGATTCGATTTTGTGTGCGTATACCGTTGACACGGCAACTCATTTTGGGGAGAACCCCTCAAAGGCATTCATTTCCAATCTGAACTAAATTCCGGCAGAGATTTGTATGTGTAGTGAACTCGAAAGCTGCCAAATGTCAATATGTGGGACCTTGTTTTAACTGGTTGCACAGGTTATAGCTCTATGTGCCAACCTTTTGTCTACTGGGTGGTGTGACTGGTTCTTCCACGTTAGTTTGGGTCCAGCACTCTCTATGGACCACATTCACTGCTCCCTACACCTCAGTGGCTCTGTTTTAGCTTGATATACACTCCTAAAGCCTATCCTTGGCTTTCTTACAAAAATTCAAGATGCTGTTTTGATCTTATTATAGCACCCTCCCATGCACCTGCATATCTCCCTCAGCTCGAAGAAGACTTTATCTAGGAAAATACTTCTTGGACAATATTATGCGACGGAACCAATGCTTCTTGACGTTTGAATTATGAAAGTTCTGAGTTTGGCGTCTATCAATCATGCGCTCTCTATAGACTCAGGCTTAACCAGGGAGCTGTAACAAATAACTACAATTCAATAACGCGTTTTCTACAAGTGAAGATACTTCTGTAACACTTCGTTTCAAATGTCTGTGGAATCAAATCGAATCAAACTTTTGCAACCTCATTTCCGTCTTGAAGAATACTTTTTGTCAGAAGAACACTGACTTATTGTCAGCCAGCGTGACCGTTGTGTGACTAGTGTTGAAGTTTGGCACTTTTTTCAGAGCCTGCCACAATTTTTTGACATTTTGGCCCAGTTTTTAGCTGGAAAAGGCGCTACGCAAAATTTCGAAACGCTGAGGTGGGATTCTGTAAGATGAAAACGTTCAATCGTTTTCGTTTGCACGAACGGTTTGCTTCATGGAACTACGAAAAACGAAAGGAATTATCGTTTGAACGAAAGCAAAAAAACGAATTGTCGAAAATGCCACACGAAACTCTTAAGGTAATGGGAAACGTTTTGTGACCTCAAAGGATACTTCCCCATCGACTTAATCATTATATTTGGCTTTGTTTGTGTTGTGGTGTAACTAGGTATATAATTAATTCAAATAAAGAGTATGTAACATTTTACATAAATTCAATGAATTTGTCGGTAATTATTTCAAATATCAACAAATAAAATATTTTGAAGCTGTCAGGTGTTGGCTGTCAAATGCTGTCATAATGATACACTCAGCTTCTCAAAATTTAATTTCTTCGTCACACTGTTTCTTAAACCCATGCGAAAGGGAAAAACGAAACGAAAGAAGTTACATGAAGCGAACTTTCGCTTTATTTACGATATTCTATCGTTTTATGAAAAGCGAAAACGTTTTTCGTTTCGTTTTTACAGAATCGCACCCCAGGTATTTCCAAATGAAAACCCTTAAAATGTAAATCAGTTTCCTGTCACAACACTATTATAGTTCGAAAATTCTAAATTTTGAGAGTAGCTTTAGAAATGGACCTCTTTTTTCTCATTGTCCCTTTTTCTTGAGACTTTTCGGAATTTTGCAATTTGAGAGTGCATCTAATCAGAACTGCGTCAAATCGTGCTGCTACTGGGAAAGAGCAAGCAAGTTCAAATCGAAGAGTGGCCAAACGCGCATTGTTGGCGTTGCCGACATTCGAACGACTGGCATTTCGGTATGAACCAACCTAAAACTATGGTGGTGATGCGATTTTCAATATTGGAGCAATGACTGTAATTGTGTGCTACCATTGCAACGCTCATTAGATTCATTCATTAGATGCACCTCCGGAGTCATTAAAATCGTTGTTTGAATCGGATGATTTTCAAGTCAATTACAGTGGACAAACAGGAGTGACAAAAAACATAATTCTACAATTGCAATAATTATTTAATACAAACAACAATTTTATTACGATATTTAAAATGGCTATGGAGAAAATGAGCTCAGACGATCGCAGATTTGTCTTCAAACCTGATAATAGAACCGCAGTTTGAAAAAAATTAAGACTGGATAGAAAAACGGGTTGTGCCACTTTTGGGACTTATGTCCCATTTTCGACAAAAACAATTTTGGGACTATGCTATACACTGACATCCAAGCATAGCCGGGTCAGCTAGTTGTACAAATAAAACAGTCTTCTATTGCCCTTCAAGAGGTATAACTAACTTGATAAAATATTGAACAGTATTTATTTTCTATACCTAACAATTTTAAAAATACCCCAATGGAACACTTTACCAATAGGCTTTAGTAAAATACTTCGATTCCGGGCGACCTAATATTTTTCGGTTAGCTTTTGTGTTTTCATGCAACCATACCAAGGGCTGTCCATGAGATGAGATCACATTAGAAAGCAACGACATAAAGACAGAGGGCTTTACCAATAAACATTTTTAGTTTCGACTTTCGACTCTAAATTTGAGCAGTTCACAGTAGCTTCTCTGTTCGCAAAGCGTTCTTTATGTCAGTTTGTTTGTATAGCAAACAGACTTTAACTATCTATAGAACACTCTTTGGGTTGCCCATTCTCATGCCTCGCCCCTTTTCTGGGGTGCAGTCACATCTGCAACAGTCCTATACCAGGTTAGATTACATTGCAAAAATAGGGGAGATGGATGAAGGAAGACTGCCAAGGATTGTCCTGAAGCATATACTTTGAACAAGAGGTCACTTGGTGCTAAAGTGGGAGGAGTTAGCAGCTAGTTACGGCGTGAACTTGAATATCTCAGCTGAAATGCAACTTTCGATGCTGAAATCTATGTTTACCGACATCCTGAAAAAAGCGGACAGTAACATGTACGACAGGTTTATATCTGAAGCGAAAAACACTTCCACTTACTTACTTAACCGCTATTCTCTGGAAATGATAAGCACACTATTCAAGCTTAAAGGTGAATTAATAAACCTATATTTTATCCCGCATCGTCCTGATCTTCCAATTTTATGTGACTTGTGCAACCTTAATGAGAGGGAGGATGTATACCATTTCATCGGAAGATGCCCAATTTTAAGAGATTTTCGTATAAGATACTTCGGACGAACTTTATTGGACGAGGATGAGGTTATTAACATACTGAACGGTAGTCTTGGGTGGGAAGTTTTATACAACTATGCCACAACTGCGAGTCGCTATAGAACTCGTATCTTGGAAGGCGATTTTTGAAAACAAATATATTGTACATATTTAAAGTTACTAGTTTATTGTATAGTTTATGATAGCTAAATTGTCAATGTGGTAGACGGCCATAAGCCAAACCATAAAAGACTTATCCAACATTGTTTGTAAATACGAACAAAATGATTATAAAATTATATTAGATTTATTATAGTAAGGATGTTAATAAAGTCGCTACTACTACTTTACCAGGTTAGAATCTCACTTACTCACACTTACTTACTTACTCTCACTTATCAGCTCAGAATCTCAGTTACAGCTCACTTGCGGTTGCTTGCCAACTTTAGTCGATTGGCTTTGCTTAAGTCCTGGAGCTCCCACTGTCAAATTCTGATGAAAACCGCCTCCAAAAAGTCCCTAATTGGAAAAAAATATTTTTTTACCTCTAGCTCCTCACAAGCATTCGTTCCGCAAACCAATTTAAATTGCCTCAGTCTTGAAGTATCAGTGATTTCAGCCCCGAAATAAGCTCCCAATAAGCTCCTAAATATGGCTTAGTTACCTGCCAAGAGTCGGATCTTTTGGATCAGCAAACAGTGCTACATTGGTTCTGGGGGGAAAGCAATTAAAATTGAATAGGTATACATGTATACCGAAATAACATACACCAAGTTTTTTCTCTCAATTTCCGGATTAGGTGGGCTTACCAGAAGACTTACCCATCACAGGACTGTTTTTTTTTTTTTTCAAAAATTCTCTATACTTATGTACGGCTTTCCAAATCGAACCCAAGCGGAATGGATCCTCGAACAGAAACCCTTCCCTCCCACTCTCTCCTCCGACGCCTTCTTGTATATTTTAAATTACGCTTTTCCAGGTTTAAATCTCCCGTCTATGGAGAAAAAGGAAAACCTCCTCAAGAAAGGAAAAGTCCCTCCGCACTCCAATTTAATCAGGCCTATAACTAACAACAACATACACTCACTTGAGACATCCATTGTTGTCAACGGAAAATCCGCGTAATGAATGTGTTCCCTACATCCGGCATCCAGCATCTAGCTATATTCTCCATAGCGCTCGTCGCCTCAATGGATCCTTTAGCTTCCTGTGGCATTGTTGGGAAATAATTTCCCACAAAACACAATGGCGCAGCGTGAGTGTGAAGTCGTTCCACCGTAATTTCGAATTGTGTTGTGCTGTGCTGTGCTGCAATCCATAACCAATAATTCCCCAAACCACTATCGCCGGAATGCACGAGCTCCATTCTGGCTGCGCTATAAGGATTCGTGAATTCGTAGATTCTTGCCGCACACACCTGAGCATAGCTGCGGCGCGACTCCGCTGGGAGAGAGAGAGAGTAGCAGACAAAGAGCATTCCACCGTGTACTGCATTTATTTACAATCATACAGCAATAAGCCACCGTCAGCGTCGTCGTGCAGTTCTCATCCATGCTCGTGTGGTGGCGAAGCCGTCATCATCGTCATGTTCAACGTTCCTCAGGTGGTGCAACCCGAGAGGAGAGAGACCCCTCCTGTGGTGGCTTTAAGGATGAATTGCATTTCGAATGCGCACATAAGAATGCTTCAATATGCCATTTGGCAAATCCCTGCAGGTGGAAACAGTTGGAGCGCATCATAGTTGCACTACACATAAGCACCCTTGTGTTTGGGGAAATGCTTTTAATCTCCACCCGAAAGCATCCATTGACAGTTCCATTAAGAACCGTCAGTTGTTCGCGCGGCCCGGAGACAAAGTGAAGTTGAATAGACCGAGTGTAATGGAAAATCACCGAGATGGCGCAGTCAGAAAGGACGTGGACCAGCGGTTCGTAAAAAGGTCGTCCTCATTATCGAATTCCTTGGTGTTTTGTGTTTTTGTAATTATAATTATTACTCCGTGCCCTTCTCCAACGTTGGACAATAATTCCCAGTTGGTCCCCGAACGTCGATTACAACCAAAGAATCGTCGTCGTCCTTTTTCCGAGGGTATACACTACTTTACTTCGACTTATTGTTGTGTCGCACATAATTAAGCTGGGAATAAGTTTCCGAACAAGGACCACCACAGCCGCAATTTCTTCGCATCTCTGTAAATATTTATCTGCAGATATGAGGGTCATCTTTATGGGCATCCTTCGTCCGGCAAGTATGTAGTCATCTTTATTAGACAGAGTTATTGCCCGTGTAACATTTCCTGCCCAAGAGTACCTACTCGTCATCGTCACAAGAATACTCTCGCCGCTGCTGATGATTAATTCTGGGATGGCCCTCCTGACCCACTCGCCCCTCACATTAATTCGCGCACACGAAGCAACTAGATACGACACGATAAGGAAAAGGCAAGATGTTGGTTCAGCTGGAAAGCCCTTTCCCAGCACCCTCGTGGGGATTGTGCAATTCCATTGTTGGTGAAAGGTCATCCATTATACAAGTATAAGTACATGGGGGAGGGGGGTTGGGAGCGTCAATTTTTCTTTTCATTCCCCTTCGCTTTGTGTTGGCTGCTTTGTTTTCCTGGGCGTTTGTGAAGAGCGAAAATTAATTCCCATTAACGCCGAGGATTTTGTACGTTTTGACAGGTGGGTATCCGGACAAGGAGAACAAGCGTTGAATTGATTTTACCCAGCATACCTACCCGCATTTTATCCACGGAAAGCGTGTCAGAGGATCTTTCTTTTAAATTATGCTGCATGAGGGATGCTTGATCAAACTTGCGGACGAAGGGCGGCCATTTACAATGACGAGGCACTCGTGCCAATTGGCAAATTGGTAAATTGGATTAAAGTTTGCAATGACGTTGGTAATTAATTGATAAGAACGCAAATATATTGTGTTTTGGGTGGCAAGGATTTAGGCCCGGGTCAGGGCGTATGCTCATATTTTGCATGAAATGTCAAAATGTAATCTCCACGGAGATAGGTCCTGAATAATGAATGCTTCTACGTTGGAGAAATTGGATTAAAGCAGGGTGTTAAGTGGAGTGGATTTAATTAAGGACCTCTTAGCCACCCTCACAATGTCGACCTCGACAGTTATCAATATTTAACACGGCGTAGGAATTTAATTGAGTATACTAGCATCGTCCAGATGAAGGAGGCGAAATAGGATGAGGGTAAGTAATAGTAGTAATCTAAAGCGGTAAGCTTACGAGGAGCGACTTATAGTTGAACAAGAACAAAATAATCCTCTGTCGGAAGTGACTGGCTGAATGAGTTTCAGAAGTTCAACAGGAGAAATTTAAAAGTGTGACGTGCGTGGGTGGATGTAGTGGGTGCTAGATTGCATCATCGTTGTCAGAATAGAAGAAGAACAGTCGAAAGCGAACTACTCCGCTAAGAGGTGAAGTCTGGTAAGACTGCGCTGGGAAGAAGAAGGTGGCTTCAACGTTTTATGGGCTATCGACAGCTCGACAGCTCTTCCATCGCCAAAGTGGATAAGTGGCACTGCAACATCTGGCTGTTTTTTGAGTACCTTACCCTTCAGGTTCTTTGTAACTTTGACTAAAGCCAACCCCTTAAAAACCATGGGTGGCGATTTGCAAAGTAACAGGGCTTGGCTTTTCTGTTGACGAGTCCGGAATACGCAAAAGAAGCAAAACGACCTTCGGATCTGCGTGCATAAAGTTCGGACCGTAAACAGGCCACCGAACAATTAGCAAACGTCTTTGCCAGATATCATCGCGTTCAGTGCTTTTGACAGGGAAGGGACATGAGAGGTACAAAACTGTCACATCTACTACGGTGACTCTTGCACAGAAAAGCGGCAGACTTAAACTCTTTCCCAAAGGCATGTCCAGATGTAAATGAACGTCCTATGGAAATCCGTACAGTAAGGCTAAATATTGGATTAATGTGCGCCCCCTGTAAAGCGAAAGGCTATACCATAGCCCGCTTCTTAAAGGTCTGTGACTAAACGTATAAGTAACGTCCCAAATGCGATGTCAAAATCACCCCCATCGGTAGAATAGCTTTGGTAGTAACATTTGGAAACGTTTAACCTACGTTCGGAGGTTTTAGAGAAAAGGAGGAAGAATTTTTCAAGAGCATCAAGACCCAGGACACCTGCAAAAGAGTTATAGTCGTTCTAGGGGCATACCAAAATTTGTTTAGCAAGTTATAAGGTGTCAAAGACGTCCAGCATTCCGCTGCCAGGCGGAGACAATAGATAGAATAGCTTTGGTGGTAATATTTGAAAACATTTAACCTACGTTGAGAAGTTTTTAAAAAATGGGGAAGCATTTTTCAAGGGCGTCTAGACCCAGGGCACCTGCAAAAGAGTTATAGTCGGTCCAAGGGCATACAAAAATAATTTTGCAGGCTATAAATGCCAAGTGTCAAGCAGAGGGAACCATGAAACTTAGACGCCAAAAGTGCGTCCACCCTATAAAACTAAAAAAGTATAGCAGTATCTAAACGCTACTGGACTGGGCTTACCGACCAAAGTATTTAAGGGAACGGGAGACAATTTAGTGAAGATCATATACTCCAACTTGTCTCCCAGTTTTAGATGAAAGAAGTATGCCCGACTATCCGAACCTCTGCGTCTTTTCCTCGGTTTATGTAAAAGGACGCCATCAGTCTTCCCAATATTGCATACGAAATCCTACCTTCTACACGGGCAGTTTGAGGCCTAATAGGACGGTTTAAGGTCCGATAAGTCCAAAATTTGGCTACAATTCCAAAAAAAAAAAAAAACTTGAAGCTCAGATCTATATGAACCATCTTTTCTATAAATGTAATGGCTGATGCTAATGACGACTGGAACAGACCATACATAGTGTCAGTTCGTTTGATCTTTGCTTAGAGCTACTCAAGGCTGGCCGGTCTATTCCAAATGAATCACAGTCTCCCAGACATAAGTATGCTTAAACTTTTTACAAACCAAAAGTGTTTTTTTGACCTTTGGATCCGACCGACCGACGTTGGTGGTCTTGGCGATGAACTGGTGCACTTAACAGCGATTAGGTATATAGAGTTCAAAAATTTGGAGGTTAGATGAAGAAAGGCAAAATGGGACTTTGTACATTTGGAAAAGCTAGATATAAGAAAGACAAGTAATAAAAGGAAACTCCTCTATACCTAAAGTGCGTGTTTCTTTAGAAAGAACCTTGTCGATCCGGCGAGCTAACCTCAGCCTTGGAGAAAAAGCACCACACTATATCAGCAGAATTTTGGCAAATCTTGGCTTCCTCTTGGCTAGAGGAATGGAAACTTCAGATCTAAGGACGTCAATAGATTAGCTGATAGTATGTGGTCTGCTACCACAGATGTGTTTGTGTGCTCAGTTTGAGGGATTCTAAAGAAATTCGTCTCTATAATAATCAGGCTTTAGATGTTGACTGTTGGAGTATATGAACAGCTTAGGTGAATAAGGCCGTTTGTTGATACTATTCATAGCGATTTAAGTTCCACTTGAAATCTTATGTGACAGTTTATGATATATAAAAAGTAGCCCATAAGGTATTTAAGTAGAACATGAGTATTATCAGCAAACGGGCCTAAGACTAATAGCTTAAGAGCTACCTCAATTGCAGCAGATAAAGAAACTCCATTATGTTATGTTATGTTAAAGTGGATCTCGATGAGAGAAACACTTGGGCCGTTTATCGCCCCATTGTGCATACCACTGGTGTTGGGTTCCTTACTGATTACTTATGTGAACCATTTACTTCCGTTAATAAAGCTGAAACCGTTTTGCAGCGCTGGTGTAGCTTAGATCACTAGGATCATTGAGTAAGTAGTCACCTAAGTATGCCATTCTTAGGTTGGATAGAGCAGGCCAGTTGCAGAGAAAGTGGTGACGGATTCGTCCTCTACCTCATCCCTGCAGATTCTCCAAAAAACTTTGTAGGGCAGTCCAAGTCTTTACGCGTGTCTGCCCAGAATACAATGACCGGTAATGACAAAGAAACTCCTTTAAGTCGTTCATGAGCTCTTTTCTTAGACAGTTTGGCATAATAGTAAACTCGTGAAAATGGTGTCTAGCCAGTGGGACTTCAGGGCACTCCTAAAGAAAGCCTTTGACCTTTTAGATCGTTGAAATATTCAGACTACTTGAGGTTATCAATTTTTGACGGAGAGCTCTAGACTTTGAACACCTTCGTATATCAACCACTAACCCATCTTCGAAGACGTATCACAGCTATCGATTATCTGGACAGTCTTAAGATGATAGGGTTGGATAAAGCCGGACATCTTTTCCCTTCACGTTTTTGGCAACTTCAACAGCTCTGGCTCGGCAAATTCTGGAAAATGTAAGCGGCCACTATTTCGACATGCGTATCGCTCCTAGGTTTGACTTCAGCATTCCAAACCCGCGACTTTTGAGGGCGATTGATGGGTTATTTAATATTATGGTTCCTCTTGTCGCCAAGGGGCTTGAGTATTTCTGTCCGTTTTGTAGACACTCTTAAAAATTCACCAATTTTTAACATTTCTGATCACTGAACAGACTTGGAACCGTTTTGCGCCCGGCTGAAGTCGATCGATCTGTCCTATTCAGTGCAACGTGGAGAAGTGCTCCCTTCATTTGCGTAAGACGTCCATCCCATTAGATAGAAGTGCCACCATCCTCTTCAAGGGTAACCCACATACGGTCTTCCAGACCCATATTTGCCCATATGTGATCATTCGGGGAACATTTACCGAACTCATTCCAAGACAGTTCTCCTTTCGATTTATCAGTCAATTTGCAAGAGTTCCGCGCAATTCACCGACTGAAGTCGCACCAAAAAACCCTCCTTCTTCTTTGTAATCGGTTTTGAAAATTAAAGCGCTTAAAACCGTGCAGATCTCTTCTCAACACCAGACTCGCTCCACTGACTTCTGCTGAAAAAACATAGTGCACTTAAGGTCCTGTTAGTTCCACTAAGTCACTTCTTCCTGAGCTCCATGTTTAACTAAAACCCCACCTATAATCTGAGCTCCTGCGCGGAGCAATTTACATTACAACGCACCACTGTCGACAAGCCCATTACAAGCCCTTCACAAAAGAAATCCAAGACAAATGTGCTTCAAACTCGGTAATGTCAACCGTTAAAAGCTCACCCATTCATCGGCGACATTAACGATTGCAAAGTGTGATGAATTGTCCTTGAAGATACTTTGCATAATTTCTACACAATAAATTACCACAATCCATTAACTGGGTATGAGAAACTCTTCCACCAGCGCCAGCGTGTCCCTGATACACCCACACCCATCGACCATCATCCCGTTTGTAGTCGAACAATTTCCTTGAGTTATTATTCCCCAATAGTCCCACTTCGTGTGCGGGTAATTTGCTCGAATCAATTTTATATGTGTACACCCGCCGGCCGACCTGCACCACGACGATTTGGTTCGCTCCTGTCAAACACACAAAACACTATTCGTCCTCGATTGCGCCCCGAAAACCACTTTCATGTTGATTGCCAAATATATTGCCAAAAGCCAGCAACTTTCGCAAGATCTCCCACTTTTGTGCCGAATTTCTCTCATCCGCCGACGTCATTAGGTTGACGGAAGTCCTGTTCCTCGCATCCGGCGAACATGAAATTGCAAAGTAAAGTCGCTGTACGTTCGCTCGTACGTGTACGTATATGAGTAGTCGGCATCACGCAGGAAAAGAAATATTAAATTCAAATGCGATTCCCTCCGGAGGACAAATATCTTTCGCTTACGTGCTCCGAACTCCACCGCCGCCACAGCAGTATCTAGCTTGCTCGGTATTTCATCTCAAACCCTTAGCTAATGGCTCATGCATATGCACGAGGAGCACTTTACCATACAATTGACGCCGCGAAGCACTTCCGCTCGTCGCTCGAGATAATCCTAGAGAAACGTTCCGTTAGGAGACTTGCTCGCACATATATAGTCGGAGTCACTGTGCTCGGGCAGAAAGGATACGCGCCGCCGCTCCAACCTTGCTCCCAATAGCAATAGCACACGTTCCACTGGTGTGTGTATGTTGTAAACCACTCGAGTATTTCAAATTGAGGCATTTTCTCTGTGTGTATGCGTTGTTCGTGTAACAAGGACACTCGGGATGTGTTCGCACAAATTAATATTTTACAGCAAATGCGTTGTGTGGCGGTGCTCTGGAACACCGGCATGCAGATTGGTTAGACCCGGCGCACTTGGCGCTTATACATTTCAGGACATAGATTATTTGTGTCAAGGCAGAAATGCCCTCGAAACCACTGCAACGGATATGGACTCCTTAAGATGGCGCACTAATTACTTTCTAAATTGTCAATTAGTAGAAGGGTGCTGTCTTTCCAGCGGTGAAACTGGGTCACCTGGAGATCAATGAAGATGAGTCGTTTTGAATGTCCTTTCCCACCCATCGATAGACGGACGGAATTAACGTAGCGACTAATAAAAAGTTTTCCGATAGGCAGCCAGTTCGTCCAGGTAAGCAATTCGTGCGGAGTCGAATGTTTATGCGAATAGCAGGAAGCCAGGATAAAAATTTATTAAGTACAAAATTTGTTGATGTCCTTTGTTGGGGGCGAGAGATGAGATGCCATGGCTAATGGATTTTTTTATGTTTGTTTGTTTTTCTGTTTCAAGGATATTGCGCATATAAATGGACGTTCTTCGGATGGAATTGAGCGGCGTAGTCTGTTTATGAAATTTCCTTGGAAATGATTACTTTTGAACTGTCTGCCTCTGTGTCTGTGTCTATCAATCGAGGACGGTGCGCGTTGCGTAGGCATATACACGAATATCTTCTAATTGAATTTGGTTGTCCTTTTGGGGGCGCTTCAAACTTTTCGTGTTTCTTCGATGGACTAGTCAAGCGTGTGCAAGTAATAATTAAATATTTCGCAAGACACGTCTCCTGGAATGTCGGTAGCAAATTGATAGGTACTTTCGTGTTAATTGCTTTTTTGCAAAGGAAGGCAGGCGGAAAGTTAATTCCCATCAAGCGGGGAATGAGTAATGGCCCGTACAATTATAGTTGTCCTTTCATCTTGCTATTGGTGTGGGAAAGTTCAACTCCAGATGGCGCATGTGGCTAACAACTTCGAATTCGCTTCAAAGTCTCCTCGGTCGCCTATGCTACATAGAATCCTAAATAAGTTTCCAACCGCGCATCGTCAAGATTATAGTCATGAACAGGGCGGAGTAGTTACAGAGGGAAAAGTTGTAAAACAAAAGTCGAGCCTTTGTCGTGCTAGTTCGTCCGCTTTGTCATTGCCCGGAATAGCTCCATCCTCCATGTCGAAGGACCAAGCAGAGCAATATACTTTGTGCTGCGTTTCAAGAGTGCCGAGCTCTTCGCGACAGAATTTCACAAGCTTCGATTTTATTTCTTACCTTCCGGAGGAAGTGCCCTTACAGCAGACTCACAGGCTGCTCCTGTCACTGATAAGACTACCGCTTAGAAGACATGGTTATGACCTGGGAGGTGTATGTTCAAAGATTCAGAGAAGGCGGAGGCATCCATTTCTGATCCATCGGTATGTTTATGGAAATGAATTCCGTGTTGGATATGAGTCCTTCTTTCCATTCTTATACCTGCTGGGGTAGGCACTCCGGTTAATTCAAAGTACGGCATAATGTACTTCTTGATATAGGTACATTACAAACATTTTTTGTGACATCATTGAGTGCACCGCTTCGTAAAATGTCCAGTCTCTTGACTTACTTATTCTTATGACAATTATGACTGCCAATAGACGTTTTCTATTTTACCCATATGATCATTGATTTTCATGGATTACAACAACAGTTGGATCTCGTACTTTTGTTGTGAACTACGGAAATCCATGATCCTTAAAGATCATGTGGGTAAAATAAAAATACGCCAATAATTGCAGAACTATGTCGTCTAGCGAAAGCAGCTTAAGTATAGCTTCAAATCCGGCGGTTGGAGTTAACCTCATCGCGCTGGCGACTCCGATGCAAGTCTATTTGGCCTTTTTATTTGCTTATAGGTCCTGGAAGGTGACTTATGCTATATGGTGACACTTTTCTATGAAATCCCAACAACCACGTCGACAATTCCCTTTTTAAGATAAACAAAACATCAATAAAAAAGGGGACAACTTGAATTCGCTTTTTTTCACAACTTTAAAGCCAAACTCGTTAGTTTTATAGTAACAAGTAGAGGCAAACACTCATTAAAAATCAACTGGTAATGTCATTCCTCGGATTAAATTGTACAAACAAAAATTATGTTCTCAGAAAATCAAGAAGGTTTTCCCTTGGTGCGTTTTTATATGTCGAAATTTCCACAATTAGGAATTTTTCCCCTTATTTTCCCAGCACTGAGAAAGATTGTTCTCTTGAGGGGATGACTTGCATTCGCATTGTAAACTTGCTTTGAGTGAATTCAATTAAAAATCAGCAAATGCATTATTGGAGCAGTGTAGGAACATTCAACATTCAAAGAGAGATCTACTCGGAAGTTGTGTTTGTCCCTATGTGGCAAGTGCGGCCTTGTCAGAAGACAAACACTCTAGAATCACTGTTTACTCGATGACGTATAGCGATAGTTGAAGATTTTGACTACAGTCAACAACTGACTGCCGGTCGTATTATTCACTCATTTAATAAGCTTCCTAACCTCCAAAATAAACCAACCAACAAAAACTATAAACCTACCCACGGTTTTGGGTTATTTTTATCACAAGAACTTTTTCGAACCTTCAAAGTGGTTTATTTGACACTTTGGAAAAGAGACTGTTTTTATTTTTATAGTCAGTAGCGTTTATGTGTTCTGTTGCTCTTCAAAGGACAGTGTAAGTAAAGGAGGTTTCTGTCTCGAATACTTTTTCCAGCGACAGTCAATTTGATAGCCGACAGCTGGTTTGTATGTTCCTTTTGGTTTGTCATTTCACATTGAGTAGACATACGCTTGTTATTTTATATCATGAATATAGAACTAGGATACCCGGCGTCAACTGTTTAAAAAGCTTGTAGGAAATCCGGATACTTGACCCAAATGCGGAACCTATGTATCCGATATGAAACAAAGAGTAGTCCATAACATCATCCTTATATATTTACTAATGCAATGAATACCATGGTCGGGGCATGGTAGGGTTCTAGACATTTAACCACCCTCTAAAATAAATTTGGTGATATAATTAAACGTATATTACAAATTTTAAATATAAAAATTAGTTTTTTTCGCAAAAGAGTATCGAGTAAATTTATTGACTGAAATCCTCTTCAGTGATGAAGCCCTTTATCTGCGATTCTTATACTAGAGGTTAATTTAATGTGATTTTCTCTCCGTATTATACAAATTTAACATTTAAAAGTTAGATCTTTCACAAAAGAGTATCGAGTAAATTTATTGACTGAAATCCTCTTCAGTGATGAAGCCCTTTATCTGCGATTCTTATACTAGAGGTTAATTTAATGTGATTTTCTTTCCGTATTATACAAATTTAACATTTAAAAGTTAGATCTTTCACAAAAGAGTATCGAGTAAATTTATTGACTGAAATCCTCTTCAGTGATGAAGCCCTTTATCTGCGATTCTTATACTAGAGGTTAATTTAATGTGATTTTCTTTCCGTATTATAAAAATTTAACATTTAAAAGTTAGATCTTTCACAAAAGAGTATCGAGTAAATTTATTGACTGAAATCCTCTTCAGTGATGAAGCCCTTTCTCTGCGATTCTTATACTATAGGTTAATTTAATGTGATTTTCTTTCCGTATTATACAAATTTAACATTTAAAAGTGAGATCTTCCACAAAATA
Source organism: Cheilosia urbana (assembly GCA_946477585.1). Classification (NCBI taxonomy): domain Eukaryota; kingdom Metazoa; phylum Arthropoda; class Insecta; order Diptera; family Syrphidae; genus Cheilosia; species Cheilosia urbana. The sequence goes on along the minus strand of OX297854.1, from coordinate 12,914,522 downwards.
GTATCGAGTAAATTTATTGACTGAAATCCTCTTCAGTAATGAAGCCCGTTATCTGCGATTCTTATACTAGAGGTTAATTTAATGTGATTTTCTTTCCGTATTATACAAATTTAACATTTAAAAGTTACATGTTCCGCAAAAGAGTATCGAGTAAATTTATTGACTGAAATCCTCTTCAGTGATGAAGCCCTTTATCTGCGATTCTTGTACTAGAGGTTAATTTAATGTGATTTTCTTTCCGTATTATACAAATTTAACATTTAAAAGTTAGATCTTTCACAAAAGAGTATCGAGTGAATTCGTTGAATGAAATCTTATTCAGCGATGAAGCTTTGTATCTGTTAATTTAATTCAGCAATGTTCTTTCCAGCCAGTGGCGCTAGGTTGTTCGACTTTATCCCCCACAAACGATTCGTTTATTATGAAAGTAACCTGAAGTTTTTACATTAATAAAATTGTGTGTCTGTTTGTTTTCGGTATCACATTATAACTACTCACCGCATGGATTTCTAGGACATAAGGAAGGGCTCAATTTAGCAATATTGAAGTTTTTCTTTCCTTAAAATGATCCAATTCCTTCGAAGGACATGTTTTTTTTCAGATTTTATCATTAGTAATCCGCAGCATGTACGTAACATTTTTGGATACTGTAAAGTAAACGATATGATAAACTTTCCAGTTTTAAATGTCAGCCTAAATAGGTGTGTCTTAATGGGAAGTGTTTGGCCTGCGCATGGACTGGTGGTTCGTTGCTTTATTTTCGTTGCCTCTTAAAGTGGGTGAGGGGGGACAAATTGGACTATACCTAAGGGACTTCCATTACGAAGGAAAGCCTTCCGAAAGTCGTAGCCAAATTCACAAACAAACAGACAAACTAAATTTGATTATTATGTACTTAGTCAGATTAAATGCAATTCAGTCTCTATGACCCTGTACTTGATGGCCAATCCATTCTGGCAATAGAGCCTGCAATCAGCAGAAATACTTCCAAGATCATTGACAACAGCTTGAAATTTAAATAAAAACATCCGTCCTCCCTTGCAGCGAAGCACCGCAATCTGCTAAACTTATTGAATGGTCTGTTGACACACAGCCATTGCATTGCTTCCATTCCCATTATACCCTCAATTGAACTATGAAAACTATGAACAATTTCCACCCCCATCGAAAGCAACTGCAGTATAAAACCCAACCAACAATAGAAGTCAAACAAAACTAAATTAAAACGATAACTTTATTATTTCAGAATCACAACAAAATACCCGTAACTCGCTCGGCTAACTTTTTTGCTCGACTTTCCTCGCCAAGTAGCAACAACATCCCCACACCGCAGTCGCTCGCAATAAAAACACTTCACCATCAGCGCCAGAACATAATATGCTCCTTCAACATCCTAATACTAATTTAATCTTTCCTTCCGCTACAGAAAATGCAATATTAAATATTCGCTATGATAACCGTTATCCCAGGGCAGTCAACCATTGAATTGCTCGCTATGTATACAGTATTCACTATACAGATTCACCCCTCCCTACTCAATGCCCCGCTGATTTTAATACTAAAAAAAAACGAAATCAGCAACAGCCAACATACCCTCCACCGTCGTCATTATGCGCAATAATTCTACAAACCCACCACCCGCATCCTTCGCCCTAACAAAAGAGTCACCGCATGCGATTCAATTTCCCGCGTCCAGATTTATGGATACCACACAACAAATTTATATAAATTTATTCAGGTGTATACAATGTGTGTAGTTGTGCACTCTACTTTGGCGCAAGTATGCACAAAGCAGGACAAAAAAAAAAAAAAACAACAAAACTCCTGCACAATACCGTTAAATTGAATTTTCCTTCGGCGAAAGTTTCACTCACTTTTGTACTTAATTTGAATTTTTCTCTTTACCTCATTTCAGGACGACTGCAAGGATATACGAGTAGTCGGCGTGCAACGCAAAAGTCAGCAATATAACCAACCCACCTAAACAGTACGGACATCCGGCATCCACCTTCGCAACTATACCAACAGACGAAGACGACTACGACGAAAGGAGCAACTTTTATTTTCTATTTCGAGTTTTTATTTTTTTACTTTTTTCCTCATTGTTTACCTTCGTCTTCGTGCTGGCATCAGTGCGAGAAAGAGTGCATCAGGGAAGGAACTTCGTTGAGACTCGATTTAGACACTCTTCCCTGCTTGGAGTGTGTGTGTATGTGTGTGTCGCTGCACAGATAGAAACTTTTCAAAGAAAACTTTCGCAAGGACGAAGACAAGTCTGTTGTGAGGCTCTTCCCCAAAGCTGCACATAAAGTGGACTTAAGTGCAACACATTTCCTTTATTTGTGTCCATTGAAATCGAGAAATGGGGACAATAATGCTGTTGGACCGTAAAAGTTAACTGAACACACACGAGCAGACAAAGCAAAAACCTACATACGTGTTGTCCCATTCCGATGGGAATTTGATACATTCGACTACAGCACTCGCACATAGCAGCAAAGGAATTCGCTTTCTTTCCGGGCTCAGGATGAAGTTACAACCATCAACCATGATGACGCCAAGAGCGTTTCTAGCCGTCGTCTGTGCGGTTCTTGTGTACAGCACAGGACAATCGACATGTGCGCCTACCGATTTCACCAACAAAAATGCGTCTGTCGGTGTTGGCGTTGGCGCCCGTCCAGAAGCAACAACAGCGCCGCCGACTATAATGTCGTATGCCCCATCGAACGACGCCAAAACTTGGCCGCTACAAAAACCATCTCGGAGTAAACACATCACAAAATCAAGTCTGTACAAAAAGCCATCGCCATCCAAGGATAAGGGTGGCTGGGCAAAACTGAGAGACGAGAGACCCCATTATTCACCGACATTAGCTACGACAGGTTATGAGGAGAGAAAGGATAATTTAAAAGAAACAGTCAATACGAGCCCCACAGACACTGTTGTCGACAACGTCAATGGACCGAACGATTACACTAACAAAATCACTACTAATTCCCCCACAATGCCGCACTCCTTCCATGGGGATGGAGCAAAAAGTGTCTTCTCGAACATCGATGACGATGTAGACGGAGACGACGACGCTGCTGGCAAGGATATTGACTTTATATCCGTCGTTCCTGGTGGGACAACAAAAGCTGATAAAACTTATGCAAGCAGAGCATCAACGACCGAAGGATATCATGCCAAGGCAGGAGTAGCAACAACCGCAACAATGCAAACTGGTCTCGTGGAAAATCCCAATTTCAATGCGGAACCCATTCCAAAGACATCATCCCCAACAGAATGGAAATCGATATTCCGCCATACAATGGCACCCACACCACCGCAGCAGTCATTACCAACGGATGCATCAGTGAGTTCGTCGTTCGCACAACATAGTGTCACTACGACGACAGCGACGACTATACCCAAGCTAGACGTCGGCCACGATGGCGTAAAAATAACAAAAAAGAAACAGCTGTTCGATAAACATTTTATTGCGGCGACAGGTCCTTCGAGTTCATTGCATCCACCGATAAGCAAGGATAATCCATGGCCGCTGTCAAAGAATAAACCCACCAAGAGCGGCAAAAAGTTAATGGAAGTCCCAAATGGATACTTGGGACCGATTATTATGAAGGAGAAAACGTTTTCGATATCCCATCACGGCAAGAAGCCGAAGCCATCAATTGTGGACCAGTTGAGAGATAAGAAGCTCGTGGAAATCATAGCTCCCACGGCACTAATGGAGCCGACGATGAAGGTGAAAAGTTCCGCCACAGTTCTGCCGCCGCCGGAGTTTGTCCCAATCGATAGTACATCAGTTAAAGTGGCGACATCGTCGACAACGAGCACGACAACTGAGGGTACTAGTACATTACCTCCAGCTCCAACAGTGCTCCCAGCGAAGCAGGGACTCGAATCCGAAACGGCAACTACTTACTTTTTGGTGGTTACGCAGGATGCCACGAAAGAGGCGAGCAAGGCGCCGGTTGGGGATGATACTCGTATGCAACCAATGAACTCTGGGGAGATAGAGACAACGCTGCGGGAAATTTACAAGGAGGTCATAAGTGCGATGGAGGGGGCGGCGAAGAAGCAAACTGCTAGTACTGAGTCTCCGCTGCGTGGATCAACTGCCTCTGATGTACACAAATCCGCAGAATATCCTCTTACAACTATGGGCGATGCTAGACTTGATTCAGTTAGCGACACAACGCCATCTTCTGACGGTGATCGGTTCTCATCGTCAGTCACCGATCGTGAGCAGCATGACAAGGTCTCCGATCAGCAGCCATCGTTTACCACTGATCGGGTGGTATCGTCAGATTCATCATCCTTCGTCGATCACTTGCCAAGATCAGGCACAGCCTTCGATCCTCAATATACGACTGATCGTTTGACATCAGCCGGCACCGATGGTGGTCCCGTCATCGATTTACAGCGATCATCTACTGAGGACCCGAAGTCAGTCAATCACCAACTGCAAACCACCACAATGGAAGCGTTAAAAGTTTCTAAAGACCGTGATAGATCGACGACTGAAGGACATTTGATTTCTTCTACTATCGATCCTCGCAAAGTCAATCGCCAAATGCCTCCTGAACTTGATTCAAAAGACGGTAATAGATCGACGACTGAAGGACATCTGATTTCTTCTACTGTCGATCCTCACACAATCAATCGCCAAATGCCTGCTGATCATACTACATCCGCAGCGATAGACCATCAGTCCCAACCTTCCCATTTCGATCTCACCACTTATATACCGGCTTCGAACACTGATCGCGCACCAACTTCAACAAGCGATCCGGGCAACGCCAGATTCACTGCTGATCACATCCACCTAAAGGGGTCGTATGCAACCGATCAGGTGACTCCGTCTCCTAAGGAATCCACGAATCAATCCACAACAGCGATCAGTGATCGTTTTTCACATATAAGTGAACCCACCTCAACATCATCAACTCAGGGTCTTCATGACTCTTCTGTTGGGTCTAGCACCGTCCACGATTTCTCTCAAAACACCGACAATGTTGACATTAATTTGAAACTCGCACCACTCACGGTTCACTCTTCAACCACGAACTCGATTACCGAAGACGTTGCAACAATTTCCGATCGCAGCACCACATTGTTACATCATGGCACTGATCATACTCCTATTTCTGAGAAATCGACCATCGTGCCACCGATCGCCACAATATCTGACAGTTCCACTCCATCCCACAACTTGTTACCGATCACCGACGATCTGTCAGCCATCACTGACCGCAGTTCAACGATCGTTCATCATGAGTCGTCCTCACTATCTCCGATGAAGGATCACGACATCTCAGTAATTACCGATCGCAGTTCCACATTCTCCCGACACGACTCCTCAGCTGGAACTAGTTCCACACCATTTACCACAAAGCACCCTTCGGCGACGGAAACCAAGCCCATCGAAGATCAGACCACACTCGTGCCGATCACGACAACAAGTCCAACTTTGGTCGCACAGCACTTACTCAAGCCAACTCACGACAGTGAGCAGACAGAGTCCAAAATCTCCGACATCCAAATCGAAGTCTACGACTCCACACTGGAACCCATCCTAGCCTCCACCAACTTCAAAGACATCAACTATCCCGCATCGCATGCCACCACAAAGGAGGCCCCCATTAGCGGCCTTCCTCAGGAGCGGTTCACCCAGTATGTCGTCGACAAATCAACCGACTTTGCCACACCAGACTCAAATGCCGTAGCCCGAGCCTCAGGGAAGCCCGAACCGGCAGCAATTGAAATCCACATCAACGTCTCCGAGGGCTTCGGCAACGAGAGCGAAGACCTAGAATTCTCATACCGCCAGTCGGACTATCGTAAGGTAACCTCCAAGAAGCCTGCGAACTCGAACTTCATCACCCTCAAGCCATTCGATGCGGTCCCGCAAAATGAAACCAGCAACGAGGCTGCCGAGGAAATCGTCGTCGAGATCATCGACGGAAGCTCGAACAGCACCGAGAACTCGGCGAGCAGAGAGAATTTGAATGTGAATCCAGTTTTCACGTTCCGGTCCGACGACGACTCGCAGGTGGAGCTGAAAAATGTCAAGTACTACCCCGAGGACAGGCCGAAGGAACGCACTAAGTCGACCGATGACTTTTTCGTCCCCCATATGGGTCAACAGCCAACGGATGGCAAAAAACCTCCAATGGACAGGGACTCGGACACGATATTCTACATCTCTAACACCGAAGTCAAGGTGGGCGAGTCCCTACCCACCACAAACACCTACGACGCCCAGATGAAAAAGTCGCGCCTGGAGAGCCAATTCTTCCCGGCAAACTACGAAGAACGCAAGATCATTCCTCCCCAGCGGTACGAGGAGGACATAATCCTCTCTCCTGTCAAGAACACGCTATCCGATCCGCTCAAGGTGGTCCGACGACCTCTGGACATAAGCTACGTCGGCGAGTCGGTCATGGAAATCGAACAAGTAACCATTACGACAACAGTGTCTCCTCCCATTTCCACCCCCGACGTGATCATACAACCGGCAGTTCTGCCCGAGATGGCGATCGGAGTGCCCGTCATTGGGGAGCTTCCGCCCCAGATCGAGCTTAAGGAAATCGACTTCATGCCGAATTTCGACGGAAACAAGGAGGAGTCGTCTATCCAATACGGCGGCGACCTCATCGACGAGGGTGGTGCCATGGGCGCCGGCTTTGACATGGACTCCTACCCGCTCGGCAACATGGCACTCGGACACAGGAGCAGCGATGCCACCTCATCACAAATAGTCCTCAACCATCGGGTGAATCACTTGAAAAAGGACGAACTCTCAGCGGATGTGCCCGCCTCTTCCGAAACCGCCGATGGTAATGACTTACTTCGTCGTTCCAATGACTCGGCAAATGGCACCGTAATTGGGGAGAAGATGGGCAACGCAACCGCATACTCCGTTATGGATGAAGCGCCAACTGGCGATGGAGAGTTCCGTAAGTATACCGAAACTAGGTCGCTAGCTAACCACAAATCTAATTCCGTTTTTCCTCTCTTCCCAGACTTTACAGACCTGCACACCCTGTTTACTGCGTGCTTTGCTACGCTGCTGCCACTTATTTTCTCGGTCGCTTTGGCGTTTGGACTGCGGTAAGTACCCCCGAAGAGTAGATCTGATATTACACGAAAACAATAACCCCAAACACGGTCGGTTCTAATTAATGGAATAACTCCGGCCACGTTAATGAGTAGAGAAGAATAAGAGCACTGGGCTGGCCCCGACCGCAGCGACTTTGTGTAGATATTTTGGACATAATCCCGCCGGAGCTAGGTTAATCCTTCTCAATGTCGGGCGCATATTGTTTTGCCATACACGAGTGTGGGTAGGAGCACACAACATTTGCGGCATTTAGTACCATTAGTCCTGACGGTGCGGTGAGGCGGCAGAGCGTCCAGTTATTCAAATTTCGGGGATTTCTGTTTTCGTTGGCAGATTTGAAAGGAAACCTTTTGCTAGCCAAATGTGAAGGGAATTCCTGGAAATTTGCAATTTTTTCCTTTACTTTTCAACATGTGTGTCGGTGACGTTGGCATTTTGGTAAGGCGGCAGTAACAGTGAGACGCTGTCTTTGAAGAGAGAAATGGATTTTATTCGCACGTGTTGCCATCCTTATAGGAGACAAATTCCAGCCACAAATTTCGTCTAAGAGAAGGACTTATGCAACCCAAATATGGCTGCGTAGGGAAATTAGGCAAAAATTATTCCCATTTGGGTTCATTTTATTTAATGGGATGTTTTCCTTTGTCATAATGTCTGAAATGTTAGTAGACAGCGGTGGCGCCTAAGTATTCATATTTTGTCCGGAAACTTGCCGAGTCCCAGAGAGGAGCAAAATACAGCAAATTCGCAGTAATTCGGCTGTTTAATGTCCTTGGGTGTGTTCAGAGACAGTTTTACATTACATTTACCATATGGGAACATAAGGGGAAGAAATGTGTTTAACCTAGTTCTTGGCACTTGAATGAATATCATTACTGTGGGGGGAGTACTTACGGAAGGACGAGCTACTACTCTGGATGTGGCTTCGAAGAGTTGTTTTGTACTTTTAGTTTGTTTTAGTTTATTTGTTATACATATAAATATAACAGCTTTCACATCTTCTATATATAAAAAAGAGAATGAAGTCCATGTGTGCGCTGATAACTGGAGAACGGATCGTTCGATTTTCACGATTTTGGGCGTGATGGTTTCGTTTTGGCCCAAGGAAGGACATAGGCTACTTTCTGTCGTGAAAACAAAACTTTAAGGGGATGAAAGAGGTTATGAAACTGCGTCGAAATCGAGGCGTGTCACTTCAAACACAAAAATTAAATAATTTGGAATCTTACGGTCTATCCGATAGGTGGCGCTGTTGTCGACCTCCGAAGCCACTCAACCGATTTCAGTGAAATTTCGTGGATGGTTGAAGTTTGGTAGATACGACATTTTTTGACCCGATAGGTGGCGCTGTTTTCGATCTCCTAACCCATCAACCGATTTCAGTGAAATTTTGTGGTTCTGTATGGTTGGTTAAAGTTTGGTAGATACGACATTTTTTGACCCGATTTCAATAAAGTTTTGTGGCCGTGTATGCTTCGTTACAGTTTTTAAAGGTAGCATAATTTTGGATCCGGTACGTGTCACTTTGTAAAAGATAAGCGGGATAGGACAACGGGTCGTAGCACCTCCCATTCAAAAAAAAACTGAAAATTCAAAATCTATTTCTAAAGATGTATAATTAAAATTATTATCGGACATTTGGCACTTTGCGAAATTTGGGCGGGATTTAATACGTAAGGCACGGGCAAAACCAAATAAAAGAGATTGAGGTCCGTATGTAACCCAAGAATGGATCGTGCATTGGTGGTTTCGTGACGCAAAATTCACGCAGTTTTTTAATTAAATGGAAAACACCCATTACAAACCCATCTTAGATTTTACTTCGTTTAGCATCCTGTCATCTTCGTCGACAGTCAGGTCGCGATCAAGGTTCTCGGTTCAACTAAGTCAACGTCCAAGCTTGTTGTGGAATGCAGGGAGACACTAACCAGGGCTTGTTACGGTTTCAAATCAATCTCGTCTGCGTTCTCGGCCATAGGAACATTGAGGGGGATAAGAAAGCCGATGAACTTGCCAGACGAGGCTCTGCTCTGTGCGTGTCTCGTGCGGAGGAGGTCCTCCCTCTGTTGGGATACGTAAATAGAGAAATCCTGCTGCACTTCACCTCAAGGGCCGAGACTAGATGGACGAAACTGACGAACTGCGTCATTTCAAGGAAAATCTGGCCAGCCTACGATGATGCCAGAACACAACATCAGAACCGCCAGAACGCGTGTAGACGTCGCCAGACTAACGGCAATTAGTTTGGGAACTCACGCGGCCAGGCTTGGAATCCCCCATAACACGCACTGCCGTAGCTGCGCCGACACAAACAAGAGGGAAACAGTATTTCGTCTTCTTTGCGAGTGTCTGGCTCTAGCCAAAAACAGACGCAGTGCACTAGGTCACCCTTTTTTTGATGAGCTTTCGGCCATCCAAAGAATCTATGTCAACAAGGTCATAAAACTTCTCAACTCCACAGGCTGGTTTTTAGCTTCCTTCCTCCCTTTATCTTCAGGTTCCGTTAGTTGTGATCTCAAAACGGCGCTCAATGAGTTATTTGTGGTTTTCCCTCATCAGTATACCTACGGGGAAATACATCCACTTAAACCAACCAACTCATTCTCAGATTTATAAATAAAACTGGACTGGATGAAGTGTTCCAAAAATTGATATTTCTGCCAAGGCTAATACAGAGCAAAGACCCTCAAACACGGTACTTAATGGAACTGGGATGCGATGGGGCTCTGCCAAAGGCCATGAACCTTTCCAAGGTATAAGCAGGAGGCACAATAGACCACAAAGGTCGCAGTGCACTGGACCCGCTCTATTATTAGCATCCCTCTGGCAGATTTTATCCCAAAGGCCACAAAACTTCTCAGTGATGATTCATTCACTATTTACAAAGGAGGTATAGTCAATGTAGCATAGTATGTGCGGTATATGACGCAAAAGGGAGAGGTTGCATGCAAACGCTCATATCGCACGATAACAAGCACATTAATAAATTAAAACTAATCACCCGACATGTAAGCCCACAGCACTTAAATTATAAAATTTGCCAGTCCACTCATCGCATATCACCCAATTTGGCAACACATTCAGTGGCAGCAGTGGGCCTGTCTCCAATCACCCCGATGGGGGCACCACCCTTGCTATATTAACTAAATAAAAGCTTATGTTAAATTAAAACGCCACACATCCCTAAAGTGGCAATTCCGTGCATGTCGAACGCACCTGAGTCGCTTTATTGTCTGGTCCCCCGACAACTTGTCAACCTCACCCAGCATATGCAACTATCACCCCCTCCGACTGAGTATGACAAGACATTTTCGAATAAGCCTCGCCTTCAGGCTTGTCCCTTTTTGCAAATTCACACCATTAACCTAATTAGTGTGTGTGTGCAAACAAACAAGGACTTGGTCTGTTAATCCGCCTGTAAGGTCGCCCGAAATGTATGTACAAACAAGTATGTGCTGCAACCCCAGGAAACAGCAATTATGACACCAAATTGTCCCATGACACATGACTGCCGTCAGTTAGGTGGAAAATGATGGCACCGTCCTGTGAGCGGGCGGACTTTTAATTGAATAAAATTAAAAGTCTGCTCATTTCTCAACAGCGGCGCTGACAACGTGTATCCCCAGACTTGTCATACTCGGCCGCACACCCAAATCCTCGATTCGACTCGAATAAGGTATCCAGTAACGGTCCGTAACTTTCGACACGGTCACACCGAAAACTTTCCCCAAGTAACTAATCCTTTCTATGACCTTTTCCTGGTGCTGCTGCAAATCTAAAGTCTCATCACGTTCGCTCACAAAACACCAGAGCCGAGACTACTTTGGCAAAAGTTTCGTCCATGGCGGGGCTTATCCAAAGGACGTGCTCGGTGTGAGAAGGAGCAAACTATAAGTCCAGTGCTAATTAATGGCGTCCAGAATGGGGCGAAATTATTATTAATTGATGAGATGTTTGCCATGTTGCATCTTGGGTCGAATCAACTTTCCATCGGCCAAACTTTGTAAGTTCATTTGAAACCCTGTAACTGTGCACTCGAGTGAATGGCGTTTTAATGCTCTTCCTTCGTAGCGCGTATGCAGCGCTTATTGTTAGTCGCGCGATTATGGCAGCAGCTGGATGCGTTGTATCCATCAAAAGTTCAAGGCCGTGGGACTTATTTTCGCTAAAAGGATTCTGAGGAAATTGAGTTTGGCAGAGGCTTTCATGTGTGGGAAATTGCACACCGTATCAGGTGACGCTCCTTTATCCTTATCATCATCATTATCCCGGTTCATCACCGTTGTCGGCAGTCATCACCGTCACGATTACGACTCCCATTTGCCAGTGGAATATTTTATTTCCCCAACGAAGCAGAAACATAATTTCGCAGCACAGCGCACACCGCACACCGCGCACCGGGACACTCACCTGAGGGCTGCTGCGGTGGAAATAGTTGCACAGTCATTGAATCGAAATTGAATAGCAGGCATAGGCAGTATTTTACTGCTTTAACGAGTCATCAACGCCATTGTTGCCAGGTATATACGAATGGTGGTATTGGGGCTCAGGGTTTAGGGGTAGGGGTCTCTTTAGGGTAATTTCCCTTTAGGAAGGCGATTCTTTTGTGTGCCGTCGTGGCAATAGCTTTCAGTTCATTTGGCATTGTCGAAGGATACGAGAATTCAAAAGGATGCTTTGGGGCTCCTTCGTTTTGGTACCATCTTTTAATTCGCTGCAGATTGTCACGAATTCGCCGTCCTAGTCGTTATCAGTGGATTTTTTTTTTTTTTTTGTATATATACCCAGCGAGACCCCTTTTTGGTCGATTTAATTTTTCTCGGCCATTGGCTTTTGGCAAACTGATGGCTGATTCATGGCGTTGAGGCGTGGTTCGGATACTGAATAAGCAATTAAATGCGCGATAGTAAAACGCGAGGGGTATAGGTGGGAGAGATTTACTCTTCGGCGGGACCATGTAATAAAAGTTAAAAGGTTCGAATTAATGAGAGGGAAATTAGATGATCGTGATGGAGCTGAATTTATGTTGGAGACGATAAGGCATGCTTCAGGAATAGAGCGATAAAGTCGAGCAAATTTTAGTGTAGAATACGGTTGTGACGATGCAAGATGGGGGTCAATCTGGGAATAAAATTGAAGGGGAGAACGATTTGGGATAGAAAATTCGGGTTACACAATTTTGGATAAATCCAATGAAGAACAGAGTCGTGCAGATGGGTGAGAAGATATGTTCAAGGCACGTGGTAAAGGGGTGACGAAGTTTGAATAGGTCCCACAGTCAAAAAAGGTGTTCTAAAGGCGCCAGTGGCATAAGCCCCGTTTTAGTGAACATCTGTCCAGTAGAGTGAACTTAAGTTGTTAAGTGCTATAAAAATCTATTTAGACTTGTTGCAAATGAGCCTGTAGGTATGCAAGCGTTTTACACAAAGTGCGGTATTTTGTTGGCTGGATCGTTCTCCTAGTACCCGCTCGCTAAAAGCAAATGCAGCTAAAGCAAATCCAGCTAAGGGAGTATACATTAAAGTAGCTGTCAAGGATCTCCCACTTGGGATGAAAACCTCGGGCCTTATTGTACATTTACACCGGACCTAAAATTCATCGTTTCGGCTAAATTCAAAATTCGGCTGAAAAAAAAATCAGCTGTCAACAAATCAATCGTTTCAACTTTTTCAAATTTTAAATATGGAACGAAAAAGTTATAAACAAAGAAGAAGTCAGCAATATATTTAATATGTCTGAATTAGAACTTAAATTCATGTTTGCAATAATATAGCTAAAAAAAAATAAACTTAGTAATTAATTCTGACACTAGCTGTCATTTTAAATGTTGAAGTTTCAGTGGGAACGCAAAATTGGATTTCGATATTTTTTCCCGAAATGTTGCATTTAGGTGCGGTGTAAATGAACTATTAGAAGTCCAAAGCAGACTACAGTGGTTGCGATTGTTTTTTAAATAATCTACCCTACTTTATTTTGCGATTGCTTTTTGAACACTCTACCCTACTTTATTTTACCATTTAAATAAGCCTCCTCGAGTACAGAATCTCCTAGGAGCAGATTTAAGCAACCATTGTTGTGCAACCATACAAATTTTGGGTAAAGCTAAATACAGTAGAATCTCACATTGTCGGTCACTTTATAAACTTCAAAATTTTCTCAAAAAACGTACGAATCTCTTGAGCGGACTCTAGCAATTTGTTTTTCTTTTTTTAATTGGTCTGCAAAAAGTTGCCCAAGTCCAAACAAACAAATTTGCTGACACACTTCTTCTCTTAGGTATATAAGCTATAGGCAAAATCTAAGCAGTATCCTACAGTGAAAAATTAACCACGATTTTATTCGCTGAAACAAGGGCTGTTTGTCGTTATTCTTTCTGTAAAAAATTCTATAAATTCGGACTTTTGGTCCCACAGCTGTCCGCTTGCGAGAGAATTCACTGTAAATTGTAAGAAGTAGTTACATAAGGACGTACCGATGCTAAAAAATCAGATAGAGCCATTGCAATTCTCCAAAATTTTCCGAGGAAAAGTCAGCTGCAGGACCACCCTTTTTATGAAGCGTAGTTGAAAAACATTGACAAGTGCTTGGATCGTTCTAAATCACTTGAAACTCACCTCCATTGATTCTTACTGATATCTACTTTAGTTCGAATAAACATAGGACTTGTGAATGTATATCCCTTTTGACATTCGATAGGTAATAATGATAATAATGAAATTATTTTGTTGCCCGAGCATAATTTTGTGTATGCGTAAAACCCAACAACACGCTGGGAATATTTATAAGCTCACCCAAAATGGGTATAAAGGCCGGCAGCGGTACCGATCGCTTCTTCGGTGCAGGGAAATAAGTCACCGGGAACTAAGTCAACTGAGGGACTTAGGTTCCACTTAGTGGGAAGTAAAACCCTTGTAAGGCGGGAACTAAGTTCACTTTCTTATGGGAACTTAGTATACGTTCAAAAATAAGAAGAGGGAACTAACTTCCAACATTTATAGAATTGGATACATTATTTTTTAAATAATCGCGGCGATTTTTCCTTCATTATTTTTAAAGTCTTGCAATCTGCATTTTTTTAATTTTTTTTCTATATGACAAAATACTCTCTTTGAAATTCCGTTTGCAAGACTCTGAAAATATTCAAAGAAAAATTGCGGTGATTTTCGGCGCAGGGACATAAGTCCACGAGAATAAATTCGCGCGAATTTTTTTACTTTTATTTCTCAAATTTTCGAAAGTTCAGCTTGTTTGAGAAAATAAACTGACATTTTTAGCTTTCGAAAATTTGAGAAAATAAAAGTAAAAAATTCGCGCAATTTTTCTTTGATTATTTTCAGAGTCATGCAAACTTAATTTCGAACATTACGAATCGCACTACATTCTGCCGTTGGGACGCAAACGTGACCCCAAACCCAAACTTGGTTTGCGTCGATTTTTCTTTAATTTTACTTTGTTCTTTGTCGACAGTGAGAATTTGTTCACATTAAAAGGGAAATAACACCACTCAGAGTTTTCGGAATTTATATCCCACCTTACATGGCAACTAAGTCCACTTCACGAAAGTGGTTTTATTTAGTCCACTGAGGGACTTAGTTCCCGGAGACTTATTTCCCTGCACCCGCTTCTTCTAGTCAATCAGTCACTCTTCATCAGTCAGGAGTTTGACGTTTAGACCATTTTGGAACTGCCTTTTCGGAAATAAGCTTTGATTTACCAATTCGGAAGTTCACAAATGCCTTTGGAAATTCACTCCACATTTGAATTCATTTACTTTACCTACATAAAATTTAAAAGCCTTTTGGAAGAACTGGGAAGTGAAAAAATTTACTTTTGCATACCTCAATGCGTTGGCTTAGTAAAGGAAAGGTTTTGGAAAGGGTTTTTTTTTCTTTACGCCACGAAGTAATCCTTTTCTTACAGCAAAAAAATAAAGCTTACCCATAATTGCAAAATGATGGATGGTGGTGTGTTTTAGCCTTTCCTTGCGATATCACAGAAAAACTGAAAGCCTCAATCGGAGTTTACAGGGTAAAAATAACATAATCTCACAGATGGCGAATAAGATAGTTGCATTTGAAGAAAAGCTAAGTATTTGTCTTGGAGAAATACAAAACAAACAGCAGCAAAATTTTCCGACTATGATAAAGTCTACAGAGGACCGTATTGACATTTCTGAGGAAAACTGCTCGACAATTTCAAATTATAGGACTGCACTGGCAGACGATTCAGAAAAAAGGTTGAGAACGACTGATCTAAATGAATGTCTTAACCTAATTGGCTTCAACTTGAATGTCTTAACTTGTTCGAGATGCCCTTAAAGGATGTCTTTTTTAAAAATCGGCTGCGGATCTGACACATTTTTCTGTCGAATTGGGTCCAGTTGTCGGTTGCTTAGAATGCAACATGATCATGATTGAAAGCCACAACCTGAGCCCTTCATCAGATCTCAAAGAATCTGTGATGTTTGTAAAATTTGTTGACATTAAATACCACAGTCGCATACAGCACATTGCCACCCACAGAACCACTTTGCTTTTCTACTGGGTTACTAACAGCTTTCCACATGTCAAACCAAACACTATTCCTATTTCTGTCTCCGACTATATGATATGCGCAAACAAATTATACAAACTTTTAGTTTGAGTGTTAATAAGAATTCCCTCGGCATTAGCGACACACATAAACAAGCTTAACGACAAACTTTTCACTTGTGTAACTCCTCAGACATCATTGTCCCCTAACTTGAGGCAGCACCACAGAGCACACGAGCACGAGTATACACAACACACACTTGTTCTTTCCCATTGAAAATTGCTCCCATTTCCATGCAGGGCGCGCGGGGTACTTTGTCGCGTTTTCAAAAGAAAACTTGCCTACGAAACACTTCATCACGAAGTCATTTCGTGTCATTGTTTACATGATGAAGTTGGAGACAAAAGCAGACATCTACCGAACGAAAACGTGATTTTCGGTACCGTCCGCTTTTCATATACCTATACATCCAACTCTGACACATTATTTGTCAGCAACTGCACGAAACAGTTTTCTGTCATCCGTTGCCATTGCGCCAACGTCAGCCTCAGCCCAGAGACACAAGAAACAAGACACAACTCATCAACATAATTAGAGATTTACATTTGTCAGTGTCTCGCCCGACATTCTTTGTCATTAGTCCTTCAGCTAAAACGCGACGTACTTGAGATTTTGTTTTTGGTTTCTCTTGCTCTCCTTTTGGAGGCGCACTCACCCTTGACGCCGCAATAAATTCAATATAATAACAAATACATAATATTCAAAGTGGCAAGGAGCACCGGTTGGTGGAGGCAGCCACAAGGAATTGTGTAATCAGACACCATGATGTGGTGAACCAGAGGAAGTTTCGACTTCTTCGTGCGAAGTAGATATAGACCCAAGTTGTATAGTCGTTGGAAATGAACAAGTTTGGTGTTTTACCACCCACACTGGCGAATTTATTTGAATTTGTCACCCTCGCTGAGGGTGCGACAGGAGCGGGAGATGTGGGCTTGCTTAACCTCAAGCGCAAATGGAGGGGGGTTCGGTTTAAAAATCCAATTCCAAACGCAAATGCACAAAGGACGAAACGAAACGAGACCGGAAACATATTTGTTCCAAGTGGATGCTCAATTGGGACGGGGATCATTCTTATCGCCGGGAGATTTGGTATTTGGGGGAATTCATCATAATTTCGCGGAAATTGTCAACATTTGCCAAATTTCCATATTTGGGATTTTTCGACGGAACTCACAAGAAAATCCAAGTGACGAAGGTTGGGGTACAGTTTTCGTTTGAATTTTATTTTCTTATGGGTATAGGCATGGGTATACATGGGTGTGGAAACGTGTACGGGCTCTGCTACATGAAAAGGAGATAAATAGGCAGTGGTACCCTGTTCACGAAAACGGGATCAACTTTGAGACTGATGACACTTTTGTGATCGAAGGATGATGGGGATTTCCTGCTGCTTACTGTCAAGGATAAGAGTGAGATCATCGGATCATATGGTATTCCCAAAGGAATTATGTATTCTGAGTCTGGGCCATGTTCTCTGTTTAAAACCTTGGTTTCAATTTTGTCGCTTTTAAGGTGTCATGTGCTTTTTATTTAGGAGCACTTCAAACACTTGAAATACAAAAATGCACACCTTCTGTTACATTCGTCTTTACCTTCACCATATCACTTCAAGTCTGGAGACCGTTCATTGTGCGAAATGAAGCTTTACACAGGGTACAGCCCATAATGCTTCAATTGATGTCAGGTAAGCGAAATCGCAGCAACTAAAGGCTGCTTATACGTTCCTATGGAATTTAGAGCTACATCTTCAAGAATCTCGAGCCTTAGCGTGGCTTACTACGATAAAGTCTTAAACTTAGACTTAGGTAACCTGCTGTAAGTAGATGAATCGACTTCTGGTTTGAAGATGTTGCCGTAAAGATCAGTACTGTCGGCTACTTCCATCCTGTGGCAAAATGCGACGAGTACTGGTCTTCGAACTTGTTATATACATATATCGAGATTATTGGTCCACAAAAGAGGAAACGTAAAATCTGCTTAAAACTAAAATAAATTGTTGGACGAACAGTTCCTTTTAGGTACCCAAGGTCTAGCTTCTTACAACCATTTGATTTGTGTGAATTTTTTTTTAGCACGAATGGTAGGGACCTACAATTTTATACCGAGTCCGAACTTCTGATTTCTGAATTGAGAAGCTTTTCCAAGACAGTTGTCTGTACTTTTGGATATATGTCAGGCGTTCGCGAGAGGTGGCGCAGTTGAAAAAAAAAACTTTAAGATGTATAATATGTGTTTTTCCGAGGTACGAACCTAAGACCCCCTCCCATATTAATCCAACGCAGAAACCACTGAGTCCCTGCACCCACAACTAGGTCGATGTTTCGAATTATTGGCTCAAAACTAGCAAGTATGATTTTCTTACCAACCTACATAAATTGACGGAACAGTTCGGTCCTAATCGGGCACTAGGGACCCGACTAAGAAGTCTCTCTATTCGGCTAATACCTTAACCTCATGTTGCTTGATGTTTTATGCATGAGATCCGTTTCTGTTTATAAGAAGTCTTTCTCTACTGCATTGACCCTCATGGTTAGAATTCAAGACTCTGGGGTGACCGGACCGTAACATTGGTGGTATGAGCTCGTTCAAAATGTCCTAATCATCTGAATCGCCCCAGTTTGATTTTATTTTATTGTCGAAATATATGTACCGCTCCAGGACAAGTTATTGCTGAATTGAGGAGACAAGAGCTTGTCCCAGCTCCATGGGGCAGAAGCATTTCCCGTTAGCAAAGACTGATAGGATTATTTTCAGTCCCGGTCGTGTTGCAGTGCTTTAAAGATTCAAATTAAAAATCAAACTCTAACGAATTTTACAGTAACAGCGACTTGGGTCGAAAACGTTGCCATTATTCGTTTTAAAGGGAATCTCCCAACCGACAACCAAGCAAAGGAAGAGGGTCATGAATGATAGCACCATCTAGAACAAAAGAAAAAAATGCTCCATATTTCCTGCACGTTATGGGCAGTCTCATTAAATACGTCTAAGTATTCTAGACCCCCGAGAAAAAAGTCTGCTTAGTGAGCGAATAAGGGTTGCAGTCTTAGGATGACTGCCTTAAGAACTTCTACATTTTCTTATACGTATTTTGTCGCTTTTAAGCTGTCCTAAGAAAGCTTCTCAACTTAGAGGTTTGAAGTCGACAGAATGTCATAGGTCCCAACATCCTTCAAAAAATAAATAAGAAATGAATGTAAATGCAAATATGGTCCACCAGTACCGCCTTTAGAGTTGTGCCACACTGAGGCGCCAGAGTCAGAGGGGCGCCCTTAAGAAAGCCATACATAATCAGCCCCTAAACAGCGCAAAAGGTTAGCACTTGAATATTTTTATTGCCATTATTTCTTTTGACCATGATGAAACGGTCGACTTTCCGTACTGTTGCTGCAACATCCCCAAGTCGGAGTTACAACAGCTATTCGTCAACAAACATGATTGTCGCACCAGATGGCGTTAGCCTTGATCGCAAAACTTACATATTGCATATTTCGGCATATCTTTGCCTAATTATGCAAAATTTGCTTCTCTTGCTTAAACACATAAGATGCTTTAATCACCGTCTTGAAATTAGGCACAAAGTAAGTTCTAGACATGAACCCCAGTATAAGCTACTCCTTACCGTCTTTTTTAAAGACTGGATACAAAAATTTCCTCAGATAGTGCGTCGAAGATTAACGAGGATCAGCGATGAAAATCGGCCATTTTCAATTGAACTGAAAACTAATAAAAAAAATAGTACTGAAACGTACAGATTAGTACTTAATTTTTGGAAAGTATAAGACCAAATCCAAACATTCAAAAATAAAGATTTTAGTAAAACCAAAGAAAGATAATTTTATTAAAAAATCTAAGTAAAATAAGCTCTTGTGTCTGATTTATTCCAAAAATTATAAATAGTACCTATAAATAGTATTGAAACTTGAGGAGCGTTGCTTGCAGAAAGCCAAAAAGTACAAAATTCAGTACAATAGCAAGCCTTTTAGCAACTATGACGAGGATGCTTATATCTTTTTCGTATATCAACGGTCTACATTGTTACAAGTATCTAAAGTCTTAGGTTATTTTAGGTTGGGCAAAGTTCTTCACAAAAGACTTGGCATCTTAGTGGACCCATACCCATCGTTAACCCAGGTATTTACAGTCTTACTTTGTGAAGATCGAAAGTCGCCTAGAAGTGTGGGCCCATTCAAAATCGTGCATAACGCCGAAAGTTAAAGAAAACTCTCCTCGACGTTTAATTTGGCTTATAACATGAAAGCTCCTAAAATATGTACCAGTACCTATATCAACAGAGTGTGAATCGAGAGATGCAATGAAAATTACAGTGATATGCCTCTTGACTTGTGAACGATATGGTGCGACTGTAAGACGGTTTGGTCTATATCGATAGGGCGAATGGTCGTATTCGCTTCGTGGTTGAAGTATTCATGATGGCCAGATCTCAGTGTCACCAATCTACTGAGAGATGGCGAGATGGAGACACGTACGTATAGGATAAAGGGAGTTAAAAGGCTGGCGAGACTGTGCCATACAGGGACAGAGGGAAGGGAGATATTCGCATAGAAAGATCGAGATATAAATTGACAGAGATATGAATTGAGTAGAGACAGGGATAAAACGGTAGAGAAGGACAAAGAGAGATAGAAATTTAAAGAGAAAGATGGACTTAGAATTTAAAATAAACCAACATCTGATTGAAAAATCCTAAGCACACACCTGCTCGATGGTTTCTCGAGATAATGTCCAAAATGCGACAAGAAATACTTTCGCACACAAAATCTCATGATGCGAAATGTTAATAAAGTCCCCCACTCAATGCCCGCTGCCAACGGGCACGACTCCTTGAAGCTAAGCCAATTTGCATGCAATAATTTCGGATTTCGTCTTTTCCCCCACCACAGCGAAGGATAAAAAAAAAGCTGTGCGTTTAGCTTATCCCCGATTAGTAGAAAATTCAATTCGTGTCCAGGGACATAAAAACACGGGAAAATCGAAGTGAGCCACCGCCACCACCAATCTCCTGACATTTTCCTCAATTATTATTTTCGAGGTGTTTTTTTTATTTTATTTTTGTGTATGCCCTGCTGGGACATGGGATGGGAAATGGGAAATGGGAAATGTCCTCTGCCATATATATCCTTTGATGTTCCACAAATATACACGAGTACCTATATATATAACACAAACTGTTGGAGAAGGAGATTCAATTTCGAAATGGCGCTGCCGCAAGGGTTGCGCTATCCAATATCCGCCACAGCTACTGTGTGCTCCTCTCCGGCTCGCGCGCGCACACCATACCATGGAAGGAGTAAACCAATATCATTTAATTAAAATTTGAGGCGGTTTCTCGGGGAAACATCACAGCTACCGCAGACTCCACAACCGGTCGCCGGATGTGAAGCAATTAAAAATCCACTTCAAGGACATGAAATTACATTTTTCCCGACTCGAAGGAGTGTCGTGTCTCGTGTGTGCGGTGTTTTTCGGTTGCCGCCATCGCGCCGTTCCCAATGACCAATTAGTTTGTGCGGTCTCCTCTTTCTTACTCGATATTTACATTAACCTATGCTCTTTTTATTATTTGCAGACACTTGTACCGGAAGTACCGCACCAACCCGTTCAACGTGATGGGCCGCAACAGTAGCACCGATCCGCTGGACGCGGAGAAGGGCAACGGCGGAGATGGGGATGTGGACGGAATTGAAACACCCGAAGAGGTGAGTACGATTATTGTGTCGGTCGGTGGCACGGTTCCGTAGCCACAGCAGAAATTCAAGCAATTTTTACCAACGGATTATGGGGGTCGTCCTTTTTTCTGTTTTTTTTTTTTTATTTATTTAATATTTTGTCTGTGTTTGGCGAAGGGGCATACATAAATTTGGATGTGGACGGCCAAATGTAAGTGTGCTCGTTTCGTTTGACGGTATTTACTCGGAATCTTGATTTTGGTGTGAAAATGCCAATTACCCTACGCACGGGGTGTTGGGCATTTGTAGGTTGTGTGCGGCCGTTTTCACTCTGTTTGGTAGGGTTGCGGCGGTGCCGGTGTCGAGAGCCTTTTTCATGTTGGCAGATTTACGGTCTGTTGATTTCCAATTTCGGGGATCAATCGGCTTTGTCGTTGGAGCCAAATCAACAGGGGAACTTACAGAAAATAAACCGCCCCGAAGGCGATTGTATAATGTCGCTCAGCGGAGATTGTGCTTTTGGATTCTTGCGGTGCCTAAGGATGGCTGCAGGGGATACGTTTTTTCTACTTTTCTATTGCAGTAAAAACAACGACGACGTAGTCGAGGAAAACTTAATTAAAGCCGAAATCAGAGAGACGGTTGGACCTTGAACTTGCGGAAAGGCAACCGCCTCAGCCTTTGTTCATTTATTCGCTATAGGTACTCACAACTCAGGTCTGTTCTGTTCTTCCGGTGCATGTGCACAGAATTCAAAATAATGCCTGCCTACGCCTTAACCGAATTACAGAAGTTTGCTTGTGCATATCCTTTTTTTTTCCAGAACAACGTTGGGTATATTCAAGACCATGTTGCCTATGCAAACAGACATTTCTACGAATTCTGTATCAAAGGGTGCCAATTTCAGAAGACCGGAAATTTCAGGCACTAATTTTCTATGGGTAGACACAGAGGAAGTTTGCCTTTGGAAGTATGCGCAAGGAATTGGTTTTTGAATGAAATTAAAATGGATAAGTTTGCTTTTAAAACATAATTAAGGGATGTTGATATACGATACGAAATGTTGGCACAACTACTTTGGCTTGGAAGGGGGTCCGTGGGGAGCAGCCTTTTCCTCGGATATGGAAAACTGATGTCTAACAATGAGTGATAGTGTGTAAAAGTTGCGACGTAATCTCACAATAAAAGCCTTTAGAATTATGCCGCTGAAGGATTGTGTTATTAAGCCTTAGGGGAGGGTGGGAAAGTGACAATATGGCCGGATTTACGACAGGACTTTTCTTGTAGGCTGTTTTGAATTCTATTTTAGAAATATACCGAAAGGATTATATTTGAGTTTAACACAGGAGAACAGTCATTGGTACGGGAAAGTGACTATCCAGGCCGAGGACAACTCGAATGTAGTAGGGGAGAGCGGGGCTAGAAGTAAATTTTTCGATTAAATTTGATACAAATAAGTGAGCCAAACTATTTTAAAACCAACAGAAATATTCAAGTTAGAAAATTTACCAAAAAAGTTCAATTAAGCCTTCACAGAAGATGTCAAAATATTGCCTTTTTTGAAAAAACAGGGGTAAGTCGTACATGCTGAAAGAAACTAACATCTTTTGATTCACCTGCTTTTTGATTTGGTTTTGGCGACCTTTCTGGCGATGTTTTTAATTTATTCCTCAAGAAATGTCCGTTTCTATATAGAGCAGATGTTCCCAATTTTTTGAGGCATAATTATGCCTTTTAGGCATAATTCCGATGCTTGAGGCATTGAGGAATAATTTTTAGATAAAAGGCATAATTTTTTATGAATTGTTTTTTACCATCAATTCATAGAAATGCAATTTGAATTTGGTAAATCTGGCACGGTCTTTGATCAAAGTGTCATAAGTATTTTTTATTGACAACTGTTCGTCATGCTTATATTCTAATTCTCTACTTCACTTACTCAAGAAACCCAAGCTTTGGATTACAGAGATAAAAAAAAGTTTAATTACCTATCGATCGACCTACATTCTGTTGAAAAAATTTTCAGCACATTGTAGGTTCGTTTGAAAATATGAAATTTGTATCCTTTTTACCAAAAAGGCATAATTTTTTTGAAAAAGGCATAATTATTTTCGAATTTAGGCATAAAAACTTCGTTTCGGGTTGGCATCACTGCACGGAACCCTCAATGATCAAACTTTTTTTGGCGGACCCCCATATTGATATTAACAGAAAATATCGTTCCTTGAAGTGCGGTGTGGATATTTTTATGTCTGACAAGGAAAGAAAGAATAAATGATATAAAAATGGTTATTTTAAGTTTTATAAAATACTAGCTGACCCGGCGAACTTCGTTCCGCCCAAATTCGTTAATGTAATGAAAATAATAATTCCGAGCATACACAATGCACATGCTACTCAATTTCTTTCGTATCAGTCAGCCTTTCGCTTTTTCACCCTTTACCCTTTAAATGAATTTCACAATTTACATAAATTCTTATGTCACCCACAATCTCAGCATCAGCTGCCACGGCAATAAATTTGAACTCAATCGATTTGGTGCGTTTCGAAATTAAATGTTTTTTTTTTTTTTTGGATGGGCGGTGCCACGCCCCTTTGGCCAATATTGACCAATCTTTACAGGTATACTCCTGGGCCAATATCTAAGATTGTGTGTAAATTTCAACTCAATCGATTCGATGGCTTTCGAAATTTAAGGTTTTTAATGTTTTTTTTTTGTATGGGCGGTGCCACGCCCCTTTTTCCAAAATTGGTCGTATCAACTCAGAAACATTCGCGGGCTCATGCACAACAACTTTGTTAAGGATCATCACATGATCAAATGCATTGTTTAGGATTCTATAAAGGACATACAAACAGACATTCATTTTTATATAAGAGATTTATTGTAAAAAAAAAAATACAGATGCATGAATTTGTTTGATGATGAATTTCGGTGCGACGGCACGATTATGTGTTTTCTATGGAACCCCTTCGACGCTTCCACAGAACCCCCGCGGAACACCATTTGGGAAATGCTGCTCTAGAGTATCGGTTAAAATGACTGAAACCCTCACTTTTTTGGACCTACCATGAAATTTAACACAAAGAACATTATAAAATAAAAACCGAAATCCGCAAAAGGCTCATAAATGAACCTACACAAAACTGACCGAAATACAAACGGATAGCTACAAAAAGCAACCGACACTGAATTTCTTGAATGTAAAAAACGATACCAAGTATAACAAAAAAAAAAAAAAGTTACAAGCCATTCAATTTTCCTGACCTCACACATTACAGCTCCAACTGACGACCTTTTCCTTTACAAGACTTAAGTAGACACGTCGTTTGCTTTAAAGAAGACCAACATTTTTTTCTCCTTTACGCTACTCTTAATTTTAAGGGGAACCCTAAAATTTTTAAATGTTGACTGACTCCTATTACTTTTAACCTATACTCTCGGAGAGAGGTTGCATCAATCGAAAGCCTTTGGATGTAAATTGTGTGATTCCGGGCGGACCCTTTGTTAAGTGGTTTCCACAGTTCCATTCCTTTCTAAGCCTAAGGTGCTATATGGACATGTTGGGTATACTATTTACGTTTTTGTTAATTGGGATATCTCTTTCGATGATTTTTTCTTCAAGCACTCGTCAATTAAACTTCTAGCAGTTGTAGTCCAGCGTAAATTTGGACATCAACAAATTTTCTCTGAGCCTTGTTTGGCAAGTCCTTTGATGAGTTATATTCCTCCGAAAGGCAGTGTGACGTAGAACGCATAGCAGTTTTAAAGTATTTCGCTTCGCGATGCAATTTTAGAACGTCTCTTAATCTTGAAGCTAGCCTTGAAGGGGTTAAAAGGTAAAGCTTTCCACAAGACATTACATGGCTATTGGGATAGGAAATGTAAAATAAACAAACGTTCTCTTTAAATGTAGCATCTAAAAAATAAGTTGGAATTTATTTTTTTATTAGCTAAAAACCTAGTATCCTGTCTTCGAAGTATATCGTTTGTCTCTCAAGAGAAAAATAAAGTCTGATGTTTTTAGCTCGCAACCAACAAACCTATAGCTGGTTTTGAACATATGAAGCTATATCCAGGTCATCATGTAGGTGCTATGAAAGCCCCCCCAAACTTTCGAAACGGAATCAACATTTACGTGCAAGCCTATTCCACTTTTATAGATTACATTAGACTGAGGACTGTTCTCTCTTGATCTGACTACATGTATTCGATGACTGAACAGACCGAATGTCACTTTGGAGCGTGCGTTATTTTGTCTCAGCTACTCCCATCTACAGTGCGAACCTCTGGATGTAGAGGGTTTGTGTTGTATTTGACTCATCAGCGCACCAGTTGCGAAGCTTTACCCAGATGTATCACTTGCCTCGCAACGCAGAAAAGCAAACAAAAAAAAATCCATTAACCGTCTAGGCGCCTACGCGGCATATTAAATTAGTAAACAAAGCACTACCCTGCAACATAAAACAATACATATGCCAAGGCCTACCGACTGCCAAAGTGGTCAGATCTAGCTAATGTTGAAACGAATACAAAATCACATTTAACCGGTCGTTAAATAAAGCCAATAAAAAGCAACGCAGCCATAAATCTGCGATGCTTATAAATATTCCACCAGCTTAGCAGAAAAGTATAATTAAAGCCAAAGCACCCATACTCAAACTCAACCCGATGACAATCGACCCAACTGTCAAACATAAAACCAAGTCCCGCTGACAAATGCAAAACGAGAAATAAATTCGAAAACTCACTGGCAAAATTTATGTTTACCCAGTCGAGCCGATATTCAATCTCTCTCCCTCAGTCTCTGTCTCTCTTTCGGTCCTTGAATTTATTTGCGCAGAATTTATGCTATCTGTTGCAAGGACATTTGCGAGCAATGTTCACTCGTAGTAATAAATTTCTAAGTCATTTAAAATGATATATCTCGCACATAGTTGGGCGCCCAACGGAAGGCCCAACGAGGATAACCCGCACTCCGAACGGAGAGGCATCCGGAAAATGTTGGGAGTTGGGACTGCTGCATTTAATGGAGCGGTAAATTTGTAAATTTGCCAGGAAGAGAGCGACATGCATCCGGTTACGTTCATGTAGGTACGTACGTACAATGCGAGCAATTTTAATGGTCGCCTCCATTTTAATTAAAATGTTGATAAAAGCGATAGCAGTCAACAACAATCTCCGCCGCCACGAGTGCAGCGAATCCAAGTGCATTAAATGAAGTGCATTTAACGACGACTAATCCTTTAAGTGGCAGTTTGCACTTTGGCACACATTCAGCTTGAAACCGAGAACAATAGACGCACCGCCCGGCTATAGGTGCACAATAACACGTTTGTGTCGGTGGGAGCAGTTTATTTTAGATTGTGTCGATACCTGCAACTGAGTTGGTGAATGTGGGCAATTATAGAAGGAGACAAACAGGAATGCCAATTAAAATAGTTTTTGTCTCCTGGTCGCCTGGTCCTCAAGTCTCCTTTTGCACGGAGGAGCGACTCTTGTTCGTTTGTAATGCTTGTTCGGAGGCAGCCGCCGACAAGGATGACGCAGACCAAGGATGATGGAAGATTGACCGAAGGGTACTCACAAAGCTCATCAGAAAACGTATTGCAAATGTTAATTAAGTTTTCCGGAGATTGTCCTTTGTGGGGAAGCGCCTGGGCCTGGCCCCAGAAACCAGAAACAAGACTCTGCACTAAATTAATTCCGCCAAAAGGACTAAAAAACAGAGGGTACTGCGGCTGGGAGTACTAAGCTGCGCTTGCAGGAAAAGCAAGTCATATTGTATATGCTGAGCGTTAAACAGCTCAACTTTGTCGCGTTTTTTCTTTTTTAGTTGTCTGTTATGCCAGAAAGAGGGAATATAAGATCCGAAATAGAGTTTCACTTGGTGGAAGGGTTTCCATGTCGCTCTATATACATATACGCCCTAATTTTAATTAAAGTTTTTTGGCCTGCTAGAGAGAAGAAATATTATATCCTGTAAATGTGTAGACATACGTTGGAGGGACTAAAAGAATCCATTAGCTTAAATTATTTACCACAAGGCGGAGGGCAGTTTGAATTAAGGACTTTAAGTGATTCCGAGTGCCCGATGGTATGCCAAGGATTCGGGGAAATAATTTAAAGAAATAACAAAATTAATTTGCAGGACTTTTTCTTGTTTGACCTGACAATTGGGTTATTTTAGCTGGGCAGTGGTGTAGGAGGGGAGAGATTTGAAAATACACGACGAGGCAGATACGCTCAACGGGCGAGTATCAGATGGGTCATAGACATCCCGATTGAGGTTCCAAAAAGGTGCAATCATCATTGATTTGAACGCAATCTTCGATAGGCAATTGTCTTACTTCGATAAAAATTTATGATTGGTAGGTATATTTTATTTCCAAAAAAAAAGAATAATGGACGCGTACAAGTTTGTCCGAGTTGATAAGGTTAACAAGCAGAAAGAAAACGAGAAACCTTCAAAAAAAATTATTAAGAGGAGGAGGAGTCACGGTGACGTTCTTTTGTCGTGGCAAGCGTCCTCTAGGGGAAAATTATATCTTTAGTGTGGATTACATTCGCTTTTTAAAGTTAAAGTTTGGTGTTAACAGTGACACTTATACCACCAAGTATACTACATGAGGATGGATAACTGCTTTACATCGATTGCGCATTAGCTTCGCAGGTGGAGAGAGAAAGTTTTGTGGCAGCTTCATTACGATTCCAGTGAGCAGAATGCAGCAATGGGCCTCTTAGACTTACTCAGACTATTTTAGGGACTTTCGGCGTTGGCATTGAGCCCCCAATAGTTGCATAAATCCAAACGGTGATCAATCTATACTCAAAGTCATTAAGAACGTTTTTTTTAACATTGGTTTGGGCAAACAAATAAAAATAAATAGTTGGCGCAACAGGTCCGTAGGGACCCTAGGCCTAGCATCTTACAACCCTTCATTTTGTGTGAGTTTTTTTTTTAATTTTTGGGACGAATGGAAGGGATCTACAATTTTAGGTCGATTCCAAACGGCTAATAGAGAAGCGAGAGTTATACTCTCGGTTCTCGGGTGTTTGTCAGACGTTCGCGAGAGGGGGCACAGTAGAACTACAAAAAAATCTCGCCTGTTCTCGCGGAAAATATACAAAATTGTAGCTGCAACTATTTGTAATGTTCGGAGAAATCGTAATTTGCTTATAAAAAAGTCGTGATATTTTGGCCTTAAAAGCAAGTTTCCTTATGGAATAATTCAATTATTTTGTTAATTAAAAGTTATTTGTTTTCTTATATGTAAAATCCAACATGAACCGAATTTGTTATGTTAAGAGCGATCCCCCATGATTCTGTCCATTCATAGACCCGGTTAAGTGCGCCTTGTCATATTTTGTTTATATCTTTGGACGTTGTACGTTCTGAACGTTGTACAGAAGTAGCCCAAGTGGACAAATATATCACTCAAAAAGTTTATGGGATATACTGATGCGCTAGAAAATGAAAAAATACTGTTTAAAAACTTGCTAAAAACATTAAAAATTGCTTCGTTAATTTTATGCATCCACTGTTTTTAAAAAAAAATATATTTTGGATCACCCTGTGCACAATTAAATAGCCGCAGACCTTCTTTTACAGGATTCGAAAAATTTTACCTCTTTTTAAAGTTTTTCTTTAATTCCTTTCTCTGTTAATTCCTTTTTCAAAGAAAATCTTACTTAAGCCTAAGATTTGGAAACACCCTGTGAAGGAATTTTCCTAAAAATCACTATTTATATAGGCTTGGGAATTGCCTTTAAGAAGACAATTTTTTTAGCGATATCTTTTTATCTTTTGTAACCAAAAAAGTCATTTTGGACCACAGTGCGGTGTGCATCCACGCTCAGCGAGCTTTTGCGAAATCTATGTTGATGTTGTACCAACTAACCCGCAAAAGATGGCTTCTTTTGGACTATAGAATTGAAATATCTTTGACATAGTAAATATAATGACTGACAAGCTCTGAATGATCCGCCATAGAAGGACTTATTGACAGGATTTAATGAATATTAGCCACTCTGCATTAATCAAGTCTCAAGTTGTACCCCAGAAAATGTTGGTTTTGTCGGTTTATCCGCCTGCTTGAGAACTTGCACAAATATTGCGTCATAAATGGTTTTCATCTGGGACTTAATCAGTTTATCCTGCTTGAGGACTTTCTGAAAGATTGTTTCCTAAATGGTTGCCATTTGGTACATTGTCGGTGAGGTTTCTGAAATGTTTCAGGCAAGAAGCTTTTAAAAGTTTCCAAAGGTGGTTAGTTTGTCCTGAAGGTGGTTGACCTTTGCTGATGTCGACCACATTTCTTAGTGGGTGAACCAATATTTGTTTTATATTGATAGGACTGTTATTAAGGTCCTCTAATCAGTTTTTTTTTTTTTTTTTTTTGGATTTGGCTCGGAGTTTTGTTTTTATTTCGGATTCTTCAGGAGACATCTCTTTGGACTATAGCCATTTAAACCTCTTCTTTAAGCCGGCCAAGTTGTACGTTTGAGCTTGTTAGGCGGGATGTTGCTGTCTCGTTTGAGGTTGAGGTTGTTAGCCTAAGGGAGGAAGTAAGTCTTAAGCAGCGAGCTAATGGAAAGTCTTCAAAGTCTTCTATGATATAAATCGATGTTAGAGGCTACATCATCCTCAGGAATTTTTTTTTTTTTGTAGATTGTGGATGACCACGTCTTAGGTGCATGACGCATGAGCGACAGTTGTCAATGACTACCCCAGAGTTTGTAAAGATGAATTCGAATGACCTCTGAACGAGATCGACAAAGCGGCCAGCTTTCTTTTGTCGACATTATTTCCGCCTGGAAGATGAAAGGTTTTTTTTACCGAGGGTAGGTGAAAATCTTCCAAAGACACTATGAGAATAGCAAGCGCGTGCTCATAGTAGTGTCAGATTTTTACTGACTAAAAACACCACCCTTCGAAAGATTGTTAGATACTGCAACTAAGATATAACTTATCAAGCAATTTTTCTATAACGAAATAACAACTTTTGACAGGCTACTTTCCAATGAAAGATCCTGCATGTTCCGCAATTTAGACGCGGTTAATCTTATCTTGCCAAGTCGAATGGTTTCGTTCTTTGTAGCCGGCGCAATAAATTGTTCTCGTCCAAAATTTGTCGGACTGTAATGTTGACATGTCCGATTAGTTGGTTTCTATACTTTCTCGCGAAGCTTCTAGTTTCAGCTTCAATTGTTGGAATTCCGAGATCCCTGTGGATATCGTCGTTTCTAATATACCATGGTGCTTGTACAATTTCTCTAAGCACTTTATTTTGAAAAGTTTGTAGAATATTGGCATTTGTTTTCTAGGTACAACCCCAAAGTTGTATACCGTAGGTCCACACCGGCTTTAGCACTTGCTTGTATAGAAGCAGTTTGTGTTCGGTACTGAGCTGGGAATATTTTCCGAGGAGCCAGTACATTTCTCTATATTTGATAGCGAGTTCTTTACGTTTCATTTTTACGTGCGAATTTTATTTCAGCTTTGCGTCGAGTGTCATTCCCAGGTATTTGGCCTCGTTTGCAAAGGGTATTCGGGCCTAAATGAAGATGAAAGGTGTCACAAGAATTACAGTGCTTCAAAAAAATCCCCAATATCTAGGGTGTCCATATACCTCAAACGAAAAAAGAGGACATACTTTACGATCACCAAACAATAATATCACCCCCCCCCCCTTTCCGACGGTCAAACCGGAAACCCCCAACTTTTTGTAATTTTTTTTTTTTTGAACATATTTTATAAATAGTTGACGCAACAGGTCCATAGAGACCCAAGGCTAGGCCTAGCTCCTCGCAACCATTCGTTTTTTGCGACTCTTTCATTTTTGGAACGAATGGAAAGGATTTACAATTTCATGCCGAGTCCAAATAGCCAATTCAGAACCTTTTTCATGACAGTTATACTCTCGGATGCTTGCCAGACGTTCGCAAGACGTGGCACAGGGGAAAAAATACCTTAAGATGGAATTAGGTTTTTTCGGGAATCGATCCTGAGACCCCTCGTTTAGTAGTCC
The DNA here is from genome assembly GCA_946477585.1 of Cheilosia urbana. Taxonomy (NCBI): domain Eukaryota; kingdom Metazoa; phylum Arthropoda; class Insecta; order Diptera; family Syrphidae; genus Cheilosia; species Cheilosia urbana. Next base: position 12,883,085 of record OX297854.1, on the reverse strand, counting down.
AACTCTCTAACCGCAAATCCACGACTTAAAAGTATTAATTTCGAATTTGCAACGCGAACTTGGTTTTCCAAATACGCTAATGTTTGAGGCAACTAAATACACAGCCCTTACGCAAATTTGATGAAATTCTTGTTTATAGCGAAGAATCTCTACGCCTTTCTTACGTTCACAGAATGCCTAAAAATTTAATTTTTCAGTGGAAGCTCATTTTAAGGCTACAGAAAACGATATTATAACAAAGTACAAAGAAAATAGAATTAAAAAAAAAAAAAACCTAAACATTATCTCCCCCAAGATTTTCGCCCGTCGACAAAAAAAAAACTAAATTTGGGAAAAAAAAAACAAAACTGGCTACAGATGTGGGTGATATGAAACAGAGAAGAAATAAATTACATCGGGAAAGTGCTACCTGCTAATTTTTATGGGCGTACTGAAAAGTTTTAAAACGAGGGAATTGTTTTTATATTGAAATTGATATATACTTACATATTTATATATATTTTAAAAAAGAGAACAAAAAGAGGACAGAACAAATAAAGAGGACAAAAAAAGAGCCATGCGAAAAAAGAAAGTGTAGAATAGATCGCTGACAAAAAAGAGGACATGTTCTCTTTAAAAGAGATGTTATGGAAACCCTACCAATATCTAGCAACATATTTTTCACAGTTTTTGTTTCAAGTCTAAGGCTATGCTTCCACACCAGATGGAACAAAACGCCTTAGACAAACAAAACTGTTTTTCTGAATTTAAAATACACAGATTTAAGTACGCGCGCCCACACTGAATAAGGCAAAACAAAGCAAGAAAACAAAATAAAGCGTTTTGTTCCATCCGGTGGGGAAGCTCCCTAAGACATGCCGGATTCATCACTCATCTCTCAGATCGATCTGGTGGAAAGAGTGACTTGAAAGTTATGGTGCAGCCTTTATTTTTTTGAATGCGTTCTGTTCAATGCTCTTCTCCCTACAATACCCATTGCACCAAAGCTTCATTTCTGCTTAGGCAGCTCTTCACTTTCAAATTGCACCACTCCAATTCGATTATACTGCCCAACCAACAGACATGCACCCACAGTCCATACCAGCGTTGCCGTTTGGCCCCTTTGCGGCTTAAATTAGGTACACAATTGCTTACTTTTAGGGGTAGGTAAATTGCACTCCTTCGCAAATAGGTTCTAATCTAATATGACATATATTTGGATGCGTCACTATGGCAATATGGCGGCAACAAATTGATTTTCACCAAAATGGGTTCAATTAACTGATTTTGTATGAGGAATTCTTAACTTAATTTGAGTCTTAAACTTAATGGTGGCATATATCCATGAGTTTTTGTTTGTGCAGATCTATGGAACAGTACCTTTTCAATGATTTAAGTTTCATTCTACTCATTTCATAATAAATACTAAAAAAGTGTACGAAAACTTCGGATGTTCACGTAATGTAATGATATCACTTGCAATCACTGGTGTCCATTTATCATACTATCTATAGATAGAACTACTTCTCGGCCCCACTTCCATGGTGGAAATCTTTCAAGCTGAACAATGCTCCACGTCTGCCATGTCAGAACATAAACATCTCCATTAAGAAGCTTCCCTACCAACTGCGCCTGGATGTTATTTGTTATTTACTCTCCGTGCCCACAACAGAAACGTTTTGTCACATTTCCGATCCCGGCTTTAATGGCTACTACGTCGTAAAATGTTTTATTAGACTGCCAAGGCCAACAGATCTGCCCCTGTCACATACTACCGTTTTTATATTGATTTGATTTGGTTTACTTACAGTCGACATATGAATCCAATACTACTACCACGTTCGTAAGAAAGTGATAAACCATTCGATAAAGCCCTTTGGAGGACGTGCGCGATCCTTGCGTGTGTATGTTTCATAATCAGCAGGTAAAACAAACAAAATGAAACAACCAACCCCAACAGACCTGGGGGTTAATGCGAGTGGCAGTGACAGCTCAACAAGCGGGAGTTCGCTTCTTTTCAAGTGCTGAAATAATATTTACTCATAAATGGAATTTTCCCTGCCTGGAGACGGGCCAGGAAAACAAACGAGATATTTTCAATAATACGTTACACCATACGACAGGACCCTGTTTACGTGAACCAGAACTCCCTCAGCGAATTTTCACAAAAATGCAGGATGTCGTGTATACCTATTGTGCCACCGCTGTTTTTGTCTGTTTTTGTCCTACACCAACCACCTAGCGATGAACGTTAAACGTGAACACTGCTCGAATACAATCGACAAAGGAGTTCCATGTTACGCAACGTGACAGCCAGCCAGCGCTTTGATGCTTTACGGAACGGTTCAATAGAGTTCCTCAATTGAACCGCCACCATCTCTCGATTGTCTCCATTCAAGTTTGGCACTGCAGGTGGGGGGTAACAATTCGTCCGGTCTCGGTTTTATCGTTGGACAAAATGTTCACAGAGTTTCAACGGAATTTTCGTCCTCGATATTTTGAACGCGTGTAGAGCGAGAAAAAAAAATTAAATTCGCATTGTCCTTGCTCGGTGGATGTGTGCCACGTGTGTTTACTGTGCTCTGTAGGAGGTGCGGCGTCTGTCAAGTGTATTCGCCAAATGTTATTTATACCTAGCTCAACAATGCAGCGTGTATGTTGTCTGATGTCTGAGGGAGGTGGTGCATGGGTGTTGTTGTTGTTTTTTTTTTTTTTTTTTTTTTTTTTTTCCCAGCTCAATCGGTAGGGAGGTTGCCATTGCTCTGTGACATTTTCGAATGGAGTTCACTGCTGCAAAGTTATGTATGTTTATTGCCGCGATTTTTTTATTTTATTTTGTTTTTAATTTTAGCGGAAGCTGTAAAAAGAAACCACCTCATAATTTATAGAGGCAATTTAGAGTCCTTCTTGTAGGAGTGTTGGTTTTGTTTGTTGGTTGTACTCAATGCATGATCGGCGGCGTGAGAAAGTGGCTCACTAAAAGAGTGCCAAAAGGAGTTAGGTTGGACATTTTTTCTACCCAAACTTTAAAGTCGCCTTATTCAAATTTAACTTTTTGGAAGAACTTTTCGAAAATTTAAGTCGCATTAAATCTGAAGAGTGGTTCCATGTGACCACATTTAACAATGATAAATAGGACTTGACTTATGAGGAACATAATTTAAATCCTCGTGGAAATGCAGATCATGGAAGACTTAAAAGCTTGCAAGAACGTGGTAAGAAGAACGCTATCGGCATGTCTGCTGCAATTAGATAACATCTGCCTTTGAGTTCCGTTCTTGAGACAGCTGGAGCTTAAGTCCTTGATCTCAATTGACCCTCAGAAGAATATAAGGCAGATGCAATTGTCAGAAACTTAACACTGTGAACTGTCTTTCAGAGCGGCAAAAGTGAAATAGTAGTCAATGTATAAAAATATAGGTACCTCGCAAACTGTCACTCATAACCTCGTAAGAGTCTTCCATCCTAGAGCCATATTTGGGATAAAGGACGGTCTGCTCTGTTTAGTGTTAGTGCAAGCCATTCGTTGTCCTTCATATTATAGTAATATCCACACCGTAAGAGGCTATAGGCACTGGCAGTACTACCACCATTCAAATGTTTGGCCTTGAAGTCACCATGAAAATCTTTTCGCATGAAACTTGCCAACTTGCAGTCTTTTCAAAGATATGATACCTCCGGCACGGCATAGTCCATCTGTCCTTCATTCATAGAAAACACGAAAATAGAGCGTCTGCCTTGGTCCACTCAAAAACAGTCGGGAAAAATGGTATATGATCTGGCCGTCAAGTGATTTAAAACGGCCTCCACTAATAAAAATCATTTCTAGTGTGACCTGCAATATATTTCAAGGAAAGGCCTCCTTCACTGATGTGATAAAGGAGGCTTACGCGATGGACGCTATATGCACTTCCGAGCCTATGGAGTGGACAACGACTCGAACTTGTACTCCGTTGTAGCCAAATAGGGATGCCCAGTCCATCACACATAAGAAATGAAATCGTTTAAGTTATTCGAAATCAATAAATCGCAAGAGTCCTCCAAAATCGCCTCCAACCATGCATCTGATTGACTCCTGCTTAAAAGTTAGTAGAAGAATGTCATCCCTTGGTTTGAGGAATAATCTCGGCAAGAAAGTACACATAAACCGGCGAAACTTGCATCTAGCTGCCCACAGGTTCTGCCTAAAAAAGATCCAAGTAGAAGATAGGCGAAGAATTCAAGAGCTGCTTTTCCTGAATAAGAATGTCCTGCCAAAAGCTTAAGATAACAAACATCCTATGTGCGTATACCTTTATATAGAAGAGGCAGGAAACCTTGGGTTCTAAGTAGGTTCTAAGGAATAAAAGTTGTAGCTGAATTATTGTTTGAACTTCTGAAGCCTTTTATAAATAACTCCTCTATTGAGGTTTTCGGCCCGGAAAAATTACCACCGACCAAAAATATTATCGAACCAAGAGAGTTCCTGCAAAATACCGTAACATTTCAAATCGACTGACAACATTCCCAGAAGTGAGCTATACAGAGTCGAGTCTGGTTTTTGATATCACTGTCGAACCCGTCCATCTCTATACCTACGGTGACGATGGATGGAGCTCACTATACCTCAAAAGTTGGTGATGATTTGCAAAGGCATTTGGTGTCAAAAAGTAATAAATATAATACAAAGGTCTGCTATGCCAACTTGTGCCAAAAACACGTGGCAAAACACGATGCGCCGTACTAATAACAAATTTTAGTCCCGACTTCAAATGAACGTAACCTCACATTTGCGCGATTTGTATTGAAAATATAGCCGCTGTGAACTACTAAAATTTATAGTCGAAACTAAAAATATTTATGGGTAAGGGCCGATGTATGCAATCCTCAAAAAGATAGGTCACACGACCGTCTTAAATGGCTTCAGCTTTGGACTTAGATTGAGATTGTTTTCGGGAGGTGGAAGCGGAGTTGATGATGAATTCTAGTATAGGTCTTTTAGTGGCCTGTCAAATATATCCCCTGCCTCAAGGTAGGCTTTAGCCTTAAACAATGCCTCAAGGGATAATATGCTGTCATGAAGAAGGGTGTTCCAACTTTTTCGAGTCGTCCAGAACGTCGAAATTGATTGGTAAGACCCAGTAAAAGCTTTGAGTAATGAGAAATATGGATGAGCGTGGGCATCCTCGGTTCAATTTGTAACGATATGAAGATTTGGGAAATCAAATTGAATAAAGAAGAACTCTAAGGGCTATACATGGACTTCGACATTGTCAGGCAAAGATTCATGTCAATCCGCTAATACAGCTTTGCAGAGTCTTCGTCACATATTCAGCGTAGAGGAATAAGACCTATCCTGCAGTAACAGAAGTAAAAAAATCTTCAACCAATTTAGAGGCAGTCAGCTAAGATTTGTAACCGAGACGTTTAGACAGGCTCGCTGGTTGCGTTCTCCCCAAACTATAGAGCCATAAAACTTGGAAGTAAGCTGTAATAACGACGCCATGTACTAAAGGTTGTCGAAAGAACTCTCTAAGAACATTCTGTCTAAATCCTGGTACTTCAGGTTAGTAGTGTTTTCATTTCTTTGCCTGTAGCGTCTTTAAAGGCGTTGAGACCTCTGTCAAGTTTATACAAAATGATAGAATAGCAAGGCCTAGCTAGGTACTCGGCAATATTTGTTTGGGTGAGACTTACTTCTTTGACGAATAAAAGTAGAGTGAATCTAATCTTTGTAGTACAATTGAATTACTTTGAATAAAGTCTCCTACAACCTCGTACCATATCCAAGCAATTGCATTGTGAAGCTTTTTTACTATGCTATCTGGTACAGATTTTGAGATCTTTTTTGACAGCCGATCATCCAATATCGTCAATTTAGGGCGGACCCTAATTTAACGGAAATCGCTGAACATCATTACATTCGAATGCCTATGACCAAAAAAGCCGACGAAAAAACCATTTCCACAAATCATATTTGACGTGAGCTCTTCTAGCTGCGTTCTGCTCACTCTGAAGGCAATAGTACAGATAACTAAGCACTGATTTCTCAACCATCAACCCCATTACCACTGTAGGTACTCCACTCAACTAAAGGGAAGCTCTGTTCAAGTTCAACCATAAACAATTAACATAACTGGCGCCCAATGCGAGGTTCGCAACAGTCCGTTCACAAATCTCCGCTGTTTTAAAAACTCTAAAATTCCTAAAATTCTTTTCACTTCTCAGCGCAAACACACAAAAATATCCTCGGGCAACTGACATACAAACTCCTGTTCTACCCGTATTTTCTCTTTTTCTTTTGCAATTTCAGTTGCGTGCATCCTCACTTGCATTTGGGGCCGCCACTGCAGACTCTCCAAGTCTTGAAATCTGTACGAATTCCAACAAGGTGAGGGGCAAAGCCAGCGCCGGTGATGGTCGAGATTGTAATGGTTGTGTTGCAAATGGTAGGGCACCAGCATCCGATATAGACGTCGATTGTATTCAGACAATTATTCCCAACGATGTCCTGGAAGGGAATGCCACATTCATCGGTAACTGCAACATTGATGCCCAACCCATGGCGGTAACTGCACCACCACCACCCACAGCAGTACCACCACAATCCACCATCACCGCCGATGCTGCTGCTGTTAGCCCGATGCCGCCGCCGCCGCCACCAACTCCTGGAACAATGCAACCCAATTACTCTGGGCCAAACGGTTCAATTACCACGATGACCCTTAAAAATAATCACCTCATTGTTGAGACTGAAGAGCGAAATGTAAGTTGAGTGTTGTGTCGTACACCAGTGTGTGTGTGTGTGTTTGTTTGTTTGTTTATTTGTGTGACAGCACTCTTGTATATACATGTAAAGGATATTTGCATTCTCGGTGTTGTAACTCTGTTTAAGCAAGACTACACTTTTTAAGATTTTTTTGTCTTTTGGCTCTTGGTGTAGATACAAATTGTTGCTAATAAAACTCTCTAATCTGTCTCAAAAGTGGGTGCCTCGAGCACCTACCCTCCTCCTTGTCACCGCCTAGAATGCCATTTTAGTTAATCGTCACTTTTTCTCTGTCTCTGTTGCAGGACATATCCCGCGATGCCAGGGAGACCAAGATGCACTACAACAACGGCGAGAAGGACGGCGTCTTCGTGGTGGAAGTATCCCGAGGAGCTGACTCGAAAATCATGCCCGGTAGCCCGGTAGACGGAAGCCCCAACAAGCGGCCCTTCAACGTAGACGCAGCCGTGAAAATCATCCAGAGCGAGGAGGACAAGGTGATGTCCAGCCACGAGGAGGTACAGGTTCATCCCCCGCCCACGGAGAACGTGAACATTCTTGACGAAATCGAGTCGAACCACCTGCATCAGATCGATGAAGTGGATGAATTCGAGGAAGGCGCCCGAATCGCCAAGCACTCCAACACTGGCCTCTCACAGTCCGATCTGAGCTCCTCCTCGTCCGTGGACTCGAACAAGCGATACTCCTACGGCAACCAGGAGCTGTACACCATCGAGCAACAAGACTACACAACTCCGTCCCCGACCGCCACCAAGGCACCCCACCCCCACACCGAGTCGCAGCCCCCACAGCCCGAGAACCACAACGACGACAATGGACATTCCGAGAATGGCCACTGCCCGGAGAATGAGCCCCCGGCCACACCAAACTGCGACACCATCCACCCGACAGACACGGACCTCGATGCCGGCGAGCAGGGCGGCGTCGAATCGAAACCAAAAATTACCGCCGCCCTATTGAAGCAAGACACTATTATTGCCAACGAGATGACAAATGGTCTGACCCATGAGCATGACGAAGCAACTCCGCACAATGGGGTAAAGCAATGCAAAGCCGTCGCCGACTGTAATGGCAGTGGCGACACAGAGAACGGTTTCGACAGTATAATCAGCCTACCGGATCCACCGTCTACCGAGGAGATGAAACAAATGAACGACATTATCCTAATGGAGACGAATCAATTAGACTCGCTGCCGCCGCCACCGCCGCCCGGCGCCGCCGCCGACAACCACCACCACCACAACGGCAATGGTAGTGCTGCAGCAGAGCCACACACCGAAAATGGCGATAGCCACTCGATAGTGTCGTCGTCGGAGTCGCCTATGAATACGACTACAAAAGTGGCACCGCTGACGTTAAAGGGGGCGCCTACCGACATCCCACATACCAATGGCAACTGTATGACAGGACACACAACAACTGTGTCAACTGCAGCCGTGGTCGAAGTGTCTGGCAGTAGTTAATGCTAGAGACCCCAGCCAGCAACCAACCACCACCAACCCCACGACGAAGAAAGCTCCTGCCCCAAAAAAATGTGACCAAAGCAACAACGCTTCGCAACCATAACACTCATGAACCAGTCGAGTTGGATTTAATTTTCGTATCCCTTTTTTTTTTTTGTGTTTGTATCTCATCGCACAGTCGTCCTCTGTGTTTTCATTTCCTTATCTCTCACAGAAACAAAAAACAAAACGAGTGTAACCTCCGAGATGCTTTTGAAATAATCATAAAGGATACGGATGTGCACATGCATACGCAAGAAGTGGAAGAGGGTCATAAAATCAGAGATTGATTACAACTCTGTTGGTCCTGGCAGCAGTGATGGCGTCGGCGTCGTCCTCGTAGAAAGAAAGTTTCAACGGACATAGAGAGAGGAGTACGAGGATATTTTTTGTTGAAAATTAACTTGAAATTGTCTACCACCCACCAAAGCAGCCAGTAATGTCCATTTCGTGTAATGCCAAGTTATGAATGCATTTACATAGGTAGATACATACTCGCAGATACGTGTGGATACGTGTACTGTACAGTTAGTCAGGAGTTAACGCGGTGGAGCTATCCAGTTGGTAAGTGGTCCTGCGGCGACATAGAAAAGTTTGAATAGTCCAATAAATTGAAGATCTTAATAGGTGAATTCAATTACCATATCTGTGGTTGAAAGCCACTCGTATAACGGTAATTTTATAAATTCCGAGATGTGGTCTCGTTGATTATTGATATTAACGAGAGAGAGAGAGAGAGAGCGGTTTTGCGTATATGATTAGATGGGTTTCCTTTTTTTTGGGGGGGAGGAAATCTCAGTCTAGACTGTGTAATAAAGTGTCACAAAAATGTCTCGACTTGACAGCAGCAGCTATGCAGCACATTAGAAAGGGATGGCAATCAAAAATGTCGTTGTTTTTATTTCGTAATTTTTTCTATTTAACTCAAATACGTCGGACTGTTGAGGGTGAAACAAATTAATAAGTTTCAAAGGCTGTACGACTTGAAATTTTGAATCAGAATTTTGTAAGAAAAAGGTTTTAAGCAAGTGAAAGCTCTGATAGTAATGAAAAGACCAAGCCTGATAATTTCGCCTGCACTTATTTACCTTTCCCTAGAGTTTTACCAAGCGGATTGAACCTCCAGTTTGTTATTTTTGATATTTGCACTTCGTATAGTCTTGATCTAAACTACAGAAGCTTTCCACCCTCTACGATCCAAGGCACATTGCCTCCAGTTATTTCTACCGAGTCATCTTACGCGACCAAGTTTTTGAGACCGATCTTCGGTCTTTCGTAACGTTTTGAAAAAAATAAAAACTGTCCAACCGTTCGATGAGGCAGAGACAACTTTTGAATGGTGTTGGAGTTTTAAACTGCGTTAAACAAAGTTTGCGGTCTGCGTTTGCCTCAGGCATTTATAATTCTTGGTCATATACAAAGTCGCATCCTCGTTCACTTTAAATCCTACCAAGATCCACTGATCTTTACTCGCCGTGGGAAATTCTATCACGTTCACGATGCCCTTCAAGTTCCAAAATTTTCCATGAATACATAGTTACAAAAAGGCTTACACTACTGTACTAAATACGGTACGATTTGATTTCCTCGAGTACGCAAGTACCACTTCTCAAGTTTCAGTACTATTTTTAGGTACTATTTATAGCTTTTTGAAGTAAATCAGACATACGAGCTTAGGGTTAATAAAATTACCCTTTTCTGGCTCTACAAAAGTATTTATTTTTTAATGTTTGGATTTGGTCTTCGCCTAAGTACTTCGATTAAGTACTAATCTGTACGCCTCAGTACTGTTTTGGTTTTAGTTTTCAGTACAATTGAGAAAAGCCGATTTTCATCGCTGCGACCTGAACGGATCGTTTGACTATATATAGTGGCTTCTACGTAAAGGCCTGCTACGAGCCCAATCAGCTCCTGAAAACCGATTCATGTTTGGAAAACTTCTAACGCTATCCGACACATCATATGCGCCTTTAAATTTTGTATTTCATGAAAAGGTGAGGGCTCTAGACACAAAAATTGATTTGATCTTTTGGGATCAGCTGAATGGTTCATTCCGACTTTTTGCTAGATTTACCGGGGCTGAAAGGTACTCTGACACTGCTGCCGATTCATTATTTGCAGGAAAGTTTGGGATTCTCAAGTGGATATGATCTTCAAAAAGCATGGCGTAGCTTTACTGCTTTTTTTTTTTTTTATATACTTCTCCCGGGAAAGGCGAACCTATAACGCTTCAACAGCGCCCCGAGATGCCTGCAGATGTATGTTTGTTCTGCACTTAAATTGCTGCAAATTGTAGTCTTCTGGAAATATATCCCCAGGAAGCGAGTTCCAAAGTTTGCTTGTAATGTAACAGAAGGAGTTTTTGAAAGTTGATGTCCTCGCGGTTGTCAAGTGTACTGTATGGTCATGAGCATTAGCAGCCTGTCTTGTTGGGCGCCAAAAAGTTGCATTTCGAGGGATAATGTCTTTGAGTTCCTTAGAACATCTATCATAGAAGTACCTATAGAACAAGCATAGGTCAGCGACTTGTCTTCTGTGCACCAACGGTTGTAGATTCGATGTGAGTGTAGGGTCTCCAATGAGTCGAACTGCTCGTCTCTGTATGCTATCAAGCAGGTTAAGTGAATGTTTTGGGGCCGAGCTCCATATATGGGAACAATATTCCAACCCTGGTCTTACCTGTTCTTTGTAGAGAAGGAGAAGTTGCTTGGGGCTAAAGTACCTCTTTGCTCTAAATAGGTAGCTCAACCGATTTTGCGATATAGGATATGTGGTTCTGCCATGTGATTCCTGAATTGAGTGTGACTCCTAGAAGGTGCATAGAGTCCTTGTGATGGATTGGATGGTCATCCATTTGGATCTGAGGAACTGTTGATGCATTTTTTCTGGAAAATGTTGTGAACTGTGTCTTGTTTGCAAGTTGTCAACTATCAAGCATCCTTTCTCCCACGCCACGCCCACTTTCTTCACAAGTTAATGCATGCGCCCTAGCTAAATAACACTCCGTTTTTGCAGAACTTCGATGGAATGAAGTCAGAGTAGGAAGATTTTCAGATCTTTAGCCTTCTTATTGCTTATGCTTAGTCAACCTCTTCTCTAATTAATGGCAAAAAACTTATATTTATTGGCTTTGGTTTTTTTTTTTCACTCTTTTACTGATGGAAATGCTGCCTTAGCAGATATAAAATATGCTTCGCTGCTTCGAAGAGCTTGCACTCAGTTGACTCTCACGATGACGTATGTCCATTCTTATCCCTTTAGGTCATCATTCCTGCGAAGCATCGTTGCCATTTAGCTCTTTAGGGGCAAAATGGCTCCTTCTTGAGCCTCAGGACCATTGGCCCCCACTTTTTGAAAAATGATCAAAATGGCCCCTTTTTCAGTTTGAGTAAGATTTTATTTTGTTTTTTATTGAACGAAAACATATGCAAACACATATGGAAAAAAATTGCTCTGTGTTTTTTTTTTTTTTTGCTATCTCAGTATTTTATATGGACCCCCTTTTTTCGACTCGAGCCCCTTCTTAGCCCTTTTTTTTTAATTTTTCAGCGGCAACGCTGCTGCGAAGTACTGTCTCTTTCTCTAAGATTGCTCATAACATACAGAGGTTTCGACTGCTTCTTAAATGAAGTATTGATCTACTGGGACCACTAGTTGGTGCTGTCTTTGGTATATCATCCGGTGAACTCTCTTAATTCTGGAGAAATTTTTTGGTATGCTAAGAAGCCCAGGGCTGAATTTCTCCTCCTCGGCGGTTCTCACCATTTTTTCGATGAGCCATCCAGTCCTTAATCTAGCCACAGCAAGAAAAATTATGTAAAAGGAGCTATGACTTGTACATACTGGCTGTACTTATATCTCATATGTCGTAGTTCATTGACTCTGACTTTGCGGTTTGTGGGCTTTCATCAACTCCTAGGCACTGGGCTTTCCTACTTGCACCACCGACCCTACGTTCATGCGCCTGCAACTTACTTCGAAAATATAAGAGCTGTCTTTGGTACCAATAAAGCGTTGATGCAAAACCAACTCTTGTTCACCATCTTGAGTAGCCCTGGACAAGGACTCACTGAACTAAGCTCCAAATATGTCAGTATTGCCCACGTAAGATATATGTCATTCTTACAGTTGACGACACTGTATTGATATACCTCATCTTGTGAGCTCTTCCTCTGTTTCGCTTTACTGCAGTTTTACTCACTCAGCCAGTCTTTTGCAGCATTGCATTATGGTGTTGCTATTTATCCCTGGATAACATTGACGCTTATAAACATCACAAGCCCTGTTGGACACTTTTCTGTTTGTCCCCCAAGTCTTTAGCTAGCCTTCGGTAACATTTTCACCAAATTTGTGACCAGATCTCAAACGTTTTTTTTTTCTGTTGTTACTTCTTTTTTGACAGTCTAAAGGATTAACCTTAAAATGGGCATGCGGGCTTGTGTTGGTGTCAAAAAGGGACGAAAATCCCCTTAACATAAGTTAAGCTTGGCTTTAGCCGAATTACTCCCGCGGAATACTCTTATGAGAAGGTAAAGATATTGTAAAATTCGGAACCTCGACTTTTTGACGTCTTGTTAAGCAGCTCCATTAGTACTTGGTATCGGGGTAGATCACATATGACGATAATCGTCTGGACGATAACGTTTTAGAAATTTCAGTGACCAGAATAAGTTATTTTCTGACAGTTATTTTTTTGCATTTATCGTCAGTTTTCATAACACTTGGGTAGGATGAACTGGTTAAAGCTTTCAAGCTCGTAATTTTGGCACTGGTTGGTAGTTTTTGAGGTATATCGAGAGTTACACAATGTCGGGCAGCTACATCATACTTCCCAGAATGGAGCTGTCCAAGCTTCGGTAATTTCGCCACGTTATGAGCATATGTAGCCCGATTAAATTTTTACGTCGCTTCCAACCGCAAAGGTCATCAAAGTACCCAACGTTTGAAGGTTATAACAATACATAAAGAGCTGTATGTATGGCAAAGGAAATGACAAGGCCTGTTCCAGGTTTCAGCACGTCTTCCTGTCTGCGATCTGCGGCTGAAATACGTATCCGTGGTCGAGTACGTGACTGAATTTGTTGCCGTTTTGCATGTAAAATCCACAAAATTCATTAACAAATTGCTGGCTTATGCGGATGTGGTAATTCGATGCTATTATGAAAGCCGGTGTCTTGTTTTCAAAAGCTCAATTTTTTAATTCAATTGCAATTTATTCCTAGGGCGACATTTAGCTGTAGGTATATAAACTGCAGAGGTGGCCGTACCTTATTTTCCGGTGAGTGGGGCAATTCTTTTTTTTTATCAGCGTTTTTGATGTAAGCATTGTGCCAAAGTTCAAAGTCTCACACAAAGAGTCTCCGCCTATTCATATACGAAGAAGAAAAATCCGAAGAACGAACGCAAAAAGGCTTTTAATCACCTACTTTTTCAGAAACGAGTGTTAATACCAGCAAATTCAGCACTTTGAGTGATCTATTTGAATACGACAGAAAAAGATTCAAAATTCCCGCTGAATGCAAGACGACAGAAGCTGGTTCTTTTATTTGTGGGAAAAAGTTCTTGCTGTCATACACCAAGCTATTTTTTTTTTTTTTTACTTTTGTAATACTCTTTGTTTAAGTCTGCTCTTTCAATCACCAATGCCAGTGTGAAATACCCACGGACTTATTGCCTAGGATACTTACGAAAAGAAAAACCCATAGGCCCTCAAATTATCATATCCCGTTTTTTGATGTACCTACTTTTGATGAATTCAAACTCTCTGAAAGGGAAAATCGTTTAATCCTCAAAAAAAAACTTTAAGGACTGTCGTAAAAGCGATTTAAAAATAACACCCAATAAAAAATGTCCCTTCCCTTTAAACCCCTGCAAAGCCCAATTTAACTACATATACCCACAAAAAATAAAAAATAAAAAAACAAATATACGCCATCGAAAAATGTCCTCGGCTTTACCATCACAGTGCTCTGAGTGACTGTGCAGAGCACCAATACCAAGCACTTACTAAACGTAAAACAAAGACCCAGATACAGAAGCTCGTGTGTATGTAACCGGATGAGAATTATTTTATATCTGAACTGAATAATGCATGGTCACAGATTCTTTTTATTGTCTTCTCGGACAAGGATGTGCGGCAACACGGGTTGCTACTACACATACTCGTACAGCTGAGATATTATTACAAGCGTTGCATATTTATGTGAACCAAAATGAATCCGCAATATGACGGAATGTTTACATTTTTCGTTTGCTTTCTCCCCTGACAAGGAAAAGCAAGTTTTTGTTGTGTTTTTGTTTTTGTGTGGCCCATTGTATTGTTGTTATGTTATTTTTATACAAGCAAACTTTTTACACTATAAAATTATAAATACACATGAAATCAAAACACCAGAGAAAACAAAAACAAAAGGAACAACCACAGATACTAAGCAAATATGTAAATGAAAAGTATGACAACAAATTTATATAGTCCCTTTCTCTAGAATTAAGTAAACAAAAAAGAAAAAGAAAACAAAATAAATTAATTTAGAAAAAACGTGCTCTTAAGAAGATTAAACTTGAAAATACACTTTTTTCTCATTAAGAACAAAATGTCCTACCACAGCGAAAGTAAGCATTTAGATGTGTACCAATATTATACATAATATTTACTCTCTACTATATTTAAAAAAAAAACTTATATATATATATATTTACCAACCAACAAAGTGTATACCTACTACCTACTCTTAAAGTGTCAAAGTAAAAAAATTGATTTTCTTCCTATTTTTCCTAAACAAAAATGGCCAAGCAAATTAGTAATATAAAAACACTTGAGCGAATGTGTCAACATATACAATTAAGTATAAACTAATGTATTACATTTTTAAAGTAGATAATAAAAAAATTAAAAATATTTACAGAAATAAATATAAAGAGCCCCAAAAACGTAAAGAAAAAATGAAAAAAAAATGAATTTTTAAAACTCAAACAATGTTAGATGTCTCATAGGAATAAACTGCAAAACAAAAACTAATTCAATTATATTCAACACTTATAAGTATTCACTAAAAAAAAAATCATTTAACGGATTGTAGAATGTACGTAGATTGTTTCTCGTCCTAAATAATGTTGCAAGAAAAAAAAAAATACCTTAGCACACCGGCCCTACCTAACCTACATACTTCTAAACTGTCCCTATATATTCTCTATAAAATTAAGTATATGCGTGCATGATATATAACGTCTTTTCTCCTGTTGGCCAAGCTAAATTAACCTAGAAACCAAATAAAACACATACACACGGCGGCGATGCGCCACTGACGAGGACTTGTGTAGAATTTTTACAGAGATTTTTTGCATAAAATAAAGATAAAATTGAATTAAATGAAATGAATAATAAATCCATTTTTAATAAGAAGATGAATAATTAAATTGAATTTAATTGTAGGTAAGTTAAGCTTAAAACGAAACAAAAATTAAAATTACTGATGACGATGAATTATGAAGGTAAATGGAACACAAACATACGGTGACAAGTTGTGAATATTAAAGCTAGGTAATAAAAATTTGAGAAGTAAATGTGATTGTTATTATATAAATAATTAATATATAATAAAAATAAATTAAATTTTAAAAATCAAATCGATGTGATGGTTTTTATTTTACCCAGGGCTTTAAGCAGCAGAAAATGGTAAGTAGGGGAGGAATGGATGAATTGCATGGAACGTTGCGAAAGGTGTTTGGAGTTTTTTGTTCCCCCAAAACCTGTGGAATCGAATCGTTTGCAAATTAGTTTGGCCTACGTATAGACTGCCATTTAAGGGCTACTTCTCCATTCAGAAAATCACAAAATATACCAAATGAGTTCGTGTAGTACCTACATAGGGTTGAAAACGGGAAAAGAAGGACATTATACGATTTTAGGGGGACAATTTTTTCATTGAGGGGGACAAAATTTTAATGAAAAATAACGAAAATTCTCAAATATTTCATTTAAAAAACTCGCTAAATGGATGTACTCAGTTGTGGAAGTTTTCATGTAGGTATAACACCTCATATGCATTTGTTCACTATAGATTTGCAAATCCAACCTTTGAAAGGCAAAGTGGAAGTTTTTCTTTTTCTCTTTTTTTTTTTTTTTTTTGTTTAATGTCAGCGAAGAGTTGTATGAAAAAGTGGGATTTTTCTGTACCAATTTTGAATTTGGTGGAGAACATTATTTTTAAGACGGAAAAGGGGTATACTTTCCCCCTTTAAGAAGTCCGTATGTTAACCCTAGTAGAATAGGGTTTATCAAATATGTTTTTTTTATTTTTATTTAAATCTAAAATTAAAATAAATAAATAGATGGCGCAATAGGTCGTTTCGTTTTTATATCATGCCAACTAAGAACGACTAAATTGGGAAGCTTTTTCAGGCCTCTCCGAGGTTAGAACGTTCAGGAAAGTGAGCAAATTGAAAAAGAAGAAACCTTATGATCTAAATTGGTTTTCGGGTATCAAACCAGTGTTGTTGTATCGTGGGACTTAGACTTATCCCTTTTTGTGGGAATTTTGATGTCCGAAAATCCTTCCGTGGGATAAAGGGAAAAGCGGCTACATCTTGGGAATTTAAGAAATCTTAGAAAAAACATTCAAACTATAAATTTTTGCTGCAACAATGCACTGAATGTGCATATATAAATGTTCATGGAAACGTCTCTTATTAAAATTTTCTAGTACCAAAAAAAAAAGTCATAGAAATGTTAACAACCTGCGATTTTTATTCTATTCTAAAGTTTGACTCTTGTTTTTTTTAATTCGCAACATGGAATTGTTATTTTCGACCAATTTCTTGAGGAGCTTGTAGCTACATTGTACCGTATATGTACCAAATGACAGATCAAAGTGAGACCAAATAAGGGGTCGCATCGTCCGTGAACGAGAATCTAGTGACGGAATTTGTTTTTGTGTCTAAATCATCACCAAAGTTTCGATTCGACACCAGCTTTTAATCTGTCAGCAGCAAAATTGATTGTCGACAGAAAGAGTGCTGCCAATTCGACAAGATATTCTAAAATATTAAGAAAAGGCAAAGACAAAAATAATCAACAAAAAATAAAAAGCTCTCTGTCACAGTCTCAAGCCTTGGAATAAATTGCCTCGTCTGCTTTCCATAGCTTATGTGTGTTTCATGTTAGCTGATCAAAACTGAACCTACGAAACGAAAAAGAGTCGAGGGTACAAAAAACACCATTGAATAGATTTTTACGATCATAATAAGCTTAAGTATACTTGTCCTTCTTTGGGCAGTAATTTAATTTGAATAAGAGGAATTAAGGGACGGAATCTAAGCCAATCAATATTCGCAGGACTTAGCTTCGTGGCACATTGCCTTGAACATGAGCATGTGTAGTTAAATAAACCTCACGCCAACGACGGAACTAAATGAATGCTAACAATATGGAATCACAGGTTCGAGTGAAAATGCAGTTCGTTTGTATCCACATAACTCACGAACGACATGACGGTTTTGGTTGGCATTTTTTTTATTTTCTTCGCTGTTTTCTGTGGAAGGTTTTCAGTAAGGACAAATTGGAAAGAAAAATGGGAAAATCGCGAAAGATCGATAGTCTTTTGTATGGGAACGATGAACAGGATGATCTGGACTTACTGCGTTGTCTTAAAACTTCTGCAATTCAATTAACTTGGAGTGCGCAACTGGAGCTAGTTATATTGGTTAGGAATGGGCTAACTGGGTGGCCCAGTTTAACATTTCCGACCCGATCTGTAGCGCCACCAAAGAAGTTGTTCTGTCGTTGCATTGCTGAAATTTGATTTTGACAGTTTTACGGGTGGCTGATGAAGGGAAACTGTATCCCACCGACAATTTTTTTTTTTTTTTTTTTTTGCAGTTTGACTCTTCAATAGAGAGGACACTTAAACGCAAAAGACTGGTGCTGTTCGCTATGTGCAACATCTATTGTCGCGACTTGGGAGTAAAATCGACTCGAATGAGACGGAAATGACGCTGATTATGCCGTGACTGCGGAAATTGGCCTGTCGCGGTCGCAATCAACTACGCCGCCGCGACTCGATTCCTTAACCACTCAACCGATTTCATTGAAATTTTGTGGGTGTTTAGGTATGGTTGGTCGCAACTTGAGAAATATGACAGTTTCGGACCCGATAGGTTTCGCTGTTGCCGAAATATTTATATGTGTGTGTTATTTTAAAATGCTGTTCAATAATCGGTCGATCCTCCAAAGGTACATTCGGCAGTGAATATTCGTTGTTCTAATATATTTGGAGATTTTTGAAAAAGTTATAGTTTCTCGTAATAGTTCCTTATAGAAATTTCCGGATTGAAGCACCAAACTCATCTGTAAATTTTGTAAATAACAAATTTCATCAAAGTTGCATAGGGCCTGTGTACATTCTTACAAGATGGTTCTAAAGTGCAACATATGCGTTGACATTTTGCATTTCGAAAACCAAACTGACATCTGCGTGTTCAAATTCAAATACCTACCTCTTTTTAAGTCGTTCATAAAACACGTTCAAAAAAATGATAAAAAGTTGTGTTTCTTTGGGCGGAAAAAAACGATATCTGGGTTTTTTTTTCAGATTTATCTGGGGGGATATTGACCGACTGACAACGCTGTGCTCACTATTTACTCTCCCAAAGCGATATTTTATGGACGGCCCTCGGTGATATGCTCTGTCAGTGAAAACACGATTTCTTTTCCTTTTGTTTCACTTTCAACAACGGTCCTATTTTTGTATTTTGTTTTCTTCCAAATAGGATAGATGATTCCAAATGTGCGGTAAGCTCTGCGAGATATCTCCTCCCAAGACCCGCCCTTATTCTTCTAAAAGCACTTAACCTGTCTGTATCTATCACATACATCACATTACGATGCCACTGTTGACACTCTTACGCCATCACACTGTGCCCAATATGGTCCCCTTGTCAAATAGTTAATAGGCAGAGGACATCTGGTGCTTACAACAAAATGTTCACTTATCAACCTCTCCATGTTGTTGGCTATTATTAGAGTCACCATCCATCGCCATGCACACAAGTTGCACAAGTGCACACCCCACAGAACAAACAGGACCCGTTTGTGAATAGTTTGCGGTGTAAGTTGGCCAACCTAATTCACAGTATCCACGTGAACTTGCAGTCGTAGGCTGTTGAAGCAACATGTCACCAAATGTTGTCTTAGGATCAAATCACATCCATGACTTACCCAGGATAAACACACGCCCAGAAACGGATCCTCTGTGCCATTAAATAATTGGAATCTACGGTTATTTTGGTATTAATTTGCATTTACAGCCGATGATAGGCTGCCGCAAGGCCCAAACGCATTCCCATGTTTCCCCATCTTTAGGAAGACAATAATTCCACATATACACACACATACACACCGAATAAGGGCCAACCTGGATGGAATTTATTAATATGGCTAGGCACGATGTTCCTGCTCCTGCTCCTGCCGGGTGTATATGTTCGCAGCTCGAGGATTATGCTGGGCCTGGAATATTATTCCTGTCTTCATTCCGGCTCAGTGGCTCGATGTGCGAATGTGTGCAGTATGTCCGCCGGGACATGCCGGCACACCTACATTAATATATATGGTAATTTGAGACACCCTCCCCGGTACGAGACACTCGTACGCCGGGCGTTAGGCGGCGCCATCAAAAAACATGTTTATTTGTCTGGAAGGGGGGGGGGGGGTGTTCTTGTATCATCCCGTGTTCGTTTGTTTTATTAAAGAGTGTAGAATTATCATCCCAGCGGCAGGCATGGGAGTACAAATTACAAAACTGATACTCCTGAATTTTTAATATCACCTGGTAGCACACACACACACACACACACACACACACACACACACAGCATCATCGTTGTCGGAATCTGAGGACCAATTGTAATTGCTTCGGGTTTCGCCCGATTGGATTTCAAAGTGGAGACGTTGCGCTGGGAGGGTCCTTGAAAATAAATGGAAAAGCAACGTAATCCAATTGCTAATCATAATCGCATTAATTCCGGGTCGGGATCACTGTTCTTCGGGTCGAGAGGATGTTTTTTTCATGTTCCTAGGACTGTTTGGTCCAGTCGAGCGAGAAAGGTTGCACGTTGGAATCATCCATACCGATCGGTTTGGTGGCCAATGTATTGGACCGCGCTACCTATGCAAGCGTGCGAATTGAATTGAATTTCCATTAGGGAAGGTTTGGCTGCAGAGATTCCTTGCCAACATTTATACGCCCTATTCAGGATAATAATCCATTTACCGTTCACACAGGCAAGTTGTACCTATATCGCGTTGTCACGACGCGTCGTCCTGATAGAGGAGTCGCGAGTGCGAAGTAATCAATTGGTATTCAGCAGATATACTCAACTGGAGCCAGAGCACGGGGCAAACACACATGCACGTGATCAAAGCGAAACGAATCAATGAAGTGCATTCCTAATTGCAAGCGGGCGTAAGCCCTAACCACGCCACCGGCAGAGGCACTGGGATGAATGCCTGGAATCGCTGAAATGTGAAATATGAAAAGGTTGCAAAGAAGATAACTACTGCATACATCGGGTAACGGGCTTTAATAAATTGAATTAGCTTCTGGTGCGCTGCAGCAATGGATTCGCATATATGAGCCCGCGTGTACTTCTTCCCGTGAAAGGATTTCGAATTCAATGGAGGAAACATTTGCATGGATTATGTATGTTGGCGCGGCACACAAGAAGGCGATGATTTAATATGCGTGCAAGAAATGAAGTTAAGCAGCGACGCGGCGGCTGAGCGGGAACTACACATATATCTAAAGGGTGGTGTTGGAGCCGTCCTAAGCTTGCGGATTAAGGATTAATTTATTTTTCAATAAATTATGAGCACGTTGACAGCTGGATGGAGCAAGAAAGAAGGACCTACCTTACACTTGTTGGAAAAGGGTTGCGGTTTGAGTGGTGGGTTTGTCTACGTCAGTGTTTCATTAAGGAGAGTGCTCCTAAATGTGGGGAAACATTTGAATGCATCTTATAAGACTTATATCTACGTTTGTCTTCCAGTTGGGAGGGGGATTCTGCCCCTGTTACGATGGAGTCTTACTTTGTTTTATTAAAACAGTCTGTCTAGTTTGAATAGGCTGGGACTGAAAGCACACAAGATGAACCAACGCACACTGGTCTATTGTCTTTTGTCTGGAATGGGGAATGGAGACTGATGGCGACAACGGGACACATTATGGGACACATGTTTCCATTTCGTTTGTCATCAAATGCGACAGAATTGCTTTGTGGAATGAGTATTCTATTCTGGGCGTCAATTGATTTCTAAGACTGCCAATGGAGGAGAAGAAACTTAACCCAGAACTATCAATATGGATGTCGCCCAAATTTGACTACATTGGCTCGACAACATCGAACGACATGGACATCTACAATGATCCTCCAGCTAAAAGGAACTTTAAAGCCCAGTTCTAGGTTCGAGATGACAAGGAAAACTGGACTTACATTTTAAAGACTATAAGAATTTGTCAGAGACTTGCGCGAATTGCCACAGTGGAAAACACTATTAAGTGTAAATTGTATTTTTTCGAGTGTCGAATGTCGAGTCCACCATCCATCGTTCACGCGTCTACAACCGCTGGCTCCAACAAGTAAATTTTCCGATATATCTCTTTTCAGTTGGTAGGTACACAGGCCTTCTAAAAACTTTAGAAGAATTTTCTCTGAAATGCGACAAATAACGCATAAGTGGCACACGTATTTAACAAGCCTGCGGCTCTTGCTATTAAAGCGGGACAGGCAATATTATGCAGCTCGCCTAATGGAGACATAAGAAATCTTATCCAAAATTACAATGTGGGTAAGCCTCTTAGTGTGGTTTTTGGCCCGGAAAATCGACAAAATTTTTACTCTGAAAATAATTCCGAATAAATAAATCGAATACATCTCTTTGTCGACTTTTAAGCCGCATCTAATGATTTAATTGATTTAAAGGCACTAATTTCTGAAGGCAATTTTCTTATATAAAAACTGGAAATTATTTATTTACTAGCTGACCCGGCGAACTTCGTTCCGCCAAAATTTGTTAGGTAATGGAAATATTAATTCTGAGCATAAACAATAGGGTGTCCCTTAATTTTTTTTTTTTTTTTTTTTGTATCTTAACAAAAGGTAATTACAAAAAAAAACTTATAAAATATTCAAGGGTGCTTTTGGGCCTCTACCGGCCGTTGAAATTTTCGAAGAAAAATGTTGCAAGAAAAAGGGAGAATGAGAAAAACGAGTGCCATTTCTAAAGCTACTCTCAAAATTTAGAATTTTCGAACTATAATAGTGTTGTGACTTGTGAAAGGCAACTGTTTTACATTTTAAGCGTCTTTATTTGAAAAATACATACCAGAATTTGCAAATTTTGCGGAGCACCTTTTCCAAATAAAAACGGCCAGAATGTCAAAAAATTGTGGCAGGCTCTCAAAATAATGACCAAATTACAACTGTAGTCGCACAACCGTCATGCTGCTGTTCCCTGATGATCTGGTCTTATGCAATTTCCCATTCTGTAGACTTCTCTATGGTATGGGCTTCGCCCTTAGCGTTCTTCTTCAGTTTGGCTTCATTGATATTATTTATTGTTGGCTTGCTTGCCTAGTTCGTCGGTCAATATATGCGCGCATTCGTCCTGAAATATTATTCAAAAAATTACTTAAATTTACTTTTCAATAGCTATTTTATCAGCGTTTACATTTTTTATATTTAATTTTCACCTTAAAAGCGATGAAACTGTTAAAACGATGCACAAAATCAAAAACAAACCATAATCTTGACAAACTTATAATATATTAATCTGAAATTCTCGACTTTGTATACGCAGTTTGCTAATTATTTTTTTAAATAGAAAAGACAAAATAAAAATTTAATAGGAAGTATCATTGGACGCCAAATCAGAACCGCACGGCGACTTTCCGCAATTTTCTTTATGCCTAAACCTGATATACAGCAATACGAACAAAACCAATAAAGAATCATGAAAATCGTCCCAGTGGTTATCGAGTTATAACATCATCGTGTTTCTAAAGAACTAAATATAAGAAGAGAAATAGGCTCAAAAGTTTTTTTGACTTTTGGTTGCTTATTTTTAACAAATAATGGGAAAATTAGAATTTTCTAAAAAGGATTAATGTTTATAAGAGAAATAGGCTCAAAAGTTTTATTGACTTTTGGTTGCTTATTTTCACGAATGATGGGAAACTTAGAATTTTCTAAAAAGGATTAATGTTTGGCGACTAAGTTTAGTTTGGAAATATTTTTTGAGGCAAAGTATTAAATTCGGGCAGTGGTTTCTTCTCAGGCTTTCTTAACAAGTCGTATTTATCTGCGATTGTTATAAGCTTATGAATGACTCAACCCTTTTCTAGCATTCGACGTCTCTAGCTTATGGAAAGTTACCCATGAGCAACGTTAATTCCAGATACGATGCATAAAGTGATTAGACACATTGCAGGAAACCGATGCCGATTAAAATTCTACTAGGGGTCGCCCCGTGATCGAAATTCGACCAATTTATTCTATAAGTTCATTCAGAAGGGGAAATATCGGAGCGCTTAAAAATAGGCAATCGAAACCATTTCAGGCTTCCCTTAAATGGCTAATAAAAAGTGTCCAGTAATGCGGGCTGTCTTCTATTTTATATCACAGGTACAAAAGGGTGCATAGAATAGACAGTTTTAGAGTTATAAGGACCTTAAGTTAGAAGCCAACATTTTGCTTAAATTTCATATAGATCATAAACCGTTAGGACGATTGGTACAATTTGAATTTTATTAGATTAGTAATGTCGAACACTTTCGAAAATATATTTAAGAAATTGTATCACTTTGCTTGCTGCGGTTTCAGAGATAATAAGGTTTTAAGGGATTGCGTTTTTTTTTTTTTTTTTTTTCAAATGGTTCTAACTTTCTAACGGTTGAGCTACAAACGAAAAGAATTTCACTACAAACTACTACAAACGATTGTCTATCGAACTGCATTTCACGTTTTGTCTTCCTTAGTAGCCCAACATACTAACCACTAAGCCGTAGAGGGTAGTAGTTTAAAAAAAATCCATACGGTGTTCGCCATCAACCATTAATGATCTTTGATATATATATTTTTTTTTTAATTTCAACAAATACTCCCATTTTCAAAATGGCTTCACTATGTTCTGTCATAGACAAATAATGTCGATTGGGATATGTTTTTCCTTAGCTGGTGGGATTTTCTCCTGTGCTCCCATATAAATCCCGAATTAAATACACATAAATCCCAAATCTTTAGGCTATCGTATTGAATTTTTTATAATTTGTTTTATGTGCGAAAAATTCCCACGG
Organism: Cheilosia urbana; assembly: GCA_946477585.1. Taxonomy (NCBI): domain Eukaryota; kingdom Metazoa; phylum Arthropoda; class Insecta; order Diptera; family Syrphidae; genus Cheilosia; species Cheilosia urbana. The sequence continues at coordinate 12,858,489 of OX297854.1, read as the reverse complement.
TACGACAACACTCTCCGAAATGGTTCACTGCAGAAAATAAAACAAAATGGGAACACCAATCGAATACTAAAAAAAAAAAAGTCCATATTTGGTAAAGATGTGGGCGCAGTTTGGTTAATGTGCGGGACTACCGAGCGAGGGGTCTCAGGTTCGATCTTCGGTAAAAATGCAAATTACATTTTAGAGTTTTTTTTCCACTGCGCCACCTCCCCCGAACGCCTGACAAACATCAAAAAGTACATGCAACTGCATTGGAAAAAAGCTTCTCGATTCAGAAGATCGGACTTGGCAGAAAATCGTAGGTCCCTTCCAATCGTACCAAAAATAGAAAGTCACAATATACGAATGGTTGTCAGAGGCTAGGTCTAAGGTCCCTGTACAGTCTGGTTGCGCCACCTATTGTTTTCATTGTTATTTATTTGTTGAATACTAAAAGACCATTTAAAAAAGTCTGTACGGTGCTCTTTAATCTGCACTTATGTATTACGTCACATGTGAAGGCACCAATATCAAGATAGTCAAAATTAATGCCCTAGAGCAGATCCGGTCAAGATGACTTCTGCAAATGGGGTCAGTGCCTCAAGACTCGGAGGAAGAAACATACGTTCTAAGAAAAAATTAGTGTACCAGAAGTCTGGATCTGGTCTCTGGCCTGGGTTTATATATATAAAAGTAGCAAGAGTGAAATTATACTCGGCTCCTTTAAAAGAAATATAGTCTTCGACGGATTCCCTTTTGTGGCTTGGAAGATGCCATTAAGTATAAGTAAGAAAAGTCTACCATTCTCAGCAACAAAATATTTACCAACATCTGTAGAACCTTTTCTAGTAGTTTCTAGTTTAGCTTTTTTCTAAATATCGTTGTTTCCAAGTGCTGTGCTAACAATGACATCAAAGAAATAAAGTCCTCTTTCATAGAACCGCGAGGATATGTTTCCCAAGTACAAGCCCAAGTCTTGATCGTTTCGGTAGCATCGACCTTTTCGAATGAAAATTTTGTATTGAAAATAAAAGGAGCTAAAAATTCAACCCCTCCAGATGAGTGCGTACAATTCCCGAACAATCCGTTCTACACAGACCGTTTCTTTTCTTCTTGAAGGACGATATCCTGGATTCTCGCAAAATGATAAATTAAATCCGCCATTAGATAACTTTTCATTTCATCTTTCAAAATGAGAATAAAAGTTTCAGCCGAAAGCGTCCTTTTTGTTACTTGAAGCGACGTCCATGCCTACTTCTATTCTTAGTAACAACGGTTACTCAAAAATCTGTTTGTCAAAATTATGATTTCTAAAGCTACCCAAATCACGAATTTCCACGGAAAGAGTAATTTGTTTTTCTGCTGTTGTTTCCCTGATATATTTCCTGTCAGCATGCTATAAAGGACGCACCCTTGTCAGGGAATGGCGGAGAAAAAAAGTTGAATACCAAACCCATTGCAATCACTTTATAGTTATTTAAGTTTCCCCTCCCATATCTGCCTTCTCCCACACCGATACTTGCCAGTATAAAGGAAGAAGTTACGTAAAATGCACTCAAAGAGATCCCCATTCACCTTCTTTGATACATCACCCTCAGAAGTTGTAATCATTCATGAACCTGCATCGCTTCTACCATTCATCATCTTCCCCATCGGAATAAGTACTTTGACCTGAAAAGTATTTGCATATTCTTGCTGTGGGCTGGTTGGCTTTTTACCCACCCATACCTCGTTGGCAACTGAAACAATCCCTTATCGCAATTCCCTCCCGCATCGCATGTTCATTGTTCACCCCCAATCGACACGGCGTCGACTATTAAAAAGTTCATCTTCTACACTTGTTCCAACCGTGGAGGAGTGGAGGCGTGGCGCGCTCAGGATCGAGTGGAGTTGACGTTATCAGCACCACAATTGAATTCAATCATCTGCTTAATTAATCATTAAGCAATGTGAACACTTGAGGGCACACGCCCGCCGCACACTGGCTCATTAATTTCCTCCTTCGACAAGATTACCGAATAATAAGACCCAGAAAAAGAAATTAACTCTTTAAGAGGCAGAAGTTTGATCTTGATTAATAATTTCCATCGCATGCATGATTCCTGCAAATCTCACTCTCCCTTGCGTCAGGCCGGTGTCCTCCATTTGATTTTGAATTCGATTCAGGTTAGGTCCGTGTGGGTATTTGGGTGGCATGCCCGTAAAACTTTTTTGAGCAGCAAAAACACTTCCGATTGTTATCCTTGGCAGTTTAAGTGGATCAGCTTCGAAAAGTAGGTTACCTGTCATTGAGAGTCTTATGTGTTTGCACCCCTCATTTCAATTTGCCAAAAGGAAGCGGCCAATATTTTTTTTTTTATTACTATATACACATCCCTGTCACAATAGCATTGTTTATTGTCCAAAGGACATCAACGGAATTGCTAGAGATTTACCCCAAAAGAAGAAAAAAAACCCCCCCGTATAGCGTGCAGCTTAAGTGTCGGAGCCCGGAATAACTTGGTCACGTTTCCTGTAGCCCCGACCCTCAGGGCGCAGGGCGGTCTCAGTGACGTTGTGGCGGGTTATGGTTAACAAATGCGTATAATATTAGTGTTTCCCGCCACAATATTCAACTAAGGCAACTGGCGCGCGAGCCGCCGTGTCCTGTTGAATAATAAATCATTTGGGCCCAAACCAAACGGATTCCTTCTCGCAGCAGCAAGGCCTCATAAATCATTTTCCATGACAGGTGGCTAAAATATATATGTATATGTGTGGGAATAAATTAAACCGGCAGCAAAAAAAAAAAAAATCCCAACTGAGACCCAGCCTTCGACACAAGTGACAATGGTCGCGTAATTAAGTGAGAGTCAGCATTCGTTTTTGGCGCTTAATAAATCGCAGGACTTTGCTGTGTATAGCCCACAGGGCAGAACGTGCCAGGGTTGCTCTAGGATTTCCACGAAAGGGCATAAATCGCTTTTAATTGGTTGAAGCGAAGCGCAAAACACAGATGTCGGTGTGGTGTAGGCATCGATTTGCGGAGTGCTCCGATGCGAATATTGTGCGGTGTTGTGTGCGAGGGAATATTTTTGGGCCCGCTCTCATGGGTTATTCAGTTTTATTGGTATTTGATGGGAAACTACGGGATAACGTGAAGTTTTTACAAAGACAATAGGAACAGTGTTTCCGGGGGACTTTTGTGAAATTAACTGGCGTTTGTTGTTGAGCGGAGGTCTACTTAACGTGCCGCCCGTATATAGGTCACGGAGTGCTAGACTGCCAGTCTGCTTTATGCTTTGTTGGCTTAATTAAATTGGAAGCGATTAACTGCTGAGTGAGTGGTCAGGCGAATATTAATCGGTTCCATTATGGTGTGGCGGATGGGGGATCCTTAATCCACTGCTGGGAAGGAGGTTCCTCAAAGAAATTACTTATAAGTTGTATTTCAATCATTCTTATGTAATTGGAAAGCCTGCTCATTTTTTCATGTAGCTCATGTGGTCATCACGTGTGATAATTGAGCTGTTTTAGCTCTAAGCACTAATGCGGCATTCCAATTGTTGTCTACCTGATGAGGGGAAGAGTTTAGCTGGCACATAAATTCGCCTAAGAAACTGAGTATGGTAATAGGGTTTTTGGTCCCGAAAGGAACGAATCAGTACGCCAAAAAACAACGGACATGTAGGTCGACACCTTTACATATTAAGAAGCTTCCACTCTTCATTGAACAGTATCTTATAGGCGACGCTTTACAGAGAAATGCAGTCAGTGGCGACGCGTCCTATTGTTAATGTCGTTCATGAACGCATAACTTTTAGAGAATAAATATTTACAAATAAAAAAATGTCCTAACTCGTGCCAATCTATCAATAACTTGAGCCAAATCGCAATTTATACAAAACGAAATACTAAATTGCTAGACTTCGACTGCGACTGCGACACGAGCGAAAACAATACTTTCCATTTCCACTCATTCGACCACCAACTCGTTCAGATAAGTTGAAAACGAAATGTATCCATCAAAAATAAATGGTTTGGAAAAAAGTATAAAGCACATCGTACCCACTACTTCGTTCAGCCCAGTTGCACACGAAATAAACTATGACTATGGGGGGTTCGTGTGGGGTTGGGGTTTAGGTTTGGCTGTGATAAGGTGGAAATGAAAGCATGAGCAATTATGTTGTTTTCACGTGCTACTCGTTCTGGAAGGCTATTAACGAAATGGGGAATTTGTATAGGATGTCTTGGGTGTATAGGATATTCTGGGTGGGCAAATGTCATTAAAATATCTGTGAACAAATCTAAAAGGCTGGACTTAGAACATAAGTAATTTTTCTGTGTATATGTATATCACAAAAAAATTAGAAGAACAAAATTGTTGCGACTCTATCCAACAGTCCCGAAATATGTGTAAACACCGTGCGTGCGATATGTATGTGGCTTGATACACGTCATTGAGAAAAGAGGGAATTGTAATAACCCTATTCTTGATATATTATGAAATAACAATAATTTATTCGTTCTGTGTTCATTGATGTCCGTTCTCCTTCTTTTGGCTCGAACTGACGATAAATCCACGTCATTTATCATCAGAACATCATTGACAGTTGATCGTGATGTCGTCGGTGCATTGTCAGTAATTGTCGCTCCAGTTTGGTTTGCGAGCCGAGTTCTCCATTCACTCGAGCGTCCGGTACTCGTTTTCCCAACCTTTTTTCCGACTTTCAGAAGTTTACTTGCACGTAAACGCGCCCTGTAATCTTTTGCACGTTCTGCATCTGTCTTTCCCATATCTGAAAATATTTTAATGCATCTTCAATGACGGCAAAACATTGCATTGTTGTCAGAAATATGGAATTGTACCAATTACGTATTTTCCTGTATTTTTCTGAGTTTGTAAATAAAAATGTACATGAAACGCATGTAGGTACCTACAGATGCGAGTCGGATGACAGTTGAGGTTTAGGAGTCACAACTGAATGAATTATAAGCAGTGTATTAAACAGTGAAATCGAACAGTGAAACAACGCGCACTTAGATGTTTACACATCAACAAACACTCCTTATAAAGGGTGTCCGCCAAAGAATTTTCGACTTTGAATTTGAATAAACGGCGAGCGGGGTATCGGCGGAGGGGGGAGGCGTATTCATTACACTTACGCGTCGTGCGGATTTTAGTAGCCATGGATCGTTGGTCGGCGGAGCATCGTGCGTTTGCTGTAGAGGCATATTTTAAAAATAACGATTCTCCCGTGGCGGCGCGCAGGATATTCGCAAGACATTTCAATATTCGGCGTATACGGGATTGTCCTAGTACGCAACTTATTGGCAAGTGGGTGCGAAGTTTTCGTGAACAAGGACCTGTAGTGCGACACGGGCCAGGTGTATCGCGAACTGTGAGAACTGACGAAACAATTGAAGCAGTTTGTCGTGATGTTATTGCAAATCCACGTCTTTCACTAAGAAAACGTTCTGCAGCACTGAATTTGAAAAAAACGACTGTGCACAAAATTATTAAGGAAGATTTGGAATTTCATCCTTACAAAATTCAAATCACTCAAAAAATTAAACAAAGTGACTATGGATTGCGGTTGACATACGCTAGAACCATGCTCGGCAGATTTCCTCGTCCTCGGGGTTATGAAAACATAATCTTTTCGGATGAAGCACATTTTTTACTGGACGGGTCGGTAAATAAACAAAATTGTCGATATTGGGCCACCGAGAATCCAGAAGAATTGCATGAAAAGCAGCTGCACTCAGAAAAAGTGACCGTTTGGTGCGGAATAAGTGCAAAAGGAATTATCGGGCCTTATTTTTTTGAAGAGTTGGAGAACAATGAATGGGTAAACGGATCGACATGGTTTCAACAGGATGGTGCTACACCACACACTTCGCGAGCATCAATGAACATTGTAAGGCGCATTTTCCCCGAAAAAGTCATAAGTCGTTATGGTGATATCCCATGGCCCCCCAGATCGAAAGACTTAACACCTGCGGACTTTTTTTTATGGGGATTTCTTAAATCTAAAGTCTACGTTAACAAACCGCGAAATTTATTGCAACTGAAAAGAAATATTCGCAACGAAATCAGAGGAATTTCGCAAGAAACTTGCAAAAAAGTTTTCACAAATATGGTGTTTCGTTTAAATGAGTGTGTTCGTCTCCGTGGTAAACATTTAACTTCAATTATTTTCAAAACATAAATCCGCATTTGTATGTTTTATTTTAAAATAAAAACGATTATATAAAAACCTGTGAATCTGTTATTATTTAATTTTAAATTCGAAAATTGTTTCGCGGACACCCTTTATATGCAGTGGAAAATCAAAATACCCCTTTGCATTTCCATCCCCGCATGTTAAATGGCGTCAACTGTTATACAGTTAATGAAAGTGTCATTGGAATTTCATTCGGCTTGCATTGCATATTGTAGAGGTGCTGGTCTACGACATTTTTGTTATTTGTTGTCCAGCTGTAATTTCTGCGTGCCTGGTAATTCACGAAAGATTTGGCACCGAATTTCCTCGAGATGTCCGTCACAGGGAAGAAATGTGAGACTATCATATATGAAAAACATGCTTTATTTCACATCAACAAAAAGCTGAAATTAATATGCCCCAGCTCATAAATGTATGCAATGATAAAAACGTATGCAATGATAAAATGTATGCAATGATAAAACACAGTGACCCACTTCCGTCCCCACAAGTTATATGTGTGGAATAACTCCACCAGATTCCAACAACGCGCGCTTAGATGTTTACACATCAAAAAAAATTGGTTTGTATTGGAATAATTGGAGTTTATTTATTTTGTTAATGTAATGAATTAATAAATATACAGGTAAATAAATAAATAAATATATACTAGGTAATAGCGAACGCAAATAAATATATGTTGAATGAGTAAGTAAATAAATATTAAATAAGTAAATAAATATTCAACAAATAAAAAAATGAACAAACAAATCAAAATTAATAAATGGTTTTAACAGCATAAAGAAGGAGAACGAAATAGTTTTCAAAAGTAAGAAAAAGACACATAGTTATGTTATTTATTTTATGGTTGCCCACCTGTGAACCAAACCGGCTTTAAAAATAAATATTTTGAGCAATAGGTCCGTCTAGGTGTCAATACTCAATATATCGTCTCACAAAGATTCATCTACTTACATGAGTTTTTATTTTTGGAACGAATGGAAGGGATGTGTACAATCCGAACGGCTTTTACAGGACAGTAAAACCCTCGGACTTAAGTCAGACGTTCGCGAGTGTACAGAACCTAAAGATTGTGTCTTTCCGCACAATTTGAATCTGCCTGAGCCTGAGCCACAAAAAAAAAATACTTGCCATTACTGGAATTGTCTGATGACGAAAGTCTTATCAGTCTACTAGAATCAAAAACAAATGCCTCCTCCTTTTCCCTGTCTGAACAACTCTTATAGTCCACTTCCACCCGCAACAATGACGGAAGTGCCATCTCTGAGAGCGATTGCCATGTTAAATGGCCCGGTGCACGCTCAAGCGTCCTCAACCGTTCGTTGCTGCCAAATTGCCATCTCAGTACTTTTCGCTCCCAATTCCATCGCAAACTTGTTGATGTATCTGTGCAAACAGCTATCGAAATCGAACCACTAGGCTTTTTACTGGCAATTCGATCGATATAAGCTCCAGAGGCGGATGTTTGGCACACTTTCACCACCCCCTCAATGCAATGCGCTTCGGTGTCTATTTATCTGTTCTCTCTGCCATACTGTTGACACTTCAGAGTAATCTAAAATTCGAGTGCACCCCGTTGCCCCCTGCTGATGCTGAGCGCACCCGAGTGCTGCGCCAACAACCATTTATTTTTATCAACAGAATTTTAATAACAAATCACTCCGCACTCAGCCCGACCTCTGGCCTACTTGCGAGCTCGTAGCAGTTCACAACCCCACATATAAGTAGCGCATTGTTTCGAGTAAAAGTAGATGTGCATTGTGCACCCTTGTTGCCAGGAAGCAACATGCGACTCTGAACTCTGAAGCAGTTCAGGTTTCCATCGCCCACAGGAGGACGTGCCATAATCCATCACAACAGTAAATCCCATTAATTTGAATGGTCCGAAATGGGATTTTCTTGTTCTCCGTCTCCAGTTGGGTGAATCCTTTTTCTTAGACAGGATTACCCTGTGTGCTTTATTGCCTGCAGATGGGAGCACCATTACCCATTAATCCTCGATACAATATCCTGAATCCTCGGAGTAATTATACGATAACCGCACATTGAGAAGAGCTGAAGTGTCTCGGCCACCGATTGAGTAATATCCTTGCACAGGTGCATGGTGGCCGAACCATATTGCCCATTAATTTCGCTCTAAACTTCCAACTTTTCCGGTCACTTTCAACGATTGCCGCCCGCTTTAAGCCTTGAGATCGAGAGGGTGGAAAAGAGATTTCCATTCGATTTGTCAATGACTTTGCTCTCTAATTACTTTGAACTTCTGAGTTCTCTGAGTGGACGGCCGCCTTAGGCTCCACACCACGCACACATACAGTCTGGGAACGATGATTCCTGGCATCCGATTAGGCTTTTGAGTCCCCACCTCAATGACACCTAGAGAACACACCTGTCACGTTCGGTCCTTACATCCTGCCTGGCCATCATCAAAGGGCCCATTGAACTGACAACTAATGGACAAAATGTAATTTTCTTTAAAAGCCTCCCTAACGAACGGCAGTGCCTACTTGTACAACAATTTCCGACAGCACAGGGTGACGTTTCCTCTCCGATGCCCACGATAACGACGCCGACGATTGGATTGTGTGAGCTCCACAGAAATGCAATTGCACTCAAAGTTAGTGCGAGTTTTGGCCATATTCAAGTGGAGGCGAGTAATACTTGTCCATCCGTTAATTGAAGCTGCAAGCCCCAGACCCCCATATCGGACACATCAAGGAAGTTTGTGTGACTTTTAATGCCGTTCGCATCATCTCCATCGTACTGTGGGAGGCATGGAAAACTTGCTTGACGTGACGGAGCTATTAAAAGGCTCCCTCTCCACGAGTGAAAGGAACAACTTCCTTCAAAGTTTGAGTTCTTTCATTTTTTTGGGAAAACTTTTAAACACCAGTCATAAATCGCCATCGTGAAAAGAAAGAAACCGGATGGGGAATCAATAATCTCCCGAAGGGAAGCCATTTATGGTTTTTCTCCTTTGAGCGTTGTTTTGGAGGGCGAGCCCAACAACATCGATCGAGGGGAAGTAAAAAAACTGTAATCCGAGCATATTTCAAAATATTTGCGATAACAAATGGGGGCATTAGGTATGTGGACTTATTCACACGATTGAGTGCTTTTCTGGTAGTTTCTTTCCAAGGATTACAAAGGAGAATGAATGGACGACGTATTAGGCGGTAAATTGGGTCAGCATGATATCATCAGGGGATGTTATGGCAAAAATGTGGGTCAGCGTTTTTGAGCATATTTTACCAAACGCAAGACAAATAGTGTGACAACGGCCATAAAGTTAGATAGATTGGAAAACAAAAAGAAAACAGGATCCATATCAAGTTATGGGCGTCCGTAAAGAATGAGTCATTTTTGCTGCCAGTGCCAGTTGAGGGCAGTTTTTGCCAGGTTGCTAATTCTGTTGTTCAGCATACATGCTGCCAAGAATTTCGGACAGGACTATTTTAAAGTGGGATGTTGTTAGAGGGTTCGCAAAGTGTCCGTTTGATAATTGTATATTGTTGATTGTGAAGTGGGGCGTTGGATTTGCGGACTAAAGTTGTAAGGGTTTCTAATTCCTTCATCGGTCTTATTTCGAGCAGAAACCTCCTCTTTTTTAATTAAATATAATTTTTGAAATATCTCCCTACTTTGCACTCAAACGATCAGCAGACGTTCGTTAATTTTTAAACGGTTTCGGACCACCAACCAATATTTGGACAGTATTATAATCCTCCCAAGTAGTCTGTGGAGAATGAGTTCAACTCTACTCCGACTCCTATTTCTTCCTGTTCGTTGAAAATACCTATTTTCGATGCATTTTAAGTTAAATTTTACTCAAAAAAAACAAAAAACAAAATGTTCGCTTTAAATTTATCAACAATTGGCAATAAAAATTACATTAAATTGTATATTTGTGTGAGAAACAAAAAATTCGTTCATATTAACAATAAGGTAATTGTAAGTTTTACAGGGTTTGCTTTAATTTTGGAAATAAAATTGGAAAATCGCAATTTTCTTGTTGTAAAATTGACAGCGCGTTGTCAGTTTTCGTTGTTAAACGCACAGATTTGAATTTGGAAAACTAACAACCAAGATGCTGTAGGAAGTTCCTTAAACTAGTGAAATGCACAAAATATCCATTCAAGTCTACAACCATTTTCAGTTGGAACTGCATTTAGGTTTACTCGCATTTCTTTGTTCATTAGTTCGAAAAGGTCATTTTTTAAAGTGCAAATTTGTGATTTTTTCGCATATGAAGTGATTTTTTTGCCTGAAGCTGAGGAAACTAAAGCCAGCATTTTATACAGGGATACTATCGAAAATAGTCCCCTCATAAAAAACACCGCTACGGAAGAAACATTACTTTTGGACGCGGAAGTTTTTGAAGTCGTGCGCAATTTCACACTGTTCAAATGTGTTTGTTATTTATTTTCTCATATTAAATGCTTAGAACTTAAACACACAAAAAATCGAGTAAAGTAAATTACTTCCATGCAAGAGAATAATGTAAAGCGCTTTTCTCAAATCTTACATACAAATAGGCGAAGGGAATTAGCTAAGAACCACTTTTACAAAGCAAATGCAACGCTAACTGTCAAAATGTAGCTAGCGTTGTCAAATCCGAATTTGATCGTCAAACTGACAAACAGAAAAATTCCAAATCTGTTCCGCATTAATTCCTATTGAAATTCAACTTTTTCTAAGCAGTAGTAAATGAAACAAATCAGGTGTGTAGTTTATTCGAATTATGAAGTTAATTGAGTAGTTTACCTCACGTAAACTTATTCATTAGCATTGTTATATTAATTTTAAAATATTAATAATTTTACAATTGATGGCAACAGTTTTTTGATAAAAGTGTATTTAATATTTTTGGGTATTATACGAAACATACAATTATGCCATTTACGATTTCTTTAATAGTAATTACTTAAATATAAAGAGTTTCAAATTATTAAGTGTTTCCATTTACCTCCTTTTTGGAGCATAAATTTCAGTAAAAGAAGTTGTGCATATAAGGCCAAAGAGCTGTGAAAATGAAACCAATGGGTATTAGTTTCTCCAAAACGAGTTGTAAATTTGACGATAAAAATTCCATTTTGGCCCCGAAATTTTGTGAATAATAGGAATTCGTTTAATTGAAAAACCCGCTTATTAAGACTTTATAATTAATCCCCTTGCATTTAAAAAAAATAATTATACAAATAATTCCCTTTTTGAAACCCGCTTAAGTGAAAAGCTGGGATATCTGAAACAAAATTCATTTAAAACGTTATAACTTTTCATAGAAAAAACTCCGCTTAGATGAAAGAAACGAAAATGTAAACACACCTACATGAATTGAAAAAAAAGTAAGACAAGCGCGAGTCGGACTCGCTCATGAAGGGTTCCGAAACAGCAAGTAACATAACATAAAAGTTCTTGTAGTTCGTTGTAACTTTGATCGATACCTATTTTAATAATAGTGTATTTTTATATCATTTATTATTAGGAAATAATGGTTCAGGGCTTATGTATAAGGTTTATGTTTATGAAATTAAATGTTTTTTTTTTTTTTGAGTTGATTGTATTAAAGGTAAATTGAGGTCTACAATTTATGACGTACTAGCTGACCCGGCAAACTTCGTTCCGCCCAAATTTGTTAATGTAATGAAAATAATAATTCCGAGCATGCACAATGCGCTTGCTAATTTATGCAATTCAGTCAATTAAAATGCTTCATTCAAAAGTTATATTAAACGTATGTAATAGAAATAAATGACGAATAGCAATGTTGATTTGTTTCAATCAAACCGCAATGATTTTGACGTTTCGGCCAACCTTCCGCTTTTCACTAAATTGACCATGTGAGAAACATGGTAATTCAAGATTGATATTACAAATGCACAAACATCCATCGATTATACTTGCAACAAATTATTTGTCATAGTGAGAGACACACAGGAAATTTTAGTCGCTTAAATACGAATGGCAAATTGTTCTGAATAAGCGGAATCTGCGGAATTAGAGTGTTTGCCTTTGGATTTTCCACTCAAAAACGTCACTTGCATGGCATTTGATTTGGGATCCCTTACCACCAAATCAAACGCGTTCTGTTACAAAGTCTCGGTGTATTGAGGTTGCGCAACAAAATTAAAACTGAGCCGACTTTCAATTGTATAGATGTAAGCCCGGAACATCCAACAAACAATTCAAAAATTCAACTAATTCCCATAAAGTTTTGTTTTCACGACAAAAAGTAGCATATTTCCTTCCTTGGGCCCATGCGAATTTAAACCAAAAATCATAAAAATTGAAGGATCGGTACCCGAGTTATGAGTGCGCACATACGGACGTCAGTCTTTTTTATATGTAGCTGTACCCACCCGGATTTGCTCATACCTTTCGTATTAAGTCCTGCTCACATTTAGCAAAGTCCTTTATTTTGACAATATCCATTAATAATTTTAATGCTTCCACAACCCGTTCTCCTACCCCGCTTATGTTTTGCAAAGTACCATCTATAGGGTCCGAAACTATAGTATATTTCGGTAGAGCTGTTTCGGAGATCGGCAACAACGCCACCTAAAAAAAAAAATAGTTGGCGCAACAGGTCCGGAGAGACCCTAGGCCTAGCTTCTCACAACCATTCGTTTTGTGTGAGTTCTCATTTTTTGGAACGAATGGAAGGGATCTACAATTTCATGCCGACTCCAAACGGCTAATTGAGAAGCTCTTTCAAGACAGTCATACTCTCGGATGTTTGTCAGACGTTCGCGAGAGGTGGCGCAGTGAAAAAAAAACCCTAAGTTGGAATTCAGGTTTTTGCGGGATTCGAACGCCGACCCCTAGCATAGTAGTCCAACACACTAACCACTAAGCCACTGCGCCTACCTAAGCCAACAGCGCCACCTATCAGGTCCAAAAGTATCCTAGCCTTCAAGTGGGAACGAAGAATATACATCCACGAAATTTCATTGAAATCGGTTGAGCAGTTTCGGAGATCGACAACAACGCCACCTATCGGGTCCAGAAATTTATCTTTTAAGACTGTACCTAAAATACACCAATACGAACAAAACAAAAGAAGAATCATAAAATTTGGCCCAGTAAGAACATTTTCCTCGGTTTTGTTATTTGTGCCGGAAATCGAATGGAAATTTGATTTACCTATATAAAATTGATTAAAAACTAATATGGAGTTTTCGTCAAAAAATTGTACAGCTAAATGAAATATGAATTACGGAAATGTCAAATTCAAAAAAGTGTAAACAACCAACGCCAACTATATTATTACAATTAAATTTAATGTTGTTGATACAAAATTGATGTGCAGGAAAATCTAACTTGTCGTAAATATCTCCCAGCGCCACCTATCGGGTCCAAATTTTGGCAAAAGCTTTCTATTTTTTTAAGTGTTATATCGTGTAAATTTGAGCCAAATCGGTCCATAAATAAGAATTTTCAAAAAAGCGACCCCAGCGCCCCCTATAGGGTCTAAAATAAACATAAACCATCCGGAGCACCACACAAACATATGTTGTGAATATAAGGGAAAAAGCTTCAGTGGTTCAGCCGTTATCGTCGGTCATACATACGCACGAACGTTTTTATATATTAAGATAAAAAAAAAACTACTCGCTAGATCTCGTTCAAAAAATTTTCATTTGAAGTTTACATGGTAATGAAATCACATATTTTTTTTAGTTTTATCGTGCTCTTATTTTAGAAGTTAGGGGGGGGGGGACCAACATTTTACGACTTTGGAAGTGTCTCTCGCGCAAATTATTCACTTTAGAAAAAAATGATATTAGAAACCTAAATATCATTTTTGAAGACCTATCCATAGATACCCCACACGTATGGGTTTGATGAAAAAAAAATTTTTGAGTTTCAGTTTTATGTATAGGGACCCCCAAAATTTACTGTTTTTTTTTTTCTATTTTTGTGTAAAATCTTAATGCGGTTCACAGAATACATCTACTTACCAAGTTTCAACGGTATAGCTCTTATAGTTTCGGAGAAAAGTGGCTGTGACATACGGACGGACAGACAGACAGACAGACAGACAGACATGACGAATCTAATAGGGTTCCGATTTTTGCCATTTGGCTACGGAACCCTAAAAAGGCAAAAAGTAACGAGCTGGCATTGAATGCATCCGTTTTTTGTATTATTCACCTTCAACATTCCACTTTACCTATAAAAATGACAGATGTAAATTCTTACATTATTACATTTTTTTTTATTATTGTTACCAATTTGTTTTGATGAGAAACCTGTCCCGGGTAAGCTTTACTGAAACTATTTTTCAGTTATCCGAGGTTCGCTTAACTGAAAAACCCTGTTAAACTGAAGTAAATGTTCTTGGTCATTTCACTTAAGCAGGTTTGACTGTACAACCAAAATCTGAAGTTTATACGCATAAATATTATGTAGGTACCTATTCAAAAAAAAATTCAACAACAAATGGTGGGGCATTCACAATTTTTCAATTTTGCTTTCGGAATGTACAACCATATCTCTGTTAAATCAATAGCTTTGGGTGTCGGGTCGATTATGGGGTGATAATTATGCAGTCGAATTGACAGCGTTTTTCAACATTTGTACAACAATTTCTTTTTTTGTTGTTGTATCTTTTGTATATTTTGAGGTCTGGAGTCCCTTGGGCAACAAAGAAGTGGAGGCCCACTGTCACCTACTTATGTTTCAAATAAAATGCACTTTTCTTTTAGTAGGGTCGAGTTGATAGGGTATAAGTTTTTAACTAGTATTTGGATGTTTTTTTTTCGAAGTCCCTATTGTGGGGGCCCCACTTTTGTGAAGGCCTCGGGGCTCTAGTCCCAGCTTCATTCGTCCTTATTCCATTTATACGGACAAATTTTGCAGGGATGTCAAGAAATTATATGGTAGCCCGTCGCTATAGTTGCTACCTCAGTTGACTTTGGCTAGGAAATACCTCTTTCTAGATCTGAACATGTGTAGGCGCAGTGGCTTAGTGGTTAGTGTGTTGGACTGCTATGCGGGGGTCCCAGGTTTGAATCCCGCAAAAACCCAATTCCGACTTAGGGTTTTTTTCCGCTGCGCTACCTCTCACGAACGTCTGACAAACATCCGAGAGTATAACTGTCTTGAAAGAGCTTCTCAATTAGCCGTTTGGAGTCGGCATAAAATTGTAGATCTCTTCCATTCGGTTCAAAAATGAAGCACTCACACAAAACGAATGGTTGTGAGAAGCTAGGCCTAGGGTCCCTCCGGACCTGTTGCGCCAACTATTTTTTATTTTATTTTTTTTAGATATGAACGTGACCGGAAAACTTTATTGATCTAAAGCCAAAATAATAACAGTCAAGCCGGTTGTTCCCGAAGTGGGAGACTATGTATGTAGTTGACCCATAAGCTTATCTGTGCTTTTCTAATCAAACCACTTACTTTTATCTTCGATATAACGGTAAACCCTGCCTATTTATACCAGAAAGTAAGGATTGATATAGAAATAGAGACAGTTGGAGGTCGTGGGAGGTCGGGCTGATCTTTGATACGTGATACATTGAAAATGATAGCATTTGTAATGAGTTATGATCATTTTTCGTGTGGAAGAATCAAATGGTACAGTACCATATTTACTTCGTATGACATTTTTCAAGATTGAGTAAGCATATTGACTGTAACTTTAGGAGTACTTTGACAGTTCTTCCACCTTATTCTGAATATCAGCTTTACCTTTCCAGATCGGACTACTTTGTAAAGGAAACCACTTATACGATATTCTCAATAAGTTACAGTGGGCTACTAGTGAGACCTATTTCTAACCTTGAACTTAAACATTTTGAAGGTCACAATAGACATTTCTATACCTACAGAAGATGTGAATTCTTAAGCTTTGGGCCTACCTTTCCCCAGTTCTATATTTTCGCCTATCTGGCTCCCTCTATCATCTGTCACAAATCTGTCGCATTTACCCATCATGCAACTGACAAAATGTTTGACGATGTCAAATCCATTAGCCCTATCGGCAAAATCTATTTTTGATAAAGGTCAGTGCTGACAGCACCGCGCGTCGAAGATGAAAGGAAAATTATTTATGTGATGGATCCGACCGAAAGTTTATTCATAATTCCCCCAGACCATGGCTGGCTTTGTAATTATTTCCCATAACGTCCTCTGGATATTCTAATTCAGAGAAATAAATCCCCTCAGCGCCGACGAGACCAACTAAACTTCTGATTACTTGCCGCACAAAGGATCAACTGCAATTGAAATTGTTTGGCTTCACTTCATTCGCATTCCTTTCAATTGGTCCCTTCTCGAAATCTGTCTCAGAAGATGTCCCCGCTCCCTCGATCCAATCTATCGGCGAAATTCATCATTCTCGGGATACGGGACACATCAGCAGCCAACTGAAACGGCAGGACTTCATACAACAGCGAGAGAACGAGAAAGAGAATTGGAGAGAGCTCGCGATATTTTTTCAACTTTGTGCCATCAAAATTCCAATTGCAGTGCACAGAGGAGGTTTGTATTATCTGAAATCAGATTTACACAAGGACCAAGGAGTTGCAGTTGCAGTTGCTGAATGACTGGGCGGCTTACCCTCATTTCGTTGGCCAAATGGACGAACAAACGTGCACGTCGACGCCCTCTGCAGAATGAAAAGTGGAGCGCAATTCTTTTGCGACATAAATAAATTTGCATCAAAATGAAAATCTTATTATGTCCTTCCACTTAATCCCGTTTTCCGACCCACTCCCAGTGTGCCATACTCTTACTCATGTGTCTTGTGTTTCGTGTGTCCTCCTCTGCACTGTCAGGGTGTCGTCTCGTGTCTCGTGTGAACAAAACACGCTCCGAGATCGGGAGTAAATGATGCGCACACACAATCGGAGAGGACATGTACAGAATGTGCAACTCTGTTGCATAAGGATATTTGCTTGCACACAATGTGCAAGTGCATGTGTTTCGATGTGGATGCGGGGATGTGGATGAGGAAGCTGTCAGGACGGGTATAAATCTTCCGGCCAGGATGTGTTGGCTGTACCATGCCAAAGCTGCACTTAAGATAGATTATGTGCGAATAAGTGGCTGACGTTGCTATGGGGAAAACAAATGCCAGGTTAGATGGCGGATAAGAGGGACCCCAATCAAGGTGCACCATCAGACGAATAATGATTGCAACATTCAATATGGGATCGCATGGGACATTTCTTTTCGCTTTCCATATTATTTAGCTGATGGGCGAATAGACTTTGACAGGATGTTGGGAAATTCCATATCACGATATCTTATTGGTGTCAAGCATTAAGTCTGCGGATTACTTGTCTGCCGCCGAGAGTCCGATGGCATAATATCGTTGGAGCAGTTTTAGGGTATGTGGATTACTCCATCGCTCTAAAGAACAGGCGGGCGTGTGCGGAGAGCATCTAGCTCTAGGACCCACCCTGTTTGTAATTAAGTTTTTGTTGCCATAGTTATTACGATGGGCTGTAATGAATTTTCGTCGTATCTCGCCCCCGGAAAATTAATTACTGCGCGCTCGACGGGAGACACTGAGGCGATGACAGCGAGGGTGTGTATACTTAAACTTTGGATATTTTGAAATACAATACCAGCCAGACATGAGTTGGAATGATTTCACTTACAGCGTAGTTCTCGCAGATTTATTTGAATGAAAGATGATATACGAGTATTCGGTTTTCCTTGTTTGAATCAAAAATTACCATAAGGATAGGAGTATTGATTGAAATTCGATAGTTCGGGGGATCAAAAGTATTACATATCATAGCTGAGTTTGATATATTTTTTTTAGATGGTTTTAGGTCATGCAATTTACAAAATTACACTTTAAACTTTTGTATAGACTTGCACAAAAAACTTTTTAAAAGCTGGAAGTCATTACACTTAAATGGGGCACTGAAGCTGTGCAGGAGTGAAGCATATTGAAGGACTCTAGTAACTTAGAAAAGTTATTGTGAAGAGCTCCTTTGAATATCTGTGGAGGGAATGGCTAGGACTTCCTTTAAGTCAAATGGATTATGGGAGTTTAAAATGTGTTCATAGTTTAGGGGAGGGAGGAAATTAAAATGTATCTTGTCAGGGGGCTTCACAAAAACACACTATTATTATTTTGAATATAAATATAATCGACTCTTTTTATTAAATAAATATAATAAACACTCTTCAGAAACTATATGGATTACTCCACTTCACGCGTGCACGTCTGATCTGTTCAATGGCCCAACTTCGTCTGCTTTTACAACTATACCAACAGCCGGCAATCCCATCGCAGTCAGCAAAACGTGTTTTGACATTTTGGCTTTATTTTTTGCCTCTCTTTCTTATGCTTATGTACATAAATAATATTGTCTCTGTGTTTGTGCTCTTACAGTAGTTAGTCCTTTCGTTCTGATTCGAAGAAACCAGAAGTGTTTATTTGATTGTACCTTGAAAAGTTTTCAAGATGGGCTGGCAAAGTTTCCAACCTAACAGGAGGGTCCTGGAACACCTTTTAGGTTAATAAATATCGACCGCTAATGAGACGTCAATTCTTATTACCCAAATTCGCTTCAAAAAGATCAGCTTTTTGAAGGATTTTCTATATTTTGTCTATTGGTATAATATGTTCTCTAGGACGTCTTTGACGAGCTTTCAGGCCTTTTTTTGGTTGCCCCAAAGGCATTGTTAGTGCAAGACTCTATAAGTTTTTAGGTGCATCTTGGAATATCTCTTGGCATCTAACGGGTATTACCTACAGCCTTATATGGAATGTTTCCACTAAAAGCAGCTACTGAGGAGGACCGATTTTGTCGCACTTTTAGAAGCCAGGATATGTTGCACGGGTCGCACTTCTTGTGTAATCTCGATATTCGCAGTCTTCTGAACATGCCGCGATTTTTACAGCATTTTGAATGTATCTTTTGAAACGTTTTCGATGAGATTTGTAACAGGCTCCTTGGATTGTTTTGACTTTAAGGGAGTTCTTTTTTTTACCACTTTTGCACGAGTTGTGTGCCACGTTTTCTAAAGAGTCTTTCTCAGATTTTCCTCCTCCTGTTTACAATGATTTCGACACACTTTTGAAAGTGCTTTTCGATGATGCGACAAATTCAATGGCCGTGTTATCTCACGTTGTGGCGATGTCAATTGGCCGCCAAGATCATGTGATTTGACACCGTTGGACTTCTTTCTTTGGGGTTATTTGAAAGAAAAGGTGTACGCCGATAAGCCAGCAACAATTCAAGACCTAAGGATACGATAATTCGGCACATTAACGGCATAGAACCTCAATTATGCCTCAGCGTCATCGAAAACTTGGACCATCGGATGGAGGTGTGCCGCTGAGGTCGCGGTGGCCACTTGGCCCATATTTTATACTATACGTAATTGAACCATACCAATATTATCATAATATCAAAAAGAAATGACAATAATTTCCTAAATAATTTGTGTTTTATTCAAAATCAACATCGGCCCTTAAACTTAACCACCCTTATAAAACAAAGTTGCAT
Source organism: Cheilosia urbana (assembly GCA_946477585.1). NCBI lineage: Eukaryota > Metazoa > Arthropoda > Insecta > Diptera > Syrphidae > Cheilosia > Cheilosia urbana. The sequence goes on along the minus strand of OX297854.1, from coordinate 12,838,826 downwards.
CCGTAAGAACGCCCATCACTCGAGAACGGATCGTCCGATTTTAGCTATATTTTTCTGTTGTATCTGTCTATACCTAAGGAAGGTTTATGCGAACAGAAAATTGGAAAAAATTCATAAAAGCTAGTTTTCCAAACATGTTGTACTATATTTTTTTTTTTTTTTTTTTTTTGATCGCAACATACAGTGAGATCCTGTTTGTCAAAAATTCTACATGAATATAATTATTTCGTAGATTTTATTTACGGGAACTATTTTTTATATCACTGGCAAAGCCGGGCGGGAACATCTAGTTTTTTATAATATGAAAAAAGTAAAAAAAAATACATTTGGCTTCTTTTTTTGATAATTAAGTGTTTCCGCTCTTTTTCTTTTGTATATGTTGGGCCCCTTTTCATTCCCATTTTTGAATAAAAAATAACCCCTGTCACCACCTTCGAGACGCATCATGCCGCCCACAAATTGTTGCTAAAACGACTTTCAACCAAGTACTTGTAACGACTACCGAACAGATGACACCAAGTACACTCCTCCCATTTAGATTCCGATTCGAGACTTTCAGGCATTCTCGCTTTTATTCGGACATTATTCAGCACCATTATCATTCCTCATTACTGCTGCTCTAGTGGCCTATCTCCGACGTTTAAATCCTTCACCAGGTTCTCTCACAATAAATCCACCTTACGGACGGTAGTGTCCTGCGCCTCAGTACCTTCTAACCAGCCATCCATTGCATCGGTTCACTGCCTGACTACGTTCTTCCACAAAGCATACCATGGCATTACACTTACAACCCATTAAGTCACTCTATTGTTTATAGTTTTTATTATGTAATTCATGGCATCGTTTTGTTCGTTGCTTTCAGTGTCCGATGTCCGTCTGCTGGCAGCTTGTGGACCTCTTTTTGCTCGCACTGTGGGGTTGGGTTGAGAATCGTATTTCATTCCGGGTGTGTCCGTAGAGCCAGTCGAGTGTAAAACAGGAACTCAAACGCGAAGCTTTTAATAATTTTGATGTTCAGCTTCAGCTATATCCATCGCGATTCATATTCACAAGGAATGCTTTGTAGTGTGCGCGCTATGGTGGTGTTATTTTTCGGGTCCTTCGCCTTAAAGATACGCCGACCGCAAGAATGTTGATCGCGGGCGAATTTTCTTCTCAGGCCACTTTATAGTATTAAGATAAGTGGAACGACATTCACCTGAGCGCGAATTATTACCCTGCGGAAGTCGTAAAGCATTTCAATGTGGAAGTGATACACTTGCCAACTGGGGATAGTGTACTTGGGGTTCATTAGATGGCGGCCAGGAATTTTAATTTGCAATTAAAAATGATTTGCTGGTTCGCCATTAAGGCGAGGAATTGACTGCGACGCGTCCCCTGGGGATATCTACGATGGATTTTTGACTTAATGCAGCCCGGATGGAGAATTGTATAAACGAGTGGAAAAGAGGCGCAGTCTGTAATGTAAGTAGCCAAATTGAAAGTGGGTGTTGAGGTAATCACCTTTTAAACTTTCATCGTAACTTTGAGTTGTTTCTGAGAAGTTTTGGATGGTTAATGAGATTTTGTATGTTCTTGACCGTGGCTATGAATATTTGTGCTTTGAGGATCGGAGTTCAAAATGAGCTCTCAGTTGTATGGAAGATATGACTGAATATCACTTTTTCTCTCCTTGATTATTGTCGGAGAGAAAAAAGAACTGCAAGGGTGGCGCTTCTGTAAGGAAAGCTCCTGCTTCGAGTCAGGATTTTTGAAGCCTCCTGGTTGCTTTGTTAGGGTCCTTCTCCCCTCCCGAACTAGTACGAAGTAGCTTTGATCGTAGTTGATAGACAAATGTTTGCATATATTTGGACTTATCCTCGTTCACTTAAGGGCGGACCAATTTCGCATGATTTTCAATTGGCGTAGAAGCCTCTGGAATGCAGCGACGGATGTTGTCAGTCATACTTATGTTGCTGGAAAGGATCGATTAAATGACGCCGTGTTTCTTGTATTGACAACATTCTTCTTCTCTAAGCTCTTTGTAAAAAATGCCGGCAGTCATATCACCATCACCAGGAGTCCTTTCTTGGAAACTTTGCTCCTTTATATGCATAGTGCATACTTCGTTTTGTTGTAAAAATTGAACTTTTCACAAACGCATATTGTTACGTATTAAACGTGTAATTTTTGTCAGCAAACTTCGGGATAGACAACCTCCTTTGACACTGTAAAAAGTACCACGTACTTAATCTCGGTAGGTAGGTACTCCCAAAATAAGTCTACGTCTTAACTCCAGCAGGTGGTTATTAAAACATTGTCGGGGCTTAGCTTCTATCACATGTCCTTGAGTTGGAGCTTCGGGGACATTGTGATGCAACTTGTAAGTTAGCCAGTGACGCTGCTTTGTTACAAAATCCGGTTGCTATAAAATCACTCTCTTCCGGGACTAGTAAGTCCTTGGAAATTTTGGAACTAAGACAATACCTTTAAAAGGCTGAAGACTTCTAGGTTTCTTAAAAAAATAAATAACTGGTTGGCGCAACAAGTCCGCAAAGGTTCCTCAGGCCTAGCTTCTCGCAACCATTTATTTTGTATGAGTTTTTATTTTTGGGACGAATGAAAGAAACGTTCAACTTTATGCCGAGTCCGAACTCAGCTTTTCAAGGCAGTTACACTTTCGAAAGTTTGCCAGACGTAAGCGAGAGGTGGCGCAGTTGAACACGCCCTTGAATTTAATTTTTCGTTTTTTGAAGATTGAACCTGAGACCTGTCACGCATCACAGTTCTTAGTGGTCTTTCAAATTTGGAGGTCATACTTTGTATAATGTCTTTCTATTTATAACTGAGCTATGAACCTCAGGCTTTCACTTTTTTTTTTAGAAATTTGCCAGAGAGAAGATGCCAGACTGACTTAAAATGAAAAATAAATACCAACACAGTAAAAGTTACATTCCTTTACAAAGATTAAGATGAAGCTCAATCGTAGTTTGAACCTTTCAAGTGAAAAGAAAAAATCTCGTCAATGGCAACTTCTATAGAAGTCCAAATGACTTTCTTTATAAGACAACAAAAGTGGAAAAAAGAACAAGAAATTTGAGTACAGTTGCTTATTTTCCTTTGTACCCTTATTCCTTTGCTACACGCAAAAAAAAATCTATGCCAACAGACCTATAAATCGGTTACCTCCTGCAAAGCTCTAAAAACCCTCATCGCCATCCATCCATCTACGCCCTGGTTCGTTAACCACAACCTAAGATAAAATAAAACCCCCATAGTTTCAGAGAAGCTCGTAAAAACGATTGCATTCTAAAGGTTTAAGAAATACACGCTTACTGCTGGCCCACGTGTCTGTCATTTAAACTCTCATCATTCACGACTTGGGGTAAACTACTCAGCGGCAAAGCGCAGAGTACGCTCTCCCCCGCAATGCGATGCAGGCAAAAGCCAAAACTTCCAGTTCCACCTTTGTGACATTCACATGGGCGCAGAATTGCCTCGCCAACTACGCACTCGAGAAATTTATGAAGAATAAATCTTCTGCGTTCTTTGCATGCCTTGACAGCGCAACATGGTGTTCGAAATCGGATCAGCGGCGGTTGTTTGTCGATTCGCCCCCTTCACACGCCTTTGTTCCCGTTTTATTAGCCCTATTTCCAGGGATCTCAAGCGTTTTAAAAATCCTGCGGGAGGTTGATCCTGGTTGATGCTGGATCCCTTTCTTTGCATTTTATTTTTGTTTGAATCCTTCAAGTTTATACATACCTATACATAATATTCGTCATGGTGCCTTGTAAATGGATTACGCTTGGCTGGCTTTTTACTTGTCGTCTTGTGTGTTTAGCGCCGACATTATACGAAAGCCAAACATGACTGACTGACATGACGGCGTTAACGTATTTACCTTTTCCCCGCGACTTGTTTTCTGCAAAGTTGACTGCTTTTTTCCTTGCCATGTCTATCAGAGGAAGGTCTTTCCCTTCGTTCTTTGTTCCCTCGTACAAAGCTTTATGCGTAGCATTTGCTAAGGAGATGAGGCGGAGACAAATAGGCAGCCCTACCCCCGTTTACAAATTTCAAGCATTACCCTTTAAACGTGAGCGGCATCAAGTGAAAATCTTCGAAATTGAAATCGACAATGTTGACGCGACGCAGCAGGCGGTGTGGCGTGTGGGTGCGAGTTATAAAGATTTTCGCCGTCAAAAGGAAAGGTGTGTTGGCATTTTTATGTAGCTGCTTCTCTGGTGTGCGTGTCTTCATTATTTCATTCTAGATGGCCCCAAATGGATGTTTGATTTCCTTTGTGGTGCTGCGAAGCGAAATCTCGAGGACGAAATGATGAAATGAAAATTCCTGACCTCACTTTAAAGCTTTAAATGAAGCCCTGCACGGCTTCGGTATGGCCCAGTGATTAAATACACACATAGATGGAAATTAGATTAAATTGGATTGCGAACTGCATCGTGTGTGCGCAGTGCATTGGGGTGGACGGTGGACACATATCGCATTCGAATTTCCATAATGGCGCGCGCCTGGCTGAGTCCTATCGCATCAACTGCGGAAGAGTTTTTATTTTGTTTTGGCTTCCAGTGAGAGGAACAGATGTAGTTAATCCTGATTTTGCATCAGGTGTGTTTTTTTTGGTCCTTTTTTTTCGAAACACATACACTGCATGAATACCCAGATCGAATTGGGAGACAACAATTTGAATAGAAAAAAAGTTTCTGACTGCAACAGAACCGGGCAGGAGTTTGCATATTTTTAACACCGAGTATTGGTATTCAGGAATATTTAACAAAGGTTGGCACAGAGTGAACTGCGGGTCCGCCATTTTAATTAATAGATGGAATATATATAGATATGCATGTAACATTTAAGTTAAACCAAAACCTATCCTTGGAAACATATCCCCTGCTTCCGTAGATAGTACGCGGCGCTGGCAATTTACAAATCAATAGGACAAGATTATCGAAGAAATATGGTTAAGAGGTTGAGCGTCTTTCTTGAGACAAGGCACAAGGCGAGACAAGTCTGATTCTCCGCTTCACCCCTGAAACTCCTACAGAAGTCATTGCAACGAAGAGACTACCTGGTGGTATATTGGTCTACGTGAAAGTGTCAAGTTATGCCATAAAAAACGGTACTGAATTGATATCTAGGTAAAGAAGAAGTTAAAGTGAAGCCCTCAATCTTCTTTGACTCTTATGTTGTTCAAGTTGCTTGGAGAGGCGGCTGGTAATCCAAAACTTCCAGCTTGGTTTACTAATCGCATCCAATTAAAGGCTTTTTTCTTAGATGTCTGCTTTTCGAACGTATTTTTCCAGTGACAATCAATTTGACAACTTCCCGCTGATTTCGCCATGATCGAACCTACGTTTACCATTCTAACATGAGTTAACTTCAGACGCACGTCCTCAGCTGCCGTTTTATCAAGTTAAAAAGGATGTGTCATAAGTAAGACAACTAACGTCGGAACGGTAGACCTTTAAAACCAGCAACTAAGTGCAAAAATGACTGATATAGAAGCTTCATTTAGTTCATTCTCCACAAATGTATTGAAAACTCAGGACTCAGGAAAAAAAACTTAATTTGATCATAAAAATTGCAAAAACGATATCGTATAGACCAGTGGTTCCCAACATGGTGGGGCACAGTTCCCATGTAGGCACGGGGATTGTAAAAGGGAGAAGTGGACACAATTTGAATTCTAAATTTTAGATGCAAAGAATTCTGGGCTTGGCGTACTTGCCTGATATATTTGAGAATCTTTAAGCTAAATTTACATTTGCAAGGGTCGGGAAAAGAAAAAGTGTCCGCAAATATTTTTGAGTACCTATGAAGATGAGGTTCGAGCTTTCGTTAAAAAAAATCGGGGTTTTAAAGAAAAACATCATAGCAAACAGTTTTTCGTCAATTATGAACGTTGGAAAAATGGTAAAACCCGGAGAGGAAGCAACCAACGACCTAAGAAATGACATAATTCAACATTTGCAAAACCTTATAAATAAATAAGTAGTTGGCGCAACAGGTCCGGAAGGACCCTAGGCCTAGCATCAAACAACCATTCGTTTTGTGTGAGTTTTCATTTTTGGAACAAATGGAAGGGATCAACAATTTTATGCCGACTCCAAACGGCTAATTGAGAAGCTCTTTCAAGACAGTCATACTCTCGGATGTTTGTCAGACGTTCGCGAGAGGTGGCGCAGTGGAAAAAAACCTAAGTTGGAATTTGGGTTTTTGCGGGATTCGAAACTCGATCCCTCGCTTAATAGTCCAACACACTAACCACTAAGCCACTGCGCCTACATCTTACATTACTAATAAATAAAAATACGTTTTTCAAAATCAATTTACAAAAATGTATGTAGCAGAGGCACGATTAGTGCCGAGGAAATGTAAAAAAATATTTCTACAGACAGTTAAATGGCGAAAAACGAGACAAATTCCGCTGTGATTTAGAGAACGGACCATTCAACCTGGATGATGAAAGCCAAGACCTCGCGTTCACCTGCCCAATATTTAGTGAGGATAGCAAAGTCCAACAAGGCTGCTGCACCGGAGGGCTTAACTGTCGAGCTTTTCAAGGCAGCGAGATATGCCTTGGGTATATAGAACATACACCAACTCGTCTCCAAGATTTGGTCGGAGAAAAGTATGCCTGATAAGTGGAGCCTCAGCACTGTTTGTCAACTCTACAAGAAAGAGGACCCTCTAAGCAGCGCCATACTATAAAGGCATTAGTCTCTGTATGCGAATTATCCGAACAAAATTAATGTTCAAATACGAGGGAAATTAAAGAACAAGAAAAAGGATTTTTTTTTCTATTAACTAAATTAAGCGCGTGGTTTATTAAAGCAGATTTTTAGAGAATAGAACATTGACAGATGCCAATTTCATTAGGAAAAAGTTTTTGTAAAACTACCTCAAATATTTTTCTGAATTTAGACACCAACCTCATCTGTAAATTTTATATACATGCACACTTTAGCATTCGGAAAACCAATCAAACATGTCCGCGTTTCAAATTCAAAATTCCTATACTTTTAAATCGCGCAGTAGCTTAGAGGCTTTCTGATCTCTTTCTTTTTTTTTTCTCAAACGGAGAATTTCCCCAGATTTGGAAAACCTTGTTCATTGAACCGATACATCAAAAAATGAAATTACTAATTACCGCCCAGTTGCCAAACTCTCTCATAAACCCAAACGTTTTGAAAGTATTTTATACGAAGACTTAAGTTTTCGGAGCAAGTCCCTTATTTCACCGTACCAACATTTGGCTTCCTGAAAGGTAGATCGACTACTACAAATCTCGTCGAATTTGTATCCTTTGCCGTCTCAACCTTAGAGAATGGCAACCAAGTCGACGTCATCGCAACTGACTTCAGCAAGGCCTTTGATAAGATATCACACCAATTAATCTTCTTCAAATTGTCTGCCCTCGACTTTGAACCTGTATTGATAAAATGGATATCTTCCTACCTTGAAAACAGGTACTATATCGTTCGCTTTAGGTCCGTACTTTCGTCCTCCTTCTTAGCAACATCTGGTGTCCCACAAGGCAGCCATTTAGGTCCCCTTTGCTTCATCCTAACGATAAATGATCTTGCGAAGGTCAGCAAACACTCGTCTCTCTCTCTCTCTCTCTCTCTCTTCGCGGCATTTGCATATTGTATGACAAGGAGCTAAATTTCCATTCGCATATTGACGAAATAGTCGGTAAGGCCAACTTATCACTTGGCTTTGTTAAACGATGGTCTTAAGAATTCTCCAACCCTTACGTGAATCCCTCTATATCACCTCAGTTCGCCCCTATTTTGAATACGCTAGTCAGGTATGGTCTCCCTTCCATCGAGTTCATGCAGACAGACAACGTCGCTTTCTTCGTTTTGCCCTTCGAAGTCTGTCTTGGACCACCCTAAATAGACCGGCTCAATCTCATCAACCTGAATACCCTTGAGAAACGCAGAGACGCTGCGGACATACTTTTCATTTATCGTCTTCTCACAAGGTCCGCCGATTGCGCGTCTCTTTACAACTCTATTTTCTTTAACACAGACCCCCGTAATTTACGTTGCCCTCGACTCTTCTACCCATCAAACCACCGTACCTAATATATGGCTCCAATGAACCAATCTCCCGTATGCTGCAAAAGGTTAATTGCAACCTTTCAATTTTCGATTTCAACCGCAGCTCTAGCTCTGACCACCTCAAACTTGATCTCCTTCACCACTCTCCTTATTATTATTTTAGTCTAAGTTTTGAGGCTTTTCATGTCTTAGTTTTAAGTATCTTAGTTTTAAGTTGTTACTTTAAGCCTAAATGTTAGTTTTAGCTTATATTAAGCCCTATATATGGATATATTGCCCCCACTAAAATAAAAATAAAAATATTTATTTTTCAGTCTTACATAAAACATGTTAAAAAAATGAAAAAAATGTTGGAGTTGTTATTGTTAATTTGGGGGAAAATATTTTGACCATCTGGCAACGCTGCGACTGAAGCATCTTGTACACCAGTCACCATTATAACAGATAGACAGGACATTGATAATAATACGAATCCAGAAACGCTGTCGGATAGACAGCTTCTTCAAAATAGAAAATCAATGTGGGAGCCTTTTAATAAGCGTTTTGACAGTTTATTTAAGGGCCCCACACATTTTTTTGATAATTTTTCCTATCCGTTTCTGCTTTTTAAAAAATTCATCTCATACGCAACGTTTTGTTCAAAAACGCCCCCAAAAAGTGGGCGTGACAAATACTTTTATATTAATAAGCTCTAGAGATGAGCAATATCTACATTCCCGGTGGAAGATACCTCAAAAAAGGAAGCCGCACATGCTAAATAAACAAGCATATCGAAGGTCCATGAATTCATCTGAAAGACTGACCTATTTTAGACCGCATCAAACCTATGGCTCAGGCGACGGAGTTATTGTTTTATTTGTGTAGTCGAAGCATTCTTTTCGACTCTTTTTGGGGTTAAGACTACGAAAATTGAAAGTATTTTCATACGTCGAAGAATCTTTCAAAAAAAAGGACCTACCCCCTCATCTTCAATGCAATTCTCTGTCCTCCTTTTATTTACGGTTCAACAAAAAAAAAGTAGAAGAATTCGTCCTGACTCCAATACTGTGAAACATAATCATCCCGCTCTTTGTAGCGTTCCGCAATTTTACTTCCATGGTAAAAGTAATCACGTCTTTATTTTTAAAAAGGATTCCTCCTCGTATGTCAAACTTGATTCCGTAAATAATGATCAATATAAATGCAAGTGTACTCACAAGACCAAAGGGAATATTGGAGCAGTACTTGTGTACCAGAAGGTGTGCATTTGTTCTCGTCGAAACGCAGGAAGCAAGCAATCTGCACAATCAGTGTGGAACTGAATTAAGTTCCCCTCTGTGTCGTCGGCAATGGTTCCACCTTCAATAATATTGTTTCTGAAACTACTTTCAACCACCACATACCGGCTGTGATGATATTACTTACCTGAGAACCAGGTCCTTCGTGCAATTTAGTCGTATACCCACACGTATATTTTGCGTAGCAAAAAAATATGTAATATGTACTGCATCCTTGGATTCCACTTCAGCACAGCTGCACCACCCCATCTTAAATGAGTTTAGAGACAAATTTTTGAAAGAGTTCGCTTATAATCCCCCAACTCTGGCTTATTCATATTCATACCATTCCCTCCACGTGTGGCAGCAACTCCCAGCCAGCTCCCACATATATGGTAGGACCATGGAATTGGTTTTCGTATTTTTGTTATAATCCACACTCGGGATGAAACCGAAAATATACCGGGCAGGAAGTGTTCCTTTAATCTCGTAATTATTGTGGTTTGCAATTTTGGCAGAACTTCTCGTTTATAACCAGGCCCATGAGAACCATATGTCCTATGAATATATTACGTCGCTAGATGGAACTTTGCACAGACTGTATTACATACGGGCCATTAAGATAAGCATCTTATGGTGGACACCATAAGTTGTGTTCCTCTGCAAAGATATTGCCGCATCAAAGATGGAATCAAAGATTCCCCTAACCTCGTGTGCTGCCGACAGAATGTGTCCTTGAAGGAAGTCCATTTTAGGGAGTCACTGCCAGAAATTTGCGGGTGTACAGTGTTTCAAAGAATTCCAACTTCGGATGTATGATGTGCTTCAAGCAAACTTGATGGATTGGGCCTCCACGTCTCCGAGCAGAGTGTCAGTCATTCAGTGATTGAGTCTCGTAAAACTTTTTGAAAGTCAACCAGAGTAGGACACCCGCATTGCCGATGGCATCGATTGCAGGGGTTACTCTGGTGTCAATATTTGATTTATGAGTCCGCAAAATTGGAAAGGGTTTCGCAGTAACCTCAGAAGTTAATTAAATGGACGCATTCAGACACTTGCTGCCGACTTTCCGTAAGGGATAAGCATCTTTTTAATATCCGCAGGAGGAATAACACTTTCCTGAGTTTCGGTGAATAGAATTAATGATTTTCGCCGGGAGCGGTTACAATCCCTTTTTAATAAGCCCAACCGGCGACCCTTGTTTAAATTTATTTTTGACCTCATCGAGGCATCCCTCCAGGAGTTGTATGCTCTGTAGATAGCATAACTTTTCAAATATCTTGAAATATTATCTTCCGAAATTGTCACACTTGACAGGTGGGGGAGGGGGTTTGCTTATCTTTTTAGGAGGGATCACCAGCCCAAGGGTTATTCGAAGGAGGCACTCGTTTATTAAAGGAAAATTCATGTTCTCGTTTGCATAGAGCTTTTCAAAACCAACTTATATCGCAGGCAAGTGGAAACCAAAATTCAAAACATTCATCTGCGGGTCTAATAGAGGCATCGACCCCTTGCAAGCGTAAGCGATTAAAAATCTTTCACCTCCTTTCGCACATAAACAGGTCAAAAGTGTAGAAATCGTTATCCCTTTTCTGCGGGGCTAAAATGAATTTATTACTTCACTGCTCTGTGCAACAAAAGATGTACGGTGGCGTCGGTGTAAAAACCTCACGTTTCCATAAATTTAACTTAATGTTCCGCGGAAAGCATATACCAGCGCAGCCAGCCAGCGTCTGAAAGGATCTCAGCTGCAGCGCGGGAGGCGAGGAAACAGCTTGCCTCCTGAATCGTAACATATTCATTGAAAAAGAAACCGCCACAAACAGGATACCAGAAAATTGCTCGCCTGCTTCCACTTAAGGCGGTGGTTCAACATCGCTTTCGAATGGTTTCAAATTTATTGCACGGTTTAACGACTGCAACTGGGTGGGGGCTAGGCGCGATGCGATTTGGAACTATGTCAGAGGAAAATAAAAATGGAGCTGCCATCAAGTCGATATTTACGGAAGCAATACTTTGGCCACAAGTGGCGAGCTGCATTTATGTATATCCATTAAGTCGGCACGTCGAAAGGAGGACAAGTGGCCAACAACTGTAGAAACGTGCGAAAAACTTCCTGACCCCAATACTGAAGCGAAACTTTCACAAAGTTGTTGCGAGAGAGTTCCGCACATCCTAAGCCTCCTTCTCCCGATGCTCTGTTTGTCGACCTCACTGGCGCTGGTAATTTAAAACGAATTATTCGCCTAAAATTATTTGCATAGTTTAGCCTGAACTGAATTTTTAATCACCCCCACCCCCTTTCGTTTGGCCAGGACGAAAGGTGTCCTTATTAAATAAACATTGTGTGCGCATAATCCCACTTCCTGCCCGTTGTGTGGCTATGTGTCTCTGTCAGGATAGGGCAGAGTTTTAAGGACTAATTGCCAGCGAGGAGACGTGTTTTTATGGTCGACTTCGGCTGTGCGCCTCTACGGGATAACTACTATCGCTGCCAAGAATTGCGGTTGTGATGGCGGACGCGCGCTTTCGGTGTCATGCGGTGCGGTCGCAATGCGAAATGAATTTAATCAACTGACCGCACACAAATCAGACAGCATGCCTGACTTGCCGTCATTCAGTTTCAGATATTGCACAGCGACAGCACCGCCAACTCATTACTATGGCACAAGGTAAGTAATGCCAATAACCCTGAACGGATGCAACAGTGCCCACTGCCCAGTGGATGATCTGTAAATGCACGCCGGGAACTAACACGGCAGAGTCCTGATGGCAGGAGATAAAAACGACAGCGGAAATGTTTGGCCTTTTGCGAAGCAATCCGACAGTCCAGATCCAATCAATTTCGTGATGTGCGGAATGTACTGCAGCGAACCAGTTGACGGATGGCTGACATGGGGTATGGCATGGGTGACGGCCAACCCGGACCGGACTGTGCACATAATCTGTGAGTGCGAAACAGTTTCAATAAGCGGGCAATTCAATTAAAATGCATTACTTTAAAGTCTGCATACAGAGGGGAGTGAAAGTAAAGGATATTATTTCTCAAATTGACACCATTTGAACAGAGGATTTGTGCTCATTTTGGATTGCCAGATGTTTGTAGGCCTGCACTTACCTTTTTAGAAACATTGCCCCAGATGGTGGTAAACAAATTTTATTTAAATAAATAGTTGGCGCAACAGGTCCATAGGGACCCTAGGCCTAGCTTCTCTCAACCATTCGTTTTGTGTGAGATCTACAATTTTATGCCGATTCCAAACGGCCAATTCAGAAGCTATTTCAAGACAGTTATACTCTCGGATATTTGTCAGACGTTCGCGAGAGGTGGCACAGTGAAAAAAACCCTAAGTTGGAATTTGGGTTTTGGCGGGTTTCGAACCTCGACCCCTCGCTTAGTTGTCCAACACACTAACCACTATGCCAATACGCCTACTTTAGTAGTTTCGACTTTATTTTATGCAAAACAAAATGGTAAGAGAGAGTGACAGATCCACTTTCACCTCTGGCATTACTTTTCGGTGGTACCAACTTCACTTTTCTTTTTTATCCTGTATGCTCTGTGATGTGCTTTTTCTCCGGCCGGGGTTTTGCTCGCCGGATCCAGGGTTTACCAAAGAAACACCAAAACTTTGGTTTGAGGTATACTTTATTCGCAGTGCGTTTACTTAATATTAAATACAATGTATACATACATTAGCCTTAACGGTACTTCGACAATGTTTTCTGTATGCTTCTATACAAACTACTCATACATTACTGATAACGTCTACACTGCGTCTCTAACTACATGGCCCGACTACTGCGTGGTTCCTTAGCGGGCCGACTATAGCGTTGTTCCTTAGCGGCCCGACTACTACGTGGATCCTAGCGGCCCGACTACTGCGTGGTTCCTTAGCGGCCCGACTACAGCGTGGTTCCAGGGGAAAGGGATAGCAAGCCAGCTGGGATTGCTGACACTGCTTAATTTAAGGCCAGTCTCCCAGAAGGGAATCCAGCCACCAAAAATTTAGAAATTGACCGAAGTCGCTTTCTATAAAGGGAGCCTTATCTGGTACGCAAGATTGGTGCAGTTCACTGGTAGAAAAGTCTCCTCGAATGCTTTTCTCACTCGGCTACTCATTGTTTTTCTTCTACTAAGACAGTGTGAATTCTATGGGCCCAATGTAAAATTCCATGTCATATAAGGGATTGGTGCAAAGGCCGCCAGTGGAGTGTCTGCGAGGTGGGGTGTGTGCTGTGCCGACAGTAGTGGCCATCTACACCCCGGCGAGTGTTGGATTCCACAAAACAACTGTGATGACGTCACAAAGGCCAACAAGAAACAAGGTCGAGAATACCTTGCCGCATGTGGCAGCTTTTTTGTATATAAAAAATGTTTGTTATATAAAATCGATTTTTTTGTGAAATGAATGATTCAGTTTTGTAATGTTTAAGAAATAACCGGAAAGTTCTTTCGAGTTCATAGTCGAACAGGGTATGACTCTTTGGGCGGTGTAAATAGTTTTTATCTTTGTTTTTTCTTCGAAAATAAACATAGGAAGAACGTTTTATGTTTTAATAAAACCTTCCTATTTAATCCACGTTATAATTATTATTCAATATTTTACTTTTATATTAATTCTATTAATTTTCACAGTTTAATATATATATATGTATACATATGAAATTTACTGCCAAAAAATAGAAATAGAATAGAAATCTGAAATAGAAAAATGCATATCCACCACATGACCCTTAAATATTATATTAAAAACAAAAATTTATCAAAATCATGAACATAACATTTTTTTAAGGAAACTGCCCAATTTTCATTCACCACACTTGCACCGCACACTTTGCTCACAGACTGTAAACTAATTCGAATTACACCGGCCCTCAAATCAAACATCAGCTCGATGTGATATCCTCGCACTCCTCACGTAGGTATATCGTGTTTGTCTCATTATTTCGACTGATTCTACTGAAGTGAATTTAATTCGTAATCAGCTCTATACTCTCAGGGGAGCTCAAGTTCATAATGGGAAATCTCACCTGGTGTGGGTGAAATCAAATTATTTTCTGTGACATATCCGAGAGCAAGTGTTTGGGTGTTAATCCCTAATGGGAAATGCCAAGCACGCATCTTGAAGGCGATGATTATTTCAGGATTGGGTAATTCGTCATAATCCCGTAGTCCTACCAGATGTGAGCTGTGATGTGCCTCTGTTCCGGATGACCTTTGTCATTGGTTTCCTTTCAACTTCTCGTTCTGCACAATTGATTATTATCAGTCGTCGAGTAATGGAAACTTGGCCCTTTATTAATTTATTTTATAAATAGGATATTGTGCTGAGTCGGTATGGAAAGGGGAAGGCTTGGCAATGGCACCATATCAGTAAAGCCGAAAGTTCATGATCCATTAATTATTTGCAAAATTTTGTTTTACGAGTATTTGTATTTGTATTTGCATTTGTGCGTTTCCGGTGTGTGGAAGCTGTAATTTAATTTTGGGCAATTGAACTTGGATACAAAGCGAACGCCCGCCCTATACGCACACGCATGATTGAGGATCGAATAACTGATTGAGTTTGCTGGCAGTAATTGTGTTGATGTTGTTAATGGAATGCAAATTTGGTGATGATGTGATTACTATTTGAATGGCCACAAGTGCAGGACACAGATGAGTAAATGTTTCCAAAGTACTTGGGCGTGTACGCAATATTTTAGCCAGTGCACTATAGTCGAAGTCAATTAGGGGTTATACTAGTAGATAAATGGAACTTTAGTTTGTTTGTGTAAAGGGAAATGAACTTCATTCGTGTGGGTATTGTTCCTGAAAATTTCGTTTTCATTGGTCAAATGAGCAGCAGGTGAAGGCGGAAGTGTGATGCCGTCCACCATATCTATAGACTCATGACACGGAAGACTACTAATATGTCTCAAAGTACACAATAAATCCTAGTTACAGATGTTATGACTAGGTGAAATTACCTTTTTGTAACACAGCAAACTTATGACAAAGGCGGACGCTACTGGAAGACCAAGCCTTAGATAGGCAAGTGGCACTGCCGAGATAGTAGGTTCGACCAAAGCTGGATTTGAAGAGCTTGACTTTATTCCACAGACAGATATTGGTGCTACAAAAACGCTCATCACTGGATACAATCTTCGAGCGTCTAACAAGGCGCAACCGATGGATCGCTTCATCCATTAGGAGCTGTCATTTCGTACATAATGTAATGGGTGGTTAAGTTTTAAGGGGCGATGTTGATTTTGAATAAAACACAAATTATTTAGGAATTTATTTTCATTTCTTTTTATTATGATTATATTGGTATGGTTCAATTATGTATGGAACAAAATATCGGCCAAATGGCCGCCGCGACCTCGCCGGCACACCTCCATCCGATGGTCCAAATTTTCGATGACGCTGAGGCATAATTGAGGTTCTATGCCGTAAATGTGCCGAATTATATCATCCTTTAGCTCTTGAATTGTTGCTGGCTCATCGACGTACACCTTTTCTTTCAAATAACCCCAAAGAAAGAAGTCCAACGGTGTCAAATCACATGATCTTGACGGCCATTTGACATCACCACATCACCACCACGAGCTGTGTGGCAAGTGGCACCATCCTGTTGAAACCACATATCGTCCACATCTATTTCTTCCAATTCGCGACATAAAAAGTTCGTTATCATCTCACGATAGCGAACGGCATTCACAGTAACTGCCTAACCGGCCCGATGATGCCGCCAGCCCATAAACCGCACCAAACAGTCACTCTTTGTGGGTGCATTGATTTTTCGACAATCACTCTTGGATTATCAATCATTCGCCCAAATGCGGCAATTCTGTTAATTGACGAATCCACTGAGGTGAAAATTGACGATTAAATTGACCGAAAAAATCACGAAGCCTGAATAACTTTAACGCGTTTCTCGAATGTGTATCTTCCCACGGTTCAAATTGAGTTAGTCTGAAATGGAGAAATGTCAAATGAAATGCAGAAAAAAACTTGACGTTTAGGTGTGGCTCACATTCAACAACGGCCCTTAAAATTTAACCCTTTATATCCAAATGTCATTCGCATACAGAACTAACGACGTTTGTCTCGAACCCTAACTACCCTTATTATCAATATGATACCTATTAGTATCTACCAATTGTGTGTACCAAAAAGCCCAGTTTACATGCTTGATCGTCAGGTCTTCCACACTTAAAACGTCCCATTCCGCATGATTCATAAAATTCAAAGTTTCTTAATTCTTATACATGACCGCGCGTTTACCATCAACACCATTAAACAACCCTCCGCACTTATCGAAAACTCCTCCTGCTACTGAAACCAATTTGAAAAGGGCACCAACACCCACTCGATTCCCATTAACCTCTTTCGAGGGGTTAATTGATTTTTCATTGCCATTATTTGCTGGCTCAGACTGACAACGACCCACATATTATGATTGCCTCACGCAACAATATTTATTTTCGCCGAACGTCAATGCCGTCTCGCTACTTGTATGCATACATAGCATCTACGTTAAATTACCGAGATTTAATGTCCTTTCACACGAAAGAGAAAAAAAAAACAAAAAAGTTTAATGAGGACGCGTCAAAAATGTCCACTCGTAGTTGGCTTCTGCGGTGCTCGTGCTCCTGATGGTGATGCTGATGGTGATGGTGATGGTGATGGTGATGGTGACAGTGACGCAATCAGCAATGCGACAACGATAATGCCGGGAATTCCCGTTGCTGACATTTTTTTTTTCGATGTTATAGCTTTGTTCGCATGAACTCACCTCTTCTGCGAGTAAGAGTACCCGTACGAGAACGAGTACGAGTAGTGTGGGTCCTGCGCTACGCTGGCGCTATCTAGTTGACATCATTAACGGTTCACTCCGCACAATAAAAGATTGCTTATGCACGTACGTGCTGGCCAAGTAATCCAATTACAGTACCTACTTCCACCCGCGCTACTATACTGGCGCGCGAATTCATTGTATTGTCATATTCCTTGCGAGTGCGACCTACACTGGCTCATTTGCAATGCATGCATTGAGTGTCCATAAACTTTCTATTGGCTTCAATTTACTGTTTACAGTTATTATTATTACTTGCACATACACACACGGCGAGGTGGAATTAACATTTTATGGCACATTGTTTGTAGATCTCCTTGGTTGGCCCCCGTGCCCGGCCCACATAAAGGCTCCCACGTAAAGGCTCCAGGCTTACTTCGTAATGAGAAGCTCTTTAGCAAAAAATAAGAAGAAAAAAAAAACATATTCCCAGTCGTTACTCGCCCTCCCTTCTGTGCTGAACTTGTTTAAACACACAAGGACGATTGGAGGGGGCGTTCAGAGCACCAGTACGAGTACGTACTGAATTTGAATTTCATAAAAATGTCCCACAGGATGTAAAATTTATATCGGACACAAGAACGAAAGGCAGCGTTAGGCACTGGGACAAAAATCTGCTATTGGCCATAAATTAGTGAGGCAGAGTGTGGCTGTGTAATAAATTCGGTAAAATTTATGACCATGGTTAAGCTTTTCTGTGTTGCGACGGTGAAGAGGTGTTGGTGCGGAGGGACTGTCTCCGGAAGAAGATTTTGCAACGACCGGAATGTGCTTTGAAGTAAGTCGGGCTTGTAGAAGGTTCGATAAATTGACAATTAATGCTGTAAAGAGAGCAATTTTCGGCAATTACTTTGTCGGCTGGCCTCTCGATGCTATCTGCGGTTGGTTGGAGTGTGACGAATTTATTACTTGTGAATTGGTTTGGCCTATGGGGCACGTAGCGAGTGACTTTGAATGCCGGATATGGATTGATCTTCAGTACATAGAAGGAAGTTGTGATTGCCTACAAAATGTTTGTGATTTCAATGTACCCATATCACCAAAAGAGGATAACAGAGAAGGATTTTTCACGGTAGTTTTTTTTTAATGGGTCACTTGGATCTTATACAAAATTCGTATGTATGTTTGCTTTGCACTTAAATTGCTGCAAATTGTATCCTTCTGGAAATATATCCACAGGAAGCGAGTTCCAAAGTTTGCTTGTCCTGTAACAGAAGGAGTTTTTGAAAGTTGATGTCCTCGCGGTTGTCAAGTGTACTGTATTGTCATGAGCATTAGCAGCCTGTCTTGTTGGGCGCCCAAAAGTTGCATTTCGAGGGATAATGTCTTTGAGTTCCTCAGAACATCTACCATGGAAGTACCTATAGAACAAGCATAGGTCAGCGACTTGTCTTCTGTGCACCAACGGTTGTAGAATCGATGTGAGTGTAGGGTCTCCAATGAGTCGAACTGCTCGTCTCTGTATGCTATCAAGCAGGTTAAGTGAATGTTTTGGGGCCGAGCTCCATATATGGGAACAATATTCCAAGCCTGGTCTAACCTGTGCTTTGTAGAGAAGGAGAAGTTGCTTGGGGCTAAAGTACCTCTTTGCTTTAAATAGGTAGCTCAACTTTGCGGACGCCGATTTTGCGATATAGGATATGTGGTTCTGCCATGTGATTCCTGAATTGACTGTGACTCCTAGAAGGTGCATTGAGTCCTTGTGATGGATTGGATGGTCATCCATTTGGATCTGAGGAACTATTGATGCATTTTTACTGGAAAATGTTGTGAACTGTGTCTTGTTTGCATTAAATACAACCAAGTTGTCCTTTCCCCACTTCAAGATTTTGTCCAGATCATCATTTAGAGAATTAATTTGTTCACATCTCTGATTGTGTGATGTAGCCGTAACGAGAAAGTCAAAAGCATAGAGTACCGATGGTAGCTTTTGTAGTCGCACCCAATGAATGAGGAATAAGGAAGCCAGTCCACGATGATAAGCTTTATTTGTTTCTCCGGCAGGTCCTCAGACTCTTTTGGATGTTGGCAATGGTTTCATAACAAGCATCTCTTTTTTGTCTACCAACATCAATTTTTATCCTGATCTTTGCTCAATAAAAGTAATACTACACTCAACTAAAGAAGCTGCTGTACAACTACTGAGAAGCTCTCATTCGATAATAATGCTGGTTCTGCCTCCTGCCTCGAAAATGACTCACTAAATTGCCAAAACCGATTTTCTCAACTATTTAAGTGACAAAAGGCAATCCTACCGATGATTCTTTCTTCGAAGCCTCAGCATGCACTGCCTCATTGATAGGGAATCTTCCAGCTATCTTCGAAACCCGACTGACAAGCGACTGCCCCGCAAAAACAAAAACTTACAAACGCTCAATCACACTTCGATTTAAATGGAAAGGATTTCTCTCCCTCCATTCAGTGGCAACATTTTCAATTTGCACGCGAGACAATGGAAACCCCGGAAACAAATACTGTTCAACGGACAAGTTTGCCCGCACTATCGACACCGCGGGGTTGCTGCAAGACAATCACAGCCAGTGACACTGTTCCGAATTTGTATATTGTGTAGCCAGATTGCCGTTGCTGCATAAAACAGCCTACCCTATCCGCAAATCTGGTTAAAAATTCATTCGCACGTTATCTGGTTACTGGTAGTCGTGTCAACACGCAAACGCATACACATCTGCATGCAAAGTTGTACAGCCCTGACGCTGGCTGGTTGAATAGTTTTCAATTAAAGCCAACACTTGGTCCAAAAAAAAAACTGCCAACTTGTGCCAGGGAAACAAATTTGAACCTCGCCTGCAAATTGAATGAGAGGTTGTTCACTTGGATGTCATTTAATTTACATAGTAAATTAGTTGGCCCAGATAGTTTGCCAAGACTGTGGCTGATGGGGTGGGGCGAGGCGGCAGACAACCAACAATAGGTATCTATGTCCCAGAGTGCCTGTTAAGCGGAATCCCACGTAGCAGCCAATATACCCTCGTAGATGATGATGGGAATTCCACGTGAAATCATCGAAATTTTCCCCCAGTAGGTACCTCCATCGTTGATGATGACGTAAGGGATGAACTGTCGTCCTCAAAAGAGAAACTATACAGTTCGAACGGAGAAGAAAAGGTCCAGAAATATTTCAAAGGGTCAGGGTGTAATAAAACGCGGCCCCACCCACGCAATCGTGTCGTCGTCGAAAAATATTTTCAAAAGTAGAAATCCCACTTCAAGGATAAGCCTCCCGCTCTCCCTGTTCCCCCACAAAGGAATTACTTTTAATAACATTATATACTTCTTTATCTACGGTCTTCTGGAGTAACATTCAATCTGGTTATGGAGTAGCTGTAGGTTTCCATTCGAAGCGAAGGGGTGGACGGAAAATACATCGCGGATGTTCGCATCCAATCCAACTGAGTAGCTACATATCCTTATCCCAAGGGTCAAGCTTCGCTACACGCTTTCAATGAGAAACTGGGGGTGAGGCGCGAGGGCTGCTGAGTGCTTGCTTAGGGGAATCGGGGGAATGTTCTGTGCTTTCAGAACAATGAAAGGGACGAACACAAGATAACATTTCAAAGAATTTTCTTTCCGTTCGAAGTTTTTTGTTTGAAACGAAGTAAAAGGAACCAAAAAATTACTACAATGAGACGGGGAGTCGTTATTCTCCATTTGAAGCATTCCCCGTCCCTCCCTCGCATCTGTGCACTGCTATCTGAACGTATTTGTAACATATTTCAGTCATTTTGTTACATTGGCCCTACTAAAAGTTGAAGAAGCATGATGTCCTGTACCTTTTCTTTTTACTTTTGCCAAACACTGGGGGTGAGTACTCAGTTTTGTAATGACATATTAAGGGTTTCGAGTATAATGGTGGTTTCAGGCAGGTTTCCGCACGTGATGCAGGGGGAAAATTAACTTTTGATGATTGGACATCGGAAGACACTTTCAATTTGCGGAGGTGGGTGGCTTTGGTGCCATGGAAGTTGTATTATTTGCGAGTTGCAGCGATGTAGCTTTGCGGAAAATACATTTCCTCTGTGGGGGAATTCCATTAAGAGATCGATTTTGTTTTTAGCTCTTGAACAGGATATGAAACAACTCAACATAAATAAGGTAAGTTCCATTACTTCTCTCAGTAAAAGACATGAGACTTAGGAAACTCTGTGAAACTTTTATTCTCCGAGGTCGCCAAGAGGTCGGGGAAGGGTTTTATCAAAAAAGTAAAAAATGTTTGTGCATGAAGAAGACAGTTCGGTTCTTTCATTTGTCAAATTTCTATAACTCCTTCCATTGGATATGCCTTGGGTTGAAATTTCGTATACGATTTCGCATGGTGGACAGACTTTTTGACACGTTTTTTGATCCGTTTGAGACTCGTATTTGGGCGCGTTTTTGTTCCGTTCTGATGCGTTTCCTTATGTTTTTCTGATGCATTTTTGACGGCTCTTCTGGTGTTTTCTGACGCGTTTTTGGACAGGTGTTTTGCCATCTTTTTGATGTGACATTTTACATATTTTTGACGCGCTTAAAATCGCCTTTGGACATATTTTTGGATACGTTTTTTGACGCGGTTTTCTGTAAATTTTTTAACACACTTTCGAACGCGTTTTCGACTCGTTTTTTCTAGGTTTTCTTGACACATTTTTTAATGGATTGTCATCATGTTTTTGACGCGTTTTAGAAGCGTTTCGGAGGGATATTGACTCGATGTTATGCGTTGTCGTGTCCGTTTTCGACTAATTTTGTCGTCGGGTTTTTTGAAACGTGTTTGAAGCGCTTTTCGACATAATTTCTGGACGCATTTCTTGAAGATTTTTTTATAAATCTTAAACGTGTTTTTAATGCGATTTTTGTCATAATAAATAACACCATATTCCAATAGAAAGATAATTACCATTATCAAATTATTGTATTGTAAAATGTGCGGTTACAAACACCCATTGTAAATCTTATATACTTAATAAAAAATATCTATCTATCTAATCGCCTTTGCAGCGCATTTTTGGAAGCGTTACCGACTAGTGTTTTGTGCCATTTTCGGACGATTTTTTCCAATTTTCGTTAGATTTTGTGATGGATTTTTCAACCGCTTTTATAATTTTTGTTAAGCATTTTTGATCTGTTTTTTTGACACATTACATTATATGCATTTTCTCACATGGTTTTGGTGCATTTTAAGCACTTTTGAACCGGTTCTTTTATGCGTTTTCGGACTCGTTTTTTCTCTGCTTTTTGGAAACGTTTTTTAAACATTTTTCGACATAATTTTTGACTGGATATTTGAAACTGCTAATCGGGTTTTCTCTCGCGGTTAAAGATTTTTGGTCGGATTTTTTGACGATTTTTTTTATGAATTTTTGATCCGTTTTCAGTGCGTTTTTCTCTGTTTATTTTTGTAGCATTTTGATACGCGCTTACGGCTCATTTTTGGATGACTTTGATGGATTTTTAAGAGCTATTTTGGACTGATTTTTTGACTCATTTTTGATCCGTTTTCTCAAATGGTTTTGATACATTTGAAGCGCATTTTCCTGGTTTTGTGGACGCGTTTTTGATTCGCTTTTCTGACACGTTTTGAGTGGGTTTGTTTACTTGGATTTTGATGCGTTTTAGAAGCGTTTTTAGACGCGTTTTAGTAAGTATTTTCAGATGAATCTCCTGACATGCTTTTGATTCCCTTTCCGAAGCGATTTTGGACACGTTTTTCATGGGTTTTTCGACAGATGTTTCGATGCGCTTTTACCGCCTCTTCGTACTTCGTATGCCTGTTTTCCGACCCGTTTTCAGCTTGTTTTTTAACGCATTTCGGATGCGTTTTTGACTTGTTTTTAACGCAATTTTTTTTTAACGTTTTTGACGAATTTTTGACTGACTTCATTTCTAATAATTTTTTTAGCGATCGCTGCTGTAGTTGTCCTCTGTTTCTTTAAAAACGTGTCAGAGACTATGCAATCGCTTCCCTTTGCATAAGAATTCTCCAAAACCATCATTTGACAATGCAATACAAATTCCTAGAAGATGTCCTTCTACTGCGCGGCATCACGTTGTATGTCTAACCTTGTAAGGAGTATAGAATTATTTACTAAATAGGCTTTCGGTGCGGTACGAATTGGACATACACCCCTAAAGTTAACCCCCTAAGAACAAAACCTCTCAGAAACGTCGTAGACGAATGGAAACATTTAAAACAAAACAAAGCAGAAGCGTACCCAAAATTACAATATGATTATCTAAAACATCATTAACAGCTTCTGCAAAGAGTCCTTACTTATTGAACCTCTTAGCCAACACTTCATGGAATCCATTAGGCCACACTTTATCATTTCCTCGCGTCACTCCTCATTGACAATGAAAATCGCCAAAATGGGAATTTATTGTCGAAATGGATTACGATTCACTTTCCTTCGTTTGCCCCATTTGGCTTTCTTCAATAAGCCTAATTAATTTCCCTACAACTTTGCCATTTCGAAGTCGATCAGTCATTTGCCTTTAAACGAAAAAGGAGCGCGTCCTTCTTGCCCGTAACGGTTCGTGGTGAAATTCATTGAATCATCCCCGCCAGGGCGTTATAGCATTTGGCAATGAATTCATTATTTACGGACAAAGATCTCAACTATACTATGCCATCGATTGTTCGAGTTCACTTATGCAGAAAGGTCGATTCCGGCGACTTGAAAAGGATAATTTATGAAAAATTATTTCCATCCCAGCCACAGGATGGCCGGGGCGGGCGGCTGCCTGTGGACTCTTTCATCGCCTAACTAACATGAAATATTTCACTGTATCTGATGGTTTGAATGCTCAAATCGTACGCCATTATTTTCGTTTCATTAATCCTCATTAGGCAGAGAGTCCTCCAGCCGGGAGGTGCCACCCTGCAACTGTAGGTCTGTCGTCTTATGGACCGAGAGAGTCCTCGTTCCCTGATCCACTGGTTCATTTATCCCATATACAGTAGCAATTAATCATTTTTCACTCCTTTTTGCCATTCAACCCTCTACAAGGATAAGGGAAAGCAGCAGCAGCGGAAGAGAGATATCTTTTTAGGAGGATAACATTTTTGTCAGCTTACATAACTGCAAATAATAAATTACACCGAACAAAACGGGGAAGAGAAGGACCCCCAAGACGAGCATACAAATCAATAATCGGGGGAGGCAATGGGATACACATACACATTACCCAAGGAGTCTCACGGAATGAAGCGAACACCGGGGGTCGGGATCGGGATTGAGGCACTCTTCCGCATTAATCGTGGGACTACGAATACGGATAGTGGCAGGCAGCTAGTAGCACAGTAGTGTATCAGTGAATGGCGCTTGCCAGTCGCTAAAGTTTCTTTCTCTTCTCTATGTCCTGGTTCTTTTTTTTTTTGCGTCGAGGATTACGTTTTACTATGACTTATGTGCATTTTATGTACGGAAAAATAACGACTTATTTTTGTTATTCTTTCCTCGAGTTTGCTCGCGTATGTGTGTGTTTCTGATGTGGGCTCGCCCATTGTGTTCAGCGATTGACCCCCGCCGGCACAGGCAAGAGATTGAATTGTGTATTATCGGCCCATCATCATCGTCATCATCATCCTGGGGAGAAGAAAACAAAAATTGATACTTGGTCATCATAACAAAAGAAGATAGCCGCAAGGAGAATGGACAAAAGGACCCTTTTGTCATAGACGCCAACGAAGGGAACAATAATCGTAATAATAACAATTAATGCAGAGTCAAAATATCTCAATCGAACAAATAACGGTCCAGGAGAGAATATGATGACGACGACCACTCTTTGTGTTGTTTTGCAGAGAAAGCGAACGATATAGGTTGTCCAATTCCCGGGAGGATGCGTAAATATTGATTTCCTCTACAAATATTCGGGGGGCTCTGCGTGAGGACGGAGGAAATCAAATAATCAGTTGTATCCCGATTGAGTTCGATTTGGAGACGAAGCAAAACGAAATAAGTTTGGATCTCATTCTAGAAATAGCAGATTTGCGTGACTAGGATTGCGTTGCTCCTGCTATTCTAAGGAGTTCGTTTGTAGTTTTGTTCAGTTGCTATAGGTAGCTTATTAGGGAAGATTTGTTTGGATATATCAACAAATAGCAGCTTTCTTGAATAACGACGAGGTCAGCTGGACTGAGGTGATGTCTTTTCGGTGATTGAGTTAGTTATAAGGTGGTGTGACTAGAGCTTTCTGTGTGAGACTTTTGATAGAAGGACTTGTCAAAGTAGGCAAATTATAGGCGACTTTAATGACAGCCTGGGCAGTGGCTTCATAAACTCGAATCAGCTCCCGAAATCTCGTTGAGATCGAACCTTTTGAACTGCTTGACTGTGGTAAAATGAATCCGATCCGGAATGTCCCTTAGGGGTAGCTTTAACCTATCGTTACAACCACTTGATGTGGAATTTTTTAACCCCCTCTGTGTCTGAAGGGACCAAGAGCCCTCTGATCACAAAATTTGATTGTAAACACAAAATTTGATGATAATTGAAAGTCGTGCCAAATTCGAGTCAGTGTCGCTGCAGGATACTCCAATCGGAACTCGATATTTATCAAGGTTGAGTCGAATTCCAAGTCAGTTTGGCGGTACAAAACTCGAAACTATTTCTTGAAAACGTCGTTTACAAGCTTTTAAAGAAAAAGGTCTTCCTAAAAGACTCTAAGTATGGGCTATTCAGTCATAGCTCAATTCCAAAAGCAGTCGCTTCTAAGAAAGCCTTTTCGAATCACGATCCTGTTTACACATTTTAGCACTCCAAGGCTGTACACCAAGTCGACTACACTACTATCAGAGCATCTTCAAAAGCAAGGAAGAAAGATTTGAATTTAAATGGGGTTCTTGGAAGTTGCTAAAACTGCTGAATATAAGCCCTGAAATGAAGCCTTGCGACAAAAGTCTATATCCTTGGTTAAGCTATATACGAAAATTATGAGAACGGACCCTTGACTCTCTCTGTGACTCAAACTCAAACATCTAAATCGGGACACTTATTTCAAGGCTCACATCAAGACCTACTCCGATCGACTTTTGACTCACTGGCTGAAAGTGAGGATCGACTCAAAGCAATACACGACCTTGGAGAAAGAATATTCCAGGACTACATAAAAACTGTCATTCGGAAGACCCAACCGATTTGTTGAGAACAACTTTTCAATGCCACAGGGACCTGATTTCATAAAACTACCATACTCTGCTTCAAAATCATGGTTCATCTAGAAAAAATTCTTTAAAAATGTACGTCAGAAACAAAGAACCACCTTTGGAAGCTTATGTTGCTACGTAGCTTTTCAAAACCCTGGATTTAGACGAACTACTGGGGTTTTCAAACATTGATAGCCTATAGCCCAAGGAGATGAGGCGACTCTACAAGGAGCTCTACTTGAAAGATGTGCCAAAGAGCGCTTCGACTATACCCCTTTATTTTATAATATTTAATGAAACTTAAAGATTCCCATCCTGCGATGGTGTGAACATGTGTTTCGGTAAGCTATTTGCGATCTTAGGTTTGCTGATTCCCTGGAAGGGATAACATTTTCAAAAGACCCCAAGGCCACCCTCGGTTATATGTGAAAGAATATTGAAATCATAAACCAGCTTTGAAAGTTGCTCCGGAACACCTTGGTAAATATGCACGCTTCTCTCTCTAGATATCGATATCGACGTCCGAAAGACTTATCTTCACCCAAATCACATAACAAGTCCTTACATTTACTATACGTTCCTCTTACACTTACTATACGTTCCTCGGCGTAACTAATGCCAGCAAAAAGTCCAGACATCTTCGTTCCTTCAAAACTTGTGCGTGAAAGTTAACATTCAAGTTCCTTGACTTGAATTTGTTGTCTTCAGTCTACCTCTACAGTCCATAGTCCCCCGACCAGGCACGTTCATCTGAAGACCCCTTTTGTGTCACTCAAACTTCTCTTCACAAAGTAACCCCAAACTGCTGCGCTGCTGCACTTGACAACCGCTTAAGACCCCCAAAATGCTTACAGCACTCGAACAAGAAGAAGAAATGCAAACTATACTCAGAGCACAACGCACAAATGAAAGGACCTTCACCAACGTGAAAGTGGGTGCTTGTAAATTCTCCAATATATACGCGTCCTTGTATTTGTTTCTCGTGCTCTATCATTTAAAAAAAAAAAAAAAATTAAGTTCCATTTCTCTCTCTCACTTTTTGGGCAAAAGGTTTGTCCCTCCCTGGCGGTTGAAAAATTCCATTTTTCCACACTTGAATTTCGAGTGAAAACATTTTCGAAAATTGTTCAAACATGCGTTTTTGATGAAACTTTGTTATGTCCTACAATCTACAGCATGCGACTGGTACACCAGGTATAAACGAGCAGATTGTGTTTGCTTGTTACAAAGTTGCACCCTTTCGAAAGGTTATTTGTGCGCCCAGAAAGAGTACACATACCTACTCCTTTCGTTTGCATTTATACGAGCATTCAGATCCAGAGCGAGGTCTGGGGGATATGGCTTCACTCCTGACAGCATTCAAATTAGAGATGATTTACCGACTACGAGTCTTTGTGTAAGCCTTAAAGTTGTGAAATATGAGTCGAAACTTTTCCATTGCAATATTGAAATTGTTTTGCAATGGTAGGGTTGAGCGGTTGGGGTAAAAGTTCAAATTGGCATGTAATGAGGTAGCATGAAAGTTTTCGGCAAAAACGTTGATACATTTTGGACGGAATAGGAAGAACAAAGGGTGGATTGCTTTATGGGACTTTAGAATGAAATCTATGAAGGGAGTTTGATGGTGAAATGCTGATGGGTTATTGTTGATTTATTTATTTTGACTTAAAAGCCGGGGTTCTACTGTCCCCATCAAGTTGGGAAAAGGTTCAACTGAAGGACTATTTGCATGAGCGCAAATTGCGAGTGCAAATAGTTCAATTTAACTGTATTTATGAACTGAAAATTGCTATTTGTTCTACCACAAATGCATTATATTTAATTAATCCAACAAAAACCTGAGTCTCAGTTGATTTAAATAGCAAAATTTAGAATTATACGGCAATTTTCCCGCGAATTGAAAATTCTTACCGCGAACTGTCACATTTTATTCACAGTCGCGATCCACAAACCCTCGAATGAAAAATTCGTTCGAACTTAACCTTTAAAAAAAAGTAAACTGAACTGAATCGGAGGAATAAAAAATGTTTGCATAGTTGTTCACGCTGTCATCTTACGTCGCACGGGTTTGCCCATAGTGTAAAGTAGATGAGCGCTTATTTGTGAGTGGATAGTCGTTAGTTCGTGGCCCAGCGTGCAGCAAAAAACTGCCCAATCATTGACTACAGAGAAAAGCGAATGACATCTGAGTTTATACTTTGCTTGGTTGCGGAACGGGATTGGGGTCTCTCTTTTACATGGTTTTTCAATTGGGACGGGTCGGTAGCCCGTAGCGGCCACGCTGTTTTGGTGGCATCAGGTGGTTATTATTCAGCCACTAATGCCAAGTTCACAATTGAGCAGCAAAATTGATATTTAAGCCTTAGTAGCTGATGTAAACACGATTGCTAACTCAATTTGTCGCTAAGAAATCGGTACTTTTGAAATATTACCGTACAATGGATTTTTGAAAAATAAAGTTTTTTTTTAATTTAGTTTTCTTTAGTTTACCAGCAATAGCGATTTTTACCAAAATACATATTTAGAGTATAATATTGATATTATCAAAATTTTTTTGTTCTTAATTTGCAATTCGAATCACCGAAAACGTTTTATTTTAAAGACTGCTCATATCTTGAAAACCCCATTTTCGACTTCGATATAAGTTTAAAAACCAAGTAATGCTTACATCCCAAACAATCATTTAAAATCGGTTTTCATCTGAATAGTTAACCAACAGTATTTTCCAAACTTAACATTGCAATATTTGGTAGTGTTTTTTCTGCCAAGTTTTAAGAAACCGCTCTAACGATGATGAGCTCTAACGATTTTGATCAAAATACATATTAAAAATAATATCAGTATTCTAAGTACTTAAATAAAAATAAATAGTTGGCGCAACAGGTCCGGAGAGACCCTAGGCCTAGCTTCTCACAACCATTCGTTTTGTGTGAGTTTTTCATTTTTGGAACGAATGGAAGGGATCTACAGTTTTATGCCGACTCCAAACGGCTAATTGAGAAGCTCTTACAAAACATTTATGCTCTCGGATGTTTGTCAGACGTTCGCGAGAGGTAGCGCAGCGGAAAAAAAACCCTAAGTCGGAATTGGGTTTTTGCGGGATTCGAACCTGGGACTCCCGCATAGCAGTCCAACACACTAACCACTAAGCCACTGCGACTACTCCCGTACTTACTTTTTCTTAAAAAAAATCGAATAAATGAGTTTTTTAATTTATTTTATTTTCTTTAATAAAATATATGGAGAATTGACTGTCAGAATTCAAAAAACTATTAAGAAAATCACTTTTAGGAGTCTGATTTTTAAAAACTTCGTTTTTATCGCATTTTTTCTAAATTCAAAATCAATTGCAAAAAAAGTGAATCTACCGCACTTTTTTTAAGATCTACTGCGAAATTTTATAACTGAAGTCCGAACCCTGACTGTCATATCAGATGAATAACCCAAAAGCGAATTTTATTTAACACTATTCCTTTTTCTATATTTCATAAACCGTTTCACTTACATATATAGCATTGCTTCTCAGATCTTCATCTACCTACCTAATAAAATAAGAAAACATCCAACCAAACTTTTGACGAACGATAAAGTTTCGTTCGACCCAGTCGTGTACTTTACTTTTTTACTGCTTCACACGATAGAACCCATCACCGAGCCTACCCACCGTGAAAAGACTTCTGGCTGAGGTATTATCTTTCTACATCGTGTATGGAAAACAGACGAGCCATAAAAATGTCTCCCGAGCAAAAACACAGGACTTTCAGATTTCAGTGCAAGCTCCTTCGCATCTTCATCGCCCACCTGGCGATGGTGGATTTCGCCTGTCTAGTGAAAAGGATTTTACAACTTGAGAGCGAATTAAAAAGGGAAATAAAAGCAAAAAACTTTTTCTTCCTCTACGGCCGCAAAGGTTATTTACATTCGAAGTGTATACTTGACCCGGCAACCGGGTCATTGTTTCAAGTTTCCACCTTTCCACACTGGGGACAAAGTTCAACAGGAACTTTTCGCCACATACCCATAGTCGCAGCCCTTTGAAACGTCCTCAACCCATGGTCGCCAATGTTTGCCTGTTCTCCTCCGGGGCATAATGGACAATGTTTACTTGACTTTTGTGTCCTTTGGCAAACTTGAAGAAATCCGATCTGATCTCTCTATGATTCCAAGGAATTGATATTGGAAAACATACAGCGCACGACCTGAAGGCAACTCGCATTCGAAGAAATTACACCAGGCGACCCAAAAGTTCAGCAAAACCCCGCTCGGTGCAAACAAAATGATTTATCCGTATTGGTAAAGGATTAAAGGATGCGTAAACAGAATTGCCGATGTTTGTTGGATCCCACGTTCGTTCTCATCGTCGTTGTCATTCAACTATCGGCCTTGGTTTTTGGGGAAAAGCAAATTACATGTGTTTAGAGGATACGTGACTGATTTTGCCAAAAAGGACTTAGGAGGATTTTCCTTCTTTTTTTTTTCATGTTTGTTCATATTTTCGACATTTGTTCTTGTTTACACTTTGTTTTTGGATACAAAGGCAGGCGAAAAACGAGGACAAGTGCGGAGCCTTTTTGACATCAAGTTGTTGGTGTAATTTGTTTGGAATTTTATCCGATTGGGCAATTCGTTGGGAGGAGATTATAGGGCGGGTAAGCTGACACCAGAAGTTTCTCTATGAACATAGCGCTGGTGACGGTTTTTTTTTTTTTTTTTCTTGGGTCGGCTTTGTTTATTTATTATTTATATGGATACATCCTGTCTGCTGGCAATCAATCAACTTGAATCAATGAGCGCATTGTCAGGTTAATCCTAGTAGCTGGAATCTGAAGACGTTTTGTTCTCATTGTCGTTTTTTTTGTCCTTCATTTTATAATTAAAAATAGGACAGCCAGTGTGGATAAGGGGCGCCATTATTGTACCATGCAGGCGAATTGTGTTGCGTTTTTTTTTTTTGCGACAAGGGAACTATGACGGAGAAGAAAATTCGATGAAACGAAGAATCGACAGGTTGAACTGAAGCTTCTTATGTCTCGTTGGGCAGTATTTCAGAACTTCGATGAACCGCAGAAGCGACAGGTTGCACTAAAGCTTCTTATGGCCGGCTGAGTAGTAACTCAAAACTCCGTTGAAACGGAGAAGCGACAGGTTGCACTGAAGCTTCTTATGGCCGGCTTGCAAGTAGTTCAGAACTCCGATGAAACGAAGAAGCGACAGGTTGAACTCAAGCTTCTTATGACTGGGCAGTAATTCAGAACTCCGATGAACCGCAGAAGCGACAGGTTGCACTAAAGCTCCTTATGGCCAGCTGAGTAGTAACTCAAAACTCCGGTGAAACGAATGAGCGACAGGTTGCACCGAAGATTCTTATGGCCGGCTTGGCAGTAATTCAGAATTCCGATGAAACGAAGAAGCGACAGATTGAACTGAAGCTTCTTATGACTGGGCAGTAATCCAGAACTCTGATGAAACGAAAAAGCGACAGGTTGCAATGAAGCTTCTTATGGCCGGCTTGGTAGTAATTCAGAACTCCGATGAAACGAAGAAACGACAGGTTGAACTGAAGCTTCTTATGACTCACTGGGCATTATCTCAGAGCTCCAATGAAATGAAGAAGCGACGGTTCCCACTGAAGATTCTTATGGCTTATTGGGCAGTAATTCAGAACTCCGATGAAACGAAGAAGCGACAGGTTGAACTGAAGCTTCTTATGGCTAACTGGAAAGTAATTCAGAACTCCGATGAAACGAAGAAGCGACAGGTTGAACATGAACTGAAGCTTCTAATGGCTTATTGGGCAGTAATTCAAATCTCCGATGAAACGAAGAAGCGACAGGTTGCACTGAAGCTTCGTACGGAAAATGGTTCACCCGAACGTCTACCACGGGACATTTCATCAACTTCTATGAGTAGTTGCCATTTTGTAGAAAACTATTCAATACTTTAGATGACTAATCCAACTTACTATAACAACTTACTGTGAGTGCTCTATGTCAAATCGAATTAAATTGGATTCGGATCGAGCTGCGCTTGGCCTCAAAATAAAGTCTTCTTGATTAACTGAAGTCGAATTCAAGTCGCCCATTTGACTTAATTTGCACTAAGAATATTTTTGGATGCTGGCCAAATGAAAGACGTATCAACGTAACATAGACCCAACAATTTATTTTAAATCTAAAAAAGGACGCCTTTCGATCCTCCCATGGCATTTTAATTGCAATTGCTATTAGAAAATTCACATTCATACGTACTACCCATACGTCTAACGCCTCGAACGTGGATCCATTAAAACGACGACGCATGGAGGAACTCCCACAGCACGCAACTGCTCCTAAACATCTATTGTATATACATAGTGCTCCGCATTGCGTGTCCTGATATCAGACATTTCCATTTCGCAAATCAAAAAATAATTGCCTCAGAAGAGCGAAATCAACAACAACATCGCGAGCAAACAATTTAGATCTCATACGCTTGAACGGAATTGCCACTGATTGCTGCCGCGTCTAATGGAAAAACTTCTCCTACATCGCCGTCGGTAGCACCAAATGGAAAACATCCCCAATCATTCTGCGTCCATGTACGGTTATGTGATGGAGCCGTCCTCTCCGCCCATAACAACTAACGCCATTCCCAATGGATAATAATGACGAATGTATCTTGTTTCGCTCCAAGGACGACAGTGGCTGCGCACTCACCCATTGCTGTTGTATTTGTATAGCACGAGGACCCATTCATGCGGCATTCTTCGTTACATGCCAACTGCAAGTAAGTGTAACACACAAAACACGCCAAAGAACTGTAATCAAAATCAAGTCTCGGCAGTAAATACGCGCCACCAGCTCTAATAGCATGCATAACTTCCATATAGTCATCCCGTCCTGCCACACACGATACACACCCACACCGAGCCGACAACAATGCGGAGAAGAGTGCCAACTACTCGAGTTGTTTGTTTAGGGATACAACATACAACGATTGCGGCAATATGCGGGCCTCCGCTCCCTCTATTGCGGGGCCAGCGCAACATTCATTATGCTTATTATCCCGGATTAAGTTAAGTGGGAAAATATTAAGTGAGTGGTTCATTAGAAAAAAGAAATGTTCAATTAGTGTTTTAGATTTGAGTACGAGGAACTCTCGATGCCGGAGGCGATCAACGTTTGTTCGTTGAAAGCGCGGTGTGGTATTTCCAGAAAAAAATTATATGAGAGATAAAAGCCGCTAAAACTCTGCACTAACTCCCATTAGGAGTGCTCTGCGCTACAATTTATGTTGAAGACAGCAACCGAGTGCCACACCGTATGAAATGTTACAAAAAGGACAGCCCGCTGCATGCATGCGGAACCCATGCTGCCAGTGGTAAAATAATTGAACCATGACGTTGAATGGCTTTCCTGAAACACACCAAAGGGTAAATCCCTTTAAAAAGGTTTGCTATCCACAAGCGGAGCTAAATCCGAACCCAGAACTCTCCCGAAAGCGAAAATTATAATGTGGTCCTATTTAATTAAAAAAAAGGCTGCAAATGGAATGGATTACTGGATAATTGTTAATTAAATAAGAGGATAATTGAAAAAAAGGCCAATAAGAGGGGCGGGGAACAAACTGCTTGAGGGTTTTGTAGAAATACATGACATGAACATGGCATGCATACGTGTTAATTAGTTGAGACTGGAGTTTCCAGTTTATGCAGAGACAAGACCGCGCTTTAGTGGCGGACTGCAGTGAAATTATGCCCTCCAGCTTCTCACTCGCCTAAAAGAGGCTTTCTATTAGCTTAATGTGACTTGCGATATTAAGCGGTGCAGCATTTCTACCCACACCTTGGAAAATTGTTTAATGTGGACCTACAAACATTATGTAATCGTATTTTTAGAAACTACATAAGTGGATGAGATTTTACCATCTATACATTACATATAATAAAACTGTAGGCATTTTCTTTGTTACCTAATGGCGTGAAAACTACTGCACAGATTTCGATGAAACTTTTATTGAAATGTAGAAGATAAGATTCTGAGAAACACATAGGCTATTCCTTTCATTGCCGTGCCTAATTTTTGGAGCGTTTTTGACCAAAATGTGTTTTTTTTTCCGACTTTACTGCCTTTTACTCGCCATTACTCAAATAATTCTTAATCAATGCAAACAAAACAAAATACTTATGAGAGCCAACACTTTTATAGTTAGTTCAAGCCATCAATCAGCTTTCTATGTCCTCTAGAAGCTGAGCTACAACCTAAAATCTAACATGCAAAAAATGAAATTATTTTCTCAAATCGAATATTATCAGCAGCCGCGGTTCTTGATCGTTGTTCTGCTTTGGGGTGGTTGGGTGACGCACATACGCACGTTCATATGAAAAAAAAAACGGCGTGGTGTTTTCTCCAAATTAAGTGAAACGAAAGAGAAGTATGCGAAGTGGATGTGCATGTAATCAGCAGCGACAATGTGTTTCTGAGGAAATGCGCAGATGACTGATGACGTGCGCTGATGGACGTATGGTGGTGTATATTTTATAGAAATTGAGTTCAAGGTTTTTGTTTTAATGGTTGTTATAGTACCTACCTACGTTGATACCTACAGTAAGGAAGTGGAACCTTAGTACTTACGCTGTTGAATTTAATTTTCTTAAATTGGTGTTTGAGGTAAATAGATTTATTTGATTTATTGTTTCACATTGACAATGTTCACCGCTTTGTTTTAGCTAGACTGTTGCTTTTAAACAAATATGAGAAAACGGTCAAATCTCTTTTATTAGAAATTACACCGTCTCACGCCACGTATGAAGTTGCGGGCACAGCTAGTTCACTATAAAATGAACGTTAAGTATTATCCTCTGCTCGTTCACGCAACGCCACTTCCGATATTAATTGGCACACAAAACTGTCCACAAAAGTTTGCCTAAAAATACCCAGGAAACAACTCGAAAAACATCCCGAAAACGGGCTTAAACAACGTCCCTAAAATTAGCTCATAAGCACTCTGATAAACGCCTCAAAAGAAACTACAAAAACGCCCCGAAAAACGAGATGATATTTTGATGTGTGATACTTGGTATTTGATATTTGAAATTTTTTTGAAAAAATGTATAAATGCATATAAGTAATTTTGATACGACTAATTCGTTAACACGCTCATTTAGATTAAAACAAGAAACTCGCCAAAAAAAAAACACCTCAAAAAGTATTGAAAATAATTGAAAACCCTCTAAAAATGTCAAGTACCAATAACCGCTTCAAAGTCCATCTCACAAAAAAAAAAATCGATAAATGCTTGGACGAACACCCGTGAAAATGCCCCAACAAACTGTTTAAGCAAATCTTATAAAACAGCTAGTAAAAAGGCCCAAAAACGTCCTTTGAAGCAGTTCAAACACCGCACCAATACAGCCCCATAAATGCTCCGAAAAACTCCCAAAACGTATCTCAAGATAGACCCAAAAAATGAATTTTATTACTCCCAAAAAACAAACCAGAATGCGTTTCTCAAACCACCCAAAAACGCATGAAAAATAAAAAACTCTTCAAAAAGCCCTCAGAAGCGCCCCGTGAAAGTTCCAAAAAAACGAATAAAGTAACAGCCCAAAAAGTGACACAAAATCCGACCCAAAAAACAACTCAAAATGCTATCTGAAAAACTCATCAAAGAGCATCCCGAGAAACGTTTCGCAGCATGAGAAGCACCTGGAAACTACCACAAAACCACTTCTCCAAAAAGGCTCCAAATAGGCCCCGAAATAGGCCTCAAAAATAACCCAGAGAACACCGTGAAAAACTTCTAATATCCGGTATGGATTGACATACAAAATCCTTAAAAAATATAAAAAAAATAGCCCTAAACAAAACTCCCTAAAAAACATCTCAAACATCGCCCTGAAACACAAGTTGAAAAACCTTCACAAAGCCTTCCAAAACGCCATTATAAATGCCAAAAAATAACCTGAAAAATGCCTTCGAAAAGCGCCTCAAAAACCCCTCAAAAACCACACTCATATGCCCTCGTAAAAGCCCAAAAATTACCCAAAATGCACCTCAAGAAACGTTTTCGAAAAAATCCCCAAACACACGTCCGAAAGAGCAAACACAGCTCCAAAAACAGCTGTCAGCTGTCAAATTGTTGGTTCCTTTGAAAAGTATTGCCAATTCGCCACGGAAAAATATTATTTCGAAAAATCTGTTAAGAAAATCACGAAAAGGTCAGTATCCCTTGGAACTATGCGCTCTATAACTTCCCCCCCCCCCCCCCCCCCCCCCCCCCCATGAACGTCGACTATACATACAAATCAGCTTGCAATTTCAGCCTAGATACTACATCCGGCCCCCAACGATTCGGACAACACTAGCACCCAGCATTTCCTCGTAAAGAAATCCTTGAACGATTTCATTTCTCTCCGAATGGGCGATTGAATAAGATTTCTGCGCCCCCAGGCAATAACTGTCAGGATGGTATGAAACTGGAATTCCAAAGTGTCTACCGACACATTAAAAAACCTGACACAATCATAAACAGATTAACGCCCAGCACATCCTTTGATAGTAATCAGACAACAAAATTGAGAATAAGCACTTCCCTCGAACCAAAAACGGAACATCAAACATGCAAGAGGTCGTTAATCATTTTGCATATCAATAAAATCCAATAAGCCCAAGGACTGCATCAAATGTCCTCCTGATTCGGACGCAACACACAAATACACCAAATACACATGCTGTGTGTGGTTAGTCGAGCAGAAATTTCGTCCTGAATTCTGCACTGGCTTCTGGAATTGCCGCATGAATCATCTCGACTACTAATTGATTTATAAGAAACGCTGCCCAGGCGTTAACAGGCATTCACCAAAACTATGGCCACCATCGCATCTCGCATGACATCTGGACGATACAGAAACAGAACCAGAATATAAGTTTCATTTCGAATTCTGCACACATGAATACATATTTCTCACTCGCATTCCTTGGTCGCCTTTATGGTGTCGTCCTCGTGACGAGCATCGCTCATTCGGCATGCATTCCCGATGCCATATGGACGATGTCCTTATCGTGTTTTCTTTTCTTCTCGTAGTCTTCTGCCAACTCTAAGTCTGGCTGTCATCTGTGTTAATTGAGCTCTGGACCAAACATTTTGCTGACTCGCCATACACACTGTGGACACTGTGAGTGAGTGTCCTTCTTCTTTTTCTTTTTTTTTTTTTTTTGTTCTTTTGTTCTTTTGGAATCATCAAGCAGACTCAGAGGAGAAGTCCGAAAATGCTCGAAGACATTCGCCTGTCGTCGAGTAAAGTAGAAAAATCCAATGACTGCCTGTGTCCTTTTTGGAGAAGAACATCCCCTATGTCCTATATAAATGTGTGCAAATTATGAAAAGTACTGACACAATGGAATTCAAATGACTCCGCGCGGAGACTGCGAGACTATCTACATCCGACTGTCTATCGCGCGAAAATCCTTCCCAGTTTGGACAGACATTTAATAATGGCTCTGGCGCCCTAGGTATTGGCCTTGTTGCCAGACACACAAGGACGGCTTTGTTGGAAATAATAATCAGCGATAGATATTGGCGCGGGTGGACGAAAAATTGATATAAAAACCGGTCTGCGATTGATAGACACTCTGGCATTTTGCCGAAATGGCTCTTGTCGAAGGATACATCTCCGAGTGTTTTTTTTTTTTCTCCTCTTCTTTGATCCCCCATTTTCCGTTGGGTAAATGGATAAAGATATGTTGCCTGCAATCATTTTGCCAGGGAGTTACTCTGAGAGATAGACAGGTTAAGCGCGATAGCTGGAGCTGTGCGGAAGGTAATGACGTGACCACTTTAATGTTGTGTGCGGTGGTGGTAAAATGGACATGTTGAACAGATTTTGCGATAAAAATATTTTCTGTCAAGATGACATGACACGGACGATCTGCTGAAGTTGAAGAGTTCCATAAGGGATCGGAAAGGAGGGCGAAGGAGTGTCCTTACCCCGAGTGAGAGTTGGTACATCAAAGCGATTTATGTGAGAGCACATTGACTATTATAAGTTTGGATTGCTTTTCCGCATCAGGAGATGAAAGGAATCTGAAGCAGATTTGAGTTGGGTATTGTGAAAATATTTGTAAACAAAATTTTTCCTCAATCATTTTTTGTCCGCGTGGGCATTTTTAAGAAATTTTTGGATGTGCCCCTGGCGTGGTAGCGCACTGACGGATATCGAGGTGGTATACCCTCGGTCGGTGGGAACTTTTGCGGCGCTGACAGATTTGTTGTATAAAAATTCATGTGGGGGCAATTTAATTCGAATTTAATTGACCGGAAAAAGGTCAAAAATATTCGTTTATGTAATGTAAAGTTCCATCATGTAAGCGGTCCCTGACTACTGACTACCCATCAGGCATTGTAATCGTCTTTAGGGTAGTTCCGCAACCAAAAGTCAACTTTTGCAGCTTATATGAAGGCAGGATCATGTCAGTTGTTTCTGATACTTTATATAGTAAGACATTAATCTTCATAAGGTGGTTCAACAATACGGACCTAGGCCTGAGCTTGAACTTTCCTTACTCGGACAGTCTTAAACTCTGCAACATAAAGCGGTCTTTAACTATATGCCTGTGTTTTGCACTCAGAGTTTGTGGAGACTTTCTTGCCTACCTAAGGTCTTTCTTTACTATAAAAGATCGATATTTGGTTGGAGTCACAGCTCCATAGCTCCATAGTTCCATCAAGTGGTATACTGGGGCACTGCGATGACTTTAGACTTCCAGAACACAGATTGTCTGTGTCCCACTGCGCGTGTTGAGGTCTATTACGCTTGGCCGAAAGGCCTTTATGGTCTCAAAAAGTTGTGGTGACAAACGTAGATGTTGCCTTTTTGTGCAACGAATATAGGGACTGTGACAAACACTTTTGAAGACATTGCCTCACGACGGAACTCATAAATTTCGAGAGTCTGTTTTGTAAACATGACAAGCGACGGGGTTTAAAGCTTATATTGTGTTTATAGTCGAATTGTAATACGCTAAATGTAAGGGGGATTGAACTTTTTAAGTGTGTAGATAGAGGAGGAACGTATATCCTTTTTTCGACAGACCTAACCCCCGCACATTTTTTTTCTCACTCAGTCTCTGACCATGGTTTACGATTTCGAAACAGCCTGCAACATCTGAAAGACACTGCCACCTATACCGCAATCATTACACATATAAATTCCAACACACATTTATATCCCAACATCCATCACTCCTAATGATGTTTTTTAGACACAAGAATAAATAATCGCACAAGCTGCGGTCCCATATTTCAAAATAAATTACAGCTTCCACAAAAAAAAAAAAAAAAACCGAAACTATTCCGCCACAGACCGTGCATATGCAGCTTAAACTATTTGTCAGACATCATGTCTATCTGGGAGCACATTACCCGGACCACCATATTGTATTTCCAAGTAAATACACAAACAACATGTATAGAGATACAAAAACATTTTTTTCCAAATATATTCCAAAGCCTCATAACAATTTCGAAAATTGTCTCGCCTAACCACTTGACAGGCGATTTTTATCCCGTACCCGTTCCACAAAAAAAAAAAATTGAGAACACCCTCAATTCCATTCCATTCCATGGAACTGGTCAAAGGACCATGAATAACCGTTATCTAATGGCTACCCGTTTTAGTGAATGAATGAAAAATCCATACGTAGCTGTTGATGCCCTAACGGTATTTTGAACTTGTGTTTCTGGGTGTGAATGATGGCTTTATTAGAGGGTCGGTTATAAAGTAATAACACTGGATTTATGAGTTGTTAAGGGAAGACGGGGGGAGCACCGAACACTGCCATTTTGGCTCACACAATCACAGATGCGAGTGTGTGCTGGTGTACATGTACTGTTTATGGAATGCGGGATTTGGCGTATAGGGAGAGGCACGTGTTGACAGTTATGTGCGGAAATCATCGATGCGGGATAAAAATCGGTTCTAATAGGATCATTTAGCATAACTGGTGTTGGTGCGGTCTTTATAGAGTGAACGACATTGCGGATATCGCAGATCATTGATTTAAATTACACACATGGCCATGTGATCGATGGCGAGAATGGTATATTCTATGAAAATGTAACTTTTAAGATGAGTCCTTTAGGCAGTTTTTTTTTTTTTTTTTTTTGTGGAATACATAAATAACTCTCTTTTTTAATATACAAAATAATGTGGGTTACGGGACAATGAGGGGAGTATGAAGTGGTTTAATTGGTGTCTGGCAACAGAAGATACATCACAAGACACACTGAGCAGTTGAGTTCAAAATGTCTGGCCAAATGTTATTGGGAATAAAAGTCTTGTTCAGCGAGATAGGTACATTTCCTAGTGAGTGCAAAATTACACAACTTTGCACCGATTTTCTATTGACTAGTCAACATAACCTTACCTTC
Source organism: Cheilosia urbana (assembly GCA_946477585.1). Classification (NCBI taxonomy): domain Eukaryota; kingdom Metazoa; phylum Arthropoda; class Insecta; order Diptera; family Syrphidae; genus Cheilosia; species Cheilosia urbana. Next base: position 12,798,106 of record OX297854.1, on the reverse strand, counting down.
TATTGTGCCCGCATCTACATCCCCTAATACAGCCAAGCAGATCTTAAGGCTCTAGGATCTTATTCGATCAGATCAAAGGTTTGGGAATGTTTCATCCTCCTTGAAGATCCGGCCGAGGACAACACAGTCACCATTGCTTGGATACCAGGTCATGAGGGATTTGAGGGCAATGAATGGGCAGACTATCTAACAAGAAGAGGAGCATCAAGCCTGTTCACGGTCCTAAGCCCTATTTCGGGGTACCTTCGAGTTAGGTACACTCAAAATTCAGGAAATGGGAAGATGATCACCTTGCCGAATACTGCGGACAGACACCAAAGGACAGAGGCAGGCTAAAAGATTCATAAGCCCAGCTCGTAGTAAAACAAGAAAATTACTTGAGCTAAGCAAGGAAGATCTAAGGATCTTAACGGGTTATCTTACTGGCCACTGGCCACTAAGATACCATCTCCAAAATATGATACCCACGGAGAAGAGGAGGAGACAACGGAACACATACTCTGCGAATGCCCTGCTGTGGCAAGGAATAGATCGATCCATATGCAAGGGGCGTTTTTAAGTCCTGCAGACATAGCAAAAATGGAACCAAAAAGGGTACTGACTACTGAGGCTTATAAAGAGCCTCAACAGCTCCCTGCGTTAAATGGGTGATTTTTTAGCTGGTTTGGTTTTGGCAACACTGGTTTTGACAGCTGACGTGTGTTTAGTACCTTGTGTCACTGTCAAACAGCTTCAGTTTGGTTTGCAATTTAACCATGGATCGTCTTACAAATGAACAACGCTTGCAAATTATTGAATTTTACTATCAAAATTCGTGCTCGGTTCGAAATGTTCATCGCGCGCTGCTTCCATTTTATGATCGGCATTCTCGACCTTCTGAGCAGTCTATTCGGAAGATTGTGACCAAATTTCGCACCAAATTTACTTTGTTGGACATTAAACCACCAACACGTTTACGTACTGTGCGTAGTGAAGAAAATATTGCGGCCGTATCAGCTAGTGTGACAGAAGACCGCGAAATGTCGATTCGGCGCCGTTCCCAGCAGTTAGGCCTTTGTTACAGCACTACGTGGAAAATTTTGCGGAAGGATTTGTGCGTAAAGCCTTTTAAGATACAGCTTGTGCAAGAACTAAAGCCAGCCGACCTACCACAACGCCGAATTTTTGGTGAATGGGCTCTTGGAAAGCTGGCCGAGGATCCGCTTTTTTATCGAAAAATTGTGTTCAGCGATGAGGCTCATTTTTGGTTGAATGGGTACGTAAAAAAGCAAAATTGCCGCATTTGGAGTGAAGATCAGCCAGAAGCATTGCAACAGCTACCAATGCATCCCGAAAAAGCCACTGTTTGGTGCGGTTTATGGGCCGGCGGCATTATTGGGCCATATTTCTTCAAAGATGATGCGAATCGCAGCGTTACTGTCAATGGTGAACGCTACCGAGCGATGATAACAAACTTTTTTTTGCCCGAAATGGAAGTTCTTGACTTGCATGATATGTGGTTTCAACAAGACGGTGCCACATGCCACACAGCACGCGAAACAATGGCGCAATTGCGAGGCGAGTTTGGTGAACAGTTAATTTCACGTTTCGGGCCGGTCTCTTGGCCGCCTAGATCGTGCGATTTGACACCATTAGATTATTTTTTGTGGGGGTATGTCAAGGCTAATGTGTATAGGGACAATCCCGCTTCGATTGATGCACTGGAAGCCAACATCCATGCATTCATTCGTGAGATACCGGCCGATATGTGTGAAAGAGTATGCCAAAATTGGACTCAGCGGATGGACTACCTGAGACGCAGCCGCGGTCAACATTTGCATGAAATTATCTTTAAACATTAAATTGCAAGGTTCAAACTATTGATTCAAATAAATATTTCATTCATTTTTTCGAATTTTTTGTGTTTTTTTTTTAAAAAAAGTTCTAAGCCTCTTAAAAAATCACCCGTTATAAGAGGCCAACACAATAGATCTCTTCTGGTCGCAGTGTACCTGTACAGGGGCTATTACTTAAAATACAACCTTCTATATTGGATACGAAGATCGCTCAATCTTCCTCAGGAGCTTAACCTTACCTGCCCCAATTCATTACCAAATTGTGTACGAGCGTTTGAATTTCATAAAAAAACATATAAACTGAGTTTTACAAGGGCAACAGCTTTGCCAGACGGTCAAAATATTTCCCCCCAAATGAACCTGGAAATCCCCCAGATTTTGATATTTTTTCCAAAAAAAACCCAACTTTTTGTCATCATTTTTTTTTAACAAGTTTTATGTACAACTTAAAAATAAATAAATAGTCGGCGAAACAAATTCGAAGAGACCCAAGGCCAAGCTTCTCACAGGCATTCGTTTTGTGTGCGTTTTGCACTTTTGGAACGAATGGAAGGGATCTACAATTTTATGCCGAGTTCAAACGGGTATTTATTTTAAATAACAGGGACAGAACTTGTTAGAAATATTGATATGTCGCTCAAAGCGGCTTTCAAGCATTAGCCTAATATGTGGAGAGAGATCTGATGGCTATCAAAGACAAAATACATAATATGAACAATGTCCTTTTTACTTTATAAGGTAGTTGGGCTATTTATTTTCCAAAATAACAAGAGTGTTCATTTTCTTGTTAAATATTTCTTAGTCTGTTTTTGTTTCAGTGTTAAGTCCTCTTCTATTACGCCAATGCCAGGAAAGGCAACGAGGACATCTTAGGTAGAAAAATCTAAAAATAACCACCGTCTATGACAGCATAGGTTTATACTTATACTTATTGATTTTGCTATGGAAGATGAAGGACTCGACTTGGAGCAGAAGGGCATCTCATCAAACTTGGAAGGCGCCCATTCCAAGGGCCGATTTAAATTCCTACCTCGGTCCTAATGTAGACACAAATTGAGCCGCAACTCTGCCCGTCTGACTCAACAGTGACTTAGTTTCTTAAAGAAGCAATTAGTCCAGCAAAGACTTTAATCGAAGCAACCAAACTGAAACAATCCCCATCCAGTGAAACGACAACCAAGACTCCCTCCACGGAAGAGAGAGCCAGTCTTCCTGCGAATAATTAAATTTCCTTTTTAAAAGGATTTCCAAAGATTATTAAACGCATAATGACAGAAACTTCGAGGCAGCGAAAACTTTTTCGAAATTAAGAAAACTACAAGGAACCGCAAACAAATTGGAATTACTTTCCCATTTTTCGTCCTTCACCTCCACGCTCCACCACTCAAATTCTTTTTAATCACGGTACGCTGTTCAAATTGATTTTCAAAAAGAAAACATTTTTCCCGCAAATGAGACTTGGCGTTGGACGTCGGCGAGGTGCTGCGCGACAAGTGGAGGTATCCGTCATGCGTCATGCGTCATGCCCCATGTGCTGTGCTTCATAATATTAATTATTTGACTTCGCGCGAGCACAAGAGCCAGCGTTAGGAAGTAAATTATTTCCAGACACGAAAACTCAATTTTATTGTTTAATCAGTTTCGCGCGGTAAGTGAAAAGAATAAAAATGTGTACAGCGACAGTCAAGGATAATCTTACAGGATATATACTGATACTGATCCCGTGCGGACTAGAGAAGCACTCGACTCCACAATTCTAGTCGTTCAATTGCCTTCAGATGGATGAGAATGATTTTTCATGCTGCTGCTGCACAAAGGAGCTGTTTCCGTTTTCTTATCTCCCACACTGTGCATTGACCGGAATTATGAAATGATGAATGGAGGGGCAACGACAACAGGGAACTAAAAAGTTGGAACAAATGCGATGAGGATGAGGACCGGCGACACGATGACGGTGACGTTGACGGATTGTGTTGCAGAGAGAACTCAAGTGAGACACACTACCGTATTTGTGTGTGCTACACAGTGTGACACCCATCCAGCTCGACCTTGGCCTGTTTCCTCGTTTTGCGTCACCGACCATGTCAACAGAGTTAAGCTCACCCTGGTCGCCCAGTTTTGTAGATGCCCCCCGGCAAATAATCGATTTTGTCCCCAATTTGAATAACCATAAATATAAACACATTAGCAACAGCCACTCAGATGGAGCATATCGAATCGATTCACCATGGTGGCAGTAGCACGAAGCTTTTGCCTAAGCGCTCTACTCCATATCCGTCCCCAACGGCCGGTAATGGATTGTGCTGGGGTCCTCTGATGGCGATGGGGCATAGCATCAATGAGCGTCTGTTTATACAGCGCGCAACAATATATCGGAGATCGGAGTGTGTCCTTGGATCAATAACTCAAACGCTCGTTGGGAAGTACTTTCGCAGCGCGCACTAAAAAAAACCGTACGATAAGGATAATGAGGCTTATTAACATTGAACGAGATAAAAATTAATGTAAAGCGATGATGACGCAGATCTATGGGTGCGGTTTGTGGTGCGACTATATGGGGGGCGTCCTTCGTTGGTTCTATTTTGAAGCAATTTCAGATGAAACGCGATTCGGTTGGGTGGGGAGACATCCGATTTTAGAAGTCTTACGACTCTTTGATCGTTATTTAGTGGGTTACGGTAAATACAACGGAATCGGCGAGGAAGGTGCGTTGATTTATGGAGCTGCTAATAACGATTTTATTGGTCCTTATTTTCCAGTTGATAAACCTCATTAAACAGATTGTAAAGATAGCAGTGGGGGAGGGTACAAAGAAAGGAATCGCCTCTTAGGAATTGTGTAATACAAGTAGGGAGTTTTAAGTGAATGATCGGAGGGCAAAAAGAGTCCTTAAATAAGGAAAATTGAAGAAGAGTCGCTATGCAGGGAGTACATACTTGTTCAACTTTAAGATAACCCAAACTACACCAATTTTTGATGGAACCAAAGTGCCCGGCAAGCGTAACAGTAGCGGAGCATCAGCAGAGTACATCAGATCTGAATGTAAGTCCTGGAGAAAATTAGAAGGACGTCAGTAGCAGATCACAACTATAACTGATACGAAGCATACGGATACCAGAGTGGGAACTAAACGGTCACTTAACTAAGCAGTGTAGCAAAGCAGAATAAAGACAGTTGCAGACCGATAACAGACACTTACAGAACGCTAACAGAGTAGTAGCAGAATACAAACAATTGCTTGCCAGAATTAGAAGACCGTACAGAAAAAAATAGCAGATCAGTATCAGAACCAGAGTAGAGAACCGAAGAAGATCAGTTTAGCTATAAGTTTCCGGAAAGCAATAGAACCATATCAGAATCATAACAGAAGAGCAAATGTTACATAACAGAGTTTCGTCATTGGAGAAAAAATCAAAAACCTGGCACTATGTTTGCACATCATTTGCGCATATTCCAGATCTACTCCAAGCTATATTTTGACATTTTGTACACTGCCAAGTTGATAACAGTGTCGCAGAAGTAAACAAGCAGTAGCTAAGTGTAGGTAAGCATAAAGTACATCGTCATAGATTGTGCGCAGATTTGAAGAAAAGTTTGGAACAGTTTGCAATAGTGGCACAATAATAATGCGTAGCTATAACAGAAATTTTAAAGTACAGTAAAACAAGAAAAAAGACAGTAACAAACGAATAACAGACCAGTGACGGCTTGCCAACCATGTAACAGAGTAATAGCAGAACAGATACAGCCAGGTAAAATGTTCATAACAGTGGCACAGTATTAATAAAATAAACATAGAGAAGCATACGAAGAGTGTTAGGGGAGAAGTACCTACTTCAAGTAGCATACAAATGAAAATTCAACAGACGAATAGCAGGGAAATAACAGACCACTAACAGAGTAGGAGCAGATTGCTAACCATAGCTTGAGCGCACCCAATCAAAACCAGGTCAGTAAAAAGAGGTATAATGAAGAGCAACAGAGTAATAACAGTATCACAACATAGTGTTATAGCAGAACAGTAACAGGTAAGTAGCATACGAGTGAGAGAGTATAATATAAAATAGAGAAGATGTAGAACAGCTCTAGTGTCTTCTGTAAGTAGCATATAAACAAAAACTCAATAGATTAACAGTAAAGATTCGAAGATAAACAAAAGCTGAACAGGAAGAGGCTACTAACAGAGCAGTAGCAGAATGCTACGAGGGAATACCAGGGAAATGACAGACCACCAACAGAGTAGTAGCAGATTGCTAACCATAGCTTAAACGCACCCAATTAAAACCAGGTCAGTAAAAAGAGGTGAAAGAGGTGTAATGAAGAGCAGCAGAGTAATAACAGTGTCGCAACAGTGTTATAGCAGAACAATAACAGATAAGTAGCATAAGATTGAGTGAGTATAATATAAAATAGAGAAGATGTAGTACAGCTCTAGTGTCTTCTGTAAGTAGCATATAAACAAAAACTCAATAGATTAACAGTAAAGATTAGAAGATAAACAAAAGTTGAACAGGAAGAGGTTACTAACAGAGTAGTAGCAGAATGCTAACCAAAGTTGACCATAATTCAAACGAAAGCAGATCAGGAGCTCATTATAGATGATTGCAAGAGAATAGACTAGTATGCGAATAGTGGGGGAGCATTGTGCATACCAAAAGTTCCATTTTCATTCGGGACATTTTCCTTGACTAACAGAGTATGCTGACTGCTGGCCTTATTCACATTTCGATTCATGTTTGACGTTCGGAGCTCCCGGTCCATATTTATTTGAAAATAGGAAACACGCGTGTCGTTAACCCACTTTCTAATTAACTGCAAACAGGTTTCGTTCTACAGTCTCTTGAAATTACCCACTTTCTGTCATCTTTAGCAAATGTATAAAGTGCAGGGTGAAAGTGATTTTTTGACTAGAAACCTCTCCCTTTCAAAGTAACTCACAATTGGGAGGAGCCCAGAAAAGCCAAGTGACCTTTGAGCCAAATGACCTTTGAGCCGAATGACCTTTGCCCTAAGTGGCCTTTGAACCAAAAACGAAAACAACCCAAGCTCAGTAGCCGAACGTTATGGCCAGAACTGAAGAAGAGCATTAACAGTGCAATAGCAGACCAGAGAAGCTGCAGAGTGCCAACAGAGGTCCTTTATAGGGAGTTGCAGTGTAGGTATAAAATTTGTCAGAAAAAGGAAAAGTGAAGAGTTGCCTTTCTTATGATGCCAACTCTGAAACTCAAACTGATCTTAAGCCGTGTACCGTGTATAAGTGCAAACGTCCTGTTTACACTACAGGTGCTTAAAACTTTTGCATGAAAGTCTCTCTCGACATCCCAACGGAAAGTGTAAATTCGCCCCACAACTGTTTCATTATACAAAGCAGAATCCGAGATCTCACGTCGAGATAAAACCGCATTTTCCAAGTAAAACAAAAAGCCACTACCGACCGTATCCCGTTTCAAGCCTGTGGTAACAGTTTTATTCCCCATCCGAGCACATATGCATATGAGTTGCATTCAGCTTTTGGTGTCAAATTCCATTGAGGAAAATATGCACAATCTCGTTTCCGTGTGCTCAAATCCATGTGTGCGCATCGTAACTTTCAATAAACGAACGGTTTTAGCGAGTCCCTTGTATCCGCCATATCAGTGGGTTATTTATATAATCCAAACACACATTTGTATGCGGTTTAAAACAACTGTAACCTCCCATTTAAAACCAATATTCCGATTGCGATGCATCCCATTTCTAATGAACCCGTTTTTCCATTCGAGGTCAGAGTGGTTGTGGGTTTTTATTTATACACCTTCGGTTGGTGAGAGTGTGTGCATGAATAAGATAGCATCTCATCTCTCCCCCCAAGGAGGGCGAGTGTTTTCGCTTTAATTAAACTTTTAACCGTTGACCTCATGTATTATTCCATTAGATCCCGAAACGGATATGTTGTTACCAAATCAATGCCACAGTGGCAACAGCTTTAGTCCGTAGAAGCATCGGCATCAGCAAAAGTAACATCATCATCATCATCATCAGCCACATGAAGGATACTAACCAAATCCGCACCGCAATTAGTTTCTTTGTTCGACACAGAGGTCGCATGGCATACAAAGCGAGCACAGTGGGGTCGAGAAGTATACCTTGCTGTCCAGAGGTCGGTGGACTGTTGGGCTCCGAATAAGTTGCTTGCTCAATTTAGCGTTACACACACCGACTTGTTAGTGGGGGGCCATGGTCATCTCATTAGTGAAAAATCAATTACGCGCCATTAAAATTCGAGTTGCGTACACACGCAAGGCAAACACAGAGACGAGAACCTTCTTAATTGTGCGAAACCGCTAAAATAGTGCTCAACCTTCGTGTGTCGAGGGTTTTTCTGCGTATTCGTCCTTCCCTTGGCTCCCAGGCCCCACCCAATGTCGGGCATAATCTTATTTCCCATTTATGCATAATTAAAATGGAAAATTATTCGGCGTTGCCGTCGGACTAAACCGGCAGGTTGTGTGGCCCTGGGGGATGCTTTCCACTAATGTTGGTGTTCATCTGTTGCGGTGACTGAATTGTAAGTGTCGATGTGTGCCAAGTGTAGCAGTCCCCAGCCAGCATCCCGAAGGTGTTTGGCGTTAAAGCCTGTGTTGTGTAATTTGTGGTTTCGAGGGACTATAATTCGTCAGCGTGTAATCAGAGGATGTTGGGAAATTGAAAACTTCCGCGGGCGCTATGTGTTCTACCACATTGGTGGGGATATATGCAACCCCTTACCATGGGTGTGCAAAAGTTTCAGCCTTTCATATAGTTTTGAGTTTGAAGGACAAAGTTGGACAGCTACAGTCAAGAGCAACTCGTATAAACTGCGAAGACACAAAATCGTGCCAAATGGAGTTTTCGGTTTGTGGCAACGAGTTTTACTTAAAAAGAGAATCTCTATCATTCGATTCAAAAAATAAGGAACTTTTTGGGGCAACAGGTAAGGCCCTGGTCTTAATCTTGTCACAACAATTCGTTTGTGCAAGTTTTGGACATATTTCGGATATTGTTTCATACTACAAAAATCAGCCTTGTGAAATTGTGCATCATTTCCAGGTTCACACAATTGGATTCGAGGTATTTGCATTTTGTTCTCCCGTGAATCGCCGGCGATTCTTCGGATAACATTCCCCGAAAAGTCAATATTTTTACTTGATACTTGTATCCGCGAATGGGCGGCGATTCCACGATCATCTTAGCCGCAATGTTAACCATTTTATAAGGCACTTGCATCCGCGAATCGGAGGCGATTCTTCCATCAAAATTTCCCAAAACGTCAATAGTTTTGCCTGATAGTTGTATCCGCGAATTATCGGTGATTCTCCGGCCAACATTCCCCGGAACGTCAATAGTTTTACTTGATACTTGTATCTGCGAATGGGCGGCGATTCCACGCACTTGCATCCGCGAATCGGAGGCGATCCTTCCATCAACATTTCCCAAAACGTCAACAATTTTGCCTGATAGTTTTATCCGCGAATTATCGGTGATTCTCCGACCAACATTCCCCGGAACGTCAATAGTTTTACTCGATACTTGTATCCGCGAATGGGCGTCGATTCCACGCACTTGCATCCGCGAATCGGAGACGAATCTTTGGCCGCAATGTGAACCATTTTATAAGACACTTGCATCATCGAATCGGAGGTGATTCTTCTATCAACATTCCCCAAAATGTCAATAGTTTTGCCTGATAGTTGTATCCGCGAATAATCGGTGATTCTCCGACCAACATTCCCCGGAACGTCAGTAGTTTTACTTGATACTTGTATCGGCGGTGATTCCACGATCATTTTGGCCGCAATGTGAACCATTTTATAAGGTACTTGCATCCGCGAATCTGAGGCAATTCTTCCATCAAAATTTCCCAAAACGTCAATAGTTTTGCCTGATAATTGTATCCGCGAATTATCGGTGATTCTCCGACCAACATTTCCCGGAACGTCAACAGTTTTACTCGATACTTGTATCCGCGAATGGGCGTCGATTCCACGCACTTGCATCCGCGAATCGGAGACGAATCTTCGATCAACATTCCGCAGAATGTCAATAGTTTTGCCTGATGCTTGTATCCTCGAATTATCGGCGATTCACTGACCAACATTCCGCGGAACGTCAACAGTTTTACAATATATTTCAGTCGCCTGCGACTCCAAGGCAAACTCGCCGGCGAAGGAAATCTTCTTCTTGCTAATTTGAGGTGACTAAATGCGAATCGCCTGGTTTGTTATCGGCGTTGGTTTGATGGACAAAAATGAAAAAAACTGAGGCCCTGCCACACTTTACGGGTAGATGCTAAGAGTAGGAGAAACCTTCAACTGAAGGAAAATTTGAATAGCTGACCCTTTTACCAGCTTCCAGTATTTGGAGCTAAAAGAGCGCACTTCTTATGCATCGCTAATGTCATCTATATCGACTTTCCATACCCCAAGTGGTACGAAAACCTCAGCCCCTTACTGTGCAGTCATACGACACTTACTACATGCTTTGCAATCTCTAACACTATTCGCATAGTTGTCACATCTCAGCACAAAATGTATCCGTGTGTGCTTTGTCCTACAGCGTGTGTTTATTCTGCTTGTTCCGTCCCTCGGAAATTAAATAATGAAGCACACATTGAAGCGACTGTCGTTGTCGTATGCATCGACATTTGCGGTATTGCCCTCTTCGAGATGAAAATCGATACTTCAACGCAGAGTGGGTATCGTCTTTAACCCTTTGTGCCTCCTCCCGCTTCCTTTATCCTTTATCCTACTATACTCTGAGTGAGCAGTTCTATATTGAGGCACGAGAAAAAGGGCGGAACAAGTCTTTTGTGCAGCACCGCTCCCCCAGCTAAAGGTTATCAGCTAGAATCGCACCGCTCTAGGACTCTCTGGATACACACGTATGTATGAGCGTAACACAAGCCACAAGATCAGGGGATAATGGAGCTTTGCCGGATGAAGTGGATGCTTCAGCTCGCACTAACTATTGAACTTGGCTCGGTATATATCGAGGACATCATTGTATCTCACCCATCTATGATGGGGAGTGAGCAGGCAGCATAGTCTATCGCAGTGTGTCTGTGTGCAAACACAGGAAATGGGAGAGCACATTAAACGGCATTTTATGGAAATCATAAAATCATTTTTCAATCACAGTTTTTGTAAGAGTTTTCGTTGAAGAGCCACACACACCACCTCCCTGGGCCTGAGAAGCGACGTCATTATCCCCGACGAGGACGACCAATATATCGGAGGCATTGTGCTCGTTCGATTACACTCATCATCGTTTTATTCATCTTCCAAATATAATACTTAGTACCTCTTCGTACTCGAGTGAGTATATTTTTTGTTTATTTTTTATTTTTGTTCGTCCTGCGGTTGCTCTCTGGGGCCCGTTTTGGCCCACCACAGAACTCACGGCGTCGCGACCGACGACGCTTTGAGAAGTGCGAGTGTATGCCTGTGCGGATCGAACCCGAAGGAGAATATACAACATCGATAGAAAATTTCCTTTCAATTGCAATCGAAGTGGATGCGGAGCAGGGACTGGGAGACAAAACATTTCGACAGCGCCCTTGCAGGTTTCAATGGAATAAACGAAAAGTTTTCTTCCTCCTTTTTTCGGTGAGATGGTATCCATGTTGTGTAATGGGAATGCTAGCTGAAAGGATATTTGATATAATGTGTGAGTAAGTAAGCGGTTTTTTTCTTCTTGTGGTTACAAAACAAAGTGGCATAGTGGCATGGAACGTGATATAGGTTAAGGCAATCGCATGGGCCACTAAGAGGGTTGGCAAAAGGAAAAAAAAAAAGAAGAGAAAACACGCGTGCCATTTAAACATTGATTCGATAAAAACGTCGTAGGTTGGGGTGTTTTATGGGGCAGATACGGTCTCGTATACGATGGCAGTTATTTGACCCAGCTTTACCTGGGATACCATGTTTGACAGCTTGCCACATTTTCGATTAGGAAATTGATTGCCCTTCGACACATGTTTTTGGTCAGATTAGACCGGACACTTGGAATGGTGCGCCGCGCTAAAATATGTGGCGTTATGTTGGCCATACTTATTGGAAAGGATATTTGGACTAGGAGTTGCAAAGAGTTGGGGAGGAAGGTCTGTCTTAGGTCTTAGATGCGGACGGCAATGTTGGAGTTGCTACAGAGTTCAAATTTTTACCTCCAACAACCAATTTTAGCAGCATTGCCATCTATCCACCTACTTTTGGCTGTGATAAAGTAGTAAAAAGCTGTATAGGGATCCGTCCTCGAAGTATGAGAAGTAGCAGCTTTCTGGCTACATACTCCGAGAGGAGTTCATCTTACACAGCAATTGAAGTAGAGATCTAATGGCCAGATGTAAGCATACACGGGCGTTTCGGAAGCTGCTCATTGCAGTGTCTGTCTTACACTTGAGCTTACAATTGAAAAGACTAAGAAAAATCAACCTCGAGGCAGAGTTTATGCCCAGAAAAGGTTGCCCTTAGGCTATTTGGTAACTTAAGTGAAAACCAAACACCATTGGGAGGGCAGTTTACTGAAAAAGAGACGATCGCGGGGCTAGTGGACAATGGTGGCAGAGCTATGGGACAATGCCACCTCTCACATCGCTAAAGTGACTTACTGGCGCTAGAATATCTGGCCGCTTTCACCCAAGGGGCTTAGGAAAGTTCTTGACCCACCTCACTAAAAAGTATATACTAATAACAATCAAAAGAAACAAAAAACTACGACAAAAGCCTCGGATCTTGATGATCTAATGGTTGGCAATCACAGCAAACAAAAAAAAGCACACTAAGTTCGGATCAGCAAGCTTAAGGGGAAACTTTGAATAAGTACCGAGGTGACCTAAGAGCCATCTACTAAATGAAACGGTTTAGGGACCAACTCCTAGTAAACATCCTGTATATCTATATGAAAAGCAACATCAGCGTTTATATGGATCTCGGTCTAGGTCACTGAGAAGAATGCTTAGGCTAGAAGTATATAAGGCTTGGCAAAAGTATGAGCCGATCACAGTCCGCATCAAGATCAAATTTAAAGCAGTACTTTAACAGTGCTAACGCCAGCACAGAGCTCAGAGATGAAGGAACCACGGTCTTCACTATAGAAGACTTAACATTTGAGGCTCGCGGAGAACGCCCTCAAGTTTGCTATTGGGAGAGGAGGCAATTTTCGTATTCACAATTTCAAAACACGTCCTGCATTCAATACTTCCAGGAGCGGTCTCAACGTTAATAAACCTCGCAGCAGACGAAACATTTTCACTGTATTAAAAAACGAGGATACGCGTCAAAGCCGTCATCCAAATTAATCATGGGATCGAAGCAGGAATAACCTAAGTTGCCATTGATACTCGAACTTTTTACACCTATACCTCTATATGGAAGTAGCTAAATCCCGAACTGGGTTAGCCATCACCGTACAACCTGTAGCCTCTCAGTCTCAGCAGGTACATCAGCAGTATCGAGTGCTGACAACCAGTGACGTATACCTAACCTACTATCAGTGGCAGTGGTGTTGCCACCGATGTGCTGGATTTTACAAAGGGATCGCTTCTACTTCGCTGATTGAGTAAGGAGTGGCATACGCCGCCACGAACAGGGCATATCAGTCACTGTGAACCAAACCCATCACTACTGGGTGGAGAATTGACTTATAATTAATTAAAAAAAACAAAAAACCCGACAGACTGTAAAAAAAAATCTCAGTTACTGACTTTTTTTTTTTTTTTTCTTAATTTATATTTTTATAATTATTGGTTTAGCCTATGACACTCCAGGGAAGAATACGAATCTAGTGACACCTCACTCTTTAAAATCGGTCAAGCCGTTTAGGCTACAGGGCGTCACGTAGGAATGTACATAGGATACGCGCGAAACACATAACCCTCTCTGTGTACAGTCGGGTAAAAAGAAAGAAAAAGAGCACAAGAAGCTGTCAAATCAATGTTGGAAAATTCGGCAAAAAAATCGACCATCCAGAGGCCTGCGAGGTTGATATGGGAATATGGTAGCACTTCCGCAGACAGCAATCAAATGGCCATAGATCTTGAAATAGGGGAGCCTTCCTGGGTCTCTGGCACACTGCGCCTCTCCAAAAGGAGCCTATTGGCCATGGTCTACCCCTTTTTGGTCATAAAGTTGCATATAAAGCGAACCTTCAATGAAAAGAATCTAAGAAACCGGTCACCTCAGTCGTTATGAACACCCCTTCGGGTAGGGGTTAGAATATACCCGAGGTAGGCATGCCTGTCGTAAAAGGCGACTAAAATCCAACCTCCGTATACCGAGTGAAATGGTGTATACAAAAAATGCAATGAACAAAACGAAAAGATTAACTACCCCAGGTGGCAGTCCAGCTTTACTGGAAAATCCACCCTCTTCGGAGGTCGGCTCTACGGATTCTGGGGAGAGCCGCTTATTGCAATCTATTAACCCTTTTATTAAAAGCTCAAGGGTATCTCGATCTCCTCCAACAAGATCGAATAACGCCGGGAAAAGAAGTCCGCCGGGAGCGCTAGCGCGTGAAAAACAGGACTCAGTGAAAGATAAAAGTCTTGAGGAAGAAAATAAAGAACTCCGAATCAAGCTTAAGGAAATGGATCTACTCTATCAAGATCTTAAGAAAGAGATAGAACTGTTAAAAGAACAAAATAAGGTTCTAAGGAACACCCATTTGCAGAAAGAACGCGAATGTACTCCACCACGCTTGGCTAGTCGGGAATACCACACCGACGAAGAAGAGCTAGCGCGCGAAACGAATTGGGTCACTAAAAAAAGACCTAGTAAGAAAAGGAGAGCCGGTTCTTCGCCTGAAGTCGAGCCCTTAAAAGAACAAACGCGTAAAGTACCGCAAGAAAAACAACTCCGACGGCATATTCGCGCACCGCCTCCAATAAACGTAGTTGGGGTAACGGAGTATAATAAATTGCACAGCCTCCTTAAAGGAACGATAATATCGAAATTTAAGGTTACATCTTTGAGGAATAATGCGTGGAAAATTAACGTCGATAACCACGAAGACTACCGGGCAGTGTCCCAAAAGCTAAATACTGAGAAGATCCAGTGGTATACTTTCGAAATAAAGTCAGAAAGGCCATATCGTGTTGTAGCAAGGGGACTCCACCCCTCATGCAAAAAAGAAGAGGTTATAAACGACCTTCAAGCAAAAGGGTTTAAAATTCTTGATGCCGTTAATATCATCAAGAAGGAGAAACAGAAATCGGAAGAAGATAAAGATGTCCTGGTAAGGCGTAGACTTCCGCTCTTTATGCTTACCTTCGATAGGTCCGATAATATCGAAGATATCTTCCGAATTAAAACCATAGTAAATATCGTGGTTAAAATCGAGCCGATGCGCAGAAATTTGAAAATAATTCCACAGTGCAAACGTTGCCAGGAATTTAATCACACGCAAATGTATTGCAAAAAAGAGCCGCGATGTGTGAAATGCGCCGGAAATCACTTCTCCCAAAGCTGTGCAGCAAATAAGCCATCCTCCGCTACTTGTGCTAACTGTAAGGGAAAGCACCCTGCAAATTATAGAGGTTGTGAAGTAGCTAAGGAGTTGCAAAAACGGAGAGATGCGCTCCTTAAGCCTCAAAATAAAAAAACAAAGCCGCTAACGAATACAAAGCGTAAGACCGCCCAGGAGGTAGTAGGCAACATAAAACCTCCGATTCCAGAGCGTAAGAATGTCAGAGAAAGAGAGACAACAGAAAAGCCCTCGACCTCTGTTGCCAAAAGAAACGCTACTGAAAAGTTACCATCAGTAAAGCCATCGAATAGTGGCCCTCGGCCAGCCAGAGAAGTGCAGACCTACGCTCAGGCCGCGGCATACGACGGAGCAAAAAACGTTGAAACTTCGCCGGACCCTGTTTCTCATGTATTCTCAGTTGTTCTCCAGAAACTTGAAGAACAAAGCAAAATAAATAAAATTATTCTCGATCGCTTGGTTAAGCTCGAGAATAATTCACGGAAAACGCGTACATCAAATAAAATATGAATGAAAAACCAATGTTAAAAATATGCACTTGGAATGCAAACGGTCTTTTGCAAAAACTCGACGAATTGGAAATGTTCATACGCGAGAAAGATCTTGACATTTGCTTGATTTCTGAAACTCACGTGAAAAAGGGATCGAGCTTAAAAATAAAAGGCTATAACGACTTCCACGCTTGTCACCCTTCGGGAAACGCGAGAGGTGGATCGTCATTGTTTATTAAAGACTGCATTGAACAATACGAAGACCTGAAGATAGAGCTTGAAACTATGCAACTGTGCACGATTCGAGTAAAAAATAGTCAGCGTACTCTTAGAATTTCATCTATCTACTGTCCACCGCGTTCCGCGCTTGAAAAAACTGATTATACTAACTTGCTTAAATCGCTCAAACCAAACTTCATTATTGGCGGCGATTTTAATGCGAAACACACGTTCTGGGGTTCTAGATATATTTCGCGAAAAGGAAGAATGCTATATGGGGCAGGTATGGAATATAGTTGTGATTTCCACTCGACGAGCAAACCGACCTACTGGCCAACTGATACTTCAAAAATACCTGACCTGATCGATTTTTTCGTCGTGAAAGGAATATCTACCAACCACATTAAAGTTGAAGAGAGCTTTGATCTGTCATCTGATCATTCACCGGTTATTTTAACATTGAGCGTAAAACTAGTAAATAACCTTGAGCCAGCGAGATTAACTGGTAGAACAACTAACTGGGAAGGCTTTAGGAACGAAATTGAAGAGAATGTTGAACTGAGCGTTCCACTTACGACACCCTATGAACTTGAGGTTGAAGTAGATCGCTTCGTTGAGATCGTACAGCTCGCTTCCTGGAATAATACGCCTAATCCAAGGAATGCGCCGGCCAAATACGGTCTACGATATCCTCCCGAAATAAAAGAATTGGTCAACGAAAAAAGGAAGGCGCGTAAAAAATGGCAACAAAGTCGCGCCCCGCAACATAAAACACATTTGAATTATTTGTGCAATTTGTTGAAGACAGCTATTAAGGACTTCAAAAATCGTGCGATAGGTTCTTACCTTGAAAGTTTAACGGCGAAAAAAGATTCCAATTATTCACTTTGGAAAGCTGTAAAAGGCACCAAAAGGCCCAAAATCCCCGCGCCGCCAATTAAAATAAATGAAAATGAATGGGCAAGGGAAGATAAGGAAAAAGCGGACGTTTTTGCCGCCTATTTAGAAGAAACCTTTAAACCGTACGATGGTCGGGCGGTACACGACAGTTTTATTGGGACGGAATTACAATCCGACGGTTCAATACTCACAAGTGCAACGCTAAGGGAACTAAAACGTGAAATTGAATCCCTAAAACCTAAGAAAGCTCCTGGTTATGATTTGATCACGGGAGAAGTTCTCAAAGTTCTACCAAGAAAAGCATTAATTAAGCTTCTTCATATAATAAATGCCGCGCTCAGACTAAAACACGTACCGAGCCAATGGAAAGTTGCGGAGGTCATAATGGTTTTAAATCCAGGAAAACCGCCAAATGAAGTAAAGTCGTATAGACCAATTTCCCTTCTTCCAGTCGTATCCAAAGTTTTCGAGAGAATCTTACTAACGCGCCTACAACCGGTTATAGAAAACAATAATCTTATCCCTGACCACCAGTTTGGGTTCAGAACCAAGCATTCGACGATTGATCAAGTGCATAGAATTACTGACGTAATTGAGAAAGCATTTGAAGAAAAAAAGATATGCTCAAGCGTATTCCTTGACGTCTCACAAGCCTTTGATAAGGTGTGGCATGACGGCTTAAAATTTAAATTACGACAAGTTCTTCCCGTACGCCTATATGATATTTTAGAATCATATCTCGGGAATAGACTCTTCCGTGTTAGACATGGAAACGAATACTCTGAGCTTAAGGAAATTTCGGCCGGCGTGCCGCAAGGAAGTGTCCTAGGGCCCCTTCTCTATCTGCTATATACTCGCGATATACCAAGAGAAGATGGCACTACTCTCGCTACGTTCGCCGACGACACCGCTATCCTAGCAGTAGGTAACACTATTGAAGAAACGACTGCAAAACTGCAAATCGCACTAAATAAGGTAAATGAATGGACGAGGGACTGGCGGATCACCCTCAACGAAACTAAATCTGTTCACGTGAATTTCACGTATAAGAAAACAAATGACTTGCCAATTTTTTTAAACTTGGCCCGAATACCCTTTGCAAACGAGGCCAAATACCTGGGAATGACACTCGACGCAAAGCTGAAATGGAATTCGCACGTGAAAATGAAACGTAAAGAACTCGATATCAAATATAGAGAAATGTACTGGTTACTCGGAAAACATTCCCAGCTCAGTACCGAAAACAAACTGCTTCTATACAAGCAAGTGCTAAAGCCGGTGTGGACCTACGGTATACAACTCTGGGGTTGTACCAAGAAAACAAATGTCAATATTCTACAAACTTTTCAAAATAAAGTACTTAGAGAAATTGTACAAGCACCATGGTATATTAGAAACGACGATATTCACAGAGATCTCGGAATTCCAATAATTGAAGCTGAAACAAAAAGCTTCGCGAGAAAGCATAGAAACCGACTAATCGGACATGTCAACTATTCAGTCCGACAAATTTTGGACGAGAACAATTTATTGCGCCGACTACAGAGAACGAAACCGTTCGACTTGGCAAGATAGGATTAACCGCGTCTAAATTGCGGAAGATGCAGGATCTTTTATTGGAAAGTAGCCTGTCAAAAGTTATTATTTCGTTATAGAAAAATTGCTTGATAAGTTACATCTTAGTTGCAGTATCTAACAATTCTTCGAAGGGTGGTGTTTTTAGTCAGTAAAAATCTGACACTACTATGAGCACGCGCTTGCTATTCTCATAGTGTCTTTGGAAGATTTTCACCTACCCTCGGTAAAAAAAAAAAAAAAAAAAAAAAAAAAAAAAAAAAAAGTCGTTATGATCGACAAGGCGCAGGGAAATAACTTCACGGACAATAACTTCACACGGGAAATAACTTCACATTGAGTGGAAGTTTTTGCTTGTTTTTCACTTTCATTGGGAAATAACTTCACATAAAAAAAGTGAAATTATTTCCCGTGAAGTTATTTCCCTGCACCGATCGCCAACGGCCCATGTATCCCGATCAGATATCCAAAACCATCGCCTAGCTTCGGGGCCCAGGCCTTCCTTTAATCGATGGCACCGTTGGATCGGAGTTCTGCAACGATCGGCTGTCATTTTGTTCAAAATGTTGTATTAACAGCGACTGTGGGAGAAGCATTCACCTCCGCACGATCCCCCCTAAGCCACCTATTTGTGCAAGCGGGTTTTTCAATAAGTATTCAAAAATGTTGGTCAAAGTTGAACTTCTGGGCTCAAATCAAAGTACTGGTAAGGAAAAGTGTTTACAAGACACTAGGCCTTACTTCCCACAAACCTTCATAAAGCTGTATGTCTCTTCCGCTGGTCCCAAACTGATTGAAAAGCTTTCTCGCGAGAGTTCAGAGAACCTAAGAGTGTAATTTTTGTTATGTCGAATGTCGAGTCCTGCGCATCTAACCACCAGAGTCTGCATAAGTTCCGGGAATTTGGACACAGTCTTTCCGTCTTTCCATAGCTCTTCTTCAGGTGCTTCGTATGTTCATAGCGACGGCGGTTAATTTTACGAATTTTACCATCTACTCGTACATGATAGTGTGCCTACTTTCTGTTTAATAAAGTCCGATATTAGTGGTCGAATGGATCTGGCTGTATTCTTGGATAAGCGCGGTTACTTGAGGCTTCGGAGTTATTTGTCTCTGTCAGAGTTGACACCCAGACAAGACGACTCCACAAGCTACCATTTAAATACTGTTCTGCCATTTCTCCACAAGGAAATTCATCTTTGAAATACGAGTAAAACAATATGCAGCAATATAATACGCACTGTGTAAAAAAAAACCACCCACCATCCAATTAAACGATGCGAAAAATTGCCTCTCTCCTCGCCCATAATTCAAAGACAAGAGAAATATCGCTCGCTGTACCTAATTAAAATCCCAGCCCAATTTATACATCGCACCCAACCGCATTTACAAAAGACACAGCTCTCATCAAACGGAGTCGCATCCTCTGAGAATAAATCCCAGCCACCAGTTTGTTCCTTCCTCGACTGTAATTAAAGGGAAGCGCAAAAGATTTGTCAAAACCACGACGCGAACAAAAAAAGGTAAGAAAAAAACCAACACACAAAAAAGTATAAATCCTCGCTGTGGGTAGATCCTCCTACGTGCGCGCCCGCCTATATTACCATAAACAGGACGAGAAAAAAGAAACCGCTCACCATGACATCAAAAATTCATGATTTCCATGTAAACATCTGGTGGAAGCCATCATCTCAAAATGGGTCTTCGGGTGCCCAAGCCCGCGCGCACTATACCTAAGGTTCGTCATTGCTGGCCCTCGTCATCAGACATCAGGACTATAGCCGCATGGAAACAACGGGAGGATAATAAATTTCAGACATTTCCATAAATCGGAAGAAATGAAAAATTGAAGGATATTCAATACTGCGGAGACTCCCGCAATCGCAAGGACATGCTACTTACGAGCGCATCGTGTTAACATTGTCGAAAAGATTTCCAATGAAATATTGAACGCGCACTGCAAATAAATTCTGCGGATCGAAAGCTCTAGTCGTGGTTGTCGGTGATAAGAGCAGCAAGTAGCTTTCGCCAAGTCGTCCTCACGCCCTCGCCCCTCATCCTCATCGTCTAATAAGGGCAAGAACGTGGCACACACTTACACTGGGTCGTCTTGTATGTAAATGGTGGTGGATAAATGGTGGTGCCACTGGGAACGGTGTCAATTTGTTTTATTTTCGATTAAATCGGTGACTCATTGAACTGGAAATTCTGACCTCTCTCCAAGGTGGAGCTGTTCATTGGGACCTAATTTAGAGCACACCGAATGTAGAGTACACGAGGCTGTTTGCATTTTGCAGTGAAAGGAAGATGCTGCTACCTGATGCAATCGGGGCTACGGCGAAAGAGTTGCCAGGCCGGAGTCGGGATTTTGGCTTTCAATGAATGAAACAGTTTTCGACGTGCCTTAGCCTTGAGTTTTAATCTACTTTTTTATCTCACAACCCCACTCAAGCTTACCTAACCTAACCCTGCCCTGAGTTCTTTTAGTTTTACCATATTCTTGCCAATAACCGGCGTGGGTGCTTCGTGTTTTTGAGAATTTTCTAAAGAAAACGGATAAGCTTTAAAAAATGAATGCCGAACCTCAAGATTTGGTCAAAAACGCCCCTTAAAAGTGGGCGTGCCAAAGAAAGTTGTTTATGGGCGAATTTTTAAGCTAGTCACAAGATTTTAATATTCCAGTGAAAGTTGTTGAATTTGACGAAGATTGTTTAAGTGGACCCAGTGGTAAGCGATCTGGCCTCCGATTTAACGTCCAGAAGAGCAAAAAGTACACGAAAAAGCTTCTTTCTACTGCGTAGCCTTTTGCAAACGTCTGACAACATCGGAGAGTACATCTGCCATAAAGAAGGTTTATAAAGGTTGCACAAGATCGGGGAGATAATCTGCCATAAGGAAGCGGCTCAATTTAGCCCCATGGGATCGGTGTAAAGTTGTAGGTCCGTTCCAAGAGTTTCAAAAAATGCAAGCTGACATTAACGCCTGGTTATGTTAGGGCTACCAAGTCTCTGCCTTCGAGTTAGAGTGTAAACGAATTTTTCCTTCCCGCCTTAGAGAGAGGAGTACAAACTTGCTCCCATTCACCTCTGTTTTCCTAAGACCGCAAACCGACACGATAGGGATTTCGAAACGGTCCAGAGGCTCACACTAGTCGGCAGGAGCCAGACAGCGGAGCGCTCGAGGATCAAGGCGTCGCCTTAATCGCGGTAAAGCGGTCCTACACTTTGAATGGCTTAAAAAGTTGCTTAACCCCGAAAAATGTTTACAAAGTGGTTCTAAGATTGACTTGTACCTAATGGGACTGGCAGTCTTCTCGACAAAACTATGTACAGCAAGCTTATCTAAACCGGCGTCTTTCAATCCTACATAATTCGACATCCAAACAGAGATAGGTATCTTTGGTGACAGCCAGACCACGCTTAAGGCTCTCGGTTTAACCCCAACGTCGCCTTTTATCGCGGTAAAGCGCTTTTCACCTGGATTTCCTAAAGATAGCTTTTTAAAGAAGTTCTAGGAACAATTTGAATGGTTTCAAAAGTAGCTTAACCCCGAAAAATGTTTACAAAGTGGTTCTAAGATTGACTTGTAATGGGACCGGCAGTCTTCTCGACAAAACTGTGTACAGCAAGCTTATCTATATCGGCGTCTTTCAATCGGTGCATTGCCGCCGGCATATTTCAATCGGTGGCAAGCTTCTCCTATATAATTCGACACCCAAACAGAGATAGGTATTTTTGGTGACAGCCAGACCCCGCTTAAGCTCTCAATTTAACCCCAACGTCACCTTTAATCGCGGTAAAGCGCTTTTCACCTGGATTTCCTAAAGATTGCTTTTCGAAGAAGGTTAAGGGAAACTTTGAATGGTTTAAAAAGTTACTTAACCTCGAAAAATGTGGTTCTAGGATTGACTGTGTAATGGGACCGGCAGTCTTCTCAACAAAACTGTGTGCAGTTAGCTTGTCTATCTCTATATCGGCGTCTTTCAATCGGTGGCAAAGTACAAGATCTTTCTATATAATTCGACATCCAAACACAGATAGGTATCTTTGGCTAACAGAGACAGATACGTTTGGATGTCGAATTATATAGCTTGTGCATTGCCACCGATTGAAAGACACCGGTCGAAATGCTCTCGGCTTAACCACAACGTCGCTTTTAGTCGCGGTCTGACTGTCACTAAAGATCTCTATTTGGATGACAAATTTTAAATGAGAAGCTTTTGCATTGTCACCGATTGAAAGACGCCGATCGAAAGGCTCTCGATTTAACCACAACGTCGCCTTTAATCGAGGTCTGGCTGTCACTAAAGATCTCTGTTTGGATATCGAATTATATAGGATTAGCTTCTGCATTGTCACCGATTGAAAGACGCCGATAGAGTTGAGCTTGCTGTGACAGTTTTGCCGGTTCCATTACAAATTCAATCTTAGAACCATCTCCAGGGAATTTTTCGAGGTTAAGTTACTTTCTAAACCTTTCAAAGTGTCCATAGACCTTCTTCAAAAAGCACACTGTATGACATCCAGGGGAAAAGGGCTTTACATTAAAAAAAAAAAAAAATAGGCGGTTTCCTACTGCACCTACCAAACTATCACATTTGGCAACCCTCACCCCTGGCGTTGAACCGAAGTGGTTTCCAATTTCATACCTCAATGGAGACACAGAATATCACGATGTCGGTGTATAGGTGGGCCAGCAACAGCGCACCACTTTTATCGCGTACAACTCTTTTCTGGTTCGCAAGTGGGCACTCTAGATAAATAGACCGTCAGCGGTCTCTCATTCCCTTTGGTTCGCGTCCTGCCGTTTATGCGCTCGCTCGAGCAAATTTCAATGCAAAACCATTTCGACCTGAATGATAGTTACCCGTCGTCATCGTAGTCGTCCTGTTTCCCCAGCACACTCTCCTATCTATTCATCCATCAGCCTGAATCATGGTTCCGTGGCTCTTAACCACCCTTAATCTCAATCTCTATTTGTTTAACCTGGAATTCTAAATGTAATCTCTGCTTTCGGGATTTTTATTTTTAACGGCTCTCTGTGTTTCGGTTTTTTATTTTCCAGATTTCTGTTTATCTCGACCTCCCTCTTGACGGTTGGTTCGACCCGTTGGCGAAATGGAGTAGATTCTCCTAAATGATTTTCCTTTTCAATTTCGTTTCCTTCTTGCTCTTAGTCGAGTGCGGAGTGCGGACTCGGTGTATTATTCTTCGCAGTGTCTCTCGAAAACTGCTAAATATGTAAGTGGAACGGAACCGCTACTTCGAATGCAGTCCCAGGGATGTGGGGGGGGGGTTTCTATTGACGGTTGGGTCAAATATTGTGGTGCATCTGAAGTCTAAATGGTTTCCTTCCGTCGCTTGGAAATTGAAAAGTCCACTCTGTGTCAACTCACATTGTAGCCATGGCATTCGATCTGTCATCTTGAATGCGAGCCTGTGGTTACCTGAAGGCGAAGCATAAATGAGAAAATAGAATGTGATTGAATCGAAGTAGTACCTCTTGGGGCGATTCGGCATTCAGGTCTGCAGTGGTACCAAAAAAAGAGAAACATCAAAAAAGGCCGGTGGAGAAATGGCTACAAAAGTTTACGTATATCTTTTGAGCCTTTGTGCTGCCAAAATTGTACACCCATGCCCACCCGTCTGTATGTATCTGCGGATATGTTTTCCAGTTTTGATTTAACCATTTGGTGATGTTTTGGCAGCTTATCGAAGGGAGGCCATTTTGATTTGTTTTTCCGCCCGTTGGCTTTCATTCCACGCTGTGTATTGTTTTGTGACGGAAATTCGATTAGGATAAAACCGAGGGGTAAGTGATTGATCGACGGAATTGGTTTGTACTCTCGGAGATATGGATTTGGGGCTGTGGGCTTCAAGTTCGAGTGATTTACATAATTGATTGGTGGGGAGTTTGTTTCCATCGATTGGGTGCGAGATTTCTTTGAAATATGGCAGACAGACGGTCGTGTTGTTGATTCGGGTTTAGAATTTTCAATTTTCGAATGAAATTATGATTAGCGGCGACTGCTATTCGAAGGCGACAAAGTCAGTCGTTTGTGTGGGATGTAATTATTGGGGAGCGGTTTTAAAAGCAGGAAGAGAGACGGCGAAGTAAATCATCCAATGTAGCGATGCTGAAGCTGCGGTTGAAGGAAGTTCGAATGAAACGACACTATCTCGGCATTCTGCAAATGGACCCCCATTATAGCACAAGGCCTTCCATAAAGACAGCCGAGTGTCAACTGACAGACAAACAGACTCGAATCAAATTCACCAGTTGTTGGCAATGGCGAAACGTTGCCCACTTCACACGCCCAAGTCAATTGGAAAAAATTATTTTAGGTTATGTTTAAAAGTGGTATGGGACATCTGAAGGGTGATGAACACAGAGGAAGTGAAAATATAATTCTCCCTTCTTGATATGAAGAAGGACCAGCTCATAAGGTCTAGGATGCATGCTGCAGCTTTGGCGCAAAATCAAACACCCTATCGGAAGATGTTATAATTTTTGCAACTGGCGTCGTACGTCAATCATTTTTGACTGCGAGGAGTGATTGGGCCGTTTTTTTTTTTTTTTTTTGTTTCAATACACCATCTGCACTACGGTCCCTGGTAGGTTAGGATAGGTTGGTGGGCTGGTGGAGAGTGTTCCGCACCATACTCAGGTCAAAATTGACACATTGTGATACCCGTCGGGGGAACGAGTTTATCCCGTACCCGTAGTAACCTATTCTGTACGTCTTATTGTTAATTAATTAATTAATTAATTACTGTGTCATTGCATACAAACCATTTTGAGGATTACGGTCGCTGTTACTGGAACGAACGATATAGAGATTCATGATAAACGACTTCTTACTGCCGGAATTGGATGAGCGGGGCTTGGGGAACATGTAGTTTCAACAAGACGGTGCAACCGTACACACAGCAGGAGCCACAATATACGTCATATACTTCCAAAGGTTAGTCTTCCTATCTGACGTGCATTTTTTAAGAAAGCCTTTCGAGATCGACCAACATTTTGAAGCAGGTTGTCTTCTTAGATCAGTGCCCCGGCATTGAACAGTTGTTCTTAGCAAATTGGTGGGGTCTTCCGAATGACAGTCTTATGCAGTCTTCGAATTTTCGTTCTCGAAGTCGTCGTATATTGCTTTGAGCCGATCCTCACTTTCAGCCAGTGAGTCAAAAGTGGATCTGAGTAGGTATTTACTAGCGCCTTGAAATAAATGTCCTGATTTAGATTTTGAAGTCGCAGAGGCGTTCTTACAAAAATGTTCAAGGTTCCGTATTCATAATTTTCGTATAGCTTAGCCGAAGATATAGACTTTTGCAGCAAGGCTCGATTTCGGGGCTTATCGTCAACATTTTTAGCGACTTCCAAGAACTAAATTTAATTTCAAATCATTCTTGCTTGGTTTGAAGATGCTCTGATAGCAAAATTTGAGTGGTTGTAAAGCCTTGGAGTGCTAAAATGAGTAAGCAAACCGTAAACAAACTTTTTAGTTTGATCTGGGTGTATTTTCTTGGTAATATACGCCCAAGTTAGGCCAAGCTCCTTGGGTAAACTTCCGCAATCAAGTACTTAACAAAAAACAAATCCATATAGCGCTTATGTATTCTTGTATTCTTGGAGAGCTTCTACGAGCGGGTTGAACAGAATCAGGAGAACTTTTCCACCTGTAGACAGAGCAAAGAGGTTTTCTCTCCGCTGAAAGAAGGTATTTTAAAACAGAACGACCACTTTACCCGATCTGAACTGTTTTTCAGCTTCCGTGAAGTATACCAGGGGTCGAATCGTTACGTTACTTCCGTGAACGAGCTACGTTTGGTTTGTTTTACATGTGAAACAAAAACAAATTCCGTGCCGAAATGCTCGTTCACGGAGGACGCGATTCGACTCCAAGTCTTCAAAGTATACGATTCCGACACCAAAATCCTTTGCATTTGGCTTAACTTTGCATATTCCCAAATCCCAATCAGAACCTTCCCAGAACGTAATCAATTCAAATTGCCAGTCTCGTAGTACGTTGTACGCCAGTTCGGATGTCAAACAAGTTATCGCCGTCAATTTGTGCTGCATACGTGCCTAATGCTTTTACTGCGTCGTAAATTCGACTGCTGCTCCCTATCAGTGGCAAACATCAAACAAGGATACTAAAAAGAGAAGAAAAATGCGGATACAAAAATAACCAAACAGCATACTGCAGGAACACTTCATCAAAGGAGCCATCACTTTCGTCCATGGCGACTCCTGAAATCAACGCGAACTGCGCAGAGGCAAACATCGTTTTCACAAAATCGAAAAATTTGTTCACCCCATTCGGTATGGAGTCGATGATGTCGCCCCTTGACTAAATTTCCTATTAACGGCTTCATGGAAACCAAATGAAGGCGCCATCCAATTTTATAACCCTCCTACGCTCGTTGTGCGCTCACTTCGATGACGAACTGATAACTTGGTTGTTATATCGATTGGCACTTCACTATACCACTACCACTGCCAAAGGGAGTGCGATGGAAACGAAGTTCAAAAGTTCACTGCCAAGATAACGACAAGGCACATTGCAGAAACCCGATTTCGTCCTTACACTGACGTTACTTCAATCCAATTGGGTTAATTCTGAGGATAAGCGTCCTTTTTTTGCCATTTATCCGTCATGTGGGGCTCACCCGTATGTGACGGTTTATTAAAAGCAAACAACGTGCCCGTTCCACATGTCAGGCACTCCCACTCTGTCTCATCATCACCTTTTCGTCGACTGATGCCGGATCCTGTTGGATGTGTACGCTCTCTCTCTCAAGTGATGCTGATAGTGAGGGTGTTACACCTCAGTCGCATCGCTAGGGGCAGTCCGCATTCACGTGTCATCTGCCAGATTGTACGGCAATACGTTAGTTGCTGTTAGTTTCAGTCGGTACTCTCGACTCCTTCATTATCAGGAGGACGTTGGTGGGTAATCTATCTTGGTGCTGGCTGGTGTAAAGGAAAAACTTTATGCACGAGCTGCGGTGGTCATTCACTTTTAGCCAAAGTTTAAGATAGTGCGGTCTAGTCAGGAGGTGGTTTTGGTGTTGCAAACTTCGGTTTGGGTCTGAATTTGTGTTGTGCAACAGCAAAAGAGCGATAAAACAATGCAATGCACTTATTTTTGCAATTTATTATCTCAAGTTTCACTGTGTCACTTTGTGGCGGTCCTTTATCTCTGCTGTCCCTGTCCCTGTCCCTGTCCCTGTCCCTGTCCCTGTCCCGTTCGGAAAGTGGGCCACAGCCAGACAAGCTTTTAGTAATAAAGACGCCTTTCGTTGTGGGTGCGATGTTTCAGGATTGGGCTTTTTTTTTCTTCCTCTGCTGACCTATGTCTGGCATCAGATAGCCAACGGAGTAGCTGAACGAAGTGGTCCGCTCTTATACAGTGGATAGATTGGCTTGTTTTTCCGTTAAGTATAGGATCAGGGTTGACCTGGTTGTTCAATTGAGTGGTTTTCGCTGAGATAACTGACAGTTTTTGGCAGTGGCAAAGGCAATATCATCCTTGGATAAAATCTTTGAGGGAAGTAACGAAACTATGCCATTAAGTCTTTTTTCTGTGGGTGGTATTACGGTATTCAGATTGAAAATGAAAATGTGTTTTTGATTGTGAAGAGCTCAAGGCAATTAACAAAAAGCAGTTCGTAAAAAGCGTCGAAAGGGCGCCCAGAAATGAGTCTAACCCGCGTTCAAAAAGCGTCAATATCTGTCTGAAAAACGGGTCTTACAACAAGTCAGATTTGTGTCCAAAATTAAGTCAAAGTCGGGTCTAAAAACGAGTTAATACAGTGTTCAAAATAAAAGTTTAAAATCTCATCGAACGACGGGTCAAAAAATTGGTAAAAAGTGAATAGAAAATTAAGTCAAAATCGCGTTGTAGTTTGAAAAAACAAGTTCAAACACGCATCGAAAATGACGTCCAAAAATGAGTTTAATCCTCCTTCAAAAAAATCGACACATCGCCGAAAAAAAATTGCGATGAAAACGCTTCCAAAATCCTGTCAAAAGCTCGCTCTTGGAGAAATCGGTCAAAAGTTCGTCCAAAAACGTGTCAAAAAATGTCGTTTAAAAATAGGTTTAAAATGGGTTAAAAACACTGAAAAATACGTCTAAAACTCTTGAAAGAACGAGACAAATTAGCATCCAAAAAAAGCGATGAGAACTCCTCAAAACATCCGTCAAAAGGTAGTGTAAAAATGGGTCAAAAACGCATCGCAAATGGCGTTCAAAAACGAATTTAAAACGCGTTCAAAAACGCTTTAAACCCGCTTCAAAAAGGCACGAGAATACATAATTCAATCTGGATTTCAGTGTTCGATCAGGAATTACTAAGGGCAGAAGATACTACAAACAAATTAAGTCTTCAATTTTGTAAAAATCGGCTTTCAATATTTTTAAATGTTTGTTCCTTAAATTTCAATTTTGAAAGTATTTTTTTTTTTTTTTAGAAACTATTACATAACAGCAACAACTTGATTTGAAAATAATATATATATAATAAATAAACTCCTGGATTTCAAAAATGGTAAAGTATTTTTTTGTAAGTGCTGCCGTTGTTTTTATAATTTTTTTAATTTCAAGTATAATTTTTTTTTTTTTTTTTTTCTTTTTGCTTAAATTACCCCTCCAGCCCGAACGGAGCCAGACAGACCCCCGTCCTCTCCCATAGTAAGAAATGCTTGCATTTAAACCCCTCTATAAAAAACCGCTATCAATTTTTGGCGCCAAAGTTATCGTACGCTCCCCCCAAACTCGTGTTTAAAATGCGTTTAAAATCGCTCAAAAGAAAAGTAAAAATTTCGTCGAAAAACGGGTCAAAAACGGATACAAAATTGCGTACAGAAAGAAGTTAAAACGCCTTCAAAGTAAAAAATTTCGTTCAAATTGCGTTCCGATTTTTTTTTAAACGCTTACAAAATCGCACCAAAAACTACCTACTTGAAAATCGGATCAGATTCGGGCCCAAAAACCTCTCGAAAATGGCGCACAAAACCGATTTCCAAACGCATTCAGAAACGGGTCAGACTTTTGTCAAAAAAACGGGTCCAAACCGCGTGTAAAAATGCCTCAAAAGTGTCGTCCAAAAATTAAGTTTAAAACGCTTAAAAAAAAACTCGCCTAGTTCTAATCGAAAACGGGTCAAAATTGCGTCAGAAAATCTTTCAGAAATTTGTTGGAATAGGCGTTAAAAACAGGTCATACAAACCATACCCTTATCAATGGCCAGCAATATCTCCTCATCGCGAGAAGAAAAATGATTCAGCTTCCCCTAAATTCACCCCATAACGAACAAATCAAAAATCCATTTAGGCCACCGCTTTTCCCTGCAACAGATTCAAAGGATCTATCTGAAATTTGCATGTGATGACGCTAAGGCTGTACTAACCGCTGCAAGCAAACGAGAATGGCATGCGTCAAAGTGTTGACGCTGAGAAATGAGATTCCATTTATGCCGTCGTCCCCGCTGTCGCAGCCAACAGCAGTAGCGCACGGAGTCAAGTGTGTTTGCACAATCTCAAAAGGTGTTTACATTTACAAGACCGAAATGAATCACCTAGCTCACACTTCGTCCGTACACACATCCATTAGTGCGGCATAGTGGGAACAATTTCAAGGCGCAAGGACATGCCGACTATTTAGGAATTTTTCCCCAACAACTTGCACTGACACCAACAACATCAGAGATACGGATTTCATGTCACTCTACGTGTTGAAAGTGAAAAAGCGTCGTCGTCAGCCAGACGAATGATTGAAGCGCAACAAGGATCAGGATTCAGGATTCATTAGTGCCGCTCAAATGGATGGGGATTTATGATTTAATGCGAAAAGTCATAAAAAATTGAAAATGATGAACTCTGTTAGTATTGTGCTGTGCATGCTAATTGTAACTATTCAGGTGATGAAATGGGAAGGGCGGGGTGTCTGTGCGACACTAATTGAGCGATATTTAGAGAATCGGTTTTTTATACAGGAGGTGCGGGAAACGGTGGTAAGGGGTGAACTATTTTAGTTCATTTTTTAACGCGGAACGTATAATGAGTATTTTTATTGTTCTTTTCGAGGAAATTCTCAGTATTTTCCGCTAAGTGAGACCTATTTGTCAGGATTTAGTTGAAGCGTCGGCATCAGGTTTGACGAATGGTCGCTGGGCCGCCATTATTCTGAAAGCGGTTCTACGCTTTTGTTTGTTTATATACAAATGGTGGGGATCTTTTTATGAATTTAAGTGAAAGGACATCTTTGAAGCGTTGAGGGCGAGGTTGAATGGGGAAGTTATAATTGGAGGTGCAAAAATAACAAAGCTTTTCCTTACCTGGTTCACCTTTCGTTAGTAGATTCTGTGATTGCAAGATTTTTGTGTGCCAAGGAGTGAAAGTTACTACCGTTTTCTTCTGACCTTTTAAAAACCCCATCAGCTACCTGTGGATCCTGAGTAAGTCGTTTTTGTTTAGCCGAACGACCCCTACCGCATATAGCTCGCAATGGGAACAATTTTCTCTAAAACTGAATGAAGTGCCAAAAGCTAAAAAGGGGCAGACGTACAGTCGCATAGTCTCGTGCGACGTTCATTATTTGGTACACTGTTGCACTTATAAAAGAAGTTCCTGAACTTTTTTTAAATAGTATTCGAAATGAATGACGGTCTTCAAAGGGACTTTAAGGTTTGCATACTTAAACTCGATGGCTAGAGCGGGTTGAAGACGATTTAAATTTTTCTCTTCACCTCGCAAACATTTGGTGTTGCTATACCGTGTCTCTGTGCCATGAAGGCATCTCAGGAAATGACAAGCTTAAAGCAGAAAGAGCTAAAAATTGGACTAACGCCAGTTAGATCTCTATTTTTTGTATGCCTACCTTACATAGCCATCTTAGATGATTGATGCGTAATTTTTGACCAGGTCCTATCGCTGTATAGTTCTTCGGTGGGTTTTTTCCTTTAAAGCCTGTCAACACAAATGAGACCGAACATTTTATGAAGAATCTTCCTCTCAAAGTGACCGAGGATAGATCTTCACCTGCTTCAGACAAAGTCCAATCTTCAGCGCCATAATGCAGGAGTGTGATGTTCAAGCTCTTATATAGAATTTCAAAAACCTTCTGATCCCATATATAGAAACGGCGAGAGCTAAATATTCCGCTGAGATGTTACTGTCAGAAAATGACTACGACAGAGCTATATCAAGTCCTTTCCTTCTCCACCCTTTCGATAAGTACTCTGTTGGTCCTCTCTTGACACAAAGTGTGACCACTGAGACACCAGTTAATATCATATGTCGGACGCTACAGGCTACACCCACCGATTCAGAGCAAATTACTTGGCACGTAATTAGTCACACCTAAACCAGCGCTAATAACATAAAATTAATGAATTACCTACATCAAATGTGACATAGATTACGGCAGTAAATTAATAAAATTAAATTTCCTGCTTGTGGGTATTATAGGATCCAAATAATCTGTCCTCCTCCATCAGCGTTGCCGCTGAAAAATGTTTAAGAGGGGTCTAGGGGTCCCCAGCCGAAAAAAGGGGCCTCCACATAAAATACTAATATATAGCAAAAAAAAAAAAAAAAAACAAAGCAACAAAGACGTTTATTTTTAACAAAAACTATTGTTTTCATTACGAAATACTCCTTTTCATATGTTTGCAGTCTTTTTCGTTGAATAAAGAATAAAATCTCACTTAAACTGAAAAAAGGACCATTTTAATCATTTTTCATAAATTCATGGGTCCTGAAGCTCAAAAACGGGCAAAACGGCTACGCAGCTCTGCATAATAACTTCCCAAACATGGTCTCCATGGAAACAGATTTTAATTCCCACCTCTGGCAACAATGACGAGGGTGGAGAGTTCTATTATAACTCAAAGAATAACCACTAACATCATCAATTTTCGTTGTTGACCGGCGAGGGAGAGGACACGCCCACTCACCTGCAATTTAAAACAATTCCCAAACCGCATAGATCAAAACGACAAGTGTCAGAACCGAAAGCAGTTAATGCCAAAATTGTGCTGGTTTGATGCGAAAGAACAAGCGGTGTGGGCTACGGCTACGGGCATCACAGCAATGTATCATGTTAATAATTTTAAATAGACCACAATTTATAGCCGCTTATGACAGAGTATCAGTGAACGGAGAATTGGGAGAAGGATATGACTACTCGTGTATGCAAACCGCACCGCAAATGCTGTTTGACGTTTAATTTACGATTCATTGCAGCGAAGCGGGTGAGGTGATATGTCAACCGACAAAGTCTCCACACCACTGTCACAGATGGAGCATTTTCTAATGCGGCGAGTCATAAGCAAATGACGGAACAGGGTTAGTGTGAAGGAGGTGTTTTATTAAGGTGTAGCACTTGCAGAGAAATCTTATATTAGTACGGCTCTTTTCAGCTGGTAGTTGTTCTCTACAAATTTAGATGAAAAACTAAAGTGCACTATGCCGCCACTGTGACATTTGAGGTTTTCTGTGATCATGTGTCATAAAAGATTCAACTAGCTAAGGAAAGGATGGAGAGAGCGATTGTTTCTTGTTAAGACAGCCTTATTAAAAAATGAATAAGATGCGATGGACGGTTGAATTGGAATGAAACCAACAGGCCAAGTTTGTCGCCGGAGTTAGTAAGTTTAGGACATTTTTTCAATGAAAACCCACCATGAAAATTGAATCACGTTAACAAAAACAAATTCCGCCACATATTCATTCAGATTTTATGCGCGTATTTTAGTTTTAACGCGCGTATTTTAGTTTTAACGCGCATAGTTTTGTTTTCACGCGCGTATTTTGATTTCACGCGCGTATTTTAGTTTTTACGCGCGTATTTTGATTTTACGCGCGTATTTTAGTTCTTACTCGCGTATTGTGATTTTACGCGCGTATTTTGATATTGCGCGCGTAATTTAGTTTTTACGCGCGTATTTTAGTTCTTACGCGCGTATTTTGATTTTACGCGCATATTTCGATTTTACGCGCATATTTTTGTTTTTACGCGCGTATTTTGATTTTACGCGCGTATTTTAGTTTTTACGCGCGTATTTTGATTTTACGTGCGTATTTTAGTTTTTACGCGCGTATTTTGATTTTACGCGCGTATTTTGATCTTACGCACGTATTTTGGTTTCTACGCTCGTATTTCAGTTTTTACGCGCGTACTTTATTTTTTACGCGCGTTTTTCAAATTTTGCGAAAAGCTGTACAGCAAACTGACTCTAACTAGTGCACATTTTTAACAAAATGGGAGATACTCGTTTATTTAAAAGGGAAAAACAGAGCACAGACAAAAACGAAACCGTATGCCGTAAGTTCCTTCACGTACGTCAGGCATCTTTTAAACTCGACTCGCTCTTAGCCTTTCTGTCATGCATGCTGTCGCTCTCGCTAAGCTTTTCTACAGCGAAAATAAATCTCCATTTTTAATTCCTTCCACTCCACACACTCATATGCAGTGAAGTTGAAAAAAATATTTTCAATTAAAAGTTTCCCTGTTTATTTGAAAGTTGCCCCAGCTCTGGGCGTATAGCCTGATGGAAAAATGGAACCCTCTCGACGCGCATATTTTTGTGCAATCAAAGTTTTTAACAGTGTGCACACACAATAATGGGGCAGG
The DNA here is from genome assembly GCA_946477585.1 of Cheilosia urbana. Classification (NCBI taxonomy): domain Eukaryota; kingdom Metazoa; phylum Arthropoda; class Insecta; order Diptera; family Syrphidae; genus Cheilosia; species Cheilosia urbana. The sequence continues at coordinate 12,763,947 of OX297854.1, read as the reverse complement.
ATCGAACACAAAACCTGTGTACGAGGGTTTACTCTTTCAGTGTGTTTTGCTGACGCGAAAGGTTGTCCCAGTGATATTTTCCAGGTGCTCACGAAATACTCCCCAAGCGGCAAGCTGGCCGCCCCGATGTAAAGTGGAACTGAATGTTCGTCTTCCGTCAGCATTTTCTTTTGCCTGTCAACAATAAGGAGTTTGTTGAAAGTTTACATTGATACATATACAGCATATCCCCTCAGTACCCACTTTCGGTTACGGAGAAAGATTTCGAGAGAATCCTTAGTAGTAGCTGATCCTTAAAACGAGAAAATTGCCATGAGTGGGAGGCACAAAAGGGTGCGGATGCCGGATTTTCAACAAGGCTTTTAAAATTGTTCTTGGCTAAACATATTTATGAAAAAAGTGACGATAGTCGCTCCCATGGGTGAGACGGGACGGGATAGATGGGACTTGGCAGAATATTCTCGAAGGAGTAGGCAATGGAGTGTTGCCCTTCGCTGAGTCGTCCTTTGTTCGTCGTCGTCTTTGTGTAGCAGTTGTTGTCAACAATCAGCGAAGGAGACTGATTTGGTAAACAGTCGAACAACATGAACGGAGGGATATGCTTTCTTTTAATCCAGCGGAAACAATGAATCTAAATCGCTATTGTTGTGACATATGGAACGGGGGGCTTGCCTAGCTACTCGTATTTGGAATATTTACATTGAACAAAGAAATTGAAAAGAAGTGTGTTCAGAGCATGGTTACAGCTGTTACTGGCAACTCGGCGCATTGAGTGAAGTTTAAGGCATATGATATGAGTACAGTCCACGACGGATATAATAATAAACACATACGGATACAACGAACAATTTTAAAAATTTGTTTGAACGATGGATGCCGAGTAAGGCAATACTGTGGTCCGCACGGACTTGAGAAACAACCCCCTCCGGCCAGGTCGATCCCTGACAAGCTGGCTCCAGTTGCTCGTACCAAGTTTGTTAAGATCGTTCTTAAATGAGGTCTTCTCAAGTGTTTTTACGTTCATACTCACTACTTGCCACAGGTATCTTAGCCGTTGTATACTAAGTTGTTTACCAATTTAAAAATGGACTCTGTCAAGGATGGACTTTAACGCACGCACCTGCTTCCACCGAAATGTTCCCTATTGGGTCTTTGGTTTAATTTGTATTGACGGAGTTTGGTGAAGAAGTTAAAATGAAAAGCTGTCCTTACGGGGATAGGAAGATTCGAAACAATCGGTGCCGTGAAATAACGCCAAGCGAAATAACGCCGAATTCCAAAACTCTGCGTTATTTCACTTTGTGAAAGCAAAATAACGCCGGATTTTAGAATTCGATGTTATAATAGGAACAATGAAATTCAGCGTTATTTAACAGCACCAAAACAATCGTCTAAAATGTCTGAAACTGTTAACGCCATCTATGAACGTTTAGCAAAACCACAGTCCGAAATCTAGTACATCCATCTACTCGTTCATAATAATGGCAAACCCCAACAGACTTCAATTTGTCAAACTGACAAGTTTCCGGCATCTAGTTTTTTCCTTCTTCTTATTACGAATGCAGAAAATTACGGCCATTGCGTCGACTGGCCGACATTTTTTACGCCTTTCACTAAAACCAGTTGTAAAAAATGTACATACCGATTTGATTTGTTCGAAAACGGCTCTAGCGACTTCAACCAAAATTTATATTAGAGCTTAAGTAGGTGAGGTTAACATGACTGCATACTCAGTTTTTCGCTAAAAAATCGGATAAAAGTATTTTTTTAAATTTGGACATATCTCGAAAACGGTACGTATACGATTGTAACAAAAATTCATTTCTAAGGTAATATGGTTATTTTTAATAGCAAAGGATTTTTGAAAAAACTTTTTTTTTTTTTTCAATTTAGTTACCTATCCTTTAGTTTACCTGAAAATGGCAATAACGATTTTGACCAAAATCAATGCCTGGAGCAAAATTGATGTTCTCGAAAATATTGCGTTCATTTGTGGGTTCTAAAATATACCTTTCGCAAAGCCATCGAGTGTTCTTTTGTACTGAGGTTATGTACATCTTCACAAAAACTTTCAATTAAGGCCTTAAAATCTGCTACAATCTGCAAAGAGCAGTCGGTAACTCTACGTCATGGTTTCTTTTGATATCTCGATATCTAAAAGAAGCTTGCAAAACTCAAAATCCCCGGCACTGCTCTTATATTCTGATCCAAGTGCAGTGTTTCAAAGTATCTCCAAAGCACTGAACGTTTGATACATGCATTGATTTCACCAGAGCGCGTACATCTCGTGAAAACGGGAACGGATAATTTTTGTCTGAAATCACCAGAGAACAAAAATACAACTCCACCGAGAAGTCTGCTATTATTTCGTATATCTTGCATTGTCCTATTAACCGCTTCTATGAATAATTTATAAGCCATAGTGCACTCGTCGCAGACTACAAATACGCAGTCTAGTAAGGGTGCTTCCACACCGAATGGAACAAAACGCCTTAGACAAACAAAACTTTATTTTCTGGAAATTTCTGAAATTTAAATACACACATTTAAATACGCGCGCCCACACTGAATGAGGCAAAACAAAGCAAGAAAACAAAATAAAGGCGTTTAGTTCCTACAAAATTGGTTTTCGATGTGTTCCGCTTTTAGGTATATTATAGGAATGTGCAGTTTTGCCTCCGGGGAGTAACGTCCCAACGATACCGCAGGATGTCAACGCTATTGCAAGTTTTTTATCAGCACGAATCTTGGATTGGCGAAATGTTTCACTTCAGAAGAGAATTCAAAAAATGTGTTACATGAACGGCAAATTCAGATTCAAGACAGTGAATTCCGAAAGTATGGTTAATTTATTTTGGTAATATGTACATAACTTATTTTTTTTTTACTGATTCTAAGTGAAAAGAAGATAGTGGAAGTATCTACCATTTCTGGTACTTTCCAAAATGAAGAAGAAGATTTTACGGGGACTGCAGAAATAAATGAAATAAAAAGGATTAGACAAATAATGGAATAAAATGTGCACAAAATAGATGTTTTTTTAAGTTGGCAACTACAACATAAATATTCCTATTTTACATTTTTTCTTTTATTTTATTTCTTTTTATCTGAAAATCTTTCCTGTTCTCTGAAATGTTTCAAATTTTGCCTATTTATTTAAAAACATTTAAGTTAAGTTGTACCTACAGATGTCCCCTATAAGCTGGTATTTACTATATTTAAATGCTCCCAGTGTTTTCGAACGCAAAGCGTTACAAAGAAAAAAGCGAAACAACACGAAAAAACGGCCAGGTGCGAGTGTTACTTGTTCACCGAATTTTTTTGCAGATGAGGTAAACTACATGAAAATTGGAAATATTTCAATGGAAAACGATTAAGAGAACACGGTTTAATGAATGGGGAATTGGAGAATGGAGATGACCGGATATGACCGACAGCACAAACACTAGTGTGGAGTTGTGGAGTTGTGGACGGGCAAGTGGACCGTGAAGTCCGGAATCTAGACGGAGTGTGTTATCCTTGTCGGTTTGTGAAAGAGGATGAGGAGAGTATGCATCATTACAAGTTCCAATTGGAATAGACCTCAACCAACTTGGTATGCGCAACTGGAGGCAGTTAGCCAAAGATCGCGCTAACTGGAGAGGCGTATTGGTTGAGGCCCAGGTCCACCCCGGACTGTAGCGCCACCTTAAGTAAGTAATTGGAATAGATTAAAACAACATATCAATAACGAATGAAAAACGGTTAAAAGGAGCTTACTCTACTATATACCTAATGATTGACTGTTTTTTGTAAATTTCTTTTAAAATATTAACTTTTCGGCAAAATATTCTTAAGCAAAAATGTAGCTACGATCATGATCTACAAAAAAGCTCTTATCCATTTTTTTGTTAATCAGGAAATAAACACCTTTTTGTGCGAATGAAAATATTTTTTTCATCAAATTACTAATTACTTTAAACCAGTCGATGTATCGCTACCATTGGTATTTGTCGTTTAACTGGAGGTTATACCGGATGCTGTGTGCGAATTTCAGTCTTCTGCGTCAATTAGTTTCTGAGAGAGACCTAGGTGCACAATTGATCTAGTGGGTTCTAATGGGATGGACAAAAGCGAAACTAAATAAGGTTCCGTTTTTTTTTTTTCCTTTTGGGTAAGGAACCTTAAAAATAAATTACCTACTCATGTCTATTTTTTTCCGGAATTTACAGAGATATAGAGTTGAACTAAAGTGGAGATTTTAGGCCTAGTTATCCTATATCCTAGAATACGTTCAGCAGTTTCTAAGATTTTTGCATTTAAATACATGCAGTCAAATTCAATCTTAGTCGAACAGAAATACACCAAATTTTTTTAATTGATGATGATGATTAATAAAATAAAGAAGTAGTTAGCGAAACAGGTTCGTAAGGCCCCTTTGTTTAAATGCATACAGAAAATTTATGGATATCCTAGGACCGCAGGACTTTTATCTTATTTGATCTTGGAACTTCTCACTTTTAGCAATGTCTGAGTGACATACAAGATCTGATTGAAAGGCTCTCATTAGTTGGACCATTCCCTTCGCCAAAAAAGGCAATTTCCAACTCAAGTTCCAACCAAAAAAAATTAGGCACAGTGCTGACGTAGGACATACATACAAATATTAACCTACCAATTATTCTCTCATAAAATACAATCCCATAATTGTAAATGTATAAGTGAAACCTTTGAAGTGTCTGATACAAATCTCGCCCATGCCGTTTTGAAGAAACAAGCAAAAAAAAAAAAAATTCTAAAAGCCTTTCAACAGTTGTGACAGCAACGCCTCTCCGTCTCCATATCGTCTCCACTCAGTTACAGAGTTTGAAAGCGGAGGTACCTTGGGAACAGTTACCCTGTCGTTTGACACCAATTATCGATTCGTCAACGTCCATTAAATACCGTTCCAAGATTTATTTTCCGGTTTGCTGAGCATACGATTTTTACTTTCAACCACTGCACAGCCGAAACATGTATACCTACTTCCATTCTTCACAAAAGAATTTTACAAAATAATTTTCCTTTGAAACCGGAAAAGCATTCTAATGAAATATTTCCTGAATACTCTCCCGTGGTTGCTGCCCCAGCTCCTCTCAATTAAAGTCCCACCCACCAGTTCCATAGAAGTTGTTCGAAAGAAAAGAAGAAAAAAACTGAATCCCAGGAATTTGCCGCAGCATCACAAGCTGGTTATTGTGGTTACTTTGAAATAATTTTATAGACGATTCAATGAGTCGGAATGCGAAATGAGAATTTTCGTGCGAACAAATCCCGTTCGCATAACCACAGGTAAGTAATTGAATTCGCCCGAGGACAGAATAAGCATTTCTCGGTTTTGGTAGCACACTGTGCATGTGCATGCAAAAAACCTTGTCAACCCTCTACCGATGGGTTAATTTCTGAAAGCAACCTGCCAGGCGAAAGCCCATCAATCCGTAAACGTGCTTGATTTTTGATTTCCATGTGCACAATGCACGTATTGGCAGCCAAATCATCCCACGGAGAATTTTTGAATCAGCAGGACCAAATCACGGGTGTGATCTGCATCTGTCTATGTCAACTGGTGTCAATAAAAAAAAAAAAAAATACACAAATAGATGCAGAAACTTGAACTGAAAAAAGAGGAAACTACAGCAAAAAATGCTCACTTCCTGGATAAGGGAGGGCATTTTAATTTGGCCAGGGAAATTCTTTTATTTGGCCGACTGCGACTGTGTGTCGTGTCGGTGAAAGGAAATGATGATGCATGGACTGTTATCTGTGGAACGCGCAATTCTATTTCAGGGCACGTCACTAAAATCGTTCTATCGCTGGTTTTTGCTGGCCCGTATTTGGGTAGCGAACTGTGACTTTGTTTGTTGTTAGAATGGCATTTTGAAATTTAGATGAATCTAAACAGTGGATGGGGCTTACACTTTTTTGGTTTCTTTTTTTTTTGTCTCCGTTGTCCGCTCCATGAAATTACAGGTTTAATTCCTTTTTGGTGGAAAACTGCCGTCGGCCGGGGGTGAAATTATTTCCCCATTGATAGCAGATTGAGTAAGGTTTCGAAATATGTCGAAGCTTCTACTTGTACAGTTTGGGCATCCAATTAGCGAGAGTAGTTGTGAATAATTCTAATCAGATAAGATGTATTCCAAATTAGTTAATTGGGTTATGTAATCCAATCCGATTGGGCGATACGTGCAGGGATAGAACGTTTCAGTTCTCTTCAAAAATCTGCCACAAAAACTAGTTAAGAATGGCTAAAAGCTGAACGCTGAAGGTGCATTCGGCAGCATTGTATCCTTTTGGTCATCGATTTTAAGACTCACCCCTATCGAGGTATTCGTTCGGAGAAAATTCCGATACGAAAGTGAAATCCAATCGGAATTCAAATTGCGTTCGAAGTGCCTATCCGTTTCGGAATAAAATAAATGAAGCATATAAACGCGCTCATTTTACATGAAAATATTCAACAGCAATTCGTTGTCGGAGAGCTTCGGAAAAAATGTACCGTGTGGCTGTCAAAAGTAAGTGGTATAATGCGGTTCCACGCAATGCGACAAGGTGCGCTTATAAGTCATGGGAGATTTTTTCGAAAATTGTATCGGAACGGATACCTCGAATGGAATTTCTCCGATTTCGTACAGATCGGAGAAAATTCCGTTCCGAACGGATACCTCGATAGGGGTGATTAAAAGGTATATTTCCAGTGCCAAAAGTCCTTATGGCTCTTAGACTTGGGATGGGTCGAAGTTACTGTCAGCAGAGGAGGAGGTGTCAGAAGATGAAAATATTTCTATCTAACATATTATTGCTGACTAGCGTGGTGGTGCTGAGCCTTTTTACACCCTATCATCCTAAAGACTTAGATCATCTAACAGTGGTGTGTCCTGTCGTTCTCTGTGATTACCGAAAATCAGCGATTCGATTTATTATAGACCCGCTGAATTTTTATTTGAAACCAGTGCTGTGACTTCAGCACAATTTCTGAATATTTTTCCAATCTACCTAATCCATTACTGCTCCCGGAAACGCGTTTTCTTTTTAAACACCTATTCCCATCTACTTTTTCATTATTTAGCACTTTATAAATTATTTATCTTTTATCATTTGCTTCGTTAGATTCCATCAGTTCAATGAATTCGCATTTTGTTCGCTTCGAGTTCCCCCGGGGGAAGATTTTGTTCGCCCGCAAGCTCATCTGCGAATCCCTGGCAAACTGTAAATGTACCTTGACGTCGCGGGGAATGCCATTGCAATAAGCTGATGAAAAGAAGAAAATGCGAATATTAAGGCAGAGTCCAAGCGAATGGGGAGATGATATGCAAATTTGAGGCTCTGGGTCCGGTTCTAAAAATTATTCTGACAAAATTTTGAACTCCGCATACGTATCCCATGGACACGGACTACAATTTCTGTTTTAGTAATTCTTGCTTTAAGATAAAAGAGGCTGATTGGCAAAATGGTTAGTATGATGCACTACTAAGTAATGGGTTTCAGGTTGATGCCCGGAAAGCACACAGAATAACATCTGAAGGTTTTCTTTCCACTTTCCACCTTCCACCTTACGCGAACGTCTGGCAAACATCTGAGAGTGTCTTGAAAAAGCTTCGCTATTCAGCGATTCGAAAGGCATAAAATTGTAGGTCCCTTTTCTTCGTTCCAAAAAAAATTAAAACTCACAAAAAGGAGTAGTGACAAAAAGGGCTAGTTGATATATGCATACCGATCAAAGTGTCCTTCGTGACATTTTGGGTTGTAGCTTGATATGAAACTTGATATCGACAGCCCTTTGTTGTCGTTTCACAGCAAATAACAAACTGAAAGATGTCCCCCGAAATCAATGACTCAAAACCGCGGAATCTCTCCGTATGATAATGTCCTTACGCTTCTATCTAACAGAGCTATAGGACCATTTTCACTATCCCTATCCACCTACTTTACGTAAACCTGCCGCAACACTTTTAAATGGCAAGCGACACTCTTTAGAAAATCAATGGCCGACATTGCGAATACCCTTAATCACCATTCATCACTCATACACTTGGCGCAAATCTTCCCCTACCATCCATATCATCCATACCCGTTAAGTAAAAACCAAATGGCGCCCAACGGCAACGCGACGGCCACTTAAATCGATTATTTCCATTTTTCCACCCGCACCACCGCGCACTCCGAGCGGAAGTCAAAATCCAAATATTTGCTCGATTTAGGAAGAGAAATGAACACATCCTCTCTCCTCTGTTCACAAGAACAAGTTTTATTGCTTTTCTACAGGCGAACGAAAAGGAAGTATGCACAATATCTTAGGGCTTCTGCATGACTGTTTGCACAAACTTATCCGACGAACGAAAAATCTAAAGTCATCTCCTGTGGATTCCACTTGTACGTTTTCTCGTGCTGCCGCTAACTCTTTAGCCGGAAACGGATGCCAACAAATGATGCTGGCTGTTGTTGTGTGTGTCTGTGTATAGGACGATGATGATCCAAGTTGATATGGGAACACACCACAATCGTCCTAACCTCACCGTTAACTAACCTCTTTTGCTTGGATGTCATATCTGTTTTGACGGAAATGACACTCATTCATAATGTCTAATGTCACCTGGGGTGAAAGCTTAAGACCGATTTCTACTCCGAAAGCACACCAGGAAATGTGTATTTGACACTGAATACGGGACGATCCAAGACGACATCCTTCGCCTTCGCATGCACGATGCACTGCACATTCACAAACGACTGCGCAACGAGAATTTAATTTCATTGAAGAGGAAAAGTTTGCATTTAGCTAACTGCTCGTGGATTTCCGTTTCAATTGCACAAACGCCACGCATGTGTGGGGTAGTTTTAAAAACAAAAAAAAAAACTTTCCCAACCGGGCAAACTTTCGTCGCTTCTTGAGAGACTGGGTATGGCGCCACTATCCATGAACCGTCAACTTCGATTCACACCTGGTGCGGCCAAAGTTGAGGGAAATTATTTTTTTTTTTTTTTTTGCTGACGCGCACGTCAAACTGAGATAAAGGGGGAACCTTTTTCCAAACTAATTTGGTAATGTGAATTAAATGTTGTTTCGGCCAAAGTTGCGCCACCAGGAGGGCGCACACCTCGCATGGATAACAGTGCACTGCAACCGCACCAGTGAGAGATAACTTTGGGCCAGAGAATGCAATTTACAATGTGAATGTGGATGGTGACTCGCCACAAAGTTTGGTCCTTGCGGAGTATGTGGGATGTGGCATGGGTGTTGGACTTGTTGTGTGAATGACAGTTTGGGATGTAGTATATAACTGTGCACATTTCTGCTGAGTCATATTTGGACGTTTTAATAAAAGTTGAAACATTACTATAAGTCCAAGGTAGGGAGCTGTAGAGGTGCAGCAGGGTTTCGAAGGATTTTACGTGTAAAAGTCTGTAAAATTTATAAACAATGCATTCATACTTTTAGAGGTTCATTTCCCGCAAAGTTTTAATAGTGTTACAACTGTCTTCCTGGTGCAACAAACACGCCGAGTCCAAATAAAGGAGACCACCACTCGCATTTGAAACAACCGAATCAGGTCAGCGCCATCTAGATGCCAATTACATTTTGCCCTATTCGCATAAAAACCATCTACTACTCATTGTACTCACCTGCTTCAGTTATCCTGGCTTACGGCAGAAGGCAGAACCTTTGTTGATCACATATTCTTATCCAGAGTCGCTGTATGCATACATATTTCAGACCAGAAGACCAAATCTAACGCTACACCTTCCATTATCCATGCGCATTTTCAGTGGCGTAGCAAGGGGGGGGGCAAGGGGGGCACAGGCCCCGGGCGGCACTTTGCCAGGGGCGGCAATTTGGAGCGTTTTTTTTTTTTTTCTTTTTTAATTTGTAAAAAATTATAACATTGACAAAACGGACACTGCTTCACAGTAAGTAATCAGACATTCCTTGTGTTGCTTAGCAACAAAATCCAATGAACGCTGCTCCCTAGTATGCAACTACATTTTTTCAGAAATTTAAAACACAAATTAAACACTGTGCACATCTGCATTCGGAAATACCGACCCCTTTTCTCTTTTCTCGCTAGAAGTTGGGTGTGTGCGTATGTAACTGTAAGCGATGTTGTGCTGGAAACTGAAGTTAGTGTGAATAAGTAATTATAGTTTTGCTTTTGTTGGTATAAGAGGAATCTAATATAATTAAGATTACACATCCTTGGCGCAACCAAAAAAAAAAAAGGTATACTTTACTATTTTGTTTTATTTTGCTCAAAAGAAGTGAACTGTTGGAATTATTTTATGCTGCATATTCAAAATGATTGAAAAAAAGAAGAAGTGGGCAATATTTGCAAAAAATAAGTTTTGCCTTGTTGCTATTGCATTTATAATGGAAGTGCTGACACTGATGCCAACCCTACAGAATTTTCTGTATATCTACAGAATTTTCACTTTGCCTACAGAAATCTGTAGAATAATAATAATAATACAGAATTAAAACTAAAATATACAGAAATCTCAGATTCCAGTAAAAACTTGATTTCCTTAGTTTTGCGTTGGTATATTTCTTTGCTCTAAACAAAGAAATGCAATCGGAGCACCCAAAAACTCTTTCTTGCTGTACGACAAAATATTCATAACGTTTAACAAAATGTTGGAGTGTTTTTTTTTTTAAACCAGAGTAGGTAGTAGGTGGATTCCAGGTTCCAGCGATACCAGCGGCAAATAAAAATTATGTAATTGTACAAAATTAATAAATACTATAGTTAAAGAGTGATATTTTATGCCACTCAAATTTTATATTTTTAGCACTTTTATTATGTTAAAAAAGAAGTCTGGATACAGAATTACACAGAATTTTTATCTTTCATCTACAGACTTTTGAAAATTAGGGTTGGCATCACTGAGTGCTGAGTTCTAAAAAAAAGTATGAACACATATCGGTTGTTGGGTAGTCATTTTTGAGAAAAAAATTAAAAATTGATTTATTCGAAATTTTTTGAGGAAATCTAGGTAAGGGGTCTTATTTGAAATATGGATCAAAATCTTTAGACCAGTTTTTGTAATTATGCAGACAAAACCGTACCAAATTTTGCAATGTTTAGTTTAAAAAATATACTATTGCCTAACTATATAGCTGAAAACTGACTACCTAAAAGTTATTTTTCGGGATGTAAGCATTACTTGGTTTTTAGAGTTTTATCGAAATCAAAATTAGGGTTCTCGAGATACAAGCAGTTTTCAAAATTAGCGTTTTCGGTGATTCTTTTTGGTCAAAATCTTTATCGCCGTTTCCTTAGAAAACTAAAGAAAAAATCTTTCAAAAATCTTTTGTACGATAATATAGAAATAAACTGAGCCTGCCATTCAGTAAGAAAGGACAATATTACCTTAGAAATGAATTTTTATTTTCGAAATATTTCGAAATTTCCAAAGTACCTACCCTTATTCGATTCCAGAAGTTTTACCAAGTTTACAAAGGTCTTTTTAATATATGAAAAATTACGGGGGCGGCATAAATTGGGTCTGCCCCGGGCGGCTCCAACCCACGCTACGCCACTGCGCATTTTGCTTGTTTCAAATTCTCTGGAAGTACATTTCTGTAGTCAGATGTTTGAAAATCCCAAGCGGCTCATGTTTTGTGTCAAATTTTTTTAAAGATGAATCGGCCTCGATTCGCTAAACCGTCGCAAAAGAACAAAATGCGAACATCTGGAAGAAGCTTATGCGAATGCTTACACGAAGATTATGCAAAATTACGCGCAAATATTATGTGTTCTCACAGAAAAAAAATAAAAAAAAATATGTCGCGTCGCAGGATATCGGACGTTAAGATGGAGTTTTTTTCGTAGATTGTACAGGATGCGGATATAATCGAGCTTACATTTTTTAAATGCGCCCCGAACAGGCTGTAGGTGTCGTAGCACATCTGGAGTAGTTTTATTCGACAGACATTGTTGGAAAGATTTGTTCCTTTCCAAGTCAGTCGCCATTATGCGTTGGAATTGGAACAGTGATAAGCGTGCGTTCGCCAAAGAGGCCTACAAACGGATGCTCTGTAACAGCTACCCAGCACGCACTCCGACATCGATTTAATATAGCCCCGTTGGGCCCGGTCCCGAACCGAAAATCGAGCTGCGAGTGTGACAAAACGAAGAACTGGAGTCCCTTTGATCATCGAAACATTGAAGCAGTCGGAATTTCAATCTTGCAATCCTCATGGGTTCTGAGCTAGCTCGAACAACACGCGACTGCCCTTGATGAATTGTACGTCCGGGGCATTCTTCGCTCCCAGCAGGACCAACGGCTCACACTTCAATAACATCGATTATTGATGTTAAACATCTTTTGACACCACTTGGGGAGTAAAATCGACTCGAATGAGACGGAAATTCCAGCGTTACGGCGGAAATTGGCCTGTCGCCATCAATACGCCGCGCCGCACCGTTAGGTGGCGCTGTTGTCACTCTCCTAAGCCACCCAACCGATTTCAATGAAATTTTGTAGGTGTGTATGATTGGCTGAAACTTGAAGGATAGGATACTTTTGAGCCCGATAGGTGGCGCTGTTGTCGGTCTTCTAAGCCACTCGACCGATTTAAATGAAATTTTGTGGATGTATATATGGATGGTTGAAGTTTGAAAGATATTTTTGTCTCTAACCCGATAGGTGACGCTGTTGCCGAGATATAAACATATTTTTTTTTAATTTGTTCTTAATTCTTAAATCGAATACTTATATGGGCACGCTTGACCTGGTGAGCGAACTGATAAAGAAGTCTTCCACATATACTAGACTACTGAATCAGTTGATTAATTCACTACAATTCAACTACAACACATATTCAATTTAACATCCACATTTAGCGAGAGAAGTTTCACATCTGGGATGTATGGTCACAAGCACACTCTCCGTTTTTAGTATTAAGGGGACCACTTTTCGTAGCACCTCATCTCAATAAGGCAAGTGTCAGACCACAAGTTTTTGTTTTTGGGTTTTTTTTTTTTTTTGTAAGTCTTGCTCTTATTTCAACCGTCCAAGGACCTTACAAGACCAAGACCTGAAGGCCCATATACCCGCTGCAATGCTTGTTAGGTTCATTACAAACGCCAGAAGTCGGCTTATTCATTGTATGGGATCACTCTTCTCCGCTGTTTCTTCGTCTTCGTTGCAGGTTCCTACACCCAGTGATGCCAACTGCGGCATAATTATGCCTTTTAGCCATAATTCGATGCTTGAGGTATTGAGTAACAATTCTTAAAAAAAACATAATTTTCTGTGAATTTTTTTTTACAATCAAATCATACAAATACATTTTGAGATTGATAAATCTGGTACATTCTTTGATCAAAGTCGCCTCATTTTCAATTTTTATTTGTTTAATTTTCATGCCGTGTGGTTCTTTTTAATGAGGATTTTAGCGCAAGTCTGATTTAATTGGCAGTTACCTGGGGTCGCGACTGTCGAAGTTACAACGTGCGAGTGGATGCGTGCCCATTTACTTTAGCTGTAGTCTGTAGGAGCTTGTACGCATACCCTTTTGTGCTCTGATGGGCTGAGGGCTGGCTGTCAATTCGTTGTAGATGGTTGTGCACATCGTGTGGAAGTTGGAACTTATTTTAAATTTGTTGGTAGAGTTTAACGAATTTTATGGTTAGTTTCATTTAGTGGAATACGTCGGTTGTTAAGGAGGAGGTTTTCCATTTGTCTCTTCGTTGGTCGCGATTGTTCTTAACTGCGACAGACTAGTTCCAATTAATTTACTTACGAAATTGTCGCACCCATTCACCACCGACATTCATCTCTCCTCTCGCTGGGCTCTTCCTCCAGCAATTTGCATTATTTTTAAAAGAGTTTACTATAGCCACTAGCAAGGAATTGAAGAATTGCAACTTCTCGTTGCTTACTTAAACTTGATGTTTGAGTTTCATTTCAAGTTAAAGTACGAGATGTAACTCGACCTTTCCGCTTTGCATATGGCGATCCTTTTAGCAAAGCATAACGTCCGTCTCTCGCTTTTTATGACAATGGAATCAGCCATTACGCAGACCGGCAGACGTCAGACCAGAATAACGCGCCTCAACTTGCCAATGAATTATTTTCTCTGCACTCGACAATGATGATGACGATGTGCTGCCCTGATGCTCTGCTGTGTGTGTCGTTTTTACTTCATCAAAATTGAAAAACTTTTCTCCCTCGGCCGTCGTTTGTATACGTTTCCTTTCCCCGATCTCCAGTCACGACGACGACGATGACGACGACTACGACTTATTCACTCACTCACTCAATGGTAATCAGAAAAGTTCCTTCCACTGCTTGCTCCCTCGGCTTTTGTTTTGCGCTTTGTAAACCACCTCTAATTAAATAAAGGATTTCATTTTATGCCCGGCTGCCAGGGAAGAGACAAGAGAGTACCCCAGAAATCTCCCTTTCGCCGTGTTGACTTTTTCCCTCCCCCATGCCATTCTTTTGAGCAGAAAACAACAGAAGAAAAAAAGCAGCGAAGGTATTATGAATGGTCAGCCATTAAGTAAATATAACCGCTTTCATAAATCTTGCAGCTTGATACCTATGTAAACAGCCGTGGGGTAAAAAGCGAACAAAGTCATCAGGTTGTGCTTTAAAATTTAAACTTTAGGTGAAGAATCCAATCTTGCATATGGGCCAAAGTTGACGGACAATAGCACAAGCCCACCCAAGGCGAAACAATCAAAACTCTCTCCTTTATGAATGGGTCGGCTTTCGGCTTTTGTTTGCGCAGGGAACCGAAACATATGTGCCAAGTCAGCCGCAAAGTGTAGACCAAGACAATTTTTAATTGCTTTCGATTTGCTTTCTTGACTCGGGGGTGTTGGGAAGCATGTGCTTTGTGCTTACGATCAATTCAAACTAATTGTTAACAGACTCTCTCACCCTTTGCTGTCTCTGATTGTGAGAGACGGACAACACTTTGCCACCTCCATCTGGAGCCAGTATATAAATAGGATGGAGGACACTTTGTCATATCGCAGCTCATCTCATTGTAAGATGACATAACCGTTGAACAAGTGGGTGCTCCGGCCATGGCTTTTAGGCAGGGTTAAGCCGGTCCGCAGTGACATAGGTGGCGATGACGCGACGCAGTTTCTGGGCCCTTAAGTGAAAGTGTATTTGCTCCGTGTCAACAGTACCGATTGCCATCACCACTAATCGAGCGACGTGGCGGAGGTAAATAGAGTCCTTCTTTCTAATGGATAGTTGTATCTGTGGAACAGTATGGTTTTTTGGCGCAGACACTTTCCGCCTCATTAGGAAATTCTTGCTTGCTCAGTTAATTATTCATCATCTATTGATGGACGAATCTTTATGCTCCGGCAGTTGTAAATGGCATTTGAAAAAAAAAAAAAAAAAAATTGAAGGACTTAAATGGCTTGCTTGGGGTAATCCCTTTCGTCAGAGGAATACAGCATCCATAAGACTTGGGAGGAGTATATATACTCTCGGTTCGAATTGGGGGATCGTCCTGGAAGGACTCTTAATTGTGTGGAACGGAAAGGAAGTTTGAGTTTTGAGGAGCTATTTGCAGGGAAATATGCCGGTACGTATGTTGTGGATTTTTCATTCGTGAACTGGGGGAAGGGTTGGGACTTGGGAGACAAGGTTCCGGGTTGAGTCAAAAAGTTCAGAATATATTACTAGAGCTGAATTAGGAAACAAAAAACCATTAATATGCAAATTTTTTGATTAGGCTTGGATCTTGAATCCCGCAAAAACCCAAAATCCAACTTATGGTTTTTTTTCCACTGCGCTACCTCTCGCGAACGTCTGACAAACATCCGAGAGTATAAATGTCTTGTAAGAGCTTCTCAATTAGCCGTTTGGAGTCGGCATAAAATTGTAGATCCCTTCCATTCGTTCCAAAAATGAAAAACCACACAAAACGAATGGTTGTGAGAAGCTAGGCCTAGGGTCCCTCCGGACCTGTTTCACCAACTATTTTTTTTTTTTTTTTTTTGGATCTTGATGGGAAAAAAGTGAGACACCCGAATCAGTCGGCCTTTTTGGGACCCTTTTCAACTCTCTAAACCATTCCTATTTTAGACAGGGAAACTCCATGAATTTGTGTAGAGTCCTTCTCGTTCTTTAACTTGCCGCATTAGCCTCGGCATCTGGGCTGTTTGGCTCTTTCTCTGATAGTCCGACTGTTCTCAACCCAATAGCCTATCTTTTTTTTATTGGGCATTCGCACACCACATTCGCCTCACTCTCTACATCTTTAACGTCCAGTCTGCAGCAGGCTTCAGGGAAACTCCATGAATTTGTGTAGAGTCCTTCTCGTTCTTTAACTTGCCGCGTTAGCCTCGGCATCTGGGCTGTTTGGCTCTTTCTCTGATAGTCCGACTGTTCTCAACCCAATAGCCTATCTTTTTTTTTGTTGGGCATTCGCACACCACATTCGCCTTACTCTCTACAGCATTAACGTCCAGTCTGCAGCAGGCTTCACCGTCTAGAAGTCTCATCTTCTTAAGGCAGTGCGTCCAGTCATTCCAGAGTTTCTTCTTCCGTGTTAACGACGTCTTTCTTCGAAGTTAGCTTACCAAAGTGTCTCTACAGTTCGATGTGAACCACGACCACCAGTTTCGAACTCCAAGTCGGTTGAGATCGACTTCTTTTTCTTCCACCTAAGGTGAGGGCTTCACCTACTGCGTTGTAACTACAGGTTATAGGGTCTACAAGTCTATACGGGCCGAAGATCATCTAGGACGACTGATGCGCTATTATTTGGTCAAGTCTATGTAACGCACAGCTTCGTAGAATCTTTTCCTCCAACGTCAACGCAAAAGGGACCAACAATTTTACGAAAAATCTTCTTTTCAAAGAGACCAAGGATGTTTTCATCTTTCCAAGTGCAAGCTTTACCGCCATCTAGCATATTAGAGTCGTTCTCCCTTGAATTTCTGTCGAGACAGAGTCTATTCAGACTACCTTAAAGTTATAGCTTTCCTTTTTGGGACCATCTATTCGATTCATCGATGTTGATTGTCCCTACTTGTTGCCCTCATTAACTTGCTTCCTTCCCCATACTTGAAATCGATGAAAAGATGGTGGATATCGATTTGGACTTCTTGGACTTTTTCCAGGATCAGTAGAAAGTTTAAAAATTTGATCGGCGTTGAACCTTGCTGCACTAAAAACCACTCTGATAAGGGCCAATGAGGTTAATCACAAAGGGTTTTTACAAGCTCACGCAATATTAACGTGAGATTTAGCCCAAATCTTGTCCCTTTTCCGCTCCTTTCGACCCAAATTTTCGATGGAGTTTTCAAACTGTTTTCATTTGATTCCCTGATGTTTCCCCCCCAAGAGCGTCTGAGGATAATTGCTCTCAATGACCACCTTTTCGGAGATCTACTGTTCTAATCTTCTTTTATTCAATAACAGCGTACTGCCTGAAACGCATTTTAAGCAGTTTTGTCAGATTGAGCGCTTTTTCGTATTTTGGGCTATCTTTTTTCCTAAAAAACGATAGAAATTTCGTCCAAACTTAGTTTTACAAATGTTGTGTTAATTTTATTTGTTTTCTTCGCAAAAATTAAAAATAGAAATATTTTCGAACAAACCCGCACTTTTAAAACTTTGCAGCACTCTTTAAGTCAAGTGAGATCGAACAGCCATTCAACTTGCACGCACACCAATATTATTTTGCCAAAGTGGCTATTCGCACGACATTTTTGTACTAACTGACGTTTGTCTGGCTTCGGGACACGGCTACGTATTTGACGTAACGTTATTGCATTTTCATTAAAAAAAAAAGTGTTTTAAGAAATAAGTTGGGCCTTAAAACGTACTGGCTCGTTCCGAAAGTGTAATACTGGAGTTTAGAATCCTTTTTGCGACCGAAGCGAGCCCTTATTCCACTGTTTTAGGCGATTAAACTCTGACATTTCGTTACGTAGCCGTGTCCCGAACGTCGTGCGAATAGCATCAGCCATATTTTACACACCTTTGGATTTGACACAAGCCAAAAAAAGCAATTCCCAAAACCTACGTCTGAATTGGGATTGTAACCTGTTGGTCATCTTTTTGGAGACTTTTCCTAAAAATGCCCACTCAATTTTAGCTAAAAGCAGGTTTAAGAAACATTTGCTTTAAAACGGGTTCTCTTGGCAAATTATTCCGAAAATTGCTGATGCAGAGATGAAGAAGTGATGTCCATCCAACTCTCCAGCCCCTTCCGCCATTCTGTCAATATATGGATAATTAGTCCACACATTTCTATTACTAAGTTTGCCCGTTAACTTTGCAACCATCGCATCGCAGCTCTGGGAAGTTTCTGCTAATTGCTTTGCCATAAAAAATCGGACACCCCTTAATGACTAATGAGTCTATGCAGTGTTTGTCTCACCCCTTCCCAAGCTCCCAGTTAAATGACAACCGCTTGGGTAATTAGGTGACAAAATTTATTGTGTGAGAATTGTGCAATTGTGAAAGGCAAATTAGCGCGATATGCCATTTAAGCTCGAGTCGCCATTAAAACACACACCAACACGCGGACCGAGTTGTAAACAAAAATGCGGGTGACCATTTTCCAGTAGGTGTTTGCTGCTTCGGTGTAATTAGAAGCGAATAGTCGCAGCCCGGAGCAGTCCTCATCATTGCTTTGGCTGTTAAATGGTGCGACGTGATTTAATTACACTGTCAGGATACCGCCGGCCGCCAAAGTCACGACCAGGAGAAAACCCTGTTGGAATGTGTGGCAGAGCGAATTGAATCTCGGTCGTTTGTTATGTGGCATTTTGTTTGAATTTTCGCGGCTATTCGCGTGTCATTACCGCTCAGTTAAAATGTTGGCGTAATGTTATACGCTTTTGATTCGGAAACATTAGAGAGCAGGAGAAGCGCCGCCAGCTGTCACCGCAGCATCTAATTCATCTTCGTTGCGGGTAGATTGTCAAGCAGTGGATGTCATTGAAACAATGAAATGAAATAGCCTCCGGCGGTGGAGTAGCGGCGTACAATGATACAAATCACCCTGCCTAATGAAGTCGCCAACCAGATGACAGATTGTCATAAAGTTTGCATCGTAATCAAAATGTGATTTAATTGAACTCCATAATGAGACAGTATCTTCTGATTTATTGCCATTCTTATGTTTTGTCCTTGAAGGCATGACAACAACAGATGCCGATAAAATTAAGGACCCATAAAAGCGATATGTGCGGGTGGAACAGATGGTGGTGAGAAGCGATTAAATGAACCTGCCCGAGTAGGTACCTAAATTTTGTTTTATTGCCTCGAAAGGGTGGGTAACTTGGCGGGGAGAAAGCTGATGGGCTTGCAGATAGTATGCCTAATAAGAAAATAATGTCCTCTCGAATTTCGTTCTCTTTAATGTGTTGTTTGGCTTTTTTTCCGTTTTTTTTTTTAGTCGATATCTGAACTTTGTTGTTATTGAGGGGGAAAGGCAGGAATATCTGCAAGCATTTGAGCTATAAGTTGAGATTCTCTAAGAGAAGGTGTTCAAAGAATTTATGTTGAAGTTCTGTCTTCATTTAAGAAAATATTGGATCCTTTGCTTAGTTCTTTATACAGACAGTACCTACGCTTGTGGCGTTTTCTGTAGTTCCTAAAAATAAGAAGCTGAAAAAATAAGGAAAGGGTTCGTTTTTCACAAAATAGCTTAAATTTCAAACAGCCCGGACTCTGAACTGATCTTTTTGAAAATGAGTTAAATTGGACTCCTTTATAAAATATTGGACGCTTTTTCTGTAATTTAATCATAAACTTGTGAAACCCCTTTAGATGACTTAATCCATAAACATCATTTACTTGCACCTACCATTCACAAAATTTGTGCGTTTTGTCAATATATTTTTGAAAAAACAACCGTCTGCGTCTGTGTTAAGTTGAATTATAGCAAACTCTATAAATAAATTCAACTCTCTGTTCTTTTTGTAGAAGCTTTCGGGTTTTCTCAAATTTCAGACTTCTTCCAATATTGTTGGCGGAACCTTACGTTTTTCTTTAATCGGTAATCAAAGGTAGAAAACATTTTTTTTTTTTTTTATTGCTCACATTTTCACTCTTCACTACAAATCGTAAATAAATTCCGCGGCTTATTGTTGTCGGAGGATATAGGAAAATAATTCTTATGAAGCTGTCAAAAATCTCATACAGTGCAAGACGCGGAAGTGCGTTTATATTTGTATTGGAACAACGCTCCGAGTAACTGTTCGGAAGCAAGCAAAAATCCTCCGAATCGTAAAAAATCGGACAATTTTCTATTTCCACGGATACCTTGCTAGAGCCGATATTTTTCTTTTGTCTTAACCTTAATTTGCTTTGTTTCTTGTGAATATAAGTCTGCTGCAAAAGGAAATTTAATCTACCACAGAAAATATGCTGGATAGAGGCCCATTTCCCGTAAAAAGTAAAAGAACTAAGAAGAGCCACAAAAAGAGAGAAAACCATTTTCCCTCCATGAAAATGTACAAAGTGGCGCAAAGCAAAAGTCATTAGGCTTCCGGAAGATGGTACATTTTTTGCAAATGGCGGCAAAAGTGAATTCTTCTTTGACATTTGTCAAATACACGTCACCAAGGCATAAATCGCTTTAGGAACCTACTCCTAAAAGCCGTGGAATAATTGTTTAGATTTTTTTTATTTTTTTTTTTTTTGCGGAAAATTTCGTCGGTGCGGCGCATATTTTCCGCTCGTCCGCCACCAAATGGGAAAGCAATAGAAGAGTATAATGAGACAACACGAGTCAAAACCTGCTAGAAACCCAAAAAATTAACAAATAAAATCTGTGTTTCAGAAAAAGAGATGTTTCACAAAAATTACAATAAATAAAGTTGTGTTTGGAAAGTTGATTGCAATTATTGCAAGCGTGCTGGGCTGGAATCGGCTAAGGTGATAGTTGATTATCGCTTTTTTTATTGTCGTTTTGGATTATCAACTCTTCTTTGTTTTGCGTAACGCGATCACCAAAAAATTATTGATTATTGGCAGCACTTAGAGTTTTAAGCGTCACTTCCTTGCCGACGCTGTCATTGTCCAAAGTGTTTCTTTTTTATTGTGAAAAATGTAAGTGAATTTGAGATAGGTAAATAATATGTACACAAAATTCAATATAGTTGTTGTTTCTTTTTTTAAGACATCAAGCGAATAAAGAGCAAATATTTTGAACCATTGGTGCCGCCCAGACAGCCCAAACTTGTGCTTGATACCACCACCCCGAAGGAGATTTAAAAGTTTTGCCAATTAGAGTATGGGTGGAACATGCGTTGATCTTATTCCAGTTGGTAAATCAAGCACCCCCAAAACAAACATGAACGTTTCTCTGTGAAGTCGAACATTTTCCAGGAATTTAAAATAAATAATTTATGTGTTGACTTCTTAAAGAATATCTATAAAAAATCGCATACATTGAGTTAGGAACTTCCAGAATATTTCCTTTATTTCTTTAGTGAATTCTGAGCAATCCGAATTTTTTTGCAATTATTTTCTTCATTTTTCGCTGCCGCATAAAATAATTCCAATAATAAAAAAATAAATAATTTTCACAAAACTTTTAAATTTTTGGTTAAGTTGAAGCTGAGCCAGCCTACATTGCTCACGAAAACGACACCTAAATAGCTGCCACAAGCAAGCAGTGGCAAAAATGCGATAGTCAATTTGATATTCATCGTAACGTGAAGCCAAAGCGTGAATTTTTATTATCACCTTAGCCAATTCCAGCCCTAACACTGACACTTGTCAAATCGTTAAAAAGGCAGCTGGTGACTATTGTGACTAAAGTGACTATTTATTGCGCTCACTGCGTGGCCGAAGCCCAAGAACTGAGACCAGTGTTGCTATATCATGGGATTTATCCCTTTTTGTGGGAATTTCGATGTCCGAAAAGCCTTTCGTGGGATAAAGGGAAAAAGCACTAAATCCTCGGATTTTGAGGAATCTAACAAAAAACATTAAAACTATAATTTTTTGCTGAAATTCCATGAAACTTGCTACATTTCACCATGATTATTACCGCTGAATGTGCTTAAAAAACCGCTCATATAAATTGTTTCTTATCAAAATTTTCTAGTACCAAAAAGTAATCGTAATAATGTTACAAACTGTGATTTTTATACTAAAGGTTAATTAACCGTGATTTTCTTTCCTTGATATACGAATTTTACTTTTAAAAACTGGATTTTGAGGCAAAAAAGTATCGTGGGTTTTCATAAGGGAACTTGAGTACGGTGAAAAGGGAAAACAGGGAAAAATTACCACACTTCGTGGGATAAATGAGGAGAAACTGCTAACAACACTGATTGAGACTGCCACGCCTTCCCGTTCGTCCTGTGTGCTCAGCAAAATAATTTTCAGTGATGCATACTTGGGCCGCTTTACATCGAAAATAAAAACTGTACCATTGCACAAGGTCTAAGTATATGGTGTTAATAACCGACTTCACCGATTTTGTGTCCTCAACCTACTTTCGCTGCACCGGGAATTGCAGTTTAAGCAAGACTCCAACCTAATGGAGCTACCTCTCTAATGGCGACCACCATCCAGGCAGTCCCCTCGAGTATCAAGTGGCGCCTCTACTCGCCTAATGCGGTCATTAAATAAATTCAATACATTTGCCGCGAACCAGCTAATGCATGTCTCAATTTCCACTGCACGCGCTCATTTACCACGGCGCAGATTTGCAAATACACCAGGAACTCAAATTACATCCCCCACCCCTCAGAGGCGACGCTTCCGACACTTGTACATGTATTTGCTTGGCGGATGAAGCCGGCAACTAGAATTTATTATACAGCGCTTTAGCCCGACAACCGGCCACGGACATAAAGTTTCATTTAAAATAAACCCCACCGTTCGCGTCCGTGCCGTCTCGCCAACACTATAAATCATCGCCCGAACGCTTCACGTGCGCGCGCCCCCCAAAAATGTAGGGCCCATTGAAATGCTCATAGAATTCTCGCCGAAATGTCACCATAAATAATCACAGCTGCGATAGGCGGAAAGCTATATATACCTTCTCCTGGACTAAGTTTGTTTAACACCAGAGGATTATTCCGCTCGGCCATAGAAGTGGAAAATTATATTTTCCATGCATAATTGCGTGGGAATTTTATTCCATTTGGCCGTTTGGCCGTTTTATTTGCCAGGCGGGTAATTAGGGAACACGGTCTGTGCATAAAAGCGGAGGTACCTACAGCAGTATTAAAGCGGATTAGCAGCGTGAGTACATAACCTGGATTTGCGCTATGTGTGTGAATGGTTAATTTAGAAGTTCTTAGGACAGCGTAGCACATAACTTTCAATTTTCACAGTTGCACCGCACATCTGGCCCACCACTGGTAATTCCACCACTGATCCCTTGTACCTTCTAGATGGGGTTAGGTGGATCGGTGACTGTGCCGGAAGGAGAATAGCAAAACCTTGGGATTAGCTGAGGAGGGCTCACATCGCGTGGACACGCTGATAAGCGCTTCGGGCCGGGTTCAAAGTCTAATCCATTCGACACATCACATTCTTCGGATTACGCAATCGAGAGGAGCAAATGCAGAAGAGGTAATGGACTGCTATACCGAGACAGTTATCGCATGGAGTGGATTTGCTGATGTAAACGATTGCAGAACAATGCCGTCATCAAGTGGGGTATCAGTGCGACCGTATAGCACGCTTTTAATTGGGTGCACTGTGCGGAGGAACACTGAGAAGGGAAGCACGAAAGGAACGACTTTTTCCCATGTGCTGCTGCTGGGTAGAAACAAACGCATCAATGTTGAATAGATTATAGGACACCCCAGAGCTGTGTCCTACATTCAGCACAGTTGAATAGGACCACTTCCATCTGGGGCCACAACCTTTACAGCAAGAGAAGCAGCCGGGCACCGTTCGGTCCGCAAACACAGATCCTTCATGAACGGTATATATAATTCATGTCAGTTCACCCCGGCAGAAAGCCAAATAGTCCTGACCGAGAGCAAATGTAAGCACAACCTGTTTAGAATATGGAAATGTCGGCGGTCACTACGGGGTCGGCAACATTACAACGACGACGATTGAATTGCACCAGACGAAGGATTTTAGACGAGAAGAAGTAACATAGTGGAACCATGCACTCCAAATCCAAACACATGAAAAATGCATCGAACCACTGTCGGAATGTATGTTTCTGGTTGCTGTTGTCGTCCTGAGGGCATACACGGCTGCAAAGGCCACCGGCAGTTGCGGCAGGTACCACACGTTTGAATATCTCATTTAACTGATGTTTGGATTTTCTTTTCATCTTCGTTCGGTTTCATTTGGAAAATATAAAATGCTAGCATTGGGAGGCTACGACTTTGCTCAGGTATGGCTGGAACAATAATATTTTGAAGGGGGAGAGGCAGATTTTGCTGACCATGTGAGACAGGGCGAAGTGGACGGTTTAAAGAAAAACCTCTACCGTACTTGTCTCACAATCGGGGAGGACTAATTCACTGTCGGATAGGTTTTGAGGACATGAATTTGTAATTCCTTCGATATTGATTTTGTCGAGAAATGAACTATTACCTACTATGGAAGGGTGGAAAATTAGAGGCTAGGTAGGCTGATGGAAAATCCCTTAAAATTTGAGACTTATTTGTGATTTTGATTAGATGTTAAAGTTGTATATGGCACAAAGTAACTCGAAGTCTATCCACGTACTTTGGTGTTTATTTTCAGCTCACTGAGAGAGTTTCGCTCAATTTTTTGAGTTTGACAGATTTTAAGTACTTGGCTCACTGCAGTGTCTTCCAAACTGAGATCTATGCGGAAAAAAAAAAGCAGCACAGACTATCTTATCGATGGGACTACCAGCAATGGAAATAACCATCTGTGTGGACAGTCAAGCAGCACCTAAAGCTATCGGCTCCAATCTTTTTAATGCGAAATGTGTTGCAGATTGCCTCTTGGCGCTCAGGGCTATACGTCATCACTCAATTCTACTCTTCCGGGACACGTTGGGGTGGAAGGGAACGAAAAGGCGGACGAATTGGCCAGATACGGCTCTGATATGAACCCTCAACTTGCGGACGGAGAGATGTTACCGCCTTTCAACACTGCTAAGACTTTTGTTGAAGGCGTCACCACACAACTGGCTAAGGAACAATGGAGCAACACCATCGGTTGCGTCATAACCCAAATTCTGTGGCCTGTGGTTGAGACCAAAAGATCAAAGTTCCTAATCTCCCTTAATAGAAGTCAGATCCGGATGCTCGTCGGGGTTTTAACCGGACACTGCACCATAGGAAATATGGATAAGAGGCTAAGACTTTTTGCAAATGACTTCTGCAGAAGCCGTAGAGACGAAGAGGAAATAGAGTCCGTGGAACATCTTCTATGCCACTGCCCAGTTTTACAGGAACGCCGCTCATCCTGTATGGGAGCTAGGTTCTTCCAAAGATTGGACGACTTGGCAGGGGTACCTCTATCAGACATAAAGCTATTCCTCAACAGATCGAAGTGGTTTTATTAGCCACATGTCCTTACATGTACAAACAGGGTACTCACAATGGGCCTTCACGGCTTCTGGGTGAAATTTGCATCGGATGCAAAACTGCCCTCCCAACCTAACCTAACCTAGTACTTGGCTCGGGAAAGTACGCGAATATACCTCATATTACTAAACTTTTTTAAAACTATTTGACGTTTAAGAAACGACAAACATAAAAATCATTTCGAGTAATCAGTTTAAATCAATCAGAGCCTCTCAAGTCCTAATGTCAATACAAGTCTCATTACTACTTATCTCGAAGGGGAACACTAGTAAAGTAACGAGTAATTAAGCACTTAGCTCTGCGGAGCTCGGCAAATCCGGATCCGGAATGGGGTTTTGAGAGAGGAAGAGTGTGCAAGCTCTCTCTGTATTTATATTGCATTGGTGTTCTTTTGTTGAATATTCGTCTCGTCGAACAAGTCGTAAAAGTTACTTGTGTTCCCTCTATTTCAGAAGATACATTTTTCACTACTTACAAAGAGTGGTGCTGGTGACAAGCGATTGTAGGAAACAGCTCTGTTGGGTGAAGTATGCCAAACTAAAAAATTGTCAATTCTCATATATTGAGACTTAAAATATTAAGGACCAGCAGCTATTGAAGAAAACAACGGATCTTGTAGAGTTTTGTATTTTCTATTAATCTCAAAAATAAAGAAATGGAAACAGAGTCTTAAATCTTGCATATATTCTAGACGTATAGACACCCAATTGAGGTAAGGTAGTTTGTATGATGATGTATGATGTATCCTGGAATTCAGCCAACACATGTTAAAGGAACTTTTTGGCGAAGGCTTGCTTTTGTCAATGGCTCCCTTCATTATCGATCTGGGCGATCAAATGAAGCATGGCGAAGATCTAACATACCTTCCAGTTAAGCTTACTTTACATGTTTCCCTTAAGACCTGGATAAACTTACCAACATTTTTCAGCTACGTTTAAGTGATTTTGAGACGAGTATAGCAATTGTTTCCACTAGAAAGACTGATAGACGTTCGTCTTCGCAATGATATTGTGGTGTCGAATGTAGCGTGGAAGTGGTATGGTGAAATGTAAACAACCTATAACAAGTTCCACTTCCAATTTGAAACTCGAATCTATCAAATACGTGTAACTCCCAACACTCAACAACTCTCTATAGTTAGTTCTTGAACCAATCTGTCTCTCGCTCTCTCTCTCCCTCTCTCCCCCTCTCTCTCTCTCCCACTCTCTCCCTTTCTCTCTCTCCAATCTCTCTCTCTCTCTATCTCTCTCTCTCTCTCTCTCTCTCCCTCTCTCTCTCTCAGCATTAGTATCTCTCCCTCTCTCTCTCTCTCTCTCTCTATCTATCTATCTCTATATCTATCTCTATCTCTATATCTCCATCTCTCTATCTCTCCTAGCTCTATCTCTCTCTCTAGCTAATTCTAGAACCAGACGCCGGAATAATTGAAATACACTCGAATATTCTAATAGGTGGAGGATGCACAGTTGATTTTTAAACAGTGATTGGTAAATTTCGAAATAGTAAGATAAATAAGTGTAAAGTAATACAGTGAATTAAGTGATTATTTTTAAACGTTTCAGAATTGTTTTAAGTGATATTGTTTTGGTACTTAATAAGTGAATTATTAGAATAAACCATAAAAGTGGAATAACAGTTGTTTTATTAGAAAAGTTAAACAGAATATTTTTTTATCTTTTCGAATCCCAGCCTGAATGTAACAATATCCTACCCAAAAAGGAATGCTTTCAAAATCACAAGGGTGGTTCGGAAGAGCACTGTGAGAAAAATGCACTTACCGCCAATGAATTTACGATCGTGGTCTTCGTAGACATTGAAGGTGCTGAAACGCTGATACAATGGGCTTACACGTCCGGGCTAAATGTGAACCCTGTAAAGGTAAAAATATTTACAGGGACACACTAATTTCCTTAACTTAATCCATCGAAGTTGAAAGAAATCCCTTCAAAAAAGGGTGGGGGGTTAGTATGCTACGCTATGGTATACGGTTGAGTCCAGAAAATCACAAAAATTGTACAAATTGCTGTCACATTTTAAAATACTATAAAATGTTCGACGATTTGCACTTCTCTGAAGAAGTTTTGACAGATTTTCAAAAATGAATGGAGCGTGAAATTGCAACGCCTCGCCGTACCCTTCGAAAACGTCCAACTCATTGCTCGAAATCAATTCAATTACAACTAAAATCGGTTT
Organism: Cheilosia urbana; assembly: GCA_946477585.1. Lineage (NCBI taxonomy): Eukaryota > Metazoa > Arthropoda > Insecta > Diptera > Syrphidae > Cheilosia > Cheilosia urbana. The sequence goes on along the minus strand of OX297854.1, from coordinate 12,736,258 downwards.
AAGAAAAACACCCTACCCTCACTGTTTACCCTTGAAGGAAATAAATATTCAAATGCATATTCCGAAATAAAAGCTCAAAACCACATCAATTTGCCCAGCAGGACGCAGCTCCATGGCCGTCGTTCAAAATGCCAAAGCCATGCAAAGCATTTCACAACCCCTTCTACAGCACTTTCTGGCGAAATTCTATAATTTGGTCACCTCATCCGCTCCAAATTACCAACACACAAGACAGACCTCATCCCTAATTTAACTAAGAATTTCCAAATTAAAATGTTTTTGGTTTTCGGCAACACAAAACGCTACGTCCTTGTTCCACTTGTGTTTATACATTCCATTCACTTAGCCCTCATTGCTCACACTGTTTCCCTCAGTTTTTGTAAGGCAGCCTAGGTTACCACCATCAAAAAAAAAAAAAAAGAAGGAAAAAACAGAGAAACCAACAACCCTAAGCAAAATCCAAAATTGCAGCAGCAACCGCCACCATAGCTTGCACACGAAACGTCGACTCTGCTGAAAGGATGCATTCGAGAACGTAATTGCGATATGAGAACATAAAAGCAAACTTAGCTTCGCATGGAATTACGGTGAAAAGGGAGCCGAGCGTTTCCTCTCCCTAAATTCACTCCATTGCATCAGCTTAAAGAGCTTGAAGTTTTCCAAGAATTGAAAGTTCTGACATTGATGGGGTAGATCGTATATGCACTGCATATATACAGGCGCACGGCTAAAGCCTCCTATTGATTGCTCGTCGAATCACCGTGCCAAGGCCCCGGCACATGTACGAGTAGCCCTGAATTAAATGGCTCTTGCCTAGCAATCCGTGAAAATGAACATCACATTGCTTTCAGCGGGCCCCACCAAAGTGTATCGAGGCAATCTGGTGGACTCTTCCTGGAGCCATCCATGCGGCTTATCCAACAGCCAGCCACTCAGACAGAAACGCCTGTCTGTTTGGAGTTTTTTTCCCATTTTTTTTCCTCCCTGGCTGTTCCGCTACCACTCGGAATGTGGTATTTATTTTCCCTTTAGTCCTTCGCCCCACCTAGGCTACGTACTGTGGGCAAAAATCAAAGTTTTCCAAGCGTATTGACTGGATTCGGTATAAAAAAAAAAACAATCCCACTGGGCTTTGCAGCCGAACCTGAAACACCATCGTCGATAACCTCCATTGCTGCGAAGAATATCAGCGGCGGCGGCACCGAACCCGCTCAAGTAATAGAGTTCATGAAAGGAATCGTAATGAGGCGAATTTGAAAGGATTCCTGCTCTGAAGGAGACCTGCTTCACCCTGGGGCGGTGCATAATTAACATGTTCCAATTCGGCAGACGTGTACCAGTAAATGATACGTATACGCCCCCTGTTGGACGTTTTTATTGAGTTTCTTTGGCAAGAAGACGCCTGCCTGACAAATGTACTGTGATTATTAATGCGAGAGCACCAGCCAACTGGAGTGGTGCTCACAAAGTAAATGCTACTCCATGATGAAGAAGCTCATTAATTTGTGTACGCCAGAGTGCACTGCATTGCATCGCACTCCCGCCTGAGTGCCTTGAATCAATAAATAAATTGCAAGTTGTCCAGGAGGAAGATCAGGTGCATTATGTGGAATTATATGCATATGGGGCGAAGTACAGGATGCAGCTCAATGGAATCATATTCAATGGCAAGGAAATGCACACAAGAGGGTGACGTTACACTGGTACGCTACAGTCGGCCAGATAAGGAAACTATTCCCAAGATAGACTCTGAAAGGGTGCAAGTGTAATACTCTAATAGAAACGTCGCTCCCCCTATGTTTGAAAGGATCTGCAGCCCAAATTCGAGCAGAGGCAATGTTTTTAAAATTATTTCTCATGTGGTGCACTGAATGTACGCACAGACACGAGTGCAATGTACATCTGAATTACTGCCATCGATGGGCTTCAATGAAAGGCAGAAAAGTTCCTATTACACTCAAGGAAAGGAGAGTCCTTTTAGGGGCTACAGAAATATCCACCTCGAACATCAAATGATTCTGAAGACCAACCAGATCGGAATTTCACAGGGATGGACATTTTGTAAAGGATATTGAAATAAATTCGAAACTAAGACCGAGATTATGAAATGAATATCGATACATCTGGCCACTACAACTGTGTGGTGGAATGGTTTATGAAACTGAAAACTTTCGAGAGTTGAAAAGCAAATTTTAATCTATTTTTGCCTTGTTGCTGTGACGCATGGGATGTGGAAGGACCGACTATCGATTGGAGTGCATTCTGGCGATTTACAATCAGTAACTAAGCTCTAATAAAATATTCTCTTCGGGGTTGCACTAGGACTGTTGTGCATGTGGCAAAAGGGATTTGCGAAAATTATTCGAACAGATAGCATCGGACAGCATCCGTTTGGGTGTGGTTCGGTGCTATAAAGAGGATGGGATAACTTCAAAAGTTGTTAAGTCGAAATTGTGGAGTTAAGCACAGAAGCAGAAATCGTGAAAGTAAATATTTTTTTTTTTGAGATAGAATCGAAATTTTGTGTACACCTCCGCCAGGTCCTTTATGGGAAAAAGTTTAAAATTCAACAAATGCATTAAGCGGATAGATGGAAAACTAAAATTATAAATGTTTGAGAGTAGCAAAATTTAGAAATTATTTTTTTTGGTTCAAAGTTCTAAATATCAGGGTGTCCGCCGGGAAGGTATACTACTTTGTTTGTTTATAATTTTTGATTAAATGAAAGAGAATGAATCTTATATTGATAAATGTTTTATTTAATGTCGGCAGTTATGTATGGAATACAATATCAGGTAAATATCCGCCTCTGTTAGTCTAACAAATGCGAGTCCTTTTGAGCACATTTTTCATTACATTCTCACACATTTCCTGCGGTATTTCATTAATTTCATCACGAATTATTTGTTTGAGTTGCTCAAGCGTTTCTAGTTTGTTTGCATAAACCTTGCTTTTCAGATATTCCCACAAAAAGAAGTCCGGAGCAGTCAAATCAAGCGACGGTGGAGGCCAGTCAACATCACCATTTTTTGAAATAATTTGTTGTGGAAAGAGGTCTCGCAGTAATTCCATTGTAATCTTGGCTGTATGCGATGTGGTACCGTTTTGTTGATGCCACATGTTAATCAAGCCCAAACCATGAAGTTGTGGCGTTAAAAAGTTTTCAATCATATTACGATATCGCTCCCCACAGTTACCGTTTTTTCATTCAAGTCATTTTCAAAGAAGTAAGGTCCAATGAATCCTCCTGTTGTTTTCAGCCGATCTTGCAGTACGTTGTGGTCCATGCTTGGGCCTATCACCTACAGACCCTCTTTCTTCGAAATCATTCACTACACGATAAATAGTGCGCTTTGTTGGCACGTTGTTTCTCCCAAAAATTTCACGTCACAGTAATCGTTGATTGATTTTGACAAAATGTTTCAATGATTAAAACACGTTGGTTTATCGAATATTTTTCCATAATAAATTTGCCACGTGTCTACTTCACGACTGCCAAATATGAACTGTTAAGACTAATGTTTTCCAAAATGTAGGCAAAACAAAGTAGTATACCTTCCCGCTTCCCGGCGGACACCCTGTACCTGGACAGGAGTTAGTTACAGAGTTTCTTAATTCCGATCACAATTGATTATACATACATCCAGGGGGAATAAAACTATTTTTTCTTGTGAAATATCTGTCCAGAACTTTAATAGATTTTCGACATTTTCACAAAAAAAAAAAAAAAAAAAATGTAGGTATCTGGCAATGCTTTCTTGTTGCACGTTGTACACTTTACTTCCTTATATAAACAACTCGCCGGATTTGCACCAAACTCCATTTCTAACTTCGTTTATGTGGTATTCGGTTGGGCTTCTTCAGATTCGCTCTCAGATTTCAGATTTCGTGTGGCTAATCGAACATAAAAACGTCACTTGCTCTTTTTTTACCCGACTAGACATAGGGAGGGTTATGTTTTTCGCGCGTATCCTTTGTACGTTCCTACGTGACGCCCTGTAGCCTAAACAACTTGGCCGATTGTGAAGAGTGAGGTGTCATTAAATTGGTATTCTTTCCCGGAGTGTCATAAACAAAAAGCAATTGTCATAAAAGTATCAGTGAGATCATTTTTACAATCAGTCGGGTTTTTTTCTTTTTTAAATTAATTACCTACTATTATTTGTGATAATATTCGTGCGATTCGAATACGTGTAGTCTTCAACAATTTTTAAAGCGTCTTCCATTCACTGGTTATATTTTAAATTAAAACATTCGAAATTTGCATCCCGATTGCTTTCTAAATATTTATACATAAATTATTTACAAAAATAGATACACCCGCTGCAATGCCTTTCTTTGCTGTAGAAAAAAACAAGACAACCTTAACGCCCTCAACCAGTACGCGACCTTAGAACAACACGGTTCTAAATGCACCAACATAACTTTCGAGAAAACAAAGGTTAAATGTTGTAAATCGCTTTTCTGAATCTGTTTCAATTTAATTCTACAACTGTTTTGGAATCATTTGAACTTATTCCTTTAAGATTATAATGTTTAAAAAAATATTTAAACTACTATATTAGTTTTTCTTAAATTTACGTTTTAAAATATTGATAGAACTATGTTGCCCAACGATAATGTACATAGAAGTAGAACATGAGGGTTCTAAGTACGCAATGGAACCTTGTGTCACGGTTATCTAAGATTCTTTTGTTAATAGAACCTTGTGTTCTTCTGAAGATTTATCTTCTTGAACTAAATGTTCATTATCTTAGTTCATAAAATGGTAAAAAAAATAAAAATAAAAACTAGTGACAGTTTTTTTTTTTTTTTTTTTGGATGCGCCAAAGGATGTCGTAATCTTCTAAAGATGCGGTAGCCCGTGCTACCAACATGCACGATTCGCAAACCCGAATATTCGATGCCAGGAGTGCGCCTACGTACTAATCGACACCACTATGTCCTTCAACCACTCTCCCCGCGGAACTGCCGTCAGGTATTACTTCGCGGGGCTGGTTAGCAAATCAAGCTATTTATCCTGTTTCACCTGCTGCTGAGGCTTCTGCTGCTTCTGTTGCTTTCCTTAGCCTTTCTATTCTCCGCAGCTCATTTTGTAGAGTTGTAATGTAGTCACTTATTACCGTCCAATTCTCTTCCGACTGCAACATGTGGTCGATGAGTAGCGACGGGCTGGGCAGAGTGATTCTCCATGCAGTGAAGCGTGTGCAATAAAACACTGCATGCTCCGTATCTTCATCTTCATTTTGGCATTCGGGGCAAGATGGTGAGCTGTCGTGTCCAAATCGGTGGAGATATTTGCGGTAACCACCGTGGCCAGACAGGAACTGCGTAAGATTGTAGTTGCAGTCTCCATGCTTACGATTTATCCAGTTTTGGATTGTCGGTATTAGCTTGTATGTCCATCTGCCTTTCGTTGTATTTTCCCAACGAGTTTGCCACATAGCTGCTGACGCCGCCTTTTCTTCATTTTTGATCTTCTTTATACCACTGGCGTCGGGTTGGCCTAAGGCTTTTCTATTATATACCCTCAACATCTCATCTGCAAGGATGTCAATGGGGACCATTCCAGCTATAACAAAGGCGGCCTCGTCTGAGATGGTTCGAAAGCCGCTGATTGTCCGTAGCGCGCAGAGTCTATATGTTGACGATAGTCTCCTTTTGGTCTCCTTGGTCCTCAATGCCTGCGCCCAGACTGGGGCCGCATACAATAAAACTGATGTGATGACTCGGGAGAGTAATAGCCTTTTTGCGTATCCAGGTCCTCCGATGTTAGGCAGTATGCGCGAGAGAGCTCCCTGCATTTGCGACGCTTTCTTGGTTAAGTAGTTCACGTGTATTTTGAACTGGAGTTTGTTGTCCAGCATTACTCCAAGGTATCTAACCGCATCTTTGGACCTGATTGTTTGGTTGCCGACCCGAAAATTGGCAAACTCTACAGTTTTCCGACTGGTTATGAGGACAGCTTCTGTTTTATGATCGGCTAATTCCAGTCCGGCGGTTGCTAGCCAATCTTTTATCCGGACAATTGCTTCGTTTGTAGCTGATTCAACTGTCCTAATCTGCTTAGCAACTGTCACGACGGCAATGTCGTCGGCGAATCCAACTACCGTTACTCCCCCGGGTAGCGCTAATCGTAGGACTCCATCGTACATGATGTTCCACAGCAACGGTCCCAATACCGATCCCTGTGGAACTCCTGCAGTGACGTTGTAGTATTTTAGTCCTTCATCTGTATGGTATCGCAACTTCCTGTTGGTAAAATAGTTCGTCAATATACGCAGCAAGTAGTATGGTGTATCCATTCTAGCTAGTGATCTTCTAATGAACGACCAGTTCGCAGAGTTAAACGCGTTTTTTACGTCCAAAGTAACTACTGCACAGTACTCTTTTGTGCCGTATAGCCATCTTTTTCCTTCGATAGCACCTTTTGCTATATCAACTACTGCTCTTATGGCATCAACAGTAGATCGCATTTTTCTGAACCCAAATTGACGGTCTGAGAGAGCTCCTTTTTCGTCCGCCACTGCGAGCAATCTATTATAGATTACTTTTTCGAGGATCTTTCCCATAGTGTCCAGTAGGCAAATTGGGCGATAGGACGAGGGTTCTCCTGGGGGCTTCTTTCCTTTTGGTAGCAGGACCAAATGCTGCATTTTCCACTTTTCGGGAAACGTTCCTTCTTCGAGGCACTTCTGCATTGTCGTTATGAATAAGTCTGGTCTCTTTTTTATGGCCGCCTTTACTGCCTTATTTGGGATGCCGTCCGGTCCGGGTGCCTTGGCGTCACCTATCTTGCTGCATGCCTTTAGAAGCTCTTCCAAAGTAATTGGTGGGATGTCCGCTGGACTGACCTCTCTTACGATGTTACACATAGTAGCTGGTATTTGGGGAAAAAGATGCTCTACTATGGACCTCAGCATTATTGGACATGTTATTGGAGGAGTCCTATAGCCCTTCAATTTTGTCATTACCATTCTGTATGCCGAGCCCCATGGGTTAATGTCGGCTTCCTCACAGAGACGCTTGAAGCATGCGTTTTTGCTCTCCTTGATGGCTCTATTTAAGTTGCTTCTTGCCATTTTAAAAGTGTCTAGGCGTTGTTGGAAGTCTGGTCTCCTTCTTGATCGCTGGACTTTGCGTCGGGCTAGGAGGCATTTTGCCCGGAGTGTCCTTATCTCTTCGTTCCACCAGTAGCACGGTGCTGCCTTTCTTTTGTTTGATCTTCTAGGCATGGATGCATCGCACGCTATGGCGATCGATGTTGTAAGGTGATGTGCGAGGGTCTCCGCTGTTCCACTTATTGGTAAGTCTCCGTTCAACATCTCTTCGAATGCATCCTTATCGAAAGATCTGTCGTTCCATTTTGGACCCGTAAGTTTTGGGAACAAGGTTGGTTTCATTCCTTTCATTTCCATTATTATTACTTGGTGGTCGCTGTGAGAATACTCCTCGCTAACCCTCCACTTTATGTTTTTTTGGATGGAGTTACTCACAAGGGTGATATCGATGATAGACCCTATACCAGCTTTCCGATAAGTATTTGCACGACCCTTGTTAGCAATGACTATCGATAGGGGAGCGAAAGTTTCCAGTAGCGCCTGTCCTCTAGTATTGGTGAATCTGCTGCCCCATTCTGTGGCCCACGCATTAAAGTCGCCTCCTATAACCACTGGTGCTCTCTGGAGCGCATCTGCCGTTAGGTTGTCCAAAATTAGTTGGTATTCGCTGGCCGTCAAACTAGGTCGAGCATAGCAGCTATAAAAGTGGATCCCATTTATTTTCGCACGCACGAAGCCTTCTGTTTGGTCATTTATTTCTTGGAAGGCATATCTTCCACATATCCATATTGCCGCCTGTTTTGCCCTATCGCAGATCCAATTATTGTTCCCTTCAGGACATTTATAGGGTTCGCTGATCATGATGACGTCCGCCCTTTCGTCCTTGGCAGTTTGTGTTAGGATGTCCTGGGCTGTTCTACAGTGATTTAGATTTATCTGTAGTATCTTCATAGTCTTTTGTTTGTAATAGCTCTCCGGAAGACTGGGCATCTTGCACTGCCAGCTACATGCTTCGCGTCGTTTGGATGGCCTTTCTTGCAGAACATGCAGGATGGTTCCTTATCACAGTTCTTTGCTATGTGGCCTTCTGCCCCACATCTCCTACATAGCTTGGAGCGGTCTTCATCGCTTTTGCATTGCCGGGCTAGGTGACCAAACTCTAAACATTTGAAGCACTTTCTGAGCTGACTCCGCTCGTGCACGCGGCAGTTAACCCAGCCGATTTTGATCCTTCCAGCTTCTAGAAGCTTTCCAATGTCTTCTGTGGGGAGGCTAATCGTTGCTGTTTGGGTTCCTCCGTACGCCTTTCGCAGGGGCAGGGTATCAGCCGGGGAAACTTTCACTCCAAACTGGGTTTTGATGGCATCGATTACGTCTTCGATAGTTGTGACCTCATCTATGTCTTTGATCTCGAGGGTAGTGCGGTGCGTGAGTGACTTTACATTCGCTTGCTCTGCTAACACTTCGCTGAGGATGCCTTTAAACTCGGTGGTCTTACTTCCCGTCTCTTTCAGTTGTATTAGAAGATCTCCCTTCTGTGTCCTTCTGATTCTAGACACTGCATTTCCCACAGTTTCCAGTTTAGGATCTGCCTTCACCTTTCGTAGTATCTCTGCGTATGAAAGGGTCCCCGTCATTTTAATGACAATAGCATCAGGTCTATATTTGGGTTTTTTTCTCTCTTGTTGCTTGTTTTTGTCGATCTGCTTTTTGTCTGTATTTTCTTGCTTATCCCTGGTCACTGGGGTCTCAATGCAGGATGTCACATCCTTATCCTTGGTGTTTAGCAAGGCTAGGTGCTTTTGTTAACGCTTCGGCTCCAGGCGCTTTTTGCCTATAACATCGTTTGAGGGATTTTTCTGCTTCCGCTTTGGCTCCGGTAGTTCGTTGTCTGCAACACCATTTGATGGGTGTGGTCTTCTCTTGGGTTCCGAAGTCGCCTTTAACCACGGTGAAGTTTGCGAGGAATTGTTCTGGCGAATCACTTCCTTTGCTTTCTCATCGTGCAGCTGAATCGCCGAGAGCTCGTACAGAGCTCTGATGCTTTCGATAGCATCTCGCATCGCTTGGTGGATCGAGCGTCTTTTGCCATCTTCCAGCATTTCCACCAGGCCTCTAATTTGCTCACCAAGCTTGTGGAAATCAGATTGCTGGTTGGGTGGTTCGACCGTCAGTGTTCGTATTGCAGGTGACTCGCGTCGCTCTGTGTACATTTGTGACGCTGCTGCTTGGCCAACTGGTGACCTCAGCGTCCTCTGTCCAACTTGGAAGGGGTTTTCCTCGTTCTCCACCATTGTGCCTCCGGGGTTTTTGTTTGGTTTTGTTGTAGTCATTTCTATTGGGTCCCCACTCAAAGCCGCTATCAATGTTCGAATGTGTAGTCACCTATAATGATCCCATGGTTGTCTTTGCAAGCAGTGAGGCCATGCGAGGGTTGACACAAGCCCTTATGGGGTTTTGTGCCAGAGCCGGATCGGTGCTAACCAGGAATATTACATCTGGACCTACACCACCAACTTAATGGTGACGAAACATTGAACGTACTTTGAGTCCTGCCAAGGTTTTAACGGGACGGGGGCGTTTGCAGCATTAGCCTGAAAGCCATTTCCGCAAAATTTCACTCTTGCTTACTCAGGTAACAGAATACTACAAACGTCAGCCCTCATTGCTATCATTCCAATTCTTTTTTCCAGTATGCCATAATTAAGACCTTACTGGGCTCAGTCTTAATGTCGAAAAAGGGTACCGATTTCACTTTATAAAAGAAACGGTAAGAGTTATTAAAATAGGCACGACTGTTCTGCCGAGGGCAGATTCATCACGCCACTGTTTCAGTATTTCTGTATCCCACGTTGTGGCGGGTACATCTGGGTCTCGCCAATTGTATTATTCTGTATCCACCGTAGCCACCTTGTGAGGTGGGGGGCACTTTATTAAAGACGGTGCCTATACGTCTTGTCGCAGAAAGTTCATAGGGGTTCCTGTGGCCATTTTAGCCACGCCCTCCTTTTCTGCCGCTTGGTCGGGGACTGCTTATTGGGTATTCGCAGCTAACCTACATATCTGCAGGCCGTTCACCATCCGCCACCTGTGACCCCACAGTAGCCTGAGCTCGGCCCTCCCATCCTTGATGCACCGGCCCATCTGCCAAACTCCGAAACATAGTCAAGACTACTTCCCGACTACTTCTAGTAGTGACAGTGAAAATGTGTATATGTTCGGTGTTGCACACAAAGTTGATTAAAGCAAATCAAAGACAAAGAATTGTTAAGTCTTTGTATTTCTTTTTTCCACGTTGTTAAGCTAATTTTTCGTGGCAAATTTTGACATGCCGAAGTTATTATGACGTAAACACTTATCCTAAATGTGTCACGCCGTCTGGTCACGCTGGTTGTCGCAGCGTACTCTTTTGACGTCAGCATGTCAAAATTTGACTCGAAAAATGACACGAATAATCTTAGCTTGATCCTTATAAATGAATGCCTACAAAAACTTAAAGGACTGGGTATAAGGAGGAACAAAATAACCCTCTGTTGGATGCCTAGTCATGTCGGAATAGAGTGTAATGAAATGACCAACTCCCTAGCGAGAAAGGGAGCATCAGAAACTTTCATAAGTCCTGAACCATTTTGCAGAATAGGGGATCACACCCTCAAAGAAGAAAAACTGGGCATGAAACTGGCATAACATTAAGGCAATGAGGCAGGCCAAGAAACTTCTGGGGCAATACAACCGTACATATCCGGAAAATATTCCAAGCTTGCATCGGCTTCGGCATGAGTAAGAAATCACCTCCTATCCTAACTGGGCATTGCAGACTCAAGAAACAGATCCGGAAACTGGATATATCTGAAGAAGATCTCTGCAGATTCTGCGATGAGTCCTAGGATCATATGGTACATTGAACCATCCGTAGAAGACTGAAATACTTGGGCTAGTACCAATTATCTGTTGAAGAAATACTGTCACTTGAACCAGCTCTCATCCTTAGATTATTAAAGGAAATTAGACTATAGCTTTCTTATGCATATTGTTAAAGATACGAATAGGAAATTACTATACTGGATATAAAGGGTGGTTAAGTTTTAAGGGCCGATGTTGATTTTGAATAAAACACAAATTATTTAGGAAATTATTGTCATTTCTTTTTATTATGATAATATTGGTATGGTTCAATTATGTATGGAACAAAATATGGGCCAAATGGCCGCCGCGACCTCGGCGGCACACCTCCATCCGATGGTCCAAATTTTCGATGACGCTGAGGCATAATTTGCCGTTAATGTGCCGAATTATTTCATCTTTTAGCTCTTGAATTGTTGCTGGCTTATCGATGTACACCTCTTCTTTCAAATAACCCCAAAGAAATAAGTCCAACGGTGTCAAATCACATGATCTTGGCGGCCAATTGACATCGCCACCATTGTTTAGTTAGCTGCGTTAGCAAGTGACGACGTCCTCTTGAAACAACATATCGTCCGTTATCGTTATGATCTCACGATAGCGAACACCATTCACAGTAACTGCCTGACCGGCCTCATTTTGGAAAAAATACGGCCCGGTGATGCCGCCAGCCCGTAAACCGCACCAAACAGTCTCTTTGTTGGTTTTTCGACAATCACTCTTGGATTATCATCAAATTTTTGCACGATTTTTCCGATTGTACGCACATTTGGACGATTAAATTGACCGAAAAAATCACGAAGTGCACGATATGTATTTTGATTTGAACGCCCATTTTCATAAAAAGCCTGAATAACTTTAACGCGTTGCTCGATTGTGTATCTTTCAATGGTTCAAATTGAGTTAGTCTGAAATTGAGAAATGTCAAATGAAATGCAGAAAAAAAACGTCACGTTTAGTTGTGGTTCACATAAAACATCGGCCCTTAAAATGTAACCACCCTTTATAATCCATTCCTTCTCTCTACATTATCATCTTTCTTGTCCCTCGTAGAACGACAAAATGTGTTCCTGAAAGTTTACTCTCCCTTCTTGCCCAATGTCGAAATGCCTAAGAAGTTTCTTTTCAAAAATCCGTCTTTTCTGTACTAGTTTCCAGACAACACTGTGCCAGTGTGACTTAAAACACATATTCCATATTAAAATTAGTTCCATTTGTATAGTTTTGAATGTTTGCATCTAAGCAACAAGGTTCTATTTTCAAAAAAAAAATGTTCACATGGTTCTATCAGCCAAATAGTATGCGCTTTCTAGAGATCCATGGTTCTATCAGCCTGTTAGAACCTTATTTACTGAATCTCAAACTGAAATCGTGCAGATAGGACCTTGTTACAGTGAATATCTCGGAAACTGTAAGAGAAAGACAAAAAGTAAGAGCAGCAACTAAAAGAGCGTATTCGTTTTATTGCGGTGCGATGTATAACTCATTTTTGAAGAAAATGTAAGTTAGAACCCTGTTGTCCTAAGGTCGCGTTGTCAAACTCAAACGCACTTGTATTGGTAAATCTGAGAAAATATCTAGATTCGCGAAAATGCTCTGAAATCTGAAAAAGATTGCTTTTTTTTGTACCAAACTGAGAGCGCCCAATCGAATACCACATTAGTTTTATACATTATACACCGATGTAGTTTCGTACTTTTCCAATGGCAAAGTCCTTATATAAACCCTACTTATCCTATATCCAATACAGAGGACCAATTCCTGCCCATTTTTAGTTTATGTTGCGAAACATATTTGATTTAGACAGACTTTCTTTAAACTAAACACAACAAAGTGGTTCATTGCTTCTTTCAACTATTAAAAAACTCCAAACAATTCCTTGCAATAAAAGCTTCAACCATTTAAGAAAACTCATTCAAGATGTCAAGATATTTCTCTGCAAATTGATTGAAAAACGAAGCTCCATTAATTTTTAATTCCGATTATTTCTAGCCAAGAGTCAACGGATAAAATTTTTCAATTATTGAAGTCTTTCAGACCTTCGTTTGCGAATTGTGTGAGCTTGCTGACAACTTACAATCGAGAGGGATATTCATAGATTTAAATTAGACAGTGCTTCTTTGAACTTTACGACTATCTTAATTTATTGAAGAACTAATGAGCCTTTATATTTATTGGAAAACTTTTTCTCAAACCCAATCTAGCTTGTCGATGTCGATGAATATATAAAAATGTTTTTTGTACACAAGATGGCCTGGCGCCATTTTTATTTTCTTTGTTATACCTACCCTATTCACAGCGAGCCGAAACCGGATACTCCCCAGCCCGGAAACAACTCGTTTGTACAAATTTAAACTTTCTGTCAATCGTGCATATTAATGCCAAAGAGATGTGAATTTCAGTCATGTTTCTTGGCAGTGGTGTGTCGTGTTAGTTCAATGTGCCTGTGGAGATAATTGGTTTTGTGTATACCTAGTATCTCTTTACAATAATCAATATTGAAACTCGATTTGTTTAACAGAATTTGAGGGAGTAGGGGATTTCGATAGGCAACTGAACGATGTCATCGTTGACAACTTCAACGCGGAAGCCCCATCAGAACGAGGAACAAACTCAAGGGACAAAAGAAAAATGATTGGTCTTAAGAATAAAAAGCTACATTTGAACTAGTTCAGCCAAGCGTTAAAGTGAAACCGACACCAGATGGCCATCGCATCTGTTGCTATATCAGACACATAAAGCAAGTGGCGGTAGAGTTGCAGAAATAGTTCTGACTACTTTTAAAATAATGAATATAGCGCCGTGCTAATAACAAATTTTAGTCTCGACTTTAAATTTATGCAAGCTCACAATTGCGAAATTTGTATGGAAGATATACCCACTGTGAACTAAAAAAAATTAGAGTCGAAACTAAAAATGTTTATTGGTAAGGCCCATAGTAAATAATAGCCTTTGAAATTACTCCATAGGAAATACGACATCACTGCGAATAAAAGGCAGCCGCGTGCGTTAAGGGCCCAACCCATAGAATCCGTCGCGTCCGTTGCGGCAACGTTTTCGACTGACAGTTTAATAGAATACACAGTAGCTTATGGAAGGTGTCCCATGAGCAGCGCACGTGCCGGATGCGACGGATAAAGTAAGTTTACTTTCTACTTTTCTGTCCGTCATACCCGTTGACAGTTGGCACAGCGTGAGAGAAATATTGCGAGAGAGAGAGAAACTGTCATCGGCAGTCACAACCACAAGTGCTCTTATATCGTGGGAGTTCTTCCTCTTTTTGGGAATTTCGCTGTCCGAAAAGCCTTCCGTGAGAAAAAAGAAAATGTTGAAATAAACACTCAAACTAATTTTTTTTTTTAATTTCATCAAAATATGTGTCTATATTTCACAATGTAAGCACCACATTAAAAAAGAGCTTATTTAAATAGCCTTTTAGCAAAATTTTTTAGTATCACATTTTTCTTGTACAAAAAGGTAATCATAATAATATTAACAAAACTGCGATTTTTATACCAAAGGTAATTTAATGTGATAGTCTTTCCGTAAAGTATGAATTTTACTTTTAAATGTTAGATTTTTTCACAAAAAAAAAACAGCTAACAGTATGGTGGAAAGGGAAAAGTTACCACGTTTCGTGGGACAAATAATAGGCGTTTTTCTTTTTTAGTTCAGAGCACAACCTGAACTGTTATACAAAAAGTTTGTGTTTATTTTTTAGCTCAGATACATCAGAGCTCAAATTTGTGTTTCTTTTTTCGTTCAGAGCATGATCAGAGCGCGAGTTAAGTATCCATAGCAAAACATATTGAGAAAAAAGATAACATTATTTGTATTCAATGATATCTTTAGTCTCTAGTACAGTCTTGCACACAACGCTACAATGATAACATATGTAAAAGAGATAATATCGTTTGTATACAATGTTGGAATATTATCTCTTCTTCATTATCAAGCAAGACGATTGTACGCTTGGGTCTCCTTGTAGATAGATAAGAAAAGTATATAAATACGACTGTATGATGAATTTATCAACAGTCTTATTGTAACTACATAGTAGCCTTAAGCTCCTTTTAGAATTAGTAAAAAGTATTTCAATAATAAAGGACATAGTTCCAAATAAATATTGTTTAATTTTAAAAGTAAGAAACAAGTGTTTTAATTGGCGATCCTGCCAGGAGGTTAAATATACTTTTTAACTTCAATCGAGCGGACCTCGGGAACAAGTAGTGAAATCTAGTATAAACAGAACACTCGCGTTACCGGTTACAAGAATTACCTAGCATAGCAGGTACAAATATAGCTTCTTCGTACGAAGCAGCAAAGCAATTCAGTGAAAGTGTATATGTGGAGAAAAAAAACACACAAATTCGACGACAACAGACACGAGTTCAAAATGGAACAACTCGCAGTATTAATGGCAAGATTAGAAGCTTTAGAAACCAGGAGCAACACAGTAACACAAACCCTAGAGCACACACGCACAGAGAATGCAAGGTTAGCAGCAATAATAACTAACCAAAATCAAATAAACACTAATTTAGAAACAAAACTAAATGAAGTAAAATCTGGATTAGGCATAGTACCAAACATACCTGTGCTAGAGGAAATAAGAACCACATATACAGATGGTAGTGAAATACAGTTAGACGCATTTAAAAGCCTACCTATTTTCAACGGCGATCAATCAAATTATCGGTCGTGGCGCGAAGAAGCATCCAGATTAATGGACAGCATTAAAAACTTCAAAACACACAGTAAGTACGCAGCAGCATTGACTATAGTGAAAAGTAAAATACAGGGTGCAGCCGCGAATGTGTTAACTAATTATAACACAATTTTTAATTTTGAGGCGATACGTAACAGATTAGATTATACGTACTCTAATCAAGAACCTCTATACGTGCTACAAGACATGATGAAAGCCATCACGCAAAAAAGAAGCACACTGTCTGAATACCACGACGAGATAAATAAAAATCTCAATTTAATAATATCAAAAATCACTATGTCAGGTGATCCGCCGAATATAATCGACAGACTAATTAAAAATGCTAACGACGACGCAGTTCGTATATTCATTGATGGTATGAGTGACAACTTTACAAGAGGATCATTATATTCAGCTACAATAAATGATCTAGAACACGCATTCGCAATTGCTCGCAGAATAGAACATGATAATGTGCACAGGCATTTACATCTCACTCAGGATAAGCACCACAAAAATATGCCACATGAACGCAGAAACGAAAGAAGACCAAATTATTCGAGCCAAACAACGAATTATCAACCCCAGAAGCAATACGATAATATGCAGCAACACAATCAAGGACCACAGCCGATGGAGATAAACTCGAGACAAATTGTACATGCACAGCGACAAAATTGGAATCAATACAAACCCGATGTATATAATCCACCAGCGAAACGTGAACACAGCGGGAGTTTCAACACACACAACAGACCGCAACGATCTTATCAGCAGAACTTCAAGCAGCAGAGAGTAAATAACTCCCGACAACAACGCAGAGACGATGTCAGCAGTACATATGCAGAAGCAGATGAAACGGAATGTATGGTAAATAATAACATAAGAATAGATCATTTAAACTAGTAGACGGGTTGCCCTGCTTAAATTTAACTAGTACTATTTCTAAGAAAATTTATAAAATTCTTATTGATACTGGTGCAACCCATAATTACATTAATAGAAAATGCGATTCTAGCAAAAAAATTAAAATTAAACCTATAAAAATAAAAACAATGCATGGTTATTCTATGGTAGATACAAAGAAAGTAGTTAGGATATTAAAGAAAAATATAACATTTTTTGAATTAGAGGATATTCAGTCTTTTGATATGATATTAGGATATGAAGGACTTAAAGTTCTAAACGCGGAAATAAATTTCAGTAATATGACTCTAACTACCATAAGCAGTGTCGAATCTATTCAGAAAATTAATTACATAATTGGGGAAAATAATATTTATAAAGCAGACATAGATAGACTGATGAAGATTAATAACAGCATAGGACCGTTACCCTTTACAGATACTATAGAAGCAAGCATTAGGACGACCAATGATAATCCGGTTTATGTTAAACAATATCCATATCCCATAGCAGATAACGAATTCGTAAACAAAGAAATACAGAAACTCTTACATGACGATATAATAGAAAAAAGCCATAGTCCTTATAACAGTCCCATATGGACAGTACCTAAAAAAGGTTTGGACGAAAAAGGAAAACCAAAACGGCGCATGGTTGTTGATTTCCAAAAACTTAACGCTCACACTGTAACAGACAGATACCCCATTCCGGATGTCAACATGACAATTCAAAATTTAGGTAAAGCCAAGTACTTTACAACATTAGATTTGGAGTCAGGTTTCCACCAAATTAAAATCAAAACAGATGATAAAGAAAAAACAGCTTTTGCTATAAATGGCGCAAAATATCATTTTAAACGAATGCCTTTCGGGCTCAAAAATGCACCAAGCATATTTCAGAGATGCGTGGACGACATTTTGAGAGACTTTGTAGGTAAATTCGTACACGTTTACATTGATGACGTATTGATATATTCTTCATCTGAGGAAGAACATATACAGCACATAAGTCAAGTATTCGACGTACTCAATAAAGCCACATTAAAAATATCTGATGAGAAAAGTAAGTTTTTTCAAGAAGAAGTAGAATACTTAGGTCACATAATCAGACATGGTAGAATCACTACGAACCCTGAGAAAATAGCAGCTATAGAAAATTTTCCAGTCCCACAAACGGTAAAGGATTTGAGAGGATTTTTAGGTCTTACAGGTTACTATCGTAAGTTTATAAAAGGATACGCAAGCATAGCCAAGCCCCTGACATTATATTTACGAGGAGATAACGGTAAAGTAAACAAAAAACAAAGTAAAAATATTAAGTTAAATCTGAATGATTCAGCATTAGAAGCGATTAGAATTTTAAAAAATTATTTGAAAGAACAAGTCGAACTTTTTCAACCGGATTATAGTAAACCATTCGAGCTTACTACTGATGCATCCAACATAGCTATTGGAGCCGTACTAAGTCAGAATAAGCAACCTATACACTTCTTGTCAAGAACACTGAGTAAGACAGAAGAGAACTATAGCACAAACGAGAAAGAGCTATTAGCGATCATATGGTCCTTACAAAAACTCAGAAACTACATATATGGTATAGCAGACTTAACCATATATACCGATCACCAGAGCCTTATATATTCTGTATCAGAAAAAAATCCCAACACAAAGCTGAAACGTTGGAAGGGAATCATTGAAGACTTTGGAGCAAAATTAGTTTATAAACCAGGAAACCTAAATCTTGTAGCTGACGCATTATCACGTCAACGCATAAATACTTCTACCATAGATAAATTAATATACAGATGTCTCATCCTAATGTAAAAGAATGCTCTACTTTTTGCGATCGTCCAACAAAGATCGTCCAACAAATGGAAGGTGAAAACCAAAACCCACCATACCTCATTTGAGAAGGATTGATTTTCTGTTTAGATGAATTCTACTTTCAGTTGAATTATGACCACAGGCCGGAATGTATGTATGAAGTGTGCTGCCGTATGGAGTATTGGGGGCAGGTAAATTTCCTTGCACACTGATCAGTGGGTTAAAGGGTAAGGAGACAAGGTAATAAGGAAAGCGGAAAGAAAAAAATCGCCTTTATTTCTTTAATCTTTCTTTCTTTCTTTGGTATTGTCAATGCCTTATGATTGTACGCTGGCGGGGGTGTGTGCCGTGAGGAGATCTTCGGTTATGTAATGCATGATGGTTTTTTTTGGGAAGAGCCGCTGATTTACTTTTGGATTTGTTTTGCTGAAAAAAGTATCTCTTTGCGATATGAACAATTTTTTGCATTTGGCGATACAATTTTAATGTTTTTGTTTGGGTAGGTGCATTCGCATTAATTTTACGGTTTTCATTATTCGATACAAATGTAGGTACCTATGTCAAATTTTATACTTTTATAATTTTCTTTTGAAATTAATTAGGTTATTCATTAATAGGTACCCTATTATAGGTATCAAGATCAACAATAATATTTAAACTAAAAACTGTTCTATATCACTTATCTAATTATCTTATTTTTCAAAGACATGCTGTTGGGTTTTCTTCTCTGTTAATAAATAAAGAGGGATAACGAGACAAGAATTCAAACTTTTCAAGTTTACATGTCTGTCAAAACGCTCTGAGTTGACTGGGTCAGACTTTGTATTATGAATACATTTTAACATTAATAATAAAACAATCAGTAGTTTAGATTTCTCGATTAGGTAGGTACGTAGTAAGAGAAAATATATACAAAATTTCGAACTCGAGATGTTAATCAATTACGATGATAGATGAACTCAAAGAATTGGGTCGTAAGATGCTGTCCGTATGTATATCTATCTGCTTGCCTGTCTGTGCGTACGCTCCCGAGGATTAAGGCCTAAGTAGCTGCCATAATTTTGCTTTAGATTTAAAGTTTAAGTTCGGGGCCGTTTTTATCATACTAAAATAATTTAATAACGATACTTTTGAAATTTGAACATATGTATCTCGAAAACGGTAGATACGATTGTGCATTGTAATACATGTAATCATTTCTAACTTAATAGAAAACTCATAGGTACAATAGATTTTTGAAAAAATACACTTTTTTTAAATTTTCTTTTCTTTAGTTTACCGGAAAACGCCGATACTTAACGTTTTTGACCAAAATGCATACTTAGAGTAAAATTGATGTTTTCAAAATTATTGTGTCCCTATTAATAGAAAAACTTATATTTCGAAAACCCCAATTTCGATTAAAAAAAAAAAAAACTTTAAAAACCAAGTAGGTAATGCTTACATCCCGAACAATACCTTTTCAGCAAAATTGTTAAGCAATATCATTTTTCAAACTAAACATTGCAATATTTGGTCTGCCAAATTTTACAAAAACCGCTCTAACGATTTTGAAAATACATATTAACGATAATATCAGTATTATAAATAAGATCCCTTACTTAGTTTTTCTCAAAAAATCGAATAAAACAGTTTTTAATCATTTATCCAAAATGACTACCCAAAAGCCGATCTGTGTCGATACATATGTATATTTTTACAACTCAATACCGCGCTTTAAAATTAAAATTGTAATAGCCTTTAAAAATGCAATAACAGCAACGTAAAACTTATTTTTAGCAAATATTAGCAAGTTCTTCTTTCATTCAAGCATATTCAATATGCACCTTAAATAATACCAACCAGCCAGAAAATCTTACTTTATTTGCACCCCATCGGGATATTCAGTTTATAACTGCTAATGCAAATTCAAAAAACAAATCTCTGATTTGTGTAATCATAGACGATCATCACAAATCTATTTCAGCCAAAAATAAAATCATGCATGATAAAAAAACAGAAATTCCTATTACGATTTTCCTCATCCTCAAAAACTGGTAAAATGTGAGAGTTATAAAATAATTCAGTAAGCGCTTATAACTCTCTAACCAGAACTTGCGACAATTTCCTGTTACTGAGAGCTTCAATTTTTAAAAACTTACACTATTATTTAATACATACTGCCATTCGGATTTTATCGATTTGGCAGCAGATATCTGAAATCTCGGATCAAAATCTGAAAAGGTAAATCGAAAACGACATAAGGTAGGTACCTAGTTTAAAAATCATAAATGTAATTCTTTTGGGTATGTCATCTATCAAGCCAATCTTGCGTAGATATCTATTACCTATAAAAGTAACTTGAAAAGTTTGAATTCTTGTCTCGTTATCCCTCTTTATTTATTAACAGAGAAGAAAACCCAACAGCATGTCTTTGAAAAATAAGATAATTAGATAAGTGATATAGAACAGTTTTTAGTTTAAATATTATTGTTGATCTTGATACCTATAATAGGGTACCTATTAATGAATAACCTAATTAATTTCAAAAGAAAATTATAAAAGTATAAAATTTGACATAGGTACCTACATTTGTATCGAATAATGAAAACCGTAAAATTAATGCGAATGCACCTACCCAAACAAAAACATTAAAATTGTATCGCCAAATGCAAAAAATTGTTCATATCGCAAAGAGATACTTTTTTCAGCAAAACAAATCCAAAAGTAAATCAGCGGCTCTTCCCAAAAAAAACCATCATGCATTACATAACCGAAGATCTCCTCACGGCACACACCCCCGCCAGCGTACAATCATAAGGCATTGACAATACCAAAGAAAGAAAGAAAGATTAAAGAAATAAAGGCGATTTTTTTCTTTCCGCTTTCCTTATTACCTTGTCTCCTTACCCTTTAACCCACTGATCAGTGTGCAAGGAAATTTACCTGCCCCCAATACTCCATACGGCAGCACACTTCATACATACATTCCGGCCTGTGGTCATAATTCAACTGAAAGTAGAATTCATCTAAACAGAAAATCAATCCTTCTCAAATGAGGTATGGTGGGTTTTGGTTTTCACCTTCCATTTGTTGGACGATCTTTGTTGGACGATCGCAAAAAGTAGAGCATTCTTTTACATTAGGATGAGACATCTGTATATTAATTTATCTATGCTTCTACCATAGAAACAGCACATTCAGCTGAAAGTTCTTCTAATGATATAATAAAAACTGTGAATCAGCCTTTTAATGCATACACTGCACAGTTCGAACTTATTGAAGATATAACAAATAATATCGAAACACAAATCTATTTTAGTAACAAAATAAGACTCATAATAAAGTTTAAGGACAAAGACTCTTTACTAAGGCAGATGAAAGAAGTTATACAACCCCAAAAGATTGTAGCTTTGCATACGAAATTTGAAAACATATACAAATATGGTGAAAACATAAAAAAAGAATTCCCACTAGTAAGATTTATATTCACACCAAGAAAACTTCAAGACGTGACAAATTTGGAGGAACAACTAAAACTTGTAAGGGTAACTCACGAAAGAGCACACCGAGGGTTACGTAACAATATACAAGAAATCTCAGAGAAATATTACTGGCCCGATCTAAATAAACAAGCAAAGAGTTTCAACAGAAAATGCATAGCATGTCTATTTGGAAAATATGAAAGAAAACCTATCAGAGAACCTCTGAATAATTCAGAAATACCAACACATGTGGGAACACACATTCATATGGACATATACTTCAACGACAAGTATACTTTCCTTGTAACAGTAGATAAGTATTCTAAATATACAATCCTTCGGGAAATCGAAACTCGAAACAGACTGTACGACGTTATGGAAGAGGTCTTATCTAATTATTTCCCAAAATGTGAACGACTCATGACAGATAACGAGAAGGGATTCAAAACAGAAATGGTGAACCAAATGTGTTTGAAATACAACATAACTAAAGTAGAAACTCCAGTATACAGATCGACAGCGAACGGTCAGGTAGAACGTGTAAACGGTACAATAACTGAACTGTCTAGAATATTCACAATTCAGAATAAAACAAGACTTATCGAAGAAATATTTAGAACAGTGCGTGAATTAAATAATTCTATACACTCAGTTACCGGTTTGAAACCTAGAGACATTTTCTTTAATCAAAATAAATATAGCAATAGTGAAATTATAATAAATAAACTAAACTCAGCATCCAAAAAAGTGATCGAACGTCTAAATAAAGGAACTCGACACAGAAAGTATAAAAAAGGAGATAAGATAATGGTAAGAATCACAGGTCTTAGAAAGAAATCTAACGCCAGATACATAACAAGAATAGTAGAAGAAGATAAAGGAGACACTGTAATCTCTAAAGAAGGAATAAAAATTCACAAGGATAACATAAAGAATTATCATTTTTCAGATGACGAAAATATTAATATTCCTAACATTACTAGGAATTGTACAGAGTCAAGAAGGGCAAGGAAACGTTCAAATAACTGAGTTACTAAACAAGAAGTTTATACTTACGCAAACAGATGACGTGTATTTATTCAAAGAACAAACTTATTTGTTACATGCCACCAACCTGACTTCGATATTTCAACCTTACGTAAATATCGTAACTAGTAAATATCAACCTACACAAGAAGAAAAAATTTGGTTAAGTAAAATTAAGAATTTAGCAGACCAATTACAAGAACATACTAGGCATACTAGATCAATTAACTTTTTAGGAACAGCTTTCAAATATGTGTTTGGTAATCCTGACCATTATGACTTAGTTAACATAGAAACGAGTATAAATAATCTCATAGAAAACAATAATAAACAAAAAACTATAAATTCTAGATTTGAACAAATTTTGCAACAATTCGAAGGTCAGAGCCTTAAAGAACATTTAGTAATAGAACAAGTGTACGAACAATTATTATTATTGACCAGAACAATTAATGCAGCAAAAAATAATGAATATTTATCAGAAAGCCTAGACTTAGATGACATTAAAAATATTATTCAACATGAAATAATTCAAGTACCCATAATAAATATACTTGAGTACTCTAAAATATTATTAGCTAGAACTGATGAATTCTTCATCACAATATATAAATATCCAGTTCTAATTAAATCATGTAAATTGTATAAAGTAACACCTTTAAATTCAAAACATGGAAAAATCATTACAGATAAAACAATTGCCTTATGTAACCAAACTTATTTAAGAACAAGAAATTGTCAAAATCATCTAAGTAAAAACATTTGTGAAATTAACTTTGAAGAAGAAAATTGTCTTATTCCACTTTTAAAGAATATAACTTCAAAATGCAACATTAAACAAGAATACGATTACGACTTAGAAATTGAATCCGGTGTTATGTTATTAAGCGGTAAGCATAAGTTAAATAATCAAACAATTAATGGTATAAACTTAGTTACTTATGAAAATACTATAAATCTAGACGATAAAATATACAAAAACATGCATAAGCAAATTAAAGAAGTTATATTAAGAAATCATAATTCAGAGTCTTACATCGACCAAATAATTAAAGAAGATACAATGTACAAATTCGATAACATAGATACTTTAAAAAAACTAATTATTCCTTTTGAAGAAAAACCGATATTATCAACTATATACACAATTGTAACACTGATTGTTATTCTAGCATTTACGTACGTAATGATAAAAACTATACAATGTATAACAGATCGTCAAAAACAAAAAAAGATTGACGCATATAACAAAACTTATGAAAGAGAAATGTTAAAAATAGCGTCGAAAAATCGGGACGATTTCGTTTAACAAGGGGGGGAGTTAAGTATCCATAGCAAAACATATTGAGAAAAAAGATAACATTATTTGTATTCAATGATATCTTTAGTCTCTAGTACAGTCTTGCACACAACGCTACAATGATAACATATGTAAAAGAGATAATATCGTTTGTATACAATGTTGGAATATTATCTCTTCTTCATTATCAAGCAAGACGATTGTACGCTTGGGTCTCCTTGTAGATAGATAAGAAAAGTATATAAATACGACTGTATGATGAATTTATCAACAGTCTTATTGTAACTACATAGTAGCCTTAAGCTCCTTTTAGAATTAGTAAAAAGTATTTCAATAATAAAGGACATAGTTCCAAATAAATATTGTTTAATTTTAAAAGTAAGAAACAAGTGTTTTAATTCGCGCTCTATGAGCTCAGAATTAACTGACTGAGCAGGCTGAGTAAAATGCTGATTACACGTCATATACATTCACACTTCCAGTCATATTTGAGAAAAAAAAGAAAGGAAAAACAGAAAATCATCAGAAAGATCTGAGCACGCTCGGTTCAGAGCGCGCTCATATAGCTCGAGCTCAGTTCAGTGCTCAGCTCTGAACTAAAAAAGTAAAACGCCTAATGATAAGAGTATTTAAAATACTGCCTGCACCGTATGCGACGGATTCTATGGGACTGCTCGTTCGGTCGAATACGTCAATATCAACGAATCCGACGACGCGACGGACGCAACGGATTTGATAGGTTGGGCCCTTTAAGCGTCAAATTGTATTTGAGTATTTCTGAAAATAAGTAATCCGCCAGACCAAATTGCGTGTTATGTCACTTTCCATTGGAACAGTAAAAGCCCTTTTTTCAGATTCAGAACAGTTTTTCTGCTCTCGAAATCAGCTGGCTGTCAGATTTCATGTTCCATTGGCCACAAAAAAAAAAACACCTTTTTTCAGAGTCAAAGCAATTTTGTGAATCTCGATTTCTGAGCGAGATTTATACCTATTTACACTAACACAAAAAAATTTGTCACCTGTCAAACTTGTTAGTTATTACTTGCGTTTTTAAATGACAACTCTGTGGAAAATAGAGAAAAGTTTACATTTGGCCGCTGGAATCAATATTAACATAAGTTTAACGAATTTTTATAAACACAAATTACAATTTAAAAACAGCTGACTTTTAAAACACGCACCAACACAAATGCAAAGCAAGAAAAATGTTGTCTTATGTTCCATTGGGCACGACAAATCTGAAATATGAGAGCAAAATCTGAAAATCCCAATGGAAAACGACTTTAGGGAGCCTGTTGTTTTGGAAGTCTACTTTCGGATTCTGCACTGCTCAACGTTCTACATAGCATCGAGTTTTTCTGCACAATGATTTTAAACTGTGGTGACACAGCAAGCAAACACAAAAGCGTCGGTAATGTAGTAGAGATAGCATTACAATTACAATCCACCGGAAACGTAACTCTATTAGAAATGGTGACACAGTTCTTTAGGTAATATTAACATAACTGTTTTTCTTTTGTGTATACACATACATATTTAATTGCAACCGACAATGATAATCGATCCTTATTTTAAATACTAAACAATCGCGACCTCAAATGAACGATGTTCAGTATGGACAAAATGCATTTTTAAAAATCTAGTTATCTATACTATACTACTATACTAGACTATATTGGTCTGGGCTAGATGTATCCTGAACGCAGAAACTTAGGTAGTGATCAGTAACGTCACTTTTAATACTTCAGCCACATATACGAACTGTCAACTTAATGCTGAGTCATGAATTTCTTCAATAGATTTACCGTCAACCCCTTTGTAAACGTCAACAAGAAAAGGTGTTCATATGACTGTAGTAAGCCAATTAAAATTGAGATATGTTAAGTCAGACAGCTGTCAGACTTACTAAACTAGACACTTGAAGTTCCCCACAGCTTACTGCACCAATTTGAACTACGTTTTACAGCTTCAATGGGCCAAGATATATAACTTTTCTGATGCAAATAAGTTGGCATTCAGCATACCTCTTCATGACTCCTCTTAAATACCTTGAATTAAATTAAATTCAGACCTCATTCTATTGAGTAATTATACCAAGTGTACTATAATCTTATTCAAAAACTGGCATTTTATTTCATTTCCAAAAAGGCTGCCGAAGCAGCCGCATGGAATCCCCTCTGGTGTGGTATGTCTCGTCACAAAGCATCCTAATGAAAAATTATAGGTGAGCTTGCAAAATTATTCCCTAATGACCTAAAGTCTATTTCTCCTCATTCCTATAGATGTGAGTGGAACAATACTTGTCTTCATGTCGGGAGTAGAGGTGTATTCTAGTCATCGTAGTCATATAGGGTATAATATGCGATGTGTAGGTATTTATTGAATTATTTCGAATTTTCACTTCAATACCAATTTCGTGATTATTGTAAGAATTTAAGGTCAAGACGGAAAATTTGTTGCTATGAGGCGCATTTTCTTCAATCACTGTTGAAGACATTGGTCAGAGAAAAACCATTTTGAGGTATCCATTTTGAAGTCCGAAATTTTTCTTAATTTTCTGACAGTACAACAACATTTATCCGCATTGGAGGAGTTTTGACATTTCTTGACATTTTTTGTCTATAACCAATTTCCAGTTTTATTTTTTTTTAATAACAGGGAATATTTATTCCTAAGACACTTTTTCGCTCTGGTACAATATTTGCGTTTCATTGCCAGAAGCAAAATGTTCAATGTTTTTACTGCCCTAGATTAATTGTATCAGATCTTAAGTTGAATTCGAGGTGGGCAGGTATTTACGTGTGCCGATGCCAAGAAGCCATCAAAAACGCCGCAACTGATGTGCTCGGTTTCACCAGTCCACCCCCCCGAAACCCCTGGTTTGACGAAGAGTGCCGGCAAGCACATGCAGCAAAACAAAGTGCCTACGAAGCGTCGCTGCATAGAAGGACGAGAGCAGCTCGTCAGCTCTACGAGCAAAAAAGGAGGGAAGAACATCGGCTTCTCCGGAGAAAAAAGAGAGAGCATGAGAAGCGCGCGATCGAGGATATAGAGAGGTGTTACTCCAGGAACAATGTTCGGAAGTTTTACCAAAAGGTAAAAAGAACGTGTCATGCCAACAAGACCCGAACGGAGACCTGTAGAGACGAGCAAGGAAACCTTGTAGTAGAGTCACAGTCGGTGCTGAGGACATGGAAAAACCATTTCTGCAGACTGCTAAACGGCGAAGACGACACAAATTCCGCTGTTAGGCAGAACGATCCATTCAACCTGGACGATGACAGCCAAGATTTCCGTCCACCTGACCAAAATGAAGTGAGGATAGCAATATCTAAGCTTAAATCCAACAAGGCTGCTGGTCCAGACGGCTTACCTGCCGAGCTCTTCAAGGCAGCCGGAGATGACTTGGTAGAGTGCATACACCAACTCATCTCCAAGATTTGGTTAGAGGAAAGTATGCCTGATGAATGGAACCTCAGCATTGTTTGCCCGATCCACAAGAAGGGAGACCCTCTAAACTGCGCCAACTACAGAGGCATCAGTCTCCTGAACACTGCGTATAAGATCATGTCTGCTGTATTGTGTGAACGCCTGAAACCATTCGTCAACGATCTGATAGGTCCCTATCAGTGCGGTTTTAGGCCCGGTAAGTCCACGACCGATCAAATATTCACACTACGGCAGATCCTGGAAAAAACCCAAGAATACCAGATCGATACTCACCATCTTTTTGTCGATTTTAAGGCCGCATATGACAGCGTTTATAGAGACGAGCTATACAGAGCCATGTCTAGTTTTGGCATCCCTGCCAAACTTGTCAGATTGTGCAGAATGACGATGGAGAACGCTCGCTGCTCCGTAAAGGTCGGAAACAATCTCACCGAGACCTTTGATGTCAAAAAAGGATTTAGACAAGGTGATGCGCTGTCATGTGACTTCTTCAACATCATTCTTGAGAAGATTGTGCGAAACTCACAAGCCAACACCAGAGGCACAATTTTCTATAAGTCTGTGCAACTGCTTGCATACGCTGACGACATTGACATTGTTGGTACAACACAGCGAGCTGTCACTGGTGCGTTTGCAAGTATTAGTGCAGAAGCGGCAAAAATGGGTTTAGTGGTGAATGAGGGTAAAACAAAATATATGCTGTCAACAAGAAGGGACACACGACATCGACGAATCGGGCAGAACGTCACGATAGACAGCTATAACTTTGAGGTAGTTAGGGACTTTGTCTACCTCGGCTCCGCTATAAACTCTGATAACGACATCACATCAGAAATCAAACGAAGAATCACACTTGCCAACCGCTGTTTCTTTGGCCTAAGACGGCAACTGATAAGTAAGGCCTTGTCGAGAAATACTAAGGAAACTCTGTATAAGACCCTCATCATCCCAGTCCTGCTTTATGGTGCAGAAGCATGGGCGCTATCAAAGGCGGATGAAGATCTCCTTGGTCGTTTCGAACGCAAAATTCTTCGAGTGATTTTTGGTCCCGTTTGCGTTGACGGGTTTTGGAGGAGAAGATTTAACAGCGAACTCTACGAGCTGTACAGCGACATCGACCTAGTCAGAAAAGTACGCATCAGTCGTCTAAGATGGCTGGGACATGTAGAGCGAATGGACACCAACGCTCCGGCCCGAAGAGTCTTCGATTCTAACCCGGAGGGACAACGCAGTAGAGGAAGACCTCGCCTTAGGTGGCGCGCGCAAGTGGAAGGGGACCTCAACCAACTTGGAGTGCGCAACTGGAGGCAGTTAGCCAAAGATCGCGCTAACTGGAGAGGCGTATTGGTTGAGGCCCAGGTCCACCCCGGACTGTAGCGCCACCTAAGTAAGTAAGTAAGTAGGTATTTACGTGTAACATTTGTAAGTATGAAGTTTTTGCACCGTTATTATTTTACTTTTGTGTAATTCGGCAAAATAAAATTCATGGTGATGTAGTTTGAAGGTTAGCAGAGTCCGCTTTAAAAGACTTGCGTATGGCAAAGTATAAAGACAGCAATAATTTTGACTTGACTGTTGCTTTGACAACAAAAATGTAGTAGATTAAATCACACTTAATATTTTGTGTGACGGTAAATTTATATTTTCCGTATAATTGTGAGTTCAGTTGACAACTGTTGTATGAATAAATGATTGCTTATATTGCTTTTATCTATTGCAATAAACCAGTAAACTTGGCGCTGCTAAAATGGCCACCTATCTATAAAGATTCCGAAATCCCATGCGTTCTATAAAGGATACTTTCGGCGTGTCAATCTTTCTGTATTTTAAAGGCTCTTTTACTATACGGGACTTCATTCGAACTCAGCTTTTTGTAAGCTTTATTTTCATAAAACGTTTTTGACCTTATCTTCAGAAATAGGGTATCGTTCAACCAATTGCAAAAGAACTTCCCCACTCAGTAGTCAGTTTCGTTTCAACTACGGCCCGCAACCAACAGCGAATGCATCTGTAAGTGTATTAAGCGAGTTCTGGATTTGTTCGGTGGTTTTCACAACAGAAAAACCAATTTAATGCTTTTGGGTCATACACGGTTGGTGTGGTGTAATAAACATCAAAAGGAAAGCAACAAAAAAACGAAAACCTCTACCCATAACAGCAAAAGTGGCGACCCATCCTGCGTGCAACGTTAATTAATTATTATTTCCTTCATTCCGAGTGGGTGTATCTAAGTTCAAAACTATGCAAGTGGAAAATATCTACGGACAAATAGACCGGACGAAAAAGAGCACAACTTGTCCTAGTTTTTGTTGGAATCGTATCGATCGTTAATTTTAAATGGAAATTGAAATTGAGACTCCGCTAGAAATGACTTTGGCATGGCTACCACTCTCATGATGAAGCCCGATTCGGTTGGAGGCAAGCATTATGAATTCATTATTGTTGGGAGTACTCCTGCCGGCCGTTGCGATTTTTCGGTCTGCAATCGGCGAGATAGAAGAGAACTTCCCACGAAACTTTTCCAACGGTCTACACGCTGTTGTTGATGTTTCGACATACTACCAGAAAGGCAAATGCAGAAATATATGTTTTTTTATTCCGTTTCCTATGTGAATGGCAAATTAGACAGAAATGGTTTTTGTTTTGAAGGTGACAGATTTTGCGAGCTGTTTGTTCATTATTATTTATTGTTTGTTAGCTTTTTTGAGGTTAGTTGGGGTGTCCCTGTGTTATTTAAGGATAAACATTTGCATGGCATTGACTAGAGATGTGGGGGCAAGCTAACGGTTGATTAAGTGATATTTTGCAAGTTGTCTGAGGGAGAGAAATGCTGCAGGGTGATTGTGTCAGGGACGGTGTTCATTTTGTATTAAGGAAAGATAATCCGATGATAAACAAGTGAATTTGTTAGAGAATACGAAGTGTGCAAGCAAATGGTGTTTGCTCTGTTTGACCTTATGTGCGCAGAGAGGGTAAGTTTGAAGTGACATAACTATTTGTTTAAGGCGTTGTTTTGTTGGATATTTTATTAGAAAATAAAAATAGTCGCAAATAAGTTGTTCCAGCTTCAATTGCAAGTGATGGAGCAGGATCAGTGTAAAAATGCTCACATCTTGCGGAGTCACATCAAATAGGGAAGGGACTTACATAATAGGTTAATTCGCGTACGCGGTTTAAATCGAACACAATCGATATAAATCGATCGCAATCACACAAAGTCTATATAGGTATGACAACACGTTCTCACCAAAAATGACAGAAAAATTGAAACTTAGCAAAATAACGAGTAACGAGTAGTTCTTGTCTTCTCTTGGCTCGAAACAGATTTCAGATTTTCAACCGGCAAGTACTGATAAATATGTCAAATGCCAAATTCAAAATCCGTCTTAAAAATCAATTGCACACAAAAATAAAGTCAGATGTTCTTGTTAAGTAACATTTTGTTTGTGATATGTACTTTAGAGTGTATTTTCAGCTCACTGAGAAAGCTTCGCTCAATTTTTTGAGTATGACAGACAGCTTGGCTCGGGAAAGTCGAATAGACCTATAGCCTTATTTATAAATGTATTATAGAGAGTGTATAAAGTTATGTACTTTTAAAATACTTCTAAACGTAGAAACCTTATTTATAAAAATAAATGCTAAACGCGCTTTGAGGTTGCTTAGTGCCTGTAAAGTCGTACAGGAAGTTTTGAAATGTTTGTTGAATGTTTTCGTTGAAAATTCTAAAGAGGTGAAATATTATCGAAATGTCATTTTGACTTAAAGAATCTGTCACATTTTATTTTAAATGAAAACAAAAATAAATTGGAGAAAATGATATCGACGTTTTTATTTTCAATTTTCAATTTTCAAGTGTTGAATATAATATCCGCAGCTATCAGATATTTTAAATTGTTTTATTTTTACATAAGATGACCGTTTCATAGGAGTAGCAAATCCCCCAAAGTTTTGTTTAAATTCTTCCATTTTCTAATTTAAAATTTTATTTGAATTTGCATTTCTCAAAGCTGCTGTTTTTTTATCTTTTTGGACAGATAAATGTAATAGATTTCTCCTTTTCAGTACCATTTTTGACGCAAGCCCTGTATAACTAATATGCATGGGAAAATGTTTTATAAATAAGAATTTTTGGGAGGGTGTATAAAAGCTGTATAAATACTTATACACTGCATAACTATAGGGGCGTTTAGGGGCATTTAGAAAATTGTAATTAATAAGGCTGCTAATGTTTAAGTGGAAGCTTAAAATCCCCAACCAAAAACATTCAAATATGGCGGACAAGAGGTCTGACCTAAAAGTCTGACACAATTCAGTAGAAGCGTAGAAGCGGTGTCACGAAATATTAGATTTTTCGGCTACCCTTCCATAAACTTCCACTGAAAAGCTGTTCACGTGACGAATCTAGACTAGTAAAAAGTGATACACGTCAAGTCAGCCAGATGGCACTTAACTAGATTTTTGAACGTCCCCATTCATTAGGTATAGTAATAGCTCTGATTGTTTCTTTATTTTGCTAAACAATAGCTATACCTTCTGAGATAAAAACACAACTAAAGTTCTTAGTCGGCTCCCCCAATGAGGCGACAAGCAACAAACAACTGGCAATAGGACACATGCAATATAAACGTTTATCGCTAACAATAATTATTTTACATTGAATCAAAGACCCCTAGTCTCACATTAAAGCAACTCAAATTCAATACCGGTCGAATGAAAATGTTGCTGGTTGCGGCAGCATTATTGATTTTTAGATTTTAACGTTTTATCTGGCGATACACGTGTCGCGTCGTAGTCGTCTCGTAGCATCAATATTTGCGAGTAATGACAGCTGACAGTTCACAGGTCGCTCTCGCTAGAAAGTTTTGCGAATGTTACTACGTTTTATTTAATTTTAAAAATATTTCGGACGGTACAGTTTATGATACAAAGTTTGTAGAAATATTAGAAAAATATCCAAATATTTCCACCATGATTTATTAAATTAGTAAAAATGCAGGGTGCAACAACATTTCCTTTTATTTTGTCTCTTTTTTTTTAAACTCCACCACATTAGCAAAATCGTATCATCGGAGTCGTCGAATGACATGACAGTTAGAAATTTCTGATAACACCGTTGCTTCAATGTGAGAATAAGTAAAAATAAAAGTTGCGTACCTAATGCTTATTATTGCTAGTTGCTTACCCCCTTATTAATAAGAAACTGTACACAAGTAAGCTCCTAAGCTAGCTGGCAAACGTCAGATAGCATACACAAATTGTATATAACTGCTGAGTAACAAATTGATAACTTTAACACAGTGTTTATGAATACGGGGGTTAGTGCTTAGTATACTTGTTGCCTCAGTGTGAGCGCCGCCTCATTGTTATCAAAAATCTAATCTTTAAATGCTGTCATATTTGCATATTTTGGATGTGACAGCGCGGGTGCAGTTTTCTTGTTCCTTATTATAGCTTAGATCTTTGATAAGTCGTAAGAGACTTATATGTATAAATGTAAATGTCTATACATGCAATCGCTTGCACATAATTATGTAATAGTAAAAAAAAAAATAATTCTTCTGATGTCGCAATTCTACGAAGCAACATGAACGAACTTTCCATAAATTAAAGTTATAGAAAATGGAAGCAAACACATATTTCGGTGGAAAGCGCAGTTATTTGTTTCACTTAATTGTACTTATCATATGCACAAACACTTTTAGCAAAATAAACAATTTTTTTCCTTTCACTACTTCCAGAAGCTGTTTCCTACACAATTTGCATAGATTATTAGGTCTGTTCCTTTACTTTTAAATCTTACGAATTTTTACTCAGTGCCGTTCCTTAACTCAAAAAATTCGTAAAAGAGAGCATCATCGAGAGAGCAAGATATTACCCCTCCAGTGAGAATCTTACGAATTTTTACTCAAAAAATTTCTTGGTGTAAGAAGTGAAAAAGCTGTCAGTCGCCTAACAACTAACAGCTGATTTGAAATTTGGTGTCCCATTTGGCATATGCGTTGATTATTTTTTGACTTCTTGCTTATTAAAATGGTAGGCAGGCGGCAAAATAAAATTAAATGTTCTCTTTAAGATTCTTTTCGATATTGGCGTCGAAATTCTTCCTCGCTGTAACAAGGAACCATAAACAAATTATACTGAGACCCCCAACTCACAATCCTCTTGCCGCTGGCCCCCTCAATTTTTGCCAGGAATCCGCCATTTTGTTTTCTTATCCGTGTACGCCAATTCCTATCCGTTTTGCTTTGCCCACAGTAAAATGTAAAAAGATTAGGTGCGAATGTGTTGGTTGAGAGGATTTTTGACATTTGTCAATACGAATTTCTATGCAACAATACTAGCGCACCTAAACTTTTTGGGAGCGTAAAATTTAGCTTGTAGGCAAATAACTGTTAATCGGTCGAAGTTGGGGGTCTCAGTATTGTCTCTGCAAGGAACAATCTCTTCCATGCAATTCGTAATGCAGTGTCGCTTTTTCCTCTTTTCGAATGCTTGTAGTTCAATCGATATATCCTCTTCCACATACTTGAATTCATCAAAACGAAGTTCGATTAATTCCAGGTCACTTTCATCGCTAGGTAGATGATTATCTAGTTTTCTTTGAAAATAATTAGAAAATTCTTCGAGTTCATCAGACATTTAAACGGCTTTTCGTACCACTTTTTTTTAATATTTGAAATATGTATCTGTCATTTTTAAAGATTACTACAAAAGCGTTCCCTAACTTTTTCGTAAGTGTCTCTCTTTGCGAGAGAATTTATCCCCGCCACTGCAATTTTGACAGTCTTTTCCATTCTTACTACAAAAGTAAAGGAACAGACCTAAGTGCTACAAAAATATAGCTAACTGTATCATATAAACAAGATGGCGGCTCAAAATAAACGTCCACATATTTGCATGTGAGGTGGTTGTCTCCCTTAGACACCTTAAGTAATCTAATTTAATTTACGTGATAAAATTTTACGACTTTGTAAATGTACCTGCTACCTTTATATGCGCCCATCGGCACTACGAACAAACACATCAGCGTCGGTATTGATCGGATTGTCAATTAGGCTGTGCGCTTTTCTGCAGCAACATGCTTCTGGAACACATTCACGTTCATAACCTAAGTATTACTTTTTTTTATATTTAGTTTATGCTCACATTCATTCTTTGTTTTGTTAATTGGAAAATGGTCAATGCCGTTGAGTAGTAAGGTAAAAAACTTGAGCTTTAACTATTAATTTAAGTAGTAGTTAAGTTGAGTAAAACGTCAACTATGTTACAAAAAAAGAATAACTAAGTATCACCTATTAGTAAATGAACTGAAAACCTTATTAGTGCGCATTGTTGGCTGGTTGGCTTATATTGGCTGACACACTTAAACAATTTGCTTGAGAGCAAAGCAAAGCTTTACTGATTTTATTTTCAAAAACCTCCAATGAGTTTGAAATCCAAATCAAATCCCGCATTCCTCCCTTCTTGGGATACGTATACCTACACTGGTACATTCTATGTAAGCAGCTGCCTAATAACTTCCCTGTGGCCCTAAAGCTCCCAGCCATAATTTTCTCGAAAACTGTCAATCAAACTTGATACCTAATTCTAAATGAAATATTTTAAACCACTGAAACCCTCAGCTCGCCACATCAGTGATCAGTCTTCTTCACGTCTCAAAACTCCAGGAAGTTCGATTAACCAAAAACTTCAAACACTCATCACAGGTTCACAGGCCTTCATCCCTATTACTACGTGCCCAGACCTGGTATATACGGAAGCGGAAGCCATTCCTTCACCTTCTTGTTGGTGGTAGGGGTGCGGTGCGGTGGCGCTGGTTGTGATGATGTCTCAGACCCTTATTACTCCAGCAGCAAATAAAAAATCGACTCATCATTCTAATGGGGAGGAATGGCGTGGTTGTGCGTCGTCAGGGCGTCTGGAAACGGCTTAATTTCAGGAGAAGTCTTCATAACTGAAAGAGTCGTGTTTTCTCGTTTGCCATCCTTGTGCTGATAAATCGGTCGCAATTATTTCAAGAGAGAGAGATGTCTTTTTTTTGCGTTCCAACTTTTTTTGTTTCTTTCTTCTTGGGGGAGGGATTTTTTTTTCTTTTCTGTTTTTGTCTGTCCCTCTGTCTTTATTTTTATGCGAATTTCCATTGCCTTGTTATTTTGTTATTCGTTTTCTTGTCTCTGTGGAGTAAGAACTGTGCCGCCAAACAAATATGCGATGGTGTTGGTACTTTCATTGCGATTCATTGAGTGATTATATTTTATTGCGGATTTATGGCCAATAAGTTTTTGATTGGGATTTACTAACAGGCACTATAACTACGTTTGAGGGGAGAATTTTTGAAACATAATTACTGGTGACTTTCAAGAAGCGAAGTAGTATTGATCTGATTTTATGTATTTTTTAGAAAATTCTTAATGTAAGTCGGTAAGGTAGCTCTGTATTCGCTCTTAATTCACAGCTTCTATCGGTCGGTGTTGCTGGCTGCAAATTCGAGCCCCGTGCTGCCGTTTGGAACTTAACCCTCTACTACGCAGTATTCGCAATATACGTTATAAAATGGAAGATTTATTCTCTGAAACGATATTAGTTTAATACAGTTCAATTGAGTAGACAAACTTACTCTTTTTGGCAACACGTTCGGCGGCTTGGTTTTCCATTCCAATCTTAAAATGAATTAAATCAGCAAAATTGAATAAAATGGCGGTTTTTTCTGAAGTGTCAAATGACATTCGGCCGTAGGTTAGTTTGTTTTGATTTTGTGTATGCCTGTTCGTTTAGAAGTCCAAGCAGCCGACGATTACAAATGTTACAATAAATTAACGAAAATACTTTTCAACAGTCATCGTATACATTACAGTGTTTTAGTTTCTTTAAATTTACCTGTGCAATTGGACCCATGATCATATAGTACCTGAACGTCAAAATCCAAGATCAAAACCAGATATCGATATCCTGCTGCAAGCATTATGATTCCATATTGCAATTTTCGGTTGCGTATACGCAACATTTTGAATGAATAATACTATTCACTGATGAAAAACCCCTCAGTCATTAAGCAAACATTAACTGAAAGCATCTGAATTGACGAGCGGGTTAGCTCACCCTTATCGCTGCATACCATTACCGTTGCCCCAGTTAATGCCGAACAAAGAAAAGCACTCATGCAACAACAACTGAGAATGCTATTCTTTAAACAGCACAACATCCAGCTACCCACGATGCATATCTTATAGACGAACTTTAAGGATAGCTGCCCTGGTCTGGTCCTTAATCCTGAGAGCGTCATCATCGTCGTCTTCTCAACTTTCATTACTTAGACGAAGATGAGTTTATCTTGAGTTTTTCTCAAGTTTACATCTGAAAAGCCACGTTTTGCACATTTGCTCACAAAGTGTGCATACATTTATTTCTACAAGAGAGAAAAACGGTCGTGCATGTGTTGCTTCTTTGTGCCATAATACTTATAGCGAATGTATATATACATATGGTACACACTACACAAAGTATCTAGCATGTTCTCTTAATCACAAGAGACGCCGTTATTAATTAGCAAACAATTCATGATTAATATATTCAAACTTGTGTTTGAGTTTGACATTAAGCAAATTACACCACCCATTGTGCAAACCGCCTTTGAGATACAAAAGGATGTTGACACACAAGCAAACTGCTTCCCACATTTGTGAGCTCTCATAAATTTTCAATCTAACAATATTAAAATGTCCAACCAACCCGCCCATGAATGTAAAATGTTGTATAGCTCTCCACTTCGTTGGGTACAAGGAGCGCGTACATACCTATACTATATTGGGAAAAACAGTTCTTTCCACATCCTGCCGAGGTAGTGAACCGAATTTTGATTAAAATTACTTAATTTAGGTATACATCAAGAGCAGCGTGAAGTGTTGCGAAGGCACAACTCGGAGTAGGATGCCTTGAAAAGGTTGTTCCACATTGTGCTCGCAAAAATCCTATGCGAATTCGTCATAGAGAAAGACATTCCGCAACCCTCCTCGGGTTCTGCTCGAGGCAACAGATGTTTCCCATGGATATGTTCTTTCGCATGGGACAGGGACATGAACCAGTGATTTTATCTGAATGGAGTTTTGAATTCGAATTCTTCCTACTGCAGGGTGTCGCCATGACGAACTCAAACGCCATGTAGCAGCAGCAACGAGGTGGAGAGCAAAAGGGGTTAATTAAATTCCTATTCGATTCTCACCTGCGATATAAACTGAAAACTGGGGGAGTGGGGGCATAAGGTGTTTCTCTTTTCACCTCAAAGGCACTTGACGACAACATCGTCTGAAGCACCCTCGTCGATTGATGCGTAAGTTCACAATTCACATATTGCTTCGTTGAGTATTTTTCTAATTGCTTTTCTTTTATTAAATTTTTTTTTATTAAAAGCGTTGCTCCTTTGGAAAAAGTTTTACGCGCATCAGAAGCAATATGTCTCGGTCTATGAATATACATCCGCTTAGTTACTTTGAGGGACTTTTAATATTCGAAGCTACTTGGAAACACTGCTGTGAATTTGTGGGGTTTGTGACTAAAGTGCTTTTCAATGACATAAGGGGGTAGGAGTTGTGTGCGGTCTGAATGTTGATGGCTAGACGATCAATATTCGCCAACATTTGCTGGAAGACAGGGAGAATCTGTGGCAAATTTTTAATGAAGTTTATCTAATAAAAGCATCATTGATATATGCACATATTTGTAATTAAGTCGGTAATAATTTTCTTGTCGCGGCTTCCCATGTGCGGGTTGAGGTTTCCTTTGATTTTAAATAATGTACAAGAGGACTTGTCGTGAATTAATTGTTTAAAGGTATAAATTAAAGTATGTTGTAAATTGGCTACATAAAATATATCGGCTGGTTAGACATTTTTTAGCACATAATACCCACTTGCATTAAAATTCGTTGTGCGACTTTTTTATTTTCGTATTTTTTTTTTTATTCAGTTGAGGTCAGCGTCTTAAGTTTTAAGGTTACGAAAATTGAAAAACGTCAAACTGTGAGACCGAATTATAACATCAGTGATTGAATTAGTGAAAATTGTCCTTGAACGTCTGATATCGGATAATGTTCTAAGACAGATTGACGTTTGGATTCGACATAACCTTATTATCCGCCATTTCAATTTTCATGGGTCCCAAAAATGACAAAATGACAATTCATACTTTAAACGAATTAACCGATCAGTCTCTCTCAACACTATTCGATAAATTGGCTATCAAATACATTGCCCTATCGACAACTATATATCAACTTCGTTTTCGACTGCAATCAATAAGAATAAAGAGGAATGAAACTTAACTTAAGTAAAGGGTAAAGGCACCAAGTAACAAAAAACAGAAATAGGAACGGAAACTAAAACAGAACAGAAAGTTTTTTAGTTCTGTTTCTGTAGTAAATTCTGGTTATGTTTGCGTTACTCGCTCAGCTACACAAAACTGAAACAGAAACAGAAACAGATTGTGTTTCGTTTGATTGCATTTTATTTAACTTTGACTTCAAGGAAAAAATGGAACATATTTTGGAAATGTTTAGTGAAGACGATTACATGAAACTAATTGTCGAATTGCTGCGTATAATCCTTTTTTCCCATTTATCGTTTGTTATTCATACGTGGTCATCACGATATAGAATAGTTCGATGCGAAACAAACAGCCAGATGACAGATGCAGAAAAATCCAAACGAAAAAAAACCTCCCCCACGTTAAGTCGGCACAAAATTAAAATAGACTTGTTTACGTTCTGTCGTCAAACAGCCACTGTTCTGTCGCTAAATTCTGTTGCTGAAAAAAAAAGTTCTGTTCCTAATTCTGTTTCAGTTGCAAATTTATGGGATTCTGTTTCTGTTCTTTGTCACTTGGTGCCTTAATGCCCCAGTTATTGCCATACTGCCATACGTAAAATGCAACCGAAAAAATTGGAACAGTATGAAAATGTTTTTGTTTTTTTTTTTTTTCGTTTAGGCGGTCAAAGCGAAAAATCTGTCAGAAAAATGTTTCCTTAAGAGAAAAATTTCAACAAAGCAACCTCCAAGCAATATAACAAGCCTGACAGATGGAACAGTAAAGAAATGAAATATTTCAGTGAAATGATTCGGTTTGCTTTTGTGGAATTGACTGAGAAGTTGATCAGAAAAAGTTTTTCGTACGTAAAAATGAATAAATTATTTTTCTAGAAAATTTAAAGATCATTTGCATATTTTTTTTATAATCTAGCTTTATAATTCATGAGCAACATTTTAAGGTCAAAAAAGGCAAAAGAAATTGTCAACGGTTTGAATTTACATATTTCTATAACAAGGGCCTAAACTGAGTACTATGACCAAACTAAACTATGACGAATTCCAGTCAAATTGTTCATCATTGGAATACAAAAAAAAATGGTTACTTTCCTGAGACATACCTACCTACTTTATAAAAAATTGTGCGCAAGGAGGAGACTCAAATAAGGCCCCAGTTATAGCTTTCATTGAAATGCATCATTGAAAATTTTGATTTACGCTTTTAAGACGATTAATCAAACAATATTGAGTTTACTTGGTATCAAAATAAAGCTAATCAATTGTGGAATTTTTCTACGAAAAA
The DNA here is from genome assembly GCA_946477585.1 of Cheilosia urbana. Taxonomy (NCBI): domain Eukaryota; kingdom Metazoa; phylum Arthropoda; class Insecta; order Diptera; family Syrphidae; genus Cheilosia; species Cheilosia urbana. The sequence continues at coordinate 12,696,011 of OX297854.1, read as the reverse complement.
AACAACTTAATTCTGATTAAAACTTTTCTTTAAATCCACTTTTATTATTTCACTGATTGAAATTGATTTCAATGAACAGCTGATTTTCGTTCCTTTAGTTTGGAACCCAATCGTTTCACTGATGTGTTCGATTCTCTTTCTGTTCTCAGCTGTCAGTTTTGCTTTCAATGATCAACTCCAACCTCGAAACCTGGAATTGTTTATTGCAAGTTGTTCTTTTGCACTGTAACTTTTTCTTTTTTTTATTAAACTGAGCATTTTCATTAATAATAGTAACATTTTATTTCTTCTATGCAATCCCATAGTTCCGATTATTAAACAGTTTTACTTGCTTTCCGATTTTTTGAGTTTTCTCTGTTTAGTTTCACTGACAGGTCCTTCCACTGACAGCAACTTTTTAATGATTGCTATAACTGACTTGTCAAAAAAAGTAAACCATTATTCCACTGATTTGTTCCAATGATGCATTTCAAATGATAAGGCAAAGAATTTTTTTAACAAATTAACGTCATTGCCGACATATTGGGACTTACCAACAATCACTTTTAGTTCCGACTCTTAATTTGAACAGTTCACAGTATGGGTATATTTTATTTTCCATACAAATTTTGCAATTGTGAGCTTCCGTAAATTTAAAGTCGAGACTTAAATTGATATGTACTTGTTGAACAACGGAAAAATCCTCTAGCACAAAACTTGATAATGGGTTGACTAGATTTGTCTGGACGTGAGGTGACATCGCGATGAAATTGGGGATGTTTAAGAATGTATTATATTTTGTTTGACAGCTGGCTGACTTTATGTGTTTCAGCGTCCATTAGCCTAGATGGTTCACGTCAACAGTTTTTCCAGTTGGCATTTATGTAGGGGTAGCCGACTAGTCAAGAGTTTCGTGACTGAGTAGGTACTTAGTTGACAATTCGTAAATGTGGCTTATATATTAAAAGCGACGTTACCAACCAATCTAGTATTCAAGTACAGACCAATCTAGTCGTCTTAGGTTAGGTAAGCTACCAACCAATCTAGTTTTCAAGTACAGACCAATCTAGTCGTCTTAAGATAATTAAATTCCAAATGAAAAGTGTCAAGTATGTATTAGATTTAGGCCCGTTTGCTGATACAACTCATAGCGATTTAAGTTCTACTCAAATACCTTATGGGCTACTTTTTCTATGTCATAAACTGTCACATGAGATTTAAAGTGGAACTTAAATCGCTATGAGTAGAATCAGCAAATGGGCCTTAATCATTTAAAGTACCTGCTGGATACTGTAATTAAATATTCGTTAACTTAATTTTAACCGCAGAATAAGTATCTACCCACCTACCTATATCACCATTGTCGGGTGATCGAACCATCCTTCTTGCAGTCAAACAAGAGCTACGAGTAGGTACATTAGGTATACTTAAATCAATGTCTATGGGGGATACCTACTACCGATAAAAATAGACCTTGAAACAGCTTAAATAGAAACATCTCGAGCATATGAATAGATACAGATCCACTCTCACATTACATATCCCAATCCAAAGTCATCATCATCATCATCATCATCAAAAGCAAGTGTATATCTAACTAACGGTAGGTACCTACCTGCATCAGACGAGTAGAATACAAATCCACCTATGTACACACATACATTAATCATTATTCCAATGAAGAGCCGAGAAAACAAAAGTCTATCTACTTTCGAAACAATAATATAATCAGAAACAATTGTGCGAACATGAACAAAGCTCCATTAAATGAATGCAAAAAAAAAAGGCGCCGATTTTATGGTCCTACGATGACATCAATAGCGGTAGGTAACGAAGAGCAATCATTTCCGTTTTATTCCCGCACACTGGAATCGGAATCTCGTCGAATCCGAACAATTTCCATTTTCGCGCAGTTTGAGAGAAGCACGCTCAGCTTTTTGATTCGGCTTTTTAAATGTCCTCTAAAAAGCTTTCGTCGTTATGCATCATGCTCATGCTCAGCTCATGCATGTGCTTCAAAGCAGCTCTCTCTCTCTCTTTAAGTGAATTTTAACGAAGAAATTAGCAATTTGCATTGTGCGCCACTAATGAGGCAATTTTGGGTCCTGTTTGACGGCGGAAAGGGCGTTTGGGTTACTGTTACTGTATTGCAACTGTTGTTAGGGAGGCCATGGCGATGGCGATATATTCCAGGGATACAGGGCTAAGCACAGGACAATGTATTTTAATTGCTGTATGTATACACCGACACGGGGCACGGCACGGTTATGTGAGGTTTTGTTTACGTTCATGTGAGTGGATGGGAATTCTATTAAACGCCTCGAGTGGTTATCGGACACCGATCTGTCAGCCACTTTAATCTGGCGTTGCAGGATGTTAGTGGTATACGTACCTATAGTAAGTAGTCTCAACGGTAAAATTGATTCGTTCGCATTCGTTCAATCCATGATTGAAGTACCTAACGATTAAACGTTAATTTAACAAGTGGAAATAAATCTCCCCACTAGGACCGGAAGGAAGCCATGCTATGCGATTGAATTGTTCGTGTTCCTATTTCTGGCGGAAATGAGAAATTAAAAAAAAATGTTGTAAAAATTAATCTACATAATTTTATTTCTTACACCCTGCTTATAATCTCAATCTGCTCAGACTCCTCGGGGACGAGGCCACCCCAACGCATTTTAAACGTCTTGCCTATGGGATATCTTAGAGTCAAAAAGGAAAAATAAATGTTGACATTTTAATACGGTTAGGTACTCAAGAAAGACCAATATTGTATAAGCACTTATAAACGCTTGTACTTCATTTATTTTGTAAAATCCGCTCAATTGCTGCCTTATAATTACGTTATACTTTATTAGGCGTCGATTTGGATATTCAATACCGCCGTCGAACCCGTTGGCAAATTTGTCTCTCATTATGTAATTGAGCTATTACATTTGATTAAGCCTGTATTGATGTGAAGACACATACATTTAAACAGACGTGGGCGAGGACGCAATTTGATAGACAGCTGATAATTAAGCAAATGGTGCGTTGGAAATGAATAATTGCATAGTTATATGTAATCAGGGATTAGATATACATGCTTTTAGGCCAACTAACCGGTATTTGTGCGATGAGGATCTGGAAAGACAAATTGGGTCCCAAACTCTTAACAGCCTTTTTGTAATTAATGAGCAGAATTCTAACACTCACTCGATCGGATGGGGTTTACTGCGCCCTGTTCATTGAAATGGGCGTCGAACAAATATTAATGGCGTTTTCGATTGAAGAAAAGAATTGCCCTTTCTATGACAAGAGTAAATCCAGAAGTGTTCTTCCAGGTCAATTCTTAACACGACAGAAGTATCCGGAATATTTTAAAAGAATTTTAAAGAAAGAATTGCCCTGAAATGAAATGTTAACTTTTTTTTTTTTTTTTTCAATTTAATCAAAACTAAAACAAAAACGAAAATGAAACAAATACTATACAATGTCCATTAAAGCAAAAGGAATGGTGCCAGCCATTAGCAACATTTTTTTTTTAGTCACGCGTATTCACAGACAGGGACTGAAATTACAAAAACAATAGATAATATAAACTAGAGACAATACTGAGACCCCCATCTTCGGCCGATTTTCCGTCACTTGCCTACAAGTTTTATTAGGTCTGTTCCCTTACTTTCTGGTTCAATTTTGGCAATAACTCACATTTCTCTCATTGCGAGAGAATTCGCTCACCGATTTGAAATACATATAACCAAAAAGAAAAGGAACGCTTTGAACCACAAATTTGAAAAATGTTGATTTTTCCAAGGCGGGAATATTCGAATATCAGTAGAACAAAACTCAAATTTATATTTAAGACCAAGAGTTAGCATTTGAACGATTTGACAACCATCTGTCAGCAATAACCAACTCGCCCAAAGAAATTTCTTGGGCTAATATTTGCAGGTTTTTCATGGAGGAGAAATGTTTTGTTCTCTCTTTTTGGCTCTCAGCTGTCCAACTTTTGCGTAAGGGAATGAAGTTTGACTAATTTTGGCGAATATGTTCGAATGCATTATCGTTAGGGAACAGACCTATTTTTATGTGGTGGTACATGCTAAGTGCGTTAGTATTGTTGCATAGAAATTCGTATTGACAAATAATGTTTCGTAACTTCAAGAACTCCGGCCCACCAACACACTCTCACCTTGCGTGTACCACTTTCGCTGTCGGCAAAGTTCATAGAATTTTGTCCGTTAAATTTGAAATTATTCGTTACCTCCGTGTGAATAGTATTTTATTTTAGGAATAAATGCACTTTAGCTGAAAATATTTATGAAAAAAGAACAAAGTAGATTGGTTGAGCGAAAATAAAAACATGTTGAGCTATTTTCCTTCAGTTATTGACGAAAAAATCACTCATAAGATCTAGGATAATGATATTCAAAAGCGGAAAATACACAACAACGTTTGTCCTAATATGTTTCCAGTATATAAAACTCTCATTTAGATAGTATTATTAACCAAACAAATTATATTAATCGTCTTTAAAAATTTATAATAACCAACCAATAGCATTCAGTTATCTTAACATGTGGTATTGCCGAACTCTATCACATTCCCCCATGGTTGGTAGCGGTTGGCAGCACTGATTTTATATTTTTTGTATGTTTTTGCATGTCACACGGATTCTAAATTGACATAACACCAATAGAAAAACAAAATGGCGAATTGGAAAAACAAATTGAGGGGGCTAACGGAAAAGGATTGTGAGTTGGGGGCAGTGTTGCCGAAAGTAGGTACTCCCATTGGATTTATTTTTAAAGACCTAAAAATGTCCGTACTACTATTTCTTTCAAAATACTCCCATTTTTTGGCTGCGGTACTCCCTTATAATATTTCTCTGCGGCAACACTGGTTGGAGGTCTCGTATTGTCTCTGCTGTAAAGTTTGCAACAGGTTTGCAAGCCTCATCCGAACCTGAGAATGAAAAAATCCACAGCCACACAGCTATTGAAAATGGGAGATGATCTCATTCCTGTTGAACTAATTGTTATTATATCTTTGTGAATACCTCTCGGAAGTTTTATTAGTTCATGAGTTACTTAACTTTGATAACTCACAAAACGAAATAACCAGGAACTAACAATAAGCTAGTCCAGGGTTTCCCAAATGGTGTTCCCAGGAACCATGGGGTTCGCGTGCAAGGGTCAAAGGGGTTCCGTTGAAAAAATATCATCACCGAAATTCATCATACATCTAGTCATCGGTATTGTTTGTTGTACAATAAATGTTTTATAAAACTTAAAATAACTATTTTTATATCATTAATTCCTTCTTTTCTTGTCAAACATTAAAATATTCACACTTTAAGGAACGATGTTTTCTGTTACCATCAATATGGGAGTCCGCCAAAAAAAAGTTTGAAAATTGGGAACCTCCGAACTAGTCAATGCACAAAGTTTGTAGGTAACAACTTGCTTTCTCTCGTTCGCTGCAATTCCATTTAATTTAGTTTCATTTACCTGTATTATAATTTTCATTTTTTGGAAACCAAAAACTCTGCAACTCTCCACATGCACCACAATACGGCTTGAATGTTCGCTTAGTTTTGAATATTGTTTCTAGAGCCACTTGTGGTCTGCACAACGAAAACACAAACTTTCCAAAAAGTCCTCAAAACAAAAACATTTATAAATTAAATATTCATGCAATCAGGCAAACAAAAAAAAACAAAATGAACGCTCAAACTTTGTTCCCGTATCACCATTCACCACCATCATATATCCAGTCGGCCCAGAACACCTGGCCCAAGCTGGTGGTGATTGTTGTGCATCATTCTTGTTTTGTATTCAAATATGCTAAGTGTCATCAACTTTATCAGAATTAAAAACAAAAACATGCTAACGTCCTCTTGGACTGGAACAGCATGGACTTCCCCCCGGAGACGGCCATTTCAGTCACCACCATCTAAAAGGCATTTTAATTGTTTCTCTTGTCTGATCTTATACCATCTATGCACCACATCTACACGATGTCCTCTTAAAATTGATCGCCTTGCTTACGTACAGCTCTCTACAGCATGAGATAACCTTTCTCCGCGTTCTGGCCGATATGCCTCGAGCATAGTAGGTATCCATTTAAATTACACGGCCTATTTCCGTTGAATGTGAGGTCAGATGCAAAAAAAAAATGGTAATCAGCTTTAATGAGGTCCTGTGCACTGCGCTACATCCCCAAATGCAGTTGATATACAGCCTATTTCAACCGCAGTCGGTATGCTATTTTTCGCGCCACCATTGAACACGGTTTACCCAGTGCACAATCCAACCGATGTGAAATAATTTACTACAAGTAACATAAGTATAGGCTTCGGTTTCGGCAGAGCTCCGGTACCATGTCCTTTCGTGTGTCTGGGTGTGAAGGGATGCGTGCATTTAATATTCAGTCAATGCACGAGTTTCCATCATTTTCAATTAAACTTCGCGAAGTTGTAAATTGTTAATTTCGATCCCTCAGCGTGAAACCGAGCACCCTCAGTCCAGCAGGACTCCTGCTGTGTATAAATCAGTTGCCGTCTTCTATCGCGATCATCCTCTGATGCACCAAATGAGTGAATACAGTGTATAAAACACACCCATTATTAACTGCGGCTGGAGGGTGATGGTGGCATGGAGATAACTTGCTTCAAACCCTTTCGTGCGTTCGTTGTGAATCGCTGCATGTCTGGTTGTAGGTATCCTTGCAAAGAGATTTCGATGCACATCCGATGCGCTATACTAACCGAAAGCCGCACACGGCCGAAATAAGTTGCTGTGTGGTTGTAGAGTTGTAAGCCTAATTAGCTACGTGACTTGGTTAGCAATTCGCCCTAAACTATGAATATTTCGGACCACTGATTGTGGTGTGAATGCACACGAGTGTGAGAGTTGCTCATGTGTTGGACTGAAACTACTCACAAAACACGCATTATCGTTATGAACTCGTGTCACAATCATTGCACCGCGTAATCGGAAAATTCAATTAACTTGTTATTTAAATTAATTTGTGCGTGCCAGTCGTTGAATTAGGGGATTAACAAAGTGAAAATGTATTCGGCTATCATGGAATTGCGGAATGCATATTTTATGCCATTGCTGTGTGATTCGATTTTATGAAAATGCGGCAAATACTCAAATAGACAATAAAGGAAAGGCATCGGCTCACCACTCTATAGGTCTGTTCCTTTACTTTTGTAGTAAGAATGGAAAAGACTGTCAAAATGGCAGTAGTGGGGATAAATTCTCTCACAGAGAGAGACGCTTACGAAAAAGTTAAGGAACGCTTTTGTAGTAATTAATGAAAACTGACAGATACATAAATCAAATATTCAAAAAATTGTACGAAAAGTCGTTAAAATATCTGATAAACCAGAGGAATTTGTTAATTTACTAAGAAAATTAGTTCTATCATTTATTTTTAACTTTATTTTGATGAATCTGAGTATGTGGAAGAGTTTGTACTGATTGAACTACAAGCATTCGAGAAGAGGAAAAAGCGACACTGCATTATGATTTACATGGAAGAGATTGTACCTTGTTACAGTAAGGAAGAATTTCGACGCCAATATCGAAAAGAATCTTAAAGAGAACATTCAATTTTATTTTGCCGCCTGTTGATACCATTTTAATAAGCAAGAACCCAAAAAATAATCAACGCATATGCCAAATGGGACAACAAATTTCAAATCAGCTGTTAGTTGTAAGGTGACTGACAGCTTTTTCACTTCTTACACCAAGAAATTTGTTGAGTAAAAATTCGTAAGATTCTCAGTGGAGGGGTAATATCTTGCTCTCTCGATGACGCTCTCTTTTACGAATTTTTTGAGTTAAGGAACGGCACTTAGTAAAAATTCGTAAGAATTCGTAAAAATTCGTAAGATTTTAAAGTAAAGGAACAGACCTTATGTATAGGGTGATTTTTTAGCTGGTTTGGTTTTGGCAACACTGGTTTTGACAGCTGACGTGTGTTTAGTACCTTGTGTCACTGTCAAACAGCTTCAGTTTGGTTTGCAATTTAACCATGGATCGTCTTACAAATGAACAACGCTTGCAAATTATTGAATTTTACTATCAAAATTCGTGCTCGGTTCGAAATGTTCATCGCGCGCTGCTTCCATTTTATGATCGGCATTCTCGACCTTCTGAGCAGTCTATTCGGAAGATTGTGACCAAATTTCGCACCAAATTTACTTTGTTGGACATTAAACCACCAACACGTTTACGTACTGTGCGTAGTGAAGAAAATATTGCGGCCGTATCAGCTAGTGTGACAGAAGACCGCGAAATGTCGATTCGGCGCCGTTCCCAGCAGTTAGGCCTTTGTTACAGCACTACGTGGAAAATTTTGCGGAAGGATTTGTGCGTAAAGCCTTTTAAGATACAGCTTGTGCAAGAACTAAAGCCAGGCGACCTACCACAACGCCGAATTTTTGGTGAATGGGCTCTTGGAAAGCTGGCCGAGGATCCGCTTTTTTATCGAAAAATTGTGTTCAGCGATGAGGCTCATTTTTGGTTGAATGGGTACGTAAATAAGCAAAATTGCCGCATTTGGAGTGAAGATCAGCCAGAAGCATTGCAACAGCTACCAATGCATCCCGAAAAAGCCACTGTTTGGTGCGGTTTATGGGCCGGCGGCATTATTGGGCCATATTTCTTCAAAGATGATGCGAATCGCAGCGTTACTGTCAATGGTGAACGCTACCGAGCGATGATAACAAACTTTTTTTTGCCCGAAATGGAAGTTCTTGACTTGCATGATATGTGGTTTCAACAAGACGGTGCCACATGCCACACAGCACGCGAAACAATGGCGCAATTGCGAGGCGAGTTTGGTGAACAGTTAATTTCACGTTTCGGGCCGGTCAATTGGCCGCCTTACGTAGCTGTTTGTTTTGCTACAATCTCGATAATTTAACAAATCACGTTAGTCAGTTGTTGATAGTGTGCTGGAAGCTGGACTATTGAGCGAAAAATTACGCCTTCAGTTTCTCCTCTGCGCTACGTTTTGCGAACACTCTGACAAACAGCCGAAAGCATAAATGTCCTAACAAAGCTTCTCAATTTAAAGTTCTTATTAGGCATAAAAATGCAAATGCTTTCGTTTGTCACAATAATAATCACTCACACAATCCTTGTGGCGATCTATTCCTAGGCCTGTTGCTTTAAATTTATTTAATTTATAATAGTGTGCAATGCTTGCGAACGCCAGGACTGCGTACCTACATCAGCTACAAAATAAAGGGTTGATGATTTGAATATCGTTTTACTTTGTCAGGCATTACTCCACTATAATTCGGGTAAACATTCGATTCGATTTACCAGCTCGAATCATATTCAGGCAACACCAGGCCCTGATTAACCCTTAGGCTAATAAGGCTGCAGCCTAGGGCGGGAGGATCGGAGGGGGGGCGCTAAAATCATGTCTTCGCATGTACTAATCTAGCATCATTGCATCTACCCTACATATTTCAACTTGACCGAGACAAAAAACTAAAACTAAATGTGCTTGAGAGTTGAGAATCCCTGATTTTAACAATAAATTTATAAATTTTAAAAAGCGCGCGTAAAACAAACACTGACTTGTTACTTGAATCGGTCGGAGGTCGAGCGAGTGGGTGAGCTGGTAACAGAGTGCCTAGTGCAAGTTTTGTATCATCCGCTTCGCAATAACGGATGTAAATTTTAACTTCATTTTGTATGGGAAGTTCGGAATTTAAACAGTGCAAGCTAGTTCTCGCGTTTGCCGCTAGACGACTCTGTATCATATTCTCACTCTAGGTACCCATTTACTACTTTTTAGACCGTCCGTAACACACCTGACAGGGGCGCGTCCTCAGAATTAGCCTAGGGCGGTCAGAACTCTTGATCAGGCCCTGGGCAACACTACAAGCTGAATGGATTTTAGAATAAGAAAAATAAGAACATTTTCGCTAAAAATGTCCGCACACCTTTCTCCGGCGAAGCTTTGTCGAAAGACTCGATTTTTATTTGAATGAGAATTCGAACAAACACGAGTAGCAAACGAAACTAGGTGTTTTTGATAAGTTTTTGTAGTTAAGAAACCTTGTTGAGCGAGCATACATTAAATAATAAATATAATAAACGATTTTGTTTTGACAGCAGAGGAGTTAATCAACTTTACTGAAAATCCTGAAACGTAGAAAGAATTCACCGAAAGCAAACAAAGTATAGAATGGAGAAAAGCCATGGACAGAGAAATAACATCCTTAAAAGAAAACAAGACTTGGAAATTGACATCATTACCCAAAGGCTATACCTTGTAAGTGGGTATATCGCTTGAAGACGAATCCTGACGGCAGTATTGATAAGTATAAAGCAAGATTGGTTACCAGAGGATTTACGCAGCGTCAAGGAATAGACTACAGTCAAACTTATAGTCCCGTAGCAAAGATGACAACAATTCGTTCAATTTTAAGTCTAACTGCAAGCGAGAAGTTACACCTTGCACAGTTTGACGTGGCAACAGCTTTCTTATATGGAGGGTTCGAAGAACTCATTTATATGAATCAGCTATAACGATGGCACGAATAAGGTCTGCGAACTTCAGAAAAGTCTGTATGGGTTAAAGCAGGCGCCAAGGTGTTGGAATAAACGTTTTGGAAGTTTTTTTTACAAAATTGGGTTTAAAAGCAAGTGAAGTTGATATCCGAGAAGGAGGAGAAAATATGCTCATAATAGGCGTTTTTCTTTTTTAGTTCAGAGCTGAGCACTGAACTGAGCTCGAGCTATATGAGCGCGCTCTGAACCGAGCGTGCTCAGATCGTTCTGATGATTTTCTGTTTTTCCTGTTTTTTTTTCTCTCAAATATGACTGGAAGTGTGAATGTATATGTGTAATCATCATTTTACTCAGCCTGCTCAGTCAATTAATTCTGAGCTCATAGAGCGCGCTCTGATCATGCTCTGAACGAAAAAAGAAACACAAATTCGAGCTCTGATGTATCTGAGCTAAAAAAGAAACACAAACTTTTTGTATAACAGTTCAGGTTGTGCTCTGAACTAAAAAAGAAAATCGCCTAATAGTTTTGTCCGTTGAAGATGGTCTAGTGGCAGCAAATTTTGTTTTAGAAAAGCTAAAATGTGTATTTAAAATTTAAAGGAAAGCTGTATATTTTTTGGGTTTTGAAATTGAACAATAAGAAAACAAAATCAAAATAAGTCAAAAAGCACATACAAATAGAATTCACGAACGTTTTAAATTTCAAGAGTGTAAGCCGATTTCAACGCCAATGTTAAAGTGTTCTGAAACTTCAAAAGCCAGGAAAGACAATGTAAAGAAGCATAATTTTCCCTACAGGCAAGTAGTTGGCGCTTTGATGTATCTGAAGCTTGGCACAAGGCCGCATCTAGCTTACAGTATTGGTTTTCTTTCAAGATCACTGGAAAATCCATCTGTAGAAGATGTCGCGAAAATAAGAAGAGTTTTCAGATATATTGCAGGAACTCTTAATTATGGAAAAACTTACTACAAAAACTTTAAAAAAGGAATTCTGGAGTGCTTCATCGATGCTGACTGAACAAAATCCGGATTAGTTGTCCTGTATGCTGGAGGAGCTATTTCGTGGCTTAGTTAAAGACAAGCAATGATCGCAACGTCAACTACTAACGCAGAAATTGTAGCGGCAAACGAAGGAGCTAAAGAAGTAATTTGGTAAACAAACTTATTCGGGCATATTGTGAAGCTAAGACAAGTCCCAGTTCTTCAAGTCGATAACTCTGCTGCAGTAAGGCTGGCTCAAAATCCAGCGTTTCATCGAAGAACGAAACACATATGTAGCTATCAAACACTTTTTTATTCCAGAAAAGATCAGCTGAACTGAGGAACAAGTTGCTGATATTATGACAAAGCCACTACCAAGGGTTCATTTACAATTTTGGTGCAATTGAATGGGTCTTTCATAGACATTTTTTTTTTTTTTTTTTTTTCGGCGTTATATTTTAAAATAACAAGGGAAAGTATTAAGAATGTTACTTTAAATATATAAATCAAGTAGTTTTAGGTTTTATTATACAGAAAAATTAATTTATATATTCGTCAGTCAGTTAAGAAACCTTGTTGAGCAAGCATACAAAAAAAAAAAAGAGCGAGCATACATTAAATAATAAATACAATAGCATTTAAATAGTTTGCTCCTGTTCACAGATGAATCAAAAAGAGTAGCTTACCACTTCATACGTACAGAGACTACTTTGATGAATAGAATACGGTTTAACGTGTTCTCACCGATAGCCCCACAAGTTAAATATGTCGGAATGTTGTAATTGATTCATGTTTAACCTTTACTCTATGCAAAATTAACGTATTCGTTAGAAGATGCGTTCATTAAAGATAAGCAGGAGATGAAAACGGTATTTCAATTACAATTTCGATGAGAAAAGGACAAGAAAGAGGAAGCTTTCTTGAACAACTTATTGGCCACTACCATCTTAACTAAAGAAAGTCCTTTCATACTGCTTATCAGAATTCTTGCACCACATAAGGAACTACAGCTTTATTTCTGAATCACTTACATTGTTAAAAAAAAAACTCTGACCTAGGATTGACGCGGCTGTCCATAGGATTCATTATGAGAGTATAAAGACTGACGGAAAGAATAAATGTATAAAGAAGGATGTCCACAAACTGCAATATTTCGGGCAATTGTTTAAAGGTTATAAGCATTGGATGCTTTATTTACGAACTTAAATTATTGTAATTCATATTTCCAAGGTTTGCTTGGCGAAATAAACCAACTGTATTATTGAAGAAAAAAAGAATCGCTTCACCAATTCTCCTAAGCAGCGGAAAATTACATAGCAAGTCCTTGCCCACCAACTTCTTTAACATCGCAATCGCCACAAGCTTCCCACAACTACTGACCTCCTTTCAACTTTAAACAAAACACATTCACCTTCGATTAGTTTTCGGTTTTCTTTATTGATTGAATTCATTTGATTATATTGTTTTCTTTTTTGTTTAATATTAATTTGTTATTAATAATTTAATTATAAATCACAAAATGAAATGACTTACTCCTAAATATGCTTGTTAAAAATGACTTACACATTATAGAGAGACTCCCTTTAGCATGCGAAATGAAACAAAACCAATAAATTATTACAAGTGAAGTGTGAATAATATTTTTATGAGGTATCAACGAAACTATGAGAATGAGGTGTCTTGTTAATGTGAGCATTGTAGTCTTTTGACGCTTTAACTTAAATCACACGTACAAACTAATTCTGTCCATCAATTCTACCATCTTGCTCCTTCAATTGATGGCACTCGAAATCCTTACATTTTAATTTTCTTAATGGATAAAAAATACTTTTTGTTTTTTGGTTACGCGCGGGTGCAACAAGCTGAAGTGATAAACTATATGTACCGTGAATTTGTTTAGTCTGACTTGGTAGCCTTCTCCTTGAGTTGGTTGATTTTCGAGGAGACTAGACTGCCGAACTGATTCTTGACCGTGCCAATGAAGCCATGATGATGTAGCCCCGGGTACATGACCACAAGCACGGTCACCACGTAGGTGAGAAATAGATTATCAATGACAGCACCGATCCAAGCAAAACATAAAAGGAGTATGCTCACGATGATGAGGAACTGAAAGGGGAAAAAGTATTTTAACTGTATAAAAAAGGGCTTGTCCTGAATTTAAACCCACCATAGTTGATTTCTGCTCCTTAGCGGTAAACAAAAAAGTATATAGCGAGCATATCTTCATCTTTGTAGCGCATATCTCATTGCACACCTCTTCAAATTGATTTTCCATTGCTCCGGTCCAGTTGTCGGCACTGAATAGGAACCGAGCTAGAATTCCATAGCCGTAGTCGAAGGTGACCAATAGCAAGGCACCCAACGATGCCAACGTAAGGGCGGACATGTCCAAGTACCATAAAATCAAGAACACCAGTGAGGTCACTCCGAAAATTACACCGGGGTAGAACTTCTTTTCCCACTTGAGGAAAGAGTTGCTTAGCACGATTAGCTCACGCCATCCCTCCAAGTCGTGTTTTAATTTGTTGAAAGCTCGTTTCTAAATTAATAGATTAAACAGATGCGATTGCTGCAAAGGATATCGATTTCGGGAGTAACCATCTTACCTGGTCTACTTGTGACATTTCTAGTGTTCTATCGATGTTAAATGGGATGAAATTGTTTGCTCAGTAACTACAGCTAATGCGCTTTATTTAATGCTATGCAAAGCAGATAAAAAAAATAAATAATTGTAACTTGGTGAATAAGCAACTGATTCGTTGAATTTCTAGTTAGAATTTGAAAATTTTCTTGAGGGTAAAAATCGTTTACGGCAGTTTTCTGAATTTTTGCACGACGTTTTTTCGCTCTTTTTTTGGTAATTTGTTTTGTTTGTGCGCCGCAAATGCAGATTAATATTACTTCTCACTCGCTCTCAATAGTATGTCGTTGACGAAAGAGAGGAAAAATTGGGTTAAGGTGAGCCGCTGTATGAGAGATAAGGTAGAGCGAGGAAGTTTTGTTTGTTTTAAGAATCAATACAAATTCGCAGTTGGAAATTAATGGAAAAAAGGCAGCCAATGTGACTATTTTCATGGATAGGTAAATTGCATATACATTATCATGACGTGTGGCTGTAGTTATTATGAAGTTAACACTTTGATTACAATTTCCAAGTTTGAGAAAGTACATATAATATTGTTACATTCAGGCTGGGATTCAAAAAGATAAAACACTATTCTGTTCAACTTTTCCAATAAAATCACTTTATTTACACTTTCCAAATATTCACTTATTTAGTACCAAAACAATATCACTTAAATCAATTCTCAAACGTTTCAATCCAATCGCTTTATTCACTGTATTACTTTACACTTATTTATCTCACAACCAATTACTCTATCGAACTTTATCAATCACAAGTTAAAAATCAACTGTACATCTCTGTTGTCAACGCGCCCCTTTTATATCCGCGCTGCCACCTATCAGCGAATATTCCAGAAGTAGATATATTCCAGATGTATATTCCATATCTTCTCTAGATGGTTCTAGAACTAACTACTTGACAGATTCCAGTCTCCAATTGGAAGTGGAACTTGGAGGGAAATAGAGGGCCGATTCACCACAATTCCTAAGTGTCTGATTCACTAAGTGCCTGATTCACCACAATATGTATATGTGAAGCATATTTCTGATTTCTGTGGTATTCGATTGGGCGCTCTCAGAGCACTTTTTTTGCTCTCAGAGCAGTTTTTATGTTCGTTTGGTACAAAAAAAACAATCTTTTTGAGATTTCAGAGCACTTTTGCGAATCTAGATATTTTCTCAGATTTACCAATACAAGTGCGCTTGAGTTTGAAAACTGGTGAAGGGCGTTTAGGTTTTCGTGAATTTGGCATTGCATTGCATCGGGCGAATCTAAGTTGAAGGCTACACTACACATATTCGAATCCCACGAATATTATCACAAAAAAGGGCAAGTGACGTTTTTAGGCGTTTTTCTTTTTTAGTTCAGAGCTGAGCACTGAACTGAGCCCGAGCTATATGAGCGCGCTCTGAACTGAGCGTGCTCAGATCGTTCTGATGATTTTCTGTTTTTCCTGTTTTTCTTTTCTCTCAAATATGACTGGAAGTGTGAATGTATATGTGTAATCAGCATTTTACTCAGCCTGCTCAGTCAATTAATTCTGAGCTCATAGAGCGCGCTCTGATCATGCTCTGAACGAAAAAAGAAACACAAATTCGAGCTCTGATGTATCTGAGCTAAAAAAGAAACACAAACTTTTTGTATAACAGTTCAGGTTGTGCTCTGAACTAAAAAAGAAAAACGCCTTTTATGTTCGGTTAGCCACACGAAATCTGAGAGCGAATCTGAAGAAGCCCAAACGAATACCACATTAGTATTGGTTTAAGCGACTAAGTAATCGGATGAAATTTCCCATGGTTTGCTTGCAATATATCCTCCTAGATGGAGTGAAAATGCATTTTGTCCCTTAGATAGATAGATAGATAGACACTTCGGCGTCTTGTTTATTCGCTTAATTCTAAGAAAAACATTAAAACGACAAAACGCTGAAACACGAACGGTAGGAGCAATTTTTAAGAAAGAAACAATTTAACGATTAATAATCTGCTTGAACTTTTCAAAAACCCACCTTCAATAAAAAATGATACAGCAATCCGCCTTTCCATTTACTTTTATTGCAATCACAAAAAGAAGCATTTGAACTAAAAATGACCGTGTATAAATAAAATGTTTAAAGGTTAATTGGGAAATAATATTCCAGTTTTCTTCATATTCTTTGCGATCCATTTTTCAACTCTAGTCTTCAGTTGTTCACTATACTCTGCCTGCCATCCAACTACAGAAGTTCCATTGCGTACAAAACCAGCTTCGCCTTTATTCAGAATCCCAATGTTATTCATCTCCTGACCATTGACAGATGCATTTTGCTTAAAATTTGAAATGCTTAAATGATTAACAAGAGCTTGTATTCCTGTTGTAGTGAGGGTTTTTCCCAAAAACATGGATATTTGTTGTACAGTCTTCTGCAAGTCTTTTACCATGTCCTCGTAAAATAAGAAAAGTACATTTGGATGATTGCGATGTATCCATCCCTCTTTAATGTGACTCCAATATGGCATCCATGGATCTGCAAGAAAAATAAAGAAAAAACAAACAAACCCCTGTTTCCATTCGACTTATGCGCAGTATGTATTTACTTAAACTTTTTTCAAAATAATCCCAGTAGCGCTCAAAGTCTCCCCTATACCCTTGGGTTTTATAAAGCCTGTTAAGGTGGTAGTAGGATACTGCGACATCCTTAGGATTCCGAGCAACATAGATTATCTAAACAGAAAACTATATTTTCTCACTTTCGGTCTTATTAACTATACAAACCTTACACTGCTGTTCCATAATGCTAGGTGGCAGTAGTGAAAACGGGAAATGCGTTTTGATGAACCTCTGCTCAGTGACTCCCCTTAATAACTCGTATCCTGGGCGTGTAAGTTCCTCTATAAAGGCAACCTTATCTGGGCATCCAGCATTTTTCTTAAGAAGTTCATCTTTGACTCGAGGATGTACAAAATTCGAAAATCTTAAAATATCCTGTACAATTTCCTATATCTTCAAGTTCATAAACGTTCTCTTACTCAAAGAAAGGAAATCTCTGTGTTAAGGGCTGATCTTTCGCCTTTTTAAAGTTTAAATCATTGGCAATCAACCAAACCATCTCCTGTGTCCAAGTAGTTCCTGACCTTGGAAAGGATGCCACCCATATATCACTTTCCCTTGCTTGGAAATTGTAAAAAGCCTCAGCTTCGTCTTTGTATTTTTGTGGAAAGAAGTACTTCTCTGGTCCAACTTGAACGAAGCCCGTACCTTCGCCTGAAGAAGATTTGTTTAAATTAAGACTTTACAAATTTGTTTAAATTAAGACTTTACAAATACCGATACCATGAAAATACTGCAGCAGCTCATCATTAACCGCCGAGTCTATCGGAACTATCTCGTACGGAAATTTATATTCTCCTTTGTTGTTGTTGAATGCCATTGTATTTCTGGTTGTTCAAATTCCTGACCAAATCGTGTTACGGACAAAATAATACTGAACAAAAATTTCAAGCATGGCTTCATATACAGCCCGGTGAAAACATTTTAAGAGTACCTTTACTACGAATGTAAATAAACAATGCTGCTGCACTAAGTCACGCAATGAGCTGTACCTGACCCTTATTCTGCATGGCCCCCACTTACGTAATGAACAGTTAAGAAGCGTATGCCGAAAAAGCAGTTATATGTGAGTACATAGATGATGAACATAAACATGCGTTAGAGAGAACGCCCCAAGTGAAAGTTCTTGTGAACCAACTTTTTTTTGGAAAATGTCATAAATACGTATTTGAGTTGCATGATATTTGCATGTACAGCTACCTTATTTCCGGCGGGATGATGATTCTGATGATGGTTTGTTAATGCAACTATACCACAGGCCGAACTTGTTGGTTGGCTGCAATTGAATTACTATGAGGTTTGGCGGTAGGTAAGCATTATTTATGCTTGGCAACTAGGTAAATAATTTCTATTGAATCTTTATTAAAAGAGCTAGAATTATGTTCACTTTCGTATGTTTTTTGTTGACAGATGACAGTAAGTCTTCGATGGTAAGCCGTTTTCTTTCTTCTTTGGAAGATCATCAGGGCCATGGATTCCGCACTTACCGATTTATGTTGTTGTGTACATAATGAAAATACAAATCCGTTGCTTCAAGTTTTTGCAACTAAGTGTAAATAAATTACGTTAATGTTGTACCAACAAAACCCTATCTGCCATATGAATAGTTCGACCGTCACAAATCACCTGACTTACATGACTAAGCCAATAAAGAAACTATTTGCGATAGTTTTGGCAAATTTTACAAACTTATTTCGCCATTAGTTTTGCATTTATCGTCTTTGTGATAAATGTGGTAAGTATACATAGATTTAACCATTCCAAAATGCATTTGCACAAGTTTGGCCATTAAAGTAGAAGCAATCAAATTCCGTCCTTAAAAGAGTCTGCAAATATTGAACCAGTTTCTTAAAACTGACAGTTGGTTGTCAATTTTTTGAATGCCTAATGCAACTGCCTGTTTAAATAATTTTATTCGTTTTTTGTGTTTGTTGAAGCAATGGATGTAACAGGGAAAGGAATTTGAAAGAAGTTACGGTAAGCGTATACCTATTTTATTTATTTTTATTATTTCTTTAATGTTTGATTTTCGCCGCAAATTTGATTAAAAACCATTATTTATCAAGTTGAGACAAATGGCATGATTTCCTACGTTAGTTCTAGTAGTCTGATACTTGAATATAGTTACATCATGCTACTAGCAAGGATGCATCAGATTCCAAAATCGAAAAATATTCAACCAAGGCTGATTACGAATTGTACTAGAGTATGCATCAATAGTTGGTAAACTTATGTCGTTTTGGCTGGTTTTGGCTTTTCAGGTTTTTATCTGAGATTTCAAATTTCTGATGCCAAATGCCACTTGCACTGGAAATCCTTTTCAATTGATTTCCACGCATTTATAATAACGCATTTCGAAATCATTTAGTATAAAAACTAGTTTCCATACGCGTAAAGTGAATAATTCAGCTAAAAAAAGGTTTATCATTCCAATGATTGACAATAAATTGTAACAGTGAGCTGTGCGTCATAAACGTTGGTGTTAGTGAAAAGTATTTTTTAATCTGAGAAAAAATCGAGGTTTCTCAAAAGGCCCTCAGATCAAAAAAAAAGATTGATTTTTTTGGCAAATTATGATTTTTTTCTCAAAAAATGTTATCTTTGTACCAAATCGAAAAGGACATTCATTTCAATATACATAATTATAAAATATCAGATGTAATTCACTCATTTCAAAGTTTTCGGAGTCCGACTTTGGCCTCGGTTGAGGCAACAAGAACCAATAAAATTCGGATTTCATGTTCGATTTGGCAGCAGAAATCGAAATCTTAGATCAAAATCTGAAAAGCCAAATGGAACCTGTTTTGTGAAAACGCAGCTGAAAAAGTTAAAGTTAAATAAGAACACGTCCTGTTTAGTGAGAATACGGCCAAGAAGAGACCAAAGTATATTTCAGACATAATGACAGAAGAAAATTGAAGCGTTCAGTCACAAGTAGATGAATAGAGTGATATCGCAGATATAGGCAATACATTCCAATTTCAACACCCCCACTGAATGTACATATTCTTATGACTTAAATTTCAATCCAACAGCTGATGAACAAAAGGAATGCTTCTTGTAATCCAATGGTTTCGTTAAAAAATCTGCAACCATATCTGCTGTGCTGATGTAATTTAATTTGATTCGTCCTTCATCTATCTTGTCTCGTACAAAATGGTGTCTAACGTCGATATGCTTAGTTCGGGGATGATAAGCGTTGGTCAACCCCAAACTGATGGCTCCTTTGTTGTCGCAAAAAATGTTTATGAAGTTTGAGAAGTTTGGCATAAGCTCGACTTCCAAACTTTTAATCCATAGTGCTTCTTGTGTTGCTGATGAGATGGCCATATACTCCGCTTCAGTAGAAGAGAGGGCAACGGTAGGCTGCTTTTTGGTGCTCCAAGAAATTGCAGCATTTCGAGAAAGGAAAACATAGCCCGTAGTAGATCTTCGGTCATCACTATCATTTGCCCAATCAGCGTCACAAAATCCAACCAGATCACTCTCATTACCATGTGATTTAGAAAATTCTAGTTTAGTATCAGCTGTTCCTTTTAGGTATCGCAGAATTCGTTTTACAGCTGTCCAGTGTGGCTTTCCAAAGTTGTTGTTAAAACGGGAAACATTACTTACAGCAAAACTAATATCCGGCCTTGATACCTGTGCAGCAAACATAATACATCCTACTGCTTCTTGGTACGGAATATTGGACATTTCATTTATCTCATCCTCTGTATGTGGACACATATCTTTCGTTAGTTTTTGATTGTAGTCCATTGGCGTTGTAATAGGTTTGCAATCCGTCATACCAAAGCGTGAAAGTATTTCGTGGATATAATGTTCTTGATCAATACTAATAGTACCCTTTTCGCGATTGCGTATAATTTGTATCCCTAGAACAAATCGGGCCTCGCCCATATCTTTCATTTTGAAAGTATTGTGAAGGTATGACTTCAATTTTGCTTTAATATTTGAACTTTTGGAAAATATTAAGATGTCGTCGACATAAAACGCAACTATAATCAGACTTGAATTCTTATGAGAGAAATAAACACAGGGATCAATCTGAGATTTCTCTAAACCGAAATCTTTCAGAGCGGTGTCAAGCTTCTGATTCCAAAGTCGACTGGCTTGCTTTAAGCCATAGAGTGATTTTTTAAGCTGACATACCTTGCCAGTTTTATCAGAAAAACCTTCTGGCTGTAACATGTAAATATTTTCTGATAAATCTCCTTGGAGAAATGCAGTAACTGCATCCATCTGATCTATATCAAGATCTAATTGTGCCGCAAGAGAAAGTAAAAGTCGTATCGTACTGTATCGCACTACTGGCGAAAAAGTTTGTTCATAGTCGATACCCTTTTGCTGCGAACAACCTTTGACAACTAGACGCGCCTTATAGCGACAAATTGCACCTTTAGAATCACGTTTGGTCTTAAAAACCCATTTGCAGTTAATTGGCTTTTTATCAGAAGGTAAATCGACAAGCTTCCAAGTCCCATTTTCTTTTAAGGAATCTAGCTCATCCGCCATAGCTTGTTGCCATAAATCTGAGTCTGCTCTATTAAGAGCTTCATTAAGAGTAACAGGATCATTTAACTCACCTGATCTAACTGTTGTATACGATATGAAGTCATCCCTCTGGATTTGTTTTGGTACACGCTGACTTCGTCTTGGTTGCTCCGGTATAATGGGAAGATCTATCTCGGACATCGAGTGTGGAATTATATATTCAGCTTCATCCTGTTGATTAATTTCCGCAATCTCGTTCGTCGTGTTACTTTTATTTTCGGCATCAGAATAATGATCAGCCTCACCACCACTAGATTCAGCATCGATATCGGAGTTATGAATTGTTTCCATCTCGACACCAGATTCACTATTGACATCCCCTACTGAATCGCCAACGTCTGAGAATGAATCAAAATTAATAAACGAGTCAAACTTATCGATTACCTCAACCGAAGAAAAATGCTGATCTTCGAAAAAGATGACGTCTCTGCTTATTATGATTTTCTTATTGGCTGGATTATAGAGTCTGTAATTTTTCGTTTCATTGCAGTAACCAACAAAGATACACGCTTCCGACTTAGCATCCAACTTCTTGCGCTTCTGCTTCGGGATATGTACCATCGCCTTACAACCGAACGTGCGCAAAAAACTCATATCCGGAACCACACCAGTCCACGCTTCTTCAGGAACTTTAAGTGTTGACGAACTGCTTGGAGATCTGTTGATTAGGTATACTGCCGTCGAAACTGCTTCAGCCCAAAAATGCTTTGGAAGGTTGGCATCAATAAGCATACATCGTGCTTTCTCAATTATCGTCCTGTTCATTCGTTCAACAAGACCATTGTGCTCTGGTGTGTAAGGTGCTGGCGTTTGATGACAAATACCATATTTGCGTAGCAACGCCTCAAACTCTTTGCTACAAAATTCAGATCCATTGTCTGTGCGAAACAATTTTATTTTCCTGTCGCACTGGTTTTCTACTAGAGCCTTAAACTCCTTAAAACGATTAATGGTTTCTGATTTTGAATGCAGAAAATAAGCAAATGTTTTACGTGTAAAGTCATCAACAAACACCAATATATATCTGGCACCACCCATACTAGGTATATTAATGGGTCCACACAAATCTGAGTGTATCAGCTCCAGCACTTCTGTAGCTCGGGTACCTACATGGTTGAATGGTAGCCTGCACTGCTTACCTTTCGCACACACTTCACAATTCAATTTATCCATGACTGGAAATTTTCCACATTTCCGAAAACGATCGCTTATGTTCCTAAGACTTTCGACGTTTAAATGTCCCAATCGCCTGTGCCATAGGTTATGTTCCGATTGTAAATGATTTGCCACAAAAGCTCGTTCCTTACTGAGATGATCCAACTTGAATAGTTCTCCGTCAAGAGAAGCCGATGCCACTAATTGCTTCTCAGAGTTATAAATTCTGCAGCCCTTTGAATCAAAAACAACTTTATTATTTTTACGAACAATTTGACTCACCGAGAGAAGATTAGCACAAATGTCTGGAATACACAGCACATTTTCCACCTTCAACTTTGAGTCTGCAACAGGTAAGTATACGTTTCCAACACTCTGAATGCCCAAGCGCATGTTGTTGGCGACCACCACCTCACCTTCCGCAGCTTGACTGACATCTGACATCAAGTTTTGGTCTGAGCACATATGTGCAGATGCTCCGGAGTCAATATACCATGCACCAGACTTCACTGAAGAAACAGCGAACGATGTATACAAAACATTTTTTGATTCTGGTTGCATGCCTTTACTGCTGCGTTGTGTTAATGGACAATTTCTAGCAAAATGTCCGTGATTGTTGCACTGATAACACCTAGGACCACTGCTGCCGCTACTTCTACTGCCACTCGTGCCACCACTACTGCCCCAGCTCTTCTTCTTTTGATTTTTCCGTATTCCACTTCGCCCATAAAATGCCACCGTATCCGTTTCATCCAACTTTACGTCTTGGAGAATTTTTGTTTTTATCGAATCGCCAGTGATTTTAATACCGCAGCTCTCAATGCCCATTATCATAGGCTTATACTGTTCACTTAATCCGGCAAGCAAAAGTGTGCCTACCCATTCTTCGCTTACTTTCAAACCAACACCGTCGAGTTTGTGTGCAGTTGCAATTATTTCATTGACATACTGCTCCACGGAAGAGCATTCTTCCAACCTGGTTGTTATAAGCCTTCTGAGTAAACCTACCCTGCGATAAAGTCCATCATCTTGAAATGCGTTTCTGAGTCGATCCCAGCACTGCTTTGCCGTCGTTGTGTCCTTGACATGAATGTAGTTCACTGGATCAATAAGAAGAATAATTTTTGATCGCGCTTTGAGTATTTTTTTGTCATCCTGTGTTACATCTGTTGCAACACAATCCTAAAGATCCTCGTGTTCAAGGTACGATTGCACAGCAAATTTCCATGAGTCGTAATTGTCACGGCCTTTCAATTTTTCAATGTTAGGTATTCCGCTGTTCGACATTTCAATCTTTCGATTTCTTAACCATCAATTGACCGAATCAAAATTTAACTTTAAAATATTAATCTTTAAAATAATGTCTTTTTATTTCTTAAATTATGTTGGTGTCTGGGCACATAACCTTTTGTGAAAACGCAGCTGAAAAAGTTAAAGTTAAATAAGAACACGTCCTGTTTAGTGAGAATACGGCCAAGAAGAGACCAAAGTATATTTCAGACATAATGACAGAAGGAAATTGAAGCGTTCAGTCACAAGTAGATGAATAGGGTGATATCGCAGATATAGGCAATACATTCCAATTTCAACAACCTGAAATCCTAATTTCATTGGTATGTATTGAGTTGGCCGCAAAGAAAAAAAAAACTTCTTTTCACATGAACTGGAAATCCACTTCAATTGACCTTAACACATTTATAATAACGCATTTCGAAATAATTTTATACATGCAAATTCGTTTCCATACGCGAGTAAAATGAATAATTCAGCTAAAACAGCAAATAAAAAATGTTAACTGCCAGCTGTGTGTCACAAACATTGGTGTTAGTGACAGTACATATGTTTGTGTAGATCTGAGAAAATATCGAGATTCCTCAAAAGTGCCTCAGATCAAAAAAAAAAGATTGATTTTTTGGCAAATCAAACATGTAAAGCAAACTCGAACAAAAAAAAATTATTTTTTTTTATCTTTTTGTCAAATCGAAAACGACATTACTTTCTCTGCAAAACTCCGAAAAAACACATCAATATAGCCCATCTACCTCATACGTACACTAAAATTGTTCGCCCATGTAAATCTGCATTAAGCTGTCACCGCCAATCTACACCCCGGGTTATTATTTGTAACAAATCGAGGCCTCTCGATTATTTTCCAATTTATTTCGATTGTTAATTTCTTGAGTCCTCTAGTAAATTTAAGAATAATTGTTATCTTTTTAAATTACTTAAAAATACTCAATACTTTGCAATACAAGTTGTGGAGAACCTACTCTCGGAAGTACGAACAAAATCGATCGATAAAATCATCTAACAAAAAATGAGTTCTGTAAGTTTTTTTTTTTTTTCGTGAGGAAATGCAATACGAGTAATTTGCTCTATTTGCGTTCCGCTAAATGGCCTTTAAAAAGTGCTAACTAAACGAAGTACAATAATAACGAAAGAAAAATAATGCCATTGTCTAATTTTCACTAGCAGATCTCCAATGTCGAGAATCTTTCACCTCAGACGATTCGCCAGGTCATGAAGGAAATGCGTTCGTTGAATGATAGTCCGCTAGAGGGCATCAAAATTCAAATTAACGACACTGATGTAACGGACATCCAGGCGTTTATTGAAGGACCATGTGTGTATATCTATAAAAGTATATAGAGTGCCGTGTACATATTTATAACGTGCTATGTATTATTTCAGCTGGAACCCCATACAGTAGTGGGACCTTTCGTGTGAAGCTAACACTCGGAAAAGACTTTCCGCAAACGCCACCAAAAGCATTTTTTCTGACAAAAATTTTCCACCCAAATGTCGCATCAAACGGAGAGATTTGTGTCAACACACTGAAGAAAGACTGGAAACCAGATTTGGGCATTAAGCACATCCTTCTCACAATCAAATGCCTTCTAATTGTTCCGAATGCGGAATCAGCCTTGAACGAGGAAGCTGGCAAAATGTTGCTCGAGCGATACGACGACTATTCGCAGAGAGCGAAAATGATGACTGAAATTCATGCACAGGTACGTAAGTAGGTAGTGTTAATGGTTTTGTGTCTATAGTGTAAGCGATGTCAAGTGAAACGGATTTCCAAAGTCCCTGTAGTTGGGAACATTGATATCATAAAACTGAGTATATCTTCACTGCGATTCATCATTTAAATCCTGTTTGATTTAAGTTGGTTGAAAGTTTGACTGCTTTTGTATTTGATTGTTAATAGTAATTGGAATGGTTGGTTTTAGTCGCGCCACAGCCGTGGGTATATTATTCTGCTTCGCCTGACTATTTTAACAGTTGGAATCTTGCCTGTACAGCTTAACAATGTACACTTGGAATTTATGTTTTTACTTGTAAAAACGGGCAGTCAGAAAATATTATATACCTAGCGGGGTAGGTATTCGTCGGAACGGAAAAGTCTCCGATTTTGTACGATTCGGAGGATTTTAGTTACACCTCGAATGGAATGTCAGCCTCCGAAAGAGTATGGGAATATGAGAATTTTCCGTTCCGACGTATACCTCGCTAGGGCCGAGGATCTTTATTCCCAAGAGGCATATACGTTTCTTAAGTATCTAGCGGTCCTTTTCACAAGGAGCAAACCCGAGTGTTTATTTAGGATTGTCAGGCTATGGCATTTTTTGCAGTATTGACAACACTTGTCATCGCTAGTCAGGTTTTGATTCAGATTGAGAAGGGTTAAATCATAGCTCCCACACGCCACACCGGCCCATAATGGCTGGTTGTCGGTGTCTTCCCTATTTGACAATTTTCCCATTGCCTTGAATACTTCACCTACGATGTCATGTAGTTATATATTTTTGTACAGCCTTTTGCGTGGACCAGGCAAAGGTTTAGAATAATTACTACCAATTACAGGAAAGTATCGCCGATTGTATTATTTTTGGAAGATATTTAAATGTCGGAAAAACACCAAAAATCTCTTTCCACAATAATTGTCACTGACAGGAACGCGAAATAACTGTCTACAATAATTACTATCCCATTTCTCTAATCAGAAATAGACCAATTAGTTTGTTATTTCTTTTGCAGCCCCCAAAATCTACAGACACCAAAGACGATGACGGCCCTTGCTCCAAAAAACACGCCGTCGACAAAAAACTCCAAGACAAGAAGAAAGAAAAACTCATAAAAGAAAAGAAACGCATCCTCAAGCGATTATGAGGTATCACACCTAAACACACTGCAGGCGCATTCATTGCCAACATTTGATCTACACATTTTATTTTATTAATTTTAAATATTTATTCACGTTCATAATCCGCAATCTACAACTCCTAACACAGTTTCAACCAAAAAGAAAAACAAAAAAAGAAAGAAAATAATTGCCAATGTTAAAAGTTAAACAAGTGTTTACGATGCGACCAACAAAAGTCTGTGCGCGCATGTGAAGCAAGGAAACTAACTTCACACCAGATCACATTTATAAGTTTTATTATTTGTGTGCCAACGTGTGTTGCTGGCTTCTGGCGGCAGTGGTCCTTTACTTCCATCGTTACCAACTTAAAACACTCTAACACAGTTAACATCCAAAATACGGTCTGTTCCGGTGCCCGGCGCTCCAGGACACTCTCCAAGTGTTTGTTTATCTATTTTCATTCTGATTCATGGGAAAAATTACGACTAAAAACAAAAAGCAACAGAAAAAAGAATATACGAGAGTGAAAAAAATCATGTACAAATCTACTTTTAGTATAAACAAATCGACTATAAAATAGCAAATACAAATGAAAAAGAGGAACACAATTAAACTATAGATTGGGGAACTAAATTTAAATCGAAGAGAAAAATCTAAACTAAGTGACAAAGAATCATAATGCAATAATGAGTTAACCAGCAGCTGCAGAGCAAAATGCATAACACATATTCGCTCTGGTGTAACACATGTTTTTTTAGGTACATCTTTTTTCAATTATTTTTTTTAGATTTGAAAAGATTTTTATTGTTTTTATTAGTAATCAAGCATCAATCACATCTTGAGTTTTTATTTAGAATTATTCCAAGAATCAATTCATTAGTTTTATAATTATCTTTTAATATATAAGTTTCTAGTTCGTCCTCTGATTGTACGGAGAGTGCAATGTGGGGGTGATGATAGTAATAATAATTGTGTGTGTCATTTTGTCATTTTACCAGAAATATAATGTCCTCTCTGATTACAAAAATGTGAGTTCAGTATTATCGATTGGTTTGCATTGCTCGTAGGTAGTCGCTATGAATCGGATTGCGAAGCGAAAATCGTTGATGTGCTCCCGCTTTACGCGCCCTATGCTACCTAAGTACATGTCTTGTCGCTGCAGTTCCTCCAGTGTAAATTGATGGACAAGTTCATTTAACACTGTCATTTTGGTTTATAGTCAGTGTACCTTGCATGAGATGATCTATTAAGCAAAAGAATACGATACTTCAAATTTATTTTGGTTTGTTTGGAAACAGTTAGTTACGAAAACGTTGACTCTATGCTAGCTGACGGGCATATCGATATCGATATCGACGGGATGAGCATACGCTTGCACAGAATATGTGTAGTTAGGTGTTAAGCCAGAGTAGAAACAAACGTACGTGAGAACAAATTATGAGCAAACAGGGTTCACAACTTTCTACGGCAACGATTTTAACGCGACTTTTAAGTAGATCATTTAAGACTGGACGATTATTCATTCTGAAACAAGTTTAAATAAAAGAATAATATACGAAAAGTAAACGTTAAGTTTGGAACTAGAGTTTCTGGTGTTTGGTTTTGATGGCAAACGTAAGTACCTTTATATAATTTCCTTAAATCTGAGACCCTAAAAATAAGTTAGGGATCGCTAAAAGTAACCTATATGGTGCAAATTATATAATATTTGTACGGTTCGATAAAAACCAGTTGGCTCACAGATTCGAATACTCCTTCCGAGTTTATTTTTTATTTGTTGGGGCGAATGGGAGGGACTTTAATGTAATGTCAAGTCGAAAATGTTAAATTGAAAAGAGTTTCCAAGCCAGGTACATTATCGTTTGTTTGTCAAACGATTTCCATTCACTGGCTAAATTTTATATTAAATCATTCGAAATTTAAGCAAAAATTGATTGCTTAAGACTTGTACATAAATAAATAACACAAATATATCTACCCGATGTAATGCGTTTCTTTTCTGTTGATCAATTTCACGAGGACGTAATCAACTCCAGTAGTTGTCACACTCAAACGCACTTGCATTGGTAAATCTCAAGCAATTCAGAGAAGACAACAGATTCGCAAGAGTGCTGCAAAATCGGAAAAATATAGGTTTTTTTCGTATCAACCGACCATAAAAAGTAACTTAGGCCCTAGTTATTATTATAGCCATAGGCACGTAAAATGAAACTGTAAACTGTTTGCTTCTTTTGACCACTTTAACCTAATGGTTGATCTCAATCTTGGTCTTAAAATGTTGCTTATGAATTTTAAAGTTAGATTATTAAAAAAAAAATAAGCAAATTGTTTTTAATTTTTTAGGAAAAAAAAAAATGTTTATTTATTTATATAGCATTAATGTACCTGAGCAATACGAAGGACGATCAACTATCAATCGGTTGACGATTGACATAATTTATCAATTAAAATTGATACTGGTATTGCGAAACGTAATCCCGATTCGAAGTTTGAACGAAATCCGGGCAGCCGTTACTTTTTTCGCAGTCTCAAAAACTATTCTCGTTAAACAAACAGCGAAAATGAGGCACAGCGAGTCTCAACATTTTTTTGATGCCCGACCCAATTTTGTAGGTCACAGTAGTTCACAGTAGTACATAGTTAAGGATTTATTCACCAGTAACCCGGATACTTTGACACAGAAATCGGGACCTCTGGACACGACTCACGAGATTTCTCCCCAAATTGAGATAAAAAAAAAAAAACATAACAGAGATAATATCTTACTATACCTTATCAAACGCTTGCATAATGTCCGGCTGACTTGGAGAAGCCGACACATAGTTGTTGTACTTTACTTTCGCTGAGGTAGGATGGATGTTTGTTTTAAGTCCTCCAATAAAAACAAACAAAAATGGACCAATCTTCAGAATCTTTATTTTTGCATGGACCGAAGTCCAATAAAAAGAAAAAAAAAATCCGGATTAACGTAGTATCCATTCACCAGGAAAATGGTGAAAACCTTGGCGAATCGGGCCTTCTTTACCACCCACCCCATATCGATTACAACGAAACATTCGTCATTACTGTACCAACAATTGACTGAACAAATTAGACTTGGCACCACTTGACATTTTCAGTTACACTCATGTCAGACAGCAATTTAAACAATTTTTTTGTGTAAACAAACCAACCTAACCTCTAACCATTCCCACTTGAGTTTGTGAATGATTACTTTTGCCTGGATTTTGTGAAATTCTTGTCACCCCCGTATCCCACTTCCCAGTCCACAACACAAATTCTTGAAATGACCGACCTCAAGGAGACACAAAAACGAATAGATATCAAAATTGCCGAGTTGCGACAACAAGCGCACTTTGCCCTTAACAAATACGATTACCATCACAAAAACGATGAAGATGAAATAATCAAACAGCAAATGGAAATTCTCAACCAAGTGGCCGGTACATACAAAAGATTTCTCAATGAAATGCAAAAGTTCAACCAAACGCTGAACGCTGCCAAGCACTTAAGCGGACGATACGAACAGTTGTTACAATCACAATCGGAGCCAACGTCGCACCATCAAAATGATAGACAGCACGAGACAACAGCGGCGGCGACAACGACGACCCCAGCGTGCACAAAGGACAAATTCAAGGACACCACCTCGAAGAAGCAACTGTTTCCACCCGCCTAGGGAACTAAAACATGTATTTTTGATTTGTATCTCTGTGTAGCCAAAACAGTAGTTAAAACATTTATTTAAATCTTCCAATGTCTTTTTGGTTGAGGTGTGTGGTTGTTTATTTTTATTTTTAAATAAATACTTTAAATACAATTTTTCTACGAGTAACAAACAAGCAGCAGCAGCGTTTCTCTCTCTCTGAACCAAATGTTTATAAATAAAGAAGACATTTTTAAAAATAAAAAAAAAATTAAAACATGTGTTGCTTTTAAAAAAAATAATAAAGATTCACTTTATACCTAAATAGACTAACCAATACGGTACAACAAAAATCCAAATATAAAGTAGATTATCCATATGTATATAACGATGATGTTCAAGTTTTGCGCTCCTCGTTGACGTAGTTTTGACGTCCAACACAAAAAATATATAACTATGTACTATGCTTCAAAAAAAAAATTCCTCCTCAATGCCGTCATTCGTTCAATTTATTAAGTGATGGTGCTGCGCGCCAGGAAAGAGGCGTAATTTTGTTGTGGTTTTATCCATTTTGTACGAGTACCCTCTAATCGTCGTCTTCCTTGTCCTCCCGACAGGCGACGGCAGCTACAAGGGCGGCACCGCGACCTGACCCATCCTCGGACAGCATCAAGTCGAAATGAATGCCGGGCTTGACGAGCTTCTTGATCATCTTTACCATGAGATTGTGGAATTTAGGATGGAAACGGTAAACAGAGCCATCCACTCCGACGGTGACAAATGGTTCGTTCATCTTGTTGATTAGGGTGGCGATGCCGGCACTTACCAAGTGGGCGGCGCGTGTTGATACGCACTCGCATATGAAACGCACATCTTCGCAGTCCTCATCAGTGGCATTTGAAAGTCCCAACTCTTCCAGCACCGATCGGCAGTTCGTGTAGACCCCCCTCTCGTCGGCTTCGATTTCGGACACGTACTTGGTGAAGAAGGTACCACGAGTATTGAGTACGTCCGATTCCTGACCCTTGAACAGCATACCTGCATTGTAGAACTTGACCAGCACCAAGCGAACCAATTCGCCCATGTACATGCCAGAAATCATTTTCTCAAAAGTTTGCTTACCAGGATTAATACTGTGCTTATCCACGTGGTCGTCGTACTCAGTGCGCACAAAGTCCAGCGCCCCATTGTCCCCAAAGGCACCCCATTCCGTGTTGATGAGTACGTGCCGTTTTTGGTTGTCTTTCACGTCGAACAACTCGGCTTCTTCGACTCGTTCCACGTAGCAGGCGTTACTGCCCGTTCCCACGATGAGACCTATTTTGCAATTGTGGTTCTTCCAGGCACATGACATCAGTGTTCCGGTGGTATCGTTGAGAATGGCACACACATCGATTTGCACATCACCACGCCTTGCAATGGCATCCTTCAGCAATTGGACTACATCCTCGTTGACTACACCCTCACAATTGAAACCTTTCGTCCAAGTGACTAGCAGACCCTTGGTCAGGCCCAACTGCTGCAATGGAAATGAGAATGTGAAACCAAGAGGCAATCGCTCTTTATAGACGTCATGTTCGTTCATGAAATTCGACAAACACTCAGCGATGTGATCGAATAACTGGATTCCAGATCCAATCATGATGTGCTGTGGTATTGCGTAGATACGTGATTGCATTTGGAAGTCATTGTCACCCTTCAGATGAATCAGCAACACCCGGAAGTTGGTTCCACCCAAGTCAAGAGCCAGAAATTTCCCTCTCTCATTGCCGTTGGGCAAATCCTGCACGTACGTCACAAAACACTTCACATTGGCGCGGTCGTGAGTGTCCTTTGTAAGGCCACGTTTTATTTCATGTAGAATGCGGTAATTTAACTCCGTTATTTGCTCGTCGGTTAGGATTAGCTCTTTGCATTGCTCGCGAATCATTTTCGATTTTTCACTAGTGATCTTTGCCGCTGCAGAAGTTTTTGACTTTTCTTTGCATTTGTATTTCTCTTTACACGAATCACTATTAATAGCAATCGTTTCTAGCGCTGCGCTGATCTGTTTATCCATTATTTCTATTCTGTCTTATGTTTGCTTTTCCTTGAATTCGTGTTTTTCCTTCGTTTTTCTCGAAAAAGTTTCACTTGCCTCTAGCTTTTCGCCCAACTTTGATAGTGCTGTCGTGTGTCGCCGTTTGAAGGAACCTTGAAGGTCAAAATTGACAATTCACTAGACAGTAGCACACAAACGTAGTGACAGTCAAAGTCAATAAAGCCTGCCACTCATACACACAAGTATATACGAATACGAACTGTTATATACCCAGGTGCACAAATGACAAATGAATGGAAATGAATGGGATGCAAGAAAATAGGGGTTTTAACGTAAAAAAATGTATTTGCTTTTTTACACACTCCACAAAACACAACACTTCACCGCTCGCACGTCCAGCGAGTCTCAAGGGCGACACCGGAATGTTGTGGTTGGTTGGTTGGCAGTGGTTGACTGGCAGGTTGGCAGTGGCACAAGTTTGCTTTACCGTTTTGTCAGCATCAGCAGCGCGACGATGCCGATAGGGCTCTTTCCAATTCAATCAATGTTTCTGAAAACTGGTAAGAGTGGTAACTTGTTTCCGCTTGTCCAGAATGGTGCGAGAAAACTGGCTTTTGCAACGCAGCAACTCGCGGGACATTCCAATTTCCAAAGTGATAATACAAAAAACATACACAAGAGTACTTCGCACGTGCTACACGAACATGCTACTCTACGAGCTTCTAGGCTGCTGCTATCACTCACTACCACCAACATGAGATTTGTTGTAGGTATTTATGCTCTAATCTATGCTCTGGCGACCAGCTATCTCGTGTCGTTCTGCCAGATTGAACTCTCAGATGACGAACTTGATCTACTTATCTCGAAGATGAATGAATCTTCTTCGCCGCGCAAAAAAAAAACAATTTACTTTTATGGATACGGTTACGGATACGGAGACGGACTACAATCAATTAATTGCAATAGCTGAGTGCAATTATGAAAGACATTTTTTCCAATTAATACCTACCTACCAACCCGCCAGCCTGAGTCTCCTTTCGAGGAATTTGAACCAGTTCGTTGTATTGCACATTTTAATGAGGAAATAATGAATCTTAATTTGCATGGGCATAAATTACTTTTTATCTTTCTGCTAGCTTTTGTTGTCGAATGATTTCAGATAAGTGGGAGTTTAGATTGCAAAATGTTGTGTTCGCCCTGACTTTGCTTTGTTCATATTACTTTAGTCAGTGGATATATTCCAAAACACGTTGATTAGCCGTTTGAATACCACAGAAATATTTTTGTTTTAATTTTAGCAGACGTGATAAAGAATTAATGAATGAACATGTGAGTTGAGAACTATGTAACTGCGTCACACGTTAGCTTGCACCACGTGAATGGTGGGTAGGTAGCTTTGATTTACTGGCAACACGAACTTATAATGATGAAATATTTGTCACACCCCCTTTCGCGTTCAGAGGTGATTAACTTGCAATTGCAATACAATTAATTTGCACTGCAAGCTGCAAGCTGATTGCAAGCGTATTGCTCAGTGCTGTTTTTTTTTTTTTTTTTTTATTGTTATTATTAGATACCTATTAATCATTTTTTTTCCTGAAACTTCTGTGGTTTCCGACTTTTGTGTTTTTCACCGTGATTTCCATTGCACAGAACCAATTTTAATGTTAACTGATATTAGTACAAACGTGACTGGAATCACGCTTCACAAATCTGGCTGCTGGGTATTGGTGGTTACCTAAACGGGAAGTTTTTATTTCCAAAGGTGGTGTGCTGCTTGCTTACATAAGATTCAAGTGGTTTACGAAAATTCATTACACACTCATGCATAACATGTAAAAACTAAAAAGTAAATGACTTATTTTCGGAAAAGCTGGAAACCACAGATGAATGATTAAGTAGGTATATGTATGGATAGATATCTTTCGTACGTCTATCCCCAAAACATATTTGCTTCCATTTCTGTTTTTGTAAATTAAACCCCCGTCTGTGAATACGTGTGACAGCGTTGCCATAAGTGCAGATTTGTCTGCATTTTAAAGATTTTCCACCTCGCTGCAGACTTTTAAAAACCAGAAATCTGCGCTTCAGATTTTGTCTGCACGCGCAATAATATATTTTGTTCTTTTTAACATTTGTTGAACACTTGATTCGCTGTATGCTGTCATTTTCGTTTTCAAATTTTATGTTTTTATTGTTTTATTTAAAAAAAATGCTGTGAAGGAATATTTTTTTATAGAAATCTGCATTGCAGATTTTTTTTTGTCATAATTGCAGATTTGTAAAAATTCAGTAATTAAAGTAGAACCTTAATGCATGCAATTACAACAACTACACTCTACTGGACACTTATGAGATTCACACTTATTATTTAAGAATATATTAGAAATAAACATATAATAAGATAGCGGGCTAAGTAATTGTAGATATATCTTATATGGTAGGTAGCAAGTTAAAGTCAAGAAAGGCAAATGATCTGGGGCAAGTAGAAATGAACCAATACATAACGACACGACATTAATGTGGTTTTCCATTGGGACAAAAAATCAATCTTTTTTTTGATCTAAATCACTTTTTGCGTTCCATTGGAACGAAAAATCAATCTTTTTTTCGATTCGGATCACTTTCCGCAGATCTCGATATTTTTTCAGATTTACGCATACCAATATACTTTGTACAGCTGTTTAACGTCAGTTTAAGAAGTTTCATTTCGAGGCAAATGCGCAAAGTTTCGTGAAAACCAAAATAACAAAATACATAAATAGCTATGGATACGATTTCGGAGGAATTATTATCTTCATTATCTCCCTCGTCATCTGAAGACTACAAACCACCAATAATACTTCATTTGTATCTACAAGAAGGAAAACATTTTTGAGGGCGTAATCCATTTGTGATTTAGCCAAAAACGAATGCCATTTGAACAGCTGATATTGTTGTCAATTAACGCACCAATCCATTTACAAAAGCAGATCAATCTCGTTGCGCGTTCCATGAGCACAGTAAAATCTGAGATCTGAAAAAGATTTCTGGTGGTCCGAATGGAAAACCACATAATTGTAAGCCAAACATGCATGTTGAGTCGAACCAGACTGGCTTCTCTATTCATTACAACCTATAAAACCAAACTATTCAATACGTCTCCTGCGGTATGTGTTGCAACTAATGTCATTTTCGATTTCGCAAAAAGATATTCTTTTTTGTTTATCGAGATTGCTTTTCATGTTCGATGTACCAACAACTTAGAAGAAATCTCGATTTTTCTCAGATCTACACATACTTTCAGTAACAACCAATGTAACACAGCTGGCCGTTACGAATTGTTTATCGTTGGAAGGATTGATTTATTAGCTGAATTGTTCATTTTACACTTATGGAAGCGAGTTTTTATATTAAATTATTACCAAATGCGTTATTATAAATGTGCGAAAATCATTTAAAATGGATTTCCAGTGCAAGTGAAAACAATTTAACCAATAAACCAATAAAATTCGGATCTCATGTTCGATTTGGCAGCAGAAATCTGAAATCTCAGATCAAAACCTAAAAAGTCAAATCGAAAACTATAAACTCACGTGAAAAATAATGATGTTAGCGTAGTCGATAGTATAACAGATTAGTACTCATCTACACATCATACCAATGCCAATTCTGGACAAATTCTATTACAATATCAAATACACACAACTCTGTCACTTCGGAATTATTTTTTGTTTGCATTTGCTTAAAATAATAATAATTCAATGGCACAGAAAATACCGAATATATCTCGCCTTTCGGCGTCGATAATTCGCATCTTAGGATGCAATCCCAGTCCAATGACACTTCAGGGAACCAATACCTATTTATTGGGAACAGGGCGAAAGTTAGTATGAAATGCACAGATCATCGTTACAAAGTCCACTTATTATCTGTTATTTGCAGACGAATTCTCATCGACACCGGTGATGAAGATGTTCCAGAATATGTAAGAAACTTGAAACAGGTATTGGACGATGAAAAGGCAACAATTGGAACGGTTATATTGACACATTGGCATCACGATCACGTTGGTGGCGTTAAGGATATTGTTAAACTCGCTAAGCAAGGTAATTTGTAGTCAAGAATGAATCCAACTGTGATCAAAGTAATGAAAGCAAGTACATTCGAGGTAGAAGGTAGTAATTAGCTACACGGTCGTTCAATTAGCGAATCGAGTCCAATTAAATAACATTTATTGGGCCACAAAGTAGCGTTACATCCCTAGAAATTTAAATTTCTTTTGCTTAGCATGTGATGTATGGAAATTTCCCAGAACTGACGCGGAGGACACTTGTCCCGAGATACCAATTGATATTAAAGTAGCCCAGCTTAAGAATGGCCAGGAAATTGCGGTAGAGGGTGCTAGTATTAAGATTGTTCATACTCCCGGTCATACTACCGACCATGTGATACTTACAATGAGCGATGGAACTCTTTTTAGTGGCGACTGTATTCTGGGTGAGTTGCAAGGGGTATACCTTTATAATAACTATGAAACCTATTTTTAAAGGCGAGGGAACCGCTGTCTTCGAGGATCTATACGACTACATGAACAGCTTGGGACATATTTTAAAAATTAAACCATCAGTAATATATCCTGGCCATGGGAACATCATCAATGTAGGACTGAGTTCATCTTATGAACAAAGATTTTTATACTTTTTCTTTCACAGGATCCAGTTGATAAAATCCAGTATTACATTGACCATCGTAACAAAAGAGAGGAACAAATCATTCAATACTTCCAGGCTAACTCCGAGGACAGCCACACCGCGATGGATGCAGTGAAAATGATATACAAAGATACTCCAGAGGCCCTCTGGCCGGCGGCTGCTTACAACGTGGGACACCACCTTCGGAAACTAAAAAAAGAGAATGTATTAGATACTTCCGATGATCCTAACAACCCGGACGCACGATGGAAGATATCCTGCAATGAAAAAAGTTCTCTGTAAACAGACTCAAAAGCTTAAGTGTAACGTTTTTATTTCTTAAATAAACAATATTTCTATTCGCCTTCGTATGTTATCGTGGGATCCTTAAAGCAATGTACATCTTCAAACCAAATGTCTTCGGGCAATGGTGCGGTCTCCTCATCGTAAAAGTTCGTCGGCACAGGAGGGCCATTATCTCTTGGTTTCCTCAGAGGCAGAATTGTGTCGTAGATGTAGACAAGCCCGTTAGTCGATCCGGGGACAGCGCTTCCTTGCACCCACATTACATTATATTTGGTGTTAATACGCCAGATTCGGAGGCCTTTTATTTTTCTGTATCGGTTTCCCATGTGACCGGGCAATTTGGTTCCCGGCCAGACGCGACCTTTTTCACCGCCACCGCCAATGTTACCGGGACGACGATGAGTTTTGGTCACACCATGGGAGGCGGGCATGCCCTTAAAGCCGTGTCGTTTCACCACACCTTGGAAACCGTGATCTACGCTGCAACGATAGATAATTGTTATAAAAGCAGCGATTATCAATCTGCTTTGAGTTCTCGATTGAAAAAAAGTTCAACAATTTGATAAGCATCTTGATGGTAACAAAGACATAAACAATAAAACAATGATGCTAGCAACCAAAACATTGGAACACCTAACAGGACTACAGTTAACTTACGTTTTTCCTCTGACGTCTACAAAATCTCCCACTCGAAAATGCGTAACGTCCAACCGTGTTCCAGGTTGTATGGCAGCATTCGGAGTGACCAAGAATCGGGCAAGGTTTTTCTTTGGCATTACTCCAGAATCATTGAAAAGCCCGCAATACTCCTTCGTCAGGAGTGATGGATCCGCACTCTCAGCACCCACCAACAAACAACCGTACTTCTTTATATTTACCACCGATGGCTTTTGAGTTGGACTGTATTCCTCTGGTGGTATGTATTTAATAACATGATTATCGACTATATGCAACAAGGTAGTTCTGATACGTTGTCCGTTCTTCAGCCAAAGTGGATATTGACCAATCTTTCGCGCAAGCAGCCCGGTTCGTCGACTTTGTGGGGTCCATTCTACATTAACTTGTGGTTCGGCTTTCAAAAGGCTCAATTTAGATTGATCGTAGGTTTGAACACCTTTGATAATAGCCGGTGGACCGAAAGTATCATGTATTATTTCTTTGACGAAAACTTTGTTTTCGGGTGTTATGTTGTCATCGTGTATCTGGATGAAGTTTGAATTACTCAATTAAATGACAATCATTATAAGTTATCTAACACATACCACTCGATTTTTTCGTATAAACCAATAAGGATTACGTAGTTTTGGGCGGTTCAAGTGGCCTTTTTCTCTGACTTGAATGAGGGCTGGAGAAACTCTATAAAGACTTGTATTGTATTGATACAGAAAATGTTACGTCTCGGAACTACCTTAATCGGGAAAAGTCCAGCACTAGATTTTTAAATAAACTTGCGTTTTTTGTTATTATGGACATTTTTAAAGAAAATAACCTTAGACTGAGCACGAAGTTTTTAAGGAAAAATCTGACAAATTGACAGTTGTTAGTAATGTTTGATTGAAACACCGAAGCCGGTTCAAAAACATATCCAGCAATTATGTTTCCTCTTCGTTGTGGGTGCGGCGTTGTGGTAGGGGTATCTACCTAGGTATGTATGAAAATAGGTTATGTCGTTTTCCATTGGGCAAAAAGAAGCGTCCGGGAGAGTCCGGAATCGAAAAATTCGCTTCTGATACTGTTCCATTGGCACAAAAAATACTCTTCTGCTGATTCTGAGAAGAGAATTTCGCTTCTTGATTTGAAGTCAGAATCCACTCGAGAAGCACTCACGAAAGTGCAATTTATGTATTTTATACAAGTCAGATGACAGCTGCCGTAGATTATTTTTTGGCATTTCACCAATACTTTTGTGGATTCAACCAGAAGCAGTTTTCTTGTTCCATTGGATTTCAGATTGAGTCGATCCCCGAGTGAAACCAATGGAAAACGACATTGTATTCACGCTACATCGCACCGAAACCCGTTTTTTATCGAAACTCGTCGATGCATAGTTTAAAAAAAAAAACAGTATGCTGGTAGGGGGTATACATACCTACCTCATACATGCATACTTGGACAGAGTGTTTTAATATTCATGCATATCAAGTGAGATGATTTTACTGCTGAGATGTGAGAGTCTGTTCAAAAACTGTTTAGGAGCGTGTCGACGAATCAAAAACTTAAATAATTTATGTTAATCTTATCTTTATTTGATGATCTCTTTAATCAAACTCATTTTAATAGTGAAAATGGACAGGTAAAAAGAATATTCTTATACGTTTTACGAAAATGGGATGACGGCTTTTCCCGTCGAAGGTCAAAACGCGAGTAAGCATGAAAGAGAAAATATACAAAATGGTAGGTATGAAAATGGCTCATTTTCGTATTCTGAACGCATTGAAAACGCGTTTATATGCTTAATTTAATACGTTCCGAAAGGGAAATTTTGAACGCGATCTGAGTTCCGCACAGAAGGGACTCGGATACCTCGATAGGAGTAAATTCACTCTAACATATTCGTGAGCTGCAATGAAAGGCGTTTTTTTATTATCCACATAATCTCTTAATGTTGTCGCAAACATTTGTAAACTATACTACCAAGCAGTCCCATTCACCACCTTTTAATTCGACTTGCAAAAACAATATTTAAAATTAAAATATTGACTACCTTCAGTAAAAAATATACCTATGAACGAAATCGTAAAACAATCTGAAATTAAATGATAACCACATAAGTGGAAGCCCTAATATCTACAAGCGGTGTAACTCGAAACGAACAGATTTGTTTATAAGCGCAGCCATGTTGCCCCATATTCTGATGTCAAAATATGTTGTGATGTCATGTTGGGAATCTTCTCTTCTATTATTTGTGTAATCTTTTTGTAATTTGTTTTTTTTTTTGTGGTTTGTTAGAATTTGTGATAACATTTTAATGCTGGTGGGAGTGATATGAAACCAATCAATAAAATGAATTGAGTTTTACGAAAACAAGTGACCAAACGCAATCTACAGTATGGAAGAAATAAACTGAGACTACAACTTTCTAGAATTTCACTGGCAAAGAAAAATAAAAACCTCAAAATGCAGTCATCTGTACCATTGCAACCACAATTGAACCATCGAATACTTTTAGCGAATTTAAGAAAATCGATTGAGTTATGGTTCCTTGGGGGGCGAGATGAGGGGAACGATGAATGGAATGATTTATATACGGATGATATACAAAATGCAATAGTTGCAATAATCTCCGATGGGCTACAACTGAGTATGGTAGGTGTTTCTGGCTGTATTTTGTGATTGTGTCTATTGTACTATTTCAAAAATAAAACTAAAAACAAAGCGAAGAACTTCTTGCACTATGTATTTTTCAGTTTTTGGTTTGAGCTTCTTTTTGATTAGGCCAGTTAGGTGCATGTAGTAAGCTTTACTTTCACCAATGCTTTCGAAATGGATTTTCTTACCTTCTGATATATTTCATCAGTTTCCGTGTAGCAATTGGTTTGAAGTAGCTTATTTTACATTCATTTATGACAAAGAGAAATAAAGGCGAAGCGAATAACAGAACAAAAACCGCCATACATAAATTGTACTATACATACCTATATTAAGATTAATGATAAGGATACTTATATTTTACAGCACTCGTCAAACAAAGCTCGTTTACAGAAATTCATGGATGACCTACGCTGGCTTAGGGAGTCTGTTCAATTGAACGTTCAATTGAACAATATAAATTCAAGCAAAATCTCCGAACCACTGTGTCATAAGAACTTCTTGAACACATGGGTACAAGAAAACCTTAAAGATCACCGCCTGTGCTCATGCCTACAGATGCTAGTTACTGACAACGAGCTACTTAATACCTACTACACAGAATACTCATACCTTCGCAATGAAAAATACGCGACCGCACTGTTTATCGGTATTTCGGCATTAGAACTTAATCGTAGTTCTTTGTTAACACAAATTGATCCGACTCTATATACGGAAAGTCTAGTTAACGTTAAACGTGCTTCATCACACCCGAACCTCTCGATGTCACCCTCAAAGAGAGCACCAGTCAAAAGTAGTATTGTCATCCCTGAATCCTCCTTGTATGTTAAGCATACACGTGTACGAAGTACAATTCGAAAGTGGAACAGTCTACCCGCCCTGAAGCAACTTGGAACAAAGAAACGCGCACGAAGTCAAACTATGGGAAATGCTAGAGATGTCCGTGTAAGCATTGGCCGGCTCCATAAAGCCCTAGACACACAAAATAAAAACAAACAATTAAAAGAAGAAAATGTAGAGTATATGCAATCGAGTCCATCGTCGGGCTATAGCAAAACAACCAGCGAATCGCAAAGTAGTTCATCTATCGCGATAGAACTAATTAAATGCGACGACATCAAGATTTGGGAAGATCATCATTTCAGTCACAGCGCGGGGGATGCACAACCGAATAAAGTATCACCAGTAGTGGGAACGTCATCACTGGATATGAACTGTGATCGCCAATCACAGTCCTGCAGCAGTCCGAGTCCTATAAACAGCTTTCTTTCGAATATTTTCTCAGTTTCATCATTTCGTGGTCATTCGGGTAGTAGTTGGAATGAAAGTTCGACCTCGATGTGCTATTCGACGTCAGCTCAGACGGACAGTGTTCTGAATTCATTTCTGCCACGGTGTGGTGAAAAGCTACCGCCACGAAAGACAAGCAATCTGTTTGAGGACTCGAACGCTTCGTTGCATACGAAAATGATACAAGGTGGCCAGGCTGTTGGTGATCAGAGCTTGGCCGCTTTTCTGCAAAGTGCACAGTTTTCGAGGAATAATACAGAGCTAGAGAGGGAGAATGCACATTTTCGAATTTGTGAGGCGATAATATCTGCAATCGAGCGAATCAAGTGTCAGAAGATAGAATCGAATGAAAATGAAAAAGCTGCGACGAAGCAGGGTGAAAGTAAAGGTAATTTTTTTGTTACATATTTATACTTCGAAATCTACTTAGAGAAAGAGTTGTTTTTTGTGTGCTAATAATAATGTAGATCATCCTGGAACCTCATCCCAGGCTTACGAATGCTTGGATCCGAACCGAGAGTATGATACCGAGTGTTCTAAAGGGCAAACTCTGGAGACTAATAATATAGTAGAGGTAAGTTTTGTTAACAGAAATCATGCAAAATCCAATTAACTTGATACATTTTAAGGAGAGTGTAGACATAAGTGAACATACGCCCTACGCTGAACTGGGTGAAAGTTCGTTGGATGATCTACGATCTGCGGAGAATATTGGACTTTCTTTGATTTCCAAGTTTAACGATAAACACCTTCCAAAGGTGTCTGATTTGAAATGGCTTGTGTCGGAGGAAGTTAGTAATTTGTAGTTTTCCCAAAAACTGACTAACGATATTTCCTTTAAGGATACTCCTCAACAACTCTTGCCAATGCCCCAGCAATCCAACAATCCAGATGATTTTGTTATGCCAATGGTAACTAGAGGGACTCGGTATTGGGCGCCACCTAGACAACAGATAATCTTCACAAACCATCCAACGCCACAGTAACTTTATTCATTTCGTTTCTAAAGTTTCATAACTCAAAGCTACCTTGCAGGCGAAAGCTACTGATCCAAAGGCAAAATAATCGCTGCGCTGGCTGCGGAATGCGAGTATCCACAAGTCACATCAAGAGTTTTCGATATTGTACATACCTAGGGAAGTATCATTGTACTGGGTGTCACCGGAATCAAATATCAGCGATACCTTCCAAAGTTCTGCATTTGTATGGTTTACAGATAACTTTCCAAACAGATCTTTCTTGGGAGTCTAGTTTTTTTTTTTTGTTTTAGATGGGATTTCAATTTTTATCCTGTGAGTGTGTTCGCATATCGCCTGCTCGAACAAATGTGGACGTATCCGCTTTTTTACGTTCCCGACTTGAACCCTGCACTTTACGCCAAAAGTAGAGCCTTACGAAGCGCTAGACTGAAGAGGGTACAAACGCAATTCGTTAGGGAATTCATCACTGTGTGTCGCTTTGCGGAAAAGTAAGTTCAAGCAGAAGTAGTTGTAACCCTCTTAATTTACGGTTTGTGTCGCCTTCCAGCGAACGAGTGCTTTTTGCGTCGGTGCCAGACTACATATCAATCGATCCTGATACGTGGTCTATGTCCGATCTGATTGATGCCAAAACCAAGACTATACACGAGTCACTGCAAGATTTGGTACGAAAATGTGAGGATCACATATTTAGTTGTGTGGTAAGTGAATGTAGCCCACATAGTACGTTCATTTTTCAGTCCTCTTCTTTTTCTCAGCTCTGCACAGCGCGTGGATTTATCTGTGAATTTTGTCGCAGAGAAACCGTCATATTTCCATGGCAACCAAAAGTATTACGGTGCGATAAGTGTGGCTCGTGCTACCATTGCAGTTGCTGGAAGGCGCAATTTGACTGTCCCAAGTGCCAACGACTAAAATCTCGCCAATCGGAGACATGAATGTTTCCCGCACTATATTAATTATAACAATTCTTTGGTGCATATTTTTTACAACAATTTACATAGCTCTTTTCTTAAAAGTTAAAATTAATATAGAAACAACAGATGTGATATTAAAAATTCGAAGATTTTACCAGTAAGTAAAAACATATAAAATATT
Source organism: Cheilosia urbana (assembly GCA_946477585.1). Classification (NCBI taxonomy): domain Eukaryota; kingdom Metazoa; phylum Arthropoda; class Insecta; order Diptera; family Syrphidae; genus Cheilosia; species Cheilosia urbana. Next base: position 12,652,108 of record OX297854.1, on the reverse strand, counting down.
CGTATAAAAAAAGAGTCAAACAACAAATAGTGGTTATAGATACATTTTCGTATTTGGTTATGGTGCTGATGCTGTTCTTACAAAAGGATGCTTTTTGCGTTCCTCCTTACAAGTTATCACGATTTTCGCATTTGGAGTTTCAATGACTGCGTTTTGTCGCAAAAGTTTCTGTCGTATACTTGGGCGGCTTGGTTTTATTTTCTTACGATGAGGTGATGACGTTTTCAAAGTCTTTTTGGACTTGGTTTGGGACTTATTTGCTGAATCACTTTTATCCGAACGTTGTTTTTTTCGTGACGTTGATGGTTTTTCTTCTTCGTGCCGTTGTTTTTCATCCTTGTTTGTCAACTGTGTTGTATTTGTTTTTGATATGGACTTTTTTTGGGTGTCCCCGAGCTCCGCTTTATTCGCCTTTTCTTGTCGAGCTATTTCTTCAATTTTCTTTTTCTAAAAAAAAATGCAATGCAAAAACACATAAAATCAGAATGTGTACTCACAAATATTTGACGTTTCTTCTTATCTCGTTTTGCTAGCACCACAACCCAACCACCGTAGAGAATCATTATGAGGGCTGGTACTAAAATACCAGCTAAGACGGCTGTCTTTCTTATCCAAGCATGATAAATAGCCAGAAAAATTACAAATGATGCAACTATCACAGCCACCAGACGTCCATTTGCTTTTCGTTCTTCCTGCAAAGAAAAGTCAAGTTTTTCATTATTTTTGCCTTCTTTTTACGGTGCCAACGTTGGGCGCCAAAGAAAGTTGTGTTATAGCAATGGGATAGAGGTCTTCTGAATAGTTGCAATTGGGGGTCTATCACAGAATCCGTCGTAAGGTACATTTTTTGCTTTCGAAATTCGTAGAACGTGGTATATTCAGTGATACCACTTTCTACGAATTTCAAAATTCCTTTACGACTGATTCTGTAACAGTTCTTTCGGGGTTCGTAGCAAAATTCCGAATACGACGGATTCTGTGATAGACCCGAATAAGAACTAAGAAAACAGAGAATGCAAATAAGCACTTTAGCAAAATGCGGTATACATACATATATTTAGAAAGAGAAACCCAAGTAACTACACCACAAAGTTGCACGTAACAAGGGAAGGAAAACTATATGCTTGTAGGTACAGAATATTTACCCTGAAAATGTAATGTGCCTAATCGACGTAGAAATGTAAAGCTCATAGTTCTGTGGGCACATGTAGTTTTTTTCAAAATACATAGCTGGGTTTTGTGATTGCTGGTTCCTACAGTTAAAAATACGACACATTTCTTTTGCGGTTTGAATTGAGATTCATTAAGGTGCCGATGGTCCTTTTTCCACTAAGTTCTTAATTTAAATTCTCAAATTCATGTAATGGATTAGGAATGTTTGTAAAAAGTTAAAGCTGAGCGCCTATAAATGGATCTCTTGCGAAACTGTTTTATTTATTTTCCATTTACTTTCGGAATAAAATATCAACTATGTACTTAAAATAGTTCTTGTCGCCTTTAAGATGATTTTCGCAGCTATTTCGCCGGTTACAATTTAGGGCGGATTGTTGTGCCCTGCTCCAAGAGCTCGCCGGATTGCAATGTTAAGGCTGAGATTGAACTCCATAATATTGAGTACGTACGTGCAAAAAGCTGTCGTAGTGATATTATCAAATATCAATCCGGAAGTTTAAGCCCGTAGAACAGAATGACGGATGGCCAAAAAATGATATAAGTTTAAGATATTATAGCAAAGATTCACAGAACAGATTCTATTTTTGAATGTTGGATCGGTTCCAAACGTCTATATTGAAAACCTTTCTCCAGAAAGATGCACTATTAGATGTTTGTTAGACGTTTGCAAGAGTGAAGCAGCGGAAAGAACTTTTCTTGAACCTGATACCTCTTGCTCGGAAGTCCAATACGCTACAACCACTCCGCACAAGTTTTAGTGAAAATTCCCCTGTATACCATCTCTTTTATAGTCCCACGATGACATTTCCAGAATTCTACTCCACACATAAGCGCGTTCTTTTTTATATAACTAAAAAATTGATTGATTTCTCAAGGGACAATTGGCAACTGTCTGTGGTAACCTGCCCAGACTCCTACATTCATACATTCACCCCTATGTAACTGCGGTACATTTTAAAGGCTTTTTAAGAGCAATTTTCAAAATTTCGAGGTATCCGTTCGGAGAAAATTCCGATACGAAAGTGAAATCCGATCGGAACTCAAATTGCGTTCGAAGTATCCGTTTCGGAACAAATTAAATGAAGCATATAAACGCGTTTATTTCACATGTAAATATTCCGCAGCAATTCGTTGTCGGAGAGCTTCGGAAAAAATTGCCGTGTGGCTGTCAAAAATAAGTGGTATAACGCGGTTCGTATGCGACAAGGTGCGCTATATGCCATCGGATAATTTTTCCGAAAGTTGTATCGGAACGGATACCTTGAATGGAATTTCTCCGATTTCGTACAGATCGGAGAAAATTCCGTTCCGAACGGATACCTCGATAGGGGTGATTATATCCTTCCATTCAAAATAAAACTGAGGGTTCTTTACTTGAAACAAACCGGTATTCTTAGCCGATCATGCGATATCTAAACATAGCAGGGAAATAATTTTCTTTATTTGATATTCAATTTTATTTTCTAAATGCAACATCCGCTATTTACTTTCTGTAAACATTCTGAACACCTGTCTTGTTTTCTTGTCTACAGATGAAGAGTTAAGAGTGCAAAGAATTCCAATCGATGTCTGCACTTTTTCAATATTGTATACCGCTACAAGAATATTCACTTGGTGTTGGTGTAATCAACTCTCTTAAACCAAAAGAATGCTCCAACTTGTTTATTGTTTTTGTTTTGTCCTCGGTGAAGATGAAAATACCTTCCTACATATTCGTGTGCATAATATAGCTTTATTTTTAGTACATTCATACAGTTTGTTGTAAAACGCTTGCGCATGCTACCCAAATACCCAATTAACACTTTAATGTGCGTGAAGCGATTTTTAAATGAGATCTGCTTAATTTCATCAACAACATACACTCATTTCCTTGAAATAGAAAGTTCAAATAAAATCAATGTCGAGACGAGCCTCGAGCGCAATAGATACAGAGGCACATGACACTCCTGTTTTTTGGTTCTCGTTTTTATAAACACAACATTTGATTTATATTGACTTACTCTTGATTCTGTATCAAGTAATTCCTGAATATTTTCTTCAATATCCTTCACGGACATTTTCCTTTCTTCAATGTCTTTTTCGGACATTTTCTTTTCCTTCAAATCTTTTTCGGGTATTTTAATTTCTTTTGTTAACTTATCGGGTATTTTCCTTGAATCCATTTTAAATTCAATTGCAATAACAAAACGGGAATAAATAAAAAAGATGTCTTCCTTATAAATAAATCTTCGACAGTAATAAAGTTATTATCCATTGGTTTTTGTTCAGAAATATCACTTTTTTATTACACATTGTTTCACTTTACATTTTCACGCAACAACTGCGAATAGTTCGAATTTGTTGAACGAGATCAACACCTTGCCGTTACTAAATTAAAACTGGAGACTCAGTACATACGATTTCCGAAATATAGGCGGAAAAACAAATTTTCGTGGAGCGAACTGGAGAGGTACATTTTGTGTACTTGTGTTTATTTTGTTTACACAGCAATAAATTATTCCGAAATGTATACACAGTTTCGAATATTGCTTTTTTTCGCTGTTGATTCGAAACATAAAATTTTCCAGTAGCTATATCGCGATTATGGACAAGACGTGATTTTGCTAAATTTTTTTTTTACAACATTTTTAATTTCTTTGTTTTCGCTGTTGTTTATTTGTAAACGTTTTTATTTGCATTTGTTTTTTTTTTTTTTCAAGTTTAATCAATGAACGCATTGCTCTTGATCAGTAGGATATGCCATTTTGGAGAACCCTTAAAAATGTTGAGTATTACTAACATATAAATTTAAAAACACGTAGGGCAGTGGGTAATATATATTTCTATTGGTTTGAATAGTAGTTTTAAAATCCATATACATAAATGCAGCTTAAAGACGGTAGTTGTTTTAGAACCCGAAGGCGTATCTCCTTCTTACTGTACAAGGACCCAATTACGAGTATTGTTTCCGGCCAAGCGCATGCCTAGATACGGAAACTAAACCCAACTTACATCAAATTGTATTATACCTGTTTCGATACAATTTTGCAGTGCAAGTACTTAACAACGCAAGTATTTAAGTTTGATCGCCATTTTTGACCTAGACGCAAATGTTTGATTCGCAAACTATTTATCAAACACTTTTTTTTTATAGAATTGCTCTGGTAGAACTTTAAAAACATCCTTCCTTTCTTTGTATACCTGTTTATGGCTGTTTTTTTTTTGTTGTTTCTTAATGTTCTTGTTATTTATTTATCTATTTTGAAAGCAAGAACTGGAGGTAGTTAACAGCGTACTTAGGTTTTCAAAGAAGAAAAATGATAAATATCAACAAACTACAAAAATAAGAAAACAAATACACTTGATTATTTTTAAGTATGTAGTTTAAATGTAGTATTTATATTTATTTTAAAACGACAACACGACATATATCCTTACTTTCTACCTATACATGTGAGAATATTTTCAGTACTATATTCTACCTTGCATACCCTCTTTAAGTTATTATTCGAAAAGATTACCGGAGTTGTAGAGCTTACAGCACTCAATGTCAACGCATTGCTACTCTCGCCATTCACTCGTAGGGCATCAAGCTTATTCACGTGCCATATCCTCAAACTACCATCTGTGCACCCTGATGCAATTCTGTCGCCGCTGTTGCTCCATGAGATGCTGGTGATACTTGAGCTGTGCTCTTTTAGCTCGCAAAGCTGTTGCCCAGCGGCAAGGTCTAAAATTCGAATCTTTCTCTCCTCTCCGGCTGCTGCCAGATACTTTCCATCGGGACTGAATGCTATCGATGTTATTGCTAGTTTTGGTTCTGAGAATACTCTGAACACCTTTCCACTAGCCACAGACCACAGGCGAATCGAGAAATCATCGGCACCAGTTGCAATGTAACTTCCATTTGGATGGAATGCAACAGAATTAATGTCCTGTGTGTGACCAATGTATGTTATCAACGGAAATTCCCTCTCCAAACACCATAGGCGTGCTGTCAAATCTTTGGAACCAGTTGCGACATATGAACTGATTGGACTTTCGTTGAGACACCAAATAGGGTTGGTATGACCAGTGTATACTCGGCCACACTGATAGTTTCTGCCAGACCAGCAACGCATTGATTCGTCTTTTGACACTGTAAAAAGGACGGGAAAGTGTGAAGAGAAACGCAGATCTGTGATACCTCGACTGTGACCTCGCAGGAGAATTTCTCCATCAACTGATTGATTATTTAGCCCCTCGGGAAATTCATTTCGATCAATCTCGTCATCTTCTTCTTCTTCTTCTTCTGTGAAACAATTATTTGTGTTCCATGGGCAGGTCGACTCGTTAAAGCTAGAGTAGACGTTCTTGCCTCGCAGAGATTGGCTGCTATGCTGCCAAAGTTTTACAACAGAATCATCAAAACCTGCAGCCACATGACAATGATTCTTGTCACAGTGGCCTGAAGTTAAAAACTTGTTTGGGTCGAATACCTTAATATAGTGCGGATAGTCCTGCTGGACTTTCTTCATTTCATTCACCACAACATGAATGTTCTTCAGTGCGATTTTGAAGATGTTTGGTTGAACCTTGGAAACTTCGGGAATTTCCTTTTTGATAGGTTTCACGGGCAACGGTGGCTTCATCTCGGTGAGGAGTCGCCTTTCTTTTTCCTTTATAAAGATCAAGTTGTCCGACTTGTTGTCTCTTACATCGATTACGTTAATATGGATCCAAGTGTGAATAGTGCTAAGAAGCAACACATTTGCGTGATTCTTTAAGAAGTTATTCAGAATCTGAATGGCATCGATATTAACGTCAATTTCGAACTTGGAGCTGCGAAACGCAATAATTTCTCGTACATTCTCTGCAGCGTCGAGACTTGGACATGTAGAGAGCAGTTTGACCAAAGTTATAAAGTATCTTCCCCTGAAGTTAGTATTGACCTCGGCATCGTTTTTCATCCGAACAATTGGATCCACATCTGTTGGCACGTGATGAGCGTTTTTACGAAGAAAGTCTACAGCATGGGAAGACTCGCGACTCTTAAGAATCTCCAAGTACAAGTGGCAAATCAGTGGTCCATAGAATCTGCGCAATTGTATTTTTATTTCCAGCTTCTGATTCTCAGTGAAATCAGTGAATTTGGAGAATTGTTCATCGATAAACTTATAGTTGTTTGAGATGCACGTTACGTTTGAGAAAAGGAAGAAATTATTGATGAAAACATCGTTCTTGATCATTTTGTTGAAGAAAAACTGTTTGTTCACTTGGGATAGATTAAAATCGGCTCGCCGTACTTTTTTGGTGGTGATGTACTTCTTATCTTTCATATAGGCACAGACCGCCAAACGAATAAATTCAGTCCTAGCCTTTTTGCTCTTCTGGTCCTCGCTGGGAGTTTTATGCCGTTTTCCGTGGTTCATGATGATAATTGAGTTGTTGATTGAATTTTTGATTCTGACCGAATTTATGTTTTCTCGATTTTTTTGTTTATGCTCAATTATTTTTGTTTGATATTTCAGAAAAGTTTAAAGATTGAACTGACAACTGACTACTGACGTCGCTGTCAAATGATTTGGTCTAAAAGTGACATTTTAGAGATCGTATAATAGGGCTGCGTTCCAAGTTGTCGTCGTATCCACAGAGTTGTAACTATTAATACATTTCTATTTTTAAGAAGAGAAGGACTACCTACGCCGAATATTTTTTAGGCACAGACAAAAATGATGTGAAAATAATCACGTCTATCACAGAATCCACCGTACTGTGAATTTTGCTACGAACCCCGAAAGAACTATCACAGAATCCGTCCTAGGATACATATTTTGAAATTCGTAGAACGTGGTACATTCAGTGATAAAACTTTCTACGAATTTCAAAATTCCCCATTCCCCAACGACGGATTAACAGTTCTTTCGGGGCTCGTAGCAAAATTCCGAGTGCGACGGCTTCTGTGCTGTGATGGACGTGAATGTATTTGCTTGTTCATAAGATTTTATTCCGAAAAATTTTGCTGAAGGTATGCAAATTTGCTATCCCACTGCCATTTTCACAAAAAAAAAAAAAAAAAAAAAAAATAAAATAAAATCCACGCTTCTACTGAAAGTGACATTTAACCCCCACTTTCCGAATTTCTTTTCTTTTAATCAAAATATACATAGCAATATTTTGTTTCCGTCTTTCGCAATGGTAACTGGTAAGAGCGAGGTGTTTTATGTGTATTTCAAAACCCAAAACATTTTTGGATACGCCAACTCCCGTGAAAGTCTAAAAATAAATCCGGGAGTATAAATATTCCAATTTGTGCATCGCTTCCATTTTCATTCCCTCCAAATAAAACTCCAACAAATACCTAGGGTCATCTACGGTCCTGTTGCGCCAAACGTTTCCCTATAGGTATTTTTTTTATTTATCTATCTAAATAGATACCTATCCATACATCCGTTTCCTCTGGATATAGAAACAAAAACAATGGACCCAACATATGGTCTGAGTCCTGTGGCAAGAGCACCCAATTACCTACCTACCTTCCTGTCGATTGTAATCGTTTTTGTAAATAAAAAAATTTATTTCAATGACAACATAGCTAAACTACACAAACATCTTCCACTTAAAAGTTAAACGTCAGCGGGTGTTCAGGGAAATACCCCCCACTTTTGAAAACTTGTTTTGTAAGTCGGTTTACATTTTGGTCATTGTTTATGTAGGGCCCATTAAAAATTTCGTATGTCAACGCCTTGACGATGGCATCACCCTCAGCGCAAATGGTCAATGCCAATAGCATCTCATTATCAGAAAGTTTTAACCCAATGCAATATGCTCTGGAAGCACGTGATGTGCTTGCGAACATGGCATAAATCTGTGCAACCATCTCTGTTAACCGATGAACTTCAATGTGCTTCTCTACAATCTGCTGACCGTACTTCGTCAATAGCATTTCCACCGACATTTGCAGTCGTATAATTGAACGTTCAATACATTGCGCCGCTGCCTCTAAAGACGGATGTAGAGCTTCACCTAAACGAAGTTTTGATTTCGGATTCTCAATAGTGGAAGTCTCCATGAATTTTGAAAATATGTGCCCGGGATGGAACAACGGGTTTCTTGACTTCCGAACCGTTTCGTGAATAGAGTAACCTGCATGTTGTAGGCCGGTTAAGGAGATGAACATTCGGAGAGAGTCGAGCGGTTCGGATTGCGTGTATAGTGCCAGTGCATTGCGAAAGTCAATTTCAGTTGTTTGCCCTTTGAGTAGGGATTTTGAACCAATTACATCCATAATTTTGGAAGAGTTCTCCATGAGCCTCGTGAGGGTATAGTACTAAAAGAATACATTGCTTAGTACCGAATTTAGTGCTTTTGTTATGGTTTACCTTTGTGACAGCTGATTCCATACTGACGTCCTGTGATTCAAATTCATCTAACAATCCCGCTGTTAGATAAATCATACTTTCCATAGCGTACGTGCTAGTCATCAACTTTGAGATGTGTTTTCTTATACCCTCCAAGTCCCTAAAAAGAATTTATCATTCGGGAAAAATGAAAGGCACTTACGATTTTACTTACATTAAAGCCACTCCCAACTGTTTCGTTCGAATGCTGTGCTGCGTTAGTTCATTGACAAACTTCTTGGATAGCCCTAAGCCAATCATGGAACTTCTCAATCGACTGCTTCGTAATATAATCTCAGCTGGTATGCTTCCCTCATTTGGTGCCCCAACAACACAACTTGCTGGCAGTTTTACATTGTCGAACTGCACCTTGGACGTCATGATTCCTCGACAACCAATTGTATCATGTTGAGCTCCAATTTTTACTCCAGGAGTGGATTTTTCGACCAAGAAAATAGTTGTTGTTTTACCCACATCTGCGGCCATATTCAATTTCACTGTTTGCGCGATAACTAGGAATAGGCCGGCGGCGGGTCCATTTATAACAAATGCTTTTTCTCCATTTAAGACCCACACTTCATCGCTGGGATCATATTTAGCTGTTGTGTTAAAAAAGCCATCCTTCGACTCATCGTACTCAAATATAGCCTCAGTTGCTAATAACGAACCTGTAATTAAGCGTTTTAACTTGAATTCTTCCTTGTGTTATGTTCTATGGAAGTAATTACCGTTTGCCAGCTTTGGTAAAAACAGTTCCTTCTGAGCTTCTGTACCAATCTCGTTCAAAGTATCAATAACTACACGATGAGATAACAACCCGCAAGCAATGTCAGTTGAACTGGCTTCAGCCTCAGAAGCTATTATAGTCTGACTATATTGCCAGCCTCGTCCTTCGTATTGCTCAGGTACATTAATGCCATATAACCGAAGTTGTTTGATATTGTTTAGCACTTCTTTTGAAATAGACTTGGCAGAATCGAAAGAGCTATGATCCACCGAATCAAAGAAACTTTGAAACCCAGCAGTTTCTTCGCGTAATTTAGCCATATCTTCTCGTGAAATTACTTCAGGAAAGGCAAGTAACTCTTTGTCAACTTGTCCTACGAAGAAATTCTTGAGAAGAGGATTTCTTTGTGGCAATTTTCCTCCGACTAATTTTGTCCTAATGCCGGAGGAGCTGTTGGATGTATCAACACTTGGTGAAGTTTGTTCATGCTGTTCAGGAATTGATTTGGTGCTTTGATATCTTAAAATGTTACCAAAAAATATGTTCTTTTGGATTCTTAACGATATTATTCTTGTTGATAACATTTTTTTTGTTAAAATTTAATTTAAAATGTATGATGTAAAACCCTGTCGGCGAATTCTACTTGCATTGCACTGTGGAAAATTATCTGCGAACTGCAAAACTGTCAAATGTCAAAAACAAAAGACAGGTTGTGAGTTCACAATAGAAAGGAGCCATGGATTAGTTTCTATAAGAGATTCAAAACTTTTTAGTAGAAGGGCCGTCGCTTCGAAGCTACCCATTCATTTTGTTGGTGGTAGTGGTATTCGATTAGGTGCTCAGATTTGCTTCAGATTTACCAATCGAATAGCACATTCAAATTCAAGCTTTCACAAAAAACTGCTAATTCTTCTCTGTTTTATTCCTTTTGACAGTAGGTAAGTTCAGTGAAATTGTGATTTTTAGTTTCCAATTAGTGAAAGGAACAGCGAAAACACATAGATATGTATTTTGGTCGGCGATCTTCCATAAATTATGGGAAAGATCAGTGGATTTTAGTGGCATAATTTTTGTAAATAAATTTTGGAACCTAAAACAGAATCCATTCTTGAAAACTCAACATAATAATCTGGAAAATTCACTACAACGTTAACAGAAAATTATCTAATTATTGTAAACAACTTATAACCCCCTTATTAATAAAAAAATGTACACAAGTTAGTTAGCTATCAAACGTCAGATAGTATACAAAAATTGGATATAACTGCTGAGTAACAAGTTGATAACTTTTACACAGTGTTTATTAATACGGGGGTAGGTCTGTTGCTTTACTTTTAAATCTTACGAATTTTTACTAATCCTCACGAATTCTTACAAATTTTTACTCAGTGCCGTTCCTTAACTCGAAAAATTCGTAAAAGAGAGCGTCATCGAGAAATCCCCTTCACTGATGTGGTATTCGATTGGGGGCTCTCAGATCACTTTTTTTGCTCTCAGAGCAGTTATTATGTTCGTTTGGTACAAAAATCTATTTTTGTAAATTATCTAATATATAAAATTATCATGTCACGGGATGCGTTTTTGAACTCCTCCGAAACGGCACCGATTTTCATGAAACTTATGTGGTTTTCCATTGGGACCACCAGAAATCTTTTTCAGATCTCAGATTTTACTGTGCTCATGGAACGCGCAACGAGATTGATCTGCTTTTGTAAATGGATTAGTGCGTTAATTGACAACAATATCAGCTGTTCAAATGGCATTCGTTTTTGGCTAAATCACAAATGGATATCGCCCTCAAAAATGTTTTCCTTCTTGTAGATACAAATGAAGTATTATTGGTGACGACGGAGATAATGAAGATAATAATTCCTCCGAAATCCTATCCATAGCTATTTATGTATTTTGTTATTTTGGTTTTCACGCAACTTTGCGCATTTGCCTCGAAATGAAACTTCTTAAACTGACGTTAAACAGCTGTACAAGGTATATTGGTATGCGTAAATCTGAAAAAATATCGAGATCTGCTAAAAGTGATCCGAATCGAAAAAAAGATTGATTTTTCGTCCCAATGGAAAACCACATTAGTGTGCATATGGGCTAGGGTTGAGAATCGGACAACATCTATTTTTCATATCCCTAACGGCCATATTATTCATATACTCAGGTTTAAGTTAATTTTACACCCGACCATTAATCCGATTTTTTTAAACCCGACAATTTAAACTGAAAAACATGCATTAAGCCCGCTGGATTAAAGATGGATTTAAATGCGGATTTAAAAAACTTTAACCCGTTTTTAATCCGGTTTAAACCTACGTAATGTCAAATTTCACAAATAATGACATTTGTTTTTTGTTGTTTATTACATTTTATGGGAAATTATTAAAATAAATTGAAAAATAACCTTAACGGCCATATTATTCACTCTCTTTAATCCGGGTTAAAGTCTTAACCCGGATTTAAGTGAGTTTAACCCAAAAAATAAACCCAAGTCCATAATATTCACTAGTTAAACCCGAACATAAACCCATTTTTTTAAACTTGACAGCGTTTAATCCGATTGTATTTAAACTGCACTCCGGAGACCAGTTTAAGTACTTTAACCCGGATTAAAACACAATTTGATAATATTCACTTCTTTGTTTAGGTCACATTTTTGACATTTCTTCGCTTGCAGGAGGCAGGAAATACAAATTGAAATAAAATCAAAAAAAAGCATCAATACGCGGAAAAAATGGATTTCATCCTCGATATTGACGAAATGTTGATGTCTTCGTCGTCAGCGGATAATATAATTAAAATAAAGAAAATATGTTGCGTTTTTTTTTCATCTTTTAATTTAATAGTTTTTTGAATTAATTATTTTATTATTATTAATTTATTAAAAAAGGAAAAATAAAAATCTGATTCATCCGTCTTCTCTATCTGCTTCATCGTCGACGGGTGACAGACTTTCAATTTCGCGATCACGGCTGCTATAGTCCTCATCATTCACTTTGCCGACACCTTTCATTTTAGGTTATTATTCAATTTATTTTAATAAAAATGAAATACCAAAAACAATTTCCCATAAAATGTGATAAACAACAAAAAACAAATGTCATTATTTGTGAAATTTGACATTACGTAGGTTTAAACCGGATTAAAAACGGGTTAAAGTTTTTTAAATCCGCATTTAAATCCATCTTTAACCCAGCGGGTTTAATGCATGTTTTTGAGTGAATAATATGGACGTAAGTTTAAATTGTCGGGTTTAAAAAAAGCGGATTAATGGTCGGGTTTAAAATTAACTTAAACCTGAGTTACACCCGGAGTGAATAATATGGCCGTAAATGAAAGGTGTCGGCAAAGTGAATGATGAGGACTACAGCAGCCGTGATCGCGAAAATGAAAGTCTGTCACCCGTCGGCGACGAAGCAGATAGAGAAGACGAATGAATGAGATTTTTTATTTTTCCTTTTTTAATAAATTAATAATTAATTCAAAAAACTATTAAATTTAAAGATGAAAAAAAACCCAACATATTTTTTGTATTTTAATTATATTATCCGCTGACGACGAAGACATCAACATTTCGTCAATATCGAGAATGAAATCCATTTTTTTCCGCGTCTTGATGCTTTTTTTGATTTTATTTCAATTTGTATTTCCTGCCTCCTGCAAGCGAAGAAATGTCAAAAATGTGACCTAAACAAAGGAGTGAATATTATCAAATTGTGTTTTAATCCGGGTTAAAGTACTTAAACTTGTCTCCGCAGTGCAGTTTAAATCCAATCGGATTAAACGCTGTCAAGTTTAAAAAAATGGGTTTATGTTCGGGTTTAACTACTGAATATTATGGACTTGGGTTTATTTTTTGGGTTAAACTCAAATCCGGGTTAAGACTTTAACCCGGATTAAAGTGAGTGAATAATATGGCCGTAAATGTTAAGGGTGGTCCACCACTAAATTTTTTTTTTTTTTTTTTATGGGGAAATACACTTTGAAAAAAAAAAGAAACTGAATAAAATCGAGTAGTGACACTTCAAATACAAAAAAAAAAAAATATTTTAAATTTTAAAAGCAATAGCGGCTACTTTGTTAGAAGGCATTATAATTGCCATTGAATCTGAAAGTGGATGACGAACCTACATGCAACATTTCAAAGAACACTGCGATGGCGAAAGTACTGCAGCAATGTAAGATTATCATATGGGACGAATGCACAATCTGCCTGCCATTTCGAGATCAACTCCGGCAGATGAATTGAATGCTTGCCTGAAGGCGTCTGCTTTATGGCAATACGTAAAGAAATTGCATTTGACAACAAACATGAGAGTTTCTTAACAAAATTACCAGTCCGCTGCAGAGTTCTCCAGGCAACTGTTGGCGATGGGCAATGGTGTGATTCCAGCAGACTTAATCAGCAGCCTGATTAAGTTTTCACAAAATTTTTGCAAGTTTACAATCTTGAATTCCCATGTTTCTTATGTTGTTTTCCAAACAACAGGCGTCTTTTTGTTGGGTCTCAAACTATCAGAAATCTTTTCAGATTTTAGATTTTACGCTGCTCATGGAACATGCAACGAAATTGATCTGCTTTTGTAAATTAGTGCGTTACTTGACAAAAATATCAGCTGTTATGTAAATCGACTTGAAAAATATTTCCTCTGTTGTAGATACAAATGAAGTATTTTCGGTGATTTTTAGTCATATCATATCCATAGCTATTAATTTATGTATTTCGTTATTTTGGTTTTTACGAAACTTGCGTATTTGTCTTGAAAGATAACTTCTTAAAATGACGTAAAACACCTGTGCAAAGTATATTGGTTATTGTCGTTGTATGTGTAAATCTGAAAAAATATGCGTGCATTTGTTTTGATTTCTGGGTATTAAAATGGTACCATTAAAAGACGGCAAAATAAAATTCAATGCTCTCTCAAGATTCTTTTCGAAAGTGGCGACGAAATTCTGTCGTCGCTGTAAAAAGAGACAATATCCACGTAATTTTTCTTTTTTCTCTTATCGAATGATTGTAGTTCAATCAGTACTAACTCTTCCACATACTCGGATTCATCCAAAAGGAGTTCAATAAATTCCAGATCACTTTCATCGCTATGTATAGATGACATTACTATTTTTTTTTTTTAGTAAACTAGCAAAATTATCGAGTTTATTAGACATTTTAACCACTTTTTGAATTGTGTATGTGATCTGGCATTTTTGATAGATTACTACAAAAGCGTTCCCTAACTCTTTCGTAACCGTCTCTCTGTGAGAGAATTTATCCCCACCACTGCTATTTTGACAGTCTTTTCCATTCTTACTACAAAAGTAAAGGAACAGACCTGAAGCTCTCTGACAATACATTTTTGCGGAATATTTTAATGTGAAATGAACGTGTTTATATGTTGTTCCGAAACGGATACTTCGAACGCAATTTGAGTTCCGATCGGATTTGACTTTCGTATCGGAGAACGGATACCTGTACAGGGGTCTCTGTCTGTTTTCCATTCTTACTACAAAAGAAGGAACAGCTCATTATCACGTGCTTATGAAAGTCATTCAAATTGTAAATGTATTTCTTGTAGGATTACAACAGAAATATATATGTCTAGAAAATAAAAACATTTAAAGTTTGTATAAATTTATCTATTTAAAACTAAATAATTTTCGAAGGTTTGCGACCATCATATTTTGAAGGTGTTCCATTACGATGATCAACATCATCCCCTCCTGCATACAAGTATCTTGATGAACCATATTTAGTGGGATTTCGGTATGAGTTGTCTGCCACCTTAGAACGCAATTGCAAAGTCTTACAGCTGCCGTTACTCATCATAGAGTACTTATCCTTGTTGATTATTTGTTGTTCCTTTGCCTGATCTGCATTACGATTAAGTATCACTGATTTTGAATATTTCGTTTTCGCGCTGCAATATGCATTCACGTCCTGTTTATGCTTTTCAATTTGTTCTTCAAGTCGCTTTAGTCTATTTTCGTAATAATTACTTCCTTCGTTTACAGCTGGATAATCATTCTGTTTATCGAACTCTGCACTTCTTGCATCAACATATTCAGGTGACGCACTGTTGTTACCACGTTGACTTTCTCTACGTACCCTCGAGCTGAATTGAATTGCCTTATCGTTAAGCCTTGTAATTGAGCTATAACTGTTGTGCAACAAGTTTGTAGGTTTTTCCTTGCTAGACATTTGGCCTGCGTGGGGGTGGGGAATAATTTTGTCGGAAGATATTGCATAATTATAACTGCCGTCAATAGAATGACGTTTGTCCAAAACAGGCTTATTGGACCTGGAAGGTGTTCGGTGCAAGTTATTTATTTCGGGGGAGGATATTGTGTTCTTTGCAACAGTGTTGTGAACTTGTCTGACTGTCGATTTGATGAGGTATTTTGTTTTTGAAAGCATCGAAGTTACTTTGGCGTCAGTTTGACTTTGGTCGGTGGAAAGGTTTGTAATACTTTGGGTCTTGGGAATTGTTCCGCTCTTTGATGTCGGTGGGGTAATTATGTGAACTTTGCCATTACCCAAGGTGTTTTTTTGCATTGTATCGTTACATGGATGGGAAATATATGATTTTCGCTCTTGAGATCGATTCATACTTCGTTTTGGCTTATCGTCAAAAAAATGATGCTTAGCAGAAGTACTATCCATCGACTTGCTGTTGGCTCTTGGATCTCTGTAGAAAGAAAAAAAAAATTGATAAAGAAAGGAACAATAATCTAACTTAGAATATATGCCGTGAAATAGATTCGTTGAAATTATTTAGTGCCAATGGAGTAGCACCTTTTGCATTGCACATAATGGTAATTAAATTAATGCCAGAATTATTAAGTCAACAGCGTGACAAATACGTACCTTTTACGATAATTGCTGCCTGTTTTACCCATGCTGGGTTTCTCTGTCTGTTGAACAATTTCATAGAGCTTGGATCGATATTCCGATACACTCAAACGTATATCATCACGAAAGGGAGGTCGCACGTCAACGTTCAACTCTATCTCTTCAATGGAATGGCGAAACCTGGAGAAACAGTCATTAATAAACTCTTCACCCAACATGCAACCATTTCATACTTCTCAACATATTTGTGATTTAGAGCCTCGGTAGCTGTGAGCCTCGCCAAGGGATCCAAAACGAGGAGTCGTTTAACGAGGTTGCTCGCATCACTTGTACCATCGATTAGGAGTTCGTCAAGTGTAATGGTACTACTGCAACAGTTAATTTGGATCTATAATCATATTTAGCGCTTATTTATTTTCACATAAGTATACCTATTCGTTGATATGTTCTTATTAAGAAGAGCTGCACCGAAACCAGCACCAACAGCCAATATATCCTTGTCTGTTATTTCCGGCAACGCCGTAACGATTTTTTCAATCTAAACGTTAATTTTAGTTAACAAAACAAACATTGATATGGGTACTATAAACTATTTACTTGATTAACTGTACTGCTTCCTTGAAAGATTGGCTTACCACGAATCATCTCGCCGAGTATGCACCCTAGGCTCCACATGTCGATGCCTTTTGTGTACCTAGACGCGTTGAAAATCAGTAATTTTTATGGCTGGTGCTATTCGCACGAAGTTCGGGACACGGCTACGTAAGGAAATGTCAAAGTTTAATCGCGTAAAACAGTGGTATAAGGCTTCGCTCGCAAAAAGGACTCTAAATTCAAGTATTACATTTCGGGCCCAACTTATTTTTTAAAACACTTTTTTTTAATGAAAATACAATTACCCTACGTCAAATACATAGCCGTGTCCCGAAGCCAGACAAACGTCAGTCAGTACAAAAAGATCGTGCGAATAGCTACTTTGAATTTGTATTCCCTAGTATATAGGTTCCATTGTGCATTTACCTTTTGCTTGCTACCAAAATTTCAGGAGCTCTATACCATCTTGTAGCTACGTAATCCGTAAGCACTGGTTGCATTGATTCATTAGCATCTATTGAATAGCGCATTTGCTGATTCGACACAGACCGTGCTAGACCAAAATCAGCCAACTTGCACCTGCATTTAGTGTCAATCAAGATGTTGCTCGGTTTCAAGTCACGATGAATAACGTTGCCAGAATGAATGTAATTGATGGCATTCAGCAATTGATATGTTATGTATCTTTTGTGGACATCTTTCAATATGTTACCCTTCTTAATGACGTTGTGTAGATCACTTTCCATGAATTCAAAGGATAGGTATATATCTAAGTTGTTGGTAGCTCTATGAAATAGTACATTTATTAAAAATGTTTTTGCAAAATGGTAAAGGATCTACTTGTAGACATTATGCAGCTGAATAACATTTGGATGTTTACGAAAAGCACGAAGAAACATTATCTCACGAAATGTCCGTTGAGCGTCTGTTTCATCTCGAAAGGCGTCAAAAATCTTCTTCACCGCTAATGTTTGATTTGTTTTCTTGTCTATTGCTTTCCACACAATTCCATAAGCGCCTTTGCCAAGTCGCTAGATAAGAATAGGATGTTGGAAATTATGTAATTTATTCAAATTGATTATTTGTATTTAGGAATTTAATCATAAAACCAATCGTACACTTATACCCCCGTATTAATAAACGCTGTGTAAAAGTTATCAACTTGCTACTCAGCAATTATGTCCAATTTTTGTATGTTATCTGACGTTTGATAGCTAACTTACTTGTGCACATTATTTTATTAATAAGGGGGATAGTCTATTACGACATGATGTAAAACATTATAAAGACCCTATTTAAGAAACAAGCAGGAGCTGCATTGCCTAATTTGAAATTATACATGTTTAATTATGGAGCTTCATGCACCGCACCGGAGAACAACGTTTTGAAGGTCAAAATCAAAAGCACCTGATATAGAAAAAGACCGATTTCAGATAACATTTTTGAGGAGAAATTTTGTTTAGATATAAAATATCCACGACAAACAATGCCTCGAATTCTTTAATAACAGTTTGCCAAACAGCGACCCAATCTTTTCCAGTCATAATAATATATACAAACACTATAGGCTAGAACTTTTACATGGATACGATATGCCTTATATGCTATGTAATACTCGCAGAATATTCACATTTCTTGCTGAAAGACCGCTCGCTTTCAGCCAATTTCCAAAAAAAGGAAGGAAATGCTTGGCAGTAAACTACCCTTCAATATACCTTTACAATAAACATTGAAATTATCAAATCTATAGAAAGCCAGTGATCAGCACAAGGCGTATCCATGTCAATATTCTTGGGGCTAAAACCAGTCTATTAAACAATACTATATTTATAGAGACACAGAAAAAACTTAAAACTAAGATTTACATCAAAAATATGGGCGCGAACTCTGCATAAGTTTAATACCGATATAACCTCGATTAAATAAAAATGTATTA
This sequence comes from Cheilosia urbana, assembly GCA_946477585.1. Lineage (NCBI taxonomy): Eukaryota > Metazoa > Arthropoda > Insecta > Diptera > Syrphidae > Cheilosia > Cheilosia urbana. The sequence continues at coordinate 12,633,470 of OX297854.1, read as the reverse complement.
AAATAACGATATCAGTATATAAATCCTTCTGAATGAGTATACACATGTTTAAATCGCGTAGTGGGTTAACAAAGCATTTTCATGGCAGTTTTTTTTTTATGGAGTTTTCAAAATAAGTTGTAATTGCACACTCACCTTTTTTATATCAAAATACTTTAAAATATCATCATCAATTTCGGACATTTTATGCTTCTCCTGGGGCTTAGTTTTAGTCGTCATGCTTTTTATCAACGTGACGATACACTAATCTTTTTGTTACTTTATTACTTTCCACAAACAGACCGTTAGCGACACTTCCTTCGCAACTAGAGACAAAATTCATGTACTATTCACTAAAGCGAAACATAGTGCAATCAATCCTTTGCCTTTGGAATAGTGATTGTTGTTAGATCGATTTATCCTCGGGCATCAATTCACAGCACTATATGAGATACTCGTTTTTATTTTAGAAAACACCAAAAAAATCGCTCACGATATGTAGACACTCGTTGAATCCAAATGATTTTCAACCTTTATCTTCCTTCTAAGCCTTGCTAACGAAATAGATTTGCGAAGTATTATTTACAACAAGGACGAAATTCAGCACACTTCATGATAGTTGTTTGCACGTAAGCTATTACGGATATGTAACCTATATCACACGAATTAAAGGTGTTATTTTGTACGGCTGTTCCTTTTGTTTTGTTTAAATTATATTTCAGTTTGATTGACAACTCTATAATTAATACGAACATCCGATGTGTACTGATTGAAACGAAAATGTTCTGAGGTAGTTTTCAGTTAAACTAAGACCTTGGGTGTATGTTCTAATTTTGAAATTCGTAGAGGTAATGAAAAATAAATAATTGAAGATGGATTCAAAGTTACTTTCGGTGGTCAAATGTTGTTGTTACTGTGAGAACGGCAAAATGTTTACATATTTTCAGTTCCATAGGATGGCATAGCAACCACTTACCGGCATTCAGAAATACGACGTGCCACGCAGGGGGTTGAAAGTTGAAAAACCTTTATCGGGATTACTCCTTTCACAGCATATAGGTAAATTATTGTTGTTGGTTTCACAACAACCACCAAGGGAATCTCAAATCAAGAAATCCATTGCACGCTATATTAATGTATGGTTTAGTGCAAATGATTGGTAGCAAGTGCATACGATTCGGATTCTCTATAAACATGAACTTGCATAGCATGTTTGGTTCAATACATTTGTACGCAATAAAAATGCTTAGAATCATTATGAGAAATATCGTTATTGGGTTTTATACATTTATGTACTCGTATATTGATCAACAAGTAGAGAACATATTGGCGGGAAGGAAGCATTGGTAATCACAATTCTTATTCACTGTTAACAACATTTAACTATATAATTAAGAGGGTAAAATGAGTATTCAGATAATCAACAAAGTTGAGTATGTTTTGTTTCCAATTTATGTTTGTATCATGTCATGAGTATAGGTTACTAGTCGTGTCTTAATTAAGTAGCTATATTAGCATTAATAATGTCTTTAAATGCTTAAGCCCTCCTTACAAATAAATAATTAAATAGTTGGCGCAACAGGTCCGGAAGGACCCTAGGCCTAGTTTCCCACAACCATTCGTTTTGTGTGAGTTTTTCATTTTTGGAACGAATGGAAGGGATCTACAAATTTATGCCGACTCCAAACGGCTAATTGAGAAGCTCTTTCAAGACAGTTATAGAGGATGTTTGTCAGACGTTCGCGAGAGGTGGCGCAGTTGAAAAAACCCTAAGTTGGAATTTGGGTTTTTGCGGGACAAAAACATTTTTGGGGCCAACCCAAATATGAAACCCGACTGCACGGTACAATGTTGCGTTTGTAGTTTTCAACAATTAAACACAGCGATGCCCATAAAAGCAAGATGATTGGCGGCCGGCCATTAGCAACATGCTTTTTTGTAGCTCTCTCTTTTGTTGAAATTACAAACACAACAATTTAATCAAATGGGTTTTGGGGGGATAGACGTACAAAAGACATTCATCTCTTTTAATCATACATCTCTGTTCTAGGTGCACCTACCATTATTTTTTCTACTTCTCAGATAATTTTTTTTTACTCTCAGAGCAGTTTTTATGTTCGTTTGGTAAAGAAAAAAGCAATCCTTTTCAGATTTCAGAGCACTTTTGCGAATCTAGATATTTTCTCAGATTTACCAATACAAGTGCGCTTGAGTTTGACAACTGGTGGAGGGCGTTTAGGTTTTCGTGATTTTGTTCTAAAGCAAAGAAAGGCATTGCATCGGGTGAATCTATTTTTGTAAATTATTTATGTATAAATATTTAATCAATCAATCAATCGGGACGCAAATTTCGAATGTTTTAATTTACAATTTAACCAGTGAATGGAAAACGCTTTGAAAAGTGTTAAAGGCTACACATATTCGAATCCCACGAATATTATCACAAAAAAGAGCAAGAGACGTTTTTATGTTCGATTAGCCACACGAAATCTGAAATTTGAGAGCGAATCTGAAGAAGCCCAAACGAATGCCACATTACTGTAATATAGCCACACTCGTGGAAGTAGGTACACTACTAATAAAATATATTACATTGTTTTTGAACACAGCCACGGAAAGTGTTGACAAAACAAATGTCATCTGTCATGATTGTTTACTCTCTGATTCCGGATTCTCCCGGACGATTCTTTTTGCCCAATGGAAAACGAAATAAATAAATAAATTTGAGTAATATTGTCTTTTTTAATTGATATTTTTATTTAATTTTCTGGCACAACTATCAACCAAATGAAAGCGAAATGGATACGCAAAAGCTTTGTCGAATATGCTTTGCAACGGGCCATTTCTGCGTCAATGGATATGAAGTCAATGTTCAGGGAAACAACATCTCCATGCAGAAGATGATTCAAAGATTTTCCGATATTGAGGTATTATTTTCAAAACATCTTACGAAATATAGAAAATTTAATTATTTTAAATATATTTTTTCCAGCTAGTAGACGCCAATGTACCTGAAATGATTTGCGAAACCTGCACCCACGACCTAGTGCAAAGTTATTTGTTCACAGAGAAAATTCAACAGGCAGATGAGAGAATCTTTCGTTTGTATCATCAGCAGGCAGATGAAAAGCAACCATCCATCGTGTATGAAGCAGAAGACCAATCGCAAAAAGACCCAGCAGAGGCAGAGTGCAAGGTAGAAGGAGTAATAGAAGAAGTGTTCAAATTAGAAGAAGAGGTAATAGAAGAAGATGCATTTAGTCAGAGCCCACAAGCGTTGGAAGAACATTTGACAGATGAAGATCAGGACACAATTTATATCAATGCAGAGTCGGAATACGTCGAAGAAGTTTACATCGACCCTGAGTGCCTACAGTCTGAAGACGACTTAATATCTCTCTCGGAAAGCCTTTCCTCTAAAAGGAGATACAGCAAAGCTTCCGACATTGCCCTTGCTGATGGGGTTTCGAGCTTGATATCCAGTTATGAAACTGTAGATGAGGAGTTAAACGAACCCAAACGAAAAGTGTACTGCAAAAAGAAGTGCAAGCGTAATAGAGAAATCAATGGCAATGGTTCATTTGTAATTGCGCAATTTACTCCTTCGTCTGCCTCGAAGGTTAAGTTAGATATCGCTATTCCAGATGAGAACGACGAGGTAACACTTAGCGATATTCGTACAATGAATTTCGAACCTGTTGAGGTAAAAGCTGAGAACATGAATATAATCACGGAAGACGACCAAGGTGAATTGCCTATTCATGATACGCGTGTTTATTTGTGCCAATACTGTCCGAAAGCATTCTCATCCTCTCCATTTCTTATGGCGCATGTTAGAAAGTCTCACGGGTGCAAATATTGTGCGAAGATGTTTGAAAAGTCAACAGATCTTTTCAAGCATATTCGCGAAGATCATACCAGCTTTAAGTGTGTTATTTGTGAAAAGGATTTCATTAGCAACAGCAATCTACGTTATCATTTGAAGACTGTTCACAAAGTAAAGGTCCCTGCTAACATGGCTTTGTTAGCGTATAAAAGGGATTCAGAAAAAGACAAAGGAGTAGAATATTAGTTTTAAGAGCATTTATATTAAACTAAAACTATACATATTTCAAAATTATACAGAGTATCATTTAGCGCTTTTCGCTGTTTGCGGTTGAATTGTAAAAAGAAGTAAAAGTCGAAATGTCGGTATGAAGTTATAAATATTTGTCTATATCAGCGTAAATTGACTCGTGGGTGTTATACCTACAAGAGAGTCAGAATCAGAATTTTCAACCTGCGTAGGCGAAGAGGGGACGAGAAGACACATAATGACGCTCCATGATGAATATGAAGTTTTTAATCGACTCCACTGGCAATTCGCTATACTGGTGTGGACATAAATAAAGAGATGGACATCTTTTGTACGTCTACCCCCCAAAAGCTCATTTGTTTACATTGTTGTTTTTGTAATTTCAATCCCCGGCTGCGAATATCGCTCTTCAACTGTTTTGTGTTTCGTAGGTACTGAATTTGTTTGGATTCTGTTGAGACTTCGATTGAATAAACACAAATAGTAAAATACACATTACAAAATACCGAATTCTTGCATTAAAGTCAAATTCAAGAACTCACTTATCCTACAAAAGAAATGTGCAAGTTTGCGTGACTTCATGAATTTTTCTGGAAAATAGATTGTAATTGTAGGCAGCCGCCCTTCCACTGGAAAGTTACATATCTTTGTAATACTATTATCTTTGGTATCTCAAGTGTTTTTCACAATTTTATTGGTTTCACTCGGGGATCGACTCAATCTGAAATCCAATGGAACAAGAAAACTGCTTCTGGTTGAATCCACAAAAGTATTGGTGAAATGCCAAAAAATAATCTACGGCAGCTGTCATCTTGTCATCGAGAAGCGAAATTCTCTTCTCAGAATCAGCAGAAGAGTACTTTTTGTGCCAATGGAACAGTTTCAGAAGCCAATTTTTCAATTCCAGACTCTCCCGGACGCTTCTTTTTGCCCAAAGGAAAACGACATTACCAACGAAAGATATCCATCTCTTTTAATCATTCATTTCTGGCTATACTCTTTGCCATATCTGTAACTTAAAAAATTATCATCTCAAATGTCACAAATGTCAGTTTTCTTTAGTTGCCAAATTTCTGTTTACGTGTATCATTTTATTTCTCGGCGGTCCTCTCCTCGGTAGATACTAGTAGATGACCGAATTTATGGATAAAGAAAAAGATTAACCTGTTGTTTATATAGATTAATCAGTCATGGTTATACATGGTAATATAAATGCAATCTAGTCAGCGACCGGCAAAATCTGAACGCTTTGATTTCCATTCCAGTCAACAGTAATACTCTAAAGTACGTGAGCCTCATCACTCTCACGTTGCAAAATGCCGTCCTTGGGCTTAGTATGCGCTACGCTAGAACCCGATCGGGTGATATTTTCCTCAGTTCTACTGGTAAGATACGCAACAAGCAATTAGTTGAAAACTGACCTTATTGATATAATTCAATCACACAGCGGTGTTAATGGCGGAAGTGGCAAAACTGATAACATGCATTGTGCTAGTATTCAACGAGGAGGGCAAAGATGCACGTAAATTCGTAAGGACACTGCACAAGACCATAATAGCGAACCCACTTGACACGTTGAAGGTTTGCGTACCTTCTCTAGTATACATAGTGCAGAATAATTTACTCTATGTGTCCGCATCGCATTTGGATGCAGCGACATATCAAGTAACGTATCAGTTAAAGATTCTTACAACTGCTATGTTCGCTGTGGTAATCCTACGACGTAAGTTATTTAATACTCAGTGGGGAGCACTGATCCTGCTCGTGGCTGGCATAGTTTTGGTGCAACTTGCCCAAACTGGGGAAACACCAAATCCTTCTTCTGCAGATGTTGGGCGGGAGCAAAACCGGATGCTCGGGCTTTGGGCGGCAATAGGTGCGTGCTTCTTGTCGGGATTTGCTGGTATATACTTTGAGAAGATTCTAAAGGGTGCCGATATTTCGGTATGGATGCGAAATGTGCAGCTTAGTTTGCTTAGTATTCCCTTTGGTGCAATTACATGTTTTGTTAACGATGGTCAGAGTATATTAAAAAATGGTTTCTTCTTTGGGTACGATGGGTTCATCTGCTATTTAGTTCTTCTTCAAGCTGGAGGTGGCCTTATTGTAGCTGTAGTTGTAAAGTACGCCGATAATATACTGAAGGGCTTCGCCACTTCTCTGGCAATCATCATTTCATGTATTGCCTCGATTTATCTCTTTGAATTCAAATTGACAATGCAATTCTCTTTCGGTGCTGCTCTGGTAATATCATCGATATTCATGTATGGCTTTGATCCCACAAAGGGAGCCAAACCAGCGTTACGACCCTCTTCGGACGAAGAAAAGCTCCTACCTAGAGTATAATGTTTTAGAAAGTGTAACTGTATTCTTCTGGTCAGAAACGGGTATACCCCTTTCCTCTGTAATTGAATTCGACCAATGCACCATATCACAAAATAGTGAAATCTGTTATTCAATGAAACGCCAGTATTTTTTTATTCCAGATCAAATAAGTTATGCCGCACCAAAATTGTTCGGTAATTATAAGGATTTAGATTATGTTCCGAAACGCACTCATGTAAGCTATATGGCGTGCGTTTTAACTTCTGTTGTGTGCGAAGACTGATTTCTTAAAGGTTTTCTTTATATCTTTTGATTTTATAAATTTAACTTTTTCTCTTAGTTCAGTTCCTAGCCTACTTGCACCCGAAAGGGTTTCTGTTAAAGGTCTTAGGGAATCTTTGCGCCCTCTCATTTATTCGTTTTTACCCGATGGTCGGTTTACTTAAATATTTACGTTTATTATTATTATTGTATAATATATCTTATAATCTAACAAAATTTGTATGTATACTTAGAAATATTTAAAGAAATCAAACGTTCTATTGAATCTTATTTGCACTCAAGTTTGAGTATGTATTTTATAATAAAAACTTTACAATGAATGATGTGTTTTATTCATCCACTATTAGGCCCTGCAGATATGCACATTCATGGGAAAATGTGTAGGCATGTAAACTTATCCAATCATGCTTATTTTGACATTCGAACGAATAGCCAATTCGAACGAATGTCTATCAAAGTACACAAGAGTTCATTCGAACGAATAGAGACATTCATTAGAATTTGCTATTCGTTCGAATGTCAAAATAAGCATGAATAAGACAAAATGTTGGCTCATTATACACAGCTGATCCCTGAGTAACGTTTTTACGCAGGCAATGGAATGATGGCGCCTCTGGAATCCTTTTTAGACAAAGACAACTGGGGTCGAATCGCGGCCTCCGTGATAGAGCATTTCGTGATGGAATTTGTTTTTGTTTCACATGTAAAACCAACTTAATTCCGTGAACAGGTAGCTCGTTCACGGAAGTGGCGATTCGACCCCTGATTTCCCTGCATTATCAACAGACTATTTAAATGGGTACCTATCGACATTACAACTGAGGCGTCCATTTTGTTCTGGTGAGATTCAGTGGTCAGTACTGCCATTAAGCAATACTTACGCCCACACATTTTAGAAAGGTTTGATTTGCTTCCTACGCACTATCTTCCCTGTAGATCACAATTAATTTGAATAGACAACGCATTTTTTTTTAAACATGTTTAATTCCATTTGTGAGCACAACTTTATAAGTAATACTTCATTAAGAATAAAAGAAATCAAGTGGAAGATCTGTTACTGATAAAACAGATTACGATAAAAAAAAAAAAAATGTATTTATCTGCAATTACTGCAGACCACTTTTTCAAGTTTACGTCGAATAAATAAAAAAAGGGCATCAAAAATATAAGACTACCAACCTAATGTTGGATCATTAGATTGTGACTGTATCTTCAGGATTAGATTGTAGATCCTCAACGCTGGTCCCAATTTGATAGCCAATCTGTTTACAACATCTGACCGCTTCAATAGCAACAAAGACTGCCCATCGATATCGTGAGCACTAAATATATGAGCCTCATCTGGAAAAAACTTCTTGAAGTACACCATCACCTCTTCACTTGACCAGTTCTTAACGTTTGGTATTTCACTCAAATCATTTACATTGATTTGAACTGGTTTAGTACCATTTTCGACTGGCGGCAATGGTTCTGGTTTTTTCTCCACTGTGATGTTGCCTTCTATTATTTTCTTAATCTCTTGAATTTCCGCCTTTCTGTCGGTTTCAGTATTAGATAAAGTCCTCTGCGGTGGCGATTGCACCTTGTTCTCTACGACTTTGAGCAGAGACTTGGGCTTAGGGATAGTGCACTTTGAACAGAACCACTTGGTCTGTGCTGGAAATCTAGCCATACTTGGTATATGGCATGAATAGTGAAACGACTGAACACACTTTGTACATGTAATAAGATCGCCCTATGAACAAAGAGTATGAGAAGGTTGCGTATATAGTTTATTTGGGTGTTACTTACATCTTCAGGTCCTTCGTAACAGGAAGAACATATTTGGCAAACGTCACAACGATAGTTCTCGCGAAGTCTGTTAACATCTTCAAAATCCAATTGGAGACAAGGGATATGCGCTGAGAAAAACAGGTTAGCTATGAAGACGAGAATTACCGATCCGTTGACCTTACCTTTGTGATCACAGTCTTTGCAAGAGATCAATTTTGCTTTGCCTTTTTTTGACTCCTTGCGGCCGCAGATGTAACACACACTCCCATCAAATGGGTCAGTCGATTTTACACGAGGTTTCTCTTCCTTTGGACGACGCTCATTGGAAGAGTCACTTAGATTATCCAAGTGCTGATGATTGCTGTTTACAGAACCTGCTGAGGGGCGATGATATTTTGGCAAATAATTGTCTGATGGGTCGAAGACAACTTTTGCTTTCTATAGATAAAAAATATTGACCTCCTGTAGTCTAATAAAAACAAAATACAATATTACCTTTATTCTTCCAGTTGTACGAACTGCCATTCGCTCGGTATTCGCTGTTATTTCTTCGGGATTACGCAGTCTTGCAACTTTCTTCATCTGAAACACACGGAAATTTGGGATAAAAATAGTTTCATGCAGCGACTGTACTAGAAAAGGAATGCCATAAAAGGTTGACAGAGCGCAACTAGTTAATCTTATCGATACTTATATTTTATTATTACTATTTATTTTTTTGCTTTGGGCAATTTGTTTACGTTGACCCAATAATAATTTACCGCCTTTTTGAACAATTTGATTTTGGTTTTTATAGACGCAATTACCTCAATTTATTTTTTAACGTGAATTCTCTGCTTTGGATAAAAATTTGTGTTTTAGTTTTGTACTGGAGGCACTACCTATTCACTTTATTTTGAGTACATAAAATGAACTCAATAAATTAAGAAAACAAAATTTAAAAGCTTCAGGTCAGCGGCGCATCTCACAACAAAATAAATATTTTTATCATAAATTGTGATGGCGTAGGCTGTCCCTGTCAGTTAACGAAAACCTTTTCTATATTGTAATAGATTAATTAATGTGGTACCTGGTACGCTTGGTTAGGAGCGTATGATATGTTCACATGCAGATGGTGATTGAATTTGCTCATTTAGGCTTGGGGTGTGTTCGTGTGCGGTAAGGTTAGTTTTACAAAAGAATCTTTGTTTTAAAACAAGTTTTTTTGTTTATTTTCTTCAAAATCGACGGCATACAACAATAAATAAAAAACAAACAAATAAATACTAATTAAAAGAAAATAATATTCACACACATTAAATAATGTAAGGAGCAAAAAAAAAAAAAAAAATGAATGAGAAAAAATAACAATTGGTAAATAACCTTTTTATCGATCACGATTCTAAGCAGATTTCGCTTTAGACTCTGAATTTTGTTTAAAAAGGCTTACAAATTTACCAGATCGGTTTATTTATGTGGTTTTCCATTGGGACAAAAAATCAATCTTTTTTTTTTATCTAAATCACTTTTTGCGTTCCATCGGGACGAAAAATCAATCTTTTTTTCGATTCGGATCACTTTTCGCAGATCTCGATATTTTTTCAGATTTACGCATACCAATATACTTTGTACAGCTGTTTAACGTCAGTTAAAGAAGTTTCATTTCGAGGCAAATGCGCAAAGTTTCGTGAAAACCAAAATAACAAAATACATAAATAGCTATGGATATGATTTCGGAGGAATTATTATCTTCATTATCTCTCTCGTCATCTGAAGACTACAAACCACCAATAATACTTCATTTGTATCTACAAGAAGGAAAACATTTTTGAGGGCGATATCCATTTGTGATTTAGCCAAAAACGAATGCCATTTGAACAGCTGATATTGTTGTTAATTAACGCACTAATCCATTTACAAAAGCAGATCAATCTCGTTGCGCGTTCCATGAGCACAGTAAAATCTGAGATCTGAAAAAGATTTCTGGTGGTCCCAATGGAAAACCACATAAATCACTTTTTGCGTTCCATTGGGACGAAAAATCAATCTTTTTTTCGATTCGGATCACTTTTCGCAGATCTCGATATTTTTTCAGATTTACGCATACCAATATACTTTGTACAGCTGTTTAACGTCAGTTTAAGAAGTTTCATTTCGAGGCAAATGCGCAAAGTTTCGTGAAAACCAAAATAACAAAATACATAAATAGCTATGGATACGATTTCGGAGGAATTATTATCTTCATTATTTCCCTCGTCATCTGAAGACTACAAACCCCCAATAATACTTCATTTTTATCTACAAGAAGGAAAACATTTTTGAGGGCGATATCCATTTGTGATTTAGTCAAAAACTAATGCCATTTGAACAGCTGATATTGTTGTCAATTAACGCACTAATCCATTTACAAAAGCAGATCAATCTCGTTGCGCGTTCCATGAGCACAATAAAATCTGAGATCTGAAAAAGATTTCTGGTGGTCCCAATGGAAAACCACATTAGCCAAAAACGAATGCCATTTGAACAGCTGATGTTGTTGTCAATTAACGCACTAATCCATTTACAAAAGCAGATCAATCTCGTGGCGCGTTCCATGAGCACAGTAAAATCTGAGATCTGAAAAAGATTTCTGGTGGTCCCAATGGAAAACCACATTAATTAAAACGGCAACGTTTCGTTGACAATAACAGTAGCATCGATATTTGATAAACAGTCGCGGGTTCCAATCCAAGTTGTTCCCGTTAAGGATTTCACACTTCGACAGATATGGGGATAGGGATGATATTTTGAAAAAGGTTAAACACTAGTGAAATTTGTATTATTTAAGCGATAGCTTATTAATCTATGAATGAAATAAAATACTATTTTACTATAAAGATTCACCCGTATCGACTATCGAGGTATCCGTTCGGAACGGAATTTTCTCCGATCTGTACGAAATAGGAGAAATTCCTTTCGAGGTATCCGTTCCGATACAACTTTCGGAAAAATTCTCCGATGGCATATAGCGCACCTTGTCGCATTGCGTGGAACCGCGTTATACCACTTATTTTTGATAGTCACACGGCAATTTTTTCCGAAGCTCTCCGACAACAAATTGCTGTGGAATATTTCCGATTGAAATGAACGCGTTTGTGCTTCATTTATTTTATTCCGAAACGGATACTTGGAACGCAATTTAAGTTCCGGTCGGATTTCACTTCCGTATCGGAATTTTCTCCGAACGAATAGCTCGATAGGGGTGAATGTTATGGTTTAGAAATGAATTTATTGGTCTTTGCATAGGAGAAATGCCTTACTTTTGGGGCATCTTCAAAGACGAAATGTACTAATGTGTTATGAACGATCGTTGATCATTTCTCAACATGAGTCATCAGAAAATTAGATAAATTCCATACATCGATCGCTTGTGCTGAAGAACCAATTAATCAATGACGCAGTAATTTGTTTTAGTTTGTCCGTCCATAGATCTTAGAATTCATTATTAAACTGGTTTCTATCTATATATTACGTGTAATATTAAATAACAACAAACGCATTCTTATTTTAAAGGAAAATTTGTGCTTTTTGGGACAGTCTTTGTCATTTTGCTTGCAGACGCGTTAGCTCTTTTTTATCTTCAAATTATTTCTATATTTCCAACCCATTTTGACCAAATCCAGATTTTCCACCGACCAACCGCAGAGACATATTAAAACGCCACCTATCCCGATACCCATGTGGACCAGAAACGAGTTCATGGTTATCTGAGAAATAAACGGATTGTTAAGCAAATTTAGCAATGGGTACTTGTTTACACTCACCATTGAATATTTGCACAGCAATCCACTTGAAATCAACGCCAAAGTAAAGAACTTCCCTGGTACGATACCAAGCAGAGGGTTTATTGCCAATGGCTTGAACTGTTTCAGTATATATTTCGTACTGTAACATATCCGGCAAAACATATTTATGCAATTCGCAAAAATAAACCCAACTGGCCCAAAAAAGCTTGTCAATATGTAGGAAAGAATAAGGAAACTAATGGAGAATATCGCCATGAGGTAGTTGTACCTGTCGATGTCTTTACTCGTATTTGTTGCAAACATATATCCCTCGGTGATACCATTTACAGCCATGAAACATATAGCCAAACAGTGCCACTTTAACAGGCTCTCTGGTAAACCACCTGCTACGAAATCTGCTCCACCATACAAAAGGAGTAACGTGTGTGAGTAACTTTGGCCAAATGTAAAGGCAAGCAAGCCAATCGATGTTACGCCAATGCACAAAATCTTTAGAACCCTTCCAGCTTCGTGAACTTTTTCCTACAAAGAAGGAGCAACGTGTATTTAAATTATATTCAGAACGGAACTTGGTATACTTACCATATTCTGTTTCTCTAGATTGACGTCTCTTGATATTGTTTGAGTAAAGTAAAAATAACTACTCTCTTCTATGGGTCGGAAAATGAACCTTGCTGCTAAGCTTCCAAGGTTATTGACCACGTCATATGTGGCTTGCTCACTAAACGATAGCACAGGACTCATCGACATCACGTACTTCTCTCCCTCAGTGAGAATTTGCTTTAAGATTCCTTGCTTTACGAAACTCAAGGTCAAAACCTGCAATTCCGGGTTAAACAAGGATTCCTAGAAGATGAACAAAAATTAATTTTAGACTCGCTCAGAGAGTATCATCTGGCGCTTACCTCATTTTTCATTACAAACGGCATCATTTCCGTAACACTCTTGAAAGGAAAGTCATCCATATTCTTGTAGAGTCCTTCGTTGAAATTCGATGTGCTAGGGGACTGCTTCGATTTTGTATTACTCGCTACCACCAGCTTATATTCATTTAACTTATTTATGTAAAAATAGAAAAATGCGTAATGTCCTATGAAAATCACTACAGCACTAGCTAGCTGAGCTATGGCAAAAGCATCAATAGCAATACTGTTATTCGTGACGACGATCCAAATGAAAATTACCGATCGAACGAATATGTGCATGGTATTTAGGAATATTTTCAACTTTACAAAGCAGAAAATCTGTGTAACAAAGACCGGCGCCTCAGCGCATAACTCAACCACACAGGACAATGCAATAGCATAACAGGCGAATTTATACTGCCTCTTAAGGTAATCATCGACCGGCGATAAAATCTCCAGCCAGACGTATGTACAAGGAATGCATAGGGCAATGCAGGTGGGTACTCTGCAAAACAATAACAAATTTCATTAAATAACAGAATGTAAACAATAGTGCTTAATAAGCTTACGTCAACCACATCTGGTTGACTAATTGTGGCCAAGAGCATTTGTCTTTTCGTTGTGAGGTGGCACTTAGCGCGGCGCGATTAATAGCTTCACGGGACAAAAATAGAAGTGTACTCTCAAGCAGCAATAGGCGTACATTCATGACGCCGAGCACGTCTCGTCCAACATTGCGAACAATGAACGCGTTGATTCCGAATGTGACAAATCTGCAAAGGATCTAAGAGAACAATGTGCTTACATAATCACCGGAAGTAGATTACTAATAATAATGAACTAATAATACAATATTTGATCTTCTTTTTTTTATTATCTAAATCCGCTCAATTGCTCACCTGGAAAATAATACTGAATCCTGCATTTAGCAAACTGCTCTGTAACACGTTGCGAGTCATGTTTGATTTGGTGTTTTGGTAGTTTCTTTGGTTTTGTTTAGGCAGTTTTCTTCATTGTTATTATTTCTTTTAGAGGAAGAACGAAAAGTCGATACCAAAATGTGGGAAGTTTGTCGTTCTATGGTTGGTAAATGTTTACATTACACGTCATTTTTTGACGTGCTCAGCTGTTTTTGTTGTTTTGGTAAACAATTCAGGTACAGTCTTAAAAGTGGTCGCTAAAATGAGCTCCTTCAGTGCTTTCTGGGAAATAATATAATTGTTTTTTTCCGTCAATTGAGGAAGAGTTTGTTTTAAAGCAAATGCGCAGTTTCGGGAAAACCAAAATATAGAAATATATAATTTTGAAGGAATTATTATTTTCATCCTATTCATAGTCATCTGGAAACAATGAATCACCAAAAATAATCTCATAAAGTACACTAAAACATTAAAAAAAAATGTACTTCATGTTCCAAATGTCTGCGTATCAAACTTGTTACTGTTCTCAAATGGGACAGCAACAAAAACAAACAAAAATGGACCAATCTTTAGAATTTTATATTGCTGTCGGTGTAGCGGTTGGAATCTTTATTTTTATGGACCGAAGTGGAAAAAACCGACGCGTCCAAAAAAAAAAAAAAAAAACTCGGGATTAACGTACGTTTTATCGTATTCACCAGGAAAACCCTGGCGAATTGATAAATTTTTTTGAGTGGCTTTACGCATTTCCTCTAACATCACAAAAAACTTATGAATTCAGAAACTATTTTTGACATTACTCCAATCAAAAATCTATTTGCGAAGTAATTTTTGTTTTGTTTTGTTAACTTTCTTATCAGTTTGTTGCTAATAAAATACTACATTTTTTATTTGATTCCTAAAAAAGAAAAAAAAACATATCTGCACGATTTTAAAATGACCTCACGCAATTTAACAGAGGTATTCGTTATAATGCGTAATAACGCATCAAAAAATCGAAATTTGTACTCTGACGATAGGGTAAATATCGATCTATTCTAGCACAGATGTTCGGGAATTTTTTTGTATTGTATTATAATTTGTAATTTAGCGCGGTAGTGATGCAGAAAAGCTTCTTAAGCGATCTCTACACGATGCTGAAGAAGGAATGGAAATGCGTGATGAATATGGGTCACCACCCATATGGGTAGACAAACTGGAGGAGGCACAGTACACTATGTCCAAGTAAGAGATTTTTTTTCTCAGCTTAACTTATCTTTCTCAAATACTCTTCTGTCTAGGATCAAACCAAAGTTGGATGAGCTGGGATCTCTCCATGCGCGGCATCTTTTACGACCGGCATTCGATGAGAACTGCGAAGAGGAGCAACAAATTGACGTACTTTCCCAGGAGATATCGAAACTCATCACCTCAACTCATAGACACATTCAGTGTATCCGATCAAGCCTCGGCGTCGGCAATAAAACCGAACAACGACTGACTGCGAATGTAGTCACCTACTTGTTGCTCTCGCTGCAGGAACTCACTTTTAAGTTCCGCAACAGTCAGAGTGGATATGTAAGACAGTTGAATTCAAGAGAAGAACGCTCACAAAAGTACTTTGAAACTCCTGATTTCACCACCATTGATTTGGATAGCAAGAGTCAAAGCAATTTTGTAGATACATTTGATAACTTTCTCCAACCGGCTTCGAGTTCTGCCACTAGTGGTTATTACGAGGAAACCGATGATCAGATAGATGAGCATTTTCAACGACCAGTGGCGAATCGCATGACTCAACAGCAGCTCTTGCTTTTCGAGGAAGCAAATAGTAAGCTAGCAGAACACCGCGAACAGGAAGTATCGAAGATAGTAAAATCCATCTTCGATTTGAACGACATTTTCAAAGATCTCTCGCATATGGTTCAGGAACAGGGCACCGTCCTAGATAGGATTGATTACAACGTCGAACAGACGCAAACACGAGTGTCAGAGGGTCTTAAACAATTGCAGCGTGCCGAAATGTATCAACGAAAGAACCGAAAAATGTTCTGCATAATGTTGTTAGCTGGAGTAACGCTTTTCATGCTACTCCTTTTGATATTTACCAAGTTTTAAACAAAATGCTTTCGTTTATCTTAGATTAAAATTTCAAACGTATTTATTTTAACTGTGTATTTAAATAAAATGTATCAAGTGTAAAAATATCTTTACATCCTTTCGGCTAAGCGACTAGCCACAGACCGTAGGTTGCCATATACCTTGTTTGGGGGTGACCCCAGAATCAGATTACAAATAGCTCTCCTTGCTAGTTGAATGTTTTGATAGCTGCCCAAGATGTGAATTTTACTGTCGGCCAGCACAATACGTGTTTTGGTCACATTCTCAATTGTAAACTTTGTTCTACCACCCTTTCCCGCTAAACGACCAATAGCGCGGCTCATGTGATCACCTTTGAGTGTCTTAACGTCCTTAATTTCGAAACTCTCCACGAACAGATCCTCCAAACGCAGAAGCGCTAGTGCATCATCAACCTCAAATCCACAGAGAAAAGCCTTCACGAAATCTGCACCTTTTTGTAAATTAGATATATCAGGTGTCTCTGGACTAATTCGAAGCTCAACTTGTCGGCCCTTTGTGTTGAAACGAATCTGTAGCTTCATATGCTCCACTATGGGAGTAAAGATCTTCATCCAATGTTCTTTCAGTGAAGAGTATCTGCAATTTTCTGAATTTAGTAGCAATAAAAGGTTAACTTATTTAAAGAAAATTCTACCTATGAGGTGGCACTCCAATCTTACGAACATCGCTTTTGGTACGCTTAGCTCTGGGTGCTCGCTGTGTTTTTGTGATTCCTTCAATGCCTGTTGCCTCGTCTACTTGCATCTGATCGTTGTCATTTGCAGAGCGTTTTTTCCCCTTTTTCTCAGTAGTCGCGGGCAAAAAGACATCGGCTTTAATATTTTCTACCTCCATATTTACTTGTTCTGAATTTATTTTTGTCCAAAAATGGGAGTAACAAATAAAGAAGAAATTTTAAAATTTGCAAGTGGAAAATTAAATGAAAACACTATACAGCCATGTGCCTAAAGAACTGTCAAAGTTTTTTTTTGTGACAAGCGCTTTATAGTGAATGGATCTCGTTTTTGTGCTGCTTCACAATAATTTTTTCCTAGTGAAAATTCAATTTATTTTTAATGGTATTACATTGTTCAGAAAAGAACACGTTTTTGTTTTTGCTCTAGATCTTGATTTTCTTTGTTCCAATGGCAAAGTAAAAAAATATGAAACCAAGAGTTCTTTTTCCTAATCTCTAGACTAAATCTAAAGCCTAAATCTACGAGCTGTATTTTTCCGAAAAATTCATCATGTTACGCACATTTATGCAACGAAGCCCTGCCGCACTTAGGTCCATGTGGACTCA
Source organism: Cheilosia urbana (assembly GCA_946477585.1). NCBI lineage: Eukaryota > Metazoa > Arthropoda > Insecta > Diptera > Syrphidae > Cheilosia > Cheilosia urbana. Next base: position 12,616,044 of record OX297854.1, on the reverse strand, counting down.
TTGTGACGCACTTGATGGGGGTTACGGGTAAGCCGATGATGTTTGTTTCCTCTCGATTACTCGACCTTGTCCAGCCATCCTGATGTGTTTATGAACCTGTAAAGATTAGATATAGCGACATCTGAAAGTTCATGTATGTCATTTAAGTAGTATCTTCCAAGTGTTCTGTTCCTCAAGTGGCAGTAACTTCGCCATTGACAGAGGTGTGTCCTCGTGTACCTCCTACGAAATACAAACCATTGAACATGCCGATTAAAAGCAAGATGATTGGCGGCCGGCCATTAGCAACATGTGTTTTTGTAGCTCGTACAAGCACATTTTTTTTGTGATTATACAATCAGATCTGGCAATGACAATAATTATTTCTACAAACCTTCCAGCTGATTTTTTGGAGACCTTGCTCTTGAGTGACAGTTGTCACCAAGTTTATTTTGCTCAACAATTTGTTTGCTTGTAAATAAATATAAATAATGGAAAACTGTGATGAAAATCTTCAAAATTTAGCAGAAGAAAAAATATTCTTAGGTAAAACGTTAATAGGACAACTTGATATTTTTAATACAATTCCGGGTGTGCAAAAGATTCAAAGGAAAATCAATCAAGAAATCAAGTTTCTTCAAAAGGTTAGTCCATCAGATTGATGTGCGTTTAATATCTATCGATAAACAAAGCAATTCCAAATATAGGTCGTCTCAACCAATGCTGTCAAGCTAAATCATGTAATGTGCAGCAATTTAACGCACTATGAGTTCCTGGTAAAAATTCTTAAGCTTCAAAAAGACGTAGTACATGTCGATTGTGGATTCCCTGTGGAAGAGCGCAACAATCCGTTGAGAGTAGATATTGTTTGCGAAAATGGACTAAAATGGATTAAAGGTTAAGATTTGCGTGAATGTAAATCATCTAAAACTAAATTAGATACTTTCAGTGATTGCTAGAAACTCCAAGTCGTTGACTGATGCGGCCAAGGGTCGTGCTAGCTACGGAGCAAAAAGTATCCTCGATCAAGCCGAAGAATTTGTCAATGGTACAAATCAAAATCTCTGTATGTTTCAACGCCCCAAGGTACGTCTAAAATAAGAAAAAGTACTTTTATTCAAATTTCATTGCCTTTCAGGTAGTTTTTTACTTTAGCCATGACATCGAAAATGAGCTTCTTGAAGATCTTAAAGAGATTGGCGTTGAGACATTTTCAATGAGCAAACAAACATTGGCTGCTGTCCTAACTGAAGAGGAAAATGCAGACTTTGCAAATGTTAGCACCCTTAATCTAGACATAACTACAATGCTAGCTTACATAAGTTCTCTTACAAATGGTAGCACAAATTGGTGCTTCAAAGAACCCATTCTCACCGAACAAGCAGATAGAGAACGAGAATCGCCTCTTAAGCCGGTTTTAGATAAAGTCTTCGAGGGAAAACGACTGGTTTGCTGTGAAACGGCTTACCAATCATTTCAGGACATTGTCAACTTACTAGCTGGATCACTTGAAAAGCAACGAGCCAAAGCGTTAGTCGATCGAGTTGAAATACATCCCGACGTGCAGGAAATTCCCCATGAAATCTCTCTGATTAACGTTGGCGGGAAGATAAATCCAAGGAGCCTTAAAATATTCGCTTTTGGTATTATTATGAAAGCAGTGACAGTGACATCGAATAAAGGATTTATTCGGTCAGCCAAAATGCAGGTAAGATAGGTTTGAGTTTCAGTTACCCTGATTATTTGACAAAATCTTGTGAGTTTAGGGTATAAATGTTCCAGTATTCATACACCAAGCTAGAGCCCTAACCGAATCTAAGGAGGAAACAGCCCAACCTAGTTAGTGCAATATTACAATGATAGGATTATAATAAAGCGTGAATCGATCTTTTATACTAAATCTTTGAGTAATTGTTAATAATAAATTATTTATATGAATGCAATGGTTTTACTTTTCGATTTTTTTTTCATTGCACTTGATATCTGCTTTTTATGTTCGTTTGGTACAAAAAAAAAACAATCTTTTTCAGATTTCTTTGCTCTTTTGCGAATCTAGATTTTTTTCTCAGATTTACCACTACAAGTGCGTTTGAAATTGACAACTACTGGTGGAGTTTGTTTCGGTTGTCGTGAATTTTGTCTACAGCAAAGAAAGGCATTGCATCTATTTTTGTAAATTATTTATAATATAAGTACATATATGTATTTAGAAATCAATCGCAAATTTCGAATGTTTTAATATAAAATCTAACCAGTGAATCGAAAACGTTTTCAAAAGAGTTGAAGACTACACACATTCGAATAGCACGAATATCAACATTAAAAAGAGCAGTAACGCAGCACTGATCAACATAACGAAAAAGGCATCACAGAAATATCCGATGTGCCTGACTGTAAAAAAGATCTCGCTGACATTTGTGACGTTTTTTTTATTTTTTTTATATTTATTTCTATAGCCTATGAGTATGACACTCCGGGAAAGAATACCAATTTAATGACACCTCACTCTTCAAAATCGGTCAAGCTGTTTGGGCTTCAGGGCGTCACGTAGGAACTTACATAGAATACGCGCGAAACACATAACCCTCCGTTTGTCCAGTCGGGTAAAAAGTCAAATAGATTATCATTATTATATCAATACCCTTATCGAGGTATCCGTTCGGAGAAAATTCCAATACGAAAGTGGAATCCGATCGGAACTCAAATTGCGTACGAAGTATCCGTTTCGGAATAAAATAAATGAAGCATATAAACGCGTTTATTTCACATGAAAATAATCCGCAGCAATTCGTTGTCGGAGAGTTATGAATTTTTGTTGAATTCTTTATTTTAATTTTTTTTAATAAAGCATTCAGCGTTCTAAAACTCAAACGTCATATTTAATCAGCCTCGCAAAAAACAGTGATGCTTTGTTTGGTCTTATGATTCCCATATGTGATGCTACATACACACAAGTAGTTCGTGTTCTATATCGAATAGGAAGTGCAGAATAGCTAAGAGCATTTAAAACTGTGTGTCTCCAATCTCTTCTATTGGCTACCAGTTTGAAGTGACAGACACGTCCAACTTAAAGCTTAATTAAACGCGTCGCTTTTTAATGACATGCATGGCATTATCACAGAACCATTAAGAGCCTTACCACAATCGCAGTTTAATTTTTACGTTTGATATCGACTTTATTACATTTATGGTGCTGGGTAAAACACTACCTACAAAAAACATTTATATATTTTTTTCAAAATATTTTACAAAACATTTTGAAATAAAACTTTATTTGCAAAAAAATTAGAGATAATATAATATATATATAATTTCTTTTCTTAGTTCTCTTAATAATTCTTACATAATATCTCTACAAACGTCATAAAAATATTCAAATTTGTTTTTTTGTTTTTGTATGGGTTTAATTTACAATAATTATTTTGTTTGCAATATTTATTTATAACCATCTTTCTGCTTAGTTGTTTCACTTTTTGTTTATAATAATAATATTTCCTTTGCTTTATGCACATATTTAAATTAGAACAAACAAAAATCCCAAACAAAACATTATCATCTTTACAATCATACTCGCTACATGCAGGAGACAATAACTTAAAAAAAAACGCAATGAAAAGTTAATCCACTTAAAGTTAAAAGAAATCAAATTTTCAAGAAGACACAAATTCCAGATATTTTTTTTATAAGTTTACAGAAATGGGAATAATAGAGAAACTATTACAAATAAATTGCTCTTTTTGTTTTAAACGATATTTTATGATTATGTACTATAGAAAACGTATATGGAGGAGGATCGTTTTTTTTTTTATGCTGCATAAATTCAAAATTATTTTTTTTTTACTTATGTTTCACATATATTTCGTTTGGGCGTCCATGGATAAATTATTTAATAATAATTGTTGGGAACATCTACACAGAAACAGAATAATTTGTCTCGCTATAGAATTGATACGATTCTTCTGCAAAAAAAAATAAATAAATTGAGAAAGAGAGAGAAAGAGAAAAGTATTTATTGATAAATCATTATTTTCAATTCATTTGTTGAATGAAATGTAAAATAAAAATAAAACACAGAAAGATAATAAAAAAAAAAAAAAAAATAGAAATGTATTCTATGTTTTGCCTAATTGTTAGTAACAATAAAATTTCGTATATAAATATTCAGATGGAGGTCACTTGCCTTTTTAGGTTTAAAAAATTTGATCTTGATTTAGTTGAGCTGTTATTAGAAATTTAGTTCCTATGGGTCTATAAATAGTCCCAAAACTGTTTAGAGTGCCGAAATGAAATTTGGGACAAAAAATAAAAGTGTTATTAACAACGAAATGGTTGGTGAATTTGATGACAAAGTATTTGTAATATAAAAAACTAGTTCTAAACACCAACAAGTTAACTGAGAAAAAGATGATAAATATAATGTAATTTGTAAATTTGTTAGAATTTTGAATAAACCAAGCTTTTTAACGTAATGCAGTTAGGTGTTAATGGGCTTTCCTGTGATTGATAAACTGGTATTTCAATACACGATTTTATAATCACATAGACTAGATATTCGTTTTGTTGTTCTACGATCATTTGTGTACAAATATTGATATAGGAAACTTTATCGCTTTACTAGCTGAAAGCCCTTCATTTTAATGTCGTACTCAAAAGGCGGGCTCATTCGTTTAAAGGCGTTTTTCTTCTCTCATTTAGAGCAGAACTTTTAACCGAGGGTTTTGATACAGATTCGCATTCCTGTTCAGCAATCATATGGTTGGGTAGCAAAATGAATTGTGCCCAGATTTTTACGCAGACTTCTCAGTCACTTTGTTTTGAGCCCAAAGAGTACCCTCAGATCGTGCTCTGAACGAAAAATAAATCACTAGCTTTTAATTGTTGCACATGACTTGCGGCAATCAGTTTAATTCACTCGCGCGAACGTAGTTTACTTAGGCTAAGTTAGGGAGTTATTTATTTTGAAGTGCTAACTGCGAATTTCATTTCCACAGCTAATTTATATGCATTTCGCTCGCAAGTAACATGAACGGCAAAGTTGTAGAATGGTTCTAAGATACAAACGTGATCGTTTAGAGGCCATAAAATCGACCACTTTGAAGCACACTATAATCGGTGTACGAGGCGGTTTGTTATTCACAACAACTATACTGAAGAATCTTCTTTTCAGATTCGCCACAAGTTTACCTTGGAAAGAGCGGTACATACCAAAATGTTCTGCATAAAAAAAATCTTTGCAAGGAAATAATGTCTAGAGGTAAATAGCCCTCGATTTGTATAACAACTGCGTTACAAAATTAACAATAAATTGAAAGAATTTTACATCGAAAGTTTTCTTCTAACACTTTAAAATAAATAAACAAATAAATAGTTGGCGCAACAGGTCCGGAGGGACCCTAGGCCTAGCTTCTCACAACCATTTCGTGTTTTTCATTTTTGGCACGAATGGAAGGGATCTACATTTTTATGCCGACTCCAAACGGCTCATTGAGAAGCTCTTCCGGGACAGTTATACTCTCGGATGTTTGTCAGACGTTCGCGAGAGGTGGCGCAGTGGAAAAATCCTAAGTTGGAATTTGGGTTTTTGCGGGATTCGAACCTCGACTCCTCGCTTAGTAGTCCAACACACTAACCACTCAGCCACTGCGCCTACTTCTTCTAACACCTGGCATGAGAAATTCGCTTCATTTGATAATTTATGATATACTAGCTGGCCCGGCGAACTTCGTTCCGCCCAAATTCATTAATGTAGGTAATGAAGTTAATAATTCCGAGCTTTCGCTTCATTCTATTCAAAAGGTATATTAAAATTAAGTAAATAAATAAAATCAAATCCTTGTCGGCCAACCTACCGCTTTTTCACTGAAATGATTAATGGTACACAACATTTTTTGTTCTATTTCTATTATCGGGTGTGTACACGTACAAAGCGAGAGCTTTGCCGACACGTGAAATTCAAGATTTATTCCACACACATCCAGCGATTGTCCTTGCGACTTATTAATTGTCTTAGCAAAAGCGAGACGTACGGGAAATTGAAGACGCTTATACAAATACGAACGGCAAATCGTTCTGAATAAGTGGAATCCGCGAAATAACAACACCTTCGCCTATGAATTTTCCAATCAAAATCGTTGCTTGAATTATATTTGATATTAAATTCTTCACAATCAAACGCGTACCGCTACAAAATTTTGGTTCATTTAGGTTGCGCAACAAAATTATTACTGAGACGATTTTAAGTTTCAAATTGTGTGGAGGCAAGCCCGAAGCATCCAAAGAATTTAAAAATTCCGTGGGATAGTTGGTGGCTTCGTTTTCATCCATCACGGAGTCGACTGATTTGTATGAATGCAACTCACCAGCGATTTGGTTTTGAATGGCGAAATTCAAATGTTCGACGTTCTTGTTTTTCGCAGCCAAAATCACTCTTCTCTTACACTCAGCCAATCATGGTCAATATTATTCTGAGCGATATTTGGGAAAACATTCATGATTAGTTCTTCCGGTGTAGTTGTAAGGTTGCAAAAATTTTGTGGAAACTCAATCAGGCCGGTGGTCATTGCTCCACCGAAAGGTCATTACGTAAACGATTCAGGGCCTCCAATGCGCGTTTGTAAGCCATTGTGCAATCGTCCCATATAATAATCTTACATTGCTGCAGTACTTTCGCCATCGCAGTGTTCTTTGAAATGTTGCATGTAGGTTCTTCTTCCACTTGCAGATTCTAACAAAGTAGCCGCTATCCCAGAAGAGGCTAGGGCCAAAGCGATCTCAGATCTCGAACGAATTGTAGCCAAAATAAGTGAAATCATGAATGTATTTCCAGTTCCGCAATTTTCGTTATCGACTGCTTGCATCAATTCATCGTACACTTTCTTTTATTCTTGATTCAACATTGGCACATTTGTTCGAACAGCTTAACTCAATGCGATTCGACCGAAGTCCATTTCTCGCTCCAATTCTGCATTAAATGCGTCTTGGCTGTGGCATCCCCAATTTGCACAACAAATTGCCACTCATGAGCAGACACATATCCTCGATCAAAATCAAAGCTTTGTTGCGCATTCCATCTGACATCACCAGTTCATTATCCGATGTCACAGTACGAATTCGATGCAAAATATCGTCGGCCATATCATTTTTGTATAATCAAAGTATCTAGGTACTTCATTTCAAAAAGTTACTTAATGTAACATAGTAAACATAATTTATTAGAACAAACTTTTTAGGTACCTACCTATAGGTATTTAAAAAAAAAAAACTTTCAAAATTGTTGACAACAACAATTTGGTTGGAAAATAATTAAAATAATTGACAACAACAATTGCTTTTAAAATTTAAAATATTTTTTTTTTTTGTATTTGAAGTGTCACTACTCGATTTCTATCCAGTTTCTTTTTTTTTCAAAGTGTACAAAAATGAATTTATTGGAATAAAAAAATCAGCGACTATAAATTGAGGTATAAACTATCCTATCTCTCAATTGGGACAAAACTGCACACAATGTGCAAAATTTGATTAAAATCGGTTCAGTAGTTTAGGATTCCATCGCGGAGCAACCTGTGACACGTGATTTTTATATATAAGATGAGAAACATGTTATATACCACATACATAGTTTTACATCCACTCCACTCTTAGTTTTACTATAAAGCTGAAGCATAAATACATATTGACTTACAGTACCCTGACAATAACTATTAGATTTGTCGTGCGTAAACGGCTACAAACATTACGTTGTGCGTTGGGCTTATTCAAATTCGTAAATTGGACTTATTCAAACTTCCTATGTACACAAGAAAAAAAAAAAAAACAAACAAATATTTATAAAAATGTTAACACAGAAAGCTGATAGATAATAAAGAGGATAAATCAGTGCAAACAAATATAAAAAATATATTAAATAAATAAATATAAAGCGTTTAGTACTTTTTCTTTTATTATGGATCACTTTAATTGATGAAAAGTTACCCCTTCATATATTCAATTTCTACAGCATCAGTGGTAAGTAAATCATCGCTTAAGAATGTTTCATTTGCATTCTCTGCAAATATAAGAATTTTTGTTTATTATGATTCAATGTGCGTATAGAAAGCATTTATGTACATAGGGAAGGAGCGAACAATTGTTATTTAGTATGTACTAACAGAGGGTAGAGGTGTTAGCACATTGTTTTGTCATCACTCATCAGTAATATATGATTCGATTGTACTGCGGAAAGTGTGTTTCAAATTGTTATTGTTACTTATAATAAAACTGGGAGTGTCATTTAGTTTGATTTTGAAAAAACTAAAAACCAACTGCTGCAAATCGATACCCATCCATCATCTTCTCAAGCTAACTTTGCAGATCGATGTCTACATAAAGAATGCTGTTTTGACACAACTTTACGGAGACTTGATCTGCAATTGATTTGAAAAACCTGGCGTGCTTTTGAAGGATGGATACAAATTTCTCCAGACAGACGTATAAGACCCTAATAATACTTATGGCTCTGAAGCACGTGGTCTTTTTTTAAAGCTGATGAAAATATACTTGACAGATTCCAAATTCTCCGTAAGATATTCGGCTCTTTTTACGTTGACAACTTTTTGGCGAAGACGATTTAATTGTGAAATTCATCGGAGAATATGATTTATTTGCATATGAATGTTAAACCTTGTAAGACATTTCCCGAACTTTGTCAGAAACGATGTCATGTCAATTGCACTATCATAGCTCGGCCCATAACTGATCCGGTTCGATCGAAATTCTGAGTATTTTTTTTAGGTTAGGCTTACAACTCTGGAGAGAAATACACTGCCCAACACTTGCTAACAAAAGTTATTGGATTGAGAAAGGGTGGACTATCAGAGAAGGAACCAGATAACCCTTAAACAAAAGATGCTGGATCTGAAGCGACAAAGGATTCAACAAGGTTTTCTGATTAGGTGATCTCTCATAAGATTTAAGTCGTTCTCCATTGGTTTCACTCGGGGATCCACTCATCCTGTAATCCAATGGAACAAGACAACTGCTTCTGATTGAATCCACAAAATCATTGGTGAAATGCCAAAAAGTAATCTTAAACTTATGTGAGTGCTTCTTGAGTGGATTCTGACTTCAAATCGAGAAGTAAATTCTCTTCTCAGAATCACCAGAAGAGTATTTTGGAAATCGACATTATATAAATATGAAAGGTGGTTGCAGCCAAACGTTTGAAATGAACCAATAAATTTGGTGTAGTCAGGACAGAGAATTTCTACATATTCGATCATTGGTGTATCGAACTGCATGAGTATTGCAACTCTGCAGTCGATGTATTGAGCGAGGATATAAAACTTAACGAACGACCGAGAAGGTTCTAAATTTAAATAATTGTACGACGAAAGTCAGTCTTAATAACAGGCACCAATGTGAACAGGAGCAGGTTATTGAGAAGGAATGAATAAAAGTGTTTTTTTATAACATTTTTCCGCTATAATTATCTTGGGTTTTTGTTTATTCTGACGCGTATTGTTTTTGTGACAGTCTGTTTTCTTTTCCTTCCACTAATTTCCCTGAGCTACGATACAATTGGCTTAAGCTAGATTACCTCCATGTAGAATAGCAAAAATCATCGTATTAAAAATGTTTGTTACTGTTTATGTGTCAAATGTGGATAGAGTCCTACAAGCGAAATCACACCAACTGCCTACTGAATTAAGTGAAACAGGTGCCAGTGCAGAATCAGATACAGAACCATCGCTCTACCAATCAGCACATAGACAAAAATACAATAAAAACGTTAGGTCTATTGTACAGTTGTACCAAGATATCAAAACTGAAGCGAGACATCTCACAAGATATGTACAACTTAATTTGCATTTTTGAGAATGTCCTTCTATTCGTTAAGCGATGATTTAGGATTTTTTTTTGAAAGCGCTCTTGAAAAATGTAAACTGTTTAAAATGTTTGCTATGCAAGTTAATTAGAAAATGTGATGAATACCCAAAAAAAGAAACCTTTGACTAAAACATTGCCAATAAGAGCTGTGCAAGGACACAGTACAACAAATAAATCTTATCTTACGACAAACGACAAATGTTACAATGAAATTAAAGATGAGGCTGTGAATCTGATTTAATTGAATAAATTCGTTTCATTCGGACATTTTGGCAAATTGTTTTTTTTTTTTTAATTTTTCTTAACAAATACCTACTGAATAGAAAACTAAAAAAATAATAAATAATCGCAAAACAAATTCATGTTTCCATGTGTGAAAAAGAAATTAAAGGAAAATGAAAAACATACATAACCTGACATTCAAACGATCAAACAAACAAACTTATGTATAATCATCAATAATATCAATAAGAGACGAACCAGGATTGAAGCTAGAAACCTTCGGTAAGTGGACCACATCGCGTCGGAACAATGATAAATTCTGTGTAAACCTAAGAGAATAAAATATACATTGTGTATACTGTTTGTTTTCAGTGTGCGAAAATGACAAACCTCTCTCGATTTTTGTTGGCTACATTTCTTTCGATACCATCCATCAGTCCATCAAACCACTGTGCCATTGTTTGCTGCTTATCAATGGGCTGTGACCGAATTATGTTCTCTTTGAGCGATCTTTAAACATAACGAGTGAGTGGAACATTAAAATATGCAATTGAATGATGGTGAACAAGAGAATTACCTGAAGTAATCTTCGTATAACAGAATAAGTACCAGCAGCGGACGGGACATAGACCATTGGTTTTTACAGTCTTCTGACATAACCATATTGAGTAGTGTTGACATTATACCCTGAAGAATTTCAGAATTCATCTCAACCACCTGCGACGAAAGGAATTATTAAGTTTCAATATGATTCTGTGACAAAATAAGTTCACCTCAAGGAACTGTGAGTTCTCCGGTGTTATGTTGCGGAGCTTTTTGTTGGGGAATGTCGAAACTGAAATGAAACACAAGTGGAAACATTTAAAACTCGTATCATAATCTCTTCGAAAGTATAAATTTTTACTAATTTTATAATGTCACTCCATTTTACCTTTAAGTTGCAGTTGCTTAAATATATATGACACAACACAGTCCAGTATCGAACAACAGCAAATGAAAATGGTCGAATCTGTAAAGGAAAACGCGTTCATTAAGTGAAATCCACGCATGCATACGAAACGTTAGACCACTCACCCAACGCAGTGAGTCCCTTAGACAGACTTTCTAGAATATAAATAAATGCGCGAGGCTCTAAGGAAGCCAAAAATGTTATATGATCTTGTGATAGGCAATTGAGTAGGCCATAATATGCTGAAGCCAGTTTCGGATATTCCTGTTAAGAAAAAAGAGACGAAAGAATAAAAATCACAAACTCTCGCCCGCTAGACATACAACTTACCAATAAATCGTTCTGCTGAATGGACATTATTAACTTTGCGGCAATATTCAAGACATTGTCCAGTGTATCGTCACGATATAGCTTGAAAACTCCAAAATTTACATAGTTCCCGCTAAGAGCATTCTTTAGTATCAGAAAACATATTGAAATGCCCTTCAATTTCATTGGATACTGCTGGTCACGTGGCACGTCCAAGTGAAGACTTCTGTTGCCGTAAATGCATATTAGCTTTGAAGCTTCACGGAACAAAAGTATTCCCATCGGGCTCGACACATTGCCCTGCAGACGCTGGGTCCGACAATGCACGAGTTCGGCGAATAGCTTCAGTACAGGCGTCGTTACAGCTGGATCATGTGCCCATAGCTCTACGGCACGTATCAGTATGGGAATATAGTCGGGATAACTGGAAGACAAGAACTAGTTATTTAGAATATACGTTTTATTTTAATTTTATCACTTACATCCATTCGAAGAGCATTGTGTAGGGAACGCGGGCATTCAACGGCAGTGCAAGACCACGCAGGTCGCGCGCCAAGCCGATTATCGCCTTTTTCGCTTCCTCATTGGGAAAACTATTCCCATCCATAAGTACCGAACCGAGCGATTCAAATTGATCTACAAGTAAGAGAACAGTTAGATACAATTGTTGGATAGTGTCTGGTAAATGGACCAACTCGTAAGTGGTGTTAAGAAGTTGTAGAAACGCTCCTCATCTTCGCCCAGGTCAAACATTAGTAGCCTCGTTAGTGATGTGTAGAACATGGTTCGGCAACGCATCTCAGTCAATGATGAGTTGGTACCGAGAAAGGGAAAATGTTCACTCTGCAGAGGGTTAGAGAAGTCGCTCAAGCCACAGCAAAACATAACTTACTGTGTGATGCGTTAACATGAATTGAATCTCCTCCAACTTGGCCAACTTTCGCAAAGAGTTGAAGTTCACAGAGAGTTCGGACAGCAGCATTAGAGTCTTGGTTATAATCTGTTCTGAGCGTCCCCAGAATTTTAAATTTGTTATGCTACAATGACAAGTGGTTTAGAAATAAACAGTAAACACGAAAAATACTCCACTCACATTTTCCTATTGATCAAACTCAGCAGCATCTGTTCGTCGCTCAGGCCGAATACCTCGGACAGCCTTTTGTAAACGTGCGCCTTTTGTGCCTGCTCACAGATGTGCATCTTGCGCACTTGCTCGAGGAAGCTGAGAATAGCCAACTCGAGTTTTTCGCAGCCGGCCTGCGGGAGTCTAGCATCAGTTAAGCTCATCAGTTGCAGTACCTACGAAAAGACAGAATAATAGTCTCAAGTCCACTGAAATTTGATTTTCTAAATACCCGTATCACAAGTTCTCCATCCATTGTGTCTTGCTCATCGTTCGAATTGAACAACTGTCTACCGACAATAGCCGAGCCGATTATGTACACCAGCCAAGTCAATTGCAGCTCGTGAATTGTCACGTCCATGGGATTGGGCGACGGACTTTGCAGAAGTTCCTGGTATTCTCGCGCCTTCTGATCGAAGTGCTGTACAAGCAGCGTACAGGTCTTGTCATATTCACAGCGTTCAATAACAGAAAGCTGCTCCAGTTGCTGTTGTACCATACAAAGGTCGTCTAGGGGGTCTTCTAGATTGTCTCGCACAATCACGGGTACAGCTTCCAGACGAGAAGTGATGTATGCTTTGGTTACCTCGGGTGTGTACGTACCAAGCAGATGGGGTTCTGGTGACTTAACATATGGTACTGATGCGACCATCCTTTGCCAAAGAGTCAGCAGATAATGTACACTGTTAGGAGCAAATTGCCACATCTAAACAGAGGAAATCATGATAAGTTATAGGAATTCACCCCTTCGTTCGTATCAACAAACCTGCAATGATTGAACAGTGAATTTAGCTATCAATTGAATTGCTTCTGGATAGCACTCGACTGTGACAAGTTCCCCCAGTTGGTAATTCGATTTGAGGCGGGCAAGTAGTCTACAAAATTCGTGGTAATTGTCGGGATCACTCAGACCCTGAAAATAATACAAATATTAGTGCAGGAATTTCATAAATTCAACTGTTAACTGGAATTAACATCCTTAAACAAACATTGGCTCTCCAATTAATTAATTAAGTGAGAGGTAGCAATTTTTTTACGAAGTGGCTTTAGGGAAACGGCTTAGGTCGACGGATTATGCATTTTCATTAAAAATAGTGTTTTTAGAAATAAGTTGTGATTTAAAACGTACAGGCTCGTGCCCGAAAATGTAGTACTGGAGTTTAGAGTCCTTTTTGCGAGCGAAGTTAGCACTTATAGCACTGTTTTACGCGATTGGCATTTCGTTACGTTGTGGTGCCCCCAGCCATCGACCAAAGCCGTGTCCCTAACGATGTTCGAATAGCATCAGCCATTTTTTTACTTGGACGTTGTCGAGTTCTAGCTGCTCTGTACTTGGAAGTTAGTCAAAAAAGGGGTGTTATCATTTCCATAGATTATTGGGAAAACCTTTAACATGCTGGTGCTATGAAGGACTATTTTGGAAGAGGTATTAAAGCTTAATATTTACTTACGTGTAAATTAGTCAGAATATTCTTTACACCCTCGAGGAGATGAGTAAGAAATTTTGTACGTTCAGGGTTGTTGAAGAGAGAGCGTCGCACAGATGTCATCTGTAAAATAAGAAATATAGTCTTTCAAATGGAAAGGGAAAAAGAAACTCACCTGCACAAGACATGACAATGAATAGCTTGCCAACCCATTGGGAAGAATCTGATAGAGATCAAAGAACAAGTTCAATGTATTCGAATCAAGAAATGCTGGTCGCCATGAAGTAGGAATCTGTAAATGCAAATCATTTTTTTTTTTTGTATTCAAAATTAAAGAGTGTAAGGGATTTGCTATTTACTTGGACACTGTTCATATCGTCCGAAGACTCATCCGTGGAGCTGCCAATAAAATCGAAGCTCAAGCAGTTCTTAGTCAGTCGCAAAACATGTGATATAAGACTGAAATAAATAAGAAATTCAATACTCCAACTGTTTACAACTAACATATCCAATCGACATACGCTTGTTGTGACTCATCCATAAAATTCAAACTCTTGCTATTGTCTCTTGCTGTTACTAGCAGCGAACATGACAACAGAAAAATGTCGTACAACTGTTGGTCGCGAAAGGATGTGGCGATTTTGCGATTCTTCGAAAAAGACAAATTTACATCTGCCTCTACAATGGAGTTCATTTCACACACCAATTGCGATAGAATTTGCACACCTATTGTACAGTGCTCGGCCGAGCCTTGCTGAAAGCATAATAAAAAAAAACATTCGAATGAAAAGCCAATTTGACATTCGATAGACAAACCTGCAGAAACTTCTTTACATCTTCGAGAATATTTTGAAATATATACTCGTTCTTGTACGTGTCGAACCATCCGTATTTTGTTATCTTTGCCAAGAGTGTGACAAGTGCTTGTACAACAAAATTCTGTAAATTAGGGCGGGTGGCTAGATAGTTCAATATGTAACTCCTGCAAATAAAATATATTCAAGCTAAGTGTTTAATATTTAAGGGGTCGTGTAAGATATCAAACCTTATATCGATTCTTTGCTCTAAATTTAGACCCTGTATCAATTTGGTGAGAGTCGTTGCGGCAAGAAGTTGCGCGTAACTAGAGTCAGCTCGATCCAAGAGCATCTGACACTTCGGTAGAGCATCTTGACTGCTAACAAAGGCGACAAGGGCCTTCTCAGCTTCAGAACGAATAACTGAATCTGTTGCTTCGTACAGTTGCTTGCATAAGATTTCAAGCTGATGAATTTCCTGAAAAGAAGGATGGGAAGGATTTCGTTAGAGGCTGAAGTAGGTAATAGTCAAATATTCGAACTACTGTCACAAGAGAGTCCTTAATACCTGAGAAGTAATCATATTTTATGCTAACGCAGAGGAAAGTTTCAATTAATTGCATGTATAGGCGCTTGCGTTGAAACACTCAAAACCGAATGACTGTCAAATGTACTACCAAGCAGAAATTTCATCTCCTAGAAGGGATGCGCTTCGTACTTGTTGGTGATAAATGATTACAAATTTTTTACCTAATTAGAAAAGCTTTTAACCGTAAAGAAAAATTAATGTTTGCTTCAAAAGAACTGTGGTTATATTTTAGAGTAAGTTGTTCAATACCACCGTTGTTTAGTACCACAGAAAGGAGTCAGCGCCCTTCGAAAGCTCAGCTTAGACGCTTTCCACGATCATAGAATATATGTTGGTCTGCCAAAAATTGTCTGAATGCAGTGGATCATTAAAGAACAATGATAACGTCATTTATATGCAGTTCATGCAAAGCTATATCTTCAAAGCTTAGCGATGTAATCAATTCAACGATGCCAAGTTCTGTATGAATTATTTGTGTTTCATAACTGTGTGCGTCTGAAATTTAGTAAATTTTCCCAAGATCTTTAAAGTTTATAAAGAGCTACAACACTTGCTAAAGGAAAACACGAAGTACCTACATCTCATGGTTACTAAGTGGTTTCGAAGCAATCTATTTATTTGCTCGCCCTTATGGAAACCTCTGAGTACAAGTACAATGGGTAGATATTCTAAAGTTCGTCAAGTTAGTTGCGTATTGCGAGTACCTATTGATAAAGTTATTCAAACTGAAACACATAAAACAGTTTTATGGATGCTCTGAAAAGGAAACAGTTCTGTAAAGTTCAATGAATGTTTCTCAAATTCAACTCTTAAATCTCAATGCCTATGGCATGGGTAAGGCATTCTCTCGTACTCTCTTGAAAACAACATGAACGGGCATAAGGCCCGAAACACAATAACACACGCTAAAAGCTTAATGTATGGGTCCATCGCTATCATGCATAGACGCATGCTTCTGGAAATCCACCAACCACCAACCAAAGGTTCGCATAATTATCTATATTAATATAATGATGCTTGAATGTGAAGCAGTCAATTCAAAAGCTTTATTGCGCACCTGAAATCCAAACGAGTGACTTTAAATAAATATATATTGAAAACACTTGAATGTTAAGATTCAATGACGATTTAGTATATAGTTGCAGCAGTATATAGGTACATACTTCTTGGTTCTTGTGAAATAGACTGCAAGATTGTATTATCCTCTTTCACATCTATATTATGTAGCTACATATTTTTGCACAGCTAGCAAACGCTCCAACTCCAACACAGTTCCAATGCAAAGGGAATTCGTTCTACTTTCCATTTAAAGTTCAATTGAACCTTCTTCTATAGCAATTCCAACTGAGCCATTAAAAACAATTAAGCATTACAAGCGTACCTATATTTTCCAATTCCGCCCTGGATTTTAAGGTTATGTCAAGTATAGTTTTCATCAAAAACAAGACAAACTTCAGATCAAATACATGCCTATTACCTATGCTACAGAAACATAAAACATGAGTACATTTTCACTAATAATAATCAAATAAACCTGCATAATGCGACGTGATCCTGTAAAACAAGGTTACACTTTCACTTAGTAATAAATAAACCCAGCTGAAGCGAAAGAAAAAAAAATCAATTCCTTTGGAATATTTGCTCGATACTCCGCTGTATCAAATAGATTATGGTTAACAAAAGAATCACCCTGGAGTGTGTAGTAAAAAATGCTTTCAAGTTATTCTCAAAAAGCGTTTACGTAAATAAAGAAAATAATTGCAATCTTTTCTTTTTTTTCACTCCCGTCGAACAGAAAATCAACAAAAAAAAAAATATTTTTTTCTTCCCTCGCCTCCTCTTTCATGACAATTTACATAGAAAAGTGAAGGAAAATTTGCAAATGCGTACCATTTCGTTGCGAATTGAATTCTTTTCAATTCTCTGCGAACATACAAAACAAATACGATTGTTTTATCTTCGGGATGGGAAAAACGGAAATAAATTGATTTGATTTGAAAACGAAAACACTTTTGGACAACTTTTGCGTAAATTCAAAAGATAGCCCGCTGCTGGATCACACCAAAAACCATTTATTTTATTTTCCTTCTTATTTTATTTTTTGTTAGGAATACGTCCGTCTACTGATTCGCCGGTAACCGCTTTGTGTTTTCGGGCGAAATCGTTGGAGACGAACGATTGTTACGCCAGCCGGCGGATGATAGTTGTCATGTTCTAGTACTATTACTTACTAAATTCAATGTAGTAGATGATTAAAATGTTTCTTTAAACAATAGGAATTGTAGATTTCAGAACATTTTAATATTATACTCTCTGTCGGATTTGTCTGACTTAAATGAATTTCGTAAATTTAACACACGAACCTCAAAAAGTGGACGTATACGATGATGAATACAATTAGATGATATATGCAACAGTCGTCAAAATTATTCCTCACTTGGCATTTCCAATTTTGAACTGATATTTAAAATTGTTGTTGTCCAATCGGAAAGTAAAGCTGAGCTTTAAGCCGCATTTACACTATCACGCACGCGCATTTTTGCACGATACGGGACAGAGAGATCCGTTTGTCCGCAGTCAATGCTAATAAAGGCGAATGAATGAGATCACAAATCAGACGCCTAAGGTATCATGGATCAGTGATGTGAAAGTGGATACAATTGTATCTTTTTGGATACAACCAGAAAATAAAGATACACAGATACAATCTACTCGAAAAAGATACAATTTACCAAACAATTTTTTGCTTCAAAAGTTACACAGATAGGTACAATCCTTTTTTAAAAGATACAATTTTATAACAACGCGGCGAACATATACAAAATTTGTAATAGAGAATATAAAATGCGTTCAGACCTTAAGTTCCATTCTTTTACAATCGGCTGCATTTAATTTCGCCTTGTGTTTGAATAGAGGCTGCGATTGAAAGAATTCTTGGGTTGCTTTGACGCATTATTTTGGTTAAGAAGATTTTGAAGCAAAATTTAAAGATAACAATATTAACTTTATTACCTTTCATTTAAACAGCAAAATTAAGAAACTTTATTTCTATTGCTTATTATATATTCTAAAAGATATTAAGGATATCAATTTGGAAATGCAGTCGGAGGAGGCTAGGATTCATACTTTTATGACCCGTACAAAATATTTATTTAGGCAAATTTGTCGCAATTTTATGTTTAAAAAATCAATTGTTCCTCGGAAAATGTGCCAGAGCATGAAATACACCAACTGAAACTATATGCAAATCATTATTACATAGCGTTTGTGGAAGACCTCCGGCCTCCGGGGAAGAATAAATTGCGAAGACGAAGTTCTGAATTCCATACAATATTTTTCCTGATGATTAAGTTTCAAAAATTGATAGCATTAATAATTAGTATCGTGCCCTAGCCGACTTTGAACCTTTAAGATCTAAAAAAAAGCACCAATTTCAAGACTGAGGTTAGCCTCATTAAAAATGAAAGTGATGATTTTATGTTTAATAATATATAGAATAGCTCAAGGCATACTTTCGATACCACATTCTTCAGCATGTGTGGAAATAAGAATTTTTCGTATCAAAACTTAATAAAAAATAAGTGCAGGAATCAGCTTCAGGTTGAAACTTGCTCAGCGTTAATTCAAACCAAAAATTTGTAAATCATGAAATAAATAGGTAGGTAAATAGGCAGTAAAAGGTATGTAAGCATATTCATCTTAACATTCGTATAGCTACGAATTTCCACAACGAACAAGTTACACTACGGTCCTAAAAGATACAATTTCAGCTTGTGAAAAGTACAATCTGAAAATTTCATTTCCCATCCCTGTCATGGATGTTCTACCCATAATTATAGATACGTAAAGCGGAAGTTCCGGCAACCAACATTTCTGCAGTCACATGAAAACATTTCTATTTCCGATTTAAAATATGTGAAATGAGAGTTTTTATTAGTTTCAGTAAATTAAACCAACAATTCATCAATCATTTATACGAAATTAATAAATAAACGTACCTTCATCCCTTCCGGAAGCCATTTTGTTTTATAGGAAAACGAAATTTCGTAAGCCATCGCTATAAAAATATCAACATGCATAGCTTTCCCATAATTCCTACCACGCAAACAAGATGGCCGACCAAAAAACGTATCACGTTTTTTTGCATGTTAGGTAATGCTGTCCCTTTCAGTCAGACGGCTGTTTAGTATTGGGCATCCCTTTAATTTTCCGTGATAGGAATGTGTGACCGTGTAAATGCCCCATTATTTGAATTTGTGTGAATTTGAGTTTTTTTTTTGCTTTAGGTCACTTTTATGATCGATTGGTACGAAAAAAGCAATCTTTTTCCGATTTCAGAGAACTTTTGAGAATCTATATTTTTTCTTGAGAGTAGCTTAAGATTTACCAAGCCAAATGCGTTTGAATTTGACAACTGGTGGAGTTTGTTTACTTTTCCGTTATAGTTTTCAACTGCAAAGAAACGCATTTGAATTGGATGGATCTATTTTTGTTAATTATTTATTTACAAACGCTTAGAATTCAATCTGTGCACATAAATACGAACAAAAAAAAAAGAGAGAGTGAAGTTTTTATGAAGAAATCTGAAGAAGTTTAATTCAATGTCCCTTAAATTTTTACTTACCTCTCATAAAGCTTTGCAACACTTCTACTACATTTTTCAATTCGCCTGATTTCCACCATATGCTTCCACCCTTCACCTAATGTCTGACAGTTTTTGACAGCTTAATGGTACTAACCAACTTTTTGCTTTCTTTGTTTTGTTTGTAAATATAAATTCACATCATTTGCACAGTGAAAATGGTAATTATATCAAAATCCGCTGGATCCATCATCATCTTACATCGGCGATCATTATTGTCCATTCAACACTGAACATCGATTCACTCTCAAAATGGAGGATTACTTCGATGAATACGAGGAGGATCTTTTCGAAGATTACGACTCTGAGCATAAACTCTTCCGATTTAACAAGCAATCCCTTGAAGAAACACTGAAGAACTGTGTAATACCATCTGTGAGCCAAATTGCGTCATATGCTGGCACTCTCATTGGTTGGAATCTCGTATGCCGCCTATCTTGGATCATCGCAAAGTGCACTCGTACCCGGCCATGGATGGATCATATAATTTCATTTACCTGCGGATGCGGTGTTCTTTATCACACAATTGGAATGGATTTCCTAATTATATTGCTGTTCGCCATGGTGTCGTATGTGATTTTAAGTATTTTGGAGTACAGACATTCGAGGAATATGGGTTACATCTTTGGAGCTATCTGTATTGTGTCGCTGTTTACCTATGAACTGCTTGCCGACAATCCTACTGTTTGGCAAAAGATCCGAGGAGTACAGATGGTAGCCACCATGAAAGTGATCTCATTGGCTTTTGACTTAGATTCGAACAAACAAAATAGAACCCCAGCGCTCTTCCCCTTTCTTGGATACATGCTATGTCCGGCCAACACTGTGATTGGCCCATGGATTGCGTATGATGACTATACGCAGAGTTTAAGCCAAATAAAAATCGATTACCGCTGGATACTGTGGACAGTGTGTAACAGCTTAGCGGCGATGGGATTTCTTTTGCTCTCGAACTGCTTTGTGTCTCTATTCTGTACAGATTACGCATGGAAATGGATTGTTGCTTTCCGAGATGCTCTGTCGTTTCGCTGCAGCCACTATTTCATTTCATTCCTCTCACAGGCTACAATGGCAGCAGCTGGTATTAGCGGTAACCTAAATCAAGTTGATGTGTCGCCCTTATTTGGAAGTTTGCTCACCAAACCCTGCACCATTGAGTTTCCTCGTTCACTAACTGACTTGGTACGAAATTGGAACATTCCGATGCATCGATGGCTCAAAACATATGTCTTCCGAAAAATAAAGGGGAGGAGTGCTCTTCTCGCCATCATCGCCACATATCTAGTGTCTTCGCTTCTTCATGGACTACACTTCCAAATCTACGCAGTATTACTGTCGCTTGGAGTTTTCACATATGTGGAGTACAAGCTACGCGCCAAAGTTGCTAGTATTTTCAACGCCTGTGTCTTGCCAAACGTTTGTCGTCACCGCGCGTGTGCGCACGAGCATAAATGGAAGTCTCCATTTAGCTTGGTCATGAATTCAGTGTTTGGCTTATTGACTGTAATGCACTTGGCCTACTTGGGTGTCATGATGGACGAAACAAGTTCACCCAACGCCCAGGAGAATCGTTTCTCCATACAGGCAGGACTTAACGACTGGATGTCGTTGGACTTTCTTAGCCACTGGATATTCTTATGTAGTTTCCTGTTCTATTTATTGGTCTAGTGAGGCCAATAATACCTGTGTGTAATCTCAACAAACTATGTATTAACACCAAGTGTGTACTTAGACTAGAAGACGAGCGCTACTTCTTTTGAAGAAATTGCACTTGCGCCACCATAGATTAAGCGGAAATTGGTTTTAACTGTGATTCGTTGTCCATTCAATAGCATTTTGTACTTAGTGCCCAACTGCCAAAAGAGTATTAAATGTAACAACTTGTATTTTTATTTTTTATATGTATACCCATTTGTAGAAAGTAAAAAATATTTAAAGATAAAGTTAGTTTACTTGATTGGAGATTTTTTGCAGCATCCGAAGGGTTTTGCATCGAAGCAGTAGCGAACTTGAACCTTATGAACAAATCAATTCTAAGAGACTGGTCTGCTCGTACTAAAGAGTTCCGGCAAAACATCAGCAACCTAGTTCACGGTGAAGAGTACCACCCATCATAAATAATAACAAACAATATGTAGTTACAAAAAACATAGAATGCTTTATTTCAGTTAAATTCTAATATCACAAACTCACTCTCGACGTCTTAAACAACTGCATGTACTCATACATATGGATTCCAGTTGCTGCCATCCTCAGGAAGCAGGTTATTTGTAATCAACAAAATAACATCAATCACCCACCATACACCAACGCCTCCAACAGTCAACAGTTTACCAACCGCAGTGCCCGTCTGCCCGAGACAGAATCTGTCCATTCCAAGGAATCCCAACAATATGCTGTATATCAATGTAGTGACAAAGTAATGATCGGTATACTTGATACAGGGCACGCCATCTCGAAGGAATGTTCTTGGTCCATAGCATTCGATGTCGGCAAATACTGTACATTCTACTTTTGTGTGTTCTACTTCGTCATACAATATTCCGCCGAACTTAACACACCCATAGTCCATTTCATCACGCGCAGTCTGATTGCCGCGATGGTCGTAGGGCTCGCTGCAGTCTAGAAATGCTTTTGAGAGAAAATTACACTTCACCAATGGACCAAGTGGATTGAATTCTAGCGCCGATGCCGACGATTGCTGTATCGATATGTCCTTGTCATTGCGTGCGTGAGTTGAATGCGTTAAGTAAATCAATTGATAAAATATAAAAATAAATGTAAGTGGTTGCATTGTTTTATAAATTATGCTGTTCGAATCGTTCGAATAATTAGGAAAGTACCTACGAGTTTATTGACTTTTGTAAATAATAGAAATGACAGGAGCTGGCAGAGAAAATGTCATCCAGTGTTACCAGTTTCAAAATGTTTAAATAAGAGGTGCATACATAGCATTTTAATTCCAACCCCTAGGTCCCATTCCATTTGATCTTTGTGTTTCGTGAATTCCTTCAAATAGTGTGGTATACAATTCACAACCTTGGACATGGCCGTGCACTGATACGATATAATATCAATATCAATTCGCGTAAGCCAAATAAAGGTTGAATTTACAAATACTAGATTATTGTCAAAAAAAAAAAAAAAAAAACAAGATGTCATCGAGTAGTTCGTCAATGAAGAAACAAAATCGGTGTTTCATAAAACAGGAAAAACGAATCTAATGTCGTTTTCCATTGGAACAGAAAAATCACTTTTTTCAGATTCACAGCAGTTTTTCTGCTCTCGAAATTAGCTGGCTGTCAGATTTCAAGTTCCATTGGCCGCAAAAAAGCAAGAGTCAGAGCAATTTTGCGAATCTCGATATCCGAGCACCACTAACACCAAAACATTTGTCAAACTTTAAAGTGTGTTTACTTACGTTTTTAGACGAGAAGTCTGTGAAAAATAGAGAAAAAAATACATTTGGCTTCTGCAATGGATATTAGCATAAATTGAATGGATTTTTATAAACACAAATTTCAATTTTAGAACAGCTGACTTTTAAAACACGCACCACCACAGGTGCAAAGGAAGAAAAATCTCGTTTTATGTTCCATTGGGCATGAAAAATCTGAAATCTGAGAGCAAAATCTGAAAATCCCAATGGTAAACGACATAAAATGAAATAAAATGTCATACAAATAAAAATAGGTGACCAAACACTTGTCTGCTGCTGAATTGAGTCTAATTGTATTGGCCTTAAGTTTATGTCGTTTTCCATTGGGCAAAAAGAAGCGTCCGGGAGAGTCCGGAATCGAAAAAATCACTTCTGAAACCGTTCCATTGGCACAAAAAATACTCTTCTGTTGATTCTGAGGAGAGAATTTCGCTTCTGGATTTGAAGTCAGAATCCACTCAAGAAGC
Organism: Cheilosia urbana; assembly: GCA_946477585.1. NCBI lineage: Eukaryota > Metazoa > Arthropoda > Insecta > Diptera > Syrphidae > Cheilosia > Cheilosia urbana. The sequence goes on along the minus strand of OX297854.1, from coordinate 12,592,237 downwards.
ACTCACACAAGTGCAATTTATGTATTTTATACAAGTCAGATGACAGCTGCCGTAGATTATTTTTTGGCATTTCACCAATACTTTTGTGGATTCAACCAGAAGCAGTTTTCTTGTTCCATTGGATTTCAGATTGAGTCGATCCCCGAGTGAAACCAATGGAAAACGGCATTAGATCGTTATCCCTAACGTAGTTCTTATCAAAACTGTCAAAAATTAAAAAAAAAAAAAAAAAAAAAAAATGCACTCCATCGCACTTCAACGTAATTCGTCAATATGCGTTAAAAAATGTGAGAACAATTCTCCGAACAGTTGTTCCGAACAAGAACACCTCGCAGCAAAAATCGTCCGAATCGTACAAAATCGGTGATGCCTCGCTAGGGCCGATTGTATGATGATTTGTCGATTGTTGCTGCTTAAAACTCTTGTTAAAGAAAATCCTGAAGACTTGCATAAGATTCCAAAAGTCGTAGTTTCAAATCAAAAACTGTTCTTGTTACTATTACTAGGTATGCTGATTTAAAATTTTATTATCACCAGAGACAATTTTATTTGATATTTTTCGAAATCGAGTTTTGTTAAAGAACTACGTCACCAAAACCACAATAGAACAGAACTACAACAGTACCATCTACCGAGGAATAGAATATCAACCAAATGTCTAGCTGATTCGTTCTTACTTCAGTTCGTACTCCTCGCACATTGACATATCGTATCGCGCCTTTTAGCATTTTTTCATTCTTGTCTTGAAAGCGAATGGGAGAACAAACTGCGGTAAGAAAGAAATCTAAAACTTAACAATTATATGTCTAAATCTGTTCATTTATAGAAATAAAATACATTCCAACTATTAATTTCACTCTCCTGTTCGCCTCTACAAGTCACAGCGTTTTATTTCGCAATTTGCAACTTCTCTGCCGAGAAGTAAATTGTGAAAAGCCGCCATTGCCGAGCAGTCTGAAATTCCCTTGTCGCCGAGGAATTCTGCTGCGTCCATTTCGCAATTGCAACTTTTCTGCCGAGAAGTGAATTGTGAAAAGCCGCCATTTGCCGAGCAGCCTGAAATTCCCTTGCCGCCGAGGAATTCTGCTGCTTCCAAGGAAAAGCCGCCATTTGCCGAGCAGCCTGAAATTCCCTTGCCGCCGAGGAATTCTGCTGCTTCCAAGGAAAAGCCGCCATTTGCCGAGCAGTTTGAAATTCCCTTGCCGCCGAGGAATTCTGCTGCGTCCATTTCGCAATTGCAACTTTCCTGCCGAGAAGTGAATTGTGAAAAGCCGCCATTTGCCGAGCAGTCTGAAATTCCCTTGCCGCCGAGGAATTCAGCTGCTTCCAAGGAAAAGCCGCCATTTGCCGAGCAGTCTGAAATTCCCTTGCCGCCGAGGAATTCCGCTGCTTCCAAGGAATGCGCCGTACACCTCCAAGAAGAAGTCCACGTCTCAACGAACAGGAATCAGTCGCCGTCAGCCTGAACATGGATAGAGAAGTCGAAGCCGTAAATACCACTGCCGCCTCATCTACGGTTTTTGCTTCTCAAATAGTGCCAACTCTAGTCACATCCATAGATGCGACAGCCATCGCATCGACGGCTAATTCGAATGAGACATCGACCACCGCCATGGCTTCCGCAGCACAAAGACAAAGCATCTTGGAGGCAATGCAAATCAAACTATGTGCTCTTGAAAGTGAACTCAAAAGCACCCAAATGAAATTGGGCGAACGTGATTTGCAGTGCCAGTCTCTTAGAGAAGCGCTGCTTAACAGACCAATGCAATCCGTTTCGTTTAATTCGCCAATTGCACAGTTGACTCCGCCGTTATCCACAGCCGTTACGCATTGTTCAGCGGTAAATGCAGGTAACGTTTACAGCAATATGTCTTCACAGCCAACGATATCTGTACAGCCAACGGTATCGTTCACTAACCCGCTATTGCCGACATCAACTTTAAGCTGTTCATATGCTAATACGGCCGATTATATTACAAATACCAGCGTCCCAATTGCGTTTAACAATTTTAGAACGCAGTCGTCACCGTCACCATGGGTTTCTCAGCAGCCATTACAACAGCAACATATAGTACAACAGAAGCAACAGCTGTCAAACCACAATAGCCAACAGCCTGTTCAGCAACAGCAGATGCGAGCTGTTGCTACAATAGATCCAAATAAGATTATGCCAGTTAATATAATCTTACCCGCTCAACCCGGTACCATGAATTCAGAATCACGTGTGCTTACCATTCACGTGCCAGCGTCAGCGCTACAGGAAAATCAGTTGACACAGATATTTACAGCTCACTTGATTTCATCGATCATGCCGCTGACGACGCCTTTGGCATCGTCTGTTCTGCAGCAGCATGTTAATGCCGTTCTACAGAATGCTGCTATGCAAAAAAGATTCTCAACAGCAAAGCCATTGGATGGTGCTCTCGACAGATCCGATGAGTTTGAGTCGGAAGAAAGCGACGACAACATGAATAACGAAGACGACGACGAGTTGGACAAAGAAGAACCAAAGGATGGCGAAAACGATGGCGGACCTGAGGAGGAGCCCTTGAATAGTGAGGACGATGTGACTGACTTTGGGGTGCGGCCAGCACCAGCAGTTGAAACCGAAGCAGATGTTCGCGCTCGTCGTAATTTGCAGTCAACTACAGTTAAGGTGGATGGAAGATTCCAAACAGGATTTCTATGGAAGCGTGACGACATCAAGCTCCCCGACTCCTACGCTATGGTAAAGAAGAGGCTCATTAGTATTGAGCGTAAATTGAAGTGCGATGATATGTTCGCTGCCGCGTTCAAGGATATCATCAAGATTTATGTCACCAAAGGCTACGCCCGCAAACTGCAGCCAGCAGAAGCCGCCATAACGGGCCCTAGGACGTGGTACCTTCCACATTTCGCCGTCGTCAATCCCAACAAGCCGGGAAAAGTACGACTCGTTTTTGACGCCGCCGCCACAGTCGACGGGACATCCCTCAATTCCTGTTTGCTGAAAGGACCACAGCAATACCAACCGATGCCATCGGTACTATTTAATTTTCGAGTTGGAGCCATTGCAGTGTGTGGAGACATACGTGAAATGTTCCACCAGGTGTTAATTCGACCAGAAGATAGGAGTTCACAGAGGTTTCTTTGGCGCGACGGTAATGAGGATATTTCGCCTGATGTGTACGAGATGACAGTTATGATTTTTGGCGCCGCTTGTTCGCCATGTGCGGCCCAATATGTCAAAACTGTCAACGCCCTGGAACATGCTAATACCAGAGCAGTGAGGTCTAATTTGCAACATCACTATGTCGACGATTTCGTGGATAGCTTCCAGACAACAGAAGAGGCCATCAGCGTAGCGACGTTCGTATGTGCCAAAACAAGATGCGCTCCACTGAAACCAATGACCATACCACGCCTCGAACTTCAAGCCGCCGTTCTTGGAACTCGTTTGATGCAAACAATTATCCAAGAACACACTCTGGATGTCTGTCGATGTGTTCTTTGGAGCGATTCGAAGACGGTCATCAAGTGGATAGGATCCGTAAATCGTCGCTACAAGCCTTTCGTAGCTCATAGAATAGCAGAGATTCTAGCCGCAACTAACGTGTCCGATTGGAGATGGATATCAACAAGGGACAACGTCGCCGATGAAGCCACCCGATCGAACTGCCCGATCAACTTCAGTCCTTCATCAAGATGGCAAACGGGACCAGATTTCCTGAGGCACGAAGAACACCTGTGGCCTGCGGAATATGCCGAAGTCAATCTGCCCGAAGACAATGAAGAAGAGGAACTTCGCCGGAAGATCACCCTACTAACTGTGAGTCATAAATTCATTGCATTTACTAATTTTTCTTCATGCACAAAGCTAAAAAGAACGATCGCATGGGTCATACGATTCATTGGCCTCTTACGTCGAACCACGAAAGAAGCTAATGCTCTGACGGTGGAAGAACGACGTGTAGCTGAAATAGTGTTATTTCGCCAGGCACAAGGCGAAGTGTATGCTGCCGAAATAAGTAATTTGGAAAACGCCAAAGGTCTTTCTAAAGGAACTGCCTTATACAACCTAATGCCATACATCGATGAGGAGGGTGTTTTGCGTGTCAGTGGTCGCATCGATGCAGCCAGTTGGCTTCCATATGCGACAAAACGCCCCATAATATTGCCGCCTAAACATGTGTTCACCGAACTCGTTGTGACGCATTACCATTCGAAGATGAAGCACCAGAATTTTGAGGCTACTATCTGCGAGATTCGCCGTTCGTTTTGGATTCCACGCCTCAGGCAAGTGTTGCGAAGAATTGTCGCCAGATGTTACGTGTGCAAGATAGCGAGAGTCAAGCCTGCCGCACCTATGATGGGTCCACTTCCTGAGGATCGTCTGACGCCATTTGTCAGACCATTTTCATACACCGGCCTGGACTATTTCGGACCGATAACAGTTACTATTGGTCGTCGTACGGAAAAGAGGTGGGTGGCACTATTCACATGCCTCGTTATCCGAGCCATCCACCTAGAAGTAGCTTGTGATCTATCAACGGATGCGTGCATTTTGACCATTCGCATCTGGAGTACTCCGCCGTGCCGTTTCCAAGTTAGGAGTTCTTTACGTGGATATAAGTGAATCGGGCTGATTCACGGGGGCGGGGATGTTAAAGAACTACGTCACCAAAACCACAATAGAACAGAACTACAACAGTACCATCTACCGAGGAATAGAATATCAACCAAATGTCTAGCTGATTCGTTCTTACTTCAGTTCGTACTCCTCGCACATTGACATATCGTATCGCGCCTTTTAGCATTTTTTCATTCTTGTCTTGAAAGCGAATGGGAGAACAAACTGCGGTAAGAAAGAAATCTAAAACTTAACAATTATATGTCTAAATCTGTTCATTTATAGAAATAAAATACATTCCAACTATTAATTTCACTCTCCTGTTCGCCTCTACAAGTCACAAGTTTCAACAGAGAATAAAATTACGTTATAAACTACATAAACATCAGTTTGTAAACAAAATGATATAAATGGAATGGACGATGTGTAACGTTACACATTAATCTACTTTGGGTAGACCAGCGGAAATTTCACTTTCAATGCCACAGTGATCGCTTCCACGCAGGATCTTGAAGGTTCCATTATCACCCCAATCTGAATTCCATGAGTTGGCAATCAACCAGTACGGAGTGCCATTTTCTACACCCCATCCAATGATACGGATAGCATGTCCTCCCAGAGCTTTACCATGAACGTGTTGATAGACTCCTATTAGGTAGACATGGTGACATCAAGTATTTCGCTGTATATAAAAATGTACATACCACTTTTGTACAAAATCAAATCTTCATACACTGTGAAGGCGCCCTCTACTGGTCCATTGGTTTGAATTTCCTTTTGGATTTCTTGCACATTACGTGTCACTGAATAGGCCTTTGATCCATAGTGTTTGTCATCGTTGTACTTGACTTTGTAGGATGCCTGGCACTGATGCTGACACCGTGGTGTCTTACCGTGTTCACCGTCACAGGGTGGACGAGTACCGTTGACATGGTGTTCGCATGGTGCGATTTCATATGGACGACATCCCTATTTTTAGTCGAAAAGTTGGTATTTTGTTAAGAAAATAATATCAAAGATATGTAATCTACCTGACTCGATCCGAAGGAACCCCCACTAACAATTCCCTTGCGAGTCCAATAGCTCCAGGCTGCACCTGGGAAACCACCATTGCAACCAAAGCCGCATGTGTGGCAGCATGACACCAAATCATCAGCGGAGAAGTGGAAGTTTATTTTTGCGTTTGAGTGGATGCATACCTGTGAAGAAGAAGCAAATTGGTTAAATCATGGTTAAACGATCGAAAATGTTCATGTTCGATTTTTAAGATAAGAGCGTTTGTATAAATCCGTCGAGTTTTGCTTTGTATCGCACGCTGAAAAGGAAAAAGTTGCTCAGTTTCAACAAAAAAAGGCCCACCTTTTTTTTTGTACAACCATTTAACGAACCTTAAACCGAATAACACTACCTAATCTAAAAATTACTGGTAGAGTGGTAGATGCAAAAATTAATCCGACGCTTCATCGGTCTACCTGCGTCTGGGTCTTAGCGACAAAGGAGAATACACAGCAAATACAAAAATTGTGAGGTATGTATCGAAAACATCAATTTTACGACCGGATTTGTTCTTTAAACAGCAGAAACGTGGAAGTAATCATTTTGTATGTAAAATAAAAGTAAATAGTCGAGATATCTTTTACCTAGAACAAAAACAAAACTGATTCCATCATAAAATCAGACCGCATTTCTCATCGAATTAGCCATGCGAAACTTGGAGACTACATCAGCAGTAGAAGATTAGCCATTTTAAAGACCGAACTTTAGGCATCAGTTTCACTCGCTATTTGCTAATCTACTCGATATGATTCGTGTAGAGACTAAATATGAAAACAAATACATCCTACTCAAACCTGTTGATGTATTGACTCCTCTTATCAGCAAAATGCAAAGCAAATTCGTAAAATAAACTTTTTCAAAGCGATAAGGGTCAAATAGCAAATTCCGCCGAATCGCCATTGTTTCAATAAACATTGTCTATATTATTATCTACTCTTATCAACTTACACGATCAGACATTGCTTCCACGGCTCCAAATGCCCAGCATGAACCGCAGGAACCTTGATCACGAATTTCTCTAATAGTTGGACAATTGGGCCATTGCTGCCGAGCGTCGAAATTCTCTGGTAGATTATCTTCCCCATATTGTGAGATTACAGGCTCCTTTGGTGGCAGGGCAAACTTGTAAGCGTCCGGATGAACTCCCATCAAACCTCTGATATATGATTCGGACACAGAGGGGGGGAAATTACGGCCAACCTATAATGAAATTAAATTGTTATGTTTGTTGTTCCCCTTTGTTGGATTACGAACTGACTCACCTCCCAAGTTGTTGCCTTGGAACGAACGAGCTCGATAAATTCATCGGATTGCAGATGTGGCTCCGCTGCGACTTCTAGAACAAGCGCTACCAAAACCAAAGCAAAATGCTTCATAGCTTTCGTTTCTTTTGTTAGAATATAATGTGGCGTTCGATCGTGATATTCAGAATAAAAAAAAACAATGGAAAAGAAAAATGGCGTACTTATAGTTAAATTGCGTTTTACAGAGCTGTTTGTTAATAAACGCTACAACGATGTAGTTCACGTAAAAAAAAGTTTTAACTTTCTTAAACCACAAGAATTTTTAGTGTGTTTCGAGCACTTACCTAACTAAACTGCTACGAACAAGTAATGACAATACGCTTACACTTTTACGAATGAATTAGAACAAATTATTTTTAACACAGTACTGCAACCGAATACTCTGTACACGACAATGATTTCTTGATTAATTATGAACAATTGCAGTCACAAAAAAAACGTTTCAAAATAATGACTGCTGCTGCTGAATTTGTGATAACCAGTGATAACTTCCAACAAACAGCTGGATAAAAACAGCAGTCAAGTGGTGCCAAATCTACGACGAGGTGTGTTCAAAGGCACCGATTCACCAGGATTTTCACCATTTTCCTGGGGAATACAATAAAACTTACGTTAATCCGGAGTTTTTATTTTTATTTTTATTGGACGGCCCGGTTTTTTCCACTTCGGTTCATGCAAAAATAAAGATTCACCTCGTTAAACAAGCAAAGCGTTGTTTTATTCCCCCCCCCCCATATGCATCAATGATTGATTTACATAATTATTATTTATCTTTATTTATGGTTTACTTAAATGATTTGTGTTATTGCCACTACATCAGTTGGCTATACACAACTAACTGTTTGTAGAAATAGTGTTTTAATTAACAAAGTTGTGTGTCTAAATTAGATAGTCTAGATAGATAACTTAATTACTTTTCAAACATAGTCTGCAACAGTGTGAAATATGACATCGATGAACTTAAAATCTAAGAAAGAAAAAAGATTTACTAGTATAAGTAGTTTCGAAAGATAACAGATAATATTAAAACAAGATAAAGTACATTGTTAAATGGCTTATTTTAATAAATGATGTATTGGACTGATCATATCGGATGATGAAAATTTCTTTAAAAATACTCTACCTTATTGCCAATAATTATAAATGCAGTTATATAATATTACCTTTGTAAAACTCTGAAGTGATAGGATTGAAAATTTCATTGCCGTAATCTGCAATGGCTTTTGACTTCTCGATATCATGAATTTCAATTTCAAATTAAAGTCCTTTCCAGCAGGACAATACCTTATGGAAACTTTTTCGTTTCTCCCTTCATTGAAATCCGGAAATGCTCCACCTTCCCAGTTACATGCATATAAATGCCAAGCTGTGTCAACAGACTGAATAAAAACATTTTTGACTGGTCAGTTTAAAGAATAGATTGCGATTGGAATACCTACACTTTGTATTAATTTATCTCCATTCCAGCATAAAATGAACAACTGTGATAGTGATGAAATAATGTAGACTAAAAACTTGACATAATCTCCTATGAACATGTCACCCTAAAATTAGTTTTTATTTCGAAAAGATTGATAAGTCGCTTGATAACATTTCTACCCCTGTTCCCGTACATGTAGTAAAATGTCAAAATAAAAGCGTGGGGAAACATGATCAATGTAAGTGACAAAATTGGAAAAATTTAGTTTTTGCTATAACATGTACGGGATCAGGGTTACTCTAAATGACAATTTACCGTAACCAATTGAAAGCCAACCACACAAATTAGAATCGAACTGATCGAGAAGTTTGCCAACAAATGAGGACTGTTAAATGACTCCATATCCATAGCGAAACTGCAACAAATTGAAAGATGAACTCAATTACCGTTAGAAGAGATACTGAATATTTTACTTGATTATCTTCGTATGACGTCGAGCCAAAGCATGCAACCGCCGAACGTACTCTTTTTGAATGCGATATTCAGGTACTGCTAGATGTCCATATTGTGCAATAACTTTACGATGGGAATCTGGAATAATCGTCGCTATATCCTGATGCAAAATACGAAACTGTCCACAGGTGTAGGTTATAAAAAATCCAAAAAGAGAGTCTTCAGCGAAAAGTGTAGTTACTACACAGACTCCAGCATATGAGGTGAAGATATAAGTGATGACATACTTCCAACCGTGATTGGCATCAAAGAAAAACATCATTTTGTAGGGAAACGGTTTTTCATTAGAATTCGGATCTAAAAACAATTCGACCAGAGGCAGAAAACAGTACATCGAAATCAGAGCCATCATCATAATAGACATTAAGCTAAATATTTTCATCTTCGATTGGCATTCGGCCTCTATCTTTGGATTGGAACCTCTAAAAAGAAAGTAATGCAATATAATTAGAATCTCTTATACCAATAACAGTAAGTAATCCCTCGTATTTAACTCCAAAAGACGCAATCAAAAGAAGAAAATAATGTTCGGTAGCCGTAGACCCAAATCTGTTCCCGTACATTCTTTTTGGGCAAATATAAGCAGAACGTCAAATTCCTCTTAATAAGCAATTACAAAGTAGTTAAAAAAAATGTTTCTACCACTTTTCGCTTTACTCACTTTGGAATCCAAATATTATGCACAAAATCACCCAGAATCTTTTTAAACTCATCTTGGTGCATTTTCAAGTGAACAATACGAATTAAATTAAGGAATCCCATGAAGGTTGAACAACAGCTTTCGGTGGTCTTGGCGATGTCGCCGAAGGTAAATACCAAAAATACCGTCTGAAAGTAGATGGTTATGCACACCGAAAAAACAACATACCAGGACCAAGTGCCGTAGAGGTTGATAAATTTACGATTTTTCGTCGCTACAGGCCAAGAACCATTAAGTTTTAGCCAAATACATTGCAGAGGAAATTTGAATTCACTGCCATTCCATGGTTTCGGATTGAACATGGTTTCGAATATACATAGTCTGACTTGCTGCGCACAGATTCAGTCGACTTTATAGGGCTCAGTGTTTATTAAAAATGCTCTTTGTTTATGTGAAATTAACATTATAATGGGGAAAGTAATTACAGGGTTGGCAAAGCAGTTGCTTGTTAAATTGGATCCTTAACTTAATAACAGACTGCTTTGAATGGCGGAACTAAAGGCAAGCAGCTAAGAACATTATTTCCACTAAATATATCTACCTATGTTATTGTCTTTAACCCTTAATCATATTAGCAATCTCTGCTATTATTGTAAATAACTTATGATTCGCAAAATGTATGAATAGTTTTGAAATAACTGTAAAATAGTATATTCTGCTAATGCATGTGCTTAATATTAATCACACACACTTTCCATTCGTGAAATTGTTGTTTTTGAAGGATCCCTTGGTTATTGTTTGAACATAGTCTAAGCGCTGTTTGCTACGCTGTTTGTGTACCACTTGTACAGTTCGCCAGAGAATTCTTTCTCACAAAAATAATGATGCCTTTCGACAAGAAACTTTCTATGCCGCAATTGACAGCCAAGGAACAAATCGTTCATAGGATTTTGTATTACGAAAACAAATGTTACGTATACGCCGTACGTTTCATAAATTGGATTCGTCATGTTACTCAAACTGAAACAATATAGACTGCAACCGCCTTCAGTGCTTCAACGGGTTGTTTTTAAAATCAAGAGGATCCTGCTAAAATCATTTAAAATATTAAAAAAAGAAAGACGAGTGTTCTGTGCTAGACAACACATTTCTAATATTTAATAAAATATTGCCCGACACTACAGATCCTGTGGCTCTTTCACACTTGATGTGGCCTGCCACCTTAAACTTGTCCGTCATATCCCTAAGCTGTCATATATCATATCCATCTGTCAGTTGACGGATTCTTTGGGTTGGGTCCTTAAACCATAGGAAAGTTTCCCATGCAGAAATCTGATTTAAATTATAGAAACTTTGATCGTAACTTTTCAATGTTCATAGATCGAAGTAAATCTGAAAATGAAATTAAAACACGACCATTTTTGTAAGATTTTTCATTTTGTTTGTTTTCATTTATTATTAATTTAACACGTTTAACGAAAAAGTAGTTGTTATTTGCATTTCTCATTTCATTTAATAATAATTAAAATTAAAAATAATATTACACAATTACCTACGATTTACTTGATTTTGTTTTCTTGTTCGTTTAAAATTATTTATCAATGTTTTTTTTGTTTCATTTTTGTTTTTATATTAAAGTTTACGTTTATTAATTACGCCTATTATTTATTTATAGCTTTTGTTGTCTTATGTGGTTTAGTTTTTTGTTTAAATTAAGAAGATTCTCTTTTCGGAAAAGAATGTTTTGAATTTTACACGTTTACACATTCTTTATGCCATTAAACAGATAATTTTCTTGTTTATATATAGTATTTATATATAAAAGACATTTACTCCATTCCTTAGTTTAACCTTTAAGTCAATTGTTTTTTTTTTGTTTTTTTACTTAAATCTTGTTCTGATAAAGAGAAAGGAAAGTTAAGTGATGAAAGAAGATGTAGAAAGTAAGAGGAAGAAGAAAGGAAAGGAAACAGAAGAAATTCTTTAAAACGTTTACGTTTTTTAACTGGTATATCACAGGTTAAATTAAATAAGTGTTAACAACAAAACTATGAGGATTTAGAAATACGTACTTGAAATTATAAAATAAGTGTATCTTGCTCCGTTTTTAAGTAAACACTTATGCCTAAAATTAATGCTTTAGTTTTTTTTTTTAGTGATGATATGTTCTTTAAGTTGATTCGTTTCGCTCATAACATTTTGTTTTGATGTTCTACATTCTTTAGTATTTTGTTCGTTTTCTTTCTGTATTTGAACTAAGGAGAAACCAAAAATAATAATAAGATTTAGTAATACTAGTAAGTTGTGTCTATCAGAACAAGATGAGGACGTTAAATATTTCGCACAATATTATTTTTTCATTTATCATAGCAGTGTGTGATGACGATAGTTTTCCTTTTATATTTTTGCAATTAGTACATTTATTTCTTTTTATAATTTTTACAATAGCATTTGCACAAAAAAAAGTCTATTCTGTAAAAAACAATGAACTATATAAATATATATCGTATAGATTACAGGGGGAGAAATCTTCAATTAATACTATATAAATAATACGAACAAAACGTTTTTTTTATTTTGCTTTTTATATTTTAATTAAAATACTTTAAACATTTAACTATTTGTTGTCTTGTGTGTTAGTTGCTAATAAATTTATACATATACAATATATACGTATTCACTTTGTCTATTTTTGAATCAGAATCAACCAAAAGTAAGAGTATATTGTTTTGCATTATGTACACGTTTTATCGGTTTATCGATAGTTAAAATTGAATTTATTCTAATCTGTTGATTTTTGTTTTACCACGAATTCCATTCAATTAATGAATGTGAGTAGATTATTAGGGAAATATATACGACACCGTTTAAGCTTGTTTTTATATTTTCTATAAATGTATATTTGCTCTTTTTTAGCTTTGTTTTTAATAATTTAAATATTTAAGCGATCATAAGTTATACATTTAATATTTGTTGATTTGTTTTATATTTTGGTATTGAAGATGGTTCTTGCGTTGTTATTGGGCAATGAGTTCCTGGTAAGGATAGGTACAAACTGAATTTCTGACGAGTTTTATAGGTTGGACAAAATATCGTAATGATGCAGGGTAAAGTCAAAGTCAAAGTCATAAGCGGAGACTGGAGACACGCCAAATTGAGTTGTACTTCGCTCAAAAAGTTATCTAATACTTGTATAACAAGGTTGTGTTAAAGGATTGCCTTATTCCACAGTGAGAAGCTGGGTTTTGGTGCTCAACGTCACGTAATTTTGTGGTACTTTGCCACAGATCTTTTCCCAGTTGAAGTGCCAGCACATCAAAGGATGGTATTTTGCAACAAGATATGGAACTGCGATTGAAGATAACTAATAAAAGCTAGCCGACGTCAAGAATCAATAAGAGTGTGTAAATCTACGACTTTTCAGTGAAACCGCAAGTTGTTGGTTTTGACCGCGCTTGCAATTTCGTACCAAAATAAAACACTGTGATCTAGATGAGTTAAATGAGAACACACCAGTACCACGCTAAAACGCGTAATACTTTTGTCATCGAAAGACGCTTAATTGTCTCAACAGAACATATTAATATCGCTATAAAGTTGTTTACAAATCTGCTTGTCTTAATACACTCTACTTATGGTGTAAGTTGATAAAAAAAAGAACTTAGGCGTAGCCATGATTATTCTTTGACGTTCGTGTATTTTTATATATTTTTGTTAACACTCTGCGCAGAAGAGTTGAACTTGAAACTGTATAGAGTAGAGAAACGACACATTTGTGAACGACCTAAATTCGGATAAGATAAATCCGTCACAAGAAACGAATCAGATCTTTAGTTGAATGACATCCACCACATAAACAACAAATTTGTACAATAATTGTAGAAATTCATTGGTACTACAATATACCGGGTTTTTTCGTTTATGATTCAGCCCAATTTCTGAAACTAGACAAACGAAGAGCAATAAAATGCAACAACAATAAGAGAAACGGTTCGTTCATAGCGAATTATGCAAACAACGGTCGGTCAGAATTTGAGCATTTATAAGTAGAAACATTCTTTTTCTAATAACCAGCGCTTTAAAAGAAAGAGGAGTCAAACAATTATTGGTAAATGACTAAGAAATTCAGAATTCGGCATTACTTAACCGATTTAAAAATAAATAAATAAATAGCTGGCGCAACAGGTCCGGAGGGACCCTAGGCCTAGCTTCTCACAACCATTCGTTTTGTGGGAGTTTTTTTTTTTTCATTTTTGGAACGAATGGAAGGGATCTACAATTTTATGCCGACTCCAAATGGCTAATTGAGAAGCTCTTTCAAGACATTTATACTCTCGGATGTTTTGTCAGACGTTCGCGAGAGGTAGCGCAGTGGAAAAAAACCATAAGTTGGAATTTGGGTTTTTGCGAGATTCGAACCTGAGACCCCTCGCTTAGTAGTCCAACACACTAACCACTAAGCCACTGCGCCTACTTAACCGATATATTGTTTTACAATTCGCGATAGCTTTTTAATCGACTCTTATGGGTTCTTTTGTGAAAATGGAAGATTCTCTTCAGCTATTGCTGATTTTATACTGTATTGCTTGGATTTTTTGTTTTGTCGAATGGAAGGACCTACAATCTGATTTGAGAAAGCTTCTCAGGAGAGTTGAAGTGTCAGTTTTTTTACCAGACTTCCGCGGCAGTTGTTAAGATTGCCATGGCTTTGAAAAAAATAAAAACAATATTTTGGCAATGTCACAGTGTCATATTGAAGTCAAATATGGGACTCTCGGAATGAAACTTTTTGCTAGCACTCACCTCAATAGGTCTGTTCCTTTACTTTTGTAGTAAGAATGGAAAAGACTGTCAAAATAGCAGTGGTGGGGATAGATTCTCTCACAGAGAAAGACGCTTACGAAAAAGTTGAGGAACGCTTTTGTAGTAATTTATGAAAAAATGACAAATACATAATTGAAATATTCAAAAAATTGTACGAAAAGTCGTTAAAATGTCTGAACTAAGAAAATTAGTTCAATCATTTATTTTGAACTTTATTTTGATTAATCCGAGTATGTGGAAGAGGAAAAAGCGACACTCCATGAAGAATTACATGGAGGAGATTATTCCCTGTTCCAGCGCAGACAAATTTCGTCGCCACTTTCGAAAGAATCTCGAGGAAAACATTCAATTTTATTTTTCCGCCTGTTGATACCATTTTAATACGCAAGAAATCAAAAAATAATCCACGCATATGCCAAAATGGACAACAAATTTCAAATCAGCAGTTAATTGTAAGGTGACTGACAGCTTTTTCACTTCTTACACCAAGAAATTTGTTGAGTAAAAATTCGTAAGATTCTCACTGGAGGGGTAATATCTTGCTCTCTCGATGACGCTCTCTTTTACGAATTTTTCGAGTTAAGGAACGGCACTGAGTAAAAATTCGTAAGAATTAGTAAGAATTCGTAAGATTTAAAAGTAAAGGAACAGACCTAATAGCTGTATGAAATTAATTTTCATTTCCATCACAATTGCTTGTCACTGATCATGTCATAATGCAATGAGAAAAAAAAAAAACTTATTCTCGAGTTGCAGGTCTTCAATACCCGATTAACGATTAAAAAATATTTGTCTTTTGACCGACATAAAACTATGTATTATTTACAAGTAGATGAATAAAATACAAATTTAACAAGAACAATTCAAGGGTTACAATTCTTTGTATCAGGACACTCAATTGCACCATAGTATATTTTGCTATAATATAATTTTTGTTTTTATATTTTCCAGCTGTAGTAGAAAGCTGTTATGGCGAATAATAGGTAAATTTAACAAGGTTTACATTTTAAAAATTGTACTTCGCAAACGGAAAGGGATATAAATATAACTATTTATGTGTAAATAAATTAATACTTTAGTTGAAAAAAAAAAAAAAAAATTTTAAAATACGAACCAAAGTATTATTATACATAAATATTCCGTTTAATTACTTTAATTTGTTTCGATGCGCAGTTGTGTGTGAGTTGGTTTTAATTTATTTTTTTTTTTCTGTGTTATGTCTACTTAGTAAATTATTATTTTTATGTGAACTATTTGTTGTTTCTTTTTCTTTTGCTTTTGTTTCGCAGATTTTAATAAATAAATATTGTTTTGTTTTCTTGTTACCTATTGTGTTTTACCGGTTTCGTCCTCACTACAAATTGTGTGTGTTTGTGTATACATATATATATATATATTGTAGTTTATTTTGTTTTAATAAATTTTTACTGTCAGCTTATTCCGTATATAGTATTATTATCCTTCGTTCTCTTACAAAATATTTATGTGTATGTGTGTGTATATATGCATAGGTTTATAATTCATGTTTCTCTTAATACAATCATTCTTTAAATCACTCATCGTCGCCGCCTTCTTATCCCATATATTCATCTAAATAGCCTTTTTGTTTTCTATTTCAGTTTTTATTTTCATATATTAATCTAATCTCACATTCAGTAATCTATTTAGTGTTAAATATACATTTTTTTCAGTTAGGTTTTTTTCTGTATATATATATAATATATGCATTTGCAAAAAGTAAAGCGGACATAAATGAAAAGACAAATTTTGTATAGTAAATTTTTTTTTCTTAAAAGAAAAACAGGAAATTTCGATTAAATCAAAAATAAACAAGAAACGTAACAATTTTTTTTTATTTATATATTTTTGCCTTTAAACTAAAACTATATTTAAATTATATTTAAAAAAAAAATTAAAAATATTTAATATTCATAAAAAAATAAACGATTTATTACACCTAGTTACAAAATACAGCATGTCGTTGAACAGCATCTACTGGATCCACCTTTGCTTTTTTGCCGTTGATCTGGAAGTGGGATAAATGTTTATTAGAAACAAATTTTAAGAATTCTGTTGTCGCGAATGCTTTGTAATTACCTTGCGAATTGGGTTCTGGCAGATTATCACGCGGAACTAAATGCATTACAGTCGTTTTGCCCAATGGAAGTCCTAGTGCACCTAATGTTACATTGCAATGTAAAAATCTACCTTGGTATATGAGACGCAGTATTTCGGCTTTCGAAACAATTTCACGTTCCCAATCTGAAAGTAAGCAATGAGAAATGCATTTATGTATTCTTTATTTAAATGAATGCAGACATAATGAGTAAGTAAGTGTATACAGAAAAAGAATAAACTTGTTGTCATATTTACAAATTTATTTGAGATGAGGAAATGATTTTGAGCACGTCCCAGCCTGGCGATCACGTCGTAGTTCTACGATGTTGAATGGAACAAAGAAATTATTACTATAGATAGTAATGATTGCAGAAATTAATACCCATGTCAAGTATAATGGAAGATTAATGATTTCAATGTGGGGAATCGCAAAATATCAATTTGTACTGATGGCTGCTAAGTCAAGCAGGTTAGATGCAAATAAAGGGTGGTTAAATTTTACGTCAAGTTTTTTTCTGCATTTCATTTGACATTTCTCAATTTCAGGCTAACTCAATTTGAACCATGGAAAGACACATAATCGGGCAACGCGTAAAAGTTATTCAGACTTATTATGAAAATGGGCGTTCAAATCAAAATGCATATCGTGTACTTTTTTCGGTCAATTTAATCGTCCATTTTCACCTAAGTGGATTCGTCAATAAGCAGAATTGCCACATTTGGGTGAATGATAATCCAACCAATGCACCCACAAAGAGTGACTGTTTGGTGCGGTTTCTGGGCTGGCGGCATCATCGGGCCGTATTTTTTCCAAAATGAGGCCGGTCAGGCAGTTACTGTGAATGGTGTTCGCTATCGTGAGATGATAACGAACTTTTTATGTCCCGAATTGGAAGAAATGGATGTGGACGATATGTGGTTTCAACAGGATGGTGCCACTTGCCACACAGCTAACGAAACAATGGCTCTTTTGCGTGACAAATTCAATGGCAGTGTTATCTCACGTGGTGGCGATGTCAATTGGCCGCCAAGATCATTTGATTTGACACCGTTGGACTTCTTTCTTTCTTTGGGGTTATTTGAAGGAAAAGTTGTACATCGATAAGCCAGCAAAAATTGAAGAGCTAAAAGATGATATAATTCGGCACATTAACGGCATAGAACCTCAATTATGCCTCGGCGTCATTGAAAATTTGGACCATCGGATGGAGGTGTGCCGCCGAGGTTGCGGCGGCCATTTGGCAGTTATTTCCATACGTAATTGAACCATACCAATATTATCATAACAAAAACAGATGACATTCATTTCCTAAATAATTTGTGTTTTATTCAAAATCAACATCCCATAAAACTTAATTACCCTTTACAAGTGGAGAGGTTGAGAACATTCAATACCCATTTAAACTAGAAATATGAAAATTTCCACTGACATTTCATCTGGACTGAACAAAAAAGTTCACCCTAATCACTAGAGTTATAAACCACAACTGCAGGTTCCAAATCACAAAACCTATCACGGAAAAAAAAGCCCTACTGAAATAACGTCTCATAACAACAAATAAAAACGAGCATATTATTTCCAATCACTTCTGCAACAAGATCATAAATCAAATGTTAATGATTATGACTAACCAAAGTACAAATAGACGGAACATACAAAGCTGCCTCTTGGTTACTATTTAATTTATTATGATAAAACAAACAACAATTACCAACAATAGATATAATAAGTGAAAAAATAAATATCCAAGGCATAGATTACAATTTTGGACTTCTTCCAAATCCATTCCTTACTATGTGAATCACAACTTGTACAAAAATATTTAACTCTGATTCTAAAGAGGGCACCGAATGACAAGTACTGATGGTTTTTTTGTTTTTACTTTTGCTTTATAAATTTCATTCGGATTGCAATTGAATACTGATGGGTTGGCTGTAAAGTCTTTAAGTCTGTTCGTACTAATATCATGCATGAGAGGGAAAATCAATGAGTGAAAGTGTCTTGACGACGCAGTTCAACTGGGAAACGGTGGTATCGTAAATTGGAAATAAAAATCCCATTGATGCGTGTCTCTCGATTTCTTTATGAAAATTCTCCATCCAACTCAAGTGGCAATTTAGTAACGAAAACAAAACAAAGACATAGACTATAAATCCGATATACAGGATACAGCAATCAATCGCTTGACAGTTGACACATCTCGTTTGCATCTCATTTTACTCATTCCGCGTCATTATTACCTACAAGACAACTCGGCTGCAATCAATTTTGAAAAGTCGCCATTTCCGCCATTGATTTTTAGCCTTTCGCCATCATCCACGTTTTGGTTTTCCTCTGCTGTTTTGTTAGGCTCTTTGAGCTTTTCTTCGCATTTCATTTATCTATATACAACAATAATTGCAAAAAGAAAAACGCACTTCGGGGCAGTGCCCTTCAAAGTGGCACCGCATATATAATGACGACATAGTTGGAGGAACAGCTGCTGCTCCACCATTTTTAATAAAATATTATTTACCATTTCTTTTGTGTGATTGTTGACTCACTGCTTTGCTGTCAGAAAATATAACAAAAAAAAAAAAAAAAAAACACTTGTGCTACTCGTATTTTGCTGCATGCCTTCAATTAATTTCCATGTCGTTCAGCATACAAAGTGCAGATTACGAGCTGTCAAAAGCCACTGTAAAGGCAAAAACAAATAAAGATACAACATCCTGGTGCTTTGACATTCAACGACTCAATTCAAACATTATAATAAAAATAATTAAATGTTGGCGCTTCGCGTTTACCTCCCTTAAGCCTCCTCCTCCTTCTCCTCGCAAAGCCCCTCCAAAGAAGCAGTTCAAGTTCCTGTCACCTTGAATGTGCCATTTGATCAATTCGATATTTGCACTTGTTTTGGGCGCAGAAACCATCCCAGAAACAGTCCGTCAATATACACAGGGACGTGTTTTCGAAAGTTATTAGCATAATTTACATATATGACGACGGGCAGGGATTTGTATTTACTTTTTAATCTTGGCGAAGAAAACAACTCTTAGTACGAGTGATAAACGAGTTTTATATAAACGTGCCTTGTTTGATTTTTAAGTTAATCGTTGTGCAAATTAAATTAAACTTAAGGTTGGAGTACATTTTCACCTAAATGTGATTGTTACGAGCACAAAAAAGAAACACATGATAAAGCTCAACTCGTTTTATCAGCACCCTATCATTGGAGGCTTTAAATAAACAGATGACACAACTGTCATAGTGGGAAAAAATAAGCACTAGATAGGCGCGTAAACATCTATGTTTGTATTAGATTTTAGCCACTAACCTCACTGTGCTACTCTGTAGTTGGGTAAGAAAGCAGTGTGCAATATATAAACACATCAAACAGGTGACAAGTGCAACTGTATGTAGACGACTGTCATTCACATCTCTAATTCATGGTCAGTATCGTTTGCTTGCAAGTATTGTTGGTCGGCGGCCGCAGGCCACAGATTATTTAATGTGAAGCCGTACGTATGAGTTGAAGAGAATCAGGGACAATGAATGGCTTAGAATCTGTGATCGAAATGTGACACATGATGGCAAAGCGTGCAATCACGCGGACTTAATACGAGTACAACAACTGAAAGTAGTAATTATTTTTAAGGATAATTATAATCCAAATATGACTTGCATTTTTTTCTTTTCTGTCAATTTTTGTATATAATATATGCGCTTCTAATAAGTCTCGAATGTCTATCACATGTGTCTTGTTTTGCTTTGGTTTCTCGGGTACTTTGGTGACAGAAAATATGACACAGCAATGAATTTTGTGTTATAATTAAACAGAAAGTATATGTTGATTTAATTGATTTAATGTCGTTGATTTAGTTGTCGTTAGCGACAGAAAATAGGTTTATGGTCTTCAACTAACTTATAGTCAGTTCAACTGATAACACGCACAGCTACTTCGAGTTGACGTTATATTTTCTTTTGTGTTATAACACAAGTGAGACTATTTGGCGTATACAAACTCAAAACTGGCGCCATAGCTATCGCCGATAATGTCTGTTACGTCACATTGGTGGGAGCCTTTAAATCTTCAAATCTCTATATATATAAAAATCAATTGCTGTGCGTTAGTCGGGTAAAGGCTCCAGACCGGCTCGACCGATTTGAATGATTTTTGTGTTGTTTTGTTTGTCTTGAATCAGGGATGGTTTAGAAAAAAAGAAAAGTCAAAAAATTCTCAACATGTTGCGCTTTAGGCGTAAATTTAGTTTTCCAGTAAAATTCATTTTCTATCTTCAATAATAATCCTATAATTTTGTTGTGAAACTTCAATGCACCGAGAGTGTAATGAAAGGCGTTTGATTTGATTGTGAAGAATCTCAAACCGAATGTCAGCCGAGCGACGATTTTGAGTGGAAATTATAGGGCAAAAATTCTCATTACGTGGATTCGATTTATTCAGAACGATTTGTCATTGGTATTCAATTTCCCGTGCGTTTCGATTTCGCTATTCCAATCGCTGGAAATCTGTGGCATCAATCTTGAATTCCCATATTTTCATACGTCAATCATTGCGGTTTGATTGAAACACATGGACATTGCTATTCTTTACTTATTTATATCGTTTAAGTATTGAATTCACTGCGCATGTTCGAAATTATTATTTTCATTAAATTAACGAATTTGGGCGGAACTAAGTTCGCTGGGTCAGCTAGTTTAATTTATAAAAAAGAAAATGAATTCAATGTTTTTAGGTAGTACGTTTTGAGGTGTACTAAAATACGAGTTGGGTGTGCAATTTATAAAATTTTTAAAATCTGTTATTTCAGTTGGAAAATTAAATCTCTGCCCCTATGTTGATTTCTCCGTCCCATTCTTTTGGTATATTTGTCCGAAGTTATGTTCCAAGTTGGCAACCGTGACGTAAACTTAACAGCTTTAAGCTGGTACTTATTGAGAAATGCTTGCACACGGACTTAGAGGATTCTAGGTGCGGTTCGTTTTGTTTATTTGTTGCATACACTTCGTTGACGTTTGAAGAGCCTAAGAGGAGTATTATATAAAAGTAGCTATCGTTCCATAATTTCCCGCGATATTGTCAAAATGTAACACTCGGTGAAATTCAACTTTATAAACAAACCTCTGAAGTTTCTTTCCACATAAGTCTTGTCTGTGTACTATACCGCATGCGAATTACCAAATTCCTTTGCGTTCATCAACTCGCTCATCGCAGGCAATTTAAAATTGAGCTCCGCAGCGCTTCCAAATGAATAATCGAGCGCAAGGCATGACCGATTCCCCCCCCCCCCCCCCCCGCTGCTAACTCACAGGAAACCACAAGAAACCGCAAATGGTCTGCGGTGGAATCCTTTCGCTTTCTACACTTTTTTCCCTCTTTAAGTCACCTGAGTAGGATGGGGGGAAAAAAAATCAAATAAAAATCACCGACCAATTCTCTGTCTGTCCTGTACTACCACCTGTATACCTATTTTGGCCAGTCTCTTCCTACTATATGACGTCCTATAGACCACCATATATATACATATATAGACTGTCAACAAAAGTGTAATGGAGCATTTAAGAGATTTCGTTGTTTGTATTCCGCCTTAGTAGGTACGGTCTCCATTTATTCACACGAAATTACCATATACACGTTTTTAGCGCATTAAAATTTTGCCCGGGTACCGTGCCACATCAACCCACTTATACCCCACAGTCACGCTCTGGTCACACACACACACAAATACATTCTACAGTGGCTATCGATCCTTCCGTGCGGAGTGCCAACCAAATGAAGCTATACTCACAGAGCACAGACCGTGGGGATAAATCACAGCATCGCCCGACACAGCTCGGTTAGAATACTAATTTGCAAAGCAAAAACAAAGAGCGTTTAAACCTTTTCGACGGATTGCGTAGCTCCAAGTGTTTTATTTAAAAGAGTTCTAGCGCGCACGATGGGTGAATATGGGAGTAGATTATTTTGCGAAACCGTCTTGCTTTTATTCATGCCTTGCCAACAAATTTATTAAAAGGTGCGCAATTACAAGCGTCTATTTTGTGGGAGACAGGCGTTCTTTGCAAGTTACTCGTACTGTATGTTTCCGAATTTAGAAACCGGAAAATATTTATTAAATCTTTTGTTTTGTGCCATATAGGTACGTGACTGGAGTTAATCAGTTAATCTAGTTTATGGAATTTCACCCAATCTAACAACATGTGCTTTGAATTTAAAAGCAACTACAGTTTAGTAGAATTAAACTAACAAAAATAAAGTATACAGCTCTTTTAGACCGGCGCTGACGGTGAAAAAGAGCGTACATAATCTGATATTAACCAAATACATTTATAATGATAATGATAATGATTTTAATTTATAATGAGCAAATGTATTTTTCCTTTGGGGGTGGTAAAGCGTTCTGTCACAAAGAGGAGTCAATGAGGCACAAACCGTATATAGCCGGCTCATTTTTAAAAGCTCTGTTCGATTTTTGAGCGAAGAACCGAGTTTTCTATTAAAGACTCTTCTTACATTTTTGACAGGCAAACTTAACGAAGAACCAGCTAGGCATGTGCACATTATTAAGAAAACTGACAGATTAATTGAATCTGACGTTTCGAGGATAAATTTGTTAAGAGAAAGGGCGCAAACGAAATCACCGAATATAGATTTGCGCTTTATATTTGCCGTGTTTTTCGTGGTTAAAAGACAATACCCGTCTTACGTAGGTTCGTTAAAAAAATATATTTTATACAAGTCTTTTAGAATTGAATATAATCAATTAAGTATCGGTATTTGCGTTCCTTTTAAGCTCACAAATTTGTGAACAACCCTCAACCTAGAACAAAAACACTTAAATCACGCTGTTCGTTTAAAAAGTCACGCCATATAACACCAGAAAGCTTTATTTTTTTTAAAGTCGGAAAAACATCCGATTTCGTGAGCCATGGCAATTAATTTTCGCCCCACATACACTATCCACGCATCTAAAACAATAACCTCACTTAATTGCATCGATATGCCAGCAAAACTGAGTACAAAAATGAATAAAAAATGGGTAAAACCAATAGGGTGCACAAGAACGAACGAGAGTTGAAAACTACCCCTAACAAAACTCACAATAATACAAAAACCCAATACACATCGATACAAAAAAAAAGTAATCAATATCAGCTTCAGCACCTTCGTATTCCCGCACTTGTTGTTGCGGATAGAATTCGTGGTAAACAAAAAAAAAAATAAAAAATAAAGTAAAAGCCATAACCCAACAGGCTCACGCTCAATTCATCCTTTTCCAATTCAGGGTGGAGCAGCGACCAAACACACGGGATCAATCGGTGTATCGACATCGAAATCCGTCGCTGACGACAACGACAACTACGAGGACGTGTACGACATAATTTATGTAAATGAACCACGTTGCAGATTAATCAATTAGGCAAACACAATGCCAGTGTGTACATATTGTTCTGTAGCCGCCCCCGAACCCGAACATAACAACAGCACAAACACAACGCAGTGGTTACTTGTTACAAGCACAATTGTAATGGGAAATATTGGGGTCTCGACTCTGGCAATGCCCCCCTGTATTCAGAGTTGTATTCACGTAGTTGCCAAATATTTTGCTTTAAAAAAGGTATTTAAAGGTATTACATAGGCATCGCCATCAGCGATAAGCTATCTAGCCGTATGTACTAAGAATAAATCTTCTGTTATCGATATATGAAATACTACTCACCATCGGGCCAATTATCGAATACTGTTTGTGCGATATCACCAGCTGAGTCTGAGGGGCTGAATAGGAATTCTTTTGTTTTGCCGCTAACGAGTATTAATCGGAGATTTATCTGAAATTGAAAAATAAATACGATTATTAGTCAGAGTCAATCGATAGGCAGTTGAGTGTTATCGCTGTTGACGGTGTTATGTCAGGGGAAAAAATCAAAACATAGAATGTAGATATTAAGTTTAGTACATTTAAGTTGATCATAAAACACTGTTTGACCTAAAATGAATCAACACAAACAACAAACTTGTATTGTAAGAACTATTTCATTCCAATATTCATATGGATACGTTCAAATCATTACTAAATCTGACATTTATCTGATGCGATTTGTTTGACTGATTACGGAATCAGTTTTACTCAGTTGAAGTTTTCGGAGCGATAACCAACAAAACTAGTCAAGAATTTCCCGACTGACATTTAATAATTGTTTCGAACTAGATTGACGTTACTTGAAAACAAATAAAAGCATTACCTTCTTGCAACAACTTTTAACAGTCAGATGTGTTGGTGTTTGCGATTGTTTATTGAGTAGAGCGTTCTATTCGGAAGAATGCTGTCAAATTGTCAAATAGTCGTGCAATAAATCAAAGTATTTTGACATTCACTTTTCAGTGAGATAGATGTGATGTGAATATAAATATCAGCAGTATTTAAATCACATCCGACCGGCCTGGCCTGACTGTAATGTATGACATTTCACACTACAAAGTTGGCAGCATTTACTATAATTTGGTATGTGTATTGCGTTTGTCATTTAACCAAATCAAATTTAAAAAGGAAATAATGTATAATTCACTAGAAAATATACGTATTTCCGCGGCTTTCATTAATGTCACGTGCATATGGCTGTGACGTGCGAAGAAGGGCGTGACATTTAAATGCGAAATGTTTACTGATTTCAATAACTAGTAATCATTTTTTGAAATGTAGATAACTTTTCATTTTTCTAGGTGAACACAGTGCAAAAGACGCCGTCTTTATATTATAAAATCACAAAGTATGCATGTGTTTTTGTTTCTACATTCGATTCAATTCATAGCGCAAAGTCAAAAAACAGCGCGTCGCATGAAATAGTTCACTCAACTTTGGTCCACGTTGGTCTTATTGAACGAACAAACAGTTTAGTTTTTCAACAGCACATGCAAAGTATGCGATAGGTTCGATATCTAGCCAAATACTTTCAGCATGCAGAAACTCTTGAACACAACTAACTAACTGCATGTTAGATATGTACGCCTAAACGAAATAAGAAAGTGCTGTGCCTTTTTTTTCTTAACAAGAGAAAGGCATTACCTGACGTTTTGAGAGCGTCGTATATTTTCATAAAAGTCAGATTGCTCTTAAAACAATTGTATAATCGCAAAAAACAATTACCAAGTCTTTTGACATGGGCAATAGAAAAGATTTTAGAATGTGACACGTTTGTCAAAAATTGTGACATTAGCGTTACAACGGACTATTAAACCACCAACATAAGCATATCTTCAATATTCTGGAAATAATTTTTAGATTTACAGCAAAAACAATAAAGTAATCTTTTTGATTGGCTCTAGATTAGTAGAACGTCTGTCATTCAACGGAGATTGAAATATGGCCAATGTCAACCACTACTATGAATGTGTAGTTTTCTCTTTCTCTTTTTGTCTTTTGAAACCACAAATTCCATATCCGCGACCCTTGTAATGGATATACGAGACTGTTACAAATGAATGACGGATTACGAAACCTAACCTCACATTATAGGTACGTCAAAAAGATTTTTCTTTTAGATGTCAGAAAAAATAAAATAAAATCAGCAACATCCAGCAGTCGCATGCGCAACATTTCAATTGTAACATTTCCCTCACACAACAATGCACAAATGTCAAACAGTGAACAAGTTTTCCTGTCAAATTTGACCGTATGAAAAAAAAAACAAACAATTGAATCGCGGCACTCTTGTGCAACGTAATGTGTTCATTGCTTTGTGTGTTTATTTCTGCAGCTTCCAGTTTTCATTAAATTTACGCTTGCTGCACGACATTTTTATGTCGTTGTGGATGACGGTCGCAGCATATTACAGCTAAGTTTGTTTTTGGATGTTTTCCACTGCTGCTTGGTACGGAGAATGGAGATGTCGTCGTCTCATTTGATCAGACATATTTTTCATCGTCTTGGTTGGTGTCTGTGGCTGTTGTTGATGTTATTTTGTTTTTGGAAGGCCTTATTCTTTGCGCCACCATCGCACCAGCTGACAAATGTAATTGGTATATTATGCAATTTCGTTTCGTAATGGTAAATGGAAATGAGTAAGTGCGATTTTAAGATCTTCAAATTGGGTAATTTGAAGTATGCTAAAGTTGCCACTGAAAGCAATGTGCCGCAAAAGGGAAGAGAGAATGTCGCCACATTAGTGATTAGTGGAGTACGTGTTAGAGTAGTTTTGCATTGAGAGATTTATGTTTAGTAATTGCGCTAATTACTGCGTCATAAAATGGATGAGTACCTAAATAAATTTGGTTCGGTTGATTTTTTTCCGGGTTTCCGATCGTAGTGAAATATTTTGTATTTTATTGAATAACTGAAGTCTGATTAAGGTGATGTTGACTGTTCGAAAAATACTTTGACGCCTTAGAAATCAATAATGGAAAACTCGTGACAGAAAGTGATTTGTTGTTGTCAAGTTGTCATTTGTAAGTATTTGCCTGTTGATAGATCAGTTTAAATAGGACAAAGAAAAATGTAGCAAGGTTGCGACACAAAATAACGCAAATCACATGGCAGCGTTTGATTTTTCAGTTGGCTTAAGCCGATTAAATTTCACATGTTTTATTGTGCCATGAACCCTTTCAAAAGAAAAAACGAGTTTACTTAAGTCAATTGCGTGTATTAAGTATTTGTTTATTGTACTGAAAAATAAGTTGTCAATAACTGGATGTGTTGAGTAAAATTGCACTTTAATTAGTTGGCAGCACTTATGACCTGAAAGCAACAATTATTGTGTGCAGTTAAGGACGTACATATTTATTTAAAGAGGCAATGAACGCACATACAGCACAAGTTGTAAAACAAAATATTGAATGCTGTCAATGTCAAAATTTTAGCGAAGGAAATGCGCGATTTAGTGGTTGGTTTGGATTTATGTTTGCGCGTTATTCGAGTTAGTGAAAGAACGGCAACACACTGAACAGATGTCGGACCAGCTCTTACACCAGCGGTAATATATAACT
The DNA here is from genome assembly GCA_946477585.1 of Cheilosia urbana. Classification (NCBI taxonomy): domain Eukaryota; kingdom Metazoa; phylum Arthropoda; class Insecta; order Diptera; family Syrphidae; genus Cheilosia; species Cheilosia urbana. Next base: position 12,564,771 of record OX297854.1, on the reverse strand, counting down.
ATAAAAATACACATTGGCCGTGTCCCACTGCCCGTTAGACGACTAGCGGCATGTGAAACTTCATGTATAGAGAAAAATGACATTTTACCATTTGCGCTAGACGTTTAGCACTTTTTGTGAAATATCTCTCAACCTGTCAAAGGAAATCGTTCAAACGTTTACAAAATAAAAATAAATACGAAGCCGATCAAATGTAATTGTGATAAAATTGGTAATAATGCAAGTAAAATAGCAATTCAGATATTGTTTTTATAATATTTGTATCATTTCTTCAGTTGTAGTGTGGAAATAATGTCACTTTGTCGCTGCCGCTAGGGTTTTAGCGCGGGCGTTTCTTCATCTGGCATATTTTGTGCTAGATGTCTAGCGGGCAGTGGAACGCGGCTATTGTGATCAGTATTTTCCAATACCACTATTTTTTCTCTTAATATCTACTACACTTTTTTATAATTTTCTCTCTTTTCCTGTACAATACAAGCATTCGCATCCCTGATCTGTGCTGATATCGTTATAGCTGTCAAACTATAATGTCTTTAAATTTTTACTCAGATAGCTTAGTTAATTTTTTCGAACCACTGATCTGAAACAAAAAAATAAATACCAAATCACAGCTAAAAAAAAGGAAAATTCATATTTTTTTTGACAGTTCAGGCTCTACTCTGATCCTAACAAGGAAAACTCCTAATGGTGAATATAGTTAGTGAAAAAAATATTTCATAACTTTGTTCCCGTTCAGCTTTTCTTTGAATTATTTTAAGCGAAGATTAAAACTTTGCATCTAGTACAATCTGAATAGAAATTCGATCCGTAAATTTACATTTCCAACGACCGCATTTTAAATGTTCGACGCATCTAAAAATTTGTTTTAGTAGGTATGCCCAGTCGATCACGTACCTGACAGTTTGACCCCACTCAAAGCTTATTCACCACGAGTGTCAACCTTTGGACAGTCCGCAATCTACTTCCAACTAATAATCTACACTTTTTCAGTAAAACAGTAACTTGTTGCTGATTATCTAACGGCTAGTTTCGCTGCGCTCTGTCACATCATACACTTTAAGAAAGAGAAATACCCGTTTTGTCTTTTTTTTTTGTCTGCCCTCGGGTGAATTCAAATGCTTAATACGATTCCAGTTCCATCGAAAAGGGAAAACCGCAATACGTCATAGAAAACATACATTAACATTTTTTTTTACATTACGCCGCCTGTCACTAATAGTGTAATGTCCCAGGGGTTTTTCAAATAATAACAAAGTGCACCAAATGTCATCCGAGTGCGACATATAAATTATGATTGCACTATAGACTGCGCGCTGTTTTTTTTCTAGTGAAATACGCTTGTTTTACATTTAATTACATTTTTACCAGCAAAAATATTTCTAAAATCACAGCGAATTCAAATCAGAAAATAAATGAAAGCCACATCAAATTAAATGAGAGCCGCTGGCACGTAAAATGCACATAAGGGTCAAGTTCGCGTATGCGAAACCTGCCATCAAGCCGCACACACTCATGCAAATTCGAAAGTATTCAGGCAATTAAGCCATTTTGTATAAACAAATCCATAATGCTGCCTCTACAGGGTGATCTACTTCATAGTTTCGTTTAAAAATATATATTTTCAATTTTAATTAAATTGCGCTTGTACATCACATGAGCGTTGGCGCCCAAATAGCAGGTGCGCGTGGTTTTAAAACTTGCCCGCACATAGAGCTAGGTATAGGTAGGCGGTAGGCAGATACGTATACTACATACGAATAGGTAATTTATTGGATCAAATGAGCAAGCACCTGATTTATATAGGTGTATTTTTCAAATTGCATTGGGAATATTATTAGCTGCGCTATAGCGATGATGTTCGATGTACCAGAGTGCGATGTGCGCTGAAATTGTGTGGTTAGTATCGTGAAAAAACACCTGCACTATGCGTCAAAAGGAGGATGGGGCGGTTGCTGTTGCTATAGTGCGTGCCTAGAGAAATTTTAACAAAATCGGAAAATAATTTATGTAGGCGTGTGTGTGTGTTGGCTAATGTTAAGTGCACACGAGATTGCGGAATTGAATTTAATTGCACTCTTTGCTGGCGAGCTGAATGAATGGAACGGGTGAAGGTGGATGGCATGGATGATGTATGAGGTGAGTCGATAATGGTGCACTCGATGGGTGCGGAATGTGTTATGTGTGCGGCGTCGATGATTTAGTACAATCATAATTGCTAGCAATTATTCGGCTGGCGTTTTGTAAACAACTTGGTTAATGTTCGAAGAAAATTGCTTTTATTTTAAAATAACCTGAAATTATGTTATCCAGAACGTGCGCTGATATTTATTTGAATTCATTTTGAAGGATCTTGTCGTCCGTAGGATTGGGTATTAGTTTGTACATAAATGCTGATAGGAGACCTTTCCACTTGCAACCAAAAATGCAGTAACATTTTAATCAACCTATGTACTTGTACAGCTGATGTGAATCACACATGCAGAAAGACAGAAGATACCCGAGGGTTACCGACTACGTTGTGATTTTCCATATCTGTGTTGTAATTTTTATGAAGGCTTTATCAAATTTACACAGCAGCAGCAACATCAACTGTGTCAGCGAGCAGGTTTAAACATTTATTATTATCACTATTCTGGTACTTATTAATTATTAAGAATTTTTTATTTTTTTGTCCTCTCTAAAGAGGCTAAGAATTGATTTCATTTTCATTGTAAAGATTAACTATTTGGCAGCACCAACTTGAATTTCAAAGTCATATTTGTGGAGACTTTGTCTGTCTCTTTTGCCTATCGCAATTTCCACATATGCTTGATTGATCCCGTTGTCGTTTCTGTCTGTCTCCAGTAAACGGTGGACCTTTGTAAGTTAAGTTAAATTTCTGGATTCTTTATTTGAAAATTTGGTTTTTATAGAAAATAAAATCAGCTCAAAGCATTTGGATATTTGTTATTGGTGGTGACTAAGATTGACGTAGTCCAGGGCGCAACAAACTGGGTTCCACTTGACTTGTGGCTTAGCTCTAGGAACATAGTTTACGACGACGCGACGACGTAACTATGAACGTAAATATCGGGAAACACTTTCCTACATTTCGCAGTTTGATTTTCGTAAACTCGTGTCCTGGACCGATTGCTGTGGCAAAACTACGCTCACCTGAATCCAAAAAACTTCCATCTCCAAAGTCGTTAATGTTATTGCCTATAACCTGCATCATCCAATGTTTACCCCCAACCTAAAGCTGTTTTATCAAAATTATAACAAATGACAAAGTAAACGGCGACTCTATAGATAAGCTGAACGTGGAGATATCGTTAGCACTTTAATATGCAGCCGCTGTATGTGCGAGTTGCTACATAAAGTGACTGTTATGGCCTTGCTCCTTTACATGTTGAAAGGTTTTCAAATCGCATTTATTCGTTTAAGGAAGTTAGCATCCTTCTTGAGGCGAATTTTCACCTGCTCCTGATTCTATGGCCTTCCTAAATAATATATAAACAGCTTCCATTCATCCGGTCCATACATCACCTGACAACTAGATAACAGCGACATTCCCCTTTCTCATTCCTTTATATGCAAATTTTTATCATAAACCACTCACGTTCTTTGTGTACACATTTTTTTTTTGTATTGATACACAGTCTGAGTTCCCGCCCCAGTAATCTCATTTTAAATGCACATACTTATATATAATTATAAAATATTTTTGCTCACACTCTCTGCGGCACAAAGAATGATACCCATTGTTCAGCTTGTGCTTCTTAGTCCTTTTTTTTTTTGCTCATATCTGCTCGTAACTTTAAAACAGATTAAGAACTTCCGTCAAAAATGAGTCAGTGGAGTTGAATTAATTGAAAGCGTTTCCACTTTATACATTGAATTCCAGTGCACATTATGCACGACTGCTGTTCATTCAAAAAAAAAAAATCCACTTAAGTGCACTCTTTCCTAGGAACTACTTTATCATAACTGCAAATTATCACCAATGGGGCTTCATCACCATTATCTGAATCAACACCAGCTGTAATGAACCACAGAATCGAATTAATTAATGCACAACGCCATTCAAAGATGAGAACTCAATTTGGTTCATCTTTCGCGTTTTTCACCCCACCATCCTCATCATTATCACTGACATCAGTGCGTACTCGATGTGAAATCACATTTGTTGACAATTCACTTTATAGGATAACAGACAAAGAATCGAGCCGTGACAGACACGACGCATATCGATGCCGGTAGACGTGCAATCAGACGGAAATCATCGTCAGAAAACGTACATGTGGGAAGTGCTTAAAATGAAACCAATTGATATGTGAATAACTTTTCTTTATTTATAAATAAATTTTATGTTGTTTTTATTTTTATTTTTGGAGGTAATAAGAATACGATTGTTTCGTGAGTTGAGTTTGATGGTTTTTTAAGTTGATGTGTCAAAGAACTTTTGACATTTGAATTGTTGCCGACGTTGCGCAGTTTTTTCTGATGACAGTAAGTTAAATAAGTGACAGGTGTTAACTTTTTTACTGCGATTATTTGTAGGCCAAAATTGTAGTAGAACTATACAACTCCTATTTAACGTGAGAGTGAAAAATAGTTTGGGAGCACCAAAAAGTGACATATTGTTGTCAGAAGAAAATAAAAAGAGGAAACGTAAGTCTAAATACCACCTGGCCAGACTGTGACTGATGCCCTCAAACACACAATGTGTCATTAGGATGACCTTAACAACAAAACTCTACATCCCACAACCGAATTACGTTCAAATAAATTACGGCGAGCACTCTAACCTCTGACAACAATTTGTGAATTTTAAGTACGCCAGCAAACAACCTCCCGCATGTCATCGTATACTGAAGAAGAAGATATGGCGGCGACAACACCAATCATATAAAACAGGAATCTGGAAAATTTAATGAGATTTTTATGCATTCACATAAAAAATAATGCAAATGCCACATTATGCGCTCTAAATAAACCTCGCAGTACCTACCCCCGTCGTCTAGTGCGCGGCGCCTAAGGGCAGCCTTCCAGCACTGTGTCGCCATTATATCGCAACCCACCCTTTTCTTCTTTGGCGCGCTCGTTGCTGTCCTGGGTCAAAGTCAGTTCATTTAAAATGCCATAAAACTCGCCTTGATTCTATTGATTTATGTGGCTCACAAGCCCACTGATGGAACACCCGCCTCCCTTCCCTTGTGTGTGTGTGTGTGTGTGTGTGTGTGTGTGTGTGTGTGTGTGTACTTGTGCTTTGTTTTATCTAAGGCTCATACCGCGCTCATATATATAGATTGATGCCGATGGGGGACGGGCGAGGTGGCTCTGAATGGTTATATTATTCTCTATTCTTGAAATCGTGCGCAGGGGTTTGTTGCCAACTGTTCTACCGTTGCATTCTCCCCCGCATATATATATATACACTTGGAAGCCGCACTTAATATTTTACCTGCTTCAAGAGTCTGCAGCGAATGGATTGTATAAATATAGTGTAGTCGCGTTAAGACCGCCGCTGCTGTTTGCAAATTATTATGGCAGCGCACAAGGGTTGCTATACTATGGCATGAAGGCCAAGGGTTGTGTTTGCCCGTTCGAGAGAACCAGCACAAGGCAGATCGCATCGCGCTCTATTGTTTGCCAATGGAATTTTTATATTATAAATTCTTAGTGGCGACGCAGTTGGATATCTGCATATATATAGAAACTTACTGAAAGACCCACAAAATTGGGTCGAAAGGGATGAAGACGAACTTTTAATGGGCGCACATTTTTCACCGAGTGCGATCTCCTAGAACCTAGAGTGTATTACTTTTTTTGTATTTTAATTCTGGAGCAACTCCAAACACTTTGTGTATGAGGAAACGGAAAGGTCGAGCTTAGGTGTGAATTAAATCGACCAAGTTCGTGAAAACAAAAGCCCCCGCTTTGTTTCGAGGAATTTCCAAGTGCTCCGCAAGTACTCAAATAGTGCATATAATTATATTTACAATCTTGCTTATATTTGCAAATCTACCTCTAAGTGAAGCCTTTGAGGGGATTGTGCATTATTATTTGGCAAGTGAGCGATGAGATCTTGAAAAGGCTTTTGCTTGGTTTTGCCTTTGGTACAAGAAGAAAACAAGCAAATCATAGCGGTCTTAGGAGTCTCTTTGTGCCTCTGTTGCTGGCATTGTCCCTACCCTTTAATATTTCGCATAAGAACGGTTTGGTTAGGAATTCTTCGCAGGGAAAATATAAATGAATAGGACAGCTTTCAGTTAGCTGTCATTACACTCTCGAATGCCTGTCATTGGTTCGTATAAGGATTGTGGCAGAGTAAAGAACCCTTTCTGGAACCACAAGACTCGTTGCTGTTTGTACCGACTTTGACGGAGCGCAGCAAGTGTTTTCAAATGCCACACACGGGCAAACTTATCGGTAATGCCAAAACTACTTAGATAAAGTTTTGTATAGGTCTTGGCGGGGGATCTTAAAACCAAAGAATTGTTAGATGGTGGATACCAAAATCTGCAATAGGGTCGAAATTGGACTCTCCCCGGCCTAGAACCGCATTTATAAGGACCTATAACTTCTTAAAAATCGGCTTTCGGATTAATTTAGACTTACTGAGCATTTGGGATTATTTATAACTTCGGCTTAAGGATTATTTTCGACAGAATCTTGTTTGCTTCTGGTCGTTGACGCAGTCTTTTTTTTACCACCGACGGATTTGTAGACTCGATTAATTGCGCAAGCTACTGATCAAATTTTTTAATGCATTCTTTGAATCCGTTTAAAGACAAAATAATGACACCCGAAATAGATTTCGGACGAGAAAATTTCAAAACACACCCCTATTGCAGATTTTGGCACAAGAGATTAGGCCCGCAGCTGATAAGTTTAATTTCAAAGCATGGGTTACTACCTCGAGTAGCACCAGAACAAACAGACATTTGACAAACGTCACTAGACATAATACTGCCTAATACGGATAGCTATCAGTGGTTGACATCACCTTCATTTTTAACTTCCTCGATTACCTCTTAGCAAGATATTGTATTCGTACAAAATTTCCAACTCGAAATTTTAACCAATTCTGACACTACGATGATAGAGGAACTCAAAAAAGTGAGTCGCATAGTTCTGTCCGTCTGTCTGTCCGTGTGCCCCCGAGGCCTACAGCCTAAACTACTGCCCTAAATTGTTTCAAACTTCTGATTTGCAGTTTGTGGGCCTACAGTTCGGGGATGTTTTTTTTTTTTTTTTGCAAGGCAACCTCAATATTAATGGTAGGTAGGTTCTTCCCATATAAAATGTTCATACCAGTTTGATTTGTTCGAAGCCGGCTCTAACGATTTCAACCAAAATTGATATTTTAACTTTAGTAGATGGGGTTACCATGACTGCTAAAAATTCGAATAATGATACTTTTTAAATTTCGAAATAACTCGAAAACGGTCCATTATGATTAGAACAAAAATTAATTTCTGAGGTAATGTGGTCATTTCTAACTTAATGGCAAACTCAGTTTTTCTCTATATTATCGTACAATGGATGTTTGAAGAAAGTTTAAAAAATAATTATTTTCTTTAGTTTACCTGAAAACGACAGTAACGATTTAGACCAAAATGCAAACTTATAGAATCAAATTGATGTATTCAAAATGATTGCGTCCTTAATTTTCAATTCGGAGCACCGAAAACGTTAATTTTAAAAATTGCTCATATGTCGAAACCCCTATTTTCGAGTTAGATGAAACTTTAAAAACCAAGTAATGCTTATATCCCGCACAAGAACTTATAATCGGTTTTTAGCTATATAGTTAACAAATAGTATTTTTCAAACTAAACATTGCAATTTTCGGTACTGTTTTGTCTGCCATATATTACAAAAACCGCTGTAACGATTTTGATCAAATTAGGTATTAAAGATATTTTCAGTATTCTAAATAAGATCCCGTACTTAGTTTTTCTCCAAAAATTCGTAGAAATCTGTTTTTTAATTATTTTTCAAAAATGGCTACCCAAAAGCCGATCTCTGTTCATATATATTTTTAAAACTCAATATTATATAAATTCAAATTTGCAACAGCCATTAGAAATGCAATTTTATACCAAATATTACATACATAGATACTCATCTTTTTTTCAACCAATCAGAAAATTTCACTTCATTTGCACACGTCCACCGGGATATTTAGTAGATAAAGATATCGATCTATCACGAACACTACCTGCAATCATTGACAACTTAAACCAGCGCCATTAATCTATTCGAGTCAAAAATAAAAACATGCTCTTACAAATCAAATATAGAAACTCCTACTATGCTTGTAGTAGTATATAAAACTTGTAAAGTGTAAGACCTTTAAAATAGTGTAGTACGCGCTTATAACTCTCTAATCAGAACTTGCGACAATTGCTTGTTGCTGAGACCCAAAGTGAATTTTATTTAACACTATTCCTTTTTCTATATTTTATGACTCGTTCTGGCATTGCTTCCCAGATTTTTAAAAAAACATCCAACCAAACTAATGATGAACGAGAAAGTTTCATTCGACCCAGTCGTGCACTTTATTTTATGATAGACGTTCGATTGAGAGCCAGTAATGCATATACCATATGCCCATAGCCACCAGCCACCACCACTTTAGAATAGTTAACCAGAAAGGCCTCCAAAATAACGCACAAAGAATGGGGTGGAAAAAATCTCCGATCAGCCTTCGTTGTACTGCTTTTAGCGAGGTCTTCCTTAAAGCGGCCTGCCATGTAAATAGCGCATACAGAGGCGCCGTCGACTCCACTTAACTAACACATTAATTAACCGGAATTATTTTTTCCCTTATCCGGAATTTTTTCTAAGCTAACTTCCGACAAATTTTGTGTTTCGGTTAACGATCTTTCCAGCAAACACCAGTCCAAATAAGCGGATTCAACTGTACCCATACATTTTCCTTTCGCAAAGTTTCCAATTGACACACCTCAGACCACAAAAGAACCGCTTTCATTTGAAAAGCGTTCGTTTTTCTTTTCCAAAACCCTCAGTCTAACCTTCATCAAAATGAAGGGGTCACTTTCTCCGTCTGGCCGCTTCATAATGAATGCATCAACAGACAAGACAAGTACAAACTGTAAACATATGCCTGCTGTGTGACCATATCTGTAAAATGCGAGACTCCTTTTCAAAATGGGACACAATTATTCAGTCCGCCCTATAGAGCCAGCTATAAATGTGAAAAGTGAAATTTCTACAAGTACCCCTTGCTACGCGGTCGATGGCACGCAATGTGTGCTTAGGTCCCCCATATTAACCATCCAATTCAACTTATAGCCATCATGACACACATATAAATCACACACAACATCCACTTTACTGGATGGGCTGCTGCGGTTTCGCCCCCTCCTTCGTTTCAATTCTATTATGCTCTCGACATGTAGCCGCAATCATGCGTAAGGGAAGTACATTTCTTTTCAATTTTTTTAGTCTCCTCTTTCTCCTTTTTCTACAAAATTGTTATTACTATCCGACCGGGTGAAGTCATCCGTCTCTCTCTCTCTCACACTCTTTTGCAGTATCACATTCCTATTAGCCATGCCAGGACTTGAGCGTTGAGCGCACCCCTTTTATGCTGCACGAATAGAGATAACATTTATCGGCAATGAACGCGCACCACTGAGTCCAGAGGGAAGGCATATTTCTAGCTTGACTGGATCCGCTCCAGGCCTCCAACTCCAACCGACAATGGCAGTGGTAGTGGTAGTCTGGTAGTACTGTCTGTGTGGGGTTGCACGCACCCATCAGATGTCGCACAGAAATCAATTTGTGTGCTTCTGGCAAAAATGTGAATAAAAAAATGAAAAAAAGAAACAACAAATCTCACTGAGCACATAAACCAATTAGGCAGGCGAAGACCCCACGTGCTCTCGGGGGAAAAGTACTACGCATCTATACAGCCGCACACGAGAACGACAAATGAATGCCATATGCACGCTCTTGACAAACCTCTTAAGGGGGGCCCCAGTCAGATTCAGAGTTACATTTCTAATTTTATTCCTTCGTTAATGTTGCCAGAGAAAAATTAAAAAAAAAAAAAAAAAACAGTCGGCTTTTGAATTTTCTTTCTCTTAAGGGTGGAATAACAGACATACACTCATCCGCACACTAAAGACAGCGAAAAAAAAGAAAAAGAAACGAACACTTTAAATCAATTAAGGCATAGAACGAACGGTACAAGAGTTTTCGGAGGGATTTGCGTCTGTACGTCACATAGAGTGCCGAATATCTAAATTCATAATTGATGAGTTATACTTTGCGGGGTGTGAAGCTAATGAATGAATCACTGCAGGGGTTCCACAGCACAAAAAAGGAGGAGACATTGCCGCCGCCACCAACAATAATGACAACGACGACGATGACGACGACGACAACGATGACGACGCGCGGCAAATTGCTTTGAGGAACCATAAATGAGTTGGAATGGTAAATTTAATTTTAACGGTTGTCGGGTCACAAACAAGTCATTGTTGCTGGCAAAGCTTTAGTGAATCTGATTCATTAGTGATTAATCGCAAATTGGGGTTTGTAGGACTTGCTTTATGGATTTTCGAAATCTGTTTTCGAGTTGTTTATTCAAGGGGGCAAATTGATTTGACCGGCCACTGAAATGGACCGTTTCTAGGTTGTAATTAAGACAGTGAAGCGGTGACAGATGTCATTTAATTGAGAGTGACAGTTGTTATTTTGTTCAACAAAAGGTGGATTTTTAGTTGCTAATTGGTAGGTGTAAGCAAGACTTTTGGTGAAAGTGGCATTTTGACAGTTTTTAACAGCAATTCAGATGATATTAGTACTAAAGAAAGATGTACTAAAAAATAGCAATCATTAAAGGTGTACTAAAAATAGGCAGCAATAATTAAGTATGTACTAAAAATTAGTACTAAAATAGTACTAAAACAAAATAAATGACTGAATGAGATAAAAAAACCAAGTAATCCTCACTATAGGTTATATATACCCAGGTGAATAGTGAGGGTTGTTTTTATAGGTACTAAAGATTGACAAAGATGACTATACAATCAGTCTAAGCAGCATGTATAGGCTGGTAAGACTGTCAGCTGTAGGTAAGATTGTTTTTAAAAGCCACTTTCGCTGTTGAAATGCCTACTCGGATGGCAGGACTTATGTCGCCCCAGGAAAGAATTAGCTGTATGCATATACATCTTCGATATAGAGGGCGCTTTAGGCAATGCCACTTTTGGGAGACCCTGGAGTTCTAGTATACTGTATAGAACAGGTCTTATAGGTCTGAATCAAGGCTAAGAAAAAAAAATGGCATGCGATAAATGTCTTCAGAAAGTTGTTAACAGAGGTTGTCCAGAAGGTGGCGTGTTGTCTTCCCAACTATTAAGACCTTGTGGATGATGATTTGATTTTTCAAAAGTCTTTCTTTCTTCCGGTATTGGCTTTGGTTACCTTTGTTCTTTCGATTAGTTTGTGTCCCGTTGAAGTTCATTTCACAGTCACTTGATAGGAATTTTGGTCGAAGGGCGATTTTAGAGAAAGTGCAAGTTTGATTAGTTTGAGGTCATCGCCGTCACACACCCCAGTAAAGTCAAATAAAACGCGTTGAAACAAATCAATAAACACGAAATCGATAACAAACTGCACAATCGCGTGGAAAATGCCACAACAATGCTCAGAGTGACTAAACACCGGAGTTAACAATTCTCATTATTTTCAACAAATATTGTAACTCGGTCCAGATACTATTTCGAGTCACAGATTAGGTGGCATTAAGCACAAACATCCACAGAGAACCACATTAATCAGCACCAACGCCCATTTCAAATTGAATTCCTTGCCAATTCTATCGGATGATTCAAATTCCCGTCCACAGCTCACTAAAATATCGAAACGCACAATGAATGGATACTACATTCGGGTATCACGTATTCAATTAGAATTACATGCATGTTCGGCTGCACTTGCACTGCAAAGGATCTCATATCAGCACAGTGATTCAACTTCCAATTAGCGCATCCATCAACGGCCTTAACAAGCAGCTTTGTATCTCTGAATCGCACAGTCCAGTGGCGCTGGCCTCACTGACACTGCATTTAATCCGGGTAGAGCCTTTACAAGCATTCATAGACACAAACAAAATCTGATTTGAAGCAACACCCTTTCGAACATCCTTTTCACTTTCCAACAAATGTCACGTGACAAACTAGTTCAATCTTTCTCTCTGCGAGAACCCCATAACCTACATTATACACAATTCAGTTTATGAAATTGAAAACGTGTATCTATTCTGTTCTGAAAATCCATTTAAATTGCAATAAACTACTCCTTGAGTTCGCTTTCAGCAACCGTAAGTGCCCGAGGAGCAGGAATAACCCCATCCGAGGAGCAAAAAAAAAAAAAAAAAACACAACATAACCATTCAACGATCAATAAAATTCATATTTCAACCAAGGAGCCTGCTGAATTGTCTGCCCTCTGCTTCGTGTACAGAATGAAATGTCCAAAGGCGATTCCTTAATGGTCATAAATTTTGTTCCTTCTTCTTCTCCGTTTTTGGAAGATTGCCTAAGTCGTTTTTATTTCGTACTTTCTGCTTGCCGAAATCGATTCCATGACAAACACACAATCCCTTGTTCATTTCGAAGTTTGAGACATGTGCCCCGACGTAGAGGCTCAACAATGACAGCATCAGGGTAGAGATGCGGCCCTGCAAGTAGCAGGAAATGACAACGAAAGCGAATCTTGAGTGAATTCCCAATCAAGTACGAACACCGGAATGGAAGTGTCTTCTGTTATGTCATGTTTTCATTTTCGTTTTCGTCGGTTTATTTTCTTATTTTTGCCTGATGCAACAGGGGAAAGCTAAATTTCACAATGGTGGTAAAAAAATGACCTCTGAAACGTCCTTCAATCAATCATCATTAATTATATTGTTAGGTTCAGGCAAGAGGGGGCGTCACAAATGAAGGGAAGATGTTACTGAAACGACACGAAGAGGGTGGCAGTTATTTGCTTTTGGGGGAGCATAACAAATGAAATGCAATTGATGCGAGGATTTGACGCGGCAGACGAGACCCTGCGGCGACAGTGTCGAATTATAATTTGGTGTCGAGGATATGCCACAAAAACAAAAGCATTTATTTATATATTCATGAATTTCAATCGACTTCAGTGAGTGTAATTTTCTGTGGATAAAGGTTAATTTATTAGCATGTTACAGTGGGCACAGGGTGCCCTTGCGGATTAACTAAAATTTATCGCGAGGCTTTGAAATGGGTTTGTCTTTAGGTGGGACGAGAGCGAGGGTGCCTTTTTGCTCATTCGGAAATAGGTGGGTATAACGATTTTGGATGTCGATGTGCGGTATGAAAAATCAAGGATTGAAGCGTATCATACGTGGCGATATTTTGTTCTTGTTGACGAATTTAGCTGCAAAAGATTAAGGGCTTGGGATGGCGCCCAACGTAGGGCGGTTCCTAAGTTTGGTACCATCCTTGTTCGCTAAAGGTTAACCTTTTTAGACGATTGTTTGATAAAAATAAAATCCACCTTGATAGCGAGTGTCCCAATATATTCTCTGAAAATATAGTAAATTTATTTATGGCGCCCAACGTAAGGCGAGTTCAGTCAAGTTCTTAAAATAAAAAGGAAGTAAGTGCAACATGTTCATATAGAACTCTAGACCTTGATTATCACAACCAATCTTGCGTGTGTGACTCGCAGATTAACTATTTAAATTTTTGGGACGAATGGAAAAGCGGATTGAGAATCTTTATCAGGGCATGTATGCTCGCGGATGTTTGTCCGACTTTCGCAAGTAGTAGGTAAGTGGATAAAATGATCAAATATTTTTCTTTTTTTCGAAACCTTAGGCTCCTCGTTTAAGTAAACATTGTCCCAACTTAAGTTATTAGAACAATTTATAAAGAATCGCAAAATATTTAAAAAGACTGCGTTCCCATACCATGCTTAAGCTTAGTACGCTGCTCAAGCTAAGTTTTCGCTCCCACAACAAATTTTCTTCGTAATTTAGCTGAGCTTAATTTAAGCTAACCCATTTAGCTGAGTGGTATACGCAGCTCGAGCTTAATAATGAAACTTTTATTTTAGAATGTCCATCATGTATCTGTCAAAACTTACCGCGCCCATTTAATGGGTCAGGCTCAAGCTAAATTTTGACAGAACGCTCTGCTCTGTTGTTTGTTGCTTTCAAATGATGACTGATTTTAACGAATATCTGGACGAGGAATATCTATCTTTTATAGAAAAAATAGTTGGCGATGCTGGTGAAACAACATCCATCGATATGGAGCCTTGCAGATAGATACCATAGCCTTTTTTTGTTTTATTGCAGTTATTGTAATAACTTGCGCAGCTGCGCAAGTATAGTCAAGTCTTCTTCAATTTCATTTGTGTCCGCATACTTGTTAATTATTCAAATTTAAATTTTTAATTGAATTGCATTTTTGAAGGAAGTTATTTTTAAAGACATTTGTGACATTTATCCACTGCGCTCTCTATGTAAAAATTTAGCTAGGGCTTTGGCTGATGTTTGGAGAGAAAAGTTGGAGACCAAATAAAATGTACGTCAGCTCGAGCAGCGTAGTAAGCTTTAACCTAAAAAATGTTAAGTGCGAGCAAAGAAAGAGTAACATATAGAAAACTACAAACAGTCAGCATCTAAAAAAGTCTCACAAATTTGGAATTTCGTGAGACACCCAAGGCCTTTGTATGATACGATGTTAATAATTAAAGAATGTTCAAGTACCTCATTTTGCAAAGGTCACATTCATATATGAGCAGGTCATAAAGGGCAATTTTACATGAACCATCCGGCCCGTAATGTGTTTTCGATTTAAAGCCTGGAGGATGAATGCAAGGAACATCGAAGAAGTGGTCTCTGCTAGACCTTTTTAGTACAATGAAGCCGGTTAATCAAGTCGTGCTTGTAATCCTTTGCTTTTACATAACACCTCAGTCGCCATTTATTTGTAAATTTATTCATTTTTAAAATTCATAAGCTCCATTTGAAGCCCAAGTTTGGGTTTCACTTTTAATGTTAAGTGGCGCCCAGAAGCACAAAAAAACACATTGTTCGTGGCTTTAACTGAAAAAATACTTTGCAACTGTCATCCTTTCGGTTGTATTGAATAATTTGAGATTTATAGGGGCCATACACGACACAGACATGTCGTTGCAAATTAATATATAATGTCTCTATCAGTATCGTGTATATCCTATGTCTGTCTTTTGCAGCGACCGTCTGCAAAAGACAGACTGCAACGACATCTCTGTGTCGTGTATGGCTCATCGCTCAGCGAAACGGAACAAAGCTTTGCGAACACCTTATAACAGCAATCATACCATTAGCATGCTTCTCAACTCAGCTGCTTGGCATTAACTTATGAGTGCCTTCCATTCGTGCCAAAAAGAAGCCTTTGCCTGGTTAAAATCACCAAACATTTGGTCACTCTATTTGCGAAAATCAGTTGGAAGTGCAGAAAAGTGCAACGCTCAGTGCCCCTAAGTCAGTTTTCAAAGGCAGGTTTCCTCACTCACCAGCTGCAAAAGCTGTTAGCTGTCGACACAATGCAGTGGAAGTTTTAGGGCGAAAAAATAATATTTAAGAGAAACACTTTTTACACTTTAAGAAAATCCAATTCTGAAACTGGAACCCACCCAGAGGAGCGTCCCCTCAAAGCTTAACAATTATGTGTCGTTTAACAAAGTTCAGTCATTTGCAAGGTAATCAATACATAAGCATTTAATTCAGCAAACTTTATGCGCAAACTTCTATAATAGGTACCCCATCCTGGCAAGTACTTTCTATCGCTTTCTGCTAATTGGCTTCCCCCACACAAACACACACACACCTTACTCTCATATCAAAGGAGCTTGTGCTTGTCTCGCAGGAAGAGCAAAAAAAAAAGAAGAAAAGAAGAAAAGAAGACGGACTTATTTAAAACTTCCACGGTGGATGTTCCACCCCCGAGGAGAAAATTCAAATTTCATTCTCTCACTCTTCGTCACTCGAAACTCGAAAGCAGTACCGCCGCCGCCGTCATGTCAGTCTTAAAATCCCTTCAGTTCATGTACAGGAGTTGTTATGCGATGCAAACAGGAGTCAGCGCCAAAGAAAGAAGAGGATACCAAAACCGAGAACACAGGAATGAAAAAAAGAAAAAAGTAATAAATACACAATTTCACGTACACTTGAGGGATTTTCGGTTACTTTGAGTACACAGGCAAATTAAAATATATATTCTGTGCCTCGTTTCCTCTGTTCTATGTTGGCTTCCGCTTTCCGCAACACAAATGCTGTATGCCTGGTCGCCGTCCCTCTGCAGTGGCGCCTCTCCATAAAGTAAGTGCGGATATTATTACCCCGCCAGAGGAGCAGTAGAGTGGAAATCACCTTTAAGGGTTGAGTGGATGAAATTCAACGACGACGGAACAATGTAAATCAGTCCGACAGCCTAGCCTACAGCCTACAGATTTCCATTATTTCCTTAAAGATAATTTGCTTTTGTCAGAGGATACGACTTGGGATATCGACGTACCAATGCCATAGCCATAGCAATGAGGCCAATATGGGGTACCAAGAGCAAACACATCGAACGAGAGATGAAAAATGTATAAATCCATCACAGCGAACCACCACCGTGTACATTGTACACACGTGTACAAACACACACAAACATACATCACATATCCAAAGGACTGGATTGAGGACGAAGAGGAAATGTAGAGGTGCTCATTTAATAGGTCAAGGGCTAAAATGATTATATTTTTCCATCATGATATCTGACAGGGGGTAAGGCTTTTTTTGGGGGCGGTTGGGGCGTTCAACACTGCGGAGCTGATGCAGTATAGAGCGAGAGCTCGCCCCTTGATACGAATCGATGTGTGCTGGCTTTCAGTTTTTAAGTGAATGCCTTCTTGCCTGTCAAATCCTCTCACTCTTGTGCATTGTAATCTGTGGGGGCTTTTAAAGTTTACAACCATCAGGCCCCCCGAGCCCCGGCCTGCTGTCCTCCCCATCCTGGTGGTGGCTTTCATTTTTTGTTGGTGGTGGCGCTGTAAATTTGAACATGCAAAGTATTTTGTTTTCCATTTTAATGCAATGCAAATGGGGGCCAGGGTTTCGTCCTTTTTTCATGTGAATCTGAGGGGTTTCGTCAGGCGCGACCGGGAGTGGGGTGGGAAAAAGTGGGCTTCTGTGTGCGGAACACTATTAGTTTACATTTACAGATGCAAATACTTAGTTTTTAGGCAGATTGTTCGGAGGGTGTGAAGAGGCTTTTTTGTCAACACATACGGACGGGCGGGCTAATTGCAAAGAATTTCAAGAAAATGACACCCAAATTGTGCGATGCTACTAGATGCACACAGTTTGGTGAGTACTTTCCTTTTTAATAGCCTGCGCAACAGGATATGCATGCAGATTTATGTCTTGTATGTTGTATGCACATGTGCACGTTTGGATGGATGGATAAACTAACATTTAATTTTGTCTGTCAGGCTGGGAATTTATGGTAATGGCAATTTTGGTCAGAATGGGTTTATCTGGGTATAATCATCTCAACCCACGTGCATTAATCGCTGAATTGAGAGTGATGTGGCAGGAGAGGGGACGTTTAAAATTAAATTCCCGATCACTCCGTTGGAATAATTAATCGACTTTCTGGTCTCTCAGTCACTCATATAGTTTTGTAATGAACGAAAGATCAAGGCGAAGGTTACATGTAACGCATAACAAGTGTTACATATAGGTAGCTGCTGGTGTAGAGTGTCACATGTGTACGTATGACCGTGAGGCATGTTTTTTTTTAATTTTTAGCAATGCTTATGCTGCAGTTACATGATTTTATATTGTTATATTGCAATGCAGCCCTTGAATTTGATTTTACGAAACTATATCGATGACATTTTGGAATGACAGCTACGGACAATGTTCTGGTTCTGGGCCTATGTTATAAATTCCAAACAGACCCATACAACTGTTAAGTGAACTTCAGAATGGAACCTACATTTTTATAGTGTGAATGTAAAAATATAAACGACGCCCTCTAGTGGCTCTTCAGCACATGATACCTTTGTATAGGTGAGCTCTATTTAATCTTCTTTCAAAATCTAGGTCCGTTTCAGTCTTTTTAGCTAAAAGTACTGTACACGTGGAACATTTAAGAATGTCTTTTTGTACAAACTTTATTCCTCTATCCCTTCACGAGTCCTGATTCGAAATATTGAAAAAAAAAAAAAAAAAAAAAAAAAATGCACCTCTTCTTCTGGGGCAGCAACTAACTAACTTGGGGGTGCCGTAGCGACGTAGGGCTGAATCTAAATATTTTAATGTGGCCTTATATCATTTTCACACAAAAACTTGGCCTTTTGAGTCGTAAGGCCAAATTCTCAGATTTGATCGCGTGGACTTATATTTCACGACATCGACTTTGGATCATAGTCGTGGATGGGTAACTAATCTATTCTTTTAAGATTTTCTAGGTTATGTAAGGTTAGGTTAGCTTGATATTGCTGTAGGTCAACAACCTAATATACTGGAACCACAATAAGGTTCATTGCGAACAAAACAAAAATTTGAACAAGTTTGAGCTTCTAAAGGGGTAGCAAAGCTTTGAATATCTGTGTTTAGTAGATCGCTCAGATTGTTGTAGTAGCAGGCTACCAAATGATGTTTTAGTTTTTGGGAAAGATCCGAGCAAGTACAGAGAATGCAGAAAATAATCTCCTCTTTCCAGCTTTGCCGTTTAGCCCCGTTATGAGCCTAAAACTGGTGGCCTCCACTTTTTAAAAATTATCAAAATAGCCCCTTTTTCAGTTTAAGTAAGATTTTCTTCTTTATTGAACGAAAAAGATGAAAACAAAAATAAAAAAAGTTATATGTAATGAAAAAAAATGTTTTTGTTATAAATAAATGTTTTTTGTGTTCAATATTAGTTTTTTATGTGAAGTCCGTTTTTTGGCTTGGGCCCTTTTTGAAATTTTCAGCGGCAACACTGCATCTTTCTCCTAGTCCAAATACGCCAAGCCATGTTGCATGCTTTTCTATAAAACATTATCCAGAGTTGACGTCTATTGTAGCGCTGATATGCCGACAGTCTGACAGAGAGATCCAACACTTAGAACATTTCAAGTCCAGCTTTGGCATAAACTGCTTTTCCGACTGACATTTTGTGCCAGTTGTCCATCTAAGGTTTTGTTATTTCGATAGCTTCCAGATTTGTCATGAGGTTGCAAGTATTGATCCCCTAAGCACCTCTTACTGCTAGAAAAGCTATGTATAGAGGCTGGCGTTTTACTGTTAAAAATGTCAATGGTTGTGAGAATTAACAGAACGTCAAACAAGAATAGAATAGAATAGTTCAGCTGAGGCTTTGCTTTTAACGATTCATCGCTGTCCAACAGACAGCCACACCGGACGTAAACCACCAAGACGTTTAGTCAGTAAGTGATACCAGGTTGTAGGCCCTATAAAAATTCCTTGTGGATTTTTCGCAATAGAATATTTCAACAGAAGCTTTTTTTTTATACTCTATCCCTGCATGACATATTTCCAGCTCAACTTTCTGACTAAAATAAGATCCAAGTATATTCAGTTTCATTGGAAAATGCGCCAAGTTGACATTGACAGATGGATGATTAACGTTTGGAACTTCGCATTGCCTGGAGAAAACTGGGTTTTCGGAGGTTTACTTCCAATCTCCAACACTTTGGACGTCTACAATTCGCTTGATAAGACCATGATCCTCGTTAAGCGTTAAGGTGATTTAACTTCTCGGGGAATTTTGACAGATGCAGCACCAAAATTATAGATGACATACCAACGGAATTTCGTCTAGTATTACGCTTCTGTTGGACACTTTATTGTTCCCAGATCATGTCGCAAAAAGTCTTTCTAGTGTTCGCCACTGCTGTACAAAAATCAGTCTTTGTGACAGATTTCTACGTCACTTTTTTTCACTTCTTCAAAAGCTTGATTAACCAAATTCTATGTCAAATATGCAGTACGCTCCCAACGTTCCATTTTATACACAAAACTCACTCCCTATCAGCAGAATGTATAAGCTGATAATTTGCACCTATATTTAAGAGCAACGACAAGAAAAGGAAGTAACGAATAATTATCACCTCAATCCTCTAACATACGATATGCAAAGTGCCGAATAACGTTGCAACGACGTTACGAAGGATGTAAAACGGTAAAAAGTTCAACTTTATATGTTGACATTATAGAAAAAACAACAATTTTCCACATTTTTCGTCGCTAACGTGTCAACAAGGCATTCACGTGGCACACACTTGACTTGGCTCAACTAGAATTATGTCAAGAGTTACACACCCGCTTTATGAAAACCAAACCTGCACCCATCCTCCATTTCACCCGATTCAACCTCGCAAAAAAAAAAAAAACAGCGTTCAGCCTTTGCTGAAACGTGGCGAAAGTTCTAATTTATCTACCCCGATATGCATGATTGAAAGTCGTTAACCCAGCGCTTTACGATTACGCCCATTTTCACTCCTAAATCATAATTGCTAATCAATACTTATTTATAAATGCAAATACTGAAAATTATGTTATGTAGGCGGAGAGTGACAGACAAGGATAACCGCGCAAGTTGATTGCGTTTCGATGGATCAAAGAGGAGTAGCATTTTTACTGTCAGCGAACGCAACGTATAACACACGTCACACAGAACACCGTCACACAGAAATACCTCCAGGCTCTGACGCACGCAAAAGATAAAACCTAAAACACATTTTCCAGCAAAAGGAGCACAGAAATCATCGGGACAAAGGACTTTATAGCGCTGTAAAAACCTGTTTTTGTTGTTGCGAAAAAATCTTTCCAATTTTGGTATTTTCAGCAAACTGGTAGTTTTCCCCTCGCATTGTAATGTGAAAAATCAGAAACACACATTCGCCCACATGATATTACGCTGAGAGTGCAGTAACACACTAGTGCGGACTCGGCTTTAGAACGAAGAAAACGAGATTTGGCTAAGAGTGCCTTTTGGCAAGTGTAACGTGTACGTAACGAATTTAGTTGCTTTCTATTTTTCTGCTTTCGCCTTATATGCTTTAATGGATGTGCTTTGTGTGTTTCACCCACTCATGGTCACTGGGTGCTGAAGGTTTTTCTTTCTTGTTTCAACAATTTTCTTGAGTGCAGAAAATACTTTTTTTTTGTTCCTTGTTCTCGCCGTTATGGTCTAGATTTTGTAAATTGCACACGTGGTGGCGCGAGTGTTTTTGGTAGTGAACTTGTGTGTACCGACTGCCGACCGAATAATAAGTCCAAATCCTAAATTGATCTTTGGAATCATTTCGAGTGAACCTTGGCCTTCTAACAAGGTTTGTGTGTGTGTGTGTTGGTGTGTTTTCGTTTTCTGTTTTGTCGATTTTTTCGCTGTTGGTTGTGTTGAAGTTTCCCTAATTGATTGATTGATGGTTCGAAACGGTGATGCCAATGGAGTGCTGTCAAATTGGTAACGAATTTCGGAAGTAATAGATTACACTTGGTTTCCTATTTGTTTTACTTTCATCACCATCGGAGCAGGAGGCGCAGTGGGTGTATGCGTTTGCTATAAGTAATGATAAATAAATGACAGTTCCAAATGTGTTTTGAAGCACTTGTCAACCTACTGAGCAGCATTCGGTGGGCTTTTGGTAAATTAATTACAGTAGTTCTTTGTTTGTTATATTTACTCACAAGTTTACGACTAGGTTGGAGTGTTACCTGCAAGGAAACAAAAGAGAAAATAATTATTAGAAAAGCGAAGATTACGCACGGAAAGTGAAATGGAAAACAAGGGAACATTTTATAATTTTTTTTTTAATTTTTTCTGACTTGTAAATGACCGCCATCTTTTGTGATGTGATCCATTGAATTGACGAGGAGTTTAAGGCACAAAGACTGTGACAAAGGACTATAATATGACTGAATATTTAGCAGTTTAACTTTTGAACAAAATCAAACTTATTTGCTGAAACTACTTTCACGTTTAACTATAGGTGGGTCTGTTATAGACGTCAGTTTACTGTCAAAACGAATGTCCATTCAATAAAACACCTCAGAGTGACATTTGTGATAAACTTGTATAAACTGGTATATTTTGTTCTGTGTCTTTTATTACAGTTTGGTTTAACGTTCTCAGTCTTGCCATTCGCTAAAATTGAATGGCGCTGAAAGCAGTTTAATGTCAGAGCGAATGTTCATTCAATAAAACACCTCAGAGTGACATTTGTGAATAACTGCTTATTCATTCTGTTCAACGTCCTCATTCTTGCCACTCGGTAAAATTTAATGGCGCTGAAAGCAGTTTACTGTCAAAACGAAAGTCCATTCAATAAAACACCTAAGAGTGACATTTGTGAATAACTGGTAGAAACTGGTATATTTTGCTGTATGTCTCATCTTATAGTTTGGTTCAACGTTCTCATTCTTGCCACTCGCTAAAATTGAATGGCGCTGAGAACAGTTTACTGTCAAAACGAATGTTCATTCAATAAAACACCTCAGAGTGGGATTTGTGATAAACTGGTTAACTGGTATATTTTGTTGTGTCTCTCATTTTATAGTTTGGTTCAACGTTCTCATTCTTGCCACTCGCTAAAAATTGAATGGCGCTGACAGCATTTTACTGTCAAAACGAATGTTCATTGAACAAAACACCTCAGAGTGACATTTGTGATAAACTGGTATAAACTGACATATTTTGCTGTGTGTCTTATATTACAGTTTGGTTTAACGTTCTCAGTCTTGCCACTAGCTAAAATTAAATGGCGCTGAAAGCAGTTTACTGTCAAAACGAATGTCCATTCAATAAAACACCTAAGAGTGACATTTGTGAATAACTGGTAGAAACTGGCATATTTTGCTGTGTGTCTTATATTACAGTTTGGTTTAACGTTCTCAGTCTTGCCACTAGCTAAAATTAAATGGCGCTGAAAGCAGTTTACTGTCAGAACGAATGTCCATTCAATAAAACACCTCAGAGTGACATTTGTGAATAATTGGTATAAACTGGCATATTTTGCTGTGTGTCTTATATTACAGTTTGGTTTAACGTTCTCATTCTTGCCACTCGCTAAAAATTGAATGGCGCTGACAGCATTTTACTGTCAGAACAGTGTCAACATGAATTGCTGTTGTCAATAATTCACTTCTACTTGGAATAAACATCTAGTGTGAATATCCAAAGTGCCAAGTAGAGTACAGTGGTTGTAATTGAGTGTTGAAAATTCTACTTCACGTTGCCTTTATTTCTAAGATAGATTCTCAATTAAACATGCCTTTAACTTCTCTGTTTTCTCACCGCCAAGGCGCTGATGGTTTTCATATTTTTTTTGACATTTGTAGATTTGACATGTTTATTTAAATTTACAATCTTTACCTATGGGTTTAATTACAGTATTTCTGAGCCTTTTTTTCTTTCCTCTGCTTGACGACTTGGCACTTCGTCTCCTTGTTGACTTGCAAACACATTTTGATGAAGTTTTAACTGCTGATCAAACCGAACAAATAGTTCTCACTGATTTTTCTAAATCAAATAACAATTATTATATAGTACCTATTTGAAAACCCAGCGAAATTTGTGTCAAAAACATAGGCGGGAATTGACCAACGGAAGTTCATATTTCATTTCTGTCTTATTTCATAAAAATCAGGTTTGAAAAAACGCCATAATTGGTACGTGATCACTGGGCACTAACGTGACGCTGACAGACGCAGCTGACATGAACGTTGTGTAGCACAGTTTTAATTTTAATAGCATCAAATGCAGTGACCCCGATGATAAGCAGCAGCAAATGTACGTCTGTTATGATGCACTTATAAGAAAAGTAGCCAAAGAATATTTTAAATGTTGGGCAACGCGTAAATTGAGTCACATCACAACAACGCGAAGCTTAGGTTTATCGAACTCGTACTACAAGCTGGTATACTTTTATAGAGCGTAACGTGTTGATTGGATGGATTGAGTTGAGTTGAGACGCTCGTGCAACAGAGTTTAATGCGTTGAACTTGAAATTGATGTGTTGCTCGTACTTGCTAACTACAGTTTAGGTGGCGCTATGCGCAGTACGTGGTGGAATTAGGCCTTAAGATTATGCCTCTCCATTTCATTGAATAGTGCCTCCAGCTGCGAACTACAAATCAGTTGAGGTCGCCTTCTACGTTATTTACAGCCTCATCTCTCTAGGTTGGATTCGAAGACTCTCCGGGTCGAAGTTTAAGTGTCCATTCTACATGGCGACCGATTTTCAGATTTCTGCGCCGAAAATCACTCAAACAAAGGAAATCTTCCTCCGCCTTGGCTAATGTCCATAAAGGCGTCCTCGCCATGTAGCAGCACTTTGATGATACATATTCGTATAGTTTTTCGAGCTTTTCTTGACAAGGCCTTACTTCATTTTCGAATGTTTGGTGCCCCTTCTTTTTGACAGGACATACCTAGTTTTGCCCTCACATCTGTGACTAAACGAGCTAAAGAGATAGCTCGCCAACTTGTGTTAAATTATGAATTACCCGCAATTTGGCAAACAAGACAGCGCTTCATTTTCTTATCTAAGCCCTTTTTGGACATATCTCGATGAGATCGCTTTCCATCGTCGTTCTGCAGAATTTTCAAAAGTATAAAAAGGACTACACAGCTCGCCTCTATACATACTGTCGAATGCGGCTCTAAAATTGCGCAGAATTTGACTCAGGTTCAGAAATTGCTATCATCACTTCACTTTGGACGGGCGTATGCTTTGGATTGCCTTAAATTGAAAGAAAATATCGGTGTAGTCCCCGTTTAACAATCAACAAAAGTGGTCTTTCCCCTAAAAGGTTTTGTATAACATATAAATAGTCGTTTGGGTCATGTCAAATACAGCGCCATCTTTTGGTAAAACTCCGAATAACATTTTCCGCCGGAATGAAATTTGTGTGCTCCATGTTAGTATCACCTCTCATTATCTCATAAGCTCTTTTTATGCGCCACACTACACTTAATCACTTATGCTGATAAACAAATTACCATTCGATTCCCTAGTATGCACCTATTACTGCTGTGACATAATTAAAACAGTCAACGGTGCCACTGGGATGTCGTCAAAATTTATGTTAAGGTACTCACATAACTACTTTCTATCGATTTTCGCTTTACCGAAATCCGGCAAATCTTTCTAGGTCATGTTTTGCAGACTCGTTCGTTAAATTGACGCCAACAACAGTAAACACAATCATTGAGACTGTCTTCCTTCACGCAACTTCTAGAAAGCTTCTTCTAAATCAAATACGGGTGAGGATTTAATTAACTACTTTGGCTTCTCGTACCGAAACTCATTACATCTCCTTATTTTTACTGCGACACCATCTTTCGCATACACACTTAAACGAAATATCCACTTTGGTAAAATATCCCCCGAACCGAGAGGGACAGGGCGGCCTCCCGAAATTTATGTCACATAATTTCCGAAAATACACTTAAGAGGTCGACAGGGACACTGCGATGGGTCCGACGACGACGACAGTAACTTCAGGTGCTGGTGTATAGCAAATTTACACGAAGGAAAGTAACTCCTCCGGATGATGGCGACAAAGTTTGTGTGAACAATTTTCCACCCTTTTTCTCGCTCGCAAGTTAAACAACTCCCCCGATGGCGTTGGTCCTATCGAAATAAAACTACCCCCTCTTTGGCACAGGGCGGAAAAAAATAACTTTGTGCGGCAATTGAACACTAGGACGACAAACGACAAAACCACGTGATTCAATAAAGTGGGATAAACAGCAGGAGGAGGTAGGTATATGGGGATTGACTTTATGATACGAAACTTCCTCTATACTTCTTTTAAGGGTTGTATATGTACACATACTTAACTTTTGCGCTCATTCATATGAAACACGTTTGGATTACCCCAAAACATGACTACGATGTCGTAGACCTTGTAGGACACATACATGCAAGTCGGATGGCGTCTGAAACGACTGAATCAATTGGGGAATTCAATGAACATACACACACGCACAGAAGGCTCTCTGTGGGCGGGTCTTCATTGTGTTAATTTTGTGGCAAAGGGGAGATAATAATTTATACCAAAAAGTGTGTCGAATCCTTTTTGCGGGCCACATTGGTAATTTTCTAATTTGTCGAATGATTAAGTTCTGCACTGGGAAAACGTATTAGAAAATTGCAAAATTAACGTTAAGTAAAATAAATATGCTTAATGGCCGTGGGCGGCACGTATCTACATATGTGTGCGAAAACACATTTTTCTTGTAGGCATGAAGAAAGGCGATGTTCGGTGACTCGCTGGGTGTAATGACGAATTTCTTGTAAGGACGACGCAGTTGACAATACGAAGGAGATGAGATGGAATAGGAAAATCGCTTCTGGGTGTCAACCGATGCGAGACAAATGAAATAGAGATGTTGGCAGTAGCTCTTGGCATACACGCAGTATATATCGGTTACAAGGTTGAAACAAACTGTTTATCTTAATGATGAAAAGGAGGCGACATCAATCGTAAAAGTCTGTTGGTATGGTTGCACAATTTGTCACAATTTGTGGGGAAGTATGTTGTATGAAATGTGGATGCAGAGTGGTTGATGGTCCGATCTTTGGAAAAATGTCTACCAAATCGATGTCCTTTTAAGGGCGAATTAATTTATTTTGGATACTTGATTTGTTGTGTGGTTGTAACAAAGTGATCGACTTGGTGGACTCTTGAAGAGACGGGTTGAAAGTGCAAATTGAAACATCAGCTGTCAAATAGTTAATCAAAGTTAGCAAATTCTGTTCGCGTTTTAGAGACGCGCCTCAGTTATTTTCCTGGTTGAAATGCATACGATCATGAATTCATTAAGTCGAACAACTCCCTTACAGTCACTGTCACTGACAATCAGGGTTGCCAGAATTTAGCTCGCTTCAAGCGCCCAAGCCTTTAAAAAATGTAGCCCAATATCGTTGCTCAGAAAGCAGCCCAAAATCATTGAAAATTTTGGTATTTTTCAGACTTATTCGCGTTTTTTTTTTGTCTTCCTAGGCCTTGGATTTTATTTAACTTTTTTTTTCTGCTATTGACTTTTGTGACTTGTGTCAAACCAAAAGGCCTGCAAAATGAATTGGTTTGCGTGCAACTTGAAAGACTGTTCGATCCTTGCCAACTTGAAACATAACTTCGGACAAATATACCGAAAGAGTAGGACGGAGAAATCAACATTGGGACAAAGATTTAATTTTCCAACTGAAATAACAAATTTTAAAAGTTTTATAAATTGCTCACCCAACTCGTATTTTAGTACACCTCAAAACGTACTACCTTCAAATAACCTTAAAAATATGTTTTCCATAACCAAGGTTATTAATGTACATTACCCTATTTTTTAGTTATTTGTTGAATTAAATTAACTTTCGGATTGAGGAATCGTCGGGGAGGACAAAGGGCAAAGAAACATTGGGAAAGACAAATACTTTGTCCCAAATGTACCGTGTTGGCAACCGTAGTTCGATGTCACTTGACTGCAAGAGTGCTGCCAAGTTTTAAAAGTGCGGGTTTGTTCGCAAATATTTCTTTTTTTAGTTTTGTGAAAGAATTAAACAAACAAAATTAACACACAATTTTTAAAACGGTATGTAGCTCAAAATTGTGTTGGGCGCTCATGGAAGAAATTTCTATCTTTTTTTAAGTAAAAAGATAGCCCAAATTCCGACAAAGCGCCAAATCTGGCAACCGTGCTGACAATGCGTAACTTATCACAGGCCTTAACGTGCATTTCAGAAAACCAATTTGCCTAAGTAGGACGCGAATTTTGTATCCCTTTATTGCTTGACAGCTTGTAAATTCGGCTTCCTGTTGACTTGCAAACAGAGTTCGATAACGTTTCATCTGTTGGGCAAACAGAACAAGTACCGCTCACTGATTTTTTGTTAAATCAAACCATCATTATTTTATTAATAGGTACGTGAACATCCGAAGTTTCCGTACCCTTTTTTTGTTTTGACATTTTATGCAGAGTCCAAACGCATAAGTGAGTGAGCGTATTCATGATTGTTTGTCAGACGTTCGCGAGGGTTGGTTAGTTGGTGGAGAGTTGCTTAGTGGTTAGTGTAACCCTGCCTCGACATCCACGAACTGACAAAAAAAAAAAAAAACGTCGCACAATCTGTCAATGAAAATTTGCATGCTTCCCTGCTGTACTTCATTTAATCATTAGTTAATTTTTCATTACTACAGGGTGGCCGATGAATGTTGCTACATGAAGAAACTCAAAAAACTTTTTTTTTCAGTGCATGGAATTCATTTTTCTTTTATTCATGTTAAAGCTCATTTTATTTTATTAAATCTGTGGCAATAAGTTAAAGTAGCTTATGCCAATTTTGGTAGTTTTTCAGGGTGAGAGAAACTAATTTATCCTATAGTTTTTAAATCTATTGTATTACATACTCCAAATAAATTTATGCTGTTCAGTTTTCTTCAAATTTAACCGGTTTCAATGGTCGTAGAGTAACAGGAATTTGGCTTATGTCGCCAACAGAATGTGGATTTTCTGGATATCAGCTTATTGGGAAATTTTCGTCGCAGTTCTGTCATAACAGGCGGGGCTATGTGAGAAGTTGCACCATCTTGCTGAAACCGCACAGAGTTAAAAGAAATTCTCATTCGGCGTAATTCTAGATAGAAAAACTCTCTCAACATGCTCAAGTAACGATCTCCAGTAACCTTTACGGTGTGACCGTGCCGTTTAAATCGAAATGGGCCTCGTCAGACATAAAAAGACAGTTCAACATGTTTCCGTCCTCTTCCACCATTTGAAGCATCTTCTGGTAAAATTTCAAGCGAATCGGCAAGTCTGCTGAGTTCAGTTTGCTGGTCATTTCAATTTTATATGGGAATAAGTCCAAATCATTGTGCATAATTCACTGCAATGACTGTCTGCTTGTACCCATTTAAGCAGATAAGCTTCTTGTCGAATCTCTTGGATTGTTTTGTATGGCAGCAGCTACAGCATTTATTGTTTCCTCCGTCCGAACTGAAGGGTTTCGATGGTTAGGTCTTCTTTCGACTGTCCCATTCTCGGCGAAATTGTTAACAAGTCTCACTATGGTCCATCTACTCGGAGGATTGCGCCAAACGTGCACCTATACTCTCTCTGAACCGAAACTACGGACTCCAGTGCGTGATAGCGGCGGACAATCCAAATTCTTGTTTCAGTGTCCCAGTTATCCATTTTTGTTAAATCTAAAAATCAATCTGCAAAATAAAAAACAAATTAACCAGATTCATTAAATAGAAAAAAAGTTATTACATTTTTTTTGGTAGCGGCTTTCATCAGCCACCCTGTAGATCTACTATAGAGACTGAAACACGTAAAAAGAAGGAGCTAAAAGTATGCCTATTTATTGATTAACGATTTAAATATTAACAGGAATTCTGTAACCAACAAAAAAAAGCCAAATAAATGCCAATTCCATTTATTTCACTCCTGTCTCATTTCGTTGTTTACAAAATCTGAATAGCTATCGGATATTTTTTTAAAGAAAATCGATAAAAATATTCTTGGTCGTTTCAAAAATAGAAGTTCTTCAAATGAGATTTGTTTTTGCAAGGTTTCGAAGAAGTGAACCCTAAGAGTTGAACAGCGGAGTTATTCTGGTAGGAAATGCTAGTCATTGAGGAACGTAAATTGAAGTACGCAGGCAACGCAACTGAAGGCAGATATAGGTTGAGGCCAGATCCACCCGGACTGTAGCACTGTAAACAACTTAAGGTAAAAAAAAAAATAAATGAAAATCGCATATTGTTCAAACTTCCCCCTTAACCTAGCCTTACTTAACAATTATTGGCTCTAAACCTTGTTGTCTTGTCACCTGCCAACGAACTGAACTATTAGTGCGTGTCTACAGTTGACGCCCAACATCGGATCACGGAGCTGTTAACATTTTCCGCCTCAGCATTAAAGTCTGCTGTTCTCTTGCTATTGCTTGATTATTCTAATCAAAGGAGAGAAAGTTCAAATTCCCATTGCAAGTCAGGTTGAAGTCCAACAAACGCCCAACAAACACAATACAACTATACAACTCTGAATGACCAGCACTTCTTCTGCATTGTCATGGTCAACTTCATCTCCAACAGACGATGCAATTAATTTTCGATTTTGCGTTTGCCTTTGGATAATAATTAATTTCGTTTCTCTTTAAGAAAGCCAGCTCTTTGTCGACACACAATAAGCTTCTTTATAGCTCCCCATGATTGCGAAATCAAAAGAATCGTCGTCCGTCTTTCACCAAACGAAGTCTGCGCAAATAAAACACAGTCTTGGGAGGCGGCCCCCCATTACGACATCGCTATCGTTTTGAATTCTCATTTATCTGCGCCCGTCAGTTGCTCTGAATATCCTTTATTATCCTTTAGCACAGATTTCCCTATATATCGAACGATATTGTGCCGTACCTAATGCACACAGCAAGCTCTATGACAGCAATATATTATAGAAACTGGGTTGGTTCTTCATGCTTGAAATCGATACAAAACTGCACCGGTATCTATATAAATGTATATGTTGCAGTGTGTCAACTTCATTGCATTGTAGGTGGGTGAGTGCCTGTGTAGGAGAACAGATGTTCTAATTTTGAATGAGCAATTTGATATTGGACACAAATTGCATTGCGATGGCAACTGCATATACACAATTGCAGATTGATACTAGTCGCAATTGGATTTCTCTTCGTTAGAATTTATTTGTGTTTGGCAGTAGGATAGACATCGGATTCAGATTCGGATGGAATGGTGTCGTTTTAAAACTCTTTCAGTTCAGTGATGATCCTTGATCCAAATACGGAGTGTTTCCCATGAAATTGAATCATCTATATGGATTTGCAATTCGAAATTAATGTGCACGCAGTTCATTTGTCTGTGCATTCATGTCAGACAAAATGCATACCTACAAGCTTATCTCATTAGCGAGAGCGTTTCCTTAGAAATTGCACGACAGTGATCAAAGAAATTCTGTAATGAAGTGATCAATCATCTGAGAGGGGAATCGCATAAATTTGATTTAAGCAGCTCACAAAATCCTCAGTAACGATAAAGGGGTTAGACTGGTTGAACTTTTTTCAAAACTTGTTTTTCTCAGTATTTTTTAATGGTCTATATGCAATGAAGTGCTAATGATTTTCAATAGAAAATAAGGTAGCCACGGGGTTAATTGGAGGTGAAGAATTGTGTATTTTATAACTCATAATCTTCTGTCACCCAAACCGCATGACCTTGCAAGTGGCTATACAACTTTTAACGACATTAATTGAGTTTAAGTCGAATGAGATATGAATTGATATTAACATGACTTTATGCCTGCTCAGCTGTTAAAAAAAAAAACCCAGAGAGTGTGCTTGTGACCACACGCCAGATGTGAAACTTCTCTTGCTAAATGTGTACGTTAAATTTAATTGTGTTGTAGTTGAATTGATTAAGAAATTTAATTTAAAAATCAAATCTTTATAATATTATAATCT
Organism: Cheilosia urbana; assembly: GCA_946477585.1. Lineage (NCBI taxonomy): Eukaryota > Metazoa > Arthropoda > Insecta > Diptera > Syrphidae > Cheilosia > Cheilosia urbana. Next base: position 12,533,253 of record OX297854.1, on the reverse strand, counting down.
TAATACAGCGCCATAAATAAGTGTATTCATTAATTTAACAAGTTTTCAAAACGCAAACCAATCCAAAGATGTCTATTTCTATTTTAAGAGTTTTTGTTTACATTTTGTTTTCATATAGTTATAAACTAGATTAAATTGGATCAACTGATTCAGTAGTCTAGTGTCTGTGTAAGACCTAGCTTTATTTGTTCATTCCCAAGGTCCAGCGTACTTTCCTATCTTTCTAGTTGCGACCAACTATTCAAACCCACAAAATTTCATTGAAATCGGTAGAGCGGTTTAGGAGATTGACAACAGCGCCACCTATCGGGTTCAAAACTATCATATTTTTCTAGTTGCGACCATTTCACAAAATTTTATTGAAATCGGTAGAATGGGTTATGAGACTGAAAACAGCGCCACCTATCGGGTCCAAGACTATCATATCTTTCAAATTGGAAGCAACCATTCACACCCACAAAATTTCATTGAAATCGGTAAAGTGGTTTAGGAGATCGACAACAGCGCCACCTATCGGGTCCAAAATTATCCTATTTTTCTAGTTGCGAACAACCATTCAAACCCACAAAATTTCATTGAAATCGGTAGAGCGGTTTAGGAGATTGACAGCGCCACCTATCGGGTCCAAAACTATCCTATTTTTCTAATTCCGACCAACCATTCAAACCCACAAAATTTCATTGAAATCGGTAGAGCGGTTAAGGAGATTGACAACAGCGCCACCTATCGGGTCCAAAACTATCCTATTTTTCTATTTGCGACCAACCATTCACACTTTAATTTAATTTAATTTTTCAATTTAATTGAAACCGGTTGAGTCTTTTAGGAGTCGAGAGCGGAGGCGTAGTGATGGCGACAGGCCAATTTCCACCGTCACGGCATAAACAGCGTCATTTCCGTCTCATTCGAGTCGATTTTACTCCCAAGTCGCGCCAAACCCTTGCCCACACTTGAATTCGTTCCCAACCACAAAATGCTACATAGACAATGTTTTTGTTTTATTATGCTTAAATGTTCAGAAGAGCGAACACCTAAAGGATATTTATGTAACCTTCCAACTTTCAACAAAGAGCACGCTTCTTAATTTAGTTTACTCGAGCAAATACTCTCAACGACCTTTCGCATTCAAGTTGAAAATTTCATTCACAATCACAATGCCCGAAGAGATAAACTAAACTAACTGCTGTTAAAATAAAACGAATGTAGGTAGTTGGAGCATCTTTTAAAAGTCATCCAAATTATTTTCATTTTGTATTATTCATTTCTTTCAAGGTCGTGTTGTTCCCAATTCATCTGTATAAGGTTACTATTGATTAACCCACATCCGTGGGATGCGGAAAACAAAGTGGAACATGAAATGAATAACAAATACAACGCGGAAAGAGCGTCATCCAAATTTGTTGCCACGAATGTGTACACGAAAAATCAATTACAGAGAAAAACACACATAATGGAGATGAAAAGGTTCACTAAATATGTGGTGTGCCCTACATTAAGAACAGTTCCATTTGCGTGGGAGGGACATTATTTTATGTAACTAAACACGTCGTCGATTTAATTTACATACTTTAAGTGAACTTTTGTAACACACATTTCGGCTGGTTGGTTACAGTCTGAACCAAAATGAATATTGTAAGGAATTTGTTGAACACACCCAAGTTTTTCTGTTGTCAGATTACCACGCCATCTAACCACTGGTATGAAATCTTATACACAAATTTTTAACGAGACTTTGCCTTCTACTTAACCTTATCTATAATTTTGGTATTTCTTCGTCTTTTTGGACTCATCGAATAAAGTCAATTTCTTGAATTATAGTTATCCTTTTCTATTTCAACCATCCTTTTATAAGAAAATACATTTTAAACAGTATATCTGGTGAGCCAACGATTATTGTGAATGCACGGTTGGTGGCTAACTTCACTCCTGTTAGGAGATATTGGCTAAATGGCTTCAGTTTGCTGTCGTTATTAAATGATTACTTTGGAAACAGAGCACGACAATGCACACTTTTTTCTATTCTACTATATGTCAGCAAACTATTAAAAATAACCACGCTAGATTTTATTACACCCGGTTTGACAGTAACCACTTAAGTATCGATTATCCCTCCAAATGTCCATTAGAAGTGCATATTTGATTCTAATAATCAAGTGCCCAATATTGGACACTCAAATGCCATTTATTCATATCTTTTCTTTGATAGGTGGCAAGCTACTCAACTCAGCTGTCAACGATTTGACAAGTTAATTTGAAGTTTTTTTTTTCCCTTATATGTTTTACGAGTTCAATTAAAAAATTATGTACATTTTTTTCGTTCAACTTAGGGGTCTTTTGTCGTTAACAACTCATTTTGAATATAAAACAAATTATCAAACGTTTTTGATTAAGTGCTGCCAAGTTCTTTGTACCATTTGTGGGGAGTTCCATTGTAAATGTTATAGATTTGGATATTTCTCCACTCGAAAATGATAATTAAAAGCGACTGCGAAATACTAAAAGAGTTTTAGTTTTAATTAAAAGATTCATTCACACCGAACACAAACTAGTTTTCGTTTGACGTTTCAATCAGCTGTGAGACATTTGTCGTGAAACTTCTGTGTAAACTATTTTGGTTACAAATTTCGATCGCATAACTTAACAAATAAAATTAGTTCAGAGCATTTAAAAACAATATTAACACATCAATAAGGTGCGGAAAATGATTTTAAGTTCTGAATTGTGACATTTGTTCGGTCAGCTGGATTTGCTGAATTTGCCGAAAAAAGCTAAAGCAAATGACAGCCGAAAGAATATAATAAAATCACATTTTTCCTGGTCAACTTGGGACTTCAGTTATAGCGAACAAATATTGGGCAAGTCGACTAGATTCAGACTAGATTATCGCTGCACGCCAAATTTATAGATTAGTCGATGTGTCACTCTAAATACGTCAAAGTCACAACTGGAATGTCAGTCAAAAGTATTCGGTTTAGAATTTTTTTTTTGTATTATAGATTTGTATAAGTCAACTGGAATAAAATGGTTCGCGTGAAAAGAATAAAATTTGAGATCAATCATGACAGCCAGCTGTCAGACTTAGTTGTAGTGTTCGCTCAGTTAAATGAAAGACGACCTTTTTCGTAAGAGTTGAGTTTATTGACTGACTCGTCACTTATAAACTAGGTATAGTAACAGACAATATTCATTATATATATAGAGAGAGAGAGAATATAATGAATGTGGAATGTGAGACACTCCACATCTCCCCCAAAAGTGTAATCCATACTCAATTTCATTTAAATATTTTTTTTTTCTTCTCGAAATTGATAACTTCATTATAATTGTCGTAATAATTAGATAGTAGATAATGTAATATATATATATAGTAGATAGTATAGTGGTATATTCAAAACCCTAGTGTAGTATATAGGATATTGTATATAGATATGGCATATGGCCTACATTACTTTGCCGGATACGTCCAACGATCTGGTACTTTTGTTGCTCTTCCGAACCTTGTCATATATTGTCCTGTAGATGTTGTAGGTAGATTTGCTTTTGGAGACTCTGATACTCTATCGCTATGGTGCACCTTCGTCTCCTCCTTCGAAGTGTTCGAGCTTGTAGCTTGCAACTCTCTTTCCGCTACCTCCTCCGGCTTGTAGGGTATGTCGTTCCTATGAGCATTGTTCAGATGAAAAATATTTCTTCTGTATATTCCTGTGTTAGTTTTAATATAGAAGGACCGAGGTGCATCCGCCTTGTCTTGGATACGACCCCATTGGTGGATATCCCGAATCCACACCACGTCGCCAATTTTGAAACTTCTGGTGTCGCACACTCCATGCCGCCTATTATAATTGTCTGCTTGTTTTTGTTTTATTAGATCTTCCGACTTCCTTATTTGAGCCATGTTCGTGAGATTCGGCCCCAAACGATCGCTTGTCAGAGGTAGCCTTGAACGAATTTTTCTACCAAATAGCAGCTCCGCTGGACTGAAGCCATTTGCGAGCGGCGTAGCACGATACTCTAATAGAGCCGACTGCGGATCTTCTTCGTTTTTCTTTAAAATCATCTTAATAATTTTAACCGCTGATTCAATGAAGCCATTGCTTTGAGGAAAATGCGGGCTTGATGTAATATGCTTGAATCCCCACGATTTAGCAAATTGGCGAAACTCTGATGTATGGACTGTGGCGAATTGAGGACCATTGTCGGTTCTTACAACTTCTGGAATTCCAAATCTGGCGAAGATCGCTTTTAAGTGGTTGATGACACATCGCGAAGCCTGGCTTTGCAATTGAACCACTTCTGGATATCTGGAAAAATAATCGCTTATTACTAGAAAGGTCTTACCATAACACATGCAGAGGTCCATTGCTATCGTGTGCCAAGGTCGTTCTGGCAATGTTGAAGTAATGAGTGGTTCGTGCCTTGGGACCAGGTATTGTATACAGGTCGGACAACACCGAACAAATTCTTCCATTTGCCTCGATCCTCCAGGCCACCACACCGATTGACGCATCCGGCTTTTGCATTTAACTATGCCTAAGTGTCCGGTGTGCATTGTACTTAGCATCTCCTTCCGCATGACCGGCGGAATGACCAGTCTGTTTCCGTGCATCAGCAATTGCCCGTTAATCGAAAGATATTGACGATCGTTATAATATTGTCTTCCTTCTCGTGATATCTTCGAACGATGTGGCCAACCACTTTGGCTGTCGGATCCTCTCGCTGTGCCTTCCGAATAGCGTTCAATTTTTCCGTTGATGCTGGCAGTTCTTGGATGATGCTGTTAATAAAGGTATCGATTTCTCCCTCCTCCTCATCATGTTCTGCTTCCTGAATGGGATGACGCGACAATGCATCTGCTGCTACTAGGTCCTTACCTGGTGTGTAAATGATGTTGAAGGTGAGAGCCATCATTTTCATTCGAAATCGCTGTATTCTTAATGTGAGATCATCAAGGTTTTTGGTCGTGAAAATTGGGATCAGTGGCTTGTGATCCGTTTCAATTGTGAAGTGAAGGCCGATGAGGTAATCCCGAAATTTCTCGCATGCCCACTTGATGCCCAAAGCCTCCTTCTCAATTTGCGCATACTTCTTCTCGCTCTCCGACAAGGTTCGAGAGGCATATGCTACAGGCTTCACGATTCCATCCGAATCCGTTTGAAGATGAACTGCCCCTAGGCCAAATGATGACGCGTCAGATGACACAATGGTCTTGTGTGTAGGATCGTATGCCTTCAAAACTGGTGCTGATGTAAGTGCCCGCTTTAATTCCGTAAAAGCCTTTTCTTGCATTGGCGTCCAAATAAAATCTGTTTGTGATTTCAAAAGCTCGTTTAATGGGTGGCTAACGGAAGACAAATATGGAACGAACTTACCCAGGTAATTGACCAATCCTAAAAACTGTCGTAGTTCCCTTATATTTTGTGGCTGTGGAAACTTATCAATCGCCTGGATCTTAGATGGGCACGGATGTATACCCTCTTCATCAATTTTGTGTCCAAGAAACGTGATGGATGTAACACCTATCTGACACTTTGCCCTATTCAGAGTGACTCCCTTTTGTTCGAGCCTCTTAAGAACAGAACGTAAATTTCGGTCGTGCTCCCGAATGTCCTTCCCTGTGACTAATATGTCGTCCATTTGGCAGATGACTCCCTCCAGCCCTTCAAGAATTAGCTGCATTCGTTTTTGATACAATTCCGGAGCAGTACAAATGCCAAACGGCAGCCTTAAGAAACAAAACCTTCCAAAGGGAGTGAGGAAAGTCGTAAGTGCTTGTGATTCATGTGCCAACTTTATCTGCCAAAATCCATTGTTTGCGTCTAGCTTCGTGTAGTATTTAGCACCTTCCAATTGAGCCAATGAATGATCAGCCACCGGCATCGGGTGGATACCCCGTTGAATTGCCATGTTAAGCTTCGCTAAATCAACACAGGGACGAATGTCACCGTTCGGCTTTGTAACAATCACCATGGGTGCACACCAATCTGTCGGCTCATCCACCCGCCTTATCACCCCTAACCGCAACATTTCGTCGAGTTTTCCTTTGAGTTTTTCTTTAAGTGGTATAGGTACACGTCTGGCGGTGGTGATCGCATATGGTTTCGCGTTTGGTTGTAATTGTATTTTATACTCGCCTTCTAGACAACCGAGTTTGTTGAATAACTTTGGATATTCTTCTTCGATTTTTACACTTGAAGTTTGGTCTTTGACGGCGCTGCTATTGAGTGCATTAACGCGTTGTATAATTTGCAAATTTTGACAAGATTTTAAACTCAAAAGTGGTGACTTTAAATTATTCACTATGTAAATCTCTGATTGGCATTCACGTAAGCCATATTTAAGATCACAATGCATTATTCCTGTGACATCGAGTCGTTCGCCAGATGGGCCACATAACTTTTTTTTTGATTTGTTAATTTTCCCTTGTGGAAATTTTAATTTAAACTCTTGAAGTGGTAAAACGTCGACCGGTGCCCCCGTATCCAACATAAATGTGATTTTTTCTCCATTTACCGCAACATCCGCTGTCCACCTATCAACATTTAAATTATCCTCTGTCAAAGTACCGATAAATAGGTTTTCGTCTTCCGCGCCTCCTTCCTCTACATGGAATATTTTGTTGCCACTCTTCGATGATTTTCTACATACACTGCTGAAATGGTTCCATTTCTTACATGAACGGCATTGCTTTCCCCTTGCGGGACATTTTTGCTTTTCATGCAACCCATGCGAACCGCACCATTGACATTTCCCATCTTTTGTCTTTGTTGCACCTTGTACATTTTGGAAATGATTCTTTGTAGATGATGACGTCTTCTGTTTAGACACGCGAAAGCTATTAACATGCAGAGAGCCGATCGGGTTAGTATTTGATGTGGACAATTCTTGTTGTTGTCTCCTAACTGCGTCGTGTTGTCTGACCGTCTGTATAGCCTTTTCTAACGTTAACTCAGCTTCCAATTGAAGTCTTTCCGACAACCGTCTGTCTCGCACGCCTACAACTAATCGGTCTCGCAACATTTCGTCGCGCAGTGTACCATACTTACAATTCTCCGACAGCAAATATAGGGCCGTTATGAAGTCTTCGATGGTTTCCCCTTCTAACTGACAACGTGAATTGAACTTTGCCCGTTCGTAGATCACGTTGTGTTTTATGATGAAGAAACGCTCAAATGCGTTTAACACAGGGGTAAATTTCTTTTGATCAGCGGCAGACAGGCTAAATGATAGTACAATATCGTCTGCTTGATCGCCCATGAGGTACACTAGCGTATTCACCTGCTCCTCCTCGCTTCTGTTATTCAGTCCAGAAGCTATTCTAAATCTCTCAAATCGGCGTTTCCATCGCGGCCAATCCGTTGGGCTAAACGAGAAATTTTCTGGCGCTTGCACCGTAAAGTTATTGGCCGAAACCGAATTATGCGCCTCTTCATTTACCATTTTTCCTTCTTTATGCGAACGACCGAGTATTAATTTGCTTTTCAATCGAACGGTATTATTATTTTTTTCGACACCGCTGCCACCATGTAGTGTTCGCTCAGTTAAATGAAAGACGACCTTTTTCGTAAGAGTTGAGTTTATTGACTGACTCGTCACTTATAAACTAGGTATAGTAACAGACAATATTCATTATATATATAGAGAGAGAGAGAATATAATGAATGTGGAATGTGAGACACTCCACATTAGTAAACTAACGATTTGAATGACACCATTCGTTTCAAAATGACCGCGACATTTCAGAACAAGCGTCGTTGACGAGTTCTCTAGTGATTTGATTTATTTTATTTTGACGCATCTGTCAAATAAACGCAAAACAAGTGCAACAGGACCCTAGGGTTAGCTGCTCAGTACATACCATTCGTTTGTGTAAGTTTTTTTTTTAATAGTTTTCAACACTAATTGAGAGTGGCTGGTTATTCGGATATTTGTCAGATGTTAGCGAGACGTGATGCAATGAAAAAAAAACCCTAAGTCGTAAATTGTCGATTTCCCGGGCCTCGAACGTCAAACCTCTCGCTCAGTAGTTCAGTACGAAGTAAGCACGAAGTCGGGTTGTCATTTGAGCATTTAAAACCGCATTTTTCGAGTTATGGTTGCGAAATTCAGTACATCTCTGTACACGTATATAACAAAGATTTTGTAATATGTGGGCGATAGAGGCGTGGCACCTCAACATAATAAAAAAGCCTCTTCAAACCCTATATCTATGCACTTTTAGCAGCTTTAGCTTTAAAATGTTGATAATGAATGTATACTGTTTCTTGAAAGCATTAAGCAAAATGTAGGCGGGATTAGAGAATGGGGCATGGCACTTTTAATACAACAAAGTCAATACCATACTATGTCATGGCATTTTATGGATTTTATGCATTTCATGTAGTTTTACCCTTAAAATTTTGATAAATTTATGTATCATGTTTAGTTATGTAAATGGGGGCGGAATATAACAAATGGGCGTGGCGCCAGCAACAACAATGAAATAGGAAGAGCATTTCTTATAAAATCGATACTCGCGGAAATTGAAAACAGCGGCAGATTGCCCTGGCCAAACACCTGGGTTAGCTGTCACTCTTTAGCAAAAGTGCATTTACAGTTTCCTATATAGGAAATATTTATAGCGGTCAGAAAAAATAACAAAACAGTCCACTTGTGCATAAACATATTTGCAGGGGCATTTTCCTAATCGCGATGAACGGTCACTACCAAATGTTAAAATTCTGTAAAGCTTATGGCTTAAAAATTACATAAAAAAAAACATAACCTCCAAAAACAACCCACATTCCTAAAAAGCCATTTCCAATCCATACTTCCAGCTAATGCCCGTGTTATAATTTTTTTTTTTTACGCGGGCAATACATTCGTTGTTCAAATATTGAGTTTCCATATACTCTGCCTCTCAAACGCCATATACCCTATGGAACACGGCAAACAAAATTGAAGAAAAAATTAAAAAAAATGTAAATCACTTCCATTTTCGTTTTATTGCACAATTCTTTGCAAACTATGAATGCATATCCTGGCTAAGAGAATACAGCTCACAGTATATACCTTCTGGGACAGATACACACCATTAGAACCACGGGCGCCATTCGTTCTTTCCGCTCGGCTTCTTCAAACAGGGCCACGGCAGAAGCAGCACTAGGTTTACTCGTACCTATCTCTCGACCACTCCGATGGCATATGGTCAAAAGTACTTTGTACAGTGCGGGAAAGCAGATGGGGACGTGGCAGTGGATGAAAAAAACTAGTTCTCATATCCCAGCCAGACGGTAGAAATGCATACGTAAAATAAGAAGTTGCACACTCGTTCCATGCATACACACACACACACAGCTGGTTGAGGTATAGGAGCGCAGTAAAAGAGGGTGGTCGTTGCGAAGAGGACTTCATTAGGAATGAAAGTAACATTTTCAGAGGAAAAAAAGTCAGAAAATCCGTTGTTATTGCTGCGCCAGAGGAGGCACATAAAAAGATTTAAGGCATTCCTGGGAATTCCCACAGCCATCCCACTGTACAAATGTGTATGCGAATGCTTGTAATTGCAGCTGAAATATGCGAATATATATATGCGGGTGGTTTTAAGGGGGTAATCACGTCGAATTGACCCAATTTTGTCTGCAATTCCTGTTGTATCAGCTATCTCTCTTGCAGTTGGCCAGCCATAAGATTATCCTGAATCCAGCAATTCTGCTCCTTTCAACTGTTATTCGAGTATACATAGGTACATATCTGAACTGAGGTTTTTATTTGAATGCCTTGAATTGCTATAGCGGGTGCGGAATGAGCTCCTGATGGTCGGAAGAGAAGATGCAAAAATGTTGCAGAAGCTACTTTTGTTTGCACTTGGAATTTCCGCAAATTAGGTCGATAGCGGAGGAAATAAAAGTTCTGCCCTTTAACAGAAGGACCTTTCGGATGGTTGGTATATAGAAAATTCTAATAAAACGGCGGAGAAGGGGTCGCACAAGTTTTATGCGCGCTGTGATGTAGACTTTGAAAAGTTTTTGTTTCGCTTCCTTTTCAATAATACAGAGAAGATAAATGATTTAATTGGTATTGTTGCCAAGTTATGTGCTGTAAAATTTAGAACACTGTTCTCGGTCGAATAAGACAAAATAAAAAGGTTAACTAATGCAATGAAAATAAATTAGAAATTGTGAGAATTTGTTTGATGAACCGCACGAAAAGTTGTGAGCGAACCGGCCAGCAAAACAAAATGCCAATTAAGTAGAGTAATTTGAAAAGTTTGTCTTTGTGCCGGAACAAATTACTGATGGAAGCCCTTAGGGAAACGGATGTTTATCTGTTTATATAAAAACTAAAAAAACAATATACTCGGTCATTTGGATTGTTGGAACGGACCTTCATCAGAGAAGAAGATGAACTGGATGGCGGATGTAATGAAGTTATTCGGAATTCAAAATTCATTGCAAACTAGGATTGAAGGCCAATCTCAATAAAGTGTTCGAATGCGGCTGGCTAGATTTGATTTAAAGAGTTAAAAATGGAAGTTTCTTTTAATTAGAAACCATGGGTTTTTTGAGGCCAACTCCAGAGTTTACAGCACAAATACCAGAGGGGGTCTTGGTAAATAAATCAGTTCTCATCCATCTTTTTGGTACAGCCAGTTTTTAACCGCGACTGCACCCAAAAGGAAGGTAACTATCGACGTTTTATCTTCATCCCTAAAGCTAGGAAACTCATTCGCCAACGACAACAAGTCATTCATTATTTTTCATGAACAATTAAGAAAGACTATTGGACTTGCCGTAAATGATTCGTAAATGGTTCTTTTTGCGGTGCCATAAGGGTATATGCCAAAGTCAAAGGCATCTGTGGAAACGGAACTTTTAAGTAAATTTTAAAAATCGACAAGTCCGCAAAAGAAGTAAACAATTTACGTGGGATTTCTTGGTGAACGTAGAAGTCGCTTTTAACAATTTTAGCACAGAAACAATTACCTCTTTACTATGGGAAAATTTAGTTTGGCATATATATGGCTTCTGACGAACTGCTTTTAACAGCAGTCTTATGGTGGCACATTTTTCCTATTTCATATTATTTAAACCTACAAAATGTTTGAAACCATTCTCAGCAGATGACTTATACCTATCGAAAAAATTACAAAACTCATACCGCACAAAATTGAAAGGCAGTCGCAGCTAAAAACCATCAAGTATCAAGACATTCCAACTTGAATTCAATTCTTAATCAAATTTGAAATAGAAAAATAACAAAGACTGGCCTTTTACGTCCGTAGGAAGTCTGACGAGAAGAATGGTGTTCACCTCTAGTTCAGCTGTTTAGTGGAAGGTACTAAGATCGCACCTCAAAGATCTAAGTAAGATTCTAAGGTATGCGTGCGTTGGTATAATATAAGTTCAGTGAAATCAACCCGTATCTAGGTCTGGAAACATACTGATAACACAACCTTTTGAGGTCTTTACGAGGAATAAGCAGAAGGTGCTGCTCACAAAAAAGAAGACGAATACCTCATGACTCCTTTTGGGTATTGTCTTTGACCCAAGACTTAGTTAAAAGCTCTAAGCAGACATTGGTTGGCAGGGTTCTAAGTACTTTTAAACTGCGGGCCAGCGTTGGCGCTGAAAATGTTCAAAAAAGGGACTAAAAAGGGCCCGAGACCAATATAGGAGCCACCACACAAAATACTTATATAGGAAAAAACAAAACAGAGCAGGAAAGACATTTATTTTTAACAAAAAAACAATTTTTTTTCATTACGAAACACTTCTTTTCATATGTTTATGTTTGCAATCTTTTTCATTCAATAAAGAATAAAATCTTCCTTAAACTGAAAAAGCGACCATTTTGATAATTTTTAAGAAAATGGGGGCCAAGGGTCTTGAAGTTCAAAAAAGGGTCAAATTATAGCTTAACAAAGTTCGGCAAGGATATAACTAATTACGGTCATAAAAATTTCACAAATGATATCGGCCAGATAATTACTGTTAAATATAGAATCCTCCCCCAGGTTGCTGCGGTATTTATCAAGCTAAAAACCACGGGAGCTTGACGTTCTAATAATGTATCTCTGCGTGTAGAGAGTTAGGCAGCACTTAAAACGAATATCTCCAATATAGTACAAGCTAAAGATGTACGTCAGTAACACAGCAGGTTAAGTGGCTCTTTATTGGACATGCTATTAGTTGACAGACAAGTTATTTCTTAAATAGTGGAAATAGTGTTCTGTCACAAAAATATTGCCTCATCAACTTTGCAGTACTAAGAAAACAAAATTAAAGACCATACACCCTTAGGTACAGTCCAATTGATGAAATTTGTCAGGGTAGCAATTGGACACCACATCATTTAGAATAGAACATGCTTAAAATTTGAGATATTTTTACAAATTACTTTTGCCACTGTCCAATCCATCCTCCAGCGGTTTTTGAAAGTGAAAAAGAATTCAAAAGATTCATCAACCAGATTTCATTAGTCGCATGTCCTACAGTGCTTGGCAGGAATGGAAACCGATATTGGGCCTCCATGTATTCTAAACGTGAATTGCATAAAATCTTCATAAGCTAAGTTTGAAAAAACACTTTGTTTCTCTTAAATTCTAGTAGTAAGTTCTACACATAAACTGGGGGCAGCCTCTGACAGCTTCAGCTGGGAACAACTTTCATTTAATTTATTGCTTTAAGCCCGTATGACCACGGTTGCCACTTAGTTGGTGATTTTTGGTAATTCGGTAATTTGTATATGGTTTTGGTAACTTTTTGAACCAGAAACACCAAAGAGGAGAACTCGATATCATCACTTGTAAATGCTGCCTCAATTTTTCAGAAAAAGGATTAAAAGTATTACTTGTAATTCCAATTATAAATTTTAAAATGCTATTTTTCACTCTGCCTACTGATATTTTCACGTGGAGAGTTAGTTGTGACATTTCGCGGCGCAAAATTTGTATGAAAAAATGGATTTCACTTGAGAGTTTTTACGTGCACTGTATATCGTGCATACTACGCTTAAACATAGGTACATTTTTCCACTGCCATGAAATTTTTTTATATTAAGTTCGTAAATCAGAGAAATATCCAACGATACCGAAAAGTCATACTCAAACTGAATCATATTTTTGGTAACTTTTAGCTTGGTCTGGTAACTTTTTTTTCCATTTTTGGTCGCTAATTTTTTTTCCAAGTGGCAACCATGCGTATGACATGAAATGTTTCTCTCATTTTTGCCTCATTTTTTAACACATTAAAACATGTTGAAAAGTCAGCTGCGAGTAAGAGAGACTAAAAGTGTATTACGAAGGAGGTAGCAATTGTTTGCAAAGTAACCACAAATTTTCAAACTAATTTAAATCAAACTAAATTAATTTTAATTTAATTTATCTTGAAATGTCAAAAAAAGCTGCCAGCTGAAAAATGTAAATTGAATTCATTTTGAGTGCATTTTTTTTTACATCTCTACATTAATAAAGTTGGTGTGTACGCACTCACTCCAATCGGGAATTTTCATTCTAATTTTTCGTACTGCTCTTGTTTTAAGAAAAAAAAAAAAAAAAAAAAAAAAAAAAAATGCAAAATTAAAATGTAGTGTCATACGGACTTAAGAGAACATCGACGGCTTGTTGAAAAACACTCGGAATTAAAGCAATCGCCAATTTATCATTATATAGCCTTCATGAATGATTGTAGTGGAATTGTCTGTTTTCCACTAGTCAGGAACAGTGTTCCCAGATGAAAAATCTGAAAATCTTGTACTCCGAAATAAAAAATCCTTTTTTCTAATTATTTTTAAAAATATAAGGAAAACACAATTTTTAATACATAAAAACAAAGCATTTAACACCGTTACAGGTATGGTGTATTAGCTGTCATAAGAATCAATTGAGTATGCATCGTAAATGTCAATTTAATGGGTTCGTTCGAATTCATAGTTTAGTATAAGTCTGACAGCTGTCTGCCTAGATGTGTTTCAGTTTTTATTGCCCCAGAGTGGTCACGTGATTAGTTTTTGCATTTGACGTTTATGGAGGGGAAGCTGACAAACCTAGTCAAGAAATTCCAGCCTGCAGAGTGGCCGTGGCAGAATTCTGAAGAGTCGAAAAAAGGGACGATGAGAGAAAAAGAATATTTAAAACCCATTAGTTTGCATAACAGTGTAATAGTGTAAATTCAGAAACGTCAAACATTTCGCAGTTATCCGGCATCACTGCTTATTTGCTATGCTGATGCGATGCACAGATTATGCTGATGCGTTGGTGATTGAATGTGTCGTTTGAGTTTAAGAACGCATTGTTTGTGAAGAAAATAATATAAAGAGTTCAACAAAAACTTAGAAATTTGTCTTTCAAAAGCATAGTAGTCTATTGAGAAAAATGTTTATTTACTTATTTTTCTTTCACTTCCGGCATTTTTCTTACTTTTTTGCCGGCGAATCAACAGTGCATCAGGTATTTCTGTTGCTTTTTTTGTTATTTTTGCGCATCAGTTTGGTCAACTTTCAACTTCGCAATTCAACTTGATGTTGAAAGTGATGCCAAAAGTTTGCATTAATGAACATTTTGCAAAGCATCATCAGCATCATGATGCCAGTGATGCGTTACTGAAAATACACATCTTGTTGAAACCGTGTTACATTTAAATACAACAAAATACAATTTCTGAAGCGCATTTTCCGAATAAAAAAGGGCAAAATCAAGCAAAGGTAACGCTGACCGTGATACAAAAACAATTCAAGTTGCTTAGTCAACGCGTTCGGATTCCTAGTCACGACGAATCTAGTTGACGTTTTACATAAACTAAAACCAATTTATCACCTACGAAATATAGTTTCCTTACTTCAGAGTTGATGGAAACGTTAGTAAAACAGAAGCTGTGCATGGGCTCTTTTCGACTCACCTTATACCTAGTAATGGAGTAAATAGAAAACCTTTTTCTTCAAGAGAAAAAGTTTTAATTTGTTAAATTTAGATTCTTGAAATCTTGAAATTTTAGGAATTTGAGCTAAAAAGTCTTGTACACATTTTGGAACTAAAAAGTCTTGAAAAAAAGAAAGATATATCATGTAGTCTGGCATCTCTGGTTCCCGGTTGTCATTAGCCCAACCGACCATTGAACACAACAAAGGAGATTACAACCGCAACTCAATTGTTTTTCTTGTTGCTGAAAGCATTTTGCCGACCACTTATCGCTCCTTCACACAGCCCGCCATTATATTTCAAATGCTTAAAAGAGATTCCATTTTAAATGTTTTCGGAACCCAACATTTTATCTCCCTCCATCCAATTGTCTTCGTCGTATAAAAGCACAACCTTCAAAACAAAGGCAGTCAACACAGCTTGCATATAACGTTAGCGAATATTGTTTACTTGCAATAAAAAATACGCATCGTATTTCATTAAAAATAACTTCTCATTCCTGGGTTGAAATGTGTCCCCAGCATTCTTAAAACAGTAACGGCCAAGTGTCACCAATGTTGCCTTTCTCTCCTCATACATCTCCTTACGTGCATGCTCAATTTTGTGGACATGAATTTCGAATAAAATTCCAAATCCGAGCACACCCACACACGCAGACCAACATGCCTGAAGGGCTGAACGGCTGAAGGGCTGAACGGCTGAAAGGCTGAACAGTGAGAAGACAGACAAAAGAAATATTTATCTGGTCGGTAGTCGGTCGTCCTTTTTGGCCAAAAAGGAAATTTGACTGCCAAAACAAATACATAAATATATACTTGTAGTACGTATACGTACATAAGAACGTGGTGCAAAGTATAATTTGATGGCCAACCTCTGGTGTGAGGGAATATATATACCAAACCGAGGTTGTCTCCTTGGGGTTTATTCTTTCTCCTTCCCTTTGTGTCAATCGATTTTTCTCAATTTCACTCAATTTATACCTTCACGGCGTCCATTACTCGTTAGTAAAACATGGTGTTTCAACGAAAAAAGAGGAAGCACCAAGGATACCGGAGTAGAAGGGACGAAGAAAATGTTATCGCAGTGACAAACTCGTTTAGGGGTATCTAGCGGTGGTGCGGTGGTGGGTGGATGTTACATTATTACAAAAGCAAACTACACAGTAGCACACCATCAACATTGGCCTCATCCTGCCTAGGATTGACGAACGCCTCCATTCCGTAAGCAATCTGTTTTTCCGTTTCCACGAAAACCGCACGGTAACTTCGCCATCGGAGCATGTCCAGAAACCATCCCATCTGCAGTCTAACTCCATCGTCAGTATATATTGGTCGTGTACTCCATGCCGATGCCGAGTGTGTTTGGGAGACGACTCCGTACACTGCCAGCCGAAGGACAGGATGGATTTATAGGAAAAAGTAGTGGCGGGGAAGGATCATTCTAATATTTTCTCGGATGCAGTAAATTCACCCTCGAATGACGATGACGACGGTTGGTGTTACACATCCAAAATGGAACGTGCATTGAATATGCCATCTTGCCGATTCAACCGTATCCTCCGGCCCAACTCCTTCCGCATTATTATTGCACACAGACACTTACTCTACTTGCGTTGGTTCTTTCGATTTGTGTCGTTGCTTGTCGTACTTGTTCTTTTTTTTTTTTTTATTCTCTCCCATTGTGGCCTTTCATTGTTTTTCTTCTCCTTTTCCAAATACGATTCTGTCGTAGTTGACCTTATTTTCCCGTTCTACGAAGGCCAAAGTTATACACGACAACGACGACGATGAAGCTGGATAGAGCCACATTTGGACTGAAATGAAATCCCATTCAACAAACAGCAGCAGCAGCAGCAACAATACACACTAAACGCCACAATTGCACACAGAGCTAGAACACAACACAACACCAGTCGTGTGCCGTTGCGTTGTGGTCCTCTTCCTATACAACCGGTTCTATACTTTTGGCTTTTGCTGCAAACTAGATTGTGTTTAATCTGTTTTTGTTTATGATCTGCCACATGCGAGATACTCATCGTCTAGCTCTGACTATCTGTCCCCCCGTGGCGGCCGACATTATATTTGTGTGTGTGTGTGCTGTGCGCCTGTTGGGATGCAATTAGATATAAAAGTTGGGAAAAAGTTGCATTACGAAAAAATGTGTGTCAGATGGTTTTGCTTGTGGGTATTTATGTGTGTATGTCGCAAATCATCAGTTGCCATGCATATGCGGTCCAAGAGTCATATATCATTTTTGAATGTTTGAAAACTTTGTTGCACCGGATGTGGCTTTGGTTTATTTGAAAAATGGGACTGGCATCAGGAGCTTTTCCATGCAGGTGAATAAAAGCAACGCGCAGGAGGAAGTTCTTTGTGAAGCACTTAGTTCGAGCTGTCTTGACAGATTGAAACTTGACAGTAGCAATCATTTTTGAATATTATTCCTCAACATACATATTTTGAGTATAGCAAGTTAAATTTATTTTCTTCTTTATGAATGATAATTTGACTGCTTTGTGGTTGAAATTAAGTGACAGATCAGACTCGTTGACAGCGCAATAAGTGTTTAATGTTCAACAGATGTATATGTAGGTAGTTTTTGAACTGCTTGGAGAACGTGCAAACTCAGAAACGCATCAGTACCCTGGGGTTGAATTTACGCATCCGTGATTGAGTGATACGTGCTGAATTTGTTATTGTTTTGCTTGTAAAATTCACAAATTCAGTGACGTATTGCTCGCTCACGGATGCTGTAGTTCGGCACCGCATAACGCATTATCAACTTTCAAAAATATTCGTTAACGCATCAATTGGCATCACTTTATTCCCCGAGGTTTGAAAATGTGACTGGCAGATGCCATGTTTGTTTTTGATGGTTAATGGCGATATTTCTCAAATCTATGATATGTAATTATGCTCCCAGCACAACACCGCCTTCAAAAACGGATTCAAATTCGTGGCAAAATCTGGTAGCACAAAGTTCCCACATCTCGGTATCCGTAAGGCAACTTAAAAGTTACCACATCCACCGAATGCAAAGTTATACCGTTACCATTTAAGAAAGGTGGAAAATAAAATTTATCTGAATAACATCATCCATACAAAATAGTAGGACCTTCTACAAAAAATAAAGATTTGGGCTGTGATTTTTTTTTCAAGTTTTCTATTTTATACCACATGCGACGACTCAATTAAGAAGCTTTCAGGGGACAGCTGCACTTTGGTATCTATTTACCAGACATTCGCAGTAGGTGGAGCAAGGTAAAAAAAAAAACCTTTGACAAGTCCCTCGCTTCAATAATATAACCACCGCAATTTTAAGGCCGCGTAGGAGAAATGAATGGTATACTGCGGGTTTTTGGGTTCTTAAAGCCTTATTTCTCAAACAATAATCGTCGAAACGATTGACGGAGTTTTTGTGAGAGTTTTTCATTTTTGGAACGAATGGAAGGGATCTACAGTTTTATGTCGAGTCCAAAAGGCACATTGAGAAGCTTTTTCAAGGCATTTATAGTCTCTAATTTAAACTAATTTGGAATTTTTTTTTTTTTTTTTTTTTTGTTCGGGATTCAAACATTAGACCCCACGCTTTGTAGCCCAACACGCTAACCACGGCATATGTACCCAAAATATTCCACGCCACTAGATTTGTGTGAGTTTTCTTCTTCCTTTTTTTTTTGGTACGAATTTAATGTGGAGTCCGAACGGCTGCACGGAGAAGCTCTTTCATGACAGTTTTAAATTAAAAAAAAATAGGCCATTCGGTGGTCACTCGTGTGTCTTTGGTGAGAGTGCGCTGCGATAGCCCGCGTCACCAGACACTTGACAGGCGATCACACGTAGTGACAAATTTAGAACAAATGTCATAATGACGTCGGCATTGTAAAATTTGACATGAAAAGTGGCCATGAAATATTTCTCCATATCTTTGCAACTTGCAAAGGCGAAAATTGAAGGCTTCCGCAGAGTAGCTTCGTAAGACTTCTCTAAAGGCGAAAATTACTCATAATTGCTAAAATGCTGATGAATACGTCACGCCACTGAATTTTTTTTGTCGTCGCCTTCAAAATTATTCAATGGTCACCCTGCTGTCAATTGCTCTGTACTTGGTGTCCGCCGGGAAGGTATACTACTTTGTTTTGCCGCCATTTTGGTAAACATTAGTCTTGACAGTTCATATTTGACAGTCGTGAAGTAGACACGTGGCAAATTTATTGTGGAAAAATATTCGATAAACCAACGTGTTTTAATCGTTAAAACATTTTATCAAAATCAATCATCGATTACTGTGACGATGAGAAAGTTACGTGAAATTTTTGGGAGAAACAAAGTGCCAACAAAACGCACTATTTATCGTGTAGTGAATGATTTCGAAGAATCGAAGAAAGAGGGTCTGTAGGTGATAGGCTCAAGCATGGACCACAACGTTATGTGTTACAGTCTGGTGTGCAATTTGGTCAGGAGGAATCATATGACCTTACTTCTTTGAAAATGAAAACGGCGTAACGGTAACTGTGAATGAGCAGCGATATCGTGATATGATTGAAAACTTTTTAACGCCACAACATGCCTTGGGCTTGATTAACATGTGGTATCAACAAGACGGTGCCACATCGCATACAGCCAGGATTACAATATAATTACTGGGAGACCTCTTTCCACAACAAGTTATTTCAAGAAATGGTGATGTTGATTGGCCTCCACGGTCGCCTGATTTAACTGCTCCGGACTTCTTTTTGTGGAGATATCTGAAAAGCAAGGTTTATGCAAACAAACCAGAAACGCTTGAGCAACTCAAACAAAATATTCGTGATGAAATTAATGAAATACCGCGTGAAATGTGTGGGAATTGGGAATGTAATGAAAAATGTGCTCAAAAGGGCTCGCATTTGTGAGACTAACAGAGGCGGTCATTTACCTGATATTGTATTCCATACTTATAATTGCCGACATTAAGTAAAACATTATCATATCAATATGAGATCAATTCTCTTTCATTTAATCAAAAATTATAAACAAACAAAGTAACATACCTTCCCGGCGGACACCCTGTAGATATTTCTGACTAATGCTACGAAATGCGCACAGAAAACCCTTCTGAACGAAAAATTAAACGAAAATAGAGCCGAAAGCCCTCGCAACTAGTGCCCAATCTTTTTTTTAGCATGTAAATTTATTTATATGGTAAGAAATTATAACAATAATAATAATAAACGCCTATCACTGGATGAGGAATTTCGCGTAGCACCGGTGCTACCAACCAACTTTTAGTTCACACGTAAAATAGAGTTACAAAAAAACAAAAAAAAATCCGCATGATATCTCACTCGATCTTTTCGCCAAAGATCGACCGCATTTCCCACAAATTAAATGGAACGGCGCGATCATTTTAGGTCAAACCAAAGTCTTTTATCAAAGGAACGCAATTATCTCTTATTGTGTACATCCAACCAAACGTTAATTCGATTCCGCAACTCGCGTAGAAAACGTATACAAATCCCCGATTTCAGTATGATGTTACGCAAGTCTGTCTACAAAATCCCCCTTCCGCGTGATAAATCGCCCCCCATTTTCGGCAACACTCCCATAACAATCGGGAGAAATGTTAATGAGTATACTTTTAATTTCGTAATTTAATAGCCATATGCAGGTTTTCGTTTTTCATTTTATTACCAATTTCCATGATTCCGCATATAAAAGTGTGCTCATGACAATGAAATGGAATTTAAGTGCCGTCAGATAAGAAATAAGATGCGGCGGTATAGAAAGCGAAAGCTGCCAGCCACGCTAATGTTAACCAAGTTAAACGCCAAATCGCCAAACCGGCTGCTTTCGAAGTCAAATCTGTCTTCTTTTTTATTTTGGGAACACAAAGGTAGCGCACTTTCCCTTTCTCGCGCGCTGGGACTCTCTCAGATTGGGTGATCTTTTCGTCCGATATTATAGCGATTTATATGAGAACATTTGACCGGCTTTTTTGTTACGAGGATATGAATTGCTTCTAATGCAGGTTGTTGTCCTTGCTGATTTTTTTTTATTTAAAAATGGCTTGAGGAGAAAGAAGTGTAGAAAAAAAAAATGGATTTTCCATATCTGTGGTCTTTGTCTGATGGTCGGTATTCTTTGGCTCTCTTTCTGCCTAAAACAGTCTTTGATGCAATTACTGGCCATGTAATCGACTTGATTACTATACGGTTACGAGCAGCAGCGCCCATTCACACGCACCATTTACTTTTTGCTATTAGTATACATATTAGTGGTAGTTTTTTTTTTTTTTTTTTGGATGGATAGGGTTTGGGTAAGAAAAACAAAAGCAAGCAAGCGTCATGATGATATCGATAACAAAGAGGAAAATTAATATCGTTCTCTGTTTTCACACTTCATTTGTCGTTGATAATGACAACAAGCGCGAGACGAGAAAGTTGTTGCAAAAAAAGAAAACGAGGAAACCCATCTATACTAAGTAGCTTTTTGTTAATTAATTCCAGTAATTTAGAGTTCAATAGCCGCATCGTGTCGGATGAATTTGCAGCAGCAGCTCGATTTAAAATGAAAGTAGTTATCTCCCCTAACGACGGAGTACATTATATAATTTCGTAAGCGTTGCGCTGTGCTATAATGTTGATAATTAAGAGGGATAAGCGAGGTTACCTTGGGTATGCAGTTTTATTGGATTTCGGTTTTAAACTGAATTCCATAAATGTGTACGGATTTCGAAAGATACACTCGCATTCAATTAAGCGAATCCATTGGATTGCGATATAGAATTATTTATTAATTGCGGTCGTTCGAGGCAGGGTTTAGTTTGGGGCGCCAATGGTGTAGTTAACCACGGTTGGGTTGGAGATAAAAGTGGATTTCAACTTATGGAAAGTGGCACAGCTCACAGTCGTGAAACAGTTGATAATGGGATGGGAAATGCGCGTTTACAACTTTTTGGCGCAGGGGTATCATTTAATTTTGCAAAATAATTGACTACCTGGTCTCTGTCATGCAAGTAGGTGCACAACACATCAGAAGGAGGTCTCATAGCTCACCCTGATCACTAAATCTGAGTGATCTTTGAAAACTGACAGATTTGATGAAATTTTCTTCACCACAATCCAACGCGATCCCCTTAAAAGAAAGCAACTTCTGAGGTTCGTTGAAAAGATCTATAGAAATGAAGAATGGAATTCTTTATAAAAGACTCTTATTGAGGTCATATTTATTCACGGGATGTTGTGGACTAGTTAAGGTTGGATAATTTAGTGTAGTTCGTCAAACTGTCTCAGTGTGATGCACTTTCCTCTTCCTACTCCTTCATTGGCCACTCTTAGCATCGTTTTACTTGCGCACATTCCTCAACTACGATGTGCAACAGAGCTAGTTCCAAAAGCACTTCCATAGCTGCGGCTGGGCAAGATCTCATGGCCCCTGTAATACATAGGCATGCCAGTCTTTGCACTTTGAGTGTCTTCCTTGTGGTGGATAGACTGGTTCTTTTTGCCCATGCTATCGCGGCATACGAGATCATCGGTATCACAATCGCAAAATACGTCCATCTGGGTTCCGGCAAATCAGCGAAGCCCGCGTTGCTTTCCCGGTTATCTCTTCTGTGCGTTTTTTCCAGACGAGTTTGCTATCCAGGTTTAGTCCCAAATATGTAACTTCATTGATTGATGTCAGTATTGCACCCGATAAGAGCTTGTACAATTGCATCATGCGATGTGAGGGAATGCTATACCACGATGTCCAAGAGCGCTTTCAATGAACTCAGTTAGATGGTGCAGTCTTCGTAGATCTATCCGCTCTGTAGGCATGCTAACGACAATGAAAAGGCGATATACTTGGTACATCTTCTCTCAAGTAGTTGTCCACATCCTTTTCCATCGTTTTAAGAAGGAATGAAGTAGGGCTGATTGGGCTATAGGACATTGGTAGACTTGGGTCCTTTTATTCCAACTTTCGGAATGAACACTACCTTCGCTCGTCTCCACTGGTTTGGTATGTAGCCCAGTGCCAGACTGCTTTTTAAAATTCTTGCCAAATGTGGAAGCAATTTACCTTGCCCTCTTTGTAGTAGGACTGGCGTAATTCCATCCACTCCCGGTGATTTACAAGGCTGAAAGGAGTCCATTGCCCATTGTAGTCACCCTCTGGAGAAGATTTCGGTTGTTATTTTCCAATCCTCTTTCCGAGGTCTTTAAATATTAGTCGTACTTCTATTGTCCGTGCTCGGGGGACTACCAGGAAAATGAGTTTCTAATAGAAGTCGTGTCCTCTGTTGTTCATTTTCTGTAAAGCTGCCATCCGCGTTTCTGAGAGACATTCATATTGATATTCTGTTTTTGCTAGTGCTTTTTTTTTTATAATTCACTAGTGCTCAAGGGGTTTTTGTTCCCTTATAATGCGAATGCACAGCACGAGTGGAAGGAGGCTTTGCACTATGTCCGCAACAGGTGGAGTATGCACAATCGTCTCACGGAATCGCCTAAAGTTGTCTCGTTCTGCTTTCCTATTACCCTTTGGAAGCATTTAAAAAAATATGGGAGGGATTGAGCCTATTGGGCGTTTGGGCGTGGCACCTCAAACTAAAGAAAAGTATCAAAGATTGTTTGTTGACACTCATTTGAGTCACGTTCTTTTTAAGCTCAACAAGAATATATTTCAGCCACAGAAATAATGGCTACAGTTTGAGTTCTATAAAACTTTTTTTATTTTTTATTTTTAGAGAACAACCAATTTTCGTTTATTATACAGTGGATCAGTTGTTAGCTATTGACCACCAAGCAAGCAAAGATCGAGATTCTGAAAGCTGTATTTCGGCTAATCTCTCGTTTTGGCGATTGGCAACAGGTAATGGTCGTCTTTTATCGTTCCAGTCTTTTTTTTGTTTTCTTTGTATTTTTAACGGGTGATTTTTTAAGAGGTTTAGAACTTTTTAAAAAAAAAAAACACAAAAAATTCGAAAAAATGAATGAAATATTTATTTGAATCGATAGTTTGAACCTTGCAATTTAATGTTTAAAGATAATTTCATGCAAATGTTGACCGCGGCTGCGTCTCAGGTAGTCCATCCGCTGAGTCCAATTTTGGCATACTCTTTCACACATATCGGCCGGTATCTCACGAATGAATGCATGGATGTTCTTCCAGTGCGTCAATCGAAGCGGGCTTGTCCCTATACACATTAGCCTTGACATACCCCCACAAAAAAATAATCTAATAGTGTCAAATCGCACGATCTAGGCGGCCAATTGACCGGCCCGAAACGTGAAATTAACTGTTCACCAAACTCGCCTCGCAATTGCGCCATTGTATCGCGTGCTGTGTGGCATGTGGCACCGTCTTGTTGAAACCACATATCATGCAAGTCAAGAACTTCCATTTCGGGCAAAAAAAAGTTTGTTATCATCGCTCGGTAGCGTTCACCATTGACAGTAACGCTGCGATTCGCATCATCTTTGAAGAAATATGGCCCAATAATGCCGCCGGCCCATAAACCGCACCAAACAGTGGCTTTTTCGGGATGCATTGGTAGCTGTTGCAATGCTTCTGGCTGATCTTCACTCCAAATGCGGCAATTTTGCTTATTTACGTACCCATTCAACCAAAAATGAGCCTCATCGCTGAACACAATTTTTCGATAAAAAAGCGGATCCTCGGCCAGCTTTCCAAGAGCCCATTCACCAAAAATTCGGCGTTGTGGTAGGTCGGCTGGCTTTAGTTCTTGCACAAGCTGTATCTTAAAAGGCTTTACGCACAAGTCCTTCCGCAAAATTTTCCACGTAGTGCTGTAACAAAGGCCTAACTGCTGGGAACGGCGCCGAATCGACATTTCGCGGTCTTCTGTCACACTAGCTGATACGGCCGCAATATTTTCTTCACTACGCACAGTACGTAAACGTGTTGGTGGTTTAATGTCCAACAAAGTAAATTTGGTGCGAAATTTGGTCACAATCTTCCGAATAGACTGCTCAGAAGGTCGAGAATGCCGATCATAAAATGGAAGCAGCGCGCGATGAACATTTCGAACCGAGCACGAATTTTGATAGTAAAATTCAATAATTTGCAAGCGTTGTTCATTTGTAAGACAATCCATGGTTAAATTGCAAACCAAACTGAAGCTGTTTGACAGTGACACAAGGTACTAAACACACGTCAGCTGTCAAAACCAGTGTTGCCAAAACCAAACCAGCTAAAAAATCACCCGTTATTAAGCCACGAGTGTATAACAAGCCTCAGACTCTTGAAGCCCTCAAAAAATATTATTGTCAAGAATGCGAGGACCTATCCGGAAGTTCTGGCAAGATTAATAAAAAATCAAAAAAATCGGGTCCGAGTGGTTATCACTTTTGGCCGCAGTTACTTACCCGATACCAACTTCTCGATTAAATGGAAAAAAAAAAAAAATAATTTATGCTGGGAAGAGGTGGCGTCAAAAAGCATCCCGATAAGTCGATCAGACCAGTAAGGTCTTTTTTAGTTTATACGAGGTTGTAGAGTATATGCACTGGACTTTGTCGATTTTTTTTTTACAAAAATGCGTGTTACACTTGAAAAGATTCAAGTTTACTACAAGTGTACCACAAGTACTTTATAGGTTCTCTTAGTACCAATTACTTTCCTTAAAAAAACGGTTGAACTTCGCTGAAAACACATCGTTTAGATCTTGGAAAAAGTTGTCAAACAGAAGACTTCGCTAAGAAACGACCTATGGTTGAAAATACGACGCATTTCAACAGGAGTTCCACAAGGATCGCTCCTCGACAACTTTCTATGAAGCATAACACACAACAGAGTCTAAAAGGGGTAACAGCTACTAAGCTCACTGGTGGCATAGCTTTGGGTAGCATTTCACTCTGCCTCGTAAATTGGATAGTTAGGAGCTGGGCTACAATTATCTGACCAAACGAATTAGTCAGTCTTCTAAATAGAAGAACAGCTGGAGATTACCTTGGCTTAGCCTCTGGTTTGGCTGGTATTTAAGAGCTCTACCCTGGCTATGCAAGTACACTCTTAGCTCTACTGCATACAAAGCCATATATGGATTTAGAGAGTAAATTTGGTTTAATTTTTTTATAAACAAGCCAACAAATTTCCGCTGTCAAGTTATAAGTTCTAACGCGCGCAAATAGTCAGGAAATGGGGAAAAAAAAAAAATACTTCAAATTTAGTAGAAAATAGTAGAAAATCTCGCACTTCAAAGGTTGACCACATTCTTCACTGCGGGTAAAAAGAGAGAAAGAAAAGAAAGAATACGAACAAAAACTCATGTCAGGCCTCGTGCCCTGAGAACGATGACCAAATTCAGAGTAATATCTACTGGAGCAGTGTCAGTTAAAGCCCGGGAATGGTACGCGCAGACGAGATATTACAAATTTACACAAGGTTTCGTTAGTTGTGGTCTTAAAACGGAGCTCAATGCGTTATTTGTGTTTTTCCTTCGTCAGAAGACGGGAACAGAGTCACTTAAACCAACCAACACCAGGAGGCGCTTTCAACAACAGAAATAATCGTCAACTAAAATAAATAAATACTTTGCGCAAGAGGTCCGTATGGCTAACTTAGACCTAACTAGCCATTCGCTTGTGTTTTCCATATCGTGTATTTTTTTTTAGGACGATTGAAAAGAACCTATAATTTTATGAGGAGGTATAGGAGCTGCGATTAGTAGTCCAGCACGCACCATCCATTGAGCCACGAGAAGAAGAAAAGAACACAAGTTGACTTAAGGGGCAAACAGATGGAACAACAAGACTCAAAACTGAAAACTTATAACCCTCGGTAGCCTTCAAGTAGTTCGTACAAACTACGTGATGAAGCGGTTGTAGTCCTGGATAAATGATGCTTTTTCCTCAATTATAAAGTGTTTTTTTTTTAGGAGAAATCAGCTCAAATTACTTCCTGATGCAGAAACAACTATCTATTCATTTTTAGAGTCCTCACTGCCAAAAACGTGACCATCAAATCAAGACAAGTTCTAAATTAATTTCAAACTAAAAACCAACCCAACTTTCAATATCCAAGGATGTAAAAAGACAACTTCGTTAGCCAACTACTTTTGCTGTGCGGTTTCCATTAACCAAAAAATCAACTCACAAATCAACAGCATGTAAGCGACTCGGTCCCCCCGCCTTTCCGAGAAGTTCTTATGTCAATATCCAAATAAAATCCACAGATGCTCGGCTACATGTTTATCCTTGGAAATTTTCATCACTTTAAAACTTGTGCCAAACTTATACGTAGATAATATGCGTTCATTCAAAATTTTCCCAAAAGAACCCTCTTTCGAATAAAATGCGCCCAACTTTTGCTTTGGAACACCGCTGCCGGTTATAATGTTTTGTTCTGTCATGTGCGGTTTGTGTCATTAAATTTCACTTTGAGTACATTTTTGTTAGCAACTTTTACAGTTGGCTGTCATCCTTTGTGTATATCGCATTCGACTTCATAACAGAATTGCATAAAACTTCGAATCGTTTCCTTCACGAGAGATCTCAGCCAAACCGCACTTGTTTCTCATTGCCACAAATTAACCGCGCACACACAAACAATAGGCGATCCACATTCAAACTGCAAAGTAACACAATCTATACACCTCAGCAGACGTCGATGTAATTACTTTAGCATAAAAGTGGTGTGTGGGGTATGCACCGGCAACGGCAAGCCCACTTAACTAATTTCCCTGTTAATTTCCATGAGGGAAATTCCTGCAAAGACCTTGCATTGCGCACCCCGGGAAACAAGAAAACCTTCACGTTTGCCGTCTTCCTGCATATTATATCATCGCCGCCATGATACATTGTATTTGTGTGTTTTTTGTTTGTATTTGCGCCAATACCAGGCGCGGATCCGACTCCATCTACGATTGTGATGGGGAGTTGTATTTGTATCTATCGCTGATATGCTGAAATGCACTTAGTTTCATTCCCTTCCGCCAGTGCGGTTCGGTTTTTAAATTCACTCTGCCGATATTCGATTCGCCGCTTCCGACATTCGTTGAAATTCAATAACTTTCGACTTTCCGCTGCAGACTGGTTGGCGGTTAGTTGGAGGGAACAAAAAAAAAAAATAATAATCAATAAATAAAGTACGAAAAGTTTCCACCATACTCTCGATATTGCATGTTCATTTCCTGTGGTGATGGTGCCGCCATTGCGCCCAAATCAACGAACCATCCTACATAAGCCTCAAATATTCACGTGTTCGTACATAGTTAAGAGGACTGCGGGAATAGCTTTCCATTTCCATTTCCATCCTCCTCCTCGATATCCGTACCTCACTGGGAAAAGAAAACGTGATTTATGCATCACAAATCAGAGAGAGAGAGAGGACGAGTCGATCAGTAAAAAGTTAAGCGCATTAAACAAGGTCAATTAGGTAGCCATGGCAGACATCCATCTGCAAACCAACTCGTGCGCTCTATCGGAAATTAGATACCGAAAAGATTAAACAAACTAAAATGCTCGAACCCGATGCGGGGGCCCAAACTCAATTGCACTTCATTAGCACTTTGCGGCGCAGTCCTGTGATAGTGACCACAAATAGTAGCGCACACAGTTGTTGTTCCTTGAATCGGAGGGACATCTCTTTGTAACAAAGGGAACCACAAACAGAATTAGAAATTCACCACTCGTTGACGGTTGGACTTTGCCACAAGTACTCGAGAGCTCGACTCCTCTGTGGTGGTCTGTTGCGAAGTTGTTGAAATTAATTATTTTATGTAAATTAAATCGTACGGCGGGGTTGATTGAACCAAAGTGAACCATGTCGGGTATGTGTCTAACATATACGATGACCTACTAATTTCAACTGTAGGTGGTTCGCTCTGGCACTTGTGAACTGAATAATGAGATGTGACTCACTGCAAAAGCGATGTAATTCAAGCAGTTAATGGGCCTATAAGGTGGTTTTCCAAATGAGCTATGCCGAATATGTCTTAATAATGGTGCACGTGTATTTGTGTGTGGTTTCCTGATGCTGATTGTGGGAGTGCGTTAATGACCACCCACTTTTGAATACGAATATGAGATATTCCCATAGTGCTCATCTTTCTGCCCGATCATGGTTCAGAGCAGATAAAGTGTGTGTGGTCGGGGAAGTAGTGAGCATAACTGTCATTGAATTTATTATTCAAATCGAGTTTTGCTTAGCTGTATTGTTTCTCAGTGTGGTGTTTTTATGCTAAAACTGTCTTATGAGTCAAACTGCATAGTCATTGTGTGCAAAATCGTATTTTTCAAATATACTGTGGTTGAAAGACTCTTAAATTGAGAAAATTCATTTCCGAAATCAGAGGTAGTATTACGGCATCCGTAAGTGAACAAAACGTTATAGAAAACCACAACAAAGTTTGTCGTGAAGCACTTATTTGCAAATGCGGCCCCCAGAGATCGATTCCGCAATGGAATATCAGACAGATCCGTCTAATCGTGTTGTTTCAGAATTCTTCTGTTCAAAATATGTTAAAATATTGGCAACAGAGCTTCACTGACTCGTAGCCGTACCAATGATAAAGAGTTTAAGAAAACAGTTTTAACTGCGACCATCTGGCAACACTGAAACCTTTTAATGGCCGCGTTCCATTTTCCGCTAGACGTCTAGCACACAAAGTACTAGATCGATGAACCCCAGCGGAACAAATTGATTTTTTGACGTTTCTTTTAACCTAAAATATATCGCATGAACACATAGCGGGCACACTCAAAAAAAAAACAGTTATGTTGCATACGCAAATATACATATCCCATATCTTACCAGTATATCTTATCTTCCATTCATATACTTCTTCCCACAATACAATAATTTCATATCGTATTCATATTCAATTCATATTTCTTTGCATACATAAATATGCCTACCTTTTACTTAATTCAAATTACTGATTGCCTTCCTACTTCCTTCCCACTATACAATATATTAAATTCCATATAGTTTAATGTGACAAGTGCATTCGAATATTTCCATATGGTCTCATATGACAAATGCACACAAACATTTCTTGCCCACGATTGCATTAATTCGCGGCGTGAACCAGTCA
The DNA here is from genome assembly GCA_946477585.1 of Cheilosia urbana. Lineage (NCBI taxonomy): Eukaryota > Metazoa > Arthropoda > Insecta > Diptera > Syrphidae > Cheilosia > Cheilosia urbana. The sequence goes on along the minus strand of OX297854.1, from coordinate 12,503,336 downwards.
CTGCCAGCGTTCCCAAAGGTGTCGCATATCCTCTTCAAGGTAATGTCGTACCTAGAGAGGCAGAACAGAAAATATAGTTTTAAAAACTGTGAGTTGACATCTAGACGAGCTACCGGTCGGATGTATAATAAAAGTGAATATTTTAGTTGAGTTGATTTCGAGACGCGCTACCTAGCGTACGTGTAATAAAAGTTTAACCGAAACGAAAACGTATTCAATAATAATTATGTAACTTTGTAAAGTAAACCATAATCTTGTGCGTAATCATATAAAATATAAGTGCAACAACAACAATACCATTGAACTTGTATTCATATAATTCAATAAAATTAAGAAAAACAAGTCTCAACAAAAGGTGTTTCAATAAAGAAAAAAGTGTCACTGTCGAAAGATACATATCTCCCACACATAACAAATTGGCGCAGCCGGTAGGATCTAGGAAGCATCAGTGGTTTTCTTTAAATTTAGATAACTCGCTGGTAATAGCTTGAAAAGCCTAGATTCCTTGTATACTGGGTAAGACACAACAACCCGTAAACTTGGGACTGAGTCTGGTCTCGAGAGTATACATACCCAGAAGGAGACAAAATTAGTTTGAACATTAAAAAAAAAAAAAATCAGTGTAAACAAATAAAACTAATGAACCAGGCAGAAGACCAACTAGGAACATCCAGAAGTCAACCACCGCAAGTACCCCAACCATCACGAGGACAACCGCCGCAACTACCCCAACAACCAACAGTTTCACCAAGAAGACTACGATCCGGTACAATCCTACCGGCTGCGCCAATTTGTTATGTGTGGGAGATATCTTTCGACAGTGACACTTTTTTCTTTATTGAAACACCTTTTGTTGAGACTTGTTTTTCTTAATTTTATTGAATTATATGAATACAAGTTCAATGGTATTGTTGTTGTTGCACTTATATTTTATATGATTACGCACAAGATTATGGTTTACTTTACAAAGTTACATAATTATTATTGAATACGTTTTCGTTTCGGTTAAACTTTTATTACACGTACGCTAGGTAGCGCGTCTCGAAATCAACTCAACTAAAATATTCACTTTTATTATACATCCGACCGGTAGCTCGTCTAGATGTCAACTCACAGTTTTTAAAACTATATTTTCTGTTCTGCCTCTCTAGGTACGACATTACCTTGAAGAGGATATGCGACACCTTTGGGAACGCTGGCAGTGACTGGTTCACGCCGCGAATTAATGCAATCGTGGGCAAGAAATGTTTGTGTGCATTTGTCATATGAGACCATATGGAAATATTCGAATGCACTTGTCACATTAAACTATATGGAATTTAATATATTGTATAGTGGGAAGGAAGTAGGAAGGCAATCAGTAATTTGAATTAAGTAAAAGGTAGGCATATTTATGTATGCAAAGAAATATGAATTGAATATGAATACGATATGAAATTATTGTATTGTGGGAAGAAGTATATGAATGGAAGATAAGATATACTGGTAAGATATGGGATATGTATATTTGCGTATGCAACAGTTATCTTAAGTCGATTATATTGGTCCGGACTAGATGTACCCTGAACGCAAGAGCTAGATTCGTCGGTAACGTGACTTTGCCTACGCCACATTTATGAACTGTCAACTTAGTACTCAGTCTTGAAATTCTTGACTATATTCTTCGGCTACCCATATATATCGAGGTCAACTGAGAAAACTATTCACGTGACAGATATAGGCCAATAAAAATTGAAAGACAGCTGTCAGACTTACTAAACTAGATTCTTGAACGTCCCCATTGCTAAGTTATTGAAACGAAACAACGGGCACTCGGTGTAAGCGTCAAAAGTATAAATTCAAGCGGTTTTTATTGATAGAAAGTCGATAGAATTTAATAGAACTATTACATTTTACCATCTAGTACATAAAAAATGAAATTTTACTTAAATTCACTTAATCGCGACGTATGCCGACAAACCTCACATCCACTTTTGTGTCTTTTTCCAAATTTGATTTTACTTCCAATCGAATGACAGTGGAAATTGGTTTTTTTTTTCTTCTTTTTCTCAATCTAGCGGGTATAGTTTTGTTTTACATTAAGTCTCACATTTAAAGGAAGGTGATTTATTTGTGCGAGCGAGTGCTTCAGCGTTAATGGTAAAAAACATCAATTTTTTTAAATACAGTTTGATATATCACTTGTCATTTGCAGGACCAGAATCAAAATGCATTTACATATGTCAGACGGGAGATTTGGCCATAAACATACACACAAACACACATATACCATATTCTCATAGATGATTGACAAAATTTAATAATGAATCATGTACAAAGGTACACATGTCCTTGTCCATGTAATAAGCCGGCATTTAATCAATTTCCTCCACAACGTCCAGTCAAAAAATGAGCAATTCATCTCTCCGTTCGACCAGACATGACCTCATTTCCGATTAATAGCGCAACTCACACAGAAAGGTACCTACTACATGCATATCTACCACAATCTATAAAATAATGAATTTAATATCGAAATTCTGAAAATTTCATCGTTTACACGTTCATGACAATCTGAAACCCATAACCGAACCCACACAGTTTGTCACGTTTCTCTCGATTCAATCGACGTTTCCCAAAAAAAAAAAAAAACAAAAAAATAATAAATTCAAACGCCTCCGACAGCTCTCTGCAAAAGCCATTGTAAAAATGTCATCTTAAGGAAATTCCTGTCACTCGCACGAAACTACTCGCACCCACACGCCCGACTGACTGACCTGGCAACTTGACAGAAACGTCAAAGATGCACGTCATCTTTTCAGACTTGTGTGCCGTGACGATGCAATGGCACATACTACAACCAGTAAAGCGTGAAAGGCAAAGCGAAAAAAATGACAGAAATACTCGTACTACCGTATTAAAGAAGGTGACACACAATTGAAATCATAGATTGAAAGAGATTTCACCCAACAGCCAAGTGAGCACATTACATAGTTACAGTTAAAGCCGTCCACCGTCAATGGTAGATCCAAGAAGATATGCTGTGTCGTCGCCATCGTGTGAATACGCGAAGAAGATCCACGTTCACACATAGATCGAGCTTAAAAAAAAAACGAAGCCATGAAAGAGTAGACGTCTCTTCCGTCACAGTTATAATTCTTTTGTTTGTGAACTTTATTTTCTTGTAAATTTCACTTTGCTCCAATGACCTTATAATTGTGAAGTTTCTTCTGACATTAGGGTTTACTTAGACGAAGCGCTGAACAATTTGACAGTTCATAGCGGACCAAGACCCGGAAAGACACCAGAATAATGACAACTAAGTATGCACAATGTAGTACATAGTTGTTTTTACATTGTGCCCGTTGTGTGATTAACAAAACGGTTATTTTCCATTGCTTTCCCATTGCGTTCTTCCCATGAAGTAGGTTCAGAGTGGATTTTGTGTTTTGTTTTCGACAGAGGAGTAGATTTGCGTTGCGCGCATGTTGAACGCAGCCGACCGTCTTTTACAAAGATTATGGTTATTAATTATAGATTTGTTCTTCCTCTTTGTACACGTGTTTGTATGTGCGCGCGTTTGTGATTGCGGGATCTCTATGGAACCATGCACAAGGTAATTACCGTTAAAATACTGTATTTGTTGGTACGAGTGCAATCACAGAGAGTGAAGCTTCTGATACATAAATATATTTTTTTTTCGTTGACGATGAATGTTTCTTTTTCCAAATGGTTTTGAAGTGTTTTCCGTTTCCTTTATTGAACACTCATCGGAATGGCTTCCGTTGAGCAAGAAGCTTTCAATGGTACTTACTTACTTCCTTTGAATTGCATTCATTTTAATTATAAGTACGAGTAGTTACCTGCAAAGAGAAGAATACAAAATTTGATTTAATGAATTATGCAAGAGGTCATGATTAATTTAAAATATTTTTTACGACGCGCTCGTGAGATATGGGATTTTGTTTAAATGGGCGGTATAATTGTGGGGGGGCCTTAAGTAGCCGGAAGTGGGTCAAGTTGGTGTGTGTGTGCTTCTTAATGGAATGACTGCGAGTAGTTTTTAGAAAGTAGTTCGTAGAATGAAGAAGATTTGTGCCGTTTGACATGCGAACTTTACGGAACACAGCTTTGGTGGCCTTTTCCGAAATTGGCTACAAATTTCAGGGGGGCATTTGTAGGGTTTTTCGCGAGTATGACAAAACAGTGCTGCCACACGAAAGACTTCTGGGCTTTTTGAACATCAGTTTCAAGAACGCGACCTGCTAATTGAGCAGCTATTACGACTTTTTCGCTGGATAGATGGCGCTGAAAAAACAGAATCTCTATGCAATCAAAAAGAGGAAGACAAAATTTGAGACTGTGTTCGCGACCATTTTGTTGCCATTTTCAAACCGTCCATCGGTTGGCCATTTGTTCTCCTTCTCTCTCTCTCTCACTGACACTAACACATTCAACCAAAACTAGACCATATTGCTGAACTAAAATTGATGGCAAAAATGACAAAGAGTCCCGTGTTAACAAACAGATGTTTTACGTATGCTTTTTCCTGACCGGCACCATCGCAAGAAAAAAAAAAACACTCGCTCAATATTTGCAGTCCATTCAACCACGAACCACCCCAATTGCTCAATCAACAATCGAAATATGTCCACTGAAAACTCATTGCGTTCCCTCCCAGCACGTAAATAAAAGGTCAGGTATATGGAATAGAGAGAAAAAAAAAACAGGATGTTCCTGATAATCCTGCACAATCTTGCATCCATTTACTCGCACTTATGTCTGTTAACTATACTCCTCTTCTGGTGAACGTTTTCCGCACTTATCCGAAGGGCAAATTTAATTGTCCTGTCCACCACCACCACCACAACCATCATCATCAACGGACAAAGTCTCTGGCTGCCGAGAAATTCCAATTCATCATCATCATCATCATCATCACCATCTCCTGCTTCTCTCCTGCTGCATTAGGTTATCATTAGAACTGAAATCAAACAAAGCAGCGGCGCACACAGAGTATGACTTATCCTACCCCCCGCATCGTGCGACCACATCGAGCGAGCATCAAAGCACGAACGGCCGGACCGACCAGGTAGACCAGGGTATTTGCACAACCGATGATGATCTCAGTCTCCAATCATGCAAGTTGAAATCTTATCTTCGGATGTTTATAATTAAAATGGGATGCACAGCACAGCCGCCGGGAGGGCAAGCAGTCTTAGCTTGAGTTGGCAAAGCGTCCGCACCAGCCAAAGAACATGAAAAACCAGACACAGACATACCGAAAGGGATCATTTGAAACAGAAATAGAAGGAGAATAAGTGAATTGGTCAAACCAAAGCCTAGAACGATGAAAAACAAACGTCAATCTTCCACAGGACAGTGGTCTTCGTGTTGGTGTGCTAGTGTAGCCCCCAAAGGCAAAAACAGAAACAACAAACAACTGAAATGGAGGCAACTGGTCAACATGCAACTGGATGTCTTGGCTTTATGTTGCCTTCAAAGAAATGGACGCCATCGTTAATACAAACAATAAAAAAAAAGCAACCGACGACAACAACAAAACGAGGGATACGACCAAGAAAAGGGTATACACCGCGCTGAAGAATTTTTGCGTTTTGTTCGCTTGATGGTTTTTTGTTTTTTTTTTTTTTGTAGATAATTCGCGAAAGTGGAAGAAATACTTAGCGAGGAATTCGAAAATGGAGCAAATGGACTGGACGCGCACCTTCTTTCAGCGAATGATAGCGTTTTCAGGCAATAAAAACGCAAGTTCGTACAAAAAGGGATATAGCTCTTATAAACTCTAGACCAATAAACTTGTTGTGTGCTTTGGAATTTTGATGGTTAGGGCTGCAAGCAGAAAATTGCATGATTACGTGCAAATTAAAATCGAGGCGTCTAAGCGTAAGTGAGTCTTATTGACTGGTACCATGGTCCCACGGAACCTTTGTTCTTTTCGAGTTTTCAGGATTGTTTTGGGATTTTTTCTGAAGCGAGAAAGTTTATTGTTTGCGAACAGACCGAGTTATTAGACGTTTTTTATTATGCCCCCATAATCTATATGGATCATTGATTTCAAGGTTATTTCAGTCTTATCTGGGGTTTTGCACAAAATTTGAAGCACTTATCTTGAAGGTTAAAAATATTCAATATAAAGGGTTTTTCAACAGGGACGCTACAAAAGTAGAGCGACAGGGACAGCAAACGACGCCGAATTTTTTGCCGCTCTTTTGACAATTCTCTTCAGTAAGGTTTGCCATTTCATGATGGAAAGATAAACGTGCCAACAACGACTCAAAATTATTAAACTTTACTACCGAAATTCGGAGTTAGTGGCCTCAACGTTAAGAGCGCTACGTCCAATTTATGGTCGTCATAATCGTCCTAGAAGATCAACAATTGAGCGTCTAGTATGGAAAAATTTGAATCCACAGGCACGGTACAAAATGTTCCCGTGCCAGTGAGACAAAGAAGTGCCCGTAGTGTCGAGAATATTGCTGCCGCTGAGGCTTTATTTGAAGAAAGCCCAAATGTGTCTCTCACACGTCGTTCTCAAGCGTTGGGCATCTCTGTGACGTCGTTGTGGCGAATTTTGCGAAAAGATCTTGGCCCACATCCTTACAAGATTAAACTGACGCAAGAACTGAAGCCGCTTGACCACCAGAAGCGTCGTATGTTCGTGAATTGGGCTGAGCAACAACTTGAAAATTATTCGGATTTTCATCGAAAAATCATCTTCAGCGATGAGGCTCATTTCTGGCTGAATGGCTTCGTCAATAAACAAAATATGCGGTATTGGTCAGGCAGCAATCCACACGTACTCCATGAGTCATCATTGCATCCCGAAAAAATTACGGTTTGGTGTGGTTTATGGGCCGGCGGCGTCATTGGGCCGTACTTCATCCGTGATGATCAAGACCGGCACGTTACTGTGAATGGGAATCGCTACCGTTCAATGATAACCGAATATTTTTGGCCCCAATTGGATGATATGGACTTGGAGGACATGTGGTTCCAACAGGACGACGCTACAAGCTACAGAGAATGTCACAATCAATTTATTTGAAACCAAGTTTGGAGAACGTGTTATCTCACGAAATAGTCCAGTCGCTTGGCCGCCTCGGTCGTGCGATTTGACGCCGTTAGACTATTTCCTGTGGGGCTACGTCAAGTCTATGGTGTATGCCAACAAGCCAGCGACGATTGATGAACATCGTACGAATATCGAACGTGAAATTGCAGCAGTATCGGCCGATTTATGCTTGAAAACCGACGAAAATTGGGTTCAGCGTCTGGACTTCTGCAAGCGTGCCCGTGACGGCCATGCAAAAGAAATCGAGTTCCATACATAATGGCATCGAACTTTCACAGGAATAAAGAATTTCTTTGATATCCAAAACCGTTTAAGTTTTATTTAAAAAAACTTTTGTAGCGCTCTTATTGAAAACCCCGATACAAGCTTTGACAGTACCCGGAAGTTGCTTAAATATGGTCTAATGGTCTTGTTTATACAATAGGATTGGCTCAATTTGATGAAATAAAGATTGTGTAGGTAGGTACATGTCAACAATGAAAGCTGTCCTGATTCGGAATTAGTTGGCCAATTTCAATGCAAAACAAAAACCAAACGTGGCTCCAATAAGCCCTATGCTAGGTCTATGAAATCTATTCGGATTAGGCGAGTCCTTTTAATGTGATGCGTTAACAAATCCACAAACAAACAAGCAGTAAATATTTATATTTTGTGTGGAGTTTTAAAGTAAAAATGTAATACAAAGAAGCTTTGGAAAAAAGTTGTCCACGAGGTTCTTAAGGTGAAGTGGTTCATAATCCGCATTTCGACGAATTGTTTTGCTAAGTTCATCAAAATCATTGCAATGGTAGTTCTTGTTCCTATAAAAAAGGACAGACCGGCCTTCTGAGCTCCGGCTGATGTTAATTTAATTTTATTGTGGGTCACAAATTGTGGTCCAGCAATTGTTCTATTTTACTTCGAAATCTAACGTTCATTAGAGTTACCCATTTCAAGGTTGGAATTTTACATCCCTCTCAAAAGAGCAGTGTGTAAAGACAGTGCTTGGGCGAGAAAAGAACGTCCCTCAATTCGATGAAGACCTAGTTGGACTACTTAATGTAGAAGAGCTTTGTTTTAACTTAAAGTTTAGGAACGCGATGTTTTGGAAGGAGGAATGCATAAAATCATCAACTGAATACGGGTGGAAATAAAGTACCTGATGCAATTCATGCCTTCTATTGCCTGCCTTAATAGTCGTTGTACTAAATTTTTATATTTATGTAATAACGACATCAGTCAACTGTTTAACTCTATATGAATATTAAGACTCTATCTGAATTTAATTATCAAATCACTCGGACGTCTTTTCTAATACTTCCTTTTTTTGTCTGCGTAACCTGGGTGAATCCAGATTTTTTTTTACCCGAGGAGTAAACTATCAGCTCAAGACGTAGCATCTACAAAAAGGACGATCCTAATGCTTTGCAATAACTAACGAAGAATTCGTTAATTTCGTCCCCTCCGTATTTATTATAAAGGGTCACGGATCTAAGAGCCTTAATAACTCTTGATCTTTCCCCACCGACTGGGACCAACCAAGACGACCAAGACACTGCCTGGTGAGAATTATCCTTGGAATATAAGGTGGGGACGTGACCAAATCACTGCAGCAAGGACCATTTGGAGAAGAACATTCTTGAGGTTGAGCACCTTGCAGGTGTTCTCTTGTTCTGATCTCTGCAAGTAAGTCCAGAAATACAAGAATGAACTTCCATTTCAGATGACTTGTACTCGCAGTCCTCAGTATGGTAGCATATATACCTTTTTCGAAGTTGATTTGCGAAGGCAGGTAAATAAGTATTAGGCAAGCGGCTCCTACATACTTATCGGCGTTTAAAAAAAAAATCGTGGACTTAGCCTTAGCTTTTGTCTGAATAAAAGAAGAGTAGAGATCTACGCATATTCACATTTCTTAAACTGGACGAAACCTTAAACCTTTTCGGAGGTGTTGCTTAAAAAAGGGTGCAAGGAAATAAGTCCCCGGGAACTAAATCCACTGAGGGAATAGGTTCCTAGTGGGAAGTCAAACCACTTTCGTAAAGTAGACTTAGTTGCCATGTAAGGTGGGAACTAAGTCCACTATCTTATACTTTCTTATTGGAACTTTGTACACATTCAAAAATAAGAAGGGGCAACTAACTTCCAACATTTAAAATTATAATTTTTGATTTTGTTTGACAAAAAACTATATTCGAAATTCAGTTTGAAAGACTCTGAAAATAGTTAAAGAAAAATTGCGGTGATTTTTCGGCGCAGGGACATTAGTCCACGCGACTAGAATCCCTCGAATTTTTTACTATTGTTTTATTTTTATTCGGTAAAATTTTTTATTTTTATTTTCTCAAATTTTCGAAAGCTAAAACAAAAAAGTTGTTTGAATAAATAAATTGGCATTTTTAGCCTTCGAAAATTTGATAAAATTAAAGTAAAAAATTCACACGACCGGTTTTGGTGTGCGTCGATTTTTCTTTGATTATTTTCAGAGTCTTGCTAACCGAATTGACTCCTTAATTTTACTTTGATCTTAGTCGACAATGAGAATTTAAAAGATGAAATAGAACCACTCAGAGTTTTCGGAACTTATTTCCCACCTTACATGGGAACTAAGTCCACTTCACGAAAGTGGTTTTACTTCCCGGGGACTTATTTCCCTGCACCTTAAAAAATATGGGTCAGCATACTGTAGCCTAAATTGCTGCTTGTGAGAACTATGTTAAAATATGATAACAAAGTAAAAGTATATGATGAATTTTGATATCCCAATTTTGAGAAATAATTGGTTCGTCGTACAAACTTGCACCCCTAAGTAATCCACTTCACGTTTTGTTTTCGAGACAGAAAGTAGCAGATCGTGAAAACGCAACAATCAGAGTTACTTTCGCATTTATAATATATAAGTCAGAATTAGGATTACTTATCAAGGCTACCTTGAATTTTCTGTGCAAATGACAACTGACAACAGACAGTGATTCGAAATTTACAGAATAGCTTTAGAAATGACACCTTTTTCTCTCACCGGCCCTTTTTTTTTGACTCTGATGCAGAATTCTGCCACGCCCACTCTGTTTATTTTGAATCTGACTCTTAGAAATGTCAACTGAGTATGCAGACAGGATTTTCTTGACTTGATTTGTCGGCTTCCCCTCCATAAACGTCAACTGCAAAAACTAATCACATGACCACTCCGGGCCAGTAAAAAATTACATACATCTAGTCAGACAGCTGTCAGACTTACTAAACTATGAATCCGAACGTCCCCAATGATGTGACTATCGCATTTGACTATCAAAAAAGTGACTTTCACCTATCACCCTACGGGATTCCACCCCAGTTATCTACCTACCCGGCACTATCGGTCGAGCTTATGGCGAATCAGGAAGACATCAATGCCATCGATCGCTCCATAATCGAGGCTTTCACTGCGATTGACCAGTTAAAATTGGGTAACGTTTAAGATGAAAAGACTCAATACAGTCTGGGGCCAGACGACCCATCGGCAACTTCGATGTAGGTTTTGGAGTTCATCCATACCTCGATAAAATGACCCAAGGCGCTGACTGTTTTATGCGCTCAATAACAATCCAAAAGACGGCCAGTGTCAAACTTGAATAACTCACCATCATCAGTAAATTCTAATACCGAAATTGCTCAGTATTGGCCACACTATTGCTATCCTTTAGACAGTCTTTTTTCCACAACAACAATTTTGACTATTTAAAACCATTTTGAGCAACTCCCCCTTGAGGAAACATCATAACGTTTTATTGTGGAAAAATTAAACTGCTCTGTTCCGCACTTCCAGACATGCCGCACATTTCTAAAATACAAAATGCAATCAGCCCTCAGTAGCTCCCTTACAATTTGAAATAGGATTTCCTTTTCTTTTTGCAAACAAAATTGAGGCCAAGTTGTTGTTAACTAATGTCCGTTGAAATCAAAAGAACCACCCGGTGGTTCAGCTCTGGGCATCCAGTCAAGTATGCAATTATAAAAGCACAAGTAGCTATGATCTATTGGATGTGGATCCGAAAAGTTCAAGGAAAGATGCAGGATGATAGTATTCCAACGCCAACACTATTTTGTAAGCACTTTTGTGATGACCTCAAGGACAATAATAATAATAATCTTTTGACATTGGAACTTTTATTTTGTTTTGTTCTCCCTCTAACTAATTGGAATTACTTATTCCGAGATAATGATGGGTATGCCGTGTATACCATATATACTGCGCAGAAAGGGGGTACACATTAAATACCTCCTTCGGAGCATTTCTTCTTGTATCCTTGAAATGGATTTCCCCAGTTGTTGTGCATGGAAAATGGTAATACTGTCTGTCCTAGTTTCCACCAGCACTGGCACACCACTTTCTCATGACAGAAATCATGGTTCCTTTCGTTTGTTTATGCAGTTCTACGAGTGCGACTATGTCTGTGACTATAACCATCGGGAATATCTAAACAGATATTTAATTTCGTGGAAAAATGCAGAAGTGTTCTCTCTCTCTCTCTGTCTATTTCCGTGTTTTGTTATTGTGGAGCTGAAGTGCGCTGCAACAGCCCCACCCCAACAACGACATCGCCGTCGTTGTCGTAGAATAAAATAATGAAATTTGAATTATTTTCTAAAGCTGCATAAATATCTGTACGTGTTTGTGTGAGCGCATATACAAAACGAATGCGTTTTCCGTCAGTCACGTTCAATAATGAAAACGAGAGAGAAACGGCAGAAGCGGGGGCATAAGCAATAAATTCTGTAGCTGCCAAATTGAATTTTAAAACTCAAAATGTGTAATCTTTCCTTGGGCGTGACAGACAGCCAGCCATCCAGTGCACAAGAGTGTGAACAATATGTCTGTGCCAGATGAAATCTGTGCCCTCGCGCCGCCCATAGACCACGGTTAACATGCTCAAAATTAAATTATCACTCTGATAATTGACAATTGACCTACAAGTACTCGGTTCTGTCACTTTTTCTCTAATTTGTGGTTAAGGGTTGTTTGCGCGATGATGAATGTTAATTGTGCGGTCATTATACGTTCTTTGAGATTGTTAGACAGCGTCAGTGTGTAGGTGTGCATTCTCTTTGTGCACACACATTTTTATCACAAGAATGCTGCCAACTTTGCAAATGGAAAAATGTGCCTTTCGTAGAAATTAAAATAAATATTTATCTCATGTTGTGTTTATTTTGTTTGTAGGTGTGCGCGTATTCATTATGTAAATATGTATGATAAAATTGTTGCAAGCGACATCGGGACAAACTTCATTAAGTTGACCTTAAAGTGCAAATAAAATAGTTTAGTACGAGTTTGTTCATTAATTGGTTTGTTATTCGCATATATATGAAACTGACTTGTAAATGTCAATGAAACTGACGTTTTTGACAGCCAACTTATTAATAATCACAATTATGCGCAGGCATTTACCGGGAAATCATGAATAGTTAACGAGACACGCTTCTCCGGCAATGGCGAGACATTTTTGCATGCTCTTTGGAGCTAGAACTCAAATCGAAGTGTCAGTCGTGTTCTAACAGCGGGAGTATGATTGTGCTTATGTACGTGTCTCGTTAGGTCATGTTTTTTAATTGCCAGGGGAGTATATCATTACAGGATACAGCTTTCGTGAATTAAAATAAAATGCATCACTGGATGACAAGTGGTGAGTCAAACTCACGTCGAATCCCACACAGCAAAAATTCGCAAATAGTTAGGCGTACAATTTTGTTAACAAAAGGCGTTTTTGAATAATTGTTTGAGAGAATAACTCTTAACAACAACTAAAAAACAATAATTCACAAACCGAAATTCGACAAAATTTCCCAAAAGAAATTGTCAGGGTAAGAACCCAAGAACTATCGAGAACCGTTGTTCGTCCTCTCTTCCCAACTCAGTAAAAGGCGTTTTTATTTTTTAGTTCGGAGCAGGAGCTGAACTGTTTTACAAAAAGTTCGTGTTTCCTTTTTCGTTCAGAGCATGATCAGAGCCCGCTCTATGAGCTCAGAATCAATTGACTGAGCAGGCTGAGTAAAAAGCTGATGACACATATTCATACACTTCCAGTCACATTTGGTAGACAACAAAAAAACAAGAAAACATCAGAAGGATCTGCAAACGCTCGGTTCAGAGCGCTCAGAGTTTGAACTTTGAAGTCCCAAGCCTATAGCTTCTCACAACCATCCAATTGCATGAGTTTTCATTTTTGGCGCAGATGAAACGGATATTTCTCTAAAAATTAAATCTCAGCAGAAACCAAGTCAAAAGTTACACTTACCAATCGCGGAGAAGGGACATAAGTCCACGAGACATAAGTCCATAATCAAAAAGTGGACTTGTGTCTCATTGAAGTCCATTATGGACTTATGTCCCGTGGATTTATGTCCCCGCGCCGCCAATCCCTGTTACCTTCGCCCAAGAAACCAATTGACTTTATATAAGAACCTCATCATCATCCCACTCCAGTTTTATGGTACAGAAGCATTGCCCTTACCAAGGACGGATAAAGACATCCTTGGTCGATTCGAACACCCCGTTTCAACATACATTTGAAGAGCAGATGCTTAGGGAACACTGGAGAGTTATGCTGTGATTGCAACTTGGCTATGTTTTCTATTTTGAGTCAGTCTGCTTTATAGGCAAAGAACTGTCATTCTCCTTCAAGTTGTCGGCTATCTATGGCGTCAGCCTATAATTCCTAAGTCACGTTCGCCTTCGAACTTGGCGCATTAGCCATCCAATCGTGTTTGTCTAGCGCTGCAGTTTTATTCGGTCAGAATCTTCTATTCAGGTTAAGTCAGTACGGCAATCCAATCCACTTCACTTTTCCTATACCAATCGACCTTGTGTGGTCCTTCTGCAGAATCTAGTTCAACAGTCGCACAGCTCCTCGTTCCATTGTACACCACTTCAGCCAATCCGCCACGCTAAGACTTCGTGCAGGCCCCAAGCCGTGTGCTTAGTTTGATTTATTTCATTTCCCTCGAGTAGGTGCACTTGTGTGTGAAGAACAGTTTCTTATCTACCATCTATGGCATTCAGCAAATCATTTCTAATTGAAACCGAGAAGAGACACCCTTGGCATGATGCGTTCCATATTTATCGCTTTGACATTCTCCCTATTAATGACGCGGCCCCATATGCTGTGTCAACCACTAGATGGCTGATTGTGATTGACAATGATTAAGACAAGAAGCCCTTTGTCGACCAATTTTCCCATCATCCTACTATGCGCACGCCATCAAAGGTATGTATTGATCCAATTACCATTAAATCTCTATTTGCCTCCTCTGCCATTTCGAATCAATAAACATAATGCATACATAGCGCCTACATCATCCACGCCATCTCTTGGCTGCAAATCAATTAAAACGTCAAAGCACAACGAAAGTGAGTAGGAAAACATACTTCGAATGAACACTCGGCCGCGCATCAGCCAATACTCATTTACGACAACAAATTTAGAAAGTGCGTTTCCATTTACGCCTCCGACAATGACAACGCGACCAGAAACCAGATGTTCGTCGCATGAGATAGCAAGCGGTTCTGTAAAGATATGGCCACTAATTCGGTTAGATATAAAAAGCAAAACAACAATTTATGCTTGAATTGTTTGTTTTTTGTAAGGGAAAATTCAACTCCCCAAAAAGTGTATAATTTTATAGACCGCACTGATAAACAGAAAACTAATTTGTTTGAAGAGTGACGGTGGCGGTTATGTCAAATGTCCCGTCTCATGATGGTTTCGGTATGGCACTGGCACTGTTTTCTGTGAACTGAATTTTTGTGTCTTCATTGTTTGTACAGCAAATATTGCGATTAGAATTTGAATCGCGAGGGTAATCCCCAAGAGAATAAGTTTCTTTTTTTGTTCTAATTTATGAGGAACGTGTTGATGTGGGGGGAAACGTCTGTCAAATTTATGATCTTTTACTTTTTTTTTTTCTTCTGTCTCTTGGTTGAAAAGGGTTATAGTCGGATTATGTTCTTTTCAAGATGTAATTAATTTTTTACGACAATCATAATTTATTTGGCAACGTAAAATCCTTTTTATTTCCTAATCAGGAAATTCAGTCAAAAGTGATTGTTTGGGGAATAGTCGGAGGCCTTGTTGCTAAACAAATTGGGGGTTGTTCTTGCTAATCTTGTAATAATTAAATTTTACATGAAAAAAGTGATTTTAGCTTATGGCGGGGGAAGATAACTAATTCATTCGAATGTAAGCTGTACACAGTGCTGCCAACACTGAGGTACAGTTCTGCACTAAAAACCAACAAAAAAGCGCTAGATTTCGCAAACTTGCGCTAGATTTTTGTTTTGCTAAATAGGTTTTGTTTCTTGAAAGTGAGGAGTAAATATATTTTTCTTACAGGTACATGTGTTATGTAAAGTATACGTATTTACATATTTTATTAAAAAGAAAAAATATGTAGGTATAAACACATTAAAATATTACATAAAGATCCAGTTCTCGTCTTCGCTGTCGATTTCGCCTGCTTGAGAAAATTAATCACTTTTACCCCGTTATTAATAAAAAAATGTACACAAGTAAGTTAGCTAGCAAACGTCAGATAGCATACGAAAATTGGACATAACTGCTGAGTAAGAAGTTGATAACTTCAACACAGTGTTTATTAATACGGGGGGTTACTATATATGTAGGTTTAGGTACACTTTTATTATAAAAAGGCTTAGTTGGTTCGAATATACCAGAAACAGCACGAGGCGAGGTGCCGGCGCTAATCAATTAGAATGAAAAGTCGAAAACAATTGAAAATGAAATAGCAAATAGGGATCTGACTCTGACGACCTCTGACATGTCAATGAATGTAATTAGTGCACATTTGAGGATGGACGCATTCTGTGCTTGTCAAAGAACAAATTAATAAAATACCTACGAAATTTAATTTTGCGCTGTGCTCTAAATATATTTTTTACACGCTGTCAGACCCGAAATTCCGCTAAATCTGACGCCTTACCCGCGAAGTTGGCATCATTGGCTCACAAAGCTGTCTGCAAATCATCAAGTGTAAGTAGTGCCAAATTTCGTTTAATCACATCTTTTGACTTCTCTATTGGGAAATTGATATTTTCAGATTTTGCTCTCAGATTTCAGATTTTTCGTTCCCAATGGAACATAAAACGAGATTTTTCTTTCTTTGCATTTGTTGTGGTGTGTGTTTTAAAAGTCAGCTGTTCTTGAATTGTAATTTGTGTTTATAAAAATCGATTTATAAAGACTTATCGTCTCTAAAAATCTAAAATAACACACTTTAAGTTTGATAAATGACAAATTTTTTGGTGTAAGTGTAAGTAGGTGTGAACGTCGCACAGAAATCGAGATTCGTTTTTTTTGCGGCCAATAGAACATGAAATTTGACAGCCAGCTTATTTCGAGACCAGACAACTGCTCTGAATCTGAAAAAAATGCTTTTTCTGTCCCAATGGAAAGCAACATTAGAATAATAACTACATTTAGGTTAGTTCCCCTCTATATATACAAATGTTCCGTAGGTTATAATGTTGGAATTCTAGTTACACACAGCATAAATAACTAGCGCGTAAAAGTTATCAATGGATTACGCTATGGTACTTTCAATTTTTATGTGCTAACTGATGTATTCCAGCTAACTGACGTCTGCTAGCTAACTAACTTGTGGGCGGTTATTTATATACATGAGGGTAACATATATATTAAGGGTATGCACTTAGACCCGTTTCCTGATACTTCTCATGGCGATTTAAGTTCCACTTAAACTCTTATGTGACAGCTTATGACATAGAACAAAATTAATATCCCATAAGGTAATTAGGTTATGTTAGCGTTAGGTAATGTGGCTGTCTAGAGCGACACACTTAGACCAAGTTAGTTTAGGTCCTTCGTGATAAGGTAATTAAGTAGAACTTAAATCGCTATGAGTAGTATCAGCCAACGGGCTTCAATCTCATAATATTATGCAGCTCGTAAATTCATAAATTTCTGCGGTGCTTTAAGTGAACACCCCTGGCAAATGTCATTGCGTAATTCGCTGCAAATAACGATGAAGCAATAGAATAATTATCTAGCTAAATAAAATGGTATCGGCATTGCTTCAACTCTCAAAATAAGAAAAACAATTACCACGACCGCTTGTCACAGTTTGATATTTATAAATTCGCGTCACTTTCCGCAACCGATTTCCGAGCCTAATTGATTCTCCACACAAAATCTGACAGTTCATTCACGAGGTGGTAAATTTCTTCAGTTTACGCAGATTATGAGGATTTTACGCGTGTAAATGCGTGTGAATACCCTCTTTATATTCGCCTTTTCTTTGTAGGTATACGCTCAGCATTTTTGTCCCATTGTTGGTGAAAGCCCTACAGTGGCCCAGAAGTTGAGGAATCATAATCAATGGGACAAGTTATGGTTTCAGCAGGACTGCCCTAAATGTCATACAGCTGTGCGTGCAACTATCCATATTTGGCTCCCGAAAGTATAACTAGAGTTGTTTTGGTGAAGTCGCTTGGAATCCGAGAAGCTTGCGACGTTTGACATTTTTTGGTACCTATTTTATCCAGTGTCATTTAAACGGGTTTTAGATGTAAGAGGGGGTTCTAAGCTCACCCATGCTGTTGTCCAAATTTTTGTTAATGACTGAAGCATTGTAGAGCGCATGTTACTGGAGAGTGAAATCAATAACATTGTGTGCAAATGTAGGCAGCTAGCTAGGAATCGTGCTTGCTGGAGGAGCTTGTTTATTGAAGCCATAAGGAAAAAAGAGCGCAAAAGTTATGATTTTGTTGTGGCTACTCGTGAATCTCATCATTAAAAGGTGTAAAACTCCAACGCTTACCTTGTTTTCAAAAAAGAAAAGCAACAACGTAGATCATACTTTAAACGGACATGACTTGAAATTTTTTGTTCATTAGATCCAAGTGTTAGACCCAATGTAGTAGTTGACATATTTTTCTTTAAAATGCATCCACATATTGGTGTATCTTGTACCCTCTTCGCCCTCTTAGCAAAATCTGTTTTGCCAAGCCTCTTATTCTTGGATATGTTATTTGTATGCGAGAACGTACCTACTTCTTAAATATATCAGTTGTACCTATGTGGGTACCTACAGGTACAACCATTTTGAATAGGTATGTATAAAAAATGTACCTATATAGAGCAACTTCCGTTCGCTAATTTTCTTACTTAAAGTAACAACAGAATGCCCAACATGACCGACTGACTCATTAAAAGCAACAAAAACAGGCAAATTGTCAAAAAAAAAAAAAAAAAAAAAAAAAAAAAAACGCCAACCCTTAAGGCAGCCGTCAAAGCTTTCGCAGCTTGCCAAGTATACAACGTCAACATGGCTGAACATAAATCCCTTTAATTAAATGTGTACCCCAACGTAAACATCTCAAGCACTCACCCTACAACAAGTACACTTGCATCATCCGCCCGAAAAAGATGTACACATAACAAAAAGCAAAAAATCATCGACTGCACATTCACATTCGTCTTGTCATAGACGCCAACGCCACTAGCAGCGGACTATGGAAAGATGCTCCTTTCCTTTCTACTACCTACCAAACAAAGTGCATCCCTCAAGAGTTCTGACTGACTGAATCTTTGGCATATAGGTACACCACTTCCACTTGCATTGCATGCGTTCCTCTATCCTTTGTGCAGACTCTCGTAGAAGCACACAAGATGAGAGGACGATGTCAAACGCTTTAGCCAAGAAGTGCAAAAACATACACACGAACACACATTGAGAAATAATGCAGGTCAAGTTGACTTGAGCGACAAAGGGAACGCAGTATTATGTACATCCCATTGACAATCACCTGCAAGTCCTTCACAAATTGGCAAAATTTGTTTGTCAAATTAATCGTTAAACGTCTCGAAGAGAACTCACCTTATCAGCTGGAATAGTCCGAGACATTTTCTGTGTGGCTGTTGTCTTTTTAATGCTGTTGGGGGTAAGAGTGGTGGTGGTTGTTGTTGTTGTCACACCTCCACAACCCCCTGCTGAGATAATAGATGTTGCAGCCACCACCGTTGTCGGATGATGCGAGGGTGGCGGGGTGGTTGGTGAAGGTGTTTCAACTGACGTTGAAGACATCTTGTAGTGTTAAATTTTTCTACTCGTACTTCGTTGCGTTGTTAAACAAGACGAAGGGAGGTGCTGATAATGTTTGCCAAGTAGTGTGTGCAGGTATGTGTACTAGCTCCTTCCCGAGTCTTTGCTTTGTTAATCCTTTGCCTTCTGCAGTTGCTGCTGCTGCTGCTACTGATGGTGGGCGAACAAACAAAAAAAAATAGATATACGAAAAACCACGACACGACGAAGAGGAATTCTTTTTTTCTTTCACCCTCTTTCACTATTGGATTTTTCTTTTGTGAATTTTCCTTATTTCTTCCACTTCAAAACTACCCGTGTGAAAATATATTACAAACAAAGCAACACGATGATAAACAACCAACAAAATTGGTTTTAGCGAACTTTATTGCACATTTCTATGGCCGTCCTCGCGTTGATTTAATTAAATTTATTGTGTAACTCATGGAAATTAAGAAAGAGCAAAAAAAAAAAGGCACGGTGCTCGTTACACACGTTTCCTTTTTAACGAATTTTCATTGATTTTCATGTAAACATCATCAAAACACACGACGGAACGAACGAAAACACAGCGAAAAGAGTGTTGGAATTGGAAAGGACAACAAACACAGCCAGATGGATGAAAATACAGCGATGGTATCTAACAACAATAACACACGTATCAAGGATACGAATACAATTTCGAAAGACCACAAAGGAAGTGGAAACGAGTTTTTTTTTTTGTTATATCGATGGGGAATTTAAATTTTCTATTTTTTTCTGATTTCCTGCACTTGGATAATCCTTTTTAATGGTTTCTCTCTCACTCCTACTTTCTGGGCAGGTTGTTTCTTGTTTGTTTGTTGGGTTTGCTTCTTCTTGTTTCGTCACAGGGAGGATGAACGCGAGAGCACAAAAAAAAGAAAGAATACTGATTTGGAGAGATTTTCAAGGCAGAGCGAAACAACACTATTGTGTGGCACTGGGGGACTCGTTATGTGATAGACCGAGATGGACCAGTTGGAGGTGGAATTTCCTTTTTTTCTTCCACTTGACGATTGATTTTTTTCTTTTCGCTCAAATTGTGCGATTGAAAGAAATGTCTTCGTTTAATTAGTTGAATGCGATTTAAATAATTGTATTTCGAAGGAAACTTTTTGCTCAATTATGTGAATGTACGAAATTCACGTTTCGCTGAGCACAAGAACTCGCGTCGTCGTCTTCGTCACGAATTCGTCCGTCGTGGAGTCGATCGCCCGTCACTCACCACTTTACGACACAAATGTCAACTTTTCTCTACTGACTGGTTTTGGTTTTTCTCGAATTCGATTCGAATACACCGCACCAACACAGAAACAGCAGCAGCAGGCAGCAGCATGCTGCAGTAGTAAGAAAGAGTAGAGTAATTTCTTCTCTGTTGCGTTGCTGTTTTTTCTGGCTTGTTTTTGTTGTTGGCCTGTTGAAAGAGGTGATTCAGGTTCCAGTTGGAATAGAGGAGAAAACGAGAGGAGCTAAGTACCCTGAATTTTTGTCTCACCTGCCTTTGTCGCTTGACGAATGAGGATGACGACGAGCCGAGTGAGTTAAGTGGCCATGTTTTCGTGGATAAGGTGAATTCTCGACTTTCGTTATGTAGGAATGCTGCCAGGTTTTGAAGAATGCACAAGAACAGGTGCTCCTAAAATCGTGTGATTTTGAGTGGTGCGAACTTTTATTAAGGGCCATATTCGCCATTGTTTCACGATTTTCCTGGTGAAGACAATAAAACTTACGTTAATCCGTAGTTTTTTTTAATATTTTTTATTTTTTTTATTTTTATTGGATGCCCCAGTTTTTTCCACTTCGGTCTATGCAAAAATAAAGATTCCAACCGCTACACCGACAGAAATATACAATTCTGAAGATTGGTCCATTTTTGTTTGTTTTTGTTGTAGAACGTAAAACAAACATCCTATCTCAGCGAAAGTACTGGGGCATTTACACGGTCACACATTCCTATCACGGAAAATTAAAGGGATGCCCTATACTAAACAGCCGTGTGACTGAAAGGGACAGCATTACCTACACGCATAAAAACGTGATACGTTTTTTGGTCGGCCATTTTGTTTACGTGGTAGGAATTATGGGAAAGCTATGCATGTGGATGGCTTACGAAATTTATTTTCCTATAAAACAAAATGGCTTCCGAAAGTGATGAACGTACAATTATTTATTTATTTCGTATAAATGATTGATGAATTGTTGGTTTAATTTACTGAAACTAATTAACACTCTCATTTCACATATCTTAAATCGGGAATAGAAATATTTTCATGTGATTGCAGAAATGTTAGTTGCCGGAACTTCCGCTTTACGTATCTATAATTATGGGTTGCTCGAGCTAAATAATTAAACTTTTGTTTTATTATACTTCATGTATCTGTCAAACTTAGCGTGCCCATTTAATGGGGCGGTACATTTTCTCAAACTACATTTTGACAGATCGTTGTGTTCTGTCGTTTTGTTGAGTTTTTGTACTGCGGAGAATGGGACAAGTAAGCACGGATGAGTTTGTTTAAAAAATACCTCGACGAGGAGTACCTAGAATCGGAAAGGGTTGAAATCAGAGAGTGTTGAATTTTTGAAGGTAAGTTGTTTTCAAAGAACAGCTGTTTTCAGTGACAACTATCCGCGGCGTAGTTTATGTCAAAATTTAGCTAGGACCTTAGCTGATGTTTGGAGGGAAAAGTTGGATACCAGATAAAATTAAGTTTAGCTCGAGCAGTGTACTAAGATTAATTGATAAGTATATTGTATCAGAAGGTAAATTATCTTTTATTATAGACAAAGGATATGCCTCTATTGAACAGCTTTCGAAGAATGCTATACTCTCGAATGATTGTCAGACTTTCGCGGGAGATGGCTTACGTAGAAAAACATAAATTTACCTCCTTATTAATAAAAAAATGTACACAAGTTAGTTAGCTAACAAACATCAGATAGCATACAAAAATTGGATATAACTGCTGAGTAACAAGTTGATAACTTTAACACAGTGTTTATTAATACGGGGGTTAATGTGTAATTTGTGTTTTCTCGATGATGAAATATGAAACCCGTGGCTTAGAAGTCCAGCCTACTAACCTCTGCTACTAACCACTGTGTCACTGAGCACACACGAAAAGTGAAAAAAACTTAACATTGTGCGAATGAAAAATATTATGAAACACTAAAATAAATATAACGAAAGTGATTTACTAACAGAAATCGGTGCAAAGGAGAAAATATATATGGCAACAGCTTCCTCAAGAATAATCCATCACTTCTGTTTTTATTTGTCGGTCACAAAAAAAGTTGTTCCTGTACGAATAATTTGTATGGCATTGCTGAGTGAATTCAAAAATAGCAGCACGTATATTTTTTTCAGAATCTTACAAAAAATATTTCAAAGCGCCATCTTCAGCAAACAATTTTCAGCAAAGCTAGCAAAGCAAGCAAAGCTGGTACCCATCTGCAGCTGCACTTACTACGGATAAAAATGACCATCACCTACCTGTCGCTTATGTCGCCATCTATCTACAGATAGTAGCACCTCAGGATGCCAATAAGAAATCACATCAGACGCATCTCGTCGTAATTAAAATTCCCAGCATCTGGATAACCCAAACCCCTAATTGGAGCCATTTTATCCGCGTCGTTTATCTTCCATATCCAAATGTCACATCGAAAGAGAACGTCAACTTGTCCATTTTTAAAAGGAAGAAAAACGACATAAAAAAAGAAAATCTTTCCCCAAAAAGAAGAAACGAAAAATTTTTTTTTCTCCATCGTGTCCGAGAAAAATTTTCCCCCCAAAGTGAAAACAAAATGCACAAAAGAAAATTTCGAAAAATGTTGCAAGTGAGATAAAATTCTCGTTGTTGTTGTTATTTTCTTTTTGTTTTTTGTAAATTTCCAAAAGAGAGCATTTATATCGTCGTCGTGATTTTGTCGTGAAGAACGTGAATATCGAAGAAGAAAAGTTCACACACTCACTCACACATCCATAAGCACCATCATACCAGCGCACATCCATTTAGTGGAAAATAGGAATTGGAATCCAAAAAGAGGAAAACGAGAAGAAAATTGTAATTTTTTAGCTGCTGCTAATTCCCCCATCAGCTTCCCCCCGCAAACGCACAAACCCGCCGTACACAATAAACGCACGAACGTGAGTGAGAAGCCATTGGTAAGGCCAGCTAGCATTAACTTTACCACCAATGAACATGGACAGCTCTCTGGCTGGAGTCACATCGATTCCACTCTTCATCGAGCTGAAAAACGAGGTGGACGGGATCATGTCGCTAAACGACAACTCGCTGTCGCAACAAATCGAATTTATCCTCCAGGATCCGATCCCGGAAAGAACCCCACCAGCGACTCCGAAGTTGAACTTGAACTCGAACGGGTACCTTGTCAGCTCGTCGCAAATGGCCGCCAATGAGGCGGACATGGAAAGCAATGATTACCAATTGATGGACTCGTCAGTGATAAAAGTCGAACACATGGACGACGACGATGATGTGGGTCGCGAGGAAGAGATCACCACTTTGCACACGGCCAACATGAGCACCAACACCGATGCAGGAGGTTCTGTTTCGTTAATGGATGCAGCAGCGATGTCAGACGATGAGGATGACGAGGACGATATCTCGCCGTCATCCTCGTCGGGTTCCAGCTCGTCAGTACCAGTGGGACTCGATGGATCGCAATCGTTCTACCTGAACGGCAGAAACAGTGGCATATCCACAGTAACAACCACCAACTATCACCACCGTCGAATATCATCGATTGAACAAGCTCCCACCACTAGCGGTTGCAGCAGTAGCTGCAGCAGCACCAGCAGCGGCACTGTCATCGCTGCTGCATCATCATCATCATCTTCATCGTCTCAAGGGGCAGCACCGCCACCGCCGCCGACACCACCGCAGGAGTTCCAGTGCTTTGACTGTGTCGAAAAGTTCGACAACAAGGAACTCTTCGAGATCCACAAGACGGGCCATGCCAACAACATGAAGTGCGCCATCTGTAACATGGTGCTGAAGAGCCTAAAGAACTACGAGAAACACTGCTTACGCTGTAAGCCATACGAGTGCCAAATCTGCGGACGAGTAGTTCGTTTCCGGCCAAACTTTATCAAACACATGCGGGTGCACACCGGCCAACAGTCCGAGCGCCACAAGTACAAGTGCGATGTTTGCCTGAAAGAGTTCATGAGCTTCGAGTACTTCAAGGTGCACAAGAAGATCCACAACGACAATGTCAACTTGACATGTGAGATTTGCGGGAAGGTGTTCAGCGCGTTGGCATCGTTGCGAGGCCATTCCAAGCTACATTCCGGAGTTAAATTGCACAAGTAAGTGGGTTTGGTTTATTTCTTATTTCTTCTCGAATTGGGGGAATGGTTTTTGTTTTCCAAAAGAAGTGTGCACCTGTTGTCGGATTATTGGATTTTAGCAGACACTTTGTCGATTCAAGTGGAGACTTTTCTGAATACAAAAAAATGACTACCTATATACGCTTTGTGTTAATTTGTCGGAGAGGTTTTCCTTTTGCAATGCGTCTCACGATAGCCTGTCTGAAGTGTCGTTTTATGGCACGACCAATTACGCGTATGACGTGAATAAAAGTCTGCTGACCTCTACGGACTTGTATAATTCAAAGTTAAGCATTTGTTCGTTACAGACCGACATTTCAGTGAGTTGGATCTATACAGACCACAAGAGCAATCGCACAATAAGTTCGACCATGTCGACCATGGCCATGACCTATTCTAAAATTAAATTCGGATGCTACTGCTTCGCCCCAACTTACATTTGATTGCCCTCTTTCTAATCAATACTTTTATCTCATTCTTACAGATGCGACGTCTGTGGCAAAGGCTTCGGTCAACGTTATAACCTTAAGATTCATGCTCGCACTCACACCGGCGACTTTCCATTCGAATGCAAAATCTGCAAGAAGAAACTGCACACGCAGTCCAGTTTGCAGACCCACATGCAGACTCATCAGAAAGATCAAACCAGCCAGGTGACCACCACCATCCAGTATGAGCCGCTGGTCGCTGTCAAACTCGAGCCAATCGATCAATCGCAACAGGAGCACCAACAGCAAGAGTTGCAGCACCACCAGCAACTGCTGCACCAGCACGAGATGCTTATCCAGCCAAAGCATGAGCAGATCGAGAGCACCGATCTAACCGATGGCATTCAAATGTACTCGCACAACCACATCAATAATATAAGCATAACAACAGCCAACGCAACCACAAACACCACCAACGAGGACTCCTCGAACGAATCTCATCATGATAATATGAAACTTGTGATAAAGAACGATGTACAAAACGGGCCACCGACTCAGGTTACATACGCACAACAGCAGTCGCACCTGCAGCAGCAGCAGCAACAACAACAGCAGCAGCAGCCGCAACATCACCATCATCACCACAACCACCAATACCAACGAGTCTCAGCAATAATTAAGTCCACTACCGCATCCATGTCGTCGTTATCACAGTCGCCATCGTCTTTGATCGTTTCTCCATCGCCATCGCCGTCATCGTCTTCGTCGTCATCATCTTCGGCCTCGTCGCCCGCATCTGGCGAATCGCGATCAGTTGCGGCCTCAACATCTGGCGGTGGTTGTGTCGTCGGCGGTCATACATCCTTATCATCGATGTCATCGACGTCCATCAGACACACAAACGAGAACTCACCGTCCCTAGCCACAACGGCCCTAATAATCAAAAGCGAACCAAATCTCTACTCCTCAGGTGATAATTCCGTTGACATGTTCATCAAGAAGGAAATCATATTCGACGAGTGTTCGGCACCGTCACAGAACTCACCACCGACCTCGAAGTTCCATTCGAACTTTGATGGCGACGATCTGGTCGACACACACGACCTGACGCATTCGTTACCTTACTCGAATCTCTTCGAACCGAATTCGATTCCGGACAGCATTCCAGATGACCTCTACCCGGACGATCCAGATGACTTTCGGCTGGACCATAGTTCACTGGGCCTACAATCGTCCACCACCGATGGGGATTTCATCAAGAAGGAGTGGGTGTATGGCACAGGTACTGGTTACACGATCAACGACAAGTTCGACGACGACAGCGACGCACTTTGTGATGCAGCCAATTTTATATACAACTAACAAAAGTAAAGCAATCACAGTCGTTGTCGTCGCCGCTACTATAGCCACCATCTTTGCCGCTGTTATTGTCGATTTTAAGCGCAAATGCATGCATAATCTATCTTTCCACCAAAACTAAACGTACTGTGAGATGAGGAGTTGTCTCTCGCGTTAGCAGCAGGTAACTACAGATAAATGGGATGAAGTATTCTAATGATAAGCGTGTAGCGGTTGGAATAGTAGTGTACTGTGTTCGCATGTATGTTTAGAATAAATTCAATTTGTTGTTTAGATAGACGAGACTTCATGACACTAGGTGTAGGTGTATATTGATCTGCATGCATTTTTTTTTAATACATATTTTATTTTTTATTGCGTAGTTGTTTTTAATCGTGATTAAGTTAGATTAAAATAAGAAGAACCCCCCTTGCATCAGATAGTGTTAGGGATGTTAGTTTATGGCTTTTTGCTCTGAGAGTACAAATGCAGCATTGTTTGTTGTGTTTCCTCGGTGTGTGCTGGAGATACTGCGAGGTTATGTTTTATTATGTTTAAATATTTTAGAGTAGTAAGAATGTTATGTACAACTTCGAGCGATTACAACTCTGTATTATTTGTGTCTTCCCAGCAAACGCCATTCCATGTATATTGCTATTTGCTAAGCCAATCCAACCCAAGTGAAATAGACCGGCGACTTTTTTTTATTAACGTTCCATGTTACTTGCTTTCGGTATTCTATTCGGCTTCCAGTCAAGTTCACAAAATCGAGTTCCCACCGTTCCGATTACAAAAGACGTCTGTGAAATGCCTACTCAGGGGTATTACGCGGAATAGATGATAGGGATACATTTTTGGCGACACTATCCCAGAGTGTGACAGGGGCCTGCATACTACATAAAAGCTTTTCCTCTTCTTCATAGCAAAGAAGTATTCGTCCTGAGAAAGGTGTTTGGTACGTTCTCTCCAGCAGTGCTTCTTTAACGCCGCGGTAAGACTTTTTACTTGGCAGTTTTGAAGTGACGATCTACCAGACTAATGTCGTTTTCCATTGGGCTAGTTTTATACCCTTTTCACACCGACCCGAAAACCGGGTTTTCGCGAAAACACTCGAAAAAAGAAGTTTTCCCATACATACATTATTTCAGTTTTCAAAACACCACGAAAACGACTACCGATCGTTGGGTTGTTGAAACAAACGCACCTTTTGCAGCATTCAGCAGAGCAGCCGACCGAACAGTTTTGTTCGCTTGTTGAGTGTGAGGTTACGTGTTCAAATCCGAGCCAGTACCACGAAACATTTTTCACAAATAAAAACTGTGAATAAGTTTAAGTGAATTATAAGCGAACACAAATATCAACAATTCTCCCCTAGCTATTAGGACGCCACTCGTGGAGAATATCCACTCCGCCACAAACTCTTTCCTATCCCTCTTTCTCTTCCTAAAAAACTTGAATGCCGCGCTGTGCCCCGCATTATAAGGGTATTCATAACCCCTTGAGCGCGAGTAAAAATTATAAAACAAAAAAAAAAAAAAAAAAAATGTCACAACTCACAACTTTAAATCATTTTCCACACTAATTGATGGACTCATATTATTTTTAAATGTTCTGAATTCATTTTATTTGTTAATTAATGCGATCGAAATTTGTAAACAAAATAATTTACACAGAAGTTTCACGACTAGTGTCTCACAGCTGATTGCCAGGGGGCAGATTCCGTATATCAATGATCGTCTGAACGATATCGTTTTGGAAACTTTAATCAACATTAGAAGTTATAATCTGCTCGAATTTTTTTGAATATCGTCAGATTTCATTACATTTGTGGGAAGTTTTTGACGATAACACAAACAAACCGCGAACAGATTTGAATTTCCGTAGTAACATAACCAAAAAATCGACATTTTGTTGAAATGGTTTCGTTTTCATAGCAAAATGTACACTAAAACAACAACCGTCGTTTTTTTTTTGTAATGTTCGTATCCATTTAGACACCAATCTTGTTTAGTAAAGTAATCGGGATTGCCAACCTGTGGCCGCAGTGATCTGGAATACACTATACCACCTCCACCCACAATCTAAAGTAATCGAAAATGTTTATAAATAAAATTCTATGGAAAACTGCAGAAGTCCAGAGTAAATTCGTATGCGATATTTTTAACAAATAAGCATTGTAGAGGCTTTGTAAGAAAACCTCATAAATATGGCTGTATATAACCACTTGGCATCTAACAAAAATTCGTTGAAATTAAGGTAATTAAGGAACGGAATTGGTTAAAATATTAAACATACGTACGAAATCGTACAAGAAACAAGAGCCGTAAATACAAGAAGAGATGAATATAAATGATTTATCTGTCCTGCGTGGACAAAACACTGCTCCGGTCATAATGAATCTGACTTGTTGTCCTACATGTTTTTTTTTTTTGACGTTTAAACCAAAAAGATAGATGAAGCTAGGTCTATGGTTTGATAAGGACCTCTAGCCAATAATTTGATTTCGTTTTCCATTGGGACAGAAAAATCACTTTTGTCGGATTCAGAGCAGTTTTTCTGCTCTCGAAATCAGCTGGCTGTCATATTTCATGTTCCATTGGCCGCAAAAAAAACAGAGTCAGAGCAATTTTGCGAATCTTGATATCCGAGCGAGATTCACACCTATTTGCACTAACTCCAAAACATTTGTCATTTTTCAAACTTTAAAGTGTGTTTACTTAAGTTTTTAGACGAGTAGTCTATGAAAAAAAGAGAACAAATTACATTTGGCCGCTGGAATACATAAATAAGCATAAGTTGAATGGATTCTTATAAACACAAATTACAATTTAAGAACAGCTGTTAATTAACTATTAAAACACGCACCATCACAGATACTAAGAAAAAAAAAACTCGTTTTATGTTCCATTGGGCACGAAAAATCTGAAATCTGAGAGCAAAATCTGAAAATCCCAATGGAAAACGACATAAGCTTAAGTCCCGATAAAAAAAAAAAAATCATTTTTCAATATTATCGAAAAATGTTATCGATTGTATCGTAAATGACATTTGTCATCACGAAAAAGATCCAAGAAACATTAGGTTTGTTCCTTTACTTGTGTAGGAAGAATGGAAAATACTGTCAAAATGACAGTGGTGGGGATAAATTATCTCACAGAGAGGAGCACTCATAGAGATCCGAGAGAATTGCCCCGAAATTCAGAATTGTCCTTTTCAATGAAATTCGTTGGAGCAATTTTGCAATAGTGGAAGACATCATAAACATAATGTATAATCATAATAATGTCAGATGTGGCTGCCCCCAAATTCTGTTGCTCCTTGTTTTTGTTTTTACAGTAAATATGAATGTTTAAATGGACCAAATAAATTTATTTCTATTAAAGTAAACGCATTACTGCATCGGATCACATAGTGCAAAATTTGTTTCTAACAACACAACACCCATTTCAATCTGACGTTTCGCTAGTGTGTGGTGGTGAGTTCAAGGCAAAACATTACAAATATTTCGGACACTTCTGTCGTGTTAAAAATTGACTTGGAAGTGCACCTTTTTTTTTCAATGAAACCACTGTTGCCAACTTGAAAAATAACTTCGGAAAAATATACCGAAAGAATGG
Organism: Cheilosia urbana; assembly: GCA_946477585.1. NCBI lineage: Eukaryota > Metazoa > Arthropoda > Insecta > Diptera > Syrphidae > Cheilosia > Cheilosia urbana. Next base: position 12,473,429 of record OX297854.1, on the reverse strand, counting down.
GACGGAGAAATCAACATTGGGACAAAGATTTAATTTTCCAACTGAAATAACCAATTTAAAAAATTTTTATAAATTGCACACCCAACTCTTATTTTAGTACACTTCAAAACGTACTATGTACCTTAAAATAACCTAAAAAATTAAAAAATATTGTTACCCTATTTTTTTTAGTTATTTGTTGAATTAATTTTCTATTTTATAAATTAAGTTTGGGACTGAGAAATTGTCGGGAAGGAAGGGCAAAGAAACATTGGGAAAGACAAAGACTTTGTCCCAAATGTACCGTGTTGGCAACCGTGAATGAAACAAAAAACATAGAAAGAGAACTTCTAGATTTGCTCTTTTGGTAGAAAGGACAATTTTTTCCTCCAATCGAAAACGCCATTACTAAATGAACGCTTTTGTAGTAATCTATGCAAAATGAGAATGGCAGATAATTAGAAAATTAAAGACAAAATCGGTACGAAGACGTTAAAATATCTGATAAACTCGAAGAATTAACTAACAAATTTAGTTGATTCATCTACCTAGCGATGAAAGTGATCTGGAATTAATCGAATTTCGTCGCCACTTTCGAAAAGAAACTTGAGGAGAACATTCAATCTAATTTTGCCGCCTATTAACACCATTTTAATACGCACGAAGATAAAACATATGCACGCGTGTGACAAATAGGACAACAAATTTCAAATCGCCTGTCAATAACCAGTTGACTGACAGCTTTTCCAATTCGTACACCAAGAAATTTGTTGAGTAAAATTTCGCAAGATTCTCAGTGGAGGGGTTATACCTTGCTCTCTCTATGAGGCCCTCTTTTACGAATTTTTCGAGTTAAGGAACGGCATTGAGTAAATATTCGTAAGAATTTAAAAAAAAAATATTCCAAGATTTAAAAGTAAAGGAACAGACCTATCGAGGTGGATAACGTTATTACAGTTAAGGAATAATCAGTAATCTCCCTGTTTTATTTAATACTTCACTTTCCGCAAGTTTTTTTTTGCTTGCCCCACTTCCATTTATTGCTAGACTACAGAGCCAAAAGTGTGATCCATAACAATAATATCGGCTTATTCCACTCCTGATCTGCCCACATTCATCTTACGTCTTCCTGCCTATTAGAATTCGAACAGATTCAAAGAAGCTCATACATAATTATTAATTATAAATACCACAATAGCATTTTTTTTCCTTAAATCCATGTGCAATTTGCCCGAAGTGCATTATACGTTATACCCCACATAGTTTGTATTTGTAGGTACTCTTTAAAGTTTTGAACATTTTATTATTGCTAAGTTAATTTTATATACTTTAATTTGTTTAAATAACAGTACACAGAGCGCAGATCAATAAAAGTGCATCTTCTATTTATCTCAGTGTGAAATTAGTAAGTTATCTCGAATTATTTGTAGTGTAATATAAATATTAAATCAAATGAAATTGTTAAAAAAATTGTTATCTGTTTGCGTAATAGGCCACAGGCAGATGCATACATAGAAGCTAGACCAACTGTTGTTTAGTTCTAGTGAAGCCATGTACCTGTAAATGTGAACAATATAAAATGTTTTGCGAGAATATTTTTAAATATATCAACAACGATCATTGTCCTTTGCAGAAAAACGAAAAGAAAAAGAAAATAAAAGTAAATAAAAAGTAAAAAATTATGAAAAAAGAAAATCATATATATATATGTATATTAGATCTAATTGTGAATGTTTAATTATTTGTTTGCTCTGTCTCAACACCTATTAATATAAACAATCTGTCTGTGGTATTCCCCTAACTATCATCGCACAACCCATCTCGCTGTTTCGATCAGGTAATGTATCAAAGCAGTCATTTTTAATTAAACAAAATGGTAGAAACGTAGTCATGTAAGTAGCGTTCCTTTTTATGCTTCGTAGTTTTATGTAAATGTATGTGTTCTAGAAAAAAGTAATAAAAACAAAAACAAAGCCCTTTCGTTTCTTTAGATAGAAAAATGTGTAATATTTGAAGATTTTTTTTTCTCTCTCTCTCTCTCAACGTGTCATACCATTTATCTAAGCGTTTGCCGCTGCGGGCGGACATATACCCTCCAGCAAAAAACAATGTACATTTATTTTCTATTCTCAAAAATAAGAATAAAAAAAACAAAAAAAAAAAAAAACAAAAAAAAGCTATATTGATATCGTGATCTATATTTTTCAAATCTATTTATTATTCTTGTATTTCTTTATTGATTATTATTATGACTATGACATTTGTATGTACCTACTAACAAAATACACACAATTTTTATTGACGCAACCGTTTTTTTTTATAATTCGTTATACTATACATATATTTTTATTTTTATTTTCAACAAAACACAAAAGGAAAAAAAAAAAAAAAACTACAAACAAATTTATATATATATATATATACATATATGTGTAAAGAAAACAACAATTTATATTATATACATAACGTATAAGTTCTTTTTTCATTTTTCTAAAAAATTAAAACCAGAAATAAAATAATAAGTATAAATAATTTTTTAAATGTACCTAAATCAACAAATTATATATATAAAACAAAAACGTAATTACTATATATAGGTATATATGAATATATGTGACAAGAAATAAAACAAAAATTATATAAATGTGAAACAATTTATTTATTAATAATAATAATAACAATAAAACCAAAGATAAAACAAAATACTATCTAAATTAATTTTAACAAATTGAAAAGTAAACATAATTATCTACTTATATATATACCTACATGTAGATATAGGTATATTATGTATGTGTATCTATTCGATATTTGCTGTATTAGTTTTTAAGTAAATAAATAAATAAATAAAACATTTAAATGAATTTAAATTCAAAAATCACTAAGTGTGGTCGTGAGGAGAATACAGTGATTGTGTCTCCAAAAAGAAAGGAAGAAAATTTAATAATAAATTCTATGACATAAAGAATTCTAGTCGTGTTTCAGTATTATAACAAAAAAATAATAATTAGCAATTAATTTAGAAACTTAAATTACATGGATGTACTAACGTTTAAGCGTCAAAACTAATGATTTATTATAAATTATCTACACTAATCGTTACACAAGAGGTGAGGTGCCACAAAACAAAAATGGCGGAACAAGTAAAACGTCAACTCCTTCTTATCAATTGGACAAGTGCAGTCGACTAACTCAATAAAGTAATAATGAAAACAATTAAATTAATTACATTTAACAATAAGTTTAAAAACGTTCAAAAAAAAAACCTAACAAAATTCTTGTGTATGTGTGTGTAATTCAAAGAAAAAAAAAAAAACATGTAAAACTACAAAAAAAAAAAAACATTTTATGTCTTTCGTCATTTTAGAGAAATATAAAAGAAATAACATGGAAGGAAAACCCGAACAAACCAACATCACTTGGTGAGAAATGAAATAATATAATAAGAAAACAAACTAGAAAAACAAAACAAGTGAACATATTATTAAAATAAAACTCGTATTTAAAAATAGCCATTTTGGACTTAACTCATTTTCTCTAACGGCGTTTTTCTTTTTTAGTTCAGAGCACAACCTGAACTGTTATACAAAAAGGTTGTGTTTCTTTTTTAGCTCAGATACATCAGAGCTCGAATTTGTGCTTCTTATTTCGTTCAGAGCATGATCAGAGCGCGCTCTATAAGCTCAGAATAAATTGACTGAGCTGAGTAAAAAGCTGATTACAGATATACATTCACACTTCCAGGTATATTTGACAGAAAAAAAAACAGGAAAATCGAAAACATCAGAACGATCTGAGCACGGTCGGTTCAGAGTGCGCTTATATAGCTAGAGCTCAGCTCTGAACTAAAAAAGAAAAATGCCTTAAGTGTGCTCAAAGAAACCTCCGCAGCCTCTGCGGTAAGTAGCATTAATAAAGGTGGTCTGGGTGGGTGACACAGACACATTATGTGTCTCAGTTTTGATTGGCGTTGATCGATCACATTTTAAGGTTTCGTACCCAAAGGGAAAAAACGGAACCTTATAACGTTATAAGTTTCGATACGATGTCTGTCCGTCTGTTTGTCCGAACCCGCTAGACCAATTTTGTTCCTAGGTCTCGTCTATCTCAGAAACTAATTGACGTAGAAGGCTGCAATTTGCACACAACATCCAGTTAAACGCAAAAACCAACGGTAGCAATTACATCGACTGGTTTTAGAGTAATTAGTAATTTGGTGATATTTTGGTATTTTCATTCGCTTAGGTTAGGTTAGGTTGAAATGGCTGTCGGCCAACTGGTTAGGTTAGTCGACACACTTAGACCATTATAAGGTCCCTTGTGATACCACGTGAATCTATAATTCATTCCTCCTACTCGTTGAACCAATCGGAGCTTCTAATGAAGCGTAGTAGATTTCGGATGTCTATGTTTTTTAGGTCGTTCAGATCACTAAAGTAGAACGCTCCAAAATGGAGTTTTCGTCTTTGTGAGATAGCCGGATAAGTACAGAGAAGATGGAGAACAGTCTCCTCCTCCTCCTCGTCAAAACAGCTTCTGCAAAAATCGTTAGAGAATACGCCAAGCCTTTTTGCATGCCTGCCGATAAGACAGTGTCCCGTGATGACACCTATTGTAGCACTAATATGCTTCCTATCGAGGGAGATCAGATGCCTAGAACGTTTTAGATCCAGCTTTGGCCAGATCTGCTTTGTCGCTAGACAAGTCGAGCCGGTTGACCACCTAAGATTTGTTCTTTCGATAGCGTCCAGCTTTATTATGAGTTTGCAAGTAGCGAGTGGAATACCTAAGGAATCCTTAATTGGGAGCAGAGGTATCGTAGTTCCGTGTTTGGCGAGTTCATCAGCCCTGCAGTTACCTGGAATGTCCCTATGCCCCGGCACCCAACAAAGGTGAATGTTGAACTGCTCCGCCATCTCTCTGAGAGACGAACGACAGTCTTGGGCTGTTAAAAAACACCTTTTTTGTAGATCATGCTTGTAGCTCTATATGTGCTGAAGACTGTTTTGGCGGAAAGTTAATATTGTGGTAAATCAGGCACTTAGTGAATCCGGCACTCAGTGAATCGTGGTGAATCGGGCACTCGGTTTCCCTCCAAGTTCCACTTCCAATTGGAGACTGGAATCTGTCAAGAACCATCTAGAGAAGAATTGGAATGTACATCTGGAATATGTCTACTTCTGGAATATTCGCTGATAGGTGGCAGCGCGGATATAAAAGGGGCGCGTTGACAACAGAGATGTACAGTTGATTTTTAACTCGCGATTGTTAAGTTCGAAAGAGTAATCGGTTGAGAGATAAATAAGTGTAAAGTAATAAAATGAATAAAGCGATTGGATTGAAACGTTTAAGAATTGATTTAAGTGATATTGTTTTGGTACTAAATAAGTGATTAAGTAGAAAGTGTAAATAAACTTGTGTAAATAAAGTGTGTAAACTTCAAAAATTCCGGCTCACCAACACTTTCGCATCTTGCCTGTACCACTTCCGCTGCCGGCAAAGTTGCTGCCAGTGTTCATAGAATTTTATCCGTTAAATTTTAGATTATTCGCTACGTGTGGATAGTATTTTTTTTATGAACAAGTGTACTTTTGCTTAAAACGTTTATAATATAGAAACAATGTAGATTGGTTGAAGGTAGTATATAAAACATCTCATTTAGATAGTTTTATTAACCAAACAATTTATATTAATCGCCTTTTCAAAATATCTATATAATAACCAACCAATAGCATTCATTTACGTATAAATTTGGTATTCCCGAACTCTATCACACTCCCCCACGGTTGGCAGCGGTTGGCAGCATTGATTTTATATTTTTTGTATGTTTTCGCATGTCACACGGATTCTAAATTGACATAACACCGATAGAAAACAAAATGGCGAATTTGAAAAACAAATTGAGGGGGCCAGCGGCAAGAGGATTGTGAGTTGGGGGTCTCAGTATTGTCTCTGGTTGCGACCACCGACCCGGAATTTCGGTAGTAAATTTTAATTATTTGTAAACTACTGAGTGGGGGAAGCGAGGAGTAACAACGATTCTCGCTTGTTTGGGATTCACCCTGACAATTTCTGTTGGGAAATTATGTCGAATTTCAGTTTATGAATTGTTGTTTTTTTTTTTTTTTTTTTTTTTTTTTTATTTGTAAACGTTGTTCCTTCGCACCATGGTGATATAGTTGATTTTCCTGAATATTTTGACATTGACAGTTCGGTAATTGGTTAAAGGGTGCGTTCACACTGAAAGTTTGAAGTTCCCAAGTCGCTAATGAAAAACATTTAACATACATACACCGTATGAAATGTTCGACGTTTCAATAAATGCCGATGGACAATTGATTGCAGATTGAATGAACGCGGGAAAGAAGAAGTTATGCGAATTGATAAACGAAGTGCAAATTTACAGGGATGGTTCTGTTATGTTCTGAATATACGAAATAGGTATGATTATGAGTCGCACCATTCAATTTTTCTGTAGCTAACATTTGTTTCATTAAAATGGAATTGCTTCCTTTAAAATACTTATTTCTCGGTCTCACAAAAAAAAAAAAAACTGCCAATCAGTGAACCGAAGAAAGGTGTCCTCTTCTTTATTAACTATACGCATTTCCATACCATATGAACTGCACTCATTTGTCATATTAAAAAATAAAACAGGCAAACCATGTTTTTAATTAATATAATGTTTATTTATTTTAAATGTTTTCATATATACTTGCATTAAACATATATTCATTATTCATTAGCAATAATTCACTTTTCTTTATTAAAAACAAAAAAATGGCGCGATATTATTTTATATGTTCCTCGTTTTGTAATTAAAAAAATATATTATACATTTACAAGATCTACATGCAGATCTCTTACAAATAAATAATAAACATTATTTTCTTCAGAAGACCCTCCGTCTCCTTCACTATCTAAATTTCCGGAAGCCCATTTCTATTTGTGTTTTACTTGATATATTTTACAATTTTTAAATTTTCCCACGTGTGGAAAACAAACGAAAACAAAATAAAATAAAATACAGTAATAAAAATGCATGCATAATAACCGTAATATTAAAGCTTAGATTTAATTAAATTGCTGCTGCTTAAGGCTAATTTTTTTCGTTTAAATATTTATACATTTTTTGGGGAGATGGGATGGAAAGAAGCATTTTTTCTAAGCTGTTAGCTTGATATGAAATAATCCAACTGAAAGAGAATGGCCACTGTAAAAATTCACACTCACTTAGTGGTGAGCATTTTGTGCTAAAATATTTTACCCAAACTGTGAGTGCGCCGAAATGGATTCCATGAGCTCGACGAAATGCTGCCCAGTCGACTTTTTGGTGTTTTGCAGCGTAGCTTAGGCTTTGAACTGGTCGTACCTGTGGGACTGGATGAACCTGACGAAACACCCGATGAACTGGCAGCCGACAGAGTGGAAATGGAGCCCTTTGATGACAGTGGCTAGGGGTGAGAAGTTTATAAAAATCGTTCCAGAGGTATTTGATTTTATGGTACCAACCTTAAGGTAGTTTCTATCCATTGGTGTGATGACTTTTAACTCTAGCGACGAACCAGCCGATTGAATAAGACGGACAACTTGTTGGTGGGAGTACCATTTGACATCCATGCCAGAGACCTCGACAATGAAGTCGCCTTCCTTTATTCCACCCAACTGAAAGGAGATGCAAAGTTACATTGCGACGAGAGGCTTTTTCATTTTAATTAGTTTTCAACTTACATCCGCTAATGAATGCATTTCCACGTGGGCAATAATCACTGGTGCGTCTCCTCTCACGTGAAACCCGTAGCTATCTACGTCATCCTTGTATAGGCTGCAACCGATTTCGTGCTGGTCAGTTGCCGGGCAATGGCAGTGGTAGACCGTTCCGCCGCGATATACTGTGGAGCCTTTCTGCAGGCGAATGCATCGCGGAGCAGTCCAGTGTCTTCGGGCGGAGAAGATCGCAATGGGGCCGAGTCGCTTGAAGGGATCATCGACTTTGTAGGAAGTGAAATCGGGCCCGGTAAGGGACAGTGTGAATTTCGAACATGCTGTTGGTAGAAGATTGGTTAAGTCGGACTTTCTTTCTTTTTTTTATTTTTTTTTTCTTTACCTTCCACAACGACGTCAATCAAATCAAAGTCCTCATCAATGTCCTTTTCGACTCTTTCTTCCTCGTATTTTTCATATTCGTCTTGGGTTTTGTAGTGGGCTTCCTTTAGCACTTGCGTTAGTGAGGTTTTGTTCTGAAATAGAAAACAATTTGAAATCCGTTTCGTTTCACAATTATTTGCCACCTAAACACAGGTGACAACTGTAACTCACCTTCAAGTACCGGCACATACGTTGCAGCCTCTGCGCCTCCTCATGACTAGCCAGCGATTCTTTGAGGTGTGCCCGTTTCAAGGCACTCGCACACCTTCCATCCTCATAGATGCAACTGCTTGCCGCATCCTCCTCCGCATTACCAATGAATGACTCGACTGTCGTTTGACTGCGTTTGCCACTAGTTCCCAGCGAAGATGTACTGTCGGCATTCGCATCGATACTCCGTGACTCATAATGATGTGACAGTGCTGGAGAACAACACAAACGGTAAGTAAATTTGTAGTCAAAGTGTTGGAAAAACTCACCTTTGTAGTATTCTGATTTCAGGGGCACTAAACCGGCCCAACATTCGGGCAGATACGTGTGGGTGTCGTTCAACTGAATGTTTTTGTGCATCTCATTGTATTCCATTGTAAGCTGAGCCGCCTCACCGGCAAGGTCTTTAAAGAGCTGAGGGTGTAGACAAACATTAGCATTGAGTACGATTTGCAGCGGAGGTGGTCAGCGATGAGATACTTACATGACTGGAATCGATCAGAGACAGTGACTCGATTTGGAGTTGTAGCTTCTCGAAGAGACACTCACGCGCCTGTGCAAGCATTAGTGAAACCAGAACATCTAGCACCGCTGGTTTCAGATCCATCGATGGAGCATTTGTGAATGTATCGAATATGTGACGGAATATTCCAGCTGCACGAAGAAAACTGTCTACGGCCGCATCGAGTCCTTTTTCTGTGGTTCGGTCGTGACGTGCGCCGATTTGTGTGTAAATTGCTCCCAAGTTGAAGAGCGTGCAGGCTTTTTCGAAGGCAATGGTACGTTGACATGATGGGACTCCTGAAAAGGGAAAGATGTTGTGAAAATAGTTTCGCAAAAAAATATCAACTCAGGAACGTGAAGTGCACACTAAGCTATTAGGGCAGACGGCCCGTATAGATGCTCATGCTTATATGTATTATCTTTTCCATCCCTTGGCAAAAATTCATCTGTTTGGAATCACTTTTGAAGCCAAAAAAAAAAAAATATGGTCACGTTCCACATATACAATTTAAATGCAATCGCATATTGGCTTAAGCTGGATTAATCCCACTCAAACTGATAATGCTTACCTGTTAATGAATCATACCACTCAAAGTATACGCCCAAGTTTCGGTCTGGTGGGAAAAATCTCCTTTCGACATAGTACAGTAGATTGTAGTAGCGAAAGAGCAAGGCGACACCTTGTAGATCTCTGGATGGTGTCTTTGATGCCTGAAAATGAATGCAATTTTGTAATATATGTGCGAGCTCTTTTATGTCAAACTCTTACCTGTCGTGTGTCTGTTATATCGGCAATCGCATCGGTATACATCGATGGTTCTTCGCTGTAGTGTTCCAATATAAAGTCCGAAAATGGCTCTAAGAAGTTGATTTCTTTTGTCTCTTTGAGTCCGAGTGGTATCATTGGCATAACACTGTCCTCACTGAAATAAAAACAAACGCAGAATATTGAAAATTAGTCTAATGCTGTATTTACATGATCACACATTCCTAACACGGATGATTAAAGGGATGCTGAATTCTAAATAGCAGCCTAACTGAAGGGGACAGCATTCCCTAACACGCAAAAATACGACGACACGTATTTTGGTCGGCCATCTTGTTTATGTGGTAGGACATGACGACATTATTCAGCATGTTAATATTTAAATAGGGATGGCTAACGAAATTTCACTTTCCTCTAAAACAAAATGGCTTCCGGAAGTGATCAATGGACAATTCGTTATTTATTTCGATTGATGACTTTTTGGTTTAAGCTACTGAAACTAATTACCACTCCCATTTCACGTTTTAAATCAGAAATAGAAATGTTTTCAAGTAACTGGAGGAATATTGGTCGCCGGAACTTGTGTTTATTTCCGATTTACGTATCTATAATTACGTGTAGAACATCCATGAGACTTTAGGTGTCTGATTTGTAATTTCATTCTTACGCCATTATTACCATTGACTGCGGACGAACGCATTTCTCTGTGCTGGATCGTGCAGAAATGCGAGTGCGTGATGTTGTAAATTGCAGTATAACACTGAATTCAATGAATAAATTAATTAGTCCAAATGATTAAATGGATAAGAGAAATTTTAATTGTCCATCCATTCATATACAAACAGAAATATTTTAGTACAAAGCTTTGACAAGTAGGTAATTGGTAGGTAGGTAGGTGTTTGGAAGGAGTCAGCGAATTATTCTTTCTATTCCTGAAGAGAATGCGTATATTTTCAATGAAACTTTTGCACATTTACATTGTTTGATTGTTTGTTTATAGCTGATGGGTGAACACAGCCAACGTTATCTATCCAACTGCGTCTTGCAAAAATGCCATAACCTCATATAAGATATTATAGTACCTAACCTATAGACGACAGTCCGCCTAGGAGTCGGTTTCAAAACCAATTTCACAAAAAACAACCACAACCCACAATCGGAAATGGTTTGACTCGCTCAAGTCTAAATCTCCTCAATCGAACTACATCCAAAAATGGACCTTTAAACTCTCAATTCTCAAATCAATCCATTTCAAGTATGTTGTTGTTTATCCCAATCAACTAAAGGAAAACAAACAATAAATTCCTCCAAGTCAATTGAACACTGCGCAGTGTTTAAAATTGTTACAAACATTTTCCGTGTACGTATAGAAAAATGTAATCTTCGCCTTTTGTCCGGTGCTGTCGCTTGTCGGGTACATTCATCTAATAGTGCTGCCCATTTTTTACTCTTTTTTTTGTCGCTGTAATTTTTATTTGCGCTTAATCGCATGGTCAAGCGCGAAATATCGCAACCAACTGGAACCGGTAACAGAAAGTAGGCACAACTAAAAAAAAGAGGTAAAATCCATTTCTGATCTGACGAAAAAATGGGGCTGGGTTGCAGTGCACTGTAGAGCGATCGCGCACCTAGTACCACCAGCCTCTACATAGATATGGCTACCGACAAACATAAGCAATGGCGCAGAAAAAAAGAGTGCAAAGCACCGAACGTGGCTAACTACTGGAATACAATCACACCTGATGTAGCGTATTTTTATTTAACTTTTTTTTTTTTTTTTACTTTTGTGCTTGTGTAATTGGCTTTGTGGAACTTGTCATTATATGAACACTTTTCATGTCATATTTATCAGCGGTATTTGATAACTTAATACACCGCGTGATTTCGGAAGACAGTTAACTGCATCCATCACTATATCCGCCATCACTCAGCGACTCACTCTCAATCTTACTGGTATTTTAGACGTCACATTGACATAGTTAAGCCACCCACAGGCGATAAATTTCGTTTTGAACTACTATTTTCTGAAATAAAATTGTTATTCAAATTGTTTATATCTAATGTTTGTTTATCTTTCAGATTTACTAAGTGCTTTCGTTTAGATAAGGCAACATTTTCATCATACAAGGCACAACTGCTACTCTTCTTTAGACATGTTTAGTTTGACAGTTATGTCATCTCCATCCCGAACATTCTTCGTTTAGTACAAAATATTCTAGCAAATCCGAACAGTATAAGAACTGTTCGCGTACTTTTCTCGGTAATATTTGTAAAATATGAAATTTGTAAGAGTGCGTTATGATTTTTTATACGAGAGGATAGACACTAAAAACTAGTACACTAGGCAAGCTGTGTTTGTATTTGGATAAACTTAAAACAAGCATTGACATCAAACATGATATACAATAATCATGTTTTATTGGACACAAAAATATTAACAGAGCAAAGTAATGTAGAATTTTCAGCACACAATTACAACAACTACACTCTACTTGACACTTTCGATATGCACACTCGGTATTTACCTCAAGTGCAATTGACGTGGCAGAAGTAGCTTATCTCAAAACCAGCTTTTTGCGCCATTCACTTTAGCAAGGGGAGTTTAGTAAATTGATGAATCAAACTAAAAGTGGAGACACACACAAAACATATCACTTTTTGACTAATGTGACTGGAGCAATTTTATTAAGCTTACGTTTACTTAACTTAAGTACCTACTTTGCTGAAATAGATGCACAGACAAGCCTAATTTTGACAAGTTATTTTGTACCCAAATTTACTTTCTGTTGCCCGTTTAGTGTATTTGACAGTTAGTTGGATAAGTTAACATTTAGGCCTGTACCTTTGCCGCGTTATGAGTTGTCCTCATTTGAAATTAAATGAACAAAAATCTCTGGGAGTTGTCAGGTAGAGGATGGGAAAGTCTCAAATGCTGGCAAGCGGTCTAATTGCTCGTTGTTAACACATGCACTGTATTAATAAACTGATAGCAATTGCTACCTTCCGAAAAAGAAACTATCCACTTTTCAGCAACTACACCTGATTTTGTCTGGCAGTGTGCAAGTGGCCTTACTTTTTTCTGGGTTCAACACCTTTTTTGGGTAGTGAATTCTCTGAAACTGTGTTTGTCCGTAATGCTAAAAGCAGGTTAAAAGGATCGTATTCTAATAAACTACATAAATGCAATTGATTAATAACAAATTCAAATCATTCTTCTCCAAGATTTGTATTGCCGATATAAATAGATACCTCCGATAAATAATTTTCAACTAAACATTCTCCACTTTTTAATATTCTCATTGCACAATACAACCATAACCATCCTAACTAATTGTTATTCATGAAATAGAACAGACTTAAATAAATACTAGCATTTATTTTTACTACAAAACGTGAAAAAATGCAAACACTTTATTTATAAACAGCGCAATAAATTTTATAAACGTTTTCAGGTACAGAAACGGGACACCGTGGTTGGATGTGTGCATTTGTTTATGGACAATAGAATGTATCAGTCAGTCGACTGTTTCGATTGCCAACCATTAAAATGCCATCCCTCGTCATCGTTGTAACATAATACCATCGTCATCGGGATTCAGTGGTGGAACTGGTTTGTGGTTTGGCCAAATGCGCAATAACAAAACAATTCCAAACGCAATGAGGTAGTTGTAGAGAAATTGATTTAACCTGGACACCCCCTCGAACCGACCGAGACTTAAGTACTGAGAGAATTAATTATATTGTCGGTTGGATTTAAAAAAAAAATCGGATTTAACAAGCGAGTGCCGCCTAAGTTGGTTAAGGGGTTGAGGGGTTGGTGGTATAGACGAAGGCAAACCAAATTGATTTCATTTAATTCCCATGGGTTCGATTTGAGCCATTGGCAAAATTTGGAATAAAAGGGAGTGATTCAGGGAGTGGCTATTTTATCAGAAGATAATGGAAATATTTTTCTGGCGAATTATATTTCGTCGGTATCATAAAGTGTCATCTTTGGTCAGAGATGATTGATGACAATCGAAAACTCAACGACAGTTTTTAAAAAATTTTAAAAGTATGTTCGGCTTAAGAAAGATGATTCCCGAAAAGTGTGTTAATCTGTCTTAAGCTGTTCTAGTTCGTCAAAGATAAGTTCGCTATGGTGAATTGAATTCTGCGCGACTTTATATAAAAAGAGCCAATCTCGAAGTGCTCTTTGTATGTTTTCTATTTTTCATTGAAGAAAAAAAAGGCACTTCCAGGTCAATTCTTAACGGTACAGAAGTTTCCGGGATATTTCCGGGTTGGAGTCGAAGACTCATCGGGCCGGAGCGTTGGTGTCCATTCGCTCTACATGTCCTAGCCATCTTAGTCGGCTGATGCGCACTTTTTTGACCAAGTCGATGTCGCTGTACAGCTTGTAGAGTTCGCTGTTAAATCTCCTTCTCCAAATCCCGTCAACGCAAACGGAACCGAAAATCACTCGAAGAATTTTGCGTTCAAAACGACCGAGGAGATCTTCATCCGCCTTTGATAGCGTCCATGCTTCTGCGCCAAAGAGTAGGACTGGGATGATGAGGGTCTTATATAGAGCCTCCTTAGTGTTTTTTGACAAGGCCTTATTTCTCAGTTGCCTTCTTAGGCCAAAGAAACAGCGGTTGGCAAATGTAATTCTTCGCTTGATTTCTGATGTGATGTCGTTGTCAGAATTTATAGTGGAGCCGAGGTAGACAAAGTCCCTAACTACCTCAAAATTATAACTGTCTATCTTGACGTTCTGTCCGATTCGTCGATGTTGTGTGTCCCTTCTTGTTGACAGCATGTATTTTGTTTTGCCCTTATTCACCACTAAACCCATTTTTGCTGCTTCTGTACTAATACTAGCAAACGCTCCAGTAACAGCTCGCTGTGTTCTGCCAACAATGTCAATGTCGTCAGCGTATGCAAGTAGTTGCACAGACTTATGGAAAATTGTGCCTCTGGTGTTGGCTCGCGAGTTTCGCACAATCTTCTCAAGAATGATGTTGAAAAAGTCACATGACAGCGCGTCAACTTGTCTAAATCCTTTTTTCCGACAGCGAGCGTTCTCCATCGTCATCCTGCACAATCTACAAGTATGGCAAGGATGTCAAAACTAGACATGGCTCTATATAGCTTGTCTCTATGAATGCTGTCATATGCGGCCTTAAAATCGATAAACAGGTGGTGAGTATCGACTTGGACTTCTTGGGTTTTTTTTCCAGGATCTGCCGTAGTGTGAATATTTGGTCGGTTGTGGACTTACCGGGCCTAAAACTGCACTGATAGGGTCCAATCAGTTCGTTGACATAAGGTTTCAGGCGTTCGCACAGTACGGCAGATAGGATCTTATATGCGATGTTAAGGAGACTGATGCCTCTTTAGTTGGCGCAGTTTAGAGGGTCTCCTTTCTTGTGGATCGGGCAAACAATGCTGAGTTTCCATTCATCAGGCATATTTTCCTCTAAACAAAATTTTGGAGACGAGTTGGTGTATGCACTCTACCAAGTCATCTCCGGCTGCCTTGAAGAGCTCGGCAGGTAAGCCGTACAATTAATAAAAAAAAAAAAAAAAAAATAGTTGGCGCAACAGGTCCGGAGAGACCCTAGGCCTAGCTTCTCACAACCATTCATTTTTGTGTGAGTTTCTCATTTTTGGAACGAATGGAAGGGATCTACAATTTCATGCCGACTCCAAACGGCTAATTGAGAAGCTCTTTCAAGACATTTATACTCTCGGATGTTTACAATTAATACTACTTGAAAATTTTAACCGCTGGTTCTCTATTTGACCTTTAGCTAGAAGTAGTACGAGGTAGGTGGTTTAAAGTAGCGTGAAGCTAAATATAAACGTGCTTCCGAGTCAATTTTCCGATCGCTATGAGTTTTTCGCTCAATTCGTTAAGTTTGACAGATTTTTAGTGCGCGCGAAACTAGTCGAATGGGCCTTACAATATGTGTCAATGTGCAAAATGTGCTTTTTTATTATTTGCCTCGGTTAATGTTCATTTGTTTAAAATTGTAAGGGGAAGAAAGTAATTTAATATGCTCATTCACATCCCTGACTTTACATAAAAGCCAGTTGCTGCCAAGCCCATCAAAATTAAATCACTACGCTTCTGTCCAGCAACTAAATATAGGGATATATGATTCGGAGTCGTGTTGGATCTTGGATGCAGTATTATCATAGGTGTGTGAAGAAAATTGCCTGCAGCGCCATCTAGAAGTCCGATTTGGCAACAACGCGGCCTCTGAACAATTGCATGAATTGGATGTCAATGATATGTGATTCCAACAAGATGGTGCCACAAGCCACAAAGCGGGTGCAACAATCGATTTATTGAAGTCTCAGTTCGGTGAACGTGTTATCTCGAGAAACGGACCCGCCGATTGGCCACTGAGATCATGTGATTTAACGCCTGTAGACTTTTTTTTATAGGGCTACATTAAATTGGTCTAGTTCTACGCCAACAAGCCGGCGACGTTAAAGGAGCTCAGAGTCAATATTGAACGAGAAATACCGGCCGTATATCGTTCGAAATGTGCAGCCAAGTCCTCCAAAATCGGGTTCAACGTATCGACCGCTGCATACGTTCCCATGGTGGATATATGACCAAAAACTAATTCCATTCATAATTGTTTTGATAGTAGGAAATTCAAGGTAATACATTTAGTTGTTTGCTTTTACTTAAAAAATAAGTTGTAAGTCCTTAGTGAAAGAGCCTTTATATCTATAGGTAGTATTATAACCTCCCTTTCTCTCGTGGTAATATGCAATAGAGATTCCAGATTCCAGATTCCAACTGTCACAGCAATGCACGAAATAACGATTCGACAAAAACCCATAAAGTACCATTTCAGATAAGGCTCCTTCGTCTTCTTGGGAATCTCAACTTGTATACCGACTGAGTTCCAAGAACATCCATAGAGTAAAACAGTCAGGCATCAAGCTCGTTCGATTGTTACTTCCCTTCCCTTTCTCCTGTCAGATAGAGAGAGGGAGAGCGAGCCACCAGCGAGTATAAGTCTTCAAAAGGACACAAAACACCAACGAAAAGCGTACGACAGCGAGAATATCTCTGCATGATGATCACTCTGTATGCAATGCAACTGAATTAATGCCATCACACATAGACCATGTCATTTCATGCATTTTAAATGAATCCACGAAAGGGTTTGCCAGCGCGTCTCCCTATAATGTTCCCCTTCGACAGGCCTTACCATTTAAGCTGGGCGCACTACTCTCCTCCCCACAGCCAAACCAAAGACCGACCGAGCGACGGCGAAGACTCCTGCGAGTAGCGATCATTAAAGGAAATTTACATAACACGTCTATCGTTGGTATTACAATATCGTTCTACTAGTTCAACGTCGCGGAAAACTCTGACTGCGACTGCGACTGCGACAACAACTTTGGGCCAAGGGATATCGGTATCGGATGAAGTAGAAAATAATTGGATAGTTGGCTCAATGGAGGTTTGTGTACGGTTACGGATATATATACATATACTGTGTTTAGGAGGATAATTGTGCGGATCGAAGAGTATTTATTTTATATTAAATTTACAACATCAACGACGACAATCGCGCACTCGCGCATACAAGGGTCAATTGGTATTTATTTAAATTTCCCCACAAAGATAATAGGTGGACGCACGTGAGCTGGGCGAAGGAGTAGACGTCGCCACCGCTTGTGGTCCGTTTTCCAAGGAATTTTAAATGGTCTCTCTGGCTGGGTGGGTCTCACTGCGTGTGTATAGATAGCACTACTCACCTTTCATTTTGGTATACTTCCACCGATGAATTCAGCTCGGCTAATTGTTCCTTCAGCAGCTGGAGGTTGGAATTGACAAAGCTGAGTTCGAGGGCAACTGTGTCGCGTAGTTTGCGATTTGTGGTAGCCTGCGAAAGGAAGAAAAGTTTCGAGTGTCAATGTGGTTGACTTGAATGATTTAGCTGTGATAGGCTGAGGCGGGTTAATGGGGGACAATAAAGATATCACTTCTTACCTTGAATAGATTTTCGGCTCCGGCACGCAATCGTAGCTCTTTGTTGATCTCCTGATTCAATTTACAGCGTCGAGTTTGAAGTTTTCCACGACATGTCGCCGCTCGAGGATCAGATCCCTGAAAAAGGAAGAGAGGTTTATGTGAATACTTTTCAAATATAATGAGGGTGAGCATGTGGGGTTTGAAAATATCCAAGGTTGTTGTTTAAGTCAGTGTTTGACATGGCAAAGCGGGTCTTGGCCGGAGACCTTTGGATGGTGCAATTATTTGCAGGGGGATCCGAGAGAGTTGTTTGAATCGTTTTCTTGGAAATGGAAGATCATATGAGAAATCATGAGAATTAATGTAATTCGCAAGAAACATTGAGACTTATTTCAGGGTTTGGGTAAGTAAATTGTAAAAAGATTGCTTTGTTTGATCCTTTCATACCCTTCATAGCAGCCATTAGAATCCTGATTTAAGTAGATGCTTCTGATTGTTAGGGTTGTTATCAGAAACAGATCGTTCGATAGAAGATAACTCATCTCACTGCAAGCCAGTGTTCCTAGCTAGTTTCTATCATAGACCTATCGAGGTATCCGTTCGGAACGGAATTTTCTCCGATTTGTATGAAATTGGAGAAATTCCATTCGAAATATCCGTTCCGATACGACTTTCGAAAAAATGTTAAGATACCATATAGTGATATAGTGCACCTTGTCGCATTGCGTGGAACAGCGTTATACTAGGCTCAGGGAAATAAGTCCGGAATTCATTTTTCGGGACTTTTGTCCCACTTAGGTAGGACATAGATCCCGAATTGAATGTCACACCTATCGGGATATAAGTCCCGCATTTTTATCGTTGAAAATGGGACATAAGTCCCGAAAGAAATTGGACAATTGGAAAATAAGTTGATGAACTTAATAGATAAATAGATATTTTATTCATGCTTATTTTGACATTCGAACGAATAGCCAATTCGAACGAATGTCTATCAAAATACACACAAGTTCATTCGAACGAATAGAGACATTTGTATGAATTTGCTATTCGTTCGAATGTCAAAATAAGCATGATTACGTTCAATATTACATTTGCTTGTTGCCGCAACAATTTACAATCACAGAGATATGATACTAATAATCTTACTACTGAACAATTAGTTTAATTAGTATATTGAAATATAAATTTTTGAAAAATAAACATTTTGTTTTGAGGAAACAACGAAAAAAAAACCTCAAATTCACAAAGAAAAAAAAAAAAATTATTTAAGGCTATATATAAAAAAGATTAAAAGCTTAACAGAAATAGATTAACGAATCAAAAGGCAATTGATATTAACAAATAAATAAATCATTAACAAATAAGTAAATTAACAATTTAATAAATTAACAAATAGTTATATAAGGGAAATAAATAAATTAGCAAATGAATAAATTAAGAGATAAATAAATTAAAACATAAATAAATTAAGAGATAAATAAATTAACGAATAATTAAATTAACAGATAAATAAATTAACAAATAATTGAATGAACAGATAAATAAATTAACAAATACATAAATTAACAAATAAATAATTTACAAATAAATAAATTAACAAATAAATAAATTAATAGATAAATAAATTAACAAAAAAAATATATTAGCAGATAAATAAATCAACAATTGAATAGATTAATAAATAAATAAATTTACAGATAAATAAATATTTAATAAATAAACGAAGAAATAAACAAATAAGTGAATAATTTATTAAAGACACATAATCAAAAAAATAAATAACGTTGAATTAGTTAAGCATATGGTATACCGCATTTAGTTCGTTTATCAGATGATTATCCGGAAGATCACATCTGATTTTGAATGTATTTTAGTATTTTGTCGAAGATCAATTCAACATTTGCCCTAATATGTAAGTCTGCAGTGGAATGATGCCAGGACAAATTAAGCTTCATTTTAAGCAATTTATTTTGCGAAATTTGCAATTTTTTGATATGACATTCAGCACAACTACCCCAGACTTGACAACCATATAGAAGCATAGATTGGAAGACAAGTTTATAAATAATGATTTTGTTTTCTTCCGATAAAAGTGACTTTCTGTTAATGAAGGGATATAGGATTTTAGTAGCAATATTTGCTTTCTTTAATTATTTCGTAATGTGTTCGTTAAATGTTAGTTTAGGGTCAAGATGTATGCCAAGATATTTTACAGAGGGTTCCCACGATATTTGACGTCCATTAACTGTTAGCTGACTGGTGGGAAGAAAGCAAGGTTTTTTCCTGGTAAAAAAGATAGCTTGCATCTTTTCCATATTAAGCTTTATTTTCCACTTTGTGTAATACTGTTCTAATATTTTCACCGCATTTTTTAAATTTGTCTCAATGTTGAGACCGAATTTATGTGACGAAAGAATTGCAGTATCATCCGCATATATTGCCGCCTCACACTCCGGTAGATTTGGGAAGTCAGATGTATATAGGTTGTACAAAATTGGTCCGAGAACAGAACCTTGCGGGACTCCGAAATGGAAACTAACACTATTCGAAACACTATTATTGACATACACTTTAAAGGAACGATTTGACAAGAAACTTTGGACAATTTTACATAGATATGGGGGAAAACTAAAATTGATAATTTTCTCATTATCAAGTAGAATCATCAGTAGAATTTTTCAATATCAAGTAGAATCATACCCGTTGAATTACCTAGTCTTCTGTGTCTTTTAATGTAGTTGCATATTCTTAGTGCTTGATGAGATGTACCGTGATGGCGCCTAAACCCAAACTGCTCATTTGGAAATATTTTATTTTCTTCTATGAACAGTATCAATTTTTCCTTAAGGATTCTTTCGTAAAGTTTGCTTAATCCACTGAGTAAGCTTATTGGTCTATAACTTTCTGGGATGTCAAGTGGTTTCCCAGCTTTAGGAATCGGCACTACTGTAGCTACTTTCCAGGATGAACTTAATTAACGAACAAAAAATGCAAAACAAATCAAACTAACATTTTCAACAACCCGTCAAAACTTGGTCATTTGACAAATAAATATAACAAGTGTATTTTATAACTTGTTGACCGAAAGAACATAAAAATTAATTTTTAATTGCAATTCTCAAAAACATCGATTTCAGAAATAGACATAATCGCGCGATTTTTTTATTTTTATTTGGTCAAATTCTCAAAAACATCGATTTAGTGCTTTTTCTCGTACTTATGCCTATTTCTGACATTTCACTTCTACTGGTTTTATTTTTTTTTTCTTCACTTACTTCGTCCAGATGCAAACTCGGCTGACAAAGAATAATACAAAATTGCATGACTTGCATTCTTCCCAACGGCTTGTACCTAATTGTATTTTTTAAAGTAGGTAATACACAAAAAGAAGAAGTCTTCGTAGTTTGTCTTTAGGCGTGTATTTAGGAAAAAAATGTTGTCCCTGCGCCGTTATACCATACATACTTATACTTAACTTTTGACAGCTACACGGCACATTTTTTCCGAAGCTCTCCGACAACTAATTGCTGCGGAATATTTTAACGTGAAATGAACGCGTTATATGTGCTTCATTTATTTTGTACCGAAACGGATACTTCGAACGCAATTTGAGTTCCGATCAGATTTGGCTTTCGTATCGGAATTTTTTCCGCGTTCGTTGGTTCAGAGCGAAATAAATTGGATACAAATTATAAGAAGCAGAAATAAATTAGGTATAATATTTTAATACACAGAAAGCTTAGAATACATTTCATCTTATAAGTTGAACAAGGGAGTAAGATTATTCAATAGTTCCCCTGTTCTATATTTGCGAAATGTAGAGGGAATTCCATCCGATCCTGCAGTCTTTCCATAGTTCAGGTGATTTGGCTCTCCAAGTACATTTTCCAGAGTTATGATTTATAAATCAATCCAATCCAATATCATTTGAAAATTTGTAAAATTGTTCAAAAAACCTTGTTGATTGAAGTAAATGTACATACATAAATGCAAAAGTGGTATTGCATAATATTTAAAAAAGTAAAACAACAAAATTGTGCAATTTATGGGGCATTTAATGCATTACAATACGATTTTTTATTCAAATTTTGTTGGTTACATCTGTTTTTAACAATCTGGTCTTCCACATTTTCAATGCGACATCTACCTATTTTAAAACATTTCGCAACAATTTGAAATAATCGTTTCAATTGTTTTACTTAGCAAATCTACTAACACCCAATAGGTGTCTCTAACATTCTGTGGAGAAATCCAAGATGGTTCGGTTGACATTTTTGTTACACTTTTTATTCGCTATGAACCAAGAGCGGTAGTTATGTTGACGACATTTGTTTGGCAGAGCCTTGTAAGTAATTGACAGTAAGATATTACTAGCAGTTTATTCAACTATCTAGTGTCATTGTCAATGGCAAAGATAATGAGATATATAACTTTCCAGTGGAAAGGTGGCTGCCTTCAAACTGTTTTCCCAAAAAATTCGAAAAGTCACGCAACCATACTCATTTCGGTATTCCCTAATGTGTATAACCAAAACCTCCACAAAAGCCAACCATCAATACGAAACACAAAACAATTAAACACCGCGTAGCCCATAAAAGCAAGATGGTTAGTGGTCAGCCATTAGGAACGTGCCATTTTGTTGCTCACACGTATTCACACTTTCACAGCTGGGGGTTGCAATTAGAAAAAAAAAAAAACAATGTAAAAAAATGGGTTTTGGGGGATAGGCGTACAAAAGATATCCATCTCTTTTAATCATTTATCTCTGGTCAATGGTTTCTATGGCTTTGAACAAGATATACAACATACATGCCCAACTTGGTCCTGTTAATGGACGCTAGACCGATCTCATCATTGCCAATATAGGGCGTAAGTTTTAATTAAATCCACTTCAAGGGGAACCTACATTTTAAGGTTAGAATTATGCCTCCTTAAAAATGACTAATAGAAGTTATTTGGTAAGTTGCAGACTTTAAGCCATGAAACTCAAATTGAGAGGCAGGAATGTAGTTGAGATGCGTTGAAAAAGGGGATTGATACCAAACTCCGTCACGTAACAATACAAAATAGAAGATCCCTTCTATTCGTCTCTTAAATCTTACATATAAATAGACCAACGGCAAATAGTTAAGTACGACTTTCACTGACTTAAATACAACATAGTCGCTTGATCTGTTTTTATTGGGAAGATTGTGCAGAGATGCAATGTTGTGCTTAATTTATTTTCCAAAACTTTGTGTACCAATAAGCCAGGTCACTATAATGGTAGAATTTCTGCCACTGGGCGAGCTCTAGTAAAAATAAAAACTCACTCAAAACGTATGGTTGTGCGAATCTAGCCTCATCCCATTATGGCCTTGGTATACCTATCTCTGCCAATTTCATATTTCAATCAAATCTCGAGTAACAGCTGTAAATCTTATAATCACACACAGAGAAACGATGCAATAAAAGGGTTAACTACGTCTTGGGCTAATTAAATCTTAAAGTGCCAAAGCAAGAGTGCTTACAATTTTTGCCTCATCCGAAAGCCATCACCACAATTGATTTATTTTCCCCAATAAAACCCTACACCACCACTTTGTCGAGCTCACTTCATCTTCGCAAGTTCCTCAGAGAGCATAAATATTATTACATCACACGAGTAACATCCGTTCTTTTATCTGGAAGTAGTAAACAAAGTGTGGGCTGCGAGATTTACAAAACCTTGTGACGAGGATGATGGCGGTGGCGGCACCGCATGAAACAAGGGCCCATAAGGAGTGGTTGGCAAAAGGGGGGAAACAAAAAAGACGAAAATCAGTTTGAACGTGGAAAATCTCTGGAGACACTAAACCAGCAAGATAAACGTCACCCTGGAGATATAAATCCACATTTAACTCCTTTGTGGTCTCCAAATGCCGTAGCTGCCGGCTGCCGCCACCACCACCGCCGCCGCCACAATCCCCGAACCGCCCAAGCGACATTTACAAAACCTTTTCACATAGCAAATAGCATTCAAGCATGAGGGATGAGGACAGGAGCAGAGGGAGGGGCGTCGACGGGGCTCATTGTTTTTGTTTTTTTACTCCGATATTGTCTCCGCTTTTACACGCTTGTTGTTATTTCTTATTTTGTTTTTAGTTTGCTTGGTTACAATATGAAGAACTCTTAGAAGTTGAAGTGTCAACAACCTTATTCTTGGGTTTGGTTCAGTAGAGCTTGCTTCAGTATATAGCCCACCCCCACAAAACAGCCGAGTTGCACTGCATTAAGAACGTTATACGTTGGATTTGTGTTGTGGTAGTACCTCTACTGTTTGTGGGTAAGGTGAGGTGAGATATCCCCTCGAAGGAAGGTTCGTATACCTGAGACCTGAGAGCGGTTGTGTTTGTACCATTTGACTTAATGGTAATAAAGTATCTATTGAGCAGCGAATAAAAACGGTGATTGTCGCGGGTACATACAAATGCATAGAACGTGTGGATACCCTATGGTGAGGCAATTTTGTATTAAAGATCGAGCGAATGCAGTGAGTTACAACTTGGAGTTCCTGCCCACGTAATTAAGTGTTGACTTGAATTGTTTAGATATTGAAGTAGGCTTGAACAAATATGTGAGGCAATAATATGCGCCGACAGTTCTTGGGATATTCGACTATGAATATTGAATTCTTTGTGGGATGTCGGCGGTGTTTTGGGGAATTAGACCGCAGACAGATAGGATGATGATGATGAGCCCCGCAGACTGTGTGGGAAGTTTGTGATTTAATAGTGTGTCTGTAGTAAACTTGAATGGAGGAAATTCCAGCACGAGATCTGACTGACTGATCTGACTTTGTTATTACGACGGCAGATCGTTGCAGTCCGTGGGATTGTGGTAAGTAAATTAAGGTGTGTTCCTTTACTTTTAATTTTTACCAATTTTAAACAACTCTTACGAATTTTTAAGAATTTTTACTCAATTTTCTGTTCCTTAACTCGAGAAAATTCATAAAAGTGAGTGTCATCGAGAGAGCAAGAAATATCTTGCTTCTTTCTTCTTTTCTTGATTATTTTTCACTTACGGTGAGCAAATTCTCTCGCAATGAGAGAAATGTGACATATTGCTCCGGCTCGAAGGACCATATTCTTATCGGAGGAGACAATTAGAAAATGTAAGTTGCTGGAAAAGGCGTTTCGCAGCAAAAGGGAATAGATGATTGACCTACTTGGGAAAGGTGAAATAAAAGTCGCGGAACGTACGGTAAACGTTTTTAACTTTTCTTTATTGTTTTTAATTCAAAGTCTTTAATTCGAATGAACAAAAACTCTAAAAATTCTTTACGAAACTTCGATTTTTTAATCCTATGTATAATATCAGCTGTATTATTAAATGGTCATTGCCCTTAACCGTGAAATTCTTTTATAGTGTTAGTTTTACATACAAAAAATTTACTTTACTTTACTTTTAAATTATACCATTTATATGCTCTCAGTTAGTGTGAGAGCGAGGTGGCGCCATGATGAGATTCAGAATGCTTTGCCTTGGCTGGTGCAAGAGAAGACCAACTTCGTATAGGCAACGTTGATGATTGATATAGTCGAGCATTGGAAGTTACGGCCTCATTGTCTCGTGTTGGTTT
This sequence comes from Cheilosia urbana, assembly GCA_946477585.1. Lineage (NCBI taxonomy): Eukaryota > Metazoa > Arthropoda > Insecta > Diptera > Syrphidae > Cheilosia > Cheilosia urbana. The sequence continues at coordinate 12,448,229 of OX297854.1, read as the reverse complement.
CGTCCGTCAGTGGTTTTGCTTGCAGCTTCGTTTTTGTGCGGTGTTTTTCTTGTTTTTCAGTGTTTTGTTCGATTAAAGAGTTCCTAATGTCCTGTGCCTTGTTACCAGTGATTGGGAATATTGTTGAGACTTCGTTTTTGAATATTCCAATCACTGGTCCAAATGTACGGACAATGATAGCATCCACGAGTCGATCGATCCTTTGTTTGGGAACCAACATATTGAAAATTGAAACCGAAATTATGGGAACAGACGTATTATAAAATTGTAGATGGCCAGATTTATATATAGTTCTTTGTGGTACCACATTTGAGAGTAAGGAACGGTTGCAAGAGGAATTTTTATACCTGTCATACTAGTGGGAGTCTTGTCTTCGCTAGCTCGGGTTGACTCTATCTAGTTCTATCTCTTTCTAAGAACTTTCTTGGTAGTTCTAGCTGCTAAATGCTATACTTCAACTAAGTCTTGATCTTTTTTTGATTTTGTCTTGAGCAAGGTCTAAGGCTAAGACTATATTTATATAAAACGCAAAACGTCATCGGTTTCAGTAGCATGTGCGTAAAAAGTAACTACCAGAGCTGTTTAAATATAATTTCAAGAGAAAGTGCGTAAAGGTCGTTCGTTTTGCATGTATAATTTAACTTTGTTTCCCAAGGTAGTGTCGAGACTGCATATTCTCCTTAATATGGAGACCATGTTTAGCAAAACAACACCCGGAAATCTATTATTATTAGACCCCTTTAAATTAGCAATTCAATAGTGACAGTCAAACCTGAGCATACTTCTGTCTGTTGGAAAGATGTTTTTTTTTTTTTTTGTGAACCTTCAACACTCTAACCTATAGCCCTAAGCTACCAAATATTGAAAACAACAGAGAGAATGAAAAAATTTGCATTATCTTTCTGCTTTAAGTAGTTTTGTCTCACAAGCCAAGAGGTACAATTTTTCAAAAGTCCGTTTAACTTGTTGCCTACGCTGATGATATTGACATTATTGGGAGAGCGCGGCGAGCTGTCGGTGGCGCATTTGCAAGTATCGAAACGGAGGCGGCGAAAATGGGTCTGGCTGTTAATGAGGACAAAACGAAGTATATTCTGTCAACGAGAAAGGACCCTCAACATCGGCGACTCGGACAAAATGTCACGGTGGACAGATACAACTTCGAAGTAGTTAAAGACTTTGTATACCTGGACTCCACTTCGCAAAATGACATCGGCGCAGAGATCCAGCGAAGAATCACTCTTGCCAATCGCTCTTTCTTCGGGCTAAGAAGGCATCTAAGAAGTAAAGCCCTCTAGATATTACATAAGACCTTAATCATCCCGCTTTATGGTGCAGAAGCATGGACCCTGTCAAAAGCGGATGATAACCTTCTGGGATGCTTTGAGAGAAAGATTCTTCGAGTGATATTCGGTCCAGTTTTTGACGATGGAGTATGGAGAAGAAGATTCAACGAAGAACTATAAGGGCTATACAGCGACGCGGATCTGGTTAAAAAGCTTAAAATACAACGGCTGAGATGGCTGGGACACGTGGAGCGTATGGATAACAACGCACCAGCCCAACGAGTCTTCGAATCCACCCCTGAGGGACAACGCAGCAGAGAAAGACCCCACCTTAGGTAGCGCGCACAATTGGAGAACGACCTCAACCAACTTGGTGTGCGTAACTGGATGCAGCTAGCGAGGGACCGAGCTGGCTGGAGGGGCTTGTTGGTTGAGGCCGTGGTCCACCCCGGCCGGACTGTAAGCGCCACCAAAAGTAAAGTAAAGTAAGTAGGTAGTTTTGCCGGTCTCTCTCTGTTAGGCTCAGGAGCTTTGCGGCCAAGGTTTGACAGGAATCTTGACAACATTAATGCGTATAAGTTCATCTGCACCAAATGCTCTTCTAAAACGGTGAGAAAAATGGAGTAAGATGTGTCCTCCACATCAATCTACAATAACTTTTACCAACGCCAGTCAGTTCTTTTGTATATTCTCCTTGAATAATCATTTAACGACAGGCTGGGCTTATAAATTCTATAGACGAAGAAACACAAAGGCCTCTTGTAACCATTTCATAAATAGTTACTTATTTAAGGTTCCCTCATAAAATCGTGTACAATAGCTCCTATCAATTTCGCAAGGCTAAATACTAGGTGACATATCCATGTGAAGACGCCGACATTTCAACACCAATAACCCACCTCAAAGAACGCACAAAAATATGTTGATCTACCTACATCAACATTCATTTCAAATAGTAAACAACTTTATAGCCATTTCCCAATCGGTTTTCATTCATCGTATCTACGATTGAACCTTCCAGTTTATCCTTGTATCACATAGTAGTTAAGTTCCACTCAAATTGTTTACAAAAGATCGGTGCGCTGGCGGTAACACTTGCTACAATGACTAATTCCGGTAACTAAGCAGTGAAGTGGCCTGATAAGACAAGTGTCTTATCCAAATTGATGAACGCCTTCTGATTTGTTCTTGAGACAAAGACCCACTTATCGCGCTTTAACCACCTGTAATTGAGGTTGACGTCGTTATCGATTATTTCGCAACATCGCTCTGATTAAACAGTCGCCCCAATAAAATTCTCCACACCCGAGACTGACTCATGCAGGAGAATAATTCCTCAGCTACCCCTGGGTGCACTCGTAAAATCACATCAACCAACGCTTCGAGAAATAATAGATTTTGATCGAATCGCATTTCCGCATACATTTATCGAGAATGTAAACATGCGGCGGCTGTCTTCTATCTAATGGCCAGATTACATTATGCCTAAGCTAACGTCAGGGTGGATGCCTCATGATCGCGCACGCATAACTGACAAGTGGACAAACCCGAACTGAAGCAAGAAGGTGCGCTCTCTCAATCCATCGTAATTAATGGCGTTAACGTTCGTAAAAAAAATAGTCCCCTCTCAAGTGGGTACCCTTTAATCGAGCGACATCACAGTGTTATTCCCTGGGTAACATCTCACTCAGAATGAGATCATAGTAATAAAACACTGATTGCAGATGTGCCATAAAACTCGAGATCCATCTTATGCGGAGCAAAAGGAAACAAACTCTCCAGTGAACGTTGAGATGAGAATGTCGGCGATAAGAACCAAGCCCCAGACCCCAAGCTCCAACACCTCTAAACCGAGATACACAAGATAAAAAATATAAATAAATAAAAGCAGGAAAGGTAAATATCTTTCCAGTCTTATGGGCTGGTGTGCAAGTGTGGGTCTTATATATATGAGCGACGACGCTGTGGAAATTACACATAATTATTCTAGAACGTTGAAATGGTAAATTGGAACGCATAATGGGAGCAAATTTGTAAATTAACGTGTACAAAAGCCAAAAAGCCGAAAAGCCGGATGTGCCTAATGGTGGAACACAGCCACACACGTTCCATAGTAGCGCAATTTTAAAAGATTCAAAGATGGGTGCGAAGGTTGAAGAACTATAATTGGCCACCTACGTAAATTATTTTGGAACTTTTCATAGAACTGCTGGGGGGTTCAATGAGCGCATTTCGCGGAGTAACACTAGCTTGAGTAGATCATATTTTTAATTTGTTAACCAACACGCAATTGTTCTCGTAGAAGATTCTGTGGAATTTTAATCGTGTGTTCAGCATTGTGTGAATTATATCAAAATTTAGCACCCAAATTGAGATAATTTTCCTAATTTTGGTTTTGAATATAATTAAGGAGTAGGTATCACAGTTTTTCGAACTCTACAAGATAGGCCCGTCACCAAGGCTCAATTGTGTATATCAAACACAGCTCAAGAAGGTGTGAGGTCGAAAAGCTACAATCGTAAGAGGTGAACAGATGGTTCAAACACTCTCGTTGAGCCCTAACACAGAGGAAGCTAGCGCTCTATAACAATGGAAACACTACTAGAAAGTCTTTAATGTTAATGGTGTGACTGAAGGGGGGGTTTCACAAGACTACCGCCTTGCAACTATTATAACTTGACGAATTATGTCAACTAGCTTACACAGAAAAACAAAAAGGGCTTGAAATATATGCCTGGAAGATCATCGGTTCCACGAGTGGCCGCAGACATTGGAGGATGCATTTCCTTATCTTACTAAAAGGTTAACAAAAGGATTCTGGGAAACAGATACCTTATGTAACTTGCACAATTGACAAATGTAAGCTTATATATATAGTAGATCCTGGCACTCGGAATATTGAAAAGTCACTTCTGCAGCAGTTTTAACAAAGACGGCCCAAACTGCCCTGTCAGAATAAACCATGCAACCTTGACAAAAGAAGCTTAGATTTTCCTAAACAGGATCAAAATAAGTGAGGGAAGCTCAACTCAAGAGCAAGGGCAACAAGCCTGCTGAACCTAAGGATTTATCTATTGAGCTCTTTAGAGCAAAAGGCGATGTTGTAAGAGAGGGCTACGAATTTCCTATTCTTGCTATTCTATATATTTTCTTTATTCACTTAACAATAACGATACGTTTTGAAGTACCGACCATTCGCTATGACATTTACTATTAAACTGAACTCTCTTTTACTAAACACCGACACAGTCAGTGTTACCAGTTTGGTAAATCTGGGGGAAGAAATTGTTTAGGGGGAAATCTGGGGCTTTTTTTAAAATTAAATTCATTTGTATCTGGTTAAAATATCCTTTTTGCGAGGTAACCTTAAAATGTGTGCTATTTTCAAATAAAAAAATAGTTGGCGCAACAGGTCCGCAGAGACCCTAGGCCTAGCTTCTCACAACCATTCGTTTTGTTTGAGTTTCTCATTTTTGGAACGAATGGAAGGGATCTACAATTTTATGCCGACTCCAAAAGGCTAATTGAGAAGCTCTTTCAAGACATTTATACTCTCGGATGTTTGTCAGACGTTCGCGAGAGGTAGCGCAGCGGAAAAAAAAACCGGTAGGAATTGGGTTTTTTGCGGGATTCGAACCTGGGACCCCCGCATAGCAGTCCAACACACTAACCACTAAGCTACTGCGACTACACTATTTTCAAATGCAGTTAAATAATCGAGTGATTGCTAGATGTTTTCAAATGTCAAAATGTTGACATTGTGCGTTGTACCTATTTATTTTTAGCACACTTTTGCATTCGGATAATCAAACTTACATGTTCGCGTTTTAAATTCGAAATTTCTTATTTTAAATCGTACAAAAACATGTTTAAAAATAAGGACAAGCAGTTGTGTTTTTTTTTGGTTTGGAAAAAAGTAGCCAGATCTGGGTTTTTTCAGAGTTATCTGGGGGGAAATATATTGACCGTCTGGCAAAGTTGCGCGACAGTCCTTCGTCTGTTCTCTTAATTTTTATATTTGACAGCATTGCCACACACAAACTAATTTTTAAGAAGCTATCCCATGAACGTATGAGATGAATGAAAGGACCCCTATTACCTGTGGTAACTCGGTATCTCGCATACAAGTTCTCATCTGGCATAATATCTGGTTGCATGAAACCCTTCGTACAAAGTCTGGGGTCAGATTCTTTATAGCGAAACGTTCAATCGTTTTCGTGCACACGAAAACGTTTGATCGTTTCGCCTTACAGATTCTGGCCCCGAGTAGTTCCCATCAGTGCAGATAAAGGCCAGCAAAGTCCACCTTCTATTACAATTTGTACAGTAAGACTGATCTTAGCAGAAACCCAAAGAAGTCCAGGATGCGGATGGAGAAATCTCAAGGCTGCATAAAGGTTGGTGACGATCTTTCCGAGACCTTAAATTTAAAAAGAGGATTAAGAAAAGCCTACGCGCTGGTGCGTGACTTCTGTAACATCATGCTTAAAAGATTTGTGGCGAAACACACAGGCCAACAAACAAGGTCAGATTTTTCAAAAGACTTTTAAAATATTTGCATAAACACTGACGTTTCTGATATAATTGGTAAAAGACAATAAGAGGCGGGTTTTTTGAGTTTAGAAACAGAAACGATTTAAATGTGTCAAGCGGTTAACGAGGGCAAAAAGAAGAAGCACTGTACAGGATATTATAATCGACAGCCATAACTTTGAGGAAGTTAGAAACGTTATCAAACTTACGTTCTTTATTAACCATAAAATCCATAATAATCCATAAATAACCATAAAGATCAGAAATCAAGTAAAACACAACACTCGCCAGTCGCTACTTCTTTGACAATTTATCTATAGTAAGCTCTTCTCTCGAACAACTAAGGATAGACTTTATAAAGCCTTGATAGCATCATGCACCTGTACGGATATGAAGCATGGGCTCTTTCAAATGCGAAAATGACTGATTCGAGAGAAAAAATTAATCGGAAGATTTTTGGTCCCGTTTGGGCCTTAGAGTAGACGCTTCAACAAGAGTTTGAAAGCGATATTCATTTTAATCTTCACATATTGAAGCCCTTATGACACAACATTTTTTTTTGCATGTTTTCTACTTTTCTAATGAAAATTTAGAACGAAAATTCCCGATAGGAGTGAGTGCGTACAGTACACTAAAACCTTATTAATGTAGACATATAAAAAAATATGCAATGAAAATGGGGACGTTCGGATTTTAAGTTAAGTAAGCCTGACAGCTAAGGCTGACTATGTTAAGAGGTCTGCTCCTTAAGAAAGAGTTGGAAAGAATAGAACCATAAAGAGAGAACACAAAACATTTCACCTCACACAAATTTCTTGTATAGCATTAAAATAAGGTCTGTTCCTTTACTTTTAAATCTTACGAATTTTTACTAATTCATACAAATTCGTACGAATTTTTAGTCAGTGCCGTTCCTTAACTCAAAAAATTCGTAAAAGAGAGCGTCATAGAGAGAGCAAGATAATTCCCCTCCAGTGAGTATCTTACGAATTTTTACTCAACAAATTTCTTGGTGTGAGAAGTGAAAAAGCTGTCAGTCATCTTACAATTAATAACTGATTTAAAATTTGTCGTTCTATTTGACATAAATGCGTGCATTTATCTTGATTTGTTTAATATTAAAGCAGACGGAAAAATCAAATCAAATGTTCTTATCAAGATTCTTTTCGAAAGTGACGAAGAAATTTTTCCTCGCTGTAATAAGAGCACGGCCCTAGCGAGATATCCGTCGGAACGGAAAATTCTCCGATTTTATACAATTCGGAGGATTTTTGCTGCGAGGTATTCTTTGGAATACCTGTTCGGAGAATTGTTCCGACGTTTTGTAACGCATATCGGCGAATTACGCTGAAGTGCAATGAAGCGCATTTTTGGGTTAAATTTTTGACAGCTAGGTTCCGATATCCTTCGACAGAAATTGGTTGCGGAAGCCTCCGAAAGAGTATGCGTTGCGGAGAATTTTACATTTCGATACATAGGTACTTGGGTTCATCAAAAATAAGTTCGATTAACTCATTTCGTAGTAAATTAGCAAATTACTCGAGTTTGTCAGACATTTTAACGACTTTTCGTACCACTTTTTTTAATATTTGAACTATGTATCAGTCATTTTTCATAGAATACTACAAAAACGTTCCCTTACTTTTTCGTAAGTATCTCTCTCTGTGAGAGAGAGCTATTTTGACAGTCTTTTCTTTTCCATTCTTACTACAAAAGTAAAGGAACAGACCTATAGATTTATGGAGGGGTATACGACAAATCTAGTTAAAATCCTGCCTTCATACTTATTTGACATTTCGAAGTGTCAAAGTTAAAATAAACCTCAAACATAACAACAAATTACCTAGTCAACACGCTTGTATAAATCTAGTTGACATTAAACATGAAATATGTATCCGAACCTAATGGCAGTTTTTTTTTTGACACAAATTCTACCCCTTTTTTGTAATATCGTTATACACTTTTTCTCTCTTTTACACGCAGTTGACTTTGACTTTTCAACATGATTAATCTGATAAAAATGGGGAAAAATGAGAAAAATGAAGTATCAGATGGGCTTAGTGACACCAGACGATAATCGAAAGGAATTAAATTAAAAAAATAGCTTATTATGTTCGGAAGAGTCTCGAAAATAATAAATGTTCATATGTTCGTATGTTTCGAAAACCATATCGTCGTCATACATGATTAACCCACAGTTTATTGTCGTAAGCACTTGTTATAAACTTATGACGAACTGAAGAAAAACCTATATAGAGTTCCTCAATTTTTAACAAATATTAACGACTGTCAAAGCGTCAAAGCGCTCTCAAAATATTAACTTATTTATATTAGAAAGTTGCTTTTAAAAGACAGGATTTCATTTTAAATGTCGAAGCAATAAAAATAAAAATGTATTTATAGATTTCACTTAAGATTTTATTTCGACAATTCCAAACTGCTTCGGCGACATTGAGCAGCAATATAATGAGAATGATATACATTTCTGATCTGATAAATATTCATAAGATTAGTTTGCATGTCAAGAGAATTTAGAGATTATGCTCGTGCACTTGCTTGAAATGTCAAGTTTAAAATTACCATCATAAATGTAGTTTTTCTCCTCACAATGCATTAATTTAAAGACTCGTTCCACCAGTCACATGGTTTTGTTTTCTTAATTGTTGTTAGCATCTACTCGTACAAAGCTATGCTAAAAGAACACGGGTTTAAAATGTCTTACTGATTATGAAACCTTGTCATGTAAGCCAGGTGCATCAAGTAGTGTACATTACACTTTGAACAAGTTCATCGCAGTTCATTGCACAAGCGAGTTGACAAGCTCCATGTCACAATTAATCAAACGCTTGTCATGTCGGAGACGTAAAACTGCGGCAAAGTCCTTGCTGGCAACTTAAAGTATATTCTTTTGACTCTTGTCACATTCGGCATCAATCAAAAATCGCGCACTATACAACAATAACAATACGAACAACAAGAGTGTTTTGCGACTCATGTCGCACGTCTGGAATTCCTTCGCTGGAATGCTGTTCCAAGGAGAACAAGTTACTGCACACCGTCTAACATCTGATTGCAAACATTGATGGACCGATCAAGAGAGTAGCTCGGGCTTACAACTGCTGTGGTTGGTATTTATGGCGGTGTGGAAGCATTCATGTGTTACGACCATCAAGTGGTGCAGTGCAATCGTCGCCATTGCCACTCCTACAAAGTGGCATTAGACCAAGTTGGAGAAATATTTTTTTAGGAATGTTTGCCACATTTGTGTTGTTGTCGTCTTATCGAATGGAGACTTGACTCCAATTCAATGAGAAAGCATCGCAGGACAGCAATCAGCAAGATGGCCAAATGCCAAGATGGTGCGCGGTAGGAAATATTATATGTCACCGGGATGATTTGCCGCGATGAGCTCATTTTTTAGGTAGACACAAATCGAGGCGATTAAATATGAAATTGTTACCATTAGCTCTGTAATCACTGCGGAATTGTATATTTCAGAGGAAGTAGTAGAAGAGGTATACCGTATACGAGTGCGTGCCTTCTCTAATTGCGTCGCATTAAAACACAGCACTTCTTAAATTGCTGAGTATTTATAGAGAGGTTGTGTATTACGCAACGAAGGTTTGTTTTGTGTTTGACGGTATATATTTAGTAAAGTTCTGGCTGATGAACCGATGAAGTGTTGGTATGGTTTCCCTGTTGCCTTTTTGAATAGAAATAAATTTAAATTCTGATGTCGATGTAATGTAAACGAGAAAGTTAAAAATTTCAGTGCAAAAAGGGCATCAGCTGGCTTAGTTCCTTGCATGTAGGTTTGTGGAAAACAACATCAACAAATCTGAAAAATTTGATCCAAGCCGAACCATAGCGCCATGAAGTAATTAGTCATATATAGGAAACCTACACAATTGTTGGCTGTAAGTTTGGTCAACTGTGATTTCGACTACCGAGAGAAGGGTTTTTGGTTCGGTTCACGGAAAGGCACAAATTGCACCTTCCTACAGCGCCACCTATCGCTAATATTTCTGAAATATCCAAGAGTCCATCAAGGGGCTTACTAATAATCATAATCTTCACATTAAATATTTTTTAGGTCACAATATGCAATTTTGTATGGAAAATTTCGCTAAATTGAGTTCGAAAAATTAAGCCTGGACACTAAAAAGGATTACTAGTATCGCGGTAAATGTTTAGGGAAAACTTGTCATTTTAGTCGTACGGATTCGAGATAAAGTCGGAGGTACCTTTTACTTTTATACGTTAGAAAATAAAACTCCCAAAAGTCAATAGAAAGCTGGGGTTAGGGTAATGCTGTCATAGTCTGTTCTTTTTGTTTTTTTTAGAACTTAACGACCGGGCTAGCCGTGTTTGAAGGAACGAGTTATCCAAATATCGGTTTCCTTTACATTTTTGTATTTCGTACAGAGTTTTCGAGAACAAAATATTATAGAAAATGAGATCCCACAGACCTATGGTACTTTGTTAACAGCGATTGTTCCAAAATTGTTTTTTTTATTACGAAATATGTAAAATATTTGTCCTGATGACGCGATTTTGTATAAACATATAGGGCCATTTGATGATACGACTCATAGCGACTTAAGTTCCACAAAAAACATAAAATGTAGCATTAAAGGCATTTATATACAAAGGTATTTATTTATATACAATTCATGGGGCAAATTACCGCAATCGCGAGCAAGCCATACGTCACTGAATTTTGTGGATTTTACAAGCAAAACAATAACAAATTCAGTCACGTATTACTCGATCACGGACGCGGTAATTCAAACCCAGGGTTTTATAAGAAAAAATATAACTAAAGTTCACAAAAGAGTACAAACATCGATATAAGTTGAATCACATATAGCAAAAGCAGCAGTCCAGGAACTAGGTAAGCTAAGGCTATCTCAGTTAGACGCCAGGTTCAGAAATAACAAATAATGCAATTGAGTAAGAGTATATAAGAGGGCTCCCTCAGTCATGAACACCCAACAGTAATGAACCTTCTTATAAACTCTTACTCAAACCACACAAATGAGGACCTGCAATGATGACAATTTTTCCGAGAACTCTTTAAAACCTTCTGTTATCCCAGTTTTTCTGACTGTTGGAATCAAAAAGCTAGCCCCATTTACTGGATCAATATATAAATTTTCATGTTCAACGTAAACGCTTAAACTCCCAAAGAACGGGCACAAGGTAGAGCCTTGTATGCTTGTAAACTTTTCTTAATGTAAAAGCCCTTTACTATTACTCACGCAGAAATAACCTTCGGGCACTGTCTGTGAAGCTTAAGACCTCCACTGCCACTTTTACACCGTGGTGCAGACTTCGAAGGCTCGAAGCTATCGGAACATAAAAAATAATCAGTGCTGAAGAGGCCATCTTGAGTTATCGTTAAGTACATCTCTAATCGTTTGGTGCGTTTTTTAGTGATCGGTCAACTTATGAACGACTTGACTGATGGAGGTCGTATTCACTGAACAAACTTTTGCTTTGTTAAGACGATGGTTCATAGATAAGCTAGAATGCATAGATAGATAAATTTAAGGACGAATGGCAATCATTTGAAGCACATAGATAAGTAGAGCTCGCTGAGAGCCAGTAAGCTAGAATAGGATAAATGTTAGTTTAAAATTATTATTATTATTTATTTTGCGACCCGGTTTATACGCACAATTTTGGAAAACAAATTACACACAGCGCTGCATATCTGCACAATCTTCCCAACAACAAAAAAGATCAAACGAATATGATGTCTTTCAGGCAGTGAAATTGGTTCTGAACTATTTGCCTTCGCCTATTTATAAATAAGTATTAATCGTTTTTATCTAGTATAAGAGTAAGTTAAAGAAAAGTTAAAGAGAAAAATTAATAAAAATAAATTCAAAATGAAAATGAATGCAATAAGTGGCGATGTATTAAAGTTATTAATAAATTAAAGATTTATGCACTAAAATGACGCAGATCTGCAAGTAGATTGAATAAATGAAATGAAGTCGAACAATTAGGTAGAAGTTGCCTTGCAAAAGTGCAGTTGAAGAAAACCAATAAAAAGTGAGGACAAAGTACTGTGGACTGTTCACTTAAATATGCCTACAAGACAATTTGCATGATCTGTGTTCTTATGTATCCGTTTAAGGAACCTTTCTCTAAAAATGTTTAATCTTTGTGTCTCTTATTATTATTATTATGTGAAAGGGTTTGTTGTACTGCGACCTGTTGGTCTATGGTACCCCCTGCTTACGCCTCAGAGAGGTATAATCCCTTATAAGAGTTTCCCTCACAATATAAATTCTTTCGGAATCATTTTAGAGGTTCTTGTACTCTTCTTTCTCCTTGGCGGAAGAAATCCGTCCTATAGCACTCTCTCCAGTCCAGTTTCCTTAAAGAATCTAAGGATGAGAGCTGGCTCCAGTGACAGTATTTCCTCATCAGAGGAAATACTGTCAAGTATATCAATCTTTTGTGGGTCAGTGCCCCCCATGATCCCAGCAAGTGTTCAAGGATTTCACTGGACTCATCGCAGAATCTGCAGAGACCTTCTTCAGATATACCCAGTTTCCTGAGGTGTTCTTTGAGTCTACAGTGCCCCGTTAGGAACCCCATTAGGATACGGAGGTTATCTTTGCTCATGCCGATGCAAGCTTGGAATATTTTCCGGTTGTATTGCCCCGGAAGTTTCTTGGCCTGCCTCATGCCCTGAGTGTTATGCCAGGTTCTTGCCCTGTTTTCTTTCTCTAGTTTCCTAATTCTTCTTTGAGGGTGTGATCCCCTATTCCACAGAATGGTGCAGGACCTATGAAAGTTTCTGATGCTCCCTTTCTTGCTAGGGAGTCGGCTATTTCATTACCCTCTATTCCTACGTGGCCAGGCACCCAGCAGAGGGTTATTTTGTTCCTCCTACCCAGTTCATTAAGTTTTTGTAGGCATTCCCACACGAGTTTGGATTTAATGATGTAGGAATTAAGTGCCATAATAGCAGCCTAGCTGTCTGACATTGGTGTCTCTTAGTAGCACTCAAATCTACGCAGATCAAAAAACTTTTTTTCCAAATACAGCCGCTGAACTTCTCCACGTTTAAGTACAATTTATCGAGGCAGTAAAATGCTAATATACCTACTCCTTACATTCCCGTATGAAACGCATTCTTATTCATTAAGGCCACACAATTAATCATCGGAATCCGATTTATTTGTTCTCCTTCCAAAACTGCAAAGAGGCATACAGAAGAAATACGTCCCAACAACAAGAATAACGTTCCATGGGTCCTCGGGGTGTTTTTATCTCAAACAAACAAATCGAACTCCTCTTCACTTCACAAGAATAAGTAATCCGGACCGCTTGTATATTTTATCATTGATTAAACACCACAACATCGGACTCGGACTCGAACTCGGACTGGGACTCCCTATCTCTCGTCAGTTGCTGTAACAGAGCCAGCCCCATTGCACATACGAGTACCGAACGAGGACACACATATAAATAATTTATTGCAAGTATCGAGTAATTGCAATCGAAACAACTGCAGGTCCATTTCCAATTCTAGATCTGCGTCGGATGGTCGTGGCACTGTTCTGTAATGCCTGTCAGCAATAAAAATTAATTTGTAATTAAAATCGCATGTAGCGGTGCGCGCCAGTAAAAAGGATACTCCTTCTCATACACGCACACACCTCCGCCAGAGCGCATTAGGAAGTGCTCCTCTTGTATGAAATAGAGGCAGTAACTTAGCCAAGTTACTGTGTTACGTAACAAAGTTCAGAATCAGGCGTGCATTGTAATCGCAATCGCACTTGCACAGTGAATGCAATGCGCGAAGAATAATGGAAGGCACGTCAGACGTCACACTCGCAGTGGGAGCCCAAGCGGTTCTATTTCAAGACACTCATGTTCATGTGTCGGCGGAGAGGCGGCCCTTATGGCCTAGGAGCTGATTTTTAATTTGTAATGCCGATGGAATTTATTATTATTGAAGCGCTTCTCGGCGGAGTCTATTTTTGGGCTTTGTGAGCTCAAACTATTATCACTTCCGAGTAGGGTAGACTGTGGTGCCTGGTGCCTCATTCAACTTGAGACAAGCGTGCAAAGTCAACGCTCCTCGACAATGACTGAGCTTGAATTTTTAATTAAGCCGCAGAGACGTGAATGCGTAATGAGTGTGTTTGTTTGTTTTTGTTCGACAAAAAAAAGAACTCAAATCGTGACTGTGGCCGGTATAGAGGTGCACAGGCACAGCACATACTTGTCTGGAGTTTCCGTTTTGAATTAAACGCATAAATGGCTGTTGGTCAGCATTCTAAGTCGTCACGAAAATTGTGTTTTTGGGGATTGTAAGTCGTGGCTTTTATTTTGATGCGTTTGGGTTATGTTACATAAGAGGACACTGATGATGGCATTTACATTTAGACACGTTTTTAAATCGACAGTATGTTCTTAATACATTCGATGTGTATGTGTTTTTGAATGCTTTGGAGATCCATTTCCCATTCATTTCTTACTTCTCTTAGTGTTCTTAAAGCTGTTTGTGTCTGCATTTAGACTGTGCATAGCTCATATACATAACTATAGTAACTTAAATCAGTACGTACTTTAATTCAAGCAAGAGTCTATGAAAGAGTTTTTGGGGACGTCCGGGTACTTATCGTTCGTGTATAAAACGTCAACTAGATTTGTCTGAACTAGATATAGAGTTGTTGTTATATTCTTACGGCTTATTTATAATTTTGACACTTTAAAATGTCAACTAAGTATCCAGGTAGGAATTCCTTGACAACATGTGTCGACTACGCCTCCATAACCGTCAACTGTAAGACTATTCATCTAGGCCAATAAAAACTGAAAAATATCAAGTCAGTTGTCAGACTTACTAGAAATCCGAACAACTCCATTGACCGCGCATGACTTCGCTTCTCTATACCAGAAATATCCACTTATTGAATCTCTTACTTCTAATATGAAGAATTTTGGTGGTTTTCTTAAGAAAAGTGTTTTCCTACGAGGATATTTTCACTAGGTATTCGGGGAAACACCAAAGTGGAAAAAACTACCCAGTTTCAACAATATTTGAGTACGTTTATAACAGACATTCGTTAAACTTGACGAAACTAATTTACACACACTAACAGCCCGATTCTGGCAAACCTCACAAGTCACAAAACTCTCACAAGGTGAGGTAAAATTTATTTTGTGAGGTTTTCGTATTCTGCCAGCACACTCACAATTTGTGAGGCTCACAAAAACAATCGAAATTGTGATCTCCTATGGAGCAGGTCACAAAATTGAAAACCAGTCATATCAGCTCATAAGTGACAATATTTGTATTGGATGGCACTGGTGAACTATTTCCACATACTTAATGACCCGTAAATGACATATCATGCTATATTTATAATCATTTCGGGAAATATAAATATTTGTAAAAACAAAAACTAAGGAATGTGGGGAGTTTAATTTGTGACAGATGTCGTAAATTATTTATTTTCTTCAGTTCTAAAACATTTCTGTGTTAATATTTCGCGTATTTCGACCAACAAATTATTATTTTATATGTTTTTATTAACTTTGTGTACGAGGTCGGGCTTTTACGGAAAATTTTGTTTCAATTTGTGCTGAGGTGAATATTTTGTGAGTTGTGAGGATTATCGTAGAATTCGGAAAAAGTTATCGAATCACAATAAACCTCACAACAAATCAACCTCACAAGTACTTGTGACTTGTGAGGGCTCACAACGGCAGAATCAGGTTGTATTATTTTATGAGTTTTTAAATTCTGACATAACAGTCAAGTTCGAAAACTCACCATTCTGAGGTGAGGTTTTTTGTGAGTTTTTTTGTGAGCATTATCGCCGAATACGAAAAATGTTATCGAATCACATTCACAGCTTGTGACTTGTGAGGCCTCACATGGCAGAATCGGTCTGTAAATCAAGTATTTCTTTTAAAAAAACCTACAGAAAAATACAGTTTTTTTCAGAAAAATATTATTGTTGTTGATTAGTTTCGTCACGATCAAGAACAACAGTTGTTGATATTTTTCTTTTTGAAGAACATAATTGAATTTGATCATGGTTTTAATCTGTAGTATAGCTTTTAGGAGTAGTAGAAGCTTTTTAAAACAATTATTCTGCGAAATATTTAAAACAAATATCAAATTAATGGAAGGAAAAGTAAATTTTGGGTAAAATCGCTCCCTAAAAACAAGGTTAAATTGCAATCGACGACCGAACTTTTAACAAATATGCATTTCCAAAAATAAAACCCCCAACAGTGTTGTACAGGGTGGCGCATAAGTAGCTTCATGATTTTATTATTGATTTTTTTACAATTAACTAGGGAAATTTGTGATAAAAAAAATCAGCGCACAACAAAGAACCAAAGTTGTTGAGTTTTATTTCAAAAGCCAGCATTCGATTATTCAGCCGGTAAGATCATATCAAGATTTATTTTATGTTCGAAATGCGTTCAGGGCTGCAATAATTTACCGGTTGGTTCAGAGGGCCTATTCCAAAATTGCAGATCACTTTTGATTGCGGATTTGAATATTTGTATGATGTATGTAAAAGCGATTCACTTTATTTTTTTTTTTTATTTTTAATTTGCTGCACTCAACAATCTTTTTTGAACATTTATGTTCGCATTTTCTTCCCTTCCTTCTTCATTTTGATCATTCATTTTCAATGGCCGCTCTTCCATTAGTAGGGTCGCGGGTATAGAATGCCTAAGTGGACCCTCCATAGCTGCCGATCTTCCGCCACCGACTCTAGATCATCAGGGGCAACCCCATACGGGCCGAGGAGAGATTTCGGACTTGATCTAACCATCTCATCCTGGTTCTTTCTATGGGACGTCTGCGGGCAACACACAAACACCCATGATGACACGATGAATAAAGCGAGCCTAATAGGATATTGCCATTGCCAAGCCTGTCAAAAGAGGGTCCCCTTTGGACATTGCCTGAAGGGTGGCAGTTTGCGAGCGTCTGGTGGTCGGCTTATCAAGCTCGGCAGTCGGCCGGGATTAACCCGAAATGGCTACGAGCTTCCTATCACTGGTCCCGCTATACACCAATAGGGGCATAGGTGGACTAACGGTTTCTCGACTTCTTCATTTTCCGAATACAAAAATAGACAAATTGAGTCCATTGAATTTTTCTTTAATTTAACACAAAATCTAAAACTTTCACAATGGATTTAACAGCTAAAAAAAAAAAAAAATGTTGTGTCGGCAAACAGCTGTCAAATATTTGAAAAAATAAATGTAAAATTGGAAGTCAGAATGGCAATAACTGGAAAGCCCTTGAAAGATAATTTTCGCCCAGTTCCCATTTGAGAATGAGCAGAAGCGAACACGGTCGAAATTAAGGTATCGCTTTTGATACGATTCGCCGCGCATTTGGGAATAACCCCCAGAGTTTTCAGCATTAATGGGCTATTTTTGATCTTCCGCGTGTTGGTGCAAGCAAGTATTGAGGAAAGTCCAATGAAACTCCCACTAGGCGTCGTTCACAGGAGCGGTCTTTGCCAAGAATTTTATGCCAGTTGTTTACACCTTTTTCAATATAAGATTCAAATGACACACGAGTTAAAACCAAATGATCCACAAATACACGTTCAATATGGCTCTCCTGTGAGAGAAATGTGTGGGCGATCGAATAGTACAGCGTTTTCTGATTTAAACTGACCCGATTTAACTGATCTAGATTTTTTTCTTTGGGACTACATAAAAGGGAAGGTATGCCAATAAGGCAAGAACCATGTTATAGCTTTTAGACAATATCCGAGAAGAAGTAAGAGCGCTAAGACTTGAAATTCTAAGAAAAGTAATTGAAAATGCTCGGGTTGAAGTAAACAATATCCACCATTTTGAAGATATACGCAGTAAAATTACTTATTTAAAAACAAGCAATTTTCGGCAAAAAATTGACCAAGTGATACTGTTAATTAGCTCCAACAGAGTAAGTGGATTAAAATAACCTACTCAACTTGTTTAAGGAAACTCGGTTAAAAATAAACGATTTCCTCGGTCGTAAATAACAAACTGACTCTATAGAATTAAACCAACTGTTTGACGAATCTAGAACCTTGGTTGATGAAGCGTGTTTTTTCTTTTAACAGTAAATTTATGAATTCACCCATTTTACTTCGGTAGTTTTTAACAAGCAGTACTCATTCTTTCCAACAAAGACTTAGTCAATTTTAATCCATTTAAAGTGGACATCCAGTATAACGAATGATATAATGAACGATAATCGTTATATCGATCGACTTTTTATACTATTTTTAAAAAAAGAAGTCATTGAAAATTATGTTTATTTAAAAGGTTTTATTTGATTTAAGATTAACGCCAAAGTTATCGCTATACAGAGATACTAAAATGTATATCTGAAAAGCGTTCGTTATATCGATTATCCGCTATATTGGTTATTCGTTATAATGGACGTACACTGTAGTTTTTTACTGAGCAAAAATCGACTATTTTTAAGCGTGTATTATTTTCCAAACATATTGCGAACTTATTTCTAGACTATAATCTATATTTTAATATATGTCAAAGTTAAATAAAAAAAGCAGGAAAAAAGTTATTTATTGAATAAATTAGTTATACGCCAACCTGTAGATAATCAGTTTTGAACTTTAGAACCACTATGTGGTTACATTTTTATGTCAAATACAGTATGCGCCTAATCTTAGACAACAATTCGTAAGCTTAAAAGTCGGCCTGTTCCAAATAGCACTTTCAATTACTTGTGCTTCACCCTCCAAGCACACGTTTGCGCTTTTTTTTTATTAAACGTGCAAGTGTTTTTATTTTTGTATTTTGACACGGGGGATCTCAATCCAAGAGTATATAAAAATACCGCTCATGAACAATTTCACTCAGGTCTCCCCGTAATTACGGGTTCGGTGGTTTTTCTGTAGAAAACACCCAACAACCGTGAATCACCTATTTACGCTGTATCACTACAACCTCATTCAATGTACCCCACATCAATTCAGCAAAATGTTAAAATTAGTGCAGCTTAACTGCTTTAAAAGATTTCATTTAAATAATTGAAACCGTAAATAATCCCTCCCCCTTAATCTGCTGCACATATACACTAATCGTTCCTGATTCAACTGAAAGTGATTCCATCGTTGGACGTTGCGTGCTATAGAGGCATCCTTGCCACAGATCCACTATCCACTTAAATAATCTCTGTTTAACATGATTTGCGAGGCAACATGCTAAAATATACATTTCATACACGAGTACACGCGCAGGGTTCCCCGGGGTACAATAAACACCACAGTCTGGCCATTAATGGTCATTAAACTCATTTAACAATCGGTAATGAAATTATTTACAGACCAAGACGATGCACAAGATCTGATGACCACCTAGAAGACAAACTGCAGCCGGCCGTGGGTAGATGTAATTTCATCAAACAACGTTTACAGCCTATTTGACATTGTAACTGAAGTAAACGCACATCAGAGTTCAGCCGCAATTAGTTATATGCGGGCATAGGTAGCGCAAAACCGGCCATTATTTCGAATTAGCCAAAGCGTACGAGTATATCGTCCGATAAGTGGTAATTTGGGTACGATAAATTGACGACTTCAGGTCGGTTCCTCACTTCGGTTTACATCAAATGGAATGTGACCCATCGTAGGTAAATGAACATTTTGTTTAAACAACCTTAAAAACAACTACGTGACAACATTTATACGCGGAAAATGTTTGCTTCTATTCGCGAGTGTAATTTTATTTTATTGTTGTTTTGAATGTTTGATCGTAAATAAATTTGTAACAAAAGGAAGATAAAACGAACGTAATACGCTGGAGTTAATGGGCTAATTATTTTGTTGACAAATTGTCATTGTGGGTGGTTGGAGGACATTTGACGACTGAAGGATTTTTAACAGGAAGTGGGTAAATAATCTTTTATGGTTGGGAGGGGTTTCGCAAATGGTGAATACTTCCGTTCAATGACGAGTTTGATTGTTTACACTAGGGGAGGTACAAAGATTGATTTTTAAGTTTGTTTAAACTTGCAGGTTGAATGATGATAAATCGTTGCAAATCTTCAAACAGCTCTTAAAGAATTCAACACGAAAGCGCAAAGTACTATAATGCATTTTGCAGAGTGATCCAAACTTAGTTCGATCTGACACTTACTGACGAACTTGCTGACCCGAAAACGTATGCTGGTACGTACGGTTAATAAGAAAGTTAAGTGGCAGTCGAGGGATTAAGGGATTACAACTGACTTCTAGCTCTAAATCCTGCTCCATAAAAACTGCGGTGCTAAGTTATTTCCATCGAGGAATAATGATGAAAGTAGCTTGGAGTGCTAATAGACTACAAAAACTTCTCTAGCACAGCAACTTTTCTAAGCTACATAAATGTTTTAATTTTGTTGTCATCTACGTTTACCTCCAAAGCGCTGCGCTTATTTACTCAAAGACAGCTAGTATGGGCCCTTCGTTTCCAGTAGCTAAAACTTTAGCAACCATAGGCCATCAAATCAAGTTTCATCGCAGGGGTATCTCCAGCCAATATATCACATCTGAGTTCATTGGCGAACTCATCTGAGAATCTTAAGCTCAGAGAATCTTAAGCGTAAAAGGTTTGGTTGGTTGTTTTCCTATTTTATTATTTTTAGGTAGATAGGAAAAATGTGAGATGCGATGCTTGATAAAAGAAAAGGTTTTTGGGTGATAGTCATTTATAAAATATAAGAATATTGTTAAATAAAATCTAAGTTTGGAATATTTATCTGATATGGTACATAAAAAATAATAAAGTGAGTTTTTATAAGTTGAAGCTGTCAGTAACAGGCAATTGTTGCAAGGTCTGGTTAGATCTTAGAGAATTATAAGCAAATACTGGACTTTTTTATAAGCCTTACACTTTACAAGATTTTTGAGTGCAAGCGGAGTAGGAGCTTCAGTTTTCTGTTCTGTTAGGGCATGTTCTTATTTTTGACTGGACTAGATTAGTGCCCTGATTTAAGGCGCTTACATGATTGGAAATAGGGTTCCTGATAAACCGATATCTTAACATATGTAGCTATATATGTAAGAATTCAGAGATTTCTTTTTAAATTTGCATTAGCGTTTTAAACTGAAAATGCCGATAGACGTGTGTGCAAATGAAGGCGGTGGTTCTGATTGGGTAAGCGCCAAGTGGTTTTTTAAGATGCATATTCAAAATTATTGAAAGAAGAAGTGTGTGATATTTGCTAAAAATAAGTTTTGCATTACTTTTTTACATGTTCAAAGGCTGCTGCAATTCTAATTTTAAAGTGCGGTATTGAGTTTGAAAAATATGTATGAACACAGATCGACTTTTGGGTGATAGTCATTTTTGAGAAATTATTAAAAAACTGATTTATTCGAATTTGTTGAGAAAAACTTAGTACGGGATATTATTAAGAATACCGATATTATCTTTAATATGTACTTTGATCAAAATCGTTAGAGCGGTTCTTGTAAAATTTGGCAGACAAAACAGTATCAAAGATTGCAATTTTTAGTTTGAACAATAGTATTGCTTAACTATTTAGTTGAAATCTGAGTATTATATCTATATTGTTCGGAATGCAAACGTTACTTGGTTTTTAAGGTTTTATCAAAGTCAAAAATGGGGTTTTCGAGATATGAGCAGTTTTTAAAATTAGCGTTTTCGGTGATTCGAATTGAAAACTAAGGACGCAACAATTTTAAGAACATCAATATTACTCTATGCATGTATATTGGTCAAAATCGTTATGGTCGTTTTCCGGTAAACGAAAGAAAACCAAATTTTTAAAAATTCCTTTTTTTTCAAAAATCTATTATTGAACGATAAAATAGACAAAAGCCGAGTTTGCTATTAAGTTTGAAATGACCATATTATCTTAGAAATGAATTTTTGTTACAATCGTATGGACCGTTTTTGAGATATGTCCAAATTTCAAAAGTAAAGCTATTTGATTTTGTTAAGCGAAAAACTGAGTAGTCGGGATAACCTCACCTACATAAGCTCAAAGATAAATTTAGGCTGAAAATGTAACCCGTTTTCGAACAAATCAAACTGGATGGATTAGGCAATAGGCATCGAGTCGAGAGCATAGGGACAGAATTGCGAGACAAATTTGTTTGAGTTCCTCTATCATCGTAATGTCAAAATTGATTAACGTCTCGAGTTCGAAATTTATTACAAATAAAATGTTGTTCTCTTACTATGTATTAATAAATAAATAAATAGTTGGCGCAACAGGTCCGGAGGGACCCTAGGCCTAGCTTCTCACAACCATTCGTTTTGTGTGAGTTTTTCATATTTGAAACGAACGGAAGAGATCTACAATTTTATGCCAACTCCAAACGGCTAATTGAGAAGCTTTTTCAAGACATTTATACTCTCGGATGTTTGTCAGACGTTCGCGAGAGGTAGCGCAGTGAAAAAAACCATAAGTTAGAATTTGGGTTTTTGCGGGATTCGAACCTGAGACCCCTCGCTTAGTAGTCCAATACACTAACACTAAGCCACTGCGACTACCTTACTATGTATTAGAGGCAGTTAAAAATGGAGATAGACATTTGATTGCGTTCGCAGCTAGGTATATTGATGTCCTCCCATGGAGGGTTAACAACCTTCAAGACTCCCTTTAGCCCTTGTGTTTTAGGTTATATTGAAAAAAAAAACTCTCCCTACCATACCAACAATGCACTGAATCAATCTCCCGTACAGAGCCCCCTTCTACTTTCAAGTTTAAGCCATCCAATCGATCGATATCAAGCACCATTCCACTCAAAGACTCGACATGCAAGCTATCATGCCTGTATAAAATGTGCAAATTGTATGCAAAATACCAGAGCGTAACTAATTACAAAGTTTAAACTAACAATCGGCTGAAATCAAAATCGATTTATCAGTGCTCGTGTTGCGATTGCTAATCCACATCATAAATCATGTTCACATGCATTCCATTTCCAATTCCAGGCACACTCGGCATAGACCTCAGCCATAGTTTCCCTTTCTCTCGGGAGTACACCATTCAACTCAACAATGGTGCATTTAGTTTCACATAAGTAGAAATTTCTTGTAAAATAACACGTGTGATAAACTGAAAACAGCGCAGAGAATCCAAATGGAGGTAAACAAAACGATTCCAACAGCTGCCAGCGCCAAGTGGTAGTTACAGACTTGGACGGCTCTGTGCCAAATTTTTCATCGCGCCAACAGACTTCAGATAGGTTGTCGTCGTTGCCATGACTAAGCAAAGCATGAACGGCAAGGGAAACGTTTTCGGTTTTTTATTTCAGAGCGCAAAACATGACTCTGACCCGACTCCAACTCCAAAGGTTAAACACCATTTTAGAGTTTCTTTTCTTTCTCTCTCTCTGCTGTAAATCATCACGCTTTTCCACACGACCGTCATGAATGGATGAAACTATATATTATATATATACTATAGAATTTGGTATGGGAAAAGCCGTTTTCTTTCTTTTGGATTTCAGCCAAAACCCAAAAGATGGTGTATACAAAACAGAAAAACACAAAATTGACCATCGAACGTCTGGTCATACCTTAGGTGAAATTTGTGATCTGCAAGTACGCGATCGCAAAGTGAGGACGATCAGAAATTTTGTCCACGTCCACGAGAAGCGCACAGTTGACTTTCTTGCCCATCCCACATATGCATGCATATAGGTAAAGGATGACTCTGCTATTTTAGTGTGCCGATCAGGTGCAGGCTGTGAGTCGGAGTGCCGTTTCTTGTTTTCGCCTTGCCGGGTGAACACAGACACACTGTGAGTCAATCTCATCATCATGCTCTTGAGTCTTGCGACTATCTGGCGGGTAATGATGGATTTTTAAGTAACTTTTACTTTTTTTCACGAAAAGAAACTCTAATCGCGCGCATGCACTCTGGCCAATTGATCGTGATTGTGATGCTGATTAGTTCGGCTAGTTCGGATGTTGGCGATTGCCTTGGTAATGACTGCGAAATTGCTGGGAAGATGTCTTCATTTGAAGGTTCAGCTTTTTGTAATAAGGCTCGAATAATGATGGGTTGGACAGCGTAGTTTAATGGTCTAACTTTAGGTAATGCAGCGCGAAGTTTCTTGGGAATAAATATGCCTTATTAAGTTTGAACTGCGGTCTGACGTGGAGGTCTAAATGAAGTCAATCTGAATATACTTTGTATGATTAAAAATGAAGATCTGTGAAAAGAAAAAGGGCTTTACATTTTTAAATTGCAGCCATCTGCAAGCCTAAGGGGATGCCAAGCCTAAGGGGATTTATGTCTGTTGACATAAAAAGTACTGGGCAAACTTCACGCAAACTTTAATTCAAATGTTTCCTGAGAGCTCGAGAAGGCTTTAGGGTATGTTGTTTCTTGCAACGCCTACTTTTTTGGAGGAAAATGCATTTTTTATCTGACTTCACTACTTTTAATTTGCCATTACTTAAATAATTTGTAACCAATCCAAAGCAGAGAGAATTTCTAAGGGATCCGACAGTTTTTTTTAAATATTTCAAGCTGTCATTCATATTTTTGTTTCATCCAAAAGCTGAGCCGCATACCAAAACGTGACATAATCAAATTAAATTTATTTAGTATCAAAGCGAAAAAATCAGCTACGATTGTTCTTGATCGTAATTCGCTTTGGGCTGGGGTCTTAAGTGCACCCCGATACTGTGTGTCGTTTTCTCTGTTGGAACGGAATGAACTTTGAGTTTATGACCAGAGAATATTTTTCTGAGAAATTGCGCAGATTGAATATGAGCGCCGTGGATTAGTGGTTAGTGCATTGGACTACTAAGAGATTCTCGAAAAAATCCCAAATTCCATCTTAAGGTTTTTTTTTTCAACTCCGACATCTCTCGCGAAAATCTGGCAAATATCCGAGAGTATAAATGTCATGAAAGATCTTCTCAATTAGCCGTTTGAACTCGGCATAAAATTGTAGATCCCTTCCATTCGTTCCAGAATGGAAAAACTCACGCACAAAAAACAATGGGTGTGAGAAGCTTGTCCTAGGGTTCCTGGCCTAAGGTTCCTACGGATCTGTTAAGCCAACTATTTATTCATTTATAAGTAAAAATTGAGGTAAGAGTTCGCCAGGCACTTACGTTACAGCTTTGCCCCTAAGAGAATCTACCCGGAATATTATTTTCTTTTTAAACCACCTGACCATCACCATCCCTGAAATTAGACCTTCGTTTCAACTGTATTTAAATTATTTTACTAAAGTGAAATCGAAAACTGAAATCGAATAAAATTTAGCTCGTAGCACCTTCCACGGTTTAGCAGCTTCTGAAAGGGATAAGCAATCGGGAACGTGCCTCAAAGTCAGTTGTGAATCCACAGCTTATTTCAAATACCCTTTCCTTTGTCTGGCCACTGTATCATTATCATTATCATTACAATTCCAAGCTTAACTATGAAATAATACCCATTTACGTAAAATAAAATAAACGCAGATATCCCATGTCCGTTCTTACCTGGAAAGAGAGAGAAAAAAAGAATCGTTATATCTTTTGCTATTACAAACAGAACGCAAGAATTTTTTGAATGAAATAAAAGGCGAAAGTCCACAGCATGAACAACATATATAGAAATGATTTATTATTGATAATTGAACCTTTTTCAGTGAAAGTAAACTGGCTGTACAATTAGTGTTGACGGGACTGATGCGCACATTATTGGTAAGGCATGGGAAACGAACACACAAGTTGATCAAGTTCGTGCACTGATGCATAGATGGCATGAAATTGTCTCGTCGCATGCATCAGTTGAGTGATTATCTCAGTCGCATATTAAAGTAAAGAAAATAGAAAATAGAAAATAGAAAAAAAAAAAAAACAAAAAAACAATCGATACCTATCGATTTCAATGAAGGCCCCGTTACATTGAATGTGTATGAGTGTTCGGTACCTACGTCAAAAGTCAGATTTCACACGATTTCAGTCACAATAGATCGCGAAATCAGAAAAGTTTGCAAATACGTTTAAGGCCCGGTTTGTTCAATCTTGGTTATCTTTAATCATCGGTTATTCCAGCTGGTAACCATCGAATGTGTTTGTTAAGCAAAATATAAACCAGAGAATCAGTAGTTTGGTTAGTTAACCAGTGAAATCGATAACCAGCCAATTTTGAGCGGTTAATGACATTTGAATCAATAAAATCTTTCATATCGGTTTCGTTGACGTTTTCAACTGACACATAAATATAGAATAGGTACAAAACACGCCAAAATAATGGATGCAAAGGATGAAGTAAGATTATTTTCAACATTTTTTGATTGAGATAAGGCGCACACGCGTTAGGAAAATTATTAAGAGAACGAGAAAATTGCTATTGTCGTTGAATAAATTAATATGAGACCTGTTAATTTGTAATAAATTTGATTAGTTTTGGCTTTATTTCAGTTTTGTTCTCAAAAAATTTATTATTGACTCACAAACACAAAGTTTCATTCTTTAGTTTTAAAAAAAGCCTGTATTATTTGGTTATGACATTCATTTTTCTGTTTATTAAGTTTTCTTAAAATAAATACATTAATAAAATACTTTCCTTAATAAATTACTGATCAAAAACAAACGGACCCGAAAAAAAATATATATAACCATGAATTCGGTCAATCACTAAATGACAAATAAACTGGAAAAATGGAACGATTTGTTGCAAAGCTATGGTTTGGTGACCGAAGTGAAAAAACGGTCAACAGATACTCATTGGTTATCACTGATTTATAATCATGAGTTAACCTAAATCCGTGGTAACTCAACCAAGGCTCTAACCAGCTGTGAACAGACCGGCCCTAAGGGTTGCGCATTTGGTGCACGTGGGGAACGTACTTCGTATGCGATTGAGCACCAATATCTGCAACAAACATATTTTTTAATATAAATGTTTTTAAATTAATACAAATTCTTAATTCATCTCAGACAGACAATCGAACTCAGCTTTAGTTCATTCATTTTAACCGTAACTTATGTCCCTGCCCCTTTTGAACAATTGAACTTAGCGTCAGCTCCCTTCAACCACATTTTTGGAAAAGAAAGGTCAGTAGGTACTATTTTGGCTACGTAAGCACGATATAAATCAAGTAGGAGCACCTAAATTGATTATGGTCAAGCAAAACGAAAAGCTCTTATGATGGTTAAGTAATAGATTCGATTCTGGAAATGTGGAAATAAAAACTTATTACTATTAAAACTTCTAAAACAGAAGCAAGTTTTATACCGGTGAAGAAACCGAATGGCTTACCAAAAAAGTTATGGTCTAATATAACATACACTTTAGGCCTCAAGCTATTTAGCCGGTTCTAGCAGAAGCAGAGCAAGAAGGAAGGTTGATTTTTCAAAGTTTTTATATGTCTGCTTGGAAATTCATTTATTTATATAACGATTCGCTGCTCTGTCAAAGTCAGGAAAACGATAAACCAAAACTTTCAATACCTTCCGATGATTCGGGGAGTATAACTCGAATAACTGGCGAAGTAGTTTATACTGGTTACTGTGCTGGATTACTGAGCGAAGGCGGAGGAGTCTCAAGTTCGATCCACAAAAATTAAATTTTAAGATTTTTCCACTGCGCCAGCTCTCGCAAATGACTGACAAACTTCATGAAAGAGCTTCTCAATTCAGCCATTCGGAATCGGCATAAAATTGTAGGTCCCTACCACTCACAAAAATAAAAATAGAACAAACAAAAAGGGAACAGTTGTAAGAAGCTAGACCGAGGAGCATTAAAACCCAAAAGGAAACGTAGCTTAGACGAGACAGCTGAAAACTTATTCACGAATCGATGCAAGACTTACCCAAGCATTGCTTATACAGGGAGCCCGGTGGCCGACTTCTGTTTCCAAAAGTGAATAAAACTAAAAATATGAAACGTACTTTTTTATTGCTTAGTTTGTCATAAACAAAATAAATGCGGTTTATATTTTTTGGACGAGAACAATTTATTCCGCCGGCTTCAAAGAACGAAACCGTTCGACTTGGCAAGATAAGATTAACCGCGTCTAAATTGCGGAACATGCAGGATCTTTCATTGGAAAGTAGCCTGTCAAAAGTTGTTATTTCGTTATAGAAAAATTGCTTGATAAGTTATATCTTAGTTTCAGTATCTAACAATCTTTCGAAGGGTGGTGATTTTAGTCAGTAAAAATCTGACACTACTATGAGCACGCGCTTGCTATTCTCATAGTGTCTTTGGAAGATTTTCACCTACCTTCGGTTAAAAAAAAAAAAAAAAAAAAATTTAAGTATTAAATCGTCCAAATGCTGCCCATTTAGTTGCAAACACTGTTTGAAGTCTGCCCAGTAGACTGGGCTGGAAATCATGAATTTCACTGCGGATATTTTTAATCAGCTCCGTGACAGATTGTATAGAAAAGTACAAAAATCCGCCAACGGACACTCTGTATATCAAGCTGGCATCTGAAGGCAGAAAAAAGGTAGCAACAGCGTCGAGTAAAGAACGTATAAGGCGAATTTGGCAACCCATCGGAGAGCAGGCTGAAACTGCTATCCATGCTGATGCTTTCAGCTTTCAGGCAAGGAAAGTTTAAAAAATAAATCGCAGGCTTGCTGTGAAGAAGAGCTCTCATGTTGCTAGTTTCGGATCCATCTTCTTTGTTTTGTTTCCCAGTTAATTGCCTCATTGAAATGAGAAAAATAAACCTAAATATCTCATCCCCCAACCATTCTGAACCAAAACCAAAACCTTGATTGGGCCCAACGATAAGAAAGACTGTAGAAATTTAAATGATAAATGGGCAGCCATTCATGCGCTTGCTGATTTTGCAATTCAAATTAATAAAAGAAAACAAAAACTGTTTTTCCCAAAGAACAGTAGAAGCTCAACAATAGGCTAATTAATATCGGACTATGGCACTATGGGTATCAAAAATGTTATTCGACACAATGTCCCACAAACCTACTAAGGTGTTCACAGCGTTAAAATTTAATGGTTCCGCAATCAAAAGATGACCAGATAGATCTCCACACCCAGAGTGGCAAATCAAAATTTGTTTAACCTGTTTTACAATTAAAATTCTGCTGACATTTCTAGATCCGCATATCTAAATTAAAAGAAGATACAATGCAAAAGACACGCCATGATATAAGGCAACCTTTCGTATTCGTTAGAAAATCAATCGCCACTATACCTCCCAGACTGCATTAAGCCGGAAATATGACTTCGAGTTGACATGTTTTCAAACTGGCGCCCCTCAAAAATGTCACAATTGCATCAGGGTGTATCCATCGCACAACTGTGCATTTATAACACCGCATCTTCGTTTCGAATCCAACTAGCGCCTTGGTCATTAATTTGGAGTGCAAAAATGTTGCGCATACGCCTCCCTGCAGTCGAATTGCTAGTTCATGGCACAACTGTGTTACTGTCACACGGAAACGTGTTGCACTTCAAAACGATCGCCTCTCCCCGCCTTCTGTTCTACCTGCGTACGGAATTCCTATCTCATAGTGCATAGATTAAAAGAAAACTATCCGTTTGTCCGCGCAGGTCCATATACACAGATACAATAAAGACAGTGCGAGAGAGATGCCTCCAGCTATACGCTATAGGCAGCGGTAAAAACAAAATATCATGAAAACTATCTTAAACTAGTAGCGTATAAAACAAGCGCAGCATCTCATTTGGGTATCGCGCAACCAAAGCGCGATACTGTACTCTTGATGGAGATACCGGTCTTTGGTTCACCGACAGAACGAGAGAGGTGGTGGGTCGCTGTCGGTGGATATACAACGACTGACCTAGATATTATGCGTTTGAGAAGAGATTTCTAATTTGTTTTCCTGTCAAGCTAGCTTGGTGCTGCTTCTTTCAACTTCACGCTATCTCTTCGTGTGTCGCCTAACTGTTGTTGGCTGTTTAGATGCAAGATTCTCTGTGCCAAAATGTCGACGAGTCGCAGTTGATTACTGCAACTGCAACTGCAACCAACTGCCGTCAATATTGAGAATCCAATTTGAACGAAGCGATGCATCTCTGACAAGTTAGTCGGTTTGTAGGTCAGTTTGAGTAGTTTGGACTGTTGTGTGGGGCGGGTATAACATTTTTACAGCCCGGTTAAATGGCATGTGGCCTTCTTGAAATTGGTTAAACAACATAATAACAAGTATAATCTTGGATCTTTGTTGAATTAATGTAAAGTGTTGCACGTTATGCGGCTGACCTTCGAATTGTTGTCGTTGATCTTTCAAAACTTTAATGGTACCGGTAATCCTAGCCGAATAAAGGCAAATTATAATTGTGACCTAATCATAGATCCAGTACCAGCAAGTGTTCCGTATTTATGGACCGATTCTGGTATGGGAATATTTTGTTTGGATAATTATATGTCTATGGAGGCTTTCAAGGTATTCCACAATCAATACTGGCTTCAGGAGAATAATTGCTACCACCGTCATAGAAGCGAAACAAATTAATCAGAACTTTATTTTTAGAAACACGATTGAGAACAATAAACAATTTCGCATGGTACAAACAGGTAATTAAACAATAAATTCGGAAAATTCGCGTGGGACATGTGTGCTGGAGTGAGACAAAATTAATTATCCCTAAAAAATGAACAACAACTGTGTTTGAATTTAAACAGGTGTTATGCAAATTGGCAGCACTTTGAATAGATGTTTGGTTGGTCTTAAAAGGCTTGTAGAAGCGAGAAGAATTTTGAAGCTCTGACATAACTCTCGAAGTTTCAATCGAATATTAGACGAAGACTGAGAGTTTGATTGTTGTATAAGTGGTCATTATACTTAGTGACTGTGAATCATAACACTCAAGTTTTAAGTGATGGCATCATTTTTTAAACAGCCTTCACTTATCAGCTCGGCACTGTAATCGTAATGCATTCATTCATTTTTGAAGTGCTTTCGTGTTTCTTTTTCCATTGCTTGCCCGCAGTCGATGGTTTATGAACACCCTTATAGAATGCGGTGCAAAGCGCGAATTGTATTTTAGCTGGCACCTTAAGTTTAGTTTTATTTTTTCTGTTGCTTTTCTCTTTTCTGCTTGCTCATAACTAGCGGAAGCTTGCTATTGGTTTTAGGTTTCGCTTACACTTAGTTCTTAGTCAGAAGGCGCGTTAGGGCGAACGTTTTTCTAATTTGCGAGACAACTTTGAAAACTTTAAACTTTGAAAACAAGACTTCATTTGTACACGCTTTAAATCGAACGCAATTGATATAAATCGACCGAAATCGCTCAAAGTTCCATAAAAAGAGTAACAAGTAACGACAACGAGCAGTTCCTCTCTTGGCTCGAAACAGCTTAGAGAATTTCAACTGGCAATGGCAAGTACATCATAGATGAAAAAAGGCTTACTATTGTACTAATTTCTGTACTACTTAACTTTCCCGAGTACGCAAGTACCACTTCTCAATTTTAAGTACTATTTGTAATATTTTTAATTTTCGGAATAAATCGAACATGTATGAGGTTATTTCAATTACGGCCATATTATTTACTCCAAAAATTAAACCCAAGTCCATATTATCATTAAACCCGAACACAAGAAGGTATTTTAACCCGGCTTAAAATTTCAATTTCACAATATTAACATTTCTTCGTTTCTTAACGATGAAATGTTGATGGCTTCGTAGTTAGAAGATGAATTTAGAAGTGATGGAACAGCATAAATGGTGTATCAACGTCATCCTCTATATCGTCTATATCGAATGCACAAGGGGGCTAGGGCTAGATGTCGTTTAGTTTCAGAAATATTTCCGGCTAAAAAAAAGAGGCATCTTGGAGGTTTAATTCATAATTATGTAATACAATAAAACTGAAAATCAGCACTCAGCAAATCAAAGCAATTGCCAAGTGACAAAAAATAAAAAATAAATGTAAATTTATGTGAAATTAAACATTACGTAGGTGTAAAATCGATCTAAAATCGGTTTAAACTCCACCATTAAATGCATTTGTATCCAGCGGATTTAATGCAAGTTTTTGAGTGATTATTATGAATGTTTTTTTTTTTTTTTTTGCTTGAATGCAATAACATAAATTTATGGCATTTGAAAAAAAAAAAGTAGGCACCTATTATTTTGTACGTTTCAGTACTATTTCATTTAATTTTTTAGTACACTTGAGAAAAGTCGATTTTCATCACTGAAGTACATTGAAAACAAAAATTCGTTTGTACACGCTTTAAATCGAACGCAATCGATATATCGACCGAAATCGCTCAAAGTTCCATCAAAAAAGAGAAAATAAGCAAAATAACGAGTAACGAGTAACGACAGCGAGCAGTTTCTCTCTTGACTCGAAACAGCTCAGAGAATTTCAACCGACAAGTGCATTGAAAACAAGCCTTCGTTTGTACACGGTTTAAATCGAACGCAATCGATATAAATCGACTGAAATCGCTTAAAGTTCCATCAATAAAGAGAAAAACAGAAAATTAGCAAAATAACGAGTAACGACAACGAGCAGTTTCTCTCTTGGCTCGAAACAGCTCAGAGAATTTCAACCGGCAAGTACTGATAAATATGTCAAATGCACAAAGTTGACAAGAAACAAATTCAAAGTCCGTCTCAAAAATCAATTGCGGAAAAACCTAAATTCTTTGAAAATAAAAAATGTCGAATGTTTTCGCAGAACGTTTTATATATTTCAAAAGGTTAAGTTACGTATTTACATATTTGTAATTCGGATTAGATGTCAAATATGTAAGTGGCTCAAAGTAACTCGAAGTCTATCCACGTACTTTGGAGTATATTTCCAGCTCTCTGAAAGAATTTCGATCATTTTTTTTTTGAGTTTGACAGATTTTTAGTTTTTGGATCGGGAAAAGATCCAAATATAGACCGAATCTATAAAGTATTTATATACCCCATTTAGTTCTTAAACTGGCCGCTAAAACCTTCAGTTTTCGAATAAAAATTCCAATCTGGCGTTAGCATGTGTTTCATCACTTATCCGCTGTATTTAAAGGCCGCTAGTGCCAAGATTATTGTGCATAATTTGTGAAGTTAGCTGCGGGTAGGTACTCTATAAATAATTATGTCAATAAAAAATACACAGTGCTTCGTGCATAAAAAGCAGCGTTGCCAGTTTGACTGTGTTCCAGTAAGATCTGACTGGATTGATACGCATTTAGCTGGAAGATTTTGTACAATCCTTACTTTACTTACTTTAGGTGGCTCTATAGTCCGGGGTGGACCTGGGCCTCAACCAATACGCCTCTCCAGTTAGCGCGATCTTTGGCTAACTGCCTCCAGTTGCGCACTCCAAGTTGGTTGAGGTCCCCTTCCACTTGCGCGCGCCACCTAAGGCGAGGTCTTCCTCTACTGCGTTGTCCCTCCGGGTTAGAATCGAAGACTCTTCGGGCCGGAGCGTTGGTGTCCATTCGCTCTACTACATGTCCCAGCCATCTTAGACGACTGATGCGTACTTTTCTTCTCCTTCAAAGCCCGTCAACGCAAACGGGACCAAAAATCACTCGAAGAATTTTGCGTTCGAAACGACCAAGGAGATCTTCATCCGCCTTTGATAGCGCCCATGCTTCTGCACCATAAAGCAGGACTGGGATGATGAGGGTCTTATACAGAGTTTCCTTAGTATTTCTCGACAAGGCCTTACTTATCAGTTGCCGTCTTAGGCCAAAGAAACAGCGGTTGGCAAGTGTGATTCTTCGTTTGATTTCTGATGTGATGTCGTTATCAGAGTTTATAGCGGAGCCGAGGTAGACAAAGTCCCTAACTACCTCAAAGTTATAGCTGTCTATCGTGACGTTCTGCCCGATTCGTCGATGTCGTGTGTCCCTCCTTGTTGACAGCATATATTTTGTTTTACCCTCATTCACCACTAAACCCATTTTTGCCGCTTCTGTACTAATACTTGCAAACGCACCAGTGACAGCTCGCTGTGTTGTACCAACAATGTCAATGTCGTCAGCGTATGCAAGCAGTTGCACAGACTTATAGAAAATTGTGCCTCTGGTGTTGGCTTGTGAGTTTCGCACAATCTTCTCAAGAATGATGTTGAAGAAGTCACATGACAGCGCATCACCTTGTCTAAATCCTTTTTTGACATCAAAGGTCTCGGTGAGATTGTTTCCGACCTTTACGGAGCAGCGAGCGTTCTCCATCGTCATTCTGCACAATCTGACAAGTTTGGCAGGGATGCCAAAACTAGACATGGCTCTGTATAGCTCGTCTCTATAAACGCTGTCATATGCGGCCTTAAAATCGATAAAAAGATGGTGAGTATCGATCTGGTATTCTTGGGTTTTTTCCAGGATCTGCCGTAGTGTGAATATTTGATCGGTCGTGGACTTACCGGGCCTAAAACCGCACTGATAGGGACCTATCAGATCGTTGACGAATGGTTTCAGGCGTTCACACAATACAGCAGACATGATCTTATACGCAGTGTTCAGAAGACTGATGCCTCTGTAGTTGGCGCAGTTTAGAGGGTCTCCTTTCTTGTGGATCGGGCAAACAATGCTGAGGTTCCATTCATCAGGCATACTTTCCTCTAACCAAATCTTGGAGATGAGTTGGTGTATGCACTCTACCAAGTCATCTCCGGCTGCCTTGAAGAGCTCGGCAGGTAAGCCGTCTGGACCAGCAGCCTTGTTGGATTTAAGCTTAGATATTGCTATCCTCACTTCATTTTGGTCAGGTGGACGGAAATCTTGGCTGTCATCGTCCAGGTTGAATGGATCGTTCTGCCTAACAGCGGAATTTGTGTTGCCTTCGCCGTTTAGCAGTCTGCAGAAATGGTTTTTCCATGTCCTCAGCACCGACTGTGACTCTACTACAAGGTTTCCTTGTTCGTCTCTACAGGTCTCCGTTCGGGTCTTGTTGACATGGCACGTTCTTTTTACCTTTTGGTAAAACTTCCGAACATTGTTCCTGGAGTAACACCTCTCTATATCCTCGATCGCGCTTCTCATGCTCTCTCTTTTGTACAATCCAAGCTGTTTTTTTTTTAGCTGGATACGATTTTTGTTTGTATGTTTTTAAATGTTGCGTGTCATTTCTTTTCAATCAGTATGCATTTTGAAATTCAAGGAGAAAAAAAAATTAAAATTAAAAGAAGGACAAAGTTTGCTTGAATTTCATGTTTTAATTTCATGTATGAAATTAATTTAAGTTATGCTAAAGATATCTTTATCGCAAAATTTCTTCACAATAGCTGCTCCAAAATAAAACTCTCGACTCTTTTCTAACTACACGAATAAGTTTACTAATTAGAAAAAACGTTTAAAAATTACAAGTATCTCCGCAACTATCTGGAACCGCCAAACTTGTTCAAGGAACCGACGCGAATCATTCGCCTCGACGCAGAAACAAATCGAAACCATAGACAAACCATAGGTATACTAAGAACACCAACTTCTGCCGATATTTGTTGTTACTTATCTTAAATATGTATTGAAAAATGTATAAAATTCCGGCTCACCTACACACACACGCACCTAGTATAAAATGTCACTTCCGCTGTGGGCAAAGTTGCTGGCAGCGTTCAGAGAATTTTACCTGTTAAATTTGGAAATAGCTATCGTTTTTTTTAGGAATGTACATTTGCTTAATTTTTTTTTAAATGATTAAAGCATTCCTCAACGGTTTGCAGAAATCAAAATGGCGGAATTACAAAAAAAAAACCTTGAGAGGGTCAGCGGTAAGAGGATTACAATTTGGGGATCTCTGAATGATTTGTCTACGGTTAAGACTACGTGTGTTGACATTAAAAACGGATACTCAAAGAGACCGCTGGAACAGTGCGAATGCGATTTTTTGCAAACCAATTTGGGTTGAAACAAAGCACCTATGATAAAATTTGTTTTTTTATACTAGGTTTTTAATCAAACATTTTATTTAGTACAGAATTCGGTAGGTATACCACGATTGTGGAATGTGATTAACCAAAACTTCTGCACCTTTGAGGCTTTGTAGGTCATTTAACCTGTCACCTGTTACGTCGTGTTGAGAGTGAAAGACAATTCCACTGCGATTCAGCGACCTGACTAATCGTTGTGAAAGTAGACCAATTTATGGGCAAATAAAGTGTATACCTTTCCAATAAGCCTGAAGCTAATAATTTGCAGAAGAGTGGACCATAATATTTCAATAAATTCATAGGCAAAAAATAAAACTATCTGTATAGAAAACCTCTTGAAAAAGTATCCTCCAACTTAGACAGAACACAAATAAGAAATAACTCCATTTTCGTGTTCGACAAGTCGAAGGGCAAACTCAAGAAAAGATGCGCAACTTCCTCTTAGTACCTTCACCACTACTTCTTCTCACAATCATCGCAGCTGCGTATCTCAGTAGCACTTCCAAGAAGAAAAAAACGATAATTATCCCCATATACGAGTACTAACCATTTGTTCCAGCTTCAGCAAATAACCCATTGCTATGTCTAAATCACTCATCAAGAAGTATGTTATGTTACTATCCACAATGCTTATTATTTATCTGCGTAATCACTTATTATTATACACAAATGCAGAGCTTAAAGACCTCTTCATTTCACTCAGCACCACTGCACCATTAAATTTATTCTAAAAATTCTAACATAAACAGCATCCAACGAATGGCAAATATTTTCGCGCGAACTATTCCCCAATCATTCTGCAAACACACACCGAACCGACTGAGGTTTGCTCCCGTAATACACACTAAGCTATAACTTTTCTTGAGCGACTAACTAAAATAGTCGAAAATAATTCGAAAAGCGATGAAGGGGAATAACGCGTCTAAACTCCACGACCGACGGAATGGATCTTGAGCATCTTTGTAGTTTGTCTGCACGGAAGTGACCAATTCTATCGCGCTTCTATCGCAAAGAACCTTAATTGCCATTCTCTTGCGGTGGCTAAGAACATGCATCTCCCAGGAGTATCGCTGTGTGTGTGTATGTGTGCTTTCTGGATATCGCTGTGGCTTAGAAAGATTCTTTCCCAAAGATCAAAACAAAAATGCATTTGTTGGAGAGAATCTCTGGTGGATTCCATGGAATGGAATGGTTGCAACTTGCAACCTGAAATACTTGCACATTCAAAGAGTGGAGCTTTAGAGCGCCTTGTACAGTGGGACGTGAGTGGAAAAATGGGACGCAAATTTTAATCGACTCACTATAGTATTGGTTTTAACTAAGTGGGTTATTTTTTCTTTCTTATTTCTTATTTATGGGAGTCTTAGGGTTGGACTTTAACACGCTCAAAATTTAATTCATAAGAGAGAACTTTTGCTTCAAAATATGTACAAAAAAAAACTGGACTGCGAACACGCGAATATTCGTAGTTTCTGACACTTCATTCACATGAAAACCTTTTTTAGTCGCAGATACCTGCGTATCAGTTTCATTTTTAAAGGTTAAGTTCGAACGAATTTTTCATGCGTGGGTTTTTGGATCGCGACTGTTTTGTGTGGATTATGAATAAAGTGTGACATTTCGCAGCAAGAATTTTCAATTCGCGGGAAAATTGCTTTAATTGTTAATTTAGCTGTTCAAATCAATTGAGAGTCATGTTTTTTAGACTAGATGTTAGATTTACTAAACAGAATGGTTTTCTGATAGAAAAAATATCAATTTTCAATTCATAAATACAGTTAAATTGATTTGTTCGCAATTCGACTATTCGCAGTTCGTTTTCATGTAAATAGTCCTTTAACTAAGGAAACTGTTAAGAACAGTACAGATTTTGCCGTTTTAAATGGGGTAGTTCCGCGCAATTTCCATGAAAATACACGGAAAAGAGGTTACAGGTTGACGTAAAAATCTAACGTATTTTGAATTACTTCACCATAATGTGGAATGCAATACTAAGGTCCGTTTACTGATACTACTCATAGCGATTTAAGTTCTACTTACCTACCTTATGGGCTACTTTTTCTGTGTCATAAACTGTCACATTAAGTTTGAAGTGGAACTTAAATCGCTATGAGTAGTATCAGCAAACGGGCCTAAAAGTTAGAAAAGCACTGAAACCAATTCTTGAACCGTTTAGTTGAAAATAAGTGGGAATCGCAATAGTTTTACCTTTTACTAAAAAGCAAATTTACATACATGAGTAATTAGAGTCATAAAAGGGAAGTAAGCCAAAGTCTTGCGTATTAGTTTTTACTTACTATTTCTTATTGAAAACCCATCATTCGATTCTAAGGTCCTCTTTGCCATCTACAAAATGTTTTGCCAGGGGCGAGTTCCAAGTTGACATCGATGTGAACAAACGTTAATAGAATTTGACAGAATGAAGCAGGAAACAATTTTAAAAAGTAAAAAACGCTTGTGAATTGTATTTCTTTTTACGCATACAAGTTTAACGATATTTGACTATCCTAATAAATTAACAGCGCACATTTTGGGCATTAGGAAAAAACTAATTTACATTCACCTACAATTGTAACTATGTAACAACTTAACCATAAACAACTTGAAACTCGACTCAGTGTGAACTCCAGCTGATTGGATTTCACAGATGTCACTTAAGAGTTGACTTAATTAGCGGTGACTCCAATATCCAATTTAACAATTTCCTAAAGTCAAATTTAATGCTTTAATTCTAGCAATTTAGATTAAGAGTTGATTTTTTATCTAGGCCCGATCTAAAATGCTTTTTATTAATAGGTGTTTTTTTAATTTAAGTAAAATGCGCCTTTTTTAATGAAGACTAGCTGAAAGAACATTATTTTTTAATGTGCGTTAAACGAAATTATATCAATTATTTAGGAGTGAAAAATACCATCCTTCTAAAAATTCCAACCAACAAATATTCCAAATTGCCCACTGTGACCACGAATAGTGGTCGTCGTATGCGTATCTTCAGATAATCTTCCACTTTGCCTGTTGTCTGTACACTCTCTTTTTTCTCACCGCAGAGGTAGAGGTATAGGTAGCTACCATTTGTAACGGTTTAGTCAGAATAGTAAATTACGAAAATGGGAATAAGACAAAACGGCACACAAGTAAAAGAATAAACAACAAAAAACGAGACAAAAAATTGTTATCAAACTAAGGCAGTGAAGGCTGTAGGGTTTGGGACAGCGCACAAAAGAAAGATGAATACTAATTAGATACTTTGGCTGCAGATGTGTTGGGGGTATAGCCCCCACAGCCCACACGTATTGTATAACAATTAATAATTACCCCAACGATCTAGATTGCCAGCGATTAAAGTGCGACGAAGACGGGCACTTGGCTGTTTGGATTGATTCATTTGCGTCAGGTGTGATGCGGAACCTGATTGAGAACCGTTGGGCGATGCAATTCTTATACGGTATATTGATGGTTGGATGATGAAGACAAATGACTAAATTATAATAAAATATCGACGACTGTATTGAGGATTGACAGCAAGGCTCAGGCTTATGTTAACCATCCAACAGGGGGTACCAGTTTTGACGAGATGCTGTGCACAAGACATCAAAGTCGGTTGTGGAAGGTCGTTAAATAGGATTGTGTTGTTTTTTTTTTTTTATTGAAAATCATTAAAAATGAATATGTACTTTTAAAGGATGGCGATGTTAATTGAGAATGTACAGTTTAATGGAGTTCTTAACACTTAAGACACTTACAGTGGGGTTTTCTTGTTTTTGCTTTTCTAAAGGTCGTAAAATCATTTTATTAAACAAATCGATGCAATCCAATCGAGTTTTAAGGCTAAAATTATCGGGAGATAAACTTCACGGTGGGCTTCTGGTTTGTGGAGATAAATGAACTTGCCTGATGGAGGTTGATAAAAAGTACCTAATAAATTAAAGTTGTTTCTGGGTGCGGGAAAAGTTAGACACTTGTTTAGCTGTGTGATAGAGCTTTATTGACCAACTTGCTGAGACTTTCTGAAGGTTTAAAGGAGAATATTTTGACGTGGCTTATCTTCTGAGGTCTGAGGTCTTTTATAAACTCCATAAATAAAACTTTTACAATTTGAAATTGGCGAATCAAAATTAGGAGGTCGCTCAGAGGGCGATTCTTTTTTAATGGTATATCAACATGTTCATTTTATAGGCTCCAGGAAATAACCCCCCAACGAAATAACCCCCGAAATGAAAAATGAAATAAGTCCCCAAAATTTGTATGGAGGTGGGGACTTATTTCATACTTGAAAATGGGCGCACGCGAATTTCTATCATTGTATTATGAAATATGAATGGGGGGGCATGCTGCCGCCCTGCAACCCCCCTGCTTGGATTTACTATTGGATTACGGGGTGAGTGCGAGGTTTTTTACTTGTATTTCTTATTTAGTTTTTAATGTGTTAATTTGTTTGATTTAAATATAAGGCACTATGTTTGAGGAGTTATTTAATAGCATTTCGGGGACTTATTTCCCCTTAGATTTGGGAATAATTTCACTGCGGTTATTTCATTTTCCATTTGGGGGCTTATTTCGTTGGGGGGTTATTTCTTGGAGCCTATTTTATGAAGCAAATGGCGCCATCAGTGGTTCAGTTAAATATTTAAATTAAAGCAGAATAACAGATGGTTTGCGTCACAAAAGGGTCACCTGTTGAACTACTGAGGATGAGGAGGAATGTAAACTAACTTTTTGTCAGACCTCAGACATTCGAGAAAAGAATTATGAGAATGTGATGTTCAGTTCAGCGCTTCAGCCTTTCAAACAGTGTTACCACTGTGCAACTAAAGTTGGATAATAACACTTGTGTTGATACAAAGGGTACTACATAAGTCACAAGAAGACGACTTACTATATTGCACCAGTTACGTAAAATGGAATTACAATTGCAACCTCGAAAAACAGCACAATAGTGAGTAATATTTTACCAGCTGCGATAAAGTCCTTCGAAAAATGTGTCCAACAAGTCATTAAATTAAAATGTGAACCCTCAAACACTGAATCTAACTTTTTAGATATAAATGGTGTATAAAATAAAACCGCTCTCAATAAAACTAGCCGGGATTCCGTGCGGCAAAATCCTTTTGAAATATTGCAGAGTGTTACTTCAAAAACTTGTCTAGAAAGCCTAGTCATACTCGTATACTCATACACTTGACGTCCGCTCATCAATATGATCTATTACTTAAATATAGTAGTGCGCGCTTTGCCAGCGAATCCTAGTACACGAAAAATGTGACAAACATCTTAACCAAGCCCGTTATTATTTCTATCGCTAGATGCCAATAGGCCATTTTGAAAAAAAGGCTTTCCATTACAAAAAAAAAGAAAAAAGAAAACGTAAAACTTGAAAACCACTCAAGGATCCATGTGTATAGTCATTCGGTGTCGGCATGGACGCTATGCGATCCATCAGACTCCTAATGGGTACTCATCTTAAAGTAAAACATGTGTATAACTTCAGATAGAATCCATCTATCAATCTCATGAGCGCTAAGATTCCATAATACTATGTAGTTCTGGGGCACTTACGCCACATATAAGTGGCAACGGCTGGAAGTAAGAGAGAGTCCATGGAATACGTTGGTTTAACTATGATGTTCACATAAACTTTGATGATTGTAATAACCTTGTGGACACATGTGTAAAGTTCTTGTAAAATGTGCCGTGAGTTACATGTTCCCAAGATCCATACAACATGAATCTATGAAACATGAGCAAGCCACGTGACGGCCTGCACCTGCAGTAAACATATTTACCAATTTTGCACACGGCCTGCACCTGCAAATCAGCAAATGCGGCTGTATAACAGGACTAAACAAATGTGGTAAATGTGTTTACCATATCCAAGCCAGCTTGCAGCTGCCTATCAAAAAGTCATGTTCCAACAACGGAACTAATAGAAAGAAGCAGTGAACATGTTATAATATGCATGCACTGCCTGCAGCTGTATAACAGTATAAGCGAGGAGTCTAATTTCTGTTGTCTAGCTGTTGTGTGTTGTGTTACATATATATTCTTTGCTTTGTTTTGCTATTTTGAAACCAAGTATAAATATGAGCCAAGACTATTGGTTTGAGGCAGTTCAAGTTTGACCATCGATAGATGATAATTGTAAAAGTTTTAAGTTGTCCAAATTAAATGTCATTTAAAAATAAATGTAAATAAATAGTGTTCTAATAATATTGAAGATATTTAAATAAAGTGTAAACAAAAAGGTTTTAAATATGTTTTATTCGTGTCACACACGTTACTGGCGCAGTCGGAAAAAACGAAAAAAAAAAAACATTTTAAAGTGGTGAAAAATATAAGACAATAAGTGAAAAAAAAAAACATTTTAAAGTGGTGAAAAATATAAGACAATAAGTGAAAAAAAAAAAAAAAAAAAAAAAAACATTTAAAAATGGTGAAAAATATAAGACAATAAGTGAAAAAAAAAAAAAAAACATTTTAAAGTGGTGAAAAATATAAGACAATAAGTGAAAAAAAAAAAAAAACATTTAAAAATTGTGAAAAATATAAGACAATAAGTGAAAAAAAAAAAAAACAAGAACTCATTCCATTTCAAAGAAAAGTCATAATCGGAATCAACAGCCTAGCAGAAACACCTTTAAGAAGCAAAATAAAATAAAAACAGAGGTATGGCAAATTTTAATTTACTTGAACTCGTAAGAGAAATCGCGGATTTCACGGGATTAGCAGAAGAATTAGATTTATTTATTAAGCAAATTGACTATATTTATACATTTATACAAACTCTAGATGAAAATTCAAGAGGCTTTTTAGATTTAAGAATACGACAAAAAATTAAAGGCAAAGCCAATTTAATTTTAATTAATAATAATAATCCAACTCATTGGCCTTTAATAAAAAATGTGTTAAAATCTAACTGTGGTGTAAACGAAAGTTTCGAAAATATTGTTAATGAAATAAAAGTTTTAAAATTTGAAAACTCAGTTGAAGAATTCTTTGAAAAAAATTAAATTCTTTTAACAAAGTTGAATATAAAATCTTC
Organism: Cheilosia urbana; assembly: GCA_946477585.1. NCBI lineage: Eukaryota > Metazoa > Arthropoda > Insecta > Diptera > Syrphidae > Cheilosia > Cheilosia urbana. The sequence goes on along the minus strand of OX297854.1, from coordinate 12,405,565 downwards.
TTTGAGTTCGGATATCCCGACGTGGTTTAATAGCGGACAGAATGAGGAAATTGTTTTAAAGCTATTTATTAGCAAGTTACCTAGTGAACCAAAATTAATTCTCAATACTAGGAACCCATCAAACTTAGCAGAAGCAAAAGCTATTCTTGTTGAAACTGACAATTTTTTTTTAAGCAGTTTTATAACAATTACAATACACAAATAAAAACTCAGAATCTTTTAGAAATAGAAATCAAAATATGGAAGTAGACCACATACAGACAGACAGCTCTCATGAAGGCCAGTTGCAAGAAAATATCCAAGCTGAACATTTCAATGATTCACGATTTCAAAAATTTTCAATCAACCACCTCAGAGCTCTTCCTTGCATAATAGTGAGAACTAATTCAAGTCCATTAAAATTGCTTATTGATTCCGGAGCAACTACATCGGTTATACAAAAAGGTATATTTCATAGTTCCTACAAAACGGAACGTGAAAAGCCACTGATACTTAAGTCTATCAGTTCGAGGTCGTGTATTAACACAAAAATAACGATTCCACTTTTTAAGGAGTTCAACAGACCTTTAGCAAAAATCGAAATGCTTGAAACAGAATTATAGTGATTTTGATGGCATAATTGGATTGTAATGTTTTAAAGCCTTTACAATCAAAAATCGATTTTTCTAATTCACAGCTTATAACAAAAGAAGCTACAATACCATTAATTTTTAGCAATCTTCCAACTCCATTTTCACAAGATGAGATTCATGTCATCAGTCAAAATGAAATTAATTTTGAAAAAACCCGATATATATAATATAATCTTAAGGTCCAAATCGACAAATATAACTTTTTAAAGCGTGAAACTGAGTATCTGGGACACATAATTTCCGAGGAAGGTATAAAGCCCAATCCTAATAAAATCAAATTGATTAAACAGATAATAGTACCCCAGACCATAAAACAAATAAAATTGTTTTTAGGAGTCACAGGATTTTATAGGAAATTCATTAAAGACTACTCAAAAGTAGTCCTCCCAATGACAAAATACCTTTAAAAAGGCATTAAAATAGACGTTAAAAACAAGCAGTACATAGAGTCTTTTAACAAGCTTAAAAAACTCTTATGTACCTGCCCAGTTTTTAACAAATCACAATGGGAAGAACTGAAACAAAGAATTCATTCAAATAAAGAAAAAAAAAAATAAACAAAATTAACAATACACGAGTAGATACAACACAGTATAGAGATCGTGAATTAGTTAAGAATTTAGGCTTTCATAACATTAAATACTTACCACGATATATAATAAAAGATGTTAAACGAAAAGACAAAACTTATTTTGAAGATAAAGATGGATTTAAACGTGATAGGCAAGTTGTAAAAAGAAATTATAAACACGAGAATCCAATCGAAAATATACAATTTGATAGAAGGCTTACAGGAAGAGATTACGCCAAAAGAAAAAAAAAATAATAATAACAATGTAATTCTTGTTTAATTCTTGCAAGCAAAAAAAAAATAAAATTGTAATAATAAATTAACTTGATGTTAAACAGCCTCATATTATTATACTATAAGCCTTTATTATTGTTAGAATATAAACTTAATTTAGTTAACACACTTCCGTGTACATTCGATTTTTTGAATAATATCTAAAATTTCATATAATTTAATTTAATTTAATTTAAATCTAACTACGTACTAAATATTTAGACTTATTAGTTAAGCACATGCATTTCCTAACAATTATATTAATACAAATAAATCTAAGAACATAAATAAAATTCTAAACCAATAGCAAGCAAAGTAAAGAATTAAGGAAGAATAGTTACGCATACGCCACAGTAGCCCGTATACATAATAAATACCGATGCTGGCAATTAATAATTATAGACAAATCTGATCAACGTTGCAAAAAAAAAAAAAATAATAATAAAAATAATAATAATAACGTATGGACATTCACGTCTTATCAACACGTTCTCTCCATACTACGGTTGGAGGAGTTACATGTTCCCAAGATCCATACAACATGAATCTATGAAACATGAGCAAGCCACGTGACGGCCTGCACCTGCAGTAAACATATTTACCAATTTTGCACACGGCCTGCACCTGCAAATCAGCAAATGCGGCTGTATAACAGGACTAAACAAATGTGGTAAATGTGTTTACCATATCCAAGCCAGCTTGCAGCTGCCTATCAAAAAGTCATGTTCCAACAACGGAACTAATAGAAAGAAGCAGTGAACATGTTATAATATGCATGCACTGCCTGCAGCTGTATAACAGTATAAGCGAGGAGTCTAATTTCTGTTGTCTAGCTGTTGTGTGTTGTGTTACATATATATTCTTTGCTTTGTTTTGCTATTTTGAAACCAAGTATAAATATGAGCCAAGACTATTGGTTTGAGGCAGTTCAAGTTTGACCATCGATAGATGATAATTGTAAAAGTTTTAAGTTGTCCAAATTAAATGTCATTTAAAAATAAATGTAAATAAATAGTGTTCTAATAATATTGAAGATATTTAAATAAAGTGTAAACAAAAAGGTTTTAAATATGTTTTATTCGTGTCACACACGTTACTCGTGGGGGAGATTCGCCAGAGATTCACTGCACAATTTTACTGTGTGTTCATTCATCGGTTATCTCTTTCTATTTAGGAATTCGAATATCGTTTTTGTTTTTTTTTTTTTCGTTTTTAATTTCTTTGATGTGAAATATCTATTGGCGCGACTTGGGAGCCCAATGAGACGGAAATTCCGGGGCGATGGTGGAAATTGGCCTGTCGACTACACTACTCTCGACTCCTACCTAAACCACTCAACCGATTTCAATGAAATTTTGTTGGTGTGCTGTGTTTGGTAATGTTTGCTTGCAACTTGAAAGGTAGGTTAGTATTGGACCCGATAGGTGGCGCTGTTGTCGATCTCCTAAACCACTCAACGGATTTCAATGAAATTTAGAGGGTGCGTATGGTTGGTCGCAACTAGAAAGAAATGATAGTTTTGGACTCGATAAAAACTCGATAAAAACTTTTTTTTTCAATTCTTTGAACTTAATTCTTACGGTGAATATATGGGCTCGCTGGACCTGAGGAGTGATCTGGTCTTACACAGACACTAGACTACTGAATCAGTTGGTTAAATTAAATCTTAATGCAAACAAAAACTCTAAAAATAGAAAACGGTGGATTGGATCGCGTTATGAAAACTTTTTAAATGAATGAATCTTATTCGAATCTTACTTATCTACTGCGATGTATTATGATTATAATATTATAAAGATTTGGTTTTTAAATTAATTTTTTTAATACAATTCAACAACAACACAATACAATTTAAAATCCCCATTTAGCGATAGAAGTTTCACATCTGGTGTGTGGTCATAAGCACATATTTTTTATTTTTTTTTTTATATGCAAATTATAATTTTTTTGTATATAGGAAGAGGTTTGTTTAACTATAATATGCGACTGAAATTTAGCAAACCAATTTCTGTCAAGAATGAATTCAACCTGTGAAGCCATAGGGCAAAAACAGCTAAGAGGTGTTTATATGGGATAAAATGGGAGGCAAAAACAGAGACAAAAGCCACTTAACTTCAGTCAAGCGTTTGGTTTTTTTTTTTTTCAAAGTCACGACTTACAGTTTTAACGAATTAGGACTCTGGCTTAAGGAGGTTTAATGCCACAAAAATTGAAGGAGTAATCTTTTAAAACAAACAACTATTTAGCTGCTGCCAGGTTAGGTAAAAGAACCTAACCTAACCTAACCTAGCTGCTGCCAACTCAATAAGAAATAAGTTTAATATTTGGTAAGATTTTAGTAAATGTTACAATTCTCCATCTTGCCAAACTGAGTAAATCTCTTTTTTCGAACCTGATCGACTGCAAGGTCCCAAGAAAACACAAATATTTGCTCTTCACACTTTTCCGCACTCCATTGGAGTACACCATAATTATTAGCAATTACCAAAACATAGCACTTTGTTATTACCAACACGTACTGACGACAACCGCTAGATCTTTATGCAACTCACACGTCAAATTGTAACACAATGATCTGCAAAATCATTTTTTGTTTGAAAAGAAAACCTTCCCCTTTCGGTACACAGATGCATTAAACTACCATGCATCGGTAGATCATCAGCGGTATCATATGCCTTGGCTAAAGCCCGACTAAATTGCAACAATTAAGCCCGCTAACGACGAAATTACTCCCATCAGGTGTAATTACTCGCAAAGTTGACTGCGTGGTTAATTATTTTTAAAACTCCAACCGCACGTTGTAGATCTACAAACACACAAACACACACACATAGACATTTACTGGCAAAATCGTGACACTATAGCGATATACCGTTCGCAGCGAATACCTAGTTACCATCAGCAGCTATACCCAGTTACCATCAGCAGCTATACCCGGTCACCTACTCATAACTTTTTATGTAGCGCCCCATGGCCCGTATGACTTTTCTTTTTCTTTCTCTCCGAAAACGGGGAATTCACAGTTGTTCTTGCTGAAATTGTGCACCTGGAAGACCGATATGGTGCATACGGCATACGTCACCAGTCGCACCACATAAGACAGGTAGCTTGTCAGTCTTTTCCATCAATTAGATATACAAACCAGTGTGTGGACGATTGATGTTTTCTAACGTTCCCATTAGTCTTTAGATACAGTAAGCTGGATGTGTTCATGCGCCAATAAATTTAACTAAAACAATTCAAACAAAATATGATTCCAGTAGATCTGCGTCAGACCGGTGGTAATGCAATTTTGATGGCATATTGATTAGACCAATGATGGTATACGGCTGCGGGTAGCTGCCAGCCTGCTGGCTACTAGTTGTTCCGTTTGTAATTAGTCGGTCATAGCGATAAAGAGTATAAAGTGAGCTATCAAAGTAGAACGTAGGAACGTTTGATGGAGCGCAAACCTGTCCTACACGAAGACCGACCGACCCGTTTAGAAAATATCTACGAATAAAATTGAATTGCATTTTCTATGCTTATCTATCTAATTGCGTTGGGAGGCTGTTTGTTTGTTAATTATGTAATTTGCTGGTGGTATAAAACCGATGAGTTTATGGTCAACTTAAGCGGATTTACATATTTATTGGAGAAAGGTTCTCTAAATGGGGACGTGCAAGGTGTAGGGAGGAGGCTGAAAATAGTTTTGATAGGAACTCAGTTACTGTGACGTCCTGTTTTGTTCAAATTAATTTTTAAAATTTATTCTATGGACGCAACGACAACAGCGACTCGTGGTCATAAAAATCCCCATACTGTGCCGAATCGATTGAAATCGTAATTTATCCAAAATTGCAGCGGAGTGTTCAATTGGCTCTAATTGAATTGATTCATTATACCAATTGAGTAATTTGAATCGCTTCAATGTCAACCGCATTTAAGTTGGATTTGTTAATAGGTATTTAGCGGTAAGCCTGCTACCAGTGGTAACGCCTGCGGCTTGCACAATCATAACGTAGTTGTGCATGGGGACATGTGCTGCATGCTTTAGATATACATTTTGATATACATTTGTCGACACTCACAGTACCTATGCAAATTGTTCCTCATGATAATGTTGGTTAAAGTTGAAATACAGTTCTAAACGGCGATGAGGTTTACGCTGCCAATAAAATGATCTACCTAAATGTGCTGCTTCTTCGATGTCATATGTGACTTCTTCAACAAGAACATTGTGCGAAACCTGCAAGCCAACGCCAATAACGGGTACAATTCTTAAAAGCCTGTATATTTACTTGCATACGCGAATGTCATTGAAGTGTTTGGCAGAACTTGCCAAGCTGTCACTGGCGCGCTTGCAAATATAGGAACCGACCCAGCAAAAATTGCTGTCAACAAGAACGATATACATCATCGATAAATCTGACGTCGTAAAAGAAAAGTTTTGTCGTAAAAGACAGATATAACTTTGAGGCAGTTAGAGACTTTGTTTAGCTCGGCTTTGTAGCAAAAGAAAGATATAACTTTGAGGCAGTTAGAGGCTTTGTGTGGCCCGGCTTTGTAGCAAAAGAAAGATATAACTTTGAGGCAGTTAGAGGCTTTGTGTAGCTCGGCTTTGTCTCTAAAGACAGCTATAACTTTGAGGTAGTTAGAGACTTTGTGTAGCTCGGCTTTGTCGCAAAAGACAGATATAACTTTGAGAAAGTTATATACATTGTGTAGCTCGGCTTTGTCTCTAAAGACAGCTATAACTTTGAGGCAGTTAGAGACTTTGTTTAGTTCGGCTTTGTCGCAAAAGACAGCTATAACTTTAAGGCAGTTAGAGACTTTGTGTAGCCCGGCTTTGTAGCAAAAGAAAGATATAACTTCGAGGCAGTTAGAGACTTTGTGTAGCTCGGCTTCGTCGCAAAAGACAGATATAACTTTGAGAAAGTTATATACATTGTGTAGCTCGGCTTTGTCTCTAAAGACAGCTATAACTTTGAGGCAGTTAGAGACTTTGTTTAGCTCGGCTTTTTCGCAAAAGACAGCTATAACTTTGAGGCAGTTAGAGACTTTAAGTAGCTCGGCTTTGTCGCTTAATAAAGCTATAACTTTGAGGCATCAGTTAGAGACTTTGTGTAGCTCGGCTTTGTCTCTAAAGACAGCTATAACTTTGAGGTAGTTAGAGACTTTGTATAGCTCGGCTTTGTCGCTAAAGACAAATATAACTTTAAGGTAGTTAGAGACTTTGTGTAGCTAGGGTTTTTCGCAAAAGAAAGATGTAACTTTGAGGCAGTTAGAGACTTTGTGTAGCTCGACTTTGTCCCTAAAGACAGCTATAACTTTGAGGTAGTTAGAGACTTTGTGTAGCTCGGCTTTGTCGCAAAAGACAGATATAACTTTGAGAAATTTATATACTTTGTGTAGCTTGGCTTTGTCTCTAAAGACAGCTATAACTTTGAGGCAGTTAGAGACTTTGTTTAGCTCGGCTTTGTCGCAAAAGACAGCAATAACTTTGAGGTAGTTAGAGACTTTGTGTAGCTCGGGTTTGTCGCAAAAGAAAGATGTAACTTTGAGGCAGTTATATACTTTGTGTAGCTCGGCTTTGTCTCTAAAGACAGCTATAACTTTGAGGCAGTTAGAGACTTTGTTTAGTTCGGCTTTGTCGCAAAAGACAGCTATAACTTTAAGGCAGTTAGAGACTTTGTGTAGCTCAGATTTGTCGCTAAAGACAGCTATAACTTTGAGGCAGTTAGAGACTTTGTGTAGCTCGGCTTTTTAGCAAAATAAAGTTATAACTTTGAGGCAGTTGAAGAATTTGTGTAGCTCGGATTTGTCTCTAAAAACAGTTATAACCTTGAGGCATCAGTTAGAGACTTTGTATAGCTCGTATTTGTGGCTAATGGCAGCTATAACTTTACAACAGAAAGCAAACAAAAAGCAAGTTTGAATAAGTAAGGGGTTGTAAAAAAAAAAATCCAAAGGAGTGTGATCACCCTAGTCCTGTTCTATTAAGCAGAATCATTGACATTAACGCAATTTTCGGTCCCGTTTGCATTGACGGGCTTTGGAGGAGGAGATTTAACATCGAAATCTACTAGGTGTACAGCGGCATCCACTTGATCAAAAAAGTGATTCTAGATAGCTAAGACGTGCAGAGTGAACACACACCAAGTCGGAAGGACTACGCAATAAACGAAGACCTCACCTTGGGTGACGATTACAAGTGAAAGGTGACCTTAGCCAACTTCAAGAGCATAATATGGAGGCAGATAGGCAAAGACTTTGAGAGAGCCGTTCTCGATTAGGTTGTAAAAATTAACAATCGAATTGTTAGCGCAATGCGTTTCTTCGAGAGTTTTTGCTTTCCTCAAGAAGATCCTTCTTGCAATTCCATAAAGGGCTGGACCTTAATATACACTTTCAGATGTTCGATATCCTATAAGATATAACATTCACTCTGGATTTATTGTATTTAAGTAGTATCATAAGAAAACGTATAGAACGTTGTTGATATCACGACTTCTTCGATTTAAGATACTCGCAGCATTCATAGTAAAGGGTAAAACAGCTATTCTATATTTTATGGACACTTAAGAGGTTTGGAAGACCCTTATACAGGTATGTACTTCTTTTTTAATTTATTCTGGATTTAACGAATCGCAGTAAATAATTCTGGATATCAACAATTTCCTACAAAACGTCTGTCGCCAGCGATTCTCCGATTAACTTGCAGACGAACGAAATTGTCCAATTTGCGAGAACTACTCTAATCTTGTACTTATGGCAGACTCCTTTCCAGAGACTACAACTGGCTACGGTTTATTTACATTTTATGTGTTTCCTGCTCTTAGCTAAATTTAGAACCGATTTAGGAGTGGCACAGATGTGTTTTCCTGTAATGACTGTTTTTTAAAACTCTTCTAATCTGTTCATTGGCTTTTTAATTTCCCACAATTCCCTCGTAACCAGAAAATCACTATAATTTGCCAACCTTACAAATTAGAAGATTCGCATTTGGTTCACCCCGGAAGACTATTTCGTTCGTCAGCAAGTTCATCTGCGAAACATTGGCGACACAATCTTTTCTTGTGAGAATCAATGTTATATAGCCACCAGAAACAGAAAACTTAGAACTTGACAGCGGAAATTTGTTGGTTTGTGTAAAAAAGAAGAAAATAAATCACTCTACAAAGTCACCCAATAACGGTGTCTTTCCCGTAACTATTGTGTAGTTCTTCCAATCGGCGCTGGAAAATTGAAATCCATATATGGCTTTGCATGCAGTAGAGGGATATCTGTACTAAGGCGAAAAATTTGAAGGTCCCTTGAAGATCGTTATAATCAATTTCCACTGTTTATCCAGAATTTTGTAATAGAAGCTACGATCCAAAATTCTCGTCTTAGTAGGTACAAATTTGTGTGTGTGTTTTTTTTGTGGGTTGATTGCGACGTTAAACATTTTTCATACATTTTCGCTGATTCAAATGTTAGCGCATTAAATTTCTCTGAAATTAAAAGTACTCAGGTCTATAAACTTAACCTTTATATATGATGTATACCTATACCTATATGGTGAACGTATCCAATTCCAATTGAAGACATTTGAAAGAAAATCGTGCTTACCTGCAAAGAAAAGAGAAAAGAAAAATGTTACTTGAGCTCCAAACACAGATTCTGAATAAATACCCATTTAAATGCGAGGACAATCTGAAACCCTAATTGACCGCAAATTGTCTGCGATCCATTACTTTTGAGTGGAGAACCTTCCACTAAAGAACCTACACAGTCGTAGGCAATTTGTTTTCAGCTTAGTGCGTGATGTCTTCCATTAGAACAACAGATAAACCCTTCGGTCAACAACTGAACTGAGTATGAGTACGACGTACGACGTACGAGAACATCCCTCCCAGAGGCATCATATTAACGTTGCGCACGCAATCTGACTTAAATTACTTAATTACACAACTATCGCGTTCTATAGTTTGATGTTGGGATATCGATAACAAAAAAACAACTTCCCGAAATAATTATGCACAAACCTACTATCACCGGAAAAGCGATAACTCTGTTAAACCAATATTTGCCATTACTCACTGCGGACTTAAAACAAATCTGATACACAAGTAGCTTTTAGATAACATAAAAAGCAGTCGTCTACGCATTTGGTAACAGAAACTGAAACAATTACCGATGCCGATGCCGATGCCCCATTATACAATCCAAGTCTGAATTTATTTCCTTTTAAAATTTCACAGAAGACGTGACAAGTTTTTGAAAAATAAAAAAAATATACCTAATCAAAACAAATTCCCTCCGTTTTCTATTCGCATTCCATTCAAATTGTATCTTTCCGATACGAAATACGAATTGCGCTTATTATTCGTCGTCGATGCAGAAAATTGCCAAGCCGTGTTGCGAAATTGGTAAGGTAAATTACTCGTAGCTCGCCCCGCGGGCGTAAGGTTTATTGCGACTAGGAGTGCTGCCACTGTCAGTGGAATGTATTAAATTTCACTGTGGTTGGAAGAAATTGTTGACATGGTGCCAAAATGGTGCCAATTCCATTGAAAAGCTAATTTGCATAGTTGTTGACTATTAATTGGAAATTCGCAGGCATCCCTGAGGCATCTTCTACTGATGGAGAATGACGACTAGATACTGCGTATATATACGTCGACGATTTGTATCCTCGATTGCAGAACATCGAGACTAATTAGTATGTAACTGCTGGGGGAGAATTGCATCTATTTGACCATCATCATCGCATTGGAGCGAAACTAACCGTTTAGTGTCAGTTGCAGTCGTCCTCGTCGTTGGAGCTACTACCAAGTGCCAAGTGCTGAGTGCGCTGATTCTGATTGTTGACAGACGGTGAACCGGAAAAGATGAGAATGAAACTGAGAATGAATGCATTATCGCCCAGGATACACTAATTGGAAGGAATATATACGTGATACGCGGAGATGGACTTCGGGACACGGTCTGCTGAGTGTGGCGGCTTCATGTATAGTAATCGTCGGAGCTTGATGGCGCGGAGTGTTTTAATGACGTCAAGTGCGTTCAAGCAGAGAGTTAGAGTGATGACCATCAGTTGGTCAGGATGGGGTTGTCTTGTCGTTGTGGGTTCTTTGAAACAGACGAGTCAAAATGAAGCGAGGGAGTATAGTGTGAAATAAGCTTCCCCCGGTATAGGGTTAAGTTGACCGACAGGAAATCTTTGTTTATGAAAATTGTATAAGTACATATAGCCACCTGCTGTACCTTGTGTTGAAGAGAGGCTATTTCTTTTGTGTGTACAGGTCGCATTGTGAGCGGTCTTTTACTATCTTCCGACGCATCGAGTAAAGGGAGAAAGGCCGCATCCGTAAAAGACCTATAAGTGAACGGAATGAAGGCACCTAGGAAACATAAACTAATTCCATTATGTAAAGGGTGATTTTTTAGCTGGTTTGGTTTTGGCAACACTGGTTTTGACAGCTGACGTGTGTTTAGTACCTTGTGTCACTGTCAAACAGCTTCAGTTTGGTTTGCAATTTAACCATGGATCGTCTTACAAATGAACAACGCTTGCAAATTATTGAATTTTACTATCAAAATTCGTGCTCGGTTCGAAATGTTCATCGCGCGCTGCTTCCATTTTATGATCGGCATTCTCGACCTTCTGAGCAGTCTATTCGGAAGATTGTGACCAAATTTCGCACCAAATTTACTTTGTTGGACATTAAACCACCAACACGTTTACGTACTGTGCGTAGTGAAGAAAATATTGCGGCCGTATCAGCTAGTGTGACAGAAGACCGCGAAATGTCGATTCGGCGCCGTTCCCAGCAGTTAGGCCTTTGTTACAGCACTACGTGGAAAATTTTGCGGAAGGATTTGTGCGTAAAGCCTTTTAAGATACAGCTTGTGCAAGAACTAAAGCCAGCCGACCTACCACAACGCCGAATTTTTGGTGAATGGGCTCTTGGAAAGCTGGCCGAGGATCCGCTTTTTTATCGAAAAATTGTGTTCAGCGATGAGGCTCATTTTTGGTTGAATGGGTACGTAAATAAGCAAAATTGCCGCATTTGGAGTGAAGATCAGCCAGAAGCATTGCAACAGCTACCAATGCATCCCGAAAAAGCCACTGTTTGGTGCGGTTTATGGGCCGGCGGCATTATTGGGCCATATTTCTTCAAAGATGATGCGAATCGCAGCGTTACTGTCAATGGTGAACGCTACCGAGCGATGATAACTAACTTTTTTTTGCCCGAAATGGAAGTTCTTGACTTGCATGATATGTGGTTTCAACAAGACGGTGCCACATGCCACACAGCACGCGAAACAATGGCGCAATTGCGAGGCGAGTTTGGTGAACAGTTAATTTCACGTTTCGGGCCGGTCAATTGGCCGCCTAGATCGTGCGATTTGACACCATTAGATTATTTTTTGTGGGGGTATGTCAAGGCTAATGTGTATAGGGACAAGCCCGCTTCGATTGACGCACTGGAAGCCAACATCCATGCATTCATTCGTGAGATACCGGCCGATATGTGTGAAAGAGTATGCCAAAATTGGACTCAGCGGATGGACTACCTGAGACGCAGCCGCGGTCAACATTTGCATGAAATTATCTTTAAATATTAAATTGCAAGGTTCAAACTATCGATTCAAATAAATATTTCATACATTTTTTCGAATTTTTTGTGCTTTTTTTTTTTAAAAAAGTTCTAAACCTCTTAAAAAATCACCCGTTATTAGCTACATATGTTGCTTGTTAATAGGTAACGCGGTTCAAGTCTAGATCCAGATCACCCTATTCGGGTGGCAACTGTAGGCGACTCTGCAGCAACTTTTCTTCGATGCTGGATCCCTTCTTCCAAAGATCGGTGGAAGACTGCAAATTACCTTAAATTTGGCTCAAAAGGTACATGTACCTCAACCAACATTCCTGTCCAGCTAGTTTGATCTATCGCTTACTACCTCCAGTTGCATACCTATGCCAAATTAATGCACAATAGGTTCCTTTAAGAAGCCGCAGTGCCAGAGCCCCTTGAAGGCTTCATAATTTATAAATGTGCCAATTTGAGTGAGGCCTCCTTCCAACCGGGCGCGAGATGTGAAAAACGTATATTTCTTACCAGAACCACGATAGATCTTCTTCAGCAACTCAAAGAACTTCTTTGATACCATCGTTTTATTCTTCCCTCTTAAGACTTTCCCCTCAGTCTACTTCCAAGGACAAGTGCACATCTGAAAAGACGCCTCTATTGCACAGTTTCCCTTACTCCGTTGTCCTTTTATCCAGTACGTTCCATCGAACAAAAATACACTCTAGTTGACCCTTTTTCAAGGTTTTTGAGCTCCAAAATATGCACAAGACTCTTCACAAATTCATCAAGTTTCAATATTTTTGAAATCAATAATTTTCTAAAAATCAAACAAATTAAAACAACTTTTTCTTTTAAAGAAAAACGTTTTCTTTTAATTAAATTATTATGTGTAATGTGAGTCGATCAGCCCATGCACAACTTCGGTTTTACTAACGTTTCCATCTACTCTAAAGTAAGGAAATTATTTTTCGTATATAACGTCATTTTCCATTGAGACAGAAAAATACACTTTGACCTGGCTGTCAGATTTCATGTTTTATTGGCTTTTTTCAAAGTCACAGCATTTTTGCGAATCTCGATTTCTGAGCGAGATCTACACCTACTTATACACAAACTTTAAAGTGTGTTATTTTAGGTTTTTAGAGACGACAAGTCTGTGAAAAATAGAGAGAATTTTACATTTGGCCGCTGCAATGGATATTAATATAAATTGAATGGACTTTTATAAACACAAAGAAAGAAACATCTCGTTTTATGTTCCATTGGGCACGAAACATCTGAAATCGGAGAGCAAAATCTGAAAATCCCAATATGAAAAACGACCACGGTTGCCAACACGGTACATTTGGGACAAAGTATTTGTCTTTCCCAATGTTTCTTTGCCCTTTGTCCTTCCCGGCGATTTCTCAGTTCGAAAGTTAATTTAATTCAACAAATAACTAAAAAATAGGGTAATGTAGATACACAAGTAACCTTGGTTATGGAAAACATATTTTTTAGGTTATTTTAAGGTAGTATACGTTTTGAGGTGTATACTAAAATACGAGTTGGGTGAGCAATTTATAAAACTTTTAAAATTTGTTATTTCAGTTGGACTCACTCTTTCGGTAGGTATATTTGTCCGAAGTTATGTTTCAAGTTGGCAAGCCTGAAAACAACATAAAGTAAGGAAAATTTTTTTCGTATGCAAGTGATAAACTGACATTTACGATACTCGAACTCGATAGAACTCGATGTCTGTATTAGAAAATTTATTTATTTTTTTTATGCGAGAAACAGATTAACACAGCGACTTTGACAGCAACAGCGAGTTTAGGATTAGTTCTAACGTTGATGTCGCTGTCGATGTTGCTGTGCTAATGTGTTAAAAGTAATTAAAATTCATTGGTTCTAAAAAGTTGTCAAAGTTGCTGTTGATGTCGCTGTGTTAATCTGTTTCTCGCATTATATTTAGTTCTTTTTATAGGTATTTTGACAAAACCTTGAAAACAAAAAAAAAATACTTCTGAAAAACAAGATTTTCAGATTTTTTCATCTGGGAACACTGATTGTGACAGAATGCCTGCACAATGCACACGTCCCCAGATGCAACCTCAAAAAAGCTGTGTCAGTTGAACTTAAAATCTCATTTCTCAAAAAGGTTTAAGTCGGACAAATGAATGACCTCTAAAAAACAACGAGAGCGACATTATGATATAAAAACCTTCCAAAGTAGGCTAACAAAATAATCGCAATAATAAAAGATTTATCCACGAGGATTATTATATTCGCTTGGTGGAACCTCAGCTAACGACGCATACGATGGCAGAGAAGAGATCAGAATTTGTGTCGCGGCCCACATATGTAATCTCAGTTCTGCATGTCGACAAAGAACAATCATCCGACCCAACTTCATTCAGGATGTTGATTTTTGATTATGCAAATGATCGAAGAGAGAAAAGCCATCAAATAAACAGATTGTTGGAAAAAAAAAAACGAAAACCTTGTTCTTTGTTTCATATTCGATTAAAAGTTGACGAACGATGCACCATAACATGGCACAGTGGCATCCAATGAATAGAACGTGGAATAAACTCCACTGCGACGCATGGTCGCTGACGCACGACCGACGGATACACGTAATTCAAGTGCATACGGAGCACGGACTCGGATTACACAATTCCCTAACGAAGCAGTAAATTGATTTTTTGTTGTCGTAGCAACAACAAAATCCGCGCGCACGCCATTGTCATCTGCAGAAACACAAGATCACAAGATGTCAGAAGATGTGCAGTGATTTGTTCCTCCGCTGCAATTACATTAATTTCCCCACCAAGTGCCCTTGTACGGTATTGTGTATATTCGAATGAGCACAACACACATGAAAACTGCATCAATGAATGAATGATTTGTTAGCATATCAAATCGACATGATTGCTTCAAATCGGAAAACGAACAAGAAGACGACAAAGAAATCGGATTGGGTTACAACACGTTTTCCCCCTATGCACACGCTGCTTGCCTAGTACCTGGGTCTGGGTCTGTTCTAATGTTGTCACTTTACCGCCGGCTACGGCCGTCCCGTATGGAGGTAAATGGCACACGAGCGATACGGGCATTGCATTATAGAGTTTCCTGGAACTCGTTCTTTCTTCGCTCGCAAAGGAAAATGAACAACTAATGGAGGCGTGCCAGTTACTCGATATATCATGCGGAAGTTGCAGAAATTATTAAAATTTGAAATTTGATAGCTTCTTGAAGGAAAAAGTGACGTCGCCATGGAATCGTACAACCACGGTGCATGCTAACCTAAAAACTTGACAGTTTGCCATCGATCGGATGGCATTTTTCTCATTATGTCATAATGCAACAATTTTAAATGGAAAATCGTCACACCACAGTAGCCATATAGCCATACGGGAACTGTCAATGTACCACGTACATCGTACAAGTGCGGTGTTGTGGTGGACTGTTGGAAAAAGAGTGACAGGAAATCCAAAGCCACTAGTATTTTTGTCGCCTGAACGTTTGATGGTTACTTGGCTTTCCGATTGATTTGGTCGAATCGGTGTGGTTTGGTCAGACTTTATGCAGTTGTGGGTATGGTATGCGTAGCCCGTTATAACAGTTGCCATTGCCTGTGCCTGTGCGATTGGATATGAAGTTGAGGTGTGTATTGCTTCCGGCTAGTTGTCAATTAATGATGCACTTCCAATCAATGGGCTTACCATTGTGTGAGTGCACTCGCGTAATCGAGATTATACAGAGGAAGTTGGTATAATAATTCGATGGGTTAGCTCAAGCTGAAGCTGAGAAGGGGATATCATTACAACATGGTGGTAAGCGAGTGCAGTTCTGCATCTTAATTGGTTTATGTAGTTGGAGGTGGGACAGCTGGGGAGTTATATGGAATGTGCGATGCGTTTGCATGCACCTATACCCAAATGCAAGAACACAGTTTATAAAGAAAGTTTTAGAATGTGGATGCAAGGGGATTCTAAATAAAATTCAGAGATTAATGTGGTTTTCGATTGGGCTTCTGCAGATTCGCTCTCAGATTTCAGATTTCGTGTCACAGAAAACGTCACTTGCTCCTTTTTTTATATTGAAGCGATTCCAATATGTGTAGCATTCGAAAAGTTTCGATTTACTAGTTAAACTTTAAATGAAATCACTAAAAATGTGAGCCTCGATTGATTTCTAAACATAAATAATAATAATAATCTGCATAAATAATAAACAAAAATAGATCCACCCGACGCGTTGCGTTTCTTTGCATAGTTGAACAATTTCACGAAAACGTAAACAAATTGCACTAGATGTAAAACTCAAACGCACTTGTATTGGTAAATCTGAAGCAACTCTGAAAAAAAGTACACATTCGTAAAAGCTCTCTGAAATACGGAAAATATTGTTTTTTTCGTGCCAATTGAACATTAAAGGTGACATATAAAGCAAAAAAAAAGTGTTCTGAAAGTGATCATTGAAATACCACATTAAATTTTTAAGATTTTAATCAATTCTGACATTATGATGATAGTGGAACTCAAAAAAGTGGGTAGCAGAATTCGGTCCATCTGTCCGTAAAGGACAAGGTGGCGCAAAACTAATAACTCCCTCGGAAGATTTTTGATAATGGCCGTCAATTCTACTTTGACATTTCGTCGCCTGAGAATTATTTTGTTCCATACGCCATTGGCACTTTTCCGAGAAAAACGCGTTAGGGTTTGCGTACGTGGTACTCCGAATCCGTGTGATGGGATTTTTTTTTGTTTTTTTTTTTATTTTTTTAGCTTGAAGTTAGACTTATAAAGAGTTAACCTACCAATTTTCAAAGTGTTTTGCCAAACCGTTCACACGCTACGTTCATTTACATAAAAGTTTACTTTTTTGACTTGTGTCCCACCTCCTATATTTTGAAACAAATATTTTTTTTTGTCCATGCACGTGGAACGCAAAAAAATGAATATGGCTTTTCTTTAACACAAGTCTCAACTTCGTTAATATTTTATCCAGCTCTTGTCGCAGTGATAAGCACGTGGAACAAAACAATTCTAGCAAAAAAATTGCAAAAAATGATATGGAAAATTTGTCCCAAACGCCAAAAAATGGTTTATGGCACGAAACAATTCTACAAACTGTTGATTTTGGTGGATATGGGACAAATTCGATGCTCGATATGTCGGGATTGGAAAGACATAGAGATATCCAATCACAGATTTAAAAAGAGCATACAAAATTAACATCGAATCCGTTCCTAACTCAAAAACGACAAAAGTGGCGTATGGAACAAGAGGGGGAGGAGGAGGAGATTTCCCGGTCGTCCAACATTAACTGGGCAAACACTACGACGTTTAGGCACTCACCTAAAAGAGTATGGAACAACACGAGATGCTGCGCCAGATCTGGCTGGCCCGGAGCAGCAGTTCTGCCTAGAATATCGTAGCTGTCGCTGAAGATGCCGCCAGAGAGCACAAAAATTACTACTGAGCCATGCTCAGCGACTTTCTCCTTCCTGAACTATAAATGAATTGCAACTATATAGAACATTTGGTTCCAACAAAATTGAGAAGCGGCGCTTGCTTTGCAAGAGCCAAATTCGAAACTCTGAGGGCTGCATATATCCGGGTCGCCTAATCTCTCGTTTTGACGATTTGCACTGGCCAGCAAGATAGATTTAATCCACTCCTAGATTCGGTTCAGTTTTTTTTTTTAGTCAACAAGCATCAGACTCTTAAAGGGAATATTCGTCAAGAATGCGAGGACCTTTCCCCAAAAGTTATGGCAGGAGTGATGGAAAATGCCATAAATCGGGCCCAAGTAGTCATCAATTCTGGCGACCAGTTAGCCGTTTTCATTTCATTCATTTTCAATGTCCGCTCTTCCATTAGTAGGGTCGCGGGTGTAGGATGACTAAGTGGACCCTCCATAGCTCCCGATCTTCCGCCACCGACTCTAGATCATCAGGGGCAATCCCCATATGGGCCGAGGAGAGATTTCGGACTTGATCTAACCATCTCATCCTGGGTCTTCCTGCCTGATGGTACGGATTCCATAGCAAGTCTTTGGATCCGAGTTAGAAGCATGCGTTTAACATGACCAAACCATCGAAGTATGGAACGCTCCGTCCGGAGAAGTAACTGCAACATTTAGTTCCTCACGTATTCTGGTGTTCCTTATACGAACTCTGCGAGTCACACCCAGCAATACAACGAAGGAGTCTCATTTCGGCAGCCTTTTTTCGCGATCTTATTCTTTCTGTCATTACCCGCCAAATCTCATGACCACAGGTTAGAGTAGAAACAAACACCGAATTAAAGACCGACAACTTAGCTTTGACACCAAGTTCGGTCCTCCTGATAACAGAAAAATTCATAAATTTGAATTTTTAAACTATGTAGGATGTAGGTACTTGCTTCAGTACAAAGGCTTGAAGCTAATAACCTTCTTTGTTATGACTACGCTTTCGATTTACTTACTACTGTAAACTGAATTTACCCTCCCCCATATATACCCATATCATAGGTTAAGCCCTTCCACTAATTAAACATCGACTTTAAATTCAGTTCACCCACATACTCATACATTGTCCACCCATAGAAACATTGTTACCTCTTTAAGCAGTCTGCTCACTGTTCGTTTAGTCAGTTTTATGGTTTCTGATTGATATGTGAGTCATGACTGACAGTTCTCATGTACTAAGGACATTTCCTTGTTCTCTGCATAAATGTCACACGGTTACTGATACCAAATACCACCATACCACCATACAAACATTAACATTCTTGCTGACGGTGATTTCTGAACACGCGTATGCATAAAATTCGCGACTTTTCAATGCAAACTACTGTTTGCATAAGACCAATCGGTTTATCGTTGAATTAATATGTGGAACATAACTGAAAACAAAATCACGTATGCTGTCTGTGGTGTTCTATGGCTTCTAAAAATACAAAACGAAATGCCAACTGGCTGTTAGTTTTACATAAAATTACTACTTCCGAGATTTAAATATGAAAAGAGCGCCTGATTCGCATATGCAAAGACGATACTTTGGTGATATTTTTGGAATATATTGCAGCATGATGGCGTCAATGACGATTAAATGAAATAGATAGTTTCCAGTCACGCAAGTTGCGAGTAAAGACTTGTTTTTTATTTTTCGTATTTTTGGGAAATCAATGGAATTGCGTCATTCAGCGTGATTATAGGGATTATGCCACTAAAGATAGGGTTGATGTGAATTAATTTCGTTTATGGAAGGCGATAGCGTAGAGGTTTTTCCAATGTACTTTAATTATGGGCAAAACGTTTTTCGAAAGCTTGAAATAACCTAGTTCTATGTACTGATGAAGGAAACTGATTTTACTTACAAAATGGGAACACATTCATTGCTCAGACTTCATGTTTTGTCTGTCATGTCATGCCGGGTGACAGAAGAAAAAACTTTCACTTTCGTTAACAAAATAATGTCAATGTGGGGACTGGAGAATAAGAATAATATTAGAGCTGTGGCTAGACTTTCAGCCTACCCCCAACGTAAGGGTTTTATTTTTGTATGTCTGTGCAAACCTAACCACAATCCAATTTCAAAGCATGCTAGGTATTTGTTAGCTCACAGCGGTCTATGTACTATGTGCTGTAGGTTTATACAAAAAATGATGTTGTAATTTTAAGTAACACTTGTTTAAACACATGCATGAACGGGAAATTTAAAAGGATAATAGGCGGGCATTTTCTAAACAGCGGCGGGACACGGCACACGTTTGTTGATTTTTTTTTAGATGTATGCCTACGATTCTCCTGACAAATGGTGGGTCAAAAGAACTGTACCAATAGAGCAATCTAAACCTTGAGTCCCCACATTAATAAAGAAATGTTAGTAAGCTAGTAGACACAAATTTGACATTGCTGCTGCGTAACCAGTTGAGAACATTTACACAGCCTTTCGTAGATATGGGGGGAGATTTTTAGTGTCAAAAATTGCAGTTTTTGAACAAAAACAAAGTTGGTTTTTGTGATATATGGTCAAATTCGGCTCAATAATTGGGAGGGTAATGCTCCTTCATTCATTTAAGGCACAAAAAAGACAGCATACTGGACAACCGCGAAGACATTGCTTTTAGTCGACTACTAGGTTATGTTTACAGCTTGAGCCTATAAAAGTGCGTGCAGTTTCTATAACAAAGAATAATGGTCAACTTGTGAGCTCGTGTAGCTCGAAAAATGTCCGATATGCTCATATAAAATACCGACCAGTAACAAAATATGTAAAAAGGACAGTGAGTGTGATATTCAATTGAAAATTCCGAAACAGTTTTGACACGCAGCCAATGTTAAAGCAACCCTCGTTCTGACAGATTGTATAATTATTTTTTTTAGGTTATGTTTTGTTTTTTTAGGAAATAGTTTTGTTTAGGACAGGCAAAGCCGGGCGGGAACAGCTATAGTAAGACTTATATTTTTAATTAATAGTGTTCAACGCTCGATTTTTCAGTTATTCTAGTACTGGCTTACATTAATGTAAAATGAAAGCCTCCCGTTGAAAGCGTTTTTCAGCTTTCTGTTGCGCGATTTTTTCAGCCGTGTGTTATTTTTTAAATAAAAATTAAATTGGGACACAAGTATAATATTGGCGCCTTTATTGATTGGGGAATTATTTCATTGTGAAATTAGGCCGGAATTGATAAATTTAAATAATACTCCAAAAAGTAAAATTTCACTCTAAATTTGTTGTTGTTTTGTATGCCTTGTTGTTTTTAGGGCCTCATTTAGTTTTTTTTATTTAGTGTCCTATTCATGGGGCTTTATTTCGCGGAGCCGTAATTGTGAGAAAATTAAATTTGTAAGTAAATAAGTTAATAATTTGAGCAGCGTTTCTCTGATATATCAACGTGGACTTCCATAAACAGCAAAAGCTTTAACAGCTTCAGAGGTATATGTAGGTATTTACTGATTTTCAAGACTATATATAGCAGCTGTGAACTTCCTTGTAGGTACCATACCTATAAAAGCTAAATATAAGGGTCTTATAAAGCTTCTAAGATCCTAAAGTGTATGTACCTCTTTCTATTGTGTTTTACTAGGCTTTGTCAGCTTCCCATTTGGGTGCATAACCTCTCTGATTGTCACGAAGTTCACAGGCCTAGGGTCCCTCCGGACCTGTTGCGCCAACTATTTATTTATTTTACATCGATTTCGGCGAGTCAGGAGCTTAAAATTAATGGCTAAACACAAATACACTCTCATACAACATCTTTGGCAGTTCGTTCTAAATATCACGCCACAATTTTCCGCACATATTGACCAGGCAAACATTTTAAGAATTTCCGAAAGTGGATAACATATTTATAAATTTAAATTAAATTTCCAATAAAATTACTTGGGCTGCTATCGAGGGGTAGACTGTTTCGGTCACCCCTTTCGTACATCCGAAACAAACCGTCACTCGGTCAAACTCACCTTTTGACCAAGTTGCAATACCCCCGCAACATGCGTTTGTAGGCTGATTGCTGCAATCGCCACTTATACCGCGCTTTTTGCTGCATCCGCCCTATTCGATAAGTTGCCAGAGGACACAAGCGAGGGTTGTACTGATACGGTCACCACTCGCCCATCCGAAGGCATACTGTCGACCGGTCACCTACTCCTTGACCAGCCTTAACTAATCTCCCAAGTAAGGTACACAATGAAAGGGCCGATTTATTAATCACCAAATGGCGCACACGGCTACGCCATCATGACGAGACGTTGTAGGATTACAAGCGAAGGGTACACTGTTTCGGTTTACCCGGCGCGGCGCTTGTATCCGAAGACATATCGTCCAGTTAGTTATCCCCAGTCTCTCCCTTCAAGGAGTTGTCTGAGGATTACAGGCGAGGGGACGACTGTTTCGGTCACCCTTCCCCTATCCGAGGATAAACTGCCCCAACTCTCTACACGAGACGTAAGAACTGTTTAGACAAAGAAGACAAAAGTCACAGGCACAAAAATAGCAATACGCCCACTAGTATGTCCGACCTAGAACACTCTGGCCTTCTCTCTCTCCCCCCCCCCCCCCCCCATTCCCTTAACTCATGTGGTTTCACAAAGGACCGAAATTATATACAGCCTAAGTGTGTCTTTCTAGACAGCCACCTTACCTAACCTAACCTAACCTACTTGGGCTAAAATTCAGAGGCATTCTTATTGACAAATTATATTTGCAGCTCTCTTCTGTCCAATTGTTGCGAATATGAACAGAAAAGATTGTGACTTAATTCATCAAAAAAGTACTAATAAATTACCTATCGGGAACATTCTTAAGACAACCAACCGTTTTGAGTCCTGAATTTGAAAAATTTGCAGCTGTTAGCTTAGTAAACAACAAGTTGTCAAATTCTACATGTCTACTTACTTTCTTTGTTGCAGATCGAAAACTAAAAAAAAATATAGTTAACTTTCAAATTGACATTTGAGAGATTCGACTTCAATCTGTCAGTTGTTAGAAACTACCTCACGGAATCGAATTTCTGGCGCTACAGTGTCAGGTATTTTTATAACGGGTTTGAAAATGATTTTCTTATTTCCCACTCCATGTTAAATCAGAGTGAACATTATTTTCCACTTATTAAACGATCTTAATAAAAAAAAAGTGCAAAAAAGGGCAATCCCGGTAAAAAAGAAATTTACAACGTTATTCCTGCAATTTGACTCACCGTTCAATAACAATCCACTTTGCTCGATAAACTTTACCCCTTTTAGAAATGTCGCAATAGCCGTCAGTGCTAGTGATAATTATATAACAGCGCTTAATTAAAACAATCACTATAAAAAACGTTAGCGGAAAACCAACTGGAACGTAGCACAATAATTGCATTCCGTGCTTATCAACTGTCATTAAAACCAAACAATTAGAAGTTGTTTCCAAAGAACTTTCCACAGAACGCATAAAAAACGTTTCTAATTGCCGTAGCGCACCCTATACGTAGATGCGCTTACAAAAACAGCTGCGCATCCAAGAGGTCTGACCGCTTTAGTCGCAAACTTTGCATAAACTAGTCGTAAATTATTAAATATGTAAACACATTACCGTTTAATAAGATTTATGAATGTCCAATTGGTCATACAAATTGGAATAGATTAATTAACTTGTCATAAATACAAGCATGAGCCGAAGCCAGTCTCTTCACTCTAAGTGTGTTCAATTAGTCCACGAATTTTGTAGGCCAACACTCACATGCTGATCGATTGCGCTCGTAAATAATTGGTTCAAATTTATCGCAAGGTCGGTTTAATTTATTGATATCGATAGGTAGGCGGGTGCGTTCACCTTGCAAGCAGACTGCGCTTATCGCTAGCTGTCAGAAGTCAGAACATTGCATATCTCATTCGGAGTGCATATATATTGTTTGCTTTCTCCTAAAGTAGATTGTCTCTGAACAGACCACTTACCGCTGCTTGCTACTTAAGTGATTGAACTTGAAACCAAACCTACACTCTGGAACAGACCTAGGTTATGTCTTATGTCATTCAGCAGTTCTGGTGATATGGTGCTGTCTCTTGCCAATAAAAGAGTGACAAACACTTTAAATCGCAAACAATCGGTGTGCGGTTAAAAGCATAAACAACCGCAGACGCTGCATTTGAAATTAAAGCAAACAAAATTCAGTTCAGCTTGAAGGTTAGGTTGAAGTTTTGAATTTAGATTTTTTTATTTATTAGCGCTTTTCTTTTGTCTAACAAGCTCTCTTTACACTTCCATGGATTTTGTATAGGTACAAGACTGGGTTTTAGGAATTTTTCCATAGCCAAGGTCGGCGCGAGAGGCGCGCATGAGTGCCCGAGTGCGGCTTCAGGTATAGAGAGGCATACATTTTGCGATGTTATTGTGGGGATTTCGCGGTGTATTTATTTATAATTTTTTTTCTAAACGAAATGACGAAACCGACGCTCGTCAAGTTGGATTACTGTGTTGTGTTTGATAGGGCAATCGGTGATTATGATATTGGGAAAGAAATGTATGCTTTTTAAGTGGTTTAATTGGTTTACGTGTAGGGAATGCGGTTTCGAGGCGTAACATCCGAGAAGTGAAGTTTAAGGTCAAGCCGGAGGCGTGAAGAGGCTCAGAAGAGTTTAGCAATTCAATGAGTTTGCTTGGAGTTGCGTGCGCGACTTAGGAATAATTGCTGTTGAGTCGTTGAGCTGTTGAGCCGTCCTCAGAAAAATGGAAACAGAAAGCTAGTTACTGTCATGCAAGTCAGCATACTTATAGAGGCCTTTTCGTGCGGGCAAAGCTATGGGTACATAAAAGAGAGCATTGCTCATGAATAGGATTACATCTTCGGACTCAAGACTGTCAATACTCTGCGTCTTTCCACAAATGAAGGTTTCTGCGACTGACACTAGACAGTAATTTGAACTGAAATATAAATACCTATTTGCATTGCAAGGGCTTAGAAAATTAAGGGGGGGAAAAAAACTTGATTCTCAATGTCTCTTGCAAAGAGGACCCTCCATATCTCTCGATCTTCCCTCACGGATAGCTATACTTCAAATCATTCAGGGAAATCCCTTTATACAATTAGTCGTGAGAAGTCGATCTCAATCTAGGTCTATTGACCACCCTTCCGACGGCACAGAGTCCAATTTCAAAGCCGAGCTCACTGCGGGCTCACACAAGCTCCATATTAAACAACTTGTCGGACAGATTGCATATTTAATGCGGAAGTCGCCGCAAGCAATCGTTCATCATCATCAGAGATGGGCAAAGGTGCCATAAGCTCACGTCATAATATACGATGTCGGAGCTTAAAATAAATCTCTCAGCCTCGAGCCGAGTAATTGCTCGGCGGGGAGTCGCTGTTTCTCGGCCCTCTCTCGCAGATCTACAGGTCTGTCCCATTCCAAGTGCCTTTGCATCTGCCGACCATTACGAAATCATGCAAATTTTTATTATACCAAAATGATTTCCTTGTGTTTAACAAATTCCACACCAATAAATATTCAATTTCATACAAAATTTGCATTCGGCCGAAATTTCTATGCAGATCTACTACATCCCGGTACAAGTGGAAACGACTTGCCCAAATCGAAACTAGACTCATGTTCGTCGCAAAAAGGTTGCAAGTGTCCCATTTGAAAGAAAAATATGGACAAACGTATTCTGTGGTGGACAACCTATTTGGACCGCTGTTATGAGTTCTGTCTTTGGCCTGGCTTGCCAATAATAATAATTAAAGAGATGTACTCCCTGGTACTTGAACAAGTCTTTCTTTCTATTGCTCATTTATGGCCAAAGCTGATTGGTATTTGTACACGCATCCGCGTTGCCTTTTCTCCTTGCAGTTGGACATTTATCCGCGCACAATCCGCACGCAGCCGCCATGCGTCTTTTTAAGGAAATCATCTTTCCGGATGCGGAATGGAGTGCAACTTGAATTTGTTTTTTTTTTTTGTTTTTTTTTGTGCGGTGAAAACACGCCGAGTATTTCTTGTTACCGATGGCGTTTGCCTTGCTTTTCATTTTATATGTGCGACATGGCGGAATAGCAGGTGACTTTCTACTTGCAGTTGGAGTTGGATGCAAGTCTGCGATTGCGATGATGGTGATGGACTCTGGGGGCACTTTCAGTGTGTACCATGCGGTTTGCATAAATCATCAAGTATGTTGCGTGCGAGGAGGGTATTAAGAATCAAAACTTGAAAACGTGTTTTTTTTTTAGAAATTGATATCGATATCGGAGCATGGACAAATGGGATGGAAGAAGATGAAACGATGAGTGCACGCGTTTGATAAATGAGCGAATACGCCTTCAAATTAGCGCAGCGGGCAATTAAGACTTTGTTAGATTGGATGAGATTGTACATAGTTGCACAATGTATGACTTGTGGAAGATAGAGAGTGTAAGCTTGACCCACTTTCTATAAACGTGGGTATAGTTGTAGATGGATTCGGCAGGTGATTTGTATTGTTTGCAGGAGCATCCTCCTAATTATGTGAGAGAAGGTGGTAGCTGGTTATCTGGCTTGTTGATTTTAGAACTCGTTTGAGGCCGTGAGACTCATAGTTATGCCAGTGCTTGATTGTTGTAAGCGGGTTATTACTTAAATGTGTTTTTGTATATCACCGTTTTTATGGGGTCGTGCTTTGACTGTCTTATTAATTGACCTTCCCTCAAAGTGATTAAGGTCTTTGTCTATCTTTTCAAGACCAATTTGATTTTCCAAGGGGTTACCTCTTCAATCGGCTTGGGAAAAAATCAAAGTCTCACCCAAGTCAACCAGAAAATGTTGACATCCCTATGACAAAGTGATAGCATTTAAAAATATCTCTACTTTAAATGTGGTATACCCGATTGCCATGTTTTTTCTTGAAAAATGTCAGCAGAAATATGTAAGCATGTTTACAAAAAACACTTGAAGAGTTACATATTTCCAAGGATGATGATAGAGCTTCTTTTATAGATTTAGGTTTATATCCAAAAATTAAGTGCGTGTTAAAAAACGCGTGCTTTTGAACATTTTCCAATCCTATTTTTATTGTTTGCAGGATTTTGTAAGGCAGAATTCTGAAAAGCAGAATTTAGAAAAGCACAATTTTGAAACCAGAATTTCGAAAGCAGAATTTTGTAAAAAGAGTTCGGACCCTTCCAGAATTTTGACCTCAAGCCTAGATATACCACCTCAAACTAAAAAAAAAAAAAACTTTTATAGCCCTCTATAGAATAAATACAGTCATCAGATCCTTGGTGATTCGTAGGTTCGTTTAACGGAACCAGATTTTGATTTAGCCGCGAATTCATATAAGAATCTCTTACGATTGTATTTTAAATGTAATGGTGCATGTCCAGTTTCAATACGTAAATTGCATTGATTTTGACGATTTGAATCTTTACCAACAAAATAAATAATATGCGAATCCGTATTCAAAAACATTTATGTAAAATTACAGAGGCCCCATAAATGGAGATTTGCGGGGGTGTACTATGCGAACTCCCCGAGGAATAGAAGAGAAGCATATGCCAAGTCTGCCATGGAGTTTATTCGCTATTGATTAACTGGAATATCAATTGAATTTATATTACTATTTTCTATCTATATATATAAAAATCAATGCCACTTTTCGTTGTAATTTTATAACTCAAGAACGGGTCCACCTATCCAAACCAAATGTTTAGGCTTCGTTCGGACTATTTAGTAGATAGTTTATGTGAAGTTTGCACAAAATCGGTCGATCGGTTCTTAATTTATCACATTTTTGTAGCAAATGAATTCAATAAATGGCGGATCATTTTGTTAATGGGGATTTTGCTGACAAATTGAAACTTTTTTCAGATGGGGATTGTGCTTTAAAATTAAGACTTTCCAGGTGAAACACACGGCATGTGTTGTGCTAATGGCAAATCGAGATTGCCAGCATTAGAAACTCCACCCGAACCATTGTATTCATTTATTTTTGGGACATCTTTTGACACTTTTTGAGTCATATTCAACATTACAATTCGGGATTTCAAATGACGTCTTTTGGTGCTACTTAAACTATAAGAGATAATTTTATGCCGACGTTGAAGGCAGGATTGTCCCATGTTTATATCAATCTGAATCATAAAGTATTCGATAGTTTTAAAAATTCTGATCCAACATCTACCTAAAATTGCATACATGTTACAGATTCAGGGCCAGATTTATCATCAAGCTGGTTCGTTATTGCCATACCGGGCCGACAGTGTTATGAATCAAGATGAGGCAATGAATTATCCAATTGAATTTTTAAATTCATTGGAACCGGCTGGTATGCCACCGCATTGCTTGAATCTGAAAGTTGGTTCTTTGATTATATTATTGCGAAATATTAAGCCACCAAAACTGTGTAATGGCACCAGATTGGCAGTGAAAAAGTTATTGCCAAATTTGATTGAAGCTACGATCTTAACTGGTAAATCAAAAGGAGAATTTTGTTTGATACCGCGTATCCCTATGATTTCAACTGATATGCCATTTGAGTTGAAACGATTACAATATCCTGTGCGTTTATTGTTTGCGATGTTCATCAACAAGGCCCAAGGGCAAACACTTCACGTTTGTGGTGTGAATTTGGAGGAATCATGTTTTTCACATGGCCAACTTTATGTTGCCTGTTCCAGAGTCGGTACCCCCGTTCGGTATTCGTTTGTTTGTTTATTCATGCTCAAAATGGAAAAACAAAAAATATTGTTTATCAAAATGTTTTGGATAAAGTTTTAAAATAGCTAGCAATTAATAAAATATTTTTTTGTTTGAATAAATGAATTTGATGTTTCAATTAAATTTTTTTATTATTTCACTTTATACGTAGCGAAGCACGTACCGGGCCACTAGTATATAATAAATTGGACTTACTACTTTTTAATTTTTTAATAACGACTTTTTGTACTCTATATTTCGAAAGCGGAATGAAATGTACTAGTGTCGGATTTAAAATTCCGAAAGTGTAATTAATAACATTCGATATTCAGGCCTCTTCGGGAAAATATTTTATCAATTTATTCTGTAATGAATTTTCATACAAAACTCTTTAATGAATTGTGTTAAAAATCACAACAGATTAGCTTTCGCAAATTTCGCTCACATGTCACATTATAGAAATATACACCTTACTCTGAACGAGAACCAACTACACACGAAGTCATTGCTACTTATTTTATGTCTTTGACATAAGACAAGACTCCAAAGACAATGGGTGCATTCAAAAATCGAACTATCCTTAGTCGACTAGATTGGTCAGAACCAGAACCAAAAACTAGATTGGTCGGTAACGTTACTTTTTCTACGTCAGTCACGTATATACGAACTGTCAACTGAGTAATTAGTCACGAAATTCTTGACTTTATTCGTCAGCGACTCCTTCATGAAGTCAACTGAAAAAAAAAACATTAATGTGATTGATTTACGCCCCATAAAAACTGAGACACATCTAGTCAGTCCAACTGTCAATTTCAATGTTAACGACAATGCCTGCAATTTTTTCACAATTAAAAAATATTTTAGAAAACCAGAAGATGGGCAAGCTTTGTCTGATCGCACTCCGAAAATATCGAGTAAATTTCCTTAATCAAGAAATTCTAGTTTGGCAATGTCTCGTTGTTACAGAACCTGAAAAAATAAGATAATTTTAAGAAAAGTATTGAGAAATCTTAACTCTCCAAATTCTTGTGTCTGATGCGTCTTTTGAAAGACTGGGATCGAATTACCGCATATCCGTGAGCGAGCCATACGTCACAGAATTTTGTGGATTTTACCAGCAAAACAATAACAAATTCAGTCACGTAGTACTCGATCGCGGATGCGGTAATTCAACCCCTGTTTTAACTATAACAAAAAGCACATGCAGTATGACAATTATGTTGAACAAATAAAAATTGACCAAGGGGGAGGATATTCACTTAAACGATTGCCAATTGCCTCGTTTGGCTCGTTGGGGCCTAAATTCAGTTTTAACACATTGGGTGCCAGTGCCATGACTATAAAAACTACTGCTAGTGATGTTTCCGTAGCTGCTGTGGCTATTTAATATACTACGGTCAGTTATCTATGCCTTGCAGGCCAAGCTTAATAGCAACTATACGGACAATTGGTATAGCAGTAAAAAGTGCTTGGGCTACACCCAGACGATGTGCTAGTTGTAATTGGTTTGGAATGGCGGAAATTTTACGCTTTTTGCCTACTTTTCTGGAAACAGTTTTAGATAGTTAAAATTTGATGATGGCCCCAGGTTAGGTTTTAGTAATTTACCCTTCTTAAATAAAAGTTCGGCTAGATCCACAAAACTGAATGTCCACTCCAACACAGCCACTTTGAGCTATCTTTTATTGCAAACGTGTGGACTTTTTTCGCCTCGGGCTTGAGAAGTATAAAAAAAATACGTTCAACGAATGTCCGATACCATCGAGATACGCCTGGTAACAAAAGAAAATTTAACATCACTATAAATTATATAACACGTTGACTCGGCGAAGGGAAAACGTTTCGAAAATAACCCAACTTTATGCAAATGAATCGGTCCATTAAAGACAACACCCAAGTGTGCATATAATTATTCCATACAAAAGATATCAGTGTCGGAAAAACCAAGCAAACAGTGCTTATCTTGCCATCTAACCAGTCTCATAGTCTGTTCGCTCCGTTTCCTTCCCATTATGATAAATAAACCACTTTTATCGAGAGTGGAATTGGGACCGCTCGCATCTTTCCCGTTTTAATGAAAAGAAGAGGAGTCGGCTCGGAGAGGAAATCGAATTGAATGTAATATACATCAACACATTTACATCGTCCGCTCGAGTCCGAGTTTGAGTTGGTTGGAGTCCACTTTTCCTCGAAGCGTCTAGTTTTCTTTCCGCCACACACTTAAAGTGAAAACGCATGTTGGCCATTTCCCATTTGCAGCCATCCGGTAAAACGAATGACAAATATGCTTCTTGGAGAAAGAGAGAATCCTCATCGCCACCCGACCGACCGATCGTAAGACGACGCGTGCGAAAATTGCACTTTTCGCAAATAGGAATATTTACAAACGTATCTACGTAAGAAACAGAAACGAAACAAAAATGTAGGTGAGGCAGATCGTCGCATGCAAAGAAGACGATCTTTTGCCCGTTTTCTCTGCGCGCCTATTTCTCATCTCGTCTCTATCCTCAGACATCGCCAATTGGTAGAAAATCTGCAACTAGAGATAATTATCATTTGAGCCGCCACGCAGTAACGCAGGTGGGGGCATGGCATACTCGTAACTACTGCGAAGTAACTAATAAAAACAAAAACTCGAATATCCATTCGATCGACAAGTTTAGCACTTTCAGTGTTGTTTGTGGGAGGGGGGCCTCGGGCCTCATAGGAGAAAGTTATCTGTACCACTACTTTACCTGGTGTGGAATTCGTCGAACGAATTGTTGGATACTTGTCGCGCACAAATAGCTCTGTCGATTTGGGTGCCGCAACATATCGAATTCCGGGAACAGCTATCAGTGATAGACGGCTTCATCTCAGGTTCAGGTTGGGTGCGTTAATTAATTACAGTTTTAATGGAACTGGCCGACCGATTGAGACATCTTCATTGGCCGCAATGACAATAAGTGGATAAATTCGATCCCGGGGTGGGGTTTGTTGGTGTGCGTACTTTCGATTCGTGGAATATGCGGATGTATACTAGGAGCTAATGCGCTTGTAAAAAAAATCGAGAGTTGGGTAAATGTACTCGCGTTTTTTAATTTCATTGATTTGTTTCATTCGGTGGTTGGGATGATTCGTAAGAATGGTGGGTAGAACCGTCATACCATTTGAAGGCAGTGAAAGTATTGTGCATTCACCGACAGCTGATGACAGTTTTAACCGAGAACTTACGGCCTTCCCTTATTTCTTTCAGTCAAATAAATAAATTATCCAATTTGCAAGATAAGAGGCAGCATTTTTAAAAGATAAAAGACTGACTGACTGCAAAATAGATCTCACTGACATTTGTGTGACAATTTTTTGTCATTTTCGTTTTTTTTTTTTAAATTTATATTTTTATTGATTTGCTTAGCCTATGACACCTCGGGACAGAATACCAACTTAATGACACCCCACTCTTCAAAATCGGTCAAGCAGTTTGGGCTACAGGGCGTCACGTATAGGAACGTACATAGGATACGCGCGAAACACATAGCCCGCCCTGTGTCCAGTCGGGTAAAAATCCGTGAGCTTCCAAAACTTGCTATAAGGTAATGGCTTCTCTAAGACGAAGGAATGTAATTTACTTTTTAGGTGCAAAATTATAGCACCTATCTGCAAATATTTCAAGAAGCTGTTGAAGAATAATGGGCTCGAATGTGGACAAAAATAAAGTTTTATCAGTTCTTCCTTTTTAGTTTATGAATTTAAATCAACGATCAGAAAAAGTTGCTTGTGAAAATTCATAAAAAGATGAACAAAAAATTGTTGTTTTACATATTTTAGCATACGGAAACACATCTCCGGTACACACTTTGTAATATTTCCCGCTATATGTGCGCAGCTGATTAAACCAAAACAGCGTCCAATTGTTGTTTCAACTATTAAATCGAGTAGGTGAAAAAATTTACCTCGTGCATACATCAACTTACGTTGCTAACGTTAAGCACGGCAATTCAACTACAAAATTACCAAGTTCGTGTCAATTGGATTGTGCTGGGCTAGTTGATCAATTCATTCGATTGTTGAAAAACCTTGTACACCTAGATGATCACCCACTGAAATAGGCTTCGTATTCATTCGTTTATTGACTTTTTTTTTTGACAAATGTGCTTCTTGAGCTAAAGCGTGTTTTATTTACTCTTAACACTTACTATTAACACTCTCGGGCACTTGATGAAGATTTGAATGTTAAAAAAACGAATTGAATGCACTGAATGGATGACAGTTGAAGTATACCCTATACTGGAAACGCCCTTGACTTCGGTTTCAGTGGGAGTGGCTACCATATAAAACAGTAGTGAACATACGGGCATAAACTACAGCAGTAGCAGTGGAGTGGCTTAAATAATATTTTTAATGAATTCCTTACTTCAACTCTAACAGGGACCCATAGGTTTTTTTTTCGCACTTATCTCAACTTTGGCAAATAAAAATTCCAGAAGTTGAGCACCCACTAACAAAAAAAAACAGAACAGACATTTTTTTTTTGTTTACAAAAAACTTAAAAAAGGAATCGCAAATACAAACAAAATCTTACGTATTTAAAAAAAAAAACTTTTCCACATGAATACAAAATCCAGACAGAGCTATGTGAGAGTCATCCATTGAAAATGAAAGTGTTAAATTTAAAACCAATGCACAGTGCAGTGTACGGCCGGCCTAAGAGTGCATCTATTGGCCGCCGAGATCGTGTGATTTAACGCATCTAGACTTATTTTTTATGGGGCCTACATTAAATCATTGAACGAAATTGACCAAGAAAAATTCAAAAAGTTCTGAATTCACGCAGACGGTCGCTGCAAAGGGTAGACATAGACATTGTGTCGTGTATGGTCCCTACTAGAGGAGCTCAGAGCCAATATTGAACGAGAAATAGCGGCCGTATCGGTCGAAATGTGCGGCCGAGTCATCAAAAACTGGGTTCAACGTATCGATCGCTGCATACGTTCCCGTGGTGGATAAATATTTGGATATTAATTCAAGCCAATAAATTGTTTTTTGAGATATCTTAAACAGTTTGCATTTTATTTAATAAATAACCCCCGTATTAATAAAAGGCTGTGTAAAAGTTATCAACTTGTTACTCAGCAGTTATGTCCAATTTTTGTATGCTATCTGACGTTTGCTAACTAACTTACTTGTGCACATTTTTTTATTAATAAGGGGGTAAGTTGTCAAGTCCTTAATAAAAGACCCTACTTCGAAATTCCAATTATTTGTTAAACATTTTCCCTTTTAATTAATTTTGTTAATTTTCCTCAAAAAGGGAAAATTGTCACGACTTATAATCACTGAATTGCCCGCCAATTGCTGCACAGAGTGAAAAAAGTATTTGTGCTACTGAAATGTCAAAATGTTCGAATATTTGGGATCATTCTGCGAAATCTTTTATTTTGTTATGAATTTTCTGTTATAATCGTAAAAGGTCTCGACCATAAAAGATCTTTTATAAATCGTGTTCTGGGTTTTGAACTTTTTTGGAACTTCGAAAATTGAAATCTTTTTCGAGCATTTCAAAACAAACAGATTTGTTTTTATTTTTTTGTAAATAGTAAATGATCAAATTTTTGCAAAAAAAAAAAAAAAAACAATAAAATGCCGGCTGAAAAGAGTAAGTTTTGAATTATAACGCACATCAGGAAGATCGAATGGGTTACTATTAAATCTTAGTTCCAGCAAAAGTAATCGGTGTTTTCGGCTAAGGAAAAATATAAATTCATAAATTTCACCCGAAAGTCATGGTATAGGTAGCGCTGTATTATATTATTTTGTATATAAATTATTTTCAATTATCATACCTACTTTTTTATACACATTAATTACATTTGTCTCCTTTTGCAAGCATTTCGTTGACAAAGATTTATATGGAGATCCATTTCAATCAAAAATTTTCTATTTAATAAAAAATCTTTTATAATAAAAGTCACAAAATTCGATCTTTTATTCTGTTATGATTTTTAACAGAATTCATTAAAGATTATTCCACACCAATTCTAGAGACCGTAAAAGATTTTTGACAGTTCGAACTTTTGTATGGAAATTTATAACAGAATAACAGAACAAATGGATAAAAGATTTTCCCGAATGGACCTGATTACCGTTTATAGTTAGCAATAAAATAAGTTCTATATTCGCCTATAGAAAGGATATTATTTTGCATTCTTTATATCACAAACAAATAAAAAGGATCAACTTCTTCAATATTCTTCTGCCTATTTGTCAATTTTCATTTACCAAATAAAAAGTTGTGTCGTTTTTGGGACACGCTGCATTTTTTATTCCTGCTTGTAATGCAGTGAAACCAGACCTTGTTTAACGTCACTTCACTACTGACATTTTACAAACACTAACACAATCAATCATTCCTAGTGTAAAGTCAATATTAGAATACATTCATCATGACTGTTTACTACTGTAGCTAGTCCTAAACGATTAATTATATCTTTTTGCGATCTATCTTCTGTTTCGATGGTAAATTGGTTCGATTGCGATTATGAGGCAACGCCCACGCTTGCACAAGTGGTATTTATTTTGGGGTCATAACAATCAGATAAAATTAGATAAAATTACGATAACAGCGTGAAAAACGCACTTAAGTAAACGTATCAAGGTAAACACAAAATCAGATAACAAAAGCGTTTGCGTCGACGACGCGACGTACGCACTAGTTCCACGCACTATCTATACAAAAAGTGGTTATGTGCGCTACGACGTTATAATATTCGTAGTTGTGCAACTTTGCCTTTTCTTTTTTTCGTATTTTCTATAGCGTAAAAAAAAAAAAAAAACTCTTTTGTTATGATTTTATAAATTCATAAACTCACAAGAGTTTATAAGATTTAATCATATGTAGCTATCTAGGCCTTATGTGACCGTTGGCTGGGAAATTGAAAACAGCCAAATCGATAGAAAGAGTTAGACCAGTTTCGCTTAACATAATATGCCAAATTATGCATTTGTTGACTTTGACACTATAATGTGTGGCTTTCTCCTATGGCACGGTCAATCGCATTTATGGGCCTTCTTAAACACGGTATATTTGTCCACATCAATTTGCATAAGCCTAAGATTTACTCTGAAGGTATCTCACATGTGTGATGCCCACAGTCGTGGTAAATACTTCTGGTTTTGGTCAACTCCGAAACACTTTGCTAATTAGGGTCTTAAGCTACTCAAAGCTGAGTGTAATTGCCGGTAATTGTTCCGGCACGACTCTGGTATGTACATAACTTTGTGGGTGTTTTAAGAATGGTATACTTTTGTAGTAGGGTTTTTTTGTCAGTAAACTGTAGTGAAATACGAAGTTTCATGTGAAATACGATGTTTCATGTGAAATATCTATCAACAAATCGCTTTGAAGGAAGTTTAATAACCCCTCGCAGTCATGTACTTAAACATGTCCCATTGCGGTGCCGCATTTAACAGAAAATGCTTTATACCATCATTAGTGAAGAAACAAAACAGGAATAAAGAAAACTATCTTAATGCTTTCTTTTCCATTGCAGATGCGAAAAAAAGTAAAGCAAACGACTTAAACAGGCCAGCAACTGGGCGATTGGTGACAAAGTAGGTAGTATAGCAAAATCTCGAGGGTTCACATGACTCTTTCAAATAGACAAACTGGAATGGACACTGTCAATGTGTGGACGCAAATCAAATTAGCTATGAAAAAATATCTAGGTATGCTTGCCATTCTGCTTTTTATGTGTCTTCAGAAAAGAAACGAGTCTTTCATTTCGCTTTATACTGAGTTGTGAATGGTATGGTTGGCTTGTTAGTAGCATTTATTTAAACCTTTGAGGAGATTGCATTGTGATTTTAAATGTGGGTTAGTTGAACATTTACCTATAAATACACAGAAACACGTAACGTATGATCTCCTAAGAGGGATTGAATTGGTATCTCTTTAACGTGTCAAATTGAAAATATTGAGGAGTTTCGCCTTTAAATTTGTAAAAGTAGAGTGTGTAGCTGGTATTTTTAAGAATTTATTTTTAATATGGCAACACTTAAGCAAAAACTGCTGGTTTTTCTGACAGCTCAACCAAGAATCAAATAAATACAGGATTACGACTTTCAGATAGTTCGCGTGCTGATGTGTAAAATTTGACGGGTTGGGTACGATATCCTGCTTTTCAAAACACTGCTTTTTAAAATCCCGCTTTTTTCATCCTGTTTCTTACAATCTCGCCTTTTTATAATTCCGCTTTTTATAATCCTGTTTCGTGTAAGTCCGTTTCTTTTATTTCCGCTTTTTTTAATAATCTAGCTTTTGCAATTGAAACTGTTTTATTTTCAAAAATCGGGATTTTTAAAAAGCGGGATTATAATAGATCGATATTTAGAATGAGCGGGATTTTCAGAGGCAGTATTTAAAAAAATAGGGATTTTATAACACGGTGTTTTATAACTTTTTAAGCTGGATTTAAAAAAAAACGGGATTTGAAAAAGCGGGATACCGACACGCTCCCAATTTTGACAGATCGACACGCGGTACTATATTCTGAAGTAGCTTTTCTGTATGGTGTGACATATCCACGCAATAGAAATGACAGAATGTCTTTTTATCGAACTGTCATCGGCTTTTCAAAGTTTCGACTTTATATATCAATTTGTAACAAACTGTCAACCAATTCAACAAACACAAAAGTAGAAAGCAAACCTACTTTATCTGTCGAATTCGGCATTGATTATGGGCTACCTTTCACCAGCTGACTTGTAATCTATTCATCTGTCAGTTGCCGGACACCGATTGGCATTTATCAAAAGACTTATACATTCATACAGTCTTACGCCCAAGGAGCGTTTTAGAAATTGTGGAAATTTCTGGTTTTGTTTACAGCAAAAAATGTTTAGACAATCAATCGCAAATTTTACGATCAACATAATCAAATAACTAAATTCGACAAAATTTCGACCCGGGCTTACTTTTTTCGAATCTAATAAGGTATTCGATTGAGCACTCTCAGAACACTTTTTTGCTCTAGGTTACTTTTTATGTTCGCTTGGTACTTTTGCAAATCTGGATTTTGTCTAATATTTGCTTCAGAATTATTAATACAAGTTTGACAACTGGAGGAGTTGCTTTACGTTTTCTAATGTGAATCTATATTTGTACACTATAAAATTTATCTATAAATATTTACCCCCGTATTAATAAACACTGTGTAACAGTTATGAATGTCCAATTTTTGTATGCTATCTGACGTTTGCTAACTAACTTACTTGTGCACATTTTTTTATTAATAAGGGAGTTAGAAATCAATCGGGTCGCAAATGTCGAATATTTTAATATAAGATTTAGCCAGTTAAGAAAAGTATCGAAGGCTACACATATTCGAATCTCACGAATTTCAACACAAAAAAGAGCAAATGATGTTTTTATGTTCGATTAGACACCCAAAATCTGAGAGGAGCCCAATCGAATACCTACCACATTAGTGATATAAAAGAGAATGGGATAAGTGACCGCATTAAAAAATCCAACAGGTCTTTGCGTACACTTGACTTAAGTTTTTATTTATATTTTTATTTATTTATATTTATTTATTCATTATCACTATAAACTAGTTTACAATAGTAATTCTACTTAATAATATAAAGTGATTATAATAAATTCATTATCATTCTTAACTTAGCAGTTAGTGTTGAATGATAGTTAAATAACAAAACGATTTTCATACAAAGGAATAACTGACGTCAATCGCTTTCGAAAAGATCTATAGGCGCTTTTATAAAAAATAACTTATATTAGCGAGTACAAAATTACAAAGTAACGAGTAGCTGGTCATTGGCATAGCAGTTGCTCTAAAGATCTCCGATATTTTCTTCTAAGACGGCGCGAAAGTTTTAACCGAAACAAGCCGTCATCTTAAACTATCGGTCGGTATTCGTTATTGTATGAATTTTCTGCTTTTCCATCAAATTTGATAGGATTGTGTTCATAAATTGGCAATATGGCGTTTGAATCAAATCAAGTAGATACCTAGTTATATAAATGGACAATTTCTGTACTTCTATTCGTCTCGACTCATAAAGTGCTGTCAAACAACAACCTTTAGGCCCGTTTTCTGATACTTCTCATACCGATTTAAGTTCAATACTTAAATACCTTATGGGCTACTTTTTCTATGTCATAAACTGTCACATTTAAGTGGAACTTAAATCGCTATAAACGGGCTTAGAGCTTCCTTGGCTGCTAATTCCAATGGAACTCTAAATTTAATTTCATATACGTTACGTACGAATAGGGTTTCTCGCTTCAACTTAAAGACAACCAAGAAAAAATCAATAAAGTTTTAGGAAATTTAATTTTTTTTTTATTCACGTTACTCAACTTAATTGAATGCGACATTTTTGGATGTTTCGGCTAATTTTAAATAAAGCATGTGCCAAAGGTCCGGCAAATTACATACGTCAGCTGGAAAGAAGTTTCACGTTTCCGAATGTGTGCCTTTCACATGCGCATACGTCACTGTCACTACCCTAGGTAAATGCCATCGAACTTTTACAACGGAAAAACCAAAAAATATATACACATACCTACTCGTATAAGCACATAATCCAGTGGTGTCAAATGCGGATGAGTAATGAGCCTCGAAAATAATGTACATGTCATACACTCACAAAACACATAAACGGTTGTAACTATATGACGCAGTTGCATTGTCACTTGTATAGCAATTTCTTATGAGGAACTATTTACGCTTTTGCAGAGTAGGCATTCATTTTCGTCTTGTAAACAAATTCACCAGAAGTTATTATCATTACTAACCAAACAATTGGAATGGAAATTACTTGTCGCGATAATTTGAAGATTGACATTTCCCCTGTTTCATATAGGTACCTACTCTTAAAAGCGGCGACTTGATAAATTGCCATCACGGTGTTTAAGCAGTGGTTCTTGACTTTTGAGTCATTACCGATGAACAATGCGTTGACCCAAGATACCAACAGAAAACCTCTTGCTAGAGGTAGGTACCTTCACGACAAAAAAGGTCAACGAATCGTAAACCACATGATTCCAGATGCCGGTCCCGATCCCGGTCCCTCTTTTGGACGTTGCGCTGAGTTGCTCTATACGAGTACAGGTCGTTATTCTTGCGCCGTGTACGTTTATTAACACTCCCCCATGTCAGTTTCGGGCTTGATGCTTGTTTAATTGCCATCAGGTTATGGCTGACGGAACGTCTGCCCACCTGTACGATGCGCCAAGAATTTTACACCCGAGTGAGTTTCAAGTGTAATATATGCGGTCGCGGCTCGTAGTTCCACTGTCTGGCGAGTGTAAGTGTGGAATCGAACAGAAAGAACATCGCAGAAGTTATTGCACCGATTTTGAGATTCTCAGCCGCAAGTTCTTGGTTACGCGTCGGTGGTTGCACTTTTTTGTTGTTGTTTATTTAACCTACGGTAAGTGCGAGAGCTGTACATGTACATACATACTTACAACCGTCCATGTGACACGCCATGCGTTTAGATTTTTTTCCAGATTTCCACGCACAGCGCACTCCACATTCACAAAGATTGAATGTGAACTTAACCGCAAACCCATTCAACATTCCATTAACTTTCTACCAGTCACAAAACCGCATAAGTCCCCACCCCAACCCAATAATGTACCCGCAAAACTATCGCAAATCGCAATGTGTGCTGACGCTGAGGTGATCGTGGTTGGTGTCGAGTATCGAATTAGGCGCGGGAAAAAATAGTTCACAGATTTTCTTCCAGCAAATTGGATAATGTGACGTAAATTGATGCTTGGATTGAGAGCAACGTCGTCGTCGACGATATGGTCACGAATATGGACCACAAAAGTGTATTGCCCTTGTTTTTATTTTGGCACAATGGCTTGGACATTTTTGCCGGTGACTAACCGCATTCGTACGAGCCATTGACTCTTTTGTGGGAGGCTAATCGATTACAACAGTTTTGAGTGGCATGATGTGGACGACTTAGGAATTAAATTGAAAGTTGATTTTTGCGGTACCGCACCGATTTGGTACCACGAGACCTAAATCAGTTCTGAATTGTTCGCAATGAAGTTGGAATTAAGTCAGAAATTGGAGCGATCGAATTTGGTCGCAGTGTTTGGATATTTTACCTGTCTGTAAATAAAAGGATTTGATTCAAGTGAATCTAGAGCTGGCCCTGGCAGTTGGCTTTTGAGAGATATGTAAATTACACGAGTGCCTCTTCGGGAAATTCTGAACTCCCTCTTGTAACAGCCTCAGAGAGGTGATACCTTTAGACTCTGTGTTGTTTGTTTGATACCATCATATTTGACAAACTTGTAGGATTAACGAGCAACATTGAGTAGAAAAAAAATTTAAATAAGGATACGGACCCCTTTTATAAACATGAAAGCGTACTTTATCAAATGAAGAAGATAAGAAAGAGAGCAATCTATAAAAATTGGCTCGTGCTATAAATATAAACAAACCTACTGATAATATAAATGCTAATCTGTCACGTTTGCAACATGACCGACCAAAAGACGGTGAAAATATTTTAGGTAGCTCTTAATGTAAAACTTTAATTCATATTTTGTCTACCTTGTAAAACTAATAATGACTTAGGTTAATCTTTACGTTGTAAAATATTTATCTATATAAAGGGTTTCCCAATAAGAGGTGTTATTTTGGTATTCAAAGAAAAATGCCATTTTTTTTAGATAAATGATCGGATGTTTATTTCATTATAAAGAGGAAGATATACCACGAGCACGCATACAGGACCATATCCTTTCACAATAACACCTCTTATTGAAAACCCCTTTATTTATATAAAGGAGTGACGTTAGCTACAACGCTTATAACTCAGGAACACCTGAACCGATTTCGATGATTCGGGCCAATTCGGACTAGTCTCCGGCCAAACAAGAAGCCAATTGTTTTTGCCCCAAATAATTTTTTTGCCTCAAATCAAGTATGCGGCGCTATGTGAAGAAACTTCAGCTCACAGCAAACATGAGAGCTTTGCATTGCTGAACGATCCATCTGTTCAAGACTTCTCCAAGTCCAAGCAATTGCTGACTATCGGGAATGGCCATGTTCCTGTCGACGAATTGAGCGGATTGATTTCATTTCCTTCGAATTGTTGCAATTTTTTTCATCGAAAGACGAGCTTATCAACAAAGTACACCCGGACATCATTGCTAACCACAAATTAACGAATGGTCTAGTAAGCGAGCAATTTTAGCGGCTAAGAATAAAAATGTGGATGACTTAAACTTTGTTATTCAGAAGCAAATCTTTTGGGGCTCTGCAACCAACTATCCAACTGAATTTTAAAACTGCTTGGACGTGCCTGACTTATATCACCGCACAATTTACAACTAAAGTTTGACTCGGTATAGTCATCAGTCATCACGGTTCGAAATCTAAACCAACCAAAACTATGCAAAGGAACGCGTTTGGTGATAAGAAAACTGATAAACAATGTGGATCACGCGACGCTACTCAAAGGATAATTCAAAGGTGAGGAAGTTCTCATCCGAAAATTCCGAGGATTCCGATGATCCCAACCGATATAGGTACCCTTTGAGTTTAAACGATGACGATTAATAAAGATCAATAACTGAGTGTTTGTGGTCTGAATTTAGAAAATACATGTGGCATGTGCAAACCATCCACTTTATTCGTTCTTACGCCTGATAACAAAACGAAAAATATTGTGCATCACAGTGAAGATAATAAACCCAAGTGTTAGCCCGTGAATCAAAATACAAAGCTTTATCAAAGCAAATGTCTTGCTGACGAGACATTGAACTACTTGATTTTTATAATTTTATTGAATTTGTATTTCCTTATGAACTATTGAACTTAATCTATATAAATAAAAATGAAATGATGTTCGTTGGTAAGGGCATCACGAGAGAACGGCTGGACCGATTTGGCTGATTTTTTTTTTAAATGTTCGTAATTCTCCTAGCCAGGTTTTTACGGACAAAAAATTTGTCCACGCCCCCTTCTACGCCCACTTTTTTCAATATATTAAGGTTTTTGCGGAAAGCAAATTTTTCCACGCCCACTTATTTCCACGCGCGTTATTCTATTTGTTTTGTGCCTAATATTCCTGAAGAAGTTCTAAATTCGGACAATTTACAAAAATAATTTTCGTGTGCACTCTCCATCATCATCATCATCTATCTATATAAATAAAAATGAAATGATGTTCGTTGGTAAGGGCATCACGAGAGAACGGCTGGACCGATTTGGCTGATTTTTTTTTAAAATGTTCGTAATTCTCCTAGCCAGGTTTTTACGGACAAAAAATTTGTCCAAGACATTGAGAAGCCCTTTCAAGACATTTATACTCTCGGATGTTTGTCAGACGTTCGCGAGAGGAAGCGCAGCGGAAAAAAACCCTAAGTCGGAATTGGGTTCTTGCGGGATTCGAACCTGGGACCCCCGCATAGCAGTCCAACACACTAACCACTAAGCTACTGCGACTACGGGTACAGTTTGATAGATAGGACTATTTTTTTCGCCACCTATCGTGTCCAAAATAGTGATAGATAGGACTATTTTGGACTCGATAGGTGGCGCTGTGTTCAATCTCATAAACCACTTAACCGATTTCAATGAAATTTTGGGGCTGTGTATGGTTGGTTACAGTTTGAAAGATAGGACACTATTTTGGTATGGTGGGTACGGCTATATGTAAAAGAGATTGTCGTCCGTATGTGCACTCATAACTCGGGAATGGATCGTGCTTCGTGGATTCGTATTGACCCAAGGAAGGACATTTATGCTATTTTTTTTGTCGTGAAAATAAAAGTTTACGGGATGGGATTGGGGATGGAATTTTGCATGAAGAACCGCATTTAAAAAAAAATAAGATTGAATAGAAATACGGGAAGTGTCACTTCCAATACAACAAAAATTATTTAAAATCTTTATTTTTGAATATTTTGATATGACAGGCTTACCGCTACACAATTTGAAATTGAAAGTCGGTTCAATTATAATTTTGTTGCGCAACCTCAATCCACCGAAATTTTGTGAAGAATCTCAAATCAAATGTCATGGAAAAAGCGACGATTTCGAGTGAAAAATTCAAAGGAAATCATTCTAATTCCGCGAATTCGGCTTATTCTGAAAGATTTGCTATTCGTACTAAAGCGTAGCAATTTCCCGTTTCGCTATGACAATTAATAAGTCTCAAGGACTATCGCTGGAATTTTGTGGAATCAATATTGAATTCCCATGTTTCTCCTAAAGTCAAGTGTATGAACTTCCGCTTTATACATCGTGTATCGTAATCGTAAAGGACATGTGCATAGTGCATGCTGAGTATTATTATTTTCATTACATTAACGAATATGGGCGAAACAAAGTTCGCCAGGTCAGCTAGTTAAAATAATAAATTAAGTTTAGCTGAGAGGTATCATTAAATTAATTAAAAGTCAAAATAAACTCACTAGCTAACTATTTAAGGTGGTGTAGATGTAGTCACATTCAGTCTCTGATTTATTAATGAGCATACCACTCAGCTTACTTCATATGTGAAGATTTGTGTAACCATGTAAACCAGTGGTTCCCAACCTTTTCAACAGCATGTCCCCCTTATGGCGAATTGGTGAATCGCATGCTCAAGCAAAAATTCCAAATGTTCATTGGAAAATATATTTAATACATCAAGAATTTTGTATACATGTTTGTATACCTACATGTTTGTTTATATCCTTTCGTAAATTGATTTTGAAAAACGTATTTTTATTTATTAGTAGTATAAGACGTTCAATGCGACTTCTGTGGTTGCGTTTTCTATATCTGCACACAGTAATAAATATTGAAGTCTTCAATATTGTATTGCATCAAAAATTAACAGTTCAATTGTGTCCACGCCTCCCTTTTACAATCCCCATGCCTCCCTTGAAGCCGTGCGCCTCCGATTGGGAACCACTGATGTAAACAAACAATAAACAACGTGCCAATCTTCAGTCAGTATCATTTCAGTCGTTTGTCATTCACAATCATACTCAAATCCGATTCTGGCCCATTCAGTGTCCATTTTTATTTTATTTTAAATATACCGAACTCTTGGTTTCAAATTGCGTTCGTAAATTCCCCAGAAGACCGGAAATGATTGCCAAACAAAACACGCCCATCAAGTGTCACTTTCGGCATAAACTTCAAGTGATCGCCTCCAGCTCAGTTGAAGTATATTACTCCGCGAGGTTTTATAGATTTGTAATTGTATATGAAATTTTAAAAGTCAGCTTCTAGGTGCGAAACAATTAAACTGTGTAGCCGCAGGTGGTAACAGGTGGTAGAAATAAATTCCATCCGGTCAGTCTCAGTGGAATGTGCGAAGGTGAAGAAGCGAAACCACTACAGACAGCACTGATAGGTCAGCGCAAAAAGCTCAAACAAAAAAAAACACGGCTTCACTAGAGTAAAAACATTTTAATTTTTCATTTTAATCAAACTCACCCGAATGAAACAAAACGACAATTGATCGGAACTGTTGTCCGTGTTCGAAGATGTATCCATTGTGTTGGTGTTTGTTGTTGCTGGCTGTAACTAAATTCCACGAAAAAATTTTATTGAGTTGCAGTTGAAATGTCAGACGGCTGACAGTAGACCACCATTCATAAAGACGGTAAAACTAAACAACCTTCGTGGCGCGCGAAGAAAGTAAGGTGCGAAAAACGTTACGTTACAACTACGGTGGTGTATTCATTTCAAAT
Source organism: Cheilosia urbana (assembly GCA_946477585.1). Taxonomy (NCBI): domain Eukaryota; kingdom Metazoa; phylum Arthropoda; class Insecta; order Diptera; family Syrphidae; genus Cheilosia; species Cheilosia urbana. Next base: position 12,360,685 of record OX297854.1, on the reverse strand, counting down.
TCACACACATGCAATATCAATTTAGAACAACAATTTCACTCACAATATTTCATTTTCTAAATATTTGCACTGAAAACGCATCAAACATAAATAATGGAGATTTTTCTCTTTTTCTTTTGCAATTTGAATGCGTCTCGGAGGAAGGAAACCAGTCACACGGAAGATACTAACCACGCGAGTAAAAAATGTTGTTGTGCACGCCCCGGGAGTTAGGGTTTCCTTTGTTACTCTAGATAGATCTAGATGTTTTCTCTTTATCTGGATGCACTTGCTTTCTTTCGATTGCACTGCTGTTATTTGTGGATTCTTGGAGATCTTTAATTGACAAGACTGGCCCAAATGAAAGTGATTTTGTTTAATACCTTAGACGAATTAAGTGAATTAATTAGGTTGAGGTTTAATTTTTATTATGTTTATGTGAGCGGTGCGATTATACAGTTCAGTAGTGCGTTCGAGTTCGCGAAGAATTTCACTTTAAAGTCGTTGAAGTGGGTACATATCTGTAAAGAAAAAGGCGAATTAGATGAAGCAATTAGTGAAATAGTTTTACTTTCTTGTTATCTATACTGTGTAGCGATCTCACTGCGGCTAATTTGAAAAGCTTTACGGTGGAATGTTAAAGTTACGTATAAAGAGGCATGTATGGAGGTATGTATTCGTGAGAATACTGAAGAAAGATATATATCTCAAAGGGAGAGCAGTTATTTGAATTTTAAATAGGTATTCGAATTCGAAGAGAGATAAATTAAAACGAGAAGATCGTACCAGACAATCTGGTAGAATCGGGGAGAGGTCATCGTTTTCCTTTTCGGTTGGTGCACAACTCAACTAAACTCAACTCTACTTAACTGCAGGGGATCCATAGGTGTTGTCGGCCCTTTTCAAGTTTGCATTTAGAGCACGGAAAAATGTTCTTGTTTGAAATGCAACGTGCTTGGGAAATTTACATAAGTAGTTAACGATCTTACACTGTTTTTTTAGAAACGAATGCGACCATTAGAACTCATTTAAAAATGGGATGATGTTAAAATATACAGTCTACAATTGATTGCGAGTTATATATACATATTCACAGCAAGGTCTACAGATTTTCTTGATTGTTTTTTTTTTAATATTAATGAATATATCGTGCGTTTTATAATTTACGGCCATTTTTATTATTTTCCCGTAGTGAATTTATCTACTTTTTCTTGGACTGACAAAAAGAGGCACTTCCAGTGACGTTTCGTTATACCATCCCTTAAAGGACTCACTTATAACTTATAAGTCGATTTTCTTTTAATACAGTTAAAAAAGAGAATCGGATCTTGCGGATAGTTAACCTAAGCAAGCTTTTCCTTATGTTGAAACTTCTGAAATGGAATTATTAGTGTGTAATTTTTTGTTTCTGCAGCTCCTCAGTGATAAAGAATAACATAGACAGCTGCTTGCTGAGGGCACAACTTCTGTTTCAAACATTTTTTTAGCAGTATTATTCATTAAAAATATAAGTTTTCGGAATCTTTTTTCAAAAAGCTATGCAATCAATTCTGTTTAGTAGGACTAAAGTCAACTGTGATATAGCTATAATGTCAGACAGCCAGGCGGCTATTTTGAGCTTAATACCTACGTCATTAAATCCAAACTTGTATGGGAGTGCCTACAAAAACGCAATGAAACAAAATAACCCTCTGCTGGGTGCCTGGCCACGTAGGAATAAAGGGTTATGAAATGGCCGACTCCCTAGCAAGAAGGGGAGCATCAGAAACTTTCATAGGTTCTAAACCATTCTGTGGAATAGATGATCACACCCTCAAAGAAGAATTAAGAAAACTAGAGGAAGAAAATCGGGCTAAAGCCTGGCAAAACACTCAGGGCATGAGGCAGGCCAAGAAACTTCTGGGGCAATATAACCGGAAAAGATTCCAAGCTTGTATCGGCGCGATCAAAAATAACCTCCTATACTAATGGGGTTCCTAACGGGGTACTGTAGACTCAAGGAACACCTGAGCAAACTGGGTATATCTGAATAAGGTCTCTGCAGATTCAGCTATGAGTCGACCCAGAACACTTGCTGGGATCATGTGGCACTGACCCAAACAAAATTAAAACACTTGGGCAAGTATCAACTTTCTGATGACGAAATTCTGTCACTGGAGAGCCAGCACTCATCCTTAGATTCTTAAAGGAAACTGGACTGCAGAGAGTGCTATAAGACGGATTTCTTTCGCCAAGGAGAAAGAAGAGTACTACAGCACCCTCTAAAATGATTCCGTAAGAAATTATACTGTGAGGGAATATACCACTCTGAGGCGTAAGGGGATTAAATAGACAGTACAACAACATCTTTCACATAGTAATAATAAAAATAGTCCTTATGGACTATATTAGAAATAGCACATAGCTTAACCTCACTTTTATCCGCCCATAGCTAAACGTTTGCACAAAATGCTCGCAGATTGAGGGGAAAAGCTATAAGTTTGGCGCTTTTTTAATGAAAAAGGTGAAAAAGAGTGACAAGCTTATAAAAAACAATTAAAAATCACTGTGAAACATAAAATGTTTAAAAATAAAATTGAAATGTATTTTGATTACGAATAAATTTCAACGAATGTTCATATTATACATGAAAGAAAACAGCCCATCGAACATCTACGTAAGACTTTTTGTGCATCTGAATGCACTCGTTTTGACCTGATGTTTTATTAGAAAAGGAAATTATTGTATAATATTTATATGTTTATGTGATATGCTGACTTTAAGGTTGTTAATGAAAACAGTTACAGTTTTCATGTTTTTCTTATGAAACCAAGTGCAAATTTCACTTAGCGGAGAAAAAGGTTTTTTTTCTTTGAATTTAGGGAGAAGACAGGGAGAAAACAGTCTTGAAAGTCTGGGGTGCGATTCTGTAAAAAACGATTTCGCTTTTGAAAAAACGATAGAAATCACGCGATAGCGAAAATTTGCATCATATAATTCCTTACGTTTTTTTCTCTACATTCGTTTAGGTTTGACAAACTGTGTGACAGAAAAATTATAGTTTTGCGGTCTCAGTATGTCGTTTTATTTTCGTTAAGTTGTTTTGACAACGAACAGCTGACAATTGAAAATATTTTGAATGTTGAATTTGATTGTTTACGAAGCGGACGTTTGGTGTGAAAATGTAAGTTAAATAAATAAATAATAATTTACCGTTAGATTTCAATTAATTATTTTTCAATATGCGCATATTTTATCCATTCTTCTAGCTCTGTTGGCCATTGAATCCATTGAGGAAAGAAAATATCATCCAATACATCAATACATTCGTGCAATATTTTAGACAAAGTGCTCTGTGCACTGTGCGAGAGGAGGAATAAAATCATTTCCAACTAACCATTGGTATCCTCATCCAGCCAGTACCTCTAATGTTGCGGAAAGTTTTAAAATAGGAGGAACGTATGTCGTTCCTGTACCTGTATGCAAATTAATATTGTCCAGCACATACTTAAAGGCGGCTTTGCACAAAACTAAATAGAAAAACGAACTTTTTAATCAAAATAAACCAACTTTTTGTCAGGTAATGTGAGAGGATTTGAACAATCCCGCAGATTTTTCCTAATTTTTCTTAATTTTACATGTTCAATTTCAACTTCACTTTCTTCGCTATCGCTGGTCAACAAATAATAATTTGCTAGCATATCTAATAAAATATTCAGCACAATCTTAACACCACCAAATTCAAAAAGAATAAATACGAAAATGATAAACGTTAAGAAAATAGCTGTCGTTTGTTTTCTTTCGTGGAGACGATAAAATCTGTTCGTCAAAGAAAATGTATTCGTTTTTTTTCGAGGCCACGAGAATTCGTTCGTTTTTGATGTTACATGAAGCAAACCGTTCGTGCGCACGAAAACGTTTAAACGTTTTCGCCTTACAGAATGCCGGCCCTGGGCTCTGGGAGCACCGGGTGTCCGCAAAGTTCTTCAAAATTGAATATTTAAGCTTAAGCTAAGATTAGACTGTTGACTGTATGCAAATTATATGTATAAATGCCAACATGCCAGTGACCAGATTAGCTGTCAAATGACCAAAATGTCAGGATTATCAAAACTGTATATTAGACTGTATGACCAAAATTGATGGTCATATAAGGCATTTATTATTTTTCACCAAATGTTGTAGTAGGTTTCCACCAAATAAAAAAGAGAGAACGAAAATGAAAACAGATCTCAATTCCACGACAACAAAATAATTCTTGTTCCATCAAAAATGCCAAAAATGCCACAACGAAATTACAATAAAGTACATATGATGGGCATATAGAGCTTTATGCTGGCATTTGTGCTTATTGTCAAAATCAGCCTGGTCATATGTGACATTTAACTCATTTTAGGGCTTACAAGATATGCCCATTACACTGTATGACCATATTTTGACAGGATAGAACTGTCAGAAATTGGCATTTTATGACCACTTGGCATATAGTCTAGTCTTACCTTTATGTATAGTAAACGTCGGTGCAATATATTGATCCCAAATCAAAGTGAAAAAGAACAGCGAGCTCTTTTGAAATAAGAAGCATAGGCAAATCATGGTTTGTCTATGGTCTACGCTAAGTAGTTCATTGAGTTCAGTCGATGGGGTAGATCAAGAACATTGTCAAACTAATTTCGTTTTTTAAAACTTCGGTAAGTACCTACATTTTTGTATTACGAATTACTGACAATGGACAATCCAACAATCGGACATTATAACCCCACAACGACTGAGAATGTGTAAATTTTCCTAAAAATCATAAACGTCTATTCGTAATCACTGATCGAACATAGAAATATTGACATCGAAACCAATAAAACACAAAAGTAAAAAGCTTCATCAGAATAAATCATTTTTTGTGCCCATTGATAAGATACCGAACAACTGTACTAATTCTGCAAGGTGCTCTTATCGCACATATGTATTATTAAACACTCCAAAATGACGCAGTTTATTAACCGCATTATAATAATTATTCCACACCGATATGATAAACATTTGATGGATCTTTTGATTATTCCGCAAATGCGTATTCCGTTTTTGAAATTAAAATTTTTTTTATTTCACCCAAAGTCCATTATCACCCAACTTCCGAGAAGCCATCTTGCCACAAACAAAATTAAACTTTAAATCGCCCACTTGGCAGATCGTTAAAATGTCAAAAAGGACATTTTGGACGGGACTTTATTTGTATTCCACCTTGAGCTTGAACCCTTATTATAAACCTCGTTGGTCGTTGAGTGTAACTGCGATTCTGTCTCTGTGGCTTTATGTCCCGCCCGGTCCCACCGGGAGATGATGACTCGTTAGGGTCAATGATTTTTCTCTGAAAGTGGGTAATTTAAAACCTTCTGTCTGTATTGGTTTTTGTTTATTTTTCCTCTTTTTTTGTTTACAAAATTTGCACAAATTGCGGCTTGCGACTTGCGAGTATCGGTTGCGCATGAGAGCGCATTTTGGCTCGTAAAAAAAAATGTAACATGCTTCTCTGACATCATATACCTAACCTAACCTGTCATTTGCAAGCGAACAGCATAAATAGCGATGAAACTGAGCGTTTTGGGATGCCGGCTGAAGCTGATGATGATGGCTTCCGATTATGTTAATGTTGATACAATTTGCTTTAGTCGGAGTTTAGTAATACGCATGAATTTAAATAATTTTTGGCAGACGCTTCAAATGGTGTGTGGTGTCTGGTGTGTTCCATCGTGGCTTGTGATGGGTGTATTATTACGTCGAAACAGGTCAAACAGTGCTTATTGCACACATGAAATGTTACATTGCGTTTAGCGGCAGCCGCGCCTGGCTCATCGAATTATAAATGCATAAGGGGACGTCGGCTAAGGTGCCGTGCAATGGTGTTACGATATATCTTGCATTATTTTTGGAATTTTCATCTCTGGACTTATGTAAGCTGCGAACAGGTTTCGAATCGGGAATATTGGATCCTGGCAAAAGTTACATCATTGTGGTGTAAGTTGTTGTGGGTATTGCATCAGATCAGATCATTTTATATGATTTTTGATAGTATTATGCGGTATCTGTATCGTCGAAAGAGGATAGGAGGACGTCTTTGGTAGTAAAATTGGAGAGCATAGCCTATTAGGCACTACGTCTTGAAACGAACTTTTCTGTGGGACGTAATTTTAATGTAGCTAAGCTCTTAACTTAAACCAACAAAGCAAGTTTTAAGGCCTCTTCATCATCAGGCTTCTTTGTCGATCGATCCTGCATAAACAGAGTTTTTTGTGTGAATCGTCACGCTAGTTCATGACAGAGAGCTGTTATCAATATTTTGTAGGTACGAAGGCTCTTAAATGATTAAGTGAAAAACGTTGAGCGCAGCTTGACTTTTGGCAAGAGAACCTTTTTTATTTATTTTCTGTATGGCATAGGTACTTTACTTTGTTCATACTAGATAACTTTTCCCGTTTAAGGTATCTGAACCTGAAGCCTTTTTTCATTTCAAATCTTAAAAAAATAACAATAGAAAGTTCGAACTAGCAACATCTGTCTTTTAATCTTTAAATCGTTCGACATTTAAAATTCTTCAAACAAACACACCCAATCAACATAGAAAGTAAAATCACAATTCAAACCGCCGATGATTTATAGATTTTGCATTAGGGGTATTCACGATTCGGTGTAACAGACCTAGTAAAATTGCGAAATTTTTTTTTTTTTTATCAGATCGGTGAACACACTTTTTCTCATCTATAGCAAAACTGAAACAAAGTCAGACCCAATCTGACAATTGACATTTGTTCTGAAAAAAATCTTTTAAAAAGCGAAAAAGAAAAACGATTCAATTTATTGGAAGATAATGGAGACAAAATTATGTTAATTAATTAATATTACATAACAAAAATTATGATTTTCCCTTCGGCGGCGCTTATTTTTGTTTTCCATTCTCTTTGTTTTTTTCCGATACCTGCACACAGGAATTCATAATTTAGCGAACTGTCAACTTGATAACGCTACTCTGTTGTATTTTTCGGTTACAATAGGGTCAGGGTAGGTATATAGCTAAAGTGCAAAAGTGTAGCGAAATTTTTGTCAGTATATTTTGTTGTTGTGGTGCGAAAAAAGTTGCACTTTCGCACTTTCGCAATGATACAAGACCAGTTGCACCGGATCGTGAATACCCCTATTGTTTGTAAATTAGGGACCTAGGTAGGTAGGTCTAGGTATTGTCTGGCTTCATATAAAAACTAATTCTATTAAACTCATAAATAACTTGTAAACCGCTACTTAAATAACCCCCAAAAAAATAATTCTATTTATAAACCAAGAAATCATCAATCAAACCAAAGGATTCAATTAAAACTTTTTTGAAATTACAAATCCCCTTAACAAAAAATCGAATTTTCAACCGTCAGATGATGTAATAAACTGTTTAACAAAAGAAATTCCAAAGAACGAAAAAATACAAGAAACCGCCCCTCCTTAGCTTCAAATCCGAGTGAGCATTTAAACAAGAGCAAAACAAAAACACTTTACTTCCAGTAAACCTCGCAACGCAAGCCACAGGTAGGCAGATTTCCATTCACATTTCTATACTAATCTCTTTCAGTGCCTACAATGAAATAGAAATTCTTGAGAACGTCCACTAATCCCCAAACTCGCCCTCAATGATCAACGCATTCCTTCAAATTAAAAAAAAATCCATGTGCGGGCATTCAATAATTATCCTTTGCTGTCGACACTCGACAAACGACAACACGACAAGCCGCAGCAACCAGGACAGGAGAGCATAGTAATTCATAAATAATAAAAGGTAATAAAATCCACAAGCGAGCTCACACAGTTTTTAAACTAAAAGTAAAAGGTATCCGAAACAGGTATAGCGTATAGGTATTGTTTGAAAAGTTCTTCTAACAATACCCAGTTTCGTGACTAACGCAGAAATAGGCCACAGGCTAGGCAAGGCACTAGGCTATCGCGCTAGTGTAAACTAAGGTCCACAGAGCTTTTTCTGTTCTGTAGACTGTAGTATCCATAAATGTAACACTTACATTATTTAAAAATATAATAAGTACGTAGCTATATCCACTTTAAGAAGAATTATTAAAATTAAGGACTTTATTGCGCACAAATCCGTTTTGTGTACTAGGTTTTGGTATATTTTTATTTGTTGTATACAATTTTTTTTATATTCCGAAACAATTCACAATCAAAAATCCGCAAACAAGTAACGGGTACTATATAGGTTACCCGCCTGGTATGGCGAAAAGTGTACGCGAACGGCGAACCTTGTTTGTAAACAAAACATGCGGTGTAACCTTTAAAACAAACAAAAAATAGAAACACAATTCACTGTATAAAGTATGGACAGAGGTGGGTGACGGCGACGAAAGGTTGTGCACGTTATATTTAATAATTATATACGTGAGAAAAATTACCCGCGCGTTGCATCTAAACTCGCGAAGTATCGTTTATCGACTGAGGCAAAATGGAGCTTGTATTTCTTGTACAGCTACAGTGTACGAAATACGAATATTGTCATAGTACCTGAACTGAAAAAGGTGTGTTGTGTTTTGTGTAGAGTTGTATAGTGTAGCGCAGTTGGGTCAACAATTCAACATCAACAGTAAACACTAACAGTAAAACTGCTAGATAACATTTATTAACCGATTTAAAATAAAGAGGGTTGTTGTATTTGATTTCGGTGAACGGCGTTGAAGTGGGTTGGTATCTTCGGTGGGATTGTTATATAGAATAGAGGATGCTTGGGTACAATAGGCTTTTTTCTTTTTTAGTTCAGAGCACAACCTGAACTGTTATACAAAAAGTTTGTGTTTCTTTTTTAGCTCAGATACATCAGAGCTCGAATTTGTGTTTCTTTTTTCGTTCAGAGCGTGATCAGAGCGCGCTCTATGAGCTCAGAATTAATTAACTGAGCAGGCTGAGTAAAATGCTGATTACACATATACATTCACACTTCCAGTCCTATTTGAGAGAAAAGAAAAACAGGAAAAACAGAAAATCATCAGAACGATCTGAGCACGCTCAGTTCAGATCGCGCTCATATAGCTCGAGCTCAGTTCAGTGCTCAGCTCTGAACTAAAAAAGAAAAACGCCTAATGTTAAGTTTGCAATAGGCGTTTTTCTTTCTAGTTCAGAGCATGACCAGAACGCGCTCTATGAGCTCAGAATTAATTGACTGAGCAGGCTGAGTAAAATGCTGATTACACATATACATTCACACTTCCAGTCATATTTGAGAGAAAAAAAAAACAGGGCTCTAATGGCGTAAGCACAAAACGATTGAACGACATCGTCTCGACGATTCTTAAACCGCATTTACACTATCACGCACGCGCATTTTTGCACGAGACGGGACAGAGAGATCCGTTTGTCCGCAGTCAATGGTAATAAAGGCGAATGAATGAGATCACAAATCAGACGCCTAAGGTGTCATGGTTGTTCTACCCATAATTATAGATACGTAAAGCGGAAGTTCCGGCGACCAACATTTCTGCAATCAACCAACAATTCATAATTCCTACCACGCAAACAAGATGGCCGACCAAAAAACGTATCACGTTTTTTTGCGTGTTAGGTAATGCTGTCCCTTTCAGTCAGACGGCTGTTTAGTATTGGGCATCCCTTTAATTTTCCGTGATAGGAATGTGTGACCGTGTAAATGCCCCATTATACATCGTATAACAAATAAAAAACGATTCGACGATCATCGTGAGGGTATTTGACGTTTGAATTAGTAACGTGAAGCAACAAAAACGATGATCGTCGAATCGTTTCAACGATTATCGTTTTTTGGTTGTTATACGATGTAGAAGCATTGTCGAGACGATGTCGTTCAATCGTTTTGTGCTTACGCGATTAGAGCCCAGTTTTTAAAACGAGTCGTTTAAAGTCGTTTTCCACGAAAACATCACGAAAACGACTTCTAATCGTAGCATAGTTGAAACAAACACACCTTTTGTAACATTCGGAAGAGCAGCTGACCGATCAAATGTCACAACTTAAAATCATTTTCCACTCTAATTGATGAGCTAATATTATTTTTAAATGCTCTGAATTAATTTTATTTGTTATAATATGATGCGATCGAAATTTGTAAACCAATCAGTTTACACAGAAGTTTCACGACTAGTGTTTCACAGCTGATTGAAACGTCAAACGAAAACTAGTTATTGTTCGGTGTGAATACAATTTCGAGTTTTCGACGAAAACACGATTTTTGCTGCTGTGTGAAAAGGGTATTATTGTATTTAATCTTACTACAGTTCGCCCAGTGGTAGAAATTTTACCATTGTATTAACCTACAGACAACATTGCATCTCTGCACTCTCTTCTGAAAAAAAAAAAATCAAGCCAGTTGTGGTTAAGCCAGTGAAAGTGGTTCTTAAGCTGCATTTACACTATCCCCCACACGCATTTTTTCGAAGAATTAGTTGGAATAAGTAAGTACGAGACACAAAAATGCGTAATTTTGACAGAGTATTTCTTTACTAAATACTGGAAAGAAATAGGCAGATATGTCACATAAAAAAAAATACAGTCAAAAAAATTCGATGAACATTTATTTAGCATCGAGCTCACTTAAAAAGGCTACCTACACCAGCGAATTTGAGGTTATAAACTTCTTTTGAAAAAATGAACGTGATCATTGTCAATTTCACCCAAATAAACGCAGAGGCACTAAGTGCTAAAGCCCAAAGAAAGCTTTTGTAAATGGATGGACAAAAATTATGAAAAAGTACTGGATCTTGTTGTGGGTGAAATAATAAAAAAAGCTATTTTTATTATTAATGTCGTTTTCGTTTTGGCAAAAAGATATTTTTTTTTGAGAAAAAATCAATCTTTTTTTTTATCGAGATTGCTTTTCATGTTCGATTTGGAAAAAATTAAAATTATTTTTTTGATCTGACACACTTTTGAGAGATCTCGATATTTTCTCAGATCTACACTTACTTTCACTAACACCAATGCTTATGACACACAGCTGGCGGTTACAAATTGTTTACCTTTAGAAGGATTGCTTTTTTAGCTGAATTATTCAGCTTACGCGTGTCGGAGCAAGTTCTTATATGAAATTATTTCGAAATGCGTTATCAAAAATGTGTGAAAATCAATTGATATGGATTTTCAGTGCAAGCGAAATAAAATATGTTTTTCCCAATTAATAAAAGAACCAATAACATTTCATGTTCGATTCTCAGTCAAAATCTGAAAAGCCTAATCGAAAACGTCATAAATTAAAGAGGTACATATAAACGAACGAACCGAGAAACCTTGTTGTTCTCTGAATGCTGCCGTTACTATCTGTCCCAGCACCTTGTCCCAAATGTCATATCTGCAAATGTTTTTTGCTCCTTGGACAACGCCGGTAGATTTTCACCAAAAGTCAACTTCATTATTTCTCTTCTGCGAGGAAAATTTGCATTTTTAAAATCTGTAAAGTTAAATAAATATATCTTAAGAGTACCGAAAAAGATTTCATCAAAAATCATTCACCATGACTGCATTTGAAGAATTTGGCGTTTTACCGGAAATTGCAAAAGCAATCGAAGAAATGGAATGGACCCTTCCTACAGACGTCCAAGCCGAAACAATCCCATTGATTCTAGGCGGAGGAGATGTTCTAATGGCAGCAGAAACAGGATCCGGTAAAACTGGTGCCTTCTGCTTGCCCATTTTGCAGATTGTGTGGGAAACATTGCGCGATATCGCTGAAGGTAAAGGAGCTGCTTCAGGGACTACTGCTGGGACTATAGCACCATGGACAATGTCCTTCTTCGATCGTGGTTCAGCTTTGGCAGTGACACCGGATGGGACTCGCTGCCAATCGAGGGAGTTCAAGGAATGGCATGGCTCCAGAGCAACCACCGGTGTTCGAGCAGGCGGAAAGCATTATTTCGAAGCTACTGTGACTGATGAGGGACTATGTCGCGTTGGTTGGTCAACCGGTCAGGCTAGTTTGGATCTTGGTACTGATCGCTTTGGCTATGGATTCGGAGGAACAGGTAAAAAGTCCAACAATCGGCAATTTGACGACTATGGAGAAGCTTTTGGGATGAATGACGTCATCGGATGTTGTCTAGATCTGGACAAGTACGAGGTTAGCTACACAAAGAACGGTACTCCGCTGGGACTGGCGTTCAAAATAGCCGATAATCTTAAGAACGAAACTTTCTATCCGACTGTAGTGCTGAAAAACGCCGAAATGATGTTCAATTTTGGCAAAACCGAATTTAAGCATAATCCTCCTCAAGGATTTGTTGCGGTGTGCAAGGCCGACGCCCGTAATTCGAAAGCAAATCCAAAGGCCATTCCTGACAACTCGGCCGCAAATGCTAAGCAATTGCCCAATGCACCACAAGCTATTGTAATCGAACCGAGTCGCGAATTGGCTGAGCAGACCTACGATCAGATTGAGAAGTTCCGAAAGTACTTGAGTGACCCGGTTGTGAAGTCATTGCTCCTTATTGGCGGCGTTAAATTGGAGCAGCAGAGGAGCGCCTTGCAGTCGGGCGTCCACATCGTGGTGGGCACCCCCGGCCGCTTGGAAGAGATGATCAGTAGTGGATTCGTCCAGCTGACTCATTGCAGATTTTTCGTTCTCGACGAGGCCGACGGTTTGCTGAAGCAGGGTTACACTGATCTAATCGATCGCATCCACAAGCAAATCCCGAAACTGACCTTTGATGGGCGACGCCTGCAAATGGTAGTCTGCTCGGCTACTTTGCACGCGTTCGAAGTGAAGAAAATGGCAGATAAACTAATGCACTTCCCAACATGGGTCGATCTCAAGGGAGAAGATGCCGTACCGGAGACGGTGCATCATGTTGTTTGCATGGTAGACCCACAAAGAGACAACAGTTGGCACTCCCTGAGGCAGCGCATCCAAACCGACGCTGTTCATGAGCGTGACGGTGCCCACCCGACGAGACAAACCCCCGAAACCTATTCCGAGGCAATAAAGATCCTCAAGGGCGAGTACTGCATTCAATCCATCGAGGAGCACAAGATGGACAGGGCAATCATATTCTGCAGGACAAAGTTGGACTGTGACAATCTCGAACGTTATCTCAAGCTGCGTGGTGGAAAAAACTACTCGTGTGTCTGCCTGCATGGCGATCGTAAGCCTTTTGAACGCAAGGCCAACTTGGAGAGCTTCAAGAAGAAGGAGGTCAAGTTCTTAATTTGCACTGATGTTGCTGCCCGAGGATTGGATATCACTGGACTGCCATTCATGATTAATATGACGTTGCCCGATGAGAAGTCAAGCTATGTTCACCGCATCGGAAGAGTTGGTCGCGCCGAACGGATGGGTCTAGCCATCAGCTTGGTGTCGACAGTTCCCGAGAAGGTGTGGTATCACGGAGAGTGGTGCCCCAGTCGCGGAAGAAATTGCAAAAATACTAACCTGACCGACAACGGCGGATGCTGCATTTGGTACAACGAAAAGAATCTGCTGGGAGAGATCGAGGAGCACTTGAACGTGACTATTACGCAGGTCACCAAGGACGTGAAGGTGCCTGTTAACGATTTCGACGGGAAGGTGGTGTATGGTCAGAAGAATTTGAACACGGGAACTGGTTACAAGGACCACGTCGATCAGCTTGGGCCTACTGTTGGCAAACTGACTGCGCTCGAGTTGCAGGCACAGTCCTTGTTCTTGAAACGTTTGAAGGTTTAAGTAGGAGTATACCGATTTTCAATTTCAGTCTTTTCGTATACAATAAATATCATCAAAATAATCATGCGAAATGCGTTCTCTTTTCTCTCGTCTGGTGTTTTGCTGTACTGGGTTTCATTTGTTCATTGAATCTTCCCTTTTGAGGTATTAGATCGAAACGGAATTTTCCCGATACAACTTTCGAAAAAATTCTCCAATGACATACACTGGCGATCACTTGGATGAGGCCATACATTTTGCAATCGATTTTCACTCTTTATACCTGTTGGAAATTTTGTACCCGGAAACTTTTATAAACAGGTACATATTTCGCCAACAGTAAGTCATACAACTATAGGGTAAAGAAAAACGACCGCTGGAACTTCCCAAGATCAAACAATGATATACTTGAAAAGCGAATAAAAAGATGCGCCATTAGGATGAGGCCATTACGAATATTTCGTTGCAGGAATTCTCATCAGTGACTTTTTTTTCAAAGGTTTGTTAAGAATTTGTAAAAAAAAGTGTTGAAAAGTACTGTTTTTATTTAGTTAAAAAAAAAAAATGGGTTCCAGAAAGACTTCGACAACGACAGAAGGAGGAAAAATAGACGCTTTCAAGGAGTTAGGACTCTCAGGCCGAAAAATTGCAAGGGGGCTATATAGAAGTAAGACTGTTGTTACCTACAAATGAAATAATAAAGATTAAAATTTTATCAGCACGCAGCACGCGGCTTTTAAGAAAGTTTTTTTTTTATTCATACAAAAATGGCGACTCTGCGCAACCAACTCAAAAATAATACAAAAAGTAAAAAAGAACTGATAAATTCAAATTCATATTTTAGAAAAGAGCAACCACTGTATTTTGTCTACCTCTATCTCTCTCTTTAATTTCGACCGATGGATGAGTACAGCACGTCCTGCCCAGGGTTGGATATGTTCACAGTGCAGACGTTTTCAACAACTGTTGTAAACAGTTATCTTGCGGATCCACAACACTATGAGAAAAATTAAAAAGGACGCACGGCAGAGCAACAACATTGCGAGAAAACCGATTAATTCTACGACTTGTCTCAAATTCTACTCTATCAGCGACTAAAATAAGGGCCAAGAGTGGAGTATCAGCCAGCAAAGCAACGGTCCGAAAGATAATACGAAAAAGTGGTACTATACAGAAAAGAAAAATTAAAAAGAAACCTGTTTTGAGGCAAGTACACAAGGAGCATTGAAAGAATTTTGCAGGAGAACATGTCGCTTGCAGTGAATGGCAACGCGTTGTCTTTTCGGAAGTTTAACCTTGACGGCCCCGATGGTTACGATTTTTATTTCCATGATTTAAGAAAGGAGGAGCTTATTTTGGCAAGACATCACAGCCGAACATCAGGGGTCGAATCGCGTCGTCCGCGAACGAGCATTGCGTGACGGAATTTGTTTTTGTTTCACATGTAAAATCAACTTAATTCCGTGAACGTATAGCTCGTTCACGGAAGTGGCGATTCGACCCCAGGTGTAATGGTGTGGGGAGCTATTCGGGTCTTTCACAGAATCCGTCGTTCTCGGAATTTTGCTACGAACCCCGAAAGAACAGTTACAGAATCCGTCGTAGGCGAATTTTGAAATTCGTGGAAAGTGTTATCACTGAATATACCACGTTCTACGAATTTCGAAAGCAAAAAATGTACCCTACGACGGATTCTGTGATGGTTCTTTCGGGGTTCGTAGCAAGATTCCGAATACGACGGATTCTGTGATAAACCCGATTACCTACTATGCCACAATCCAGTTGGAGTTTTTATCCACAACAACGGAACGAAAAACAATAATGTTTGCTGAAACGGTCTTTTTCAAAAGTGAAAAACATTTTCGGTTCCCTGTCTTGGATATTCCAACAAGGCAATGCCCCACTCTTCCAGGGTTGTTATAAGTTGGATTCAATCAGAAGACGTGGAACTTTTGCCATGGCCGGCCTCTACAAAGGACAATTTGAAGACAAGAACTCTTTAATCGAAGCTATTCGTGATGCCTGGACCCAAATTTCTCTTTATTATTTAAAAAAAAAAAAACTATGATTCTATTCCAAACCGTCTTACAGAGGTCGTACCGAAAAATGGCGGACATACTCATCATTAATGTAGAAAAACACAATAACAAAATGTTTTAAAACCATAAAATGTCAATATTTTATTAATTGTTTTCGAAGATTTTGCATGTAGCCTCATCCTAGAGGCCTCATCCTAGTGGCGCATCTTTTTATATGCTTTTCAAGTAGTTTATTGTTGGATTTGGGAAATTCGAGAGTCGTTTCTTGTTTACCCTTTAATTTTATAACTTATTGTTGGGAAAATATGTACCTGGCAGGTAATAAAAGTTTCCGGGTAAACAAATTTCCAACAGGTATAAACAGTGAAAATCGATTGCCAAATGTACATATGTCAGTCACTTTTGATAGCTAAACGGATTTTTTCATACCGTGCTTCGAATCGCAGTGGCGAATAGTATTCGATTCCAGCTCGGGAAAGTCTTATGTGGCTTGCATGAGTAAAAGGGAAGCTCGAGCGGCTTGAAGTTGGCACCGGTTGCTTTCCAATTGGACACAGCTAAACAGAAACCGCGATAACCCTCGAAACAAAAATTATGAAACGCCATCGAAACCGATTTGTATAGGTATGTGTATGATTCTATTTATTTATTTTTTTTCTCATATTTTATGATTATTACAGAAATATATAAATTACAACAACTGATAACATTCAAATATATATTTTGTAATATTTTCTTTCCAAATTTTACTTAACAACTACGCATGTGTATAACAGTTTCATTTATGTATAATATGTATATAATAGTAGCAACTAAGTCTAGTTTACAATTGATAACGCTGAGTTCAGAATTCATTTCAATCTTTTAAGGTCTTATAGATAATTTCTTTTTTTTCTACGGAAGAAGGTAAACCAATCCCAGTAGGTAAACACATTTATCTTGGATGAATTAACAAATTCACGTAATTGAAACATTTCTGTTGACTCTTATAAAATTCTTAAGGCTAGTGTACAAAATAATTTCGAATTATATTGGGGCATCATAACAATAAGCATCTTAGCTTGTTTCTTGTTTTTGTGTCGCTTTTTTGTTCAGTTAATGACTTGGAAAAAACAGTTTTAAAAGTCTTTTGTTTATTTTCTTGTATAGTGGTTTTATGTTTATATTTTTAGCTGCTTTCAGGCAAACAAAAACAAAATGAAAAGAAAACTTAGGCGCTACGAAACACAAAATAAAAACGTATCTAACCTTACTTAAAGAAATAACAAGACGTACAAATAAAAAAAAAAAAAAGAAATACGTACAAAATAATAATAAATCAGACTTCTTTTTCAAATTAAATATATTACCCTACGGAGCGCGGCGAATGAGGTGGTGGAACACGAACGTACATAAGGAAACATATTTTTTGTTCAAATTTAATGATAAAACTTTTTGTTTGCTTTGTGCGCGTTTGCTTAGCCCAGTTTTGAATTTCCATTGAATAAGACACTAATTCATGTGTAAATATATATATATATTATTTTTCTAGTTAGAAAAATATTTTCTCAATTTATGTCGATTATAAGATTTTTATATGTATATAGAATTTAATAAATATTTTATGATTTTATTTTAATATGGCAGTCATTGATTTACTTATATTTTTTTTTCTTGTTTAGTTACTTGTTTAAAATTAAGAAAATTAAAAGTAAAAACTATAAAAGAATATCAGATCTTTTGTTTACAGTTGTAATTGTTGTTTAGGATTTTGTTACGTAAAAAAGATAAACAAAAATACTTTTCTTTCTAAACTTTAATTGGTGGATGTTAGGTTAGGTTTTTATTTTGTTAAATATTTTCTTTCAATAAATAGGATTCAATGTATTTGTCGTTTACAAATGGGTTTACATTTTTGATTAATGTATATTTATAATTTTGCAGTGCTTTCGCCGAACATTTGAAAGCTTTTCTGTTAATTTTACTAGATTGGGCCCGAATTTTAGATCCACCGTTTCTGCATTGTTGCTTATTATAGATTTTGTATTTTCTGGTGTAGAAATATTCCTCGTAGTCTTGAAGACTTTAAGAGTTATGAAAGCCAGTTTCTGTGTCGGTGTTGAGTGACTTAGACTGCAATGGAAACAGAGAACAAAGTTATTTAAATTCCCTGGTGGGGCAGCAGATCTTTTTCCAAACTATAGTACATAACTTTAAACATTCCGCACTCCTACACTCAGTACATGACTATACTTACGCTGATCAAAGGTGCTTGGATTGATGTAGCTTATCAAGTCTTGATCCGACATTGTGGTTAATTCCTGGGGAATGGCCGTGGCCGGAGGTATTGGCACTGCCGCCTGAGGTCCTGTCAAAGAGACGTTTGGCAAAATACCATTCATCTGTTGCTGCGCAACACCAGCATTGGTTTTTTGTAGAGTAGAATCCGGCAGGCCCACCGCTTGGATGAGAGATTCCTGATTCGATTGTGGCCTGCAAAACAGAAAAATTTTCATATCACCTTGAACACTACTTGGACAGTATTAAATAACATACGCGACACTTATAGCCAGCTGATTGGACTTTTGTAGGCTCTGCAGAAACCGATTGGGTACACCCGGCGGCCCGACTGGTCCCGTCATATTCTGCACGTCATGGTTTAGCAGCATGTTCACCAGGGGGGCGGAGTCAGGCGGTCGGTTGTCCAGCATTTGATGGTGTCGGCTGTTGGCAAGAAATTGTGTGCTTGGACACACACCTGCAGGGGTAGTCGCTACCAACGGATTGGCTGTGACTCCTCCAGCGAGCATTTGTGACACTTGTGACTGAGTTTGGATGGGATTGGTACTCAGATTCAGCAGAACGTTTATTGCCGATCCTGGGTTGTTTTCATGGTTCGTAATGAAGTCTGCCGCCGCTTTGATAATCATGTTGCTCACAGCTGTCGAGGTTGCTGTTACCTGTGGATCCTGTTGTTGGGCGCCAGTTGTGACTTGCTGCGGTGGTGATTGTTGCTGAACTTGCGGTGACGACTGCTGTTGACTTGGGGGCGAATTTGACGGTGGTGTCATTATTATAGTATTTAAGAGGGAATCTTGCGGTGACTGAGGTGGCATACCCATTCCGTTGAGAAGGTTGGCTCGATTTACCAACATATTCGGCACCGAATTCGGTGGGCAGAGTATTGTCGATGGCGATACATTCGAATTAAGAATCATCTCAGCGGGGATGTGATCCGCTGTTGTAGTCGATTCGGTGAGTATCTGTTGCATGTTCACCGAGGTGAGAGCTGCAGCTGGTTCCGAGTTGAGAATGATGTCGTGTGTAATTGGGGACCCATTCGACGATGAGGATGACGAAGACGATGACGAAGACGATGTACTCGACACAGATGAACTACGAACCAGTGACATTGACGGCATATCATTTGAAGGAGAGTGGTTGGCCGCTGCCAAAATGTTATTCAACGTTTGGTCAATACTGTTGGCGGGATTTGAGTTCATCACAAGGTTGTTGGAAGCCTGTGGCTGAAATATTACTCCCGATCCACTGCCAGGACTATTGACAAACATCGGATTCTGCTCCATTGATGGTGCTGTTGCTGTCGGGCTTAGGCTCGATAGAAATTTCTCGACTGTCTGTTGTCCCTGATGCACAACGGCCGCAGTTAAAATCTCGTTGGCAATTTGTTCGTTTTTTACGGCTATATCAACGTCTGCGGCAGTGGCAGCTGCAACATCTATATTCATATCGCTGTGGTGCGTGGGGAAGCTTGACAAACTGTTGCTCTCGTTCAGCAGCGACATCGATCGCATATCCAACATGTCAATGCTTTGCTTGCGTAAGCGCTGATATTGCATGGCTTCCTTCAGGGGACTTGTATCCACCACCAGACCGTTGTCACTCGCCACAACCGGAAAACTATCCAACGAATCGGACTGCATACCCTCCCCAACAGCATTCTGTGAGTTTTCATCCAGAATCTCAGTCTTTAGTCCACCAATTTGAATCAGCTGATCGGTAATCATGGCATTGGTCAGTGAAGATCGCCGTACATTGATCGGTATTTGAGTACTCGTTGGCGGTGGCATCATGTCCGCATCGATCTCATGCTTTGTATCGTTCCACATGTTTTGCACGACTGCGGCACTAGCTGCAGCTGCATTTGGAGAGCATGTTTGAACCACACTCGTGTCCATGTAACGAGTATCTACAAAGAAATCACCTATTAGCACGCAAACGAATTGGAATCGTGTCCAGTTATAAATAGTGGAAACAAAAAAAAAACTTAATACTAAAGTTCTTAAAGTCTAAAAACTATTCCTAAGAGGAAGGAGGGCAACGGGAGTTGTTATCTATCTACTTCATCTTACAAACTAACCTCTCATCATCGCAAAAATGTTTATTGAGTTTCCCAAATCAGCAGCTTTGACAGCTTTTTTCTAAACTTTTATTTTTTGGATGATGAAAGTGATCACTTTGAACGCACGCCAAACACTCAAAAACTCAATCACAACACACTGAATACACCTAACGAACCCCAATCTCAACAACAACAACAACAACAACAAAAGTCTAAAGAAATATTTTTTGTAATACAACTGTGTACAACGACTAGCGACATCTATTGTCAGACATTCGGAAAACAAACAAACGTCCAAGGTGATCAAATGGATATGTATCAGGTCAAAACTTATATAACGGCAGCATATTGATTCAGGTCCTGAAAGTTTAATTAAAATGTTAAGGAAGCAAAGAGGAAAGCGAGCGACCAACGTTGACTTCCAATCAGACGACAAAGCTGGAACCAATAATTTACGTTAAAATAAATAATATAATTTTTGTTATCATTTTTTTTTTGTTTTGAATGTTATAAACGAGAGGTGAACAAAATAGTTGTATACACAAATAAAAATGGCGAAAAATGTAATTTGAATTAACCGGTAAGACGGAAATTATAAATACTTTGTGAATGCACGCAAGTAATTGTTCAATTAAATTTTGATTTGATTTAATTTGATTAACAAACACACTTTAATGGAACTTGAATGAGTCGGATGCGTTTTGACCTTCTGTTGGCGTGAAGTGTTAACGACTTATTACTTTTTTTAATGAGTGGTGATTTAGCCAAATTTGCGGGTCACTTCTGTGGGTCACTTAAAGTAGTTTTAAGCCTGGCATTAGGTATAGCCGTATAACGTATAGGGTGTAACAGGCGATTGTGATATCTATGCGATATTTTGTTGTGTAGTCCTTCTGTTCAAACTCTTTATCCAACTTTAACTGTTTAATTCCACCCTATTTATTGTTTGGTGGCCTTCTGATTTGAAGTGAATAGAAGAAGACTAAGCTTAAACAAATCTGGGCTCGAATCGCGTCATCCGTGATCGAGCATTTCGTGACATGTAAAACCAATTTAATTCCGTGAACGGGTAGCTCGTTCACGGAAGTGGCGATTCGACCCCTGAAGATTGGACGTCCAATACATGAAACTAGACAAACTGTTTCCTGGTAAATTATTACGAGGTGCAACTTGTTGG
This sequence comes from Cheilosia urbana, assembly GCA_946477585.1. Taxonomy (NCBI): domain Eukaryota; kingdom Metazoa; phylum Arthropoda; class Insecta; order Diptera; family Syrphidae; genus Cheilosia; species Cheilosia urbana. The sequence continues at coordinate 12,339,485 of OX297854.1, read as the reverse complement.
AAGAGAGGCGAGCAATTTAAAGGAGCCTTCATCTGTCCGAAAACAACTTGGGTTCCATATGAAAATTATTATTTATCGTTATTTATCGTTCGAAACACTGCCAAATCATTTTGGAATACGTCTGACAGATACGAGCATTCAATCCAATTAACACAGACGAGCAATGAGATAGGAGCTATGCGCTTTATTTTTGCAAGAAACAGTAAAAATAAGTGCGACATGTTCAATTAGATAAAAGCCGAAGGATACCTGTTTCTAGTTTTAAGATTACCCTAATCAGTTAAACATTGATTCTTGAACACCGTGGACTACTCAATACTTTAAGGGACCAGCAAAAAAAAGTTTGAATTCGCTCCGTCGATAACCAATTCAAATCGGAGAAATTCCTTGTGTAACCCTACATAACCCCACTCAATGTTTGTTCCATTAAAGGCAATATTGTCAATGAAAAATTTACAATAAAACAAAAACAAAAGCGAATACCGATTTTCAGACCGAATTTACACAACAAACATCTTTGACATCCAAATATTTAAGCAAATCTACCGATAAAATGTAATGCAATGTAAGTTTGTGTTTTTTTTTTTTTTTTTTTTTTTTTTTAAACCAGTACCCTAATGTACAGATGCACTGAAGAAGTGTTGCTAACGTTGCGCTGTCCTCTGGAGCCTCCCTGCGTCCATTAATTAAATGCACACGTGAAATTGTGATAGATGGGATATGCAAATCCATTTTCTTTTCAATTTTATTTCTTACACGCAACCTAAAGTGCTAAGAGAAGGAAAAATAAACGAAAAAAATAACATTTTGTGATTAGCGTTTTGAAAAACAAAAACCCTCAACCTTTGATTAGCAAAAAAAAAAAAAAAAAACAAAAACAATCTCAAAACAAAAAAAAGCATTTCTTTCTTCTCTCTATAGAGGGCAATAGTATCAAATTTTTTTTTCTTTCTTTTTTATTTTTCAAGCCCACACGCTTGCTAGTAGCAGCTGGTACGATTTTGAAACTCTCCTAATCACAAAATATTGCTAAATTCATATGTTGTCTGGTAAACAAGTATTCATCCATTTTGGATTTGTGTTGATTCTTCTTTTCTTTTTGAAAATTCACAGAGAAGTTTTTTAAGGAAAAAATTGCAGTAGAGAAATTAACCTAAATATATTATGTGAACAGCACAAAAGGATAATCCGGAAAACTCTGTCCAACATTCACACAGTTTTTCCCCACACACACATGAGAGTATAAAGCATAAAACAAAAACGCATAAATATGAACTGAACTGAACTAAATTGAATTGAATTGATATAAAAAAAAAAGTTCTTTAAGAATTTTGTAAAGTAAGTAAACGCGCAATGAATTATTGAAATTACAACATAAAACAGTCAACTTGAAGATATTATAGAAAACGCTCACACCACAGAGTTGTCCAGATTACTTTTGGGCCGGTATCGTTGCTGATCTTGTGGTCATCTACATCTCGTCGTTGATTGGAAAAGGAGACCTTAAACTGAATTGTTTCGATCGAAATTGTTGTTTCTCTAATGGAATGCTTGTGGAATAAAGATTTTAATTTAGGTTTTGAGGAAACCTGAACTCACATCGAATTCTGGAAAGTATTTTTGGAGAAGCTTGCGATATTCGTAATTTTGAATTGTATGAAAAGTTATATTCCGAAAGAGTATGTTGCAAAAAGAAAATATCGCAAGTTGCTTGGGCAGCGTGAAATATTATATTTGTTAGCTGTTGAAACCCTAATCTAAACTGAAACTCGAGTTCAAACTCTAGCAGACCAGTGTGTGCAAACACACGGCTCTGGAGTTTGAACGAATTTCGAACTTGAATGAATAAATACCTTGTCCTGACATTGAACCATGCAATGTACTTAACGTTGTAGCTGCTGATAGCGTGGTGTAGGTTCCCTTCGGTGTGTAGGTGAAGGTGTGCGACTCGCTCTTCTTTCCACTGGAAATGATCGACAGCTGTACTGTGATTGGTTTGTGGAGGTTCTGGTTCATGTAAGGTGGTACGGTGCAAATGAGGTGAGTCTGAAAATGAAGACGAAGAACTCATTAGGAAACTGGTAAATCAAACAGTTGCAGACAAAATAGTGTGGATGGACATGAACATGAGTTACATTCCACTAAACAAGTGAACACATTATCACTCCCAACCAACCGGGAAGCAAACTTAGATTTCTTACCTGCTGTAGGTATTCCTTATCTGGAAAAACTGAATCCTCCCATAAGGCGCGCAAGGGTACCATTTCATTCGCCGAGTGCAGATCTTCGAGAGTTTCTTGAAAAAACACACGAGTGTCTTTGAGGAAGTTTTTTCCAATAATAAACAGTTCCAGACCACCATCGACTGGGCAAGAGTTCAGTGATTTTTTACAGATTTCCGGAACGCCAGGTGGTTGCGCTAAAAGTAAAATTACATTCATCACTTGTTTTAGACATGGTCAACGTGTGCGCGCGACTACTTACTGCAGATAATTGGATTTGAACACACTTGAAGTGTTTCCATTGTTCCATCGTCATAGGTTAGCTGGGTGCGAAACACCATTCGGCAGCGGGTGGATTTCTTTTTACTTTTCTGAGCCAAATGATCGGGAAACCGGTGCTCAACGTCGACATTGCGTTCCTAAGTGAAAGATGTTTGCAATTAGATAAAGGTTGTTTTCAGATTACACTTTCACAACGACGATTAAGCGAATAATTCACTGCCACATACACAGAGACAGTATATAGAAAACTGCACGTGCACAGTTGGGACCGAGTCACAATCGCTTTAATGCCCTAAGCGCGCACTCACCTTCAAGATTCCTACGCAATCGCACGTCACCGTCATATCCGATTCTGGCTTTAAATCAATCTCAATAATCATTGTGCCCTCGACTTTCTTTTCATTGCATTGCGTTGAGTTCTTTCCAGCAACTTTACACGCCTGATAGAACATATGTGGTGCAACACGGCCAATATCTGTGCCAATGAATACTTGCATTAGGGCGGGCTTATTATAACCAACCAGACGAACGATGGGAAATCCATTTCCACTGCGGTCCTTGACAGCACCTCGACTTCCTTCTGTTTGATACCTACAAAGCAAAAAGTACACTTTAACATTTACCTTTCAAATTTGAATCGATTTACATTCGCCGAATGCAAATAAACCTACCTAGCCCTGTGCTGTTGTTCCGGCTGCGATACAATCTCTAGCTGTACCCGACCATTCGAGGATGTGGCTACATTATTCAGTGATGCTGCTGGCTGACGCTTGTGCCCCACGCGAGAAGCTGTCCTTACTCCATTCGAAATGTATCTGCAAAGAAAATACAAAAAGGGTGATTACTAAATGAATGCAACCAACGAATTGTATAGTAATTTCATGCAGAAAGCGCACTTGAGTTGTATTGTTGTTTCAAAGCCAAGCTGAATGAGTTAGTAATGAGTATGTGAAATGAATTTATTGATTTTTTTCATTCTATCAGAAGCAGAGTGTACAGAGCAACGAATCAAAAGCGCACTCAGTGGTCTACGATTTACAACAGAAAAAAAAAAAAAAAAACATTCAAAAATGCATGAGTTATCCTTACTTTGTTGTCACTGATGGCACTATTGTTGGACTGTTGACTATCGGATTATTCGTTGCTGTTGCCGAGGCAATTCTACTTATGAACGCATCTTCACTGCAGGCATCGTCGTTATCTAGTTCAACAACACTTTCGATCTTTTTCCGTTTTGCTCGGTATTGGACACGATTCTGAATGAAGTGATTCGGTGTTGATGTGTATGTATCATCTGCCGAGTCGTCGGTGTCGATTTCATCGTGCTGTTCTGCATCGTTTCGTGTTAATCTAGTGTAAAGATTTTGTTTGGTTTTGATTTTTATTTAATGAAAAGGATTTTTTTTTTTTTTTGGTTAATTATTTTGTTTCTACAAGGAGTTGTCATTTGAATTTGTTAAAAAGGAAGAGATAACATTATATGAGAGGGGAAGTAGAATTTATAAGGGTACGAACATTTGCTGCGAAGCTACTTCTCCTATAAAAGTCCACCACTCGTAAATTTTAGCAAATGTCTCGTACAATAAAAAGTTAGTAAAAGTGTGGGCGGGCTTTGGGGATCAGTTGGTAGGGCTTTATTTCGATACATGATAAGCAGCTGATTTAGGTCACTTTGAAAGTTACTTTATGGAGAGTTTAACTTGCAATAGAAACAGGAAATAAATAAGTTATAGATTTCGAGAGATTTTCGAATCAGACCACAATTACCGGGATTCTTTTCGTCTCTCTAGAGTTCTTCAGAGTTCTTCCCTTAGCTCAATTCCTAGTCGTAATGATAGCACCTGTTTATGGGAGATCTGTTTCATCGACTGGGTCTCGACCCAATGATGTCCCAAGATCTTTATTCCTCTGCCTGCCAACGCCGGACATTGACACAGTATATGTGCCGCTGTCTCAGATTCCCCCAGGCATCGTTTACAGGTATCATCGTCTTCCTTAAGTGATACCCGAAATAACCATGTCCTGTTGACAATGCCACCAACCATTTCAATGTTCCTCGACTCATGCTTAGAACCCTTCTTTGAGTGGAGCAGTTCGGCCACTTAATTGCTATTTTAGCCTGTCTACATTGTTCCACGGTTAACAACCACCTTCTCAGGTGCTCTGCCGTGATCCATTTGTGAATCGGATGTTCTACCATCCCTTTGCCAATTGAAGAGAATGGTTATGGTCCCAGCAACTTTTCAGTTGACCCCTGTTTTGCAAGGGAGTCCGCCTTGTCGTTGCCTTCGATCTGTATGTGTTCTCGTACCCAAGTCAGTGTTACTTCATTTTTATATGAACACTTATTGAGTGTGAGTGTGAGTGTGAGTACGCCTGATTATACAGTGCTATAACGATATTATTTTTCTCCTCCACCTGACTCTCAAGCAAGTAGTCCCACGCAAAATAAATAATAAGTACATGTTTCCCAATGGCATGCTGCTTCTTTAATTTGAATGTTTCCTGTCAGTGTTTGCAATGCAAATAGGACTGAGTCTAGCGCGCTGAAAATATTACTTTACTTTGTTTTGCTGAAATCGAAGCTCAAAGAAACAGGCCTACAGTCAAAGCTCCTACGTACAAAATAATTATGCTTCTCCCTTTGGTATAATCATAAAAGTTCTCCGAGTCCCCATTGGATTCAAAGTATTTGTCAGATCAAGTGAGACGTTATTTGACAACTGGTGATTAGAACGAAGGGGAAGACCAACCTCTGTGCGTTGTTGTTGCTACGAGGTGTTTATTTGTCAATTGTCGTTCTCTCGGGTCTTCTTTGCCTATTTGTCTTCTTCGCCTTTTCGTCCGAGAGAACGACAATTGACAAATAAACACCTCGTAGCAACAACAACGCACAGAGGTTGGTCTTCCCCTCCGTTCTAATCACCCGTTGTCGGGCTTGTACTCGTCACTCAGTTGGCGCAAGTGGTAGGCACTTGGTCAATTAGAGAATAAATCGAAATGCAAGTTCATTTCCTGACAGGGGAAAACAAAAATGTCTTTGACACTGGCTTTTGAGCGCAGGCCTCTTACATTCTCGTAGTAAAATGTAAGAGGAATTTTGTTCGTGCAGCAATCGGTGTCAGAAGTGCAGCAGCATTATTCGCATTTGTTTGAAGACTTATTACAATTGGATTCGCGAAAGGATCAATGAAACATTTTAGACTCAAAGTTTGGAAGTTATTTATAACAATTCTTATCAGTAGATTGTGCTATGAACTGACAATTAGGGTCTTGTTTTTTTTAACAGCAATATCACACGCTATCGTTAGCAGTTAATTGAATATAGCTGATATGAGAGAACTTAACATGCGACCGGGTTTAGTATTATAATGAATATCATGCAAATTTGATAACTAAAGCTAATTGTACCTGGATGTCATACAAAATACGTGAATTGACCAATTTGTTATTTGTCACATTTGACAAAACCTTAAGACCCCAAATTAAGTAGAAATTTTTCCAATTAATCGAAATTTTTAAAAACTAGTTGTCGACAGAATTCAGAAGGAAGTAACGTGGTTAAAATTTGATAAGAGGATTGACTCAGTTGTTAATATGAGAGCCTTGATAACGATTTTCGAACTTATCAGAGGAATGATTGCAACTTAGAATAAGAAGTAGCGCATAAGTCTGATAAACACAAAGTTAATTTACATAACGCTAAAAAGTGGCAACAACATTGCTATTTCGGTAGGAGGTTATGTTGAGGAGCAGAAACAATGGTTTCAGTTTTGTAGAACTAGGTTTAGTGGGGTTGTGAGATCGTCAAAAAAGACCAGCCACCAAAGCGGGCCCATCGCCATCCCCAGGGAACCGTTACGGGTAAGAACCTAAACCAAATTTGTTAATGGTGCCAATATTGTTTTTAGAACTTTATACTCCACAAATAAGTAAATAAATAATATAAATAGTTGGCACGGCAGATTGAATCTATAAATTGCTTCCTTCAACCACTCGTTTATGTGGTTTTATACTTTTGGGTGGAATATACTATCTATTATCCCCAGTTTTAACGAATGAGTAAAAAAGCTTTCTCAGGACTGTTATACTTTTGACCAGAGACAATACTGAGACCCCCAACTTCGGCCTTTACTTGCCTACAAGCTACATTTTTATGGGGTGGCAAATTCTAAGTGCGTTAGTATTGTTACACAGAAATTCGTATTGGCAAATGTCACGTAACTTCAAAAATTCAGACTCACCAACATAATCGCACCTTTGCATGTCACACGGATTCTAAATTGACATAACACCGATAGGAAGGAAAATGGCAAATTTGAAAAAAAAAAAATAAGGGAGTCTTAGTATTGTCTCTGCTTTTGACCATATGCGAGAGGCGACCCAGTGGAAAGAATACCTTAAAATGTAATAGTGTTCCGGGGTTGAACCTGCGCCCCTCAGTATATATAGTCCAGCAAGGTAGGCATTGAGCCACTGTGTCAACTTATATATCAACTTCGGAAGCAAATTGCAGAAAAAATGCGGCACGGTAGTGGCTACACACAAAAACAAAGGTGACATTGAAATGAGAGACATCTTGACACATACGATACCGGTGGGCTCGAAAACACAAACAGATTTTAAGCTCCTCCAACGCAAATACCAAATACAGATTTGCATCAAAAACTCCATGCGACAATTTGTTTTTGCTCGCGGAACTAAACAGTATAGTACACTTAACTGAGCTCACAAAGCATGCTCTGTGTCAGAACTCAACGAATCTCGAGAACGAACTAAAATAAGATTGTACGGAAGTAGTGAACACTGATTGCTGATTTTCATCCCAAATTGTTCTTAATCTTTCTACTATAAGATTAAGTTAGTAAATTCTCAGTAGGTATATAGGATTATGTGGACTTGAGCTGGTACTAAGGGGCCACAGAATCCCATCATCGACATATTCTTTTAATGTAACCGCGTATAAGTTAATGAACTGTCATGAACTTTAATTACGATTCTCCTTCGAGATGTCTAGCGCGAGTTTTTAAATTCGACGAAAATGGGAGAGAGAGCTATAATTTGAAATCTTTTCGAACGTGATATCGGGGTGAATAGCAGAAATGCCAATGGCTTAAGGTCACTCGTGCGCGCAAAACATATAAAGCCGTAAGTACGAGTATGTCGTTGTATATATTCGCAGGAACATCACTAAAAACGAAATAATGAAATTATTTACTGCTACGACAATGCCATTCAATAAGTATTGCCAGTAAGAACGATTCGAAAGCTGTTTATAAAACATTTCACTATAACTGATGTCTTTATCAATTCGTTACACAATATTAAAAATAATAACCTATTACACTTAATTTCGAAAAAATCACACCAACACTATTTATAACTAAATTCGAAATATTCAAGATAACAAGCAGAAACCGTTTAGAGCATCACCTTCCACGACTATGCGCTCGATTTAGATGATCGCCCAGAGCGAGCAGTGAGATAAGATGATTTAATATTGCATTTTGCTGATAACACCAATTGCCGTTTTGCATTTTGAACGTGCTCTTTCACCATGACCTGTATAGACGAACTGATCTGACTGTCTACAGGTTTTTTTCTCTCTTGCGAGATTATTTATTTTAAGACTGTCTTAAGTGCCAGCGCGATTTCGAATGGCTTTTAGGGACACTGACAACTGTCGTTAAATCAAAAGTTCGCAATCAAAAGCTCGAAAAAAATGATAAATTGTAATCCCGCTATGGGGGGTGAATATGTTTATTTTTTATTTATTTAAAAAGCTAATTATTTGCTCGTGCTAATGTACAGACATAAGAAGTTGGCCCGATCGATTAAGAAAATAATTTATTATTATTTTTGGAACAGCAATCAGATGAAGTAAGTAAAGCGCTCGACTCAAGTGCTGTCATGAAAAAGGGAGCCATTAGCAAGATCGCCGGAAAGAGACGATTTCCAAGTTTTATTGATCCCTAACAACAGGTAAAAGTTTTTGCATTAATCTCATTTTAGGTATAAGTTTGTGAGATATCAATCTAAATAGGAGCGAGAATAAAAATAAGCTCCTGTGTGAGCTACCACTCGATATGTCTAAATGGTTCGCTTCGCTTGGCTTGGTTGGAATAACTGGCTAACTTCTTTATGGGGATAGTTCACACGGCACTAAATTTGTATCTAGTAGTAGCGTATTGGTAACGGTTAAAAAGAGATATTTGGACAGCTTACAGCTTGCGCTTAGAAGTTTAAACTAATAACGCCGATCGTATTGAGTACGGTAAGGTGAGGGTAAAAATAAAAATAAACAATGCAAAACTTGCGACGTTATGGGTATTTAACAATTGTTTACGAAACTAATAATAGTGCCGAAGGCATGCACTTGTGTGAATATGTTTTGTGTCAAAAAAGTGTAAAATAATGATGGATTAACCGTATTTATGTGTAAAGCATAACGGTGATAGCAGGTGAACGTATGAACGTTGATTGCCATTTAGTGATTTAGTTCTAGACTCGTGTGAAGTTGAACTTTAATGAATCTAGAGCTTTTAGCGCTATTTGACTTTCTTAAAATATGCTGCGTTTGATCCTCTGAGGTATTGCCTTAAGCATTCTCTGGTACAGACGTCAGTTGCATAGATTTTACCGCAGAAAATCTAAGGCTCTTCATGAGACCGTTAATTCATCATTCATCAGTTAATTTGAATGCTCGGGCGAAGTTTTGTAGCGATGGCTGCGGCTCTCTTCATTTATTTCGTAGTTTCTGCTTGCCAGATGTTAGTACAATAAATTGGAATTTAATTGCATAGTGCTCTAGAGTCTAGAACAGCTGTACTCAACCTGCGGAAGGCCAACTTTTGAGAACTGGCCCACCTGACTTACTTACTCACTTAACTTAAGGTGGCGCTACAGTCCGGGGTGGACCTGGGCCTCAACCAATACGCCTCTCCAGTTAGCGCGATCTTTGGCTAACTGCCTCCAGTTGCGCACTCCAAGTTGGTTGAGGTCCCCTTCCACTTGCGCGCGCCACCTAAGGCGAGGTCTTCCTCTACTGCGTTGCCCCTCCGGGTTGGGATCGAAGACTCTCCGGGCCGGAGCGTTGGTGTCCATTCGCTCTACATGTCCTAACCATCTTGAACGACTAATGCGTACTTTTCTGACCAGGTCGATGTCGCTGTACAGCTCGTAGAGTTCGTTGTTAAATCTTCTCCTCCAAATTCCGTCAACGCAAACGGGACCAAAAATCACTCAAAGAATTTTGCGTTCGAAGCGACCAAGAAGATCCTCATCCGTTTTTGCTAGGGTCCATGCTTCTGCGCCATAGAGCAGGACAGGGATGATGAGAGTCTTATATAGAACCTCCTTAGTGCTTCTTGACAAGGCCTTACTAATCAATTGCCGTCTTAGGCCAAAGAAACAGCGGTTGGCAAGTGTGATTCTTCGCTTGATTTCTGAGGTGATGTCATTTTCAGAGTTAATAGCGGATCCGAGGTAGACAAAGTCCCTAACTACCTCAAAGTTATAGCTGTCTATCGTGACGTTCTGTCCGATTCTTCGATGTTGTGTGTCCCTTCTTGTTGACAGCATATATTTTGTTTTACCCTCATTCAGCACTAAACCCATTTTTGCCGCTTCTGTACTAATACTAGCAAACGCTCCAGTAACAGCTCGCTGTGTTCTGCCAACAATGTCAATGTCGTCAGCGTATGCAAGCAGTTGCACAGACTTATGGAAAATTGTGCGTCTGGTGTTGGCTTGTGAGTTTCGCACAATTTTCTCAAGAATGATTTTGAAGAAGTCACATGACAGCGCGTCGCCTTGTCTAAATCCATTTTTGACATCAAAGGTCTCGGTGAGATTGCTTCCGACCTTTACGGAGCAGCGAGCGTTCTCCATCGTCATTCTGCACAATCTGACAAGTTTGGCAGGGATGCCAAAACTAGACATGGCTCTGTATAGCTCGTCTCTATAAATGCTGTCATATGCGGCCTTAAAATCGATAAAAAGATGGTGAGTATCGATCTGGACTTCTTGGGTTTTCTCCAGGATCTGCCGTAGTGTGAATATTTGATTACCGGGCCTAAAACCGCACTGATAGGGACCTATCAGATCGTTGACGAAAGGTTTCAGGCGTTCACATAGTACAGCAGACATCTATACTTATAATAAAACTGTTGGCAATTTTTCTGTTACCTAATGGCGTGAGAACTACTGCACCGATTTCGATGAAACTTTTTTTGAAATGTTCCTTCAGATTTTGTGCAACATATAGGCTATTCCTTTCATTGCCATGCCTATTTTTTTGGAGCGTTTTTGACCAAAATGTGTTTTTTTTCTGACTTTACTGCCTTTAACTCGCCATTACTCAGATAATTCTTAATCAATTCAAACAAAACAAAATACTTAGGAGAGCCAACACTTTTATAGTTATTTCAAGTCATCAATCAGCTTTTTATGTCCTCTAGAAGCTGAGCTACAACCTAAAATCTAACACCAAAAAAATTAATTTATTTTCTCAAATCGAATATTATCAGCAGCCGCGGTTCTTGATCGTTGTTCTGCTTGGGGGTGGTTTGGTCGCACAAGCACGTTCATATGAAAAAACAACAACAAAAAACAGCGACAATGTGTTTCGGATCGGAGGAAATGCGCAGATGGCTGATGACGTGTGGTGTGGTGGTGAATGTACGTTGGAGGTGGTGTATATAGAAGCTGAGTTCATGGTTTTTGTTTTATGGTTGTTATATACCTACGTTGATACCTACAGACTACAGTAAAGAATTGAAGAATTCAAGAAGTAAAGACGATATAGGTGAATTATGTTGTTTGATGTACTTATTGTTGGTGTAGATACAAATTTCCGTTAAGGCTTTTGTTTTAGTGGTTGTTTTTATATTACCTACGTTGATACCTACAGTAAGGAAGTGGAACTTTAGGACTTACGCTGTTGAATTTAATTTTCTTAATTGTTGTTTTAGGTAAACAGATTTGTTTGATTTATTGTTTCACATTGACAATGTTCACCGCTTTGTTTTAGCTAGACTGTTGATTTTAAACACATATGCCGTTGAGAAAACGGTCAAATCTCTTTTATTGGAAATTACAGAGCCTTACGCCGCGTACGAAGTTGCGGGCACAGCTAGTGATCTTATACGCAGTGTTAAGGAGACTGATGCCTCTATAGTTGGCGCAGTTTAGAGAGTCTCCTTTCTTGTGGATCGGGCAAACGATGCTGAGGTTCCATTCATCAGGCATACTTTCCTCTAACCAAATTTTGGAGACGAGTTGATGTATGCACTCTACCAAGTCATCTCCGGCTGCCTTGAAGAGCTCGGCAGGTAAGCCGTCTGTTCCAGCAGCCTTGTTGGACTTCAGCTTGGATATTGCTATCCTCCCTCCATTTTGGTCAGGTGGACGGAAGTCTTGACTTTCATCGTCCAGGTTGAATGGCTCGTTCTGCCTGACAGCGGAATTTGTGTCGTCTTTGCCGTTTAGCAGTCTGCAGAAATGGTTTTTCCATAACCTCAGCACCGGCTGTGACTCTACTACAAGGTTTCCTTGTTCGTCTCTACAGGTCTCCGTTCAGGTCTTGTTGGCATGACACGTTCTTTTTACCTTTTGGTAAAACTTCCGAACATTGTTCCTGGAGTAACACCTCTCCATATCCTCGATCGCGCGCTTCTCATGCTCTCTCTTTTTTCTCCGGAGAAGCCGATGTTCTTCCCTCCTCTTTTGCTCGTAGAGCTGACGAGCTGCTCTCGTCCTTCTATGCAGCGACGCTTCGTAGGCACTTTGTTTTGCTGCATGTGCTTGCCGGCACTCTTCGTCAAAACCGAGAACATCAGTTGCGGCGTTTTTGATGGCTTCTTGGCATCGACGCCACTGGTCTTCGGCACTTGATGCTGGCAGCATAGGACTTCTCGAGAGGTTGAGGGATACGCGATCGGCAGAACCTATGCCGGCCCACCTGACACAGTTAAATAATTTCCTTTGTCAAACATTTTAAACTTCGCGCGGATCCAGAGAATGTGTGCGTAAAATAAAACCGTTCAAAGAGTGCCCAAATCATATTAACATTGTTTGGATCTACTTAAGTTTGCGAATTGTCGTTTTCGCAAATGAAATACACAAAAAATGTGAACAGAAACAAAGTTTCGGATTCCCATCTGGATAAGGTTAGCGTACAGCAACAAGACAGATCTTGGCAAAGTTTAGAAAAAGTAAACTAAACAATTTTTTGCCAACATTTTTTTTTTATAACAATAAATAAACCATGAAATTTAAATTAGGTACGTTTTTCTAACAACTGAGTAAATATATTTATATTGCGTTGCGGCACGAGGCACCACAGTTAAAACGCCTTTGTGGCAGCTATTGAAAAAAGGTTGAGTATGGCTGGTTTAGAACATCGCTTTCATTAAAGAAAGAAGAAGAAGAAAAAAAAAAAAAAAAAAACGAAAATGAACGAGCTTCATTTGTGCGAGGCACCGGGGGTAAGGTTTTTTTTTTTTTATAGTGTTGTCCCTCTTGACTGGAATTATAGATTTAAAGTGTCAATTCAAAATCAATGACTTAATTGGGCGCCCTCAGGTTTCGTAATGACTTAAAACTTTGCCAAATAATTCGACTGCAAAAAAGGGAGAGTTTTAAAAATCCAGACCAAAGAATAAGAGAAGACGCAACGGTGCGACGAAGCATTTTACTTAATAGAGATTAGAAATGGAATGTAGCAATAAGAACGACAGAAAGCAGTTGAGGCAGAACTCTACACAACCCGAATATTATTACTGTTTTGCATTGCAACGATGAATGAATGAAAATTGAACGATCAACAAAATTTAGAAAAAAAAACATCAAGCCATTATAAAATGCAACAACGAACAGTGTGTTATACCAAGGTGCTCTTAACAGACCTGAGTCGCATAATATAAAATTGCATTGTATGTACACTTTGTTGTGAAGAACCCTTCCTTACCTTGACGCTGGTATTGTCCTGATCATATGTTGGCTGTTGTTCTGTACTTCGACATGCTGATCAAAGCCAAAACCACTGTCATTTGAGTTATCACACGGCGGGGGCTGTGGTCTCTGTGGTATTCGTTTACCCGGTGGTATCTTGCCCGGACCAATCTGAAAATACAAACCAAAATAATATTAGGCAACTCAGCGCGGTTGATTAATTTAGGTCAACACTTACTCGGGATATTGAATGCAATTTGCCGGGTAACGCTTTACCGGGGTGTCGCTTCGATGGTATCCGGAAACCTTTTCTGTGTACTCTTGGTGTCATCGTTGATGCTGTGGCCATGGTCATTCGCATCGCTGCAAGAGAAAAAAAATTCTATGAGCAATGCATTCATCATCATCATCATCATTTTGTAAAGTGTATACTCAATTGTTATTCAATTCAGAGCAATTCCATACTAATTGTGTGTGTCTACATTGCGTAAAGTATCTAAACGAGCCAGCGCTCAATGCTGTAGAAAGAAAAGGCTGATAAGAGTGTGTGTAAATTGTCCGCAATGAAGCTTCGTTTGGCGATGGATTTCTTTTGTTGTCGTCGTCAACGGTCGTCGTAGCTGTGGTCCCATGGACTCCATATGTTTTATCTCAATTATAACAATGTAACGGGGTGCTTTTACATGTTCGTTATCAAGCAGATGATTGCTCGCATAAAATGAAATCAAAACAATCGTTACGGGGCTAATGCACCCTAGTTGATGGCAGCAATATAGCGTACTTGAGATGTCGGTTTCAATTAAAAAGGGAAAGTTGAGCGAGCGCTATAGGATTTTTGATTTACACTTGGACTGTTGTAGGTCAGGAGTTGTTGGTGTTTAGTGATTTTATTTCAGAGCATTCAACAATCGATGAACGGGTGTAGTTATGATTGATCGAAAATCAATATGAAGTAAATTGCTACAGAATGGTTGACAATACAAGAAGACGAGTGTGTCCCTTGAGGAGTGGCCAGTGACAACCTTCACGTAGAGTGTTTGTATAATACTTCCCTTAGTATTAAACAACAAGGCTGGAAAATTATATCGATTTCTTAATTTGAGTGCCACCGTCCGGAACACTGGCTTGAAAGTTTGGGGTTGGTTGGTGTCTGGGGCCTGATCGCAATATCCGTTGAAAGATGTACGTTGACCGAGATAAGTGATGTCACGTATTGCTCGTTCACGAATGATACGATTCGAATCCTGAACTGGACGAAGAAATTTAAAACTCTTTCGCGTTATCTTCGATACGTAAATACTTACTTAGTGTTGGGGAAGAGGACGTCTCTACATCAGATATGATTGGCACTTACTGATAGTAGCGTGTACTACATGTGTACTTTGTTTGCATTTTTGTTTCTCTTAAAATCAGATTCGCAAGTCATCTTAGTTGTGGCAAATATACAAGTGAGAATGTTTGAAATTCAGGAACCTACACGATTGAGAGTAGAATTAGTTGGCGTGGTATTGTCGCCTAAAGATTCAAAGGGGAAATGTGCCATTTCAAGAAAGTGTTCTAAACAATACTTCAGTTGTTCTGCGTGGGGAAGCGGGAGATTTGAATGTTGGAAGGTTAAGCGTAATTAGTCAGTTTATTCCTTTGAATTCTTGATAATCTATATTGTTTGAAACTAAATGGCAAAATTGTTTGTCCGCAACATCGACAATTATTATGTATTTGGTGTGAATTCTTCCGTGCCAAAAGATACCACATCGATCCCGCACAAACTGCGTCAACAACCAACTGTTGACTGTGAATGAAATGTTTCTTAAAAACCAAGTTTGTGAACATATTGATATTACTTTGCTCACACGAGCTCCTTCCGAGAAAACAAATAATAAATCGCTACTAATTTGTAAGTAAACATTGTGACAGTTGTAGCGTAGTCCACCACAACTGTGACGCATGCATAACATTTCAAATGTTCGATGAAAATGATTATATTTGTTTAACATTAAGAGCTAAAAATAGTTTTCATGCTTACTATGTACACATGTCGAGGTAGCTATACTACAAACGACTAGCTGTGATCTCAATGAAAATACTGTTTTGTTGATGAAATATTTTGCGCGTTTTTAATGTGCGCCTCGCGCGTGGGGTAGGTAATAAACCGATTAAGACGTTTTGATAACATTCTCAGGTGAAGTACTATTTCCAATTCTTCTTCTCACAAATTGCAATAGCTATTCGACGAATTGCGGTTATACGCAACGTATAACGAGATAATAAGTCGTAAAATGACTTATACTCGCTTTCGAGCTGATAAGAGGCGTCAACTGGTCGCTGGGGCTATACAAACAAGCTGAGTATACTGATCTAAAACAGATTTCTCTCACTATATCTGGTATTAGCCGCTAAGAAATAGGTTGACTTTTGATTAATCTATATTTCACCAAGGGCGTGAAAATGTTTGTTTTGACAAGTAAGTAGGTACATATTATATGCGTTTTATTCACACATTTTTGTTGTATTTTTTTTTTTTTTTTTGAGGAAAGTGAGGACGCCTATTTTTTTATTTTGTATACAATTGCGTTTCATATCGAGTGGATGTATAAGACGGCAGATAATAAAAAGTATATTTTAAAGATTAACAAAAACAACAGGAACTCTGTATATAAACAAAAGAAAACACAACGCGCGGTACTTATGGACCAATTTGAATGTCCACCTTAAATTTACGATGTTTTTCGTGGAAAATTATAAAATGATCTCTTGTGACCTAAAAACCAATGGAGGAGAATTTCTAAACGATTATTAGCCAGGAACAACGAAATACTATAAACCGTTGTTTTAGGCCACATAAATATTTAAGATTTAAGGACTATTCACATGAGAGCGAATTTCGAATAGGCGAATTGCGACCAAATCAATTTAACTGTACTTATGAACTGAAATTAGCTATTTGTTCTATCACAAAATTATTATATTTGATTAATTTAACATCTAATCTTAAGAAAAACATGAGTTTTTTAATTAACAATTAAAGCAATTTTCCCACGAATTGAAAATTCTTGCCGCGAACTGGCACACTTTATTCACAATCCACACAAAACAGTCGCGGTCCACAAACCCGTGAATGAAAAATTCGTTCAAACTTAACCTTTAAAAATGAAACTGACACGCGGGCATCTGCGACCAAAAAAAGTTTTCATGTGAATGAAGTGTCAGAAACTACGAATATTCGACTGTTCGAAGTTCACAATTCGCTCTCATGTGAATAGTCTTTTAGACTGGCTAGGGCGAATTGCAATTTGTAAACAATTAATCGTAAAAGCCAAAAATACCTGCGTGATTAAAAAAAAAAAACTCTCCGTAAAAGTGGGCGTTATATTGAAAAAGTGGAGGCATACCAATTGCATGTTGTAAACTTTTGTAAAAGCGCCATCTATGCTTTGTAAAATACATAAAAACAGAAATACCTAGTCAACGCACCCGATGAGTGCACCAACTGCACCCAACTTCATTAACTACCGACTACTTGATGTTTGTGAGTGACACCAATTGAGAAGATATAATAAAATTTTAATTTCAGGAAATCCCTTAGAATACACATTCAGCTGTCTGGTGTAAAAACGTGGACTATCATCTGCTTTGGGACGTTTTGAGAGAGGATTATTCGGGTGATTATGGTCTTGTTTGTCGGGTATTTACAAATCCTTTTGTGCAAACTCGTACTGTAAGTGAACTATCCTACAATCCCTATTTTATGAATAAGTCACATGATGAAACTTCATCTTTAGCGTAACAACTAGGTCTTGTTTTCCAAATTAGAATTGGTTTCGATACAGGGATTATTAGCAAATATATACGTCCCTTTTTGATGTGAAACAAATATTGGCGTGAATTGGGATCGAATAAAACGGAAATTCCGGGGCGACAGGGGAAATTGGCCTGTCGCCATCACTACGCCGCCGCTCTCGTCTCCTAAACCACTCAACCGACTTCAATGAAATTTTGTGGGTGTGTAATTTGAAGGATCCCAATAGGTGGCGCTGTTTGCGATCTTCTAAACCACTCCACCGATTTCACTGAAATGTTGTAGGTGTGTATGGTTGCTTGCAACATGCAAGATAAGATAGTATTGGACCCGATAGGTGGCGCTTAGCTTGTAGGCTAAATGAGGGGACATCGGGCGAAATTGGTGTTCTCAGTATTGTCTCTGGATTTAGTTAACATCTAAATTTTAAACATTCTAAATGTTTTCGCTTAAAACAAAAATATCCACGGCATTAGAAGCATAATGTATCTAAAGTTAAAAGAATATCGAGATCTGCAAAAAATGTAGATAATGGAAGAATAATGTTCCATTAAAATCCAGGTCTGCAGAAAGTGATCTACATTTTTTATCCCAAGGGGAGACTACATTATATATTAATTAAGAACGATTAACATACTGTCAGTCAAAAATAAACAATACGACAGTCGATTGCATTAGCAATGTGTCACTTGTCCCTACGAACAACTTTGGAAAATCGATTACAAAAAACAAGTTGACGCACGTAGCTGTATTGTGTCCATAACGTTTATCTCTTTAATTGGATTCTGAATAAGTATTTAAAACTAATTGCTGTTTTCCAAGACTTATATAAGCATCACCCTAGTCACTTTGTTGTTAATAGGACAATCGAATGTTATAATAAATGGAAAAAAGTTCCCCGAAATGTTTTTCTCAATTTTGTGTTTGTTTTTATTTCTTAGAGGTGATATTTCCTGTTTGGTGTAGGCACCTAGTTGGCAGCAAATAAGATCTGCAGTCGCTAATCTCATCTTAATCGGCCAATGATTTAGTCATAATAATTATCATGTACCTGTGTGTGAATTTTAGTTCCATTCGCTATACGCCACGCCTCCTCAACACAAACACACGCACACATTGATTGAAGCTAACTCATTGAGGACGGGTTTTATCTCACTGGAGGCAAAAATGCAATGCACGGACAAACCCGCCACAATTTTGCAAAAGAAAATCGCATTCGGGTAAAAGTCACACCACAGCGGGGGCGAAGTGATAAGCGCGTGTTAGACGTGCGGTCTGTCTGTTATCTCGTAATCGGTTTACGATATGAACACACTTATAGTAAATTGTTATTTATTTATTTTATTTTATTTCTTATCTTCAAATTTGCCATAAACAATTCGCTACTCGCAGTTGGTGATTCAGTTTCAGTTGACTTGTCCTCGTTTTTACATCTGGAGTGTGCTTATGCTGTTCGTCCATTTTCCACACACATATAAATGACAGATCTTATCAATAGTGGACACTGTGATTTGTTTGCGACGATGACGTCTACCGAAGAGATAAGATATAAATAAATCTTATAGCGTGAGATTTCATTGAAAAAATAAGAAGAAACGATTTAAATTTAGATTTAAAATTTCTTAAACAAATTGTTGACGTTTGTCTCTGAAAGAAAAGCATGTTTCAGAGGTTTTGACAAGTTCAACGCTTTAATTGCCTGTGTCACGAATTTACTGATTGAGGATCTTGTGCTTTTCGGGCACGTGTTTTCCAACTATTTTGGTTGAAAGCTTTTTCGAAAAGCTATTGGACCTTACTGAATTTTCTACTGTCAGTTGTCATTTTCACTGCAGTCGCTTAATGCAAAATAAGTTGAAATGGCAAATTGCGGTTGTAAAAATCCACAACGCTGGTCTAATGTTATCGCAAAAAAACATTTTCGTTTAGACACTGTAAAATAAATCTGGATGTCAAAGTATTTGAAAAGTTTCGTCGAGGTGAGGTCTCCCAAAAATGCATTCTTTTTTATCCCGACTAAAAACGTTCTCGATTGAAGTGATAGAAGTGCCCGTTGTATGTTTTGCTTGAAAAACAACATTTTTAACACGAAAGATTAGATGAAGGTAATTTGAAAATATTGCTCTGAACTCACCCGCACCCACATTTATCAAGCATCCGATTGTAATTTCTGCCATGTGAGTCGAAAACCGTAAAATTGAATTGAAATATGATGTGCAAATACAGAAAACAAATTGCTTTGTATTTAAAAGACAGTGTCCTGCTCACGCTAAACAAAAATACCAAAATGTCAACACAAAAGACAGCATTCAGCGAAACGTAAAAATAAATTTGGGCACTAAAACAACAAGAATGAATGTAAAATTTGTTTTATTTGGTCGGTTTGTGGATGCAGGTTAGTCAAATTTGCCTCCATCTCAGATTATGGCATTGCACTATTTCGTGCGTCACAAGTTATCCGTAAGTGGTAATTACATCGCATACCCTTATAATTAATTTATAGCTAATTGCTTATATTATACAAGTTTCATATATCATAAACAAAGTGTTTATCTCATTGTGTTCTCATACCAATTGATTAATAATAATACACTCGTAGTCAAGTTTAATTTAATGCAACAGCCAAACATTACACATTTTTCTTATTTCTTCTTAATGCCTGTTGTCACTTGAGAACTAAAAAGTTCAAAATCTTTCATGCGCCGCGCACCAAAAGATTTCCAATGCAGATTCAAGTAAAAATACTTGGTCCGAAAAATGCATGCATAGAGTACATAGTTTTGCCAATACGTTATTGGGACTATGAACAGTGCGACGTGACATATTCCGAAACTTGTGGCTTTGGTATTGATGTAAGGTGTTAGGTTTCGTTAAGAAGATGCTGTCAATCTGTGAAATTCAAAGCGTTCGGTTGCTTTAACGGCCAACTTACTCGGAGCAAGGCTAGCACCGTTCAATAAACATTTTTAATTGCTCGGAGTGGACTATCGTTTCAATTGGTATTGGTATTTTTGGCTGGAAAGCGGTATACGAATAGTGTGGCTGCAGTCTTTATGTGCCTTACATTTTCAGCTGGTTATAAGTTTCATTGTTTGTAGATTCTTTCATTCGTCTTTTTTATTGTTCATTTTGGAATTGGAATTGAAACTTGACGCTTTACTATTTCGCAAGTATCAAACTGTCAAACCCCATTTAATGGTATCAATCTGTTTGACAATAGATGCATTTACGAAACGGAGCCGTTCCACAACTGTTTTGGATTTTTCAATTGATGACACAATTGTCAGTTTAGCTAGCTGTCACCATTTCTTATATTAGAAACTTTGTTCGGTACATTTACTCAAAAGATCTGTTGTTTTACTTTTAAATTTTACGAATTTTTAATAACTCTTACGAATTTTTACTAACTATTACAAATTTGTACTCAATGTCGTTCCTTAACTCGAACAATTTGTAAAGAGAGCGTCATCTAAAGAGCTAGACATTACCCAGACCCGCCCATTGAGAATCTTACGAGTTTTTTACTTAACAAATCAAAAAGCTGTCAGTTTGATTTCTTGCGTATTAAAATTGTATCGACGAGAATAGAATTGTTTATTAGTTAGCTGTCAAATATAGCCTATTGTCAAAATATGGCAATGGTAAATGAAAAGGATGACACTAGTACCCTATTCACACCGCGCCGAATATCACGAATATCGCGAAAACACTCGAAAACTTCGTCGAAAACAGAAGTTGTCCTATAAACATTATTTCAGTTTTCAAAACGTTCAATCGTTGGGTTGTTGAAACAAACACACCTTTTGCAATATTCAGCAAATTCAGCAGAACAGTTGACCGAACAAATGTCACCACTCACAACACAAAATCATTTTTCACACTTAATTAATGGGCTAACAATTTTGTCAAGTGCTCTGAATTCATTTTCAGAAACAATACTGAGACACCCAACTTCGGCTGACACCAAAACACCCTCAAAAAATATCAACAACTTCCGGTGACTTCCGGTGTGGCGAATTTGCTGACAGCGTTTATAGAATTTTGTCCGTTAAATTTGAAATTATTCATTACGTGTGAATAGTATTTTATTTTAGGAATAAGTGCACTTTTGCTGAAAATATTTATGAAAAATGAAAAATGTAGATTGTATGATAGAAAATAAAAACATTTTGAGTAATTTTTCTTCAGATACTTAAAAAAAATTACTCATGAAATCGAAGTTTATGATATTCAAAAGCGGAAAAAACACATAACAATGTTTTTCCTAATATGTTTCTAGTATATAAAACAACTCATTTAGATAGTATTATTAACCAAACAAACTACATTAATCGTCTTTTAAAAATTTATAATAACCAACCAATAGCATTCAGTTATCTTAAAATGTGGTATTCCCGAACTCTATCACATACCCCCATGGTTGGTAGCGGTTGGCAGCATTGATTATATATTTTTTTTATGTTTTTGCATGTCATACGGATTCTAAATTGACATAACACCAACACCGATAGGAAAACAAAATGGCGAATTTGAAAAAAAAAAAAAAAAAAAAAACTGAGGGGCCCAGCGGCAAGAGGATTGTGAGTTGGGGGCCTCAGTATTGTCTCTATTCATTTTATCTGTTTATTAATGCGATTGAAATTTGTAACCAAAATAGTTTACACAGAAGTTTCACGACTAGTGTCTCACAGCTGATTGAAATGTCAAACGAAAACTAGTTGTCAACAAAATCAATAGTACCTTAACTTGACAGAACAAAATCAGTTCAAATGTCAAAAAAACTGATTACAAAGGTCACAATAAAATACACATTTCGGTTTAATTAAATCTTAAGTCAGAATTAAATTTTTCCCATTTACGATTTTATATGATCCAAATAATTTTGTACTTAAAGTTCAATTTTTTATAAATGGAAAGCAAGAATAGTCTTAACAAAGTTTATAATCTTATTTTCGAAATGGTTCCTTCATTTATCAGACAGAAAGGAAAAACAAAAGAACGTGCTTTTTATGGACGTATTATCGTGTCTGAGTAATTATTACACGCTTTATTGTGTAGCCTAAGATTTAAATCGATTTAGTGGCAATTCATGTTATACATAATTATATCTATATAATTATATTTATTTATGTGATATGAATGTATCGAATTGGACTGTACCCAACTGACAGACCACAATGTGGTCTTTATATATTTACATTTTGGCACTTATACATTTTTGGCAGTACCGAACAGCGTTAGCGTCATATTAATTTGCTTGACATTAACAAAGTTATTTATCGATAGAACGAACATGAATTTACCTTAACTAGCAACTTTGTTGAACAGTGAATCAATTTCGGTATTTGGTGTCCACTTTAAGATTTTTTGGTATCTTAGATTATTTTAAACTTAATGGATCTTTAAAAAAGAATATTGCAACATTTAAGTTGCTTGGTAGTTGGTGAGTTTCACTGCTGGAAGGGCCGCAATTGAATACAATTGAAAGACTACCAACTTTCAGGGGTGTTTTTTTTTTTTAGAGGTTCAGAACTTTGAACTGGAATAAAACTCAGATGATTTTTTTAAATTGACATAAAATTTACTTTATTCGAAAGATAATCTCCTGGCATTATAATTTAAATATGCATGCTAATTTTGACATTCGAACGAATAGCCAATTCTAACGAATCTCTCTATTCGTTCGAATGAACTTTGTGTATTTTGATAGATATTCGTTCGAATTGGCTATTCGTTCGAATGTCAAAATAAGCATGATGATTTCTGGCATATCAACGCCACGTCTGGCTCGGACGTAGTCTATTCTAGAGGTCCAATTTTCGATGACTTTTTTCAACATTTTTTGTGGCTGTATATCGGCAATAACGCGGCGAATGTTGTCCTCCAAATGGTCAATCGTTTCGGGCTTATCGGCGTAAACTAGCGACTTCACATATCCCCACGGAAAACAGTCAAGCGGCGTTAAATCGCACGATCTTGGAGGTCAATTCACGGGTTCGCAACGTGAAACTATACGGTTACCAAACATTTCCTTCAATAAATCAATTGCGGCACGAGCTGTGTGACATGTTGCGCCGTATTGTTGAAGCCACAGTTCCTGCACATCATGGTTGTTCAATTGATGAATGATTGGAAGATATGGATATGGACGATATGTGGTTTCAACAGGACGGTGCCACTTGCCACACAGCTAACGAAACAATGGCTCTTTGCGCGACAAATTCAATGGCCGTGTTATCTCACGTGGTGACTATGTCAATTGGACAAATTGGACACCGTTGGACTTCTTTCTTTGGGATTATTTGAAAGAAAAGGTGTTCGTCGATAAGCCAGCAACAATTCAAGAGCTAAAGGATGAGATAATTCGGCACATTTGCGGCATAGAACCTCAATTATGCCTCAGCGTCATCGAAAATTTGGACCATCGGATGGAGGTGTGCTGCCGGCCGATATTTTGTTCCATACATAATTGAACCATACCAATATTATCATAATAAAAAGAAATGACAATTATTTCTTAGATAATTTGTGTTTTATTTAAAATCAACATCGGCCCTTAAAACTTAACCACCCTTAAGTTCAACAAGCCCATGATTGTATCCACATTGGATACATTTTCCGGCAACTTATGAACAGATCCAACATCACCAAGCGATTTGGCAAATAAAATTTATGTTTCCATGTGCGAAATTGAACATTTAGACAATAAAATGTCACACATTTACCGCAGCGTTTTTTTAAGGGCTTGGTAGTTGGGATTTGCTTAACAAAATCTTCCCTACAGCTTCTATGGCCCGGACAAACACTAACTCATTTTGGTCACTCTTGGGAGTAGCCGAGTGACGAGGTAAATGGAAGTTCCTCATAATCTGCTAAAATTCAGAAGAGTCACTTAGAAATCGAATAAAGATGCACTTATGCTTCCGATAAAGCCCTTCCAAATAGTCGTCTTCGTCGCTAAGCATATTTTTGTTCTTTCTATTTATTTATTTCTAGATTTTCTTTTGAATTTGGTTCACTTTTGATAGTTTTCCCACAAAAACCTGAATAAATTCAGTCACTTGTCAAGTTTGACAGAAATTTGCAAGGCAAGTACATGTACAGCGCAGTAAAAGCTATGTTCGAATTTTCAAACTTGCTTTAGCAAACTAGGTTTTAATTCATACCGATTAAAAGCAATTGCTAAGGGCTTTTACCTTTGCTACAACCTTTTACTGAACGCAAATCCGGTTTTTATTCATACCACCCAATGGTTACCTATAGTTGCGGGGCGATAAGGAGCAATGTAAATAACAATGAGGTTATTAAACTCAAAATCTGACGGGCTTAATTAAAATATAAATAAGTTCGTATACGGTCTCCTTACATCCGTGTGTGTCATCTGTGTTATCACAGCATGACGATAAACATTGCACAACAAAAGCATATTTATCACCCCACCAGACCCGAGTACCCTAAAATACATTGCCCGAGACAGGAAGATTGATAACATCCCACTGACTAGTTAAAGTACGCACTTGGAAAAAAATAAAAATAAAAAGGAAACAGACGTTCTTTTTGCAACAGAATTGATCAATTAATTGAGGACCAACGTAATCCCAAGAAATTGATGCTGCAAATAGTCACGGACTGACATGAATAAGAAGAAAAGACTTCACACTTGAGAGGATTCCACATTTTGACTTCAAAGCAATTAATTGAAATAAAAACGGATATATTCTGCTATTTGTTCTCGTTGCTAATCGATATTAATTCGTTTTGGTGGCCATCGCAACGTGCCCGCTGTCGGCACATGTCCATTAAAGTCGGCCAATGTTGCGGGTGTTTACTGTTTATGTATATAATTATCACAGATTATCGTGTTTTATTTGAGAAATTCGCATAGATAATCGTGAAAAGTGTAACAAAGGAATACAAAACACAAAACACTCTTAATGTGGTAGTAAACTGTCGGGGGATAGAAAAAATAAAAAAATAAATAAAATTACTTTTTGACAGTTTCAAGTTACGTTGAAAGACGAATAAATTGCTCTAAATGAATTAAGTAACTTTGGTTTGGCTTTCTTATTAACAATTTATTTTGAGAGTTTTTTAATATGTATGACAGATAAAGGTATACGAAAGGTACTGTGTAGACAATTAGCACACAAAAGTTAAATGTTTATGAAGTTAATGACAGGTTTTGAGGTTAGTTT
The DNA here is from genome assembly GCA_946477585.1 of Cheilosia urbana. NCBI lineage: Eukaryota > Metazoa > Arthropoda > Insecta > Diptera > Syrphidae > Cheilosia > Cheilosia urbana. The sequence goes on along the minus strand of OX297854.1, from coordinate 12,314,034 downwards.
TAGAAGTGTCAGAAGCTGTATATAGAATTAACATCCGACTAATGCGTGAGACTTGGATGACTAAATAGCGACGGATTTTCGACGACAGAAAATTGAGAACAAACTTTAATTTGGAATAAAAAAAAATTATTTGCAGAAGCTCAGTGATTATACAATAGACATGACTTTCTATTATCATAGAAACAAACTTTATTGCGATCATAAACAAAGCGTACACGTGCGACAGAGTAAACTTTGGTTGTATCATTATCGATGTCTGGCATAACGTGAACAAAATAAAACAATAGCCGCACAAATGTCTAAGGTCTAATACCGCGATTCCAAAATTTGTATTCATTGGTTAAATGTGTTTTTGTGTTTGACAGTTTTTTTTAAAGCAGGCCTTCATGCGACCAGTCAAAAGAGGGTTAAGCTATCGTAAGCAAGTGACGAAAATGTACAAATATCTACGCAAGTTCAGTCAAATTCTTTGGCATGTTTACAACATGCTATTTTGGTGAAATGTTTGTACACCTTCCAGTCTTAAAGCGTTCGCATAGGATTTAGCTAGCTTAAAATCGTGTCAAAAATGAACGAAAGTCCACTCAAGTTTATTGAAACGCCCATTACGGTTACGACATACATCAATGTATCTGCACTTCGGCTTATACTAGAGTCATTCCCAAATCGATTAAGGTTCCGCCTGCAAGTGCGAGTCTTCAAGCTTTGAGAGAGCAATTAAAAAAGTTTCTAGCTACATCTTGACGTTCGCAAAAAAGTTTAGTTTTTTATTTTTAAAAAAATAATTCGCAAACAAAAACTGGAAATGTAATAGACACGATATCCGAATACAATCAAAATCCACCAGCTTGTACGGGGTTTTTATTTTGATGTAGACTCAGACAGAATACCTTCGTAGAAATTGCCATAGTCTCTCATAAAAGGCATTAAGAGAAAAACAAAGTCTGGGACGAAAGAGAAGCCTTAAGCCGATCTTAAAAATCAGCTACAGAAAAGGGATCTTACTCAAACATTGAACCAAACCAGCTGGACATTGGAATGCTTAAACTTGGTAAAAGTTCGCCAACTTGTACGGGGTTTTTATTTTGAGGTAGACTCAGACAGAACACCTTCGTAGACATTGCCATAGTCTCTCATAAAAGGCATTTAGAGAAAAACAAAGTCTGGGACAAAAAGAAACCTTAAGCTGGTCCTAAAAATCAGCTACGGAGAGGAATGCTTTAATGTGGTAAAAGTTTATTTTAAGGTGAGAATTTTGTGATTTGCATTTTTTGTTTCATATAGCTTTCATAGGAATATTAGAAAATTCTTACCAACTTTGGATGACATGAAATTCGTATCATTTACTGCACACATACCTGCAAGAAATAGAAAGAAATATCTTTGTAAATTTTGGTTTCTACTGAAAAATATTATTTTTGGATATTCTTAAGCTTCCAAAGAACAAATTTTGAACCCACTTTATCACCGTTTAATAACGGAAATTTGATTCAAAGTCTATGGGTACCAGTGGCGTGGCGTCCATACAACCCGATTCCTACCGACTTCCCTTTTTAAATTTCCACCAGACAACACTATTTACCAAAAACCAAATATACATGAAACCCTTCCAGTAATGAATTTGATATTCACAAAATGGTACACATACGTAAGCCATTAAATAAATATTGTGTGTTCATCCATTTTCATCGCTCATCGTTTTGTCATCGTCAAGACAAATTTTTTTCCAAAACTAAGTAGCATTAAGAAAGACGTTTGGTTCCACGAGACGGTCTTGCTACCTATGGCACAGGACATCGAATAATGAAATTAACTGGTGTATGCGGTATGCTCCGACTTAAGGTCGTTGAATGCAGTCAACAGTTTGACAACCGCAGCTACTTTTATGGCAATCAGACAGAAAGTAATGTTTCTTCTATCGATGAAGAGGAGGGGTTGCTTTCTTCTTCCGGACGGCTATAAAACGATCAGTTGGGTTCTCTCCATAAAAGTTGTAAAATTAAATAAATTTAATTAAATATCTTAAACATAATAATAAGAATATAATTTCTATTTCCAAATTGAATTATTCAGTAGCTCCCACCCAAGTTAGTTCTTCGTTGCGATAAATAACCAGTGTGAATCTCAGAAAGCTGCAGTAGCTGCCAATGCAGTCTGAAGAATCAACTCTACTTTGCTGTACTGAGAAAAGTGTTCATAAAAACGGGTCTTTTGGCAGGTGAAATTTAATTTTCTTTCAGAGCATGCAAAATACATGTGAAATTAATGACTGTGTCGAATGGGTGAAGTGATAACTGGTGAGTAGAATCTGATTCGAATGCAAAAACAGGTAAATTTTATAAGACAAGATGTTTTTCGGCATACATACTAGCTACCTATATCTGTCAGAAAAAATCTTTGACGTTAGGCAAAAAGGTCTTAAGACAGAAACTGCAGTTTTTCGTAAAACAAAATTAAAGTAGTTTAGTTTAGTCTTAACTTAGTTAGTTTAGTCTGACTTATTGCCTAAAGACTAAATTATTACGACGGGAAAAAGTTGTGCTACACTTAAGTCGTTAGTACCAAACGAAATAGAAAAAAATTGAGTTAAGCCCAATACAAAAAAACACAAAATGCATTTTTATTACTTAAGACCTTTTTGCCTTACGTCAAAGAAGTAACACCTTAAAAACTCAAAGACAACTGGTAAATATTAAGGCCGTCAGAAAAAAAAACCGCCAAAATTTTACAAATTGAAATTCATTAAAGAAAGATTTTCCTTGGAATAGTAATTAAAGTGCACGACTGGGTCGAACAAAACTTTCTCGTTCGTCAAAAGCTTCGTTTGTTATTTTCTTATTTTATTAGATAGGTATAGGTAAAGATCTGAGAAGCTATGCTAGGTAAAAGAAACGGTTCACGAAATATAGAAAAAGAAATACATAGTGTTAAATAAAATTCACTTTTAGCTTTTAAACATTGAAGCTCTAGAAACAGACAATTATCGCAAGTTCTTGTTAGAGAGTTATGAGCGCCTACTGTACTATTTTATAGCTTTTACGCTTTACAAGTTTTTGAGTACGAGAACAAGTATAGTAGGAGTTTCTGATTTTTAATCTGTTTGGACTGAATTAGATTAATGACGCTGGTTTAAGTTGTCAATAATTGGAAGTATTGTTCGTGATAGATCGATATCTTTACATATATATATATGCAAGAATTCAGAGATCTGTTTTTGAGTTTGAATTAGCAGTTTTTAACTGAATATCGCGATGAACGTGTGTGGGGGTGCAAATGAAGTGGGATATTCTGATTGTTGGAATCATTTTAAGGTGCTATATGCAAAAGTAGAGGTGGATAATATTTGCTGAAAATAAGTTTTGCGTTGCTTTTGTTGCATTTCTAATGACTGTTGCAATTTGAATTTTAAAGTGCGATATTGAGTTTTAAAATTTGTATAATATATGAACAGAGATCGGCTTTCGGGTAGCCATTTTTGAGAACTAATTAAAAAACGGATTTATTCGAATGTTTTGAGAAAAACTAAGTACGGGATTTTATTGAGAATACTGATATTATCTTTAATATATTTTTTTTTTTATATACTTCTCCCGGGAAAGGCAAACCTATAACGCTTCAACAGCGCCCCGAGATGCCTGCAGATGTATGTTTGCTCTGCACTTAAATTGTTGCAAATTGTAGTCTTCTGGAAATATATCCCCAGGAAGCGAGTTCCAAAGTTTGCTTGTCCTGTAACAGAAGGAGTTTTGGAAAGTTGATGTCCTCGCGGTTGTCAAGTGTACTGTATGGTCATGAGCATTAGCAGCCTGTCTTGTTGGGCGCCCAAAAGTTGCATTTCGAGGGATAATGTCTTTGAGTTCCTCAGAACATCTACCATGGAAGTACCTATAGAACAAGCATAGGTCAGCGACTTGTCTTCTGTGCACCAACGGTTGTAGATTCGATGTGAGTGTAGGGTCTCCAATGAGTCGAACTGCTCGTCTCTGTATGCTATCAAGCAGGTTAAGTGAATGTTTTGGGGCCGAGCTCCATATATGGGAACAATATTCCAAGTCTGGTCTAACCTGTGCTTTGTAGAGAAGGAGAAGTTGCTTGGGGCTAAAGAACCTCTTTGCTCTAAATAGGTAGCTCAACTTTGCGGAAGCCGATTTTGCGATATATGCATTTTGATCAAATTTGTTAGAGCGGTTTTGAAAATTTTGGCAGACAAAACAGTACCAAATATTGCAATGTTTAGTTTGAAATATACTACTATTTGTTAACCATATAGCTTAAACCCGAAAAAAAAACTTGGTTCTTAAAATTGTATCGAAGTCAAAAATGGGGTTTTCGAGATATGAGCAGTTTCTAAAATTAGCGTTTTTGGTGATTCGAATTAAAAATTAACGACGCAATAGTTTTAAGAACATCAATTTATCAATTTTACTTTAAGTATGCATTTTAATCAAAAACCTTATTGCCGTTTTCAGGTAAAGGAAAACTAAATTTAAAAAAAAAAACTTTTTTCAAAAATTGATTTTAGGATATTACAGAGAAAAACTGAGTTTGCCATTAAGTTAGAAATGACCATATTACCCTAGAATTGAATTTTTGTTACAATCGCAATACCAATATTAGGTTAAACTTTAAAGTTTCAGTGCCTCAAAAAGGCAAAATAATTTTTAATTTGCGTTTTACATAAACCGTAAATGGTGTCGTATAGCCAATTGTAACTATTGCATACATTTGTTTTAAAGTAGGCAATTGCTCAGTCATATATGAACAAATACAATATGTATTGCGGAAATATTTTAACACTCCAATCTGTGTTTAGATGTGAAATCTTTTACAGAAAAAACATGAATACAAAACAGGAGTTTAAGAGCAGTTTCATCAACGAAATAACCTCCGTATGGAAAATATAATTTAAATTAAATTTTTCAGTGCTATTTTAATGATTATAATTTTATCTGCATTGTATAAATGAATGTAAAAACAGGAAGTAAATTTTGAGCTTTGAAATATCTGAAAATACCTACACAATTTTAGACAGTTTGGCGTTGAATGACAAACCAAACTTTCAGCTGCCAATTTAAGTTCTATGTAGACAGTGTTACCTCTGAAAACAATGTCCTGGATGAAAAAAGGAGTCCTATTCCGATTTCAATATTTTCTTTTCTTTTTTTAAATAAACAAACCGTTCAATTCAAATTCAAAACCGAATTCTTTCGAATTCAACTAAATACACTGAACAATTTTGAATTACAGCAAAAATATCCTACATTTTTAAAAGGAATGCACTGATTTTCAAAAAGATGAGTCCGGAGTCCAGGCGCCCAAAAAGTAGTCAAAATTACTCTAAAGCGTCCCGAAAGGTAACACTGGTTCTAGGCAAACTAACGCAGTTAATGCATTTGACCAACAAATTTGTCAAACGTCTTAAAAGAAGACAGTATTATGTTGGATATAAATTAACCAAAAGTTGCGGAAATCAATTACACTGATTGACAAATTGGTCGATTTTTATTTGGAGTCGAACATACGTAAATTTCAAAGTTTGACACGAAATATTTCCCTAGCACTGTTTGTCATTATATTTTATACAGAAAAATGTCAAACGTTTGTCAATGTGTCGAACAGTCGAAAGTGATTGAGCCAACATAATTTTTTTTTCCCCTTCGCATGCATTTCCCTTTTCCAATATCTTACCGAAATTCGTTTTGTGATGCTGATAGGACGCATTGTGATGTTTCGACGGCACCCGATAGGCGGAATCGTAACAATTATATTGGTTGCAGGCAAACCTCATTTTTTTTTTTAAATCTTTGAACGAACACAAAACTACACAAATACTAGATCAAATTTTATATAAAGCATTCGCGGGGAATTCAAATAACACTGCAAATGAGGCGCAGGAGCAACAATTACGATGTCACTTGACTTATTTTTCGCTGTTATTTTTGTATAAATATTTCACCGAAAAAGAGAACGAGAAATACTTTTGTGGTTAAACTTCGGTGCACTGATTTGTTTCGTTATTTCTTTTCAGCCCGAAATACATTTGGACTTTTGTTAAAGCGAACCAATTCGCAAATTTATTTTACTATAGGTACCTTCTTACGATAAATCACATATACATTCACTACAAGCGTGTGGGCTATATGCACTAGATATACAATTTTTGGTTTAGTAATTATTATTTAGTAGATCACTTGTAAGTCGTAAGGAACTTTAAATGAAAGACAAAGAAAAAAAAGGAGAAACTAGTTCACTTCGTAGGTTGCACGGTAATCACCAGGGAAAATCACAATTTATTTAATTTTTTATTATTTTTTAATTTTATTTTAATTTGTTTATTTTTTGCGCACAAATTTAAGGTCTATTTCATTTGCTATACAAAATGAGCTGCAAAATTTGCTGAAACTTGTTAGATGGAGCTCAAGCGTTCGCCGCTTGATGGCGGTTGCAAGTTTAGCGTAAATAGAGATTTGACTTTGCCGATCGAGCTCTTTAAACCGATTTTGTTGACGACTGAACCGCCTATTATCCATTAAATGCAAAATTTGATAAGGGATGATATTTATTAGAGCGAATTTTTGTTGTTTTTGATTTGGTTACTTTGTGTGTGAAAGAACAAACCCCAAAAACATACACCCACACTCTGTTATAAGGCGCAAATAAAAAATAAAATCCGCGGAGACGATATTAATCGGCGAGTGTCCTCTTTCCTTCCGATCGCTGAGGCTGAGATCGATGAACTGAATATTTTGGGGAAGAGCTTTTTCTATCAGAGCGTTTTACTCTGTCCCCTGTGGTCTGTGCTTGCTCACACAAACAATCGAAAATGATTTTGCTTTTGTATTATTAATTCCCACCACACTCACAATCGCATGCAAAAAACACTGTACTATAGTATCTCTGGCTTCTATTGGCAGTTTTCTGTTGAATTAGTTGATTAAATTAAATGAAACACAGTACGGGGAGAGAGATAAAAGATTTTTAGCACTTGCTCAAGATAGAAATACCGGCAGCTGACTGAACAATAATATATGTACTCATTTTCTCGCCAAACACTTGTTCTCGCATTCACAGTACCAACAGAACTATTGACGATGCGGTCTGCTTTTTCTACTGCTGTCATGTGATGACAAGACAGCTTCCCTCCACAGCTAATGATAAACTAAAATAATATACACACACAGAGAAGCATCAGGCACAGATACGAGATACAGCATGCGATATGCGAACGCGAAGTTGCGACTCGCGAAGTAGTCAATGAAAAGAAATGAAATGACTAGGCCATGCGTTTACGCTGCAGGAGCAGATATGTGATTCGGCAATGGTGATCCGATCGTGGCGATAACAGTAATAATAATCGGCTTAGCAAAGATCAATTGACAGATATTGGCATGCAGGGTGATAAGGAAGATAGCAACAAGTGATTTATGAGCGCGATGAATGCGAGTAAGATGAAACGAGCGCAGGGATGTCATTTCTGCGAGCATTTCTGTATTTGTTATTCTTTTCTCTCCTTTTTGTCCACAGTTTGGCGGTGCGAATTCAATTGGTGATAATTTGCTCGATAGACATAATTCAAACCGGATGTGAGAAGAGATTTAAAAATCACAGTGGATTCCATAAACGTTTTTTTCATCGTCAATCATGTTTGTTTACACTGAGGGAAGGAAACAGGAATAATTTATCGGATTTTGTTGGTCACTTGTAGAAAACCTACCTGAACAAAATTTGCTGTTCTAGTTTGCATTGTAAGAGTTCAACCTGATTTTTCTTTCTGGGTCAAGAAATGAAGACAATTGGTTCCATTGTTGGTAGGTATTTATCTTGTTTGTTTGTCACCTTATCACTATAAAGTACCTGAATGGAATATTTTCTCAAAGTCAGTCGTGGCTGCCTCTTAACTTGTCTGTATGATACTGGAAGTAGTACTAGGTATGCGCCCTTCAGAGAAAACGTTATTAGCCTTTCAAATGTGTACAGTGTATACTCTAAAGACGTCATGTTTAGAAAAATAAATAAATATAATCCTCAATTTGATTACTATTACAGTCGAAATATGTGTTGCGGGATTGTGCTGTCAAAACTAGGTTAGGAATATAAACGTACAGATTGTGAATGTTCTTACATCCAAAGTTAGTGCAAAGTTAGAGGATCCCCAAATTCTCACAAAAAAGTATTAAATTCGGTTTAGCTCGGTCTCGGTCCATTTCATACGGTTCCATAGAAGTAAAACCTTATCAATGAACTAGTTACTTATCTAAATAAATAAATAATTAATCATGAAGACAGCAAGTTACACCGCATGTTTCGAAACAGAACAAAAATAATATCGCGATTTGCAGTGGTAGTTTGCAAACTCCGTTCCAAAAGATGAACTTTATAAAGAGCGGAGTGGTCTCTTCGCTCTTGCTCTCCGTCTACACTCTGCACAGTCTGCATGCAGATCAATGATTGATTTTTGATCTAAAAAAGGGGTTTCCTTATTTATTATTATGATTATACGGAACGGCTATCAAAACGCTCTTACTCACATTAATTGCCTGGGGTCTGAACACACCCTACACCTACACGCGTAATGCTCTTGCCGTGCTTTAAAAAGAAAACGTAAACACAATTCAATAAATTCAATACGAGCTTTGAGCAGAACGAAACAATAACAAGAGATCTCTCTTTTCGGGTGTTCCTTAACTGGTTTTGGTTTTTGGATACTGGTTCAATGGCTTTTCAGATTTCTTTCTCTCTTTCATGCAGTTTGGCATTAAATTACAAGTTAATTGTTATTTTTTCCAAGATTTCTTCTTAACCAGTTCGATCGCATGGAGTTTCTTTTAAGAATGGCCACTACAAGTCGCGGTTCCCTGTAAATTGTTTGACATTTCTTTCGAATTACAGTTGTAGCAAAGTTTATGACAGTTAATTTATATTGCAAGCATTAATTTTCAATTTTTTCTTAGCTGCAGAAATGGTATGGATACATACATAGTTGCATAAAGGGAGATAAGAAATATCCGCATTGATGCGGTGCATCAGTGTCAGCATGTTGTTCTTTTACGATTGGTGAAACGTCACAATGGGTCGCCCTGACAGATGTGCTCTAACATTAAATTAGTTTTCTGTGCGGATTTTTAACATCAAAGCTATATTTAACCTGTAGAGCTTTAACATCGCCTCGGTATATTTTGTGTTAAATTGTTGTAACTTGTAGTCTTCTGACCCCGAAAAGCGGGTCCTCGATTTTTCTTGCAGCGAACGCTTTCATCAGAAGAGCCTTGTCATTCATCTTAACTCCGAGGAATTAGTTATGTATGACTTACTTTCCATTCTAAAATGTCAAAACCTGTTCTCTGTCATCTTTCTGCTATCAAATTACTTGTCAAATTGTTATTTTGACAAAGCTTCAATCAAATATTGATAATAAGTTGTCCATAGGTTCTACTGACAAGATGTCATTAGAAATGTCAAAACATATATATATATATATATATTTTTTATGGAAACACAAAAATATATATATATTTTATGGTTAGTTTTGTTCGAAGAATCATGGCACATGTCATAACAATATTAATGTCTCCTCTTCTCTAAGACCTTCGTATGACGTATGGCGATTAAACGAAATCGTATTGGAAAGTTGACTTCCGCGTAAGAACCCAAATTCCAACTTAGGGTTTTTTTTCACTGTGCCACCTCTCGCGAACGTCTGACAAACATCCGAGAGTATAATTGTTTTGAAAGAGCTTCTCAATTAGCCGTTTGGAGTCGGCATAAAGTTGAAGATCCTGTCACGCCAACTATTTTTTTTTTTTTATTGGAAAGTTGAAGGTTTGTCTATGTCAATATCAAAAACGAACGATGCCGAGGTGCAAAGAAATTGCAAAAGATTGGCACCTTTCGCACCGAAATGTAGAAAATATTACAAAAAAAAAAAAAAAAAAAAAATGAATGTATGTAATTTTAAATCCTAAAACAAATTTACGTTAACAAAGAGCGATAGGAATTCAAACGAATGAACGTTGCACTTTGTCTTACCGGGTGAAATATCCTAACCGTATATTGCAGTACAAAAACAAAACGTTCTTGTGTGATTGGTGAGTTAATTTAGCAAAAAAAGAGTTGCGGAAAGCATTGGTGATACGATGGTTGCTGCTAAAGTTAAGGCTCACTCTACATTAGCTTTCATTGTTTGATGTGTTTCAATCGGTGCAGGGAAATGAGTCCCCGGGAACTAGATCCACAGAGGGACTAAGTTCTCACATAGTGGGAAGTAAAACCACTTTCTTATGGGAACTTAGTACACGTTCAAAAATAAGAAGAGGCAACTAACTTCCAACCTTTAGAATTGGAATTTTTGATTTTGTTTGACAAAATATTTCATTCGAAATTTAGTTTGCAAGACTCTGAAAATAATCAAAGAAAAATTGCGGTGATTTTTCGGCGCAGGGACATAAGTCCTCGAGACTAAATTCACGCGAATTTTGTACTTTTATCTTGTTTATTCGCGGGAATTTTTTACTTTTATTTACTCAAATTTTCGAAAACTAAAACAAAAAAGTTGTTTGGCATCTTTAGCCTTCGAAAATTTGAGAAAATAAAAGTAAAAAATTCGCACGACCGGTCTTGGTGTGCGTTGGTTTTTCTTTGATTCGATTTTGAAATTTTCTATATATGTACATTGAAGTACTCTGCCTCAGTTTAAACTTAATTTCCCTTTGCAAAGTACTAACTTGACTCTTTAATTTTACTTTGTTCTTACATTAAAAGGGAAATAAAACCACTCAGTTTTCGGAATTTATTTCCCATCTTACATAGGAACTAGGTCCACTTTACGAAAGTGGTTTTATTTCCCATTAGGTGGGATCTAAGTCCCTCAGTGGATTTAGTTCCCGGGGACTTATTTCTCTGCACCATTTCCATCGCCTCGCATACAGTAAAAATCTGTAATTCTCTCATTCCTAATAGTTTTGCTCGTCCTACGAGGACCCTTAATGCTTATACCATCTGTTTCCTATTTAAAGCTAGTAAGACTCTAAAATTTAACACACGTATGTTGCCGATAAGCATATTACTTGTCATTCAGTTGACAAAACGTCACCTTGATCAAGGTAACACCGATAGGTTGTTAATTTTTCAATTTTGTTGTGGTTTGCACTTTTTTCTAGTCAAAAAATTGGTCATTGAACTCTCATGTTTACTGCAGCATCATTCAGAGACAGAAAATTTATTTTTTCTGACTTATATAAATCATGGAAAATAAAAAGACAACGCATAAAAAAAACACTAACAAATTTTTTGGTCATCCCTGGTAAAAATGCACAACCGGTGCTGAAACAAAAAAATTGTAATTTCCTGCAATTTATGATACATAACCTAACCTATTCCAAAATTAGTTTTGGCTATTACCACATCACATTTTTATATTAAATCTTAAACTGTGTACTTGTTATTTGATTCACTCAGTACAGTGCATACGGGACCAGTCATCGAGTGAGTGAATAACTCTCACTAAGCGTCAACTAGCGATTTAGAAAAAGTCGATAAATCAAAAAGGTCAAAATGACAACGATAACATCAATGAACAAATACCTACCTATTTACGCCAAACAAACAAAGCGAAGTAGTCATAGGATCTGTCGTCATAAGTTACCGAATAACTGTTTGTTTTTCGCTTTTTCCACAGATACATTTAACATATTATATAGGCAACCCCCAGCCCCCACCTATGGTTGTTTTCAGAGTTTACTCGCAAACTCAAAGGTAAATACAAATCATATCTGTTCTACTTCTCGACATCCCTGTGCTGTATCTGCGATTACGATGAGACGAAGGCGATCGCAACGATTGTTAACTTGTTTACATTTCTCACCGCGGCGCTCTCCAAATAAATTTCTGCGATTATCTGTTCGTTATAAACTCGCGCGTTGACTCTTCGTTTGCACCGATCACAGACACATCATTATAAGCGCCAAAGCTGCTCGAGTTATATCTATTGTCCCATGGAAGACACATTTCCAATCGAAGTTCTCTGATGCGCGAGTATGCAACCAATTCTCCGTTGTACCGCTACAATATAAACAGCAATTAGTCTCAAACAAATAAAAATAAAACAACTTTTACAATTGACTTGTTTTGATTTTTATTTTGCGTTTGTTTTATATGCTGGAGGCATATTATCACTCGGTACAGGGATGGTTGAGGAGCAGTTGTATTATGATTTTTTTTTTTTTTTTTTGTAAAATTTCAAAGCAAATGTCGAAGTGAAGTAGAAAAATTTACTATCAAATCTAAAAATATACCATTCAGACAAAAAATGCTGCTCAAAATAGAAGCAGAAATTGAGAAACTGTCTCAAGCAACTCTGTGATTCGCCGTCAATATGGGTTAAAAATAAATTTTTTTTTTATAGATGCTTGTACCTACAGCAATTTTTGGTTTATTTCTTTTGTTGTGGCCTTGAATGACATTGTTTATAATGGGCATGAACGTTTACATTAAAACATGGTTAATTAAATTTGGTTTGAAAACTTTTTTTTAATCTCCAACGTGATGGAGATGAAAATACAAATTTGAACGTTGTCAAATCCTGAACGGTGAGAGATTAGGGACGTTCGGATACCTAGTTTATGTAAAACATCAACTAGATTCGTCGTGACTAGGAATCCGAACGCGTCGACTAAGCAACTTGAATTGTTTTTGTATTGTCGCGGTCAGCGTTACCTTTGTTTGATTTTGCTCTTTTTTATTCAGAAAAGGCCCTTCATAAATTTTTCAAAAATTGTTATTTTCAAATAAGTACATTTAAAATGTAACACGGTTGTCTATCGCAACACTATTACACTGTTATGCAAGCTAATGGTTATTAAATATCGTGCGAAAATTCAAAATTTGCAGAGTAGCTTTAAAAGTGACACCTTTTTCTCTCGCCGGCCCTTTTTTCGACTCTTCAGAATTCTGTCGCGGCCACTCTGTTTATTTTAAATTTGATTCTTCGAAATGTCAACTGAGTATGGAGGCAGGATTTTCTTGACGAGATTTGTCGGCTTCCCCTCCATAAACGTCAACTGCAAAAACTAATCACGTTACCACTTTGGGCCAATAAAAACTGAAACACATCTAGTCAGACAGCTGTCAGACTTACTAAACTATGAATCGGAAAGTCCGGATTATTGTTATTATCAACGTAGAATATATTTGCAATTTAATTTTAAATATATGACGATTGGGAACTCAACATTGACTGTGACTCACTTGATAGCTACGTGCTCGTAAAAAAACATGTTCTACCTGTCATTTTATGACCCTAAATACCTCTACAAACAAATCGATAACAATCTGTCAATACCAAACAACAGAGATGTACAAAAATATACGTCATCTTGTAAGTATGTACATAGATAATAGGTCTGTTCCCTTACGATCGTTTTTTTTTATGCGAGAAACAGATTAACACAGCGACTTTGACAGCAACAGCAACAGCGAATTTAGGATTAGCTCTAACGTTGATTTCGCTGTCGATGTTGCTGTGCTAATGTGTTCAAAGTAATTAAAATACAGTGGTTCTAAAAAGTTGTCAAAGTTGCTGTTGATGTCGCTGTGTTAATCTGTTTCTCGCATTAAGGTTCAGTACAGAAAGGGAAAAAACGGAACCTTATTAGAGGCGCATTTGTCTGTCTGTCCCAACCCACTATACCAATTTTGTACCTAGGTCTATCTCAGAAACTAATTGACGTAGAAGGCTGAAATTTGCACACAACATCCGGTGTAACGTCTAGTTAAACGGCAAGAAAAATACCGTAGCGATACATCGACTGGTTTTAGAGTAATTAGTAATTTTTTTGAAAAAAAATATTTTCATTTGCAGAAAAAACTGTTAATTTCTTGATTAACAAAAAAAAAAAAATACATACACTTTTTTGTAGATCATGCTCGTAGCTTTATCTGTGGCGAAGAATGTTTTGCCGAAAAGTTCATATTTCACTTGCAATGCATACTCGACTCTACTCATCCTCTTTCACACATCGACAAGGACACAGTCATCTCTATTCTCCATTCATTAAACCGTGTTCTCTTAATCGCTTTCCATTGGAATTTTTCCAATTTTCCAGGTTTCATGTAGTTTACCTCATCTGCAAAAAAACTTCGCGATTTCCAACTCTAAAGAAGAACGGAACCTTCGGTGACACTCGCACTTGGCCGGTTTTTTATTATGCCCGCGTGATCCATATCATCATTGATTGATCATTGATTTTCGTGGTTTACATCAACAGTTGGATCTCGTACTATTGTTGTAAACCATGTAAATCAATGACCTATATAGATCATGAAGGCATAATAATAAACGCCTGATAATACATTCGAATATGTTAGTCAAACTTCGTTCCCTTGCGCAAAAGTTGGGTTTGACTATATTTGAATAATATATTCGAATGCATTATCATAAGGGAACGGACCTAGTCAGATGCCTTAGTTTGAAAAGAGCACGATGGGAAGATGATGTAAATATTTGAATTTGAACTTATTTTCATCAGCATGTTCACAATGGTGCGAATTTCTCATCAATTTAGTTGTGATCTGCACCTTTTTTTTTTTATAGAAGACAACTGACTATTTTACAAATTTGCAGCACTTGTCTGACATTTCGATTTAGAAAGTGACATAATATTGTCAGTTAGACAATAATCCTATGCGCATTAAGTTCGCCTTGAGTTTCCTGCAAGTAGATAGCTATGCCATAGTTGGAATTCCATCTGCGAATTTTAGGTGAAATTTTTATTCAAGCATTTGTAAACAATTTTTTGGACTCCAGACATGTAAACCTGTTTTATCTACTGTACATAAATCGTTTTATTACTTCTGTGTTCTGTCATGCAAAGACAAAAATAAAAATTGACGAGTCTGCTTCGAATATGAGCGGCTAGTTCCCCATCAATCGCACTAAGTGCAAACAATTCGTACTTGTATAATCGAAAATGTATTTAAGTCAAATCAATTTTTACCAAGATAGTCAAGTCACGTCAAATGGTCTGCGTCACGTTTGCTAAGCACACGAATTTATGTTTGTTTTGGTACCGACTCGAGTTAACCTATATATGTGAAGTTGTCCGATAGTGTTTAAATGAAGAGATTAAGAAACGCTATAGTTGTTGCCTAAAAAGTTATTCTGTAGAAGCTTAGGGTTAACGATGCTACTTACGCAAAGTAAAGGATGACGTTAGCTCAAGCCCATGTAATCTTATTCGCCCCTTAAGAAAACCTAAGCGAATGAAATTCAAATCCAAACAATCACGGTCCGCTCTGTGCCAACCATATGCTTAGTTGGCCTACAAAATTGTACTTGATACATGTCACGTGAGTTCGAAATTTTTAGACAAAATGTTTAAACATGCAATTTGCTAAAACACCCATCTCTCAGCAATTTAGCAGTTGAGAACGGAATTTACTTGTACATTTATTCACTATTGGCCTATTTGAAGAGCAAATACGAGCAAACGAACTCCACTTAACTTGGCTGCCAACAAAAGATCATAGTGATAATTGATTCGACGCCTCTGAACAAATTTCAAGTATTGTCGAGTCGAGAACACAAAAAAAAATCATGAATAAATTGTTGAAAAAAAAAAACATGCATGCGGGCTTTCACACACACTGTGATAATTGGCCAAAGAGTGCTGCGTATATAAATATGAGATTCTTTTCTTTGCATTCAACCACTCGAATCAGTCCATAATGAATGCTAATTAAATTGATTATATTGTTTGACCACTTAGAAATAATATTAGCGCACAAGGCAAGAGAGGTTATCTACGCAGTCTTCGATCAGAGTGTACTGCATTATAAAGTCTGAGAAAAATTATGCGGATTGGTGATAGATGGATATAGTTGAAAGCCACTGACCGCAAGAAACAAATACCATTTAATCTTTTTTTGTTTTTCGAAATTGAATGAGCGTGCGCTGATATTAATTTTAATCAATGAAATCGAGGCGATAGCACAGGCGTTTGTGAAAAATTTTGTGAAATCTTATCGAATTCTCTTGTTGGCCCCATTTGTAGTCAAGTAAGCCTTATAATCAAAAATATTAAATTGCTCAAAAGTTATATTCTCAATAGAATTGATTAAGTTGTTTTTGTGTTTTTTTTTTGTGAATGCAAGTGGGGCGTGATGTTTTATATCTAACGCTATGTTGTCACTTCTAGATGGAACTATAAATAAATAAAAAAGCAAGCGGAAACTAATGTCAAAGCAGGACAATGGGTCGTATAAATAAAACCTAGTATTTGCTTTGAGCAAAAGGTTGTAGCAAAGTAAAAGTCCTTAGCAATTGCTTTGAATCGGTATGAATAAAGACCTAGTTTACTAAAGTAAGTTCCAAAATTTTAACATAGGTAGCTTTTACTTACCTAGGCCTTATTTTTGATAGAAAGTTAACCTGGAAGCCTAACATCCATGAAAGAGTTAAGAAGGCCACTGTGGCACTTTTCTCTTGCAAAAAAGCCATAGGGAACAAATGGGGTTTACAGCCCCGCGTCACTCACTGGCTATATGTCTCGGTCATAAGACCTATACTCACGTACGGCGTGGTTGTCTGGTGGACTGCCTTAGAAAAAGCGATTAATCGCGATAAATTAAGCAAAGTCCAAAGAACGGCTTGCTTGTGCATCGGCGGAGCTCTTCGCAGCACCCCCTCCGCTGCACTTGACATCCTGTTTCATCTGACACCCATTGACATCTTCAGCAGGCAAACGGCAGCTTCTGCAGCCGTACGCCTCAAAGCTATTTCACAATGGGCAAGCAAAACAACTGGCCATGTCGCTATCCTCAAAAACATAAGGAACCTTCCAGAAAACATCGACTACACCACACCAGAACCACAATTTGATAAAAACTTCCAGGTCTCCATTCCTACTAGATCATTCTGGGAGGAGGAAGCTTTCGTGGATGATGAATCGATCCATTTCTACACAGATGGGTCGAAAACTGTGGACGGTGTTGGTGGCGGTGTCTTCTCTAATAGACTTAATCTTAGTCTCTCCTTCCGTCTTCCTGATCACTGTAGCGTTTTTCAGGCGGAAATAATGGCGATAAAAGAGGTCTTATCTTGGCAAAGGGAAAACGCGATATCTGCTAAAGATATCCGTATCTTTTCTGATAGTCAAGCCGCTATCAAGTGCCTGGAATCAGTCTTCACGAATTCCATAACAGCCCAAGACTGTCGTTCGTCTCTCAGAGAGATGGAGGAGCAGTTCAACATTCACCTTTGTTGGGTGCCGGGGCATAGGGACATTCCAGGTAACTACAGGGCTGATGAACTCGCCAAACGCGGAACTACGATACCTCTGCTCCCAAATAGGGATTCCTTAGGTATTCCACTCGCTACTTGCAAACTCAAAATAAAGCTGGACGCTATCGAAAGAACAAATCTTAGGTGGTCAACCGACTCGACTTGTCTAGCGACAAAGCAGATCTGGCCAAAGCTGGATCTAAAACGTTCTAGGCATCTGATCTCCCTCGATAGGAAGCATATTAGTGCTACAATAGGTGTCATCACGGGACACTGTCTTATCGGCAGGCATGCAAAAAGGCTTGGCGTATTCTCTAACGATTTTTGCAGAAGCTGTTTTGACGAGGAGGAGGAGGAGACTATTCTCCATCTTCTCTGTACTTGTCCGGCTCTCTCACAAAGACGAAAACTCCACTTTGGAGCGTTCTACTTTAGTGATCTGAACGATCTAAAAAACATAGACATCCGAAATCTACTACGCTTCATTAGAAGCTCCGATTGGTTCAACGAGTAGGAGGAATGAATTATAGATTCACGTGGTATCACAAGGGACCTTATAATGGTCTAAGTGTGTCGACTAACCTAACCAGTTAGCCGACAGCCATTTCAACCTAACCTAACCTAACCTAGCTTTTACTTCGCTGTACGTGTACTATGTACTTGCCTTGCAATTTCTGTCAAACCTGACCAGTAAATTTGGATTTTGGAATTTTTCTTGAATTCTAACGACTTTTGTGGACATTCAAATTAAACAAATTAAATTCAGGAATATATGCATGCAATCTATAGGCTATAGTTCCAATTGCACCTGGAAATATGATTTTCGCTTGCCAAATGGGTTGTTGATGTTTTTTTTTTTTTCTTCAGGTGCCGGGAATTGTATCCGATCATAGGCTTGTTGGACATTTTTGTTGACACGATCTCTTAAGATATAAACCTTAGAAATGATTCTTTCTAAACATTTGCATCTGAACGAAATATTAGCCATAAATAGTCCACACTCAATACTTTTCGCGTGACAAGAAATATCTGATTTTTTCACAGATATTTTGTTGGTTTTCCTGCGCGAACAAAACTTAATTTAGTTGTTTATTGACAACACATCGAAAATTCACATTGTTTACTTTTTTTAAGTAAAAAATGTGCGTACAAAATATTTAGAAAAAGGTCTGAGTCGACTAAATAGCAGACTCAAAATTCGCATAGCATTTGCTTCGTCTGATAAGTTTTAGGTCAGTGCCGCCGCTTTTCAAACATGTCAAAAGTTGGAACTAACTCAATTTGGTTTTTATTCATACGAAACGTAGCAAATGCTTCGATCTTGACATTTCTCTTGAGTAAAAGCAATTGCTACGTTTTATTCGTACGACCCAATATGTGACTGTTAATCGTCTTTGTCTTTGGTCTTTGGCAACTTAACGAAACAGATTGCTCGAACAATAATCAAATTTAGTCTGGCAGTTTACGCAAAAACTCCAGACTTTCCAAAATCGCTTTACATTACAAATATAGTTGCCAGAATATCGCTAACTGTAGGGTTAAGTGTTAATGGTGAGAAATTCATGTTTATCTGCGGCATTAGATAAATAAATCCTCCATTGAAGACGAGTGTTGCCCAACCTTCCAAAATCACGGTATTAAATTTCGTCATAGGAGCGAATTTAAATACCCTGTTGTTCAGTCTGCGCGTTTACAATTAAAAACTAATTTTAGTAAATTGTAAATGTTTTCTTAATGTTTTCGTTGTAATACATGACGTCAGACATCAACGAACACAAAGACAAAAGAGACTAAGTACTAACAGAAGAAAGCTAGCAACATATTTCTGCAACATTCGAGGTCTAGGACTCAACAATGTCAACGTCAGCTGTGTGCACCAGCATCTGCAAGAAAAAAAAAAGCCAGACGTCCTAGTTTTAACAGAGACTCAAATAAACTCAACAACTGATTACACATATATTCAATGTCCAGAATACGAACTACATCCTCGTTTTCGATATAAGGGGGGACTATGTGTGTTTGCCCGAGAAGATCTGGCGTGTGTAAGAGAAGAAGAGATGGAACCTACGGATCTCGACATAATATGGCTAAAGGACGTTCTACAAAGTTGTACCAAATTCGTTTGCTGCCTGTACCGCTCACCAAATGATAACGAACCATCTAAATTATTTCGTCATTTATCCGATAAGGTAGACTGGATACAAATTCATCATCCAACCGCTGAAGTTATTATACTTTGTGACTTCAATGCCAATAACATGGATTGGCTACGATATTCTAACCGAACGGACGAGGCAGGGAAACAAGCTGAAGACTTCGCCATTTGCTGCAATTTCACTCAGCTCGTTGATGAGCCCACGCGAATTCCAGACAATCCAACAAATTATGGAAACACTCTCGATCTGTTTCTCACAACAGAGCCAGATAATTATGAAATAAAAGTGTCTGCTCCCTTAGGGAATTCGGATCATGCTCTAATATCTGCTATCCTCTCTATACCGATACCAATAGGAGTGAAAAAGGATCGTTATCGTTCGATTTGGAATTATAGTAAATCTAACTGGGACGAGCTGCGTAATTTCTTCGCTTCGTTGCCATGGGCTGATATGTGCTTTAGAGATACTGATGTCAATATGTGCGCAGAAGCCGTAACCGAAAATATTTTACTCGGTATGGAACTTTATATTCCACATTGTATAAAAAAATTAGCTTCAAATAAACCGTGGTTTAACAAAGAATGCAAGCGAGCTACCGCAGCGAAAAACAAGGCTTTCCGTGAATGGCGGTCAAACCCTTCAGAACTAAAAAGATCTGAATTTACAATTCTTCGAAATAGATGCAACCTAATTATTGAATCGGCGAAGACAACTTACAGCGAAAGAGTCACTACCAAAGTGATTGGATGTCCTAGCGGCTCACGCGCATTCTGGTCCATGGCAAAGGCAATCAGTAATAACTTTAGTTGCTCTTCTTTTCCAACTCTAGTAAAAGAAGACGGCACGCTAGCAACAACACCTAAAGAAAAGGCAGATCTTTTCGCTAGCATGTTTTCAAAGAATTCCACCCTAGATTCTGCACAGCTAGAGCCACCAAATATCCCGAGGATACAATCATCGATGGCAGAAGTGAAATTTCGGCCTCGAATAATTCAACGCATCCTTAAAGAACTAGATTGCAATAAGGCAACGGGACCCGATGGAATCCCGGCTATAGTACTCAAGAACTGTGCACCAGAACTTGCACCTGTACTCTGTAAGCTGTTTAGCATGTCGTACTCCCAGAAGACGTTTCCTTCTTGCTGGAAGACCGCTCGCATTCAACCTATTCCAAGGAAAGGGAAGAAATGTCTGCCACAAAACTATCGTCCAATAGCGTTACTTTCAATGCTCTCTAAAGTAATGGAAAAGGCAATAAATGTCGAAATAATCAAATATCTAGAAGGCCATCGATTAGTAAGCGACAGGCAATACGGATTTCGGAGCCGTCGTTCCACTGGTGACCTGCTAAGCTACGTAACGCACTTATGGACACAATCAATTGAACAACACGGCGAATCCAGAGCCGTAGCCTTGGACATATCAAAGGCATTTGACCGAGTCTGGCATAGAGCCCTATTAGGCAAGTTAGCGTCTTACGGATTACCACAACAACTCTGCGGATGGATGCAAAATATTCTTCTGGGAAGATCGATCCAAGTTGTTGTAGATGGTGTATCATCCAATTCGTTTGCTATAAATACAGGAGTGCCCCAAGGATCTATTCTTTCTCCAACTCTATTTCTTCTCCACATCAACGATTTGCTTGGATCGAAAAATAATAATATCTACAGCTTTGCAGATGACAGCACTCTTATATCCTCCATCTCGAACAATGGGCCTGTGAATACGGCTACATCACACAGTCAGAGATGTGAACAAATTAATTCTCTAAATGATGATCTGGACCAAATCTTGAAGTGGGGAAAGGACAATTTGGTTGTATTTAATGCAAACAAGACACAGTTCACAACATTTTCCAGAAAAAATGCATCAACAGTTCCTCAGATCCAAATGGATGACCATCCAATCCATCACAAGGACTCTATGCACCTTCTAGGAGTCACAGTCAATTCAGGAATCACATGGCAGAACCACATATCCTATATCGCAAAATCGGCGTCCGCAAAGTTGAGCTACCTATTTAGAGCAAAGAGGTTCTTTAGCCCCAAGCAACTTCTCCTTCTCTACAAAGCACAGGTTAGACCAGACTTGGAATATTGTTCCCATATATGGAGCTCGGCCCCAAAACATTCACTTAACCTGCTTGATAGCATACAGAGACGAGCAGTTCGACTCATTGGAGACCCTACACTCACATCGAATCTACAACCGTTGGTGCACAGAAGACAAGTCGCTGACCTATGCTTGTTCTATAGGTACTTCCATGGTAGATGTTCTGAGGAACTCAAAGACATTATCCCTCGAAATGCAACTTTTGGGCGCCCAACAAGACAGGCTGCTAATGCTCATGACCATACAGTACACTTGACAACCGCGAGGACATCAACTTTCAAAAACTCCTTCTGTTACAGGACAAGCAAACTTTGGAACTCGCTTCCTGGGGATATATTTCCAGAAGACTACAATTTGCAGCAATTTAAGTGCAGAACAAACATACATCTGCAGGCATCTCGGGGCGCTGTTGAAGCGTTATAGGTTCGCCTTTCTCGGGAGAAGTATATATATAAAAAAAAAAAAAAAATACATACAGAAACCAGAATATCTTGCAAAGGAGCTTTGACACAACTAAAGTGGATTTGCGTCTTTAAACATGACACTAGCGTTATTCCACAGAGAAATGGTGGTTGTCTATTCGCTTAGTTAAATCTTCCAAAATGGTTAATTGTCAAACCAGCTGCCATTTTAAGTTCGCTCTTTGACTTTTTGACAGGTTCAATCTCTCAAGCCATCTTGGATCAAGGTATTTATGTTTGTCTCTGCCACGTATTATATTTTGAGCACATTTTGTTTTCTTTATGAAAAGTCATAACAAAAAGTATTATTCGTGGCAGAGACATAAACACCTTGATCTAAGATGACTTGGCAGATGGGTTCGGTGCAGTTGCCAAGAGCATGACTTTTCATAAAGAGAAGGAGCATTTGGTGCACCTGTCAAAAGTATGGCTTTTCAAAAAGAGACTTTTCCAATTATCCGCCAGTGCACATGCGCATGCGCGTGTATACTATTTTTATACTTTTTTTGAGGGCTGTTACTCGTAGACCTTCTCTTAAAAAACTCTTGCAGGTTATTAAATTTTAATTTGAAAATCTGTCGTCGATCCGTTGATTGTGCGCTGGAGCAGTTGGAAGTCGAACTTTTTATGCCATCGCAAATCGATGACGGGCTTTTGAACAGCCAACATTTCCGCCAATACATAGTTGGACTGCAAGAGCCATCAGAAATGCAGATTTGGCATGTGGGTAATATCAGAAACGCATCGACGTATTGGCTACGATTCTTCCTCATTAAGAACAATAAATGGTTCTAGTAAATTATAAAAAAAAAACACAATTTTTAACGTTTTTTGAGCTTCATAAAGTAGAGCAAAGTCACAGAAGCCATTCAAATTAAGCGCAGTTTCTCACCTGCCGTAAGTATCAATTTGCAATTAGACCACAATCAGTAGTAGACAGACCGTAGACGACCTTCTCCAACATCCTTGAACAACTAAAGCACTACTCCGTCCCAATATAGATGGCATGAAATACTTATGCTAATAGACAAACTCGTTTATATTTTCTCTTAACGCGAAAGTGTGAACAAGGCTGTTCTAATGACTCCCATTGTCTGTCTGCAAAATTTGTGTGAAAAAATTTAACCAAACAGACTCCTACTGTCACTCAAATTCCTCTTTTACTCGAAAATAAATTTGCCAAGTATGGAAAATTTTTCAAAACCATTTATTTATGGAATTTGTTCCATCAAGTCCGTTTTTGAACTCACGTAACCTTTTACTTTTTTGCATGGATGCACGGTGGAATTTGCTTAAGTAAATCAATTTTAAAATACCTACCCACACTTTCTGTGCGATCGATCTCACACACACACAGTTCAAATTTAGCACTGTTCTAATTATTTAATCATGAATATCGGCGACTTAATGTGCCGAGCGCGAAATACGAAATACATTTAAAGCACATAATTAAATAAATACATTTAGTCGGACATTGTTTGTTGACACCTTCTGTTTATTTATATAAAAAATTTCATTGCGACCTTTTTTTCATCCATTAACGAGTTCTCGGAAAAAAACTTATATGAGGAACGTGCTTAAAGAATTTAGAAAAAAAAAAAATACAGCATCACAGAGTATACAGTATTTTTTTTTTTAAATTTAAATGACTTGATTTTTTTTTTTTTTTTTTGATTCTTT
This sequence comes from Cheilosia urbana, assembly GCA_946477585.1. Lineage (NCBI taxonomy): Eukaryota > Metazoa > Arthropoda > Insecta > Diptera > Syrphidae > Cheilosia > Cheilosia urbana. Next base: position 12,290,347 of record OX297854.1, on the reverse strand, counting down.
AGGTTTCAAGTTTGATCTACATATTACGTTGTATTTGAGTGTAATGATCAATGAATGTTAGATCCGGCATCAAGGCGACATTTTTAAGAAAACAAAATTCAGAAACTCAAGACGGGAATGACCTTTGACCAGAAGGTTATGATGGAAGATGTTCCAGATTGACCGTTAAAAAAAAGAAACGCCTTTCAAACAAAAATAACATTTAATGACTTAATTTTTTTTTCCAGACTACCTATACAAACAACAAGAAACAAAATATAAAAAAATGCGATCGTAATAAACGAAAATTTACAAAACTCGCCTCTGGTACCCAAACAAAGATGGCTGCTTTATCACTATAGAATCTATTGTCTTATACATTATTCACATCGCACCGAAAACTGTGTTGTCGTCGAAAACTCGTCGATGCATTAACACCAAACACCAACTAGTTTCACTTCGAAGGAGTCTGATGATGAATAAGGCCCCAGTTATAGCTTTCATTGAAATGCATCATTGAAAATTTTGATTTACGATTTTAAGACGATTAATCGAACAATATTGGCTTTAGTTGATATCAAAATAAAGCTAATCAATTGTGGAATTTTTTTACGACAAAAAACAATTTAATTCTTATTAAAACTTTTCTTTAAATCCACTTTTATTATTTCACTGATCGAAATTGATTTCAATGAACAGCTGATTTTCGTTCCTCTAATTTGGAACCCAATCGTTTCACTGATGTGTTCGATTCTCTTTCTGTTCTCAGCTGTCAGTTTTGCTTTCAATGATCAACTCCAATCTCGAAACCTGGAATCGTTTATTGCAAGTTGTTCTTTTGTACTGTAACTTTTTTTTTTTTATTAAATAATAATAATAACATTTTATTATATTTTAATTCTTTTATGCAATCCCATAATTCCGAATGTTAAATAGTTTAACTTGCTTTCCGATTTTTAGAGTTTTGTCTGTTTAGTTTCACTGACAGGTCCTTCCACTGACAGCAACTTTTCAATGATTGCTGTAACTGACTTGTCAACAAAATTAAACCATTATTCCACTGATTTGTTCCAATGATGCGTGGTGTAGTTCGAAAACCGAAATACCTATCATTCCTACCAAAGTGACTGTGTCTACGAGTTGTTGTTAAGAGTTGTTTCTCTCAAACAATAATTCACAAACTGAAATTCGACATAATTTCCCAACAGAAATTGTCAGGGTTACCCCCAAACAAGCGAGAATCGTTGTTACTCCTCGCTTCCCCACTCAGTAACCAACTAGTTTTCGTTTGATTTTTCAATGAGCTCTGAGACACTATTCGTGAAACTTCTGTGTAAACTATTTTGGTTACAAATTTCGATCGCATTAATTAACAAGTAAAATTCAGAGCATTTGAAAATAATATTAGCCCATCAATTAAGTGTGGAAAATGATTGGCGACGTTCAAGTATCTAGTTTAGTAAGTCTGACAGCTGTCTGACTAGATGTATCTCGGTTTTGATTGGCTGAAATCGGTCGTTGGTGGTTGTAGGCGCAGTGGCTTAGTGTGTTGGACTACTTGGGTCGAGGTTCGAATCCCGCAAAACCCAAATTCCAACTTAGGGTTTTTTCCATTTCGCCACCTCTCGCGATCGTCTGACAAACATCCGAGAGTATAACTGCCTTGAAAGAGCTTCTCAATTAGCCGTTTGGAGTCGACATAAAATTGTAGATCCTTTCCATTCGTTTCAAACTTGAAAAACTCACACAAAACGAATGGTTGTGAGAAGCTAGGCCTAGGTTCCCTTCGCACCTGTTGCGCCAGCTATAGTAGTAGTAGTATCCGACGAATCGAGTCAGGAAACTCGTGACTGAGTACTAAATTGACAGTTCGCATATGTGGCTGACGTAGAAAAAGTGACGTTCCCGAACAATCTAGTCTTTGCGTTCAGTTTACATGTTATGCAGGACAATCTAGTCGACTTAAGATAACTAGATTCTTGAATGTGCCCATTTTAAGTCATGCGTTGTGACATTTGTTGGGTCAACTATTCTGCTGAGTTTGCTGAATATTGCAATAGGTGTGTTTGTTTCAACAATCGAACGATTGGAAGTCGTTTTCATGGTTTTCATGGTTTTCGTGAACTTTAAACGACTCATTTTGAAAACTTAAATATGTATGGGAAAACTCCTGTTTCTTCCGGTTTTCTACTCGGTGCGAATAGGGTATTAACCAAAGGGTTCTTTTCACTAGTGTTTGAAAAATAGCTAAAATGTCCCCTCGCAAAAAATCCCTCAAAAAGGCATCACTGGACCCCATTCTTTAAAAAGATCTTATAGTGATAGCAGGCTGAACGAAACCCAGGGGTCAGATTCTGTTAGGCGAAACGTTCAAACGTTTTCGTGGGTACGAAGATATTGGCTTGTGTAACATTGGGCAAATCATTCGTGCGCACGAGAACGTTTGATAGTTTCGCCTTACAGAGTCTGAACCCAGATTCCTTCCGATACACAATTTGTAAGTGTCATTTTTAAAAGAGGTCTTCAATACGCAGAGTTGATTGAGATGTGACAAATTCGGCTCGGGTGGCCTTGATATATAGACTCATGTGTAATCTGTGCTGCGGATATTTGCGGATCGACATTATATGAACAGCTTTCATTGAACTTTGTGTTAAATAAAGGACTGCAACTATCAAATAGGCCAGCGCCATGCATGACAACAACAAGTAGCAAATGTAGATGTTTACTTGTTATTGTTATGTTCTCGCTCAGTTTCTGTATTTAAACAACCGAACGTGTCAGCTCAACTACTGACATCAGCTGAATGCATTCGATTTTTTTTTTTTTCAGTTAAATCAGAGCAGAGAGCTCACTTAAGATTTCTTATCTATCAAGTGAATGACCTTACGTTGTTTGTATGTACATGATAGAGCGAACAACAACAAGAAGCGCGATCTTTGTCTGTTTGTTACGGTTCTGATCTGTTAATGCAAGTTCACCTTAAATATGCCCAAGAGTTGCATTTAAAATAAATCAGCAGCACCTTAAAATCATAAAAAAAAATATATACTCTTCCCTGGACAGATGTCTCTCAACTTGGTAACTGCAGTTATAACTTATTATAATACTTGCGCGCTGGAGACAAAGACAATACATTTTTGATAAGAATGTTTACAATTTTACGACGCGTCTCGAATCACGAGTTGGATTGATGATGGCAAACATAAATACAAATTAAATTATATGGTGCAAACAAAATCGATAAGAGTGTGGTAGAACAGAGAGAAAGAGAGAGCGAGGGAGATTCACAATTAATTAGGATTGTCTGATTATTTTAAGTTGTGGGGCAAATATTATTGCATCTCAAAATAACATGCAAATAGATCGAATGCGAAGAAAAATCTAATACACAATGAGTGCATGTCCAATAAATGCGTGATGTCCGGGTCATACTAGGCGTAATCTGTATATATATATTCAAATGAATCTTGGTATGTTCGGATGCTTAAAACTTGAAAACGACTGAACTGGACTAATTAAGATACTTCCTTCTGCTGGTTTGTTTGTATTTGCTACGCGACGGTTTTGAAAAGGGGAAAAAAGAAAAAGAAAAGTCGGGACATTCTTAACAGGTAGCGCTATACTACACTAAAGCTCAATTAAATTATCTCCTATAATATACATAATTCCTTCTGTGTGAAACTCGATGACATTATAACTCGATATCAATAAAATTTTGTAGATGGGAATGGTTTGTTCCAATTTTAAAGATAGGATAGTGTTGGACACGATGGGTGGCATTTTGCAAAAGATAAGCGGGCTAGGAAAACGGGTTGTGGCACCTTCCATTCAAAAAAAAAAAAAAAAAATCAAAAGCTTTTTCAAAAGTATTTATGTATAACTAAAATTATTAATGGACATCTGTAACTGTGCGAAATCTGGGCGGGATTTAAGACCAAAGGCACGGGCAAAACCGGGTGGGAACAGCTACATATGTATACCCATGTTTTTCTTAAAGTAAATTGTATGCATAACCTTCCGCTTTATACGTCGTGTACCGTAAAACACTTGATCTTGTATCCTATGTCAATCCTTTGCAGCGACCGTCTGCGTGAATTAAAAACTTTTTTTAAAATTTTCCTTGGTCTGCAACGACATGTCTGTGTCGTGTATGGCCCCTATTAGGGGTATACAAAGTAGTTATAAACCTATTCTCAGACCTACTGAATATACATATAAAATTTTATCAAAATCAGTCGAGTCGTTTCGGAGGAGTATAAACACTAAAACTGTGACACGAGATTTTTATATATTAGATATACAGCCCTATTCTGCTATTCACGTGAATCGTACATTCGATTCACCCACTCGATTCCCTTTGACTCTGCCTTTCCATTCTGCTTTCCATCGGGTGAACTACATTATCCAAACAAATTTGACATTCAAGTTAGCACGTGTTCATGTGAAAATCATTAGAAGTTTATTTTTGAAATTGAAATAAATGTATTCAATCTTTCGAAGTTGGATAAAGTATTTTGGTTAACTAAAAACAAAAAATGTAAACAAACAGATATGGATATTCATTGTGGAAATTATTGCTGTAAATTGGTCTCTGTTTGTTGCTCTACCCCTAAAAATGAATAATCTTTATTCATAAGCAAATAATCCCGCAATAAATTAGTTTTTACTTACATTTTATCAACCACCAACCAGACAAACGATCCATTTACTTTCAAATCCGCATTATTTGACATGCGGATCCAGTGCTGCCATATTCTTGTACGTGAATTATCATACAATATTCTTTTCCACAATTCCAATTTTTTTTTTTTTTACCGAGGGTAGGTGAAAATCTTCCAAAGACACTATGAGAATAGCAAGCGCGTGCTCATAGTAGTGTCAGACAGAGACAATACTGAGACCCCCAACTTCGACCGATTAACAGTTATTTGCCTACAAGCTAAATTTTACGCTCCCAAAAAGTTTAGGTGCGCTAGTATTGTTGCTTAGAAATTCGTATTGACAAATGTCAAAAATCCTCTCAACCAACACATTCGCACCTAATCTTTTTACATTTCACTGTGGGCAAAGCAAAACGGATAGGAATTGGCGTACACGGATAGGACAACAAAATGGCGGATTCCTGGCAAAAATTGAGGGGGCCAGCGGCAAGAGGATTGTGAGTTGGGGGTCTAAGTATGATTTGTTTATGGTGTCAGATTTTTACTGACTAAAAACACCACCCTTCGAAAGATTGTTAGATACTGCAACTAAGATATAACTTATCAAGCAATTTTTCTATAACGAAATACCAACTTTTGACAGGCTACTTTCCAATGAAAGATCCTGCATGTTCCGCAATTTAGACGCGGTTAATCTTATCTTGCCAAGTCGAACGGTTTCGTTCTTTGTAGCCGGCGCAATAAATTGTTCTCGTCCAAGATTTGTCGGACTGAATTGTTGACATGTCCGATTAGTCGGTTTCTATGCTTTCTCGCGAAGCTTGTATGTAGTTTCAGCTTCGATGGTTGGAATTCCTAGATCCCTGTGGATATCATCGTTTCTAATATACCATGGTGCTTGTACAATTTCTCTAAGTATACTTTATTTTGAAAAGTTTGTAGAGTATTGACATTTGTTTTCTTGGTACAACCCCAGAGTTGTATACCGTAGGTCCACACCGGCTTTAGAACTTGCTTGTATAGAAGCAGTTTGTTTTCGGTACTGAGCTGGGAATGTTTTCCGAGTAACCAGTACATTTCTCTATATTTGATATCGAGTTCTTTACGTTTCATTTTCACGTGCGAATTCCATTTCAGCTTTGCGTCGAGTGTCATTCCCAGGTATTTGGCCTTGTTTGCAAAGGGGCCAAGTTTAAAAAAATTGGCAAGTCATTTGTTTTCTTATACGTGAAATTCACGTGAACAGATTTAGTTTCGTTGAGGGTGATCCGCCAGTCCCTCGTCCATTCATTTACCTTATTCAGTGCGATTTGCAGTTTTGCAGTCGTTTCTTCAATAGTGTTACCTACTGCTAGGATAGCGGTGTCGTCGGCGAACGTAGCGAGAGTAGTGCCATCTTCTCTTGGTATATCGCGAGTATATAGCAGATAGAGAAGGGGCCCTAGGACACTTCCTTGCGGCACGCCGGCCGAAATTTCTTTCCACAATTCCAATGTCAAATTCAATTTCCAGGTAATGCTAAGATAGATTACACTTTAAATCCGCCACGTTACATTTTCAACCAGTTGAGGGGGCAACACTGTAAGACGAGTAAGAGTAGTAATGGTACGTGATAGTGACTTATAATACGGTTAGGTAGGTACCATATAAAAATGAACTTTACTATATGTAAGAAAGAGAAAGAGGTAGAAAAAAGGTATGTGGGTGGGCTTGTGTTGCTCCTGCACAGAGGACAGGTATTCAGAATTCAGGCAACAAGTCAGTTCAGTGCCGCAGTGTGCTAAGTACTAGGTTGGTAAGTGATGACAAGTTTCACTTTTATTGAAAAGTGTAATTTTTATACCTTTAATGAGTAACAATCGATTTTTGTGAGAATAAAAGCAATTATGCTACAATTTTTAAAGAATGTGCAAATTATCATACATTTTGCGTATGATAATGGGTTGCTATCATACATCATACAAGACCTGAAATTATCATACATGTAGCATAATTATCATACGGTTGGTATCGCTGTGCGGATCTGAATTGTATAAGATGTATGCGTTCACGCGAATAAGAGAATACCACGCAGTTTTACCGACATTGACAAGGTGAATCCAAATTCAATTCGAATGAATAGTAGAATAGTGTTCAGTGAAAACTGAAGAAAAATTCCCCCCGATGAATAGCAGAATAGGGCTGATAGATTTTTAATTTTTGACTTCTTTGTATGACTTTCCGGGCTTACCGCTAAACAATTTGAAATTGGAAGTCGGCTCAGTTGTAATTTTGTTCCGCAACCTCTATGCACCGAAAGTTTCATGCAAGCGACAATTTTGAGGGGAAAATTCAAATGCAAACAATCTCATTCCGAGGATTCGGCTTATTTAGAATGATTTGTCATTCGTATTTAAGCGTCTTTAATTTCGCTATGACAATTAATAAGTTGCAAGGACAATCGCTGTGTTTCGTGTTTCCCACATGGTCAATTGTATGTGGAGTGCTCACGTGTGTGCAAACCTTTCGCTTTGTACGTCGTGTACCGAAAAGAACTTTAGTGAAAACACGGACGGTTGCCCGACACGTCAATCATTGCGGTTAGATTGAAGCATATGTATAGACATCGCTATACTTCAGTTATTTCTATTGAACTTAATATAACTTTTGAATAAGGAATTTGAGTTGACCGAATTACAAAAAAATAGCATGTGCATTGTGCTGGCTGCATGCTCGGAATTTTTATTTTCATTTCGCGAAGGAAAATAGTTAAGAACCAATTTCTTGCTGGGATGCAATTCTGTCTGTATTTAGTTTAAAAACATGTTGATTATAAGCCAGGTCAATATATTGGTAGAATTTCTCACACATTTGCTCACACAACTCATCCACAAGCAAGCCCAATGCGACAAGATCATATGTAGATATTTCATTCACAAGCAGAAATTTGGGCCAATTTTAATTAATTACTAGGCTGGCGTAGTGGGGAGTGTGTTGGACTACCAAGCGAGGGGTCCCAGGATCAATTCGCGGAAAACACAAATTACCTCTTAAGATTTTTTTCACTGTGCCACCACTCGAAAAAGTCTGACAAACATCCGAGCGTTTAATTGTCATCAAAGAGCAAAGACCCGTCATAAAATTGTAGATCCCACCAATGAAAGCTCACACAAAACAAATGATTGTGCGAAGCTAGGCCTAAGGACCTGTTGCGCCAACTATTTATTTGTTGTTAACGTGTAATACGGAACATTTTTCGTCGTTCTTTTATTGTGTCTATATTTTGACAGAACTCCTTCATCATAATCAGATAAATTCTTCCGCAATGCTCTCAAAATAAAATAAATAAACAATCCTGCAAAAGTCAGCAAATTTAATTTCTATTTAAAAATAATATTTATTATTAACAAGAAATGCAAATGGCCGAATACCTTCTAGAAAGATCCACCTGAGAACAGCGACAACAAAATTCCATTGCATGATCTCCGAATGTTCAAAGTTTAACCAAGCAAACCTTTCATCTGACGAATGATAAATAATCGTGAGACACAAATTAGCCTGGCGTGCAAATGTTTGGCGAATCCCATTGTTCGATCGTCATCATAATTTTTATTGTCCAAGATCTATATCTGGACAAAATATTTGCAGTTCCGCACAACCGATCAGTGGAAAATGTTCGCCCGTCTACTGAATTTCGGAATTTCTTCAATCTGTACGTAAACAATTTGGTCAAATGTTAGTACAATCAGTGAGCCATACGCTTAATCTAATTAACACATGCAAAGGGGCGTGTCGGCGCAAACCTATTTATACACATTCTATACTCTTTGACATAACCAACATCAGTTGTCGGCTAATGATCGTAATATGGTGGCGCTATGCATGATGAAGTTTGGTTGGTGTGAAAAGCGTGTTTATTTGCTTAAATGGTCTGTTGTTGTAGTTTTTTTTTTTTTGCGACTCCGCTACAAGGTTAAAATGATCAACGCAGCATTGAAGCATAAAAACAACGCACATTCTGAGCAATGTATTTTCCATTACTTAAAATATACGAACTGCTACCATCGACTTAAATCTTTGATTGCATTGCTCTTCTAAACATAAACACAAACAAACAAACACGTACCACAGTGGCGTTAGAAATACATAGCTGTATAGCACGCTTTGTCTTTCTATTGACTTGGGTTATCAGTTATCACTTATCAGAAACAAGTGCTCTTTAAACGTTCCCCAGTTTCAGATGTCGGGTGTACAAAACAGTCATTAGGTAGGTGATTGCTGATAAGAGTATTATCGCCTTTCAAAATGACAGTAGCAGCCAATTGCAGTGGTGAGTAGCGCTTCTTTTCATAGAAAGTCAATTTTTCTAAATGAAAGTGATCGAGAAGGGTTTTTTTTTAAAGAACGTTCTAGAAAATGCAAAGTATACCGAAGAAGAAAGATAGGGTTGACGTAGGTCTTCAAACTGTTGTCTCATTTCAGTACGCAATATCTCTCTCTCTCTGTCTAAATTGTTCTGTGCAAGAAAATACATTTTGCTCTTGGCCGAGTGAAACACTTTGGTGCAGGGAAATAAATCCACGGGAATTAACTCCACATGGGAATTGAAACCGTGGACTTATTTCGCAATTAGGGTGGTTTTAAACCCCATGAGGAGTTAATTCCCGTGGCTTTATTTTCCTCCACCAAACATGTTTACCCTACTTCCGATGCAACAAGCGAGTAAGCACGCAAAATACAGATAGCACGCAAACATTTTGGCGCAACCGCTTCACTTTTTAACACCTCTGTAAATTCCGGCTCGTGCCTAACATATCGTGACGTAATTGAGGAGGTCAAGACGAACTTATATCGCGGCTACTTGTTAGTATAGGTGACTAAATTAATCGAAACTGTGTTTTTCTTGCTTGGATAATAAAAAAAAAAGGTCTAGTTTGGCCGGCACATTGGCTATGATTCAGCTATTTTATTAGAGACTCACGCGAAATGGCACACGTACGTATTTCTTATCAATTTATTCAATTAGTGATAGTGTATTTAGTATAGAATTGTCAGACGGCAAGAGCGGGAACCGTCAAAAGCTGTGCTCGTGTAAATACATATAGGGAATAATGACAAAGCAAAGCACACAAATAAGAACCTAAAGATGCTTCCACTGTGCCGCCATCTGAACAAGAGCAAAACAACTGTTTCAATTCGAGATAAATCTGTAGCTCCCCCCAAATCTCAGACAGCTGCTGTTAAGCACGTTAAATACTGATTAGAAAATGTATGCCGTGTGACTTGTCATTCGCTGCTCTGTTATTCGTTACTTGCCAAATAACTTGGGCCGTTTTTATGATATATCATGTGCGGTGTGCCTCATGATGTCCCGCACTTTTGAAGCAAGTGGATATGTTGTTGTTGTTGTGGCAGCGATATTCGTCATTCGTCGGTTCGTCGTTCATTTATAGTCAAAATTAGGCCACTTAGGTTGGGTGCGTCCACAGCATTAGTGGTGTTAGAGTGGTTGGTTTGGCCGGACAATTGAAGAGGTGTTCCTACATCATGTGAGATTACGTTGCAGTGTCGACTTTTGTTTTCAATGTTAGGATCAACGACCCCCACCTATTGCCCCCGCAGAAAAACTACCCCCTAGACCAACGAGTGGATATGTTGATATTATTTGATGTAGTTTATCACTTGAACTAATTAAATATTGACCCAATTGTACGACGTGATTTTATATCCACTAGCGATCTGACTGGCACTTAATTCGTCACTTACTAGTAGCAGCTGCGTGCCAATATGGTATGGCTACACCTAACACGTTGACAGTTGAAACTGCAAAACAATCGCTGTAAAAAAAAACTAGTCCCCACCAACCTGGTCTACAAAACGGCCCAAACAACCAGTACCGCGCCCATTTTTTTTAGCGATTCCCCATCATCACGTTCTCCGTCAGAAGAATTCAACAAAACAATCCCATACACCTGTTTCCCATTCAAACAAGACCACCGAAAGCCTTCGTCTACTTCCGAATTCTTTTATCCAGCCATCTTCACATTCCTCCGCCATGATGAAAACAATGCAGCACACGTAACACACAACCGTATCGACTTTGATCACTTGTTTACAAAAATTTTGATCCGTCATACTTAGTGTGCGTGCGTGTACGTGTGCTTGTTTACATACTTTTAATTTGTTGCTGTCCGAATTTTTGTGAAGCTTACTTGCCAAGTAAATATAAAAATAACCATCGTGAGACAAGCCCGCAGTCGGACTGTTCAAACACGTGATGAACATTCATGTTCATTCTGTCTTGGTCCAAACAAATTTAAATACCAAAAACAACTTAGCTCCAACTATAGTAGGAATTTAAGTTTGAAAATAGTTCAATTTAAAAGCCAACAGCCGGAAAATAATTTCAAAAATACCTACCAGCAATCGTACTGAGCACAAAAATGCTGCTCGAGTTTGTTTGCGAGCAATTTCAAAACAAACGATAAGATTAGCCGTAGTCAATCAGCTTTCTCATAACAGCGAGAAGTGTGCGTTCTGCGTGCCGCCCAGTCATTGTAGCTTGTAGGTACTTCAATTCAATTTGCTCGCTCTGTAAACTTAGATGTGTCTGTGGATAATTTTCGGACTTTGTATTCGACAGTTTCTCGATAGCATCGTAGAGTGGAAGCATGAAAATTAAGCAAACGAATGGAAGCGTAAAAGCTCGGACGTTTTAAATCAGACGCAGAGAGAGGTAGTTCAAAAGAACTGACCTTAATCCGAACGCAGCAGCGAACAACAAATTGCTGTAGCTGCTGTTGGTCCCTTTGCCGCACTTCGTTGAATGGAAGCGGGTGATTCTGGCTGTGTAATTCTGGAAGCGAACATTCAAGTTTGGCTTCCTTTTCGTGGTTGAGTATTTGTTGTTTGTATTTTTAAAAAAACTTGTTTGGCACCCGATGGTTTCGTGTGTTGAGCGAAACACTGTTCTGACTGTAATGTTGTTTATTCAGATTAAAATCAGTTCAAATTAAAATCGCGTCAAAATACTGATAGGAATGTGCTATAGGTTTGATCAACTCAATTACGATTTGATCGCATTAGCAGCCGATTAAATGCAATGGATTACCTTGCGCGGCGGAACGTAAAAAATACGATTAACCGAAGCACGCTTATGAAAGGTATCGCTCTCATCGAAATGCGCCTAGGTTTATGAGATTCCACAATCAAAAACAGCCATTGATTCTTTTCTAATTCTTCATGACTATCATGACAAATAACATCAATGATGCCGACTCAAACGTTAAATGTCCTGGCATACAGCAAATAAGGATGAACCGAGGGTTAGGCAATAGCGCAGCGAGATTCGTTTGCGAGTTCCACTATCAAATTCAGAAAGAAGTCCGGAAAAGAAACCTACATCGTTCAGGCCCACGTGACCCGTTGAAAAATCGGCTTTGAACCGTCGGTGTACCAGATTTGTGATCCTGATGGTATTACGAATTGGTTGGTTCTCCAGGTATTCCTGCCAGATATGACTTTCTTAAATTTTCTGTAGAGGCGAAGCCTTTTAAGCATGGTGTCTGATACCTTGATCACGGGATCATCTTGAAGCATTTGTAATAGGTACTCGAAAGTGTCCTGTGAGGTACACGCCATAGAGATATGTATCCGAGAACGTTTACGAAGGCGAACTAAAGGTGCCCGCATCTACATCCTCTCTGACAGCCAACCAGCACTTAAGGCTCTAAGATCGTATTCGATCAGATCAAAGATGGTTTGGGAATGTTTTAACCTCCTTGAAGATCTGGCCAAAGACAACACAGTCACCGTTGCTTGGATATTGGAGATATCATCTCAAGAAAATGGGACTTTCCGACGATGACTCCTGTCGACTCTGCGGAGAAGAGGAGGAGACAACGGAACACGTACTCTGCGAATGCCCTGCTGTAGCAAGGGGCAGATCGATCCATATGCAAGGGGCGTTTTTAAGTCCTACAGACATAGGAAACATGGAACCAAGAGGAGTTTTGAGGTTTATAAATAGCCTCAACAGCTCACTGGGTTAAATAATAGAAGCCAACACATTAGATCTTTTCTGGTCGCAGTGTACAGGGCCTATTACTTACAATTACAATTACAAAGGCTGATTCTCTGAGAATAATGATACCGTTCCTGACAAGTATTGCGGAGTGATCCCATTTTTCATTTTAAATATAAAAACACATCCAATTCCATCCGCTGCCTTATATTCATCCACTTTAACGTTTGCAACATCCAGTTAATCGGTGTGAATCGACTGCAGCTCAGCAAAACCCTTATGGCCCTATTTTGCATTTCTTGTAGTCTCTCTATCGAACCCTGACAACAGAGTGATAAGATTGTAGCGCAATACCCAAAGTATGGTTTTATTATGACATTTTATATTTTAATCAAACATAATGTGGACACCATGTTCCTAATTCGTTTTGTGAATCCAATCTTCTTTCCAACTTTTTTATATATTCCGCATGTTCACTAAATCTCAGCTTGTCATCAATGATAACCCCTAAGTACTTCATTTGTCGCACCACTTCGATGTTTCCACCTTTAATTCGTATTTGACTTAACAACGGCGAACGTTTTTTGTTTTGCTGACATTCAATTTTAATTTATTTTGCATAAGCCAATATTATCAACTGCATTTAGATCCTCTTGTAAGAGCCTCGCACATTCTTTAGGATTTTTTCCCGATATACAAGGTGGGCCAAAAGAGATCACTCTATTGGAAGATGCTCTTATTTTTTGCAAATGGCCGATAATGTCAAATCTGTTTTGACATTTGTAGACTAGACAGATGTGAAATACAAGTGAACGTGCCATGGAGCGATACACTCCCCAAGAACGCGGAATAATTTCGAATTTTCGATTTTTTCGACGCAAATCATAATGAGCGATGAGTCTCATTTCCACCTCAGCGGGTAAGTGAACAAGCAAAACTATCGCTGCTGGGGCACCGAAAATCCACGAGTAATGAACGAGCAGCCATTACACCCGCTCAAAGTTACTGCATGGTACATTGTTCACGCTGGAGGAGTCATTGGGCCATTTTTTTTTTTCGAGAACGCCGCTGGTCAAACGACGGTGAGCGCTATAGGGCTATGTTAACCGATTTTTTTCTGCCGCAATTGGACGAATTAGGACTGGAGGACATGTGGTTTCAACAGGACGGAGCTACAGCACACACTGCGCGAGCCACAACCGATATTCTGAAGGCGGCATTCCCGGGTCGCCGCATCTCTCGTTTTAGCGATTTGCATTGGCCCGCAAGATCGCCCGATCCAGACAGTTCCAGACTTTTTTTTGTGGGGTTTTTTGAAGTCCCGCTTTTACGTGAACAAGCCCGAGACCCTAGAAGCCCTCAAGGACAACATTCGACACGAGTGCGAGAATCTGTCGCCCGAAGTTCTCGCCGAAGTGATGCAAAATGGCATAAAACGAGCCCGTATGGCAATCAATTGTGACGGCCGATATCATCTGCTCGGCTTGACCAATAAAATTCTAAAGGTTCAAATAAAAAAAAAAAAAAAAAATGAAAGCCAAACAACACCGGATGATTTCTTTTGGCGCACCTTTGTATATTTGCAAACAGCATAACCTGGCTATGTTTTATGACAAATTTGATTTCATTTATGTATATCAAAAAGAGAAGAGCGCCCAGTACTGACCCTTGGGGTACTCCCAATTTGATTTCCTTCGTTACTGAGTACTGATCATTGACTTTCACTATTTGCCTTCTCTCTAAAAGATAACTCTCAAACCACCTTATTTCAGTATTCGTTTTAAATCCAGAAATACCAAGATAATTCCTGGGTGTTTTCATAAACGTCGGAAATCTGCGCTAGTACAATCGTCTTTCTTTTTTGTTGCATTAATGAATACACTTATTCTGCAGCACGTGTGCAGGCCTGCACACGTAGTCACTAGTCACTGAGGGCGTTCAAGTATCTAGTTTAGTAAGTCTGACAGCTGTCTGACTAGATCTATCTTGGTTGTGATTGGTTTAAATCGGTCACGTGGGCACCTGTGACATTTGACGTTTATGGAGGGGTAGCCGACGAATCTAGTCAAGAAATTCGTGACTGAGTACTAAGTTGACAGTTCGGGTATGTGGCTGACGTAGAAAAAGTGACGTTCCCGACCAATCTAGTTTTTGCGTTCAGGTTACATCTTATCCAGACCAATCTAGTCGACTTAAGATAACTAGATTCTTGAATGCGGCCACTAAATGTTCATAAACGTCACACAAATGTTCATAAACGTCACACAAAAATCAAAAAAATCATCACAATAGTTTGGTTTTCGTGACATTCCACGCCGCAGCTTCTTTTTCCCTTAAAAAAAATTAAATTTAATTGTGAAAACACAAAAAAAAAAAAATTGTCCATCAAACTCTTTTTTCGCACTTTACAATTTTTTACCTCCCGCTCTTTCTGCAGTCAAAAAAATATGGATGCACAATCTGCCAGATGCTGATGACATTTATGACGTTTAAAACATATCTTCTGCAATTCATCTGCGTTTGTTCGATTAAAAATCTGACTTTATGAACACGTCTTACGCAGATCTTATGTGGTTTTCCATTGGGACCACCAGAAATCTTTTTCAGATCTCAGATTTTACTGTGCTCATGGAACGCGCAACGAGATTGATCTGCTTTTGTAAATGGATTAGTGCGTTAATTGACAACAATATCAGCTGTTCATATGGCATTCGTTTTTGGCTAAATCACAAATGGATATCGCCCTTAAAAATGTTTTCCTTCTTGTAGATACAAATGAAGTATTATTGGTGGTTTGTAGTCTTCAGATGACGAGGGAGATAATAAAGATAATAATTCCTCCGAAATCGTATCCATAGCTATTTATGTATTTTGTTATTTTGGTTTTCACGAAACTTTGCGCATTTGCCTCGAAATGAAACTTCTTAAACTGACGTTAAACAGCTGTACAAAGTATTTTGGTATGCGTAAATCTGAAAAAATATCGAGATCTGCGAAAAGTGATCCGAATCGAAAAAAAGATTGATTTTTCGTCCCAATGGAACGCAAAAAGTGATTTAGATCAAAAAAAAGATTGATTTTTTGTCCCAATGGAAAACCACATTAGTTAGGCAGACGTTTATGAAAACACCCCCTTTCTTTTTTTCCAACTCTTCCATCCATTTCAGGATCAACCAGTTTATTGCCGTCTCCCATGAGTGATCTCTTCTGAACCCAGACTCCTCCTTACTCAGTAGTTTGTTGTTCTCCAAGTAATTTACCAACTGATGGTTCACCACTTTCTCCAGGATCTTCTCAAGCGTGGGTAATATATTTATTGATCTAAATTCTTCACATTTTATTGTCGTAACAACCTTTGGGACAGGTACCACGTAAAGCTTCCTTCCAGCACTTTGGAAAAATTCCTTGTTTCAATGCAAAAATGTCCCAATGGTCTAGGATCATGTTATTGTTCATGTACCGAAGGTCGTTCTTCATGTTCATACTTCTGCAAGTATCTTTAACCGCGGCCATCGAAACATTGGTAAAGCAAAAATAAGATGTGGCTTCCGGAACATTATCGTCATGAGGTACACTCGAAATGGATTCATTTATTTCATTAATACTGTTGATGAAAAATTTACTAAAGGTGGCGCTACAGTCCGGGGTGGACCTGGGCCTCAACCAATACGCCTCGCCAGTTAGCGCGATCTTTGGCTAACTGCCTCCAGTTGCGCACTCCAACTTGGTTGAGGGCCCCTTCCACTTGCGTGCGCCACCTAAGGCGAGGTCTTCCTCTACTGCGTTGTCCCTCCGGGTCGGAATCGAAGACTATCCGGGCCGGAGCGTTCGTGTCCATTCGCTCTACATGTCATAACCATCTTAGACGACTAATGCGTACTTTTCTGACCAGGTCGATGTCGCTGTACAGCTCGTAGAGTTCGCTGTTAAATCTTCTTCTCCAAACGCAACGGGACCAAAAATCACTCGAAGAATTTTGCGTTCGAAGCGACCAAGAAGATCCTGATCCGTCTTTGCTAGGGTCTATGCTTCTGCGGCAGTGTAAAGATTTTAATCACAGTGCTCAATATCATTAATACAATCAATTCTCAATCAATTTTGTCCTGAAAGTGTGTTTATTATACTTGCAAACTTCAATATATCTGGTATCACATTGCTGCAGCTTCGAGTAATCATTAAAATCAATTTGTAACGATTCATTATTAGATACCTTAGTGCTTTTATCTATTTTAACACTAATCTGGTGCATATTAGATACAACGTAGTAAATTAGAGTCAATTTCTCTCGCCTATAGCAGACAATATTAATGGATGCCAGACTGATGCGTTTCCTGATCTACCTCCGGTATTTAAATTCCAAAAAGTGAGTTTATTGGTTTCACCCAATTCGCGGGAATCTATCGAAAAAGATCTTTAACTCTAGTCACGATTATTTCACGGACTTAGCCGCATGGATGTATTAGTTCATCGCGCGACAAAACGTGAATTCGTGTGCGGTTCAAGCTCTTGCTATCTGAAGACGAAGTCTGGCTTCTCTGGGCAGTTGCGCGTTTTAAAAATAGCCTTTTAATAGTGCTTGTCAAAAGACTTGAAAAATACATTTAATCGGATTTCAAAGAAAACCCGCAATTATCTTGCACCGACGCACGTACCTAAGCATCTATTGCGTTAGTCGATTAAATTTTAGGTTTGTGATTTACTATTTGCACCTCTAGGCCTTGGCGAAATTTATTTTCCAATTGCTCAAGCTAATGAGTAGAAATCGAAAGCGAGCCCATGCGAGTTCGTCAACCGCGGTTATATAGCGGCAGCCGTCATAAACTGATAAGGCCAACCGGCATTGATTAAACGTTAAACTTAATGTATTCCAAGCTAGCGCGCCAGTTGTTGCAAAATGCAAAACCTGACCTATTTATAACCAAGACTATGCGTCTAATCCCACGTGCAGCATACACTCATTTCGAAATTTTTCTCATTAAATATTGATCTCGCTGTGTGTCAATAGTTTGATCACAAACCATTGGTGTGAGCTGTAATTCTTACATACGTCATGGAATCGAACTGAATCGAACATAAACTGCATCTCTACAGCTACACATGTGTGAACTGCACGAGATGATGTGGAAAAGTACTTCTGGGTCATTTCCTGAAACTGCACGCCTTTCCTCCCAGTTGTGCTTTTCCTCTTTTACCTGATGATACAATCATTTAATTGCAGCCCAGACGCGGTAACTCGTCACGTGAATTCTACAGAGGACGACTTCGTTAAATCGGCCGACGACGACGACAACAACAACCGACAATTCCAATCCCATTGCACTGCCCGTGCTGCAAGTCGAAAGCAAACAGTCATGCGAGTCATCATCGTCGTTCACACAATGGAAGGTGAACACGATTGGAAAGAAAATAACAACATATTATGGAACCCAAGAGGGGGAATTACAGTTTACAGCAACAAATTATAGAAATTATTTTAATTAGAAGAGAAAAACCCTATGACCATAACTGCACAATGTTTTTTACATTCATATATAACTTGAGAGAAGCGATTATGAGCTGAACTTTGCTCAGACCGCCATATCAACACCAAAACAACTGAAATATAGTTTAAACCACACACGATACGACTCGTATTGCACAGTAGAAGTAGATTATTTAAGCAATTAACATTATTGTTAAGACAAACCTGTTCCACGGGCCACTATTGTTGATGAACTTGTTCCACTGTTGGAGTTGGAATTGATATTGCTGGAACTGGAGTTACTGCCCGAGGGGCCATTACCACTGCCAGCCCCCTTGGTAGGAGCCCCGCCTGCCTTGTTAGTGCGTGCCAGATTCGACGTACATTTAAGAAGCATTTTGGATGCGTCGAAAATAAACTCTTCACTTATGCTGGTGCTGGGTGCTTCCTACAGATTTCACAACTGTCTTAATTTATTTTTACAACACTGAGCACTCGCGTTCGTTCTGTTTTGATTTAAAATCTCTTCCAGTTTTGATTTTTCTTTTGCTTTCCTTTTGGGTTTTTTCGTGTTGGAACTTGGAACTGAATTCGTGTGTAAATATTTTTGGATTTTATGGTTTCTCTCGGCCGTGATTGGGTATTGCGTTTGACGAACTTTAACGAAATATTTCAACCGATTTGCGAGGAGTAATATACTTTTTAGAACGAATTGAAAAAAAGGTTATAGTTTTTATTTTGAACACTCGATCGCTGTAAAGATAAATAAAATTCTTTATCGCTTATCTATTTGGGATACGATGTGTTTGCTTTTCATTTCTAGCACCACACGATTTTCACTCTTGTTGTTTTTTTTTTTCTTGTTGTGAAAGTGCATTCAGCGCTTTAAGTATTTATTCAGCGCAGACTGGTTTGACACTTGTTGGGCATGTTGTCCAGGGTTTGCTTTCGATGAGTGGATGCGGCCAGAGACAATATGGTATTTTTTGGTTCTAAATTTTTGATTTTATCAAAATATATATTTACCTTTATAAGAATCAAAAATTATAGCAAACTGAAAAAAAAAATTCCGCAAATCTTTTAAAACTGTTCTTAAAGAAACTGAAAAAAAATCATCTTTTAAGAATTAAATTGTTTTTACAAGACTCACTAAAATTTTTTATTTTACCTACATGATATATGTATAGATTAGTGATTTCTATCATTTACTAATTGTACGAGATCCAACTGCACTTGTAAATCATGATCATGACTGTGGGTAAAATCAAAAAAGGCATTATTTTACCAGCGGACATCAATTTTCTACTAATAACTTATGAGTAAATTGCTTCGCATACAAATTTTAGCAGACATTTTAAATATGCAGTAAATACAACAACGTTTTGAATGCTAGAAAAGAAAATGTTATACATACATACATGCATTATCTGTAGAATAGATTCTTTTGCAGTTCACAGTTCACACAATCTACCAATTTCAATAAAATCAATTGTCAAAAAGTAGGTAGGCTGGAAACGCGCATATCTTAATTTTGAAACTTGGGCAACATTTTTGATGGTAAACGATCCGTTCTTTCAACAGATATTATTTGCATTAACCATTTTTTCTTCGACTATTGGTAGTAATTTGTTTAATTGAGCATAAAAATATTAATTGTGTAGGCAACAATAATTAGTTTGATATCGAAGAACAGCGATTCTGTCAAATTATTTGGGAATAGTCAACTACAGAAACGAACGAATAATTTGGAACAAGACTTAATATATTAAACGAACTTGGCATCACTCTTGAGGCGAAAAGCAGTGCCCTGTAAACACGGCGGCACCATTTGACATTTCAATTTATTTATTTATACCTAGGGATACAAATAACTCCTGAAGTACGGTTCCTCATAAACTTTTGTTAAGAACACTTTTAACTTACAGCTAAAAACAATCCGAATTCCACAAACATGCCTCCAAAACCCCATCCAAAATGTATTCAGTGCGAGAAAATGGAAAGCCCAATGTGGCGCAGCACAGATCTCGGTCATTTGTGCCAGGAGTGCTACGATCTCAACTGCAGCAACATAAAAGCGGAACCAGATGCTGACGTTGGTGAGAACTCCAATGGGAACAACAATGGCGACGAAAAGAAACTCCGTAAGAGCACCCGCGCAACAAGATTTAAGACCAAAGCTGGCGCCGCTGGTCAATCGAAAAACCTCCCGAAAGGACGCAATCGCAGGAATATGTTCAAAAAGACGCCGTATAAAACTCCAATCGAGCAGGCATCAACCCATACAGTAGAATACTTGTTTTTCAAGGGCTCCTACCTCCAAGTGGGCGACATAGTATCATTGATGGATGCCGATGATAATGTGTACTATGCACAGATCCGTGGACTGCTAGTAGACACGTATTGTGAGAAATCTGCCTTCCTCACATGGCTAATTCCCACAGAGGTTAGTCCACATCCAAATGATGGATTTGATGCAAGCACTTATTTAATTGGTAAGTATACAGATTTAGTGAAGAGGAGTGAATGACATTCTTTGTTAAAAGGCCCCGATGAGGATCAATCGCGGAAGCTGTCATGCCTGCAGTTTGTGATGCACGCCCCGAGCAACTACTACCACGACAAGACAACACCATTTCCGTTGCCCGACTCAATGGACTACGACACAAAGCCGGGTGGATTCATCTGGACCACTCTGCCCGAGTACGAACGCAACAAAAGCCGACGACAAACAACGGAGACTTAGCTTGTGTACTTTTTTTATTATAAACTTCTTAAGCTGTTCACCTTCAACAAACAAATAAAACAATCTTTCAGTAAAAATCATCTTCTGGGTCCTTAGACGCGTGCTTCTGGTTTTTGATTTGGTCTTGACTCGAGTACATGTCTGCGACTTGTGAAGCAGAGGTAGCGTCTTCAGGTGATTTGTCATCACGTATTCGTATGAAACGAGGAAAGCGCAGCGAGATACCCTTCTCGGGATCGACAATTCCAATGGCAGCCTTGTGAACAGGTGAAAGCGAAAGGTCGGCACATTTGATTTCCCAGAGTTGAACGGCATCGAACCACTCGTCGGGCTCATGCGAGCTGTCGTAGCGATAGTAGGACTTGGGTCCCTTGAGCAGGTGCTGCTTGAGAAATTCTGTATGCGTTTGGAGGTCCTCGTCGCTGAAACCTAAAAGGGGGTTCGTGTGACGTATGTCGATAACGTGCTGACTTTTCCTCTTACCTGTTCCAATTTTGCAGATACTCTGGTACTCCTCGTTGTCGGCGTCGTAACACGCCAATAGGAAACCTCCATATGTGCCCGTGCGCTTGCCTTTGCCGATGTACCCGCCGATGACTACCAAATCTAGGGAGTCGCCCACTCCTGCGAGATAGTCCTTCTTCAACTTCAACCAGTTGCGGGAGCGCTTTGCTATTTCGTAGGTTGCCTCCTTTTCCAGCGTTTTCACCATGAGACCTTCGCAATTTCCTTTAAAAAGTAAAATAAAGAATGACGGTCAGATTGGGAGACAACGTGTGCAATAGATGCCAAGAAAAAACAGACACAGCTGTTCTTCAACCATTCGCCTTACCTTTGATGGACTCCTCGAGGAACGACTGCACCTCATCGATATCACTAGTGTCCACACTAGTGGCGAATTGCCACTGTCCCTGCACCTCTTTGAAGGTCTCCTTGAGCAATTGTCGTCGTTGCAGGAAGTTCTCTGTGACCAACGGCTTGCCATTGAGGTATAGTAGATCGAACATGTAGACACAGACTTGCACTTTGATCTCCGCCTCATCTGCATCCTTGCGCTTTCGCGTGCTCAACACTTGAAAGGGAAGAATCTGTTTCCGTTCTACGTCCCAAGCGACCACTTCGCTGTCAATGATGTAAGACTCTACATTCCCGCCCTTGATGTCATCGATACGGGCGATGAGATCAGGGTACTTCGATGTGTTGTTCTCCTGATTCCTACTGTAGATGCTGATGACGCCCTTCTCATCGCGATGTATCTGGGCGCGCTCTCCGTCATACTTCCATTCGCATGTGAACTTTATACCCTCGAAGCGTTCTAACACCTCATGGACGCCCTTCGTTGGATGTGCCAACATCGGTTTGAGTGGGGTACCTGGCTGCATCGGACAGTGATCAAGAAGTTCGCCTAGCCCGTGCTCCAGGAGGACTGGGATGATTTTGTTATAGTTCGGGCACTGACTGGAATGAATTAGGCGAGTTATTCAGTTCAGTTCATAAGAGCACACTCACCAATAGGTAGTTTTTAGGATGAGTGCATTTTCATCTACTTGCGATTTGAAGGCACTCTCACTGAGCTTCTTGGCAGCGTTGAGGATCTTTGGAGGATAGTCCTTCTGATTTGGGGGTGTGTTTGTGCAGGCCAACGCCAAAGCTTGAAGAAGTGACTGCTCGGCCAAGCCAATTCGGAGTTTTCCAAGCAGGGAACGGATGAAGAAACGCGCTTCTGAGTGGCGACAGGCAACGAACAGAGATTGGATTTTGTCCACCTTCCTGTTCATCGCAGCATGACCAGACATCTTGGCGATCTCCTTCAATTTGTGGAAGACACCCTCGACCGTTAGTGGAGCTGGTTGGAACATCATTCGTTGGTTGCTCCTTGACTGTTCGGCAACGATTCCCATGTCGCCGGTAGACTGAACTTGAGTTTTGATCTGTGCCATGCTTCGGCCCGTTGTCTGGCAGATTACCTTCATCAAGGACGTCTCAGCAACGCCTAGTTCAAAGCCTAAATGAAAGGAGATAGCAATATGTGTGCAAAAGTGTTTAGTAAAAAGCCACAAACCTTCATATGCCGGCGCCAGCTGGTTGAGGCAGAGATAGACGCACGGCAAGAGGTCATTCGGACTGAGAACTATCACCGATCGGAAGAAATTGCTTAACACTTCGATCATCTTAAGACGTCCACTGATCTCCTCGATCAGTTGAAACGTTCGAGCTAACGCTAAATAAGGAGTCCTAACAGAATATGTCGAATAAGGAACGCAATTATCTCACGAGTAAGAACTTACTTTTCGCCACGTTTCCAGAAGGCATCATCAATGGGATGGTAGTTCTTCTTCAACGGATTAAAATCAGCTCCCTTTTGTCCCTGACCAGCGGTTTGCAGTTTCAATTCCTTTTTAACCACTTTCTCTGGAGACTCTCCCACCTTTTGCTCACTTTTACACTCGGGGGATGTTTCCCGCTTAATGATCTGTTTCTGAGGCGTCTCCTGTTTTGGTTCCTCCGCCTTCTTTGCATCGTCGTTCTTCTCTTCCTTCTTCGTCTTTGCAGTGGGACTAGGTTTTTTGTTTTTTTTCTCCGAAACCGGCGTCTTCTTCGCCGACTTGGGACTTGGTTTCTTCTCTGTCTTTACCGGGGGTGATACAACTTCTGGAGACTTTGGTGCCACTGCTGCTTTCTTGGCTGGAACGCTATTACGAAAATTATCAGTTTTATGTACATTTACTTACACTTATGACTCACCCCTCGTTGGAACTTTCATCACTACTAGAGATTCGACGGCGCTTGAACTTCTTCACAGGATTCTTACTGCAAAAATGTACGGAAGAGAGTTTAACAAAGTTGATTCGTTCTCCTGGTATTAGAATACTATTGTTAACACGGTGCATACACCGTGCAATTATTCGGAACGATAGAATCATCTGAAAGTTGGTATAAGAAAAGTTTTCTTTTATTTATTACCTTCCAATTTCTTCATCATCATCAGAGTTTGCAGGGGGTTTCTGTGCTTTGGCGGGGGTTTTCTTAAAGAACGATCTGACAGGGTAAATGTTAACTTTGGATAATTTTAGACATATTTATATTAAATGCTTACGTGATAGTTTTTTGAGACATTATTCAACAAACTGAGAAAGATAAACACAAATTTGTAATGCGCGATCAAATTATTTTACCGCCAACCGGATACGATTTGACAGTTTGCGAAGTTTCATCGCGTTTACATATGACGTGGAATAAGTGTGTTTCATTAGAAAAATTAACTGCGAGCGAAGAGAATTAAATTAGAATATTGTTTGCCGATTTTGTTTTTAAAATAATATAAACAACAAACTTCCGAAAAGATTATGCCAATATATATATTTGTGGCGAATTAAACTTAGTTGTAGAGACAAAGGGCCAATAAACAATTTTAGTTTCGATTCTAAATTTTAGTATTTCAGTAATTAGATTATGATTTGCTTTAAAATTGCTTTAAAATTGAGATATTCATGGTTTTGGTATTATTTTCCATTGGACGTCATTTATAGTGCATTTACACGGTCATACATTCCTATCACGGAAAATTAAAGGGATGCCCAATACTAAACAGCCGTCTGACTGAAAGGGACAGCATTACCTAACACGCAAAAAAACGTGATACGTTTTTTGGTCGGCCATCTTGTTTACGTGGTAGGAATTATGGGAAAGCTATGCATGTTAATATTTTTATAGCGATGGCTTACGAAATTTAGTTTTCCTATAAAATAAAATGGCTTCCGGAAGTTATGAACGTACAATTATTTATTTATTTCGTATAAATGATTGATGAATTGTTGGTTTAACTTACTGAAAATAATTAACACTCTCATTTCACATATTTTAAATCGGAAATAGAACTGTCTTCATGTGATTCCAGAAATATTGGTTGCCGGAACTTCCGCTTTATGTATCTTTATTTATGGGTAGTACATCCATGACACCTTAGGCGTCTGATTTGTGATCTCATTCCTACGCCTTTATTAGCATTGACTGCGGACAAACGGATCTCTCTGTCCCGTCTCGTGCAAAAATGCGCGTGCGCGGTAGTGTAAATGCAGTTTTATATGCGAAACAAATACTGCACCCGATTGCCAGTGGAAGGTACACTCTAGGGATTCTGCAACTATGCATTCACGATGCCCTCTCTTGTAGGCAAAGGAACTATAATTAAAAGTTGCTTATCCTTGCTATGCCACGAGACATGTAAATAGGTAGGTATTGCAAAACGGAAAAGGGTTCCATTAAGAAACCGGAAACAATGAAGAACCACATTTCAGTGCATCTCTTTGCTCGGATTTGATCCCTCATCTTGTGATGAACTGAATTTTATATTTGCTGATACCTACATAAAAGATAAAAACATCAGTAATCGGATAAAAATGTCTCTAGGAAAACGATACCTAAAAATCATATTGAAAAAGGATATACCTTAAACTGCGCACCTGTCTCTTGAAAGTCTCAGTCCCACTTACAGTTGTGTGTACTCATTTCCATATACATTCCATTGGCAGTAATCGAGAGACCATATACTCCTCCTCGTGCACAAGAAAAGGTCAATTATAGATGAATTCAGCCAACCAAAACAATTGAATCCACGTCGCGACGTCATCCGCGAGCATAACCGAACTGGAATAAATGGAAAACTGTTTTTTTCCTGTATAGTTTTTTTTTTTTTGCATGACTGCGCAGGGGAATATCCTTCATTGAACTCCTAATGGATATGATATCCTTTCAATACATTCACAACCTTTTTATAGGCTATTCAGTTAAGTCCATTGCAGAATGTAGAACTGTATAGTTTCGGTTTAGTTCTTAGCCAACTATCGAGGTAATAACGTGTTTAGCGGAAAATCGGAAATCCGTGTACAGTGTTTCCCAGTAATTAAAAAAAAAAAAAAAAATTCTAGAAAACATTGATTTTCAATTCCAATCAGTGTGGAGGTTTTTTTTTTTCGACAAATAAAGAAATGATTGTCAATACTGAAATGAATCCAGAGCAGTCGAACGACATTATGGCTTCGCAACAGCAATGTGAAAGTTTTTATTTGAAACGCAAACTTGGCCCCGACGACCAAATCAATAACGGCAACGGCTACATCCAGGCAAAGAAGAGGCATTTGCAAGAATTCTCTCCAACAAATAACAATTTTCAGGCTACTCCTACGGAGGAGTCCCAGCAGACTCAACAGCCTCAAGAGCAGAACTGCAACGATATCCATTTCAATCTGAGCACCAACGCCTTCATCAACGATCTCTTCAACTACGACAACAATTTGGTGCCAGTTCAGTCTAACTTCGCGAACGATCAGTTTGACGGCAATTGGCAAAATGCGGATTTGCTCGAATTGGACCATCGATACAATTCCGGATTAGCTGTTATTACACACGAGACTCATCAGCAGGACGTTGCAAATAACAATATTCAAATGGGACAGATCGACCTTCAACATCCACAGCAGCAACAACAAAACTTGCCCGATTTCACTATTCAAAAACAGAGTTCTAGTTCCGGCACGCGTCGGACCTCAGATGGTGGAAGTCACTCCACTGGTGGACCGTTCAGTTCTGATCCGGAATCGGATTTCGAGGACAAGAACCTTTCGTGGCTGTTTAATTTTAAACTAGATGAATTGCCGCACCTTTCGCCAGAGGTCAATCAGGTTCAGACTGCCCAAATAGTTAAAAGCAGTGCGGAGGCGGTATCGAAACCACCAACGAAAGTGCAATCAAAGACGGGAAAGAAGTTCGAGGAGCTCGTGATGGAAGTGACGTCGGAATTGGATGGAAACGAAATGATTGTCGGAGAAAATATTGTGGTCGAAAACTCTCCGAGAATGTGAGTAGAATTTTTTAATATCCAAAATATCCAATATCGAGCGGTGATTATGTATATTTCTTCAATGATAGTAACTTATGGCGCTGTATATATTGTATGTTCGGTGTTTCAAAAATTGCGGTTTTTGATAGACAGATACAGATTATGAGGGAATTTATTTGAGTGTGCAAGAAGTTGATTGGGGTTTGATGGATATGTACATTTTAAGGCCTCTTTTCAGCGAACGTTTTCAAAAAAACATGTGTGTTCTTTTTAGTCTCTAGTCTAATTCGACCAAGTCATTAGCATCAAAGAGGATATGACTATGCTTTTATTAGGCCTTCCACTTTAAAATCTTCTATCATTTTGACATTTTACTTAAACCTTACCTACTTATCATTCCCCAACCTCGACCACTTGGGGGACTTGGGGCTTGTAACAAGTTTTTCACATCTTCTTAAACATTTTTTGGGAGAAAGAAAATCACCCAGTTTACCAGTAAAGAACCTCATTTTCTAGAACCTTGAACATTTCTGGTCAGATTGCATTTACTGACAGATCACCTTGCTTTGCTTTCAAATCTGATCACGGTTTAACTTTTCAATGGGTCCAATTCAAGCTTCAAGACCATTTTGTTGCTTTAACAACATAATGGCAAGTTTGTATGGTATGTCGGCTTTCTCCAAATCCACGCCTTAAAGTTTAACGGTGTGATTTTCCCTGAACAGGTTCATCCCACCGAGGGGATTTACATTTTAAATACCATCGCCATATTTCCTTTTTTACCAAATGTACCTATTGAAATTTCTTCAAACCGTTCAAATGATGATCTTGTGGTCATATTTTGTAACAAATAAAAGATCCATTTAGAGTGTGGCGTTCACATTGGGAGCGTTCAATTGATTGCTACACGTTTAGCGTATAGGTACTGAATACGGCATGGTTGGAATAAAACTCACTTGACTACTTTTCACTTGTACTTCAAATATATTTTATGTCCTTTTCCATTGGGACAAAAAATCAATCCTTTTTTTTTGATCTAAATAAATCACTTTTCATGTTCTATTGGGCAAAAAAAAATCAATCTGTTTTTTGATTCGGATCGCTTTATGCAGATCTTGATATTTTTTTTTTCGAATTTACACATGCTAATATACTTTGCACCAGGGACAATACGCAATCTTCTTGCCGCTGGCCCCCTCATTTATTTTCAAATTCAAAAACACAAAAAATATAAAATCAATGCTGCCAACCGCTGCCAACCGTGGGGGAGTGTGATAGAGTTCGGGAATACCTCATTTTAACATAACCGAGTGCTTTTGGTTGGTTATAATATATTTTTAAAAGGCGATTAATAAAATTTGTGTGGTTAGTAAAACTATCTAAATAAGATGTCTTATATACCTACTAGAAATATATAAGGGCAAACATGGTTGTGTATTTTTCGCTTTTGAACATTATTAACTTCGATTTCATGAGTATACATTTTTCTTAAATAAATGAAGAAAAAGGCTCTGCGAGATAAGGCCCAATGAAATAAGGCGCCAAAAAATTATACAGGAAACAACAACAACGATTTTTAATAGAATTTGGGGTCTTATTTCCTAATAAAAATTGGGGTCTCATTTCATTATGAAATAAAAGTAGTTTTCATTACTTTTATTTTCATTATGAAACGAACCCCAAATTTGGGGCCTTATTTCATTTTCTCTTTTGGGGCCTTATTTCATTGGGGCCTTATTTCCTACAGCCGAAGAAAAAGTGCTGAAAATGTTTTCATTTTTATACAAACATTCTGCAGTGATCAGTTTTCGTAAATTTCGCAAAAGTACATTTATTCCTAAAACAGAAAAAAAAAAAATACCCACACGTAACGAATAATTTAAAATTTAACGGATAAAATTCTATGAACGCTTCCAGCTACTTTTCCCGCAGCGGAAGTCGTTCCTTTTTATTTAAGGGTGTGTTTAAGTTTCCTGACATTTGTCAATACAGTCAAATCCGTAAGAATGTGACATAAGGAGGTGACGGCTTAAATATTTGACATGTGATATCTTGTAAAATGTATTGAGGTTTAACAAATACTTTGCAACATAGAGAACTGCTAACTAAATGTTTTTCATTTAGCAATTTGTACCTTTAACATCCTTTGTAACTCACGCAAAGCCCCTTAAGCAATTTATAGATGATGACATTTGCTAATCTTTTTAAAATAAGTCCACTTTTTAGAAAGCGCTTTTTAGCGATGCAGGAATCATTTAATACTGCCGCTATTATTTAGTTGTAGGGTACAAAATTACTCGAACTAACGAATGATTAAGTTCTTACAGCTATTGCATCTTAAGCCTTCGTATTTTTCTGACGTTTTTTTTGTCATGTTACATACTACATATTTTTTCATTTTTGTGTAAGAAAATATACACTTACTTTTCGTAAGATAAAGGCCTCTCTGCATTTTTAGATTTAACGTTTTTGACTTATTTTATTTCACTCATTTTGGATTTATTTTCGACGTCTATTGCTTTTTTCTTTCCTAAATTGTTTTGCTTTAAATGCGAACTACATATACCTTCCTACAGAAATGCCAAAAACATTCGGGGTATGCCTAAGTACCTTTCATATTGGGTACAAAATTCACTTGTCGACTACACCTCAATAAACGTCAATTGGAAACATTTTTAATGCGACCGATCGAGGCCAATCACATATGAGACACGTCAAGCCCGCTGTCAGATTTACCAAATCAGATATTTGAACGCCCCAATGAAACCTTGTGGTTTTAGCAAAATCCGAAGAGGAGTATTTTTTGTTTGTTTGTTGCTTCTCATACTTTTGCTTGATAAAATTTGCTGTATACTTACTTTGACCTTTCTGAAGGTGTCACTTGTCAAATAGGGAATTGAGGGCATTTTGTGAAAAAGTTATTACGATAAAATGATGTAGAATTAATGATTTAACAAATTTAAGAAATCTGAATTTTCTACAGAAGTAGTTAGTTAATAACTAAAACCTAACTTAGCCCGGACTGAAATCTAAAAAAAACTTATTGGTACATATTAAATCACGTATACATCACCATTTCCGGCAAACAGGCTGGGTCCCTTTTCCCTTAAAGTTCTGTTTAGTTAAAGCCAAAAATGTTCTACCAAAATATTCCGCATTTCTTTCTATTTTCAGGCCAAAGAAGCCACCGTTCACATACACCGAGCTTATTGAGTACGCCCTCGAGGACAAGGGCGAATTAACTGTCTCTGGAATTTATCAATGGATATCGTAAGTATTCCATCTACATATCGTAAGAATTTTAAATACTTTTTCAAGTTTGCTTTTCAACTCATTGCGCTTTTCATGCCCGCGACGGCCCCTCTTTTGCATTAGACCCTGTTTGTGTTTATCATTTGTGCGGTTGTGCTGCCATTGGGGGTTGTGTGTGTGTGTGTGTGCAGGTGTTTACAAAACAATTTTTGTGCAAATAATCTCAACAAGTCTTGTGAAGTTGGGAGCAAAGTTAGTTTCCGTAGCGAAAATGTGCATACATGTTGATATTTGTTTACCAGTTAACCACCAGTGTTCCCAGTTATTAAGCTGCAAATTAACCAAAGTCAAATACAACTTTGGATACAGGATTTAGGGGATGAACAAAGGTACTTACAAAACGTTTATGACCTCCCCCCTAGTTAAACCGAAGGGTTTTCTTGAGGGAAATTCACGTGAGAAAAGACGCAAAACACAGTAAAGTAGTCAGTCATTTGTGCCTGGTGCGGACCGGCACGCTAAGGCATATTTTTGGAAGGCTCATCTTCAGAGTATATCTAGTGGTGTGGAATGCGGCGCTGTCCAGATCAGCTGTTGAAATTTCACCACCGATCAAGCATGATCCGCACCCAATGAAACCGTTGACCGGAACGGAGGTATCTAAATCGATTAACTTGCTAAAGGGTGGGCAGGTCCGGCCAAGACTATACATACACCCTCATTCTTAACTGCCGACTTGTAAGCGACACCAGTGAACCGTGTAAAAGGTGTATACGCGACCGTGGAGGTCGTCACGTGGCAAATATACCTGTATAGCGGAGTCGAGAGAAATTGATGATGAACAATTAATGCTGAAAACGGTAAACACATTTTATGGGCAATTTGTAAACGGTATACGCGCAACCGAAGGGTCTATGTGTAGGGGATGAAATATATGTGCATGCATATTTGTGAATGGTTTTCCCAAACTCATTCCACTTTGCAAGTTTTACCGGGTTATTTTATTGGTTGCAGAGAGGACAGGTCGTTCGTTGCCGAAAACGTACACCTTGCACGCAATGCCGTCTATTCTATTGCTGATGTACTGGCTCAAATGCCGCCCCCCTTGGTTCGTATAAGTATATAATGAAATCGGATGGGAATGTAGGCTGAGGTTTTAGGGGCAACTGCGAAGTTTGATATTTCATCATATTTGGTTTTAGAACGGGGTTCTTAGTTTCTTTGTAGCTCAATGAGGCCCTTTGAATGCAAATGTTGGTAGTAATTTGACTAGCGGCAGGCAATTCATTGGCGTGCCCCCTTTAAATCGTAAACTATCGACTGTTCTGTAGGATTTTCAAAGACACTAGACTTCTGGTGATTACTGGTAATTATTGTTAAAGTTGCAAGACAAATTTCAGCGCTAACATTTTAATGACATTCGGCTGTCTTTTATGTAGGCACGAACAAGAAGGCGAGGTGCCACTGAGCCAATAGCTATATATAAACTAGAACGTCACTTTTTCTACGTCAGCCACATAACCAAACTGTAAAATAACGAATCAGCCACGAATTTCTTTACTAGATTCGTCGGCTACTCCTCCATAAACGTCAAATGGAACAGCTGCCCGCCCATCTATTTCTAGTCAGACAGCTGTCAGACTAACTAATGTCGTTTTCCATTGGGATTTTCAGATTTTGCTCTCAGATTTCAGATTTTTCGTGCCCAATGGAACTTTAAACGAGATTTTTCTTCCTTTGCACCTGTGTTGGTGCGTGTTTTAAAAGTCAGCTGTTCTTAAATTGTAATTTGTGTTTATAAGAATCCATTCAACTTATGCTAATATCTATTGCAGCGGCCAAATGTAATTTGTGCTCTATTTTTCATAGATTTTTTGTTTAAAAACGTAAGCGAACACACCTTAAACTTTGACAAATGACAAATGTTTTGGTGTTAGTGCAAAAAGGTGTGAATCTCGCTCGGATATGGAGTTTCGCAAAATTGCTCTGACGCTCTGCTTATTTTGCGGCCAATGGAACATGAAATCTGACAGCCAGCTGATTTCGAGAGCATAAAAACTGCTCTGAATCTGAAAACGTGCTTTTTCTGTCCCAATGGAAAACGACATAAACTAGATAGTTGAACATCCCCAATGCCTTTTGTGTGCCGCAGCATTGACTGCACTGGACGCTTAGTTTGCGCTGCGTTTACAAAGAAGTTGAAACCAAATCATCGGCACTGGGCCGGATAAGGTGTAACTACCGGTCGTATTATTTTTTTTATCAGCAGATTCGAATTTTCCTATTTTCAATAGTTTTTTTTTTTTTTTTAGGTTTATGCACTATGCCTCAAAACAGCTAGCGTGAAATGGGGTTCTAAAATCTAAATCATATTAGTTACACTTGCTTAGACAACACGAATATCATTAAAATCCAGAGCTAGATTTGCATTCCGACTTTCCGACAGTTTGGTCAGAACTAGATCCATTCTGAATGCGGAAAAATTGGTCGTCAACCTAAGTTGCTGAATTTAAAACTCCGTAGTAGGTATATATTACCTACACCAAAATGTAAATGTAAGAACCAAGTAGGTACAACTAGTTATCCCCTAAAAGTAGTGAGGTTGAAATGTACTTACGTTCAGATGAAGAAAAAAATCGGTTGGCTTATTTGGCAAGTTTTTCGTTTATAATTTTCATTATAATATATACAAGAACATAAACACTTGAGAAAAAAAGTTTTTGGCTCAATTTATACCGAAATTAGAGGGGAGTCGGAAACAGCCTGAATTGGTTCCTGATGTAAAAAGTATGTAGTGCCTTTACTAACTTGGCTGGCATTAAGCATCCCACACATTAGGTCTGTTCCTTTACTTTCTGGTTCAATATTGGCAATATGTCACATTTCTCTCATTGCGAGAGAATTCGCTCACCGAAATGAAATATAACCAAAAACAAAAGGGACGCATTGAACTTAAAATTTGAAAAATGTGAGTTTTGTCAAGGCGGGAATGATTAAATATCAGTAGAACAAAGCACAAATTAATAATTAATACTAAGATTTGAATTGCTTTTATTGCAGAACTTAAAAAGTTCAACTGCTTATGCTTCTTGCATCTATGTTCATGCTATACAACATACAAGCACAAAATATATATCAAATCAAATAAAAAGTCAGTTACAAATTAGCATTTGAACAATTTGACAACCATCTGTCAGCAATAACCAACTAGCCCAAAGAAATTTCTTGGGCTAATATTCGCAGGTTTTTCATGGAGGGGAAAAGGTTTGCTCTTTTCTATCCAAGTTTTACGTAAAGCTTAGTACGCTGCTCAAGCTAAACTACATTTTATCCGGCCTCCAACTTTTTTCTCCAACCATCAACTAAAGTCCTAGCTAAATTTTGACATAGAGCACGCCACGGATAAGTGTCACAGAAAACAGCTGTCCTTTCAAAATAATTTACTTCGAAAATTCAACACTCTCTGAATTCAATCATTTTCGATTCTATGTACTCTTCGTCGAGGTATTTATTAAAAATAAAACATCCTTGCTTACTTCTCCCATTCTCCGCAAAACAAAATTGCAACAAAACAACAGAACATAACGATCTGTCAAAATTATGCTTGAGAAAATGTACCGACCCATTAGGCGTTTTTCTTTTTTAGTTCAGAGCACAACCTGAACTGTTATACAAAAAGTTTGTGTTTCGTTTTAAGCTCAGATACATCAGAGCTCGAATTTGTGTTTCTTTTTTCGTTCAGAGCATGATCAGAGCGCGCTCTACGAGCTCAGAATTATTTGACTGAGCAGGCTGAGTAAAATGCTGATTACACATATACATTCACACTTCCAGTCTTATTTGAGAGAAAAAAAAAAAACAGGAAAAACAGAAAATCATCAGAACGATCTGAGCACGCTCGGTTCAGAGCGCGCTCATAATGCTCGAGCTCAGTTCAGTGCTCAGCTCTGAATTAAAAAAGAAAAACGCCTATTAAATGGGCACGCTTAATTTTGACAGATATATGAAGTACATTCTGAAACAAAAGTTTAATTATTTAGCTCGAGCAATGTACCACTCAGCTACATAGGTTCGCTTAAATTTAGCTCAGCTAAATTTTGGAGAGAATTTTGTATGGTAGCGAAAATTTAGCTCGAGCAGCGTACTAAGCTTAAAGGAAAGAAGTTTGACTAAATTTGGCTAGTGTTCGAATGCATTATCGTTAGGGAACAGACCTCTTAAGTGATAGATTTGTGTGGCGTTTTAAACGTCACCCGTGTACTCCGTAAACAAAACTCACACTCACGATCCGTATAAACTATAGCACGTGATTCCGCATAAGGTCTATGGGCCTTACTATAATAATCATTTTTACTAAATATTTTGTGGGTCACAATGGGTAATTTAATGTGGAAAATAAACGATTATTAGCGATGCCTCTATGAGTTTTCATATACTGAAATAAAAATGCTGATAAAATACAGCCGATAGTGCTGAATATAGTTTTACATTTTTTAGTTGGAGAAAAACTCAACCAACACGCTCGCATTTCATTCGCTTTGAGTTCCCCGAAAGAAGATTTCGATTGAAGAATAACGAGCACAATCTTATAAAAGTATTTTTCTGTAAAGATTTTTAGTTTGGGAAAAGTTTCTTCAATTTAAATCAATTTGTTTACACAATGGGCCTTACCAATAAACATTTTAAGTTTGAACTTTAAATTTTAGAAGTTCACAGTGGCAAAATGTTTTCCATACAAATTTCGCAATTGTGAGCTTCCATAAATTTAAAGTCGAGACTTAAATTTATTAATAACGGCGCAATATATCTAAGAAGTCTGCATACTGAATGCTAAAATAATAGAATTACTTCTATTACTATTTTCACGATTTTTGAGTAACCTACGCCTGTCAAAATATATACTTATTTTGTAAATTGGTGTGAGAATAAAAAAAAGGTCCACTAGGACTTTAATCATTCATTCATTTTTGGGACAAATAACTATTAAATTAATCAATCCTTCTTGCTGGAAGACCGCTCGCATTCAACCTATTCCAAAGAAAGGGAGGAAATGTCTGCCACAAAACTATATCGTCCAATAGCGTTACTTTCAATGCTCTCTAAAGTAATGGAAAAGGCAATAAATGTCGAAATAATCAAATATCTAGAAGGCCATCGATTAATAAGCGACAGGCAATACAGATTTCGGAGCCGTCGTTCCACTGGTGACCTGTTAAGCTACGTAACGCACTTATGGACACAATCAATTGAACAACACGGCGAATCCAGAGCCGTAGCCTTGGACATATCAAAGGCATTTGACCGAGTCTGGCATAGAGCCCTATTAGGCAAGTTAGCGTCTTACGGATTACCACAACAACTCTGCGGATGGATGCAAAATTTTCTTCTGGGAAAATCGATCCAAGTTGTTGTAGATGGTGTGTCATCCAATTCGTTTGCTATAAATGCAGGAGTGCCCCAAGGATCTATTCTTTCTCCAACTCTATTTCTTCTCCACATCAACGATTTTCTTGGATCGACAAATAATAATATCTACAGCTTTGCAGATGACAGCACTCTCATATCCTCCATCTCGAACAATGGGCCTGTGAATACGGCTACATCACACAGTTAGAGATGTGAACAAATTAATTCTCTAAATGATGATCTGGACAAAATCTTGAAGTGGGGAAAGGACAATTTGGTTGTATTTAATGCAAACAAGACACAGCTCACAACATTTTCCAGAAAAAAAGCATCAACAGTTCCTCAGATCCAAATGGATGACCATCCAATCCATCACAAGGACTCAATGCACCTTCTAGGAGTCACAGTCAACTCAGGAATCACATGGCAGAACCACATATCATATATCGCAAAATCGGCGTCCGCAAAGTTGAGCTACCTATTTAGAGCAAAGAGGTACTTTAGCCCCAAGCAACTTCTCCTTCTCTACAAAGCACAGGTTAGACCAGGCTTGGAATATTGTTCCCATATATGGAGCTCGGCCCCAAAACATTCACTTAACCTGCTTGATAGCATACAGAGACGTGCAGTTCGACTCATTGGAGACCCTACACTCACATCGAATCTACAACCGTTGGTGCACAGAAGACAAGTCGCTGACCTATGCTTGTTCTATAGGTACTTCCATGGTAGATGTTCTGAGGAACTCAAAAACATTATCCCTCGAAATGCAACTTTTGGGCGCCCAACAAGACAGGCTGCTAATGCTCATGACCATACAGTACACTTGACAACCGCGAGGACATCAACTTTCAAAAACTCCTTCTGTTACAGGACAAGCAAACTTTGGAACTCGCTTCCTGGGGATATATTTCCAGAAGACTACAATTTGCAGCAATTTAAGTGCAGAGCAAACATACATCTGCAGGCATCTCGGGGCGCTGTTGAAGCGTTATAGGTTCGCCTTTCCCGGGAGAAGTATATAAAAAAAAAAAAAAAAAATTCTGTCGTATACATTACAAAACGTTCAAGAGCAATATGGTAGACTAAAAAATAAGAGAAATCTTTCAAATGTAGTAAAAAATGTGTGATTTATTTCAAAAACATGGGGTGATGACACATTACAGCTTCCTTTTCGTGTTATGGAGCAGTTGAAATTCATTAAATTGAAAAGATCAGCATTTAAGAGATACCAAGCTGCTTGTTAGACAATTTTGTCACTTCAATATTTTTGTGAAATTCGATTCAAAGAGGGTACTCACAGTTAGTCTCTAAACGATATTATTTCCTCTTTGAGGTGAACATTCTGCGCTGAATCTCCCACTACCCGTAGTCACTGCCAATAGACGTCATTGTGAAATAAAAATTATGTTCCAATCACACTGTCTGTTCTACCACTCATAAATTGCATTCTGTTCCCCAACCTAACCCCATATAGACATACAACTGTCAACTCCGCACAGTCCACATCCGCCCACACACCCTATACCCATCTATACAACTATTGGTCATATTTAGAATTCCAATTATTAAAGTTTCCCTCAAGTTTATTTCCCCCGAAGAGGAGAGCGGCAAAAAAATATATAAAATGAAATAATAGTACTGCCTGCTATACCGTATGACAAGTTGAAAAAAGGAAAAATGTTCATAAATTTATTTCGCCTGTCCCCGGCCCGGGTGTGCCGCCACAAGCCAACTCGACAGAGATACTGAACCAGGTTAAATTGACTTTCAAAGTTTCTGTTTTTTTTTTCGGTCCCGCAAACCTTCCGTGGGGCTAAATTATGGCACGGATGACTCTTGCCGCTGATTCGTTTCTGCCATACAATCTGACAGACACACGTACACACCAACAACATCACTGATGTACGTAGGTATATATAAAATATATAATTTATGAACTCACTTGGTCTGGTGCCACGGAACCGCCTGGCACGAAATCCTTCGCTTGGCCATTCACAAACTCTTTACAAAAGTTTCATGGAACTCGAACGAGGGATGGACAACGAAATGAAACCACCCCCTTTCCGGGGTTTTCTAGATTTCTACTGTTCATAGCCCACCAGCGTCGTCAGTCAGATATCTATCCGACCAACCATCCATTGCCACCCTTCGAAGGATAATGAATAGCGTAGATATGCCTATAGATAAACGGATAGCCAGGACAAATCGTGGATTGAATCTACTTTCCTTTTGCCGAAACGAAAAATATTCAAAATATCACAACACAATTGAAGGATGATAGACCTGGCGCACGGGAGGACACAAAAATGAGAAATGATATTCCTTCCGCTCGTGACACCCCTCATTTCGATGGAAATAATATTGAAGTGGCATGAAGCACGATTGACAACTCCCGGTCGGTCTATTAACGGAGACGAAGTCGTGACGTAGGAAATGATGTATATCCTTGTCAGAGAGGTTATAATGTATATTTTGCATTTCCACACTTGTAAGGGAATAGCATGAGCTTGGTCGTAACAATTAAAAGCACGCAATGTCGACAACGGGTCTAAAGCGGAAAAATGTGTATGGCTATGGATCCTTAGGAGTGGGAGCTGAAATATACATGATCTCGTAGACCTGCGGAAAGGTCATTAAATTTTCTTTCATTTTCCGACATTTTTCTTTTTCCCATTCAATGGAAAATCGAGAATGCGGGACTGCGCAGGCTTTTGCGTTGTCCTCTAATGGAGTTGGACGATTGGTGGTAGGTATGCAGTGGGTGTTGCCTTGAACAGGATAATAAAATGGCGAAGGGTGTAATGGAAAAAGTTTCGCTTTTTGGCTAAAAAACTTTGCAGTCCGAAATAGATAAATAAAGTAAATCAGATACGATTTATTTTCGGGGCATGGGGGAGGGTTGAATTTGAATATATAACTAGACCGCGGTAAATATTTCATCACGAATCATATACCTATACTAATTAGAATAACTCAAAGTTTGGAAGCCGCCCTAAAAAACGTACTTCTTTTTACAGAGACCGCTTTCCATTCTACAAGTCTAACGATGACCGATGGAAGAACTCCGTCCGACATAACCTGTCAATAAATCCACATTTTAGAAAAGGCGTCAAGGCGCCACAAGGTGCTGGTCATCTGTGGACAATATCCAGCGGCGACTCGGAAGAAAATATTTTAGCCTGGGAGCATGTAAGTACCCACAAACTCCCAATCATATTTATTGGAGTAATTTCTATTTCTCGCAGAAAAAACAACGCCTGGATCTGTTTTTCAAAATGGAATCCATGAATCGGGAGCGGAATGCATCATCGTCGCCCAATAGTCGCGATCAAAGTCTCAACGTGTATGATGAAGCAGCAATGGCCGTAGCCACGATAACTCAAGAAATGCAAACGTCCATGTCGCCAGACCAGTGTTCGACAAGCTGTTCGCCATCCACCTGCGATCGATTGGGCACCACAGTGTCTGTGACACATGAGCTGCCATTCAATGACCTCATCTCTGACGAAGATTTGCGAAAGACGGCTGGTCAAATTTTGAACGGAATTCACCGAGATGTCGAGGTACAGGCGGTCAACTCAATCATAAGCACCTATCACGATAGTTTGTTGGACTCTGGTAAGGGTTTGAAATAACCTAGTCGAAAGTTCTTATTCAATTTGTGTTTTATTTGCCCAGAAGACTATCTGAACCCCATTCAAAAGGACGTGTCTGTACACGAGAGTGGGCTACGCAATGACTTCTATGTGACTGAAATCGATCCAATCGAATTGGGTATCCAAATGTCACAGGTAGAAGAAGAGGTTCTATTCAACGACGAATTCAACTTGAACTACTTTGGCTACAGCACAGGAAGTGATATTGTGGCTTGACCGAGATCGTCAATAGGTCCGGGGTTGTCGGCTCAAAAGTTGGACGACCTGCAGTCACAGCTGCAATCTCATCAGCCATTGGCCAATGTTAACCTGGATGCCAACAACGGTGTCGTGGAGCAGCAATCTTAGACATCGAGTTCGAGTTTGTAAGATTATCTTATCTTTGAAGCGTTTGTGTAATATAATTTTGAAAAAGAAAACAACTTGTTTAGCTAGTAAGAGCGGGTCCTGTGTAGCCCGAAGGATGTAGTTTCTTTTCCAATCAATAGAAGTAATTTTTGACGATGAAATGTAACTGTAATACTAACGTATCTAATAAAAATGTAAGTCTTCTTCTGAGAGGAGTATGTTTCGGTGGTACATTACTCAAACATATGCAGAGCGTACAAGGATATTGAGCAGAATGTTACATTCACATGTAATCAAATGATGGCTTTGGATAGAACATATATTGAATACGGTGTACCTACTGAATAACGAGTACCGAATACCAACTAACGAATATCGACTACCAATTTCCGAATACCGGGTAACTAATACCGAATACTGACAACCGGCTACCGAATGTCGACTAACGAATACCCTATACCGAATACTGCGTACTGAATAATGAATCCGCAACTAACAAATACCGGCTAACGAATACCAGCTAATGAATACCGATTACTGACTACCGCCTATACCGAATAACCGAATGCGGACTAATAACTATGGAAGGCTGACTATCGGCTACCGAATAACAAATACCTACTACCGAATACCGACAAATGACTACCAACTGACGAATATCGACTAGCAACTTCCGGCAACAGACTCACGAATACCTACTACCGAATACCGTATGTCGACTACCGAATACTAACTACCGAATAACGAACACATACTACCGAATACCGAATAATCGACTAACAACTACTCACTACCGACTTACCAACAGATATTTTCTGAACTCAAGTTCTTACCATTTTCCTTAAATAAATCAGTTACGGAATTTTGCTTTAATTTTA
This sequence comes from Cheilosia urbana, assembly GCA_946477585.1. Lineage (NCBI taxonomy): Eukaryota > Metazoa > Arthropoda > Insecta > Diptera > Syrphidae > Cheilosia > Cheilosia urbana. The sequence continues at coordinate 12,250,116 of OX297854.1, read as the reverse complement.
AAATACTACCTAACAGTGTAGTTAGCACTCTCTCTTTATTTATCCCACGAACCGTGGTAATTTTTCCCTTTTTTCCCTCTTCACCGATCTCAAATTCCCTTTTAAAATCCCCCAACCCTTTTTGGCCTCAAAATCCAGTTTTTAAAAGTATAATCACGGTTAATTAACTTTTAGTATAAAAATCACAGTTTGTTACATTATTACGATTATTTGTTTGTACTAGAAAATTTAGATAAAATACATTTAATATTTGCAGTTTTTTATGCACATTCAGTGTGTTGATAATCATGGTGAAATATAGGAGTTTTGATGAAATTTCAGCAACAAATTATAGTTTGAATATTTTTTGATAGATTCCTCAAAATCCCACGATTTAGTGCTTTATCCCTTTATCCCACGAAAGGCTTTTCGGACATCGAAATTCCCACAAAAAGGGATAAATCCCACGATATAATAACACTGTACGTTAATATTTAGTAAACACGCTCAACTGTCACATTAAGTTCAGCTATTACTAAAATTTGCGTAAGATCACCAACTACATTTTATACGCTGTGAGCTATCAAAGCACGAAGTTATTGGTCTTACTAATAATAATCGAGTCCACCTCCAACCCTCCTTTTAAATATATCTAAGGTCACAATAGACTGCTTTAAGAGTTCGTTTAAGTTAAATCTAAACACTAAAACTGATTATTAAATTTGGCTATCCACATTTAAAAGCTGTCACAGAGAAAAAACTCGAAAGTCGAAACTCTAATCTTCATTTTTCTCATCCAATTTTTGCCTCAAATCGATTCTAGGTCACAATAGCAAATTGTAAATATAAAAACAACGCAATAAGTTCTAAAAGCAACCTCCTTCTTTAAAAGAGAGATAACTTTTTCAGATGACGTCCGCGAAAGATTTAAATTAGCTATGTACCTAACAGATAACTGCAGGGATTTCCCCGCAAGCAGACATATAAAAGTCAAACTTAAAAAGTTATCAATAAAACAATCATCTGTTCGCTTGTGGAAAAACCCGCCGTTAATACGAAAGCTGTGCAAAAACAGATATGACTGAAACCATGCCGGACGGTGGACTTTTGATTAATGGCTATAGAGTCTATTAACTGAGGCTTTGTCAGTTCAGTGCGTACCGTCATGCAGATCGCTATTGCAGTTGTTGTACTCGCGGTACTAGTCAGTGTTGAATGTGGAAGAAACAAAGGTGTGGTTCCATAATACTCGTAAATCGCGGCAAGAGTCATTTTATTCGTCTTTTTGCAGACTGTCCCACGATTAAGACAAAAAGTCAGTGGGGTGGGTCAGCAGCTACTTCGGTGGATTATCAAACGATTCCCGTGCAATATGTGATCGTCCATCATACTGTGAGTCAGAGCTGCGGTACTTTCATGGAGTGTGCAACCATCCTGCAAAATATACAAAGCTATCAAAAGAGTAGTGGATTTGATGATATTTCATACAAGTAAGTTGATAAGGTAGACTTATTTAAAGCTTTAGTACGATTTGAACGATCAGCGGTGTTTAAATATCGATCTGACTTGAGGAGATAAAACTGGGGTCAAGAATATTTTTTTTCTGTTTTTCGAAATCTTTATTTGAGTGCATCTTTAAATTAAAAAAAAAACTTACCAAAACCCATTTTGGTGGAAGGTTTTCCACAATAGGTATGGTATTCAGTTGCATAAAAACGGATATACGTACTGCCACAGTCAATTACAATGGACAATTTTGTTGGTTCAGTTCTCTCTTCTATCCATCCCTGGCTTTAACCTCAGGCGTGCTTTAACAAGAGAACCACCGATAAAGCCATGAACAGACGATATAAGAATCGCTATTTCAAGTCTCTCGCATATCAGAATGTTAGTCAGATATGTTCGCAAACTTTGCGGCATTTATGCGACACAAATCTCATTTGCACGCTACTTATTTCAATAAGCACTTTTGGGGCATAATATAAGGTGCGATAATGCATTCGAACATTTTAGTCAAATTTGGTCGAGTTCGGTTAAACTCTATTAGTCAGATAAGAGAGCCATCAAAAGAGATAAAATATCTTCCCCTACAACAAAAAGGGGGACGTTCGGGTACCTAGTTCATATAAAACGTAAATTTTTCTGGACTTGATATACGAGCGCATTGACTAGTCATCAGGAATTTTGTTTGTATTCTCGCGGTTTTTTTGGATTTTGACGGTTGGAAATGTCAACTGATATAATCGCCAGAGTAGTGGTTTGTTCAAATTTGAGGTTTATTCGCGTACTTTCCCGAGCTAAAACACTAAAAATATATCAAACTCAAGAAATTGAGCAAAACTCTCTCAGAGAGCTTAAAATAATACCCCAAATTGCTTGGATAGACTTCGAGCTACTTTGAGCCACTTTCATCTTTGACATTGAATCAATGTCACAAATAAATATATAACCTATCTTTTTGCAACATATGAAAAGTTGCAAACGGAGAACATTCGACCACCACTGATTGTCATAGATTTCATTTTTCTGTGCAATTGATTTTTAAGACGGATTTTTAATTTGTTTCTTGTCAAATTTGTACATTTGACCTATTTATCAGTACTTGCCGGTTGAAATTCTCTGAGCTGTTTCGAGCCAAAAGAGGTATTCTACTCGTTATTTTGCTAGTTCTTTCGTCTTCTGTCATGTTTGATTAGAACGTGTATAGACTTTGTGCTATTGCGATTGATTTATAACGATTGTGTTCGATTCAATCCGCATACTCGAATGAACCTACATATTGTTAAAAGGCGCACAATTCTTATTACTTAAACTTCTCAGCTTTTACCAAATACATTTGATAAACATATTTTTTTTAATTCTAGATTGTTTTTGCCCTGTTTTTGCACTTTATTATAAACTTTTAAATATTTTTTTTTGTAGAACTATGCTAAAGCCATATGTAAATCTATTTTGTTTTGCTACAAGTGTTTTAGCTGTCACTTTGTTATTTCTTCTTCTTATTTGACACTGACGTTGTCGCGAACCACCCTATCTTTTTGGTCACGTGAATAGTTTTTTTCAGTTGACGTTTATGGAAAGGTAGACAACAAATCTTGTCAAGCATTTCTTTACTGAGTCCCAAGTTGACAGTTCGTATTATGTGGCTGTCATAGAAAAAGTGACGTTAGAAACAAATCAAGTTTTTGCGGGTAGTGTACCTACATTTTGTCCAGCCATTCTAATCTGGTACTATAAATTTTAATGTGCTCCCACTTACCGACAGACTATTTATTTGACGTTTGTTTATATTCTGTGCCTGCTTAGCAATGAATTTATTTAATTTTTTGCAATTATTTAATTCGCCCGCCCGAGAAAAAACTTCCATTTTGTAAATTTGTGGTAGTACGCGACTTAGACTATGGAAGAAAAACAAACAAAACAATTTGGGTAGCAGCTTCGTAGCTGTATTTCTTTATTGGAGTCAAAAAAACAACTGAGTATTGTTTATATTGATATTCAATTCAAAATTCACAAGAACGGAAACCAAGAGAGATGATGAGATGATTTGAATTATTGATTTTAGCATTCTATGCAATTATTCAATTTCAATTTCTTCAATTATTGGCAAATGTGCCATCCGGTTTTTACTTATTCTGCATTTTTTAATTGGACATGTAACTCGCGTTGATCTACTATTTTTTTATTTTTGCATTGCGAAGAGCGAACTCCCTCGTATTCCGATAAATGTGACGTTTTACAAATAAAGTATGGGATCAGAATTATTAAATAAATTTGTAATTTTTGACTTAAACCTTATGCGTCAGAAATTTTAAAGTGCTGATATAAATTAAACCTTTGTATATACATTGTATATAGGTATATATTGAATGTATATACAAAGATTAAACTCTTCATGAAAAAAAAAGGGAACTGCTCGCTTCAAGCGGATTTGTTATAAACTTCAAAATATATTTCATTGTTTTTTGAGACTTTGTGTGTCAGTTATCTAACTCGTTTAAAATCCTTTAAGCGGGCATTACAATTTTTTTTAGATTTTGGATAAATATATTTCAAGCTTTTAAATAAGCAGTAGGTACCAACATGGTTAGCGACCACTTTAATGTCAGTGATTTTAAGAAAATATTTTAATTTTAAGAAAAATATTCAAAGAAGCGAACGCCAAAAATTACCCCAAAAAACCGTAGCTATGAAGAATACAAAAAAAAAAACGAGTTATGTGCTATGTGGTATTCGATTGTGCGCTCGGAGCACTTTTTTTTTCTCTCAGAGCACTTTTTTATGTTCGTTTGGTACAAAAAAAAAAAAAAAAACAATCAATTTCAGATTTCAGAGCACTTTTGCAAATCTGGATTTTTTCTCAGATTTGCTTCAGATTTAACAATACAAGTGCGTTAGAGTTTGACAACTGGTGGTGTTCGTTTAGGTTTTCGTGAATGAACGCAAAGGGCGGACATTTAACCCCCCCCCCCCCCCCCCAAACAAAAAGTAGGTACAAGAATTTATTTTTCGCTCTTAGTTGTATATTTAATAGCAGTTAACGAGGGCCTGAAGTTCCCTTCTACAATAACGCTCGCTTTATTTTTCACTAAAACTTTATTATTTCCGAAGAAAACTCAACTTTAATGCCGTTGCCAATATAAAATAATATCGAACTAAAGTTTCTTAAAGATTTTAATACACGATAAGAAAAAAAGTAAAAAATATTAGTTGGCAACAAAATTGTTAAAAAAAAAACCTCACGAGCTCCTCTACCGCATGGCATCTGGCATGACGTATCACTGTCCGAGAATAAAACAGCAACAGTGAAAAAGACAACAATACCACTTCAGGGGATCCCCGTAATACCTATGCCTCATGCAGATGCTGCCAAAAGAAACAAGTCTGGCTTCCAACGAATTAAGAATAAGAACTCAATTCGTTCTCGCATTTGGGATGAGAGTTGTGAAAAATCCCCCACCTTCAGCCAAACGGTTACAAGCCGAATAAATAGAGGAAACAAGATTGAAATGGTGTTCATCTAATTGGTTACTGAGACCTTGTCAGTTTTAGTTAGTATCGACTACCAGTAAGACATTCGGCGCGCACAATCATGAAGATCGCTTTAGCAGTTCTAGTACTCGCGGTGATTGTTTGTGTTGAGAGTGGAAAAAACAAAGGTTGTTGGCCATAACATCAACACTACGAAGGAAGCCGTATTTTATTGGGATATATCTTTCTTGCAGATTGTCCCACAATTAAGACGAAACGTCAATGGGGTGGATTAGCAGCTACTTTAGTGGACTATCAAACAATTCCCGTGCAATATGTGATCGTTCACCATACAGTGACTCAGATGTGTGATACCTTCGCAAAGTGCGCAACTATTCTGCAAAACGTTCAAAGCTATCACAAAAGCATTGGATACGATGACATTGGATACAAGTAAGTGCGGAACTGGTATATGAATAGAGAGAGTCTGATCTTGGGTTGATACAAAATGGGGTCATGCTCCCTGGTTGCACCGGTAACGCAATTTTGAATATTTTTGCTAAAAACTGATAACCAGCCGGCTGTTTTTACATTTAAAAGATCGGCAGATAGAGAAAACGATCTATAGAAAGACGCTTATTATCTACTCCAGTCATTAGCTGACTACAATTCTATTTTAGAAATTCGAAGTGCCCGCTTGATGCGTTCTAATTGCAATATTTATGTTCGTTTTCTGTGGGATCATGTTGACTTGGAGCTACTAAGCTTATGATTTTGTTCCATTGTGCATTAAACAGAAGACGTGCTCCTAAGGCCCGTAGAAAAAGGAACGAATCTTCTGCGAGAATCGTAATGGACGGGTGCGCAAGTTCTGCACGTATTTCAAATCCAAAGAACTTGCTTAAAAATGGGGCTGGGGTTGGATGTTTTATCCTGACAGCACAACATCGATCGGTGGCTGTTCTAACTATGTGGAACCTTTACTCTATTTAAGCATTTATAAAAGGGTGAGGTTTGTCGATAATAACCATACATATACATCAAACATGTGTCTTTCATTGTTTGGAAAAATAAAAAAAAATAATAAAATATCATGTGGGGCGACCTTAAGCCATTTTAATTACCTACACTATGAATAGCTCTGCACTCATTTATAAAATCAGGTTGTTTTTGAAAACTGACATAAATGCATAAATAAATAAAGTGACATCGGCTTTTTCGAAGTTATCACTCAAGTGAAACGGCTAAACCACCTTCGCCATTTTCTCAATTGCAGGGCTAGGATTGACATTCCAATCTAACTTCTAAAAAGTTTGTTATCTCAATCTTTCAAACTTCAATTCATTCATAGTTAAAAAAAAAAAATATATCAAATAAACAAATTAACGGAAATTACAGTTTATTTACCAAGAGAATATACCTAAGATACTCTTTGGGCACATTGTAAAACAGCGTTTAAAAGTGATCATGTATATGACAGCTGACAGTTGATATACTATTGCAAGGTTTTTTTTTGGTATAGTCAGGAATTGAATTTAGTACTACAAAAGTTGGGTACATTCAAAAACATAGTTGTCTTAACTAGATTGGTCTGGACTAGTTTGGTGACAAAAAATATAGATTCGTCACTAACGCAACTTTTATTATACATACGTCAGCCACATATACGAACTGTCAACTTAGTATTCAGTCTTGAGTCTTGACTGAAATAACTGTTTTCATGTCATCGATCAACACTTTTCAATCTAAGTTACATTGAGGGCGTTCAAGTATCTAATTTAGTAAGTCTGACAGCTGTCTGACTAGATCTATCTCGGTTGTGATTGGTTTAAATCGATCACGTGGGCACCTGTGACATTTGATGTTTATGGAGGGGTAGCCGACGAATCTAGTCAAGAAATTCGTGACTGAGTACTAAGTTGACAGTTCGGGTATGTGGCTGACGTAGAAAAAGTGACGTTCCCGACCAATCTAGTTTTTGCGTTCAGGTTACATCTTATCCAGACCAATCTAGTCGACTTAAGATAACTAGATTCTTGAATGCGGCCATTGAGTCAGTCTGCTGTCAGCTGTCAGTTGACTTACTAAACTAGATGTTTGAACGTCCCCGTTCACTGGAAAGCAGCGTTGCCGCTGAAAAATTTGAAGGGGAAACGGGACTTAAAAGGGGCCCGCGCTAAAAAAAAGGGGCCACCACATAAAATACTGACATATAGAAAGAAAAAAAAGAGTACCTAACCAATACATTTATTTTTAACAAAAAACATTTTTTTTTTCATCACGAAACACTTCTTTCCCTATGTTTGGAGTCTTTTTCGTCCAATAAAGAATAAATTCATACTTATCTAAGGGGGCCATTTTGATATCATATTTTGATCATATTTCAAAAATTGGCGGCCAAGGGTCAAAAAGGGAACAAATGGCAACGCTGCAAGGAAGCACTTTTGACTTCTGAGAGACACAACGGTTTAGAAACAAATGCTTTATAAGTAAGGATGATTCATATTTCGGTTTCGAAAGTAAAGGTGGATAACACACACACAGCGGTACATTTTTGATGAACAATTTATTTCATTATAAACTTTGGACTTTGCAATTGAGTGTGAAAAATAATATCATTCAAATGGCCGCCTCCGGATGATTCGCAGCATATGATTCTTTTGAGGTGATATTTAACCACTTTTTCGCACATTTCGGGCGGTATCTCGGCCATAATTTATTAACTAATATCATGACACTTCAAATGACAGCTGAGTTTGACAGGTGTCTAATGCCAGCGCTACCACAAAATGACGAATGACCCTTATGTAGACAAACCAAACAAAATTTCAAAGTTAACGCAAACGTCATCTGGTTCATCTTGGTAAATGCAGCGAAACGCATAGCTATTGCAGTAGTTCCAACATTACGCATTGATAATTCTTTTTAAAACCAAAATTTACAATAATTCAATTACAGCTTAAAAATGTGTCCCATTTCTTTTTAATTGCAGCTTCCTAATTGGCAATGATGGAAATGTGTACGAAGGATGCGGATGGCATAAAATCGGGGCCCATACTTATGGCTACAATCGTAACGGCACCGGAATTGCATTCATTGGTGATTTCACGAGTAAGTTGATTTAAAGTTTACAACCTACAGAATATTTCATACGACTTCAAACCTGCAGATGAACTTCCAACAGAAAAAGCATTGAAGGCTGCCAAAAAGCTTTTAAAATGCGGCGTCGCTTTGGGTGAACTTGGTACCAGATATAAACTGCTAGCTGCACGTCAAGTACAGGGCACCGTGAGTCCTGGACTTCCAATCTACGGAGAGATTCAAGAATGGGACAACTGGTCTGAGAGTCCATAACAAAATATCAAATTTGTTTGTGAACAATACTAGGGTGGTGTTAGTTTTACTTTTCTTAGTTTTTATGTTTTAATAAAAGAATTTAATCATAGCGACAATTTTTTATCATTGTTAATTGCATCGAACTACTCTTTGCAATCATAACAAACTACAAAAACGACATTTGTTTTGAAGAAAACTATCACTGCTGCCACCTACCTATCAAATTAGACGATACAATAATTATTCTGTACACCAACCACATGGCATTCTATTCGTTAAATTGACGGACCAACACGGAAACTAAACGGAAATGGTGGAAGTATGTGCTCACAGTGGAACTGGTTACGTTGAGTTTGACGGAAGTAGTTTCTGATTCAAATCGTCACTTGCGTGTGGCCAGCACGTTTTTCATTTAAGTCGACGCCGCTCTGCCAAAAAATTGTTTATTTTCAAATTTCAATGTTACAGTTAAACACGTATACAGATTCCGCATTAATAATAATCATTTCTGGTGTATAGGCCATATATATTTAGAACTCCAATGGGAACATTTTCCATGAAAAATTGCATATTGTGACCTACAAAATAAGGAAGGCTTTAAATGATTATTACGAAGGCCCCTTACCGCTAACGCATCGTATTTCATTTGGAGCGAGGTTTATCTTATCTATCGGCCATACGGTCCAGGTTATTGGATAGGCACCCCTTGCGGCTAAGGTCATCTAGACATACGACCAATAAATTCAATTACAAGATGATTCTCTCGGCAGACAATTTCCAAAGTCTATTGAACTCCAACAGATTACACTGATGGATTACGTCAGATTTATTTCTCACAATAGAAAATTCGATGACGCACGAGATGGATCAACATGAATCGTTAGGGTGCGCTGCGGGACAATTGACTACCAAATACATAATAAAACAAATTGAGCTCACGAGAAACAGATAAAACAAGACTCTTCTGAGCCGATTTTTATATTCATGGTTCTGCTTTGCCTTTCTTTGGTTGGTTCTTGGTTACATATGGTTTTCATTTGTGAACGTGCTCCGAAACGAACCGAACATGTTTAGATGTTTACACTCAGTAACAAAAAGCTTTGTACATGGATACACCTCTTTCACGCCCATTTTCTTCAGGGCTATGGATCTGTGCACCACAGCGACAACCAAGAAACAAGATACAAAACTGTTGGATGACAATAAAACAAATAATAAAAGTGACACGTATGTGTCACACCTTTGTTGCACGAGTCTACGAGTCCCTCGTCGGCCAGTCGCTGTTTGATAGAGCACGCGCAGCTATAGAAAATAGAGCCATACGGCCAAGAGAGAGGATCGTTGTAGCGAATGCAATTAAAAAAGGTAATAGCTATGTGTTCGTGAAATAGATACTGCACCGCGATTGATTGCTGCTGGAAAATAATTGAATCACCGGATGAAGTGATTACCTTTGAGGTTTTTGCTGATTAATATTATATAGGCTGCAGCTGGTGATTACGTTAGAATTTTAAACGAGATTTGCGGTACTTTGGATGTCCTTTCCGATGACTGATGAAATGATTTATGGAACGAATAGTAAGTGGGATTGCGAATCACACTTGTGAATGGATTGATAGAGACAGGCACGAGTACCTATTGCTGGAAATAGCTGATGTGGGTATTTATCTTATGATTCGTATTGGATGTAGGAAAGGTTACTTGTGGTGACTGCGTTTACCAGAATGAGGAAGTTTAACAGCAGACACTGTCTTTCTATAGAATATGCTTATGGGTCATAGTGATGTTTTTCCAAGATAAAAGTCAATTTTACTGCAGCAGTTCTAAAACTGCTTTAAAACTAAGCCTTAAACGGGTGTCATTTTATTCTTGAAGTAGATTGTAGGGCGGGAGAGCCTTCGAGGAGCTCTGATACAGCGGCTTTTTAAAGTAACAACAACAGAACTTATGAATATCACATTTAAAATGCAAAATAAGGCTAAAAATTATTTAAAAAAGCGCGCTAAAATCGTCCTTTAAAACGTAGGTATTTAAATGTATAGGAAACCTGTTTAAGAATTATTACAGGGAGGAGGTAAGCAAACTCGAAAATATTAGATTACATTGAATGTGAGCAAAAAATATAGAAAACTAATAAAACTGAAACCAAAACTGCCTTAATCACCAATCCAAAAATACTTGGAAAATTGTTCCAAAAAATTGTATACTTACATTCATATTCATATACATAATTTTGCATATGCATTCCGCGCCATGAAATCGCCTAAAAAATCTACTCGACTTACCTTAAAACTCCCTTGAAATGTGTCGAAAATTCACCCGCAATGAAATGCACTTAAAGTCGCAAAATAAGAACGATCAAAAAATTCTGTCGCTTCGAAAGAGGATGTCAAAAATATAATCAAAAGTTTTTCGAAAAATATCTATTAAAGAATTTTTTTTTTTTTTGCATAAGTAGTACTCCTACATTTATGCTAAAAAAAACGACCCAAAACTCCTTCCGAAAATTGAATAGAAACCTTTCAAAAAAAGCGCCATAATGAGCTGAAAGTTAGCGATAAATAATGGAAAACGGCGCCCAAAATTTGTCTTTAAAAAACGCTTAGAGAGTTGAAATCAATCATAATGTGTTTCGACTGCACTGAAAAAGGCCCTTAACAATTACTTAAAAACACATAAAACACCTGTAGGAAATCGTCTGAACAGGTGCAATAAAAAAACTGCAAAATAGCATCAGCAAGAATTCATGAGAAGCGTATATGAGATCGTTCAAAAACGACTCTAAGCTGGGCAACAATTACTTGGACAAATATATAATAAAATTGACTTAAAAATGCAGTTTAGAAAACGCGCTCCAACAAAACAATAAAAATGCACTTAAGAAATGAGTCAACTTTACAAAAACAATGCAAAAACAGCTTAAAAAACATGCAGAAAAGCGATTTAACTTTCGTCAAGAAACACGATCCCTTCCATTCATTCCAAAAATGAAAAACTCACACACAAAGAATGACTGTGAGGAGCTAGGCCTAGGGTCCCTACTATTTGTTTATTTATTTATTTAATAGAATACAAAATTTCTAAAAAGCAAGAAATCTGGTAAAATATTCAAACAAAAATAGCTGAAAACGTCTGAATAGGGTCGAAAATTCTTCTTAAAACGCTCAGAGGATGATAATAAAAGTATACGACTGGGTCGAACAAAACTTTCTCGTTCATCAAAAGTTTGGTTTGTTGTTTTCTTATTACCCCACTGGACATTGGGAGACTTATATGTTTCGCGCATATCCTATGTACGTTCCTACGTGACGCCCAAACGGCTTGACCGATTTTAAAGAGTCAGGTGTCATTAAGTTGGTATTCTTTCCCGGAGTGTCATAGGCTAAACAAATAAATATAAAAATTTAATCAAAAATCAGGTTAATTTACAACACCAAAAAACCCGACTGACTGTAAAAAAGATTTAAAAAGATTAAAACAAGACACTTTCAAGTATAGTATAACTCAGATTCACCTTATATGGGTGTCGAGCCACAGAGACATTCCAGGTAATTGCATCGTCGATGAACTCGCCAGACTAGGCACTACTATGTCGATTCTACCAGAAAAGGAGAGTCTCTATATGCCTCTTGCTACTTGCAAGCTCCTAATTAAACAAAACGCATTAAGCGCTACTAATCGCAGATGGTCTAACTGCACAACGTGCCACACCTCGAAACAGATCTGGCCTCAGCTGGATTTAAGCGCTCAAAAAGTCTCACTACACTGAAAAGACCCATAATAAGCACTCTAGTAGGTGTCATCACGGGATACTGCATCATAGGGAGACATGCTCTCAGATTGGGCCTCCCTTCAAACTATTTCTGCAGAAGCTGTATGGACGAGGAGGAGGAGGAGGAGACTATTCATCACCTTCTCTGTACGTGTCCAGCACTGTCATTCCGTAGAAAACTATACCTCGGAGAATATTTCTTCGACAACCTAAGCGAACTCGCAAACATAGGTATCAACTGCCTCCATCGCTTCATTCTTAGCTCCGGCTGGTTCAACGGGTAGATAAGGAGTATATCGATCATATGGTAACACAATGGGCCTAATTTGGCCTAAGTGTGGCTGCACTTGAGGCGGCCTGCCACTCTAACCTAACCTATAACTCAGATTGTGTAGTTAGTCTCCGATTGTCAACTAGTTTTACTTGAAAGTGTCTTGTTTTAATCTTTTTAAATTTGTTTACAGTCAATGATTGGAAGTATTGTTCGTGATAGGTCGATATTTGTTTTTGAATTTGCATTAGAAGTTATAAACTGAATATCCCGATGGGCGTGCGCGGGGGTGCAAATAAAGTGGGATTTTCTGATTGTGTATACTCCAAGTGGTTGAAAAAAGGAAGAAGTGGGCAATATTTGCTAAAAATAAGTTTGGCGTTTCTATTATTGCATTTTTAATGACTCTTGCAATTTGAGTTTTAAAGTACATTATTAAGTTTTAGAAATATATATGGACAGAGATCGGCTTTTGGGTCATTTTTGAGAAATAATTAAAAAAAAAACTGACTAATTCGATTTTTTTGAGAAAAACTAAGTATGAGATCTTAATAACAATTATTTCATTGTCCTTAAATGTGCATTTTGATCTAAATTGTTAGAGCGGTTTTTGTTAAATTATGCATATAAAAAAAAATTATACAAAAAAAAGTAACAAACTTTGCAACATTTTCACGGTTGCCAACATGAAGCATAACTTCGGACAAATATTCCGAAAAAATGGGACGGATAAATCAACATTGGGACAAAGATTTCATTTTCCAACTGAAATAAGAAAATTTAAAAATTTTATAAATTTCACACCCAACTATAACAAAATGATCTAAAAAATATTTTTTCGCATAACCAGGTTAATTGTGTACGTTCTGTACATTACAGTATTTTTTAGTTATTTGTTGAATTAGTTTTCTTTTTTATGAATAAAGTTTGGGACTGAAAAATCGTCGGGAAGGACAAAGGGCAAAAAAACATTGGGAAAGACAAAGACTTGTAATGTACCATGAAATAAGCAGCGAGTATATAGGTCTCGTGGTGCAGTACCAAGAGCATTTGCGAAAAAGGTGAAGTTGAACTGCATATGCTTGACTTTGAGCTGTTCATGCACGCCTAGCGTTGCACTGACTGGCTCGCCGGATGGGGGGGGGTTCTTGCTCTAATCAAAGCTGAACTCATACTACATGACTAATAAGTTTTTGCGTGCATGGAAAAAGAAAAATTTAAAATACGCTACATCACCACGATTGGTGAAGACACACCTGATGTCGGTCGTTGTTGTTGTTGTTGTTGTTGTTGCCGCCACTACTACCGATACTTGCATAGCCAAGATAGGAAACGCGATGTTAATTGTTTTCTCCTTGGTCTATCCCCTCCCTTCCTTGGTCACTTAAGAGAAGTTTAGTGACCCCTAATATGAGTGCTTACCCGTTCTACAGCCTAGTTCTCTACCACATGATCCACAAACAATAATTCAGAGTTAGTCCATTTTAATAATACTATATTTATTTAACAAATAGCAAAATACTTAGGAGATAATACTAATAATACAAGGTTGCGTAAGTTCAAGCGAATCTTAACCATTATTCTTACTTATAACCTAGATACTCAAAATCAAAGTAAAATGTTTCACAAAAGAAAGATGATTCTCGAACAAAAGTTACTTATAAACTAGGTGGTCAAGTACAAATTAATTTTTTTTTTTTTCCCACTAAGGAAGTGTAGCATCGACCAAAAGTGTCTTAAAAGCTAAATAATCAATCTCAAAATTATAGACGTCAACGAAAAGTGACTTAAATCTAAATAGTCAATCTCAAATTTGGATTGTATTTCAAAAACATAATCGTCAACTAAAAGTGACTTAAATCTAAATAGTCAATCTCAAATTTGGATTGTATTTCAAAAATATTATAGCCTGGAATAAAATACAGGCGGTTGCAAGAAATTGTCGAACGCGATTGTGTATCCCGGGGATCAATGAAACATAAAAAAATAGGTAATTAACCCTGTCACCCTAACCTAACGTCAGCGCTGTCGTTGTGTCAAAATGCAGTATCCAAGAAGAGAAAAATGTAGTTTACCCTCTATGGGGATGACCAACAAAGTGGTGTCTAAAATCTAAAAGATGAACTGTACGTCAATTTCTATAACCCTTATCCTGTAAAGTTACGTGGTGGAAAAAGTGAAAGATAATATTTATCGCGGGCAAATAAAGAACCCGGTGAAATTTGAAAGAAGTTAACAATTGAACTGGGAGTATCCCTTAGGATTTAACATGCAATAAGAATCAATCTACACAGTTCTAACTACAGATACTTAATAGGTAAGGATCCTGTCAGCGATGATGAGGTTCTTCCTTCTGATGGCAGCGTGTCTCCTGGACGTACCGTGTTGCGTACTGTTGCGACCTCTTCTTTTCGGGCCCTGTTAGTGTCCTTTTTATAAAGTTCGGCCTCAATTGCACTTCGCGTAAGTTGGCTCAGAGAGCTTATATCACTTCGAGATGATCTCGGGTCTCTGGTTCAGGGGAAGAATGAAGAAGACGTGTGCCAAGATTTAGGCCTCAGTCTGGTATCGGCGTTAAGTAGCCTTATCAAAGGGGAAAGTCACTATTTTCAAGCACGCAGGCTTCACAACACTGCACTGGCGTTAATTAGTGGACCCTTTAAGCAAGATGGGGGATCCTAGCAATCGCCAAGGACGGGAATAATTTATGGAATCACGATTTCCTTTCTTTTTGTTGAAGGCACTGTATTAAACGGCGGTCACACACCGTTGAAAAGGCAAGTTTGTCTGCCGGTGGGGGAGTCAGAGATAGAGTGAAAGGGCTTAAATGCACCGATGAACACACGTGGTCAGCAACCGGTGGGTAAGTCAATGGCAGGGAAGGGGTGAATTAAAAAATCGCACCGCACAACCGGGTAAGCACAAAAAAAAATCGTGTGAAAGTCACAGGGGTGGTCTACACTGGGGGTTAAGTACACAATGGTACCGTCACGGCAAAGCACTAACACGTGAGTATATTTAAATTATACTTTTTTTTTTTTGTTTTCCACGTTTTACGATTTTGTCACTACGTATACAGCAGCCTTAACCGGACACAAATCACTTTTATTTATAGGCGATGGTGGATTTAAATTTTCGCAAAAGCAACACACGTATACCCAATAATTAATTAAATTTTCTTGAGTTAAATTTACCCCGTCACCATACTGGTGATACACCGTGTAATACTTTCGAATAAATTGGTGTTGTGTGGTCAAACCGACACCACGACTCCGCAGAGCCAGATTCCAACCGTCTTCACCCAATGAATTCCTGATCTCGACTTCCCATCTGCCAACCAAATTTTCCTACCCAAGCCAAACCCAAGCCACGCCATCAGCCGTTTAGCTCGTAAACAAGTTTACGAACAGTTTCCATGATATCACGCCATCCATAAGACCACGTATAAAAGCAAATCCCGCTATGCACTTTTGCTCGCAAACAAGATGTTTACGAACCCATCTGCACAGTACCGCTATGCACTTTTGCTCGCAAACAAGATGTTTACGAACACAAATTACACAGAGCCTATAGGCGTCTTTTGTTCACAACCAACTTGCTTACGAACAAAATGCGAAAAATGTTGCATTCACCATACATTGGTATGTCACACAAAAATATTCTCTCTTACAGCAAAATCCCTACGACTGATGACCGATCCGCCAATCAAATTCTCTTAGCAACGAAATCACCAAAACCCACCACCATTCCAATCACACAAGAAAAATCCCTCGCTCTGCCACACACACTGCATAACAAATGCATTGAAACTGTGCACGGAGGCTCCTCCTCTTTTGCTTATAAAAGAGTGTGCTTGTGGTGACGATGAATATGCGAGATCGCAACAGGGTTACCGTGAGGCAAAAGTTTAAAATCGATGGTACAAAAAAAAAACAAAAAGTGTTTTTGTGGCGGAGAATTTTCTTTACAAATAATTGGACATTACAAAACAGGACTTTCGACCTGATCGTGAGTAGGGGGAAAGTTCTGAAGACTAAATTAAATTTACGACGATGTTAGGCTCGTATGTCTTTTGCATGGTAAGTACCTAATGTTTTACCCTGGAGATCCTCCAGTAGATAACAACAAGTTCCGATTTTCTTCTGTATCCGGGCTTTCACAAAGGCCGGAGCAAGCTTAGCATTAAAGCCTTGTTGCCAATTGCTTTGCGCAAAATTTCGCCGGTAAACTTCTTGTCCTACTCGAAAATTCACAGGTAGGGTACGAGTGTTGTAACGTTTGCTATTATTTTCGTATGCTTGTTTCATCAGAGTTTTAGCTTTCGCTCTGGTGGATGCCAACAGATCTTCCCTTTTTATAGGTACATCGGGAGGTTCCAATAAATCCAGATTTCGAAGTAAACGATAAGCGGATCCGTGGGTGATCATATGCTGACCGAACAACGAATAATATGGAGATTGTCCGATGGACGAATGAAGAGAATTACGCAAGGAAGTACTTATGTGACATAGATTGATATCCCACTCTCGTTGATCTGTCCGCACAAAGGATCGAATTGCGGCTATTACGGAGCGGTTAACACGCTCGGACGCATTGGATTGCGGGGAATACATTGCTGTATACACATGCCTTACCCCATAGCTGTTTAGGAACGAATTGAATTCAGATGACTTAAATTGAACGCCATTGTCGGAAAGCACTATTTCAGGCACTCCGAAAACAGGAAATATGTGATTTTGCAGATAGATACAGATAGGTTTGGTGATAAACCTTTTCATGGGAAGAAGAAAGTGAAACTTGGAGAAATGATCCAGAATGATAAGTAAACCGATATTTCCGGATTTAGATCGCGGGAATGGACCAATTAAGTCCATGTAAAGACGCTGAAAAGGTCTTACTGAAACATTTTGTACACCCATAGGGGGACGCAACGTTAGATTAGGATGCTTCGTCATTTTACAAACATCACATTCCTGAATCCTTGCTCGTACTTGGGCGATCAGTTTCGGCCAGAAAAAGGTTCGCTTTATTCTTTCTATTGTCTTTCCCATGCCACTATGCGCGGAAGTTGCTGATGCATGTGCTTGATTGATCACATCGTTCGTGAGTCCATTCGGAATCCACAGTTTCCAAGCTTGTTGTTCTGTTAACTCATCTTCTGCGGCATGGTCGGTTCTCTTGTAGACATATTTATCTATGACCTTGAGGTCGGGCAACTGATTTTGGTTTTTCTCTATGTTTCGCTTTAATTCAGAGTATTCTTCCGAATCAAACGCGGGTGAATCTAGATCTACAAGAGGTTCTACCATCTCCAGAGCTGCTATTTCTTCTTCAAAAACACGAGAAAGTGCGTCGGGCACAATATTTTCCGCACCCTTTCGATGCTTGATCTCAAAGTTGTACGCTTGTAGTTTTAATGCCCATCGGCCTAATCTTCCACTTAAATCTTGCTGACTCATCAACCATTTCAACGAAGCATGATCGGTTATTACCGTGAATTCTAGTCCTTCGATAAAAGGACGAAACTGTTTAATACTGAGCACAACCGCGAGGCATTCTTGCTCAGTGACGCTATAGTTCCTTTGAGCTTTATTCAATTTCTTTGACCAAAAGGCCAACGGAACTTCGTTGTGGTCAGCGTCTAACTGAGCTAAAACTCCTCCAACGCCAGTTTTGCTAGCGTCGCAATTTACAATAAATGGTTTGCTAAAATCAGCTGTGTGTAAAACAGGTGCGATGGTTAAGTAGGTCTTAAGATTTTCAAACGCTTGCTGCGCTTCCTGTGACCATTGAAACTGCTTACTCTTTTTGAGCAAGTCGGTGAGAGGTGAACATATTCCGGCGAAGTTAGCGACAAACCTACGATACCACCCGGTCATTCCTAAAAATCTTCGTAACTGTTTAACCGAAGTGGGAGCTGGATATTCCACAATGGATTGAATTTTAGAATGATCGGTGGTAATCTGACCGTGTCCAATGACATGACCGAGATATTTAACTTCTCGAAGACAAAATCGGCTTTTCTTTACGTTAATAGTAAGCCCGGCTTTCCTTAAGTGGCTACTAACCTCTATAAGGAGCTGTAAATGGCTATCAAAATCCTCTGACATCACCAACAAATCGTCGAGGTACACAAAAACCTTTTCACGGAGTTCACCAGGAATGACTTTATCCATCAGCCTACACATGGATTGCGGAGCATTACATAGCCCAAAAGGCATGACAGTGTAATGGTACAAGGGTCTGTTTGGTACCGTGAACGCGGTCTTCTCACGTGATTTCATCTCTAGAGGGATTTGCCAAAAGGCGTCTTTTAAGTCCAAACTAGAGATGAATTCAGCGCGAGGCAACCTGCTCAGAATACCTTGAATGTGTGGCAGTGGATAAGCATCCTTAACTGTGACTGCATTGACTTTTCTGGAATCCAGACAAAGTCGAATCTTTCCTGGTTTCCTTATCAAGACTACCGGTGAACTCCATGAACTTTGTGACTCTTCGATTACTCCAAGAGCCAACATTCGATCAACTTCGTCAAACATAAGTTTCTCGATGGCAGGTGATACCGGGTAATGTCTTTGCTTTATCGCTTTGGCCTCTCCGGTATCTATTACATGTTGTAAAACGGACGTTTTGCCAAGGCCATCCTTCTCGAAGGAAGGGAAAAACAACTTTGCCGCTTCTAATTGTTGTTTTTGTGTTGGTGACAACAAGTGTTCATCAGATGGTATGATGAGACTATCCTTGATATCGATTTCTGACAGAATGTCTGGAGCCAATCCAAATTTTCGCCAGAAATCGATGCCTAAGTAAAGCGTCTGCGCTAACGACGGTACGATATATAGTCGAATGGAATGAGTCTTTCCTCGGAATGAAATGTCAACGTCGGCATAACCTTTGACTACTTGAGCATTTCCATCAGCTGTGGTGATGGTGGAGCGAAATTTCTTACTTTTAACGTTACTTTCTAGAATTTTACCAGCTAGAGAAGAACCTGCACAACTGATACAAGCTCCACTGTCTAGCAGTCCTTCTTCAGAATTTCCCAACAATGATACGGACGCATAAGGACGAACGTCATTGTTGTGAAAATTGATGGATGACAACAAAAATTTTCGATTCTTCAAGACCTCCCTCCAGAAGTTACGTAAGCGCAGAGTAGAGCGCTTTGGCTTGGGGGTTGGCATATATTCGGGATCAAAAATTCTTCTTCGGGCTTCTCGATATTCAGCCAAACGAATGTGATAAGGTTTTATGTTTCGGGGTACTTTGGGTTTCAGGCAAGCGTCGACCTTGTTACAAATAACTAAAGGTTGTACGCGTGGCGGTAAGGTGTAATTTACTGCAGAGCTGAGCTTTGGTGTTATGGTTGAGGATAACGGATCTAGTGTCTTGTCGACTCGTTCCTTGGATGAGAGCGGCCGACTGTTCTCACATCCCTCTGTCGGTTTCCCGACTGCAGACAGGATGTACAGTTGGGTTTATAGGTATTGGCTGCACCACATCCATAACAAAAAATACGACGGGGTTTCAAACACATGTCGAAGCGGTGTCCCTCCTCGTCACAATTCCAACATTGCAAATTAGAAATTGCACAATTTTCAACAGTGGCCTCTTCGGTCACTAAGAGGGTTTCATTAGAACAGATGTTATTGTCTAGATACTGATTTCCTAATTCCGACAACTGACGACGTCCAGAGTATCTGGGATGCAAAGGAGTTAAGGACAGATCGTCGATAAATCTTTCTCTCCTCTCACATACTTTTCTTAACTCGGAAACCGTTGGAACATTAAGGTGTAGTATTTCATGCCTGACTTCAGGACGCAGGTTTCTAATCAGGATCTCTACTAGGTCGGCTTCCGAAAGTGGAGATCTGAGTCGATCCGTCAGGGTAATTATATGGTCGTAGAAATCGTCAAACGTTTCTTTGTCCTTTTGCTTCCGACAACGGATCGCGTCGCGAATGTCATAATCCGTACGACTATCTTTGTACTGAGCACGTAATTCATCCACCAAGGTGGTCCAAATAAAATTAGGGTTAGCCTTGTGGAATCGCCAAAACCAATCTTTGGCCTTGCCTATGAAGAGGATGTGAGCATTCCGACATAGAAGCTCGAAATCTCCACCTAGGCTTTGTCTGGTCAAAGAGTGTACCTGATAGATAAAATTATTTACCGGTATTCCTGAATGGAGTCCGTCAAAGTTTAAATGCCAATTATGAATGATGCTGGACACCTTTACGGATGTGGCAACATCAAAACGATTATTGTTTTGTGGCACGCTGGGTAAAGTTGGTCTATCTCTCGCGAAAAATTCATGAGGCCATGCAACAAATTCCTCCACAGGTGGAGTTGCAGTGGTCGGGGGTGGAGCTGGTGGTACGGGATTGCTAATTGCTAAATTCCCTAAACATCGGCTTACATTAAGCTCGATAGTGCTTGCGAGATCTTGAGTCAGCCGTTTAAACATATCTTGCTGCTGTTGATGCAAGGTCTGATTCACTACTTTGTGGATTTGGTTAGTTACATCAAGACTATCTCGTGTATTTTCGGTGGGTAATGGCAAGGAATTTCTCGCCTCTGAGCGCGGAAATCGCTTGGGTTGGTTGTTATTCTTGCGAGAGGGTCTTCCTACTTGCGGTGGATCGGTTGTTCTGATGGTCCAGCTGGATGAAGTGTTGGGTCTGGACTGGGATCGGGTATTGTGAGCGTGTTGTTTCGGAACTGCGCCCTTGGTTGCTGCAGTAGAAATACAATCTCGAAGAGAGTTACGGGTGCATGGTTGATTGCACTGCGGACATGTTTCGGATTGAGATAACCATCCCTGAATACATGACTTGTGAAGCACATGGTTACAGGCGGTAATCGTCTTTTCAGCAGGTGTGTTCAAACTGTCCGAACAAATAGTACAAATATCTGGGAGGTTCGCCGAAGCAGAATCCTCAATAGCTAAATCTAAATTCTCGAAACTTCTGTTTACTGGCATTGCAAAAATAATTTGTTTGGTTTCATGTGGTTAAAGAACAGGATAATTAATATTAAGACTACCTAATTATTGTCAAAACGAGTAAGCGAATAAGTATCCAAAGTAAGTGTGGCAACAAACAAAAAAAAAAATAAACAAAAAAAAATGAGTTGGAGATGTACGGGATGATCCATCGGACTGATACTCAAGGTCTAAGCCTTACAAGTTCAGTATTTCCAGAGGAATTCCGTTACAGAAAAGTGCGGTTAAGTCGTTCATTGGTTCGAAGAATATCCATCGGTCTGATACTCGAAGTCATAACACTTACAGGTACCGCATCTCCAGAGGATTCTTCTCACACAAAGAACTTCTAAAGTTAAACAGTCTTTGGGGTTATCATTAGGTTGAAAGCGAAAGAACTATCTATACAGCTTCAATATTTCTAATGCATTACCAATACTGGGTTTCAAAAAAAAAAACAACAAATGTTTATCTATTGCAACTACTATGTGGGTGAAATTTTAATTTAATGGAACTGAAAACGAAGAGTACCATAGGGTATCAGAGATGTCATTTGATATGATATTTCGATAAACACGGGATCCGGACTGAGTACTAACGAGATGGTCAGCAATTGGAAAGCGTGAAGCTCGTGACAATGCTGCGAAATCCGGACTCGTAGAAGTCAAATCCGAATCTTCGTGAATCCGTTAATGGCCATTAATTATGTAATGCCATGTCTCAAGTAAATCCTCTTCTTTTGCAAGGAATTCTTCGTCTTCGTGCCCCACGTTGGGCGCCATTTTATTTATGTAATGTACCATGAAATAAGCAGCGAGTATATAGGTCTCGTGGTGCAGTACCAAGAGCATTTGCGAAAAAGGTGAAGTTGAACTGCATATGCTTGACTTTGAGCTGTTCATGCACGCCTAGCGTTGCACTGACTGGCTCGCCGGATGGGGGGGGGTTCTTGCTCTAATCAAAGCTGAACTCATACTACATGACTAATAAGTTTTTGCGTGCATGGAAAAAGAAAAATTTAAAATACGCTACATCACCACGATTGGTGAAGACACACCTGATGTCGGTCGTTGTTGTTGTTGTTGTTGTTGTTGCCGCCACTACTACCGATACTTGCATAGCCAAGATAGGAAACGCGATGTTAATTGTTTTCTCCTTGGTCTATCCCCTCCCTTCCTTGGTCACTTAAGAGAAGTTTAGTGACCCCTAATATGAGTGCTTACCCGTTCTACAGCCTAGTTCTCTACCACATGATCCACAAACAATAATTCAGAGTTAGTCCATTTTAATAATACTATATTTATTTAACAAATAGCAAAATACTTAGGAGATAATACTAATAATACAAGGTTGCGTAAGTTCAAGCGAATCTTAACCATTATTCTTACTTATAACCTAGATACTCAAAATCAAAGTAAAATGTTTCACAAAAGAAAGATGATTCTCGAACAAAAGTTACTTATAAACTAGGTGGTCAAGTACAAATTAATTTTTTTTTTTTTCCCACTAAGGAAGTGTAGCATCGACCAAAAGTGTCTTAAAAGCTAAATAATCAATCTCAAAATTATAGACGTCAACGAAAAGTGACTTAAATCTAAATAGTCAATCTCAAATTTGGATTGTATTTCAAAAACATAATCGTCAACTAAAAGTGACTTAAATCTAAATAGTCAATCTCAAATTTGGATTGTATTTCAAAAATATTATAGCCTGGAATAAAATACAGGCGGTTGCAAGAAATTGTCGAACGCGATTGTGTATCCCGGGGATCAATGAAACATAAAAAAATAGGTAATTAACCCTGTCACCCTAACCTAACGTCAGCGCTGTCGTTGTGTCAAAATGCAGTATCCAAGAAGAGAAAAATGTAGTTTACCCTCTATGGGGATGACCAACAAAGTGGTGTCTAAAATCTAAAAGATGAACTGTACGTCAATTTCTATAACCCTTATCCTGTAAAGTTACGTGGTGGAAAAAGTGAAAGATAATATTTATCGCGGGCAAATAAAGAACCCGGTGAAATTTGAAAGAAGTTAACAATTGAACTGGGAGTATCCCTTAGGATTTAACATGCAATAAGAATCAATCTACACAGTTCTAACTACAGATACTTAATAGGTAAGGATCCTGTCAGCGATGATGAGGTTCTTCCTTCTGATGGCAGCGTGTCTCCTGGACGTACCGTGTTGCGTACTGTTGCGACCTCTTCTTTTCGGGCCCTGTTAGTGTCCTTTTTATAAAGTTCGGCCTCAATTGCACTTCGCGTAAGTTGGCTCAGAGAGCTTATATCACTTCGAGATGATCTCGGGTCTCTGGTTCAGGGGAAGAATGAAGAAGACGTGTGCCAAGATTTAGGCCTCAGTCTGGTATCGGCGTTAAGTAGCCTTATCAAAGGGGAAAGTCACTATTTTCAAGCACGCAGGCTTCACAACACTGCACTGGCGTTAATTAGTGGACCCTTTAAGCAAGATGGGGGATCCTAGCAATCGCCAAGGACGGGAATAATTTATGGAATCACGATTTCCTTTCTTTTTGTTGAAGGCACTGTATTAAACGGCGGTCACACACCGTTGAAAAGGCAAGTTTGTCTGCCGGTGGGGGAGTCAGAGATAGAGTGAAAGGGCTTAAATGCACCGATGAACACACGTGGTCAGCAACCGGTGGGTAAGTCAATGGCAGGGAAGGGGTGAATTAAAAAATCGCACCGCACAACCGGGTAAGCACAAAAAAAAATCGTGTGAAAGTCACAGGGGTGGTCTACACTGGGGGTTAAGTACACAATGGTACCGTCACGGCAAAGCACTAACACGTGAGTATATTTAAATTATACTTTTTTTTTTTTGTTTTCCACGTTTTACGATTTTGTCACTACGTATACAGCAGCCTTAACCGGACACAAATCACTTTTATTTATAGGCGATGGTGGATTTAAATTTTCGCAAAAGCAACACACGTATACCCAATAATTAATTAAATTTTCTTGAGTTAAATTTACCCCGTCACCATACTGGTGATACACCGTGTAATACTTTCGAATAAATTGGTGTTGTGTGGTCAAACCGACACCACGACTCCGCAGAGCCAGATTCCAACCGTCTTCACCCAATGAATTCCTGATCTCGACTTCCCATCTGCCAACCAAATTTTCCTACCCAAGCCAAACCCAAGCCACGCCATCAGCCGTTTAGCTCGTAAACAAGTTTACGAACAGTTTCCATGATATCACGCCATCCATAAGACCACGTATAAAAGCAAATCCCGCTATGCACTTTTGCTCGCAAACAAGATGTTTACGAACCCATCTGCACAGTACCGCTATGCACTTTTGCTCGCAAACAAGATGTTTACGAACACAAATTACACAGAGCCTATAGGCGTCTTTTGTTCACAACCAACTTGCTTACGAACAAAATGCGAAAAATGTTGCATTCACCATACATTGGTATGTCACACAAAAATATTCTCTCTTACAGCAAAATCCCTACGACTGATGACCGATCCGCCAATCAAATTCTCTTAGCAACGAAATCACCAAAACCCACCACCATTCCAATCACACAAGAAAAATCCCTCGCTCTGCCACACACACTGCATAACAAATGCATTGAAACTGTGCACGGAGGCTCCTCCTCTTTTGCTTATAAAAGAGTGTGCTTGTGGTGACGATGAATATGCGAGATCGCAACAGGGTTACCGTGAGGCAAAAGTTTAAAATCGATGGTACAAAAAAAAAACAAAAAGTGTTTTTGTGGCGGAGAATTTTCTTTACAAATAATTGGACATTACAGACTTTGTCCCAAATGTACCGTGTTGGCAACCGTGAACATTTCGTTTGATACATAGATTATTTTTTTACCTGAAAAGTCAGTAAATTATATTGTTCGGGATGTAAGTATTACATGGTTTTTAAAGTTATATCCAAATCGAAAATGGGGTTTTCGAGATATAAGCAGTTTTTAAAATTAGCGTTTTCGGTGCTTCGAATTGAAAATGAAGGACGAAATAATTTTGGAAACAGCAATTTTACGTCAAGTTTGCATTTTAATCAAAATCGTTATTTCCTCTTTCGGGTAAACTAAGGAAAACTATATATTTAAGAAAAATCCTTTTTTCAAAAATCGATTGTACCATTTTATAGAGAAAATCCGAGTTTGCTATTAGGTTAGAAATGACCATATTATCTTAGAATTTCATTTTTTTTTTACAATCGCAAAAAAACAAATTCCAACTTTGGGTTTTTTCCACCCCTCTCGCGAACGTCTGACAAACGGTCGAGAGTTTGTATATCTGTCTTGAAAAAGCTTCTCAATTAGCCGTTTGGAATCGGTATAAAATTGTAGATCCCTTTCATTTGTCCCAAAAATGAAAAACTCACACACAAATAATGGCTGTGAAGAGCTAGGCCTAGGGACCCTGTGGACCTGTTGCGCCAACTATTTATTTATTTATTTTTTCAATCGTATGGATCGATTTTTAAACGAAAAACTGAGTATGCAGTCATGTTCACCTTACCTTATTAATTTTCGTTGAAATCGTTAGAGCCGTTCTCGAACAAATCAAACTGGAATGCAAGTTTTATATGGGATTATGCATTGATATGATGAGATTACCATGCAAACAAAAAAACGGCCCCGAATTGTAGGTAAAAAAAAAAAACTCCAAATTCGAAGTTTGAACGAAATCCGGGCAGCCGTTTAAGCTGTAGGCCTCGGCACAAAATTGATTAACATCTCGAGTTCGGTATTCTGTACAAGATCCTTCTCTTATGTAATCGAGAAAGTTAAAAACGCCTAATGACATCAAAGATGTTTCAAAATGGTAAGTTCTTATTATTTGTATCATTTGAACACTGTTTACCACCATTCCATCCATCTAGTTAGTATTTATGTTTCACCCTAAGTAAATCGCTTAAAACTCGAAAACTTTTTGACAAAGTAGAACCGCAAATAGCCCACACCCTCTGCTGTCTTCGCCATCATTCACCCGACTGTGCTCACTGGAAAATCAATTTTTCTTCAAATTTAAATTGAACCCTCTACCTGCATTGAATCAAAATTAATTCTATTCTACACAGTTTATGGGGTGCCCACAACTTGTAATTAAAAGAAATAAAATGTTTTATGGTCGAAACTTCATCATAGCCAGGTACATCCATCGGAGCCCACAACCACACGGTTACTTGTTGCATTTTTTAATTTATTAGAATCTATAATCATGCGCCTCTCGCGGCCATTCATATCTGTCAGATGGAGTGGAAAAACCCTACCTAATCGGTTGAAATACTAGACCAGAAAGGTAGCCGCAGATATGCAATCTAGTCGTCAAAAATGCTGGCGCAGCAACCGGCTTAGGACAGACAGCACCAATGAATCATTGGCGTTGAAGCAGCCAGAGTCGCGAGTGTAGTTGCATTTAAATGCGATTAACGCGTGTGCTACCGCTGAAGATGAATCAATATGTGTGGTGTTGGTTACACAAAGATTGAAGAAAACAATCATTTCAAGTCAAGGGCGAACCGCAAAAAGTGTGTTGAGAACTTATGTGGTCTACCTACAGTTCGAATAAAGACAGCATCGTATTGATCTAGACCTTAGGATATGTATTTTCGTAAACTATTCAAAATGCGCTTGCAAGCTTTTGAAAGATTGACACTTTTTTCCGACCTTTCTTTAGTCTTTACAATTGATAATTTATCTAGGATCGACTTAATGCCAGTGCTGTCAAAAAGTCATACCAAACACTGCTGTCGAATTTGCATGCATAATTAACAAATAAATATTCATCCGGCATAAATTTAAATTATAAATTTAAATTTTTAAATTTGTGTTTAAATTTTCAAACACACTTTAGGCTAATTCTGACTTCTGACAGATCGATTTTCTCTACGTAGATGGTGGGTTTGGATTTATTAGTTCTTAGCCAAAGCACAACAGTTAAGAGGGATTTGAATTAATTATCCAATTGAGTTCGTTCATTTTCTCAAGTTGACACCATAAAGAAGTTTTTCTCGATTCGAGAAACTTTTACCTACACTGTCCAATTTATTGTTCGAATATTTAAATTAGACTATCCCCAACTTGAAAGTTGGGCCCGCCCATAAGAAACAACGGGTTTGGCAGTTAAAACATTTAATGACAAATAGTGCGGCTTGGTATATTCTGAATGCAGTATAATTATAGGCAGGGTTCTGAGTTGAGTTGGCAATTGACTATCGCAAACGTCATAAGCGAAGATAAATGTGCAAGCTATGTAATTTGTTAGGCGGACATTTTCTAATGCATCATGCTTCCATAAAAAATGAAAATGATTTCATAATAAAAGATGTGCCTGAACGCTTTAACACATCAAATAGCTGCGTACATTCATTCGTCTTCCTAAAATTACAATCTTTCATCAGCAGTTTTTATCTCAGAGTACCATCTTCCTCAGAGATGAGAGGGAATACATACAAATTTTAGAATTTCTAGATCCCCAACAGTCATTCGTTCCCCGGCTAAGAACTATCTTCAGTTCCGAAGCGACAGAACAAAACGGCATCCACTAGAGCTATGGAACATGATATCCGCCAGCCAGAACACAACATTTTGTGGTCAGACTCAAGAAGCTGTGCATTTCCCAGTTGTAGTTGAGATGAGAAAGCTGCCGCTCAGATGGATGGATTGATGCTGTGCAATGAAATTCCAGAAAACAATCGAACCGGGAGGTTGAAGATGGTTTTGAGTTGCATTATGCAAAAGAAGACATGTAGAAAAGATAAAGACCATGCGGTGTGGAAGCATCTTCCTGGGCGATGATGTAACCCTACCTCCTACGCCGGAAAATAAAACTACAAGTGATTCTTACTTGAGACGAGAGCGTGTAGTTCATATTGACAGAGCGGATTTCTGCAAGACTGGCAAATAGTTGATGGTGAGAAATTTTACCAACATAGGAGTGAATGGCACTCTCATTTGGTTGAGTTAGTTGAAAGCAGTGCAAAAATATGGAATTTGTTCGAAGTGACGCTTTTTTTCATAGTTTAATATGACACAACCATTCTACGATTTACAAGATGAACTAGAGGACAGCCCTTTAAAATGGATGACAATCGGCTAGCGAAGGTCTCAAATACTTAGAATCTATAAATGGGGGTAACAGTACCTCTGTCAGCAAGCCTGACACTCACTTATTGGCAGTCGGACTTGGAGGGGACGAACGGCGGGCGCTCTGCACTTTACGATTTCGTGATAATATCGGTCTGCGTCGGGTTATATAAAAAGAGGAGAATGCTTCTTAGGCCAACTGCGACTGTCTGCTCACGGGCTCAGAAATCCTTGGGCTTGATCGATGGCTGGTGCACAAGAAATGGGCTTTCAGTGAATCCTCTTAAAACGTCTGTTGTTCTCTTCACGAGAAGGAGGAAGGTCAATGGTCTTACTTAACTTGTGTTAAAAGGTGTCACCATTCGGATCTCCGATGAAGTCAAATATTTGGGAGTATTCCTCGATAGAAAGCTTCTTTGGTCCAAGCATGCTGAATCGAGAACCGATAAAGCGCTGTCAACTTTCTGGCAGTGTAAAGGCGCTTTTGGCAAGACATGGGGCTTATCTCCTAAAAGGGTCCTTTGGATCTATACGGTAATGGTAAGACCACTCCTCTCATACGCATCGGTTGTATGGTGGACCAGGCTTTCACCGGAACGAGTTACTACCTCTTTTGCCAGACTTCAAAGAACGTTTTGTCTCGGCTGCACAGGGGCCTTCCCCAGCACAACGGGCTCCGCTCTAGACGCTATGATGAACCTCACCCCCCTTGATATTTTTATCATGGGGTATACGCTAAAAACCATCTCTCGGTTAAAGAGAGGTGGCTTTTGGTACCACGCCCATTGGAATTTTGAAGAACTTGTGTGAGAATTATCCTTTGACCCCGGTCTTATGGATAGAAATCCTACTGCGACAAAACTGGGGCACTGCCCAAATTTGAGTGATACCTTTATTGTGGGCATCACCAAATTAATAAGTGCAAGAGCAAAAAGGTGATGAGCTATATGTTTTCGCTAGTAATATGGAATTCAAGATGCTCTGTTCACCTAACATTTTTGAACGAACAGGCGATACTCATGGCGGGACTGGGTAAGGCGGTCCAATTGGGAGTAACCTTCGGGTTGCGAAAGCATTACCATTAACTTAAAAATGGTACCACGGGGATTGGGACAGCCCCTGTGTCAAATCTGATGCAGCCCCATCGTTTGAGGCTGGATTCGTGGGGGCTGTGGTTTATTCCAAATGCGGAAGACAAGAGCGTTCTTTCAGAACGAATAGGTGTCAAGATAGGCCTCGCCCAACACGAATGGGTCGATGGACTGTAATCTTACCTAACAGCCACGGTAATTCTACTAAGGTCAGTACTTGTACTTGTACTTGAACTGGCCTTGGGACGCTTAGTCAGCGTCTTTCTCAGGGACTCTAATGTGGGTGTGCCCACCGTGAAATTAAGCCGTCAAGGCAGGTGTTCACGTAAAGCATGCCTTTCATTTTCTGCGACAAAACTACCACGCGTTAACTTTCCTCAGGCAACGGAATGGCTTAGGCCAGACTCTGAGCCAGGGAAAGAATGCCATCGTATTTTTACGGATGGCTATAAACCGGACAGGGGTCTGGTTCTGGAGTCTTCGTGGAAAGCGAGAACATTAGACTTCACTACCCCTTAGGTAACCATGCGTCTGTCTTCCAAGCGGAGGTTTTCGCTATCCTTATGGCTATGCGCTATATTGTGACAAACAGGTGGAGGGCTAGGAGTATATGCGTTTGCAGTGACAGCCAAGCTGCATTAAAAGCGCTGCCTAGCCCTCTTACCTCGTCTTAATCAGTGCTCGAACTCAAGCTTTCTCTGAATTTGGTCGGAAGGCTAAATACAGTGTATCTTTTTTGGGTCCCAGGTCACACTGGTATCCAGGGAAATGAGATCGCTGACGAGCTTGCCAGGCTGGGTAATTGAGAGGAAGAATTCTTAGGACCTGATCCTGCGTTGGGTCCGCCTACATCGGTGGTTAAGTCATCCATTGATACTTGGGTTTCTCGCTTACTTAATTATTTTGGGCTTGAGCGTCTCCACCATCTGTCCTGCTTGTGGAGAGGACGACGATACAGCGGAGCATTTCCTTTGTAGCGGTCCTGCCCTTGCTCGCATCAGGTGGCCGATCTTTGGGGCTAACATGGTGAGTGCCGCACATCTAGGCTCTTCATCACTGAAGCTCCTGCTCATCTTTCTTCGAAAGACGGGAACACTAAGTTCATAAATGTAGGGTGTCTGTTTGGCAGTACAATGGACCAGTAATTGTGTCTGAGCTCCATCGGATAGTAACAACCTCCGAAAAAAAGCCAACTGCCAATAGAACCATACGTCAAGGTTTATGAATCCTGAGCTCCTTAACTTAACGTAATGATAAATCTCCGTAAACAAAACAACAAGTAAAAGAAATGATTGCCTACATTAAACCCGCCAAAATCAGTGTAAGAATATTCCCGGAGCCTCATTAAATCGCAATTTCAATCTTTCATCTTAAAACTCATACTATCCCAACAGTCGCTCTATTTACGACGCTCTTAGCTTCTTTTGCAATACCATTCAAAGTTATTAACCATCATTTGCCAATAACAAATATACCTATGTCTTAACTTTATGTATAACACCTTGCTGGTCATCTCGATCTCGTCTGTAGCCCACGGCTAAAGAGCTTCGCTCTTTTCTCTTCCGCGTTCATTTCTCAAAACTCCTCATTAGGTACCTGCTCCCAACTGAAGGAGTAGGGTAATAACCATAATTTTGCTCTAGAAAATGCCCCACAAGAGCTGCTTCCCCACCGCGCCTCCCTAGAAGTATACAAGTGATAATTTGCGTCAAATTCTCGGCCACAATAACATCGCATGCAACCGAATTATTCAAATCATCAAACCCAACCAAACCACACCACCAACTGGTAATACCCGTCCGGTGGTTTTGTGCCGCACACAAAACTGCTGATTGTCGTAAAAAGAAAATCCAAAGAAACTCGATAAATCCGCTGCGTTATTGAAACATGAATCCTTGCATTTTATTGACTTGAAATGTTAGAACTCCACGACGGTGACACCAAAAATGAGATTGCGCTCATCAAATGCGCTGTTAAAGTGCTTACGGCTTACCTCTGGCAGAGCACCCCTGTAACCAACTTTGCTGACCATGAATCCAAATTGGAAGTGGTTCTTGTTTTTGGCAACAGCACAACAACAACAACAGCGTCATAGAGTTGGAGTGGTTTTGCTTTTTGGAAACAAGTATGGCCGCCAGTTGTTTACCAGCGTACACACGCGCGCAACAAGTAGCACCCACACAAAACAACGTATCAAGTGCTTGCTCTGCGAACGGTGTGCATGGAAATTGTGAAATTTTTATTGAGATTCGAACACAGGGGAAACGATCGAGGAGCAAGTGTGTGCGTTGAGTATACTTCCGCGTATCTCTAGCAATTTTTCGCCGTAAATCGAGCGCTCCTGCTCGATTCTCCGCCTCTGTAGTGGTAGTCTCCACAAGTTTTACCCAGGCTGTTGCTGATCTGGCAACTGCTAACTGCCAAGTCAAATGCAAATGGCTAGTGGTTAGTGGATTGGATTTGCTGGATACTTGGCCAGAAAATGGTGTGTTGATTTTGCTGATCTTGCAGAGAAGTCTGTGTTTGTGTTGTGTTCTCTTTGGTTTCGTTTTGTTATGCTTTTCCGTGTTGCTTTAGATTGCTTTTGTGTTGCATTCTTGTGTTTTCTTTGAGTTTCTTTTTCTGTGTTATGCTTGGCGTTTCTTTTTCAATGATTTTTATGCTGTCAGTTGCACTTGTTGGATTTGCTGTGGTTATTTGTATATTTTATTGTAAGTTGTACAATTCAAGTCTTATCCCTTTGATGTGCATTAGAATTAAAATTCTACACCCTTGCAACTGAAATAGTCAAGGGAAAATGGAACATCTCTAAGGCAGTCTTTGTTGAAGTAAAGTTGAAATACCATTCTCCACAGGCATTTAATTCTTAAATAACAAATTTGAATGTGGTAGCAGTGGGTCAGTGATTATCTGCCTGAGGCTAACGAGCTAAAAGGTTCTATATTCAATTGCATGAAAAATCAAGCATCGAAAGCGTTTTTCGCTGGCGGGAACGTCTTATTAAATATTAAACTCACGCAAAAGAATGTTTCAAGACGGTGAACCTAGATTCGTCTTTCTAATTAGCGACGTTCGGATACCTAGTACACGTAAAAAGTCAAACGAATTTCAAACGTCCTCATTGTCATAGTTGTAAAAATTAATGGAAACGAAACTTTCTTACTTACTTAAGGTGGCGCTACAGTCCGGGGTGGATCAGGGCCTCAACCAATACGCCTTTCCAGTTAGCGCGATATTTGGCTAACTGCCTCCAGTTGCGCACTCCAAGTTGGTTGAGGTGCCTTTCCAGAATGAAAATTTTGCGTTCGAAGCGACCAAGAAGATTCTCAACGGATGAATGGAAACGAAACGTTCTTCTTTATAGTCCGGAATAGTCCAAGGTCCCCTTCTTCTTATGTGGAATAGTCTTCCTATATACTGCTGTCTATCCGAAAATACAAATCGAGAAGAAGACCCGGGAGAATGACAAAAATTGACAAAAACCACCTCACGCACAGAGGTTGGTCTTCTCCTCCGTTCTAATCACCAGTTGGCGGGCTTGTACTCGTCACTCAGTTGACGCAAGTGGTAGTCACTTGGTCAATTGGAGAAGGATCGAAATGCAAGTTCATTTCCCATTCAAACAATCACTTCAAAGGAGTCTGATGATAAATAAGTGGTGTAGTTCGAAACAGCTATCATTCCTACCAAAGTGACTGTGTCTACTAGTTGTTGTTAAGAGTTTTTCCCTCAAAAAAAACAACAATTCACAAAATAATACAAATTGTTTAAATTTGTTTACATAAAATTATTAAAAGAAAAATTCAGATTCATCTGATACATTCAACATTCATTCTCACTCTCATCGCTAATATTGGAGTTTGGAAATGATTTAAGATGTTTTTTAGGTATAGTTGCCTGTAGGCTTAGTGGTTAGTGTGTTGGACTACTAAGCGAGGGTTCCGAGCTTCGAATCCCGCCAAAACCCAAGTTCCAACTTAGGTTTTTTTCCACTGCGCCACCTCTCGCGAACGTCTGACAAACATCCGAGAGTATAACTGTCTTGAAAGAGCTTCTCAATTGGCCGTTTGGAGTCGGCATAAAATTGTAGATCCCTTCCATTCGTTACAAAAATGATAAACTCACACAAAACGAATGGTTGTGAGAAGCTAGGCCTAGGTTCCTTCCGGACCTGTTGCGCCATCCATTTTTTTTTAATCAGCACTCTCTAATAGCCCCACGTTGGGCGCCAAATAAAAATATATGTGACTGATGTAAGTGATTGTTTGTATTCACTTTTAACCCAACAAATCCATATTATGCAAACCATCAATTTAAAATGTCTACCATTTAATTTACAACACCTTTTCCACTTGCTCATAAAGTACAGCTAAACAGTGCACCTGTACGAACCTCATACAAGTGCCGGTGCCTCCAACACTCTGCCTTCGAACGCACCAACGGCAACGACAACCATCGTATCGTTTTACCTCATTCGCTGCTTGCCTGCTTCCACTTCGTCGTAGTGTTTCTTTTTCTTCTTTCCAGCAGATAAACAGAAACATAGCAAGCGCATAGTATATTGAGTTTGACGCTTGCCTGTTGATGTTTTGAACGACAGTTTGCTGTAACGTAAGCAAGTGATCGCACAGATGTAATTTCTTCACGTAGCCGGGTCTACTATCGAACGAAACCGAAACTACTAACGGACGGATAGGCGAAAAACGCTCATAGATAGTTCAAGATACTTATTTTTATTTTTGTTTTGTTTTGTGAATGTTTACATTGGAGTTTTCATAGATTTTTTCTCTTTGTTGTGTGCCCGATTGACACGCAACGTCAGACTTTCTACCGAACTGCGAACTCTATCGATCCGATCGGATTGCGAAAGACGATTGACGATCGACGACGACAAACCACTTGATTGCGCATTAATCGAGGTTATTTTGGGGCAAAAAAACCCAAAGAGAAAGCGCGACTTTGTCTCTACGATCCTATTAGATCCTATTAGAATTTGTTGGATGCGCAGTTTTTGTTCGGTGTGATCTTGTGTAAAACAGAAGATACAAAGTGTTATCAGTTGAAAAAGTGGGTGTAGATACAGTATATGTACAAAAAATATTGACGAGTATCTACTAGTGCTGTGCAAATTTAAATCTAGATATACTTACCACAAAAACGGATTACGCCATTTCCAAAGCTGACCTAACAACAAAAGGATTAACGCTAGACCCAACAAAAAAAGCAACCAAACGAATAAGGCGATTAAGCATTGTTCTTAATTTTCGTTTGCATCGTTCATAGGTGAGTCCAACATTCGAATCCGAACCAACCTTTGTAGTCGTCTCTGCTGTCAGCAGAATTATTATTTTTGGCATAAATAATGATCGGGGGGAATTACAGACGGCGCCGCCGTGAGGGAATGATGAATATCATAGCAGCGGCTTTCTTCGAAGACCGCGAATTGCGTTCCATGCCCTCGTTTGCGCAAGCGTACATGATTACGAGGTTTTGTTTTTTTTGTCTTGTCGTTTGCCTTACCCCGTGAGAGGGTAAAAGGTATGTAATTGCTGCTGGCAATTGTTGATCGTTGTGTAGCCGGCTGTTGAAGTTAAGAGGTAGATACCTACGCTTTACGCATTGCTAAATAAACTATACGTACTTCTTGTTGCACTTTGTGCCAATCTTTTGACACCCCGTGTGAGTGTGTGCTGTGTATGTACGACATGGATTCCTGGAATGCTGACGTATCAGATTTCATGTATGCCTTCGTCGTAAATCGCAGACTGTAGGTATTGTTATTGTTGACAAAATCGATTTGTTTCGTTGAAATATGAAACCGTTACCAAAGTAAACAATTAAGGGTAACTCAGGGTTGGTGCAGGGATATGTGCCCGCGTCCACTTTTATCCGTTATGCAACACATGTGTGTCGTAAGTGGCAAACGAATGTGTCATCGGGTTGCTTTTTTTTGCTTTCTTAACATACGTAAACTGAGACAATGGAACAAACAAAATACGTGGATCACTTACTTAAGTGGCTGCCAAAGTCAAACGGCTTGAGTTGGTTTTGTGTTTTGGCAGCTAATTGCGGCGTTTTGGGGTTTCATTGACGGATTTCGGTTTCAGTTTGATTGGCCGTAATTCATTTTAGGTACTTTCGATGGAAACTTCTGCATAGACACTTGTACTAGATGGCGGAACTAGCTATAGGTAATGTTGTCTGGGTTCAGTCTGTAAAAGTTGGGTATTTTTTTTTATACATTACTGAGTTAATGATGAATGATCAAACTTCTTAAACCCCCACACAAACGTATTAAAGGCCAAAAATTACAGTGTTGAAAGGATTTGAAAAAGGGAAATGCTAGACTGCAAAAACATTTTTTTCTAAATATGTATATATAAAAAATAAATGATATACAAAACAAAATGTGTTTTCATCAGTTTAAAGAGAGTCGTAGTTGCATCCGTAAGACGGGCCATCCCTCGAGGGCGGATCGTGCCATTTGAGCTATATTTTCTCTGCTTTATTTGTGAACGCATAAAGAAGGTTCGCACTGGAAATTGGAAAATTCTTAAAAATTAATTCTCCATACATTTTGTAGAGAGATTTTTTTTTAAATTTTGATTGCAGTATTCAGTGAGATCGTACCTAGTTGCCAAAAATTCTACATTCATTTATTTATTTAATAGATGTTATTAGAGGAAACAAAGCCGGACGGGAACAACTCGTATATTTTATAAAATGTATCTCTCTGTTTGCAAGGAATTTCGTGCCTAAAAATATTTAAGAAAATAGTAATTGATAAAAATCATGTTTTTTTTACAACGAATTTTAGTTTTCTTGAACATTAAAGTATCAGTCTTCAGGAAAAAAAAAAAAAAAATCAACAGTAGCTACATATTTTTGAAATATTTACGATACCTACAAATAAAAATTACACTTTCAATTCGAGGAATCTAACAGTGGGTGTATTTTTTTCTTTCACTAAAGATAAGAAAGATATAAATCCTTCGCTGCACGCCTGTATTAGCCCATGCATCTCTTATCTCCATACGTACCCAATAGACATGATTCATCGCACTCACACTTTATCGGCTCACATTTCACATTTCATCTGACGCGTGGGAAAGTGGTGTTGTGGGACACATCTTCTTCGATGCACTGTATATCAGCTTAAAAAAATAAATAGTTGGCGCAACAGGTCCGGGGAGACCCTAGGCCTAGCTTCTCACAACCATTCGTTTTGTGTGAGTTTTTCATTTTTGGAACGAATGGAAGGGATCTACAGTTTTATGCCGACTCCAAACGGCTAATTGAGAAGCTCTTACCAGCTCTTACATCTCGGATGTTTGTCAGACGTTCGCGAGAGAACTGTATACCTATCAGCTTAATGCTGACGAATGACTAAAATTCCAGAGCAAATATCGAAAACAAAGTAAAAAAAAAAGGCTTCAATTCTTCGAAAATGGTAGATCTAGCATTAAAAATTCCAGGATGACGTTACTGGCAATTTATATTAGTTCGTCACTTTGATGTCTTTGTATTCCAGCTTTGCTCTATTATCTCTGTAAGGAGTAGTTGTTAAAGGGACAAAACACATAGGACTAATAATCTATTAAAGAATTTTGTGTTACCAAGTAATAAAATGGATAAAATGGACGTTTTTCAAACAGTTACCAGCTTGCGGAGTTAGACTTATAGCCAGAGATCGGAACTGCCTTAACTGCTGAAAAAAAGAAGGAGAAAGTAATTATTCGATTTTACGATTGAACACTTTGATTCATTGTGTGATGGAATTTGTAATACCTCTAAAACAACAGCCTTTGCTATAACATCGGTGAAAATTGTCATTGATCTCTAGGAAGGCTCATAGGTACGTAGAAAGGGCTCTTTCTTTGAAGCTTTGGGCTTCCTATGTTCTTTTATCACTGACAATTCTAGCAGATCTTCTAATATGCCTTTCGATTCGTATCTTATAGATCTCAACGATTAAAGTAACGGGTGATTTTTTAAGAGGTTTAGAACTTTAAAAAAAAAAAACACAAAAAATTCGAAAAAATGAAT
This sequence comes from Cheilosia urbana, assembly GCA_946477585.1. Classification (NCBI taxonomy): domain Eukaryota; kingdom Metazoa; phylum Arthropoda; class Insecta; order Diptera; family Syrphidae; genus Cheilosia; species Cheilosia urbana. The sequence goes on along the minus strand of OX297854.1, from coordinate 12,212,585 downwards.
GAAATATTTATTTGAATCGAATCGTTTGAACCTTGCAATTTAACGTTTAAAGATAATTTCATGCAAATGTTGACCGCGGCTGCGTCTCAGGTAGTCCATCCGCTGAGTCCAATTTTGGCATACTCTTTCACACATATCGGCCGGTATCTCACGAATGAATGCATGGATGTTGGCTTCCAGTGCGTCAATCGAAGCGGGCTTGTCCCTATACACATTAGCCTTGACATACCCCCACAAAAAATAACCTAATGGTGTCAAATCGCACGATCTAGGCGGCCAATTGACCGGCCCGAAACGTGAAATTAACTGTTCACCAAACTCGCCTCGCAATTGCGCCATTGTTTCGCGTGCTGTGTGGCATGTGGCACCGTCTTGTTGAAACCACATATCATGCAAGTCAAGAACTTCCATTTCGGGCAAAAAAAAGTTTGTTATCATCGCTCGGTAGCGTTCACCATTGACAGTAACGCTGCGATTCGCATCATCTTTGAAGAAATATGGCCCAATAATGCCGCCGGCCCATAAACCGCACCAAACAGTGGCTTTTTCGGGATGCATTGGTAGCTGTTGCAGCTTTCCAAGAGCCCATTCACCAAAAATTCGGCGTTGTGGTAGGTCGCCTGGCTTTAGTTCTTGCACAAGCTGTATCTTAAAAGGCTTTACGCACAAATCCTTCCGCAAAATTTTCCACGTAGTGCTGTAACAAAGGCCTAACTGCTGGGAACGGCGCCGAATCGACATTTCGCGGTCTTCTGTCACACTAGCTGATACGGCCGCAATATTTTCTTCACTACGCACAGTACGTAAACGTGTTGGTGGTTTAATGTCCAACAAAGTAAATTTGGTGCGAAATTTGGTCACAATCTTCCGAATAGACTGCTCAGAAGGTCGAGAATGACGATCATAAAATGGAAGCAGTGCGCGATGAACATTTCGAACCGAGCACGAATTTTGATAGTAAAATTCAATAATTTGCAAGCGTTGTTCATTTGTAAGACGATCCATGGTTAAATTGCAAACCAAACTGAAGCTGTTTGACAGTGACACAAGGTACTAAACACACGTCAGCTGTCAAGTTGCCAAAACCAAACCAGCTAAAAAATCACCCTTTAGTTTGCAAAATGTTTGACAGGGTTTTGGATGCAGTTCGAAAGATCGCCTGTCACTAGGTCAACGGGATGTCTCCGACTTTGGGTATTTCTAACTAAAGCAATGCGCTGTAGTAATAACAAATTTTAGTCTCGACTTAGAATTTAGGGAAGCTCACAATTGCGAAATTTGTCAAATTTGCCACTGTGAACTACTAAAATTTAGAGTCGAAACTAAGAATGTTTATTGGTAAGGCCCAATGATTCTCCATATTAGCGCCAGATTAATTTTTATCGAATCGATCAAACTGTCACAAAAGAGACTACTACCTGGGTACGCCACTGTAGCGTGGCTCAGAGCTATGAAAATTAGTTTGATACGGATTTACAAAAGTAAGCTCACCCCACAAAAAAAAAAAAAATCTGTATACTTCTAGGGTAACTCGCAAAAGTCGACCTGAGCTCCTATCTTCACCTATAGTCCAATTCAGCTTACAAGATTAGATCTATTCTACCTAGGTATACCTACAAATGAGTCAAAGTCGGATGCTGCTTAGTTGGAATTTCGTCTTCTCTTAGTCGGACTGCAAGGTTCTGTATAAGTTTACCATATGTAGGCCTTTATGTAAACGTGTGGTACTTTTAATTTTCCTCAAATAGCGTTAACAAAGTCTCTTCAGCAAGCTTAGAGGGAAGGTTGGTTACGGTCGCTTTCTCGGCAACAGTCTCGCTCAGGTATATGCTCAGAAATTATTCAGTCTGGTGCGTTCTTGTCCCCAGACTCATGCGATCTAGTTGTTGCTCTAGCAAACTTGTTGGACTTGAACTGGGGTATCGCTGTCGCTTCCCTTACTAATTTTTCACTTATTTTTTCCTGCTTAGAGTTCGATCTGCGATGTGGCTTTCAGTCATAGAAATTGCAAAAAGAGTCCCGTAGCACAGCCTACAAGTTGAATAGTCAGTTACCCAATTAATGAGAGAGTGGACCATGAAAAATCCCGACTGAACTCAGCTCAAGATGTAGCCCTCTTTTTCCGTCTTAAGGTAATTTTCCACTGCGCTTCCTCCGCGAACGACTGACAAACATCCGAGAGTATAGCTGTCATGAAACAGTTTCCCAATTACCCGTTGGGAATCAGTATCGGCATAAAATTGTACATCCATTCCATTAGTCCAACAAATTATAAACTCACACAAAACGAATGGTGATGAGAAGCTAGCCCTACGGACCCCTTCGGACCTGTTGCGCCAATTTTTTTCTTTTAGCATACATTTGTCACCATGATAGTTTGAGACGACATCGTTGATTCCATCTAGTGAATTCCCCAGCCTTATACGACCTCCCTCTGAGGGTCTCAAGTTAGACTACTGACTGGTCCAGGTTCTTCGAAAATTTCTCGGAACTGGGCCGTGCAGAGATATCGGATTTTCTCAAATTTGAGAACAGCACAATCAAAAACAACTTCACCGAGATCGGCACCTAGAATATACACATTTTCCTTCTAATGAATGCATGTGTTGTCGAATTTAACTAGAAGTGAACTAGTCAGACCTCCTTTCTTACCTTATTTCGGAAGTTAAATACATTCAAGCGTCAAAGTATCTCCACCGCCTTTCGAGTGAATATCAAACCCAATACACATCTTCTTTTCTATCGCCGGTTAATTGACGGGTTTCTCTTTGACTTTTCTTTCCAAGACGAGAACATTCAATCTTGCTGTGAAGTACTTCTGAAACTCCGAAGTTTAATGGTTCAGAAACTACTATACCCCGACTATACCGCTCGCAAACGAAGCCGCACATAATACAGTCATAAGCCCGTAGCTCCGAATTTTATCCACCACAGATGCGCGAGCCCTTCCGATCTCCTTCGGTTGTAAAAATTATAAATTATATAAAATATAAATGTTAAAATTACCCAAATACGATCTGAGGAATCAAATTTTCATTTACCACTCATTAATGTCATAGTCAGGTCCAACTATACCCAAGCAAGTGTTACAAGCCCATTAAACCGAAGCAACTCAATAAACCTATTAAATATCGGCTGAGGCGTGAATGCCTTCCCCTACAGTACGAAAAATTTCTCATTTCATGCCACGAAAGCAGCTCTATCCGCGCCATAGTCAAATTCCATAGAAATATTTTTTACGATCGATTTTATTTCACCGAAATTGTAAATTATGAAAAATCTCATAAAAGAGCCGCGAATACTCATATGCGTACCGCCATGACTATCAATTATTTAAGAAACAAACTTCACAGAAACCCAAAGATACACCTACACGTCGACCCTAGGGAGGCGACACAGAGCACTGTTCATGGTGAATTTCAGCGCACAAAAGGTGTTAAAGATGCCCCGAGCCCACAAAAGGTGCTCGTGCGTGAGAGAATCATAAAACTACACGCACACACGTAGTACCCAGCCCGAGGTTAGATAAAATGGCAAAAATAATAAAATTCGCACATACGCACAATGCGAAAAAGATTTGCGACACCTCCACGACGCTGTACAAGGTACGACAATCCAGTTACAACCGAAACTGAGCAATGTTCGTGACTTTGAAGCGTCAGCCAAGCATGCCCTATACGTGACATTAGCTCTAAACATACACCCAGTTAAGCGCCGAGACAGCCAACAGAACACGTAACGTACGCCAGTTCCGTCTGCTTAATTGTTGCACGCGTTTTGCGCGACGCGATGTGGCAAACTTTAAACAAGACTCTGACACAAGGAAACAACTGAAACATACATTTTTGTATGCCGAGCCGAGTGCTTCAAGTCGAACTTCTTCTACCTTGAAAGATATCAAATATTTACACTGAACCCAGGATAATTGCTCAATTAGCCTACCCTTCGAAATAAATCGACGTTAGATACACAGATAAGAGGTACACACAAATCTTGCGGCCTCAATCAATAGCTTTGCGTGAAGAATAAAAATTCTTCTACCATTGCCGGACGGCCATAAAATAGGGACTCTAAGTAAAAAGATACTTTGTTCCTTTGATTCGGAGAAACCTAAAATATTAGACCACTTCACGCGGCACGTAAGTGGCTATCAATCAGTGCGGAGCTGTGGAATTTGAAGTATTTTCCACAGAAAGCCACGACAACAGGTAGCTGAAGATACCGAACCTATGATACTCCATATCTCCCTAGGGAGATCGGCATTCTAGGAAGAAAAACGTCATCATAATTATTCTGCTAATCAATCAGCACTGGGAGTACGGAAAATATAAACGTCAAGTGCGCATGAGAGCCCGAACAGACTGCAGGCTGCTGGCGGTTATCTTCAGCGATCTTGTAACCTTGTTCGTGGCAAATCTGGGACGCGCACTTAAACAGAACACACACCGTGTTAGTAGGTTTCAGGGGTTAATTGGGCGCGGAGAATACTTTCTTCCTCGCCGAGGTCATTCCGTATATCTAGGGCTGCCAGATCTGAAAAATTAGCTGGCGGGACATTTTTGCATTTGAAGTGAAAAAAAGATTTTTATTTTAGTTCACATTTTATTTGTTGTAGATAATTAGTAGGGAGATAATATTTGGTTTAAGTAAAAGTATTTTAATTCATATTTGTACTTTTATGTAACTTTTTTAAAGCAAATGCTTACAACGTATTTAGTTTTCCGAATTTTCCGGTAAGGTACATGTTTAAAAATTACAAACTCAAGAAGGAACATAACTTAATCTGTTTCTTTTCTTCATTTAAACGACGAGGTTATTGTCAGAATTAGAGGGATCATAACCCTCCCACTTTACTGCATTCCTACTGGTCCGCCTGTATAGTTCGCCGGTTCGACCTCAAAAAATATCACTTCATCATTGAGGCCAATCAATTGCTGGTGTTTCTGCATTTGTGTGATCCAGGCGTTTTTAGGCCTGCCTCTTTTGAGCGATTGTAAGGGAACGTTGATTGCCATTGCCTTTTTGACAAGGTTTGTGGGATCCCTTCTTTGAACATGACAGTACCAACTCATCCGGTCGTGCTCCAATTTTTTTGAGATGTGTTTTTTGACGTGAAGACTTCCTCGGATTGTTGAACTTCTTATTCGATCAAGCTTTATTACTCCTAGTGTCATTCGAAGCATCTTCATCTCAGTTGCTGTCAATTTGCCCTCATACTTTTTGTACGTTGTCCAGCATTGTGAACCATATGTGAGCGCCAGACGCAAAACTGCGGTGTCGAGTCTTCCTTTGAGCTGTGGGGACATTTTTCGGTCAAAGAAGATGGCAGAGTTTTACTGCCACTTCATCCACCCTATGCTTAACCGATGATTGATTTCGTCATCAACGGTTGTTTCGCTGTTGATCACTGATCCCAGATATTTAAACGTTTCAAACTTTCGAACCACCACTCTATTCAAATAAATATCTGGAATGGGTTGGCTTGGGTCAGAGAATGGCAGTACAGAAACTCTGTCTTTTTTTTTAATCTAATACGATACCCATTCCCCTCCAGAACATCTACCAAAACATCAAGTGCTCGTTGCAGGGAAGCCTGGGGCCAGATTTTGAAACTCGAAACGATCAAACGTTTTCGTGCGCACGAATGATTTGCCCTAGTTTACACAACCAAATTTGATCGTTTCGCCTTACAGAATCTGGCCCCTGATCATCACTTATGATGGCTCAAAAAGCCAGAAAAAAATAACTCAAGCAGATAATCTAGGACTGTAATAAAGAGCAAAGGACTTAAAACACTTCACACCGATTTTAATTAGGAATTCATTGGTGACGCCTTCGGGGCATCTCACTTTTTTCCTTACTCCCTCGTACATGTCCATGACCATCTTTGCGTAGGTTTCAGGAACTCCTCATTTTCTTAGCGCTACCCATATCAGATCTCTTGGTTGTCTATCGAATGCTTTTTTCAAAATCAACCAGAATCATATTCAGATCCTTTAATGAATCACGATTCTTTTCCATTTTGCTTTGGATTATGGTTGCTTTACCCCCGACAAAACCGCGCTGTTCATCAGGCAGCAGTATTATTTGTCTTAGGCGGCAATCTAAATCCCGCTCAACTTTTCCTCCATTGATTGGGCATTGGTTCACCTCTCATGAGTTTGGAGATAAGAACCATTAGCCATCTGATCCCGAAGTCTCCCATCTTTTTTTATAACTCACTGGGTCTCATCCGGCCCAACCGCTTTTCTCTTCTTGGAGTTCTTGACCGTTTTCCCAACTTCTTTAGCTGTTACATCGGTCAATTCTTCATTGTTGGGGGAGGCGACCGAATTTTCTGGCGGCAGTTTCCGTTTTCCGGTTTTCGAAACTTTAATCACTATTAGAAGTTATATTCTGCTCGAATAATTTGTAATTTTAATATCATCAGCTTTCATTACATTTGTGGGAAATGAACTGGATTAAGCTCTCGAACTTGTATTTTATTTGGTAGTTTTGGAGCTCTATCGTTTCGACGATTATCTTCTGAAAAGTTAGGGCATGAACATTTCTTCTTCTCTGTGCGGCGATCTTGAAAATTGTTGTTCGCTTGTTCGTGGTTTACAAGTTGAAAGGCGGGACATTACAAAATATAAATAAATAGTTGGCGCATCAGGTCCGTAGGGACCCTAGGCCTAGCTTCTCACAACCATTCGTTTTGTGTGAGTTTTTCATTTTTGAAACGAATGGAAGGGATCTACAATTTTATACCGGATCCAAACGGCTAATTGAGAAGCTCTTTCAAGAAAATTATACTCTCGGATGTTTGTCAGACGTTCGCGAGAGGGGCCGCAGTGGAAAAAACCCTCAGTTGGAATTTGGGTTTTTGCCGGATTCGATCCTGGGACCCTCGCTTAGAAGTCCAGCACACTAACAACTAACGCCGACATTTTACGAGACAATTTTTCAGTGCGGGGCATTTTGCGGGCCACTTGCAGGCAAAAGCCTTACAGCGGGACAGTCTTACGTACATCGCTCGTTCACCCTTCCGCGGGTCAGTGAAAGTGACTGGCGGCCGCCACATTGGCCGATAAAGAAAAAAAAAAATTAAAAACTTCCCGATTGCATCCGAAAATAGGGAAAATTTCGACAAAAAAGCGATGCGTGTATTATAATTTTACCGATTTTATGTTTTCTGACGCGCGTCCTAAAAATAAATGCTGCTGCAAGTGCATATAGTTCGGATATATTGAGTAAATCCCCGGCTACACGTGCTCCACTTGATGAACATCTTTTTTCCTCACTTGGTTCGTTTTAGATACTTTTATAGTGTTGTTTGCGTTTCGAGTGTGTATCGGCCTGAATGTCCGACTATACGAAGTGTGGCATAATTATGTGAAGCAACACAGAACATGTGTGCAACGCGTTTCGGGGGAATCGGCGAACTCGTGCCAGGAGTGTTTGTGTTTTGTAATGCTAAGTTGGAGGGATAGATTTGTGGATGTGGATTCGATATGTTTACTCGATGTCTAGCTGGGTGTGCGCAATGCGTTCGACTACTTGAACTTTGGGGTGGCAAGTTAACACTGTGATTGACGATCGCTGCTGGCGCTGCGGAAATTATGCATTCTATGTGGAACTGTCGGAAGATTGACGGATTGAGTTTTGGAAACGATGCGTGAATTTGTCATCATTTAGGGAGACATTAGACAGTCGTGTGGGATAATGATTCCTACTACGTGAGATTGTGTGGTTTTTTAAATGTGGACATTTTTTAAAGGTTAAATAGGGTATGAGGGCTCTTATGCAATTTTAAACACTAAATCATGATACTTGCGGAACTAGTTGATATTGATACTAACAAAACAAAATAAAGAACCCAAACTTACTTACTTATTTAAAGAATGGTCCGTGATACTGGTTTATTTTTGGGTTGGTTTGGGAAGCATTCCGTATATGTAATTTATATCTTGGTTGATCCGTTCGCGCAGCCCACCGATGGTCGAAACATAGGTCTGTCCTCTGTCGGTGAGCTACGAATGATCATGAAGTCCTAGTCCTACGAGCTATATAGAAAGAGATTGACAAGCTACCTATTGCTAAAGCTCGGTGTGTACCTTCTTGCATCAATTTACTTCCGTATGACAAGAGGGTCAGTATAATTCACTTTCGGGTGGCTCATCTTTCACACTCAAACTCATATTACATATTATATTAAAAAAAAAAATCCTCAATGAACTCAGCTCTCAAATGAAGGAAAGACTGGTGTAATTTACTACCATCCCGGGTGGACCGTCCGTCCGAATTTTTAACCAGCTTGTCAATACAGACCTAACTTCAGGTTATTCTACATCAGAACCCAAAATCACTACTGGTAGTTCACTGCGTTCTCTCGATAATAGGCGATTTTCTTTATTCAGAGCCGAGAACTGAACAGAGCTCGAGCATGTTAAGAATGCTCTGAAGGCTGAACTGACCATTTATTAGTCTGCTGCTCTTTTTGCCGATCAATTACCTACCCCTTTTTTTGGCCAATCTGCTTATCAACGCTGATTAGTATTTACATTTGAATTCCGCATATTTTGACATCTGACCAAATATGCTGTACTTCAACTTATGCTTAGTCAATTTATTCTGAGTTTATAAATAAAAAAGAAACACTAAATGTTCATTCGCGTACGCGGTTTGAATCGATCGCAATTGCACCAGTCTAAGAGCATACACGTTCTCGTCTAAAATATCAGAAAAAGAGAAATTTAGCAAAATATCGAGTAACGAGCAGTTTTCCTCTCTTTGGCACGAAACAGCTCAGAGAACTTCAACCGGCTAGTACTAATAAATATGTCAAATGGATATATAATGAAAACTCGGTGGTGGTCGAATGATACCCTAGGACGTTTCATTTATTGCTAAAATGTAAGTTACGTATTTATTTGTGACATGGATTAGATGTCAAAGATGTAAGTGTCTCAAATTATAGCTCGAAGTCTATCCAGTATATATTTTCAGCTTCCTTAGAGAATTTCGCACAATTTTTCGAGTTTGACAGATTGTTAGTGCTTGGAAAAGTACGCGAATACCTTAAGAGACCTTTGATGTTCCTGACCTAAAACTAAGCAAAGACCCTGTTTTTTGACAGTTGATAGTTCTTATCGAATCTTAAAAATTATACCTCGTACATAATGTTGGTTTGTATAAATATCGTACAAACGCTTCAGTTTGGAGGATACCTGATATTGTGTCACATTGCTTTGAACATTATTCGACACGAAAGTGTTCGGTGATGTTTTTTTCCAACTTTGGCACAGAAGCTAAATTTCTCCATATCTTCATCCTAAACAAATAAACGAGTTTGCCAGGGATGGTGAAAATCAGCATGTACGCTATCGCTGTCATATGGGATACTGAGAGTATAACTTTTGGAAATTCCTACCATGATCCAAGATCTACCGTAGAAGTTTGGTTGACAGCTGTCTTTCCAGGGTTAAAAGAGAGCACTGATATTTGCATAGTGATTGCGCTAAGTTTAGGAAGTTGTTATACTTTGGCCAACAAGGTTTTTGATGCGACTTTGTGAAGACTTAAATTCTTCAGCTGTTTGAAAATTCCGGAGCGTCTCATTTCTAATCGATGGGACGAACGAAAGTTGCTACATTTTGGAGATAGTTATGCGATACACTCTGCTGATGCAAGTCATCTCAAGTTGCTTATTGGACACTTAACTTCGTGTTGGTTGTATGTACAGAATTGGTTTTCTATTTAAAATCCAGGTCAGGGGTGTCCAACTCAAACAAAGTCAATATTTTTAGCTAAAATCAAAAGATATCATACATTTTTGCCATATCAAAAGTTGTGAACTTATAAAGTATGTAAATGTCAGAGAAAAGCGGTCTTATATAAAATAATTTAAATTGTTAAATATTGTATGCCCTTAAACGCCCTTAAATATTCCATAAAACATATTTTGTAAAGTGAAGCCAAGAGGTGCATAGGATTTTGTATAGGTTCCAAATTTTCAAGTTCCAAACAGGAACTAATAAAAAATATGGGGAATAATGTCGAATTCAATATGAAGCTATAGGCCCATCATATTGCATAAAGTATTGTGTAAAAGTTTGCATACCCACCTTCCAAAAGCAAACTTCGCGAATATCAACTTAATCCAGAAAACAATTTATTGCTAGTCTTAGCAAACAGACAACTTAATTAAAACACAAAACGGCATTTCCATAATATTCATCTCCATACACTTAAAATTCTTTAACACTCTTTCGTAACAACTTAACACCAAGTTAGCATTCATTTTGAGGAAACGAGTCAATAAACTGCCAAACTATAGTCCGCTGTCTTTCAACTACTGCCAAATCTATGCTAATCAATGTAGGTGGACGTAGGAACCTGTAAATTCCGATATTCTGTATAAATTAATTTAAAATAAATATCCCCACTCAATAATTGAGTAACAAACAGATAAAAAATAACAGCCAACACGTGGACAGGAATTTCGATACGTGAATTTATATCTTTTGCACGCACAAAATCCTACGCGGGAGCGTCGAATGGATGTCGTTGTCGTCAGACAAGCCCATGGCGTTGTTTTGGAATTTTTATGGTTTATGAACGCGCCGTTGGGGGTTGACTTTTGTTACTCACAGCTCCAGAGATAATATCCGTTTAACTACCTTGTGACAGTAAAATGACGCGTGCAGGTATATGCTGGGCTATATCGCTGCACACCACGCATAGAAAGCAATTAATTTGAAAGTGAGCTGTTTTAGAGGAATGCTTTTTTTTTTTTTTTCGTGTTGGGCCATTGTTGTGGTGAAAATATAAACAAAAATGAAAGTGCAAAATGGTGGCACTTATGACAGGCACATCAGACGTTCGCAATTAGACAATGGAAAGTGGAAGCATGTGGGCTCTAATAAAAAACCCACGTACAAATGTTCAACAAAAATGCCTTTGTCTTGCTAAGCAAATTTATGCAATTTTTTGCTTTTTGTTGAGAGACAATGTAAGTGCCAAACATTTCTCAAAATGTCTTAATTGGAATGGCGAGTAATAATAAACACATTACGATGTATAAGTAGTTAGAGGTAGGTACTTCTCGAAGGGCTTGGATTGGAGTAACTAAGCCATTGTGCAATTACTGCCAGGCGCTGTTTGTGTTGAGCCCTTGAAACATAACGAGTTGTTTCAAATTTGATGAGAGCCATGGCTGATGACACTTCAGTGCTAAGTGCCACCACCTGTAGTTGATCTTCACAAACAGTTTTTCTATTGATTTATGTTGTTTGCGCAGTCTTTTGGACTCAAAATACCGATTCGCGAGCTCAAACAACAAATCATTGTTAAAGGGGGGTTATTAAAAAATGCCACTGAATGGATTTGATAAATCCAAGTCTATAAGAGGACTACAAGTGCTCAAGGTAATGCATTGTCTATCATGTGCGCCAGGGGCTACGACAAAAGTTGCTCTTGTCACGCACAAGGTTGCATTTAATCCCAAAATCTGAGACTGCACAGTCGCTCACTTGTACACCAATAGGTGCCAAAGGCAAAGCATTATTTTTGTTTTAAACAAATTGTTTGGCAGCGAGTTTTATGATGAGTAAATCTGCTGCTACCTGCTACACAATCGTGTTATTCAAATTTATCAATTAGGTGCGTCTCGATATTATACATATTGACATTCAGATCTTCAGAGAAACATCCCGCAGGTATAATCTTAAAAAAAAGAATCGGCCTGATAACATAACCTTGCGGAATACCACATCTTGTGGTTGTTATTTTTGATCTGTCATTGCCAGTCGAAACATATTCAGAGGCGTATTTGGTATATAAGCAAACAAATACAATAGTAAGGCCGACTGTGTTCCCACTTCCAACTGAAAATAAAAACAATTAGCTGTCGAAGTTCACTCGTCGGTACTGATAGACCTTTGAAATGTAGACACAGCTATATCTGACATGACTTATTCCGAACCTAACAGCGAAATATGTAACTCGACATTTATGCTCTTTAATTGTCAAAAATAATTGCAAAAAATTTACCACAAGTTGACAGACTACTACCAAATCGTTGTTACCTTTTGTGTACGAATTATAGATAGTTAAACACGTCCTAGGGTTTCTATTCGACAAATATTTAAATTTCAGATCAGAATTGTTTGAAATTGCATCTCAAAGACGGCATGTGTTGAATTGGCTCAGAGTTTTGAACTCAGTTATTTGGACATAAGAGTTCGTTACAAATCAGAGATAGCCATGCTAAAGATCAAGCTCTTCTGAGGTTAAAAGAATGTCATTACCATTTATTAAAACCAGTTTAAATAATTGAGACAGTTAAAAAAGAGTAGGTACGACAACGGACCCCTGAGGTACACCAACGTTTACTAAATGATTGTGAGGTTTGATGCCGGATAGCTTATATCTCCACTACAAAGACATTACTAAACAAAACCTACCTACAGATTTATATAGATGCATATTGCAGTGATTTTTGCTTCCATCTGTAGTCTCGATTAAATTCTGTAGTAGTTTCAGCTGTCAAACTGACTGTCGAAACTGCGGCTGTCATAGCGCCTAGGTGATTTTTAAAGAGGTTAGGTTAGGAGAGAAAAGACAAACGTGGAAGTAGAGTTGCCGCTTTAGGATCATTTGTTCGCAGTAGATTCTCCAGAAAATTTAGTAGATTGCATTTTTTTTGCAGTTAATAACAAAATAATAAAACAAAATTAATCAAAACGAGTAGATATTTAAACAAAAATTGTATTGTTATGTTTTCTGATAAAAGGGATACCTACATTTTCTCGATCTAAATGCATGCGCACTACAAAAATGCAGTAGCTCTAATTTTTTGGCAGTTGATTATAAATTTCGAAAAAAAAAAAAAAAAAAAATCCAGTACCACTACAATTTCAGCAAAGTGGCAATGCTGCGTGGAAGCACGAACCAGAAGTGGTATAGATAAAGAATTGGATTGAATAAAAGAATTTTCATTAGCAGAAACAATACTGAGACCACCAACTTCGGCCGATTTCTCTTTACTTTGCCTAAAAGCTATATTTTTACGGAGTGACCACGATTTGGTGCGCTAGTATTGTTACATAGCAATTCGTATTGACAAATGTCACGTAACTTCAAAAATTCCGGCTCACCAGCACACTCACAACGAATATGAGCTACTTCCGCTGTCGGTAAAGTTACTGTCAGCGTTCATAGAATTTTATCCGTTGAATTTAAAATTATTCCTTACGTCTGGATAGTATTTCTTTTTTTTAGGAATAAAGGAATAGGTATTCACAGGAGAGCGAATAGCTAACTGTGAACAAGCCAATATTCGTAGTTTCTGACACTTCATTTACATGAAAACTTTTTTTAGTCGCAGATACCCGCGAATCAGTTTCATTGTTGGGTTTGTGGATCGCGACCGTTTAATGTGGATTGTGAATAAAGTGTGACAATTCGCGGAAAGAATTTACAATTCGCGGGAAAATTGCTATAATTGTAAATAGTCAGTTTTTTTTTAGATTAGATGTTAGATTAGTACAACAAATTTCTTTCATAAATACAATTAAATTGATTTGTTCGCAGTTGGCCATTTCGCAATTCGCGCTCATGTGAATAGTCCTTAAGTGTACTTTTGCTAAGAATACACATATGTATATGAAAAAAGACAATTTTGAGCAAATTTTCTTCCGTCATTTAAGAATTTACTCATGAAATCGGTTTTCCCCTCTCATTACAGCCCACAATTGTTTAAGATCAATGTGCACCAGTACCTCTTCTCTATCCTCCCTATTAACCCTTCCACTCGTGCTGTGCATTAGCATTATAAGGGAACAAAAACCCCTTAAGCACTAGTGAATTATAAAAAAAAAAAAAAAAAAAAAAAAATGGACCCAAAAGCGGAAAGCACACAACCATCTTTGTCCTAATATGTTTCCAGTGTATAAAACATCTAATTTAAATTATTTAAGTGACCAAACAATTCAATTTATTCGCCTTTTAAAAACATATAATTCCTAACCAATGGTATTCAGTAATATTAAAATGTGGTATTCCCGAACTCTATGACATTTATCCAACAGTAAGTTGTCTGGAGCTGGCAGCATTGATTTTTATTTTTTGTATGTTTTTGCATGTCACACAGATTGTAATGTCGTTTTCCATTGGGATTTTCACATTTTGCTCCCAGATTTCAGATTTTTCGTGCCCAACGGAACATAAAAAATAAATAAATAGTTGGCGCAACAGGTCCAGAGGGACCCTAGGCCTAGATTCTCACAACTCCAAACGGCCAATTGAGAAGCTCTTTCAAGACCATTATACACTCGGATGTTTGTCAAACGTTCGCGAGAGGTGGCACAGTGAAAAAATTGAATTTGGCTTTTTGCGGGATTCGAACCTCGACGATTCGCTTAGTAGTCCAATACACTAACCACTAAGCCACTGCGCCTACCGAATGGAACATAAAACGAGATTTTTCTTTCTTTGCAGTTGCGGTGGTGCGTGTTTTAAAAGTCAGCTGTTCTCAAATTGTCATTTGTGTTCATAAAAATTCATTTAATTTATGTTGATATCCGTTGCAGTGGCCAAATGTAAATTTGTCTCTTTTTTCAAAGACCTCTCGCTCAGAAATCGAGATTCGCAAAATTGCTCTGACTCTTAAAAAAAGTGTTTTTTTTTTGCGGCAATGGAACATGAGATCTGACAGGCAGCTGATTTCAAGAATAGAAAAAGTGCTCTGAATTTGAAAAAAGTGTTTTTTTTTCTGTTCCAATGGAAAACGACATAAGTTGACATAACACCGATAGGAAAGCAAAATGGCGAATTTGAAAAAAAAAACTGAGGGTCAGAGAAAAAAGAGAAAAAACTTTGAGCCAGCGGCAAGAGGATTGTGAGTTTGGGGTCTCAGACTCAGTATGGTTTGTCTCCGATTATTAGTTTCGCGCATTAAAATTGTTGTTTTACTTCGAATCGTAACAATCTGTTTATGTATGTCTTATAGCCTCTTATCTCATAATAAGATAAATAAAAAAATATAAAATTAAAACAGGTGTGACAATTCGTTTTAAAACTAATTTTTCACGCCACGGCTTCGGTGACTCAATATTTACCGCCTGTACACATATTCCCTTATCTTCATTTCGTGTTTGCGAAAAAATCAAAGCATATCACGGCAAGTCTCGCCATAAAAAAGTCTACTCACATGCATTCACTGCAGGAAATTCATATTTGCACCACACATCACTGTTGTCGATATACAAACACTGAACATACATCGATAACATTGGAATCCACCTGTTTTGTTGGAACCACACCTTGCACCTTGGAATATCTAGCAAAACCTACGCTTGCATGTGCAGTACTTATCATCGCAAATCGCTAAGATCACATGGGAATCGGTTCGTGTGAATCTCCAGCCTCAATTGGTGAGGTTGAAATTAAAATTCCTCTTAAATTGCTATCCACAAAAATAAAATGACGAATGCTACCGTGTGGGACACGCATCATGTCATACTTTCATACGCACGCGAATTTTATCCACTTCACAGAACCAGTATACCTAGAGTACCAGTATGTACCTACCTACGACAACTGTGGAAAACGGAAGACGCAAAGTGGACCGACTGCGAGTGCAGTAATTAGGCCAATTTAAAGTGCTCCGCTTGAAGATTGGAAAATCGGTGGGGCGCGTAGGGGTCGATGGATTACAATTTACAAGTCGGCGGCGTGTGGCCGATTTTCTCAATAAAAAGTAGCAGTCCTCATCCATGTTTGGCGGTGAAATAGATTTTCGAATAAATTGCGGAAGTGATTTGGGAAATTGGACTGCTTTCAAATTTGTTTCATTTCTCATTACACATCGTTTCTACTGAATAACTGGAAGCAGGAGCAACTAGGTGTGGATGCTCTGAGCAATTTAAAAAAAAACATCAGAACGAAGTCATTTAAAAAAAAAAAACAAAAAAAAAACAGTCAAATGTGAAACACAAAATGACGCACATCGATGAATCGAAATGGGTAAAATCTCCAGATTGGTTTTGATTTGATTTTTAAGACCCAAAACTACTTTACTCTGTCCAACCAACTGGAAAATTAAAATATTAATCATCTGACTTGAGTGGATCTGTTTTCCACAGACTGTGCGCCCTACTCCATTAGTCTTCTGAATAATTTTGTTTGTATTTTCTTTCAATCTCATAGATATTCAAATCAAAGCATACACGTATACCTCCTACCTATTCACATATACGACTGTGCATCTGTGCATCTACGTATTTATGTAGATTTCTTTTGATTTCTATCTGAGAAATACATATTTTCTATTGTTATAAAATATGCTGAAGCGGGTTTGCGACCAGCTCATTGCTATTCAGGCAGACAGGCTGGCTGATGGGCGAATAATGACAGATAGACAATATTGTTTACAATGCATAGAAAATTAAAAATTCCCTTTTAACTTAAATGAAGGATTTGATTATTTTTTTGTTCTCATTAAGAATTCATGCCACGAGTGGAATATTGGAAACAAAAGAAAGAAATCGACAAATATACGGTAGCGGATTACAGATTAGATCTGTTGTTGTGCATTGTTTGATTGACCATAATTTTAAAATAGACGTTTGAGGGACGTTTCTATCATGCGGTAAGGGCGACACATTTCTTATGATTGGCTGAGTATGTTTTCAAACAGTTTTTACCTGTCAAGTTGACGAGACAATTCTGAGAAATCAAATGCTGTGTCAAGTGGTGTATGGTGGAGCTTTGTGATGTGCCGCTTGTTGTCAGGCACAGCAAGCGTTTTTTTTTATGCGTTTTTGATGATTTGGTGCTGGTTTGTTATGGCCACATTTCACAGAACTCATCAAAGTAGAACTTGGGGACGCCTTGGACAGTTTTTGATTTTAGAAGCGACTGATTTGGTTTTCGTTTTTATTAAAAAAAAACATTTTTGTTCGAGACGTCAAATGTCAAAAGAATGTCAGTTGTTTTATTTTTTTCATTTTTGACCTACAGAACCGACCCACCAATGACCAACCATGGTTTGGGCTTTATCAAAAAGAACATTTCATGCCATTTTATTCTTAACAATGATTTCGAGCTATTATAGATGGCGCTGTTCAGTTAAATAAAGCGCAACCTAGGAGCCTGATTTTCAACTAATTTTTCAAACAGCTAATGCATGTATTGTAAATTTATATATTCGTGGTAAAACGGCAGATGTAAGTCTACTCATTATCAAATGGAAAAAGTGAGCAAAAGTTTAAAAAAAAGAGTGGTGCCAATTTGCAAAAAAGGGGCTCTAAAAAATAACACATGATGTATTGTTTTCAAGTTTCGACTACTCTTTCGAGAAGCTAATGTCATTTTCCATTGGGATTTTCAGATTTTGCTCTCAGATTTCAGATTTTTCGTGCCCAATGGAACATAAAACGAGATTTTTCTTCCTTTGCATTTGTGGTGGTGCGTGTTTTAAAAGTCACCTGTTCTTAAATTGTAATCTATATATATAAAAATGAACCCCTATTTCCCTTGGTCCCAGCATCACGCACAAACGGCTGGACCGATTTCGCTAATTCTTTTTTTGTTGTGTTTGTTATTGTCAGGAGAACAAAGTTATGAAAGAAAAAATTAAGAAAATTGCGCGGAAAATTAGAAAATTAAAGTTTGAATGGGGAAATACACTTTGAAAAAAATGTAACGGGATAGAAATCAAGTAGTGACACTTCAAATAAAAAAAAAAGTATTTTGAATTTTAAAAGCAATTGTTGTTGTCAATTATTTTAATTATTTTCCAAGCAAATTGTTGTTGTCAACAATTTTGAAGTTTTTCTTTTTTTTTTTTAAATATAGGTATACCCAAAAAGTTTGTTCTAATAAATTATGTTTACTATGTTACATTAAGTAACTTTTTGAAATGAAGTAGATAGGTTCTTTGATTATACAAAGATGATATTATGGCCGACGATATTTTGCATCGAATTCGCACTGTGACATCGGATAATGAACTGGAGATGTCAGATGAAATGCGCAACAAAGCTTTGATTTGACACATTTAATCGAGAATAGGAGCGAGAAATTGACTTCGAACGAATCGCATTGAGTCAAGCTGTTCGAACAAATGTGCCAATGTTGAATCTATATATAGGTATAAAAATGAATCCCTATTTCCCTTGGTCACGGCATCACGCGTGAACGGCTGGACCGATTTCGCTAAATTTTTTTTGTTGTGTTTGTTATTGTCAGGAGAATGTAACCATAGCGCTTTTACAATTCAAAATTTTTTGATGTAACCTTATGGCGTTGGCATAACATTGACAGAATGCGTGCTGCAAATATCGTCAACGAGGATGTAAACAAAATAAATATCGTTTAAAACAGATGCTTCGATCGGAGTTATTATATTGATAAAATACATATAAAATAATTAATTTATTATTTTCAACAAAAACTGAATTTCGTGCACATCGTTGGAAAATCCTCAACATGTGGCGTTGTAGGCGTATGTCGTTATTCAGGTCAATTAAATTTTCTTTAATAATAATCTTCTTAATTCATACCTACAATTCTTTCGGGATGAAACTCGATGATGATGATATAACTCGATAACCACTGGGTCAATTTTTATGATTCTTCTTTTGTTTTGTTCGTATTGTTGTATTTCAGGTTAACGCAAACTTAAAAGATAGGATTTTTGACCCGCTATATGGCGTTGTAATCGATCTCCGAAACCATTCACCCGATTTCAATGAAATTTTATAGATTTATATTCTTCGTTCCCGCTTGAAGGATAGGATACTTTTGGACCTGTTGCCGATCGCCGAAACAGCGCTACCAAGTTGATTGAAATTTTGTAGATGGATATGGTTGCTTCCAGTTTTAAATTTCGGATAGTTTTTGACCTATAGGTGGTACTTTAAAAAACACAAGCGGGATAAGAAAACGGATTGTGGCACGTCTCACTCAAAAACAAAATCAAACGCTATTTCTAAAGTCATATGATGAAAATTATTAATGGACGCTGTCCAAATAAAGCAATTTGCGAAATGTGAGCATAATTTAATACGAAAGGTACGGGCAAAGCCGGGTGGGTACAGTTACCTACATATAAAAGAGACTGACGTCCGTATGTGCATCCATAACTCGGGGACAGGTAGTTCGATTTTTACGATTTTTTGGTTGGAAGGAAGGGCATAATTCTACCTTTTGTTGTGAAAAAAAACTTTATGGGGATTAGTTGAATTTTTGAATTCTTTAAATGTTCCGGGCCTACCTCAACATAAATTGGATTTGAAAGTCGGCTCAGTTAAAATTTTGTTGCGCAACATCAATGTACCGAAACTTTGTAACGGATCGCATTTGATTCGTGGGGAAGGATCTCATATCAAATATCATGCAAGTGATGAATTTGAGGGGAAAATTCAAAGGCAAACACTCTTATTCCGCAGATTTCGCTTATTCAGAACGATTTACCATTCGTTCGACTTCAATTTCCCGTGCGTCTCGCTTTCACTATGACAAATAATTTATTGCAAGGATAATAGATGGATGTTTGTGCATTTGTAGCATCAGTCTTGATTCCCCATGTTTCTCACATTGTCAATTTAGTGAAAAAGCGGATGGTTGGACGACACGTCAACATCATTGCCGAATTACATAAATTAGTAAGTGCATTGTGCATGCTCGGAATTATTATTTTCATTACATTAACAAATTTGGGCGGAACGAAGTTTGCCGGGTCAGCTAGTTTGTGTTTATAAAAATCAATTCAATTTATTTTAATAACTTTTGCAGCGGCCAAATATATTTTTTTCTTCTATTTTTCATAGACTTCTCGTCTAAAAACGTAAGTAAACACTTTTTAAAGTTTGACAAATGGCAAATGTTTTGGTGTAAGTGCAAATAGGTGTGAAAAAGCAAATGTGTGCTTTTTTTGCGCCCAATGGAATATGAAATCTGACAGCCAGCTGATTTCGAGAGCAGAAAAACTGCTCTGACTCTGAAAAAAGTGCTTTTTCTGTCCCAATGGAAAACGACATAAGAGTTATAATCGATAAAATTGCAAAAGAAAATTTTCTGTCAGCGTTCAAATGGGCTGTCGCTGAAAAAAGTGCTGCCAACCTAAAAATCGGACCTCTTAAAAACAAAAAACCTTTAGAACCATCAAGGCATTCAATTAATTATGAAACCAGGTATCATTCAAGTGTCTTCAATAAAAATTCCTGAATGCATAGAATTCAATGACTTTTTCTTTGCATAAATCGAGCGGCATTCGGCAGTTTGGGGTTCGTTGTTATTCCTGAGGTCGTCTCTAATTTATTTGCATAGGCCATGGATATTGAATTCGTCGCAAAAATGAAAAATTCACACAAGACGAATGGTTGTGAGAAGCTAGGCTTGGGTCTTTAGCCTTACAGACTTGTTGCGCCATGTATATATTTATTCAATCGATGTATATAAATCAAAGTCGCATCCATAGGACCGCCCAAAACTCGAAAACGGATCGTCCGATTTCAGCTATCTTTTCTTTGTTGTGTTTGTCTACGCCTAAGGAAGGTTTATAAAGCGAGAAAATTGAAAAAAAAAAAAAAAAAAAATTAATTGGAAATTGGAAAATCCGTAGAAATTGATTTTAATACCATTTTGTACTGGACATTTTTTTTTTTAAATTTTTATCGTAATAAAGGTACAGTGAGGTCGTGTTTCAAAAGTCAAAAGTTCTGCCTGTGTTCAAGATTTTGGCAATTTTCTTTATGGAAATCATTTCTTGATTACGCTGATTATTTAGTTTTCATAGCTCCAAAATGCAAATATTTCTAGTGGCAACAACACATTGTGTCAACGTTCCCTCAAGTTTAGGAACATAGAAAGCGCTATGTCTCAACACTCATGGCAGCTTAAATTCTGCACTGTCAAAACAAAGCACTTTGGTAAATGTGAGCGAGACTTTTGACAAGATATTTAAGCAATAAAACTCCTTAGCACGTGCAAACAGCTAATGTACTATATATTTATAAACCAAAAAAAAAAAAAAAACAAATAAAAAATAAAACAAGCATTATATAACACAAACAAGGCGGCCAATTATAATAGTACATTTATTAACTAATCTTCGACTCCAATAACTCTGTTGCTTGGTCATTGGTAAAGCATTTGACACCATTTTGTGGTTACAGCGCTTACTTCTGACTTAATAAAATACGGCCGACAAACTTTCAAGCTACACCAGACAGATATGCGAGTCCAACTTTTTAATGCACTCCCGGGCGCAGCAGCTCAGCGGGATTAGTCTGGTGGACTACAGACCTAGGGGCTTTAGATTTCATCTTCGAAAAAAAAAAAAAAAAAAAATCACATCTTAAAATGTTTTCCACTGCGCCATCTTTTGCGAATGTCTGACAAAGTGCCGATAGTAGAGAACAAAAATGTTGTTTGTACAAAAAATACAAAGGAACTGGCCCCTATGTCATGCTCTGCTAATTCTTTATTCCAAGTTTCATTTTTATGTCCACCTAAAGTTAGAACCTCACTGAAATCAATTCTGAACTGTGTAAAACGGTCATTCAAAGTTAGGCCTTCCGGATCTAATAGCTTATTCATTTCTTATGGAATTATTGTTCGCTCTTTTTCGAACTTTTTTTATTTCGTGAAATCACAAAAGGTGATCAGGTGATCCACCCAACACTGTTAAAAAAATGTCTTCAATTCATAACATTACGTTACAAACCACACGAGCAGCTCCTCCATCAGAGATAGCACATCTCCTCGTCATACGGCTGTCATTTTTGATGGTGCTACGAAATGAAATGCTACCGAAACAAATCTTCAAACATTCCAGATGCTGCAACTTGATGTTCGTGATGACAACAAGATCACGAGATGTCATCTCGTGCTTCTCATCTTCTTTTTCCATTTTGCTGCAAGAAATCGAAACGTAAACGTGGATTGTTCGTACTGAACTGAACAACTTTCCCTCGTAGTTTTACTAACTGCCTCAGTTAAATTGAACGACACTCTCGCATCGAAGGTGATTTCCTATAAAATTTAGTACACCTCTCAACTCAGACGAAGAAAAAATGTCGTTCACACAAGTATCTCAATTTTACGACTAGCGACCTCACACTTGAGGGTCCTTTCTGTACCTTGAAGTGAAGGTTTCGATTACATCCAGTTTTGGTTTGGCAAAAAGTTATTTTTTGTCTGCTTATGGCATCGCCCATGTTGACATGGCTAATTATGCTTTTGGCTGAAAATAATTGCGAAGGGAAACCTAATTGAAGGCGGCAACTAAAATCTCCGCAAAAAAGAAAAAAAAAAAAAAAAAAAAATTCCAAATCAGCCAAGTACGGCCATTATGCTTGTGGTGATTAAAAAATTAATGGAGTCTTCAGCTTTTTGTCAGGGTAACTTATAAGTATCGTGGGAAGTGATTTCGATTTAATTAAATTGAGAACCGATCGGGCTCAAAAAACTTGCCGGCTAGCTTTCTCGGTAAGAGTATCGCGAATTTAATTTATGACCGAAACTGGCTGGCAATCATTATAAATATTATTGAGTGATTAGTTGGGCACACTAATTGACATGAGCTTCTGTATAATTAATGGGACTAGACTGGGCCAGCTGGGAGGGGGATTCATTGTGATTGGCAATACCAGATTGACAGGCTAATGAACTCTTACACAAAGCATTATACACTCCTACAGTGAGTTGTATTTGTATATTGTTGATGAGGCTATTTTGTTGTCGTCCTGTTTGGTTTGTTTAAAAGTTGATCAGTCAAGATACGTTTGAGCATCAATAAGTCGTGCAGACGATTGGGTCTGTGACTAATGGATGATTTTATTTTTAAGACAAGAATATGAAGCGTTTAAGGAAATCACTTTTGAAGGGGTATCACCTTTTGCCTTGATCCGGTTTGCAAAAGCTCATTGTGAAACATATTTAAGGCCCATTTGCTGATACTACTTATAGCTATTTAAGTACTACCTAAATACCTTATGGGCTACTTCTTCTATGTCATATACACTGTCACATAAGATTTTTTAAGTGGAACTTAAATCATTATGAGTAGTAGCAGCACACGGGCCTAAGTGTTTTAGAAGCAGTCCGACGGTATTTTAGATCAATAATTAAGAAAAGTTATTGAAATTTCTTTTAGAGTTACTGCCCGCTCTAATTTGGAAAGCTAAACCCCCCTTATGGGGATCATTTCTAGTCAGTAATATAGGCTAAAGGTAATTTTAACATAAAGCTAACGATTCACGACTGAGTCGCACAAAACATTCTTGTTCATCAAAAGTTGGGTTTAGTCAATTGGTAGGTAGGTAAAAAGTTCGGAAACAACCGTACGTAGATATTAGCTGTTTCCAAGAAAAGTGTTTTTGATGATTCGAATATGGAAAATGAAGGACGCAATAATTTTGGAAACAGCAATTTTACTCTAAGTATGCATTTTGGTCAAAATCGTTACATCTGTTTTCAAGTAAACTAAATAAAATTAAAATTGAAAAAAAAAAACCTTTTCCAAAAATCTATTGTAGGATTTCATAGAGAAAAACTGAGCTCGGTATTTAGTTAGAAATGAGCATATTACCTTAAAACTGAATTTTTGTAACAATCGTGTGGACCGTTTTTAAAATATGCCTAAATTTTAAAAATACCGAAAAACTGAGTATGTTACGCTAAAATACCAATTTTGTTTAAAATCGTTAGATCCGTTTTCGAACAAATAAAACTGGTATGAATATTTTATATGGGAAGTTCCATTAATATTGAGGTAAGCTGCAAAAAAAAAAAAAAAAAAAACGGCTCCGAGGTCCACAAACTCGAAATCCGCAGTTTGAACGGGCAGCCATTTATGTTGTAGGCCTCGTTACATACGGACAGACAGATAGAAGTTTGCGATCGCCTTTTTGTAGTCCGTCTATCATCGTTATCATCTTTCTCTTATAACGTAGAGGAAGAAAATCAAGCGCATATGTTGTGTATAAAGCAGTAAAAGTGGTCCTTAACTATTTCCCCTCGCCTATTTGTATATAAAATATTAGGTAAGCTAAAAACAAAAGACAAAGTCAATGAGAACTAAAATGAGATCACTATTTTTAATGGGGAAAAATACGGCCCTCCTAAACTGCTGTCAAACCAATAACTAATAAGACAGAAAAACCGGTACAAGGCAAAATATTGAGTTGACATTTGGTTTGCACCGTTTAACGATGAAAGCCCTGCCTTAGATAGTCGATAAATATCGTTCGATAAAGGCAGCCACCTCAATTTTCAATATTATCTTGTAACATCATTTGAATCATGGTTTGGATGGTATACAGTTTTGAATCGCTCTATGATTATTTGGTATTTCCAAAAAGAAGACCGTAACGAAAAGTGAAACGCGTTCAAATGTCCCACTTTTTCTACAGCAACCCAAGTTTGGAGTAAGTTAAACGATTTTCAATTTCAACCTTCATTATGCAACTTCAAATGCCCCGACGTTATTGCGTTTCATTTTTCGTTACGTGTTAATTCCTTTTTAAATATTTCACTTACCTTCTTTACTTGTATTGCTATTAATTAAAAGGATACCGACTCACCTTGCACTTCTACAGATGCTTTCCCATTTTTGCTATACATACACAATTGTAAAGTCTTTCTCTGAATTTCTACACGCATCACTTAAAACTACATAGGTAACCAATTTGTGTAGATTTTGACAAACCATAGGGCTTAACTTGGACCAACATTTTTTTGTTATTCCGTCACAATCTTCCATTATGCTGAGATGTACGAGTTCGAAATTTGTTGACCATATTGGCGGTTGGAAAAAAAAAAATAAAAACCTACCCAAAATCGGTGATCACGTTAAACTAGATCAGTGTGAATCAGTAACAATTGAATCCAAACCCAAAACGAACAATTTGTATTATAATAGCTGGCCAGCCCAAAAAGTTCAATTAAATTACAAAAGAATGTCGATCGACACTGACGATCAATCGATCGTTTGAATGTGCTCCTCGGGCTGTGCCTATTACACAGCACCTATTACAAATTCACTGCATTCACATTGAATTTCCCTTTCATTCCGAGCCCCTTGCTAAGGTCAAAGTCAGTTTTACGCGAGCAGCCATGTACATCGCCAAAACATCGATCTAACATCCATTGTTGGAGTGCGCACTGCACTTGCCCTCATTTCGGGCTCGAAATCACGCCCGAAACTCGAAAAACCGGCAGACGCGACGCGCAAAGTTGACGCTTTCGCCTCACGTGA
Organism: Cheilosia urbana; assembly: GCA_946477585.1. NCBI lineage: Eukaryota > Metazoa > Arthropoda > Insecta > Diptera > Syrphidae > Cheilosia > Cheilosia urbana. Next base: position 12,187,336 of record OX297854.1, on the reverse strand, counting down.
AATACCTACATAATTTGTTCGGTTTTCTGGTGTGCAGTTTTTTTTTTTTTTTTTAAATTAAGTACCTCCCTCCACCGATGCGATGCGATGCAGTTTGATCATTAATTGCCTACTCGCTCGGATGACAGCTAACAGGTATCTATCTGCAATAGCACCTCGTCGGATGGCAGCTCGATTCATCTCATCGAGCACAGATGGAGATCAACAGCATTCCGCGGTCGATTTTCTGGTTCGCGCTAATGGCTGTTTATTCAGTTTTTGTCTAAGGCTACCGTAACACTTTTCTGCGCGCCAAGTCATTCATTCACGTAGTGATCTTGTATTGTGGGCTTTTTTTTTAGTATGAGTGAATCAGGCAACGAGTTCAGTTTGAGGTACTCTTTTATTTGTTTAGTTGCACCTCTGGGCTTCCGCGATAATGACAATGATGATGCCAACGATCGTGCAAAGTTATACCATGCTAACGGCGCACGTAGAGTGTCGGTTGGTAAGCATGTGTGCATGTGCATGCATATACCCATTGAAAGACTGCATTTGTGCCAATGACTTGTGTTGTGGTAGGTAACTAATGTTTTGCCAGTTATTTGGAGAATTAAACGCGTTCGCGTGGAACTACTGTGAGGATTGGCGTTTTGCCAAACCTACATATCGCTTACAAGTACAGCTTATGTCACTCATGGCGTACTTCAGTGAAGAGGAATTCAGTTTTCAGGCTGATTAAGCTGTCTAGAAATGGAAATATTTATGTCTAGATTTTTAAACAGTCTTAATTTTTCTACCTAAGAGCATATTTGGATGGCAATGGCTGAGACTAAAAGGAAAAGTGAGCCCCTCCAAAATGACTTCAAAACGACTTCAAAAACCATTGTCAAATCAATTATTATTAACTTTCTCCATTACGTAGTAAGAGAAATATATTGTTTTCGTACAAAATTTGGAACTCGAGATGTTAAACAATTCTTACATTACGATGATGGAGTAATGCAAAAAAGTGGGAAGCAAAATTCTGTCCGTCCTTCCACAGTCCTACAGCCTAAAAAGCTGCCCGCATTTCGTTTAAACATCGAATTTGGAGTTTGTGGGCCTACAGTTCGGGGCCGTTTTTTTTTTTTTTTGTACATCCCAGTTTGATTTGTTCGAAAACGGCACCCACGATTTCATCCAAAATTGGTATTTAAGCTTAAGTATTTGAGGTAAACATGACTGCTTACTCAGTTTTTCTCTAAATAAATTAATAAGGTACTTTTTAAATATGGACATATCTCGAAAACGGTCCATTCGATTGTAACCAAAAATCATTTGTAAGGTAATATGGTCATTTTTAATTTAAAAGTAAACTCAGTTTGTCTCTAAGCGAGGTATCGAGGTTCGAATCCCGCAAAAATCCAAATTCCAACTTAGGGTTTTTTCCGCTGCGCCACCTCTCACGAACGTCTGACAAACATCCGAGGGTATAAATGTCTTGAAAGAGCTTCTCAATTAGCCGTTTCGATTCGGCATAAACTTGTTGATCCCTTCCATTCGTTCCAAAAATGAAAAACTCACACAAAACGAAAGGTTGTGAGAAAGCTAGGCTTAGGGTCCCTCCGGACCTGTTGCGCCAACAATTTATTTTATAGTTTGTCCCTATAAAATCGTAAATACAATAGATTTTTGGAAAAAATTAACCTTAAAACGGCACTAACGATTTTTACCAAAATGTATACTTAGAGTAAAATTGGTCTTTCCAAAACTATTGCGTCTTTCATTTTCCATTCGAATCACCGAAAACTCTAATTTTAAAAACTGTTGAAATCTCAAAAAAACCAAGGAATGCTTACATCCCGAACAATATCCATTACTAACGTTTCAGCTAAAAAGTTTAGCAATACATGGAATATATCAAACTAAATGTTGCAAAGTTTTTTACTGTTTTGTATACGTAGTTTCACAAAACGCTCTAACAATTTTGATCAAAATACATACTAAAGATGATGTAACTATTCTAAAGAAGATCCCCTACTTGGTTTTACTCAAAAATTTCAAATAAATCAGTTTTTAAATTATTTTTCAAAAATGACTTCCCAAAAGTCGGTCTTTTTGTAAGACTCAATACCGCACTTCCATTAAAAATGTAATAATAGCGATGCAAAACTTATTTTTAGCAAATATTACCTTCTTTTCAACCATTTTGAATGTGCACCTTGAAATAAATCCAACCGCTTTTAGTAGTTTACACAATCCAAAATCCAATCCAGTGTCATTATATCTATACCGGTCAGAAATAAAAACATGCCCTATAAGATCAAAAACAGAAACTCCTACTAGGCTTGTCCTCGCACTCAAACATTTTCAAAGTGTAAGAGCTTATAGAATAGTAGAGTAGGCGCAGCCGAAATGGGGTTAGTAGCTTGCTTAAAGCAATAACTGATAGAACCTAAGCTGACTTAACCTATGATTACACGTGTCTTTATTCGTGGTAATCTTTGACATGCTGATGTCAGAAAAATTCGTCGATTCGGTGGTCACTCGTGTGCCTTTTGTGAGAGTGCGCTGCGACAGCCCACGTGACCAGACGCTTGACAGGCGATCGTAGTGACGTAGTGACAAATTTAGAACAAACATTTAATGCCGTCGTGTGAAAATTTGACATAAAAATTGACATATGTAATCGTAGCTTTACGACCATATTTGACAATAGCTTAAGCCCACAGATCCTTAAGATTCGTTTAATATGCGGTGTGAATTTTATGAAGGGAATTGGTTTAGCTCACTGATAGGAACATTGCAGACGATCGGTAGATGAAAGTTTTGAATTTTTAAATCTTGGCATCTTGGCATTTGATTCTTTGGAAAATCCCGTGATCGGTTTAAAGCAAACAGAAAAGTGTGTATAACTGAGTTTTGGGGCATGATCTCATCTGACGACAACCGATTCGAGGTCTAGAGTATACCACTTATTGAATTACCCAGCCAAATGATGTGGTTAACTATTTGTGGATGTGAAAATCTCTAAATCTCAAATGCCTGCGAGAACTGTTATCGAACTCCCAGAATAATCGCCCATCACCTACACACTTACAAGCTTTCATGCAGCGAATCGACTCAGTACATCCCTCCACAAAACCTACAATGCACACCAAAACTAAAATATTTAAAAAAAAAAACTCCTTTCCACTTGAACGATCACTGATAACAAACACCATACACTTGACGATATTTTTCAAATAAATGCACGTCCCACCAATTTTGTTAATTACAAACAAAAAACCTCCTCGTTCAAAAACGATCACGCAACGCGATCACATAATTGATTTGGAAAAGCTTTAGAACCAAAGATCAGTGAACCGTGATCCATTCACCCAGCCCCATCTTTTTTCAATTCAATTTGTCATCACTTGACTGAAGTTGTTGACTGGAGAAAAAAAAAAAACACCAGAATCACCCTCGAAAGACACAAATCCATAAACATCCAATTGAGGGGAATGATTGGCGTTCCCCCCACAACGGCATAATGTTGTGACTTGTCCGTTGCATTCAATACAGTTTGACGCTTTCAACTTTTTTCTATATGTTGAGTGTGCCGTATGTTTGTTTTCATTTATCGCTCACTATGGAGGAGGACATCGAACGTGAGGGCGTTTGATGAGATAGTACAAAATGACCACAACCACAAATTTCCGTGATTAAAACACTTAACACCCACGATGGCGTCGCGGTCGATCATTTTGGTTACATAAGTCATAATTGGGAAACGGAATAGATAAAGTGTCGGCCATTGGCATATGATTGGGCGACAACTGAGTAGGTTTTGTCGCATTTTGTAATGGCATCGGTGAGTGAGTGCCATCTGACCTTCGCCGACAAGTATCTACCATCTTTGGACATAAATAATCCTGTCACAGATCTCAACTCTTCAATTCATCTCCCATTACCAACCAGTAGCGCTGTGTTCTGCGAAAGATCAAAAAGCATCCACGCGCTGCGCCATTGGCGAACTAATAATGGAGAAGAAACAAAAAAAAAAAACAAACGACCGACGACATTAAAAAGTGATTCCACTCGGACAGTTGTTGTTAAACTAATAAATTATGACCCACATGAGAACAATGCCCTTGTAAATGTACATATCGTTGTATAGATACCGTGTACGGCAGAACTTCAACAGCGATGTTCATCAATTAAACCTTTGTGCGAGTGCGAGAATCTGACGTCGCATCGTCGTATAAAAAAACAAAATACAACCCAGACTGATGGAGATGGACGTTGAGTTTGAGTTGGATGGAGGACAACATTGAAAAGAAATCTGTCAGGATTATTAACGCCTGTAGAGGGCATTTAAGATCGCATTCCAGCGGCGAATTCTGTGCGTGTTTCTTTCTTTTGTACCAAGGATCCAAGATTACCTCACGGGGCTATAAATAGAAAATGCGTATTTATAGAAAGCCGATTAGCGCGGAGGTAATTTGTGCAACATGCGAGTTTTTCTTTGGAATTTGAAGGCAGTTTAGAAACTTTTTCAAGGCGTCGATAAGTAATAAAAGGGTCAGTACACCTCCCTTCACTTTGTGTTAAGAAATCCAAAGGACAGCCTGCTCCTAAGTGATGAGGTGCGTTCAAAAAGAGATGTTTCGACATTAGTCATTCCGATATGAGCCTCAGTCCTCCACTTCTGTTTTGTACGTCATTAATTATTCCCCACGAAAAATGTTTATTCAAGCAGAACCATTAAAAGCCTGATGTACCTATATCCATCTCCAGCCATTGAGCATTGGATCAATAAAAAAAGCAACACTACTTAAACAAAGGCGACATTCCTCGACAGTTGATTGATAAACACCAGTACAAGTGTCCATGGTCATCTAGCACTGTCATAGACGAGACATCATGCTCCCGCACCTCACATAGTTCTAAAGTTGTTTTGTGTTTTTTTTTTCTCTACAAACTTTTTCCATATTAACGCGACAGAGTCATCCCAAGTCTAATCAGTGATACTCCCCACCTTTCGCATCAAATGAAATTCCAATCAAATTGATTTGCGGCAATTGTTCAGGGCCACTTATTATGAGACTTGTTGTGTAGTTCCCAGCTGCAGGTGCACAGCGTTAGAGTGTACAATTGATCGCATTCCTGTAGCAGTTGCACTCATAACAGTCATTGGAATTACGAGTAGATATGTTGAGCACTTGTGTGTGATTAATGATTGTGAATGAAGTACAATTGCTGAGTATTCGGACCGTAAGTTCACGTTCATATTCACACCGATTGCCATCTAAAGTACAGTCGGCACCCTTTTGCTGGAACTTATGCCAGCCAACGATCCATGCAAATTGTTATGCTTATCACTCGATGTGCACACGCACTTGGGCGTTTTCCTATGTCTTTGTCTATCCCATGCGTGGCTGTTTCTTCTTTTTTTTCTCAATTGTATGAAGCAATTGACCCACGAATGTGCATTAGCCAAGGCATCGATTGAATAATAAATTCATGACGCAAATTGAATGATAAATTTTGTGCTTGGACGTGTGGAAAGGAGCTGGCTGCTATAATATGCAATTTGAATTTTGTTTTCTTGTGACCATCTCCTTAAGTGGAATACATTAGCAAAGTATAGAGCCGGAGGAATGACCCTATAAGGGGACATGTTGAGCAGTGTTATGACCAACAAATGTATGAAAATCGTATTTGAGTGGATATATTATGAGGCCGTTGATGTAGGTCCGCCGGCAGGTTGCAAGCAAATAAAAGATCAGAAAGTAATCATTTTCTATTCAAGGAGCTTTTTTTTGCAAGGGTTTTTCCTGTTCGACGTTGGACAACTGAAAGGCCCGTTTGGTGATACGACTCATAGCGATTTAAGTTCCACTTAAAATCTTATGGGACAGTTTATGACATAGAAGAAGTAGCCCATAAGGTATTTAAGTAGAACTTAAATCGCTGTGAGAAGTATCAGCAAATGGGCCTTAATGTTGCATGATACATGAAATATGAAGCCGAAGGATTTTCTATATGTGCCGGACTTATCTTTTTACAACTGTTGTTGTCTCGCTTACGTTCATGGGAGTTACACGGTTGTCGCTGAAATATGTATTTCGAAAAGGGGACTAAAAAGTGGCCGCAGCCGAAGAAAGGGGACACCACATAAAATGCTAATAAAGCAAAAAAAAAAAAAAATGTATTTTGGTCAAAATCGTTAGAGCGGTTTTTGAAAAATTTGGCAGACAAAACAGTACAAAATATTGCAATGTTTAGTTGGCAAAATACTATTCGTTAACTATATATTTTTATTTAAAGTTTTATCGAAGTCAAAAATGGGGTTTTCGAGATATGAGCGGTTTTAGAATTAGCGTTTTCGTTGATTCGAATTGAAAATTAAGGACGCAAAATTTTAGGAACATCAGTATTATTCTAAGTTTGTATTTTGGTCAAAATTGTTAATGTCGTTTTCAGGTAAACTAAGGAAAACTAAATTTAAAAAATTTACTTTTTTCAAAAATCCATTTTACGATAATACCGAGAAAAATTGAGTTTGCCATTAAGTTGGAAATGACCTTATAACCTAAAAATAATTTTTGTTACAATCGCATGGACCGTTTTCGATTTATGTCCAAATCTCAAAAATACCGTTACTCGAATTTTTAGTCAAAAACTGGGTATGTAGTCATGGTAACCTCACCCACTTAAGCTTAAATATCAATTTTGGTTGAAATCGTTAGAGCCGTTTTCGAGCAAATCAAACTGGTACGAACAGTTTGTATGGGAAGTACCATTAATATTGAGGTTACCTTGAAAAATAAAAAATCGCCCCGAGCCCTAAGCCCACAAACTCCAAATCCGAAGTTTGAACGAAATCCGGTCAGCCGTTTAGGCTGTAGGCTTGCGGGACAGACAGACAGACAGACGGACAGACGGACAGTTCGGACAGAATTTTGCGACCCACTTTTTTGAGTTCGTGTATCATCGTAATGTCAGAATTGATTAACATCTCGAAATTTTGTACGAAAACAATATATCTTTTTTCTTACTACGTAATGGAGAAAGTTAAAAAACAGCAACAAGACATTTATTTTTAACAAAAAACATTTTTTTTTCGTTACGAAAAACTTCTTTTCATGTGTTTTCAGTTGAATAATGAGTAAAATCTTGCTGAAACTGAAACAGGGGGTATTTTGATCATTTTTCATAAAGTGGGTGCCAAGAGTCCTGCCCCTAAGGGTTAGGAAATGCGGGTCATGAATAAAATGTCTAAGGTTTCAACACAATTACACATTCCTAGAGCATCATCATTTGCTGACTTTAATATATAGACTAGATATGGTCATTCCTGTTTGTGTTGTGTCAATTTTTTTTCGGAAAACTAATTTTTTAAAATTTGAAATTTTTAATTTGAACTAACGTGCCCGGCGACGAAAAATTGACTTTTTGACTACAATAATTTGGAGCATTCACTATTCCACTTTCCATCTGAAATTAATTTTGTTGATCCAGAAAGCTTTTGTTTTGACAAATTCGATCTCACTGTATACTAGGATCAAAACTTAAAAAAAAACTCACCGTACAAAATGTATACAAAGTCAATTTTCACGAACTTTCCAATTTCCTGTTCAAATTTTCCAAATTTGTCGCCGTATGAACCTTCCTTAGGCGTAGACAAACACGACAAAGAAACCCGGAAGATCCAAAGAATTCAAAAATTCAACTAATCCCCATAAAGTTTTCTTTTCACGACAAAAAGTAGCATATGTCCTTCGTTGGGCCCATGAGAATTTAAACCAAAAAATTATAAAAATCGAAAGATTCGTTCCCGAGTTATGAGTGCACATACGGACGTCAGTCTCCCGGCTTTGCTCATACCTTTCATATTCCTGCTCATATTTCACAAAGTGCTTTATTTGGACAGTCTCCATTAATAATTTTAATGGTTCCACAATCCGTTTTCCTATCCCGCTTATGTTTTGAAAAGTACCACCTCTAGGGTCCAAAACTATCCTATCTTTCAAACTGGAAGGAATCATACCCATCCACAAATTTCAATCAACTCGGTAGAGCTGTTTCGGAGATCGGCAACAGCGCCATATATCAGGTCAAAAAGTATTTTGTCTTTGAACCGAAAACCAACCATATATGCATCCAAAAAATGTCATTGAAATCGGTTAAGTGGTTTCGGAGATCGATACCATTGACACTAATCTGGTCCAAAAGTATCCTAATTTTTAAACTGGAACCAGTAATTCGCATCCACAAAATGTCATTGAAATCGGTTAAGTGGTTTCGGAGATCGACAACAACGCCACCTATCGGGTCCAAAATCCTATCTTTTAAGACTGCCTAAACCTGAAATACATCAATACGAACAAAACAAAATAAGAATCATAAAAATTGGCCCAGTGGTTATCCAGTTATAGCGTCATCGAGTTTCACCCCGAAAGAATTGTAGGTATATAAAAGAAGATTATTATTGAAGAAAACTGAATTGAGCTTAAAAACGAAATATTGGCCTACAACGCCACATGGTGAAGATTTTCCGACTTTTCTTTTTTCCTAAACCTTCCCTGTTTCAAGACAAAGAAAACAAAACTGGAGCCTTTACCCGACTAACGCACAGCAATTGATTTATATATAAAGAGTTTTCCAATAAGAGGTGTTATTTTGGAATTCAGAGAAAAAAAACATTTTTAGAGATAAATGATCGGATGTTTATTTCATAATAAAGAGGAAGGTATGCCGTTAATAATGAAAAACAACATCAGCCAAATGGCCACCACGAGCACGCATACGGGACCATAACCTTTCACAATAACACCTCTTATTGAAAAACCCTGTATATATACAGAAGAGATTTTGCTTAAAGTTTAATCCGTTTGAATTTGAATTCGTTTGCAGAGGATTTAAAAATTTAAAAAGAGTAGGATGTCAACAAATATCTTCTTTCTTTGAAAAAATTTTCAAGTCTTCATTCAGGACATAGAGGAACCAAACTAGAGAGCCAACTGAGAGCAGAAACGGTACATTTACCCACAAACTTCCTATGACCTTGTACAGCCTAGGAATTTCCTAAGTATTAGTGCCTGTACAAATCAAAGGAGCGCCATTGTTGCCGCACGCATACTGAGGCAATTCCTAGGCAGGAAATGGACTGTCAATCGGGCGGCCATTACTAAGTTGAATTTATGTGGGGGCGACTGTGTTCGTCATTTTTGGTGCCGATTAGTTACACGGCGTTCACATCGCAGTTCAAGTTAAACATTTTTAAAGTTTATGAATTTGTTGGAAAATCGAATTTCGGATATAATATAGGTACCTAATATAATTTCATCACAATGTCAAATACCTTTTAATAATCATTTGTCAATATCAGAAATCCATCTCATGTTATTAATCAGAGAAAAATGAACTAATACGGTTTTTTGCACTTTTGCTTTTTTTTGTGGATTTTAATCTCTTAACTTCAATATTTAAACACAATGTAGGGGAAACAGTTTGTATGCCGTGGGAAAAACATATTTCAGTTTAAACATATTTTACAATCTCTAATTGATGCGTAAAATGCATACTTACACAATATAAATATGTGCAAACATGAATTTGTTAAAATCAAAAAATTAATTCAATATTTTTGTTCCGTAGGTATATATGTAGGTACTTTTGCTCTCAAATTAAGCTTTAACTTTTTTTCAGAGTCTGGATAAATTTTCGAATCTTTATTTCTGAGCGAAATTCACACCTACTTACACTAACACCAAACATTTGTGGTTTGTCAAATTGAAAGTGTGTTATTTTACGTTTTAACAGACGACAAGTCTGTAATTAGTAATTCAAAATAAACTTTATTTTCAAAAAAAAAAAAAAATTTTGCAATAATGAGCTACCATAAATTTAATGTCGAGACTGAAATTTGTTAAAAGTATTGCGCTATATCTACAAAACACGAAATAGAACATGAGAATACCTACATTAAACAAAATTATTTGGATTCTCACGATTGAATACGCCAAATCCGAAATCGGAAATTATATCGCAAAATCCAATTAAATACCACATTATTAGGCGTGTTTTTTTGAGCTTCAATATCAGCAAACCAAAGAAAAGTAGGATTTTCAGCACGCAATTCCAACAACACTACTAAGAATCCTCATAGTGTCAAATAGAGCGTAGTGGTGGTAATTAGGAGCTGAAAATCCTACTTTACTTTGATTTGCTGAGATCGAAGCTCAAAAAAACAGGCCTATTGTATTTTTGTTAGGAGTTTAAAGACATAGCTACTTGTATTTTTACGATATTAATACGTCTTTTTCTTTCTTTTTTAAATATGAAAAGCATTTGTTCCTATGTAACATCATTCAACACTGTACAGTGTTATTCAACTACAGAATTTCCAATCGCACTTTGATTGTGTACAAATATGGTGCTAAATAAACGAATTTGAAAACAACCAAAAAGCCCTCCACCAGTTGTGAAACTCAAACGCACTTGTATTGATAGATCTGAGAAAATATCTACATAGATTCGCAAAAGTGCTCTGAAATCTGAAAAGATTGCTTTTTTTGTACCAATCGAATACCACATAAAGTTACTTTTGCCCTAGTGGAACCTTGGGCTTAACTTACATGTGGTTAACCTATTTATGGAACAACCCCCAAGGTTTATCTGCATGAATTCTGCTGTCAAAAATGTAATTCATATAAACAAAATTAAAAAGATCTTAAATGTGAATGGATGAACATTTTTTGGAACCGAATATGGATAGAGAACAAGTACAGCTATATAAAAAATCATACTCAACATTTCTTTGTGCTACATTTATTGTTATAAATGCATTTACAAATTATTTTTAATTGAAAAAGTACCACCGGGCGGCCATTAATTACACGTATTCACCGACAGGAAAAATAAGAGCGCGCGAGAGAGGGCTGTCATTCAAAATTTCCGGGGAAAATCGGGTAGGTGCACGGGAGTTGGCTCTCTAGTTATGGATACTCTCTGATTCAGGAAGATGCAGAGAAGCCCTTACTGAACCGATAATCCTCTTATTGAATGGATTTTAATATAAAAAACTCTTTTTCCTGCAAGGATTCTCTTTGATTTATATATTATCTACTCGTGTGCAGTAAATACCAAGCTACTACCAACTAAACGTCAGCGCAGTACTTTTTCATGTGCATTTGACTCTCAATTGACTACTTAACTCCTTATCTGGGCAAAGCCAGCTAACCCATTGTTTTGCGTCAGCTACTGCCGCCTACTCACCGTTTATTAACAACCCACGCTTCATCCGAGGATCCCAGATGGATACAAATTTCATTGACGTTAACATATTCACTCGCAGTACCCATCAAATGGCCAATAGCTAACCGGTACCAAAACCGAAGCAGGTGCACTCCTCGTATCTCGAGTTTCGCATCTGGAAAAAGGTTTCACTGGCGGTCGTTTTGTAATTAATTTCGATCTAGAGCAAATCGCTTACTATCTGTTCGAGTTGTCGGTGAAAAAATAGTAAAAATTCCTCCGAGTGGGTTGTGCTCACAGACAAAGCACGTTTGCTTTAGCAATCCAGAGCAGAAATCGCAACTAACCATCTGATAGGCAATTTTTGATTTAAGTGCATTTTTTCTTCTCATTACAGGTATGCGGCAAACAAGTTAAAACGGACCAAGAGCCATTCACCGATCCTCGAAATGGCTTCGCCAATGAGTGCTGTGACTCTCTATCGCAGCCCGGGCGGCATGTGCAGCTCGCCGCCAGTCAATCAGCAGTACTTCAACAACAATGAACACAAACGCATAGTGCAACTGTTGAGTGCCCCAGCGATCTTGTCGCCGACATTGGAGCCCACCTCAAAGGGACTGCTGAATGGACCGGGTCAGAATAATTGCTTTCTCAATTGTGCAGTTCAGGTGAGTCTCTTAGCTCTTAGAAGTAGTGTGACCTCATTCTGGGATGGGTTTTTCGGATCTCAAACTGCAGCTGATCGGCAAACTAGAACTCTCTCCGCACATCAGCACATGTGAGCAGAAAACGAATGCAGGCAGCCGCGAAATTGTATTCATTACACGCGAGGGTTTATTCATTTTCATGGGAAATGGACTTCCATTCCATATGCATATGGATGCACCAAGGAGGGCTCATTAAATGGCGTCATCGCTGCCTAGTTGTTCGACATGCAATAGAAATGTTGTGTGTGCTCTCTTTTCTTCGCGTTTTGTAGGGTGTGGTGTGTGGTGTGTGGAGCTCATGTTCAATTGTGAGAAGCTCAATTAGTCTGCATGTTTCATTGTCTGCGACATAAGTAGTTCTAGCCGGGAGGAGATCGAGTCAATGGGTCTCGGCATGAATCTTTTGACATGAGATCCAATTGTTCTTATTTTTCCATGTTTCTCGATGTTGTGTTCTCGGTTGGTAAATAATTAATTTGCGCTGTGGTAGCCCTTGTCGAAAGTGTATTAGGGGCGATGCAGAAAGTGCAACTTCTCATTAGCCATAGCATATGATAAGAACGATGATTGATGTATTTGGCCTGGGAAAGCGAACAGTTTTCTGTTTCTGGCAAATTGTGCTAATGGGTTTATCTTGCAGATAGATAAAAAAGCAGCAGATTTCTCTATTTCAAAGGTGATTTGCAACTGACTTGTGAAGGTGCAACTGTTTACCACTATTTGGCAGCGTGCCCCGGCCCCCGCCAGACATATTCGACTATTCGCATGAATTTTCACGGGAAGTTGCTAAGATGAAAGCGAAACCTTCTTAAATTCTATAAAACAAAACGCTTTGGTCTTAAAATACAACCTACATACCTTATTTGAAAAATATGAAAAACTATATTTGGTCTTAGGTTTCAAAGCCGTTGGCCTGAAAGCGACATAAAGCCAAGTAATAAAATTTGGCCTTGGAAAAACTGTATTTGGTCTTATGTCTCATAACAATTTGCTCTTAAGACACTTTGGGACGGCGCCATAAAGCCAAGATCTAAAATTTGACCTTATGACGCTTTTCCAAGGAGTCATACGGCTAAATTCTCATATTCGGCCCTTCATTGCTTGGCCTTATTTCACGGGACCGCCCTTATGGTCACTTTTATCGACGTTAGGCATTTTTAATCTGTCACCTACTAGGAACTCAGCCTTGAAACCTCTCATCGGTCGCCAGGTTGCAACAAACCTAGTTTAGTTCTCCTCCTGAAGAAGATCAGTCTACTAAAATCTACGTTAAAGAACCCTCAAGTTATGGACTTCCAACCGATAGCCAATAGAAGTAACAGAACGTCCTGCCCACCATATCACTATCAAGCTTCACGAACAGCTTGAAAATCCTCTATGGAGTGATATATTGGGATCTCTATTGAAGCTCTGAATCCTAGTCTATCTCTCTGCCAGTCGAAGTATTGAAGTATAAGTACGTATAATCGTAGCGTTTCGTCAGGCAAAAAATAAATACTCGTAAACTTAGCCAAGTTACCTTCAGTACCTAAAGCTGCACTTCTACGGCCATAGGGATTAAAGAGGTTGAAGATCGAAGATTTAAGGTCTTATGCTCTGCGTCTCTCTTTGGAAATAAAAGTATTAAAAGCAATGGGCTACCAAAAGTGTTCCAGGTGCAAGTCTTGCATACGTTTGTTAAAACAATTTTTCATTTCCTGTTCGGTTTATAAAGCTGGTTAAATTCGTTGAGATTGTCTGATGATACGACTGAAATGAACGCGCTATCTACAACCCATAAAGTGGTAACATTTTATCGAAAAACGAACCTTACACCGCTTTGAACCTTGTCGAATCACAAAAGATGTCAAAATACACTTTCGGTCAAACTTTTGTATATGCTGCAATGTGTTGAATAACGAGATCGACCATACGAAAGAGATAGCAGTGAAATCCCTCTTGCTCTATTAGATAGCACAGAGTAGGCTGCGAAACGCAGCTTGGTGGATGAGGCAGCCAAATTGGGTTCATCTCGCTTTTTGCATCTGACGCCTTCTTCCAGAGTTCGCTTCCGTGCACACAGTTTTGGTAATAGGGTTTTTCAGTGAGTTTTAAAAATGGTAGCCATTTCTATATTTTCTTCAAGTCGCTCATATAACTTGTGGAAGATTTCTTGTAACAATAATCATCTGGACGATATTTTGGTGACCATTTTAAGTTATATTCTGCCCGAATTTACTTGACCATCATTAGCTCTCATTACAAGTATGGAAAGTAAATTGGACTAAGCTTTTAAACTTGTGATTTTTGCACTTAGTTGATAGATTTGGAGGTTCCTTGTTTTGACGAAAATTTTCTGAAAGGTTACGCCATCAGTGGCCCTGGCCATGTTTTCTATTTTGACATGAGAGTCCATGGCGGCTCTTATACGGGGTTTTTCTTCTTCTCTTTTTCAGTGTAGTTATTTGGACAGCTCATATTTTCTGGAGGGTGCGATATTTATACGTTGTGTTAGAACTGTTACGAAAATACCAAAAATGCAGTTCTTCCAGTACAAGCAGCCAGCAGCCTTTTCTTTCTAAATTTACTATTGGCTTAATTTTTTTTGTTAAAAGCAACTGAAATTTTTTTAAAAACTAAATGGACTGTGGAGCTGGTTGCGACTGCTGAAACCGTATTTTATGTCAAATGACAGCCTCAACACTCGGCCTGTAATCCGATTTTTGATGTCTACCCAAACCTCAAAGTAGTCATTGTTGTGGAAGGTCTTTCGATAAAAAAACAAACAACAAAGAGATGGTGGAAATTTGACCCAGTCCATGGACAGATAAATATTGTGTTTCACGCATAGACCCTGACCCTTCTTAGGGCGATCTTAATCTTCTTCTGGTGTTTCCATAAATGAACCCAAATGACTGAGGGAATTCAACTGTTCTGTCAATCACTTAAGGGAGGCTGGTGATGGATTAGTGGTATAGAAGGATATGACCTTATCGTTGGAAGGCGATCTCAACACATGGTGTGTGTAACTATGGAGGAAAATTGGGTCGAGACCATGAAAAGTAAAAATTGATCAAGTATACCTAAGAGAAATGCACTATAAATATACTGAAAGAGAAACGATGTTCCTAGTACTCTCTGTAGGCATTCGTTCATAAATCTCATTTGACCTTCATTTTTTAGGCATAACTCATGAAAAAACAAAAGAGTTCAACTGCGAACTGGGCTTACTCTTTTCTTCGGTTGGTGTTCAATTTATTTGTTTTTTGTTTTTGTCTGTTGTTTCTTCTTACAAACACTCTAACCATCAATAACTATCCGAAACAAAATGCACCTGCCAACTTCATCACTGTCTATCAGCCTGTTGAAAAGGGTTTGCATTTTGGACCAACGTTAAGTTCTTCATATCCGCGTGTCTAACTCTTCTTTGCTCACCGGTTGAATTAAGAACAAGACAAACCTATATTTCAGAGGTGCAGGTGCCATCACACGAATTTCGTTTAAACAATTTTTCGTTGCTTCTTTTACCACGTGCTGCAGCCAATTGATTTACCGTCTGCCAGAAGTTCATGGTCAGATCTTTATTTTAGGGTTGCGATTCGCGTGCGTGATCAGCGATCAGCAGATGCAGATCAATTTTGTTTCAAACTACTACTCGTTTTTGGAGACTCATTTGCAAAAAAGTAAAAAAACAGAACCAATATCTGTACTTTGTTGACTTTTGGGTTGCTTCATTGGAGAATTAGTTCCAAGCCAACGACTTGAAAAGAGTTGGTATTTTTTTTTTGTCAATTTCAGGCAAAATGACAATCAACTCTCTCCCACACACGTTCGGAATTCCAGCGAAGCTTCGATAAATTTTGCGTGAATACTATCTGAATGTGAAACGGGTTTTGATGTCGGCCAAGCCCAAAAAATTCCAAATTTATGTGATAAAGGGTCGAATGGCAAAAAACAAAAAAGAGAACCCAAACATCTTCTCATATTTTTAAGAAGCCAATGCAATGGGTATGTAATTTATGTTCTGGCTGACGCAGCATTACACGTATATAAGTCCACACATCGCTTATTGGCCGGTTATGCATTGTTCTTTGGAGTGGAAGCCATCTTCTGTGTAAGCCGAATAAAACAAATAAATGAAATAAACTTTATTAATTGCGGAGATGGCAATTTGTATTAGCGGGCTTTTGGGCTATTGAATTACCATTTGGAAGGGTTGAGTTTGTTTTGAAGGTGCTAATCAGCCGTAGTGAAGATGGTGTTAGAGTAAAGTGTGGCAAGTCCCTCTTAACTGATTGGGGATTTTTTATTTCTTACCCATAACATTACTCAGTGAAATGGAACCTAAATATGGTAGATGAGTGGAGGGAGTGCTCGCTTTAGGCGTGTTGAATGCCATGGGATAGACTACAACTAAGGTGGGTCGGAGAAGGTGTGTTGCAAATGGTACTGCGCGACAATTTATGAAGTAAAAGCGTCAGGAAACTTGCGAGTGTCATTTGTGAGAATGTTTTATATTTAGAAACACCACTGTATGGATAATTGGTGGAACTTCATTTTATAGTTTCGACCTTATATTGACTGTTTAGCCACTTTGGAGGAGGCACTTTCAAAGCAGATAATCTTTTTGCACACACTTCTATCGGGCTACGCTAGAAGAACCGCGCCATTCATGCCACTTTAGATGGATATTTCGGAACAATGCCTTTCAGTTGTCAGGGAGGACGACACTAAAACGTAAAACGTTGGAAAGTGTGGGCATCACCTCTCCGACTGCTGTGACAAGCATCAATTTATTGCCGAGTCCAAATGTACTTACTCCAAAAGCCCTCACTGAGCGCATGGAACCACTGAACCCGTCAATTCAAATGCTCCATCCCTATGATGATGATCCTCCTCCACCACCGTATGATGGTAGCGACAGCATTTTAATTAAATCGTCAGCGCAATAAAAAGGAAATTAAAAATTCCCATTTACCTCAGGGTCATAGACAAACAGATATACGTGTAACACGAAGAGACACATCCTACCCACGCTTCTAGCATGATCCACGAAAATGCATAAATTTCCTTCAACGGCTCGCCGCGCAGGCCATCGTCGACATTGTCGAACGGAAGGAAGACACCGATTTAAGGCTGCTCTCCCTGGCTCTGTGTGTTGCATACACAATGCACACAACATTTACGATGGGAAATCCACACACAGAAGATGATATAATTTGATATCTCCCCTCTGCTGGTAATAGAAGTAAGTAGTATGTAATAATAATCTCATAGCAGCAGCAGAAGAAAAACCAGATCGAGATTAGTTCACACGATAAGCTCTGCGCAGCAGCAGTAGGGCAGGCCAAAGCCAAACCCCATGTGGAACTGCTCAATCGTGAAGCATGGTAATATTCATGTTGCCATACAAATGGACTTTTGTATCGGCTCAGTCTCACCTTCGGTGCAAGTGCATTTGCAGTAACCATTGCGTGAACGAGCTGGCCGAAGGGGATTCGACTTTAAATTGGAAAAACCACAAATACATCCACAGGTGTCATCTTGATTCTCATCGCCCGGGGATCATCATATCAATTCTGTGCAGATCTTCCCACACCCATAGATCGGACTGTGGTGGTCTGGAATATTATTTATCGGTTGCAAATCAATTTTTTCACACTTTTCCCATCGACTGTGAGCGATGGCCGTAGACTTCGCAATCTTCCGTTGCACGGTTCGCAGATTTTCCTGGGAAAATCCCAATCCGCACTGCATCAGGTGGTGTAATTAATTTTTAAACCTTAAACTTAATATAGTTGGATTGGTGAAGGTCTGGGATGTCGCTGCTCCGCGTCTAGACTGGTTAATTGAAGAGAGCGAAACACAGTTCGTGACTAAACTCTTTCGTTTTGTATTGTAGACTTTGTTGCGCGCTGTGATTTCACTTTCTCACATGCGACCCCAAAGGACACACAGTCCCAATGTAAGTGTCTCTTCGTGCGTGGCGAGATAATAAAATTCAACAGCTTTTTATCGCCCTTGATATAGTTCGTTCTTATTCGTTTATGTTTGGGGTAATTCGATGCGAAATCGTGCGATGATCGTTTGTCTTGTTTTGTTGCATGTATAAAATGTATCGGCGGGGCGCGAGTATGGTCATTACGAGTGATGTGTGAGAACGTGTATAATAAGTCCATGCATAGCGAAGTGATTATGACTTTATAGCCGTCGAGCTTAACACAAACGTTTAAAGCGTTCAAGTGCTTGCGCAACAGTCCGGCAAGCAATACCCGGCTGTATTCATGGAATTGATGGTTTTATGTCTGCCGAGAGTGGTTAGCCTTTGATGTCTTTATAATTGAAAACTCACTTTCTTGGAGCTCTCGTATGAGTTCGATGGGGCAATGAATGTGGATGTAGTGAGAGGGGCGAATTCGTGGGTCAAACACCTTGGGCTGCATTTGTAGACCACTTGGCGGTCAAGTTGGTTTTATATTTGGACGTCTTATAGGAGGGGTGCGAATGGTAGAAAGATTACGAACTATGCGCGCTTTTATCCCGTTTGTGTTATGACAATTTTCGGAAGGCAATGAGTGAGTGAAAGACTGATTTATTGCGCAGCAAAGAAGAGACAACTCAGAGAAACAGCAGACCATTTCAATCCACAGTTTGTGTTGCTTCAGTCAGCTGTATTCTCCCTCTTTTTGTCAATATTCAAGCCTCAGTTTCCATACGCATACGACTCAAAGAAAGTCATATTACCAGCACTGCTACTTCTGATAATTGGCGATCACCACAAAGAGTTGATTTCTTTTGAGTTCCGACTCCGACTTAACTCCAACCATTAACAACCCGACAACTAATGTAGTTATCAACAAATGCCACGCCTTCGTACTTTCTTTTGCCAAATGCTGCATGCCAATATATTGTATCTCCGAAAAGGTCAATCGTATGCATTCCACTGTTGCCTTGCGAATTTTCACGAATGAATCAATCAATCAACTCATCTCATTCCTTGCGGATGTGGTAACAACTTGCCGGCTGACTTGAAAAGTGAAAAGAAATACGCGTAACCCAACACAGTTGGTGGCTAGTGAATATCTAGAAAATGTTGAGGTTTCTTCTTGCGATGTTCACAACCAAAAATCAATATTCTAGTGCGCCCATCGCTTGGAACGGCCGGCCATAGAATTAACCACGCGAAGGTGGATACCCAGGGGAGAGAAATTCTCCGCAATGGAGGCTTATTAATTTTTTATTAGCAAGGCGCCTTAATAGACACGACAGCTGTATCATCGATCATATTTATTAGCTGCGCATTTGGAAGTGTTAAAGCATTCAAAATCATTCAATATCCTAGGAAAAATGTGTAATTTAAAGACAGTTCTTAAAATGTTCTATTTCTAAGTCAAATCGAAGTCCTACCAATGGGCAATGCAATCGCTTCTGCAGCCAGATAAGACCCGCCACATCCCAGACATAGAAGGTGATTAATGGCATGCAGCAAAGACAACGCGAAATAAATGTAAACTACAACCAACACACACTCTGGTTCCAAAGTCCAGATTTATAAATAAACGTTTGAGAGACTTTCAGACCACGATCCAGGTGTGTTCCACTATATGTGGGTATACCTACTACGCCGTGGACGCTGGGAGTCGAAGGCCCAGCACGTGCTAATCTCCAATGGCTGTCTTGTCGTCGCCATTGAACACAAGAAAATAATAAAAAAAAACCAAACCATAGATAGACATGGGCCCAACACTCTGATGGTTCTTGGCATTTCGACCTCTCCGTAGCGATTGCCCTCGTCCAGGTAGACAACAGAAAAGAAAACCGTCCAACTCGAGTTCATAAAAATAAATTAGTGGCCATGGGACGGTAATTTGCTGGGCGATACTTTCAAACGATAAACAGAGGTTAATTGTTGTCGTAGGTACTTGGTCATAAAATCTAGCGAGTGCAAGAAAAATGCAATGACGACGACAAAGTGGAAGTTAAGTATATCCTGTGTCTATCCAATATCCGATTGATTGTGCGCACAGAACCGGAAGGATGTGTGTGACTCGCTTTCCTCCGGTGATTCTCATTTCCCAAGCCAATTATGAGCCAACCTTCCACGGAAGGGTTAAGTAATTGATACGATTTAGGCGGCGGCAGCATCATTTCGAAACATTACCAATTCCTGTCATTAGTTGCCGTGAAATTACCTCGCTCCGTCGAAATTCATTAGAGCGGTGATAAACCGCGACTATGGAAAAGAAACGACAACAATCACTAAGTCTCACACAGATCTGAGGTTGGAGCGGTACTTTTTTTTTTTTTTGGCTGTGAAAAGTATCTCGCAGCCAGTTTCCTATCCGAACTATATACACGGTGGGAGATGTCAATGGCCTCTGTGATGGCGACAGACAGAAGTAAAAGACGCGACAGTGTACACAAAAAGAGTGACATGGAAACTGGTGTTGAATTGCGGTAAATTATTTATCTCTTTCCTCGTCATTTCACTAACGAGATGGATACAGTGCGAATGGTATCTTTTTGTTGCGCTGCAAGCATAGCAGATCGGAAAATGATTGTGGCCCGTCAAGTGTTAAACACACGTCTGCGGTGCATATTTAATAGCGTGCCCAATGCTGACGCATATCCTTAACAGGATAATTGCTTCTTCCTGTGATGGAAAGGCTTTATCTGAGAGGAAATTGGTAATTGTTTCAAAAGTTGAGTCGTGTCAACCCCAGTTTGCAGTGCAACTCTTTTGTTTTTCTTACGTCATATTTCGTGGGGTATTTTTCGGTAGAGCGCACTCCTTGGTAGCAAATTCAAATTGAATTGTGCACAAGTATGTTCTGAATGTATTTATCAAATTACATGAGCGCGCACCGGTGTTGCGGTGCGGGTATGTCCGCGGCAATTATTTCCA
This sequence comes from Cheilosia urbana, assembly GCA_946477585.1. Lineage (NCBI taxonomy): Eukaryota > Metazoa > Arthropoda > Insecta > Diptera > Syrphidae > Cheilosia > Cheilosia urbana. The sequence continues at coordinate 12,166,540 of OX297854.1, read as the reverse complement.
GTATTGCACTAGTGAGACAGTGGTGCGGACTTGTGCTGGTGCTGTTGTTGTGTTGCTGTCGTGTGCGGTGTTGTTTGTGAGGATAATTGGACGTTGTGTCGACTACCGTAGAAGGAGAAGTCGATCAAATTATAGAGGGGGACCTTATCTTGAGCAATTATTGGTGATTTCTTAGACCGCTTCGTCATTGATTTGCGGTGCAGATAGGGTTTTAATTTACCCACTGGTACTTGTTGTTGAAAGGTTCTTTGAGTTTGGTTGGTTTGGTTTTCTCTGTCTGTGGAGTACAGGTATGTGTGGTTTGATGTCGGAGTTTGTTAGACAATTTATTTGATTAGTCTTCAAAAAATGCACCTTTGGATGGAAAGGAATCAGACAACTTTACAAAACCTGAAGCCTGCTGAATTGGGTTGTGTTTTTTTTGTTCCTTGTCGACAAAAAGATTGAGAGCGGAAAAGTGATTGTGGCCCACCAATGTTAAACACATGTGGTGATATAGAGAATATAAAATAAAAGATTACACTACTTAGTTTAACTTTATTTCTTAAGGACAATAATAATTCATTTATTAAATCAAATGTCGACCGGGAAGTTTTAATGCAACGCAGAGACTGAGACGGTAATCTGGAGTATTATCCTCTCCTTTTTTTTTATATACTTCTCCCGGGAAAGGCGAACCTATAACGCTTCAACAGCGCCCCGAGATCCCTGCAGATGTATGTTTGCTCTGCACTTAAATTGCTGCAAATTGTAGTCTTCTGGAAATATATCCCCAGGAAGCGAGTTCCAAAGTTTGCTTGTCCTGTAACAGAAGGAGTTTTTGAAAGTTGATGTCCTCGCGGTTGTCAAGTGTACTGTATGGTCATGAGCATTAGCAGCCTGTCTTGTTGGGCGCCCAAAAGTTGCATTTCGAGGGATAATGTCTTTGAGTTCCTCAGAACATCTACCATGGAAGTACCTATAGAATAAGCATAGGTCAGCGACTTGTCTTCTGTGCACCAACGGTTGTAGATTCGATGTGAGTGTAGGGTCTCTAATGAGTCGAACTGCTCATCTCTGTATGCTATCAAGCAGGTTAAGTGAATGTTTTGGGGCCGAGGTCCATATATGGGAACAATATTCCAAGCCTGGTCTAACCTGTGCTTTGTAGAGAAGGAGAAGTTGCTTGGGGCTAAAGTACCTCTTTGCTCTAAATAGGTAGCTCAACTTTGCGGACGCCGATTTTGCGATATAGGATATGTGGTTCTGCCATGTGATTCCTGAATTGACTGTGACTCCTAGAAGGTGCATTGAGTCCTTGTGATGGATTGGATGGTCATCTATTTGGATCTGAGGAACTGTTGATGCATTTTTTCTGGAAAATGTTGTGAGCTGTGTCTTGCTTGCATTAAATACAACCAAGTTGTCCTTTCAGATTTTGTCCAGATCATCATTTAGAGAATTAATTTGTTCACATCTCTGACTGTGTGATGTAGCCGTATTCACAGGCCCATTGTTCGAGATGGAGGATATGAGAGTGCTGTCATCTGCAAAGCTGTAGATATTATTATTTGTCGATCCAAGCAAATCGTTGATGTGGAGAAGAAATAGAGTTGGAGAAAAAATAGATCCTTGGGGCACTCCTGCATTTATAGCAAACGAATTGGATGATACACCATCTACAACAACTTGGATCGATCTTCCCAGAAGAAAATGTTGCATCCATCCGCAGAGTTGTTGGCGCAGGGACATAAGTCCCCGGGACATAACTCCCAATTTTTAATTTTGGGACTTATAACCCACTTGAGTGGGACATAAATCCCAAATTCGACTTGGGACTTATGTCCCACACTATCGGGACATAAGTCCCAAACAAAAATGTTGGGGCTTATGTCCCACCCAACAATTTTGTTTTTTTTTTGTTTTGATTAGCTTACAGATTTTCCCAGAAGAAAGTCAAACGCAATTAGTTTACTAACAATTTGTGGAACACAATGTAAGCATTTCAGTAATTGGTTTCTTAGTTAGTCCAGTTTTTAATATTATAAGCTACTTTCGGGGAAATGGAAAGTAAGACTATAATAACTTTAAATGACTTTGCATCGCGCGCGAAAAGAAACTTATAAAATTTTAGGTTTTGAGAATTTGAGAAAATAGAACTAAAAAAATCGCGCGATTTTTTTAGTTTTATTTTCTCAAATTCTCAAAACCTAAAATTTTATAAGCTTTTTTCTCAAACGAAAGAGATTTTGTACATTTTCTCATATCCTCAAAAGAAAATATAAAACTCTAGTTTTTGAGAATTTAAGAAAATAAAATTAAAATGTTTGGTTAGATTATATTTTTAGTTTGCTCCAAACTGTTAGTCTAATTTTCTAAATTATTAAGAACAATTATTGTTGGTGTGTGTAGTGGAAAAAGGGTTTGGATGCCTAATGGATTTCACAATATATTGCTAACTATTATCTATGCAAAAACTTGGGACTTATGTCCCATCTTCGGCAAAACAATTTTGGGACTTATGTCCCGATGGTGTGGGACATAAGTCCCAAATCGAATTTGGGATTTATGTCTCACTCAAGTGGGTCATAAGAGGCGTGGAAGAGACTCCATTTGCTTTCTAGGAGACCCGAGATCGAATAAGTTCCAAAAACCTGGAAAGTAGAATAAATTTGGTCCCAAATGGGTTCTTGCGAGTGCTGACCTTCGACCAACTGCTCTTGCTGTGTAAATAGAATGAATTTCAATAATCCATCACATTTTCAGTCATCAAACTGATGAATGTTAGCAAGCTCTCCCAAGTCAACACAATTCCAACCAAATCAAATCAAGTCAAAAAACAAAAGAGTCCAACCGCGAACTGGCTAGTTCTTGAATCGGCACTAATTCCAAACCAACATACAGTTCTCCCATTTTCTATACCAACAATGGGTAGGACAAAAAAAAAAAAAAAAAAATTGCGCGCGCAAAAGCCCCATTTTCCCCGCCATAAAAGCAGCAACCAGTCTATTTCCAGCCATTACCATCTAAGGATCAACAGATGCGCGCGAAACGCGCTCGTGATCATGATATTCCCGCCACGTTTTCTATTCATACAATCGCTTTTTGTTTTGTGCACTATTCCATCAACAACATTTATTTTTCTAGGCTATTTTCGGTGGCCGATACCTCCTTCTACAGCCATACAATTGTCTATACGTTTACTGACAGCAATGAAGAATCCTTTGACAGCAATCTGCAAGCAATCTAGCAGCATCATCCCCAACCTCAACCTCGTCGAAAGGTAAAAGAGGAATCTCTGGTGGAAACCGGTCCGAACGTATCGCCATTACGTCTCTTCTTATGCTGCTTCACTTTTTCTGCGTCTACTTCGTGTATGGTTGTTGTTGGCTTGTCTTCTGCAATAATTGATGCTTGTGTCCAGCTGGTTGCGAGTTTTTTTTTTATTTTTTTTTGTTGAGCACCATGTTTTTGGTGTTTTCGTTTTCGGTTTTATGGAGACGGACCACTTTCGAGAGGCACGAGCTAAAGAGGGATCCTCGTTCCATCCTCTCTGTTAATGGAAACTGCGCCGGCACGAATTTTGTATACACACAGCGGCAGTGGTAGATTATTTTGTATTTTTTATGTTGCACTGAAGTTCATTGTGCTTGTGCAGACAACTGATTAACAGCCTCGATTGCGACAGCATCAGCTTCGGCAGTGCTGATGTAGCACGAGTGCAGCAGCATAATTTTCTGGTTTTACAAAAAAAAAAATAGAAGGATACTCTTGGTCGTTGTTTGGTGCTTTCCTTCTGTCGCGCACGAACAACATATCTCTCTCTCTTGGGAGTTAATGAGTTTATTTACACAGCACGTACCAATTGTTTGTTAGAGACTCTGGCCTGGACACTGGTCCAGCGACACCAACTGTTTCTAGTTCTGCTGTTGAATGTTTGTAGATTACATGGGTTACCTACAAGTAAAACGTTCTCAATGACCGGCTTATGGTGGTTCACGAAACTAATTCCGATGACAACCGGCGTAAGGTGGAGGCACAACCATTAAAGACAGTCATCGCCTTCGCTTCGGTATCGGTCACGATCAATTGGTTAAATTGGAAATCCCCATTTGGGATCATTAGCTGTGCGTGGCTGTTGCATATACAGTCACTACCACGCACGAGACACGATCGAGGCAGGAGATGAATTTATTAACATTTCTTAAGATTTCTCTCTCGATGGCTTAGTCTTTGGATGTAGATGACGGACGGCTAGAAGACGGTTCTGATTTTTAATGACGGGGAGGAGCGGGTTAATGGAAAACTATAACTCCCGATGGATATTTGTTAATAATCATGGAATGCGTTACGTTTTGTTTCGGTTTTCCTTCTTTACGCGATTAAATTCTTTTTGGGCATTTAAATTTTTAAGTGATTAAAAGGGCTAATGGGCGACTTGCTCGGCAGACATTATTTCTAATCGAAGGGACATGGTGAGTCAGCTGCATTTGCATTTGTTTTCGTCCGAGATGTGAGCTTGGAACCAGTGATATAGATTATGGGCGGACAGGTGCTGTGTCTTCAGGCGCCCATCGAAGGGAGAGTCTTCAAATCGATGGTGGATATGGCAGTCGACTCTACTGCGTTGTAGAGGCCACTTTTGGTTTGCTTACTTCGTTCAGTGGATGTGTGCAAGGGATATTTGTATACTGCATCTTCAAAAGGACAATTCTTTACACATTCGACACTCAATTTTGTCTTCAGCGATTTTGGCTTCGCTTATATAAGTTTGGGAATTAGTTGCAATGTTTTGTTAGTCTGATACTTATCAGAGCTTTATAGACAGGGGGTTATAGAGGATTATTATGGGTAAGGACATCCTTCCCCCAATTCGTATCACAATGGGTAAACATTGAACTGAGTGTGGCAGTGGTACTCCATGCTGAACCGCATACCTAACCTAACCTAATCACAGTTTTGTTTTCCTTTGAATAGAGGGGTCTGTAATTTACATGTTCCTGAAAGCCTGTTCACCACCTAAAACCATGAAGACCGACCAGAAAATTAATCAGTTGATTCACCTGATCTCAGAAAGACTAAATTTCGTATGAAAGGCAACAACATTTGAAAGGAATTAACAATCTGCGAAATATCACGGAAGCCTTGGTCAGACTATGATACAAGTCAGACAAACAAGCTCATACAGTTTGGTTATCGCAACAGTTCCAAGATTTTGTAGTTGATTTTGAAAGCATGATTGGTACTACAACTGCAGGTAGGAAGTGCGCGTTGTAGCTCAGCGGTTAGTGAGGTGGACTGCTGCCCAGGTTCGGCTTTGGGACTTTTTTCCACTGCTGAATGTCATTCGAAATCGGTATAAAATTGTAGCTCTCTTCCACTCATTTCGAAAACAAAATAATCACTCAAAACGAGTGGTTACGAGAAGTTGGGCCTAGGGTGCTCGTCCTGGCTATACGAACCAGTTGAGAACAATATTCACGCTTGTGACAAAATGTTATTATTTATTGTTATTTTAAAGGGTTTTCCAATAAGAGGTGTTATTTTGGTATTCAAAGAAAAATGATATTTTTTTAAGATAAATGATCGGATGTTTATTTCATAATAAAGAGGAAGGTATGCCGTTAGTAATGAAAAAAAAGCCAAATCGCCACCACGAGCACGCATACAGGACCATATCCTTTCGCAATAACACCTCTTATTGAAAAACCCTTTATATAAACAAAAAATAAATTATAGCACTAGCTACCAGGGCTTTATAGCAATGTGACAAAATATACAAACCTAAGTACGAAAGCACACCCATTACCCAAAAGACTGCACTCAAATAAACTATCTCCCAACCATTCTCGCTTTTGATGTGAAAAATGCTTCGATCTCAATGCACCTTTACCAAAATGGTGGGCTTTTCTATTCTCACTTTCATGTCTTTCACTTTGGCCGCCATGGGCAGTGATAACTTTTACAACTCCATCGTTTTGAAACAATTAACCTACAAACTGACGTTCATTACACGTACTTGATCAATCATCAAACAGAAGTCTCTCTCCCTCTCCCTCTCCCTCTAAGTGGCACATTTAAGTAATAAAATCGAAATTTCATCGACGATTTACCATGTCGGTCTAGACGGAAATGGACATTTCTCATTATATCTCGTCAGACCTTAGCTGCCAATTTTACTATTTAGGTTAATTGAATCTCCTCTGCAGCCTACCAAACAATAACCGCTAATTTTAAAGCGCGATTTCACCTGTTGCATGCCTAACCACCAAAAAAGTGTATAAATGCCTATAAACGTTGAACAACAAGTCAACTCACACGCCGCCGCCACTAGCCGCAGCGCACTCTACTAGGTAATTTATTAATAAAAAAAAAAAACAAAAAAATTAACGTGTACTACAGCAGCATTGAAACTTCAACTCATGCATTCCAATCCAACAGCGCCGCATTATGAATTTGAAATTAAGTACACATAATCAAATCGACAGCAATATGTCCATAAGGCCATAATATACCTCTCTCTCTAAACAAAGACACTCGCACTCAACTCTCTGGTGTATACAAATTGGAACTGGTTTCCGCGAAAAAGCACAATCTTCGTAGCCTTAGCCCGCACAAGAACCACTCACGAGAGGAAAATCTCTGCCAATTGTCTTTGCTGTGGAATGGTATTTGTACTAGTGGCGGTCCGATAATGCCCCCGAGATGTTGCAGAGGTATTCCGCAGATGAAGATGCTTCGCAAAATTGAATAATGCTCTCTGTTAAAAATGCCAGGGTCAACTTGGTTATGCCGAGTTGTTTTCTCCTTCACCGGAGATGAGATTGATTTTTGATTTCGAAAAATGGATGAGTGGGTGTTTGCGAAATTTCGTGGTGCCGTGCATATGCAATCGTGCTGCTTTGCATATTTTTATTACTTTTTCAATTCCACAGAATTGAGTGCGCATTTTATTCGAAGATGCAAACAAGTTCTTAGCGCGCTTTTAAGACGCGAACATCTCCATCAAAACAAAAAGACAAAAATAGATGCAACCAGGAAAAAAAGAGCATATCCTTGGAAGCAGCCACATCAGAGCCGAGATATCGTAAATCGCAGTACACAGCAGCATCCATGGCATACCCACGGACCGAATGCGCGCCTCACAAACGGGTAAACTGGTATGTTTTTCTCTAGAAAACTAGTTGTGGAGTGGCCGCCATTTTATGGCAAAGCCCCCATACCAACTGAAAGGCACGGATTTAATTGTCCAATGCACGTAATGCGCGCGTGTGCGTTTTTGTTAAAGCCAGGAGTTTGTACGTGACTAGCATTTTTTTTTTCATTTGTACTCCTTAACGAACAAAGGATTTAACCTATCCTAAGGCGAACCTTAGAGAAAAAAACGTAGAAAACGTATTTTTCGTTATTTCTAATGGTGATAGCCGATCCCAGAACTCCACACTATCCACACAGGCACTAACCACGAACACCAGTAAGCTAAGTTCGAAAATGAAAATTCTCCCAATCTCGCTCATCGGTGATGTTTTGAGAAAATTTCCCTTTCGAAGATAGACCTCTGAAAGAGCAGATGACAACCATGGGGTTGTCTCTTTTGGTAGATCGTTCTCTTGGGAAAACAAAAGAGTTTTATAGCGAACTGGGAATTTTACAGCCCAAATGTGTGATTGTGTTGCATACTTTTTGGTGGTTTGGAAATGCAAACGGGAAACAAACTGAGAAATAAGATCAAACTGCGATGATGGTCGAGGAAATGTTCCATCTTCCTCTAAATGGGACGAAGTTACAAATGCTCAACAACAAATTCCTACTGATGTTTGGCTCTTTTTTACTGCATGCGTTACGGCTGTTTACATACTTTTTTGCAACATTCTGCAAATGGTAGCATAAGACTACAATGTTTGCCGTAAATGGGCTGCAATATTTATAGAATTTTAATAAGAATGAGCAGTAAATTTGAAGATTTATAAGTCCCAATAGAGAGGTATGACTTTTAAAATCGATATATTTACAAAAGAATTTGGGAGAGTGAACAGATTTTTAACAAGTTCCTGGTTTAAATCAATTTCATCTCCACTGAAATTGATCTTCAGGTGACAGTATCCAAGTAAAACAATCGCTTGGAAGGAAATTTCGGAGCGACCTTGGCAATACCCAAATTCCAACTCGACTTCATTATTCAAGTCGATGCAAGATAAATAGGACTGTGTATACGATGATGAATTTTTCATAATATTGATGAACAAAGTTGATGAACGATGAATTCTTTTTTTTGTTCATCATATTGATGAAATTCGTTTCATCATATCAATGAAAAAGTTCACTGAACCAAAATTGATGATTTTTTCGTAACGTTGATGAACTTTTTCATGAATATGATGTAATTTTTTATTTCAGTATCCCAATTAAGCAAAGGTATAAGTGGATTACTCTCAATTCGAAGGTTACTTTCGGGTGTGGGAAATTTGTACGATTAACAATTTTGCAAAAATCAATTTTGGTGTGATATCTCCTCGCAAGGAAGTGTCCTATTTCTTTGGAGACATATGCACAGATCAGAGCCACAGGAAGTTGGTGCTAATGCCCATATAAACTATTTCTACAAACTTAACAGTCCTAACAATTTCTTACAAGAGGATTGAATGAAACAGAAGGCTAACGAAGCTGACCTCATATTTCTCCTGAAGACTTTAAAAGAATTCTATTTGTCACTGCAAACTTAAAAAAATATACATAAATAGGTAAAGTTTATCAAAATATTGGAAATTTCACAATTAAAAAGTTAGACCATTTGGGACTTTATTTCTCATACTTAAGTTCATCAAACAGCATGGTGTAAGTTCCTCTACAAAACTTATTATATCATTAGTCTAATAAAACACGACTCAAATTTAAAATTGACTTAATATTTTGATCCCTTTGCTGCACCTCCAGCAGATCTTAAGAATGTGTTTCAATAAACGTTACGCTCTTAAGCCTTTCACGTCAGGGAAGATTAATTTGGCATTTTTGGCGCATCAAAGCAGTGAAGTGTATTCAGAGTGTTTCAATATTCGTTACGCTTCATAAGGCACAATATACACTCCTTTAAGAAGTCGCAGAGTATAAGGGCATCTTTAAGGCTCCCCAGCTTCATAATCTATCAGACTTTTTATTTCGCGGTAGGACCAGCGCTGCCGAAAGTACTACAATAGGAGTATTGCACTTCTTTTCCGTCTGTCGTACTCTGGTACAACGACAAATTGTACTCCAATTTTTAATTTCGGATTGAACTATGTTTACTATGACATTTCTCTACCTAGTAAAATGCAAAATAAGTTTAACTTTCATTAACATTTTGTTCGTATTAGATTTTGTAACATTCGCGTCGAATAAACTCTTGCGGATCCTGGGAATCGTTTTCACTGACAGACACTTATTTTGATACTAATGACAGTGACTGAATAATAAACACCCAATTAGACAGACTTTACCAAAACAAAATGGCCGCTACAGGCTTCCAACATCGAAACCACTCCATTTGAAAAATGCTTCGCTAGAAAAAAATTTTTTTTTATTTTCGTTCTATATTTCTTGGTAATCTCCAAAAATGTTCTATTACAATCCCCAAGGAAATTATGAAATGGCAGCCCTGGATACGGCAAGTTGTCATTTTGGAAAATAGGAGTGTAACGAAAAATTAAACCCCTGCTTATTCGTAATGGAGCAACTTATCAATCGATTGAGTTTAGTGGGTTTCAATATGCGTTACGCTATAAAACTTTTTATTTCGGTGTGGGATAAGATATCACTTTTGAAAGTAGAAGCGCAACGAAGAATTAAACGCCCCTGTCACTATGAATATAGAACAACCAAGGATTGGAGTGAGTTTTTGGCGTTTCAATATTCGTTACGCGTTCATTTTAAGTCAAGCATTCGTTTAACGGCTGTTAGCGAACAGCGAACTCTACGAGCTGTACAGCGACATCGACCTAGTCAGAAAAGTACGCATCAGTCGTCTAAGATGGCTGTGACATGTAGAGCGAATGGACACCAACGCTCCGGCCCGAAGAGTCTTCGATTCTAACCCGGAGGGACAACGCAGTAGAGGAATACCTTGCCTTAGGTGGCGCGCGCAAGTGGAAGGGGACCTCAACCAACTTGGAGTGCGCAACTGGAGGCAGTTAGCCAAAGATCGCGCTAACTGGAGAGGCGTATTGGTTGAGGCCCAGGTCCACCCCGGACTGTAGCGCCACCTAAAGTAAAGTAAGTAATTCGTTTAACGGCGCTATAGTGATTTATTTTCCAAATAATTAAGCAAGTTTCTGTTTTTAAAGCTTTAGAGAATTTGAAAATTAATTTCTGAAGCGCATGAAGACAACTCAACCATTCTTTCGAAATCTACGACTGTCATTTCCTTCAAAATTCCAACGATGCAATGCCCTGTTTCGTCAGAACAACTAACTAACTTCGGACTTTGAACTAACTTCGGACTTTGAGTTAACTCCGTAAAACTCACACAAAGATTACTATCTGAAAATCACAAATTAAACCATTTTCTATAAGCGAGGCGGTCAAGCGTCTCCGCTCTCACTGCCTGTATACAAAGTTCACTGCATCCCAATGGTTCTGTTAGTAATTCCCAAAAAAAAAAAAACTAAATCCAACTTGCGGGTGCATTGTTATCACTATTAAGACCGGCGATTATTCCCAAAGTCATAGCCTTTTACAAGGAACCTACGGTCACTTCACGCTTTTGTCGTCTTGGGGTCATTAATCAACCTGACGCGTCGTCCCAAAATGCAAAACCGAAAAGCCAACAAACAAGGGAACCCCTTTTTTCCCACCAACAGTCAGTCAGTTCCATTCGAGTAGGCACACGCTGTCATTTCCATAAATTTAACTATCGTCAACCGAATTTCTACTGGCACGATGGATAACATCTCTTCAAATGTAAGAGCCACGTCCGCGTCCCATGAATCGCTTTGCAACGAAGAGAGTGAGTCTCTTGGAGTTAAGACTCTTTTTAAGTTAAGCCTCACATCTCACCTGTGTTACCTGCATTTGAACAGGTAAAGGGAAATTTATTTTCCTCAGAAGAAACTCCAACAGTATGTGTTTTCGAACATTGTCTTGAAGGAAACCTAAAGAAAACCGACCAGAGAGACTTAAGCCAGTGTTAGTTTTGCTCAATTCAAAGACGGAGGTGTGTTATTAGTGCGGTGTTATCAGAAATATGTGTTTCAATTTCACTGGCAAATAAAAAATATAAACAAATATTCCGCAACATTGCAAATAGATCTGTAAACAAAGTCCAGTGGCCCTATAGTGCTGATGGTTAAAACTTGAACATTTAACAATAAGATTGGCATTCAGTGTGGCCAAGTGCTGCACTCTAGTGTGACTTCGTTGAACTGTAAACTGTGTAACAAAATGGTGACGTCAGTTGCAAGATGTTGCCATAAGTGCGACTAGATAAGTTGTGTTTTTTTTTTTTTTACATTTTTTCCAAACCAAATGTGGTGCAGAAATGCCTACTCGCATGAGAGTGTAATTATTTTTGTACGGTGCTAAAGGACATAAATGGTGACTGAGTTAAAATATAAAAAAACAAAAAAACAAACCCCTTCAGGGGATGAACACTGAACAGAGTTACTAAAGTGAAGTCGTAAAAAAGAAGCAGAAGATTCCTAACAATTGACTGTGTGTGCCACGACAGGTGGATCTGTTGTGCAAATTTAATTTTTTGTTTCATCGAAGAAGCACCTGTGACTTGTGTCGAGGGGTTACTGCGAGCTACCCTCTTTTTTATTTCAAAAATTGGCAATCATGCGCGAAATCGGTTGGTAATAAATTTTGCGCCGACTTTATTTTTTTTAATTGAAACTCTCCGTCTACCCAAATTGGATTAATAAAACCAAAAGATGGATATCACGCTATCACCGGTTGGCGATAACAAGTTCCCAACCTCAAATAATGTTGGTGCGTTCTTCCAGACCTGCAAGGTGAGTGTAGTCCACTGTTTGATGTTTCCCGCTTCTTTACCCAGGTTGTGAATAGAAGCAGTCACACATTTTATCACGTTGAGTTTACAAATTTGACAAACAACAAGAACAATAATAAAAGTCAAATTACAAGCAAATTGCTGCGTTTGCAACATGTTCATGGCTCGTAGTTTGTAGTTTGTAGCTTGTACATAGACAAACGTATGAGACCGATGGTTTATTGCATTAGAACACGTACAGAGAGATACCCCTCCGCCGCCGGTGTACTGTTATTGTTGGTGGAGGTGCTGCTGCTGGCTATCGCTACATCGCTGCGAAGTAGATAATTAACAATTCTGGTGACAGGTTTTCGCTTCGAATTTGTATTCAGGTGGCAATTTCTCTTTTCCAGAGAGAAGACCTAAATTGGTGGACAAGTAGTAGCCAGGTAATGTACCGACCGACACCAGGTATATTGCATCGTTTGGGTGGGATTGGTCTGTGGTCGCAGATTAGGTATAAGAATGTCAGAAGACGAAGGGATTAAGTTGGGTTTCTTTTGTTTTATTCTTGCGAAAGGTGGCCGTTCATTTGGTTGTACCAAAAGGAAAGGTGTTCCTTTGAAACAAAGTTTCTGGGAGTTAAACCGCATAATTCGTTGCGAATTTCGACTCAAGTTGTGTGAGAATATCCTATGAAAACACCAGATGGTTTTGCGAAAACAAGTGGAAACTGTCTTTCCAAAGATAAAAACGCGGAAGCATAAACAGGGGTGGTAGCAGTGGTGCGTTGAAAGAACCTTACTTTTACGGGTATCCAGGGTTTGTTCCATGCAGAGCTTCAATCCATAATGAGGGTAGTAAGAACCCTACCTGGCTCAGTAAATTTCCGGCCCTTGTGGAACAAATGATTGACGAGCATTTCATCGGCTAGTCGAAGCCTAAAAAACAACTGACATGAAAAGAGTTAAATCAAACCCTAAAGACGCATTTATCCTGTTGACACGCCCACATTTCAAAAATATAATTTCGTCGTTGAGTTTGTTTCGTATATATAAATTTGGAAATTCAAAAAGCCTTGACATTTGTTGTCCCCTGTCCAAATATCGCAATTTAATAGGCGGGTGACTCATGGTAATAGGACATCGAGACGTTTTACTTAAAAGTACGTTAAAATTTGATTGAAGTCATTACAGTTGGGTGTGAGTAACTGAGGCATGTATAAATGGGAGCAAGCAACACATTGCTTCACAAAACATACAAACTTATACAATCTTTTATGCCACGCCCACTTTTTGGGGGCATTTTCGAAAGCCCAAACCCACTATGAAACTGTGGGTAACTTTGAAGAAGGAATTGGATTTCAGAAAGTCCATCCAAGCTTGCAGCTTCTCTACGTGTTGCTGCAACCATCTGGTATGACACCGCACTAACTAACTTGAAAATTTGACTCCCTATCAATGCCCGTTGAGAACTTAAATTTACATATTTTTATAGGAATATACGAACAAAACAAAAGAAGAATCATGAAAATTGGCCCAGTGGTTATTTTATCAATCTACTTTTTGAAAAAAAAACCCACAGATTACGTTGTTTTCTCTTTAGCTTTTGAGATAGAAAAGACAAAATAAATATTGAATAAGGAGAATTATAAGATGCCAATTCAGGACCGCACGGCGATTTTTCGGAATTTTCTCTCTTCCTAAACCTGATATACAGCAATACGAACAAAGTCAGAAAAGAATCATGAAAATCGTTCCAGGGGTTATCGAGTTATAACATCATCGAGTTTCACCCCGAAATAATTAGATATATAGAAGAAAATATAGCTTCCAGCAGGCCTGATCTTTGAAATCACACTGAACAAACCCGAACAAATCTGTAGGTAAATGTAATAAAATTCTAAAGTTGTATGTGGATTTGAATATGCATCGCAATTTAAACTATGCAACCCTATCGATATGAATTTCTTAAACGTAACAAAGGGCTCAATGGAGCACCATATAGATTATTTTTTATCGCAGTCGGCCAACTGAATTGAAAGTTTTTTGAAAGTTAATCGTCCAACACATAACAAATTTGGTTGTAATCTCGTCTGTTTCTTCAGTGCAAGGCGTACAAAATTGCGGGTATTTCTAGTATAAAATTAATAACTGATTCGCGTAATAGGTCGATTATAGAATTTTAGGCCTAGCTGCGCACAACAACTTGCTTCTTTAAGTTTTTCTTTTTTGGGGCGAATGGAAGCGAGCTATAATTTTATTTGAGAATCTTTCTCACGACAAATTGTTGTAAAAAAAGCCTTCAGTTGCAGTTTATGTTTTTTCGGGGGTCGAACCGGAGACCCCCGATTCAGAAATGCGCTTGAGTAGTTTGCTGCTTCGCAATTCCATTTTAATGCTTTAATAATGATACTCAGTAACAGCTTGAAGTTTTGGGTACTAACTTTTCTAAACAGTGCGGATAGATCAATTTTCCAGAACGTTTTCTAGGACTACTACTTTGGGAAGATATACATGATTTCAAAAATAGTAGTATTTATCCAAAATGGAAGTAACTTGGAACGGGAGCTATACTAAGTTTGTAGCACTATAGGGAATGTATAAGTTATTTGAATGCATTTGTGGCTCGGATTCGTTCATGATACTGCTACTGGTATTCGAAAAACTTCCTTCATACACAGTTATTTATGCCTGGATACACAACTTTGTCATAAATCATTGCATACATTCAGGCTCATGAGGCGCCACTCTCCCTGTATTTTTTTAAATAATTTTTCTTGTCCTTACTTTGCTTTGCTCAGCTAGGTGATGAATTAAATTGACGATAAAATGTCCTTCCTTCTAAGGGACAAGCAAATAGTAGTCCTAGGGAAAATCACTTTAAAACCACATTCGAAAAGACTCTCCTGGCTTTGTGAAAGTCGTTCCAAACCGTGCTATTTCGAGGCAGAAACCAATAATTAGCACCGCGACCATTGTTGTCCGAAACCACACATTTCTTAAAACTATTTGCACAAGTCGTAAGCACATCTTCTGTTTGGGGCCACTCATTTTTGTCACCATTATCCGTAGCAAGCAAACCTTGTCGCTGCAACCCATCTCCTCATTGAATGTAAATTACGGGAGAAAAGCAGAAGAATCATGTCTCATGTGTGTGAACTGTGAAGATAGTACGCTCCAATAGGTCCAAGTCACACCTGAGTAACTTCCGCATGGTAAACACACATGCATCGGTCTGGGAACTTCCTACGGAAACTACTTAACTTGGGTACGATGATGATGCACATCCAAAGGGTTAACTAGAATGGGAAACTCGGTTTTGTTGCTCCTTTTTTTTTTTTTTTTTTGCGCACACCACAGTACCAGACGAGTGGTAATAAATTAACTCGTCCACGACCAGACCACCAATCATCGTGGAAATTAATTCTAAGCCATGCACTCGGACAGTATATTTATGTGTGTAAGTTGGGATAATGTAAGGCGAACGCACACTTCTAGATGGATGTGTAATTAATTTTACAGCAACTTGCCGCGCGAGTACTAATTGCCAATGTTAATGACCAGCGGTGACAGGTTTAGGCCTAAAACAGATTTGTAAGTCTATTTTATAGCTTCCAGCTCGCACACCTACCTGACGTAACAGATGTTGGTGTTTCACCTTCTTCAGTTGTTTTTTTTTTTTTTTTTTTTTCATATGTCAGAAATCGTGAGAACTGATTTTTATTAATTGATTAGAAGAACTCATTCATTCATGCGAAGATGAAAATGAAACTGAAAACGAAGACCTTTCCCATGCCTACAGGTGTGCTAGTATCTTTTTGGCAGCATATGTCTGGGAAGGGTTGTGGTTTACGATGAAGGGTGCTAATCAGATTTTACAATGCGATGAGAGTTTTTGCGTCAAGATGGATCGCGGAAGTGGCGGCTTAAGATTTCATTCATAAACACAACGGCTGGCTGTACCTTGAGTTTGATGTTTGTTTTTTTTACTATATCACACTGTTCGTCTGCTGATTGAGAAGTCAGTCCTTGACATCGTAAGTATATGGCTTTATTAGGTTTAGCACATAAAACTAGAGTTTAAAAAATAACCGACCGCAGTCAGGGAATCTTTTAATTTTCTGTGATGCGGTTGCCCTTTGAACGGCATCCTCGCTGACCACACTCTTGTTGATGGGACACATCTCACTTTTAAGCCAGATGTTTTTAGACCACAAATAACGTATATTTTGCATAAGCAATGCCTAAAGGATTCCCATTCCCACAGCTGCATATCGACAGCGAAATCCACGGAATGAAGTAAATGTCACGCAACCCAGTTAAATGGGCGATGCACGTGGGCGCGTACATCGGAACTCAACTGCCACCATGCGTCGTCGTCCATCCGGTGCTCTGGATCTGGTTCCACCACCTACGACAATCAACTCGTATTGGAAATATTGAAGTAAAATATTACCAACATCTGATTTATCGAAAAGCCGACAATTTCGGTGGTCATTTACCTTCCGGTCACCATTTTGACAGGCAGAAGCTATTTCTGTCGTCGCATATAGAGAAATGGTGCGTGAGTGACACGGACCCACGGTTTTTTTTTTTTTTTTCCTGCAGTCGCCTATAGATAATTTGTAAGACACACACGGCGCAGATAGAACAACCCACAGGTACCAGTCTACCAGTGTGCGTACATCTGTTGAGTGGTTGTTTCTTTATTTAATTTACCGATTTTTATTGTGTCTATGCAAATATTTGACTGTCTCAGTGGATGGCGGGTGTTTTTGGTGTTTGATTCGTGTTAATCGTGTTATATTGAATTATCACACGACTTGAGAGGCAGAACGTCAAATCAACGTGAGGCACGTGACATCTAAGCAAATACCTGCAGGTTAAAAAATGTTCGTTGCTATCTTGAACTGTAAACAATCGGGTTTGCTTTTGGAAGCGTTTCAATAATTGAATGGTGGAAGTTATGATTATTGGTTAGATCTATGAGGTTGGAAATAGATTAACTACACAAAAACCCGTTCGGCCAGTGGCTTAGTCTGTTTGGGAGCTATGTCATTATGGAGTTCGCATTTTGTCAAATTTTTTCTGCGATTCCTGAATTTGCATAAACCCTGTACCCAGTGTACGAAAGAAGATTTATCTAAGTCGGAAATCATTCATTTTTTCTGAAATAAGTTCATAATCTACTTAAAACCGCAAACACGTTTCTACGTTGAGTTCTATTTCCAGAAACAAATTATTCATATAGAAATCGTTGTTGGGTAGAAGGAGATTTTGTACAACTCATCCATGCTAAGCGGGTACATGTACAACTGATTTGGCCATAAGCGTTTTTGGGACTTCAATGAAAAATCGAGCAAATTAAAAGCAAAAAATCAGAGCTTATGGCTTAGAAATCTTCGGTCTTTTTTGCTCTTTTGTCGATTCATAAAAATTACAACACAAACTATTTCTATAATTCGTAATGATTTAGTAGGTACTTCCAATAGTTGTTTAGAAAAAACGATATGACCATCTGCATATTTTTAAGGAATAATATTGTAAATATAAACAAGGACTTCAGGTACTTTTAGTATATAAAACCATACAATTTTTGATTAATCTGAGGCATTTAAATCATCTACGAACAGGGCATAACTTCGGTTCAACATTTCACTAACGACTAACCAACATTTTCAGTGGGTGGCACGCATAGCAAGCAGGCTTTTTTAACGAGGCTTTATACGATTTCTACTCGTACGACATAAATATTTTCCCTAAGAACCTACCCCTTGGCAAAATTTAAAGCCGTTTTAAAGTCCAAGGATAAGTTGGACCCGTTTAGGTGTTTTGTAAATAAACTATGGAGATGACTCGACTGTTGATTAGTTGCGATGACCCTTTATACCGATTTACAATTTTTATTTTGGTAATATTTTTTTTTTAAAATTTAAAGAATACTTCGCAGAAAATAATTGGTTCAAGTAAATGCTATATTAGTTTGTGTTTCTGTTTCACTAACCAAATGGTAAATTTTGAGCTGAAATAGGAGTCATTCCAAAAGACGGTTATACAGTCACTTTTTTGAAAATCGAACAATTTTAGGGCTTTTTTTTAGCTTCGATCTCAGCAAAGCAAAGTAAAGTAGGACTTACAGCAGGAAATTATGACAACTATGCTCTACTTGACACTTCGAGGAATCACAGTTTTTGTCGTAATTACTTGCTGAAAATCCTACTTTAATTTGCTTTGCTGAGATCCAAGCTCAAAAAACACTCCTAATGTAAAAAGAAAAAATGGCTTCTTATCAAAAGAAAGACCGGAATCAGTGTTAATAGTAGCACTCAACATTAATAGTGAAAAGTGCAATTACGATGACTCGGTAATAGCCATCCATTTAAAAGTTGGCACTTAAATGCAGTGAAAGTTCCCTTAGGCGGATAGTGGCCGAGAGACTTAACAATGCCTGTCTGCCTAAGGGAGTTGTCGAAGGGAAAAATAACTCGTTTTTTTTAACACACAATCTCTTCTATATCTGTATATAATAAACAGAGTTGCATCTGTAAGAACGCCCATCACTCGAGAACAGATCATCTGATTTGAGTTATCTTTCCTTTGTTGTGTCTGTCTACGCCTAAGGAAGGTTTGTACGACGAGAAAAGCGGAATATTTTAAAATTGAATTGAAAAATTCATAAAAATAAATTTTTTCCATACATTTTGTACTGGGATTTTTTTTTTTAAATTTTAATCGTAATAAACAGTAAGATCGTGTTTGTCAAAAATTCTACATGAATTTAATTATTTTGTAGAATTTCTTCCCGGAAAACATTTTTGATGTGAAACATCTATAGGCGCGACTTGGGAGTAAAATCGACTTGACCGCGTCGGAAATTGACCTGTCGCCATCGCCATGACGCCATCACTACGTCGCCGCTCTCGACTCCTTAACCACTCTACTGCTTTCAATGAAATTTTGTGGGTGTGTATGGTAGGTTGCTATTTGAAATATTGGGTAGTTTTGGACTCGATTGTCGATCTCCGAAACTACTCAACTGATTTCAATGAAATGGTGTGGATGTACCCACATGTTGGTTGTAGTTTCAAAGATAGGAAGAAGGATATAAACATTTTTTTCAATTCATTCAACTTAGTTCTTAAAGTGAAGACTTATATGGGCACGCTGGACCTGGGGAGTGAACTGATAAAGCTTGGTCTAACAGAGACTGTAGACTACTAAATCAGTTAATTCAATTAAATCTAAATGCAAACAACAACTCTAAAAACAGAGAATGTTGAATTTGGCTGTCAACTACTGTCAAAAGGAGAAAAAAAATCTTAATGACAGCAAACTGCTTAATATTGAGGGCGTTCAAGTATCTAGTTTAGTAAGTCTGACAGCTGTCTGACTAGATCTATCTCCGTTGTGATTGGTTTAAATCGGTCACGTGGGCACCTGTGACATTTGACGTTTATGGAGGGGTAGCCGACGAATCTAGTCAAGAAATTCGTGACTGAGTACTAAGTTGACAGCTCCGAGCTCCGAGCTCTCTTAAGACTGCACCCTTTTTGGGGAGACTGTAAAATGTTTCCTTGTTCCAGTCGCTCTACAAACGGGCGCAGCAAGAATAGCACTGCTGATGATCCTTGCTTGCTTGAAAAATCTCTCCGGTTAAGATCCCGAAATGTTTAGATTGTTGTTATAACTTTTTAACATAAATTGGCTTTTATTGACAGCGTTTTTGTCGCTAAAAACTAATGGAAGTATGCACATTTGCTGAATTCAATAAAAAAAAAAACACACGATGGACATCCAAATTGATAGCCCATCGTTCAATGTGCCCTTTTCTAATCCCCTTAAAAATCGATCGCCTTTTTTGTACCGAACAGGCCTCATACCACAGCTAATTGGAATTAAATTCTGCGGTTAGTGTGTATCAAGTTTCCCAGCATCACCCCAGTTTAGGGTTTCAAAATCGAGAGATGAAAAAAGAACTCGTCCCCTCTGTCTCATTCCACATGATGAATGACCCAAAATAGGTAAAAGGCTACCCCGCACCCATCTATCTCCTTCACACATGTGACAATCTGATATCTCCACGTGTGCGTGTGGTTTGAATTACCTCCGGCACATGGTCAATGAAAGACGATATTATTTTGGAGTTTCAATCATCCAACGCATTTCTGACTGACTCACTCGTATTTCCTAAGAAGAAAAGCGAAAACCACCGCCGGCATTCCTTCCACTAATCGTTCTCGGAAAAGCCATATTAATTTTGGAAGTTATTCTCCACGTAAGACCTTATTAACTTTTTAAGCGTGAAATCACATAGACCTACTATACAAGAAACACTTTTATGAGGTGTGGTGTATGCAGAGCATAGGTACATAATTTCGCTAAATTGTTACCACATTTTATTGCCACTAGCTGTGATGGTAGCAAAACGCCCGACTATATGGTCAATTGGTCAAGCAACGAATGGCGCTTATAGACTCTCTCGTGTTCTGTGTATAAGTGGACTAGTTCTACTCGTGATTAGAATGGGAAATGTTGTACGCTACACGAAGTGGGAATAGAACTCGCTTCATCTGATGACCTCAGGTTGGTTTCGAAGAAATTCAGTGATTATCCTGGATTTCGCAGAAAAATCACAAAAGATCTACCTGCCATCTTTTGCATTGAAGATAACACTGAAGTAAATCAGAAGTTCAAGGCAAAATTCTCCGTTAAATGTGCCAACTAAATGAGCCAATTAAGATAACAATTACAATCGGTTTTCGTCAAAAAACGCTCATTTAGCAAACGTCTGCAGAGGAAGTGTAAAAAAAAACCAGTTCGTTGCTCAACTCTTTTGTTTTTCGCAGTCGCGCAATTGTTCATTTACACTTCTAACGCTGCATGCAATGTGCCGCGAAGCCTGGCAACAGCGTAAATCTTATCTAATTTCATGCGCCAATCTCCATTTTAACACCCAAATCTGAAAGAAACGCTTTTTTGTCTGCCATCCATCCAGCGCAGCAACTTACCTCTATGTATACCGCGTTTGTACTTTGTACAAACACAAGCAACCGCTGGGCCCTATGCACACGTATCTAAGCAACGAAGAAACGAAACTTTCAAATCTATTTAAAACCTAAATCTGCTTTAACAAAGCAACTCAGAAGAAACAACATCAGCACTCAGCAGCCCAAACAGCATAAAATTCAAAACCAACGCCAACAAATATACCCACGAGTGCCAGGCACTTCGAGTCTCTGACAAAAACCGTAGAGCTTGACCCGAACACAACGCGCTGTGTGTCTTTAGTTCTTCATATACCGATAGCACATAAGAAATCCGACTCACCATATACGAGGTATAAATAGAAAGGAAATACATACGTCTGGCGAAGCGGAGTGTGTAGGGGTAATGTGCTGTTAAAAAAGACCAGCCAGAGGAAAGAAACTACTTTGCCAACTGAAGGCACATTTCCCCAGCTCGAATCCATGGCAAGACCCCATCTTGGGTTTTTGGCCAACAACACTAAATTCATTGCAAGTTCCAGTAGTACAGTCTGTAATAATATCGCGATATACCTATGCCGTGGATGCTTGGATACAATCTTGGGGGTTCATTGTGTTTGCTGCGGATACAAAGCATCAGAAACTGGTTTTCCGTCTTTCATTTAACTCAACTCTCAAAGCTAAGGCGTTGTCCGATACCAGCGCACCAACTCTCAACAGCCATCCTATATTTCTTGTTTCTCATTTAACACTCACACCAGTATACTTGACTTTATTTGGATTTCTCTTTAACCGTTTTGTTGTTTTGTCGTTATAGGTTCTATGGCACTTGGACGCTTTCAGAAGATCGTTCCGGCAGTTGAACCAACATGTCTGCAGCGGCCAAGATTGTATATTCTGCGCTTTGAAGGTAAGTGGAACGTATTTGATGTGGAATCTATTGCTGTTGCAAAGTATGCAATGGAATAATATGTTTGCAGTGATCACTCACAAGAAATTTAGGGACTGCTTTTGGGGGCAATCGGAAATAAAATTGATGATCAACGCTGGATGGATAGATCTTCTTTAGTTCATACCTTTGAGTGTACAATAGTAAATGGTTCGGCACGAAAAATATTTAAAAATACGTTTGGCTTATAAAATCGATTCGGGTTGCAAATCTAACACCAAAAATCTCCTGCTTACAGTAGGAACAAGGGAAAGGCTTGATAGTTCCACGATTGCGCCTAAAATACCACAACTAATATTAAAGGATATTTTTGCAACCGGAAAATCTGGGGACTTGTTCTTGCAATGGTGGAAAATAATTTTTTTCCTGAATTTGGTTATTACTACAATACGGAGAACACATTTTTAAAGTATCCCAGACTAACGATGCTACTCATAGCTGCTTTGGTGCTATTTATGGTTTATTATTTAAATAGAAAATTGATAGTTTTGAATTGAAAAGGCTCACCTAAAACGCTTCAACAACCTGCCGAAAACTGTTACATTTGTTACTGTTACAGAGATGTGCAGGGGACGAGTTGTCCGGGGATGACACCCACTGAAATTGGTCCGACTTGCATCATTTGAAATAAGAACACTTCAGTTCAAAAACAGTTCAAAATATGTAAAGTGCACGACTGGGTCGAACGAAACTTCTTCTGTTACTTGATCTGTTAGGACATGATTTTATTTTTGACGGGAATAGATTAATGACTCTGGTTTAAGTTGTCGATGATTGGAAGTGTTGTTCGTGATAGACCGATGTCTGATATATACCTAAATATGTAAGTAGTCGTAGAATTGTTTCTGAATTTGCATTAGCAGTTATAAACTGAATATCCTGATGGACGTGTGTGGGGTTGTAAATAAAGTGAGATTTTCTGATTGTGTTAACTCAAAATGGTTGGAATAATTTTAAGATGCACATTAAATTTGGTTGAAGAAAAAAGAAGAAGTGGGAAATATTTGCTAAAAAGAAGTTTTTAGTAGTTGTACTTGCATTTTTTTGACAGTATGGTATCGAGTTTTAGTAAAATATACGAAGAAGGTTATGGATTTTGGTAGTCATTTTTGGGAAATAATTAAAAACGGTTTTATTAGATTTTTTTGAGAAAAACTAAGTATGGGATCTCATTTAGAATACTGATTTTATCTTTAATACGTATTGTTAGAGCGGTTTTTGTAAAATTTGGCAGACAAAACAGTACCAAATATTGCAATGTTTACTTTGAAAAATAATACTGCTTAACTAATTAGCTTAAAACTGAGTACAAGTCATTGTTCGGGATGTAAGCATAACTTGGTTTTTCAAGTTATATCAAAATCGAAAATGGTGTTTTCGAGACATGAACAGTTTCTAAAATCAGCATTTTCGTCGATTGAAATTAAAAATTAAGGACGCAATAATTTGGAAAACCTCAATTTTACTCCAATTTTGCATTTTGGGGAAAATCGTTATTTCCGTTTTCGGGTAAAATAAAGAAAACAATATTTTTAAAAAAATACTTTTTTTCAAAAATCCATTTTACAATAATACAGAGAAAAACTGAGTTTGCTTTCCAGTGAGAAATGACAATATTACCTTAGAAATGACATTTTGTTAAAATTGTATCGACCGTTTTCGAGATATGTCCAAATTTCAAAAGTACCGTTACCTATTCTTTTTTCTTTTTCTTTTTTACCGAAAACTGAGTATGCAGTCATGTTTATCTCACCTACTTAAGCTTAAATATCAATTTTGGTTAAAATCGTGTGAGCTGTTTTCGAACAACTAAAACTGGTATGAACATTTTGTATGGGAAGTACCATTAATATTGATGTTACCGTGCAAAAAAAAAAGCCCGAACTAAACTCCAAATGCGAAGTTTCAACCAAAAATATGGCAGCCGTTTAGGTTGTAGGCCGCGGGCGGACGTATATTCATCGTTATGTCAAAATTGATTTACATCTCTAGTTCGAATTTGTTTACGAAAACAATACGTAATTATTCTTAGTTTACAATTGGTCTTAGAAACAGGTGTTATAAGCTCAATTTTAAGGCCTACTTTTGTTAATTGCCAAATTTTTTTTTATGTCAAGGCCAGCGCTTCAAAGAAATAAAACACATTCGCAGTTCTTAGAAGTTATTACAAAACAAACAAAGAATTCCTATTTTTTCGCAGCTTAATTTTGGTTCTCAAAAATATCAGAGTGAGACGTGCACCATTCCAACGTATTGTACAGTCGAATTTAAAAATAATAGTGAAAATCTATCTGTTTAGATACAAAGTTTCAAAAATAAAATTCTTAACAGGGATGTCTCTGATATGGCTTTACACAGTTGCGTCGGTCGCTGATAAAAAATGTTCAAGGTGCCACCGAATGTTGTTCATTATTGCTCCGTTTCCGCACAAACCGTCAACACGAAAAAAGGAGACATTAAAACTTTAAAATACTCTTTCTTTTATGATATCAAAAGAAAAATGCGCCCTCTAGCGGCAATTTTCGGTTTTCGCTGAAATTAAAATTGGACGGCACTTGACATTTTCTGTTGGGCAATTTTTATCGAGTTTTCGTTATGATTTGTGGTTTATGAGAACAAAAACTTTGGTAGCAAATACTCCAGTTGGATTCGCTGGATTTAAAGCTATACACACATTTATTGCCGATCATAGATGGTAGGTACTTTTAAAGTTGTAAAGAACTGGGATGTTCAAAACGACTACGGAATGGCAAGTGATAAATTTCAGTTGATTGCTTGAAATTTGTTCCCACTTCCACACTGCAATTGCCATTACCAGTTGGTGTTGAATTATCGAGCAGAAATGGGCCTTCGTTCGATTGTTTGAAGTGTAACACATTTTTTCCAATTCTGGTAAGCTTTCATTAACGAGATTGGATCCATTTTACAGCCCAAACAAAACTTACAAATGGAATATTCCTTCACGTATTGCTCGTTCACGGATAACACCCTTGCATTAAACTTGTAACTCTGTGTTACTTCGACTTCAAATATTTTTTAATTCATTTAATTTTGAAGTTTGTTTGGTAGAAAAGGGGTATACCATTCTGACCACTTTTGCTCAACTTTATCCATTTATTTTCTATATAGGGCCCATCAAAAAATATTTCATTCAGTGCTTGATTTCCAAAATGCGGTTGAAGTATCAGCTGTGTTGATAGCTTGGTTGAAAACCCAATTGAACATTTATGCGACTGTAAACAGGGAAAACCTTTGTTCGTGAATATACTAAAAAACAATTGACTATTATTTTAACTAAATTGCATAAATACAAATAAATTTCTTGCTGCTGCCTCATGACTTAGACCTTTCTCCAGGCAGTCTTCTAAGGTTGCGCTGGATGTAGGAGCAAAATTACCAGCACAACCAACCTCCATTCACTCCACACTACTCCATCATTACCTCTAATGAAGTCCCATCTGCAAAGTTAAATGCCAAGAGCTACGGATCACAAATGTGACAGAATAATCTTCTCTCGTCAATACGTTCCTTCCATTTTCTTATGACCAACAGAAAGAGACTCGCGCGCATCTGTATATCGAATGTACATTGACCCATAATACTAACAGCATCACATTACAGTTTCTATAAACACAAACACAAAGAAGAATAGGAAAAACCTAGGAAAAGTGACGACTGTACTTTTTTTTCTCGCTCTCAAGAAGTTTTTCCGAAAGGTTCCATCGTTGTCCGCTCCCCCTACAGTGGTGCAACATAAGCGCACCGCAATGACGGCTGACGGGCACCGATTTTTCTGTGGTTGCATTTACCTGTGCGTGAGTGTGTGTGTGTGGCTGTGGCTGTTTGTCCATAATGTCATTCCCCCTTTAAGTTTGAATTACAAAAATTAAAAGATACGATTAAATAATACGAATGAGAACGATTATAATTGATATACGTGGCATTCTCCCACGCACTGCGTCGGAGTAGAATCAACGAACCGCGAAGGAAATCCATCTCCTTTGGTTCACCCCATCATCAGTTACGGATTACACAGATTGCGATGCCCAATCCTCGGATTGTGTTGATTGTCTTTGGTAAGGGAGTAGGTACCTTCGATCATGAGTCTATTGTTGGTCTTGATTTGTTTGTCAGTCGATCGATTCGAGGGGCGATTGTTTGGCTTTTGGATTTTCGACATCTGATGACCCTTTTGTCGAAATGTGGGAATAAATGGAATGACTAAGCCTGCGAAAGTCCAGTATTTACGACATGTCCTTCCTTCCGCCTCTGGTGTTATCTTTATGACTTGCGAGAAATGTGTCTACTTCCTGCACCGTATGGCGAATAAAAGGTAGCTTCCTGGAATTACCTCCTCTAATAGTAGCCCGAGACCGTAAAGTATTCAATTAGTGCCGGTCATACGCATATTGAAGTGAGATATTCATCGCAAGGTCAGCAGCAGGCAGTGGAACACTTTTAACCCTCTTTGCAACATTGCCAGGTGAATATCCATCCACCTTTTGCTGGTGAATAAATAGTTGAGTCGGTGATAAATTTCGTTTCCAATGGAAAACGTGAGTGCGAATAGCACTTGTGTGCTTTGGTAAACACACTCGAACTTATGAAGTGACTACCATCTCAAAGGGGATTCACTGTTTTCTTCTTCTCTTTTTTCATAAATCCACGAAGATGCACTCTGATGCAGTAATGTGCGAGGTATTTTAAGATGTGCGCTGTGCAGTTTTCCAAATGTCAGAGTTCTCGGGCAGTTCTTTTTGTAAATGTTACATTACAATCGAGCAATAGGCAACACACAAAAGATCGAATTTGTGCGGAGGGGATTTCCCTTATTTTTTTTTTTTTGTGTATGGTCTGTGGGAATTTTCCCAATTTTAAGGATACAAACGCAGTTTCGAGTGGATATTTAGGTGTGAGAGATTTTCATTTCGAGGATAATTTGTGAATTGCACCTTGTTCGGTATAGGCGCTGGAGTTCTCACGTTCAACATGTGTGCCTTGAAGTGGGATTTCTATTTGTTCTTACCAATTGCATTCGTTAATTGAGGTGTCTTTGGGAAAACACACGTTCGGATGGGAAGTAAATTATTGGATTTACTGAAATACACAAGCAGTGTCCTTAAACTTGTATATTGAAAACGTGGTGTTTTGTTTTTCCTTTAAGGGAAACTTTGAGTTTGTTTTTTTTTCAATAGATAGGTGCGAGTAAATGTGGTCCACATGTGTTTGCTGTGTTGATTGGTTATAAAAGTAGTAGTTTTGTTCGTATTTCAGGAGGTTTCGGTCGTAAATCAAAGCGGAAAGAACTATTCAAAACTATATTTATTGACTTTATTTGCCTGCAGTTTAATTTAGAATTTATTCTACGAATCCACGCTAACTATTACAGAAAGAAGGGCTTTCCTGCTCTTCTTTTTCATAGCCGACCATTATCAATGAATTTTAGGTTATAATTTGTTAAATCTCAATTAGCTATCTAGGAATTTTGAGAGAAGGCTTTTTTTTTTAAATTCCCTTAAAAAGACAAAACAGATCTACACATTTTGATAGTCAATGCAATCGTTGTACGATTAAGTTGTAATTTGGCACTTTTTTTGAGAGCCTGTCACATTTTTTTGCTATTTTGCCCTTTTTTAGTTGAAGGAGGCGCTTGCATAATTTTTCAAATGCTGATATTTCCAAACAAAAACCTTAAAAATGTAACGCAGTACTATTATAGTGTTTAACGAGCCAATGCTATATAGTTCAAAAGTACCTACTAAATGTTTCGTAAATGGCAATTTTTTTTTCTCATTGGCCCTTTTTCTTGCGACTGTTTAGAATTCTGCAGCGGTTACGCTGATGCACTGTTCTCAAATAGTTTAGAAACAGACCCATCAATCCGAAGACTGACGTAATTGCTTACCACACACTTTTCGGCACGAATGAAGGACCGATTTGCAAAGTTAGTTTAAGTAATTTGGGAGAATTGTTGAAGATCTTTGGTAAAGCCCTTCAGGACTTACGTTACACTGTTACCATCTACTTGGAAAGAAGTCGAAAATTAGTATTTTGTTCAAACTGAAGAGCTCAAGAAAAAAAAAAAAAAAAAAACCAAATGTTGATTTCTGATTGACTTCGAGCTTCAACTAAATCTGGTCACCGCTGCAATTCTATATAGGGACCTAACAAACCACAACAAAAAATAGAAAGGAGCTAAAATCATTGTCACCAAAATGGGTTAACTGATAAGCATTTTTTATGAGAAATTCTTGACTTAATTTTACCAGTATTTCGAATGATATAAGTTTCATTCTACTCATTTCATAAAATATACTAAAAAAGTGTACGGAAAATGTTGGATGTTAACGTATTAATGCGCCGAACTAATAACAAATTTTGGTCTCGACTTCAAATTTTCCGTAGCTCACAATTGCGAAATTTGTATGAAAAATAGAGCCACTTCGAACTAATAAAATTTGGAGTCGAAACTGAAAATATTTATTGGTAAGGCCCATTTAATTTGTCGCCGCCATGTATTGCCATAGTAACGTACCTATTCAAATATTATATCATCATAGGTTAGAACCTATTTTCGAAAGAATGCCCCTAAAAGTAAGCAATTGTGTACTTAATTTTAATTCAGGGACATTATCTGCGACTGCGACGCAGTTGTCGGTTGGTTTCAATGATGTTACTATGGAAACGAATATTTTTCGACATCAATTTTTTGATCTAAATTTTTACAGTGAGTTATTAAAATATTGATCATGCGTGAAACTATTTTCAAAGTGCTTATTTTTTATATATTATGTGTCGCTTTTTCGCTTATAAAAAAACACCATAACTATCGAAAATTGTGCGGTACCTTTTTTAGTGTTACATCCTTATAAAAGGTAGGGTCGATTTTCGACCACAAGCCAAACTAGTTAAGAAAAATACGAGAAGAACGACGTTCCTTAACATAACTTTGAAACATTTTTCCCTAACGTACAAAGAGCTCGGCATACTGCAATAAACAGCAGAACAAATTGAATAACTTTTAGAAATTCCAAAATTTGACAGCTCTGTCACTCCTAAAATATTTAATGTAAGATAAAAACGAATAAGACATGAAATATGCAGACTTTCATTCTGTTTATATATTACTTACAATATTTTCTCTATGATGCGCCAGTGTTGAGATATTCCCAATACGAACATATGAGTACTGATTTTTCGAACATTTTCGAAAAATTTCAAACTTAACTCCCGTGTTTAGGAATTGAAAAATGTAAAACTAGTAACGAGTTTTCGTAACTCACTTGCATTTTTTTCTTTTCTAAACAAGTCGTATCGGCTTTTTTTCGAAAAGTTTTGACTTTTATGTTTATTTTTTTTTTGTTCTTTTTTCAATGAGGGACATTTTATATGTGTCTCAAAAATATTTGGGTATTTAAGCGACAAAATAGATGCTGAAGGGTTTAATATGATAATAAATAAATTTTTATGTTTTTGCCTCAGATTCGCTTAGCAAATAATTTTTGAAAACCAATTCTCCAGAGGGATTTTTCCGCTTTTCCCCTGTCAGGAAGTTATTATTGCCTACCTACGGCATTGACAGAAGGTATTTCGAAATCAGGTCACTACTTCGACTTTTACCTTTAACTAGGCACAAACAATATAAATCAACGCACATTTCACAATTAGACGCCCACCCTTTTCGCAACTCAACCAATTCCCGATATTGGGACTCATTATACACCGAAGGACACATTAATGGTGGCAGCTAATGTCCCATGACGATCGTCCGTCTACGCTTTTGCCTCGAGCCCATATCGGAAGTCTGCATTCTATTCTGAAATCGTTTTTCAAATCATAAAAGACTCATTCATGGTGCCACTCGAATTACAACTAATGTACCCTACGAGATGACCTTTACGCGATTTTAAATGCGCCTGAACCTTCTCCGCAATTTGGTTGTAATTTGTCGAGTTTGTTCAATGTTTACCATAATTAAAATTAAATATCCTCCCTAGTGCTGGTCATTCGAAATGACTTTGAAGCGACGCGACGGTTTAATAAACTTTATGACACCCCACAGTCACAAAGCAATAAATTCGTTCATTCAACTCGAGGATTTGGTGGATATTTCCATTTGATAAGAGTCACTTATCTTTTGCCCTTAATCTGGGACAGAAAAACAAAATCTTTCTCTATCCTATCACAGAAGATGCAATTCAATTTAAGCAAAGATGCGCCTTCTTCACAGTTGTATGTAAAAAGTCACACGTCATGAGAGCGTACATGCGATTGTGATATGTTAATTTGTTGGAAAAACAAAAGTGATAACCCGACCATAAGTCGGGAAATGCAGCGAGATAGACGACAAACGCTTCACAGTTGTTGTTTTTTTTTATCTTTTCTGTCCCAGTTTAGTGTTTGAACTCATAATCAAGTCAGTTTGTACCTTTTACAAACCAAAAAAAAAAACCGTCTCCATGTAAATAAACAAAGACAATGCACTCTAAAAGTGAAAATGGGTACGCATGGAGTGCTATCGTTCTTGGAAACCTTACTCATGTTAAAGGTACCACACCGAAAAAGGGGGAACTTCCTGCAAAAGGGTTGTACTACTCGTAAGTCGTAACCAACTTGTTTGGTTGATAAGTTCTTATTTGAATTCACCAAACAGGTTCGCATTTATTCATGTTTACGGAGCACGCGCTTAGTGTTTTAAAGAAATTGAATTTATTTAATTAGGCATTATTAGCACTTGACAAGTTATACCCAGTTTGTTGGGCAATAACGGAGATTGGAATTTTAAGTCATACACCGAAAGTGGGGCTCCATATGCAATAGATGTCGTCTTCTTGTGATTTGGGTGTGTGATGGATTTATCTGTTGAATGTTTGACGTTGCAGTTGGGTCTTGGTAAATTTTGGTTTTGGTTGTCAAAGGGATTTTTCGATACAAAACAAATAGAGAAATACAGCAACTATTCACAAACTCAAATTCGACATAATTCCCCAACAGAAATTGTCAGGGTAGCTCCCAAACAAGCGAGAATCGTTGTTACTCCTCGCTTCCCAACTCAGTAAATAGAGAAAAAGTTACCTCAACAGGGATTGGCACCGTTTCTCAAAAGCTTTCGTTTGGGTCTGTTATTTTTGTACCGAATGTATTTTATCATATTAAGAGCGACATGTTCCCTGAAGATTCTGCTTCAATTGCGAAAAATCTGACTTCAAAACTGACACGGAACGATATTCCGAGCGGAATCAATCTAAAAAAAAAGCAATCACATCATCCGTTTAACAAAATCGGTCCGCTGAGTTAACAGTTCGGAGAAAGAGCAACTGGGGATTCAAAAACGTCCATTGTATGCTTCATGAACGAACAAACAAGTGTCCTTAAAATCTCAGCGCAATTGGTACTCCTTAAACATTCTTCGCCAAATACATGCTGGGAAAATTGTCACACTCACTTCCAATCAAATTTGTCCTTCGACGCGATGGTAGGTCGGTGGAATCGCTTGTATAATTGATTTTGAAATCATGATTTTCAGAAAGCCTATACCAATGTCCTCCATAAAAAAAACTCCATTGACATAATCCATTACGATGCGTCGCCGACATACCTTTCTCGAGTCTGTTCAATGGCACTCCATGACTCACTTCAAATTTTGACTCATCGAAGTTGTAAACCAAGAGATACAGCGCGCGGTAACTCTTTCTTCCACGAAAATATCTTCCCAGACCCGTGCATAATGGTTTCATTCCTTTTTCGATTACACACAAGAACGTGTGCTGCCCAACATGAGACCATCGTGAAAGTGAGGAGTCCAACCAATCGATGCCACCAAATATACTGTTTGCTGCCTAGATGAAGGGAGAGATTTCCGGAAGCTGTTTGTTCAACTTTCATTTATGCTAAGCGCAAACCTTTCAATCTCCCAACTGTGACTTCGATCTTTGCCGCAACAAAGAGAATCAAACAAAATTCATCCAAGGAGTCGTCACAGAACAAAGAGTCTTTTGGCACAGATCCACCAAGCACTAACCACCATTCGTATGCGATTTCCCCTGCAAAAAAAAAAAAGAAACCCTATCCTCAAGACTCAAGAGTCAAGCCTCAAGACCCCTATGGGGGGATACTATAGTATTATCTTCAGCCACAGACACACACACACACCCTATCTGAATTAGTTCATCTTTCTTTGAAATGGAAATTGTTGCCAGCTATCCATGATACAAAAAAAAAAAAAAACTCGTTTGTCGCCGCAGCTACCACTAACACCATGGTCCGAGGAAACCTGTTCCCAAAGTTACTTGTGGGTTGCCCATGCTTCAGCTTACCTCTACAACCACCAGTAATAATATACCTACACTGTGTAGGCAGATACAGGTACGAGTATAGCCTCAGGTGTGTTTACTGTGTTTGTGTACTCAGGTGGAGGGAAACACACCGTCAACCCAGAGTCAGTCTTTTCGAACGCTTCGCGCGGTTTACAACGATTTTCACATGTAGTGCGGACCAAAAATAACAGTTTGTTCAAACAATTACCCTATAGTGTGTGTTTATAGTGCGCAGAAAAGAAAAAAAAAAAAAAAAAACGCAAAGAAACAAGGAATACATTTGCCAAAATCCGATTCTTAGTGATGAAGTGAATTGTTTGTTTTTGTTTTCGACTTATTCCCAAAAAGAGATATCGTAAGTGTCCAATTCAACTTCGTGTGGAAATTTTGTGCCGCGCGCTTGATTACTGGATACACATACGATCACTATCACGATCAGCTAAAGCATCACATCAGCATCAACTCATTGGATATATACATACGTGTGCTGGTTTGAAAAACTGGAATCAGATTTTATTTCAATTAATTTTTTATTTTATTTTCTCGTTCTGTGAAACATAATCTGCATCTGCATTCTCCCACACCTATTCTTATTTTGCATTCGCAGCGCTGTGCACTAGGTTCTATGAGAGTCTTAAACTCCCGTTTATAAGGTAGGGACAAAACAGAATAATATTCCATGCACAGAGCCTCAATCAGAGACGATCATATTTCTTGTGTACAGCGACAAAACAAAAGAGCGCAACAGCGAACTGGGGTTTTATGTAAATTTTTATATAAATCGAAGGAAAAAACTCCGTTTAGCGTGTTGCTTGCTGAATATTAATTTATCTATAGAAGTTGAAATTTCCTTAAACAATGCTCTGTTCTAAGCATAAATTTATGTTCCTCTCGTTGCGCGGGCATGACGTGCATTTTTAATGCGACACTGTGGGTACGAGTGTTGCGTTCTTTGAATTCGACAAAAGATTTGAATCGATATTGCTCTAGAAAGGACAGCAACATCATTTAGTTGAGGTTGAGATGAATCTCCGAGTATCTGAGAATCTGAGAATCTATCACAGCGGGCAGTCTTCTATTCATCTAGAATGGCTGCGGGTTTTTGTGTATGTGTCCCTTAAGGGACCGAAGATCAATAGAAACGAACACAAAACAACCTCTATACAGGTGTGTTATCTGAGATTTTATTTTTTTTATTGCCCATCTTCTGGCATCTCTTTCATGTCACCTCGTCGATTTTAGAAATGGGAAAAAAATGTAAATAATTGATGGGTTTCTTTTTTTTTGCCTTTGATTATACATTTTCGTATTCTCTTCTGTGTCCTTCTCGAATTCTCTTATGAATTGGTCTTTGATTCAAGGGTAGCATTTAGCTAAATATTAGTTGAAGTTGCTCGGCACTTATTCCACAAATCACGTGTCTGTATCTTGTGTATCGATTCAACGGATATCTCAAGGTCTGCAAGTGCTATTTCGTGCTTTTAATGGCAGCTATTTACTTTTCTTATTGAAAAGAATTTACTATTAATCATTTGGAAACTTTTAAAGTGGCTTTAGTTACGTGGAATCGCATTACAGATTCTTTTTTGCAGGCGCAAGATGGATTTGTATTTTACTCAACTGTGTTTCTCTGTACGCTCGTTGCTTGTTCATGGCAACACTTTTATGAACACACGTCATTCGGTTTTTGGTCAACTCTATTGTTTTCTGACTGTTTTTGGGTGAAGTTGTTTTTGTTTTTATTACTCTTGGTTGGTGGTCTATTGTTTATATACACTGTGGCTATCTTGGCGCGCGATTTATTTTTCTTTTCAAGTTTATAAAGTAGGTACTTTGAGTTAGGTGAGTAGTGACCGATGTAGAAAGTCACAGGTTCAAGTTGCACCTGGGCACTGACAGTTGTTTACATTTCCGTGTTTTTGTTTTATGATTTTACAACTTGGAACTTATGTGGAGGTTGATGTTGAAGATGGGTGTACTAAAGAGCCGACTTTGTGGTGTAAAATGTTGGGGTTCTCCAACGGCCACCAAACAGTTTTGGTATTTTTGGTAGCTTTGTTTTGAATGCAGACTTCTGTATTTGCAAACGCTTTGATGTTGTTCTTTACACAGCTTCTGTTTATATATAAATTTTGATACAACGAATGACCATTACGTATGTGAAACTAGTGAACCTTACAAAATCGATATTCACATAGTTTTCAATTGAAATTCGTATATTTTTCTTATTTAAAAAGAAGTTAGTTAAGGAAACAATCCAGCATATACTTTTTCGGATAACTAATTTACCTTGGTGCAAAATTCAGTTACATAATTAGTTAATAAATTTGGTTTCCCGTCATATGCAGAGTATTAGAATCTAAATAGCGTTCTGGATCTTTTTTCCACCGATCAGCGAACATTTCTCCAACAAGATCATTGAACTGTAAAATCAATTGCCAATTTAATTCTATATGGATATAGTGGTATTTGTCGATATTAGCAATGATCTCTAGAGTAACAGGCACAGAGCAATAATTTAACTAACCGGTTCGACAAGATCAGCAAATTTGTCGATCATTTGGCAATATCTTGAGCCAGATATTGTAGTCTTTCAGGGCCTATTTACTAATCAATGATTTTATAATTGGCAAGATCTCTGCTCGTCGAAAGGATCTTCAGTCTTTAATATATATTTTCACAGATTTTTCTTTTAGAACAAATTGGCAGCTGTGATCATTTAGCAGCCATAAAACGAATTAGTTTGACAAGATCAGCATAGATCGCTTCTGAATATTTTCAGTGGGATTTTTAAGTCGTTGGTTGCTTTATTGACTGGCTTAAGAATACTTCCATAGCAAGATCTCCTGAACTTCTAAACGAATTTCCGCCAAAAATATAGGAATTTGTTGCTGATAAAGATTGACTGATATGCGATTGCACAACGAAATTGAACTATATCAATTTGATGAGATCAACGACATTTTTTGCTTGAAATATCAGTGATTTTCGAAAGAAAAATATTTTTTGTCATGCATATCGGTTGAGGAAGACCCCACCTTAGGTGGCTCCCACAATTGGAAAATGACCTCAACCAACTTGGTGTGCGTAACTGGAGGCAGCTAGGGAGGGGCTAGTTGGTTGAGGCCGTGGTCCACCCCGGACTGTAAACACCACCAAAAGTAAAGTAAAGTAAGCATATTGTATCTAATTGCTAAAAAACATTTTACAAACCACTGATCTTACAGTACGATATGAACTGATCTTGTCAAAGCGCTTATTGACACAATTGCTTCTGATAATTTGCTGTGTGCCCCTGAATAATATTTCTTTTCCTAACATGTGATCACTGAATATTACGATCAGCTTATAAGAGCAATCGATTACCTACATTTTTTTGTGTGTGCTCCTGAATAATATTTCTCTTGCCAGGAGGTGATCACTGAATATTACGATCAGTCTTACAATCGACTGTTCATTTTCCTCCCTTGAGTTAACATGCACAAGAACTCTTACTGTGATGCGGAAAACATCACGAAAGGTGTGCTATGTTATGCAGACTATAGTCATAGACGTTGATAGCGTTGACATGATCAGTATGAATTGCGAGATATGACTTGGCGTAACATTTTTTGAAATCTATCGTAATTTGTTTATATATAGAAACACATCCACAAACGCTAGTAACACTTAAACAGCGTATTAAATTTTTGACGTTTTAAAAAAACAATTTTCATATATCTTCTTTAAAGAGGATCAATCTGGAAAGAACGATCGATCGGTAAACTATTTCAACAAGATCAAAGAATCCCCATATGATATGATCACAGATTCATCAGTGCAGAGTAAAGCATCAAACTCTGAATGTGGTTGTTTTAGATAGTACTTGAAATGTTAATATCAGCCCATGGAAAGGAAGATCAATGATCAAAGATCTGCCGATCGTTACAGTAAAGATCAAATGCGCTCCCTTTTCGTAAGCTATTTCTTTATTGATTCGTTAAAAAAAACTGTCCACATATTCAAATGGAAGATCTCCAAACTTTAGGGAAATGTAAATTTACTAATTAAACAAGATCGCTGATCTTTTTATGGTAATCGCATTTAAAGTGACGATTTTTCAGTTGACTTAAGGTCAGATTGTATATTTTAAAAACAGAAATACTATGCACCTACCCACTCTAAGGCATATGAATGAAGTTCCACAAGTGCCCCATTTTAGTTCCAACCTAACAGTGGAAACACATTTTCAGCTAAACTGTTCGACCACCAAATTCAAGTATTTAATGTAAATTCGCCGTGCGGAAGTTAAACATTTAAAGACAAATTTAAATTGTAAAAAAAGTCAAGGCTAGCCAAACAATTTGAACCGAAACAAGTTAGCAATCAACCAAATCCGACTCCGACTCAGTGCTGTACTCGATTGTGTGTCTTAGGAGGATAATCGTCCGAAAGCACGAACCGAATCCGTTTATAATCTTTTTTTATACCACCCTCCATTTTTAGTTTGTAACTATGCAACTATGTAAAAAAAACCCTTGTCCGCCCATTCAGATTCAATCACCACTTCAATGAATATTCCCATAAATTTTGTCGCCATTTTATTGCAGAAAACAAAAGAGTTGACGTCAGAACTCCATTTCACTCAAGTGCTGGTGTGTCATTAATCAGGAAATATTTATCACCCACGCATACGCAATAAATACACACATGACACTATTTCGCAATGAATAAAACATTTTGCCAAACATACTATTAGCCAAAGCGAACCAGGCTAAGTGCTTCTCACTAGAACAATCACAGTTCTCAGTTACTAAGAGCCGACCTCAATTATCCAAGTTCCCAAGAAACTATACTAATCTCCTCTTAAATTGTCATTCAAACCGCACATTAAATTAAATTGCTGTTCGCGGAAAAGTTTTGACTTCCGACCGAAATTTCTCGCCAGACCACTTGAGGCTCACTTTAGCATCGACTGTAAATTTAGCCGATAAACAAATTTGAATAAACAACAAACAAATTTTTTAAACAACCGAGAATATGCTCCGGTGAACAAGTTTTTTTTTTCTGTTTTAGCGAAAAAACAAAAGAGAAAGTCCAACTTCGATTTTAGGTGGCGGAATGTGTTAAGTACAAGAAGGGAAACAGAAAATGCCAAACATTTGTGTATCGAAACACTTTCCTTTGGTGTTTACTATACCTATACCAAAAAGAGGAATATCTACAAAAAATAAAACAAAACAAAAGTAAAAGTCAACCACAGATTTTAGTTGGTAGGCTGTCAGAGGCTAAATTGGGTTGGTAGCCTCCACAGTTCTAAGTGCTACAATGGATCATCAACATCATCAATCATTTGAAAGTGGATGTTGCTCCTCTTTAATAATTTTGTAGCATCGAGTGGTAGCTGATTGATGATCGTCACTTGATGATGAGTTATTATTCAAGTAAACAAGCGGTCCCGTAGTAGAACCTGGTGGTATTTCTATGAGAAAAGTGGCCGTAGCAAGTGATGTTTTGTTGGATTAAGGAACAATATCCCAGAGGGATCGCATTTGGAGTTGAGAGGGTGGGTGCATTTTTACTTTTCTTCTTCTCACCGGAGAACGAATGGAATGTAAAAGTTGCTTGTGGCGGTATTTAAAATGATGTGCCCAGGTACCTGCGTCATAATGGAAATGATCTAGGATTCTGTTTGGCTGTAATAAATCGCTTGATCATTGTCGATCGGTTGGATCTTGTCAGAAACATCGGTAACAGCTTAGTGGCGGTCGTTTTGAGCCTCAAAAGGGCATTTCACAAATACTGCCTTTACAATAGTCAGGGACTACAATCAAATAGCAAAATAAGAAGGAATTGTGTTGCTTTCTATGACTTTAGGGAGAGAAATATTTCACCCTTCATTTTTGTTTAGGACAAAGACAATCTTTGGTTGGTTTAAGAAACTTGCGGAGGCCTAGCAATGGGTATTGTTGAGTATGCGGACAAAGTCTGGGATCTGTAAGCGATCGACTAAAATAAATAAAATTCTTTCGGTGCAAAAACCTTTTTTAGCTGGGGATGTATTTCCAGAAGACTACAATTTGCAGCAATTTAAGTGCAAAGCAAACATACATCTGCAGGCATCTCGGGGCGCTGTTGAAGCGTTATAGGTTCGCCTTTCCCGGGAGAAGTATATAAAAAAAAAAAGAGTGAAAAATATTAAAAAAAAAAAAAAAAAAAAACACAAAGGGTAGACTTAACTAAGGCGCAAGCTTAGAATACTACTCGCTCTGTACAAAAGTAAAAAACGCAAAACGAGAAAACTGCCCCAGCAAATTGCTCTCAGGCATTGGCGACTATTCGGATGTCTTACACCCAAATCGTTTGACAGTTTTAACAGTGGTCAAATGACTCAATATGTAAACTTCTATCCACTATTTTGTCATATTCTTAGCCACCCCTTAAAAAAAACAATCGAAAACAAACCCAAACCAAACACAGAACCTTGACGTACCCCTTGGCGAACCCAACCCATTTCCACTGTTTCCACATTCAAAGGTTAGGAGTGTAATTATTTTCCATTTCCTAGCCGCGATCTAATTTCCTTCCAAGTATCAGTTAACAACAAACAAGGTATCGCTATCTGATACTTTTCGAAGCTCAAGTGGCTTAGTAGTCAGTTCACCTAAGGTCAAGCTGCTGAAGTACTTCGCGTTGGCATTTTTTTTCTGTTTTTTTTTTCTTGGTTTTCATTTTCGGTATCTAAATCAAATCGGTTTTTACAACAAAACCAGTTTTAGCCATCAAAAACAATTTACAGATATGAATTCTGTTCATATGCGCTGTAGATCAAGTGGAATGTAAACTCACAATAAAACACTCGCCAGGTTGGGGCATGATGCCAAAACTGGTAACTGCAAAAATTACATGGACCATGGTCGTGTGCAGTGCTTCTCTCAACAACACAACATGTGTGCTACATTTTCTTTGTGGCAAAGAATAAAAGACCCGAGAGACAATGGGTAATCGATGTTTAGCCACCTGCTTTGGGATTTTGGGTGCCACATGCAAAAAGTTTCTGCCACCATCCCCTAATGGTAGTAATTAGACTTTATTTAACCCTTTTTGCATATTTTTGTTCTGCCCATGCCTGTCCTAGTGGCAATTAATTACAAGCCATCATTGTTCCTCTCGGCACTCTGATGACGGTTAGTCGCTCCCCTTAAAGGAAGTCATCGAGGCGCAGAGCCAGAATGTCATTGCAGAAAAAAAAGACGACGTTTCCTGTGTTCCTGAGATGGTGTTGTCTTTTTTTTTTGCCATCGCATCGTAAGCTTGGGTCATGACTCACATTACCACTGTGTGCTTCTGTTACCATTCTTTTTTTGCTGTTTCCTTTTTAAGTTCTTTTTTTTTTCTCAATGAAAATACAAAAGACAAGAGAGCTGCCCACAGATGTGTGCACACATTGGGACACGTAGTGACGCTTTTGCGGCCCGCCAGATTCTGACATCATTCTAAAGTGATTGTTAAACGAAAATTAGTATCCATTAAGCAGCCATTAGATGGACTTTAATGGACACGATTACGATGCAATGAATCCGAGTGCGGTGCCTGATGGTGTTTGTGATAATCGATAGAGAGAGGATAGCTTATAGATCTCGTGCTAGCCTTGAATAGCGTGTGTGTTTTTGAGTTATGAAAGGAGATAAATAAACGGGCTAAAATATTGCTTTCGTCGAAACACGTGCGGCGTATTAAACTGAGTGGAGTTACCTATAAATCTTTCAGCTATTAATGTCTCAACTGTAAGTAGTTGCGCAAAGTTTGTTTGAAGATGGTTTCGACAGAAAAATAATAGCTCATTGCGGCGTTTATGACGGATAAGTCTTTGAACGTCGACTAAAGTGGTTTGGGCGATGTGAGTACTCATGATGATCGTTATCACAGTTTTGTCGATCATCGCAAACCGTTTAAACTTTCAGTACACTCGTTCATTTAAATGATTAATATAGCCTGTACCGCCTTTCTCGCAATTTGTTACAGTTTTCAGAGCAAATTATATGAACTTCCATAAGAACTTATAGAACGAACAATAGTAAGAAACCCATCGACTGCAAGTTCAAGTGGATCGCGATTTTCAACCACAAGTACCCTTTGTCCAATCGATCCTATTTAGGAGAAAGAAAAAAAACCCCAACCCACCGTATGTATACCAATGTCCAACGAAGCGCTCGGCACAAATTCCAGAACGACAAACCCCAAGATTGACATAAATCACCCACAATATCCAACCTTGTCTCCTGCAGCTGCCATTACAATTTAAGCAAGCCCCCACAGAAAAATGATAAAATTTCGCTACAAACGAAAAGAGCCAACTAATATAGTTGGCACAGCTGCAGCCTCTGCTCCCGTTCAAAAGGCCATCAAAGAACAGTCCACCAAGCACGCGAAATTCAATCAAACTACATCATCCGCTGTCAGTAATATTGGTGGCGGTGGTACACTGCCACGCATTAGCCCAAAGAAATTCATCGATCAAAATGATGGTAATAAATCGTCAACGCTTACGCGTAAGAGTACGGCGAAAATTACCTCCGGTATTGCGACGGTAACGCAAATTCCATCGACAGCCGATCAACTGCACGGATTGAGCAGTGAAAACATTGCCGATCGTGATCGATGCATAAATGCAGTCATTGTGAGTGATTATTGCTAACAAAATTTAAAAAAACAATTTTTTTTCTTTTCTATAATTCTAATTTTAATTAACAACTTTTTCTCCCTTCCGCAGGAACTCTTCCAACAGCTGCAGACGAGCTCGGAGCCGGCTTTGTGCCCGGAACCACTGCGCCGTGCTCTTGCGAGTGGTCCACTGGCCGGAAGAAGATTTCCACTTGGCTGCCTTGGAGATGCAGCTGAGTGCTTTGAACTACTGTTACATCGCGTACACTCGCATATATCACCAGACGATGGAGATTCCTGTGAGTCACAGGCGTGCATCGCTCACCGTCGCTTCGCCATGCGTGTCATTGAGCAGAGCGTTTGCAAGTGTGGCGCCAATTCGGAACAGCTGCCGTTTACACAGGTAAGTGACGTCTTCCCCCCCACATTCTTATGACAGATCCACAGTCTGGTTCACCTACACGTCCAAGTTCGAGTTACCCAGAACCTTAATAACCTCCACTCAGGTGACTCACTGCGCCTACACAATGTGTGCCCAGAGTCAACTTCTTGCCCGCATGTATAAGGCTTACAAGCGGCAGGTTCAATTTGCAAGTCCACCTGCGTGACGGGCGATAAAAGAAAAGACACAAATGCGAAACCCGCTCAATGGAATAGTTGATTTGCTTCGCATCTCCCAATATGGTCGCATCGTCGTCGTCGTATTACAGCACTCCATTCAGAGACACGAGCCAAGAAATTAGACCACCTTTTAGTAGATATCTTAAGCTACTTATGCCAAACTAATTTTCTCTTCCGTTTTCATGGTATCATACGCTAATCTGTTGCCGTCGTTTGCGTGGGTTACGCTTCGCCACCCATGCGAAACACAACACCAGCGACTAAAAGAATGCTGCACGTGCAGAGGTGTTGATTTACGAAGAGGTTTTTCGAATTACAATCCAAACCTATCGATTGGCGATTTGTCAAAAAATGGTCATAACATTTTATAGGTTACCTTTTTGACGGCAAATCTTGGATTTAAAATGATATAAGTTGGCCCAACAACTGCTTAGATTATGACCTAGCGTTGGCGTTAAGTACTTCTTTGCGCCGCAGATTATACACAAGTTATAGTGCTTTCCGGTCCCGGCTAATGATTGAATTTGGAAATTGATCAATTAGGGGAGAATGGCTTTTGTACAAATATGGATGGGGAGTTGTGATGGGTTTCAATGGATTTCGGCGTTTTTTAATCATCCAAGATTGTTTGTCGGCATTTTTGGATTTATTTATTACAGGAAATGTTCGCCTGTGTTTTCTTGTGGGAATGGCGGATAATTTATATTTTTAGGAATGCGCGTAAACTTCTATAGTTGATTAACGAAACTAAAGCGTTCCGCAATGATATTCCTAAACTGTTCGTCATTTCTCCCGAAAGTTACTTGACCTAGTATGACATCTGTTGGCAAAACTTGATACTTATCACAGACAGGCACCTTATTCGGCAGTTCCGAAACTCACGATTTTTATCCGGTGTCAATAATGGTGGATTTACAATATCCCAGATCACAAACGCGCATTTTGACACGAGATGAAACAGAGAGATCCGTTTGTACGCAGTCAATGCATAAGAATGAGAACACAAATGAGACGCTTAAGTGTCATGGGAAATAAACACAAATTCGGGCGGCCAGCATTTCTGCATTAACTTGAAAACGTTTCCATTACTGATTTCAAATACGTCAAATGAGAGTGGTAATTAGTTTCAGTATATTTAACCAACAATTATTCATTTATCAATTATATGAAACAAATGAATAATTGTACATACATACGTTCATCACTTCGGGAAGCCATTTTGTTTTGTAGGAAAGGGAAATTCCCTAAGCAATTGCTATTCAAATATAAACAGCAGAGCTTCCCCAAAATTCCTATCACGTAAACAAGATGGCCGACCAAAAAATGTTTACATATTTTTGCGTCAGAATGAAATCAGATTTGTAAACGTGGTTATATTAATGTGAGATTATGAGATATAAACACGTGATGTCTATTCGCTTACTTTCCCGATATACCTAAGCACTAAAAATCTGTCAAACTCAAAAAATTGAGCGAAATCCTCTCAGAGAGCTGAAAACTACGTGGATAGACTTGGAGCTACTTTCATTACCTTCACAGATTTTATTTTTCTGTGCAATCGACTTTTAAGACGGATTTTGAATTTGTTTCTTGGTCAACTTGCATTTGACATATTTATCAGTACTTGGACTTGCGGGTTGAAATTCTGTGAGCTGTTTTGAGCCGAGAGAGATACTGCTCGTTTCTCATTTACTCTCTTTTTCTGCCATTTTTGATGAGAACGTGTATAGACTTTGTGCGGATGCGATCGATTTATATCGATTGCTCCGTTCGTTTTAAACCGCGTTCGCAAATGAACCTGACAGAAAAAGTAAACTAAAAGTCCAAACATTGCCATTGTAAATTGACAGATCTATTTAAAGTGACAATGACATGAGAATGTTTTTAACTTGCTCACTATTGACGCCAGCATTTTAAAAACCGGTACAGCAGTTTTTGAAAGAGTGCTTCATTCACAAATATAATTATGTTAAGAAACAGCTCAGACATTTTTGTTAAAACCTTCAGACCTTTTTTAGACGGTTTTAGGGCTGCAAAGGAAATGAAAATTATTTATTATCATCTAAGGAGATATGACAGGAGCGTCTAACGGGTTATACGCTTTATGGAAATGGTTTTTCCGTCGGCTTTTTTGGTCATAGGCGTTTGAATGAAACTATATTAGTTCATTGCTTTTCCTGACATTTCGACAGCGATTGCTGCCTTCTTCAGGGTATAATATTTTGAGAAATAAAACTGACTTAAAAAAAAACAAAAATATGAAATGTAGCATAACGATTAAAACAAACATAGACAAAAGAAATAAACAAAATTAATACAACCCTTCAATAGAAAATTAGTCTTATGTATATTTCGAACTAAATTTTCCCTGTTTTACATTTATGAATGACCGCTATTATCATTTTCCAAAATATAAAACGAGTATAAATTTGTACGTTATAAATAACTTTTCACTTTTATTGAGACAAGGGAAAATGTCGACC
Source organism: Cheilosia urbana (assembly GCA_946477585.1). Lineage (NCBI taxonomy): Eukaryota > Metazoa > Arthropoda > Insecta > Diptera > Syrphidae > Cheilosia > Cheilosia urbana. Next base: position 12,122,601 of record OX297854.1, on the reverse strand, counting down.
TGTCGCCGTAATGGTCGATAAAAAAATAAAAGTAAAATCAAGATGCCGGAAACACGCCGGTTTTACCAATTGAAGTGAGTTGGAGCTTATCATCTCGATTATGACAAACGTACTAGATTTTTAGACTTGCTGTGCTACACGTTCAAAGATGGCACTGACACTTGATGACTGTTTAAATTTAGTAAGATTTAAAGTGTACGTACCTATGGTTTGCAAAAACAAAATGATTATTGCTAAACGAATGATTTGGGACTTTATTACACATTTTTAACTCAGAAGTGCAGAAAAGTATAAGCCAACACAGTACATTCTTATGAGATAGGAAAATGAAACGTTTTCGACGGCGTTTAAAAGTATTTCTATCCTCTTTTATGCAGTCTTAAGTCACTGAAGAGGCATAGGTCTTATGACCCCCTTTTTATTTTGGCAGTAAGTAAGTAAAAAATTTAAAGTTTTGTAGCACATAAAATAAATTAAATAAAAGTGTCCCTTTACCAGGGCCACCACTGTTAACAAAGCCAATTTCTATGCCAGACAACACTGATTTGGAGAGTGGTGACTTAATGATTTATATGTTGATGTTTCATCGGTCGAATTCTTGTAATTCTCCCGGATAAATAAAAAAAATATGTTGCCTTGACTTGGATCATTAGTTACTTCTAAACATTATAATTTGTGCAACATTTGCTAAAGTGACTGAAATCCATTAATAGACAAATAAATAACTGATCATGACATTTCTTCTTAGTTGAGTCATGAGCTGAAAAAAATTCATGACCTAGTCCCAAATGTTTGCCAATTTTACTGGTACTATAATCTATTCAGATGATTAATGAATACACTACCAAAATACCCTTACAAATTTGGGTACTTGTTCCTGTTGATGATAACAAGTGGAAGTTTGTTAAACAACACTTGATTTCTTTCAATGTCAGCAACTTCAGGCAAGTGCTTACAACAAACACAACAATCTTGAGATATTTAAAGCTGAACGGCCTTTGTGAGCTTATGGAATGTTTATATTCAATTTTGCATTAATAAATTTAATACCAAAAATTGATTGGAAAAATTCTCCCGCGAGAATTCCAAATTAAATTCGCTTTGGCATCACTTTCGATTAGCTGAATATACTTCGAATTTTTAATTAAAAACGAAAACAGAAAGTTATACCAATAAATTAAAAATCATTTCCCGATCATTACAAAAAGATGAAAAATTAATAATTCAAAAGTTTGCTGACATTGAAAAGTGAAAGTATATGCATTTTAGTGTCACATTAAAACAACCTGTGCCTCTTTTTCTAGTTCAAAGTGTCAGTAGAAGATTTTGCGAAAAATTTTGTGGTAAAATTTTCGCTGAATATTGATCAGATCAGAATAGAAAGAAACTGCTTTAATTTTCATAAATAAATTGGCAGAGTCAGATGTATGGATATGTGAATTGAAAGTGAAAATTCTAAATAGAAAAGTGAAAAGAAATGTGGTCACCATTTTGCGATTGATAGAGACATTTAAATTTTAAGCTGATGTAGAAAGGGGAAGTGAAAAATTCTACTAATGTGGCTCAGTGTCTCAGTGGTTGTATGCTGGACTTCCGAGCAAGGGGTAACAGGTTCGATCCCCGGAGAAACACAAATTGCAACTTAAGGTTTTTTTCACCTCAAACGTCTGATAAAACTACAGTAGGCTGTCATGTAAGAGCTTCTCAATTTAGCCGTTTGGACTCGACATAAAGTTGTAGGTTCGTCCCAAAAATAAAAGATAAAACCCTTATAAAATGAATGGTTGTGAGAAGTCACGCCTTCATAATGAGAAGGCAATCAAAAGTGGGATTTGCATTTTGCTATTTCACGCTTAAGGAAATTTGACAGAACTTTTACGAAAAGTGTCATTGCGTGGAACAAAAGACTTATAATGAGCATCACCATTGAATACCGGGTACAAAATACTGTTTCCCAGAAAAGTTTTTGACTTCAGTCGGAACCTATGCAAAAGGACAATATTTCGACAAATGACTGTCGAGTTTGCGTATTTTTTTGTAGACCTCTTTGGAGAGAAAAATCCTCAAACTCATAAATCTTCTAAATGAGGTAACCGATCATAATAAAATAAGAATTATGTTCTACTCCATTAGGACTTATATTATACCTGGAAAGGCTGTACGGATCGAGTGGGCAGTTTCAACTTGATGCTGTAAAAACCCTACTGACACAAATTTGTATTATTTTAAGAAAATCTCTGCATTTCAACGAATTATTTCATCAAATCTCTGATGACTGCATTTCGACCATAACCGTCTGAAAAGTTAAGCGTAAGTTCAACTCAGAAGAAGCTTTACTTTTCCACTTGATGATAGACACAACACATCCGGAAGGGCAGACAGCTCTGGCGGCCATACCTACTTCATTGCACAGATCTATTAGCCGATGACTGATGGACAATGGCTACCTCATACATTATCGTAGGAACCTGATAATCAAGCAGAAGTAATCATTCGTCGTACACGATTCCAATTACCTTTCACAGATTGATACCCACAGAGCGCAGGTAATCGCATATGAAAATAAAAATACCTCAACGTGACGCGCTTGTTTTATTAATCGATGCGACTTCCCCTAGAAACAATGAGCCCATGGGTACGTGACTTATGCACGAGTGTCAACCGATGATAGATCATCATCAACCTCCCCTCTTTTGTAGTGTGTACTGCCCCCCAATTAATATTCCCAGAGTTTCACTGTCTGTAAACTTCAGTCCGGACTGCAACCACAAAACCTCAAGTTGACAAGTAAAAGTCAATCTAAACCATTTATCTTTCTTCTTACAGATGGTCCATTACGTGTCAGCATCAGCTCTAACATCACAAAACAGTTTGGCCATTCAAAACCATCAACAGTTGACTTTCGGCCAACTACTCCGTTCGGCGGGCAACATGGGAGACATACGCGACTGTCCGGTGAGTAATGACTTCCATTTCACAATAGTACGGTGTTGGCCAATCCACATCCCGCAACACTCATTCCCATTCCGACTTCATTAATCAATCGACAGTGCGGTTATGCAAACTTGTAGATACGACATCAATGCACAAGCACACGCACAGACACTGTCCGGCCATATGCCGTTTGCTCAGATGACCTGTCAATATCGGTCAGCATCGAAACGATCATACTAAGCTGTCCTATCGGATCAATCTCATGATCGATTGATCATAGTAGGTCAGCAGCTGCTTTGATGCCACAGAGTCATCGGCTGCAGTATCTGCGAGAGTGTGTGTGTGTGTGCTGCTTTTGTGCAACCTTGAAAATAACGTTTCTTTGTGTTTTGTGTTTTTCCAGAATTCCTGCGGTGCCAAGATAGGTATCTGTCGCGCTCTACTCAATCGGCCAGATGTCGTGTCGATCGGAATTGTTTGGGACTCGGAAAGACCTGCCGCAGATCAGGTCCATGCAGTGCTGAAGGCGATTGGTACCTCGCTGCGTTTGTCCGATGTATTCCATCAGGTGTCCGATCAGCGCTGGGCACAGACAGTGCAGCATGAGTTGGTCGGCATTGTGTCCTACTACGGCAAGCACTATACGACGTTCTTCTTCCACACCAAGTTGAAGGTTTGGGTGTATTTTGACGATGCTAATGTCAAGGAGGTAAGTTCGACAACACACTTTTTGATTTACATTTCTCAACTAACCACTGTTTATGTGTCATAGGTCGGTCCCAACTGGGAAGGAGTAGTGGATAAGTGCAGTCGAGGACGGTACCAGCCACTCCTGCTGTTGTATGCAGTTCCGCAGCCACCGGCTGGGCCACAGATGCCGCCACAGTATATACAGGAACTCGTTCAATCCACTGCCCGTCGGGCCATCACTCCCAGTCCTGAGAAGCCCATAATGGGCAACACCCGTCGTGCCATAACTCCAACTCCAATACGGTCGCCAAACGACTACCAGAACTTGAGCGTCATCCAGAGCAAGATCTTCCCTTCGGACGAAACCGACGCCTACATCAGCCGCAAGGCAGTCGAGAACGTGCTGAATGCACAGTACCAGAACCTGAGCGTTATTCAGGACAAAATCTTTCAGAATGGCGGCTCACCATTGGATGATAAGGAAGGCGGCTTTTTGAACCGTAAACCGATCGAAAACACCCTCAACTCGCAGCTCGCTCGGAAGCACCACTTGAACCTGCATCGCAGCCTGAGTGCCGAGTCGGGCCAAGTGGCCAATGGCTCCCCGCCCAGCGATGGACTGACAATACCCGATCACTTGAATCAACCCAGGCGACGAGACTCTGGGAACTGGAGTGGCGACCGCAACAGTGCCAGTTCGGCATCGTCCACCACTCTGGACAACCCCTATCTGTATATGGTGGGCAAGCGGGGAGGACCGGCAGCGGTCCCTCAGAGCCCGACCAGACAGGCCGGCATGCCCTACGACCCGGGCTATGATTCGTTCTCACTGTCCTCGACGGACTCGTATCCGCCGAAGCACCACAACCCACAGTTGGCCAAGATACCGGAGTCCATTGTTCTAACCGGGGACTGTGAAAAACTGTGCCAGGAAGCTGATCAGCTTCTGGAAAAGTCGAGAGTTGTGGAGGAGTCACACGATCTGGAGACGGCTCTGGTCTTGTGCAACGCTGCAGCTGGCAGGGCTCGTGCAGCTATGGACGCTCCGTACAGCAACCCACACACGATGACTTTCGCCAGAATGAAGCACAACACGTGCATAATGAGAGCTCGAAGCCTACACCGGAGGATTCTGGTGGAGAAGGGTCAGGACTTGGAGACAAACTTCCCGCCAGAGCTGATCAAGAATATCATGAGTGGCGGCAGCGTGAAGCATGTGCGTCAGAACAGCAAGGATAAGACTTTGGAGAAGGCAGCCAACAAGAACATCGAGATTTACGCCACCTTGCCGAAGAAGAAGACTCCGCTCAAGGCTGCCCTGCTTGCTGATGACAACGCGATTGAATTTGATCCGCCGGCTAAGCCGGAGCGAGAGAGCCGCAGCATCTTCGGCCGCAACAAGGAGAAGGACAAACGCAGCCGCAGTGAGGATAGAAACAAGATCAGCAGGGAGTTCTCAGTCGCAGAGACACTGCTCGTCAATGCAAAGGACACCCTCAAGAAGCACAAGGAGGATAAGGACGAGAAAAAGGAGAAGGACAAGAGCGGCAAGAAACAGCACAAAATCAGAAGGAAGCTGCTAATGGGAGGCCTGATCAGAAGGAAGAACCGCTCCATGCCCGACCTTACCGAGGCGAATGCGGCCGAAGAACAGCAACAAAAGGAGAAGCCGGTAGCTCCCATGGCATCCGTGGATGACAGCATAGTGGGCCTGAACCAGAACAGCATGAGTGGTTACATATCCGAAGGCCACTTTGATTTCCGCGAGGCAAACAATGCCAACCCAAACTTGGAGCGGAGTAAGCTCATGAGAAAGAGCTTCCACGGTAGTGGGCGTCAGCTGACTGTGGTAGCCAAGGTTGCCCCTCCGCCACCGCTAAGAACCAGCTCAGCTCTTACACAGCAAGATGCGGTGCTGCAGCCATTCCACGAGGCGAATTTGTCCAACATCTCGAGCATGAGTGAGGACTCTTGCCAGACCATCATCACCACCTGTGCACAGGTCCACTCGGAGCAGAGCCCGGTTAAGAGCGACTCGTATGGCTACATGGACGGAGGAGTGGATGAAGTAGACTGTCGCATGATGGATCCGACCCTGGATCTCCCTCCGTACCCAAGCCCACCGGCATCAGCCTGCCACTCAAGGCAGGCCAGCGAAGATTTCCCACCACCGCCGCCAGAGATCGACATGGAGCCACTGAACCAGCAAATCAATCAGATTCAGGCATTAGAGGCGAACAAGATCCGGAATCTGGAGACCCTTGAGGGCACCACGAGTATCCTCGCTCAGCTGCAACAACGCCAGCACCTGATGAAGATGCGAAAGGATCAGAACTCCCCCATTACCAATGACAGCGAAAACTGGCTGCGGGAGCTCCAGATGAAGCAAAGCGATTTGAGGAACAAGAAGCCCGAAGCCGTAGGCTCGCCAAATAGCGTGCGCGACCTAGCCAATCGCTTTGAACAGACCAAGTTGCAGGCACCCGAACAAGCACCACAGATGCGCTCCTACCCCTCGCAGGAGCTTCTCAGCAGCAAACCGCAGATTCGTACACAAATGAATGGACTCCCCGGACCGAATGGTGGCGTCGATGAGGTCGATTGCCCTCGTCCAAGGCTGCCGCCACATCAGATACTCCCCAAGCCGAAATACGAGATCGCCCAGAGCCAGATCGCCGAGGAAATCCGAGAGGTCGAGATGCTGAATGCGGTTGTTCAGCAGACGCTGAATAACTCGCAAAACGGTGTCAAGCGAGTGAAGAAGAAGAGCGTCTCCTTCTGCGACCAAGTGATTCTCGTCGCCACCGCAGACGAGGAGGAAGATGACAGCTTCATTCCGAATCCGATCCTGGAGCGAGTTCTACGAACAGCCCAAAACCCCAATGACAAGGTTACCGCCCAGCTGATCCAGCAACAGCAGCAAAACATGCTGCGGCTGCAGAGCGAAGCCATCCCGCGCAATGTCTGTCAGCAGCCGAGCCCAACGCCCTCGATTATGGATCCGCGTCGCAACATGCCCCAGGACATGCAGCGCTACATCCAGATGCGACAGCAGCACAGTCCCCAAATGGACAATATGCGGCACGAAATGCCATACCCCGGCAACAACAGCCCGCAGTTCCACCAGCAACAGCAGCAACAATTGCCACCACCAAGCCAACCCAACCCCAATACTAACACCGCCGCCACACATATGCGTTCCCAGGTTTACACTCCAATGCAGGACATTTTCCGCATGCAAAATGTACCAGGACAGATGAACGGAAGTGCCAATACTAACAACAACCAATCCAGCCCCCACCTCAACACTAGCCCACTTACCAACGCAAACGGCTTGGTTCCACCGCGAACCAGTATGAGCGGCATCGCAAGTGTTGCCAACATGCAACACATGCAGATGCTAAATGGCAACAATGGACAAATGGACGCCAACGTAAATGGCATCGTTGGATCACGGGCTCCCATAACCGAGCAGCAGGCTTACCCCACCGCAAATGCTGCCGCCAGCAATCGCATTCAAGTGCCCAACTTGAACCAGAGCTACTTGGTCTCCCTACAGATGGCAGCACAAAAGCAACAGCAGCAACAACAAATGATGAACGGCTATCACATGGTCGCACAGAATGGCTACCACCCACTGCCAGACGAAAGACACCACCCGAATGGACCGTCGCCATACCAGAGGGTGCCGATGCCTCATGGCGCCTACCCTGGTAACAATAACACCCAACCACCTCCCACCTCCTCTCCCTATTTTCAGCCTCCCGCCCCACTTAAACAGCTGTCCCAGAAGAAGGTCAGCTTCGAGCCCGGCACCAAGGGCGAGGCGGACCTATCTGCGCAGCAACAAAACGGCATACCCACACTAGAGAGTGTCCAACAAAATGGCGGCTCATCCGTTACCGTCATTCCGACCCGCGTCTACAACAATGCAATCGTGAAGGCGTCCGCCAAGGCGGTCGAATGCAATCTCTGCCGGAAGCGTCACGTAATCGCACCCGCGATCTACTGCACCAACTGCGAGTACTATCTGCAGATGTTGAATAGCAGAAGATAGGACAACAACAAACTCGATCGTCCGAGCAGTTCCCGCCCTTCCACATATTGGTCTCTCTCACTCTAAGTGCAAATTATATAAAATATATTTTGTTTTCTATTTTAATATTTAGAGCTTAAGGAATTTTTTTTTTTTTTCCGAGATATATTTTCATAATCGTGGCGCCCATTTGCAAACAAGTGGTGTGTGTCTGTGCATAGTATGAGGTAAGTATATATGAATGGAAAATTATATTGTGATATATAAGTTACAATATATATTTTTTGCTAAATATTTTTTATTACTAATTTTATTCATAAGATTTATTTTCGATGACGAGCATTTTTTATGGTTGTACATAAAAAATCAGTAAGTAAGGAACAAAATTTTATATATTTCTAAGGCGAAATATTTTATTTTCTACTAATTTTATGTATTTTTATTCATTTATGTATTTTGCTTATAGAATTATATTTTTTTTTTAAGAAACAAGCGATGCTGTCGAACGGCGCTGCAATTGATTACGGTTTATAATGATTTTACAAAAGAAATATTATAAGATATTCAAAATATATAAGAGACAAATATTAAATAAATAAAAGATTCTTTTACAGATAATAAAATTGTTTGTTTTGTGTTTGACGTTTGACCTGGGAAGAGGGGTGTTTAGGGGAAGTCGCTTTTCTTTCAGCTTTGGAAATGCGCATACTTGTAGGTGCCGATTTGGCGATTTTTGATCAAGCGAATATGGAAATACATTTTTAAATATTAACCTGTTTCGGAAATTGGAAAATTGGTGTTGTGATGAACAATTTTGAAGATTCTTGACTCGCAGATTAGCTCACATGAACTTCGCTTTAATGTTGCCAAATATTTTGACACCCGCAAAATAATCTGTCAGCCATACAAAAAATTCCATCATATAAGGTCTGTTCCTTTACTTTTGTAGTCAGAATGGAAAATACTGTCAAAATGGCAGTGGTACGGATAAATTCTCTCAAAAACAGAGACACTTACGAAAAAGTAAAGAAACGCTTTGTAGTAAAAAATGTAAAAAATGACAGATACATACGAAAAGTCATTCAAATGTCTGATAAACTCGAGGAATTTGCTAATTTACTACCAAAATAGTTGATTCATCTAAGTAGCGACGAAAGTGACCTGAAATTAATTGAATTTCGTTTTGATGAATCCGAATATGTGGAAGAGTTTGTAATGATTGAACTACAACCATTCGAGAAGAGGAAAAAGCGTCACTGCATGAAAAATTATATGGATGAGATTGTTCCGTGTTACAGTGAGGAGGAATTTCGTCGCCAATATCGAAAAGAATCTTAAAGAGAACATTCAATTTTATTTGGCGCCTGTTTATACCATTTTAATAAGTAAGAAGTCAAAAAATAATCAACGCATATGCCAAAAGGGACAACAAATTTCAAATCAGCTGTTAGTTGTAAGGCGACAGCTTTTCCACTTCTTACTCCAAGAAATTTGTTGAGTAAAAATTTGTAAGATTCTGAGGAGAGAGGTGATATCTTGCTCTCTCGATGACGCCCTCTTTTACGAATTTTTCGAGTTAAGGAACGACACAGAGTAAAAATTCGTAAGAATTATTAAAAATTCGTAAGTTTTAAAAGCAAAGGAACGGAAGCCTTTTCGTTTCAAAAGTATTTTAAAAACGAAGTGTTCTCAATAAAATTGTGTGTTTTTTTTGTCTTTGCTAATAATAATTGCATAAATGATAAAAGCATTGTTCGTGCTCTCGAAATCAGCTTTCATTTTCATGTTCCATTGGCAGAAAAAAAAAATATTTTTTTTCAGAGTTAGAGCAAATATATGAATCTCGATTTCTAATCGAGATTTAAGCCTACTTACACTTACGCCAACACATTTTTCATTTGTCAAACTGTAAAGTTTGTTATTAAATACGTTTTTAGAGGACAAGTTGAAGTCTGAGTGAAAAGAAGAGAAACTTTACATTTGGCCGCTGCAATGGATATCAACATAAATTGAATGCACTTTTATAAACACAAATTACAATTTAAGAACAGCCGACTTTTGACACACGCACCAGCACAAATGCAAAGAAAGAAAAATCTAATTTTATGTTCCATTGACCTTAATGTCGTTTTCCATTGCGCAAAAAGAAGCGTCCGGGAGAGTCTGGAATCAAAAAATTCGCTTCTGAAATTGTTCCATTGGCAAAAAAAAAAATACTCTTCGATTTGAAGTCAGAATCCACTCAAGAAGCACTCACACAAGTGCAATTTATGTATTTTATACAAGTCAGATGACAGCTGCCGTAGACTATTTTTATGCATTTCACCAATACTTTTGTGGATTCAAGCAGAAGCAGTTTTCTTGTTCCATTGGATTACAGATTGAGTCGATTCTAATGTGAAACTAATGGAAAACGACATAAGCAACTCGTGAAGCCAAAGGGGTTTGCTAGATTAAAGCAAATTTTGTTCCTGGGTTACACCACGAGTTCAAAACGAAATCTGTTCAGCTTTAAAATTTGCAGTAGGTACCCAAAATAAATAATCACATCGGGAAAAAAAAAATGTGCCGTGTAGCTTTCAAAAGTATAACGCTGTTCTACGCAATGCGACAAGGTGCGCTACATATCATCGGAAAATTCTTCCGAAAGTTACATCGGAACGGATATCTCGAATGAAATTTCTCCGATTTCGTACAAATCGGAGAAAATTCCATTCCGAACGGATACCTCGATAGGGGTGAAAATAGGTAAATGTGAAGGAGCAAGTTACGTGCGATGCATTAGTCCATACTAAGTATTTTTTTGTGTTTGAAAAAACTAGATTTTTTGGAAGGAAATAATGTTGGTGCAAGCCAAATTATAAAGAGGAAGATACAAGACGCTTTGAGTCTATTTAATTTGAAGAAACTTTTAGGGGCAACTTGTTGATTCGTGACTAGGTTACAGATGATGTTTAAAAATCTGCATAGCTACGTAAGGCCACCAAGAAGTAGAAAAATGAAGCATTTTACGGAAAGCCGCTTATTGCTATGCAAATAAAATTTGTCTGTAAAAAAACCCAATTTCCAAGTAAATTAATTAGTAATCAGTTGACTGCAAAAGCAACTTCCCCGGAATGAAATTCATTAGAAAAAAAAACAATAAGAGTTATGAAACCTTTCAGTGGAACGAAAGGTTTATTTTTGCGAAATGGACTAATAATTTGAAAGTACCTACGGGAAGTTAAGTAATTCTTTTTCTAGCCAATTTTGTAGTCTCAATTTTTGGTATGATAAATTGGTTTTAAAAACTATAAGCTACATTCAGAGACAAAGATTGGGGAAAACTAATCAGTTTAAGTGGTCCAAAAAAGAGAAATATTTTTTATGCCATATTTATAAACCTACTAGCTGACCCGGCAAACTTCGTTTCGCCCAAATTTGTTAATTTGTTAATAAATTCCGAGCATGCACCAAGCACTTGCTAATTTATGTAATTCGACCAATTAAAATTCTTTATTCAAAAGTTATATTAAATGCAATAGAAATAAATGATGAATAGCAAGGTTGATTTTTTTCAATCAAACCGCAATGATTTTGACGTGTCGTCCAACCTTCCACTTTTTCACTAAATTGACAAACATCCATCGATTATCCTTGCAATAAATTATTTGTCATAGCGAAAGCGAGACGCACGGGAAATTGAAGTCGCACGAATGGAAAATCGTTCTTAATAAGCGAAATCTGCGGAATAAGAATGTTTGCCTTTGAATTTTCCCCTTAAAATCATCACTTGTATGGCTTTGCCCGTACCTTTCGTATTAAATCAATTTTCTTAATTTTTTCTTTCATAAGATTTTTCTCCTGACAATAACAAATACAAAAAAAAAAATTTAGCTTGACTCAATGCGATTCGTTCGAAGTCCATTTCTCGCTCCAATTCTCGATTAAATGCGTCAAATCAAAGCTTTGTTGCGCATTTCATCTGACATCTCCAGTTCATTATCCGATGTCACAGTGCGAATTCGATGCAAAATATCGTCGGCCATAATATCATCTTTGTATAATCAAAGTACCTATCTACTTCATTAGGTACCTATATTTAAAAAAAAAGAAGAAAAAACTTCAAAATTGTTGACAACAACAATTTGCTTGGAAAATAATTAAAATAATTGACAATAACAATTGCTTTTAAAATTCAAAATATTTTTTTTTTTTATTTGAAGTCTCACTTCTTGATTTCTATCCAGTTAATTTTTTTTCAAAGTGTATTTCCCCATACAAACTTTAATTTTCTAATTTTCCGCGCAATTTTCTTAATTTTTTCAATTTTTCTTTTTTCCTAAACCTTTGCGGAGCAATTACGAACAAATCCGCAGAAGGAAGTATCCAATTTGGTCCAGTCGTTTTCGAGTTTTAAGCATCCGAACAAACCAAGATCCATTTTTATATATATAGACTTCTGTTCTAAGATCTAAGGTTTTGTTATTTAAAGCAAGATTTTTGCAAATTAATTTTATTATTTTCGTACTTTCTTCGGCGATTTCTACGAATTTTACCAGCTCTTGCTTACATAAAATAAAAATAAAAATACACAAGGCTAACACCACTAAAAGGTTATACAACTCAAACGTTAAATCCATTTACAATTGGATTTTATTCAGTCCTCAAAAAAGATGAAAAATTTGTCAATTGAGGACTTTTCGATATTTTTTAACAACTTACTTAATTAAAAATGACAAAAAACCCCTCTTAGCAACAACAACGCACAGAGGTTGGTCTTTCCTTCCGTTCTAATCACCAGTTGGCGGGTTTTATCTACTCGTCGCTCAGTTGGCACAGCAGGTGGTAGTCACTTGGTCGATCGGAGAAAAATCAAAATGCAAGTTCATTTCCTGACTCCTTCCCTCCAGGGCAAAACAGAAATGTCTTCCCAAGTGGAATTATATACGGAGAATTGACTGCCAGATTTCAAAAACTATTCAAACAATCACTTCAAAGGAGTTTGATGATGAATTAGTGGTGTAGTTCGAAGAAGCTTTTATTCCTACCAAAGTGGCTGTATCTACGAGTTGTTGTTAAGAGTTGTTCCCTCGAAAAACAACTACTCACTAACTGAAATTCGACATAATTTCCCAACAGAAATTGTCAGGGTAACTCCCAAACAAGCGAGAATCGTTGTTACTCCTCGCTTCCCCACTCAGTAAAAATGACATAAAATGAAAACAGTTATAGGCTTTGGAGATAATTTCCAACGAAATGAAAGAAAAAACTGCGCATCTAAATGCAGAACTAGATACTCCACTCCACAAGACGGTAGAAAAGACTCGTCAAAAACGTTAACAAAAATCGTGCACGCGACAAAAAAATTTAGAACTGCACAAATTTTAAACTCCTAACTTGTGGGTTGTGGGTTGTGGCACACTGGTGGTATGTTAAAAGTACCAAAAATGCTCGCAATATTTTTCGAAAACACAGAAACAAATTATTGCAGAATTTAGGGGCTGTGGCCGCTGGCGCGGTTGTGTTGAGAGAAATTCAAATCCGTCGGTAAAGTAGTAGAAGTAGTAAGGTGTAAGGTCCGATTCACCAGGTAAATGACTTTCTCGTGCTTTTTTTTTTAATACTTACGTTAAGGAATATTCACATGCGAGAGAACTGCGAACTGCCGAACAAGCGAATATCGTAGTTTCAGACACTTCATTCACATGAAAACTTTTTTTAGTCGCAGATACCAAGTATTCAGTTTCATTTTTAATGGTTAAGTTCGAACGAATTATTGGTGAGTTTATGGATCGCAATTGTATTATGTGGATTGTGAATAAAGTGTGAGAGTTCGCGGCAAGAATTTTCAATTCGCGGGGAATGGCAAGACCATCCATTGAGGGTGAGTGGTGTGAATATTTTTTGTTCGTTGCAGAGTTGAGATGTAGATGGCGCTAGGTGGGAAATTCGGCTGGCGATGAGTTGTCCGGGGATGAGTTGAATCCGACCGCCTATAATTTTTCTATAGGCTTTATTATAGTTATAAGTCATGGTCGAGGGTGCTGTTGACATTTTTAATAGGTAATTAATCAAATCTCAGTCCAGCTTTGGACTTTTTTTTTTTTGTTTTTGAGCTACAATCTGCGACGGATATAAGCCTCCACTTAACACTTGAAGTTTCTTCAGCAAGATTTTTATATCGATCCCTTATTTTTTATGTACCTACTAGTTTGCAGCATCAATGCGTCCTATTTCATGTTTATTAAGACCTTCCTTCCAAATCTAATGGAGGCAAATTGTTTAATCCTTATCAGACTCAAAAGTTCCGTCAGCAACTACAGTAGGTAAGTCTAAATTTTATTTGACTAAAGCAAAACCGCAGCCGCTTTTCTGTGGTCTTAATATCAAATGCTCATATCGTCTCAACGCTTACATAAAAATTCTCCTTAAATATACGGTAACCAACAAAATCGACAATTGGACATTTAAATTAAGAGGTAAAAATCTATAATATTTCATTATGTCTACAAGTATGTACATGGAATGTGCTACAATCTATACAAGCGGGATGATTTCGAAAAATCATTACCAAAAGCGAAGAGAATAAATTACAAATATATCGCAAAGCTAAAACTAAAAAAAAAAAAAAAATGAGAACAAGTTCCTTGGCAAAGATTCCTTTAAGTAACGTCGGTCCCGGCGGCAAAAATCTGCTCACTTTTCTGCCTCGTAAGCGTGGTTGGAGAGGCCGTCCTCTTTGCGGCTCAATTGGGACTCCATTTGGTTGGCACGCTTCTCGGTTGCACTTTCTTCGGGCTCATCATCGGAATCGTCTGTGTGCTCAACGTACTTGAACCGCATAGCCAGCACGATGAAGATGAGCATATCGGCAACCATGAGGGCGGCGAATAGAATGAACTCCTCGGACTGAAAGGAGTACAATGTGGTCATTTCTGGAAAAGGGAATACACTTCTTCTTACCTGAGAATCGAAGAACTTCAGTTTGGCAATTATAACAACCAGAATATTGCCAATGGCTACGGTGAGTAGCCAGCAGGCCTGCAGGACAGATTTCATGCTTGTCGGGGCCTGCGTGAACGAGAACTCCAGACCTGTCACGGAGAACATCACTTCAGCGGCTGTCATCACGATGTACTGTGGCAGCTGCCACATGATGTGCACCGAATTTGGCTCCACGAGCACATGCGTTGTGGTGGTCTGAAAGGGAATAGAGTTATGACATCGATGAGGTCTACGACGACTCTACTTACATAGCCCTTTGACTGACTTCCCTCCACCACTAGGACTTTCACGCCTCCAATATCCAGTTCAAGCGAAGTGATCTCTTTGTCGTCAGCCCTGAGCGAACTGACTCCGGGAACTATGTGTAGGAGGTTCGTTTCGTTTCTTCCCACTGCGACGGAGGAATCGGGACCCTTGAGCAGGAGCTTTTCACCAGCAGGCACATTCAGCAGAACTCTCAGCGCCGAGTCGCCGGACTTGGGCTTGCCGGGGCTATCCTCGAACTCGAACACCTCATTCGAGGCGATGAAGTAGCTCATGGCTTTTCCCGGCACCAATGAGAAGTCGCCCGCCAATTTCGGACACCTGACCGAATCGTTCGACGAAGCTGTGTAGTTGTAGGTCATCGCGTTGGCAACTGTAAGATCCTTTTCCTCCAGCATTCCAAATGGTTTCAGCGAGAGCTTTCCCTTGACCGGAACAAAGGTTTCAAAGTCATAGGTGCAGTTCAGCCCGTTGTAGATCCGAAGCTGCGCCTCGTGCGATGTCGGTACCCTTGGATCCATCGACTCCAGTTTCAATTCCACAAACGCGGACAGGAGAAAAGCAGTTGCAGCCAACAAACCGCCTAAAGTAAGCTTCTGCAGTGGCCTCTTGATGCCTACCTTCTTCAGCATGGGATACACGACGTAGTTGAACAGCGGGATGAATCCCAGAATCAGCAACGGATTCACGACCTGCATTTGATCGGGCTTGATGGTGAATCCGCCGATTTCGCCGATCATTCTGGTAGCCTGGAAGGTCCAGCGAGAGCCTTGCTGATCGAATAGCGCCCAGAACACAGGCAATGGCAGGTAGAGGACGAGGATCTTCAGCAGCGCCTTGGTGTCTTCGATCAACCGGCGACTACACTTGCCCTCGGCGTAGTCCAGCCAGTGGATCTTGGGGCTCTTCTTGCCGTCCTTGATGCGTCGTCTAATGGCCTCTGTGATGCACTGTGACACACCGAGAATCATGTTCCCGGCGGGGGGTTTGATCACGTACATAGGCTTGCCAGCGATGAATATGATCAGCGAGAGAACCATCAGTACCGCGGGCACACTGAACGCCAGCGAGAAGCAGTCCTTGTCACCGAAACAGTGGACATCGGCACGAAGGATCGGTGTGATTGTCGTCGAAATGAGCGACCCCGCATTGATGGCAAAGTAAAAGAGCGAGAAGAACATGGCCAACTGCTTAGCCTGCTCGGGGATCTTGAACTGATCGCCGCCAAAAGCTGAAACGCACGGCTTTATGCCTCCAGTGCCCGTGGCTATGAGCAGCAGCCCGAGCACCGTGACTTCCCTGAAAAGAAATGTGGGAAAGTCGATTAAGGGTCCAAATTGAAGTGGGGATTCTATTGGGTGTCAAATCGGAGGTAGGGTGGGTTAAGAAATGTCAATCTCATCGAATCCAGTCACCACTTGGCTCCGAGAAGGGATGATAACTCCATACTTACGTGACTGGCAAATTGAGTGGCGGCACCGCCCCCAGAGCGATAACCACGGCTCCTATCGTGTACACCACCGACAGATACCATATCGTCTTGAACCTGCCCAGCCAACTGTCGGCCAGAACTGCTCCAATCAGGGGGAATATATACACCAAGCTGGTGAACACATGAAACAAGACCGTCGCCTGATCCTCCTTGTAGTTCAGCTTGTCCGTAAGGTACAGCACTAGAATTGCTGCAACGAAGACAGAAGAGACACACAAAAGTTGTTTAAAAGCGCTGACATTCACACTTTCAATTGCGACTTACTGCGCATGCCATAGTAGTTGAACCTCTCGCAGAACTCATTCCCGATAATGAATCCAACCGACTTTGGGTACTTGGTGGCGCCCTGCTGCAACGAGAAAGGAAAAGCAAGACCATTTTCAGAATCCGTACTGCTCAAAGATACAATTTCAACATTTACGCAACTCAACCACACATGGCTTAGCGTATGATTGACGAGAAACTGATTTCGCTGAAAAGCGAAATAGCAAGTCGCCGATCAATCTATACCGCAGTAATAGTGCGGACCACTTGTTGATGTTGGTTGGTACTGCAACCTACGAGAGTGGTGCGCTCAGGTTGTTGGACAAAAACTCTTATGGTAGCAAATTACACGAATTACCGCGAACGAATGGCAAATTCCATAATCGAATCGATTGAGGTCGTGCGCGGGGATTCGGCCTTTCAAACTATAAATATGGTCAAAGAGTGAAACTGTTGCTTTAACGCATGTACCATGTCCACAAGTGGTATTAATTAGTACTGCGAATGCTTTGGCTGGTCCTGGTAGACACTTTGAGCATTTCCAAGAAATATCCGCTGCACCGGTCGTCACTTTTTATGAATGCGTACAATCGGTGATTTAAATAGACCGTCCGAAGTGAAACGGTATTGCATCAGAATGGTACAATTTTGACCGAGAATATAATTTGAAGGGGCGCTGATAGGTAGGTATAGTCCAAGTGGGAGACTGGCTATCACAATATCATCAAACGGTTCGATTTCTAAAAGAACTTTGTTTCTAAGATCAGCAATTTTTGGAGCAGTGAATGTACAATTCACAGACTGAGCAATCACACAACAAAGTGGTACACAGATGGGTCGATAACTGATCATGGGACTGAAGCAGGAGTACTTGGGTCTGGAACCAAATATTCTGAACCAATGGTCGGGTTAAAGTTGTTTAAGCATAACTAGTTATCAGTGATAGTGAGCGTACTAACCAACGGACTATAAAGCATTCTGGAATAATATCGCGTAAGTACCTATGTATTAAAGAATGAAAAACAAAACTGAAGTGCAAGGTGGGCCAAAAGAGATCACCGTATTGGAAGATGCTCTTATTTTTGCAAATGGTCGACAATGTCAACAGGACGGAGCTACGGCACACACTGCGCGTGTCACAACCTATATTCTGAAGGTGGCGTTCCCGGGTCGCATCATCTCTCGTTTTGGCGATTTGCACTGGCCCGCAAGATCGCCCGATTTAACCGTTCCAGACTTTTTTTGTGAGGTTTTTTAAAGTCTCGTGTTTACGTGAACAAGCCCGAGACCCTAGAAGCCCTAAAGGATAACATTCGACACGGGTGCGAGAATCTGTCGCCCGAAGTTCTCGCCGAAGTGATGAAAAATGCCATAAAACGAGCCCGCATGGCAATCAATTGC
Source organism: Cheilosia urbana (assembly GCA_946477585.1). Taxonomy (NCBI): domain Eukaryota; kingdom Metazoa; phylum Arthropoda; class Insecta; order Diptera; family Syrphidae; genus Cheilosia; species Cheilosia urbana. The sequence goes on along the minus strand of OX297854.1, from coordinate 12,104,533 downwards.
GACGGCCGATATCATCTTCTCGACTTGACCAATAAAATTCACCACCTTGTAGATATAGGGTGATGACACCAGTAGTCAGCCCTTTAATTTTTATTTGGTTGGTCTTTAAAAATCAATTCTTCAACTATTAAATCAAGTTTTGGTTCTTCTGTATGTTTGAAGTCTGACAGTTAAAAATTACTAAGCATATTAAGTGTATGAGCTACCTAATGCAAACTTTTTACAAAACAAGTGAAGAGGGTATGATTTGTGAGTAGTCACGCCCCTCAGGTCCAGTAAGTATCCAGTAGCCATCCCCAATTTAATTTACACATTTTCATAAGAATTGGAGACTGACAATGACAACTGGAGAACGTTTAAAGGAACCGTGTCTTTCATAGTCAGCCCCCAAATTGATTGAAATGTTTGCGAGAATCAAGACAGATTGAAGTTTCCATTATTTTGCATACTTAGTTATGGAAAAATAAAAATTAACGTAGTCGTTCGGAGGCTGAGCCTAGAATAATCATAAAATAATAATAAAGCCTTTACTATTTAACAAAACATACTTTTAACATTTTAAGTTGAGAAACACGTAGAATAAACTGTCAATAACATAAAAATAATCACAAAATGCAAATACTTTAAATGGACTAGTACCTGTACCAATTTTCCAAAATCACTTCCACAATTAAAAATTTGTAAATTGCATCGAAAAAATGGTAATTTACTAATTGTATTTGCAATTCACAACCATAGTAATATTAAATTGATAACTATTTGTGTCCAATTGCGATCGGTTATGGCAATATGTATTTCTGGTTTAATTGATGCGAATAAAAAGTCCTGAACAGTTTTGCCGAAAGTACTCCCATAGGAGTATTGTACTCCTTTCAGCATCTCCATACCCCCGTACTCCTTTCCTTTCACATTCGTGCTCCTATTTTGTTAAAGACCTAAAATATCTTACACTCGCAGAAAAGTGTAATGTCAACCTTTAGATTTAATTCACTTAAGAAATAATGCAATTTGGCAGCACTTTTATCTGCCTTACTGTCGTTAAAAAGGGAATTTCCCTCTTTCTAGTTTGTTATTGCTAATGATTTTCGTTGACTTCATGAAGTTTTTACTCCTAAAACATTTAACAAAATCACCTTCTGCAAGAGCCGAAGATAGCCAACCTTTGTTATTAGAATTAATATTATAAGTAGGTATCTATTTATTCATGTTTTTTTTTTTGTGATTTAAAATAATAAAAAAATGGTGTGCCCACATTTATTGTCTGTAGGTACTTAAATATAATAATGTGATTCATAAAAAAAAGCCTTATTTTTTTACTTTTTCACTCCAAAAGAAAAAAGTTCGCGTGGTTCCCCCATCTGCTTACACAATGGAACTAAGACTAGTTTTGCACGGGTTGCTTATTGCGCACATTTCAGTCAGTATGATTATGCTCGTGTAGAACTTGTGGTTCGTGAGTAATTCGCGTGGCCCTACTTGCCCCTCTACCTCTACTAATAGTTCTTTCAAAATACTCCCCTTTTTTGGCTGCTGTACTAACTTATAATACTTCTCTTCGGCAAAACTGGTCCTGAATTAGTAAATCCTAAGCTAAGCTCTAAAACTAGACAAACTTTTCGTGATTCTGCGCTTATTTTTCTTGATTAGACTTTAAAAATGTTCCGTGTACCTACTACTTCAGTATTATAAATGGTGCTGTCAATAAAGAAAAGTTTCAGTCCATAATATTTAAATATTGTTTAAAAAAGAATCGATTAAACTCACATCACAATTCACTCATTGGATTTACGGATTCGTCACAAAAATGATGTAAAATTATCTTACAAAGCCCTGTCCGTCCACACAGAGCAGCCTCATTCACCTCTACAAATACCAAAAGTAATATATACCTATACCTACAAAGATACTTAAGATAGATTATGGCCACTCGGTGAAATATCATAGATGCCTCATTAATAACAGTGTCATGATTCAATCTTTTTCGCCTACAAAATATATTTGTTTAGCTTAAACGAATACAACTGTTGAGCGTTTATTTGTTCATACGTCATACCGAACGGGTTTTCTACATTGTTTACCATTTCTGTTCCCCATCCATTGTAATTCTCATAGCTCAGCACAACTTCCACGTTTCAATAGTTCCGCAATGCAAACACACATAGGAAGACCAAATACAGCGGCTATCAATAAAACGTGTTGCGCCGTACGAATGAGAAATTTTGGTCACGAATTTAAATTTACGGAAGCTCACAATTGCGAAATTTGCGAAACTTGTATGCAAAATTAACCACAAAAATTTTTAGTGGAAACTAAAATTGTTTATTGGTAAGGTCCATTGCATAGAATTTCCACTGACAAACCCACCAGCTGACTAAGGTGGTTCTAGGTCAAGGACGGTTATCGGAATACTTAAAAATTGTGGTACAAAAACGAAGAAAAAACTGCGTACACCTGTAGTAACGTGTGTGACACGAATAAAACATATTCAAAACCTTTTTGTTTACACTTTATTTAAATATCTTCAATATTATTAGAACACTATTTATTTACATTTATTTTTAAATGACATTTAATTTGGACAACTTAAAACTTTTACAATTATCATCTATCGATGGTCAAACTTGAACTGAACTAAACCAAATGTCTTGGCTCATATTTATACTTGGTTTCAAAATAGCAAAACAAAGCAAAGAATATATATGTAACACACAACACACAACAGCTAGACAACAGAAATTAGACTCCTCGCTTGTACTGTTATACAGCTGCAGGCAGTGCATGCATATTATAACATGTTCACTGCTTCTTTCCATTAGTTCCGTTGTTGGAACATGACTTTTTGATAGGCAGCTGCAAGCTGGCTTGGATATGGTAAACACATTTACCACATTTGCTTAGTCCTGTTATACAGCCGCACTTGCTGATTTGCAGGTGCAGGCCGTGTGCAAAATTGGTAAATATATTTACTGCAAGTGCAGGCCGTGTGCAAAATTGGTAAATATGTTTACTGCAGGTGCAGGCCGTCACGTGGCTTGCTCATGTTTCATAGATTCATGTTGTATGGATCTTGGGAACATGTAACTCCTCCAACCGTAGTATGGAGAGAACGTGTTGATAAGACGTGAATGTCCATACGTTATTATTATTATCATTATTTTTTTTTTTTTTTTTGCAACGTTGATCAGATTTGTCTATAATTAGTAATTGCCAGCATCGGTATTTATTATGTATACGGGCTACTGTGGCGTATGCGTAACTATTCTTCCTTAATTCTTTACTTTGCTTGCTATTGGTTTAGAATTTTATGTATGTTCTTAGATTTATTTGTATTAATATAATTGTTAGGAAATGCATATGCTTAACTAATAAGTCTAAATATTTAGTACGTAGTTAGATTTAAATTAAATTAAATTAAATTTTAGATATTATTCAAATAAAACGAATGTACACGGAAGGGTGTTAACTAAATTAAGTTTATATTCTAACAATAATAAAGGCTTATAGTATAATAATATGAGGCTGTTTAACATCAAATTAATTTATTATTACAATTTTATTTTTTTGTTTGCAAGAATTAAACAAGAATTACATTGTTATTATTATTTTTTTTTTTCTTTTGGTGTAATCTCTTCCTGTAAGCCTTCTATCAAATTGTATATTTTCGATTGGATTCTCGTGTTTATAATTTCTTTTTACAACTAGCCTATCACGTTTAAATCCATCTTTATCTTCAAAATAAGTTTTGTCTTTTCGTTTAACATCTTTTATTATATATCGTGGTAAGTATTTAATGTTATGAAAGCCTAAATTCTTAACTAATTCACGATCTCTATACTGTGTTGTATCTACTCGTGTATTGTTAATTTTGTTTATTTTTTTTTCTTTATTTGAATGAATTCTTTGTTTCAGTTCTTCCCATTGTGATTTGTTCAAAACTGGGCAGGTACATAAGAGTTTTTTAAGCTTGTTAAAAGACTCTATGTACTGCTTGTTTTTAACGTCTATTTTAATGCCTTTTTAAAGGTATTTTGTCATTGGGAGGACTACTTTTGAGTAGTCTTTAATGAATTTCCTATAAAATCCTGTGACTCCTAAAAACGATTTTATTTGTTTTATGGTCTGGGGTACTATTATCTGTTTAATCAATTTGATTTTATTATGATTGGGCTTTATACCTTTCTCGGAAATAATGTGTCCCAGATACTCAGTTTCACGCTTTAAAAAGTTATATTTGTCGATTTGGACCTTAAGATTATATTATATATATCGGGTTTTTTCAAAATTAATTTCATTTTGACTGATGACATGAATCTCATCTTGTGAAAATGGAGTTGGAAGATTGCTTAAAACTAATGGTATTGTAGCTTCTTTTGTTATAAGCTGTGAATTAGAAAAATGGATTTTTGATTGTAAAGGCTTTAAAACATTACATCCAATTATGCCATCAAAATCACTATATAATTCTGTTTCAAGCATTTCGATTTTTGCTAAAGGTCTGTTGAACTCCTTAAAAAGTGGAATCGTTATTTTTGTGTTAATACACGACCTCGAACTGATAGACTTAAGTATCAGTGGCTTTTCAAGTTCCGTTTTGTAGGAACTATGAAATATACCTTTTTGTATAACCGATGTAGTTGCTCCGGAATCAATAAGCAATTTTAATGGACTTGAATTAGTTCTCACTATTATGCAAGGAAGAGCTCTGAGGTGGTTGATTGCAAATTTTTGAAATCGTGAATCATTGAAATGTTCAGCTTGGATATTTTCTTGCAACTGACCTTCATGAGAGCTGTCTGTGGTCTATTTCTATATTTTGATTTCTATTTCTAAAAGATTCTGAGTTTTTATTTGTGTATGGTAATTGTTATAAAACTGCTTAAAAAAAATTGTCAGTTTCAACAAGAATAGCTTTTGCGTCTGCTAAGTTTGATGTGTTCCTAGCATTGAGAATTAATTTTGGTTCACTAGGTAACTTGCTAATAAATAGCTTTAAAACAATTTCCTCATTCTGTCCGCTATTAAACCACGTCGGGATATCCGAACTCAAAGAAGATTTTATATTCAACTTTGTTAAAAGATTTAAATTTTTTTCAAAGAATTCTTCAACTGAGTTTTCAAATTTTAAAACTTTTATTTCATTAACAATATTTTCGAAACTTTCGTTTACACCACAGTTAGATTTTAACACATTTTTTTTATTAAAGGCCAATGAGTGGGATTATTATTATTAATTAAAATTAAATTGGCTTTGCCTTCAATTTTTTGTCGTATTCTTAAATCTAAAAAGCCTCTTGAATTTTCATCTAGAGTTTGTATAAATGTATAAATATAGTCAACTTGCTTAATAAATAAATCTAATTCTTCTGCTAATCCCGTGAAATCCGCGATTTCTCTTACGAGTTCAAGTAAATTAAAATTTGCCATACCTCTGTTTTTATTTTATTTTGCTTCTTAAAGGTGTTTCTGCTAGGCTGTTGATTCCGATGATGACTTTTCTTTGAAATGGAATGAGTTCTTGTTTTTTTTTTTTTTTTTCACTTATTGTCTTATATTTTTCACCATTTTTAAATGTTTTTTTTTTTTTTTTTCACTTATTGTCTTATATTTTTCACCACTTTAAAATGTTTTTTTTTTTCACTTATTGTCTTATATTTTTCACCACTTTAAAATGTTTTTTTTTTTTTTTTTCACTTGTCTTATATTTTTCACCACTTTAAAATGTTTTTTTTTTTTTCGTTTTTTCCGACTGCGCCAGTAACGTGTGTGACACGAATAAAACATATTCAAAACCTTTTTGTTTACACTTTATTTAAATATCTTCAATATTATTAGAACACTATTTATTTACATTTATTTTTAAATGACATTTAATTTGGACAACTTAAAACTTTTACAATTATCATCTATCGATGGTCAAACTTGAACTGAACTAAACCAAATGTCTTGGCTCATATTTATACTTGGTTTCAAAATAGCAAAACAAAGCAAAGAATATATATGTAACACACAACACACAACAGCTAGACAACAGAAATTAGACTCCTCGCTTGTACTGTTATACAGCTGCAGGCAGTGCATGCATATTATAACATGTTCACTGCTTCTTTCCATTAGTTCCGTTGTTGGAACATGACTTTTTGATAGGCAGCTGCAAGCTGGCTTGGATATGGTAAACACATTTACCACATTTGCTTAGTCCTGTTATACAGCCGCACTTGCTGATTTGCAGGTGCAGGCCGTGTGCAAAATTGGTAAATATATTTACTGCAAGTGCAGGCCGTGTGCAAAATTGGTAAATATGTTTACTGCAGGTGCAGGCCGTCACGTGGCTTGCTCATGTTTCATAGATTCATGTTGTATGGATCTTGGGAACATGTAACTCTGTGCGCTTATTATAGATAAACAAAATGGCGAGGTGTGCAGTTCGCACATGGGTGGGTTTGTTTATTTTAATTTTTTTTTAATAAAAATGCTTGTCCAACAAATCCAACTGAAACTTGAATTGGGTGCTTGGGGAAAAAAAAGATGTAGAAAAATTACTCGGCATGCAATTAACTGTCCCCATTTAACAGGTTAGATTCAAATTTGCATAATAACTTCATTTTTGTTTTGCGTGAGTACGTTTGGACTTTTACTTGATCGGGCGAGAGTGACTGACTATTGATAATCGCACGCGAATTCGAATTCAAGAGGAGTTACTCAATCGACTCAGAATGCAAACTGTGTAGTGTGGGTAAGCCAAGGTGAGCAAGTAGCCCGCAGCTTGACAAGATGCGCTTAGCAAGGTGTACACTGACTTGTACAGCAACCACAACTGTTTGACAAGTTCACAGATTAGTAGCATGGTGAGCAAGTGATTTGGCCACTTATTGATCGATCTTCGAAAAACATTTTTGGAGATCAATTGAGGGCAATAGACCTCCGAAAAACCAAACAGACTGCAATTTTTTTGCCAATTAGTACGGAGAGTAGCTGAATTTAACCTTAAAAAATTGATTACCAACACGTGCATTTGATGTTGATTTCTGTCTTGTACATGGATTTTGGTAATCAGTTAAGGTTTGTGAAGTTTAAGTGTAAGTTTTATGCGTACTTTTCTGACAGAAAAGTACGCATTAGTCGTCTAAGATGGTTAGGACATGTAGAGCGAATGGACACCAACGCTCCGGCCCGGAGAGTCTTCGATTCCAACCCGGAGGGACAACGCAGTAGAGGAAGACCTCGCCTTAGGTGGCGCGCGCAAGTGGAAGGGGACCTCAACCAACTTGGAGTGCGCAACTGGAGGCAGTTAGACAAAGATCGCGCTAACTGGAGAGGCGTATTGGTTGAGGCCCAGGTCCACCCCGGACTGTAGCGCCACCTAAGTAAGTAAGTAAGTAAGTGTAAGTTTTACTGAAACGATTACTCATTTATTTTGTTTTGTTTTGTAATTTACGGCAAACACTTTAAATCGACCGAACGGACTCGAGCGCAATTTGTTAGATAAAGATCTTTGGAACGAAATGATCCAATACGCTAACATCACTGAGTAAAATTTTTAAAAGGGGTCTCGTGTTTAATAGTATCAGACACGACAACCACAATTCTTTATAATTCCACCTTTGAAAATGAAATGTTAATCAAACATATGTGAGTTGGTAAACGAAAATTTAGCGTTCGGTTTGCAAGGATCTGGAATGGTCCCCCTTTGCGTATACACAAGTAGAAAGGTGGACAGTTGTCGCGGCAACATCTGCTGACATTAGACTTCGATATACAGCTTTTTTTTTGCGTGAAAACGTTGCCAGTATATCATACATTATCAACCATTCACAAAGCACAAAGAATGTTAAAAAATATATTAATTTCCCAGCTGATAGCACCGACCCAATAGCGGTCGTCAGTCACGACAGAACGCCATTAGCTATACACATAATAATCAATTGGAAACCACCTGCCCCTCTTCCCAATCTCAAGTTTGGTGCTAGGTAGATCTTGGCCGGTTTCTATTATCAGCTATGATCCATTTAGATCATAAATTTTCTGCTTTTCACCGAGATCACGGATTATGATCGGAAAATTTATTCTACTATTTCCCACTGCGTGGCTTGCTTCATTTTTAAATGTTGGTGGGCCTGTAAAAGCTATCCTCGCAATCATGTTGTCAGACTAAAATATGCAACACCATTTATAACACAAAAATTATTGATAAGTGTTCCATATTTTATCATTTTTCCACATTCGAATTAAAACAGCGGTTAGTGTGGTTACGATTTGATGTGCCATATTCCAACCTGTACCGTAACAACGAACGGTTTTATTATTTTTAACAAATGCATAATGTAGAAGAAAAAGTAAGTTTTAAAACTAAAAACCAACAGGCTGTATAATTGAATTGAATTATTTTTGAAAGTAATGGAAAGACGAACGCATGGCTTTTTTTTTCATAAAATATTAGAAACAAATTACATTGTGGTTTTTGTTTATACTTTTGACAAATTACCATATTTTGTCTATGGGTGGGGGTGCAGTGTAGTGCCAGTGAGTGTTGGATGAAGAAAACAACGGTGCGATCATAACGAAAATGTAATATGAGACGTCAGTGATGCAAATCGACTTTTCTCAATTATATTGAAAATTGGAAAGAAATAGCACTGAAACGTACAAAATAGTACATAATTTTTTTGAATGTCATAAATATTACACTAATGCAAAAAAATCATATCATGTCACTACTTCGAGTGTGAATTAGGGTTTAAGTAAGTTTTACACCCTACCATTTAACCCGCATTTCTTAAACCCGATGATTAAAAACTACGTTTTTAGTTTTCCGTAGCCAAATGGCAAAAAACGGAACCCTTATAGATTCGTCATGTCTGTCTGTCTGTCCGTCTGTAAGTCATAGCCACTTTTTCCGAAAGTTTAAAAACTGTACTGTTGAAACTTAGTAAGTACATGTATTCTGTGAACCGCATTAAGATTTTACACAAAAATAGAAAAAAAAAAAAAAAAAAAAAAAACAATAAATTTTGGGGGTTTCCCATACTTAGAACTGAAACTCAAAAAAAATTGTTTTTCTTCATCAAAATCATACGAGTGGGGTATCTATGGATAGGTCTTCATAAATGATATTTAGGTTTCTAATATCATTTTTTTTCCACACTGAATAGTTTGCGCGAGGAACACTTTCAAAGTGGTAAAATGTGTGTCCCATCTTCTGACGACGAAGCCATTTAAATTTCATCCACTTCTTGCTACATTCACTTTTACTTATTTTCTGAATGAAAAAATGTTAAAATGTATTTCGAAATTGAGTTTTAATCCGAGTTAAAATACCTAAGCTGGTCTCCGTAGTGCAGTTTAAATCCAATCGGAGTTTATGCTCGGGTTTAACGACGGAATATGATACTCTCGTGTTTAGTTTTTGGGATGAGTAATATCGCCGTGAGTGAAATAACCTCATATATGTTTGATTTATTCCAAGAATTATAAATATTACAAGTAGTACTACTCAAAATTGAGAAGTGAAATTTACGTACTCGGGAAAGCCAAATAGTACTGAAATCAGTACAATAGTAAGCCTTTTTTCAACAGTATGCGACGTCATATCGTAACCATTTTAACAATGGTTAAGGAACCGAAAGCTCTGCGAAAGAAAATACCAGCAGTAATATATTGTTCATGTGTTGCATTGTACAGGGTGTCCGCCGGGAACGTATACTCGGGTCTATCACAGAATCCGTCGTATTCGGAATTTTGCTACGAACCCCGAAAGAACTGTTACAGAATTCGTCGTAGGGGATTTTTGAAATTCGTAGAAAGTGGTATCACTGAATATATCACGTTCTAAGAATTTCGAAAGCAAAAAATGTAACCTACGACGGATTCTGTGATAGTTCTTTCGGGGTTCGTAGCAAAATTCCGAATACGACGGATTCTGTGATAGACCCGACTACCTACTTTGTTTTGCCGCCATTTGGTAAACATTAGTTTTGACAGTTCGTATTTGGCAGTCGTGAAGTAGATACGTGGCAAAATTATTATGGAAAAATATTCGATAAACCAACGTGTTTTAATCGTTAAAACATTTTATCAAAATCAATCATCGATTACTGTGACGATGAGAAAGTTACGTGAATTTTGGGAGGAACAACGTGCCAACAAAACGCACTTTTTATCGTGTAGTGAATGATTTAGAAGAAAGAGAGTATGTAGGTGATAGGCCCAAGCATGGATCTATTACCAGTTACCGTCTGGTGTGCAATTTGGTCAGGAGGAATCATTGGACCTTACTTCTTTGAAAATGAAAACGGCGTAACGGTAACTGTGAATGGGGAGCGATATCGTGATATGATTGAAAACTTTTTAACGCCACAACTTCATGCTTTGGGCTTGATTAATATGTGGTATCAAGAAGACGGTGTCACATCGCATACAGCCAGGATTACAATGGAATTACTGCGAGACCTCTTTCCACAACAAGTTATTTCAAGAAATGGTTATGTTGATTGGCCTCCACGGTCGCCTGATTTGACTGCTCCTGACTTCTTTTTGTGGGGAGATCTGAAAAGCAAGGTTTATGCAAACAAACCAGAAACGCTTGAGCAACTCAAACAAAATATTCGTGATGAAATTAATGAAATACCGCGTGAAATGTGTGAGAATGTAATGAAAAATGTGCTCAAAAGGGCTCGCATTTGTGAGACTCACAGAGGCAGACATTTACCTGATATTGTATTCCATACATAATTGCCGACATTAAATAAAATATTTATCAATATAAGATCCTTTCTCTTTCATTAAATCAAAAATTATAAACAAACAAAGTAGTATACCTTCCCGGCGGACACCCTGTATATTTGAACATCGAACCTTATATTAGTTTCTAAAAAAATAAAAATTAAAAATAAAAATTATGCAAATTTGAATTGGTAACACCCCCGATACTGCAAGTGAAATTTCAAACTGAGATAACACTTCCGCACACAAAAATAAAGAACGACAAGCAATGGATAGAGCCGCAGATGAGTCGTAAGTCCTTTTTTGAGTAATTTAATTGTTTTGTTTACAAAATAGGTAATACTTTCTCTTAAGCTTAAGAAACTAGACGAAGGAAGAAATAAATGCTCTTGAGTTTTACGGCAAGATTCAAGTCGAATTTTAGCAAACACGGAAGAAAAAGTACGCGATGCAAATCGTGCACTAGAAGCGATGAATCTGCGGTTTTCTCTTCTTATATTGAAAAGACTGGATGTGCTTTTTGTTCTGCAATTTAAAAATACAATTTTACAATGATCCATCTTGTTTTATTTTCGACACACGGCTGTCATTCAAAGTTGCCTTACGTATACTATCTTCTGTTTTAATTCTTTTATTTAACAAGTCACATTGCAACAACTGTCACTTGACCAAAGGTCGGAATCTTCCCGAGTCCACACTTTCATTTCACTTCGTTACCTAACCGCACCAACAATAAACAAATTAATTATCTACGTTTGCTTGAACACAATTACCGAGGAACTTACATCGCTTGCAGCAAATTTTAGGACTTAATTAAACAATAAAAAATAACACAACCGAATTAAGCCAAGATAAGAGTGGGCACACTGTGTTTCACGATCTGTAGGAGTGGGCTTACCATTTTTTTTTTTTTCATTTCCTCGGAAAAATAATAAACTATAAAAAATTGACTTCTACTACGGACTGACAACTGAAGCTCAACTGAGCGTGTCTCGTTTAAAGCGGTGCACTCGGAACTAATGTTTAAAATTTATTAACCACGGTTAACCTCACACCTGTCGCAAGTGACGCGTGGATCTAGTTTGGCGGACTGCATTGACTCTGTTGTATAAACAAATTAGTATGCGAGTTCCAAAAGTGACAATAGCCCATCCATCTGAATTGACAGCGTGACCATTGACCACGCCATAAAATACGAATTTTTGGAAGTACCGGAAAAAATCGTTCAATGAAATTGATTGCGATCTGTGATGACCCTAGCGAGTGTTGTTCCTGTTTTTATTGTTTGGCGTATATCGATCACTTTGTTGGGCTTGAGGCAGGCGAAATTGGGTCAAATTGAGTGTGTGTGCGTGGCGTTGGTTAATTGTCATTGATTTGCCGGTAATTACTGCTGAGATTGGATCGCAATTTTCTACACATTGATATCACGTAGATCGAGATAAATCGTGGAACGAGGAAAGGACATGGGCGCTTTCTGTAGGATTTGACGCTCAATTCAGCCTTGACCTAGATTTTGGTTGAGTGGTTTTTTCGGTGTGTGCCGAATTGATTGAATGGAGATTGACAGGTTCGAAGATGTCAACTTGTGAGAGATTTTTTGAGTCTTATTGCACTGGATGATTTACTTCTTGCTGGTTTAATTTTCTCATTGGCAACACTTTGTCTAATGAGAGATATTTTGACAGATGATGGATGATTGATATGTAGCACATGAGTGCGAATTTCGAATAAGCGAATTGCAAAAAAATCAATTTAATTGTATTTACGAATTAAAAATTGCTATTTTTTTAATCAAAATTTATTTAAATAGCTTGAGCTTAGATGGCCGAAGTTAACTTGACTCAGTTTATCGCTGAAGAAAAAAACTTTTGAAATTTGGACATAGGTAAGTATCTCGAAAACGGTCCACAAAATTGTCACAACAACTCATTCCTAAGGTACTATGGTAATTTCTACGTTAACTGCAAATTCAGTTTTCTCTATAATATCGTATGAAATGAAATTTTTGAATTTTTGAAAAAAGGGGTTTTTGAAAATTTGATTTTCTTTAATTAACCTAAAAGGGGCATTAACGATTGTGATCAAAATACATACTTAGAATAAAATGTATAATTTGAAAATTATTGCGTCCTTAATTTTCAATTAGAATCACCGAACAGCGCTCACTTTATGCGACTAAAGTTGCATTTTTCCCCTTTTTCTATCTCTGTCCCCAATGAGACCACTTTTTCAAAATTGTCCAGATTTGCCCCTTTTTCTGAATTTCGTTGAAACTTTGTCGCATTTTAAAAAAAAAAATGTTTTTTGTATGAAACACGGAATATTTCATCATAAATAATTCATTAAACTAGTTCACAGCTAATTGGGATCTGAATGCATCCTTTTTCTATCAGCTGCAATAATTTAAGCCATTAGCCTTTAGCCATCGTTCATTCAATGCATATGCAATAATAAGATAGAACGAGATGTGTTAAAGTTCTTAGACCCTTTTGTAATTTATGTCGATTTCCATTGGGATTTCGAGATTTTGCTCTCAGATTTCAGATTTTTCGTGCCCAATGGAACATAAAACGAGATTTTTCTTCCTTTGCATCTGTGGTGGTGCGTGTTTTAAAAGTCACGTGTTCTTAAATTGTAATTTGTGTAAATAAAAATCCATTCAATTTATTTTAATAAATATTGCAGCGGCCATATGTAATTTTTTTTCTATTTTTCACAGGCTTCTCGTCTCAAAACGTAAGTAAACACACTTTAAAGTTTGACAAACGACAAATGTTTTGGTGTTAGTGCAAATAGGTGTGAATCTCGCTCGGATATCGAGATTCGCAAAATTGCTCTGACTCTCAAAAAAAGTGCTTTTTTTGCGCCCAATGGAACATGAAATTTGACAGCCAGCTGATTTCGAGAGCAGAAAAACTGCTCTGACTCTGAAAAAAAGTGCTTTTTCTGTCCCAATGGAAAACGACATAAGTCAGGGGAAGAGATTTTATATTTTGACCTTGTTTCTGCATTCAAAAATTTAATAAGTGAACCCGAAAAAGTTGTCGAGGAGTTGAAAGTTTTGGAAAATAAGGCAAACCAAAAGACATTTGAAAAATTATTTCAAATATCCAACACAGAAGAATTTTGGTTTAAAATTGGTCAGTTAAAAAATCATCTTGATATGGCATATGTTCCCAAATTTATTCCGATTTGTTAAACAAGTTTTTACACTTCCACACAGCAGTGCAAGTGCGGAAAGATTTTTTTCAAAATTAAACCTTATGAAAAATAAGCTCACAAATTCTCTGAAAGTGTCTACTTGTCAATCAAAACTTTCGGCTCTAAATTTACTAACTTATCAAAGTTTAGAAGATTGGGTGCCAGATTGGGAGCTCATGAAAGAATACAGAGACAAGGTCACAAATAAATAAAAGCCAAAAGTGAAACTTAATATATAACTACTAAGACTGAATTCTTAATGACTGAATTATTTTATTTATTTTTGTTATATTTATGGGTTAAACCCATTATAATTTGTTATGTAGTTATGTTACATAAACATTTTAATAAACAGAAAAAAATAGTTAATTAACTTGTTTTTTTGGTTTTTCTGCCATTTGTCGACATGTTAGTATTGCCCCTTTTTGAATGGAAATCCCCTTTTTTTTGCGACTTTTTCAAAATCTTCGAAGTGAGCGCTGTCACCGAAGACGCGAATTTTAGAAGCTGCTCATATCTCGAAAACCCCATTTTCGATTTGGATAACACTTTAAAAACCAGGCAATGCTTCTCAGATCTTTACCTACCTACCTAATAAAATAAGCAAGCAACGAAGTTTTGATGAACGAGAACGTTTCGTTCGACCCAGTCGTGCACTTTATTTTTTGATTATCGTCAATGTTCCTTAAAGGGGCCATACCCGACACAGATATGTCGTTGCAGATCAAGGAAAATTCAAAATGTTTTGAATTCACGCAGACGGTCGCTGCAAGGGATAGACATAGGATACACATGATACTGATAGAGACAAATACATATATTCATTTGCAATGACATGTCTGTGTCGTGTATGGGCCCTACTACATCTGGGGAGAATGAACTGAATGGAGCTTTGAAACTCGTAGTTTTGAAACTCAGTTGCTAGTTCTGGAGGTCTATCCTTTGACAGTTGTTTTGAAAAGTGACCTGATTGGGACAAACTACTGAGTCTCAACTCCTTCGCCTATAGTGAAAGCGTTTACAACCTACGTTCCACACTGCATTTTCTAATGTCAAAAAACCCAGATATGCGTCTATTCAATAAAGGAAATTCATCCCATAAATGGCAACATCTATGATACTGTTACAGACCTAAGCTTCCACATCAGCTTACCTATCTTATCTTTTTCAAGCAAATGGATTCTACTATAGTAGACTTGTCAGCAAGGTCGGTGTATCCACATTTACAAGATAATATTAAGTACCTGGCATGAGTTGATGTACATAATTTCCAATCTGAATATCGAAAGTCAATCGAAATTGTCAAAAATTTCGGCAGTGAAAATAATTATAAAAACAAAAATCGATATCAAAATGTTTAACAACAAAAATACCTTAGCGACTTCCCTTTCCAGCGTTTTAAACGCACACATTTATGCACATTACATTACAGTCTACCGTTAATTTTGAAGCGATACCATAAGAGTTCCGATTTCTCCAAAAAGGTGTGACGGCGTGGTTATCTTGGAAAGAGAAATTATTTTGAATATGACCTCATAACGTGTATTATACAGATATCGCCCTACTAATAATCATTTTTAACTCCCACCTTACCTATATTTTGTAGGTCACTATATTCAATTTTGTATGGAAAGTTTCGCCATTGTGAGTTCGAAAAATTTAGCCTGCACACTAAAAATTGTTAGTATTAGTCTCGCGGATATACTTTTGCCAAAAACTTGAATAGGACTTTTCGCGATTGCATTACCTACGCAAATCTATTCCGCAGTTGCTTCCTGCCTGTTCGGAGACATTTGAATAAAATAGAGATTCAAAAGACATTTTAAATAAAATAAAACGCGAAAAGCTAAACTTAACTTCAGTCTAATGGTGATTACAAAAACCAAACCGCATTCTACCGAGTAGGTTTATAGGCTTCACAATAACAAACATCTATTTTCACATAACTAACGACTTTGCAGCGTCGTTTAACCAGAAATTGACGTTCCCTTCAGACATTTATTTCAACTTCCCACGTGATGAGGATGACCAAAGTGCTCGTTATTTGTTTTATTACAAAGACAACAAAACGATATTTTAATCGAAGGCAAATCACCGAACAAAATTAACATCTCCAAACTGCGCTCTTTGAATGCAAAAGCAACTTTGGCGGTCACTGCCTCGAGTGCGGTTTGTCTGTATGACAATCACGTTCTGCCCGTACATCAATACTTGAAGCACCTTCGATATAATTCCGATGAAGGCGCATTATTTTCTTGTTTTCCATTATCTGTTTCACATTTTTTAAAAACAATGAACTTAACAAAAAAAAAAAAAAAAAAAAAAAATTCTTGTGTCACGTGACAAAAGATGGCATGCAGTGAGCTATGAAAATCGGAGAAAAAAAACTCAATTGGAGATAATCAGAAAAACATTGCGCACAAGAGACCGTTCTTCGCTTTCACAAACAGCAAGTATGATAACTAACTGTTACTTCTCATAAGGCAGCAAAAAAAAAAAAAAATACAAACAGCAACTCTCTCAAAAACCTACAAGTTCCTTACCGGTTTCTCAGTTATCTTCAGCGTACTGCTAACCATTTTGCGTGACTTGCTTAACTCTATCAGTGTATTCAAATTCGAAAGACTCTCAGACCGTATTTAACATTCCGACGCGGAAACTCAAATAACAATGGAACTATACGCTTTTGGCATGAGCGCAATTATGCACACCGTTCAAGGACACCGGCTTAATAACTCTAAAATTAGGTAACCGATACTAAAAACAAAAAAAACTGCAGACAGATTGTAGGCACGTAATGACAAAAACGACACAGGCTTACAGAACACGTACGGATCGCCCGACAGTCGACAGTGATATATAGAAGCGGGGCTTGATGTGGTTTATAGAATGGAGAACCCCACCGATCAATATTTCACTCACTCATTCGGATGTACTGAGTTACTGAATACTGACTACTGAGAAGTGACTAACTGACTACTGAGCTTTGAAGAGAGGGGCCGACTCAATTGAGTAGGTATGGTTTGTGGTTTGTGGAACGTAAAAATACTTATTTCTTTCCCTATGGAACTTTAAGTTCCACAGTCATTACAAGTTAAGTTACAACAGCAAATTCGTGTGTTGACAGTGGTCGCGAAGAGTAATAATAACAGTTTAATTACCACTATCTGCGATGAGAGACATGTGAGGCTTACACTGAGCAAAAGCAAAAACAGTTTAAAGTTCCATTGAACTTGTCGCGAGATTACATTTCGATTTGGAGCTCATTTTTGGTACAATTTTCAAACCTGTTGCAGATGAATTACTGACTTTTTCATTGGATGCCAATCAGTAATAGATTGTATATCTGTAACACACAGATTAAGTTGAAGTGATAATCATACAAGTCAGTCGACACGAGTTCTTACTTATCGTGCATTCGAGACCAATGTCGGTTGCGGAACATTTCCGCATACAAATTGAAAAAAAAAAAGTGCACGACTGGGTCGAACAAAACTTTCTCGTTCGTCAAAAGTTTTGTTGGTTGTTTTCTTATTTTATTAGATAGGTAGGTATAAGGTTAAGATCTGAGAAGCTATACTAGGTAAAAGAAACATGAAATATAGAAAAAGGAACACATAGTGTTAAATAATATTCACTTTTAATTTTTAAACGTTGAAGCTCTAGAAACAGACAATTGTCGCAAGTTCTTGTTAGAGAGTTATAAGCGCCTACTGTACTATTTTATGGCACTTTACAAGTTTTTGAGTACGACAACAAGATCGTCGCTACAATGCAGAACTAGTCTAAGTCCAAAATTTCGAAAGTTACGAGTTTTACATAAGAAATAAACTAAAATAAAAATGCTTCTTCAAAAATCTAGTGCCGTTAAATTAGAGCTCAAATAAATAATGTATCTAATGTTTTTAACGCCAAGGTGTTTCATAAAATTGTTTAGGAGTAAATAAATTTTCAAATTTAAAAAACGTTCTACTGAATTTTTGTTTAAGGACTTAGTCTAGTTCTGCATTGTAGCGACGTAGTGTAGTAGGAGTTTTTGATTTTTGATCTGTTTGGAAATTATTTTCTTATTGACTGGAATAGTTAATGAAGCTGGTTTAAGTTGTCAATGATTGGAAGTATTGGTCGTGATAGATCGATATTGATTTGAGATTTGTTTTTGAATTTGCATTAGCAGTTATAAACTAAATATCACGATGACCGTGTGGGGGGGGTGCAAATGAAGTGGGATATTCTGATTGTTGGAATTATTTTAAGGTGCACGTGCAAACAGGTTGAAGAAAGTAGAAGTGGGTAGTATTTGCTAAAAATAAGTTTTGCGTTGCTGTTATTGAATTTTTAATAGCTGTTGCAACTTGAATTTTAATGTGCGATATTGAGTTTTAAAAATACATATGAACAGAGATCGGCTTTTGGGTAGTCATTTTTGAGAAATAATTAAAAAACAGATTTATTCGAATTTTCTGAGAAAAACTAAGTACGTTATCTTATTAAGAGTACTGATATTATCGTTAGTATTTATTTTGGTCGAAATCGTTAGAGCGGTTTTTGAAAAATTTTGGCAGGCAAAACAGTACCAAATATTGCAATGTTTACTTAGAAAAATAGTTAGAAAAATACTATTCGTTAACTATATAGCTAAAAACCGATTATAAATTATTGTTCGCGATGTAAGCATTACTTGGTTTTTTAAGTTTTATCGAAGTCAAAAATGGGGTTTTCGAGACATGAGCGGTTTTTAGAATTAGCGTTTTCGGTGATTCGAATTGAAAATGAAGAAATTAAGGACGCAACAATTTTAAGAACATCAGTATTACTCTAAGTTTGTATTTTGGTCAAAATCCTTATCGCCGTTTTCTGGTACACTAAGGAAAACTAAATTAAAAAAAAAAAATACTTTTTTTCAAAAATCCATTTTACGATAGTACCTACCGAGAAAAACTGAGCTTGCCATTAAGTTGGAAATGACCATATTACCTTAGAAATTAATTTTTGTTACAATCGTGTGGTCCGTTTTCGAGATACCTATGTCAAAATTTCAAAAGCACCGTTATTCGAATTTTTAGCTAAAAGCTGAGTATGTAGTCATGGTAACCTCACCCACTTAAGCTTAAATATCAACTTTGGTTGAAATCGCTAGAGCCGTTTTCGAGCAAATCAAACTGGTACGAACAGTTTGAATGGGAAGTACCATTAGTATTGAGGTTAGCTTGCAAAATAAAAAAAAGGCCCTGAGCCCTAAGCCCACAAACTCCAAATCCGAAGTTTGAACGAAATCCGGTCAGCCGGTTAGGCTGTAGGCCTCCGGGACAGGCAGACCACTTTTTTGAGTTCGTCTATCATCGTAATGTCAGAATTGATTAAAATCTCGAGTTCGAAATTTTGTACGAAAACAATATCTTTCTCTTACTACATAATGGAGAAAGTTAAAAATTGTACTATGTGGTATGTTGTACTAAATAAATTTGTTGATACCTTTATATATATTTTTAATGTTTTTAGTTAAAAAAATGAATTATAATAAATTTTATGTATTATTTGCAATCTTTTGTGTTAAGAATCTTGCATTTTTTCATCAATAGGAACGCGTTTTAGTGCATACAAGAAATCTCTCATTAATTCAGAAAATTTGTTCATTCCGATTGACCTTCCCCCCAACCATTCCGAATTAACGAGCATTTACTGAATTTTTATTTTTTTTTTTATTTTTTAATTTTAATAATGTGCAGAGTAATTAAATGGCAAGTTATTTCTATTTACTAGAACGGTCGATATGAGTTGATTTGGTGTCATCAGAGGAAGTAAACTATTGATCCATTTTTGTCCGAATTTGATTTTAAAACGAAATAATATTCATAATTTTAGAGAAAAATATCTGTAGTAAAGGTAGTGGTGGCCGGTATACTTTGATGTTAAGCAAATTTTTCTTCAGATTTCAGATGACAGTCCTAGCGATGAGAAAACGAATGCATTTGAGGTCCCCTGTAGGGTAGGTACATCCCAAAGAAAGGGTATAAATTAATGTCAAATGAAAATTTATAAAAATTTCGGGCTATCGTATATAGAAACCTTGTGAATTAAATAGAAGGAAACGAGTTACTAGAGAGATATTGCATACGCGCTTTCAATATCTGCAATGAAAGCCAGAAATTCACAAAATAAAATAAAATTTAAATTGTCGTGCTATAACGAAGCATGCTATTTTATTTTAAGTCACATCTTCAAAAAAATAAAGTCTTACCACTCTGTCACACTTTCCACACTTCTTTCAGAAAATGTGGATATATTTACGTTGGTATAACTTAAAAGCAAACAATCCTTAATTGAGCATCAATCACCTCTTCAATTATAGATATATGATTCTCGGAAGAGAAGTTCCGTAACAAATAATTGCGTTGTCGCATTAAATTGATCACTTTCTCAAGGCGTTGCAGAGCTTTTTTAAAAGTGCATGCAAAAAGTAAAACATCACAATAAAAATAGTAGTGGACATAAAAAATAAAAAAAAATAAAAATATTCCTATTGAATTCGAGTTTAAACGAACAAATTGCATCTACTCGACTACACACAACGGAAGCGTTGTATTGTTCGCCGATTCGTTTCAGTTCAAGTTCATTGTCTCGGCCGGCCGGCCAAGTGCACTAAAGACGCGCAAAACATTCCTAGAGACGGGGAAGGAGTCCCGTCTATATTCATGTTGATTCACCGCACCGTGTGACGCCCGTGAGCCGTGAACTTCAATACGGGGCAGTCACTGCCACCGCATACGGAAACTCAAATGGAATCGTTTTATGGTTGATAAGAATGAAAGCTGTCTCGCAAATTGCAGTGCATACTCGTACTATGTGTGTGCGCATGTTGCAGATTGCAGTAGGAAATTAGAGAAACACTCAGCTTATCGCTGTATTACGTGGATGTTGTATCACCGCAGTTTGACACTAGATTGCATGTCACTATGCGATTAATTGAAAAATGATGAATTAATTAAAGTGTTTAGGTGCATTTGCAGCTGGGACTTTGAGTGGAAGAAGTTCGATTTGTAGATAACAAAGAGAGGTGGGTGGTAAGGCATCGACTGCGTATTCCTGTTTCAAACATACCTGCGTTAAACAACATTCGCATGATTTCAAAGGCACTTCTGTTTCTGTTTGCTGTTTCTTAGATTTTCTTACTAATATCTGGATGCGGTCTCTGGGAATAAGTGGCAAGCCTAGAATGTTTAAACAAAACTAGTTATGTAGTGAATTTGAAAGTTTCAAGGTAACGTACTCTCTCTGGATGTTGGCGGCATTTATTACTCTTCAGCCTGGGAGCGCTGAAATAGTTTGACAATTTGTTCGCATTTTATGAATTCTGAATTGTGAAAAGTGAATTTTAATTCAAATTATGTTGTTTGGAGGGAAAGTTTCAACGCAACAAGTTGAGTTATTTTTTAGGGGCTTGTTCAAATGAAATGAAAAAGAAGTGTAAACGGTCCCTAAAAGAGAGAACAAATGTTTTCCCTCTCACATATTTGCTGAACACACAAACACAACAGTCAAAATGGAATGCATCAACATACTAAAAGATTGGGCTGGGCACACTAATAATACTTGCGTTGCATTGCGATGCGATGGGAGAGAGAAGAACTTCAAAACCCCACCCAAGTAAAGCCTGGTACGCAGCTGTCTCAGAACGAAAAATCCCATACAAAAGTGACATCATGAACGAAAAATTTCGCTCTCCTTTTCGGTTTGCTTGCGGTACGCAGCTGCTGCGAAATTATGGCGGAAAAGTGGGTAATTGTAGTAGATTGCTTGGTACAATTCTCAACTCTCTTTTCGCACACGTTTACTGTCCGGGACATTAATTGATAGCGGAAATTTGGCTTTTGTGTCGCAGTGTTGCCAACTTTTATAAGAGGTATGGAGCGAAATTGAGAAATTTTCGAACCAAAAAAATACAAACTCAAATATGAAGATTAAAAATGCACTTTTCTAGTTTCCATTTTCCAAATGTTGCTGGAAGGGGGCATACCTGCATACTTCGACAGTATGTTTTCATATTCCTGCACATCTTGTGAGTTGATTTTACTGCTGAGGTGTGAGAGTCAAAAATACATAAGTCAGTAACAGTAAAGGAAAACACATCTCAAAATTGTTCAATATTTTAGTGTCAGTACAAAACTGCTCGAGCACTCTCGAACAGGCTTACATACAAATCGGCTAAGGACGTACAATACAATTACAACATGTAAATGTGCATCTCCATCTTGGACAGAATTCCGCTTATATTCTACTTTAACAAAAACTAAAACCCTATTTGCTATCGCTTGAGGCAGCAGGTTTATCCGCGACAACGGCACTATCCAAAGCAGGCTTTTGACTTTCCTCGGGAACGGCGGGCTTTGGTTCTTCCACCTTCTTTTCCGGTTCGGGTTCGGGTTTGGGCTTAGGTTCTGGTTCGGGTTTGGGCTTGGGTTCGGGTTCGGTTTCGGGTTTCTTTTCCTCCTTGGTCATACTCTCTTCCAGTTTTGCTTGTTCGATCTTGTTCACGTCTTCGTCCAGCTTGGAAAGTTCTAGCGTCTGCGGCTTTTGAAAGTCATCGCCGCCAGGACCACTCTCATCTTCCGACACATTCTGGCTTAGCTCCACTGAGCTGGGCTTAGTTTCCTCCGTGTCCGTTTCGCTTATCGCTCGCAGGGCGTTGGGGTCATTGGGCTTGTACCTATACGCAAGGAACATAAAGACAACCATATCAACGAACATGAGACCGGCGAATAGGAAGAACTCATCGGCCTGCGAATCAAACAGTTTTAGCTCGGCAATGATGACCACAATGACGTTGCCAACGGCGGTCGTGAGCAGCCAGCAAGCCTGCAGTACAGACTTCATGGAAACTGGCGCCTGCGAGTAGGAGAATTCGAGACCAGTGACCGCGAACATAATCTCTGAAAGGGACATAACGACATACTGCGGAAGCAGGAGCAGTATGCTCACTGAATTGGGTTCAGCTATTTCAAAAATCTGCGCCCGATATACTCCATTGGAGACCTCTCCTATCACCAAGGTATAAACGCCGCCGGTCTTGAGGGTGGTTTTGTAAGCCTCAACGCCATCGACAGTGATAATGTAGTGTCCAGATCGCATCTCCTTTAGAGGAATAAAATTGGTCGTGTTCTTGTAGGTCTCGCCATTTTTATCCGTCCAGATTATCGTTTTCATGCCGCTGACACTAGCCAAGGTTCGGGCTACGGGGCTACTTCGTTTGGGTTTATCCACTTCATCGATATAGGAGAGGATTCCGCTGGAGCTAATGAACATACTTTGGGCGGTATTGTCGGTGAGCTTCCACTGGCCATCGGCGATGTTGGGACAACCTTAAGTGCAAACACACGATTACTACGGTAGACTTTGTTACGGATCGCCATCGAGACTTACCTGCCGGGAAGTTGACTTTGTAATTGACATTTAGAATTCCATACGGCACAGAGACGTACTTATCTTCGAACTGTTGCATGGACTTCACAATGAAATTTTCATGGCCAGGTAGATTTGGCGTCGTAAAAGCGTAGTCACAGTTCGGCACTCCGTTGAAGATGCGCAGTTGGGTCTGCCCGCGGGATGGCAGCACCGGATACGTGGTCTAAAAGGATCAGTTACTATAGGCACATCTTGTACATCGGACTATCAGAACTCACCTCCAATTTCAGTTCAACGAGGGCAGATATAATGAAGGCAATTCCAGCCAAGATACCACCGGAAGCTAGTTTCTGCAGCGGCCGCCTTATTCCAACCAAGTTGAGCAGTGGATAGAAAACCACATCGTAGAGGGGAATAAATACAAAGACCAATAGGGGGTTTAGCATTTGCATCTGATCCGGTTTTATATCGAAGCCGCCCAAGTCGCCGTCCATTCGGGTAGCCTGGAAAGTCCACCTAGATCCTTGTTGTTCGAACAGAGCCCAGAACACCGGCAACGGCACGTACAGCAGCAAGACACGCAACAGAACTTTAACGTCGGCAATCAACTGCTTGTCGTATTTTTTGTCCGCATGATCCAACCAGTGCTCGCGAGGATTGGTCTTCTTTTCCTTAAAGTAAGTCGAGATGCCGTTCTGAAAGGGAAAAACAGATTTGTGTTAGTGGAGCTCGGTACAAACTCGCCGCACAACTTACTCCAATGGTCTTGCAGACCAATACGAGCATATTTCCTGCTGGAGGCCTGATCTTGTACAATGGGCGGCCGAGAACGAATACAACTGCGAAGAGTAACAAGTGAGCTACGATCCGAAGAAGGACGTCAAAGCTTACCAATTGATATAACCATTAGAATGGCAGGTACACCAAATGCCAGCGGGTAGCACTGATCCTCGCCGAAGCAGTGGACACCCTCACGTAAAATTGGAGTAACCGTGGTCGAAATAAGAGCACCAGCATTGAGGGCGAAGTATAACAATGAGAAGAATGTAGCCGATTGTTTAATCTGCTCAGGCATCTTGAACTGATCACCACCGAAGGCCGTGATACAGGGTTTTATGCCTCCAGAACTCAGCGCTATCAGTACCAGACCGAGCATTGTAAATGTTATTGCAGGTAGATGCCATGTTTTGATAGCTCCAAAGGTGACCAGTAGAGAGCCGCACACATAGACCATTGACAGGTACATGATTGTTTTGAACTTGCCCAGCCAACTGTCGGCCAGAATGGCTCCAAGGATGCACAGGAAATGCACAAGCATGGTGAAGATGTGGAAGATGACGGTTGAGGTATCGGTGCCGTAGCCCAGTTCTTGATTGAGGTAGAGAGCTAAAATTGCTGAAAAGAAGAGAGGTCGATATGAGATGTTCAATTTATGCATCGGAGTTCGGAGTGGAGGAAGGAGACCACGTTGAGAGTCGCTGCTGGGAATAAGCCAATCCTATTAGATGATTTGATTCAAAAGTGAGCGAAGGAAGGCGACGCTGACGGTGTCAAGCCAAGTGATTTTAGACTGACATTTATCTTTAAACAGAGACCTTTGTTGTCAATAATAGGTTTTAACAAGACGACTCGCTGTCATGCGGCTTCTTGCCATCATATTTGAAATGATAATCTAAAACGTATAGGTCGATATAGAAGGCATGTGGAAATTCTGTTTTAACACTTTGCGATTTATACTTTTTATATTGAAGTCCAAATTCAATCATAGTAGACACCGCGAAAAAAAAAGAGAAATTAGAAAAAAAAATGCAAATAAATAGGATTACATTTCAATAAACAGTCATTTAAGTTCGAGCAGGCGGCAAAGAAGGTTCTCTAAAACAAAACAAAAAAATATAAAAGAAAAAAAAAAGTTTAATTTTTTTTTAATATTTGTTCGTGGGGTTACATTTTTTTTCATTTGCCTATGTAACCATTGGTTGGGAGGGTATAGAAGGCTCCGGAGAAAAGGTTACTATCTAATTTTCTCCTTTTCATGAACAGTTGTTGAATTTTTGTTTTCTATTATTTTATTGTGCTTAAAAATTCCCAGACTTAACTTTTTTTGATTTCAACCACGGGTTTTGGTATTCTTTTTAATTTCATTTTTTATGCACGCAATATATTTTTATGTATGGTTAAGATTGTTGATGATCGCAAAAACCCACCCATTTCCCGACGAGCTAAGCTAGCACAAAGCTAGGCGTGCACTCGCGCTTTATCCACAGTCATGACAAGTAACCTCTTGTCCTTCGTAAACATCAATCATTACATAATTTGGCGCCCAACGTGGGGCTTGCACGTTTTAGGACTTTGCAGGCACACAACAACAGCAACAGTTTCAATTTTTTCATTTTTTTAAATTAAATTTGTTTATTATGCGTAGTGTGGTAAGTCATGAAGTTTCTTTGGAATCGCGAAGAGTATGGAATTCATCTGTCCTTCGACCGAGTTAACTTTGTGGTAAAGTCTTATATTTAAATTGTTTAAATTTTAAGATCCACATTACCTATTCCTTTTGATTAATTTTAAATGTTTTTGTAGTGTTCACTTAATTTCGTCTTTGCTAAATATCGCTTAGGAGATACAACTTAATATTCAACAAAGAATTGAAATTGTCCAGCGATAATATTGGTACACATTTTTATTGGCCAAGCGATAGTGGAACACATTAGCATTTGTAGTTCTCTATAGTCTCAGTTAAGAAGATAATAATGATTCAACTGTTCATAGAGCAAATCATTTTTATCACATTTTCGTTTCTAGGAATCTGGCATGGAAAAATAATATATGTATATTTTGTTGGAATTTAAATAATCTTTATATTAAATTTGAATTAATTGTATGATGGCTGTAAGTCACAGTCCCAAGTTAAATTTGGTAACATCTGCTAATTGCAATGAAAAGAGGCTCACATCAGTTTCGGTAGTTTGCTCAATTTGCCAATTATCGGTTACACCTTTATCCGAAAAAAGTACACTTAACTGTGATCATATCTTTCACAAAGTTTGTATTGAGGAGTTTCGTGAAACAAACAAACATTGTCCTGACTGTAGAAAATCTACTGAAATGGATAGCCTAAATTTAATTAATAATCCAGAAAAAAATACGCAAAACGATTTGTACCAAACTTCCCAAGGTGCTGTTCCCAAACATTCATATAATACCCGCTCACGTAAACATAACAATCCACTTGATTGGACATTTACTGAATCCATGGATCATAATTTAACTAAAAATAAATCTGACAGTGCTTCTCTCCCTGTTGCTGCAGATTTAAATCCCAATAGCAGTCTGTTTGATAGTCATGTTAAACGTATAGTAAATGACTCTCTTTCAGAACAAAAAAATGAAATATTAATGCATATGAATGCAAATTTCTCTAAAATAATGAAGCAGATGAACGTTTCATTAAACAATATTAGTTTGGAAAGTAGGCGTTCTCAGCCTGCATCTCCGAAAAACATAAATGAGCCTATATGGCCAACAGACATATCATTTGATAATAGGAACCGTAACATCGATCTAGATAATTTTATACATCCCCATTCAAATTCAAATGTTTCAATACATAACATTGAGACTGCAGCCAAAGTATCAAATGTTATAAAAAACTGGAACATTAAATTCAGTGGTGACCCAATAAGAGGAATTAGCGTTAATAAGTTCATTTATCAAGTGCAATCCCTAACCAATCAGAGTCTCAATGGAGATTTCGAACTATTGTGTAAAAATATACAACTTTTGTTCTTCGATAAGGCTAATGCATGGTTTTGGCGTTTTCATGAAAGGGAACCTCAATTTAGCTGGCGTCATCTTGTAATAGCCCTTCGTGAACAATTCAAAGACGAACGAACTGATTTCGATTGGCAAGACTTAATTCGAGCTAGAAAACAAAAGATTGGAGAATCATTTGACTCTTTCTACGAATCAGTGATTATTTTATCAGATAACTTAATTACTCCTTTTTCCGAATTTGAGTTAGCTCAGATTTTAATTAAAAACCTTTTGCCCGATTACCGATCAGAAATTATAAATCAAGAAATAACTTCAGTTTCTAAGTTACGAAAGATTGTAAGAAAAAGAGAAATGTTTCTAACAGAAACTCTTAACACAAAGCTTCCAGTAAATCGTCGTAATATTTCAGAACTAGAGTCACATTCCACTGATGAAACATTTCGATACTATACTGATGCAGACAGTTCAAACATTTTAGACATTGCAGCAGTATCTGAAGTTTCATGTTGGAACTGTGATGAAAAGGGTCACAGATTTGATATGTGTACTAAGCAGCGCCGTGTTTTTTGTTATGGCTGCGGAGCTATAAATATTTTCAAACCCAACTGTCCCAAATGTCAGAAAAAGGAAAACTTACAAAGGGGTGTGATCAGCTACATCAGGTCACACCCGAATTAAAACCCTCATTAGAAAATATAGTTCAAAATAATATTGTCAAAATTGCTACCCGGTTATCAGACATCAAAATTATCCAACCGACTATTTCATTTCCTGATTCTAATCAAATTTCAAAGAAAATTCCGACTCAACCCTATCGAGTTAAACCGTATCACGTTCGTTTAAAAGAGTATTATGAAACAAGAGCAAAAATCTTTAACGACGGTATTTCAATCGAAAAACTTACTCCAAAGCGGTCTACTAGGCGTATACGTAACTTTTGGAACAAAGTTAAACGTTCCCGAAAATTGCTAATTTCTGCAATTGTCTCACAGCCCAACGATGTAAGAAGCTATGCTTTGGTAGAATTTCTCGAAAGAAAAGTAGAAGGTCTGTTAGATTCAGGCGCAGCTGTAAGTTGCGTTGGTTCCAATTTAGCACATGAAATTTTGGCGCTAAACTTAAAAATTCGAAAAATTAACTCATTCGTTCGAACCGCCAATGGACAGAGTCAAGATGTAAAAGGCTTTATAAATGTAGAAATGACTTATAAGTCACAAAAACATTATATTAAGTTGTATATTGTCCCTTCACTGTCCCAAAATTTGTATCTTGGCATTGATTTTTGGGCCATTTTTCAACTTGCACCAGAGATAATTCAGCCGACACAATTTATTTCAGAAGTTTTAGTAGACGATTCATCCAAGTTGGATAAAGACTACCATGCTTTAACCTCATTACAAACCGAAAAATTAAATAATGTAAAACTCCTTTTCCCTTCATTTGAAAAGGAAGGATTGGGTAAAACAACATTACTTGAACATAGTATCGATATTCATGAATCAATGCCCATTAAACAGAGACACTTTCCAGTATCTCCGGCAATAGAAAAACTCATGTTCAATGAAGTAGAGAGAATGTTGAGTCTAGGAATTATTGAAGAATCAAAGAGTGCTTGGAGTTCACCTGTGGTATTAGTTCGAAAACCAGGAAAAGTGCGTCTTTGTCTGGATTCTCGAAAGCTCAATGCGGTGACTAAAAGGGATGCCTATCCATTACCGCACATTGGAGGAATTTTAAGTAGGCTTCCTCGTGCAGAATTCATTACCAGTCTGGATCTTAAAGATGCATTCTGGCAAATACCGCTGGAAATGGGTTCTCGTGAGAAAACTGCTTTCACTATTCCAAGTAGGCCACTTTATCATTACAAAGTCATGCCATTCGGCCTTTGTAACGCTCCACAGACCATGTGCCGGTTAATGGATAGAGTAGTTCCCGCTGAACTGCGTGAAAAAGTTTTCGTTTATTTAGACGACCTACTGGTGATTTCTGAGACATTCGAGGATCATTTAAGAATTCTTACTCAGGTTGCATTCCATTTAAGATCAGCTGGACTTACAATTAATGTAGCAAAAAGCAAGTTTTGTTTAAGAGAAGTTAAATATCTCGGTCATGTAATTGGTTATGGATATATACGGACAGACCACGAAAAAGTTATAGCAATTTCTGATTTCCCTGCCCCTTCCTCCGTTCGTCAATTGCGACGCTTCTTAGGAATGGCAGGATGGTATCGAAAGTTTATTTCTAATTTTGCCACCTTAAGTTCACCGCTCACTGATCTACTAAAGAAAAGCAAACACTTTGTGTGGACTGCTGACGCACAACAAGCATTTGACATTTTAAAACAAAAGCTAACTTCCGCCCCAGTTTTACACACAGCCGACTTCACCAAACCCTTTCAGATCCAGTGCGACGCAAGCTCGTTTGGGGTAGGCAGCGTTCTTGTACAGATTGCAGAGGATGGTTCCGAAGTTCCCGTAGCTTTTTGGTCACAAAAATTAAATAAAGCCCAAAGGAACTACACTGTGACTGAACAAGAATGCTTAGCCGCTGTACTGAGCATAAAGTAATTTAGATCTTACATAGAAGGCCAAGAATTTTCAGTCATAACTGACCATGCTTCGCTTAAATGGTTAATGAATCAAAGTGATCTTAGCGGACGGCTTGGTAGGTGGGCGCTCAAGTTGCAAGGCTTTCAATTCAATATTTCTCATAGAAAGGGCAGCGAAAACATAGTCCCAGACACTCTATCTAGAACATATTGTGAGAACGTTTCAGCTCTAGAAATAATGCAGCCGGAGATAGATCTGGCATCTAAAGAGTTTTCATCTCCTTCATATGAGATGCTGAAGCGCAGAATACATGAAAATGAAACTTCATTACCAGACCTAAAAATAGTAGACAATTTTGTTTATAAAAGAACTGAACATTACTCGGGAAATGAAATTCAAGAGCAAAATTCATGGAAGTTATGGGTTCCTGATGGACTTACTTATTCTGTTATTCAGAATGCTCATGACTCTCCCTCTTCATCACATGGAGGCATAAATAAAACCTTAGAAAGGCTACGAAGAAATTTCTTTTGGCCAAAAATGGTTAAGGAAGTAAAAAGTTTTGTACTTTCCTGTGAAACTTGCAAAACAACAAAACATCCAAATGTCACCCTTCGACCACCAATGGGTTATCAAAATACATCATCAAGGCCTTTTCAAAGATTGTACTTGGACTTAATTGGACCTTTTCCTAGATCCAAAACAGGGAACATAGGAATATTTATTATTCTCGACCACTTTTCAAAATTTTCATTTCTATTTCCTATAAAAAAATTTACCACAAAACCATTAACGCATCTTCTACATAATTCAATCTTCACTACTTTTAGAGTCCCTGAAGTAGTGGTTACGGATAATGGCGTTCAATTTAAGTCCAAAGAATTCATTTCTTTCTTATCAAATTTTGGAATTACGCATATCTGCACGGCATTGTATTCACCTCAGTCAAATGCATCAGAACGCGTTAACCGTTCAGTTAATGCTGCGCTGCGTTCATACGTGCAGCAAGATCAATCTGAATGGGATACAAATCTGCAAAATATTGCTTGCTCATTACGAAGTGCCATCCATACATCAATCGGTTATTCACCTTACTATGTATTGTTCGGACAAAATATGGTTACTCATGGTACTAGTTATAAGATATTGCATCAACTTGATCTTCTTGAAGGATCTGATGTGTCAGTACAAAGAGATGATTTGCTAACACAAGTCCGTGCAAAGGTTAAGTTTAACATTCAGAAAGCATATGAAGAAAATTCAAAAACCTATAACACCAGATCTAAATTAACTTCATTTAAAATCGGACAAGAAGTATACCGCAGGAATTTTGCGCAGAGCAACTTCCAACGGGGATTTAACTCCAAATTAGCCCCGACATTCATAAAGGCTAGAATTAAAGAAAAAATAGGCTCATCGTACTATGTTTTGGAAAATTTGCAAGGAAAAAAAATTGGAACTTTTCATGCAAAAGACATTCGAGTGTAAAAAAAAAAAAAAAAAAAAAAGGGTGTCTTCAGCTTTTGACGTTAATCTTTGTACTTGTAGACAAGGTACTTCAATTCCCGCAAAATCTGTTTTGTGGAAATTCTGTTTTAACACTTTGCGATTTATACTTTTTATATTGAAGTCCAAATTCAATCATAGTAGACACCGCGAAAAAAAAAGAGAAATTAGAAAAAAAAAATGCAAATAAATAGGATTACATTTCAATAAACAGTCATTTAAGTTCGAGCAGGCGGCAAAGAAGGTTCTCTAAAACAAAACAAAAAAATATAAAAGAAAAAAAAAAGTTTAATTTTTTTTTAATATTTGTTCGTGGGGTTACATTTTTTTTCATTTGCCTATGTAACCATTGGTTGGGAGGGTATAGAAGGCTCCGGAGAAAAGGTTACTATCTAATTTTCTCCTTTTCATGAACAGTTGTTGAATTTTTGTTTTCTATTATTTTATTGTGCTTAAAAATTCCCAGACTTAACTTTTTTTGATTTCAACCACGGGTTTTGGTATTCTTTTTAATTTCATTTTTTATGCACGCAATATATTTTTATGTATGGTTAAGATTGTTGATGATCGCAAAAACCCACCCATTTCCCGACGAGCTAAGCTAGCACAAAGCTAGGCGTGCACTCGCGCTTTATCCACAGTCATGACAAGTAACCTCTTGTCCTTCGTAAACATCAATCATTACAGGCACGATCTTTCAAAAGCCTTTTCTGTACTTGCATGTGGGGTTAATATTGACATAACTGTGGTAAGTCGGAGCGAGCTGTCATTATGTTAAGGCAGTCCAAGCTGTGCATCGAGAAGCAGTACTTCGAATCAAATTCTAAGTCTAGGCAGGTTGAAAGTCCAAGGACAATATTGGAATGAACTCTTGTTGTCCTACTGAGCTCTTGTTGATTTGCAAATTGTCAACGTTGCCAACAGTTATAACCAACCAGTGACCGAGAAAATATAAGGTAGAGATTGGCTGTCTCTTTATGTCCCACCAGGAGATTGAGCAAATAACGTGACCATGTGAAAAGTTTTCAGGTAAGGCAGGATAAATTACCTCCGCTCCCTAAAGCAAAGTATTTTTAACTTTCTCGAATACATAGTAAGAGAAAGATATTGAGCCTTACCAAAAAACAATTTTAGTTTCGACTCGAAATTTTAGTCGTTCACAGTGGCTATATTTTCTATACAAATTTCGCGATTTCGAGATTCCGTAAATTTAAAGTCGAGACTAAGATTTGTTATTAGTGCAACGCATTGTGTTTTTAGAAAATTTCGAATTCGAATTTCAATTCTGACATTACGATGATAGAGGAACTCATTTAGATTCGTCATGTCTGTCTGTCTGTCTGTCTGTCCGTCCGTATGTCACAGCCACTTTTCTCCGAAACTATAAGAGCTATACCGTTGATGTATTCTGTGAACCGCAAATATTGGGGGTCCCCATACATAGAACTGAAACTCAAACTTTTTTTTTCATCAACCCCGTGTGGGGTATCTATGGATAGGTCTTCAAAAATGATATTTAGGTTTCTAATATCATTTTTTTCTAAAGTGTATAATGTGCGCGAGAGACACTTCCAAAGTGGTAAAATATTGGTCAAACGATTGTAACAAAAACTCATTCCTAAGGTACTTTGGGAATTTCTAAGTTAATTGCAAACTCAGTTTTCTCTATATTATCGTACAATGGATTTTTGAAAAAAGGCGTTTTTGAAAACTAGCTTTTCCTAAATTTACCTGAAAACGGCAGTAAGGATTTGGACCTAAATGCATACTTAGAGTAAAGTGTACGTTTTGAAAATAATTGCTTTCTTAATTTTGTTTTCGATTCACCGAAGAAAACACTTATTTAAGAAACTGCTCATATCACGAAAAATCCATTTTCGACTAGGATTGGGATAACATTTTAAAAACCAACTGTTGTTTCTATGATAAGATGATTTTTATGTTGTTTTGTTTGTCTTGAATCAGGAATGGTTTAGGAAAAAAGAAAAGTCGGAAAGTCCTTAACATTTGTTTTTCAGTTCAATTCAATTTTCTTTAAAAATGATCTTCTTTATGTACCCATAATTCTTTCGGGGTGAAAATCGATGACGATATAACTCGATAACCACTGCGCCAATTTTTATGATTCTCCTTTTATTTTGTTCGTATTGGTGTATTTCAGGTTTAGGCGGTCTCAAAAGATAGGATTTTGGACCCGATAGATCGATCTCCGAAACCACTTAACCGATTTGAATGACATTTTGTGGATGTACATGGCTGATTTTCGGTTGAAAGACAGGATACTTTTGGAACCGACTTCAATGAAATTTTGTTGATTTGTATTCTTCGTTCGCGCTTAAAAAAATAGGATACTTTTGGACCTGATAAATGGCGCTGTTGCCAATCTCCGATACAGTTCTACCGATTTGATTAAAATTTGTGGATGGGTATGGTTGCTTTCAGTTTGAAAGATAGGATAGTTTTGGACCCTATAGGTGGTACTTTGCAAAACATAAACGGGATAGGAAAACGGACTGTGGCACCATTAAAATTATTTATTTGGACATTGTCCAAATGAAGCACTTTACGAAATGTGAGCAGGACTTAATACGAAAATTATGAGCAGAGCCAGGTGGGTATAGCTACATATAAAAGAGACTGAGGTCCATATGTGCGCACTCATAACTCGGGAACGAATCCTTCAGTTTTTATGATTTTTGGTTTAAATTCGCATGGGCTCAAGGAAGGACATATGCTACTTTTTGTCGTGAAAACAAAACTTTATGGGGATTAGTTGAATTTTTGAATTCTTTGCATCTTCCGGGCTTACCTCTATACAATTTGAAATTGAAAATCGACTGTTTTAACTTTGTTGCGCAACCTCAATGCGTCGAAACTTTGTAACGCGTTTGAATGGTGGTGAAGGATCTCAAATCAAATGTCATATAAGCAAAGGTTTTGAGGGGAAAATTCAAAGGAAAATAGTCCCATTCCGCAGATTCCGATTATTAAGAACGATTAGCCATTCGTATTAAAGCGCCTTCAATTCTTACGTCGTGTACTGTAAAGCATTTTAGTCAAAAAGCATAAGGTTGGCCGACACGTTAATCATTGCGTTTTGATTGAAATACATCGACATTGCTATACTTAAGTTATATCTATTGTATCTAACTTTTGAATAAAGAGTTGAAATTGACGGAATTTCATAAAGTAGCAAGTGCATTGTGCATACTCGGAATTTGTATTTTCAATGCATTAACGAATTTGGGCGGAACTAAGTTCGCCGGGTCAGCTAGTTTCATTATAAATATTAAAGAAGTGTCCGCAAACTTTGGATGTTCTCGTATTGATGTCTAGGATTAAAGTAGGTACCTATTCTTAATAAGATCCCGAACATAGTTTTTTTTTTAAATGCAATCAAAGCCGTTTTAAAAATATTTCTCATAAATCACTACCCAGTGGATTTTCTTTAACACTATTCTGTTATATTCGTTCCGTTCCATTTTTTTATCGTTTCTCAGATTTTTACCTACCTACCTACCTAATAAAAATGAAAACAACCAACCAAAATTTGAATGAACTAACAAGTTTCGTTCGACCCAGTCGTGCAATTTTTTTTGTTTACAATTTATTCCCGCATTACTAAATGCTGCGTAAAAGTTATCAACTGCTTACGTAGCAGCTACGTCAAATTTTTGTATACTCATGGTTATTTTGACATTCGAACGAATAGCCAATTCTAACGAATGTCTCTATTCGTTCGAAAGAACTTTGGTTTATTTTGATAGACATTCGTTAGAATTGGCTATTCCTTCTAATGTCAAAATAAGCATGAGTATACAAAAATTCTGACGTCTACTTATTATTATTATTATTATAAGCTTTTATTTACTATTACGATTACAAATTTTTCATCACATTATTAGATAGATACATGTTTCTTTTCTATTATTATATTGTCATTAAAAGTATTTATATGTCATTATTTAATTTATAATAGCACTAGCTGACCCGGCGAACTTCGTTCCGCCCAAATTCATTAATGTAGGTAATGAAATTAATAATTCCGAGCTTTCGCTTCATTCTGCTTCATGTAATTCGGTCAATTCAAATTTTTTATTCAAAAGGTACCTATATTAAAATTAAATAAATAAATAAAATCAAATACTTGTCGGCCAACCTACCGCTTTTTCACTGAAATGCTTTATGGTACACAACATTTTTTTTCTATTTCTATTATCGGGTGTGTACACGTACAAAGCGAGAGCTTTGCCGACACGTGAAATTCAAGATTTATGCCACACACATCCAGCGATTGTCCTTGCGACTTATTAATTGTCATAGAAAAAGCGAGACGTACGGGAAATTGAAGACGCTTAAATACGAACGGCAAATCGTTCTGAATCAGTGGGATCCGCGAAATAACAACACCTTCGCCTATAAATTTTCCAATAAAAATCGTTGCTTGAATTAAATTCTTCACAATCAAACGCGTACCGCTACAAAGTTTTGGTTCATTTAGGTTGCGCAGCAAAATTATTACTGAGACGATTTTAAGTTTCAAATTGTGTGGAGGCAAGCCCGAAACATCCAAATAATTTTAAAATTCCATGGGATAGTTGGTGGCTTCGTTTTCATCCATCACGGAGTCGACTGATTTGTATGAATGCAACTCACCAGCGATTTGGTTTTGAATGGCGAAATTCAAATGTTTGACGTTCTTGTTTTTCGCAGCCAAAATCACTCTTCTCTTACACTCAGCCAATGGTCAATATTATTCTGAGCGATATTCGGGAAAACATTCATGATTAGTTCTTCCGGTGTCGTTGTAAGGTTGCAAAAATGTTGTGGAAACTCAATCAGGCCGGTGATCATTGCGCGTTTGTAAGCCATTGTGCATTCGTCCCATATAATAATCTAACATTGCTGCAGTACTTTCGCCATCGCAGTGTTCTTTGAAATGTTGCATGTAGGTTCTTCTTCCACTTGCAGATTCAATGGCAATTTCAATGCAGGATGAACTGTTCGACCGCCTTCTAACAAAGTAGCCGCTATCCCAGAAGAGGCTAGGGCCAAACTGAAATCATGAATGTATTTCCAGCTCCGCAATTTTCGTTATCGACTGCTTGCATCAATTCATCGTACCTACACTTTCTTTTATTCTTGATTCAACATTTGCACATTTGTTCGAACAGCTTGACTCAATGCGATTCGACCGAAGTCCATTTCTCGCTCCAATTCTGGATTAAATGCGTCTTGCATTGAACGATTTGGCTGTGGCATCCCCAATTTGCACAACAAATTGCCACTCATGAGCAGACACATATCGTCGATCAAAATCAAAGCTTTTTTGCGCATCTCATCTGACATCTCCAGTTCATTATCCGATGTCACAGTACGAATTCGATGCAAAATATCGTCGGCCATATCATCTTTGTATAATCAAAGTATCTACTTCATTTCAAAAAGTTACTTAATGTAACATAGTAAACATAATTTATTGTAACAAACTTTTTAGGTACCTTTAGGTATTTAAAAAAAAACTTTCAAAATTGTTGACAACAACAATTTGGTTGGAAAATAATTAAAATAATTGACAACAGCAATTGCCTTTAAAATTTAAAATATTTTTTTTTTTTGTATTTGAAGTGTCACTACTCGATTTCTATCCAGATTCTTTTTTTTTTAAGTGTACAAAAATGAATTTATTGGAATGGCGGTTGCACCTTCTTACAAAAAGTTATCATACTACTATATGAACCTTCTCTGCGTGGTCTATTAACCAACAAAAAAAACTAAATCAAAATCGGATGTGTGTGGCAGTCGGTAGGCTGTCACACACACATTTATCAAGTTATTTTTATATATATAGATAAAATAAATTTATTATAATTTGGCAAAGTCTAAGCATTGTTTTCAAAATTAGTTTCAAATAGTATAAGCCTCCCCCATAGTTGTCCATAAATCTCTGTTTTTTGCGTCATGATACCAATGGCTATTGAATTGGTTAATATCGTCAACCCATCTTGTTCGTGGTCGTCCGGTTGGTCTTGTTGCTGGTGGTGTCCATTTAATTAGAAGTTTTGTCCATCTATTATCTGTAGTTCTTGATATGTGTTCTGCCCAGTTCCATTCAAGTTATTTCGTCCTTAGACTGACGTTTACTACCTTAACTTTTACTAACCTTGTACGTATTATTTTTTCTTTAATACGGGGGTATATATTTTAAAGTGTTTGAACTGTTGAGTGGCGGTCACCAAACTGCCATTCTACTTACTTCTTATTGCATAGTAGTTGGATCCTTCGCAAAACTCAAAAGTGATGATGAAGCCAACAGATTTTGGATACGGGATTTTCTGAAATCAAAAAGAGAAACAATGTTTAACAGTTTCATTTCCACAAAGTACGTGCAAACAATAAATAAATGTCATCAAATATACTTGTCCTACATTAAAAAAAGCAACAACGTGTTACTGGGCTTATCGGAGCGATTATGAAAATTGGATTGGATTGGATTAGGAAAACTAATCGAAAGAGGTCCTCAACAAACAAGTTAGGATTGAGTCTATATGAATGTTGGTGTGTCCATCCGTGGGATTTTAAACGATAGGCTCATATATCTTAAGTAGGCCGGTGTATTCAGTGTAGTTGAGGAGGATACAGTGCCGGTTTTAGCACTTCTAGCGCCCTGGGCGAGATTTCTACGAAATCTTTTGAGATCACCCTGTGGGTAAGAAGATCCTCCACCGTAGTACGATAAAGAGACCTACAAAATGGGTAGTAAGAAATTCTAGATATGGGATAGAAGAGAGTGGACCTTCCACTCACACGATGACCTGAAAATCGGCGGAGCCTGTTTACTTGAGAAGCACTGTCCAAAAGCAGAAAAGAGAAAAGACTACGCCGGCTTGGAGTGTGGTTTTAGTTCGGACCACGATGTGTGGAGGAGATCTGACATCAACTTACGAGCTGAGTTCGTATATTATGCTTGTACTATTTGTACTAACCTACACATGTGTATGAAAGGAAACAGTCCGAATTCAATTACTGTTAAGCCATGAGGTAAAAGAAGTCGCCTTCGTTTTTCGACTACAATTCTCTTGCCCAGATCAACGCTACCTAGATTCTAGAATTATATTTTAAATTCGCTCACACAGGCCACAGATGGTCTTCCATATCTGTTGAAAATGAAATAAACATCACCCTGTTTTTCTACTAAACCCAAACGCGTTTGTTATACTCACCGAAAGGTTGAGTTTTTTTTAGCTAAACAGTGATCGTACTTCTACTCTTAACTTAAGATCAAGAATAAGACTAGGTAAGTGAATAGGAACCTCTGTTGGGAGTACAAAGTTCAAAAAATCTCTGTTTGCAATAGAAGAAATGTCTTCCAAATAAATAGGCTTGAACTTGAACTGACAGACATATAAAAAGGACTTCAAATCTATTGAAAACCGAGATGAAGAGGATTGCACTTCTCATAACTCGATGTAACTCCTTAAGAAAACGTCTGTCTCAACTTTCTACGTTATGAAAATTCATTTCAAAAACATCTTCTAAATGGTGTGAGCTAAGTAGTTCAAATGTATCGTTGGCGGAATCTAAAATGACGCATAACAATCCGTTGATGCATACTAACTTTTCTGGCTGGTCGCCAATTTTTGATCACAGTTATCTACGCTACTTCGGTGACTTCTTGATCAAAAATCTGACCTTGCTGACGTTTTCTGAGAGAAACTGAAATGTGCAATTGACAGTTTCAATCCGTTGAAAAACCCAGGACCAGATTGTAGCGCAGCTCCAAATAACTTTACAAATTGTGAAATAAAGCCCGAATTTAAAGGCTAATTGACATTGTCCACTATAGCCGACACCACCTGGTGCTAAATAAAGGTCAACTATAGTAGTTAAAACTATTCATTCAACCCCCAAAGATCTGAAAGCCTGAAAGCTACTGGTCTGACATATTTGGTGCTCAAGACTCTTGGGAAATTTTTAAATTTCGTTATCGAAATTTCGGTGGATAATACCTATCTTACTTAAGATTCAAAATAATCTTCACAAACCAGAATTTTTGTGACGTCAGCATGTCAAAATTTGCAACGAAAAATGGGATTTTTAATCGTTTAAAAGTTTACTCATTTTTATCACATTAAAACATGTTGAAAATTAGCTGTGAGTAGAAAGAGACTAAACGTTTATTACGGAAGAGGTAGCAATTTTTACAAAGCAACCACAAATTTTCAAACGCATTTACTTTCAAATAATCTTGAAATGTTAAAAAATGCTACAAACAGTTTGAAAATAGGTCTGTTCGCTAACGATAATGCATTCGAGCACATTCGCCAAATTTAGTTAAACTTGGTTCCTTACGCAAAAGTTGGGCAGAAGAGAGCCAAAAAGAGAGAACAAAACATTTCCCCTACATAAAAAACCTGCAAATATTAGCCCAATAAATTTATTTGGCTTAGTTGTTTATTGCTGACAGATGGTTGTCAAGTCGTTCAAATTTTCATTTGTGACTGACTTTTTATTTAATTTCATTTACACTTAGTGCTTGTATAGCATTAAAATCGATGTAAGGAACAAAGGAAGTGTACTTTTAAGTTTCTGCAATAAAAGCAATTCAAATCCTGGTCTTAAATATCTATAAATTTGTGTTTTTTTCTACTAAAATTTATATATTTCCGCCAAGAAAAAATTCACATTTTTCAAATTTGTGGTTCAACGCGTTCCTTTTCTTTTTGGTTGTATTTAATTTCAGTGAGCATATTCTCTCACTATGAGAGAAATGTGACATATTGCCAAAAGTGAACCAGAAATAAAGGGAACAGACCTAATGTAAATTGGATACATTTTTAATGCATTTTTTGACATCTTAACATTAATAAGGTTGATGTGTACGCACTCACTCCAATCGGGAATTTTCATTCTAATTTTTCGTACTCCTCTTGTTTCATTTTAAAAGCAGAAAAAATGAAAAAAAAAAAAGAAATTCACTATAAATAGTCAGTACAACAATTCATAAACATTTCGGAAAAATTCATTAACTTCCCAACTCACCGTTACTTGTCCCTCGAGAGTATCTGGATCGCTGATTGTGTCATCTTTTTCAGATTCTTGAAAATCCTTAGAGTCTAGTGAAGGTTCCACTAATTTCAAATTAATGCTGCCGTTTGTCTTATCGCTGACGACTTTATTACCTGCAAAAGTTAAAAATATAATCATTTAAAATAATCTTCGAAAGCGCGTGTCAGTAGTGGCTACACAAATGCTTATGCCGTTCGAAATGTATTCGTACGTGGGTGCACTAAATAAACCAATCATTTATTTGTCCCATACCTTGTAAGAATAAATAAACGAAATAGTCTGAAGATAAACAGTGAATTATTACAAAGCCATCACTGTCAATCTGATCTACTACCTTTTCACTAAGTTTGATGCGATTCCGAAAAGTCAGCCGAAAATACCGGCTGATAGCAAGCCATGGGAAAGTACAAAAATACTTTTGACGTGAGTTGTGAGTTATGATGTTGCAATTACCTTAAATAAAAGTCGTTGGCATTTTAGTTCAATTATAATCAGTAGAGCTGCTCTCAAGCACAAATACCGCAGCAGTGTGAAATTAAGGTAATCTAAACAATTCATCTGTAGATATACATATTTCCATGCACAATAAAAAATAAAAATTAAACCAGAGAGAGAAAGAAAGAAACGATAAAATGAATAATTCTGACACCACAATCAAATATGGGGAATTGTAAATTGTTATCACAACCTACCTACCTATCACACACTTTTGAGAAAAAAAAAAAAAAAAAAAAAAAAAAAAAAAAAAACAATCGCAATGCCATGGGGAAGGTATGTTCTAATGCACAAATTTATTTTGTTGACTGCTTCCGATTTCCTCTGGCATTTTTGTTAAAACTAGACATTTCCATTAAGAAGGGTAACTGCCGTTGTAACGAGGAGCGGCAGTACAAAAGATGTCCAAAATATCATTCGGAAAATCGATGCAAGCTTATGAGGGATACGTAGATCCCGACCTTTGATTATAGCGTGGAATGATTTAAATGCACTTCATGCCCAAAACACTCGTGCACAATTTTCCAGTGGAAATAGAACCCACACGCCACACGTTTAAATGGGAGAAAACACATGTAAATTCAGCGTGCGTTGCAGTACTGCAAGTTGTCGCTATTTCAATCCACTGCAAAAGACAGCCACCTCAACACAGAAAAATAGAAAAATTAATTTGAACGTATTTGGCATCATTGCGTTTGACGTGACGTATGAGGTATGAGCAATATATTTTAAGAACATTTTTATATCATACTATTTGTGGTCTCCACTGACAATTTTCATGGTAAATATTGCTAGTGGAGACACGGGTCAGCTGCTACACAAGTAGCAGTGTTACCAGCACTGGCTATTTATCTCGGATATCGCTAATTGAACTTTTGACTGGCTCCTTAAAATGGTCATTTGAGGTTTATCCTGATCTAAGCTGTTCACTTCAAAATTTTTCGACTTTTATGCTCCTTAGGAATTGATAAAAAAAATTCATATTTCAATTGCGAACCATCTCATTTTGTATAACTAAAGCTTTCTTTACAGTCGATTACAATAAATGAGTCAACTATATTTTCATACGGTTTTTGAGAACCCTCTCACGAAACACACTGTCCATGTATACTGTATACTGGCAACAATGCAGTACAACTGTCAAATTTTCGCAAGCATTAATTAATGCCCCGGAAAATAAACGTATACGAAAAGAGAGTGGATAATTGTACCAAGCAATCAAAGGAGAGTGAAATTTTTCGTTCATGATTTTGTTGTGTCACAGCTGCTTGTCAATTTCGTTTCTGTTTCCTGTAAATTTTTAAATTAATATTTTTTTCCTATTAAAAGCACACAGTGCATGCTTCCAACACCTGGAACCTGCGCACGTCCCCGCTATATATGACCTTATGGCGCAAACCTTTACGTATTAAGATAGCGACACCACCTCCTTGTGTGGAGTTAGGCCGGTCTTTTCGTACTACACGACAATTTCTATAGCCCAATTTCTGCTTCGGCTTAAGCCTAGTTTCGCTAACCAAAAGTACATCTGACTTCTCGGCTTTCTATCTATTTTGCTGTCGGGTGTTAGAATGGTAACTTGCGGCTATCAACCGTGTCCGCAAGCGAGAAAAAATGCTTGACCCCCACGAACTTAAGGTCGTCCCACTCATAACTTTTAAGCTCCTTTTCGAACTCCTCTATTTTAATATTGGGATCGGTAACCTAAAGCAGCACCGTTTCCCGCTTTTCTACTTTTGGAGTGTACATGAAGTACTCAGTGTCCGCTTTCTCCAGAACAGTGCGCAACTTTTTTTGCTCCTCCATAATTGTACACATGATATGAGTTGCCGTCATTGTTTTCTGTTCGTTCATACTGAAAGAAATGCCAGTCGTTCGAATGTCGGCAACGACGTGCGTCTTGTACTCAGCATCAGCAGTTGTACGATTTGACGCAGTTCTCATTACTTGCACTCTCAAATTGCTTGCCTGTTGATCTGATCTTATGCCATGCGATGTCCCATTCTTCGCGTTCTTCTTCAGTTTAACTTCGTTGATATATTTTTTGATGATTTGCTTGCCTTGTTCGTCTGCCAATATATACTGATACCAATGGGAGCGAAAAAGGATCTTTATCGTTCGATTTGGAATTATAGTAAATCTAACTGGGACGAGCTGCGTAATTTCTTCTCTTCGTTGCCATGGGCTGATATGTGCTTTAGAGATACTGATGTCAATATGTGCGCAGAAACCGTAACCGAAATTATTTTACTCGGTATGGAACTTTATATTCCACTTTGCATCAAAAAATTAGCTTCAAATAAACCGTGGTTTAACAAAGAATGCAAGCGAGCTACCGCAGCGAAAAACAAGGCTTTCCGTGAATGGCGGTCAAACCCTTCAGAACTAAAAAGATCTGAATTTACAATTCTTCGAAACAGATGCAACCTAATTATTGAATCGGCGAAGACAACTTACAGCG
Source organism: Cheilosia urbana (assembly GCA_946477585.1). NCBI lineage: Eukaryota > Metazoa > Arthropoda > Insecta > Diptera > Syrphidae > Cheilosia > Cheilosia urbana. The sequence goes on along the minus strand of OX297854.1, from coordinate 12,061,351 downwards.
AAAGAGTCACTAACAAAGTGATTGGATGTCCTAGCGGCTCACGCGCATTCTGGTCCATGGCAAAGGCAATCAGTAATAACTTTAGTTGCTCTTCTTTTCCAAATCTAGTAAAAGAAGACGGCACGCTAGCAACAACACCTAAAGAAAAGGCAGATCTTTTCGCTAGCACGTTTTCAAAGAATTCCACCCTAGATTCTGCACAGCTAGAGCCACCAAATATCCCGAGGATACAATCATCGATGGCAGAAGTGAAATTTCGGCCTCGAATAATTCAACGCATCCTTAAAGAACTAGATTGCAATAAGGCAACGGGACCCGATGGAATCCCGGCTATAGTACTCAAGAACTGTGCACCAGAACTTGCACCTGTACTCTGTAAGCTGTTTAGCATGTCGTACTCCCAGAAGACGTTTCCTTCTTGCTGGAAGACCGCATTCAACCTATTCCAAAGAAAGGGAAGAAATGTCTGCCACAAAACTATCGTCCAATAGCGTTACTTTCAATGCTCTCTAAAGTAATGGAAAAGTCAATAAATGTCGAAATAATCAAATATCTAGAAGGCCATCGATTAATAAGCGACAGGCAATACGGATTTCGGAGCCGTCGTTCCACTGGTGACCTGTTAAGCTACGTAACGCACTTATGGACACAATCAATTGAACAACACGGCGAATCCAGAGCCGTAGCCTTGGACATATCAAATGCATTTGACCGAGTCTGGCATAGAGCCCTATTAGGCAAGTTAGCGTCTTACGGATTACCACAACAACTCTGCGGATGGATGCAAAATTTTCTTCTGGGAAGATCGATCCAAGTTGTTGTAGATGGTGTGTCATCCAATTCGTTTGCTATAAATGCAGGAGTGCCCCAAGGATCTATTCTTTCTCCAACTCTATTTCTTCTCCACATAAACGATTTGCTTGGATCGACAAATAATAATATCTACAGCTTTGCAGATGACAGCACTCTTATATCCTCCATCTCGAACAATGGGCCTGTGAATACGGCTACATCACACAGTCAGAGATGTGAACAAATTAATTCTCTAAATGATGATCTGGACAAAATCTTGAAGTGGGGAAAGGACAACTTGGTTGTATTTAATGCAAACAAGACACAGTTCACAACATTTTCCAGAAAAAATGCATCAACAGTTCCTCAGATCCAAATGGATGACCATCCAATCCATCACAAGGACTCAATGCACCTTATAGGAGTCACCGTCAATTCAGGAATCACATGGCAGAACCACATATCCAATATCGCAAAATCGGCGTCCGCAAAGTTGAGCTACCTATTTAGAGCAAAGAGGTACTTTAGCCCCAAGCAACTTCTCCTTCTCTACAAAGCACAGGTTAGACCAGGCTTGGAATATTGTTCCCATATATGGAGCTCGGCCCCAAAACATTCACTTAACCTGCTTGATAGCATACAGAGACGAGCAGTTCGACTCATTGGAGACCCTACACTCACATCGAATCTACAACCGTTGGTGCACAGAAGACAAGTCGCTGACCTATGCTTGTTCTATAGGTACTTCCATGGTAGATGTTCTGAGGAACTCAAAGACATATCCCTCGAAATGCAACTTTTGGGCGCCCAACAAGACAGGCTGCTAATGCTCATGACCATACAGTACACTTGACAACCACGAGGACATCAACTTTCAAAAACTCCTTCTGATACAGGACAAGCAAACTTTGGAACTCGCTTCCTGGGGATATATTTCCAGAAGACTACAATTTGCAGCAATTTAAGTGCAGAACAAACATACCTCTGCAGGCATCTCGGGGCGCTGTTGAAGCGTTATAGGTTCGCCTTTCCCGGGAGAAGTATATAAAACTTTTAAACTTTTTACATTTTACTTGTACCTTATCAACCGTATAAAGGCAATGAAACTGTTGGAGCGATGCACAAAATTAAAAACAAACCATCACTGTCGACAAACGTATAATACATTAATCTGAAATTCTCGATTTTCTCAATTTACTTCTTGAAAAAAAAAAAAAAAAAATCCGCTCATACGTAGTTTTTAAATTAATTTTTGACATAGAAAAGTCGAAATGAATAGTTAATAGGAAAAATTATTCAATGCCAAATCAGGGCCGCACGGCAGAATTCCGGAATTTTCTCTTTTCATAAACCTGATATACAGCAATACGAACAAAAACATAAAAAAATCATAAACATCGTGCCAAGGGTTATGAAGTTATAGCATCATCGAGGTTCACCCCGAAAGAATTATATATAGGTATAGAAGATTTATGAATTATAATAATTGAATAATTTAGCTGATAAGTTACAGCTTGAAACTATCGTTATATAAACATCACTTAAATTTTGTAAGACCTTTCAAAATCTATTCTGTTCCCAAGTGTTTCATTTCGTAATACGTTCCAGGCTGTTTGATAGTAGGTAATCTGCCAGCAAAAGTTAATTTTGAAAAAGTCCCTCATAATTGTTGTACAAATTGGAAAAGAATTAAATTTGCGGAAACTACTCCTTTATTACTTTTTTATCATTGAAAACTTTACTTTATTTGCAGAAAAACACTTGATTTTTTGAACTACGGATATGAATATTAAACAAATCATTAGCTACTTGTTCTTGAAAATAGAAATCATTTCATTCTTGATAGAGAACATATGGAAATTTACTAATTCATGGTTTCAGATTCATATAGGTCAAGCCTTCCACTTTTATTTGTAACTAGGTACGCCCGTTTAAAGGAAAATAGTCTACACCACTTTTTCTAAAATTGATTTCTTTTAACGCTGGTATAAAAATTATTTTTTCTTGTATTCGTTATCGTGAAATAGTAATTTTTATGACATTTGGTTTGAACAATGTATATCACCATTTTTCAATAGATTTATCAAATAAAAATAAGCAAACATTAAAATTTAGTACATCACACGTAATTCCTGCACAAAACTACTCTTCATCGGCATCAGTTTACTGGGGCTTTCACTTTTACTCTTTTTAATTGCTATACAACATTCAAAAGGGAACAAAAAATCACCGTTTTCTCGTGTCTTTTCGCTGTCCTCTGCCATGGCTGTCGTCCTCTTTTGCTTAATTTGTCACCGAAAATTGAACTAAACGTAAAGACTTATTTTTCTCAGTGCAAAAAAAAAGAAACAGCTTCCACATTATCTCAGTCCCGCTTCGATTTACACCGTTAAATCACAAATAGGTCCTAACCTGTCAAGTTGCTTGCACCGACTAAACTTGTCAAACCGAAAGCCGTAATATATTTAAATTTTAGTATTTTATCTTAGTAATATATTTCGCTATACTGTTATCTCGAACCGATTACGGGACGGTCGTGGATGATGAAGAAATGAAATACGTCTCTGTCGAATTCGATGGTATCGCGTTCACCAGTTTACAGATATATACGTACAGATATACCAGCCAATGCCACCCAGTCAATGCTACCCAGCCCATGCCGCAATCAATCTTTTGCCCACCAAATTCCCAAATCGTGTTATCAGCCATCTTGGCGATATCAAATGCCCGCCTCGGAGCTGCGGTTTGACTCCTTTGAACTCTTTTTGTGGGGAACCGTGAAGGATCGATGTTTTGCCAGCAATTCGGAAACGATTCAAGCACTTAAGGCCAATATCATCCAAGCATTCCGTGAGCTACGACCCGAAAACATCAACAAGGTTTTGGAAAATTGGACTGACAGAATGAGCTTCTGCGAAGCCAGCTGAGGCAGCCACTTAAGGCACACTGTGTTCCATAATTAATGTGAATGTTTGCTCCTACTAATAAATTCATAATACATGGAAAAAATGTAATGTTGTTGATTTTATTGTATTTTTAAAAAGAAACGTGTATTTGGCCCACCCTGTACTCGTAATTTTGAGATAATTTCATTGAGATAACGTTCAGAGTTTCTCTGTGCAGCTGACGATAAGGGTGTATGACGTATGACTATGACTTATGATTATGACAGAAACACACATTTCCGTAAGGTAATCATTACAACATGTGTGAGTAGTTAGACTTTTAGGTAGATAAAACTGAGATTTAGATAAATAGTGGACAGGTATGGGACAATACGCCAGAGGTTGTGAAGCATTGTAAAATGACATCTATTGAAAGTTTTATTTTCGACAAATCTGTTGACATACTAGTATGACTATGGGGAGTTTGTCGCAGAATGGTACAAAAACACTAGAATTATTTATGCCTTCAGACTGAGTTAACTAGAAGTTGCAAAGTGGCCGCAATGCATTTTTGAATTATATTCCCAATTACAGTCTGGCTGGAGTTGCTAAAATTAAGTTGGAATTTGTGATTTTGTTTTTCTCGCTTAGAGCTCCGAATAAATTGTGAGGAAAAAACTGAGCGCAGCCAACTTCACATTAACAGCATTAAAAATAAAAAAGTGACAGATTGATACTCATAACTAAAAAAAAGGTCAGCGCCAACATAAATACCCAACAGTTGTAATATCGTCGATGCTTGTCCATAAATGCGATGTCAATTTGACATACTATAATTGTCATTTCGGTGGCAACCACCCAACAATTCCACTTTAGGGCAATGTTACAGTTGTTATGAACTGTTATATCGCTGATAGTTATATTTTTGTCTGCTACTTATTCTTGTAGATTTTAAAGTCTATGGCTACACCGACAAATTTTTAGACATACCTAATTGCGTGATATACGACTCTAAAGCGTGGTACAGAGTTCTTCCGAAACGAAATTTTCCGTTGGTCTCCAATTGGACAGCGAAACGTCTGCAAAAAGGCAGCAGAAAATAATTTGTGTAGATTTTCATTAGCTGATATAGCTGTGTTACCATTACTAGCAATTTATTTCCAAATTGGCTCCTTAAAATTGTTATTTCGGATTTAACGTAATTTACGCCATTCACTTCATTTAAAGTTTGGCGATTTTTATGATCCTTAGGAATTTATAATTCAATTGCGAACGTACTCTTTTCGTAACAGTCATGTTTTTCGATTATTGGGCATTTCAGATTTCTGCTGCCAAATCGAACATTAAATCCGAATTTGGTTTCTTTTGTGAGTTGGCTGTAAAAAAAAAACAACATATTTTTCACTTGCACCGGAAATTCATTGCGATTGATTTTCACACATTTATACCAACCCATTTCGAAGTAGTTTAATAAAAAAAGTCGTTTACATTTGGGTTTTTTTTTTTTTTTTTTTTGCTAACATTGCAAAATGTATACTACAAAAAGTCACTCAATTAAGAGTTTGTGTTGTTTTTCTTTTTAATTTAATTTAATATTACCAAAGAATTTTCATATTTGAGTTTGGATATTTTCGGCTTCAAAATTTCTCAATTTGGCTCCACCCTCTTATGAAAGCTGGCAACACTTGTAACGATGCATTCGTTACATACTGTTTTTTTTTTCTACTCTAGGTACACCCATACCCCCGATCTCCCGACCGGAACCACAACCAAGGACCTAATCGCTGCAGCTGAATTGTAGGCCGTAAATAAGCTAATTTTGGAATTGGTTGAAATACTTGAAATTTGTTAAATTGTAGAATTCTTTGGAAATTGTTTGGATTATCAAAAATTTGGCATTGTTTGAACTAGAATTATTTAAATTGAATTGTAAAGCTATAGAATTCTTGGGAAACTGTTTGGATTATCGAATCACTTGGCATTGTTTGAACTACAGAATTGTCTGGATTGAATTGTATAATTATAATTGTTTTTTTTTTTTTTTTTTAAATATATCTTGTAAATCTCAAAACTCTCTTACCTATAGTTCGTGTTTCTTTAGGAAGGACCTTGGCGATCCGGCGAGCTAACCTCAGCCTCGACAAAAAGCACATCACACACTGCAGCACAAATGCCAAATTTCCGTTAGCAATTAATGTCCCGGACAATAAACGTGTGCGAAAAGAGAGTGGAGAATTGTACCATGCAATTTACTACAATAACCCACTTTTCCGCCATCATTTCGCAGCAGCTGCGTAATGGGGCATTTACACGGTCACACATTCCTATCACGGAAAATTAAAGGGATGCCCAATACTAAACAGCCGTCTGACTGAAAGGGACAGCATTACCTAACACGCAAAAAAAAACGTGATACGTGATACGATGACTGCGGTTTAATGCAAACCGAAAAGGAGAGCGGAATATTTCGTTCGTGATTTCGTTGTGTCACTTTTGTATGGGATATTTCATTTTGGAAAAACTCCGTACTTCGCTTTACGAAAATTTGACATTTATACTGCAGAGTTGACAGCTTTTATAAGAGGAATGGAGCGAAATTGAGAAATTTTCGAACCAAAAAAATTCAAACTCAAATATGAAGATCAAAAATGCACTTTTCTAGTTTCCAATTTCCAAATGTTACCAAAAAATAAAAACATTTTGCTGGAAGGGGGCATACTTGCATACTTCGACAGTGTGTTTTCATATTTCTGCACATCTTGTGAGTTGATTTTACTGCTGAGGTGTGAGAGTCTGTTCAAAACGCTGCTGCAAAACGTTGTATGGGATTTTTCGTTCTGAAACAGCTGAATAGTAGGCCTTAGACAGGAAAGACATTGGATTGTTTTTGAAATGCATTAAAATTTTGGTAATCCGTTGCATAAGAGTGCGTTGGGTTGCGTTGCCTCACATTGCACTATTCTATCTTCCTTGATCAGTGTCTTTTGCAAACTTAGCATACGAAAGATCCTTCTTCTTTCTTCAACAGCCATACACAAACAAATACACATAAGTGAGTAACAGTAAAGGAAAACACATCTCAAAATTGTTCAATATTTTAGTGTCAGTACAAAACTGCTCGAGCACTCTCGAACAGGCTTACATACAAATCGGCTAAGGACGTACAATACGATTACAACATTTAAATGTGCATCTCCATCTTGGACAGAATTCCGCTTATATTCAACTTTAACAAAAACTAAAACTCTATTTGCTATCGCTTGAGGCGGCAGGTTTTTCGGCGACAGCGGCGCTATCCACAGCAGGCTTTTGACTTTCCTCGGGAACGGCGGGCTTTGGTTCTTCCACCTTCTTTTCCGGTTCGGGTTCGGGTTTGGGTTCGGGTTTGGGTTGGGGTTTGGGTTCGGGTTCGGTGTCGGGTTTCTTTTCCTCCTTGGTCACACTCTCTTCCGGTTTTGTTTGTTCGATCTTGTTCACGTCTTCGTCCAGCTTGGGAAGTTCTAGCGTCTGCGGCTTTTGAAAGTCATCGCCGCCAGGACCACTCTCATCCTCCGACACATTCTGGTTTAGCTCCACTGAGCTGGGCTTAGTTTCCTCCGTGTCCGTTTCGCTTATCGCTCGCAGGGCGTTGGGGTCATTGGGCTTATACCTATACGCAAGGAACATAAAGACAACCATATCAACGAACATGAGACCGGCGAATAGGAAGAACTCATCGGCCTGCGAATCAAACAGTTTAAGCTCGGCAACGATGACCACAATAACGTTGCCAATGGCGACCGTAAGCTGCCAGCAAGCCTGCAGTACGGACTTCATGGAAACTGGCGCCTGTGAGTAGGAGAATTCGAGACCAGTGACCGAGAACATAACCTCTCCAAGGGTCATAACGACATACTGCGGAAGCAGGAGCAGTATGCTCACTGAATTGGGTTCAGCTATTTCAAAAATCTGCGCCCGATACACTTCTTTGGAGACCTCTCCTATCACCAAGGTATAAACTCCGCCGGTCTTGAGGGTGGTCTTGTAAGCCTCAACGCCATCGACAGTGACAATGTAGTCTCCAGATCGCATCTCGTTCAGAGGAATAAAGTTGGTCGTGTTCTTGTAGGCCTCGCCATTTTTATCCGTCCATCGGATCGTTTTCACGCCGCTGACACTAGCCAAGGTTCGGGCTAACGGGCTACTTCGGTCGGGTTTATCCACCTCATCGATGTAGGAGAGGATTCCGCTGGAGCTAATGAACATACTTTGGGCGGTATTGTCGGTGAGCTTCCACTGGCCATCGGTGATGTTGGGACAACCTTAAGTGCAAACACACGGTTACTACGATAGACTTTATTACGGATTGCCATCGAGACTTACCTGCCGGGGAGTTGACTTTGTAATTGACATTTAGAATTCCATACGGCACAGAGACGTACTTATCTTCGAACTGTTGCATGGACTTTACAATGAAATTTTCATGGCCAGGTAGATTTGGCGTCGTAAAAGCGTAGTCACAGTTCGGCACTCCGTTGAAGATTCGCAGTTGGGTCTGCCCGCGGGATGGTAGCACCGGATACGTGGTCTAAAAGGAACAGTCACTATAGGCACATCTTGTACATCGGACTATCAGAACTCACCTCCAATTTCAGTTCAACGAGGGCAGATATAATGAAGGCAATTCCAGCTAAGATACCGCCGGAAGCTAGTTTCTGCAGCGGCCGCCTTATTCCAACCAAGTTGAGCAGTGGATAGAAAGCCACATCGTAGAGGGGAATAAAGACCAAGATCAAGAGAGGGTTTACCATTTGCATCTGATCCGGTTTGACAACGAAGCCGCCCAAGTCACCGTCCATTCGGGTAGCCTGGAAAGTCCACCTAGATCCTTGTTGGTCGAACAGAGCCCAAAATACCGGCAACGGTAAGTACAGCAGCAAGACACGCAAGATCACTTTAACGTCGGCAATCAACTGCTTGTCGTATTTTTTGTCCGCATGATCCAACCAGTGCTCGCGAGGATTGGTCTTCTTCTCCTTAAAGTAAGTCGAGATGCCGTTCTGAAAGGGAAAAACAGATTTGTGTTAGTGGAGCTCGGTTAAAATTCACCGCACAACTTACTCCAATGGTCTTGCAGACCAAGACGACCATATTTCCTGCTGGAGGCCTTATCTTGTACAAAGGGCGGCCGAGAACGAATATAACTGTGAAGAGTAAAAAGTGAGCTACGATCGGAAAAAGGAAGCCAAAGCTTACCAATTGAGATAACCATTAGAATGGCAGGTACACCAAATGCCAACGGGTAGCACTGATCCCCGCCGAAGCAGTGAACATCCTCACGCAAAATTGGAGTGACCGTGGTCGAGATAAGCGAACCAGCGTTGATGGCGAAGTAGAACAATGAGAAGAATGTAGCCGATTGTTTAATCTGCTCGGGCATCTTGAACTGATCACCACCGAACGCCGAGACACAGGGTTTTATGCCTCCAGAACCCAGCGCTGTCAGTACCAGACCGAGCATTGTAAATGTTATTGCAGGTAGATTCCATGTTTCGATAGCTCCGAAGGTGACTAGTAGAGAGCCGCACACATAGACCATTGACAGGTACATGATGGTTTTGAACTTGCCCAGCCAACTGTCGGCCAGAATGGCTCCAAGGATGCACAGGAAATACACAAGCATGGTGAAGATGTGGAAGATGACGGTCGAGGTATCGCTGTCGTAGCCCAGTTCTCGATTGAGGTAGAGAACCAAAATTGCTGAAAAGACGAGAGGTCAAAATGAGATGTTAAATTTATGCATCGGAGTTCGGAGTGGAGGAAGGAGATCATATTGAGAGTTCTACTGGGGATACGCCACTCCTATTAGATGATTTCATTCAAAAGTGAGCGAAGGATGACGACGCTGAAGGTGTCAATTTAATAATGGAAACTGATTTCCGATAAGAAAACAAGTCAAGTGATTTCAAACTGTCATTTATCTTTCAACAAACTGCATCGCACTGCGACCACATTCAGGATGTTATCTTTCGCCGCTCTGTATTTTTATAATATGGATCCAAAAAAAAGAAAAAAAAAAGGTTCCACATACGCCCTAGTGACCTACTATGTGAATATGATGGTGTAGATACACTAAACAGTTCAAGACACTTAGATTTTAGTACTATGAAAACAAACTTGAGCTAAATGGAGCCGACAAGACTGGCTTTTTAATAAAAGGCCATGATAAAAGTAAACAAAATCCTGTAGACTGACAGTCGGTACTGCAAAACAAAAAAAAAATTATTTATGCAGGCTTCATGGCAACGAAAACCGAGGTTCCGATGTTAGGAAAAACGTAAGAATCAAAATAGATGAGGACAAGTAAGCCCTCCATCCACCAGAATGCTATTAAAAAAATTAAGACAGAAATATCCCAGTTAAGGACCGCAACTAAGCTGCTCTGTCAGACGGTTTACTAGAAGAGTTTGACAGAACAACGGAAGAAGACTTGGGAGGATTTGATAAAATTATGAAATGAGTAGCATAACGAAAGAGAAGGCCCACTCCTCCGTCAAAGTCGCTAATGAATTCATGGAGACCTGTGTTGCCAATAACAGGTTTAGACAAGACGACACACTGTCGTGCAACTTCTTTGACATCATAAAACGTAACTACCTAACTTATTTGTACATATTACTTTTTCTTTAATATGGTGGTCAGGGGCGACCGCGAACAGGGGGTTTTGGAAAAATCATACAGGCTCCATGATATTATGCCACAACTAAAAAAGGCCCAAAAGAATGGGGTAGTATTTCATAATGAAAAATGACTCCAATCCATTTATGCAATATTGCCCCAAATGAATGCAGAATGGCTTCAAGTTGTTAGCATAAGAAATGAAAAATTACCCCCAAAATAACGCATGGCAAGCAACAACAAAAATGATTACGAAATTGGGGAGTATTTTCATTGTTTTGGGGTGTTTTTGCATCGTTTTGGGGCCATTTTGCATTTTCTTATTTTGGTATCAAATCAAAATTCGACTAGAAGAAACGCGAAGTATACCGTTGTTAAAACGGCGGCACTCGTTTCAAAGACAAAATAACTTGCTGAGAATTGACTTTGTGAGTTGAAATCGATCAGTTTAGTGACGAAAGTGCTGAAAAGTGGTAACAAAAAAAAAAAAAAAAAAGATTTAGAAAATTTATTTTAACTTAAAAAAAATTGAGAATATAAAAGTGAAAAATTCGCGCGAATTCTCAAATTTTCTAAAGTTAAAATTAAAAGTTTTTCGAAAACCTGAGCTGACTTTAAGCATTAGAAAATAAAAAAAAAAAAATAAAAAATTAAGATTCAGCTCGGATTTCAAATAAAAGTTTCCGACTTTCAATCATTGCCGTTTTAGTGACTTTGTCACTATATCTAGTGGAATTTTTAAAAGATTACTGACAAACATTTATTTTTTGTCATTAAAAAATTCTAGTTACTTGTCTAGTGACTTTTCGCAAAAACATGTTTTTCTAAATTGTTACGTGATATTACATCCCTGATATTCGAGTTTGACACTTCTTGCAAATTGCAATATTATTCCAACTTGCTCGAACTGTATTTACATTTCCACATTACGAAGTTTTCACACTGAAGCAAATCCTGGAAAAGACGAACTAATTTCAAGTCGACACTCACCGTCTTTCCGACAACTTCAAAAAATGTAAGAAAACATGATTTTTATTACCTAAATAGAATAGAAAATAGGGAGGGGGGGGGTTAACTCCCAAAGCCCCTACCTGCGCTCAGAAAACTACAGAGCTACGATAGCCCTACTAAATGCGCCACCTCTGTTTGTGTAGGCACATCAACTGCTAACTTTGTTGCTGCTACAACCAAAAGTAAAGTGTGATGCCTTCAGTTACACGGGTACATCATACTAACAGAGCTGCAGTAACCAACAAAATATATTTGAGGACACCCAAGTTTCTATCAGACCCGCATACAGAGCTGCTAATACCTCTTTCCAGAGCTAATGCGAAGGCAGTGGAGGCTACCACAGCCTCTCAACAGATTTATGGTACCCATATACAGAGCTATCAGAACCTCTTGAAAGGCTGTCACAGCCTCCATACAAGTTGTGATACCCATATACAAGGCTGTTAGGACCTTCTAAAAGGCTATCACAGCCTCTTTTAAGATTTGTAGTAGCTACATACAGAGCTAACAGCACTTTATTGAGAGGTTCTGACAACCCAAATGGGAAGCCCCTTATTATATACTTAGCCTGACTTCCTAAGAAATTTGAAAGCTCACTGTTTGGCAGCTATCTCTTGAAACCCGATTCATAGCTGCATATATTCGCCCTTATCTGTTGTATTTAAAAATAAAAATTGAAAAAGAATCAGTGTTTTTTTTTTCACTCTTGATACATTTACATGCATACAAAAATATTAGAACAGTTTTGAAAAAAATTGAACTCTTACCTGGCGAAATTAATAACGCGTCTGATACTGATACTAATAGCAGTAGAAACGAAGATAAAGAATTGCTTAGATCAACACAGAGCTGTCATAGCCGCATGTCAGTTGTTATACCTAAAACCACTCAGTTGTCACTTATTCTACGACTAGGTGTCGCAGCTGATAAAAGGTTGCTTTAAACAAACATAGCAAGCTTAGTGGGTAACAGGACATTGGTGTACGGTATTGATACCCGACCCAAATTAATTTTGTTAACAACCGCGTCCTAAAGAGCTATGGTAACTCTTTGTTGGCTACATTAGCCTCGATTTGGAATGGCATCCAAGACATGGGTAAGCTTTCCAAGTTTTGGGTGTCGGAAAGAAATTTTCGGATTTGGTACCCATTTTTTTAAATTTTATTTTCTCAGTGCGTTCGCCCCTGGGAGGTATATATATAAAAGTTTTTGAGCTGTTGAGTATCGGTCACCAAACTGCAATTCTACTTACTTCGCATTCCATAGTAGTTGAATCGTTCGCAAAACTCATTACTGATGATGAAGCCAACAGATTTTGGATACGGGATTTTCTGAAATTAAAAAGAGAAACAATGTTTAACAGTTTCATTTCGACAAAGCACGTTCAAACAATAAATAAAAGAAATCAAATATACTTGTACTGCATTAAACTTTTTATTGAGCAATAGTTGGAATCAATGTTCATCCACTGCGTCGTAGTTAATTGAAAAAGTTCAATTACTGCCTATCTATATGCGAAATCCGAGGATTTTGCGTATCAGCTAAGTCGTATACTCGTACCTTATAAATGTGCATGGATAGGGTATATGACTATCGGTAATCGCTTTTCAAGTGCGATAAGGGCGGTGGGTATAAATATTTGTGTTTTAAGTATTCAGTGCTATGGGCACTAAATCGCTCAACTATTTCATATGTTATCGATTGTAGTGTGTTGCTGGCCTGATGGGTATAATAAAGATACGATAAGTTTGAACAAAACAGAAACAACGTGTTACTGGGCTAATCGGAGCGAGACTCAACAGAGATTACAAACACAATTGGATTAGGAAAACTAATCGAAATAGATCCTCAACAAACAAGTTAGGATTGAGTCAATCCGAATGGTGGTGTTTCCATCCGTGGGATTTTAAACGATAGGCTCATATATCTTAAGTAGGCCGGTGTATTGAGTGTAGTTGACGTGGATACAGTGCCGGTTTTAGCACTTCCAGCGCCCTGGGCGAGATTTCTACGAAACTCTTTGAGATCACCCTGATGGTAAGAAGATCCTCCACCGTAGTACGATAAAGAGACCTATAAAACAGGTAGTAAGGAGTCCTAGATATGGGATAGAAGAGAGTGGAGCTTCCACTCACATGACGACCTGAAAACCGGCGCCGTCTGTTTACTTGAGAAGCACTGTCACAAAAACAGAAAAGAAAAAAGACTACGCCTTTTTTGAGTGTGGACTTTATTCGGACCACGATGTGTGGAGGAGTTCTGACATCAACCAATGAGCTGAGTCCGTATATGCTTGTACTATTAGTACTAACCTACACATGTGTATTAAAGGAAACAGTTAACAGTCCGAATTCAATGACTGTTAAGCCATGAGATAAAAGAAATCACCTTCGTTTTCCGACTACAATTCTCTTTCCCAGATCAACGCTACCTAGATTCTAGAATTATATTTTAAATTCGCTTACACAGGCCACAGATGGTCTTCCATATCTGTTGAATTTAATTTCAATTTAATTTCAGTGGGGGCAATACCCCCATATATTTGGCTTAATACAAGCTAAAACTAACATTTAGGCTTAAAGTAACAACTTAAAACTAAGATGCTTAAAACTAAGACAGAAGAGCCTTAAAACTTAGACTTAAATATAAGGAGAGTGGTGAAGGAGAGCAAGTTTAAGGTGGGCAGAGCTGCGGTTGAAATCGAAAATAGAAAGGTTGGAATTAACCTTTCGCAGCATGCGGGAGATTGGTTCATTGGAGCCATATGAGGTACGATGGTTTGATGGGTAAAAGAGTCGAGGGCAACGTAAATTACGGGGGTTTGTGTTGAAGAAAATAGAGTTGTAAAGAGACGCGCAATCGACGGAGCTTGAGAGAAGACGATAAATGAAAAGTATGTCCGCAGCGTCTCTGCGTTCCTCGAGGGTATTCAGGTTAATGAGTTTGAGCCGGTCTGTGTACGGTGGCAAGATATAAGGATCGTCCCAAGGCAGACCTCGGAGGGCAAATCGAAGAAAGCGACGTTGGACGCTCTCAATTCTGTGAGCATGAACTCGATGAGAGGGAGACCACACATGACTAGCGTATTCAAGAAGGGGACGAGCTAAGGTGATATAGAGAGATCTAGTCACGTAAGGGTCGGAGAATTCTTTAGACCATCGTTTAACAAAACCGAGTGATGAATTGGCCTTACGAATTATTTCGTCAATATGCGAACGAAAATTTAGCTCCCTGTCGTACAATATGCCAAGATCGCAAAGAGAATGAACGAGAGAGATTGGTTGACCGTGGAGAAGGTAAAGTCGGGGAGGGGGCTTGTTGCGCTTGCGTGATAGGGTAATGGATTGGCATTTGGGGATGTTGAGTTCTAAGCAATTTTTGAGGCACCAGGTCGAAAAACGATCGAGGTCTTCTTGAAGGAGACAGGAGTCATGAGGTGAAGAGATGCTTTTGAAGAATTTAGCATCATCTGCGTAGAGAGAGAGGGATGAGTGTTTGATGACCTTCTCAAGATCATTTACCGTTAGGATGAAGAGAAGGGGACCTAAATGGCTGCCTTGTGGGACACCAGATGTTGCTAAGAAGGAGGACGAAAGTACGGACCTAAAGCGAACGCTATAATACCTGTTTTCAAGGTAGGAAGATACCCATTTTATCAATATAGGTTCAAATCCGAGGGCAGACAGTTTGAAGAGAATTAACTGGTGTGAAATCTTATCAAAGGCCTTGCTGAAGTCAGTTGCAATGACGTCGACTTCGTTGCCATTCTCTAAGGTTGAGACGGCAAAGGATACAAATTCGACGAGATTTGTGGTAGTCGATCTACCTTTCAGGAAGCCATGTTGGTAGGGTGAAATAAGGGACTTGCTTCGAAAACTTAAGACTTCGTATAAAATACTTTCAAAAAGTTTGGGTATATGCGAGAGTTTGGCAATTGGGCGGTAATTGGTAATTTCATTTTTTGGTCCTTTTTTATGTATTGGGGTAATGAACGATGTCTTCCAAATCTGGGGAAATTCTCCGTTTGAGAGAGAAAGACGAAAGATATCAGAAAGTGGGAGCGAGAGAATTGAAGAACACTTCTTAAGAAAAATGGCTGGAAGACCATCTGGGCCGGGTAAGAATTCGTCATTAAGCTTTTGTAACTTAATTTCAATTAGAGAAGGGTCTACTGTTTGAGGGAGAAAGGGACCGATAGAAAAGTTCGGTAGGTAGGTAAAGTAAGAGGGATCTGGTGCGAAGGAGTTATCGGCAAAAGATAGCTTAAAAAATGTGGCAAAAAAGTTTGCAATAGTATCTGGGTCAGTGGAATATATATTTTTATAAGAGAGAGAAGGAGGGTAGCCGTCGGATTTTTTTTTATAATTGACGAATTGGAAAAAGGACTTTGGATCGTTTATTAGATTGGTGTGTGCATCATTTAGATAGCTTTGGTAGAGAGAGTTATAAAGCTGGGTAAACTTAAGATAAATAGCGAGATAGTTGGAAAAGTCGGAAGAAGAACCGGAGCGGAGAAAAACTGCCCATAGCTTATTTCTTTTATTACGTAAGGAACGTAGTCTTCGATTATACCACGGGGGGGAATTGGATGAAGTTCTATGGCGAGAAAAAGGAACATAGAGAGAAATGGAGGTAAATAATTCTCTGTAAAATATGGAGAGAGCATCATTTAGTGATAGATTGGCAAAATCGAAAGAGCATTTACTTAGATATGCATTAATTTTTTGGAAGTTAGCCTTGTGAAAGTCGTAAGAAGAGATGACTCCGGGAGAACTGGACTGGGGTGGAGAGCTGTGGAAAAATGAAAGTAGAAGAGGGGGATGAAGGTTGTCGATAGTAGATAGACAAAGAGTACAAGGCGAGACTGAGGAGTTAATGGGGTCAGTTGAGAATATAAGGTCTAATTGCCTACCCATGTAATTTGAGACCCCGCTAACTTGGAATAGACTAGAGTCTGTCAGGCTATCTAGGAAGAGACATTCCTTAGTTGACTTGGCATTAGAAGCTATAAAGAACGATTCATCTTCTGAAGGAGTCCAGTGCAGCTGAGGCAGATTAAAATCGCCGAAAATAAGGATATTGTCGAGGGAGTCGGATGAGTCGATTATTTTGTCAATCGCATCAATGGCAAGTTGGTACGATTCGATTGGTTGGGCTGGTAGAATATAAAAACACATAACGTAAAGGGACCTCTGGGAGAGTGTTATTTTTATTGAAACAAAGTCTAGTTTAGAAGATGAGGAAGTAGAAAGCGGAGATGCATCAAGGCTATTGTGAATGGCCAGTAGAACGCCTCGACAAGGAGAACCGTTCGTAGGGCGGGTAATTTCGTCGTCTCGAAAGACATTGAACGAAGGGGGAAATAACTCTTGGCTCTTTATGTCGGGAATTAGGTTGGTTTCAGTGAGGGCATATACATCGAATGGGAGAGCATGAGATTGGCGCAGAACGGCACTGGTTTTTGAGCGCAGGCCTCTTACATTCTGGTAGTAAAAGGTAAGAGGAGTATTGTTCGGGGGAGGTGGGTGAAGTGATGGTGGTATTGACACTTTAGGGACGAAAAAATTTGTTGTGATCGGCACGCCTCCGTTGAAGGTATGAGATACGCTTAGAGCTGATATGAGAAGCAAAGGCAGATAGGTCTTTGTCCACGGTGGCCGACGAAATGTTAAAGCCATCGTGATAACGGTTATAGATTTCTCGCAAAGAAACCGGATCAATAGGAAGGCCTTCTTTTTGAATATATATCTGAACGTTTGTTTTGGTTTTACCTTCAATGCAAATGGATTCAGGTTTATCATGAAAATGAAATAAATATCACCCTATTTCTCTACTAAACTACCCAAACGCGTTTGTCCTATTCGCCGAAAGGTTGAGTTTTTTTTAGCTAAGCAGTGATCGTACTTCTACGCTTAACTTAAGAACTGACAGATATATAAAAAGGACTTTCAATCTGTTGAAAGCCGAGGTAAGGACTACACTTCTCATAACTCGATGTAAGTATTTCTAATTTCTTCAAAATGTCGTGCACTATCTGCCAATCTAAGGTTGAAAGATCAGACTTAAAAGTGGGGTGCGGTGATTGTGGAATTTATTTTCATGGAAATTGTGTGAAAATTACTGCCATCGATCTGGATTTCATAAAGAATAGCAAATCTGTTTGGAGGTGCCAGCCTTGCTCGGACCAACGGAGAGCGTCCTTCTCCAGACCAACGAACAGCAAAAATCAATCAAACAGTAAACCGCCACCGTCATCATCACCGCCACCGTCTTCATCATCGTCACAGCCAGCGTCTGCTACATCGACACAAACGACAACTTTACCCTCAACAACATCCAATCCAACATCGGATCTCAACATCAATCATCTGGATAGTACCAAGATAACTCTAGAGATGATTTACGCAAAAGTTGTTTCAATCGAAGAAAATCAAAAAAACCAAATCAACGCACTTCAAGCCAAAAATGTAGAGTATGAAACTAGAATAAATTCTCTTGAGGAAAAGGTCAATAACCTGGAGAAACAGCTGCTTATAAACAGTATAGACATATTCAACGTTCCTACCATCAAAACAAATATGTCTCATACTGATGCTGCTCTGAAAGTATTTCGTGAAGGTTTGAACTTGAATGTAAACGAGGGAGACATCGACCAATGCTACTTGAAGAAAATTAAATTAGCCAAACCAACAACAAAAGGCGCTACGACCAAAAATATTCTTCACGTAAGACTCGTGTCTCATCTGTGCAAAGAGAGAATAATAAAAGCAAAGAAGGAAAAAAGAGAGCAACTAACCACGAACCTACTCAATGCCGAAGCTAGACAGGATAAGATGTATGTTAATGAGTGCTTAACGTATGAAACAAGAAAATTATTAAAAACTGCAACAACACTGAAGACAAAGAAGGGCTACAAATATGTATGGATTAGAAATGGGACTGTTTGCATGCGGAAAGAAGAGGGTGTCAATTATGTAAGAATAAATTGTGCTGCGGATTTTCTTAAATTATGAATGTTGTTAACTCTCTCTCACTTCCAATCTCTAATGCATGTGAATACCCAGCTAATGTCATTAATCCTGTAGAATGTTGTTTTTGTTTACATCAAAATATACGTAGCATGAGAAAAAATTTCTCAATTTTCTTAGCTCATCTTGATTCGTTGTTGAATTTACCCGTTGTAATAGTCTTGACCGAAATTTGGATATATGAAAATGAATTAGAATTGTATAAGATAGAGGGTTACAACTCTCCTTTGGCAAATTGTAATGAATCGTATTGTGCTGGTGGTGTTGCCGTGTATGTGAAAGATGGGTATGCGTGTGATAGCCTTTGCCTTAAAATATCTAGCGCTGATGTATTAAAATTATCTCTTATTTTTGAGAATATTGATTACACTTTTTTGTGCATTTACCGACTTCACAATGTTGCTAAAATTATTTTTATTGATGAACTAAGCCAAATTCTTAGCACGATTCCAGCTAAAAATTTAATTGTTGTAGGAGATATCAATATTGATATTCTAAATGAATGTAATATTGAAACTGAAAGCTACTTGTTTGCTATGGCCTCGAATGGTCTCAAAAGTTTGATAAACGAGCCTACCCGTTTGACCGATTCCTCTTCGAGTTGTATTGACCACATTTTTTTTAGAGCTCAAAGGAACAATAAAAATATTTTTAGTGGCCAAACTCACGATTTGAAGCTGACAGATCACTGCATGGTTACCCTTAATTACTCTGCTGTTTACAATCGTCCTGAAAACCTTAAATCCGCAACCGCTAAAGTAAAACATTATATAGACTATATGATGCTAAAAGAATTGTTAATCTTTGAAGGTTGGGAAACAGTTTATTCCGAAAGTAATCCTTCTATTGCTTTTGACCTATTTATGGACACTTTTCAAAAACACATTAAAAGTAGTTCCTACCAGAAAAACCTGTCGTGTAAAAAGAAACATTTAAAACCATGGATGAATAATAATCTCCTTAATAAGATTGCAAAAAAGAAAAAGTTGAGCTTAAAATGCAAGAAACATAAAAATAATAAAAAACTTAAGAAACATTACGAAACTTTTTGTAAATCCTTAAACAAAGAGATTGAAGATACTCGCAATAAATTCTACGGTGATATGTTTGCTAGAGCTGAAGGTAATGTACGCGAAGAATGGCGAGTAGTTGATAACATCTTGGGAAAGGAAAGGAATTCTGTTAAATTTGATACTATTGAAGATGAGGGCAAAATTGAAAACGATTTAGGCAGAATTGCAAATAAATTTAATGAGTATTTTACCGAAATTTCTGAAAAATTGAACACAGATGTCGAACCTTGCATAAATTGCAATTGTTCCTCTTCTTCAGGCATTTTTGTGGATGATGTTCAATCAAACAGTTTTGTGTTTGATGTGATTACACCCATAGAAGTTCATAATGCTATTTCGCACCTAAAAAACAAAACTTCTTGTACAAGTGATGGTGTTTCAAGCAGTTTATTAAAAAATGTTTCCTGGTATGTGGTTGATATATTGTCCTTCCTCTTTAATAAAAGTGTAAATAAAGGTTGTTTTCCTGACCATCTAAAATGTGCTGAAGTTCTTCCCCTTTTCAAAAAAGGGAATAGAAAAAATGTTTCGAATTACAGGCCAATATCACTACTTTCGACCTTTTCCAAAATTTTTGAGAAGTTAATCAAGGTTCGAATTGTCTCATTTTTGAATAAGTATAACTTCTTTTGTAACAATCAATTTGGTTTTAGAGCTGGTTTGTCAACTGAGGATGCCATCTTACGGGTGTGTAGTCAGCTTTATGGAAGTTTAAATAACAACAAATCAACTATTGGACTATTTATTGATATGACAAAAGCGTTTGATCTGGTCAACCACGATATTTTGCTAGCTAAACTCTATAAAGTTGGTTTTCGTGGTAACATTTTCAATTGGCTGAATTCGTATTTAAGGAATAGAACACAAAGTGTTATTATTGAAGGGATCTCAAGTGAACCAAGACAATTAAAGAATGGTGTTCCTCAGGGATCTGTTCTTGGCCCTCTGTTTTTCTTGGTATACATAAATTCTATTTTCAAACTCAAGTTAAATGGTACTTCAACTGCTTTTGCGGATGACATAGTTTTTACGTATGAATCTGATACTATTTTCGAAAGTATAGTAAAGATAAATGAAGATCTTGATATCTTACGATTGTGGTTTACTTATCATAAATTGATCATCAGCGAGAAAACTAAATTGATGTGTTTTAAGGTATCTGAAAATAGCCTAAATGATTTTGATTTGTGGTTTCACGCTCACGATTGTAAACAGTTTTCCTTACCTATACATAAGTGTGGAAAGGGTAATTTTGTAGGTGGTGCGCATTGCACTGAACATTGTATCAAAATCGAATCGGTTGAACATTTTAAATATTTAGGTGTAGTAATTGATTTCAATTTAAATTGGAAAAAACATATTCAAACGATTAAAAATTATTTGTTATTGGTCTCACGTAAAATGTATTTGTTAAAGCCTTTTTGTTCTCAGAAAGTTTTAACAATTATTTACTATGGCCTTGCCCACTCGAGGTTGCAATACGGCATAGCAAGCTGGGGAGGTTCGTATACCAATACTATGAGACCCTTATTAACTGCACAAAAACATTTAATACGAATTATTTTAAATCAAAATCGTCTAGCTCGAAGTTGGCCTTTATTCAAAAAATTGCATATTCTGCCAATCAGGCATTTATATGTTTTTAAAGTTTTAAAAGAATTCTTTAAGAAGAGCGGAAATATTCCTAGTAGGAATATTCAAATGTACAATCTACGTGTAAACAATATGAACTTAGTAAGTGTACCTTTCGCACATAAAACACATTTTACACATTTTTACACATATACTGCTCCAAATTTATTTAATAAATTGCCTTTTTTTATAAGAGATACGCTACGTTTTTCACATTTCATCAATAAGGTCACAGACTGGTTATTCACGTTAAGCTATGATTTTATTGAATCCTTTGTTTAAATCATTTATTTTCATCAACAACACAAATTTTATGAATTGTTACGTTAATATCAAAATTTTTTTACTTTTTTCCCCCTTTGCTTCATCTTATTTTATAATATGAATTAAATTATTGTTTGATTGTCACCCCACATCAAAAATAAAATAGAAATATTAATCTTGATGTGTCATTCACCACTAACTTCTAAGTTAAAGAATGAACACGAATATTCAATAATCAATGTTAAATAGTTCTAAGCTTATGATAATATATGATATGAATAAATAAATATGAATGAAAAAAAAAAAAAAAAAACTCCTTAAGAAAACG
This sequence comes from Cheilosia urbana, assembly GCA_946477585.1. Classification (NCBI taxonomy): domain Eukaryota; kingdom Metazoa; phylum Arthropoda; class Insecta; order Diptera; family Syrphidae; genus Cheilosia; species Cheilosia urbana. The sequence continues at coordinate 12,039,681 of OX297854.1, read as the reverse complement.
TTTGTCTCAACTTTCTTCGTTATGAAAAGTCATTTGAAAAACATCTTTTAAATCGTGTGAGCTAAGTAGTTCAAATGTATCGTTGGCGGAATCTAAAATGACGCAGAACAATCCATTGATGCATACTAACTTTTATGGCTGGTCGCCAATTTTTAATCACAGTTATCTACGTTACTTGGGTGACTTCTTGATCAAAAATCTGACCTTGCTGATGTTTTCTGAGAGAAACTGAAATGTGCGATTGACAGTTTCAGTCCGTTGAAAGTCCCAGGACCTGATTGTAGCGCAGCTCCAAATAGCTTTACAAATTGTGAAATAAAGCCCGAATTTAAAGGCTACTTGACATTGTCCACTATATCCGACACCACCTGGTGCTAAATAAAGGTCAACTATAGTAGTTTAAACTATTCATTCAACCCCCAAAGATCTGAAAGCCTGAAAGCTACTGGTCTGACATATTTGGTGCTCAAGACTCTTGGGAGATTCTTATCGTTATCGAAAATTCGATGGATAATACCTATCTTACTCAAGATTCAAAATAATCTTCCCAAACTGAGGGCAAGCTCATCTCACAATCTATGACAGAACAAAACATATTTCAGCACTTAAGCTACGATTACACATCGGCGCTGTTCATGTCAAACTTTGAAACTTTGTCCCAAATTTGTCGCTACGTGTGATCGCCTATAAAACGCCTGGTCACGCGCAGCGCACTGTCACGAAAAAACACACGAGTGACCACCGAATGACAGAATTTTTGCAACGTCAGCATGTCAAAATTTGCAACGAAAATTGACACGTTTAATCGTAACTTTTGAGTTTAACTAGGACTCTAGCAAATATTTTGAACCGTGTTTCTGATAATTGCTTAACGACTCGAGGAAGTTTTACTCATTTTTATCACATTAAAACATGTTGAAAACTCAGCTGCGAGTAGAAAGAGACTAAAAGTGTATTACGGAAGAGGTAGCAATTTTTACAAAGCAACCACAAATTTTCAAACGCATTTACTGCAAATAATCTTGAAATGTCAAAAAAAAAAGCTGCAAACAGTTAAAAATGTAAATTGAATACATTTTTAATGCATTTTTTTTGACATCTCTACATGAACAAGGTTGGTGTGTACGAACTCACTCCAATCGGGAATTTTCGTTCTAATTTTTCGTACTGCTCTTGTTTCATTTAAAAAGTAGAAAAAATGCAAAAAAAAAAAAAAAAATGTAAACATATCGGAAAAATTCAATAACTTCCCAACTCACCGTTACTTGTCCCTCGAGAGTATCTGGATCGCTGATTGTATCATCTTTTTCAGATTCTTGAAAGTCCTTAGAGTCTAGTGTAGGTTCCACTAATTGCAAATTGATGCTGCCGTTTGTCTTATCGCTGACGACTTTATTACCTGCAAAAGTTAAAAATATAATCATTTAAAATAATCTTCGAAAGCGCGTCACTGTAGTGGCTACATAAAACGCTTATGCCGTACGAAATGTACTCATACGTGGGTGCACTAAATATACCAATCATTTACTTGTCCCGTAACCCGTACCTCGTAAAAATAAATAAACGAAACAGTCTGAAGATAAACAGTGAATTATTACAAAGCCATCGCTATCAATCTGATCTACTACCTTTTCACTAAGTTTGATGCGATTCCGAAAAGTCAGCCGAAAATACCGGCTGATAGCAAGCAATGGAAAAATACAACAATACTTGTGAGTTCTGAGTTATGATGTTGCAATAACGTTAAATAATAGTCGTTGGCATTTTTGTTCGATTACAAGCCATTGTTGTTAGCACTCTCTCTTCATTTATCCCACGAAGCGTGGAAATTTTTCCCTTTTTTCCCTTTTCACTGTCCTCAAAATCCCTTTTAAATGTCACGACAAAATCCAGTTCTTAGAAGTAAAATTTGTTATACAAGGAAAGAACATCTTGGTTAATTAACTTTTAGTACTATAAAAATCACAGTTTGTAACATTGTTACGATTATTTTTTGGTACTAGAAAATTTTGTTAAGAGACAATTTATAACGGGTAATTTGTTAAGAGGTTTAGAACTTTTTTTAAAAAAAAAACACAAAAAATTCGAAAAAATGAATGAAATATTTATTTGGATCGATAGTTTGAACCTTGCAATTTAATGTTTAAAGATAATTTTATGCAAATGTTGACCGCGGCTGCGTCTCAGGTAGTCCATCCGCTGAGTCCAATTTTGGCATACTCTTTCACACATATCGGCCGGTATCTCACGAATGAAGGCATGGATGTTGGCTTCCAGTGCGTCAATCGAAGCGGGCTTGTCCCTATACACATTAGCCTTGACATACCCCCACAAAAAATAATCTAATGGTGTCAAATCGCACGATCTAGGCGGCCAATTGACCGGCCCGAAACGTGAAATTAACTGTTCACCAAACTCGCCTCGCAATTGCGCCATTGTTTCGCGTGCTGTGTGGCATGTGGCACCGTCTTGTTGATACCACATATCATGCAAGTCAAGAACTTCCATTTCGGGCAAAAAAAAGTTTGTTATCATCGCTCGGTAGCGTTCACCATTGACAGTTACGCTGCGATTCGCATCATCTTTGAAGAAATATGGCCCAATAATGCCGCCGGCCCATAAACCGCACCAAACAGTGGCTTTTTCGGGATGCATTGGTAGCTGTTGCAATGCTTCTGGCTGATCTTCACTCCAAATGCGGCAATTTTGCTTATTTACGTACCCATTCAACCAAAAATGAGCCTCATCGCTGAACACAATTTTTCGATAAAAAAGCGGATCCTCGGCCAGCTTTCCAAGAGCCCATTCACCAAAAATTCGGCGTTGTGGTAGGTCGGCTGGCTTTAGTTCTTGCACAAGCTGTATCTTAAAAGGCTTTACGCACAAATCCTTCCGCAAAATTTTCCACGTAGTGATGTAACAAAGGCCTAACTGCTGGGAACGGCGCCGAATCGACATTTCGCGGTCTTCTGTCACACTAGCTGATACGGCCGCAATATTTTCTTCACTACGCACAGTACGTAAACGTGTTGGTGGTTTAATGTGCAACAAAGTAAATTTGGTGCGAAATTTGGTCACAATCTTCCGAATAGACTGCTCAGAAGGTCGAGAATGCCGATCATAAAATGGAAGCAGCGCGCGATGAACATTTCGAACCGAGCACGAATTTTGATAGTAAAATTCAATAATTTGCAAGCGTTGTTCATTTGTAAGACGATCCATGGTTAAATTGCAAACCAAACTGAAGCTGTTTGACAGTGACACAAGGTACTAAACACACGTCAGCTGTCGAAACCAGTGTTGCCAAAACCAAACCAGCTAAAAAATCACCCGTTATAAAAATAAAAAAATAAATAGTTGGCGCAACAGGCCCGGAAGGACCCTAGGCCTAGCTTCTCAAAACCATTCGTTTTGTGTGAGTTTTTAATTTTTGGAACGAATGGAAGGGATCTACAATTTTATGCCGACTCCAAACGGCTAATTGAGAAGCTTTTTCAAGACATTTATACTCTCGGATGTTTGTCAGACGTTCGCAGTGAAAAAAATCCTAAGTCGGAATTTGGGTTTTTGCGGGATTCGAACCTCGACCCCTCGCATAGCAGTCCAACACACTAACCACTAAGCTACTGCGACTACCAATTTATATAAGCAGTTTTTTATTCACATTCATTATGTTAATAATCACGTGAAATGTAGGAGTTTTCATGAAATTTCAGCAAAAAATTATAGTTTTAATGTTCTTTGTTAGATTCCTCAAAAAAAAATCCCACGATTTGGTGCTTTTTCCCTTTATCCCACGAAAAGCTTTTCAGACATCGAAATTCCCACGAAAAGGGATAAATCCCACGATATAACAACACTGTTACAAGCGGTAGAGCTGCTCTCTAGCACAAATCCGGCAGCAGTTTCATGCTCAACGTGTCACCCGTCAGTTTGATATTAAGGTAATCTAAACAATTCATCTGTAGATACACATACTTCCACGTACAATACAAAATAAAAATTAATAAACCAACAGGGAGAAAGAAAGAAACGATAAAACAAATAATTCTGAAACCACAATCAAATATGGGGAATTGTTATTTTTTGTTATCGCACAATTTTGAAAAACAAACCAAACAATCGCAATGCCATGGTGAAGGTATGTTCTAATGCACAAATTCAATTTGTTGACTGCTTTCGATTTCCTTTGGCATTTTTGGCATTTTTGTTCAAACTAGACATTTCCATTAAGACGGTTATATCTTATAATATAAATATGCAACCAAAACATATTTGGACAAAGATTTTATCTCGTTGCTTTGAGGAGCGGCAGAAAGATGTCCAAAATGTCTTTTTAGGGACACGTAGACCCCGACCTTCGAATATAGCATATATAAATGCACAGTGGTTTGTGTACTGGGAGGGAAATCTGATTATAATATCCAAAACACATTTGCAGAATTCACCATGTTTATAAATGTATATAAATAAAAGCCAACGTAAATTCAGCACTCACCGCAGCACGGAAACATGTCTACTTCAAAATTTGCTGCAAGATGTCAAGTGTCAAGATGTCAAGTGTAGCACAACACAACACAAAATAAAAATAAATTGTTATTTCAAGTATTTGGCATCATCTTCTTTTGACCGATCGTGTTTGTTTTTGTTTACATCTTAGTCGGCGAATGACATTAGCAATATTCGCCGATGCAATGCTTGTCAAACAATTTTCTGCACATCTGTTCACTGCCATCTGCACTTGATTAGGGATATCACATAGGAAAAGTGAAGCCTCTTATTAGAGAAATACTTTTTAGAATCGGTTCAGTGGTTCTCGAGATTACACGCTACAAACACATATTGTCACTGCCAATCGTTTGTATGTGAGTTCTTATTTTTAGGACGATTGAAAGAAATCTCCGGTCAGAGTGACCGCTGCAGAATTCTGAAAAGTCTGTCAAGAAAAAGGGGCAATGAGAAAAAAGTGAAAAGAAGCATAATTTCATTTGTTTTTGTGTTTTTTTTTTTTTTTTTTGTTCATGGATAGAATTCGAGTCCCCTTACCGTCCTGAGCCACTGTGGCTTTCAAATATGTAAAGATGTACAAATTTTTCATTACGAAACACTTCTTTTCATACGTTTGTAGTCTTTTTCGTTCCATAAAGAATAAAATCTTTCAAATTGAAAAAGGGGCCATTTTGATCATTTTTCAAAAACTGAGGGCCAAGGGTCCTGAGGCTGAAAAAGGGACCAAACGGCAACGCCGAAAACAAGTATCGTAAGTCTACTCACGGAGAAATGACTCACCAAAATGAGACCAAATCAGCTGTCAGCTGTCAATAAAAGTGCTGCCAATTCGAAAAGAAAATCTCTAAGAAATCGATTTTTGGTGTAAATGCAGGCTTGATACTTTAGGATAGGTAGGCACATGCATTTCTTGGAAGCTCAATGTTATTCCCCTACTGTAATTATCGGCTTACTGAGCACTAAACATACTGCAGAGGTTTAAGTTCAGAATGAGCAAGACTGTACTGATCTTTTCTTTGTAGGGATCCTTTTTTAATAGTGATCATGTTGGTAATCGATTGCAGTCTTTCAAACGCGTAGGACTAAAGTTCTCAAAAAACTGGCATAATAATTTCTGTCCACAGATATATTTGATAATCGGAACGTTCCGCATTTAAGAAGTTTCTGGGGAGAGTAGTATTAAAATCGCATTTATTGGAGATCTATTGAAGGAACTGGCTGAAGCGTCAATGTAGTTTAGCCCAAAGGAACTCCGCCTTGTGTATAAAGCAAAGGTTCGAACAGGTCGTAAATATTCCTACCCTATAAACAGAGATTGGCTAAAAAAAGTAGCCCCTCAGTAGGAAACCCAGCATCTAACTATATCTATATCTTACAAGGATATACTTTGGCAGCTATTGGCTTCAATCGAGATGATGAATTGTAAAGCCTCGTAAGTAAGTAATCACCAGTACACTTCACGTTCAACTTATATTGAAGCAGAAGCCAATAAATACTGCTTCCGGCCAATTGTGGCTCTAAAAATCCACTCAAGTTGGTTATTTCCGCTAAAATCCTTATTGAAGCCTTCCCAGAAGTACTGTCCTGACATGATCACTCATCGTCACGCATATCCAACCTACCTACCTACCTACCTACCTACACTTTCTAATCCAAATCCGTTTCTGTGCCAGTGTGTAATTCTCCCATGTGTCAAGCTCGTTTAATAGACGTCAAGATAATGTTTTTCTAAAACTAGATATTGTTGCAGCGAACGAATTAATTGTTCACGGGCTGTAAATTCCACCTTCGATCGTAAGGCCCGACATCACACGGTTATCGTGCTACTCAGCCTTATCGTCTCTTGTACACACGAATGTAATCGATTGTTGGTTCCGATTATCGCTCCGTAAAAACGATTATAATCTGCGATTTATAAACATGTTCGTAAATTAAATCGTGCAATATAAATGCGAACTAAAAATACATACTCTGATGGGAGTATAAGTTGTGAAAGAGAAGTCCACACCCCACCTTGCTTATCGGTCGCCTGTGCAGCCTACATTTTGACAGCTTTATTGTTGGCATCGCTTTTGGTTGTCTAATTGATTTTGCAAACAGAATTATAAGACTGGTGTCGAAGAGATAGAAAAATTACAAATTTATCAATGAACGGCTCGTGCGCGTCAAAAAGGGATCAATTTCGGCAGAACATTTTTGGCGTCGTCATTTAATTCTAATAAATGGATAAGCACATGTATATTATAGCGAGTCTGTCATTTTATTCATTCTGTTGTGTCAAGTGGTTGTTGTTGACAGGCCACTAAATAAAAAGAACAATAAACGCCTTATCTTCAAATAAGCTCTCTCCGCACGCGGTAATTTTGTGTTAAACTCTTTTAGAATTTTGCACTCTCATTTCCCCCTCAGACAGACAAGAATTTTATTTGTTAGCTATAAATGGTAACAAAATGCGTATGTCATTGAGTGTATACGCGGATGATAAACAAAGATTGACAATCTGTATGGGAACGGGTGGAGATATCTAGATCTACCTGTGCGAGTCGGATTTTCGTAAAAGTGGAACGATGCAGCAAATTTTACTTCAAGGGTTTGTTCTACAAAAAAAACATTGCGCAATTTCTTGAAGTTGATCATCTGTCAAATAAGAGTTTTCGATTTTACCAATTATTAAGTCTACGATTTTGAGGTAAACATCAAGGAAAATGGAAAACCTGACAGATTTGGAGAAAAGATTTCAAATTTTGCACATTTTGTTTGTTTTTAATATATTTTATTAAATTATTTAATTTTAGTGACACTATTTGTTATTTGACGTATACCTATTGCACCTTTATATAGAAATACAAGCTGACAATATAACATATAAAAATAATTATTCCGAGCACGCACAATGCACATGCTACTTTATGTAATTCGGTCAACTAAAATTTTTTATTCCAAACTTATTTAAAATACAATGGCCCTTAGGAATAGAAGGCATAAAATTCAATTTTTAAGTGCACTTTTGCTATTGCCCTCTAAATTCTACCGAGTATTTCATGGAAATGCAACAAATTTTAAAAGTCAACTTCTGCTACCTATTGTGACTCAATTTTATGATTTGAACTAAATTAACAAAATCTGTTATGTTTTAACAGACAAAACAAGGGGATATTCGAAAAAGTAAAAATGTTTTTGTCCTATTTGACAAATAAAAGATTTGACTTTGTCAGCAGTGACTGCAATCTAACTATTTCCTAACTTAAAGTCAAATTTAACGCTTTATTTCTTCTAATTTAGATTAAGAGTTTTTTTTTCCAAAAGCCATATCTTAAATGTTTTATTGCTAAGGGCCAATGGAAATAACTGAAGTATAGCAATGTCGCTGGGTTTTAATCAATCCGCAGTGACTGACTTGTCGGCCGACCTTCCGCTTCTTCACTTAAGTGCACAATATTTTTCGTTCTATTATCTGGTACACGTACTAAGCGGAAGGCTTGCTCACACGTGAGCACGCCACATAGAATTGACCATGTGAGAAACATGGGAATGGGAAGACACTTAAATATCAATGGACAATGGCAAATCGCTTTGAATAAGCGAAATCCGCGGAATGAGAATGTTTGCCTTCGAATTTTCCACTCGAACTCGTGTCGCTTGCATGACATATGTTTTGAGATTCTTAACAATCAAATCAAACGCGATCCTTTAAAAAGTATCGTTGCATTAAAGTTCCGCAACAAAATTATGACCCAACTTCCATTTTAAATTGTGTCCTTAAAGTGCGGTTCTACCATCAAATTTGAAGACAAATCTGCGTCTGCGATCGTCTGAGTTCATTTTCTCCATCACTGTTTCAAACATCGTAATCAAAGCGTTGTTTGTATGAAATAAGTGTTGCAATTGTCGAATGACGATTTTTGTCGCTCCTGTAGGCCCTATGTACCGCCTATCAACTTGAAACGAAGTGCACCTGATGCAGATATAGGTGTGCGTCTTCATTTGCTGGCAAGAATACACATCCGATAGTAAATTTGTCCTTGAGTCTGGTAATCCGAACTTATCAGTTTAGAATCCCGTGCCATTGTTAGAATAAACGTAATAATAAATACTGAAAATCTGAAATTTTCCATTTTATCAATTTACTTCTTGAAAACAAAATAGCACCGCACATACGTGATTTGCTATTTAATTTTTGACATAGAAAGGTCAAAATAAATATTTAATAAGAAGGATCAGGGATCAAATCAGGAGCACACGGCGATTTTCTGGAATTTTCTCTCCTTCTAAACCTGATATACAGCAATACGAACAAAACCAAGAAGAATCATGAAAATCGTCCCAAGGGTTATCGAGTTATAACATCATCGAGTTTCTTTCATAGAAAAGATAGAAGATAAAAAAAAAAGCTTATTATTATCGCTAAAACTTTTGACACGAAGTCGGTAATTTTTTAAACATTGTTCTTCACTCAAGGTCCACAACGACAATCAGCGGTCTACTTCTAGCTAGCTTTGTAATTGCTTTTAAGTGTAACACTAGGTCTGTTCCCTTACGAAAATGCATTCGAATACATACATTAATTTCAAATTTCCTATGATAAGAGAGACCCTTTCTACTATTCAGAAGTAAACAGAAAGTACTGAAACAATTTTCCGCTGTAGAATGTATTTCATCTTAATGTTGACTTTATTTTGTCCAAATTTGTGCTTTATAAAAGCCAAGCTACACAACAATTTAAAATTACTAACCTGAGCATTAAACCTTAATCGAAACGGTGGCGACGCAACGCACATGCTTCTGAACAATAAATCGCCAATAATGATGAATAATAAATAGTTCAAAAATAAATTCTCTGATAAGAAAGACAGGTACAAATAAATGAATCTGATAAAAAGTTGGCAGTATTTTTTTATTGTTTTATTAAATGAAATCCCCACCTCCATACAAATATTGGCAGGTTATTTTTAATTTTCCATTTAAGTTTTAAGGGGTTATTTCATCTGGGTTATTTTCTGCAGCCACTGTCGCCTTTCTCTGAGTAGGTATCGATATTAATTAAAAAAATTACAGGACACAGAAAAAAAAATTGACCACCAGCTTAAAGCCTAGTACGCATCTGTTTCGGAACGAAAAATCCCATACAAAAGTGACAGACCAAATCATGAACGAAAAATTTCGTTTTGCAGATTGCATTACGAAGCTGCTTCGAAATGATGGCGGAAATGAGGGTAATTGTTGTAAATTGCTTGGTACAATTCTCCACTCTCTTTTCGCACACGTTTATTTTCCGGGACATTAATTATTGCTTGCGAAAATTTGACAGTTGTACTGCATTTTTGCCAGCTTCTATAAGAGTTATGGACCAAAAATACGCAAACATACCTATATGCTTATTTTGCTGGATTACGGCAAACCGCATACCCGCATACGGTGCCGTGACATTGTGCCAAGCGACATTGTGCCAAATATAAAAATTTGGCATAGTGACGCTTTTGATAAAGTGACATTTGGACAGTGTGTTTTGTGAGAGACTTCTCAAAAACTGTATGAAAATGGAGTTGACTCATTTGCTTAGTTATTAGGTACGCAAAGAGACGGTTCGCAATTGAAATATGATTTTTTTTTTTATAAGTTCCTAATGCCCAAAGCACACATGCAGAATTTAGCATGCAGTGGAAATATAACCCACACGTTTAAATGGGAGAGAACAGATGTAAATTCAGCATGCATTGCAGTACTGCAAGTTGTCGCTATTTCTAAATCCATTGCAAAAAACAATGCCACCACAATACAGAAAAATAAAAAAAATAAATTTGAACGGATTTGGCATTATTGCGTTTGCCGTTTATTTCAAATAGTTTGCGGCTGACACAAAAATGTAAGAAAAACTAATAGAATTTTCAACTCATTTTTTTTAAGAAAATGTTCTTTTGACTAAAAGGTTGTACAATTTGCTATAACGTAAGAAAAGTGTTTTTTTTTATGATAACGCATGAAAAAGTCCGTCATAATTGTTGTACAAATTTGAAAATATTTCAAGGGAAGAATTAAATTTGCAGAAACTACTCCTTTATTACTTTTTTATCATTGAAAACTTTACTTTATTTGCAGGAAAACACTTGATTTTTTGAACTACGGAGATGAATAAATAAATCATTAGCTACTTGTTCTTGAAAATAGAAAATATTTCATTCTTGATGGGGAACATACGAAAATTTACTAAATCATGGTTTGAGATTCATATAAGTCAAGACTTCCACTTCTATTTGTAACTAGGTACGCCCGTTAAAAGCAAAATAATCTACACCACTTTTTCTAAAATTGATTTCTTTTAACTCGGCTATACACAAATCAAAAAAATACAATTTTTCTTGTATTCATCATTGTGAAATAGTAACCAACCAACTAGTCACCAACTTTCAATAGATTTATCGTACGAAAATATACCAACATTAAAATTTAGTACACCACACGTAATTCCTGCACAAAACTACTCTTCATCGGCATCAGTTTACTGGGGCTTTCACTTTTACTCTTTTTAATTGCTATACAACATTCAAAAGGGAACAAAAAATCACCGTTTTCTCGTGTCTTTTCGCTGTCCTCTGCCATGGCTGTCGTCCTCTAATGCTTAATTTGTCACCGAAAATTTGAACTAAACGTTAAGACTTATTTTTCTCAGTGCAAACAAAACTGCTTGCACATTATTTCAGTCCCGCTTCGATTCACACCGGTTAATCACAAATAGGTACTAGCCTGTCAAGTTGCTTGCACCGACTAAACTCGTCAAACCGAAAGCCGGCCGGATACCTAAGGCCGTCTCGTCGATAGGGTGTAATATATTTCGCTATATTGTTATCTCGAACCGATTACGGGACGGTCGTGAAGGATGAAGAAATGAAATATTTCTCTGTCGAATTCGATAGTATCGCGTTTAACAGTTTACAGATATATGTACCTACCAATGTTTAACCAGTGTTTTGCGACGTTATCAGGGTACGAAAGCAGTTAAAATCTTATCAGTCCCGCAACGGTATCTGAAAAAAATTTATCAAAGAGGCGCAATAAAAGCAATGCATATAAAATACAGACGCAGTCAACCCATGATGGGCCTTTCCAGTAAGGCTCTTCGACTCCAATGTGTCGTCTCGCCTAGGCTTAAGGTTTTCCCCTGCGTGGTTGGTCATAATGGATTAAGCCACTAGAGTTTATAAACTTACCGACATAATTTGCTGTTGGTAGCACAAATGGACTACGATCAGTACAGTAAATCAGGTACTGATAGATTAGCAGTTACTTTGGACTGATTGCAGAGTTTTAGCTGATTTTTAAATGATCCTTTTGAAGAGGATCGTCTGTGTGTGGGAATTATATTGAAAAGTGATTACATTTATTTAGATCGAATTCGGTCGAGTAACTCGCGAGTGTAAAGGGTGGGCCATCTAGTGGTTTCTTTTTAAATCATATATATGTAGGTTATTTTCACACTGACAGCTGTTTCCCGCTCGAAATCTTGACAGGAAGTCGTTATCATACCTCCACGGAACGAAATCATTCGCTTCACGCATGAACAACGTTGGGAAATATTGAAAACTTTTTTCCAAAGTGAGTGATGTGCTTATTTAAAAAAAAAATGGTGCGACTGTATCCAACAGTCCCGAAATATGTGTATGTGTAAACACCGTGCGTGCGGTATGTGTGTGGCTTGATACACGTCATTGAGATAAGAGGGAATTGTAATAACCGTATTCTTGATATATTATGAAATAACAATAATTTCTTCGTTCTGTGCTAGTTTCGGTAGAATCGGATTGTGATAGCTGAAGTAAGATATGTGCATTCGAGATCTAGATTACGCTGGAAGACAGCATCGATGGTTGTTCCATATCGTGTTGTTGAAATTTTCCGGTTGGAGTTCATTTCAAGATTAAATTTATCTTGCATAAAATCAATAAATGGTTGAGCCTCTGGAGTTGCAAAATTGATATTGAAGTCTCCGCTTATGATCATTGGAAAAAGATGATAATCTCCCTGCAGAATTCTTGAAATTTCTTCTGAATACGGTGCAAGGACGAAATGGAGAAATTTTATTTCACATCAACGAAAAGCTGAAATTAATATGCTCCAGCTCATAAATGTATGCAATAATAAAACACAGTGACGCATTCCCTGTCCCCGCAAGTTAAATGTGTGGAATTACTCCACCAGATTCCAGAAAATGTATGCAATGATAAAACACAGTGACGCATTTCCATCCCCGCAAGTTAAATGTGTGGAATTACTCCACCAGATTCCAATAAGGCGCGCTTAGATGTTTGCACATCAAAAAAAAAGTCTGGCCGAAATGAAGCACCCACCAAGCGGTGGCGTCATTGGAACATCTTTCTTTGAAAATAAGGCTGGTAACAACGTTTCGGTGAACGTTTGGCCCACCCTGTACTCGTCATTTTGAGATAATTTCATTGAGAAACTCTGAACGTTACTGTGCGACCGGCGATAAGGGTGTATGACTTATGATTATAAAAGAAACACACATTTTCGTAAGTTAATCATTAGATCAACATGTGCGAGTAGTTAGACTTTTAGGCAGATAAAACTGAGATTTAGATAAATAGTGCACAGGAATGGGACAATACCCAAGAGGTTGTGAATCAACGTTATCAGCGTTGTGAATGATATCTATTGACAGTTTTATTTTCGACAGATCTGTTGATTTGACACAACATTTTCTTTGCTTGTACTCGTATGTACCACGCAGAAATAGTCAACGGTGGTTCATTGGAAACTGCAAAAAAGCCACCTCATTTTCATTTTTTTCCATTTTAATTTTTTCAAAAAATTACAAACATACAATAAAAAGAATGAGAAACAAAAATTACATTATTCACATAGATACAAATTACAGTACTTAATATTTATACAGATAAGTGTTCTTTGTTCACCCCCAGCTAGTGAACATTTTTTCACATCATTTGCTAGGTCCATGGCCCTGCTATGGATCTTAACAAACGTTGGAGCGCTTTGCTGGCACCCAAAATAAAATACATTCCCAACATCCAAAAGACAGCACACACATGCTTAACAATTTAAAAATCAAAAACAAAACAAAATTTAGATAAACAGAAATATAGATACAGAGACAGAACAAAACTTAACCTAAGCACTTGTATGTTTCATTGTTATCACATTTTTTGTATGATCATGCCCGACAGGACCTAAGTATCACGTTACAGTTTCCGTTTCCACGTAGCCGTTGTGCACATAGCCGCCCATGCATTCGCTGCTGTCGAGGATCTTCTCGAAAACAGTGTCCAGGCGGCAGCGATTTATTGTGTAGCGGATGGAAGGATTTTCGGTTGTAAGGCAGTTCATGCCTTGGAAGAGTTCGGCGAGGGTTGGATTGGTTTTTGAATCGGATTCCGGAGCGGCAGTGATTGAGTTGCCATTCTGCAGGAAGGGAAATACGAACAATTATATTAAGGAGTTTATTTTGCTTTGTATGGATATTACCTCGACGGTATTTTGATGAATCCTTAGGACAAGCTTGATGGAGTGGGTGTAGGGTTGTATGTCTTTGCAGGTCGGGAATGTTTCGCGTATTTTCTGAAAGCGGAAATACCTAGTTAAAAAAAAAAAAACGAGAAACTGTGTAAGATCAGGACCAACCTTTTCGAGTTCGGCAACCTCGCCCGGCTCGCAGAACACCGCGACGCTGTAATATCCGCCGTACTGAATCTTCAGGCTCTCCGGCCGGCTGCACGTAATCATCTGTCCGTCTTTCATTACCGCTATCCGATGGCAGATATGATCGATTTCCGATATCGAATGTGAAGTAAGTACAATCGCCCTTTGTTCCGCAATAAGGTCGTCAATGGCCTGGTAGACAATGGACCTCGTCACCGGGTCCATATCGCTAGTAGGTTCATCCATGAGAACGACATCCGTCCAGCCAAAGCAGGTGATTGCGACGTTCAACTTTCTCCTGTTGCCTCCGCTGAGATTTTTCACTAGAACATCCTTGTAGCTCTCCAGTTGGAAGGACATCAGTGTGTTTTCTGTCAGCTGAAAGAAAAGGCGTTTTTCTATTTTTTAAATACATTTTTCATTTTATTTTTTTTATCATGTCAAATCTTTGTGAAAACTGCGATCGATTGAGGGACACGCCACGGGGCAATGGCTCCATTCGACCTGCATTCCACCAGCCCACAATGTACGATCATTTGGGCAGCTTTTCGAAATACAAAGAGGCCAAGGCTCTGACCAAAAAACTGAAGACCACAAAGGAGGAACTTCTGAAGTTCAATAAGAAATTCACCGACCTTCAGCTCGACGCAAAAGAGGATGAGGTCTTGGAGGTATTCAGCACTCAGGATATAGCAAAGTTTCGCGGCAACCTCAAGGAGGGCCGTTTCCATTGTAAGCCTGAGACTGCAGAGCCCGAAGATTTGTGGAGGAAACAGTACGAGTTAAAGCCCGCCGCTTCGTTGACAACGATCTCGAGGACGCCAGTCTGTTGTCCGGTGAGCAAATGTGGCAGGACCATTGGGGTGACGTCGGTTTTGTCGCACTTCCTGCGCGATCACAATGAAAATTTGATCGTGGAATGTCAGAAATTGTACAGTGGTGGCCGTTCGTTGTTGCTCTTCGACCGGAATATGTTCAACTTTGGCGAGAATGTGTGCCTGGGAGTTCTCCCCTATGGAGGAGTTGAAAGGTAAGTGCAGCAGCGTCGGTAACACTTTTCGAAAATTTTGCAAGAAATGCTCATCCAGTCAGCAGGAGACTCGTCCGGCTGTGAGAGGGATATGCAAGCAGAACTCGTTTCTTTCGAAGTCATACGCTCATCTGGAGAACTATCTTCCGATTTTGGTTATGGTTTGTAAGACGTCCATTGGCGCAATGCTGGACGACGAAAAATTGGTTTGAGCGTCTGCTTTGAAGGTGCGTACGTTCTCTTATGCTTTAACACTTTCAGAGCGAACAGTTCATGGATGCTGAGAACGCTGCAAGGAACATTCTGGTCTTGTGGCTGGTCACAGTTCAGACAACGAAACCAGTTTATTGTACAATCACAGCTTTTGATGAGTCGATGACGTCTTCCAGGAGCAGTATAACTCGAGTAAGCTGGTGGAGATCGCATTTGATTGTTTAATCTTGTGGTGGTTTTTCACCCTTTGCAGGTTCGTACTTTGGAGTCGCCCCAGAATCCTAAGGATTTTCTAAGTCAAGATACCAACTACATGATGCTGAACCATGGCGAATTGGAAATTCTATCGGAGGCAGGAGCAAAATCGGTTCATGTGGAAATTAAAATTCACGAGTTCGACGAGTAAAATTGGTACCGTTTTTGAAAATGTGTGTTTTTCCCGTTGTCTCACTTACCTTCTGAATATCATTGATCCTGCGCAGCTTGCCATAGAACTCGATCATCTCCCTCACTGTCAGCAGTGAGTCCAAGGTGTTTGTCTGCGGGCAGTATGCGATGTTTTTCTGCAAGGAGTAGCTTTTAAAATACCTACCCATAGATTTTAACACAACTTCTCAACTTACATCTGCGTAGACAATACTCCCCCCGCTGGGTTGGATCTGGCCCGATAGCATTTTGAATATGGTTGACTTTCCGGCGCCGTTTTTTCCCAACAATCCGAAACACTCGCCAGAGGCCACTTGGAAGCTGACGTTCTTCACGGCATATTGGCGGCCACCGAAAGTCTTTGTCAGCTCATCCACTTTGAGGACGTGCCTCTCCATAGACCCGACCTTGTCGCTGCGTTTCAACGAGTTCTGTATCGAAATGATCTTCAGACCGTCGTGTGGCTCATCTATGCGCTTGCGCAAAATCTTCTGGATATACCTGTTGGCCAATCCGCTCTCAATCAGAATGTTCAAGATCGTAAAGATTACCCCCAGTACGATCATCGCACAAATGTGCGGCATTAGGAGATCACTTGTGATCGGGTTTTTGTACGAGTCGATGTCGTATCGGCGGAAGAACTCAGCCACGATGAAGTTTTTACACATTTCGACCAAGCCATCGCACATGGCATGCTGAGGGAAGATCAGGAAGGCTCGATTTAGGAAGAAGCGCCAGCTGTCGGCTGCATCGGACTTGCCAATTATCCCGATGAGGATGACAATGGACATTGTGAAGATCGGAATGATCACATTCAAGCAGAATATGGTCACGATGGCCATGCTGGAGTCGGTGAAGAGTTTCTCAATCACGTGTATTGCCGGAATGCAGGCGAAGCTAAAAAAAACAACATCCATCAAACAGGCTCTTGTAAAGGGCGTCAACTTACCCATAGAGGAAGGCGAGGAAACAGATTCCCAGCAGGTTGGATCTAGATGTGTAGATCGGCATTCCGAAAGCCAGTAGTATGATGGCGCAGATTATGATGCCTACAATCAGAACCTAAAGGGCGAATATAGGACCTTTTTGAGTCAGGATATGCTTACCAAGAAATCCCAGGCGAATGCCACTCCCCAGTAGGTGGCTGCGTCCACTCCGCACAACGTCTGTTGCAGCTTTTCGCCCTTGATTCTCTCGTTCACTATGTAAACCGACGCCACCGCTATGACTAAGCTAAGGGATATCAGCAGGATGAACGAGATACCTGAGTCGCCAACTTGACGAAGGCTGGAAGAAAATTGTACAGTTGTCAGTATCAGATCAGATCAGTGGTCCGACCTTTCTTACATAGAAGACGTGCTAAACTCTCTGTCGCCAAGCTTCCACGGAACATTGAAGGCGGTGATACTGTATTCCGAGTCGTCCATCTCCGCCTGAAGCACATGCGAGTTCAGATCGTTCAGCCAGGATATCATGGAATGGTGGCCCTTATTATTGTACCACACAGTCGCTCGAGTCTCATTGAAGGTCGTGCCGCCGTACCGTTTCTCGTGGTACAGATGTGCCGTTTCCAAAATCCAGTAGAACGCCTTCTCGGAACTCGAAAACTCCTGGCAATCCAGCTCAAAATTATTGCATCCCGAACGAAGCCGATCGTATATGTCCTGAGTGAAGTTTGTCGGATTTTCCATACTTAGCATGTTTGTGGTATCCGGGTATAGGTCCCTGGACAGTCTAAGGCCCTTTTCAAAGTCATCCTCCAGTCTTAGATTCACAAACCACATGGCTATAATTTCAAACACAGCTGGCAGCAACAAGGCGCACAGTAGCATCCTGTAGTTGCGACTGAAGTGGGTCAGTCGCTTGCCGAAGAGAAGCTTCACCTTCTCCCCTCTACTCAGCGGCTCACTGCGAATCGTCTCCTGAGTGGTGGGCTTTTTCAACTCGACCGGCTGTAAGGTCTGACGCTGTTCATACCCATTGGTCTGCTCTGACATGTTATTCACCTCTGTGAAGACCTCCTCGAGGTTCTTGCTTGTAATGGCAATGTCACTGATCTTGCCCTCCTTCTGTAGATCGGCCAGCACTTCCATGAGTTGGGCACAGTTGTTCGCCTGCTGATCGTAACTGACCTCAATCTTCAGATCCGCTGGAGTATTTTGAGCGATCTTATAGTTGGTCAGGTGTGCGTGGAGAAGTTTCTTTATGCCAGCGACCGCTTGGACGTCGGCACACTGGATATCCAGGTCAAAGTTCTGCGTGAATAGAGCTTTCATCGTGTGCGGATTATGGTGCGCAATGATTTTTCCCTGCAAGGAGAAGTTGTATTCTGGGGGAAAAATTTTATGGGAACTTATTGTGGACTTACGTTCTTCATGATGACAATGGAATCGCTTAGGTACTCGGCTTCGTCCAGGAAATGGGTGGCGAAAACTACAGCCCTTCCCTTTCGTAGGACTTCGATCAGATCCCAGATATCCTTGCGGGCCTTGTTGTCAACTCCGTTGCAGGGCTCGTCTAGAATGACGACATTTGGCGAGCCTACAAGAATTAGGCGGGTTATTAAAAAGTCGCTACAAAAGGTCTTAAGTGGAAAAATTTAAGCTCAGGCAGCTCTTCATCTTCTATAATAAAATTTGAGCCTAGGCAGCTTTAGCTTTATCTTTAATAGTAAAATTTGAGCTCAGGCAGCTGTTGTCGAAACCGTATGTAGCTTGATCTTTGATTGGAGCTGCCTAAGGCCAAATTTTCCAAATGGATAGTACGAGCTAGCTTCGGAAACAAATCTTCGATCTAATGAAGTCTTTCTGCATAAACTCACCGATAAATGCGATGGCAACGCACAACCTCCTTTGGTAGCCGCCGGACAGCTTCCACGCCTCAAAGTTCTCATGCTTCCCAAAGTTGATGCTCTTAAGCGTTTTATTCACCTCCGTGTGGTAGCCCTTCTTCAGCTTGATCTTTGCATACATTTCCAAGTGTTCTCTGGCCGTCAAGTTCGGTATCAGGATATTGTCCTGCGAGCAAACTCCAATTTTGTCATACTCCTCCGCTTGGCGGTCCGACGCCTGCGAAAGTATAACCCTTCCGGTGGTTTGGACGATCTGACCCGTCAACATTTTTCTAAAACAAAACCGAATCAATAGATAAAGGGTCTGAGGGGTGGAAAGAAAAAAACTCACATAATCGTGCTCTTTCCAGCGCCGTTCCTGCCCAATAGGCAGGTCACTTGATCCCTCTGGAAGCCGAGTGAAATATTGCTCACAGCGATGTTGTTGTCATCGTAAGTCTTCGAGACATTGGTCATCGTTGCACCCATGTTTGGGGCCAGCTCTTCCCTGGTCACATCGGTGAATCGAAATTCGTCTGGAAGATCATGAAAAATCTTAGAAGTCTTAAAGTTTGAGCGTTTTATTTTAGACCTACCATCAGTCCAGTACTCGATGAGATACCCAAAGCCAGCATACAGGAACGTGTCAAAAATCAGCATAAACAGTGCGAACGCGAACTCGCTACTCAGGCCCTCCTCAAAGGCCTCGCCGAATGTTAAGCCAAGCAACTGCAGTTCCATTCGCATGATGTGATTCCACGCCTGAGCGAACGCCGATGTAAATGACAGGTTTAGGAAGAAGTTCTCAAAGGTACTTAGGTTGGCGTCGTAGATGAGGATTATTATGTACGGACAGAAGGAGATCAGGAAGAATAAAGATGTAGCCACTGAACCGATTGTGGCCGAGGTGAAGAAGGTTGCACACATGTAGCTGGAATGGAGTTTATCTCATAAAAAGTCCACATAAAGAAAAGGAAATGCCCGCTTACCAAAATGAGATCAAACACAGTCCGAAAATGATGAGGAAGACCATGACAAAGAAGAAGGACGTGTAGTACACTATTCCGCCGGAATACAAGATGATGCACACGGCGATAAAGATCAGGAAAAGTTCAATAAACGTAGCTATGGACCACGAAGTGAGTTCCGAGGAAGCATTCAGGCCCATTGAGCGCATTATCTGGAAACGGTTTAAATAGAATTTAACGAAAATGAAGAAAGGTTCAGTAATGAACTACGAACCATGGTATTGCGGCTCTCGCGCATCCAAATGCGATGCCGAACGCACATAGCGATTTGCGCCAGCAGTCCAATATAGAACGCCACCTGAATTGCTTGCGCCATATACAACCCAGTCTTGAACCTGCAAGAAACCGCCATTAACGCCTTATTTCTATACAACAAGCCCTTCTCAACTTACTCATCATTAATGTACGACGGATACGGGAACTGTTTGGTGAAGAACTTCATCTCGTCCACCTCAAACCTATCCTTGGAAGCCTGACTGCTGCTGCCCAAACCCAACAGCAGATCTAATAGCCCTTGGGGAGCTCGCTTCTCTCGCCGCAACTCTGCGGGTGCGGGCTCAACTGTTGTCGTGCCAACAGTTTCCCCATAGTCCTCATCATCCAAAGCAGTAACGGTTTTAGTTTCTACTGTCGTTTCCTCCTCCTGCTCACCATCCACAATGACTCTAAGCGCAGGATCATCCTTCTTCACGCCATTCCATCCATCAACTAATCCCGACCACCAACCGCCATCGCCACTCGTGCCATTACCAACGTTCGGTGAATTGTCATCTTCAGTCAGCCAATCATCGTCATCATCCTCATCTTCCTCGTCTATTCGGACAACCTTGAGGGAACTTCGGGTTGTTGACGCCGGACTATCAGTGACCAGTCCCGACGCCTTCAACTGGTGCTTTTTGTGCCTTATAATGCCCATATCAATGGCGTGCTTGATTTCAACAAAGCCCTGATGATACTTCAAATCTTGTTCCATTCTTCCAGCTGGACCAGGGAACCAGAAGCGATTTCTGGTCTCTATTGTCGGTGGCGTATTGTCTGTGTCCATGTGGAAGTTGTAGACAATGTCCTTGTTGTCTGTTCGATTGAAGTGTACAGCTGCGTAGAACAGTCGCTGTTTGTTGGTACTGTAGGCGAGCTGTTGCAGCTCGTCCTCGGTTTCGACTCCAATAAAACGATCCACCGAAAAGCACTCGAGGATGTTCTTGATTGTGTGAACAACATCGTAGACTGTTTTGTCTGTGCGGATGCCCGTCATCACAGCTTCGATTTCAGCAATGTTCACAGAGTCCCCAATGAGACTTTTGACAAGTGGCGACTTGGCGAGTTCGAGCAGGCGATCGAATTCATCCTGGAATTGGGTGTCGTTGCGGAGCTTAATTAACACGTCGTCCAGTGCGTAGGCCAGTGTCACCAAACGGTTAAGCTCCTCGAAGGTGGTGTTGGACTGGAAAGTGAAAGAAAGTTGAAATTAATCTGTTAGAAGTTGTTTATCTAGGGATTTTTACGTTTCAGAGCTTAAGAAGAGTTTGCATATACGTGAGCTTAGGTGTTCGAAACACGACAGAACAAAAACAAGTTAAGGAAGTACCTCAAACTTAAAGAGTTTAATGGTTGAAGGACCTCCCTTTCGATGAAGCCGATTTCGAGGAACCGATGATTACGGACTTCATACAAACGGAGACATTAATAGTACTCTAAATGACAATCCTCGCAAGCCAACAATCCATAGAAGATATTCCAGTAGAAGGGGTTAACCTTTATACTAGTGAAATGACGAACGAGGTCTAACGCCAATAGTGACTGTCTAACTGTATAGTGATCCAGGAGGAGACAAGCTTCTAGCTAGCTTTAAATTGGGAAGACGCGATGTCGGCCTTCAACGAAAGGAAAGCACGATGCCTTAGACGGCTCTGTGACATAAAGGAGACCTTAATCCCTGGTGTATGGCATATTAGGATGTTGATTACGAGCAGTAGGTCACTTCCCGTTTATCCATTTAAATAGCAGCAGGTATGGGATGCTCAAGTAAATTATTTATAACCCTCGATCTTCTATAACAGATTATATATAATTTTTTGGGTCAATCTTTCATATGGGTGGAGCAGAAGTCTGGGTCTTCCTAGCAGCAGCTCTACCAATCCACCGAAGCAACCATGAGTAGGTATACCTACGCATTCGAGTGTTTCCTATACTATCTCTGTCAGTTACCCAATGAAAATGGATTTTGTTTCGGCAAACAAATTCATATTTAACGGCTTTTCCATATGTACAAATTTTAGACAGGTCCCACTTGTACCTCTTTTACTTGTTGAGTGCATTTATATAATGCACAGCGATCACGAACGAAATATATAAAATAGAATAAACTGTCAGTTACAAACGGCATTTGAAAGATTTGCCATCTGTCAGCTTTAACTAGCAATCTCCATTTACACACCGGATCTAAATTCATGGTTTCGGCGAATTGTCAAGGATTTCGCCACACATCTTCAAACATTTGCAAATGTTGAATTTAATATCATGTTCCCACCATCTTTATTTAGCTAAATCATCTCATAAATTACGTGATTTATCATACATTTTCGTGATTAAGATTGACGTGATTTATACGTGTTTAAATTTTAATTACGTATCTGTCATCGCAAATCCACACAAAATAAAATCGAACAACAATCAAACATATCTATTATTATGTTCAGCACTTCATTCAGCAGACGAAAAAAAAAAAAACACACAAAACAAACTGTCAAAATTAAATTTTCTTCGTGTTTTGGTGAGTTTTGGTATTTTTACTATTAAGTATATTTTATTTAAATTGTTTTATTCTTGGCAGGTATGGCGACAAAACCAAATCAACAAAAAAAAAATGTTACGATATTGAAAGTTGGACACTTAATGTCAAAGTTGACGTAAATGTCACACTAAAACACTTCAAAGTTCGATGGAGACGCGTTTCGTGATTTAACTATAAATCACTTTGGCTAAATCACGTGGTGGGAAAATGGTATAAACGAAATGTTGAATTTCGTCGCTGCATTTGTAAGTTTGTCAAATCGAACAAACCTCGTTACAAATTCTGCACGTCATTTAATGACTTTTCAGTCCGCTGACAAATAAAAAAGAAGCAGCTGTCAAAAAATCAATTCATTTCATTTCAAGTTGTTCATATATTAGGTCTGTTCCTTTACTTTTACATCTTACGAATTTTTACTCACTGCCGTTCCTTAACTCAAAAAATTCGTAAAAGAGAGCGTCATCGAGAGAGCAATTTACTACCCCTCCACTGAGAATCTTACGAATTTTTACTCAACAAATTTCTTGGTTTAAGAAGTGAAAAAGCTGTCAGTCACCTTACAACGAACAGCTGATTTGAAATGTGTTGTCCCATTTGAAATATGCGTTGATTATTTGTTGACTTCTTGCTTATTAGAATGGTATCAACAGGCGGCAAAATAAAATTGAATGTTCTCTTTAAGATTCATGTCGATATTGGCGTCGAAATTCTTCGTTACTGTAACAAGGTACAATCTCTTCCATGTAATTCTTAAAGCAGTGTCGCTTTTTCCTTTCTCGAATGCTTGTAGTTCAATCAGAACAAACTCTTCCACATGCTCAGATTCATTAAAATAAAGTTTAAAATAAATGATAGAACTAATTTTCTTAGTAAATTAACAAATTCCTCGAGTTTATCAGACATTTTAACGACTTTTCGTACAATTTTTTAAATATTTGATTTATGTATCTGTCATTTTTCATAAATTACTACAAAAGCGTTCCTTAACTTTTTCGTAAGCGTCTCTCTCTGTGAGAGAATTTATCCCCACCACTGCCATTTTGACAGTCTTTTCCATTCTTACTACAAAAGTAAAGGAACAGACCTATTATAAATATGGAACGAAAAAGTTAAGAAAGTGGTTGCATACCTCTATTTTGTGACAGCAATATATTTATATGTCTGAATTAGCACTTAAATTCATGTTTACATATAGCTAAAAAAAAATCTTTAGGTTCAGTCACTTTTGATTTCTAAACAGAAAAATAGATAAGTAATCAATCCTGCTGAACTTTCAGTGAGAACGGAAAATTGGAATTCGAAATTTTGTTCCCGAAATGTTGAATTTAGGTGGCGGTGTAGATGTACTATAACCTTAAAAAGATTTCTGACATAAAATCTGCTCCTCTTTATTTGTGTCTTTCCTTAACCCAACTACCTGAGCCTAGAACGGAGTTTCAGACAATTTTACTAAACGATCAAATTCATTTTGTACTATTTTCTATTGTGAATTTTTAAATGTTATTGCTAATACGGTATTCACACCGAGCCGAAAATATGGTTTTTGCAAAAGCACTCGAAAACTTCATCGATAACAGAAGTTTTCCCATACATATTTCAGTTTTCAAAACGAGTCATTTAAAGTCGTTTTTCACGAAAACACCAAGAAAACGACTTCTAATCGTTGCGTTGTTGAAACAAACACACCTTTTGCAACATTCAGCAGAGCAGCTGACTGAAAAAATTGAGAACTCACAACTTAAAATCATTCTCCACACTTTATTGATGGGCTAATATTATTTTTAAATACTCTGAATTAATTTTATTTGTGAATTAATGCGATCGAAATTTGTAAGCAAAATAGTTTACACAGAAGTTTTACGACTAGTGTCTCACAGCTGATTGAAACGTCAAACGAAAATTGGTTAGTGTTCGGTGTAAATGCAATTTCGAGTTTTCGACGAAAACACGGTTTTCACTGCGGTGTGAAAAGGGTATAGAATATTGTTACAGTATTTCTGCAGTTTTTTATTAGAGCGCTGATAGAATTCGAGTGCAATGACAGCCCAGAATTCACTCGATCGAACAGGCCTAATGTTGCGACGAGTTCGTTGCACAGACTAACAAACGCATTTTTATTAGATTGCTTAAAAGGTTACAAATAAGGTAAAAACAAATGACTTCTACTTGCTACTTACATATTTGACAATAGAACTGGTGTCTTCTGTCATTGGTGAATACAAAATTTTCCCATGAATGATTGGCTTGATTTGGTTCCACGTCAGTTTTCCATAATTACTACTTGTCACATCGAGGTACAAGCGCTTGCAATAGTTGGCTGAAATAAAATGCGGTAAATTTTGTAACAATCTGTCATATTTATGTCATTTGGCAACACTCACTTGGCATAGCATCCATTTCATCGTCGTTCACTTCACTAAAGTCTTCCGAGTATAAAACGTCATTGGCCAATGGTATAACTTCAGTGTTTGGAAACGGATGTCCACAGAGGATATTGCCACCTCGTACAAATGTCTCTCGATCTAAGAATATGGAGATATCAGAAGACTTGTACATTTTAGAAGCTTATTAGGGCAGGTATTTGCGAATAACCGGTGAATGGAATTTGACATTTCATGATTTAGGAACTACCTACACTACTAGCGCATTTTATTTAAATATTAAAATTGTCGAATTCACTCTAGCATGCAAAATTGATGCGCTAGTTTGTTATCATCATCTGTCATCCGAGATTAAAATGCACAAATTGAATAGCGGCAGGTGAAACTTTATAGAACATTAATCATACCTCGCATGTCTTAACTCTGTTTTGAAGTTTCGCTGGTAACATTACGGTCAATGAATGGCGGCCACTATATGCGATACATGTCAAGGTTGCCAGATAAAAATTCAGTTAGCCCGTTCTAGTATTCTACCGAATTTTGTAATTTTGTAGAAAAAATATAAAACTGTCAGGCATATTCATCTTTACCACCCGAAGCACGTCCTTAAACGGTGCCGTGATATTGTGCCAATCGACATTGGCCAATCAAAGATGACTCTTTATATAATACTGACGCTTTTGAAAGTGATACTTTCATTAGGCCAAACTAGTTTGTGATATTAGGTACGCCAAATATTAAAGGAACTTCGCATATACTCGGCGAAAATTTCTATATTTGGCATAATGTCGCTTAGCACAATATCACGGCACCTGTCACCCCTTTTTTTACATTTCATTCCCCCCTTAAATTTACATTTCATTCCCTATTTTGCACAAACTTCCCCTCAATGTTCGCATTTTGTTCTCCCGCGTGGATTTTGACGAACCGCCAGCGATTCTTCTATTGACATTTGCTACAACGTCAACCATTTTACATGCATTCGCAGACGATATGCATGTATCATGTTCTCAGATGAATTCGCCTGCAAATGAAATGCGAATCCCATGGTGTGCTAGCTATATTCACCACACACAATTTTTCTATCGCTGTATTCCACCCATAAAAAATCTAGCTTTATAGTACTTCCCAAATACTCGTCAATTTAACGCGACTCTTACCTGAGAAAAGTTTTTTTATGTCAAAAGATCCTCCGATCATCTTTTCTACTTCTGGTATCGATGCAATGACACTCCCAATGTGACCTGAAAGTTAAATTCAATTCAATTCTTGTAAAAAGAAAATATACGAAAGTTTATTTCAAAAAAAAAAAAAAAATCTGCCACTCCACTCGGCATTCACTCTTTCGTGAGAACGTTGTGTTTACTTTAGATAGTAATTAAATCTGACAGAAAGAGACGTCACAAATTATGTAAGCAAATCCCAACTTACACAACACATTTCAAATTAAGTACGCCATTCGAGTCTGACTCACCTCTAATCTCGTCAAAGTACTTATTTGTCACAAGGGTTGTCACTGCCGATATAAAATTGGCCTTCTTTGGCAGGTCAACTAAAGTATTATATAAAGAGTCATCTTTGATAAAAATTTGCGCAATGTCAATAATCGGTTTCATTCTAAGAAAAAAAAAAATAATAAACAAAGCATTAACCACCGCTCCATCTATTAGCGAGAAATAACTTACGGTGCCTTTTCAAGCTTTGAGTATTCCTCATACTCCTCGGTACTGGAACACTTGTTCTCTATGCTACAGATATACGAATGAAAAAATGGCAAAATATTGTCCTTCGTTGGCAACTGACGTGTGGGAAACTGACAGTTGGCAACTTCCTTCGGACCGAAACGAAATCGAATTGTATACAACAGTAGAAAGATCAGACATGGCCATATAAACTGTACGACAGTCATGCACTATAAAAAAAAAAAAAACGTATTCTTTGATGTTGCTGTTGTTGGATTATTTTGTGAAAATGACTTACTGGCTGTCGCAATCGAACTAGAGCATCTTTCTTGAGCAGGGCCTTTATCTGTGGCGCACTTAATGTCGTCCGTAGGAGCTTCATTGTGCACTAGTTTCTAGAGTAAACTGATCCCAACCGCGAGAGTTATTTCATCTTCTTCTTATCAGTGATCTGGAAATAGAAATCATAAGCAAATTTTGTTTTATTGACCAAATCAATCAATGAAAAAGATAACTACTTATGTTTTAATGCGAATCGCATGATCACATGCGTCGAGATTATCTCTGTTTTGCGATCTAAAATGATGAGAGTGGAATACAGTTTGTGCGTAAGCAGATTCATTCAAATAATCAGTCATGAGTGCTGACGTATGTAGAGAAAGAAAGAGAGAGGAGAAGTCAATATTATCACAGACGGGCAGTCGCAGTGGAGTTGACTTATCAAACAGTTTCAGTCGGATAAGCCTTTCATGTTAACGAACTTAAATAAATCGAGACGAAATTGCCTGTTTGATGACTCAACCTAAAATGAATCGAAGTCGTAATTTAGTCGCTGAATTTATGAAATAAAAAAAGTAATCTCCTACTTACGGAACAATGAGTTCCTCAGCTGGAAAAGAGCACTTTCGCGGTGCATTAATCAGGTCTACCAACGAATTAGCAACTAAGCCACAACATTGCAGTCGGTCAGCTCAAGACGAGCGAGACCATAAATTAAGTCATCCATTATGGACTTATGTCTCACTGAAGTGGGATAAGCTCAAAATTTTGTTATGGACTTCTGTCCTACCCAAGTGGGACATAAGTCCATTAAAAACATTTATTAAGTTCCTTCTAACTTGTTTGGATTTGTAAGAAATTCTTTACCGGTTAATTAAGTTGATTGAACTTAATAGCAGAGCTGCCATGGCAGAGTCTTGGTAGACCTGATATCTTTATGAGGGTAATACAGAGCTGCCTAAAGAAGGGCACTTTTCCGGACCACTGGAAGTTGCAAAGATTGGTACTTCTTCCCAAAGGACACAAGCCTCCAGGACTTCCCTCGTCATACCGTCCCATTTGCCTCTTGGATACCATGGGAAAAAATCGCGGAAAAGGTCATTTACAACAGGCTAATGGCTATAGCTGAGGAAAAAGGCGCGCTATCAGATCGCCAGTTCGGGTTTCGTAAAGCTGGATCGACAGTAGACGCCATAGGAGTTGTTTTAGATATAGCGATTTGGAACGAAGGAGTACAGTGCTGTTGTCACCCTGGATATCAAAAACGCATTCAATTCTGCGGACTGGTCGTGCATCATGAGTTCCCTCACCAGAATCAACGTGCCCGGCTATATTCTAAGGATTCTTTATAGCTACTTTATGGACAGGAGCTAAGCTGTGATAGCGATGACGGCACCAAGCACTACAACGTGTCAGCAGGCGTTCCACAAGGATCTGTTCTAGGCCCTCTACTTTGGAATATTATGTACGACGGTGTTCTGAGGCTGCAAATGCCTCCAAGAGTGAAGATTATAGGCTTTGCGGACGATATCGCTATAGTAACCGTGGCAAAATATATCCACGAGATTGAGACTACAACAAATGAAGCGATCTCCATTATCAAAGAATGGTTGGAGTCTGCCGGG
This sequence comes from Cheilosia urbana, assembly GCA_946477585.1. NCBI lineage: Eukaryota > Metazoa > Arthropoda > Insecta > Diptera > Syrphidae > Cheilosia > Cheilosia urbana. The sequence goes on along the minus strand of OX297854.1, from coordinate 12,011,215 downwards.
CTTGAACTAGCAGAGCATAAAACTGAAGCAGTTCTAATAACAAGTCGAAAAGTAACGGAATACATTCAAATTCGCATGGGAGACCAAGACATTCGATCGAAACCAGCGATCCGATACCTAGGTGTAATGATCGACAATAGGCTTAACTTTAAGGCGCACCTAGACTGCGTCGGTAGAAAGCATCGATCCTCCAATCATCACTTGGAAGAATGCTGCCAAACATTGGTGGACCTAAAGGCAGTCGCAGATTACTTCTGTCTAGAGTAACAACCTCAGCCCTCCTATACGCATTCCCAGTGTGGGCCGATGCAATGGCTACAAACGAATGCAAGAGGAAGCTATCGCGAGTTTATAGACTTTGTGCTTTGAGGACTATATTCGCTTTTAGAACGGTCTCAGAGGAAGCGGCTCTCGTACTAGCCGGAATGGTACCCATCGATATCCTTGCTGATGAAATGAAGAGAGTGTACACAAGGAAACTTGCTAGTCACCAATACGTTGCAAGCGGCGAAATCAAAAAAGAAGAAAGGGCAATTTCTATGCTGAAGTGGCAGAACCGTTGGCATAATCTAGCTATCACAGGAAGATGGACACATCGACTTATCCCTGACATAGAACCCTGGGTAAAATGAAAAACGGTAGAACTATACTTCTACATCAAGCAGTTTCTAACCAACCACGGTGGGTAAATATTTGCACAGATTTGGACACGACACGTCACCAATTTGTCCACACTGTCCAAACGAGGAGGAAGACGCAGAGCATGTATTTTTCCATTGCCCATGCTTTACGAGAATGTATAGAAATCTGCCAGATACAGATGATCGGATCAGATGAAATATGGAGCAACGTTAGCCAGTTCGTGACCAGCATTCTAAAACAACTCAGGGCGATTGAGTGCATAAGACAATAGAACGCCGAAGAGGAGAGAACAGCCTGAGAGGCTAACCAGCCCCGCGAAGTAGTACCTAACGGCAGTCCCGCGGGGAGAGCGGTTGAAGAAGGGACGGATTCGGGCTTGCGAGTCGTGCATGTTGGTAGCACGGGCTACCGCATCTTTAGAAGATTACCACATCCATTGGCGCATCCAAAAAAAAAAGTCTTGGTTTTGCCGATGGTTCATTTAAATTTGGACTATTTTGTCAATTTTAAATTTGGTCTATTTTTCAATATAATAGCCCAAATTGTTTAAAATGGAAAGAAAATATTATTTGGGGCGATCTTTTATTTTCTCAAATTTTCGGAAGTCAAAAAAAGTTTCTTTGAGTAAATAAATCGACTTTAAGCATCCGAAAATTTGAGAAAATAAAAGTAAAAAATTCGTCAAAACAAAAAGTTGTTTGAAAAAATAAATCGACTTTTAGCTTCCGAATTTTTTTCTTTTTTGTTAAAATAAAAATGAAACTAAATGTGTTAAATTATGGACTTATATCCCGCTTTGGACGGACATAGTTCCACAATCAAATTTTGAACTTATGTCTCGTGCACTTATGTCCCTGCCCCGTATTCCTGTGTTAATTCAGGATTATTTGGGAAAATGCAACCTATGGCCGCTTCGTTAGTTTTTCGGAATGTACTGACAGCTTTAATTCTCAAGCGAATATAAGTTGAAATCAATACTTCGCAGTCAGAGGTATAAAGCCAGCTTTAACTGGTTTAAATCTGCATCGACGGCATCACGTATCGTATCATTCTTGATCATTCAGCAATATCATCCAGGAGGCGAGTTCCACTAACAATATTTTGATATGGCTAACAGTCCATGATGAACCACGGTCTTTACCAACAAGTCCCTCAAGCCAGCTCAGTCTCTTATCGGCTTCCGCTCTCCAATGGTGCTTAGCACTAAAGAAGGGTCTTGCTTTTCTTCTTCTACACACTCTGTGACCGTTGTTTAATTTTAATCCTTTAACAAGGTCAACGTCTCTGAATAGCCCGTGAAATACATCGTTAAGTCCACAGTGCGTCGATGCAAACTGGCCTAATAACACCAACGAACTTAAGTTTGGATATTTTTATCTTCACTTAAAGTTTATAAGGTACGGGCGGGAATTTCGTCAAAATTGAAGTGATCACACTACCTGACAGTGATGCTCCATTTCCGTCTCCATTGTCATTAGAAGTTTCTTTTTATCTAAAACCCCATCTGCGAATCTCCTATCGGACTCTCATACTCGTATCTGCACACAGGCTGCTGCTCAAACCTTGTGTCCTTGGAAAGCTCCTCGTAGAACGTTCGAATATTCATCTACACGCAAATAGAGTCGTTATTCAATGTGAGAGCTGAAAAGATAAGGGCAAGTGGCTATTTTTCGATTCATTCCGATTTGTAGGTACTACATATGTGCATATACATTGGGTACAGAAAAAACGGTTCCTTAGATGCATTTTATCCTTTAACATCATCCCCTCCAGCGCTTTGCCTTGCGATGTTCTTGTTACCTCCGATGGATAGTTCAATTTTAAATTACTACTTCACCTTAAAATTCAATGGGTACCTGAACCGATCTCCATTCATAACGAACTGCATTGAAATTAAAAGTAGCTTTAAAGTGGTTCATAAACCTGACTCTCCACTTTCCGTCATCGAAACCATTTTGTCAATCATTCAAAAGCCGGTTCTGTAATCGAAACGCGTGGTTACTACTTACACTTTACGTTGTTCACCTATGTGGACGTATAATTAAATACTTGCTGATCAGATCATGCCAAGACAGTAGATAATTAAAAAATCGGCATGTCCCGCAGATGATAATAATTGTAGCTGTCACTTATATATAAGAATGCCTGAGTTCTACAAGAAAACTGGTTCTACCATTTTTCCCGTAATAAACAGTTTATCTAGTTTTATTAACGCAATCAAGTTATATTCTTATTACAACTTTTTTTTTTTCTACAAGGAGTCTTATGTAGTACATACATCTAATTTTGTATGTAACCACTTTTTTTGGGGTCAGGTTCAAACGTTGTAGGTACAGACTACGATTAAACTAGATGTAGGCACAGTCATTTATGCTGAGGTACTAAAGACCCTTTTACACTGCAATAGATGGGCCTTAATAACGTTAGCTATAAACCCCAACCCTATCTAGAGTTACAAACTAAAGAGAAGCACGAAGTTCAGTCTCCATAAATAAAGTAAAAACGGCGAATAGTTGTAATCCAGATTAGAGAATAGTTGATTACGATCGTTAAGCAGTCGAAAGCAATGTCGTTTAGACAATTATGGCCATACGTGATCTGCCCCCTTTCCAAATAAATTTGTTTACGGCTTTTCAATCCAGTTGACAGCGTTTTTTTTTTTTTTTTTGCTACATTTGCAAAAATCTAGTTGACTGGATTGGTGTGGACTCGATATAGACGAAACTCAAGAACTAGAGTGGTCGGTAACGTCACTTTTCAAACGTCAGCCACTATGCGAACTGTACGCTAAAATACGAATGGCAAATCGTTCTGAATAGTCGGAATCCGCGGAATTAGAATGTTCTTTGAATTTTCCGCTCAAAATCCTCTCTTGCATGACATTTCATTTGAAATTTTTCACAATCAAATGAAATGGATGGTGGATTGTGAGGTTGGCGCAGCAAAATTACAAATGAGCCGACTGGTTTATCGGTAAGCCCGAAATATAAAAATTGGAAGTGACTTTACCCGTTTTTTTATCCAATCGGATCCCCACACTTTGAAGTTCACGACAAAAAATAGTCCTTCCTTGGGCCAATACGAATCTTTCAAGCGCGATCCATTCCCGAGTTATGTTTGCCACCGGTTTTGCCCATGCCTTTCGTATTAAATCCCACCCAGATTTCGCAAAGTGCGAATGTCCAATAATAATCTCAGTTATACAAGTGTAAATTCAGAAACGTCAAACATTTGCGCAGTGATGCCGCATCACTAATTATTTGCTATGCTGATGCGTTGTTGATTGAATGTGTCGTTTGAGTTTTAGAACGCATTGCTTGTAAAAAAAAAAATAAAGAGTTCAACAAAAATTTATAAATTTGTCTTTCAAAAGCATATTCATCTACTTTGCAATAACTTTGCAATAATTAACACTTGACATTTAAAGTGATGCTAATATTGAACATTTTGAACATGATGCGAGTGATGCGTTACTGATAATACACACAACTTAGGAAATAGCGTTCAATTTTCTGTTCTTTTTTTTTTTATCGGGAGCTGCTACAACCCGTTTTTCTATTCAGCTTATCTTTAACAAAGCGCTTCCTATCGGGTCCAAAACTATCCTATATTTAAAACTGGAAGCAAGCATGCAAAAATAGTCCTATTTCAAACTGTAACGAACCATACACAGTCACAAAATTTCACTGAAATCTGAAAATAAGCAAAAAAAAAAAAAGAGCGGTGAAAGAATAAAGTACCATTTCTAAAGCTACTTTGCAGTTTAAGAATTTTCGCACGTTACTTAAAGAGTATTGGCTCTCTTAACACTATAATCGTATTCTGATAGACAGCCGCGTTACATTTTAAGGATATTTATTTGGAAAGCACAGTTTTTGTAAAATTTGCGAACTAAAAATAGGAACAAATTGTATCAGGGTCCTCGAAAAAGTTTTATTTTTTTTTTTTTTTTTTTTTTTTTTTTTTTTTTTTTTACCGAGGGTGGGTGAAAATCTTCCAAAGACACTATGAGAATAGCAAGCGCGTGCTCATAGTAGTGTCAGATTTTTACTGACTAAAAACACCACCCTTCCAAAGATTGTTAGATACTGCAACTAAGATATAACTTATCAAGCAATTTTTCTATAACGAAATAACAACTTTTGACAGGCTACTTTCCAATGAAAGATCCTGCATGTTCCGCAATTTAGACGCGGTTAATCTTATCTTGCCAAGTCGAACGGTTTCGTTCTTTGTAGCCGGCGCAATAAATTGTTCTCGTCCAAAATTTGTCGGACTGTATTGTTGACATGTCCGATTAGTCGGTTTCTATGTTTTCTCGCGAAGCTTCTAGTTTCAGCTTCAATTGTTGGAATTCCGAGATCCCTGTGGATATCGTCGTTTCTAATATACCATGGTGCTTGTACAATTTCTCTGAGCACTTTATTTTGAAAAGTTTGTAGAATATTGGCATTTGTTTTCTTGGTACAACCCCAAAGTTGTATACCGTAGGTCCACACCGGCTTTAGCACTTGCTTGTATAGAAGCAGTTTGTTTTCGGTACTGAGCTGGGAATATTTTCCGAGGAGCCAGTACATTTCTCTATATTTGATATCGAGTTCTTTACGTTTCATTTTCACGTGCGAATTCCATTTCAGCTTTGCGTCGAGTGTCATTCCCAGGTATTTGGCCTCGTTTGCAAAGGGTATTCGGGCCAAGTTTAGGAAAATTGGCAAGTCATTAGTTTTCTTATACGTGAAATTCACGTGAACAGATTTAGTTTCGTTGAGGGCGATCCGCCAGTCCCTCGTCCATTCATTTACCTTATTCAGCGCGATTTGAAGTTTCGCAGTCGTTTCTTCAATTGTATTACCTACTGCTAGGATAGCGGTGTCGTCGGCGAACGTAGCGAGAGTAGTGCCATCTTCTCTTGGTATATCGCGAGTATATAACAAATAGAGAAGGGGCCCAAGGACACTTCCTTGCGGCACGCCGGCCGAAATTTCCTTAAGTTCAGAGTATTCGTTTCCATGTCTAACACGGAAGAGTCTATTCCCGAGATATGATTCTAAAATATCATATAGGCGTACGGGAAGAACTTGTCGTAATTTAAATTTTAAACCGTCATGCCACACCTTGTCAAAGGCTTGTGAGACGTCAAGGAATACGCTTGAGCATATCTTTTTTTCTTCAAATGCTTTCTCAATTACGTCAGTAATTCTATGCACTTGGTCAATCGTGGAATGCTTGGTTCTGAACCCAAACTGGTGGTCAGGGATAAGATTATTATATTCTATAACCGGTTGTAGGCGCGTTAGTAAAATTCTCTCGAAGACTTTGGATATAACTGGAAGAAGGGAAATCGGTCTATACGACTTTACTTCATTTGGTGGTTTTCCTGGTTTTAAAACCATTATAACCTCCGCAACTTTCCATTGGCTCGGCACGTGTTTTAGTCTGAGCGCGGCATTTATAATATGAAGAAGCTTCATTAATGCTTTTCTTGGTAGAACTTTGAGAACTTCTCCCGTGATCAAATCGTAACCAGGAGCTTTCTTAGGTTTTGGGGATTCAATTTCACGTTTTAGTTCCCTTAGCGTTGCACTTGTGAGTACTAAATCGTCGGATAGTAATTCCGCCGCAATAACACTGTCGTGAACCGCCCGACCATCGTACGGTTTAAAGGTTTCTTCTAAATGGGCGGCAAAAACGTCCGCTTTTTCTTTATCTTCCCTTGCCCATTCATTTTGATTTATTTTAATTGGCGGCGCGGGGATTTTGGGCCTTTTGGTGCCTTTTACAGCTTTCCAAAGTGAATAATTGGAATCTTTTTTAGCCGTTAAACTTTCAAGGTAAGAACCTATCGCACGATTTTTAAAGTCCTTGATAGCTGTCTTCAACAAATTGCACAAATAATTCAAATGTGTTTTATGTTGCGGGGCGCGACTCTGTTGCCATTTTTTACGCGCCTTCCTTTTTTCGTTGACCAATTCTTTTATTTCGGGAGGATATCGTAGACCGTATTTGGCCGGCGTTTTCCTTGGATTAGGCGTATTATTCCAGGAAGCGAGCTGTACGATCTCAACGAAGCGATCTACTTCAACCTCAAGTTCATAGGGTGTCGTAAGTGGAACGCTCAGTTCAACATTCTCTTCAATTTCGTTCCTAAAGCCTTCCCAGTTAGTTGTTCTGCCAGTTAATCTCGCTGGCTGAAGGTTATTTACTAGTTTTACGCTCAATGTTAAAATAACCGGTGAATGATCAGACGACAGATCAAAGCTCTCTTCAACTTTAATGTGGTTGGTAGATATTCCTTTCACGACGAAAAAATCGATCAGGTCAGGTATTTTTGAAGTATCAGTTGGCCAGTAGGTCGGTTTGCCCGTCGAGTGGAAATCGCAACTGTACTCCATACCTGCCCCATAGAGCATTCTTCCTTTTCGCGAGATGTATCTAGAACCCCAGAACGTGTGTTTCGCATTAAAATCGCCGCCAATAATGAAGTTTGGTTTGAGCGATTTAAGCAAGTTAGTATAATCAGTTTTTTCAAGCGCGGAACGCGGTGGACAGTAGATAGATGAAATTCTAAGACTACGCTGACTATTTTTTACTCGAATCGTGCACAGTTGCATAGTTTCAAGCTCTATCTTCAGGTCTTCGTATTGTTCAATGCATTCTTTAATAAACAATGACGATCCACCTCTCGCGTTTCCCGAAGGGTGACAAGCGTGGAAGTCATTATATCCTTTTATTTTTAAGCTCGATCCCCTTTTCACGTGAGTTTCAGAAATCAAGCAAATGTCAAGATCTTTCTCGCGTATGAATATTTCCAATTCGTCGAGTTTTTGCAAAAGACCGTTTGCATTCCAAGTGCATATTTTTAACATTGGTTTGTCATTCATATTTTATTTGATTTACGCGTTTTCCGTGAATTATTTTCGAGCTTAACCAAGCGATCGAGAATAATTTTATTTATTTTGCTTTGTTCCTCAAGTTTCTGCAAAATAACTGAGAAAACATGTGAAGCAGGGTCCGGCGAAGTTTCAACGTTTTTTGCTCCTTCGGATGCCGCGGCCTGAGCGTAGGTCTGCACTCTGGCTGACCGAGGGCCACTATTCGCCACTATTGGCTTTCCTGATTTTAACTTTTCAGTAGCGTTTCTTTTGACAACAGAGGTCGAGGGCTTTTCTGTTGTCTCTCTTTCTTTGACATTATTACGCTCTTGAAGCGGAGGTTTTATATTGCCTACTACCTCCTGGGCGGTCTTACGCTTTGTCTTTGTTGGCGGCTTTGTTTTTATATTTTGTGGCTTAAGGAGCGCATCTCTCCGTTTTTGCAACTCCTTAGCTACTTCGCAACCTCTATAATTTGCCGGGTGCTTTCCATTACAGTTGGCACAGGTAGCGGAGGATTGTTTATTTGCTCCACAGTCTTGGGAGAAATGATTTCCGGCGCATTTCACACATCGCGGCTCTTTTTTGCAATACATTTGCGTATGATTAAATTCTTGGCAACGTTTGCACTGTGGAATTATTTTTAAATTTCTGCGCATGGGCTCGATTTTTACCACAATATTTAGTATTGTTTTAATTCGGTAGATATCTTCGATATTATCAGACCTATCGAAAGTAAGCATAAAGAGCGGCAGTTCACGCCTTACCAGGACATCCCTATCTTCGTCCGATTTCTGTTTCTCCTTCTTGATGATATTAACGGCATCAAGAATTTTAAACCCTTTGGCTTTAAGGTCGTTTATAATATCTTCTTTTTTGCATGAGGGGTGGAGTCCCCTTGCTACAACACGATGTGGCCTTTCTGACTTTATTTCGAAAGTATACCACTGGATCTTCTCGATATTTAGCTTTTGGGACACTGCCCGGTAGTCTTCGTGGTTATCGATGTTAATTTTCCACGCATTATTTCTCGAAAATGTAACCTTAAATTTCGATGTTATCGTTCCCTTAAGGAGGCTGTTCAATTTATTATAATCCGTTACCCCAACGACGTTTATTGGAGGTGGTGCGCGCATATGATTTCGGAGTTGTTTTTTTTGCGGTACTTTACGCGTTAGTTCTTTTAGGGGCTCGACTTCGGGCGAAGAACCGGCTCTCCTTTTCTTACTAGGTCTTTTCTTAGTTACCCAATTCGTTTCGCGTGCTAGCTCTTCTTCGTCGGTGTGGTATTCCCGACTAGCCAACCGTGGTGGAGTACATTCGCGTTCTTTCTGCAAATGGGTGTTCCTTAGAACCTTATTTTGTTCTTTTAACAGTTCTATCTCTTTCTTAAGATCTTGATAGAGTAGATCCATTTCATTAAGCTTGATTCGAAGTGCTTTATTTTCTTCCTCAAGACTTTTTTCTTTCACTGAGTCCTGTATTTCACGCGCTAGCGTTCCCGGCGGACTTCTTTTCCCGGCGTTATTCGATCTTGTTGGAGGAGATCGAGATACCCTTGTGCTTTTAATAAAAGGGTTTATGGATTGCAATAAGCGGCTCTCCCCAGAATCCGTAGAGCCGACCTCCGAAGAGGGTGGATTTTCCAGTAAAGCTGGACTGCCACCTGGGGTACTTAATCTTTTTGTTTTGTTCATTGCATTTTTTGTATACGCCATTTCGCTCGGTATACGGAGATTGGATTTTAGTCGCCTTTTACGACAGGCATGCCTACCTCGGGTATATTCTAACCCCTACCCGAAGGGGTAGTGCCAAATTATCGCACATAACGGTCACGTTTGTCCCAGCGCGCGGCTCACTCACACATTAAATTTCGATTCGGAACGTTCCCTAGCGGCATTGCGGGAAAAAATCGCAGTGCACAGATTTTATTTTTGTGTGTAATTGATTTTTAACACTGATTTTGAATTTATTTCTTGTCAACTTTTCGCATTTGACATATTCATGAGTACTTGCCGCTTGCCGGTTGAAATTCTCTGAGCTGTTTCGATCCAAGAGATGTACTGCTCGTTAGTCGTTACTCGTTATTTTGCTAATTTTCTCTTTTTCCGTCCTTTTTTTTTTTTGTGAGAACGTGACGTCGTGTCGTGTATAAACTTTGTGCGATTTCGATCGATTTAAACCGCATTATGCGAATGAACCTATGACATTTTTAGACTCAATGACATTTAGATTACAGATATGTGTTTTGAAACACTATCCAATTTTGTATGGTTTAATTTCTTTTTTTAGCTTTTTAAAAAAGAAGAGCGTTCCAACTTCTCATCGCTGACTGTGCGTCAGTTATTCCAAATGAAACCAAATATCTAACTAAAATTGAACGCATCTATCTGTCCTGTATATATACAATTTCTTGGCTGTCCACTTGTAGAAATATAATTTGCACTTCGAGTCTAGGCCAAGTGCAGGCCAAAAGCGGTATACCTTCAGTTTGTAGCTTTGCTGTTGCTCTTGCTATTTATGCCGACTAACTCTGCTGAGGCATAATATTGAAGCTGTATTTATGCGGCAAAATGTCCGACTGTGGTTGGTAGGTGCAATTCAAGCTGGCTCCATGGTGCTCTTGACTTTGAACCATCGATTGTCTATTGCTGGCTTCTGGCATAATAGTACAACTTTTACGACCGAGACCGTGAACTACAACCGACATTAAAATAATGATGCGGTAATAAAGATAAGACAAACGCAAATTTATTTAACTGTTAATCAAATTTGAGAGAAAAACTTGTTTGAATATAAATGAGAACTGCCACCCCGAATGGTATAGTAGGTAATTACAGTTTATTTGTTTTAAGACGGAAATAATCAAAAGAAAAATGTATAAATTCCAAAATGACACGCTAATGAGCATATAACCTCCTCCTGGTAGAAGGTTCTAAAATTCAAAAGTTATCATGTGCTGTAATAAATTGGAAGTCTCAGCTTGTCCCTATGTACAAAGTTTTAGACAACGAACTTTGCGACCTTGTTCGTAGTTAACAGACTTTTTTTAAATTAAGTTTTGTTGCTTGTACACGTGTTTTCTTTTTATTTATGCAATTGTTTATACACAATTTGAGTTTAAACAGATACCGGTTGAGCATAGGGGAGGTGCGCAGACCCATGAAGATACATCTGTTAAAGAAAGCTTGAATGTGTTCTGTGTTCGGCAGTTGAACCAGACAAAAAGGTGTTAAAGAAAACAAAAGTATTACCCAACTCTTTAGCCACCAAGTCACTGAGGCCAAATGAGTGTTGGAGTGTTGCAGTAGTTGGAGTTGGAATGAAGATTGCGAACGAGTGGTTCAGGAGTTTTATTCATTTCTACGAAAATTTAACTGAACGCATGGAGGCATGGTTACAATTTTTTTTTTTCAAAAATAAGCCGTCAACGTAGCTCATTGTTCAATAGGTATTTTTTTTTTTTTTTTTTTTATTGATCGAAAACAGGTTCGAAAAGGTAGCTTCTCAGCACCATTTGTTTTGTCTGAGTTTTTACTTTTGGGACGAATGGAACGTAGACTTGCCAGACAGGCAAAATGTTTCCCCCAGGTAAATTTGAAAAAAAACCCTAGATTTGGTTATTTAAAAAAGAAAAAACACTTTCTGTCATCATTTTTTTAAAATGTTTTATGTACGACTTCCGAATTTCGAATTTGAAACGCGACCATGTAAGTCTGGGGTGGGATTCTGTAAAAAACGAAACGAAAAACGCTTTCGTTTGCACGAAGAATTTGCTTGTGTAACATAGGGCAAAATATTCCTGCGCACGAAAACGTTTGATCGTTTCGCCTTACAGAATCTGGCCCCTGGTTTCCCGAATGCAAAAGTATGCGGGAAATAAATACAATGCAAAATGTCAACCGATGTTTTATTTGAAACCATTGGGTAAGGTTTACACAAGGTATATAGAATAACATGGTAAAACATTGCGCATGTCCGCATCCTATCTCACTCGCACACTGTTACGTCACGTGTATCACACTGTTTTGACATTTCAGTGCAAGTTCGACGTTCTCTTAAGGTTTTTGTGGAATATTTTTTAAACAAATAAAAATAAAATGGTTATATGTGCGATATTCGGCTGTAATAATAATAAAGACAAGAATCGAAAGCAAAACAGATTTCCCAGGCGCGAAAAATTGTCGTTTTTCAGAATTCCCAAGGATGAATCTATGAAAAAAGTGTGGTAGAAAAGACAAGTTTAATGCAAATAATGCATTTGTTTGCTCGAAACACTTTAACAGTGACCAATATGCGCGAAACTTGAAACATGAGCTACTAAACTATTCACCCAAAAACAGTAAGAATTGCCTTTCACTTCCAAGGACTCTGACAATAAGCGCCAGGAGAATTATGAAAGGTGGAACACAAAACAAAAAATTGTGCGCGAAATTTTGTGAGTTTTATGTGTGAACAAATTATAAATACGTAATTAGTTAATTAATTATTAATTTAAAATTTGTATTTTCAAAGGAAAACCCTTCCAAGTGAGCAAGTTACCCAGGACACCAATGAACCTACTGCAAAATTATGCTGAAGAACAACCGACCGGATCCTTCACATGGACAGATCAAGTCAGTGAAGGTGGACTTTTTTTATCGAAAAAATACGACTTCTTGAAAGTATTTTTAATGAATATAACTCGACTGGTCTAAAAACTGGACAAAATTACATAAAAACATTGTTAGACCTTGCCGAACCTATTGATTTAGATCGCGCGATCAAATAGTTGTTTTTCCGGGGCAAAATGTTCTTTAAGATTCGAATTCTTAACAAAACACTAATTACGAATATCACTGCAAAAAAAAAGAAAAGTGAATAAAACGCTGAACTAATTGTAAAACTGATATGTACTTGTTTTTATTTGTAATATTTTCGCAGATTATAAAGGACTTTTTATACATTATGGTTATGAGGTTTGATTGAAAGAATAAAACTGCGAATAACAGCTGCCAACATTAGATTTCTTTGTTGTATTGCTGTGGAAACAAGTGGTATCGTACCACCATCAGCTCACTTTAAAACAATTTCGCCACTATATCTTGCAATTCACATTTTTATTAATTAAAAATCCACAACCCTAATATAAAGCACATGAATGTGAACTAATTTGTTCTGAAGTGTCAAAATATGTGATACACGTGACGTACATGCGCAGAACTGAACCAATATTTTCCTCCGGAATATCATACCATGTATTCTATATACCTTGAGGTTTACACAAGGTACTTTCGTAAAATAGTTATTTATCAAAAATTACAGATGAGATGGGTTGTGGATTCAATCCGGTAAAACTCGAATTCGCCTAATTTGAAAGACTTGTTTTGTAAACGCAAATAGTAAAAGATATTAGAATAACAAATTTCCACAGGCAAATATAGCTTTGGAAGATCGACTGCTTATTTCACAGCATTCTAAAATGGCACATGCAGTGATCAGCGCACAGATGGCGCAATAAGCGAAGGAAAGTAAACGAAGTCAACCATTTTTGTATCGTAGAATAAAAAAATGTAATTGTCACTCTCAGCGTTACCAAGTCAGTGCTTTCAGCGTTAATTTTAGTGCCCAATATTTAGTTTTAGTGCCGAAAAGTAGATTTAGCGCTTGTGCGTTTTTATAGTGCTTTAAAAAATATTTTATTGCTTTTTTAACGCTGCCGCTACCATCATTTTGTACAAGATTCATTTCTCTTGAAATGTAATGCGTTCCGCTGTTTGCCTTTTCGCTAATTTTTATTGATCTCGCAAATCTAGTTAATCGTGATAGTGAAAAGCTACAAAGGGTAGAAATGGAATAGAGAATCCGAACAAATTTGAAGTGGCAATCAAAAACTACAGAAGATTTATCGCTAGAAATTCATAGTCAGACATAGCTTAAGGGATTCAGTATGTGAAAAGATATTTGCGAATTGGTCGGTACTTTGCAGGCATATATATAACAGGGGTAATTTAAAAAGCAAATTAAATGTATGTAGCTACCTACCTTTTATGAATTTTATTAAAGTATTTATTTATATTTTACTGAGCAATTGCTATATGACCGAATTTGAAAAAACTTCTGTTGTTTTTTTTTACTTTTATTTTTGTTATCTACTTTGGAGCTGTTTAGAAAAAAAAGGTCAGTTTTGGTGCCCAAGAGTCAAAACTAACGCTGTAAATTAAAAAAACGGTGCTCGAACGCTAGAATGATTTGGCAACGCTGGTCACTTGTCAGAGAAGAAGAACAAGGAACGTGCGCACCTGTAAATCACGCATTAAGTCATATCTAACGGGTGATTTTTTAAGAGGTTTAGAACTTAAAAAAAAAAAAAAAAAACACAAAAAATTCGAAAAAAATGAATGAAATATTTATTTGAATCGATAGTTTGAACCTTGCAATTTAATGTTTAAGGATAATTTCATGCAAATGTTGACCGCGGCTGCGTCTCAGGTAGTCCATCCGCTGAGTCCAATTTTGGCATACTCTTTCACACATATCGGCCGGTATCTCACGAATGAATGCATGGATGTTGGCTTCCAGTGCGTCAATCGAAGCGGGCTTGTCCCTTTACACATTAGCCTTGACATACCCCCACAAAAAATAATCTAATGGTGTCAAATCGCACGATCTAGGCGGCCAATTGACCGGCCCGAAACGTGAAATTAACTGTTCACCAAACTCGCCTCGCAATTGCGCCATTGTTTCGCGTGCTGTGTGGCATGTGGCACCGTCTTGTTGAAACCACATATCATGCAAGTCAAGAACTTCCATTTCGGGCAAAAAAAAGTTTGTTATCATCGCTCGGTAGCGTTCACCATTGACAGTAACGCTGCGATTCGCATCATCTTTGAAGAAATATGGCCCAATAATGCCGCCGGCCCATAAACCGCACCAAACAGTGGCTTTTTCGGGATGCATTGGTAGCTGTTGTAATGCTTCTGGCTGATCTTCACTCCAAATGCGGCAATTTTGCTTATTTACGTACCCATTCAACCAAAAATGAGCCTCATCGCTGAACACAATTTTTCGATAAAAAAGCGGATCCTCGGCCAGCTTTCCAAGAGCCCATTCACCAAAAATTCGGCGTTGTGGTAGGTCGGCTGGCTTTAGTTCTTGCACAAGCTGTATCTTAAAAGGCTTTACGCACAAATCCTTCCGCAAAATTTTCCACGTAGTGCTGTAACAAAGGCCTAACTGCTGGGAACGGCGCCGAATCGACATTTCGCGGTCTTCTGTCACACTAGCTGATACGGCCGCAATATTTTCTTCACTACGCACAGTACGTAAACGTGTTGGTGGTTTAATGTCCAACAAAGTAAATTTGGTGCGAAATTTGGTCACAATCTTCCGAATAGACTGCTCAGAAGGTCGAGAATGCCGATCATAAAATGGAAGCAGCGCGCGATGAACATTTCGAACCGAGCACGAATTTTGATAGTAAAATTCAATAATTTGCAAGCGTTGTTCATTTGTAAGACGATCCATGGTTAAATTGCAAACCAAACTGAAGCTGTTTGACAGTGACACAAGGTACTAAACACACGTCAGCTGTCAAAACCAGTGTTGCCAAAACCAAACCAGCTAAAAAATCACCCGTTACATAGATACTGAATATTATCTGTCCTTTGTTTTATTATTTAAATGCAACTACTATCCGAATTTCTTTCTCTGCAACGCGTCTTTTGTGAATTAGTTTTGGTATTTTTACTTTTGCTACCTACTCTAATGTCGTTTTACATTGGGACCACCAGAAATCTTTTTCAGATCTCAGATTTTACGCTGCTCATGGAACGTACAACGAAATAGATCTGCTTTTGTAAATGGGATACTGCGTTACTTGACAGCAAAATCATGAATGGATATCGACTTGAAAAATGTTTCCTCTCTTGTAGATACAAATGAATTATTTTTGGTGATTTGAAGTCTTCATATGACGAGAAACATAATGAAAAAAATGATATCCATAGCTACTTCTGTATTTCGTTATTTTCGTTTTCTCGGAACTTTGAGCATTTGCTTCGAAAGCAAACTGCGCAAAATGACGTAAAACATCTGTGCAAATAATATTGGTATGTATAGATCTGAAAAAATATCGAGATCTGCAAAAAGTGATCCGATATCCGAATCAAAAAAACAGATTGATTTTAGGTCCCAATGGAAAACGACATAAAACATTATTTTTAAAGGCTTTTCCAATAAGAGGTGTTATTTTGGTATTCAAAGAAAACTGTCATTTTTTGGGATAAATGATCGGATGTTTATTTCATAATAAAGAGGAAGGTATGCTGTTAATAATGAAAAACAACATCAACAACACCACGAGCACGCATACAGGACCATATCCTTTCACAATAACACCATTTATTGAAAAACCCTTTATATTATAAAATACTTTTGCAAGCATACCTATTATTTTAACGAGTAGCAAATATACAAACCTTGCGATTGCCACGTTGACTTCGATATCCACTGCAAGGTCTCCAAATATGAGAGCACAATTTTGAAAATGGGCGCCTTTTAGACAACTCCTTTGATTGTTTACTCTGGCTGTTAGTGGCATTTGGAAATCCAACCTCATAATAATACTGCGTTATGTATACAAGATTTTGGTCCAAGAATTCATAAAATATTTAAGGAACCAGGTAGAAAACACTTAGCAGTGCTACTTAAACGAGGCACAAGCTCCACGCAAAACTACACAAACAAAAAAAAATGCTCATATTCACACTTGAAAAAGCAGCAAAACTAAGACAGCAAATCCGCTTTTGTTACTCAATACCTAGACTGACCAAGGCAACTTCGCTGCGTTTCTCATAACACCTCATCATATAGTTATGTATAGCCATTAGTTAATCTGCCTTGCACAAATAAAAATATTCGCCAATCAATTTAATTTGCATATAGCTGAGAACATCTTCGGGATGTTTATTACCTCTCTAGTCTCTAGTCTCTATCCTCCTCTATCTGTATGTCTTTCGAATCAAATCAATGTTTGTCTACTCAAAGGTGATTTGTATGCCAGATATAAAGGCAGCTATCGATCGCCTTAGGATTCTTTACACTTGGTAAACAGAGTAATAATGGCTGATAGACACGCTTTTTTTACCACCCAAGTTTTAAGCTCCAAGGTCCAACGAACAACCGTTCCCTTCACCCACCGACATAAATCAAAGGAAGCACGAGCTCGTGTTTGGGTTTTTTTTTTTTTTTTTGTTCGAGTTGGAGATAAGAACTTGACGAGGCAGAAAGAAATATCTAAAACCGGACAAACGCGTAATTCTCTTCGCTCGAATGCAAACTTGAACTTGAAGCCAAGTTACAAGTATCAAGTATTATACTAGTGGAGCCCCGGTAGTGATATGATCTTCTGTCCCCCTCTCTCGCTGTTTTGCACCCCTCATTAATTTAAGTTATTTTCGTTCATTCTTCTGCTCAATTATCGCGGTGCAAATAATTGAAAAGTAACGTCCGCGCGCAAAATAGTATTGGTATAGCAAAAGTGAAAATATTTTCACATACCCCAAGAGTTACATGTTCCCAAGATCCATACAACATGAATCTATGAAACATGAGCAAGCCACGTGACGGCCTGCACCTGCAGTAAACATATTTACCAATTTTGCACACGACCTGCACCTGCAAATCAGCAAGTGCGGCTGTATAACAGGACTAAGCAAATGTGGTAAATGTGTTTACCATATCCAAGCCAGCTTGCAGCTGCCTATATCAAAAAGTCATGTTCCAACAACGGAACTAATAGAAAGAAGCAGTGAACATGTTATAATATGCATGCACTGCCTGCAGCTGTATAACAGTACAAGCGAGGAGTCTAATTTCTGTTGTCTAGCTGTTGCGTGTTGTGTGTTACATATATATTCTTTGCTTTGTTTTGCTATTTTGAAACCAAGTATAAATATGAGCCAAGACTATTGGTTTGAGTCAGTTCAAGTTTGACCATCGATAGATAATAATTGTAAAAGTTTTAAGTTGTCCAAATTAAATGTCATTTAAAAATAAATGTAATTAAATAGTGTTCTAATCATATTGAAGATATTTAAATAAAGTGTAAACAAAAAGGTTTTAAATATGTTTTATTCGTGTCACACACGTTACTGGCGCAGTCGGAAAAAACGAAAAAAAAAAAACATTTTAAAATGGTGAAAAATATAAGACAATAAGTGAAAAAAAAAAAAAAAAACATTTTAAAGTGGTGAAAAATATAAGACAATAAGTGAAAAAAAAAAAACATTTTAAAGTGGTGAAAAATATAAGACAATAAGTGAAAAAAAAAAAAACATTTAAAAATGGTGAAAAATATAAGACAATAAGTGAAAAAAAAAAAAAAAAAAACAGAACTCATTCCATTTCAAAGAAAAGTCATCATCGGAATCAACAGCCTAGCAGAAACACCTTTAAGAAGTAAAATAAAATAAAAACAGAGGTATGGCAAATTTTAATTTACTTGAACTCGTAAGAGAAATCGCGGATTTCACGGGATTAGCAGAAGAATTAGATTTATTTATTAAGCAAGTTGACTATATTTATACATTTATACAAACTCTAGATGAAAATTCAAGAGGCTTTTTAGATTTAAGAATACGACAAAAAATTAAAGGCAAAGCCAATTTAATTTTAATTAATAATAATAATCCAACTCATTGGCCTTTAATAAAAAATGTGTTAAAATCTAACTGTGGTGTAAACGAAAGTGTCGAAAATATCGTTAATGAAATAAAAGTTTTAAAATTTGAAAACTCAGTTGAAGAATTCTTTGAAAAAAATTTAAATCTTTTAACAAAGTTGAATATAAAATCTTCTTTGAGTTCGGATATCCCGACGTGGTTTAATAGCGGACAGAATGAGGAAATTGTTTTAAAGCTATTTATTAGCAAGTTACCTAGTGAACAAAAAATTAATTCTCAATGCTAGGAACCCATCAAACTTAGCAGAAGCAAAAGCTATTCTTGTTGAAACTGACAATTTTTTTTAAGCAGTTTTATAACAATTACAATACACAAATAAAAACTCAGAATCTTTTAGAAATAGAAATCATAATATGGAAGTAGACCACATACAGACAGACAGCTCTCATGAAGGTCAGTTGCAAGAAAATATCCAAGCTGAACATTTCAATGATTCACGATTTCAAAAATTTTCAATCAACCACCTCAGAGCTCTCCCTTGCATAATAGTGAGAACTAATTCAAGTCCATTGAAATTGCTTATTGATTCCGGAGCAACTACATCGGTTATACAAAAAGGTATATTTCATAGTTCCTACAAAGCGGAACTTGAAAAGCCACTGATACTTAAGTCTATCAGTTCGAGGTCGTGTATTAACACAAAAATAACGATTCCACTTTTTAAGGAGTTCAACAGACCTTTAGCAAAAATCGAAATGCTTGAAACAGAATTATATAGAGATTTTGATGGCATAATTGGATGTAATGTTTTAAAGCCTTTACAATCAAAAATCCATTTTTCTAATTCACAGCTTATAACAAAAGAAGCTACAATACCATTAGTTTTTAGCAATCTTCCAACTCCATTTTCACAAGATGAGATTCATGTCATCAGTCAAAATGAAATTAATTTTAAAAAAAAACCCGATATATATAACATAATCTTAAGGTCCAAATCGACAAATATAACTTTTTAAAGCGTGAAACTGAGTATCTGGGACACATAATTTCCGAGGAAGGTATAAAGCCCAATCCTAATAAAATCAAATTGATTAAACAGATAATAGTACCCCAGACCATAAAACAAATAAAATCGTTTTTAGGAGTCACAGGATTTTATAGGAAATTCATTAAAGGCTACTCAAAAGTAGTCCTCCCAATGACAAAATACCTTTAAAAAGGCATTAAAATAGACGTTAAAAACAAGCAGTACATAGAGTCTTTTAACAAGCTTAAAAAACTCTTATGTACCTGCCCAGTTTTGAACAAATCACAATGGGAAGAACTGAAACAAAGAATTCATTCAAATAAAGAAAAAAAAAATAAACAAAATTAACAATACACGAGTAGATACAGCACAGTATAGAGATCGTGAATTAGTTAAGAATTTAGGCTTTCATAACATTAAATACTTACCACGATATATAATAAAAGATGTTAAACGAAAAGACAAAACTTATTTTGAAGATAAAGATGGATTTAAACGTGATAGGCAAGTTGTAAAAAGAAATTATAAACACGAGAATCCAATCGAAAATATACAATTTGATAGAAGGCTTACAGGAAGAGATTACACCAAAAGAAAAAAAAAAATAATAATAACAATGTAATTCTTGTTTAATTCTTGCAAACAAAAAATAAAATTGTAATAATAAATTAATTTGATGTTAAACAGCCTCATATTATTATACTATAAGCCTTTATTATTGTTAGAATATAAACTTAATTTAGTTAACACCCTTCCGTGTACATTCGTTTTATTTGAATAATATCTAAAATTTAATTTAATTTAATTTAAATCTAACTACGTACTAAATATTTAGACTTATTAGTTAAGCACATGCATTTCCTAACAATTATATTAATACAAATAAATCTAAGAACATACATAAAATTCTAAACCAATAGCAAGCAAAGTAAAGAATTAAGGAAGAATAGTTACGCATACGCCACAGTAGCCCGTATGGTATACATAATAAATACCGATGCTGGCAATTAATAATTATAAACAAATCTGATCAACGTTGCAAAAAAAAAAAAAAAAAAAAAATGATAATAATAATAACGTATGGACATTCACGTCTTATCAACACGTTCTCTCCATACTACGGTTGGAGGAGTTACATGTTCCCAAGATCCATACAACATGAATCTATGAAACATGAGCAAGCCACGTGACGGCCTGCACCTGCAGTAAACATATTTACCAATTTTGCACACGACCTGCACCTGCAAATCAGCAAGTGCGGCTGTATAACAGGACTAAGCAAATGTGGTAAATGTGTTTACCATATCCAAGCCAGCTTGCAGCTGCCTATATCAAAAAGTCATGTTCCAACAACGGAACTAATAGAAAGAAGCAGTGAACATGTTATAATATGCATGCACTGCCTGCAGCTGTATAACAGTACAAGCGAGGAGTCTAATTTCTGTTGTCTAGCTGTTGCGTGTTGTGTGTTACATATATATTCTTTGCTTTGTTTTGCTATTTTGAAACCAAGTATAAATATGAGCCAAGACTATTGGTTTGAGTCAGTTCAAGTTTGACCATCGATAGATAATAATTGTAAAAGTTTTAAGTTGTCCAAATTAAATGTCATTTAAAAATAAATGTAATTAAATAGTGTTCTAATCATATTGAAGATATTTAAATAAAGTGTAAACAAAAAGGTTTTAAATATGTTTTATTCGTGTCACACACGTTACTCAAGGTGTATGTGTTTGTCTAACTAGGCAATGTAAACAAAGCTCATCAGCTGAAGGTCATGAAAACGTGCAGTTTGGTAAATAATAAGCAACATTAATCTGATATGAGTGCGGGAGAAAAATGCAAACTGTCAAAAGTATTCATTGCTTGTCGTTGTCAAGCATTGCGCGGAACATTAATATTGTTTTTTTTTTTAAATAAGCTGTTAGCCACGTATTATCTAAACAAAAAAAAAACCTAAGTGAACGTGGATGTTTGCTGTTTCTGCGAAAATTCCGACTTGCGTATCGGAAAAAAATAACGTTGGGCAATAACTCATCGACCGACCTTCTTGCCATTTAATGACTTAAGTCCACGGTGCTTGGATTTTAGAGGCAAAGCAAGACACTTTGCTGAGAACAGATGACAGGTTTCTTTTTTTTTCGTTTGCAATGGTGGTAGCACAATTATTATTTTTTTATTTGGCAGTAAAGTGCCACTTGGGAAATACAATGCTGTCACAGAATTGGTCTCCTATTCAAAAAAAAAAAAAAAAATAGTACTCTGTACTAAAGCTGTGCGCGGAACTTCGTTTTAGCGTTTTTTTTTTTAGGGGATACAAATATGTACACTCACCAGATACTCACTAAGGGAGGAAAAAACCAAAACTGGGAAAACTACCTACTAAGTTTCGAATTTTTGTAAATAAGTTAGAAACAGGTTTTCGTTATTTGAACTTAATAATTGCAATTTAAGCCTCAAAACATCCATAAAGATGTCTTATAAGCCATTTGTCACTCTTCTCTTTCGCCTCGGTCTAACAAATAAAGATCCAAACAGTGTTTTCGATTTAAGGGCACCAACTCAAGAAGACTGTAGTCGCAGTGGCTTACAATTAGTGTTAGTCTGTTGGACTACTAAGCGAGGGGTCTCAGGTTCGAATCCCGCAAAAACCCAAATTCCAACTTATGGTTTTTTTCAACTGCGCTACCTCTCGCGAACGTCTGACAAACATCCGAGAGTATAAATATCTTGTAAGAGCTTCTCAATTAGCCGTTTGGAGTCGGCATAAAACTGTAGATCCCTTCCATTCGTTCCAAAAATGAAAAACTCACACAAAACGAATGGTTGTGAGAAGCTAGGCCTAGGGTCCCTCCGGACCTGTTGCGCCAAATATTTATTTAACTCAAGAAGACTGAAACGCTGTAATCTTTAAACAACGAATACAATTTATACTGCCAAAAATAATGTTATTTTCATTTGTCAAAATGTCACAAAATGTTGAGCTCGAAATAAAATAGTTTCATCCTATAAATGGATTTTTAGAATGAAGTCATTAAACTGAGAGGATCACTAAGCAGACCTATTGCAGGTGCGTTTTTTAGAGCTTCGATCTCAGCAAAGCAAACCGGAGTAAAAAATAACGCAAATAAATGGTCCCCAGCAGCTGTTCAGAAAGCTCGTTTTATCGCTGGAAAGTTGGCAGCCTGTCCTAGACCACAACCAATCAAATCATAGGTAACAAATCAATCGCGGATATGTTCGCTAAGTGAAAAATTGACGAAGAATATGTTTGCGGTAAATTTTAAAAGATTCATTTATTTTCGAATTTGTAGAGATTGTGTGGAAATATTTCTGTATTAATTCTAAAAAAAAGGATAACGCCTTTAAAATGTGAACCATGTTGCTAATATACATAATATATTATGTGGAAAATATTTATTTTGTTTTACATAGACCACAACAACGTTTTTAAGTTGTGTAAATAATAATAATAATAAGAGGAAAGAAAATTGTGCGTTTACGCTGTTTTTTTGTCTTTGTCGGTCACAAAAATATCCTTAAATAAACAGGAGAGGTAAGGTAAGACATTTTTTTGTTATTTTGTGATTAGTACGACTTTAAGACATATGTAGAGAATTGTGGTGGGAATGGGATGAACATTGCCCATCCAAAGAAAAACACTTTTTTTTTAAATGATATTCATCCTTTTTCATATTCTTGGGTTTAAAAAATAGCGGAGAATTTAAAATCTGAGGGTGTACAGGTACCAGAAACTGATCTGAAAGATAAACACATCAATATTTATTTAATGATTACATTTTACAGGCATTAATAGGGTAAATTTGTTGTAAGCAATACTGTGAATAAAATACAAAACAATTTAACAAGAAGTTAATGCATTTTTTAATAGTATCCCTTGATTTAGTTGTTATTTTAAAATTAGTTTATTTATGCCTTTCTTTATGAATTTCCACCAATCACAAAAAAACGCCTAGTATGTTATAAATAGAGAAACTCTGCGAACAGATCCATATTATAGGTACCTACAAAGGTGGCAAGATAAAATGTTCTCCCCCTGGTGTTCAAAACTAAACGTTTATTCCCAAGTCCCAAGTGGCTCTTGCTTTGCTGAGTCCGAGGCTAAAAAAAACGGCTTAAACTGACATAATTCTGACATTAAAGTAGTTTGACATCTTTGCAAATTATAAAAAGTGGTTGTACACATGCAAAATAATTAAAAAAAAATTCAATTAAAGGGTATTCCAAGGAACACGGGAGAATTATTTTTTGATTGGTTTGTTTAACCACACTCTGCTTTTTGAGGAAAAGGTTAGCCTTCTCTGCTTAGCTGAGTGTCAATCGTATTAAATGTTGTCAAATAGTTCGGCTAATAAAACATTTTAGCAATGGCCACGAAAAAAAAATGTGCTTATAGCTGTCAAAAATGTGCCGATCAGTGGATTAAAACTCAGGTAAATAGCGTCCGTTGCTGACAGGTGACAGCGCATCCAAGCTGAACACAGCCTTTCGCTGAACATAGAACAGGGGGAGAAGTAACATCAAATTCCCTTTCGCTGAACATGGAAGAGGCGGCACAGAAACGTCAAAGTCATCTTTTGTTTGAATTAATGACCGAATCGCTTTCAATTTTATGCGAGAAACAGATTAACACAGCGACTTTGACAGCAACAGCAACATCGAATTTAGGATTAGCTCTAACGTTGATATCGCTGTCGATGTTGCTGTGCAAAAATGTGTTCAAAGTAGTTAAAAAAAATTGATTCTAAAAAGTTGTCAAAGTTGCTGTTGATGTCGCTGTGTTAATCTGTTTCTCGCATTAGTTTCCTTTTTATATATTTACCCCCTCATTGATAAAAAAAATGTGCACAAGTAAGTTAATTAGCAAACGTCAGATAGCATACAAAAATTGGACATAACGGCTGTGTAACAAGTTGATAACTTTTACACAGCCTTTATTAATACGGGGGTTATTTGCTTACATTTTCTCTTTAATGAACAATAAAGTTTGAAGTTTATAAATTATAACTACGAATAATTACTTAAATTATTTGATTTGATCAGCAATAGCGTCAGTCAGCTTTATTTTCTGTGACATTTTTGACACTCCCGGTATAATCTGTAAGAGTATTTCATTTATACGTTGACAAGTACCTAGGACCATTAAGTAGAATTTGTATCGATCTTTCTTTACAGCCAGCTGACTCGCTGATTTACGACGTAATAAATTGTAGACTTATTTGTTTGTTTTTCTAATGTGGTTTTCCATTGGGACAAAAAATCAATCTTTTTTTTGATCTAAATCACTTTTTGCGTTCCATTGGGACGAAAAATCAATCTTTTTTTCGATTCGGATCACTTTTTGCAGATCTCGATATTTTTTCAGATTTACGCATACCAATATACTTTGTACAGCTGTTTAACGTCAGTTTAAGAAGTTTCATTTCGAGGCAAATGCGCAAAGTTTCGTGAAAACCAAAATAACAAAATACATAAATAGCTATGGATACGATTTCGGAGGAATTATTATCTTCATTATCTCCCTCGTCATCTGAAGACTACAAACCACCAATAATACTTCATTTGTATCTACAAGAAGGAAAACATTTTTGAGGGCGATATCCATTTGTGATTTAGCCAAAAACGAATGCCATTTGAACAGCTGATATTGTTGTCAATTAACGCACTAATCCATTTACAAAAGCAGATCAATCTCGTTGCGCGTTCCATGAGCACAGTAAAATCTGAGATCTGAAAAAGATTTCTGGTGGTCCCAATGGAAAACCACATAAGCGACCTGTACTCCTCATCAGTAAATTAAATGTTGTCATTGCTGTGCCTATTTGTTGAACAACTACAATGCAAGAGCCAGTTTTATACCCAACACATCCCACAATATTCAACGACCTAGGATAAAATGCTTATTTATTTCGGTAAAAGCTCGTTACGAATATCAGTTTTTAGGTTGCACCAAAATTAGTAACACTGGAAATAATTCCACCGTCCCTGATCTGTCAAAAATAAAAACTTATATCACCTCCTTAAGTTTTTAATTTATTTGTGAGCCAATAAACCAAAAAAAAAATGTAGATTATCCGTATTGCGGACTCGGAGCGTATGAGCAGCTAAGTGGCCATCATAACAAATCACACATGTTGTAAATGTCAAAAATATTTCATGGATCATTTAAGCAATCGTCGCGATAATCTGATGACGCGCAGCAACAATTAGCCAAACGCGAATTATGAGCACTCCTGTGGTGATAAATTTAACGGGCGCTTGGGTATTAGTTCAGGTCGAGTGTACCCGTATAAATCTGTCAAAGTCACTGATCTTCTATATATAATGATCGGTGAGTAGCGTTTCACCCTTCAAACTAGAAATATTAAGCAGTCAAAACGCGCACCAACAACACTTAAATTAATGGCTACGTTTATGGTCGCGTAATGGATTTGCTGAGCATTGGCATTTTTGTCTGTCGATCTGTGATTTATGTGCGCCATCATTATGACTGCTGTGCAGTCCACCGCTACCAGATAGCCCATCGAACGAACAATGATGATCAGAGTTAGCGATGCACGAAACTGAGCTTCCGTTTCGTAGTTCATTTGCAGTTTGTTGGGCTAGGCGAGAGCCGAATGAGGTCGCTGCTGTGTTCGTCTAAAATGCCATTGAACAAAAAAAAATTAAAACTGAACAATACTATAGAAAGAAGACATTCTTGACATGATTTCTATGGGAGAACGCCTCCTTTACGAGAAATATATACCTATACTTGTTGATGTTGCCAAAAGAAGCTGATGGTTGTACAGGTGTTTAAAGATGGTTGCCGTATGACAGACTATGTTCTGACAGGCTGTGGATCGCTGGAAACGAAGTCGTACAAATTGGCTAATTCTGTGATTTTGATCAGAGCCCGGGTGCGATTAACCAAGCAGCAGATTGCATGTTGCGTTCGTAAGTTCACAAGAAATACAATGGGAATTAGCGAGTATGAGAAATCAGTAATCTGACACTGACGGATTATGAAAAGGTGTTCTTTTATTCTGAGCAAATAGTATGAAAAATACTGGCCAGTACTTTCGGGTGCTTCTTTCCGAGAAACTGCTAATATTTGCTCGTTGAATCGTTATTATTGATTTGTGAAATGTTTCCTTATTTTGTATGTATTATTCACTGACTCGGAACCAACAAATAACAAAAGTCAATGATATTTGCATGAATTAACCGAAAATTGCAAATCGACTGATCGACCACCGGTTAGGCTTCTTATAACCGCATTTGATGACAGTTGCGCTACAAAATAGCCAGTCAATTAGAATAGATGTATTCTATTGCATAAGATGCCCAAATTTACCTCTGATTATAATTCCTACCTATTGACATTAAAGAATTCAAGGTTTATTAGAAATCTAGATTTCTTTAGTTTCCTGCTTTGTACGCCATTTTATATTTGACCATTATGAGGCAGGAGTGGCTATAATGACAGGTGGCGTCAATTTATATACATACTGCAGCTCAATGTCCAACTGTTTTCAATTGTTGTGATAAATCGTGTCACCTCTTGTAAGCATCTGACAGTGATACGTGGGTAAATATGCCAAGACAAAAACTTGTTAATGTCACTTTTACTACGTCAGGTGTATAAACAAATTGACAACTGAGAAGATGCTTATGTCGTTTTCCATTGGGACCAAAAATCAATCTTTCTTTTTTTCGATTCGGATCACTTTTAGCAGATCTCGATATTTGTTCATACCAATATACTTTGTACAGCTGTTTTACGTCAGTTTAAGATGTTTGCTTTCAAGACAAATACGCAAGGTTTCGTGAAAAGCAAAATAACAAAATCCACAAATTACCTATTTTAATTGTCTCCCTCATCATCTGAAGACTACAAATCACAAATAATACTTCATTTGTATCTACATCGAGCGAAACATTTTTCAGGTCGATATCCATTTGTGATTTTGCCAAAAACGAATGCCATTTGAACAGCTGATATTGTTGTCAAGTAACGCACCAATCCATTTACGAAAGCAGATCAATTTCGTTACACGTTCCATGAGCACCGTAAAATCGGAGATCTGAAAAAGATTTCTGGTGGTTCCAATGGAAAACGACGTTAGTCGAGAAATTGTTGACTCAATTTGTCGGTTACTCATTCAAATACGTCAAACTCCGAAACATCTTGTCAGACTTAGTACATAAGAGTTTCTATTTCTATATATTTGTCAACCAAAACGTTTTATTTGTATGAAAATAATGATTATCTTGTATTCTCGCTGTTAATTCATCCATTACTTGATTTTGTCTCATTTCTCTGACCGTATCAAAACAAAACATAGCAACACACTGCGTACTAAAAATAAACAACGAACCTCAATGTCATTTAATTTCTATTTTGAGGTTATAGTTCGAGCGATTATTTTATTCGCCGGTTTGGGGAATGGGGAGAACTAATGAATGTTGTGGATTTTGAATAAACATTGAAAGCTCGCGACAAAACAAATTAAATGATTCATTGGCGTCCAGACCAACGAAATATTTCATAAACTTTTTTTTTTCTGTTTAATAAATGTTTATGAAATGTTTATGAAATATTTATGAAACATTTATTAAATGTTTATAATATGTTTCGTTGGTTTGGACATACCTTAACAGTCGTTCAACTTGCACGTACCTACACCAATTTATTTTGCAGGCCTTTTGATTTGACACAGGCCAAAAAAGCCAATGGGCGCGTTCAAGAATTTAGTTATCTTAAGTCGACAAGATTGGTCTGGATAAGACGTAACCTGAACGCAAAAAGTAGATTGGTCGGGAACGTCACTTTTTCTGAGTTTTAGCTGAGTATTCGAACTGTCAACTTAGTACGCAGTTACGAATTTCTTGACTAGATTCGTCGGCTACCCCTCCATAAACGTCAACTGTAACAGCTGCTCATATGACCGATTTCAGCCAATCAAATCCGAGATTCATCTAATCAGAAAGCTGTCAGACTTACTAAACTGGATACTGGAATGTTCCCAATCGCATAAAATAGAAGTCAAATAAAATCCGCGCCGGGCATAAGTGAGATGGATAAGTGGGAAAATACCAAAATTTTGGACGTTTTTTTTTTTTTTGGGCTTCTTTCTGGGCAACGATTTTGGTTTTGGCGCTTAAAGTAAACGAAATTATGGCAACCCTGCATATGAATGAATCTTAAGTCGATGCTACATGGAAACGATTTAAGACCTTATGCGGGACCTTTATACCGGTTGCCGATCAATAGAATAAAAATATTACTTCAATTAAATATTTATGAAGTCAAACAAATTTTCAGCACGCTTTGAACTGTGTTTTTCTGTTGCATCATATTAGAGTTGTAATCTAGTTTAGTAAGTCTGACAGTTGGCATACTGAATGTGTCTCAGTTTCGATTGGCCTGAGTCGGTAACATGAACAGTTTTTTTTTTTTTTTTTTTTTTTTTCAAATGACATTTATGGAGTGGTAGCCCACGAATCTAGTCTAGAATTTCCTGACTGAGTACTAAGTTGACAGTTTGTGTAAATGTGGCTGACATATAGGGGCAAAAGTGACGTTACCGAGCAATACATTTTTTGCGTTCAGTTTTGTGCTCATAAGCTGAAAGCAAAGAACCGCGATCGCTTCAACTGTCAAAACTTAAAGTTCTTGCCCACAAAAACCGACAATGGGGACGTTCGAAATCATAGTTTAGTAAGTCTGACAACTGTCTGACTTGATGTATTTTAGTTTCGATTGGCCCTGAGTGGTCACGTGATTAGTTTTTGCATTTGACGTTTATGGAGGGGAAGCCGACAAATCTAGTCAAGAAAAACCTGCCTGCATATACTCAGTTGATATTTCGAAGAGTCAGATTTAAAATAAACAGAGTGGCCGTGGCAGAATTCTGAAGAGTCGAAAAAAGGGCCGGTGAGAGAAAAAGGTGACATTTCTAAGACTACTCTGCGAATTTCGAATTTTCGCACGATATTTAACAACCAATAGTTCGCATAACAGTGTAATAGTGTTGTGATAGCCAACCGTGTTACATTTTAAATGTACCTACTTATTTGAAAATAAAAATTATGAGGGGTCTTTTCCGAATAATAAAGGGCAAAATCAAACAAAAAAAAAAAACAATTTAAGTTGCTAAGTTAACGCGTTAGGATTCCTAGTCCCGGAGAATCTAGTTGACGTTTTACATAAACTAGGTATCCGAACGTCCCCAAAGAGTCTCAGCCACAATTGGATCCGGAAAGTTTGGCCAACTTTTAACATTTTTTATTCAAGGGGTAGGGTTTTTGCGGCACAAAAACAAAAACACAGGGATGGCGGCCAGAGAACTTTAGTATCTATAGTTAGTACACACTCTAAAAAAAGTTACATCTAACAATATATGTATAACACGTCTGATATAAACATCGACCAGTTTTATTTGGCACTGCGATCACGTAGTACGAAATTGGCTTTTAACAAAAGAACAGACACTTCAATTAGATGGGGCACTCATTCGATTTTGGTCAAAGAAGAATACTTAAACGATTTGATTATCATATTTACAAACCCGAGAATATCAGTTTATTTGTTCAACTTTACAGATTGTGAAAACTTTATTTGTTTTGAGTCAGAAGACATTTGTTGTTCTCCCTGTTGAACAGGATGTTGTAGTCAAAAGTCAAATTTCTTAAGGTTCTTATCATCGTTTTAGTAAAAAAACTTAAATTTACCCAAAATTTATTCTATTCTATTGTAGTAAACATGAATAACCTGCTCCATCCTTGCTCTTAAAAATAGACTTGTCGCTCGACATGTCTAGTCTTCAGTTCATTTAACGATGCCTGAAGGTTGGAAACCTGATCGAGCTTATCTAATGTCAATGCGACCATAAGTGTCGAATCGAAATTGATGGCTGTGGCTATCTAATAGTAATTCGCGCAAAGTGAAACTGCGATCCTTGTTTAGTCATTCGATGGAATGTGGAGTAGGTAAGTAGTTTGCCTTCTGAAATGAATGCCAGGTAAAATGTCAGTTACAGATATTTCCTATCACCGACAGCTGGATTTTATGTTGTGTTTTAGAAGATAAGCGAAATGAAGCCACGCAATAAATTAGTATCCGAAACAAAAATCAACTCTGTCCCTCAAGCTGATTCAATGACCCCAGTGCGCCCGACTTACCACGATATTTCTTTTGTGCGCGCGTTCTTTTCCGCAATAGATATGTACGTATGCTTGCGCCACTTTCTCAATCAAAGAAGAATTGGAAAAAAACACCACTCTGTGATGTTTCTAGTTTTTGATTGTTTTTTAGCTTTCTTGTTCTCATAAAAAAAACAAAATTAGTCAATCACGAAAGCTGACACTTTTATTTTCAATCACTTTGATCACAATAAAATTCACGTTTTTCCACGATCGCAAGTCACGCTCTTTGTATCGTGGTTGCCATTTGCTTTGGGGTTTTCTTTCACTGAAATTGAAAATACGTTTTTGTTTCTTATTCATTTGTGAGACACTTGAAGTTCCAGAGAAAACAACGCGCTATCCATCCGACTTAGTATGGACGTCACGTGGGAATGCGGACAAGTAACTTTTAGTGCAAGTGGAACTTAACTATTGCACAAAAACCAACAACTACGCACGCGCGAATGCGTATAGATAAACAAAGAGCCGAAACGTTCGCTTTCCAGTGGTCAAGCCAGACCAACGGATAAACCAGGCGATCGAAGCGCAGACTAGAAGAAATTCATATGCGCAGCACATGCACCGAGGAAATCACTTTCCAATGGCAAATTGCTATTCTGAGCGGTGCCGAAGAATGGCTGCAAGTAAGCCAGGCTTTAAATAATTTTTTTTTAGCAATAATTCTGTCGGCGAAATGACTGCCATCCTGTTGGGACCGGTCTGACTTTGCTTGGATGCAAATTACTTTTTTAGATCTTCCCCAACAGGTCCAACCACTTCTTCTTCTGCATTCGAGCAGATTCTATTTCTAGCATAGGGTGCGACCAAAGTCCGACACTTGTGCCATAGGAAGTTAACAAAAAAAAAAAAAAAAAAAACGTTAACAACAGTTGTGTGGTGATCGTGTACAAATTTAAAATTTAGCAAGTGTGACCTTTCGGACCCAACTTTAGTTGTTAGTGATAAGAAAGGCAAAAAGACAGACAACTGCTTGAAAGTACGGTTTCACGCTTTAAGCGGTAGCGGGATATACGCTTCAGCTAAACAAATACACACCGTAAAAAGCTTGTACTGAGATTCCGCTTTCCGACCGATTCTATGAGAAGCCGCAATGAAACTGACTCTGAGCTTAGCCATTCGATTATTTCCAGACCCGGCCAGAGTCAGGTCGATTGGAAGAAATAGTATAGAGGCAACTCACCATACCGGTGTGAAGATGATCTTTTTGTTGTTGGTGGGGCCGCAATTAGGCGCTCCAAGCTCCAACATCGTAGCTACAACCTGTTTTGGTTGTTGTTTGTATAAATTGATCTAGAGAGTGAGAGAGAGAGTTATCGTGATATGGTAAATGGTAGGATTAACAACGGTTTACTGAATTTGTTTATAATACTAGTCTAGTGCCGGACTAGCTACGCAATTCTATCGAGTGTCATACTCGGAAGTGCTTCATGGAGCATTATACACGTGATTTCTAGACTTTGATTACTTTTGACGGTTCGTGATGGCAGTAGAGTTGTATGTCAAATGCAAAGTTGATATACTCTGCATGACAGTAATTAATACGGACGTAGTTGTAGGGTTGCATGACAACGTATTGGCGTGGTGCAAGTAGACGCATGTGTGCATGTACATGCAGGTAAACAATAACACAAGTAAGAAGCGTGTGGCGTCGAATAATCGTTTGAAATTTGTATCGTTTTTACAGAGTGACGTTCCTGCATTATTGACGAAAGACGTGCAGTCTCAAATTGAGAAAAAATACATTTCCCTGCCTGATGGAAGCTTAAAATTGCTCTCATAAATATATACGTTTGTTGATAATACAGTAGAGCATTTTAGTGAAATCTATCAACATTTGGTCAAACAACATTCCCACGCCCAAAAGTAGGTCAGAAGAGAGCCAAAAAAATACAGCAAATTCTAGTCCAAGAAATTTCTTAGAGCTAGTTAACTGTCAAATCTTCGAAATGCCCATTTGTATAACTGACTACTTATCTTATGTCGTTTTCCATTGTAACAGAAAAAGCATTTTTTCAGAATCAGAGCAGTTTTACTGCTCTCGAATCAGATGGCTGTCAGATTTCATGTTCCATTGGCCGAAAAAGAGCAATTTTGCGAATCTCGATTTCTGAACGAAATTAATGTGGTATTCGTTTGGGCTTCTTCAGATTCGCTCTCAGATTTCAGATTTCGTAAATAAAAATTAGCTAATCGAACATAAAAACGTCACTTGCTCTTTTTTTTGATAATATTCGTGCGATTCGAATATGTGTAGCCTTCAACACTTTTCAAAACGTTTTCCATTCACTGGTTAAATTTTATATTAAAACTTTCGAAATTTGCGTCTCGATTGATTTTTAAATATTTATACATAACCAATTTACTAAAATAACTCACCCGATGCAATGTCTTTCTTTGCTGTTGAACAAATTCACGAAAACCTAAACAAACTCCAACAGCTGTCAAACTCAAACGCACTTGTATTGGTAAATCTGAGAAAATATCTAGATTCGCAAAAGTGCTCTGAAATCTGAAAAAGATTGCTTTTGTTTGTACCAAACGAACATAAAAACTGCTCTGAGAAAGACCAATCGAATACCACTACCACATAAGGCCCCATTTACACATTTTTACACGAGACGGGACACAGAGATCCGTTTGCCCGCAGTCAATGCTAATAAAGGCGTTAGAATGAGATCACAAATCAGACAATTGAGGTGTCATGGATGTTCTAACCATAATTATAGATACGTAAAGCGGACGTAAGCACAAGTTCCGACGACCAACAGTTCTGCAATCAGGTGAAAACATTTCTATTTCCGATTTAAAACATTTGAAATGAGTGTGTTAGTTAATTTCAGGAAATTAAACCCACAATTCATCAATCTTTTGTACGAAATAAACAAAAAATTGTCCATGTATCACTTCCGGTAGCCATTTTGTTTTATAGGAACGCGGAATTTCGTTAACCATCGCTATAAAAATATTAATATGCGGAGGAAAAACGCCTACCACGTAAACAAAATGGCCGACCAAAATACGTGTCGCGTGTTAGGTATAATGCTGTCCCTTTCAGTCAGACAGCTATTTATTATTGGGCATCCCCTCAATCCTATTTTATTTATCCCCTCAATCTTTCGTGCTAGAAATGTATGGTGGTATAAGTGTAGCATAACACCTACTTACACTAACACCAAAACATTAGTCATTTGTCAAACTTTAAAGTGTGTTATTAATTACGTTTTTAGACGTCAAGTCCGTGAAAAGTAGAGACAAATTTACATTTGGGTGCAATTAGGCCAACTACGCTCTACTTGACACTTTCAGGACTCACAGTAGTTGTTGTTATTGCGTGTTGAAAATCCTACTTTAATTTACTTTGCTGAGATCGAAGCTAAAAAAAAACAAACATGTCTATTAGGTATATATCAATTAGTTTCTGTTTGTTTTTCAATAAAATGGAAGCAGCATGGAAAGGAAGTGACGCAAACT
The DNA here is from genome assembly GCA_946477585.1 of Cheilosia urbana. NCBI lineage: Eukaryota > Metazoa > Arthropoda > Insecta > Diptera > Syrphidae > Cheilosia > Cheilosia urbana. The sequence goes on along the minus strand of OX297854.1, from coordinate 11,977,328 downwards.
GTCAAAAACATGAAAATTGTTTGTTCAACGCGTTCCCTTACTTTCCAGTTGTTTGCATAGCGAGAAGATCCTGTCACACCAAGGCAAAAAAATTATTTTACAAAAACATTAACCCAGCAAGTACGGGAATAGTCCTAATAACATGGGATGGACGTGGAAAATGTCATGAAACGTCAAAAACTCTCTCAGTAACATAAAACGTGAATTCATAATGGGAACGCTCAAGTAATTACCTAGTTTAGTAAATCTGACAGCCATCTGATGTAACTCGGTTTTGATTGGATGGTCATATGAGCAGCTGTTTCAGTTGACGTTTATAGAGGGGTGGCCGACGAATCTAGTCAAGACAATCGTGACTGAGTACTAACTTGACAGTTCGCATTTGTGGCTGATGTGAGAAAAGTGACGTTCCCGACCAATCTAGGTTTTGCGTTCAAGTTACTATGTACATCTTATCCATATCCAGACCAATCTAGTCGAGTTAAAATAACTAGATTCTTGGATGTGTCCGATATTTCGAGATAAACAAATGTCAACACAACAGAAATTCATATTTAACAGATTTTGCTTGAAAAAAATATTAAAAAGTTGATTCACTTCGTTCGTGCATCTTTTTGTGAGTCTTTTCTGACCAACAAAACTCTGCCAAAATTGACTTAAATCTTGGAAATAAATTTTCGTACGAGAACAGAACATTTTACTTGCTTATCTTGCCACAAAGCAATTTAGTGTCATTCCTGTCATAGGTGCCTACGCTATTCGAGGACGAGACATCCATCCAACACGTTTTGCAATAAAATTGTTTTTCAATTTTTATGACATGAAAACAATTGGGTACCTATATAATTTAAACTGATTACTTCTCAATCGTATAATCAAATCGCCAATCATTCAACTCTGTAACGTTTGATCTCTGACCAGTACGGGGTGCGTGGAATGCTGGCGACAATGTCACAGTTCGCTGATTTTGGAGATATAATTAGAAACATAACGTATTACAACCATCGATTAAAATATTAACTTCCGTGATTTTCACTTCCAAAGTTCTGTTTCTATTTTGTTGTTCTTCAAATCATTAAACACAAAATTATTTCTAATTTGTTTTTTACAAAACCTAATTAGTAACTTTATTTTAACAGCTGAACAGTTGATTTAATCTGCGTAAGTATATATTTATATACCTACAAATTCACCCGTGTGCTAAATTTCGACTGTATTAGAATTTGAACTCGTGCGAATTTCGAATTTTCAGGGTGCAGCTCAACCAATCTCTTTATTTCCCAAACAAAAGTCCAGCTTCTTACGGCACCTATGCTTGGGGCTGCTGCAAATGTCAATTTCGTCCTAGGACCTAACATTTTAACTGAATCAACATTTTTCTTTTTTTTTTTTTTCCTTAAATTTCAAGTTTTAAAACATATTTTTCCAAAACTATTAACAGAAATACTAGAAAAACTTGTTTTGACAATAATTTTAAAGAACAAGTTCTTGACTTTCAAAAATGCTATAGTCCTTTTTTGTAAGTGCTGCCGTTATTTTTAAAATATATTTTCTTTCATTAAGTATTTTTTTTAATCACCCCTCCCGACCAAACGGTGCAAAATAGACCCCCTCCCCACATCCCAACCCAAATTAAAAAAAAATACTTGTTTTTGAACCCTCTACAAAAGCGAGTACCAATTTTTGGCGCCAACGTTCAAAATCGTAGGCTGTATTAGCTGGAAAACGTCAGATAGCATATTTAATAATTTATTACGTTCTCATTAACTACAACACTACATAATTGGAAGACGTTTTCGTGGAAAACGACATTATGGTAGGTATCTACATTTACACCCCACCCCACATAAATTCAACATTTCTGGAGAAAAAAAATCGAAATCGTATTTTGCGTTCCCACTGAAACTTCAACATTTTAAATGACAGCTAGTGTCAGAATTGATTTACTGATCTTTTTTCTGTTTATTAGGTAATCAGAAGTGGTTGACCCTTAAGAATGCAATGAATATTTTTTGTTCCATATTTATAATTTTAATACCCTGAATTGATTGATTTGTTGACAACTGTTTTTTTTTTTTTTTTGTCAGCGGTCTGAAAAATCATTAATTGCGTTTTTCATTGGAGATCCGAGAGAATTGCCCGAAACTCGAAATTACTCTTTTCAATTAAATTCGATGAAGCACTTTTGTAATAGTGGTAGACATTGGGTCGTATGAATAAAACGTTACTTAGCCTTCTGACTGAAAGGAACAGCATTACCCAGCACGCAAAAAAAACGTGACACGTATTTTAGTCGGTCATCTTGTTCTTGAAATATGTAAGGAAAAACTTCTATTTTCGATTAAGTTTTCGAGTGTCTTTCCGGAAACCCGGTTTTCGGCTCGCTGTGAATAGGGTATTACAGAAACCACTTTCTCACGGATTTCTACATACACGTATTATTTAAAAGTTTGCACTAAGAATTCAATGGGCTTCTGATTCTGACAACCATTCGTTTATAGAAGTTTTAATTTCTTGGGAAGAACTATAAGGACTAACCGTAATTTCAATTGAATTTTCCCATCTCTTGATGTTCTTTAAACTGAATAATGTTTTTGACCGTAACGTGTCAGATTTGAATCCAGATTCTGCCGTAAATAATAATTTTTATGAGGCAACGCCTCTTCTTGAAATTTTTTTATTCGCTTGAACTTTTTTGTTGCTGAACTATGCCCTACTTTTTTTTATATTTTCTATCTGTCAAATTTGATTTTTTGTTTGAAATTATAATAACCGTAGTATGCGCTTGTGTTTCTGTTTGACTGCTTCTCAAATATTTAGATCACTTTTCTTTTTTCTAGCGCAAATCGCAAGTAATATATCCACCATATCCACAAGGTAAGCAAGCTTCGCAATAGGTACCCAAAATATAAATTTCTGATAAAGATGAAATTACACATTAGGAACAGAACGATGTCCAATTTAATTAAGAGCCCAACTCTGCAAATCTGCTCAACTTCGTCCAATAAGAATGAAACCTTCAAATGCGAACAACATTTTCTAAATATTTCCAAAAAACTACAGACATTCTATGTCGATGAGGAGTTCTTCGACATAATCCTGATTGCTGGCATCGACAAGGTTGAGGTGCAGGCGCATCGAGTTATTCTCTCGGCATCGAGTGATTACTTCCTTGCAATGTTTCGCAACAATTTGGGAGAACTTCGATCTACTGAGGTCGAACTGGAAGATATCGATAGCGGCACTTTGAAGCAAATTGTCGACTATATGTACAACGCTTCAATTGAGCTCAGTTGCGAAACGGCAGAGACCATCCTAAGGGCAGCAGATTTCTTTCAGATGGATGCCCTAATAGCAATCTGTTGCGATTTCATGGGACGCCAGTTGGATGTCAGTAATTGCCTTGGTATTGCATTATTTGCTGAGCAACACAGCTATGAAGAGCTGTTTAAAAAGTGCTCAAAATTCGCTTATGAGCATTTTGAGAAGGTATGCGGTGAAAAGGAGTTCTACCAGCTAAACGACGGGCAACTGGCCAAATTCCTATCAAATGACCATCGCTATAAGCGTTCGGAGGAAAAGCTGTTTCTCGCACTGTTGGCATGGGTCGAACATGATGAAGTAAATCGTAAAACACTACTCTCCAATATTTTGTCGCATGTTCGTTTTCAGCTTTTGAAGCCCAAGTTCATTGTCGAGAACAGGCCGTCAGTTGGCAAATCCGTTGAGTCTGACGATATTATTTTCAGTTGGCTTCAATGGCACCTATCACCAGAAACTCGCACTGTGTCTTCAATTGAGCAAAAGAAATCGAAGTGGCTTGTCTTTGCTACTTCTAACGGGGACAATTTATTCAGAGTCTCGATTTACAATTCGGAATTGAACTTCTGGTCATACGATAACTGGCCATGTCCAATGATTAGGCGCACAGAGTACAGTACCGTTGTTGTAAATAACAAACTAATTATCGCTGGCGGTATAACTATTTTGGGTGCTCCAACGAATAGCGTCGAATGTCTTGATCTTGAAACAATGGAATGGATACCTCTACCTCCCATGCTGTGTAAGCTCAGTAAAGTTGCGATAGTGGAATTGAATGATATGCTGTACGTTGTCGGAGGCTTTGACGGCGAGAAATGGACACGGATGGTTCAGCTGTACGATTTTGATGACGACTCGTGGGAGGAAGTGGAGCCCTTGCCCGAAGAATTTTCAGAGGTACAGGTTGCTGTTCTTTTCGGTTTAATTTACGCTGCTTCGGAGTCGCACACCGATGTTATATACTATGATCCCGACATGAATGAATGGGTCAATATTGAACGCGAAAGCACTGAAAATAGTGAACAATGTACGTCTGGTATCGCTGCAGTTGGCGAATACCTCTACCTTATTGAAGGGGATTGCTATGAAGATGAGAATAATGTCGAACGTTATGATCCTTCAAAAGATTCTTGGACAAGTGTCAACTCGCTGCCACTAGGCCGACATAAAATTAAATGTGTAGCGCTAAATAATCGACTCGTAGCTTGCGCAGGAACACATAACAATGTTCAGCAGCAACTAGTGGACGTGTATGACCCTGAAACGGACAAATGGACTTCACTTTCACCATTGCTGGAGCGTGGGTATCTTTCTTCTAATCTGTTTACAGTGTAAACTAAAGTACACTCTGCTACATGTACCTCGTTTCTTCTTGATTCTTTCTTTTGTAACAATAAATGCTTAATAAAACTAAAAACGATGGGGTTTAATATTTATTCACATGGAGTAGTTTAGCCGAATATATCGCTGACGTCTTATGAGGAACAAGTGAAACAGTTACATGGGTTCAAGACGTAGCCCTCTCCGGCGGCAAAGAATAGTCAAAGCCACCTAACTGCAGCTAGTCAGTTGAATTAGAGAACTCTTTGAAATCTTAAACAGTTCAACATAACCCTACTTCGGAAGAGAAACCTTCTCCACTAGATACACAAAATACGTTATATTTACTTGCAACATCTGCAAAAGCACATGGTCATGGTCACACATTACATACAATATATAATTATAAGAAAGCTGCCGGCTAATTACTGTTCCAGGAACCGCTTGTACTCGGCAAGGATCTGTTCCTCTTGCACCAGTGGCAAGTCCAAGTACTCATTCTCATTGGCGGATATGTCTTGGTTGAATCTCTCGTATGCCTTAATGGAATCCATTTCCTTTTGTGCTTTTTTTAAAAACTCTCCAACAACCGTCGAACCCCCAGCTGCACCTGTGGAAGTAGATGCTCCCTCTGCGCGCTCAGTAATATTTTGGATCGCAGTCATCAGTTCGTCCCTATTGCCGAACGTTTTAAGTAAGAACTCCATAGCTTTCTCGCCGTTGTTGTGCGCTGTTTCTAGAGCCATCTTGATCATTTCCTCATCGAAGCCAACCTCTTTCAGCTGGAAAGGGACATAGCAAAAGGTAGATAAAAATGATTGTCAATAAAATTTTGCTCACCTCGGCAAATAGTTTTTGGTCGACTTTCGGTGGTGCTGATGGAAGAGCCTGAATCAGTGCGTCTGTATTCGATTGCAGCATGTCCAGCTGTAGACGAAATCAATGTGCATTTGGGTGTGTCGGCTAATAGGTGAACTTACCGCCTTAGTGAGATCATTGTCGGCCTTTTGCAGTGCAACAACTACCAGTTGTCTGGGGAATCCCATCTCCACCAGCGTGCATACACTGCGTGGATTCACCCACAGCTTGTTGGGGTTTTCGGACGAGCGCGACTGATCCAGATTGGCATTCAGCTTCCTTTCTTTACGCGATTTTTTACGAGCTTCGGCTACTTTGCTCTTGCGTTCGTGGATGAAGTTGATAGCTTGGGCTAGGTCTCCCCTGCATGACCGCAGTGCGATTCGGGCCTCAGTCAGATCGAATCCCATTGATATCAGCTGTTCTACGGCATTGTCGTCTATCTTAAGATCTCTTAGTTCGGTCTGAGCGAGATCAAGTTTCTCGTACGCTTCGTTGCGGCGGTTCTGATGAAACAGTAGGACACCTTGAAGCAAATGCAGTCGCATGATCAGGGCTCGCTCTGGGCTCGAGTCTCCCTTTAGGTTAATCAAGCGATTCAAGTCAACTCCATAGCTGCGGTGGAAGCTCTTTTCACAGATCTCCAGTCGGCGCTGGGCATCGGGCAGCTGCGTCAAGTTCTGTTAAACGAGAGAGAGCGGTAGAGAATGCAAATTAGCGAGAGACACTCACCTTTAAGCAGAGGTAACACCAGACAATGTCCAAATTGACCAGTGCATAGTTGTCGACCGACTCTAAAAACTTTGAATTGCAAGTGGTGAACTTGCCGTCGGCTTCTAGAAGTAAAATCAGCGCCTCGTCGTAGTGATTTCTCTTGATAGCAGCACGTGCTTTCTCACAGTATCCCATGGCCATTAGTAGGGCTTTGTTCTCGTCCGGAGGCAGGAACACCGGGTTGCCATCTTGATCTTCCATCTGAAAGAATAATTCATGTGGCGAGATATTCGTCGTGCGTGATGCATTATGCTACCCACCTCAAAGAGCCTGTTGCCAGAGTTGACTATGGCTTCGACGTCTTCTTTGATCTTCCGAATGCGGTCATACATGTTCTCCTGACTGTTGGCATTGCTGACTTCCACAGCGCCAATTATCGTCATTAGCTGTTGGTTGTTCTTAATACCTGCAAGAGCCAAAATGACACAAATGATTGTCTGATGTCGTTTACTCACCTTGCACCTCCAAAATGACCTTGGGATTCACAATCTTTCCAGCGGAGATTATTCTTATGCGATTGGCGTCGCTGAGTTGCAATTTGTCGGCAATTTTCTTCTGCAATTCTTCGCCCATTGCGGATAGGGAGCATTTTACTTCAAAAAGATTCTCTGTTCCTTCTGTGTTGTTGACACGTCGCACGTTTAGCGTGGCCAATCCTTTAAACAGCCATATCGAACAAGTAGCACAATTTCACAATTATGACGGGATGAATTCGGTACTCACCAGTTTCCTCGAATTCCTTGCGAGACGCCAATTTGCGCAGAGCTCCGTCTTGCAATTCACTCAGGGCCAATTTGCAGTTGGACACGGAAATGCCGAGATTCCCACTGAATTCATCAGCAAGCTTCTCCAGTTCCGATTCGACAACTCCGATCTCTTGGTAATAGTACGGCTCCAGCCAGAGTTTAATCTGTAACGTTTGAAGCCGAGCCCTTACTTGGATGATTACATTGTCAATTTGGTTTGGCATATTGCCAAAAAATATTCCAGAAGTTTCCTTCTTTGTCTGGGCAACAATGGGTACGAACTAAGGAATTGTATGTACGGTTGGAACTGCGTTTGAGTTAATTTCGAATAATGAAAACAAAAAACATATGATTCCGGGCAAATTGTGTAGATACACCAATAAAATATGTAAACAAGTGCGTAGGCGCCGGATAGTGACAGACAACAAAAATGCAGGGTAATGCGCATGACATCGGCACTGTAATATCAGCAAACTGAGTACAGTAATGGTGGAAATAATATGAATCAAATAGGACATCTTTTCCTCACATTTTAACACCTCTTCTCATGCTCCTAATATCACTATTACTAGCTATTTCTGCAAAATTTAAGAAAAATCCAATGCTATCCATGTTCGTACACTTTACAAAAAAACAAAATCGAATAAGAAAAGATTTTCATTTGACAGCTAACTCGCTGGACTACAAGCAATCGGTAATGCGGTTTTGCGGACCGATAATGTAGTCCATCCGCCGTTTGTTTATATTTTATCAAGAAGGGCCCGATTCGCTAGGGTTTCAACATTTTCCTGGTGGACACGATAAAACTTACGTCAATCCGGAGTTTTTTTTTTTTTATTGGACGCCCCGGTTTTTTCCACTTCGGTTCATGCAAAAATAAAGATTCTACCTGCTACACCGACAGAAATATAAAATTCTGAAGATTGGTCCATTTTTGTTTGTTTTTGTTGTAGGACTTAAAACAAACATCCTATCTCAGCGAAAGTAAAGTACAACAACTAGTGTCACCCTCCTCCAAGTCAGTCTGACAATATGCAAGCGTTTGACAAGTGCTAGTTAGATATCCCTGTTTTGCTTTTTCTATCTCAATTTGGGGAGAAACCTCATGAATCGTGTCCTTAGGGCCCGATTCTGTGTCAAATTATCCGGGTTACTGGTTAATAAATCCTTAACTATGTACTACAAAAAATGAACTACTGTGATCTACAAAATTGGGTCGGCAATGTTTTTCTTCCGGCGGTTTGATAAATTAATATCCGGCGGATTTGATAATTATATTTATCGCGGATGTGAATAGGCTGTGGATCGAGTCAACTCCCCGGGAATACATTGCGGATTCTGTAATCGACATGAACATTATAGTAGGAAGGTTTCAAAGACAAATCATACTATAGTATGATTTATGTCGAGAGCAATTCTGCGAACCTCGATATTATTACACCCAAGTTTAATTACACTAAAACATTTGACATTCATCAAACTTTAAAGGTTGTTATTATCTACGTCTGAAGATGGCGAAACTGTGGAATATTATAAATTGGAATATTTATACAGCAAATCCATTCAGGGAACGTACGCGATAATATTTATTGCGAGAAGTAGAAGCGAAGTAAGTCGCTTGAAAGATATTGTGAAGGAAACTTGTCAACTCTGCTTATGGCCCTGATTTGAGTCTCACAGGCTGAGCTAAATTTTAGCGAACTCATTTAGCTGAGTGGTACCCCGCTCGAGCTAAATAATCAAACTCTTTTTTCAGAATGTACTTCATGTATCTGTCAAATTTTAGCGTGCCAGTTAATGGGGCGGTACATTTTCTCAAGCTAAATTTTGACAGAAGATAAGCGCAGCGGCTTATCGGTCAGCGTGTGGGACAACTAAAGCCTAGTATCCTGCTCGCGCTAAATTTTAGCGCGCATAGTCTCCACTTCGTTTCTCCACACCAAAGATAAATGGTCGCTAAATTATTATTAAACAGGATATAGATGGGACAAAACCCATATGTTTATGAAGCATGAGTACCATGACAGATATCGGTACACGTAATTAGAATTTTCGAATTTCAAACTTGAAAGACGTAAGAAACCTAGAAATTATAAGAAGAACTTCGAATTATTGTGTCCTCAAACTTTCCAGAGTCTCCTTACCATAGTGGAACACTTGTTATTACCCAAAAGACAAGGCCAAATGAAAGCATAAGCCTCCCTGAAATGCGATTCGCTTTATTTATGTTTATATCTCTGTTTTGGCTCTGTTGTTTGGCTTTGCGTTTTCTTTTATTTACTACACAAACATTATCTGCGTTTTCCGCCAAAAAATATCATAGCAAACACAAGTCAAACTCTTTCCTCCGTTTTGTCTGTCAGAATTTATCTTCGATTTAATGTACCGGACATTTATTTCGCGAGCTAAATGAGTGGAGAGTTTTCATCGGCCCATCTATATGAAGTTAAGGATTTAGCGTGCGAACAGGATACTGCTTTGCTAAACTGCCTCGCTAAATTTTATCTTTGTAGACATTTTTGTATGGGAGATAAAATTTAGCGCGAGCAGGATACTAGGCTTAAGCTAGGGGTCGAGGTTCGAATCCCGCAAAAACCCAAATTCCAACTTAGGGTTTTTTTCACTGCGCCACCTCTCGTGAACTTCTGGGAAACATCCGAGAGTACCTATAAATGTCTCGAAAGAGCTTCTTAATTAGCCGTTTGGAGTCGGCATAAAATTGTAGATCCCTTCCATTCGTTCCAAAAATGAAAATTCACACAAAACGAGAAGCTAGGCCTAGGTTCCTTCCGGACCTAGTTGCGCCAACTATTTATTTATTTTTAATTTTGACAGATCGTTATGTTCTGTTATTCTGTTATTATTTTTTCAATTTTTGTTCTGCGGAAAATGGTAGAAGTAAGCAAGGATGTGTTTTTCTTAATAAGTACTTTGACAAAGAGTAACTAGAATCGGAAATAGTTGGAATCAGAAAGAGAACAGCTGTTTTCAGTGACACTTATCCGCGGCGTGCTTTATGTCAAAATTTAGCTAGGAATTAAGCTGATGTTTGCGTTTGGAGAGAAAAGTTGGAGACCAGATAAAATTGAGTTTAGCTCGAGCAGCGTACTAAGCTTAAAAAAAAAAAAAACGCACCAAGTAACGATACAATCACCCCCTTAAACAAGTTGGCAGCTGGGCCAGACAACATTTGATAGCACATTATGCCATGACAACCGCATTTGAAATTTATTTGTCACAACAAGTCATTAATCAAAATAGTATAAACAAATTTGTGTATCGAAAGCAAGAGAAAAAAGAAATACAAACAGCACGTACTGACAACAATATAAATCTACTCTAGCAAAGTGAAATTATTATAAATAAGATGGACTCAACAAATATAAACCTAGAGGAGTTGACAAAAATCCCCGAAAAAGAGTTCAAGCAACACTTTCGAGATTGGATGGAGCAGGACGATGTCGCGCGTTCCTTACAAGCTAAGTTACGAAAAGACCTCATCTCGAACTTTAACAAAACCTCCCTGGGTATGTGTCCAAAAATGTAAATTTTAGAAATACGAACTCCGAAACCTGTTTTTGTTTATTTTTGTTTATTTTGAATACGTTACCATGGCACCCATGTCGGTAGTGCAGCTCTAACCGTCAATCTTTATTAACAGGCAAGAAAATCATCTCGGAATCGGCAGTTTCCCATCGGTTGACTCTCTCACCACTAGTCCTTGCCCTAAATACACTTGTAGCAGAGTTCCTCTACGCTCTGAACTGTCATTTTACATTATCGGTATTTTGTACAGAAGTCCCCTACCGCAACACACTGCCCAACTTTACAGTGGCGGGTCATTTCCGGTTCAGTGAGCGTGAAATATTCGAAATTTTCGATGCACTTTGTAGTAACTTCCAGCTGCAGTCAAAAGATGTCATATGCAAGGAGTATTCAAAGGAGAGTAATCATTCACTGTTGTTCATTTTGCTAAGGAATCTTTTGAGTAAACAGAGCGTTATAGACCAACCATCCGTGCACCTGGAACATGAACTGCCACAGAAGATGGAAAAAACTAAAAAAGTCGACTCGAAAGCAGAATGCCAAAGTAACAACTTCCGTTATTTAAATAAATACTTGATAGTACTTTCGAGGAAGGTGAAGGAAATGTCACAGAACTTGGAACTATTAGAAAAGAAGAGGAATGCCCCGCAAGTACAGAGGAAATCGCTGCAAAGCAGAAAGTTTGAAAAGTTGAATCGCAGTTTGGAAAAGATTTCTGATAATTTGCGACAGATGTCGGTATCGAAAAAGAAGAATAAAAAGCTAAATGAAGTTGTTACAGCTGTCAATAGCATGGCTGTTCAGTTTGAGAAGTGTACAATGAACTTTGAGAATATAAGCAGGGGATTTAACACGGCAGGTGTTGAGAAATCGTACAATGATTGGATAAAAGAAATGAGGACAACGGAAAATGGGAAAAAGTTCTTAGACAAGGTACGAATATAATTATGTAATTTAGTTGACACTTTGGACAATCTAGAATCTAGTTTAGGAAGTCTGACAGCTGGGTGACACGGGTTTGTTCGGCCTAGAACGTTCGCATATGGACAGCTTTTTTAGTTGACGTTTAGCCAAGACATTCGTAAGTTGATATTTCGTAATGTGGCTGACGTAGGAAAAGTGACTTTACCGACCAATTAAGTCCAGATCTAGACCAATCCAGATGACTTAATTAGATTTTTTTTTGGGCCAATTTCTTCAGGTGTGAAGTTAAATTAGCTCCCTTCAAACTGTCGATAAATGATAACTACTAACTACTGTCAAATTAGTTAGCAATGACAGATCTTGAATTGCCGTCAGTTGCCCATTTATCTGGTTTTCCATTGGGACAAAAAATCAATCTTTTTTTTGATCTAAATCACTTTTTGCGTTCCATTGGGACGAAAAATCAATCTTTTTTTCGATTCGGATCACTTTTCGCAGATCTCGATATTTTTTCAGATTTACGCATACCAATATACTTTGTACAGCTGTTTAACGTCAGTTTCATTTCGAGGCAAATGCGCAAAGTTTCGTGAAAACCAAAATAACAAAATACATAAATAGCTATGGATACGATTTCGGAGGAATTATTATCTTCATTATCTCCCTCGTCATCTGAAGACTACAAACCACCAATAATACTTCATTTGTATCTACAAGAAGGAAAACATTTTTGAGGGCGATATCCATTTGTGATTTAGCCAAAAACGAATGCCATTTGAACAGCTGATATTGTTGTCAATTAACGCACTAATCCATTTACAAAAGCAGATCAATCTCGTTGCGCGTTCCATGAGCACAGTAAAATCTGAGATCTGAAAAAGATTTCTGGTGGTCCCAATGGAAAACCACATTAGTTTATCTCTCCTATTTAAACTGTTACAGCTATCATTGCTGCAGTTTCATTGTATTCGACGATCCTTAGAATTTAGAAATATGTTCCCAGAAATTTTGAAGGTTAAATCTACAGCCTCTTAAATATTTGTAAACCGTTCCGCTCTTTTTTAAATTGACATTTTCGAGATTTGACAGTCATTGCCTCACAAACTAGGTTTTTTTGGGCGAATGTGTTCGGGTATTTAGTTCCAATCCTCTTTTCTATCGTTTATCCCATCTTTAGATTGAATCATCTTTAAAGAAAACCTTGCACCGGGAAAATGAAAAAAAGGATCGTGAGCTAGAGCAGAGGCTTCAAATCCAGAAGGACATTCTGAAAACCAAATATAAGCAAAAACTCGCAGAGGTAACACAATCAGTCGATATATAAAAATAATAATTCTTCGAACTTCGGTTACCCTCCAGGAACTGATTAGGTACACGTCAAGTAGAGGTAACGAGGACAATGTTCACAAAATGAATGAAAGTTTCGAACACAAGCTCCATGAATTCGAGGCCAAACATAAGGAGTTGCATCAACGAATTCGCGAAGCCGAAGAAAGGATCAGAGAATCACCGGCCGCAAGAGATAACTCACCCACAAAGCATCCTGACATTGACAGTAGAAGCACACAAACTGCAATCGATACCATACGAAAACCCACGAAAATTGGTCCAAATGAACTCCAGCAAATGGTCAAAACTATCTCTGCGCAGGAGCGCCAAATCGACCACATAGTCTTCGATGCCAAGTAAATACAGCTCTACTCACTCTATCCTGTTCAAAATATGATTTAAGCCCGCATTCCTTTCGTTTCAGACTCCGCATCCAAGAACTAGAGCACGAGAGCAATCAACTGGATCGCAGCTTCCGCGACTATCTCGAGAGACAGCGCTCGGAAAAGGAAAAAATGCGTGAAACTGCCACATCCATCTGGCAGAGCTACGCTCTGGGGAAATCTATGCTGGATAAAAAGTGCGCCACATATCGTTTGTCATCGAGGACAATAGAAAAACACCCCAACGTTTGTGAGGCAACCCCAGCTATTCCCATAATAAACATCGACTCTGTGTCTACTGAAAATCCTCCTGTATTTGAGAATCCTTATCGCACTGCTCAGAGAAAGGTCCTTGCAAGAAGCAGAACCCTTCCGCCACCACCACAAGCTCCAACTGACACGGACTCGAGTGCCCAGAAGTACACTCAAAGTAAAGGCCAACAGCAGCCTAGCGTATACCGATTGATTGAACACAGTTACGACGGCGAGAAAAGTCACACAAAGGTCGTGGAAAACCTGCCGCCTCGCTGCACTCCCACCAGGGCAACAGCACAAGTCGCACAGCTATCACCGGATTTTAACTTACAGGACATCACTTTGGATGCCATTGAGATCAGTGCGAGGTCGTCCTCGCTTCGAAGTGGTGAATCCAACGGTAGCAGCAGCAGTCCGCGTGGAGTATTTAAACTAAGGAGACAATTGTTTACGACGACAGATAATGGCGGCAGTGGTCCGTCTAGCAGTAATGGCCAACAAATGAATAGTAACAGCAAGAAGAAAGCGGAAGAGCCACTGAAGCATATTAACAAGGAGAATGGTGACGATGGAAAGAAACCCATCGACGGAGATAGAAAGGATGTCTCTCTGGACAAAAGCACGATGGCAATAGGTTGGAAGGGCGATGAAAATAGAACTTGTGAAGGGCCCTCGGTGGAGTCAAGTGGTGACGAGTTAGATGCACATTCACCTTTAACTGGAGTAGGGGAAGATGTCTCGTCGCAGAATTTTCAACTAGACAATTCTATGGGTGGACGGTGATGACGACGGGCACTAAACAGTTTATAGTAGTTTGAAATTGATTTGCAATAAATGAACACCTATTTATAGATTTCGTACTTATGTACGCCTTAAGTTAATTTGCGTTTTCAAATGAGGTCTGTTCCTTTGATTTTAAAGTTTACGAATTTTTACTAAATTTTTCGAATTGTAACGAATTTTAAATTGTTTGAGCGAATTTTTCTGTGGACGTGACGTCACTTATACCATGCCAGCCAGGCATAATGCCATCTGAGAGATTTTTGACAGATGCGTCGGTAAAAGCTTCGCATAGTACCTACGTTAACTGAAAATAAACTGTTCAAGTTTCCGGCTAAGTCAAATTTAGAACTCTGAAACATCACATCAGTCAACTGTCAGACTTTGGTAAATAAAAATATTGTTCTGAACGCACCCATTTCCTTTTAATTTATGGAGTAGATGTTCATGTTTGGACTGCTTTTTAACACGGTTTTAATAGCCTTGCTTAGGAACACGAGACACAAGCTGATTCAATACTCATTAGGTCTGTTCCTTTACTCTTAAATCTTAGAAATTTTTACTAATTTCTACGAAGTGTTACTCAATGCCGTTCCTTAACTCCAAAAACGAGCTTCATCGAGAGAGCAAGATATCACCCCTCCGCTGAGAATGTTACGAATTTTTACGCATTTTTACCCAACAAATTACTTGGTGTAAGAATTGGAATAACTGTCAGTCGCCTTACAACTAACAGCTGATTTGAAATTTGTTGTATCATTTGGCATTGCGTGCATTTGTTTTGATTTCAACAGGCGGTAAAATAAAATTGAATGTTCTTCTCAAGGTTATTTTCGAACGTGGCGACGAATTTCTTCGTCGCTGTAAAAAGGGAAAACCTCTTCCAGGTTTTTTTTTTTTTTCAGTTATCGAATGCTTGTAGTTCAATCAGTACTAACTCTTCCACATAGGTACATATGTCTATAATGGGGCATTTACACGGTCACACATTCCTATCACGGAAAATTAAAGGGATGCCCAATACTAAACAGCCGTCTGACTGAAAGGGACAGCATTACCTAACACGCAAAAAAACGTGATACGTTTTTTGGTCGGCCATCTTGTTTACGTGGTAGGAATTATGGGAAAGCTATGCATGTTGATATTTTTATAGCGATGGCTTACGAAATTTCGTTTTCCTATAAAACAAAATGGCTTCCGGAAGTTATAAACGTACAATTATTTATTTATTTCATATAAATGATTGATGAATTGTTGGTTTAATTTATTGAAACTAACTATCACACTCATTTCAAATGTTTTAAATCGGAAATAGAAAAGTTTTCATGTGATTGCAGAAATGTTGGCTGCCGGAACTTCCGATTTACGTATCTATAATTATGTAGTAGAACATCCATGACACCTTAGGCGTCTGATTTGTGATCTCATTCCTACGCCTTTATTATTAGCATTGACTGCGGACAAACAGATCTCCCAGTCCCGTCTCGTGCAAAAATGCGCGTGCGTGATAGTGTAAATGCTTTTCGTACCACATTTTTGAATCTGACAATTTCCATAGATTATAGGTACTACAAACTCGTTCCCTAACTTTTTTGTAAGTGTCTCTCTCTGTGACAGAATTTATACCCGCCACTGCCATTTTGACAGTTTCTTCCATTCTTTTTTATTATTATAATTACTATAACTTTATTTATTTTTTACTATAACTTTATTGTTACAAAAAATAATTATAATAATAAAAAAAAATTATAGCACAAGCATTACCTACCAGGCCCTTAGGCTAATTAAAGTTAAAAGAGATTTAAACTAATAATTCGAACTTAAGTTTTACAATGATTTCATATACAGTTTTAATATTGCTTTCTGATATAAATGTTAAAAGTTGTTGAAGGTATTTCCCAGAGATTGTTTTACTAATTAAATTTTTAATGTTTTCGCATTGCAGAATGTGTGTTACATTGTTTATGGCTATTCTTAAGGAAGCCCTAAATTATTGAAACTCTCTTAAGTGCTAAAAATGGGAAACTTTAAAAATTTAAATAAACGCATGTTCAAATCGTAGGTCTATTTGCTTTATAATTTTTATAACGTGGTTTATATTTTTTTTTTTTTTTTCAATAGGTAGTTTAAAAATTTCCACGTCCAAAAATAATTTATCTGTTTAAGTGCGTGAATTGAAGATAACTTGACAGTTGTCAGAACGCCGATTCTTGTTTATATAATGCATTACCGACAATAGCAGTTACCATTTTGGAATTTTTACTGCTCATATGTAATGTAAAAGTACCGTTACAAAATTCCGAGTCATGAAATCCGACAGCTTGCCTTATAATTACGCTACTGGACACAGGGAATGTTATGTGTTTCTGAGGTGTCACTAGATTCGTATTCTTCCTCGGATATAGGTACTTCAATGTGTCTTGTTCATTATCTGCTTGGCTCTTTTTTTACAGTCAGTCGGATTTTTTATATTAACTTTTTTTTTTTTTTGTTAAACCAAGATCATGAAAAGAAACAAAAGTTATGTTTAAGAACCTACCTTCTTTTTTGGTCTATGTTCACCACAAATGCAGCTTCCTTCATTTATATAGAATCCTCTCACCTTAAAAAATAACCAAAAAGCTCAGAAGCACGGTTGTCAGATTAGGCGCTTTGTCGTATTTTGGGCTATCTTTTTACTTAAAAAACTATAGAAATTTCGTCCATGAGCGCCAAACACAATTTTGGGCTATATATCGTTTTACAAATTGTGTGTTAATTTTGTTTGTTTTATTCTTTCACAAAACTAAAAAAAAAGACATATTTTCGAACAAGCCCGCGCTTTTAAAACTTGGCAGCACTCTTGCAGTCAAGTAACCTCGAACAGGCATTTTGATTTGACACAAGCCACAAAATGTCAATTGCAAAAGTTCGAAAAAACGCGCACTGAAATGGGAAAGTGGGGAAAATAAAAAAAACTACTTAAGGAATGGTCAACGATTTTTGGGCTTCTTTCTGGGCAACGATATTGGGCTACATATTTTTAAGATTTGGGCGCTTAAGGCGAACTAAATTCTGGCAACCCTGCTCAGGAGTGGTATAAAGTACAAATTAAAAAAAAAAAATATTCTCTATTTTCTGGCCGACATTAGCTATTCATTATTGGCTTAGATATCAAAACAAAAGGCAAATTCAAATTACACAGATTTTATATGTTTATTTTCTCTAAAACTTTAAGGATTCATCTATTCCATTAACAGGAGTTAATGATTGACGATTGGTGGTACTTTCCCGAGTCACTAAAAATCTGTCAAAATCCAAAAATAAAGCGGAAATCTCTCAGAGAGCGGAAAATATGCTTTTATATTTTTGACATCTAACTTTTTTGCAACGATCTAGGAGGACATTTAACCCCCACCGAAATTTTATTTTTTATTTTTGGGTGGAATTGGAATTGATTTTTAAAAAAGAATTTCGAAATTGTTTCTTGTCAGTTGTGTGCATTTGACATATTTATCAGTAGGTATCTAGTTATTGGCCGCATTCAAGAATCTAGTTATCTTAAGTCGACTAGATTGGTCTGGATAAGATGTAACCTGAACGCAAAAACTAGATTGGTCGGGAACGTCACTTTTTCTACGTCAGCCACATACCCGAACTGTCAACTTAGTACTCAGTAACGAATTTCTTGACTAGATTCGTCGGCTACCCCTCCATAAACGTCGAATGTCACAGGTGCCCACGTGACCGATTTAAACCAATCACAACCGAGATAGATCTAGTCAGACAGCTGTCAGACTTACTAAACTAGATACTTGAACGCCCTCATTGCCTGTGAAGTTCTCTTAACTGTTTTAAGCCAAGACAAGATCTGCTCGTTACTCGCTTTTTCGCTAATTTCATCTTTTCCTGTCATTTTTGATTAATATACGTGTATAGACTTTGTGCGACTGCGATCGATTTAGGTATGTATATGGCGTACGCGAATGAACTTTATTTCAACTCCTTACGAGCAAACTGACATCTAGTACAAACGGTTGATGTCAATTCGGTTTATATGAAATTTGAAAATATTTTGACATTCTAGAACCACTGAATGAATGAAAGCCCGAAGCTAAATAAATTTATTCTAAGGCCATCTAAATTTATATGAACTAGATTTTACCTAAACACAAAAAATTGATTGGCCGCTTTTAGTACATAAGTCCAGAGGAATATAGTCGAATTAAGATGACTTCAGTTTTGAAGAAACCCATTCAAAATTGAGACGTTTATTTCCTGAGGACGCATTAGGTCTGTTCCTTTACTTTTGTAGTAAGAATGGAAAATACTGTCAAAATTGCAGTGGTGGGGATAAATTCTCTCACAAAGAGAGACACTAATGAAAAAGTTAGGGAACGCTTTTGTAGTAATCTTTAAAAATTGACAGATACATAATTCAAATATTCAAAAAATGGTACGAAAAGTCGTTAAAATATTAGATAAACTCGAGGAATTTGTTAAATTACTAAGAAA
Organism: Cheilosia urbana; assembly: GCA_946477585.1. Lineage (NCBI taxonomy): Eukaryota > Metazoa > Arthropoda > Insecta > Diptera > Syrphidae > Cheilosia > Cheilosia urbana. The sequence goes on along the minus strand of OX297854.1, from coordinate 11,958,598 downwards.
ATTAGTTATAGCATTTATTTTGAACTTTATTTTGATGAATTCGAGTAAGTGGAAGACTTTGTACTGATTGAACTACAAGCAATCGAAAAGAGGAAAAAACGACACTACATGACAAAGTACCTACATGGAGGAGATTGTTCCTTGCTCCAGCGAAGAAGAATTTCGTCGCCACTTTCGAAAGAATCTCGAGGAGAACATTCAATTTTACTTTGCCGCCTGTTGATACCATTTTAATACGCAAGAAATAACAAAATAATCCACGCATATGCCAAATGGGACAACAAATTTCAAATCAGCTGTTATTTGTAAGGTGACTGACAGTTTTTTCACTTCTTACACCAAGAAATTTGTTAAGTAAAAATTCGTAAGATTCTCACTGGAGGGGTAATATCTTGCTCTCTCGATGACGCTCTCTTTTACGAATTTTTCGAGTTAAGGAACGGCATTGAGTAAAAATTCGTAAGAATTAGTAAGAATTCGTAAGATTTAAAAGTAAAGGAACAGACCTATTGAGTTTGAGTGTCACTTTTTCCGCTGACACTGATTCGGAGTGTTTCCCCAATCTAGTACAATATGGCAGTGACGTTTATAATCATCAAAATTATGTTCTGATCGGTGTTTTTAAAAAAACCTAAGCGGCCGATTAAAAGGTGCAAAAATAAAAGACAAACATATCCAAACAATGATGACGGATGACGATGATGTTTCCCATAACGCCGCTGTCAAACTGCGCTGAAAGTTTAAAGTCAAAAACCCACTCATATCCACATATCATAAACTTATTTATTACCGATATCGCTAACGATGGACATCTTAGTCTTACAATAGATAAATATTAAAAACCGTACGACGATTGTTTGGTGCAAATATTAAAACTACAAAATGCCAATGAACATGCACTAACACACACCTGTACTCCCTATACATTCAAATTTACTATCTACGACACAACTTGTGTCACACAAGTCCACATAAATATACGGAGCCACATCTATCGTCTATGTTTATGTAGGTAGTTCTAGTCTCTATGACCATATCTAAAGTTACACTTAATTAGTTTATGGGTTTTGGCAGTAGGAATCCTTTTCAAGTCGAGCTCACTCACTTAAACAGCTGTGCCGTTAACCACGTCATAGCGTCCGTCAAACAGACTCGCATGCGATCTTCGTCGCTCCCTTTCGATTTCGTCCAAATCGAAGGCGTCATACACCCCAGCACCAGCCGCAGTCACATCGGTACGCCGATCATCAAACGCATACGCGCGTGTGAATTTATGATGTGCACCACCCATGCCGCCATTAGTGGCCGTCCTGCCAACCATTCCCGGATGGGCATGTTGATTTCCATACAAAAAGGAATTATTCGAGAAATTCGACGGTGAAGTTGGTATTGCCGCTGGCCATTGCACTGTGGATGGCATCAAGGTCGTCGATGGTCTACGTGCTGAACCACCACCACCACCACCGCCAGCATGAAGGTTAATGGAATTTCTCACGTCCTCGCAGGATTTATGCAGCGTTAGACCAGAGTGATAAATGTTCGCCTCCCTCGAACCATGCGATAACCTGGCCGGCTGAGCTGTTGGATAATGATTGTGTCCCGTGACAGATAAGCGGCCCTGGCTACCTCCACCGGCAGCAGTCCCCGACATTAGCAAGCTATCCTGTGAGTCGAAATTACGTTTCATAAACGACCTCGGTAACGTGCGACTTTGATAGACATTACAGTCCTGCAGTAGCCTGCCGCTGCCCTTGGCATAAAAGTGCTCTGGGTATGCGTTCCAAATCTCCGACTCGCATCGGTCCAGGTCGAAGAGACTCTTCTGGTAGAGCTTACCCTCGGCATGGAGGGATAAATTTGAGTTTTGCTTCCGCAAAGAACTGGTCGGTGGTAGCTCCACGAACATCGAGTTCCGTCGAAGATTTGGATAGTAGACGGCTTGCTGGTGATGGTGATGATGTTGTACCTGCCGTGAGTTCTGCGGCTTTCCACTGTCCACAATGTAGATGTTCTCGTCGACGGGCTCGTCGCCATTGCCATCGATGAAATAGATATCCTTTGGCTTTGGCCGGACTCCGGCCCTTTTGCAGAATTCATTGAAGAACTCGTCCTTTGTTTTGCGTATGCCACGCGATAAACCACAAATGTCATGAATGCCAGTGGTGGGGCTGCCGCTTCTCACCCGTGTCCCACCACCACCGTTGCCCTCCTCACTGCCATTGGAATCATTGTCTTGTTCGCGTCGCACATCCTTGGCCGGCTTTGATGTGGTAGTTCCTTGGTGCTTTTTAGTGGTCGAGGTGGTGATTCTTTTTTCCGTTCCCATGTTGTTGGGATAATGGTTGTTCTTGCTGTTTGTCTGTTGTCCCGGATTTCCATTGGCACCGTTGGAGAAAATCTCCGTCGCTGTCGATACGCTTCGGGTCAGGGGTATGAATTCCGACTGCTGCTGCTGTTGGTAGTGTATATCCAGTGGGGGTACATAAAAATGAGATGGTGCCGGTTCGGTGTAGAGTTCGTTTAAACTTTTGGCAATGTTCTTGGAATGTAGGTCGCATTTCTGTGGTTTCTCGAAATAATATCTGCGGAAAAAAAAAAACGAGAAAAAATGCTCTCAATCTCGGCAGTGATGTACTGACGATGCAGTGGAAATGTGTGTCCTAAACTTGACTTACTCACCGCTTTTCCAGGTCATTGAACACGTTTGAAGGGTGCTTCTTGCAGTTGTAGCCAGCCACTTCGATCTTCTCCTTGCGACGATGCGGGTGGTGTTTGGTGCTGCGGTTCTCGCCCTCCTTGATTTTTTCCTGAATATTCGTGAACGACAGGCAAGGGAGTTTCTAAAAGGAGATTATTATAGTTGTTGATGAGCATACAAGGCGTACCAAAAATAAGTGCGGAGGCACCTGAGGAGATCAGTCAAGGGTAGGGGTAGTTATCTTGAAGTTTCACCAGGGTTTTGCAAGATTTTTGTCAGGAAAGGGTTTATCTTGTTCGAGTTCGAGCCACAGCGGAACGACACAAACAATTTTGTGTCATTAAAACAGCAAAGCCTAGTCTAACGTACACAACAATTATACCGACCAGAGTCGGGAAATTGACCGCCTGTGCATCCCCTACGGAAGTTATACGTCCAGTCACGTAGACAATTTAATGAGAGTCGGTCTTGTTGATGGTGACAATCATACAGCGCAACTGACATTGCACAATACCCCTATGGAGGGACAAACCACACACGCATTGAAATAGTTTAAAACCGGTACAGGACCCGAGAGCAGGGGTCAATTTATTGAGAGGAAAGGACTCTCGAAAACCATGGCACCGGCAAAAGTCACAGACAATATGTCAGCTCTGCCCTAAGTGTGTCTGCATATATATTGCAAGAAGTACATTCGCAGCAGCTTACTGATAAATTATTATCAGTCAGGAGGAGTTTCAACTCCCTATAGACTGCAAAAGTGCTTTCAGTCTTCATGCATTATTCCGAGGATGTCCTCTTTTGCTGCAATTTGCCAACCCAAGACTTATGTTCTCGACCCGTGCTCTGCGCACATCATGCCATCATCTGGGCAAAATTAAGGACGAATAAACAGTTTACATGATATATTCAAATATTGTTGCCAAGAGCACGACACCTACATAATGACATAAATTACGAACTGGCACACACAGGCGGGGGGTGGCCATATTATACACTTAGGTCTAACAAATCCACAAATTCACCTTAAAGGATGGGGGTTTGCGTACGTGCTTGTGAAACAAGGATACCTGCGAATCGAGAGCTACTTGTTAGTGTTTTGGGAGTAATCCCCCAGAATCCTGTTAACATATTACTCGTTGAATATTCGATTTAAAAAAAAATCACCGTAACCATGTAACCTCCGACATATTCCTGAACTGATTCAAATTAGCGCGTCTCCGTCAAGAAACTTTTGCAATAATCTTATTTGGCAGAAGTTTTTAATCTTCACCAGGTTGTGGTGGCGTTGAACTTTTTCCATTGTCTTAAAGTGCAGCAGACAAAGTTTCCAGACAAAAACTCAGGCAAAGCCAGTTACCGGTCTGAGGATTCTTTTCTTTAGCCAATTAGGGCAGATGGGCGAATGGAACATTATTATGGAAGCCTTTTCACAGGACTGTCGCTCTGTCGCACCTACATAAGCACATGTCGATGGAGCTGCATCAGGAGGACTTTTCGGTAGCGCAAAATTTCAAATCCGTTGCCACCCGCCATTTGGTCGGAGTCCCACGCACAAGCACATACCAGTAATCGTGAACCAACTTCCGCCTGTCTTAATCGAATAATTTATTGAAGCATAAAGAGAGGTGGTTGCAAAATCTGTTCCATTGTTGTAAGTCGGGTAATCCCCTACGCTATATACACTTCGCATTTGTTGCACTGTTGACTTTGACATGCATTTGACTGACAGTGACAGGTATGGGCATTCTGGGTATTTGCAGAAAAATATCGTTTGTCATTTATTATTTTGGTGGAAGTCTGTAATTTACTGGCCGTTTTTAAGTGCGAGTTGAAACCTGGGTTAGGATTTAAATGTTTGAATAAAAAGATGCTAAAAATAAAATAATCCTTCTAAATTTAGTAGGAAATATGCTAAATTGGTCACACTGACAGATCGGGTACAAGTGACTTGCATCCTCCACACACCATACTAGAACTGTTCCCGTATTTTTTGGCTGAAATTCATTAAATGTCACCTTACAGTGTTTTTTTTTTCGAGCTTCTTTATTTTTTTGACCATTTACTGATGCGTTTTTAAGGCGTTTTCTTGACGTGCTTTTTTCGTACTTTTTTAAGCGTATTTTTGACCGTTTTTTGACAAACGCCTTTTTAGGGTGTCTTTTCTCAACGCTTTTTAGACGACTCTTTTTAAGGTGTTAGTGACTTCGTGTCATTTGGGCGTGTTTTGACGTTTGTTGAGATGCGTTATGGTCTTTATTTTGGGATATTTCCGACGCAGTTCTAAAGCGTTTTTGGTGCGTTTTTACGTTTTTTTTTAATGCAACGTGTTTTTTAATCGTTTTTGTCACGTTTTCTAGAGCGTGTTTTGAGGGTTTTTCCTGTGTAATTGCTTTAAATTTGTTTGTGCCATATATTTTACTTTTTTGACGCTTATATTTCTAAAGACTTTTAAGGAGTTTATAGGAGAGTTCTTTTGACTGTTGTTAACTATTTTATACGAATCTTTTCGACAGCTATGTGGAGCTGTTTTTGGGAGGGATCTTATGCGCTTTTTGATGCACTGTTTAAAGTACCTTATGATTACAATTTTTTTACGAGTTTTTGGGTCATTTGGAAAGGGTTTTTTGGCGAGTACTTTCCTAAAAAAATTTAAGCGTTTTTGGGGGTTTTACTTCCTACATTTTTACCGCTTTTTAAGGGCATATTTTATAGCGTTTTGTCCTTATTTTATGTTTATTTTGTATGCTTCTTTTTGGATATTTTTACCATGTTTTTGAGTTGTTTTTTATTAGTTTTTAGTTCGTCAAACCGTCAAAGCGTAAAAAGACTTTTAGCGTCCCAAGAAAATCGTAAAAAATGAGTCAACATTTTAACGCTTTTTTTTTAACAGGTTTTTATGTTGTTTTTAAGGAGATTTTAGTTACCTTTTTTTTTTAATTATAATTAAAGGCATTTATGCATTTTGGACGATTTTCTGACGCTAAAAGTCTTTTTACGCTTTTTTTTATAGCGCCTTCGGAGTAGTTTTTGGGCGTTTTGTTGACTTTTTTTTTTAAATATTATTGATAAGGCTTTAGATTTAGAGTGTTTTTGAGGCGCCTTTTGAACGGTTTCTTGACGCGTATTTTGGTCTCTTATTAGGACTTATTCACCATACGCAGTACCTTTTGTATTATGAATGAGGTATTGCTTATGACGTTTTTGAAGCGTTTATGGTGTTACTTTTTTGGGTGTTTCTTGGGACTTTTCTGAGCAAGAAGCACTTCAATTCTTGAGGAGTTTTTTTTTTAATATTTTTCAAGAGTTTCTTGCAGTACTTTTTGGGGCGTTTCTTGGGCGGTTATTAAGTCGTTTCTTTGACATGACGGTAGTATTATCAAAACGAAAGGATAACCAATAAAAAATTCCCGCAGAGTCTCGTAAACGGGAAATAATTTTGATTTATTTCTAATTCACTAGATTGACTTATATTGTGTTGTCGAACAAGTGTGAAAGCCATCTTCTTACTATTCCACACGTCTGAAGTTGGATGCGGCACGCTCTGAAATAGGGCTTCTTCTCTCGATTTGTTTATGTTTAGTACGTATACAAAAAGAGTGAAGACGCCATATTTCAGAGCGTGAGTTCATTAGCAGGAACTGTTCGAAAATCCTTGCAAGGGACAAACAGAATAAAAAAACCCGGTAAGAATGACAAAAGTAATACTATCCAAATGTTACCCAAAAAAGCATCAACTTACACTATAGTAGCCGACTTCCTGCAAACTGATGTACAGAAAAACGTTAAGGACTCCAACAAACTCCGTCGATATGAATCCAAACACGTAGAGGAAAAAACTCTGTCCATAGGTGACCTTAAAGGGCGCCGGTTGCAGTGTCGACCTTGGGCGAAGTTTTGAACCAATTTCCGCCTTCAAAATCGAAATGTACGCAATCAGTCCAATCAGCATGAAGAGTCCTGCAAAAGAAAAATTCAATACTCCACACAGTGACTCACCATACGAGCAGTTGCGACTCACCTGACACTATGAACATAATCCCCGAACTGAAGTAGTATAGATTGTTTTGCTGCGAACACGTTGGCACGAGGAACACGATAAAGCTAACCAACAGAAAGACACCCGAAGCCAGAAAGAATGGACACGACTTTGTGATGGTATCTATGCGGGAGCAGAATGAACAAAATAAAAAAAAATTTATTAGATCAATGAATTTGAGGAGAATTTGCGTTGTCCTCATATTTATGACATGTTTGTGCTGCCATCCCGAGTGATATAGGGATCCTCGGAGCTCGGAATGGCGGGTTGTGTGCAGGCGAATTGGGAAAGCATTCAAAGGATTTATGGTAATTTTCCCCCCATTTGCAGACGGCAAGCGTAGCACACATAAGCATTCATCATATCGAACCGGTTGGCATTTTGAGTAAACAGTTTTGGACTTTGCATATATGCTGAGCTTAAGTTAAGTTTTTCAACTATATTGCGGGCTGGAGGGTTGATTTATGCCCCCCATGTTCCGTTAGTGAAGTATCGTCTTCTTCGTCCTCCTGGTGCGGCACTTAATTTATTGCCTCGAGATTGGGGAGAGCCCTTCTCTGTGTATCTGTATAGTGCTCCAACGGATTACATGACTTGCAAAAGAAATTAGCTGTGCACTACGTCATTGTGCGCGACTGACAGGGATGGTTACGGTTAGCGCAGTTAACTACACCAACTGAGTTGGGGACTAATAATGGCAGCGTTTGGGGTGATCCGTAGTCACTTTTGCTTGTTAGGCCTTAGGCAAGGCGAATGAATGTGACGCCGCCGTTTTAAATGACATTCGCACACAACAAACACTGCATGTGCGCGCAGAGTACATTTAACGAGTCCTTAACCCGCAAGGAGTTATAAATTTCTCTGCATAAGTGGCGAAGACGTCAAACATGAGCCTCAGCCCCATTCACATATTCACTTCTTCTTCGGTACTTGGCACGATACACCGTTTAATACCCCCAAGGATGGATGAGGGCTGCAGAAGAAAAAAAAAAGTTCGCCCTCTGAGCAGTGAGTGTTTGGCTGTGGGTAAGTGTCGCTTTGTGATGCGCAACGTCTTCCTCGTCGCCTTATTCTGATATTCTGAGGTTAAGGTGACACCGATGCGAGTTGGCTAATGGGATGACTCTCCGCAATGTGATATGTGACAAAGGAGAACCTCTTCCATTTTATCGGATCAGAGTGAAGTTTTAAGTGAGCTTTCATTGGGTTTTTATTTTTATTATGCCCTAGATCGAAGGAGTGACAATATATTCCTTTCGAATGCCTGCGCCTCTTTTCTGTTAGAGATGGGTTCCTTAAATTGCCTGCAACACCTTGAGGCGGCACGACGTAAATCACAATTCTGCCCACGGCAAGTTCGCGTGTTAAGGGAGATGCTCGTTATCCTTGCACACAAATTAGCGATGCGGATGAATTTAATACATAGATGTATGTCGGTGTTCCTGTGAAGAGTAAACAAAGCGCTTAAGTGAGGATTTAATTAAATTCCATCGCAGAAGGTATAGGAACGTTCTATGCAGCCTTCCCTTTATGAAATCCATTAAAATTTCACTTCTGGTGTGTAAGGGTGGTTGAATGTCTGTAGGGCCATGTCGTGGAATTCCTTGCAGCAATTTCGAAATTTCTCGAAGGAGGCGTTGAAATTCCGGTGTGGGTGATGTATCTAATGCCGAAGGGCATGGAGTTGGCAGGTTTGACGGACGGCATTTGTGTTATATTTACGGACTCAGTTTGATAATATTTCATATTTCAATATTACAAATACGAGCTCTTATCCATCAGGTTGTCAGGAATTGCCGATGGAAACGACGCGACGTGATCCCATAAGCCAGAGAGTGGATTGTATTCGAAAAGGTAAATGCCTCGGAGCTCGGATGGGTATATATTTCTAACGCTCGGCGGAAATCTGTAACTGGTCGGAGAGATGAAGCTACCAGCATCCAGCACTAGGAATGTGCTTTTGGTTTCAACGCAAAGTCCACAGCCACAGGGTGGAGGACAAATGTAAAAGCTAAGAGGTGCTGTCGGCGTATACCTACAGCTTGGAATTCGTAAAGCTGAAAAAGCTATTAAGAAGAGCGCATCAGAGTTCTTTGACTAAATGGTGATAAAAATACCCCTAGGTTAATGGATGAAGACTATACCTAGTTATGCGAACGATAGAAGAATAAGTGACCAGCCCAACCCTTTGTGTGGACAAAAATTGGGAACACAGTGAACATCCTGAATCCTGATACAAGCCTAAATATTTCAAGCAATGACTATTGGCGAAGGAAAAGTTCGTTTTGACTATGGAAGACATATCAAAAAAAAAACAGTTTATGAAACTTAAAACTAAATGGAAAACTTCCCTCTGCTAAGGCTGGGTATTGGGTTTTCAAAATAAACCGCCACACCTACCTAATGCTGCGAGTACCAAAAATAATTTGGATAGTCTTTACTGGGTATGATATGAAGGATACCCGCTCAAAGATAGGGATCATCCATTAGAATTGGAAAAACCACTGAGTAATAAACTCAAAGAAATACTCGGTACAACTAGCTCCAGGTAGGACCATTCGTTTGTGTCAGTTATATCGTTGAAACGACTGCAACTGGCTCTGTTGTACAAAACGAACATATTTGAGTCTAATACCATTTTCCCACCAACGTGGTTTATCATGCATTTTCGTGATTAAGATTTACGTGGTTTATATGTGTTTAAATTTAAATAACGTATCTGTCATCGCAAATCCACACAAAATAAAATCGAACTACCCAAATAGAATAAAATATACCTGTCATTGGGACGTTCGGATTCATAGTTTAGTAAGTTGACAGGCTGTCTGACTAGATGTATTTCAGTTTTGATTGGCCCAGAGTGGTCACGTGATTAGTTTCTGCAGTTGACGTTTATGGAGGGGAAGCCGACAAATCTAGTCAAGAAAATCCTGCCTGCATACTCAGTTGACATTTCGAAAAGTCAGATTTAAAATAAACAGAGTGGCCGTGGCAGAATTGTGAAGAGTCGAAAAAAGGGCCAGTGAGAGAAAAGGGTGCCATTTCTAAAGCTTCTCTGCAAATTTCGAATTTTCGCACGATATTTAACAACCATTAGTTCGCATAACAGTGTAATAGTGTTGTGATAGGCCACCGTGTTACATTTTAAATGTACTTATTTGAAAATATCAATTTTTGAAACAATTATTAGGGGTACTTTCCGAATAGAAAAGGGCGAATCAAACAAAGGCAACGCTGACCGCGAGAATACAAAAACAATTCAAGTTGCTTAGTCAACGCGTTCGGATTCCTAGTCACGACGAATCTAGTTGACGTTTTACATAAACTATGAATCCGAACGTCCCCATTATGTTCAGCACTTCATTCAGCAAACGAAAAAAAAGCACACAAAGCAAACTGTCAAAATTAAATTTTCTCCGTGATTCGGTGAGTTTTGGTTTTTCTATTATTAAATATATTTTGTTTAAATTGTTTTATTCTTGGCAGGTATGGCAACAAAACCAAAAAAAAAAAGATGCTACGTTCAATATCGTGGTGGGACACCTAATGTCAAAGTTGACGTAAATGTCTGACTAAAACACTTACAGTTCGGTGGAGACGCGTTTCGTGATTTATAAATCACTTTGGCTAAATCACATGGTAAAAGCGATCCAATAGATCGATAAACAAAACGATTCCAAGAACAGGGGAAGGAAAACAAATAGAAAATCTCAGTGAAACTTAAATTAAAAAGTAAGATTAAAACACATTTTCATTACAAATGAATGTCATAGTTTACTCAGAATGTTCATACTAAATATTTTCAAATATTTTTGTTTTGTTTCATTGCCGCTGGTCAGCATTTCCGTTGAGCGTGCAAGTGGTTTGACGGTGTTAAACTATAGCTTTGTAAACCCCACCTACATACGCTCAAATGTAATTTTTGGTTGAAATCGTAGGAGCCGTTCTCGATAAAATCAAACTTGTTTAAGTCCGTTAGATAATAATGGCGCTAAGACCCAAAGGACCCATAAAATCATCACGATAAATGCTTCTAAAACGTACAAACATATGTTCTTCAAAACGATCGGTAAGACCCCCGAAAAACGCCAAACGCTTTTTTTATAATTTGCAGGAATAAATCTGGCCAAATGAAGTCTAAAACGCACAACAATCGCCACTAGAACAACGCAAGAAGGCCCATTAAATTTCCTTGACAAATCTGTGCCTAAAAGGCAAACATCTTAAGACGATTTAAGTCGTTTTAGCTATTTAACGTTTTTGGAATTCTGTTGACTCTATTTCTTAAGCCAAACCAGGCGAAAAAATGTCAATTAATGAGGAAGCTGTAACTGTTGTAAAATAGTTTAGGTCATCAACTGTACATAGTGCACCGTTTAAAGTTCAAGATTGTTCTCCTGAAAAGTGTATAAAACTGACATAAAGCAGTTTTACCTTTTTGGCACAGACATATCTAAAATTGTACAAAAAATATATCCACTAAGATGTTAGAAAGAAAGTTGGTAGGATAGGGCTTGTGCTATTTTGCAAAAAAAAATTAAAAAAAGACTTGAAAAACGCTTTAAAAACCCAAGAAACAGTTTAAGAAACCTCTCAGTATTCACTTGAAAAACGCCCAAAAAGCATCACAAAACCACAAGAAAATGGGTTCATTCCTTTTTATTTCTGTGCTACAATTTAAAATAAACTTCAAAACGCTGAGCCAAAATTTCTTAGACCGCTGTACTTAAAAGACCATACAAAAATTTCCTTAGCAAATATGCGTTGAAAAGGATGTCAAAAGGCTTTAGAAACACCCTGGAAAACTTCTCAAAAGCATAAATTATGTTTTTAGGCTTGTGTTTGTGTAATTTTAGGACAAATATAAAAACAGAAACAAGAGATCAACGAAAACACTGCTTCAAAAATGAACATAAACAGAAAAAAACGAAAAGAACGAAAATTGTTTTAGGACAGTTTCTTGATACTAGTCATAGCGATTTAAGATCTACTTAAATACGTTATGGGCTACTTTTTCTCATGACACAGAAAAAGTAGCTATAAGTGTCACATAGGATTTTAAGTGGAACTTAAATCGCTATGAGTAGTATCACTTAACGGGCCTTAATGCTAGAAAAAATCAAAACAGAAGTGTTTTTAACAGACCTTAGGATAAAATTCTAGAAGAGCCTCTGCTAAACTTAGTTACTTAAGGTGGCGCTACAGTCCGGGGTGGACCTGGGCCTCAACCAATAAGCCTCTCCAGTTAGCGCGATCTTTGGCTAACTGCCTCCAGTTGCGCACACCAAGTTGGTTGAGGTCCCCTTTCACTTGAGCGCGCCACCTAAGGCGAGGTCTTCCTCTACTGCGTTGCCCCTCCGGGTTGGAATCGAAGACTCTCCGGGCCGGAGCGTTGGTGTCCATTCGCTCTACATGTCCTAACCTTCTTAGACGACTAATGCGTACTTTTCTGACCAGATCGATGTCGCTGTAAAGCTCGTAGAGTTCGGTGTTAAATCTTCTCCTCCAAAGCCCGTCAACGCAAACGGGACCAAAAATCACTCGAAGAATTTTGCGTTCGAAGCGACCAAGAAGATCCTCATCCGTTTTTGCTAGGGTCCATGCTTCTGCGCCATAGAGCAGGACAGGGATGATGAGAGTCTTATATAGAATCTCCTTAGTGCTTCTTGACAAGACCTTACTAATAAATTGCCGTCTTAGGCCAAAGAAACAGCGGTTGGCAAGTGTGATTCTTCGCTTGATTTCTGATGTGATTTCATTGTCAGAGTTTATAGCGGAGCCGAGGTAGACAAAGTCCCTAACTACCTCAAAGTTATAGCTGTCTATAGTGACGTTCTGTCCGATTCGTCGATGTTGTGTGTCCCTTCTTGTTGACAGCATATATTTTGTTTTACCCTCATTCACCACTAAACCCATTTTTGCCGCTTCTGTACTAATACTTGCAAACGCACCAGTGACAGCTCGCTGTGTTCTGCCAACAATGTCAATGTCGTCAGCGTAAGCAAGCAGTTGCACAGACTTTTGGAAAATTGTGCCTCTGGTGTTGGCTTGTGAGTTTCGCACAATTTTCTCAAGCCTCTGCTAAACAGGCCCCCGTAAAAGATTAAAGAAAAAGCGTGTCCTATAAAGGTCTTTAAAGTGCATCAAAAATACCATAGTTTTATTGTAAAGTGTTCATTTTCCAATTGCGGTAATTCTCCGGATTTAACGTGCAAACAGGTCTCGTTTTTGGTCGCTTTAAGCGTCCATTACTCTCAATTAGAAAGGTATAACCGAGAAGAAGAGTTGGACTTGCAGATGGTGTTGATGGCTTGGAATCGATCCTTTAAATCAGTGAGTTTATTTCAAGACCGCATGATTTTGACTTCGAACCCTGTTTTTTTTTTTAAGACGTTTTCACGCAAAATTTCGACATTTCAGAGCTTTCCTTCAACACCGACAGCTGAGAGCTCTTTAAAGCTATTGTTAGGACCCTTAATCCATTTTATTCGCAAGTCTTTCTGATGTTCATATTCTACTCACTTGCGACCGAAAGGTTAACAAACAACCTATCTTAGTCCAGTCGTGCCCTCATTTAGTCAGCAGTATAAACCTCTTTGAAAAGTGCGGTCAATCCGCAAATTTATGGCTACCATCAAACTACTTTGCTTCCTTCCAGCAAGTACTTCCTCTCAATTTGATTTAATGGATTCACCTCAGACTACACTGCGTCCCGAAACAAAGTTCCATAACTCCAATCGCACAGATTTCCCCCGTCTTGGCAAGCCTGATTGAATTAAAGGCTTTCCCACTAATGCATTCGCAGGGTAAGTCGTAAGTTCTGGTTGTAGTTCAGGTGCGAGCACCCTCCTCACATAATCAATAAATCACCACCGCCACCAGGGTGGGGGCAAAACTCATGTCATCATCGGTACTACCACACCGTAATTCATGTCATTGCTGCTTGGTAAAACATACACCGTTGTCAGAGATGCTGACAACCAGCAGCAGCCCCCTGCCCTACTACATATTAAGAACGCGTTCCTTGTGCACGTGCTTCAACAATCATCCAACTGTATTGAGTGCTTCTCTCGATCCACCCACCCCCCAGCTCAGCAATGTCGTCCGAGAGTATTTTTATAAACAAGTTCCCCGATGCCAAACCAGCATCTCACCTGGGCGTATGCCCTCATTCCCACCAGCCACCACCCACTACCCTCATTCCGTTTTAACCGCACAGGTAATAAGTTCATCCGACAAATTAAGGAGCTGTTCGAATGGAAAATCGCAAAATTGGTTTCCTTGTGAATTCATGTTGTTAGCTAGGTCGTCGGTTAGTTGCTTGCCTCTACAAATCCACCTATTCGCCTGCCCATCTCGGGGTTGTTCAGTCCGCCCCCTCTTCAGGATGTATGTGGTGAGCGCTTGAAAAAAGGATGAGGGTTTCACTTGAGGGCTCACTTCCGGATTCTGCTCGTACTTCTTGTATTTCTTTTGTTGACTTCAGATGCCCCCCAGTCGGTCCCCGCTTCGCACTCCTTCCAAGGAAGTAATAAGGAATACGAACGCCTTTTGGACTTCCCGTTCACATGAATGTGTTGAGTAACTATATCTCCCATAGGGGGGCTATAGCGAAGAGATATATACCCGTATGTGTGGCTGGGGCCATGGGATGATGGTGATCACATGAAGGAACAAGTTCCGTTTGACTTAGAAAACATAATGTGTGGTTAGGTTACGCTTTTGTCGGGTTTATCCGATGAATTAAATTAAACCATTCACTAGAGACAGAGGGATGGCAACCGAAGGGATAAAGGAACGAAGTGATTGGTGTAATGTACAACCGCAATTTGTACGTTTGGCTGGAGCGAAATAGGAAGCTAATCGTAAATTAATGCAGAATTATGTATTCAAAGCGGTGTTTAGCTTTACAGTGCCGTGATGGTGGCAGCGGCGGCGGTGGTGATGTGCGGCAGACCTTATTGAATGTTTAATTTTGTAAGAATGTGCAAAGGAGGTGGATGATGAAGGCGATGGTATGGAGGAATGTCCTCGGATGGAGTTGGGCATGAGATACCTATACCCATATGATTGTGTGGCAGTATAAACAGTCAATCTGGAGGCGAAGTGTGAACATCTATCAACTAGCGTGGTTTTGGCGACTTCTTTATGGGGGTTATTCAATTTGCGTCTAGTTAGAGGAGAGGATATTTATGTGGGATAGTGTGGGTGTACTGTTGCATTTTGTTGGAGTGAGATCCGGTGTCGTCGTAATGATTGCAATTTAAGGTTTGGAAAAAGGAAGTTTCTATTTTTAATTTTTAAATATACAAAATAGTACACTGATCGGATTTGAGTGCAGTATTTTCTGTTCGTGTTTAGGAGCAGTCAGTGGTGGAAATAAATATTAAGGGCTTCTTGCAACTATTTCGCTTGTACGATTTGTATTCTTGCAACAGGTAGAGGACTGCCTCCCTTCAGGTTTCTCATTCCTAGTCAGTCACTGAGTTGGATGGTTAGATCAAGTCTGACATCTCTACTCTAACCATAAGCAAATTGTGGTGGATTTTGATGGCTGATGAGAGGACCTGTTAAAATAGTGTTAGCTTTTAGGTAATGTTTCCTTTCTGGTTGATTCGTTTTTGATTGAACTTGTAACTGCGCACTCGCAGTCCAACGCACTAACCGGTTTAAAATGTTTCCTTTATCAAAAGATGCTCCTTAGGATGTGATATGCGAGTTGGATGAGTTGCTTTGCGCTTTATAATTTTGGCAAAAATTCACCAGTTCAGTTTTGTTGAGAGACGATCTCGAATTTTCCACAAAAAAACAAAAAGTCCACGACTGGGTCGAACGAAAAAATTTGGTTGGATGCGTTTTCTTATTTTATCAGGTACCTATGTAGGTCAAAATCTGAGAAGCAATGCTATGTAGAAAAAGGAATAGTTTAAAAAAAAATTCACTTTTGTGTTATTCATCTGATTGGTAGTACAACAGCGAGAGTTTTAAAAAGTTGAAACTCTCAGTAACAGTCAATTGTCCCAAGTTGTGGTTAGAAATTAACTAGGGGAACTTATTTAGAATACTTTATAGCATAATCTTTCATATTATATATTTTGATCAAAATTGTTAGGGCGGTTTTTGTAAAATGGTCAAAACGGTACCAAATTTTGCAATGTTTACTTGGGAAAATACTATTGCTTACCTAACTATTTAGCTGAAAATTGAGTAAAAGTTATTGTTCGGGATGTAGGCATTAGATACTTGGTTTTTTAAAGTTTTATCGAAATTTAAATTGGGGTTTTCGAGGCTTGAAAGCTTCAATTTTACTTTCAGGTTTTCGAGATATGACCAGTTTTTAAATTCAGCATTTTCGGTGATTCGAATTCAACATTAAGGACAAAATAATTTTGAAAACATCAATTTTAGTCAATTTCACTCATTTTGGTCAAAATCGTTGTCGCTATTTTCCGGTAACCCAAAGAAAAAAAAAGAAAAAGAAAAATTACTTTTTTCAAAAATCTATTGATCGTACAATACAGGAAAAAACTGAGTTTTGTATTAAATCAGAAATATCGATATTACCTTAAAAATGCATTTTTGTTATCGTATTGACCGTTTTTGAGATATGTTCAGATTAAAAAACTACCGTTATTCGATTTTTTAGCCAAAAACTGAGTATGCAGTCGTGGTAACCCCATATACTTAAAATGAAATACCAATTTTGGTTGAAATCATTAGAGCCATTTTCGAACAAATCAAACGGTACGAACATTTTATATGGGAAGCATAGCTCGAAAATAACTCTCAACCTTTATTTTCAATTGGTTTCTCACTGAGATTTATTACATTCGGCTTCAACATTAAGGTCTTGCTCTGAGATATATTTATATACTCTTGGCTTTTTGCTCTTTGGTTGATCGTTATTTTAAAAATTTGGATATATATCTCATCAGTTAACTTTTACCATAACATTTTAATGGAATTGATCAACCAAAGACCTCATTTATCGAAAATAAGTAAAAAAAAACCCAAACTTGTACTGAATTCAGTTATTTTCTTTGTTTAGCATATAGCTATATTAAAAATATTTTAAGGATAAAGTTTGACTAAAAGTAAACTCTCAAGGGTTTTAGTACTTAAGCTATACATTTTCTCACTTAAAATTAAATTCAAAACGGAAAAAACTTTTTCCACGGTTACTTACTGTACTGTAATGACTATTCAAACCACTAATGCAATTTCGCATGCGCTGCTAACTTACGGTAATAGTTAGCGAAAAATGTTCAAATGAGATTTATTTTTTTCTGTCAGTGATATCTCTCAGCGGTTGACCGAAACGATAAAAAATCAAAATAAAGGTTTCGCACTGAGCATAACAGAAAAAAATACTGTGATAAAAAACTGGTCATTATGTGATCATATTTAAAAATCTCAACAACTGAGAGTAATATTAAGACCTTTGAAAAGGTTGAGAGATATTTTCGAGCTCTAATGGGAAGTCATTAATACCTTTAAAAAAAAAAAAAAATAGCACCGAGCTCTAAGCCTCCAAACTCTAAATCCGAAGTTTGAACGAAGCTGTTTAAGCTTTGGGTCTCGACGTAGACGTTCAGAATTTTGCGACCCTCTTTTTTTGAGTTCTTCTATCATCGTAATGTCAGAAGTCAGATTAACTGATTAACATCTCGAGTTCCAAATTTTGTACGAATACAATATCTTTCTCTTACTACGTAACCGAGAAAGTTAAAAATGCATGGCGGGTGTTTGACAGCTTGGCATTCCAATAGGGTGCGTTCAGAGTTTCTACTTCCGACGTTGCCAGATCCATTGCAAGTTTGGTATGTCATTTACTTTACTTCTGGTATGCTGTTCAATGCTTGTCTTTGAGTAGGATTTAACTTGTTTCGCAGATGGGTATCTTACTTCTGATGGCCGTATTTCATGCATTGCAAGAAAGTGTGACTTATCGCGTCGTGATCATTAGTCGTCAACATTAATTCCATCTTATGTCGGTAGTCACTTGAACAATAAAGCCCGCGGTACGGAGTTTAGTTAGGTTGTGATGTGTTCAACCAATTTGAAATTTTGCAGATCAGCCTCACAGTCTTTTTTTGTCTCTTGCCTATTGCTCAAAGTTGCTCCGTTGCCGTATAGTTTTGGAAACTTCTGTCTATTCCTAATTGAGGTCTATTTTTAATTTGCTGGTGGAAGATTGAACATTGAAGATTCTTAAGTCACATGAACTGCAATGGTAACACGGCCTTTAACCCTTATTTTTCGAACTATTATTTTTTATTATTTTGTAATACATCTCAAAGTTTGTCTGCTACTTCTATTTGAAATTAACATATCCACAAAGTGTTTGAGTGATGACTTTACATCCCAACATCTCTACGCGAACGGCTGATTCTTAACTCCAAATGCCAGCTGACCACAAGTTCACATATTGTTATTTTCAAAGTATACATAATATGTACCTTTCAAGGGTCAAGAAGCTAGTTTCTCTCACTAAGGTATTCCTAGGGCAAATGGTTTAATCAAACTATATCCTGGAGTAGACAGAATGATATAGCCTGTATGTTGTTTATTTCCACGGCTACGTTCTTATCACTTCGAGAGCACTTTTATTAATTTCTTAGCGTTTGCCTGTTCATATCCCGTTTATAACTTTTTTTTTACAAAACTAACACTTGTTCGAAAAAAAAACGCCTCCACTCGACAAGCAAACACTTAACCACTGTCCCACCGCCTTGTGTCAATACTCCCATATCTCTCATGCGAGAGAACATAATGACTTTTATGATGCTATGATCGTTCAGGTTATAATTGCTTACGACATGAGTTTCTAAAACGAAAATCCTTGTCATCATCACTTCATATGACATCACATGAGAGGGCTTTCCCCCCTTAGTAACAGTTTATTTTTAAAATAGTCACACCCATTCTATTTCCAGCTCCACCGTAAGCTGGAAAATGAAAAACAGCAACAAAAATAACATAAAAAAAATGATCACTCGCCACCACCATGTGTCATTAACACCAAAAGAAAGCCGGTATGCCATTCCACCTACAATCGCTGGCCCCCACACATGTGACAACACACCCAATCAAATAATCGGTCCAACTTGTAAAGCCATTAGAGCGTCCCTCGGTACCGCCAACAGGCAACAGCACATGCTTCGGCTGGCAATCAGTTCATCGATTATTTCCACAACAGAAAGGGGTTTGAAATTGATTACTAGAGCATAATTAAAATGTTTCGATTATTCGTGCATACTGTGAGCGGTAAGTGGTCAATGGACTCCCCAATCCCCATGTACCAAGTGCAGACACACACACACACTTATTGCAGGAAGAAGATTATACTCGTATATTGTAGTACGGAAAAAAAGTCCCTCGTTGGTTTTTTGGCTTTGGAACAATGTTTTACTAGCGTATTCCTCCCTCGGCTCATGTTCGCCCCATTGTTATGTCATCCGCCAATATTTGCGTTGCTGTGTTTTGTTTACTTTGGGCCAGTGGGAATTGGGCCAATGAACCAGCCCGAAGCTGTGTGGTGAGGGAGAGGTTCATATTTATGATCATGTCGCCAGTTATTGCACTGGCACAGTTCGTTTTTTTTTTTTTTTTTCCCCTGCCTAGGGATATACCAATTTAGAAATTTCTGATATCCTTCTTAAAAGA
Source organism: Cheilosia urbana (assembly GCA_946477585.1). NCBI lineage: Eukaryota > Metazoa > Arthropoda > Insecta > Diptera > Syrphidae > Cheilosia > Cheilosia urbana. The sequence goes on along the minus strand of OX297854.1, from coordinate 11,939,195 downwards.
GTATTAATTCGATTTAGTAATAACCTACGGGAATTTTGTGCAGACCAAGCATAAATGAGGTACAACAATAGATTGGCTGCAGTCTGCGAATTGGTTAAATTCGTTACGTAATTAGATTGAAATTAGATACGTATCGGGCTTTTATGAAACGTGGGGAAACAAAAACCGTCCTACTGGACAAAGGACTATGTATAATACTTGAAATGGGTTTTTCATGATTTTCAAATTAAATTTCGATCTACTATCGGTATGTGCCTTTGTTTATATTCAGTCAGTGGAACCCGCACTAGGTAGTTGAATGCGTTTGTGAGAATGCGTTTTTTAATCGTGTTTTCGGCGCAACAAAAGTGGTCCTACTCAATCCAATACAGAATGGACATTCGATATGAGAACAGTTGTTTGGTCTATTTTTCCCACTACCCACTCACTTTGCAGAGGCAACAATTTTAGGAAAAGCATTTTCGGTCCGGTGATTTTGCCAGTGGAGTAGGCCAAATATTTTTATATTTTATATTTATTTTTAAATTTATTTTATACGTTTAAATTTATTTCGTCAAAAATGCTGTGGAACCTTAAGTCTTGGGAACAAAGGATAGGGCACACATTGGGGCAAATAGCACGGAATTTACTTGATTTTACATGTGAAACAAAAATTCGCGGACGACGGGGTTAAGGGGTATAGATTTGTTATATGATAGCTGAAAGAAATATCGTCTAAAAACAATTTTAAGATTTTTGTATAAGGCTGCTTTCACACCGGATGGAACAAAACGCCTGAGACAAACATAACTGTTTTTTTTTTTTTTGTGTTTTTATGAAATTTAAGTACACACATTTAAATACGCGCGCCCACACTGAATAAGGCAAAACAAAGCAAGAAAACATAATAAGGCGTTTTGTTCCATCCGGTGTGTGACAAGTTGAACGTGTGGAAAATTATACACTTCGCTCAATGAAAATTGTCATTTCTAGTGTTAAGCGTAGTACGGACCTCTTCTGAAACGAAATTTTCCGGTGGTCTCCAAATGGACAGCGAAACGTCTGCGAAAGGGCAGCGAAAAATAATTTGTGTAGATTTCCATCAGCTGATACACTAGTAGCAGTGTTACCATCACTGGCTGTTTATTTCCAATTTGGCTTCTTAAAATTGTCATTTCGAATCTATCGTAATTTACGCTATTCACTTTATTTAAAGTATTGCGATTTTTAGGATCCTTAGAAATTTATAATAATTCTATTGTAAACGTCCTTTTTTCGTATAACTAAAACTTTCTAAACAGTTGTCTTTTTCGTTTATTGGGCATTTCTGATTTTGATCTGAGATTTCAGATTCGCTGCCAAATGGCACATTAAATCCGAATTTGGGTTCTTTTGTGAGTTGGCCGCAAAAAAACATATTTTTCACTTGCATCGGAAATTCATTGCAATTGCTTTTCACACATTTATACCAACCCATTTCGAAGTAGTTTAATATAAAAACTTGTTTACATTTGCGCTGTTTTCTTTGTTAACATTGCAAAATGGAAACTAAAAAAAAACTCTCAGTTACGAGTTTGTATTGTTTTTTTTTTAGTTTAATATTACCAAAAAATATGGAGTTTTAATTTTCATATTTGAATTTGGATATTTTCGTCTTCAAAATTTCTCAATTTGACTCCACCCTCATGAAAGCTGGCAACACTGCAGCACAAATGCCAAATTTCCGCAAGCAAAGAATGTCCAGGACAATAAACGTGTGCGAAAAAAGAGTGGAGAATTGTACCAAGCAATCTACTACAACTACCTACTTTTCCGCCATCATTTCGCAGCAGCTGCGTACTGCAAAACGAAAAGGAGAGCGGAATTTTTCGTTCATGATTTCGTTGTGTCACTTTTGTATGGGATATTTCGTTTGTGAAGAGGTGCATACCACGCTTTAAGGTTTGGGGATCGGATCTTGAAATATGTAGGTAATTTGTTTATGGTAATAAAATTTCCCATGTAACTTCATTGGAGTATTATTTTGTTCCCTTTTTTCTATGACTAATTTTTAACATAGAAATTTTAATAAAAAAATGTAAATTTCCCACGGCATGCTAACACTGTCATTATCAACTCATTGAGAAAAAATAAATTTTTTACTGACTTGCTGTGTGCTTCTTCTCAAACACTTCCGAACCTAATATGAGCAGGGATCCCAGATTGAGAACAAAAAAATCCCCCTTTTTTTAGCACCAAAACGATATTTGTTCCTCCTTTTCAAAACTAAAAATCCCGCTTTTTTTCCCCAAAAATAAAAACGCTTATTGAAGTCTTATTTTAACATTTTATGTTATGTTTTTTTTAAATATCTTAGAGTTAAGGAAACATAAAAATAATAGGAATGCGTTAGATTCAGTCAGTAGGTATTACGAAATGCCAATAACAAAAAATGTAAATTATAATATTTTATGTTTAAGTCAATAAATAGGTACCTATATTTAAAAATATATATGTAGGTATCTTAAAGATTGCACAATGCACGATTGTGAAGTCTTAAGCAGAATTTTTCTATCACAAAGTCATAACAATCATTTTGTTTTAAATAAATTGTACAAAATTCCAGCCAAATTGTTTCGTGTTTTTGTTTTATTTAAATTTATTGCTTAGAAAAGTTCTTTCAGCACTGGCCCCGCTGTGAAGAAGACAACAAAAATTAAAAATAGTGTAGTCTTTGGAAGACTTTATTTAAATAAAATTTTTAATTTTTCCCCCTCTTAGATTGTTTTCCCCCAACACTATTACTTCCCCCTTTTTTTCCCGTTTTGTTAGAAAAAGTCGGAAAAATTGTCGACTTTCCCCCCAATCTGGGATCACTGCGTATGAGACCGATTTCCCCCATGGAATTACCATGCAGCATGCACCATGGGACGTTATAAATTTCCCACGGCATGCAGTCTTTTCCATTCATCAATCAAAATTTGAAAGACTAAGAGAGAGGAAGAGATAGATGGAATGGAGGATGGACCGAGATCCTAAATATAATATATAGAGAGAGAGATAGAGAGATAGATGGAGATAGATAGAGAAAGGGAGAGAGAGAGAGACAGAGAGAGAGAGAGAGAGAAAGAAAGAGACAGAGGGAGAAAAAAATGGAGACCAAAATCACGGACAAACTATGAAGACCTTCATGTCACTGTTGTTAGTACTCTCTCTTCATTTATCCCACGAAGCGTGTTAATTTTTTCCTTTTTTCCCTTTTCACGTACTCAAATTCTCTTTTCAAATCCCAAGATAATTTTTTGCCTCAAAATCCTGTTTTGTAAAATTTGTATTACAAGGAAAGAAAACCACGGTCTATTAACCCCTAATTTAAAAATCCCAGTTTGTAACATGGTAACGATTATTTTTTGGTACAAGAAAATTTTGGTGAGAGGCAATTTATATGAGCAGTTTTTTATGCACATTCAGTGTGCTAATAGTCATAGTGTAGAAGTTTTCATGAAATTCTAGCAAAAATTTATAGGTTTAATAGGTTTGTTAGATTCCTCAAAATCCCACGATTTGGTCCTTTTTCCCTTTATCCCACGAAAGACTTTTCGGACATCGAAATTCCCACAAAAAGGTATAAATTCCACGATATAACAACACTGCTTCGTATTACTTTGTGAGAATCGATATATAGAGTTTCAGGGTTTGAAAGTTGAAAGAACTGGAGAAAAGTCACCCTGAAGTTGGGTTAAGCATTTGGTGTCCTAACGTAATTGACGGTATCCGTATCGATGTTCTTGGTACTGTTCTACTGATGCGTCACCAGATATATTTAAAAATAACCAGCGGTTCTAAAAATGTTCCTCTAGCTGCCAAATATGTAGGTGTTGAGGTTGACGTGTTGTGTCAACGTTTAGTAAGTCTGAAAGCTGTCTGACCCTGACCAGATGCGTCTCGGTAAGCGGTTTCTCGGTCTGTAATCCTTCATATGAGCAGATGTTTCAGTTGACGTCTATGGCGGAGTAGCCGACGAATCTAGTCAAGAAATCCGTGAGTACTAAGTTGACAGTTCGCATTTGTGGCTGATGTAAGAAAAGTGACGTTTCGGACCAATCTAACTTTCGCGTTCAGGTAACATCTCATCCAGACCAATCTAGTCGACCTAAGACAACTAGATTCTTGAACGTGCCCAATGTGTTTCCTGCATAATGCCTTTTATTAGACCAACTGTCAGCCTTTGCTGTATACCTCTTGATGTCTTTATATAAGACACCTTTCAAGAACAGAAATGTAGGTATAACATTACCGATAGAGTAAGGTCTATTTACAGATTCCTTCTACGTAAAGTGCTATATCAATTACGTCTTGTGCTGCATTCGCCATTGCAGTCATAAAACCGAACCCTCAATCAAATCACTCACCCCATCCAAAGAGAGGGCGACCTCGTTAAAATCTTCAACCTATCCAATATCCATCTTGGCACCGAAACATCCATTCAATTCACCTCGAAGCCAATTGCCTAATTAAACAACCTAATTTCTATCAATTTGTTGGCGGAAAATCATTGCAAAGCGGAAATCAAAATGAATTACCACATTTTGCCCTCCTCGGGCGTGGGCAAATCATCGATCGAGTCATCCACAAAGGGACACGTACGTAACGTACTACCATTTTATAGCCATTTTCGACCATGAAGCAATTTCCTTTGTGAATGAAAAAAACTTTCTTACAAATGCAATTAGATGCTCTTACGAGCACCTACACATGACCGACTTTCGCTTTCACCCTGCCAAATAGAGAAATCAGCTGAAAAAATGACTTCTAAAAATATTTTATCTGTTTTTTTTTGTTTTTATTTAAACAGTTCAAAATGAAGTTAACCCCCGTTGCCACGATGGCTGCAAATTGAATTTGAAATTTCATCTCAAAATGACCAAATATATATGTATGTGTGTGTGCAGAGACGAGCAAATAGTTTGACAGGATAACTGAATAAGTTGTTATTCACCCGAGGCGCTGCTTCTCGAATGGTGAACAAAAACGCACAAAGGGAAGATGACAATTATCTTTTGCAATTTGGTTTTGGATGTCGATATAGAGAAAGAGATAGTGGCAACAGCACGATGACAGATGACAGTGTGTACCAAGTGAAACTTGCTGAAACTTTAATTAGTCAAAAAGTTTATCGCATAAGTTTTGCACTTGGGGCTGGCTTCGGTTGGCGGCAGTCGTCTCGCGGGACAGCACAACACAGTTTCAAGGAAATTACAATATCCATTCGGGAGGCAAGAAAGGAAGGAAACGGGGAAGTTTCCTTTATGAATTTAAATTGTCTTGTTTAATGCTGTTTGCTTGTTGTCGTAGGCAGAGGTCCCACTAGTCAAGAGAAATTTATGAATTTGGACGTGTCAAATGTTGATGTAGGTCAAAGTGGGCTGTCAGACTGCGAGGTGAATGTGTTCGTCTGCCAAATTGACATGAAAAGTAACAGAGAAGATATCAATGTAAATGTGTAAATGATAATATTCACAAGACCCAAAGGAGCAAGGGTACCACAAGTGTCACTGATTTTGACATTTTCGCGTGGAAGGCTGTAGCCAGAGGCAAAACTGAGATGTTACGTAACTTCAAAAATTCCGGCTCACCAAAACACTCGGCAAAGTTGCTGCCAGCGTTCATAGAATTTTGTCCCTTTAATTTGAAATTATTCGATACGATAGATTGCATGAAGGAAAATAAAAACATTTTAAGTAACTTTTCTTCAGTTATTTAAGAAAAATTTACTCATGAGATCGAAGTTAATGATATTCAAGAGCGGAAAATACACAACCATGTTTGTCCCAATATATTTCTAGTATATAAAACATCTCATTTAGATAGTTTTATTAACCAAACAAATTATATTAATCGCCTTTTCAAAATATATAATAACCAACCAATAGCATTCAGTTATGTTAAAATGTGGTATTCCCGAACTCTATCACATTCCCCCATGGTTGGTAGCAGTTGGCAGCATTAATATTATATTTTTTGTATGTTTTTGCATGTCACACGGATTCTTAAATGACAGAACACCGATAGGTAAACAAAATGGTGAATTTGAAAAACGGTGAGGGGACGGCGGCAAGAGGATTGCGAGTTGGGGGTCTTAGTGTGGGTTATCTCTGGAATATTGCTTTATAGAACTCTGGGGCTAGCTCAATACCCAATTCACACCGCACCGAAAACCGTGTTTTCGTCGAAAACTCGAAAATGCATTCACACCAAACAATAACTTGTTTTCGTTTGACGTTTCAATCAGCTGTTCGACACTAGTCGTGAAACTTCTGTGTAAACTGTTTTGGGTACAAATTTCAATGGCATTAATTAACAATTAAGTGTTGTAAATGATTTTAAGTTTTAAGTTCTGACATTTGTTCGGGCAGCTGTTCTGCTGAATTTGCTGAATATTGCAAAAGGTGTGTTTGGTTCAACAACCCAACGATTGGAAGTCGTTTTCGTGGTGTTTTCGTGGAAAACGACTTTAAACGACTGGTTTAAACTGAAATATGTATAGGAAAACTTTTGTTTTCGCGAAAAACCGGTTGAATAGGGTATAGCACACAATCTTTTGTTTTGTGTGAAATATTTTCGAGTACGAGCGGCCAAATTGAGAAGCTCTTTTAGGACATTTCTGATGTTTGTCACACATTCGCGCGGTGGAATGAAACAACGATAGGCGTTTTTTATTATGCCCACGTGATCCATATAGATCATTTTGATTTCCATCGTTTACAACAATAATGCGAGATCCAATTGTTGCTGTAAACCATGAAAATCAATGATCTTTATGGATCATGCGGGCATAATAAAAAACGCTTGATGTAATTCTTCCTTCAGATCCAAAAAAAATGTGGTTGATCTCAATTTTTGACACTTTTAACCATTTGCTGTCAGATTTTCGTTTTAGCTGCTTTCACCACTCACCTACAATGGCAGTGCATGATTCCGGAAAAGGAAACTGCAAACCTGATCCCTTTTTAGTATATCATCCTGTATCACTCGCCTCAACGTGATGAATAATTGGTCCCTTGGATAGGTATAACGATAACGAAGCACCACGGCCCACTCCTCGAGTGCCAATCACATTGACCATTTCACAATGGTCCATCTCAAGGATAGTACTCAATCATTCAATCGTATTCTCCTATGGAAGCCATATTAAAACTCTTAAAACTTTTCCGCACAATAAAACGTATATGATGAATCTCCCATCGTTCTTCCTAACAAATCCAATTCGCTGAATAAAAAAATAAGGTATATCAATCTCACAAACACACACACATGGGTCCCTCATTTATCATCGAATAATGGACACAATTTTAGGGAAGTTTCTCAATATCAACTACAAGCGTTAGTCAATTTCAAGAAAGAAATGCTCTTTAGCTTAGCGAAGGACGTCAGATTTGTAATCAACTTCAATGAACTGCAATTTGCCAAATGGATTGAATTGTAGCGTACCTATATCCAGTTCAGTGATGAGGATGCGAACGGTGCAAGCCAAGAATAGGATAAGATTTTCAATGCACCAAAATGTGTCATGTGTCAGCAGTCGTCCTTTTTTATTCTCTCTCGAAAAGCCATCTAACGTAAACTTTTCAAACGTATTGTGTGTGTGCGAATTAGAGAACAAAAGTGAATGCGAGAAGGATTTCTTTTCGGTCACTATCACTAAATAGAATTCAAAAGGGATGTGTTGGGTATGAGATTTTCTACTTACATGGTATGGCCGGTGTCGAGTCGTGCGGATCCGGTTGGTATCCCTCCTTGGGGAAATAGTCGATTTTAATGCAGTTGTAGGTCTCAACTCCTGTGCCAGTGGTAAACCGGTCGTCCATGTAAAGGTGATGCACATGAAATGGAATAAAAAGAAAACGAGAATATGAATGGAATGTGGAGAATTCTTTAATATATTTCCATTTTTAATGAAGGTACATTCGCTCCTTTTTCTCTTGATATAATTAAGCGAGCTCTCTGGCAGGAAGTGAAACTGAAGGATGGACTATGATAATGTAATCAGGGGCTTACATGGTGCATGTACAGAGAAGGGATATGTGATTTTAAATGGGATATAAACGCCGGTAGGGGGTTGCTTTTTGTTAATGCTCGTTTTATAAAGAAAACATTTTAGGTTGCGGTACGACCTCGGTGTATACATTCGGAATAGCATAAGTGGATTTGTTACAAAGAAACGGGTAAAAAGTGAATGGGAATGTGTTTGTGGTGTAGGTACGTACCCAGCAGGGGAGCACGATCCTCCAGAAACGAACATTTTTTTCTGTGCATTAACAACAAAGTATCTGTACACAGGCAAAGCGAGATTAGGGTATTTGGAACATACTCCTTACCTGTATGTGCTTAATTGTTTTATTTACTGCGGTTTAGGTCTGCAGGCTTTGAACAACTGAAGGCTTATTTAATTTAAATTATTAATGCATAAGCCGGGGTTGGGGAATGCGCTATCAATATACCTGTATAGCAAATAAGTGAGAACCTATTTCACTCACGTATGGTAACGGTAACACTATTCTGACAAAATTGTACACCCTGTAGTTTACGCTGCCATTTTGATTTTGAATTTCCTCAAAACATGTTGTCCTTTTAATTCACGCTTAAGGTATATGTTCCTGTTCCCGATTTTTTCCTCCAACAGTACCTAGGAGGCATATCAGTGGAAAATTTTGGACGCATTTTTGGAAACGTATTGTTTTGGGCGCATTTCCAAATCTTTTTTAACTCGCTTTTGGATATGCTTTTCGCAGCCTTTTTAGAAGCGTTTTGGGTAAAATTTACGACACGTTCTGATAGTTTTTCGACACGTATTTGGTTGCGTTTTATTTCTCATTCTGACAGACCTTTTCGACACCGGGGACGGGTTGGAGCGTTTTTTCAGATGTGTTTGGTAGTATTTTTCGGAGCGTTTTTCTTTGCATTTCCCGACATGTTTTTGGTCAGGTCTGAGGAAGTGTTTTTGGTACTTTTAACGATGCGTTTTAGTCGCGTTTTTTTGACACATAATTTGCCTCGTTTTAGGACGCAATTTGAATGTGTTTCATTAATTTTTACTTAGCATTTTCGTAGTTTTCGTTTTAAGATGTGCTTTGTAGATTTTTACTTAGCATTTTTGTAATTTTCCGTCACTTTTTGTACCCGCTTTCCGTTTTGAGCCCATTTCACAACGCGTTTTTGTTTTTTTTTTTTCAAAACTTTTCGAACTGCTTTTACCATTTTTGCAAACATTTTCGGACAGTTTGCGACCATTTAAGGACGCGTTTTGGCAATTTTTTAAAAACCAAATTTTTGTAGTGTTCCTTGGCACGTTTTCCAATGCATTTTTCTTCATGATTTGATGTTTTTTCCCCAACGTTTTCGGACACGTTTCTAATTGGAGTTTTCGACAAGTTTTTGTCGAGTTTTAGGAGCATTTTACGACCCGTTTCAGTCGGGTTTTCTGCATCGTGCTTATCTGCGTTTGGGGACTTTCTTAGTTCTTCGTCCCGTTTTTGTAAACGCTTTCCGACACGTTTTGAACACATTTCACAACGCGTTTTGGTACTTTTTTTTTTTTTTCAACACTTTTTCGAACTGGTTTACCATTTTTGCAAACATTTTCGGACAGTTTGTGACCAATTCACGACGCGTTTTGATAGTTTTTACAAAACAAATTTTGGTAGTGTTCTTTGAAACGTTTTTCAATGCATTTTCTATATGATTTTTGAGGTTTTCCACGCGTTTTAAGATGCTCTATAGGATTTCCAACACGCGCATGGGCGCAATCCGGTAGGTCTTTTACGACTCATTTTGATGGTTTTTTGTCGAGAGTTTTTAAGCGCACTTTCCTTAACGTTTTCGGACACGTTTCTAATTGGGGTTTTCGACAAGATTTCGTTTAGTTTTGTGGCATTTTACGACCTATTTTTTTACTGCATTTTGGGGATTTTTACAACACATTTCCGTAGATTTTTGTGCATGCTTTTCGACACATTTTGAACGCATTTGACGACGCGTTTTGGTCATGTTTTTCAACACTTTATTTATATATTTTCGGGAAGATTTTCGAGTATCTTACAACTCTTTTTTGTAGCTTTTTGCCAAGTTTTGGTAGCGTTTTTTTTGGGAACGATTTTGAATGTTTTTTTTTTTTTAAATGTTGGCTCGTTTTCCGACATATTTTTGATTTGGTCGGGTTATATTATGAGTTTTTTATATGTATTTTCAAACGCGATTTGGGAGACCTTTTATGATGAATTTTGGTGGTTTTTCATCCATTCTATGCGCGCTTTCCGAAATATTTTCGGATGTCATTTTTGAAAAGTTTGTTATTTGGTGTTTGGATAAGTTTTTCTATGAGTTTTGGGCGAATTCTACGACCCGTTTTGGTCGTTTTTGACACTTTTTTGGCCGCGTTTTAAAACGCGTTTTCGGCAGGTTTTTCGAACTGCTTTGGAGGTCTTTTTAGACAGGTTTTTTTATGTATTTTTGACACGTTTTTCAATTCCTTAAATTTTCCTTTTTTTGAACTATATACTTACATTTTACGCACTTTAAGCTACTCTTCTTGTTTAAAGTCCGGAGTGGTACTTACTTTCTTGAACGATCCATAAACGTTTCCTCAAACTACTTCCAACCAGAGGACCGACAAATATTCCCATTATTGAGGCAAAAATATTTCAAAGTTATTTATGTAGCCCGAAATCCACACACACAACTGAGGTATCCGATAGCCTTTATATAACACAATTCCCTCCCGAAAAGGCGACAATCGTACAAGTCCCTTGTTGTGCGGCATTTCGGAGAAGACAAAGGAAACTCTTCTCCAAAGGGACTAGAATTACCTTTACCCGAAAGCTGCTATACTCGAAGACAAGCATTATCGATTCCCATCATGGACCGACCATGATATTTATGAAGGAGGTAGTTGCCTTCCTATATTGGTGTTGAATTAAAAGGATATCAATTTCATCACGAAGACATGTACCTCCATTCGCCTTAAAAATACGAACACATCGACGACTCAACCCCACATCAATATAAATTACATTGCACCAGGCGAATAACTCAAAAGCCATCTGTACCCACAAGAGAGAAGCAACGACGCAACGTCCACCTCCAAATCGTATTATCTAATTTATACGGTGCACTTTGTGGAGTTGGAATCCCTCTTAATTCCGCCCCCCAACCAGCAACTGACTCCATTTGGAAATGTCCCAAATCAATATCTAGTTCAAAGGGAAAGAAAAGCAAAGCCGCCAGATTGGAAAGAAGAAGACAGAACGTCGTGGGGTGGTCTTGCAGCACAAAATAAAAAAAAATAAAAACCTCCACCAAACTTCTTCCTACCACAAGCAACAAAATGCAGCTTCCTTTCTACCGAAAGTCTATCAAAATCATTTCCGTCGTCAACAAATCCAATAACTCGTCATGGCTCCCTTGTGAAGGCAGTATATAAGGTAGAAGTAGTCGCTCCTTGTGCCACATCCCCCTCCTCCTACTGCAACGGCAACGACGACGATGAGGACCACGATGCAGCAGGGAGCAAAAGCCGCAAGTCTACTGCTAATTCTGCGACAGTTGAATGATGTTCACCACCAGCGCAGCCACAACTACCCATGTAAGATGGGCCAATAATACGGCACAACCAGGCTACGATAAAGTGCTACCCAGCAGAGCTCTTTATCATGCTAAGGGGTGGCCGCAGCCGAACGCCCCATACAGTATATCAGTGGTGTTGCGACACGGCTCCGAAATGCCGCTGTCGTAAAAGCAGAAACAACATGAAAGATGGCCTTCATCTCTGCCTTTGGCGGACGACTACGACGACGACAACGGCGACGCCACTTCAGGCAAGGAAGCGAGTCGAGTTTCTGGTTGCAGCATGCACAAGTTATCGGAGGCGAATGCTGTGTCGACGGTTTCTTGTTGGCACACACCTGGGGCCGTGTGGCATTTGCTTTTCGCACTTGCAAATTGAAGCTCCTTTTCGCAGGATTTTCTTATGCGTTGTTAAGTGGGGTGGCACTGCCATTCCTGTCTGCCAGTGGATGTGTTACATGACATCCTCCTGCTCGAGCCTCCATTCCTCTGCAGTGAATTGAAAAACATTGTCCTTGCTGGCAAAATTGAAAGTATAATGTATGGTGTTGCGGAATTATTACTGTGTTCTCCTTTTTTTTTCTCAGTTCGTTGTTGTTTCCCAAGTGCAACAAGTCTTCCGTTGCGAGAGGACGATGGAACTGAAATGTATGGGCATGCATAAGGAATACTAATCTCCTTGCAGGGAAAATTGTTATAAATTTAAGTGAGAGCGCGTGTTGCGCTTGTGAAACGCCTTTGGAGCACTTCTTCGACGGTGCTGATGATAGATGGAGAAAAATGAATAGGAAACCATGGAAATAATTGCATTACGAGGAAGTGATGACAAAATGTTTCTATTTCTCATTCGGATGTAGTGTAGGTATATATGAATTTGGCAGGGATAAAGGAAGAGCTGTAACTTGAGGTTGATGCTTGTTTGTGACTTAATGAGAAATTGCGAGCGTATAGTCTCGCTTTGGAACGGCAAGAGCAGTGCATTAAATTTCACTGGGGTTGCGACTGGGTGCTTTAGGTATTGCTTGGGACGAAGTTGGATACAAATGCTTTGACTTGCAGTTGATGGGTAATGGTTGGTAGGATATTTTCCTCAAATCGGCGATCGACCAGTGTAGGAGATTCAACCAACAAATTAAACCAGAAACTTTGACAAAACATGTAAACCTCAACCTATGGAAAAGTCCTATGCAGCCGGTATGAAAGGCCGAGGGCCAGTGACTTCGATGAGCTTGTGATACCTAGGTCTACATACGCTGTGAAATAACGAAGGCACCACAACCACAAGGACCAAAGGCAGACGCATGGAACTAATCATGGACAATGAAAGTCAAATCGTTAGTCGGATGACATCAGAACTTAGGGAACTGTCATTGAGTTGCGTTGCCAAATATCGGGACAGAAGGGTCAAAAATGGCTTTAGTTGCGAATGAAGACCAAACGAAGTACACTGTAAACGAGAAGGAACACAAATAAATGACTGGACGGATCTATCCATCAGCTACTACTGCGAGGTTGTTGGGAACTTTATCTACCTCAACTTTGCGAATTTATTCACATCAACTTATGCGAGGTTTTACATTTGGGAAACGCTGTTTCAAGAGGCAACTAAATAGTAAGGCGTTGTGAGGAAATACTAAGGAGACTCCAGACCCTCATAATCTCAGTTCAAAAACATGGACGTTAGCGGCCGCTGATGCATATATCCCGTCTTATGTTAAACGGAAAATTAATCGAGTGATTGATGTAACAGTTTGAGTTGGCAAGTCTTTGAAGAACTGAAACGCCTACATGCTGCATGTTGACTTAAACTCAAAAAGGGACCATGTTTATCATTTTTCAAAAAGTGGGGGCCAAGGGTCCTGAGGCTCAAACAGGGGCAACGCTGCCTGGAGGTAGTTAGTTAAAAACCGCTCGAAATGGAGAGTAATAATATACACAGTGTGTTCTGTAAAACGTTCCACTTTGGCCCTGCTCTTCTACAGAAATTGTTTTTATTCGCCAAAAGACAAAAAGTTAGGCGCTTTTTTTTCAATATTTTTTTTTTTCGTACAGAAAACTTTGACAACTCCTCTTCACACAACCAGCTAAAATGCCCAAAACTGTGTGAATTATAATTTGCGCACATTTTCTCGTTAATGATTTTGCTGCTGCTCGTGCTCATACCTTTTCCATTTTTATTTTAATTAATGTTAGATGACTATACCCAAAAGTGGAATGAAGGCGAGTGCTGCCGGATTTTCAAAGTGTTTTGCTTAATTAATAGATTAACTACTTCAAGGCAAAATTATTTGTATGAGTAAACACTTTCGACAAGAAGATTAAAGGCAAATTAACTCATTTCACATGAGTTAGTGGAGACACTGTTAATCTATTGATTAAGAGAATATAATGAATTGACTGTGTGTCTGAGTTACTCCGCATATCGCAGTATCAGTCTGTCAGCGCCAATCATACAGAAGAGATATACCCAAAGCAATAAACTAAGTATGTATTAAATAGACCGTCAGCTAGTGTTGCCAGTTCGCCCGATATTCCGGAAGTCTCCCGGGATTTTTATTAATTATTAATATTTTATTAATCTGCCGAAAATTAATTTTCTTAAAAACCAAACTACGAGCATCTAAGAAAAAGTCTTATCACGAAGAAATACATTCAGCGGCTAATGTAATGGATTTGGCATTACTCTTTTGGTTCTTGATCTGTCACATTGCCATTGACATTTCCCCAAATATATATGTTTATAGTAAGTAAGGAATGTATGAAGTAATGAGGATTTTCTCAATCTATCGATATTTTTTCTGAAATCTCCCGATTTGTTGAGAAACATTTCTAGCAACCTTACCGTCAGCTCACGCCCACCTACCCCCGCCAGTGATTCCAGATTGCCTGGAAAAGCGCTTATTTTAGCTGAATAAGCTTTAAAAGAGGGGAAACAAATCAAAAATTTCAGTGAAACGTCAGTTATTTAAAAATTAAATTAAAACATAATTACATATTTTCATTACGAAAATATTTTAAAGAATTAATTCTTCATGTTAAACATGAAAGAAAACAGCCCATCGAACGTCTACGTAAGAATTTTTGTGCCTCTGAATGCACTCACTCGTTTTGATATTATGTCTAGTAGCAAAATAAATTAGCGTATTTATGCACAATTGTACATTTTAATAGGTCTGTTCCCTAACGATAATGCATTCGAACACATTCGCCAAATTTAGTCAAACTTCGTTCCTTTACGCAAAAGTTGGGCCGAAGAGAGCCAAAAAGAGAGAATAAAACATTTCCCCTCCATAAAAAACCTGCAAATATTAGCCCAAGAAATTTCTTTGAACTAGTTGCTTATTGATGACAGATGTTTGTCAACTTGTTCAAATTCTAATTTGTAATTGACTTTTTATTTAATTTAATTTATATAATTATAATTTAAAACAACAAAATTGGAGTGTTTCGCGCGTGTTCCCACTTGTATGATAACAAAGTTGGTTTATAATGGAGGGTTTTTTTTTTTTTTTTCAAATATAAAAAGCGCCCAATTCCCATTAATTTATCTTCTAAGCTGTTACCAAATGTAAGTTTGATAAACATAATTTTTCAATTCTACAATACTTTTAACTTGTTTTTCCACTTTATTCTAACCTTTAAGTACATTTTTAACATAATTATGCTACAGTCATATAAAATCTGTTTTGCTCTCTTACAAGTCTTTTGGCTGTCACTTGCAGCCCTATTGCGAAGATCAACTATCAATCGGTTGACGATTGACAAATTTATCAATTAAAATTGATGTTGGTATTGCGAAAAACAATTGATAAAAATATAACCTGTGAACATAACGCCAAAAATAAAGTTATTGTGAATGTAAACTCAACTTTGACAGTTCTAAAATATTTTTGATTTGAAGAGTGATCGTTAAGGATTTTCCAAACAATTTAATTAAAAAATAATTACGAGTGTTACAAATCTGTAAAATTTATTGAAAAATATATCATCAGTGGAATTTTCGAGTGGTATACATAATAGCCCTTAAGAAATAACAACAATAACAATTAAAAACGATGATGTTCAACATTTTCTTTTGAGAGCCGTCCTTATCAACACCGAACTTGCGATTGATAGAAAAATTGACAACTACCAATAAAATTGTTCGAGATTGACATTCACAATACCGATTTGTCAACCGACAATTGCTGCAAGGTCACAGTCGATCAACACTTAATTGATAATTGATCGTCGCAGTACCATTTAAAGAAATTTATTTTTTTTATTTATTTATTTATTTTTATATAGATAAGTATCAACTATCAATTGATAGTTGATCTTCGCAATAGGGGTGTTGGTTTTTTCATCTCATTTGACTCTGACGGTGTCGAGAACTACCCTGTTGGTGGTTAAAAGATTCGCCAAGAGAACGCACCCAATAATTTTGCATTTCTATTTAAAAAAAAATTTTTTTTTTTAAATCGCTCTTGTGTGGAATGGCTCTGAAAACGGCTCAACTCCTCGTACGCAAGTAGCGGGTATCATAATCGAATATAACTGATTGGCAAATGAAGCCATATTCAATATGCACAGGTTCATTCTAACTTTTTTTTTATATCGGCACTTGGGTGAACAATTTGTAAGAAGCAGCCAATAGCATTCAGTATTTTGACTGTGGGAATCCAACCCTGAGCATTGCTTCTTCAACGTGGTGTTTCTACCTTTTTGTGCGAATTTCGATGTCCGAAAAACTTCGTGCGAAGAAAAGGAAAACATGAAAATTATGGGAATATCAGGAATCTGATAAAAAAAAACATTCAAACTATCAATTTTTGTCGAAATTCAATCTTAGTTAATGATCACTGCACATGTGCTTGTGCTGACTCCGTATATTATTTTTAAGTTGTGCTCTTTGATAAGGAAATAAAGAAAAAAAAAATGACAACTTCTCCTTCGAGCCGGATTTGAACCAGCGACCTATGGATTTCCGCTAATCACTTTCATTTGTATACATCTACAGTCCACCGCTCTACCAACTGAGCTATCGAAGGCGTGTTGATGATCTCATTTGGACTGCATTCAAGCGAAATTATCAGACCAGACCAGCACTGAGCTGGCAAAAGTGAAAGACCTACACAGCCACACCACGTCACAAACCATTGCAAATTGTGAAAGTTTATGGCGTTGCCATTGCCAGACTACTTCAATGGCCACTCAATCAACCCAGTTGAATATTTTAAATAGCTATTTTCGGTCGAAAATTTAAAAAACTACTGTGGAAGTGGAAGTCTTTTTTTACCTCCCTGGAAGTCCACATCATTTCATAAATGCTGATGTGATATGCATACGATGTTGCGCTTCCTACAAGAGGTAAAGGATGCACCTACAGTCAGTGTATGTATACCCTGTTCATGCTAACACCTGTTGAATTTGGGTGCAGGATGTTGTGTGGTTGTGAATGAAGTTGAATGCGCCGCGAACGGTGATGGGAATTATTATGCTGGTGTGCAAGTAAAAATATACTCGTACTTTAGATAAATATCATTTGCATGAAATATTATTGCTAAATATGAATACGTGAGAGAGAGATAGAGTTACTTGTTCAGGATGGAAATTGGAAGTAAAATTGGCTCGGAATTTGAACGGTTTAAAGTTGGTTTTGGTCAATATGAAAATAGGAAACAGGTTAAACTTCTTCAAATGATAGAGAGTGCATGTCAAATTTATTATTTACTGGATGTAAATTGTGCGTCAGTCTGGTTGGGATGTTTTGCATCAAGCACTCATCTCAAAGGCCAAATACATATGCCGAGGGATTCTTAAGAGTGACAAGAAACCGGTATGCAATTAAAGCCAAGTACGTAACATACACGAGTGTGTTTGTTCTTCCTGAACGAGTTGGGTTCGAAATTTAAAGCCTGATAAACGAACTGAGATCTGAGAGTGAAAATCTGTAAAAAGGTCTTAATTTAAATTTGGAAACTTAATTTCGTTGCTTCTTAAGGTATATACGTGGGTATTTTTGATTGAAAAATTAATTTTTGGTTGAAGCTTATTTTGTTTGCATTTGTTTTACAACCACCGCGAGGTTACCCTTCTAAATACCATCGAGTTCGAGAAATCCCTCGAGTTTATTAATGGATGGATTCGTGGAATTGATTGGATTCGTCAAATTCACGCTTCCATTTAACAACGGATTGCGTAAGAAACAGCCTCAAAGAGCCCACAGGTTGGCATCAGTCAGTGAGTGGTTGTAGTGCGTGGTATGATATAATACCCTACGCTACTTTAGTGGCTTCTACTTGCATTTTCTTTGAGCTTTCATTCTGATATTGATATCAGTAGTATTCAGTACTTAGTTAGCCTGTTTGCGAGTATACTTTATGTAGTCCTGCAAGCGGCACTTCACTTGAAACTTGGCGGCTTGTCCCTTGTGAATTTCTGCCACATAATCAGTAGAAATAGCGAGGACTATGGTTCAAGTGATGGGGATCGCAATCGTCTTGGGATGCGCACCTATAGGCAGTTAGCTATAAACAGGCCTTCCCTGAGAAGATTGTTAATAGTAGCCTCAGTCCACACCGAACTTAAGTAAGTAAGTAAGAAAGTAAGTGGGTAACTGGGTACCTAAACCTATGTAAGTAAATAAGCAAGTAGGCAAAGCAAGTAAGCACGTAAGTAAGTAAGTCAGTAAGCAAGCTCAATGAAGTGATACCTAGCCATTGGTTCTACTAAACCAGCTCCAATGCGTGATCTACTTTTATAGGCAACTACACTCTGACATGATTCAAAGTTGTATTATTCTTCGATGTGGTGCGATTTACCTGTAAGATTGTATATCCAATCATGGTTAAGATGGTCCAAGTTGTTACCACAAAACCCTGTTAAGATTTGTCCAAGAGATTGCGACCAAAAATGGTAGCGTGATTTACTTATATCGATCCAAAGAGTTGGCGTTTCCTTGGCAGCAACCGTAAATTGGATTAACTTAACAAACCCCCCTCCCAAGGTTATATACTTCCCAAACACAATCCAGAACAGAACATGTAGTCAACGCCACACTCAAAAGATCTGCCAAGGTAAGTTGAATATGAACCGCGCCTAAAATGCTGACGTGAGAATTTGCTTCTTGGCTTAGAACACCATAAAACCAAGATGCTGCAAAATTGATGCGCACAAGTCTATCTAGCAATTCGAAATCTTAATCTAAGTAGGTATCTAAAGCTTGTTTTTATTTCACTGCAGCCAACCATTGTCACACTGTTCACGGCCATTCACACGTCCGCACAATGTAAACCAATTCCAACGGTAAACCTATTGTCTAAGTCGACCTATTCCCAGCAACGTTAAACGACAGAAAATCCCCATTGTCTTCTAAATCAAACCGTTTACGCTTTAAGTGGATATTCTCTCAGGTGTATTTCCAAAACAAAACAAAAAACAAAAAAACCTATCCTTATCCCCTAATAGAAGTAACACTCACACATAATCACATTCACATCTCTCTGAAAACATTCGCCTTCGTCGATTATTCCCTAAATCTTCATTACAGGAGCAAATGATCCCCCCGAGCAAAAGAAAAGATTATCTACCCACCCGAGCATTCCAATGCCAACAAGAAGTAATCCGCAGTCTACTGTACACACACCCTTACGACCCCTAAGTGGTTGCGTGCGAGGTGCGACGTGCGAGTGCCGTTTGGGTGGATATTCTTCTGCAGAATACTCGTATATCCCTTCCCAATTCGGAACAACAATGTATAAATGATTCAGTCTGGCTCTGGGTCTGGAAACAATAATATTCTCACCAAATGTGTATGTGTACGTGTACGTACGTGTGTGGTCGGTCGGTAACTTACATGCAATCAGGGATGAAAAATGAACTTTGGGGACTGTAACTATATCTTAGTTACGATTGTATTTTTTTGTATTTTTTCAATTCTCGTTTCACGTACACAAGTATAGGAGAAACATAATATCGTTTTCGTACAAGACTTGAGATGTTTTTAAATTCTATGTAAATAATACAATATTCTATATAAACAATGTAAATATTTATATCATTTATGTATTTAAAATGATTGCGTCTTTCGTTTTCCACATGAATTTAACAAGAAAGTGTTTGATAAAAATGTATTGGGAAGGTGAGGGTTTCATTTAGAACAAAAGGTTGTACTTACTCACTTTTTAGCTCAACAGTAGAAGAACAATACTTTTTGAAATAAAAATTGCAGTAAGTGTCAAAGCATTTAAGACCTCACTTTCATTATTTTATTTTATTTCTTATTACAGTTTAAACTATGAATTTTTGCACATTTTGTTAACGTAAACACTTAATTCGAAATTCAAATTCCAAGAAACCCCTGGATTCGAAATAAATTCGGTGTTCCTTTATTTCATCATTAAGTTATGTATTTACATTCATAAATGTATTTGAAATAGCTATAAACAAATTTCAAAGAAAATAAATTAAAAGTTCACCAAAAACCCTCAATTTGACTTTAAACTTTGGCGAAGATACGTGTTTATCTGCTTAATAATGAACTTTTAAGATCGCAAATCTATTCCAATAACTATAAAAACATTTCTGAAAAGATTAACAATTTGGAACGTAATGACAGAAATAACAGTAATACAGGGTGTCCGCCGGGAAGGTATACTTCTTTGTTTTGCCGCCATTTTGGTAAACACTTTAGTATCGACAGTTCATATTTGGCAGTCGTGAAGTAGACACGCGGCAAATTTATTATGAAAAAAAACACATTCGATAAACTAAAGTGTTTTAATCGTTAAAACATTTTATCAAAATCAATCATCGATTACTGTGACGATGAGAAAGTTACATGAAATTTTCATGAAAAAATCATAATGAGTGACGAGGCACATTTAAATTTGAATGGATATGTGAATAAATAGAATAGTCGGTTCTGGGCAATGGAAAACCCTCAAATTATTCATCAGTCACCTTTGCATCCATTAAAAGTTACAGTCTGGTGTACAATTTGGTCAGCAGGAATCATTGGACCTTACTTCTTTGTTAATGAAAACGGAATAACGGTAACTGTGAATGGGGAGCGATATCGTGATATGATTGAAAAAATTTTAACGCCACAACTTCATGTTTTGGGGTTGATTAACATGTGGTATCAACAAGACGGTGCCACATCGCATACAGTCAGGATTACAATGTAATTACTGCGAGACCTCTTTCCACAACAAGTTATTTCAAGAAAATGGTGATGTTGATTGGCCTCCGCGGTCGCCTGATTTGACTGCTCCAGACTTATTTTTGTGGGGATATCTGAAAAGCAAGTCTTATGCAAACACACCAGAAACCCTTGAGCAACTCAAACAAAATATTCGTGATGAAATTAATGAAATACCGCGTGAAATGTGTGAGAATGTAATGAAAAATGTGCTCAAAAGGGCTCGCATTTGTAAGACTAACAGAGGAGGACATTTACCTCATATTGTATTCCATACATAATTGCCGACATTAAATAAAACATTTATCAATATAAGATCCATTCTCTTTCATTTCATCAAAAATTATAAATACACAAAGTAGTATACCTTCCCTGTACTTACCAGCTACCAACCGAACGCAGTGTGAGCTGTCAACCTTCTGTGGTATTCGATTGGGCGCTCTCAGAGCACTTTTTATGATCTTTGGTACAAAAAAAAAAAAGAAATCTTTTTCAGATTTCAGAGCACTTTTGCGAATCTAGATATTTTCGCAGATTTACCACCAATAAAAGTGCGAAATCAATCGGGACGCAAATTTTGAATGTTTTAGTATCAAATTTAACCAGTGAATGGAAAACGCTTTGAAAAGTATTGAAGGCTACATATTATATTCGAATCAACACAAAAGTGACGTTTTTACGTTCGAGTAGCCACACGAAATCTGAAATCGGGGGTCGAATTACGACATCCGTGAGCGAGCCATACGTCACTGAATTTTGTGGCTTTTACAACCAAAACAATAACAAATTCAGTCACGTATTGCTCGATCACGGATGTGGTAATTCAACCCCTGAGAGCGAATCTAAAAAAGCCCAATCGAATACCACATTAGAAACTTAGTAACTTCGCAAGTTTTATTGTTGGTTCACTTACTCTCACAGTGATGCCAATAATTTAGGCACAAACTAAGGTATAGCTTAGCTGTCCCATCATTTGTATAATTTTTAAGATACCAACTGCAGAGCATTTCAATTGCTTGTATGTTTACGTTAGGTACGTTGTACAGTGGAATTAGGTGCGTTCGTAAATATAGCAATAATATGGATAAACGAATAAAAAAAATTGTAACAGGTCATTGTATTAAATATGCATTGAGTGTAACTATGTATTTTGTCAAAATAAAAAAATACTCTTTGAGGGTAACTTTTTCGGGGCGATTGTATTTTGTATTTTTTCAAAGTTCATTGTAACTTAAAAGTTACGATCGTAACGCGTTTTTCAACCCTGCATGCAATTCAATTAGCGAATAAATCAACATTAATCAGCGCCATCTCTTGGCCAGTGCGCCACCAGCCAACCACCCATCCATTCACTTACCTTGTAGAGCCGTGCAAAGAATCCATAAACTGGACTTGGTGTACTTGGTGATGAAGGCCCCATCGTCCAGAGCTTTAAAGTTCGCCGTCCCATTGTAGTTGGCATTCGGAAGTTTCTCCTCGGTGTACAGCCACTGTGGACCGGCCAAAGCGGCGATAACTATCGCCACAGAAAAGCTGCGGGCATCCGGCAAAAAATAGAGAAAAAAAAAAAGATTTTTTTTTTATTTTGTAAAAAAAATGGGCATATTTTTTTTATTCACAACTTAATGGAATGAAGGACGATGGTCCACAGAAAAGTTAACACATTACATGGAGAGAAAAAATGGGGGCAAATGTATCTGGGAAATGTAGTTACATCTATTGGCGGGGAGATTTTTTTTTTAGCTGCATTTTTATGAATGTAAAAACTCACCGAGGAGGAGTTGGATAATTTTATTTACCCAACATAAAGGACACGAGCAGATCTAAAGTGCAGTTTATCATTTAACTGGATGACAATTTTTATTTTTTGTTTCTTTTTGTTTTCGGAATGTCAGAATTTCTATGGCAACTGTATATGGTGCGCTTTGTGGGTGAGTGTGTCCTTTCGTTCATTAAATTCAAATAAAGTGCTAAAATGTTGAAATACTTGTTTTGCTGACTTTCTACTTGGGGGGTGAATTCCAAAGGATGATGAACTTTAAAAAATAATTTTCGAAAGAAATCCGAGATCGTCCTTTGAGTGGATAAAACAAGCATGCAGACTCGACTGCAGGGGGGTATTTTTCTTAATTACCTATCCCATTTGTTGGGTTGTGTCGTTGGATTCGAAACTCACATGACATCGTCTTACATGTTAATGTTTCATTATGGGGATGAAATGATTTTTCTTGAGAGACACTTTTATGATGGCAGCGCGTAGCACTGTAAGTTTGCCTAAGTAGATCTGAGGGCATCTTAGCAAGTTTCAATGAAACTCCGTAATTAGAAATGTTGAAAATGTGTTTGAGATTAAAAAACTTTGACAGTGGGAGGTGGTGGGGCTGATGCCTTCGGTGATTGGGGCGCGACATGTTGAACTTTCGGCTCAGGATTATGGGGGATCAAGGTGTTTCTATATGCGTAAAGATTGAGTGATAATGAGCTTATCGTTTCTCATATGGTTGGATTGCTGAGAAACGTGATAGCGCAGCTATTGTGCGCCTTTGTTGAGGGCGCTGTTCATTGTTGCTGTTCGAATGCATAGGTTTTATTTGCCGTTGGCATTGGGTAGAAAGCGAAAATCGCTTTGTGTTGGATGTGGGTATATGATTTGCTTGCAACTCTACGTGTCCTTGAAATTTTAGTTCATTTAAGTTTAAACTAAAATCCCCCTCTCTGGCTACATTGAATCAAAGTGAACAGTGTCTTAAAAGAAAGAACCGCCAGAGAGTTGCTATACCTGGCAGCTTTTGAAGGAAAAGAACTCTTCACTAGTGAGTCAAAAAAGCCCAGTCATGGAAGAGAAAGCGATGGCTCTACATCAGAAATCTCTATATTGGAATGCTTTAAAGATGAACATCGGCATAGGCTGAAATGGCCTTTCTTAATACCTGCCCGCACTGAAAACTGTCACGCGAGCATAACCCATAATTTGGCCAAACCTAACCTAAAACGAATTTCGTTACATAAAGGACTACGAATTAATTCTTGTCTGGGCTAAAGGAGGTAGAAATTCTTAATATGGAGCCAATCGGCAAAGATATCCACATGCAGACTGAGTCGGTTCGACGTTCTACCTGCAAAAGTTGGTAACTGTTTAGCCCTTAGTTTAAAACGTATACCCTCTATCAGCATAACAGTACGTGAACATCCAAAGTTTCCGTAAACTTTTTTTGTATTTATTATAAAACTAGCTCACCCGGTAGACTTTATTCCGCCCAAATTTGTTATTGTAATGAAAATAATAATTCCGATTATGCACAATGCACTTGCTAATTTATGTAATTCGGTCAATTCGGTCTTTATTCAAAAGTAACATTAAATGCAAAAGAAAAAAAAAAGACAAATATCAATGTTGATTGTCTCAATCAAACCGCAATGATTTTGACGTATCGGCCAACCTTCCCCTTTTTCACTAAATCGACCATGTGATTAACATGGGAATGGGAATTCAAGATTGATGTCACAAATGCACAAACATCCATCGATTATCATTGCGACAAATTATTTGTCATAGTGAAAGCGAGACGCACGTGAAATTTAAGGCGCTTAAAAGCGAATGGCAAATCGTTCTGAATAAGCGGAATCTGCGGAATGAGATTGTACCACCTATAGGGTCAGAAACTATCCGATCTTTAAAACTGGAAGCAACCACACCCATCTACAGAATTTCAATCAACTCGGTGGAGCTGTTTCGGAGATCGGCAACAGCGCCACCTGTCAGGTCCAAAAGTATCCTATCCTTCAAGCGGGAACGAAGAATATAAATGTACAAAATTTCATTGAAATCGGTTGAGCGGTTTTGGAGATCGACAACGGAGCCGCCTAACAGGCCCAAAATCCTGTCTTTTAAGACTGTCTAAACTTGAAATACACCAATATGAATAAAGCAAAAGAAGAATCATAAAAATTGGCCCAGTAATTATCGAGTTATATCGTCATCGAGTTTCACCCCCAAAGAATTATAGGTTACGTTCAATCAGAAGACGCTTAAGAGATTGTTCAAATCCTTTGGAATGTTTTTTTTTTTTTTTTTTTTGTCATTCCAAGCATAAAGAAGATTATTATTGGAGAAAACTGAATTGAACTGAAAAACGAAATATAGGCCTACAACGCCACATGTTGAGGATTTTCTGAAATTTCTTTTTTCCTAAACCATCCCTGATTCAAGACGAACAAAACAAAACAAAAATCATTCAAATCGGTCGAGCCTTTCTGGAGCCTTTACGCGACTAATGCACAGCAATTGATTTTTAAACGTGTATATAGAGATAGAGATAAGGAGAATGAAACTTATATGTCATTCGAAAGGTACTGTGCCATGTCCACCAACAGAAAATCGTGCCTCTATGCCGCCATTAAAACTGGTAAAGTGGTCAAGAACTACCCATACAAAATGCTTATCTGTTAATTGAAGGTATTTTTGTGACATTCAATTTGTCGTCGTCGCCATGTTGCCATACCCAATTTATTCCAAAAAACAAAAGTCATCTCAGGCTAAAACTCTTTTTCGATGGAGCGAAACACTTAACTTATTGTTCCATACTAATTTTTTATAAAAAACATTTCTAAATAAAAAAAAAATAAATAAATAAATACAGCAATATTAGCATTTGAACACATTTCTTCTATTTTTTCGAAATATGTACTCGTATTATGTATGCAGGCAGATTTTTAGGGGAAATTTAACGTAGGTTAGGAATTTTTGGAGCCATCGTAGGTATTTTTATTTTTCGAATGGACTATCACTGGGCAAGATGGTGTTAAGGAACCAAAAAGGTAATCCATCTTCGCCGACAAAAATTGATATTAAAGAATGAGGAACACCATTGATGCCTTCAACTTACGAAATAACTTTAAAGTCGAAAGCAGGCACAAAAGGCCATTCTTCTTGGATTGTTAAACATGCTTAAAAAACTCCTTTCATCTTGTTAACAGGAGCAGCTACTTTTCCAGTAGCAATCGAAAGAGACCTCCTTTTCCATTAAGAGATGCAGTGTTCAGCTTTAAAAGAAGTATTCTTGTTTAGCTTGTGGGAGCGAGTTCATGAGCTTTATTATTGCGCTTTTTAATGTCAGCATTAAGATCCCACAGGCCATGAAACTCATTCGATGCCGAAAATAATACTTTATGAATTATGAGACACTTCGCTACCACATTAATTACTTTCAATAAACTTCCTTCAGATTTTCCCAGCTTACATAACTGATATCTGATAGTCAATTAGTCATAAACTTTGTTTTCGGTATAAGGCCACGGGAAAGTTGTAGATATGCACATTATACCAACAACTGAGCCACTTAAAATATACTGTAAGAAATTATTATATTTAGTGGAAGCACTTATTTAGTGATTAGTGTTTGGACCCGAAAATACACAAATTCCATTTTAATGTTCTGTTTTTTTTAGTGCTCCACCTCTTGCGAAAGTTTGGCAAATACCCGGGAGCATGATTGTCAAGAAAGAGATAAGGAATCCAGCCGTTTAATTTTGGCGTGAAAACTCGCACCAAATAAATAGTTGTAAGAAGCTGCGCCTAGGGTCCTATACAGCCTCGGACCGTCCTGTGCATTCAGTGGAGAATACAACTGTTTGGTGCTGTTTATCATTTGACAGAGATCTCTACAGATTGTCTCGAAGCGATTTTATTTTGTTGCCAGAAACTGAGACTTATTGTCTTGGACAATCGGACATATTGATGGGCCGATGCTTTAATCAGAGCTCCGAACCATCTAGAACTCGCAGCAAAATTGAATGGCTTTGGAGAACTTGTGCAGCAATATTGAATCGCTTGGGAGGTCCTGTGCCAGACGCAGGATTTATTTCGACAAAATTTCGGAAAGTGTAGTCTCATCACTATATTCCAAAAACAGAAACAGAAACAGAACAGAAGCACCAGTGCTTAAGTTTTTAGAAACTATTTAGTTAAAATACCGAACATTCCGTAGCTTGGTGATCTTTCAGTCTCTATAGGTGATTTTTAATCAATAAATTGTCGTCAATTGAGCAGGTGCAGAGATAAAGTTATAAAATCAGAAAAAAATTGCATCTTTGGCCGAAACTAAAGTTCGCCTTCGTCAGAACTCTAAGACGTTTACAGCAAATGTGCATATGACAAGCAAGCGAACTTTGGTTTGTAAGATACCTGCAGCCATATGACCCATTGCTTTGTGGCCAAGTCAACCAAATATTAAAAATTTGTCGTTCAGAACAAATCTTAGTATTTACAAATACAGGCTTAGTTGTGCCAAATTCGCTACAGATGTTAAACTCTGCAATAGTGGAAACGCCGGTGAGTGATTTGATGAGCGAAGCTGAAATCAAACATATAACTGACAGCTTAGTCAGAAAAGAAACTAGTATATTGGACAACGTTAGGAATATTTAATTAAAAAAAATACCCAAAATTGGTATTAAATTTCTAACATATAAAAGGTGGTTAAGTTTTAAGAGCCGATGTTGATTTTGAATAAAACACAAATT
Organism: Cheilosia urbana; assembly: GCA_946477585.1. NCBI lineage: Eukaryota > Metazoa > Arthropoda > Insecta > Diptera > Syrphidae > Cheilosia > Cheilosia urbana. Next base: position 11,911,909 of record OX297854.1, on the reverse strand, counting down.
ATTTAGGAAATTATTGTCATTTATTTTTATTATGATAATATTGATATGGCTCAATTATGTATGGAATAAAATATCGGCCAACTGACCGCCGCGAATTCGCGGCACACCTCCATCCGATGGTCCGAATTTTCTATGACGCTGAGGCATAATTTAGGTTCTATGCCGTTAATGTGCCGAAATATGTGATCCTTTAGCTCTTGAATTGTTGCTGGCTTATCGACGTAAACCTCTTCTTTCAAATAACCCCAAAGATTGAAGTCCAACGGTGTCAAATCACATGATCTTGGCGGCCATTTGACATCACCACCACGAGAGATAACACGGCCATTGAATTTGTCGTGCAAAAAAGTCATTGTTTCGTTAGCTGTGTGGCAAGTGGCACCGTCCTGTTGAAACCACATGTCCTCCACATCCATATCTTCCAATTCGGGCCATAAGAAGTTCGTTATCATCTCACGATAGCGAACACCATTCACAGTAACTGCCTGACCGGCCTCATTTTGGAAAAAATACGGCCCGATGATGCCGACAGCCCATAAACCGAACCAAACAGTCACAATCACACTCAGTCACGAGCTGTACGAGCATGCACTGGTGTTTTCACATCTCCTACAAACCCGATTTGCTCAAATTTTTGCACGATTTTTCCGATTGTACGCACATTTGGACGATTAAATTGACCGAAAAAATCACGAAGTGCACGATATCATTTCGATTTGAACGCCAATTTTCATAATAAGCTTTAACGGGTTGCTCGATTGTGTATCTTTCCACGGTTCAAATTGAATTGAACTGAAATTGAGAAATGTCAAATTAAATGCAGAAAAAATCTTGATGTTTAGGTGTGGTTCACATTCAACATCGGCCCTTAAAATCTAACCTCCCTTTATCATCAATGCTTTGAAAATGCAATATTATCCCACTGCTTGGAATGAAGCTAAAATATTTCCTATTCCAAAGCAGGAAAACCCCTCAATAGACCGGAAAGCTACAGACCTATTAGCCTTCTAAACAGTTTAAGTAAAATTTATGAAAAAGTAATTAAGGGAAAATTGCTAGAATTTATAGATGACCAAAATATTATTCCAAATGAACAGTTCGGTCTTAGGCGCCACCATAGTACTTGCCATCAAATTCTGAGAATTTGCAATAGCGTAAAAATCAATCGTGCTGTAGGGATGTCGACGGGAATGATACTCCTATACTCTGTCCAACAAAGAGAAGGCATTCGACACAGCTTGACACAATGGCCTTTTATATAAAATGCTAGAGCTTAATTTCCCAATATTTCATTGTAAAGTTGTGCAAAGTTTCTAATCAAGTCGTTGTCAAAGTTTTTTGCTGTGTAAGTTAATGGTAGTTCGTACAACTTGCTGTACATTGTCGCAGGTGTTCCCCAGGGCTCAGTCCTTTTGGGTCTATTTTATACAACTTGTATATAGCAGATATGCCGAATTTACCGGAATGCGAAATTGCTGCGTATGCCGATAATACTGCTGTATTTTCCTCGCATGTAGTTGGTCTCAACATTGAGAAGAGTCTTCAAAAAGCAGCTGAAATTTTGAAATTTTAGGTAAATTTTATTATAAATTGAAAATGCAAATAAATACGGACAAGATTCCAGCTACCTTGTTAACAAGAATGCGAAGTTGATGATAATTCGCCCCCAGATAAATTGGGAATCACTGGTTAAATATTTAGAAATTTATTTCGATCAAAAATTAAACTTCAAGGAACATTACTGCAAGGACACTTTACATAAGATCGGTATAGCTATTAAGATGCTATATCCTTTTATAAACAGGAATCATTTATTGCCAAATGAGAATAAAAAATAAAAACTTATGCACAAAGTCATCTTAAAGTCAATTTTATTACATATATGGCTCTCAATTATAGGGTAAATGTGCAGACTGTCATATTAAAAAATTACAAATACAGCAAAACAAACTTTTAAAAATGATGCTGAACCCCTTGGGACTCAACAAGCCAAGATATCCATAACAGAGCTAATGTTGAAAGGATCTCCGATAGAATCAGGAAACTTAACGAAGTTTCTTTGACTAGAAATAACTACTCTGATAAGTTATCAGTGATAACCCTCTAAAAAATGAGCTGAATATTATTAAGGTACTCCGATAGAATCAGGAAACTTAACGAAGTTTCTTTGACTAGAAATAACTACTCTGATAAGTTATCAGTGATAACCCTCTAAAAAATGAGCTGAATATTATTAAGGTACCAAAGATTACACTAATTTTTTTAAATGTTATTTATTTACTTATTTTACTTTTTATTAATTTATGTATTTACTTATTTATTTCTGTTTTGTTTTGTCAAATGGCGGTTATTTTTCGTTGTTTCCCTTCAAATTAAACAATATGTATTAAATCAACGTAAAATGTTTCAGCTGAAAGATATAAATGTACTCCTATGTCATATTTCTGCTCTGTAAATTGTGCGGTGGCTAGCCTTTGTACATTTTTTATAACGAAATAAATTCTATGTAAATATCTGTGGCAACAAAAAAAAAAAAAACAGCAAAATAGTTTATTTTTTTTAAGAAATTATTAAATTAAATGTATTTATTACAAAAAAAAATTGTTTTTCATTTGTTTGCATTCTTTTTCGTTCAATAAAGAATAAAATCTTACTTAAACTGAAAAAGGGGATATTTCGATAATTTAAAAAAAAGTGGTGGTCTTGAGGCTCAAAAAGGTGCCGCAGATCCGATATTCCCTCTTCCTTTCTTCCTTCCTCAAAAATTGCTATAATTTTTAAAATGTGGGGTCACGAGTCTTGAGGCTCAAAAAGGGGCCGCAGATCCAAGGTAACCACAAACCAAGTGGCTTGAACTTGCACCAGCCAAATCAGCCCACCGCAACGAAACATAATACATCATTTTTTACACATTTATTACAATTTATTACAGTTAGTCCGAATTTTATTACACTTGCCGTTCTCGAGATATCGCGTGCTGGTGTAGGTTTTATTTGAACCTACACCACCACTCTATAACTCTTGATGCAGTTGAGATATTTGGTTCAATCCTAAACCAGAATTTATTACAAATTTATTACAGCTGCACCAAATCAATTTACAGTTAAAAAATTAGAAATTTACAAAACTACAAGCTTTAGAAGATACCCATTTAAAATTCCAAAACATAGAATTTTACATTAACATCGAATATTTTATTACACCACACCGCCTCATGTTATATTACTTTTTTTGACTAAAATGCCTTCAGAAGATTCCAATAGACAAACATTCACCATATGGATGTGCATTTTTACCCCTACATAGAAATACAGACATTAGAAAATTGCCACTGTCACTTAGTATACTTATTTATACTTAAGTATTATACCACACCTCCTTAAGAAAAAATATCTTATTAAAACGCTTTTAGAGGGTAGCAATAGGCATTTCTATACTGTAGAAAATTGCATTTTTACCACCGCTTTGAATTACAGGCATTAGAAATATCTAATAAAAATTCAAAAATATCACATTTTCCTGAAACATAGAATAATTTATTACACCACACCGCCTACTGTAATAAAAGTTATTTCGGCCGAGATGCCTTCAGAAGGTTCCAATAGACTAGCCTTCACCAGAAGAATGTGCACTTTTACCCCCGCCTTGAGCTACAAGCCTTAGAAAATTGCACTAAAAACTCAAAAATATCTCATTTTTCTGCAACATAGAATAATTTATTACACCAAACCGCCTACTGTAATAAAAGTTATTTCAGCTTAGATGCCTTCAGAAGGTTCCAATAGACTAGCCTTCACCAGAAGAATGTGCACTTTTACCCCCGCCTTGAGCTACAAGCCTTAGAAAATTGCACTAAAAATTCAAAAATATCTCATTTTTCTGCAACATAGAATAATTTATTACACCAAACCGCCTACTGTAATAAAAGTTATTTCAGCTTAGATGCCTTCAGAAGATTCCAATAGACTAGCCTTCACCAGAAGAATGTGCACTTTTACCCCCGCCTTGAGCTACAAGCCTTAGAAAATTGCACTAAAAATTCAAAAATATCTCATTTTTCTGCAACATAGAATAATTTATTACACCAAACCGCCTACTGTAATAAAAGTTATTTCAGCTTAGATGCCTTCAGAAGGTTCCAATAGACTAGCCTTCATAAGGGCGATGTGCACTTTAACCTTCTGAAGGCATCTAAGCTGAAATAACTTTTATTACAGTAGGCGGTGTGGTGTAATAAATTATTCTATGGTGCAAGAAAATGAGATATTTCTGATTTTTTTTTTCAATTTACTAAGGCTTGTAGCTCAAGGCGAGGGTAAAAGTGCACATCGCCCGGGTGAAGGCTAGTCTATTGGAACCTTCTGAAGGCATCTCGGCCGAAATAACTTTTATTGCAGTAGGCGGTGTGGTGTAATAAATTATTCTATGTATCAGGAAAATGTGATATTTTTGAATTTTTATTAGATATTTCTAATGCCTGTAATTCAAAGCGGTGGTAAAAATGCAATTTTCTACAGTATAGAAATGCCTATTGCTACCCTCTAAAAGCGTTTTAATAAGATATTTTTTCTTAAGGAGGTGTGGTATAATACTTAAGTATAAATAAGTATACTAAGTGACAGTGGCAATTTTCTAATGTCTGTATTTCTATGTAGGGGTAAAAATGCACATCCATATGGTGAATGTTTGTCGATTGGAATCTTCTGAAGGCATTTTAGTCAAAAAAAGTAATATAACATGAGGCGGTGTGGTGTAATAAAATATTCGATGTTAATGTAAAATTCTATGTTTTGGAATTTTAAATGGGTATCTTCTAAAGCTTGTAGTTTTGTAAATTTCTAATTTTTTAACTGTTAATTGATTTGGTGCAGCTGTAATAAATTTGTAATAAATTCTGGTTTAGGATTGAACCAAATATCTCAACTGCATCAAGAGTTATAGAGTGGTGGTGTAGGTTCAAATAAAACCTACACCAGCACGCGATATCTCGAGAACGGCAAGTGTAATAAAATTCGGACTAACTGTAATAAATTGTAATAAATGTGTAAAAAATGATGTATTATGTTTCGTTGCGGTGGGCTGATTTGGCTGGTGCAAGTTCAAGCCACACCCCTATCGAGGTATCCGGTCGGAACGGAATTTCGTACAAATCGAAAGACTCCATTCGAGATATCCGTTCCGATATAGCTTTCGGAAAAATTCTCCGATGACATATGGCGCACCTTGTCGCATTGCGGTGGAATCGCGTTATAATACATACTTTTGACAGCTACACGGTACATTCTTATACCAAAGCTCTCCGAAAACCAATTGCTGCGGAATATTTCAATGTGCAATGAACGCGTTTATATGCTTGAAATTTGAGTTCCGATCAGATTTGACTTTCTTATCGGATCCAAAACTCCGCAAAAAAGAGACGCAAAGATCAGCATACGTTCTTTCTGTTATTACAGAGCGCCTTGAGTTAGGCTGCATTTTTATAAAATCTTATTTTATACAGTGGTTTTTGTATACAAAATCTATAGAAGTAGAAGTAATGACAGTTTGGTGAATTGACCTCTCTCTCAACAGGTGGCGTTCAATTAAATTCAAGAGACTTTCTTTGACTTTTAGTGATTTTCTGTGATTTTCTTGGATTGTTGGTTCCAAGAGGTCTCTGTTTCAGAAGTCTTATTGGGATTGTCTTGCTTTTGAGCACGTAACTCTCAAGCCAGTGTGTTCCTACCACCCCGCCCCGCCTACATTGAAAAGTGTTACTCTGACAAAAGTAGTATAGTGAAGTCAATATGATCATTTTTAAACCAAAAAATTTACCCATTTTGGCAGCATTGGTTTTATGTAGGTACAAGAAATTCTAAATTGGCCTAGTGCCGCCCTCCTATTTTAGGGCAGTTTAAGATGAATTTCGAGTCGATAATGAAACGACAATCATCTCTTTGTGACGCTAAGTGACTTTCTGAACAATGACCGAACTAAAGTTGTATTTGCTCCGACAGAAGTTTCAATTTTCTCTACCGCACACTCGATTAACCGCGAAAGACTAATTAAAATATGCAAACAACAATCGCCGACTTCATTAAATCCCAAGCAGCCTTACAAAGCGAAGGAGCCCCGCACCCTTGTCAAAGTCAAAAGTTTCCATAATGGCTAACCATTTCATCGACTTCACCCCATAAGTCAGCCAGCATGACGAAACAAACTTTGAGATTAATATTATTCGGGAGAAAACGGTCCCCCAAATTTGTTGAAACAATATCCTTCATCGTCACCATTGTCATTCCCAATCCCATTCAACAGGTGCTACCCGTCTATACCCACTTTGTTTGGTCCTTCTCGGAGAGCAGCAAGATAACTTTTCACCCGCATCATCTCGCATTAATAATCCCATCTGAATTCGGTCTGGCAGCCAGGAGCCTTAGTTCAGATCACTTCCATTAGTTATAATCCCGAGCAAAACTTTCAAAACCCGAGCGACAGTATATTTACCCACCAAACCTTACATCACACTTCACCACAAAACTAGCACCGCACCAATCAACTTGCGATAAGAGAATTCGCTCAGCAGGAGAGCCAGGGACATAAAACATTTGACACACAACTAACATGAAACGCAAACAGAATTAATCCGTAATCCTTGGCCACAGCTCAGTCAAACCGTGTGCGAGTACTAACTTTTGTGAAACTTTTGCGAATCAACAACAACTTACCTGGCAGCCACAGGTGTCATAATCCACAGGAAATATCCCGAGTTCCTTTCGCTGGAGAACCGCCGCTTCAGTATTGCAGCATCGCCGGCTGACGGGAAGTGCTTCTCACGGGGCCTTGCTGTTGTTGTCCTTGAACAGGACGGTATGTTATTGATTTCGCTAAATGAATTCACACTAATATTCAAGTCACTTCCCGGATAACCGGCACTGATAATGCCACCGGAAATGCTATTAATGGCGCCGCTGCCACCGCCCAAACGCGACGACGATGACTGGCTATTGTTGGCATGGACGTTGTTGTTGGCTGTAGTGGCCACATGCCGATTGGAAATACTACCTCCTGTGGCGTTGCGTCTCGATAAATATTCAGCAGACCTGCCGTTATGGTAATTTAATTCAATGCCCACGGAGGAGAGATCCTTTTCGGTTTTCTTGGCGCGACCCCCACCGTTTGCGGAATCGTTAGACTGTACAGTGCCGACCCGTCCGTTGGCCTCGATAAGATTCACGCTATTTGTCGAACCGCCACTTACACGAAACACATTCGGAATCGAGGGATAATCGCGCATCCTTTCGACGAAGTACCGCGTCGCCACCCAAAATCGACCGATTGTATCAGCAGTTGTCGCTGAACTGAAAGTGAATTACACTCAAATCCTTTCGGATAGCCGGGCACAACTTCTAAGCTAAACAACACCACACCAGACACCACCAGCACCAGCATACCACCGCCGAAGACGACGGCGACGATGGCGACGATGATGATGACTACAAAACTACGAGGAGCCACAACATGCAACTACTGTCTACTGTAGTAGAGCCCGAGAAATTCACTTTGTAAAACGTTGTAACACGGCGAAAGGATGTTATCGGAATGATGTCCCTTTTTTTTGCTTAGTGGAACGTATGTAACGGCGGCCGACATGGAACATTATATCTCTCTGCCACTGGCTGGGATCCCAGCCCAGCCTAAGTGGCAATAGATGGTGGGGGATGTGCTGCAGCACAGAAGTGTTGTTGTGCCAACTGATGTTAAAAGGACGCATGTGCCACAGAGTGTTTGCTACCACCGAGTCCCCCTTGGATTGCAAACTGAAAATCGGATACCAAAAACGTAAGGGACTCTTGGTCGGCGGCAGTCAGTATCATCATTACCATCGTAGTCGTCCTCGAACATCATCATCTCCCTTTGCCTGTATAAATTAAACTAATTTAGCTTAGTTTCTTTTAAAAAAATAATTTTTATTTACATCTTACGAAGGTGAACTTAAGACTGAGCTAACAATATTTTAATATCTAAAATGTAACCTACTATGCTGCATTATGCTGCGATCCGGAATTGCTGACATCAGCGTGGTTCCCACGGTGCATTAGCTTCACTTGAATAATGCTGTATTTGCTGACGACATGTCTGCTGTTGGTTTCGCGTGTCGGTGTCACTGGTTGATATCGTTGCGCGTGTCGTTGGTTGTTATTCAACTAAATTCGCGTTAACTCCTCCGCCCTTAAGTTCGAACGTCCTCGTTCGATTTTGATGATTTTAGATGATTTGAGATATCTTCGATACCTATGGTTGTTGGTGTTAAATGGATATGCTGTTGACTATTTTGTGTTTCAGGTTTTAGGCATTTGTTAAACATCTTTCTGCCGGATGCTATGGCAGCTATTAATATGGCGATTATCAATGCAATGTTAGTCGCTGAACTAATTCTATTTTTCTGCTCCAATGATTCTATCTTTGATGTTCCATTGTTGTAGAATTGTTTAAGCATCTGTAGTGACAAGATTTCCTCGAGTTTGTTTGGCAGGGAAGTCGGTTGGAGTATTGGTGGCATTGGCTGATGAATAACTACTTCTGTGTTTCTTATCTCTTGACCGTTGATTTGTATTGTAGCGTTTGTGTGGCGTATTACGTATGTGCCGTTTAGATTTATGGTTTCATTGTTGATTGTTACTATTCCATCGTATTGGTTTAATAACAATATTCCCGCTGATACTTCATCTAAGCTTGGTATATGTTGGTTGTTGATAAGTGTGCAGTTAGCTTGTTGACTACTGAGTAGTTTTGGTATACAGGTTGAATTACTAATATCTATTACACTGTTTCTATTACATATTGCTAGGTTATTAAATGTTTTACACTCTTTTATTAAACCATAAAGTTGTTTGTTACATTCAAGAATTGATTCGTAAGGTATTTTGTTAATTTTATCTTTGCGTTTAACAGCTTTAAGCATCATGAGATTACAATTTTTATTTTCTGTAGTAGGTAAATCTAATATATAAACTATATCTTTATTATTAGAGGCTATTTTTACGTTTGCAAATTCTAATGCCTCATCTAGGTTAACATATGGGAAATTTTCTTTCTTAATTATAAATTCTGTTATATTTATTTCATTGTTTGAAAGTATAAAAGAGTTAACGATGTTGGCTTTAGCCCAATGTATTGCATATGCAATATTTACGATTTCTTCCTTAACTAATTCTAATTTATATTTAATTCCAAAAATTAAACTGTTTGTTACACTTTCTTCTTCTTTGATAATTTTTAAAATATGATTAGTCATGTTCGTAATTTCATTTATTTTATCTAATGTTACTCTATTAATTATAACTTGATTATTATTATTTTGCAATACATTATTCATTTTATCAGATAGTATTTCATAATCGTGGTGGTCCGGGTTTCCCGCGATCCATTTCCACGCTGTACCGATAAAGTCTAAAGATCTTTTATTCCTGTTATTTATTCTTAATCTACCTAAATAATTCTTAATACGTACTGTTTCAAAGGAGAGGATATCATATAGGGGATGATCGGGTTTCATTACTGATATAATATTTTTTTCAATTGAGTTAACAAGTTCTTGATAGGACTCCACGTCAACTATGTGAATTATTTTAAAAGATCCGCTTTGAACCTTCGCGTTTCCAGTACTGATCTTGATAAGTTGAGAATTTGTATAGTCCAGTATTTGGACAGTTGCAGTGCTCAAGGGCACTAGAAGTAGGAGGCTGGTAAAAGAAAATTTAGTTTTTAATTAGACTCTTGTGAATTACTTTACCGGAGTTTGTTATTATTGTGGAATTCTTGTTTTCGGCTACTATTTCTTTTCTGTATCTACGGTTTAACTTGTTTCCTATTCTTTTATTAATTTTGACGTAGATGACGTCTCCTGTTGAATAATGTTTTAAAGGGTCCTTTTTCCTATTATGGTAATTCAGATCGGCAGTTTGTTTTTCTAAAATTTGTTTGATAATACCTTGTCTTTCCTCTTGAAGTTCTTCGGGGTTATTGGCTCTATTTCTAGCAAAGAATGCGTCTATAGGTTTTTTATTCGTGGTTGAATGGATAGATCTGTTATATTCGAAAATTGCTTTATCTAGGAGTTCAGGGAAGGTGCTGTATGACTGCTCAGATTTGAGACAGCGCATTAGTTCTGATAATGTTGAGTGGAATCGCTCCACTTGTCCATTTACTGAGCTTACATAGGGTGGTGCTTTAAATATTTTAATATTGAAGAAATTTTCTACCATGCATAGAATTGAGTTTGAGCTAAGGGATTTTTCATTGTCCACTATAATGAATTCGGGGACGCCGAAAGATAGGATTAATTCCCTGAGAGGTTGTTTGATGTCCTCTGACGCTCTTGACTTAACGATTCTAGCTAAGGCATATTTTGAGAATTTGTCTATTGCTGTGAGAACGATCTTTTTGTCGGAAAAATAAAGATCTAGGTGTAGGATTTGTCCAGGGTACTGGGGAATTGGAGTTGGTTGCAAGATAGGTTTATTAGGATGCCTATCGTATTTATGTTCTTTACAGACTTTGCACATATCTGTGACTTTTCTGATTTTTGATTGCATCTGTGGGAAATACCATTTTTGTAATAATTGTATTTTGTTTTCACGACTGTTCCTGTGAGCGCGATTGTGCTCTTTTAAAATTTCTGTTTCTTGGCACTCTTCGTCAGTTAAATCAGTGACAATATTCCTTGCGAAACATGTCCGATACTGTCTAAAGTGTACTGGATATATTTCTTGGGCTAAGCCAAGAGTTCGTTCTTCGGTTTTCAGTCCGTTAGTGACTGAAGGATTTAGATACTTCTTGAATATTTGTATTAATTTCTCTTGAGTGTATTCGGTTTCTGTAATGGTGTGGCGGTGATAGGTGGGGAAAACAATTTGAAACTGGTATGACGGAGTATTTCCTACGTTAAGAATAATTTGATTTTTAAATACATTTATGGGTGCGTCTACCATTTGAATAAGATCCTGTCCGGAGCTTTCATCGCTATGCTGGGTTACTGAGAGAGAATTAATTTGGCTATTTCGTGGAGGTCTTGACAATGCATCGGCGACGACATTGGATTTACCTGGCGTATATTTTAACTCGTAGTTGTATTCTTCGAGTATCGCCTTCCAACGCTTCATTTTATGATTCGTGTTTTTGTTGCTCAACGCGTAAGTCAAGGGTTGATGGTCTGTGAAAATCTTTATTCTTGTTGGTCCGTATAGGTAACTCCTTAGTGAGTTAAGGGCCCATACTATGGCCAGCATTTCTTTTTCATTAGCGGCGTAATGTTCTTCCGCTTTATTAAGGGTTCTTGATATGAAGGTGATTGGTTTATTGTCTTGCGACAAAACAGCGCCAATGGCGTAGTCTGACGCATCGGTTGTCAGGTGAAATTCTTTGTTGAGGTTCGGAAAAGTGAGGATAACATCTTCTGACACTAGTGAATTTTTAATTTGGTTGAATGCTTCTATTGCTGCGTCTGTTAAGTTAATAATTTTTTTGCTTGAAGTAGTTTTGGACGTACGTCCATCCTCCCCTCTTAGAAGGGCTGTAAGGGGTTTTGCCAATTTTGCGTAGTCCTTTATGAATCTTCGGTAAAATCCCGACAGACCAAGGAATGATCGCAAATCTTTTAGAGTTTTAGGATACGGAAATTTGGTGATGGCTTCTACTTTAGAGGGATTAGCTTTTATGCCTTCTGAAGAAATTATGAAGCCGAGGAATTCAACTTCTGATTTAAGAAATTCGCACTTGTCCAGCTGAATTTTAAGATTGGCTTCTTGAAGAGTCTTGAATATTTTTTCTAAATTTTGGAAGTGAGTGTCCACATCTTTGCTAAAAACTACTATATCGTCGATATAGACGTAGCAAATTTTACCAATGTGTTCTCTCAAAATGTCGTCCAATGCTCTTTGGAATATTGAAGGAGCATTTTTTAATCCGAAAGGGAGTCTGACGAATTCATATTTTCCGCTATTTATTGAAAATGAAGTTTTTTCAGTATCGTCCTCGTGCAGAGGTATTTGATGGAAACCGCTCTTGAGATCAAGAACCGAAAACCATTTATTTTCTCCTAATTGAGATAATACTTCATTCGTTTCTGGGATGGGATAACGGTCAGATACCGTTACCGAATTAAGTTTCCTGTAATCAATTACCATGCGGTACTTTTTTCACCAGAGGCATCTGCCTTCTTCGGGACAATCCATACCGGGGAATTATATGGTGACCGTGAAGGTCTTATTATTCCGTCATTTAGTAACTGACTTATTTGCTTATCGATTTCATGCTTTAGAGCCATTGGATAAGGGTAATGTTTGGAATAAACGGGTTCTGTGGTAGTCGTACGGATTCTTCCTTTGACTGTTGTCGTAAATGTTAATTTTTCGTTTGGTTCGCAAAATAAACTGGGATATTTTACCGTTAGAGAATTAAGAGCAAATTTTTGTTCTTCCGTCATATGATCTGTTCTGATATTTATATTGTGAATTGTTTCGGAGGCTTGTTGTCTTAATCTGATTTTGACGTTATTGTTTAAAAGCATATAGTTTTCTTTGGCGAAAATAATGGCAGATAATTCTTTTAAGCTATCGTTACCAAGAATTGCGTCAAATGTCTTAAGGGATGGTAATAGAAAGAATTTTATGTTTGTATTTGGGTCGAACATATTAATTATGGTATGATGAGTGATTTCGATATTTCCGCAAACTGAATTTGCGTAAAAGTTCTTTTGATTGGCTATAGGATTTTGGACAAGGTTGGGTTGAATATAATTTTTATTCGAACCCGTATCTACCAGTACTCGGAGAGTTGTGTTTCTATTCGTCCTACACTCAAAATAGGGTAAGGACGAATTCGTTAATCTAAAAAATGTACGTCAACAAAATCTGTACATTCTTCAGTTTCATAATTGTTCTGTTGGTCTAAATATTCTGTAAATGTTTGGTTATTATCTGGATGGTTATTCATGTTAGAGATCATTGCATTATAATTGTTAATTTCTATTTGAGGATCGACTGTGTTATGAACTTCTGGTGTGTGTGCTTGGTAATTAGGCTGAGGCCCAATTGAAGAATTTTCAATATTAAAGTTTCTTTGCATTTTATTTGGGTGTATAAACTGTTGTTGGGGGACCATTGGGATTGGCCGTTTAGGCGCAGGTGGCCAGTTTTTAACTGGGGGAGCCGGTCTATTCATGTAATTAATATTATTTGTCCTCATGGTACCTGTGTCCATGGGTTCTCCTCTAGGTGCAGGTCTGGGTTGGAAGTTATTATTAGGTTGAAGATTTCGTTGGGTATTGTATGGATAATTCTGCAAATTTGGTCTTTGGTTCTGCTGATACGAGTAATTCATTGGATTTTGTTGTTGTTGAAAATATTGTTGAGGCCGTGGTGGTGGCCGTGGCGGAAGATTCATCGGGCGTTGTGGTAGATAGGCCAATTGGGGGTAAAATGGTTGATTATTCCGTGTAGGAATGGGTGGAGTTGTTGGTGGAGGTTTTCGCATTCCTCCCATATTATGATTCGCATAATTCGATCTGAATTGTTGGTTTTCCAACTTTTGACATAAATTGAGTGCAGTGGGTAGATCCACTGGTTCACGCATGGCTAGTAATCTGGGCAAGTCTCCCTTGAGACCTCTTATGAAGGTATCTAATGCCTTTGCCCTATATGATTGTGATAAATGATGCAGTGCATCGGGTGGAAGTTCCATGCTTGAAATTTTGTTTTGTATAAGGGAAAGATGATTGTAGACTGTCTGATAATAAGTTTCTATACTATCATTTCCCTGGACAAGAGTCGTCATTTGGTACTCTAAGGTACCAATATCACGTCTGTCCGCATAGTGCAATGTTAAGCACTTTGAAATACACTCCCAGTTAAGAGGAGTATTGTATGATTCTAATATAGCATCAGCATTTGCTATAATTTTATTACGAATTACATTTAGGATACCAAAATATTTTGGTGTTCCTTTAGTGTGTTGGTAGATGTTCAGTATTCTCTCAACGCTTTTGCGCCAAGAGCTGAACTCACCTGGAGTTCCGGAGAACTCTCTGAGACCTTTCACGACGTCTGGAACCTTGTCCAGGTCGGTTAAATTGTCTCTATGATGATCATGGATGGTCTCATCTGTGGCACTTTGAAAATGTGCGTTGGGGTTAATTATTGAATTTACTACACTTCTACATTCGGATACGCAGACTCGACTTGCAATTCCTGCAATCAGAGCCTCTAATTCGGGTGTAGCATTAACTGTTACATTTGTTCCCGGTTGTCTTGAAGCTGAGGGCACAAAATTAGGATTTTCTGGGTTTAGTACAGACGGACGAATAATTGGTTCAGTCATTGCGGAAGGAAGATTGAAAATGTTACGATTGACACGAAAAAAGATGGAAATTAATTTAGGAGTTCAGTTAATAACTATATTTAATCTATTTATTCTATGCTAGCTATGCTATTTCTGTTTGCTTAATACGTTATTTATCTAAAAGTCTAAGTGACTTTTTTCACTCTTACTAAATTAAAATTTAAATTTCACTTCAGTTCTAAAAAATATTATTTATCTTATTTCCACTCTTATCTACCAAATCAAAATTTTTATTTCACTTCAGTTCTAAGAAATATTATTTATCTAATTTTCACTCTTAATGTTATTTTTCTCTAATCGGATTTCACTTCTTATTTCAAAATTCAAATTTTTCTTAACCTCTAGATAATTATTTCTTAATTTTAATGTGTTATATTCGAATAGATTAATTATATGAACTTAAAATCTATCTTACATTAACATATCCAGCGCTGATAAAAGGGGCTCGTTCCGTTTGTGATGACTACTAGGATTCCTTTCTTTTATACTCCCTCGCTGGCGACTCAGTCTATCGACGTAGTCCTTTATTATGGGTGGCCCAATAGATGATGTCCTTGGAACTGCTTGAGGTCCTTTTTGTCTCACTGATACACGTGCTTCTAATGGAGCTACTTTAGGTCCTTATATTTTTCACACGCGACGCGATTTTACTTTTTGAAGCTTCTTGAGGTTCTAGTAATTAATTTTTACTCGCGAATTACCAGTGGTTAGTTCAAACGAAAACACAGACACGGACTTTATCACTGGGCCCCACACGATGGGCGCCAATTAAACTAATTTAGCTTAGTTTCTTTTAAAAAAATAATTTTTATTTACATCTTACGAAGGTGAACTTAAGACTGAGCTAACAATATTTTAATATCTAAAATGTAACCTACTATGCTGCATTATGCTGCGATCCGGAATTGCTGACATCAGCGTGGTTCCCACGGTGCATTAGCTTCACTTGAATAATGCTGTATTTGCTGACGACATGTCTGCTGTTGGTTTCGCGTGTCGGTGTCACTGGTTGATATCGTTGCGCGTGTCGTTGGTTGTTATTCAACTAAATTCGCGTTAACTTATATACGCTTCGTCATCGTTATGACGATGCTAATGCTGAGAGTAGAGTCCACGTTGGTTTATTGGAATTCATTCGTTCGCTGCTAGGGATAGTGATGTGATGATATACGTGCGTTTGGAGTACGGTTGGGCGCGCATATTTTTGTCATCATCCCGGCCGGTTGTCTGTGGCAGAGGTAGAGGTAGCGGGATGTGCGTACGCGCGATAATTTATTCATTGACCATGTGATTGTGTTTCTAATTTTTTTTTTTTTTTTTTTTTTCTTACTTTATCCCCTCTCTGTGCATACGAGGGTAGTGCCTAACCCGTTGACAGGTTGATGGGCAGATGGACCCCACTTCCGCTTGGTTGGTCTCATTGACGAGAGCGGCATGTGTAATGTGTAGGCTGCCTACAGGTAGACTTGGGAAGCAGGGTGGAAAATTCCATGTGCCTTGTATTTCGAATTTCTTTTTTGTCCTAAACTGGCGCCCGGCAAGCCCACTGTAGTCTGGGCTGACGAACTCCTGTTTAATTGGAACTGACTGACAATTATTGGGCAGGAGCTATAGTGATGATATGCGGAGTGGGGTAAGGACGAGGCCTGTTTCTGGGAAACTGGAATGTAACAGGGACTGTGTTAGACAAGTTGCTGCTTACTGGCGTGTGAAGAGGAGTCGATACGGACCAAATGCTGTGGCGTTCGTACTGACTGTGTATGCGTTAAGGCTTTACGAGGTAGTTCAAGAAACATGGAGCTGCGAAGCTGGCGGTGATTCGTATGCAACTAGTTGCCACCCAAACTGTCGAAACAAACAATGCCTGAATATAGGGATATGAACATTGAACAGCTGTGCTGATTTGAAACCAATTTCTTGCTGTACCCGGGAATTTTTTTTTAAACTCCACGAGCGTTCATCTTTTCGCTTTCGCAACTACATGCGATATAGGAGGACTGTAGCTTTTTCTAAAAATGCAAATTTAAATGAAGGTCTCTACTACTGCTTTTTTTTCTGCCTTTTAAGCTTGACACTGGCAGATAAGCTTGTTTCAAAATATCTTCTACGTTTCCGATGATTAGGAGATATCATGACCCGAAAGCTGGATCCTATAGAACAGCCGACAGCGATATCTTGGGCTGTTTTGTTAATACCTTTAGGACAGTATTTTACCAGTTTTTTTTTTACAAATTCCGACGTTGCCTTTATTTCTGTCTATCACAAATGATTCGCTATCGAAAAGAGAAGGAAACACTTTGCGTAGGTAGGAATTGCTGGTTCCACATACTTACGCATGCAGCTGTTGAGATGCATGCAGGTTTTGATATATTTTGAGAAGACTATACCGCGATGCCCACCATTTTAAATCCGACGATATGGACGACGAGCTTTGCTCGCCTCTCACAAATGCAATTGAGGTGAGTATTGCTTACACTTGTCCGCGATCTCCTTAAAATTACTTTAGTTTCAATAGTCAAAAGGAATGCCTCTCTGAGTTGTGATAAATAAAACAAAATCGAAGGCAGTGACAATTTTTTTTTTTTTCGTAATTGTTTTGCCTTTTTTCATTTGCTAAATACATTTTTTTTATCTATTCCTTTTATAAATAAAGAAGTGAATATGTGTTTTAAAGTTCGTATTAGTATAATTATTGTAACAGATCACGTTTTCTTGCAAAGCAATTTTCTTTTAAAAAACGATAGGGGAGGGTAATATGGACTTATTACATATTACCCGCCGTTTTATTTAAAGGATTGTGAAATTGAATTTTTTCCTCCTTAAAGCCATGGATTCGAGAAAAAAAAAAAAAAATGCAAAGCAAGAAAAACGCAAGTCATGTAGTCTGGGCAACTTGAAAAACGCTATTGAAATGGTGAGAACAAGGTTTTGTGACTATTTAAAAGCTTAAAAATAAATGGGGGTTTTTTGGTCGATGGGGGAGAATCTGTTCTTTTTTTAATTCTATTTTATTTGTATTTAATTTACATATTCTTTCTAGTAACCTTAAAATGAGCTTCCGCTGAAAAATTTAATTTGTGGGCTTTCTGTGAACGTAAGAAACGCTGAGTATCTTACTAAAGAATGAGGTACCTAGCTAAGAGATGCTTCGTTCTCTTCACAACTAAATTATTCAAAATTGAGCATGAAAATCCAGGATGAAATAAATGTGTATGTTATTTTAAAATGCTGTGATCCTCCAAAGCTCATATGTATTTTTGGACTATTTTCATTTACAAAACAAGTCTTTCAGAAAAAGATAATGCCAGTTTACTCAAGAATACGTTTTTGTAAAAGTTCCTTAAATATTTTCCAGGACTTAGGCACCAACCTATTTTGTATATTTTATAAACAACAAATTTATCAATGCTTCGTAAGGGCTGTATATTTATTTGCCTCACACTTAAGCATTCGAAAAACAAAATTTACATGTTCGCGTTTCAAATTTGAAATTTCTAATTTTAAGCCGTAGGAGCAGTGGCTTAGTGGTTAGTGTGTTGGACTACTAAGCGAGGGCTCTCAGGTTCGATTGTTGAAAAACCCAAATTCCATCTTAAGGTTTTTTTCCACTGCGTCACATCTTTCGAACGTCCGAGAGTATAACTGTCATGAAACAGCTTCTCAATTGGCCGTTTGGAATCGGCTTAAAATTGTAGCTTCCTTTCATTCGTTCCCAAAATGAAAGACTCACACAAAACGAATGGTTGCGAGGAGCTAGGCCAAGGGTCTCTACGGACCTGCTGTACCAACTATTTATTTACTTTTAAGTCGTACGTAAAGCATGTTTAAAAAAATAATGACAAAAAGTTTTAATAGTCAAATCTTGAGGGTTTTCCAGATTTTCTGGGAGGAAAAATTTGGATCGACTAGCAACGCTGGGCCGAAGCGAAGACTGTGGGCACTTTCAAGAATCTAAGTTGACTAGATTAGTCTGGATAAGATTTAAACTGAACCCTAAAGTAGATTGATAGGGAACGTCACTTTTCATACGTCAGCCACATATACGAACTGTCAACTTAGTACTCAGTCATGAATTTCTTAACTAGATTCGTCGGCTACCCCTCCACAAATGTCAACTGAAACAGCCGCTCATATGGCCAATTTTAGCCAATCAAAACCGAGATATTATAGCCAGACAGCTGTCAGATTTACTTAACTCACGACCTGTATCATAAGACCGCTTTTTGCTCTCTGTCACAGGGGAACCACACTGTTTCAATATTTTTCAGGGATCAGAACCAACCTTGGATCGTAAAACTTAGTAACACCATTCCTAGCATAGCTTCACCTTCGTAATCTAATCGTTACTTCTTTGCAGAGGGGCTTGAATAAACGACTGCTTCTTTAACTTGCCAGAGCTTCTTTATACCACAGAACATAAACACCAGTCCTTAAAAGTACAGCCGAGTCGGACGAAATTTCGAAACTTTGCAAAAAGTTCACATTTAGCCAAACCGTTTTTGAAATACCTATTCCTAATACCTTAATTACGACTATAAGTAATTGGTTCAGGCTCAAGGTCCTCGAATACAGCAGACAAATACTGACCGCCCTTTGTGTACAAATCAACTTCGTTACTGAACCCATAATGTCCCATATAATCACGGATACACTTCCATAGCTTGAATGAACCTCGACGGCAAACAGAAGATTTCCACCTCGTATCTGCTCAGAGACGATGCCATCTGCACCCAATTTGAATGGGGATTACAGAATACAGACACAGAGTACAGACCACAAAAGTAGTCTATCTATCCGATTGCATAGCACCTGCCCGAAAGTTAACTCTTAAACAAAGTGAAACCAACCAAAAACTCACATCCGTAATCAATCATTATAATCTTACCTTTCGCGTGCACACACACTTTCTCTGCACAGTTCCACAACACATCATCCACCTCATTGATACCACGTGCCACCATTTACAAGAAATAAACTTTACCCCCTCTCCACTCAAGTTCATCACAACTTTGACACAAAGCTGGTGAAAAGCTCATCACTTAGGTTCAAACTTACTTGAAGCGTTCACAGATGGCACCACTATAATTCGCAGCGACAACAACAGGAAGGCCAAGTAAATGACGTTAAGCTTTCATCTCTAACCGCAGCACTGCAACTGCATCCTGCAAAATAAATTCATCCTTACGTGCTTCCTTCTGTTCTAACGGTTCAGCATCGGAGACCACCATCTGAACCGGCACCACCTTCTCGCCCGCCCCGCATCCCTGTTGAGATTACCTTTTCGGCAATTACGAACTTTTGTGTGTTTGGTGCTTTGGTAGATTTTTCATCTTCCTCTAAGCCGCTGCTGGAGCGTCTGCCTCTCTGCATCGTCGTCGGGCGAAGAAGAGTCGCCACTTGGTCTCGTAGCCACAATTCATTCAACACACTCAAGCAGCTGATAATTTAGTGTCTCGGGCCCTTCACAGAGTCCAGGCCAAATGCAAACTATCAGGAGGACCACTTTGCTCATCTCTTCCTGGTTTCGCTTTGTTGTTCTTTGTTTATGGCATGGCCGCAAACCGTGCAATAATTTCTGGTTTATATATAAAAATATTCTTTTGGCTTTATTTTTTGCGAGTCCTCTTGAAGGAAGTTTGCTTGCAGGGGGAGGAGCGGCCGAGGTTTGGTTTTAAATGAATTTAGGACAGGTGGCGCGCTGGTGTTTCCCTTCTGCTTGTTGTTTGTGCATTAGATCTGCGATAGCCCACACACAGACGGACATCCCTCTGGGATGTAGGAATAGGAATACGTGGAGCTTGTGTCCATGTCCATGGAAGTGGAAATTAATAACAAGCGGATGTATTCATTTTGAGTGGGAGATTTCGGTTGAAGAGACTTCCGTGCAAAGAGACCGCGGCCACATTTTGGATGTTTCAATAACATCCCCCTCGGCAGCTGGAGGTATGCTCTTGATTTGCGGTTTCGTTTCAATGAAATAGCCTGTCGGCACAAAGAACTCAAGAGTCTGGTCTGGTTGGCGTGCGGTTAATAGATGTGAATTGGGTTTTCCAATTTCGCCCCCAGCGTGTGTGCTTATGCGTTTCAATGACACATTTTTGTTTACATTCCATTTCGGATTTCAAATTAACGGTTAACGCTGTTTGAACACAAATTTTGTGGCTGGCAATTGCGAAATGAACTGCGTTTTGTTTTTTTTAATTAAGTTTCAGTGATTATGTAGATTTTTCATCTGATTGCGGGCATAGATTTCCGATGAATACATATAAAGTGTTTCAGATATAAATGGTGGTGGGCAAATTTGAATTTAATTAATATTCTATTCGGGGTGGAATTGTGGTCAGTAAGCGATTTTATTGATGAGAATTTAATTTGTGCGTCTAAGTGCGGTTGTGGCATTTCTGTTTTATGACTGCAGTAGTAGTGGGTATAAGTGTATTGAAAAATAGAACACCTGAACACCTCCAGTTACTTCCTCTCCTACTTTAGCTTGCCGCATTAGTATGGTTGTATTTTCTGGGGCCAATTACACACGAAAGTTTGCCATTTAACAATTGTCGATAAGGTAGGCTTAGGGCCATATAATATGGAGCATTTAAACAAAAAAACCAAAATAGTTGGCGCAACAGGTGCATACCATCTCTCTCTTTGGTGTGGGTTTTTACTCTTTTGGACGAATGGAAGCACCCATACATTCGGGCTGAATTGCGAAGATCTTCTATAACCTTAATTTTTGTATATCTTTCAGGGGCTTAAACTTGTTACCCATCCCTGACTAGTTCAGCACATTCACCGATTGAACTGTTGCGCCACCTACTGCTTTTGCTTTAGCAAGAGGGTCTGTTTGTTTCGTGACAGCTGCTACGAATACAGCCAGCGTCGTAGAACTATGTACATTCTAAAAGCCCCAGTTACTCACAGAGGGCTCTGCTCATGCCGCACAAGGCTCTCGTCTCTATGATTATTTTGGTCGGTGGTGCTAAGTGAGTACTTCTTCTATTCTCTTCTCAGCCATTTCTTTTTTATACCAATCTCTTCATTGGACAGTTGTGACCTAGCTCGTCCAGTAATCGCCTCGATCTGAGTAAACACTACAAAAGAGGACCAAGCATAGAGCCTTGTGGTACATCTGCGAAGAAGAATTTTAAAATCGTTTGGAGATTTTGTTTTACATTTTATATGCTCTCAACGAGCTATTAATATTTTTCTAATACTGTGCATTGCGGTTTCACTTACTTTTTCTGTCATTTTAGAATTACAATTGAATATGGTTGCCTAAAAATTAAAAAAAAAAATAAAATAGCGCAACAGGTCCGAAGGGACCCTAGGCCTAGCTTCTCACAACCATTTGTTTTGTGTGAGTTTTCATTTTTGGAACGAATGGAAGGGATCTACAATTTTATGCCGACTCCAAACGGCTAATCGAGAAGCTCTTTCAAGACAGTCATTCTCTCGGATGTTTGTCAGACATTCGCAAGAGGTGGCGCAGTGAAAAAAACCATAAGTTGGAATTTGGGTTTTTGCGGGATTCGACCTCGACCCCTAGCGTAGTAGTCCAACACACTAACCACTAAGCCACTGCGCCTACGCCCTAAAAATTTAGGAAGATAAATAAATATAGAGTTTGGGTTGTGGGTTCCTACCAACCTTTTCGGAAACGGTTCTTCATCTAATGTGTCTCCAAATCAAAGTGCTAAGGGCACTCTTCACATCGAAAGAGATGATGGGACAGTTTTGCTTGCTACCGCCTTTTTAAAACCGTCCATTGATGGTTTTGCTTATAATAATAATAATAACGGTGGCTTCTATTTCTGATATGTATTTGCTAACCCCAAAAATAAGATGAAGGAAAAAGAACCACGCTGTCGGTTGTCGTAGTAATCCGTTAATTCCGTGCATGCCAAATATGACAGTTGACAGCTAACATAAGTACTTGAATTCACAGTGATTAAAAATGCATAGCACAATTCACAATAGCAATTCGTACAGTAGGTATACCTGCATGTAACAGCGCCGTCAACTGTGTAAAGCGTTTTTCGAAATCCGTAGGTATATAGACGTTCTTATAATTTTTCCTAAGGTTAAGGGTAAGGATTATATGATGAAGCGCCGAATTTTTATCTTTTTAATAAAAGATCTCCCCGAGCACGCGCTAAAAAAGTGCATAACAAATTTATAGCAGTCTCGGGCATATGATTTGAAAACAATATTGGGGATACCATGGACGGCAAGGGTTTTTCTATCCTCAAATCAAAGTGTTGGAAAGTTCTGAGAACATCTTCTAGGATGAATTTAGGGGAATTGTTTGCTTCTTCGAAGGGTATCTTCGTATCCATTGCAAGTCTTAGTTGTTGTCTCAAAAAATTGTTTTCTTTCATGCGCTTTTTACACAAATACATTGATGTCTGATGGCGTATGAAAGCACCTAGCGTTCACACTCTTCAGGTCGACGACACTGAATTTTGTTGCCTTGTTAGTTTATTTTTTTTTTTTTTTTTTATATATCTACTTCTCCCGGGAAAGGCGAACCTATAACGCTTCAACAGCGACCCGAGATGCCTGCAGATGTATGTTTGCTCTGCACTTAAATTGCTGCAAATCGTAGTCTTCTGGAAATATATCCCCAGGAAGCGAGTTCCAAAGTTTGCTTGTCCTGTAACAGAAGGAGTTTTGTAAAGTTGATGTCCTCGCGGTTGTCAAGTGTACTGTATGGTCATGAGCATTAGCAGCCTGTCTTGTTGGGCGCCCAAAAGTTGCATTTCGAGGGATAATGTCTTTGAGTTCCTCCGAACATCTACCATGGAAGTACCTATAGAACAAGCATAGGTCAGCGACTTGTCTTCTGTGCACCAACGGTTGTAGATTCGATGTGAGTGTAGGGTCTCCAATGAGTCGAACTGCTCGTCTCTGTATGCTATTAAGCAGGTTAAGTGAATGTTTTGGGGCCGAGCTCCATGTATGGGAACAATATTCCAAGCCTGGTCTAACCTGTGCTTTGTAGAGAAGGAGAAGTTGCTTGGGGCTAAAGTACCTCTTTGCTCTAAATAGGTAGCTCAACTTTGCGGACGCCGATTTTGCGATATAGGCTATGTGGTCCTGCCATGTGATTCCTGAATTGACTGTGACTCTTAAATGGGACGTAAATTTTTTGTTTAAAACAACCACAGTACAGACAGATGCATTTAAATTATTGGGTCTTCCATGATTGATTTTAAAAGAAACTTTCTTCCAAGCTACCAGGGACAAGGCACATCGCAGAATACAATATTCAACAGCGAGGACGTCACCTTTCTGAACATTCTTTGATTGCAAGAAAAACACATTTTGGAATTTCTAGAGACATATTTCCAGAGGATTACAAGTAACAACCTTCAATAGATACAGAACTAGCACCTATATTAAGCAAACACATCGTAAAATGACAGATTAGGGTCTTTAAATATTTAAAAAGAGGAAGACAATGCCATAAAATACAAATACTGTCATTTTTGAGCGCTTTTGACTGGTTTTAAATCTTGTGACTATGTATCTCCATAACCTCACAAAATCAATTTCACATCACCTTTGTGGCTGTTAAGGTATCAGTGAGGTTTGCCAGAATCGAACTGTAATTCTACAAGTTTCTGAGTTATCGTATGTTCAGGGTACTGTTTGTGACAATTCATATTTTTCTATCAATAATAGTTTGAATTTATCGACTGTTGTTAAGCAAACTACTAAACAAACGCAAAATAACAGCCCTGAAGTTTGTCATTCAGATATCTCAACAAATGAATAACAGGGGGTCAATCTGTGAATCTGTCATTCTGTGAAAAAGTGAAACGAAAATGTTTTCACCCTTTCACCGCAATTTCGATTCTCTATGTGAACGGCCAAATTAACTGGACCGTCAACCAGGGATCACTAGTTATCTCCTCTAAGAAAGGCTAGGGGGATCTCTGGATGATGCGTTGAATTTTTTCACAACGGTAGCGAACGATTACCGGCTTTTTTACCGATAGCAAAACGACGACGAAATGTAGCGGAGAATAAAAAAGGCAGTGTTTCCCCTGAGGGTTTGACAAACAATAGTAAGCTTTTATTTTGCTGGTTTGGTATTTATACAAATTGAGTGAGAGAGAATGTTACGTTATTTAACTTAACAGGCGAATTCAAAAATGTTAAAAATATGGCGACTGGTCTAAAAGAACCGCGAAATTCAAATTTAATTCTTTTTTATTCAAATATAGTTTATATATGGTTTTCGTAAGGAATGCATATACTAGTGACGATGATGACGATGACGATGATGACGATGATGATGATGATGATGATTGTGCCGCAACATTCCGCCCCCTTTGAAAGAACTGTCTTTCAACAAGGGATCGCTGCTAATTTACGGATAGGCCGTCTAAACTCTCCTCGTGGTGTTTTTATGTCGGCGACTCTGACCCGACCATCTGGACCCTTGATGATTTTTGTAATTCTCCCAATTAGCCATTTTTGGGGTGGTAAGTTGTCCTCATGCACGATGACTAGGCTATCGACAGCGATATTTGGACTGGATGATGTCCACTTAGCACGACCTTGAAGTTCTTGAATGTACTCTGTTGACCACCGTTTCCAAAAGTGGGTTTTGATAGCATTTATTCGCCGCCACCTTTGAAGATAACTGATTTCCGCAACTTCCACTGCTGGTTCAGGAATCGCCTTCAATGATGACCCAATAAGTAGATGTGCTGGTGTAAGAGCCTCAAAGTCATTGGGATCGGTGGACATCGGAGTGATTGGCCTTGAATTCATTATTGCTTCGATCTCTACCAGAGCTGTCGACAACTCCTCGAACGTTAACTTAGCACCTCCCAGGCTGCGATATAGGTGACCCTTTGCTACTTTGACGGCCGCCTCCCAAATCCCACCGAAGTGAGGTGCCCTGGGGGGTATAAAATGAAAATTTATTGTGGCATTAGTACAAAAGTTTATAATAGATTCTTGGTTATCTTTTTTAAACAACATATTACGCAAATCGACAAGTTTTGTTTTTGTGCCGACGAAATTGGTTGCGTTATCGCAATGGATGTCTTTGGGCAGACCTCGACGACCTATCATCCTTTTTAAAGCCGCTATGAAGGCATCGGCTGAAAGATCTGAAACCGCCTCTAAGTGAACTGCTTTGGATGAAAAACAAACGAAGACTGCAACATAGGTTTTGTACGGCACTTTACCACGAATTTTATAATATGTGTAAATTGGACCACAAAAATCGACTCCACAGCAAATGAATGGACGCGATGAAGTCAATCTTTCAGCAGGTAAGTCTCCCATCACCTGCTCGAGCAATTTTGGACGATATCTGACACAATGGGGACACTGTCGAACCGTCTGGCGTGCCACCTCCCGAACATTGATTATCCAAAACCTTTGTCTTGTTAATGCAACAAGAGCCTTTGGACCAGCGTGATAGTTTGAGATGTGCAGATGTCGAACGAGTATTTTGGTAAAATTAGAGTTCTTGGGGAGTAGAAATGGGTGCTTGCATTCCTCTGGAATATTTGCGTGCTTCAAACGACCTCCGACTTTCAATACCAAGAAACCATTTTCCTCATGTATAAAGGGACTTAACCATTTTATAGATCCCTTTAATCTTGAGTTCGTTTTGATTGCTTCGATTTCCTCAGCGAAGTATTTCTTTTGAATTAGATGCACAACTCTATGCAGAGCGTTATTTAGCTCCTCGACTGTAATATGTTCAACACATGGAGACGTTGGATTCCTCATTCTCTTAAGAAACCTTTCGATGTACGCAAAGATTCGAATAGTTTTTGTGTATGAACTGAATCGATCTATTGACTCAAGCAGATAGTTTTGTTCTTGTTTGTGACAGCTCAATACGGTCTTTCGCATCTCTAGTGTTGACTCTTTCGGAGAAAGAGGAATTGTTACAGCAGATGGCCAGTTTTCTTCATCCTGAACCAGAAAGGCTGGTCCCTTGAACCAGATTGAATTCGTAAGCTCCTGTACTGTACATCCTCGAGATACCACATCTGCCGGATTTTCGTTTGTTGGTACGTGTTTCCAACAAACATGCTTCGATTTTTCCTGGATTTCTGCTACCCTATTTCCAACGAACGTATTTAGCTTAGAGGAATGAGTGGATATCCAATGCAAAACTATTGCAGAATCCGTCCAAAAGAAAACTCCCGTGTAATTTGTACCTACGATATTTTGTATCTTTACCCAAAGTTTGGATAAAAGATGGGCCGCGCAGAGCTCCAAGCGAGGAAGTTGCTTCTTCTTGGCAGGTGCCACCCGGGACTTGGCGACTAAAAGCCTTACTCGTACTGATCCAGAAGTATCTGTAGTCCTCAAGTATATGCAACAGCCATATGCCTTCATGGAAGCGTCCGCAAACCCATGTATTTGGTAGCTTCTTTTTGCTTCCATTGACACGTATCGGGGAACTGAAAGATTTTGAAGTGAGTGTAGATCTGTCATAAACTGACGCCACTCAGTGTCGATGTCTTCCGGAATGGATGCATCCCAGTCCAATTTCTCGACCCACAGCTTTTGCAGGATAATTTTGGCCTGTATAATAATGGGGCTTAATAAGCCCATTGGGTCGAAGAGCGACGATGAAAGAGAGAGAATCGATCTCTTAGTATATTTGGGGTAATTTCGATTGGGCTTGTAGGAAAAACTAAATTCATCGGACAGAGGATTCCAAGCTATCCCTAACGTACTTGTTAGATTCGATTCAGTCAATCTGATCTCTTTTTTCTCAGCTTCCTTGATAAAAGAAGGGTGGTTACAGTTCCATTTTGACAGCTCGAACCCAGCCGAATTCAAAATTGCAAGAACTTCCTTACGTTTTAGTGTTAGAGTATCTAAATCGTCCGCTCCAGTCAACATGTCGTCGACGTAAAAGTCGCTCCTCAAAACTGACGCACCTAGGCTCAAACGTTCTTCATTTTTCTCAGCCAAATACTGAAGACAACGGATTGCCAAGAATGGTGCCGACGATGTACCATATGTTATGGTGTTTAGTTGGTACGTTTGTACCGGGGTTTGCGAGCTTTCTCTCCATAAAATAAACTGCAGCCTCCTTTGCGCTGGGTGTACTAAGACTTGTCGATACATCTTGACAATATCTGCTGTAAGAGCGTATCTGTGAAGGCGAAACCGAAGTAAGATGACTAACAGTTCGTCCTGTATCGTAGGACCGACCATAAGGATTCCGTTCAAAGAAATTTGTGAAGATGTACAACAAGATGCATCGAAAACGACGCGTAGTTTGGTGGATACGCTATCGGGTCTAATAACACATTGATGCGGCATGTAGAAATGAGGGATTTCAAGATTTGGATCCTTGACGAGTGACATGTGACCTAACTGTTTGTATTCTTTTAAAAAATCAACATATTGTGCCTTCAAGGATGCATTTTTAGATAACCTACGCTCGAGTGATAAAAATCTTCTAAACGCTATGTCGTAAGAAGCTCCAAGACAACTGGGATCTCTTTTAAGGGGTAGTTGAACCATAAGCCGTCCGCTTGGTAAAAATTCGATGGTATCCTTGAAGTGACTCTCACAATCCTTGTGCTCTTCTGACCATTTTGACCGAGGTTCTTGAAGTTCTTCCAGTTCCCAGAACTTTTCAACGTACTGATCTAGCAAATCCTCCCTTGCGTTGACGCAGCACATTTTCCTTCTATCTTGAAGTTGAGTTTTGTATCTTCCTGATACGATCCAGCCCAAGGTAGTCTTTTGCAACAATGGAAGCCCCTCACCGAGTTTTATCTGACCTTCTCTAAGCAAATCAAAGAACGCTTCAGCTCCTAACAACAAATCGATTCGAGACGGCTGATTGAAGTATTCATCTGCGAGCTCTATGTTTTTGGGTAGATTCCAACCCGTCACGCTAAGGGCTGCTTCCGGCTGATACCCGGTTATGGATGGTGCAACTAGAAATTCCAAAGAAATCTCAAAGGTGTTGTATCTGGAGCGAATTGTTGATTGAGTTTGATATTTTATTTGTGTTTCGGAGACTCCTATTCCCAAGATGTCAACATTTTTCCTTCTTGTTTTAAGAGATAGCGAATTTGCGAACTTCTCATTAATAAAATTGACTTGAGAACCGGAATCTAGTAGAACCCTACCCAACTGAAAACCTCCTGATGCGTCCTTTACTAAAACTAATGCTGTTGCCAGAATTACTTGTGCCTTAGGGGCACAATCTTTTTCCAACGCTGAATGCGCTGCTGCAGACGTGGATGGAGCATCTTCAGTTCTAGACATAGTATCGGTTGTCTGGGGTCTGTGCAAAAGAGTATGGTGTGATTGTTTGCACATTTTGCACCTATAATTCGAAGGACATTTAGCCACGTTATGACCTTTCCCTAAGCAATTTAGGCAAAGCCCTAATCTTTTTATATTTGAAAATCGATCCATAATAGATAGCTCGTTGAAACTTGAACAACTTGTAATTGAATGATTGTTTCGGCAAAAGATACAAGATCGTTGATTGACAGCCAGTGAAGTGTGAGACCGATTGTTGGAAGGTAATGCTTTTGGTTTATTGCACCATTTGGAATTGTATTCCGTTCGAGGCTGTTTGCTATCCCTTGCTTCCAGGTATTGACACCGCTTACTGAGGACACTTGCGCACTGGTTCCATTCGGGTAACTTCTGATAATCCAGCTGTTCGTCCCACTTGGACTGCGTCTCCGGATCAACCTTTGACATGGCAATATGTATAACAATTGCATTACATATGTTTTCATATGAGCCAATTGACAGCAATGAATTGAACAATGCCGAAATATTGTCGACTAAACTCCTTAATGAAGCAGAAGAAGCTTTCGGAACCTTGGGTAGTTCGATTAGTTGCGAGATATATTCTAAGAATATAAGGCAGTCGTTGTCATAACGCTCCCTTAACCGTTCGAGTGCCTTGGGGTAATTTTCCTCGGTGACTTGAAAGGCCTTAACCGTGCCAAGAGCTTGATCACTCAAACATGACAACAAATAATTGAATTTTTCTAATTTGGTCAAACTCAGATCATTATCCACAAGATTTTTGAATGAATTTACAAAATTCTTATAATCAGAGTACCTTCCACTGAATGAAGGCAAACGTTGTTTAGGAAGATGACTAACTGAATGCGGAACAGCTATCGTCATGTCTGCGACACTACTGCGCCTACCAGTTCCTAAAAGTGAAATAATTTTTGATTTGGCAGTAATGTATAACTCTTCTATTTCACTGCGACCGGCATCAAAGGGCACAAGGCTTTCTATCTTAGTCTGGTATACTAAGATTTGTTTAAAGTAGGATTCCAAAATCCCCAACCGACATTCCAGCTCAGTTGAAGTAAATGTATTTGAATTGGACTCCAATAAATTCTTAATGCGGGTTAGGCTTCCTTTCGTGGTAGCCCGTTTTTGTCGCAATTCCTCGATCTGCTCCTCCATAGTTGATTCAGTTGCCATTCTGACTGGCAAACGTAGAAAACTGATAAGAATTATTTTCAATCAGTAGGATGAAATTCCAATCAATCGTTTAATTCAAGGCGTATTTGAACAAAACGAAGAGAAAATAGAAAATGTTAGCTGGCAACTCCTAGTCCAATATCACAATTTATCAACGCGAGCAATGCTAACTCCCATGCGAAATAACTGGCATGCTAATGAGGTGACAATGACGCCTAAATGCAATAACTAATTGAACTAACTGTGGTGATATTAATCAGATTATATTGCAAATTATATTATATAATCCAAATAACGAACTTCTTTCCAAAAAGCTTTATTTCAGTGTAATGATCATGAAGCAAATTCTCCCGCGACGACGACGACAAAAAAGAAAACCTATGAGCAATGGTGTGGGCGAAATGTAGATCGATGCACTGAAACAGCGTTGCCACTTAAATCTTAAGCAAATGTAGTACATTAGAGAAAAAAAAGTAGCATTTTCAAACAAAATGTAGTACCTGTTTTTTTTTGTATTGAAATTAAATAGTTATATATAATATAATATTTATTTAGATAGTTTTTCAAATTATAAGTTTCCAAAACTATTTTTTTGTTTGTTTAATTCCACCTTTATTGCCACAATGTCGCTATTTTGAGGTCCACATTTCAAAATAAGATCGAAAGCCCCAGTCAACAAGCGCCACTGCTCATTTAAAATTTCCAAATTTGCTTTCTTACAGGGAAACTCCTTAAATAAATTTTAAATGGTTGGTTCTTACGAAATGTAGTA
Organism: Cheilosia urbana; assembly: GCA_946477585.1. Classification (NCBI taxonomy): domain Eukaryota; kingdom Metazoa; phylum Arthropoda; class Insecta; order Diptera; family Syrphidae; genus Cheilosia; species Cheilosia urbana. Next base: position 11,881,290 of record OX297854.1, on the reverse strand, counting down.
CTTTTGGGTAACGATGTAGTATGTAGTACGGAGTTAAAAAATCCAGCAAATATGTAGCACAGTACTACATATGTAGTACAAGTGGCAACGCTGCACTGAAATCAATTGTGTACTTGTTTGGTTTTGGTGTGTGTTGAGTTGTGGGTGATAAAGCGTACGAGCGTGCCAGCGAAGCAACGACGAAAAAAAATGCAATAGTGTGGCGAGGAAACAATTTTTCGGCGAAAGCTCCTAAACGAGCTATATTTTATATATACATATGTGCGTGTTGTACTAAATGCAAAAGTGGATCCTAATGTTTATCTCTTTGTGGATTCTAATAAAGCTTTGCTAGCGTTAGGACTGATGTAAATTGTGCGGAGATTGGTCTTCGATTGTTATATACATATAATACTATGTAAATTACTCTTTATAGTAATTTTGATACGAATGGCGAAATATGTTGTTTTTAAAATGTGTAAAATTTTAGAATTTCATGCAGCATGCAGGTCTAAATTATGTCGAATGTGCGTCTTTTAATTTTTGGGGATTGAACTGCCTGATTTCTCAACGCACATTTGACTTAATTAGACTTTGGACGGACGTACCTGGGTGGGAGATGTTATACTTATCTCCCGTGTTTTTTAGCAGCTTTTCATACTCCTGAGTGTTTCTCCAGGATCTTCGTTTTTATTCCGGGTTGATTATCCTTTTTCCTTGTTTCCTTTTGTCACCTACACTATGCACTCGCGTGACCGAAACCGAAACCAATAGCGCGACGCGATTATTGTTCAATGTCTTGTGTTTTTCACTTTTGTATATAAACGTTTGCAGTTTTTTAACTTTTTATATGGCACTATGAGTTTTTTGTTAATTTTTAAGTAGTAAGACGGGTATGGATTTTTGCTTTTGAGCAAGTTGGGCGCCAAAATGAACGGCCAAATTAACTGGACCGTCAACCAGGGATCACTAGTTATCTCCTCTAAGAAAGGCTAGGGGGATCTCTGGATGATGCGTTGAATTTTTTCACAACGGTAGCGAACGATTACCGGCTTTTTTACCGATAGCAAAACGACGACGAAATGTAGCGGAGAATAAAAAAGGCAGTGTTTCCCCTGAGGGTTTGACAAACAATAGTAAGCTTTTATTTTGCTGGTTTGGTATTTATACAAATTGAGTGAGAGAGAATGTTACGTTATTTAACTTAACAGGCGAATTCAAAAATGTTAAAAATATGGCGACTGGTCTAAAAGAACCGCGAAATTCAAATTTAATTCTTTTTTATTCAAATATAGTTTATATATGGTTTTCGTAAGGAATGCATATACTAGTGACGATGATGACGATGACGATGATGACGATGATGATGATGATGATGATTGTGCCGCAACACTATGAAAAGGTGAAACCAAACGTCAAAATTTTTCGTATGAATAGTTTCTTTTCACGGCGCCATTTGCAAGTGAATGTTTGTAGTGAGGGTTTGAAAATTGGCAACCCTCTTTCATACAACACAGTGTGCGGTAGTGAAATCACCACGATATTTTTACTTATTGAACGAGAATCTTATTTTAGTATAAAGTGAATCGAAAAAATGAAAGCAATGCTTGAAAGCGAAAGTGAAAACGATTTATTCGATTCACTCTTTCACAGAACGAGAATTGACCCAAAACAATTGAAATGACAATGAAACTCAGAACTAAACACTTGCCCCAACACATTCAGTACCAGGGCGAGTTCAGTGCTATATCGAACACATTAAGATGAACGTCAAGCAAAAGTTTTATCATTCGAAAATGGGGACGTTCGAATACCTAGTTTATGTAAAACGTCAACTAGATTCGTCGTGACTAGGAATCCGAACGCGTTGACTAAGCAACTTGAATTATTTTTGTATTCTCGCGGTCAGCGTTGCCTTTGTTTGATTTTGCACTCTTTTATTCGAAAAAGGCCCTTCATAAATTTTTCAATAAGTACATTTAACATGTTACATTATACCAAATGTGATATTATATTGTTATGCGGTATGGTATTGAAAATTCTAAATTTGCAGGGTAGCCTTAGAAATGACACCTTTTTCTCTCACCCGCCCTTTTTTCGACTCTTCAGAATTCTGTCACGGCCAATCCGTTTGTTTTAAATTTAACTCTTCGAAATGTCAACTGAGTATGCAGGCAGGCTTTTCTTGACTAGATTTGTCGGCTTCCCCTCCATAAACGTCAACTGCAAGAACTAATCACGTGACCACTCTGGGCCAATAAAAACTGAAATACATCTAGTCAGGCAGCTGTCAGACTTACTAAACTATGAATCCGAACGTCCCCAATCTTTTCCACATATTTCTAATTTTTGTCTGCCAAAATAGACCTTGAAAATGAAGTTTTTGAATTACCTGGTTGTGCATCTAAATATTTTTATTTTTACAGGTGAAGATCAGCGACATTTGAAAATATCTGAAGTCGTCTGTGAAATGCTATGGGTTTGTCCGTAAAATCACTGTTATTTCCCGGTACTAACCTTATTTCTGTAGTTTCGTGAAACGCGAAAAATCCCTGTCAATTCCAAAACAGACCCCTGATCCTACATATTTCAATTATGATGCCTTCTTTCCTTATAAGGCCCCATTTATAGCCATACGTAAATCGAAGCCGTAGAAATGTTCTTTTGCTTTTTTTACCACTTAAACTTGAAGTCATGAAAGACCCGTGGTTCTTAATAGTTACCAGCTTCATTCATCAAATGTGCTATTGATGTCCATTGACATTTACACATGGAAATTGCATTCAATTTTGTCCTGAAATATTGTGTTCCATCTTTCATAATACTATAAACTTGGCACAGTAAAACCCAAATAAGTGCCTCTCGCTAAGTGTCTAGCCCGCAGAAGTACCTATTTTTTAGAACCAAAATTCCGGATTTTTTCATATAAAACTCATCTTATAAGTACCTTCCGCTTAAGTACCTTTCCCGCTTAAGTGACTTTCATTTTGTATACATACTTTTATTGAAATTTACCTGAAAAAAAAGTCTTTTAAGTACACGTTTTTCAAATCAGCTGACAAAAATACAAAAGCTTTTTTTCCTTTAGAGCTTCCTTGTGTTTCATGCTTTAAAAATCAAAAATAAAAAAGGTAATAATTTTAATCTACTACAATGGTGGAGACTGACTTGGTAGCTGTCACTGTCAAAATTTAAACTGTTAATGTAATTTTATAAGAAAAAAAATATTTTTTTTTATAAATTTAGTCATAAATAAATAAATAATAATAAAGGGTTCCTATGTGTACTTCAGCGGATTTTTTTATAACTGCCTAACGCATAAGTGCCTATCAAGACGGGGCATTTAAGGTGAGGCAATTATCCGGGTTTTACTGTATTGTTATATTACAATTTCGATTGCACCTCTAAAAACTTACTGCGTTCATTCCGCTGCAGCAACAGCATAGCAAATAAAACAAAACAATCGTCATTTCCAACAGAAAATGTTTTTCATTAGTATTTTATTTATTTATTTTAGAAATGTTTATATTTTTTCTATTTACCTACTTTGTATTTACATTTGGAATTATTGTTCATAAATACATCAATTGTATATAATATGTATATAAAAAAAGAAAATACAAACCCCATGATTACATCTAAGAAATAAAACGACACCAATAACTCGCTTGGTCTTTGATTACTTTTTTTATTTACACTTGTAACTTGAGTTTATTTTGATTTTAATGTGAGATTTACATTCTTTTTCGTTTGTTTGTTGTATGTTTAATATTTAAGACTAATTTTGATCCTAAGTTAGAACTATTCACATGGTTTGTTTATTTGTTTTTTATTTGGTTGTAAAAAATATATTTTTTTAATTTTTTTTTTTTTTTTTTTTGGTTTTAAATGTAGTTTATGATTTTTTTTAGTTACTACAGTGAAATCTTATTAATTCCTCAATTGTGTGTACGTACATTATTTATGTAATTTTAAACTTTAAAATAAAAACATTTGTGCTTTACTAAATTTATTTAAATAATTTTTAAAGCGAAAATATTTATTTTCCGTAATTCGGATTGTATGGTGGCTGAGTTGGGTAGCTTTTTGGGCCGCTTGACGGTGCCGATGACGAAGATGATGAACCTGATGGTTTTTCGTTGAAAAGACCGCCGAAATTCTTCGATGTGAATATATCTCCGAGGCCGCCACCACTTCCGCCGCTCATAGAGCCATGCGAACCGCCGCCACCGCCTCCGCCTAGGAATTGACCTAAGAAGCCAAGACCACCTGAGGAGGATGAACCACCACCACCTCCACCAGCGCCAGATAGTACGTTACCTAGAAGTCCGCCTAAGATGTTGCTACCGGAACTACCACTGGAGCCACCACCATATCCACCTTGTCCACCGCCGCCATAACCACCAGACGGAGCGTACCCACCATTCTGTCCGCCACCGTTGTTTGCTGATCCACCACCGCCGCCGGATAGAGCTTTCGAAATTTGACCAGAAATGAGACCAGTTACCGCCTGATTGACCAACGGATTAGATAGGAAATTCGAGAAGAAGCTGCCACCTTCACCCTTCTCCTTTTGTCCCGGTGGAGGACGGGGTGGAGTGTATCCGCCAGCACCTCCACTATATCCGCCACCACCACTATAGCCACCACCTCCATACTGTCCGTAACCACCCGCTGGCTGAGCAGGTTGTGGCTGATATCCTCCTGGGTATGGGTTGTACGGCTGATATCCACCACTCGCTGGATTTGGATAGGGGTTCGGATTTGGGTTTGGATTTGGATTAGAGTTTGGCAAGGTTGGATACAGGCTGTGACCGCCAGATGAGAATCCATTAAATCCGCCACCACCACCACCGTTACTGCCGCCCGGATATGAAGGTGCCGACGGTGAGGATGGACCCTGATTGTGAGATGGAGAATGTGAAGCTACACTGTCTGGTCCATCGCTGTCTGTGATGCGTGTTGACGCAGTTGACAGTTGGAGTTTTTTTTTTTTTTTCGTTTAGCGCAACAAAATTTTAAGCAGGAAAACAAAGAAACAAAAATACATGGAAAACGTAAGCAACACAATAAGACATTAAACAAAAAATTACAACAATTAAAAATGTTATACAATATTTACAGTAAAAAATCATTTAGCTTGGGTAATTTGGAAAATATTACCAAGATGTTATATACGATTTTGAGGTAAGAGTGGTGGGTTTTGGTAGTTATTTATTAAGATCTTGTAGAAGGATGCAACAGTGCTGTCGTTAGTAAGGGACTACTCAAACGTTAGTGGCTTTTCGAAGTGGATGCACATACACATTTGTGCGTAATCGTTCTTTTGTTTGTGACAGTATTAGTCTTTATTCAAAATAAATTGACAGGGACTGATGCGCTGGTGAGACGGATTAAACCCTTTAAAATTCCATCCAGAGGCATCCTGTAATCTGTTTGCCCCTAATAGCGCAATTAAATTTTTTGGAACAGGCTAATGGCTCACGCTGCCAAACTAAGCATTGCTATGCTATTGGGAAAGAAACCAACAAGAAGGGGAAGAGGACTAGTTGCCTCTGTGAATGGCTTTTTGTTTTCGAAAAATGCTTTTCTTAAAATAGGCGAAGGTATAACTCTGCAGCAGCGCTTCGATATGCTTGCAGCTAGAAGCAGGATACACTTGCCAAAAACCTTCTTCGAGGACCTATTCCAATTTTATATCAAAAAAACTTGGCAACATTAAAATAAGTTTCCTCAACAAGATGGATTTTGAGACACTCAACAAAAGCCTGTGTTACAGCCCATGTGTTCCGGAAAAACTTTGCAGGCAGCCATCTTTACCTAGAAAGTCGTAAACATTTTGTAAAAAAAAAAGTAGTAAAAATTGGCTTGGGCTACAAGAACTTCCTCCGTTGTGTGATATAGATCGCAGGCACACTTCCAAAAGCCGGAGCAGAAATCTCAGTCATCAAGCTTCGTGTGAGACCGATGTTCTCCATTTACTCGATATAGAAGCTCCACATTCAGTGAAAAGATGTCATTCTCATGCTAGGCTTATGAACCCCGATTCTCCCATTTGTGAAATGACAAGGCATTAAGCAAGATTGAGGATACTAATGTATAGGTGAAAAGCGACTTCAAAACTGATGACCATTAAACATTCTGCTGAAATTTATTTTATAAAAAATTTAAGAATTAATAAAAATGTTGAATAAAATTCACCACATTTTACCTCAACATACGTTGAATTCACCTCAGCAATATTATGCGTCCAAGTTTCCAAATCATGTTAGTATACTTTATGCATTCAATTGTTAACAACAAAAATTAGTTACATAAATTTTAGTTTGTTAGTTTTTAGAGTGTTTTTTTTTTTTTTGTCCTTTTTAGTTCGATGGCTATATGCATTAGCTGAAGGAGAATACATTTCTAAGTACAATGAAGTGAAAATGCTAAAACAATAAATGCTAGTTAGTATTGTTGTTAATTTTACATTAAATTATTACAAGCGGACGGATGTTAATTAATAAATACCTAAAAATGAGCACACCGCAATCATTGTTGATTGGTGATGGCAAGAAACAACAGCCACAACAGAGGGTTGCAATTGCAATTGTCTATCATCCTTTAAATATTTAAACAAAAATCACTGACTAAACTTAAATGTAAAAGAAATAGATTTGTTTTATCAATTGTTTTTTATTTATGTACAATTTTTTTTCTGCATTAACCTATGTCTACTTTTGTTTTTATAACAACATTTGTGTTTTTCTTGCTTGTTTGTTGCTCTTTACATCACATTATATTTATAATTAATTAACAATTCTTTTTGTTGTTTCTTTCACTCGGTCTATAGAGATTTATTATATTTTCGTTTTCTTATTGTAAAGCCATCACCAAGTAATTTCATTTATATAACATTTCTGGTACTGGTATGTTTTTTATTTATTTTATATATTTATACAGTAAACTACAAAATTCGTTGTTGAAGGGAGAAAATCTATTTTGAACATTTATTGTGTGAATGGATATTTTTTTTGAAGGTAACAATACTGACAACAGATTGGTTTTGAGATAATTCGCTCATTCGAAATAAAACATTTCTGGCAGTTGTTAGTTTTGAGTTGGGAAAATTTAATATAAACGTTGTACATATTTTTATTGTTACGATAACTTGAAGTGGGACAACAATTTTCTTTTTGGCAAATACGAGTATTCGTGTATTTGTAGTTATTATTCAACTTAAAACCTTTCTTTTTATATTAAAATCTACGAAGTAGTCTTAGATTTAGAACTCTAGAAATTTAGTACTCTATGTGACAATTCGAGAGAATTGAGACTGCTCTTGATTTTAGTCAACTTGTATTTGGTTTTTCTATAAATTCTTGAAACATTATTGTAATTTTTGTTAAATTTTATTTTTTGTTTTGGTTTTTAATTCTATTTCGTTTTGTTAGGTACACTTTGGCGTTTTTTTTTTTTCGTTTTTGATTGATTATTAAATGTGTGTGTATTTTTTTGTTTGTAATAAAAGCTATTGTAACTTGATCTGGATTTGAGGAGAGATTTTTTGTAAGTTTTTATTTATTATAACGTGTTATAAACAAAAAGAAGTGAAAGTAAGCAGGAGTTAAAACAAATGCATCGTCGCCCTCATATAAGGATGTATCAATATAAAGTGGGCGTGGTTGACAAAAAACAAACAACAGTATAAAAGGTGTAGCAATTTATTATTTGCCTATGGGAAGTGGAAAAGTTGAAAAACAGGGCATGGTGTCAAATGTAATATAGAAGAAATGAGAAAAAACTTGTGTTAAATATATTATTGGAGTCGGTAAGTAATAAAGAACCTTGAGCTATTTTTCTGTGGCGTAAACGAAACATTATTTTTTAGAAAAATTTAACCTAATAGGGGCCATACACGACACAGACATGTCGTTGCAGACCAAGGAAGATTCAAAAAGTTTTGAAGTCACGCAGACGGTCGCTGCAAAGGATAGACTTAGGATACACACGACACTGATAGAGAAAAACATATAGGTTTACAACGACATGTCTGTGTCGTGTATGGCCCCTATAAGCTGGAATTAGCAGAACGCAATCAAACGCCCATTTTTAGATACAGTGGGCGTGGATGATAGTAAATACAGAAAATAAGAGGTTATAACAAGTGGTAGACTTATCAACCGTTTTCTTAAATGGAAATAGGTGGCGACAGTCGGAGAACATTGAATACGAAATAATACAGACTGATCGTTTCGTGGGCATCGTGGGCATTGGTTGTTGTCCTGGATAGGGGATGGTCTTTGGGTTGAAGATGGTCATACAGCCGACAATATTCAAGCAAGGTTGTTGAGGAGCCTGTGGTTGTGCCACTAGCACAGGATATGTAGGGACTGTTTGTGGTATCACTTGCGGTATGTAACTTTGTTGAGACTGGAAGATGCAGGGCGACACTTGGGGCGGGAGATAGGGCATAGATATCGGCAGGGGGTACTATATACCACCGAAACAGGGATCGAGTATATACACGGGATTCGGAACTGATCCGTAAATTGGAAATTGATAGGAAGCCAAGGGATAAGGTTGGAATACGGCAGCGGGATATAGCTCGCGGAACTGGAGCTGCCAGGATGTACTCCAATGGACATTGTTTGTTGATAAGTGGCAGGTGGATATGAAGCGGGAGCGGTCTGTTGGATAGGCACCCCACCACGATATGCCCCAGCAGCGGAACTAGAACCGAACGGATTTGACGCTCCTTGGTACGATTGACGAAGGTGTGACTGAGTGGAGTGGCGAGGACTGGCTAGAGGAAAATGTTCCTCGTTGATATTGGCGGGTTTGGTCTGGTGTTCGGGAGCTGTGATGAGTTCCATGTCGGTAATGTTTTCATTACTACTGCCTTAAATGGTCGGAAGAGGGGAGAGTTAGGCCTGAAGAGCGGAAAGGGTTTTTAAAGAGACTGAACTGGTGCAGATGAGGTTGTTTCGAGGGTAGGTATTTGGTCAAACTGGGAGGGAGGAATTTGCAAAGGCGAGTGATTAAATTTTTATGTGGAAAGACTGTTTAATCTTTTTTTTTAACAAGAAATAACAGTCCTGCTGAAAAGTCGGCGTAATTTCTAAAATGTTTAACAATAGGAGAAGTGGAAAAATGGTGGTTCAAGGTGGGTTAGTCTAGACAAAGTATTCAAATCGTCGACGCAATGCGTTTTTGCTGGAGATTACGTCTGAGCTTGGTGTCGAAAATGGGGTTCTATTGTGCAGAAAGTTGTTAAGTAGAAATCGTAAAAAGAGGTTATAAATCTCGCATCTGTTATTTGTAAGTGATGAGGGACGACTTCCTTTTATAGAGGGGATTCAAAAAATTTTTCTGATCAGCTTTTTACAGCGAGTACATATATATATACTTCATATTTCCACTCAGAGGATGCCTTTTTCTATCCATGAATCTTTATCCCTCAGTGGCAGTAAAATACGCTAGGACAGATTTTTCTTTCTTACGTTTGGCATGAGTTGCAGAGGAATTTTGGAAAAAGTTTCAATATAATTCTCATCTTCTTTTGTCAGCGGATGTTTGTTAGTCTGATTTAGTTTATTTTTTAATCATGCGAAATGTCGTCCTTGTACTGAATGTCGAAAGACTGGAACTTATAGGTTATAACCCCAAGAAAAATCAATTGTGCACGCTTAAGGTCTGAGTTTTCAAGAGTTCTATGGCTGAATGAATTAACACATTTAAGGGCAGTCCCCTGTTTCTTTAAAAAAAAATACAAACTTGACAACAGAAAGATCCGTCACTTTTTGACGTTTTAACGCTGAAATCTGAGGACTTGAATGCTTCTCCAACTTGTTGAACTTTGGCGCGAATTTATACAAACTTCCTCCTTAAGCATCGGCAACATTTTTTAAGACAACCGCGGCTGCCAAAGTATTTTTTTAAAAACTAACAAAACCGGGCACAAGTTATAAAAAATATATATCAAAATATTTTAAGCCTATACAAAAAACCTGTTTAGGAGCAACCTTTCCAAAGAAAAGAGAAAAAGAATACCCTGTGTAAGTAATTTAAGAACCACCTCTTACAGATTTATGGCCGCAAGTCCTTCCCCTATCTAGATCAAGTCACAATTTAAAAAAAATCAAATCCTAACCTATCTATTATTTTTTTTAAAACCAAATCTTCAAATTAGATATAAACTATAAGAAATAAAAATAAATTCGATAGTATTAATGGCAAAAATAAACTCAATGCATATATAAAAGGATAGCAATTAAAAAAAAAAAAAAAAAAAACTCCAAACCAAAGCACAGGCGCCATCACATGGAAACCCTCACTTCACTTGGACCTGTTATTACGTTCGAAGCCAATGTCCAATCTGATGTTGCAGCATCATCAATCCCAGCACACATCCAGCTACCATACTCAAACCACCACCGACATTTAACAGACCGCCAACTAAAGCGATTCTCCTCCCATGATGTAGACCGCCAGCAGCCGATGACGGATGGGACTGGGTCTGTCGATTGTATGGATTCTGATTGGGCAGATACTGGGGCGGTGGCTTATTGAACATATTCGGATTATTGTAGCCGCCTAAGCCGATACCACCGCCGGGTGCAAACGAGCCCGGCGGACCACCGGTCCCGGCTGGATTAAAGAAGGGCTGCTGGCCAAATATGAACGGTGGATTGTATGGATTCACTGGTTGTATATTATGTGGAAATGCGGGACTCAAACCGCTACCCGGATGATTGGGTTGGGGGAATTGCTGAAAGCCTGGAGCGGAGGTGGGTTGATTAAACGGAAATATTGGCATATTCGGGATCATGGGTTGTGAATGTGGCGCTCCGAATACATAATGCGGATCGATTGGTGAATTTGGATTATTACGATTGCCATTGCTGCCACTGCCACCGTTATTATTGTTATTATGACTGTTGTGGTGGTTGTTGCCATTCGTGTTGTATGGATTTGTGTGCGATGTTGGATTAGATGATGGTGAGAATATGGTATTGTCTGGAGCTGGATTCAAACTAGCACCTGTGGGAAGGAACAAACAAACGGACAGAACATACACGAAATGCATGCTGATGTTTCAAAATGGCAAGTGAACACAAACGAGTTAGATAGAGATAGTACATAATATAAATTGGTTTCTTGTTAGTCCTGAAATGAATGTCGGAGATGTACTCGCATGTACCGTGGATGTAGTTGGTGCAGCATTTCTGGGTTTTCATGCAAAAGTCCCTCTGAATCTTATTTGGTATACGCGTACATATCTACGGTACACGAAAATGGACGAGATTTTGTTCTTTTGCAGTTCAATATGCAAATTATTGACATGTTCAAAACTTGAATAAAAAAAGTGACAAGTGGTTGTGACTTGAGAATGAACTTCTATTAGAAATGGGCCTTACCAATAAACATTTTTTGTTTCGACTCTAGATTTTAGTAGTTCACAGTGGCTATAATTTGTATTCAAATTTTGCAATTGTGAGCTTCCGTAAATTTAAAGTCGAGACTAAAATTTGATATTAGTACGGCGCATAAAATTTGAAAAGGAATTTCGAGTTGTGAACATATAAACGTCGGTCGAATTTCGTGTGACAATTTTGTTCCGCCAGAAAAGTGATTCACGGAAGCAGTTTTCTTTTGAAATAAACTCTTCCCATACTTTATATACGATACTTATAATCATTTTTAGTATCCAGGCTAAATTTTTCGAACTCGCAATGGCCAAATTTTCCATACAAAATTGCATATTGTGACCTAAAAAATATATAAGCTGAAGGCTAAAGTTTATTATTGGTAAGGCCCTTCTAGTTGGCGAAGCTAACTGATTTCTTACATTTACTGAAACATCAAAACCCGATCGGTAACTTGAATCGGCGAGATATTTGTCTATGCAACAAATCATAATATTATTGTGCGGCTGAATTGATTTGAAAAATAAACCAAAATCCACATCTTCCTTAAATAGATCACTTGATCAAATTTATTATGCACAAGAACCTATTTGAAATAAGTTGTAACACCATGAGCATGGACACGAACCTTGTCATTGATTGGTTCAAAGAAATTCTCAACCGATTCGGAACCTATACCCGTAATGCTCGCATTTTCATTGCAAATGTATATTCATAAAAAAATTTGGTGATATTTATTTAATTTTCTACAATTTTACTGAACTGAAATTTGATACTAAACTCGATTCTATCGAAGCAGAAAATACAAGACGAAAATCACGACAATTCTGAAATTAGAACCGAAAGTTATTCGAAATAATTCGCTTGGCTTTTAGGCTTTGAATTGAATTCAATAGACTTATTATTTTTTTTTTTTTTCATTGCTCTTTGTAGATAGTAGGTCTGTTCCAGGCGAATCAAGTTTGGCGTTAAGCCTCATTCAAACGAAAATTTATATAGTTTCATAGAAAAATTATTACAATTATTAATTATATAAATAAAACTAAATAAATAATGTACCGTACTAATAATAAATTTTAGGCGGCTCTCCCACTGAGGCAACAAGCAATAAGCAGCTTTCAACTGTGGCCACAAGCGAAAACCGTTTAAGTCGGTTTAAGATAAAAAGTAATAGGTAACGCTTTCTGCAATAACAAGTAAAATAAAGAAATTAAAAAAATAAAAAATTGTTGAAAAGATTACGATTAAAGCCCTCTATCAGAATCAGTATTTTTTTTTTTTTTTTTTTTTTTTTTCTAAAATGTGTCATATTTTTTCCAAACTCAAAATTAAATATTAAAGTGTTTTTCCGATAGATTCATTTTCAGACTTAATCGGTTTTTGCTTGTTGCCACAGCTATACCCAAATTTGATTGTAGATTGCAAAATTTGCATAAAAAATATAGGTAGCTATTTTGAATAACTAAAATTTAAAGTCGAAACTAAAAATATTTGTTAGTAAGATTTATTTCCGATAGCTAAGACTTAACACTAACGGTTTCGAAAATATGCTTTGATCTATTATTCGAATAAAAAATACATTTGATAAAAAAAAGTCTGCCTCGCACAATTTAGACGTTAAAACGTTTTAAAATTTTACGTATTCCCCACTCGAACACAACTAGCACGAGTGTGTATATAGTCTTCGAATAAAAAAACAAACGTCAAATAGTAAATTCAATTAATGTCCTCCTCGGCAATATTTCTTTGAGATACCTAATATTGGGGACGATTTCAAGCGCCAACCAAATTTCGAATAATTCACAAAATTTTACAAGTTTATCACAAATGCTTGCATATTTTCAGGGTGACTTCGAATATTTATAATATTTTTATTTTCAATTATACATAATTTTGGGAAAGGCGAATCTGTAAAGCTTGTCCATAAATTGTATAGAGTTGTAGCTCTAAAAATTTTTCTGATGGATCGAGTTCCAAGCCTTTTATCAATTTAGGAACTAATTGGTTACATACATGGTTATATTTTTAGACTCTTTTAAGCGAATTTAAACAGTGTATATAAATTAAGCCAAGAATTATGGAGCTTAAGGCTACAAAAGCCAATTGGTTGCAAGTTGTAGGCGGTTGAATAAAACAAATATCGTTAGTAGTAAAATTTGTTAGCCCAACATTACTCTAAGGTTATCCAAAGGACTTTTTTCCACATAATATATCTGCCTTTACTTAGGGTAGATAAGTCTTCAATAGCCTTATATTGTCAGTCGAAAACATAATCATAAAAATGGGTCTTGGTTTCTTGAGTCATTACCAAAGTGTATACCTCTGATAGTGGTTTTAACTCACAAATTGTTTTTGAATACAATTTCGACGCTGATAAATTGAGATATCGATGTTACAGAATTTGGGTGCGTTTTGACTCCAGTCCAGAGATATAATGCCGAATGAGCTCGATATTTGTTAAAGGGTGTTTCAGCCCTAATAACTGCACATTTGTGAGTAGGTAATTGAAAGCAAATTTCCACAGTCTACATCGAATTTCGAGCAAACTATGGTGCCAACTTCGAAAAAGCCAACAAGCACTAACAGCAGGCCAGTTTTTAACAGAAGTCTTTACAAGTCCACGTGCCATAAAAGAGGTTATGTCGAACAGAATTATTTCTACAGTCTGTTTTTGATTTTATGTTGCCTTTAGTTCAAAACTTTGACCAACAAAAAATCAGGGATCTTCCACTATTTGAAGTCGATTCGATTCATCAATTCATCATAGCTCTACGTTCGAACAGCTTGTGAAGCACACTACTAGAAATAGCACCGAATCAAATACAAAAAGGGATCAACTGACATATCTATTCATCGATTGACTGTAGATTTTCGTTGTCAAATTCGTCTGTGGAAGTTTAGAAAATATGCAATTTGTGAAATAAAAAGCACAATTTACGCAAAAGGAATGGTAGGGTACTTAAATTTTTCGCCATTGAAATAAAAACTGAGTCACGTGCTTGAAAAAAATCTACCAAAAGTAACATTGTGCAGTTCAGTTCTGACTGGTGTATAGTTGACGTTAGAAATGAGGTGAAATTTTGATTAGGTAAATATTTACTGAGTACATATCAAATATTTATTTGGACATGTTTACCTATTGGATTTTAAAAACAAAAAATACGACGTAATCAAATTCAAAAATCACTTTCGAAAAAAGCCCGAAGAATCAAAAACATCCAATCTTTCGTTCATTTGTCTTTAAATAAATGCGAATGGCATTGGTGTCCAAATAGATCATTTCAAATCTGCACGTAGAAACGTTTTGTCCTAATTCCAATTTAGATCTTTTTTTCGAATAGGGTTTTTTTGAGAACAGACGCTCTTAATTCTCTTACTTTATGATACAACAGATCTTTTAGATCACTTTTAACAGCCAACAGGGCATGGAATAATTTTTGAAAAACAATTTTGTACCAGTAGGAACTAGTGCTCAAACCTTCAACCATCGGACCACAGGCAAATAAACTGACCACGAGACAGGGCAGTTGTTAAGAGACCAACATTTTCATGTTAGTATTGTCTTTCGATCTTAAGCGGAATATTAACAGGTTTACATTTAAAAATCATGAGCCAATAAGTTCACAAAATAAGACAAAACGGGTTGTGTCTTCGATATTAAATAGAAAAGAAATACGCCAATGTGTCAAAAGTCGAACTCAAAGATAATAACGTATAAGAGTAGATCAAATAAGAAATTTCACATTAACTCTAGATGAGTAAGAAGTTTTTAAAATAAATAACATAAAAACACCCTAAAAGCGAAAGACGAATCGCTTTCTCAACTCGCCCACGGTATTCAGTCGCAATTAATTCTGCGAGACTGCTCTTTCAGTAGCCTTTACGAAATTTTCTAAACAGGTATCATTTGAATAGAAATCTATCCGAAGCTAGATACGGATTCAAAAAGGCTGATGACAATGGGTCACGGTTCGTGAAAGTCAATCCCAAAACCTACAGCAGATAACCAAACCACTTGCACGGGTTTTTTTAGCTCGAAAAAAATATTTGGTATTTTTTTTTATTTAGATTAAAATAATATTTTCTATGCAACATTAGTTATTTTGGTGATCCCGAATGTTAGTCAGCACTTAGTACATTAGTGCTAAATTAAATTTAAACCTAAAACGTTACATAAACTATTTAAAAAAAAAAACCCGCAGCACACAAATTTTTTCTTTAAAATGTTCTAAGTTTGAATTTTTCTTATGAGAAATATTTTTTTTTTTTACAAATACCTACTGCTAAAATGAATATACTGCACAAAACCCAGAAAAGCATTATCCACACCGCCACATGAAAAATGAATCAATTTTACCCATTACATATCATAACATTAGAACATAAATACAAACATAAAATAAATAAAGCAATAAAATATTCATTTTTAAAGACACCCATTGTGAATGTTAGATGGTAAGATGGTGCCCATAATACCCGGTTAAAAAAATCACCTGACGGTTTCACACCTCCACTATTTGACGATGCTGCTCCGCTCTTTTTACACGTTGGATATTTGCCGCATTCCTTGCCATCACGCTGACCAAAGCCACAGGAGTCGTGCGATAGGACACAAACCTCATTTGGCAAGCAGCCGATGTCACCGCATCCGCGTCCGTATTCTGGCAAATGTCGTCATAACATATAAAATAATGTAATGCCAATAATAATAGAAAAGAACAGAGAATTTTCGATTACATAACATTTCGATTCGATTCGCAGGACAAAACGAAAAACAAAATCGAACCAAAAAAATGTAATTTTGTTCTCACAAAACGGAAAATTTGTTTATCTATGTGTGTGTGTGTGTGTTTGTAAGTTTTTTTGGGGGGACAGGAGTGAGAGTGTATATTTATGTGCGAGGTATATATCGGGGGAGAAGCAATCAATTTTTCTTTCAACATACTTGAGTACGAGTTGACACTGCTGATGGCGCACAAAAGGAGTACCAGCATCGCACCGCCCAAAGGGCTGTGGAAATAAGTCGTCCTCATCGTCTAGTTGTTGTTACCTCTGAGCCGCTTGGTTACACAGTTGAAGATGATCCTGCAAAGAAAGAAGAAAACATTTTTTTTTTTATCAAAAGATTACTCGGATTTTTCATTCATCAGGACGACTACGGGCTATATGTTTTGTAATATCTAGAATTTCACTGAATCAATATTGGACAGATTCCATTTCCATTTGTCAACAAACACAGGTTTTCTGAGCACACTCGACTCACGTTTGTGTATAAAGGACTCGCTCTCAATTACGGATATTGGAAACGCTCCACAAAAAGGAAAAGAATGATTTTTTAGTATCAATTTCGATTGGAGTCACCCCACTGGTGCGGTGGTGGTTTCGTTTCAAAACGAACACTACTGCCGCACCGGTGTCGGGTATGTTTATTTATTTGCGAAGCGCTTTGCCGGTGCGCGGCCGATGTTGGCCCGTGACCAAAATCGGTAGTAAATTGGACTGTTCATGCCCTCAAATCAATTTAATTTCGTGAAATTAAATTCCAGCTAAAGCGAGGTACATGGCTGGCATAAGATAAATTCGGCCGATTGTCGCAGATGATTAGCCAAATGAGAGCGGGTGGACGGCTATGGGGTGCACCATCCATCATGGGCGGTCAGGGGAATTAATTTCCTGACCACATTCGGGGGCGTTATTTGTGTAATTTAACTGGTAATTAAGGCATCATCATTAACGAGGAGCTAACCGTGAGCTTGGGCGTAATGGGCAAATGCAATTAACTGGAATGGAATGTGAACAGAGAAAGCTACACGGAACAGGTGGAGTTTTCATTAAGAGGTGAAAATGGGACTACTTGGCCATGTAAAGGAGCCGAAAAAGACTTTGGAACGACTAAAAAAAATTCCTGAGGTGATGGTACCTACACAAGTTGCAAAAGCAAACATACTGGCGGTTCTTTTCAACAATAACTAGAGAGCCTTATTCCCGTTTAACCTCCATGACACTGTCTGCATTTGAAATGGTATATTTTCTACACGGTATATCAAAAACCATTCAACCATACATATAAGGACTATTCATATGAGAGCGAAGTGCGAATTACGAGTCAGTGGATATTCGTAGTTCCTTCGAATTCGACTATTAGTGGATTTGACTGTGCCTTACTTACTTACTTAAGGTGGCGCTACAGTCCGGGGTGAACCCAGGGCCTCAACCAATACGCCTCTCCAGTTAGCGCGATCTTTGGCGTTGCGCACTCCAAGTTGGATGAGGTCCCCTTCCACATGCGTGCGCCACCTAAGGCGAGGTCTTCCTCTACTGCGTTGTCCCTCCGGGTTGGAATCGAAGACTCTCCGCGCCGGAGCGTTGGTGTCCATTCGCTCTACATGTCCTAACCATCTTAGACGACTAATGCGTACTTTTCTGACCAGGTCGATGTCGCTGTACAGCTCGTAGAGTTCGCTGTTAAATCTTCTACTCCAAATCCCAAATCAATTGCCGTCTTAGGCCAAAGAAACAGCGGTTGGCAAGTGTGATTCTTCGCTTGATTTCTGAGGTGATGTCATTTTCAGAGTTAATAGCGGATCCGAGGTAGACAAAATCCCTAACTACCTCAAAAATATAGCTGTCTATCGTGACGTTCTGTCCGATTCGTCGATGTTGTGTGTCCCTTCGTGTTGACAGCATATATTTTGTTTTACCCTCATTCACCACTAAACTCATTTTTGCCGCTTCTGTACTAATACTAGCAAACGCACCAGTGACAGCTCGCTGACTGTGCCTGAGAGTTGTAATTGTATGTCTCTTACAAACAGCTTTTTGGCCACAATTTTCCAACAAAAATTGACAGGTGGAGGTCAATTTAAGTTCCAAACAAAAGTTTCTTAGTCGTTTTCCTGTCTTCATCAGTTCTGCTATACACCTGAAGTATGTAAGAGTTTTGAGTTGATTTCCGTATCAAATCTTCGGTCTGAGTTTAAACGAACTGCGGTCTGAAATGATAAATTTATACTAATTGCTACTTCGACATTGGATCAAGTTTTGCGGTCTGAGCTTAGAGCCTGTGGGTATGCCGTTCTTAAAAAAAAATTGGAGTAAACTGCTGGGTATTTTGGTGCACGTCGCGACTTTTGGTGAATGGCGCTGAAAGCCGTTCTTTAGCGGTGTCAAAAAACACATTCTGCCAGAGACGGAGAGGTGTCAATACAACAATGATCTAAAAATTTCTCCTAATCAGGGGGGTCCGAGAAATACGTGACGGAATTTGTTTGTGTTTCGTGTGTAAAACCGGCGGAATGTGGCGTTTGGAACCCAGAATTTAGCTGGTTGCAAGTCACGTATTCTTGGGGTTGATTACTCAGAATGTATCTTAGAAGAATCAGGTACAGTGTAATTTTTGTTAGACCGTATTTCGAACTTACTACTCTCTCCAGATGGGGTTGCCGCAGTGCAAGCTGCTGCAGATTTACTAAGAAAAATGTTCATTTATAACGGGTGATTTTTTAGCTGGTTTGGTTTTGGCAACACTGGTTTTGACAGCTGACGTGTGTTTAGTACCTTGTGTCACTGTCAAACAGCTTCAGTTTGGTTTGCAATTTAACCATGGATCGTCTTACAAATGAACAACGCTTGCAAATTATTGAATTTTACTATCAAAATTCGTGCTCGGTTCGAAATGTTCATCGCGCGCTGCTTCCATTTTATGATCGGCATTCTCGACCTTCTGAGCAGTCTATTCGGAAGATTGTGACCAAATTTCGCACCAAATTTACTTTGTTGGACATTAAACCACCAACACGTTTACGTACTGTGCGTAGTGAAGAAAATATTGCGGACGTATCAGCTAGTGTTCAGAAATTGAAAGAAATTGAAATTGAATTTGTGCGTAAAGCCTTTTAAGATACAGCTTGTGCAAGAACTAAAGCCAGCCGACCTACCACAACGCCGAACTTTTGGTGAATGGGCTCTTGGAAAGCTGGCCGAGGATCCGCTTTTTTATCGAAAAATTGTGTTCAGCGATGAGGCTCATTTTTGGTTGAATGGGTACGTAAATAAGCAAAATTGCCGCATTTGGAGTGAAGATCAGCCAGAAGCATTGCAACAGCTACCAATGCATCCCGAAAAAGCCACTGTTTGGTGCGGTTTATGGGCCGGCGGCATTATTGGGCCATATTTCTTCAAAGATGATGCGAATCGCAGCATTGCTGTCAATGGTGAACGCTACCGAGCGATGATAACAAACTTTTTTTTTGCCCGAAATGGAAGTTCTTGACTTGCATGATATGTGGTTTCAACAAGACGGTGCCACATGCCACACAGCACGCGAAACAATGGCGCAATTGCGAGGCGAGTTTGGTGAACAGTTAATTTCACGTTTCGGGCCGGTCAATTGGCCGCCTAGATCGTGCGATTTGACACCATTAGATTATTTTTTGTGGGGGTATGTCAAGGCTAATGTGTATAGGGACAAGCCCGCTTCGATTGACGCACTGGAAGCCAACATCCATGCATTCATTCGTGAGATACCGGCCGATATGTGTGAAAGAGTATGCCAAAATTGGACTCAGCGGATGGACTACCTGAGACGCAGCCGCGGTCAACATTTGCATGAAATTATCTTTAAACATTAAATTGCAAGGTTCAAACTATCGATTCAAATAAATATTTCATTCATTTTTTTGAATTTTTTGTGTTTTTTTTTTAAAAAAATTTCTAAACCTCTTAAAAAATCACCCGTTACAAAGCAATTGAGTGGAAGTATAGGTATGTCCGGTTTTAAAAATTCCAGTTGATTCTTATAAAAGCATGCGGACTGGGGTATGTACGTACACAGGTATGGGGAGGACGCAAGCACCCAAACTTCTAGCCCAACATCTCAGAGAGTTGCGTAAACTTCTTTAATGGATTGGCAACCATTTTATTACAAAATTTTGTCTCAGCACACTCCGAACAATTGTTGTTGCGGCTACTTACCAAATGTAATTCTGTTGTTGTAGTTAATCTTATTATTGTAGTTATCATTGCTTTGTAAACTCTGTGAACGTCACCCTTGCTTGAGCGACTGAACGCGACCGAATCGCAGTATTTCGTCGTCAAGTTTAGAACTTCAGTCCTTCTTCCGGCCTCATCGTTTTTCTCCGGCCATTTTTAACTTTTAATATCTGTGACGGCGCTCAAGCAAGGAGGACGTACAAAAGTGTAAGTACCATAAAAATGTCATACATATACTCGTATTATATTTTGTATTTTATATGTAGGAAATAAAATTTCTTGGACATTCCAAATATTAAAATTCACATTTCCTTACGCCGGGAAGCGGCCGTCACAACTTTTATTTCACTTTTTTCACGTGAACGTGAAGTGAGCTCACTGGAAAGGGCAGCCGAGCATCGACAACCAAAGTGGATCAGCACCGCACCGAATGCACTGCGCTTAATATCAAAAACAGCCTGCAACAGAGAAGATAATTTGTGGGGTGAGTACACTTGATTGAAATTGATTTGGGAAGGGTGATTCGGTGTGTGGTAGAGTTTTTAGCGTTGATAGGCACGTCGGGGGGATTTTTAATAAATACATAGGCATATATATAGTGCAAAAAATGCCAGGTACTAGGTCGCAATCTGCTGCTTTAGCACTGTTGAACGTGCAAGACGACGAGAGCGATGATCACGATGAGCAAAACGTCACGGTTCGGTCTGAAACATCTTCAATCGAATCCAAACTACAGGACATAATGAAACAATTGAATTTTCTACAAGCTGAAGTTGCCAGGAAAAGTACACTAACGACAGTGGATAACAGTAGCGTTGCGAGCGGTAGTTCTGCGAACGGTAATGCTGGTGAAGGGAGTAGCGGTACTGTGGAAAACGGTGGCGTTAGAAACGGTACAGTGGGGAACGGTAGTGACTCTGGAATGTTAGCAGCTGCTTTGAGTGACCTGAGTCGCACGTTGTCCAATACCAGGCCGGAGCAAGGCAGAAAATTATACGATCTTCCCGCGTTTGATGGTCGGCCTGAGGACTGGCCCATGTTTCTCGAATCGTTCGATATCACAACGGAGCAGTACAACTATAGTAATCAACAGAACCTCATGCGACTCCAAAAGGCACTAAAGGATAAGGCAAAGGAAGCAGTTGAGTGTTTGCTCATACATAGTAGCAATGTGCAACGCATAATGGAGACATTGTGCGCTCAATTTGGCAGACCTGAGTTGCTGGTGAAAAGCCAAATCGTCAAGCTGAGAAGTATTCCGCCTATACAGGAGAATCGTTTAGTGCAGATATTACCGTTCGCCACCAAGGTGCAGAACCTGTCGTCATTTCTGAAAGCTGCGAAGTGTGATCATCATCTGTCCAATCCGATGTTAATGGATGAGTTGCTGCTTAAGTTACCAGTGGAAAGAAGGTTAGAATGGGCGCGATGTGCTCGTAATATCCGCGAGGTACCGACGGTGGAACATTTTAGCGAATGGCTTCAAGAGTTGGCCAACGAGGTAAGAGTAGCTTGTACTGACTTAAGTGAACCACCGGTCCAAGGTATAGCAAAGCGGGATAGGCAAACACGGTTCTTTTTAGCAAATGAGGTTGATGACTCAACAAATGGTCAATGCAACGCTTGTTCGGGTAGGCATGAGATTTCGATCTGTGAACGTTTCTTGGAAATGAACTACGGTCAGCGATGGCGATTAGCTCGGCGATGTAAACTGTGTTTCAATTTCCCTAGCAAAAGGTTGCTTTTTAAAATTCTTCCAGTGAAACTGTACGGAAACGGAAGGGTCATTAGAAGCTTCGCATTTATCGATGAGGGTTCTTCAATATCGTTGGTTAACCAAAATTTAGCTGATCGTCTTGGACTGAAAGGACCAAAAGAGAGTCTGACCATGCAATGGTTCGCAAATAACACCATTACAGAACCTTCGAGAAGGGTACACATGAAGATCTCTGGAGTTGGTCCTCGTAGTCAGACATTTGAGATGAGGAACGTCAGAACGGCAAAGGATCTTCGGTTGCCTACTCAAACACTAGATGTAGCTGAACTACGAAAGAGGTACCACCTACCGAAAAGGCTTCCTATAAACGCATACACGGCCGCCACTCCAGAGATACTTATTGGGCTCGATAATATACATTTAGGTGTCTCACGAAAAGTTATTGCCGATGGATGGAAAGGACCTGCAGTGGTGTCAACGAAACTTGGTTGGGTTGTCTATGGCAATGGAGAAAAGCACCCGAATCTCAGAAGCCCAATGTACTTTGCACAGATCGGTTGTCAAGATGAATTGGAGGAACAAGTTCGAAGTTACATTGCCGATGATAATTTTGGGACAAGATTTGCTGGAGAAATTGTTGACTCGGTTGACATGTCCAGATCAAAAGAAATCCTCGAAAAAACAACGAAAAGGATAGGAACACACTTCGAAACGGGGCTGTTGTGGAAAACCGAAGATGTTAGTCTTCCGCTCAGCAAGAGGATGGCTGAGAAAAGATTCATCGCACTGGAAAGGAAGTTTCAGCGGAACGAGGAGTTTCATCGTCAATATGTTCGACTTATGGCAGAATACGAGATGAAAGGTTATTCGAGAAAGCTAACACCTGCTGAGGCTGAGAGTAAAGATGAGCGCATCTGGTATTTACCACACTTTGGAGTCGTCAACCCAAACAAACCCGGTAAGCTACGGTTAGTTTTCGACGCCGCAGCCGAAGTGAATGGCATTTCTCTCAACTCAATGCTCCTCAGTGGTCCAGATGGATGCCAACCGTTAACAGCAGTCTTGATGAAGTTTAGGCAAAGGCAAATAGGAGTGTGTGCAGACATTGTTGAAATGTTCCACCAGGTTAAAATTCGTAAGGACGATCAGATGGCACAGCGGTTTTTATGGCGGGCACATTCCAAGGAGCCATTGCAAGAGTATGTCATGACATCGATGACCTTTGGTGCGACTTGTTCACCGTGCTCAGCGCAGTTCGTAAAGAATAAGAATGCAGAAGAGTTTCGAGAAGGATTCCCAGCTGCAACGGACGCGATAATAAATAACCACTACGTGGATGATTTTGTCCATTGTTTTACATCAGAACCAGAAGCTACTCGCGTTACTAAGGAAATAGTTTGGATCCAAAGGCAAGGGGGCTTCGAGTTGAAACGATTCGTATCGAATTCGAAGGTCGTTACACAGGAGCTGGGCGAGCCGGAATTGAAAACTTCAATTTTAAGCCTCGACAAAGGAGATGCGGAACAGTATGGGAAGGTTTTGGGCTTACATTGGGATACCAACCGAGATACTTTCAAATTTGTTTTGGCTTTTGCAAAGATCGATCCAGTTCTGCTAGGAGGTAATAGAAGACCGACGAAACGCGAAATGTTAGCAATATCAATGTCCGTTTTTGACCCATTCGGTTTAGCCGCCGAGTACTCCTTGATCGCTAAATTAGCTCTTCAATCCGTCTGGCGAGAACGAGTAAACTGGGATGAAAAGATTCCAGATGAAGCCAACGCAATTTGGTCAATGTGGATTCGTAGTTTAAAGGAAGTTCAAGAGATACAAGTTCCTCGCTGTTATAGCAGTGCGTTTACGGATAAACCGGTTGAACTACATGTCTTCGCTGATGCAAGCGAACAGGCTTACGCCGCAGCTGCATACTGGAGAATTCTTGAAGAGCCTGGGAAAGCACGTGTGACGTTTGTAGCAGGAAAAACCAAATGCGCTCCATTGAAGGCAACATCAATCCCTCGACTTGAACTTCAATCCGCAGTTCTAGCAACACGCTTGAGAGAAATGGTATTGCAATGCCACGACGTTACGCCAACGAGGATGGTGATGTGGAGTGATGCCAGTACCGTTCTATCATGGATACGTTCTGACCATCGACGGTATAAGCCATACGTAGCACATCGTGTTAGTGAGATTTTGGGCAGTAGCAGAATTGAGGAATGGAGATGGCTTCCTAGTGCTCTAAACCCAGCGGATTTCGGTACTCGACTAAAGGACGGAAGACGTGAATCCTTTTGGCTAAACGGACCTGAATTCTTGAAGAGTGAGGAATCAAAATGGCCTAAAACAGATCAATTCCCAATTACCCAGCTGGAACTTCGAAACAGAGCGACGTTTCTTTTTATAAACAATGATGACATTTTTAGTAATTTTTCATGTTTCAGGAGATTGAGAAGAGTCATAGGATGGATATCGCGCTTTAAAGAAAACTGCACTAAGAATCCCGGTTTGAGGGCACGGAGTGGTCTTAAATCGTACGAATTAAAAAAGGCAGAACAAATGATTTGCAGAAGCGTCCAGATGGCAGCATATCCAAACGATTACGGGCAACTGTCAGTGGGGGAAGCGGTAGGTCGCAGTAGCAGTTTACGTAAACTTAGCCCGTATTTGGATGAAAATGGAGTAATTCGAATGGATGGCCGAATAAACTCAGCCTTCTCCGTCCCAGTTTGTACTCGCAACCCTATAATAATGCCGCAGAAACACCATGTCACCGATCTCATCGTCGGTTATTATCACATCATGTGGAAACATCAAAACGAGGCAACCATAATCAGCGAGATAAGACGATGCTATTGGATACCACATGTACGGACAGTAGTACGGCGTGTGTCAAAAGATTGTCTGGTTTGTCAAAAGCACCGAGCCAAGCCGAAAACGCCGCTAATGGGACAGCTTCCGGAAGACAGATTGACGCCGTTCGTGAAGCCGTTTTCGTATGTCGGAATAGACTACATGGGACCATTCTTAGTCGTTACGGGCCGACGCACTGAAAAACGATGGATCGCGTTATTCACATGCCTCACAATTCGAGCGGTGCATTTAGAAATAGTCAGGGATCTTACTACTGATGCTTGTCTGATGAGCATCCGCAACTTCATTAACCGACGTGGGACTCCGGTGCGCATACGCTCAGATAATGCCACGACCTTCGTAGGAGCAGATAGAGAACTCAAAAGACAACTTTACCAATGGGACCATGGCCTCATTTCGGACACGCTCGCAAACTCGAATATCGAATGGATCTTTAACTGCCCGTTGAACCCCCACGCAGGAGGATGTTGGGAGCGCTTAGTACGTAGCGTGAAGCGAGCTATGGGACATGCTTTACACCGCGAGAACCTCCAAGAACACAGCCTCTATAGTTTAATGTGCGAGGCCGAAAATATAGTTAACTCTCGACCTCTAACTCACATTCCGCTAGACACACCCACCGATGAACCCTTAACCCCAAACCATTTCATTCTAGGTGTACCTAATTCGCAGCAAACCCCTCACCCTCGTGCTGAGGACTTGAGCGCGACGAGAAAGCAGTGGCGCAAGGTGCAGCAGGCGCAGCATCGCTTCTGGAACAAATGGTTGTCGGAGTACCTACCCGATCTATGTCGACGCACGAAGTGGTACCAGCCAGTTGAGCCTCTAGCAGTAAACGATATCGTTCTCATATGCGACGGCAGCATACATCGATCGAAGTGGCCATTGGGAAGGATTATCAAAGTATTTCCGGGCAAAGACTCACAAGTGAGAGCTGCGGAAGTTCTAACGAAAGTTGGCGTGCTGAAGCGACCGGCATGTATGCTGGCGAAACTGAATGTTGGTGAATCACGAGGCCGATGATTCACGGGGTCCGGGATGTTGCGGCTACTTACCAAATGTAATTCTGTTGTTGTAGTTAATCTTATTATTGTAGTTATCATTGCTTTGTAAACTCTGTGAACGTCACCCTTGCTTGAGCGACTGAACGCGACCGAATCGCAGTATTTCGTCGTCAAGTTTAGAACTTCAGTCCTTCTTCCGGCCTCATCGTTTTTCTCCGGCCATTTTTAACTTTTAATATCTGTGACGGCGCTCAAGCAAGGAGGACGTACAAAAGTGTAAGTACCATAAAAATGTCATACATATACTCGTATTATATTTTGTATTTTATATGTAGGAAATAAAATTTCTTGGACATTCCAAATATTAAAATTCACATTTCCTTACGCCGGGAAGCGGCCGTCACAATTGTTCATCATGGCTCCACATAGATAAATGTTTTTAATTTGTTAACTGATTTTCAGAACCAAATGCAAACAACTTCGAAAAAGCTACATAAAATATTTCATCATAAAAAAAGAGTCGTCCAGCCCCCCGTTCAATGTTTAGATATTTCACCCTTAAGCTAATATCAACTTCCCTCCTACGTTTGCAGCCAATAAAACTCATAAAACTACCCACCATCAAAGCATAAAAGACAAATTCATTGTATCAACAAATAAACAAACAAACAGATTTATGGCGAAACTCACAAGTGTAACTGCGTCAATTAAATGGTTATGCCCTTTTTAATAATCGACTTTGGAAATCAAAACTTTAAGCATCATAACGCTTTAAAGCCCATCAAAGTGGTGTAATACACAGCGAACACGACCATGAATTTAATTATACTGTGTGCTCTCAATTAAATTTCACGCTGCTATTAATCGCCTGGATTATCATAAACTTGTGCAACGAACAATGAATGAAATATGAATGACCTATGGCAGTCGATTTTGATAAGCTCACAGAAGTACGCGTGTAGTGAATTCTTCGTAATCTAGGTCTGGAGAGAGTTTTTCTACTTCTTTTTTTTTCATGGAATTTACGAATTAAAGTGGAAGAATGCGCACTTTGCGAGTATTTTGATAAAAATTTAAAAAAAAAGTTAATCGGACGAAATATCGTTCTTGCTGTTTTATGTTTTGTAGTGCAAGCCAATAAGTGTGGTTAAGTTGAGTTTAGGAAATTTGCAATATGAATAGCTAAATGTTTGCTCGGAGGGGAACTCTTTGTGTAATAAAATTAGTAAAAATTGCTTAAAAAAATAAGACTGTCGATGGTGAGAATGTCTCAGAGTTGCAAACAAATTGGTGAAAATGAAAACAATTCTCCTTATATAATAGGGCGCCATCTATTGAGAATCGGTAATATAAAAAAAAAAAAACACCAACCGAGTTCAAATCACATGCAACGCTGTGTAAATATTACTGAAGAGCTTTCTAGACCTTGTGCACATTACTCTGCCATAATATAAGATTGGGGACGTTCGGATTCCATTACCTAACTTAGTAAGTCTGACAGCTGATTGATTAGATGCATTTCAGTTTTTATTAGCCCAGGGTGGTCACGTGTAAAGTTTTTGCAGTTGACGTTTAAGGAGGGGAAGCCGACAAATCTCGCCAAAAAAATTCAAGCCTGCATGCTCAGTTGACATTCCGAAAATCAATTTTAAAATAAACAGTGTAGCCGCTGCTGAATTCTGAAGAGTTAAAAAAAAGGGCCGGTGAGGGAAAAAGGTGCCATTTCTAAGGTTACCCTGCAAATTTAGAATTTTCGCACGATATTAATTTAACAACGATTAGTTCGCATAACAGTATAATATCACATTTGGTATTATGTCACATTTTAAATGTACTTATTTGAAGATAACAATTTTTGAAAAATTTATGAAGGGCTTTTTCTAAATAAAAAAGGGCGAAATCAAACAAAGCTAACGTTGACCGCGAGAATACAAAAACAATTCAAGTTGCCAAGTCAAAGCGTTCGGAAACGTAGTCCCCACCAATCTAGTTGAAGTTTTACATAAACACCTAGTCTAAGAGTTTGACATAAATCAGCTGTACTATTAGATGCTACTGTCTCAAAAGGAAGCCCGCACGAGGGCTTGGTTTATATTTAAACAATTTTAACAGAAGCAGCTTGGACCGGAAGGAAAAGAAGAGAATTGTGTACATTCATCTACAGGAAATCCTGCCATCGCAATTTGACAAAGTTTAATGAAATAGAAAAGTTTAGAGCCTATAATAGAACGGGATAAGTAGGTACTTGTGAAGTAGATCAAGTGATTTTCTACTGATATTGCACATTTCTGTGCAGAGCAACAAGCGCAATGCTGGTCTTATGAGTATTCGTGGACATATAAAGGGTTATTCAATAAGAGGTGTTATTGTGAAAGGATATGGTCCTGTATGCGTGCTCGTGGTGGCCATTTGGCTGATGTTGTTTTTTATTATTAACGGCATACTTTCCTCTTTATTATGAAATAACCATCCGATCATTTATCTAAAAAATGGCATTTTTCTTGGAATACAAAAATAACACCTCTTATTGGAAAACCCCTTATAACAAGCACTTGTAGTGTTATAGTCACCGACAACTCCTTTGCTCAAGCTTTTCGATGGGTAGGAAGAGCAATCTTTTTTCTGTCGAATTCATCCAAATTGACTTTTCGGGGATTTGTCTTAATTGCAGAGCTTCTCCATTAGACATGCCCGATGAACGATGAAGACTGGAACTAATTCGGTTATGATTCACTTCAAAAAGACGAAATTTATAGAAACCCAACTTCGGTATTTAGGTGACGGGACCGAGAACCTCTCAAAGTTAACAAGGACACCTCCATCAATAATATCCATCTGCCTGGGGCAAAATTCACCGAACAATGGTATTGGAAAGCCATAAGCATTTTATGCGAATTAGTATCCAGATAAAGAAACTCCATCCAGAAAATCATTCCGAAAGATCTTGTTGACGGATGTCGGATCTCTTTACATTTTCCCCCTCATAAAGTTCTGTGAAACAACTGGGAGACATCTATCCGGATTTTCTTTTCAAAAACCCCCGATTGAAAGGATTTTTAAAATTCCCTTTGCATCACCAGCGAAAATTCGCCGACTCCTCGCAGGTAGAAAAGCGCTGGCGAATGCAAGTGCAAAAGCAAATTAAACCTGCAAAAAGCTATGGCAAATCCTCAACTTAAACTTTACTTAAGAAATAAATCTTCTTTTTTTTTTACTCCTTTCGCTTCCTTACTCGTGTACGGATACGACACCCCTCTGACATTGTTGGAAATTGCCTCGCAGGGACTCTGCCTGTGCACTAAAAAATATATAGTAATTCTTTCCATTGAGGTATACGTGCGGAAAAAGGCGGCGATAAAGGATGACACAGACACAGTGTGAACGGTCACGATGGAAATTAATTCATCCACGAGAAGGAGTAAGAGAGGCGCGCAAAAATACCATAGCGATAGCCGTGAATCGAATCAAATTCATTGGATAGAAAATTTCAAAAGATAAATGCAATTAGGGAGCCTTTCGTGTCATACTGCTCATTAAAGTGTTTGTCCTTCGCTCCTGTTCGCCGTTGGTTTAAGTAGAACCACATTAAATCGCAAGGATAGTGTGCGCTCTGGGAAAACAAATTAAAGGATCATTTCAACTCCCTTCCTCTGGATGGTGGGGCAAGGATCCCTGAGAACGAATGACGAATGGATTAATTTTGAGTACACCTAAGGAATTTTCTTCGTGTCATTCTCTTGCTCTCGGAATTGGAATTGCAAATGAAAATTCAATGTCTCAACAAGCATTTTGGCTGAGAGCCAATTTTTGGTTTACAACCCTGGGAGGTGTGTTTGCTGTCGTGTCCCTTGCAGCAGCAGCGGGGAACTAAGGAATTTCGGGTAATTAAACCGACACCAGGCACGAGCAGCAGGGGAATTAATTTGTATGCTTCGAAGGAATCTTAAAGATGGCAACCCCTAGCTGTGTCCCTGCGTAAATATTTACGAAAATTAAATGAATTCCTCGGCGCAAGGATGCTTTGGAAAACGAAAAACAAACGCAGTCCAACAAATGGAATGGAATTGTACAAATGTCGGGATGTTGGTTGAGGGAAGTTGAGACCTCCACACGTATATAGCTGGGTCGGCTATTTGTTTGCTTGAATATCAATTAGGTGCGCGCTGCAAAACAACCTGTGGATAGCAGATGGCTGTGGGTTGGTAGATTTAATTTGCATTCTCAGCAAATACCAACTGCGGCCACATAAGGAGTCCGCAACACGATAATCCTTTTACGCGACAGTGCGGTGTCTACATACAAACAGTAACAGGATGGAGAAGAGTTGAAGATTTGATCATTAAGGATGTTTTCCTAAATGGATGTTGCCTGCTAATGGAATCGAAAATGTCCACAAAAATGGGCACATTGTTATGGAACGGTTGCGATCTAAATGTATATAAATTGGAACATGGGCTGGAATAACGCAAAAATAATGGAAGTCTAATGAAGTTTACGACGCATTTTAGGGCATCAAGGGCTTTGCTTGACAGTGAGTTTCCATTAGGACCGTTTTATTTGGAGAGTTCTGTATAGAAAGAGCTCTTCAGATTTTCCTTCGAGTCGGACAGAACAGTGCGAGGATATATTTTTGTGTAGAAATGGTGAAGCAAGGAGCTTCAGGATTTGATGTGAAGAGCCGTCAAAATAGGAGGAATAGGTGTGCCCCAAAGCACTAGGCACCCTGACGTCAATTTCTTATGTAACATATTATGGTAGGGATCAATTTTATTCTACTTGTTGAACAGAGGAAGAGGTACATAATAAAGTTTTTTTTGTCATCCCAAAGTCCCAAATTCCTGACCATCTTTCTTATGCTTTTATATTAAAACACTGATCACATTTTTAGCAAACTAGCAACGTCAATGCACAAAACGTATATAAAATCGACATAGAAAAGGAGAGGAGAACATTTTCTGGCGGCAGGAGAGTTGCGTTTTGTTTCTGCTGCGAGAAATGTCGTTTTTCGCATCGAGTCGTGGAAAAAGTTTGGGGATACAAGATATTTGAGGAAATTCTTAGTCGAGAGCTTTATTTTGTAGTCACGACTGGAAGGAGGATTGCGATAAAGACCTTAAAGCACCTACCCTCTTTGGTGGAAAATGAACGATCTCATGCCCTCTTTTACCATTTTCATTCAAAGGAAACTATGCAGAAGTAAGTACGCTTAAAGTGTGAAAGCTGTGAACTAAACGTCATCGGATTTCTTAGAAGTTTACGACAAACTGCTCGCTAAATCGTGTTGGAATTTTTTCAATTGCAGTCAACTTACACGCTCCTACTTAACGGTTGGTATGCATGGGTTAACTTTTATGCTGAAACCATATAAACTTGTGGAATGTAAGAGGGCATTTGAGACCAACATTTTTTGAATAAAGTTAATCTCCGCCAAGCGCTAAAAGCTTTGAAAGACTAGAAGACGTGAAGGAGCAAAAACAAAAATTGTTTGCGCACCTCGCAAACTTTTTCAAAATAATGGCGCAAAATTATAGCCATTGTGATTAAGGAGAGATACTAACTGACAGAAATCTAACCTAGCCTAATTTTTTAGTCCATTATAAACGCTTTGAAACCTGCCTAATAACTAGTACCAAGTACCAAGTACCAACCTTAGAGCGGGCGCGACGCAATTTTTTGTCAAACAGACCCAAGAATTCATAGTTTGAGAAACTTTTCGTCATCAAAATCTTCAAAAGGAGTTGCTCTGATTTCGAAATCTTCAAAGATATTTATATCCTGGGAACATTTCCTTAAAAATAAAAAATAAAAAAAGAAAATTGAAAATTTCAATAGAAATGACAGACGGGAGAGGATTGAGAGTCCATACTAAAAGATAAAATGTACTTTTGGTGTTTTAAATGTAATACCAGACATACGATAAAGTAGGTTTTCCGTCGACTATAATTAGAAAAAAACTAATACGGACATTGTAAAGTACTAAAATAATTTTAAAGTGAATCTTATCCGACTATGATTTTGGGCCAATGTTATTATAAGTTTTGCTCTAAAAAAATGTGTTGTGAGAGACTGCGTCCAGGACCTTGCCAAGAATGGGGATTGTCAACAATATTATGTCCAATCAACTTGTATGCTAAGTATTGCATAGGGTATTTGGTGGAACAAGCTCTCGGATAAATGCCTCTGATCCTGTGATCACTAAAAGCCCTCCGAATTCAGTGTCAGAGAGGATAAATAACAGGTGTCGTAAGTCGTAACAGTCTAATCGGATTTCGTGACCCATTTTTATAAGTTGAGCTCAAGTGACACAAAAATCAGCAACTTTTTGAAGAGAGAGATAACAGCTTGTGTCAACTGGCCATGTTCTGTGACTATCACATATATTTATCGCGCGAGCTACAGAATTTGGGCCCAGGTTCCTGACTCTGAGCAATGACGTAGTGAATGATGGACACCTTATCACTGACCCATGTCTTCCTGGCTTTTTTAAAAACCAACGCCGCATTGAAAAGAAATATCCCTCTGTCGGGACAATGGGTCAGATTTCAAGTCTTGTTGCTCGAACAGGTATCCAAAGCCCCCGAAAAATAAGACTTGTTCTGTCCGTTTGATAACTGAAAATACACACTCAAAAATTTGCTCCAATCGAGTTTGCTCGGTTAAAGAAAAAAATGGGTTAACATTTTTACAGACGGAATATATTCCGACCGAACGTCGACCATGTTTTCCCAATATGTTGGACAGAAATGAAAAGCATGCTCAACGTGAACACTTGCCAGTACGGCTTAAATTTCACGGTGGGCACACCCACATTAGAGTCCCTGAGAAAGACGTTGACTAAACGCCCTAAGGCCAGTACAAGTACTGACCTTAGTAGAATTACCGTGACTGTTTGGTAAGATTACAGTCCATCGACCCATTCGTATTGGGCGAGGCCTTTCTTGACACCTCTTCATTCTGAAAGAACGCTCTTGTCTTCCACATTTGGAATAAACCACAGCCACCACGAATCCAACCGCTAAATGATGGGGGCTGACCAATAGTGAAACTGGTACAGAGGCGCCCCCATCTCCCGTCGTGCCAGTTTAAGCCAATGGTAAAGCTTTCGCAACCCGAAGGTTACTCCCAATTGAACCGCCTTACCCAGTCCCGGCATGAGTATCGCCTGTTCGTTCAAAAATGTTATATGAACAGAGCATCTTGATCTCCACAATACTAGCAAAATCCAGATCGCTCATCACCTATTTTCTCTTGCACTGATTAATTTGGTGATGCCCACAATAAAGGCATCACTCAAATTCGGGCAGTGCCCCAATAATAATATATGTTGGACAGAGGGACTTTGGTTGAAGCGATGACCGAATGCCAAAATGTAGGAATTTAAACGACGAAAAGTTCTGAGCTTTAATGTTAATGACCGCGCTGCACTTGCAGTTAGACGACGAAAGAAAGTTG
This sequence comes from Cheilosia urbana, assembly GCA_946477585.1. NCBI lineage: Eukaryota > Metazoa > Arthropoda > Insecta > Diptera > Syrphidae > Cheilosia > Cheilosia urbana. The sequence continues at coordinate 11,847,862 of OX297854.1, read as the reverse complement.
TGGCGGTTTTTAACCGAAAGTTGGTTGATTTTTAATTAGTGATTTTTCGTCGTGTATCATTGTAGACTCAAACGCAGATCTGCAAAATATTCACAGACTTATCCTTGGGACAGTCTTTCATACAACATACTTATAACATATATTTAGACTAGAATTGTCGGCCTCATCTTCAATAACAAACTTACTTGTAGACACCTAGTAACAGCCAGGTACGATCAATCGGCTTAAGCCTGCGCAAAGTTTTGTGCCCACTATCAGTAAAATTTCTTCTAGTCAAGACCTTGCTCCAGCGTAGTTTGTCATAAAGTCATGAACAGTAATGCAATGTTGACCACAAAAGAGACGCAAGTCTGTTTAAAACAATTGTAAGCAATGGATGTCTTCAACCAAACGCATTTTAGTCCTACAACTATTTATCTGCTCCAAATAGGAAAAGGCTTCAGTTTTTCAATTCAATTTGGGTCACTAATCGCATTTGGCAGGTTCGAAATATACCTACGATATCTGTTCGACAAACTTCGAATGCATTCCTTCAAATCACTTTGAGAAACGTTTCCCCTTTCAAGCTAGGTCCAATTGCCTACAATCTGAAAGTCGATTTCGTCAATACCGCTCTTTGAATAAATTTCCCATTACACTCACGGAAAATAACAGTCCAAGACAAACCTTTTTTAATACTCGGTCAGATAAAATAAGTTGAAGCATTTCAAGTCTACTTTAATAAAAAAGACAGACAAATATTTTCTCAAGACCAGATTTGGGGTAGCGAGTATAATTCGACAGAAATCCACTGCACTGAAAAATTTCCTTCAAGACCCCGCATCCCATTCTGGGCTCCTTCCACCGCAGTCAATTATAAGCCCATTATTCCCTCCCCCCATTGTTCGCAAAGATTTGTTACTTCCAACCATTTCACTATACCCTTTGTCAGCGCTTAGTCCTAAACCCCACAGCTATTATCATTAACATTTGCAACATCAGCAGCAATCAGAAACTCGTTCGAGCTTATTAAAACCAATTACCTATCCCTTTCTGCGTTCGCACCCTTTTCAACCCCATCACAGCGATATGGCTCTATTTGCGAAACCTTCGAACTTCATAAAAACCCCCATTTCACTTAGCCCTTCCCCGGCTATCGGTCGGGCCAGAATGTCGTCTGTCACATATACAGCCAGACACACGTCAAACTTCTTCAACCCAAAATTCTATTTACCCACTGCCAATTTTTTTTTATTTTGGAAATCCGACTTTTCAATGTGTTGCTATCTTTATGATCTCTTCAAAACTATTACCACCACCCAACGCAGGGGAGGCACCAACAAAAACTGGAAATATGTCGGTCGTTGTCGTCTCAGTGGATCATAGCATAAGGGATTGGGGTAAAGTAAAGTTTTTCTAATGCCAAACACCCGATACGGTTGGTGGCGAGAGATGTTTTGCTTCGATGTGCGGTTTTCAACTGACTTGAGATTTCCATTCGGCGGTAATGGGGCGGAAGGGTGCGGAAGGGTTCAAAGCAAGTTGCCTCTGAATCGTACTCAATTTTGTGGTCTTGTTTGACGGCAAATGTGAATGCAAATGCAAATGCTGTGCTTGGCTATTTATTGGTTGTAGTCGGAGGGTTGCGTGTGAATCGCTATCGGGTATTTTTGGGTGACTGCTGTCGTTATGGGTTAAAGGGGCAATTAGGTGGACATTCATCGGTTATCAGTGCTGACAGGAGATGGAAATAAAGTTGTAGCAAGGTTTGCTTTTTTTCAGAAACGCAATTGTGTGAAAAAGAGCTGAAATGCGAAAGGTAACGTTATCAAATGAGCAAGCACTATGACTGATAACGTCAAGAATTGCGGACACAACGAGTCATTGTGACAATATTTTTGGCCGATTTATGTGAAGTTAATCAAAGATAGCAACCAACTGCTATCTATCTTTTGCTCATATAAATCGCCATACTGGATTTTAAATTCCAATGCTGCCAAGTTTGTAAAATATAAAATGTTGCGTTGCAGGGTAGCGATAGCGAGTTTAAAGACACGGAAGGCGTGACTGACCGACATTTTTAAGCTAGAAAAATTCATTAAGCTTCTCATTGTCATCCCGCCTGTCGCATTCAATAAGGTCTTCTCAATGCCACAAGCCACAAACGGTAGCACTCGTTCTTTTGACGACGAAATGCAAAGTTCACTTCCCGCCGGGAAGAGAAGAAGAAGAAATGAATTGTGAATAACCTGTCAGAGTTTAACGGTGGAAATAATCGCTTAAATGGTTCTGATCATGGATTTGTGGTGTTGTTCGAAATAGCTACCAATATTTATGAAAGCAAGTGAAACAAATTTGCAAGTAGAAACAGGTTGACCATAATAATGTTTCGTTCATATGTTCAATACATATATAACTAAACGCGGTAACCACGTTTCCATTCTGGGTATCCAGCTTAGAGGCTGGTCAAAGTGCAAATTAATTGCTGACAGCTGTATAATTTGTGACCCGAAAAAAATTAAATGTCCTCTTCAAAAGCATGCTTGCGGTTGCTTTTGTTCTTCTTAAGTAAATATATAAAAAGAAGTAAGTGAAATAAACTGTTTGAAATGAGGCAAAAACAAAGTGAAAGTAACTCAAGTGCAATATGAAAAAGGTAGTACGTTTCAATATTTACCCGATTCACACCGAGCCGAAAACCGGGTTTTCGCGAAAACACTCGTTTTTTTCCCATACGTATTTCAGTTTTCAAAACGAGTCGTTTAAAGTTGTTTTCCACGAGAATCCCTTTTGCAATATTCAGCAAATTCAGCAAATTCAGCAGAAGTACTGACTGAACAAACGTCACAATTCAAAACTTAAAATCTTTTTCCACACTTAATTGTGTAAACTTTAGTAAAAGCGCCATCTGTGCTTTCAATCTAGAATGAATGAAGGTGGTTGTCAGACGCACCCATTGATACCAACTGCACCCAACTCAACGACTGAATGGTCGATAGATTAATTGTCATTGTGAGATACATGAGGTAACACCTTTTTTCAATCTTGTAAAATAATGTATTTAATCCGAGGAAAACCTCAATAATAATAGAAATAAAATCGTGTTTAAATATGATGGGTTAATATTATTTTTTATTACTATTACTGTTGTCACTTGACACTCTCTTTACTATAGATACCTAGGCCAGCAAAACATCTGTCCTTCGATATATATCATGAACCACAAATCAGGGTTGCCGGATTGGGCGCTGTCTGTACTTCGGGCTTATAGTTTTTCTTAAAAAACGATCGAAATGCAAAAATGAGCGCCAAACACAATTTTGGGCTACATATCGTTTTACAAATTTGGTGTTAATTTTGTTCGTTTTATTACTTCACAAGACTGAAAGAAATAAATATTTTCGAACAAACATGCACTTTTATACTTGCCAGCACTGTTGAAGTGAAATGACATTGAACAGTCGTTCAACTTGCACGCACACCAATTTATTTTGCAGAACTTTTGATTTGACACAAGCCAGAAAATCGAATTGCAGTAAGTAGATGTTACATAAAATCCGCGCCCCGCATAAATGAGATTACCCATCTGGAAAATACCCAGTGGGAAAATACCAAACTTTTCCACGATTTTGTTGGTTTTTTTCTGGGCAATGATTTTGGGCTGCATTTTTTTTAAGGTTTCGTTTGGTTTGGACTAGAGCAAATCAAATTCTGGCAACCCTGCCACAAACATGAAAATTGTTCATTTCTCTCAGGCGGGAATATTCAAATATCAGTAGAACAAATTAAAGAGCAAGATTTAAGAGCAAGAGTTGAATTGCTTTTATTGCAGAACTTAAAAACGTCAATCCTTTTGCTTCTTACATCTATTTTAAGGCTATACAAACACAAAATATAAATGAAAACAAAGAAAAAGTCAGTAACAAATTAGTATTTGAACGATTTGACAACCATCTGTCAGCAATAACCAACTAGCCCAAAAGAAATTTCTTGGACTAATATTTGAAGGTTTCTAATGGCGGGGTGATGTTTTGTTCCCTCTTTTTGGCTCTCTTCTGCCCAACTTTTGCGTAAGTTCGCATTATCGTTAGCGAACAGACCTAGTGTTTTAATTTATGAGACATTCGAATGTGAAAAATTCAGAGCTCCGTAAACTTGGGTAGTCAAAGTAGCAATCAAAAAGATATATACACCACCCATGTGTACATTTCCTACTTAGCTACACTTGTGTACAAAAAAAAATCATTATAAATTATATCTATGAATATATCTGCACTTCCTCAAGATCGCATTTTTTCACAACTCAAAATTACACGACACACGAGTGAAAGCCGGAAATTTGAAAAAAATAAAATAAAAATAAAAATCAATAATTCACACAGTGGTCAGTGAAATGTCCACTGCCAAAAGTAACTTACATCCCTCCGTCACCAAACACACAGCATTCCGCACTCTAGTGGACGAAATTAAAAAACTCATCATCGCCAATGACTTACTCTCCCTGGTGTCCGGTCCAGATTTGCGATACAGTTGCCGCCGTCAGTTCCTATAACACACACACCCACCACATGCACTCAAGAGTACCAGCCCGATGGCGTTTGACTGTTTGCCCGATAAGAAGTGAAATTTAATATCCTCCGGGTATTGCTACCTCCAGCTGAACACACTCACCACCAACAATGTGAACAGGCAGAAGGACATCAATGACATCGATGTGCACATAATGCGAGTGAACCTAATGCTATCTCGCTGTGCAAACGATTGCCAAGGGTACTCTGCTCGATACGTATCCGACGCCGATGCCGACCCGAAGCCAACAGTCTTCTGTTTCCTTTCACCAGACAAACTTGTCGCATGTACGTTGATAGTACAAAAATATACAAACAACCTTTTGGCTCCTCAGTTATCGTTCCAACATAAAAAAAAAAAAGAAGAACCAGTCCAAGCGATGGAAAGTTTTGTGTCACTGCAGACTGTCACTCGCACCGACTTTGCAGACCTCGCAGATGGTGGCGAGGATATACCTGCTGGGGAAAACTTTTGCCTGGTCCTGGTCGTTTTGTCAAAATGGTAATTTGAATGAAAATTTTAAGCTCAAAACTTTTGCAACTCCAATAAAATAAATTTCCAGATGAGCCCGAGGTTAGAGGGTCCAAACGGTTCTGCAGCGACGAAAGTCAGCAGGTTAAGAAGGTGTGTAATTAGGATGTAGCAGAATACCCGCAATCCATCCAGCACCGACCGACTATCGCAGTAAGACTAATCAAGGGTGAAGCATCTACAAGGACAGACAGCACTGCTAAGCCATATGCCGGTCGAAAGTTGTGCACAGATATTCCAGTCGGATCGGACTGATTAATGGCGGGAATAGACTTAAACTCCAAAACTCCATGGCTCAGCTAATTACTTTGTCTGCTGGCCACCACCGTAGTCAGCGAAACTTTAAATTGCCGTTCAGCGTAAATGGGAGGATACACTTTCGGATTGGTGTAGCGAAGTTTGTGTGTCGGAAAGTCATTAAAATTCAGACGAACGTGTGCCATGGCTTCGCCTGTCTGAAATATTTTATCTCGAGCTTAGTTTTTGAAACTTTTGTGTGCGAAATAAGTTTCTGTGGCTGAGGCGGGCGGGGGGGGCGACTTTAAAAATTTAACATATTTACCTACCCTTTTTTTCTGTTGTTGGGTCGTCAAATTGAGTCACCAGACTCAGTTTGGCATAAACTTCATCGTGGTCATGTTAACCGTCACATTAAACACACGCGTTTGCCTCATTCTTGTGGCTTCGGTAATAATTCAACCCTTTGGGCGGAGGTCGTGTCCATCCCCTCCCTCTCTGTTGAGCTCGAAGGCAACAGCAATGGGTTTTAATTCATTTATAAACCGACTTGTCGGTGCGGTTATAGCAGGCCGCATATATTCGTCTTTTTTTCTGCACACAGTAAGTCAGTAGTCAACGAACCAACTTCCAACTTGGTTACACGTGCGTTTCGGAGTGGCACAGTTATCGATGCGATAAAAATATTTAAATGCGCCTCCAGTCTTGAATATCGAATGAGCGAAACAAACAATTTAAATATTTACAGGCGACCGTGTTGGTAGAGCTGGCGCTGTGACTGTAACCTGTGGGTTGTCGGCTTTTGTTTCACATGCGCCCGGTGGGTTATAAATAATTTCACAAATGACGGTTGGGTAGCTACTTTACTTCTGGACAAATTGGAATAATTGGCAAATAATTTATTCAGATGCGGTTGCTGAAAAGCCAATAAGGCGTAGTGGGCGCTTAAGGCTGGAAAACAATGTCCGACTTAAGATCGTCGACGTGTAGAGTGGTCAAGTCATGGGGGGAAGTACGTAGGGATATTGTTTGCAGTCCGTTTACTTGTGTTATTATTTTAAGATATATTTTAAGAGGGATTGCCCACTTTGAGGTACTCACTTGGGGTTGACATCTTTAAAGTGAACAAGCTCGATGTAGCTGTTGGCTGTTGTGCAGAACCACTTTGATAATTCGGCAACCATGACAATTAGAGATGCCACGAATATTCGGCAACTATTCGGTATTCGGCTATTCGGCCACATTTTTCACTATTCGGTATTCGGCCGAATAGTTTGCAACATTCGGCCGAATACCGAATAGTGAAAAGTTGATAGAAAATCATGAAAAAAAAGAAACACTCAGTACGTAAAGAAGCACCAACAGACATACAAATAACAACAAATAATAAGTGTTATGACACGACCGCGACCTAATCGCAAATGAAACAAAACTAGCCGCGCCTACATACATACAACTTCAGCGATACAAGTTTAAACTCGTAAGTGATGAGTTGTGACTTGTCACTCACGGAAATTACTACAAAGTGCTTCGGCCACGAGCCCCGCCGAATATTCGGTATTCATCATTCGGCCAAATTACTATTCGTGGCATCTCTAATGACAATACACGTTTTTTACTAATTTTACCAGAATCATCCAATCAGGGATAACGAAGGATGTACTGTTGACTTCCCCATCAGAATGGGAAAAGGACAACGAGATTTAAATGTGCTAATGGAATATTCGCACCTCATTCAGCCTAAAAATTAGCAACGGTCAAGGGAGGCTAAAGGAATACATCAGTCATATATTGCAGTTTCCTTAGAATAGGCCGGGCATAAGAATGATGAGGACGGGAGCCCTAATATGCTACTTTACACGCTATAGACCTTAAGGCTTTAAAAAGCGTTTCGAATTTCTGAAAAGGATTAACCCAGCACTTTGAATAATGGACTTCGAAAACGCAGGCTTGAAAACACTCTTAGGATAACTCCCTCGAGGCCTAGAGGGCGAAATGCGCAATCGACTACTGCGAAGTATGAATAGGGCTAGGGCTAGCTTCTTGATTAAGGATCTCTATTAATTCATGTAGCAAGGACAATTACAGATTTTAGAAGCCTCAAATAATCACAAAGTAGGTAACTTCGCATGTAGTGCTATATACTCAAAGTCACCAGCGATCTAAGTTTGAGGGAAAAGCAACAATTTGGGTACTTTTGAAATGGAAAAAAAAACTAGGAACAAGCTTAAAAAAAGGGGAAAAAATCAGAAATCATTGCAAAACGTAAATAGTTTAACCATTTAAACGTATTTTCATTATGCATTTTCATTTAAAAAAAATTAATTGTTCATATTAAACATGAAAGAAAACAGCCCATCGAACGTTTACGTAGGAATTTTTGTTCACCTGAATGCATTCACTCGTTGTGTCTAATAGAAAAGGAAATTACTGTATAATTATATAATTTTTTGATGTCATATGTTAATTTTAAGCTTGCAAATAAAAGCGGTAACATTTTTTTATTTGTTTCATACGAAAAAATGTGCAAATTTCACTTAGGGAAAGGCGAATTTTGTTCGTATTTAGGGGAAAACTAATGTTTTTGGTAGTAGAAAAATGGGAAAGAAGTCTTCAAAGCCGGTGAACACTGATTATCATTCACTGTAACAAGTTTTCACGTTGGCCGATGATACCAACTGGCAACACACTTTTAAAACCTTTAACGAAAGTTTCAACTTGCTCCATGTCAGCGTTCCCCACGAAACCCCTGGTTTCACTTCTCCTCTACAAAGCTGCGTTTCACAGAATGACAAAAGCATCTATTGAGGTCTATGAGCTGAAGAACGTAAGAAAGTAAGGACCTGCTACTCTAGGAATAAAGTTGTATTTAAAAAGGTAAAAGCAACTTTCTGAAGAACGTAAGAAATAGGCGGTCCAGGAAGTCGAGACCTGCTACTCTAGGAACAAAGTTGTACTTAAAGGGGTAAAAGCAACTTGTCAGGCAACAAATGACCTATAGAAGCGAAAAAGGAAACCTTGTACAAATCACTTCTGCACACAATTCAACGGTGACGACGATAAAAATTCAGCAAAACAAGACAACAACCTTGATAGTGAATACCAAGACCAGAGACAATACTGAGACCCCCAACTTCGGCCGATTTCCCGTTACCTTGCCTACAAGCAATACTTGTACGGAGTGTACACAATTTAATGCGCTAGTATTGATACATAAAAATTCGTATTGAACAATGTCACGAAACTTCAACACACCAACACACCCTCAAAAAATATCAACAGCTTCCGGTGACTTCCGGTGTCGGCAAAGTTGGTGCCAGCGTTCATAGAATTTGGTCGGTTACATTTAAAATTATTCGTTACGTGTCAATAGTATTTTATTTTAGGAATAAGTGCACTTTTGCTGAAAATACTTATGAAAAATGATTACTCCAGAATGGTTGTAGGAAAATAAGAACATTTTGAGCAATTTCTCTTCAGTTATTTAAGAAAAATTTACTCATGAAATCGAAGTTAATGATATTCATTGTAAATAAATAAATAGTTGGCGCAACAGGTCCGGAGGGACCCTAGGCCTAGCTTCTAACAACCATTCGTTTTGTGTGAGTTTTTCATTTTTGGAACGAATGGAAGGGATCTACAATTCTATGCCGACTCCAAACGGCTAATTGAGAAGCTCTTTCAAGACAGTTATACTCTCGGATGTTTGTCAGAGGTGGCGCAGTTGAAAAAACCCTACGTTGTAATTTGGGTTTTTGCGGGATTCGAACCTCGGACCCTCCCTTAGTAGTCCAACACACTAACCACTAAGCCACAGCGCGATTTTCATAGTTTAAAACAATAATACGAGATCCAACGTCCGATGATCTATATAGATCGTGTGGGCATTTTTAAAAAGCCTATTGACAGAATTCAGCGAGCTGTCAATATAGAGTGGTTTCAAATATTGGACGAGAAAGGATAACATCGTGTTAGGCTGTGAATGCAAACAACACCAAGTATAAGTTGTCAGAATAACCAAATACCTAACATCGACGAAGATAGAATATATAAACAGAGCTCCTTAGGTAGCTTTGTCTACATCGGCTCCGATTTAAACTCGATCACTGACATCACATTTGTCAAATGATTTATTTTTGGCAAAGGAAAAGTTCTGAAAAACTGAAGACACTAAAGAGAACACTCTTATCGACTTAGTATACCTCTATGCCGTCAAAATCTGGACTTTTAATCCTAAAGGTAACCAAATTGTTGGAATTATTTTCGGTCCCATTTGAATTTTACGAGCTGTGGAAGGTAAGATTTATGTTTTTAGTGTCGTTTAAAAATAATGCCTCCTTACATTGTAGCTATGGTATTGTGAACGGTCCCAAATCTTGCTGAGAAGCCAGGCTTTGTTTAGGCGACAACAGCAGAATGACTGATAATCGAAACTAATGATTTGTTATCAAAATTTAGAAGATTTAGTGGTCCGAGAAAAAATGATAAAATGTGGGGTCCACAAATCGACGAGGGACGAGGATATTATGCCAGATAGTTTTGTTTCTACCTACTTGAAACGAAAGAGGCATATCTCCTCTGCGACCTACGCCATCTCTGTATTATCAAAAAAAAAAAAAAAAAACCTTAAGCAATAACTTTTCAAAAGCTAATTTCTTTTATGAAAATCATGGCTTAAATCGAAGTATCCTCGACAAACGGAGTTTCAAGTTCTAAAGCGAAAGCAATTCGCAAACTTTTCGCGAGCACATGAGTGCAACACCGAGTTAAATGACACAGTCACGCCATCTGCTGCCGCCACCCATTGCTACTTGAATGACTGCCTAATTGGCGACAAACGGCCTCCACATGCACAACAGACCCGATGTCGCCCCCTCAAATAAACTTTACGATCGAATAACCCAATAGCTTTCATAATTTCGTTTATGGCCAATAAGCTCTGGTGTTACAATAAACCAGAAGCACAACTCCCCCTTCCAAAGGAAACCGGATTTACTGTTTTATTCCCACCATAAATCGCCACATAAAAACAAACAAAAGTCGAAACACAATAATCAACACAGTTCCCCGGATGAACAGAAAGTAAAATAAAAATCCCAGAAAAATACCGCACCCTCCCGGTCCCGGCAACACTGCTGGCGCCAACATATGTTCCACAAACCTAAAAGGAAGCTGGAGTGGCAAAAAAAAAAACACAATCCGATGAAGCAAATCGCCACCGCAGTCATTGATTCCGATTCACATTTCACATCCGCCGAGAGGGAGTTTGCCGTATAATCCTTTCTTCGCAGGATGTATTTAAAAGCGATTTTGATTTTGATTATTCCAGCCATTTATTTTCTACGCAACATTAAGAGTCCTGCCCTAAGGCTAACGGCACAGCAGAACATGGTCTACCAATAGAGACGACACGGTCCAGCCTCTCCGGCAGCCAAGAATAAGAGGTAACTCGCCTAAAAACACCCTTGTCTTGGTCGTCCTTTACCATGCCAAGATGTGAGATGAAAAAAAAAAGGAAGAAAAAATCCATTCAACCGGTCCCAGATGACCATCTCTCGAAAACGACAAAACTCAACTCAAAACGTCAGCAATAAAAATTTATTTGTCGTCCTTGCCATTTTGTTCGACGAGGAATTCCCTTTGAGAATTAGCCAGAGGATTAAGTTGGGCGATCAAATGGGCCATGGGGCATGGGGCGACCAGAGGGCGAGGGATCCTTGGCAATAATAAATATTTATAATACGCAGCCTCCCTCTGCCAAGATTTAGACTGCTTAAAAGCAGTTTTAAATCTTTTTCTGTTTTTCTGTGTTTTTTTTTTTTTTTTTTTGTCTTTATGTCCTTTTGCCGCATAAGTAAATGAGGTAAATGAGAAGAGGAAAGAACTGAGTTGGGTCCAGGGATTTTGTGATTCCGTTCGGACAGACCCGATGCCATTAGGGGAATGGGGTCAAGATGCAAGGCTCCAGGTTTTACGATGCACGTAGTGCTCGTTATTTCATTTTACTGACCGTGAGAGATTTATTGCAAACCACCACCACCACAGCCAACAAAGCTGGCCGTCTCTGTCTCTAAACAATGCACAACTTTGTTTGTGCAATTATAATATAAAGAGCAGAGAGACAGAGAGCAATTGACCTCGGCCGAAAAGTTTATGCCCTGTAACGATGCCGACCAGTCCTCTCGCATATCCGGTAGTAGTCGTTCTAATGATGTACCTAACCTATTTTGAAATTGACTACATAACCGGCGGGGCTAGGAAGTGAGAAGTCAAAGAGGTTGCACAGCACAGCAGAGAGTCATTGTGAGGCGGTTGACATTGTCGAACAATGAAAGGATGCCATAGGATGTCATCCGCCCTTCCACCTCCCATGATGGGCCCCCGTTGTTGTGAGTAAGGAGCTGCATTTTTCGAATGATGTAAACGAGATGCGGCATTCTGTATCTGCGGCCGGAGATTGGAGTAGGTCTATATATAGGGGGAGTGTTGTTTTTTCTCGAGTGCCTTCTTGGAAGGGCTTTATGAAACATTTACGCTGTAGTTGGTCCGCATTCGGGACGGACAATGTTTGAAAATGTAATTTTATCGGGGAATGTTTCAAGTATGGTTGGTTTCTGGCCCCATCTTCATGTCAGATGAACATTGTCCATTTATTCCAAGTGGCGAGGTCTCTAAATGAGCGGCTGCAAACGTTTTGAGTGAATACTTAATTTAGGAACTTTTTTAAGTGACGTTTTACAGAGGCAGTGGTTTATATAAGCTTGAGAGGTTTAGCTGGAGGTGTATGCAGGACGGTGGAATGGCTTACAGGTATGAACATCAATAGGCTGTTAAGAACTTTAAAGAGACGTGCTTTTAGGCTACTAAACCTTCAGGAAAAATTCCATAGGAACCATCAAAGACTGGAGCTTAGGCTTACATTAGGCACTTGGCGAAAATGTCATAGCAACGTTGGGCTTCCTTAACGTGAAAATAGAATAGAAAAAAACGAAAAAACGGAGCTACCGATTTGGATTGGAGAAATTCAAGTCTTAAATATTTTGACTAGATCAGAGGTGGTAAGAGGTAAAATATTCCTTAAGCGGTATGTCAAGTCGTTTGACAAGACAAGCAGCATTCCTGTCAAATACGCCAAAATAATTTAGTATCTGGAACACAACATACCGAGATTGGAAAGTCTTCGTTTTTGCCTTTGGTGATGCAAGTGCTGCTCATTTCTCATGGTTGAAGACTTGAGTTCCATTTTAGTGACATTTTCTTCTTAGAAGGCTCACACTTGACTTTTTTTAACCGACTGGACACAGGGAGGGTTATTATGAGATTTATATATGTTTAAGAAGAGCCATTCAGCGACCTTGACCTATAGTCAAAAAGCTTACAACTAAAGGGCTTAGGTGGATAACCACGCACTATGTTACCGAGTCTTAAGTCCCTCGTTAAAGTACAATAACAAAACCGAAGACTTCGATTGTAGACCTTTTTATTTGAATCAAGTAGCTGCTGTCTGGAAGGGCTTATTTGTTGATACACTACACAAACTAGATTCAAGGTAACGACAGTTGCTACTCATCGGCGAAAACCATGAAAACTCTGGTCAATTCGCGTCGTCCGTACGTCACGGAATTTGTTTTTGTTTCGCATGTAAAATCCACATAATTCCGTGTTCCGAATTGCTCGTTCACGGAAGTGGCGATTCGACCCCTGCTTTGGAGGTTAAATTTATAAAGATAATCAGAGTCTTGGATCTTGGAGGACATTATTTATAAACCAAATGGTTGTTTTTAGTGCATTAATGAAGATATACGTCGATTCCAAAAGGGTGCATCTTTAACAAAAAATAAAAACCCTAACCCAAACTTTGCTAAAGGCCTTTACGATCCTTCGTGCACTTAGTGTCCAATTCTTCAATTAATTTTGTCCAACAGTCTATTCAACTCTTTAGTTCAACAACGAATAGTTTAATCTCCCATACTAGTGCACAAACGGAGTTGTTTATGTTGAGCAACGTAGCTTTTGGCAAACACATAAGTTCCTCGAGGTTGGTCAACTGAATTTTTGTTGTAGTTCCTAAACAGATGGATGAATGCGTTGATACCCTCGTATACTTAACCGAACACCATTGGTTGTGTCTTGGGTATCCCGTTGAATACGAAATAAGTGATGCCAGATCGTGGGTATTAACTCATTTCGTGGGCATTTTGCATTTCAAAACAAGCTAAAAGGGCAAAAATGAGCATTTTTGGATCTGTCAGAAAAAAAAAATGATCAAAGACTGAAAACCATTCCAAGTTAAATAAAAGAGAAGAGAGTGCTTGTTTTTTGTGCTTTTTATATGTAAAAGCTCGTTAATTTGGAATGGTTGGGGGAAGATCGAAGATCAGTCCGAATAAACGAATTTCCCGAATTAATGAGAGATTTTTTGCATGCACTAAAACGCGTTCCTATTGATGAAAAAATGCAAGAACTTAAAACGAAAAATTATTTTACTAACACAAAAGATTGCAAATAATACATAAATATAATTGTAATTCATTTTTTGTAACTAAAAACATAAAAAAAAAAATATTTAAACGTATCAAAAAATGTAAGCAGTACAACATAGTAGAATTGCCGGGACTCCCCCCAAAAGACATTTTGATGATTTTTTCCGGCTTCTACATATTTGAGGTCTATGCAATCATGTTCAATGATTGCATTATTTAATTTTTACTGATTAAAATTAATTTATACATACAAAAATGTAAAACTCTCATTTATTCGGAAATTGTTTTTTTTTTTTTTTTCGAATAAACGAGTTTTCCGAATTAAATAATTCCGAAATAAGGGACTTTTACTGTAGTATAATTTATTTATATATGTATGTATATTTTCGTGGGGAATACCGTGAGGTTTTTCTACAACAAATGTTTTTGATAATCGTCGTGGGGAAGTCAGCCCGAAAAGTCTGGCATCACAACATGAAATTTTAAGACGTCAGTTTTGCCCGTCGTCCACTATAGGCGCGCAACTGTTGAACAAATTTTATACTTTCCTGGACTACACCAATTTTTATTTCTTTCAAAATTGTTACCCAACGCAATTCAAAATCACGTGCAACCTACTACACGAGCTCGTATACTGCCCGTACACATGTTGAGCGATGCGTTGGCCAAACTTCTCCGAATGAATCAAACACGCTGGCTGCATTGAATTGAAAAATTGTGATTATCGTACATTAGAGTTCAATATTTTGAATTTAAAAGTCATGCGTTGGGCACAAAGTGGACGAAAGGCATAAATCTCATATGCACATTGAAAGTTGTGTGTCCCAGCTTCTCCGACTTTATGATGACACTAGATCAGAATATCTCAACATCGATTTATATGAAACCTGGACCAAATGTAAGGTGAAACTCTTTAGACATATTTCCTCTTTATTTGTTTTGTTAAAATAAATAAATAGTTGGCGCAACAGGTCCGAAGGGACCCTAGGCCTAGCTCCTCACAACCATTCGTTTTGTGTAAGTTTTCATTTTTGGAAAGAATGGAAGGGATCTACAATTGCATGCCGACTCCAAATGGCTAATTGAGAAGCTCTTTCAAGACAGTCATACTCTCGGATGTTTGTCAGACGTTCGCGAGAGGTGGCGCAGTGAAAAAAACCATAGGTTGGAATTTGGGTTTTTGCGGGATTCGAACCTCGACCCCTAGCGTAGTAGTCCAGCACACTAACCACTAAGCCACTGCGCCTACATATTTGTTTTGTTACAAGCCAAAAAATATCAACGAAACAAAGAGTTCGTTAATAATATCGCAATAGAAAGTACCTCACAAAAGATCGAACGCATTGCACATAAGTAGGCAGCACTTTTTAATTCTGCTGACAGATAATAAGGGAAGGCCTACAAAGGCCTTCGTATGTTCGTATGACTCTCTCTCATGTGGTATGTTTATGTAGTTTGTAGTTTCCTATTTCAGTGGGAGCTGGTAATTTTATGATTAAAGTTAGATTCAGCAGAAGAAAATTTATGACGCGCCGTACAACTATTTCGTATAAAGAAGTGTGAAGACTCGATCGCAATTTTTTAACTAATTTTTGACGTTTGACGTTTTGACAGATTCATTCATTCAAAAATTGATGAACGCGATCAACTTGTGTTTATGGCTACTGAGTTTCGGTCTCTTAAACGATTTAGCTTTTTATAATCCTGTTTCTTAAGAGTCCGTTACTTTTATTCCCGCTTTTTTTAATAATCTAACTTTTGTAATTGAAACAAGATGTTTTATTTTAAGAAGTCGCTGCAAAGTAGGATTAATCGGGATTTTAATCGATCGGGACTTAGAATAAGCGGGATTTTCAGAGACAGTATTTAAAAAGCCGGAATTTTAGAAGACGGTGTTTTAAAACTGTTTGAGCGGGATTTAAAAAAAAAAAAAAACTTTGTTTTAAAAAGCGGAATGCCCATACGCTCCCAAAAAGCTTAAGTGGTTACACTGTCTATTATCTCGCGCATAACTTTAATTTTTATGAGAAATCTTCTCAATTCTATCATTGCACTTATGGTTGACCTCGTTCTTAAAATAAGACCCCGCTCATGACCGATATTTATTTCCCTACAATAGGCTCTGATAAAAGCAGTCTCAAATTTGTGTTTACAATCAAGCCTACTCGGACTATCCTACCTCAATTGACGCGTACCAAATTAATCCCCAATTGCGCCATTCACATACAGACCAAACAAATATTCCACCACCACCACCCACCATTTAACCTCGTTGCTTTGACAAAGAGCCATTCTGTTCCAATCAAGCGAATGCTTTTTGCGCCGCGCCGAGTGCATTGGGAGCACATTAAATGTCAGACAAACCGCATGTCCCATTCAAATCGCATTCAGTCGCATTCGCATACACAGCCGAAAACAGAACACAACCGAGTGTCCCAGTGTAGAGCATTAACCCAAATTATGAAATAATTTTCCCCATGAAAATCATATTTTTCATTTCATTAAATTAAATGTGCGACCATGCAAATGTAGCCCTAACCACTGGCATCTGCCATCTCACCGCTGCTGAAGGTCACTGCAGCAAAAGCAGTCGCTGGTGGCAACTGGCAACGTATAAGCGCAGTTAACTTAATGAAATGTCCAACCATCCCTCGCTCTACACGCCTTGCACGCTCGCTATGGCTCTGATATTGAACTCATTTCCCATGCACTAAATCACAAATCATATTCAGATATATGCTGCGGCTGCGGTACGCCGAGAGGACGAGGAACATGAATGTCAAAAGAGCCGTCATTTGCACTAAGGATACAGTTGTGGCCCATTAAAATAGACCAGTGCACATACTCATGCTGTGTTCTATGGAAGATTTCCCCAAGGAAACAATAACAGGCCAAACATCCACTACACACTCACGACTTTACAAAACACAACAGAAAAGGATATGCGATGAGAAAAAGTGGAAATCGGATTAGGGGACATTGCACCCAAACAAATGCATTGTCAGTCTTTCACCACGAGGAGGAAGGAAAAATCAACCGACCAACGTGTGTACACAGATTTTAGTCCTGATCCTGTCAGCCGGGCTCGACTGGGGCTTTGTGCGCCAATTATAGGTACGACATATGATTTTTTACCCATCCTGGGTGTATAGTAAACCGGAGAAGTGTCCTCCTGACCCTATTCCCGGCACATACACCCACGGCCGTTCAAAGGATCCAATATGCCAACCGACTATACCCCACCTCCAGAGCAGGATGTCATGTTAATAATTTATTCTCTGGGATTTTTTGTTTGGTCGGCAGGAGAAAAAATGGAATTTTGCGTCGCTGGGATAAAGGATTTCCCTAAATCTGATGAAAATTTAATTTCATCCGTTGGTTGGTTGTACATATTTTTTTTTTATGAAGGCTCACGCGAACACTCGCATCATATTTGATGCCAATTTATCAACGTGAGGGCGTGCTAAAACAAAGAGCACATCATACTTGAAAATACTGCCACCATTGGCATGCCTAAAAAGGATAATCAACATTGCCCCATATATCCGGCTCGGGCCGTTGAACTGTGTGTCCGCCTGGATCACCGAAATCAATCTGTCAAAAAGGTGTTTGACACAAATTAATGGATTTTCATAAGAGTTCGCTAAAAACAAACACAATCCTTTCCGCAGGACGAAGAGAGAAAAATACTCCGTCATTAATTCGGTTATTACTCATGGGAAAGGCACCCTAATCGGATACAAGTGGAAGCTATAAATATTACATGGCCAAAGACGGAAAACTAATTTCGGGACGGGTTGCTCGAGTACCTTTTGGGAGACTTTTTTTTTTTGGTTAAGCTTCGGGTTGGGTTGGGTTGGATTGGGTTTTGTATGTTTTCGAGTTGGAATTTTCGCCATTTTATGGAGGACAGCAATTTAAATCGTATTTTTCGATTTACCGGAACGGAAAATCCATTTGAACAATTTGTTTTAATCGGATTTATTGTGCGACGATTAGGGGGTCAGTGTCGGAGCCGAGCGCTGCTCACAGACGGATGGCGCAATTATTCACTGATTGTGTTGACCATTCGTTGGTCGTGAATAGATATCGGACATCGGTCGATTTGGTTGAGGGGTGCGAATGACTATTTGTTTTTTAGAGATTGCGCGACTAGAATATTTTTTGTCGCAATTGGCAATTTGTATCCTGAGATGGGAGTCGGTCCGGTCTATGGTGGATCAACACTTTAGCAGAAAGAGGGATTCCCCTCAAGAGGTACTTTCTGCTAAAGGATTCGTCCGCCAGTTTTAAGTCAGAGGTGCACAGTTTTTTAAACGAGTCTTTAGAAAGCAAAAAATAGCGCGTGGGATATTTGTCTTGCCAAGCGCTCGAAAAATGTATTTTACTAAACCAAACACTGATTGCGGAACCAATGATCAGTTTAAGTGTCAATCTTATTTCTAGCAATCTAAAATTTTAATTTAAAAATAGTAAGTGCAGTGGAGATCGAAAATGACAGGTACCCTCGTTGAGAGAATTTTTAATTCGTGTATACGCAAAGCGGGGCAAAAGTCGTCACCCGAATTTCTTTGGTTGTAATTTTTATATGAATGAAAAACTTTCGTTCTGCTTGATATTGGATAAGTGGCCGCCGCCAGAAGTGATGACCATTCGGGGCCAATTTATGGGATTTTCCACCACTCTTGACAGAATTTGCTGCGATAGGTCCTCGCAATCTTGAAAGATATTCTGAGGTCTTCAAGAGTCTGAGGCTTATTGACATAGATTCGTGACTTAGGAAAAACTCACAAAAAAAAGTCTGGAACGGCCAAATTAGGTGATCTTGCCGGCCAATACAAATCGTCAAAAGGAGAGACCCGGAAATGCAGCCCTCAGAATTTAGGTTGTGGGCTCATTTAGCATGCACCGTTGCTCAAACCTCTTGGAGCCACATGTTGTCCAGTCCCAATTCATCCAATTGAAGAAGGACAAAGTCGTTGAACATGGCTCTGCAACCACACACACCACAAAGTTTCATTGAAATCAGTTGAGTAGTTTCGGAGATCGACAACAACCTATCGCGACAGGCCAAATTCCACCATCATCGCCACGGAGTTTACATTTCGGTCGAGTCGATTCCCAAGTCGCGCCTGCGCTTATATATTAATTTATAATTTTTGACAAACACAATTTCACTGTATATTGCGATTAAAATTAAAAAAAAAAAAAAAAATCCAGTAAAAAATGATTTTTCGATTTCCTTTTAAAATTTTCCAATTTTCTCGACGTATAAACCTTCCTCAGGCGGGGACAGACACAACAAAGAAAAGATAGCTCAAATTGGACGATCCGTTCTCGAGTGATGGGCGCTCTTACGGATGCAACTTTGTTTAATCCATATAGATTAGAAAACAAACCAATAAAAATAAAGCATCGAATTTGGTACTTTTGCCACGAGATTTGCCATTTTGGACCACAGTGTGGCGGTCAGCGTAGAAAGCATCCCCAGATGTTCATACACAGGCTCTCGAATGGAGTCCTAGCTAACTGGGGCTTTCGCCCCAAACAACAAACTCTCACCCGACTGCTCACTCATTAAACTCTCCAGAATACGATGGAAAGACGCCCTGTGATATGTTTAACAAAATCCCTCCACGCTTTAAAGTCACAAATGCCGCATTCAAGCCCACTGCTCAAACTGCACTTTAATCTCCTTCCTTGCTGAGTTATTTATTCAGATAACACTCACGTAGTACAACACTCGCACACATCCTTCCTTCGCGAGTTCAACTGCAGTAAATCCATGCGATAATAAACGCATTATACACCCCATCATAACCAACAAGCGGAAGTTCGCAAGCCCAAAAGTTGCACAAAATGATAACTTCCCGCTTCCTTCCACGTCGTCCTTAAACAAATAAATTTATGATTTTTACTGCCTTCCGTCAGACGACCAACGAATGTTTGTACAACAACTCCTCAAACGCAAACAAGAGCAACAAAAACAACAACAGCAGCATGGTGAAGAGGACGTCTTCCTATATTTTTTTTTTAACGTGTGGAACATTTTTGAGAAACAACCGTCAGCCAGCGTCATGGCCGCCAGCTAGCCATTCCGCACACTTTAAATTATCTAGGAAGCAATTTCAGGCATAACAGTGAACCTCAACACAATACCAACAGCCGGTGGTTATTCCTCCCCGCTACACCAACAATAATAACAAAAACTATTTAAAAGTGCATTGCACTGTTGTTTAACTACACCGAGTTGGGGCTGTAGCAGGACTCGTGCGCCTCTAAGTACAACAACTGCGAGATAAACAACACAAAACCTTTGTTGCGCCTCGCTTCCTGAAATATGAATGAGTAGTAAAGGCTAAAGTTGTATCCTTGTGCTGGGGCGTCTTCCTCCTCTCGTGCGCTTTGGCATTGTGCGAGCCAGATGAACAGGAAAACACCAAAACGCAGGGCTCTAGGGACGAGAGACGGGTTGTTTATGTTGTTCATTGTTTGAGCATTTTTTTTTTTTTTGTGTTTTTGCTGCTGTTGTTGTTCCATCGGAGAATGGAGCCGTCGTCGTCTCTCTCCAATTACCTCGGGCCATCCTTTGGCTGCGCTCAAGTTAGTTCGTCTTTGATTGCCAAAGGATCTTTGTTAGATGGTTTAGGGACTTTTGTTTTGGCCTCCGACTACATCAGAAGGGGGGGATAGGGATTTAACAGATGGCATTAACGTGTACATGTACTCCAGTGGAAACTGCAATTCAATAGGATCCGAGTGGGAATATCCGGCAAGGATATGATAAAGATGACTCGTATTTCCACGTGTGTGTGTGCACACTCCACAGTCGTACTCTCTGGATGGAGGGGGAAGCGCCACAGTCATTTCAACGAGAGCCAGACAATGCGAACGAACAAATTAATCTGTCGTTTCTTTTTCTTGTGTTTGTTCCTGTGCTAGGGGATGGATCCCAGGATAATGCCTGTGCGACAATTTATTTCATATACAGTGTGCGCTGCAGCAGATTCAAGTCCTATATGAATTGGCCTCGGCTTGGTGGTAAGCGGTGTGCGACAGGCTAGTTGGCACGTAATAGACTAGCATACACGTACATGTGAGTTGCGAAGGCAAAGGACATCTTTAAACATCCTTAAAGCGAGCTTAGGTTCATAATATTGAATGAGGAAAATTCAATGTGTCCTTTCGGAGAGTGGAGGAATCCAATATTATCTGAGATTGAATTTTCTGATTTAATGGGCGATGGCAGAAGAGTTCCCAAAATTCTACTCATACCTCAGCGCCATGTGGTGCGCAGCGAAATTGGTCAATCAGTTCGAGCTCGGAGGAGATATCTCCTTAACAAAATTGAAATAGAGAGAGCGCAATCAGAAGAATCCATTTAAAGTGGGTAGTTCTTAGAGACATGTTCAACAGAGGTCAAGTTGGTGCACCTGGGACATCTTTCGGGTGATTTTGGAGGTTGCTCAAGGTGGCATTTTGATGTTGTCAGTTGTTTTTACTCTTGAGTGCCAAATGATTGCATCCTTATACCGAACTATAGTCACTCAAATGGGCATCAAATGAAAACAACAACGCGCAATGATTGCATGACCATTTCTCTCTATTAAGCAATTTCTTCAATTTAACCTGACACCGACAATTGCTGTTGTCTTACGCTAGACCTAAACACCAGACACGACGAACCGCCTCCTCGTATCAATTGAATCGAATTAAGCCTTGTAAAGAGTGTAGTCAAAGCCCACCCAATTCTGAGCACGTTCCATACCAATAAAAGGAACGGCGAGCACACTCAACTCCGACGTACGTTGCTAATCAAGAACAACCGGATAATTTGCCGCATGACAAGCAGCCATCCGCGCTGCAATTTATATGTCAAATATTTTAACTTTCTCTATTCGCGCGTCTGTGGCAATTTGCACGCGAATTTTTTTTTTTTTTTTTCATTAGCTAGTGCTAGAGCAACAACAACTTGTTGTAGTGAATAACACTGTCAGCTACCTTAAGGGTTGCCAAATGACTGACTGCTGACCTTCATCGGCCATTGGCACTAGAAATGCCATCGTTAACGAGTTCGCCTCAATTTCATTAGGCGAAGGAGTGAAAGCTGCATCATTTCGCAGAGGTCACATACTATGGTTCGTGAGCATTTGTCCTGTAAATTGTGATTAAACCTTGTCACGCAACGTTACAAAGGTGACCGGCATAAAGTGTCATGGAGGGAGTTAACACAAAGTGCGATAAGCTTCTAATTTCAGTCGAGCTAATGGACGCCGGTGAGCTCATAAAATTAGACCTTGCAGGGGAAATAAAACGAAAAGTGGCAGAACAAAGTTGTAGCAGTTTCTTTTGTTGGCACACATAAAGAGAGTGTCTGCAGGGAATTGCTACCGTACTAAATATTGCCAGCACTAATAGCGCTGCTCAGACCTAAGCAGGTTGATCTAGTACCTATTGTAGAGATGCAGTAGACAGTCAACTTTTAAAGGATGTTACAACTGAAATGATAACCTTTTTGTTATAACACAATTTTATAGCTTTATGTGGGCCGGCCATTCTCGTTTTCTCACTTGGTTTTCCAAATCTGTTCGACAGTGTAAACCGTTCAGGTGTGGAATCGGCCATTGCGTAGATTTGTGGTAAGTGAATGCCATATTCATTGTTTATTTTTCTCTGTGCAAAATGACAGTTGGGGTGACCCTCACAAGTTTTGATGTGAAACATCTATTGGCACGACTTGGGAGTAAAATCGACTCGATTGAGACGGAAAATCCGGCATGAAGGCGAAAATTGGCCTGTCGCCATCACTAAGCCGCCTCGCTCTCGACTCCTAAACCACTCTCAACCGATTTCAATGAAATTTTATGGGCGTGAATGGTTGGTTGCAACTTGAAAGATAGGATACTTTTGAACCCCAAAGGTGGCGCTGTTGTCGATTTTCTTAACCACTCAACCAATTTCTATGAAATTTTGTGGGCGTATGGGTGCGTGCAACTAGAAAGCTAGGACAGTTGGCGTTCGGTTGTTTATTTATTTTTATTTTACCCGATAGGTGGCACTGTTGTCAATCTTATAAACCACTCAACCGATTTCAATGAAATTACATGGTTGTGTAAAGATAAAGAGTCTTTCATTAGCGACTTGACAACTTCAAACTTTCGGTGTGAGCGCACGTTTAAACCGATTACCGAACTGTCAAGGTCAAAATATTCAGTAAAATCAACATTTTCCTTATCGTGAAGTTCACGAATCAAGAAGAAACAAGGTTTACAAATAAATAAAATTTACTAAAGAAATTCCGAGTCGGTCGTAACTTTATAAGATGAAAATGACCGTCACGTTACGGTAAATGGTATATGGAGACATGTTAAAACTTTATTCGTCTAAGCAATTGCATGAATTGGATATCAGTGACATGTGGTTCCACCAAGACGTTGCCAAAAGCCACACGCGGGTGCAATAATCGAGTTGTTGAAGTCTCAGTTCAGTGAACGTATTATCTCGAGAAACGGACCGGTCGATTGGCCACTGAGATCGTGTGAGTTAACGCCTCCAGGCTTTTTGTTATGGGGCTACATTAAATCATTGGTCCATGCCAACAAGCCGGCGACGTTCGAGGAGCCCAAAGCCAATATCGAAAGAAAAATAGCGGCTGTATGTGCGTCGAAATATGCGGCCGAGTCATCGAAAATTGTGTTCAACGTATCGACCGCTGCATACGTTCCCGTGGTGGACATATGAAAGAAGTCGAATTTCACTCATGTTTGTGATAGTAATTCAAGCCAATACATTTTTTTTAGATATCTCAAGTAGTTTTCATCTTATTTGAAAAAAATGTTGACAAGTCCTTAATGAAAGAGCCTTTATAACGCCATAAGTTGCACACTTGCACGTAGAAAATTTGTCCAACCTCAATCATGTGCAGAGAAATGTACATCTTAGTTTTGGGAACTATGCCCAACAGCTATTCAATGAATAACTTACAACATAAAAGGCTTTTGCATTTTTTAACAAATACCTAGTGCAATAGTCCTCTGAATAAGATCAGACCCCTTAAAGCTGGTTTCTTTAAACTGTAGCTCCTGTATTTATAAAAAGAAGAAATGCTCACAAGTTAAAAAGCTAATACACGTCATCTCTGTGAAGCCAATTGATAATTGTTATGCAGCCTTTATAAATATATCTACGGGAGTAAACATTAAAACTGATTTACCAAAAACAAAAAGACTGCCCACCAGCTTTTATGGTTTCACTGGCCTTAGCTATGGTGCGATTCCAGATCAACTTACCTGAAATTAAGCAAAGAAGGTGGAAATTCATTTAAAAAAATAATTAAGCTATATTTAAAATAATAAAATAAGAATAAACTCAAAAATTGTTTTATTAAAATAAAAAATAAAAAGTTGGCGCAACAGGTCTGGAGGGACCCTAGGCCTAGGTTCTCACAACCATTCGTTTTTGTGTGAGTTTTTTCATTTTTTGGAACGAATGGAAGGGATCTACAATTGTATTATGACTCCAAACGGCTAATTGAGAAGCTCTTTCAAGACAGTTATATACTCTCGGATGTGTGTCAGTCGTTTGCGAGAGGTGGCGCAGTGGAAAAAACCCTAAGTTGGAATTTGGATTTTTGCGGGATTCGAACCTCGAGCCCTCCGTTAGTAGTCCAACACACTAACCACTAAGCCACTGTGCCTAAAATTGTTTTACTGCAGTTTATTTTACTGTTTTATTTATCGGAGAGTATATCTCCTGCTCAATTACTCCTTTTTAACTGACTCCTATTGAAATTGGCCTATATAGCTTTCTATCTTTGGCCAGGGTTAACGTGGTGTTACAATAGAGAATCGTAAAATATCCACCTAGAGGGCTAGAGGGCGCAAACCTAGATATATACGCGGAGCAGACTATTTATTAAAAATCAAAATAAAAACTTAAAATCTTTAATAAAACCGTACAAAATATGTGCAAAACATTAACAACCTCACCCTATAGACAAAAACTCATTAGAACCGTCCACAGGACCGCGGATGAGGACACAAAAAGCTGAACAAAATTGCACCACAAAACCCAGAAAACTCATCTTCATCAGGGCACCAGAGCTCGAAGCCAACCACCATCTACCAGCAATCAGCAACCAGCCCCATATAAAGTGATTCTCATTACCTATTATAGTGGAAGTATAGACGGGTGTCCATTAAGAGTGGGCGGCGATCCCTCTCTCCCCCCCCCCCCCCCCCCCCCCTTAAACCGCTACAAAGTGTGAGCTGGAATTTTGCAAACTATCACCACGCTATGTCAACCCTGCACTATCGGCCGGCCGGCCCACTCATCCCCCGACAAAATAATTATCGTAAAACATCCGAAAAAAAAACACAACATGCGTGTGTGTGTGTGCATGGATAGCTGGACTTGTAGATTCTGCAGAATGACGATGTTTGGGATGCGGTACTGGCCCCCCATTACTCGGCTGCCAAAGTGTTTTGTTCGCACAGAAATTAATTCCACACAAGCGTCAAGGCGTAAACGTCCACATCCACACTGTGACTGAGACACACCAGCACTGGCGGAAGGATATCTCAGCTCTGCAGATGTTGGTATTGTGTTTCAAGAACCATCGAGTCACCACAATCGCATCCTTATTACAAGAAAAACTATACACTACATACTCCGCCACCGCCCCGTCAGGATTAAAGGGATTCCCCTTCTGCTACTGCTGATGGTCGTAGTAAGAGCGGTATTTGTTGACGTCTTGGATATCAAATATTTTATCTTCTTGTTCGATAACTACTTGTGCTATGCTTATCAGGAAAAAGCGAATATAATTAATTAGGACCGGCACCCGCCTTTGTTACACCCTGTCAAGTTGGTGGAGATGCTCAGCCCCACCCCCTGTGCCCTGACAACATGAATAATGGCAGTATCCTTGGAGGGTACACACCCGCTCAAATCAATGAGGCTGCTTCTTGTGCAAAACCACCGAACGTTGAATGAAAGTCCTGAATAATGATATTTTTCAGGGGCTGCAGGGGGGGAACTACAAGTATAAACCGAGATAAGTTGATAGTTCTTTGTTCGGGGTACTTTCGCAAGACCTTCATCCTTTCGAGAGAGCGAATGGAAAAATATAATAAAGTCGTGACTACGCCCCCGCCGTCCCCCTCTATCTCGATTCAACCCGTTCGTTTAT
The DNA here is from genome assembly GCA_946477585.1 of Cheilosia urbana. Lineage (NCBI taxonomy): Eukaryota > Metazoa > Arthropoda > Insecta > Diptera > Syrphidae > Cheilosia > Cheilosia urbana. Next base: position 11,821,873 of record OX297854.1, on the reverse strand, counting down.
GAATCTCAGTTGATAAGGAGCAGTATGCATGCATATCGATGTGAAAGGGACTCGAATCAAATAACGCTTCATTAAGCTTGTGTCGAGGTCACCATGGTAAGGATAAATCAAAATAATGAGAGCCAACTGTGTACACAAAACTATTTGCATATAAAAGTAGTAGTTTCGTGTGGGGAACATTTTAATCGTGGGCGACTTCTTAAATCGTTTTCAAGGGATGGCGGCTAGCGGGTAGTTTTTGGTTCAGTTACGGTTTGTTTGCGCTCGGCAAACTGCAGTTTGTCACGGAACCACACAAAGGTGGGGAGAAATCTTAAATTCCTGAACCGGCGAATTTTTGACGCGACTACTCTTGTAGTGTGGCAGTGATAGCACGCGATCTCTCGTTCAAATTTTGTTGCTGTAGCCGACTCTGAAGTATGCGCACTTAATCATAGTTTAAGTGGCATGAAGTACACTCTGCCTGTGGGAGTGTTGTTAGTTAAGAGCGTGTTTTGAAGAGTGGTATAAGTTCCTTCCATCATACACGTAAGTAGTGGTAAGTTTATTCAGATATACAGTGTCGGTGGGTGGGTGGGGTGGTAGGTCCTGTTTCGAAGAAAACTATGTAACCAAAGTGTTATTTTCAAAAGGCACTGTCGTTGTGGATTGTACGGACTGAAGTTTTCCATGAACTTGGCGCAGAACTTTCGAAGTAGTTTTGTCTCAGTTTTTGCTTGTCTTTGTGCTTTTTAAAGGCGAGTTGCAAAATGTACTACCGGTGTGGCTGTCCGGAGTGTTAGACATACGGATCTTATCCTAGACCTTTGTCTACCAAGAGAGGCGAATGGCAGAAGAAAAAATCCAAAGTTTTAAGCAAAAGGCTTAATTTACATTTTCGTAGCACATATTTTGGACGTATCCTTTGCATTTTGTTCTTTAAAAACAGCTTGTCTTTGAAATAGAAAAAAATTGCACTACTTCGGGTTGAAGTTCCTTCAATGGCAGGCAGTCCTAAAGTGAGCATACTAAAAGAGACTTTGCAAATTATTTAAAAAAAACTTGTCAAAGTGCTTTTGACAACTTTACGTGGGCTGAATCTCACAAAAACCCTGTAGCTACTTCCTCGCTGTACCGCTTCGTTGATGAGCAAACTTGTGGAAGGTCGAGTTAGCAATCCGAAGCAATTTAGACATTTTAATGAATGGTTAATTTTATATGGCAGAGCAGGTTGTTAACCTTTCTTCGCTTTCAACGAACTTGGCCACACAATTATAATGTCAACTGTTTCTGGGACACAATTATGAAAGAAGAAGCTGAGTAAAGGCATTTGTCGATTCAACACGTTGGCGTAACATGCCACAAAACTGGCCTATTCATAGCAGTTAAGGCTCGGTGACAATCGTCACCTGAATGCAAAAAGGGGGCAACTTCACTTTCCACACTTTTTAAAAATCGACAAATAAGTTTTGCTTCTTATTTAAACGACCTGTTCGCATTATATTTCTGACACAGCTACAAGATATTTTGACTGCGCCACTCTTTGCAGTTTAAAGAGTAAAGATAAATATTTATCGATATATAAATGTAGGGTTCAACAAGAAACGCTCGTTTGGTATTTTATAATTTTCTATACTTATAATTCTTCCGGGGTGAAACTCGATGATGTTATAACTCGATAACCCCTGGGACGATTTTCATGATACCTTTTTGGTTTTGTTCGTATTGCTGTATATCAGGTTTAGGAAGAGAGAAAATTCCAGAAAATCGCCGTGCGGTCCTGATTTGGCATCCAAGAATTCTCCTATTAAATATTTATTTTGACTTTTCTATCTCAAAAATTAATTACAAAACTATGTACTATGTGCGGAATTTATCTTTTGTTTTTAAAAGGTAGATTGATAAAATCGAGATAAAATTATTGTGTTATACGTTGGTCAACAGTGATGGTTTGTTTTTGATTTTGTGCACCGCCTCAGCAGTTTCATTTCTTTTATACAGTTGCTAAGGTAAAATTTAAATGTAAAAAGGTTAAACGCGGACAAAATACTTATTGAAATGCAAAATTCAGTGAATTTTTGAAAATGCCAAGACGAGTTCGCACAAATATTGACCGACGAACAAGGCAAGCAGAAGCCAAACTGCAGACGAACACGAAGAGTGGGATATCGCATGTCATAAGACCAGATCAACAGGCAAGATAATTGAGAGTGCAAGTAATGAGAACTGCGTCAAATCGTACTGCTGCTGGAATGGGAACAAGTTTAAATCCGAGTGGAAAGTGGAAAGTGGTACGACTAGCATTTCAGTATAACCCAACAGAAAATTATGGCGGTGATGCGATTTTCGATATTGGAGCGATGACTATAATAATTGTGTGGCACCATTGAAAGTGAAACGCGCTTAAATTTAAAAGCGAAATGACCGACCTTGCTGTGCGAGTGGCAAAATGAAATTGAGTCCATCAGATGCACGGATGATTTTCTAAAGAATATTCGACAGTACAGCAACTGTTTCCATAGGACATATTTTCTCTTATACATTATGCAAACGCACATGTTCGAACAATGGTACGGGATTCTAAACTGCACAATTCGGATTAACAGATACAATACCAAATTTACCATCGGATGTGTGCACTCTTGCCAGTAAATGAAGCCGTACACCAATATCCGCAGGTGTATTTCATTTCGTCGGAGGATGACCAAGTCGATTGGCGGTACAGAGGGCAAACAGGAGTAACAAAAAACGTCATTCGACAATTGCAACAATGGTAAATCGCCCAAACGATGTTTCAAACGGCGATGGAGAAAATGAACTCGCACAATCGCAGATTTAGCTAAAACGCTATTTACTCAGTTTTTAGCTTGATAGTATTTTTGAACTAAACATTGCAAAGACAGCTCTATCGATTTTGACCAAACATACAACACATACTTAGGATAATAAAATAATTATAAACAAGGAAGAAGGAACCAAGCTTATTTTTTCTTCGAATATGCAAATAAAGCCGTATTAAAAATATTTCTTAAAAATGACTACCCATATCAAAAACATAAATAAAAATACTTATACGAATACGTATTCATTACGTATATCTTAGGTTATTAGGTTCTCCTAAATTGTTCATTGAGCCTATGTACTTCAGATGATTTTAAAGCTTGGCGTTAAAGTCTCGCAGCCTTCCCATACATTCCTCTATTTGATGTGTGCAGGCACGATTTGATTGTATAAGCTCGCCAAATTTTTGTATGAAGACGTTCTAGCTTTTTCTTGTTTCATATCAGTTTTCTAGATTCAGTTCCAGATCAACTACTTGCTGCGATTGTTCTACGCTTTCCAATGACCAGACGTAATTTGCATATACTTAGCCTAGGGCTTTCAAATCATGACTGCAACATTACTAGTGTTGCCAATTCGGTCTTGGCATTCTCAGTAAGATAGCATTTATTTGTGTTCCATAGAACGGGACCTAGCACTCAACCTTGTGGAGCTCCTTTCATGACTTGTAATTTCTTAGACCCCTCCTACGCGTAGGGTGGTCTCCAATATCTAGTCAGTAGATCTCTGAAAATTCAAGGCACTCCAAATGTGGTAAGGCGTCCAATATGCAATTCGGGGGATTCAGGTCTTCCGTTGCTGAGGATTTTGGCTGCGTTATTCATAGGGAAAAGCTGAAGGCTCGACCTTAACGCAGCCAGATTATGGTGTGGATCAATATTCACCTTTTTATTTACAACTTTTATGGATCTTACCAACTAACTCGATGAACACGTTTTTCTTATCATTTTCGCAATCAAGTCCCCGAACTCAACTCAGACATCGTACCCGTAACACGTATTCCCTTAAAAAGGTCACGAGATTCCTGCATTTAGTCTCGTTAATATGGGTGCGAATTTTTATTTTGGAATGTAGCTTTGATGCAACTTTCTTGAAAACACCTGGCGCATTCATTTTCAATGACAGCCTTGCTCTAAGGGCTGATTTTAAGAAAGTTCTGTTATACTACACCCAAAAACTTCAATAATATATACCAAAAAGCTGAAATAAGTTGATCTCATTTTGAGAACTCCAATCGGGCCAACTATATTTAAATCGCAACCGAAACGATAAAGAAGACCAAACAACTGTTTGAAAGAAGAAGCCAAAGCTTTTGATATCGGCAACGGCAAAAAACGCACCCAAACCGCAAAGGGTGCAAGGCTGCTGTATCCCAAACAGGAACTCTTCCAGAGGTCGGGATCCCTTTATGTGTGTTTCGACGCCATATTTGTTATTTAACTTTTATGAAACATTAATATTTGAACCGCATTTCCTATTTTTTTTTTCTTTTTAATTTAGATCCCAAATTTATTTATAGGTCACTTCGTAAAAAGACGCAATCGTAGTGACGTAGTGACGTAGTGAGTCCGTCAAAGAAGTAACGACATTTTCTTGCATCTCACTCCAACCAGGGAGAGAAGAGTGTGCAACGTTGATATGTTGTCGCAGCAAGTCGAACTGGGGAACATGATCCGAATAAACTTATGTAAGTGTCCTTGGTATACATCCTCTCAAGATCCAAATGGTGCAAGCACGAAAACCTCTCGCCCCTTTTTTTGAGTTCGGTTAAAGGGTGTTGGGAAGTAGCTTTAATAGGAGAAACATGCAAAGGACAAAGTGCAACTGAAGAAGAAGTCCGTACCAAATTGTGTCAATTTAAAAAATGAATCCGAAACCCAAATTAATCGCCCGCTCAACCAACGCTCAAAAAGACCCATCTTACAGCTCGGAATGACCTCTGCTTCGCCGAAATAGATTCCATTAGTCACAATTCCGTCGCACTTTCATTTATTTAAAAGTGCAAAGTCCTCGGTTACTGCGAAAGGACATTTGCAACTCATTTGTCCAGTCCTATCGCGATGCAATCATTCAGCCACTGCACGGGTATTTTTCACTCTCCAGGTGATTAGCAGAACACCCTAATTACCCACAGTCGTTGGCATTGTTTGGTTGGCGAGCCTGAATAATACAGAAAAACTCGGGGGCGACCGGAAATGAAGAATGCAGCGTGGATCCGGCACCCAGGCATTGTGGCAAAGCGGTTTGCAAGGATTAAGAAACTAAGCAAATTTGCTCTACCCCCGTAAGCTAATTTTAAAGTCAAACAAACCACTCACCAGCAATTAGGGTAGGTGCAAAAAAGAAACACTTGCGATAATGCAGCACTTTAAGCTGGACCATTATCTGTCCGCTGTCCATCTTCCTTCATGCAATATACCCTGCACATGAAATTAAATTGACGGCCTGTCTATTGAAGCCCTGCCAAACCAGATGAAAGAGTGAGTTTTTTTTCAAATACAACGGTACCGAGTTTGAAAGGAGCGGACAGGCAGCAGGCAAACAAAAAAACGACTCGATTGCTTGCCTATGTAGCGCGCTGCTGCTGTGTCCCTCTATCCCCGGGGCGCTTCCGACGATGATATCTAAAATTGAAATCAATTTTATTAATGTACTTTTTAGTGCATGCTCCACAGAGCGTAGAATGCACTCTCCAACTCTCATCTCCGGCTCGGCTTTGGGGGCGCATCCCCATCAACTGATTGATGATGATGCTGAAGCGGAATGTAAATTATGCTGAAGTGGTACTGGCTGGATGGTGTGCTAAACTTTTGAAAGGCATTCGGGAGAACATTTATTTAGCTCTTCACCGAGGGTATGTGCTGTTCGAATCCACAATTAAATTGAGTTTTATTGCGTCGAACTTTGGTACAAGTGTAAAATTCAAAACTATACTCAGAGCTCACCGCCTTGACCATCAAATGGGGCGTTTTTCCGGTCGTACCGTCATCGCCAGGAGCAGCAAAATAAATTACTTGCCAGACAAACAGAAATTTTATGAATGCAGAAATTGCAAGACGTGACCCGAGTGCGGAATCACTTACTCAGGCAACATCCCCTGGGGAGGGGCAGCACTGGGGGATGTTTGCACAGGCAGATGCAGAGAATATTGAATATAAAGGAGTTAAGCTGCTCCTCGAGCCAAATATGTTGATGTGACAGACAATGTACTCAAACATGGACATATTGATGGGTTTACTTAACCATCAGAGGCTCGTTAGGCGAGGGTTAAGCGTGATTAGAGGGCGCTTGTGTGCGCAAAATTAATTGAGTGCTGTCAAAGGCATGCAGATTATGCGTTTGCAGTTAATTTTCGCTTGACACATTCAAGTGGAGTGTAAATTATCACCAATTGGGGGGAGCAGTGATGGATTGAAAAGCAATATAAATGGTTGGTTAGAGTGGGCCAAATGATTCTCTTGCAAAGTGCAAAGTCGGGCGATATGTTTAGGTAACTCTTGAATTGATTTGTCTTACACTAAAAGAGGGATGTTTTTTGTGGGAGCACCTGGCGGTATTTTTCGCGGAAAAATGACCAGCGATCGGTGGTAAAGTATGGGACGACAAAGAACAAAGAAGGTATAAAGGAGATATCAATGAAACTGAACTTAAATCGAACATGGGAAGATCATAATTTTCTGTTGGTATAAAATCAATTAAGTCATTAACGCTGAGGATTGTCCTTTTTCCTCGTTGGTGATTTATGTTGTGAAAGAACCAGAAACTCGGATGAGCTGCAGACAGCTACGGCGTTTGTAACGAGCATACTACCTCTGCGCGATCATCGGCAAAGGAAACGGCATCTTGTAGCTTCTATCATAACGTGACTACCTCGCCTTAGACTTGTTTCACAATCACAATCATTATCTGTCATGAGCTTTTTAAAAACCTATCCGTTCACTGTACTAAAAGGAAGGGTAGATCTTTAAACTTTGTAGGCGCAGTGGCTTAGTGTGGTTAGTGTGTTGGACTACTAAGCGAGGGGTCCGAGGTTCGAATCCCGCAAAAACACAAATTCCAACTTAGGGTAGGGTTTTTTCAACTGCTTCTCAATTAGCCGTTTGGAGTCGGCATAAAATTGTAGATCCCTTCCATTCGTTCCAAAAATGAAAAACTCTCACAAAACGAATGGTTGTGAGAAGCTAGGCCTAGGGTCCCTCCGAACCTGTTGCGCCAACTATTTAATTTATTTTTATTTTTAGAACTTTAAAATATGGCGTTTTTGGTGATTCTCATACATTTTGTTGGCGTTTTTAACTCGGTTGTAAAAGGATATATACGAGCACCTTTTGTGTATAATTTCATGCCTTTATTGCGGCATTTTTTTGGAAATTTTTAGGTTTTTTTTGGGGCGTTTTTTGGCGGCTTTTTAGGTTGTTTTCAAAGCTTTTTTGTTTTAGATTTTCTTCGATTTCTTTTGCGGACATTTTTTGGCACTTTTTTTTTTTTTTTTTTTTTGAGCCGATTTTTGGATCATTTTTGAGGGCATATCCTTCAGAGTTTTGAAATTGAAATAAAATTCATATGAAAGCTACACTTTTGCATGCCTATCCCGCCCACAAGAAGTGGACCCTTTTCCGCGGGTTCAACCTGAAGACCCTCCTTTAGTAGTCCACAACAATAATAATCAATGAACCACTGCGACCACATGAAACAAGGTTTATTCTACTGAATAGTACACCTCACCAGATTAAGGAAAAGTAGACAAATTTTATACCTATATAAGAAGACTGTGCGAAGATGTATGTTTGCCCGCAGTTGACACAAGAACCAACTAATAGATTTAGATGAAACTTTTTTCAAATTTTTCTCAAGCTTCCGAGAATGCCATAGGTTAGTTAGTTCAGTGCCACGCCTACTTTTTTGGAATATTTTTAACTAAAATGTATTTTTTCGAACTTCACTTCGCTTTACTTGCTAACCTATTCAAAGTAAAACAATAAAAAAACAAAGAAAAGTAGTTAAAGGAGCCAAGACTTGCTTAAATATATGAGGCTATCGATAAGCTTTCTGTTGCCAAAAAAACAGATTTACAGACAAAAATCTAGGGCGATTACATTAAATTAATTTCATCAAATAAAAAAAATATCTGTAACGATTGCTTTTGACAGTGGTTCATGGTTAAAAGTATGGGGGTGTTTTTTAATACCTCCGCAGTATTGACAAGAAGAAATAACTTTTAATATTTCCAATTTATTGAACTTTTTCTGTAATATTTTTATGTTCAAATTTAATAACTGCTCTATTGAAATGCTCATTTTAAGACGATTTTCTGAACTTTGATCTCGAAAGATTATAATCCAATATTTTTGTTCTACAATCTAATGGATTGAATCTATACTTATAATAAAACTGTAGGCAATTTTTTTGTTACCTAATGGCGTGAAAACTACTGCACAGATTTCGATGAAACTTTTTTTGAAATGTTCCTTAAGATTTTGTGCAACACATAGGCTATTCCCCTTTATTGCCATGCCTATTTTTTGGAGCGTTTTTGACCAAAATGTGTTTTTTTTTCAGACTTCACTGCCTTTAACTCGCCATTACTCAAATAATTCTTAATCAATGCAAACAAAACAAAATACTAAGGAGAGCCAACACTTTTATAGTTATTTCAAGCCATCAATCAGCTTTCTATGTCCTCTAGAAGCTGAGCTACAACCTAAAAAATAACATGAAAAAAATAACTTTATTTTCTCAAATCGAATATTATCAGCAGCCGCGGTTCTTGATCGTTGTTCTGCTTTGGGGTGGTTTGGTGGCGCACATCGCACAAGCACGTTCATATGAAAAAAAAAAACAGCGACAATATATTTCTGAGGAAATGCACAGATGGCTGATGACGTGTGGTGTGGTGACGGACGTATGGTGGAGGTGTTGTATATAAAAATTGAGTTCATGGTTTTTGTTTTAATGGTTGTTATAGTACCTACGTTGATACCTACAGTAAAGAATTCAAGAAGTAAAGACGATATAGGTGAATTATGTTGTTTGATTTATTTATTGTTGGTGTAGATACAAATTTCCGTTAGGGCTTTTGTTTTAGTGGTTGTTTTGATATTACCTACATAGTAAATAGATTTGTTTGATTTATTGTTTCATATTGACAATGTTCACCGCTTTGTTTTAGCTAGACTGTTGATTTTAAACAAATATGCCGTTAAGAAAACGGTCAAATCTCTTTTATTGGAAATTACACAGTCTCCCGCCGCGTACGAAGTTGCGGGCACAGCTAGTAATATATAAAATGTTTGACATTTATACTTTTGTTTATATACAAACGTCAATTTTACTTAAGGCTTTTTATAAAATATTTTTATCTACTTCACAATTTTACTTTTAAGCTTTAAGTTTTCCAAAATGATTAGATTTAAATATATCGATATTACTTTTGGACCCAAATATATTATTTTCTCGCTTGGTTAAGAATTTAGAGTTAGTTGAACGTACTACTCAATGGGATGATTTAGATAAAGTTTTTTTTTAAGAAAAATGTTTTTAAAATACGAACAAATGAAAGTAATGCTTAAAAAGGGAGCTACATTGATATACAATGAGAATATTATTCTAACAAGTACCTAAGTCAATTTAATTTTAAAGTGTTTTTGTAAAAGGTTATAATATTATTTTTTTTTTTTTTTTTTTTTTTTTTTCTTTAAGTTCTGAAGCGCAGAGATGTTTCTAGTGGATTTTCTTTTAAAGATAAGGGCGGTCCAGAAATTCCAATTCATTGCCTCAGAAATATAGCTATTACATTCCATAAAGTGAGTAATTGACTGAGTAATTAATAAGATAATTCGAGCATACATTAATTTTCCTTTAAAGGTTTAGAAAAATATATACCTACTAAAGGAAGCACAGCGGCACTCAACAGGATCTTTTTCAAAGGGGATAAAAGACCACGGGAATTTACCAACGCTTGACAATTTTCTATATGTATTGTAATATTTAAAACCAATAAAAATTAGTAGGTATCAAAACAAAACATTTTTGGTGTTGAAATATATCCCATAGATATTTAAATCAAAGATGTATTCAAATATAATAAGATTAGGCACGTTGGTTCTAAAAAGCAAAAGAAGTATTGAATTTGAAGTGAAAGTATTAAAACTGTAATCTGCAGTTTATTTAATTCGAATTTTTCAATATAAATAAGAGTTTTATATTAATACTTTTGCATTGAAACCCACCTCCATCTATATCAAAATTTAATATTTCCAACTTGGAATGGACGACGCACATTGAAAGTACTAGCAAATGTAGTACATACCACAAAAAAAAGTAGCATTTTCAAACAAAATGTAGTACATGTTTTTTTTTTTAATTTAAATTAACTTTCTCTCATCAGAAGCACTACTGTGTGAATGACAGCATAAGTCCAGCATATATGCAGATAGTTCTTCAAATAATTAAGTTTCCTAAACTATTTTCTGTTTTTTTAATTTCACCCATATTGCCACAATGTCGCTATTTTGAGGTCCCCATTTCAAAATAAGATCGAAAACCCCAATCAACAAGCGCCACTGGTCATTTAAAGTGTCCAAATTTGCTTTCTTACAGGGAAGCTCCTTAAATAAATCTAAAATGGTTGGCTCTTAAGAAATGTAGTACTTTTGGGTAACAATGTAGTTTGTAGTACGTCGTTAAAAAACCCAGAAAATATGGGGCACAGTACTATATATATGTAGTACAAGTGGTAACGCTGGTCATAAGGCTGAATTCAAGTAAAATTCAATCAAAATTATCTTTCTTCTTCAATTATTCATACGTCCGTGGCTATAAGAAGACCGACTGCGTTTTGTCAGGAAAAAGGGCAAAATGGAGAAATTGGCGAGCGGGACAACAATATAAGATACAAGTGTTGCCGATTGGTTGCAGTTGATGACAGTTGATGACGACTGTGTGTCATCTTTCCTGTTAGACCGGAACGGAATAAAGGCGCATGTGACATACAGATGGATGAGTGCAAGTATTTTCCAGGTTTTAGTGTGATTTGAAATTAGTGCGTTAAATTCAAGAAGACCTGTTACTTAAGCCACGATTACACATGCCACTTTTCATGTCGAATTTTAACATGCCAACGTCATTATGAAGTAAACATTTTTTGTCCTTAATTTGTCACTACGTGTGATCGCCTGTCAATAGTCTGGTCACGCGGGCTGTAGCAGCTTACTCTCACAAAAGACACACGATTGATCACCGAGTGGCCGAATTTTTGGGACTTCAGCCAGCATGTCAAAACTTAACATGGAACTTATTTTACAGACCGTTGATAAATAAATAAATAAATAAATAAATAAATAGATAAATAAATAAATAAATAGATAGATAAATAAATAAATAAATACACAATTTACTTGGCTAATATTTTTGGATTTTTTTTTTTTAGAAAAATGTACACAATGAAGTAAACAAAAACAACAAAACCACACCGTAACTAAAATCGTTAAAGCAAGTCCCAAACTTGATCCCTAATTGCTTTCCGACTTAGAACTTTTCATTTGCTTCCTTCCTACTTATAATTAAAGTTTGAATAATCACCGCCATTGGGAAAATAATTCCAATTCAATTCACTAGACATTCGCCAGACCATGAACTTGAAAAACTCGTTGAACTTGCACGTCTTATTGCGTTCGCTGTCTGTTTTGTTAACTAACAGCCTCGCATTTAAAGCAATTACCACAAGTTAGTTGAAGTGAACTGACTAACCTAACCTCAGTTTACGAGAACATTTGGATCGTTACAAAAAACAAAAAACAAAAAACAATAAACTTCCGATTCCAGTTATTTTAATTTATTCCACTCGCAATCGGTTTTTTATTTCGCGTGAGTAAGCAAGCAAATTCATTAAATTTATTTTTTGCTTGCCAGCCCACCAATCTCTATTTCTAAATCCATGCTGCCAATAAAATCTCAATTAAACTCAAACCCCGAATGAATGCGGCCAGACACAAAGTTCTGGGCCTTTTACAAGCATTTATCGAGGGCACCAATAAATAACCACAGCTTCACCCATTCTGCGTATGGAGACTGGAGAGAGGGAGCTTGTTCTGAAATTGAATTCCATAAATCATGCCGCCGCCGGTGGTACTTATATGTGTATTGGATATGCACGTTTATGGGCCACAAATGGATATAGCGCACCAGCTTGTACATCCTAAAAAGCGGTCCAGACACTTTTTTTTATTTTGGCTTACATAGAAGAAGCAACCGATGAATGTAAAGAAATACGAGGCAAGACCTTTAGGTTTGTCGGACTTTTATAAAAGGTCGGACAGTTGAAGTCACATTTGACAATTTGATTGGATACAACTCTGAGATTTGCCACAGAGAAGTCCACATCCCCGTTAATATATCTTTTTCTCTTGTTCAGTCAGTTCGTTCCTCTTGCAACTGCAGTGATCATTTATTCGGCCCATGATGACAGAATTGGTCTAGTCAATTCATCTCAGAGTAACTGACAACCTCATTCAAAGTCTCCTCAAATCCCCATTGAGATGCCAACCATCCATTATCTAATGCCAGTCAACTGTTCGACGGTCTGCTTCTTTGGCACGCTCCTTCGAAGGACATGTAAGCCCGATTTGCACTTTGGCGCATTCTCATAAACGTTATTTCGAGATATTTCATACAGTTCCATCTTAGGCGCAGTCAGGCCGGAGACAAAACATGCCTTACTCGTCGCCCCACACATTATTGTTATTTATTACATTTTCGTTTGTACTGCGATTTTAGGTTATGTCTCGCAACCTTCCCCTCCGAGCACAAAGCAATAAATAAAAAATTTATGAAAGCATTCGGTAGTCATTTGGAAGCAAATACAAATAAAACTGCAAAGAAAACAAAAACAAAAACAAAATGGGGAAAAAAATGTTACGTATCCGCCGCAGTGAGCGGGGGGTATATATCAAGCGTTCGTACGCTTGACAGCTGGGAGAACCAAAAGGGGACGATCTGCCGCCTGTTGTACAGCAATGAACAGCACGATGTACGTCGTCGTTGTCCTGCTATACTGAGTGACTGTGTGTGTGTTTTGTTTGCGGACGAAAGCAATTTTGTTCAGATAGTAAAGCAGAGGGAAACGTTACGAAGCCCAGCAACAATAACAAAAAATAAAAAGTATCTCATCCGCATCAGGTTCCCATTTTTGTGATTCGTTTCCTCCTTCAGATTCAGGCTTTGTGGCGATTTTTTTCATGTTATGCGGGAGTTATGAAAGACGAGACGAATTTTTCACACAAACGACGAACACTATTAGTAAAGAAAACATCTCTGAAAGTTTTAATTTTAAATTGAGTTGGCGGAGAAGAGTTGCCGGTATACTGGAGCTGGTATGCTGATGCCAGTTAATTGGGTAAATTCAATTTAATTGTTGGAATTTGTTCAGCAGATATTATTTGATGCATTCTGAGTTGCTGTGCTTTTTTTTGAAGAAATAAACTTATTCTGCGTCGGGATTTTGAAATTGATTCACTCGGCTGAATGTTTTTAATTGGATTGGAAAGTTTATTTAATTTAGACGGGATTTGGAGCAGGTATGGTTCAGTGCAAACACACACACATTTCATGTCTACAAGTGGAACTCAATGGGCACGAGTCCCTGGACGTACTTTGAATATCTGTGTGGCGGACGACATGGCTATCGATTTCTTTATCAAACATTCTCTAGAAACGAATGTAGTCGTAGAGGCTGAGACTACAAAGAAGTTGATGCAGTGGTTGGGGACTTCAGCTTTTGGAATTTGCGCTCAATTAGCCATTGATACTGAAAAAATATTTGTATTTTTTAATGGACTAGCGGGAGCTGCTTCTTAAGCGTGGCAAGGATGTGCAATTCTTGGTTTTATACATGAACTCAGTACATAAAAGGGAGCAGGCATTTTTTTGGTCACGAGTCAAGAGTTTACATTTAAGGGCCAATTTATATCATAGAAGTTTTCTTTACATAGCAAAACCAACGAACTAACCAATGAGCCACTTAAGTTACTAATACTCAGCTTCTGGGCGCCACTTTTAGGCGAGGTTTTCTTTTCCGAGAAATTGAACTAGAAAAATATTTTCTAAAGTAATAAGCCATTTAGTAATCCTAGAATTCCACAAAATGCAACAGCCACTTACATTTTAAAAAAATTATGAGTTCAGAGTGTTAAAAGAAATAACGGCCGGTGTGTGTTAGGTTCTTACCTTTTTCTTTCTACACCAATGAACTATCGAAAAACGCAGAAACTACTGCAGGTGGTAGTAAATGATTTTTTTTTAGTAGCTACTGTTCCTATCCAGCTCGACTTGTAACAAGTTTGATGCGCTGTATAATTCTATACTAAGAACTCGTGATCGTGGGTTGATTTTCATATCTACAACTGTCTAATTGTACACAAAGAACTAGTGATCGTAGGTGATTTTCGTGCGCACGACTTTGACTGGCTTTGCCATTTTCGATAGACAACACAAAAATAAATTCAATCAAAGATCTCTGCTAAAGTAAGCTAAATGTCGGACCAGTAACGTGCGACCCAGTAGGTTGCAGTGCACTAGACCCTCTCTATTGTTCTAAAGTAAACCAATTAACTCAGCTTGTAAACGGGCCAACATGTATACCTTATGCTAACGGACAATATCCCAAGACACCGGACTAGTTTCATACCTCCCAGCTCCCACCCTGATAAGCGCTTTACTGGAGTATCACCGCCTCGAGGCTCGACAGACCATTAACGTGCGACCCAGTAGTGTACACTTTTTTTTAGGTAAAACAACAATGTAGCCCAAACTCACGAATCCGACATTTTGACATTTTTTGAGCGGATCTATGCCAGTGTTGCGACTGAAAATTTTCAAAAAGGGGACTAAAAAGGGGCCTGAGCAGACAAAAGGCGCCTCCACATAAAGTAGCAATAAAAAAAAAACAGCAACAAGGACACTGACTTTTTTTCATATGTCTGCAGTCGTTTTCGTTCAATTAAGAATTAAATCTTACTTAAACTGAAAAAGGGAAAATTGTAATCATTTTTCAAAGAGTGGGGGCCACTGAGGCCCAAAAAGCGACCAAACGGTAACGCTGGTCCCTGCAACGAATTGTCCATCAAAAGACTATCGCTGTACATCTCCAAGCCATTAAATCTCTGATGCCAGCTGCAAGTTTGAGAATTAATTTTTCACTGAAATACGAAAAAGAAAAAAAAAACACCAATCCGTGTCGGTTTGCCAGATCCCGCTATCCCACAGCTTCAGGAAGACCTCCAAGATGACCTATAAATTGGTCTACTAGGCAGTGTCACTAGGACAAAGTAGCAACTTAACAGCGAGAAAAGAGTTCGGCACCCAAATTGCCTCAGTGACTAGCGCCCGGTTCAACCCCCACAAAGAAAAAAAATTCAAATTTTCAAATTTTTGTTAAAAAATTTTTTTCAAAAAAATTGTTTTCAAATCCCCACTAAAATATAAATTTTTAATTTGTTTTTGAAAGCCCCACCTTTCGACAAACTTTTCCCAAACATCCCTGTGTTAGGTTGCTGCAAAAATAAATAGAAAACACTCGACAGGTTAACTACAAAAGCTTCTAAAACGACCGCACGCACTAATAATGATAATAATTTCCCTCACCGAATATCCTTGCACACCTGTCAGTGGTATTGTGTGCAAAACTGCCAGTGCCAGCCTATCTGGGCAACTTCATCTAAATGGCAATTTGTCATTTTAATTAAAACGCTGGCGAACAGATACTAATCATCCGGACAGTCAATAACTTCACCCAAATTGACATTTCCCAACCACGAAACGGCGTCATCGATAGCCTCGACACAAAAAGCCATGAATCTGCCTCTGTCTACAACATATTGCCAATTCTCGATAATTGAATCAATTGTGTCCATCGGATGTGTCAGCTTTTCCCCAATTTCCCTGCGTCATTTTGAATTAAATTATCAAATTTCCCTCGCCCTATCTTTCTCTCTCTTTCGGTCGTGAAATTTTAATCAAAATGTGTAATCAACTTTCCGGCGCAGGAACAAAAAAATTAAACAAATGGAATTCCTATACGGTATTGTTTGATCAGCGCCTCCGGATCCCAATCCGATTTCCTGGTATTTGCAATTTAATTAAATCGTTTTCCGGAAATTCAAATAAATTTAACTGCCCATCACGCCCGCTCCCCCCTCTCTCTCTTTCTCCCTGTGCAAATAGATTGAGTTCCGGCGAAAAATCCCACCCACCGCCCTCGGGTCATCGTCCTTTTGTCCTGTGGCTTTCATCAACTCGTATCATACACAGCCGCCACTACACCACTGGTACTGGTGAGACCATTGGAACCACAAAGAGCCCAGTTATAGTTTTAATGTGCGATGACTATCCCCGTCTATTCCCACCGACCTAGTGGGTGGCAATTCCGGCCGGCAAATCCAAACAGCACACACTCATTCCATCAGGCACATAGCCAGAAAGAGACCGACAAGTAGGGAAAAAAACTACACAGTAACGGTTAAAGGAGGAAAAAAAATGCAACAAGTCGCAATAGAGTCATGTTGCATGATTCTGTTTGCGGAGCGCAAATATCCGCCACTAGCTCACCTTATCGGGCTGATTCCACCCACCCGCCTATTGATTTCAAATGGTTCTCGAGCGCCCGTAGACACGCCACCCCCGCCTCATTGGGGTCTCGCACGTAACACGACGATAAATAAGTTGCCAGCAGCGTGCCAATTACAAATCTATGCCAATTCGCTTCTCTACTTGCTTGTCGAGTTGGATTACCCGCTTTTGACACCAAAGGCTTACAATTGTGACTGCGGGTGTCATTCTTCGGCACGCTCGACACCGCTAAGCCGGCAAGTGTTAAATACCTAAATGCCGCCTAATTCGAAACTAATTGAATGCGCGACGATCGAATCGCTTAAGCTAAATCCAGATCCGGACAATAAAGCGCGCCAACAACTGGTCTGAGTAGGCTCACAAGGAGCGCGCGTATATACTTTATCGACATCATTGGTGGCAAGTTACTAAGCCGATTCGCTTGAATGGGGTGAAAGAAACCATTTGCCTGATGGTTTTATTTAATTTGGTGTGCTTTTGTTTATTGAATGTGCATGATCCGTTCCGCATTGTTGCGAATTGACACGAATTCCACATGCCAACTGCTGACGGTTGTCAGGGTGGTTGAGCTGATTTATGGTCTTATTCATGCGGCCATGTTAGCTGCCTGCCAATTGATGAATACGGATTTATGGCCCATGCCACTGGGAGTGTGTGCGTCAAGTGTGTTGGGGGCCTTTTCCTGAAAACTCGCATTGGAATGATGAGACGAGCGAGCGTTTATTTCGCCTCGATTCGCGCAACACTTAAAGTGGATTATGACTTTGTTTGATGTTGACGACATTAATGGTGATTCCACATGAAAGTGCCTTGTGCGTGCTTGTTGGTGTGTGTGAGAGATGACTAATTGCATGCGACATGGAACGTTTGTTTATTTGGTAATAGGTTGCGATTGGAACCGATGGGTGTCCGATTAAAGGAGCCACTAAAACATTTTTTGTGTTATTTCTGATACTCGTTGAGTCGCTAGCGGCTGGTTGGTTTAAGACTTTGGGAAAAATTTAAAATTTTGCTGTCACCCAGCCTATAGGCTTTCGTTCTGAATTACGAATTTTTCGAAAATCTATTGTACGATAGTTTAGATAAAATCTATATATTAATACGGAGTTGCCTAGAGCGTGTTTCCACCCATTTTTGCTATTATACGTCACATAATGCCAACACTACCTATATAATATATATTTGGGTAGGGGACAATACATAGAAGTGCACAATACAAAAATTTTCCACAAATTATGAATTACAACAGGTAAATTTAAGCGAATTGCATGAAATTACAACAACAACAACATTGCACCTACGTGAAGTTAGCTCGCACTTTTTTCTAGAATAAAAAACGTGAAATGCAGTTCGATAGACAATCGTTTGTAGTTGTTTGTAGTGAAATTCTTATCGTTTTTAGTTCAATCGTTAGAAAGTTAGAACCATTTGAAAAAAAAATCGCAATCCCTTAATATCTCTGAATCTCTGAAACCGCAGCAAGCAAAGTGATCAAATTTCTAAAATCTATTTTCGAAAGTGTTCGACATTACTAATCTAATAAAACTCAAATTGTACCAATTGGCCTAACGATTTATGATTTAAATGAAATTTAAGCAAAATGTTGGCTTCTAACTTAAGGTCCTCATAACTCTAAAACTGTTGAACTACAAACGATGAAACTTTGCATATCTATTCTATGTACCCTTTTCTACCTGTGATATAAAATAGAAGACAACCCGCATTACTGGACACTTTTTATTCACAATTTAAGGGAAGCCAGAAATGGTTTCGATTGCCTAATTTTAAGCGCTCCGATATTTTCCTTTCATTTCCCCTTCAAAACTGAACTTATAGAATAAATTGGTCGAATTTCGACCACGGGGCGACCCCTAGTTTAGATAAAACCTGGGCCGGCATTCTGTAAGGCGAAAACGTCTACACGTTTTCGTGCGCACGAACGGTTTGCTTCATGTAACATCAAAAACGAAAGAAATTCTCGTGGCCGCGAAAAAAAATCAAACGAACACATTTTTTTTGACGTTTTCGCTTTTCTTGCTTCATGTAACCCTAAAAACGAACAGATTTTATCGTCTCCACGAAAGAAAACAAACGACAGCTATTTTGTTGACGTTTATC
This sequence comes from Cheilosia urbana, assembly GCA_946477585.1. NCBI lineage: Eukaryota > Metazoa > Arthropoda > Insecta > Diptera > Syrphidae > Cheilosia > Cheilosia urbana. Next base: position 11,803,312 of record OX297854.1, on the reverse strand, counting down.
ATTTTCGTTTTTATTCTAACTGAATTTGGTGGTTTTAAAATTGTGCTGAATATTTTATTAGATATGTTAGCAAATTATTATTTTTTGACCAGCGACAGCGAAGAAAGTGAAGTTGAAATTGAACATGTGAACTTAAGAAAAATTAGAAAAAGTTTGCGGGATTGTTCAAATCCTCTCACATTACCTGACAAAAAGTTGGTTTATTTTGATGAAAAAGTTAGTTAATAATTTAGTTAAAAAGTTCGTTTTTCTATTTAGTTTTGTGCAACGTTTTCGATTGAACAAAGCCGCCTTTAATTATGTGCTGGACAATATTATTTTTGCATACAGGTACACGAACGACAAACGTGCCTCCTATTTTAAAACTTTCCGCAACATTAGAAGTACTGGCTGGAGGAGGATCCGCTTCGTAAACAATCAAATTCCACTTTAAAAATATTTTCAATTGTCAGCTGTTCGTTGTCAAAACAACTTAACGAAAATAAAACGACATACTGAGACTGCCAAACTATAATTTTGCTGTCACACAGTTTCTCAAACCTAAACGAATGTGAAGAAAAAAACGTAAGGAGCTACATGAAGTAAATTTTCGCTATCGCGTGATTTCTATCGTTTCTTGAAAAGCGAAATCGTTTTTCGTTTCGTTTTTTACAGAATCTGGCCCCTGAGTTTGCTATCATGTTAGGAATGACCATTTTACCTTAAGAATGAATGTTTTTTTTTTTTTTTTTTAAATCATTTAGACCGTTTTTGAGGTTATGAGTTTAGTTTTCAAAGGCACTGTTATTCGATTTTTTAGAGAAAAAACTGGGCGACGTTACTCCATCTTCTAAGCTCAAATAGGAATTCTGATCAACATCGTTTGAGGCGTTTTCGAAAAAAAAAACTCGTATAATAATGGGGCTAACGTGCAAAAAAAAGTAACTTCGATCTGTAAGCCCACAAACTCCAAATCCGAAGTTTGAAATAAATAAGTTCAGACCTCAGGAGCTGAATTGAGGGACCAACTTTCTTTCGTACGAAAACAATCACCCCAATCATTGAATCCGACGGATGCTCTGCGGAGGGAGTAGTACCTGTTTTGAACATTTCCCCTATCATTGAAAACGCCGGTAGGTAAGTGAGCGGATGTCGGTAGCGAAGTTCACATTTTATGCCTATCATTGAAAACGCAACCGATCCGCGGTTCATACAAATGTTGTTGTTTTCAATCCGCATCAAAATCGATGCGGATCTCGAAGAGATAACACACATACACGCAATAATAGTTTTATTTTTCGAAAAAAAGGATAAATTTAAAAAGTTTACGAACAGTTAATTGATCTTTCCGATTTAGAAAACAAACAACCCGTCCTCAGTTTCAGGCAATGGTGAAAATTATGAAAAAACATCCAGACATCTTTTCCTCGCATTCTAACACCACTCTTCTAATGCTTCTAGTATCACTATTACTAGCAATTTCTTCTAAATTTAAGAAAAATACAATGCTATCCATGTTCGTACACATTATAAAAACAAAATCGAATAAGAAAAAATGTTCATTTGACAGCTGACTCGCTGGACTACAAGCAATCGGTAATGCGGTTTTGCGGACCGATAATGTAGTCCATCCGCCGTTTTCAATGATAGGTTTTCACTTGTGAAGTGATCAACTGCGGATCGGATCGAATCCGTCCGTAGAGCATCCGGCGGATTCAATGATCGGCCTGAATATCTTTCTATTACTCCGTATACGAGAAAGTTAAAAATATTACATTATTTATATTCGATTTCTGTTAGCATTAAACTTGAATATTTTGTCATTGAAATAAATAAATAAAAAATTAAAATTGAATTACTAACTCATTTTAATATATTTTCAGTTTATTAATGCTTTATCGAAAATTCGTCTTTTTTACGTTTCGGCTGTGATTCCAATTTAAGATGAGTTCAAATGTGAAACCGACAAGCTCAAAAGATCTAGAAAAAATGTTTAGAAAAACACTGATGTAATGTTTCTGCAAACAGCTCATGCTGTCCATGTTTTCTTCGTTTCTCAATGACTTTGTTTTTTCTTGACAAATAATAAATTATTATTCAGTTGCAAGACAGAAAAATGTGAAAGCTCTGCAGATATATATATTGTAAATTGGGCGACAACGTATTCTTATTTCATGAAGCAAGAAAATAAACTAACTAAATGACTTTCTAGTCTGCACTTTTATACTTAAACTTGTGTAGCCATGTTTCGATGAGTTCGGTAACCTTAGCTTCTGTAATGTGACGACTTTGGGGATGTGTTTAAAATCTCCCCCCACCCAATAGGATTATTAAAATTTGTAAAATTCGCTTACACTAAACGAACACTGTGCTTCCGAGGAATGCCCTCAAGGACTGGGTTAGAAATGATTGCGGCGATAAGCGAACATAGAGTTGAAGTATGTTTTCGATTAGACGGAAGTATGATATGACATGGAAAATTTTATGAATGCAGTATTTTTAAGAATTGTTGTAATATTACCTCAGCAACAGAAGTCTTTTTTAGAAAAGAAAAACAGTAACCCAGCTTATGGATTATGAATGTAAATCGTTTCTGGTGGTTGTAGAAGACTTCAACGTATTCAATGGCGAACAGGGAAGGTTAGCTAAGTCATCAATAAGGTACATTTCTGGATGTGAGGCCACTTACTAAGTAGGGGAACGGAGAAGACGGAGGTAGCATTGCTAGTGGAGCCACTTCTGTTATGCTTCTGTGGGATCTGGTTTCTTTAGTCCTAAGCAGCGGTGCCACTCTTTTTTCGTAGTAGATTCTCTAAACGAAAATCAGTGACTGCATTTTTTGCAGTAGATTCTCTAAAAAAAAACTACCAAATTGAATTTTATTTCAGTAAATTTGTTTTCAAACAAAACCAAGGTAGTAAGTAGTAATAGGTAAAACAAAATAACAGAAACAAAACAAATTTAATAAAAACGAGTAGGTATTTAAAAAAAAAAAAACAGAAAAATTCATAAATTCATCAAAGTGCATACGCATTCTATAAAAACGCATTAGATTTAATTTGTTGGCAGTAGATTTAAACTTTGAAAAAGAAATGCAGCAGTTGCAGCAAAGTGGCAACGCTGGTCTTAAGCACTGATATATTATGAATAGTGGCGCCCTCTGGACCAGAATTCATTATTTTTTGTCATTAGCTCGCAATAGTTTTCACAGTCTTTATATTCCTGCAGTCCATCCGAACATTGAAGGATTTAGGATAGAGACCAGGGTGCTCATCTGGGATACCAAATTTGGAGAGGTGGTTACTAGAGCCACCAAAGAAAAATGAGCGCCCCTGCCAGATTAGGACCCTGAATGTTTGTGTTGCACATAGTTTGTGGGACTTTGCCAATTACGACGGAATTTGCTTTCAGCCCTTGTGTGCTGCTTTAGCGCTTTATTAAAATGAAAAAAAAAATAATTCATATAGCATTTGGGACAGTCTATGCAGGTGGCAGACTTGATCGTACCCTCACCATTTTGTTTACATACATAATAGTTACTTCTCTCGGGAAAGGCGAACCTATAACGCTTCAACAGCGCCCCGAGATGCCTGCAGATGTATGTTTGTTCTGCACTTAAACTGCTGCAAATTGTAGTCTTCTGGAAATATATCCCCAGGAAGCGAGTTCCAAAGTTGGCTTGTCCTGTAACAGAAGGAGTTTTTGAAAGTTGATGTCCTCGCGGTTGTCAAGTGTACTGTATGGTCATGAGCATTAGCAGCCTGTCTTGTTGGGCGCCCAAAAATTGCATTTCGAGGGATAATGTCTTTGAGTTCCTCAGAACATCTACCATGGAAGTACCTATAGAACAAGCATAGGTCAGCGACTTGTCTTCTGTGCACCAACGGTTGTAGATTCGATGTGAGTGTAGGGTCTCCAATGAGTCGAACTGCTCGTCTCTGTATGCTATCAAGCAGGTTAAGTGAATGTTTTGGGGCCGAGCTCCATATATGGGAACAATATTCCAAGCCTGGTCTAACCTGTGCTTTGTAGAGAAGGAGAAGTTGCTTGGGGCTAAAGTACCTCTTTGCTCTAAATAGGTAGCTCAACTTTGCGGAGGCCGACTTTGCGATATAGGATATGTGCTTCTGCCATGTGATTCCTGAATTGACTGTGACTCCTAGAAGGTGCATTGAGTCCTTTTGATGGATTGGAAGGTCATCCATTTGGATCTGAGGAACTGTTGATGCATTTTTTCTGGAAAATTTTGTGAGCTGTGTCTTTTTTGCATTAAATACAACCAAATTGTCCCTTCCCCACTTCAAGATTTTGTCCAGATCATCATTTAGAGAATTAATTTGTTCACATCTCTGACTGTGCGATGTAGCCGTATTCACAGGCCCATTGTTCGAGATGGAGGATATAAGAGTGCTGTCATCTGCAAAGCTGTAAATATTATTATTTGTTGATCCAAGCAAATCGTTGATGTGGAGAAGAAACAGAGTTGGAGAAAGAATAGATCCTTGGGGCACTCCTGCATTTATAGCAAACGAATTGGATGATACACCATCTACAACAACTTGGTCGATCTTCCCAGAAGAAAATGTTGCATCCATCCGCAGAGTTGTTGTGGTAATCCATAAGACGCTAACTTGCCTAATAGGGCTCTATGCCAGACTCGGTCAAATGCCTTTGATATGTCCAAGGCTACGGCTCTGGATTCGCCGTGTTGTTCAATTGATTGTGTCCATAAGTGCGTTACGTAGCTTAGCAGGTCACCAGTTGAACGACGGCTCCGAAATCCATATTGCCTGTCGCTTATTAATCGATGGCCTTCTAGATATTTGATTATTTCGACATTTATTGACTTTTCCATTACTTTAGAGAGCATTGAAAGTAACGCTATTGGAAGATAGTTTTGTGGCGGACATTTCTTCCCTTTCTTTGGAATAGGTTGAATGCGAGCGGTCTTCCAGCAAGAAGGAAACGTCTTCTGGGAGTACGACATGCTAAACAGCTTACAGAGTACAGGTGCAAGTTCTGGTGCACAGTTCTTGAGTACTATAGCCGGGATTCCATCGGGTCCCGTTGCCTTATTGGAATCTAGTTCTTTAAGGATTGCGGGTGGCCGTGGCGCAGTGATAGAGTGTTCGCTTGTTGAGTGGGAGGTTACGTGTTCAAATCCGAGCCAGTACCACGAAACATTTTTCACAAATAAAAAACTATGAATAAGTTTAAGTGAATTATAAGCGAACACAAATATCAATAATTCTCCCCTAGCTATTAGGACGCCACTCGTGGAGAATATCCACTGCGCCACAAACTCTTTCCTATCCCTCTTTCTCTTCCTAAAAAAACTTGAATGCCGCGCTGTGCCCCGCATTATAAGGGTATTCATAACCCCTTGAGTGCGAGTAAAATTATAAAAAAAAAAAAAAAAAAAAAAATGCGTTGAATTATTCGAGGCCGAAATTTCACTTCTGCCATCGATGATTGTATCCTCGGGATATTTGGTGGCTCTAGCTGTGCAGAATCTAGGGTGGAATTTGTTGCGTTAAATTTTACCGCAACAAGGTCGACTCTAAGGTCCCTTTCTCTTCCCACCCGTGGTCCCTCTTTTCTTGGGTTTTGTGCTCGAGGTCCTGGGATGTGGACGGGCATCCGAGGTCCCCATCAACCTTCGGACCACCTCCTTGGAGCCTAAGGGTACAACCACTTAGGTACTCGACCGTGACAGGCCGGTCACAAGCCATCAGACGGGCGGTCTGAATGGCGAAGAATGGGAGTTCCGGTTGCGCAGCCCTTCGGACGGAAGGGAGACTCACAACCGTCGATTGGGGGCGAGCGGAAGTCGGATGGTGAGCCTGGCAGGTCGTCAGGAGACTCCCACCGACCCAAGAGCACAAACGTACCGACAGGAGGTCGGTACAGACGAAAGAGTGGGGGGAGGACGATCCCCTTAGCCAACACTCCACCGAGGGATAAATAGACAAACAACTATTATGTCTATTCAAAGGGTGTGGTGGACAGCCAACACAAAACACCCCAACGACTGTCACACAGTAATTGGTGACACCAACATTATGTTCGATGGGTGGAGAGACGACGATCTCTCTTACGAATCACCCCGCCGCTGGAGCAACGAAGGAGCAGCAGAGGAGTGCAGGCGGACGGCCAACGCAAACAGGCACTCTTCAACAAGAACTACCACTACCACGGTAGAGAGTCTCGTTCGATGGGCATAGGGAAGACGATCCCTAGGTAAACGCCCCGACGATGGAGCAACGGAGGAGCAGCAGAGAGTGTAGGCGGACGGCCACGTAGAAAGCACTCCAACCCACCCGCACAGGAAGTGCGTGACAACACAATTATGAACACCACATCACATAAACACTAAAACACAAATCGTTCAAAGACGATCGCAGCAACAAGGCTACATTGATAGCGAAAATAGAACACCACTAACAATGCTGCAGTGGAATCACGGCCGAGAGCCCACCCTAAATTAATTACTTTGTAAGGAATGGCCTGCTATCGGCAAATCTCATCCCCCAAATCTGCGCGAAAGTCCACCGAGATAGATTAAATTACTCGCGAAAAAAAGTAAACAAACAAACAATACCTGATGGATTCCTTGTCTGCTATTGGGGTTGTTTGGGGGGTGAATAATCGTCCAAGTTCCAATGTCCGGGTGGGGAGTTGTTGCGTCCACCAGCATCCTTTCTTCTTTCTTATATTTTTTTAATTGGGTTTTTATTTAATTCGTGGGGAAAAATGCCGGTTGCAAAATTCCTCCACGAATTACTTTATTTACTTTTATTTACTTTTATCATCTTTGGCTGAATACCAAAGATGATACGCTAAAAGAAGGCTAACTCTGGTAAAAAGAGAAAAGAGTTCGAAGTCGGCTGGCTAATCCAAATATACTGGAAGGATCTCCCAAGGCGAATTCCAGTATATAAAGAGAGGAGTGATTGGAAATTTTGAGAGGATTAGCGGGTTACGGCAGCGTATTGGTATCGCACAAAAATTGACCGTTTAGCCCGCTAATATGTTTGAATGTGGTGGTTAGTGGCCGTGGGAAGCATTGCTGAATGCATACTTAACCCACCGTTGGGGTCCAATACCAGCGAATGAATGAGAGAGTGTGTGAGGAAGCCAAGCGACTTCGAAACAAACCAAAGCCCTGGAAGTCACTTCTTGGCTGACCAGCATAAGCTTAAGGCATCGAGGTTTTGATAAAGCGAACATATTTTTTGATTGTTTTTCTTTGCGTTGCGAGATAGGCAACTTTGGAAGTTTTTTTAAGAAGAGTAAACCGTGGAGGTTTGATAATTTAAATAGTAGAGTAACGTAGTGGAAAGTGAATTTAAAAGAAAAGAAAAAGTAGAAAGGATCCTGGAGAGGGGATAACCGGACAGAGGATAGAGCGAAATATCAGAGGTGTCAGAAAGGGGCATCGGAGGAGAAGGTAGAACAGGAAATCCAACAGATATTGGGAAAAGATAAGTATAGTGTTTCATATCAATCAGTTTAAAATCATTCGTTTGGGTAGGGGATTAAATAATTGCGATCTCGGTAGACTTTTGTTCCGACGAAATCCCGGAAAGTACGGGACACGCGACCCATTAGTTACGGTTTTCCGAACTTTCGAGATAACGCGATAGCGGGCCACGCCAACGGTCCAACCATTGCTATATATATACACTTTATTGTTGTGTCGCCATCAACATTTCTTTTTTTCTTTTTCTGGGCTTTTATACCCAGCCAATAAAAGACCGCGCTCCAACGGAGCCATTATAACGTTTTACAAAATTTGTTTCCTTTTTTTTTTGGTTTTGTTGATTTCAGGTTTCGTAATTTGCCGAAAATTACGTGGCGCCCATTTTTTTTTTTTTGTTTTGGTTCCATCATCTTGGCAGGTAATCTTGGGAACCTCGCGCTCAACGAAAGCGAACCCACCCCTTCGCTGAGCCCAGCTGAACGTAGCCTTCCCACGGGCTACTGTTGCAAAGTACGCGATCTCTTATTTCCGATCTTTGGCAAGTGTCATATTCGGCATTTTCCCTCGGGCAGTGGCGACTGCACTTTTGTTATTGCTTTCGTTTGTTTCGCAAAATTAACATAAATAGTAGTTTGCATCGCGTGAAATATTAGAAAATAATATTGAAAATTATTTTGCAACATTTGGCGCCCAACGTGGGGCAATTTTGAATAGTTTTGTGGTTTTTGAAGGAATTGGCGGTGTGTACAATTTCAACCCCAATCGAAGTTTATGTGTTTAGGGAAGTGTTTTGTGTTTTTTTGTGGTTCTTTTTACTTTGGCTATTCTTTTTTTTAGGTGTTTGAATATAATTTTTGGTTGTGGATCTAAAGTGGAAGCAGTCACTTGTATGCTGAAAGATTCAGGAGTTTGGTGTTGGAGGAACCCACAAGGCACAAGAAACGGAGTAAGATTTCCCATAGTGGAAATACCCAAGTAGGTGGTTTTGCTTTTCTTTCTTTTTCGGCTTTATTATTTAAGTATTTCGATTATATTATTACACGTATAACCATACATCCATTTATACCGTTTCGCTGTTTTGATTCATTATATATTATAATATTACATACATTTGCTTTACTGCTTCTGGGTTGGGTTATCAAGCGGGATTTTATCGTGTCAATATAATTTATATATAGGTACCGGTGGCTAATAAGCCAGTGGTACTCTGAACGGGGTTACCATCGATCATTTTTCGTGGGTTTTGCTTTCTTTTCCTTTTCGGTTTATTTTCCTCGTGTTTTAATTTTTTTTTGATTTAATTTTTTTTTCTTCATTGTTGTTTTCCGATCGAATTAATCGAATCACTTTGGGAATTCGTTGGTAGAGTTGCCAACAGTTAACTTTTTTACTTTGGTGGTTTTGTTATCTGGGTTGAATCATTTTTATAGTTTTTCTCTTGTTTTTTGCTGACTTGCTTACCGTGTTGGAGTTGCCAACACACATTCCTTATAATTTTTTTTCCCTCGTGGACTTGAATTGTGATTTTTTTTTTCGGTTTTCTTTTTCATTGTGGGCATTTTTTTTGTTGTTGTTTCAAGCAACAAGTGGTCTAATTTTTTTTTATTCTTTTTGTATACCTATCTACTTAGACAGTTTTACTCATACATTGAAATTAATTTTGTTTCGGCCGGTAAATATGGAAGTGAATAGGTTGTCGAGGGATGAGCTCGTTTACGAGATTGAGCGCAGAGGGTTGTCGGTTGGCGATGTCGACCCAATGCGAAAATCTCTTAGGGCAGCTAGGGCAATGGAGCGACGTGGTTCGATTGTGGAAGCGGACACGTATCCATTTAGTTTCGAACAGGATAGGGAAGCTGTTGAGAAAAAGATTGTAGAAATTAGAGCGCTTGCAGTGGGCCGGCCTGAACCGGGGTCATCAGAATATAAAAAAATTCTGACCAAAATAGATTGGGCTACAAGCAGGATAGGGAGGTCTCGTGCTATTACGGAAGACGAGACGACAGTAAAGAAGGAACTTAAGACCGAGTTGGTTTGTATCCTCGGGGAGTTAGAGGATAGCGACGAGGAAGAGAGTGATTGCGATGATAACGCAACCACTAGCGTGAAACCAGTGGTACAACGACAACAACAACAACATCAACAACAACAACAGCATATTCAAAGGCCAGTAGAGCCTCGACGGGAACCGTCTACGTCGGCAACGGTTTTGGGTATTAACCCAAACACCTTTGCTGACGAACGAGTATACATCCACTCGGAGAAACCTGAGAACCTCTCCAAGTGGAATATTTTATTTACGGGTGAACGATGCGGGGCATCAGTCAACTCTTTCCTGGAGAGAGTTGAGGAACTTAGGGAAGCTAGGGGGATCAGTGAATCCCAATTGTTTAGGTCGTCGGTCGATTTGTTTACTGGGAAGGCGCTTCTGTGGTTTAGGGCGATTAGGCGGACTGTTTCCTCGTGGCCAGAGTTGGTGAGGGAGTTGAAACTGGAGTTTCTCCCTCCCAACTACGATGATCTTCTTTTAGAAGAGATTCGACGTCGTACCCAAGGGAAGGATGAATCCATTGGAGTCTACGTCGCAACGATGCAGAATATGTTCGGCAGACTTTCCGATCCTCTGCCGGAGAGAAGGAAGCTGTCGATCCTGCAAAGGAATCTTGCGCCATTTTACCAGACGCAGCTTGGACTCGCAGAGCCCAGGTGCGTCAGTGATTTGGTCGCTTTGGGAAGAAAGCTGGAGACAGTGCGAGCAAATGTGGAAACGTTTGCTCCACCTCCAACAACTCGGGGTAGGCATCTCCTGGAACCGGATTTGGCCTACATTGGTTCGGAGGAACCAAGGGTTTCAGTTGTCGTTCCAGACAACCAACAGCGTCGATCACCACGACCAATGAGGTGTTTTAATTGCGATAGCGAAGGGCATTTCGCTAATCGTTGTTCCGCTCCTAGGCGTTGTTATGGTTGTGGTGCAGTAGGGACGTCTCGTAAGGATTGTCGGCGCTGTTCGGGAAATGCGCAATGGTCTCTTGGGTCAGCAGGACAAGAGCGCCGTCGCAATTAGAGAGGTCGCCTGCTGGTGACCAGTTAGGGACTTCTCAAATTCATTTAGGTTTTACTTTGGAGGCAAACGGGGAAGATAGGCGACCATACTTAGGAGTTTCAATTTATGGAATTAGGTTTTTAGGACTTTTGGATTCGGGCGCTTCACGCACAATCATTTGTAGGGACGGGTGGAATATCTTAAAAGATTTAGGGCTAGTGTTAGGTAGAGGCAACATTAAGTCAGTTGCATTAGCAGATGGAGCAGGTATAGAAGTTTTAGGGGTAGTTTCTTTACCAATTGTTGTGCAGGAGAAGACGGTGTTTTTAGAGTGTTTGGTAATACCAGCTCTACCACACGTAATGATCTTAGGTGCAGATTTTTGGGCACTGACGGGAGTGGTCCCGGATTTGAGATCAGGCGTGTGGAATTTTTCGAGTCAACAGATGGTGGGCTCAATTTCCGCGATTAGGGAAAAGTCCGAGTTGGACGTGGCCGAAGTCAGGCAACTCGAAATTTTGATAGACAAAATTTTCGAAGTTATGCCAGAGGGCTTAGGGTGCACACAATTGGTAGAGCATAAGATTAGGACGTCGGCAGAACCAATTAAGCAAAGATATTATCCGGTCTCACCGGCAATGCAGGGACATATAGATAAGGAGCTAAAAGAGATGCTGGATGCGGGAGTTATTGAGAAATCAAGCAGTCCGTGGGCATCTCCGATAGTTCTTATTAGAAAGAAGGACGGTTCGTTTAGGTTCTGTGTCGACTATAGGAAACTTAATAAAGTTACAGATAGGGATGCTTATCCACTTCCATACATTTCAACGACCCTAGATAAGCTTCGAGATGCGAAGTTTTTAACATCATTAGACATAAAGTCGGCCTATTGGCAGATCCCGATGGAGGAGGGATCGCGCCCACTCACAGCCTTTACGGTTCCGAATAGAGGTCTGTTCCAGTTCAAGCGAATGCCATTCGGCTTACATAACGCACCTGCGACGTGGCAACGATTTATCGACAGCGTTTTGGGTGCCGATTTGGAGCCACACGTATTCGTGTATTTGGATGATATTATTATCGTCACTAATACTTTCAAACAACATCTTGAGATACTGGAGGAGGTTTTTAAGCGTTTGTGTGAGGCGGGGTTGAAAGTTAGTCGGGAAAAATGTAACTTTTGTAGGCCCTCTTTAAAATTTCTAGGTTACGTCGTTGATAGGAACGGATTACATGTTGATCCGGAAAAGGTGGAAAGCATGGTTAGGATTCCTGCACCGAAGAATGTGAAGGAAGTTAGGAGCTTTATAGGGACAATTTCATGGTACAGACGTTTTGTACCTAATTTCGCCACTTTAGTTAGGCCTTTAACAGATTTGTTAAAGAAAAGTAGGAAGTTTGTATGGTCGAAAGAATGTGAGGAAAGTTTTAGGAAGGCGAAAGAATGTTTAATTACGGCACCGATCTTGACATGCCCGGATTTCCAGCGACCGTTTGTGGTGCAAACCGATGCATCAGATTTTGGTATCGGGGCCGTATTATCTCAGGAGTTTGAGGAAGGGGAAAAGGTTATTTGTTATTTAAGTAGGTCTCTCAATAGGTGTGAGAGAAACTACTCGACGACTGAAAAGGAATGCTTGGCCGTGCTATGGGCTGTTGAGAAGTTGCGTCCGTATATCGAAGGAGTTCGGTTTACGGTCGTGACGGATCACTACTCGTTGGTTTGGCTGAGTAATCTTAAGGATCCGTCGGGTAGATTAGCGCGCTGGGCAGTGAGGCTTCAGCAATTTGATTTTGAGATCATTCATCGCAAGGGGAAGGAACATGTCGTCCCGGATATGTTGTCGCGAGGAGTTCCGGTTGTTGCCGAGATCTCGGATGCGGATTTGGACCCTTGGGTGGTGAAGATGATTTCAGCGGTTGAGTTGAATCCACTAGCATACCCAGCGTGGAGGGTGGAAAATGGACGGCTCTTCAAGTTCGTGAAGGCCAGTCACATTGTTGTCCACGAGGATAATAACGAGTGGAAATTAGTTGTAGGGAAATCAGGTAGATTAGGGATTTTAAGAGACTGCCATGACAGTCCTTTAGCTGGACATATGGGGGTCCGAAAAACTTTTGCTAGAGTAGGAGGCAAATATTATTGGCCTAAAATGAGACAGGATATAACTAGGTATGTTAGGAATTGTAAAGTTTGCCAACAGGTTAAGCCGGTGAATGAGAAACCCGCTGGTCTAATGAGGGAACGTGTAGGGGTTTCGAGGCCTTGGGAAATGATTTGCGTAGATTTGGTAGGACCTCTTCCCAAGTCCAGTAGGGGGTTCGTTTATATTTTAACTGTCGTCGATTATTTTACTAAATTTCCCCTTTTATTCGCGTTGAGATCTGCCACCGCAAAGGCAGTATGTAAGGAGTTGGAAGACAATGTCTTTCTTTTATTTGGCGTTCCATCAGCGGTCGTATGTGACAACGGCCCGCAGTTCCGTAGCAAGGAATTGAAAGCGCTTTGCCAGGCGTACGCGTCACAAATAAGATTCACCGCACACTATCATCCACAGGCTAATCCTGCGGAGAGGATTAACCAGATTATAAAGACAACGCTGAGAGCGTATGTCTCAGAAAATCATAGGAGTTGGGACTCGCAGTTGGCGAAGGTAGCGTGCGCGATACGCACAGCCCAACACGATGTTTTAGGGATTTCGCCATATTACGCGAATTTCGGTAGGGACATGATAACTTGTGGTCGTGAGACAGCTCCTGCAAGTTATCAAGTCGAGAGTAGGGAAATAGCTTCGGGTAGTGCAGAGGCACCAACGACAAGTAGGGACTTAGCTTTAGAAGATGGAAATGTAGATTTAGGAGATAGGGACTTAGATATAGGAAATAGAAATGTAAATAGGGCCGAGTTAGATCATCGATTTAGGGAGCTTAGGTTAGATATAGGTAGAAAGTTAGCGGCTGCCGCCAAGAAGTCCGCGAAAGTCTACAACCTCCGACGGCGAGATACCCAATATCTCCCGAACGAGCTTGTATGGCGCAGAAATTTCGCGTTATCAGATGCCGCTAATTATTATGCCGCAAAGTTGGCTCCCAAATTCGTCGGTCCCTTCAGGATAAGTAAGCGTGTGTCACCTTGGACATATACGCTAGTTGATGAGAGCGGAAAAGACCGCGGAACATGGCACGTGAAAGACCTTAAGTCTCATCACGATGCAGATTAGTCTAGAAGTCCCGATAGAGTAGCGTTAGCTTGTTTTGTTTTGATTTCTTTCACTTTTGATTTTGGTTTTGAGATCTAGACGGGCAGTTTTGGCCAATGATGGGAATGTCTCTCCTCTGTTGTGGTGTCAACCTATACCTTGGAAAATGATTTGGGTTTCTTCGAAAACCAAGATCATTTCCCAGGAGGTGAGGGTGGGGTTTGTTGCGTTAAATTTTACCGCAACAAGGTCGACTCTAAGGTCCCTTTCTCTTCCCACCCGTGGTCCCTCTTTTCTTGGGTTTTGTGCTCGAGGTCCTGGGATGTGGACGGGCATCCGAGGTCCCCATCAACCTTCGGACCACCTCCTTGGAGCCTAAGGGTACAACCACTTAGGTACTCGACCGTGACAGGCCGGTCACAAGCCATCAGACGGGCGGTCTGAATGGCGAAGAATGGGAGTTCCGGTTGCGCAGCCCTTCGGACGGAAGGGAGACTCACAACCGTCGATTGGGGGCGAGCGGAAGTCGGATGGTGAGCCTGGCAGGTCGTCAGGAGACTCCCACCGACCCAAGAGCACAAACGTACCGACAGGAGGTCGGTACAGACGAAAGAGTGGGGGGAGGACGATCCCCTTAGCCAACACTCCACCGAGGGATAAATAGACAAACAACTATTATGTCTATTCAAAGGGTGTGGTGGACAGCCAACACAAAACACCCCAACGACTGTCACACAGTAATTGGTGACACCAACATTATGTTCGATGGGTGGAGAGACGACGATCTCTCTTACGAATCACCCCGCCGCTGGAGCAACGAAGGAGCAGCAGAGGAGTGCAGGCGGACGGCCAACGCAAACAGGCACTCTTCAACAAGAACTACCACTACCACGGTAGAGAGTCTCGTTCGATGGGCATAGGGAAGACGATCCCTAGGTAAACGCCCCGACGATGGAGCAACGGAGGAGCAGCAGAGAGTGTAGGCGGACGGCCACGTAGAAAGCACTCCAACCCACCCGCACAGGAAGTGCGTGACAACACAATTATGAACACCACATCACATAAACACTAAAACACAAATCGTTCAAAGACGATCGCAGCAACAAGGCTACATTGATAGCGAAAATAGAACACCACTAACAATGCTGCAGTGGAATCACGGCCGAGAGCCCACCCTAAATTAATTACTTTGTAAGGAATGGCCTGCTATCGGCAAATCTCATCCCCCAAATCTGCGCGAAAGTCCACCGAGATAGATTAAATTACTCGCGAAAAAAAGTAAACAAACAAACAATACCTGATGGATTCCTTGTCTGCTATTGGGGTTGTTTGGGGGGTGAATAATCGTCCAAGTTCCAATGTCCGGGTGGGGAGTTGTTGCGTCCACCAGCATCCTTTCTTCTTTCTTATATTTTTTTAATTGGGTTTTTATTTAATTCGTGGGGAAAAATGCCGGTTGCAAAATTCCTCCACGAATTACTTTATTTACTTTTATTTACTTTTATCATCTTTGGCTGAATACCAAAGATGATACGCTAAAAGAAGGCTAACTCTGGTAAAAAGAGAAAAGAGTTCGAAGTCGGCTGGCTAATCCAAATATACTGGAAGGATCTCCCAAGGCGAATTCCAGTATATAAAGAGAGGAGTGATTGGAAATTTTGAGAGGATTAGCGGGTTACGGCAGCGTATTGGTATCGCACAAAAATTGACCGTTTAGCCCGCTAATATGTTTGAATGTGGTGGTTAGTGGCCGTGGGAAGCATTGCTGAATGCATACTTAACCCACCGTTGGGGTCCAATACCAGCGAATGAATGAGAGAGTGTGTGAGGAAGCCAAGCGACTTCGAAACAAACCAAAGCCCTGGAAGTCACTTCTTGGCTGACCAGCATAAGCTTAAGGCATCGAGGTTTTGATAAAGCGAACATATTTTTTGATTGTTTTTCTTTGCGTTGCGAGATAGGCAACTTTGGAAGTTTTTTTAAGAAGAGTAAACCGTGGAGGTTTGATAATTTAAATAGTAGAGTAACGTAGTGGAAAGTGAATTTAAAAGAAAAGAAAAAGTAGAAAGGATCCTGGAGAGGGGATAACCGGACAGAGGATAGAGCGAAATATCAGAGGTGTCAGAAAGGGGCATCGAAGGAGAAGGTAGAACAGGAAATCCAACAGATATTGGGAAAAGATAAGTATAGTGTTTCATATCAATCAGTTTAAAATCATTCGTTTGGGTAGGGGATTAAATAATTGCGATCTCGGTAGACTTTTGTTCCGACGAAATCCCGGAAAGTACGGGACACGCGACCCATTAGTTACGGTTTTCCGAACTTTCGAGATAACGCGATAGCGGGCCACGCCAACGGTCCAACCATTGCTATATATATACACTTTATTGTTGTGTCGCCATCAACATTTCTTTTTTTCTTTTTCTGGGCTTTTATACCCAGCCAATAAAAGACCGCGCTCCAACGGAGCCATTATAACGTTTTACAAAATTTGTTTCCTTTTTTTTTTGGTTTTGTTGATTTCAGGTTTCGTAATTTGCCGAAAATTACGTGGCGCCCATTTTTTTTTTTTGTTTTGGTTCCATCATCTTGGCAGGTAATCTTGGGAACCTCGCGCTCAACGAAAGCGAACCCACCCCTTCGCTGAGCCCAGCTGAACGTAGCCTTCCCACGGGCTACTGTTGCAAAGTACGCGATCTCTTATTTCCGATCTTTGGCAAGTGTCATATTCGGCATTTTCCCTCGGGCAGTGGCGACTGCACTTTTGTTATTGCTTTCGTTTGTTTCGCAAAATTAACATAAATAGTAGTTTGCATCGCGTGAAATATTAGAAAATAATATTGAAAATTATTTTGCAACAAATTCTTTGAAAACATGCTAGCGAAAAGATCTGCCTTTTCTTTAGGTGTTGTTGCTAGCGTGCCGTCTTCTTTTACTAGAGTTGGAAAAGAAGAGCAACTAAAGTTATTACTGATTGCCTTTGCCATGGACCAGAATGCGCGTGTGCCGCTAGGACATCCAATCACTTTGTTACTGACTCTTTCGCTGTAAGTTGTCTTCGCCGATTCAATAATTAGGTTGCATCTATTTCGAAGAATTGTAAATTCAGATCTTTTTAGTTCTGAAGGGTTTGACCGCCATTCACGGAAAGCCTTGTTTTTCGCTGCGGTAGCTCGCTTGCATTCTTTGTTAAACCACGGTTTATTTGAAGCTAATTTTTTGATGCAATGTGGAATATAAAGTTCCATACCGAGTAAAATAATTTCGGTTACGGCTTCTGCGCACATATTGACATCAGTATCTCTAAAGCACATATCAGCCCATGGCAGAGAAGCGAAGAAATTACGCAGCTCGTCCCAGTTAGATTTACTATAATTCCAAATCGAACGATAACGATCCTTTTTCGCTCCTATTGGTATCGGTATAGAGAGGATAGCAGATATTAGAGCATGATCCGAATTCCCTAAGGGAGCAGACACTTTTATTTCGTAATTATCTGGCTCTGTTGTGAGAAACAGATCGAGAGTGTTTTCGTAATTTGTTGGATTGTCTGGAATTCGCGTGGGCTCATCAACTAGCTGAGTGAAATTGCAGCAAATGGCGAAGTCTTCAGCTTGTTTCCCTGCCTCGTCCGTTCGGTTAGAATATCGCAGCCAATCCATGTTATGGGCATTGAAGTCACCAAGTATAATAACTTCAGCGGTTGGATGATGAATTTGTATCCAGTCTACCTTATCGGATAAATGACGAAATAATTTAGATGGTTCGTTATCGTTTGGTGAGCGATACAGGCAGCAAACGAATTTGGTACAACTTTGTAGAACGACCTTTAGCCATATTATGTCGAGATCCGTAGGTTCCATCTCTTCTTCTCTTACACACGCCAGATCTTCTCGGGCAAACACACATAGTCCCCCCTTATATCGAAAACGAGGATGTAGTTCGTATTCTGGACATTGAAGATATGTGTATATGTGTAATCAGTTGTTGAGTTTATTCGGAGACAACATTTCCCAACGAAAAACTGTCACCCAATCCAATCGACAGTTTTAAGCCCCTGATCCTGGATTGCTCTTTACAAACCACTGACCCAATTAAACATTACTTCTGTCTTCCGATAAAAAAAATTAAATAAATAAAGTCCACCGCCATTGGACATGAAAAAGTAAACACGTTGCGTACATCCATACCCCATACACTATCGATTACAAAAGTGTCAATGCACTTGCTGACTGTCTCTCAATGAATGGCTGTTCCATCAGCATGTAAATCCCACACGATGAATTACAACACATTGATGGAAAATCAATAGCTGGCCCCTGCCACAATCCGAAGTAAGCCAACGACAGATACAAAAGCCAGGGAAATGCATCCAATTTCGCTCCAACTTAATTTCCCACACAAACTTGGGCGAAGAAGAAACAGGCAAATCGCGAGCACAGCAAGACAAACAGAAAAAGAAACAGATACAGAAACATGGCAAAGAACGTCTCTAACTTTGAGTCAACAGCCCCATTCCGCCCGCACCGAATGCACTACTTATGTGCAATAATTCAAAATGTAAATGAACTCCAAGTCGAAATTATAAACGTTGAACGAGAATGGCGCAGAGACAATGACAGAAATTAACTCTGCCCTTTCCGCCATCGAAAGAGCAAGACATGCATACGAGGAGAATACTTCCTGAGACAATCCTTTGCTGGAGATATCTACTGCTGGATTTTTCATTCCTTATATGGATGGCAGCTCGATGTCGCATTTACATCTCTGCATCCCAAAGCCGATCGTAATCAAAGTCTGCATGCAGACACAGAAAGGGCTGCTTGACAGTGGGTGAGGACGAACCCCAGTCCCACTCTTAATGAATATTTCAAGTCGAAGGAACAGAGAGCAGAATAATCGTACGAAGTAATGAGGTCCTTATCCGCCGCGGAAGAAGTACTGCGATATGCCAAAAGTTCAACTGCCAGCGAAGAGGGAAATTTAATTATCCCATGCACTGTAGGAGGGACACCCCTCTCCACCGATCAGCCACTCATGCTGAAACACAATACCCGAACATGGGCTAATATTTGTCATATCCAGACGAAGCGACTGTTATTCATGATTTCCTCTCCTTCGTCATGTCAGGTCGGGAAATGAGGTCGCATTCCCAATTTTACCACAATTTATAGAAACAAACACACACACATGGCAGCGCTCATACATCATTCCATCAAGCAGATAAGTAGACATCATGGGATGACGTTCCAAAGGAATAGGACAGACGAGAAAAAAAAACAGAAAACAGGAAAATCGGGAAATGGCACAGGGAAACTATTTAAAATGCGCTTCCTCTATTTTCTGTGAAGGAGATTTCGTTGGTCTCCGGTTGCAAAAGGGATTCACACGCTGTGATGGGATCCGTTTCGGGGCAATAAAGAGAACAAGTGAAAACTGATTGTTTGGGAGGGCGCGGAACACAGCAGCTGGGACTGGGACGCCTCTTCAATCTTGTGTTGGGAATATGCAAATGCGCCTTCTGAAAACAAGACGACAGATCGCGGAAGTTGCTGATATAAGGAGCAGTAGTGCTCCAGATTTATTGATTGTAATGCAAGTAGGACAACTAAAGAGACGCGAGTTGTCTTCATTCAAATGGATGTCTTCTTTTACTTGCTTTTTTTTTTGAATAATTAGTACTGTAGATGACGAGCCATTAAAATGCATTACAAACAGCTTGAGATTTCACCCGAATTGGGTTAGGCAACGATGAGGGTGTGCACGGCTTTAAATATTTAGTTTGAGTTGGAAAAAGTTACCCGAACTTAGGCCCTAGTTATAGCAACACGTAAAACCAAACCGTAAAAATGTTCTTTTGCTTTTTTTGACCACTTAAACTTGATGGTTGAACTCAATCTTGGACTTAAAATGTTGCTTATTAATTATAAAGTTCGATTATCAAAAAAAAAAAAAAAATAAGCAAATGATCTTTATATTTTCTAGAAAAATAATTTATTAATTTTTCCGTACGAACAACTTTTTCCGATCAACTTCCCAGTCAATTCCACAAAAGAAAACCGAATCTTTTCACTGAAATATTTCATTTCACTGTTCCATATGTCAGGAACTTTTTTCTGACTGTGCGACTAGAGTGACATGATTATTTGTTCAATTTAAGCCGATATCCCTAGTACAGCGTGAGTTTTCCAAAATAAGTGAGGATGTAAATGTGGAGTCATTAAAAGTAAATGCGGACGAAAATTGTGCAATATTTTGAAACCTTTTACGTCCGCAGCTGGACAACCTATTCAGTGCCACTGAGTAGTTTTAACAAGTTGAAAAAACGTCTCATAAGCTCAGAAATACCTTATTACAAATTTGCAAGGTTTTCGTGTAAAAAATTTGGTTAAATTATTCGGCTTTCTAACTTTTTTCGTATGTCTGGAAGAAAATATTTTTAAGAACAACTCCCATTCGAAGGTGGACCTTATTGCATCAGCATTAAATTCCACTTAAATTTTGAAGTCTTTCGTGCTGTAGAAAAACAAATATTTAACTCATGTTACACGTCAAACTAAATTTTTGCGGGCTTTGTTTGTATTGCTAAAAATTGTATTCAAGTTAGTAATGTAGATTTTAGGAAATCTGTATTCTTCTTCTTACTTTTGTTACAAAATGTTCCAGCTTAGAGTTTTGCATACCCAAAAATATTTTTGAAATTCGTAAATTGTAAATTTTAAACCAACCAAAGAGTTTTTAATCTCAAGTCTCTTTGTAAAAAAAAATAAATTTAAATAAATTGCGAAAATCTTAATGCTGGATTTAGCTTTAATATTAAGTTGGATTTTATTTTAAATACGCCTAATAAATCAAATTTAATTCCCATTTGAAATGCATTTGATGTTCATTAATCAGCCTATGTGTTCCTACTTAAAATGTAAAGGTTTTCTAAAAAGTAAACATTCGCACGTAAAAACTACTACAGTAGAATTATAGTCATCTAATTATCATCTATGCAAGTGAAATTAATTTTACAAGAACATATCGTCTTCTTTCTCTTTGTTTGAGGCACTACTGCTGATAATCAGTGATGCCAACTAGGGCATAATTCCGATGCTTGAGGCATTGAGAAATAATTTTTAGAAAAAAGACAATTTGGTACTTTGATCAAAGTCGCTTCACTAATTTACACAAATGTGCGTTATGATTATTTTTCAATTCTCTATTTGACGTACTCACCAAACGTTCAAAATGAGTTTAATTACCTATTGATCGATCAACATTCTGTTAACAAATTTTAATCATCTTGTAGGTTCGATCCACTTTCCTTGTAAAATAAACAATTTTTATCTTTTTACCAAAAAGGCAACATTTTTTTTATAATTTTTTCGGGTTAAGGCATAAAAACTCCAATCCTGGTTGGCATCACTGAGTCACTATCTATACTTATAATAAAACTGTAGGCAATTTTTCTGTTACCTAATGGCGTGAAAACTACTGCACAGATTTCGATGAAACTTTTTTTGAAATGTTTCTTAAGATTCTGTGCAACATATAGGCTATTCCTTTCATTGCTTTGCCTATTTTTTGGAGAGTTTTTGACCAAAATGTGTTTTTTTTTTTCGACCTTACTGCCTTTAACTCGCCATTACTCAAATAATTCTTTATCAATGCAAACAAAACAAAATACTTAGGAAAGCCAACACTTTTATAGATATTTCAAGCCATCAATCAGCTTTCTATGTCCTCTAGAATGTGAGCTACAACCTAAAATCTAACATTAAAAAAATAAATTTATTTTCTGAAATCGAATATTATCAGCCGCCGCGGTTCTTGATCGTTGTTCTGCTTTGGGGTGGTTTTTGGTGGCGCAAATCGCACAAGCAAGTTCATATGAAAAAAAACCCAGCCACAACGTGTTTCTGAGGAAATGGCTGATGACGTGTGGTGTGGTGGGGGACGTATGGTGGAGGTGGTGTATATAGAAATTGAGTTCAAGGTTTTTGTTTTAATGGTTGTTATAGTACCTACGTTGATACTTACAGTAAAGAATTGAAAAATTCAAGAAGTAAAGACGATATAGGTGACTTGTGTTGTTTGATTTTTTTTTTTTTTTTTGGTGTAGATACAAATTTCCGTTAAGGCTTTTGTTTAAGTGGTTGTTTTGATATTACCTACGTGGTACCTACAGTAAGGAAGTGAAACTTCAGTACTTACGCTGTTGAATTTAATTTTCTTAAATTGGTGTTTTAGGTAAATAGATTTGTTTGATTTATTGTTTCAATGTCGACAATGTTCACCGCTTTTTTTTAGCTAGATTGTTGATTTTACACAAATATGCCGTTGAGAAAACGGTCAAATCTCTTTTTTTTGGAAACTACACAGTCTCACGACGCGTACGAAGT
Source organism: Cheilosia urbana (assembly GCA_946477585.1). NCBI lineage: Eukaryota > Metazoa > Arthropoda > Insecta > Diptera > Syrphidae > Cheilosia > Cheilosia urbana. The sequence continues at coordinate 11,781,217 of OX297854.1, read as the reverse complement.
TGCGGGCACAGCTAGTCATCAATATTTGGGTATATTCCTTTTGGTGTATGAAAGTTTGACTTACCTTTTGAAGACGTCGGCTTCTGAAGAGCCTTTGGAACTTTAATCTGAAATTAATAAAAAAAGAAAGCAATAGTTAAAAACTTGTCTGTGCATAACGATATTAATATTTTTGCAATTTTTGTAGGCATGTCCCTACATATCTGATCTTATTTTCAGAAATTTAAGAGTTGTTGAATGTGAACAGTCGAATCAAAATTGCAATTGAACATCTTGGAGTTACTACCAAAAGTACATTTTCTTGTATTTGAAATACTTTAAATATAGTTCCTTTTTTTATATTCTTATATTAAGAAAATGTGAGAACATATTCAAATGTAATAAATCTGTGACTGATGTTACGCTGATGATGAGCTTCCTTTTTTATCCAAAGAATAGTTAAAAGGCCACTTTCTCCAGGATTTTATAAACAATGGCTTACTCCCGTGACTTACAGGACTTTGGGAAAAATGCGTCGATAAAATATTTTTAGACTGATTACAGAGTTAGATGTTAATATGACTAAGAAAGCTCAGTTTTCTGTCACGAAAACCCCCCGAAACTCACAAGAGAAAGGTATTCTGACATCACTATCACCCAAAGTATAAGAAAATAGTAACTCTGAAATTCTTGAAGCCAAATATTTAGGGGAAATTTATTAAAAGAGGCAATTACGAAAGCTTTTTTTCGAGCTACGAGCTGTCCGCGATGCCAATTACATTTTCACGTTAATACCTTTCTTTTCAGCACATGTAGACCGAAGGCCGAAAAATCTTTTAAAACGCTCCTTGAAATAAGTTCCGAGAAAGGCCCCAAAAACAAACCGCTCATAAAATTGTTCCAAAAACGTTTAAAAAAATGCCTTTACTGACGTCCAAATGTGAAAATTTCCCAAAAAAAGGCACAAAAAGCAACATAAAAAAAACTCCGAAAAACGGATCCCAAAAGGCTTCAGAGAAACGCTCCAAAACGAACCAAAGTATGACCTAAAAGTTGACAGACGCCTTAAGATTAAATTCTTTTCCAAAGTCGTACAAAATTGACATAATGCTTCATCTTCATTTATTCACTGCTCTTTATACTGTTTTTGTGTTGAACATAGGTAAGGTAAGGTTTGGTTAGCAGTTTACATCATATCCAATTTTTACCCACAAACCATTGACATTCATTAGTTGCAACGAACAAAAATATTTGGATCAGTTAATGAATCTTTTTCAATCTGGTAGGGGTATCTTGACTACATCATTCAAGCTACCGAAAAACCGTGCTTCCAAGATAATCACAATCAGCATTTGAAATGATTAAAATTACTTCCAGTTAACTCCACAAATTGAAGTGACATTTTCTGAATAGTGTTAAGCTGATCGCCGGGAAACACAACATTTGAGCCGATAAGCCTCCCGATGAAAAGACATTTCGGTGACCCCCATACGTGGGGGTCTAGATCGAGAAAATGTATCGAGAAAATGTATCTCTCTTAGCAGAAAACATAACACGAAATTTTTACCGTTTGTTTGAATACTCGTTTGTATTAATTTTGTATTATTTATGTTAATTTTTCATTATTTGAAAAAAAAAAAATCCACTGCAAAAATATTCAATCTACTACGTTTTTTTTAGAATGCGCTGCAAAAAAAATAGTCCTAAAGTGGCAACGCTGGCCAGTTAAGTGACGGAATAAATTGGGAGTCTTGCGCGATCCCCCTAAACCAGATCAAAGTCTCTCCAAAATAGTAAGAAATAAGAGACGAATAGAAACACATTTTTCGACATTTTGAAACTGTGTATAGGTATACAAAAAGTTTTCGAAAAAGTCACTTAATGTTTATGGTAACGTTCCCGAAATTACTCTTATACTCTCATAGCAACGTATATACATATTTGCCATTTCCTAGCAGCAAAGTTGTTTCATCGAATTTCCATTTCAAGCAACAACTTCTTATGCTTTTTAAAAAACTGTTGGAATATTTAAAAAAAAAAAAACTCCTTTGTTCCCTTGTGATAGTCCTTGCCTAATCCCACTTCGGCTATTTGCCGTTTTTAACATTATCTGACACTGTTTAAAACCATAGGACCCGCCACTTGTTATCAGCACAATTTTTCGCTGCCACTTGCAACTATTTGTTCGAATTACTCCGTGTTTTTGTGTCGTTTCCATTCACTGTCACTTCCTATGCATATTTACTTGGAATCAACGAGAGAAATGCGTCACTTGAAGCAAGCAATTATTAGGTCTGTTCCCTTACGATAATGCATTCGAATACATAGTCAAACTTCGTTCCCTTACGCAAAAGTTGGGCAGAAGTGAACGAAGTTTGACTAAATTTGACATTGTATTCGAATGCATTATCGTAAGGGAACCGACCTATTCACAACCGCTCTAAAACAGAAACCAAGTGCGTATATGGTTAGTTACGTGTCACACAAGACACAACTAAAGTAAATAAATTAAAGCCTGCAGTAAATATGGTAAATATGTACCCAAGACGGTAGTACATCCGGCTCACGTTGTCTCAACCAGATACGGATGTTTTTATCATTCCAAATTGGAGGACATCCAACTCAAAATAAATATGTGTACAGATACTCCCCCAGAAAATGAAGCAACTTGCCTGGCCCGCCCCGGATGTTTATGCAAATTCATAAAATGCACCCATCCACTGCCAATATCCGCTGCACTATAATGAAAATGCCATAAGAGCTTAATTGCCTAAGGATATTTTATGTCCTACCCTCCCATATACAGGCAGCCATTTTTGACACCATTTCATTGCGAAAGCAGGTCACACTCAACAACTCTCGGCGCCGAATGCTAAGATCATCTCTCACAATTACCGAATCCATTCTTCTCGATTCCCCCCATTGATATTATGGGAGTGCTCCGAATTACGTCAACACAAGCAGCACACTCACAAAGGCCCTAACGAAAAATTATTATTATTATGAATCATGTCCTCCCCGCCCGCCTATTCGCATTCGTATGCTTGGCTTGTACCTTCCTACACATAATCACTCCCAATGCACTCAGTCACAGTCACTTTCGCCGTTCTCCTAGACCTAGAAATCCACTTCCAACGATGAGGAAAGAAACGAAAACCGACAGCACACCAGCAGCAACGACGAAACGGCAAACGAAACAAATCACAAATGACGACCTCTTCATCGCATCATTACGAGAGCGGCGAGGAGGACGCTCCTGCAATGAGAAGAAATGGGATCAATTCCATGACCGTCGTTCGTCGTTGTATCAGCTTTCAGGTACTTTGCCTAATTTCACGTCGTCCTGTGCTCAAGGAGCACCTCTGCGCGATGTCTTGCTGGTAAACTTGAAAATTGCAAATTGTTGGCGTTTTGTTCATTTCGTTTGGTGCGAGGAGGAAAGCGCTTCCTTCCCGTAACCTTGCCGTTCTCGCTCGCCCTCAAAGGACCAAAGACATTCTCGTGTAATTTGCCTTTGTCCTTGCACAATAAATCCATTACACCTTTTGCCAACTGATTCTGACGGCCTACATTCGGGATTATGCTCGGCAGGAGAGAGGACGACTTCTGCTGCGAGTCCATTGTATTTGTATCTGCTCGGTCCAAACCCCACTTCGTTCATACAGTCATGCCGGCCGATCGATACCGAGCAAGATATCCCGCAGCCACGGCAAGTGTGAGTATCCTTTATTTCTGCATTATTCTTCAGTTTTTTTGTTTTTTTTTTCCATTCGACATATACAAGTGCATGTGTGTGTTACTGGGTTTGGGTCTGTTTTCATTTCGTAATGCAATTACAATGGCTGCACAGGATGCTGCAATGCAAATCGGCATTGTGGGATAAAATGCGGCTAACCGTAGTTTAAGCTCTTTAATTAAATGCTCTTAGGTCTTAGCTGTGGAGCAGTGCAAGGATAATTTATGCGCACAGTTCGGACCACATACACCTTACAGTCGGTCGCCCCCCACAATCCCCAAAACGACCCGAAAGTATTTTCGATGATCCTTTCAAACAAACCCACAAAGTTCTTGGGCAAACTTTGGGAAAACTTCCCTCCACCAGATGCTATCAGGAATTTCTGTTTATTGACGTTCCAGTGGGTGGGCGGTGGTCGGTGGGCGGTGGGCGGGAATGGGGCGAAGTCGTTTTCGGGTTAATTCGTAAGTTTTCGCTTTGTTTCGAGAGAAAGATAAAGTTTTCCAATGGAGTGCCATTGATGGAATGACAGCTACATCGGGTAGGCGGTCGGGGTGGTGTGTTCCACTTTTAAGCCATTTCACGCTCACACTCACGCTCTCGATGCAGCGAGAAGGCGGAGTGCGACGTGCGAGTGCATGTTTTCTATAGTACAACCGGAAATATTCACAATAAAATTGTCAGCTCGTTTGATTTATATGGCCGCCATAAAAGCGACAGGCGGTGGCGGTTAGCCCGTCACAAAACAACTTCGCTCGGAGTTTATGTGGCGTTTTAAATAAATGTACACGTTCCGAAACAATTGCTTGGTCGTTGTCGTAGTAATGCTTGCTGGGTGTGTGTTTGGTGAATTTCTGGGACGAAACCGTGCAGCGTGGAATTTCCGAGAAATGGAAATATGAGGACTGAGGAGTTTTATAGCGCGCGGAGCAATTCCATTTCATCTGTTTAGATAAAAGATGGATCCATGGTTCGTGATACACCTCAAGCGAGAGTCATGCTTATTGCTGGGGACATTTTAACAATTCGGAAGCAATTGGCTTAGTTTGGTTTTCAAAACCGAGTATGGAATCAATATCACGGCATGTTTCCTATTTTTTCACTTTTTGGATTGAACTTAGTGGAAATATGATCATACGCCCGACGAACGATTTTTTTTTTTTTATTTATTTAACATCTTAAACATATTTTGAAAGAACAATATCCAGGATACAATTAACAACAGTCAAATAGGCATCGATATAAGGGGTTTTGAAAAAAAAAATATATTCGAAACTCTATTTGCAATTCAAGGAGACAACTGAGAAAACATATTTTTTCGGAGCTATAAAGAGAAAATATTTGGGGCAGCAGGTCAGGCACCTTAGGCCTAACTTTAACTTCTTATACAACCCTTTGGTTTGTGCGAATTTTTATTTTTGAAACGCATAGAAGGGATCTACATCTTCAGTTTTATAGCCGAATCCGAACGGCTGAATTGAGAAGCTCTTTAGAGAGAGTTATACTCCAAGATGTTTGTCGGACTACAGACGTTTGCGAAAACTGCGACTGCTTTAATAAATGAATATTTTGCAGCATAATTTTTTAAGTTTCGCCACTCGAGAAAAATTGGAAGTGTGAAAAGTCAAAGCAATAGTACGAAACTATTCTTGATCGTTCTGTAACATACTTCTTTTTTTAAATGCGGTTTTAGAGCTCGTCAAAAACATTTTGTTTAATTTGGATTGCAGCTTTATAAAACGAAACTTCAGCTTGTGTGATGGATCAACTCAAATGCTACGAAAGGTTAATAAACGGACTGTAGATATTAATGGCTTTGCTATTTTTCCTACCGATTTTTTACAAAGTAAAAGACCGAATAATTTGTTTTGTTTGTTGCAAAACCTACTACAAATCGAAGAAGGTATTCTATGAGATGAAAACGTTCAATCGTTTTCGCTTGCACGAACGTTTTGCTTTATGTAAGTTTGAAAGAGAAATGGATAGCGTTTAAAAAGGCAATTTAATTTGTTTGTTGTTTTATATACAACTCAAAGAACGTTACGTACTTTTCTGCTTTTAAAGCTCTCTGAAAGTTTGCGTAAAGGAAGACGAAAACGAAAGGAGTTCCATTTAGCAAATTTCCGCTTTCGCGCATTAGTTCTTTGCTTTTCAAGGTTCCGTATCCAAAGGGAAAAAGTAAGACAAGTGCGAGTCGGACTCGCTCATGAAGGGTTCCGAAATAGCAAGTAACATAACATAAAAGTTCTTGTAGTTCGTTGTAACTTTGATCGATATTTTAAAAACTACTCGCTAGATCTCGTTCAATTTCAATTTTCGTTTGAAGTTTACATGGTAATGTACATCATATATTTTTTTTAGTTTTATCGTTCTCTTATTTTAGAAGTTAGGGGGGAGGGGGGACCAACATTTTACGACTTTGGAAGTGTCTCTCGCGCAAACTATTCACTTAAGAAAAAAATGATATTAGAAACCTAAATATCATTTTTGAAGACCTATCCATAGATACCCCACACGTAAGGGTTTCATGAAAAAAAATTTTTTGAGTTTCAGTTTTATGTATGGGGACCCCCAAAATTTACTGTTTTTTTTTCTATTTTTGTGTAAAATCTTAATGCGGTTCACAGAATACATCTACTTACCAAGTTTCAACGATATAGCTCTTATAGTTTCGGAGAAAAGTGGCTGTGACATACGGACGGACAGACAGACAGACAGACAGACATGACGAATCTAATGGGGTTCCGATTTTTGGCATTTGGCTACGGAACCCTAAAAACGGATACTTTTTTAGTTTGAATACGATGTCTGTGCGTCTGTCCGTTCGAACCCACTAGACCAATTTTGTACCTAGGACTATCTCTGAAACTGACGTAGAAGGCTGAAAAATTAACATTTTAAAAGATATTTACAAAAAACAGTCAATCATTACCTGTATAAAGTACGCTCCTTTTAACCATTTTCTCAAAAACTAGAATACATTAATCAATCTGGTTTTCAGTGTGCGATTAAGAATTACTAGGGGCAGTAACTACCATAAACAAATTTAGTGTCTTTGTTCACAATTTTGAAAAAATCAGCATTCAACAATTTATTTTAATTTTGTTTCCTTAAATTTTAAGTTTGACAGTCTTTTTTTCAAAAACTATATTCTAAAACAGCTTGGTTTGAAAATAATTTGTAAGAACAGGAATGAACAGAACAGAACTGGTAAAGAACTTTAGTGTTGCCGTTGTTTTTATAATATATTTATTTGTATTTTAAGTATTTTTTCTTAAACTACCCCTCCAGCACAAACGAAGCGAGATATACCCCCACCTCCTGTAGTAAAAAAAAGCTTGTGTCTAACCCCTCTATACGAAACCGTTATCAATTTCTGGCGCCAAAGTTATCGTGTTCTCCCCTACAAACGGTGTTCAACGACTCAAAAACGCTTCTCGTAATACAAAATTCAAATTGGCGTTTCTTAAATTGTCGTAATTGCCACTCGGAATAAGGGTGAATACCTAGATATATCGCATATTAATACTTCTCTGCGACCACCATTCTACCCCCTTCTTTGACCTTTGAAAGTAACGAACTACCACTTTCAAACTGACAAATGACAATGCCAATCTGGCACACTAATTCAGCGCAGCAAACTGAATCGACTTCATTAAAACTAAAAATATTTATAACGAGAAAACTACTTTCGTGACCACTTACTGAAAAACAAAAACTTCTACTTCACCTGCCTCCCTACTCCCTTTCCTACCCATGTACACAAGAAGAAAGGAAAATTAAAGAAAACTTGCGTCGACAAAATGGCAACAAAATGGCAACAAAATGGCCAACAAAAAGGCATCTGACAAACGAAAAAAAAAAATATCATCAGTCGTCAACAACGTGCAACAAAGGAGAGAAGAAAAATTAAAGTTTTTCTACTTTTGTTACAGCCGGTTCTCTATTTTCACAACCTCCCTCGTTGCGTTCTCATCACGGTTGAAAGCGGAAACAGAAAAAAGAAAAAACCCAAGTAATTAGTGGAACTTGAAAGAATCTGTTTTTGATTTGTTTGGACAATTTTCTTGTTTTTTGTTTCTTTGTTTGTTTAGAACTTTGCCTCCCAGCCATGTGCTTGTGCTCCCTTGAATAATTAATTAAACCTAACCTAACCACGAAGCACCACGAACCACCCTGTCCTACTCTTCAAACTGACATTTTGTGCACTTCACTTGTTAAAAACAGAAAAAAGAAAAAAAAAACACTGGAAAGTTATAATTGTTCCATTTTCCCATATTCAGTGGTCATTTGAAAAAGTTCTCATGATTTTTCTGAAAAAAAAAAAAAATGAATAATGTGCTCTATGGACCTTGAAGTTGATGTTTTCTGTATGACTCTGTTTTTGCCGCTGAATGATATAATCAAGGGGAAGGACAGGGGAAAGAACATGGCTTGGCTACCCACAATGTTCACTTGGAAATTGTGAAATCCAATCAACACACAATTTGCTTCGATTTATGGTGATTTTGTGACGAAAACTCTCGAAAAGGTGACTCCTCTTGGGCAATCGATACATAAACCTGAAGTTGCAAATGGTTCTGTTTTTTTTTTTTTTGTTCGAAAAAATCAAGTGTGATGTACACACTGTTGCCAGATTTATCGTATTTTGGGCTATCTTTTTACTTAAAAAACGAAAGAAATTTCTTCCATGAGCGCCCAACACAATTTTGGGCTACATATCGTTTAACAAATTGTGTGTTAATTTTGTTTGTTTTATTCTTTCACAAAACTAAAAAAAGAAATATTTTCGAACAAACCCGCACTTTTAAAACTTGGCAGCACTCTTGCAGTCAAGTGACATCGAACGGTCGTTCAAGTTGCACGCACACCAATTCATTTTGCAGGCCTTTTGCTTTTGGTTTTACACAAGCCACGAAAGCCAATAGCAGCAAAAAAGTCAAATAAAATCCTAGAAGTAAAAAAAAAAAGCCGCAGTGAGAATAAGTCTGAAAAATACCAAAATTTTCAACGATTTTTGGGCTTCTTTCTGAGCAGCGATATTGGGCTACATTTTTTAAAGGTTTGGGCGCTTAAAGCGAACTAAATTATGGCAACCCTGTACACATATCGGCGTATTTCCACAAAGCTAATTAATTAAATACGCGGAATTATGGATAAACGTTGAAGCATGGAGGAGGTGGTGCGGTGCGAAAACACGCTCTGGGTATTTTTAGCACTTTGTGATCGAACAAAAAAGTAAACACGAATTAATTATAGGCAATAATTTGTGCGGACCGGACTTTCAAGTAGACGAACGCTCATTATCATCATCGTCGAACGTCGGATACGCGAAATCAGAAATTAAAACGATTAATGTGTCAACTTGATGGAAATGGGAATGGGAATGGGAACGGGAAGCGACCTTTCGAATGGGGAAACTCGCGTGGACTTTTCATTTGTATGCGACGAGCGGCTGCTTTAAATGGAATGTCAACAATAAATGCGATTTTATGAATGTGAAAGATTATTTTTATGTGCTGCATGTTGTTGATCTTTCGAGTGATGCCAGCGCGGGTATTTACAAACGAAAAAACTCGAACGACTGCCCAGAAGCGATAACAGCTTGTTTACGCAGGAACATGAGTGTAGATTTATAATTATGCAAATCAGTGGTAGATCTACCTACTTGTCGATTTTTTCTGAACAGTGATGCTAACTTAGCCTTTTAGGCCCAATTCCGATGCTTGAGGCATTGAGGAATAATTTTTAGGAAAAAGGCATAGGGTGATGGCACCAGTAGTCGGCCCCTTAACTTTTTTTTTTCAGTTTGATTGGTCCTTAAAAATCCATTCTTCAAGCATATAATCAAGTATTTGGTTCTTCTGAATGTTTGAAGTCAGTAGATTCGAAAATACTAAGCTTATTAAGTGTTCGAGTGAAAAGGGTATGATTTGCCAGTAGTCAGCCACCTCAGCTCCAGTAGTCGGCCACGCAAGTATCCAGTGGTCAGCCTCAATTTAATTTACACATTTTCATGAAAAGGGGGGGGGGGCTGATAACTGGAGAACGTTTAAAAGAACCGTGTCTTTTATAGTCAGCCCCCATTTCTTTAGTAAATGTACAGGGGGCAGACTACTGGAAAACGAAGAAAATTGATCAAAATTTTGGTGCGAATCAAGACAGATTTAAGTTTCCATTCATTTTGCATACTCAGTTATTGTAAAAAAAAAATTAACGTAGTCTCCAGTATTCAGCCGGAGGGGCTGACCCTAGGATAATCATAAAAATAATGTCTCATAAGGTCGGCCCCCCCTTTTTACTTACAAGTCGCTTCACTAATTTTCACAACTGTGATTCATGCTTAATTTTCAATTCTCTACTTTACTCACACCCCAAACCAAAGCCTTGAACTCGAGATCAAAAGGGGTTTAGTTACCTATCGATCGACCAACATTCTGTTAATAAATTTTAATAACCTTGAAGGTTATTTTTGGCTCCAAGAAATAAGGCCCCAAAAGAGAAAATGAAATAAGGCCCCAAATTCTATTAAAATTATTGTGTTTCCTGTATAGTTTTTCGGGGCCTTATTTCGCAGAGCCGTTTTTTAGAAAGCAGGTACCTGCTTTTTAAAAATGGCATAAAAACTTCAATACGGGTTGGCATCACTGCTTCTGAGTGTGCGTAATGCGATTGACAAAACCCGAAGTAGGTATCTACGAGTTGGATTTTTAAAACAATTCAAGAAAAAGGGAATATAAAGTACGATTTCAAAATAAAAATATAAAACAAAATGGCGGATCCTAAATTGACTTTTCTTATAACTCTTGACAACATTTTTTTTTTTACAAGTAAACGTCTAGCCCAAGTCTATACTAAGGCAATAACGACGTTCGTACCCAAGAGACGACTAGAAATTACACACGATAAGGATAACCACCAGTCCATGAAATATTTCCTAATGAGAGACACTTGTGAGGTAATCTAAAACTTGCATGAAAGCGAACTACGTTTATATGGCATACAGGAACGATCATTTCATGATTGACTGACAAAAAAATTGATATTCTCCTGCAAACATATTTACAATCCTACATCTTCTGAATAAGTCAGCCGATTTCGGTAAGACGAAAACTAAGCGCTACTCTATATTAAGACCTATTTATTCTGTCAACCCCATATGGATTAAGTGGATAGTTCTAGGAAATTTCATGTTCGAATCCACATACAAATATACAAACTTAATAATCTCGCTATGAGTAGATAATCCTTTAAAATATGGACACAACAAGTAACACCCAAATATTTAAACTGTTTTAGCTGCTCAATTTTAGGACACTTAGTTATACTTAGATATTATGACAATAAACAACGTCCTAATTTTTTTAAAGTGACGTGAAGTTTACTTTATTCGAAAGATGACCTTCTAGCATTATAATTTAAATATGATTTCTGGCATATGACCGCCACAGCTGGCTCGGACGTAGTCTAATCGGGAGGTCCAATTTTCGATGACTTTTTTCAACATTTGTGGTCGTATATCGGCAATAACGCCGCAAATGTTTTCCGCCAAGTGGTCAATCCTTTCGAGATTATCGGCGTAGACTACCGACTTCACATATCCCCACAGAAAATAGTCAAGCGGCGTTAAATCGCACGATCTTGGAGGCCAATTCACGGGTCCGCAAAGTGAAACTAAATACGGTGACCAAACGTTTCCTTCAATAAATCAATTGTGGCACGAGCTGTGTGACATGTTGCACCGTCTTGTTGAAACCACAGCTCCTGCACATCATGGTTGTTCAATTGATGAAAGAAGACGTCAGTAATTATGGCTCTATAGCGGTCACTATTGACTATAACGTTCTGGCCAGAATCGTTTTTAAAGAAGTGCGGACCAATTATTCCACCAACCCATAAAGCACACCAAAAAGTCAGTTTTTGTGGATGTAACGGTGTCTCAACATACACTTGAGGATTATCATCACTCCAAATACGGCGGTTTTTGTTTATTGACGTATCCATTCAACCAAAAGTGAGTTTCATCGCTAAACAAAATTCGCTTATGAAAATTTGGATGAACGGCAATCTTGTTTTGGGCCAATTTGGAAGCGTTGTTCAGGCGTCAGTCTATTTATGTTGAAATGCCAAATCAAACTAAAAATAAATCACTTGACAGTTGACAAAATGGCCGCCAGCTAAGATAGTGTTGCCAACTTAAAGTTCTATACCTCTAAAAAAAAACACCCTTTAGCTTGTTGTTATTCTCAGAATGTGAACATCCTGATTTATTTGGGCCTTTAAGCTTAAAGGGTTATCTGACTGATAGGCGATGCCAAGATCGTCTGCAAAGGCTGTTACTTGCCCTATAAACGGTTGACTAAATAGGGAAATTATATAGATCAAGAACACTATTGGACCAAGAACAGAACCCCGAGGCACACCTTTATTTATGGTTCTCGAGCTACTCACAAAAAAAATGTCCTAATTAAACCTTTTCAATTCGGTCCTTCAAATAAATCTGAAACTCTTCTTTTACGGATGAATATATTTTTCATTAGTTGTTTTACCTTTATAGCAAGAGTGTACTTTTTCAAATCATAGCCTCTTAGAAGCTTTATAAAAAATCATGTTTTTGTTATTTTGTATGCGCCTTATTTTTGGGACCTTATTTCGTTTTTACTTTGGGATCTTATTTTCTGAGGCATTATTTCGCGAAGCCCTCTTGGTCTTCATTTTCAGCCTCCATTTAAATGCCTCATGGGCTTTTTTTCACCCATTATTTGAGTCACATTTTGGACGATTACCACCTACTCCTGTGTCCTGATACTGAGTCGAGTGTGCTCTTTCAAAAATTGCGGATTATTTGCATCGGCCTTTGGACTGGATTTTGTTGCTACCGATTTTGAATACCAACTTCCATTTAACTACAGGGACGGACAGGGTGTCCGCCGGGAAGGTATACTACTTTGTTTTGCCGCCATTTTGGTAAACATTAGTCTTGACAGTTCATATTTGGCAGTCGTGAAGTAGACACATGGAAAATTTATTATGGAAAAATATTCGACGTGATGAGGCACATTTTTATTTGAATGGATATGTGAATAAACAGAACAGTCGGTTCTGGGCAATGGAAAACCCTCAAATTATTCATCAGTCACCTTTGCATCCATCAAAAGGTACAGTCTGGTGTGCAATTTGGTCAGGAGGAATCATTAGACCTTACTTCTTTGAAAATGAAAAGGGCGTAACAGTAACTGTGAATGGGGCGCGATATCGTGATATGATTGAAAACTTTTTAACGCCACAACTTCATGCTTTGGGCTTGATTAACATGTGGTATCAACAAGACGGTGCCACATCGCATACAGCCAGGATTACAATGGAATTACTGCGAGACATCATTCCACAACAAGTTATTTCAAGAAATGGTGATGTTGATTGGCCTCCACGGTCGCCTGATTTGACTGCTCCGGACTTCTTTTTTTGGGGATATCTGAAGAGCAAGTTTTATGCAAACAAACCAGAAACGCTTGATCAACTCAAACAAAATATTCGTGATGAAATTAATGAAATACCGCGTGAAATGTGTGAGAATATAATGAAAAAAGTGCTCAAAAGGGCTCGCATTTGTGAGACTAACATAGGCGGACATTTACCTGATATTGTATTCCATACATAATTGCCGACATTACATAAAACATTTATCAATATAAGATCTATTCTCTTTCATTAAATCAAAAATTATAAACAATCAAAAAGTATACCTACCCGGCGGACACCCTGTAGTTTATTTCACTGATCTCCTGGTTACTCACTGCTAGACGGCTGACAAGTTACCACTACTACTGACTGACTACTCGGTTATGTGCTTCTCTAACCGATTCGTTTGTCGCTTTTCTTGTCGGGCTGTGTTTATTGTCCGTTAATGAATTCCGTCTAGTGAAATGTTCGTTTGTCTTACTCAATCCCACATATACCTACTTCTGTACTTCTGGTACATGTTCCGAAGAACTGAACTAGCTTTTCCATCGAAGATTCCTATTTATGTCGGTTCATCACTTTTGCAAAACTGTTATACCTGGAAGTATTTAAAAATTCTCCTCCAACTGCCTCGATATTTGTATGAAAAAAAAACAGCATCTCCTCTATTAAATAAAAATCAGTTCCGAGGCAAAAAGAGGATCCCATTCCAGTCCAACTATCGGATGCTCCATAAGTTTGTGTCGCCCTAGAAACTTTTTCAACGCATCGCCACTACTCTCGCTCTATTAGCCTAACGACCAATTCCGAATTCACACAAAAATTGCGGTTCGATTTTCCAAAACAAGTTCCACTTCATCCCCGGGTGACCTTCTTTTTTTTTCGACTCAGGATGCGCCATTCTACTGTACGAGTACTCCCTCGTTTTTCACAGCTTTTTAAGTTTTTAATTTTTTTTGTTTTTGTTTTTATCTTTTAAGCAACAACATACCTACCACGAGAACAACCTGACCCACTTAGATAGTTGTACTTTTGTCCCCATAACAATAACCGCAAACGTTGTTTTTCACACCGCGGCCAACTTGAGTCCGCTCTATCTCCTGGTCCGCCTGAACCGACAGCACAATCGGAAAAAAAAAAAAACAAAATAAACTCGAAAATAAAAACATTTGGTCGTTATTAATTGAAACGGCGGCGCTGCCCTGGCCACACCAGCAGCATATAGAATCTCAGTGTGAGAGCGCGGTAATTGGGGCACACTATCACACAACAATCCTCTTGGGTCCCATGTGCTATGGCTATCCCGAAAATGCTTACCGCTTCTCTCTGTGCCCACTGTGACTGGCGTAGTCATCGTCGCTGTGTGTGCTCGGGTGCAAAATTAATGGTTTCCCAATAATAATGCATTCCGTTCCATTGCGCTTGGAAAACACAGAACGGCCGGGACGAGGAGCAAACCGCTCTATCCGTGGTGCAGAACAAACAAGCAATTGCACACAAACACACTCGCACTCACACCGTATACATAATTGGCTCCCCGGCGTAATAATTAAGGTTTATTGTTATTACCGGACTGTCCTTGACAAAGATGATGTGCCGGTGCGGGCACAGGGGAGGAACAACAACACCGATAAACAGAGCGCAGGCAATAATGGCCAGCAAACAAATGAGGTCACCCAGGTAGGTCCTGGAGATGATGGTAATTGTTGTACAAATGCTGTGACTATTAGAATATCTTCTCCATAAATGTAGTGCCAGTGGATGGGGCGTGTAGTAGCGCCCTCTTAACACAGCACCGCATATACACTTGAGCTGGAGTGTGCAAATAAAACATCATCAGTGAAGGAGCATCCTACTACACATAGTGGAATTACCTGGCTCCTGGCTTGCTCTCCTTTGCCACCCGCTATTGGCATGCAAATTTATGTTTTGTTAACTACACAAATCCTCGAAATTAATTTAAAATTCATGAATGCAACGTAGCGTAGCAGTGGTGACATGGGAGATCCGGTCTTATTGCTCCCAAGGGAAACGGGTCAGGTGTGTGTGCGAGCGCTTGCTATGGGTTTCAGCTTTCACACCTGACGTCTACATCATTGCACATTTACTGTCCCGCATCGGAATTGCTCAACGAAACGGAAACTCATCCATAAATTAATGCAAGCCAAGTGGAACGGTGTGTATGACTGGGTGTCTATCGTTTTTTATTTGAAATTGAGAGGGCGCTCTCCGGTGGAGAGGCGACTTGAGTAAACCGGTGCTTAAGGGGGCCGTGACGAGATTGCTTGTAAATTCAGGGGTTTTAAAGTGAAAATGAAAGAGTTGCAATGCGATTTCTATTATGCTGGCTGTGAAGTTGAATACTCCTTTGGAAAGCCGTCATTGAGTGTGATGTTCCAGGCCGATCTCCAGTGTAAACTTGAGTCTTAAGCAAGTTGCTGAATGTAGCCCTACCTATAGGTTAGGGACTAAATGCGCAAGAAAATTATGTGTAGTTCTGCCTAATTGTCGCTCCCAAAAGCTTCGACATTTAAAACTGGTAGTAAATAAGCGAAGGCAAATAGTTAAGAACCACTTTCACTGCCTTAAACACAACACATTCGCCTGATTTTTTTCTTTGTTAGAAAGATTGCGCATTAGGAAGCTTTTTAGTGATGTGAGTAATGTTTTTTTTTTTTTTCTAATACGGTATTGGTACAATTGCTAACTCAAGGTGAACTCTAGCTTCTAGGAATTATTGAAATGCCCAAAAACTTCTATCTGTAAGAGCTATAAAAGATCTTTAAAAGTCGTAGTATGTAATAAATTGGTAATCAGCAACTTTTTCTTGTTAATGCAAACATTTTGGCTTTTAATAAAATGCCCGATAGGTGGCGCGCAAGTAACATTAGTGACTATGCTTTCAAGATTGCAAAAACATAACCTGCCACTAACATTTGAGAAGTTATTTACCTCAATGGTTTTTTTTTTTTGTACCAAATATTTTCCGAAATTTAATCGATTGAGTTCAAATCTAAACTGCCGTTGAATTTGCAAAACACTGAGGCACCAAATCGCAACATCAACAAAAACTCTGGAATGGGCAAAGTACTCCAAACGTGTCGAATTATCATACGGGACGAATGTACAATGTCTCACAAGAAAGCATTGGAAGCGCTTGATCGTACACTGCGAGATTTGAGAGGAAACGCACGATCTGTCAAAATCATCGATGTCAATACCATCAACTTCACCATTCAGAATGGAATACCCGGCGAAACAACAACCATCGATACTGTGGTGAATCAAGACGAAGTTATCAACTATCCAACTGAATTCTTGAATTCAATTCGCTTGATTTGCCAGGCATGCCACCGCACGTACTTACATTGAAAACTGGCGGTCCCCTTTATTCTCCTTCGAAACATAACAACAGAATCAGACCCTCAGTCAAGAAAATGTTGAACAATGTTCTCGAGGCAACAATTTTGAGTGAAAAATTCAGAGGTGAAGACGTACTGTTGCCGCGTATCCCAATGATCCCGACAGATATGCCATTCAAATTCATACGCTTGCAGTATGCAGCTCCCGGTGAGACTCGCTTTCGCATTGACTATCAACAAAGCACAAGGACAATAGTTGCAAGTGTGTGGATTAAATTTGCAAAATCCATGCTTCTCACATGGGAAGCTCTATGTGGCCTGCTCACGTGTCGGAAAACCTTCTCATTTATTCGTTTACGCACCAAATGGAAGAAGAAGAAATATTTTGTATCCCACAGCATTTCAATAAATATCGAATTGAAACGAAACGCTGTAAAGACACATTTTTTCGAAATGAACAACATCAATAAAATGACTTAAAATGAATTGAATAATGTCTTTCCTCATATTTATTTTAGCTGGTGGCGTTGCAATGAGCGCAGGGCACAGCTAGTTCCAAATAAAAAAGAAGAAAAAAAAACAATCTCACCCACTTTGGGGGGGTTTCCCAAAATTTGTATTTCTGCTAAACATGACATCACTAATTATTCCAAATGACAGCATCCGTAATTACTACGCAGACTACGAGATTTTAATGAACCACATCAAAGACAACGACGGCTTAATAGTTCTGCTGAAACGAAAACCATTTTTAGTTCACAAAAAGTTATCTCACTTTCGATTACCATTGTGAGCACCAAAACGAAGAATTTTACAAAAGTAAAATAAAAACCACATTTAATAGCATAAAACGCAATAAAACCGGACAACAGTAATAATTATTTTCCTATCTCATCGTCATCAGTGAACAGTGTGACGGCGAATGTTGTCGCAGCGGGAAATTACAATTTAAAATCGACGCTCCTTGTGTGCATTGGAGTAGATGTGAGCCGGTCTGTACTTAGTCATTGAAAATTTTACACATCTCGGGTCAATTTTATTGAATACCCTATTGACGATGTGTAATTAATTAAATTGCAAGGCAGTACTTTATAGGAAAATAGTTGCAAAAAGTGGTGAATGCTGGTCAGTCAAGCAGAACATGCTGTCAAACTATCGACTGTCTAGTTGGCTTTCTTAAAAAGTCGGGAGAACTTCTGTAAAATGAAGTCCCATAGATTGCTTATCTCGAATAGAAAATATCCTGCAACCATCTCCAACCATTTGTCTTACTCGAAAAGTTGTTGACGGTTTTGTGAATTGATTAACACAACCCCCATGTGATTAGGCACGCTTTCACCCTCTGCACAGACGCTCTATACACACTTATAGTGTGCGGTGCTCACAAACAACCGACTCGTCACCTATCCAACCATAATCCCTTTCAATTCGATCCGAACAATTGAAGATAAGTAATTGGATATGTGTCCGATGCCAATGCCACTGCCACTGCCACTTGTCTATCTGTCTGGGTCTAGTTGGCCTTTAGCCGACTACGATATACAGTTCATAGATTACGTGACTGGCATTTAATGGAGCCTCTATATACCCCGCACCCGCGTGGAGACTGCGGAATGGTCGCCCTTAAATTTTAAATGAAGACAAAACAAAGAGGCAAACGAAGGATGACCATTAAAAGTGTGGAGCACCTAATTCCGATAATTATAGGGATTAACATTTCGGATACGGAAATGGCCAGAGAGGATTACAAATCACATCACCAGGTCATGACATGCATTGTCTACCATGGAATGACTTCATACATCGAGGCGTATATAATATATGCACGACAATGTTGGATGAACTTCCTTGTGCAGTGACAATGGTCGTTATCGTTGCACATACACTGGAGGAGAGTAGTGCGCATCCTGTTCCTGTACCACCAGCAGCAGAAGTTGTCGTACTCAAGCAACGCAATGAGCATGAAATTTTTTATTAATGACAACTAGAATCGATAAATCGATGACTCTGGCACAAACAAACGATTTGACCCTCTGTCTCTGTGCACCATTAGCATACAGAATATGGGATATGGCAGGCGTACAGTTCATGCGAGTGTATCGAGTCATTCAGCTGCTGTTGTACTCTGGGTAGGGGGGGGAGATGGTTTTGTAATGAATTGTGGAGACAATTAACTTTCAATTTGTAATTTATAGTGGAGTCGGAGAGTTAGGCGACATAATATAAATTCAGCAGATGCATTTATTTATATATGTGAAGGCCGATCAAAGAGTTGAAAAAAGCGGGTTATGTCGAAAGGAGGCTTCTGCTTGGAGTACTTACAATGGATCGAGATTTGTCTGAGTGCCCCAGGATTTGGATACCCTTTAAAACAATATTTTTTATATTAATTGTTCAAAAGGTACATATCTATACAAAGTCTTCTAGGAAAGAAAGTTAGGCTGGGCCCTCATTAATTGTAATTATAATTGTAAGTGATAGGCCCTGTACACTGCGACCAGAAGAGATCTATTGTGTTGGCCTTTATTATTTAACCCAGGGAGCTGTTGAGGCTCTTTATAAACCTCAGCACCCTTCTTGGTTCTATGTTTCCAATATCTGCAGGACTTAAAATCGCCCTTTGCATATGGATCGCTCTGCCCCTTGCCACAGCAGGACATTCGCAGAGTATGTGTTCCGTTGTCTCCTTCTCTTCTCCGCAGAGTCGACAGGAGTCATCATCGGAAAGTCCAATTTTTTTGAGATGATATCTTAGTGGCCAGTGACCAGTGAGATAACCCGTTAGGATCCTTAGATCTTCTTTGCTTAGCTCAAGTAACTTTTTTGCTTTACTACGAGCTGGGCTAATGAATCTTTTTGCCTGCCTCTGTCCCTTTGATTCCGTCCAATATTCGGCAAAGTGATCATCTTCCCATTTCCTGAATTTTGAGTGTATGTAACTCAAAGGTAACCCGAAGTAGGGTTCAGGACCGGTGAGCAGGCGTGATGCACCTCTTCTCGCCAGACAATCTGCTCGTTCGTTGCCCTCAAATCCCTCATGGCCTGGTATCCAAGCAACAGTGACTGTGTTGTCCTTTGCCAGTTCTTCGAGGAGATTGAAACATTCCCAGACTAGCTTTGATCTGATCGAAAAGGATCTTAGGGCCTTAAGGGCTGCCTGGCTGTCTGAGAGGATGTAGATAAGGGCACCTTTAGTGCGCCTCCGTAAGCATTCCCGGACACATATCTCTATGGCGTGTACCTGCACTTGAATGATGTCTGGTGATTTTCCTAATGCTACGGCTCTTTGGAACCTAGGCCCATAGACCCCAGCATCGGTGGCTTCATCTTCCATC
Organism: Cheilosia urbana; assembly: GCA_946477585.1. NCBI lineage: Eukaryota > Metazoa > Arthropoda > Insecta > Diptera > Syrphidae > Cheilosia > Cheilosia urbana. Next base: position 11,761,343 of record OX297854.1, on the reverse strand, counting down.
TTTGAACCGTCGGTGTACCAGATTTGTGATCCTGGTCGTGTTACGAATTGGTTGGTTCTCCAGGTACTCCTGTCAGATATGACTATCTTAAATTTTCTGGAGAAGCGAAGTCTTTTAAGCATGGTGTCTGATACTTTGATCACAGGATCATCTTGAAGCATTTGTAATACTCGTAGGTGCCCTGTCAGATTTCCTGCTTTAAGATTTGATATATCAGGGAGCCTAAGGGCACTGAGACTCGCTTCCTTCTTTACAGAAATATGTAAAGGCAGAAGGCTGAACATTGCCCCTATGGTTGCAGTTGGACAAGTTTTTATTGCCCCCGTTATACCAACACATGCTAAGCGATATATCTTGTTTATTTTTTTCTGGGCCGTTAATTGTTCGATTTTTGGCCACCATGATATCGCTGCATAGGTGATCATTGGTTTGATGATCGTGTTGTATGACCAGTAGATCATTTTTGGTTTTAAGCCCCAGGTTTTGCCGTGAAGACGCTGGCACATATAAATTGCCTTTGTCGCCTTCTTGGTGACTTGATCAAGGTGTGAGTTCCAGATGAGAGTCTTGTCCAGGATTACTCCCAGGTATTTTACCTCCCCTGATAAGTCAATAACTTCGTTATCTCCTTATGCCGGATAATGTTAATGTAATGGATAATGTTCTTGACAATTGTACTGGAATTTCACGCGGACGAAACAAGACATCGTCTTTAAAATATCTGAAATGATTTTGCATCCAAATACACTGTTTCGAAAATTAATTCTAAGGTTCCTTTGCTTTGATATATTTTGATATTTGATAATTATAAAAGGTGGTTAAGTTTGAAGGGCCGATGTTGATTTTGAAAAAAACACAAATTATTTAGGAAATTATTGCCATTTCTTTTTATTATGATATTATTGGTATGGTTCAATTATGTATGGAACAAAATATCGGCCAAATGGCCGCCGCGACCTCGGCGGCACACCTCCATCCGATGGTCCAAACTTTCGATGACGCTGAGGCATAATTGAGGTTCTATGCCGTTAATGTGCCGAATTATCTGATCCTTAAGCTCTTGAATTGTTGCTGCCTTATCGAAGTACACCTTTTCTTTCAAATTAGGCCAAAGAAAAAAGTCCAACGGTGTCAAATCACCTGATCTTGGCGGACATTTGACATCACCACCACTTGAGATAACACGGCCATTGAATTTGTCGTGCAAAGGAGCCATTGTTTCGTTAGCTGTGTGGCAAGTGGCACCGTCCTGTTGAAACCACATATCGTCCACATCCATATCTTCCAATTCGGGCCATAAAAAGTTCGTTCTCATCTCACGCCTGACGGGCCTCATTTTGGAAAAAATACCACCGCCAGCCGATAAACCGCGCCAAACAGTCACTCTTTGTGGGTGCATTGGTTTTTCGACAATCACTCTTGGATTATCATTCGCCCAAATGCGGCAATTCTGCTTATTGACGAATCCACTGAGGTGAAAATGTGCCTCATCACTGAAGATGATTTTCTTCGAAAATTGATCATCGACTGTTACCATTTCTTGCCACCATTCTGACCATTGAAGACGCTTGAAATGGTCAAGTGGCTTTAGTTCTTGAGTCAATTGCACCTTGTAATCGCGTTAATGCAAGTATTTATGCATAATGTTCATCAACGACGAGCGTGAAAGGTGCAATTGTTGGGCACGACGATGAGTTGAGGTGGACGGGTCTTCTACCACACTATCGCGAACAGCAGCAATATTTTCTGCAGTACGAGCTGTACGAGCATGCACTGGTGTTTCCACATCTCCTACAGGCCCGTTTTGCTTAAATTTTTGCACGATTTTTCCGATTGTACGCACATTTGGACGATTAAATTGACCGAAAAAATCACAAAGTGCACGATATGCGTTTTGATTTGAACGCCTATTTTCATAATAAGCCTGAATAACTTAACCGCCTTGCTCAATTGTGTATCTTTCCATGGTTCATCGAGTTAGAATTGCAGAAAAAAAATTGACGTTTAGTTTAGGTAATCACCCTTTATTTGTGTCAAATTGCGATCGGTTGTGGCAATATGTATTTCACGACCGATCGCATTATTCACACTGAGAAGTGTTGATTCACGACTTTTAAGGGTCAATATCTTCACTTTGTACAATTTCTAGAATTGCGAATAAAAAGTCTTGAATTAGTAAATCCTGAGCTAAGCTCTAAAATGAAACAAACTTTTCGTGATTCAGCGCTTATTTTTCTCGATTTGATCTTAAACATTTTTCCGTGCGGCTACAATAAAAAATGCAGTAGATTTGAAATTTTAATTCTGCTCTGAATTTGTATTTTTCAACCACAAAACAAACGGAACTTTTAGTCTGTCATACTCTACCCTCTCAACGCATATTCGCTTCAAAGCAGCATTTCGTTTTACAAAATTGTTGGTTGCGCGCTTTGGCATTTAAAATTGTAAAGTTTCGATAAAGCGTGTCAAAACGCGCCGACGCACACACTCGTTCAACGCCGAATTTTGAACTGGGCTTTAATGTTACTGAATGTGTAAGAGGTTGCATTAAAGAAAAATAAATTAACTGTTTCTCTGACGCGGAACAGGAAGGAGACTATTTTTATTGCAACAAACCTCTGGGATGACGTTCTTGAAGAAATGCTACCAAATCTCCTCGAAACGGTTCGAAAACAATTACGAATTACAGAATGTTATGGTGGCTAAGGCAGATATACGATATACCTAGGTATGTTTTTTTTTTGTTTTTTTTTAAATAATTTTATTTTGTTCCTTTTTTAATAAATTTAAATTAATGTATTCTAAAAATAAGAATTTCCTATGTTCCTGTTAATTAAGTAAAAGTAAAAAGTAAAGTATATAGATTCGAGAGATATTTGAATCAGACCACCATTGTCGGGTCCCTTTTTGTCTCTCAAACCTAGGCCTAGCTTCTCACAACCATTTCGTTTTGTGTGAGTTTTTCAAGTTTGAAACAAATGGAAGGGATCTACAATTTTATGCCGACTCCAAACGGCCAATTGAGAAGCTATTTCAAGACAGTTATACTCTCTGATGTTTGTCAGACGTTCGCGAGAGGTGGTGGAGCAGTGGAAAAAAAAACCAAAGTTGGAATTGGGGTTTTTGCGGGATTCGAACTTCGGACCCCTCGCTTAGTAGTCCAACACACTAACCACTAAGCCACTGAGCCTATTGTTAATTAAGTAATCAAGCTGTGTACCTATTACTTTTTTTTTTTTTTTTTTTTCTTAGAATTCATAAAATTTAGCTTTTAGTTTTGTCAAAACACATTTGCCTACTTGTGTAGGAGACGCAACTTGTTGGCATGAAGTCTTTTACTGTAGGTAACCTGTATCATAAATGTTCCCTTTAAGCTTTTCTCCATGTTCTTAGCGTGCGGCTGGCTGCTACAGCATAAAAAGCGCAACTTTAAGATAGGTTATGTCCAGTTTCCTTCGAGTTTTTTTTAGTGATTCCAGATTTACAAACACTTCTGATGAGATTTTATGTCGGCTCTCCGAATTCCGTTCTTGAAATCCTCTGGCTGGTTTTGTGTAGCTGTCTGATGACATTTTAAGCAACTTTACAAACTTTACTAAGCAACCTCTCTAAAAACGGCTCTACTGTCCGAATGAAAGTTCTCCTATTGATCGACAGACCTTCCGCTATTTTCGATGTCCACACTGTAAGTTGCAGACCTAATGTCAAAATAAGTCGCAACTAGTTACATATTTCTATTTGATTACAAAAAGCTTACAGCCCACTTTTATGTCCAACTTTGCCCCACCTTTCGGCCGACAACCTTATCCACTTCGAGGCCATTCATCAAACCGCGAGCAACCCCCTAGCTGGCCTTCTGCCTACAACGCCATGAATCACCTATAAGCATCCTGTTACATCTTCCCAAACAACGCTGAACTACATGTCAGAAGAAAGAGCCGCCATGCCACGGCTGACTAACTTTATGACAAATTGTCAACCCTTTTCTCCATATCAGAGCTATAATTAAATATGTGACATCAACATCTGTACAGAACCTGTAGGTCGATCTGATACCACTACGAAAGCACCTTAATTACTAAGCATCGTGATAAATGAATTAACGGTCTTCTACGCCACGTATAACTATTAATTAAGACATTTTGAAACACATTAGACACACCACCATACGCTGTGAATTACACCCCTGAGAGTTACAGAGTCAAACTTATTCACATAATTTAAATATTTCCACGAAATATCAGAGCGCAACGCGCGCGACAAATTCCCCAATTCATCGCATTTACGGCTCCGGATTCTTCTGATTTAACGCGTCCTCATAAATCTCCGCACATAATTTCCCCCCAGTGCTATTTAATAAAAATATCTCTTTCTGTTTTTTCTTTGATTTTTTGTTGTATAGTCATTGTCGTCGGCGTCGTCGTCGTCCACGTCGTTGTCTTCGTCCGTATTTTCCACTCCGACATATCTGGGGAAATAAATCATCGCAACTGTGTTTACATTTCGGATTCACAACAGTTTAACTGCTTAACGCTAACGAAAATAAAATAAAAATGAGAAAAACTGCTTTTATTAGAAAATCTCTTAGGAATCGATTATCTACAACAGACTTCTGTTAGTGGAGGAATTTTCATGTGAAAATAAAAATATTAGCCAGAAGGCCCTTTGTCATCGGCTGGCTAATAGAACGCTTAGTTCAAGTGTAAGATTGCTGTTCCGCTTTCCGCTAGATGGGGCACTGTCTTCCACTCGATGAGTTTGACGTTTGAATGCACTGACGATGACGAGCTGTGTACTTAGTGGATTTACGGTTGAGTGGGTGATTAGTTCGCACTGTAGGTAGTAGATTTAGCCGATGGCGCTTTCTGGTGTGGAGATATATTTTGAAAAGTCGAAATTCATTGTGCGCCCGGCCAGAGGTCATGTGAGAGGCAAAAGTGTCGGACTTGGTTTAAAGCATCATGAATGCTCATTCAAATCAGATTTTTTTTTTTTGTACTACGAAAGGCAGCTGGCTGTTTTATACATGTGTGTGCGTGTACGGTTGGCGGGAATTGCAGTTTGAAAGCTGGGAAATTGACTTAACGATGATTGAATGACGAGAAGAATGTAATTTCCATTCCATTCTATCGCAATTGAGGTAGCATTCAGATACGTAAAGTGCTGACAGTATCGCGGCAGCAATTTGCTGCAAGTGTATTTTTTATTTATTCGCCCTGTTTGTGTGTTCCATTTGCTGAATCGGGAATGACAAACGCCAGTGATTGAGCATCTAGAGAAAGACTTTAAATTAGAGACAGCAGTCAAAAAATGTTTGTCAAGCTAATCAGCGTAAGCCTAACAGAAACTAGGTTCTTAAAAAGAATTCCAACTGCCTGAAACTTTTCCGGACGTTTTTCAAAGCGAACACTGTTAAATTTTCGTGTATTAAGTCGAAAGTTTATATACAGAACGTGGGTTTAAACATAGTAAACATTGCTGTTGTCAATTTTGAAGACGCAGCTTTTATCCATTTACGTTGTCAACTCGCATGTCAACGATGCTTATCACTGGCATCGATAACATACCAGCGTTCCACAAACGTCGACTTTGAATGGAAATAAAATCAACAACAATACGAGTTCAACCATTAAAGTGTTTCTCGAAGCCACTTCACAGATGGGCTGTCTTCTTGTTTGAAACTTCAAAAAAAACAGAATTTTAAGACTATCCATCAATTTTTCCTGTCACTTATAATTAATAGATGTAATACTACAACGGGCCTTACAAATAAAAATTTTAAGTTTTGACTCTAAATTTGAGTAGTTCACAGTGACTTATCCATACAAATACAAATTTCGCAATTATGAGCTCCCGTAAGTTTAAAGTCGGGACTAAAATTTGTTATTAGTACGGCGTAATAAGGTAAAATACAAAAATACTTGAGGAATTACAGATTTTGACACTCACACGAAGATCTCTCTTCGCAGACGAGTTCCATTTTCTATGGGCACGTTCAGGTATCTAGTTTAGTGAGTTTGACAGCTGGGTGGCATGAAGAGTCTCAGTTTTAATTGGCCTAGGTCGGTCACATGAACATATTTTTCAGTTGACATTTATGACCCCTCCATAAAAAGCCGACGAATATTGCGAATATCGATTCCTGATTGAGTACTAAGTTGACAGTTCTCATATGTGGCTGACATAGAAAAAGCGACGTTACCGACCAATCTATAGTTTTGCTTTCAGACTACATCTATAGTCCAGACGAATCTAGTCGACTTAAGACAACTAGCCCCCGTATTAATAAACACTGTGTAAAAGGTATCAACTTGTAACTCAGCAGTTATGTCCAATTTTTGTATGCTATCTGACGTCTGATAACTAACTTATTTGTGCACATTTTTTTTATCGCCAAAACGGGAGATTAGGCGCCCGGGAAATGCAGCCTTCAGCATATCGGTTGTGGCACGTGCAGTGTGTGCCGTTGCACCGTCCTGTTGGGCCTCATCACTCATGATTATTTTTGATGAAAAATCATCTTCCTCTTGGTGGTGATTAAGGATGGCTTGAGCGTATGTTAGACGCGATTGGCGTTCAGCAGCTAACAGCTGATGCACCGTCTGGACTTTGTACGGAAACATCTTCAAGACTTGTACCAAAATTCGCTGTAAAGACCGTCGACTGATACCCATTTGCGTGGCACGTCGTCTGGTCGATGTCGACGGCGCTTCCATGACATCTTCGGCTACAGCAGCAAGATTCTCTGCAGAACGGCTACTCCGGGGTCTGCCACGCCTGGCAGCATCTCGTGTTGTGCCAGTCTCTTGGAGGCGAGCGGCTAAACGTCGCAGTGTTTCACCAGTAGGCGTTGGACGGCTAGGAAATCTGCGACGAAATTCACGTTGTGCCAAAGTCACCGACCGATTATTGCTCAAACAAATAGTCACCAATATTCCGCGTTCTGGAGCAGTGTAGCGTAACATTGTTTATTAACGTGTATTTCGCATGTGTTTACTACACAAATGTCAAAACAGAACTGACATTAGGGGCTAATCGCAAAATTTATAGCATTTTCTGATAGGAGGATTACTTTTGCGCCACCTTGTACAACTGGAAACAGACATTTAAAAAAATAAATCTTCGCCCATTATATGCACCCGAAAGCAAACAAAATATCAACCACAAGCGGCAATTTAATCACCTAGCACACAGCTTCTCTGTCAACAGATCATCCGAAATCATTTCCCAAGGCGCCCGAAATTATCAATACAAATAGAAAGTCGGACGCACTTGACCTCTTACAAATAAAAAACAACGTCACACTCGATCCAAAATCAAGGGTGGGATTCTGTAAAAAACGAAACGAAAAACGCTTTCGTTTGCACGAAGAATTTGCTTGTGTCACAAAGGGCAAAATATTCCTGCGCACGAAAACGTTTGATCGTTTCGCCTTACAGAATCTGGCCCCAGCATTCACTAGAAACTTGCGGAGACACCGAACATTGAGTCCCCCTCCACCTCTGTGAAATACATCGCAGATCAAAACCACCGATGAGATCACTGCTTCAATGGCGGTGGCGGAGCTTTTTCATAAGCAAAGTGACAGCTCATGTACCTACTTAATTGGAGAAACCTATAAACGACGAATCTTTGTGTGTGCTTCTATTCTACTACTAAAAGTAAACACAGGTGACTTTCAAACGACACGAATAAATTCCGCAGCACTGCACATAAACACGCGGATGTTGTCCGACATGTTACGATGCCTATGTTCCAGAATGCTGATTAAATATCGTTCAATGCAAGTACGAGTGTTTCCACATTTAATTCCCAATCAGAGTAAGAGATAGTGGTGGAAAAAAATCCGCCAAACCCGAGCGATAACCTTTAGGTTATCATCTTCAAAACGAACAACAACACACAGAGAGACAAAAAACCGAAGCATCGCATTCGCAATCAGAACACACGAGCAAAACGCTAAAACTACAAACTTCCACCATTCCATCCAGCTAGGGCATTGAAAAAAAAAATATTTCAAAATGACGCATTATACGAGCGATGGGGCGATGGCAGTTGAATGTGAATCTGTTGCCAAATGGAAGCAGGATCTACAACCAGCTTCCAGCTATGGGTCATCCAAGTAATAAAAAAAAATAAACCGAATACGTTTACTCTGGCTGCATCGGCATTGTCCTAAAAATGTCGCTGCTAAATTACCGGACAACAATGCGCTGATGTTGATGCTCCCGCTGTTGCTGTAGTGGTAGTCGTGGTGTAGTGCACTCTGGGGATCTCAGGATAATAGCTACGGAATCGCAAGCCAAAAAACCACCAGAGTCACGACAAGAATACGAGTTCGGCTGTTGTATCTGTTTCTGTTTCAAGGACATGGCCAGTAGAGCACATGTAGCGACAGCCACAAAAGAAAACCTTCGATGATAATCCCAAAACTTTGTATATAAATGAATGACTGGCCGCAGTCGTTATCCTTGGAAACAAAAAACGAATGCTTCCAATCACATGGCCGAAGTTAACTCAAAACTCAAAAGTAACTTTGTAATCTATTCAGTACTGACCTGTTCTTCTGTAATTAGTTATCCTTTTGATCCCCAACGTTGTTAATCCAGTTTGTTCTGTTAATATTCACTTGCTAGGCACTCACACACTGTTAAGCCACCGACAGTAAACACTTGTTAATTTATTATTATGATTTTTTTTTTTTTTTGATTTTTTTGAGGGGGAAACTCGAAAAGATGACCTCCAGACCGTAACGAAATCACACAACAAACTAAAACTCAATGAAACTGAAACGAAATATAATTTCGCTTCGGCAATATTCTGACGATGACGATGACGAATAAAGTCCGTCAACAACGACAGTACTTCGTTGTTCGCTCTCTCACTGTGACACTGTATAATCGAACGAACCTACTGTTCTGCTCTGTCGCCCGAATCAAACTGAAAACTGAAGTGAACCGAACACGCTTCGTGCGAATATTTCAAGTTCACTGTACAATACAGTAGTGGCTGGCTGACAGTGGCAACTGGCAACGGTATTGCATTTTCAATGTGGAAAACACTGGCAGTTTGTCTCTCTTAAATGCGGGAGCAGTAACAGATATATGAGAATTTAGACGGCGTTTTCTCTGCCGTAAAGCTAGTGCAGTCAGCATCAGCAGTCACCACCTAATGCAGTGCTGGTCAGTGCATTGGGGAGCAACGAGTTTTGATTCACTTGTTCACTGCACCTGCACCGTGCAGCTCCAACCTCCAATATACAAGTATTTCTAGTTTCTACCACGGAATGGTGAATTCAAATACTTGCTATGGTGAAAATGAGAATTCTGTTAGCTGGCGGCGCTTTTTGTACTGTGTTAAATTGTTCAATTACGTCTTAAGAGAATGAAAGCTCTAGTTGGGGGGAAAAAGCTGCAAGCAGCCGGTTTTGTTTTCTACTGCATGGAAATTCATTTCGAGTTCATTTTGATAGATTGTATGGTGGCCAGACTGTCAATTTAGCTTTAATGCCGATTATTCAAAATCAATTCAATTCAATTCTCGTTCCGTGAAAGAGTGAATCGATAAATCGTTTTCACATTCGCTTTCAGGCATTGCTTTCATTTTTTCGATTCACTTTGTGCTAAAATGCGATTCTCGTTCAATAAGTGAAAACATCGTGGTGAATTCTATACCGCACACTTTGTTGTATGAAAGAGGGTTCTCAATTTTCAAAATCTCACTAAAAAAATTCACTTGCAAATGGAACCGTGAAAAAAAAATGATTCATATGAAAAATTTTGAAGTTTGGATTCACCTTTTCATAGAACGAGAATCGAAATTGCGGTGAAAGGGTGAAAACATTTTCGTTTCACTTTTTCACAGAACGAGAATTGACCCCCAGGGCTCGAATCGGCTAAGGTGATAGTTGATTATCGTTTTTTTTTTTTTATTATCATCTCATACTTGCTCTGCGTGAAGAGATTACTAAAAAATGATTGATTATTGGCAGCACTTAGAGTTTTAAACGTCACTTTCTTGCCGACGCTGTCATTCCGAGCAGCTGATACAAGTGTTTCTTTTTTATTGTGTAAAATGTAATTGAAGTTGAAAATAATATTATGTTCACAAATTATAGTAAATTAGTTTGTTATTTTAAGGTCTCAAGCTATTAAAGAGCAAATACAAATACTTGTCTTTGATAGCTGCCACCCCCAAAAAAGATTTAAAGTTGCAGCCAATTGAAGGATGGGTGGAACATGCGTTGACCTTATTGCAGTTGGTAAATCAAGCAGTCAGAAAACAAACACGAATGCTTTTTATGATAAGGAAACTTTTTGAAAAATCTAAAATACAAATAAGTGCTACCAAATCATCAATAAATAGATATGCGTTCTTACATCGGGTTTGGAAGTTCCAATTTATTTGCTTTATTTCTCAGGTTTATTCTTAATAATTGGACATTTTTGTAACTATTTTTTTCACTTCACGAATTTTCAAAACTTCACTTACAGTATTTCATTTTAATTTATTTAATCCTATTCTTTTTTCACTAAAGTATTTATTTGGAGTTGAAGCCAAGGTGTATACCTATGAAAATGACACAAATATATGAAAGCGACATCTAAATAGCTGTCACATGAAATTGATCACAATTGTCAATTTGACAACCACGTTACGTGGACGTAAAGCTATAATTTTGGTTGTCAACTATCAACTACCACCATAGCTGATTCCACCCCAGGCTCCAGCACAGAGATGTTTTCCATACATAGAATTTTTAGGTAGAAAGTAAAAGTACGCTACAAATTTCACTTTCGTAAGTAAGCTTTTTGGAAAACTGTCCTGCTCTTTGGAGAGCTAGGTTCTTGTTCTTTTCTTGTATAATATCAAATTTATAAACATCGTAAAACTGTTCGACGAAATGGGGACGTTCAAGTATCTAGTTTCGGAAGTCTGACAGCTGTCTGAGTAGATTTATCTCGGTTGGCTGTAATCGGGCATATGAGCAGCTGTTTCAGTTAACGTTTATGGAGGGGTATATCCGACGAATCTAGTTAAGAAATTGGTGGATGAGCATACTAAGTTGACAGTTCGGATATGTGGCTGACGTAGAAAAAGTGACGTTCCCAACTAATCTAGTTTCTGCGTTCAGGTTACATCTTATCCAGACCAATTTAGTCGACTTAAGATAACTAGATTCTTGAATGTGCCCTATTACTTAAAGCAATTAATATGATAGGTAACCTTTTATGCGCATAGGGACAATGGCATTTATAAATAGATTTGATATAACCCCAAAAACTATAAAGTGAATATCACATGCCCAATGATTGAACTGTTCTTTTCTTTGTTAGTCGAATCGGAAAGGGAACACGTCTTTACTTTAATTTTATTTTTCAGTCTACACCTTACCCGAACGAACTCAGTATTAAATGTTGAAAGTCCTGTCATTTTGAGTGAGACGCGATGTAGTAAGTAAGTAACTAGATGAATGTCGGGACCGGAACTCATGGTTAGGTACTCTTTGAATGGGAGGATTTCAAATAACGAAAGAATCGAACGCCGTATCAATAAAGAAATATGTTCAAGTAAGTTAGCTGACAGACGTCAGTCAGCATACAATATTTTGACGTAACTGCTACGTAAACAGTTGCTAATTCTACGCGTTATTTATCAACACGGAGCTATTATCTCAGCCTTGATTATTTTAAAAGAAATATCACCACCGTATTAATAAACAAATTTCCACAAATTTGTTAGTTGACAGACGTCAGCACACGAAATTTTGACGTAGCTTCGGTGTATTTATAGCCCCAAATGACAACTTTTACGCAGCCTTTATTTACTCAGAGCTCGATGTGTATCCGATCCGTCACAATTTATGAACGTGAAATCAACAGCAGGAGCAAATTTTACATTTCCATTGCATACTCTTGGGCAAACGATCCCACTAAGTGGTATTGTTTTGACATTCAAAGTAGATACGCATGCAAATAAAACTCGTTACGACGAGAAGATAACAATCGAACATCAGTTCATAGCTGGAGGCGGATAGCTAAAAATCGGGATACCTCGATAGGAATATTCCTTCTGACCGACACTAACTTAAGTGACAAGTAAATCAGTCGTTGACGGCCAGATGGGGTTTTATAATTTCCAGTCAACAATTTTTTGCAAATATTGAAAACGAAACTCCACCAGGGCAAATGTCACTCGAATAATTTTTTTCATTTCGAATAAAATTCGTTCGGCGTCACAAATCATCACAAATCATCACAAATGTCACTAAAACCCAAATCACTCGCTTTATTCGATCGTTTTCGATTCGATTTTAGCAAATCAAACAAAATTCACTTTTGCTTGCGAAACCATGTTAAGTAGTCCACTTTGGATGGATTTGCATCTGATTTTCCTGCCGCAACACCTTCTTCTCTGTCCGCCTCCGCTATGCTATACCGAATACTTGAACTGAAAAGATTGTCTGAAGTGGGTGGAATGAGAAGCAGCGCCCCGTTGGCTTCAAGGCGTACAACTTATTCCGCCCGTTTATGTGGGGGTGGATGAGGTGCTCTTATCCGAGCGTCGACTTAAAACATTAAACTGTATAATGCGAACCGATAATGAGTGTCAATTTCATGATTCATTGCACCACCACAACGAAACCCCATCGACATATGGCGGGTTGTTGACGATGACAACGTTCTCCGGAGAAGTGCTTTGTTTGTGTCTTTGAGGAGATTGCATTGTGAACTCTGTTGATGGTGTTTTGATCTCTGACAGGGGGTTGTCAGAAATGTGTGTCAAATGGGTCTTAGCGAAAGCATGTCTAGAAAGGATTGCCTGCCATTTCAAATGTGTACATGTAGAACCTATCATTTGGGCATTTATCTCCAGCGATATCTCTTTGGCCACAAACTCGCCAACTCCAAAGACTCATAAATCCTTGATGCAACGGGAAAATAATTTCCAAATCGATCTCATTTACTTGTCGTGTGTGTGTGCCCGTTCAGTAGAAGTATTTTTGAAGGCAATTTATAAAGTTGCATCCGACTTTCTGGCTCTCTACTCCATCGAGTCAGGAAACTTTTAACAAGGCGCATCACTTGCCCGAACACACATCTACTACGTGCCGCGCCGCCAAATTGGAAGGACACTGTTCCTTTTGTCTCCCCTCTTACTTCGCCACGAAATGCAACGTTGGCAGGAAGAACTGTGCGCCAACTTTAAAAATAATAGAAGTTCCACTCTAGATACATTTTACAGCCGACGACGACGACGTTGAAATGGGCTGGTGGTGACCTACGCTGTGCCAAACCCCACTGCGAGCTGCATACAAAAGGACAGCAGCACAACAGCATCCCTTTACTACGACAACAGCCGCAGCAACAACTCAGTGACACAACGACTGTCTGTCTGTGAGAATTTCAGCATAAAATCTGGAACAAGGTTGTTCGCCGCATTTTAAAAATAAACGCGGTCGCCGTTGCCTTACATGGAGAAGGTCGCCTCACCATTACCAGTAGAGAACTCCATTCAATTGGCCAAATTTCAGTTTTTCTGCTCATACTTGACACAACTCCGGTTGGGCGGTCGTGCTGGTGGTTGTGGGAAGGTGCTGACAACTTGCAGTGCAGAAATATACTCCTAGTTGGGATTAATGGGAGATATGTGCAGGTATGAGGTGGATATCGATTGCAGAGACTGCACCGGAACAATGTTAAACGCATCCATCCAAAACGGATAGACTACATGGTGCAGGCAGAAAGATTCTCCATCAAGTTTACAGTTTCGTTTTTCATATCTTCCGGTCTATTTTCAGAATAGGAGGACACTAAGATGCCTATCACCTCGGTAGATCATCCCTTCGTTTGCACCTCTGAGAGACGAGTGCAGGCCATGTTTTGCTATTAGTTATATATCCCAAGTGTCTTTGTGGAGCCCAATATTGTTTGGGCATACAAATGTTTTTCTTTGCTTGGATGAATGGAGCAGTGGGTGGAGGATTCACAGATTATGGGCGCCCTACGGTGATGGAGATGGGTTTATTGCATTAGATGCACATGTGTGCACTGACGAGGATGTGCATAGAGCGAGTGGATGAAATATTTCAAGAAAAAGAGGGATTACATTCGTTGGGTAACTGGGGCGTATGTGTAACATATTTATTTTCGAATGGTTTGAAGGTGAAACACGTCCTGCGGGATGAGAAAGTAAGTGTGGGCAGCTGCCTTTTGCTTTTTAAATGGATCCCTTTTTAAATGCTGAAGCAGTGCTTTTGATGAAGATTCGGCCTTTGGTCCCACATGGCAAAAGGGACATTTTAATCAACTGGTTAGTTTTTTTTTAGTCCGACGGGGAGCTTGATATGCGTATGTGAGCGAAAGGGTGGCTAGTTTCGGTTGAATGAAAGTAAATATATTCCGACGGTTTGAACCTCATCCATTTTTAGAATTTTCTTTTCTAAATCTTGCACGTAAGCGACTCTAGCAATTTTGACCGAAATGCGTAATTGAGGTGAAATTAGAATATCGAAATCTTTTTTTCCTGCTTCAAAAGACTGGTCCGTACTTCGAAAACCACATTTCATACTTTGTTCAGAACTGCGGTACTTTCTCGTTACCTACTCCATGTAGGTAATTAGACATTTTAAAAGGAAGTTGTCAGCGGGCATCTGTTTCGCAGGACACGGTTGTCAGACGACAAATCTTCCCATTTACATCAAATTTAGAGATTTAGCAGGGTTTAAAAAAAAATACAAGTTTTCAAAATATTTTTTGTGGTGCAGTGAATTAATGCCGAATTCCAAAATTCGGCATTATTTTACGGCAAAATTTTTTGTATACCACACTACAGATTTCCAAGCGTTTTTGGACCCATTTTGGCAGGATTTTGGGCAAATTGTTTGACTTGAATTTTTGTGCATTCTAAGACGACTTTTTTGACGCGTTTTTGGTCAGTTCGGACAGTTCGGAAGCATTTTTTAACTCGTTTATCGAAGCGTTTTTAGCACATTTTGAACACATTTTATAAAGCATTACCTGGCGCGACTAAAAATGTATTCCAAAAAATATTTAACACGTTTTGATGCGTTTTGGCTCCGTTTTTTAAGCGTTTTGTGGAACATTTACGAATAAAATACCTAGGTGGCAGCGCCAAAAATTGGATTCACAACTCAACGCAAGGATGAATAAATTATTGACTGCTTTGGAAAGAAATTAGTGACCAAATGCAAGCTCAAATTTATTCGTGGTGACTTGTCTGACTATTAGATTAGAATTTTTTATGTAACCTCGAATTAATAATATTATTAAATAATGTGTTTCCACCTTCAAACTTTGCCCATTTTCCAAATACTTTAGACCCTAGTAATAGCAATACGTAAAACCAAACCGTACACATTTACTATAAGTATAATTCTTTCACTTTACATAAAAAAAATATTTTAGGCATTATTTTATGGAAAAAGGCAACTTTTTCACGCTAGGCATTTTTGCCTCAAAAGTTATTGGCAACGCTGTCTGAACGTCATTTGACTTGAGCAATCGAGGCAATGAAAACTTAAACCAGAGACAATACTGAGACCACCAACATCAGCCAATTTCCCGTTACTTTGCCCACAAGCTATATTTTTACGGAGTGTCCTCGTTTTTGTGCGCTAGTATTGATACATGGAATCCCGTATTGACAAATGTCATGAAACTTCAACACACCAACAGACCCTCAAAAAATATGAACACTTCCGCTGCGGGAAAGTTGCTGCCAGCGTTCATAGAATTTTATATGTTAAAATTTAAATTATTTGTTACGTGTGGAAAGTACTTTTTTTACGAATTAGTGTACTTTTGGTTAAAATATTTATGAAAAATTAACACTGTAGATTGGTTGAAAGAAAATAAAAACATTTTGAAGAAACATCAGTTATTTAAGAAAAATGTACACGAATGAAATCGAAGATTTTCAAAAACCGAAAATACACAACCCTGTTTGTCCTAATATGTTTCTAGTATATAAAACATCTCGTTTAAATAGTTTTATAAACCAAACAAATTATATTAATCGCCTTTTAAAAATGTGGTATTCCCGAACTCTATCACATTCTCCATTGTTGGCAGCGGTTGGCAGCATTGAATTTTTAATTTTTGTGGTGGCGCAAAAGTAATCCTCCTATCAGAAAATGCTATAAATTTTGCGATTAGCCCCTAATGTCAGTTTTGTTTTGACATTTGTGTAGTAAACACATGCGAAATACACGTTAATAAACAATGTTACGCTACACTGCTCCAGAACGCGGAATATTGGTGACTATTTGTTTGAGCAATAATCGGTCGGTGACTTTGGCACAACGTGAATTTCGTCGCAGATTTCCTAGCCGTCCAACTTCTACTGGTGAAATACTGCGACGTTTAGCCGCTCGCCTCCAAGAGACTGGCACAACACTAGATGCTGCCAGGCGTGGCAGACCCCGGAGTAGCCGTTCTGCAGAGAATATTGCTGCTGTAGCCGAAGATGTCATGGAAGCGCCGTCGACATCGACCAGACGACGTGCCACGCAAATGGGTATCAGTCGACGGTCTTTACAGCGAATTTTGGTACAATATTTGTTGTTTCCGTACAAAGTCCAGACGGTGCATCAGCTGTCAGCTGCTGATGGCCAATCGCGTCTAACATACGCTCAAGCCATCCTTAATCACCACCAAGAGGAAGATGATTTTTCATCAAAAATAATCATGGGTGATGAGGCCCATTTCCATCTTAGCGGGTACGTAAATAAGCGAAATTTACGCACTGAAAATCCGCGTGTAACCCACGAAGAGCCATTACACCCGCTCAAAGTCACTGTATGGTGTGCTGTTTTCGCTGGAGGAGTCATCGGACCTTTTTTCTTCGAAGACGTCGCGGGCCAAACGGTTACTGTGAATGGTGAACGCTAAAGAGCAATGATCAACGAGTTCTTTTTGCCGCAACTTGATGAATTGGGATTGGAAAACATGTGGTTCCAACAGGACGGTGCAACGGCACACACTGCACGTACCACAACCGATATGCTGAAGGATGCATTTCCCGGGCGTCTAATCTCCCGTTTTGGCGATTTGCACTGGCCAGCAAGATCGCCTGATTTGACCGCTTCAGACTTCTTTTTGTGGGGCTTTTTGAAGTCGCGGGTTTATGTCAACAAGCCTCAGACTCTTGCAGCTCTTAAAGACAATATCCGTCAAGAATGTTCTCAAATGGGCTCAAATGACAATCAACTGTGGCGGCGGCCATTTACATGACATCATATTCTGCTGCATTCCTCAATCCCGTCGCTTATATGCGGTCTGAAGTTCAATCGAAGTAGTTCGGTTTTGGCCTTGAAGATTTTAGAAATTACGTCTACATTTAACCGATCGTGGAAATAATCTTTCGTAGCTAGGTCATGGTTAAGTAAGGGGTAAGAACTCCTGCTCTCACTCTGTTGCGCTAAATTCTGCTCGGGTAGACTCTTCAAAGCGGATAATAGCTCGTTCAGAGAACCCCGCCAAGATTCTGCATTATAGTTTGTTAACTGGATATAATGTTCACTGCTTAGCCTTGACCATTCGTTTCCGTTGTATCAAAAATTTTACGACGATGTGTGGAAGGCGATATTTTGGAAGTTCCATCACTTTAAGTATGCAGAGAAAGTGAAATCTTAATGTAAAGATGTAGCGAGGAGATATACCAGTTTAAAAGTGCAACATGTATGTCGGCATATTTTCGGGTAGTCTAAACCTTTTTCACGCTAGGCATTTTTGCCTCAAAAGTTATTGGCAACGCTGTCTGAACGTCATTTGACTTGAGCAATCGAGGCAATGAAAACTTAAACCAGAGACAATACTGAGACCACCAACATCAGCCAATTTCCCGTTACTTTGCCCACAAGCTATATTTTTACGGAGTGTCCTCGTTTTTGTGCGCTAGTATTGATACATGGAATCCCGTATTGACAAATGTCATGAAACTTCAACACACCAACAGACCCTCAAAAAATATGAACACTTCCGCTGCGGGAAAGTTGCTGCCAGCGTTCATAGAATTTTATATGTTAAAATTTAAATTATTTGTTACGTGTGGAAAGTACTTTTTTTACGAATTAGTGTACTTTTGGTTAAAATATTTATGAAAAATTAACACTGTAGATTGGTTGAAAGAAAATAAAAACATTTTGAAGAAACATCAGTTATTTAAGAAAAATGTACACGAATGAAATCGAAGATTTTCAAAAACCGAAAATACACAACCCTGTTTGTCCTAATATGTTTCTAGTATATAAAACATCTCGTTTAAATAGTTTTATAAACCAAACAAATTATATTAATCGCCTTTTAAAAATGTGGTATTCCCGAACTCTATCACATTCTCCATTGTTGGCAGCGGTTGGCAGCATTGAATTTTTAATTTTTGTGGTGGCGCAAAAGTAATCCTCCTATCAGAAAATGCTATAAATTTTGCGATTAGCCCCTAATGTCAGTTTTGTTTTGACATTTGTGTAGTAAACACATGCGAAATACACGTTAATAAACAATGTTACGCTACACTGCTCCAGAACGCGGAATATTGGTGACTATTTGTTTGAGCAATAATCGGTCGGTGACTTTGGCACAACGTGAATTTCGTCGCAGATTTCCTAGCCGTCCAACTTCTACTGGTGAAATACTGCGACGTTTAGCCGCTCGCCTCCAAGAGACTGGCACAACACTAGATGCTGCCAGGCGTGGCAGACCCCGGAGTAGCCGTTCTGCAGAGAATATTGCTGCTGTAGCCGAAGATGTCATGGAAGCGCCGTCGACATCGACCAGACGACGTGCCACGCAAATGGGTATCAGTCGACGGTCTTTACAGCGAATTTTGGTACAATATTTGTTGTTTCCGTACAAAGTCCAGACGGTGCATCAGCTGTCAGCTGCTGATGGCCAATCGCGTCTAACATACGCTCAAGCCATCCTTAATCACCACCAAGAGGAAGATGATTTTTCATCAAAAATAATCATGGGTGATGAGGCCCATTTCCATCTTAGCGGGTACGTAAATAAGCGAAATTTACGCACTGAAAATCCGCGTGTAACCCACGAAGAGCCATTACACCCGCTCAAAGTCACTGTATGGTGTGCTGTTTTCGCTGGAGGAGTCATCGGACCTTTTTTCTTCGAAGACGTCGCGGGCCAAACGGTTACTGTGAATGGTGAACGCTAAAGAGCAATGATCAACGAGTTCTTTTTGCCGCAACTTGATGAATTGGGATTGGAAAACATGTGGTTCCAACAGGACGGTGCAACGGCACACACTGCACGTACCACAACCGATATGCTGAAGGATGCATTTCCCGGGCGTCTAATCTCCCGTTTTGGCGATTTGCACTGGCCAGCAAGATCGCCTGATTTGACCGCTTCAGACTTCTTTTTGTGGGGCTTTTTGAAGTCGCGGGTTTATGTCAACAAGCCTCAGACTCTTGCAGCTCTTAAAGACAATATCCGTCAAGAATGTTCTCAAATGGGCTCAAATGACAATCAACTGTGGCGGCGGCCATTTACATGACATCATATTCTGCTGCATTCCTCAATCCCGTCGCTTATATGCGGTCTGAAGTTCAATCGAAGTAGTTCGGTTTTGGCCTTGAAGATTTTAGAAATTACGTCTACATTTAACCGATCGTGGAAATAATCTTTCGTAGCTAGGTCATGGTTAAGTAAGGGGTAAGAACTCCTGCTCTCACTCTGTTGCGCTAAATTCTGCTCGGGTAGACTCTTCAAAGCGGATAATAGCTCGTTCAGAGAACCCCGCCAAGATTCTGCATTATAGTTTGTTAACTGGATATAATGTTCACTGCTTAGCCTTGACCATTCGTTTCCGTTGTATCAAAAATTTTACGACGATGTGTGGAAGGCGATATTTTGGAAGTTCCATCACTTTAAGTATGCAGAGAAAGTGAAATCTTAATGTAAAGATGTAGCGAGGAGATATACCAGTTTAAAAGTGCAACATGTATGTCGGCATATTTTCGGGTAGTCTAAACCTTTTTTTTTTAAGAAATACCTTAAACGTTTTTCAACCTCTTCGTACTCGAATACCCCTCAAAACTTGTGCAGAATAGCACATGATTGATCACATAGCAGCCTCGAAAACCTTAAATTTGCAGCTCGACGGGATATTTTTCCAACAAAGGATTCCCCGCCAACTGATATTTATTGCATTTTTCGCCTCCTTCAATTTTTCCCTCAAGTGGGGCTTGAAAGATACTTGGGATGTTAGTAAAACTCCGAGGTTTTTATACTCCTTAACTACTTTAAGTTCCTGATTCTCCCAAGTCCATCTTTCTTGCCTTGAGCATCGTTCAAAGCCATTTCTAAATATCATTACTTTGGACTTAACGGTGTTCACTTTTAGGTTCGACAAATTGCAGTAGTTTTGGAGTCTATTAATCATCATCTGGAGTTTCTGATAGAATGACGATATTGTCCTTGTCTAGAAGCAGCTTTTATAATTCCACCTGTTAAGAACGTTACGAGATCATCCAAAAATATTGAAAAAAGAAGTGGACTCATGAGGCCTCCTTGTTTCACTTCGTTTCAGAACTAAACCAGTTGGACAGGTTGTGAACATCCCAAGCAGCTGCTTTATCTTATCAATGTAAAGACTGTGTAGGACCCTGAGCACTTTTGAAGACACGTCCAAGTTACTTAGCTTGTGGAACAACGCGTTTCTATCAATTGTGTCAAAGGCTGCTTTAAAAATCGAAAAAGAACGCATGCATTTTTCTTCCTCTGTCCAGGTACGCCCGAGCAATTCTAGTCAACGTGAGTGAAAATGTTGTCTACTGTGAAATAGGGTGTTTTCATAAACGTCGAAAATCTGTGCTAGTACAATCGTCTTTCTTTTTTGTTGCATTAATGAATACACTCTGCAGCACGTATGCAGGTCTGCTTTAGTACAATTTGAAGTAGTCACTAAATGTTCATAAACGTCAGACAAAAATCAAAAAAATCATCACAATAGTCTGGGTTTCGCCACATTCCACGCCGCAGCTTCTTTTTCCCTTAAAAAAGTTAAATTTAATTGTGAAAACACTTACGAAATTGCCAATAAAACTTACAATTTTCGCAATTTGGAAATTTTTCCTCCCGCGCTTTCTGCAGTCAAAAAAATATGGATGCATAATCTGCCAAACGCTGATGACATTTATGACGTTTACGAACATATCTTCTGCAATTCATCTGCGTTTGTTCGATCAAAAATCTGACTTTATGAACGCGTCTTGTGCAGATCTTAGTTAGACACCCGTAGCCTTTTTTGTATGTTATTGCATGTCCAACTGATTCTAAATTGACAGAACACCGATAGGAAATCAAAATGGCGAATTTAAAAAAAAAATTGAGGGGGCCAGCGCCAGCGGCAAGAGGATTGCGAGTTTGGGGTCTCAGTATTGCCTCTGTTTTTAACATTCCCAATCAGCGCAAATAAAGTTCTGCTACTAAAATTTTGCTACGAAAATTTTGTTCCTTGTGGCAGCACTGTTCCCAATGCCTGCCACTGAGAATATCGCTTCGCTGTATTATTTAATTAGTAATATTTAATTGAATTAAAAACACAAACTCCATCCATTTTTTTCTCTTCGTTTTTATTTTATGCTCATTTTCATGTTTGTAATTTTTGTTTCAAATTCTTTCATTACAAAGTAAGTACGTAGAAGCCAGTCATTGTAGCAAAATAGACAAATTGTTACTAGTTTATATATATACAAATATATAGAAAGTCATGACACACTTATAAATTTAGAGAAAAATTCTCCTTGATAAAAATATACATTCACACACATTAAACAAAAGAATTAAATTAGTTTTAAATAATTAAACAAAATACAGAGCTATACAAAAAGTAAAATAATAGTATAAATTTAACTACTTGTTCCTCCGTTTGGCGCCAGTCTGTCATTAAGGACACTTTCTTCGTTGATCACTCTCAATCTTTGGTATCACGAATGGGCAAGAGCCCATTCCACAAATTGTTTAACTATATCTGCCGTAGGTCTAATGATTTTTTTTTTTTTTTTGTAAAGAAATATAACAAATTTGTTCAAGTTAATAGAGTAAGGTATGCAACAGTAAAGTAAGGGAATCATGCCAGGATGCGTAAGCAACTACTACTGAGTACCGTGGATGTTGTTAATTTGTGTGATGAAATTCCACTTGTTAAATGTACTATTAGGTTAGAATCTTTGGTTATTCGTTTTGTTAGTTTATGTTAGCATGCGGAGGCGATCTTTTAACTGTTAGGCTTGTTCTACACGTACCAGAGGGCATTCCCCACTTTCGTTGTCCAGATACGCATAAAACAAGCTAAAAACTACTCTAGTACTACATTTTATCTACAACTACACCAGTTTTAGGTTAGAAAGGTCGATTTATGTAGCTCACTTGATTTCACGCGGATCGTCTCGCTGGTATTTCGCAAATTGCAAGAAGATCTCCTCTAAAGTTGTTTGGCTTATCGAGTAGTCCTCAATGTTAAGTTGCGTCTTGTTTCTCTCCATGAGACCGAATATTTTTGACCACGAAATACTAGAGATTGGAATGTAGAATGTGAGAATTCCCTGGAAGCGTTCTCTGTAAAAAGTAAAAATGCGTTTAGAATCTAAAGGCAGAAGCGATAAATGAAAGCTCACTGTAAGAAAGCCTCGGGGAACTCTTTTGCTATGAAGTCCATGACTATTTTAATGTCCTCCTCCATTAGAAGCATTGGTGCGTCTTTCTCTAGATTGAGTTTCCTACAAGAGATAAGAAAAGGAGATTAATTTCGCTCAATAGTAAAGCCAACTAGTGGTACTAACTCATCGCTGAAGCTTCTCGTCAGTTCGGTGTCCTTCTTCATTTTCAATCGCAGAATCAGGCCCTTGCTGAATTTATTCTTTAAATGCTGCGTTGAGCCCAAACACTTGAACTCTCCGTTCACCATAATAGCCAGACGTGTGCATAACGCCTCACATTCTTCCATGCTGTGCGAGGTAAGAACGATGGACTTGCCGGCGTCACGAATCCTACACACCATATTCCAAAGTTGACGACGCGCCCCCGGATCCATACCGGTAGTTGGTTCGTCTAGGTATACCACCGATGGGTTTCCCAATACAGCCAGCGCGGTACTCAGCTTGCGCTTGTTACCACCACTGTACGCATGCACTTGTTTGTCCAAATGTTTTACGAAACCAAAGTTTTTCGCAAGCTCCATAGAGATCTGTGGTATCTTCTCATCAGGAATGCCCCGAAGTAAACTGTAGACTTTCAGCATTTCACGCCCGGTAAGGTCGTCGAAGAGCCCATCAAACTGTGGACAGTAGCCGATCTCTTGGTAGACCTGATTCATGTCCTTTTTCAAACTTTTCCCCTTCACATAGGCGTCTCCCGATGATACCCTTACGTCGCCGGTCAACATTTTGAATGTTGTCGTTTTGCCAGCACCGTTGACACCAAGAAGTCCAAAACATTCCGTACTTTAAAGAGAAACAAGAATGTGGGTCGTACGTTTTTCTAGGCTATGACTTTTACTTACTGCTTGACGCCTACAGACAGCTGATTGACAGCCACAAACCGCCCATAGTACTTGGTGACCTTGTCGAGGACCAAATTTTGCACTGAAATTTCTGACGGTGACATGTTGTTGATCCTTTGCTTCTCTTCCTCGACGTCCTCATCAAAGTAGCCATCTTCTGGTGGTGGTGGAGGTTTTCTGCTTAAACAGAACGAAAGGAGTTTTTATTTATTTATTTTTTTTTTTTATTATTTCTGACAACTGATCTAAGGGACAAATCATTTACGAATATTTCATACAAACGTAATTCGTTTGAGATGAGATTTTACGAAGTGGCTATTCGCAGGTCATTAGGGACACGAATTAGGTCGACTGCTTATGTATTTTCATTAAAAATAGTGTTTTAAGAAATAAGTTGTGTCTACAGACTCGTACCCGAAAATGTAATACTGGAGTTTAGAGTCCTTTTTGCGAGTAAAGCGAGCCCTTATACCACTGTCTTAACTAGCCATCGACCTAAGCCGTGGCCCTAACGACGTACGAATAGCATCAGCCAAGATTTTAAGTCTTCTTCACAACCTAAAGGGAGTAAAACATTCACTCTTTTCAAATATAATTGGGATTGAATGTTCGTGGATGAGATGTCCCAATAGTATAGTTCAGCTGTTAAGGACCCTCAAAACAAACCACTTACACCGTCTTCTGCTTGATCTTAAACCAAATATTATCCAAAACTCGGTACTCCTTGATTGTGAGTATAATAAAAAACAAAAGACCCGTCGAAATTAGATAAGTAATCTCACTTAGTACTCCAGGTGTTTCCCAACCAAAGAAGGGCGTGTTTGCTGAAATATCAATCCAACTCCATTATTAATCACTCAAAAATCGATTTACTTGGCTCACTTACTGCAACACTTCTTGAGAACTCCGCAGCGTATACTTTCCGGGACAGTTTCGATAATGGGCTCACAGAGTTTCCTAGTCGCAGTGTTGGTGTACAGCTTATTCAATCCTTGGGCCAGTGAGAAATGCGGGAAAATCATAAATACCTTTTGAAGCAAATCGGCTACGTCTTTCGTGTTGAACGCCTGATAGCTCATAACGAGGATCACAATAAAAAGTGCGTTACCTTAAGACGAGGGGGGTTAGTTTCCCCAAAATAAATTTGTACTTTCAATACTCACCACAGAATATGTTGATAACAGATAGTCTAGCAAAGCCTGTAGATGGTTCCGAAAACATACCCGAAATTAGATAGGTGAATGGTAGTACCGAAAAGGCGAAGAGCAGTAGCATTAGGAAATTTCGACCTAAAAGAAAAAGGTTATGTATTTAATATGATGTATTTTTAAGATTATAACAGTTTAGAATGGAATGGATAGTATGTCGCCGAAATATCGTTTGCACCCCAATACGATAGCATTCGCAAATATTGAAAATCGGAAACTTTACTTTACCAACGGGAGATTTTTTAAGCGTAGTTTTTCTTCAAAATCGAATAAGACACTCAAATTTGCATCAAATATTCAAAATATGTATTGTTAACGATAACTAGGCCTTGGCCAATTACGTTTTAAAGACAACTTCATGTAAATGTTGTCCGCGGCTACGTTTCAAATGGTCAATTTGCCTCACTTTTTCGAGCATTTCGGCCTGTATTCCACAATTTTACAATCGATTTTCACTCTTTATACCTATTTGAAATGTTGTACCCGGAAACTTTTACTACCTGGTAACAGGTACATATTTTACCAAAAGTAAGTCATAAAATTAAAGGGTAAATAAAAAGCGATGGCTGGAATTTTCCAAGACCAAACAATGAACTACTTGAAAAGCGTATTAAAAGATGCTCCACTAGGATGCGGCCATTGCAAATATTTCGTTGCAGGAGTTCACATCAGCGATCTTTTTCAAGAGTTTTGTTGAGAGTATTTAAAAAAAAAGCGTATGAAAGAACTGTTGTTATTTATTTTAAACAAAAAATGTGTTCCGGAAAGACTTTGACAGCGACAGAAAGAGGAAAAATAGATGCTCTCAAGGAGTTACGACTCTCAGACCGAGAATTTGCAAGGAGGCCTAATATAAGTAAGACTGTTGTAAACAGTTATCTTGCGGATCCAAAACATTATGGAAAAAATCAAAAAGGACGCACGGCAGAAGCAACAAACTTGCGAGAAAAGTGGTTATTTCTACGACTTGCATCAAATTCTACTGTATCAGCGACTAAAATAAGGGCCAACAGCGGAGTATCAGCCAGCATGTCAACGGTTCGAAGGATAATACGAAAAAGTGGTACCATACAGAGAAGAAAACTTAAAAAGAAATCTGTTTTGAGGCAATCACTGATGCCAACCCTACTGAATTTTCTGTATATCTACAGAATTTTCACCTTTCCTACAGAATTGAAACTAAAATATACAGAAATCT
The DNA here is from genome assembly GCA_946477585.1 of Cheilosia urbana. Taxonomy (NCBI): domain Eukaryota; kingdom Metazoa; phylum Arthropoda; class Insecta; order Diptera; family Syrphidae; genus Cheilosia; species Cheilosia urbana. Next base: position 11,735,393 of record OX297854.1, on the reverse strand, counting down.
CAGATTCCAGTAAAAACTTGAAATCCTTAGTTTTGCGTTGGTATATTTCACTGACCTAAACAAAGAAATGCAATCGGAGCACCCAAAACTCTTCCTGCTGTACGACAAAACATTCATAACGTTTAAAAAAATTTTGGAGAGTTTTTTAATGTGTAAACATCTAAGCGCGCGTTATTGGAATCTGGTGGAGTAATTCCACACATTTAACTTCCGGGGACAGGGAATGCGTCACTGTGTTTTATCATTGCATACATTTTATCATTGCATACGTTTTTATCATTGCATACATTTATGAGCTGGGGCATATTAATTTCAGCTTTTTGTTGATGTGAAATAAAATTTCTCTATTTCGTCCTTGCACCGTACTCAGAAGAAATTTCAAGAATTCTGCAGGGAGATTATCGTCTTTTACCAATGATCATAAGCGGAGACTTCAATATCAATTTTGCAACTCCAGAAGCTCAACCATTTATTGATTTTATGCAAGATAAATTTAATCTTTAAATGAACTTCAACCGGAAAATTTCAACAACACGATATGGAACAACCATCGATCCTGTCTCCCAGCGTAATCTAGATAGATTACAGTCGAATGTACATATCTTACTTCAGCTACCACAATCCGATTGTATCTATTCTCCCGACACTAGCACAGAACGAATAAATTATTATTATTTCATAATATATCAAGAATACGGTTATTACAATTCCCTCTTTTCTCAATGACGTGTATCAAGCCACACACATACCGCACGCATATTTCGGGACTGTTGGATACAGTCGCACCAATTTTTTTTCAAACCTGAGTACCTAGTATTGACGGATGAAGACAAAAATGGAATCGATGATCAAGATTTGACAAGGCCAGCACTACGACGAGTATTATCGGTTCCAGCGGTTAATAGATGTAACTAAAAAATTTATAAATATAATTAAAGACTGATATCTTATGCCATTCAAAACTTACATTTTTAGCACTTTTAGTATGTTAAAAAAAAGTCTGAATTTCTACAGAATTTCGACAGGCGTTAATACAGAATCCTACAGAATTTTTATCTTTCATCTACAGACTTACGAAAATTAGGGTTGGCATCCCTGAGGCAAGTTCACAAGGAGCTTCGAATGAATTTTGCAAGAGAACATGTCGCTTGCAGCAGTGAATGGAAACGCGTTGTCTTTTCGGATGAAATAAAGTTTAACCTGGACGGCCCCGATGGTTACAACTTTTTATTCCATGATTTAGCCGTACATCAGGTGTAATGATATGAAGAGCTATAGCCTACTATGGCACAATCGAGTTGGAGTTTTTGTCCACAACAATGAACGGAAACAAGAACTACAAATGTTTGCTAGAACGGTCTTTTCGAAAAGTGAAAAACATTTTCGGACCCCTGTCTTGGTAAATCCAAGAAGACAATGCCCCTATCCACACTTCCAGGGTTGTTAGAAGTTGGATTCAATCAGAAGACGTGGAACTTTTGCCATGGCCGCCCTATTCACCGGACATAAACATAATCGAAAATGTTTGGGCATGATTATCTCGTAAAGTGTATGAAGGTGGCAGACAAATTTGAATATAATCTGTACAGCTGTTTTACGTCATTTTGCGCATTTGTTTTCAAAGCAAACTTCTTAAAGTGACGTAAAACAGCTGTGCAAATTATATTGGTATGTGTGAATCTGAAAAAATATCGAGATCTGCAAAAAGTGATCCGAATCATAAAAAAAGATTGATTTTTGGTCCCAATAGAAAACGACATAAGTCAAAAGCCCACAACAGTGGGCAAGGGGAAGCAAAATATTCTCCGGATTATTATTCTGTTAAGAGATCTGTTTTCATTGGGCGCAATCACAAGTGTTTTCAATTTTTTTTTTTAACTAAATGGTCATTTCTATTTCGGAAATGTGAACGAGTCCAAAGTGTCACATTTTACCATTGCACACTTTTTTGATTAATCTAAGGATAGTGGAAAACAATTACGTCAGCGAATGTTCGGCTTTAACTGAGAACCTGAACGATTATTGACATAAGGTGTCAAAATGACAGTTCCTTGACGTGAATGTACCCATTACACGTCAACTCGTTAGGGTTTTGGTTATGCAGGGGCCATGTGTCAACTGTTATGCTCCAGGTGGTCTTAGGCCAATATTGGCTAAATGTCATCATTCTTTCAAGGCTTGTAAATTATCTCGTCGCTATGAAATATAACCAGAAGGTAAAAGAAAGTTAATACAAACCAAAAACAAAATATTGACTGAAACAAATAAATACTCATTTGACAGCCATCTGTCAGTAAAATCAACTAGGGATTTGATTATTTTTATGGCAGCTTTCTGCTTAACTTTTCTCTTTGAACAGATTTTTCCAAATTTGACTAAATATTTGAATGCATCGTACGGGAACAGCCTTAAATTTTCTTTATTTTCGTTACTTCTTATTTGAAGTTCGTAAAAGTAATTTTGATGAATATGGTCGCATTGAAAAATCTAGGTTGTTTTACGTCCACTAGATTTATCTGGACTCGATATTTCCAGAACGTAAAAACTAGAGTGGTCGGTAATGTTACTTTTCCTACATCAGACACATACACGCAATGTCAACTTCGTCTACAGTCAAGAAGTTCGTTTTCGGCTGACCCTCCATAAACGTCAACTGTTCATTTAACCAATAAAATAAAAACTGAACGAAATGAGACCAGCCAGCTGTCAGACTTGCTAAACTAAAGTCTTGAACATTACCAACGTTTTCAGGGCATATCGCCGAATTAAATTATTAATTTTCCTCACCCAATTCATCGAACGTTGCATAGCCTTCCTCCTGGAAGCATGCCAATGTTAATATCACAATTAGCGCTGTAATCGTGTAGGTGAACAAATCCCAGATAAATTGTGACAGCCAGAAGGTCAAAACTTTAACGCCGCTAACAAACTGCAACAATTTCGCTCGACTCTCGTTCTCTTTTACCAAAAACATCACATACAAGGCACTAACGAAGCACATACAGAAGCACAAATTCAACGAGAGCTGTGTTCCCAGACTTGAGCCGTTATCCAGCAAATGGAAAGCAGTATCACTCGAATATGGCAACGGATCATTTGTGACGGATATTGCCGCGTTCGGTCCAATGACAGTTCTAAATCAAAAAGAGAGCAAGTACAATTAGAATGCCATTGGAAAACTCCATCGTTCTTACTTGGCTATTGCATTGTGTATTAGATTAACTGTCAGCGGTGCCGTGTGGATGGGCTTGTTGTTGAGCCACGCGATTATAGTTCCCTTATTGATAGTCGCCGCAGCAATGTACCTTGCGTTGATGCGAACTTGAATTGTTTTCCCCAGCTCCAGGATGTAGTCCACAAAGCTCATATTTCCAATACTCTGGATCAAGCCATCTGAGTAGGAGTCCTTAACGGCTTTCTTGTAGTTCTCGGATATTTTTGACTCAAATGATCCTTTTTGAATATTTGAATTTGTTTCTAAGACTGTCACTGCTGTTGGATACGACGACAGCTGTATCAGGAGTGGCTTCAATTCGGCATAGTAGCTCGAGCTTGCCAAAACGACTGTCATCACGACGAAGAGGATCGGCATCATATTCTGAATGCTAAACATCAACTTGTTGCGCAGTGTGTAAAGGTACTTCTTAAGAATCATTGAGCGCCATTGACTTAGGGTAAGATTGGTGCCCTTAAGAAGGCGCTGGTTTTCGGAGAACACGTAGTCGGCTGAAAAAAAAAAAACCCACAAATCGTTAGATACGAAACAAAAAACCAAAATTGGTTCTACTTACAACTGACAGACTCTCCGTCTTCGTATGGAAGTGTGCCTGAGCCGCCATTCAGAGCGGGCTGGGTGATTTGTTCTACTTCGAGATGTTTCTCGGCACCGACTTTCATGAAGACCTCTTCGAGGGATGTTATCGAAACGCCGTAGCCGTTGAGAGACAGTTCATCGGATTGTGTTTCCAAATCGTGGAACATCGTCTCAAATTCGGAGGAATAGATTTCGGGTAGCTGGTAGGAAAGTTCAGCGCCAATGTCAGCTTCCGGCTGTATACCTGGAATGTATTTAGCGAGAAGCTTTGTCACCTCGGCACCGTCGCATTCGTTCTTTTTGACGCAAATCTAAATCGGAAAGTTTTGATATACATGAGCGTACTGAGCCATCTCGAATGGGCGTTTCACTTACCAATTTATAGCCGTCGCCGAATTTCTTCTTCAGGAAAAATGACGTTCCATGGCACTTGAGATCGCCAGCGGACATAATCGCAATGCGATCGCCCAACACGTCGGCCTCGTCCATGAAATGTGTCGTCAACAAGACAGTACGTCCGACTTTCTCTGACTGCATCAAGTCCCACAGATGTCTTCTCGCCGCTGGATCCATACCTGAACTTGGCTCGTCGCACATAACAACCTTGGTGCCGCCACAGAAAGCAGCGCATACAGACAGCTTCCTCTTCATGCCACCTGATAGCTTCGATGACGCGACATTCGCCTTGTTCTCCAACCCTATCTTCTTGATGTACTTCTGCACCTCTGCATCCAGTTCCCTACCCCTGAGACCCTTCAAACGACCGTAGAATATTAAATGGTCCCTCACCGTCAGATCGTCAAAGAGGATATTGTGCTGCGGGCATATGCCCAACGAGCTGCGAGCGCCATCCATGTTCGTCCTTATATCGCTGCCGTTGATAATGGCCGTTCCCGATGTCGGTGGAAACATCCCCGTCAGCATTGAGATTGTGGTTGTCTTTCCGGCACCGTTGTGACCCAACAACACCGTTATCTCACCTTCGTACATATTAAGTGATAAATTATTGACGGCTTTCTTATCGCCGAATGTCTTGTTCAAGCACTTCACCTGCAGACCAACATGCTTGCCCACTGGTTCGACTTCGAATGCTTGCGAGTTCTCCCGAATAATGTGTCCGTTGGAGTCCTCAATCCCGAGATATTTCTGCTCACCGCACCAGAAGGTCTTTGTGAATGGGAAGTACCACTCACGGGGCACACCAAAATCACCCGGCAAGATTTGTTCGACGTACAAGCAGATCACCATGTGAATGACACTCGCTAGACACATCATACCGATAATTACTCCTACTGACAGGGTATCGTCTAAGCTGACAGATTTGAACATGTTATCCCATTGCAAGCCTTCTCCGGTTGACTCTTTCGCGGTAATAAGGTGCAATCCAAGGCCCATGGCAGTATTCGTGACAATAGACCAACCAACTTTAGTGCTGAGTGCCACACTCTCATAGTTTAGCTCGCAAAATGTAAACGGAATGTATGTGAGGAACCATATTAGACCGGTTACGGCAGACGCCGTACTGGCCTTTGAGAAGAATGTTGCCAGCATAAAGCAGAATGTAATGCTTGCCATTGTGTAGATCAGGAAGAAGAAGAATACCGCCGTAAATGAGCTGTATGTGAGCACTGCAACATCGTCTGACCATCTTATCTGCAAGACAGAGAGGGAGGATGTTAGAAATATGTTAGATATCTGCGGAGGAAATGTCACTACGTGTAGCTGAGTGACTCAGCTTAAGCCACCTGTTGAATTAATTTGAATTGTGCTCCGCCGTCATAAATTATAAGCGGCTTCGACTTAACTTAACTGAAGTTTTTCTTTTCCATTTTTGACGCCAGTTTTGGCCCACGTAATAACGATTAATCATATAGCGGTACTTATATCAGTGTTGGTGGCGAGTCGAAACTTTCGTGCGAGCAACAACAATACTCGACTCATATGACATCTATGTAATTTCAAAATTCAAGCATCTTTTCAATTACCAACTGTCAAACTTATTTCGTAAAATAAATCGTTAATCAACTTTCCATTTAAAACTACCTGACTGCAGAACATTTAAAATGAGTTTGCATATATGTAAAATTGACATCTATTTAACTAATCACAAAAAGTTATACCCAAATGTAAAAGCACATAAGCTTAGGCTGGATTACTCGTTCCAATTTGCAATTTCCAAAACCTTTTCCAGACTTGTAATATTCCCAGCTGTCAAACTAGAGTAATATGTGTAAGAACTGAGCTCATTATTTACATAGAAGCGTCACGATAAATGTATTCTATTCGATTAATCCAACTGAAGCCAAGGCGCATCATTTAATAAATGAAATTAAACCAATATATTGATATAAAATTTACTGGGGCACTTAGCTTCCTAATGCTGGAATCTACCTCCATTTGGAAAATGTTTGAAGTCTGCTGGCTGTAAACTCTTTAAGCTGCATTTACACTATCACGCAGGTGCATTTTTCCACGAAACGGGACAGAGAGATCCGTTTGTACGCAATCAATGCTAATAAAGGCGTAAGAATGAGATCACAAATCAAACGCCTAAGGTATCATGGATGTTCTTCCCATAATTACAGATACGTAAACCGGAAATAAACACAAATTCCGGCGACCAACATTTCTGCAATCACATGAAAACATTTCTCTTTCCGATTTAAAACATGTGAAATGAATGTGTTAATTAGTTTTAATTAATTTAACCAACCATCAATAATTTATACGAAATAAATAAATTATTGTCCATTCATCACTTCCGGAAGCCATTTTGTTTTATAGGAACGCGGAATTTCGGTAACCATCGCTATAAAAATATCAACACGCAGAGCTTTCCTATAATTCCTAACACGTAAACAAGATGGCCGAACAAAATAAATTTCACTATTTCTTGCGTGTTAGTTAATGCTGTCCCTTTCAGTCAGACGGAGATTTAGTATTGGGCATCCCTTTAATTTTCCGTGTTAGGAGTGTGTGACCGTGTAAATGAAACATAATACATCTTTAACAAAAAATGGATGGACCTCATGTCGCTTTTCATTGGCATTTTCAGATTTCGCTGTCAGATTTCAGATTTTTCAGGCTCAATGGAACATAAAATGAGATTTTTCTTTCTTTGCGTGCGTGTTTTACAAGTCAGCTGTTCTTAAATTGTAATTTGTGTTTATAATAATCCATTAAATTTATGTTGATATCCATTTCAGCGGCCAAATGCAAATTTGTCTCTATTTTTCACAGACTTATCGTCTAAAGTTTTAAAGTTTAGACTCTAAACGGAAGGAATTAGGTACACGCTTTAAAGTTTGACAGAAGGTGTTAGTGTAAATAGGTGTAAATCTCGCTCAGAAATCGAGATCCGCAAAAATGCTCTGACTCTTAAAAAAGCGTTTTTTTTTTTTATTTTGCGCCCAATAGAATATGAAATCTGACAGCCAGCTGATTTCATGAGCAGAAAAGCTACTCTGAATCTGCAAAAAGTATTTTTTTTTCTGTCCCAATGGAAAACGACATTAGTTGTGCTGCTACCCTTTTCTTTCTTCCTCAAACAACGTGCGTGGAAAGCTACTTAACAACACTTGAAATAGTAGGTAGAAAAGAATGGTCGCGTTCCAATAAACGCTCGACATCGAGCGAACAATATATCAGATAGTGAAACGCGACATTTTATTGACGAGGCAGGTAGGTAAATGATGCTCTTGTGGCGGTTGCCACAGCTTCACTTAGACGGGAACCATCAAGTGCAACCTGTTGAAAGACAAGAAATAAAATGCTTTTGGAGCCACATAGATTTAGTATGACTCTCATGGGTTCTTAAGGCTCCATTGTAACCTGATCCTCTAGTTCATCCTACGAGTCTGAAGTCTGAGCACGAAGTCTGTCTATCTACTAGAACCACCCAGATTTAAGTATGAATCTCAGGAGTGCTTTGAGATCAACATTCCTCAGAGCCGCTGCTACTCTAGGTCATCGAAGAACTGTTGACAATCTTCTGTCTGTTGTTTCTAAGGGCTGAGCATTCGCAAGGTAGGTGGTGAAGAGATTCTATTTCTTCCACGTTCCTACAGCTTCTGCAAAAGTCATTATGCAATATACCCAGCCGTTCCGCATGTACGCCAATGGCACAGTGTCCAGTAATGACGCTCGTGAGTATGCGAATATCTTTGCGGCCTAGTCCGATCATACATTTAGATTTTATTGACGAACTTTAAGCTTTCTGATATTTTTCCAAATTTTAGTAACACTTATAAACACATTACGTAGGCACAATAGGCTCCTTTAACAAGCCGCAGTGCTAGAGTTCTTTGAAGGCTCTCCCGCCCTATAATTTAAACACATTACGTAGCCCTAGACGGCTCGTTTTCTGTCCCATTTTTTCTATAGATTGTAGTAGATTGAGACATTTTGCTAAAGAGATCTAGAACTCTAGTACATGCTTAGGCCCTAGTTATAGCAATATGTAAAACCAAACCGTAAAAATGTTCTTTTGCTTTTTTTGACTACTTAAACTTGATGGTTGAGAAAATGTTGCTTATGAATTATAAAGTTAGATTATCAAAGAAAAATAATTTATTTATTTTTTTCCGTACGAAAAACCTTTTCTGATCAACTTCTCAGTCAATTCCACAAGAGAATAATTGAACATTTGAATAAATTTCAATAATTTGCAATCGTTGCTCGTTTGTAAGTATTTCCATGATTAAATGGCAGAGTATACTGAAAATTTTTCACTTTGACAGATGAGGTTTGGACGCCATTACTAACGAGTGCTGCCAACCTGAAACACTAAACTCTTTAAAAATCTGCCGTTATTTCATTTCTTTACTGTTCCAACTGTCACTGGGTTGGTTTGTTGTAATTGTTTTCATAGGGAAACATTTTTCTGACAGATTTTTCGATATGACCGCCTAAACGAAAAAAAAAAACTCATTTTCACAATGTTCCTACTTTTTCGGTTGTCTTTTTTTTATTTTTATTACTGGGGCCTAACCTAACCAAGGACATAACCAACTGTGAACAAACCGGCCCTTAGCAGCTGATGTGTTTACAACAAAAAGGAAAACAAACAAGATCAGAAAATGTCAAAAGCCGATGCTTCTTTTCTTTTGTGTTGTGGTACGCTTGAATTTTGCAGCAAATTTAGAAATAGAGACATTTTGCAGTGCTGCAGTAAGTGCAGAATTCCCGTGTACCTATATTGTGAATTGTGCAAATGTGTTTTGGGCAATAGAAGCACAGTTTTCGCAGTTGGCCCATTTTACTTACCGTTAGTACAACTGTAATCAGCAATGCTGAAAGTCCCATCATCAGGAAAGCCTTCACAAACCACGCCGTCCAATGCAGCCAATTTTGAAGGCCCATAATTTTCATGACCTCCTTGAGTTGCTTCTCCTTCTCTGCCGTGATATACTGTAAGCAAAAAATGTTTTAATATAATTCCATTTTTAATTAACTTAAGAAAATCTACCTTCACTGTATATGTACACGGGTATATGTAACTGAGTAGAATAATCAAGGATATCATGCCGGCCAAACCACTCAACAAGAAATCACTGATGTACGGCGGGTACGGATACCTCTGAAGCCTAATCTCAGGCAATGGGTCAGTCAAATCCGTAGCCGACTGTGTAATGAAAGCAGTCGAAATCGCGTTCTGCACTGGCAAGAAACCTTCTCTCAAATAGCCAACAGGAATACCACCATCGACACTATCTCTGTTTCTCGGCCCAATACCATCCATCGGAATAAACAGCAGGTTCGTCATCCACGTCACCATTGCCGAAGATGTCGAAGTTCGCAGTTCGCTGGGGAAGCGAATACTGTAGTCCAACTTCTCTGGCAATTTCGTAGCATTTGCCAAGTCATCACTAAATACAACACCACAGAGGTTATTACTATCGACCATGGCAGCCGCCAACGCTTTAGAATTTTTATATCCACTGTAGGTGAGATTTAAGCTGCCTGCTGCCTGACTCACGAGTTCATCAAACACCGGAGAATAGGGTGAATAGGACAGTTCGTAGTTTAGTTTAGGCGCCTTTGACCCTATTTCTTTATAATTAAGCCTGCAAGAAACGAGGAGGTTATCTTAGTGTTTGCACGCAGTGGGAATGAGTTAGACTTATGCGCCAAAAGGGCAGTTAGTTGTGCTACAAACTGGTTAAACTCTAGTGGAAAGGTCTAAGTCAAAAATTCTGTTTAACTACATGCACTTCAATAAAATAAAAACCAAACGGCAGGTATGAACGTGTTATTGAAAAAAAAACTGCTTAGCTACATTTATACGATTATATTGTAAAGGATCACCGGTAGGCTTGCCTTGATTTAAATGCTTCTCTTGTAAAACTCTTGTAGATTGATGAGCGTCTGTAATAAAACCTATGGGAGTAAAATTATAAAAAAAAATGTTTTAAATAATATCGACTGTGGATTATGGTTAGTACAAATGGCATTGTGCTGATTTCGACTTCATTGAAATTTCAAACAGATCTAACATCTAAGGAACTCGCTTAAGCTGGTCCGACTTTTGTTTGTTTAAATTTAGCATCATGTCTATTTCCCAGTCCGTCTTACACCATGCTGCCACCGATAAAGTTTAATATGGAACTTAATTTATCCAACTTAATCTATCCAAACCACTAGGTACTTGTTAAAATTTTATGAGTAGTTGTCTGTCAATATGAATAAAATATTGAAAATGAGAACAGAACACGGAATTTCTCACGTCCATGAATTACCAATTTCCCAGATGTTGAATGAGTTTTCTTATTTTATTTATAAAACTTAAGACTATCAGCCCTATTATGGCTATCAAATATCAGTTATTTGACCCTTGATAACATCTATCAATTGATAATTTTTACCCCATTGTGAATGCTTATCAAAATATCGTTTCGAAGTGGTTCTGTTTTGAAGTTTGACGTTTCTAATTTGGGTTTTTCTTCATCATAATCCCCTTCAAAAAATAACTCCACCGATAACATTTCGGTCTAAAGTCGTTTTTTGAACAGTTAAAACAAGGAAATAAATTTTAAGATTTGATAATAATAGATAATTTTAGCCGTGCGAGTACTTAGGTCTGTTCCTTTACTTTTAAATCTTACGAATTTTTACAAATTCTTACGAATTTTTACTCAGTGTCGTTCCTTAACTCGAAAAATTCACAAAAGAGAGCCTCGCGTCGAGAGAGCAAGATATTACCCCTCCAGTGAAAATCTTACGAATTTTTACTCAACAAATTTCTTGGTGTAAGAAATGAAAAATCTGTCAGTCACTTTACAAATAACAGCTGATTTTAAGTTTGTTGTCTCATTTGGCATATGCGTGGATTATTTTTTGATATTTTGCGTATTAAAATGGTTTCAACAGGCGGCAGAATAAAATTGAATGTTCTCCTCAAGATTCTTTCGGAAGTGGCGACGAAATTCTTCCTCACTGGAACAAGGAACAATCTCCTCCATGTAATAAATTCTTTGAATGCTTGTAGTTCAATCAGTAAACACTTTTCCGCATACTCGGATTCATCAAAATGAAGTTCGATGAAATCCAGATCACTTTCTTCAATTAGACATTTCAACGACATTTCGTACCATTTTTGAATATTTGAATTATGTATCTGTCATTTTTCCCTAACCTTTTCGTGAGTGTCTCTCTTTGTGAGATAATTTATCCCCACCAGTGCCATTTCGACAGTCTTTTCCATTCTTACTACAAAATTATAGGAACAGACCTTTTGATATGTATCAACAAGAAATTTGTGGTTGATAGAAAATTTGATGAATATAAAATTGTTTGACAACCGTAATAACAAGTTTATCGATAAAACTATTCACAGTAGATCTTTTGATAGGTTGGTAACCATAATACCGATTCATTCATTTTGTTGATACGTATCAATTATTATCAAATAACGTGTTGACATTTGATAGCCATAATAGGGCTTTGTTACATTTATTACGAAAAATTCAGAACAAAGCGGAAGTTGTCGGAAAAGGTAGTAGATTTTCGCGACGAAACTTGTTTTGTTCTAAGAAATCTAGTTGTATTTTCGCAGAAACAAAAATTTGCTACTGGGATTGGAAAGAGAGGTTAAGATTTAATTTATTTTCTTTTGTCGTAAGTATATCAGAGATGGCATAGTTTACGTGAGGTAATCTACTCCAATAAATCGAGTAAACTACACGCCTGATTTGTTTCATTTACTACATGTATTTGTAACATGTTCTATGTACTAAAAAAAAGTTTAATTTCAATAGAAATTAAAGTGGAACAGATTTTGAATTTTTCAGTTTGTCAGTTTGGCGGTTGGATCTGACAACGCTAACTATATTTTGACAGTTAGCGCTACATTTGCTACATTTGGCTACGTTAACTACTTAACTTACTTACTCTTTGACGTAACAAATGTAGTAATTACAAAGAAAGACATTTCTGCCATTTCATTTCTTGACATTTTCTAGTCGTATTCGATTGGGCGCTGTCAGAGCACTTGCACTTGCTCTCATAGCCAGTGATGGGAAAGTGGATACAATTGTATCTTTGTGGATGCAATCAGAAGTTACACAGTTACTTTCCTTCTTTAAAAGATACAATTTCATACCCACGCAACGACACATCCAAAAATTTAAATTAGAGAATATAAAGTGCCTTCGGCCTTAAGTTCCATTCTATTGCAATCGGCTAAAAAAATCACTTTTACCAGAAACTTGCCAACGCAATAAAAAAAATCAATTTCCCATAATTCATGGCTGCGTAGCGTACTGCTTTTTCACACTTTCACAGTGCACGCCACGCATGAGTATTGCGATCTCATTTTCACTCATAGTTCACATTTCCACTTGAAGGCGTAGTTCTGAATTTTATAGAACATTTTTCGCCAAACCGTATTCTTTCAGGAGAAACCATTCCCATTACCAAAATAGTACAAAAAAGGTTTTCCTAATGATGAAATTTCAAAAATTGATAGCGTTAGTAATGAATGACTAATGAGCATCGTGCCCTATCCGACTTTGAACATTTGAAATCTTTAAAAAATGCACCGACTTCAAGGTTTTGGACTGAGGTTAGCCTCATTAAAAATTAATGTGGTGATTTTATGTTTAATAATATAAAATAGCTCAAGGCTTACTTTCAATACCACATTTTCCAGCAAGTGTGGAAAGAATCGTTTCGTCGCAAAATTTAACAAAAAAAACAAGTGCAGAAATTGGCATCAAGTTGAATGAAACATGTTCAGCGTTAATTCAAATCAAATGACTCATGTCATAGTTTTAAAATCGAAAAATATACTTTAGAAAATAATTCACAGTTAATCGATATTGATCAAGACGCACTTATCAAATAAACGAGTATCTACGTGTTCCTAAACATTCAAGTGAGACTGAACTATTATTTATTACGTTATTTTTTAAAAGTCTGAATTTCTTTGTTTTTCAAAACAATGTGATTTTTAGTTTGTTTTTTATTAGATATTTTTTAATATGGTTATATGGTAAGTCACCAATAAAGTTTTAAAAATGCTATCGATTTGGTTTATTTCAAGGGCAAAGAGGGAAATTATTTATTTTTTTTTTAATCATGAGCTAAGTAAATAGGTAGTAAAATGTATGTGAGTATATTTATCTTAACATTCAAAAAGAATTTCAACTTGCGAAAAGTACAATCGGAAAAGTTAATTACCCATCTCAGTGCTCAGAGCACTTTTTTTTGCTCTTAGGGCAGTTTTTATGTTCGTTTCGTTTGGTAGAAACAGAAACAAAAAGGAAACTTTTTTCAGATTTCAGAGCACTTTTGTGAATCTTGATTTTTTCTCAGATTTTCTTCAGATTTACAAATACAAGTGTTTTTGAGTTTTACAACTGGTTGAGTTTGTTACGTTTTCGTGACGTTTTTCTCTGTTTCCCTCTATCGCCCGTAATTTTCCACCAATTTATTTGATTTTTTTTTAACTGTCGGTAATTACAGTGATCAATTAATAGGCAAAACCAAATAGAAAAAAAAATGTAAAAAACAAATAGAATCCTGGCAAAGGTTCAGCTAGTTATTTATATAAAAATATTGAATCGGGACGCAAGTTTCCAATGTTTTAATATAAAATTAAACCAGAAAAACGCTTTGCAAAATGTAGAAGACTATTCGAATTGCGAATATCAACATAAAAGAGAGCAAGTGACGTTTTCATGTTCGTTTGGCCACACGAAATCTGATATCTGAGACCGAATCTGAAGAAGCTCAATCGAATTCCACATTTGTAAGTTCAGGGCGGAGGCTGAACTTTAAAAAAAATTGAGTCTCCTCTTCAGTCCCATCAGTCATCAGATCTCTGAAATTGTATGCTCTCTTTTCGTTCGAAGTACCTACGTTCAGACTTCAGATCAGAGCGCACTCTTTGAACTATAAATTGGCAGAACTGGTCTGAGTAAAAATCGGAGCATTGATTACTTTGACAGCTAATCAAATATTTTCTGATCGGTAATGCGATATCTGTTGCCGTAAATGAAAGTAGCTTGGGAAAAGTGAATTTATTCGACAAAACTATAAATATAAACATGGAGTATTTTTATATTTACAATCACCCATATTGCGAAGATCAACTATCAATTGATAGTTGATGCTTATCAATATAAAAATAAATAAATAAATAAAAACAATTTTACAGCCCTATTGCGAAGATCAACTATCAATCGGTTGACGATTGACAAATTTATCAATTAAAATTGATGTTGATATTGCGAAAAACAATTGATAAAAATATTACCTGTGAACATAACGCCAAAAATAAAGTTATTGTGAATTAAAACTCAACTTTGACAGTTCTAAAATATTTTTGATTTGAAGAGTGATCTTTAAGGATTTTGCAAACAATTTAATTAAACAATAATTACGAGTGTTACAAATCTGTAAAATTTATTAAAAAATAATAAATATAATATAATAATAATAGTGGAATTTTCGAATGGCAAAATGAATATACATGATAGTCCTTAAGAAATAACAACAATAACAATTAAAGACGATGATGTTCAACATTTTCTCTTAAGAGCCGTCCCTATCAACCCCGAAATTGCGATTGATAGAAAAATTGAGAACTATCAATAAAATTGTTCGAGATTGGCATTCACAATACCGATTTGTCAACCGAAAATTGCTGCACGTTCATAGTCGATCAACACTTAATTGATATGTGATCGTCGCAATACCATTTAAAGAAATTTATTTATAATTAGGTATATCTTCAAATCAAAAATATCAAAAATATTTAAGAACTGTCAAAGTTGAGTTTTCATTCACAATAACTTTATTTTTGGCGTTATGTTCACAGGTTATATATTTATCAATTGTTTTTCGCAATACCAACATCAATTTTAATTGATAAATTTGTCAATCGTCAACCGATTGATAGTTGATCTTCGCAATGGGGCTGAATATCACTAGTTCTCAAATTTGTTTCGGATATCTCTGAAAGTCTGAATACGCTCAGTTTAGAGCAGCGGTTTCCAAAGTGTGCTCCGCGGAACACTTGGTGCTCCGCGAAGGATATTCAATTGCTCCGCGGAAAGATAAAAAAAAGATAAATACCTAACAAAATTCCATTACCCTAGTGAATAGTTAATTTTGTGCTTCTGAACTTGTCATTTTGATCGCAGCAATGCGAATTTGAAATGCTCATTTAAAAGAAATCAACACATACAAACAAACTAACAATATGTGATATGGGATGATAATATCAACATTATGTATATGGAATCCCCGAAAATAGCATAAGTGCTCCGCGAGGAAATTTTCACCTAAAAAGTGCTCCGCGACTAAAAAAGATTGGGAACCGCTGGTTTAGAACTTGTTATGAAGGTTTATCTTAATAAACTATTTGGCGCTTTTTAGATTCACAGACATACTAAAAGTATAATTTTTTACCAATTAATCGGAAAAGATTGCATAGATTAAGGATGAGTCGAAGTTACTCATTCTGAATTGTTTTTGATGTCCGCTTTGTTTTCGCAAATAGATACATAGATTCCACGCATTTCTTAGCCATAATTTGAAGGATACACATTTGACAGTGACATGTTACGATGTTCATAAATTCGCCACCTACTGTCGGATTTTTGTTGTGTTATGGAAAAAAAGTAGATATAATCAATAATTCCTCCACGGTCGCATAAATTGCGAACATCTGACAAACAATCGGTGCAACTTATAATAATGTTCGTGTCAAAAAATTAAAGCCGCATAAATATGTACAGTTTAGAACATCACTGATGCTTGTTGGATGACATATAAAATAATCCGTAGGAGGACACTATTTAAAGTCTTAAGCTCAATTACTCTGGTGGCACCCACTAATAAATAATTGTGACTTCCACTTGCACAATTGGTTTGGTTCCGCCGTTCATTTTAGAATGAAAAAGCCAAAACGGTGTCTACTACAATTTCCGAGCGCTGCTGTTCAGTGTTAAATTACAACTCCAATAAAATGCAAAACAAACACAAGCTCAACTAATAAAAAAGCAATAAATATTAAACAAAACCATTATCACCACTGTGAAAACTAAGATCGGTTTTTTTTTTCCTTTTTTTAAGTCGTCAAAATGTTTTAAGCCAAAGGATGCTTGCAGTGTGGGAAAGGGAGTTCCTTAAAGCTAAATAAAAATATTATTCGCTAAATGCAGCATTTTCTTGCATTCACGTATATAAACTGGGCCTTAATAATAATCATTTTTAACCTTTATTTTGTAGATCACAATGGTTAATTTTATAAAGAAAATTTCGCCATTGTGAGTTCGAAAAATCTTGCCTGATGGACACTAAATATGATTATTAATAACGCTCATGGAATATATTTATATAATGAAAAATAGGACCTCGTGCCCATGAAAACACTTACTTTAACAAGTCCAGATTATCTATTGGCAACGATTGGTTGTACACTGTGACACCAATATGCTCAGGATCAACTAACGTCCGCACCAGTACCAGCAGCAATGAGAAAAGCGCAGGCAGCAGCAACTCCACAAACAGTTGTATTTTGTGGTTCCATTGTAGGATCCAGTTCTTCCACAGTAGCAGTCGGAACTTTTCAAAATTTGTCGTCACCATGGTAGTCTTTTATGTGCATTGAATTTCTCACAAAAATTGTTCGCTGAAAATAGAAAAAAAAATAAAAGTTTTATAATTTAGCAATCGAGTATTGAGATACGAAAACAAAGAGAGCAAAATTGTTGTTTGTCAAACAAAGGCTGAGTCTAAATTGTTGGGTTGCCACAATTCCGATTAGATATCAAAGTTCTTTTATGAGAATTATGCATCAGAATTGTTCTCCATTGGGGACAAAAATATTGGCAAGCTGGTGAAGCAAAGGGCGAAGCAACAAATTGCCTTGTTATTGCGTCGTCATATCACAAGAAATTAATTTAATTGCGCGGTTAATTGCACTCTATAAATAACACTTCAAATAATAACAATAGAAGCGTTCGATTACCAATTTTGTAGATAATGAACAGAGGTATTCTTCGTCTAGGGCTAACACTTGATGCAGGAAAAATATTGCAAATCGAGTGATGACAATGGGTGAATTATGTCAGCTTAAGCTAGAGGACGCATAGGTTGAGACTAAGATCCACCTTGGACTATCGCGCTATCTGAGAGTTAAGTAGGCCAATGCTCACAATACACCGAATATCGGCTTAAGCTGGATTACGTCCGTGCTTTTATGCAGAGGTTCTTCCTTAAGCCTCTCAGAACTTCAACCTCTAGCCAAATTTTCAGAACCTATTGCGGAACGTAGCTGAAATAAATAAAATTCAAGCGTGAGTTCTTAGTTGACACTTCGACATGCTTCTCAGCAAAACAGACGTTCTAGGTTTTGGCATACATAAACAGCTGCAGATACGACCCTAGGTTTTAGTTCTTATTTTTGTTACGAATGTTCGGGACTACAGTTTTATTCCGAATCTTTCTCAGAACAGTTGTACTCTGTACTCGTTTTTCAGACTTACGTTCGAAAGGTATCACTGTACGAAATGTGTAATCCACAAATCACGAATAAAAAATGTATACATAGAAAACGGGCTCGACCTCATTGCTGAATACGTTGCCAATCCAGCTGTTCCTTGAACTCTACTAAAGCTCATTACAGTCGATGATGCTAAAGAAG
Source organism: Cheilosia urbana (assembly GCA_946477585.1). Lineage (NCBI taxonomy): Eukaryota > Metazoa > Arthropoda > Insecta > Diptera > Syrphidae > Cheilosia > Cheilosia urbana. The sequence continues at coordinate 11,717,427 of OX297854.1, read as the reverse complement.
TCATGCTTTATCAGCTTTGATGACGGCATCTATATAAGATAAAAGTTTAACCTATTTTTCATCAATTTTCATGTCAAAACCTTGAAGGCATACCTACGGCATATAATACGCTGACAACAAAAACCACTTTCATTCACACCAAACCAGAGAACTTGCAGCTTTATAGCATCTTATCCAAATCATTTACATAGTCATTTAGTGTTAGATAATGTGTTTACAAAATCTTAATTAAAAACTACTTTTTCAAGCCTCACAAACAGGAACCGTAGTAAGAGTGAACTCTTACAGCTCTATGATTTAATTAACCTACGAACGCTAGATTATCCACAAAGCACATCTTGATGGGTAGCTTTATCGCAACATGGCGAAATCAGTTTAGCTTGTTACGAGGTGTAAACGGAAAGTCTGTCGGTCTTACAACCGGTAGGTACCGAAAGTGTTAAATTGGATTAAATAAGTTCAACTGCATAGAAACCGATGTTGCGCTATAACACAGACGTCTTATATTATGCAGTTGCACTTATGAATCGAATGCCGGTTTGTGTGTAGTCTGAAAAAATTTCCCACGGAATAGATTTCAATTGAGCTTAGAATGATTGCAACACGGGTTAGTAAAAAATTGCTACCACGTTATGGATTTAACTGATGTGCATAGTCAAAATAATAATCTACATCACCTGTTGTGTATTTGACAATTGCAAATGGATTTGATAAGGTGATATGAATTTAGAAAGAAAAAAAAATTGCGGAACTGTAAAATCACACAATTTGAGCTTCAACTTTCTAGAGGTGTCCGAAAATGTACGCATGATTTGAATTGTGCGCCTTTTGTTCCGAAAAGTGCTGCCAACGCAAAATATAAATGCAGCGTGACAGTTCAGGACTATGCAAAACAGAAGCCTACTACTTCGTTCTTGACGTTTTGTCTGTGATCACGCAAATATTAACACACAACCGAGTACCGAATTACAAAGTCTAATGAACTGGGTAATAAATGAAATAAACTAGCTGAACGTGAGATTGCGGGTACAAGGTTTATTCTTTGACACTCTCGCTATAAATTTCACAATCGTTTGAATAACTGAAATTCCTAGTCATTGTCATTAATATACCCCATTACATTTAAACAGATACTTATCACTTTGTAAACTCTAAAGCTACTTATAAATAAACGGTTTACAACAAGTGATTATTGTTCCGAAATCAGAAAGAAACAGCTTTTCTTTTGTCTATGGGATTTATTAATGGCGTGGAATGTCCGACTAATACTTCAAAATTGGAGATTATCTTTATTTAGCACTATTGCCGTGATCACCGCGACTTATCTTGCAAATAATGCATTAACATTATCTACGATTAAAGCTGATCTCATGTTATAGCAATTCAATGGGACAGTAAGTCTTAGTAAGGCCTTCCAATGAAAAAAAAAAATGCATTTTATCGACAGTTTGACATTTCAAATGTTTCCTAAGTTAGATTACTAAAACTGGTGAAATAGGAAGTTCATAATACTCACAGTTCCCATAAGCAATAAAACTAAAAAAAATGTCTCCCAACTTAACTGTCAATCTGCATCTCATGAATTTAATTTCCCTAAATGTTGATGATATTGATACTGACCATTAACCAGCATTAGACATTAAATAGTCGCTATCGATGACGTAGGTTCATCGCGTACGCGGTTTAAATTGAACGGAATCAATATGAATCGATCGTAATCGCACACTTCATCAAAAATGTCAGAAAAAAAATTAGCAAAATAACGAGTAACGAGTAGTTTCTCTTTTGGATCGAAACAGCTCAGAGAATTATTTTAATCGGCAAGTACTGATAAATATGTAAAATTCACAAATTGTACAAGAAACAAATTCAAAATCCGTCTTAAATGTATCATGTGCACAGAAAAATAAAATCTGTGAAAATACAAAACTCGGTGGTGTTCGAATGTTATCCTAGAGCGTATCATATATTGTAAAAAGGTAACTTACGTCGTTTTCAATTGGTTTCACTTGGGGATCCACTAATTCTGTAATCCAATGGAACAAGAATTTTGATTCCACAAAAGTTTTGGTGAAATGCCAAAAAAATTATCTACGGCAGCTGTCATCTGACTTGTATGAAATGCAAAAATTACACTTGTGTGAGTGCTCCTTGAGTGAATTCTGACTTCATATCGAGAAGCAAATTTCTCTTCTCAGAATCACCGGAAGAGTATTTTTGATGTGTACCTAAACATCTAAGCGCGCGTTGTTGGAGTCTGGTGGAGTAATTCCACACATTTAACTTGAGGGGACGGAAATGCGTCACTGTGTTTTATCATTGCATACATTTTATCATTGCATACATATTTATCATTGCATACATTTATGAGCTGCGGCATATTAATTTCAGCTTTTTGTTGATGTGAAATAAAATTTCTCCATTTCGTCCTTGCACCGTACTCAGAAGAAATTTCAAGAATTCTGCAGGGAGATTATCATCTTTTACCATGATCATAAGCGGAGATTTCAATATCAATTTTGCAACTCCAGAAGCTCAACCATTTATTGATTTTATGCAAGATAAATTTAATCTTCAAATGAACTCCAACCGGAAAATTTCAACAACACGATATGGAACAGCCATCGATGCTGTCTTTCAGCGTAATCTAGATAGATTACAGTCTCGAATGTAGATATCTTACTTCAGCTACCACAATCCGATTGTATCTATTCTACCGAAACTAGCACAGAACGAATAAATGATTGTTATTTCATAATATATCAAGAATACGGTTATTACAACTCCCTCTTTTCTCAATGACATGTATCAAGCCACACACATACCGCACACACGGTGTTTACACATACACATATTTCGGGACTGTTGGATACAGTCGCACCAATTCTTTTGTGCCAATGGAACGGTTTCAGAAGCGATTTTTTTCGATTTCGGACTCTCCCGGACGCTTCTGTTTGCCCAATGGAAAACGACATTATATTTTTATTTGTGACAGAGATTAGATGTCAAAGATGAAAGTAGCTCGAAGTCTATCGATATACTTTTGAGTATATCTTCAGCTCTCTAAGAGATTTTCGGTATTTTTTTTTAATTTGACAGATTTTTAGTGTTTGGCTCGGGAAGGTACGCGAATAGACCTTATAATATTCCAATACTTATTTCAAAAGATAAGTGCGATATTTTAAGATATTATTATAGCCCTACGACTTAAAAGTTTTGATTCTCCGAAGTAGTCTTTAAATGAACTCCTTACAATTTTTTACCGACATTTTACTAAGAAATATACGGCCTGTCAAAATCGCCCTATTATCGTTATGATGTAGATACGAATACGAACGGATATAGGGAATTTGGAGGAAAACGAAATGGCGAGTTCCGACAAAAATTTGACGGACCAGCAACAAGAGCGTTGGGAGTTGATTGTCTCATATAAGATATAAGTCGCTTCCCTACTGCCTATTTTTTAGACACATCGCTAATACGAATTGTCAAATGTACCGTGCTATTAATGGGGGCAGAACATATTTTTTTGCACTTCGGATAGATTTGTTTACACATTTTTTTCTTTTCTCACTTTCTACCTCACGAAATATAAACTGTTTGTGCATATAATTGCATTTTCAAAATGGACGGCTTTCAAATGTCAGTATTGTAAAAACCTGCAATATAAAATAGCCTACATGGGATTAAAATCATTTAAAAATTCCCCCTGTTCCTTTTCTTAAAAAGTCCCACCCATTGAATAAATGCTTAAACTGCAGTCAAATTTTATGGTTTCATGTTTTCGCCAACAGATGTCACAAATGTTTAATCTGACATCAAACGTTAAACTTCTTATAATTTGAAGCAAATATTGTTATTATGACCCATATTTTATGTGCTCTTAATACAAAAAAAAAACTCTTTTTGTGAATACTTTTCGATGGAATAGGAAGGTGACATTTCAGTGTTTTTACATTTTGACACAGTGAACCAGTTTCTTATAATAAATGCATTTGTTTATTTTTTTTTTTTTTTGTTACAGTCCTTTTTATTCCCCTTTTTAAATTTTTTATCCGCACCACTGCAGTGAACCAAAGGAGATACCTAGTGCTTATGGTTGCGACTGTAACCCACTTGAAGTTAGTTTCAGTTCATTTGTAATACATAAATGTTTTATATTTTGAGTGTTGTTTTGGAAATGCATCTCGGTTTTCGAATTTATAATAAGTAGAAATTAGGGAAAAGTATCGGCAACAAGACAGAGCCCTGCGAAATTTTTTTTTGGTGTAAGAGTTTGCATAGTTATTTATTCACATTCATTAACTTGCTGATAGCACAAAATTGATGCAGAGTCCTGTTTATAAGACACACATGTTGACAAACACGACTGTAGAATTATTTGTCAATCCACATGGCAAATTTGATAATTTTTCTATCTTTGCGGATAATGGTGATGAGTTTTACACTTATTATCTGATTTATTGTGCTGCAGTTGGTAACTTTATATGAAGTTTATGACAGCTTTAACAGGACACTCCCTGAACTTTGTTTAGCCAAAACAGTACACATGATTTAAATGGGCTTATTTTAAAGCAAAAAAATGTAAATATTATGAAAACTTCTAAAGAGCTCGAGCACTTAAATAGATTGGACACATTTCAGCTGTGAATAAAACACCTTTTAGATAGTTTAGAATTTTGTGTTGTATCGTTTGACGTGTCATGCTTCACCTGATAACACTTAATTTTCAAAGTAGCACTTAATACCCTATTCACAAAAAAAAAAATATGTATATGGTTATGCCGATTCCAATGGCTAATTGAGAAGCCCTATCAAGACAGTTATACTCTCGGATGTTTGTCAGACGTTCGCCAGAGGTGGGGCATGGGAAAAAACCATAAGCTGGAATTTCGGTTTTTGGGGGACTCGAACCTTGGACCCCTCGGCTAGTAGTCCAACACACTTAATCACTAAGCCACTGCGCCTAGAATACCCCATTCACAACGAGTCGAAAAATTGGGTTTTTGCGAAAACACTTGAAAACTTCATCGAAAACAGAAGTTTTCCCATACATATATATTTCAAAACGAGCCGTTTAAAGTCATTTTCCACGAAAACACCAAGAAAACGACTTCCAATCGTTGGGTTATTGAAACAAACACACCTTTTGCAACATTCAGCAGAACAACTGACCGAACAAATGTCACAAATCACAATTTAAAATCATTTTCCACACTTAATTGTTAATTGAAGGGCCAATATTATTTTTTAAATGCCCTGAAATAATTTTATTTGTTTTGCGATCGAAATTTGTAAACAAAATATTTTACACAGAGGTTTCACGATTAGTGTCGCACAGCTGATTAAAACGTCAAACTAGTTACTGTTCGGTGTGAAAGCAATTTCGAGTTTTCGACAAAAACACGGTTTTCGGTGCGGTGTGAATAGGGTATAAAGGCCATAAAATATGAAATCGCGTTGATCAGCCATTTGACCAAAACGTTCAGATTAGATTAGGTTCTTTGACAAATACGTCAACAGGTGAGAGAGATTTCCGCCAATAAGCGCATACTCATTTGATCACGAGTTTATCACAAGATTATTAACACATTTTACACACTTTCCAGGATATTTTCCATTAAACTTACAATTGCACTACAAACCGACCGAGCTGATGTCGAATGCTTCTTCAATAGTTTGTATGATAAGCAAAATACACATACACACACGAAAAAGATGAACCCGAACAGCACGGAGTTGACCGCAACTCAACGAAAATCGGAATAGTGGCAATTCAGCAAACGACTCTTTGCTCGATAATGTTTTTACTGACTAGTGGGAACAAAATACTGGTTGCGTATACCGTTACGTTTGACTAAGTAGTATTATCGATAAGAGCTATTGGCTCCGTTATCATAGTCGAAAACGATGTTGTATTGGCAGTGCCACATTTTGGTAATACCAGAAATGGTTAATTCCGATGCCTAATCAGAGGCTAGATATTAGACAAGGTGTATGTAGATGAATATCAAGTACACGGGCAGGAGGTACGCGTGTTTGTTTTTTTTTTTTTTGGTGATTGTGCTTATAGTAGAATTGAGATTCGTTATTTTGGGCCATACCACGAGCTGGCGAATATTTATTTTGAAAATTAAGATAAAGGTGGGAGTCTTCAAGAGGAATAAAATTGGCAGTATTAATGCCAGGTTAATGATCTTTGATCAAATGGAATTTATATTAAGAATTGGCGAGGCCCAAGGTATATCGGAGCTGCTCATTTTTTAACTGAGAGTAATTTTGAATGCTCGCCTAATATTGATCAGCAGTTGACAACAACTACCAATCATAAAAAGTTGTTTAATAATAATACTATCGCGCTTTGTACTCACATTTTTTTCGCGGAGGTATTTGTGCTTATTTATTTATGTACATATGTACATACATTTTCGTCGACATCACTCCTAATTGGTGTTTGTATTATCAATATTAATTGTTCCGCAAAATGTCTTGGCGAATATTCACAAAATAATATCGAACACACCCATAATGAAATTTAGAAGATCATTCAACACAAATAAACGCAACAACCAGCTGCTTACATTTTGTGAAGTCGCACTTCCCCGAATCGTTCATGAGTTATTAATTTATTTCTACTGGGTGACCCGGCGAAACTTAGCTAAACTTAATTAAATAAAAATTCAATTTAAGTACAAAAATCAATCTTACCTGTCAGCAAGAGATTTGCTTCATTGCTTTGCACTTGGGTGATACGATACGCAATATTTTTCGGTTCAAGAACAAATAAAATTAATGGTTTGCCGACATTTGACGACATGCCACGTACAACTATTGACCATGAGAAAAACATGTATTTTCTAAATTCAGACCACAAATCGTTAATCGTCATTGTGAATGCCGGAATCCTAGGAATGAGAACTTCTTTACCTTTAAATTATCCTTTGAGTATGGTCGCATTCGCATGAACTACATTGATCATCAGTTTTCTTTTCACGAAACGCGTGCCAAGGCCCCAGTTGACCAATCTTGGTCTTAGAATGTTGCGTATATGAATTATACAGTTAATTTATCAAATATTTGAACAATTTCCGATTCTAGGTACTCCTCGTTATTATTTAAAAAAGATCTCATCCTTCCTTAATTCTTCCGTTCTCCGCAATACAAAAACGCAACAAAAAAACAGAACACAACGATCTGTCAAAATTTAACTTGCGAAAATGTACCAGCCCATTAAATGGGCACTCTAAGAAATGCTAAGGAAAAGCAGTCGCAAGATGGCCGAACAATGAAAATCAATTTAAAAGGTTATGTTCGTTGAACCGAAAAGTTTCTGAGGTTTTATATATGAAATCTTAATAAGAATGTTAAATCCATGCAATTGCTTAATTTTGTGTGTAAAATAATAATGAGAACAGCTTTTTTATAAGAGATAAATAACAGCCGGACATATTGAGACGAGGTTCAAACTCGAGTACATATTATAAGGACTATTCACATGAGAGCGAATTGCGAACAAATCAATTTAACTTTTTTTATGAATTACAAATTCCTGTTTGTTCTGTCACAAAACCATTTTATTTAATTTATCTAACATCTTATCTGCAAAAAAAAACATGAATCTCAATTGATTTAAACAGCTAAATTAACAATTAAAGCAATTTTCCCGCGAATTGAAAATTCTTGCCACGAACTGTCACACTATATTCACAATCCACACAAAACAGTCGCGATCCACAAGCCCACAAATGAAAAAATCGTTCAATTCAAACTCAACCTTCAAAAATGAAACTGATACGCGGGTAACTGCGACCAAAAAATTGTTTCATGTGAATGAAGTGTCAGAAACTACGAATATTAGCGTGCTCGCAGTTCACAATTCGCTCTCATGTGAAAAGTCCTATACTGTTCTTTTACAGTCCAAAAATAAAGTTTGAATAAAGTTATTAACCGAAAAGTGCGAAATTCACAGCTTTAATGATGTAAAATTGTCTTCTCTTGGATAATAGAATTTATATTTCCCGTGCTGACAGACAAAGTTATATTCACCGTCGATTCTGTGTGTAGGCATAAACAAAAAAGAAGCACATTCAGTACATCTGAACTCGCATTAAATATTGTACCCAATAACAACTGTCTAAAAAGGAATATACTAAAGAGATTTATATCTATAAGTCAATCCGAGCAGCCAACTCTTTGTCATGCGAAAATGGGGACGTACAATACTTTAACATTAAATCACATGACAAATCAATCAACAAATTGGAATTCAATTATAAAAAAGTAACTGCGTATGTTAAGAAGCGTTGTGGTGACTGTACTCGGCGCTATAATGTGTAATGCTGTCATGTATTTAATTGTTTTCCCAAAGTTGAAGATAATACGGACCCAATAAAGATTTATATTGGCAATATTGGGTCAAAAGACCGCAACGTTTTTTCGCCAATATCAAAATGCGAACAACGTATGCGATGGCTCGTAAGTTTAATAGCAAAGCTTTGACTGAAAATATACTGTTTTTATGTTAAGGCTGACAGTGCCTGCTTAATTGCATTCACCAATTTAATTCAGTTTCGAAAATCACTGCCAGGACACCGTTATCGACTCTAACTAATTTGCGAACAAAAATAATTCATTGATCAATGATACTAGCTCGCCTGCGAGTTCGTCTCAGAATCCCAAGTGATGTTCGTTTAAAATTGTGGATGTCTCTAACAATAACAATACAAACATCGACGCCGCACTGTGGTTGGACCACACTTTTTTGGTTCCAAAAATAATAACTTTTGAACGAATGAAGGTATCGCTACAATTTTTTTTTTTTTTTTTCTTAAAGAAAATTCCCAACCCTATACAAATAGTGATTTTTAAGAAAATTGCTTCACAGGGTGTTTCTAAATCTTTAGCTTGAAGTAAGATTTTCTTTGAAACAGGAATTACCAGAGAAATGAATTAAGGAACAATTCTAAAAACTGGTAAAATTTAACGAATCTTTTGAATAAAAGGTCTGGGACTATTTAATTGTTCACAGGGTGATCCAAACAGTGGATGCATACACAATTAACAAACCAATTTCTAATGTTTTTAGCAAGTAAGTATTTAAACAGTTTTTTTTTTTAATTTTGTGGCGCATCAGTAAACAGTGTAGGAAACAAGTAAACGCACGAAAAAAAATTGAATAAAATCAAACTAGGAGACCCAGCCAGGTTTTGCTTTGGCTAAGTTCGTTTGAACTTTTTTTTTATTGGAAGGTGCCACAACCCGTTCTCCTATCCCGCTTATCTTTTGCAATTGCCACCTGGACCTGGAACCAACCACACAGTCACATACACAAAATTTTATTAAAATCGGTTGAGTGGTTTCGGAGATCGATAGCAGCGCCACCTATCCTGTCCAAAATTGTCTAATTTTTCAACACGAACAAAAAAAAAATGAATGGTGAAAATCGGCCCAGCGGTTTTCAAGTTATAACGTCATCGAAATACACCTCGAAGGAATTATAATATACCTATAATTATAACTCTTTGTTAAATAATAAAAAAATAATTTCCAATTCAAAAATAATGCGACTATAAATTGAGTTATAAACTTTCCTATCTTTCAATGATCAAACCGCAGTGTGCAAAATTTTATTAAAATCGGTTCAATAGTTTAGGATTCCATCGTGGAGGAACAACTTGACACGAAATTTGTATACCTATCAATTCAATCAATTTTATTGGTTTGGTTACGCAACTTAATATGATTTCTCTCTCATTTGTTTACCCGACTGGGTTTATTTCCGCTCATTTGCCCCCACCTGTATACCTATATTAAGGAGATGTAACGTGGAATAAATTGTAGCATAAAGCCTGAACTACCTACATCGAAACAACAGTTGAAAAAATACAAAGAACTGGAAAAAAAACGATTATACTCTTAGTAGACTCTGTATATTTATTTCAACTTCAAATTTACACTTTGTGGAAAGCTCGAGCATGTCTTCCAGTTTTAACTTTTCCCAAAGCTCTAAAAACAAATACACTCAAAGAATTCGTTACTGACTTTCCGCTAGATAACGTTCTTCTCATATAATTCCAGTCTGTTTCAAAAGGAAATGATCTTTTTTCCCTTCACTCGGCTTAATTAATTTATTATTGCTTCTTGAAATGATAAATGTAAACTAAAAACAGCTTGTAAGCAAACTCTCTTAACTGGGCGGAGCTGACGATCTATTTAATTCTAGTTTATGGTATCGACGTAGGTAATATCACAACAAAAACAAAAACCTTAAACTCAATTTGTATTTGCAGCACACCACGTCCATCATCGCACGTCATCAGCCAGCAGCCACCTGCGCATTTCCTCACCCTCGCATACTCCTCTTTCGTTTCACTTTGGAGAAAACTTCCCGCAGTTTTTGTTCAAATGAGTGCTTGTGCGATGTGCGCCACCCAACCAACCCAAAGCAGAACAACGATCAAGAACAATGACTGCTGATAATGATTTGCAATAAAAAAAATAATGCGACTATAAATTGAGTTATAAACTATCCTATCAAACTGCACTCAGTGTGCAAAATTTGATTCAAATCGGTTCAGTAGTTTAGGACGCCATCGCGGTGGAACATGTGACACGAATTTTTATATATCAAGAATGAATACAAAATATATATTTGTAAAAGAAAATATAATACATAAACATTTTTTTTACAAATAGATCTTTATTTTCAGAAAAAAAAAAGTTCATTGCCATCATCGTCACGACTTATTAGTTCTGGCCAATAACTTTTTGTCAGCTCTTTTTGGGGTTTAACGTGTCTTAAAAATGAAACAAGTGGATCTGATGACATAGCTAGCGTATTGAATAAATCTTCATTTTGCTGTTTTCGTGAAACCTTGCATGTATTTCAGGGTAGATATCGCTTGTAGTCTTTTCCTTGATTTCTGTGCTTCTTCTGAAAGCAGATACTACCCGGCCATCTTCTGAAATTATGGTTTACTTATATGCACTTTGCCCGGAATATCCATCGCATCCCCATTTGCTTAGCAAATTTAGATTTGTTGGAAGTGGAAAAAGTTCCTGATTATCTAGGCAATTTTTTTTTTTTTTTTTATGTCGGAGGGGTTGTTACTATATGATGAAGTACTCAGACACAACTACTGGTCCATTGTACTGCCAAACAGATACCTTACTTTTCTGTATTTAGCATTCCCGTCGTTTAGAAGGAGCTTCAGTTGTGAAAAGCTTAGATGTTTGGCACTCACCACGTCAGCCCCAAAGATCCGCCACCTGATGCGACTAAGGTAGGACAGCTACAGAGGAAGTGTTCCGCGCTGTGTCGTCGATCGTCAGATGGTGGTTAAAGTGTTTAACAAAAGTGAAAGGACGCCCACAAGCAGTCTGCAGTCGATTCTCCTGAGAGACAGAAGGAAAGACGCGGACCTTTTGCAGATGTCCGGACGCAGTCGTTTGGTCTATCTACACTCAGCACAGTCACGCCACCGACACTCGTGTTCACGAGAAATCCAATTATCAATGGATGACCTAACCACAGAAGCAGGCAGACCCAACGCAGCTTAAGGTCCTAAGAAAGCTTCTTCTAGGCTATTTAAAACCTTATTTGCTATATTATCCACCAAATCTTAGAGATTCACTTCGACAGAAGTTTCTGTTACTATAAAGTTTGATGTGGCTTATGTTTTAAATTCCATTAATAAATTATAGTTTGGAAACACGTCAACGTTTAGGAGGAATTTATGAAAAAAAGAGTCGTCTCGGCGGTTTACAAAAACCAATTACTTACTTACTTAGGTGGCGCTACAGTCCGGGGTGGACCTGGGCCTCAACCAATACGCCTCTCCAGTTAGCGCGATCTTTGGCTAACTGCCTCCAGTTGCGCACTCCAAGTTGGTTGAGGTCCCCTTCCACTTGCGCGCGAGTTAAGTATCCATAGCAAAACATATTGAGAAAAAAGATAACATTATTTGTATTCAATGATATCTTTAGTCTCTAGTACAGTCTTGCACACAACGCTACAATGATAACATATGTAAAAGAGATAATATCGTTTGTATACAATGTTGGAATATTATCTCTTCTTCATTATCAAGCAAGACGATTGTACGCTTGGGTCTCCTTGTAGATAGATAAGAAAAGTATATAAATACGACTGTATGATGAATTTATCAACAGTCTTATTGTAACTACATAGTAGCCTTAAGCTCCTTTTAGAATTAGTAAAAAGTATTTCAATAATAAAGGACATAGTTCCAAATAAATATTGTTTAATTTTAAAAGTAAGAAACAAGTGTTTTAATTGGCGATCCTGCCAGGAGGTTAAATATACTTTTTAACTTCAATCGAGCGGACCTCGGGAACAAGTAGTGAAATCTAGTATAAACAGAACACTCGCGTTACCGGTTACAAGAATTACCTAGCATAGCAGGTACAAATATAGCTTCTTCGTACGAAGCAGCAAAGCAATTCAGTGAAAGTGTATATGTGGAGAAAAAAACACACAAATTCGACGACAACAGACACGAGTTCAAAATGGAACAACTCGCAGTATTAATGGCAAGATTAGAAGCTTTAGAAACCAGGAGCAACACAGTAACACAAACCCTAGAGCACACACGCACAGAGAATGCAAGGTTAGCAGCAATAATAACTAACCAAAATCAAATAAACACTAATTTAGAAACAAAACTAAATGAAGTAAAATCTGGATTAGGCATAGTACCAAACATACCTGTGCTAGAGGAAATAAGAACCACATATACAGATGGTAGTGAAATACAGTTAGACGCATTTAAAAGCCTACCTATTTTCAACGGCGATCAATCAAATTATCGGTCGTGGCGCGAAGAAGCATCCAGATTAATGGACAGCATTAAAAACTTCAAAACACACAGTAAGTACGCAGCAGCATTGACTATAGTGAAAAGTAAAATACAGGGTGCAGCCGCGAATGTGTTAACTAATTATAACACAATTTTTAATTTTGAGGCGATACGTAACAGATTAGATTATACGTACTCTAATCAAGAACCTCTATACGTGCTACAAGACATGATGAAAGCCATCACGCAAAAAAGAAGCACACTGTCTGAATACCACGACGAGATAAATAAAAATCTCAATTTAATAATATCAAAAATCACTATGTCAGGTGATCCGCCGAATATAATCGACAGACTAATTAAAAATGCTAACGACGACGCAGTTCGTATATTCATTGATGGTATGAGTGACAACTTTACAAGAGGATCATTATATTCAGCTACAATAAATGATCTAGAACACGCATTCGCAATTGCTCGCAGAATAGAACATGATAATGTGCACAGGCATTTACATCTCACTCAGGATAAGCACCACAAAAATATGCCACATGAACGCAGAAACGAAAGAAGACCAAATTATTCGAGCCAAACAACGAATTATCAACCCCAGAAGCAATACGATAATATGCAGCAACACAATCAAGGACCACAGCCGATGGAGATAAACTCGAGACAAATTGTACATGCACAGCGACAAAATTGGAATCAATACAAACCCGATGTATATAATCCACCAGCGAAACGTGAACACAGCGGGAGTTTCAACACACACAACAGACCGCAACGATCTTATCAGCAGAACTTCAAGCAGCAGAGAGTAAATAACTCCCGACAACAACGCAGAGACGATGTCAGCAGTACATATGCAGAAGCAGATGAAACGGAATGTATGGTAAATAATAACATAAGAATAGATCATTTAAACTAGTAGACGGGTTGCCCTGCTTAAATTTAACTAGTACTATTTCTAAGAAAATTTATAAAATTCTTATTGATACTGGTGCAACCCATAATTACATTAATAGAAAATGCGATTCTAGCAAAAAAATTAAAATTAAACCTATAAAAATAAAAACAATGCATGGTTATTCTATGGTAGATACAAAGAAAGTAGTTAGGATATTAAAGAAAAATATAACATTTTTTGAATTAGAGGATATTCAGTCTTTTGATATGATATTAGGATATGAAGGACTTAAAGTTCTAAACGCGGAAATAAATTTCAGTAATATGACTCTAACTACCATAAGCAGTGTCGAATCTATTCAGAAAATTAATTACATAATTGGGGAAAATAATATTTATAAAGCAGACATAGATAGACTGATGAAGATTAATAACAGCATAGGACCGTTACCCTTTACAGATACTATAGAAGCAAGCATTAGGACGACCAATGATAATCCGGTTTATGTTAAACAATATCCATATCCCATAGCAGATAACGAATTCGTAAACAAAGAAATACAGAAACTCTTACATGACGATATAATAGAAAAAAGCCATAGTCCTTATAACAGTCCCATATGGACAGTACCTAAAAAAGGTTTGGACGAAAAAGGAAAACCAAAACGGCGCATGGTTGTTGATTTCCAAAAACTTAACGCTCACACTGTAACAGACAGATACCCCATTCCGGATGTCAACATGACAATTCAAAATTTAGGTAAAGCCAAGTACTTTACAACATTAGATTTGGAGTCAGGTTTCCACCAAATTAAAATCAAAACAGATGATAAAGAAAAAACAGCTTTTGCTATAAATGGCGCAAAATATCATTTTAAACGAATGCCTTTCGGGCTCAAAAATGCACCAAGCATATTTCAGAGATGCGTGGACGACATTTTGAGAGACTTTGTAGGTAAATTCGTACACGTTTACATTGATGACGTATTGATATATTCTTCATCTGAGGAAGAACATATACAGCACATAAGTCAAGTATTCGACGTACTCAATAAAGCCACATTAAAAATATCTGATGAGAAAAGTAAGTTTTTTCAAGAAGAAGTAGAATACTTAGGTCACATAATCAGACATGGTAGAATCACTACGAACCCTGAGAAAATAGCAGCTATAGAAAATTTTCCAGTCCCACAAACGGTAAAGGATTTGAGAGGATTTTTAGGTCTTACAGGTTACTATCGTAAGTTTATAAAAGGATACGCAAGCATAGCCAAGCCCCTGACATTATATTTACGAGGAGATAACGGTAAAGTAAACAAAAAACAAAGTAAAAATATTAAGTTAAATCTGAATGATTCAGCATTAGAAGCGATTAGAATTTTAAAAAATTATTTGAAAGAACAAGTCGAACTTTTTCAACCGGATTATAGTAAACCATTCGAGCTTACTACTGATGCATCCAACATAGCTATTGGAGCCGTACTAAGTCAGAATAAGCAACCTATACACTTCTTGTCAAGAACACTGAGTAAGACAGAAGAGAACTATAGCACAAACGAGAAAGAGCTATTAGCGATCATATGGTCCTTACAAAAACTCAGAAACTACATATATGGTATAGCAGACTTAACCATATATACCGATCACCAGAGCCTTATATATTCTGTATCAGAAAAAAATCCCAACACAAAGCTGAAACGTTGGAAGGGAATCATTGAAGACTTTGGAGCAAAATTAGTTTATAAACCAGGAAACCTAAATCTTGTAGCTGACGCATTATCACGTCAACGCATAAATACTTCTACCATAGAAACAGCACATTCAGCTGAAAGTTCTTCTAATGATATAATAAAAACTGTGAATCAGCCTTTTAATGCATACACTGCACAGTTCGAACTTATTGAAGATATAACAAATAATATCGAAACACAAATCTATTTTAGTAACAAAATAAGACTCATAATAAAGTTTAAGGACAAAGACTCTTTACTAAGGCAGATGAAAGAAGTTATACAACCCCAAAAGATTGTAGCTTTGCATACGAAATTTGAAAACATATACAAATATGGTGAAAACATAAAAAAAGAATTCCCACTAGTAAGATTTATATTCACACCAAGAAAACTTCAAGACGTGACAAATTTGGAGGAACAACTAAAACTTGTAAGGGTAACTCACGAAAGAGCACACCGAGGGTTACGTAACAATATACAAGAAATCTCAGAGAAATATTACTGGCCCGATCTAAATAAACAAGCAAAGAGTTTCAACAGAAAATGCATAGCATGTCTATTTGGAAAATATGAAAGAAAACCTATCAGAGAACCTCTGAATAATTCAGAAATACCAACACATGTGGGAACACACATTCATATGGACATATACTTCAACGACAAGTATACTTTCCTTGTAACAGTAGATAAGTATTCTAAATATACAATCCTTCGGGAAATCGAAACTCGAAACAGACTGTACGACGTTATGGAAGAGGTCTTATCTAATTATTTCCCAAAATGTGAACGACTCATGACAGATAACGAGAAGGGATTCAAAACAGAAATGGTGAACCAAATGTGTTTGAAATACAACATAACTAAAGTAGAAACTCCAGTATACAGATCGACAGCGAACGGTCAGGTAGAACGTGTAAACGGTACAATAACTGAACTGTCTAGAATATTCACAATTCAGAATAAAACAAGACTTATCGAAGAAATATTTAGAACAGTGCGTGAATTAAATAATTCTATACACTCAGTTACCGGTTTGAAACCTAGAGACATTTTCTTTAATCAAAATAAATATAGCAATAGTGAAATTATAATAAATAAACTAAACTCAGCATCCAAAAAAGTGATCGAACGTCTAAATAAAGGAACTCGACACAGAGAGTATAAAAAAGGAGATAAGATAATGGTAAGAATCACAGGTCTTAGAAAGAAATCTAACGCCAGATACATAACAAGAATAGTAGAAGAAGATAAAGGAGACACTGTAATCTCTAAAGAAGGAATAAAAATTCACAAGGATAACATAAAGAATTATCATTTTTCAGATGACGAAAATATTAATATTCCTAACATTACTAGGAATTGTACAGAGTCAAGAAGGGCAAGGAAACGTTCAAATAACTGAGTTACTAAACAAGAAGTTTATACTTACGCAAACAGATGACGTGTATTTATTCAAAGAACAAACTTATTTGTTACATGCCACCAACCTGACTTCGATATTTCAACCTTACGTAAATATCGTAACTAGTAAATATCAACCTACACAAGAAGAAAAAATTTGGTTAAGTAAAATTAAGAATTTAGCAGACCAATTACAAGAACATACTAGGCATACTAGATCAATTAACTTTTTAGGAACAGCTTTCAAATATGTGTTTGGTAATCCTGACCATTATGACTTAGTTAACATAGAAACGAGTATAAATAATCTCATAGAAAACAATAATAAACAAAAAACTATAAATTCTAGATTTGAACAAATTTTGCAACAATTCGAAGGTCAGAGCCTTAAAGAACATTTAGTAATAGAACAAGTGTACGAACAATTATTATTATTGACCAGAACAATTAATGCAGCAAAAAATAATGAATATTTATCAGAAAGCCTAGACTTAGATGACATTAAAAATATTATTCAACATGAAATAATTCAAGTACCCATAATAAATATACTTGAGTACTCTAAAATATTATTAGCTAGAACTGATGAATTCTTCATCACAATATATAAATATCCAGTTCTAATTAAATCATGTAAATTGTATAAAGTAACACCTTTAAATTCAAAACATGGAAAAATCATTACAGATAAAACAATTGCCTTATGTAACCAAACTTATTTAAGAACAAGAAATTGTCAAAATCATCTAAGTAAAAACATTTGTGAAATTAACTTTGAAGAAGAAAATTGTCTTATTCCACTTTTAAAGAATATAACTTCAAAATGCAACATTAAACAAGAATACGATTACGACTTAGAAATTGAATCCGGTGTTATGTTATTAAGCGGTAAGCATAAGTTAAATAATCAAACAATTAATGGTATAAACTTAGTTACTTATGAAAATACTATAAATCTAGACGATAAAATATACAAAAACATGCATAAGCAAATTAAAGAAGTTATATTAAGAAATCATAATTCAGAGTCTTACATCGACCAAATAATTAAAGAAGATACAATGTACAAATTCGATAACATAGATACTTTAAAAAAACTAATTATTCCTTTTGAAGAAAAACCGATATTATCAACTATATACACAATTGTAACACTGATTGTTATTCTAGCATTTACGTACGTAATGATAAAAACTATACAATGTATAACAGATCGTCAAAAACAAAAAAAGATTGACGCATATAACAAAACTTATGAAAGAGAAATGTTAAAAATAGCGTCGAAAAATCGGGACGATTTCGTTTAACAAGGGGGGGAGTTAAGTATCCATAGCAAAACATATTGAGAAAAAAGATAACATTATTTGTATTCAATGATATCTTTAGTCTCTAGTACAGTCTTGCACACAACGCTACAATGATAACATATGTAAAAGAGATAATATCGTTTGTATACAATGTTGGAATATTATCTCTTCTTCATTATCAAGCAAGACGATTGTACGCTTGGGTCTCCTTGTAGATAGATAAGAAAAGTATATAAATACGACTGTATGATGAATTTATCAACAGTCTTATTGTAACTACATAGTAGCCTTAAGCTCCTTTTAGAATTAGTAAAAAGTATTTCAATAATAAAGGACATAGTTCCAAATAAATATTGTTTAATTTTAAAAGTAAGAAACAAGTGTTTTAATTCGCGCCACCTAAGGCGAGGTCTTCCTCTACTGCGTTGTCCCTCCGGGTTAGAATCGAAGACTCTTCGGGCCGGAGCGTTGGTGTCCATTCGCTCTACATGTCCCAGCCATCTTAGACGACTGATGCGTACTTTTCTGACTAGGTCGATGTCGCTGTACAGCTCGTAGAGTTCGCTGTTAAATCTTCTCCTCCAAAACCCGTCAACGCAAACGGGACCAAAAATCACTCGAAGAATTTTGCGTTCGAAACGACCAAGGAGATCTTCATCCGCCTTTGATAGCGCCCATGCTTCTGCACCATAAAGCAGGACTGGGATGATGAGGGTCTTATACAGAGTTTCCTTAGTATTTCTCGACAAGGCCTTACTTATCAGTTGCCGTCTTAGGCCAAAGAAACAGCGGTTGGCAAGTGTGATTCTTCGTTTGATTTCTGATGTGATGTCGTTATCAGAGTTTATAGCGGAGCCGAGGTAGTCAAAGTCCCTAACTACCTCAAAGTTATAGCTGTCTATCGTGACGTTCTGCCCGATTCGTCGATGTCGTGTGTCCCTTCTTGTTGACAGCATATATTTTGTTTTACCCTCATTCACCACTAAACCCATTTTTTCCGCTTCTGTACTAATACTTGCAAACGCACCAGTGACAGCTCGCTGTGTTGTACCAACAATGTCAATGTCGTCAGCGTATGCAAGCAGTTGCACAGACTTATAGAAAATTGTGCCTCTGGTGTTGGCTTGTGAGTTTCGCACAATCTTCTCAAGAATGATGTTGAAGAAGTCACATGACAGCGCATCACCTTGTCTAAATCCTTTTTTGACATCAAAGGTCTCGGTGAGATTGTTTCCGACCTTTACGGAGCAGCGAGCGTTCTCCATCGTCATTCTGCACAATCTGACAAGTTTGGCAGGGATGCCAAAACTAGACATGGCTCTGTATAGCTCGTCTCTATAAACGCTGTCATATGCGGCCTTAAAATCGACAAAAAGATGGTGAGTATCGATCTGGTATTCTTGGGTTTTTTCCAGGATCTGCCGTAGTGTGAATATTTGATCGGTCGTGGACTTACCGGGCCTAAAACCGCACTGATAGGGACCTATCAGATCGTTGACGAATGGTTTCAGGCGTTCACACAATACAGCAGACATGATCTTATACGCAGTGTTCAGGAGACTGATGCCTCTATAGTTGGCGCAGTTTAGAGGGTCTCCTTTCTTGTGGATCGGGCAAACAATGCTGAGGTTCCATTCATCAGGCATACTTTCCTCTAACCAAATCTTGGAGATGAGTTGGTGTATGCACTCTACCAAGTCATCTCCGGCTGCCTTGAAGAGCTCGGCAGGTAAGCCGTCTGGACCAGCAGCCTTGTTGGATTTAAGCTTAGATATTGCTATCCTCACTTCATTTTGGTCAGGTGGACGGAAATCTTGGCTGTCATCGTCCAGGTTGAATGGATCGTTCTGCCTAACAGCGGAATTTGTGTCGTCTTCGCCGTTTAGCAGTCTGCAGAAATGGTTTTTCCATGTCCTCAGCACCGACTGTGACTCTACTACAAGGTTTCCTTGCTCGTCTCTACAGGTTTCCGTTCGGGTCTTGTTGCCATGACACGTTCTTTTTACCTTTTGGTAAAACTTCCGAACATTGTTCCTGGAGTAACACCTCTCTATATCCTCGATCGCGCGCTTCTCATGCTCTCTCTTTTTTCTCCGGAGAAGCCGATGTTCTTCCCTCCTTTTTTGCTCGTAGAGCTGACGAGCTGCTCTCGTCCTTCTATGCAGCGACGCTTCGTAGGCACTTTGTTTTGCTGCATGTGCTTGCCGGCACTCTTCGTCAAACCAGGGGTTTCGGGGGGGTGGACTGGTGAAACCGAGCACATCAGTTGCGGCGTTTTTGATGGCTTCTTGGCATCGGCGCCACTGGTCTTCGGCACTTGATGCTGGCAGCATAGGACTTCTCGAGAGGTTGAGGGATACGCGATCGGCAAAGGTTCTGGCGGTTTGTTGCGTTTGTAGTCGTCCAACGTTAAATCTCCTCACAGTATTTTCTCGTTGTTGTGGCGTCTTGGATATCCGCATCCGTACCTTGGCTACAACAAGGTAGTGGTCCGAGTCTATGTTGGCCGCTCGGAAAGTTCGGACATCTAGAATACTGGAGGAGTGCCTTGCGTCGATCGCAACGTGATCAATTTGGTTGACGGTTTGATGATCAGGTGACCGCCATGTTCCTTTGTGTATATTGAGGTGAGGAAACCGTGAGCTAGCTATGGTAACATTACGTCCCGCAGCAAAATCAATCAGCCTAAGTCCGTTTCCAGACGTGGTGTCGTGTAGGCTGTGTTTTCCGATTGTGCTACCAAAGATGTCCTCCTTTCCTATTTTGGCGTTAAAATCACCCAAGACGATTTTAACGTCATGCTTAGGACATTGCTCATATGTTTTGTCGAGGAGCTCGTAGAAACACTCTTTGGTAGCATCGTCTTTATCTTCTGTGGGGGCGTGAGCGCATATCAGGCTGATGTTGGCGAATTTAGCCTTGATGCGGATAGTTGTAAGGCGTTCACTAACGTGTCGAAAGCTCAAGACTTCTTGCCTAAGTCTGCCGCTTACAACAAATCCGCATCCAAATAGACGCTGCTTTTGTTCTCTGTAGCAGTCACCGTAGTAAATGTCACAGTTTTTCATCCTCCTTTTGCCCGGCCCATCCCACCGCACTTCCTGGATGGCGGTGATACCTGCTTTGTAGCAGTCTAGGGCCTCCGCTAGTTGTTCGGCTGCACGCGGTCTGTTCAGAGTTCGAACATTCCACGTGCAGATCCGAACGTCATTGTCCTTTTTTCGTTTTGCAGGGTCGTCAACAGTGAATCCGTCCTTATCCGAGGCTTTTGGTTGCTTCGCAACAATTCTTTTTTTTCCGTGGTAGGGTCGTTAACCCCACGCACAACCCCCAACCTGGAGGACCAGGCCCTTTCTGTAACCCCTTGGGCAAAAGGAGCCGGAATATTCCGGAGTCAGTAACCCGCTGCGGGGATGTGAGAGCTGCCGTTGACCCATTAAGGGCTCTTCCGCCACCATCTCTATTTCAACACCCTGACTAGTGCTGAAAAATCCTCAATGACCTCAGCTCCAAATACGTCAAAGTAGCTCATTGAGGTATCTGCCATGTTGACTGTTGACGCCACCGTTGATTCAACCATGTGAATTCATCCGCCGTACGTCCTCTTTCTGAGGGGCTCATGTAAGACCTCTGAGACTCGATCAGGCAGTCATTCCAATTGGCGTTTATATAAAAAAGGGCGTGAACGTGAGCAGACTTTTCAACGATCAAAATAATAACAAAACCATTTTTAATTGATATAAGAAGAACATTTCACGCTCTCAGTTATTTTTATTAACAAAATAATGGAAATAATCCATAAGGAAATTTGCTTTTAAGGCCAAAATGTCAGCACTGGGAACACGAATATTGTTCAGATAGTAAAATTAAATTAGGTTAAGAGAGCTGTTTATTGTTGTACTTTTTTTATGCAACTTACTTCGTTTGAGCTAATTGAATGCAACACCATATTGATTTTTAAACTATAGTAGATAATTTATTAATTAACTTGATCAAAGCGGTTTGAAATTTGAATCACCAAATGTCATTATCATTAGTGTTCATTTTATCAACTTTTTTTTTTTCTAGCAACAGACAGCAACAGACCTGTTTGGGCAATAATTTGTATATTAAGGGTTTTTCAACAGGGACGCTACAAAACTAGAGCGACAGAGACAGCAAGCGACGCCGAATTTCTTGCCGCTCTTTTGACATTTCTCTTCAGTAAGGTTTGGCATTTCATGATGGAAAGGTATAGGAGCTAACAACGAGTCGAAATTAATAAAATTTACTACCGAAATTCGGAGTCAGTGGCCTCAACGTTAAGAGCGCTACCTACGTCCAATTTATGGTCGTCATAATCGTCCTAGCAGATCAACAATTGAGCGTCTAGTGGAAAATTTTGAATCCACAGGCACAGTACAAAATGTTCCCGTGCCAGTGAGACAAAGAAGTGCCCGTAGTGTCGAGAATATTGCTGCCGCTGAGGCTTCAGTTGAAGAAGCCCAAATGTGTCTCTCACACGTCGTTCTCAAGCGTTGGGCAAAAAGATCTTGGCCTACATCCTTACAAGATTAAATTGACGCAAGAACTGAAGCCGCTTGACCACCAGAAGCGTCGTATGTTCGTGAATTGGGCTGAGCAACAACTTGAAAATGATTCGGATTTTCATCGAAAAATCATCTTCAGCGATGAGGCTCATTTCTGGCTGAATGGCTTCGTCAATAAACAAAATATGCGGTATTGGTCAGGCAGCAATCCACACGTACCCCATGAGTCATCATTGCATCCCGAAAAAATTACGGTTTGGTGTGGTTTATGGGCCGGCGGCGTCATTGGGCCGTACTTCTTCCGTGATGATCAAGACCGGCACGTTTCTGTGAATGGAAATCGCTACCGTTCAATGATAACCGAATATTTTGGCCCCAATTGGATGATATGGACTTGGAGGACATGTGGTTCCAACAGGACGGCGCCACAAGCCACACAGCGAATGTCAAAATCAATTTATTGGAAACCAAGTTTGGAGAACGTGTTATCTCACGAAATGGTCCAAACGCTTGGCCGCCTCGGTCGTGCCATTTGACGCCGTTAGACTATTTCCTGTGGGGCTACGTCAAGTCTATGGTCTATGCCAACAAGCCAGCGACGATTGATGAACTTCGTACGAATATCGAACGTTAAATTGCAGCAGTATCGGCCGATTTATGTTTGAAAACCGTCGAAAATTTGGTTCAGCGTCTGGACTTCTGCAAACGTACATAATGGCATCGATCGTACTTTCACAGGAATAAAGAATTTCATTATATCCAAAACCGTTTTTGTTTTATTAAAAAAAACTTTTGTATCGCTCTTATTGAAAAACCCGATATTTTCGAAAGTATCTGTCACTGTCACAACTCACAAATACCCGACGAAAACAATTTTCAATCAGTATCGCAGGCTGAAAGTACGACAGATATTCCCTTTTATCTTATCTGTCGTAATTTTCACTTCAAAGATCGATGACATATAAATATTGCATTCTATGTCAGACATTAATATAAAACAGATGAGACACACGGACACGCTATTAATGACAATTATGGTTTTTCCCATTCATAAACCTATTTGGAATATTTTTTTTTTAAATACACTGTAAACAACACTACCCACTACTGACAAACTGAAGAATAATAACCTTCAGTTCACTTTTATCCTATATGAAAGTGGCCTGTCAAAACTACGCACAACATTTTAAACTTTCCATTATCTTCCATTTGAAAGGTTGTCTAATTAAGCAGATCATTTAAAGTCCCACCGAATACCCTTTGACAAATTGCTTGCGGAAATTGGAAACCAAAACATTTTTCACTCTGCCATATATAAAGGATTTACTTAAAAGCAAAAGGTCGACCCCCATCAGCAAAACACCACGATTACCTGAATAACCGACTTTCTGATTACCACTGCACCGAGTACACCATGACAATTCAATAATATATTCAATAATATTTACTTTAAGTCTGGCATGTGGCCGTGTGGTCACACAAATTGAGGAGGCACCTAAATTAACAATACTTATGTACATACACGTGAGTTGCTCACTCCCGTACTGGTATGTATATTATAAAATTCCATGCCTTATCATAAATAAAATTAAAGCTTGCCCTAGTGCAAATATTTACAAGAACAATTGTTGATAATTGTGTTTACCATTGCAAGAACATTAAAATTCGATTTAATCTTACTAATTATTATAAAAGTTAGTGCCTAAAAGTGCGCATTGTGTACGGGGAATTGTACACTGTCGCTGTCAGTATTAATGCGCTTGTTATATCGACGTATAAGTGTGTTTAACGTTAATAAAATTTCCGATTGATCGGGTCGAAACGGATGGGTAATTTATTTTTCACACAACATGCTTAGATTTAGATTAGTTTTAAGTTTTACATAATTAGTGCCTTAAAAATTGATAAATTTTAACTACGGATTCGCACAGTATTAGTTGTGTTTTTTTTATGCTTCGCCTAACTTAACAGCTGTCAAAGAAAGTTCTGTTTAAAAAGGGAAAATATGCAGCGACATTTAAATAGACGAAATATTTCATTCACTTTGTCTTCTCATTGATTTCAATAGGGCAAAAATTGAATAATAAATCGGTTTTGACATTCATTTTTATATTTCAATAAATCCAGCTTCTTATATGCCAATTTATTTTCCGCTGCCTATTTGACAAAAGTGACACATTCACAGATGTCAAAAAGGGTTCTAACCATAGACATAATAAATATTTTATAATAAGTCAATGGTTCAAACATTCTCAACAGATTCAAAAACGAAACATGATATTGTGCTCTCTGCCCGTTATTTATGTAAACGTCAAAAGAAAGACAGTCAATTAAGACGCCATCCTACGCTTTATGCTTGCTGTATGTAAACAATGTTGAGCACCAAATGCTTGACGAGCAAATTGCTTTTAAAATCAACAAAGGTTCGCATTGGTTACCTTGACATGTTAACACTTGCAATTAGGTGTTAACAAATTATCGCTTACAAGTAACGAGGTCTTAACACTTCTGGTAACATGGTCAAAATTGTATTTTGCGGTGAATTTATTATTAATTTAATTGACAACATTTGTAATCGTGCAGTATTATCTTAATTAGGTTATAAAAATAGCAAAATTTGCTAAATGTCAATTTAAGGAGTCTCAACAGTATTAGTCAAGTATCGAAATCGTTCTTTATTGTTGTTTTTATTCCGATTGTCATATTTTATACCACAACATTCGTAATTTAATAAGTAGCATAGGTGAAAAAGAAACTTGCACTTTTTTCCGGAATTTCAATGCTCAGAGTTATAAAAGAAAAAGCTTGACAGCTGTCACTTTGTAAAATTCCCTATGTTACACGCACACACTGAATGCGCTTTACCCATAGTTTGACATCTTCAAATTCGTCGTATTATTTTAGAGAAATAGTCAAATGTTGTTTGTATTTAAAAAGCTACAATGGAAACGTTCGACTAGACTCCTCCTGATCGCTAAAGCTACATTTGTCGTAACGTCACTTTAAACACTGATTTCAGATTGCATTTATCACTTGATTTCATCTTCCTGTACCCCTGTCTGTATACCCAAATTAAACAAATTGTTTACGTGATCAAATAAACGTGATAATTGCTAAGCAAATTTTGAGTCACCAAACCTAAGCATTTAAGTGTGAAATAAAATACAATTCCATTGAATTAAGCCTGCTTAAGCCAGTGTACGATTAGGCAAACGTACGTTTTGCGCATAATAGGATTAGTGGCATATTTCAAGCGTTTAGCGAATTTTCTTTCATTCATTATCTTAAGTTCAGATAATCTATTAACCTTAATTATAAAGGTTCTTTCATTAAGGACTTGACAGCTTTTTTTTTTCAATAAAATGCAAACTACTTGACTACTATACCGACTCGGAATTTCGGTAGTAAATTTAAATATTTGTAAACGTTGTTCCTCGGTGTGACGAAAATGTTGATTTTACTGAATATTTTGACGTTGACAGTTCGGTAATCGGTTTAAGGGTGCGTTCACACTGAAAGTTTGAAGTTGTCAAGTCGCTAATGAAAGACTCTTTAGTTAGCTGCCCCAGTGGTAGTCGTCACGGCTGACTTAGATCACCGATTGTGACAATTTGTCTACAATTCTGAAAATAATACGGAAATGTTTTTATCGATAAGGTTGCCCTCTCCTCATCTCCTTTGTTAAGAGAGGCGATCTCTCGAAATTCAAAGAAGATGGATGTACATTGTACAAGGTAGACCAAGAGAAATCATCCGATATTGTCTGGCTCTCATTTTTATTCTGAATGAAAAACTTCGATTCTGTTTTTGATTATGTTTATATGAACCTTCAGAATTTGATTGGTCAAGTCGAGAAGATGATATTGGCCGTCACAATTGATTGTCATACGGGCTCGTTTTATGGCATTTTTCATCACTTCAGCGAGAACTTCGGGCGACAGATTCTCGCCCTCGTGTCAAATGTTGTCCTTGAGGGCTTCTAGGGTCTCGGGCTTGTTCACGTAAACACGGGACTTAAAAAAAAAAACATAAAAAAAAAGTCTGGAACGGTTAAATCGGGTGATCTTGCGGGCCAGTGCAAATCGCCAAAACGAGAGATGAAGCGACCCGGGAACGCCGCCTTCAGAATATCGGTTGTGGCTCGCCCAGTGTGTGCCGTAGCTCCGTCCTGTTGGAACCACATGTCCTCCAGTCCTAATTCGTCCAATTGCGGCCAAAAAAACTGGCCCTATAGCGCGCACCATCCACTGTTGTCGTTTGACCAGCGGCGTTCTCCAAAAAAAAAAAAATGCCCCGATGACTCCTCCAGCGTGAACACCGCACCATGCAGTAACTTTGAGCGGATGTAATGGCTCCTCGTGCATTACTCGTCGATTTTCAGTGCCCCAGAAGCAATAGTTTTGCTTGTTTCTCGTACCCGCTGAGGTGGAAATGATCCTCATTATGATTTTGGTCGAAAAATCGAAAATTCGAAATTATTCCGCGTTCTTGGGGAGTGTATCGCTCCATGGCTTATTCACTTGTATTCTACATGTGTCTAGTCCACAAATGTCAAAACAGATTGACATTGGCGGCCATTTGCAAAAATAAGAGCATCTTCCATGTAGTTATATCGAAAATCATTTTTGATCCGTCGGTGTGAATGCCTTTCTCGCCCTTTCCTGTAACTGCTTTGTTAACACATTCTCCCCTGCGTTCTTGTAGTAAAATTTATTTTAATATGCGAAGGCGGTAGAAGGCAGGCGGTCTCTCACTGTTGTCTCTTTCGATTCACTGTATCGTGCATGATTCATTCGAGGTGTGCCACACTCCCGACGCTGTGAAAGTAACTCGAGTCACTAAACACCTCGCTGTCACCCCGCTGTTTCTCCAACTTCATGTACTTGTACTTTCAAAACAATTGAAGTCAACAAAGCTTTTGCTTGCTAGACCATACATTTTGCGAGACTGTATTTCAAATTCCATGACAAAGCAGATTAGATATAGAGCAAAAGTCGTGGCAATGCGCCTGCAGTATCTCAACACTCATGCAAAATCAAAGGGCAATTCAAGTCACGACTCACGACCCACTTAGTCTAATGGCAATGCACTTATGAAGTTCACGGTAATTACCATCAAACACCATTGCTGACCTTTCGTCAAAGGGAACATGTAGCGCAAAATTGCGACGCAGTTTACCCACGCTTTTTATTAATTATTTTACTGATAGCAAAACAGTTCCCTTGTGTGGGTTGGTACTATTGTTCTATCAACGACAATACAGTAACTCGATTTCAGAACAAAGGTGGTTAGTGGGGGTGGCTAATTGTGATTTGTGACTTATGTAAGTGTCACATGTGCTCAGTGCAAAGCCATAAAAAAAACGTTTTAGATAAAGGGTTTTTCAATAAGAGGTGTTATGTTATTTTTGTAGTGAATTTTAATAATTTCAATGCGTTGTTGAAGCGTGCATCGTTCCATTTTTAGTAATGGCGTAGTTTCTACTTGTCAAATATCAAAAAATAAAAGCTTCAAAAGTGACAGCTACCGAAATAGCGCGTCATTCACAATAACACCTCTTATTGGAAAACCTATATATCATCACCTAATCGGAAATACTGAACCTATATGCTGTATATGACTTTTGCGACCGTTTGTTTGTCTTATACTGGTAGTTGGAGTATTAATTGAACTTCTATTCGAAAGTCTGAGAGTCCTCCTTATTAAAATAGACACTTCTTGTACATATGTGTTAAAAACCAGAGTAATTAGATGTCCGATTGAATTAATTGGCGTACACGCTACAGATACAGGTTTTTCAAGCTCATTAAACAATTACTTACCAGTGCACGGTGCGGCAGCGATTGAAACGTCATAGTAATTAAATTACGTCGTCAATTCGAGAGGCGATTAATTTTATTGGTTCATGGCGTGTGTTTGCTTAAAACTGCTCTGTTATTGTGCAACAAACCACTTCGAACATTATGCACGCGTAACAACTAACAACACTGCCTTCGGGTTTGTACATCACATACAAAAGTACGCATATGAGTATCTACATAAATGTGCGGTTCCGGCGAAACGATTAGCTCATATGGCACCGGGGTCAGGCGCCTATACGAAGTAGTACTGAATTCAGAGAAATAAAAATCAAATAGACATAAGACATAGACCACTGGCAGCTGGTATAATGTCGGTTTTGAGGTTAAAAAGAAACAAAATATTACACGACAATTAGGCAGGTAATTTTCTATGACCATAGAAGATGAAGTAAATTCGTCATGGTTGAATAGAAAGTGATGTGGTAAGTGGATGACATGTACTACTTGTGTGTAGATGTGGTGACATTTTACATCATTTGCAGGTAGAGTACATCCATATAGGAATTTGATTAATATTGCAGCGCAATTTCATAAGGTTAGTGGAATTTATAATCTTTCGCACACACCACGGTTGGGTTGTGCCAACTATTTACTTATTTTGAAGACGTACATAAAACATGTTAAAAAAAAATAATGACAAAAAGTTGGAGTTTCTTTGGAAAAAAATAGTCAAATCGTGGGGTTTTCTAGATTTTTCTGGGGGGAAATATTTTGATCGTCTGGCAACACTGCGATACAATTTAACATCCACATTTAGCGAGAGAAGTTTCACATCTAGTGTGTGGTCACACAAGCACACCCTTTGTTTCCTAAAGCCTAGTATCCTGCTCGCGCTAAATTTTAGCGCCCATAGTCTCCACTTCGTTTCTCCACACCAAAGATAAATGGTCGCTAAATTATTATTAAACATGTTATAGATGGGACAGAACCCATATGTTTATGAAGCATGAGTACCATGACAGATATCAGTAAACGTAATTTTAATAGAATTTTCGAATTTCAAACTTGAAAGACGTAAGAAACCTAGAAATTGTAAGAAGAACTTCGACATATCGTGTCCTAAAACTTTACAATCTCCTTACCATAGTGGAACACTTGTTATTACCCAAAAGACGAGGCCAAATAAAAGCATAAGCCCCCCTGAAATGCGATTCGCTTTATTTATGTTTATATCTCTTTTTTGGCTCTGTGGTTTGGCTTTGCGTTTTTCTTTTATTTAGTACACAAACATTATCTTCGCTTTCCGCCAAAAAAATAAACAGCAGACACAAAAACACAAGACAAACTCTTTCCTCCGTTTTGTATGTCAGAATCTATCTTCGATTTAATGTACCGGGCATTTATTTCGCAAGCTAAATGAGTGGAGACTTTTCATCGGCCCATCTATATGAAGTTAAGGATTTAGCGTGCGAACAGGATAATACTTTGCTAAACTGCCTCGCTAAATTTTATCTTTGTAGACATTTTTGTATGGGAGATAAAATTTAGCGCGAGCAGGATACTAGGCTTAGAGACAGCAATTTTTCACATCCCTTAGGCGTCAAATATGTTTGTAATTTTTTGTAAGAAAACTGAGAGATTCCTCTCTCGATTTATGAGATTCGAATTCAAAGTTTCCCATTTTGCTATGATGAAAGTAAACGAAATATTGAAGTTTGACAGTTTGACAGAAGCAATCCCGAAGGCAAAATGAATGACATTGTGCGTCAAAGAACAGCAGTAGGTAATCGACATATTTATGTCGTTTTCCATTGGACAAAAAGAAGCGTTGAGGAGAGTCCGGATTCCGGAATCGAAAAATTCGCTTCTGAAACCATTCCATTGGCACAAAAAATACTCTTCTGGTGATTCTGAGAAGAGAATTTCGCTTCTCGATTTGAAGTTGGAATCCACTCAAGATTCACTCACACAAATGTAATTTATGTATTTTATACAAGTCCGATGACAGCTGCCGTAGATTTTTTTTTTGACATTTCACCAATACTTTTTTGAATTCAATCAGAAGCATGAAGAATGAGTGGATCCCCGAGTGAAACCGATGGAAAACGACAAAAATAAACGACCTTCTGAGTACAAGCTTTTAAAGGATTCTCAAATTAAAATGTGTACCAGACGATGGGAAACCAATGCAGACACCCATAATGAAATAATTTCCAAACAGACGCCAGGCGCACCCAACATGATGTCAATTTCGTTGCGAAAACGAAACCAATAAGAAAGAAATACGAACAAGTATATACATCCACCTCAACTGTTGATACTTTCTTCTGTTTATCGACTGGAAATGGCCAAGGTCACCGTAAAAAAGGGTAGGGAAAATGTGCGCAGACTTCGCTCAACCCACGCGAACACCATTTCTATGGGCATTCTTTTTATGCACTACATACTAAAGAATTATGGCAGCTGAGTAGATTCAACAAACTTCTACCCTTAAAACGTGCACTAGCCGCTAAGGTATTATACTTAAGGTGGATATGTACATCTCTGGTAAATACAAATGCTTATTCAATTAATATGTACTTTGCACGATTCTTTTTCGGTGATTATACTTTATACTTGACTGAGCCGGAGGACTTTTCGCAAACAATGAAAACCAATACGTATATTATCTAGGGCAATAACTTCACTCAAGGCGATTGCCGTCGATAAAAATTTGAACTTTTGGTGTAGCTACCTATATTTTTTCAGTGGACGTCCATTATAACGAATAACCGATATAGCGATATACTTTCATATCTCTGTACAGCGAATGGTGCCCACGATTTACTATCCGATATAAGAAACGAACATATAAGTTGGTTTAAAAACCCTGAAAGTATTTTAATGGCGGGACTATCATCTATTTCCTATTCCCTACCTTGTTTGGCGAACGTACCGTAAACAGAGCCACGAGATCTCTATGGATCTGTCGTCGAGTCTGCGGTAAAAGCTGGGGTCTTAGGCCTCGGATGATATACTGGCTCTATTCGCTCGTCGTAAGACCAGCGCGCGGTTACCTATGCCGCCGTGGTCTGGTGGACGAAGACTAACGAAGTCACCACAGTTAAAAAGCTAGAACGAGTCTTACGCTCCACACCGACTATGGCACTCAATGTCATCCTTGGTCTAACACCTCTTGAAACACATATTCAAATGGAAGGCAGACTGGGTGCTCACCGCCTGTTCCATTCGAGCAACTTTGACCCCTATACCTATCAAGGGGGTCATCTGTCCTTACTCGGCACCATTGAGCATTCAAGCTCATTCAGCATGCCTCTTGATGACATGCTACCGGAATACGTCTTCCATAAAAACTTCTCCATAATCACCCCCCCTAAGGAAGAGTAGGAGAAATATAAACCTAATCCATCTCGACTTGACATCATCTGGTACACAGACGGTTCTAAGATGGAATCAGGGACTGGCTCTGGAATCTACGGTGAGTCAAACCAGGTGAACTTGTCAGTCAGCCTTGGGAAAAACTTATCCATATTCCAGGCTGAAGTCCTTGCAATCAACCATTGCGCTAGAATAAATCTAAGTTCTAACACACGTGGAAAAACCATATTCATATTCTCAGATAGCCAAGCAGCTCTCAAAGCTCTTGACTCATCTGTCATCAAATCCAAACTTGTCTTAGAAACATTCCCAAAGATCTATGAACTTTCTAAGAAAAACCTAGTCATCCTCCACTGGATTCCAGCCCATAGAGGATTTGAGGGTAACGAATCGGCTGACTCACTGGCTATAGTCGGAGCAACCACTCCCCTCATCGGAACTGAACCCTTCTGCGGAGTAAGCAAAAATCATTTCAGGAACTACATCAAGAACCAATCTCGTATAGAGTCTAACGAGATCTGGCAAAACACAGCTGGGCAGAACCTGACAATACTAACAGGAATAATCAGTGGCCACGGTCGCGTGAAAAAAAAAACTTCACCGCATTGGCGTCTCACCGGATCCCATCTGTAGACTTTGTCTTGAGAGTGACGAATCCTCTCTTCACATAATCACAGAATGTCCGGCCCTTTGTCGTCTCAGGAAAAACGTCCTTGGTGATGAAATCGTTGATTCAGCATCTCTTGCGAATATACACCCAGAGAAGATCCTGGTCTTCCTGACGGTCTCTGGAGTGAAAATATGGCTCTACGAATTTACCAGGGAAGGCACAATAGGCTCCTCTAAGAAGCCGCAGTGCCAGAGCTTATTGAAAGCTCTCCCGCCTTACAATCTAATCATCTATTCCATTTAACCGCCGTAGCCGTAAAAACAAACATATTTTTTAATGACTTATTTTTTTAAAAATTGTACCTATAAAAAGTCGATCGATATAACGAACGCGTCCATATAGTGAATGACATCAAACATTATATCATTCGTTATACTGGACTTCCACTGTATTTTGGGAAGACAAAGGCGCTTGTGAAGCACAATAATGACATTATGCTGGGAACGTCTGCGGATAATAAAGGCTCTTTCATTAGCGACTATTAGTGTGAACGCACCCTCAAACCGATTACCGAACTGTCAATGGCAAAAAATTCAGTAAAATCAACACTTTTATCATGGTGAAGTACACAAAGGAACAACGTTTACAAATAATTAAAATTTGCTACCAAAATTCCGAGTCGGTGTTGGCAACTTTAAGGGCGTTAACGCTTTCGTCGTTCTGGAAATGATAGATTCATTTAAATCCAACACCATCCGCTTGTTGTATTAGTTATTAGTACTCGAATTTCACGGGTTCGCAATCACTGTTGCCTTTCTAGCTCGTTTTGTCGCTAGATCTAGTGGATTTTTAAGACTCCCGACGATTTTTAATAAAATATAGCTGACCCGGCGAACTTCGTTCCGCCCAAATCTATGTTTATAAAAGTTGAGCCTTAAAATTGTGTTCGTTTGTCGCCAATTCACGTCTTAACGCATTTACCGATTTTAGCCAAACTTTAACACATCTTTGGTATTGGTCTATATGTGATATTTGTGTAGTATGGTTGCAAATAGTAAACGTTTAATTTGTTTATAAAAAACGGTGCAAAAAAAATATATTTGTGGCGCTGTTGTCGATATCCTAAACCACTCAACCGTTTTAAATGACATTTTGTGGCTGTGTTTGGTTGGTTACAGTTTGAAGAAATAGCAAATATGTGTGAAAGTTTGGTTCAAACAGATTGTCGCTAAAATAAAATCTAGTGAATTCTAGCGATTTTTTACTACCAAACCCTGGTACTACAAACCATGTTCAAATGACGGTTTTAAGTGAAGAGAAGACTCTTAAACAGGGCAAAGACAATACTTTTATTATTGAACTGACTAAAGAACTTGGATTTGACGATGACACAATAGACAAGATTTTACACCAATGGCACAACATAAACTTTATTAAATGGGACACCACAGAAGATACTGCCAATTTGTTGAATTTGTTGATTGTTTTGTTTTTTTTTATTTATTTTATTCAATAATAATTTACTTTTAAGTATTATGTATATATTTTTTGAACTTATATAGTTTCAGCTTAATATTTGAGCGAACTCTAGCGGATTTTTGCGATGCAAAAACCAACATTTCTAGCGGATTTTACATTGTGGTCTAGAGGATTTTGTTTTGTTTTAGCGGCAACACTGCCCACAATTAAAAGAAAAAATAGAAAAACCAGAAACAATTCTGAGACCCCCAACTCACAATCCTCTTGCCGCTGACCCCCTCAGTTTGTGTGACCGTGTGACATGCAAAAACATACAAAAAATATAATATCAATGTTGCCAACTGCTACCAACCATGGGGGAATGTGATAGAGTTCGGGAATACCACATTTTAACATAACTGAATGCTATTGGTTGGTTATTATAAATTTTTAAAATACGATTAATATAACTTGTTTGGTTAATAATGCTATCTAAATGAGATGTTTTATATACTAGAAACATATTAGGACGAATATTGTTGTGTATTTTCCGCTTTTGAATATCACTAACTTCGGTTACATGTGTACATTTTTCTTAAATAACTGAAGAAAAATTTCTCAAAATGTTTTTTTGTTCCTACAACCACTCTGCAGTAATCATTTTTCATAAATATTTTCAGCAAAAGTGCACTTATTCCTAAAATAAAATACTTTTTACACGAAACGAATAATTTCAGATTTAACGGACAAAATTCTATGAACGCTGGCAGCAACTTTGCCGACAGCGGAAGTGGGACACGCAAGGTGCGAGTGTGTTGGTGAGTGAAGTTACGTGACATTTGTCAATACGAATTTCTATGTAACAATACCAACGCACTTAGCGTGTACCACCCCATAGAAATATAGCTTGTGGGCAAGTAACGGAAAATCGGCCGAAGTTGGGGGTCTCAGTATTGTCTCTGAGAAAAGCCATATGTAGTATGTCAATTAGAAAAACCATCTCTCATTTCGCACTGACCCCTAACCGCTATTTTATGAGTCCGTCAGACAATTATTGTCAAGTCAACAAAAAACGTGAATAGCAAAAAGATCTTATATGCTAATAGTTGGGATTAGAAAGTTTGTTTGCACTGATGTAACAGTTACAAAATTGATTTATATAATTCTTAACTCTAACCGGTGTCGAATATTTGCCAGGCTAAATATTTCACTAGGTAATCGGGAAGATAACTATTGCCATACGTGTATAATTGTATAGGCACGCACTGATAAATAAAAAAAATACAGCAATAAAAGTCGTATAGGCAAGACGTGAATATAAAGCATGACGAGAAATTCATTTGTTCATACATTTCTTTTGCAATTTATACGTACCTCGTAGCCTCTAGAGGTATTTCATCAAGATTAACGCTGTACGTGTACGAGTATGTGTGCACCGATCGAGGCAAAATTTCGGCGAAAACAATTTTTAAAACTTATTATGTTGTTCATTCATTAATTTCTCTATTCGCTAAAAAAAAAAAATTAAAAGCTTGTTCAAATAACTACTTTCGCTTTCTATTTGCTGTCGGCAATTGAGAAACGGACAAACTCTCGACGTATTATATTATTTTGACATGGAATAGGATTGGGAATGGAAACTCCCTCCTGCTTTATTTCGTATCTAATGGTCTCGTAACATACACGTACCCGTGAATCTATATGCGTTGGTAATTATATTCGCCGATACCATTAAAAAATTATGAAATTCAAACATTCGTTCGATGACCCGCCGCAATGGAGTAAACCGTTCAACGAGTATACGTGTGTTCATGTTCATGTTCACTGTTCTGTGAGCACAGCGTTGCCAGTTTGGGGGTTTTCCCAGCAGATTTGAGGTTTTTTTTTTTTTTTACGGGGAGATTGCTTAGGGGGAAATCTGTTTTTTTTTTTTAAATTCTATGTTATTTGTATTTCGTTATAATATCCTTTTTGGTAACCTTAAAATGAGCTTCCGCAGTAAAAAATAAACTTGTAGGCATTCTGTGAAGGTAAGAAACGCAGAGTACCTTATACTTAAGGACTATTCACATGAGAGTGAATTGCCAACTGCGAACACGCGAATATTCGTAGTTTCTGACACTTCATTCTCATGAAAACTTTTTTTGGTCGCAAATACCCGCGTATCAGTTTCATTTTTAAAAGTTAAATTCGAACGAATTTTTCATTCGTGGGTTTGTGGACATCGACTGTTTTGTGTGGATTGTGAATAAAGTGTGACAGTTCGCGGCAAGAATTTTCAAATCGGAGAAAATTTCTTTAATTGCTAATTTAGCTGTTTAAATCAATTGAGAGTCCTGTTTGTTTTAGACTAGATGTTAGATTAATTAAATATAATGGTTTTGTGAAAAAATAGCAATTTTCAATTCATAAATACAATTAAATTTTAAATTTGTTCGCAATTCGCCTATTCGCAGTTCGCTCTCATATGAATAATCCCTTACGAATGAGGTACCTAGCGTAGAGATTCTTCTTTCTGTTCACAACTAAATGATACTTATCTGGGGTTTTCCCGAGTTTTTCTGCGGGGGAAATATTTTTACCGCCTGGCAACGCTGCGTGAATATTTGGATGCGTAATTATGAAGTACTAGGGGTCGCCCCGTGGTCGAAATTCGACCAATTTATTCTATAAGTTAATTTTTGAAGGGGAAGTGAAGGGGAAATATCGGAGGGCTTATAAATAGGCAATCGAAACCATTTTAGGTTTTCCTTAAATTGCGAATAAAAAGTGTCCAGTAATGCGGGCTGTCTTCTATTTTATATTACAGGTAGAAAAGGGTGCATAGAATAGATATGCAAAGTTTCATCGTTTGTTCTTCAACAGTTTTAGAGTTATGGGGACCTTAAGTTAGAAGCCAACATTTTGCTTAAATTTCATATAAATCATAAACCGTTAGGCCGATTGGTACAATTTGAATTTTATTAGATTTGTAATGTCGAACACTTTCGAAAATAGAAAATACAAATTAGAAATTTTATCACTTTACTTGCTGCGGTTTCAGAAATAACACGGTTTTAAGGGATTGTGATTTTGTTTTTTCAAATGGTTCAAACTTTCAAACGGTTGAACTACAAACGAAAAGAATTTCACTACAAACAGCTACAAACGATTGTCTGTCGAACTGCATTTCACGTTTTTCATTCTAGAAAAAGTGCGAATTAACTTCACGCGGGTGCCATGTTGTTGTTGTTGTAATTTCATGCAATTCGCTTAAATTTACCTGCTTTAATTCATAATTTGTGGATAATTTTTGTATTGTGCACTTCTATGTATTGTCCCCTACCCAAATATATATAGTGTTGGCATATTTATGTGACTTATAATAGGAAAAAAGGGGGGAAACACGTTTTAGGCAACTCCGTATTAATATATAGATTATTCCGAATTCACTCCGAAAATAGTTGTGCAAATTTAGAACTCAGACGGAACTCGAATCAAAATCCAATCCAAGGTACCTATATGAAGAAACTATTGCCTGCGCCCATAAACGCTTTAATCGATAAGCATTAGTAAAGCTATATAGATAGCCCAAGGAAGAAGTAGACAAGGTTGCAGTTTATATTTAAATTAAACTCCAAATGATCACGTACAAAACTGGGACTGAGGTCGGTTTAATGTGCTCATAATTCGAGTACTCGTATGTGCTTTAGATGTAATAAAGATATTTAATTACTTGAGCTTGCATTTAGCACAAGCAATGATTATATTTTGTGAATTCCTTTGATTTCATTGGAATACAAGCTCTGGTCTCAACAATTCTGTCGCATTAAGCGGGAAAGATACATTTTAACGAGCTCCAAGCACGTGCGCTCGCTACCTCGCTCGCACTTAAACCTTTCATTTGAATCGGTAAGCTTTATAGCATCCTTGGTTATTTTATCTGAAAGGTAAAAAGGTTTGCGTTGAACACCAAGTTACCATTTATTGAAAAGAAAAAACGTATCATTGATCTTGGGATTGGGAAGACTGAGGAATGCAAGGCCGTGTTTTGAAAGCGAGTGAATGTAGGAAAAGTAGAATAAGGTTAGCGTGAGACCCCGCTAATTGAGAGGAGAATGACAGTTCCTTTCCGAGCTGGAATATATAAAAATAAATAAATAGTTGGCGCAACAGGTCCGGAGGGACCCTAGGCCTAGCTTCTCACAACCATTCGCTTTGTGTGAAACGAATGAAAGGTATCTACAATTTTATGCCGACTCCAAACGGCTTATTGAGAAGCTCTTTCAAGACAGTTATACTTTTGGATGTTTGTCAG
Source organism: Cheilosia urbana (assembly GCA_946477585.1). Lineage (NCBI taxonomy): Eukaryota > Metazoa > Arthropoda > Insecta > Diptera > Syrphidae > Cheilosia > Cheilosia urbana. The sequence continues at coordinate 11,679,186 of OX297854.1, read as the reverse complement.
ACGTTCGCAAGAGGTGGCACCGTGGGAAAAAAAACCCTAAGTTGGAATTTGGGAACTGGAATATATGCTCTCATAAAATTATGAAGTACGGTAATAGGTATAGCTATACTAGTTCACTAGTCTGACAACTGACTGACGTGTGGTGTATGGGTTATATATTTTGTGGTATTCGATTGGGCTTCTTCAGATTCGCTCTCAGATTTCAGATTTCGTGTGGTAATTCGAACATAAAAACGTCACTTGCTTTTTTTTGTGTTGATACATATTCACTTTTTCATTCACTGGTTGAATTTTATATTAAAACATTCGAAATTTGCGATTGATTTCTAAATATTTATATACATAAATAGTTTACAAAAGTAGATCCACCCGATGCAATGCCATTCTTTGCTGTAGAACAAATTCACGAAAACCTAAACAAACTCCACCAGTTGTCAAACTAAAACGCACTTGTATTGGTAAATCTGAGAAAAAAAACTGTATTCGCAAAAGTGTTCTGAAATCTGAAGAAGATTGTTTTTTTATACCAAACGAACATAAAAAATGCTCTGAGAGCGCCCAATCGAATACCACATTATTTTCGATTGGCCCTATTGATCTATTGATGTTTTTTTTTTTTTTACGTATACGGAGGGATATTCGTCAAATCTCTTTCAAAAATTCTCGACTTAGTGGGTCTATGCCTGAAGTAATAACCAATCTTGTGTTTGCGTGCAAATGAGATTTAATTGAAGTAAGAAACGTCAAAATTGTGCATATATGCACCGAAACATTTGTGAAACCAAGATGTTTTCTCTGTATTACTTCACTCGGGTTCGAAATGACGTTATAGATCACACTATCGTAGCATATGAATGAAATAAATATAAGGCAGATTATGACATTCGATTTCTATTGTGTCGTCTTTCTTGTAAGTACCAAGAGATAAAGTCATACAAGAGAAAACATATGCAAAGCGTTGCCTTGAGAATATATGTGGGTGCTACAGCCAGCTACAAGACTTTGACAGCTGTCATATATTTTAATGTGCGCCATTTCTGTTTACTATTGGGTTTTATAAATGGTTTTCTCTATTTGTCAACATATTTTGTATTTTTAAGGAATGTATTGCCCTTCCCTTCCGTATGTTATTAATTCCGTGGACATTTATATACCACTTGACAAAAAAAAAACAAAAATCACTGGCAGACAGAGTCGAATACCAAGTTCGGGCTATGCGAATGGGAATGGGTGTCCCGCATACGTATTAGAAATCTATTCAGAAGTACGGTTGGCTAAAAATCATTAAATGCGAAAAATTTCAAGAACTGAATAGGAAATCAACTGTATCTATAAAAATATTTTAGGCACGATGAGTTAGGAAACAAATTAATTTTCATTTTACGTCAGAGTCCAGTGGGACTGACAAATATTTTGTGATAATTGATATTCACCACACCGCCAATTCATTGATTTCAAGGTCTCGTGCAAAGACTCAGTAAATAACGCCTCGCGTTTAGAATATCTCTGTCAGAATGACTTTTCTTTAATTTGTATATATTTCATTGAAGAATGCGACATCTATGAACTAGTAAGCACCCCGAAAATCGATTACAACAAGTCGGGAGATTTAAATTGTGGCAGCGTGGTGTGCATCCATCTACTATAGATACATGGGTGCGCGATAACAATTTAAAACAACAATATTGAATTCAGTTTACATGATTCACAATAACAAGCATTGGCCGATGCCGTCAGCCGGATAGAGAGAGAATTTTTACATAACAGTTAATAAAAGTAAAAAATTACCTAATTAACAATATAACCGTATTTATGTTTGTTTTAAAATGCTTCATTTATAATTTGTTGACGATATTTCATAGCAGATTTAACATTGCTGGAGAGTACGTTCCAATTCAGACCATTTAAATATTGAATGACTTCATTTTCTGTTAGTGTTGTTTTTTCCCCAATGTGCGATTCTTATTGATTTTAGAATTGGACACGTTCCAATGAAGTGCGTAATGTCTTCTTTAAGATGTAAGTTACACAAAGTGCATTCCGCATTGCTATCGGATCGATGTGGCATGTAATTTAGACGAAGAAGTTCTCATCTGGCCTTGAAAATTACTGAGATCATTTCTAAACTATTTTGGTCATGAAAGTAGTTTTTGTCCATAAGATCATGGTTGAGTATCCGATTCGTACACCTACTTTCACTTTGCTGGGCTTGAGTTATAAATTCTGCACGGGAGGTTACTTCGATATTGAGCAACAGCTTATGTATTGATGCTTTCCGCGATTCTGCATTAAATTCACTCAACGGTAAATTGTGTTCGCTACTTATTCTACTCCATTCCTTGAAAAATAGTACCTACTTTGCGGTGAATTGCGTGTTTTGCAATTATATGAGTTAAGCGATGACTGGAAAGCGCCATTATTGGAAGTGCAACCTAATAGTAAAAATATGGAGAGATGGCAGTCCTGTTTCTAGGTGCAACATATAGTTTGGTGTGTTATCGGGTAGTCTGATGAAGTACCTATCTAAAAAGTTTTTCTACATCTTCATATCGAGTGATACCCCAAACTTGTGCAGCGTAGCACATAATGGAACGCATGGTCGCCTCAAAAACTTTAAATTTAGTGCTTGATGGAACGCTTTTTTTGCCCCTTAATACTCTTCTAATGAATAAAAATATGTATGCATTCGATTTGCACCAACAAATATTACGCAGTTATTTATTGAAATTATGGATTAGAAATTTGAATAAACAGAGAATTGACTAAAAGAATTCAACTGTTCAAACAATCACTTAAGGCAGTCTAATCGTGTAATGTCATCAGTCATCACCAAAGTTCAAATACATTGCGATTTTATCTGTCAAAATCAGCATGGTCATGGTCAATGGTAATTAGGTCCTTAGATTAGGTGTATGAGATATTATGCTCAATACATTGTAGGTATGACTACCACAAACTTTCAAAATGAATTCCAGAGAATGAAACCAAACCATAAACCCAAATTGTTGGAACGCTACTGTATATGGTTCACTGTCAGAGGAAAATGAATAACGTCACTTTTCGATGTAAACATAATCGCAAAAGCGTCAATATTTTTCCCGGGAAACTGTAAACGGAAACTGCACATAATTATATAAGTCCAAAACGCTTACTGCAAAGTGTACCGTATGCCAAAAAGCTCGTTTCATGATTCATGATAAGCGTTGCCACTTTACTGCAATAGCAGTAGATCTAATGCACTTTTCGCAAAAAAATAAATCTGCTGCCACTAAATCCAATCTACTGCACTTTTTTTGTTTGATAAACCTTGTCTTAGACAACTGTACAAAACTGCCATTCAAAGAACCGCTGCAAAGAACGTCTGAATGAAACCAACTTATTTTGAAATTGGCCACATTCGCTTTTGAAATGAGTTGAACTTGGCTGCTGTCATTTAGGATATCATGAAACAAATCTGTGCCTCTGTCTATGTTTCTGTTATTTTCTCGTTTTCTGCTGAACTAATGGGATTCTGTTTTTGAGAGCTTATTTGAAATTTTAAACATGCATTAGTATTTATTGAAAACCATAAAACAAAAAAACGTAAAATTGTTTAGACCATAGTGCTGCTGCAGAGCGAACGTTTTCGATTGTAAGCCAATTCAAAAATAACCTACGAAACAAACTGAACGTAAATACTATTTAAAATGTAATTTGTTCTAAGAAAATGAATAATGTCTGGACACCCTCAGACTCTCCTTGGATTTTATAGTACATATTTCCAAAACTTTAATTTAATTAATGGACGGTTTATAAAAAACATTAAAGTGATTATTTATATACGTAGTTAAAAGCAATATTGATCTTTGTTTTTTGTATAGTAAAAAATCTACTGCGGAAATATCCAATCTACTGCATTTTTTTTAATGATCTACTGCGTTCCTCTCATTTTGAAGTGGCAACGCTGTTCATGATGCAAATAAAATCCATATAGCAAAACGATTTGACGTACAAAAAATTAAACTGCTGGTGTTATCGGTTGGAAGTTGGAACTAAAGCTCCATCTGCATCAAGTGTACATGCAACGATTAAAATATTGCTTTGCACTCAGCTCGAAATTTTTGTTAGACCCAGATAGATACCTTATCACAATCAGCACCCCAGATCCAGAGAGTGTTTTTGTGTTCCATCTTATATAGTTGCACTTATTGCGTACGAAAAGCTATTGCACCAAGTTTATGTTTATTTCTCTAGACTGTAAGGTTAGGTACGCTCGAATCATTTTTAAGGCATTGGTAATTTTATAAGCGGAGAAAAATAAAATAGAAAACCGTCGTAAACATATGTGTGTGTCCAGAATGACTAAGTAAAACAAAGAAAATCAGTAAATTCAGTATTGCACCCACCTTATGATTATGATTAATCGGAAGTTTATTAACAAATTGACTGTCAATATCCGTTTGTCGAATGGATAGATAGGTTGATTGGATGATGATTTTGAAACGTCACTAGACTCTTAGATTGATAAACTTTGGCACTAGGCGCCTGCTGACATATAGCGCACTATGATCTGCACTACGCACAGGCTTATATAACACTGCAGGGAACACAGTTTTCCACTAAAACACTTAAGGCACTAGTAAATTAAAAGAAATTGATTTTTATTTCTGTTTCAGAGAATAATTCCACAAGCACAATAATCTATTTTCTATTAAGTACAAAGTTGATGACACACAACACAGCAGACATTGGTTCACAGCGCACGGTAGGTAGAAGGTAGGTATTCGCGATTTTTGTAAACAATGACAATCTAATTGCAATTACATTTTGTTTTGACAGACGAAAAAGTAAACTAATCGACCAGCGGTCCTCCTAAACACTAAAATCTGAAACAACAATCTACAAGTCTAGCCCGACTGAGAGTGAATGGCAATGGAATTGTGTTTCTTCTTGGTCGGCAGAGAAACTGACGTCTGTTGTGGACTTGTGGACAATGCTGTTGGTGGGGTTTGGGTGGCTGGGACTTAGGCCATGTGGATGAACCGACAATAATGACGTCAGGTTTATAAAGCTTTTGAGTATGCGCCAGGCCAAGAAGAATAAAGTTCAAGTGCAGAGCGGGAGGTGTTGCCTTGGTTAATAAAAAAAAAGTACCATGTAAGTCCGATTTTTAACAAGGTTATTCCTTTTACTGAAAACTATGTGGGGGTAATGAATGACAGAAATTGTTAATGTCCTATGAAGAACAAAAACAAAATGTCTCTAATTACCTACAAGTAGAAAATAAATACAATAAACAAAAATTCAAATTCCGTCGAAACTTCAGATTGTCTTGCAAGGTGCAGATTTGAATATGTCACTTGTAATGTGTGCTGGTTTGTTGTATTCTTGTTTGACTGGCATGGGAAACAAGTTCGGCAACATATACGACCCAGTGGGGTTAACATGCATGCAATTATGTACTACATAACGCGTAATATCGAACCCATAAAACCAAGGTCGACCTCTTAGACAATTCTGTTATTATGCATTAAGTATTTTTTTTGTAGACCGGGTATATGGTTACCTTCCAACGACAATACAAAAGAAAACCATACTAAACCAATGAGGGATGCTGTTGGAGCAGATGATACATTTCAACAATTTCAAATCCGGCGCCTACATTTATACCAATCGCCATAATTTTCCAGTTGTACTGTATTTTCCTATTGTTGTTATTTTAATAAAGCTTCAATACCGTACATTAACAAGTGTATATAAAGCACCGTCAATAAAGAACAAAAGGCATTCTCTTGTACAACCACATTGGTGGAAATTCGTTGTTTTATTCGCTTCGCTTCGCAGAATTCTCCTCAAGACGGTTCCTCAGCACTATATCGGTATAGTATTTGATCAACCCGAATAAACCCACGACATTGGAAGTGGAAATTCAAGGTTGACGGTCCGAAAATTGTTTCAACCGTTCAGGATGCCAATTAGAGTTTATATTTAAATATTGCCAGGGACATTTAAGCATGTAAAGGTAGGTACCTAAAGATATTCAAAAATAGCAAAAACCTGACTCAAACTTTTTGTAGACAATTTTTTTTAGAAACACCGAAAAATTGAAGAGGTGGCAATGTAAAAAGCAATCTGCAAACATTTTTTCAATAAATTTCTCGATTTAGCATATAAAATTTAGCATCGGGTGAATGCAAATTATTTAGTTTTGGAAATTATTTATGTATAAATATTCAGAAATCATTCGGGACGCAAATTTCGAATGTTTTAATATAAAATTTAATCATTGAATGGAAAACTCTTTGAAAAGTGCTGAAGACTATAGGTACACAGTACACATATTCGAATCGTTTTTATGTTCGATTAGACACACAAAACCTTGGAGCGAATCTGAAGAAGCCCATAATACCACATAAGATTACAGGTGGGGTTACTTTGCTCCGTTTTTTTGCACTATTTTTTGAAACCTTAAAAAGGGTAGCCAAATAATTTCGATCTATTTTTTTGTTCACCCCGTTACATTAATAAGATGTGAGATAATTTTTTTGTGCTATGAAAACTGTTTAAGTAATAATTACAATATACTCTTTTTTTTTTTTTTTTGTTGTGATTGAAAAATGGAGCAAAGTTGTCCAGGGGACGGGGTTACTTTGCTCCATCTGAAACTTTTAACTATATTTCCTTTATCGAAAGAGCTGGAGCAAAGTTATTAGGTACTGCATTTCAATTCCACTGATTCAAAGAGTCAGAAATGTTAACCAAAAATATATTAAAAATCCAACTTTTTTTGTTAAAAACAAACAGCCTTTTTTAATGCTTATAAATTAAGGAAAAAACAAAAAACTCCATTAATTCTATGCGAATAAGTTGCAATTAAACATAAATAACAATTTTTACCAAAACAAAAAATAAATTAATTTTAAAACAATAAAAACATAGGTTATAATATAGAATACAAAAAAAGAGATTTTAAGAATTCAAAATATTAATTATAAAAATGAAAATTTTAATAAAATATGGAATTAAGGTCCTCGACGGAAAATTTGGCCCCGGGGCAAAGTAACCTCAAAATCAAACAAAAAAGTGCATGGTCACATAGAAAAAAGTCAAAAATTATTATTTATTTATTTATTAAACAAACAAACGTCATTCATAAAGTATTAACAGAATATCATTATAAATACAAAATCTGTACTGACTTTGTTAAAGCTCACACAACTGTTTATACACACCAAATTGTCCAATTAAAAAATTCAACAAATTTGCTACGTCAAGTACACAGGTCAATTACTGCTAACCAACTGCCGGTAGACAGTCCGTTGCAACATGTGGCAGATGTATATATATGTGTGCGTTTACATTACGATAGGTTCGGTTTATAGAATATTTCATATGTCTGAGCGTAAATCACCAAATCACCACTTTTCGTCAGATGCGCAAAGTAACCCCTGCTGGGGAAAAGTAGCCCCATGTTAAGGAATGACATTTTTTTTCCACATTGGCCCCTTTTTCTTGCGACTTTTTATAACTGTCACATTGATCACACGTATCTAGTGATTTAGGTCAAATGTTTACGTTATATGAAGATGTCGGCATGTCAAAATTTGCCACGAAAAATGAAGGAATGAAATTAGAAATTACCCATCATGAACGCTACCTACCCATAACTGACGACATTTTTGCAATCAAATAACATCTGATACCATTACTGGTTTTAAACGTGCCGTGTCAGAGTATAGATTAATTTCTGTACCTCAAACAGAATAAATAAATGTACCCAGTTGCGTTTAAAAAGAAATAATGTCTGTTCACCACTTCAGGAGGCCATTGTGTTCTAGGGCGGGGAAATATGAAAAATCTTTTAATGTGAAAAGACACACATTAGCAACACTCTTATATTGAACAAATGTAATGAAACATTATTAGTTTAAAAAAAAAAATAAAAATACTCTATACTAGGTACTACTTTTTGAACACCATAAAAATGCTTCCTTTCATCCCCTTCTAAAATATAATAGCAATTAGATTGATTCCTTAATATAAATATAAAATTTGACAAACATAATAAACGCTAAATAGATTTGTACAGCATTTTACACAGAATTCATTTTTCTTTCTTTTAAACCAAATCCTGCAAGAACAGTAGTTGCCTTGAACAAAACCATCGATAAATAATTCAACAACAACTGTGCCCTCTATTTCATCAGTTTTTAATTCAAGACAAATGTCAATACTTTCTTATCATACTCAAGAGTAAGTAAGAAATCGATATGTAGGTTAGGAATATTAGCCCTACTAAACCACGTGCTTCGAATTTTAAACCTTACATTAATTTTGTATGATTCGGTACGCCTCAATTCACCAATAGGTACCTATTCTGTACCGAAACCGATATCCTATACAATCACACTCGGGTGACAGTTTTCGAAAGGAAAGCGTGTAAGCTTTATTGATTTATGAATAATTTTTTTCAATTAAGCACAATTATTTATGATGTAGTCCTTTTTACCCACATGGCATAGGCAAATTGAATGACCTAGAAACATATCACAATGTGCGTATACTCGATTACGTATTTTTTACGTTCCTAAAGGGGAGGTGTAATTTAAACATAATTTTGAGTTATTACTCCTCCAGCGGCTATTGATCCTGAATTCTGGATGAATTCGTTATGAAAGCTATAATAGCTGCTTTCTGTTCAATTCGAACTAGAAACTGTTGTCTGTTGGGTACCTACCTTATTTGCTAATTTCAATTATTAATGAAACGAATTGAACATCAGAAACGCTGACAGTTCGAGCAATATAACAGTGATGGTACCTACTCAAAATAAATATTTGGATCGGGATTCGAGTGTAAAATGATTGATTATTTAAATTGTCAAAATTGGATGGTATAAATAAAATGTAGCAGTTGCTTTTACTCAAATAAAATGTCAAAATCGAAGCATTGCTAAAATCCATATGAATTAAAACTGATTGGAGCTAACACTAATGTCTTATTCGTTTGGGCTTCTTCAGATTCGCTCTCAGATTTCGTGTGGCTACTGGCTAGTCGAACATAAAAACGCCACTTGCTCTTTTTTGTGATAATATTCGTGAGATTCCAATTTTTGTAGCCTTCAACAATTTTCAAAGCGTTTTCCATTCACTGGCTGAATTTTAGATTAAAACATTCGAAATTTGCGTCCCGATTGATTTTTAAATATTTATACATAAATGATTTACGAAAATAGATTCACCCGATGCAATGCCTATCTTTGCTTTAGAACAAATTCACGAAAACCTAAACGACCTCCACCAGTTGTCAAACTCAAGCGCACTTGTGTTGGTAAATCTGAAAAAATATCTAGATTCGGAAAAGTGCTCTGAAATCTGAAAAAGATTGCTTTTTTGTACCAAACGAACATAAAAACTGCTCTGAGAGCCAAAAATTAGCTCTGAGAGCGCCCAATCGAATACCACATAACTTTGACATGTTCGAAAAGCAGCGCCACTTACCTTTTACTCAGATCTGTATGAATAAAACGTAGCAAATACTACGAAATCCCAAGTCTGATATGTACCTGACTGAGGCCTTTTGCTAAATATTTCGTATGCCACATTTTTAACATAAATCAATCAATTAATAAGCAATGTGAATTTTCGATATTTTTTTTATAAATAGTTAAGTTCGATTCTGTTTGTATACATACACATATTTTGTTCAGATGAAAATGTTTAGAAAAAAATCATTTAAAGGGTATATAGGAGACCCGGGCTTTTAGGTTAACAGTTCAAAAATGTCTCGGTAATTCATAGTTCTTCTTTTTCCTAAGGCAGGCGTGTCAACAAATATTTCCAACAAGCCTATATGATCTGATACAATTTCCGACACCTGGAGAAGAAATAAAACATCAACAACCTATTTGACAAACAAAAATGTATTCCATTATATTTAATATAGATTGCATTCCTATTTCTTTTTTTTAATTTCAATTTCCAAAAAAGTCGTTAGAATCTCAAGGAAAATTCAAAAACTAAAATTTACTGGTCAGGTTTGACAGGAACTGCAACGCAAGTAGGTACCCACACGTACAGCAAAGTAAATGATATGTTCGAATTTTCGAACTTATGTCTTTCTCGATTCAATTTTCCATCAATTTTTTGGAGAAAACATCAACTTTTTTTGATCGAGATTGCTTTTCATGTTCGATTTGCCAAGAATATCAATCGTTTTTTATCTAAGGCACTTTTTAGAAATCTCGATTTTTTCTCAGATCTACACATACTTTCACTAACACCAATGTTTATGACACATAGTTGGCGGTTACGATTTTTTCAGCAAAGAATTTTTTTATTCATACTGATTCAAAGCAAATGTTAGTTTTTATTTATACTCCATTCATCGATAAAGCTAAGGTAGTAGCTTAGGGTACTTTTTAAGTACCTAAGTAAAATTAAAAAAAAAAAAAACATTTTTAAAGCCATCTCTCTCAAACTTGAAAAAATATCTTGTGATATTTACAGGCGAAGACACTGTGATCGGTCTTGTGTAAATGTTTAAGAAAAATAAGAAAATGAATTTGATGAAAATATAAAATTAGTGCAGAAAATAAAGGAATAGTCGCAGAAAATTCTGTCAACGCAATTACCGTATTAATTAATTTTATTTATTATTAATTAATATTAATTTATGGATGTTGCCTGAACAAGACAATTATTTCAAAACAATGTCATCAATAAAATTAAGTTCGTTGAAGAGGCATTAATGATAAAGTAGGTGTAGGTGTATATTTGTTGTATTTCTCGACATGTTAGAATTAAAGTTGTCGTATTTTTCGCTCACTGAATAGCGCTAAAGCTATGCCAAAAACACCCACCAGAGGGGTATATAGACATTTACCACAATTCGAAGTCCTTTCTAGTTGAGATAAAAGATCGGAATCTTAAATTCTTAAATAGAGTGTAGCGATTACATTTTGCTTTGCTTTGTTGAGTTTGATGCTAAATAAAACACATAATTTTAATTTTGCTCATTATTATTATACCGTCGTTGCAAAATAATAGCGGCACCCTTTTCTGGATGAATCAATTCAGGATCACCCTACATTCTCATGACATAACCTAGCCGCTTGTGGCGCTGTGATCGATAACAACATTTTTTTCTCTGAAATACCTACGCACATTTTCCCATTGCGATTACTGTCAAAATTGTGAAAATTTTCCACTTGGACCACCGGTAATAAATTTTATTTTTAAATTAAATCCTCAAAACTATAAATGGAGCATTTAGAAATGAAATAAAAAACAAACTGTGTTTCAGAAATACGAAAGAAAACTATTCAATCAATCGGATAGGCAATGGCATCTGTACGCACTGGACGAGGACTACAAAAACTCTTCGTTGGTAATCTTCCTTGGACCGTAGGACATCAAGAGCTACGAGCCTATTTCAAGGATTTTGGAAAAGTTCTCAACGCCAGCGTAGTGTTTGATAAGAAGACCGGACTATCCAAGGGATACGGTTTCGTAACCTTCAATAACAAAGCGCTCTTGCAGAAGGTAGAGAACGAGGAAAAGCATTTTCTGGAAGGAAACTATCTGAACATCCAGAAACATAGCTAGACTCGTTGCATTTACATATTAAATTGAAGCAAAAGCATCCACATTTTCTTAGTTAATATAAGTATTTTAGTTTACGTAAGCGAAGAAGAACAAAACAAAATGTCTGATTTCTCTGACAGCGACAGCGACTCGGATTTCAATTCAGCCGCCGAAGTAGTGCAAAGAATCCACACACAGTTGTCAAATGGAGATATGTTGGAAATCTATGGCCTATACAAACAAAGCACCCGCGGTCAATGCAATATACCGAAGCCGGGAATTTTTCAAGCTCAAGCAAGGTCCAAGTGGGGTGCGTGGAATGCATTGGGTAACATGAGCCCATGTGAAGCAAAGCGCCTATATGTAGAGAAAATTTCACGCATCGAACCTCACTGGAAAGCTACCGAAAAAGCAAAGGGAAAAACAGGTTGGGTTGTGCAGTCTGCGCTCGTTGCTGACAAAGAAGATCCAATCGAAGAGAAGAACAAGACCACATTTGACTATGTCAAAGAAAATAATTTGGTGGGTCTGAAGGGAGTGCTAGTAAAGGAATCTATTGACAACCTGGATCATAAAAGTGGTATGGGACTTGTGCACTGGGCGACAGACAGAAATGCAGGAGAGATACTGGAATTTCTTCTCTCCTCTGGGGCGAATGTGAATCTACAGGACTCTGATGGACAAACGTGCCTTCATTATGCAGCCAGTTGCGGCCATTTCGATTGTCTGCGTATTTTGATTAAGTTTGGTGCTGATAAGGATTTGCGTGATAACGAGGGGACTACTGCGTTAGAGGTAGCAGACGATGATAACATTCGTAAATTACTGGAGAGCTGAGGCGTAGAGGGGAGACAATTGTATGAATATGTATGGGAATAAAGGTGTGAGATGTTTTTCTTTGATGACAAGAAATTTAAACAATAGTTTGTGTTCTTGGTGTGGGATGAATTTGAAGAAATTTAGTCATCTTTTAGGGATAATAACTTGAAACAAATAAAATCTCTAGTATAAAATCAAACATTCATTGGCGGCGCAAGTAAACGCCAGGTAAACGCCTCGGTTGTGTGATCTATATGATGGTTATTGTTGTCAGTGATGGTACAGAAATGAATTTTTGTCTATTTGTTGATTCTTCAAATAATGTCATCTCATTTTATTCCTTAGCTAATTTCAACGAATGTATGACCAAAATATAATAGATAAACAAAAATAATAAACATTTTTTGACTGAGCAAATCAATTTACTTACAAATAAGATGAAAATGTTTCGTCCGAAAAAAATCCCTACGTTATACAAATCTGTCCTTCTTTCCCTACGGCGTTTATTTTAGATCGAAAATCCCTACATATAGGGATTTTTCCCTACATGTACCATCACTGGTTATTACAAATATTTAATTATGGATGAACGACGAGAGATTTGGAACGGCCTTTTCGCTTAATATTTACGTGGCTACTGGTTTACACGGTAACAATCTGTGAACGAAATCACACAACCACAACAGTTGCGAGAAAAAGATTTTACTACTGTTACTGCTATCAGCACTAGGTATGCCTTTTTTAAACTGCGCAGTGCTACCCTATTTCACGCCCCATCCCTCTTCATCTGCATCAGTAGCAAAAAAGATGCACAGTGATTTGAACTAAAGTTACCGTGATTTTTTTCGTTTTCTTAACTTAACCATTAAAAATCGTCTTACAAAATCAAAAAATTATCTCCATTAAATTTAGAGAGTTGAGATATTATTAAAGTAGGTAGTACCTACCAAGCATATTCGGTCAAAATACGTTTATTCATTAAAATATACAAAGTGTAATATCGCCCTTACGTTCCACTTCCATTTTACTTCACTCCGATGGAAAACTGTCAAATCATCCAATTGACGTTTCTACAGTTTTTCTTCTGCAAATCCCAACCTTAAATTTCTAGTCGTTGTAAACAGAAATGGATTTCGTGAAAATATTGCTTTTACTTTTCTTAATTTCACCCTCACTACAACAAAACGAAGAATTTCATGAAGAACTATACGTAAAGCCCCTATCAAGTGGCTATGTGAACACATACTTTCAGTTCACAACTCGATGGAAGCTGGGTGCCGGCGAAAACTGTAAGTTGCTGCAAAAAATGCGATTTTCCAAACATTTTCATTAAAATTTAACATTAATTTAAATAGTGGACAACACGAATTTCATTCCTCGAGCTATAGCTGAGATTCTCTCACATTTCGATGTGCGAGAATTGCACATTAGTCTCACCCAAGGACTATGGCGTTACGAGACTTGGGGCTATCCTGTTGTGGATGCACCACCAGGCGCAGAAGCATGGGCTTGGTTCAGTGGCAAGAACCTTTCACAATCTGCAGTGGATGCACAGTGGAGGGATTTGGCTAGCACCTTTTCGGGAATTCTATGCTCGTCATTGAACTTTATCGATAAAACAAATAGTGTCGAACCTAAGCATTCATTTAGACCACAGTTTGGAGTTACCAAAGACGAGAAGTTTATAAGGTAACTTGTGACATTTTTTCGTCGAATTGTTAAACACAATCGTGCTTTACAGGTATGCGTCGTTGCCACGAGAAATCGTTTGTACTGAAAACCTTACTCCGTGGAAGAAACTTTTGCCCTGCACCAGCAAAAATGGATTTGTGTCATTGCTCAATTCTGGATTTGTACACAACACTAATTTTCATTCACTTGGAATATCTCTGCGAACCTTTTGCGATGAATATGCTGAAGGATGCGTTATTGAACTTGTACAGACGGCTAACATTGTATACGATACGAAGCTGCTTCCTAACAATGACTTCTCTCTGCGGCGCATGTTTGGTCAGGGAATGAATGGTGCCTGTCCACTAGCTAGTTCGAGTAAAGTATACATCGACACTACCAACGAGAAGTACACTCTTACTCCTGCGCCGAATTCGAATTTCACATCAACTCGGGGCGGCAACACAGTTAACTTCGCCGTCTACGACATTAAGAAGGAAATTCCCAATAGACTGTTCAACGTCGCATGGGTGCTCAAGGATAAGGGCAATTTGGTCTCGCTATCGCCACCCCCACCGTTGTATGCGCATCGCTACATACTAGCCCGTGGTCAGGAGCGAGGTCAAATAGTAACACAAATCACCAACGCCCACTGGGCACCACTGAACATCGTTCTGCAAGAAAACATTCCGTGGTTTGTTCCCTCCTATATGCACACCCTTAAACTGGTTTGTGGAGACACTGTCATCAAACCAGCTGCGGTACATTACATTCCGGGGGCTCAACGAGAGCGGCCGTACCACCTTGAAGTCGCATTTAAAATTCCTGCCAAGTCGAATGTACAGGTGTCTTTTGACTTTGACTACATCTTTCTAAAGTGGCTAGAGTATCCACCAGACGCCAATCATGGCCATTATCTGGGTTCAGCCGTGATTACGACCCTCCTACCGGTTGGGAAGAACTACACATCTATTCCGTTGGATGGTTACCTGTTTGCTCACTCCTTCAATGCCAGTCGTCCGTCTTATTTCCTGCAAATACGGACTGAATCACTGATTCTTTCCCTGCCGACGCCCGATTTTAGCATGCCATACAATGTTATCTGCTTGGCTTGCACTGGAGTAGCACTTGCATTCGGACCGATACACAGTGTTGCGACGAAAAAGATTGTCGTCGAAAATAAGGATGAACCACAAACTTTCTTTGGCAAGATTAAAGCAAAACTATTCCGAAAAAAGACTGAGGAGGTAAAGGAGGAGAATGAAGCGGCTGATGAGACAGCTGAATTGGCAGCTATCGAGGAAAAGGACGAGTAGCTGCCGCATCCATGGTGTGCGTAGTTTTTTTGTTTGTATTATTTTGTTTAGTTTGTTTTGTGAAATAAAAGTAATATTGCAAATCCCACGTAATGGTAACATGATTTAAATGTAACAGAGGCGCTCAGGGAATACGCTGGACTGTTCGTATAAAGAACTCCCTGTGAATGTGCAGACATATGCCAATCATTAAAGAACCATTGGTCACCAAGGAAGCTCTGTAAAGCAGTCTTCTTTGCTCTTTAAACATTTTGGCACCAACTATTGTAGTCTAGCTCTACACCTACATAACCACAATGCGTTCTTTATTGATTTGAATCAATTCTCTCTCAGACTTGCTCCTGCTTTCAAAGTAAATTGTAGGCGGCCCTGTCCCCTGTAGACACTTCCGCATCCGGACGGGGTACTTAAAGTTGTTAGTACAGTAAATAAAGTAGGCAGGTAGTGCCTGTTGAAAACGTCATAGTGTCAGTGTCAATTAAAATATATCTAGTTCTCCCAAAGCAAACAAAACTGTGCCGCAAATGCTGAGTCTGTGTTCAGGAGCTGTAAATTGTTTTCTCAAAATTTGTAAACATTTGCAAAGCTGGTGGAACCCATTAGTAAGCTGTCCATGAAGTGAGTTAACCCATTACTGCCCGCCGTATGATTTAACATACATTGAATTGTCCTGTTACTAAAACGTGGTTGACGCCGGCATTTGAAGTTTTCGAGCGGATCTAATTATGTTTAAATTTAGTTATATGTTTATGTTTAATTATTTAAAAGGAGTGACGGGAATATAATCTTAATGCAGTCGAGGCCGGATAAAATGAACAAAAAATATTATATACACATCAAAAATAGTGTACCATCAAAATATTACGAAAAATTAGGCTCATTTTCTACTTCAGCTTAAGCTAAGCGCCGCTTAAAGGCTGAGAAGTGAGAAGAAAGCTAAAGAAAAAGCCAACAAAGAGACTTTAAACAAAATTGAACCCGAAAAAACAAAGGGAGGTTTGGTGCTGCCAAGTTCTTCTGGTTTGATGAACTCTTCAAAAAGCTAATTTCAATCTCAAAAATTCCATGTGAATACTTCTTTGGAGAACTTCGTTGAAAATTACCCCAGCTTAAACGATGGTGACATTCTGGAGAACGTTAGTTTTAGGTAAGAAATTTATTTTCTTCGTTCGCCCACAAATTCGCCTGAACACACTCCTTACATTAGAAAATCTGGAGCAAAGCTGATATTTTGCGATTTGCCTAGTATAAGCCTATGCCAGATTGTACGGCAGTAAGGTCGATTTTGCAACACAACTAAGAGAGTACAAGAGTGAATTTGAAGAATCTCTTAAAAGAAACGAGATAGAAATAAAAAGTCTACTAGAAGCAATTGAGTCGAGATATATGGAACGATTAGAATCAATAAAAAGTGCTCAACAATCATGCGAGAGAAGTGTAAAGGAAATAAAGAAAATGAGTGAATATAGTGAAAGCTTTAAAAAGCATAATGAGAAGATGTGTGAAGATGTTAAAAAAATTGCGAGTGATAATCGTGTAGTAATGGAAAATGTGAAGGAAATCCAAAAAGATTTAGTGAAGGAAATTAAAAATAAGGAGTCGAATGAAAATAATAAGTTAATCGATAAGCAAAATATCGAAAAAATTCTTCACAATGTTCAAAAGATTAGTAATGATAATCCTTATCATTACTAATCTTTTGAATTAAAGAAAGTTCAAGCAAGTGAAAGCAAACCGTCTTACGCAGATTCGTTAAAATCGAATCAGCCCCTGGTAGTAAGACCTAAGAATATGCAGAACAATAACAAAACAAAAGAAGAAATTAAAGAGAGTGTAAACCCTGCAGCATTATCGGTTAAAGTAAAGAGTGTTATCAAGAAAAGAGATGGTGTTGTAGTTATCAACTGTGAGGACAGTGAGTCAAGAAGTGTAATGGAAAAAGAATTAAAAGAAAAATTGGGTTCAAATTATGAAGTAAAAACACCTGAGTTACGAAATCCATATTTGGTGTTGTGCGGAATTAACGTCGAGTGGGAAAATAAATTGTTAGAAAAGGCCATATCTAATCAAAACAAAATTGAAGCCGTTAAATGTGTTAAATTTTTCAACGTGGTGAAGAATAACATTAAAAGTTATAAAGCAATAATTCAAGTAAAAAGCAGTGATCACAAAGCCCTATTAGAAAGGGGAAAAGTTAATATTGGTTGGGACCGATGTAGCGTCTTTGATTATGTGTCAGTTAAACGATGTTTTAAGTGCTGGGGATTCAATCACGAGGCGAAAAATTGCGTAAACAAAATAGTTTGTGCTAGATGTGGAGAAAACCACGAAACTAGAACCTGTGATAATTCATTTAACAAGTGCAATAACTGTGATATAGCAAATAAGAACCTAGGATTAGAGCTCGATGTTAACCATGATTGTAGAAGCCATTTATGTGAGGTGTTTAAAAAAAAGGTCGAATTGGGAAAAAATCGATTATATTAGCCATTAATCCCACCAAAACCAAAAATAATATACTTAAATATCTGTGGCTTAATAAACAATTTAGACGAATTACGAAGCTTAGTGCGAGATAACGAATTTGATATAATAGTTCTTTCTGAAACACATATAATTGAAGATGTTAAAGACAGCGAAATATTTATTAATAATTATATACCCGTAAGATGTGATAGCCAATCTAGTCATACAGGAGGTGTCATAATGTACTTAAAAACACAGATTAAATTGTTAGATGTAATAAAGTGTGCTAAAGCCAAAGATTTGTGGAGCCTTAAATGTTCTTTGTGTTACAGTGACTATATATTCTCTATTGTTGGTGTCTACAGATCCCCTAGTTCGTCCGCCAGATTTTTTTGTTCTGAGTTCTCAACAATACTTGAAGAATCCTGTGAATCAAATAAAGACTTTATCGTCGTGGGTGACATTAACATCAACTGGTTATCCACAACAGACACTTATAGAAAGGAAATCTCTAAGCTAATCACCGACAACTCGTGCTACCAAATAATTTCGGAACCTACGCGTATTACAAAAAACACTAAATCTTTAATAGATTACGTAGTGACTAACAACAGTCGAATTAGGGCTCGAATCGAAAAAGATTTGAAAATAAGCGATCATGAATCTATTGTCATAGAGCTAGATACTAAAGAAAACTTAACTAGAGATGTGTCCCATATTAAGGTTTTAAAATATAATAAAGAAATGTTTAATAACGAATTGCAAATAAGTGAAATACCATTAGTGCCTAATATTCATAACTCTAATTGTTCTGTTGATTTATTTGTGGCCGAACTAAGGAGAATAACATCTAAATTTTTGGTGCTCAAAAACAAAAAATATAGTGATAATATATGGTTCAGTAGCTATCTACATGTTTTAAAAAAGCAAAAGTCCTGTAAGCGTGCAAAAGCAATTCTTAGTAACAGTGAAGAAGATTGGAATGATTATGCAGTGGCCCGAAATAAATATAAACAAGAAATCGTAAAATCTAAAAGAAAATTTATAAAAAGTAAAGTTGATAATGCAACGAATCAAAAAGAAATGTGGCGCAATTTAAAAAAACTCATCTTACGAAAAGAAGAAACTGTAATTAATTATGTTGAATTTAATGGCGTGAGTGTTAGTGACAGTACTTTAATCGTTGGTAAATTTAATGAGTTCTTTGTCGACAGTGTAACTGAAATAAATGACTCCATCCCAAAAACACCTTTTGTCAACCTAGTAAGTCAAGTAAATGCCTCGTTTAAATTTCATTTTGTTACGCTCGGTGACGTCCGTGTATCGTTGGGACAGATAAAAAATAAAAGAGACTATACACTGTTATCCCCTAAAATATATTTAGACAATTTTAATATAATTGGCCCAGCCCTGCAATCTATTATAAATAAATCCTTCCAAGAAGGGTATTTTCCCTATTCTTGGAAAGAATCAATCGTCAGCCCAATAGCTAAAGTTCAAAATACAACACAATGCGATGAATTCCGACCAATAAATGCCCTTCCGCTCTATGAAAAAATTATTGAAAAAATAGTGTACAAACAGTTAGAAGAATATTTTGAAAGTAATGGCTTTATTATCGAATCACAATCCGGGTTTAGAAAAGCTCACTCGTGCGAAAGTGCAATAAACTTAGTAGTAACAAATTGGAAAGAAAGTACTGGCAAAGGCAAAAGTGTTTATAGTGTCTTTCTCGATCTAAAGAGAGCATTTGAGACAATAGATAGGCAATTACTTATTGAAAAACTCAGTAAATATGGAGTCAATGGTCTTGAGTTAAACTGGTTTCAATCATACCTATCTAACCGAACTCAACGTGTGAATTTAAATGGAAAAACGTCAGATCCTAAAGAAGTGCTACTGGGTGTACCACAAGGCTCGTTGCTTGGTGCACTTTTATTCATAATATACATAAATGACATGATCAAATCGGTGAGTGACTGCCACCTCGTACTGTTTGCGGACGACGCACTGATGTATGTAGAGGGAGATGACATTGATGAATGTCACCGCAAGATACAACAGGACTTGGACCGGGTTTACTATTGGACGTGTCAAAATAAGCTTAAGATAAACGCTAAGAAAACTAAGTGTATGATTATAAGCAAAAATATGAATACGGCATCGGATTTATGTATTGAAAATGAAGTAATCGAAAGAGTAAATGAGATAAAATATTTAGGCATAGTAATTGATTACAAACTAACGTTTGAAAACCACATTAATTATCTCTGCAAGAAAATAGCTAAAAAAATTGGTTTTATGAGAAGAATTCGTAGAGACGTTACAACTTTAACTTCAATAAAAATTTATAATGTGATTGTGAAACCTCATTTCGAGTATTGTTCGTCTATTTTATTTCTTTGTAATGAAGGCCTAATTTCAAGATTTCAGTTATTACAAAATAAGGCAATGAGAATGATATTAAAATGCAATAGATATAGTCCGATTAATTTTATGTTAAACGCGTTAATGTGGTTAAGTGTGAAGCAGCGGATCGTCGTAAACATGTTAATGTTCATATTCA
Source organism: Cheilosia urbana (assembly GCA_946477585.1). Classification (NCBI taxonomy): domain Eukaryota; kingdom Metazoa; phylum Arthropoda; class Insecta; order Diptera; family Syrphidae; genus Cheilosia; species Cheilosia urbana. Next base: position 11,658,784 of record OX297854.1, on the reverse strand, counting down.
AAATTAAAAATAATTTAATGCCAAAGTATCTGTTTATATATGTTAATTTTATTGGTGATTTACAGCCATATTCTCTTAGAAATGCGGGCGATTTCCGTTTGCCTAACTATATAATGGCGGGAGCACAAAATTCCTTAGTGTATAAAAGTTTCAAATTATTTAATTCTTTACCAGCACACATAAAAAGCATTGCCAATATTAGAGAATTTAAGAAAAATATGATTGAATTTGTTAAACAAAAATTTTAATTAAGTCAAATGTAAATATATATTTATAAATATTGTGAACGTTATTAAATAGCAATTTGAATGCTAAATAAATAAACTTACTACTACTACTACTACCTACTTCGTGGTGATATTATTGGAATCAATGGCTATCCTTGTAGAACAAGAGAGCACTCAGTTATTGCAAAGAAAATAAGATGTTCAATAATGTGGTCCTAGGTAGAAACTTTTAACGGTTGTGTATTTAATTTCAGATAACAAAGTTGTACAATTTGGCAGCACTGTTTCCATTGGAAGCAGTACCTATCACAATAATAAAAAAAAAAAGCTTATATTTGAACATGGATTAAAAGTATTTCATCTTTGATCACTGAAAATTGGGGTAAACTAATTTCAAGTCGAAACTGAAGGTAGGAACCATATGAAGTTATGTACTTGAAATGTTGCAGGTTATTTAAACTAAAGCATTTTTTTTTTTCATTCCGTCTTGTATGTACGTGGTATTATGTGGTTTTCATAAGCTTATGGAAAGTTATCTAGAGAAACATTGAAAATAACCTTACTCGTCAATTGAAAAATAAAATGAAGGGAGCAATTCGCCTGAACACACTCCTTACCACGGGTAGGTACTAAAGTAAAATGTTGATATTTTAGGTTTAGTACACGTGTCAACTATTGATCTGTCATCGCATCTCTTCCCTTTCTACCAATAAACACGACTGTGTAGCGGCGGCAATTTGGTTTTCTTCACAAAAAATTCAAGCGACGGGTGATTGTAGTTTTCGAGTGCGAATTTTTTATCCACAACAATGGCTCAGGCTACAGGTGAACTTTCTAAAAAGTAAGTTTATCAGTTAAGTGAAACAATCAGAAAGGAATCATCAAAGACGGAACTTTGGTTATGTGCATGCTGCAAGGGAATCAGACAGCTGTCAAAATAGGAACGACTTTTTCACTGCACGTGTATATCGACTAGAGAGCCTCTGCTCAACTCTTAAGTTGATGTTTATTTAAAGTTTCTAAGTTTCTGGAAAGATGCACACGTGCAGGCACAAACTAATATTGCATCAGCCTAGGCTGCTTTGCAGAGCAATTACCACAACTAAATCCAAGCACAACGAAAGCAGCGGAGTTTTCCAGCCTCCGGCAGGGATGAGTCGGGGCAGCAGCTGTAGTTTTGCCAGCAATGCTTCCACTGCGTATGTTGGTTGTGCAAAGAAATAGATTTACTTCACCTTCATCTATAACTACATGCCGATACTTATTTTCTTTCGGTTTTCTTTTCATAGTGAACTTAAACGTCGGTTGAAGGCCGAACAGAAGGCTAAGGAAAAAGCAGAGAAACCGGTCGCTCCAAAACCAAACGCAGAGAAGAAGGACAAAATCAACGAAGAGGAAATTTCACCCAATGAGTACTTTAAACTCCGCTCAACTGCTGTTGCTGAGCTCAAAAAATCCCCAGAATCACATCCCTACCCCCACAAGTTCCATGTCAGCATTTCTTTGGAGAGTTTCATTGAGAAGTACTCAACCTTGAAGGATGGTGAAATGTTGGATGGCGTTGGTTTGAGGTAAGGTATTGTTCTTTGTCGAATTTGAAATAAAAAGAACAAAATCTGATCACAGTGTCGCTGGTCGCGTACATGCGATTCGAGAGTCTGGAGCCAAGCTTATATTCTACGACTTGCGTGGCGAAGGAGTCAAACTGCAAGTGATGGCCAATGCTAAGTTGTACGAGAATGAGACCGCTTTTGAAGTTGATACAACCAAGTTGCGTCGTGGTGATATTATCGGCATAAATGGCTACCCCGGTAAAACGAAAAAGGGAGAACTGTCTGTTATCCCAAAGACGGTAAGACTTATCGAGACTGGTGCTTTAATAAAATAGTTTAAATTAATCATTTGGTTTTAGATAAAAATACTTTCGCCGTGCTTGCATATGCTGCCGCACTTGCACTTTGGTCTCAAGGATAAGGAGACTCGCTTCCGTCAGAGGTATTTGGATCTCATTCTAAACAACAAAGTCAGGGAGACTTTCCAGATCAGAGCTAAGGTATGTACGAACCTTGTGTGGCGTTCAAGTATTCATTACAAACAATTATATTCTACTTTTGGCCGTAAGCCCTGGCAGCTAGTGCTGTAAAAAAAAAGTTATTAATTCTGTAATTTACTTACCAATTCATAAATTATAATAATAATAATATTTATATTCTATTTTAGATCATCGCTTATGTTCGTCAATTCCTTGACCGACTGGGTTTTCTTGAAATCGAGACCCCCATGATGAATATGATTGCGGGAGGCGCCACAGCCAAACCTTTTGTCACACATCACAACGAATTAAACATGGATCTGTATATGCGAATTGCGCCCGAATTGTACCACAAGATGCTGGTAGTAGGCGGATTAGATCGCGTCTACGAAATCGGTCGCCAGTTCCGTAACGAAGGCATTGATCTCACTCACAATCCTGAGTTTACAACATGCGAATTCTACATGGCATATGCCGACTACCAAGATATTATCCAAATGACCGAGCAGATGGTCTCAGGCATGGTCAAAGCCATTCATGGTTCTTACAAGATCAAGTATCATCCTGACGGTCCCGATGGTGAAGAGCAGGAAATTGATTTCACTCCTCCCTTCAAGCGGGTATCAATGATCAAGACCCTCGAAGAGAAGTTGAATGTGAAATTCCCATGCGCCACTACATTTGACACCAAGGAGACCAATAACTTCCTCAGTCAGCTGTGCATCAAACACCAGGTCGAATGCCCAGCTCCAAGGACCACAGCCCGTTTGCTGGACAAATTGGTTGGCGACTTTATCGAAGAGACATGCATTAATCCTACCTTTATCTGCGACCATCCTCAAGTTATGAGTCCACTGGCCAAGTATCACCGCAGCGAACCGGGATTGACGGAGCGTTTTGAGTTGTTCATCATGAAGAAGGAGGTGTGCAATGCGTACACTGAATTGAATGATCCAGCTGTGCAGCGAGAACGCTTTGAACAGCAGGCTGGAGACAAGGCGGCCGGAGATGATGAGGCGCAATTGGTAGATGAGAATTTCTGTACTGCTTTGGAATACGGTCTACCGCCGACGGGCGGTTGGGGAATGGGAATCGATCGATTGACAATGTTCCTTACAGACTCTAATAACATAAAGGTGAAATTTTTGCTCATGCTTACAAGTTGAATTAGTTTTGAATGTATTTTGATTTTACAGGAAGTGTTGCTGTTCCCTGCAATGAAGCCAGATGATCCAAACAAAAACCAGGCCCAAGCTGACGCTGCACCAGCTGTGGAAACAAAGTAATTTATTTATTCAAACTTAACCTACTAAATGAACAGAGCGGAGAATGCTGTTGCGATAAGTCGGCCGTAATAAAACCATGATATTTAAATGAAATTGTGTTTTTTTTTTTAAATTTTAATCAGTTTAGTTGGGATTAGAGGATAAGAATGAGTATTGATAGACGTATTGCTTAGTAAATAATCCGGACCCACATTCAATATTTCAGGACGAGAAGCTGAAGTGTTAAAGAAGAGGTGAAGGTTTTGGGAGTCGTTCAATTAGTTAAAAATTAAATAATTGACTAATTAAACGCCGAATGAGTAACAATCGTTGGTCAGTTAGGCAAATATAGACGTTCAATTCCAAGCATCGAAGCTGCAGAAGAGAACCCTTCCATTTGTATAAAAGAGAATCTATACTCTGTTCAATTCGTATTTTCAGTACAGCGAAGATAGGCTATTTGCCTTTCACCCTAACTATTATGGATTTTAATAAGATGTCTCCATTTTAAAGCTCTCACATGGTTGCCATAGTGAGCACTATAAATTGGCATAATTCTCTCACAAATATCGGTAGGGCTACCAAGTACCAACTCTTTATTAAGAAAAAATGGTTTAACTGCATATTAACAGATCCTTCATAAATACAAAATAATTAAAGGAGTACCTAAAAACTGTATGGCAACATCCCACATAATCAAATTCATTTATTCGCTCTCAAAAGCTTTAAAAAGCACCAAAACCAAAAGTTCTGTGAAAATATCTATAGAAAAACCCGTAGAGATATTTTTGCAAATAGATTATGGTAACACTCTTCTGAGGTGCTTAAAACACACACATGTTTATTTTCTGCGATAAAATAGCAACCGCACACGAGAATATCACCCTCGTCGTCAATCGTCTTCGTCATCCTCATTCTGCTCGCGTCTCGCGACTATCTGGCAGACTGGTCATGTTGGGATGTATGCGCCTTTGAGGAAAATTTGGTGGGTTTTTCGTAAATGACAACAACAAATTCTTTGGAATCACCAGTGGCTTCGCTTTTATTTCAGTGGCAAATCTTGTGTTGAGTGCCGTGAGAGTAGCTACAGGCACCACTGGTAGATAAAAGAGCTTCCCATAAGGCCTGTACTGAAAATACGAATTGAACAGAGTATAGTTTTACTTGCTAGTTTTGAATAAAAAAAAAATTAAAGGCAAATGATTAACAAATTTATTCCAAAATAAAGAGAAGATTGAAAGCCATTCTATTTGTTATTAATCATTGCACAATAAATTATGCGAAAAACAATCGTAACTAAAAAAAATAATAATAAATCGTTGGTGCATACCTATAGAGGCCGATTCGATTTTTTTTTTTTTTTTTTTTTTTTATAATTTTACTCGCGCTCAAGGGGTTATGAATACCCTTATAATGCGGGGCACAGCGCGGCATTCAAGTTTTTTTTTTTAGGAAGAGAAAGAGGGATAGGAAAGAGTTTGTGGCGCAGTGGATATTCTCCACGAGTGGCGTCCTAGTAAGCTAGGGGAGAATTGTTGATATTTGTGTTTCGCTTATAATTCACTTAAACTTATTCGTTTTTATTTGTGAAAAATGTTTCGTGGTACTGGTTCGGATTTGAACACGTAACCTCCCACTCAACAAGCGAACACTCTATCACTGCGCCACGGCCACTCGCCGATTCGATTTGTGTGTTTTTCCATTTTTGGGACGAATGGAAGGTATCATAGACAAACCATATTTATGATTTATCTATGGAAGAGGTCTACAATTATTTTATGCCGAATCCAAGCGGCTGAATTGCGAAGCTCTTTCATGACAGCTAGCAATACGGCTCTCGGTTCTCGGATGTTTGTCAGACGTTCGCAAGAGGTCGGCAGTAGAGAAAATGTTAAGTTGTAATAACAAATCAAAGTTATTTTATGTCGTCTTCCATTTGTTTTTAGATTCACAGCAATTTTTCTACTTTCCAAATCATCTTGCTGTCAGAACTTATGTTAAATTGGCCGCAAAAAAAAAGAAAAGAAAAAAACAGTCAAACAAATTTTGACAATCTCGATTTTACAATATCCCAAAACATTGGTCATTTAGCAAACTTTAAAGTGTGTTATTAATTACGTTTTAAGGCGACACAAATGTGAAAAATAGAGAAAAGTTTGCGTTTGGGCACTGCAATGGATATTAACGTAAATTGAATAGATTTTTATAAATACATTATGACAATTCTTATGTGGTTTTCCATTGGGATTGGGACCACCAGAAATCTTTTTCAGATCTCAGATTTTACTGTGCTCATGGAACGCGCAACGAGATTGATCTGCTTTTGTAAATGGATTAGTGCGTTAATTGACAACAATATCAGCTGTTCAAATGGCATTCGTTTTTGGCTCACAAATGGATATCGCCTCAAAAATGTTTTCCTTCTTGTAGATACAAATGCAGTATTATTGGTGGTTTGTAGTCTTCAGATGACGAGGGAGATAATGAAGATAATAATTCCTCCGAAATCGTATCCATAGCTATTTATGTATTTTGTTATTTTGGTTTTCACGAAACTTTGTGCATTTGCCTCGAAATGAAACTTTTAAACTGACGTTAAACAGCTGTACAAAGTATATTGGTATGCGTAAATCTGGAAAAATATCGAGATCTGCGAAAAGTGATCCGAATCGAAAAAAAGATTGATTTTTCGTCCCAATGGAACGCAAAAAGTGATTTAGATAAAAAAAAAGATTGATTTTTTGTCCCAATGGAAAACCACATGAGATTATAAATCAAAAGAGATAAGAGATTACAAATTTTATAAGGAACGTGGTTGAAATAGAAATATTATTCCTGATGCAAACAAATTATTCCATTTCAAACTCAAATATCAATTCAATAGAACGCATACAGAATTCCAAGCGAGAAAACCTTGCCTTACGAACACACTCCATTCGTTCGTAGATGTCAAAATTTTGTAATTCTTTCTCTATCACTTTCCTCCATCACAAAAGGAACTGCACACTTTGCAAGAAGATGTATCCAATATTAAAATAAAAATATTCAAATTTTCACATAACAAACAATATTATAAAATTAAGTGAGTTCTCATTAACAGTAGATCAGGCCAATAATTTCCGGATAATAGTCACCAACATTGATTCACTTATGCCTATCGCCCGCAGAGAATTTTCCAAATTGAAGTGCTGCGCGCTGCCCTTCCCCGCTGTCAATCGCACCTAAATCGTCGCCCGTAGCAGCAACTCATCGCCTTCTAATTTTTCACTAACACACTATCCTTACGGAGCCAATTAAATGCAATTAAATGCATAAAAAGGTAATTTTCCTTTAAATAATCTTTAAGTTAACATCTTGCCTTATCGCCTTGCACTTTGTGCCGACCAAATTTCTTTAATTTTCAATGGAAAATTACACACTTTTCCCCAACCCAAATAGATTTGTGTGTTTGCAAGAGGTATATAAAATGGAATTATAACAGAAAATCAGCAGAAGGGGAGAATATAGAAAAAAGATAAACATTACCGTAGTGGAGAAAGAGAAAAAATGGGTCGTTTGAAGCCCCCCTTGCAATGCCCGCACAATAGAGCTACCGCTCAACATAAAAATAAGAAGAAAGAAAACTCAACATCATCGCGGAAGATTACAAAATTCATTAAGCAGCAGCAACTAGAAAAATCAACGGCGGCCAAGGTGAGCAGTTATCACACACGCATTCTGGGACTGATGGAGTGGGCTACTTCTGTCGTCCGTCTAATCGAGCATGTATTTTAAAATTGTGATTTTTTCGTTGTCGAAAAAATAAAAAACACGATTACATGCGACTGTGTGTGCTAATAATCTCTGCAATCGAGCGGTGAATACGTGTATAACAGTTAGCGCGTAACTTTCTTTTATCATAAAACTCTACTAAATATTTGAATTTTTTCAAAATTTTCACATTTTATGCATTTTTGGTTAGTATCCTTCGTTTTGACTAGGGTTTTGTTCGCCTATGTGTTTTCTTAATTTTCTTAATTTTTTTTCGTCTGTATAACAGTTTGGATTGTTTTCGTATTCTTTTAGCTAAACGCTGTTCACATGGATCCCCCCGGTGGGCGACGACGTGTTTGTCGTGCTGCTAATGTTCCAACAGCCGAATCGGAGTCATCATTGTCGCCGGTCGATGCGGATTCATCAAATGAGGCCAGCGGAGTTGGAGGCAGCTCTGAATGTCGTAGGAGTTCCCGCAAGAAGACCATCAAATTCGATGTTCGCGACTTACTGAACAAAAACAGAAAGAGTCACAAGATCCAGATTGAGGCACGTATCGATTCCAATGCTCCGAAGGTGGGTTCCGGTCAGGCAACTAGGGCGGAATTAGACAGCAAACAGAAGAATTTCATCGAGAAATCGGCAATTTTTCGACGCTACTCCATATCGGAGAACAAACTGCCACCAAGGCCACCACCGCCTCCAGTCTCGCTCATTCAAACAATCCAACAGTGTGTGGGCGATTCGGAACAGTCGTCCATCGATAGAGACATTGCTACGATATCGCCAATAGCACGGCGCCTTAGTCGAACTCAGGATATGCTAACTTCGAGCATGATAAAACCGAAACAGGTGAGCAGTCTGATTGTGACAAAGTTGGAGAGTGCCAGCACGACCAGGGCAACTCCTCCAAACAGAGGAAAAGCTGGACCTCCCAAGCCGCCCGAAGTGCACTCGACATTTGTTTTGTCATGTACGCAGCAGAAGCGACGTGGAAGGCCGCCAAAATTTAAAGCGCCTGGAGAATTATTGGACACTACCACTGAATCTTCCAATGACAGCTTTGAGACAAGTAGTACCCTCACGCGAGGAACTTCTGCAAAGCCTTCCACGAGCAGAGGTAACCCAGACAAGGACGAAAGCGGCTCGGATTGCAGGGCAATCAGCTTGTCACCAACAAGTTCAACAAAAGGCATTGATTTGCGGGAAATGCTCGATGCCAGCGCAGTGACTTTGCCGCAGCCAACGATCCTAGACGACTGCATGCTCGTCTCAAACGATGATATATTCGTTGCTGCTGAAGAAGAAGTTTTCACTGAGGCCCTTAGCTCGGATGAATCCTTGCGAAGTTCACCAAAAGACAATAGCAATGATGAGATTTCTCTATTTGCGCGGAGCAACAGCACCGAAACCAATAGCTCCGATGATAGCGAAACCAGGCGAAGGAAGGTTCGAGTATCGGTGAAGCGAGTTTCTTTGCCCTCCACCATTAAAGAAAGCGTGGGTTCAAATTCAAAATACAGTTCTGATGAGAAGTTTGATGTTATCGAGATATTCTCGTCAAATGACGAAGATAGCTTGAGGAGTCGAGACGAATTTCAAAAAAGTCCGAAAATTGAAGATGATTTGGGTCAGGAGGGTTCCAAGACAATGAATACGCGAGCGAGTCGAAAGAAGCTAAACCTAACACCACCAGCCGTGGCAACAGAGGGTGATAACTCCAATTCGTTGAGCAGCATTGTTGTTACATCTAGTGCTTCAGCAACGCCTGTCGATGAGATGCTCATGGAGAATGCCGTGTCGCCAACTCTTCGAGTTGCAACAACCCGTCGAGCCAGGAGCTGCAAACAGAACGAAGGTAAGGCCGAGAAGTCTAAAAATGAAGGTGAAATCTCGGAGATGGCCTCTGAAGATCTGACGACAACAACTAAGCCAGCAAGTCCAGCATATTCCCAGGTAGCACTGAGGAAGCTCAGGAGTGCCCCCGAACATGCGGGTCAGGCTACTGCTAGTCGAAAGGTTGATGGAGAAGAAACAGATTCCGATCAACAACTTTACCCATCTAGAGTCTCAGTCAAAAGTCAATTGGATGCACAACTAGCAGAAGAAACCTCCACGCCGAATCAAACGCGAAGTCGCAGCGAAGCAACTCATCTGGCAAGGACTGGCGTTTTTACCGTTGAACTAACCCCATCAGTTACTCAATTCTCGGCAAAGACTAGTAGAGGCGCCCCGCCACAAGTCAATCTACCTGCTTCAAAGGCGACACAACAAGAAGCAGTTCCTTCAAATCAAAAAGATGCTGCTTTTAATTTTGAAACTGTAAAGAAGGTGGAAGAAGCAGACATTTTGGCACATAATACTCGTAGCGAATTGGCAAACAGAAAAAGTGCTGCTTTACTTTCCCAAAAGTCCGATATTGTTCACCAAAGTCAGGCCAGAGACGAACCAGACGATTCTGCAAAGAGTACTCAAACGTGCAGAACTCGGAGCGATTTAGCTCAAGGTAGATTAGATCAAGCACAACCCGATCGAAAAAATGCTGCTGTTGCTTTAAGATATCGAAAAGAAGTACAACAAGGGACTATCGCAAATGGTAGTGAGGCCACAGAACAACCAAGTCCGTCAGATCCTAAAGTGTCAACGAAGGATGAGCAGGCCGAAGTCGTGGATTCCAAACAAAATCAGAGAAAGAGTAGTAGCGGAGCAATAGAAAGCAAAATTAATACCTCTCAAACAAGTAGTCGAATCGCTGTATTCTCATCAAGGAATTCGAACGAAAAAGAGCAGGTAGCAGATACTACGCAGTCTGTAGAACCGCCGACCAAACAGGAGCAAGTTGCAGCCCTCCCAAGCCCATCAATTCCTGTAGATCCATTAAAGAACCAAAAGCAACCACACGAAAAAGTAGCTCCACCGAAAATATCCTTACGTAGTCGCAAGGATCCAATTGAAGAACCAAATTATTCCCAGTCTAGTGAAGTAGGTGACTCGTTGTCCAGAAAAAGCCAACAAAAAACTGTGCCAGTAGAATCGGTACCTGCTCTTGCTGTTCATTCCCAATCCTCTACGAGGAGTCAAAGACGTTCAGCCGAGGAAGCGATTTCTTCGCAAACAATTGTTGAATCTGTTCAGCAAACACAAACCCATGCTGTTCAATCTGCACCTATAAATTCACCACCAGTAGCACTTTCTCTTCAAAGCAGTGGGGATTCAACTCCGCGAAGTACAAGATCGAGGTGTCAAAAGGACACCCAAATACAATCACCTCCAATTATTACAGAGAGTCCCAGGATTTTGTCCGAAACAACCCTTGAGAGTGACGACCAACGAAGCGCAAGACTGCGAAGTCGAAGTCTAGTTCCCTTAAAAAGTCTGGATAGAGAGATTCATAGCGATTCCGCTGAAGAAACTGTGTCTTTGCAAACGGGTGGCAAACCAGCAGCGCGGAGTGCTAGATCGAGGAGTCGAAAGAAAGTTCAAAGCCATCAAGCTGCTTCGAAAAGTCTACACAGACAACTTCAAAGCGATTCCTCAGAAGAAACGGCTTCGCCTGATAAAACAGTGGAACCTTCCGCACGCAGTTGTGCAAGATCGAGGAGTCACAAGGAAACGGCAAGTCAAGCGGTTCGTAAAAGCGTTGAAAAAGTTTCTTCTCCACTAATTCCATCGAGCGAAGAAGAATCCCCACCCAGCCAGAGGTCCAGGGTACAAAAGGCCACCCAAAGCCGATCGGCCCGATCACTAAGTCGTACAAGATCCTTACGCAGGTATGCTGCCGAAGAGCAACTTAACTCTTCTAGTGAATCAGCAGTTTCTGAAATTGGAAGACAGAAATCAGCAAGCCCAATATATCAGGAAGCAGTTCCTAATGTAAATGAGTCAGCAAAAGAGGAGACCCCATCAACAACCACCACAAGTGAATCCACTCATCGAAGTAGTACGGACACGTCAAGCTCAGGCCGTCGAGAATCTTTGCGTGCAGCAATCCGCGCTTCAATATCTCCTGTGAAAAAGATGTCCACTAAAAGAACATCAAAGACTCTCCAAAAAGCAAACGCCAACGATCAGACAAGTTCATCTTCGGAGAGCTCCGAACACCAGGACCCCATGCCAAAGGGACGACGACAGGCTAGGTCGAACGTAGATAATAAATCTAAAGAAGAGACAAGCAGTTTGTGTTCTGAAAGTTCCTCTACCACGTCTTCGTCCTCCACATCGTCGTCCTCCACATCGTCGTCCTCTTCAGCGTCGTCGTCCTCTTCAGCGTCGTCGTCCTCTTCAGCATCGTCTTCGTCATCGTCGTCGTCATCTACCACGTCATCGTCATCGACGGCTTCTGGAGGTCGTGCCACTCGTTCCCGCAAGGCACTGGAAATAGCCAACGGAGAGCCATTTGAAAGTCCACGGCAAACTCCGCCACTCACGGCGAAACTTCCAAATGAAATAGTTTCCGACGCCATCGATAAGAAACCACGCAAACCCGAAGAAGATTTCACAGAGCCGGACAGTGAGAGTTCTGAGAACTCGGCCAAAATACGTCCAAAATTAAGTTCGCAGGGCTCCAAGGCCGAAAAAGACTGCGACGCTCTGGTCAAAGAACGCGCGAAGCTAGTACAGCGGCGCAAGAGCATACGATTAAATCGTTGGGCAGCGGAGCATGACGAGGAAACCAATGAGACGGGCAGCGAAAGTTCAGAGACGTCGCTACCACTTCGCAGAACCAGATCGGGGCGGTCTAAACTCCGAGCTGACGCATCCGAGATCGCAGGCACTGTCGGCAACAATACATCAGAGAACTTGGCTGAAGATGTTCCCACAGTCGATGTGCCACCAGCAGAAATTTCCAAAGAAAATGATTCTGGCGTAAATGACAATGACCTCGTAGCACAACAGTCACTTGAACAGCCATGCGCCGATGAAGGAAAGACGACTGGCACCGGAGCTGCCAGAGTTCCAGGCAAGTCCAAAGTAAGAAGCAGACGGGTTGTTCCAATCAATGACAGTTCGTCAAGGTGCAACACATTTTCGGACGATGACACGTCTTCGAGCGGAACTTCATCGAACACGCGTTTGTTGCGAAACAGATCGCGCAGGAAAACGATATCTAGTTCAAAGGATTTGTATGAACTACTCAAGCCGACACCCAGCACTTCTCAGAGCTTGACGCATAAATCCACGGAAAACCTGAAACAAATTGATGACGCACTGCCATCGAAGGGTATGGAGACCCAATCGAAAGCCGTACAACCCAAAACGCGCGAAGTATTCAAAACCGAAATGGTCGTACAGCGTGAAACGGAAATTAAATCCAAGACAGAAGTAGATTCAAAAAAAGACAAATTAGGCAGTGATGTCCAAACAACCGGCGAAACAGCACAGAAAAATGAAACTTTATCCGAGGATCTTGCTTCGACTCCTAAGCAGCGAAAAGGCAGTCGATTCTCTGTGAAGAATGCAACCGATGAATTCGAACCTCAAGAAGAAATTTCTTCCAAACCAGAGGAATCCCCAAAGACCCCTCGACAGAGGAAGAAAGCTGCAAGCACTTGCAAATCTCCAAAGTCTTTACCAACTACTATCGCTCTAAATACTGAGGATCAGACATCTATCTCTACGTCAACACTCAAAGAGGAAACACTTTGCGGGAAAGTTGTATCGGTGCCCGGAGAATCTAGTCCCACGACCAGAAGCCAGAGAATTGCAAAGAAAGAAGCCAACCCAAGCAAAGTCGAAGGAAACAGTTCTATTCAAGTATCTTCGAGTGACCTTGATTCAATTTCTACCATGGGGGAAATTTCTTCCAACAAAGTTGCGCAAATGCCTGCTGAAGACATTTCTTCGAAACCCACTACTGGGGAGGACATCCAAATTCATTCTGTGGAGCCTAATTCTTGCGCAAAACCTGAAGCAAACACGGAGAAAGTCTTGAGGAGGCCGCATGGACGTAGTTCGAGTTCCAGACGCAATAATTCTTCTGAGGAAGACGTCCAAAAGGCGATAGAATCGGACTCCATACCCATGGCCATCGAAAAATTAGATGCAAATGAGGAGAACATTCAAACGAATCTCCCTGGGCGTAGTTTTGGCTGCAAACAAAGTGCCCCTGTTGAGGCAGATGTTCACAAGCCTGTGGAGCATAGTTGGCAATTCATAAGCCCGACAGAACCTGAAGACACTCCTGCTACGATGACGGAAGGGAGATCTAGCGCTGCTTATGAACCAAAGCTAGGTTCTGTTCCTCTGTGCACAGTAATGCATGATAGGAACGCTGAAGGATCTGCATCGAATTCCAATACAGCTGCTGATTCTACACAAGTGACCCAAAATCTCGAAGAAGCTAATAAAACCGCCGTGGAAGGCCTGAAAATCCCGGAGCTTGTGTTAGAAACAATTGCAAATACAACTGTCGCTGCAAAACAGGTACCATTCCCCGAAACACTAGCCTGTCTGCAAAAACCACATCCCAAAAAAGAAATATCACCGCGCAAAAAAAATAAATCCTTGACACAGCCTCCGGACATGCCTAAATCCAACGAGGAAGCTCAGAAATCAAAGAAGAACAAGAGTTCTACTGTAACCAGCATGGAGGACGAACAGCCCGTTTCTTCCGAATCAAACCACTCGGACAACTCGCAAAAGACCGACTCCCTCCAGGTGGAGTCTAAACAACCTACGCCTCGCCGACAACTCGATTCGGGTTTCATCGAATCGCTGGAGAAATCCATTCTCCGACCGGTCTCCACGAAGAAACCTTCAAAGAAAAAGGACAAGGAACCAATTATAGTTACATCCCCTAGTGCCAAGGTCAAGGATGAGCCGCAGAAAACCAAAAAGCTCCAGGAAACGCGAGAGGAGCCGAAGAAGCCAGACACTTTCAGTCCCAAATCGAAGAAGAAACCGAAAGTGGAAAAGAAACCTGATGACGATGCACCGACAAAGCGGAAGAGTGTGACCAAAGCTAAGGAGCAGCCTATTGAAGGGGTGAAATCTTTGGAGCCCGACGCTTCGATTTGTGAGATTCCAATTGCCCCTGTCATTGACAAGCCTGCTGCAGAAGCACCCGCAGTACCAGTGAGTCCCCCAAAAGTCACGAAGAGCAAGGGAGAAACTAAGTTCTATCCAGTCGAGCCAGTGACTGAAGCAAACCTACCACCATCTGTGGTGGAAGCACCACCAACAGTGGCTAAGGAAAAATCACCTGACCTGCTGCCCGACCCACTGAAGGACATTGAGAAATTCATCGAGGATGGAGTGAATCTGCTGAAACGTGGCTACAAACTAGACGACGATGATGACACTGGCCTCGACAGGGACATACTCAAATCGGACGACCTGATGACACCGAAAAAATGCAAACTCGACGACAATATCGAGGAAAAGAAGGACTCCTCACCCGAAGATGACAATTCCAATTCGAACTCCGAGTGTTCCACATTGGCCACGACGCCAACCAGCGAGATAGACACTCCCAATGGGATACGTCGTTCGCATCGTATCAAAAACTCGAAGAGTACCAAGTGCTTAGTGGGTCGTGGCTTAGTCCGTGACAAGGAGCGCTTCTCCACAAAGGACGACGAGAAGACCATTTACTCCATTGATGACCAGAAGATGGATCTCGTCGAAGTTGAAGCGAAAAATTCGAAATTCCTCAAGGACATGGAAGAGCGCCTCAGTAACTTCCGCGTCATCCGTGAGAACGAGTACAAATGCGAACGTGTGATCAGCAAAGAGGCCAAACGAATGTTGTGCGACTGTTTCTTGACCGCCGAGGAGGAGGAACGTGGCGAACTGGGCTGCGGAGAGGATTGCCTCAACCGGTTGCTGATGATCGAGTGCGGATCGGATTGTACAGTCCGTTACCGCTGTACAAATCGTCGGTTCACAAAGTTTCTATATTCACCGTGCCGTGTATTCCGCACGGAAAAAAAAGGCTTTGGCATTATGGCCGACATTGAAATACTGCCCGGCGAATTCATCATGGAGTACGTCGGCGAAGTCATCAACGGCGATGAGTTCGAGCATCGCAGGAACGTGTACTCACAGGACAAGAACAAGCACTACTACTTTATGGCTCTGCGAAGTGATGCCATTATAGATGCCACCGCAAAGGGAAACATCTCTAGGTTTATCAATCACTCGTGCGACCCGAATGCCGAGACCCAGAAATGGACAGTCAATGGTGAGTTGAGAATTGGATTCTTCAGTAGGAAGAGCATTATGCCGGGCGAGGAGATAACCTTTGATTATCAGTATCAGCGCTATGGCAAGGAAGCTCAAAAATGCTTCTGTGAATCGCCCAACTGTCGAGGTTGGATTGGAGAAGAGCCAAGTTCAGAAGAGGAGGAGGAAGAAGAAGAAGGAGAAAGTGAAGAAACCGAAGAGGATGATGCACATGAAGCCTTACAACCGCCAATCGTTCCAATGCCGGCAATCTCCACGTCGATTATTGTGCCAGAAGTCAGCGTCGTTGATCAGTTGGTTCCTTTGATACCGGTGCACTCCGACGTGCCTACCATCGATCAACACATGGACGTCCAGCCTGGTGTGGCGGTCGCATCACCAGTTGCAATCTCTTCTCCAATAATTCCAGCAGACGTTCCGTCAGTGGGAATACCAAAAGATATCCAAATCAAGAAGAAAAAGGAAAGAAAACGCCTTCTCGACCGCAAGGAGGATAAAATCAAACGCCGCGAAGCCAAACAATTTCTCGAAGATCCCGATCTCGAGGATGAAGTGCGTTTCCTTGTCAAGTGTGGTCTCAAGAATCAAGCCGACACTCTGCGACTTTCCCGTCTCATTGTGCGGGCGAAATTGCTCGAGACACGACTCAAACTACTGCAGATCCTCCGTAACGGAGAACTACCATGTCGTCGGCTTTTCCTCGACTACCACGGTCTACGTCTGCTGCATGGTTGGATGAGTGACGTTGTCGATACACGAGACAGCGACAAGAACATGGAAATTCGAATGGTCCTGTTAAGTGTGCTGGAATGTCTACCCATTTCCAATAAAACAATGTTAACCGACAGCAAGGTCTACCAAACAGTTCGTGATTGGTCCAACAACAAGGAATCGCATTCGCCGAGTGATGCATCGCCTAAAGAACCAAATGTACCCGCAGCATCCTCTCCAACAGGACCGCAAGACTCTTCGTGCGAGCTGCAAAAACTTGCGGCCAAATTAGTCAATACATGGGACAATTTGCCAGAGGTCTTTCGCATCCCAAAGCGTGAGCGTATCGAACAAATGAAGGAGCACGAACGGGAAGCTGACAAAGGTCTCGGACAAAATATATCCAAGTTGAGTGGGCAACGCAACCGCGAGAGGTTTATGCGAAACAGTGGACCAAATAGCGGTCGATTTAAGTGGTCTCGGTCAGAGAAGGACAAAGATCGGGAACGAGCAGGCGATCGCCGCAGGTATGCCCAAAATAGTAATGCTTCCGGAAAGGATGATAAGTCGGTGCCGGGCGAATCGCACCTCTCCAAGGAGCAACGCAGGGAGCTTTTTGCTGCCAAGGTGAGTCAGATTGAACATTTTATTGTTAGTAACTGTTAGTAAAAGGACAGGTGCAGAGTAACCGCAGACAATCTAAACAGATTGAAGTGTAACACTGATAGGTGTCTGCATACTGTCCCTTTCACTATGTTTCTATAGAAAAGTGAATATTGCAATCCTATTCTAGGTGGCTCGTGATGAAGCCGAAAAACGTCTTGCAGAGGAGCGTCGGGAGTTCGACATCAAATGTCGGTTCTTCGGTCTGGATCCAAAGCGCATGCGACCAGAGAATATGCCATTCTGTGTCAATCCATCCACCGGACAATGGTACTCCACTGACAAGAAACCAATATCGACGCCTCCGAGTTATGCCCACGTGCAGGTGCCCGTCAAACCGAAATCCACAAATCCAGAAGACTATCGACTCCCACCCATGGACTTGCCACCACTGTGGAAATTCGCCATCAGTCCCCAGGGAAAGATCTATTACTACCACGTCAAGATACGAATACCACAGTGGGAGCCCCCAATAAAGATTCTTCCCTTAGCCGGACAGATGAGCGCTTCGGTGAAGAACTCCGAAAGTGAATCGTCGAACGCCGAAGGTGTTGACAGTTCTGAGGATGATATCGATATCATCAAGGGTAAGCAGTGCGATCAATGTACACTCAGTTTATATTTTGACGCGCTTTTCGCACAGGTCTCGATCCAGTGAAGCTGCAGGCATATATCGAGAAGAAGATCGAGGACAGAAGATTACAACGCTACACTAGGCTGGTGGTGGAGAAACCGATAAGTGTAAATACAAATCGATTTTTGTACCTGGCATTTATAACTGAAATATTTCTGCCTTCTTCTACAGCCTCGCAAGGAAGAAGATCGCATTTATAATCAAATGGAGGTTCGCAAGTACAAGGAGAATAAAGAGAAGATTCGCAAACGGAAAGAAGACATTCGGCGCCGAGGCGAACCATCATCTAAATCCGGTGATGTGAAAGCATCAGAGACTGCTGATGTCGATGAGACACCCGCCAATGCTCTTCCCATTCAGGATTTCCTTCTCTCATCCGATGAGGACATCAGCATCAAAGCCGAATGCAACAATAGCCCGCTGATTGATATGATTGTTCAGGGCGATAAAATCGTCGATGAACTGGACGCGCTTCACATTAAGCGAGCCTTAAAGCGACCACTAGCCATTCGGGAAAAGTACGAACACAAGAAGCGTAAGCCGGATAAGAAAGAATCGAGCAAAAGGTTAGTTTGTAGCCGCTGTTGTGTTCAATCAATTCTATATATTTGCTCCGAATTTCAGTACAAAACGTAGCAAGGACGGAGAGGGTAGCAGCAGCAGCAGCAGTAAATATCGGAAGATCAAGGAGAAGTTCCGCTGCGAAATCGCTGGTATAATTGTTCACCATTTGAAGCCCTATCGCAAAGAGACTTGCTTATCTGGCAGAGTTCTTACTGATGACGACTTCAATCACTTGGCCCGAAAGGTGAGTTGCATTAACTTGTCCTCTTCAAATTGTCCACTAATAAAATTCTCCTTGTCTAGTTAACTCATTTCGTGATGGTTAAGGAGATGAAATACTGTGAATCGATCGGTCAAACACTGTTCGTAACCGAGTCGGTGAAGAACAAGTCACGCGAGTTCATCAAGAAATACATGGCCAAATATGGAGGAGTATATGTGCGGCCCAAAAATGATCCCGAATTCAAAGAAATACCTTTCTTGTAAGAAGTGGTGTTGCAACGTATTTATTTATTATTATTATTATTTTTTTTTTTAGTTAAATTTGGCAATAACTAGCATTCTTTGCATTGTTTTCATAGTCCTTAATATTATATAAGTTGTAGTTAAGAGAATTCGACAAATCACTGACAACCTCTCCGCATTCACAGCCAGACAGACAGACGCAAACACACATCGTTTTGTAGATTAATGCGTTGCCGTAAGTTTGAATTATTAGTTTTAGCATTAAGGTGTTATTATTCACATAATACCCGACAGTCTGTATATTATTAGTGGATATACAAAACACATTTAAATTTAAAAAATGAATATTTTTGAATATACTAATTGTAGAATACCAACGTCAAGAATATGTAATACCAAGAGAACAAACAACTGTATAATATTAATATATAGACAAAAATATAACTGAATAGAATCATTTGAAATTACAAACTAAACTGTTTTTAATTGATAACAAGTATGGGTAGTTCTAGCTTCGAATGGAGCCATTTTCTAGTGTCTGGTGTGGAAGTCCGATTAATTATGTTCTAACAATCTCAGATTGGTATACAAATTTACATTACCTGTATATATTGCTCTGTTCTTCATCAGGCAGGCGAAGAAAAGATGCCGGTTATGAATTGTACTTACTTGCAGTTTTCTTATTAGCAGCAACCGATCTTATTTGTATCGGACTTGTAAACTCTGCCGTAACAAACTACTAATGATTTGACTGCCAGTTAAGAGCGGAAAATAAAGCTGCCTTAATAATATTTCCCTGTCAACGACAAGTCGACAACCCTCCAAGTCGATTTGAAAAAAGCGTTTAATTTTCAAAAGGGTCCATCAGGCTAACGCGAAAGAAACATGTTTTCCTGTTATACGGTTTGGTTTGTCGTATGTCCCATGAGCAGATGTCCATTTCCAATATAATAATTGATATCGGCTCTAGCGAGGTATCCGTCGGAACGGAAAATTCAGATTTTATACGATCCGGAGGATTTTTGCTGCTAGGTATCCGTCGGAACGGAAAATCTCCGATTTTATACGATTCGGAGGATTTTTGCTGCTAGGTTTTCTTCGGAACGTATGTTCGGAGAATTGTTCCGACATTTTGCAATTTCGGCGAATTACGTTGAAGTGCGATGAACTGCATTTTTGTGCCCGCAACTTCGTACGCGGCGTGAGACTGTGTAATTTCCAATAAAAAAGATTTGACCGTTTTCTCAACGGCATATTTGTTTAAAATCAACAGTCTAAACAACAGCTAAAACAAAGCGGTGAACATTGTCAATTTGAAACAATAAATCAAACAAATATATTTACCTAAAACACCAATTTAAAACAAATTAAATTCAACAGCGTAAGAACTTAAGTTCCACTTCCTTACTGTATGTGTCAACGTAGGTACTATAACAACCATTAAAACAAAAACCTTGAACTCAATTTCTTTATACAGCACCATACGTCCATCAGCCACCTGCGCATTTCCTCAGAAACACATTGTCGCTTTACATACACATGTCGATTGCATACACATTCTCGTCGCATACTTCTCTTTCGTTTCACTTAATTTGGAGAAAATACCACGCAGTTTTTTTTGTCATATGAACGTGCTTGTGCGATTAACCTCTCGAACTTGTAATTTAAGCTCTTAGTTGCTAGTTTTGGGTTCTATCGTTTCGACGATAATCGTCTGAAAAGTTACGGAATGAGTGCCCAGAAAACGATCAAGAACCGCGGCTGCTGATAATGTTCGATTTGAGAAAATAAATTTATTTTTTTCATGTTAGATTTTGGGTTGTAGCTCAGCTTCTAGAGGACATAGAAATTGACTGACTGATGGCTTGAAATAACTATGAAAGTGTTGGCTCTCCTAAGTATTTTGTTTTGTTTGCATTGATTAAGAATTGTTTAAGTAATGGCGAGTAAAAGGCAGTAAAGTAAGAAAAAAAAAAAACACATTTTGGTCAAAAACGCTCCAAAAAATAGGCAAGGCAATGAAAGGAATGTCCTTCTCGGAATCTTAACGAACATTTCAAAAAAAGTTTAATCGAAATCTGTGCAGTAGTTTTCACGCCATTAGGTAACAAAGAAAATGTCTACAGTTTTATTGTATGTATAGAAGATAGGTATAGATTTTGTACAGCTAGGTACCGATATCCTCCGACAGAAATTGATTGCGGATTTTTTTTACGATTTGGAGTGCGGTGCGGTGCGCCATCGCAATTGTTTATTTCTCTTTCGAAGTAGGACACTTCCAACTCCAATGGAGTTTGAGCCTCCGAAAGAGTATGCGTTGCGGAGAATTCTCCGTTCCGAAGGATACCTCGCTAGGGCCGAATAATATTTTATTTCATATCAAAGCATCTCGAAACTAAATAAATATACAAATTTCAAGGTCCAGATTTTAAATTTATAAAATAGTGGAGTACAATCAGTTATCATGATGACAAGAGTCGAAAGTTCAAATATGTTTGAAGTAGGCAAGTGATGCGGAAACTATTTTGAACATTTAATTTATGTCGTCTTCCATTGGGACCACCAGAAATCTTTTTCAGATCTCAGATTTTGCGGAAAACGACATATGATTTGGTATTCTGTTGCTACTTTTTTTTCCACAGTAAATATGAATGTTCCGAAGATGTCTCTCGATTGTTGATCGACGATCAACCCCCAAATTCCCTACCTGCGGTCGTCCCTGGTAGAGCTCAATGCCTTTAAAGAATGCGTAAGCTTTATCTACAACTCAGGTATAAAAGCAGCTATCATCCATATATTCAAGGACAGTCAAGTGCCTATAAATCTCGTAAGTGGCTATTCGCACGTCGTTAGGGACACGGCTTAGGTCGACGGCTTATGTATTTTCATTAAAAATAGTGTTTTAAGAAATAAGTTGTGCCTTATAACGGACAAACTCGTGCCCAAAAATGTAATACTGGAGTATGGAGTCCTGTTTGCGAGCCCTTATTCCACTGTTTTACCTAGCCGTCGACCTAAGCCGTTTCCCTAACGACGTGCGAATGGTGAAAAATGGTGGGTTCTCGCCCATGAGAGATTTGAAGGAAAGGAAAAAGCTGATAAGATTGCCGGAAAAGCCTCGGTAGCCCCCTTTATACGACCTGAAAAGGCTAAAAAAGCTATTCAGCGTTTTAAAAATGAAGCAAGAGATACCAGACTTACACAGGCAAGACAGCAAAATCCTAGTAGGCTGGTCATCTCATTTGCGATATCACATTAATAAAATGCATTTAGTCGATTCATCGGAATCTTGACTTTTGTGGTATTCGATTGGGCGGGTCCCAGATCATATTTTATGTTCGTTTTTAAAACAACATTTTTCAGATTCCAGAGCACTTTTGCGAATAGGATTTTTTCTCATGTCATTTTCAATTGGGACAAAAAATTAGTAGAAAAAAATTAAAGAGTGGTGAAAATATCATCCTAACCTAACTGAAGTTCTGCTAATATATCTTTTAGGTCGATGTTCATTATTAGCCGTGTTTTTTTGAGCTTCAATCTCTACAAAGCAAAGTAAAGTAGGATTTTTAGCACGCAATTGCTGTGAGTCCGCGAAGTTTCAAGTAGATCGTATTTGTTCTAATTGTGTGCTGAAAATCCTACTTTACTTTGCTTTGCTTAGATCGAAGCTCAGAAAAACAGGCCTATTATCGTTTCGGTGAGTCAGAAGTATTAAAAAGAAAAAGAAATCAATCAGTCCTAGCATTTATTTTTTAGTTGTAACGGTTGTAACATTAATCTATTTGTTTTCCCAACTAAAATGACCAACTGCAAACTTAACAAACAGTTTAGCTTTAGCTTACCACCTCAAAATACCTTCCGTGCTTTCCATTGTACGTTTTGATTTCATTGAAAGGATTGAAAGAAGAAACGAACTGCGAGATTAAGTACATTCATTTATGTATTTAATTTTTATTCCAGTTAAAATAATATGTTTCATTTATAATATGCACTTTCCTTTCATCACTGCTTCGTAAACGTCATCAACATCGATATCACTCTTTTAAAATTACAAACTAGATTTTCTTTTATTTTTCTTACATGTTAATGTGTTTTGTTCTATATTTAAATTGTTGTTTTTATTTTTATTTCTTAATTTATTTATTCATCATCATAGAAAATATTTAGTTTTATAATTTAGTTGATTTTTTTTTCTTCTAAAAGGCTCTTAGCATTTTGCTTCAATTTAAGTTTAGACCAAACATTTATATTTTAATATAATTTGTAATATTTTTCTTTGTGAAACTCATACATATTTTCCTAGTTTCGTGGTTCCAAACGGTTTCTTTTTCCATTTGCAATTGATATTATAAATATTTCGTATTCTTTGTTTCTGAATATTAATTTTTGTGTTACCTTTTTTTAATATTGTCGCCATTAATTCATTTTTGTTAATTCACATTTTCCTTACAGCTACACATAGTAATAGGGGAAAAAAAACATTACATATTCAATACAAAAATTAAAATCTGCTGAAATATTTCATTGAAACACAATTGTTTATCTATTATTTCCATTTAAACACGTATTTTAATAATTTGTTTGTTTGTGACTTATTGCTTAGAATTAGGTATTTTGACTTTTGTAAACATAAAAAACATGTATCAATTAAACATTTTTTTGTTGCTTTGGTTTTAATTTTATGAATTTATTGCTAATTAGTGCGTTCAATATAACAAACACTGTTTCTTGTTTAATCTTATTTAAAAAGTACATTTTTACATCTAGAATAAATTAAGTTGTTTGTTTAAGTAGTTGTTTTATTTATTTGTTTGTTTAGTGCGTACACAACAAATATTTATAAACAATTGGTCTTCACATTTATTAGAGTTTTTCAAATGTTGTTGTTATTATTATTTGTTTTATCAATTATTAATCAATCTGATTTGGTGCAATTGATGTCAATTTATTTCTAAAATTTTTTTAGTAAGCAAAATTGTTGTAAACAAATATTAAGGCAGATTTTGGTAGCATTCCAAAACAAAAATCAAACAGAGCTTAACCCTAAACAAATTGAAATGCTTTTTATTCTAAATTTATTTATATTTATTGGAAATTTTCAAGTTTGTTGTTAATGAGAATATTTTAATTACAAGGGAAACGAAAATTATTTTTTTAATAGATTTTTATTTTGGCACAAGAATGTAATAAAATCAATATAAGGAATAGCATGAAAATATGCAGTTGCTTTAAATTTGAATCCTGTTTACAAGTTTCTGTATATTTAAGACTGCTACAGGTAGGACATTATGTATGCTTGCTAGAAACAGAGAAATACCTATAATGTACCTATAATTACAATTAAATTTGTAGATCGTTTTATAGCTCAAAAACAATAGGTCCATTCCAAGTATTCCTACTCCTATCCTCTGCTTCTATCAGCAAAAGGCATATTTTTAGCCAATGTACATACCTCAACAGGTTCTCAGAACTATTTTGTTATAATTTTATTTATGGGCACGCACCGCAGTGAACTTTTGTACAAAAAATGCTGACAAAAAAAGGACCGTATAATCGTCTTTGGGAAGATCTGTACAAATATAGAAAATAATCACGAAATCAGAGCAAAACTTTGCCTGTCGGTTAAAATGTCTGCCAATTTTAGTCCAACTAATCTTTGGGTTCAATATGACTTTCAAATATTATTTTCAAGTCCCAATTAGTAACTTGACAATTTTTCTTTGGGTTCATTTTGCAATAAACTCAATGACGAAGTTGTACACAGCTATTCCTTAAAATTTAAGTTAGTTCGATTTATGTACGATTGCCAGATACGTTTTTACTCGCAAGGAAAGAGTTCTATGTAACTCACATCACATCACACCAATGAAGAAGTCAGAAGTGGAAGACTTTGTCTATATGGAGTCTACTTTGAATTCAAGCAATCATCTCACTTGGAACGAATATTTCTCCGAGTTATCTTCGGTCGTGTTTGTATCGCAAGAGTTTTCGTTGAAAGTACAACGAACGATTAAAGAAAAGAATCGTTCTATCTTTCAAAGAGCGAATCTAGAAGTGCTCTTTCTATTTTAGTTTTCCATTGGGCAAAAAGAAGCGTCCGGAAGAGTTCGGAATCGAAAAATTCGTTTCTGAAACCGTTCTATTGGCACAAAAAATATTCTTCTGGTGATTCTGAGAAGGGAATTTCACTTCTCGATTTGAAGTAAGCTTTCAGTCGCAAATCGTTGGGAGACGAGCGGTTAAAAAGGTCCAAGTAGCCAGCTTTCCAGAAAGCCCCTGAAATTACGACTAATAACAGATTCAATTTTTGATTTTTAAATCCAGCTGGCATACAAAGCAATAGCCATCATTTTAAAAAAAAATAATTCAAAAGAATTTGAAAAGCTTTTTTTTTTTTTAAATTCTATTGTTTATATCGGGGTCGAGTCGCGTCGTCCGTGAACGAGCATTACGTGACGGAATTTGTTTTTGTTTCACATGTAAAATCCACTTAACTCCGTGAACGTATAGCCCGTTCACGGAAGTGGCGATTCGACCCCACTGGTTTATATGCAAACATTGTTTATGGTTTAGAACCAAAGCGCATTCACCCCGAAAGGATCAAAATTCTCGCAGCGTCAGACTGACATGATATTTTTTTTGATAGACAAAAGGGTCAAGCTTCATGCCCACTGACGAGCTAGCATGCCAGCACTGACCAAAGGCAACCAATGTCTATGCAACAAAGAGTTACCCTTACCACGTAGTAGCGACAGGTCACTCGACCTTAAGTTTTTGGTTGTTTTCAACGCGCAAAAATATTTTGTTGTGGTGGTTATTTGAACTGTATAATTTTTTGTTGAATTTATTCTTGATTTTTTCTTTACATTCAATTTATAATCTAATGAAGGCGCCCTGATTGGAGCTCATATTTCGTATACCTGCTAAGGTTTGCGGCCAAATAGTATAACTTCAAAGATGGAAGTAATAAAAACAACTGCCCAGTGCTAGGGCCAACGTCAGATTTTCTAGCCAAATATCATAGAACCAGTAAATTTCGAGTTATCACATTCTGGTCGTTAAAATTTTGTCATTTAGACACGACGATCTTTATAAACAATCTATCCCTAGTGTATGACGAATGACGATCCATATACAACGATCCATGAGGCATCATTATAAGCACATAGCGATTCATTCTTGTACCTAAATAGGAGGATATTCTTTAAATTGCTTTTATTTTTATACGTAAATATTTGAAGTAATTCATGCTTATTTTGACATTCGAACGAATATCCAATTCGAACGAATGTCTATCAAAATACACAAAGTTCATTCGAACGAATAGAGACATTCGTTAGAATTGGCTATTCGTTCGAATGTCAAAATAAGCATGATTATTGCATTCGTTTCAGTCAACTAATGAATTTGATTTAGAAGAATTATGATTGCGCACCTTTTTCTTAAGTCTTTCGGCAGTTTACCAGACACTTTTTCAATACCCTGTAGGAGTCGTAGAAGTCCACATTTACCTTTGCTTACTAACAGTCATTTTTGACGTGTACCTTCATTTTCTGGGAAATCTCGCCAATGAAAGCTAGTAAACTGTACAGCATTTTTACTAAAACTGATTTTTAGTATGGCGCAAATTAAATAAATACACATGAGGCGCTCACGTTCTATTAACGATTTTGGCACAGCTTCTCAGCGTTCTATAATTGTGAGGCAAGGATGTGTTTGACCGTCACTTGAAAGGGGGCGCATACTGTAAAGCATAGAAAAGCGTAAAGAAAACAGAAACGAGCGAAAATAAAAAGAAATTGCGTACTTTATCTTTTACTGAATTCACTATTTTTATTATCTTCACTTAATAAAATTAAATTAGTTGAAATAAAATACCTAATAATAATTAAAAAGGTTAGATCCTAAATTAAAATAATTAACTCTTATATTAATGAAAATAAAGTCAAACACTATTAAAAAAAAAAACAGGACAAATTATATATGAAATCATACACAGTTTGACGGAACAACAATAATGAAAAAAATAACCATAAGATTAAAAAGAACGTTTTGATATAATATTTCTGTTTTAAATAAATGTTTTAATGAATTTCTCATTCTGTTTAACCTAATTTTGTTTTATTTATATAATATTCCACCAGTTCAAAAAATTGATGTTTACATAGTTCTTGTTCTCGTGTCTATTTTCTTACAGAATATCTCCTTTTTTCCCAGCTTTCTTTTATTAATTTGCTTGTCTGTTTTTTAAATCTATTCACTTTGTTCTATACATTTAATTGAAGTTTTCTTAGAAAATTCTAGCAAAAGAAAAACCAAAAATGAACTCACAATCTAGTCCATTTCTAATTTATTATGTTTATTATTGTTTTCCTTCTATTTAGTTAACAAATAGTTAATAATTAATTAGTGCACAAATTGTATGTTAATTAATAATATTTTTTCAAGTCTTTGGTTTCTTTTTATTTATTTTTTTTTTAAATCAATTTTATTACATTTCATTATTTGTTTCTTTAATGTTACATATAAGTTAACATAACATACAATATACATTAAATATATTATTTATATATATTCATTTTGTTAAAGTTTTATTCAACATCGATGAATAAAAATATTGACATTAGAATTCAGTACATTTTATTTATAGTTTGGTTTTAGTGTGTTTTGTTTGTTTAATGCTTAATAAATTTGTTTATCTCTTGAATTGTAATTCGTTTTGGACACACAAAGGTTTATGATTACATTATATATAAATATTGATTTTTTTTGGAACGATTTCTTTAACTATTCAGTGATTTTGTTGTTTTCCTAAAAATTAAACAATACACATCGATTTGCTTGTGTGAATATGTTGATCTCTTTGATTTAAAACAACATACATATAATATGTAATTTCACAAGAACTTTCCTTTCATTTCAGTTTTTAGTTATATCTCTGAAATGTAATTCAAAAGAACACGAGTATTTCTCTCTGCATTATTCTTGTTTCTATACAAACAA
The DNA here is from genome assembly GCA_946477585.1 of Cheilosia urbana. NCBI lineage: Eukaryota > Metazoa > Arthropoda > Insecta > Diptera > Syrphidae > Cheilosia > Cheilosia urbana. The sequence goes on along the minus strand of OX297854.1, from coordinate 11,631,283 downwards.
TATTTAGTTAGAATGCAAAACTGATTTTCATTTTTGTTTCCTAAAAGTAACTATACTTAGTTTGGTTCTTAATTTATTTTTATTTATAAAACAAAACAAATTAAGATGATAAAGTATTTATAGTTTTTTGTTTACTACGCTTGTGTAAGTAATTTTGTATTCTGTTAAATGATTTAGGCTTGTTTTGTGGATGCTAATGCATTTGCAAAAAATATGAACTTATAATAAAAGGTTTTTAGGTTACAAAATGGACGTAATTCGAAGTCGGGTGTGTCACGCAAATGCTAAAAACTGCAGGCTAATACATGCATCATGAGACGGGAAACCATTGCATGAAATTTCTTCAAAATACGTTAAGTTAAAACGAAGGTTCGAACAGATAGGTCTTTAGAGATTTAACCAAATTCCTTTTAATTTAATTGGATTAGTTCTACAAAGGACTGCCTATATTATTTGGTGATTTAGGCTGAGTTCATAAAAGTAAAAATGCGGCAGCACTGCAATTTTTGCGTTCATGAATATAAAAGTACTGCATTATCTTTGCATGAGGGCAAGTAAGCACTGCGTTTTTATAAGTCAAATGACAGTCAAACTGCGATCAACTCTGCGTTGAATTAATTTTGTTATGTGGCCGAGTTGCAGGAAGATGGCAGGAAAAACTATGTAAGTAAAATAAATGAAAATTGAATGGATTTATCCAAAATAAATGAAGGATTTTTTATAAGAAAGTTCAAATATATTATTTATAGGAATAAAAATAAATAAAAATAAATATTTGGCGCAACAGGTCCGGAGGAACCCTAGGCCTAGCTTCTCACAGCCATTCGTTTTGTGTGAGTTTTTCATTTTTGGAACGAATGGATGGGATCTACAATTTTATGCCGACTCCAAACGGCTAATTGAGAAGCTCTTTCAAGACATTTATACTCTCGGATGTTTGTCAGACGTTCGCGAGAGGTAGCGCAGTGGAAAAAACCATAATTTTGGTTTTTGCGGGATTCGAACCTGAGACCCCTCGCTTAGTAGTCCAACACACTAACCCTAAGCCACTGCGACTACGTTTTATAGGAATGAAAGTGAAAAAAAAAAATGTACTGCATATTATGAACAATTTTTCGGAAACGCAAACTGCAAACTTGCAACAGTATTTCTGTTCATAATTGCATTGAATCAATATTTTTTGCAAGGGATGTGCAACAATGTTGCAATTATGAACTCACCCGTAGTTAGCATCATCAGAGCGATAAAGGAACCTGCCAACGGTTTATCGCAATATAACACACCCACAAACATTGATAGAAGTGTATAAAGTATTTACAAACTTTATTAAATCCCCGTACACCCGAACTTTTTAGACGATTATCGATGAAACGTTCAAGTATTACCGGTCTAACGTTTTTACTATCTCATCTCAGTACCAAATTGGTTAAATTTAGTCTCCATGATCAATCATATTCTAAAAGCGGTATCGTACAGACGAGAACCGGCATAAATGATTTTCGTCCTGGAGAAATTTGAGTGGATAGAAACTTAAAACCCTTGTCTACTTTCCATTTTTTTTTACAAACTTGTCATTAATAAAAACATATGAAGGTACAATGCTCGGTGGAGCTTAAGCCTTGGGCGGAGAGTTTATCAAGTTGTCTTAACAAACAGCTCTTTAAGTTTGAAATTTTGAAAGAAGGCAATGATTGTTTCTTGGAGAAAGAAATAAAAATGAACGGGAACTATTGTTCGTTTTGGTTTATTAAATGCTTTATTAAAGGTTTTCCTTTGACACATTGTTCTGGCTTTAATTTATGTATTTCGTGATGAGTGACGAATGCAATAAAGAAATGAAAATAATGTATGCACATAATGAACTTTTTAACTGATAGTGAAGTAGCAAGCGAATCAGCGCCTGAAAAATTTGTAAAGCTGTTTTGTCTTTTAAGTCTGATATTAAGGCCCGTTTGCTGATACTGTTCATAGCGATTTAAGTTTCACTTAAAATCTTATGTAACAGTTTATGACATAGAAAAAGTAGCCAATAAGGTATTTAAGTAGAACTTAAATCGCTATGAGTAGTATCAGCAAACGGGCCTAAATGTTTTAACGGCAATTTTCCAGTACGGACATAGGCATCCAGTGTTCATATTGTTGATCGTAGAGAAGGGATCAATGCTTTTAATGTTTTTTTTCGTAGCTCACATGTATTTACGGATTGAAATTATAAAATAGGTTTTCGGGAAGACTTTATGCATCTCCTCAAAAACGATCCAAATGTCTTTATTGTTCAAATGTAAAAGATCTTTCCCGTACCTCCGGTTGGCTTTGCTTTCGCGAAATATCGTGTATAGGTGTAGGAATTAGTACAATTTAAGGTTTTATAAAACCAGCACTGGTGACCGGGGCGTTTTCAACCATATTCAATCCGACAGTCAAGCGGCATTATGAATTTCAAATCTCTTGCGTTTTTCTTCAATGCACAACAGGAACAAGTATTTTTGTGTCCTTTGTCTCGAAGAGATATTGCCTGTTAGGGTTTTTACAAAGATTCTCTATTTTTCAAACCAACATTTTACGACCTGTATACATTTTTTTTTTTTTTTTTCAATTAACACTTTTCCGCAGACCCTCTGGTTTCTAGTATACTGAACGAGTAATTTTTCGTCAGCAAATGATCTAATTTATGGTAGTAATACAAATTTCTCAATACATTTTTTTTTGTTCTTTTGACATTACAGATCGCACAATAAAACTATGAGATGGGCATCATTGGTAATTCAATCCGTTCTTGGAGCGCTTTTTCATACACTGGAGTTCAGTGTTCATGACTTGTTATTTTGTTCGACCGCTTGATTAACATGTAGTCTGTCGAAGTGAGATAGTAATAAATACTATCACGAAAGAAAAGTTCTTCTCTATTTTTACATTTGAAACATTTGAAAATATTGTGATGCTGTTGTTGATGGGTTGTTCCCACATTTCTTTCAAAGTCAACTTTGTTATATATATATCAATTTTTTAAACTGTGTCAGAACATGGGAGATGCTAGGCCTAGGCCTTGACCTGTGGTGCGACTCAGCGTTGCCACTTAAATCTTAAGTAGTACCTGTTTTTTTTTTTGTATCGAAATTAAATAGTATATATAATATTTAATATAATAATATTTATTTAGATAGTCCTTCATTTTGTTTGTTTAATTCTACCCATATTGCCACAATATCGCTATGCTATTTTGATGTCCACATTTCAAAATAAGATCGAAAGCCCCAATCAACAAGCTCCACTGCTCATTTAAAATTTACAAATTTGCTTCCTTACAGTGAAACTCCTTAAATACATTTAAAATGGTTGGCTCTTAAGAAATGTAGTACTTGAGTAACAATGTAGTATGCAGTATGGCGTTAAAAAAGCCAGCAAATATGTAGCTCCGTACAACATATGTAGTACAAGTGGTAACGCTGGTGCGATTACGGTTTTTTTTTTTAACATCATTTTGGTTACTTGTTCCATGATAACAAAAACTTGCCACAAGCCTATTCAAAGGCCCAGTTATAGACAGGTACGTAAAAAGAAAACGGAAAAATGTTTTTTCTTTTGCTTTTGAATAGTTTTCCACAATCTGTGTCTCTAACTGCAGCTTATAAATTATTAAAAAAAATACAATTTATCAGGAAATTCAGCACAAAATTCGATACAAAAGGAATTGGTATATTTTTTTTAACCTAAGGGAGCTTCCACACCGGATGGAAAACAAACAAAACTTCTTAGACAAACAAAACTGTTTTTCTGCGTATTTCTGAAATTTAAATACACGCATTTAAATACGCGCGCCCACACTGAATAAGGCAAAACAAACCAAGAAAACAGAATAAGGCGTTTTATTCCATCCGGTGTGGAAGCTCCCTAAGACTTTTCGGGTTAAAACATCAGACAATTCCACAAAAGTTGAACAAATCGTTCCACTAAAATGTCACTTTTACTGTTTAACCCAGAAAAATATTTTCTGAAAAAAATCACATGCCTAATATACCTAATTTTTCTGAAAAAAAGTCTTGCAGTCATTTTTCTGAAAAAAAAAAAAAAAAAAAAAAAAAAAATGTCTTGCAGTCAATAGCTTGCTTTTCTTAGCTGACAGATTTTTTCTCATCGCTATAAACCGATTTCCGTAAAGTAAATATCTCATTTTTCCACTGTATGCGCTTTCTGATGTCTAAAAAGCGAGTGCCCCAGCTGTTCGAGATGGATCAAATTGGAATTGCTCGCCCCAATGTCTTAGCCGACAAACATTTTTTTGTTTGGTAACACATTCGTGACCCACCACTGGCTTCAAATAGTTTTCTTAATTCAATACAACAAAAAATATTAACAAAAATATGTCAGGTATAAAAAGTTATAGAACACTTGTGTGTTAAATTTTATTAAGGCATTTTGTATGTTTTTCTTTCTTTTTTTTTAAGTTTTAATTTTCTTTTCTTTTTTTTTTCGTTTATCTTTGGATTGAATACAATTTTCTCTATATATTTATAAAAAAAAAAAAAAAAAAAAATACTGAAACAAAAAACAGTAAATATTTCTGTCCAACAAAAATGTCTGGTTTATGGGAGAATTTCTGTTAGAATGTCTTTATAGCAAGGCACTAATCGTAATTGTTTTTTTTTTTTTATCTTTTAATTTTCTACAAACCAATAAATGTTGTGGAGAAATGTTTTCTTTTGTTTGTTTGCGAAACCTGATTTCTGTAGTTTGTTTGCTTTATTTTTCTATGTATTTGTTTCTTTTGTTTGTAGAAAAATGCTATTTCTGTAGATAAGTTTGTTCTTGTGTTCGGAAAATCTATATAAAGTTCATATATTCTGCAAATTACAAAATACTTTTTGTTTTATTATTTCTGCTAAATGTACACAAAAAAATAGAAAAAAAAAAATGTTTGTTCAGTAATTCAGTATTTTTCCCATTCATTTACATTTCTTTATTTCTTTTGAACACAATTGTGTTGTTTCAGTTTTTTTAAGCATATATATTTTAGTATATATACATATTTATTTTTTTGTTCACTAAATTTTCTATTTTGTTTATCTTGTTGGTATAATGCAGTCTTTGCGGCAAAAGGAAAATAAAATATATATAAAAAATAAAATAAAATTATAAATTAATTGCAAGTTGTAATATAGTAAAAATAATTTATATTAATCAGAATAATTGACTGACTGATGTTCTTCATCTTTTGCTTATTATTTGATTTTTTGTTTTACGTTTAAATAAATAATAACAATAATAGATATATTTACCCCATAAAAATTGTTTTCTACTAGTAGTATGTGTGGTGGTGGTGGTGGTGGTGGTGGTGGTGATTTTTTGTGTCAGCTTTGCAGATGTTTTCTCTGTGAAAATATCTTCGTTCTTGATTTGCTTTGCTCGTGTGGTATGTGAATAGGATGAGAGAATGTTTCTTTTTCTTTCGTCTAACTTACTTAGCCTTAAACACGTTAAACTAGTACTTTGTTTTTGTTGCTTAGCATTCATATTTTAGTTGTGTGTATGGTATACTTTTACAAGCTAACATTATAGGTATATCATATATTTATTTACTTTTTTTTAGAATAAACAAAAACTATGGATTTTTTAAGCTTACAATTGTGTTTAGTTCGAAAGTAAAATATAAAAACTAAGAATAAATAAATCCATCTGTTATTTAATATATAATTTGTTGTTTTAATTAATATTTACAAAGTCATTTTTGATTCGAGATTTTCTGTGTTTCTTCTTTTGTTTTTGTAATTTGCTTCATCAAATCCATTTTGTATTCTTAACTAATTTTGCTTGACTGTATGTATAGTTGCTTTTTTTTTATTATTATTATTAATCATGAGGAACAATTAACGTAAATAGTTATATGTTTAGGATTATGTTTGCATTGTCTTTTTTTTTTTCAATTTGGAGCAAAAACAAATAAAAGTTGTGGTTTTTCAAGTTTAACGAAATTATTGCATTTATTTATGACCCTTGTTATTATATCTGTAGCTTGGTTTAAATAAAGAAAATTTAACAAAAAGAAGTAATTTATTGGTGTGTGTGTGTGTGACCAGATAAGGGCAAAAGTTAATTAATGATAATAACATTAAATGAAAAAAATTAAATAAAATAATAATATATATAAAAAAAAAAAAAATTATACAAGTTTATAAATAATTTGAGTTAAATTATTTACTCTGACGGTGGTTTTTATTCTCGTTCTTCCCATTTTTCTCTAAGTTTTTGATATAAAAGCAAAGCGCGCCGAAATCTGCAAACAAAAAAAATAAGAAAAATGGAAATTTTTTTTCAAATAAAACAAATTACATACTAGGCAGAAGATTTATTTTATCGATCGGATACTTTAATGAAATTATATGGAAAATTAGGTGGACTATCTAGCTTAAGTTGTTTTGGCCGTAATAGTCTTAAAGGTTTGAGGAGTTTTTCGCAGGGTTTCTCGGTCCCGTTTGCATTGACGGGATTTGGAGAAGGATATTAAAGAGCGGAATATACGCATTAGAAGAAGCAGAAAACAACGCATCACTCGTTTATTTGGAGCGCGAAGGTGGGAAATTAGAAGGCGACCGCAACTAACTTGGAAGCCCCACTGGAGGCAGCTGGCCAAAAATAGCGCTTACTTAAAGTCCAGGTCCAACCTAGACTGAAGCGCCCCAGTAAGTAAAAGTAGTAATCTTGGATTGATTTGAATTGATGTAAATGTATCATGAAGCATAACATTGTTGAACTAAGTTGTAAAATAGCTGTACGCTTTTTGTAGCTTTTTGCTTTTGATATTAGGCATGGACACATACCAAACCCTTCTAATGTGAATCTCCATGGTCTTAGTCTTGACAATTAAATGACAATTACATTCGATACGTTTATATGGATGCGAAATATGGGCAGATACACTTAAATAGCCAGAAGAACAGGAAACAGATGGCAGCAGTACAGAGACGCGGAGCCCTCCCCATCGCAAGTTCTTACCGCACTGTAAAAGAACCAGACGCTCTTGTCGTTGCAGGGGTGATACCCATTGACCTCTAAGCCGCAGAGAGAAAGCTAGTATATGAGCAGAGAGCGGAAGTAGGAGCAGAAGCGGCAATCACTGAAGCAAAACACGCCACCAAACAATTAGGGCAACAAAGGTGGAACTCTCAATAGACCACAAGGTCGCAGTGCACTAGACCCTCTCTATTATTATTTTTATTACTCTGAAACAAGAGGTAGATGGACCGCCAGGCTGAGAAGAGACGTCGCTGAATGGACAACGCGAAAACACGGAGAAATAAACTATTATACCATGCAGTTTCTAACCGGACATGGATATTTTAATGCATACCTACACAGGATGCGGAAAGTAGACAATCCGATATGCCAGTATGGCGACTCATTGTTAGACGACGCTTTTCATACCTTCTTCACGTGCAGCAGAAGAAAGACAGTATTTGGAATCGGAGATAGGTTATATTTCTCCCGAAAATATCATTGGGAAGATGATCGCAAGCGAACGCAACTGGAAATGAGTATCGGCGTTGCGTGCTCAAAACCAAGAAGAGAGAAAAAAGCCAGAGCCCACCCTCATAGAAGAACAGGAAAGTTTATGAGGTAGAAGGATAATAACGGCCCCCCGAAGTAATACGAATAGTGGTTCCAGGGAGAGGGGGAGTTAAGTCAGTAAGAGACTGACACACCAAGAAAATTAAAATTTCTTCGCCCTTCCTATAGGAAAAAAAAAAATCTGATGTTGACTACATTTGCCATGCAATTTGAACAAGGGCTATATGATTATTAAAAACATAAAGACCGATCAAAACAAAACACATAAAGCTAGCATCAATACGTTTAATATAATGTACAAATAGAAATAAATTTAATTCAAAGATCACTTACCTTAACGTTATAAATAGTTGCTGCTTTGTGATATCATTAATGAAATGTTATCATCCAATTTGTGTGTCTTGTTTTTTTTTTTTTTGGCAAATAGCAGGAAATATATTATATGAGGACATATTTATTTTTACTATCAGTTTTGTGTGTGTGTGTTTTGCTTCTCCTAAATCAAAAATCGTTAAGATCCTTTAGTTTTGTTCAGTTGCATACGTATGTATCTCAAATTTAAAAATAGTTGTTTGTTTTCTGTTGATTCCCTCCAAGTTCCATGGTGCAATATGTTCTAGTGACACATTTTCATTTTGAAATTTTAAGTTATCTCTCATGTTTGCTTGTGTGGTTTGTTTTCTCCTTGTTTCCTTAATTGTTTTGGTATGTAATTGCTTTTTGTGTATAATATAAATAATGAGTAAGGAAGGTTGGTGGTGAAATATGCAAGCCTCTCTCTTATCAACAGCGTTTGTGGGGAAGGCGCGCTTACAAATCGTCATCGTCTGGACCTTCGATCAAATCTTCCGGATCATCAAACTCCGAGACCATTATAATATCATCTGTGGCGTAATTCGGATCAGTCACATCTGGATCATCGATATCATGCTCCGCGCCATTGCCACCGTCGAGTTTTCTTCGTTTTCGCTTGGCTGAAGGCGGGGAATGTAAAACAGTTTCTTCGACATCTCTGGATTCTACAACGTTTTGTTGTTGGTGGTTTTGCTGCTGCAGTAGTTGCTTCTGTCGCAGTAGTTCCATTTCTTCAGGAGTACGCTTCTTACGAAACTCATAGACCAGAGGAAAGATGTGTTCAATGGCAGCTTGTACGTTGGCCACACTGGCAGCTGTGTATGAGAAGAAGAAGAAAAGCAATTAAAAAAGAAGCCAAAATAGAAGATATCAACCAGTATTAACATTAATTTAGCCTACACATTTTATGATAATGATGATCCAAACATGGTGTCGGGACCGGCAAATTTGCATATATGTACAGTTCATATGCATTGAAAATTTAAATCGAAGGAAAATAATTTAAACAGGTAGTAAAATGTTAGAGACGTCAATGTTCCAATCTTCCTTCCTCTTAACTGCGAAATAAAACTCTCGACTCTTTTTAATTTATATCAAAATTTAAGAATCGCCAAACGAACCGTCTTCGACCACTACAGAAACGCAATACGCAACTCCCCGTAGACAATTTTCTTCTTTTTTTTCGTTTTACCTCGATGTTGCCAGATTGCTACCAAAAATTTACTTGAAATTAGATACATAAAACAACAAACGAAAGCATTACTGGATACACTACGCGGAAGTGTTTCTTTAACTTTTCGCTAACCCACCCGTCGAAGAGACGAAACGACGCGTAAACTAAAAATGTAAAAAATTCTATTAATTTGCATAAAGAGGCCGGTTTCGCGTTCGATTCGTTTAGTAATTGAAGATATGAAGAAACAAAATTTGCTTTAGAAATGTTCGCCTTAACTGGTAGGTATCATATAAATTTGCATAATAAGCTTATCGGTTTAACGCTACAATTCTTTTGAAAATACGTGTTTTAGCAATAAGCCAGATATAATGATTTTCAATCATTGCATAATTCTTTGGTCTAAATCTAAATCCCGGCCTACGCAGATGCAGCTTGTCTCTAATCGCAAGATTAAACGTCGAGAAGCTGGATATACGCTGAGGTAGTTACCTTTTATTATTATTATTATTATTATAGTTTATTATCAGGTAATTTAAATTACATGGTAATATTAAAGTTACTGAGCCTAGCTGCAAAGACTATTGGCTCTATATCTATAGTTAGTTAGTGTTTATATGGAAAGGTTAGCTCTAGTTACAAAGTTTGATATCATTTCAATATTGGCGGGACTAGGGTTACTAAGTATTTCGTATATTGAGTTGTCTTTGGCTATATTATTGATGATGGGTCTCAATTCGGTGCAGTTCTCCAAAATATGCGTTATGTTTAATGCAGAGTTGCAGGTGGTGCAGGTTGGAGGGTTGTGTTTGGTCAGGAGGTACTTATGGGTAGCTGAAGTGTGTCCGAGTCGCAATCGCACAAAGTTTGAAATTTGATGTTTAGGGATTTTTGTGGGGTATACCGGGTTCACTCTTTCAGGGTTAACTTTTTTGTAGTGATGGTGGTATAGACTCCAGTCTCTTCTGATTAAGCTTTTTGTGGCTTCTTGAGTAAGTTTTAACAGATCTAGTTTGGTATAAATATCAAATCTGTATACCGGGGCGCTTTTGGCAGAGTTAGCTGCGGTATCAGCGTTTTCGTTACCTTGGATCCCGACATGTCCAGGAGTCCACATTAGCTTGATTTTATTTGGTGATTTGATAAGCTGAAGTCTGATTTTTGATATAAGCTCAGTGTTGTTGTTAGGGTTATTGATAGCGTTTAGTACCGAAATGCTATCGGAGCATACAATATGTTTTCCTTTGCGATTCGTTGCTATATTAGCGGCTTGGAGGATAGCGAAAGCTTCTGCTGTAAATATTGATGCAACTTCGGGTAGATTACCAATGGAGATAATGGATCCATTTTCCAGTGAGACAGCAAATGATGTGTGTTCTGTAGTCTTTGATCCATCAGTGAAGATAAGGCTCCACCCATCTGATTTTAACTCTGAAGAGATACTGGCGAAGAGTTGACAGTAGGTTGTATTGCTGGTGTTTGCTTTTTTGTAGTTGGCTAGGGTCAGTATAATAGATTCTGAGTTCATTAGCCATGGGGGATATCGTGGGACAGGAATCCGGTTTAGCCTAGTTGGGATGTCTACTAGCGATGCTTTTTCAAATATGGTTGTTATGGCGGATGGTATTCTCTTTATAAGCTTATAATCCTTTGCCCTCTTTACGTCCTGGTCAATAACTGAGTTTTTGGAGAAAACTAGTTTCGCTGATAGTTTTAATGTGATAGCGTCTCTTCGTTCCTCAATGCTCATAAGTCCGGCTTCTGCTAATATGTTTTTTATTGGAGTGGTAGGGAAAGCGTTTATGCTTCTTCTGGCGGCTTGGTGGTATAAGGGTTTTATTATTTTTAATGTTGATTGTGGACAATACCCATATATATATAACCCATAGTCGATTTTACTTAAGACTAACATTTTCGTTATGTTTGTTAGAGTGTTAATATGAACATTGCTTTTCTTACAGGCTAGGTATCTTATAATATTAGTTCTTGCAGCTAGGGATTTCTTTAGTTCTAAACAATGTTGTTTCCAAGAATACTTATTATTAAAAACTAGTCCTAAAATTGTTAAGTTCCTAACATTTTCGATAAGTATGTCGTTAACATTTATGTTAAGTTGAGGACAGTTCTGTTTTCGACAAATATGAAGCAATTTGCATTTTTGGATTGAAAGCTTAGCACCTGATCTTATTGACCACCGTAAGATGTCTTCGATTGCGAGTTTAAATGCAGTTTTGCTTCTATTTATCTCATTAGCTTTACATAATATATATATATCGTCCGCATAGATGCAGTGATCTAATAATTGGTGCTTTGATAAAATTTTGCTAATGTCGTCAAAAGCGATTATAAATAAGACCACCGAGAGAGGTGATCCCTGGGGGATGCCGTTGTGCAAAGGGTAGTTGCGAGAGTAGGTGTTATTTAATTTGATGCAGAATTTTCTATTAGTTAAAAATGATCTGACGTAATTATATATTTTTTTCCCAATGCCCCATTTTGCCAATTTTTTTAGGATGACATGAAGGCCTATTCTATCGAAAGCTTTTTCAAAGTCAAGGGTGAGGATTGAGATGTGTTTTTTCGTTGATAATGCTTTCGAAGTAAAGAAGTCAATGTGCAGTAGGGCATCAATGCATCCTCTGTTAGCTTTAAATGCTACTTGATTGGGGCTGATAAGCTTATTTGTTTCAGCATACCATAGTATACGTTTAGCAATAATTTTTTCCAGGACTTTCGACAGGCATGGGATAAGAGAGATTGGGCGATATCCTTCGACTGAGGTCTTTTCTTTGTTTGGTTTTGGGATGGGTAATATTGTGGCTATTTTCCAAGTTTGGGGGATAATAGCAGTATCTAGGATATTGTTGTATAGGCATATAATTCTTTGTTTAGCATATTGGGAAAGATTTTTCAGCATGGGGTAAGATATCCTATCCCTACTTGGAGTTTTGCCTTTCATTTTGTTTAATGAAGCTTCGAATTCGAGAAGCGATATTTTTTGTTCAATGCGTCGAGCAGTCGGGTTGGTTGGATGTTGAGGTGGGATACTGTTAAGTATATTGGATTTTTCACCGTTAAATGTATCGGAGAAATTCTTATTTTCCGAAATTTCAGACCAAGTTTGTGCAAAAAGATCGCATATTTCAGGGGTATCTGTTATAATACCGTCTGTGGATTTGATGCTATTGATTGAGAGTGAAGTGGAATTTCCAGTCAGACGGCGAATATTTTGCCATATCTTAGCAGGGGAGGAGTTGGGACTTATAGTTGAGGTGAATTCGTGAAAACTTTTTGCTTTAGAGTCCTTGAGCAATCGTCGAAATTTAGCATTTGATTTTTTGTAGTTTATGAGATTTTGCGTGGTGGAATTCTTTTGAAAGTTTTTAAGGGCAATCATTTTTTCTTTCCGTAGTGCTGTTAATTCGGGGTTCCACCAAGGTACGACGTGACTACGTTTTATTGGGGCCGTTTGAGGGATGGAGGCATTTGCGGCAGTTCTGATTGCGTTTTGTAGCAGAGCGGCTTCTTTGTTATTGTTTGGGGATACGGCTCCGCTGGTTAGGTATTCAATAGTTTTGTTACAAAACAGTTTCCAATTGGCCAGGTCTGTTTTGAATTTAGGACTAAATGTTTTTGATTTGTTAAGGTGGGCAATGTTAAAGGCTGTAAGTATCGGAAAGTGGTCGCTGTTGTGGAGATCATCTAAAGTCCTCCAAGTTATTTTTGGAGACAGCTCAGGTGAACAACATGTTACGTCTATGTGCGTAAGTGTATTGTGCGTTGAAAGGTGGGTAGGGGATCCGTCGTTCAAGATAACAAAGTTTGCGCTCAGAAAGAAGTTTTCTAGTATATGCCCCTTTTTGTTAGTTTTTGGGGAGCCCCATAGTATACTCCATGCATTGATATCACCTCCGAATATGATAGGGGGATGGACTTGGTTTATGATATTAACCAAGTCGTTCTTATTGAATGTACTTTTTGGAGGGAGGTATAAGTTTATGTATGTGAACTTTGTTTTGAGTTGTATCTCGACAGCTAGGACTTGTAGGTTTGAGTTTAGAGGTACGATTTTATGAGGTGTGTTTGTTCTAATCAGCAGTGCTACACCTTGATTGTGTGTGCCATTACTTGGTAGATTATGAAAGTAGCCTTTAAAGGCTCTTGGGTAGAGAGGGGTATAATTGAAGGGGCAGTGTGTTTCTTGCACGGATATAATGCTGGGATTGTGCTGTTTGATTATGATGTTAAGCTCATCAAGGTTGTTAGTGAAACCATTCATATTCCATTGCAGAATATTGAGAGCTCCGTTAGGATTACACTGGACCCACGAGCTTGTTTTACCTAAGGCAAAAGAAGTGTGGCTTACCGAGTGTTGGTTTTGTTTTTGGATTGTGTTGTTTGTTTTCTGTTGTAAGTTATAGAGGTAGGTGGACGTAGGTTGTTCAGAGCTTTGACTCTGCAATTCGGGAGCTGAAGCAGTCAGGCTCTCTACAGAGCCCAACTGATTCAGCTCTCGAATCGCAGAGTCATTGTTTTGGTTAATGTTTTTACTATTACATGTCGACATCATGTGTCTCTGTGTTATTTGTAATATAGTAATCGTTGTTCTCCAAGAGTGTTTGGGTAACAGTTGATAAAGGTGAATGGGTGGGGGGCTTAGGGTTATTGTTTGTGGTTCGAGTAGGTGAAAATTGGTTATTTGTGTTGGTGTTTAAGAGAGGTTGTGGAGAGTTCGAGATGGTTTGAGCGGAATGAGAGGAGGGAGTATTAGAGTTTGATGTAGTGGGGGCTGTCGTTGTGGTAGCAGTAGGCTTAGGCTTGTCACTTGAGTTTGCATGTGGTTTAGACTGAGTGGGAGATGAGTTTGGGTTTGATAATGTGAGAGCGGGTGGAGTTGCAGTTGGAGTTGCATTGGGCTTGAAGGTGTTTACTTTTGAGTTTGAGTAGGGTGTGAGTTCGGATTTATTTATTTTTCCGACTTTTTCTGTTGTGTTGGTATTTACTTTAACGCTATTTGTGTGTGGTGTTGTGATTTTTTCTTTTTCATCGTTGTTTGTGGCTGGTGTGGGCAGGGGAGGAGAGAGGGGGACATTATTTTGGGATTGTGAATTTGTAGTTTTCTTAATCTTTTCGGCGAAGGACTCGGTCAGCGGGGGGGTTTGAAGTGAGTTCTGTTGACTATATATCCGTTTAGCTTCCATCATAGTGCATTTTTTTTGATGTTTTGATCGTTATAATCTCTTTTGCTTGTTTGTAGGCAGGGCATGCTTTGGAAGACGATTGGTGGGGGAGGGAGCAGTTTGCACACATTACCCGAGTGCACGGTTCTGGTGTGTGCGGTGGCAGGTTACACGATTCACATATTGTGGTGTTATTGCAGCGCTTTATTGTGTGGCCAAGTAGCTGGCAGTTGCGGCAGCGCATGGGGTTTGGTATATACTCGGTTATTTTGGCGGTGTAAAAACCAATATCCACTGTTTTGGGGGCTTGATAGAGGTCAAATGTGAAGAGCATGAGACCTGTTGCTCTTTGCTTTCCATCGTCATATTTTTTAACGAATTTATAAATTTCTGTCACACCTTGGGATTTCATTTCGCTAACAATTTCTGTTTCGGCGACGTTTATTAGGCATGGAGCGAACGCTATTCCTTTCTATTGGTTAAGGCGATCGTGCAGCTTTACTATTACTGGGCACACACCAGCAAGATCTTTAGCTTTTAGGAAAAGGTCTGCTGTTTTTTGTGATTTCACAAAAATTAATAGACTACCGTCACGAAGTTGATTTATATTTTCGTAATCTTTGCTAATACTATCTATAGCTTTTTTGAGAAGGAATGGGCTAAGGGACGAGATGGGCTTTTCACTATTTTTCGAAGACATAATGATAAAACGAGGATTTTTTGAGTTGGAGTGTGAAGGGAGGTCTGGGAACATGTTTAGGGGCAAAGTGTTGTGTTTAGGTTTTTTCCTTGGCTGGAGGTCGGGGTCGGGGTCTGGGTCGAGGATTCCGTAACGACCACCTTGCTTTGGCCCGTGGGCCATTTTAGCACTTGGATGTGTACTCTCAATAGAACTTAGAAAATAAGACGAATGAGAACTAGCGATAAGAAAAATAATACGGTTTTGAAGGGAGAAACCGGTTTGCGCGCTTAGCGGAAGAAAAATCACACAATACACTGAGGTTCGATGTTATCGGCTCGAGAGTTAGTCGGTGACTGAGTTACCTTTTAATTTGTGAAACTTATTCTTTAAAAGCGGCAATTGTTAAACCCTAGCAAAAACGAATGGGGATCTTCTTGGTCGCTTCGAACGCGAAAATTCTTCGAGTGATTTTTGGTCCCGTTTGCGTTGACGGGATTTGGAGGAGAAGATTTAACAGCGAACTCTACGAGCTGTACAGCGACATCGACCTGGTCACAAAAGTACGAATTAGTCGTCTAAGATGGTTAGGACATGTAGAGCGAATGGACACCAACGCTCCGGCCCGGAAAGTCTTCGATTCCAACCCGGAGGGACAACGCAGTAGAGGAAGACCTCGCCTTAGGTGGCGCGCGCAAGTGGAAAGGGACCTCAACCAACTTTTTTTCAAATCTACATCGTTTTTTTTTTTTTTTGGCGATTTGCTACCCTTTCTGGGCTCAACATTGGTACCCCTGCCCCAACCCCTCGCAATCCTCTTGACGCTGGCCCCCTCAATTTTTTTTTCCAAATCCAGTATTTTGTTTTCCTATCAGTGTTCTGTCAAGTTAAAATCAATGTGACATTCAAAAAATATAAAATAAATGCTGCCAACCGTCTGGGAATGTGATAGAGTTCGGGAATACAACATTTTAATATTAATGAATACTATTGCTTAAGTTATTATATGTTTTTCCAACGGATAAAATTCTATGAACATGACATTCATAATATTCAGACATGATTCTATGACATCAAATTTGCCGATAGCGGAAGTGGCATATGCGAAGTGCGTTGGTGAGCCGAATTTTTTTGAAGTTACGTGACATTTGTCAATACGAATTTCTAACGCACTTAGCATTTGCCACCCCATAAAAATATAGCTTGTAGGCAACTAACGGAAAATCGGCCGAAGTTGGGGTTCTCACTATTGTCTTTGGTAAAAATACTCCTCCTTATTGTCCAGTTGGCAATTAGTACTCACTACAGTTCGCCCAATGGTCGAAATTCTATCATTACAGTGACTTGGCTTATACGCAACATAGTGGAAAACAAATTACACACAGCATTGTACCTCTGCACAATCTTCCCAACAACAATATGTTGTGTCTAAGGCAGTGAAAGTGGTTCTTAACTATTTCCCAAGGTAGGTTATGTTAGGACGCGACAGGCTTAGATAATCGGCCCTAGTGAGGTATCCGTCGGAAGGAAACATTCTCCGATTTTATACGATTCGGAGGATTTTTGCTGCGAGGTATTCCTCGGAACACCTGTTCGGAGAATTGTTCCGACAATTTGTAACGCATATGGGCTAACTACGTTGAAGTGCGATGAAGTGCATTTTTTTGTAAAATTTTTTTGACAGCTAGGTTCCGATATACTCTGACAGAAATTGGTTGCGGAATTTGTTTACGATGTGGAGTGCGGTGCGGTGAGCCATCGAAATTGTTTATTTTTCTTCCAAAGTTGGACACCTCGAACGGAATTTGAGCCTCCGAAAGAGTATGCGTTGCGGAGAATTTTCCGTTCCGACGGATACCGCGCTAGGGCCGAATATAAATACCACGTGCCAGGTCTTCGTTAAAGCTGTTTGAGCTTCAAATTTCTTTATTTGTTAAATCGCTAAAATAAAAAAAAAGCTCAGTTTTTTAAAAAAAAATAGGAGAATGAGCTCAGGATGAATGAGCTTTGGCCAAATTCACATTGTCGCCACTTCTTGTACCACTTGTTTAAGTAAAGTTTGATGTTTTGATAGCTTCCATCTCCATCATAAATTGGCATGAAATGATCGTAATACATAAGTTTACTCTATCTGATAGAATAGTTGGTGTAGTTGGAAGTCTAGCGAGCACATGTGCCTATCAATTTCCTGGAGCGTCCCAATGTCCCGGAACCCAGCAAAAGTAAATACCGATCTGCTCGTTTTTAGTTTACATACAGTAACTAAGAATGCCATCAACTAATTAACGATATTTGCAATGCAAAATTAAAGTTTTGTAATTTTCTTTACTTTTAGTGAAGAGAAACAATATCAACAAACAATAGAACGTTACATACTAAAAGGTAACAAAAAGATATTCGGCAATCCAGATCTCCAGCCGTACAGTATACTGACTCATAGCGGGCAACATAATGCATTGAAGCAGAGTAAACATGCATTCATAAAGAGTACCTTCCTTAATCCAGGAATTGAGTTTATCTACTGTCAGTAAGTCACAGCTGCCTGTTAAGTATCCCATTGCTTCGTACAGAATATTCAAATTACCAATGCATTAAAACAAAAAGCTATACGACCACTCAATAAATCAGAACTCCAGACCCGGCAGCACATTGCAAGCGGCTTATAAATTCTATTCATCGGGTACTGCGTTGCAGTTTCTAAGCAAAGGTGTAAGGGGAATTAATAATAAAATTTCGATCGTGGCCCCTACTCGTGTCGAACTTAAAACAGCTTTGCATTTTATAAAACCATCGAAGTTTTATTAAGAATCCGATGACTGCAAGCTAATAAGAATGCGATGAAAAGAAAATAAACATTTGCAGTATATGGAATGATAAGCTAACCTAACCTGGCAAAAAAAAAAAAAAAAAAACCGAAGAAGTGAAAAATGGAGCACTACATAATTGCAATAACAAAACAAGGAAGACAACTACGTACTTATGAATACATTTCGGGCAAGTATACGACTACTTATTGCATTACTTAGTAAAATTAATTCGAAGGCAGTTTGATCTAAGTGCATAGTGCGAAAAACTAAGACCCGAACCTCCTTAAACTCATTATCATTGTTAATTGTGTCCACCGACAAGATTAGCATTTTATATTAAATAAACACTAAAAATACATTTGCAAGACTTACCGGTGACGGTGATGCTTCCAGTGGAGAAGATCTTCAATGTGGCTTTTGGAAATCGCAGTTTGTACGTTACACCTGGATGTAACTCGGGCTCATAGCTGGCCTCCTTTTTGTATCGCTCCGAGAAGTTGATAATGTTTATGGCAAACGGCATACTGCACGTGCCAAGGACATTGACTACACGAAAATTATTAAAGCGAGCTCTAAATCCTAATTTTTGAAGGCAACGTGCATACCGGCGTGCTGCAATCTTGGCCTTAAAATGAAATACACAACATAGAATACGATCAACAATGGGGATAAATTGATCGAACCCACCTGATTCTCGGATGTAGCACCAGTACATGTAATACGTCCCGATGACCAGATGGAAGCCGTTGTATAGGGGTGCCGCAACTTCATAGTAACCATACCGTTCTCACGTCGAAACTCCACATTGAAGCCATTTAACGCGATCTCGCGTAAATTCAAATGGCATCGAACGCTGAAAGAGCATACAACGTTGTTTATAACTATATCAATCTCTGGCTCTGGTTCCTGCTCCTCGACGGCAGCCGCAGCAGCTTCCTGAGCTGTACCATTCGGAGGCGGTGGAGTCGCTGGATTAGATGTAGGAGTAACAGTACCATTTTGAAATGCACTCTGCTGCCTATCATCTCCATTGATTCGCTGTTGATCATCGGCTGGTGACTCTTCCTTGATGGTGCGTTGAAGTATTTGCAGGTGGTGTTGTTGTAGTTGTTGGCTAGCGCTGGAGTTCGGTGGTAGAGGCTCTTGCTTCACAATTGCATTTGTATTCGTACGATTTAGAACATTTAAGTTGCTATTGGCGGGTAATGATGTCAAATGATTGGTTGAGACGAGCCTGTTAACAGTGTTGGTACCAGCAGCCGTCGTCGTTGGATAGAGGATGCTATTCAACTCGTGCTGATGATTATTGCTAAATTGTGAAAAGTATCTAGTTTGTGTTGTTCCTGATGCTGTTGTGTTCGCTGTTGCAGCTGTGACTGTGGCATTGTAATGCTGTTGCTGATTATTATGGCTAAACATCGTATTGCTCTGATGGTGACTACTGGTGAATGAGCTCAAGTCAGTCAATGGCTGACTATGATGATTATGATGAGATGTTGTCTGATATCCAGTTACGAGAAAAGCACCCTGTGTTCCGCTGCCAACGTTGGAACCACTGCCAACTGTCGAAACTATGCTACCAATCGGTATGCTGACTTTTTCATGTGGCTTCAGCATGCGACTCTGTTGTGCACTCACCCCGCCCGAAATATGATGATGGTGCAGATGATGATGTGTGACTAAGGTGTTGCCACCATTCGCATTAATTCCTTGATGAACGACGCCAGCTGCAGCTCCCGCCGAAGAGCCTGTTGATGATGCGTTACTATTGGCTGAACTCGAGACACCGCCATTTGTGAGTGTTTTCATGCAATTCTTTTGTTGTAACAAGGTAGCCATGCCACTATTGTTACTAATATACATTAAAATTACTTTGCTTTTCCGCTGGCTGTTTTGGTTAGTGGTTGCTGATAGTTTATTTCGATGATGCCTCCGAGACTTGATTACTTGTTCTGATTGATCGTTTTGATATGCAAATATCGTATGTTGTGTTCCAAACTTTTGATTTGTTTTGTTGTCTATATCCTCCTCTTTCTTAAGTGCTATGATTTTGTTTTACAAACTCTTAATCAATAGTATATTATGTTTTTATATATATTATGATGTCTTAACAAAGGCGCTGTGCTTGGTTGTTGTATTTGTTTTCTTTTAAGGCTCCTACGCGTGTTGTGTGTCTGGTCTTCGTTCTTCATCGATTGATATCCATTCCAAATGCCACATTATTAATGTCGTGCAATTGATTTTCAAATGTTTTGTTCCGAAACACAGTCTGAAATGAGAAAGCAAATTAAACGATTTAGTACTGGCTGAACACTGAACTTGAGTATTTCGTATAAAAGCGAAGATACATTTAAGGAAACCACATCCGCGATAACGATAACATAAAACAAACCCTAAAAGAAAGCCGTATCTGTGCAACAACAACACAGAACAAGTTTCAACGAGATGGTAGTAAAATTCAAGATTGAACATGTCTGAAACGAAGCCCGTTTTAGGTTTATTGAGCCATCGTGTATGAAGTATGAATAACATTGTTGAGCGATTTCAACTCGACATAGCAAACCGCAAATCTTCTTATCGAATTAGAATTATGCAAAAGATGATGCAAAACAGTAAGTATTGGAGTAAGTACGAAAAGGCAGCGGAAACCTGCTCTGCATACCTTGTAAAGCATCAGCACGTGTTACAAGCGTCATCAATAGTTGAAGACATAAAAACGGAGTCTTTTCTTATCATAGTTCGATAATGACTTGTCATAGTTCGAAAATGGATTGTCATAGTTCGAAAATGACGTACATATTGTCCATTTTTTACAAATCTTAAAACATTCTTATCTTATTGACACTGAAAATGATAAAAAGAAGATAAGATTAGTAAAACCTAATATGACACGTCTAGCGCAAATGGTGAAATGTCAACGTTTTTTTATATGGAGTTTGACATGGTCGCTCTTCATCTAGTGGGCAGTGGAACGCGGGCAATGTGTTGATGAAGTTCTTAGCTGAAATAAGTGAATATGTAGTTGTTGCACAAATGGCCCCATTTTTGAGAAATCTCCTGGCAAAAGTGGTTGTTAGTTCGCTTATTTATTTTTACAAACAAAAGAGAGCACCGCTACAAGTTTGTAGCGCATCATTACAGCGAATGGAACAGAAAGGCTTTTACTTCTATAGATTTTTAAGCACAAAAAGACAAAACAGTGTTACATACTAGAATGCTTTTTGACTTTAAACCTGCAAACCATGAACTTATAATTAATAATACACTAGTATTTAGTATTTAGTATTTATTTAGATCTACGACAGAAATACATCAACAGATCGAGAATGAAAGAAAAATAAATATAAGTGCAATAATAAATAGTAATCATCTTAATGCTAACAATACGAGTTCCTTAAATCTAGGTCCAGGTAAAGCAATATCAAGTTGATCGTATACAAGACTAAATAACTTACAACTATACGTAACAGGCTCATTGGCCCCGTATAAAGTGAAGTGATGAACTTCGGACTCTAAGAACCCTTTGGGGGGCATAAATACAAATTAGGGAAAGTAAGTTACTACAGTCAATAGAGGAACAGAGTAAATCTCTAACAAACATAACACAATGCATTTTACGGCGAACTTCGAGGGAATCAAAACCCAACAGCAAACATTTAGAGCGGTAAGAATAGTGAACATTGTCATTTAGAAAGAAACGACGTAGAGCATATCGCAAAAAGTTTTTTTGAACTTTTTCGATTCTATTAATATTTTTCAAAGAATACGGGTTCCAAACAACAGTACAATATTCCAGACATGGACGAACAATGCTTATATAAATGGCTTTGAGAGTATAAGGATCCTTGAAATCAGATGAATTTCTTTTCAGTAATCCTAGAGCCGAGTTAGCTTTTGACATTAATTTGTTAACTTGTGGATCAAAGGTAAGTTTACTATCGAAAACAACACCAAGATCTTTAAATTCCACTACAACATTATATTGTTTGGTCTCCAAAACGATAATCGGGAATTAGCGTATTATGTGTCCTTATATAAGACATGGTGGCACATTTGTCCATATTAAGATGCAGATCATTCAGTTTACACCATTCAAAAAAATATTCTAAATCTCTCTGAAACAAAAGACAGTCCCTGAAACTAGAAATAGTCGCAAAAAATTTACATCATCCGCATACAAAAGACAATGACAACAATTTAGAATTTTCGGCAAATCATTAATAAAAATGAGAAAAAGGATAAGCCCACGATGACTTCCTTCCGCGACACCAGACACAACGGTTATTTGAACCGAAACCAATTGTCCTATAGAAACAAGTTGTTTTCTGCCAAACAGATATGACTTAAACCATGAAAGTAATGAAGTAATGGACCGAAAAATCCGTAACACTTAAGCCTTTTTAGAAGGATATGCAAGTTAATTCTACTAAATGCCTTCACAAAATCAGTGTAAACTACGTGCACTTGCTTTGATTCTCAATGGAACTTAAGCAATAATTGGTAAATTGAACCAGGTTAGAGCAAGTCGAACGACCCTTCTAGAATCCATGCTGAGAATCACTTATAAAGTTACTTAAGATAAATACCATCCGTTCTTTCACTAGGCGATCCAAAAGCTTAGGTATAATAGAAAGTTTAGAAACTGGTCTATAATTCGAAACTATTGCACAGTTCAACATTATTTGTGTTATTCTAAATAGCACAATAACATTTAGAAATATTTTTCGCCGAATTAAAACATCCTTGTTGCAACCCATCGGAAGTTGTTTACCATCTGCAAAATTTACAAATCTCTATTACTCCTCGCACAACAAAAGGATTCGTATTTTTTTCGCTTTTAGTTCCCCGAAAGAAGAAGATTTCGGTCGTTCATCTGATAACCCCAGGCGATTATTTGAATTTTTGAACCATGTGAAATTGTTGGCGTTGCGGCAAATGTCAGTGAAATCGTTGGCGATTTGCCAAAAACCACACGAAGGAAACAAAAATATCCAGAGGAAGTCTATCAGCCCACCGAAAACGATGCTTTACTGATGCTGAGTCAATCTTCTAAATAAAGATAATAAAGATATTCCACATTCTAGTCAATGGAACGCAACTTGAATGCAAGAACCCTATGTGACAACTGCTGGTACAATTTGTTAAATTTGCGTTTGAAATTTTTCTCAAACTTTAAACTTGCTAGCCATAAATTAATGGACTTAATTGTTAAAATACAGGACCCTTATACAAATATCAAACAATGTAAGAAACAAAATGCGTTACCCCACAATCTGTCCGAATTTTTTAGTCATATATATGCAGGCGACCGCGACATAACGACAAATCGAAATGCGTCTATATGATTGTTTAAAAATGCACAGAGAGGTTCATAAAAATTAATGTTATTCAAATTTCTTCTTCATAAATTATTGAGACTCTACTCGTTCACTGATCACTGCACGCTTACATATTATTCCGATCGTGTCTAAAATACATATAAGAGATGATATTTGTTCTAATAAATAAATCAACTCTCCTGCGAACACCAACGAGAATGTATGTAAATGTGTGTGTAATATCATTTGTTGTTAGTCATTAGAAATGAGCACGATTAATGGCGATAGATAGGTCGAATCGAGAAAGAGTTAGATTATACTGCGTCATATTTGTTTATACATATTCATTGTTACACGTGAATGTTGTGTGTAAATTTCTGCTGTCATTCAACTTGAAACTGCGCACAAGTATTCACATTTTTATTGATTTTTTTTTAACGTTATTTTCAGGTACTTTAGCTGTCATTTTAATAGATTCACTTTGACAAACTTCGCCAATGGATTGACGAAAACAAGTTCGCTATTAAAATAACGATGTGAGGTTAGACCACATGTTAACTGTTTACAGAGTATCATAACCGTAAATAGTTCAATTCAAGAGAAGAACAACAACAAAGAACAGGCAAGGTAAGACCTATTAAAATATCGAATCTAAACCTAGCTCGGTCGCATATGCAAATCGTGTGAAATATGAGGTTCATTGAGAGCGAGACTTCCACCACCTAGCTAATACTTTCAATTTACTCTCAGCAGCAACAACTACAAGCTACAACCGCCTACAATTTGTCACTGTCCGCCCGCCTGCTACTGCTGTCTCGGATACACATATAGTACTAGTATAGATCGTAGGAAGTGAACACTATGTAATCTTTGATACATTTTTTTCTTAAATGGGGGCACTTAAGATGATTAATTCCAGCGATTGTGTTATTATTATTAGTTTCTAAAGTCTTTAGTTCCTCGGCGTTGTGTTTCATTCCCCCCCCCCCCCCCCCCCCCTCCCACTCTGTGTCAATTAGAGTTGAAATCGTTTAAAAAAAAAAAAAAAAAAATTACAATTTAATCGACATAACCTAATCATGATCCATTGTATACTGCACTGCACAGTCAGAAACGGAGGCAGCCAAATGCGCGCAATTGTTGCTTCTGGCTTGGGGTTTAATTTGCATCGAGCTGCAGTATAGGTAAGATTTGCATGGGAACACATGCATTCGGAATTGGCTTTCATTGCCGTAGTGTCATTGGGGCAAACGTAATGCCAAACACTGAGCTAAGCACTCATTAGATTTCTGTGAGTTAAATGATATAATATTGTTGGTCGCGGTGGACATTGTGGATACACTAAGCCTTCAGAAATCATGTGCATGAATCATTACATTAGACACGTTTGTGTGGCGATTTATTGACGATTATTTTCGTAATTAAAGGCGAGTTTAAGACAAATGAGAGCTTCATGTGTAAGATTTAATCGAGTGTTCACGTAGTCGAGTTAGTTTTTATGGTTGCTATTCTATACAACATGATAATCTAATGTGTGATCTCATCAAGAAACGCGTCTTGCAATAACGATGCGTTTAAAAAACAGGCCCACTATAAAAGTCAAAAGTTGAGTACACAAATAGTTTCGAAATTAAAATTCGATTGAAAGGATTTTCATCTGTCAAATGCTTGATATTCTGACATTTAGTATAATTAATAATCTGGCAATAAAATTAAAAGGTCTCTTCCCTAACGACAATGCATTCGAACACATTAGCCAAATTGAGTCAAACTTCGTTCCCTCGTTCGCTTACGCAAAAGTTGAACAGAATAGAGCCAAAAAGACAGAACAAAACCGGCAAATATTAGCCCAAACAATTTCTTTGGGCTAGTTGGTTACTGCTGAGGCTGACAGATGGTTGTCAAATCGTTCAAATGCTAATTTGTAACTGACTATTTATTTGATTTAATTTGTTTTTGTACTTGAATAGAATTAAAATAGGTGTAAGACACAAAAGAATTGAACTTATTAATTCCTCCGATAAAAGCAATTCAAATCTTGGTCTTAAATATTTATAAAAGTGTGCTTAGTTCTACTGATATTTGAATATTCCCGCCTAGAAAAAAAATCACATTTTTCAAATTTGTGGTTCAACGCGTTCCCTTTCTTTTTGGTTTTATTTCTTTTCGGTGAGCGAACTCTCTCGCAATCGCATGAGAGAAATGTGACATATTGCCAATGTAGAACCAGAAAGTAAGGGAACAAATCTAAAATACTTTTTGCGTAGGTAATTAAAAGTGCCAATATAGAAAATTATTGTTTTCTTTTTAAATTCAATGGCATCATGGGTGTCAAACTAGGAATGCAAAATCTAAGACTACCAATAGCAATATGTCAAAATTAAACAATTCAATTATTATGTACAAAATAATACGAGTCATTTGTGGCTCGATTCAACGACAGGTTGACGTTTTTGATGTTTGACCTTTCGGCAAAATAAAATTCAGAACATCGCATTTTAATAATAACTTGTCCGAACGTCAGCAAATGTAATTTTCCGTTGATCGCCGTTAGATATACATATTACAAAGATTACACATAACTTTTCTTCAAAATATTTGAAGAACATTTCTTTATTTCTTTACGAAAGAATATAATGTTCCTTAAATTGTTATTTTCTGTGTACTAAAGATGATCGCAGCTTGATAAGCCCTGATTGAGCCCTTTCGATTTAAATATTCCGACTCTAAAACACTTTTGTAGAAATATGTAAGTTATAAAAATTGAATCCAATCGTATGAATAAAAACTAGCATTTGCTTTGAGCAAAAGGTTGTACTTTTACTTTTTTACTTTTTACTTTTTTAAAGTAAGTTCGAAAATTCGAACATAGCATTTACAGTAAAACCCGTATAAGTGCCTCTCGCTTTAGTGCCTAACCCGCATAAGTAAATTTTTTTTTTTTGAGAACCAAAATTCTGATGATTTTTTCCTATAAAACTCCTTTACCTTTCGCTTAACTACCTTTTCCGCTTAATTGCCTTTTATTTTGCATACTTTTATCGAAATTTGCCTGAAAAAGTTCTTTTAAGTAGACATTTTTGAAATCAGCTGAAAAAATACAAAAGATTTTTTCCTTTAGCGCTTCCTTGTGTTTCATGCTTTAAAATGGGATTCCAATATGTGCAGCCTTCAACACTTTTCAAAGCGTTTTCCATTCACTGGCTAAATTTTTTTAAATTAAAACATTCGAAATTTGCGTCCCGATTGATTTTTAAATATTTATACATAAATAATTTACAAAAATAGATTCACCCGATGCAATGCCTATCTTTGCTTTAGAACAAATTCACGAAAACCTAAACGTCCTCCACCAGTTGTCAAACTCAAGCGCACTTGTATTGGTAAATCTGAGAAAATATCTAGATTCGCAAAAGTGCTCTGAAAACTGAACAAGATTGCTTTTTTTTTGTGCCAAACGAGCATAAAAACTGCTCTGAGAGCAAAAAAAAAGTGCTCTGAGAGCGCCCAATCGAATACCATATTAATCTACTACAATGGTGGAGACTGACTGGGTAGCTGTCAAAAATATTTTTTTTATAAATTTTAGAGATAAGTGCCTATGTACTCAAGCGGATTTTTTTATATCTGCCTAACCCGCATAAGTGCTTATCAAAACGGGGTATGTAAGGTGAGGCACTTATCCAGGTTTTACTGTACTTCGCTGTATATGTACTTGCTTTGCAGTTCCTTTTTGAATTTTCCTTAAGATTCTAACGACTTTTGTGGAAATTGAAATTTAAAAAAAATGATTTCGAAATATGAATGCAATCTATAGGATAGCTGCAATTGCACCTGGAAATATGATTTTTGTTTGCCAAATAGGTGTTTAGGTTTTACTCTTCTTCAGGTGCCGGTAATTGTATCAGATCATATAGGCTTGTTGGAAATATTTGTTGGCACGCCAGCCAATTGGATATAAAAGAACTATAGGAATACCTTATAAATGATTCTTTTTAAACATTATCATCTGAACGAAATATTAGCCAAATAGTTCACACTCAACACTACTATGAAATGAGAAGAATGAAAATTATGTCATTCAAAGGGTACTGTGCCACAAAATTGTGCAAGAAAAATTGTGGGTATATGTCGTCATTAAGGCTGATACAATTAGGTTAACAGTTCCCCATAAAAAAAAGCTTATCAGTTAAATGAAATCGTTTTGGTAGTTAACATTCAATTTGTCGCCGCCATATTACCATAATAACTTATTCGAATATAACTCATCTTAGATGAGAACCTATTTTCGAAGGAATGCAATTTACCTACCCCTAAAAGTAAGTTTCGCACATAGGGTTCAGCCTGCGTTTGCAATGTAAGCGGAAAAAATGTAATTATTTACGACATCACATTAGAAACCTCAAAAATAACAGTATTTCTCCACTATTTAATGTATGTTATTATACATATAAACCTTCCTCTTCAATCACTCTATCTATTAAAAAAAACCGCATCAAAATCCGTTGGGTAGTTTTAAAGATTTAAGCATACATAGGGACATAGGGACAGAGAAAGCGACTTTGTTTTATACTATGTAGTGATAGGTACTTCAAAAAGTTAGTCGATCAGTGATTTACGATCGGGATACAGTAGGGTCCGGCATTAAATTCCTAGAGTCGCAGCACAATTGGTTCAAACATTTCACATAAACAAATAAAATGTCAATAGAAGTTCTGAAGTGTGGCGATGCACAATTCAAATATACATTGTTACACATTTTTGGGATATTATATCCTGTGCTGTAAAATAAGAACGATGTTATTACCAACTATAGTTGGTTTGTTGAGGAGGCCATTTTTCAGAGCACTGTCCAAGAGTACAGTGTATATCTGCCAGGGAGTAGGCAGAGTAGTTTATATAGATTTTGAGATATATTCGAATCAGATCACCATTTTCGGGTCTCTTTTCGTCTCTCTGCCACTGTAAATCTTACCCAGAGCGACTCTAGATTTCTCCAGTTCTTCCCTGGGCTCAATTCCTAGTGTTTATGCTAGCATCTGTTTATGGGAGATCTGTTTCATCGACTGGGTCTCGACCCAATGATGTCCCAAGATCCTCTTTATTTTGCCAGCCAAAGCGGACATTGACACAATATATGTGCCGCTGTCTCAGATTCCTCCAGGCATAGTTTACAGCTATCATCCTCTCTAAGGTTCATCTTCCTTAAGCAGCAGCGTCGCGTGAATTATTTAGACGGGTGTGCAAATTCTTTAAAATTATACATTTTTTAGAAATATCAATTAATTGCCTGAAAACACGTCCCATTTATTGTTTTCTCAATCATTGTTTTGCTGTTTTTGATATCTTATTTTGTTTTCAAAATAAAATATAGAAAAATAAAACTTTCGCATACAAAATCAAAAGCACCGCACGAAACTTCAACCCCAATCCCAAATCCCCAACCACTTAAACGAAAAGCTTAGTTCAACCATTCATTCATCGGCTTTCGTGCACAGCTTTTATTTGCACGAGTATCGATGTAATACATTGTGTATTTGACTTATGACGCTTTACGGAAACAGAACAGAACAGATGCAAAAGAAGAGAAAATGAAACAGAAAACCTTCGCACGAGTTCACTACAAGTTCATCAAAGTAAAGCGATTTAAGTACGGCGGCGTGCGGCCGACGAATGACGATGGGGATGAATACTGGAGAAATCTTGTAGAGGGATATAGTTTGGAGTTGGATGAATTTATTTGATGAAATCAACAGAATGGTGCACAGCGAGTTTTTGTACGAGTTCATTTTTTTTTTCTCAGCGGTGAAGGAATTTTGAAAGAAGATTTATAATTTATAAAGGATGAATATGAATAGGTATGGTGTAGGCTGTAGCTGTTGGCTGTGTTATGCAGGTTTTATGGGTGCATATTGTGCATATCATTATTTGTGTGTTATTATTATTACACAGTGTTTGATGAGGGACTTATTTTCGTTAGATCAGGGTGTGCAATGCACACCTTGCACACCCTGACGAGACGCCACTGTCCTTAAGTAATACTCGAAATTGCCATGTCCTGTAGACAAAGCCACCACCAATTTCAATGTTCCTCGATGCATGTTTAAAACCATTCTTTGAGTGGAGGAAATCGGCCACTTAATAGCCATTTTAGCCTGTCTACATTGTTACACGGTTGATAACCTTCTCAGGTGTTCCATTTGTGAATCAGCTGTTCTATCATTCCCCTGCTAATTAAAGAGAACGGTTCTGGTCCCGGCAACTTTTCAGTTGATCCGTTTCGCCTTTTCTTTGCAATCGATCCCTGAGTAGTTTAACTATTTATAAGTCAACTGTATGTTGAAGTTTATTTAAGTTTATTATGTAACAGAGTCCAATCCATTGATCTGTTTCTTAGGCGTGATTCCGTGATTCAAAAACCGATTCGTACATATCTAATTTACGTTTTAAGTTTACGCGCTGTTGGAAAACATGTATAAAAATGTCACTAAAGTGAAATTATTTCGCTGCCAACATAATTTCTCTTTGCATAAATTGACACATTTGAGTCGGATTGTTATAGATACGAACAAATATTATTGAAAAAAAAAAAAAAAACTATGCAACAAAATTCTTTTCGCAGAGTTTGCTAAATCAACCGAGTCAACTGCCAGGGGCATGTGTAGTGTATGATGCTTAATTATCACTAACTACTTATATTAGCGCCTTAAAAAATATTGGACTGGAATCTATCAGCACTTATTATCTTTTCTTTTGTCGATGAGGTATCCAAATCCAAATCAAAATTTAAACCAAAAGATCAAATAAAAAACCAGCCAAATCGAACTGTTATACGCGGCATGTGCCATTCAAAACGCCTGTGCCTGTGCCCTCGTCGCGCTGCATTGTTCCTCTACCACCACGATAGATATACCATTCAGCACTCACTATAAAAATAAATCAGATAAATGCTGAATTTGTCGAAATCAATTTAACCGCTGGCATAAATCACGCCATAGGTTAAATGTTGCTTCTTCATGGTATTCTTTTCCCATTTAACATTAAAAACACACTCTAAAAGTGTAGGACACACTGATAACGCGGGGCACAGTCATTTTATTAATTTTATTACTTTAATTTGTAAAAATGTAATTCAAACAGTCAGTGGGGTGAAACAGTGCCAGATGCAATGCAGCCAATTCTTTGAATTCAATGAACTAAATTCCTTGCAGAAGAAAAAAAAAAAATAAATAAAATGAAATAAAAATGCTGTCGGCCAATTGGGGTCAAGGACACAATTGCGTATGTAGAACGAGCGAATGACTTGCGCAGCCCCACAATTTAACGTCGAAAAGAGGAACTCAATACAGTCACACTGACAGCCATTAGGTACATGTTCTGCAGTTCGAATTGATCTTCCAAATGTTTGTTCGTTAATTAAGACTCCTCAATCGTGGTGCTGTGTAAAAAAAAAAGATTGACATCGACATTAGCTTAGTTTTTATGTATTTCTGTCCAAAAATATCAACCGAGCATTCAGATAGCAAGTAAAACTCATCATGAACGAGCAACATCAACCAGCACACCGTCCACATATAATTCTAAAAATACTTTTCGCTCTCTGTACAAAAAAGAAAAAAAAGTGTGAATTTTCATTGGAGCGCTAGCTCTAGGTCTAGCTATGCTGAGTGGAGAGCTAATATATGGTGACCACCAGTGCCGCTAAATAGTTAAGCAATCGTGTTTCGTGTGTAGCAACACAGCACCATCCCATGGATGCATGCACGAGTACAGTACTCACAGTCACACTCGCACTCGTCATAGACTCGTAATCGTCGTCGTTTTAGTTAGCTTGGCGTTCAGTTTTTGTATAAGGGAAAGATGCCGCACCGGCCCGGTGCCTTGATGAATTTTTCAATCATAGAGAATTAGTGCGCGGTCTTTTCCTTTAATATAAGTATGCTATGCGGCCTTTTCCTGCTTGAAATCTTAAATATTTTGCCGTCAAATGAATTTCCCGTTTGTTGGGTGAACACTTTTATTTCGATTTAGAAGTATAATTTTCGAAATAGAACGTCTGCAGTACACTCAGACACTCACAGAAAGTCCGACAGAGACGGATTGTGTGTTTTGGTGGCGTGTGCCACCTTCATGAACTCCTCTCCTCCGCGCCGTTTAATTCTCCTCAGACGAGATGAGTATTTTTTCAATATTTGTGAAATGCAATAAGGACGTATAATAATTGTGCCACTTATGCGATAAGCAGACGCACTTTGTACACATAAATATTATAGTACGTCGTACGTGTATGTCGTACATACATATTTTGTATTTCTTCCTCTAATTGGGTTATGTAAGATGATTGCTTTATTTTGTGTGTAACAAATATACCGACATTTTCAAACTAGTGACATAGAAGACACAATTCTCTAAAAATAAACTTGTTACTTTGACAGTTTGACAGAGTGGTGTTGCGACTTGTGTCAGATAAATACGATTTTTTTTTTGCATATCATTTTTAACACTTTGATTTAAATTAATTATTCGTGATTTCAATTTCGATGCGCATTAAATGGAAATATTTCTGTAGTCTTTGGTTTGGTACGTAATTCAACTGTCAGGCAGTCATACTTCAGGAACTAGGTACCTATCCCTTTTTGGAATGAGTCATCGTCATCGACAAAAAAAATGTTCTCTCTAGTTAAATTTGTTTTTAAATACAAATAGGTCTATAAAACGGAGCAGTTATCGGTAGCCGTTTACAACAACAGGAATAGGGGTTATAATTCGCGCCCTGTTGGTCCAGTTACAAAACCACTGTTAGTTTTAATTTTAGTTTTAAGAACATTGTTACCTCATTTAATAAATTCTCCTCGTACTATAAAAGACCAAGTCTTAGGTATTGTACTTTTTACAGATGCTTAAATAAATTGAATTGAATTGTTGGGATTACTCTTTCGAGCGTTTGTGGAAAAAGTGTATGGTAGCCATATTTTGAATAGTGTCACACTTCAAGCGTTTGACACACGTTCTTAAGAAGATTTTCATTCTTAATTGGGTTATGACTACACGGTTAAAAATATGCGGGTGTTTTTTAATACTTCCGCAATATTACATGTCTATGCAACACAGGAAAAATTAGTTTTCAATATTTCAAATTTATTAAACTTTTTCTGTAATATTTTTAAATTTAAATTTAATAATTTTTCATTTAAATGCTCATTTTAATACGAATTTTTTGAACTTTAATCTCGAAAGATTAAAATCCAGTATTTTTGTACTTCAATCTCAACCAGTTTATATTAAAATCATATTTCAATCAAGATCTTATTAGAATTTAGTTATAGTTGACCTAAAATATAACATCTACTCTGATTACATTTTAATACGAACTTCTTAAAACCATCAACTTCAATACATTTTTATTTGGTTTTAATACAGGATCTGAACTAAGGTAAATATATTTAAATATATTAATATTACTTTTCAACCCAAATTACATGCATATATTATTTTGTCGCTTCGTTAAGAATTTAGAGTTAGTTTGAGCATCCTTCTCAATAGAGTGGATGATTTGCATAAAGTGTATTTAAAAAAAAAAAAAGTGTTTTAAAAATACAAACAAGTAAAAAGGCTTAAAAAGGTAGATATTTACATTGGTATCCAATAAGAATATTATTCTAACAAGTAAGTAACTTTAACTTCAAGGTATTCTTGTAAATAGTCGTAATAATTGCATTTTATTCTTTTAGTTGTGAAGCGCAGAGATGTTCCTAGTAGATTTGCTATTGAAGATAAGGGCGGTCTAGAGATTCCAGTTCATTGCCTCCGCAATATGTATAGCTATTACATACCAAAAAGTAAGTAATTAACTGAATAATTAATAAGGTAATTCAGGCATCTATGAGTTCTCCTTCATTTAAAGGTTTGGAAAAATATAGCTACGTAAGGGAGCACAGCGGCACTCTATAGGATTATTTTACAAGGGAACAAAAGACAACGGAATTTGCCTACGCTTGACAAATTTTCATATTATTGTAATATTTAAAAACAATAAAAATTTATATTAAAATAAAATATTTTTGGTGTTAAAATATATCCCATAGATATTTAAATCAAATCTAAAGAAGTATTAAAATGTAATAGGATTGTATTATGTTTTAATCTGCAGTTTATTTAATTCGAATACAGATATATTTAAATTCTTGTATTTTTCAATATAAATAAGAGTTTAATTTAAATACGTCTGCTGTGAAACTCAGTTCCATCTATATTAAAATTTAATATTTCAGACATATTTTGTAATAGCGGTCATTATTAAAAATTAATAAATCTTTTATTAGTTGTTGTTTTTTATTAAGATTAATCACTGATTCAACTGTTCCTAAATCAAAATAAAGGGTTGAAATAAAAAGGCCAACTGCTTCTAACAACGTTATAATAATTTATGATTTATTAGCGCCAAAAGTACTCAAAATCGCGGTGACAAAAATCGTGGATCTCAGCTGTCATTATCCGTCAAATTGGATTCAGCAGTATTCAGCGGTGGATGAATTCAAGGTTTTATGGTGATTTTCTTGTGACGTCATAGTCACCAACAGTTGTTTAATTTTAATATTTTTTCGGCGTGGACTTATATATACAACCCCAAAAATATTAAACTTAACGCCAGGGCATAATCCAACTACAGTTTACCAATGAATTCGGACAGCTGATGGCGAGAGCAATTCGTCTGAATTTTTCAATTGACGTATATGGAGGGGATGAGGCAGAACATTCGAATTCGTCTTAAGTCGATTAGATTTCCCTGGAATAGATTTTTCCTGAACTCAAAAACTAGATTGTTGTCAACACAGTACTCAATTCAGTAGAAAAATGTTTGATTTGATTGTCGGTTACCCCTTCATAAACATCAACTGAAGTAATTCACGAGATCAATCTAAGCCAATCTAGGCCAATTTTTGACACATACCAACTAGAGTTTTGAGCTTCCCCAATATTTCGACCGAGTACTCAGTTGACATTTAATTCCGTTTCAAAACAAAGTGAAGTTCCAAATCAGTTCTGACAACTGTTTTAGTACACTTCAAAATTATTTGCATAGCGCCCATAAATAATCTAGTACATGCGAATCTGGTGAAATAGACTCGACTTCAGGATATGTCCGTAGAGTCTCAACTCTTAGCAAACAGTTCGGAAAGAGCTCCCGAACAAAGTAAGCTCAATAAATGAAATCTTTACCAAAACGAGTATTCGAATAAACGCTTCACTTTTTAAACATTTTTGTAATAGGTGACTGTAGGGTAGGTGGATCCATTACTCATTCTAAGCTATATATTAGTTCATTATTAAACACTTTAACTGCAATTGTATCTATCTACGACTATTACCGGTATTCCATTCAATATTGACTGTTTAATTAGAACTAACAACTTCAAAGGAAACAAGCAAGAATTCAAAATATTTATAAATTTACAAATATTCAATTGTATGTGGGGATACAGATACCAGTAGAGGCCTTGGTCAACTATTTATTTAATCGCGTTGTTGTACTCAAGCTTATTTCTCTGTATGTATTAGCTGATTATCAGTATACCACCTGTTTGTCAAGCAAGCAGGCATGTGATGTATGTAGCCACACTGAACTTTGAATATTCTTATCGCAATATAATGACAGCATAAAGACGACGACTTGCCCCATAATTTCCAATCATTTAGCAGAGAATCCAGAGTATCAGTGTCATATTCATTAAATAAATGCAAATAGGCTCATGTGCTCGGCTGATTTTTAAAATAAGCGTTGGCTCGACTGTAATCAACACACGCTTACATCATAACATTTTTGTAAGCTGAATCTGACAGATAAGAAACCCACACAAGCAATATTACATTATGTATGGGATTGCTTGAGTCGCACATGCAAAATGGAAACGAATTCCGTAGAAATTCCTAGAAGCTTGTGCTTTTTTCTTTTTCTCCTTTTTTTATATTGTGTGCATCCAAGTAAATTAAATATTGTTAGTGGTGTTAAAAACATATATCTGACAAAGTGACTCATTTAGAACTTTTGACATACCTACCGATACATAAAGTTTGCTTCACAGTTTGTATAGAGTTCTGCTGAATTTAAATAGTACCTACGCGCACACATTTGTGTACACAAATTATTTGATATTATTGGAGAAGAATAATTCCCCAAGTATTAGCAGTTGTTATCATTTGATTAATGGCCGCCGACCAATAAACAAAACAGTCCTTGTGTCTTCGAAGTTTGTGTACTGGGGACACATTAAAAATACTTAATTTAATATTTTGTAATTTTTGATAACGCTATTCGTTGCTTGCTTGCAATACGACGCTCGGTAAGACTTGATTATACGAAATAAAAAGGGGAAATGTGTGGCATTTCTAAAATAAGAATCATTAGACGTATGTTATTGGCGATGCTATTCTGGTACGAAAATATTATTATTCTTCGTCGAGAACAAATTTATGCTCGTATGAAAAATGTATCAAATTATTTAGTTGTTTCGCTAATCGGAACAAATAATATTATGCCCTTGTGCCTATAACTACTCGTATAGTTGGTACCTATGTTCGATGAGGCTTTTTGACCTTATAGCTGGTTCTATTTTTAGTAAACATACTAATAACAGAATGGCGATGAGACTTACAAATATGTAGGTATACATATTTTACAAGATGAATTACAGTTATATACAAATTTTATTATGTAGATTTGAATTTAAATCGGAGACAAACAACTGTTTTGGGATTATGTTTAATTGTCAAAATAAAACCAATTTTCGATGGATTTTAACAAAAATCATATTTTGCTAAATGTTGCAATAAAGCCTGTGTTGTTGCGAAAAGCAACTGGAATTATACAAACAGAGAGCGAAAACATAGTCGATTATTTTGTTGCGTATGTGTTGGATGTTTGTTTGCAAAATTTTAACCGCTCCCCATATTCTAAACAAATAATGTTTACTGTAATAAAAAATACGTTAAATTTCGGATAGAAATAACAACGTAGGTTCTTCAATATGCTATCCTGCTTTCTTGCTACAGCGTGGTGTAAAGTGTAAACCACATCCTCGATTCCACAAACCGAAAAAAAAAAAATATTTTAATTTTAGGCACAGTCTTTAAAACCCTGTTTGGACCTTCCAATATAAGCATTAAGCATAAGAACATTCATAAAAGTTTGATAGAAGCCTCAAAATAAAATGTGCAACAGATCTAATTTAAAACTAGATCTAAAGCTAAAACTAAAGTTGAGAGGTCATTTGCACAAACATTCGTACCAGTAAATTTGAAATTACCCACGCCAAAAAATGATGATGGAAAATAGCCCAAAAATCTCCATACAAAAGGCGTTTTTCTTTTTTAGTTCAGAGCACAATCTGAACTGTTATACAACAAGTCGGTGTTTCTTGTTAAGCTCAGACACATCAGAGCTCGAATTTGTGTTTCTTTTTTCGTTCACAGCATGATCAGAGGGCGCTCTATGAGCTCAGAATAAATTGACTCAGCAGGCTGGGTCTTCCAGTCACATTTGACAGAAAAAAAAAAAAAAACAGGAAAAACATCCGAACGATCTGAGAACTCTCGGTTCAGAGAAAAAAGAAGAAAGCATAAAGTTGTGGTGGTCTTTCCTATGAAAAAACGCCCAAATATTTTGGCGCAAATGCCGCGAAATTTGGTTTTTATCATAAGTTTTTTGGACATTTTTTTTCCATTAAAGGAAAATAGAAAAAAGTAAAAAAAAAAAATATATTTTGGAAAAAACACCAGAAACACAGCCGAAACACGCGCAGTCGCCTGACGCGACGGACTTTTTCTGTAGTAATTTCCATTTTATTTTTTGGCTATTTTTCCGAAAAAAATGACCAAATTTCCTGGCCAATTTTTATTTTTAGTTTATGGCGTTTTTGCCAAAATGATTACGCCCCAATTATATTGGTAATTTTTCCAAAACAATTTTTGGCGTAATTTCAAGGAGCCCTTCTGAAATCATGTAGGGAAGCGGTTACTGTAATTACAACAGGACAGTCAAAATTTAAAAAAAAAAATGTCATAGGTCTGTATTTGTTACCAATTCAGAGTTTAAATGCACTTAAAACATCACGCGCATTTTTGCACGAGACGTGACAGAGATTCGTCTGTTCGCAGGAAATGCTGAATAAAGAATGAGATAACAAATCAGACATTTTGTGTTTTACCCATAATTATAGATAAAGCAAAAATAAACACAAGTTCCGGCGACCAACATTTCTGCAATCACTTGAAAAAATGTCTATTTCTGATTTCAAACATGATAAATGAGAGTGTTAATCAGTTAATCAGTAAATTAAACCAACAATTCATCCATAATTTATACGAAATAAATAAATAATTGTACATTCATCACTTCCGAAAGCCATTTTGTTTTATAGAAACGCGGAATTTCGCTAACCATCGCTTAAAAATATCAACATGCGGAGATTTCCTATAATTCCTACCGCATAAACAAGATGGCCGACCAAAACACGTGTCACGTTTTGTGTGTGTTAGGTAATGCTGTCCCTTTCAGTCATTCTAATCTTGCTAATGTGCTTTGAATTCTGCATAATGTGTTTTGGGCATAAGGGCGTAATCATTCAATTCCCATAAATACGTTATACAAATAATTCTCCTTTATAGACCGATTGCAGCGAAATGGGCTTAAACAAACAAGTGTCATTCGTGAATAAGTCAGTAGGAAGACTGTTGTGTGTTCAGCTCGTAATATAATTTCGCAACATCACTGAAATAAAAGCGCTTTAAAGCGGTTAGTCTCACTGAACTGACCTAAGGCAACGAAACTCAGTGTTCATGTGTACATACAAACAATTTGGTGTACATTAAACATGTAGTTTTGCAATCATGAAAACAAGAAATATTTAACAATTAAAGTACCTACCTTGCAAAAATGTTTGCGATTTTTGATGTGTAGATAACACCTATTGGCTCGACTCGAGGAGAGACGGAATTTCCGGCGTGAGGGCGGCCGGAAATTCGCCTGTCGCCATAACTACGTGTGAATGGTTGCTTGCAACTTGAAAGGTAGGATAGTTTTGAGCCCGATAGGTGGCGCTGTTGTCGATATTCTAAGCCACTCAACCGATTTCAATGAAATTTTGTGGGTGTGTATGGTTGTTTGCAACATCAAAAGTAGGATAGTTTTATACCCGATAGGTGGCGCTGTTGTCGATCTTCTAAGCCATTCAACTGATTTCAATTAAATTTTGTGGGTGTGTATGGTTGCTAAACTTGATAGATAGGATAGTTTTAGTCCCGATTGGCTCTCTTGCCGAGATATAAACATTTTTTCAATTCTTTCAGTTATTCTTAAAGTGAATTTTTATATGGGCACGCTGGACCCGGGAAGTGAACT
This sequence comes from Cheilosia urbana, assembly GCA_946477585.1. NCBI lineage: Eukaryota > Metazoa > Arthropoda > Insecta > Diptera > Syrphidae > Cheilosia > Cheilosia urbana. The sequence goes on along the minus strand of OX297854.1, from coordinate 11,592,811 downwards.
GATTAATCTAGGTCTTACACAGATTGATTAACTTAAATTTGAATGCAAACAAAAACTCTGTTCAATCTTTAGTGAAAATGAAAAATAACAGAGTTTAAACTCTTTGCACACTGACATATTTCTCAAATTAAACAAATTCACGTCCACCTCAGTGTGACACTAGTTCTACAAAACACTTTTAATTTTTCTGTCTATGACTTTACAGAAAACATTATTATTCTCTAAAAATCTGTCTACGACATATGTATTGCTAAAGTGTATATAAATGAACATTAGCACATTTGACAGGTGTCACCTACAGCTCTTTTCAGCTTACACGCGCAGCGAATTACAAATTTATAGCTTTGAATCTCTCTTCTTTTTTTTATGTATGTATTGTATATAGTTTTAAATATACCTAATGTAGTTACAGAATTTATTGTAGAAATAATTGCTATTGCTATTTTTACCTTTCGAGTTTTTTTTTTGTTTGTTAGCATATTTCACGTTTCATTTCACATCTATGAGACTCACTGTCATCATTCTGCGCTCATCTGAATTCGGTTAGGATGCCACACAATTCTCTGTGAAAACAAAGAGTGACGTGCATTATTTGTGTTCATTGATGACGCAGATGTCTCTGCTCGTAGATGATGTAGGGTAAGCATATTACGACTTCCATTTTACAAAAATTTAACTAAAATATGACAAGAAGAAAAATAGAGACAGATGAAACTTTGGGCTCAAGGTTAAGTGCTAATGTTTTTGACAGATTTTACCTTTTTTTTGGATCCCTGAGCCTTTTGCTTGACTTTTAAATTCTAAACGGTGGGTAGGTACTCTAATTCAAATAATAACCAGTAAAGAAAGCTACCTCTAATACTTAGCACTAGTGTCTGTGAATGATGAACAAGACATAAAACAGCAGAATTTGCACCAAATCAGTGGTAATTCTAAAGCTAATTCCATAGGCTCTCGATGTTCTATCATCCCAACGGAAAACCCGGACGATTACGGACGAATGAATGCCGAAAATGGTAGCACTGGCCTCAATCAAGTGGCGACAAGGGTAAGTTGCCGTGCAGATATAGCTTTTCTGGTATTCCCCCTCGAAATTGTCTGAAATTTTGTTCACTCAATCATTTTTTCACTCACATGCAGGTATTCCCTAATTTAGATTACTTCAAGGTGATTCACAAAGCTAGTGATAGTCACGATAAGAGAATCGAACTAAAGTAATTTCCATCGTCGAACGGCGGAAGAGATGCGGACTTTTGCGCGTCAAGGGACTTTCGTGTCGACTTCACTTAAAGCGATTATTTCTCTATTAAGGGTGTGGTTGCGATGCACTATATTACGTTTGCATGTTTGTTCGAAGGTTGTAGGTTCAACTGGGAACAAAATTATGAAACATAAGTACTCATCTCTCGCTCTAGCCTTAAGACTTCTGTCCAAACTAATAATCGACGTACTCAGAATCGAAAACTGACCACGCATGAATTAAGGGTTTATACGAATGTATGTATAACCATATTTAACAATAATTGGGAATAATTAAAAATTCCAAACGATTACTGCCTCCGGTATTTTTTATTTCATGCCCTGCTCTTAATTAACCGATTCTCATATTCCACCAAGCGTCATGCTGGTCTGATAGCTGACTTGAGTTAATCTCATCTTTGCATGCGCCGTAGCCGCCGCCTCAAAGTCAATTCGATTCATTTATTGTCGCTTGCACGAGCCTCTAACTGATTTTATTTGTGGGTAAACATTGGATTAAAAATCAAAGCTCAGCAAAATAAAAGGGGGCGCAGTCAAACCGTCAATACCACCAAACAGAAAAAAAAAAAAAAAGAAAAAAAAAACAAGAAGCAGCGCAATTGAAACAAAAACAAACCGCATTGCGTCACGCTGCAGTAACTCGCAAAATTAATTCGCATGTGAAGCAGCGCCGCGCCGTCATCATCGAGACCCACTATACTTTAGAAGACATCGATATGTAACGACGATGAGTAACCGCGAAGTTCACAAAACCACACCACTACTAAAGATGCCACCATCATGATCATCGTCACGATGACGAAAATGGCGATAACAGCATTTTTTTACGAGATCCCCTCTGGGAAATATGGTGGATTTCGTGGACGATTCTTGCGGCATTTTCATTTGTCTCATTGTACAAAACCTGTTTCTAGGTCAGGAATGTTTTTTTCTTCTTCTTCTCGCCTGAAAATGGCACAGATGGTGTGTAGGCACTGCTACGGTGACGTCACTTCCGGCGGATAGCAAGACAATTTGTTCGTATAAAAAGCACGTAACATATGCCACGACATATCTCTCCACACACTGGCGAGCGACGTGAGTACTTTAGAGCTGAACGTTACCATGCAAATGACAAGGTTCTCCTGACCTTTGCTCATAGGAAGAACAAAACAAAAAAAAAAAAACATCCCAGGCGTTCGTAATTGCCATCACAAGCGCAAGGAAACACTGAAGTTGCTGCAAGGAGGGTGTGTTGGACAGTGTTGTCTATTAACTAACAGCGACGACTGTATGCGCATATTATTGAAGCTGAAACGTAGAACTTATTACTGTCAGGCGTCACTGTCGCACGACTTTGCAATCGCACTGGACGAGAGAAGCAGCGCACACAAATCGCTGGGCAAAGTGGAAGCAGTCAGCAAGCAAACGTGATCATTGCGCACCGCTATCGAGGAGAGACCACCAACTGGTTGTACGGTTTATTAATAATAATAACCAACGAAAAAAAAAATCTAACCAGTAGCGTAGACGAATGAACAGACAGGCGGACGCACGGATGAACGGACGGACGTCGGACGTATGTAACCTAAAAACAACAATTATTGTCAGTCTTCGGTTTGAGTAGATTTCACATGAGAATATGTAATTTAATTTTTTCCCTTCCGAAGTAAGTATGTATATAGAATGCGAACAACCGGGTGGTTCTTAAATCTTTTTCTTTTCTTTTTTTTTGCACTGGGGAGTGGAGTTCCGTCGATTCAGCGAATGAAATGGGAAGAAGAATTAAAATAGATATTACGAAAAGGGTTCATTCCGAAAAACGTTTTCAAAAGAGCGAATTATCAGATCAACTGCTTAGTGGAACCGAAATTGTTCGGTGCGTGGAGATTATTGGACAGCGAGACTACTTAACGCGATGTTAAAAATCTACTACTCACGATTATAAAAGAAAATATTTGTTTAACGTAACCCATAGGTGCATGAATTGTTATAATTGACAGGGTACTAAATTCGGGTAAGAAGCACTACAATTACAGACCAAATTTAATGTTTACAGTAAACACTGTGATCTGTTGATGGGGAAAATTATCGAAACGTGACATCTGCTTTGACAGTACATGACGGGGCATATAGAATTGTAAACGCGTCTTTCTGTCACCTAAAAATACTTGTCGAATTTGAATGTCATTTCCCCGAAATTTATAATCTTAATGTTAAAGTCGTGTATAGTTAATCAAACTCTGTAAGCTGTTTAGCATGTCGTACTCCCAGAAGACGTTTCCTTCTTGCTGGAAGACCGCTCGCATTCAACCTATTCCAAAGAAAGGGAAGAAATGTCTGCCACAAAACTATCGTCCAATAGCGTTACTTTCAATGCTCTCTAAAGTAATGGAAAAGGCAATAAATGTCGAAATAATCAAATATCTAGAAGGCCATCGATTAATAAGCGACAGGCAATACGGATTTCGGAGCCGTCGTTCCACTGGTGACCTGTTAAGCTACGTAACGCACTTATGGACACAATCAATTGAACAACACGGCGAATCCAGAGCCGTAGCCTTGGACATATCAAAGGCATTTGACCGAGTCTGGCATAAAGCCCTATTAGGCAAGTGAGCGTCTTACGGATTACCACAACAACTCTGCGGATGGATGCAAAATTTTCTTCTGGGAAGATCGATCCAAGTTGTTGTAGGTGTATCATCCAATTCGTTTGCTATAAATGCAGGAGTGCCCCAAGGATCTACTCTTTCTCCAACTCTGTTTCTTCTCCACATCAACGATTTGCTTGGATCAACAAATAATAATATCTACAGCTTTGCAGATGACAGCACTCTTATATCCTCCATCTCGAACAATGGGCCTGTGAATACGGCTACATCGCACAGTCAGAGATGTGAACAAATTAATTCTCTAAATGATGATCTGGACAAAATCTTGAAGTGGGAAAAGGACAATTTGGTTGTATTTAATGCAAACAAGACACAGCTCACAACATTTTCCAGAAAAAATGCATCAACAGTTCCTCAGATCCAAATGGATGACCTTCCAATCCATCAAAAGGACTCAATGCACCTTCTAGGAGTCACAGTCAATTCAGGAATCACATGGCAGAACCACATATCCTATATCGCAAAGTCGGCGTCCGCAAAGTTGAGCTACCTATTTAGAGCAAAGAGGTACTTTAGCCCCAAGCAACTTCTCCTTCTCTACAAAGCACAGGTTAGACCAGGCTTGGAATATTGTTCTCATATATGGAGCTCGGCCCCAAAACATTCACTTAACCTGCTTGATAGCATACAGAGACGAGCAGTTCGACTCATTGGAGACCCTACACTCACATCGAATCTACAACCGTTGCTGCACAGAAGACAAGGTGCTGACCTATGCTTGTTCTATAGGTACTTCCATGGTAGATGTTCTGAGGAACTCCCTCGAAATGCAACTTTTGGGCGCCCAACAAGACAGGCTGCTAATGCTCATGACCATACAGTAGGTACACTTGACAACCACGAGGACATCAACTTTCCAAAACTCCTTCTGTTACAGGACAAGCAAACTTTGGAACTCGCTTCCTGGGGATATATTTCCAGAAGACTACAATTTGCAGCAATTTAAGTGCAGAGCAAAACATCTGCAGGCATCTCGGGGCGCTGTTGAAGCGTTATAGGTTCGCCTTTCCCGGGAGAAGTATATAAAAAAAAAAAAAAAAAACGGAAAATAACTGAAGCAATGCGAACCACAATCGAGTTGCCCAACCCATTGACATTTGACATGTATTGTAATTGGCAAATGTATAGTTAGTTAAGTATAAATCAGAGACAATAGGTCTGTTCCTTTACTTTTCAATCTTACGAATTTTTAATAATTCTTACGAGTTCTTACGAATTTTTACTGAGTGCTCGAGAGCGTCATCGAGAGAGCAAGATATTTCCCCTCCAGTGAGAATCTTACGAATTTTTACTCAACAAATTGGTGTAAGAAGTGAAAAAGCTATCAGTCACCTTACAAATAACAGCTGATTTGAAATTTGTTGTCCCATTTAGCATATGCGTGGATAATTTTTTGATTTCGTGCGTAATAAAATGGTATCAACAGGCGGCAAAATAAAATTGGATGTTCTAAAGATTCTTTTTGAAAGTGGCGAGTTCAAATTCATCCGCGCTGGAACAAGGAATAATCTCCTCTATGTAATTCTTCATGCAGTGTCGGTTTTTCCTCTTTTCGAAAGCTTGTAGTTTAATCAGTACAAACTTTTCCACATACTCGGATTCATCAAAATGAAGTTCGATTAATTCCAGATCACTTTCTTCGCCAGCTAGATGATATAACTAATTTTCTTAGTAAATTAACAAATTCCTCGAGTTTATAAGACATTTTAACGACTTTTCGTAGCATTTTTTGAATATTTGAATTATGTAGGTCTGTCATTTTGTAAAGATTACTACAAAAGCGTTCCCTAACTTTTTCGTAAGTGTCTCTCTTTGAGAGATAATTTATCCCCACCACTGCCATTTTGACAGTCTTTTCCATTCTTACTACAAAAGTAAAGGAACAGACCTAATACTAAAAATACAAATATGCATATACTACAACAGTCAATGTCAATTTAGAATCCGTGTGACATGCAAAAACATGCAAAAAATATTAAACAAATGCTGGCAACCGTCGGGGAATGTGATAGAGTTTGGGAATACACATTTTAACATCAGTGATGCCATTGCTTAGTTATTATATGTTTTTAAAAGGCGAATAATAAAATTTGTTTATTTAATAAAACTATCTAAATGAGATGTTTTATGTACTAGAAACATATTAGGACGATCTTGGTTCTGTATTTTCCGCTTTTGAATATCATTAACTTCGATTTTAGGAGTAAATTTTTCTTAACTGAAGAAAAATTGTTCAATTTGATTTTTATTTTCCATCAACCAATCTACATTGTTAATTTTTCATAAATATTTTAAGCAAAAGTACACCTATTTCTAATTTAAAAAAAAAAAAATACGATCACACGTAACGAATAATTTCAAATTTAACGGATAAAATTCTATGAACACTGACAGCATCTTTTCCGAGAGCAGAAGTGCCACATGCAAGTGTGTTGGTGAGCAAGCATTTTTTAAGCTACATGTCAATACGAATTTCTATGTAACAATACTAACGCAGTTTGCATTTGCCAATTTGCCACCCCATAAAAATATAGCAAGTAACGGAAAATCGGCTGAAGTTGGGGACCTCAATATTTGCTCTGGTCTAAGTAATGTAGGTATAAAGTGGAGCGACAAATACTAATAACTGACTGTAATTTGGCAATCGGCCAATTCGAAGAGTTTCAAGCCGGCTATCTGTGCGGCAAATTTGCCCGCATGGTATCACTCAACCCTCAATGCAGTTTCATTTATTCTAGCACCTTTCTGAAATATATTTTCGGTCAAAGTGTCGAGGTCAAAATGTTAGTGCGTCGTTTTCAACGAATAAGGCAACTCAGGTATAAAATCGTTTATTAGCCTCAAATAAAAAGTCTATCCACACTCGAGTTTGATTGAAAAGTGTGCGCACATCGTAGACAATTCAAAGCGCCTGGCCTGAGTCACCAATCACCATCCTTTGTTTCAACGCATAACTACGAGCATTCAATGACAAAAGCAAAACCAAAAATAAAGTCAATGACCTTTAGTGTGTATTCGATGTGACATTCGAAATTACGGTGTAGATAATTTCGTTTAGATCTTAGACATGCTCCGATTTGAATGAATATTCAATTCTTGAACAAAAATGCTTGCTTCATTTTTAGCCTAAGGTCACACGGAGACATCCTAAAAGTACACTAACCTCGATAAAATAAGAAATAAGAACACAATGTAGGATACGTACGTTGCTAAGAAAAGAAGCACCCCTTAGACCACCAGGTGTCACTTTCTTCGTCGGGCTTCACCCTCGCATACACCACACTTTAGCCGGAAGTCATGTTGGCTGACTTTTAAGACTATGTACGTGCGAAGGAGATGAGCGTTTTAAGGAGGCATGATGTTGCTTTTTTGTAGCCAACACTATATTGCATGTGTGTACATTGATTTCGTAGATTTACTCCTAAGGCAGATGCGTTACCATTTCGAGACACCTGTCCTAAAGCAACATACGAAAAGAGATCCAAAAAGGACCAACAACCAGACGCACACCATGTGTTTTCTCTCCAACGTCAGAGTGGTGGGGGGAAGACAGGATTTTTTGTTTTGGGTATTATCTGGAAGGTGAACGCCATTCACCCGAGGACAATGTCCTTTGTTTGGGAAACAATCTGTATATAGACAAAGGCACAGTGTGTGTGCGTGTGTATATTGTTTTGATGGTTTATTTAATTGAGTTTGTCTGGGCAGATATAGCAGTTTCGCTGCGGGTTGTTAACCCACATTTCAGTGACATCATCAACAAACGGATGGCCATAAGTCATATGACTCAATTTTTCTGCTGTAATTCACCGCCATGTGTTACAAGTTGCTGTGAACATTTTCTCAAAGAGGTCGTCGTGATTTACAAATTACGATCACTCTACAACCACCAAGGATGCACGGGGTGTTGTATCTATCTTCATTGCACCGATTGCACAGGTGAGATGTTCACATACAGTCGATTTGGGTCAAGGAAAAAGAAACCTTGGGTGGGCGTAATGAGAGTTGCAAAGCTTGCCCAAACATGGCTGTGAGCAAGTGCTGAATGCGTATAAATACTGCCGTCAACTGTTGTATACATCCATTTTGTATGATGGGTTTGTTGAATATTTTAGAAAGGATATTTATGTGCAATCATTATAATGGGTCGTGCGATTAGTCACAGTAGCAACCATTGAGCTTTTGGGAACGAATCGCACCCATTTTTCGGATGCAACTGAGACTCGATCTTATTTAACTAGGTAGCAGGCACATATTCTAGAGTAAGACCCCAGTTATAGCAATACGTAAAACCAAACCGTAAAAATTTTCTTTTGCTTTTTTGACCAATGTTGCTTATGAATTATAAAGTTAGATTATAAAAAAAATTGGTGCGACTGTATCCAACAGTCCCGAAATATGTGTAAACACCGTGCGTGCGGTATGTGTGTGGCTTGATACACGTCATTGAAAAAAGAGAGAATTGTAATAACCGTATTCTTGATAAATTATGAAATAACAAAAACATGCTTTATTTCACATCAACAAAAAGCTGAAATTAATATGCCCCAGCTCATAAATGTATGCAATGATAAAACACAATTTTATTTCACATCAACAAAAAGCTGAAATTAATATGCCCCAGCTCATAAATGTATGCAATGATAAAAACGTATGCAATGATAAAATGTATGCAATGATAAAACACAGTGACGCATTTCCGTCCCCGCAAGTTAAATGTGTGGAATTACTCCACCAGATTCCAATCACGCGCGCTTAGATGTTTACACATCAAAAAAAAAAATGCAAATGATCTTTTAGTCTTCTAGAATTATAATTTATTCTTTTTTCCGTACGAAAAACTTTTTCTGATCAACTTCTCAGTCAATTCCACAAAAGAAAACCGAATCATTCCACTGAAGTACTTCATTTCTTTACTGTTCCATCTGTCAGGAATTTTTTTTTCTGATGAAATCCAATCAGTGGGGGTTGGTTTGTTGTAATTGTTTTCGTAGGGAAACATTTTTCTAACAGATTTTTGGCTATGACCTCCCAAACGAAAAAAAAAAATCATTTTCATACTGTTCCAACATTTTGCATTTTACGTATGGCAATAACTGGGGCCTAAGTCTAGCTCAACTGTTTTTCTGAACTACTCCTTAAGTTGACATGTATTTCCTTGGAAAGCCATTATTCATTTTAAGTAGTGATGTTTTAACGAACAATACGAAATGGACGAAAGTGATACATCGAGTTTGATAACCCTATACCTACCTTGCAAACAAAACAAAGACGTCATATCATGGAAAGCCCACATTCTTAAAATTACACTGCGGCGGCATCTACGTTACGTTTAAAGAAATCATTTGCACGAACGGTTTCCAACAAATAGGTAGTAGGTTATATGAGCATCTCAAAGTAATAACCGGAATGTATCACACGAAATTTAAATTACCTCCAAAATAAGACGCAATTGTCAGCACCAATTCATTCCGCGAAAAATAAATTCAAATGTGTTCAGTGAACAACAAAGGATACAGTCAATAAATACGATAATAAATATCCACTGCGCAAAAAGAATATATTTTGTTTTCCCATTTACCACTTGCACCGTTCATTTACATTTTTTATATTTGTCCCTAATTACTACAGGTTGTTTAACAAACCCTACCTGTCGCCGCACATCACAAAAGAACCCTAAAACTAATGAGAAACAAGATTATTGGCAAAGAATGCATTCATCTATCCTCTACCTTCCCTTCGAAAGTCTATCCAGTGCAGACACACATTTCTTAACACAGCGCAACTGCGCAAAGATAATATTTGCTACAACCTACAAGCGAGATGACTACACTACCGAACGGAGATAGATAGTCCTTATCAGGTTGGTAACCTTTTATGATTTCTGTTCTTTTCATGCTGCGAGCAGCTGTAACAATTTATTTTTTGAGTAATCTTTGATAACAAAGCCACCGACAGAGTGAACAAAAATCGTCTAATGGAACATTTACGTTTCTTCGTTTGGAAAAGATTAAAGAAACCCTTATTACAATGTCTCTCGCAAATAAAGTCCACATACAGCAAACGAAGGAGAAGACTAGAAAACATTATACAAAATTCAATTTCTCGTCATTCACACTGTTTGGCAATTGTTTGATTTGCAAGTTCTTTTATTATCAATATTTGTTTTTATTATGAATTTCCTCATTGGTTGGCACCTTTTACTTTTCTTCTTTTTATTTGCACCACAAAACAAAAATTATTTTACATTTTTACATTCCATACATTCGTGTGCGTGGAATTATGAGTGTGAAAAAATTAATTAAGCCCACAGTTTTTGTGGTTGTTAGTGTTTATTTGGAGAAGAGTGTAATTTATTAACTTTCGAAATTAACAACTTACAAAAGTATAGGTACTTTTATCTGACGTTACACTAGCCCCAGCTCACTAATTTCAATTAGACGTCACTTTTCGGTTGCCTCACGGGGAATATCCCAATCACAAGGTTCCATTTAGAAAAAGAAACAAAGCAGTGTCAACATTTTGTTGAAAAATTCAATATTAAAAAAAAAATGCCGATTTGTTGCTAACAGTTTATTTTTTTTCGTTACTCTGCGCACAATGTCGCAACTGCTGGTAGATAACACCTTATATATATTCGGAACTGAGCATTTTAAGTAAACGGCTTAAACTATTGTGAGACGATCGATCAAATCTTTCGCCGGTGGGGAAAGCGATTCAAGGTAATTAAAAGCACGAGTACTTGTTTGTTAACACTAAACACGAAATATGGCTACGGGCCTTCCACGATAAATACCTAGAAATACACAATTTCGAAAATAAAAATCAGCGCAAACAAAGTCTCGAGTTATAACCATTTATGGAAGCACGAATTACATACAATGTTTAAAATAATGGGCTCAGTGGCTTAGTGGTTAGTGTGTTGGACTGCTAAGCGAGGGGTCGAGGTTCGAATCCCGCAAAAACCCAAATTCCAACTTAGGGTTTTTTCCACTGCGCCACTTCTCGCGAACGCCTGACAAACATCCGAGAGTATAACTGTCTTGAAAGAGCTTCTCAATTAGCCGTTTGGAGTCAGCATAAAATTGAAGATTCCTTCCATTCAATTCAAAAATGAAAAAACTCACACAAAACGAATGGTTGGGAGAAGCTAGGCCTGGGGTCCCTCCGGACCTGTTGCGCCAACTATTTATTTTATTTTTTTAAATAATGGCTACAATCAGTCAGAATAAAAATTTAAAAAAATACTACCACTTGTCACCACATTAGATATCACCATTAATGACAGTTCTTGCTGTCAAAAAGATTTAAGGCAGTGTTATTTCGATTTTTACAAATACCCATATCTGACGTAATGTTGTGAGTACTGAGGGAAGTGTAATCCAACTGCAGATCTTATGAATGACAAGTACCGAATGACCACAATCATCGTGTTGAAATTTTGTTATATTCGCATACCACCGTAATAATAACAAATTTAAGTCTCGACTTTAAATTACGGAAGCTCTCAATTGCGAATTTTGTATGGATAATATAACCACTGTGAACTGCTAATATTTAGAGTTGGAACTAAACATATTTTATAATATTATTACATATATTGGTAAGGTCCATTGATGTACTTTACTTGTATTGCTGTTGTTTTGGAAAAGGTTTTTACAAAACCAATATTGCGCAAAATCTAAGGCCGAATATTTGTTACACAGAATGCCTCAACGACTGAAGAATTGCAAGTCTATACAAATCTTAAATAGAGCAAATGACAGACGTATCTAAAGTTATACAGTTGTTTTGTAGATAGACATAACACATAATTCAGTTGAACACGGTAATAGTGTCTACAACTTTAAACCGCTCTGTCATTAAATGTCTTTGTTTTATAAAGAGTCCGAAAGTAGTAGGTTAAAGATTTGATGTCGTTTCACTTGGTTTTGTGAGGTTATGATACTGCGGTCAGATCCATTTAGAACTATACTCTGTCCAACAAAAATTGTCAGTACAGGCCTTATGGAGGAGCTTTTTTTCTGCCAGTGGTGCCTGAAGCTACTCCCACGGCACTCAAACACAAGAATTGCCACTGAAATAAAAACCAAACCACTGACATTCCAAGGAATTCTTGTTGTAATTTTCTTGAAATTCGCATGCAGCCAACCATGTCCAGTCTACCACACAACCGCGGGCAGAATTGAGCACGATGCACGATCGTTTTGTGTTCGCTTGCTATTATGTGTGACTGAACACTGAAGCAGATCAGAGAGTGTTACCATATACAATGAAAGCACATCATTCAGGGTTTTTCTATATGCATTTTGTGAAAAAAACTTTCGGTTTTGCTGCTTTTGAGAACGAATTATTATGTGGGTATGCGGGGTGTTGCCATTCGGTTTTAATTTGTTTGTATTTCTGAAAGATCCAATAATATTTAATTAAAACTTTTTTTTTAATGTTGTCTTTTAGAAATAAGGTTTATTCGTGAGGTGCTTTAATTTATTCATTTCATTAACGAACAAGTGATCATAAGTGCGTTGTAGTGATATTACGATAAATTAATAGTGAATACTAGGGCAACCGGATTTATGCAAAAGCATGTTGTTTTTTTTTCGTATTAAATATATTGACATACAAACCTAAGGACAGATTTTCAGCCCTATTCTTTAGGGAATATTTCTGCATAATTGGGTATAAATGCATATTTCTCTTTGTAGAGCATATTTTTGCCACATTTTAGCATTTTTGTTATATTTTTGCATATTTGTCTATTTTTTCATCAAAAAGTTTTTCACACTGAAATATCAAAATTACGAAGTGGGTAAACCTATACTGCTTATTGTCGGTCACTACATTCGGTCACTCGTCTCCAGTAAAGATAATCGGGTCTATCAGAATCGGTCGTAGGGTACATTTTTTGCTTTCGAAATTCGTAGAACGTGGTATATTCAGTGATACAACTTCCTACGAATTTCAAAATTCCGAATACGACGGATTCTGTGATAGAGCCGAATGCCTTGAAAGGATTTTATGATCCTTTTTTTTGCAACTGTTTCCGCGAAGATCTGCACTGTCAGGCACGAATTTTTAAAAAAATATGTAACCTAGGTATCCATGACTATATTCAAAAATGTATGTACAGCTGCTAAGTGCAGTCCTTTTACCATCTGTCAAGGTTATATGATATCGCGTCTTGGTTACATCATTTTGTGTTTATCTTCAGTTTAAATTTGAAGATGGTAACCCTAATAAACCCTGTGAGAGTGTTAAAGAGGGACCGATTTATGTAAGTCATTCCAACCAGACTGAGAGACAAACATCCTATCTTCCCTGGACTGACAATTTTTGTTGGACAGAGTATAGAAATTAGTTCGACGTAAACTTTTACAGCATAAAATAAATAAATCGTTATAGCTATTTTCGGACACAGAACATATAGACCGAATAGGTTATAGCGGGCTCCTATACAAGCGAATAGTCACAGTCACCTAGTTTTAAAATATATTACAAACTGTACCCACCTATCGACTGATATAGTGATGTCTCAACTTTTAGATGAATAATCTCTGCTGGTAGCGAGATACGAATATGAGGATAGCATTTAGTTAAATTTTGCAAAGTAAAAAAATAGGTACCTAATATGGCGAAAATTGAGTGGCTAATATTTTTTTAAAGTCAAAGCTAAAAGTTGAGAAAAACCTCTCACATCACCTACATCCCTGGCCTTTGATTCAGTATAAGAAAATATGAAGGCGGTGTTGGTAAATAATGTCTAACAAAACAAAAAACACAATCACCTGTGCAGCTCACATAAGCCAAACGCGTGTGTGACGAAAATCAGCCACCGCACCGCACATGGCACGATAATTGAACTATCAATGGAATGGAGAAAACAAACCAACTAACACGGCTACGGCAGTGATCTAAAAGAGGGAGAAATGTGTAATTTTTACAGTGAAGCGGTGCGGCTGCGGTACGTCCCCAAACAAGGTCGCTGGTATGACACAAAATAACGTGAATATAACAAAACGGAATCATGTACCACTACCTAGCTGCGATTATAACAAAAATATATATTACGAGAGAAAAACGTTGTGAACTTTTGTAAAAATTACGTCATTTAATTGGCTCGTGGTGGGCACGTCACACGACAGCACGGATGAAATACTAGGTCACTTACACTTTCTGTAGCTATCTAATGGGGATTGGAAAAATATATGTAGGTATAGGCGTATGGGAACCAAAACCCTTCCCAAAGTTCTACGTATGCCAGTTTTGTTAAGCAAATTCTGTATAGGTACACTTTAGTTATCAATAATTAAAACCATATTGCCCAATTGGATGACACAGTCTCAAAAAGAACAAGATAAAAACAAATAAAACAGAAAAAATAGTATGCTAATAGCTAGTATACCAATTTAAGAATTGTGAGAACAATCCGCACTGAAAAAACGCCTACTTCTTTGGTGCGACTGGAACGTATGAAAATCCAAAGAAACATCTACAAGAAACAAGTGCACAGGCGGACAAGTTTAATCATAATTATCTCAAAGAGAATGAGCAGAGAAAAACAAATGAAAAAAGAAAATCCGAGAAGCGACGAACGCAACCAAGTATAACAGTACTCTTTTCACAAAAAAAAAAAAAAAATACCATCTGACTTTAATGTTAGTTTAATTGATTAGCAAAAAATAATGATAATCATTGTGGAGCAAGAAAACAAGGCAATTCCAATCCCCCACACATAGGTTAGGTATGTACATGTGTGTACGGTGTACCTAGAAACCTAGACCAGCCAGGTCAGAGTACAAAAAGGGAAGAGGGTAATTTTATGGGAAGCAAAACCAAACACAAGTACACTGTACACCACCAGTACTTACTTTTGATGGATGTGTAGTACAATACTTTTCCGTGGTATTATGTTTTTATATATACTTTTTTTTTAATCACTGCCTTCAATAGAATTTCTGCAATATAGCTTATGTAACTATAGACCTACTAAGATATTTTATAAGTCACAGTTCGACGAATGATATTATTATAACAAACAGGGTGACACTGCGGTTTTACTACAGATTTGCAAAATACGCGTGTCAGTGATTGATGGAAAACAAACTATATTTGGTTGCTCAGATGATAAGGAAAAGTAAGCTGGATCTGCGTCTTGCCTTCAAATAGGCAGGCAAACATTTTCACAGCAACAGTAAACAAATTAAAGAGTAGGCAATAGATAGTGTTTAATAAAATAAAAAGGAAATGGGATCCTTAGGTTAGGTTAGGTTAGGTTAAAATGGCTGTCGGCTTACTGGTAAGGTTAGGCGACCCACTTAGACCATTATAAGGTCCCTTGTGATACCACGTGAATCTATAATTCATTTCTCCTACTCGTTAAACCAATTGGAGCTTCTAATGAAGCGTAGTAGATTTCGGATATCTATGTTTTTAGATCGTTCAGATCACTAAAGTAGAACGCTCCCAAGTGGAGTTTGCGTCTTTGTGAGAGAGCCGGACAAGTACAGAGAAGATGGAGAATAGTTTCCTCCTCGTCCTCGTCAAAGCAGCTTCTGCAAAAATCGTTAGAGAATACGCCAAGCTTTTTTGCATGCCTGCCGATAAGACAGTGTCCCGTGGTGACACCTATTGTAGCACTAATATGCTTCCTATCGAGGGAGATCAGATGCCTAGAACGTTTTAGATCCAGCTTTGGCCAGATTTGTTTCGTCGCTAGACAAGTCGATCCGGTTGACCACTTAAGATTTGTTCTTTCGATAGCATCCAGCTTTATTTTGAGTTTGCAAGTAGCGATTGGAATACCTAAGGAATCCTTAATTGGAAGCAGAGGTATTGTAGTTCCGTGTTTGGCGAGTTCATCAGCCCTGCAGTTACCTGGGATGTCCCTATGCCCCGGCACCCAACAAAGGTGAATGTTGAACTGCTCCGCCATCTCTCTGAGAGACGAACGACAGTCTTGGGCTGTGAAATTACGTGGAGACTGATCCCAGGCACTTGATAGCGGCTTAACTATCAGAGAAGATACGGATATCTTTAGCAGATATCACATTTTCCCTTAGCCAAGATAAGACCTCTTTTATCGCCATTATTTCCGCCTGAAAAACGCTACAGTGATCAGGAAGACGGAAGGAGAGACTAAGATTTAGTCTATTAGAGAAGACACGGCCACCAACACCGTCCACAGTTTTCGAACCATCTGTGTAGAAAAGGATCGATTCATCATTCACGGATGCTTCCTCCTCCCAGAATGATCTAGTAGGAATGGAGACCTGGAAGTTTTTATCAAATTGAAGTTCTGGTGTGGTGTAGTCGATGTTTTCTGGAAGGTTCCTAATGTTGTTGAGGATAGCGGCATGGCCAGTTGTTTTGCTTGTCCATTGTGAAATAGCTTTGAGGCGTACGGCTGCAGAAGCTGCCGTTTGCCTGCTGAAGATATCAATGGGTGTCAGATGAAACAGGATGTCAAGTGCAGCGGAGGGGGTGCTGCGAAAAGCTCTGCCGATGCACAAGCAAGCCGTTCTTTGGACTTTACTTAATTTATCGCGATTAATCGCTTTTTCCAAAGCAGTCCGCCAGACAACCACACCGTACGTGAGTATTGGTCTTATGACCGCGACATATAGCCAGTGAGTGACGCGGGGCTGTAAACCCCATTTGTTCCCTATGGCTTTTTTGCAAGAGAAAAGTGCCACAGTGGCCTTCTTAACTCTTTCTTGGATGTTAGGCTTTCTATCAAAAATAAGGCCTAAGTATTAAGTTTCATTTGAGAACGTCAAGCTAGTGCCATTTATAGATGGAGGGTCAATGTGTGGAATCTTATATTTCCTATAGAAGAGGACAAGTTCAGTTTTGTGAGGGTTTACGCCCAACCCACAACTGTTTGCCCATTTTCTTAGCTTGTTAAGAGCGTGTTGTAGAAGTTCTTTTAAAGTGTTAAGGTACCTTCCTGATACGTCAATAGCAACGTCGTCCGCATAGCCAATCACATTGTAACAAAAACTAACTCGCCAACAAAAATTGCGATTGTTAAAATGTTGTGCAATTTTTCATGCAGGGGGTCGAATCGCTTCGTCCGTGAACGATCATTACGGTACGGAATTTGGTTTTATTTCACATGTAAAATCAACATAATTACGTGAACGTATACCTAGCTCGTTTACGGAAGTGGCGATTCGACCCCAGGTTTTCGCGAAAACACTCGAAAATTTAATCGAAAAGTTTTCCCATACCTACATTATTTCAGTTTTCAAAACGAGTCGATTAAATTCGCTTTCCACGAAAACGACTTCCAATCGTTGGGCTGTTGAAACAAACACACCTTATGCAATATTCAGCAGAGCAGCTGACCGAACAAATGTCACAAATGAAAATCATTTACCACGCTTAATTGATGGGCTAATATTATTTTTAAATGCTCTGAATTCATTTTATTTGTTAATAAATGCGGTCGAAATTTGTAAACAAAATAGTTTACACAGATGTTTCACGACTAGTGTCTCACACCTGATTCAAACGTCAAACGAAAACTATAGTTGGTGTTCGGTTTATGATGCGGTGTGAATAGCTTATTAAGTCACAATTTCGGGTGTTTAGCTTGCCCAGCGTTTAATAGTCAGTTCTATAACTCTACGATGGTAGTCCATTGTCTGTCATTTACTGTTTTATATAGGTACAGACAACATTTACAATTTGCGGAATTTATTGTAAATTTGTAGTAGATAATTGTCTTCTTTATTCAGCTTTGCTTTAAGCTTTTAATTTCAATTTGTACATTTTTACATTAATTGATTAAAATTTAAGTCATACGAATTGAATAACACAACATTTAAACGATCATAGCAAATTTAGGCATCTGAATAAATAATTTAAAGCCTTTATAATAGAGAATTTTGTGCTCTTGCTGTCAAAAAATTTGGTAATCTAAGGTCACACATATTTCTGAGACTATAAGGTTAAATTTAACTGACACGTAGAACATATTTTGACAAATACCTACTTTGGCATTAAGTTATGTTTATTTTAAAGACAAACATTAACATATTCATAACAATTCTCTGCTTCACAGTTAACAACTTTAACGAATTTAACATAACATTTATTGATGTATATCTAGGTATCGCACTTTGAGATAGTTCTCATGGCCTTGTTCTGTAACAGTTGTACCTAGCCAGTTTATTCTGCTCTCATTACATAAAAACAGCACACTGGAACAATAATCAAAGATGCAGCCCGAAAGGGACATTCTGGCAGTAGTCGGCGTAATGTCAAAATGTCCCTTAAACTAAATATGTAAGGCCCGTTTGCTGATACTACTCATAGCGATTTAAGTTCCACTTAAAATCTTATGTGACAGTTTATGACGTGGAAAAAGTAGCCCATAAGGAATTTAAGTAGAACTTAAATCGCTATGTGCAGTATCAGCAAACGGGTCTTAGGCCCGTTTTATTCCTTATGGGCTACTTTTTCCATGTCATAAACTGTCACATAAGATTTTAAGTGGAACTTAAATCGCTATGAGTAGTATCAGCAAACGGGCCTAAGTGAAGTTGAACTTTAAAACTAAAATGTTGTAGAGTTTGACTGTAACCGGACCGGCGTAGTCTTGCCCCAGAAAGCAGAGGCTTGTTATAAACTTTGAAACTTCGATGAAAGCTCAATCACAAAATTGTCTTGGAAATTATTGTGAAGAATATGTATTCTCGGTATTATACCTATATGCGACGTTTTCACGGACAGCATTTTAATGGATTCACGTCACGACAGATTCTCGCATAAGGGTTGGGACCTTAATTGTTAGAGGAGATTGTTTATGATTTATCGGTGTCCGTATTCCCAAGTTATTCCATAGAGATCAACTTTAACTGCATAATTAATATTATGTCGATCTAGTGTATGGAATGAAATGCGTGTTACGGCTGTAAGTCGAGGATCTGCCAGTCCTGGTTTTGTCCCCGAAGTTTTCGTAATCATTCACCTCAACAATGAGGAATAGGCCTACGTAATTTTTTCATTAAAGTTATCTAACCTTTACCGTCCCACATAAAGCATAACAGATCCTGACATTTTCAAAGTCTGTAGGTTAACTGCTGTATGTACCTGTTTTAAACTTTATTTCCCTCTAGTATGGAATTCTTCCACTTTTATGTAGGATGAAAAAAAAAACAAAAAAATAAAAATAAAAATATATCCTACCTACTGTTCTATTTTGGGAAAATCTAATTCAATTTGCAGAAAGCTGAAAATTATCAAACTTACTAGGTACATAGCAAGTTATGACAGCAATCGTCTGAAACCCTCCCAAATCGAACTAACCAAGACCCAACCTCAAAAAACGCACTAAATTTCCCCTCAGTAGGTACGCCCATTTCCATGAATCTGATTGCAGTTGCAACTAATTTGTCCTCCAAAAAATGCATACACATTTTGTATCCTTTGCCTTTCGTCCACGAGGACCGAACACACGCGTCTCGATTGCAAAAATTTACCATTTCCATGTTTAAACTACCTTCCCTTTATTCATCGCCTACCCCGCTGTAAGAGGACTCCTTGGCAAACTATCATACTTGTCCTAAATAGCAGCACGTTCAACGCAAAATTAAAACGATTCCCTTTTTGCTGTGCACTGCTGTTAATCTGAATACGGGAGCGCTCAGCGCATGCCTCACATTTACACCACCACCCTGTTGTTAAACAAGGTAATGAGCGAAGGAAAAACGGAATAATAAAATGAGGCAAATAGAAAAAAAAAAAAAAACTCAATCAGCTGTGTGCCATCCACCTATAGTCTGCTCAGTCTATCGCACCTGTGAAACAAGGAGAGAAGAGCGGCACCGAAAAAAAAAAGCAAAACGCGTTTGACAAGCGAATCTTCTTTCTTCAAATTGCGTGTGATAAAAATTTGGAACAAAATTCTCCAGAAATAGGTTTTATCTCTTAAAAAAATCGGATGAGAATCAAAAAAATAATGCACACAGTAATGGTCGAGGGAATTCCCCTGCTCCGCCTCATCCGCCCACTTTCGAGAACACATGTAGGTATCAACACACATTGGATTGAACAAAAAAAAATCATTTTTTCCATCATGACTTTTTCCGCACTTATTTTTTTTTTTAAAGCATGCGGTGTGATGACACCGAATCCTAGCTAGCCGACTCGTTCGCCCCCAGTGCATTCGCTTACGGCTGAATAACATTGCCCCTTTGCTTTGTTCACCTCTTTCGCACACTCACACACCCGAAAGTACCAATTCTTTTCGAGAAAAAGGGAAAAGTTATCGACGGCGATAAATAAAAAATGAGAACGATGAACAAAACCGAACAAAAGAAAACCCAAAAATGTGTTTCTCCCATATTTCGAGAATTTTTTCTTTTATGCAAAATACAGACCAAAAATATGCGTTCCTTTATTACTTTTTTCGCCTACATTATTTTTTTTAATTTTCACTCACCGTTCACAATGGGGAAGCAAAAATTCAATTTCTTGCTGTTTTTATTTCGTATATTTAAACCACACAGAACATTAGAACAGAATGATGAAGGCAGATAAAAAAATACTGAAATTTATATTATTCAACAAAACTTCACAAACTTTGGTCGTTTATTTTTTTTTTTAAAACTATTTGCAAGTTTTTTTAAAACAAAAAAAAAAAACAGAACTCTGATTCTGATTCAGATTCAGAATCGGAAAGAATGAGACAAGCAAGAGAAAAATTTCAAATGAACTGAACCGAATTTCACAAATTTTTTTACTTTGATTCACCTTTGTATTGATTTGATGGATTGGTCCAGAGTAATTAATTATGCATTCGCATTTGTTTATTTATTGAGAAAACGCGTGAAATATGCGAATAACGAGAGATATTTCTTGTTAAAAAATTTTCTCTACGGAGCTATTATGACTTGTGTGTGACACATGAGAAAAATCCTTCACGACGACTTCAATCGCAGTTGGTGTGCAGCCATTTTGTACCCGCACGACGGAGGAGAAGACGAACGAACGACAGCGACAGCAACGGCGACGACGACTACGAAAACCGCGGAGACGACACGATACGTACGTCGTGTATGTGTTGAGTGGATTGAATGTGCTGCGATCGAATACGGGTAAACGCCGCAGCTCCACTGGGTTCTTTGGAAAATACGTTGTATGTGAACAGCGCCAAAATATTGTTCGTCATTTAAATTCAGCCATGGTGGTAAATAGCTGAATGTGTGAAGTTCAACGCCATATGATTGCAAGGCAAGTTGATGGTGTGCGTGAGTTTTAAATAAAGCTATTCCTAGCTCTACTAGAGTGACAACTGCGGGGGTGGGTTTTTGCAAGAGTTTTTAATTTTTGTTATTAAAAATTATTGACTTAATTTACATAAAATTGGCAATGGAATAATTTATAAATATTATGAAATGGTCAACAGTATGAGAGTGTGAGAAGGAATTGTTTTTTTTTCGTCGACTTCCCCTCCATTCCACAATCCACTAACGGACTGACTGCATCGAATTGCTCAGTTTAATAATAGTCGAGTCTGTTCATAAAGTTATCCTAACTATAAATACTTTCACTTTATTGTAATTTTATTTATTCTTGTGGTTCTTTAGGAAATACAAAATAAATCACATGGTATTATGCTTAGGTTATTTTTTAATTTAGCGTATTTTTTGCTTAATAATTGAGTTCCTTCTAAAATTTAAAAAATGAAAATTAACGATTTTAGTAAAAATTTCCAAAATTTATTTCATACATGGCTGCATTTCTAAAATTTATCTTCTCTGAGAGTCGGCAACTCATTGCATAGGTACTAGGCGTATTAAATTGAACACCACAGAAAAATAAATGAGATTTCTGTGCACTTGTGAACCGATTAGGGTAGGCACTACCTACCTATAGTTGTATTTATAAAAAATGATATAAGTGGAAAATGGCCATGCCAACTTATATAGTAATACCATTTATTGAGAACAAAAAAAGTATTTTGGTCAGATGACATTAAGTTAAATAAAACAGTATTTCTATTGTAGCTAAAATTAATGGAAATATTGTTAATGTCGATTTCCATTGGGACAGAAAAATCAGCTGGATTTCATGTTCCATTGGGCGCAAAATAAGCACTTTTTTTGAGATTCAGAGCAATTTTGCGAATCTCGATATCCGAGCGAGATTCACACCTATTTGCACTAACACCAAAACATTTGTCGTTTGTCAAACTTTAAAGTGTGTTTACTTACGTTTGTAGACGAGAAGTCTGTGAAAAATAGAAAAAAAATTATATTTGGCCGCTGCAAAAGTTATTAAAATGAATTGAATGGATTTTTATAAATACAAATTACAATTTAAGAACAGGTGACTTTTAAAACACGCACCACCACAGATGCAAAGGAAGAAAAATCTCGTTTTATGTTCCATTGGGCACGAAAAATCTGAAATCTGAGAGCCAAATCTCGAAATCCCAATGGAAATCGACATAAAATTAACAACAGGCGTGCTTTTTTTCTGAGCTTCGATCTCAGCAAAGCAAAGTAAAGTAAAAAAGAATACCGACTTTTTGCACTAAAGTCCAATTCATGAACTCACATATTATCCTAGAGTATTTTTGCGTGACCTCATGAATTTTTTGGGAAACAGCTTTTGGCAGCCGCCTTTCCACTGGAAAATTATATATCTCTGTATTCCATTGTCTTTGGTCTTTGTATTCCATTATCTTTGGTCTCTGTATTCTATTATCTTTGGCGTAGGTTCCAAAATAATACAGAGCCTAAACATATTCTATGTCGTTTTCCATTGGGACAGAAAAAGCACTTTTTTCAGATTCAGAGCAGTTTATCTGCTCTCGAAATCAGCTGGCTGTCAGATTTCGTGTTCCGTTGTTCCATTGGCCGCAAAAAAAAAACGATTTTTTTAAGAGTCAGAGGAATTTTGCGAATCTCGATATCTGAGCGAGATTTACACCTCATTTGCACTAACACCAAAACATTTGTCAAATGCCAAACTTGTTTACTAACGTTTTTCGACGAGAAGTGTCTGAAAAATAGAGAAAAAATTAAATTTGACCGCTGCAATAGATATCAACATAAATTGAATGGATTCTAAAAACACAAATAACAATTTGAGACAAGCTGACTTTAAAAACACTTACCACCACAAATGCAAAGGAAGAAAAATCTCGTTTTATGTTCCATTAGGCACGAAAAATCTGAAACACACCCCCAAGAATAGCCACAAATTAACCATATCCAACTTCGTGTGACAACTACATCATCGCAAAAATTTTTCGTCTGGTATCCACCAAAGCTGTCAAAACGGCGATAGATAAATTTAGAGGCCTAGAGACACTTTTTCCGGGAGAAAAGTCTACATATCCGTACAACTCAACTAGAAAATTTTGCTAAATATTAACATCGCTCATATTCTAAAAAAACATCAACCAAATGTAAATTGTGAGTGTACAGTGCAAATAACAAAAAAAAAAAAAAAAAATCCAATTACCAATGCGTGTTGTGTTGATTTTTTTTATTTCCCATCTTCACTCGCATATATAACAAAAAAAAAAAAAAAAAAAAAAGAAAGAAAAAAGTGACGGCTTCTCTTTTTGGCGTTCACCCAAAAAAGGGGGAACTAATCACAAGCAGAATCGGGGAGATATCAAGAAAAAATAAGAAGCAACACCAATAGAGAAGTGAAGATTGTTTCAGCTTCCTCTTATCCACACATTATAATAAGCTCTTTACTCCAAGAAGATTTCAAATTTACCCTTCATTTTCAAATTTATTTTTCTTCAGACATTTCGGGTCTTCTAATTTCGTGTTTTGCATCTTTCGGCGAGACGCGCGTTTATGAGGCATTGGTGCTATACCAATGTTGTCACTTCTTCAAATGAAATTCCGAGCGTTTTTGGTTCTAATATCGAAAATATGGACCTGCATTTGCTTTATGTTCAATCGGCAAATTCGTGCTGTAAGTATGATTTTTTTTAATCTTGTTTATTCAAATTTATCATCATTTCTAATGCTGTGTAGTGTACTCACTGATTTATGGTTTGCCGCTGTTGTGCATAATTCACTTTTTTGTTTAATTGTTGTTTTGTGTTGTTCTGTCTTTTTGAAGTGTTGATAGTTACCTCAGTCACGAAACTCCTCCACCTGTCCTTCGGGGGTGGTGAATGGCGGGCTTTTAAGTTGATTTTTATTTTCATGCTAACACTCTCCGCCCCGAATACATGCTGCGTATGGGTAGTATCTCTAAAGTAGGTAACAAAAAGGGAAAAATAAACCTACCGGGAAAGTCTATGCAGATAGAATGCATCGTGTTGAACTGGTCGTGCCATAAAACTATTATCTTTGATAATGGAGTATCATAGTCGTGGACACTGATAAATGGGGGACGGTTAATTGCCAAAGGTTTGCTTGAGAAGTTGTGATTAGATTATTTTTTTCCTATTTACTGCGTGTTCATGTTTTGCAACTCATGGCATGGCGTATATAGGCATTTATATGAAGCTCTATACACCTCCAATACATTTATAGGTACATATCGATAAAGCGTACAGGTTTCCCAATACCTGGTGTGTTTAAAAATCGAAATATTTTGCCTAACTCCGAAAGGGTCTTCAGTGCATGTACCTATTACCTAGTAGCACGTGCAATGTACGCTCTAAAAATTTGGTTACCTAATTTCTAATAGCTGTCGCAATTAACGCAATTGAACCTGAAAGGCAATTACTCTATAATTATTGTATCTGTCTTTTGTTGACAAGCTAAACAAAATTCGATTTTATTACCTAAGCTGGATTTTGTCACACAAAAAGAAGGTACTGCAAGGGAATCGTTCATCGATAGAAAAATGCTTTCATGGTATGCAAACTGAATGTACGTTATAGGTCGTACTAAACAACATTTTCTGCTGATAAAGCAATTTCTTCGTTGCAAATACGTAGCGCTGTAAAGTCAATGCAGTAATCCGCAAGTGCCGCAGCGGTGAGAAGGGACGGCGCAGCGGAAAACTTATTGATTCCCTAATTCAGTAGGCAAAAATGTTACTACTTTGTCTGGGCTCAGCCCTGGTGATGCCAAAAAGTGTTAATCACTAACTAGGCACTCTAAATATTTCTGAAACCCATACCTAGTTCTAATTATAACTTGCTTGAATGTAATCAACTGGCGAATGCGATTGTTTTCGTTGGATTTAAACAGCAAAAGGTCGATATAGTCAAAAAATAAAAATAAAACTTCGGTTCTGGCATAAGTTCATAAATTACCTTAGCTGGATATGGTTATCAGTTATCACTTATCAGTATATGCGTAGGCGCGGGGTGTGTTAATTCGCAAGATATTGCTGAATTTCACACAAGTAGTCGATTGGAAGTTCTGAGGTGAACTCACAATACATGCAACACTGACCACCGAACGTTTGATAATCAACCCGATTATGCATTTCATGCAGTCCACGTTTCAAGCGGACATATAAATGCTTGACGTCATTCGATATTCAGATTGTGCCAGCTTTTCGCAGTTTACACAGTTACACCGATAATCTTATCATGAACTTGGTACTACAGATTGGAAATGTTCTATGTTTTTGCAGAACCAAAATTATAATTATATGCGCAGAATTGACTGCCAAATTTAAATGTTGAAACAGAATGGTTTTTTGTGCTTTTACCAGCGCATTCTGATTTGACCTACAGGTAGATATACTCCGTGACAACCTCTAAACCGTTCTTTGATATTGGAAGGGCTTGTTTTTTTTTGCTTGGGGGGTGTTGAAGCAAGGCCTTGAATGTGCTCAACATCTAGAATGTGAAAGCACCTTTACAACAAAGACCACAGCAGCAGCAGTGTCAATTGTAAGGCAACGAAAGTAAATTGCAGAACCGCCACTCATTCTCCGGCACCTTTGACAACATACACCCAATGAATTCAAGAATTCTGTGGCAACAAGGAAAAACTGCATGAGTCGATCAAGCGCGACCGTACCCTGTTTCTAAATTTTAAATATTTTTTTTCGTTCAAATATCAATTCCGGTTGCTGGGTTATGAATCAGGAAAAAACGCATAAGTCGTCTTCCCACATCTAGAGTCAAACCTTCAACCTGCACTCCTGAAAAGTAGCTAAAATGACTTATGATGATTTTCCTTGTTGCCACAGAATTGTTTTTAGGATTTTCTGTTAGGTACTTGTTCCCTCTCTTCGAATGACAGTCTTGTAACTCCGATTGTTGAAACGACTAATCGATTGAAGTTCTTCTACAAAAATTTTCTCATAAATGTCCTTTTGTAAGGCATAAACTTTCACAAGAGTTAGAGTGGTAATCCTAAATTCAGCAAGTCTCCATCAGCAACCGGACCTAAGTGTGATTGTGCTTTTTGTTTCTATTTTTATTTACTTTGCACGTATATTTATTTAAGAAAAAATCTGATATGAGCCTCTTTAGTTTGTACAGTACCAACCAGTCAAATATGAGCTCTTCCCACTGTCGCCGGTGTCACGACACCGTCTCAGCATTGTACAAAGAAAAACCCTGGTACTCGACTTGGACGAAACACTCATCCACTCTCATCACAATGCGATGCCAAGGAATACTGTCAAGCCGGGTACGCCGCATGATTTCACAGTAAAAGTGACAATCGACAGGCACCCGGTGCGATTCTTTGTGCACAAAAGGCCACATGTGGACTTTTTTTTGGATGTGGTAAGTCATGCAGAGCGTGCCTCTTTCATAGCTCCACTAAATGTTCACTTTTTCCCATATCATCCCACAGGTATCACAGTGGTACGACCTAGTGATATTCACAGCGAGTATGGAGATTTACGGTGCGGCAGTTGCCGATAAATTGGACAATGGCCGAAACATTCTCCGCCGGAGATACTATCGCCAGCACTGTACACCGGATTTTGGTTCATACACCAAAGATTTGTCAGCCATTTGCAATGACTTAAATAAGGTAAGCACATCGAAATTGGCCGCAAGTGTTGACTGTGTTAACGCTCCATTTCGTTGCAGATATTTATCATAGATAATTCACCAGGAGCATATCGTTGTTTTCCAAATAATGCAATACCAATCAAAAGCTGGTTCTCAGATCCCATGGATGTTGCGTTATTATCATTATTGCCACTTTTGGACGCTTTAAGATTTACAAATGATGTACGTTCGGTACTCTCGCGGAATTTACATCTACATCGTTTATGGTAGCAGGTTGGTATTTGAATTTAATTTAAATCACACTTGAAAATTTCAACAGTTGAAGGTGGTATTTTTAAGTTTTTAATTTGTAATAGTAAATTTTAAATTGTACAATCCAAGACAAGATAAAAATATGACATTGTTACTCGCACGCACTTGTTTATGGTCGTATGATTTTTGTGTTCCTTTGTATTCCAGTGAAAGTATTGTTTTTTTTTTCTCGGTGTAACAGAAACCCATTTAAACTTGTTTAGGTGGCGCCACACCAAAACAAAGATCAGGACATCAATTGTAGTTGATGGCAATTTTTAACTATTGCGCTTCCCAAATCGAGCGAAAAGCTTTTCTCCCGAAGTAACCTAGCACAGCACATGAAGTCTTTTTAAAGGGTGTCTAAGAAACTAAGAAACCCTCCATAGATTTTTTTTTTCATTGGTACCACTCGGGGATCGATTCAATCTGTAATCCAATGGAACAAGAGAACTGCTTCTGATTGAATCCGCAAAAGCATTGGCGAAATGCCAAAAAATAATCTACGGCAGCTGTCACCTGACTTGTATAAAATACATAAATTACACTTGTGTGAGGTTCAACTTCTTCAGTGGATTCTGACTTCAAATCGAGAAGCGAAATCCCTTCTCAGAGTCACCAGAAGAGTATTTTTTGTGCCAATGGAATGGTTTCAGAAGCGAATTCTTCGACCCCGGACTCCTCCGGATGCTTCTTTTTGCCCGATGGAAAACGACATAGTGTCACTGTCCGAGCTGATAAGATGACAGATAAACCCTTCGCTGCGTGAGTCATTTTAGATAATTTGAAGCATATTTCCTTACTATCAGCATGACAACGGTGCAAAAAAGTGCTCTTCGACAAAACGAATGGTTGTGCTTTATTTTTGGGAAAAATTGAAGTGACCCAACAATTTAATGCCATGTCTGAACGGCAGAATTGAGAAGCTTTTTCAGACCAAGCGCTCTACCCACCAATAATGGCTTGTTCTTTCAAATAGCGGTTCTGCATTTCTTGTCGCCTCGAAGCTGAGTGCTAGATTTCGCAGATTCATGCTTATTTTGACATTCGAACGAATAGCCAATTCATACAAATGTCTCTATTCGTTCGAATGAACTTGTGTGTACTTTGATAGACATTCGTTCGAATTGGCTATTCGTTCGAATGTCAAAATAAGCATGATTATTTTGACTGGAGCGGTAAAGGATTTCACCAAAACAATATTACAGAAGTCATATTCGGGCCCAGTGTCGGAACGGGAAATTCTTCGATTTTATACGGAGGATTTTTGCTGCGAGGTATTCTTCGGAGCAACTGTTCGGAGAATTCTTCCGACATTTACGTTGAAGTGCGATGAAGTGCATTTTTTGTTAACTTTTTGACAGCTAGCTTCCGATATCCTCCGACAGAAATTGCTTGCAAAATTTGTTTACGATTTGGAGTGCGGTGCGGAGCGCCATCGCAATTGTTTATTTCTCTTCCGAATAAGGACACCTCGAATGGAATTTGAGCCTCCCAAAGAGTATGCGTTGCGGAGAATTTTCCGTTCCCACGGATACCTCGCTAGTGCCGAATAGCATATTTCCTACTCGGCGTTTTTTCCGGCGTCACGCTAGGACCCTTTTTCTCTCATCGGCATATATTGCTCTTGACGATGAATGCTATCATATCCGGCATTGAAGTTGAATCGCGACTTTAAATTTTCCTCAGTGCATCAACTAAGTTTATGACTGATGAGCAAATTCACACAGTGGATCGATATTCCTCGTTCTTGCAAGACATAAGAACGGTGGTCGAATCGCCACATTTGTGAATGCGCTATACAATAACGGAATTCAGTTGATTTTACATGTGAAACAAAAACAAATTTCGTCTCATAATGCTCGTTCAGAACGCCTCAATTAGAACCAAGCTATTTTTTTATTTGGGCTATATCGAAGGAAGTAGTTTAATCCTTTTTTGTTTTTAATTTTTTTGTATGGCTAAGCTTACCTACGGATGGAACTGGTTCTTCATTGACTGGATGTAGGTTCTCTCATTGCCCTTATACTCTCTCTAAAAAATGACGTCTATCATTAAAGCAGCTGCAAGTATCCCATGATCAACCTCGACATTATTTCTGCATCGACACTTGTGTGAATGAGCTATACGTTCATGGAATTAAGTTGACTTTACATGTGAAACAAAAACAAATTCCGGCACGGAATGCTTGCTCACGGATTCGACCCCTGTTATCAGTGCCTTGGGTAAAATTAGGACGTGTGGCTTCTTTGATTGCACATGCTGCTATACCCAGTTGGCGTTGACTTTGTTGGATCTCTTATAGTTTGCTTCTGTTGTTTCCGTTTTCCATCCTTTTTTTTTATAATTAACACGCCCTAAAGAGGTTGTGACTACTCTTATGGTGAAATGTGATTTACACAGCGCGGGCATTAAGGAAATTGGGATAGAGGAGATAGGAGATACCGATGCACATTGGTCTTAAATGTCTGTTAACTGCATTGGGGAGGAAAAACAGAGCTGGGCAAGGCATTCCACATTCGCGTTGTACGGCTTATGAAAGAGTCTCTGTATTTCATAGTACGTCCGAAGATAGGCTGAATGGTAAACTGATGGGCATTCCTAGCATGGCGAGTATTGCGGTTGAATTTCTGCAGGGGAGGAATGCAGTTGGCAATTTCAATTTGTGGTTAATGTTTTGGAATTCTGTTCAAGTCTATAGGAAGTTTCATCTAGTGGAAAAAAAGAAGAAAGAGTAGAACATCCACTGTCTCTTAAGCAATCTGTACATTTTTCCTCTCTAACTTGTGCTGTTCTGTTCTAATTATCCTTTAATTAAAAAAATCGATAATAAAGAACCGGTGTAGTGTCGTCCGTGCTGTAACTAACCCACTAGATTGAGAAGGGCCGATTATTTTGCCCCCCCCCCCCCCATACTCTGTAACTGAACTGCAATCTTATTTCTATCTTTACAGATTAACAAATTGCAAATTTGGTGCTGTGACACTTAAACGAATTTTTTGTTTATTTTATATTCTAAGGATAATAATACATATTATACACAAAACCTAAAAGAGCATTGTTTGTCTTTTGAATTTTTTGAATGTCTTTCTATTTTCAAAAATAAGCGGAAAGGAAGTTTACATTGCCGCTTACGTTGTTTTATTTGTCATTCTCCATTTTTTGAACTCATACGGAACGTACTGTATTTTTGTTTTGTTTTGTTGTAACTTTATTATTTTTTTTTTTTTATCTAAGAAAAAACTATTAAAACTTAAAAATGATCCTGCAAGGCATCAAATACCGTAAATGTATGAAACAAGCCAACAGAAAATAAAAAAATTAAAAATGTGAATATATTTATATATCTTTACAAGAGTTGTAGCTGTATTCGAGTAAGTAAGCTGAGGGGTAAACTACATAACATATTTAAAATTAAATTAATTTTAAGCCAAGGAAAGGGAAAAAAACAAAATATTATTAAACAGCGTCTTTTTTTTCTTTTTTTCTTTTTGTCTTTTTCATTGAATGAAACCTAGGGTTAGTTAAAGAAGTAGATACTTGTATGATGGCAATTCTATTGACGACATGTAAATAATTTCTCTTATTGTATATCTACAGATATGTTAATGTAAACATTTAAATGAATTCTGTTCATTTTTTGACACTATATTTATAAATTTATCTGAAATAGAAAAATATACTTTATCGTTTTGTTTTCTGTTAGCACTAAAGAAGAAAACACACACACACACAGCAGCAGTTAAAATAAAATAAATTACATAGTTACGAGATTTAAGAGAACATAAATATAGTTATAATTTAGCAACAAGCGATGGCAGGGCGCGACAGCTCACCAATGGTTGGTTGACTTAGAACAATACAAGACACATACACAAACAAATATATATACATACACATACACTTAAATGAAATTCAAAGAAAACAAAATACAAAAGTTAATAATAATAATAAAAACCAATCCAGTAGTAGTAAAATTGAGAAAATTTAAATTTGTACTCTTGTATTCAATCGACTTAAGACAAACAAACAAACAAACAAAACTGATGCATTGTTAAAATATAATACAGATAAACAGGATGATCTTAAATATGTTGTACTAAAGTATAATACTACAAATTATATTAAAAAACAAATGAAATCAAAGAGATTGTAAAATATTATTATTATAATTATTGATGAAAACAATATGATGATACAACAATCCAAACTCCAAAGAAACAATGCTATGTTTCCTAAGAATGAAAGAATAAAAGCAAATAAAAGAATTAAATAAAAACATGATCGGATGATCCAACAAAAATGAGAGTTGTTTTTGATTTAGTTTTAAAGTGCACACCACAAGCACAACATCAGTCCACAGGCTCTATGAGGTGGGCATGGACAGACGACAAAGCTGATAACACGAATAGAACCATAATGGATACTGAATTCAGGAAGCAAACATATATAAATTGGACTCTTCCCTAGTAGATGCAAGGACTGTTAAAAACAATTCCGCCACAGTCTCTTAACAACACCAGCGGTACGTCAAATTACTAGAAACTCTATTACAACAAATGGACCCAACTGATGGTCTAAGTGAAGCTGTGGCAACCGCCACAAGAGCACCCACTTACCTATCTACCTATAAAACAAAATTTCTATCTAATTGGTTAGAATTTGACATCAATTGTGTTTACAAACGTGGACTGCAGACATGTCTCCTTTAAGACTCTGTCAAACAGGGATAAAGATAGGACAAACCCTGTTAACCTGCGGTCAATTAGTTTGCTCCCGAATGTAAGTAAGGTATTCTAAAAGTCGTCAATAGATCTCTTTGAAGATGGGTTGAAGAAAATAATATTATTCCGGACAACCAGTTTGGCTTTAGAGCGGGACATGACACTATTCATGCGTCGAAGCTGGTCTCCGACATTCAGTGGAATAAAAGTAAGAAGCAATGCACGGGTGCCTACCTGGGGTCGAATCGCCACTTCCGTGAACGAGCTACCCGTTCACGGAATTAAGTTGGTTTTACATGTCAAACAAAAACAAATTCCGTCTCGAAATGCTCGATCACGGAGGACGCGATTCGACCCCTGGTCGACTTTGAGAAGGCCTTCGATACCGAATGGTTGGAGGGGCTCTTTTATAAGCTGACTAGAATGGGCGTTCAAAAACCTTTGCTGTAAATGATTTATGAAATGCTTATGGGAAAGAAGTTCGTTGTCAAAGCTGGCAACGTGACTTCGAGCAGGGTTTTCGAAATTGAAAACGACTTTCAACAGGGAGCAATGAATTCTCCGGTCCTGTTTAGTATTTACACAAGTGATCTGGTGGGTTCCCTCAGACACGCTATAGCGTACGCAGACGATTTAGTGGCGTACAAGTCAGGATCAAAAATCGACGTTAGCAACCTTCTGCAGCGTGACTTCGAGCAAATTAAGAGGTATTACGATGATTGGAAGTTGAAAATCAATTTCCAAAAATCGGAAACAATCCTGTTCAGGACTCCATTGGCTGGGGCCTCTAGAGATACCAGAAAAAACTGGAGAAAATTAACAGTTATTGGACAGCAGAGACGAACATTGGTGGTGAAAAACCTGGTTAGGTATCTCGGCATCCGGCTCGACCAGTATCCTGTGTTTTGACAAACATATAGACGCTCTGACAAGGAGACTGTTTCGCAGCAGTCAACTTGATTAAAGGGTGAAGGTCATTTGTTACGTGGCCCTTATAAGGCCTATCATCGCTTATGGCTGTCTCATGTGGTTATATATATGGAAAACATTCGGGTGTTTGAGAGGCAATGCCTTAGGGCCTCTCTAGGGTTGTCTAGAACTCCTGAATCTCAGTACATAAAATACTATCCCAACAGGACCTTATAGTTACAATGGGACTCGACTGAATAGGATTGACAATTTCCTTATTAAGGTGATTCGAAGGCACGTTACAAGGGCGATTTCCAGCGATAATAACCTGATCCCAGGGGCTTGCTATCCAAATTTAATGTACCACGAGAGTACGCTTCGGTCTGGCTTCATCCCGCCTGAGGCATTTCTTCATGTAGACATGAAAGGGTGAGCCCAGACAAAAGGTAGTGTACCACAGCCACCGCGGCCCAAGGGATAAGCAGCTCATCCACAACGGGTACGCCTCCAATGCTCGGAGCTCCTCCGTTTTAGTACCGCAATTGCGGAACGGGACAGGGTCGAAACCGTAAAGTAATTCAATGAATTTTGGTGGCTTGACGAAGACGTGAGAGCTGATACGCTCTCCCGGGCCGGTGCGCTACTTACGTAGCATTCTCCTTAGGTTAGGTAAGGTTAGGTTAACGGGTTGGTAGAGCAGGGTAGACCCTACTATACCCCACTTAGGTCCTTGTGGACCCATTGTGATGTCCTTTGTTGGGGGTTTATCGTTGGTGCTGTAGATGGTTAGCACGTGTCTCTCCTTCATATATCTACCCGACGTTGTCCAGCCATCCTGATATCCTCAAGAACCTGTAAAAATCAGAGAGTGTAATATCAGAAAGTTCAGAGCATTCTCCTTAGTTTTAAGCTAGATATAAGTTAGTAGGTTTAGGTTTAGAGTAGGGGGTCTTTGGGAGGGGCCGGGCTAGCCAACATGAAAGAGTGCTTCCGAGATTTGACCGACGCTTATGGCCTCGATCGAGTCTCGGCGGCGCCTATGAACCCCTGTTGGCGGCCGACAGGCAAATATGGACGCGATCAGGATGGTGACCAATCGATAAGATTGCTCACCACCCTGATTATAGATAATGAAGGTTAAGTAGCTTAGGTAGACTTAAGTACTGTTAATAAAACATGAAAATGCACGCATATTGTTTGAACCTATTCGTACTATAATTTGAATTTTTTGCGCAATTTATTTGAAAACACTTACTTACTTACTTATTTATTAACAACCATTGTTAAAGTACGCACAAACTTTCCGCGTATTTGAAATCCAGCAGCGATTTAAGCTGCTTGATATTTTCCTATAAACTGAACTTTTTTTATATGGATAATTTTCATGTTCCAACTGTTGTTATAATGCATGGAAATCAATGATCAATATAGATCATGGGGCAAAATATGCAGCGGCGGTTAAAAAGTCCTATATAACAATCTCACCGCGGCTTTAAAAATGCGTTCTGGGGTCGAATCGCCACTTCCGTGAACGAGCTACCCGTTCACGGTATTAAGTTGATTTTCCATGTGAAACAAAAACAAATTCCGTCACGAAATGCTCAATCACGTGTAATATGTCTAAATGAGGATTAATAGAGGGAGCTAGGAGTGAGAAAATGACAGGAAGCAAGGATGTGGATGGGACTTAAGGAAGTGACAGGAAAAAGAAAGGGAAAGAGAGTGCAGAGAGTGAGGAGCATGGCATGCTTGCTATGCACGGCTTAGCTCGTCGGACGGGGAGGTCCTTGTCCTCACTACTCCACGAACCTATTACAAAACATAAAACATGCCATAAAAAAAAATAGGTACTTACTTTGGCATTTGTACCGGAAGCGGACGGACTTCCACCACTCTGTAAGGCGCTGCGGATGTCATTGCAGCGAGGCCATATCCCACCCCACCTGGAAATCCGATGGCCCTATGTGAGGATTTCCCCTAAATGGTAATCCGCCTCAACCTCAGATCATCCTCACCTTGGACTTGGATCCACCTTCCGCACCCCTGAAATAATGCCTTAGCAATTCATGATGATCTTAACGATCACCATAACAAAGAAAATTCCGAAACACCAAATTTTCATCATATGGCGTGAATTCACAACTTTTTATTCATATCATTTTTTATATCAAATAAAATAAATAAACAAAAAAAAAATGTAATAACAACAACAAAAAGGATTAACAAAAAAAAAATTATGCAACAACAAAAAAAATTTTAGCAAAAAAAAAATTTATAATAATAATAGGTAAGTTATTAATTTAAAGTAGGTTGATTCTCACCGCCCTCGACTGTAGATAATTATGTGCAGATATGACTTTGGTTTGGTTATCTACTTATTGAAAAGCTTTATCAAAGTTCCTACCTAAAAAGAGCTCTCTGTAGGAGGGATATTTGGTGACTTTAGCGAAATATCGCGACTAAAGTAGGGGCACAGGGATGGCGACAGAAAACCTAATATAAACCAAAAAAAAAAAAGGAAATTTAACAAACAAAAAAATTAGAAAATCGTTACCCTATCCACGCCAAAAAAAAAAACTTAACTTAAAATCACAAAAAAAATTAAACAACAAAAAAAACACAGAGATGATCTCGATTGTATAAATTAAATTGGCAACTCAAAATGTTCTTAAAAATGTCTTCAGCTGTCACTTATGTATGTGAGCTATGTATGTATTTATATATGTATGTATATAAATAATTTTTTTTCTTTTTATATATGGCTATATGTATATAATTATATTACTCTTAATTTAATCTGCGTGATTTATATAATTTGTATTTTTCTGCTAGAATTATCCTTCTTTTTGGTGGATTTGTTCAGCTGAGCTCGCTTTGAGGTATATGGGTGCTCAGGGTCACCCGTACACCAATGGAGTCTCCTGGTCTGTACACTGACAGCGTTCCGGGAAAAATCTTGAATTTTCTTCTTTAATATAATTATCAGAGTATCGATATCACTGAATAGCGAGTATTTGGCGGTACTAATCTGTACGCACTCGTGGTACAAAAAAAAACGGGGCGGTCACGACTTCGTCGTTGACCGCCAATTTGAATTTCCGCGATGGACGTCGCCTATTAATACATAATTATTTACAATCACTTCCACACACTATTTCCTATATATAGCACTTACCCCAAACACTGTTGGCCACACAAAAAAATTTCCAAATTTATGGTGACTGTTAGGTAAGTACACTGCCTTTTTTTTTTACTTTCAAAAGGTCTTTATAAAAAAACTTATTTTCACCGCACTAAATACTAAAAATCTTGTATGGCACCGACTGTGTGCCTCTAGTAGTGACTGTACGAATGATTTGAAATTGTTCGTTGCGGCTCGTGGGTGGTGTGACTCGCTGCCAACAATGCCCCACATACTGTGAATTGTTTTTTTTGTTGTAAAAAAAAACCGAATTCTTTGCCGCTATTTGAATTGAGAGATTTTCCTCTTATTTCTTTCCCTTTCTTTGAGTACCTATTAAAACCTCATCTAGCGGAGACAACAATCTGTGTTCACCTTACGGGGAACAATTGGGAACAAATTTTTGACAAACATAATGACAACCACCATAGAGACTCGACAACGACGATGACATTTTACACCCAAAACGCATTTTGGACATGGCAGGGTAAGTTGGTTTGTTTGTTTTCAATTTAATTTATTTAATTTGTTTTCAGGTGACCATAACAAATCGCCGAACATCGAGGAGGTCTACTGACGGGATGTGCGGAGAAAAAGGGCATCTGAAGATACACCGTTCGGCCTCAAACGTGGTGAAGAACCCACCCTAAAAGCCGGGCTCTGCTCGTGACTACACAGGTAAGTCTTTGTAGTTTCATAACCTCTTCGCATGTTGCATTGGCGTACCTTAACCAGATACCTCAGTTGCTTGCTTACTTATGGATATTCTATATTTTCAGGAACCCTCTTCTAACTGGTATGTTGCATATAGGGATGCAAATCGTCTACGGTCGATAGTCGCCGAGAGACACTTGCACTGTTGGTGTGAATTATCA
This sequence comes from Cheilosia urbana, assembly GCA_946477585.1. Lineage (NCBI taxonomy): Eukaryota > Metazoa > Arthropoda > Insecta > Diptera > Syrphidae > Cheilosia > Cheilosia urbana. Next base: position 11,556,002 of record OX297854.1, on the reverse strand, counting down.
GGATATTGGGTATCATTTCATAATTGTTTTTTTTTTTTTTTTTTTTTTTTCAGGTGGTTCAACTTGTGGAGATATCGTATGGACATGCACCATGATACACGTAGACGCTGGGACAACCAAGAAATTTTTTTGTGCTTTCTTTTTGTCAGCAAAAGTACTACCCCGTGAGTTCATGCATGCAAATATATAATATATACCCTAGATCTTCAGATACCTAACCTACATGAACAAACAAAAAAAAAATAAATAAACGCTAAGATTTAGAGGATACAAATACATATATCTACATTTAAAGTATCTAGATTTATAATTTGTGAACACAAAATGGATATGTGAACACGTATAGGTGAATAAATGCATGCACTATGAATAAATAACATAAAAAAACAACGAGATGTATCCTCATAAATAGTAACAAAACATAAGGAATGAATAAATAAATAAATACTATATGATAAATAAATAAATAAATACTATATGATAAATAAATAAATACTATATGATAAATAAATAAATAAATACTATATGATAAATAAATAAATAAATACTATATGATACATAAATAAATACTATATGATAAATAAATACTCTGTGATAAATAAATACTCTACAAATAAGTTAATAATTACCATAAAGATAAGGTAAATACATAACATCAGTGCATAAATAACAAGTTTACTGACCTACATCTATAATAAATAACAATTAATAAGCAAAAGCATGTAATAATTATACTAACAGATGAGCACACGGAGTATCACAGAAGAAAGCATATGGATACGTGTATCACAGACTGAAAAAAGGTGACCTTCAGGTACATCAAGTTATTGTTTTAGGTCTTTAGCGTGGAAGATCCCGATTTTCTTTCCCGTGAGATTTTCTAGTTCGTACAAATGGTTTCCGATCCTTTTAGCTACACGGCATTTTACATACTTCGGACAAAGTTTTGACGCCAGGTACTTAGACGTATCACTAAGGATGAAATTTCGTCTGTATACCTCTTGTCCTGGAAGAAAGCGTACATTTTTCGTTCGAACATTATACGTTCTTGCTGAATTCGCATTCGCTTTGAGTATTTGTTCTTTTATTTTGTCTCGTATGCATTGTAGTCTATTAGGTCGGGAGAGGGTTAGTAGCTCGCTATCATCCACCGCGTTCAATCGTTTTGCTAATTCATAGCAACTGCCGTGCGTCATCATCTGCATTCCAAAGAGTGCGAAGTAGGGTGATACACCTATGGAAGTATGGATGGAACTTCGCAAAGCACATGCGATATCACTGAGGTGGAGATCCCATTCTCGTTGGTCGTTTTTTAGATATGTGCGGATGGCAGCTAGCAACGTTCTATTCACCCTCTCTGACGCATTAGATTGCGGCGAATAGTTGGCTGTTTTGAAGTGCCGAATTCCATACTTTTCCAAGAGAGTTTGGAAGTCTTTCGAGAGAAATTGTTTGCCGTTATCTGAATGGATTAATTGCGGCACTCCGAACATATCGAATACTTCATTAACGAGAAATTTAATGACGCTGCTCGTGTTTGCGTTTCGTAGGGCCTTAAATAAAACAAATTTAGACAAATGGTCGAGGACTACAAACACGAATGCGTTACCGGACTTAGTTCTTGGGTACGGACCTAAAAAATCAACATAAATTTTTTGAAAAGGACGATCGGAACAATAATTAGTACTTATAGGTGGACGTGAGGTTTGGTTAAAGGACTTACATTGCTTACATAGTTCACACTGAGAGACATATTTTCTAATTTGAACAGTCATGTTCGGCCAATGAAAGTACTGTCGGACTCTTTGAAGGGTTTTCGCTATGCCTCCGTGAGATGCCTGTGGAGGATTATGTGCACGGGCAATGATCTCATCCGTCAAGCCAGATGGAATCCACATTAGCCATCGATGCTCCGTCAGGTATTCATCTCCGGTCGGCGGTAAGGCACGTTTATAAACAAAACCGTCTTCGATCTTAAGGTCGGGCAGCTCCTCCGAATGGCTTTGAATGGTCTCAATCAGGTTTTTATACTCATCCGACTGAAATTCCTCAGAGTTAAGATCTATAAGGGGCGCTACCTCTTCAATGTCGATGCTGTCTACGTAGACGCGGGAAAGAGTGTCTGGTACCACATTAAGTGTGCCTTTGCGGTGCTCGATGTCGAAGGTAAATGCCTGCAGCTTGAGACTCCACCGGGCCAATCTACCGTTTAGGTCTTTTAGGCCCATTAGCCAACGAAGGCTAGAATGGTCGGTGATGACTGTAAACGACATCCCTTCGACATACGGCCGGAATTTTTGGACTGCCATAACCGCAGCCAGACACTCTTTCTCGGTCACGCTGTAGTTTTTCTGGCAGCTGTTCAGTTTCTGTGAGAAGTATGAGATTGGCGACTCCTCATTCTCGTTATTTTTCTGAAACAGCACAGCGCCTATTCCAGCATCTGAAGCATCGCACTGAATGTAGAATGGCTTTGAGAAGTCGGGGTGTGTTAGAACAGGGGCCTCGGTCAATGCTGTTTTGAGTTTCTGGAAGGCTACTAGTGCTTCGCTCGTGATTTCAAATTTGTCCTTCCTCTTTTTCAGCAGGTCTGTGAGGGGGGCAGTCAGGCAGGAGAAATCTCTGATGAACCGCCTGTACCAGCCCGCGAGGCCGAGCAGTCTGCGGACTTGCCTTGGTGATTTCGGCATCGGGAAATCAGCGATCGCGGCAACTTTGTCTGGGTCCGTCTTAAGCATCCCACCACCAACTATGAAGCCAAGGTACTTCAATTCCTTGAAGCAGAATTTTGACTTGCTCACGTTGATGGTGAGATTCGCTTTACGCAGACATTGCGCCACCTCATCGAGCAGAGCCACATGGGTTCGGAAATCCGGAGCTACGATGAGCAAGTCATCCAGGTAGACAAAGACTCTGTCCTTTAACCGCGAGGGGATCACCTTGTCCATTAGTCGGCACATTCTCTGTGCCGCATTACATAGCCCGAAGGGCATGACAGTAAACTGGTACAAGGGTCTCCCAGGCACCGTGAACGCAGTCTTTTCTCTACTCTGCCTCTCCAACGGTATCTGCCAAAATGCGTCTTTTAAATCCACGCTACTTATATAATAGGTGTCTTGTAACCGGCTGAGAAGTCCGTCGATGTGGGGGAGAGGATAGGCGTCTTTCTTTGTCAGCGCATTCACTTTTCGCGAATCCAAACATAGCCTGTTTTTGCCTGGTTTTCGGATAAGGACCACTGGTGAGCACCATGCGCTCTCACTCTCCTCCACAACGCCTAGACTAATCATCCGGTCGATTTCTTCATACAAATGGGCTTGCACCGCTGGAGACACAGGGTAGTGTCGCTGCTTCACAGGCGCCGCGTCTCCTGTGTCGATAACATGCTCTTCGAGCTCCGTTTTCCCGAGCCCATGCTGCGTGTAACAGAGAAATCTCCCCCTAACCGCCTCCAACTCGGACTGTTGCTCAATTGTCAGTTGGTGTATGTTGGGGTCGGCCACCTCGGAGGAAGTCGAAAGGGCACTTATGAGGTGCGGAGCGATTTGGAATGCCTTCCAAAACTCGACACCTAGGTAGAGTTCCTGACTCAAGCTTGGGACTAAATACAGGTTGACGACGTGTTCCTTATTTCTATATTCGACCGGGGCCTGCACTCTTCCTATTATCGACTGAGCTTTCCCGTCAGCTGTTTTCACATCTGAAAAACATGGTGTTAGTGGTAATTTAAGGGTGTTTATCAATTCTAAGCAGTTTTTGCCTAGTATGTTTATACTAGCCCCGCTGTCCAAAAGACCTAGCATCTCCCTGCCTGCTATTTTGACTTGGGCGTACGGTCGCGGGTCAGAGGCAGTATCTATAATTGAGGACGATATGTATTTTCTTATGACTTTTCTGCGGCGATATCTCTCTCTCGCTTTCATTATTCTTTTAGATGGGCCTATATGTCCCTTTGTGAAAATTCTCTCTCTAATCCTATTGTATTCCTTTATCCTTATGTGTAATGGCTTAATCTCTACTCTATTTGTTTTAAGTTCTGTCTTCACCCCTGGATCTCGCTGCAATATTCTAACCTGTGAGCTTTCATCGAGACTGATTTTATTCTCAGTCTGGCTTTCTCCATCTACCTTTTTTATTGGTTGGGGGTTTGCGTCGAACGCGATTCCCCCGTTGACATCGCGCTCGGTGTTCGGTTTCCCGGATTGCAGCGTGTACACCAAGGTGTAATTATACCTTCCTGGCCGCACTTGTAACAAAAGATGTTACGTATCGTTGACGGGCAGTCTACGAACGAGTGCCCATCGACCCTACAATTCCAGCACATCATCCGGCCGCTGGAGTACCTGCGAGGAGCATTTGGGGGCGCACTGCCGTATTGTAGAGCTGAAACATATTCCTCTGGATCTGGTGGTACTTCTTCGCGATAGTCCAGCTCATTCGCCGCGTATCGAGCGGGAGGTCTGTGTGGTCTGGGACCATCTCGGCTCGGGAACGCGGTCTCAGCGTCTTTACAGGCGTATCTCAACTGGTCCAGGGTGAAAATCGCCATTGGGTAAACTAGTCGACCTACCTTTTCATTAAGATTCCGTTTTAAAATTGTAACCATGTCTCCTTCCGGAATCGGCACTCGGAGCTGAGATCGTAATCTTGCGATGGCCGTAAAGTACTCATCGCTAGACTCCCAGGCACCTTGACGTCGATCCATGATGTCGCGCATAATTTCGAAGTCTGCCTTCGAATTACGAAATTGTCGCATTAGGGCATCGCGCAATACCCACCAATCGGGACGATAGTTAGTGCGCTGGAATTGCCAGTACCACTCGTAAGCGGTACCAGACAGAAGCAGGTGAAAATCTCTTAGGATTTCTGCCCAAGTGCAGTCGTACTGACTCTGCAAGGTTTCTAGACGGAACACAAAATCTTCTACGGTAAGTGTCTCGGGCTTACCCTCAAAATTGATTCCCCACTTATCAATTCTAATTGGGCCTCTAGGGCCCGAATGAAAATATGGATCTGGAGGTCGGGGTGTGGGAGCAAAAGACGTGGGAGGAGGCTGCGTCATCTGTTGGGCCGGTGGTTGTCCTGGGTGGTACGTGTTGTGATACCCACGACCATTTCCGGACCTTCTGGAGCCATGATTACGGCTTGCCGAATGATTTGGAGTTGGATTGGCCGGAGGTATCGTATTTACGGGTGGTATTGCAGGCGGAGCTACGGACTGGCTACAAGGCATCGGAGCTGGATTCAGTTGAGATTGCGAACTGGATTCCGTCGGCTGTTGTGTCGATATCCAAGGGATTCCAGTTGCCTGGGCCGATGGTCCTGTAACTTGCGCTTCGACTGGCGGATTCGGACGGGTAACTAAGTTTATATCTCGCATGAAATTCATAAAATTAATTTTCATTTCTTCCCTCAGGCTTTGCGAAATATCCTCTCTCAAAGAGTTCTGATACGAGGAAAAGGCGCTTCCTACAGCCATGTTGATGCAAGCCTTCAGATCTGCTGGGATACTTAAGGTAGCCGTGTCGGCCTGATTGGGGACTGTTCCTGCTGCATTCGGAAGGTCTTGATGACTCTCCACCGCTTTCAGGGTCCTGAAACTAGAATCTGTATAGTCTAAGGCGGTGGCGCCTTGCTCACTCATGCTGCTATAGGACGGAGCGGCTATAGACTCAGAGGAACTAGTATTGCGACTGATTGCACCCGTACTAGATGGAAGTTGTACCTGTGGTGGTGGTAGGCCGGGTTGTTGGAGACCTGCTGGAGGGGGATCGTGAACCTGCGTTGCCGATAGTACTGGTGGCGGATAGTGCACTTGCGATTGGGGAGGTACTGTCAGAGAAGAAGTTGACAGCGGGCCACTGTTGGCTGCGCCTCTTGCTGGTGGAGTGCGGTGAACCGACATATCTATCAATTCGTGTGCTACGCGTGAACTCTGAGACCGGGTAAGTACTCGATTACTATCTACAATAGTTTCTCTTCTAATCTTTCTATTAATTATATCTTTTTCATGCGATTTCATTCTCTAATTTCACCTATTCTATGGAACGCGCGAATGCGAGATGACAACATATAACGATATGGAAACGCGGAATCTGGGTTACGAAGAAACAAAAGATAAGAATATATATATCATATATAAATAACACCTAACACCAAAAAAAAAAAACGAAAATAAATAACGAAATATGTAACTATAATTTGAAATAAATACCAAAACCAAACAAAATTGTATAACCTTAACGACTATGTAAAGCTGACGACGTTACCGTAACTATAACTACTTTGATAAGACTAATTCGTATACGTTATATACAAATTCCTTATTGCTAATTATCCACGGTATTACCAGTTTGAAATTTAACTAATGTTTTTATCCTATTTTTTTTTTTAGATCACTTCCTCGTACCTAACTCGGATACGAATGATGATTGCGGTGACTCACCCAACAATGCAGATGACAACTTATATAATAAACAGAAACTAGACGCAAGACAAAATATTATATGGTTAATGGTATGTGTTCTAGTGGAACAGCTATGGGAGGTTATATTTATGTTTAATATGTATATGTAAATGAATATAATTAATTATTATGTGTATATATATATATAGGCAAATATGTTGTAAATAATGTATATGTAACGAAAGGTATATTTGATTAAGTTTTTGTATATATTTTGTATTGATTGTATGAATCAAGTATTGTATTATATGATATTTTTGGATAGAACGATTGATTTTAATTAAATTGTACAACGTGTACAGAAACAAAAGAATGTATTTGTTGTTTTTTTTTTTAATTTGTATCATAAGTGTAGGGGTGTTTCAGGTGGATGTCCTTGGCGTTGTTGTTGGCGTAGAAATGATGATCTGATCTGTTTATTGGCGAATTCTGTATAAGACTGCGGACGGACGAATTGATGATTCCTTCAGAGTGGCGGAGTAAATTAACAAAAAGGTACAAGGACACACAGGTTTGCAAATCTTCACGCCTCCGCTATTCCATACTAGCCATTGGGCTTTCGATGGAAGACTTGAAGCGATCCAATTTGCACAATAATAAGAAGAATTTAATACTAGACAGATGAACTAATGCTACTTGACATGACAAATAGTCAGACTAGGTCACTAGTTTCATGTAAGAATGAGACGATACACAATGAAAAAAGAAAAGTGAAATTTTAAGATAGAAAAGTAAAATGTGTACAGATAATAGAATTAGATAAGAAGATGACAAAGGACTAAAACAGGTTCCAATTGTTTTTGTTGTCACCACCAAGGATACTCGTCGCAATTTAAAATGGCATTCTGCCAAGCTATCACTTAAAGACTTACGAGTTCCTTGGTGCTGGCAACAAGAACAATTGTGGACGAAGGACAACATTAAGGACGAAAGGACGAGCACAAACAAACGTTGGGCGCCATTTGTAATATGTCTAAATGAGGATTAATAGAGGGAGCTAGGAGTGAGAAAATGACAGGAAGCAAGGATGTGGATGGGACTTAAGGAAGTGACAGGAAAAAGAAAGGGAAAGAGAGTGCAGAGAGTGAGGAGCATGGCATGCTTGCTATGCACGGCTTAGCTCGTCGGACGGGGAGGTCCTTGTCCTCACTACTCCACGAACCTATTACAAAACATAAAACATGCCATAAAAAAAAATAGGTACTTACTTTGGCATTTGTACCGGAAGCGGACGGACTTCCACCACTCTGTAAGGCGCTGCGGATGTCATTGCAGCGAGGCCATATCCCACCCCACCTGGAAATCCGATGGCCCTATGTGAGGATTTCCCCTAAATGGTAATCCGCCTCAACCTCAGATCATCCTCACCTTGGACTTGGATCCACCTTCCGCACCCCTGAAATAATGCCTTAGCAATTCATGATGATCTTAACGATCACCATAACAAAGAAAATTCCGAAACACCAAATTTTCATCATATGGCGTGAATTCACAACTTTTTATTCATATCATTTTTTATATCAAATAAAATAAATAAACAAAAAAAAAATGTAATAACAACAACAAAAAGGATTAACAAAAAAAAAATTATGCAACAACAAAAAAAATTTTAGCAAAAAAAAAATTTATAATAATAATAGGTAAGTTATTAATTTAAAGTAGGTTGATTCTCACCGCCCTCGACTGTAGATAATTATGTGCAGATATGACTTTGGTTTGGTTATCTACTTATTGAAAAGCTTTATCAAAGTTCCTACCTAAAAAGAGCTCTCTGTAGGAGGGATATTTGGTGACTTTAGCGAAATATCGCGACTAAAGTAGGGGCACAGGGATGGCGACAGAAAACCTAATATAAACCAAAAAAAAAAAAGGAAATTTAACAAACAAAAAAATTAGAAAATCGTTACCCTATCCACGCCAAAAAAAAAAACTTAACTTAAAATCACAAAAAAAATTAAACAACAAAAAAAACACAAAGATGATCTCGATTGTATAAATTAAATTGGCAACTCAAAATGTTCTTAAAAATGTCTTCAGCTGTCACTTATGTATGTGAGCTATGTATGTATTTATATATGTATGTATATAAATAATTTTTTTTCTTTTTATATATGGCTATATGTATATAATTATATTACTCTTAATTTAATCTGCGTGATTTATATAATTTGTATTTTTCTGCTAGAATTATCCTTCTTTTTGGTGGATTTGTTCAGCTGAGCTCGCTTTGAGGTATATGGGTGCTCAGGGTCACCCGTACACCAATGGAGTCTCCTGGTCTGTACACTGACAGCGTTCCGGGAAAAATCTTGAATTTTCTTCTTTAATATAATTATCAGAGTATCGATATCACTGAATAGCGAGTATTTGGCGGTACTAATCTGTACGCACTCGTGGTACAAAAAAAAACGGGGCGGTCACGACTTCGTCGTTGACCGCCAATTTGAATTTCCGCGATGGACGTCGCCTATTAATACATAATTATTTACAATCACTTCCACACACTATTTCCTATATATAGCACTTACCCCAAACACTGTTGGCCACACAAAAAAATTTCCAAATTTATGGTGACTGTTAGGTAAGTACACTGCCTTTTTTTTTTACTTTCAAAAGGTCTTTATAAAAAAACTTATTTTCACCGCACTAAATACTAAAAATCTTGTATGGCACCGACTGTGTGCCTCTAGTAGTGACTGTACGAATGATTTGAAATTGTTCGTTGCGGCTCGTGGGTGGTGTGACTCGCTGCCAACAATGCCCCACATACTGTGAATTGTTTTTTTTGTTGTAAAAAAAACCGAATTCTTTGCCGCTATTTGAATTGAGAGATTTTCCTCTTATTTCTTTCCCTTTCTTTGAGTACCTATTAAAACCTCATCTAGCGGAGACAACAATCTGTGTTCACCTTACGGGGAACAATTGGGAACAAATTTTTGACAAACATAATGACAACCACCATAGAGACTCGACAACGACGATGACATTTTACACCCAAAACGCATTTTGGACATGGCAGGGTAAGTTGGTTTGTTTGTTTTCAATTTAATTTATTTAATTTGTTTTCAGGTGACCATAACACACGGAGGAGGCGATTCGACCCCTGTTTGACGGAGGCTTATTGTTGCGAGCATTTGAAATACTGGCACAGTTATGCATCGCTTGGTCGCCTGAAAGTGCCCTGATTGAAGATGAAAGCCATTCGATAAAACCATTGTACAGAAGCGTACTTAGTTAAGTCGCTTTCCATTGCGCAAAGAGAAGCACCTGAACCAAAAAAAATACTTCTGAAACCGTTCCATTGGCACAAAAATACTCTTCCGGTGGTTCTGAGAAGAGAATTCATCGCTTCTCGATTTGACGTCAGAATTCATTCAAGAAGCCCTTATACAAGAAGTGTTAAGAACTTTACACAAGCCAGCATTTAGAAACCAACAAAAAAAAAAAAAAAAAACTCTCCTTGGTGTTGCGCAGAACGGTGACAAGCAGTTATAACCAATTTGTAAATAAATGTGTCAATGGTCCTTTTGGAAAATTAATAAAAAATAATTGTTACCTATTATCAGTAAGTAAATGAAACAAAACCTTTTCAATACTAGAAATTCTACAGGAAAATATGTTGCTGTGATGCATATTTCTTATATTCTTTCTTGCACTATAACAACCACAGGAAATTTCCAAATCATTTCGAAATTAACATGAATTTTCTTTGGAAATGCGCATTTTATTCCTTGCGTCGGTTTGGGAGAAACGCGGGCGATTCATTTACCGACGTTCACCTGTACAAAGACTATCCAGTTTGTATTATCTTTGCGCCTGTCGTTCTCAGATGAGCTGGAGATGCAGGCAAATAAAATATTCTACCGAATCGGAGCTGTTGCCAGTGTTGCCGCAAGCTTTTTTGAAAGTGTAACAATTTTGTTCAAAAAGTGTAACAAATGGAAAAAAAATGTAACAAACTGGAAAATAATTGTAATAAAAAATCATTGTTTTTCAACTCAAAAAAATCTTTACTAGGAACTCTTTATCACATTTAAAAAAAAAGCTCTTCATTGCCCTACCTGTTCATTTTGTGTTTAACAAATAAAATAAACAAAAAAAGAAAAAAAATTATTGACCATCGAAGTAGATTTCGATTTCTATTTCAGAACATTGTCAACGGCGACGCGGCGAGACAGAAAAATATTGTTGTCTTTTCTCGTTCCCTCCTATTCCCATTCCCATTCGCAGTTTAACGTTTTGCACAACTTTTGTTCTGTGTAGACAAACAAATACATTGATAGAAGTTTGCTCGAAAGAAAAAAGTGCTGCCAGTTCAAATTTTCAATATTTTTAATGAGAAAAACAAAAAAAGATTTTAATGGGAAAAAATGTAACAAAGCAAAAAACAAAGTAACATTGTAACAAAATCATAAAATAATTGAAAAGTGTAACACTTTTGTTACACTTGTAACATTGTGGCAACGCTGGCCTGTTGCTTATTTTTCTTTTCTACCGCTCACAGAACATAGGTCTGGTCCTGTACGATAAAGCATGGAGAGAGAGCGACAAAAATAAAGCAAAACGCTTATCCTCGGTAAAAATTTTTCCTAATTATAGTTCAATAGATTTCTCATCTCAAATACCTACCAATTCGTAGCTTACCTATTTCATTTTTACATTATCCAGGATAATGCTGTGACTGATACCGAAGGATTTTGCTATTCTGCATGCATCGCTTTTTTTTAGAGCTCATTGTTACTGCCTCGTACATGCAATCACAGAATCCCCTCTTTAAGCGAACACAAAAGAAAATTCAATTCTAGTTTCTAGTTCGTTAAATTGTCTTTATTGGAAATCTCGGAAGAAAGTGAATGCGCGGTGGTCGACATGCGCAACAACGACCCGAACCATCCGTCAGACAAACAAGTTCGTTCAAAATACATCGCAAGTGTTTTTTTGCATATTTAATCTTAACTACGTATAAGTTGAAAATGTTAATAAAAACAGAAAATGTTTCGGTCTTAAGAGTAAAACAATAGGGACAGTTATAGGTTACGTTTCGAGTAAATGACGGGAGGTAAAACGAAATAAAAATAAAAATGCGTCTACGACGGTACGTAATAGGATACTCTGCGGATAACCGGGAATTAGATACCGATTCACTGCGGCGGCTGGTAGCCGTAAGAATAGGCGCCAGAAGGTGGGCCCTGGGGACCGGGAGGGGGCATCTGGCCCCCGGGTGGTGGCATTTGTGCCCCTGGCCTGTAGCCTTGGTAGCCCTGCGACGGGGGATACTGCCCTTGTGGCATTGTAGGGTAACCTTGCTGATGGTACCCGTGTCCGGGGTAGCCTCCGGGACCCGGAGGTGCATAGGGCTGTCCGGCTGGCGGAGCAACATAAGTCTGTGCGCCTGGCGGTGGCTGATACTGAGTTGGAACGGCGACTCCGTTCGATGGTGCATTGGCCGATGAATTTGGTGGCGGAGGCTGTTGTGGTGGCGGCTGATGTTGTGTGTAAGGGGTTGGAGGTCCCGAAGGGCCGGCGGAAGGCGGCGAAGCGTACGCCGGCTGTTGCGTCGGAGGCCCGCTGGCAACAGACTGTGGAGGAGCGTACGAAGAGGGTGGATGTGAAGAGGGCGGTTGCGAGACGGGAGGTTGTGATGGAGCATTTGAAGGGGTGTTTGGAACGTTGTTGGGAGTGCCTACCTGGTTGGGTGGAGGCGTCTGGCCTGGGCTGGGCGAGGAACCGTATGAACTGCCAGCCGCTCCACTTGGCGGTGCGGTCGTAGGTGGTGGCTGTGGGGCGACCTGATTTGGTTGTGATGATGGTGGGTGACCCATGCCAGATGGTTGCTGTTGCTGCTGCTGCTGAGCAGACGGTGGATATCCACCGGGTCCCTGCTGATACGGCGGTTGTTGTGGTTGCGGCGAATATGGTGGCTGCGATCCGCCTGCTGCTTGCTGATACCCGGGCTGCCCGGGTGGCGGTATTTGTGGCTGGGCGCCTTGGCCGTAGTTAGGACCGGCATTTGGAGCACCGTACCCATAGCCCATTGGTGGTGGTGGGCCGCTAGCATTTTGCGGCGGATATTGACCAGGTGGCGCTTGCGCCCCAGCGGGAGGACCATACATTTGTGGAGGCGGTTGGGATTGCTGGTTGGGTGGTGGAGGAGGATAAGAACCAGGCACTGGGCCTTGGTGTTGCGAAGTGTTCGGGTAGGGATGGTTTGGCGGTGGTGGACCACCAGTCGCAGAAGTTGGCGGCATACCAGCATGATGGTATCCCTGGCTGCTTGGTGGATATCCTTGAGTTGGAGGCCCATACGGTGGCATTGCGCCTGGATAGCCGGTTTGCGGTTGATACGGTTGTGTTTGCGGCGGATAGCCAGGGTAGTGGCTGTGCTGCTGATAGCCACCGCGATACTGGGACTGCGGTGGTGGTTGCTGGGGCTGAGGTTGCCCACCAGTTCGTTGTGGTTGTTGATCTACACAAAGAGATCGAAGATTTAAGTAACGGAAAGTTGGGGAAACTATTGCTTTTCTTACTATTCTGAGTCGATGGAGGCGGCTGTTGACCGGGACCTGGTACGCCACGATATGGAACATTGCCTCCCTGCTGCTGAGCCCCAGATGGAGGTGGAATAGAGCTGCCTGCTTGTGGTTGTTGTTGTTGCTGCTGTGGTTGACCGGCGGACGACTGAGATTGCTGCGAGTTTGGTTGCGGTAGATTGGCATGCGGTGTCGGGGGCTGTTGGTTGGGGTTAGGGTAAGGAAGTTGAGCATTGTTTTGTGGAGATGACGCAGCCTGCTCGGGCGGACCATGCCCATGGGGAGGCATACCCGGACCGCCGGGCTGCGGTGGAGGGCCCTGAGGCCCGCCCATAATTCCATGTGGTGGACCCTGCGATTGTGAAGCCAGAACGTGCGGCGGCTAAATTAAGAAAAGTAATAAGAATCAATCGGAAGTTTTTAGCACATAGATGCAACAACAAACAAGTGATAAGGAAGGTTACGAGATAAAGAGAGTTCATTGCGCTTCGTTGGCAGGGTAGGAGTGTCACCCTTGACTTTAGATTTACCTCTTCAAACTGATAGTAAACATTTAAAACTCACCGGCAATATCTGAGCGATATTCATCGTTGGATCAGCCAACTGTGCCAAGTACACCAGGTTTCGATGCAACGCCGCATGATACGTAACGCATTCCTGCGATTTGCCCATATTCTGAAAATCTTGTATTGTCTGGATTATACCACAATTTTCATCGAGAATTTTTTGTATATGCGCCGGACTGGGCGGTGGAGGTACACCACGATTGGGCGGTCCGCCGGGTCCAACACCACCGACACCAACGGGCGGACCACGCTGCATCGGCTGCAGCGTTTGCTGCGGCGGACCGCCCTGTTGAGCAGACGATGGTTGTGGCGGCACGGGCGGCGGTTGCTGCTGCTGTGTATATGCCACAGACATTTTGCCTGCTGCTTTTTTCTTCCTCTTGGGTTTCTCGTTTTTTTCCACAATTTTAACTGTTCACTTTTTACCGCAGTCTCAAATTTATTTTTCGGGGAATATATCTGCTCTTTTTATGCAGATATATTCGGATAAATGTTTATTAGGGTATAATGCACAATTAGAACCACATGAGACTTGTAATAAGTGCGATTTTAAGTTCAATTTTCATAAAAAGAGTTCGTGAAAAACGCCCGGAAAAAGGAACTATGACAAAAGGGGCAACGAATCTTCTTTTTTTTTGCGAAAAAAAATGACGCTACGGCGGTAGTGTGCAGAGAAAATTGACAAATGGAATAGTAACGAGTAATGGCTGCGCTAATGGTCGTGTTCAGCAATTGAAATTCAATTTGATAAAACATGTAGGTACTTAATTGTTGTTTTAATAAACCGTATAATATTTAGCATTCGATTTTCAGCGCGCAATTAGTTTAGTTTAGTTTAGTTTAGTAATGTTTATTTAGTAAAGAATACCATTTTACAAAAAATAAATGTTTATGTTATAAAATGTTAATAATTATTTCTTACAAAACTTAAAATTTCTTTTTTGTATTGGTTATAATTAGTTTCCATTTTAACACTATTCGGGAGTTGATTATATATGTTTAACCCTTTATAAAATAATACATTTTGTGATTTCTTGTTTCTATAAAAGTTTAAATGAAAATTATTGTTTGATCTCAAATCATGTGGCTGTATATTTGATCTTAGAATTAGTTTTTTGTTCAAGTATTGCGGCAACAGATTATTTTTAATTTTATATATAAAATTTAATGTACAGTATATTATTCTTTGTTTAATATTTAGCCACTTTAATGTTGTTAACATAAATCTTACAGAAGTATATCTGCTACAAAGTAATATAGACCGCATCGCTTTATTTTGGACTTTTTGTAATTTTTCCAACATTCCATCAGCACCCAATAATAATATTGTTGGGCAATATTCAAAGTGGGGCTTTATAATGGTATTATAAATTTTAATTGCCATGCCAATGCATATTTTCTTTCTTAATCTACGAAAGAAACCGATTTTTGTGGCAACTTTCTTTAACACATAATCAAGATGTTTTTTAAAGCTTAGCTTGCTGTCTACAATTATACCTAAATACTTTGTTTCATCGACACATTCAAATTCATTAAAATGATTACCTACATTATTTTCATTTAGAAACATCACTTTAGTCTTGTCAACATTTAATTTTAATTTATTCATGTTTAAATAATTTGTTATATTTTTTAGATCTTCCCTTAATTTTCTTTTACAGTCTTCCATTTTTGTGTCTTCTATAAATAAAAGACCATCATCGGCGAACAAAATTATCCTACAATATTTTAGGACTTTCTTAATATCATTGATATAAATAATAAACAACAATGCAGCTAACACTGATCCCTGTGGCACTCCTAGATCTACTTCCATCGGTTCTGATTTTACGTTATTAAATTTAACTATCTGCTTCCTATTCTGAAGATATGTTTTAAACCAATTGTATTCTGTTCCACGTACTCCATAGCTCTCCATCTTCTGTAGAAGTATTTGACGATCCACTGTCTCAAAAGCTCTTTTTAGATCCAGAAACACTGCAGCAATTTTAGTATTCGAATGCAATTTCTCTTTCCATTCGGAAATTACATAATTTATAGCGGATTCACACGAGTGCTTCTTTCGGAAACCAGATTGTTCTTCTATTAGTACACTATTGTTTTCAAGATAGTTTTCTAATTGAATTTGCACAACTTTTTCTAATATTTTTTCTTGCAATGGAAGCATATTAACAGGTCTAAAATTATCGCACTTGTTAGATTTGGCTATTTTTTGTACAGGGACAATCACAGATGTTTTCCAACTATTTGGAAATACTCCACTTGTCATAGAGTGATTTATTATGTTCATTAGAGCTATTCCCAAATAATTGGAACAGTCTTTAATCATTTCTTTATTTAAATAGTTGTAGTCACTTTTATTTGGCATCATATCCACTATTTTCATAAACTCGTCTATTGATTCCAATTGTTTGAATTTAAATCTGGTTTGTCTGCTTGTAACATAATTTATCCACTGCACATTTGGTATTGAATTGTTAATTTCTTGAACACTTTTGACAAAATAGCTATTAAATTTACTCGCTATGGTATTATTGCACTTAATTATTTTTTCATTAAAACATATACTCCGAATTTCAGTTCTCTCTTGACGTAACACTAAACATTTTATTGACTTCCACATTGACTTTTGGTCTATTGCACTATTTATTTTATTTTTAATGTAGTCACGCTCTGCCTTATTGAGGTTGTTTTTATAATTATTTCTTAATCTTTTATAATTTCTCCAGTCTTCATTATGTCCTGTCATAACAAATTTGATGTGATTTCGTACTTTCTCCAATCTTTGTCTCTTCAACTCTGGTGTAAACCATTTATTTGTTACTCTATTTATCACAGTTCTTTCATACATAAAACAATTAATAACACTCAATATTTCGGACTCAAATATTTCACACATATGGGCGTCAAAATTCACCATTGTACTTAGGTTATTTATTGCACTTCTTCTTATTGCCTGGTTAAATTTAAATTTGTCGTATTTGAAACTTTTCACAACCCTAATAGTATCACAGATTTTTCTTTTTTTAAGTTTAAGCCTTATCACAACTGTTTCATGGTCACTAATTTTAAGATTATTTTGCACTCTAACTTCACAATCTTCAATGTTCGTAATTACATGGTCTATAATTGTTTTTGACTCTGGCGTTATCCTTGTAGGCTCCGTCACCAGTTGTTTGCACAATATTTGTTTATATGCAATGTCAAGCTCATTTTTATATATACTATCTTTTGTCCAGTCCAAGTTAAAATCACCTAGTATTAATAATTCGTTATAGCTTGAATATTGATCCATTAAGTCAATCATATAATTACAGAATTCACGAATAGAAGAGCTTGGCGATCTATATACTACTATTAATAAAATGGGGTTTTTGCACGCATGAATTTCAACGATTAGTAACCACAGATTCAAATGTATTTGTTCTTTTCTCTTTACTACATACTTCCAGTTTTCTTTTAAATATATTAAAACTCCACCTGTTCTAGCTGATGTGGTTACACAAGGTATCGGGGTATAATTGGGAATACTTATTTCACATTCTAACACATCGGAAGTCATATGGGTTTCCGTAACAATAATCATATCACAGTTCTTTTCAATTATCACATTTTTAAGTTCATAAAAGTTATTTGTCAATCCTTGTATATTCAACATAATGCATTCAAAATTATCTAATTGCTAATACGATATTCTCGCTTTTTCTCGTTCAATCCTACGTAAATACACTGGACATTGAACATCCCTTGCATCATGTTGAGAATCAATTACGATATTTAGCTTTTCTATTGATAATACACAATTTTTACATTTATTTATTGTACTAGTACACTCATCTAGTTTATGTTCACCACTACATTTTGGACAACATACTTTATTCGTACAAATCTTAGCCTGGTGGTTAAATCCCCAGCATTTGTAACATCTTTTTACACTCACTTTATCAAATACTGCACATTTATTCCATCCAACATTTACACATGGTTTTTCGACATCTAAAATTTGCTTAAATAGCTTATTTTCTACTTCTATGATAGCATTATATTTATTTGTGTCATTATATTTGCTATAGCACTTTATAATATTCATGTAACCATATAATTTATTTTGTTTTTGTATTGTATCTACTAGATCTTCATGTTTAATTTCATTTTCTATACCTATCACAATAATTTTTGGATTAATTAGTGTCGGGACATTAACTTCATATTTTCCTTTTAATTTATCTTTTACTTGATCTTCTATTTTTTTGATTGAATCCTCACTTGCACATTGAATCACAATCGAACCATTATCTCTTTTCGAAACGCTACTGACTTGAAGACCCAGGTCTGCTGCATTGATATTTTTCTTTATTTCGCATTTGGTTGTTTCACTGTTTTGTTTATTATTTGGTTTTATCACTATTGGAGCTATATTTTTAACCGCGATTTCAGCATATGTTTTCTTCTTATTCACTCTTTGTATTTCTTTGTTTACCTCTTTTTGATTATTAACTATCTGTACATTCTTTAATATTTCTTTAATTTCTTCTTCTTGTTTACTCAATGCTGCTTTGTTTTCATTTACCACTTTTAGCATATTATCCATTTTGTCCACTATATTCTTTAAGTATGTTTGACATTCGTCACATATATAAAGAATATTCTTGTGTTTCAGCACTGTATTGATCTCATATTCACCAATATTAGCACACTTTTTACAGAACACTTTTGTACAGAACGATGAGCATGTAATACCACTCTCATTTCTCCCTATTAACTTATTACACTCAGCACACGCCTCACTCATTTTGATTAACTCACATTACAATAACTACGCTCTACTTGACAGTTCGAGAACTCACCGTAGTTGTCGTATTGCGTGCTGAAAACCATACTTTACGTTGCTTTGCTGAGATCGAAGCCCCAAAAATAGGTACCTAATCGAAAAAAATTAGCGTAAACTAAAAGCAATACGCCAAAAGAAATGTGTCTTGGATAACAAAGGTTCATAAGTTATTCAAGTGAATATATATTCGAGAGTTCATTGTTATAACTAAACTACCCATAAGTCACGATTTCTAAATAAAGATATACTCACTTTCCTATTTTTTATCGAGATTGATTTTCATGTTCGATTTGCCAAAAAAATAAAAAAATAAATCTTTTTTTCTGATCTAAAGTATTTTTGAGAAATCTCGATTTCTTACTTACTTATACTTTCACTAACACCAATATTTATGACTCACAGCTGGCAGATGTTGAAAGGATTGCTTTTTTAGCTGAAATATTCATTTTACTCGTATAGAAACGAGTTTTTATATTAAATTATATCAAAATGAATTATTTTAATGTGTGAAACTTAATTGAAATGGATTTCAAGTGCAAGTGGAAAAAAAATTTTGTTTGCGGTCCAGCCAATACATAGACGAACCAATAAAATTCGGATTTCATGTTCGATTTAGAAGCAGAACTCTGAAATTTCAGATCAAAATCTGAAAAGGACATAAAATAGATCATTACTGCAATTTGGATAATATCGTTTTAACTTTCTAAATACACACATGTAAAAAAACAACATTTTTTACTTACAAACTATAATGATGTAATCGGCACTCAGTCCTACTCGTTATACAAATAACATCTGCCAAACTTCATCATTAAGCGAACTTAACAAAGAACAATCAAAAATTTCATTTTTGCCGAGTAAGTGGATTCATCGTATTTCTCATCGACAAAGTGCGTTTTTGTTGATTTTTGTTAAAGATTTTCTGTCGAATTATCGCGTTAAAATAAACGCTAAATAAAATCAACCATGACTGTCACCAACAGGGTACGTTTGCAAAAATAATTCTACTAAAATTCAGTCTATAACTTGTGGTTTCTAGATGGATGTGGATATTATAAAGGGTGAGGGATTCCGGTCCTACTATATTCAGAAAATTGAGGAGCTCCAGCTCATCGTTGCTGAAAAATCGCAAAATTTACGGCGCTTGCAAGCTCAACGAAATGAGCTCAATGCTAAAGGTATGCGGAAAGAAAAGTAAAACAAAGGAAACATTTCAATAGTACCATATTATATCTCATTACACAGTTCGTATGTTGCGCGAGGAGCTGCAATTATTACAGGAGCAAGGTAGCTATGTCGGTGAGGTGGTAAAACCCATGGACAAGAAGAAGGTTCTCGTAAAAGTGCATCCCGAAGGAAAGTTCGTCGTTGATATTGACAAGAACATTGACATCAATGACGTCACTCCAAATTGCCGTGTAGCACTTCGCAACGAAAGCTACACCTTGCACAAGATTCTTCCAAACAAAGTTGATCCTCTTGTGTCATTGATGATGGTGGAGAAAGTTCCAGATTCTACCTACGAAATGGTGGGCGGTTTGGACAAGCAGATTAAAGAAATCAAGGAAGTCATTGAATTGCCAGTCAAGCATCCAGAGTTGTTCGATGCCCTAGGTATTGCCCAACCCAAGGGGGTGTTGTTATATGGCCCACCCGGTACTGGAAAGACTCTGCTGGCTCGCGCTGTGGCACATCACACCGAATGTACCTTTATTCGAGTGTCCGGCTCAGAATTGGTACAGAAGTTTATTGGTGAGGGCTCTCGAATGGTAAGAGAACTCTTTGTGATGGCACGTGAGCATGCGCCTTCCATAATCTTCATGGATGAAATCGATTCCATTGGATCTTCGCGTATTGAATCGGGCTCTGGTGGTGATTCTGAGGTACAACGAACTATGTTGGAGCTTTTGAATCAATTGGACGGCTTCGAAGCCACAAAGAACATTAAGGTGATCATGGCCACGAACAGAATTGATATCTTGGACCCAGCTCTACTCAGACCTGGACGTATCGACCGTAAGATTGAATTCCCACCACCAAACGAGGAGGCTCGCTTGGATATTCTCAAAATTCACTCGCGCCGGATGAATCTTACTCGAGGAATCAATCTGCGTAAGATCGCCGAGCTAATGCCTGGAGCATCAGGTGCTGAAGTGAAGGGTGTCTGCACAGAGGCGGGTATGTACGCGTTGCGCGAGCGACGAGTCCACGTCACCCAGGAGGACTTTGAGATGGCTGTGGCCAAAGTTATGCAGAAGGACTCTGAAAAGAATATGTCGATCAAGAAGTTGTGGAAGTAGGGATCTCCACTGGATTTATTTTGCTTTTATATTACAATACTGAACTATTCGAGCTTTTTTTTTTGTATTTTTCTTGTCGAAGCTTATCATGAAAGTGTTAATTATAGATACCAACTGAAATAAATAAAAAATTCTTTGCTTAGGCACAAATGGAATTGATTTCTTGTTGATTGGGTTCAGTCTTGAGTTCGAAGTTATTCTTGGAGTGATTTAGGGAGATGAAGTAGCAGATGAAGGTGGCGAGTACAATTAAGGAGAAAAATTAGCCTCCATGTGCGTACGTGGAATGTCGGACCAAGCTGGCTGGAGGTAGAATACGGTGTCATCTAAATAGCGAAGGGTAATTTCTAATACATTCCTAGTAAGCTGCTCAAGGCTAAGTTAACGAACTAACTCGGACACATCGCATACGATTGATGGCCGACTAAAGTTGCAGCAATATAAAATAATTTTTATCAGGAGCGCTCTTTACCACATTTTTTGAAATTGCCTTAAACGGGAAATTTCGTAATCAGCTCCAAATTCGCACCTAGGTTAAAGATGATTAAATGAGCGGCTTATAGTTTGTAAAAATCCTTAGTTTGAAATTAAAAATACAGATTAATTTAAATTCTTCGAAAAATTTCTCACAGGACTCGATTATCTTTCACCTCGGGTTTTCTGGTACCTACCTTCTATACTTAATCACTCGTTGGGTTCTTTAGGTAGGTATACCTATTCAATAATTAACCAACAAATGTTAGGATTTGAAAAAATAAGAACATACATCCTGGAACGAGCTCCTGGACAAAAAACATCGAAATTCACCTGTCACCAGTCACCACTCACAAAGTAGAAACAAATCTGACAATTCTACATTATAGAAAGAGACATCAATATGTTTACATTATTGTTGTTGTTATTCTCCCACAACTGTCAAGTCAGTGGTCAGTGCCAGTGGATGGTGGGTGAGCGAAAAAAATCCATCTTGATTGACTGAGTGTTGTATCGGAAAATTCTTTTCACAAAGAAAATTCACAAATTTCTAATAAATTCAACACCACCCTCGTAATTTTCAATGAAAATATCGACATTTCAATAATGGTGAACTGTGCGTGTGAACCAAATTTTGCATAATGTAACATAATTATGATAAAATCAGGCACACATTGTGATGTGTATACCCGTGATGGAAGTGAAAAACGTAGTTTTTAGCTAATTATGGGAAGCATTTCAGTACACATTAATTTGTAAGCTAGCCAATTGTGTATAGAAATGAACGAGGGTGAAATTGAATCCGCTGCTGGGGAAGCTAAAACAAAGACTGAATCAAATGAGGAGGAACAGGAGGATCATGATGAGGCAGCAGCCGCTGCTGCACCTTCGGCAGTTGAAGAAAATGACGTCGACGGCGACAACGGCATTGGCAATGCTGACCATGACAAATTAGAGTCATTGACACTCAATGCGGATGTTGATGATATTGATATTGATGATGAACCTGTTCTCGATGATCAAGCAGGTGCTGCTGTGGCGTGTTTTGAAGAAGGGGCGGTGGCGGCAGAGAATGAGAATCGTTTGGATGGAGAAAATTTAAATGCGCCATCCGACGAAGCAGGTTTGTTATTTTGTAGTAGCTTGTGTTGAAGGGGGTTGTTATCTAAGTTGACCTTTATTTAGAATCAGCTCGAGAGATGGTGAATGGTGAAGAATCGTCGATTAAGAAGGAGGCTTCGCCGGTGCAGTTGTCACCATGTTCCAGTAATACAGACCCGGATGCGATTTCACCTTGCTCGTCGGTAAATTGCTCAGGAACACGTCGAAAAATAATTTCCAACGCAAATTCCGATGCACAATTGAACGGAGCGAAGAAGAAAATTCGAAGTACTCCTTCTCCAGCAGCCAGCAGTGGGAGGCGTTTATCCTCTGAACACGACAACTTGTATCTTTGGATAGCACGTGAGTGCTTTGAGAACATTCCAGCAGAAACCACCGTCTTTTTTGAAGACGATTGCAGTGATTATTCTTCATCTACTCCGAGGACACCACTGTCGAGTCGAATGCACCGACCGCTGGAGAGGTCCTGGCCACCCAAGGGCACCACGAAGAACTCTAAACTGAGTGGAGATGTCTTTAAATTTGATATTGTAGACATCGATGATGATTATCGGTTGGGTGAGGACAGTTCGATGCATCCAGGTATGAAGCAGTATACAATCATTTTGACATACCTTTAAATTCTTCTGTTACAGATAGGAACTATAGCGGTGGGAGTGTTCAATCGCCTCTTCTGGTGAATAATGACATGGAAGAGGGGGCAGCCGCTGCAGCTATAATACCCTCAAGTAGTGGACCATCAACCAGTGGTATGGAGCAAATCAAATTCAAGCCATTGTTGAAGAAAAAAATTGGACCTGATAACTACATCAACACAATTCTTACAAAAAAGGTGACAGCCAACGATTTTCAATCGTACGACTTTCCTCTGTCCAATGGTGGAAGTCAGGAATCGTCGCCGAACGAAATAATTCGTCAGCACCGCCCTCTGACGCGTACTCTCTCGAACGGAAAGGGCAAACCCAATTCAATACCCTCGCAAATGGAAAATTCGAACGATATCGCTGCCTATGCAGTACCCCGATTGATTCACCAGCAGGCGCGCCCACGTAGCCCTCCATCTGGTTCGTCAACTCGTAGTGCCTCTCCACTCGATCTTTCTTCACCGGAACCGATAGGATCGCCCATTCCGCAGGTAATTCCCAAACCGGTCCTTCGTCCACAACCACGCCTACTGACACGTATCGGAGGTGGCGCCACAAATTTAATTTGCCCACCTACGCCTACTCATCACGCACGGCGACAACGTCTGGTTAGTCAAGACGAGCACGACTATCGCATACGCGACATTACAGCTTGTTCCGAGAACGGTTCACCTGAAATTCGAACAGCAGACATTGTCAGCATAGCTGGGGGACGGTCTGCGGATGCAATTCGTGGCTTTGAGAACAACGACAACGATATGATCCATATCTCGAGTACACGGCTACCATCAATCCCAGAGAGGGGGCGAGGGATTTTTTCCGATTCCGATGACCCTCTGCCACCAGCTTGGGAAGCACGCATGGACAGCCATGGGAGAATCTTCTACATTGACCACACCACACGTACGACCAGTTGGCAACGACCTGGTTCCAATGCTGGCGCTCTAGGCGGTGGTAGAGATCAACACCGTCAACAGTTGGACAGACGATACCAGTCTATCCGTCGCACGATAACCAGTGAAAACCGTGACATGGCAAACAATGGCTGTGCTTCCAACGGAGGTGGTAGCAGCTCTTCCAGTAACCGTGCTTCATTCGCCACCGAGTTCGATCGTATTCAGGTTTTGGGCACCCATCCAGCGGTGCTTATGCTGTGTCGCCCTGATTTCTATTCCCTCCTTCACTCCAACGAAGAGGCTCTGGGAATATACAATCGCAATGCAGCCCTCAAGCATATGGTCATACGCATCCGCCGAGATCCCAACACCTTTCAACGGTACCAGTACAACAAAGACTTAGTAGCTCTAGTCAATTCCTTTGTGCAACTAAGCAAAGATCTTCCCTCGGGCTGGGAGACCAAAATGGACCACTCAGGCAAGCAGTTCTTTATCGATCACAGCAATAGGAAAACGTCGTTCATGGACCCTCGTTTGCCAGTCGAATGTCCACGAGTTGCGCGTCATCGGCAACAGAACGATATAATGAACGATGTAGCTCCAACTCCACCTCCAAGACCAGCATCATCGTTGCCCAGAAACAATGCCCTGTCAGAGCATGTCACTGAGATTCCTGTTGCATACAATGAGAAGGTAAAGAAAAGCTTATAAAAAAGTGTATGGCATCAATCAATTCAATTTCAATTTCTGTTTATTTTAGGTTATTGCATTCCTAAGACAACCGAATATTCTTGAAATACTCCGTGAACGGCATGGCCAGTCGACTGTTTCGCGGTCATTGCGTGAGAAAATCAATATCCTTCGTGTGGAAGGTGTGCCTGCATTGGAGAGGCTTGGTCACGATTTACAGCTGACTATTTTGTTGAGGTAAGTGTACAATTTTAAAAGAAAGAAAGAAAGAAAAAAAAAATGAATTGCATCGGCCGGGAATCGAACCCGGGCCGCCCGCGTGGCAGGCGAGCATTCTACCACTGAACCACCGATGCTTGTTGTCCGAAATGGACTTATGTTCATTTCCAGCAGAGACAGTGCTGAGACCCCCAACTTCGGCCGATTTTCCGTTACCTACAAGCTATATTTTTATGGGGTGGTAGCCTGCGTTACCTCTGAAAATTTTCAGAAAGAGTCCAAAAAAGAGTCCCGACAGAAAAAAGGAGTCCCGACAGAAAAAAGGAGTCCCATAGTAATACCTCTGAAAATTTGTATAAAGAGTCAAAAAAGAGTCCCATTTTGATCTAGGCTTTCTTAATGCGCGCTCAGTGGACTTCGACCTTCGAGTTTGAATACCCTTATTATGATAACAAAAAACGCCATTATTTTTATTCGTTATAATATTGCAAGTTCAGGTAAAGAAGTTTATAAGTAAGTTACAGGAAAGGAGTCCGATTTCACTGATTTTCAAAAAGATGAGTCCTGGAGTCCGGGTGTTCAAAAAGAGTCAAAAGGACGCTAAAGCGTCCCAAAAGGTAACGCTGGGTGGTACCTGGTATATGCTAAGTGCGTTAGTATTGTTACATAGAAATTCGTATTGACAAATGTCACGCAACTTCACTCACCAACACACTAGCACATTGCATGGCCAACTTCCACTGTCGGCAAAGTTGAATTTGAAATTATTCGTTACGTGTGAATAGTATTTTATTTTAGGAATAAGTGCATTTTTCTTGAAAATATGAATGGAAAAAGAACAATGTAGATTGGTTGAACGAAAATAAAAACATTTTGAGGAAAATTCCTTCAGTTATTTAAGAAAAATTCATTCATGAAATCTAAGTCAATGATATTCAAAAGCGGAAAATACACAACCATGTTTGTCGTAATATATTTCTAGTATGTATATAAAACATCTCATTTAGATAGTTTTATTAACCAAACAAATCATATTATTCGCCTTTAAAATATATATAATAACTAAGCAATAGCATCAGTAATGTGAAAATGTGGTATTCCCGAACTCTATCACATTCCCCCATGGTTTTTAGCGGTTGGCAGCATAGATTTTATGGATTCTAAATTGACATAACACCGACAGGAAAACAAAATGGCGAATTAAAAAAAAAAAAAAAATAGTGCGTGGAGTCCCTCGGCGCGGAAGAAGTGAAACTTCGTAATGTGGAAACGGAAATAGGAAGGGGTAAAAATTGATTTTTAGTGAAATCATATTGTTTCTTTAAGCCTAGTATCCTGCTCGCGCTAAATTTTAACGCCCCTAGTCTCCACTTCGTTTCTCCACACCAAAGATAAATGGTCGCTTAATTATTATTAAACATGATATAGATGGGACAAAACCCATATGCTTATGAACCATGAGTACCAAGACAGATATCAGTAAACGTAATTTTAATAGAATTTTCGAATTTCAAACTTGAAAGACGTAAGAAACCTAGAAATTATAAGAAAAAGTTCGACATGTGTCCTCAAACTTTCCACAATCTCCTTACCATAGTGGAACACTTATTATTACCCAAAAGACGACGGCAAATGAGAGCATAAGTCCCCTGAAAATCGATTCCCTTTATTTATATTTATATGTATCTCTGTTTTGGCTCTGTTGTTTGGCTTTGCGTTTTCTTTTATTTATCACGCAAACATAATCTGCATTTTCCGCCAAAAAAAAAAATCATTGCGAACACAACACAAACTCTTTCCTCCGTTTTTTTTATGTCAAAATTTATCTTCGATTTAATGCACCGGACATTTATTTCGCGAGCTAAATGAGTGGAGACTTTTCATCGGCCCATCTATATGAACTTAAGGATTTAGCGTGCGATCTTTGTAGACATTTTTGTAAGGGAGATAAAATTTAGCGCGAGCAGGATACTAGGCTTTAAGACAAACTTTATTAACATTGCTTACAATTCACAATTGATCGAATCTTTTAATTATCATTTTCGAGTGAAGAAATATCCAAATCTATAACATTTACAATGGGATTATGACAACTAAAGTAAGATACGAAATGTTGGAAGTCGCATTAGAAGTTTCACTTCAAAAATACTACCCTATTTAATTATATGTGTATCAAATCAAACTAAAACAAGTAAATGAAATAATGAGGACGCTACTCGTTGCTAACACTCGCGCTGGCTTGTAACAGGTATACTACGCGCATGCGTTCGAGTGCCACGCATTCACTCTCGCTCTGTCTCCTTCTATTCCCCCTCCATGGTAGCGTTAAACGTTTAATGCAACCTTGTTGGAAGTCGCATTAGAATTTTCACTTCAACAAGACATTAATTGCCGATTTAGTCTTTTTTTTTGGAAATTAATCTTCACCACAGAATATTCTTCTCCCAGCATTTGGTGCCAATAAACTCACTCACCATTGCATACTCTGAAGCGTGAGCGGTACCCTCACACCTTTGAGTATGCAATGCTTATAGTAGCATTAAGCATTTAAGAAGTTTCACTTCAATAAATCAAACAACATAATTCCCCTATATCGTCTTTACTTCTTGAATTCTTCAATTCTTTACTGTAGGTATCAACATATATGTAGGTATGTACTATAACAACCATTAAAACAAAAACCTTGAACTCAATTTCTATACACACCACTATAAGTCCATCAGCGCACATCAACAGCCATCTGCGCATTTCCTCAAAAACACATTGTGGCTGTTGATTATATACATACATTCACCTCGCATACTTCTCTTTCGTTTCACTTTTGTTGGAGAAAACACCACTCGTTTTTTTTTCATATGAACGTGCTTGTGCTGTGCAATGTGCGCCACCCTCACCCTCGCTCACACCTATGAGTATCCAATCATTAGCGTTAAACGTTTAACGCGACCTTGAGTTGGAAGTCGCATAAGAAGTTTCACTTCAAAAAAAAAAAAAAAATTGATGGGGCCAACGGCAAGACGATTGCTAGTTGGGGGCAGAGATGAATGATTAAAATATATGGATATCTTTCGTATGTCTATCACACCAAAACCCTTTGGTTTACATTGTTGTTTTTGTAATTTCAACCGCAGTCTGAAAAAAAGGCGTGTTGCTAAGGGCCGGTCGCCAATCATCTTGCTTTTATGGGCATCGCGGTGTTTAATTGTTTTGTGTTTCATATTGAATTTGTTTGGTTTGTGTGGAGCCTTTGATTAAACCGAAAAAAATTGTGAAATACACATTAGAGAATACCGAATTCTTGCATTAAAGTCAAAATTCACGAACTCACATATACTACAAAAGAAATGTGCAAATGTGCGTTAATTGAATGAATTTTTCTTGGAAACAGCTTGTAGGCAGCCGCCTTTCCATTGGAAAGTTATCTATCTCTGTATTCCATTATCTTTGGTTGGGAGTCTCAGTACTCTGTTTTCCAGTTTCAAGAACTTTGAATCTTGCATCCCGTTTGTAGGGGGGCACATCAGTTCAGTGAACTAGGAATTGAGTACATATATGTATGTCCATACGATACCGAAACAAATTCCATCACATGTTGCCTCCTCCACGAATACCGGATTAGAGACCTAACTGTGTAACGCAGAATGTCGAAAATGTCAAATATTTCAACAGTGATTCCAAGAACCCCGAGAACAGGTAATATTTCAACAAAATACAAAATGACAAAAATGAAGACCAATAATAATATAAGCATGATCTCGGAATATTAAAAAGTTATATTGCATCGGCCGGGAATCGAACCCGGGCCGCCCGCGTGGCAGGCGAGCATTCTACCACTGAACCACCGATGCTTATTAGAATTTCGCATCTTAATTGGAATCTTTTTAAGACTGTTAAAATATGTACATAATTAACAATTTCGGCAAAGTATGACAAATGATCTCGAAGCTTAAGTTCGGCTATCGAACGTATGTAATTAATAAGGAAAACTAAAGCCGGTGGTATGATGGCCGAAGGTTACCTATATAAAACGTCTACGAAGCACCAAATCGTTTGCGTGGAAACTGCGCAAGGATAACTAATCAATGATTGATGTGTAAAATATAGATGACTGTGAAAGACCGAACATTCACAAAAGTACAATGTCCGGCGGTCATTGTACCCGCCGTGGAGCTTCTTACTGTCTTTTATCCACTCAAATTAACAGTCCTATGCGTATATATACATAAATACCATCCTGAATAAGGGCAAGTATGTACAGTACATAACATACTGTCAACACGAAACGAACGATAGAACGGCTACAGATTTGAGGTTGTTAGAGAATTTATCCACCTATCAGACTGTTATAAGCACAAAAGCATTTTTGGAGTGATTTTCGGTCACATTAAGTTTGACGGCATTAACGCAAAGACCTGCCTAGGCCTCTCTAAAGGAAAGTATATTCCTATTTCTCTCTCATTTGCTAAGGGTTTATTCCGCTCATTTGCTATTGGAAAACTTCTTATATCAAATCCATCGTAATTCTGCCACATCAAGTGTAAGTAAGGCTCTATTAACGATCACTTAAGTTGCCAAAGAAAGATATTTCTTCCTATAATCGAAAGCGGTTTCGCATTGAGAAATATGTACTAATACCAAAGGCTAATCCCAATAAACTTACTGTGCACCTATTCACCTTTAAAGTCTCTTTACTATTGAACTACTTCCACGTTTATTGAATTCCCAAGACGCGTCTTGGCTTTTGCAAATACCAAATACGATTTCCCTAACCTTGGCTATATCAAGTCAATTATTTGTAGAGAAATACTTTTCAAAGTAAATAACAGGGCAGCAGAAGCGATGCGTCAGCTCATTTGTCCTGCATGAATAGTTTTATGTCCACGTACAATCTCTCTTAAACTTCTTCGTGCGCCAAGGCCAAGAGCAAGGTCGCCAGAGTGCAGCTCTCTAAACAAAACCGCACTTTTGACGAGGAAATAATAGGTCTTCCATTTAAGTGTACAATCCGGAGTAACCTTACTATTAATTCTGCCATAATTGATTAGAAAAGTAATCCAACAACGATTTTGCTCGTTCTTCCATCATAATTAACAAACCGTTGCCAGTTGGTTTCAGTTGATTGCGTTTCCATCATACCAAAGCGCTTTATACAGATGTTAAATTCGATGGGAAATGTTACGTATTCGCCACAGTAAACCACAAATCGAATCTGAGTTTTTGGGAGTGCGTTCGAACTGGAAGTGGAAGCCCCTTTTGGTAAGGTAGGGACTTTTTTTTTTATTTCTTTGTTGCCGTGACAATAATCTGTGTGACCACACAAACTAAATCACTATGCGGGTCATGATCTAATTTATTCACTTTGTCGACGCGACGGTTCCACATAATTATTTGCGCTAAACACATGTTTCGAATTGTTGACATTTGCCAAGAATGAACAAAATCAACTTTTTGCATAGGTCACTCCAGTTTCCAAAGCCTCTTGTGAATAGACTTGATCTCCGCCACTCAGAGGGTATATTCCTACTGCAAAAAAAAAAAAAAAAACAACGTTAACCGGCTGATTGCATACAAACATGACTCAGATCGGCAACAAAACACTACGAGTACATGTTCTCGCAGAGCGTTCTGCTCCGATGTTGGGTTGAATGCCTATAGTGCGCGATTGTTAACCGATTTCTCTACAAAAGAAGAAAAAAAAAAAAACATTATTTCCTCTTTACCCTAGATGGGTTGGTTAAATGGTTACAACGCTCAGTCGGTGAATTACTCGATTATCACCCTTTTATCTATAAAACAGAAAAAAAAATTATTTACGTTTTAGATTGATATAATAATTTCAAGTTCTCACTCGATGCATAGCATAGTCGTGTTGATAAACAGCTTTCAAATTAGTTAATGAGAAGTGATCGACCAAGGAAGTATACAACACTGGACAGAGTAGAAAACACGACACTCATATTTACCCATCGATCGCAAGGGATGATGCGAAAAGTTGTTGCTGTAATTTTGAGTGAACTGCTGTCAGTGTTTGTTGATCAATCGGATTTCAGTTGAGACTCTTTGTGGTGGTTTGGCGTTATCAGCGCAAAAAAAAAAGTGTGTAACGTGCAGTTGAGGCTTCTTTTCCGAAATTTCGACAGTCAAATGTTTTGAAGTGTTGTCTAAGCTCTAATGTATTTTTATACAGTGCCCGGACTGCGAAGTGTTCTCCTTCTACGCATAAATTTTGCAGAAAATATTTAAACCATTCTTTGGTTGGTTTTTGTTTCAATTGCTAATCGGTCAGCTTTTATCTTTTTTTGTGTGTGTGTAGTTGTAGTTTTTGAGGTCAAATTAAGTGAATTACAAATTACAAGAAAATGGTTTGTTAAGAATTTTATGATATATATTTTAAGTGGATTGTCGTACTACAGATAAGAGGAAGGAAACTATATTGCCTTTTATTAACGAATCGTTGACTGTGAGGTGTTGTCTTAGTTAGCACAAAAAAACTGTTCAAACATTCTAACATAGATTGGATCAGAGAGAATTTTGGTCTATTTTGACACCGATGATAAATTGATATAAATTTTGTCTAATACATATGAGTAATATGTGCTCAACATTGAATGTTTATTATGCTTGGATCCGAATAACCATAATATTTCTAATCGATTGTTATACATTCACACTCAAGTTTGGTTATAATATCTTTTATGTGGCCTCGATTTGTTTTTTATCGTCATATCCAAGTCCATATAGCCTTAAGCAAAGTTTTTGCTATACACGCTTTTTTTCTTCACCCATTTTTATATAAATATATGCCACTTAAGGGATCGTACTAAACTAAATGTTACTGTCACTTTCGATCATCTGAAAATCAGAACCAATTAATGACTTATTGTCCCAAGGTCTAACCCCATTGACAAGCCCGCAATTATCGAGTCGGTTCTGCGAAAATTCCATTTATCTCCAGCTATCGTGACTGATTTTTTGAAGATCTATTCTGATGTTGTCTTCCCATCGAGGCCTTCTATTCCACTAGTGGATTGAGACAGTGCAACTTTCGAAAATAGAATAACCCGTTTCGATCACTATATTACTATTCGATCCACACCGCCTATTTCCAACTCCTCTGTATGCAGCTACGTTTTGTAGCTAATAAATGCGTAATTTATTGTGTAGCCGCTAGGCAGTTTAATTAGCTATTTTATCTAACATACATATTCGCTTATCCTATTATTAACATGTTAAAAAGCCTTTTGACGTTTAAATAACGACCAAAAAGCTATACTTTAGCTAGGCTTTAAAAGAAACAGCATGAACGTGAATTTTCTAATTCATTTATGGAATATAGTTTTTCAAATCTGCGATTTAACAAAGCAGAAAATGAGATTTGAGTTTGGATAATAATGCGATTTTTGATGATTCGTGCTTGGGGAGATTAAAATAACCTTGGCGCCAAAAATTATCTTTTCGTATAGAGCAACACTTACAGTAAAGTACTTTAGCATTTTTGAAATACAGGAATCTGTTCTTTCAAAGTCTTTAAACCATGTTATTGGTGTTAAAAGTTTTTGAAAAAAGAAAACTTTAAAACTGAAAATTTAAAGAAAAAACCATGCTGATTTTTTCAAAATTGTAAACAAGGACACTAAATTTGATTTTAGCAATTAATCGAACACTGAAAGCCAGATTGATTTATGTATTTAGTTTTTTTTTTTTTTCACAAAACTACAAGCTTATGAGGAACTCCCTCATTATTGCATTCGGTGTCTCACAGTGTTTGTTCTACACATTAATGACTTGCATGAGTTTTTACCGGGAGGTGTGACAAGTGCTGGTAATTGAATCAAGTATCTGATATTTTTGATGCTTGCGATCCTTTCGACCTGTCCAACTTCGCGCAGTAAGTTTCTCACAAGAAAGAAATAGACATACGACGTAAGGTCTTACTAAAATCATTTTTAAACCTTTGCAGGCCGCAACATATAATTTTGTATGAAAACTTACGCCGTTGAGTTCAAAAAATTGAACCTGGACCCTAAACATGATTATTACTACTGCGCAGTTTTTGCCTTTTCTACTACGGCAATAATATTCTAGTCCCTGCACTTAATAATATGTATTCTAGTGATTGCTTTCTAAAATATTTTTTTAACTTTCCAAGCATGACACCTTCTTATGGTATTTATATTGAATCTTTTTTTTTCGTTATATTAAAAAAAATATGTTAAAGCAAGAACTTTGAAAAATATAATTAATTACTTCAGAAGAAGGCGTCTTTTCCAATTTCGACCTCGAAATGCTTTTGTTGAAATATTTTTAATAATAATAAATTCAGCCCATAAACGGAACATTTTGTGACTATTTTGAGCGTCTGTTCGTGTTTTTTTTAGCCCCAAAAAATAGTATTTTTGTTCTAGTACAATTTTCATTTTCAACTGAATAGTAAAAGTCTTTTTTTCCTTCACGAATCTCGAGTTCCGACGTGCTTGCAGAACACCAAATCTGTCATGACAATTGGAAGACGACATCAATTTTGTTGTATTTTTGTTCTAGTACAATTTTCATTTTCAACTGAACAGTAAAAGTATTTTTTTCATTCACGAGTCTCGAGTTCTGACGTGCTTGCAGAACACCAAATCTGTTATGACAATTGGAAAACGACATCAATTTGGAAATGAATCTAGATTCGCGAAAATTGATCCAGATAAAAAGTAATGTACAATTATACGCATATTTTTGTTTTCTTAATAGAAAATCTTGAAAGTAATATAAAAAAATGGTGTGGATTCTTGAAGGTGTAACAATAGAAAAGTTTTCACCCGAATTGTGGAATAGACATTTTTGTTTTCGAATACCCTAAGATTATGTAAAGTCCTTGGAGAAATTAATAAAATTTAAAAATTTATTAGTTTTGTAGATACATCCTGTTTTCAAAAAGCGTAGTTCAAACATTCAATCCACTTCAAAGTTCTTGCAGTAAAATATGCACTCAGGGCCTGTCCCTGTATAACAATACCATTGCACTATATCTATTGCAATTCTTAAAAATCAAAGTAAAAAATAATCAAAAATTGAGCTTCGTTTCTTGTCTTCATTTGGTGGTCTGACTGACGTCACGTTTTCCTATTGTCTTCCACCCGAAATGGCTTTACTCGTGCTAATGTACGCTGAATACCTACGGTCTCCGGTGCACCTGTTTACGAGCAGCTTTCGTATGCTAAGAGTGACGACTTTTTTTACACAAAATTCATTTTACATGATTTTATCACGACTGACATGAAGTATGGTTCTCGTATCTTTTTTTGACGATCCTTTGGGTACTTAATTAAATAATTTATGGAAATGATAGTTGGATATGGCTTGAGCAAAAGAAACTTGAGGAACCATTAAGGGTGCCTAAAACTTCAGTGTGAGTGCGTTTTCTTTTGTTAAGTGACCAATAATACTTCATTTAACTTATTTATCTTTGCGAAATTTATGACTGAAAACAATAAATCTTGAATAATACCTGACTTTTTGACGTTTGTCTCTATTTCATGGGTGATATAATGTATCAATGAGATCACCGAAAAGTGGAATGACTAATTTGAAAGTGAATGCAGCTAACAATTACCTAATTACATCAAGAGTGTAATATCTGTAGATTGAGCAGCAGCTTTAATTTTTATGAGTTGCTCACACTTGTACGAGGTCCGTCTGGATAAGGTAGATTCGGCGAACTCAATAAAAATCGGTCCTTATCAATGGAATCACCTTTGACAACCACTGTGTCTCAAAAGATAGACTGAAGCAACCATCTCGATGTTGTTTTAATTTGTGATAGCTGATACAACTGTATTACACATTTGCATTCTAAGATAGAAGTGTCCGCGAGGTTGATTCTTTGCTTGATCTCAGTATGTTGGAATTTTAGAGAAGGAATACGATTTTTCTTCATTCTCTGGGCAAAGGCGCACCTATAACGCTTCAACTACACTCCGCCATCTCTCGCGGATGTTAGATAACTGCCTCATTATTATGATCGTCCAGCTTGAAATGACTACTGTGCATAGCGGATAGAGCTAGTACAAAGTTCCCGCCAGTTAACTAGTAAATATAGCTATAACCTCAAAAGTAGAATGCGACCCTGCATTAATTCAGTTGCTTCTATTTTGTGTTCTAACTTGAGAGTTATTTTTAAGAATACCTCATACCTCGGACTTGTTAATGTCGCTTTACAGCAACTTGCACACTTCCCCAACACCACTTCGCTGTTCAATACTTTTTACTTCCATCTCGGTAATCAGGGGTGGGATTCTGTAAAAAACGAAACGAAAAACGCTTTCGTTTGCACGAAGAATTTGCTTGTGTAACATAGGGCAAAATATTCCTGCGCACGAAAACGTTTGATCGTTTCGCCTTACAGAATCTGGCCCCAGACTTTTGCGTGGTTGTGACCTTGCATTTAAATCTCAGCCAATCTTATCCCGATTGTCCGCAATTTTTCATACTTCTTTACCATAATATTTAAGAAAATATTTTCGTGAGAATATCCCGACAGAGGTAGGTAATCACGTTTACAAGTGATTTAATTAGTGAGATTTTGATACCTCGCCAGTGTCTTCTTTTCCATTAGTAATATATCTGATTTAATTAATTACCCATCCACATTTGATAATATCACACCGAAGCCAACTTTCTCTGTATTAGCTCTTATTGCCATTTTGAACTACCAATCGCGCCAAAATTATAAATATCACAAGAAAAGTAATCAATTGTGAACAGTAAAATAGCTGATCCAATAAAATAGATAACGTCAGGAGTACCACGCTGATAATTCCGATCCTATCTTAAACAAACCTACGACAATCCACAACTAAATGTTTTCGTAAAAATGCAAACACCTTGCAAAAATCGCAAAAAAAAAAAAAAAACAATAAAAAGAGTAAATATGTGCGAACATAAAACTAAAAATTAATCTCGTCCAATGTTTATGAACTTAAACATTTACTTAACGCGATTTATTGAATGCAATCGCCAAATCAAAGCGAAATGTCAATGTTTGTGTGTGTGTGTTTTTTTTTGACATTAATTCCATTCTTTTATGATTAATAGTGCTTTACGTTCTGACGATTGTGTACATAGTCGAACAAACTAAAGTTGAAAGATAATACGAGTGCAAGTGCATAATACTATGAAAACTATCCCACATTCGTTAAGTGTCATAAGGAAACAATTGTCAATTAGTAATTCTCTACGAATGATGGTTTCAAAATAAACACACTCGGCCTTACTTAACCATTTGTTTGCGAACAACGCATGACAGTGATCTACATATTTTGTGTAAATAATACTGGAAGGACTGACAGACAATGGGATTCTTTTCTAAAGCAGCGTACATCATATGGGCCGTGTAAGTGTTTTATTTTTTTATTCGTATTGTTATAAAGTAATGTTTCACCAGATGTTTTTGCTGGTATTTTAAACAATCTAAAATAATTATTAAAATCGTTTGTTTGAATAAATACTAAACAAAGGACGATATAAAACAAAAAGTTAATGTTCGGAAAAGGTTTTTGAAACTAAATTTGGAGAGTGCGAGATCAATGATCATATAGATAAAGCAAGGGAAATGGCACCTGACAGTCGGGTGGAAAAGTTTTGATGTTCATCACGGAGACTTTGCCCCAAATTTTCAAATACTAAGTCACCTTCAAAGTGGCTACATAGATATGAGATGAATTTTGCGTTTGACAAATGTTATTTGTTCTGACATTGGGACTTAACATCCCAGACATATAGTGTAACTTCAGTAACGCATCACTCGCATCATGATGCTTTGCAAAATGTTCATTAATGCAAACTATTGGCATCACTTTCAACGTCAAGTTTTCATTATTGCAAAGTTGATCAAACTGATGCGCAAACATAACGAAAAAAAGCATCACAGAAATACCTGATGCGCTGTTGATTCGCCGGCAAAAAAGTGAGAAAAATGCCGGAAGAGAAAGAAAAGTAAAAGTAAGTAAATAAACATTTTCATCAATAGATATATGTATATGGTTTTGACAGACAAATTTATAATTTTTTGTTGAATTCTTTATTTTAATTTTGCTCACAAACAAAACTCAAACGTCATATACAATCAGCAGCGCATCAGCATAAACTGTGCATCGCATCAACATCACAAATAAGAAGTGATGCCGCATCACTGCGCAAATGTTTGACATTTCTGAATTTACACATAGCATCTGTCAGTTCGTTCTGGATTCTGGTCATGCCGTTTGTCAGCGAAAATATTCGTATCTCTAGTTTGATAAAGTTAACTAGATTCTAGCGATTAATCAAATCAATGCCAAACTCCATTTAAAAATCGACCTCAGAATTTATGCTAGATGTTATATTTTTCGTAAATCAATCACTTTAACATGTCAGGCAGCAGATACACAAGTCTAAACCTACAACTAGATTGGTCGTTAACGTCACTTTTACTACCGTAAAGCCATACAACTAGAAATGCCAACATGGCTTTAGAATGAGCTAGTTTTGCACCTTTATTTTGGTAAGTTTAACTAAATCTGTCGGATATTCAGGTTTTCCGAAATTTCGAATGTTTCAATATAAAATTTAACCAGTGAATGGAAAACGCTTAGAAAAGTATCGAAGGCTACAGATATGCGAATCGCACGAATATCAACACAAAAAAGAGCAACTTTTATGTTCGATAAGACACGCGAAATCTGAAATCTTAGAGCAAATCCGACGAATCCCAATCGAATACCACATTAGTGGACGATTGCACTACCACCGGCAAGTTCGACAGCCCTTACAGCTCACGCTAATACATCCCTAACTATTTAGGCAAAAAACTGGTATAGGATATAGCAATTTGCTCGTTGTTCAAATTAACATATTTCTACCTAGAGGTATGCTCACACTGTATAGAGCTCAATTAGTAAAGCGTGGGTTAGGGTCCAATAGACTTGACCATAATTTATTTTCTTGCTTTATAATAAAAAAAAAAACTGTTTAAGGTATGTATTTGCAATTCTCTCACCTGGTGGAACAAATCGACATCAATTAATGATAAAATTATATTTGCGGTTATTACAGCAATTTGCACTTTATTCCTAAAAAGAGTATCGAAATAAAAAATTCTAAAAGTACTGTGTGACAACACTCGAATGCAATTATTCATATAATTGACATTTTTCCCATCAGTCGCAGTTGAATTGTTAAGTTATTTCAGGGGTGACAAAAAAAAAAAAAATTGACTTAGATATTCGGCCGGTGTCGTCGCAGTCACACCGATTAATAAATTTACGACGGATAGTTATTGACTGGAACGTTGGTTTTGTGTTTGCAAAAAGAGGTGCGTCAAACTGACAAGTCCAATGCTATCAGAGGTGAATTGCTCTGAAATTAACCTTTGCAACTACAGAAAGAACGATTTTTTGTTCACTGTTTGGTAGTTAGGACAACTTTTGATACTTATTTCCAATATAACTACAACAATATGTAAATGTGAATGGAAAGCAAACGTCAGTGACGTGGGGTGTATTGATAATAGTTGCCAGCGAAACCAACAACATTTTCAAACGATGTTCCTACTTACTTTGGCCGGGTTCCACTGCCCGCTAGACGTCTAGCACAAAATATCCCAGATAAGGGAACGCTCGCGCTAGAACACTAGCGGCAGCTGCAAAGTCCCCAAATCCAATTAAAGAAATGATTCAAATATTATAAAAATATTAGGTCTGTTCCCTTACGATAATGCATTCGAATACATTAGTCAAACTTCGTTCACTTCTACCCAACTTTTGCGTAAGGGAATGAAGTTTGACTAGAGTATTCGAACGCATTATCGTAAGGGAACAGATCTCTGAATTGCTATTTTATTTATATTATAACCAATCTCACCACAACACTTGTTCGATTTCCCTGAAAGGGATATTTCACAAAAAGTGCTTGACGTCTAGCGCAAATGGTGAAATGTCACTTTGTTTTAAATGGAGTTTGACATGCCGCTAGTCATCTAGCGGGCAGTGGAACGCGGCCATTGCTCATAGGTCATAGCATATTGTCTTATGGCGTTTCCGATTGAAGAAAATTATTTCCCTTTCTATGAAAGGAGCAAATCTAGAAGTGCTCTAATTATGTTTCCCGTTTCAAAGTGCACTTCCAGGTCAATTCTTAATACGACAAGTGTCCGGGATATTTTTAAAGAATTGCCCTGAACTCATCAACAAACATTAAAAAAAATGTCAGACTGGAAAGTGTGTTGTGTGTTAAGAAACACATTTTGAGCTACGTGATCCGAAATCACATAATTAGTCCTGCAAAAGGTAAACTTAAATTGAAAACATTCATATTTACTGTGAAAAAAAATGTAGGTAGCAACAGAAAACCAAACGTCACAGATGGCTTGTACCATCGAATTTCATTGAAAAAAACAATTCCTAATTTCGGGGCAATTCTCTCGGATATTCAATGAAAAACGCCATTAGTCTGTCATATTTGTGACTTCACTATACACCCTCTCTCTCTGTCAGATGTCTGCGATTTTCGTGTTTCATTTCATTTCCTTCAAATATACAAAAACTCCCCTCTTCAAACTTTCACATCTGTCAATGCCGTTGCTTGTTAAACTAACAACACTGAAACTTGGATACAGTTTTGTTTGACAGATTTTGTAATCTGCTCCCATAACATAAGCAAACAGTCCTAAGGTCATATTTACCCTACCTTCGATCGGCACTATACTTTTTCATTTGCAAATGCTCACTCCGATACGAAGCCAAGGCGATATCCGTTTTTGGATTATCAAGTCTTTGTTTTTGGTTCGAATTACTGAACCTTCGCCAGGGAAGTAAACTGATAAAAATGCATTTTCGATAAGATATCGCTTTTATTTGAAATTCCTCTGCTACATTTCCAATTTGACGAAATCGAGTGCAATCAAATTAGGTAATCACCGCTTGGGGTCTTTGACTCAGTCGTCTCGACTTAGCTTCTGCAGCAGCAGTAATACATTAGAGTAGCCTTGTGGTTAATTAGAATAGAGACGGCAGCCAATCTAATGATTCATTTAAGCGTGATTACAGGTTGAATTTTGCCTTGTGATACTCATGCTAATTGATTGCGGCAAATTGCAGAATTATAAATTGATGGTGTAAATGCGGCATGAAATCATGATACAGGGCGTTGTTCTATGCGCGGCACTTTGTCTGTTTGTTCTTAACGTGATCTCATTGAACACTATTTCTACTGTTATGACAGCATTTTTGAGTAATACGTCCATTGCGAAATTAAGCGGAGTGTTCCACGTTTTTACTTGTTTTTGGAATAAAAAAAAAGCACACACAAACGTAAGTGTCGTTAAAGTTTGCATTTTAACAAACGGGTAGTCAACAGTTTCTGAAAGTCGTTAAAATGTAATAGTTACTGCAAATGGTTCCCACGGAAAATGTGCTATTTACAAGCATTAAGTAACATTTTCTATCAGAGCCTAAGCGATGCGGTATATTATGGAACCTGTAATTATGGTCAACCGTAGTAGAATTTTGTTGGCTTAAGCTGGTGTCAAAAAAGGTATTATCCAAATTCAGCCATTCAAAAAGTAACAGAAGAAATAGCAACGATGAGTCGATGACAGTGCCCGGGTTCCACTGCCCGCTAGACGTCTAGCAAACAATATCCTAGATGATGGAACGCTCGCATAGGAACACTAGCGGCAGCGGCAATTTTATCACAATAACTTTTCGGCTTCGTATTTATTTTTATTTTGTAAACGTTTGAACGATTTCATTTGACAGGTCGTTGTTTTTTTTTCAATGCAGCGGGTAGTTTGGCGCTAGATTGAGAAACTTCCCTGAAAGGGATATTTCACAAAAAGTGCTAGACGTCTAGCGCAAATGGTGAAATGACATTTTTTTTTATTATATCTAGCGTGAAACGCAGGCCCCGTTATACAACTATACCCTTCGACCATTAAACCATGTCCTGCTGTTTTTTTTCTCTTTTCAGCCTATTTGAACAGGAAATAATGAGCTACGTTCCCATCGAAGAGCGCAGTCCACAGGGTTCGCCGAATCTAAACTCGCGTATGCCGCAGCGTGGTCCACCACCGTTCCGACGAGATTTCGAAGCAAAACTTCGTGGCTTCTACAGGAAACTCGAGTCGAAAGGCTATGGACAAGGTCCGCACAAGTTAAAGTAAGTTGACAACCGAGTTTCGTTCGCAGGTTTGTTATTTGAATTCTTCTTGAAGGCTTCACATTCGTCGAACTCATTTATTGGAGGACGCCTTTCGTCGAATTATGTCGGCAAACAAAAAAGATCTACAAAGAGGACGCCTCGCTGTACTGTGGGACACAGAAGAGGGCTTGGACTATGGTGGTCCATCAAGGTAGGGAAATCGAGTTTAGATACGTGTCCGATCTTAGTATAAAGTTTTCTTCCGTTTGTAGGGAGTTTTTCTTTCTTCTTTCACGGGAGCTGTTCAATCCATACTATGGACTCTTTGAGTACTCGGCAAATGACACATACACTGTCCAGGTGTCTCCATTGTCCGCCTTCGTGGACAACTGTCATGATTGGTTCCGATTCAGCGGACGCGTTTTGGGTCTAGCTTTGGTGCATCAGTACCTTTTGGATGCGTTTTTCACAAGGCCTTTCTATAAGGCTCTCCTGAGACTTCCAGTAGCGCTAAGTGATTTGGGTAAGGTAAAATAATCAATTCTCCGAACAATGATAATAACAACACTTTCAATTGTAGAATCGCTCGACAATGAGTTCCATCAATCGCTGCAGTGGATTCGGGACAATGACATCGGCACCGGCAACGACCTCGGGCTTACATTCTGTGTGACTGAGGAGCTACTTGGTCGTATTGTTGATCGTGAACTAAAGCCAGGTGGTAAGAATATGATCATCAACGAGAAGAACAAGAAGGAGTATTTGGAACGCATGATTAAGTGGCGTCTAGAGCGCGGCGTTCAAGAGCAAACCGAATCGCTCGTACGAGGATTCTACGAAGTTGTCGATTCTCGCTTGGTATCGGTCTTCGATGCACGTGAGCTTGAGCTAGTCATTGCTGGCACAGCTGAAATTGACATCAATGATTGGCGCTTGAATACCGAGTACCGTAGCGGCTATCATGATAATCACCAAGTGATCATTTGGTTCTGGCAGGTGATTGAAAAATTCACAAACGAACAACGACTGCGTTTGTTGCAATTCGTTACGGGAACATCGAGCATCCCCTATGAGGGATTTTCCGCACTTCGCGGATCCACAGGACCGCGACGATTTTGTATCGAGAAATGGGGTAAACCGAATGCTCTGCCAAGAGCGCATACATGTTTTAATCGCTTAGATTTACCCCCGTATCCAACGCCAGAGATTCTCTATGAGAAGTTGCTGTTGGCGGTCGAAGAAACAAATACTTTTGGAATTGAATAAGCACCACGGAAGGGGAAGCATTTTTCGTTTTAGTAACTCTTGGCCAGTTAGAACTTACAGAAGTAGTAACGGAATGGAAGAACGACTGGTTCTTCATTAAAACATTCTGAATATTTCAGAGATATGGTAGACTATAATAGTACCAGTAGAATTCTAGAAGAGAGCGTGTTGATGGTGGAGATGGGAGAGATTTGTGATTTTCCATACACATAATATACTCACACTCGTTAGTCATCGTTTTGTATCCTTGTCTTCTCGTAGATTTATTTGAAAAAAAGAAATATATACATATATATTTAGTTTTACAAAAAGAATTTAGTTTACAAACATTTTCCAGTCGAGGTGGGAAATTTTAATAATTTAAGTATTTTTAAGGGTGCGGGTACAGAAATACCTATTCTGGGATCTCGTCAGATATAAGTTTATTGCAATCCTTTATACAGCCAGTTAAGTAGGTATTTATTTATAAGATTCAAAAAAGCCAGTTAGAGGTGATGCTAGTTGTACACAACCAGAGGGCAAACTGATTTGCTAACTATTTCTATCTAATGCGTTAGTGCTGTCTGCAGTCGGTGTGTATAGTCCCGGATCACTGCGGGCTTTCGCAGATTGTTTTAAGAGCAACTACCTCTTTAGGCGACCTTCCATGTATATCCTCTGCCTTAAGGTAAACTACCTAGATGACGCTGACGTATGTAGAGCAATTGTCGCATACTGCACAATATGATCCATTTTGTCCTCTTCTTCATTACACTCTCTACAGATCTTGAATAGAATTGTAGCTTTTTGACACAGCACTGCCCGTGATTCCGTGACTAGTCGCATCTGTTCGAAAACAGTCGGGGATTATGTTGGTGAGCAGATTCAAATTCGGTGTCTCTGCCATCGTTACTTCAGACTTCTGACTTTCGTCCTAACTTTTCTTATAAGTTCAATTTCATTAAGCATCTCACTTGCCATCTAACCCATCGGTATCACTATTCTTACATCTCTTGCCATGAACACAAAGAAACTCTCTTCCGCCAGGCTACGAGGGCATTTCATCTCGCAATTTTTATTTTTCTCTCTTTTTTCTACAGAGATCATCCTATCGTTTAAGTCAATGTTTTGTTACTACAGCTGCTCTAGCCAGTAGATATTAGAGTTTCTTAGATTAGTAGATATTTATAGAGTTTGTTCTTTGAGCCTTAATTACGACAAAGTTGTTTTTTTCTATTCCGAAAAATACAAACCTGATTTTTGTAAGTAGGGAACTATTTAGACTTAAGTGAATGTTTTTTATTTCTAATTTATTTATTTATACTAGTCAATATATTTTTAAGAGTTCTTAAATACAAAAAAAAACCTGATGTTGTTTAAACTTAAAATTATATTTTATTTATAAAAAAATACAAAAATTCTATTGAGCACTTATTAAATGCGTTTTAACAAGCATAACATTGAGAGATATACTATAAAGGAACAATTTAAATTAAAAGACAACTATGTAGCAAACATGTGTAGTGAAAAATATAAACAAAACAAGAAAAATACCTTAAATTGCCTGAGTAGTGTGTAAGCATTTGTCAAACACAAAATTGGCTTAAGTATTTTATACTGTTGTGCTTTTTTTTTATAAAAAAGGTAAGCATTTTACAATTGGCATTTATTTGTAGTCAAATTGCGCCAGCTTTTCGCACACGAAGGGCTAAAAAAAAAAAAAAAAAACAAATAATATTACATTTACTCAATTCAACTATTATTGGTGTGTCTTAAAATAAAACAAAAATCCCATTCAATGTCTTGACCGAGACAGGAAGAGTACTCCTTAACTAAATATTAAAAACACTTAAACAATATGCAGTAAGGCAAAACAAATGTGATTTTTTTGTATGAATTTGAGGCATATAAAGATTAAATTAATTTTTATGATTTTTAATGTTTTATATGCGAAACTATAAATTATAAAAATAACACATATTTTGTATGTTTACGATTGATAGATGGAATGTTTTTTTATTCTAAAAGATATGCAGCCAGTTTTAGTAGGAATAAGATGAAAGCCATTGCTAAAAATTGTTCATTTGATTCGTCATCAATATAGTTATTATTATTGTGGTTGATATAAATAATTATATAAACAAATATATTTATTTTTCTTTGCAAATTCAAATTATACAATTTTAAATAAAATAGATTAAATAAAATGAATTTATAGCGTATGCGAGTTTTATTTCTCTACAATCAATCATACCTGGATTTCCAACAAAAAATTACTGACTTTTAAGTTCACATTACCAGTGAGCAGTGACCTATGAACAGCAGTTGGTCTTGTGCGTTGTGCCCTAAACAAAAACCGTCTGTGTTTGACAATTTAATTATGACACGAGCTACTTATAAGAATGGTCAAGTCAAAATATAAACAGTATATTGGGCAATATGTGAAAAAAGTGGCAAATTGAAAATTCAGTCGCGCGTCGGGCCTTTACTGGAAACGCAAGATCACAAAAACGTATGTCTACCCTTGATTCTGCCTTTTGACCATAGAAAAGCTTTTTTATTTGG
This sequence comes from Cheilosia urbana, assembly GCA_946477585.1. Lineage (NCBI taxonomy): Eukaryota > Metazoa > Arthropoda > Insecta > Diptera > Syrphidae > Cheilosia > Cheilosia urbana. The sequence goes on along the minus strand of OX297854.1, from coordinate 11,511,290 downwards.
CGTGTATGGAGGGGTAGTCGACGAATCGAGTCAAGAAATATGACAATTTACAGTTCGCATGTGGCTGATCACTGATGTAGAAAATGACATTACCCACTAATCTAGTGTTTGAGTTGAGGTCACAACTGGTTACAGGTTACAGCTAGTCAATACAGACGTTCGGATTCCTAGTTTATGTAAAACTTCAACTAAATTTGTCGTGGCTGGTCGCGAACGCGGTCAGCGTTACCTTTGTTTGATTTTTCACTTTTTTATTCGGAAAAGGCCCTTGATACATTTTTCAAAAACAGTTTTTTTCTTTTCAAATAAGTACGTTTGAAAAGTAACACCGTTTCCTATCACAATACTATTACACTGTTATACATGTTAATGGTTGTTAAATATCGTGCGAATTTGCAGAGTAGTTTTCGAAATGATACCTTTTTCTCCCACCGGCCCTTTTTACGACTTAAGAATTCTGGGCCACTCTGTTTATTTTAAACCTGACTTTTCGAAATGTCAATTGAGTGTGCAGGCAGGATTTTCTTGACTAGATTTGTCGGCTTCCTAACCATTAACGTCAACTGCAAAAACTAATCACGTGACCAATCTGGACCAACAGAAGCTGAAATACATCTAGTCAGACAGCTGTGAGACTTACTAAATTAGGAATCCGAGCGTCCTCAATGTCTCACTCTTGCTGCTACAGCTGCAGGTACCTGTTCCTACTTTACTTTATTTACGTGTCTACTGCACATAATATACAAACATTGGATGACAACGTAAACCCTGCTGCATGCGATAAGGGGTTCTGGGTAGTAGATTATGCCGCCGGTTTGAAGCTTCGTTTTGAGCATTACTCGGCTGTAGGACTGACGCAAACGATTGTTTTGTAGTTCAAGTTTGATTTTAGTTTTATTATTGACAATGATTTTAACCGATTTTATTTTTCTCTTTTTTTCCAATCCGACCGTCGACCGAACCGAGTAACCAACACTGGGCCGTCTCCTTTTCGTGCATTTAAATCGTTCGTTTTGAAGTTAGTTTACTACAGATGTTAAGTTTAAATCAAGGATACTTACTTACTTACTTACTCACTTAGGTGGCGCTACTGTCCGGGGTGGACCTGGGCCTCAACCAATACGCCTTTCCAGGATCAAAATCAAGGATGGGAGTACTAAAAAGAAAGCCCCCCTACTTTGTTCTTAAACATAACAAGCTACTGTTCAGTACTCTTCAGTCTGCGCAATCGCCTTTTAACGAGTGAAAATTTGATTCTTAACCTGTTTCTAAAACTTAGATGACCTTATACAGCTCGTGCTTAGTTATTTTTTCGTCTGTGCAATTACTAGAAGCCCTATTCTGCTATTCACGTGAATCGTACATTCGATTAACCCACTCGATTCCCTTTGACTCTGCCTTTCCATTCTGCTTTCCATCGGGTGAACTACATTATCCAAACCAATTTGACATTCAAGTTAGCACGTGTTCATGTGAAAATCATAAGCCCCCGTATTAATAAACGCTGTGTAAAAGTTATCAACTTGTTACTCAGCCTTTATGTCCAATTTTTGTATGCTATCTGACGTTTGCTAACTAACTTACTTGTGCACATTTTTTTATTAATAAGGGGGTTAGAAGTTTATTTTTGAAATTGAAATAAATGTATTCAATTTGATATCTATTTATGACAATCTTTGGAAGTTGGATAAAGTATTTTGGTAAACTAAAAACAAAAAATATAAACAAACAGATATGGATATTCATTGTGGAAATTATTGCTGTAAGTTGGTCTCTGTTTGTTGTTCTACCCCTAAAAATGAATAATCTTTATTCATAAGCAAATAATACCGCAATAAATAAGTTTTTACTTACATTTTATCAACCACTAACCAGACAAACGATCCATTTACTTTCAAATCCGCATCATTTGCCATGCGGATCTGAATTGTATAGGATGTATGCGTTCACGTGAATAAAAGAATACCACACAGTATTACCGACATTAACGAGGTGAATCCAAATTCAATTCGAATGAATAGTAGAAATTGAAGAAAAATTCCCCCCGATGAATAGCAGAACAGGGCTGTAAGGTAATTGTTGCTCCAGACAAAAGTTACAGGAAAAAATGAACAACATTTTGTACAGTGTGGTATTTGTTTCCTCCACTGCCACTCATTTTTCGGGGGCGTATACCTACGTAATATTATTGCAGATGGATGTTCACATTTTGAAACGCAAATACTAACCCGATATATTTATACACCCCTAAGGTAGAATATGCCGAGGATAACATTTCACTCAAATTCAATACTCCACATCGTAGAATACATTCGACGTGAAACATTCACCAGTCGGTAAGGTGAATGCGTTTAAAACCATCGAAGTGAAACTCCCCATACAAACTTTGACATTTCAAATACGCATCTAGTTCATTGGTTATCCTAACGTTTGTTGTGCGGTTTCGTTGTGAATTGTAATACCGATTGGAAAACATTCGCATACTTTTTTGTTCGCTTCGCAAACGATAATAGGACCTCTAAACGAAAGCACTGGACGAAATACGAAGTAAATCTGAGAGATAAGTAAGCCTTAACAATTTGAATAACAATTGTATTTCCGAAAACTCACGTCGAATCCGAAAGTTCCATTATATTATGTCCTTTGAAGTTCCTCTGCTTTGCTCTATCTCTGCTGCCATTTAATGCAAAACAGCTGATTTGCCTACCAACTTTGACTGAAAAAATACATGTCGATAAGGAAGTTTCTGCCGGCGGATTTCACGATGTATGGAAAGTGAAAGTGAATCTCAAATGCGCCGTATTCCAGAGGTGATAGGTAGATGAAGAGATGAGTTTCAGAACCTTCCGTTTCGCCGCCTACTTATTGATCTCAAAATTTCAACATACTTGTATGACTGGGACACTGTTCATACGTAAAGCCGAACCTTACCAGTGGAAAGGAAGAAAGTGAAACTTATATTCTATAACGAAAACACCAGTGTCTGCATTTTTGTAATTATTTAGATTGTTTTTTGTTTTATTAATCGTTTCCTGCTGTTTTAGAATTCATAATAATAATACATAATTACAATTAAAGTTACACAAAAATAATTTGTTTGTTTGTTTTTCTTCAGTTTTACTTTATTTTCATTTATTTCCTTCATTTACGACTTAAATATAAATTAAATTGTTTTAAATGTAATTTACATACAAATATGTTTGTCTGTTTTGTTTGTTTTATTAACGATACTAAGAATAAATATGTCTTTCTTAACTAACAGTTAATACAAAAAGATTGAAGTGGAAGCTAGAAAGAAAATAAATAAATTAAAAATTTTATATTTCATACAAAACCTTATAATCCATTATTCTTTCCCGCTTCCACTCGTCCTTTTATGTTTCAAAACTCAAATTGACACTAAACGAAATAGAAAACCTAAACAAAAAGGAAAACATACAAACGAAACAGAAATAATAACTAAAAGTAAAATAAAATAAAATAAAATATTTATAACGGTTTTTCCTTGTGTTAAGTGTGGCGTGTGTGTAAGTGTGAGTATGTGTATCTTAAAATGCGAACGTTATTTTTTTGTTTTTGTTAAAGTGACTACATTGAACGAACATATTATTTTTTTTGTTAGTTTCGTTAAATTTCTAATTTATTTTTTATATTTGTTTCTCTTTGATAGAATATATATACGCGATTTAGTTTTATTTAAGTAGTTTTGTGCCCTGCCTTGCAGCATGGTTGGAAAGACATTGAGTTTAGTTTGTTCCGGAGTGGGCGACAATTCTTTTGAAGCCATAAATACTGTATGTGTTAGGAGCAAGTTATGGCATAGATTGAACGATCTACCCATTTTGGGTCGATGGCACTATCGGTTTCCTGAGACGGGAAACGATTTACTGAGCTACCTAAAAGCTTACTATACGGGTATTTAGTCAACTGCATATAAAATACACGCGCTTAAAAGGCAGCTCAAGATAGCAGCAACAATAAATCTACCTGCTGACATAATGTAAGACTGCTGAAACTAGATCCAAACTGCATTATGTGTACTCGTATCTTAAATTGCTGGATTTCATATGCGCGTGCTTTTACATGCTTCGCAACGAACTTCTTAACTATTTTACAGCGGACCCTCTGAAAGCTCAGCGTGTAATGGGTGTTGTTGAGGCCGACGGATACACTAAGCAGTTTAAAAAGGATCCCAATTTCGGTAAGCTATTTTCCATCTTCATCTACAATTGTAAAGCTGCCAGATTTGGGACGATGCCAATTCAGACACTCTAGGAGCTATTTTCGCATTAACTAATATTCAATGCGTTTTAAATGTTCCCTTATACCTGACTTGAAACTTTGCAGCAGAATCTGACGCTTTTAACATAACTGCGCCACCACAGAAGTAGGTCCAGAAAATTGTGAACTATGCTGTTCGGTACTTCCTATAATTCTATTACTGTGCGCAACCGTAATTCGGCCCCTGACACAAGTAAACTTCATCAAATAGCATTATGCATTTATTTTTAAAAGTACATACAATCAATGGAATTTGATTTGACATGTACCCCGATCTATGATTTTTATTTTGAATTGGCGCTACGTACCACTTGGAAATTCGATTGCAAAACCACTTTCGAATGATTTCAACAGAGTATTTGTCCTGTCATATAGAAACCAGTTGCTTTCGCGATTGGACGTCCAGCTTTGGATATAAAAAAAAACTAGATATTCCAATCAAACTCATCATCTCCAGCGACTTGTATTCGAAAAACCACCACAATTTCTCTCCAAAGTGAACAAAGAACAGGACAATTTCAATAAATTTCATATTTTTCATTTTATTTAGAGCCGCGCGAATATAATTAATTACAACTAACACGTTAAATTTGAATCATCATTATTTCCATTAATATATATTCAACAACAACACTGCCATAATTTCTATTTTCCTGTTTAGGGAGTTTAATTTACACATTCTCTAACTTTTTACTTTGTTTAGCTCTCCTCTATTTGCCATTTGCCTTGCTTAAGTTAACAACTCTTATTTAAAAACCTTTTCCGTTTTGTTTTTCTTCCATTTAATAAAATAACCCCATTCTAATAATTTGTTTGTTTAGCGAGTTTAGACCGTTTTATTTATTATTTTGTTTGCATTTAAGCTATAAATAAAAATAAAGTTTTTAAATATTTATATTATATAGATTTTGTTTAACTACAAAATACAACAACCTTTTTCCGTCCACTTTTTTTTCTCAAAACAATTTTCATCATCCTTTATGTTTTTTTCTTCTTGTTTTTGTTAAGTATAATCCGAGATAATCCTCTTTTTAGAAAGAAAATAATAAGCAAAATGTCTTTTTCGATTTTATTTAACAAAGATAGATTGAAACAAAAACTTCATTTTTTGTTTAATAAAATAAAAAATAAAAATACAAAGCAGAGAAAAATAAACACAACGAAATCGTTGAAAATATACACTTGCGAAAAATTGTATGTGCGCGTTTTCTTGAAAATTAAATCACTACATGCCTATACAAATGGATTTGTTTAGTTTTTATATAATTTAAGTGTATATTCATCCCGCCTGGGTGGAAAATATATAGTTTATATATTTTATAATAAATTATTTAGAAAGTGAAAACAAATTAATTTAAAAACTAAAAGAAAATTTATACTTAATGCAGCGTTACATGTATTTTAAATGGCGCCCTGCTTCCTGCTTCCTTCGACTTCAGCTGCCGTGTCTCTCCGTCTTTGTCTGTCTGTCGCTCTTTCTCTGACTTTTATGCGCATTTCTAGTTAGCGGTGTATTTGTTTATATTTTCTATTCGATATGCTTACACACCTAGATTCTTATTTATTTTATTTAAATTAAAAAAAATATATATATATGTATAAACTATTTACGAAACAGAAAATAATTGTAATAATTAAGAAAGAAAGAATTAATCAATCTAACTGCATCTAACGGTATAGTGAATATTACATGCAGCATAGAAAACGATTGAAGAAACTTTTGGCGTTTCTTCGGGCCCTGCTGGCCCTTAGCTAACAGATGATACCCTGATCCCGGCCGATGCTGTTCGTTGTGGTCTTATTGGCAACGGATGTGCCCGAATGCCGGCATCCGGGGCCGCTGCATGTCAAGCAGAATACACAACTCGTTTTGTAGTTGGCACTGTTGTTGCTACTGCTACTACTGTTGGCCATCGCTGATGACGAAGACGGTGATGGATTTATCATTTGCAGTGAAGAGGACGAAGTAATGGGCGCCACTGTTACTGTTGTTGTTGCTCCAGATGTGTGTTGTTGCTGCTGCTGCTGCTGCGGTTGTACACCATTACCGACATCTGTCGTTGATTTTAATTGTTGTGTCGTCGTTGTTCCGTTACTTTTACGATTACTACTACTACTAACGATATTATGACTATGGTACTTGGAGGAGCAAGTGCTGTTGTTGTATTGTTGTTGGTGATGGATCAGATGACAATTAAATTTTCTATCACTATTATTGTTATTATGATTGTTATTATTGTTGTTGTGATGGGCCTCTTTTAACAGTAAATTGGGCGTTGTTAGAGGCTGCTGCGCACTCTCCAGCTGGAACTTCTTAACCAAGGCCTTGACGCTAGTGGGTGATGACTCAGATGTGGGGGCTTTGCGGATAACTTTGGGTGTTGTTGGCGCATCTGGAAATAGGCAGGGTGTCGTTGCCGAACCATTTGTTGTTGGTAATTGCAGCTGTAATTGTTGCTGCTGTTGGATGGGATTGATGGTGGCAGGTCCATTGCTACTGATCAATTTGGAGGAAATGGAAGAGTTGGTCGATGTGCTGCTGCCACTGCTGCTCATCGATGTTGGTTTCCGTAAAAAAGTATTCTCTTTGTTGGCATCGGACGAATGACGGCGGGATGATGGATTCAGTTCGTGATGCTGTTGCTGATAGCCATTGTGTTGCGTTTTGGATAAAGAGGTGCTGCTGCAGGTGGTTGTGGTGCCGTTTCTCGTTGTCCCATTGTGCATCATCTTTTTGGTACCATTAGTCATGCCGTTTATGCCATGATTGCTACTGCTGTCACTGCTGCTGCTGCTGCTGTGCTCGTCGTCATCCTCCTCATCATCGGAATGAGCACTGCTACCACTGCCACCATCGCCACCGCTGCCGCCATTCGAGGACAAATCATCGTGAGCTGTGGATATGTTAAGGATCTTTCTATCGACGGGCAACTCGTCGCGCAACCAAATGTGTTCCAGACATCCTGTTGCTGTCATGCGGTCACTGAAAGGAAACAAAACGAAATAAGTGTTAATCGTGGCTTGTAAATTAGATTCGATGGAGGATAATAAAATTCAGTCTCTTTAAGAATTTGCGGTATAAATAAAGATAGTTAACTTTATTACGAACAATAAAGTTTAGGAGAAATTGCAAAAAAAGACGGAATTGCTAAAGCGAACAGGCTTTAACTTGAGGCCACAATTGGTAAAACGAGTGTTGTGAGGAATGTGCTTCCAGCGATTAAGACGGGTTGACACAGCTATCAAGGTACTAGTGCCGAGGAAGTACCTAGATTCGCTGTAAGGTCTACAATTCCGTACAAATCTTCCGCTCCGTGGCTACCTGCTATAATGTTCGACTAGCAAGTCAAGCGTCTTATTTCTGCCTTTACAAAAAGTCGCTTAATAAACTTTTGTCCGTTTGGGACAGAGACTATCTCTCAGATATTGAAGAAATAACCAATACCAGACTAGAGGTGAAGTAAACTAAAAAGCGAACAAAAAATAATTATACTCACTTTGGTTTGATGCGCAATGCCCGCCGGATAAAGTCGATGGCATGTACTGATACCCCTTTGAAGAGTTTCTCGGGAAACGTGAGGGCACATTGTGATATGTTGAGGAAGGTCTCTTGTTTGGTATCGCCACCAAATGGTGAAAACCCCGATAATAGGACATATGTTAGGACACCTACTGACCAAATATCTGTCTGCAGGGATAATGGTTCATACTGTAGTACCTCGGGTGCAACGTAGTCTGGGGTGCCAAGAATTTCACGAACATTACTGCCATTGGCTACAACACGGGATATACCAAAGTCGCAGAGTTTTAGACCATCTAAAAGAAGAAGAAAATATGTTTGTAATTTATGATTGAATAAATTGGTTAGAGGGTTTAGCGTTGATGCGAAAATGATATGCTTAATTGTTAACAAGACAAGTAAGATTAAGATTTTTGCACAATACTCTGGGACTCTTGCATGCTCTGGTTGTGACCTATCTGCCTACATCTTTCACTTTCACTAAATTCAAATTGGCATCTAGAAATCTCTAAATAGTAGAGGAATCCTTTGGTAGTCATTATAAACGAGTCCCAGCACAAATCAACGTAAGCTGACCAATTTTTCGGCTCATTTGAGGTTATATCTTGGCAGCTTCATCACGACTCTGTAATCACAGAAAAAAGAGGCGCTGTATAAACGGCAAGCCAATGACTCCTATAGAATATGAATTCCCTTCCAGCAACCAAAGTTGTTTGGTTAGATTCATCTATCACGGTGGAACTAGGTCGAAATAAAATTTCCTCTTTATTATATTCGCAACAGAGCACAGTCGATGACCTTGATCTGACAAATCTCTATACACCTTTGCACAATAAATTCTCAAATTCCACACAAGTGTCTACAGAACTTTCCCTGCTTCTTTCTTCAGATATCGCGCATGCTATCTACTTTATCCATTCATCTATTCCATTGCATTAGTATAGAGCACACAAATCCCATTCATTTGCCAGTAGCAACAAGATCCGAGTATAGGTAGAGGTACTCTGGATGCTATATCAGCAAGTTGAAACCGCAGAGTCAAAGTTCGTGCGCCGATTGCAATGATTTATGTGGCATCGCCAAGAGACATAGAGAAAGAAAGATCGACCAGAAAAATGCGCTTCACAGCTCATGCTGATGATGGACTTACCCTCGATCCTTTCACCGGTAAGTAAAATATTCTGTGGCTTCAGATCCAAGTGTGCTATCGAACGTTTGTGCAGGTACTGAAGGGCCTTAAGTACTTCGCGCATGCAAATTCGTGTCTGTGCTTCGGTTAGGGATTCCTCGTTGTCCAGAAATGTCTGTAGCTCTCCTCCAGTCGCTCTGCGTAAAGAAAAACATAAACGAATAAAAGAAATTAATTTATTGCGTGATTTTGCATTCTATACTCTCTACACTTACAGTTCCAATAGTAGAGCCGATTCAGATCTGGACTCATGAACGGCATTCAGTTTGACAATGTTGTCAGATCCCGCACACAGCATTAGCACAGCAATCTCATGCTTTATCTCCTTGTCCGACGATTGAGCTCGGCGGCGTCGTTTTAGAAATTTTGCAGCGAAATGCACGCCGGATTTCTTATGAATGGCTCGACGGACAGCGGCGAATTTGCCTCTGTAAAATGGAGAAACAGAAAAAGAATAGAAATTAGTTGTTGTTGTTGTGTTGATAGTTGATAAATGGAAGGAAAAAGTTTTATGTGTACTTCTTTGCTAAAGAGGGTCAATGCTAGATTAGTGAAGTGAAATCCAAGTAATTGCGGAGTCATTGTAAGGAAATTGCTCCTCTCTATCTTATTTATGAGAAACATTTGCCCAGTCGTCTGAATAATGGAAGTGGATTTTTTTTTTTTTTAATTTTATCGACGGCTGGACTACAAATCGACATTTTACTTTATACCATGCGATGTGAATCAAACGGCGATTGCTTCTAATAAAGAACTGGTAATGAGATGAGAAATTTGTCAACAATAATTTGAGTAGAGCAACTGACGGAGATTTAACCACAAACTCACTTATGAACAAATGGGATGGGACTGAGACTGGGACAGAGACCAAAGACTCTGGTAATGATAATAAACACGTCTACATTCCACTCTACAACTTTTCCAAGCTGAACAATAGAATAGGTTTTTCAGCCGACCTTACTAGAGACCCAAACATTTTCTACTACCTAAAAAGCGCAATCTGAGTTCAGCGAGGATCTTTGCCGATAATTTGACTCCACAAGGCGTCACCTACCCTGTTGGCAATTGTGCAACACATTTCAACCAGCCTATCAGCAGCTACGTAAGTTCTCCACAAAATGTTTTGCTTCCTTATGACTATCCACTCATGTCAAAAACATACCACTCATCATAGGAACCGCATTTGAAAGTCGTCAACTTAAATCCACTTGAAGGTAGGTATTACTTGTTTTGCACACTAATCTCAGTTTTTGGATTTCGGGAATATTACCCCCAAAACTGCTGTCGAGTGCCGGCCCTTTTCGCACTCGACCACAATGAAGCTAATAAAACGACCCCATAAACATAAGCGCACATCATTTAATCAAAATCTCCATTGTCCGCCGGATGACGATGAAAAAAACACTTCAAGTGTCGGTCATTAAAACAAAGTAATGCCAAGACCCTCACAGAGTTTTACGGATTTTAATATCTTTATCATGGTGTGTATAGTGCACTTTTGCACGAGACATTAACAATGAAATCTCCATAAATCATTTTGCACAAACAATCGTAAACTTCCACCACATGAGAGAATGCGAGAATGGTTCTTGAAGATCACACACTGGACCGCGCCAGTCCGGCTATTCGAAATTCCCACACATGGCGGGGGGGGGGGGAGGTCATTAAGTCATAAAAAAAATCCAAAGACCCCCAAACGACACAGACGACAAAGCGCAAGCAAAAGGAAGGAAGTCTTCAACGCAATGGATGATGATAAAGAATTATACTGGTCACCATAAAGATTTTCCAGATAAAAGATAAAGGTGATGTTTTAGATGAGTTATACACTTGTGTTCATGTTGCTGGTACGTTACGAGAGAGACCTCCCAAAATGGAGACTGGTTTACACCAGAGCTCTTCCGCCTTGCACAAGCTTGTTGGAACGGAAAATCACTTCGCATAACCGAACTCATTACAACGAATATGAAGAGGAGACACTGCTCTATGCTCTCTTCACGATGATGAGCACATTTTCCCATATTAAAGTCAAGAAATAACAAAAAGCCGAGTAACAGTTCTGTGTTCCATGGGATCATCGTGCACATTACATGAATTTCATTCATTTATTCGGTTGCAGCAGCAGAAGCAGACATCTTCCGTATGCGGCAGCAGTATAGATTGCGCCAGGGCTGGCAGAAAGTAACAACATTTGCTATTACTGAGCGGAGCGCTCCCTCCTGGCCCGTTGAATTGCCACAAGTAGCAGCTAAAGTGCTTTGAACTATGAACTGTTTCCTCACTGTTGCTTCTGGTGGCTGCTGCTGCTGCTGCTTTTGGATCGTTTGTTCATTTTGTTGTTTGGATTGCATAACCTTTTGCGCTTCGAGGGAAGGAATTGCGCGCATTTGGATAGCGGTAAGGTATAAGCGCCGAACGAATAAGGTTTTCAGTTTGCGTTGAGTTGAACTGCAAGTTGGCGGCATGTGGCGCAGAATAAACACATTTTGTGTGTACTTTGGCGATGATGATGATGATAGAGTTTACTGTTGCAACGAAGAGACACATGTCCATTTGAGCAAATAGATGTGGTGCAGCAGGTTTTCGGCCATGGTAATGGGTTTGTCTCTCTGATGAAGCCACGAAAAGTTAGTGAACTGGTATGGCGCTTAAGTGACTTGCTATAGTTTTGGGAGTTCTTTTTCTATTTCTACGAAAGGTTGTAAAAATACTTGCAACGGGTGCCGTGATATAACGCCGAATTCCAAAACTCGGTGTTATTTCACTTTGTGAAAGCGAAATAAAACCGAATTTTAGAATTTTAGAACAGCAAATGTTTTTAGAATGGGCCGAAGAACTTTAAGTATATTTTTAATTTGCAGAAATAGTTGTAACTATTATTTTAACTATAACTAAATTCTAAACGCTGAAATAAGTAGAGGGGCAATTTGTGAAAATAATGGTTTGAAATTAAAATTTTGATTTTTTTTTTTTTAAATTCATGCTGAAATAACTAGAGGGGAAATATGAGAAAATAAAGTTAAAAATTCGCTTGAATTTAGAATATAATTTGTTTATTTACTTTTTATTTTAAGCTTTACTTATACAAAGATATGGTAGCTTTTATAATTCATTTAAAAAATTATAGATTTACAATGTTCAAAAACATTTATCCTCATAGGTTGGAAGATTATTGTTCCAGTAGAATTTTCGTAGTGCATACCCAGATTCAGCATTGCGGTAATAAGTATTCCAAACAATACAACAGTCTAATACTGAACAAATCAAGGCATTGTATAGAGTTTTAAGTGTACATACTATATGAATTATTAAAATCTTTAGTTTCGAAAAATGAAACCTAGCATTTGATTAGCTCTGCCAACTATGTATATGTCTATAAATGTAAAGAAAAGTTTAGCTCAGTGTCAAAGGTGACTCCTAAGTATTTATTATCTGAAACCCTACTCAATGTCATGTTTTATATTTTGTAATTAAACAAATATAGGGAACTTTTTTCTACTAAAAGTGAGTACTGAACATTAAAATAAAGGCCATTACGAGTACACCAATTATTGGTTCGGTTTGAATAATTTTTTAACGCTTATACATCTGACATACAGTTTATTGTTTTGTAGATCTTCAGATCATCTGCGTACAAAAGACATTTGGATTTTAATACGAAAGTGGGTAAGCAATTAAAAAAAAAAAAAAAAAAATAGGCCCAATATGGCTTCCTTGGGGAACACCTGAAAAATTTCGAATTTCATTCGAAAAAGAGAATCAAATTTTAAAAAAATGTTTGCGGTTGAACAGGTCCATTTTAAAATGTTAGAATTAAATCCAAAAAGTCTAAGTTTATTTAAAAGAACGTTGTGTTGCACACGATTAAGGGCTTTAGAAATATCAGTATACACTCAATCTACTTGAAAACGTTTTTAAGTAAAAATAACCAAGTTTGTAGAGGTCGATCTACCACTTACAAACCTCTGCTGAAATTCAGAAATATACATAGTTGCGAACAACTGAGTATAACCTTTTTTAACACCTTCCTTGAATATTTTAGGAAACAGTTGAAGCTTTGCTATATTAATATACATAATTTTCGAATATCTCTTTGATCATGATTTAAAAATTGGAGTTATGAGTGAATAGGATTTTTTGTATTATGCCCGCATGATACCTACATATAGAATATATCATTGATTTTCTGTGGGTTTTAATTTTAGTTTTAACAACTTTGTTACCTCATATCTTGTACTAAAAAAAAACAAAACAAGTCTTATCGTACTTATATAAAGGTTATTTGAAACTAAAAAATCTTAATCAAGGAATCCACCTGATTTTTTCTTATGTTCACCGCTGACCGCTGAAGTTTCCGTTAAATCGGAGGAGAGGTTAACAATTTCAAAACTTATTTATTCTTTTTTTTTTTCAGATAGAACAGCCGCAGTTCCAAAGTCAAACAGTCTTCCTTGATGCTTTTGTGTTGATAAGTTATATAGTTCTTATGGCCTTATGGGTGCGCGCAGATGAACAAGTGTATATTTTCTATAGTGAATTTTTCCAGTGAGAGCCTCGTTCAAGGGCAAGTTCGAACGTAAATGACCAACCAAATAATGACTAATGAATCTGGCCTAAAATGCGGAGATTGTAAAATGTCATATTGGCAAAAAAAAAGACAACTTTACTGCTCGCCTAGACCTGTCGACAAATAAATAATCTCGCATCAACTCTGGCTATACGGAAGTTCTTAAACGCCAGCGGTTCACCACTCCTCTGTCTTAAAAGGTCAATAACCATTAAAATCCTTTTCTACATATCAAGCGCGACAATCAAAACACTCGTCATCACACGTCAAAAAGCCTATGGAATTCATTGAATAAATAATGTTTTATGAATCAGCTTAGTAAATTTCACAAGAAATCCACACTACCCAAGAAGGAAGCCAACAACCAAAATGATTTACAGACAAAAAATGTCCCATCAAGGTTACAAAGCACAACAAACGAACAAAAATACGAGACCCTCATTGCCTGAAAATTAATTACCAACACTTTATCATCGGGAATAGTGTCGCGGCGGCGGTGGCGGCCGGCCGGCGTAGTTGTCACATTAAATTGTGATCTTCAAGTGGTCGGTAAATAAACGTGCGTCGGTCGGTCGTTTTTTCTGCGAACATCTTCTCCTGCTTGGACTAGCCGTCGTAAACCAATTTAAGTTTCCCTTTCCATATCTGTGTGTGCGATTTATTATTATTAATTGTAGTGGAGGAACAAAACTAAAATGTGCCACTCCCAGTATGAAATTCTATCTCAGCCTCCCTGTGGAAACGCTCTTATCAACACTCGCTGGGCCATAAGTCACTGTCTCATTTGAGTACAACAAATGGGTCGCAGGCAAGCAGGCCCGCACGAAACAATCAATAATATAATGGACGTAAAGCAAGATACCGCTCGCAGCCGTGCCCCTATATATGCCATGTGCAATAAACCAAACCACAATAATAAGACTGCGCTGTGCTGCAAGATAGAGTATCAGAGTACATACACCACTCAAAGGACGGTGGTCGGCGCGGCGAGTGATTTCTTAACAATAACATTGTTTCCAGGCAACGTTTTCGCACCTTAACGTATTTTTTTTCTTCTGTTTCTGTTTCTTTTTGCCAAACAACGGAGTCCGCAAAAGAGACTTGTCCGCCGAAGGAATGCATCAGAGGTTCAGAGGTGGGATTTTTCTTTACAGTGGCAATGTTCTTCTAGTACATTTTGCACTATAGCATATTTCAATGGAGTAAAAGGCCAGCGATGACATTGAGTGGATACAATCACGAACACAATTATGGGCGTATGTCAGTAGTAAGGTTACGTATGTTAGGCTGGGTAAAACTTGACAACCCAGACAGTTCGACAAATTTTCCGTTCTGTCACGTTTATTGCACGTCCAATGAAACGATTTTCACGTGGGTAGGGGTGCTTGATTCTGGCTACAAAATTTAATTTCTGTCAACAATTTTTCGGATGTATGGCTGTTTGACATTTCAACCAGTTGGATTATTTCTGAAAAGAAATTATTCAAAATGGTTTTGATTGAGAAGTCGTATATATTATATATGCACGGAATCAATTGCACGAGAATATTTGTACAGAACCTGAGAACCTGCAAGTTGATTGATCAAGAAACTAGTATACGATTTTTGGATGGAGGTAGATATGTAGGTACTTATATTTTGGTTTTGTATAAACCCCTAAAAGCATTCTTTAAAATATACAGTTTTGCAAATGATACTTAAATAGTGTGAAATTAGCGACGAATGTTAACTAATGTCGGTTTCCAATAGGATTTTCAGATTTTTCTTTCAGATTTCAGATTTTTCGTACCCAATGGAACATAAAACTCTCGTTTTTCTTTCTTTGCATTTGTGGTGGTACGAGTTTTAAAAGTCAGCTGTTCTTAAATTGTAATTTGTATTTATAAAAATCCATTCAAATTATGTTGACATCCATTGCAGCGGAAAAATTAAAATTTTTCTTTATTTTTTTCAAAGTGTCGTATAAAAACGCAATAAACAACATACTTTAAAGTTTGCCAAATGACGAAGTTTTGTAGTTAGTGTAAGTAGGTGTAAATCTCGCTCAGAAATCGTAAAATTGCTCGGATTCTGAAAGTGTTATTTTTTTTTTCTGCCACTGGAACAAAAATCTGACAGTCAGCTGATTTCGAGAGCAGAAAAACTGCTCTGAATATGAAAAAAGTGTCATTTCTGTCCCATTGGAAAACGACATAAGTGTGCTAACATTATCACTGGAAATATAGTTCGTGAAAGATATCAAAGAAACACTCACAAAGCCAACGTTTTCCAAATAACAAAATTATTGAGCCAAGGACGCGCAAAATAACCTCTGACGATGGGAAAATCAAAATGTACTGAAAACCGTGTAAAATATGGTTTCATAAGCTTAACTTTTGTTGTTTTATCTGGTACATTCCAATAATCATGAAGGTGGATGTGATTGAAGACTATGGAAAGTTTCATTAGCCGTTCTTTATTATCAGCTATATGATCCAAATAGATCATCGATTTACATACAACACCAAAAACATACAACAACATGTAATCCTGATCTTCAACGCGATCACAAATCATGATCTGAAAATTTATTATAATATATTCCACTGCGTGGCTTGTTTCATTCTTAAATGTTGGTGGGCCTGTAAACGATAGCCTCACAATCACGTTGCCAGACTAAGGCTCGTTTGCTGATATTAATCACAGCGATTTAAATTCAATTTAAAATCTCATGTGGCAGGTTTATGACATAGAAGAAGTAACCCATAACTTGGACTACTTTTTCTTAATCTTACTTAGATCGCTAAATGATTAGTATAAGCAAACGGGCCTAAAATATGCAACACCATTCATAATACAAAATATATTGATTAGTGTTCCATATTTTAGAATTTTTCCACATTCCAATGAATTCCGTATTTCGAGATGTTGCTTTTTGTTCTGTATATAATTTCAATTTGGATGAAAAATGTAAAAAAAATATTTTTGAATTTGCAAAATTGTATTTCGTGGTTTGCAAAATCGTTCACTTATGGGAAATAAACACTTTTACGTTTTGCACCTACACGAACAAATTTGTGTAGAAATCGCGGGAAAAGTCTTGGGATATTTAAACGCATTTAGGCAATTTTTCCACTTATCCGTTTTCCACTTAGCCGTTCTCGAGCACTTCCGATTGCTGTAGAATAACGAAATTTGGTAGAGCGATAGAGTTTGAAAATCTGAGAGTTTCCATTCGAGTGTCTGCATATTATCATTTTGAAATTATATACGCATGTTGAAAGTTCATGACTTTTAAGAGGTCTCTATCCAGAAATCGAGCAAAAGTGCAAAAAATTACATTTTGTTTCTAAGACTGATAAATTATTACTGGAGCGATTGAATTGAAACTGAATGCACCGCCGTTTAGCGTTCGACTTCTAAACAACGGCTGCAATTTGACGTGTCATAACCTGTACCGTAACAATGATAAATTTGCTCGCGGAATGGTTTTATTTTAACAAATGCATAGAACAAAAAGAAAGTTTTAAAACTGAAAACCAGCAGGCTGTATAATATTGAATTATATTCGAAACTAATCATAAAATATTAGAAAAAAAATCGATTGTTGTTTTTATTCGATTTCGAAAGTAGTATTTAATTTTGTGTCAATTGGACATCACGTTTGACAAATTTCTGTATTTTGTCTATGGGTACAGTGCCAGTGAGTGTCGGAGTGAGAAAGCAACGGTTCGGTCATAACGAAAATGAAATATGAGACGTCATATCGTAACCATTTTAACAATGGCTAAGAAACCGAAAGTACTGCGGAAATACTAGCAGTAAAATATTGTTCATTGTTGCATTGTATATTTGAACATAAAACCTTAAATCAGTTTCTAAACAAAAAAATTTGAAAGGAAAAGTTATGCAAATTTGAAATGGTAACACCCCCGCTACCTACTGCAAGTGAAATGTCAAACTGAGATAATAATTCCGTAAACAAAAATAAAGAACGATGCACAATGGATAGAACTGCAGATCAGTCGTAAGTCTTTTCTGATTAATTTAATTGTTTTGTCTACAAAATAATATTTTCTCTTAAGCCAAAGAAACCGGAAGAAGGAAAAAACAAATGCTCTTGGGGTTTTCGGCAGGAATCAAGTCGAATTTCGGCACACACGGATGAAAAAGGACGCGATGGAAATTGTGCACTGGAACTGATGAATTTGTGATATTCCCTTCTTATATTTAAAAGACAACGTGTGCTATTTTCGTTTTTTTTTATCAAATCTTTGAAAAAGAATCTTTAAAATAACGAAATTGATTTCAGAATAAGTAATTAATTCAATTAAATACATGTACCTACAATTTCATTAGATTTTTTGATTCTTGTGCTTTGCATTTACAAAAATGTCAATGGTTGTGACGTTTTAGCGGTGGTTTGAAAACAACTGTTGCAGCAACTTTAATATACAATTTTACAATGATCTGATCACGCTGATAATAAAACACGGCTATAACATTTGAGCCTAGAATGCAGCAACTTTTTCTTGCTACTGCTCTTTTTATTTTTAGTATAAACTAGCCACCCGCCCCGGGTTCGCACGTAGGGTTCAGTCTGCGTTTGCATTGTAAGCGGAAAAAATGTAATTATTTACGACATCACATTAGAAACCTCAAAAATAACAGTATTTCTCCACTATTTAATGGATGTTATTATACATATAAACCTTCCTCTTCAATCACTCTACCTATTAAAAAAAACCGCATCAAAATTCGTTGCGTAGTTTTAAAGATTTAAGCATACATAGGGACATAGGGACAGAGAAAGCGACTTTGTTTTTTACTATGTAGTGATAAGTCAGAGATATCGTGACAGCAAAATGGTGAGTTTTGAATCATATCTTGTAATCTTGTGTACTTTTGTTCTCTCTGCTAATATTTAGGTCTTCAGTAAAATACAATTAGATTTTAGCAATATTTGTTAAATTTACTTTAAAGAAGGTACACGTGATTCGCATTTTACTCACGAACGCAGTGCAAAATAATTGTCGAACAATTTACTCCTCCATTTTTGAAACGTAAATAAAAAAAAAAAAAATGTTTTCTCCCAATCACCGCCATCTATGAACGAGGTTCTTCAACTTGCTTTCTGCGTAAATGATATCAGTTTTCACTGCCTGTTGTGACCCAGGTGTCATTTGAAAGAAAAATCGAAGATCGTTTGATGTAACAATAGCTTGCAGCTAACAGACGCTCAAATGGTGTAAACTTTTTTCTAATGACAACTGGAACAACTATTTCTGAAGACGTTCAAAGGGTAAGGTGACGAATCGCCGATTTTTTTCCGATCTAAACAAGTGATGCCTAGAAAGTTAAGCAAATGACAAGGCACCAGAGGAGCATTTTCAAACCGTCTGCACTTAGCAAGGAATGCTAAATGCAATGAGTGCTGCACCGCCCACCGGATATCCGACAAAGCGTCACGTTGCGGTTGCTTTTCACTCACAGCAGCGCTAAATATCCTGAAATTGATCGGCCATCATGTCATCGTTTGAAGGAGAAAACTGATAAACACCTACTAAACACTAAAAACCATTGTGCTGCTGGACAGCTTTGAGCTATGAATTTGTGGTTGATTTGTTCCAATTTCTCTACCAACTGCAGCCTTTACTTCTCCACTCCTTCGAAGGCTTTGTTGTAACAAAAGCCATCAGTGGTGGCAAGCAAATTTCTATCTCCTCTCAACCCACTTTATGGTGATGCAAGTATAATACAGTTCCAGTGTAACAAAGAAGACGAAACAACCTTTAAACCCTATTTATTATCCATTATACCGTTAAACTCCTGCTCTGACTATGACTCTGACATACTTGCCGCCGCTGCTATAGCATAGGATCACTTTTCTCTTGCTTGAGACCACAAAAAGAAAGCAAACAACGGCCGCGTCGTCGTCGTCTTCGCCGCCATCATCAAACGGAAGCCAACAATAACAGAACGTAACGTATACCGTGCATGGAAACAACAACAAACAGCGCCAACTGGCACACAGAAAACAACACAGGCTTCTGTGTCTTTTTTTTTTTTCTGTTTGTCGATAGATTTCAATTTGACAAGCCGCGCCGCATTAGCACTGCACGAACGCGTTTGTGGAGTCGTCTCCAATCGAAAACCAACCAACCGACCGACCGACAGACCCACCGACCAATCTAACTACCTCCGCGCGTCAATTGCCACCATCATCGTCAACATATCAGCATACAGCCATCGTGAGAGCAGTGGTGGGGAGGCGTGCGCGGCCATTGAAGATCTCAAGGAGGATACGCGCTCGCAGACGACAAAGCCATGGATATCCATTCCATTTACCATGGAAGTAGTATTATTAGATTTACCTATATTTGGTTACTTTTGCTGTGCAGTTTTGCGTATTTTTAGTATATTTAGCAGAATTCCACTATCTTCGTGCTTTGGCCAATTTTATCTACGCCGCTGTTGCGCGGCAGCAGCCATAAACAGCAATTCCAGTTGCTTTGCATATGTGCAACGTGAGATGAATACAGACAGAGAGGGAGATCGGTAATCCCTACGCGATTCCCGTTGTCACATGGTCCGGATGCACGCGCCATGATGAAAGCCTCCAGATTTTTCGGAGACTTCCTTTTTGGCGGCGCATACACCGATCAGCACTCAACGGCGATTGACAGGCACCGCGCCAAGAGAATGGGCGGAACACCATCGCGACCTACCAACAACCACCACTGTCTGGGGCAACTTTCGTGTATGACGTCAAAATGCATATGATTTCTCGTCCAAAGACAGACACAGCGACACCTGTTTGTCAACTTCCCTCCTTTGGATTTTTGCATTGGCGCGGCTTAATAGCTCGCTTCCGGCAGACTTAACAACAGCAAAACGCACTTCAGAACGAGTTCGGTTTGAGCAGAGGCTATT
Organism: Cheilosia urbana; assembly: GCA_946477585.1. Classification (NCBI taxonomy): domain Eukaryota; kingdom Metazoa; phylum Arthropoda; class Insecta; order Diptera; family Syrphidae; genus Cheilosia; species Cheilosia urbana. The sequence goes on along the minus strand of OX297854.1, from coordinate 11,490,821 downwards.
AATGGTCAATTCCGTCACCATCCCAGCAATCAATATGTATCTAGAACAGAATGGTGCCTGAAGAATCTGCTAACAAAATAGGAAAAAAAACCTGTGGGTGCCGGAGATGCCGGCCGGCTAACTGATTTGTCTACAAATGGAGATGCAGCATAAGGACCATGACGGAAGAGAAATTTTGTATTGAGATTGCTGCTTAGACACTTAGAAGTAATTTTTTCCGGCATGCCGCTGATGCGCATGCGCCATGGATCGAGTTACATCGATATAACAAGGTGGATTGAATGTGTTTTCTTTCAGCAAACAAAAGAGGTCGTATGATGGAACCTTGAGGGAGGCCATTAGCGGATTTGACTGGCACATACTTTGATTCGATGGCAGTGATTCTGAAGATCGCTTCGATCTTTGGTAGATTCAGATTATATAGATTTCCAAGGCGGTGAGGGTCGTATTTTTTGTTTGTCGGTATACACTGGCTAGTGTGTTGGACCATTGAAATAGGGAGGCTCTGGGTTTAAGCCCGCAAAATAGAGTTTAACAAGTTAAAAGCTACATAAAACAATTATGTTGGCTTTATTACAATTTTAACCGTCTTAAACTAGATTGCTCTCACAAAATCCCATAACTGAATTTCCGTAAAAAGTTGACAACTTTATGGGTTCGGAGGTATAACACTCAGAGTGGAAATTAAAACGAAGATTTAATGGGTTTAGCTTTGGAGTTTATTTTTTTTATTTAATAGTGGATGCAAAACTTGCGTTGCGTCATAATAAAATGCGAAACTTAATGCGTATACCAGCAGCAGAGTCTGTACGCGTTGACATTGATAAGATTTGCAAATTTGGAAGTTGGAATGACGCAGAGACGTACAACATTCGCTTAAAATAAAAATAACCAAGCAACACAAATGCGCATATGAACACTTGGGCAGACCTCACTGCTCATTTGTGTACGTAATTGAATTGCAAAAATTTAAGTTTAATTATATCGGCGATTGGGCACACATTTTGTGTGTCTCTGTTCATTTATTTTCGACTTTAAACACAATGAACGTCAAAATGATGATCTATTGTGCGCCACAACGGGTATAATTACATTACATCTCATTTACAAGACTTATAATTTGAATCACGTTTCATAAAGCAGACAACAAGGCGGCGACATGGCGAGAAATTTGTTAGTGTCTCTCTAACAACATGGCATTCCACCCACACGAAGGAGGTCCTTCATAAATCTTCTGTTTGTTTCTTCTCTGGGCGAAATAAGACGACAAAAAGTGTTTAAAATTTTGAAGAACACCCAACAAAGCGACCAACGACGAAAGAATTTTGTTTTAATAAAGCGCCCGGGAGAATGCGAATTTATTTGTTAAAATTAAATTCGCGCAGAAAATGCGAAATATTTTGGAAATATCCACGGAACACAAAATGATGAATGACACTTTGTGATGGAGGATGGTGGTGCCTGCGGGATGTGTTTGTGTCGTGTGTTGCGGAAGGTCAACGTGGGGGTTAGTTTTTCTCCCGAACTCTTTTTTTTTAAGGAATAAATTTAATTTCCATTTTTTAATTATAAATGTTTCATTATTAGTCAAATTTACTAATTTGTAAATATTTTATTTTATTTTCTGATTAAAATAACAAAAAAGATGGCGCAACAGGTCCGGAGGGACCCTAGCCTAGATTCTGACAATTGGAACATTTTTATGCCGACTCCAAACGGCTAATTGAGAAACTCTTTCAAGACAGTTATACTCTCGGATGTTTGTCAAACGTTCGCGAGAGGTAGCGCAGTGGAAAACACCCCTAAGTTGGAATTTGGGTTTTTGCGGGATTCGAACCTCGGAGCCCTCGCTTACATAGTAGCCCAACACACTAGCCACTGCGTCCACAACATCATTATTTATCTATATCATAAAATGGAGCACTACTAATTTCTCCGATGTGTTTGGCGTTCAGTTTAGTTCAGCGCTAGAAATTTCGTTACCTATATGGTACATAGAGGGCGCAGTTTATAATACGGTTCTGTTTGGTTCTATTATTGAATAATTGTGCACATAATAATGCAAAAGAATACACCTTGTTTTGTATATTACCGAGCCTCAACATACAACGAGCACAAATTTGTTTTTAAGGCTGTAATTTGGAGCAGCCAGTGATTACTTCTGCGAATCCCTTGCCTTCATTCATTTTGGGAAAAATATGAATTGTGTTGGTTTCTTCGGAACGTTTGGTGTGTTTGGCACGTAGTCTTCGACAAATCCAGCATAAAATGGGAGCTGGGTACACTCCGGTACAGGTTCAGTGTAGACTTGCCTGCTAAGACAGAGGTGTAAACTACATACCTAGGTTAGGTTAGGTTAGGTTAGGTTAAAATGGCTGTCGGCTAACTGGTTAGGTTAGGCGACACACTTAGACCATTATAAGGTCCCTTGTGATACCACGTGAATCTTTAATTTATTCCTCCTACTCGTTGAACCAATTGGAGCTTCTAATGAAGCGTAGTAGATTTCGGATATCTATGTTTTTAAGATCGTTCAGATCACTAAAGTAGAACGCTTCCAAGTGGAGTTTTCGTCTTTGTGAGAGAGCCGGACAAGTACAGAGAAGATGGAGAATAGTTTCCTCCCCCTCCTCGTCAAAGCAGCTTCTGCAAAAATCGTTAGAGAATACGCCAAGCCTTTTTTGCATGCTTGCCGATAAGACAGTGTCCCGTGATGACACCTATTGTAGCACTAATATGCTTCCTATCGAGGGAGATCAGATGCCTAGAACGTTTTAGATCCAGCTTAGGCCAGATTTGTTTCGTCGCTAGACAAGTCGATCCGGTTGACCACCTAAGATTTGTTCTTTCGATAGCGTCCAGCTTTATTTTGAGTCTGCAAGTAGCGATTGGAATACCTAAGGAATCCTTAATTGGAAGCAGAGGTATGGTAGTTCCGTGTTTGGCGAGTTCATCAGCCCTGCTGTTACCTGGGATGTCCCTTTGCCCCGGCACCCAACAAAGGTGAATGTTGAACTGCTCCGCCATCTCTCTGAGAGACGAACGACAGTTTTGGGCTGTTATAGAATTCGTGGAGACTGATTCCAGGCACTTGATAGCGGCTTGACTATCAGAGAAGATACGGATATCTTTAGCAGATATCACGTTTTCCCTTAGCCAAGATAAGACCTCTTTTATCGCCATTATTTCCGCCTGAAAAACGCTACAGTGATCAGGAAGACGGAAGGAGGGACTAAGATTTAGTCTATTAGAGAAGACACCGCCACCAACACCGTCCACAGTTTTCGAACCATACATACCTAGATGCGTCGATTTTCGAGATGCACAATCGGAATTGACGTATATTGATACAAACATACCTGCGTTAGGGGCCTGATTTCGTTTAAAGCTATACGGGAAGATTTGACGCCATCTTTTATTTTGTATAAGTCGCTCATCGAAAAGCAGAAAGTTTAAGACGAGGTTTGGACTTTTAAAAGTCAATGCATGCTCTAAAATGTGTTAGGGCCGATTGATTTCGAGTGCGCATGTGTTAAACTGATTTTAATCCTTTAAAAAGATTTATAGATCAAGTTGAATGTATAGTATGTTTGGACATGGAAGTTTTAAGAGATTGGGTGGTTTTACAGAAGTAGAGAAATGACGACTTGTTCCGATGGTGGTTTAGCTTCTAATAATCTATTTACTTCATACAATATTCTACTTTTCCCAACAGAGATCTCATCACTATAAATATTAGAACAAAAACAACTTTAATTAAATGATTGGTATATACCAGTATAAGAGTTCAAGAGAGTACAAACATTGTGTATGCGTTGTGTTTCTGATTCAACGTTGGGAATTAACGTGAGGATTAAACTTAACCGTTCGGCTACAGCTAAACGCTATAAAGACGTAATTTCGATATGTAAGAATATGGTCCCACAGATATCCGTTTTCATCAAAATTCTGAGTCTGATTTGAAAAAACGGATCATTCACAAAATGCTCACCGAACACAAAGCAAGGAAATCTCAATACGCTGCTTTTTTGTTCTGCTACTTGAACTAATCACCTTTCGTGTACAAATTTTGACCCGATTTGCAGAAGACCACCATTTTTTTTAACAACCTAGTATAGAAAGTGTCTGCACTGCTTCGAAAAACCGACATTTTCAATTTCAGTCCATACCCAAAGGGTCGACGCAGACAAAACCGACTGCATTACAAATACTATGAGCCCCTCTATCCGCGTAATTAATACACATCTTGCTCTAGAGGAAGCTTAAAAATAATAGCCGAGGTACGAGTGTTACCATTTTTTGCTCTTTAACAAAGTTGCGTTCATTCATTAATCTTCTAATTGCAAAGTCGGTCGTCTATACGTTGTTTCTGAATATTTACCGTAAAAAGTCGTCCCGCACGCTTACGGACGCAGAACTTCAATCAACACCCGAAATTGAACTCAAGTGAACCCTCTCACTATGGGAGCCAGCCACATTAATTCTTCTGCTGCTGATTGTGTTTTGTTTTCTTTCTCATTTTGGAACCAAAATCATACAACGAAAAATAAAAAGAAGCTCTTGTAAACACTGTACCAGAACTATGCGTGTCATTGTACGAAAAAATGATAATGACCCAACAAAAAAATAAAAAAATAGAAGAGAGGTAAACGCTGAGCTGAGATATGAAGGTACAATAAACAACGAATTGGCCATCGGAGGCACATTGTGCTGGAACCGCATGCACAATGGTGAAACCTTCTCAAAGCGGGTGTTATGGGTGTTGTACGTGTTCTATGGTTCTACCCAGCCCCACGCTCCCCTTTTCACTGCCTAACCCACATAAAAAATTTATGATAAACTAATTAAATATAAACACGGGCCCATTGTATGTGCCTAGACGAAGAGGAAAATGTGTGCACATCGAATCAAGCGCTGCCTAGGCAAACAAACTAACACAGCGACAAAAAAGAAATTAGTTAAAAAAAAAAAATAAACAAATTACTTGAAGATAAGTGCAGCCACTTGAAAAGGAGATACGTTGCTGTATTTAACGGTTAGAGACCTACAAAAGGTGAGTTTTGTTTCTTCTGTCAGTATATTTAATTTTCAAAACTTTGACCTTGATTCCATTCCTAGCAACAAATTGAAATGGAATACACTATATGTACTTGGAAAAAGGTCAGCCCACTGCCAAGTGTTCGCTTGTTGGTTTCTAATTCGAAGCGGAAATCTTATCGTGCGATAAGATAAAGAACCTTTACGAATATAAGCACGGGGTTTTAGGTATCTGTTTTGACTTTTATTCTCCTCGGCATAATGTTAAAAGTGCGCAAATTGGATGAGTTTTAGGTAGGTTGTTTTTTCCATTCTCAAGTAATCGATAAGGAAAATGTGATTGTTAGAGTTATCACACTGCGACTTTGACAGGGAAATCCCTATACGAGGGGACATGACTTATTTTGATTTATAGAATTGTTAGCCATTTCGACCGGGGATAGTGAACTTGACCACGAAACTTAATAAAATGGGAGAAGTGCACTTTTGATTTTGGCGATACCATGAATGGAGGTCAAACCTTGTCTGCTTATGATACAGGTGATGGCGATTTTACGGGAAGCCTTTTCTTTTGTCTAAGGAAATAAAGAAGCTTCAACTTTTCATTTATCAAAAGCATTTAAACTAATGCTCACAATCATCCAGCACATTAGCTGGATTTTTATGAATTCCAAGCAAGACTGCCATGGAGGGACGTTGTTTGCACTTTAGTGAGTCATTAGATTTAAAATTACGCAAATGTCTTGACACTACTTCCCCATTCACTGTAGGTAGGTACTATATCTCTATCTGAATATTATGAGTTTTTTAACGACTCCGTCGATGGACAAATGTCTTTTAAGTTGGTAAACTGTTAAATTGGCTTACAAAAGAAACATAGAAATTTGTTCCCGCTGTATAAGTATCCCGTTCGCATCGATTACACATTACACTCGCTGAATATCTTGTGCCCATCCACTGATCTCGCTGAATATCTCGTGCCCATCCACTGATCTCGCTGAATATCTCGTGCCCGTTTACTGCATTCGCTGAATGAATGTATCATGCCCATAAACTCTAGGCAAGTGGACATATGAATACACGAACTCTATAGAAAAAAGCTCCCAATGCTAAAGAGACAACAAAACTGAAGTCAGGTTTAAAGAAAACAGAAATTCTGGGGTAGGGTGGAACGACTGGGTCAAACGAAACTTTCTGGTTTATCAAAAATTTGGTTGAGTCAATTGTCCGTAGGTAAAAAGTTCAGAAGCAACTCAATCTTTAGATAGACGTAGCATTTGAAAAAAGAGCGAACTGAGCATCAAATTAAATAAAGGGTTTTCCTATAAGAGGTGTTATTGTGAATGACCCGCTCGTGGGTGACGTGCTCGTGGTGGCCATTTGACTGATGTTGTTTTTCATAATTAACGGCATACCTTCCTCTTTATTATGAAATAAACATCCGATCATTTATCTCAAAAAATGACATTTTTCTTTGAATACCAAAATAACACCTCTTATTGGAAAACCCTTTACATTCCACCTAGTTCTCTTCGCAAACTGACTACGTAGCTGCGGTGCCAGCCACTTTTGACGAAAAAATGCCTAACTTGAAAAAAAAGATGCCTTTTTCAACAAAATAATGCCTAAAATACTTTTTGTTTAGGTAAAGTTAAACAATAAATAAATCAAAAACAAAACACTAAAAAAAAAAAAAAATCATCCATTTTGAGTGATAATCTGTTGAATAGAGTTCTAAATTTCATGATAAAATAATACAATGAGCTTATAGCTTGCTTAAAAAAAAAAATAGTTGGCGCAACAGGTCCGGAGAGACCCTAGGCCTAGCTTCTCACAACCATTCGTTTTGTGTGAGTTTCTAATTTTTGGAACGAATGGAAGGGATCTACAATTTTATGCTGACTCCAAACGGCTAATTGAGAAGCTCTTTCAAGACATTTATACTCTCGGATGTTTGTCAGACGTTGGCGAGAGGTAGCGCAGCGGAAAAAACCCTCGGAATTGGATTTTTGCGGGATATTATAGCTTGCTTGCTTTCTTTATTTAACAACAAACTCTTTCTTGAACACAAAAAAACGCAGTAACACAATGTAACAAAGAGATAACAAACAGCTTTCAATTTTTTTTTCCAATTTCATTCCACTTACTGGAATCGGAAGCTGGAATTATTTTTAAAGAATGACCTATAAAGTGTTCGGGAAATGGGCAGAGTTTTTTTTTTAGGTGGAAACACATTTTTTAAGACCGAGGTTACATACAAAATATGCCTCTTTGGAAAAAACAAGCCTTAAGGGCTTAATTAAGGAAATAATTCCTAAAAGGCATGAATAAGCTATAGTTGGCATCGCTGCTCCGTAGACACACAGGAAATACATAAATCTACCAGAAAAGATAGCACCCCAGAGTTCAAATAAGCTGTACATACGTACATTTGCCATTTTCGTTAAAATAAAACTGTTACATTTTTCACAACTTCGCACGCAATACCTTCCACAAATTGCAGTCGACACCTTTTTCATCCCGTACGGCGTACGGGTGTCTTCCATCTTTATTGATCCTTTGCGTGTACTATTTTCAGTTACATGTGGGTGTAACAAGAGATACTTGTTATCCGCAGACAGAAACTCTGTTGCAACGCAAAAAAAAAAGTGTATCCCCAACCTTATTTTTCAATTAAAATGTTCTTTTGCGCAATGAAATCCACTCCGTGTGATATGAGTGGATAGTCTGCTGTTCGATTAGTCCTCAATATATACGTATACCATTGCGTGGGTACACATTTGGAATTTCTCTCTAATTGGTGGAAAGAATGGAGAAAATACCACAAGATATCTTGATACGGATTGAAAAGCCACAAGTTTGTCCTTTGAGCTGCAGCGAGCGATGCCTATAATGGAATGTGGGAGTTTTTACTTTTAATTGACTTGATGTCCAATTATGGTCTTCTAGGCTCTGATGCCAGGAAACACAATTAATTGTCACGACCAGCCTACGCACCGTGATTGTAGATCCTCCACCCCTAAATCGTTAACAAAAATGCACATGAACAACTTGAATTAGTTTCGAAATGTTTCCATAAAACAAACCAGATGCTTCTAATCACTTCCATTTACAATTTGATTTTTTTCTTACGACCATCTCCGCACGAAGCGGAAAAGGAGAAAATAATAAATTTCAAATTTATGGCGAAAACAAAAAAAAAGCTTTAACTACATCAAGTTTCTGGGCTAATGGATACGCCGGCCGTTTCCATCTCCAGACCATAAAGCAAGTAGTAGCCAGCTTGCCAATTATGGACAGATCGGCAAAAGAAAAAAAAAAAAAACAACAAGAAAACACCAACCCAACACAGATTTGAAGATGTTACACAAGAAAAAAAAATGTGTGTTTTCCGTTTCTGTTTGTATTATCCAGTATCCACCCAATTTAGCAGGTGTAAACAAAACTAAAACACACACTCACACACCTATGCAAGCGAAGCTAAGAAATTTTGTATTAGGGCCCGACTTCTGGTGGCAATTAGAATGCGTTTGCGAGGAGCGCTGTACTTTGCACCACCTGGAGATTCAAATCCAGCAGGTGGGTGCTAAAAGTTTCGACGGCTCTAATAAATATTTCACACCTATCGCTTGGCGCAGCAAACAATGCTCCTCTGGCTGCCCAAAAAAGAGGAAGAAGATCAAAACAGTTGTGCAATGTGGCGGCGGCGGTACACAATGTGCCCGATGTTGAGCGCTGGTTCTTGGTTAATGTTGTGCATCTAATTGTTGGGCCGTTTCGGGGGGGATGATCTTGCGAAAGGTTGTACGTACTCTGTTGTGGGTGTGGGGTGAGACAGAGGTGCGATGCAGGTTTTGTGTCTGCTGATGGAATTAGGAGAGGAGAGCTTGAACTGTTTTGATAAATCATCGCGCGCATATATGGGAGTGAGTGTTTGGATGGTTTCTCAGGTATTGATGTTTGCCGCTAGGGATTTATGAGTTTACCGTTGTAAACAGTCACGGAGATTGGGAGGAGGTGTACCTTTCTCAGGGCCTATTACCTGATGTGATGTGTCATGATCGCAAGCATTTAAAAGCCGGCAGACAATTTGAGCAAGGAATGCGATGATGCAGTCAAATATGCAGGACACTGAAATTGGTCAGCAAGCACAATCAATTTGCAGAAGTTTGTAAGTGGTAAAATGCGCTCTGAAGAGACTTTGCTATTTTATGACACTACTCAACTCAATTTTCAGACAAACTCCTACAAAGCAAACGAATTATCAAAATGAAAAAAGTATAGCTCCGAGTGCACAGTTCTGAGGTACACCATTTGTCTTCTTAAATCGAGAGATTTGATGTTTGCTACAAGCTCACAAGAGGTGGAAGAGTTGAACAACAACAACTTGAGTATAATTTGCTGGACCCTTGAGTTTTATATATCAAGTTAATGTAAACAGATCGCTGTCAGGGCGGTAAACTATTGTAAGCAAGCTTTGGATTTGACAATCAAGTCGCTCCTTCAGTCATCGGAAACTAGGTTAGGTTAGGTTAGTGGGTTGTCGAGACAGGGGGAATCTGCACCCGCCACACTTAGATCAATGTACATCCATTGTAATGCCCTTGGGGTTTCAATGTCCTCCATACTGTGGAAACCTATAAAACCGGGTGGTGAAGCCAACCCGAGGATAGTAATAAGTCTTTTATAGACTTCTCAGAGAGGTCTCTAAGTCTTCGAAAAAGTGTCGTCCAAGAATTCTGTATCTGATGTGGCAGAGTGACGGGCAGCATTGGAAACTAACGATAAGATAATTTAAGGTACGATCAATAAAGTGCACAATTTCAGGTATTTCCCGGACAAATTGTTCTCCCGTTTGCTCTTCCAGCTAACATAGACAAGGATAAGGTGTAAGTGAAAACACACACCACATGTTCCTAGCCCGAGGCTAAACCCCACATAAACCGCGTAAGCAAAATGTAATTTCAGTGCCATTTCCAGTCCAAACAACTTTACAAAGCAGCAACCCCACTAATCCCACATGGCTACCCCAGCTTTTCCAAAGTAACTGAGCGTAGCTCAAGTGCTGGACATTAATCCATTTCATTCACTACAGGTATCCGGTCGTAAGAAAAAAAACCCCCCCTAATCACTTGACAAAAAATATCCGGAAAAACGAAAAACACAACCAACCCCAAAGCCTTTGTTGTCTGGCCATATATTAGACTAGAGTTGAATACCAATTTCAAAAAATAAAAGGGAGACCTCCCCAAAATCCTCGTACCCCGTATATCAAATTTCTTCTCCATAACGAAGCAATCATCGTCAAGCTGTGTGTTTAATGTACTTTTCCCTTCAAACAAACGGCCAGTAAATAAAACAGAAAAAGCCATTTAGTGTCAACTGTCAACTGCTCGGCAGTTTTTGAAAGCGAATATAGGAAACCCCACGTGTCACGTGCAAAAGGGGTTAAATCTAAATGTCCCTTTGACCGGATGAATGAACAAAGGTACACATGCCCCGGGAATACTAATTTCTATTTGCCTGTCTCTTTTTTTTTTTTTTTGGAATTAAACAAAACTGTCATCGCGCGACGTGTGTCGATCATTTGACAGCTCTTCTATTGCGAGCAATCAGAGCGAAATATTCTCGCAAGATAAGATATGTAATTAACACCGTTATTCCAAAGTTGGTTATCTAAATATTGCGTTGCACTTTGTTTTGACAATTTGACGCATTCATTTCAGTCACATGGGCTGTCATCGCGTTGACATAACACCTTTGTTGAATGCAAACTATCACAGTTTTAATTTACGACCTCCAAGTCGAGGAGAGAGATGTGCTAATTAAGAGAAGTTTATTGACTTTTGAGGCAGTTTTGCTTCAAATACCGATTAGAACCGACGCGATTTATCTATCAAATTTTTTGCATAAGTTCACATGAGCCAGAGATGGTGAGATAAGAGGGTTTGGAATGACATTTGTCACATACACACTAGACACTACTAAGCGTGCGATCTTATTTGACTATGGCTATAAGTGTACGTCTGGGAGGTATAGTGTTTTTGAAACGTTTGCTAATTGCACAATCGCGTTCCCTTCTAATTTAATGGGAAAATATTTGCTTTGCCCAAACGACGATGATGATGTTAGGTGGGGGATGTAGGGGTGGATGAGAACATTGCCAGTTGTAGTTGACAATTAGGTTAGATACACAGAGCAAGCGCGGAAGAAGGTTTATTATGACAGATGTTGTGAAATACGTTGTAATGATGTAAGGGTATCGCTTACATAAGGGGAATCCACCCTTTTGGCGAAAATTTGTCCAATTTGAAATTTTTTCCTTACCTCCATATAGAGAGGGTGTTTGTTTTTCCCCTTTCTTCTGCTCACTATATTTCTAATGAAACTGAATTGTTTGCTAGAAGCATCCCTACGGGCGGGCGATGTGCAGACTCTTTGGAGTTAGTTAGGCAAAAACGTGTTGTAAGTTTGCCCACTCATTTGAAGTATAGTGAAATGCAATCAAGTTAACATAAGTGGCACCATGTAGTGAATAAATGAAATAAAATAAAAGACGTCGTTGAAATGAGAAGCGTGGACTACATGCTGAGATATTTGTCATTTCGAAGAATAACCTGTCAAATAACAAATATACAGACACAGAAAAGTTTTTGTGTACCATGAAAAAACGTCAATTTTTTTACGTTAGTGTCAAATAAGGAGAAGAATAAAACCAAGTGAGAGGAAAAAAAAAACTTGTACGAAAAAAAAAAAAAAAAAAAAAACAGATTTTATATGTCTGTAGCATAAGCATGTTCAAAAATTATTGAAAAGTTTCCAATGAAAGGCAAAAAACAGGACAAAAACATTCTAGAATTAAAAAATCATGTTCATCAAATGTATTTGGTAAAAGCTGAAAATTTAAAGCAATGGGAATTGTGAGATTTTTGTCAATATTTGAACAAAACACTACTCTGGCCATTATAAACCGGCTTTATTAACCTACATTTTTTGTTTAGATGTTTAAACCAAAAATATAGCCCATATATGACAAGATGGGCTTCGCGAAGCACTCTTTTGAAGCGTTTTGAAGCTGAAAGTAGATTCCACTATTGTGGTTAATTATAGCTTCAAATCAAATTCAAGTTAGATCATAGTCACATTTGGATGAATTAAGTTGATTCACTTTTTTTTTTGCCTAAACAAAGATAAGAAAAAAAAAAAAAAAAAAAAAAAAACTCAACAGATGGCGCCACCGTTTGATCCATAAAATTCGGGTGTATCACAGAATCAGTCGTATTCGGAATTTTGCTACGAACCCCGAAAGAACTGTTACAGAATCCGTCGTAGGGGAATTTTTAAATTCGTAGAAAGAGGTATCACTGAATATACCACGTTCTACGAATTTCGAAAGCCAAAAATGTACCCTACGACGGATTCTGTGATAGTTCTTTCGGGATAGCAAAATTCCGAATACGACGGATTCTGTGATAGACCCGATTATTTAAATTAAGTTGTTCAAAGTATTTCTCTCTCTTAACATTCAAAATTAATCCAAAAAACTTCCTTACGAGTGAGTATTCAAAAAAACGCATAAAAACGTGTGAAAAAGTTAAAAAAAAAAACCTGAAAAAAATTGCATTCGAATTCGGGTAAGGCATTCCTTATGGCGAAACGCTTAAACGTTTTCATCTTTCTAAAAACTTAGAGCAAATCATTCGTGCGCAGTGTTTACATGTTTCGCCTTACAGAATCTGGCCCCAGTTTTTTACTCCGATGAGCTTCGCAAAATTATTATTTTAACAAGGAAAACCCGGCGGAAAAAATCAACAAATTGTTGGTTTGGGGTATTTGGTTTAGACTTAGTTGCGGTGTTTTTTTATTCCCAGCGTTTGTAACAGTACATGCGGCAATTCACCTACGGAACCTCGCCTTTCATTTGGTCCATATTTTACATAAATCGGTTTTGAAAAACCACAGTAATTGGTAGGTACGACAAACAGAAAACATGTAGAATATTAATTTAAAAACAAACAAAAATTAAGGCCTATGGTCGCTACGGACCTGTTGCGCCACCTGTTTATATTTATCAAGCGAAGAATTTTCCTTATCTGAGCCAACTCATACCGCCGTTCTAATACCTAATTTTTGTCTCGAATTTAAATTCTCAAGCCCACAATTGCAAAATTTGTATGGAATATATAACCAATGTGAACTACTCAAATCAAACGTCTGAAATAGATGCTTAGCGTCAAGTTTTAAAATGTATTCCGAAATATACTTCATTAATAACATAAGTAAAAGTTAATGCGCCCAAATGATTAATAATGAATTTTGGGTGCGTTCGATAAACATGACATTTCAAATAACGAGGAAGTTGTTTCGTTTAAAAATCATTTTCGAGAATACCTAACCTATGTTAGACTATTGAATGTCTTTTGGACTACATATAGACTTATTTCTTTTATCTTTTTGTATAGTAGGAAAAAAGCTGTCTCAAACCTCGGAAATGTCAAAAAATCTCGCTGAATATTTAAGCACTTCATAAAATAATTTACCCATTCCTTTTCTAGCATTGACCTTTAAGTCCGTTTGTAATTAATGCATACCTGAAAGTGAAAGAAGACATAATATAAAATATATGCAGAAATATAAAGAGCAAAATAAATTTAATATAATTCGGTTTCAATATAATTCCCCCTTCGACAAGGCAAAATCCTAAGCCCCTGTTCCCCTACACAACACCAAAGTATCCTACAAGTGGCTGGTGAGAGCTGAAATACAATCCAGGAATATGAAACAAGGGTCACAACAACAAACCGAAACCAGTCCTCAAACCACACAGAAGGGGAAACGATTTCGCCTTTGCAGCAAATTAAATAAAACAAACCAAACTCCTCACTTAAATGAGTAACTCGAAATAAAGGTGCAAAAATATGGCAAACAACTACCAAATTCACTCGTTGTCCTTGAACAAAATAAAAAATTCCGAGTCATTAGCAACTGCGGGCAAGCAGCCGTTCAGTATCATTTTCATATCGCAATCTGTTCTCGTTTTTCCATTTTATTTGCATCATTCAGATGTCATCGGAGAGCACCTAAAAAAAAAATAATAAAAAGTAACAAAAACAAGTTCAAATCAAGCTCCTAGCGAATTCCAAAGAACAAGTTTCTTTCATCATCGGCACGAAGGATTGATTTGATTTGCATTTACGGATACTTTATTATGACCCAATTTAATGGGCTTGAGGGATATTATCTGAGATACGAGTATAGCAAACAAAATTCAACTTTCAATGTCAAATTGAACAGGGGTCGCCTCAATTAATACCAATAAATTACAAAGCTACGCGTTCACCCTCTGTGCCATATACATAGATGTGTTGTGCTGCGGGGGTTGTTGAATGTCACCAAGATCGACGACGCCTCAATAAGATCGTGCTTTAATTGTTAACTGCTACTGTCATTTGAAGTGTGATCTTGGAAATTTAACCGAGACCCAACTCCCGCGCACGCTAAATTAACTAAATGTAAGGTGACACCGAATTTGCGGAATCGCGTGCAACTTAGTTTCGCACTGTTTCTGTTTTGCATTTAGAGATTATGTAAAAAAATAATCTCACACACTATAACAGGGGTGGGGGAAGTGTGCGGTAAAAGGTTTGACTAAAAATCATCAAAGTGGAACGGACTATGGTAAAGACCATATACCACACATGCTGGGCTACTGGTATTGGTATAACCTTGTCACACATAAAATCGAAATTGTTGTAAAATACACTTTAGCAAAATTTAAATCAGATTCTATTTGATTTGCGATTTGTGGGGTGTACGAGCAAAGTCAGGGCAAGTTAGGCGTGAACAACTGCAACAGATAGATAAAGCGGTTGTCGTGGGGAAATGCCTTTCGGAGTCAATTCTGGCAAAGTGAGGGGTTGCAAATTTGTTTAAACAGAAATGTTGTAGATAAAGTAGTTACTTTCAGAATGTGTAGTTATTTTGCATCATCAGAAAAAAAAGCTGTCGGCTAAAGCAAGCTAACGAATTAATTCAAAAAGTGTTAAGCCACTTGGTCAAAGTGAGGCTAAATTTAGTTCAAAATTGCTTGGGATTCGTGTTAAAGCGTTGAACTAAAATGAGTTCCAACTGTATGGCGTTTTGTGTTTACTTTATTTATACAAGTTGTTTAAAACCTCGAAGATCTGTTCCGCAACTTCTGCATTATTGCTATTAAACAAGTTCGAAAGTAAAAAGTTAGTTCACAACCGTAAAGAAATACAAGAACTATTTACATGACCTAATGAGGAAGACGTTCAAGAATTCTATTTGACAGGCTACATCCTAACCCTTTTAAGTAAGGGACTTGTAGCTTCGACATGCTCGTAGTTCACTCGACAAAGGCGGATCTATAACGTGTTTTTACACTAGGAAATTCCTTTTAGATGAATTTATCACTTTTTATATATAGCCAAAAAATGCACGTGGTGATGAATTCGTGACACTCGTTCTAACCGCGATCGTGGTACTGTGTACATATATATATGTATGCAAATGCGTTTTACATATACATATGTACTTCTGCGGAAATTTTGCCGGTGCACGATGACACTGCACGCGCTAGCCGAACTGTCTGCTACTGAACTGATGGTTGTGGCTTCTTCGTTTGGGTGCAGCAAGCGTGATTTGGTGTTTGATGGTGCTGGCGCTCAAGCTGTAAATTTGTCAGCGGAATATATTGGCTGGTGAGAGATTAAGGCACGGGACTTTTGCGAGGAGCTGCTCTTTTTTTTTTTAATTCAGTGAGCAAAACCAAATGGAGTTGCCAAAGTTTGCGGATTTCGGGAGCTTGTATAAGTAGGTAATCAGGTTTTCTTTCTATGTTCGTTCATCGAGGAAATCATGGAGCCGAATGGATCTATTTGAGTACACCTTTTGGGTTGCAATTCGAATTCACTGAAATGGTAGGGTTGATACGTAACAGTTCTCCATGATTTAGTCAATTCCAAAAAAAAATTAAATTACCTTGCTTATGTACTTTAATAGGGCTTGGCAAGTCTAACCCAAAAATGTCCGTCCTCGATGACTGCTCGATAGAAAAGAACGCTATCAGAGCGATGTAGGGAAAATCTAAGCTAAGTCATCTAACTTCCGGTTCGCAAACTGAGCAACATAAATGGGCGCGGGATGTGTCCATCAAACAAGTTGTTGGTAATGCAGTGTAGGGGTATTTAGCATGCAATATTAAGGCCGTGAAAGCATTATTGTGCAGCTCAAGGTTTGCTAAGACATTTTCGTAACAAACCTGCTTTGTTAATCTCAAATCGTTGAGATGAACAAAAAGGAACTCGAAATTGTCTGTCATGGTGTCAATCGTTTATTGTCTGATGTCTTTGGCATGGTATTTTCCTATAATATTTCCCTTCATGTCTTCCAGAAGATAAAGGCAGTTTCCTACGACAGCTCTAACTCGGCATTTGATAAATTTTGGCGCAAATTTTGCAATCTTATCCTTGGCAAAGGAACTTTGTTCAAAATTCCGTCGAAATACTTCTTGGCCAATACTATATCGAATGTTCTTTGCACGAAGGTTATATGTTTTCTGACTCTTTAAGTGTGCTAGCTGTAGATTCTCTTTAATACTGTTTTTAATGAGGGTCATACGATCTGCAGGTGGAATTATTCGCATATCACCTTCATTAAGGCAGTGAAGTTTAGCTAAAATATCATACTCAGAAGCGTTAAGAATCATATTCTGGCCAAAAAGTGCAAAATAAGGTGTCGATTGGATTGAAGAATGGTAGTCGCTACGCAAGATGGCCGAAATAAGAGATATGTATTTATCCCATTCATTGTGATGGTCCTTAATGAATATCCGAAGCTTGGATAATATTTCTCGATTTGCTCTCTCAGATGCGTTGGATTGGGGAGCGTATAAGCCAGTTCTTACATGTTTCACATTATAGGTCTCGAGAAATTTCAGAAATTCCTTTGAAACAAACTGTCGCCCGTTATCACTATGGACAAGTTGAGGAACACCAAATAGGTGAAAAACATCTTGTTCCAAGAATTTACAAATTGAAGTGGAACAAGCTTTACGAAGGGGTTTAAGGAAGACAAATTTTGTGAAGTGGTCTATAGCAATAAATATTGTACTGTTACCCAATTTGGTTCGTGGATAAGGTCCAAGAAGATCGATATATAACCTCTGCATTGGCCGATCCGTTACTATCTGTTGACCCATTAGAGGTCGCAGGATGGCATTAGGAGGTTTTACGCTTTTGCATATCTCGCATGCATTGACAAAAAACTTTATTTGCTTGACCATTCCAGGCCAGTAATATTTTTGTCTCACACGATGAAGGGTTTTCACAAATCCTCCATGACATCCTGAATTGGAATCGTGTGCATTTTGTATTGCTTGCAAGGTTAATTCTTGGGGAACCCATAACCTCCAAAGATCTTCTTCATCTTCTAATCCTTTCCGAAACTTCACTCGTTTGTAAACGAAATTGTCTGAAATACGAACATCAGGGAGCGCGTCACAGTTGGATAGTACATAGCTTTTTATATTTTGGTAGTCACCAGTGGTAAAGTACTTGGATTCCAGATCGATTTCCATGGGAAACCTAGCACTTAACTCTTCCATATCCGATCTGGAAAGTGCGTCTGGCACAACATTAAGTGAACCCTTACGGTGTTCAATTTGAAAATCAAAGGCCTGAAGCTTCAAACTCCACCTGGCGAGCCTACCACTCAAGTCCTTTTGAGACATAAGCCACCTAAGGCTTGAGTGGTCAGTAACAATTTTAAAGGGAAGACCTTCAATGTAAGGTCGAAACTTCTTTACGCATAAAATCGCTGCCAGGCACTCCAGCTCGGACACAGTATAATTTCTTTGAGCTTTGTTTAACTTTTGCGACACAAAAGCAATTGGTCGCTCCTTTTCTTCTCCATCCAACTGATAAAGAACTCCACCGACTCCTGTGCTTGACGCATCGCACTGAACTACGAACGGTTTAGTAAAATCTGGTTGCGCCAGAACCGGTGCAGAAATCAAGGTCTCCTTCAACTTATTAAAGGCAATTAATGCGGGTTCTGTTAGGCTAAACACTTTAGTTTTTCGAAGACAATCTGTTAATGGAGCAGCCAAGTCTGCGAAATTAGGAATGAATTGCCGATACCATCCAGTCATGCCAATGAACCGACGTATTTGTCGAGCAGTTTTTGGTGCCGGAAACTGTGAAATAGCTTCGACTTTTGATGGATCGGTCTTCAGACATCCTTGACCAACGATATAGCCAAGGTATTTTATTTCCCTTTGACAAAACCTGCTCTTTTCAACGTTAATGGTCAACTTGGCTATTGACAAGCACTTCGCTACTTCCGTTAACAATGTTAGGTGTTCCTCGAAGGTTGCCGAGCACACCAGGAGATCGTCTAAGTAGATAAAGACATTCTCGCGAATACGAGCAGGAATGACTCGATCCATTAGACGGCTCATCGTCTGTGGGGCATTGCATAGCCCGAACGGCATGACTGTAAACTGGTACAGAGGCCGTCCGGGCACCGCAAATGCCGTTTTTTCTCTTGACTTTAATTCGAGAGGAATTTGCCAAAAGGCGTCCTTAAGATCGATTCCACTGATAAAATTAGTGTCCTTTAATCTACTCAACAATCCCCCGATGTGCGGCAAAGGATAAGCGTCTTTTTTGGTAACGCTGTTTACCTTCCTAAAGTCCAAGCATAATCTAACTTTGCCTGGTTTGCGCACTAACACAATGGGAGAACTCCAGGGGCTGTTACTATCCTCTATCACACCCAATGCCAACATGCGGTCGAGCTCAGCATAAGCTTCTGCTTGTCTTGGAGGTGAGAGTGGGAAGTGTTTTGATTTAATAGGAACAGAATCGCCAGTATCAATACGGTGTTCTTCTTTATCAGTGAGCCCGAGTCCTAATTTGGAAAATGAAGGAAATAAATCAACGACCTTTTCCAAATCGCGACTTTGCACACTTGAAAGGCTGTGAATGTTCTGAACTGATGGTTGATTATCGAGCATAGAAAGCTCAGATACGATATGCGGAGCGATTTTAAAATCTTTCCAAAAGTTGATACCCAGGTATACCTGTTGCTGAAGAGTTGGTACGATGTAAAAGACAACTATCCTGGAAATGTTGTTATATTCAACGGGAATTTCGCAGTACCCTTTGATGCTTTGCCTACTTCCATCAGCCGTGCTAATATTAGAATTTATCGGTTTGAACTGAATACCGTTCCGTTCCAAAAATGTAAAGCAATCTTTACCAAGCACACTTACTGATGCGCCAGAATCTAGCAATGCATAAACCTTTTCGCTGCCAAGAGTTATATAAACAAACGGTCGCAAATCAGTTGAATCATTGAGTAAAGCAGATTCTAAAGTTTTTCTGTATGATTTCCGTTTCTGATAGCGGTTTCTGCAATTAATGATTTTCTTTGAAACTTGTTTTCCGGATGTACTAAAAATTCTCTGTTTGGCCTGCTGGTATCGTACCATACGATCATGGAACGATAGATGGGCCGAACTTGGATCGGTTTGCACGGAAATATCTACTTTTTTCCACTTTGGTTTTGATAAAATGGTTTTGACAAGGGGTAAGTCCGAGGGTTTTGCATCTTCAGATTGTCTATGACGTTCTGAAGAGCTTTTGGTTTGATTTAGTAGTTTGGGGTTTGATTCCTGGAACGAGAGTCCCCAACAGCCATCTCGCTCGAATTGCGGTTTCCCGAGTGTTTCTGACACATGGGTGTCGTCACGCCCTTTTCGCCACAGCGAAAACAAAAGACCTGGCGTGTTTCAGAGGGGCAGTCGTAAAATGAATGTCCAATTTGATCACAGTTCCAGCATTTAAATTTTGATGTATCAAAACTATGCCTTTGACCATCCTGATTTCTAAAGCCATAAGCTGCAATTTCTTGCTGCTCCTCAGCATGTTCAATTTCATTTACATTCCGTTTAAAGCTAGTACATTTTTGAGAGCGTTGGTGTTGTAAAAACCTTTCGGCGTGTCTTGCAACATCTCTCAAATGTTCCACGCCCGTAACTTGGTATGGGAAAAGAAGTGGACCTAGGCTTTCTTTCACGTTCCTCTTCATCAAATCTAACAATTTGTTGTCACTTAGAGGTTCTCGCATTCTAGCATTCATTCGAAGAAGATCCGTATAATAATCATCAAACTGTTCATTATACCCTTGATGACGAGCTATCATTCTAAGGATCTGATCTTGGTCATTTTCGAACTTTCCAAATTCTTTCTTTAAAGCAGCTTTCAAATTTTCGTATGACACTGGATTTCGATTATTCTGCAAGAAAAACCAGAACCACGACTCAGCCTTTCCTTTTAAGAGAACATGAAAATTGGCGAGTACATGATTCCAGTCACAACGTGATCTTTCCTTAAGTGTTTCCACTTTAAACAAGAAATCATTCACACTTCCAGTTCCATCGAACGAAATTTGCCACTTCTCGATCTTACAGTTTGAGGTTGAAGAATTGCTGTTACTTGCACTTAATCTTTCCTGATTTGGAATCTGATTGGGCTGATTATGTACATTGAACGAGTTGAGGAATTGCTCAAAATCAGTAGGTGGGTTTACGGGAACGTTACACTCGGGACGAACTTCCGACTGAATATCATTTGAATTATTTAAATTGTCAAATCGATTAAGCAATGTATCTCTAATGGATTTAATTTCATTTAAGTAAACCCTTTGGTTTGCCTCGAGAATACGTTGGAATGATGCTGTTAAGCTCTGCACGTCTGTGGAATCGGACGGAGTTGGGAGGAACGCTTGGGGTTCAATCGCAATTAATGGACCAGTCTCTGTGTTTGCATGTGAACTGCTTTCGCGCTGAGTCATTAACTGTGCGTCTTGTTGTTGTGTGGTATTAGAGGTTGTATTTGAAGATTGGTTTGCAAGTGCGATATGACTTGTACTTGGAGGCGTGCGATCAACTCTTGGCTTTGAAGCCATATTTCTAGAAGTACTGGGGGCCTGATTAAAAGAGTTAGACAAATTTTTGCTAAAAGAACTACGACCTCTGAATGAGTTAGAAGCTCCTCTTGAACGTGTGTTTGGGAAATTACTTTGCATTCTTGTTCGGACCAAAAAAAAATAGTATTTATATTAGTTGGCTCTATATTTTGTTTTGTGATTTATCTTTCATTTGGGGTTTTTGATGGGACGTCAACATATTAGTTGTTGGTTTGATTTGTATTTAATTAAACGGACGGATTGAAAAAAAATGTATGTAATACCAGTGAAAAAAATTTGAAACCTGTAAAAATTGTTTAGACAAAAAAAAATCTCATATTCAACGGTCTCTCAGATATCTTAAGAGAAGATCGGACTATATGAAATAACTATTGATTTATAATTGCAGCCGCAGCGCGAACTCTCGATACAAGTGTCTAATGTTCAAGGACTTACTGCATTTGTGAGATAAAGAAAATAGGAAAATTGAAAATAAAGTTAAAGTTAATGTGTTTAAAACATTCGCAAACGAAAATACCTAGCTAGTATGTGACGTGACTTAATGTTTCTGAAAATTAATAGGATTAGGTATTCGCTTTTAACCAGCAATACAGAAAAGATTGTGAAATATTCTTTAACCGGGACAATAGTCAAAGTAAAACCTAATTCAATCTATTAACATTTTGTTGGCAGAAGGCCAAACGTTGGGCGCCATTTTTTTATTGTTTTTACACTAGGAAATTCCTTTTAGATGAATTTATCACTTTTTATATATAGCCAAAAAATGCACGTGGTGATGAATTCGTGACACTCGTTCTAACCGCGATCGTGGTACTGTGTACATATATATATGTATGCAAATGCGTTTTACATATACATATGTACTTCTGCGGAAATTTTGCCGGTGCACGATGACACTGCACGCGCTAGCCGAACTGTCTGCTACTGAACTGATGGTTGTGGCTTCTTCGTTTGGGTGCAGCAAGCGTGATTTGGTGTTTGATGGTGCTGGCGCTCAAGCTGTAAATTTGTCAGCGGAATATATTGGCTGGTGAGAGATTAAGGCACGGGACTTTTGCGAGGAGCTGCTCTTTTTTTTTTTAATTCAGTGAGCAAAACCAAATGGAGTTGCCAAAGTTTGCGGATTTCGGGAGCTTGTATAAGTAGGTAATCAGGTTTTCTTTCTATGTTCGTTCATCGAGGAAATCATGGAGCCGAATGGATCTATTTGAGTACACCTTTTGGGTTGCAATTCGAATTCACTGAAATGGTAGGGTTGATACGTAACAGTTCTCCATGATTTAGTCAATTCCAAAAAAAAATTAAATTACCTTGCTTATGTACTTTAATAGGGCTTGGCAAGTCTAACCCAAAAATGTCCGTCCTCGATGACTGCTCGATAGAAAAGAACGCTATCAGAGCGATGTAGGGAAAATCTAAGCTAAGTCATCTAACTTCCGGTTCGCAAACTGAGCAACATAAATGGGCGCGGGATGTGTCCATCAAACAAGTTGTTGGTAATGCAGTGTAGGGGTATTTAGCATGCAATATTAAGGCCGTGAAAGCATTATTGTGCAGCTCAAGGTTTGCTAAGACATTTTCGTAACAAACGCGTCAACAGCGCCATGACATGCTTGCAGATAGATATTAGTTGTGTACTTAAATTGCTGTAAGACGTAGTAATTTTAAAAAAAGGTCCCAAAAGTCGACTTTCAAATTTAGCTTGTACTGTAACCAAAGGAGTTCTTTCGTCAAAAGAGCATCCCTCTTGATATTGGCAATGAAAGTTCCAATGCAGTTGCAGAGGAAGTGAATAATGGGCGCCCTTGTACTTAATACTTTTCGAGAACTCGGTTCTTTTGCTGCTAAAACTCTGAGGTGACTGCGAGATATCTGATTGACAGTTGACCCTCGGTTTAAATTAGGCTATTAGTTGGCGATGTTTTCAACTAAGCTGACGAATAGCGGCGGCTTTGGTTTGAAGGCTCTTAAGGTGCTTAAAACAGAAACCGACAAGCCCACAAGTCTTACAAATACTTGCTGAATTTAGAAAGTTTCAAATAACATATTGCACTTGTAACTCTGCATACAGAAATGTGTTACACTTGGATAAATTTTCTTGGAAGTAGGCTTCACCCTCAGCGGGGGATCGAACCTACACTGATTGGGTCAGAAGTAATTAGTACAACAAGTACACCATGGTCCCAGGCCAGCGTAACCGTTGTGCGACTAAAGTGGCAATTTGTCATTTTTTGATATTTTTACCCCTTTTTTAGTTGGAAAAGGAACTTCAACAAATTTTCAAATGCTATTATTTCAAAATAAAAACCTTTTAACGCAGTTGCCTATCAGAGCACATCACTATTATAGCGTTCAGCGAACCAATGCTTCTTAAATATGGTTCAAAAATTGTGAATTTGAAGAATAACCTTAGAAATGATTTTTTTTTTTTCTCATTGGCCAAGTTTCTTGAGACTTTTTAGAATTCTGCATCGGCCACACATAACCAACATTTGGGCCATTGAAACGTTGACTTGGTCATCAGAACCTTCTATCTAAATAAAAAAAAAAAAAAAACATTTTGAAGTATACACACAAATGATGATGATCACTCCAGCTGAAGAGACCAAATTATGAGCTCTGCAAGAATGATCAGAACTCACGAGCAACTACCTTTCTACACCTGACTTTTCCCATATTAAGTTGATTTGAAAATTGCGTCACTTCGTCACTTCTCATGACAACGGGCCAAAGCACACAACAAGTTTTTCTAAGGCAGGGACCCATAGAGGAGGTCACACAGTTTAATTATCTGGGCAGTTTCAAAGCACTCGGACGGAACGGACCTGGATGTTAACAATAGAATAAACAAAGCCCGTAGTGCATTTGGAAAACTATGGAATAGGACCAGACAGAAAAAAATTTTTGCCGACATCATGCAATGGAAGTGGCGTTGGATAGGCCATACTCCGAGGCAAACTAACGACAATATAGCGAAACAATCCTTCGAATGGAATCCTCAGGGAAATAGACGCGTTGGAAGACCAAAAACAACTTGGAGATCATCTGTTTTAAAGGAAGCTCGGTCCCAAGGTATTCAATCGTGGTTACAGCTAAGGCCAGTTGCGGCGAATCGGGACAGATTGAAGGATCTTGTTGCCCTATGCTCCAGGAGGAGTTGCAGTGCTGCTTTGCATCCGGACAACATATATAGGCACTTCCTACATTCTCAAAAAAAAAAAAAACACTCACCTGTCAGCACTTTAATCCGTAACAAGACTTTTCCCACAGTCCCCTAATAGGAAGAGCCTTCTCAATCACTCAAAGCCACGTGCCAGCGTTCATTTTCGTCAAAACAACAACACTACCCCTCTTTATGTAGTCAAAATTCCTCCCGCTCGAGTATATTCGCTTGCTAAATTAAGTATAACTAAAAATAATCCAGATTACATGTTAAGCTTTCCTTACAGCTCATTCGTGTGCGGATTTAACAATCGACAAAAAAAGAAACCTCTCCCTCTGAAAAGCCACTGAAAGTCGAACTCTTAATTGATCGCATCCGTAGGTTTTAGCTGCGAATCATTCAGAGTTTCGAAATCCACACCAAAAGCGGCAAAAGATTTACTTAACTGTACAACAAAAGATCAGATCATGTGTCACTCAACCGGGTAGTTGTTAAAATCAATTTGGACCTGGTGCGGAGGCACATTCGTCAAAAATTGTCCACAGGTAGCCGCCGCAGATACAAAATTACAAACAAAATGCAAACAAATTCGCAATCATTCACATTTTTGGACAAATGAACGTCAGGAACAATCAATCAATCAGCGACAGATGTCAGTTACAAATCGGATTAGGAATCCGAATGAAACCATGAAACCAACACGCATTTATAGAATTGGACGGAGGAGCATTGTCCAGCCAAACTAAATTGAAAGGCGGCATGGACTTTCTTTCGGATGAATTGTGGTCTTTCAAGTTACAATTGTGTTTTATTCTTTTGGGTGAATGTCAAAAAACTGAACGACAACGCCCAAGCATTCGATGAACGGACCACTATTGAACCTGGTGCCCATCGATGGATAAAAGTGTGCCGCAAAGAGCTCAAGCACGTGTTGCCGAAGATCGGAATCTGACTTGGTTAAGCTATGGAAAACATAAAAAAAATTAATCGAAAGTACATATAAGTTATGTACTTTATGCACATAACGAATGAAGGTTGCGACTTCTGACCGAAGTCTGTCCGGCGCGGGATGATAAATCGTTCATATGTTGGTTTTCTTTCCATTTCGGTTATATACATTTTTTTTTGTTCACCTCCTCTTTTGTGTTGGAATGTAAAATATTATTGCAAATTAATTCCTCGCCGGGTAATCGCGAACCACGCTCGCAGGGAGGGGAATTTAAATTTAAGCCATTAACGGTCAAAAACGATTTGTATCTCAAGGCCTCTTTCGTGCGCAGTTTGAATAGCAAATTTTTTATTTACTTAATGGTTTGTTTTTGTTTTTCTTCTTTTTTTTTGTGTGTTTTAATTGGAATTTTATTATTTTTGCGGCGGAACCTACGGATTGGATTGATTTTCTGCATATTCAGAGGCCGCGATTGTTTTGTAATCCGAGGAGAGTATAATTCAATAACAATTCAACAATGGAGTGCCGCACAAAGCGATGATAAGCCAATGATGAACAATAAGTAGTATATGAACATGATCAGTATCTTGTTGTGGCCTATCCGACTTTGCGGGACTATACGGAATCAGATGATTAGGGAGTGCTATATGGAGCCACTACGACTCTGTGAAGAATGAGCTGGAAGGTTACCACATTCCCATGGTTGCTACTTGATATTTGATGTTACAAAATGTTGCCAGTTTGCTGGCACAAAAAGCTTTGGGTTTCTTTTTATTGTGACGTAGTTATTTCTTTACTTGTGACGTATCTGCACCAGTGGCGGAATTTTCAATACAAAACGGCGTCATGTGAATGTTTTCTGTTTCGACAGTGTCTTTTGGAACGTATATACACACAGGATGTTAAAAAATGCAGTAGGCGCAGAGGCTTAGTGATTAGTGCGTTGGACTACTAAGCGAGGGGTCGAGGTTCGAATCCCGCAAAAACCCAAATTCCAACTTAGGGTTTTTTCCACTGCGCCACCTCTCGCGAATGTCTTGAAAGAGCTTCTCAATTTGCCGTTTGGCGTCGGCATAAAATTTTAGATCCAAAAATGAAAAACTCACACAAAACGAATGGTTGTGAGAAGCTAGGCCTAGGGTCTCTCCGGACCTGTTGCGCCAACTATTTATTTTTTATTTATTTTAAAAAATGCAACTAAGAGCTGTTGTTATGCGATATATCCTTTACTCGACACTAGTTTCTATCTCCAAAGCTCGGTTTTAACAGATTAAGCGACAATTCTCACCACCTACCTCCTTCCTTGAAAAAATTCCTAGATAAGGCGTCTGAGGTCTGACTTTAAACGTTCTCGCACACCGATCTTCAACAAAAATGGCTACCCAGCCTCAATTTAGTGTTTTTTCTTGTCAGACTTGTGTTAACCAACAGTGGGTTCAACTTCACGTACCTTCTGTAAGTGGTGAAATTCCAGACACTCATGTTTGAACTACGTATTTTTTTGGAATAGGTCCTGCACATTAAGCTCGACTGGGTAAAGTTGGTGGATAGAGTAGATATATTCAATCCATTTCGACGGTTATGGGCGCTCGGTCGAGTTCGCAAAGTATTAAGCCTCGATTATAGGGCAGTTTGTGTTTGGGTTGCTGCTTGAATTATAAAGTTGTGGACTAGGCCAACTATCTCGTTAAAAATGAGGAAGTAGCTCTTTCCAAAATAATTTCGTTATGATGAAGCCTGTCTTGAAAAGCTTGACTTTGGGTTGCTTTTTAGATCCTTAGGTATATTGGTCCCTGTCAAATTGATTGGTGCTCCGTCAGACTTGGAAGTTTCCTGCTTTCATAATAAGCAAGTATGCGACTGAACAAAAGCCCAACTTGACTTCACATTGGAATGGTTGAGTGGACAATTAGTTTTGTTTATTATTTCATCATACGTATTAATAAATAAAATACATTTAACATTGCCACCATTACCTAAAATTAATAGTAAATTATTTTTAAAAGAAAATCTGCTTAGACTAAAGTCAATCATATCGCAAATGGTATTGGTTTCTCTTAAGGACCTGGATAATGGTTCATTTGAAGAATAATTTGTTCAGTAATACGGAATATTAAACAAAATCGGTTTTTAAGCATCCTCGCAGGAACATCACGAATGAACATAACCTCAGAGAATTTTCTTAGAATGTTAAGAGGCAAAAACCGCAAAGCAACTTTTCATCCCTTTGGCTACACTTTACTGATGTATGCCATAAGGGGCTCACTAAAAAAAATAAAAAAAACTCCCACCATCTTCAAAACATACAAAATAATCCTTTCACACGACAGTAAACATATGCTCAACGGTGATGACAATTCAAATGTGAATCCTGAGCACCAACACAGACTGCAGTCATCATAGCATGTCTCGCTTCGTTTTTGGATGAGTTCTTAAGCACATTTCCTAGTTTTCCTTTATTCTTATTCATTGGTGTTTTATTTTTTTCAGAATTACCCACTTATACACATGAATCCCCATTGCGCGCGATCCAAATAGTGTTTGCACACGCGGCATGTGTGGTGTGTGGAGCCGGCACCATGCACAGATAGTATGGCGTAGCGCCGAGTGTGGGTAGAAGGGAGGGGCGCAGATCGGCACCAGCACCAGCTCCACTCTTGTACCTTGTACTCCAGGATGAGATGATGGCGAAAATTCTTGCACAAACAAACAAAAGGTGGGCTTTGTCACATTCTGTTCTGCGAGTTTCCTCTTCCAGTGTATACCCACTCTCTCACTCTCAGTCCCCAGACTGTGTATATGTCCCATCCGTATGGGTCCAGGTGAATGAACTGTATGTGTTCCTTTCATTTTGTTTCCCATTCTTTTTCTGTATTTATTTACTTTACTAGTTTTCTTAAATGTTTTCTTTTTTTTGTTTTTGTTTTTGTGTGACAAAACGGAAGCGCACATGAGAACCATGCCTGCACACACATAGTCATCCGGTCCGGGGAGTAATGTATAGAAAAGGAAAAGAAGTAAAAATATAAGAAGTACAGAAATTGGTCAAAATATATACGGATACGGAGGAGGAACAGTGAGTAGTAAAGTGAATGAATGCGTACGCTTGTTGTTCTTGCAACTCTTCTTCTTTTGTGTAATTAGCTAGTGTATGGAATACGGGAAGCCATGGGGACGAGAGATTCTGCTTTTATTTTTTGGCGGGGGGGAGTCTCGTGTGGCCCCTTCTTCTGCTTATTCTTATTCGTCTTCTGTTGTTTTATTCATACTTTCCATGAGGCACTCATGTAATTGTGTTACAATGTTCTTGTTGCATTCACTGTAATTCAAGGGAAGTTGCAAACGAAGACTGACGACAAAAGAAAGAAACGGATTGTCATGCCATATGCAAGGTTTTATGACAGTTTGTCTTCTCAAAGCTAAAATGCATGTTCGTTTGTTTTTCAAATTTAAATATTGCTCAAATGCGCATCATTTTAAAATTCAGAGTATTTGTCAAATCAGAAATGTAATAGATTTCGAAACGTGTTTGACCCACACAATTTCTGATTTCTCGTTTTCTGATAGTCATGTCAAATGTCAGCTGTCAAATAAATGTAAGGGACAATTGTCAAATGACAGTTTACTATTTAGTGACCGAGCTGTCCCACCTGCGGACAATTGCGATAGATGATTGATAGGAATTAACATATTTCCGATAGACGTATCGCCTGTCAATCGAGCTGTCAGTTGCTCTATTCACATGGTAGGTATTCTAAGGAGATTCGTGTCATTTGTGGGATTTTTTCGATGAAAGAACAAATTATACGCACTGATCGACTAATACTAGATTTCTTGTAGTGCGTCTGTAATTTTGTCATTCTGACAGTAACAACAGGTGAAAGTGCCACATGTGCTGAACGTGTTGGTCAATCAGTTCTCAGTAAGAACTTTAAATTGTATGGCCATCTGATTGCATAATAGTGGACACATCCTACCTATCAACTGTTGACAAACGTAGAAATAACTGACCATTAAGCAGGTGCTGCATTCAGCGTTATTGATTCGATTCTGCTGAACCGCCTCTTATTAGAAATGTGAAATATTTGCATTCTTTTCCTTGTTTTGACAGCACTTTGTATATTTGATCAAATATTTGACAGGGAAATGCAACAGGTGTATTTAATAGTTTGTAGTTTAAACATCCGTCAACGTATTGTCAAACTTTCGATATCGAAATTTACATTTTACTACCGCAATACGGATCCAAACAAATTATCAATGTTTGGCCTATCTTCTTACAATTGTTATTGTGAGTGCATTTTTTTTTTTAGCAAGAATAGAAAATGCCCATACCTACGGTTTTATTGAAACGAATTCTTAGATTGGTGTTCCTTATGGTGGCGTCGTTGGGCCTATAGTCCTACTTACTCAATTATTAACACCTACGCACTTGTGAGTTGTGAATTAACCACGGAAAAAGCCACAGTTTCTGGAGTCCCAAAAATTATAAATGGTACATCGCCGCCGTGACAGTTCACTTTGTACTTCTGCCAACTGTCACATTTTCCAGTAAAAATACCCAAATAGTGGGTAGGCACCTTTTCTATAAATAGAAACCAAGGATAAACATTTTCCAATACCCATTTTCTAAGTCAAACATTCTTAAATCACCGAAACTACGAAAACATCCTTAAGGGACAAAACGTAATTCCAAACCACGACCGCTTAACATCACTCAAAACCATTGATGAGTTGAAGAAGTTGAAGAAGCCCTCTTTACCCATAGAACACAAGTGTGTCATCGGATATTGGATTTCAAAGTACGCTCCTGATTTCATTATCCTCAACGTCGTCATTTAGAATGACAAGAGTGTTTCTCTTTCTAATTTCTTCAAGGGGACAAAGTTGCTCCTACAAAATGTGTTCCAAACTTGAAGAATATCCTGGAACGTGCTGCCGCATAAATTGATAATTCCGTTGATGATGGTTTTAGGCACAGGAAGAAAGGATTTCAAGGAGATTAGAGACCCATTAACCCATTCACTTACTACCACAAGGCGGAATGAGAGAAAAAAAAAAAAAAAAAAAAAAACAACAACCTTTGCTTGGCAATTCCCGGAAGACATTTTTTGCGGAAGACGAAATGAAGAGAGAAAACGACAAGAAAAAAAAGAAAAAGTGAAAATCCATTTGCAAAGGTAAAGCTCATTTAAGATGATTTCGAGAAAAGAATGAGTGCTTTCTCGTCGCAACGTTTTGAGGTGAGGGAACCTCGTCAATGGCGACAAATGAGTTGTGTCCTCAATTCAAGAGCGAAGAAGGAAATAATGCAACTGTAGGTAGGCTGTGTTTGGTTGAAAGGTATACAGATGCATTAAGGACTGAATATGCGATTGCATTTGGTATGTAGTGAAGGATGAATAACTTGATGGGCTTCATGTGGAGTGGAAACCGTACCATGGGACACTTAACTTTTTCGCCAAGTAATTGTGTTTGCATAGCGAATTCTTTAGAAGTAAAACTATGCTTCATGTATATGGGCACAAAAAATTCTAATGGGGATATATAGTTTGGCGGAAGTTTGAGCGGTGGAAGAGTGAGTACGCTTTTTATGTAAATATACACAAAGGACAGACTCGATGAAAGTATGTAACAGGGCGTACATTAATGAGAAAAGTGTTGGTTTAAGCTTTATTTAAATTTTTAACACTCAGAGAACGTTGAACTAACTTTGAAAAATGTCCGCACCAAGGCAATCTTTAATTTATATTTACCCACAGAAACCCAACTAATCGTAAATGTATTCGCTTACATCGTCCTTCAAATAGAACAGAAGTGCCATTGGAATTCAAAATTTCTTCCGATCAGCAACCGCAATTATCGATAAACGTACTAAATTCACTCTTAAAAACACGATAAGTGAGCTGAATAAGCGTGCTGAGTAAATGTTTTCTTCAAAATGTCAGTTTATAATTCAAAGTGTTTCCGACCAAAAAAAGATCTGTTGTTGATGGAAAGTATAGAAGATTTCCATGTCAGCAAAAGATTTAGTTCTCCACGTCCCGGTAGGTCGTCTGAGTTAATGTATTACGATAAAAAAAAAAAATAAAGTTGATGCTGAATTAATACAAATTTAACAACTTAAAAGTTAATTTGTGGCTAAATAAAGGTTAACCAAAAAGTACGCTGAACTGGCCATCCACATTACTACACTATGAATCGAAAAGAATTAGAAAAAAAAAAAAACATACAATGTACTTGAATTGGGACAAACAAACGCGCTGAATTTACAAAAACCCAAAGAAAAGTATTTATACAAGTAAATACTAAAACCAAATATAGATTCATACAATATGTAAACAAAAAAACATTTAAACTTCTTGTAAGCAGTGATATTACGTAAAAAATGTTATTATGAAACCACTTCACGAGTAGAAGACGCTAATTCGACGCTGAATGTGACAAAAAGAATTCGATTTACATTAGATTCAGCCACAATCATCTTTTCGGGAATACTTAAGAAAATACGTCCGCTGAAATAAAAATAAAGTACGGCTTACAAAAACGGGCCACCTCGTGCGTGTCAAAAACGTCAAAATTAACAAGCTGGATGAGCGGCGAATTAAAAATTAATACTGACATGTAGGTACACACTGTGAATTTTTGCACGATATACGCTAAATTTAAGCCCTAAAGTGTTCACTTACACTTTTGCATGTGAAGAACGCAGCTAGTGGAACAATAAGGGCGTGCCAAGCATTCAAATGCTTATGCTAATCATTCGATGGGAAACGAAATGTAAATAAAAATGTAGCTGAATTAATTGTAGCTTTAATGAATTCGATTGTAATGAGCTGAATATATCAATGTCATTCATGGAAGATAATTTTACAAATCGAAAATCGTGAGCTGAATAGGAATAGGGTAACCGGAAAATTAACTTGGAATTGTTCAGCGATATTTGGAGCGATAACACAGTGACTGAATTCACTTTTTAATCTGCTGAATAACCAAGAAAACATTTTTTCATAAGTCTACCAAACATTTGCATTGATAAAGCGTCATAATTAACCAGCTGAATGACGAAATTGCGGCGCTGAAAGAGAAAATTTAGTAAATGAAACCTTTGGAAGGACACATTATGAAAGTTTAAAATGCAAGCTAAGTTGGAAGTCCCTTTCGCATTATTGGCTTGTGAAACCGCTTAAAAACATGGAAGCGCTGCAGCATGATTCTAGAAGTATATAAGCTGATTGAATATTTTATAAAATGGTGGGCAGTGTTGGTATTAGCAGTGACCCAAATTCATCGCCTATCAAAACGGAAGGACTAGTTTTCTATATATGACAGTTGGAACTGTCATACTTACCTATTTGAAAGTACACACAATGATGCGAAATACGAGTACTGCTACACTCTTTCAATCTCATTTTGACGATAAAAGAAACTTTAAATCCATCTGCCCATAGAAGGGAATCAACCTCCATTAATCTCACAATCTGATGTCCTCATTACCGCAAAGTTTTGCGCGCTTAATATCGTCCCATTTCCTCACACAAGCACAAAGAAAAAAAAAACCTTGAATTCAGATTTAATTGTCCAACAAATTAGGAAACATCTGGTGACATGCATCTGCGCGGCGGCGTCGTCCAAAAATACCCACTATCTCGATGTCTCGTCGCGTGAAAGTGAAAGACTTGCATTGCGAATTAGTCACACGTTGCAGCATCACAAAAATACCACCTACCATAATATCTACCTACTTTTTTGGTGCTCTAAAAATACTCGGCTCTTTCAATTTACATCCTCGCGACTCTACATCACTGTAACCTTGCTGACAAAGTCGTCGTTTGTACACAATTCCCTGCATGCGTTATTATGAATCACTTGTGCCATTTGGACTTTGCCGCCATCTGACTAACGTCTCATTTTTGTACGCGTCGTCGTGAGTGGTAAATTTGCGAAGCAAACCCTTTAGCAATCAAAATTCATTAAATTCATTTGTCTTGCCAAAGAGAAAGACAAGAAAACGAAACCTCAAGACCTCATCGTCGTATAGTCTTCGCTTACCAATCGCACTCATGTGTGAAAAAAGTGTTTTGTTTGGCCTCCTTCCTCCCTCAAGAACCCCCCTAGAGTAGCTTGGGGTCAATTAGTGTATTTAAATTAGCATTTTGTTTGGTTGACTTAAGGATGGACGTCAAGAAGACATGGTGGCGGTGGTTTCGCCCGCCCCCTCCCTATCCTCTATGCGTGTCAGTGTCATTAATCTGCATCGCATCAATCACTGGCTCGGGATGGGGGAGACAAGGCGACTGTTTACTTGCGACGTGGTTATGACAACTGCACGTCGCTCCCATCTGTCATTGAAGAGGAGGAGTCCGCCATTTGAAAGGAAGTCTGTGAATGGAATGCACAACCAAAGTCAATTAACCCTTTTCTCTAAGTGCGCATGAGAGAGGCGGATGTGGTGGAAGGGACAGCACAAAAGATCTCCCCCTTCCCCAGCTTCAGTGCGTGAGAAATGCAGTTTGATTGAATTAAGTGCACCATTGCGTCTAATTCACCACCACAGCTTGGAGAAAACCTCACACGATATTGGATTGTAACTAGGTTACGGTCACACTTAAGGTTTTTGTAATCCAAAACCCAAAATAGAGACAACTAAGCTCGGCGAAGAACCAGCGCAAAGCATATAAATCTCTCCTCTCCCGGAGTAATAAGAATAACGTGCCACAAGAAAATCCGTCACCACCATCCGTGGCAGCGTGGCTTAACACACTCGCCTAGGATCGGATTACACTGTGCAAAAGTTTTCCATTTGTTTAATTTGCGTGAAAATTCATACGCAGATAAGGCATGCATATATGTAGACGGGTTGGGTGCATTGTGATGATGACCATCAAAATGCTGGTGGTTTGCATTTGCATCCAACACACAACGACGACGATGTGATGGTGGGGAAGAGGATCTATTCACGGATTGGTGTCGTATTACCTCCACATACGAGTCTCGCAGTTTTTCACCTTCACCCCAACCGCTGAACGATTTTTCCACTCACACACTACGCTCGGTAAGCCGATAGAAGAGACATTTAACATTTTGCCGATCCAATTTCACACACAGAGTTGCATGACAGTTCTTGCTGCATTTGTACTTTTATGCACAAAAACAAATTTAACGAGGTTTTTCTTTTTTTCTTTTTTTTTTTAGTTGCTCAAGGTAAGGTGTCCAAATTTGATTGACAGCCGTGGTGACAGAGAGCGTCAAAAACGGTGACACCACTCTGTGGCATGGTGGATCATGCACAAGTGACACAATTGACAGATGATTCGGTTTCACGAATTATGTTTTGGTTTTTCGCTGCTCATTGGTGGTGTTTCCCAGAGATGTGACATACATTTTCTATTTCATTCCATTCCATTCAACATTTTCGTTTTTACATAGCGGTACAGTTTTTGATGCAGTTCATGACATGTGGGTATGTTTATTTTTGCATGCACCATTGCGGTTATTGTACCATGAATGTCAGCAAATTCGGTGTTATTGTCACAGTCAAATCACTTTGACAACTCACTTCTGTTTAATGTCGTTTTCCATTGGGATTTTCAGATTTTGCTCTTGGAACATAAAACAAGATTTTTCTTCCTTTGCATCTGTGGTGGTGCGAGTTTTAAAAGTCACCCGTTCTTAAATTGTAATTTGTGTTTATTAAAATCTATTCAATTTATTTTAATAACTTTTGCAGCGGCCAAATACAATTTTTTTTTCTATTTTTCACGGACTTCTCGTCTAAAAACGTAAGTAAACACACTTTGCTTTTTTTGCGCCCAATGGAACATGAAATCTGACAGCCAGCTGATTTCGAGAGCAGAAAAACTGCTCTGACTGCTTTTTCTGTCCCAATGGAAAACGGCATAAGATAGACTTGTTTTCCAATCTACGAAAAAAAAAACTATCCTTCTCGCTTCATTTTGTGACCTTTGTGATTCAATGTAACAAGCCATGCGACATAACCCACACTTGCCTACTTGACACTAAATTAAACACCGCAAAATGCGCTAATAACTTCATCCCAATTAAGACCCAAACTGACAGTTTCCACACTGTCTCTAGGCATAACAATAAAATTTGACATTTCACCGTGCAATGTACATAAAAATAAATTTATACAAATGGAATCAACAAATTTACCGTAACCAATCCGCCATCAATCATTGTGAGGGTTACCATACTTATGTAGAAATATATTTCACGACCGATGTAAACGGAGATTAAGTTGAAAATTAATTACTCGTAAAATATGCGTCTCCGATTAAGAAATTTTCTTTTACTATTATACACTGGCTGAGCTAAGGTTTTGAATAAACACGAAAATAAATAAAAAGTATAGGCTTGTAGTGAGTCACCATATACTTGAGCTTGTCGTTAAACACATATAAAATCTTGCAGACGACTTAATTGCCTAAACCAATGTGAAAAAATGACAGTTTGATTCAATTGGCCAGACGCAAATGTGATTAACTTTCCAAGAATGGATGACAGTTCTAGAAAATGTGCTATAGAATTTTTTATAGACTCTACACTTCTGACCGTAGGAGATATAAGAGTTCTTCTAAAGTGGAAAGCAGACTTTGTCAGCGGAAAACTCTGATTGGATGTTATGTTCATACCTGTCACTTTGCTACGCTTTTTTATTACTCAATAAGTTAGGTTAGTGTACTATATAACTTGGAGTGTAGGCCGAGAATTTTATGTCAACAGTGACTACAAATTGACCGTCAATAAGGTTATGAATGTTCGAGTATAAGCAAATATTTAAACAATTTACCTGTCAATAAAACATGAATTGTAGCAAAATTATCTTATCAACTGGTGTTGTGTGACAATAAACAGGTTGATTTATGAAGACAATCGGTTTTCCCACTTACCTGACATTTGTGCAAAGCATTTTATAAACTTATTCTTAAAAGTGCTGTCAGAGTTCGAAAGATTTGAGCTATATTTATTAGGAGGAGAATCCAATTTTAAGACTTTGTATAAAATTATCAAGGTTCCTATGTAACTGTGTTTTAAGTTCGCAAAATTGACAGTCAAATAACAGAAGTGACATTCCTTAGTAGCGTCATATTCTAATTGACTCGCAACTGTACAAATATTTTGACAAATATACCAAACATAACGTGCAAAGATGTGAAATTTCTGATTGCAAAAAATATTTAAGACTCTTCCATAAATACTGTTCCATATACCTTTATAAAGGTGCATCCACAATACAAAAACAAATAAAACTGCCCTGATTTGCAAAAGCAAACGAACTAAATTCTTATTTATACAATGTGTCATTTTCGACAGATAATGCAGCAAAACAAAAGAATGCCACACCAGCCAACGTAATACAACGCGACCTTGGCATTTCCTGCTCTGTATTGTTGGTCAGTTACAAAATAACCGATGAACTCAATGCAATTAGCACTTAAAATGTCTGGTAAATGGTGGTGTTCAAACAAAGTCCCATAAGATTGTATATCTTTGACCCATATTTCGGTTTTATTGCATTAAATTGAGTTCAGCGGATTACGGAAATGGAAAACACAACAAACCCATACGGTATTTGTCAATAAATTTTGTATTGTCATTTATCCCATACAGTTTCCGTTACAATCGGAGAAATACAAAATAAAAACACTCTAACGGAGGAGGGAAGAAGACAGAAATTCAATTAGTGACATATTATGCATAAATTTAGTATTTATCTCTATCTACAGTCATTTTGCCGGTTCTGTCGATTCTTCTCTTGCGCTTTATGCATCTGCGTTCTGCGATCGAGTTAACATTACGTTATGTATATTACTCATCGCTGTTCGGGAATAGATCACCGTTCGTTGTTGAGGTCTTTTTATTTGCCAATGACTCACTTTCAGTCTTTGACACTTCTCTGTTCTCTCCCTTTCTCTCTATGTCGATATCGAAAAAGAAAAGCAAGAAGAAGCGAAAAACAACAAAAGGATTCATTATTTATCGCTTATTGATAAATTGTGGAATTTGTCTGGCTTTGCTCACAGGTGAGCGAGAGCCTGAGCAAGATTGCGCGATTTACGATAAACACCCTCGATTGCTTGCAACTTGCAAGTTCAAAATTGTCTTAAAGCGACGTGCGTTTAAAATGTGTGAGATGTAACCTTGCAGTGTTTTTAGAACTTCACACATTGGAGTAGCACGTACAAGTATTTTTACATAGGAAATTGCAATTTGCAACCAACAGTGCGGAATAATGATCTCATCTTCCGGAGATGTCTACAGACAATTTGCTGATAC
The DNA here is from genome assembly GCA_946477585.1 of Cheilosia urbana. Taxonomy (NCBI): domain Eukaryota; kingdom Metazoa; phylum Arthropoda; class Insecta; order Diptera; family Syrphidae; genus Cheilosia; species Cheilosia urbana. The sequence continues at coordinate 11,453,355 of OX297854.1, read as the reverse complement.
GTGACTTTGGCGTGATAAGCAAAAGAATGACATCTTCGTGACAAAATCGCATAACACACTTTTAGCAATATGAGGCAAGATTCTACGTTTTCGATAAAAGTTCAACGAACGTGAAATAGAAAGCGAAATCATTGGATAGTAAAATGGCCACAAATTGACAGTTTGTCAACTTTAAATTAAATTTTTGCTCTCAGCTTTCAGATTTTTCGTGCCCAATGAAACATAAAACGAGATTTTTTTTGTGGTGGTGCATGTTTTAAAAGTCAGATGTTCTTAAATTGTAATTTGGTTATTAAAAATCCATTGAAATTAAGTTTATCCATTGCAGCGGCCAAATGTAAATTTGGGTGTTTTCATAAACGTCTGCCTAACTAAGATCTGCGTAAGACGTGTTCATAAAGTCAGATTTTTGATCGAACAAACGCAGATGAATTGCAGAAGATATGTTCGTAAACGTCATAAAATGTCATCAGCGTCTGGCAGATTGTGCATCCATATTTTTTTGACTGCAGAAAGCGCGGGAGGTAAAAAATGTTAAAGTGCGAAAAATGTTGGTTTTATTGGCTATTTTTTATGTGTTTTCACAATTAAATTTAACTTTTTTTAAGGGAAAAAGAAGCTGCGGCGTGGAATGTGGCGAAAACCAAACTATTGTGATGATTTGTTTGATTTTGGCTGACGTTTATGAACATTCAGTGACTACTTAAAATTGTACCAAATATTATTTATTAATATTCATTTATGCAACAAAAAAGAAAGACGATTGTACTAGCGCAGATTTTCGACGTTTATGAAAACACCCTTTGTCTCTATTTTTCACAGACTAAAAACGCTTTAAAGTTTGCCAAATGACAAAGGTTTTGGGATTAATGTAAGTAGGTATTAATCTATACTCTGTTCAATTCGTATTTTCAGTACAGGCCTTATGGGAAGCTCTTTTTTCTACCAGTGGTGCCTGTAGCTACTCTCACGGCACTCAACACAAGATTTGGCACTGAAATAAAAGCGAAACCACTGGCGATTCCAAAGAATTTGTTGTTGTTATTTACGAAAAACCCACCCAATTGTCCTCAAAGGCGCATACATCCCACTATGACCAGTCTGCCAGGCTGTCGCGAGCAGAATGAGGATGACGACGACGGTGATTTTCTCGTGTGCGGTTGCTTTTTTATCGCAGAAAATAAACATGTGTGTGTTTTAAGCACCTCAGAAGAGTGTTACCCTAATCTATTTGCAAAAATATCTTTACGGGTTTTTCTATGGATATTTTCACAGAACTTTCGGTTTTGGTGCTTTTTAAAGCTTTTGAGAGCGAATAAATGAATTTGATTATGTGGGATGTTGCCATACAGTTTTTAGGTACTCCTTTAATTATTTTGTATTTCTCAAGGATCTGTTAATATGCAGTTAAACCATTTTTTCTTTATAAAGAGTTGGTATTTGGTAACCCTACCGATATTTGTGAGAGAATTATGCCTATTTATAGTGCCCACTATGGCAACCATGTGAGAGCTTTAAAATGGAGACAGCTTATTAAAATCCATAATAGTTAGGGTGAAAGGCAAATAGCCTATCTTCCCTGTACTGAAAATACGAATTGAACAGAGTATAGATCGAGATTCGCAAAATTGCTCTGACTCTGAAAAAGTGTTTTTTTGTCTGTCCCAATAAAATACGAACGAACGTAGCACTTTTAAGACACAACGAAAGCAAGTTTTGCAAAAAGTCTTCTTCAGTTCTGTCAACATTTAAATTAGCCAATGGGAATGCAAATAGAATTCAGATTCAAAACTCAGCCATTATGGTTGAAGAAAATGGCGGTCGCAAATGGTTTCTTGAGTCGATTTTTTCGTCGAGGAAAAATACAATGCTTTTGAGACTGCACGATTTTTCAAAACGATGAAAGGCCCAAATTTGTTATGATTATGTGGGCTTAAGAAAGTGTCAAAAATATATGAAATTTGACACTTGAAATATGCCACTAGTCGTTGTGATTGTGATTGCCGATGACGTAAGCTAGAGTTTTTACGAACAAAACTGATAAAAAGCCACCCACAATCTGTCAGGCAGAAGTGAACGTCATTTAAGTTTGAATTTTTGAATTACTACGAAGACGCAAGCTGCAGCTAGTAAATAGATAAAAACCTACAATCATAAGTTGAGCAGTTCTGCGAGTTGCAATATGTTGACATACGTCAGCGTCGTTTACAATAAAAAAAAAAATCTGTGTCAAAATCAAAATTTGACAGCATCAGCGAAGCAAATTTCTTCTTAGTTTTTGTTCCTGTTTGAAACTGTCGGATAACATGAATTGATCGATCTGTTATAACAATAAGAGTTTTTGGTCAAGGATTTTCCTACATTTTTTGCGAGTTTTCCTCTCTCCATGGCTGACAGATTTTTTGTAAGCAATGCGTTTCCTATTCCGCACGAAACTAGCTACTCCCTGTCACGCGTTTGATATGAACATTTGACATTCGACCACAACTTGGTATAAGTTTAGTTAAAAGTGTTGTGCAAAATGCCATGGGTATCATATTTCATATCAACGACTCAAGTCCGATTCAATTGATGAGAACTGATTCTCCATAAACACGTCACTGCAAAATACCTTCATACACTTCGTTTGCAACGACCACCCAATGTGCCGCACTGTGAACGGTCGGCCGCCAATAATAACAGAATTTATAAGCAATCCATCATTCGCTCTTCAAAACGTACAAACATTCACTGCTGCCTCTTTCCAAGTCAAAATAAACTGTCAATCCTAATTAAAGCGGAAGCTGGAAATAAACATCATCGCGCATCCACGCCAACATAAACCACACATTTCCTGCCGGTCATCGAACTCCTCGGAAAACGCTATCCACACTCCGGGCGGTGAATAAACAAAAGTCCTTCGTTATCGTCGAATGACATATTTTCGAAGGTTCATTGTTCCTTTTGACAGTGAGAGGGGCGGAAAGATTATTCGAATTACTATTCATTATCCTCGAGTTCTATTGTTTATTCTGCGCCTGTCGGCTTTGGCCAAGGTTTATGGGCAAGGATCCTTAATGAACGATGCGAAAACAAACAGCCCTGAATAGAGTTCATGAACTCTTTCTATTGGTTTCTTATGCGGCGGCCAAACAGTTTCTCTTTTCTCCATTTTTGGCATTGGTTTTCATTCATAACATTCAAATCTCACATTCGATTAGATTCGAGATACAATTTCAGTTGAAACAAAAATCGCCAGTGGGAGAACTTGAATCATATATATATACATGCATTGCATACATGTGAAGAAACAACAAAACAAGTCTCAGCTCTCAGCCAAGTTAGCATGATTCTAAATTTAGGCTTAAAGTGAAGGTTTCTTTTTGTCGTCGGTTTGTTGGTGTAATTTTCCACTTTTTAATTGACATACACTCGAAACTCAAGACTCACAGACAGTGTACCGCTGAGAGTGACTAAACATGTAGATACCCATTTCGAAATCAGTTAAAACCATTTAACTCTGAGTACGGGTTTATTAATCATCACTTGATTAAGAGCCGGTTGCTTGGTGTCCAAATCGGGGTTATTATGTAGGTTTTTTTTTTTTTTTTTTGTTCCAAGTGACTCTTGACTCGGTGTTTCCTTCTACAGATACAAATGCAGGAGATACTAACAGCTAAACCTTGTACCTGGTGGCTGAAAGTAATTACTTTGTGTTCTCTTGAAGGAAATGGCGAGCCAAAATTTGCGTTAAATTTAGCAAAAAATAAATGAAGCGTAAAATGAAGTTGACACCTCCTTAATCGGCGGAGAGGAGACTTCAGTCTTCAGTGGGCAGTAGCAGTAGTAAAACTGTCTCCAGTTATTTATTTTTTTATTTATTTTTGAATGCCCACTTGTATCACATGTTGTGCTGTTATTGTTCGGAATATATTTTTTTTTTCTGATACGTTTACTAACGTGTTTCCTGTTTATTCCCAAAGAATTCCCAGTTCGATGTGAACAAACAACTTGTAGCCAGTATTTCTCGAGGGAGGGGGGATGGGGAGAGGCTATTTTTTTTTAAATGTGCTTGTTTGAAGCGCGGAAAAGGTGGCACTGCGCCGTGGTCTTTGAAGTTCTGCTGATGGATGGTTTGTTTTTCTTTTTTTTTTTTGCGTTTTCGTTTCGCTTCACCTCAGTGAACTTCAAGTTCGGTATGAAGAGACGATATTCCCATTCTACTTCACATGGGGGGATTATCAGCATCAGCAGCACCAGCCAGCCAGAAAGAGCGCATTTGCCAGTGATGAAGTCACCTCTTGGTCTCACGGGCATAATGGAGTGTTTTCGTTTTTCTTTGAATTGTTTTTTTTTGTGAGACCGTGCGGTAGTGAACCTAAGGTAGATTCCAATGGGATGACGAAACTCGGCAGAACACACTGATAGTGTAAACATTGCTAAGTTGCGGAGTTCTTGCCGCGAGACTGGGGTTGAGATTTACGACTTGAACGTTTGGCTGCTAGCACATTTGACAAATTAGTAGTGTCTTGAACTTGATCATATAGTTGGGTAATAGCTTTGAAACATTTGTACCTGCAGTGTTTTGATTTGTTGGTAGGAAAATCGAGCGAAATAATTGTCGTTCGTGTCTGCTTAGCAGTTCCCAGTTAATCCGACTTTGCTGCCGCTACACTGGCGCAGTTTTCCTTCAAGATGTGATGTGATTCTGAATTTTGTTTGTATACAAATTCAAACAAATTAAAGGAATCTTGGAACTAACATGTTTTAGGTGAGCGATTATGTCAACAAATAATCATTCGAAGATAATAATTACCCTTTCGAATATGGATTTCGAAGATAAAGACACACTTTCTCATAGGATGCTATATTCTAACGATTTTTTGTAAATCGAAGCAATAAGTATAACTTGTAATCTATACCCAATAAAAGAAAAACCATCCATGACTTTTGGACTTTACAAGTGGACTTCCGAGAACAAGTTTTTCGAAGATAAATTTCGAAGGTGAAGACATAGTTCAACTAAGGGTATTGAGATGAATTTTTAAGTATAATAAGTACATAAACAATGACATTTCGAATGGTATTTGCTCTTTTCCATAACATATTTTCGAAAACGTCAGTTTTACGAAGACAGATTTCAAATATGCAAAGGTAATGACAAAAATGTTGTCGAAAGATGTTTGAATATCGAGGCAATAAGTACGTAGAACGAGTAATTCTACCACAATGACATTTTGAAAAATATTTTGACTTTTCAAATGTATTTTCGAAAAACGTCAGTATTTTTAAGACACAATGGGCGCATTAAAAAATCTAGTTATCTTAAGTCGACTAGATTGGTCTGGACTAGATGTAACCTGAATGCAAAAACTAGATTGGTCGGAAACGTCAGTTTTCCTCATTCAGCCACATATGCGAACTGTCAGCTTAGTACTCAGTCACTAGTTTCTTGACTAGATTCGACAGCTACACCCTGAGATACATAAAGTCAGACCTCCTAAACTAGATACTTGAACGGGCAAATTTTCGACTTTGAGCTCGGTTTTTTAAAAAAGTTCTAAAAAAAATCCCACTGAAATGTAAGTATGACATTTTTACTGATTCAAAGTAAATAGCCAGTCAATAGACTCGCAGCTCAACGGGACAAATAACAAAAATATGGAAAAAAACCGAGATTTCAAAATTTTTATTCATTTGAATGACAGCTGTCAATTTTCAAAAATTACTTTCTTATTTGCTAAAGTGGTATTCGATTTTTTCAGTCTCAGATTTCAGATTTCGTGTGTCTAATCGAACCTATAAACGTCACTTGCTCTTTTCTTTGTTGATATTCGTGCGATTGGAATATGTGTAGCCTTCGACACTTTTCTAGGCGTTTCCCAATCACTACTGGTTAAATTTTATATTAAAACATTTGAAATTTCGTGAACAGATTAATTTCTAAATACTTGCACAAAAATAATTAACAAAAAATAGATCCACCCGATGCAATGCAATCTTTGCAGTTGGAAAATTTCACAAAAATGTAAACAAATTTGGCTGTAGGAAATAAGGCCCCAAAAGAGAAAATGAAATAAGGCCCCAAATTTGGGGTGTTATTTCATAATGAAATAACACCCCAATTACAAATATGAAATAAGGCCCCACTACGATGAAAGAAGGCCCAAAATAAAAAGAAATAAGGCCCCAAATTTGTGGTTTATTTCATAATGAAATTAAAAATAATGAAATCTACTTTTCATTTAACATTGTTGATATTGGTTAAACTAGTTTAGATTAAAGGAACTTTTTATAAACTCAACCTCGCACCCACCCCACAATCTAACAGTAAACCCAAGCAGGGGGGTTGCAGGGGGGCAGCATGCCCCCCACACGTATTCCATATCAGAAGGGTAACAATTAATAATGAAAAAATAATATTGGGGACTAATTTCATTTCTTCTTTTGGGGTTTTATTTCATAATGAAATAAGACTCCAATTTTCATTAAGAAATAAGGCTCCAAAAAAGGAAATATCACCCCAAATTCTCATAAAAATCGTTGTTGTTGTTTCCTGTATAATTTTTTGGGGCCTTATTTCATTTTTCTTTTGGGGCCTTATTTCGCAGAGCCAACAAATTTCACTAGTTGTCGAACTCAAATGCGTTTGCATTGGTAAATCTGAGGCAACTCTGAGAAAAAATCCAGATTCACAAAAGTGCTCTGAAATCGGAAAAGCTTTATTTAGTATCAATCGAACATGAAAACTGACCTAGAGCAAACAAAGGTGAGAATTTGTTAAGATCATTTTAAAAGAGCACTGAGTGTGTTCTAAACATTATAAGATGTTGTTTTTTTTGTTTGTGAATTGTAGTCGCAACTCGAGACAAAATCTGTCCCGCTGCGGGACAACTGAAGTTTTCTCGGGCAAACCGGGACGTCTGGCAACGCTAGTCAGTAGGTCTGTTTTATTGAATAAATAAGTCGACTGCCCAATAAGACAGCGACATTTATGATAAAGTGTTATAAACTGGTATACTTCGTTGTATGTTTCGACTTCTGGTTTGATTAAATGTTCTCTTAATTCTCTTTCGCTGAAAGTTAATGGCGCTGAAAGCAATTCACTAGCAATGCAACACGCACATTACCTGATAGGTGTCAACATGAACCACTGCTGCCAAATCGATTTAACTTGCGATAAATACTTATTGTAAAACTCGGAAGTGTTGAGTACAGCGTCATTGTTTGAATTTCAGGCTTAAGAGTCTATTTTATTTTATTGTGACTGAGATATATGTTCAATCAAACACGCACAGACCGCTGATACGGACATATGAAGTAAATTGTGTCTACAAAAAAAGAGAGAAAAAAAAAAAAAAATACTTCGTGAACATTTCCGGGTGCTCATATTCAATTTGGCACGTTCAATGAATTCTTTGATGTTAAAACAACGTGGTGTATTTTAATTTTTCGATATAAACAAAAGATTCTCAGATGCGACATGATTCCCTATCATTGGATTTTTATTTGTATCAATTATTAAAAGACGTATATTACGGTTAAAATAAATTACCCGGGAAATTGACAGTTGACTGTTCATTAAGGGCTTATAAAAAGCGAGATTGTTCAGCACTTTCTACATTTATGAGGAAAAACGTAGTAAGGTAACTTATCTATTTATCTCTATGAAGAATGGTCGCCGTTCACGAAATACAACCAATTTTACAACCGAAAAAAGTACAGTGCTGTCATTTGACATTCATTTACAGAAAAAAAAAAAAAAATCTTCAACTGATCAATATAACTCTTACTGAGAAGGTTAGGATCGTTCCAATTAGTAGCGATCAATGGCCAATAGAGAGCCAATCTTTGAATCCAGGAATTCGTTTAAACAGCCAGGTGTTGTAGAAGAAACCCACTTACATTTTTAAAAACATTTGACGAATTAAAAAAAAAAAAAAAAAAAAAAAATGCTTCAAACGTATTATTTTCTTAATATTTTCACGAGTTCAAAAACTGTTTTTAGTTGCAAAAATGCAAACGAAAACGACCTCCAGAGTTCGCCTTGAAAAGTAATGTTCCCTTAAAAAACAACACAATATCTCATACATCTCATGCAGACCAGATAAGACTTTTCTTCAAAAGCCAACAAGGAGTTAAGACATTTCACAACCCGTTCATGTCAATAACTCGAAAAAGCTTTAAAGCAAAATCAACCTGGCATCCATATTTCCAACAAAGTATCCCCCGACATTTTAGTACCAGTCCAGTGTGATGCATCCATATTCAGGTCACGTACTACACATCAATGAACAAGCGAGGTCTTTCCACACGCAGTGTTTAGGGCAATTAACCCCAATCCCACAAAAGAAGCCTGTGCAGTGTGCACACCCATAAGGACTGAAAAGCTCTTAAAATCAGGTTTATGACCATCAGACGATAAAAATTTGACACATATTCCTGTTCGAAAATATTCACAGAAGGGTGACAATAAAAGGATCTGAAAAGAAACACCATGCCAAATCACAGAACAAATATATACATGTCTTACTCCTGCTCCAACAATAAAAGAATGTGGGTTTGTCCCTACAACGTGCGTGAAACCAAAACAAAAATCATTACCTGGAATGAGACAGAGAGAAATAAAAATTAAGAACAATTAAAAATGCATAAAATATAATAAAATCGTGACAAAGTTAATAATAAAAACCAAAGACAGGCTCGGAGCGAGCAAATACAAAATATATACCACACAAATCCACGCATAAACATGACCAATAGTATTCGTTTTATATAAAAGTGCAACTGTAAAACGAGGCTTTTATGACGGCGATTTGTCCCTCTGAAAGCCGTGACAATGAAATCAAATAAATACAACTATCTATAGAAAAGGTGAATTAGTTATGAAGAAAATTCCAAATAAAATCGTACTGGCACACTCATGCGATCCAATCTAATCCGTTTCGACGAAGAAACTTTGGCTATGCTTTGTGAATAAGAATTATGCACATTGTGGCCCAGTCTGTCCTTCTCCTGATTAAATGTAAATTAGGCTGAGTTTTTATTGTATTCATTGACGCCAACTGAATGCTGAAATTGAGTTAGGCAAATGAAACTAGTTTTTATGGATATCTAACGAACATCGGTTAGAATCGTTCTTCGTGTTTGGGAAGGGGGAGGGCCTGGGAGAGGCGTTGGGCCAAGCTTCTGAGTCATTCGGCGAAAACTTGATTTTCCTGATCAAAACATCGGAAGATGAGACACAGTTTGAGAAGTTGTCACACTGCAATGAACTAACCAGTCGATACTGGATTTGGTCAGAGTGATTTATGAGCAATTAAATTGATTGCATAAATGCTGTCGTTTGAGGAGAGTCTCACAGGAAGTATAGGTCAGGGGTTGGGCGCTTGTATTTTTATTAGAACTTTAAAAGTGGGTGATCGGGGTAGGAAATGGGTTCAAGTGTGTACTAGGTAGAAGTGGCTGTCGGCTAGCCGACACACTTAGACCATTAATCAGGTTCCTTGTGATTGGTTAGGTTAGGTTGAAGTTGTTAAAACATAGCAAGTGTGTTCTAAATGCAACGATGAAATCAGGCATTTCGTTTCGGTATAGCAATGAAATGTTTGTTAAAATTGACACAGTTGGTTTCATAAAACATACGCGCGGTGTATTTTGTAGAACTATTATGAGGATGGTAAATTTTACGAACAAGTCCCTAGGCTTTATAAACTTACAATTTCAATAAACATAATTCAGCGCCACCTGTGGAGTAAAAGAGTTACGCGCACTCTGTAACAGCTTTTCTGTCCCATCTTTTGAAGTTTCTTAGCCGCTATCTAACCCAAAAACCAACGGCGATTGTACAAGAAAACAAGAAAAAATAAAAGTCTACCTTTATGCGGACGCTTTTAGCATACTGCTCGCTATGTGCACCCAGATTGCGGGCTTACCTTTAGTTATTGTGAAAGGGGTTAAGCTGTTTAAACTTTTCAGAGCCCTTTATTGTTGTTATTCCAAACGGAAAATATAACTATTCACTTCCAAAACAAATACGAAGATATAAGTGACAACGATGAAGCGAAAAGAAAACTGAAAAGATTATACTCTCGTTAAAAAAAAGAAAAAAATACATCACTTAAACGGTTTATAGGATATAACTATTGATGAGCCAAAAAATGAAAAAATACTGTTTAAATACTGAAACAAAGCGTCAACTAACAAGAAACCTCTCCAATTAGGCCGGTCCTTAACTGCTAATTGCATCCAGTAACGCACTTCAAGTTTTTGTTTGCCACTTTCGGCTAATGCAGCACACCTTAGTGAAGGTCTTCCTTCCATGCTTTCAACCTCTAACTTCGAATCAAGGCCCTTTAAAAATAATCATTTTTGCAAGTCAACGAATTCCCAATGGCGACGTTATCCATTTGCAACTATCTATTGTGACCCACAAAATATTTTACACTCAGGTAACGTGTTGTAATTTCTCAAAAACAGTTCCAAATATCGACGAAAGTAAACTTTTCGTATCGACAACCAAAGACTTCTTTTACTTATTTGCCAACACCTCCACTTTCTGACAGTAGTTAAACAAATCACACCTTTCTCCATACCAGCATCCGTTTCCTACACAAAAACCAAGAAAAGGATACCAAAACTAGACACTCCGCCATTAATAGATTCGAATGTCTCTCCACAGCTGTGTGGGTATTGATTTAGAACTCTATTACATTTTGTGTATTTTCTATAACACCGCACAACGATTTCAACAAATCACCTCCAAGTGTCAATACATGTGTATTGAAAAAAACTTTTATTTGCATTTCATCAGTAATTGCTCACTCGCCACCGTTATTTTTACGACTCATTTCAGCCCACTTTCATCATTATTTTATTTTTTGACTTCTTTGTTTTCAAGTTTGCTTTCGTAAACCCACTTCTTTTATCTAAGATCATATAACTCAACAGAGAGACAGACTGACAAAAAAAAAACGAAAAGAAAACAAAAAGATATTCACCGTTCCAATCGAGATTTGACTTTGAAATTACTCGTATCAATATTCAAATGCTCACACTGCGGGGAGAATATTAATGTCAAACTTAACTTCTAACCAGCCACCCACCTATCCACCTCGTTTATCCTTCGCTTTTAATACCTATTACGACGACGGCGAAAAGGAAAACGCTTAAAATCGAAAGGAACTGCACTCTTGAGTCGACTCCATTGAATAAAATCGAAATAGAATCGGATGTCAGTGTCGTCGTTGACGTGTCAAGAATACCGAGCAGCCATTTAATGAGGGCGAACTTACTTTTGACGGATATACGAGTACGACTGAGTAATTGATTCCCGTTGCATTGGCAATTGATTAGTCTTAACAATGATCACGATCACGATCTCGTGCAAGCGTCAGTCAGTCTGACGTCTGGACATTAACATCGGTTCCTATAATACTACCACCACTTTCCTCTCATCTAGAAACAAAAATCAAGTGTAAACAAAAATGTCAACTGGAAGAGATGTGCGAACCCCACATTGCCCATTACGCTGGTTATTTGATGGAGGATTATTCAACACTATTTCACCGAGAGAGCGTCGCCTGGTGTAGTGTATGTCAAATGATGCAACTGGGGTATTAAGGGGCGACAACGATGGCGACTCAGCGACTCGTCGAATAGAATATCAAAATGTTGCGCGCCCACACGTCCAAATTACCCGGGTGCCCCATGCATTGGTCAAGCACTTGCATAATTTAGTTAAGACCGACACCAAAGGAGGAGTGTGACCGGACATTACTTCAATTGGGAAAAATTGAATTTGATCGTTTTAGATTTAAAGTAATAACAATAATGGGTGCCGTGGTGCCGTATGTGTATTGGGTTAACCGCAGCCATTTTGGGGAAGGCGGTTTTGTTTTTTTTTTTTTTTTTTTGCGCAAACTACTTGTGATACTCGTTTATGTATAAATATTTTGTTTACTGTGCATACGAATTTGCAAACAACACAAAGAAAGTCCAAACAAATGCCAACCGAATAAGGAGTTCTTTGTCCGGAATCGATGTTTTGAAATGTCAAACTTTCGCTGCTGAACATCGTGTTTGTTGTTCCGAGTGTGGATTGCGGTCAAATGTGGTTAAGATGGTGGCAAATGATTGACGTAATGATGTCTGGCAAATGGTGTGGATTGGATGGAAAAAAAGTGACATTTCGAGTTAAATGTCACATTTTCGAAGTTGGAAAATGCTTACAAATGATTTTGGAATTTATATGAACAGAATGCAGTTTCCCTCAGTGTAACATTCTTCGAAAGATGAATTCGAGACACACAAAATATAAGCAACAATTGCCACTAATGATAATGAGGTGTATTTTCTTGCTTAAACGTCAGATTAATATTATACGTTTTTAAAGACTAACTGCCATTGGATAACAATTTTCGGAAGTCAAATCTATCCGCAAGCCTCTTGTTGAAGAGGTATAGGCTGCTTTTTCCCAAGAGAGGCTCTGTCAAAAAATTTACAAAAATGACACATTTCGAAGTTATTTTTCGAATATCGTTTCAAAGGCTGATTTTTAACTAAATGAATATTTTAACAAATATAGGTACTCGTATACATTGTGTTATGACCAGCATTAAATGTATCTACTAATTTGGCAAAGGATTAAGAAATTAAGAAACTAGTACTGTCACATTTTCGAAGTTGATTTAAGAATGACCAATTGACCATTCAACTAAAAGGAGTCAAACATATTTCCTTGAGGTGCATTTACTACGTCTGGGATGGTAATTCGTCAAATGACAATAAATTTACATACACAAATGTGACAGTGACAGGTGACAATAATTGCCTTGCAAGTTACATTTGTATGCATTTCCTCGTAAATCGCTTACTTACTTAACAAACTGTCTAAATGTATGATGTACAGCATACAATGTATGCGCTATAAAGTCGTTTATGTTCGAATGGATTATTCCAAATGACAGCTGTTGTCAGTGTTGTCAAATGTTGCGGATAACTAATGACTTGATTGGAAAGAAATGCAAGACAACTGAAACTGACCAAATTTATTGAATGGTGGTCGAAAATATAATGACATAACCACAGTGACATAACTACAGTCGATCTGTCGGACCACACTTATGGAGCAGACCACACTGATTATGGAAATACAAATCGAAACCCCCCGAAATTTTTTCCTGCTTTCGATTTTGGACATTACGAACGTGAGTTGTCATACAATTTGTATAGTGAAGTTAAAAATTTCACATTTGTTGGAGAAACCATAGAACGAAAGAAGACTTCTGACACTTTTATGACATACAAAAAAGTCTCATCAGTTCTGTTCCCTCCATAGCATATCTGGACCTCAAAGCGACACTAAGAGCGTAATTAAAAGTAATGGTCTTAACATTCAGCCGTGCGGGATCCGATTGGATTTAAAAAAAAGACCTCAGTTAATGGATTTTAAAAGTCTTTATAAAACCTTACGATCTCTGCCAACAAATCGATGCACATCAGCCTAAAAAATGCATTGCAATAAAATAGAATAATAAAAAAAAAAAACGACTCAAGCAAAATCGCCCGGAATTCCTTCTATTCAATCGATACACCCACACCCCGAGTTATCTATCTGAAAATACACCCGATATTAAAATGGAAATCCATCTCTCCCTGCTCTGGGTTGGGGAAGAAGAACTAATTTCAAACATTTGGATGCCTCTCAAAATTTTACGAGCGCGCCAGTTGAAATTTTTTAAATGCAAACACATTCCTCTCCATCTACCAAAATGAAGCCCGGTAGCAAACAGCAGTAGCAGTTGTTGAAGTTATGTAGGTTTTTCTCCCCCCCATTTCCAACATGGGTCATCGATCTGTACGAAAATGCAGCCAGCATCACCTCTCTGGCTTTCCTAAATTTTTGATAAAGCTTCACTCTTATGTTCCGTGGAACTGGGTCAAACATCTGTATGCAGGGCTGCCGCAAAACAGTTTTTTTTTTGTCTTCTGTTCTCCTTTTTTTCTTTTATAGTTTTCAACTTCAATTAATTTTCTTTCTTTTTGTTGCTTTTCATAAATTTCATTATGAATTCGTGATCATAGGCAGGAGCAGTCGGGTGGCGGAGGAGACGGTACAAGCCCATAGCGAGTCAACGAATCGCATCGGTTTCTTAACAATTTCTGTTTCTGTTGGAAGGTGGTGGCTTTTTTTTGTAAAATGCACATGCAATGTTTTGCTCAATTTTAATTGAAATTAATTTTCAATCTAAAATTGCATAATACGAGCCGAGAATGCATGCAGCAGTACGTACTCCACATGGAACGAAGTGGTGTGGCATAGGGCGCGCGTTAAAGGATTACGAACGAGAGCATATGGATCGTGTCTTGATTCTTTTTGTGTTCCTCTCATCCGTTCATTGTTTCACTTTCATAACTTTCAGCTGGGATTTGTGCGGCTGAAAGCGAAAGCATGTCATAGATGGCTAGAATTTATATGGAATGAATTCTGTAATCGACCCAAAAAGGGAGAGACCTACTTTCTACTTTACGGTACACGTATGCATAATCGTGGTACATATATATATGTAGTTTGGAATGTGTTTTACACTCTGGCAGGATGGTCGTGCTAACGCACACAGGAACCCAGGTGGGATGCACATTTTGCTAATGACATCCACCATAGGGAGTCACACCCCTTTGGGTTGAATGTGTTTGTTTTGTGAACCTGCAGGTGGAAAATGTGCAGGTGTTGGCAAGGGCGGCGAAGGAGAGGAAGGGACACTTTTAATGAAGGTTATCATCAAATTGTAATTAAGGTGCACTTTGAAAACTCGCTGGTAGTCCCCAGTGACACAGTGCCTGGGGACATGTGGGCGGTGCATCCTGTCATGATTCTTGTGTAGAGTTATAGCAAACGATTTGTTACGTCTTTAAAATTGGTTATGAAAAGAAAGCCTATTGCTGTCCGTCTTTAATGATGGTGACTTGTTTAAAAGCTATGAAGGTAAAGGCACCTCCTACACATTTTATAATTTGTATAAGCATACATTAAAATAAAATCCTGTCAACTCGGCCTTTGTTGAGAATGGAATGGTGGTTGGTTTGAGGTCGCCCTTAATGAGGTGTACTTGGAAACACGTGGGTCTATTACGCTGCCACTGTAAATAATAGGTCACACTGCCCGCACTTAGAACAAAATGTCAAACATTTATGCATTTCAAAATGTTTGACATACGCAGGCTTCCTATAAATATCGCTGAAGTCGTGAAAAATATATTGACCTGGTGTAGTCGTCCGGAAATTGACAAAAACGCATAAATATCTTAGAAAAGATTAATCAGAGCAAATACTTGTAGGTAGTAGCTTATTTTTCTTTTATGAAGTGGGTAAAAGAGTTTTGAGACCGAAAATACTCTGATATCTTTCACTGTTGCTTGACTCGATGGATATAGAAACTAGTCGCCGACTAGGCACAGTCCTTCTATTCAAAAGACTTTGACTTAATTTATAAAAGAACTGCACTCAAAAGGTTATTCGATTTAACAAAAATAAGATTATTCGAAGTTTTTGACCAAATTTATGTATAAGAGGCTATACAAACTTAATGCTAACGAAGCTGTTAAGACCGAATAATTGATTTTCTATTCAACAGATTTAGGACTCAGTGTGGGTGTGATTCTGTTTATCATTGGTAGCTTAAGAGGGATCTCAGATATACAGTTTAAACAATTTTATTTGACAATTTCTGTGGTTGATAAAGTGGTTTGAAACTCGGGCGAATTAGGAATATAATTATCATCTTTTTTAAAGTTAAAACAAGTATTTAGTACGAACTTTTCATCAAATGAATCGTATAATCTATAAAATTTAGGATCGAGAACAATTTGAACAATAAAGCTTGAAGTGAAGCATGCGGTTTTGGTTTAAAACTTTTGAAGTGGTTCGTGTTCCGACTAATTACAAAGCTACATTTTTGCTACAACGGAGTTGTATTTCTTTTAATATTGAACTATTGCCAGAAGTTGGTCATAAATTTGACATAATGCTTGAAATTTAGACATTAAAAGACGACGACAAAGTTTATCTGTACTCATAAATGAAAGATGATCGATTTTGTAAGGCGAAACGTTCAAACGTTTTCGTGTGCACGGATGATTTACTTCTGCAAACTTAATTCTTTCCAAGTTTTCGCCTTACAGAATCTGACCCCAGATTCCCTCGGGCAACATTTTTTCCCACAAAGAATAATTAGATTCCGAAAGCTGTAAAATGCTTCAGTAGGTATAGGTAACGATTTTTTTTGAGGCCACTGTAAGGTTCACATTTAAATATAAAGCCAATAAATTTTTTTTAGCCCAGCCTGCTGAATATTTCTTTTAAATCTAAACGGAAGCCACATCTACTTTTTGAAGGTATAGCCCTTTTATTAAAAGCTGATTCATACCTTTTTATAGCAGTTGGCAGATCTAGAAGATTGCCCTTTGTAAAAAAAAACATCGTGGCAACAAAAATGGGATCACTTAAGTCGGCATAACCATGATCTTTGTATTAATTTTACTATCCAAGTAGCGTAAAGTCTGATTTCGTTCAGAAAGCGTCTTTCATTAAGGACGTGACAACTTCTTTTTAAATAAAATGTAAATGTAAAAAAAAAAAAAAAAAAAAATAAAAAAAACTTGAGATATTTAAATAAAATGTTATTGGCTGCAATTACTATAAAAACATTTATGAATGGAGTTCGATTTCGTCATATGTCCACCACGGGACGTATGCAACGTTCGATACGTTGAACCCAGTTTTCAATGACTCGGCCGCACATTTCGTCCGATACGGCCGCTATTTCTCGTTCAATATTGGCTCTGAGCTCCTCTAACGTCGTCGGCATAGACCAAAGATTTAATGTAGCCCCACAGAAAAAAAAAGTCTAGATGCGTTAAATCACACGATTTCGGTGGCCAATCGATGGTAAAAAACCGTCTTATTGGAACCAAATATCACCGATGTCCAATTTATGCAATTGCTCAAAGGAGTAACGTTCCAACATGTCTTTGTAGCGAATAACATTTACCTTAACGTGACGGTCATTTTCATCGACGAAAAAAAAAAAAAAAAAACGGCCTAATGACGCCACCGCTTCGCCACGCAAACCGCAACAAACATTAACTTTTTGGGAATGAAGTGCTGTTGCATGAGGCACATTGACGAAGCTGCTTAACCAAAAATGCTCTTCATCTCTGAAGATTGAAAATTGGCGTTTACGCACTTAAAGTTGCGTCCACCGACTCGGAATTTCGGTAGTAAATTTTAATTATTTGTAAACGTTGTTCCTTCGTGTACTTTACCATCGTGATGAAAATGTTGATTTTACTGAATATTTTGACATTGACAGTTCGGTAATCGGCTCAAGGGTACTTTCAGCGTGAAAGTTTGAAGTTCTCAAGTCGCTAATGAAAGACCCCTTATAAGTGCATTGGTTGGAAGCATTGGAAAAAAAGCGCAAAATGTCTATTTTGTTATATATTTTCGAGAACCTGCGGTCGTGTGTCGTTAATATGGTGCAGGGAAATAACTTAACGGGCAATAAATTCACATGGGAACCAACTTGATCTCGAGTGGGAAATAAATTCACTTGTTTTATGTGAAATTATTTCCCATTGAAAGTGAGCATGACAAAAAATAAGTTATCGCCTGCCAAATCAGTGTTCGGTGGGAAAAAGTTTGGCCAATTTAAATCAACAAACCTTGCAAAAGTAAACCCTTTATTTGGTCCGTTCTATGAACTATTTTTTAAGGTTTCTTTCTCGCCTGAGCGGAAAAAGGCACCTCAACCTATAAAAGAACTATCTCACCACTCTGTCCAACTTAGAACTCGGTTTATGTTTAAAATACCGCCTTCCAAAGAAAGCAGTTCCCAACTAAGTTATAAATCAAACCCCCTTTTCTATAAAAACAAATCGCCCACTTAAAAGGTCTGACAAATCTTCACTGATCTCCATTGGTTTACTGATCATAAATCCCTTATTGATGTCACCACCTCTTCGGTCTATGGCTACTAACGAATCTTTTGTTTGCAACATATCATAATGATCGCATAAAACATTTTTTTTTTCATGATCAACGTCAATAATGTATAATTCATCTTTTTTTCGAGAGATTTCAATCTAATCTCTAACCTTTTAATTTAATTGCATCAAAGGAGAAGGTTAAATGCCATCAATCAGTTACAACCCATTGTCATCTCAGTGTGTGAGGTTGAAGATAAGCACGTAGAAAAATAAAACAGAAAAAAAAAAAATCACGAAAAACACAAATATATGTAATCTGAAATCTTTTCTGGAATGTGGAATACCATGAACTCGGAGATAAAGAGTTATGATTATGATACACTACACTAAACACAAAGTCATCTTTTAACACTGTCATAAAGTTCCTCTCGTTCTAATCTCATCCGTTTGTCTCGTGCTCGCGGTGGCAACTCCAACTGTCACTTACCATTACAAAATGAGGTAAGAATGAAAACAACGATATCACGGAACAACGAGCTAGTAAGGCACCTACTCTTTGCATAGCTTTGTGTAAATATTTTCCTTCTAGTGATACCCGAGCCAGATATGGGATTCCCCAAACCGAAACTAAATCTGCGG
Source organism: Cheilosia urbana (assembly GCA_946477585.1). Lineage (NCBI taxonomy): Eukaryota > Metazoa > Arthropoda > Insecta > Diptera > Syrphidae > Cheilosia > Cheilosia urbana. Next base: position 11,434,750 of record OX297854.1, on the reverse strand, counting down.
CTTTAAGTGAGTAATTAAGTTCTTACTTAACGTAAGATATTACCGAGGAATGCCTTATCTGGAAATTGTTTATATTTTGCGGAATTCGCATATGACAAGGCGTTAGCTTATCAAGCAGCAGCATGCAAAATGAGAGCTTCAGTGGAGTTTAATCTTAAAAAAAGAGAGGTTTCTTTGTTGTTCTGACCATGAGACGATTTAATGTTTTGAACCTGCGGATGTGATTAAAGTATTTTTTGTTAGAAAATTAGAAGGGATGTAGGTCCGTTGATTAGGTTTATCTTAGTTTACAATGGGTGTTGACCAAGTTTTTTTATATTACAAGCTTTTCAAGTGAAGAAAGGGTTGCAATGGCGAAATTCATTGCATGAAGAAGGGGGTACAATTTATATGCTTTCAGTGTGATTTGGGTTGGATACTTGCTACATGGTGCGTGTCTGAACTAGATAGAACGAGTACTTATAAGTAGATTCCTTCCATTCGTTTCAAGCTTCAACTCACACAAAACGAATGGTTGTGAGAAGCTAAGCCTAGGTTTGAGAGACGAAAAGAGACCCGACAATGGTGGCCTGATTCGAATATCTCTCGAATCTATATACTTTACTTCATAAGTGACATGTTCGGTGATCTACTTGTACGATTGAGTGTATGCACAAGTGATCAGCACAAGTTACTTGGTTGTCATTAAACCTTTATAATCAATCTGTGATATTTTTATTTAGTGATGTCTTCAGTGTTATTTATTATTATTTATTTAGTTATAGTGTTAATGTTCTGTGGAGTCATAAACATGTTAAAATATAAAAACAAAAATCCGACGTATTAAATAAACGAATACCCCTGAAGATGTTGGCAAAAAACCGACGAAACGTAGGGTGCAATGGTGAATTAAAAGTGTTATAATTGCATCTAAAATAATAAGACCATTAAGCATATCAAGTATGCAGTTTGCCTTCCCATTTTGTCCTGAAAACATGGGGCCTCACTGATAATAATTCCCAATCTTTACCTTTATTTATTGTAGGCCACAATAGGTAGTTTTTGTAAGGAAAATATTAAGATTTCCGTCAATTTGAGAACGCGGTCTAATGTACATATTGGCAAGTATTTGATTTGATTCACTTCCCAGTAGAGGCCACATAGCGCCAGTGAATTGCAACAACGCAATTCAAGAACAAATCTTTACTGTTTTCCAGTTCTGAGAAGACTGACCAAAATTGTGCTTGATGATGTAAAATTGTGACTACAAGTCTTGTAAAAGCCAAATTGAGGATGCGAACGGATACACCCCCTGAAATTCATCCACCACATATGAATGACATTAGGGCCGCGTGTCACTTCACAGTTTTCCTCCGAGATATCACGTGATTTTTTAAATCTTGATAAACAATAAAATGGAATAAAACCTAAACTACTTCCAAGCATTACAGAGGAAATAAAATTAAAAGGAGTCAAAAAAGCTGCTCCGAACTCTTTCATTTTTCGTAAAACATGCCTAGAGGTTTTGGATCTTTGTCAACTCTAAATCTTACAAAGGCAGAGTTAATTTTTTCTCTTTCCTAGCAGCAAGTTTGCCTAAGGCAGTGTAATACTTGAGCCCTTTCCAGATAGGCCTCAAGACCAAAAAGAGGACATAAATGGCCTTCACTTTTAAATCGACACTACTCAGTTCAACTTACACAGTTCATAGGCAACTCTTCATATGCCCTCGATCTTTGGCTATTTTTAGCCACTGTTCCCAGACTTTAAAGACTGTTTGTCCCTTTATTTTGTCATCAAAATCTATAGTTCCCCTAAATTAAAAAAAAAAATCCCCTCTTGTTCCCGTGAAATTTGCACTTGTTTTCATATAAAAACAATTAAAAAAAAGCTACTGTTTTTATAAACAAGCTTAAAAGAAGCATGTAACATAAAAATATATACACAATAATTTCTTTTTCTTTTAGACTTACGTAATATCAAGACGAGAGAATGCATTCAGATAGACTCCCATAGTAAGTCCTACGGAGACGTTCGATGGGCTGTTTTCTTTTATGTTTAATATGAACAATTTATTCTTTAAACATTTTTGTAATAAAAATAAGTTTTAATTTTATTTTTAAGCAATTTACGTTTCACATTTTCATCCTTTTTTAAGTTTGTCCCTCGTTTTACCCTTTTTTATTCAAAAAGTGCAAAAAACGGTCAAATTTGGCGCTTTTTCCCTCAATCTGGGATCATTGCTTTTAGCCCTTATAAAAAAAAAAAAAAAAGTGCGCATAACAGGTCGGTATAGGCAACCTAGGCGAAGCTTCTCCCAACCTTTCGTTTGTTAAAAGTTTTAATTTGTTTGAACGAATGGAAGAGACCTACAATTTTATGACGAGTCCCAAAGGCTACATTAAGAAGCTCTTTCGTGACAGTTACAGCCCTCGGATGTTTGTAGACTTTCGTGAGAGGTGGCCCCGATAAAATGAGCATTTTTCAGAATCAGTGATTCATCTTTCTGGTGTCTCTATTTTTGCTATAATTCTGGCGGCTCAAGTATAAGTTCTTACAAATTAGTAAATTCTCAAACTTTTTAGGGGAAAAAGTGCAAAGTGACTTCAAAGTTATCATCAAACGCCGTCAACGCTTCAAGGACCGAAACACTGTCTATTACAGTTGCAATTGAACCACAAAAGAGACACTACTCCATCAAATAATATAGGCAAAAGTGATCAACCCTGTGGTACTACATTTCCGCCAAACAATTCATTTAAAAAAAAAAAAACAGAATTATATGAAACTATTCCCCAGCCACACTAGCGCCATCATGACATGATGACTAATTTTCATATCAAAGAAGAAATTCCAAATCAGGTAGTCGTCAAAACGAACAATACCCGGACACATCAACAAAGACAATACCCAGAAGCGTTTAAATCGTCTTCATTCCTAGGCGGTAGATAGACAGCAGTCAGACAGTTGGGGGAAATTAATTTCCCGACAGCACAGAAAAGAAAATGGCAATGCAATGAAATAATAATGAAAATTAGAAAACAGCTTGAGAAGGTGGAATTATGCAAGCACCCACTCACCCAGCATTCGGGCCAGTTCAGCTCATCTTTTCATCTTTAGCATTTCTCCCCACCATACCAAAATCATCATTTTCGTTGTCGCTCTTCTTTCCCATTCATTTTCCACCAGATCACATTTCAGGCGGAAAATGCTTCACCCCAGCTAATATTAAAAAGAAAAAAAAGTCCCTTTCAATGTAAAATGTAAATTGTGTAACACAAGTTGGCTGAAAGTTATGCAGATCATTGGAATGTAGCGCGAACTGCATTGAGCGTGCAGCTCCGGTTGAACACCGCACTAGATACACTTTCTACACCAACAACTGCAACTGCTGTCGATCTCTCGGCTATTAAGATGATGAGATTTACCCGCCCAGCCGCAGTGACTCATCGAATGTAGCGCATTAATGTGATTCTAAATGGGATTACAGAACGCACACCAGAAATTTCATGGAACATGACATTATGGCACCCCCACAGAATTTTTTTTCTTCTATATATGTGATGCCGGCCGTCGTCGACCTAATAGCCACGGCTCAATTACACCGAACCGACCTATTCATTAAGTCGTCTATATAAGCCGGCAGAAAAGGAATGGAAAACCAAAAACAGACACGTTCCAGCCGCACCACGCGATATGTCTTAATCCATCAGAGGAAAACCGAAAAAGTTCTTCGAGTTGGATATATTTGTCAGCTATCCATCTGGCGTTTGTCGTCTGGTTTGGGGAGATGCTGATGGTGTGTGTAAGCTCCTCTGTAGACCGGATTCATAAACTCTAGAAATGAATTACTATTGTCGGGGCGATTTGTCTGATTCAGCTAATTACTTGTCAGGAGTTGTGTTTCGTAGGGGATTCCTATTTATAAGCATTTGCCATTAAGAGAACTAACTGGGGTGCATAGTACACATACATACGAGTATATAGGTGCAGACAGCAACGGGTATAGAGAGTTATTTTTTCCGAGACAAACATAGTCTGGGTTGTGCAGTTTGGAATCGAGAATTTCCATCAGACAGATGGAGGGATGGATTGGGGGTGGTTTTTGGAAGGTCGAAATTAATGAGAGATATTTTACAGTTCACTGGATGCACGGGATTTTTTAAAGGCACAGCCATTATAAATGTGTAGAAAATCACTAGTCACATATTTTTGCCAACTGAGGGTTTGAAGAATTGCTTAACATGGATGTAAAAATGGGAAGAGGTGACAAAGTTCAATGTACACATTCATACAACTGCAGACAGCTGCATAAATTTTTAAATTCCTTTTTGTCTGCAGGTTCGTTACGCCGAAATGCCTTTTTTAGACAGGATTCACTTTCCGACAGAGCAGCATTCACTGCGAAGCCGCAGATACTGACATATACAAAGCTGTTGCATAAATTTTGTTACTCAATTGGGTCCTTTAATTAATCGCGTTTGATTCAGTTTGACTTTTAACAACAATTGAATCGACTTGTCGAGTGAATTAGAACGACAAAGACTTTACTTTTGCAAGAGTTAGAGTCTGCAGTCCATCATAGTCAAAAAGTTGTTAAATTTCACCTTTCGGGACCAAGGGTTAACTGCGAAGGGAAGCAATATTTTCAGCGGAGCAACAAAGATATTCGTATTCTTTAAGTATGCTTGCCTTTTGAGGATCACTCAACAAAGGAGAATGAATGGTTATTAAGTCGAAGTGGGCTTCAAAAACTTGCAGGTCTATTGTCACTTCAATATACCTACCGTTTTTGACACTGACCCATTTTTTTTTGGAATAGTTGCCAGCATGATCAGGCATTCGATCTTCATTTTCAAGATCACTGAAGCTACATAAGCAAAATATTCATTTTGGAATAATAGGTTGGTTTGAATTTCATATATTTGAAGAGAACATGTCACGAATGAGTACAAGTCGACGAAATATGCAGATTTCTTCCAAAATAATCATGTATACTCTACTCACGACATCCAAACATCAGCAGAGCCCAAACGGAAAGTGTCAATTTGGGACGAATGGAAGGGTCGTACAATTTCATGCCGAGTCCGAATCGAGAACATTATCAAGGAGAGTTATATACTACGTAATTTGCGCTTTTCTTGGGGATCAAACATGACGCCCTCCGCTAAGTAGTTCACCCCATTAATCACTGAAGGATTTTGTGTAAATAGTTGCCGCAACAGGTCCGGAGGGACCCTAGGCCTGGCTTCTCACAACCACTCGTTTTGTGTGAGGTTTTCATTTTTCGAACGAATGGCAAGGGTTCTAAAATTTTATGCCGACTCTAAACGGCTAATTGAGAAGCTCTTCCAAGGCAGTTATACTCTCGGATGTTTGTCAGACGTTCGCGAGAGGTGGCGTAGTGGAAAAAAAAAACCCTAAGTTGGAATTTGGGTTTTCGCTGGATTCGAACCTGGGACCCCTCGCTTAGTAGTCCAATACACCCACCACTAAGCCACTGCGTGAACTGGATTACTATTTCAAATTTTAAGCTATGGAAACTCCAAAACTCAGAGCCTTAGTAGTAACCCTTTGACACCTTACACCTATTTCGACCAACTTCGGCACTTTGTGGCTTTGCTTTGAGTCTTGTGATTTGCAAAATATCTCACATTGAGAATGAAAAGCAAGCTGTATTACTATCAATTTTAAAATAGAAAATACATTACTAAGTCTTTGTGTGTAACAAAACTGCAAAACTTTGCGGAGAGAAGAAATGGCCCTTGTCAGACAGTTTAAATATTCTGCGCAGCAATTGTAGACATCCCTGAGAAACCCCACTCATACGGGCTACAGTAGACAACCCTGAGGAGCCCCACGTTATTTCATAATTTGACAAGCTTTGTTATTAAAACTAATACCGGCCACAGTAGACAACCCTGAGGAACCCACGTTAGTTCATAATTTGACAAACTTTTTTCTTAAAACTTATACCGGCTACAGTAGACAACCCTGAGGAACCCCACGTTATCTCAAAGTTTTCCAAGCCTTTCTTTGTTTATAAAACTAATATGGGCCACAGTAGTCAACCCTAAGAAACCCCCCGTTATTCACGTATTTCTATACACATTAACGTGAATTTTCTTAAAAAAAAAGGCTACGGGAAAGTGTGGATATTCAGTGATTTAAATGTCGCACCCAAATGGGTGTACATAGGTTTAGTGAATGATATATCTGCACTCTGCCGCCTGTCCCAAATACCCAAACACTGCATCTCTATACACCTACCAATCACAAACACTCAGTCGACAGTCATCGTGGCCAAAATTCCCTAATTAATTTTAAACCACTTTCAAACAGACCATTTCGCTACAAACACTTAATTAATTCGTTATGCATTGTAACTGTCACATAAAATAATTAACCGAAGCGTAAACATTCTGAAGAACATCTGTAAATACCGCGCACACAGCCTCCTCTCCGACAAAACACTTAATTACTCATAAAAGCCAACGCCAAAATATATATAAACAAATAAAGAACGTACAGTATTTCAAAAAATTTGTTTATCTGTGGCGTCTTGCCACCCCCACGCATTCTCAGCGCCAGTTCCACACAGCATCTTTGGGGGGCCGACCCCCCATTACCCCATCATATGACACACATCTCTGTGCCGAAGATCAAAATAAATCTTTCAAAAAATTATTTCAATTAAATTGTGATTTGTAGTCACATGCACAGCGCATTTTCTCAATCGCAACTTACAATTCGAAATGAATGAATGGAGTTATACCCTCTATAGTTACACTTTGCCATTCTTAACTTGGAAAACAAATTGAGTCTTAACCACTCGACAAAAGAGCCAAAGGGGAACTGACCCAGTTTCGCATTCTGGAAGGAAAACAACAAAATGAAAAACAAATTAAAGACTTCCCCCTTTTTAACGGTAGTCTCTGGTCTTTTGACTTGTTTTATTTTTGTTTTCTTTTTAAATTTTGTTGTGGACAACATTCCAGTGGCCGACCATCTGACCAATATTAAGGACAATAAACTCAGCCCTTCCCTCGCATATGGCTCTGGCAGCCTGGGCGATGAAAATCGCCGCAGGAGCCAAACCAGTTCGGTTCTACAATTTTAGCAAACAACCGCTACTGTCGACGACAACTTTTACGCACATATACCAGTTAACGATTATCATCATCATAATTGCAATCAAGTTCATTGATGTTCTACCGGAAATTGGAAACTTAATTGACAGACGGCTCACAAAAAAAAAGAAGAACAGCCATCGCAAAATAATGAATGAACCGCTATCGACAGACGGAACCAGTCGGACTTAATTAAATCGGAAAATCACTCGTTTATTGGTTCTAATGGAATTCGAGTGTAGTTGAAATTTTCGTTGAAAGACATTTTCAACACTCGCCACACGGACGAAATGTTTTAATTAGGAATTCGATTTTGATTTCTGTTTAGAGTAGCCGAATGGAAGGTGCAAATGATTGTTTGATGTGCATGTGCGTCGGAGTCGTACATCGGGAATACCATAGCGAGGTATACATTTCGCAGCTAAATGTGGTGGTAATGTGCTGTTTGGAATGTAGGTCATGAATCGGTGTGTAGCTGATTGACTGACATGCGGATGCGGAAGACGCGCTGGACTAACTATTTGCGAGAAAGCTAACATAAACAGGGAATTTTTAAATTTGTTTTGAAAACAAACAGGATCCAGGATCCATTCGGTCGAATGAAAATAAATAGCTGTTGACTATCTGAGAAGGTAGAACAGTTTTGAAAGCGAAAAATGTAGCATAGTGGGTTCAATATCCTCTCCGCTATCAGCTGCTTAGATCTCTGCTCTTGAACAAAGGCTAAAGATAAAGAAAATATAATTTATCCTATCTTTTAGTCGGGACATTTTGCAATGAAACTTCGAAAAACGGAATCAATTTGAGGCAGCCGTTCTTAAATCTAAGAAAAGAAGTTTTATTACAGCCATTCGTTTGATTTTTAGACCAAATCGACGAAAAACGATCAACTGTCAACTATGTAACTGAACGACGTCCTATCCTTACTACTTTTCATACTTACACTCGCAATCTTGTAGTGAAACACGTTGCAAAGGCTTTTAACTCGATCCCTCGTGAGTCATGACACCCCATCTTCAAGACATGTCATGCACAAACCACAAACATTTTATTCATCGATATTTCGACAACATCAAATGAAAACAGTTGGTTAAAAATGCAGACAGAAATGTGCATAAGAACATAGGCAGTGAAAATACTTTCAAAAAGTATGGACGCAGTGCCAGTTTCTTTAGCTTGTACACAAACCAAGTTCTACTGAAATTGTCGCACAGAGGGCGTACTTCAATAATAAGTTTTAAGCTAATAAACTACTGACTTTATGCTGATGCAATGTGAATGATATTTGTTGTCCTTAGCTGAGAATGAATAGTGAAATGGTCAGAGACGAATTTTGCGCTAAAATTCGAATTTTAGTTGCAACAACAGTGCAACAAGATTATTATTTTTATTTGCTTTGAATTAGTCAGTCAATTACATTGACTCAATAAACGTACTATAGAAGTTTAGCACAATCTAGGAGCTCAAGGCGAATGTCCGAATCGAAATCCTAGCACTAAAGCAAATAAAGCTTAGGAATGTAATCGAAAATGCTATTAAGGTCTGTGTAAGTCCCAAAAAGGCGGTCATTCATAGGTTAAAAGTTTCCAGTCTGTTACAAGTTGCCGTGCAAACTACTGGACATATTGCTTGGAAACTTTTTTGAAATATCTCTTAAGACTCCGAGAAGGCTATAGGCTATGTCGTTAATTACCACGCCTACATTTTGTAAGCGTTTTTCAACAAAATGTAAATTTCACGCTGCAAACAGAGTGGCGGGCACAAATGGTTGTAAGTAAAATTCAATTTAAAATCAAAATTGGAGCAACAGTTCCATAAAGACCCAATTTTTTCAGAAAGAAAATATCAAAATTATTTGTAAATAAAAACTTTTTGAGTTAGCATGAACATGTAGGGCTCTTTATATACAACAAATGGTAGCTTTCTTAATGCAAAATTTTGTAAACAAGAAGGAAATTCATTGCGGTCGTCAACTGCTTTGTTGTATTCAATAAAAAAAAACGACTTGTGGTCATCAATCAATTGGTGCAAGTGGTAGGCGTTTGGTTAATTGAAAGCGAAGTGAAGTGCGTGGAAATAATAACGATTTCCATTCAATAAAATTTAGTACTGGCAAGGTCTTCTTTGGAATCAAAAAGAAATTCGAAGACGATGCTAAGGACTGCTTGGAAGTTAGAAGGAGCTTAGTATGAACTCACGTAACTCATAGCTTTATGGAGGGGAAAGTGGATCGAGCGAAATTAAGTTCATTGCGAAGTGGACATTTTGACAGTCAACTTTCCACAAAGTGTCAGTTTTGTACATTCCGATAAATGAAGCCCATTTCAGCCATAAATTAGAATGGCATCGCGATTTCATACATAAATAGGCGAAGGAAAATATTTAAGAACCCCTTTCACTGCCTTAAGTAGTCGCAGTGGCTTTGTGGTTAGTGTGTTGGACTACTAAGCGAGGGGACTCATACTGTCTTGAAAAAGCTTCTCAATTAGCCGTTTGGAGTCGTTCCAAAAATGAAAAACTCACACAAAACGAATGGCTATGAGAAGCTAGGCCTAGGGTCCCTCCGGACCTGTTGCGCCAACTATTTATTTTTATTTTCACTGCCTAACAACATATTCGCTTAAATTTTTTTATTGGGAAGATTGTTCAGAGATGCAATGTTGTCTGTAATTTGTTTCCCAATGTTGCTTAAAAGCCAGGTCAATATAAAGGTAGAATTTCTACCACTGGGCGAACTCTAGTTCTTCTAAATCGTCCATTCCTTCATTTACCAAGGATCCTTTCGGACAGTATACCTATGCAACACAACACTTAACCTTGCCATCAGAAATTACCACAACCACATGATTTCAAAGCGAAATTCCTCACGCTTTCTTACCAAATCTCAGAACCGCTGCCCATTTGTCACTGTTTCGGTTCAGTTTTCTGCCAAATTATGTGTGGCATATCGAAATGCTGTCTCTATGCAGTGCACACCGTCAATTTAATTGTGCATTTTATTACATTAAGTATGCATTTCTGCCAAAAAAAAAGACAAAAAAAACCCAAAACCAAGAAAATGTTGCAATTTCTCAACACACACACAGCGATACAGCATCAATTGAGTTGACTGCACGAACAAATCGTAAAATCGCCTATTGTGCGGTTTTTCACCAACTAAATGCCAACCGAAAAAATAATTCAATTTCATATCAAATTCTATGCGAAACGTGCTCCGCTGTGTGGACTGTGGCTTTGACATATTTTTCATACTGCGAAAACGTTTTTTCCTTATTTTTTTTTTTTTTTTGTTGCTAAGTCTTGAAGAATGTTTTCAACAACAACAGCAGAGAGACAGCGATAAAATATTGCATAACTAAATGAAATATATATCTTTAAGACGGAAAGGTTCGACCAACAGTACAATACTCGTACAGCAACAATAACATTTCCTTGACGTGATTTCTTCTACCATATATGCTTGTGTCGATGCTCTTTGTCTGTGCAGCGGGGAAACAAAATTCCTTTTCATTACATACCATAACACGACACACAACATAACAAATACCCATGAGTATGAGCTGAGGATATATGGATTTTTGGCTGCAAAATCTTTTAGTCCAAGTGTGACGACCTTCGACGGTATAATATGTGTTGTCTGTGTGTCTTACCTGAAAATAAACAAGAAAAATTAAAAACATTAATAAAGATTGCAAGCGACAATGTCAGACTATCTAAAGGTATTCGTATTCATAATACAGCCACCAAAAGAGAAGGTGTAGCGAATTTCTACTAAATGATTAATTATGATGTTTACTGTTTACTGAGCGGGGCGAGGGGCGATTAAGGGCAAAGATGGAAAGCAGCTGTCATCTGTAAGAGCTGTCTGAAGGTTAACAGGCGATGCTTTCGAATAATAATATTGGGAAAAAAGAAAAAAACAGACACGTGCTTCGTCGGTTACTTGCACTCAAAGCGTCTTGTTGACTCGGCAAGATGATGGGCAAACATAAACAATGTGATAAGAAATTTGTGGTCAAAAAAGGTCAATTACGTGGTTTTGATAATTCAAAATCACTGTGAGATAATGCAACGCACATGGCTACATCCACGGAGCGGCATAGTAGATATGTATCTTCAAAAGAAAGCCTTGTGGAGCTTCGCTTGACAGGCTTGAAATGACAATGGTCGATAGTCAGCATATTACCGATGGCGTTTCTCGCAAACGACTTATTTTATTTAGTCGACGTGAGTTACTTCTTTAAAATAAAACTGATAGTGAGTAAATACAGAAAGTTTAAATGCACTTTCGATAGTTTTCAAAGTTTCGAACTCACTTATTTATCCCAAGTTATATCTTGTTAGTGAGAATTGCGTGGCTGACAACGAGTACCACTAAATTGATTGTAAACAAGGGAAAATGTCATGTTACAGTCCCTCTGTGGAGATATGGAAGTAATTTTACTTATTTAATAATTCCAACGGCAGGGCATTGTCATATAAACTTTATGATTTTAGGAATTTTTTTTTTTTTCGAAATTTCGAACTCACTGGTTTTGCGCAAATGATATTTCGGTAAATGGTGGAGATGCCTGTTCGACTGTATAATGCAAGTGACGTCTGCAAAGTCGAAAATTTCCACTCCTCTGGCTAACAGGTCAAGAAGGACATCAAACTTGGTCTTAGGGCAACTACATATTACAGTTTCGAACTCACTTATTTGCCACAATCCAAAAAACCATTACTGTCACTTGCCACTAACAGAAATTTGGATTGTTCTTGTCCCTTAGCCATCTGGGTGACTACCACTGATGCATAGAACCGCCGTCTAGCTTAACGGTACGATTAAATGAACTGAAATTAATTTCGATTTTTCGAACTCAATTATTTGCGGCAGTCGACGTTATCAAGCAGTGAGTAGTCATTATTTTGCGTGGCCAATGACATTTTGTGAGCTATCGCAAATCTCGCGAAATAACGCTTTGAATGTGATGTGTGGAAGTAGTAGGAGTTAGTAGGAGAATCAGTGGTAAAATGTTTGCGGAAGATCTCATATATATTTTTTGTTTTTTTTTAAGCTAATCTCAACTTAGTGACTCAAGTGTCACTGGTCTTTAGGATATATGTCCAAGGAAGTTTCACCACCAGATCCCATATAGTACGAGGAACAATTTATTTTTGTCGGTCAAAAATCGTAAAAAGTCATTTTAGGAAACGCACAGTGTGAGTGCGATAACAGGAATTTTTCCTTAATTCATGTGCCCTTGCTGAACTAGATCTTTGTCTGTTAAAAATCGTAAAAAAAATCTATAGTTTTAGGAAACGCACACGCATGTGCGCTGGCAAAGTTTGTGTGCGATAACAGTTTTTTTCTTAAATGCATGTGCGCTTGCTGAACTAGTTTTAGTTTTAGGTAACGCACACGCATGTGCGCTAGCAAAGTGTGTGTGCGATAACAGTTTTTTTTTCTTAAAATCATGTGCGCTTGCTAAACTAGACAAATTACCCTTCCTTCATCCATTTAACCTGACTTTCAACATAAGACACTCGATGTCACCATATTCCGCTAATCGATTCTTGTAAATTTCGGCGTTGACATGGTCAACGCTAGCCTTTCGCTTTAGTTCTTATGGTTTATAATAAGCTTTTTTTTTTAAAGGAAGAAAACTACAATGATATTTTAATGACTGAAGTTGGATGCGTTTGAAGTAATTGGATGGCTATGAGATTTTAAATTTGCATCAGTTTGAGAACGAATTAAAGCACTATATGCAAGAACAGCTAAATGGATAAGAGTTCTGTCCCTTTATAGGTTAAGTTTCGTTTTCATAAACAAATTTAATTTTAGATCTTTTGAGAACGAGAAAGCGTACGCACCAAATTCGATTTATTCACCATTTTCAGCAGCGTCGTAATTAAATTACTTTTCAAATGCCTGCCTGTATAGCCTAGTTTCGTAGATGAACAAAATTCTATAAAACCGAATACAAATTATGCAAATCAGTGGTGCGACCCTCGCGATACAAAAACTATAATAATGCCAAACGAAATGATTTAAAATCGCCACTTTGCACTCCATAACTCTTAATGGCCGACCATTTAAAAATGTTGCCGTACAATTTGCGAAATTAAAAACCGCAATTGGCAAATTATTCATCGCACAAAGCGCTTCCTATGTTATTTTCCCCGATCAATTATTATCATTCTAAACTTGGCTTACATCTAGTAATCTGCTCCTGCCTCCGCCGGCCCATCTGTTCGCTACAAAATCATGACCAATTTTATATGAAGATCGCGCATCCCCAAAGGTCATACTCATTACACCTCCCAGTGCGAATATCGCACTTTACGGCGCAACATAAAAATAAAATAAAATAAAACCAGCAACCGGCAATCTATGGCCACAGCTAATTATCATCGATTGTTTATGAGTAACACACTCGCCGGCTCAGACTCACACAGCGGATACAATTGCACTCGATAGAGATACAAAAATTTACATGTGAACGCGAACATTCTAATTTCAGTGTGTCCGTGTTTTTTTTTTTTTTATTTTTATTTTTTTTTTCATTTTAGCAAAGATACTTTATCTCCATGCAGTCGTATCTGTTGCATGGATTCTTGTCCTCTGCTGTTCTCGGACTGAACGATGGAAAATTTATTGTTCGATATTTCTGCAGAACAGGTAACAACTGCTAATTATCCGCCATTACCTTTGTGTATTTTATGACTTATAGGCAGATAGATTTACATACATAGTTGCCGCGGGGAGCTGGCAAACCGACTATACAACAACGACGATGGCGACGACTTGCCCTGACATGAAACTAATAACGAAAAAGAGTAACAATTGCATTTTTGCATGCTTGTATATGTCTTTTCTTTATATGCCGATACATAGACATTTCCCAAATCGACGAAAGAAAAAAATAAAGCAACCTTTCGAATATTTGTCGCCATAAGTCGGGTGACAGGGCGCACAACACACCGAGAAGGGAGGGAATCAAGGCCAACGTGCACTGCCGCCCCCCACAGAGGGGCAGTGTTGCACTCTCGTACTCGTATACAATGTATGCATGTATCTGGAATCTCGGAAAAGTCAAGCATATACCACGTTATAGTCGGCGACCGCCACAGACACAGAGAGAGAGAGGTAAAAATACATATCGTATTTTTAGATTAAACTTTTAGCAGTTTTTGGATGTGGAAAGGATTTTTTTTTACGTTTGTTCGTTTTTTGATTTGTGCATTTTGAAAGGTGGCCCAGAAATTTGTCACGGTTTGGGCCAACGGGGGATTAAGTTGTTCTTATGGGGGTTTTTGTGTCGTTGTTTGCTAAGCATTTGGAACGGTTTCGAAATGAGAATGAAATGGGTCCCATTGATTTTTGGTTCATTTTGGAAATTTTTACAATTAGCGATGTGAAATGATTTCTTTAGAACAAATTAAATACCTATTTGAATGAAGAAAGACTCAAACCTATATAATGTATGTAAATCGTAGCTTGCGCTTCGTTCCAAATTAAAATTTAAAAGGAACTATTGGCTTATCCAAGTTCTTTTTTTTTTGCATTGATTAATAATAATTTGAGTATTATTTAAGACTTAAGGACAGTGACGACAGACAAAAATACATTTTGGTAAGAAACGCATTGAAAAAGTAGGCGTGGTTATGAGCGACACAGCTTAAGGCCTTCTCTGAGTTTTGAGAAACATCATCATTATATTGAATTGAACATTTAAAGTCTCTGTACACTTTTTAAGTATTTATTATGAAATGAGTAGAATGAAACTTATACCATTCGAAATAGATGTGCATTGTGCATAAACAAAAAAATGTGAGTTTATGTCGCCATTAAGGCTGGTCAATTTAAGTTAACAATTTCCCATACAAAATGCTTATCAGACAACCACTTTTGTTTCAGTTATTTAATTATGGAAAATACTTTTCGACATAAATGTCTTAAAATGTTAATCATAAGAAAAACTTATTTTTAAACGGCTGTATTTTTTTCGGTATATAGATGTCGCTTTTTTGTTTATAAAAAACATAAAAATCGAAAATTGTGGTACGATTTTTAGTATTAGGGGGAGGGGGGCAAGAATGACTGTTGAAGCGTTATACAGGGTGTCCGCCGAGAAGGTATACTACTTTGTTTTGCCGCCATTTTGGTAAACAGTCGTGAAGTAGACACGTGGCAAATTTATTACGGAAAAATATTCCAAACATTTAAAACATTTTATCAAAATCAATCATCGATTCCTGTGACGATGAGAAAGTTACGTGAATTTTTTTTGGAGTGCCAACAAAACGCACTATTTACCGTGTAGCGAATGATTTCGAAGAAAGAGGATCTGTAGGTGATAGGCCCAAGCATGGACCACAACGTACTGCAAGATCGGCTGAAAACATTACTGCTGCTCAAGGAAGTGTTCAGAACAATCGATCAACCTCAATTAACGGTAACTGTGAATGGGGAGCGATATCGTGATATGATTGAAAAGTTTTTAACGCCACAACTTCATGCTTTGGGCTTAATTAACATGTGGTATCAACAAGACGGTGCCACATCGCATACAGACAGGATTACAATGGAATTACTGCGAGAGCTCTTTCCACAAAAAGTTATTTCAAGAGATAGTGATGTTGATTGGCCTCCACGGTCGCTTGATTTGACTACTCCGGACTTCTTTTTGTAAGGATATCTGAAAAGCAAGGTTTATGCAAACAAACCCGAAACGCTTAGGCAACTCAAACAAATTCATGATGAAATTAATGAAATACCGCGTGAAATGTGTGAGAATGTAATGTAAAAATGTCAAATGTGCTCAAAAGGGCTCGCATTTGTGAGACTAACAGAAGCGGACATTTACCTGATATTGTTTTCCATACATAATTGCCGACATTAAATAAAACATTTATCAATATAAGATCCATTCTCTTTCATTTAATCAAAAATTATAAACAAACAAAGTAGTATACCTTCGCGGCGGACACCCTCAACAACACAACCTCAAAGATCCATTTTGCCCCACTAGCGGGGTAAAACGCACCTTCGAATGGGGCAAAATGGACCACCTATTTGTTAACGCAATAAAGAAACTATTTATACTTTTTGGGTAGGGTCTTATAAATTAGATTTGCTACGCACTATTTTAACACCAGTTTCCTGAACTTTAAATAGGTACTTTTGTAGGCGAAAAGTGAAGTTTGTAAAATATTTCTGTAAAAAGCTCAAAGTAAGCTGAAACCACTGGTTTATTAAGAGCTTGTGCTTTACATATTTTTTCTGATTTTCTAAGAACAAGCTTAGGATGACTTTTTTGGAAATGACGCAGACTTAATTTTCTAGCCATTAATTTCTCTTTGTCAAAAACTGAATATTTTCACATTTGTTTCAGCCAGCTTATAAGCTAATCCGCGTCTCGAGTTGGCATCCCTAATAGTCTCTTTTCAAACTCGACCAAGTTCAATAAGTTAATTTTCTTGTTCAGAATTGAAAACGGTCTTAAACTGTTTTATTCCTTGACCAGCTATGCCATTGTCACTCTTCAAATGAGGGTCGTTTTTGGAGTGTTTAATATCTTATTTGTTTTAAGACAACCTATTTCATTACTTTTTAAAGCGTTGATAGCTTTTCGCATGTTCTCCTTAACATTTCTCCATGTGGTGGCTCCTAAATTTGTATGATCGTATGTTTGGAATCTTTAGAAAGCAAAACCAACCGACCACCGGCCCATTTTGCCCACGACATTTCGTTCCTATTTGTCCCACAAGGGGTTTTTAAGCAAACATTAATGTTTTTATGAAAATAAGACTGGTTTACCATTCTTATTATACAAAAAATAAATATAATAAAAATTCGTATAATAGGTACTCTATTTTTTTTCCAGGAATTAAGACGGCTAGCTGGATGTCTTTCAAAAACTGTGAGTTTTTTCATAGGAAATTTACTGTTTTCGTGATTTTACGACTCAAACTGAAACCAACTTTACTCCTGTAATTGACTGTGACTATTAAAAATGAGATGGAACTAAAGTAAGGCAAAAATTGGTTTATTCCGTTTTGCCCACCTCTCCCGTACATTCTTATAGAAGTGAGTTTCGATTTTCGACCACAAGCGAAAATAGTCTCAAAAAATAGTCCCAACGCAATCTTTGCAGTTGTTTGCAGACCATAAAGGACATAAAACTCCCATGCACGTGGGTATAAGATTAAAATGTTATAGCCGTGTTTTCAAATTAAATTCCTATTAAGCGGGGACCCTTGAAATGCACAGAATGGCGTTTGTCAATCCCAACACTGAATATTTTGTTGCTTTTAAAAGGGTTTTGCTAATAGCAAGGGGTTTGCTTATATCCGGGGAGTACTGTAGAATTTCCCTTTGAATCTTGAACTGAATCATTTTTTTTATGAACGAGCAACGCCTGACGGAAATTGCTTTTGTTTTGTGTTAAATTGATGTGGTGATCTCACCTCTGACATGAGTCTTTTCTTTCGACTTGTTAAAAGTCTAAGATTCTTCCGACTATTTATCACCTCCAATACTGTGTCATTCCCACAACTATTCACTTCCGTACATGTAACGCCAATCTCATGCCAGAAATCAACCTGACCAGATCGACTAATTAGGTCAGTGTGCTGCATAATATGCAGCTCATTATGCCACCGAACGAATATTCCCCCAAAGCAAATTAGTCCCAATAGCAAATCGATTGATTTGTGACCAAACCTCATAAATTCAGTGGCGTTATCCAACGCCACATGCCACATTTGTCTTATACAAATTTATTTCAACAAAATAATGAAATTCCTTCCATGCCCACGCCGAAACTAGGTTATCTCTCATTCAAATTCAACAAATGTAAAACTGATGTTTTGTTGACATTTACCAAACGAAGAGAAGGCAAAATACAAAATAAAATCCAATCCTCCCGCGTGGACCACACATAAGGTGTAAGGCAATAGACCAAATTCCAATCGCCAATCACGCAGCAATTGCACAGAAAGACACAAAAAACACAGCAAAAAAAAAAAAAAATGCCAAAATGCTGAAAAGGCCAAAAACCAGTGTTTTATGGCCAAAATCTGTGGAAGGAAAAACGAACACAAAATCGCTGTGTATTACGTCAAAATGTTATGCCTCCAAAGAGACATGTCAACTGATAAGTTTTTTTTTTCTTCTTCTTTTCTGTCAGTTGTCACATGCAACAGACGGAGTGGTAGTATCGTTTCTTTTGGCGAAGAGTGAGTAATGTGGATCGGCAATATGGAACGTGTTTGAATTCAAATTCCGAAGACGCAAAAAAAAATTGCAATTCAATGCCAACAAACAAATTCGATTTGTTTGCAATATTTGAGCAGAATTATGAAATTCTTCGAACTTGGAATTCAAAAGGGTAAGGTGGTTAATGGGATTTCTTTTATTTTATTAGTTTGCAAAATATTGTGGGAGAGCCGCCATGCTGGGCCTCATTAGGAGTTTTGAAATAATTTTGTTTATTCAACAATTATGGAAATTTGAAATATTTTTCTTTTCATTTATTTCTCGCAATTACGCAAGTCAAGCAGTGCTGATGACTGCACAGAAGGTTCGGCTATAATTCGAGTTTAATGCGAATGACCGGTGGGACCGTTGAGACATTACTGGAGGGGTAATGTAGAGCTGGGATTTTATTGGTTAAATGTGATACCAAACGTTTAGGATACTTGCTTAAAAATTTGGTATGATAATGATAATTTTACATAGATCCATGTTTTATAATATTTAAAAAAGAAAAAGACCAAATGTATTTGTTAAGGCGTAGCTTGTGTTTGTAGTTCCACTTTACAACGAAAGCCTGTCAAAATTTATGAATATAATTCTGTTCCCTTTAAGTCGTGTATTTTGTATAAATAGAGTCCAAAAGACCCATCCGATTAATGGGTGACACAATTTTTACATTAGGTCGTATTCCCAATGTCATTGTTAGTCCTACTATTTAAGAAGCTTCTCAAAAGGTGATGTTTGGGGTCTTAAAGTAGGTAAAACTCATTGTCCCATTTTTAGAGCCACAATTAGGAGCTGTCATTTGAAATATTTACAACTTTTGTTACATAATTGTATGGAGGTTTTTAAAAACGCTTCAAGTCTTTTAAAATTTGCCAATTTCGAAGTAAGAAGGAAGCACCTCAGCAGGTACTTTTTTAGGGACTTGTAGGGACTAATAACTAAAATTCTGTAGGGAAATTACATTTTTGGCTTTAGTTTAGATTTTAGCCTGAATGGTTCCCTGGGGATGGCGATGGGCCCTCTCAGGCTCCTGGTCTTTTCTGACGATTTCAAAAACCCACTCAAACGAACCTCGTCACTTATTGTGTGGCAAAATACGACATTTTCCCGAAGAGGTTGGTTGCATTACTTCTCAGCTCGGGCAGGTGGCTTGAAAATTGTCTCCACTTGTAGAAGTTGTACTGTTTGGCACCGCATTTAAAGTCAAAATCTTGACATCTGAACCAAACTATCCGTCGCAAACCGTCAAAGCAACATCTTAATTGTTAGGCGTCACTAAGCAACACTTCGTCTTAGGACTCTAGAACATGTAACAACCTTTTTTAAATTTACAAAAATCCGTTTCTTTTTCGAACCATTGGTATGTGCGAGTTATATTTTTGCTACGAATGTAAGGGGTTGCCGTTTTTCCGGAAGTAAAGGTTACTTTATCATGACAAGACGTGGAACTCTGTTTAAACATTTTTGAAAGTTTTAGTGTGATTTTAGGAGGGTCTACTCCCAAACCTTAAGTATGTAAATATCTGGTAAATCTCACACTTAAAACAGACTCCCTTCCAGGTAGTTAAGGAAATTGTCTACCTCGGCCTCGATAACTAAATTCTAAGAAATTTTACGAAGGAGAATTACAATTTGATAATCGCTGTTTCTACGGCCTAGAAAGGAAATTTTGTAGTTAATCCCTTTTGAGAAACACTTAGGAGACCTCCATCATTCCAGTCCTGCCTTATAATGCAGAAGACGTTAGCCAAGGCGAATTAAGATATCAATCATAGTTTTGAGCCAAATATTCTTCGAGTTAATTTTTGTCCCTGTTGAATTGACGATCTTTCGGTCCAAGAAGTAAGGTATAAGATGGAATATAACAAGACGTTTGTGAATTTTATTTCAAGCATACTTTGAATACAACTGATTTTTGTATGTCTTGCTTTGGGCTCATTCGTCGTTTCTTCTCAAATGCGAGTACTAAAACTTATATTGCATTATTTTCCACCCCACGTTTCGTTGGTATTTTCCAACTTCTTCAGGGCGTCTTCACAAATGTTTTTTTCTAAGCTACGTCGTACATCAAAATGACCACAAAAAAAAAGTTCTTAGAACAACTTTTAGTCGACTTGTACTTCCATTTGAACTTACTATTTTTGCCGCTGGTAAACTATACAAATAAAATAGGTAGATAGCAACCTTCAGCAGTAAAACAAACATAAAAATCAATCGCTTTCAAAACAGACACCAAATTTTCACAAAGTTCAAAGATGCTTCCTGTTTGACAAGGAAAAACAATATTTCCGAGCTACCTACTTTTACGGAACAAACAAACGAAACCACTTGTTAAAATTAAATATAATCATTGCCAGCAAATATTGATTTTTTTCATTTTAGACATGTGTACTAATTTTTAGTACACACAATTTATTCGCAGATTAGGAAAACGGCATCAATATTTTGTAAAGCTAATCACAAAAACAACGTTGTCTTAAGCATACCAAAGTTTGCACAAAATCTTAGCGAAATTGTACTAAAATAGTTTTTTTTTTTTTTCTTTAAATTGCTTGAGTAAATTAAAAGTATTTGCATATCGCTATCGTGTGCCTGCCTACGAAATGCAAATCGGATATCTTGGAAGCTTAAGATAAACATCAATTATTATTTACACTTTGAAAGGCGAGGGGCTTCGGAACAATTAGCCGTACTGCATACGACAAATTAGTATCTACCGCTAGTCGACCTCCCACTCAATCAATATGTGTATCTTTTCTTATAGTTTTTTTTTCATTCCTTTTGTGTACACATACGTCAAAAGTTATTAAAACTGATTTTTTCCTGTTCTCTCTACTGCGGGCTTTTCTATTTCATATATGGAAATCATTTTGTATCACGGTTCCGCCCTCCACTGTTCGATGAGAGAATAAATAAAAAATAAAACAAAAACTTGTTATGCTACTGAACCGCAGTTGCTATCGAAACACAACTAAAACATTTGATATTTTCCACGCATGATTCATAATCGTAACGTATCTAGTGTCTGATGTATACGCTTTTTGACCGTACCAACAAGCACACTATGACATTTAGTTGTCAATCGTTTTATGGGCGCCTTTATGTTGTTCTTATTTCCATTTCGTCTTATTGTTATTTATTTAACCAAAAATAGATACACCACCTCTCCGGTATGGGGCGCAGTTTCTTTTTTTTTATAGTTTGGTGTGCGTGTGTTTCTTTGTATCACTCTAGGGAAAACAACATAACATACACGGTTTTGGTTCAGAGTTGATGCCAACCCGATCGATGTTCGCATTGTGTGTAAATCGGGCCGTGTTAGTTATTCATGCTACCGCGTTTTTGTTTTCAGAAAAATCCAAAAACAAAAAATAATTCTGAAGGGAAACAAATTTAAATGTTCACTTATAGAAATGTGTGTGAACATAAAGCAGCTCGGTTTGTAATTGTATCTCCATGTTTTAGTTGCATTTATGGAAATTTTCGATGTTTTCCTGGGGGTTGGGAAGATTTTATTTATTTGTAGGACGACAACATATTGAGACGTCAAATAAGGAGCATTTGAATCAAAACTGAGAATATAAACTTCCGCCTGTCAGAAGTGACATGTTCGTTTGTGTTGTTGATGTTGATGATCTAGCTGATGATGGAGCGAATGAGGATTTAGTTGTTAGACAGACAGTTATCGATGATAATTTATAAAACAGTGGAGATGTTTGACAGAGTTCTTTGTCAAATCGATAGATACTGACATGGCAATAGTTATGAATCGAAGGGTAGTGGGAATTCGAGATGAAGTTTCAACATAACGCTCCTTGTTTGGGTACAATATTTTTTGTTGGCCTCGAAAATGGTGACTACAACTTTGACTCAACTTGCGCTGTTTATAGAAATGCCCCTATACTAAATATCTACCACAATAATTGCGTACGTCATGATGTGATAGTTCTAATTTTTAACTTTTTTGGGCGCCAGTTAAGAAATAAGCCATTAAAAACGAACACGTTGTATAGTAATAAATATATGATAGTTTTAATTTTTTACTTTTTTGGGCGCCAGTTAAGAAACAAGCCATTAAAAACGAACACGTTGTATAGTAATAAATATATGAACTAACTTTTTAGATATATTGCAATAGTCAATTCATGTTCGGGCTAAAAATGCGGAGAGTTAAACGGAATTTTCATGAGGCTCCTTAAGAAATTTGGGATATATCTTGCTAGGCTCCATCGACTTGGGTCCATGATCAACTTTCATTAACTAGTGTCTGTTTTTTTAACAGATTCTCCGTCCTTTAAGGGGTCGTCCGTGAGACTTTGCGGGTTCTATTTGAAAAAAAATTCTTACTTGGACACACTTCTGAGGAATTATTCTAGACCTCGTTTTTCACATTCAATTATCGCGGAAATAATATACCCTAATCAGCTTCGCATACCTACTTTCCAACGTCCAATGGTAGCAGTCTAAGCGGGACACTGTTACGACTACAACTTTAAACGGATCGCATTGTATTACACGGGAGTAATCCAGCTAAGGTTCATGCCAAGCTTCCGACGGAAAGTAGGTTTTCGTGTATATATAACGCCAGCTTAGGCCCACACAACTCTGTTAGCTTCTGCCAAAGTTGCTGCTAGTCAATCCAAGTCATTGCGCATATCTGCCTATGAAGCACTGTAAAGTGAAGACCTTGAAGAAGTCGAGTCTTTTATCTAGTGCATTTCTCGTCTGTGCCGAGGCATACAGTCTAAACGGCTGTCCCTGTCTGGATTTTGTTCAAACTTCGGATTTGGATTTTTTTTTTTTTTTGCAATGTAACCTCAATATTAATGGTACTTCCCATATAAAATGTTCAAACCAGTTTAATTTGTTCGAAAACGGCTCGAACGATTTCAGATTAATTCGATGGGGTTGACATGACTGCATACCCAGTTTTTGGCTAAAAAATTGAATAACGATACTTTTGAAATTTCGACATACATTTCTTGAACAACGTCCATACGATTGTAACAAAAAGTCATTTCTAACTTCATAGCAAACTCAGTTTTTCTCTTTCTATCGTACAATCGATTTTTGAAAAAAGGTAATTTTTTTTTTAAATTTGATTTTCTTTAGTTTTCCAATCAACGGCGATAACGATTTTGACCAAAATGCATATTTAGAGTAAAATTGATGTTTCCAAAATTATTGTCCTTAATTTTCAATTCGAACCACCGAAAACGCAAATTTTAGAAACTGCTCATATCTCGAAAACCCTACTTTCGATTGGGATACAACTTTAAAAACCAAGTACATAATAAGTTGTACTCAATTTTCAGTTAAATAATTCAGCAATAGTATTTTTCGAGTTAGTAGTTATTATTATTTAAGAAGTAAATAAATTACATTTTAAATTTTTCATTTTACAGCACTAGCTACCTGGGCCTTCGGCTAAAGCTAATAGTTAGAATAGATCCGTCGTATAATCAACTGCCTGTGGTTGTGTTAACCATTAGTATTTGCTTTTATTTCATAATGAAACTCATAACTTATCACAACTGTTATCGACCTTAGCTAATAAATCTGCCCTTATCTGTCGCCCACCAGTAGAACAACTCATTACTGCTCAATATAATACGTGCGACTCGTAAATTAAAATACAAAGTATACTAATGTACTAAAATCACCGATGGTTGGTTAGTATCCGTATCTATCCTTAAGACGAATGTCCGGCCATTAAAGGCCACCTTTGTAAAATTATACAACTTGCGGCGGACTAATACCTACCACATTTGTAGAGCGTTTGAAAAAAAAAAGTGTAACCTCACCTGCAACGAAAAGAAGGAAAATAATCAATTATTAGTATCGCTAGATTATTGCTCATTTGAAAATGGTATAGTAAAATAAATAAACAGACACAAACAGAATACAATTTCATTGCTTATCGCCATGGCTACAAAGCGTGTACTACAAAAACCTCTTATCCACTACAGAAAGTGCGCATTGTGTGATATCTTTTATCTGGCAGAATGAAGAATTGTCCTCAATTGCTCCTTCTCTCTATATAGTACACCCATTCTACGGTAGACAAAGTGCAAAAAATAATAAACAAACCGACCGACGCGACACTCCATTTATTTGTTGCACTTTGTTGTGCACGCTCTGTGGTGCTCGGGTGCAACTTGTATCTCTGCTCAGCGTACTTTTAGTTTTATCCGCATTATTTTGTAATTTTCCAGCGGCATACATCAAACACGTAGAAAAACTTGAGAAAAAATGCAAATTACAAAAAACTAAATGGAAAAACGCAAACGCTTGACAGCAAGTGAGAGGGAGAGAGGGAGAGAACGACTGAATGGTGGCGGCGTAGCGGCACTGCTTACAAAATAGTCAAACAGTAGGTACCTCTTGATGGTGGTGGTGGTGCTAGGTGCTGCCTGAGTGTAAGAACGATTGAGTATCTCCCATCGAAGAAAAACAGCAGCCACTCGCGGATAAATTCACCACGAACGGTTTTTTCTTCTTTGGTTGCAAACTCAAATTCTGTCTGTTAGGCTCGATTAGGCACACAAAAGTCGAGAAACCACTACCACCAATCGAAATATGTGCGCTACTGGCAGAGCGCAGTTTAACTGTTGCGTAATGCCGGTATATACCCTGCAAATGGGCAACAATCTAACCGCCACCATGCCAACCGTCGGTCGTCGGCGATTTGGTATGGTTTCTGTTTTTGGGTTTTTGCAGTTTTTTGTTTTTTTATTTTTATTTTTATTTAGCACACAACGTGAACTATATTATTCGTGGAGCTCTCTTCGGCAGCACATTTAATTTTTTTCGAACAACAAATGATTACCCTCCGCTTTTGGGCCGAGAGACACACACAAAGGCTCGCTCTCCTGCTTATCGGCTCTTAAGTCTTAACTCGAACGTACATTTGTTTAACTTTCGTATCACGATTTAATTGCGATCAATAAGGTTTTCATTTCGTTTATGCAACAATAACAAGCACTCATACAGTCGAGTTTTATGTGTCATTATCTGCATATAGTGGAAAGGGGGTGCGGCAACAGCACGGGGAGACCATCGGCAAAGAGTCGACTTGCTATCATAAAATGTGAGTAATTGTTAATTGTTTCCAGGTAAAATACAGAGGGTACTTGCTGTTGGCTTGTGAGATTGTAAATGGCGGAAATTTTTAATAATATTAAAAGTGAATCACTTGACTCTTTCGTGATAAGATGGTAAAGACTACTGGGCGTATACGTAACTTTTTTTTAAAGATGTTTTCACTGAAAATACTGGGTGTTTAAATTATGGATTCAATCGAAATGGGAGCACATACATACATGTTCCGTCAAATTGACGATTGGGAAGCGTTTGGAATAAGCCTTGGCATGGAGGTAAGTAGGTGTAAGGCTCGCTGGCTTCGAAACTGACTTTGAAGAAACAATACGGATACTCGCCATGTTTTCTACACTTTACTGTCTTTAAAAATACGTCCATTTAAATGCTGGACTAATGTTCTTAAAGAACAAAATAAGCGAGGCAGCACCCCGTTGCTAAGTGGTTAGTGTGTTGGACTACTAAGTGAGGGGTCGAGGTTCGAATCCCGCAAAAACCCAAATTCCAACTTAGGGTTTTTTTCACTGTGCCATCTCTCGCGAACGTCTGACAAACATCCGAAAGTATAACTGTCTTGAAAGAGTTTCTCAATTAGCCGTTTGGAGTCGGCATAAAATTGTAGATCCCTTCCATTCGTTCCAAAAAGAAAAAACTCACACAAAACGATCAATGGTTGCGAGAAGCTGGGCCTAGGGTCCCTCCGGACCTGTTGCGCCAACTATTTATTTTTTTATAGCACTCCGTGAGGCGAATGGTAGCTTAATTTTTGTGAGCCGGAATCGGGGCGGAATGACCGACGCGGAATGTACTGATCATCAGTGGGATCAGCTGTTCTGCTGAATTTGCTGAATATTGCAAAAGGTGTGTTTGTTTCAACAAATGAACGTCTTAAACTCGAACGACTTAAAACTCGTTTTGAGATGCGGAATGTACTGATCATCAGTGGGATCAGCTGTTCTGCTGAATTTGCTGAATATTGCAAAAGGTGTGTCATTTTTCATTTTAAATTCATTTTTATTGTTATCTTTAAATAAACTTACGTGCTAGACAAAAACGATTAAATCTAATTTAAAACTAACATTTATCTTATTCTAGCTTACTGGCTCCAAGCGAGCGCTCTAAACTTAACAATATCCTTAAAATTATTGCCTTTCGGCCTTAAATCTATCTATGTCTATGATTTGTTTTGTTTTTTATTTTTCAAGAAACTTTAGAAAACTTGAAACCTGCAAAAGGTGTGTTTGTTTCAACAAATGAACGTCTTGAACTCGAATGACTTAAAACTCGTTTTGAAAACTGAAATTTGTATGGAAAAACTTCTGTTGCCGATGAAGTTTTCGAGTGCTTTTGCGGAAACTCGGTTTTCGACTGGTGTGAATAGGGTATACGAGTGGTTTTGGTGTGGAAAAAAAAAAATTGTACTTGTCGTATAGTTCAGGTACCCACCCCGTTAAAGTCAGATGACTTCTGCAAAATAATACAAGAAAAAAAAAACACCCCTCAATTAAAACGGTCCTGCAGTGCGGAGACCTACGAATCGAAGCTTCAAAAAGCACATACAGCTGTCAAAAACAACTTTACCATCGACTATCCTTTTCAATTCGCAGTAAAAACATTTCATCGATTAACAGACCGTTTGATAGTCCCCCTTTATAGACACACAAACAAGCACTTTGTTACGTAAGTCACTGACCTTTCCAACCACCATCCAGCCACCATCTATACGTAATCGGAAATATGTTTACCCAACAGTTCAGTAACGAGCACTTGTTTTTTGGCCGACACACAATACCCACTTGGGCCAGAAACCTTTTGAATTATTTATTCCCTCTCATCTTGGATGTGGCACTGGTATCTGCATTACAAAATATACCCTCCAACACAATCCAAAACCAACATAAATTCCAACAAACCACACCGCGTACCAATAAAATAACAATTTGCCATCAATAAATTCGGCCTGGTTATTTATGGTTAATTTTGTTTTGCCTGTGCTTTTTCGTTGGAAAATCCCACTGTGAATCGGCAACCAGGAAGAGCAGGTTTACAAAAAAAAAAAAAAAAACAACAACAGCATTTCACTGCAAACAAAAAGAAGCCAAAACCAAAAAAAACCGCTCGCTGCTGACCAGACATGAAAAATCATTTTTCCGCACGATTGGTGACCACCGCATATCACAATAAATTTCTCCGCGGGACGACGACTAGCACAAGTACCTCGGTACTATCACCCACCGAAAATGCAGATCAAAATGTATCCCGCGGATACGAGCTGACCCATTGAGACACAAACAACGGATCGTCTCAGTGGCCAACTTGTTGCTCTGTATCAAACTGGCGCCCAATGTGTTTGCAGCAACTTTCGCGCTCGCGCTCACGCTCTCTCTTTGCCTGATGTGATAATTTAAATCATATTATTTGTATCCCTCATATGTATGGTTTCTTCAATTTATCACGCGAGATTTTTAGAAGGTGGCTAGAGCCAGAGCCACACCACAACCACCACGTTGATGATGATGATGAGGATGCCCACAAGGGACAACAAGGCTGTGTGCAAAATAATGGCGCCTGTTTCTGTGTTTAATTTATCAACCCATATGCCGCTGGAAGGGTTACTAAACAGTAATTTTGAAACATCTTACAATGCCCAATTAAATCTGTGAGTGGGAATGCAAATTTCCAGAGTCGCACAGATCAAACTGGATAATTAGCAATCGGCGCTGGACAGGCTTTCAACGAAATTTACATTTTTCGCAGTTTAGGGGTTCTTTGCTCCTACAGAATATAACGGTACAGCAGAGTTATTCAAATTTTTCGCAACATTTAGGTACAAAAAAAAATAAAGATCAACCCAACAAGGGTATGGTGGGCTACAGACAAGAGCTAATGACCTTTGGCTAATGATCCATTAATAATATAACAAGATGTGCCTTGGCTTTTGTTTCTGCGTTTAAATGAATGAAAGAAAAATGATGAATTATATGTCGATGCAATTAGAAGGACAATTAGCTGGGGGGAAACCACTAAGGAAAGAATTTACTCATTTAAATAAAGCGCGTCGGTGCATTGCTCTTAACAGGGCCTGGGGCAGTGTTAACTGAGCTTAAGGTGTATGCGTTAAAGTGCAAGCAGTTTCTAGTTTGGTTTAAAAGACAAAAATGCCGAAGACCAATGAATGATAATAGTTTTAACTATGAGGGGGTTTAGCTTTTACTTTTATGTTTTGGAAAAATCTAAGAGAATCCACCTGTGACATGTGTGAATGAATACTGAATTTGAAAAGAATGGATCCTGCATGAATGGAAAGTGAGATAAAAACCAAGGCTGCCTGATAGAAGTGGGTGATATGGGATTTTTGAACCGGAAAGCAAAGGCGTATACACCAGCAATAGGTATAAGCGCCAAGAAATCGTAGCAACAACAACGCACAGATGTTGGTCTTCCCCTCCGTTCTAATCACCAGTTGGCGGAAGTGGTAGTCACTTGGTCAATTGGAGAAAAATCTAAATGCAAATTCATTTCCTGACAGGGTAATTATATACGGAGAATTGACTGTCGGAATTCAAAAACTATACAAAAATCACTTCAAGGAGCCTGATGATGAATTAGTGGTGTAGTTCAAAATAGCTATCATTCCTACCAAAGTGACTGTGTCTACGAGTTGTTTCTCGCAAAACAATAATTCACAAAGTGAAATTCGACATAATTTCCCAACAGAAATTGTCAGGGTAACCCCCAAACAAGCGAGAATCGTTGTTATTCCTCGCTTCCCCAATCAGAAACAGTCTTTTTGTTTGTACTTCCTTGAGACACCATCATCTGACTGGCTAATGGTATTTGTGTTTAAATAACAGGATCTAAAAATACAAATTTCAACTCCTACTGAGTCTTACATGAGGTAATTCTTTTGACGGAATAGCCATATACTCCTTGACGTCTAAGTGCTACTCGCTGCTACAAAAATCATGTTTATATAGGTGATCGTAATAGAGTGCACGACTGGGGTTGCACGAAATCTGTACAGACAAACAGACAGACAGAAAGACATAATTTTGCGACCCACTCTATCATCGTTATGTCGGAATTGATTAACATCTCGAGTGCGAAATTTTCCACGAACACAATATCTTTCTCTTACTACGTAATCGAGAAAGTTAAAAAAACACTATCTATGTTATCAACCAAGTTTCTAGATTAATACAAAAAAAAAAAAAAAAAAACAGTTTTTACGATCTATCAAATTTGGAGGGGAAATTGATAAATCGGTTATTTTTAACCGAATTTCCTTAAACAAGTTGACTCGGTCATTTTTAATCAAATAGTTCCTATAGAACTATTCTAAAAGTATTACTTGGTAGTTTTTACCTGAAAGTTGGTAGATTTTAATTAAGTGATTTTTCTGTGGGTAGCTTTTTTGATATACTATCCTCTTTTTGGGGTGAATGAAATTTCCTATCACATGAGCTAGACGGCTGACTTCTAACCTCCTAAACGAAACTTAATTAATAAGTCAATGGCCTCTTACTTTATTGACAAAAATTGATATCTCCCAATTCTAATTATACCCTCAAGGCTTACCGGCTCTTCTATACTGAAGATCGAAATCCACTAAATCAAATCCACTGCTTTACCACTGCTTTGAAATGCATCATTGGAACAAATCGGTGGAATAATGGTTTACTTTTTTTGACAAGTCAGTTATAGCAATCAGTGAAAAGTTGCTGCAGTGAAACTAAACAGAGAAAACTCCAAAAATCGCAAAGCAAGTAAAACTGTTTAGTAATCGGAATTATGGGATTGCATAAAAGAGATAAAATGTAATAAAATGTTATTATTATTATTGAAAATGCTCAGTTTAATAAAAAAACGAAAAAGTTACAGTTCAAAAGAAAAACTTGCAATAAACAATTCCAGGTTTCGAGGTTGGAGTTGATCATTGAAAGCAAACCTGACCGCTGAGAACAGAAAGAGAATCGAACACATCAGTGAAACGATTGAGTTTCAAAGTAGAGGAACGAAAATCAGCTGTTCATTGAAATCAATTTCAATCAGTGAAATAATAAAAGTGGATTTAAAGAAAAAGTTTTAATCAGAATTAAGTTGTTTTTTTACGTAAACAAAATTCCACAGTTGATTAGCTTTATTTTGATATCAAGTAAAGCCAATTTTGTTTGATTAATCGTCTTAAAATCGTAAATTAAAATTTTTAATGGTGCATTTCAATGAAAGCTATAAC
The DNA here is from genome assembly GCA_946477585.1 of Cheilosia urbana. NCBI lineage: Eukaryota > Metazoa > Arthropoda > Insecta > Diptera > Syrphidae > Cheilosia > Cheilosia urbana. Next base: position 11,404,056 of record OX297854.1, on the reverse strand, counting down.
TGGGGCCTAATGCTCGCTCCAAAGGTCACTGCGTAGTCACACATCCATTACAACCATTTTTTTTCTTATTTTCTATATGTAATAGAATACGCTCTAATTATTCTAATTAATCATATTGGTATATCGGATATCGCATAATTGACACAACACAAAACAAGTCGTGTCAATAGCATTAAATAATAAAATCACAACCTTGCTCATTAACCCATCACTCAATCGGCTATAGCACACGTGTGACAGAGCTCTTTCTAATCAAATTTACATCTTTAACAAATAATCGTAAAATTTGTCCTTAGCTACTTATAGCCGAGAACAATTATTATCTGGGGAGACATGAAATAAATCCCAGCCAAACATGGCGCGAACACCAACAACAGTTGTTCATGTAACACCTCAAGTGTGTTACTCACCCTTCTGTCAAGCTTACAGCTTTCAGCGTTATTCGCAATTAAAATCTAATGAATAAAATATGACAGATATATAATTGCAATCCTTTCCATGTTGCGCTATACCCAGACGCCAAAAAGATATAAATTATCACAGCAAGATATCTACAGCGAGAGAGAGAGACTTTTCAGTTTGGAATAAATATCGATAGCCAAGGCACTGCTGCTAATTGCATCTTTCAAACAGACAAAGAGAACGCACAGCACACTCGGTGTGAGTGTATCTAGAACTAGTTCACTACCACGCCAGTAATATATACGCCAGTATCTTTGCACGGCTGCCAATTTAAGTCAAATGCAAATTTGTTTTCATTATTCTTTTTCGCTTTTGATTGTGTACCGTGTGCGACTATGAGTGAAGTTCAAAAAAAAAAAAAAAAAAAAAAACTCGCATGCATACAGCGAGATAGATACCCTCCTCTGGATATGGTCAAACGTAATTGAACACGATTTCATTAACTATAGGTATCGTGTACGAGTATATGCGATGAGAGAGTATTCTTAACCGAGAGTTGGACAAATCTGCGGTAATTGTTTGCAATTAGAAAAGTCGTGCAGGTAATTAGAGAAAAAAAAAAAAGTCTCAGGCGCGACGTTCATTTTTCAGCAAAGAATGCAAATTTGATAAATTGAATATCAAAATGTATACCGAGAGTACGAGTATCTAGCGGGAAGGCTGTCTTTGAGGTGGATTTTTTTTTCTTTTTTTTTTTCGTTTGCCTTTACAAAGCACCGCCGCACCCGAGAAAGGTGAAGAATGTTGAATGCCATGTCAGATGGGTGTTGTTCCAATTGAGCGATTGATTATTGTGTCATGTATCCTTTCTTGGTGAGGTTATATATAATTTATTACATGTGCAGTGGGAATGTTTTTGAATTTAAGGCGAGCGCGAGGGTGCAGATGACGCAATGATATATACTATTATACTTAGTCGAAAGTTGTCTGAAATCTTGTGTTTCGGTATGACACAAAATAAAAATAACAATAACAGTATTTTTAATGCTTCAGTAACAGTTGACAAGACAGGTTTGAAAGTCAACCCGTTTTGTTGATGCAGATTGCTGGCGACTTACAGCGGTTTAACGGTCAAACAAATTGAAGACCACCTACAAATTAGTTTCCGTAAAGCTTTTCAAGTCATCTCTGTTTTAATATTTCGTTATTGGGGATTAATTTTCTGCAATAGTTATACTCCCTTAAAAATGTGAGAATCAACAAGATGGAACATTTGACTTTTCTTTTAAATCTTTCTCTTTTATCATAAACTGGAATTGATTCCAGCTTTTGTAATACTAAATATGCTTAAACGTGTGAGAATCAACAAGAAGGCGAATAAGTGATGCTTCTTCTATCGTATATAATACTTAAAAATGGGGATCAAAATTTAGTGTTTGAGAATTTACCTAACGAACATTTTTCTTTGGGAAAATGGAAAGGGTTTCTAACTATGGGTTGTTGAAGCAGTACCATCGTTGAAATTTGTTGTGATTATTGAGTGATTAAGTAGCAAATATACAGACAGACTGTGAGAGAGATTTTTTTTAGGTAAACAAATATGTTATTGTTATCAAACTTTGTACTTGTAGCCTGCTTAAAGACAGTTTTAAAATAGCAGAACTAATACAAAATTGCTACCTGAGCAGTTGGCACAAGTTACAGTCCTAGCAAGGGAAAAACGGGGCCGAATTACCGCATCCGTGACCGAGTCATACGTCAATGAATTTTGTGGATTTTACAAACAAAACAATAACAATTTCAGTCACGTATTAATTCAATCCCAGAATTGTCTTCCCAAGAATGTAAAAAAAAAAAATAAATAGTTGGCGCAACAGGTCCGGAGAGACCCTAGGCATAGCTTCTCACAACCATTCGTTTTGTGTGAATTTCTCATTTTTGGAACGGATGGAAGGGATCTACAATTTTATGCCAACTCCAAACGGCTAATTGAGAAGCTCTTTCAAGACATTTATACTCTCGGATGTTTGTCAGACGTTCGCGAGAGGTAGCGCAGCGGAAAAAAACCCTAAGTCGGAATTGGGTTTTTGCGGGATTCGAACCTAGGACCCAAGAATGTACCGCGAGAATATATTTTTTTTTTTTTTTTTTTATATACTTCTCCCGGGAAAGGCGAACCTATAACGCTTCAACAGCGCCCCGAGATGCCTGCAGATGTATGTTTGTTCTGCACTTAAATTGCTGCAAATTGTAGTCTTCCGGAAATATATCGCCAGGAAGCGAGTTCCAAATTTTTAAAAATTAGAGCTGAGGCTCAGTGGTAAGAATGCTGGACTACTGAGCGAGGATTTTCAGGTTCGATCACCGGAAAAACACCAACTTACAGCTTAAGGTTTTTTTTCCACTCCTCTATATCTGGCCAAAGTCTGACAAACTCTAGAGTAAAGGGTGGGCCATCTAGTGGTTTCTTTTTAAATCATAAGTTATTTTGACACTGACACTGACAGCTCGAAATCTTGACAGAATGTCAGTATCACACCTCCGCGGAATGAAATGAGTCGCTTAACGTCTGAACAACGTTGGGATATATAAAAAAATTAAAAACTCCAAAGTGAGTTGTAGCCCAAACAGTGTGTTTTTTGAAAAGAAGTTTTGGCCGAAATGAAACACCCACCGCGCCTGCTGTACGCTACGTTAGCAAACAAATTTGCCGCATCTGGGGCTCGAAAAACCCGAACGTTATTGTCGAGAAGCCAATACATACACAGAGAGTGACAGTTTGGTGCGGTTTATGGAGTGGTGGTATCATTGGACCATTTTTCTTCGAAAATGAGGCTGGGAACAACATTTTGGTCAACGGTGGGCGTTACAGAGCCATGTCAACCGACGTTTTTCGTTTTACTGAAGTTGAAGACATGGCTTTGGCCAACCTCTGGTTCATGCAGGATGGCGCGCCATGCCACACAGCCCATGCCACAATCGATCTTTTGCGCAATAAGTTGCTAAATCGTGTTATCAGCTGTCTTGGCGATGTCAATTTCTGCTTCGATTTGACCCCTTTTGAACCGTTACGGACCGATGTTATGTTGACAATTCGGAAACGATTCAAGCACTTAAGGCCAATATCATCCAAGCATTTCATGAGCTCTAGCCCGAAACCATCAACAAGGTCGTGGAAAATTGGGTGATTGGCGCTCCTGCGAAGCCATCCGAGGCAGCCACTTGAACGACGCTGTGTTCCACATTTAATGGGAATGTTTTCTTTTACTAATTAAGTCATAATACATGGAACAAATTTAATTTTGCTCATTTTATTACATTTTTAAAAAGAAATTTGTAAAGGGTTTTCCAATAAGAGGTGTTATTTGTGCCATTTTTTGAGATAAATGATCGGATGTTTATTTCATAATAAAGAGGAAGGTATGTCGTTAATAATGAAAACAACATCAGCCAAATGGCCACCACGAGCACGCATACAGGACCATATCCTTTCTCAATAACACCTCTTATTGAATAACCCTTTTTGGCCCACCCTGTATAACAGTTGTGGAAAAGCTGTTCCTACTTCTATAAATCCCTTCCATTTGTCCCAAAACATAGAAACTCACACAAACAAATGGCTGTGAGTAGACTAGGGTACCTGTACTTATCGTTTGCGACAAATTTTTAATTTTTTTGATGTGTAAACATCTAAGCGCGCGTTGTTGGAATCTGGTGGAGTAATTCCACACATTTAACTTGCGGGGACGGAAATGCGTTACTGTGTTTTATCATTGCATACATTTTATCATTGCATATACGTTTTTATCATTGCATACATTTATGAGCTGGGGCATATTAATTTCAGCTTTTTGTTGATGTGAAATAAAGCATGTTTTTTTTATTTCATAATATATCAAGAATACGGTTTTCCCTCTTTTCTCAATGACGTGTATCAAGCCACACACATACCGCACGCACGGTGTTTACACATACACATAATTCGGGGCTGTTGGATACAGTCGCACCAATTTAGTTTTTTTGTTTAACTAAAAGAAGAGTCTCATGATCAATAACTCAATAGACATCAAAACGATAAACTTTCAAAAAAAGGCGTAGCACTTGAGTTGCCACAGGTGATTTGATGATTGTAGCAAATGTTTTCAAGATGGTTTTTTATGACGCTTCTAAGACATTCTCATTAGTGGATAAATTTAATTGTGGCACGCGTGAACGAACAATTTGTGACAAATCTAATGGAGGATTTTTTTAGGCGCACGAATGATTTCCTGCAAGTTGCAGCAATAAATCGTTGGTTCACACGAAAACGTTTGAACTTATCGCTTACAGAATGCCGACCCTTATTTTTGTTTAGAATAGAGCTATATCCCGGATGGGACTCCTGGTATTATAATACTGTTTTTTTTACTAAGAGTAATCGAGTGCATTTCGGTATTTCAAAGATCTGTTGCACCAAAACCCATCACAGAATTAACAAATCACAGACAAATTTGTAAACTGTCATCAAAATTCTTGGAAAAAAAATCACAACCACATCTGGACAGATGCAGTTGAGTACTCCATCAAATGCCAAAATCGCCTATCGCTCATATCTTCATAACGCTATTCGCATTTGCGTAGGGTACAAATTCCGAGAGAAAAAACCTCTTCAACGACTTCCATAAACCGACAAATTCTCACTCGAAAGAGATAAAAAAAAAAAAAAAAAAAAAAAAAAAAAACAGCAACCCAACCATATCACAACAAAATTTATATATAATTTCGGATTAAGTCCGCCCTCGGAATACCATCGAGACTGTTGCCATATCATTTTTGCCATCAACTCGATCCAGTTTCAATTTTTTTCTTCTTTTATACCAGAGCGGGGTATACATTAATTAAATAAACTTGACCACCTGTCCAAGTTTCCAAAATAATCAACCCAACGAACAGGAGTGGGGAACAAAAAAAAAATCCAAAAATAGTCAATAATTCGAACAATACGGGCAAATGAATTCGATGGAAAAAAAAAAAATGTTAGTTATCTGGAAAACACTCTCAAGGTGAGACAAGGCAACCAGGTTTACCAAAAATAAATCCAACCCATAGCACGGCGGCGGCTGGTGAGACCGACCACGCCAATCTTGGAAGTGTCTCTATCTGTGAAAAGAATCAACGACGCGTGTGAAGTAACACTCATACCAAAGCCTCTCAAGACACATGGTGCAGCGACGGAGCAGTCGATCTATCTTTTATTGATGTTTTTTTTTGCCGTTGAATTGAGTTTTTTCTTGTCGCTTTTTCATTTTTGCAAAATTAATTATTATTCAATTGTGGGCGCGCGAATTGTCGTCTCCTTTAGAAGCAGCGGCGCCATATAAATATCAACGAAAATATAAAACCACAATACTGAGTTTCTCGATCGATCGGATTTATTTTTCCAATGTCCAACAGTTGTTGTTGTAGTAGTTGCTGTTATCGTCGAGTTGTGGATACCAAAAATGGGAATTTTCTCTTCGCTTTTCGATTTTGTAATAATTGTCAGACGTTTGATTTTGAACAGTACTCGTATGTTGGCTGATGGAATGCAGTTGACCAAAAATTAACAAGTGGGCTGGGAAAACAGATTAACACACATTTGCGATATGAGCTGAATAGGGTTTTGAGTGGACCCTGCTGGGAGGGTGCATTGAACTCATTAGCTAAAATGTGTAGGTAACTAGACTCTGGAAATTAATGACAAGACATTAGTAGTTTATGGCAATATGGCGTCTGGCTAAATTGTGGATTGTTCCACGCCTACATGTAGGTTCTTCAAGTGCGAGGTAACCAATCAGAACCCTAAATTAGTGGGCAAATATGACCAAGTTAGGCGATTGTTTTAAGTGGGTGTTGCTAATGAGTGAGTCATGAGGCATACGGAAGTCGAAGATGATTGCGAATCGTTGAAAGACAGAGTTGCTAGCTTCGACTCAGTACGGAGAAATATCTTACAAGCTCGCATTTGTGATGAATTTCAGCGATGAATGTTTGCAATCGCAATAGCGACTCATTTACAAATTGTGCGCTCCCCGACCTTGAAATAAGTCATACTGACCAGCTTGTGACACATTAGATATCACCATCCATTTGAACCTCTCTAGTTTGACTGAAAGCGGACGGACAGGCGGTGAAAAATATTAAAACCAACAGGGCAGTCTAGACGACGATCAAAACTGAGGCAGCAAGACTAAAACCCAACGAGGTCCAGAATCTGGAAGTTTAGGGTTAGGAGAAGAGGTGCCTCAAAGCGACTGAAAGAAGCTTAAAAGGTATATACCATACAAGTCATCTGCGGAAAAAAAGCACAAGCCTGACGCGCGATTAAAACCAAAGGCAATGTACTAAATATTCAATTCAATTCAATTTATTTATAAAGGAAAGTACATACAAATAAGAACATAGTCTTTTGTAGTACATGTTTTTGGAAGAATAAACAAAAACTTGAATAAAACTTACATAAAACTAAAGATATAAAGGGTTTTTCAATAAGAGGTGTTATTTTGGTATTCAAAGAAAAATGCCTAATTTCAATGCGTTGTTGAAGCGTGTATCGTTCCATTTTTAGTAATGGCGTAGTTTCTACTTGTCAAATGTCACAAGAATAAAAGCTTCAAAAGTGACAGCTACCGAAATAGCGGGTCATTCACAATAACACCTCTTATTGGAATAGCCTTTATAAGAGTAGAGGAGCGAAAAATAGAAAGAGAGGGAGAAGAAAAAGCTGTCAGAAAGAAGAAGGAAGATAATGTTCACGGGAAATAGTTGTTAGCGTTGTCAATTATAATTATAGATACTGCAGCATTTTTAAATTTGTTAGCTCCAATTATTTGCCTATTGTGTCGATAGGAAGGGAGATTGTCCCATCTGTACCAAGCACAGACCTTTTAGCCATCTAAATACCGCAGAAAGATCTTTCATTCATTCATTTTCATTCATTCATTCATTTTCAATCATTCATTCATTTCCAATGGCCGTTCTTCCATTAGTAGGGTCGCGGATACAGGATGCCTAAGTGGACCCTCCATAGCTTCCGATCTGCATTTTTAGACCCGGCAAATAAACGATGGATCGCATCTTCACTTTAAGCCAGAAAATCTAAAAGAAAACCAATGAATTTAAAAACAACGGCCACCATCTTACTATCGAGAGAGTAGATATGCATCAGCTCGAATTTTGGTAGGTGGGGTCTTAGGAATAAGTATAGACACAAGATGACAGCTGTCGTTAAACTTATTCAACCTTAAAGTCGAAAGAATTGCGCGATAGTGACAAGCCACCTTGAGGCACAAGACTTGTTTAGCTGAAACGATTTATTGAAGCAACAGGTCTGTAATATTGGACAAGCTCCACCTTTTCCCGGTGCCTCTTTTTCGTGAGTTTTCAAACATCTTAATGTGAAGCTTTCTCAGCACAGTTTTGCTGTCAGGTATTTGTCAGACCTTCTCAAGAGGTGACGCAGTGGAAACGATATTCAAGTGCAATTTTTTCATTTTTCTGGGGGCTGAACCGGAGACCCCTCGCTCAGTACTCCAGAAGACTAACCACTGAGCTATTGTGCACAGGTCTGCAGCTGCAAATAACAAGATTGGAAGAACTTAACGGTCGTTGCAGAATAAGTTGAAAATATGTGCAGGGTTCTTTGGAATACTCATTTGCAACGGACCATCTGTCAAATTTGACCTTCAAGATGACATATGTGCTGAAATAATGCCAGCAGAACCTCTGTACGTTTGAAACTGTGAAGTACTTGGAGAGGGCTTGTTACTGCACAGCAAAATGGCTACCGATTGTGGGGAATTGGAGCGTGCAATAGTTTTCTGACCGATCCAAGGAACTACTTGAACAGGGAACGTACCAAATGACACAATCATCGCTGGCTGGTTACAAGGCGATAGGAAAAATTGTATTGTAAAGAGCATAATATGCCTCTGTACTCGGTGTGGTAGGCAGCCTAGGACCCCCGTAATCAAACAGCACGTAAATAAGCGTTATTCTATATATTTGACTTTATGAAAACGGCTTTCTGACAGAATTAGTAAAATATCTAGACAAAGACATCTTGATCTGCAATTGCGCCCTACCAACTTGTGCGGGTTTCCGTGATTTATGTACGATTTATGATGTCTATATTGAGAACCGCTCAACTGTCATACCATCTACAGTAAAACCCAGATAAGTGCCTCACCTTAAATGCCCCGTTTTGATAGGCACTTATGGGTTAGGCAGTTATAAAAAAAATCGGCGTAAGTGCACATAGGCACCTATTTCTAAATTTATAAAAAAAAAAATGTTTGACAGCTACCCAGTGAGTCTCCAACATTGTAGTAGATTAAGATTATTACTTTTTTTATTTTTTTATCTATATTATGATTTTTAAAGCATGACACACAAGCAAGCGCTAAAGGAAAAAAAGGTTATGTATTTTTTCAGCTGATTTCAAAAATGTGTACTTTAAACATTTTTTTACAGGTAAATTTCAATAAGAGTATACAAAATAAAAGGCAATTAAGCGGGAATGGTAGTTAAGCGAAAAGTACTTATAAGATGAGTTTTATATGAAAAAATTAACAGAATTTTGGTTCTCAAAAAAAAAAAAAAAGGTGCTTTTGCGGGCACTTAGCGAGAGGCACTTATTCGGGCTTTACTGTAGATTCATAAATATTATCTTACACAAATCTAAAAATTACGATCCATAACGCCTGCCAAGATAAGGGAAACATAGTTCATATTGTTTTTCCATAAATCACCAACAAACTGATTTTATCAAGCCGCTGCAGCACAACAAGGAAATTCGAAAGATTCACCAGAGATGACCTTAAAACGCCCACAAGCCACAATACCTCAGTCAATCCCCAAATGTCGGAGTGATTTTTCCAAGCTTCCAAACTGAATGGCGTCGTAAATACGACCAAGAGTTTCACCATTCAGACTGTTTTGAGAAGGGTTCACTTTAATTCGATTTGATTCCATTTTGCACCACAGACACTATATGTCAATACCCACACACATTCATTGGTGGTGTTCGACCATCTTGAACTGACAGAAAAAAAAAAAAAAAAAAACGAAATGTAAAACCCGTCCATGTTGATTTGGTCAATATCTGGTTAACGCAGTTTCCACTCATTCTCAATTCAAAACCGAGCGCAGTTTATTATTTTCCCAATGCAAATTGGCGAGTAAACTGTCATATAATTAAACAGCAACTCGATTGACATTCGTATAATCTGGGTTCTCTTACCGATCCGTAGTGCTACTCTGAAGGCAAATCAGTTTCAGGTCAGTTGTGGTAGGCATTACGTGAATGCTATTATTAGCTCGGGTAAGTCATATTTTTTCTGATCGACCCGATGCGATAAACAAAAAAAAAAAACAGCTATAAGCCATCTTATCAGTGACATATCGAACAGGTACAGCTACAGGGGAAATGTGATAACATTTAAATTCCAGGTGTGAATATCCATACACAATGTGACTTGGTCTTGGCGAAAATAGTGAGTTGCACAAAGTGTAGGCGCGCATAAAATAACACAATTTATTTAAGCCAGCAGCCTCAAGTTCATAGAGGTTGTTAGCGGCTTGTTATGCGGTACCCGAGAGTCGTCGGCGGCGGCATCTACTACTCAGTCTAACAAGACTTTGAAAATGTAATTACAGTGTAATGTAAATTGTTTATAAATGGATAAGGTATGCGCACGCGAGCGAGTTGTGCACTGCAAAATGGATAAACACAAAATCATATTCACACATTTTGGTGGGTGGATAAATGGTCATTGAATTGAATTGAATTGAAATTAAATTTCCATTTAGAGAGGTGCGATGGCTAAGAAAAATATGGAATTAAGAAGGAAAACACGAGGAGAAATGTGTCGACTGCCTCAAGGTTGGCACTGCCTCATTGCTGGGGCTGTTGAAGTATATGGGCTTGTCTTGCGTTTCATTATTTTGATAAATGACTAAATTGGCGATACGAGTGTTTTGTTATGTCGATTGAAAATGCTGGGGAATATCCCAACGAATTAGGAAGGTGTACTGACCGGATCAAATGTGTGATATGACACCATAGGTGGCTGCAACAAGTGAGTAGTGGGTATGGACAGCGAATAGTTTGGTTTTACTTCTCCCTATTTAAAAGGTTCTTATAAAGGCGGCTTCTAAAATAAGCTCTTAGCGTTTAAACGAGGTTTTTGAGGAATTTTCAGAAACAATCCATCATTCTGGGATCCGTTTTACTACAGTTCTGTATGTACCCACTTAAAGGTATGAGAATCAGAAAGAAAGGAAATCATAAAAATGCGTGTTTTCCACCATGTTTTGGCTTTTTAACAATGCAACACATATAAATCTTTAAACTGGCACTTTTTCAGTTCAGTTTTTAACAAAAAAGTTGTAGGCCTTCCTTTAAAGTTTGAAAAGCACTCGCTTGCACATTGAAGGCGTACTTTTTTAATAATTTACTTCAAACACAGCTTTTGCATTTTTTCTTAAAGACCTCCTATGACTTTCACTGAAAAAAAAACTTGAATTGTTCCTAATTCACCCTCTGACTTTATAGGGAAATTATTTGCCTTGTCAGCAACGTAAATCAGATTGCTGGATAGAAAACTTTCCAATAGGTGGACCCCGTTTTTTCTAAATCTCCTTTCAATCACCATTGCTTTGCTGCACCCATCATTCGAGTATCCCACTCCTGTCATATGAACTGTCACCTGCTAGGAGCGCGGCCTTCCTTATTTAATCGAAAACATTTGGTACCAAACTGCAATATACCTATTCGTGTTGTGAAAGTTGCAGGGATTTTTTTTTTTTTTTTATCCAACACACTCCTACCATAGAATCAAATGACATTCCCCTTTAGCTGTCAAACAATATGGCATCAGTAGAACATTGTCCTATATATATATTTACTGACGTCTTTTCTCGGTTCGAACCAATTGAACATCTACTGTCAAATTGTTGCTCATCAATAAGTAGTGACATACAAACCTCCATCCACATCATACGGTTTTTCGTTTTGCAACATCAGTTTGACAGTTTTAGAACATCGCTACCACAATGCGTAAGCAAAAATCATGTCATGTCACTTGATTCTTTGACAGGCTTGACAATCTTCGCGACTTCGTTTCAACATTCTGTGCAAGGGCAGCGAATTTAATGTCCCCAAAGATGCATATCGCTTGTCACAAAACTACCTGTCACATTTGTTGCAAATATATTTTATTACTAGGTCATTGGATAGATGCCTTCGTGACGCGTGATCAAACTTATAAGTCTTCCACTTCCATTGGGGCCGCTCCCTCTCCCCCCTCATTCGAGTGGAATAAATTCCGTTTTTGGGGATTTTCCAAAGCGCCAACACACAATACCATCTCTCACTCCATATAGCCGCTGGCTATGTTCACCTCCACGAGATCCGTCATCTTTAGCATTCCACTTATACAGCCCAGCCAGGGAGAGGGGGACGAAATACCACGCGCAAAATAATGAGAAAACACCAACAGGCAAAATGAGACGAAAAAAATGCTCAATCAATTGGCGCCACATTTCAGCCGCCTTTACACCTCACAAGTCACAACCGTCGCGCGCATCTTACACACACTCACACACACGTACACAACTGTTGAGACTTATGGCATTCGATGGCGTATCACAAGCTAAATTCCTCCAAGTGACTAACTTGTTTTACTGTCGCGCTGTTGCATTGGAAAATCAAATATGGAGGAGGAAAATCCATCTAAGGCGGCCGGGCCGTGCGGCGATGACAGCCGCAAAGTGGGGCTGCTGCTAGCATTTGAAAAGAAGATGAAAAATTCTTTCGACCATATCAACTGTAAATAATGTCGTCGTCTTCGTCGTCAGATCGTCGTGCCTGTCATACTTCGCAAGTTCATCATAACCAAACCGACACAACGCAAGATCACAAAGAACCGAAAGAAAAGCCACCGCGCTTGCTGGCCGCCACGCGAGGAAAATATGACGTTTTCCACTGTCATCGGTTTGGGTCATTGCTTCGTCTGTGTCTGTGCCTGTCAGTGGATCTCTGTTATGTTGACTTTTATCTCATTATCAGCAATGAAATCCGCAAACTCGGATGAACTAAATTCCTTTGTCTGTCAATATTTGTCATTTGGTTGAAGCTGTCAATAAACGGCTGACAGCCGAGATACGATTATGTATGTCGCGTGAATGTGCAACGTAAATAGAGAGTCAGGCTGAGAGAATTCCAAGAATGCATTATGTTAACACTTCTCGGTGGAAGATTATAATCTAATTTATGGCGAAGGTAAGCGGAGAGTTCCGTTTGCAAAACTTTATCAATTACAACGAATCACCTTCGCGGCATTCTCCACGTCGACACGATATTTTGTCAAAGCGGCCGGCAAGGGTGTGTTGGTGGTGGTGGTGTCGTCCACCCACACGCCAGAGATCCATTTTCTTGGTTTTCACTCATTAATCGCGGAACATGAAAGCGAGTCTGGGTTTACGTAGTGTGTGTCGCGCAAAGAATATGCCGCCAATTATAAAAACGTATTTCGCGTGGCGTATTATAAATTCAAAACAATATTCATTTCCATGAGAGTTATGTAAACGGGGCTAGGAAAATATGTCGATAAGTGACGTTTGACGTTTGTTTTCCCGATTCCAACTCTCTTGCGCCAAGGCCAAATGGCGAACTGTTTTTTTTTTTTTTTTTTTTTTTCTACTTGTTTCTCCTCTCTAATCACCAACAAGTGGGAGCTCTGATAGATTAATACGTTTTGCAATTTTCAAACTGAAGAGGAAATTAAATATTTCGCTGTAGCAGTGCGCGCACGGAAATGTACAATTGATTTAGAGCGGTTTTGTTGAAATCGTTCATTTTACCTGATTGGGTTGATTGCGAGAGTTAGCGCTGCTGCAATTGGAATGGTAGCACGGCGACAGGAAGTAGCTCGGAGCAAAAAAGAATGGCATCTGATTAGTTTGCTTTTCTGCATGGGATAAGAGATGTAAAATATCGCCTCGAGATATTGCCAAGGGGCCGCTTGATGGTTAAATAATTATGATACTAAGGATCAGCTATTTGAGGGGCCCAAGTGGTGGTCAAATACGATAACCTTGACTTCAGGTGATCATGAGTGGCCATTTGAATTGGGGATCAAGTGGTTGCGTTATATAGAACATTTGAACACATTTTAAACACGTGCGGAGTTTGGACGAAGTTTGGGTTGTCACACTGCAATGGGTGTTCGATTAGAAGAGATTCCGTTCTGTGTCGCTAGTAGTCGCAAAGTAATTTTTAACTTACTCGATTACGTAGTAAGAGAAAGATATTGTTTTCGTACAAAATGTTGAACACGAGATGTTAATCAATTCTGACATTACGATGATAGGGGAACACAGAAATGTCGGTCGTAAAATTTTCTAAGTCTGCCCGTTCTTCCCGAGGCCTACAGCTTAAATGGCTGCCCGGTATAAAATATTCGTACCAGTTTGATTTGTTCGAAAACGGCTGTAACGATATCAACCAAAATTGATATTTAAGCTTAAGTTGGTGACGTTACCATGACTGCATACCCAGTTTTTGGTTAAAAATTCGAATAAAGGTACTTTTGAAATGTCCACATATGTATCTGAAAAACAATCCATACGATTGTAACATAAAATTATTTCTAAGATACTGTGGTCTTTTCTTTTCTTTTTTCTTGATATTATCGTACAATGAATTTTTGAAAAAAACATTTTTTTTTAAAATTTCGTTTTTTTTTAGTTTACCTGGAAACAGCAATAACGATTTAGACCAAAATGCAAACATAATCGATGTTTTCAAAATTATTGCGTCCTTAATTTTCAATTCGAAGCAACGAAAACGCTAATTTTGAAAACTGCTCATATCTCGAAAACCCCATTTTCGATTTCGATAAAACTTAAAAAAAAAAACAAGTATCTAATGCTTATATCCCGAACAATAAACTACACTCTGTTTTCAGCTAAATATGTAGATAAAAAATAGCATTTTTTAAACTAAACATTGCAATATTTGGTACTGTTTTACCTGTCAAATTTGACAAAAACCGCTCTAACGATATTGATCAAAACACATATTAAAGATAATATCAGTATTCTAAATAAGATCCCCTACTTAGTTTTTCTCAAAAACTTCGAATAAATCTGTTTTTTAAGTATATCTGAAAAATTACTACCCAAAAGCCAAATTCTCTGATCAGTTGTGATCGCGACATATGTCTGTTACTAGACCTTCAACTTATAAAATCTCTCATTGTTATTTGGTATATATGTACTGCATATCACAATGGACTTTATTTAACACTATTCCTAAGCATGTTTCTCAGATGTTTACCTACCTACCTAATAAAATAAGACAGCAACTACCTAATCAAACTTTTGATCAACGAGGAAGTTTCGTTCGACCCAGTCGTGCACTTTATTTCGTTTGTGATAAGGAAAATGCGGTTACAAAATAACGCAGGCGTCTCAAATTCTGCTATTTAAATTTTATTCTTCCCGATCAGCAGACAAAAAAGATCGGGAAACGTTTATGAAAACGCAGGAGGCAATTGACGAAAATATTCTTGCTGATCGCAAGTTAAAATAGTTTTTCTGAGCAGAAACGGATGGCCGGATCAGTGCCACGGTTTGCTACGGCAGTTTCAGCCATCATCGTTGTTTAAGAAAGCAACACACAACGCCCGTAGACTCATCTGATAATTTTGGCAGTCTCTCCAGTCTCCACCGATAACGTACAATGTCAATGTGCCAATTTGATGAGTGAACTTCCTGTGATTTTGTGATTTTTTGAATTGTCCGTAAATGTCAATGTGCCGATTTGATGCATATTGATCTTCAATCAAACCTTCCGTGTGAGCGAGTCTTCGCTTCAGACCTAGTTTCCATCCTCACATCGAGGAAACCAAAAAATGTCACCCGTAAGACAATAAATCTGTCTAGATCTTACCCTCAATTAATAAATAATTAAAACAGAGATGAACACCTCAAGATTTGAATATTTTTACAACTAACCCGATTTAGTACATGTGAACTGTGCGAATAGAGCAACCTAATTCCGTCATCTCCGAACAACCGGTGTGGTCAGAAAAAATCTCCATAAATCAATAAATCGCAAGTTCGAACAGTTTGTTCTTAAACAAAACGACTTTCCCATGGCCGTGTTCCCCGATCACATTTCAAGTGTCCACATCGAACGGAAATCGATTTTAAGACTCCCCAAAACCCAATTAGTTATTCATGTTATTTATGGAGTTCTTTCTTCTCCATCTGATTTAAATGTCAATGTTCGGCGGAGGCTACTATTTCCGGCCGCCCTGTGGGTCTATTGAAAACCTTTTCAATCGACCATAAAGCCATGCACACAATTCCACTTAATAATGACATTTCGATTGATTTACGAAGCACAATAGTGACCCACTTCGCGTGAGTGAACACTATACCGATACCACCCACTGTGTCTGAAGGGTGCACGTGTTTTACAAAGAGTTGTTTGTATTTTTATTTTTATTTTATGAAAAAGTAATGACACGTAAAAAAAGTTCGATGAACACGCATCACCCTCGCCGATAGTTGTATAGAAAGTCACCCTAGTTCCACAACAGTACATAGCATGACCCTCAAAAGAACATTTCAAAAGTGAAACAATTCAATAGATACCATGCTGATTGTCTTTTATTGTAACTGTCACATCAGTATGATGAAATGGGGGGGGACATACAATTTATTTGCGTTGCGAAAATCTCATCAAATTTAGCGTGAAAATCGGTGGTTTCTCTTACACCAATAGTTCACCGACTTAGAATCTGGGTCAACGCAAGACAATTCCAATTGTCACTCCATAGAGATCGATTAATCGATTTTCTCACCAACAGACGGTATTGGATATGCCTTTCTATGTTGAACAGAGCAAAGACCTCTTTGGCTAATTAGTCGCGCAGCTGAATGGCGACGACGTTGACGACAATCCTCCTCTCTGGGGTTTAGAGAGTTTTAAAATCACACACTCGCGCGCAATCGGATACGAGAGATCCAGATACACTACACGCAGTACACACGTAGAGTAGTAGTAGCGTGTGCGCTCATTTGAAACGACCTTTGGAAATATTCTCCATCTTCAGTATGGATGATAACGAACGAGCGATGACGGTAGTGGTGAAAGGGAGGCGTAGGATCTCTGTGCAACATTCAATCTCTAACCGCAATTTGTTGTTCGAGGTTCGAGCATCTAAAAGGCCTAAAATAGAGGCATCTATCTGTACGGGTCTTCTCTTCGGCGTATGATGTACGGCGAGATGCCGGGCTGAACACAGCATGCATTCCAGTTAATTGCGGGGGGGACTGACAGTGTGGGGAATGCGGTATCTATGGCTTTGATGGAAACAAGCACGACGACAGTGACGAGTCTCGCTCCAGCTACACATCGATCTGTTCATCGGCGGTGATGGTTACAGCGGCTGTGCTCGGCAGCATGGCTTCCCTCCACGATGTTAGATGTGAAATCGGAATGTTATCGGTTGACGATAAAAAGAATGGCTTTCAAAGATGAGCTCGCCATTGGGGTATATGCGAGGCATGTTCGGTTTAGTGACGGTGAGGTGAACCGCAAAGTAGCAAACAGATTCAGACAGACTCCCTCACTTCAATTTGTATGACAGCTGTCGTTTCACTTCTTCATCTCCCAACGCACAGAATTTTGAGAATGTCTTCATTTCGCTAACAAATATCAGTGCTGCCCAGCACAAGGTCTACAAAGCCTAGTTCATCTACAAGGGCCTATTTCAGTGGTTGCAACAATCCACTCCCTAGTCTGCAACAACACATGAGTATTCTTGTGATTTTTCATCCCTTGTACGTTGTACGGCCATTTAGTGGTACACTATTTCCAGACCAGACGCAAGGTATACGGAGATCTGTGGCTCTCAACTTGAAGAAGAATCAATTTTGTGGGTTTGGTTTCGCAACTTAATATGATTTCTCTCTCATTTGTTTACCGCTAAGGGTTTAAACCTCTCATTTTGCTTTGACAGTTCATCAAAAATTGAGTCTTTACAGAAAAGTTTTCCATGGATGAGTTGTCTCATATCGTCGTTGTGGCGTAGATGATTTTGTTTTTTAATAGCATGAATCTGGGGTCGAATCGCCACTTCCGTGAACGAGCTACTCGTGCACGGAATTAGGTTGGTTTTACATGAGAAACAAAAACAAATTCCGTCACGAAACGCTCGATCACTGAGGGCGCGATTCGACCCCTGGATCAATTGGGACGATCCTGTTCGCATAATGCGTGCCCTACACATAAATTCGTCCATGGAACTACCACATCGTCTGAATTGAATGTGTTGCTCTGATTTGGGTAGTTTTTAAAAACAACCCAAAAATTTGTCCATGTCTCTCTTTAATTGACTTTGCTTCCTTGTCGCCTTCTAAATCTGTTTTGAAGTCCGACGTTAGTCGGTTTTTTTAAGGCTCCCAAAAATATTGCTACGACCAGCAGTTATACAACGAACGCTTTAACAGCTTTAAAGTCAATCAGTGAAATCGCTGGAGTTCGATTTGAATCGTCGACAATTTTGTTTGTATAGTGGCTTACATGGTTGGCGAGCGAGGGGTCGAGGTTCGAAACCCACAAAAACCCAAATTCCAACTTAGGGTTTTTTTTTTCCACTGCGTCACCTCTCGCGAACGCCTGACAAACATCCGAGAGTACAACTGTCTTGAAAAAAGCTTCTCAAATGGCCGTTTGGAGTCGGCATAAAATTGTAGATCCCTTCCATTCGTTTAAACTTTGAAAAACTCACACAAATCGAATGGTTGTGAGAAGCTTGGCCTAGGTTAGGGAGACGAAAAGAGACCCGACAATGGTGGTCTGATTCGAATATCTCTCGAATCTATATAGGTACTTTACTTTTTACATGGTTGGCGCATCAGGTCCGTAGGGACAACCATTTAAATATTCGTAGTTGTGTTATTCCCTCTGTTCTATGCAATATTATGTAGCGTTTCTGGGCCCTTGAACAATTGACCGTGAGATGTGTGGTTCACATCCTGGCATGGGAAAATATCTTTGCAATATACAGTGTATCGACTGCCGGGACTCAACTCCAATGCTTATAGCAATCGCTTCAATTTGCTGAAAACTGAAAGTTGCTCAAAACAAGTATAAACCCAACCAGAGTGTTGGATTGCGTTGTTGAATTTGAAATTGAATTCAGCAAATTAACTGTCACAATCCAAATGTTAAAAGCAATTACTTCAAATATAGTCTGACTCAGTGTTCGTATGTTCTTGGGATGGGTTTTCCCTCGGAAAATTAAATTTTTTTCCCATTTTTCCCTTCCGCATCTATTCAAAATTCCCACAATTGGGTAATTTAAAAAAAAAAAAAAAACACCTTATACATATTTTTATGAACAAGAAATTGTGGAGAAAATAAAAATGTGACGTTACTCGTACGTGCTTTATTTTTTTTGTAAGTAGATTTATTACATAACAAGCAAGGTCGGCTTGTTTTGTAAACACTGAATAAGAAAGTAAAAATATGATCTTAGGTTGAAATTAAAGTACAAATTTTAACCGAATTTCCCACAAAATTGTATTTTTTCACACGAAAAGGTTTCTAATCATCGAAATACCCACGACAAGGAAAATTTTCCACGAGTAACCAACACTTATCTGGCTGATAATTTAGTAGTGTTGTACATCTATAATTCCAACCAAAGTGTTTGTACGCAAATAATCGCAGATTTCTCAAAGCAAATCATTAATATTAACATTAACATCCGAATAAGATTCTCAAACCGAAGTTGTAGAGGTTGTCAAAGTTACAACTCTAAACAGCCCGTGGTTTTCTACCTCACTTTTTAAAAAACTTCCCCAATAAGCTATCAGTTTTCATCAATTTTCTGTCCATCAACCTCCACTTAGGCAACAGACTTCTAAAGTCTTGATCTTCATCGATCTCCGTACCACAATCCATAGTGTAGCACACTCCAAAGAGTAAAAATAACCCAACTTCCGAACAATGCTAGACTTAAAAGACGTAAGCTCGCCAAGGTTTCCATCATTATAACAGTCTTTAGCAGAGATTTAAGGTTTTTTTTTTTTTTTTTGTATTACAAAAAAATTCCACTCCACACACGTCAACCAAACCATACATCATTTTATACATTCAGTAATTAAGCACTCAATGTCATCTGTCGTTGCGGTCTGTCGCATTTTCTTTCCCTGAAATTGTATCTGAACGAAACGAATAAAATCTCTCAAACAAAATATGGAAAGATTTACACATATTCTGTGGCACGTTTGTTGTCGTCTTCCAACATTTCCATCCCCCGTTTGAAATGAAAGAAATTCCAGAATATGACGATCATCCATTACAATGTACAAAGTACAACTGTGGATAAGAAGAATGTAGCGGTAATCTCATTGTTAGCTGATGGATTGATCTCTTAACCTTGGCAGTTCAATTCTACGTATGCAGTCATATTTTTGTTTTTTCTTTAAGAGTGCGTATTTGTTTTTCTCTTTCGATTTGTTTATGAGCCGTCGTCTTGCAGTAGATCATACGTTCGACGTCCACACAATACAGTGGAAAGAAAGGGTGTCATTCAATTTATTGGAACTATTTGCCGTTAGATTTGTTTTCCACTTCAAAACGTTCGTAGTCTCGACTTCAATGCCAATGGGTTATTGAACTATTTATGGATAATTTGACGAGGTCCAATGATGGGCGCTATCCGAGAGCAAGAATCGTTCAAACAAAAACGATTGTTGTGTAGATGTCCATTTTGGAGGGTATTGTTTTTTGGTCTTACCATTTTTGGAAATTGATTTGTTTATTTGTCATTGAGCTGTGAGGTTTTGTATTTACTTTGTTCTATGATGTAACATATTGCTAACGATGATTTTCCATTGGTATTGCGTTTTGAACGTTGAACCGGTGCGTGTTGGCATTGATGGTCAATGTTATGTGAGGATCGTAGGTGAAGATGATATTTATGTCAAGTGCAAGTCTATCAATATGATCTGAGAGCCACGAATGGGTCTTTTGTGAATGTAGGTAAGAATAAGTCTTTTCGTGAGCAGCCTATAGACATGTTCGGTTTATGCTTTTTTTTGTTTTTATTTTTAATTTTCATCTACGATGGTAGAGTACACGGCAACGACTTATGGAGGAAGAAGTCTTCAATTTTACTTTAAAAAGTTCGAATCGAATTGAATTGGTGGACCCTCACTGAGTCCTCTGCATGCTAAATGCAACTCGTTTCTCACGTTTGCATTACGATGTTTCAGTTGGAAATTCAAATGATTTTGAGATAATCAACAAGGCTTCCACTATTACTATACAAAGAGCTCCCTCGAACTTGAAGAAAACGAATAGAATTTAAATCTGATACTGTGTCAAGTCAACGAATTTGTCTGGTTTATTAAAATCAACAAACATTTATTCCGCCTGCTAATCTTTATCTACTGAGCCATTCTTGTTCATTCTCTTTCTATTATCGACGTAGTTGTGATCATAGTTCTTCGACTGTATTGCAGCCTTACATCTCCGTCTGTTTCGATTCGATATCATTAGCTATTGGTCGTCCAGTTTGTGAGATCCAGGAGTTTTAAGGCTGCCACTCTTCTGCGGTTGTAGTATGGGAACGTTCATCGATACTACTTTTCTGATGGGGTTTGCATAATATCTCATTTGAATATACCCAGTTCTCCTTAACGGGTTCCCCGATCCGTGAAGAGTCCCTGCCTGAGACACTGCAGCCTTCCGATCCAAAACTGGTTGTTTCTTGTGTGTCTCTCATTTCCTTTTTTTTTTGTTTTTTCATGGTCGGGAAGTTACCTCAACTGCCTCCAACTTGGAGGGGCAGGCCTTTGTTTTGACCCTAGGACATCAACCCGGATATTCCGGTACCAGTAACCCACTTCGGGATAGAAGCCCTGCCGTTGACCAAGTAGGGTTCATCCGCCACCAACTCTTTTCCACCACCCTGGCTCAGTATTGGAGATACCTATGGACCTGATATCCGAATATGTCGAAGTAGCTTTGAACATGATAGCCCAATACCAGCATCCTTATTTATGCCGGAACTAAAGCATTTGAAGGACAAAGTCTTGGATAGTCGCATCTGGTTCTTAGATCATACTTAGGCTTGTAAGCCCTTAAGGTTACGTCTTCTAGGTCGATTTTCATATTAAACTTCTTGCCATTCACAGTTGAAGGTTCTATAAAAATCCAAATCTTGGTTTCATGGCTATCATATGCCTCATGTAATACTTACCCATCTGTGAAGACGTAATTATCCCTGAATATACTTTTCTTCGTGAAGCAGTCTGCTCTTCGTGGAGTCGATGTACTTGGGACATAGCCACATAGCCGATACATACGAGTTTTTGATTTACAGCATTTACATTTGTTAACTTTTAGAATGTTTGACAACTACAATCTCGAAAAATACTGTCACGCCTGATAAGACATCAAATTTATGGCTTAGCATTTTTGACGGTTGGCGTTCTCCAGGTATCAGGGGAGTTCAACTTGGATAGTTACTTGGGAATTTCATACACCAATATTTGTACATAGTATTGAAAATGGCGGACAGTGGTCTCCGTTCAAGATATCCCACTGCTAACTAGAGGGTATTGAATGGTCTCCTACGTAAACGAGCATCAAATTTTGAACCGGTCCTCGAAAAGGATTACTTATGATAAAATAAGTGCTTGTGCTGAAATACCAATGATTTAATTTGCTTTTGAAATTCATAATCAGTTTTACGATGCGACAGTTGGGAACGAAGAAGTTTACGGCAAGTTAATTTCACTGACTTTCCAGTCACATTCCTTAAATCTGCCTTGATGGGTACAACTATTTAAAATCGTTCCCTCTTCTGAAATTCTGTGAATTAAGGCGACCATCTTTAATACTAATGCATCATCTCTGAGTTCTAAAATATAGTGACCCACTTTTCCCTTATTTTTTTACCAGCTTTGCTGCTATTGTTGTTCACCTTAAAGACGCGAGTATCTCACCCACAGACCGAATTCAGCCGGGAAGACGCAGTTGCAAGCTGCAAGTTACTCTCTACTCTAAAAATCAGTATCCAACTGGACGGGATAAGAAAGATTGCAGTAGAAAATCGTCTACATACCTGAAAATAGACAAAAAATATATTGGTTACTTTTTGGAAGATATGTAAACATTTTAAATAATGTATTTGGTATATTCATTCAGCTGATTAATTGATGTGGAAAAGTGTATGAAAAATTCTGTCGAAGCGTGGAGGAATTTCTGAATTTCCATCTATAGAAAAATTCTTCACCCCAATTCGGGAATACAAATTGACAAGAAATAACTTTCTGACATTCTGGAGTTGCTGCCGCCAGTAGAGCATAAAGCAATAAAGCACACCAAAAGCCACTCCCTTCGCATCGGTCGCCCAATAGAGCGCACAAAGCCCTATACCGATCCCTACACTCAGTTTAGGAAGTTCGATCCGCATTTTATGCACATGTACATACGCACACAATCAATTTTAATTAATTCAGAGGAAATGATCACAGGAAACCGCGCCAGCCATCGTTCGTACATGCCATTGCGAGGTTCGCTGAATGGCTGAATGGATTGGATTGCCCTGCTGTTTTAATTAGGCACCCGACACAATGCCGCCATCGTCAATAACCACCGTTGACCGTGACTCCCAAATAAAAAAAAATAAAAAAAACTACATATATTAAATTGCAAATTAAAAGCAAAAAACAAAAAACGGGGGAAAAAAACAATCACAGTTAATAATTAATTGAGCATTTGCAACTGATAAATATTTTATAGTAGGTATATGTGCCAAAGTTTCAAGTTCAAGTGTTGTTTTTATTTTTGTTGCGCGTGACGATGACTCTGTCGCTGAAATGTGCGATTGCCCTCAAGGGGTTCGTCCGTCCGTCGTCTCATCCGCATCGACTGTGTGTACGAGTACCTAATGTATAATATATGGCAAGATGAGAGTGTGACATGCAAAATGGAATACAATTATTTAACGCTTCAAGCGCGGTCGTTGTTTTGTGTTTTTTTTTTTTGTTTTTTGTTTTACTGTGGCAATTTTTAACAAGTTGTTGTATAAACAAATCGGCAACAAGTTCACTGTGAGATATTAGCACGCTTTCACTTGATCTTGACCGAGTGACAAAGTATTCAGATGTCTCTCATGCCATAAACTACAAAATATTACAAAATAGTACAAAAGATACAATTTGTTTATTTAAATACTACTGTGGGCCAGCTGTTTATGATCTTCGCTAACCTTGAAGGGTAGTGATTTTTTTAAGATGACGTAATGGTGACTCGATGCCGACTGGAGAGCATTCCTATAGGCCAAATGGAATTTCAAAAGATGCACAACAAAGCATAACCCAATCAATCAGACAAACAGAGTAACACATTTTCAGTGACAGTTGACAAATGTAAAGCTTCTTGGGCTTGATACTTTTGTGGTTTGCTTTTCAAGGCGCGCATTTGGACCAGGCTTTTGTATTTGGCTACGCAGATGTGAGTAATTAGGTAAAATGTAACCTTAGGCGATTTAAGTTTTGAATCGCAAAGTGATAATTTGAAGAATGAGCTTAGGTGCCTCAAGGTACTGCAATAGGGCCGTAACTCTTTCACTTAACCTTAGGCGATTTAAGTATTGAATCGCAAAGTGATAATTTGAAGAATGAGCTTAGGTGCCTCAAGGTACTGCAATAGGGCCGTAAGTATTTCACCTATATTGACAATTTTTTTCCATCTTTCCATAGACTAAAAAGCGAAATGTTTACGAAACTGTTAGACAGACCTTAGACGATGCGATAACAGTCTTTAAGATTGGGCTGAATTATTCAGAATTATTCATTTTGAAACGTTTCAAATGCAGGAAATTGGAGAAGACCGAAGATTTTACTAAGCTTGCTGTTCGCTAGGGCGTTTTCAATAATAGGTCTGGTTTAAAGAACATATTTCTCAGCAGAATGTTCATGAGGGAGTAACAACACTCTCCATGGTACTAGTTGAGATATTTGCACTCGGTAGTTATCCGAAGGGTTTGATTTGGGACTTTTAATCTTCTGAACAAAGGGGGACTTCCGGCTTCCGGGAGCATAATTGTCATTAAAGAGCTTTGTAATTCAGCCGATCGGATTCGGCATAAAGTTTGAGTTCCCTTTAATTCGTCCCAAAACTAAAAACTCACACAAAACGAGTGGTTTAATGAAGCTAGGCCTAGGGTAACTTTACGGACCTGTTGCAGCAACTATTTTTTGTAGTTAATTTTGACTCCTTTGAGGTATTGAAAGGTACCAAGACACCAAAAAATGTCGAAATATACAAAAAATATGACAGTTTTTACCAGTTATTGAAAAACGCTTGCAGATTTTCAGACTGATTGTATTTTTACATTTATTGGGAGTATAATGCGCTGAGCAAAATTAGATCTATTTGGGTTAGTGAGAGAGGTAGCTAGACAGGTAGCGGAAAGAAGAAGTTTGCTTAGACTCGTGATGCCCGACCTCTTTCATTATGAATCTGAAAGAAAAATGTCAGCTTTAAGCTAAAATAGAAGTTCTCCTTAAAATTGGTGTTAGCTTAAATAGTATGTAACAAACCAACCCTTCGATAAACTTAACAGTCCCGAACTTGTGTAACCCAATCACTTGCTTAAAATAGAATTTCGTTGGAATTTCTTTGTGAAACATCTTGTTGGACGAAAAACATTTCTTGCATTTGCCCGCAGTAATAGAGTCAATGCCATTCGGCAAATTGACGTCAAAAGTCAGACAATCCAACTCGTAAAATACCCGACAGTTATTGCCCACAAGTGCTAAGTTATAGCCCACAGGTCCAAAGTTATAGCGGCGCCTGCGATGCTGCATAGCATCAACTCTTTGTAAGTTGCAACATATCTTTTCTTTTCTTTTTTTATTATTATCATATTCGATCTTCCCACAACGCACTCACAGTTGCAGTGCATGGCACACCCCCGAAAAGGCAATAAAATCCCCATTACCGCTAATTACTTTTATGACCAGCATGGAATGAGGCAAAAAAAAAAAAAAAAAAACAGCATAGGACAGTGTTCGGTTGTGGCAAGAATAATTTCGCCTTGACATCGAATTTGAACTTGCGCAGCTTTGGCAATAAAAACAAACGCCCGCCGTCCATGCACGATGGAAACGAAAGATCAACAGCAATTCTGCATTTAACTAGGAGCCTGTTGATTACACGAGCTGTACACGTCATAAAGAAAGACGTCGCCTGTTGATAACTATCCGCCAGGTCGACGGGACACATCGGTACAAGTTGGTACAAGTATACGAAGACTTGTATCTGTGATATATCTCAATCCACTTTTGCAACATTGTAGGCAGGGAGGTGTTTCCTTCCACATGTGTATAAGCAATGCAAATAAAACGGCATCGCACACACAAATGTGAGAGGAAGGGGGGCAGAACAAAACTCCAACGATTATTGAGAAGACGAACCAAACTAAAGAACAAACCAATACAGCACACCGCCGGCCGCATCGATTGCTCCTCCAGGGAGATAATTTAATTGTGTTATTTAATCTTTTTGCTTTTATTTTAGAATCGAAATAAATACTCTCGACTCTCGAGTGCCCATGGGAAATTACATGCCCAAGCAATAAATTGCTACGTGACATTATTTTTCGCTTGCGGAACGGAGACTGTTGTCGATGGATGTGAGAAGCTCAAGACCTGAAGACCGTTGCCGCCACCGCCGCCGACAACGCCTGACCGGACGACTTGGTCGAGTATTGCACCTTTGTATTGGTTTTTGTTTTTTTTTTTTCTCTCTTTAGCCTGTAGCAGATAATAATAATTGAACAACGAAGCTCGTTTTGTGTTTTGCTTACAAATGCGGAAAGAGAATATAGATGGGTATACTATTTAATTTAAGCGATTGAAATTTTTATTGCGCACTTTTGCGGATTTTATTGGGTGACGGCGACTAGAAGCAGACGATGAAATGTCTTCTAAGGTTCTCATGATGATCTGTCTTGTAGCGAATGAATGAATGAACGAAGATGAGATACTTGCAAAGAAAACTCATCAAGAAATTCTATGGCATTGCTGATTAGCTATTATTGCTGCAATAAATGTGGCAAGTTGCAAGGTCTATGTCAAACAGGAAAGAGAAGAGGACCGAGTTTTATGTTGCAAGACCATGGACGTCTGGAATTTTTTTTTAATTAAGTCGAGTCCAGTAAGTCGGGAACGTCAATGTAAAAAGTAAAAATAAAAAAATAAAAAAACAATCGTTGACCATCTCCGGGAGTCTTAAATGTATATAGAAGAAAATGTTAAACTTATATTTATGACATTAACCAATTACGGACAGCCATCTATCGGCAAAACTGAGTAGTTATTTTTTTTTTTTTTTAATTTTGCATACTACAGTTGAGTGAAATAGAATTTCCTACTTTGCCATCAGTCAACGAAGCACCACATTTGAAGTTGCACGGCCAAATTAAAAGCGTTGCTTCAATGTTAAGGTATTGGTTTGAGCCTGTGCTTATTACAGGCTATTGAAGAATACAACGTTATACCAAAAGGGATTGAAGAAAGCGAAAGAAACGATCTCAATTGATTTATGAAGCATCGATAGTAAAATGCGCTGTTTTGCTTGTTTTAATTTATTTCCTTGGTTCTTGACCACGATGTTCGAAAGTAGTCTCAATAATCGCTCGATCGACACGGGGACATTTGAATGCGAAGAGTGTGTTTCGCTTCCTCGCCAGGAGAAAACGAAGGATTAGATGACAGTTCTTTAAATGCAAATAATTGTTTAGAAAAAAAGATTGCTAATCTAACAAAAATAACTAATATTAAAAATTAATACTATGTAACCGTTATATTCTTAGTGTGGTTCTTCCCTTAGGGGAAAGTGTTGTTTATTCTCCATTCCAGAGTAAAGTTAGTATTTTTGGTTTGTCAGGTGACCTCTGCTAGACAACTCATCCACAAGTATGACTTGAACACAAAAACTGAATAATTTAGCGCCAGTGCCAATAATAATGTCCAAGTCGTTATTTCATTGGTAAAGTTCTCACCATAAAGCTTTACAAATAGAGCGTCAAATAGTAAAACAGTGGCGCAGACAACGCTGTTATAGGCTTAGTTTATGAACTGGCCAGTGCGGGCACCCCTTGTGACTAACGTTCCTTTACTTTGTATTCACTGCAATATTAGTCAATGAATTTTAAACATTTAGGATTAAAATGGTAGAGTTTTTGTTTTTTTACCATCTTTAATCTATATATGACTGGTTAAGTATTATTATTAATATTATTATTAATTAAAATTTTTGAATTCTCTTTTTTTTCAGCAAAGTCATGTCAATATTCGTGTCAAGTGGCGAAACAAATCGAGATCAAATCAGCTGTCATCTGTCAAACTTGTTATCGCTGGAAAGTGCTGCCAATTTGAAAAACAAAATTATAATGTTCATGTGGGTGAAGGAACGTGAACTTTTCTGGTTTATCACAAAAGTTTTTGTACTCCCAGATGTGTCCGCAATTGCAAGCGATCTTTTCGGACTAGTTTGCAGACTCCGAAATTGTTACAATCATCGGTCGGAAATCCGAATGAACATTTTCCACCCGAATAACTACTGGAAAGTCGTCTGTTAAGATCTTTGTTCGTCATAATTGAATAATCGAGGTTTAGCTGCTTCTTTTGCTGAGAAGTCAAGTTCATCATCAGCTGGTTTTTCACATTAATTCTGTTGTATTTCTCGCTTCATTTCCTATTATATTCGTCGATCAGATACGGCTCCAATTACTGGAGTCCATTGGCCCAAGGCTTATCGGCGGTCTCAAAAATGAACGAAGCACTCAGTATATGAATGATCTCTCTTAATTTTGGAAGAGCTTTAACTTTACAAAATCCCTCTTTGCGGCGTATGTTCGAAAAAACCCGACTTTTGTACATAAAAAAACTTAAAATTAAATTTAAGTAGCACCTACTTATGTAATTCACACATAAGTGTCAGATGGACAGTGGAAAGTTATTAATTCAATTGGGTCTATCACAGAATCCGTCGTATTCGGAATTTTCCTACGAACCCCGAAAGAACTGTTACAGAATCCGTCGTAGGGGAATTTTGAAACTCGTAGAAAGTGGTATCACTGAATATACCATCCATTACCATACATACATATAAATTACATTAGCGACTTCTGCGTCAAGTGTTCCGGTTCTTACATAACCTCTCAAGGACGCACTAAAATATCGAATACGCTCAATTTCAATTTTAATTTAAAAGTTGTTTATATCCACACGAAAAGCAAATTTCGGTCGTATCTAATAAATTCCGGAAAAGAAAATACCCTCTTAAGGATTTTCTTGTCCCTTCGTGATAACGAGAAAAGTTCTTAATATATTTTTTTTTTTTTTTTTAGGCCGAAGGAACCCTGATCGATAAATACTA
This sequence comes from Cheilosia urbana, assembly GCA_946477585.1. Lineage (NCBI taxonomy): Eukaryota > Metazoa > Arthropoda > Insecta > Diptera > Syrphidae > Cheilosia > Cheilosia urbana. The sequence goes on along the minus strand of OX297854.1, from coordinate 11,375,150 downwards.
AAAATACTTTTGATTACGTATCCCGAGAAAGTAGATTCCTTCTTCTCAACAAGGGACACATTGAGCTACATTTTCCGATAACCCTCAAAAAAGAGGGCGAAGAAAGGAAAAGACAAAAGAAAGGGAATCTTTTATCAGCATATGTGAACATCTTGATGAATGATATATATCTACATTTACCCTCCTTAAAAACCGTATACGATAATGACATCTAAACTAAGTAGGGTGGTCCTTCCCACATTTGTGTGTGAGAATTGAATCATATCAAAACGAATTGTGTCCAACTACCCCCCATTAAATTCTTGCGGGAAATAACAAACTAATTACAGACAGGACCTGCTGCAGACACAGAAGGAAAACAAAACCAAGAGCGCGCTGAGAAAATGTTGCAAAAAAATCAAAAGACAAAACGCTCATTTCCCTTTTCGGAAGGAATTTTTTTTATGATTTGTTTACGTAACGAGGATGTTATTTTGCTGTTGTTCTTTGTCTTTATTTGTTGGCATTCTGTTATTGTTTTTCCATTTCTACAGCTCCGCATCCGCATGTGCTGCAATCATATGGTGAGAGAAGAGTTGTTTTGCACATTTTTTTTTTTTTTTTTTTTTTTGTGCAGCACTAGCAAAATCTTGGAAGTCGCCCGCTTAGGTTCAGCTTGAGATGAGTTGAGGAATGTTAATGTTTCCGTTTTGGAGGCGAGCGCGCAGCGGAGGGATGCTTCATAGGACGGGTGCACATGCACACGGTTTATATGCCATTATAATTTTTTTATATTTTTTTTTTTTGTACTTTGCTTTGTTGCTGTTTCCTATGAAAATGCACAGGCACAAGTTTAGTCGGAAAACAATGGAAATGATGGTGATGATGGTGATGATGGCGGCGGTCGGCGGTAGAATCAGCCGACATCGTGATGAAGTCGTGGAATCGCATCATCGCATCATCGTCAACATCTATGTGGAGCTGCATGGAGAAGGACTAGAGATCCTCTTCGTTGTTTTTCCTTTGAAATTGTTTAATAGACAAATTCTTGTCGAGCAATTTGAACGCGTTAATTGTCATTAGCGTTGTCAGTCGCAGACAGAATTTCTCATTTCGAAATGGTTTTGGAGTTCCGTTCAGAGTCGTCCGCTGATGGAAGGCTAATGGAATGGGTGTCTCGACGACGGTCTATTAGTATGGGGAGGGAGGGCGTTTTTTTTTTGTTTTTACAGTGATACAGAATAATGAAGAGCATACCTAGTTCGGGTTAATTAATTGTTTTTCAATGAATTGAGGAAGTGTGGATGGATGAGAAATTGTAGATTATCCAAGAGTTATGAAAGCTGATTTGAAGTTGTGGCCTTTTCGTTGGAAAAAGTTGCGATTTGGTGGGTTAAATGCTTATGACCGTTTGGATTTTTTTTTTTTAATTTTTGCTAACAAACCCGCCTTTTGATTGAGGTGTTGGTCATTTACGAGTGCGGTGCCGAGGTTTTCTTATCTAATTTGTCATTTCCGTCATCTCTATTTAATTTATCAGATAGGAGTCTTATTTCCACCAATGCAAGGGACTATTATTGGTAAGAGTTAAATTAAAATGGACTTTTGTTTTTGCTCCAATTGTTTTTTAATTTGTTTCTTACAATTTTAACAGCCTCCATTCACCACCCGAGCGGACTTCGCACTTGGTAAGTTAATTAAATCTTGAAATGGAATGCTCTTGTGCCCAGGGCATATAGAATTTATTGAACTGGCCAAATTGCAAAGTATCGACTGGGGCACAATAGACTACAAGGTCGCATTGCACTAGATCCTCTCTCAAAACGTCTCGAACTTAACAAAATGGATGCGTTCAGTTCAATTAGTGATTGTCAGTCCAACTTATCAAATTATTATCAGTTCACTGCGGAATTTATACGAATTTGTAAGAATTCTTTGCAGACGACTTGACTTAAAGGGATAAGGTGTTTATACTACAAATCTTTAAAATTTTCGAAAAAGTCGCTGTTAGCTACCACATTTGTATGCTGTCGTTAAGCGCTGTTTCTGCGAACGACACCCCAAAAGTAAGTGAGAAGCCATCTACCGACAGTTTTATTTTTGCGTTTGAAAATAACTCGCAAGTTCTGCTTCATAGAAAATTTGCATGAACATGACATATTTATTTTTATAGCAGATTACATTTAAATTCGACCTCTAACTGATATGATGCGAGGGTCCCTTAAATCATTAACTTTGTACGTATTATTTTATAAGCGATTATACATCTTCAAGACCTCGCTAACTAGTTGTGCTCATGGAAACTTCTTAACTCGAACATCAAATAGAGAATGCCATTGCCAGCGTTCCTCTGTCCGCTAGATGAATAGCGGAAATATAAAACTCCATATAAAACAAATTGACATTTTACCATTTGCGCTAGACGTCTATAGCACTTTTTGTGAAATCACAATTTTTTGTATATGTAGTTTGACATGGCGCTATTCATCTAGCGGGCACTGGAACGCGGGCATTTTATAAGGTGGAAACTGCCATAAGAAAAGGATGCGTTCAGAAAAAAATTGAACCAGAAATTTAGCGCTTGTAGCTCATTGATCTATTATACCATATTCACACTGCACCGAAAACTCGTCGATGCATTTACACCGAATACCAACTATAGTTTTCGTTTGACGTTTCAATCAGCTGTGAGGTACTGTGTAAAATATTTTCGTTACAAATTTCGATCGCATTAACTAACAAATAAAATAAATTCAGAGCATTTAAAAATAATATTAGCCCATCAATTAAGCGTGGAAAATGATTTTAAGTTGTGAGTAGTGACATTTGGTCGGTCAGCTCTTCTGCTGAATTTGGTGAATATTGCAAAAGGTGTGGGACTGCTGGAATAAGGTCAACGCATGTTCCACCCATAGTTCAATTGGCTGTAACTTTAAATCTTCTTTGGGTTTGGTGGCTATCAAGGACAAGTTGGGGCTGACTGAGCGGCACCAATGGGTTAAAGTATTTGCTCTTTATTTCCTTGAAACCTTAAAAACCAAACAAATATATTGTTACTTACTTAAGGTGGCGCTACAGTCCGGGGTGGACCTGGGCCTTGTTACTATTCTCAAATGGAATTGGAATGACAGCGTCGGCAAGGAAGTGATATGTTTAAAATTCTAAGTGCTGCCAATAATCGATCACGCAGAGCAAAGAATTGATAATCAAAAACGACAACAAAAAAGCGACAACCAACTTACGGGTGATTTTTGAAGAGTTAAGTTTTTCAGGTTGGCAGTACTGGTTAGTAATGGCGTCCAAACATCATCTGTCAAAGTGAAAAGTTTTCAGTATACTCTGCCATTTATAATCATGGAAAGACTTACAAACAACCAACGATTGCAAATTATTGAAATTTATTATAAAAATTCGTGCTCTGTGAAAAATGTACACCAAAGACGACCGTGGAAGAAACGTTACCGTCAACGGCGAACGATATCGAGCTAGGTAGCTGAGTTGAACTTGGTTTACATGTAGTTTCATCATGACGGTGCCACATGCCACACAGCTCGTGAAACAGTGGAAATGTTGAAGGATGAATTTGGTGAGCAGCTTATCTCTCGAAATGGCCCTGTGAGTTGGCCGCCAAGATCATGCGATTTAACGCCTCTTAATTATTTCTTGTGGGGTTAAAATCGTTAGTCTATGTGGAATACAGGCCGAAATGCTCGAAAAAGTGACGCAAAATTGGACCTTCCGAATGGACCATTTGAAACGAATCCGCGGAAAACATTTACATGAAGTTGTCTTTAAAACGTAAATGGCAAAGACCTATTTATCGATTACAATAAAACCTTAGCCGATTTCAGCCCAGTTTTTGGCTCGGTGTGAATAAGGTCGTTCTTTCTTTGTAAGCAAAATATTTCAGACCAACATCTGTCAAAAGTGAAACACATGCTGCTATAGATGTCAACATGAAATAGCGAAAAGAGTTCTATATTGGCAATACACCCAGCAGTTGATTGAATTAAAACCTCGGACAGCTTTATGTTGTTTTAAATCTAGAAAAAGCAATGACACATGAAGATAAGAGAGTTAACAACGAATTGATTACTTGATCTTATTAGAACGGTTGATATCTAAGTAAACAAAACGGCAATTGATATACCGGTTACTTCTTCGTTCTATTGATAAACACAACATTTCGGTTTATCAATTACTTCGCGTGAAATTTGACAAACTGTTTCCGTTGTTATAACCGATTAGTATTTGTTTAGTTCTGTTGCGAAGCACGCACTATGTTGGCGTGATGACTGGTGACCGATGACAAAATTGGCTATTTTTGCCAAGTTGCCAAACCGGACTTGGCAACTTGCCGTCAAACAGCAACCAACCCTACTTTATGTTGGTATACATAGCTCTAAAGTTGTTGTTCGCTTTAGAATAATACAAAAGTAATTGACAGCTGTGACGATAACAACATTTTAGTACAATTAACTTTTCGTCTGTCAAACTTGTCTTAATCCACTTACACACAGATATATGATCCTTTCACGATCGAAAACACAGCAAAGCAAATATAAAACAAAAGATTATGTTTCTTTTTGTTTACAGAAAACCATTCACTGATATAATGAGACCCAGTTACTACCATTTACTACAACAGTAACGCCAACGACGACGTCTTTGGTCTGCGTTCCCCCCTTCTTGCGTTCAAATTAAAATATATGCAGAAAATTGCTTTGTATCTAGATAAATAAATGAATCGTGACATGAACACCAAAACCTACCCGCCCAATGATTACTCATAGACCGGAATTTTATCTTTGCGTTGCGTTTTTCTCTCAATATCTCAATTTTTGAATTTCCTTTCTTAATGTGTTAAACACACAACACATTGATAACTCTTTTACAATGTACAGTTAGTAAAACGTACCAAAATAAGTTGTAATCATTTCGCTTTTGCGCGACATTTATTTAACGAAATTACGTACATATCTCAATCGAGTGATAAGGGCAGACAAACCTGGGCATGTTCCGTGTCTCTCTTTCGTTGTCACTGGTATTTGGTGGGATTAAATTCGTTGCGAATTATTAGGAATTCACTGGACGTTTATGGTTCCCAAATAATGCCGTGTTGCGGACACCTAGTTCTCAGAAAGAAAAAAAAAAAAGACAACAACGGGATCAACCTAAACCGGATGGGCTTACATTGAACATGCGCATATACGCAAAAAGAAACAACAGCTAAAACGAGAACCTTTAAGCCATTCGCCGGCGAACAACCTGAAACGAAATGACAAAAGAACACAAAAAGCGTTCATTGTACCTAACTGTGGATCAGGAATTACATACATGTATGTATGTTGTGTTTGGTCTGCTTCTTCTTGGTACGTTCGCAATTCTTAAGCAGCTCGATGGCAGAAATATTATCGTACAGGTACCGTTCGTTGTTGTAAGCTGCTTTCGGCTAATACATATATAATCTGATTTATATTTATTTTTTTTAAGAAAAGACGCAAACTTAATTTAATTTATCTTTATGGGTGGATAACATGACGATGATTCAGCACAAAAATGCGAAAAGGAGGCTGATCGATCGAATAAATTTGCCAACCACGAGTTGTGTGTGAATTGGTTTTGGCAAGTTGTTTGACAGATTGATTTATGATAAACGACAGAGGTTGCGTAATTTACCAAACTTTAAGAGCTGAGAGGTTTGAAGAGATCTATAGATGATGGGCTACGTCAAACTCCAAATCACAAATTAATACGCCGCGAAAACAATTGAAAAGATGACCTTCATGGCCGATTGGTTATGCTTTTGGCAGGGATACACAAGGTCTACAGTTTTATGTCAGGCTGAATTAATCCCAAGCAATTGCGTTTTGTTTGTAGGCTCAGTGGCTTAGTGGTTAGTGTGTTGGACTACTAAGCGAGGGGTCGAGGGTTCGGACCCCGCAAAAACCCAAATTCCAACTTAGGGTTTTTTCCGCTGCGCCACCTCTCGCGAACGTCTGACAAACATCCGAGAGTATGACTGTCTTGAAAGAGCTTCTCAATTAGCCGTTTGGAATCGGCATAAAATTGCAGAACCCTTCCATTCGTTCCAGAAATGAAAAACTCACACAAAACGAAGTTGGGAGAAGGTAGGACTAGGTTCCCTCCTGACATGTTGCGCCCTCTACTTATTTTTTTTAATTCTATAGCGTTTGGCCCTTAAGATGTTTAAACAGTACGATTATCTATCGGAGAAAATTCTCCAAGCATATTTCTACGTAGAATGACAGTTCCACTTCCAATCCCACCGAGAAAAAAAAATATATATATATCTCAACATCATGCCTTTCCAACTCTAAACAACTGTCATTCTGTAAAATAATGATCGAACAATTAAACTCATTTAAAATTCCATTCGATCGCGTGTTCGCTCACTGTCATGTTTACCGATTACCGCAACTGTCAATTCAACTGCACTCGACTGTCAGTTCACCTAATAACATCTTCATTTCCAGCCGCACTATAACTTGATCTAGATCTAGATCGCCATCTCTGTTGTATGCCAATGACATTGGCCTTTCATACTTCAAAAACATTAAATGAATCAATCATAATAAACAATTTTAATAAAATACGCATGCAAAACACCAACTAATCACATTCCTTAGGTAATTTTCCATTTTGCCCATCGTGTGTCTCGGTTACAAGCCATACATTCCATACTCAAATTCCCCCTCGAACATCTTCCTATTAGGTAATATCTATCTGTCAGAAATGACCTCGATATGGTTATCACAAATTTTCATTGTTTCACCGTTTATAATATTTGTTTACATTTCCTCGTGCTGTTCTCCCCCAATCTGTCTCTCGTTGGCACTATATACATCTATACTTGCCGTTGCTATTAATTAATTAAACTGCCGCAATTTTCTTCTCGCTCGCAAAATGATTTAACGGCAGATACACAATACAATTTGTATCATTTCATTCCACTTTGTTTAAACTTGAAAACAGCCCAAGTGTATAGAGAACTTGCGCTAGGAATGTGGAAGCAACAGACAGAATTTGTTATATATGACTTTTATTGTGCGTCATTATTGTAGTAGAGCACACAGCACTAGCCAACTCATAACAAAACGATTTTGTTATGTTTTCGAGATCGCGCAATTATATCTTGAGAATTAATTGAAAATCAATAAGTGGTGACCTTTGCCAGAGAGAGAGAGAGAGGGAACGGATGTTGGAATTTGTTCTTTTGTTGCCCTCTCCTCAACGAGTAATGATGCGATGTGTCAAAACATTGAGGTCGTTTTTATTTTGTTTGCGTTAAACCAATTTTTTTCTTAGTTACATCTTATGTGTTGCTGCAAGGGCGTGTTTCCATTTTCCATCCGTAAATAGTGCTTTTGTGAACTTTGAATGATGGCTGAATGATGCCGATGGGGCTCCAACCACGCCGCCAACACAAACGGCTGCTGTGTATGTACTGACAGGAGTCGTCAATTTTGCTACATAAAATGGAAGGAATATAGAAAATGAAAGGATAGACTTGTAAGAGCTGTAGAAATATAGATGATGAAAAACGAAACACACATTCAAATGGAATGCAGTTTAAATGGTCATTTGCCAACGGCTTGTGTTCTTTTTTAGTTCAGTAAATTGAACGAATAATTTATGATGCACTCAAGTGTATTTTGACACAGGATTTTAACACCTTTTGCTCTTTGAGTATCCTTGAAAATGTTTCTATTCCTTTTTGAAATGGAAACTGTAAGGTCATTGACAAGCGATAACAATGACATTCACACATTTTAACCTCGAATGAAGGATTGGAAGAACTGTCAGTTATCGGTGTGGTGGTGCAACTGAGGTGTAAAGTGAGTGGAAGCGAGATCAATAGGGAGACAGTCGTAAATTAGGTTTCTTTTTTCTCATAAAAATGGTACTGCGAAACTAAAGGTATTAACAGGAACAGATGTAGCATGCAATAGAGAACAGAGAAACTATATTGACGTTTGACACATAAAGCAATTTGTACTGTCGTACTTATCAGGTCTGTTCCTTTACTTTAGAATCTTATGCATTTTTACTAATTCTTACGAATTTTTAGTCAGTTCCTTAACTCGAAAAATGCGTAAAAGAGATCGTCATCGAGAGCGAGATTTTACCACTCCACTGAGAATCTTACGAATTTTTTACTCAACAAATTTCTTGGTGTAAGAAGTTAAAAGTCACCTCACTCACAATTATAGCAGCTGATTTGAAATTTGCTGTCCAATTTGGCATATGCGTGCATTTGTTTTGATTTTTTTTTCGTATTAAAATGGTCTCATAGAGGCGGCAAAATAAAATTGAGTGTTCTCCTCAAGATTATTTTCGATAGAGGCAACGAAATTCTTCCTCGCTGTAAGAAAGGACAATCTCCTCCACTCGCTTTTTTTTATCTTCTGGAATGCTTGGAGTTCAATCAGTGCAAACTCTTCCACATATTCGGACTCATCAAAAAGAAGTTCGATGAATTCCAGATCACTTTCATCATCATTCAGGTGGTCGACGAATCATTAACTAATTTTGTTTGTAAATTAGTCAATTCTTCGAGTTTATTAGATATTTTAACTACTTTTCGTACCACTTTTTTTAATGTTTGAATAATGTATCAGTCATTGTTCATGGATTACTACAAACACGTGCTCAAACATTTTTGTAAGTGTCTCTCTCTGTGCTCTCTCTCTCACTGCCATTTTGACAATCTTTTCCATTCTTACTAAAAGAGTTAAGGAACAGAACTACTATGTAGCACGTTTCTGACATTGTTGCCAGAAATTCTTCGACTTTTACTAACCTTTGGTTTTGTTTACTTATTTTGTCGGAGCTTGTTACTATCCGATGGAGCACTCAGACACAACTACTGGTCCATTTTACTGCCAAACAGACACTTTACTTTTCTGTACTTAGTTTTCCCGTCTTTCGAAGAAAGATGCGAAGGAACACCTTTGAAGTACGAAAAAAAAAATTTAAACGTCAAAAAAATTTGGCAGCTGTCAAAAACTTTCAAGATCAGAAACAAGTAGGTTTTTGAATGTATCCGCCCAGGAAACGTACGATACTTCCACAGGACATTTTTTGCTTTCGACTTACAAAACTCTTCCATAGGTACATTTTTTTTAAATGACATTTAACAAATTCCAAGACCGATGGGACAGACCTGTTGTCAGAACATGACATCGGAATAGATTGAGCTGATTAGTTTAAAATTGAAGCAATAATTTTATATAAATTGTAGATGTTCGTGGAAATCTCAAAGAGAGTGACATTTCTCAATTTGACAGTGACTTTTCGATGAACGTCTGTCCTGTCCTGGTTGTCACTCAAATTAAAATTCTGTGTAATAATGGCTGCGTTCCACTGCTAGATGACTAGCGGCATGTCAAACTCCATATAAAAACAAAATTGACATTTAAACATTTGCGCTAGGACTTTTTGTGAAATATACGCAGCGCAAAACTACCCGCTGCATTGAGAAAAAACAAAAACCATCTGTCAAAGGAAATCGTTCAAACGTTTACAAAAAAAATATAAACACGAACCCGAGCAAGTGTACTTGTGGTAAAATTGGTAATAATGTAAATAAAATAGCAATTCAGATATTATTTGAGTTTGAATCATTTCTTAAATCGTAGTTGGGACTTTGCCGCTGCCGCTAGTGATCTAGCGCGAGCGTTCCATCATCTGGGATATTTTGTGCTAAACGTCTAGCGGGAAGTGGAACCCGGCCATTAATCACAATTTGGGATATTTTATTTGTGATCCAAGGTTGCACACCTGCATCGCCTGTCAAAACCACCAAGCGCAAATATGTACACTTTGTAAATGTTTTACCTGCGAATATTTACATAAATGACTACAGGGAGTCTTTCGCTACTTAGCTTTAAACTCAGCATGACTCTCTAGTGCAAACATCTTGAAATTCGTTGAAGTACCTCTAACTCATTACACAGTCAATGAATCAACTTCAAATTTGTCGCAATTTTGTCAAACCTGTCAGAAAGTGTATTTTGTTATTTGCAATCCCCATCTACCTAGTGATTTTCATGTTTATAAGGGAGCCTCTTACGTTTATTGAGTATACTTTTTACCTAATGGCACCTTTCGAAATACTTCCAGATATGTTCCTTAGCACACGTGCTGTCATCTGTCAAGATGCTGTCGATTTGCAAAAAAAAAACTAAATTCCCTCGTTGCCTGCTCATCTCTTTCAATGAATAATAACACGCATTCAGCATTGTCATATTCCATTAACAAGTATATTCTCCGACAGTTATTAAAATGAATTTTATACTATACGAGCACGATTGCAAAAAAAAAAATAGAGTTTGGGAAGGTGGTACTCAAAAAAAAAAAAAAAAAAACTGGTGGTGCAACCTCCTGTAATTTCTTTGCAAAAATACCAACAGTTTCTATATGAATACCAACCAATCAATCAATTCACATTTAACGAAACATTTTTGACAGTCTTGACAGAAACAAAAAAGCGGGCACACAAATATTTTCACACAATCAAGAGACCTGCATGATTGGCTAATTATTCCATATTGAGTTACAAATTTACGATCAAACCGCAGTGAGGAAAATAGCTCACTTGGCAATTTATTAACCAAATGTGCGGTGTGAAATGTTTCGTTGAATTTCAATCCAAGTGCTAGTATCTGTGCGTGAGACATACGTGTAAACGATCTTAATTTCTCGATTCAAGTTAAATGGAGCGATAGCAATAGAAAAAAAAAAAAAAGGTTTCCCAATTTTTTCAGAAACAATTCTGCGGCGAATAAAAACTGCCAACGAGCGAAATTAAAGACACCATTTATCTCTTCCCATTTTGTTGGTTGTTATTGTTGGCTCTGCTCTCCCTGTTGCACTGATTTCGTAGCTTTTTTTGAATGCAAATCATTTCATTTGTTCGCTTCTTTTGATTAAAAGTCATACAAAATTATACATAAATGTATGAAATGATACGTACGAGGCGAATGCCCTCGAAGGCATTTCATTTCGCTTTGTAGAGATAATTGCAAAAAAAAAAAAACTTTTTATTGTGTTCTTGTGTTCTCATCAAACAAAATACACTTGAATTTCTTCTCATTTGAACTGGTAACGGGGTCATTGACAATAGGTGAGACAGTAATGGTTTTAGTTTGTGCGATTTTAGAAGAACTTGCGGAATTTTTCATGTGAAGATTAATGGCGGTACAGTCGATATGGCTAATTAATGTTTTGGTAAGAAAAAATAACTGATTATGCAAACTTTTTGACATTGACGTGACATTGAGAAGCGATATTTAATGTTTATAACAGAATGCGCGACATCGATTCCTAACGAGTTTCGATAATTTATGAAGTAACAGTGCGGGACTTGTTTTTCATACGGATGCCGGATAACCTTTTTTTAACCTAGACTTGGTATTCTAATTATATTCGAGTTAGTGTGCACTGGGCATAATGTGTCAGAGATTGCAGCTGTGCTTGGCAGTGAATTATACACAAAGTACAGTACAACAAAGTGACATTAAGCATACATTAGATGATGTGATGAATATCAGCGGCTTAAGTTCAGTATAATGGATTTATAATGTTGGGAACTAACCCAGCTGATGGAATTTATCGCAGTGGGCTCATGCACGCACACATCTATCCACACAAACTGATGGTAGCACCAGCTGATTTATGACAGAATTTTCATCTTGTCAAAAGTGCATAAGTTAAAAAAAAAAAAAAACAGAGTGTGAATGTGACCACTCACCAGATGTGAAACTTCTCTCGCTAAATGTGGATGTTGAATTGTATTTTGTTGTAGTTGAATTGTATTAAGAAATTTAATTTAACAACCAATCTTAACACAGCGCAGTAGATGAGTGTATGTATTTATTCATTTAAAAATGCAATCCAAACCCAACTTAATCAATTTAAAAGCATTTAGATTTAATCAACTGATTCAGTAGTCTAGTGTCTAGTTAAGTTCTTTACCACTTAATTCACCAGGTCCAGTGTGCCCATACAAGTATTCACTTTAAAACTTAAGTTGAAAGAATAAAAAAAAATGATGTATGCATTATATAAGCAACAGCGCCACCTATCGGGTGCAAACTATCCTCTCATTATAGCTGCAAGCAACCAAACACACTCACAAAATTTCATTGAAATCGGTTGTGGTTTAGAAGATCGACAACAGCGCCACCTATCGGGTCAAAAACCATCCTATCTTTAATGTTGCAAGCAACCAAACACACCCACAAAATTTCATTGAAATCGGTTGAGTGGTTTAGGAGATCGACAACAGCGCCACCTATCGGGTCCATTGTTTTAGGAGTCGGTGAGCGGCGACGTAGTGATGGCGATGGCGACAGACCAATTTCCGCCGTCGCACCTGAATTTCCGTCTCATTCGAGTCGATTTTAGTCCCAAATCGCGCCAATAGATGTTTCACATCAATAATGGATGAGTTCGGTTTGTCAAGGGAATACCAAAAGTGAAGCTGACATATTGCCGTTAAAGGAGATACTGACTAAAAAATGCATTTCAGACATGTCAAAGTGAAGGATTCACTTCTTTACCTGACATTGTGTTTATTTAAAAAAAAAAAATACTAAATTTGCTGTCATCCTCTATTTTAAAATTGTTTCCATTTGCTGTTAATTCGACACTTTAAAGACAACTCTGCCTGACATATTATACAATCAATGTTATCTCTGACAGTTGTTTATCAGTCAAAAACAACCTGATTGGATAACTCGTTGAGTAGCTCAACTTAACGCTATTTACTAATGAGCACTTTTAGTCACGATTAAATTTTTAGAAACTGTCACATGCGCCATTGGAGTGAACCTAAAATAGTTGTCGGACCTGTTCCATACAACATCACTTTCAGTTGACAGCTACATAAATTTGTAGGAAATTTAAATACCTACTGAAAACCGAATTGTTTTCCATTAAAAATGTCATGTTTTTATTCGACAGATCGTTAAGTGGAGAGACTAATTACTTAATGCAAATAAACAACATTTTTAGTTTATTTTTATTGTACTATTGAAGCTGTCACATTTACTCTAATGAATATGCATTTTGCTAAATGTTAGAGTTAGAACAAAATTTTTAATTCTTTGTACAATGTGGTTGTACAAATGCATGGGATTTGTATTTATCACCATATTGATATAGATCGAAAGTTCGTTAAGTTTTTTGTGAGAAATATGTCGTTCCGTTTAGAAATTAAAGTTCTGAATTTACTTTTCAGAAAGAATCATAACAATCTAAGGGAAATACAAGCTACCGTCATAATTCTACGTTAAGTTTTCTTCAGTGCTGTCAATTGTCAAAGTAGCCTGTTTTTACTGTATGTGAGCATACATACAAAAAAAAAACTGTTTCAAAGCCCTACTCAACTGACAGCCAATATTTTGTAAAGTTTGACAAGTGAAGGAAAACTTAAAAAAACTTAACGAAACTTAGACATGAGCCATTATAGTCAAACAATACAAATCTCTAGTATTCTCAGGGTTCGCGGACATGGTCACACGGAGCAATCATCCCGTTTACGCTGTTAATATACACCTACACCTGCATATTGATTGTTGTTGAATGTTCACTAGGTTTTTGACAGATGCATTAAAAAAAAGTGTCAAATTGACAAGGTTTGATTAAAATGCTTTTACGAATACCCACAGTGTTCACAAAGTAAAATGACCAAAGGCATACCTACAACAATCTTGATAGCTGTCTCTGACACCTTAATTAACATGTCACAACTGTCAAACGTTAATTTGCATTCGAAAACTTCACGTATTCGTTGACTTTTAACTGTTTTTGTGTAACCAAAGTGAGTCACTTTGAAAAATTGGATTTTCAAATTAGGTACCTCTAGAGTGGAGTGAGATTCAATTTTTAAACCCTTAACCAACCCCTCTATACTCGGATATACGGCAAAATCCAGACAACAAATATCGATTAGAACAATAGCCACAGTGCTTGAAAGTGCTTGAAAATTCACACAAAGGTACATTTTGCAATAAGGAAAAAAACCGACAGGACATAAACAAACCACTCTCTCGCACTCAACCCCCAAAGGAAATTAGTTGAGCCTTTTATACAAGCCTTCCTTGCATTATTTTCGTTATTCAATAGCTCGCTTCACCCTCTGTGTTTGTTGCAGCAATTTTGCATCTACAAGTGTCACCCAAACGCTTAAGTAATTTATTGGCCTTTCAACTTTTCGCTCATTCACCACATCGCCGCCGCAGGCCGCATCGATATATATGCCTCCTGCGTCGCCTGCTTGTCACTTTTTGGGGATGAAACATGCATATGGTTGACATAAAATGCAATAGAGCGTCATCGACCCACCAATGTCACGTGCCCTTTACCGACCAACGTACATCGAGAGGGTGGTTTTTGTGGCAGTGCTAGTGGTACGTGCTACAATCGGTCTCTGAATAAATAAATAAAGCAATAAAAATTGTTAAAAATAAAAAGTAATTGGAAAAACAACAACCAGGGTTCGCCGCCGACAAAATAATGACAGAAGGCAAGCTAAACCTAATACTTCCACATAATTGGAATTTCAATTTTCATTTTCAAATGCGGGATTAGTAGCCACAAAGAATGTGTGTACATATACAAAGTGGGGAAGTGGGAAAAACCTTAAGAAGAAAGAAGCAAAAATGTGGAAACAAAAATGCAATAAAATTCCATAAAAACAAGAGCAAACGACCTTCACAGTTGTTGGTCACCTTTTTAGAAGCGAAAGAGAGAGAAGTTGCAACAAAAAAAAACAAGGCTGAGCCGACGGATGATGATGATGATGGTTGCTTCAAGACGAGGTGGTGAAACTAAAGAGGAAAATCCAACCATAAAAGAAAAAAACCATCAGAAAACGAAGAAAAGATGAGGAGAAAACGATGATGGACAAGATAGGTACGTATATACAAACCAGAGCGATGGTAAATTCGGAGAGGGGCTAGCTAACCCAACGACTAACGCTGTGAAGCGGATGATGTTGGTAGAAAAGAAGACACCAATTAACAGTCGGCCCTTGCAAGAGCTGACAGAGCTGAATATCTGAGAATTGCTAGTTAGAAACTCCAACGGATGGGAAGTAAAGCCCACCAAACCAAGATCTCCTCGTTTTCTCTTCTTCTTTAAAAAAAAAAAAGAACATAACAAAAACAGACAAAAAAAAACCTGACTAACATTGCGGCCATTTTGTTTGTTATTCAAATGCGAAAACCCATTTTTAGTGCAACGAACGAGAGTATGTGTGTTAGAAAGAGAAATGTGTGTGCACAAAATCTGACCTTTGCCTGTATGAACAACGGATGACCGTGTGCTTTCAACAATATGCGCTGTGTGTTTGTAGTGCCAGATAAAATAAAGCCAACAAAATCAATTATAAATTATTGTTTCTCTGTTATGCTTAGCAATTTCCATTCTTTTCAACTGCTCTTTGGTTTGGGCTTATCTGTGAGTACACCTTTGTGTCTGCTGGCTGCTGTCTCTGCATTGTGCTCTCTCTCGAACACCTGTTTGCATATTTGAAGTGAGCGCAGATGACAGCCATGATCATGTGGAGCGCAGACACTGAAGATCCTCTTGACTTGCATTAGAATATTTATTAAGAATGTAGTTGTGCGAAGGGTGTAAGTAACTCAGTTGGGTGTAGCCAAAAGTGGAATTTATTCGAGTTGATGGTTTTGTTTGCTTAATTATGACAAAAAATAAGGAAAACCAGACGTCACACATTTGATGACACTGATGGCAGGTAATGACGCAAATATAAAAAAAAACAGAAACCCCTGAACGTGTCTACATTGCCATTGTGCGCAAGCTGCCATAATACCTTTCTACTGTCAAATAGCAAATGTTCTTTATTAGACAAATACGAGAGCGATGCGAATCGCTCCATCCAGCTGAACGGCAAACCATACCCAATTTCCATATACGAAAACTTTATACCATTGTCACTCGAATTCAAATGTCAAAAATTGCATTAATCTGTCACTACACATAATATCAGTTGTCACACTTCAAAAACATTACCGCAAATTTCAGCGCAAGGTTAAGAAAAAGTTTGAAGGCTCTTTGCCAAGGAAACCACATGGTAAAGTTTGAAAAGGAGTTATCAACCAATTTGCTTATCCTACTTGATTGATTATTTTATTCAAAAAACAAAAAAATACCGTGCTTTGACATGACACTAAGTATAGTCAATTGGCATTGTGCGTAAGCACTGATAATTTTTAAAACTATGGTGCTCTACATATTTTGCGTAGAAATAATAGTTAGCACTCTATTTGCGTAAAAAATGCCTCCTGTCAAAGTGGGTAGTTTATTTGACATTTACAATCTCATCTAGGTCAATGTCGACCAAATTCATAGAGCTAAACCAGGGAGTCATTGTTTGCGTGCTCTGCTCGCATTTAATATTCCCTAGTATTACAATGTAAGCATAATCAACTCCCCCGCTTCCACACAATGTGTCACAAAATGTGTCACACACTCGCACGCTTTTCCCAGGAATCGTATTGGGGCACGTACTTTCTTTCTCACTTTGGCTTCCTCTGACCCAAAAAAAATACTCCTATACCGACTGACTAATTGAGCAGTCTTCATTAAATCGAAATGGCTGCGAATGTGTCTGCACATAAAATAGACATTTCGTTTTCTTTTCGCTATAACATACTCTACTGACGTTTCTCTAACATCGATATAAACCATAAAACAAATTGCTCATTTGCACACACTTAACCTCTGATTAAATAGTTTTGCTGTTGAATCACAGCCGTAAATATAGCAATCTAACAGCGGTCATGATAAACTATTTGTTTGCACAACTGTGCGACGACGACAACTTGACGTTCATTATGGGAAGTATTGAATACAGCACTTCCCATTTCACGTGCGAAATGCGAATAGTGAAATTGCCATAAAACACGGATATGGAGATATGCTGCGCTTCTGCTAATTGGTTTTATCTGCAGATTGGTCTAGATTTCATAAATGGAAATCTAGGATAGGTTTGCTCCGTGGTTTATGGCAGCCATGTTTTATGGTTGCAAAGAAGGGTGGGTGCCTGTGCGTGGTGAATTTTATTATCATGGAAATTTAAGTCTTTTACGAGGGTGTCGAGAATTTAATAAAATTAAGAGGACTATGCGGGTTATAACATTTCTTTTCTTCTCTTTGTTAATTAAAATGACTGGCAACGCTATCGTTTATGCGTCGGTTGCAATAGGATTCGATTTCAGAATGGCAAATAAAGTCCAAACGTCATTATATTTTACGTGGTTTTCGAATTGAAATACTGAATTTTAGTGGAGTCGTTCGGTCTGAACTCGTGGAGGGAGATTTATCGCATAAGTCGTTTGCATATTACTCACGACATTAAATTTTACAAATTGTCCCAACCGCAGTGAACTTATTAATAAAATCTAGCTCTTTGTCAAAAGGAGTCAAAAAATGAGACATAAAATTGATTTATATCGTTTATGATATCCTACCACTGTGCGCACATCTGTTCGTGCTTTAAACCCATTAAGATTTTGTGTCGATTATACAATACTTCTACAAGCGCCTGAACTACCACAACGCTTCCCGTCTTGGCGGTGGAACCTTTTCAACCCTTGCCGAATCGTGTCGTTTTAATATACGTATGTAAATTGCGGTTAGTTGCGCAAGTAGATATCCTTAGTCATCGTGTGGATGAAAAGTCACGTTTCCAGCTGACCTCAACTTAGGCAAATGACATCAGACAGGGTTGTCCGCAGTGGTCAGGATATATGCAATTGTTTTTGACCTCACCTATTAAGTTGAGAAGGACGTATGTATTCCCATGTCGTGCTTGAAGACAATTGACCGCTCGAGCAGAAGAAACTCAGAGTGACAGTTATTTTTCTGACAGGTCAACTTTTGGTAAATTCTATTCCTCTCAGCGAGACGATTTGATTTTTGCATCTTGTTTGGAAGTGAAATAGCACTTCTTTCTGCATGTTTGTCCAAATGAGCGATAGGCTACGTACCAATTATTGAATACCTACGACAAATACCTAGGTTGTGATGAAGTTTGTTCTGTTACACAAACTTGCGAATAATGGCCGCGTTCCACTTCCCGCTAGATGACTAGCGGCATGTCAAACTCCATATAAAAAAAATAGACATTTCACCAAAAGTGCTAGACATCTAGCACTTTTTGTGAAATATCCCTTTCAGGGAAATTTCTCAATCTAGCGCAAAACTACCCGCTGCATTGAAGAAAAAAACAGCGACCATTCAGGAAATCGTTCAAACGTTTACAAAATATAAGTAAATACGAAGCCGAGCAAGTGTAATTGTGATAAAATTGGTATTAATGTTAATAAAATAGCAATTCAGATATTATTTTTATAACATTTGTATTATTTCTTTAATTGTAGTAGGGACTTTGCCGCTGCCGCTGTTGTTCTAGCGCGAGCGTTCCTTCATCTGGGATATTTTCTGCTAGAAGTCTAGCGGGCAGTGGAACCCGGCCAATATGTTGTGATCATTTCGCTCACATGAAACATAATTCGTAAATTTGAACTGTCAGTTGTCTTTTTCTGGTGCTAGGACAAAACGTAGATAGGTAGGTACTTACCTATTTGTATTTACTAATCGAGGTACGTGACGTAATAAGAGTAAAATGTGAAGAAAATCTGACAGTTCGCATCCAGATTCAAGATTTAAGGATAAATAACTCCGGAATGACAACTTTTAACCAATCTATAGGTTCGTTTGTGTACTTTCAGCATAGACAAATTTTACGTTTGCAAAAAAGTACACGAACGAACCTTATGAAATGATGGTCAACGATTTTTTCAACATATTTTTTCTTGTTCGCACAAATTCACTGTCAGGCGAAAACGCATATTTCGAGGTTAAGTAGGTAGTGACATCTTCATTATTAATTTAAGAATTCCGATAAGAATCAGACAGCCTGTTTATATGCAGACGCTGTGCAAGACATGGCTACGTAAAAACAAAGTGGACATCGCTTAGTATGTTGGTACCTATTTGACGTAACGTAAATGTATTTTCATCAAAAACAGAGTTCTAAGAAATAAGTTGGGCCTTAAAACGTAAAGGCTCGTGTCCGAAAATGTAGTACTGGAGTGGAGAGTACTTTTTGCGACAAATAGACTTTGACATTTCATCACGTACCTAGCTGTGTCCGGAACGACTTGCGAATAGCAACAGCTACGTAAATACATATTGCGTCAAGTTGGTGTATGTGGTCCGTTTCGTTCGCGGCTATTAAGAAAAAGAAACTTATGAATGGGTGCCTTGATACAACAGTTTCGTCAATAAATGTCAATTTTCCAGTGTCATTAAACGCTAATTTGTTTGCGCAAAAGAAACAACTTTTGGCTTGATTTAAGGAATTAGGAATGATTCATTTCAGTATTTATTTGCTGTGTTGAGTTGGCTCCATATTCCTATAGGTAGGTACCTACCATTTAAATTCCAATATTATGTAGAAAAAAGCTCCAACTGGTAAATCTACTACAATACAATTAGGTAGGTCCTCTATCTGCTCTAGTCGCTTGTTATGAGTTTATGGGCCTTAGAAATAAATATTTTTAGTTTCGACTCTAAATTTACGGAAGCTCACAATTGCAAAATTTGTATGAAAAATATAGCCACCGTGAACTATTAAGATTTAGAGTCGAACCTAAAATTTTTTATTGCTAAGGCCCTATGACTTTATGACTTTATGACTTATGAGGAATGCAAATTCCTAAATCCTAACACGAATTAAAGAAATAATTCCTCCATTAATGTAATCCTACCTAGGTACCTACCTACTTTAAGTTATTTTGTTGTTTCTTAAGAATAAACTTAGGACTACAAACTATGGGCCTTACCAATAAACATTTTTAGTTTCGACTCTAATATTAGTAGATAGTTCACATTCACAGTGGCTATATTTTCCATACAAATATCGCAATTGTGAGCTTCCGTAAATTTAAAGTCGAGACTTAAATTTGTTATTAGTTTGTGTATACAAAATATTATAATACTTTCTTATTTTGAGCACACATACCTATGCATATAATAGGGAAATTCTGAATCCATCAATTATCACTAAAATCGTCTTGCTGCCTCATATCCAGCAAGAAACGAAAATAAAATTCAGCATACCACGAAATGTCACTCACATCTACCTTTTCGTCTTTCCTTCGGCTTTTCGACTTCTACTACCATTTCTGTTTCTACTTCAATTCAACGTAACGTAAAACGTACTAGGTACTACTTGTTTCTTTTCATCAATTATCCCCTTTCCAAAAACATTTTGCATCTCTACAAATTTATATTATTTTTCTTCTGGCTGGATGGAGTATGGAGAGGAGGAAGTCCAGGAAAAAAAAAACGTAAAACAAGAAATAATCAGCAACTGCTGCTTACACACACAATGACGAGACCAACGTCAGAAAACATGATCAAATTTGATGCACTTTTTCTTGTGCATTGCGGGGAATGGGAGAATTGAAGATTGTCCACAAGAGAGATTTAAGTTGACATTTTGTAGCCTAATTTGAACATTTGGGGTAGGTATACAAACCTTGCGAATGGCGTTTGTTCCACATCGTAGATATCGTTGATGTCGTCCTGGACCAGTAATCCTTTCAAACGTTCATCGTCCACGTCCAGCAGCCCGTCACCAATTGGATGAATCCCCTCAGAGAGCATTTTGATTTTATTTTTATTTATTTCACCAACAATTCACTTCTCTCTTGCGCTAGTTTTGGTTATTTTTCGTTAGATTTCGTTAGAATTATCGTTTAAGCGGGAAATACGTGTGTACGATAGATTTATATGTTTCTTTCAAAAAGGCACTTCGATTTACGACAAATTTGACACCGAAATTGACATGAATTTTAGGGTTTTTTTTTTTTTTAACGTCGAAAAAGGTTCTTTTCTTTTTGTCGCTCTCTTGCTCTCGGATTATTTTCTCACAAACTTCTTTTCAGCAGAGAAATCGCATTTGGCATTAGCACATTTCTGTGTATTGGCTGCTTACACACACGCACACGCGATACACTATTAAAAAAAAAAGATTTTTACTCGAAACGACGACAAGACAACTTCTCGACTACGTACGTTTGGTAGGTAACAAGTTGAGTTGTAAGTTTTTTTTTTTTTTTTTCTTCCTTCAGTTTCTACGGTTTTCACGTTTGCATTTTTTTCTTCGGCCAAATAAACTATATCCACACTTGAATTTGAATTCGACAGAAAAATTAGATCCTTTGGGAAATTTGTTGATTTTTCACCTCCTGGGTTCACAACATTTTGGTTTCACTGGGGTTTTTTTTTTCGTTTTATGGATTGCTGTTGGTTTGCGAGTGGGGGAGGGAATTGAAAGTAAAAACTGTTAAATTTGCACACGCATACACACAACGCCCGGGCAGTGGTAAAAATTGCAGATTAAAAGAAAATCCCAAGTGGATGTATCGTATTTTTTGGATGTTTTTTTTTGACACAAAAAGGAAATTCTTTACTTTTCACACTTCTATCTCACTCTGTTTCACGCTCAACGCGGCTAGCTCTCTTTCGCTCTGCTATTCAAGCAAACAAACAACAAAACTTTCGGATCGCTGTGTTGCGTTAACGCTTGTCACAACTCCACTCGACTCGGCCTCTCAGAAATGACTGGATTTGACTGGTTTTCGTTTTCGTTGGTCAGGAATTTTTCGTGGCGGCGGCTGCTGCAGCTGCTGTCGAAATTGCTGATTTCGTTGGCAAGATGGTTTCGTCTCGTTCTAGCGTATGTATTTAGTGCGCGGTTTGCGCATGGATTGAATCGCAAAATTTCCAATTCAGTCGTTTAAAGTTGTTCAGCTGAATTCGGAGAGGTTAGGCTGGGTATGAATTTGTTAGAGGAAGACGGTTACATTTTGTACATATCCAGCTGTGTGGGAATAATTTGCTGGAATTATTGTGAATGTTCGTACCTTCGGATGACAGTTGTGTTTCCAATTGTGAATGAATGTGGAGTTCCAGAGTTGGTATTCGTAGTGGCTAAGTGACGATAAAAAAAAGAAATACCTATTATAAAAAAGTAAATACCCAGAAAAAAATAATTTTATATAATAATTAAAAATATGGTAATAAAGACGATAGGTGTGTGGTATGGAAATTTAAACCCTTAATTAATTTGATAGTTTTGGTAGAAACAAACTAAGAAGAATTTTCGCAATAAGGACAACGGAATTTACGAATTGATATTCGCTTCTATCAACTAAAATTTGTTATCTTATGGCCCCCTTATTAATAAAAAAAAATGTACACAAGTTAGTTAGCTAGCAAACGTCAGATAGCATACAAAAATTGGACATACCTGCTGAGTAACAAGTTGATAACTTTAACACAGTGTTTATTAATACGGGGGTAGGTATCTAAGAATTTAAGGAAAAGCGAAAAGATGAACAGTAAAGCATCTGCTCCAAATAGGATTACAATTTGTGAAACTTCCAATTCGTTTTCTTATTTTCTTATTCTGGAATCAATTTTAACCATTTTTCATTTTTAAAATAATAAAATACTTAACTCAAAGAATAATTTAATTGTAAAAAAAAATAAAAGAACTGCCAGACTGGCACAGTGTCAAATGAATTGTCCATGAAACTATTTGAAATTTTAATAGTAGGTACCTACTTTTTTATAAAAGACCAAATTGGGATTTTTCAAATTAGATTAAAAAAAGAAAGGGGCCACACCTTTGTTGCAACAATTAAGTCGCTAAATTTATTTGCACTAGCGCAATTATCAGTTGTATGAAACGAATTGTTTGGTTACGTTAATCAATGTTAAGCGATGCATGTTGTCATTTTTAGTAGTACTGTAGCGCCATCTGTATCTTTTTAATGTAGCGGCTGCATTCAGAAAACAATTATAGCCCTTATTAATAACGAATCTGCAGAAGTTTTTTTTAGCTGGCAGACGTCAGTTAGCATACAACGATTCAAAGTAAAGGACTATTCACGTGAGAGCGAACTGCGAATAAGCAAATTGCGAACAAATCAATTAAAATCTATTTATGAATTGAAAATTGGTATTTGTTCTATCACAAAACCATTATATTGAATTAATCTAACATCTAGTCTAAAAAAAAACATGACTGTCAATTGATTTAAACAGCTAAATTAACAATTAAATCAATTTTTTTTGAAAATTCTTGCCGCAAACTGTCACACTTTTTTCACAATCCACACAAAACAGTCGCGATCCACAAACCCACGAATAAAAAATTCGTTCGAACTTAACATTTAAAAATAAAACTGATACGCGGGTATCTGCGACCAAAAAAAGTTTTCATGTGAATGAAGTGTCAGAAACTACGAATATTCGCGTGTTCGCAGTTTGCAATTCGCTCTCACGTTAATAGTCCTTAACTGATGCGTTACAAGTTGATAAACTTAATTCAGCCTGTATTTGTAAGGGTCTTAATTACTAAATAGAAATATCTTCTTTAACCTAAAATTTCGCAAATCATTTGAAGATCTGCAGATGAAATATGGAAAACTTGGAGTAGGTACCATTCCACCAGACTAAACTTAACTGTATTTGATATAGGTACCTACTCAATGAGCCTTACAATAAACATTTTTAGTTTCGACTCTAATGTCGTTTTCCATTGGGATTTTAAGATTTTGCTCTCAGATTTCAGATTTTTCGTGCCCAATGGAACATAAAACGAGATTTTTCTTCCTTTGCATCTGTGTTGGTGCGTGTTTTAAAAGTCACCTGTTCTTAAATTGTAGGTAATTTGTGTTTATAAAAATCCATTCAATTTATTTTAATAACTTTTGCAGCGGTCAAATAAATTATTTTTTTCTATTTTTCACAGACTTCTCGTCTAAAAACGTAAGTTAACACACTTTAAAGTTTGACAAACGACAAATGTTTTGGTGTTAGCGCAAATAGGTGTGAATCTCGCTCGGATATCGAGATTCGCAAAATTGCTCTGACTCTCAAAACGCCCAATGGAACATGAAATCTGACAGCCAGTTGATTTCGAGAGCAGAAAAATTGCTCCGACTCTGAAAAAAGTGATAAAACGACATAAGTTTTAGTAGTTCACAGTGGCTATGTTTTCCATATAAATCGCTAACTTTATTGCGGCAAAAGAAGGAAGCACGATTTATTAACAAGTAGGTACCTAGCTATTATTTCAAAAAATTATTGCGTTCAATGTAAAAATATAATTAATTTTCAGCAGGAGTAAATTGCACTTGTGGAAACTATTTTTGTTGACACTTGTTTTTAAAAAGTATTTAAATTTATTTGTTAACCACTTTCAAAATGTTAAAATGTTTACCAAGAGCTGCGAAAGTTAATCTTAAGGTAGTAGTTAAAACTGTAAAAGAAAACCGAAATGAACCAACTTGTGAAACTTTAGATATTTGTCGATTTATCATAAAACTAGTAAAAGTAATAAATCGAACATGTATTTTTAGAAGTTTCATTCAAAAAGAAGAATACTTTCGCATGAATTATTGAATTATTTGATCGATGAATAACTGAATTACCGATTTCACATCGGAAGCGGAACATTCAAATAAATAGCTCGTTTTATTTATTTTAACAATTTATTGATAAGTTTTGGCAACCAACTGAGTTATCTGTTAAACACAGTCTAATATTTGAGTTCACACTACCTTCATCTAAAACATAATTCTGAAATATTGAGTGCGAACGTCGACTTTTACCCGTCAAGTTAAATTCCATTCACTCCTTCAGTAAATTAAATAATTCACAATATTACCACGCCAAACAATACAAAACAATACACAACAGAAAAAGTTTGTTTACCCTTAAAAATCCACTTAATAAAATTCTCCACTATTTCAAAAAACATAAATTATAATTTATCACAAGAAACTACATTTAATTAAGCAATTAAATGTTGCATAAAACAACACTTTCCGCACTAAAAAACCAGCAACTGAACTCGAAAATCGCACTAAAACACACCGAGACCAAGAAATTTCGATCCGTACCGGTAAATCTCCCATCTAACATTAAAGTCCCTGTTGCACTTGTTCCTAGCTGCATACTCACGGATTATCGAATGGAATTTCAAAAATGCATCAACCCGACCACAAAACTAAAATAAAAAAAAAACATAGTGTAAAAATTAAATCTGCAAAACAGATTCAATTTGAGAACAGAAAATGCCAGCACCTCTGCCTCGGGCCCGGCACCGGCAGGCGACTTCTGTTGTCCTCCGCCACCCAAACTTACTATAGGTTCCTACGCAACTATTTATTTTCATTTTTGCAGCCACAAAAAGACGGTTTTTTTCTTTTTTGAATTTCAAATTTTATACATACACACATAAGGGCAAACACTTCAAATGTGGCGGCGTTTTTTTTTTATTATTTTTTTTTTTTTTTTGGCTCTGTATTGTTGTTGACGCCGGGACGTTCGTCCGGCAGACGATTCAAATCAATTTAAATATTTGCCTCTTTTGCTCTAGCACAAGCCACTTTCCTTTTTTCAGTTGATTTTGCTTTATTTTGTTTAAAAAAAAGAAATTACATACAATTGGATGCACTTTTATGCGATTGGGAGAGAAGTGTATCCACAGTCCACACGCAGTGCCAGAGCGTGCACTTTTCTGCGTGGAGAACAGAGCTTGTACCGTGCGATCACAAATTGAGAGAATTCACTGGTGTTGTGCGTTAATCTTTGCCCTATAACTTGATAAGTTTTTATGAAATAGAGAAAGCAGCTTTTTGAATTCTTGGCCAACTACTTATTGACTTGCAACAAATTTAAGATTGTGGTTAAGAACGACTAATAGCAGTGCACAAATAATCGGAGTTTAAAAGTGTGTAATTATTTAAGAAGTGTTAATTTAAGGATGCTTTATATTATCTACCTTACAATTTAAAAAAAAAAGAAGAGAGAAGTGTCAAAACGTCAGATTCTTGAACCTGGTTTTCGCGAAAACACTCGAAAACTTAATCGAAAACGGAAGTTTTCTCATACATATTTCAGTTTGTTCCACGAAAACCACTTCCAATCGTTGCATTGTTGAAACAAACACACCTTTTGCAACATTCAACAGAGCAGCTGACCGAACAAATGTCACAGCTCACAACTAAAATCATTTTCACACTTAATTGATGGGCTAATATTATTTTTAAATGCTCTGAATTAATTTTATTGGTTAATTAATGCGATCGAAATTTGTAAACACAATAGTTTACACAGAAGCTTCACGACTAGTGTCTTACAGCTGACTGAAACGTCAAACGAAAACCAGTTAGTGCTCGGTGTGAATGCAATTTTGAGTTTTCGACGAAAACGCGGTTTTCGCTGCGGTGTGAAAAGGCTATTAAGTTGGGCTTAAATTTGGATAGGGAGATGCTCTCTGCTCTTTGATAATAGCTCTATTTTGGCCAAATTTGAAGTACGAGAACGGAGATGAACCAAAATATTTGAATTTCTTAACGTGTAGGAAAGGATGTAGTTTTTTAACTATTTTGCATTGACTTTACAGCTAGTAGGCTTCCGATAGGAATAGTCATTCGTATTACCTACTAAAAAAAAGTATTTTTGACCAGTTATAGGCTGTCAAACATACCTACACATACTATCGAAATCTGTCTGAGTTAGAAACCTGTTCGAATATTAAAAATGATGTAATACAGGAAATCAGTGTAGGGAGGGATTGTAACATTCGTACCTACTGTTCAAGAAAAATGTTACTGATAAATATTGTGGGATATCTTTAATTTTGACTCCCAATTTGCGTTAAATATTTACAAACGTAGCTCACCCTATATCCATGTCTTAAACACTGGGCACTAAATAGGAAAGGAATCTGTCGTAGTCGCATTCGCAGTCCCCACCGTTTGTTGGCTCAAAAGAGAGTGAGAGTAAATCTTATGTAATCATTCATCACAAGACCAAGAATGTTCATCAACTACATCGGATGCGGATATATTAGACAGACGGTACACCCCTTCCGCATCTACCTACCACCAAAGTGACGGGATATGCACTCTTTTGAAGCACTGGGATTGATGACTCCAATTTCAATTAGATGGGTCTACGTAGCGCACAGACGCACTAAACTACAGAGTTCTGCAGAACGGGATAGAGCACACTTTACAGCATCAGAACCGAATGCGTTGAATTGTTTATTTTATCAAGGGACTGGGTCCTATCTCACTTTTTCAAAACAGTCCATAGCCGCAAAACGTTGCAAGCGGGCATGTACCTATAGCAGAAGATCGCGATCGTCATCATCACATCGTTGTGCGAATTTGCCGCAATTAATTTGCCAAATAAGATCTGACATGGTCTTGTTTAGATTTCGAGTGAATTTTATTTAAAGACTTTGAGGATTGTGCGGTGGACGTCCATCATCATCAGTGCGGCAGGGCAAAAGCAATCACCAAAACCAAAACGGCAGGCGCAAAGCAATCGAAAAGGAAGACATCGTCGATTGTGCGATGGCCACAGGAATTTCACGCAATGGCATGGGGAATGGGGAATGGATTGGTGATTTGTGCGCAAATGTAATCCTAAACGCGGTTAAGGGCATTGTACACTTAGGCGAAGCGTGAAATTTATGTTTGTTTAGTTTTTTGCTTACACGTTAATGGCGGATGTTCAGCTTCCGGTTGGAGGTGGGCGCAGTTTGTGCGAAAATCCCTGAAAACGAATGTGACCCGACCAAGGAATGAAGCCGGTTGGTTTATTCAGGTGTTTCGCAACAGCGCTAATATTTTCTTTGCTTGGGAATTTATTAAGAAAACTTCCAAGAATGTTGGATGGGATTCCTTGTGGTTAAATGGATGGTGTTCAAGCGAATGAAGACTTGATTTATTATTAGATGGATATGATGTGATATGGGGGGGCTGTTTAGAGTTGCTTCCTATACATGGGAAGTGTATATTTAAACAAGAGCGAGAGAGTGACTATGGAATGCAGCGAAAATGTGAGGACATCTGGGAGTTTTTTTTATCTGATGACAATGTTTTCGTATTTAATTACCACGGTACAAGGATGTATAAGAGAACCAAACCATAATTCTTGTTTAAATAATTCAAAGTTCTAAGATGAAAATACAAAGTTTAAGATAACATAGATAGGGCGATTTATACCTACTTGCGTAATCAATTCCTTCACACTCTTTAAATCGACAATATTGTAGACGAAATCCCCCTATGTTGCTGTGGAAACCGCATAAAACACCGTCTCCAAGTGGCCTACTGCGCGAGCATTCAGGACATCAATCGTACCTATGTTTCTTTTCGAATCTGAGGAGTGTGAAAGATTTATCTACTGCTATGGAATTTGTAGGTAATATATTTTGAGAGGGGTTTTGGACATGTGAAAGAATACTTCCCTCAAATTTATTACTATAATTCTAGTTTAAATTTTAAATTAATGGAACCTTGCAGTTGAAATATTTGCATCGGGAGTACAGTCGAACCCGCTTAATGTCGATTTCCATTGGGATTTTCAGATTTTGCTCTCAGATTTTAGATTTTTCGTGCCCAATGGAACATAAAACGAGATTTTTCTTCCTTTGCATCTGTGGTGGTGCGTGTTTTAAAAGTCACGTGTTCTTAAATTGTAATTTGTGTTTATAAAAATCCATTCAATTTATTATAATAACTTTTGCAGCGGCCAAATATATTTTTTTTTCTATTTTTCACAGACTTCTCGTCTACAAACGTAAGTAAACACACTTCAAAGTTTGACAAACGACAAATGTTTTGGAGTTAGTGCAAATAGGTGTGAATCTCGCTCGGATATCGAGATTCGCAAAATTGCTTTTTTTGCGCCCAATGGAACATGAAATCTGACAGCCAGCTGATTTCGAGAGCAGAAAAACTGCTCTGACTCTGAAAAAAGTGCTTTTTCTGTCCCAATGGAAATCGACATAACTGGAACCCGTTTGATGAAAAGCTTGGATCGGATATCCGAAACAAAATGCCCTTAAAACCTTATAACTTTTCATAGAAAAAACTCCGCTTAAGGACTATTAACATAAGAGCGGATTGCGAATAGGCGAATTGTGAACAAATCAATTTAACTGTATTTATGATTTGAAAATTGTATTTTGTTCTGTCACAAAACCATTATATTTAATAAATCTAACATCTAATCTGAAAATAACACATGAATCTCATTTTGTTTAAATAGCTAAGTTAACAATTAAACCAATTTTCCCGCGAATTGAAAATTCTTGCCGCGAACTACTGTCACACTTTATTCACAATCCACACAAGACAGTCGCGATCGACAAACCCACGAATGAAAAATTCCTTAAAACTTTTAAAAATGAAACTGATACGTGGGTATCTGCGACCAAAAAGTTTTCATTTGAATGAAGTGTCAGAAACTACGAATATTCTACGTGTTCGCAGTTCGCAATTCGCTCTCATGTGAAAAGTCCTTTAAATGAAAGAAATGAAAATGTAAACAGACCGACATGAATTGAAAAAAATAAAAGGCAAAAAGCAACGAGCAGGTGTTGAATACATCCATTTTTTGCATTATTTGCCTTCCACATTCCAACTTACGTCTGACAATGACAGATGTAAATTTCCACATTATTACATTTTTCTTATTATTATTACGTTTTGGTGAGAAACTTGTCCAGGGTAAGATTTCCTGAAACTATTTTGCAGTTATCCGAGGTCCCCTTAACTGAAATTTTGTTTTCAGCTATCCGGGGTTCGCTTAATTAAAAACCCTGTTAACTGAAACTGAAGTTAATGTTTTTGGTCCACTTAAGCTAGGTTTGACTGTATACCTAACTATCTATTGTGATTGTGAACTACTTCAAGTCGGAAATTTAAATGGTTATTAGTAAGGCTTCGAATCCAGATCACATTTACGACTCAGGACTCAAAATGCAAAAACACCGATATCCGCGCCTTACCGACCTACAGTTTGTAATCTTTATCTTATATTTGTAGGCGCAGTGGCTTAGTGGTTAGTGTGTTGGAATGTTCGAATGCCGCAAAAATCCAAACCCCAACTTTGGGTTTTTTTCACTGCGCCACCTCTCGCGAACGTCTGACAAACATCCGAGAGTATAACTGTCTTGAAAGAGCTTCTCAATTAGCCGTTTGGAGTCGGCATAAAGTTGTAGACCCCTTCCATTCGTTATAAAAATGAAAAAAAAAACTCACATAAAACGAATGGTTGTGAGAAGCTAGGCCTAGGGTCCACGGTTGCCAACACGGTACATTTGGGACAAAGTAGGTATTTGTCTTTCCCAATGTTTCTTTGCCCTTTGTCCTTCCCGACGACTTCTCAGTCCGAAAGTTAATTTAATTCAACAAATAACTAAAAAATAGGGTAAAAACATATTTTTTAGGTTATTTTAAGGTAGTACGTTTTGAGGTGTACTAAAATACGAGTTGGGTGGCACTTTATAAAACTTTTAAAATTTGTTATTTCAGTTGGAAAATTAAATCTTTGTCCCAACGTTGATTTCTCCGTCCCACTCTTTCGGTATATTTGTCCAAAGTTATGTTTCAAGTTGGCAAGCCTGCTAGGGTCCCTCCGGACCTGTTGCAACAACTATTTATTTATTTACTTTATCTTATATTTTAGGTCACAATAGATAATGTGTGGAAACAAGTTTAGGTTAGGTTAGTGGGCTGGCGAAACAGGGGGAACCTGCACGCACTTAGGTCAATGCATAGATCCGTTGTGATGCCCTTGGGGTTCTAATTGGCCCCATATGTGGAAACTGGAAACCTATGAAACCGGGTAGTCAAGCCATCCCGAGGATAATACAAATCTATATAAGTCTTTTATAGAATTTTTAAAGAGGTCTTCTAAGTCTTCGAAAAGTGTTGTCGAATAATTCTTTATCTAATGTGACAAAAAGTGTGGAGTGTCCTCATATGCACATCGTCATCACCGCATCCTCTGTACAGGTCATTAGTAGGTATTGATTCCCATTTTCTTGGTGTGATATTTCAGCATGTTGTGTCCTGTGATAATGCCTACAAGAGCGGATTACGATTATTTTCTCATTTGTAGAATTCTGTCTTCTGTTTGTTATAGATTGGTCACATTTTATTAGTTATGTATGACACACGATTCGAGTTTACTCCATCCATCATTCGTCGCTGGCAGTTTTTTGTTCTCAATTTACTGTTTGAGATTGTACAGGGAGAAGTTAATACTGTGGTAACGGCCTGTTTTAGTTCATGTGAAGAACCCTCTCTTATCAGCTCCCGGACTCCCTTTTGTCCGAAGTCCAATCAGCAGATCCTTACATTGTGCTGGGTGCCAACAACCCGTGGCTCTTTGCGACAGCGACTTACAAGCTTAGATTTTATTTCAACGGCAGAGATAGTTTCTATTGCCGCTTTGTTGTCAATGAAGAAAGTGATATCTGCATGAGGTATCGCTATCATTGCAACTTTTGAAGCTGTTGTCACTACCAGAACCTAAGTCCTGAACACGCAGCTGTAGTCTGATTGAACTTGATAGGCCAAGTATTTTAGAGTATAATCCCGCTCCAAAACCAACATCCATCTTGGAACCATCTGTATAGATGTGTATTGTTGATTCGTTTGAGAGCGGTTGTAAATATTGCCATTCCTCTCTACTGGGAAAGTAAGTGACAAAAGGTCGTTCGAAATCTAGGCGGGTAGTTTTATAGTCCGTGTATATTTTGTTTCCCGCATACTTGTTAAGAATTTGTACATTACCCGTTTGGCTGGGTTTCCAGCTCTAAGCCTGGCATAGTGGAAGGGTGATGCTTGCAGCAGATTGCTGTACGAAAGAGTCAAGGAACTTACGATTTAATTTATATAGCCTCAAGTCCTGCTGTGGGGTTGGTTCTCGTTACCCAATACAGTACCGTACCAATACAAGCCACTCTTTTGATTTTCGTCATAGAGGTTGATGGCTTATGGTAGGCGCTATCTAAGCCTGCCATCAAACAAGATTACCATAAGTTAGTACTGGTCGTGTAGAGTCACATTATAATTTTTGGATTTTAGGACCACAGGTACAGCCAAATATTCTGCAGGCATAAAAAGCTACCATAGTCTTCTTTTTGCCCGTTCCTTTGTGTTAAGATTCCAATTTAATTTGGTGGTGGAGATAAATTCTCTCACAAAGAGAGACACTTACGAAAAAGTTAGGGAACGCTTTTATAGTAATTTTTAAAAAATGACAGGTACGTAATTCAAATATTCGAAAAATGGTACGAAAAGTCGTTAAAATGTCTGATAAACTCGAGGAATTTGTTAATTTACTTCGTAAGACTTAAAAGTAAAGGAACAGACCTATTGTTTCTCACTTTGGCAGTTGATACCCCGAAATTCGTTCGTGATAGCTAATGACATGAAGAAACTGACATGAATACTGAAAATTTACTAATAATGTCAGAACAGAACAGAAATAACGAGATCAATACTGTCCTATGAATAGTCCCACACACTTAAGTGACACAATTAGCACCAAAGTCACTGCAGGTGTAGGTACTCACTACTTAATCGAAAATAAAATATTAAATTACGATGCATTCCGCAAATACCTACTCACGACTATTTTTGTACAATAAATTTGTTATTAATATGCAATTAAGTGGGAGCCAATGGCAATTTCTAAGTGCACACTGTACAGAGAGTGTTCGTCCCATGAACGCATCATAATAAATTAAAAATCCACTAAAACTGCTTAAATATGATGATGCAAATCGCATCTATGCGATGAAAATTAAATATTCTCGATTCTCGCTCTCTATCCAATCCAATCACTCATCTCATTAGCATCATCGTCATCATCACCATACCACCACACTGAGACTGACTGCGACTGGTGATCCTATTCGAGTAGCGCGAGTGTCTCTTCTTCGTCATCTTCATCTCTGCTGCTCGTGTTCGCCTTCGCGCACACCTCAAGCTTCAAGCAATTGACTCCTGCGCGAAAATATGCAGGATGATTCAGATTTGGATTTCAGGGCGGACACGGATTTCTGCGGCTGCATTTTCTTATTATGATGAAGATGATGATGATGACGATTCGAGTAGCCACTAGGCATCCGCGTTGATCGTTTTCCACAGTGCCGACGCGAACAGACCGACCGATCTCTATTTCGGGCGACGTCTTTATTTAGCGTGCGGCAAACCGAACGCAACATTCCCAATTGCGGGCTGGCCAGGTATGCTATGCATAGTGAACTTTTCTTCTCCGCGTCCACCACCGCCATCTAGTGAGGGTTATAAATAAGTTGTTTTCGCACGAAAACAGAATATTTCACGCACATTTTTTGCCTTAACCTTTATTTATTGCGGCAGTATAGGTATACATGCGGAGCGGGGCGTCTCAGGGAATTGGTGGCCTGAGCGTTGAGATGATGGAGCAACAGCCTGCAAGGTGTATGTCCGCGGATTTAGAATCATAAAGTGAATGACTGTCCTCAATGGGATCCAAATGATGATGCACCGCAGCAATGATGATGATGGTGGCGGTATATGACGAGTGTCTGCGGCGCTGTGGTGGTGCGGTAGAGGCGGAGGGCTTGAGATTGGGCGCATCACATACTGTCGCCGGTGTGTTTTGTGTACACTTATGCAGGGTGTCGCCCCTTTGGTATGCGGTGCAATATTAAAATAGAAAAGTTTAGCGAATGGAATTCAGAGCACTCATCGTCATTTCGGCTTCGGTGGAGTGGCAACTTGTGTTGTCTTTTCGATTTTTGGTCTTTAGGTTCTTTTTCAACAACCAGCATCTATTTCGGTGGCAGAGGAATCTCTATTTTTAGGGACGCGCTAAAGAATTTATCGTATAATTTGTTTAATTTTGTACATTTAGTGTTTGGTTGGTCGAGCAGAGGACTTTTGTGTTTTCGGTTTAGGCGGATTTTTCGTCTGATGTACTACGGCGACTTAAATAGGGGAAGCTTTTATTATTTTTTGGCAAAGAAATGGAAATACTTTGTGGTATATATTTCACTTTTACATTGGTTCAACGCTCTTCTTCGAAGCTCAAGATGGCGGGTCATGACTTGTGGTTCAAATAGTTTGGCATGGGAATGATTCTATCGGTGAAGCAATCCTAAGAGGTCACAACTGACAGTCGTTTAAGGGAAGAATTTTGATTGCATCACAACAGTGGTATGCAAAATGTCCCAAATGTGAAGGAAATGCAAGCACACTTGTTTAGGAAGCGGAAATGATTGGAAGTAAAAGGGTCGTCTACTTTTATGCATCAAGAATGTCGTGGGGAGGGGAGTACCTACCTACTTCTGGTGGCTGAGGGAATTACATGGCTTCTTATTTATTGTTCTTCAGGTGACATGGTTTAAATCTGATTTCCAGTTAGTATAGTTAATTCCTTGTGTTCTATCGGCAGTTGTCGCGATTCAATGAATGACTTACGTCGTGGGTAAGAAGACGTTAAAGAGTTAGGGACCAGTGACAATTTGGCGATAATAGAGTCGTATGGGACTACCATAAGCTCGACCATAAGCCCACATTATCACATGTAGATGAAACTTTATAGTCTTTCGGTGAAGAAAGGTAAATACCTTTCGACATCATCGATCAAGCGGCCCTCGTATGGGACTGCCTAGAAAAACTTAATGAACTGGGTAGGAAAAACGAAATAACCCTCTGCTGGGTGCCTGGCGTAGAGGGTAATGAAATGGCCGACTCCCTAGCCAGAAAGGGAGCGTCAGAAACTTTCATAGGCCCTAAACTATTCTGTGGAATCGGGGATCACACCCTTAAACAAGAATTTAGGAAACCAGGAAAAGAAAACAGGGCAAGGGCCTGGCATAACACTCAAGGCATGAGGCAGGTCAAAAAACTTTTGGAGCCGGAAAAGATTCCAAACTTGCATCGGCAAGGAAAATCAAGGAAAATCTTAGGAAACTGGGTACATCTGAAGAACGTCTCTGCAGATTCTGCGATGAGGCCAGTGAAATTCCAGAACATGTACTATGGGGCATTGACTCACAAACGACTGCACTACTTGGGCAAGCACCAATTATTATCAGATTAGGAAATACTGTCACTGGAGCCAGCTCTCATCCTTAGATTCTTAAAGGAAACTGGACTATAGACTTCTTCCGCCAAGCAGAAACAAGAGTAGGGGAGACTGGGTACGGTTGAAACACAGGACGGTTGAAACAACACGAATATCTCGTGAGCCATACGCGTAGCGTCTACGAGTATTAGGGGTGAATGAAGCAAAAACAAGTCCGTAGACGAATAGCAGTAATGCATCGTTCGTTCGGCGGTTCAGTTGTAAGTGAGAGCTTATGTTCTATTTAGACTATCAAAAGTAAGTATTTTTGTTCGGTTATTTTTCATTTTATTAGGGTTTCTATCCATGCGAAATTTCTGTGCGTATTTTTTTTGTATGCAGTAAGGAGTGTAGAGTACATCATGATGACTAGTTTAAACGTGTCAGTGTTGTTTTCGTTACTTTATAAATTTTTTTCACTTAAAGGGGGGGTTGGGGACGGTTGAAACAATTTTTCCGGGGACGGTTGAAACAATATGTTTAGTTATTTTTTTATTCTTATATATTATTTTAACGAAATTAGGGGAACCAGAAAGTCTACATTATACACCGATACACCAGAGAAAGAACAAATAAAAAAGGATCATGAAGCAAGACTGTAACAAACCAGCTAAGCAAGCTATAATAATGCAGCATTCCAGTGCTCTATTATTTTTATTTTATTCAGAAGAAGAGGAATTTTATTGCCTTGTCTGCTTGTCAACGTATTCAGGGAGCAGATCTAGTGAAAGTTGGATACAAATGTGTCAATTGTAAAATGTGGGCTCACAAAGAGTACACAGAAGGTTGCAATAGTTATGTTTGCCACAATTGTGATTCGGAATATTCCGACAACTGAATTTTATCGATTGTATTATCGAAATAAAAGTAATGTTCCTTTTGTTTAGTTTCAATTAATTTAATGAATTAAGATTTTTTTTTTTTTTAATTTTTTGTTGTTTAGAAATACTGTTTATCTTTTTTTAAATTCTATATAAAACAATGACATGATGAATATTGTCAAACAAAACTATTATTTAAAATAATTGTTAATTAAATATCTAACAATGGAAGATTGTGTTCATGTTTCAACTGACCCCAACAACTGTTTCAACCGACCCTGGTATGGGTACGGTTGAAACAAATTTTCATTTTTGTTTTAATATGATGTACTACGCAAAATATCACACCGAGTACTCAAAAAACACTTTCCATTTATACATAGAAACATGCTCCTTCATTTCACATAACTTGATCACCGCTTAGCTTATAAACGGCAATGGTATGGACGGTATAAGCGAAATTGTTTCAACCGTACCCAGTCTCCCCTACAAGAACTTTCAAAATGATTCTGAAAGGAATGATGATGTGAGGGGAACTCTTATGTGGGAATATACATACCTCTCTAAGGCTTAAGCAGAGGGTACAATAGGCCAAAAGGTCGGAGCACAACAACCTTTGCTTACTTTTCTACACAAATTTCAATTAATTGAATTACAACTTGACAGGTTTGGCATTGTATCTCCGCTGTAAAGGCCATAAAGCCTTTTTTTCCCTGAATCCTGTGCCTGCATGTGTGTTCAAAAATATGGCGCTCTTACCCAAGATACGATGCCTATTCTTCGAGAAAAGTTTCTATCGATTAGTAAATTTGTTTAAATTGAAATATTTTAGCTTAATGTCCAGACCTTACAGCCACAAAATTCTTGCTATGAGGTTGATAAGAGAAGAAAATAGTCTCCCGTCTCTTTCAGACCTTACAAGAAGCACTAAATTCCATATGATCTTGACAAGCTTCAAAAAAGTCGTAAGGGTCCAAAGTTAACTGCATGCAATTGAGCAAAGCTTTGGCTTCACCGTTCTTTGAATTTTGTATTCAATATATAGATTTCGAGATATATTCGAATCACCATTGTCGGCTCTCTTTTCATTTCTCTACCCCCGTAAATCTTACCCAGATCCCAGACTCTCTGGATTGCTCTGGCTCGATTCCTAGTGTTAACGCTAGTATCTGTTTATGGGAAATCTGTTTCATCGACTGGGTCTCGACCCAATGATGTCCCAAGATCCTCATTCTTCTGCCAACCAACGCCGGACATGGACACAGTATATGTGCCGCTGTCTCAGATTCCTCCAGGCATAGTTTACAGGTATCATCCTCTCTAAGGCCCATCTTCCTTAAGTGATACCCGAAATTACCATGTCCTGTTGACAAAGCCACCATACCCATTTCAATGTTCCTCGACTCATGCTTAGAACCCTTCTTTGAGTGGAGCAGTTCGGCCACTTAATTGCCATTTTAGCCTGTCTGCCGTGTTCTGCCGTGATCCATTTGTGCATCAGCTGTTCTACAATTCCTTTGCCAATTGAAGAGAATGGTTCTGGTCCCAGCAACTTTTCAGTTGACCCCTGTTTTTTTTGAGTCCGCCTTTTCCTTGCCTTCGATCCCTGTGTGTCCTCGTACCCAAGTCAGTGTTACTTAATTTTTAGATGAACACTTATTGATCTTGAGTACACATTCCAGTGCCGATGATGTTGTGATGTTTGTTTGTTCCATGCGTCTGATCACATATAATATATTTCTTCCCTCCACCTGACTCTAAAGCAAGTAGTCCAACGCATGCAATCATACAATCATCTCAGCCTGGTATATGGAAGTGTGTTCCCCAAGGCTAACGTGACGGGCTAGTTCCAGCTCTGCTGAATAGATACCGGCACCTGCTGCGCCATCCGTCATGGATCCATCTGTGCAAATCACTATTTCACCACTCCTTTTTTCTGGAAGTAATCCCTTCTCAATACGAGTTTTGTGATTCATTTCCATAATACGCACCCTTGTTATACCATCCGTAGGCATGTTCAGCTCCCTAATCTCGTTTTTGACAAGTTCCAGGATCTACTTATGTCCATAGATGGTACCACGATTGTGCCATTTCGCATCTCGATGCAAACGAAGTGCCGCTAGGGCCGCTGTTTTCTTAATAAATAAGTCTAGCGGTAAGATCCCCAGGATCACTTCCAATGCGCATGTTGGTGTTGTCCGTATTGCACCTGTAACTCCTATACATGCTAAGCGTTGGACCCTATCCAGGTGCTTCCTCACAGTTTTCTGGGAGGCTTTCGCCCACCGTACAACCGAGGCGTAGGTGATAATGGGTCTAGTTATCATCGTATACATTACAATTACACTTATTATTTTTGGCGCACCGAACCACTTCTCTGTTGTGAGTCAGCAGCGATTTTGTATTGAAATGCGTGGGATGACAGTCAATAGTCACTTTTCTGGTAGACTTCTTAGTAAAAATGATTCGCTACAATCTCAATGTTAACCATAATATAAAAGAGTTTACGAACTATGTATCTCCGAAAGCGGAATGTCATGCACTACTATCGGCAGTGGAATTAATTGTATTTGATATTATTTTGTTCATTTCGAAAGAACTACAGAGTACCTTCTTAAAAGCCGCACGAAACCCAATTTCGAATAAGCCTGACTTTCGGAACGAAATAGAGAGCACCCCAGGATATGTTTCCTTTTTTCATGGGATATCCTTCCCTTCACAAATCTCGAGAATCGCACCCCGTAAGTTGCTTATACCAAGTTGGTAGTGATGACGGTACCTCTGATCATATTCATAAGCTTTAAATGGCTCTTATGCCACCCCAACTGAATGAAGGTGGCTCAGAGGTTCTCTTTCCGATACTTAGGAGGCTACCTGTGAGCTATTTTAGTTTCTATCCTTTTACACATTTTCTCTTGTTTTTAAGTCAGATCTTAATATGCATATCGTGCCCAGAACCTCTTTGAATGTTCCCCCAAATCAAAAGCATCTCTCGTTTTATTCTTTATTTTTTAATAAATTTATATCCCACATGTGTTTCAATGTCTGTTTTTGTTTCCCTTCTCTTGGTTTTGTTTCGTTTTCGTTCATCATAATCAAAATTGTTCATATTTAGTAATTGTAATTGTATCTTTTAAATTCTTGTTTGCACATAATATTTTATATAATACACGAGATATTGGGAAAACATTTCGACATGTCGACATTTTTTCGTTTGATTGAAAAAAAAAAAAAAAAAAAAAAAAAACAAGTCAGAGCGCGGGCTAGTATTAACATTAAAGTTTAAATAAAATATAATGTGTAATTTAAAATAAAAATAATAATAATCGTTACATAATAATTCTTATATATATTTATATTTTTATATAATAGTTAATGCAATTCTCTTTACAAACAAAATAACCTACTGATCGCAATAACACAAACTGTTGTAAAAACCAGAGAAACCAATCGTTTCTGCGCTATGAGCTATAAATCGCACTATTGTTCTCAAACAACTACTATTTCATTTACTTAAGTTTGAATACGTCTGTAATGTATGTGGTACTGTAACATCTATTGTGTTTGGATTCGGGAAATTACTGACGCCATTTTTACCTTTAGCTACATAAATCCTATTTTGATCGCTTCAACTGCTGTCTCTGCCTATTTTGCTAGTGCTTACTGGGAGCAAGTATTACCATTTATCTATTTCTGAGTGCGGACATTTGATTACAAAAAAAAAAGAAAAAAAGAAAAGAGTTCGAATGAGTTTCGGAAGGACGATACTGTTTAGGAGGAACCGCATTAAAGTATATTTTTAGAAGGAAATCTATATAGGAAAATAAAAAGAAAAAAAAGTAAACTAAATAAAAACACAATAACGATCTCATTTTCGAATTGCTTAAAACACTCGCCAGGAAGATGTTACAGGTACTTTCGGTAGTTCCGCAGATCACCGTGTTCGTCGGCGGCGATTTCGACACCCACCGCAGCGGCGGCCGTTTCGAAAGATGGCGGCTCAGTACCTATGCCGGGGCTAGGTGGATCCAAAAGACGGCTGGCCGCATCTTTGGGTGTCTTGCGACGGCCTCGTCCACCTCGGCTGCCGCTTGCTCCACCGCCACCGCCACTCGATCGACTCTTTCGACTGCTTTCGGATGGTGTGCCGAGCGATTTCTTGCCTGGGCGTCGCTTTCTTCGCTTCTTGTTGCCGTAACGTGGGTCGTAGTCGTACTCATCGTCGGCTGGAGATTTCGGCTCCTCCAGTGAGTCTATCTCATTGATATCCATGTCGTCGTAGAACCACTCTTTGGGAAGTTCCTCCTTAAGATGCTGTTGGCTGTCTTTGCTATCGGATGTGTCGCCAGCACCACCCAACGACGATGATTCTTCGAGCAGTGCTCCATTGAAGTCGGGCTCAATAGGAATTGTAGGCGGCAAGGGAATAGTAACAGCTGCTGCTGCGCTGGCTGCTGCAATTGCTGCAGCAGGAATCAGAAGGCTTACAGACTCGTTTTCCTTGCGTAGTGCTTGAAAGGGCCGATCTGGGAATCTGCAAGAAAGCAAGATGAATTAATGGAATGTCGGAAGTCATTTGACAGCTAGAAATCTAGAATTTTTTATATGACGCCATACGTCTGGTGGATAACTTAGTTCTAGAAGTTAGGCGTGGCACTGAATTTGACCTTCCTAAGAATGTAAACTGACTACGTATACGTAACGCAGGCCAAATACCTAAGTGCCTACGTCAAAAAGACTAAAAGTACCACCACTACCAGCGATAACTTCGAAAGAATTAACCAAAAGACATTCTTGCAGTAAGCCGTAAGATCTTGAAAGCGGATCCATTGCAAATGACCATCGCCAGGCATATTGGGGGTGGGATGACCCTATTGGCTCTAAAGAGCGAATCTTAGATAAGATGCACTAGGTCCTTTAATCTCAAATAGATTCTTATTTGCAATTTTAAAATGAAAAATCACACTGAAAACAAAAACGTATATCCAAGGACGTGTGTTAAAGTTATGCACAGCACACACTTTTTTACTTTGACCTATATAGCAAGATAGCTCAAGTACGAACTCACCTGTACATTTTGCTCAAATACTGGCGACGACTTTTGCGCCACCTCGCCGCTGGATACGTGTATATCTGTCCCTGGCGAAAGCCCGGCATACGTTGCCGTTTGTCCATGAACAAATTGGAATGATTCTGGGCGACACCGGTCTGCGGATCGAGGAATGGCAATCGCAATCTCCGCTCGATGCATAGTCTAGTATTGAAATTAGCACTGAACTCTATCGTTTCTCTGTAAGTGGATTCCTTCAGAAAGTTTTCAATCTTCTCCAGATTGGGAGGATTAGATATTTGTATATCGATAGCAGACGACATATTTCACACAGATTTTTATTCGTAGTTTTCACTTTTCTTTCTCCTTTGCAGTGTTTCAAGTTGTTCTCGTGAATAACAATTTTGGAAAATGTTCTCACACCATCTCCTGCCGATCTGTATGTGCGCTAAATAGTTGAGTTATTTGTCGCAATGATTGAAAACTGCGATTAAACTGCTTCTGTTGTTGCTGTTGATGGCACCACCACCACCATCACCACAGCCATAAATTACTCCGGCAATTACCCAATTCGGATAGAGTTCTTTTCACCAATTTAGTACAGCTATGGAGGAGAAGAAATTGTTCTCCTACATAAATGGAGTTTGATTAATAATGTATCCGCCTATGATTTTATGTTTTTAAAACATTTTTACTGTAGAAAATTTCACTTGGAAAACAAACCCAAATTGGTTGGAGATAAAAAAATATTTTTCTTCTCTTTTGCTAAACTGACAGATTTTCATTTGACAACTGCAAGCAAACATGGCGTCTTTGGTGCTTTTCTGAGGGAAATTTTCCATTTGTGACTTGAAGTCTGGGAAATTTCCGTCGTCGTGTAAAAGTGGAGAGATTTTGGGAGATTTTTTTCGTAGCGGTTAAATTTGAAACTTGTTAAGTGGAAATTTAATTTTACAAAACAAGTGAAATTTTTGTTTAAAAAATAAAAAAAATTGAAGCAAAATGGCGCAGATTTTATATGGCATAGTTTTTAGTAAAATGCAAAATACAGCGAACAAAAATTGCACAATGGTTTTTGACAAAAGTTTACACCAGTTTTCACTATGGATTGTGCACTTTTTAACAATAATTAAACAATAAACAATAACAATAGAGCTCTTCTAAAGAGGTGCTTATGGGCCACGGGAAATGTCTTGTGAGAAAATCTCGAGTAAATCGTAGGTATAGGTATTTGAGCTCTATAAATTTTTTGAGTCTGCATATCAGAGGTTGAGTACGTTAAGTGCGAACTAGGGAGTTAACTTATTTTCCTGCAACAAAGTGTGCGGCTTAAAGTTGTTCGACTAAAGAGAATTATGTCAGCTTATCAGCAAAACTGCGAGGAGTTCGTCGGAATGTCATAACTTTGAGGTTGTACGAAACTAGGAGCATTATTTACACAACTGAAAAATGCAGGAATATCTTGAACAGAATGAGTCGAAACAAATGAAAGACTAATTTCGGTTGGCGACCTACAGCATGTGTTGCTTTGTCACTACTACTAGGTATAAATAACCAAATTATAGTCTGTTCTTATCATTTAGCGGCTGCTTCTTCAAAACTGTGAACTTAACATAAAAAGCATTTTGTAGAAATATTTTATTCGCTCTAACATGTCACCGCCAAATTATCGTCTCAAGACAGATCTTTAATTAGTCTTTTATAATCTTCCAAAAAGCGTATCATCCCACCAGCTATCAACTAGTTCTATTATCAAACACAGTTCCCACAAACGTTGATCCTCAAAACTCGCTTATCACTGCAGTAAGCCAGCCAATTTGTAACACTACCAGCCGCCCGTTGATTCTACGTTGTTATGCCGATTATTCGTATAAAAACTACTCACACCCCAGCGATTCAATGAAAACGTGCGAAAATTGCAAACAATATCTAGCCGGCCGAGCTCACCTTGAGAGCATCAGCCGAGGCACAATTAGTCAAGTGGGATTCTCTTAAAAAGCACAACAAACCGATTCTATTGCCTCAGTATCATTCCGCGGTCACTTCTGATCGGAAGCAGCGACACAATAATGTGCGCCGGTAAATCGCTGATCCTCGTAATTGGCTCAGCTTTCGTAGTTGCCGTCTCCGGCTATATCATCGACAGGGACTACTGTGATCCGCAACTGTGTCGGATGTACAATGGAACACATTATATTGTGTACGATCACATCGGCTGCGGGAACAATGGATCGCTTAGTTCCGAGTGTGGTGATGCCAAAATTGTGAATATGAATCAGCGGCGAATTAACCTGCTCCTTGACCTACATAACGCGGCCAGAAATCGAATAGCACTTGGTAAGCTGCCAGGCTTCAATTCAGCTGCAGCGATGCCTGTTCTGAAGTGGGACGAGGAGCTGGCGTACTTAGCCGGGTTGAATGTTCGCACGTGCCGGCTTGCGCACGACGCCTGTCGCAATACAGATCGCTTCTCGTTGAGTGGACAAAATATCGGCTATCTCTGGCAAACGATACCAATTCGTTCCGTCTCAAGGCGGATCAAGTTTCTGGTTGGTAAATGGTTCTTTGAATACCCAGACGCTAATCAAACATTTGTTGAGGCTTACACACATCATCCAGAGGGGTAAGTGCTGTAAACAAACGCTCACCGATTGCTATAATCGGATTAATTTGTTTTCTTGTGGCAATAGTTCCGCGATCAAATTAAATTAATTGGTGACACGCTTCATTAATTGCCCCCAAGATATCGCTTATCGAGATCGTTCGCTCGTTCGTCTTCTGAATTAAGTTCCATTCTTTGCAGAAAGAAGATTGGCCATTTTACGCTAATGGTTGCGGATCGGGTACAGAGAGTTGGATGTGCTGCAATAAGATACACAGCCAAGCCGAAGCTGGGATACAGGTTCCTGATAACATGCAACTATGATTTCACGAATATATCCGGCGGACGAGTGTATGCTACAGGTGAGCCCGCTTCAAACTGTCCCACTAGACCGAGCGGCCGATATGAGGGACTCTGTGATTGGGATACGGATTACGAGGACAGCGAGGAGAGTGACGAGATTGAGTTGAATTTGCTTGATATACCTACGTTGTTGTAAATGAATGTGCCTACGAGTATTTATGTTAAATTGGTCAACTATATTCAGCGTTTTTTTTTTTTTATTTCTGATTGTTGTTGCCAGTAATACAATTTTATTATAAAATATATTTATAAAAGTGATCAGTGTCTTGTTTTTACCAATAAGGAGATTAAAAAACAAATAAAAAGAAAATCTTTAAATTTCAGCCGGAGGATATTTTTTTACCAGTCACTGTGTTGAGAGCCAGTTGAGTAATCCTTATTTATAAACAGTTTCCTTAGGTCAAACATATATTTTAGTATGTCTCAACGTTCTCCTAGTTTCCATCCAGTG
Organism: Cheilosia urbana; assembly: GCA_946477585.1. Lineage (NCBI taxonomy): Eukaryota > Metazoa > Arthropoda > Insecta > Diptera > Syrphidae > Cheilosia > Cheilosia urbana. The sequence continues at coordinate 11,330,814 of OX297854.1, read as the reverse complement.
TTCTAGGAATTTATGAACTCATCGCCAGAAAGGCATCAACATAAACTGATCCGGTTAAGTATAAACACCAGTTTGAGTCGCGGAAGTGCTACAGTGAGTGTAATTGTTGCAACTGCGTTTTGAAGATTTACTTACTTTACTTTGCTAAAATGGATGTTCAATAAAACACGCATATTGATCGCCCAATTAAACCCAAGTTAATTTCTGCTGAACAGTTTTATAGCGGAAGAATAGCTTGTGCAGTAGAAGCGCAGTTGACTTTTTAATATCTATTGAGTTAAAACTCGCCTTATTTCATTGAGAGGTTATTTACCTCAAATTAATGTTGCTATTTTTCTAACTCAATTATTTGGAGAAAAAAAACGTGAGCTACGCAGCTGTACGTGTTTCCCTACACCGAATCCCACCCATTTATTCGTACGATTATTTACTGATTGTACTTCACAATTATCTTGCAATTCTGATGCCAGAAAGGCATCAACATGAACTGATCCGGTTAAGTATAAACACCAGTTTGAGTCGCGGAAGTGCTACACTGAGTGTAATTGTTGTACTTACGTTTTGAAGATTTACTTTACTTTGCTGAAATGGATGTTCAATAAAACACGCATATTGATCGCCCAATTAAACCCAAGTTAATTTCTGCTGAACAGTTTTATAGCGGAAGAATAGCTTGTGCAGTAGAAGCGCAGTTGACTTTTTAATATCTATTGAGTTAAAACTCGCCTTATTTTCGTTAAGAGCTTATTTACCTCAAATTAATGTTGCTATTTTTCTAACTCAATTATTTGGAGAAAAAAAACGTGAGCTACGCAGCTGTACGTGTTTCCCTACACCGAATCCCACCCATTTATTCGTTCGATTATTTACTGATTGTACTTCACAATTATCTTGCAATCAATTTGCATAGATCGGTAAATGAGATGCGGCTCTTATTGACACCACAAATGTGCATTCAACGGGAGGTCAAGCGTGGCGAATAAACAATTGACCATTAACACATAATGTTTGTTTACACAGTAGCTTCTGAAACTTGTATTTGTATGCACGAGAGATGCATATACCACTCGTTTGCAAATAGATTTTCTATCAACTTAGATTAAAACTGTTTTCCATCACGATTATCATTACTGGTATCTAAGAGAGAATCATAAATCAGCCTCTGTGGGGGGTAATTTTTAACATTCATATGTTACAGTCGCAATTTTTAATAATGACGATGCTGTTTGTGAGTCTGAATAGACGCACGAAAAACGTTTGAACCAAGTTTATATAAATACTGACGGCAATTAATCGTCGTTAATTTTACGCTGCTGTGCGAAAAAACGAACAACAACAATAAAGAAGCACAACTTTTCACATCATAGCAGATATTTTGCAAAAAGAAAAAGAAAAGAAAAACAATCTATGGGCACAAGTGCAACATGATTGCCAATTTGACCCATTTTATGATTTGATTAGTCTGTTTAAGTTGCATTTTAATTACGCAAGTAACATTTTATATATATAAATGGAGCAGCGAGATAGTCTTAAGGCTGCTCTACTCTCTGAAGGCCGTTTTATACGCAATTCTTTCCAATTTTACTATCGAGCATCTTATCCCTCCACCAAATCGTTGAAAGAGAGCACATCGCTGCACCCCGGAAAAAAGAATCAATTGGGCTGATGTAATATTCCATACTACCATCCCCTCTTCTGACTTCTGTGAAGTATACAACTTATTTCTATCCTTGATCACAGTCTATTTATTGCTAATCTACATTTAATACATTTCGAATGTGATTCCCTGCGTCGCCGCTATCAAATTTGACGTAGTAAAGGTCAATTGATTTCGTGTTATCGATAACGCTAACCCAGTAACATCTGTCTCGATCTCGACTATTCTTCACCCAAATTTGAGGAAAGCAACTATTAATAAGACGAATGCTGTGCTAATCTGCATTTGCACACAATCTGCTGATATGAAAGGAGAGTTCAAAGCCATGCCACGAGCACAAGCTCACAGAAAACAACATGAGTGCAGTGCTTACTATCGGAACTCGGAAGCAACATTTATTAAATAGAATAAAGATTTATATAAACCATATGAGTAAATAAAAGAAATGAAATTAAACCACTGATTGAGAAGCCATTTGTTAGGACCATGAAAATTCAGTGCTTCTCCTCTCATCGAGTTTAGGACCAGCTCGTCATGCGGGCAAACACTTCCACTGGAAAGGCTGCCAAATGCTCCAACAAATGGCTGATCAGCAGTGAAAATAATGTGTTATGAAAACACTTTACGTTGTTTTGAAATCAACGTCCGCAACCACCACCTGGACAGGTGGAAGTTGTATGGACTATGCGTCCAATTCGTCGATTCGGACGAAGGCCGTCGTATTTGGGGCCATTTCCGCCTCCACTACCTCCGCCACCACCACCACCGCCACCGCCGCCGCCGCCGCCGCCGCCGCCACCGCTTCCTCCACTACTCCAGCTGCTTCCACGACTGTCCCGATTGCCATTGTTTTGCGGATCCAATAACGGAGTAAGAAGTGTTCGGAAGAATGTCAAGACTAATGCAAAGAATCCGGTAAACAAACCAACAAATCGCTCAATCGTCCACGGTCGCTGAGCGAGGACTTGTCCATCTATAAACGAATATGGGGTTAATGTTTGAAAAATATTATAACAAGAAAATATTACTACAGAACATACCTTTTCCGATGTATACCATGTTGGATTTTTTGTCGGAAATACACTCCAACCCACGTAAATAATAATTTGGAGAAACAAATTAAACTTCGATTTACACAGAAGATTACTAAACAAAACCTGACGTCTGACGTGTACTCTTCAAAACGTCAATAAGTGAGCACGAGTGCTCAGTTTCTGCCCCTACAGTAGAAGCGCGATTAGTGCACTGACTTTGGTTTTTAGAAACCTTTTTTAGGCGACTTTGTAGCAAAATGAGTATTGCAATTATTTGTTCACTTTTGTAGTTTTTTCTACCCTAATCGACTAACAAAATGGCTGTACATATGTTACGCATCCCTAAAGCAATATTGCTTGCATTCGGCAATACAAATATCTTATCCGAGCCATAACTGACAGTTGTTAAAGATATCCACCGTGCTTATGAAGCATTTGAAATAAGAACTAGAAAAAATTCCAAACGCTAATAATATTTTATTTCATTTAATAAACTTAATAAACTGAAAGCTACCTATACAAAAGACATTTCAAAGTTCAACACAAGGAAAAAAACGGATACCTACAGCTTTTAGTTTTTTTTTTGATGTGTAAACATCTATGCGCGCGTTATTGGTATCTGGTGGAGTAATTCCAAACATATAACTGCTGGGACGGAAATCATCCGTACAATATGCAATGCCACCCGAATGAAATTCCAATGAAACTTTCATTTCCTGTGTAACAGCAAACGGGTATTTTCCACTGCATAATAAAGGGTGTCCGCCAAAGAATTTTCGACTTTGAATTTGAATAAACGGCGAGCGGGGTATCGGCGGAGGGGGGAGGCGTATTCATTACACTTACGCGTCGTGCGGATTTTAGTAGCCATGGATCGTTGGTCGGCGGAGCATCGTGCGTTTGCTGTAGAGGCATATTTTAAAAATAACGATTCTCCCGTGGCTATTCACAAGACATTTCAATATTCGGCGTATACGGGATTGTCCTAGTACGCAACTTATTGGCAAGTGGGTGCGAAGTTTTCGTGAACAAGGACCTGTAGTGGGACACGGGCCAAGTGTATCGCGAACTGTGAGAACTGACGAAACAATTGAAGCAGTTCGTCGTGATGTTATTGCAAATCCACGTCTTTCACTAAGAAAAAAAATTCCCAAACCTATTCGTCTATGTTGGAAAACTTTTTGGAACCTGAGTTGGAGAACAATGAATGGGTAAACGGATCGACATGGTTTCAACAGGATGGAGGCATCAATGAACATTGTAAGGCGCATTTTCCCCGAAAAAGTCATAAGTCGTTATGGTGATATCCCATGGCCCCCCAGATCGCCAGACTTAACACCTGCGGACTTTTTTTTTATGGGGATTTCTTAAATCTAAAGTCTACGTTAACAAACCGCGAAATTTATTGCAACTGAAAAGAAATATTCGCAACGAAATCAGAGGAATTTCGCAAGAAACTTGCAAAAAAGTTTTCACAAAAAATATGGTGTTTCGTTTAAATGAGTGTGTTCGTCTCCGTGGTAAACATTTAACTTCAATTATTTTCAAAACATAAATCCGCATTTGTATGTTTTATTTTAAAATAAAAACGATTATATAAAAACCTGTGAATCTTTTATTATTTAATTTTAAATTCGAAAATTGTTTCGCGAACACCCTTTATTAGGAGTGTTTGTTGATATGTAAACATCAGCAACAGCAACAGCGAATTTTTGACAGCTTTAACGTTGACTTCGCTGTCGATGTTGCTGTGCTAATGTGTTCAAAGTAATAAAAATACATTGGTTCTAAAAAGTTGTGGAAGTTACTATTGCTGTTGCTGTGTTAATCTGTTTCTCGCATAACGAAAATGTCGTAGGCTAGCGCCCCTACAATATGCAATGCAAGTCGAATGAAATTCCAATGACACTTTCATTTACTGTGTAACAGCAAACGGGTATTTTCCACTGCATAATTTTAGGAGTGCTTATTGATACGTAAACATCTTAGTGCGCGTTGTTTCACTGTTCGATTTCACTGTTGAATACATGCGTTTCAATAGTAAAGCGCAGAAAAATACAGGAAAATACGTAATTGATACAATTCCATATTTCTGACAATAATGCAATGTTTTGCCGTCATTGACGATGCATTAAAATATTTTCAGATATGGGAAAGGCAGATGCAGAACGTGCAAAAGATTACAGGGCGCGTTTCCGTGCAAGTAAACCTCTGAAAGTCGAAAAAAAGGTTGGGTTGAGCGAGTACTGAACGCTCGCGTGAATGGAGAACTTGTCTCGCAAACCAAACTGGAGCGACAATTACTGACAATGAACCGACGACATCACGATCAATACTGTCAATGATGTTCTGACGATAAATGACGTGGATTTATCGTCAGTTCGAGCCAAACGAAGGAGAACGGACATCAATTAAGTTTTACAACCACAGGTAGTCAGTCACTCCGCCCTACGAAGAGTACCCCAGACATGTTAAGGCTCACGCAGAGTTTGAAAATAAATTATTGTTATTTCATAATATATCATGAATACGGTTATTACAATTCCCTCTTTTCTCAATGACGTGTATCAAGCCACACACATACCGCACGCACGGTGTTTACACATAGACATTTTTCGGGACTGTTGGATACAGTCGCACCAGTTTTTTTTAAACTCAAAATTGTTCTATTGTCATAAGGCGAATTGACGAATCGTAATTTAATAATTGGATTAATTTATCGATTGACATACGATACAATGAATGAACTCAAAAACCAAAAAATAAAATAAAAGATTAAATACAAGTTTTAAAAATGTAAAACGAGATTTGTCATAAAACATATTTTTAATTACACTGAAAGACCGTAAAGAAAACATAACTTTTATATAAACTGAGGAAATTGAGAAAAATAAATTTAAACTAAAGCTAGTAGGTATTTCCTGTTGGGACAAATCTCAGAATTGCTCCTCCCAAGGATGGGTTTAAGAGCAGCTCGTCATACTGACACTGAATGCCAAATAGTCCCAACAGGTCGTCGATCAGCAGTGCCCAAGTGGTGCTATTAAATTAATGCACTCTGTTCCTGGGCACGTTACCGAGATCATCCACCTCCGGGAACAGTGCAGTCAGGAATGGTCATAATACGACCTATTCTTCTATTTGGTCTGGGTCCGCCACCATTGCCACGGCCAGGTCCTCCTCCTCCTCCACCCCCTCCGCCTCCACCTCCACCTCTGCCCCAACTTGGTTGGCCTCCATTGCCGTTAGCATCAAATAGAGGAGCAAGCAAAGTTCGGAAGCTGGAAGAGATAAGAAATACAATGAAACATTCGTAATCTGATCTATACATTACTAAAGCTGAACTCTAATCTAATGGTAATGGGTAATGAACATGATTCATGAATAATCTGAAACAGCACACCACGTCATTGCCGTAACGAGAACATGAAATGAACTATACTTACAAGGCCAAAATAATTGCAAAAAGTCCAGTAAATATGCCAATGAAGCGTTTGACAGACCAAGGCCGTCGCTCCAGCACTTGTCCATCTGAAAACGAAACCAAGGATTATGTCCAATTCCATAATGTTACCATAAAAAACTACCCGATCCAATGTACACCATCTCAAAATGGTGATATTCGTTTTATTTTTTGAGCAATTGATTGAAATTTAGTTTATTTGTACAGAAAAATATAAAAAATATTTACAAAAAAGGTTTACAAATTCACAAAATTACGTCCCACCCACCCAACTAAAAAAAAACAAAACTGACGTTTGAGGAGTTCCTTCATAATGAGCAACTGTCAAAGATTCACTGTGCCCACTGTAACAGTAACAGCAGGAATTGGGCGCACGTCTATTTTCCACAGGTTGTTAGATAGGATGTGGTATGGTTTGTGTACTGGTGGTAGTCTGTCTGGTGAGTTTCGAATGAATTTAAAAATTAGGAAATCGAAATAAAAGCGGGCGCAGCAACTGAGGCAAAGCAAAAATGTTAGCGTTAGGTATCCTAGAACTAGCTATACCTGCTTTATGCAATTAATTCTGTGTATGTCATTGAATTGGGGCTATTCCGTTTTAGGACTCCAAGATAGATTCGCAAAAGTGCTCTGAAATCTGAAAAAGATTGCTTTTTTTGTACCAAACGAACATAAAAACTGCTCTGAAAGCGAAAAAGTGCTCTGAGAGCGCCCAATCGAATACCACATAAAATCCTTAGTAGGTACCAGTGTTGCTATATCGTGGGATTTAACCCTTTTCGTGGGAACTTCGATGTCCGAAAAGCCTTTCGTGGGATAAAGGGAAAAAGCACCAAATCGTGGGATTTTGGGGAATCTAACAAAAATCATTAAAACTATATATTTTTGCTGAAATTTCATGAAAACTCTTACATTTCACGATGATTATTAGCACACTGAATGTGCATAAAAATCTACTTATATAAATTGGCTCTTATCAAAATTTTCTAGAACCAAAAAATAATCGTAATAATGTTACAAACTGTGATTTTTATACTGAAAGTCAATTAACCGTGATTTTCTTTCCTTGTATAACAGATTTTAGTTTTAAAACCTGGATTTCGAGGCGAAAAAGTGTCGTGGGATTTAAAAGGGATTTTGAGTACAGTGAAAAGGGGAAAAAAGGGAAAAATTACCACGTTTCGTGGGATAAATGAAGAGAGAGTGCTAATAACACTGGTAGGTACCTATCACAGCAAAATAAAAATCGATTACACACCTACATAGGTAGGTACCTAATTTGATTTTCACAATGACTGCATTCAGCAAAGAAATGTACTAGATCTTAAAAAAAAAAAAAAAAAAACATCTGATGGACAGGAATCTTTCTTCTTTTGGACGTTCTCTGATACGTTTTTTTGATTTTTTTCGAGCGTTATTTTAGGCGCGGTAGTAGGGAAACTTAAGAATTGTCATCCGGTCTTTTTTAAGCAAAGTGAAAAGGTTTTTCGCTCGTTTCGGGTTTTTTTCCTGTTCGTTTGCTTGGATGTTCTCTGTAGGTAATATCGTTTTGGGACTCTACTTCATCGTTTCCTAGGTGGTCGTTTTTGGCGCGTTTTGTATTTTATTTTTCAAGTTTGACATGCGTAGTCATTTGACACATACAAGAATGACTTACGTAAAACACCCCTTCCTAATCATTAAAGCGTATCTATACGTGTTCAACTATCTCCTATTATGTCATTAGCATGCACCTTAAAGCTCTTCTTCGGACCAATCATCGAACATGCTATCTTTGACTGTTAATTTATTCCTCGAAGACAGGAAATGCATGCAATGTAAACAGATGTCATTAATTTGCTCCGAACACAAGCCATAGGCCATATTTATGACAATAAACTGGGTAGAACCTTTGAGTCCATGTATCTCGGTCGTCCGATGCAACAAAACAATAATGATCGTAAACACTTTGAACTTACAAGGTTCGGGCACGCTACTATATGTACCGTGTGTATGGGTGTGTTCTAAATTTCCTACGATAAGCACGTCATAGAACGAGATACCTACTCATGGTGACGGGGTTAATGGACATGCAGACATGTCAGGTGTTGTGGATGCTGATGCACTTGATAATGTCCACATTATGATTGCACCTGGATATTTGCCATCATTGAGCATTTATGCTTTGAGGTAGGACTCTCAGCGCTAATTGAAGATAATTTGACCAACATCAAGCCGTAGGCGATGACAGGATAATAATTTCTCGGTGCGGTGCTGGAGTGGAACTAATAGCAATGGGTTATTTCAAGGAGTAGAAGAGGAATTCGAAAGCACAAATTGTACGAACAAGAGGCGGAAAGATTTGAAAGTTTCATGCCCATTAACTGTTACCTAAATTTTCTCTTAATTTTGCCTCGTTTCCTGTTTTAATGGCGAAGGAAGTAGAAGAATCACACGAAAGAAATAGAAAAGGCTGTTCTTCCATTGAAAGGATAACCATCTCATTTGTGTTCGTCGTTGCTGCACTGTGTGGCTGCTAATCCGTGGCTAATTAATGCAGTTGCCTTGCCAAGGTCTAGCCTGCGTGGCCTGTAAGTGTTCTCCTGCATGCACAGCATTAGTTTCGCCAAGGGATATAAGTTTATCGACTTATCGAATTTATGTAAATCGCCTTTATTTCTATTTCTCATTGGTTATATGAATAAAACGTAGCAATTGCTTTTACTTAAACGAAATTTCAAAATCAAAGGAAGGTACTACGTTTCGTATGAATAAAAACTGATTGGAGCTAACACTAACTTTTGACATGTTCGAAAAGCGTGTGAATAAAACGTAGCATAATTGCTACGAAATTCCAAGTCTGCTACTTGCCTGACTCAGGCCTTTTGTTAAATATTTTGTATGCACATTTTTAATATAAAACAATCTAATACCATGTTACCACCAACGTGATTTAGCCAAAGTGATTTATAAATCGCGAAACGAGTCTCCACCGAACTTTAAGTGTTTTAGTGTGACATTTACGTCAACTTTGACATTAGGCGTCCAACTTTCAATATCGTAACATTTTTTTTTTTTTTTGGTTTTGTTGCCATACCTGCCAAGAATAAAGCAATTTAAATAAAATATACTTAATAATAAAAAGACTACCAAAACTCCACGAATCACGAAAAAAAATTAATTTTGAAAGTTTTTTTTTTTTCGTTTGCTGAATGAACTGCTGAACATAACGTGGTGGGAACATGGTAAAAGCATTGTGAGTTTTCGATATTTTTTTATAATAGGTAAGTTAAGTTTAAATTTGTTTGTACAGGAAAACCAACAAAATGCCTATGAAAATTATTTCGTGTCACGCGAAGTATTGAGTGATTTTCACTATTTGGCTAATATTTCGTTCAGATGAAAATGTTTAGAAAGAATCATTTCTAAAATATATTGGAGACCAGGGCCCATGTTCTGTAACTCATGCGAGATAATTACAGAACATGCCTCTTAGGTTGACAGTTTAGAAACCTCGCGGTAATTCATAGTTCTTCTTTATCCAATTAGCTGGCGTTGAAACAAATATTTCCAACAAGCCTATATGATCTGATACAATTCCCGGAACCACCTGAAGAAGAAATAAAACATCACAACATCACATTTGGCAAACAAAAATATTTCCAGGTGCAATTGGAGTCATAGATTGCATTTATATTTCTGAATTTATTTTTTTAATTGCAACTTCCACAAAAGTCGCTAGAATCTCAAAGAAGATTAAAACAAATTAAATTTACTGGGCAAGTTTGACAGCAACTGCAAGGCAAGTACCTACGCATACAGGGAAGTAAATGCTACGTTCGAATTTTCGAACATAGTTTAGCAAAGTAGGTTTTTGTTCATAGCGATTGAAAGCAATTGCAAAGGGCTTTTAAGGACTATTCACATGAGAGCGAATTGCGAACTGCGAACACGCGAATATTCGTAGTTTCGGACACTCCATTCACATGAAAACTTTTTGTGGTCACAGACACCCGCATATTAGTTTCATTTTTAGAGGTTAAGTTCGAGCGAATTCTTATTCGCGGGTTTGTGGATCACGACTATTTTGTGTGGATTGTGAATAAAGTGTGACAGTTCGCGGCAAGAATTTTCAATTCGCGGTCAAATTTCTTAAATTGTTAATTTAGTTGTTTAAATCAATTGAGATTCATGTTTTTTTTTAGTTTAGGTGTTAGATTAATTAAATATAATGGTTTTGTGATAGAACAAATAGCAATTTTCAATTCATAAATACAGTTAAATTGATTTGTTCGCAATTCGCCTATTCGCAACTCTCTCTCATGTGAATAGTCCTTTTGCTACAAACTTTTGCTCAAAGCAAATGATAGTTTTTATACGACTCATTGTCGTTGTGGGGATGATTGAGCCTCAAAAATGCCGAAGGAAGACTGAGCTAGATGCGTTTTGACACTTAGATAGGTCAAATCAAAAAGGGTACCTAGGGAAAGTCAAAAGTAAAGCCAATCTTAGCTGTTCGATTAGACAATCTTCTAATGGAGCTGCAGACGGCTGCTTTAAAAGGGTTACCAACCACTCAATTTTTAGGCTGTAGAAAATAAGGCCCCAAATTTGGGGTGTTATTTCATAATGAAAAAAATAAGGAAAACTACTTTTTATTTAATATTGTTGATATTGGGTAAACTAATTTTGATTAAAGGAAATTTGTATATACTCAACCTTGCACCCACCCCATAATCTAACAGTAAACTCAAGCAGGCGTAAAAAAATGTAATATTTAGCCCTTTTGCGCCCTTTTAGCTTATTTTGAAAGGAAAAATGCCTACGAAGTGGGTAATTACCCACGATCTGGCATCACTGATCTACAGTAGAAGAACGTTTCATTGCATTAGTTCTTAAATTGACTAAAGTGTGAACTGGTAACTGATCCAAAAACCTGTTACCAAAGGTAACTCACAGCGTCACAGGGGTGTATAATTCTCCGAAACAAGAAACAGTTCGAAACAGCCATCTGCTGTTGATACCGTCTTTGCGTTGCATCTTTTGCACCTTAATATGAATAAACACACCCAACAATCATGCCATGCTTGCTCTTCATCTCGGTATGACACTACCGTATTTGCATTTACATTTCGAACTACCAACGATATTGTTGTCTGAATAAATTCATTCCCTTGAATACCAAATGCGCACATGAAAAAAAAAAAAAAAAAAAAAAACAACAACAACTCAAACAAAATGAAAATAAACAAAACAACCTCTGCACATCCTGACTTCCTGTGAAGCATAAGTAGCCAGTGGCTACCTTCAACATCCTGCCAACGAGCAAAATACAACAATTCAAAAAAGAACCGGGAAAAAAAAAAAAAAAAAAAAAACACAGACTCAACTGTCAGCTATAGCGAAACATTTTTATTATTTCAAATTGAACTTTGCTGAATAAATAACTGTAATAAATCTATTTATGAAAGTACAAACATTGATGCGCACGCAGAGCTCCACTCATTACAACAAGAGAAGTTTTGTCCAGCCCCAAGGATCCATTGTGTGTGCCGCCTGTCGCTCTGTCTCCCTGACGCTGTTCATAGTTTGATAGAGGAAATTTAGTTGTGAAATTTGAAAACGAGGTTCCAGCCAACTGTAGAAAACATGTTGAATGAATATACAATTGTACGTCCTGCACCTACACCATTATGCGACGACGTCAGCAAGGACTGCCAATATTGCCCGAATGCATTTGAATGCAATTCGTGATTTGCATTTTATATAGATTTAGTTGGGATTTTATTATCCTATCGTAGGATATCAATCGGAATATATTTCTATGTGCACACACATTCTATGTGATTCCCAAACAAAAGGATTTGCATAGAAAGTTGGACTAAGGAAACAAGGAACGAAAAAAAACAAAAACAACACAAACAAACAACCTGGTACAAAATGTCCTATAATGGCTGCCCAGTTGTGGCTATCACTATTGATACTATGATCAGTGTTTAGAAAATACTCGTAAATCCTTGCTTCTGGGTACTTTATTGCCGCAGTTTAAGCTACAGACACATTCGTCCTGTGTAAACATAGTTATTCTTCTCTCGACATCAAATGGAAACTAATGGCTAAGACGCTCCGCTCCTGCACCTTAGTGAGAGCCAGTTGTGTATGCAATAACTTTCGGGATGACTTTGTGTGGTTTGGTTTGTTAAAATGTAAATGCACTCAGCTCTGAATATCGAAAGTTAGTCCTGCATGTTGTCTTTTTTCACAAACAAGCTTAGGATGCCTGTACTCTATGTGAAAGCAAAATTCTGCCGTGCTTTCGCATCGTAAATTTAGGTTTAGGCTTGCAACTGGGTTAAGTCCATTTCCGGGTCCATCCTGTATGACTTCCTTTTTCCTGAAAGGCAATTTCGAAATAGTTTAGCTCTTTGAACCGTAAAATTGAAATATATTGTTAAGGATGATCAGTACCCCCTTACACTGATACCAACTGCGTATCGTTCGCTTTAATTAAATTTAAAAGACACCAGCTTCTGCGGGATATTTTCGACGGAGCAAAATCCTTTCTTTGGCCATGTCTTTGGATTTGTTCGCCGCATTGAACTTTCCCAGCGTCGAATCGAAATGGAAGTTCCTTTTCAATAAAAAAAAATCGATTTCGGGCGGACCTGCTTCTGGAAAATCATCCACAGAACCACTGCATTAATTAGGTACACCAGCGTGAACTTAAATTGCTTTCCCGTATTCACCCGCAAAGTGAAGGCGCTCTCTCTCGCTGGCAGAAAGTTTTCACTTTTTCTTTGAAAAGTCTAACGAAGCGAACCGATAGATTCAACATCGATGAGTCTGAAAATATTGTTGAGTAAAATGCTTTTAATAGGTTTTTCTGATTATAGAGGAATAAGTTATCGAAACGTGAAAGTTGAAGTTGAAGTTTCTTTAAACTTTCTCGCGACTGCTCCCCAAAAGTTCAAGTCCATTATTTCATCGGTAGGTAGAACAACAGATTTATGCAAACTTTTACAGGTTTTTCTTTTACGAAATAAAAACCAACTTCATTAATCGATGACCTATCTGTCTTTTGACCTTGACCTTTAAAATCTATCCTCAGCATTTGGGGGTCTTTAAATGGTTGACGTGGGGGTACTACTTAAAGGAGTGGCGGACAAGGGGATAAGTTAGGTCTGGCCGTGGCTTTGGTATCGGTTGGCCAAGGAGCCTTTTGTTCTATACCGATATTTTGCACTCACGCTTGTGCCCATAGAAATAGGATTAAAAAGTCTAACCAGAACTATTGAATGGAAAATTTTAACCTCTCCACGGGACCCTGCTACCAAGACCCGAATACTGAGCGCATTATTTATATGTTCGTTTGTCTTTTATCAGGGCTATAACCTAAAGCAATCATGAAGCACTAGCTTTTTCACCAGACGTTCGTCCATGTAAGCAGCCGAAACCTGACCAAACAAAATCTCTAGCAGTTCAGTAGTGATAATTCATTTTAAAATTTAAAATCGATAGGCCGTTACCGACCATGTTAACCTCAATCAGTTGAAAAGTGCGCAACGTTTACGCCGTCATAAGTGCCGCCTTTTATGGCAGTGGTTTCACTGAAGAGAAAGCCGATGATTCCGTGACGAAAGCTGGTGAACACATTCCGCAAACCAAGAGGCATGTTGCATACTCTACAGTAAGGGATCAGAGTCGTCAGAAAAGCTACTTATTATATAGCTATAAGGGTTTGATATAAGAGAGTTGTCACTGCTGGAGTCCATACAAAGCACGAGCTTAGGCCTGCAAAGACGAGCAATAGGCTACACTGCATCAGAGTGGCAAAGAGATCTAGGAATTTAAAAGGACCACCGTTAAGCAGCAAGGGAGGTCTTGAGAAATTCACTGCTGCCAATGAGAATACCTTCAATGAAATTTTGAAATTGAAAAACTGCCGGTTGCTTGTCTTCTCCGTCTTGTTGAGAAACAATCAGCAATTTCTCTGTAAAATTTGGTCGGATGAAAGCATGACATTGAGTAAATGTCACCATCGTTAGCGCGGGCTTGCAGATCATCCCTTGGATACCAGCTGTAAATGCAATAATTTAAGAACGTCTCGGAATGATAGATAGCAGCAACCACTATCTGATTTCTTTAAATTTTTACCTGCAATTAGGTGCAGGTGCAGTGGACTTTTTTTTTATAAATTCCATTAAAATGAAATTCAATTGAAAATCGTTAATTACATGCCAAGGCTCATGTTTCCTGCCGTGTATTGGCAATTACCCAATGCACCGTGTAGATAAAATCAGATGCATTTTGCTGATGGCCAATATTATTAATAAAAATAAAATCACCTGCACGAATATTCCACCATCACCAAACAAGAGAGAGAGAGAGAGAGAGCGAGAATCTCTGGCACTGGCATTCAAACCACCGCACTGGGGTTTCGCCACGAAATTTATATTACATACCAACCCTTTGCCAAGGATGCAACAATAACACCGCACAGTTGCCCCGATCATTTGCATAATTTTGTCAACCTCATGTATTCAAGGAGCCGTCCATCCATCATTTATTTCCACCCCCTCCACTCACCTTTCACGAACGCAAGTGAATCGTAGCGAACAATTTCATCGAGACGTTAAAATCATATTCAACAGTTAGTTATGCAAATATTATTTCAAGTACCTGTGGGAATTCTTTGATTGTATTGCAATCGAAGCGGAGGAAGGAGCACCGAGCCAGACACCATCAGTGCCTATTTGACAGAGGAGACATCAGATAAATAAAAACAGGATGGGAATTCCCTTGCATTGGCAACAGCAGTGGTACCCGCAACCCGCGACTCCACCAAGCGAATTTCATTTCTTCCTCAAAATGTGAATTGTCCTGTCCCATCCCATCAGGATAATATTTTTCCTCGTCGCTCCGTCAACCGGAAATTCTTCTCCATTTTGCGGGTGCGGCAGCGCCGGAGGAGGATGGTGTTGATGCAAATCGATTGAATTCGATGCCAGACAAGCGGAAATACTTATCGTGGTTGGTGAATTGCGTTCCCTTGCGGGGTAGGGTAACTCTATCTCTAGGTATAGTTGAAATTTAACTCTCTACACAGCGCTTGGTGGAACGGTAGCCTTACTGGGGTATTTAAAGTAGGGTTTCCCGGAATCCGCTCTGATAGTTAGTAGATGGCGATCAAATTGACCCTTGAGACTTGGGCTATACTTAAAGTAAAGTGTTTTCTGGGGAAAACAGATTTAGGAGCGCCAATAAATAAATTACATTTCGTTGGAAGCGCTAGACGATGGCGATGAGGCCCAGGGATGGGTTTTTGATTAATCAATCAAAAACTGAGCAGTTGTACGAAAATGGACTGATGAAAGCGAAGATATGAAAACGTGGGACTTGTACTTCCTGTTGAATGACTGCGGCAATTAACTCGCAGGCTTCCGCAACGACTTTGTGAAATTAATGAATTATAGTTGGCCTTGAGGACCATAGGTCTAAACGATACGATTACACATGCCACTTTTTATGCCAAATTTTGGCGTTCGTACGCCGAAGTAATAGATTTCAGTGTTTTCTGTAATAGTTTTTTGCAGTTGACGTTTATGGAGGGGATGCCGACAAATTTACAGCCCTATTGCGAAGATCAACTATCAATCGGTTGACGATTGACAAATTTATCAATTAAAATTGATGTTGGTATTGCGAAAAACGATTGATAAAAATATGACCTATTGTGAACATAACGCCAAAAATAAAGTTATTGTGAATGAAAACTCAACTTGACAGTTCTAAAATATTTGATCTGAAGAGTGATTGTTACGATTTTTGCAAACTATTTAATTAAACAATAATTACGAGTGTTAAATCTATTGAAAACCATGTCATCGGTGGAATTATTTTTTGATGATTACCAAGACGAGACAGAGTACGCGGAATTGGCTGCTATACGGAGAAGTTTGCGAGTCGCATCTAATCCTTTGGAACTGGAAGGTAGCTAATTTCATTTCCAAGAAATGCTTTTGAGGTGCATTCGTTGATTTTTTTTTGGAAGATATTGGACCCAAACTTAAACCGATTAATTGCAGCTCTGCTTGGTCTTGCGCAGTCAACAGCAACAGTGTTCTTTATTCTAAGTGAACTGCTAAACGCGTTATGGAAAATTGCATGTGCCCAAAATGGATAAAATTCATTACACAGGAAGAAATATCTATATATATATCTAGCCCTTAAAAAATAAAAACAATAACACTTAAAAACGTTGATGTTCAACATTTTCTTTTAAGAGTCGTCCTTATCAACACCGAAATTGCGATTGATAGAAAAATTGACAACTACCAATAAAATTGTTCAAGATTGACATTCACAATACCGATTTGTCAACCGACAATTGCTGCACGTTCACAGTCGATCAACACTTAATTGATAATTGATCTTCGCAATAGGGCTGTTAGTCAAGAAAAACCTGCCTGCATACTCAGTTGACATTTCGGAGAGTTAGATTTAAAATAAACCGAGTGGCCGTGGCAGAATTCTAAAGAGTTGAAAAAAGGGCCGTTGAGAGAAAAAAGTGCCATTTCTAGCACTACCCTACAAATTTCGAAATTTCGCACGATATTTAACAATCATTAGTTCGCATAACACTATAATAGTTTTATGATAGGCAACCGTGTTACATTTTAAACAAATTTTTTTGAAAACTACAATTTTTGAAAAAAATTGCGAAGGGCTTTTTAAATAAAAAAAGGCAAAATACAACAAAGGTAACGCTGACCGCGAGAATACAAAAACAATTCAAGTTGCTAAGTCAACGCGTTCGGATTCCTATTCACGACGAATCTAGTTGACGTTTTACATAAACTAGGTATCCGAACGTCCCCTATATAATACAAAATAAATACAAATTAACATCTATACTTATAATAAAACTGTAGGCAATTTTTTTGTTACCTAATGGTGTGAAAACTACTGCACAGATTTCGATGAAACTTTTTTTGAAATGTTTCTTAAGATTCTGTGCAACATATAGGCTATTCCTTTCATTGCCATGCCTATTTTTTGGAGCGTTTTTGACCAAATGTGTTTTTTTTCTGACTTTACTGCCTTTAACTCGCCATTACTCAGATAAATCTTAATCAATTCAAACAAAACGAAATACTTAGGAGAGCCAACACTTTTATAGTTATTTCAAGCCATCAATCAGCTTTCTATGTCCTTTAGAAGCTGAGCTACAACCTAAAATCTAACACGAAAAAATTTAAATTTATTTTCTCCAATCGAATATTATCAGCAGCGGCGGTTCTTGATCGTTGTTCTGCTTAGGGGTGGTTTGGTGGCGCACATCGCACAGGCACGTTCATATGAAAAAAAACTGCGTGGTGTTTTCTCCAAATTAAGTGAAACGAAAGAGAAGTATGGGACGTGAATAAACATATGTATATTGAATCAACAGTAACAATGTGTTTCTGAGGAAATGCGCAGATGGCTGATGACGTGTGATGGCTGATCAGCGTTGCCATAAGTGCAGATTTGTCTGCATTTTGCAGATTTTCATCATTGCTGCATATTCTTAAAAACCAGAAATCTGCGCTTTAGATTTTGTCTGCATCCGCAATAATATATTTTGTTCTTTTTAACAAATTTTGACATTTGTTGCACACTTGATTTCGCTGTATGCTGTCATTTTCGTATTCAGCTTTTTTGTTTTTTTTTTTTTTGTTATTGTTACATACATAAAAAAAATTTTTGTGAAGGAGGATTTTTCTATAGAAATCTGCATTGCATTTTTTTTTTTTGTCATAATTGCAGATTTGTAAAAACATTTTTATGGCAACATTGGTGGTGATGGACGTATGGTGGAGGTGGTGCATATAGAAATTGAGTTCATGGTTTTTGTTTTAATGGTTGTTATAGTATCTACGTTGATACCTACAGTAAAGAATTGAAGAATTCAAGAGGTAAAGACGATATATGTAGGTGAATTATGTTGTTTGATTTACGTATTGTTGGTGTAGATACAAATTTCAGTTCAGGCTTTTGTTTTAGTGGTTGTTTTGATATTACCTGCGTTGTACCTACAGTAAGTTTTAAGGAAGTGAAACTTTAGTACTTATGCTGTTGAATTTAATTTTCTTAAATTGGTGTTTAAGGTAAATAGATTTGTTCGATTAATTGTTTCACATTGCCAAATCTCTTCTATTGGAATTAACACAGTCTCACGCCGCGTACGAAGTTGCGGGCACAGCTAGTAATATTATATTAGAGGCAAGTGCTTTTAAAGAGTGAAACCTCACTTCGAACCACGGCCGGCGGCGTTTGCAAAACAACTGTGTGCCAAGTGTCATTTTGCTAATTACATAAAAACTAACGACAAAGAATTACGGGAATTAGCAGTAAGCGAAACAAATTCTTTCAAAACAACAACATGCTGTCTAATCATAAGCGAAATGGAAAAGCGCGGGAAAAACATTGCGAAGTAAATACGTTGCAACAGAATTCAAAGACGGAATGGAAATTTGCGAAACAACTATTGCGAGATTAACTAAATTTATTTCGATAAATGCGAAATAAAATTTGCGAAATGAATTTTGTCGAATAGACCGGCACCCGCTAAATGGTATAGTCATGAAATCTTCAAAAATGCATTAGAGAGTCAAACCTTTTCTAATAAGAGGGAGGCGATCTTGCTCCATCTCCACATCGAAGACTCGCCTGTTCCAGGTGTATAGTGCCTTCTAAACCTGAGAATTCTTGAAAATGATTGAGCAATTCAAAAACTATACCCCTAAAAATATTCAACTGACTAGAACTTTGAGGAAAGAGCTTAAATACTCATCAATTCGTTGTTTGTATCAGCAGGCTCCTATTACCATGCCAAGCGGATACAAATTGGCAGGCCTTTTTCAACCTTCTACCTTCTTGACTAGGTTTATATAGATGTACAGCCCTTTATTAAAAATAATTTTCCAAACTTCTCTCACACGAACTGGACTCAAATGACGTGGAAAATTTGTCCCCCAACAAAAACTGAGCTACACGTTTTTTGGGGTTCATTCTTCTGCGCCATAAAACAGGACGACGATGAAAAGAGTTTTATAAAGTGTTTTTCGCAGACGATACGTTGCGCCCTACTGTCCCCCCAAAATAGAAACCACAAAATACAATTCCACTGCAATCAATTCCGAGAGGCATGGAATAAATTCATTTCTGGGAAAACAAACTATTCCCGCGGTAATATTCAATCATGTTTGCTCGGATGAGTTCATTACCATAATTTTCTCGTTCGCAAAAGGACGTTTTGCACGAACCGTACAGCTTTAACAAAATTCGAAACAGATTTCCACTCCGAAATCCAAACCTACGCAACGTTTGACCTTATTTGTCTCCAAAGTGGACTACTAAATGAATAAATTGTCCTATGGGAATTGTGGAAAGGCCCCCTTCCCTCAGTCCACATCGTATGCAATCAAATTGAACGCTATTTGAGTATACAAATATTCCCAGTGGTACACCAACACAATGCTAAATATAAATACCCTCGTAATTCACTGAAGAGCTGCTCTTTGGCTGATTGCACTCTACACATGTACCCAGTCGGGTTTAGCAATCATGGTTCAACTATAGTCAATTGGGAGCGTAGCATCATAAGCTCTTTAAGAAAAGCGAACACATCAGTGAGATGGAATACAAAAGGATAATCTTCCCTATTAGCTCGGGCATTGTTTGTCACTTTATTTAAATAAAGAAAGGTTCGCCCATGTACCTCCAGAGATGAGCTCTGTCCAAGTTTAAGAAAATTAAATTCCTTGCTTGATTGAAGATATGGACGATTGGCCATGTGACACATTCAAAGGGCAAATACCATTTGGGGTATAATTGGTTGCAGCTAAATTAATAACATGGTTGCATGATTGCAATGATGCACTTGAGTGGGCTTTTCTACTATCTCCTATTTGGGACGTAGATTGGGCATTTGATTATCGACGACTGTCAAAAGGACCAATTTGCCTTTCCAGTAGAATGTGATGTACGGTGAAGTTTGAGAGGGGCAAATGGTTTTGACCACACGCAAATATGAGTGTGGCTTCCAGCCGATTTAGTAGTAACTCATAGAGCGGCTGTGATAGTGCCGCACAAGGAATTGGCCAAAATCAAAGTTGGTTGATAATGTTGATGATGACTTTATATGGGTAGTTCCAAGTGCACGCTTGATATGATTGAAAATATGTTACGTATACGCCACAGTATTCAAATGTGAAATTAACTGATGAAAGTTGGTCAATATCAAAGGACGAGGATGCACTCGGAGCCAGTACATACATTCTTGTGACTGTTTCAAAGAAGTGATTCTAAGGACATGTGTCTATGGAGGACGAATTTAAATCTTCAACCAACCAGTTCAGCAAATGTGTAGCCCCTGGGAAGATTAACTCTGACATAGCTAAACGGAGGAGGAGAAACTACGAAAGACAATGAATTTTACTTGCATTTGGGTTAGCTGCATTATGGATACTTCAAAGAAGGCTTCATGAATGTCAATCTGGAAAAGCGGGACAGGCTCGTTGTTCTTAATATTTAAAATAAAAAAAACATTTTTAAAAGTTCTTAGATAAGTTCGGCCGGAGACGAAAAATTCTCAAAAGACAGGACAGGGAACCTGTATAACCTCAACTTACGTTCATTTTAATTTGTTTCCGGTAACGATTTATTTGAAAAATCGGAAAAGGAATAGCTACCGCAGCTTCCCGAGAATGTCAGCAATGAGTAAAAGTAAGTTGGCAGGTGTGGATGAAAGCATGCATGACTCGTCCAACACAGTCCAGATTTTTCTTTTCGCTCAGATTATGGCAGGATTTTTAAACGCTTCTTGGCGACACGTAATTTAATTTAAAGGTGTAGGTATTTGCTACTACGTAGAAAAATCCTTCCAACATTTTTATGTATAATATGTATTTTTCCCAATGAAATAGTGATTGGAAGGTGGTTTAAAAGATTTGACGGAAGGTTTCTACGTAAGTGGGAAAGGGATGAACGGATTGGTCAAATGATGGCACACCGCTTACGGGTGCGGAGATTTTTTCGCGAAACGATAGAGAGGGGTGGAGGAATAAGAAGAAGTAATTTGATATCTGATCGTAGATTTAGTGTTTATCCACGCATCAATAACGCCGCAAATAAAAATAAATTAAAATACACACAAGTTAATTGCTTGGGGTATAATAAGACTTCAACGTTACAGCACAATGGCCATGAGCCGTTGCCATATCACGACCACGCCATCTCCTCCCCGAGTGTTGGCACAAAACCACCTAGGATTCACGTTCGAAGCTTTTTATTTCGTTATCACCACACTGCGTCGGATCTATTTTGGGACTCCAGCCCGAATACACGATTCCAAACTTGTGTTCGAATTCAAGGCCACCATCACCGAGCAGCGAAAGCTGATTATGAGTGCTGCCACGGAGATAGGCCATTTGGATGGGAATTAAAGCTAGTGCAACGGTTGAAATTTTATTGTTTAATTAAAGTGCGATAAGGGCCGCAGGAGTTGCCCTGTGAGTTTATTTTTTTCTTAATTCTTACAAACGAACACCGATCTGCTGGGCTTACTACGATCTATCTACGAACTAATAGACTCTACTAAATGGGAACCTCATTGTCCAGTCCTAATGTTTGCGGCAGAAGCATAACCTCTACCAAAAGTGGAAGTAGGTATTTCTTCGTGCAATATAGACCTCTCTTACTTTGAAGTTTAATTAAAATGAAGAGCCGAATCGGTCTGGTTAGAAAAATACCATTCAACCTTTTAAAACTGATTTAAGAGTCATAGAGAGAGAGAGAGAGATAGAGTTCCGATCCGGGGAGTCTTTGAAACAAGCTTCCACAAAAAATACTTAGTAAAGGGAGACCTTGCCTTTTATGGTGGGACAGATAACGAATCTCAACCAACTTCGCTTGAGAAACTGCTGGCATTTGTCGGTGTAGCCCGGACTTAAGTTCAATCTACGTACAAACCAATTCCATATTCCAAAGAAACACCTACCACCTCTTCTCCGATAAATCATTCCCAAACATCACAACCTTGAACAAAGATTACAATGTCAGCAAAATCACCAAATCGTCCTTCAGGAAAAAATACCGATACCCAAGCGATTTGTGTGAAATACAAAATTCATGACAAGTCGCGAAACATCAGCCAGCACAGTTTCCTTTTGCTCTGAAAGCTAATGTCATTGTTTCCTAGAATAAATTGTCAATTTGCAAACGTAACTAGTTTACGTTCGCTCCTCCTTCATATGCAAAAATCTCAACACACAAATTCAATTCAAAGTGAAAAATTGTGTCACTCAGTGACAAAATTTACAAATCACTCATGTTTGAAGCCTTCACCAAGCGCTGTCAGCGTATGTACAGGAAAAAAAATAATAAAAATAAAAGGAAAGAACAAAGCTAAGTACATCACACATTGACATTTCATGTCCCCATTTCCGGCAAAAATTTCCGATTTCTCATGTCAGCCCTTCAAACGAAATCCCAAAACACATTCCCAACATACTCACCCTCCTACCGACATACAAAGCACACTGGAAGATTCAGTGAATGACGAGAATGGCGCATTACGAGAGTGATTACATGGATTTTGCGAAAATCATCACATCAACCGGGTCAATCGTGTTATTTATATCTACGTACATTTTTATATGGGGTGTGTTCAGTGTGAACGAAAAATTCTCTTCCATTCTGAAGGTTGGTAAAAGTTGCAAATATTCAAGTACGTTGATTAAATCCACAAAAAAGAAAAAAAAAAAAAAGTTCTATATGTCGATGTTGATTACGATAACGACTTCTCTGCATCGTATTTACTTTCATCGATTTCTACGAACACACCCCTCGTAACCTCTGATGGCATTGAGGTCTGTAAGCTGGCAGTGTTCGTTTTATTTTCACGGCTAATACTACACAGTTATTCGGATGAATATTCGAGGCTTAGAACGGGCCATGGGGATGTGTTCAATAAACCACTCTCTTGCAGTGAGTATTATTATGAAATATGCACTCGGCTATAAAACAATGCGAGGGCTTTGTGGCCCATGTTTGCTTATTCATCATCGTTCGAATTTTAGGCGTGCGGAAACTATATTTTCATCATAATGAAAATGAAACGGTGGAGTCGGGAATGGGAATTTTTCGCAGGCTGATACTCTACTATACGTTACATGGCCGTTAGGTATTGATTTTGCGGTCAGAGTTGAGCGCATTGTTGAAAACCATTAGGCACATATTGCGGATCCCTTCTGCAATTCAATCCTCCTTTATGAACTGTCTGATTTGGGAAATTCCAATTCCCCTTGCTAATAAAATCCTGGTAAATATTTGACATATAAATGTGGATGTAGAAAACATGACATTCAGTGCTTCCCATAAACATTACGCATTCACAGGTGCAGAATGTTGAATTTTGCATTTCACGGCACGTCAACCTTTTCCCATTTGCTTGCAACCTTCGCATTTTGTTCTCATTCGCTCCAATATAGCTGGCATGACACATTTGCGATATGCATCATGTCAGCACATACTATACGTACGGTATTTATTTTGACATTTCAATACAAGTTGCCCGGGTGCTACGCTGCATGAGGGAATGAATTGCATTGCATGTGTTTAGCTGACTATGGTATAACCCTCGCGAAGGAAGCGGAATAAGAAAACAAGCGAGATAGGGCGTGTAAATTGAGTCGAATATTTCACAAGCAAGATGCCAATAATTTGTTGATGGTGACAAAGAAGTGTCAAACTGAAACTGAAAGTCAAATAGCTCACAACAAGTCAATAGATTGCAGTCAATTCAATCAAAGTCAAGTAAATGGTAATTTTCAAAAATATTGGTTTGCTATGGAGATATAAATCGATATTTGGATCTTGTGGTGGTTTATAGGCGGTACATGACAGCCAAAAAAAATGCAATATTTGTCACCGAGGGTAGAATGCTTTTCATCTTAGCTTGGGCCCTAATAAAGTAAGTTTTGAGATATTTCAAACAAACTTGAAAAATGCGCCCTAGACCGACTCCAAAAACTAGTCAAAAAGTGGTCGGTAATAGAGTCAAAAAACGCGTTAGAAAGATATCTGAAAACTAGTCAAAATCGCGTTTAAAAATGAGTCTAAAAGTGTTCAAAAATGTTTCGAAAAAACGTTTTCAAAAAGCGTCAAAATTTACATAAAAAAATGAGTTCGAATCGCGTCTAAAAATGAAAATAAAAATGTGTCAAAATAACGCGTCTTCAAATAAGCCTAAAAACCGTTCATAAACCGCGTTACAAAATTGGTTAAAAAACCGCGTCCAAGGACTAGTTCCAACGACTATTCGAAAATTACTGAGTTGGGGAAGCGAGGAGTAACAACGATTCCCGTTACCCTGACAATTTCTGTTGGGAAATTATGTCGAATTTCAGTTTGTGAATTGTTGTTTTTTCGAGGGAACAACTCTTGACAACAACTTGTAGACACAGTCACTTTGGTAGGAATGATAGCTATTTCGAACTACACCACTAATTCATCATCAGACTCCTTTGAAGTGATTGTTTGAATAGTTTTTGAATTCTGACAGTCAATTCTCCGTATATAATATAATTCCATTTGGAAAGACATTTCTGTTTTCTCCTGTCAGGAAATGAACTTGCATTTCGATTTTTCTCCAATTGACCAAGTGACTACCACTTGCGCCAACTGAGCGACGAGTACAAGCCCGACCAACTGGTGATTAGAACAGAGGGGAAGACCTACCTCTGTGCGTTGTTGTTGCTACGAGGTGTTTATTTTGTCAATTGTCGCTCTCTCGGGCTTCTTCGCCTATTCGTCTCTTTTTCCCGCAAGCTGTGAGATCGTTGTCGGAAAAGTGGCCCAAAACGCATCAAAAATACCTAAAAAAATGAGTCTGAAAAACGCCTCTTAAAATGATTCTAAAAATGAAGCCAAGAACTTATCGGAAAACTCCTCACCAGCTCGTCTTAACACTTCCAAAATTATGTTGAAAAACGTTTCCGAAAATCAGCAAAAATCAAATGTGTTCAAAAACACGTCTTAAAGTGAACTTTAAAGTTCGTCAAAAAACCGGGTTAAAAAATTGTTTAAAAAGCTGCGTCCAAAAACTAGTTCCAGAAACTACTCGAAAAGTTGTCGGAAGATGGGCTCGAAACCGCGTCAAAGATACTTAAACAAAAATGAATCTAAAAAACGTGTCTTAAAATGAGCCTAAAAATGAATCCAAAAACTTATCGAAAAACTCCTCCGAAACTGCGATCTAAAATTGCTAAGGAGCGCTGCCAAAAATTAGCAAAATCAAATGTGTTCAAAAACACGTCTTAAAATGGGCCTAAAGTAGGTATCTACGTCAAAAAAAAAACCGCGTTAAAAAATTATTTAAAAAACTTGTCAATAATGGTTCCAAAAACTATTCGAAAAGTTGTCGGAAGAGGGCTCCAAAAACGCGTCAAAAATACCTAAACAAAACAAGTCTAAAAATCGCGTCTTAAAATGAGTCTAAAAATGAATCCAAAAACTTATCGAAAAACTCCTCCGAAACCGCCTTCACAAATTCACAAAGAGCGCTGCCAAAAATCAGCAAAATCAAATGTGTTCAAATGTTGTTCAAAAACGCGTCCAAATTCAAAGAAATCGCAACCAAAAATCGGGAAAAAAAGTGCCCAAAATCGCCTCTAAAAGCACGTTAAAAAAAAAACTTGATTTTTAATTCGACCTCGACACGAACTCCACGCACTACACACTTCGCCCGTGGGAATTTACGGAAAAAAAAAAGTTTTGTATGAGCAACGAGTAAGTGTCCCAAGTACCATAATGTGGTATTCGATTGGGCGTTCTCAGAGCACTTTTTTTTGCCCTCAAAGCACTTTTTATGTTCGTTTGGTACAAAAAAAAAAAAAAAAAATTTTCAGATTTTAGAGCATTTTTGCGAATATAGATATTTTCTCAGATTAACCAATACAAGTGCGTTTGAGTTTGACAACTGGTGGAGGGCAAATGGGTTTTCGTCAATTTTGTCTATAGCAAAGAAAGGCATCGGGTGAATTTATTTTTGTAAATTATTTATGAATAAATATTTAGAAATAAATCGGGACGCAAATTTCGATTTTTTTAATTTAAAATCTAACCAGTGAATGAAAACGCTTTGAAAAGTGTTGAAGGCTACACATATTTGAATCGCACGAATATCATCACAAAAAAGAGCAAGTGACGTGTTTATGTTCGATTAGCCACACGAAATCTGAAATCCACCACATAAGTGGTTGACATTGAATGCTGTTCGGAATTTATCCCCGCCGTCTACACACACCCTAGTCCTACCCCAAGTTAACCGAAACCATTTTTAAGAACGGTTGAAATATGTTACACCATTTCGAACACCAATGGAATTACATTTTCTGCGCGGAGGTATCCACGTTCCCATTTTCCGCTTCTTATCGGGGTGGCCCACTCAACCGCAGCGGGTGCGACTCCTTCTTCGAACTTGTAATCGATTTTCATCGGCACCGGGCGGTGTTGTTGATACAGCGGCAGAATGCGGAACAACAGCGCATCCCGTCGGAGAGATTTATTTCGAGCGTATATACGGTATAAAGGTTGAATCCTTCCTTCCAATCCTGTGCTGATTTCGATTTCTCTTATTTATTTTGATAAAAGTGTCATCATCGAGATGTTTATGGCTGTCGTTATGCTATAAAGTCGGTATAGTGCCGTTGCGGTTGGCCGAATTGGATAGCTGTATTAATTTATGGAAAATGTTTACAAAGGTACGAACAGTGTAAACGACGCAAGAGTCACTGGGGTGCTTCATTATCTTCATTTGTTGGGACTTTGAGTTTCGAAATTAAGTTGGAAGAATTTTCTAGCTTTTTCTATGGCTGTTTGGCCGAATATCCTTTGCTCACGGTCCAAGAGGACTTCGGAAAAAAAAATCCTTTAGCAACTTTCACTCTTGCCAAACATTTACATAAAAAAAGAAAAAGAAATACTCTACACCACGATACGGAAAATGTAACGACAACTTTATTGACTTGAACTGCTCTGTCGAGGACACACATCATTCGTATGCCGGAACAACTGGATATCAGCAGTCGCTATACACGAGATAAGGATTCAAGCTGAATTAATGGGAACAAGGATGCAATGATGATAATTCGACAAGCCGAGACGACAAATGCTTCAGTAGGATCCTGAAGATAAGGATGATGACGATGTACTCAGAAAGTCGTTGCTTCTGCCATAAACGGAATGAACGGAATTGAAAGATAGTTACATTTCGGTACAAACAAAACACAGGATGTGCAATGAATATACATGGATCCATCCATCCATCTTACATAGCTTTACATGGAATAGGTTTGGTATTTGTTCCGTCGTCGTTGTCACACAATCGCTGCTGGATGGTGATGCAAGGGGAAGTTGACGATAACAAGGACGAGAAACGAGATACATTATCATGTTCTGGCTGAAAGATGAATCATACACATGACACAGATGCAGTGATACAATTTGGGTCACGTATTTATTCACCGTTTGTCGTACATCATGGAGTGCAGTCGACGGTGCCTTGTCATCGTTTGGTGTGCAGTTTGCGTCCTTTTTGGCGATTTTGCCATCGAATTGTGAATTTAGTGAGTAACTAGGCGATAAGCGCCTACGATGCTTTGTGGTGAACGATGAGAGGGTTAGGTTGTCCTCAATTGCCGTCACTATGCATATAACAATTGACAATTTCCACAATGGATCTGTTAATTTGCCGAAAGGGATTTGCCTAGTTGTACAATCCAACCAGAGTAAGTGGTGTCAATAGGAAGCTGTCCGTGCCGATGGTCGAGGGCTTATAGGGTTATAAATATTTTATTTTTTTTTTTTTTTTACCGAGTATTAGATCGGTGCTTCTGCGTTAAGTGGAAACATGGTATGGTCACGATTTCCCTTTCAAATATAAGAAGTTAACCACCAAAATGTTTACCTTCCTCACCCAAGATCCCGAGAAGCCGAAGATTCGACCTATATTGGCGTTCTTAGGAGCGTGCCTTTTTCCTTAACTCTTCGTCGGAGATCTTCCTGGGAGAAAAAAAATGAAGGTTTACACTTGAGGATTTCAGAAACCAGCCAGAAGAATAACTTGAAAAATTTCTGCATTCGAAGAAAAAATTAGAAAGACTTGGAAACTAAGTATTCTAACAATTCATCCGCCCTTTTTAAGAAAGGAAGTGCAAATATAAGCGAAGAAGTTACCGCAATTCTTCCTTACTACAGAAGGACATATCACACACTGATGGAGAGCGCGCTTCTCTGAAGTGATAAGTCCAAATCTGAGCATTGAAACTTGGTGCCGATCTGTGGTAAAGTCAAGAAAATGGAATGAGCATGAGCAGTGCGGCCTCAGTTTGGGCAGAAGCGCTATCGGACGGGCTAAACTATATAGTTACTTATTTAGTTATCCATTGGAACTTCCATCAGACTGAATTTTAACATGCACTCGCTAAATTTATTCCGAAAAAAAACTGGCCTAAGAACGGACCCTTGAAGAACGCCAAGTAGATTACCTCGGAGTTGCCTAGGCCCTACTTTACCTTTTTGCTTTCTGTCCTTCAAATATAGGAGGCAAACCAATCGTGAATGGATCCACGAAAACCTACATTAAACAATTTATTTAGGAGAATATTGCGATCAACCATGTCAAAAGGGTTTAGGGATATCTACAAAGAGCTCAGCACAACATTTTGTATCATCCAGTCCTTTCTGTATAAGAGAACAAAATTCCAGGGGAGTGTCTTCAGTATAGATAACCCAACCATAAGCCCAAACTATATCAAGCTGAACTTGTTAAAATATCTCAAAACTTTGGCCTTTAATTGCCTTTTCAAATATTTTTGAAATAGCAGGTAATACCTAGAGAAATTTATGTTTTTATATTTTTCCCTCTTGCTTCCGGATTGACACAGAGGTAGACAATCGCAAATTTTAGCTCAAGACGTGGTCATATAAAATAAGAATTTCATGGCTGGTAAAAGCCGAAGCTGAGGGACAACGCAGCAGAGGAAGACCCCACGCGCACAATTGAAGAACGACCTCAACCAACTTGGTGTGCGTAACTGGAGGCAGCTAGCGAGGGACCGAGATGGCTGGAGGGTCTTGTTGGTTGAGGCCGTGGTCCACCCCGGACTGTGAGCGCCAGCAAAAGTAAAAAGTATAAGGCTGGTAAAAGCTGACGGAATGAGATTCCCCTCGTGTGTCACAGAAATGACTCGCAGAGATTACGTGAATTACTCAGGGGCAAGCAGCTATTTCTTCGAGCTGAATGATCCGTGCTTTCGTGGCTTAGCACTTTAAACACATGTTCCCAACTCGAAGTTTGTGCTATGAAATTCATTCCATCAGCTATGCGACTTCTTGGTAGATCCAGGTTGTGATAGTTCGATACAGTCCGAAATCTCTCCCTCCAATATGTGGGGATATTTTTTTGCGCCAAATGATTTAGAGTCGGTGGAGGAAGATAGAGAGTTATGGAGGGTCCCCCCCAAACGTACCTGACTCTGCCAATATATGGACGGGTTATTTTAAAATGACGAACACTTCCAAGCGTTTGTTTTGCTCTTGTGAAATTTATTTAAAAGTCTGGGATCAGATTCTGTAAGGAGGAAACTTTGAAACATTTTCGTACGCACGAATGATTTACTCGAAATTACCATTCATGATCATGAAAACGTTTGAACGTTCCGCCTTAGAAGATGCAGACGTTTGTTTCATTTGTATGGATCCCTGAAGGTGCTAGGTCGTTTTAATAAGGCAATCAAATTCCTCCACAAAGTTGACGAGCTGACTTTCTTTGCCATGGCGAAAAGTTTATACGTACTACCAATACCAACCTATTGTACAGATTTAAAAGGCACTGTAGTGATTCAGAAGTATGGAAATGGGTTAAGACAAGGCGGGCTTAAAAAGATGCCAGCCTGACCAACAAACTTGGGTGTATATTTCGAGTCCCTTAGACAGGAAACTACTTTCAAAATTTACTGCTTAGCGCGATGTTGTATAGGCCTATAGATCCACTTTAGTTATAGAGCTGTTCCAATAGGTCCCTAATAGAGTTCTAAGAAATATTCCCTCAATAAAAATAAATAAATTGCGCGGCTTTACACAATTATTTGTTAATTTTTAGATTTGGCTGACGGGTTATTTCGTACAATTACATGCAGCTAGATTAGGAACCTTCTCCAAGTCAGGTGTTCGCTAAAAATGGAACGGTCGAAAAAACCTTGAAACTGGGACCCTAACCAATCCAGCAACCTACCCACGGAGCTTACTTTCCACCATTTTGCTGGGACTCCATTTTATTGGCTTCCACTTTGAGCCGTTGTGCATAAATCCAATCACACTGTCACCTGCAACTATGTTGTTGGACTAATTTCCATGCAAACATTTGACCACAACCCCAACCTAACCTAACCTCAACTACCATGTTCGCTGTGCCTAAGCCAAAAATAAAGCCAACAAGCTAGACCGCTGCTTACACATGTATGTCTTAAATGTCCACAGGAACAGCATTAAAATGCTACCCTCTGTCAGTGATATGAAATGCGGGTGCCAACTGCCGGTATCATGGGATTTGTTAAAATATTCATTAGATACTCTGCAGGCTAATGTTGTGCGGTCATTAGAACGCGGTTTAACCCGACCCCGGGTGTGTGTATTTTCCAAGAACCCATGCCAGCGAAAAATACAATTTTACCTCCAACAATATTTAAATGGGCAAAGCACACCGGACCACCCGGCCACCCCAACCTCAACCGCTCATTTCACCTTCGAATGGAAACGCAATCGCGCTTAAATCAAATCCGGAATTCAGTTAATCCCCAGCTTGGAATGTGATGAAGTATCAGTGTTTTAATTTGTTTCCATTCGGAAATGTAATTTAGATGAAAATGAATTTTCGTATTTAATCTCGTTGTGGTGTTTTTTTTTGATGTGTAAACATTTATGCGCGCGTTATTGGAATCTGGTATATCGGAATCTGGTATAGTAATTCCACACATTATGCAACGGAAATGCTTAAGGCAACGGAAATGGCAACGAAAAATGAGACAGTTTTTTGATGTGTATTTTCTTCTAATGGACTTGGAGTTGGAGTTGGAGTTGGAGTTGGGAGTTGGAGTTGGAGTTGGAGTTGGAGTTGGAGTTGGAGCTGGAGTTGGAGTTATGCGCGCGTTATTGGAATCTGGTATAGTAATTCCACACATGATGCAACGAAAATACTTAATGCAACGAAAAATGCGACAGTTTTTGTTTTATGTGTATTTTCTTCTAATGGACTTGGAGTTGGAGTTGGGAGTTGGTGTTGGAGTTGGAGTTGGAGTTGGAGCTGGAGTTGGAGTTATGCGCGCGTTATTGGAATCTGGTATAGTAATTCCACACATGATGCAACGAAAATAATTAATGCAACGAAAAATGCGACAGTTTTTGTTTTATGTGTATTTTCTTCTAATGGACTTGGAGTTGGAATTGGAGTTGGAGTTGGAGTTGGAGTTGGAGTTGGAGTTGGAGTTGGAGTTGGAGTTGGAGTTGGAGTTGGAGTTGGAGTTGGAGTTGGAGTTGGAGTTGGAGTTGGAGTTGGAGTTGGGGTTGGAGTTGGAGTTGGAGTTGGAGTTGGAGTTGGAGTTGGAGTTGGAGTTGGAGTTGGAGTTGGAGTTGGAGTTGGAGTTGGAATTATGCGCGCGTTATTGGAATCTGGTATAGTAATTCCACACATGATGCAACGAAAATACTTAATGCAACGAAAAATGCGACAGTTTTTGTTTTATGTATATATTGGAGTTGGAGATGAAGATGAAGATGAAGATGAAGATGAAGATGAAGATGAAGATGAAGTTGAAGATGAAGATGAAGATGAAGATGAAGATGAAGATGAAGATGAAGATGAAGATGAAGATGAAATTGAAGATGAAGATGAAGTTGAAGATGAAGATGAAGGTGAAGATGAAGATGAAGATGAAGTTGAAGATGAAGATGAGGATGAAGATGAAGATGAAAATGAAGATTAAGATGAAGATGAAGATGAAGATGAAGATGAAGATGAAGATGAAGATGAAGATGAAGATGAAGATGAAGATGAAGATGAAGATGAAGATGAAGATGAAGATGAAGATGAAGATGAAGATAACGATGAAGATGAAGATGAAGTTGAAGATGAAGATGAAGTTGAAGATGAAGATGAAGATGAAGATGAAGATGAAGATGAAGATGAAGATGAAGACGAAGATGAAGATGAAGATGAAGATGAAGATGAAGACGAAGATGAAGATGAAGATGAAGATGAAGATGAAGATGAAGATTGGAGTTTGAGTTTGAGTTGGAGTTGGAGTTGGAGTTGGAGTTGGAGTTGGAGTTGGAGTTGGAGTTGGAGTTGGAGTTGGAGTTGGAGTTGGAGTTGGGGTTGGAGTTGGAGTTGGAGTTGGAGTTGAAGCTGGAGTTGGAGTTGGAGTTGGAGCTGGAGTTGGAGTTATGCGCGCGTTATTGGAATCTGGTATAGTAATTCCACACATGATGCAACGAAAATACTTAATGCAACGAAAAATGCGACAGTTTTTGTTTTATGTGTATTTTCTTCTAATGGACTTGGAGTTGGAGTTGGGAGTTGGTGTTGGAGTTGGAGTTGGAGTTGGAGCTGGAGTTGGAGTTATGCGCGCGTTATTGGAATCTGGTATAGTAATTCCACACATGATGCAACGAAAATACTTAAT
Source organism: Cheilosia urbana (assembly GCA_946477585.1). Taxonomy (NCBI): domain Eukaryota; kingdom Metazoa; phylum Arthropoda; class Insecta; order Diptera; family Syrphidae; genus Cheilosia; species Cheilosia urbana. The sequence continues at coordinate 11,297,898 of OX297854.1, read as the reverse complement.
GCAACGAAAAATGCGACAGTTTTTGTTTTATGTGTATTTTCTTCTAATGGACTTGGAGTTGGAGTTGGGAGTTGGTGTTGGAGTTGGAGTTGGAGTTGGAGCTGGAGTTGGAGTTATGCGCGCGTTATTGGAATCTGGTATAGTAATTCCACACATGATGCAACGAAAATAATTAATGCAACGAAAAATGCGACAGTTTTTGTTTTATGTGTATTTTCTTCTAATGGACTTGGAGTTGGAATTGGAGTTGGAGTTGGAGTTGGAGTTGGAGTTGGAGTTGGAGTTGGAGTTGGAGTTGGAGTTGGAGTTGGAGTTGGAGTTGGAGTTGGAGTTGGAGTTGGAGTTGGAGTTGGAGTTGGGGTTGGAGTTGGAGTTGGAGTTGGAGTTGGAGTTGGAGTTGGAGTTGGAGTTGGAGTTGGAGTTGGAGTTGGAGTTGGAGTTGGAATTATGCGCGCGTTATTGGAATCTGGTATAGTAATTCCACACATGATGCAACGAAAATACTTAATGCAACGAAAAATGCGACAGTTTTTGTTTTATGTATATATTGGAGTTGGAGATGAAGATGAAGATGAAGATGAAGATGAAGATGAAGATGAAGATGAAGTTGAAGATGAAGATGAAGATGAAGATGAAGATGAAGATGAAGATGAAGATGAAGATGAAGATGAAATTGAAGATGAAGATGAAGTTGAAGATGAAGATGAAGGTGAAGATGAAGATGAAGATGAAGTTGAAGATGAAGATGAGGATGAAGATGAAGATGAAAATGAAGATTAAGATGAAGATGAAGATGAAGATGAAGATGAAGATGAAGATGAAGATGAAGATGAAGATGAAGATGAAGATGAAGATGAAGATGAAGATGAAGATGAAGATGAAGATGAAGATGAAGATAACGATGAAGATGAAGATGAAGTTGAAGATGAAGATGAAGTTGAAGATGAAGATGAAGATGAAGATGAAGATGAAGATGAAGATGAAGATGAAGACGAAGATGAAGATGAAGATGAAGATGAAGATGAAGACGAAGATGAAGATGAAGATGAAGATGAAGATGAAGATGAAGATTGGAGTTTGAGTTTGAGTTGGAGTTGGAGTTGGAGTTGGAGTTGGAGTTGGAGTTGGAGTTGGAGTTGGAGTTGGAGTTGGAGTTGGAGTTGGAGTTGGGGTTGGAGTTGGAGTTGGAGTTGGAGTTGAAGCTGGAGTTGGAGTTGGAGTTGAGAGTTGGAGTTGGCGTTGAGAGTTGGAGTTGGCGTACAGAGTTGGGTTGGAGTTGGAGTTTGAGTTGGAGTTGGAGTTGGAGTTATCAAGCCACACACATACCGCACGCATGGTGTTTACACATATTTCGGGACTGTTGTTTACAGACAGTCGGGCCTTTTTTCTTTTTGTTTTTTGTTATTGAGGGTTAAGTGCACGCGTGTAAATTATGCAATGCCAATTCCCTAATCCATGGAAGTTTTTGGTTTAAATATGTTGAACATATAATTTAATTGATTTGTTCAATAATTTTGTTTTTTTGTTTTTTTTTTTGCATTTGCAGTTAAATTTTACACGCAATTTAGTGATTAGAAATAAATATGCTGTTTTTGTGGCAATTAAAATTCACATTAATTAGCGATGATTTTGCCTTTAATTAATTGTACAATTGGGATTAGTTTACCTGCATTTGGGAGAGGAGCAATTTATTGAAAATTTATCCGGTAAGCGGACGAATGAATTTTCAATTTAGTTGTGAGGGGATTAGGAATTATTATTTATCAATGTGTAATTTGGGGAAAGTAAGACTTAGATGGGCTGATTGAATTTCAAACAAAGGCAATGTATGTTGTTTTGGTTGGCATAATAGTAATTTAGAGCAAATCGTAGGAAACGCAAGTCACTTTACATTGTTCTTCACTGATGGAAAATTGTGTCCATTATTCAATGAAATAGTGATAATGATTAGTTGAGAGAGAAATAAATCGGCTAACTTTCAAAAAACATTAGAATGATAATTAAATTGCGCCGTACTAATAAAAAAATGTAGTTTCGACTTTAAATTTACGGAAGCTCATAATTGCGAAATTTGTATAGGAAATATCACTGTGAACTAAAAATGAAAGTCGAAAACTAAAAATGTTTATTTGCAAGGCCCATTATCTTCTAAATGAGTTGACTGATTGTTATAAAAAGAAAGGCAGATATCGCTCCGAAATGCCCTTTGTTATGCCTGAGACCTTCATGCGGATTGAGGGAGAAATTTGAACGTGAACCGATAACAAATTCACATACAATAAAACCAAAAAATTCAGTATAAGTAGAGATATTCATATCTTGACAAAATATAATTCATTACGAAAGCAATTATTGTTGCAGAATATTTTGTTACAATTTTAATCTTACATACGAAAGATAATCGATCTTTGGAGTATTCTACGCTTCATTATCGGAAATGCCAAAGGGGGTTCTTTAAAATTTATCACTCAAACAGTCTATTGACGAAGAATAGAGATAGGGGCAAAAGAAACCAAACAAACTTTTTCAGGTTCGATTTTCCTATTCGGAAGAAAAACGGCTCTTAGCTCAGGGAATTTTTTTTTTTTTTCTAACCGAGGGTAGGTGAAAATCTTCCAAACACGCTATGAGAATAGCAAGCGCGTGCTCATAGTAGTGTCAGATAAAAACACCACCATTCGAAAGATTGTTAGATACTGCAACTAAGATATAACTTGTCAAGAAATTTTTCTATAACGAAATAACAACTTTTGACAGGCTACTTTCCAATGAAAGATCCTGCATGTTCCGCAATTTAGACGCGGTTAATCTTATCTTGCCAAGTCGAACGGTTTCGTTCTTTGTAGCCGGCGCAATAAATTGTTCTCGTCCAAAATTTGTCGGACTGAATTGATGACATGTCCGATTAGTCGGTTTCTATCTTTCTCGCGAAGCTTCTAGTTTCAGCTTCAATTGTTGGAATTCCTAAATCCCTATGGATATCGTCGTTTCTAATATACCATGGTGCTTGCACAATTTCTCTAAGCACCTTATTTTGAAATTTTGTAGAATATTGGCATTTGTTTTCTTGGTACAACCCCAAAGTTGTATACCGTAGGTCCACACCGGCTTTAGCACTTGCTTGTATAGAAGCAGTTTGTTTTCGGTACTGAGCTGGGAATATTTTCCTAGGAGCCAGTACATTTCTCTATATTTGATATCGAGTTCTTTACGTTTCATTTTCACGTGCGAACTCCATTTCAGCTTTGCGTCGAGTGTCATTCCCAGGTATTTGGCCTCGTTTGCAAAGGGTATTCGGGCCAAGTTTAGGAAAATTGGCAGGTCATTAGTTTTCTTATACGTGAAATTCACGTGAACAGATTTAGTTTCGTTGAGAGCGATCCGCCAGTCCCTCGTCCATTCATTTACCTTATTCAGTGCGATTTTGTAGTTTTGCAGTCGTTTCTTCAATTGTATTACCTACTGCTAGGATAGCGGTGTCGTCGGTGAACGTAGCGAGAGTAGTGCTATCTTCTCTTGGTATATCGCGAGTATATAACAGATAGAGGAGGGGCCCAAGGACACTTCCTTGCGGCACGCCGGCCGAAATTTCCTAAAGCTCAGAGTATTCGTTTCCATGTCTTACACGGAAGAGTCTATTCCCGAGATATGATTCTAAAATATCATATAGGCGTACGAGAAGAACTTGTCGTAATTTAAATTTTAAGCCGTCATGCCACACCTTATCAAAGGCTTGTGAGACGTCAAGGAATACGCTTGAGCATATCTTTTTTTCTTTAAATGCTTTCTCAATTACGTCAGTAATTCTATGCACTTGGTCAATCGTGGAATGCTTGGTTCTGAACCCAAACTGGTGGTCAGGGATAGTAAAATTCTCTCGAAAACTTTGGATATAACTGGAAGAAGCGAAATTTGTCTATACGACTTTACTTTATTTGGCGGTTTTCCTGGTTTTAAAACCATTATGACCTCCGCAACTTTCCATTGGCTCGGCACGTGTTTAAGTCTAAGCGCGGCATTTATAATATGAAGAAGCTTAATTAATGCTTTTCTTGGTAGAACTTTGAGAACTTCTCCCGTGATCAAATCATAACCAGTGGCTCTCTTAGGTTTTAGGGATTCAATTTCACGTTTAAGTTCCCTTAGCGTTGCACTTGTCAGTATTAAATCGTCGGATAGTAATTCCGCCGCAACAACACTGTCGTGAACCGCCCGACCATCGTACGGTTTAAAGGTTTCTTCTAAATGGGCTGCAAAAACGTCCGCTTTTTCCTTATCTTCCCTTGCCCATTCATTTTGATTTATTTTATTTGGTGGCGCGGGGATTTTGGGCCTTTTGGTGCCTTTTACTGCTTTCCAAAGTGAATAATTGGAATCTTTTTTCGCCGTTAAACTTTCAAGGTAAGAACTTATCGCACGATTTTTAAAGTCCTTGATAGCTGTCTTCAACAAATTGCATAAATAATTCAAATGTGTTTTATGTTGCGGGGCGCGACTCTGTTGCCATTTTTACGCCTTCCTTTTTTCGTTGACCAATTCTTTTATTTAGGGAGGAATGCGGGAAATGCAGGAGTTACCCAAAGATATTTTCTGAGTTCATTCGAAGACTGCGCCCATTCCCAAATTTGGAATTTTCTGTATTTTCTGGCGGTATATATATTATTATATATATAGTAGTCGCAGTAGCTTAGTGGCTTGCGGGGGTCCCAGGTTCGAATCCCGCAAAAAACCAATTCCGACTTAGGGTTTTTTTCCGCTGCGCTACCTCTCGCGAACGTCTGACAAACATCCGAGACTATAAATGTCTTGAAAGAGCTTCTCAATTAGCCGTTTGGAGTCGGCATAAAATTGTAGATCCCTTCCATTCGTTCCAAAAAAATGAGAAACTCACCAAAAACTAATGGTTGTGAGAAGCTAGGCCTAGGGTCTCTCCGGACCTGTTGCGCCATTTATTATTATTATTATTATATATATTATTGAGCTTGGTTCAGCAGTTAAAATAAAATCTTCAAACCGCTCTGAAGATAATAAAATAGTACCTACGAAATCCAATGGAAGATGAAAATACTATCAAAGGGTACCTACCTTTTTTCCAAGGTGAACAAATAAGATCTGCTCCTTAAGAAGTCTTCTTTCTGAACGCTGCTGTTTGCGGTCTTAAAATAAATAAATAAATAGTTGGCGCAACAGGTCCGGAGAGACCCTAAGGCCTAGCTTCTCACAACCATTCGTTTTGTGTGAGTTTTTCATTTTTGGAACGAATGGAAGGGATCTACAGTTTTATGCCGACTCCAAACGGCTAATTGAGAAGCTCTTACAAGACATTTATTTATACTCTCGGATGTTTGTCAGACGTTCGCGAGAGGTAGCGCAGCGGAAAAAACCCTACAAAGGCGGAATTGGGTTTTTGCGGGATTCGAACCTTGAACCCCCGCATAGCAGTCCAACACACTAACCACTAAGCTACTGCGACTACTGTTTGCGGTCTTAGAATAAACAATTTGGACTAATTGAATTTTCCTCGTGGTTTGGCTCCTTTAAACGCCTCAATTCAAATTCTGTGCTATGAAACCCGTGCCATCATCCAGGTGCCCTCTGAGATGGTGGCCAGAAAAGTGAGACGAACGGGTACGATTCGTTACAAGTTTTCCTTGAAATTACTCAAACTCTAGTAAGAAAAGTTCCATGAATAAGATGCGTTATTTCCGTAAAAAATTTCAAAGAAGGACCTATTACGCCTTTAGCTTGATATGACATGACATCACCGACCAGTAAACTGGACTACCGAACAAGCGAGCTCACTTCCTGTAGGAGTATTTCCAGATCCCAAAACGTACAACAATCTAATAAGAGAGTTTACATCTATCATCGACTGTACCGTGGGCTCTTCAAACGCGTTGTAGAGGCAAATAGGTATTAAAAAAAAGAGTAGATTCGGACACAAAACGCGATTAGCACTGTATCATAAACAAAGCTTCCTAGGAAAGCTTCACCTGCCAGACCGACCCTTCTGCTTGCCACCTTTTTTATTCCTTTGGCTCTCAATGGTCTTAAACTGAAAATTCACTGTCATTTTAAAAAGTTCCAAGGCGGGTTTTCGGAATGCAGTGCGAAATAAAACAAAATCGTATTTTAATTCCTGTTACTTGTCTTAAACAACCTGGTTAACTTCTTTGATACCGCACAAAAGTTCACTGTCCTTGCTTGCAAAGCAATCCTTTCAACTTTAAATAAATCTCTCAAAGAACATTCTCTGTTGCACATTGTCACTTTGCCTTGTACCTACAGTCCTTTTTTCCATGGGATATTTTTTAATTATCCCTTGAGGTTCCTTTGTAGTAAAAAAAAAAAAAAAAAAAACAGTGTGCAGTGGAAGGACTGAAATGTAAATTTAGTTGTTAGTTTCACAGGCCACAAAATGAGGAAACATGAGCATAGTACCTACCCACCTAACTGAATGCACTGCCAACACAATACCCAAGCCAAAAAGGCTGCCTGGGCATTACCAAAATATGCCTGCAGCACTAAACTGTCCACCGTCCATTCGAAGGCCAACTATTTACGACTAATTAATGGAGTTTGTGTAATCCCATAAATTATAGGGACACTCAAGTGAAATGCGATCCTCGCAGCAATAGTAATCAGCGCTGCTTTTATCACCATCGTCGTCATCGTCGTCGACGTCACACATGTAATTAATTGAAATCAACGGCGTTACCTACATAGGCGCAGTTTCGCACCCACGCGCTCCCACTCTGCGAAGCAATTAAAAATAAATTACACACATCAACTCGTTACAATCGATTTAAGTCCTTCTGCGTACAGCCAAATAGCACGGCGAAATAAAAAGGAAAACAGCCTCGACTAATAATTATGTCATTAAATCGCAAGAAAATCAAGATGAAGCGAGAGTTATGCCACGAAGCTGGCAGAGGCCAATGTCAATTGCAGCATGGCCCCGTGTCTATGTGAAGAGCAGAGCGCGAAAGGATGTCAAGCATCCTATTAACATGGATGATGTGCTTGGAGTAAATTTTGTTTTCTTCTTCATGGTATACTTACCTACATTTTTTTTCTCATCCTGCTGGGGTCGGGGTCTTCTTAGATGAGTGTCCTTACATAATTTCATTATCATATTTTTGCTGTTCAGTTTTTTTTGTTTTTTCATTGTAACGTTGCGTTTACATTTTTGGCCTAAGGATGTTCGTGGCCATCTTAAAATGTGATACTGTGTTTGCACTGTTTACTGTTGGTTGGCTTTGTTTTTAATGGCACAAGAGGTAGGCAAGTACTTCAGGGGTACCAATCAACTTGTTTGGTTAATAGCTTTAGTAATTCGCTCTTTGGCAAGGACATGTACAAATAAAGGTCCATTAGCAGTTTATATATAGTGGATCTAAGTGGGGTTGCATCGAAGGTAATAGTACTGTCCTGAATGTGTTTAGTTGGTGGTATTTCTCAATGAGGTGGCCAAAGTGAATATCGGATCCAACGTAACTAGTCAGATAGGTCGATCAGAATCTTACCAACGCAGTCTATTTTATTCGTTTTATTTTTATGATATTTTTTTTCCGACAAATGGTCTGAGAAAGATCGACTCATCAAAATAAGAATAAGGTAGAGAAGCGAATAAATATTGAGAGGCGCTCTAGAGGCCCTATCAGCAAGCAAGAAAGGAGACAATCCAAACTCGGTTAACTACAAATAAATAAATAACGGCCTGGATATTCCACTATAGATCATGTGTTTGTTCCTAGTAGCATTGTTCAGTATTTTCTCTGCAGGAACAAGAAACTATATGTCTTCTTCGTCGACTTCAAAGCAGCTTTTGATTCGGTGGACCGCAATCCCATATTCTATAAGCTGTTCAAGATGGAAATGTCTTTGAAGTTCGGAAGAGTATTACAAAACTTCTACGAGGACATCAAGGCTTCTGTTTGGAATGGGGAGGTGCTATTGGATTGGTTTCAGTTGCGGGCAGGAGTAACACAAGGATGTGTGTTCTGAGCCCAATTTTATTTGCCCTGTTCATCGAGGATGTGTGGAGTGGTGTGGAGTATGCAGGACAGCTGATCAAAGTGCTTCTGTTTGCCGATGACATTGTCTTGGTGGCGAGCTCACCCGAATCATTGCAACTCATGACAAATCGGCTGTTTGGGTACTGTTAAATGTGGAATCTGATGATCAGTCTAGTGAAGTCGCAACTAATGGTTTTTAAAAAAAGGTGGAGGTAGATATTCCTATAACGAAAAATGGCACTTCAAGGGGGAAACTATTGACGTGGTGAGAGAATATAAGTACCTCGGAATATATCTTACGAGAAACCTAAATATGGAAAAGTATCTCTGCGAAAAATTGTCGAAATCAAAATTGGCCATCAACGTTGCTTGGATGGTATCAGGATTGATACCATATATAGCTAGAGGATGTGGAATGGATCTAAATCTAGAAGAAGTAAGGAATTGGAAGCTCAAACTCTACCATTTGTTCAAATGTTTGGATGAGCAGATACGACAAAGGTTTGTAGAAGAAGCATCAGGCTCACTCCATAGAGCAGGTCATTGTAGATTATGCTACAACCTCGAGGGGAAAAACTATTTTCGGGATGCAGCATAGCGTAGAGGAAATGTCAATGGTGCTAAGAATGCGTGAAGAACTCCCCAAACTGAATTATGTACCACATAGAGATGACCTACCTATAGTCTGCACCTTGTGTAATTTAGCGGAGAGAGAGAGGATATCTTTCATTTTGTTGAGTTGTGCCTAATTTTAAGGGAGATGAGTAGATCAATATTTGGAAGGACTATCTTATCGAAAACCCATGTCTTTACAAATTCTTAATGAAGTTGACGTCCTAAAACTAACCAGATACTGGAAAATAGCTCTTCAATACAGACAGGCGATTTTAACTGAAAGTTTCTAGAATACAAAATAAATTACTGTGCTAATACTGTTTTCTGAGTTACTTAAATTATCACTTATCTGTTATCACAAGGCCTGTTTTTTTGAGCTTCGAACTCAGCAAAGCAAAGCAAAGTAGGATTTTCAGCACGCAATTACAACAACTACTGTGATTCCTCGAAGTGTCAAGTAGGGCGTAGTTGTTGTAATCGCATGCTGAAAATCCTACTTTGCTTTGCTTTGCTGAGATCGAAGCTCAAAAAAACACGCCTACTGTTAACTGATTTTTGTATACAAATTTACTAAATTGTTAATATTTTATTTTGTCTTTTGCTGGAAATAAAAATCATCTATCTATCTTTCTATCTAAAAAAGTAACCAGATCTGCGTGAACCAGTTCGGATTGCAAGTATCGGGCTGCAAAAATGGGTCATGCTGTCGACAAATTGAAGTTGCTCATACTGCAAAACTCGTGCAGACTCTGTACAAATATCTGATAGACTGAGACTTCTCGATCAGCATTTGAACGAGTTTTTCTTTAGTCGAGAAATGGCAACCTCTGACTAAAACCCCTTAAACCTGCTGTTTATCAGACGCAACAATTAACCAATTATAAGAAGGACTCTTGTATGCTTTGATGACATCATCTACATCTTCCCACAAACTCGTCATTGAAAAAAAAGAAAAAGAAAACACTCCAAAAGCTTCACTTTTGAATATAACTGTCATTTATTCCTGGGCACAGATAAACAATCTTACAACATTACACATCTAGTGACAATTTATTTCCTCTTAACAACTAAGCGTTTGATAAAAAAAAAAAAAAAAAAAACAAATTAAAAAATACAAAAATAAAAATAAAATACGGACCGTGGAACGTAACAAAGATTTGGATCAGGGCAGTAAAATTTAGACAGTTCTGGATGTGGTCTATAGTGGTATATAGCAATCTCTGACTTCACCATTTCTATGGTGGTTTACTTAATAATCTCCAAAAAAAAAACACCCGCCTACTTCCTTCTTCTTTCGGGTTGGGCGTCTCCTTGACTTGACCCCGTGTAGACATAATTGTCCCGCCCAATAATGCCAGTACCTTCGGCATCACCCAACCATGGGTACTTGTTGGGGCAATCCCGACACGTCTCCATATATCGGGTATCGGAGATATTCTTCTCCGGATTGCTAAACGCAAGCCCACAATAATTTGATGTGAGACATGGTTTTGACGCTGTGGGGATGCGTTTCTGACAGTCCCACGAGTCAATACTGTTCAGTTCGCGATTTTCCTTGGGATCGGTGATCCAGGTGAGAGCTTGGGTGATTGTGACGTAGTAAACGTCTGGACTGGAAAGAGAAAGAACATTTAAAAAAAAAGTACCAAATAATAAAATATATTGAACCCTTTCGAATCCCGCCGGCTATTCGAGGTCGGTGTACTTTAAGCTAAGAATATCGAAGGGTTTTATTTTTGTAGACAACCTTAAGGTGACAAAAAAACCATTCGCCACCAAAACCATGTGCAAACATTTCCCAACTGTGAGCTGACATAAAAAGACTGTGTAAGGTTTGCTTGGAAAAATTGTATGTGCCAAAGACGAAAGGCATCTCCACTTTCTTACAAAAAAATTTAAATCCCTATATCTTCTAAGTGAGTAGAACGTAACAACAAAAACTTTACTTTACTAATTAACAACTTTCCACGTCAAGTCCTATTTTTGTCTGAGAAGACATACAGATTCGGTGAGTTTTAACGTGAAGCGTGATCAGATCCACATACAAAAGGTCGAAAATTAAAATTACATTTGTGTAAAAGTTCTGTGCACTGCATTCTTCGACAAAATTCAGACGAAATTAGGTAAATTTTGTCAACTCAGAATTTTTATTTATCATACAGTTTCTATTGGGAAGCCTTCTATAGTCGAAAGACCTTCTTTCGTGCCCAAAGTTTGGCTGCTCAACAGTTGTATTATGTGCCCCAGTGGCCAAATATGTTCGTTGGGAGACTTACGAAAGTGTTTGTCCAATTTCTATTCGAGTTTTTTTATGGCTGTTTGTCTGTAGATGTAGACGTACCTTGTGGCTTCATGAATAGGATGCCTAAAAATAGGCAGTTGGTAACCTTTGAAAGACTGGAGAATGGAGCTCAAGAAATTGTCAATGGTGCTGCCTCCAACTGTGTACATTTCCAGTGCGCTTGTGGTATTCTGTTGTCATTTATGTGGCTTATTGAAAGCAGCGTTGTCGCTGAAAAATTTCGAAAACGGGACTAAAAAGGGGCCTCCACATAAAACAGGAATAAAGCGAAAAAAAAGAAAAGAAATAGTACAACAAAGACATTTATTTTTAACAAAAAACAAGCTTTTTCATTACGAAGCACATCTTTTCACCTGTTTGCAGTCTTTTTCGTTGTATAAAGAATAAAATATTATTTAAACTGAGAAAGCGGCCATTTGATCAGTTTTCAAAATGTGGCGGTCAAGGGTCCTGAGCAGCGTGACCGCTGCAGACTTCCAATAAGCCGCAGGAAAAAGGGCTATTGAGACAAAAAAATGTCCATTTCTGAAGCTATTCTAAACATTTAGTATTTTTGAACGATATTTGACTGACGTTGGCTCACTTAACACTATAAAAGTGTTGTGATAGGGAACTGTGTTACATTTTCCAAAATAACACAATTTGAACAAAACTTTGAAACTCTTTCTTCAACTAAAAAAGGGCCAAAATAGCAAAAAATTGTGTCAGGCTCTTAAAAAAGTGCCAAATTGCAACTTAAGTCGCACAACGGTCACGGTGGTTTTGAGGCTCAATAAGGGGCCATTTGTTCTCTAAAGGGGTCAAACGGCAACGTTGGTTGGGTGTAATAAAACTAAATAAAGGGTGGACCATTTAGTGATTTATTTTTAAACCATGTTATTTTCACACTGAGAGCTGTTTCGCACTCGAAACCTCCGCGGAATGAAATTAGTCGCCATACGCTTGAACAACGTTGGGAACTATTGAAAACTTTGTTCGCATTACCACATCCGTGATCGGGTACTATATGACCGAATTTGTTATCGTTTTACATGTAAAATCCCCAAAATTCAGTGACGTACGGCTCGTTCACGGATGCAGTAATTCGACGTCTTATTTCCAAAGTGAGTGCTGTGTAACCCAAACAAAGCGATTTTTGAACAGAAGTTTTAGCCATAATGAAGCACCGCCCTTGCTAGTTTGTGCAAAAAGTTCGCGAGACTGGTATGCTAGTGGACAACACTTTTGCGTGTTAGATAATGCCGTCCCTTTCTTGTCACACGGCTATTAAGTATTGGGCATTCCTTTAATCTTCCGTGTTAGAAATGGGTGATGTTGTAAATGCAGCTCTCTCTCGTCGAGGTAAGACATAATTTTGAAAAAGAATAAAGAATGCAATCCATCTTGAAACTTATCCAACTCCATCTTTTATGGTATTTTTTTTCTATTTCCTCCGATTTTGAGCAAGGCAAGACTCAATTGACAACAAGCGACTATGTGAACCATAAACAAATCATACTGAGACCCCCAACTCACAATCCTCTTGCCGCTGGCCCCCTCAATTTTTGCCAGGAATCCGCCATTTTGTTGTCCTATCCGTGTACGCCAACTCCTATCCGTTTTGCTTTGCCCACAGTAAAATGTAAAAAGATTAGGTGCGAATGTGTTGGTTGAGAGGATTTTTGACATTTGTCAATACGAATTTCTATGCAACAATACTAGCGCACCTAAACTTTTTGGGAGCGTAAAATTTAGCTTGTAGGCAAATAACTGTTAATTGGTCGAAGTTGGGGGTCTCAGTATTGTCTCTGATGTGAACAACGAAAGCATCCTACGGTCTCAGCGGTTAGCGTGCTAGACTACTGAGCGAGGGCTCTCTGGTTAGATGCCCGGCAAAAATCCAACAAAAACACAAACACAAATCAAACCCTAAAGTTTTTTTTTTCTACTGCTCTACCTCTAACTCTATGCCTGACAAACATCCGAGAGTAGGTAGGTATATACCTGTCGCGAAAGAGCTTCCCATAATTCAGTCGTTCGGAGCCGGCATAATATTATGTTCCTTAGAATAGTTGAAGCTCGACCTGGAGTACCTAAGCGGACCTGTTGCGCCAAATTGTTATTAGTTTACTTTGAAATTTCCTTGACTGGGCTTTTGAAGTGTTATGTGATTAGGTCCAAAGAAATTGGAGCTCTCCATTGATCGTTCTGCTACACAGTCGCCATGTTTTACAAATTCATTATGCAATCGCTTTTGACTTCCGAAGTATGTCTGGACACTCTTTCCTGATTCTGTGACAAATTTATCGGCAGGAGCTGGCTTCTTAGTTTGTTGTTCATAGTTCCACCTCACTTCGGCCACGGGCAGACTAATAAATTTCACTGGTAAGTGCCCTACAAAAGTTGTTAACTTATTTTGAACTCACTTCTGGGGCGGTTCACTATTTTCTAGGTTATCCTTATCAGAAAAGTTGAAACTTCAAGCGGGCAGCATTTTCTCAATTTTGCCTGTGGTGTCGTAAACTGCGCAGTCTCATTTAATTTGATTTTCTCTCGCTTAAGCACCGATGAATGGTTCTGACAACTCATAATCAACTTCAAAAACTGTCACAAAAACGCAACATTCAAAAAACAATATTCAGAACTAAAAATTTCAATTAATCGCCCTTCCAACAAAATGTCGCTTCCAATTAAACTCACTTTCCAACCCAGACTTATGGCTCCGAGCGACTCGCTAATTGAACCACACATCCCAATCAATAGAAAACAATTTGTCCAATCCGACTACCCCGCCCACACCTCTGCCTACGTCCGCACAAAAGTCAAGTAAAACTTTCTAATTGGAAACCCATGTTGGGCAAACACCTTCACCGACCATCCTCAACAGCATTACAACTATATCACTTCAGGTGAAACAAAACAACAGAAAAAAAGGAAACTTTTCGGAAAAGCACGTAAACAAATTAAATACTTGTCACCATCTCCGACACGACGACAAAAAAAAAAAGAAAAAAAAAAGAAAAGAGAAAAAAACAAACGAAAACTTGGTCAACAACAAATACTCCCGAATACTTTGTTTGGCCCGAGTTTTCCTTTTCCCATGTCAAAATGTATCCCCCCCCTCTCCCCGCCCACCTCAAGAGTACTCTTACATTCTTCCAACTTTGAAGTTGACCATCTCCATCTCTCGTCGAAAAGTTCAAATGGTATTTTGTGGGTCGCCAGGTTTACCTATGGATAACATAATTTCAGTTTCACGCTGACATACGTGTCAAAGACCAGCCATTGATTTCGTGTCACCTTCGGGGAGGTCACACAACTAGTTCGGCCACAAATTGCAGCCTTTAATTTGTAATTATTTCCGAAGGGGAATGGAATTTTTAATTCCATCCCAACACCCGCCAAAAAAGCATTTAAACTTTTCTCATTATAGCCGGCGGAGAAGAAGGCGACATCCGCCGCCCACAACCGACGACCGAAGCTCTAATTTGAATTTATACTCACAGCGTGAGGGTCCAATCGAGGAATTTGTGCAGTCCCAGTTCGAGGTTCTTCGACTGGAACCAATTTGTGTGGAAAGGCAGCATGTAGGGAGCCTTGTTCTGTTCGTAGTAGCGGGCGAAGTCCTCCTGCAGCCATGCAAAAACTTCATCCACGTCCAAATTGTGCAGGACACATTGATCCATGTAGGGGCAGTGACCGCCCTCATAGCCTTCGATGTAATGGGTATTCAGTGGCACCTCCCAGACACCGGGGAAGATCTTGCTGGGGCAGGTACCGCTCTTGCATTCATGGGAGATCTTAAAGTCCAAGGTGTACGGCCAGATGGGCACATTAACTGGAGGCACTGTCACCGAACTGTCGTAAATGTAGCCAAAGTCTTCAATGACCTATTGTGATGATAGTATGTATTAACAACTCCCATTTGGGGAATTTCTATATAGGAAAATGCAAAACTTACCTTATATTGGGTATTCCTTCCGGGCTTGAGGAAAGGCGCCCGCATGCCGACAACATCGGCGGTCGTCACATTGGCAAAGTGTCTCAAAATTTCCCGCATTCCAATCATTTCGCCCACCCACTCCTCGTAGCCCTTGTCCTGGAGACCGGTCTGCATGGAGATGGTTTCGGTGGCGATTTCATGTCCCTCGTAGGCCAAGGTCTGGATCTGTTGGTAGTTGCTGCAAGAGAGATAACAACAGTCACAATTGACACAAGAGTTTCAACTAAAGCGGCAGTAGAAATGGAAGCAGCAGGAGTAGCATTAGCATGTCCCTTGAGGTCCTGGCGATAATGGTTCTGTTGTGTGTCGCAGCGTGTGCATAACCCCCCACGGTCCATTTTGGCTATTTTGGCACAAATGTCTCAGATGTCTATCGGGCAGTGCCAGTGCGGAATTTACATGCAGGACGTGTGTGTGCAGTTTGTCCTTCTGCTGGGCTAAAGTCATAAAAGTTGCACACACATGCCGCCCACATGCGGACGGACAGACGATGAGCATTAGAAAACATTTTAATACATTTCGGATGGAGAGATGCACTTTATCCTCTTTGAAATGAATATGTGTGCTGTGGTGTCGGTGGTGGTGGTGGTGGTGATGGTTTTATATATGGTAATGGTGATACAGTGTGGGCCTGGTTTTTTGGGTGGGCAAACCGTAATGTGTTTTGTGTGTTTGCAAGTTGATTAAAAATACAATTTGCAATTGGTTGTCCCCTCGGGTGGGTTTTTAAAAAGTTCAAAGTTCCATCCGAATAAGGACTTAATAGATAGCCAGGGTAGGTAAACTGCACTCGTGTGGACACTCGTTTGTGGGAGGGGGCAGTTGTTTGGAGTTTACGTTTTGTTTCGTAAAAACGTAGATATATGCGGTGCATTAAATGCAGAGCATGCATTCATTTGCTAACGAGCTGCTGAGTAACTCAAAGTTATGGATGCAAATCATTAGGACCGCACTTTTGAAATTCAAAGTATATCCCACTTTGTAGGGCAGTGTGGGTTTCAGTTGAATTTTTAAGAATTTTTTTGTTACTACTTTTCATCTGCATTTTGTTGAAAGCTGAGTGCATGGGGTGTTGGTTTGAGAGTGTTTTTTTTTTTTTCTTTAAATAGGAAAAGGGAAGTAAGGTATGATTATAATATCGCACTTTACATGTACCATTTGTACATGATATCAACCTTACACTTGCACCAGACTTTTATACAACTTTAACCACCTTAAATGTAAAGAAAAAATCGTAAAGATGTCACTTTTTAACCGACACATCTAGTATATACAGGAGTTGATAAAACGAACCCCACAAAATACCTATCAACAGAAATAAGCTTCATACTTACGAAGCCAAGAAATGACATTCCGCTCCAGTGCTAGGGGGTATTTTTATACAAATCCCATCATCAACACGCCGAAAATTAACTTTTCTGAGCAAATAATTTTTTTCTTATTTATTTCTCAGAAATTAAACAAATTTAAAATAATTTTCTCTTCTTTTTTTTTTTAAAGCGAAGTTAATTAAAATTATGCAGATGGTTTGAATAAAAACAAAACTAAAGATCTGTCTTATTCAGAAATTTCCTTGTGCGAGCTTATATATTCGAGCAATATTTTTAAAAATATCCTCATGATGGAGATGGATACATGCAGAAGTAGACATCGGGTAAAAGTCGATTGAAATTATTATTTAAGAGGCTTCGAGGATACGGGGAAATAGTTATTGTTATAAATAATCGTAGCACAGCAATTTCAAGCAGTCATCAAAGTTTGGGGCTTCATTAAATGGAATATTTACTTATGTGCAGAGAATTTGAACTAATTAAAATTAAATAATGTATTAGGATAGCGGCTACATAAGTCTGGTAAGCTATATCAGTAAGTATCCACGACAAACAAGTAAATTACTAAAAAACAAGAAAACGTATCGCGGGCCAGTCTGATAAACATCTCAACTCTCATAAAAGAGCTTCTCAATTCAGCCGTTTGGGTTCGGCATAAAATTGTAGATCCCTTTTTTTTTCCCAAAAATGAAAAAAACTCACACAAAAATAAGTTGTGAGAAGGGTATGCCCTATACACTATACAACCCAGTGTTCCCAGACTTCGAAGACTGTTTTTCCCCTTTTTTATCAGCGAGAGCATTCGTTTTTTCCTTTATTCGAAAAATGCACTTGTTTTCATAGGAACAAATTTCAAAATGTAACCGTTTTCATGTGTGTGCGAAACTCACAAGCCAACACCAGAGGCACAATTTTCCATAAGTCTGTGCAACTGCTTGCATACGCTGACGACATTGACATTGTTGGCAGAACACAGCGAGCTGTCACTGGTGCGTTTGCAAGTATTAGTATACAGAAGCGGCAAAAATTGGTTTAGTGGTGAATGAGGGTAAAACAAAATATATGCTGTCAACAAGAAGGGACACACAACATCGACGAATCGGACAGAACGTCACGATAGACAGCTATAACTTTGAGGTAGTTAGGGACTTTGTCTACCTCGGCTCCGCTATAAACTCTGATAATGACATCACATCAGAAATCAAGCAAAGAATCACACTTGCCAACCGCTGTTTCTTTGGCCTAAGACGGCAATTGATTAGTAAGGCCTTGTCAAGAAGCACTAAAGAGATTCTATATAAGACTCTCATCATCCCTGTCCTGCTCTATGGCGCAGAGGCATGGACCCTACCAAAAATGGATGAGAATCTTCTTGGTCGCTTCGAACGCAAAATTCTTCGAGTGATTTTTGGTCCCGTTTGCGTTGACGGGATTTGGAGGAGAAGATTTAACAGCGAACTCTACGAGCTGTATAGCGACATCGACCTGGTCAGAAAAGTACGCATTAGTCGTCTAAGATGGTTAGGACATGTAGAGCGAATGTACACCAACGCTCCGGCCCGGAGAGTCTTCGATTCCAACCCGGAGGGACAACGCAGTAGAGGATGACCTCGCCTTAGGTGGCGCGCTCAAGTGGAAGGGGACCTCAACCAACTTGGTGTGCACAACTGGAGGCAGGTAGCCAAAGATCGCGCTATATGGAGAGGCATATTGGTTGAGGCCCAGGTCCACCCCGGACTGTAGCGCCACCTTAAGTAAGTAAGTAAAGTCGATTTCTTTGAAGAAATAGTAGCCAGTGATTCAACCTGCCCATAAAACAAAACAAACACTCCGCCGTACAAATAATGAATTTAAGCCTCGACTTTAAATTTATAGAAGCTCACAATTGCGAAATTCGTATGGAAAATACTGTCACTGTGAATTATCAAGGACCAATACCTTGACAGCGGATGCCATGGCCGACAACTCAACATAGGCTATTCGATTTTCTTCACACCACACCTGGAAAATTCAGCTTGTTCATCTAAAAATTGGGCACATTTCTGAAAAAAATTTTACATTCAAAATGAGGTTCATGTTCAATATTGCTATCCGTTCACCGAATTTACTGCCGCAACTAATGGTCATTGTCACTAGTCTTCAATTATTCCACAACATTGATCTTTTTACCTTATAAACCAAGATATTTTCGCAAAATCCTAGATAAAATCGATGCGCACATTTCTAATTAGTCTGCACGATGGCAACACGAGTCAATAGTATACGCTCAAAAGTAAAAAGTAGCAAAAGCTTCTTCTACAACTTTCTAACAAAATATCGGGTTC
Organism: Cheilosia urbana; assembly: GCA_946477585.1. NCBI lineage: Eukaryota > Metazoa > Arthropoda > Insecta > Diptera > Syrphidae > Cheilosia > Cheilosia urbana. The sequence continues at coordinate 11,279,326 of OX297854.1, read as the reverse complement.
TGAAGTCCTAAATAATATCTCCATCTCAACTCAAATGTATAGAAAGAATTTAACGGCGCAGGGAAATAAGTCGCAATTTTTAATTTTAGGACGTATAACCCACTTGAGTGAGACATAAATCCCAAATTCGATTCGAAATCGCGCGATTTTTTTAGTTTTATTTTCTCAAATTCTCAAAACCTAAAATTTTATAAGCTTTTTTCTCAAACGAAAGAAATTTTGTTAATATATTTTCTCAAATCCTCAAAAGCAAATATAAAACTCTAGTTTTTTAGAATTATAGAAAATAAAATTAAAATATTTGGTTAGATTATATTTTTGGTTTGTTCCAAACTTTTATTTATTTATTTTATTTATATTTAAATAGTTTACAAAATAAATTTATAAAAACTATTTGATTGAAGACATCTGGGCATCAAGGCCATTTGATGTCGTTGTTTCATATGTCATATTTCATGTTTTTTTTTTTTTTTTTTTATTATTATTATTATATGTCGTTAAATTTATGATGGCGAGATGTGGCTTTTTTTTTTGTTTAATTTTCTAAATTAAACTGTAGCTACAGTGACATGCAACATACCCACTTCCACCTTCAAGGTCTTCCTTTCCATTGATTATTTTTATCCAAATCGCAGCTCATCTCTATTTTAAATTTACATATTCCGATGGTAGGTACATGGTAGGTACATATTCCTCAATCCAAATTCTAACTTTTTTTAACATTTCAATGCCGCAGTTAAATTCTGGTGCATTGTCTACAAAAATAAAACGAACTGTTCTTAGAAGTCATTGTAAATGGTACAGAGTTATACAGTTGATCTAAATTTTTTAATGACTTGGGTGTAGCGTTTGACGAAAATTATGCACATTGGTCAAATCATTCGAAAAGCCTGCTCTATGATGGGATTTATTAAGAGAACTAGCAAGGAAATTTCGAATCCATTTACTCTCAAGTCTTTATATAAATATATCTTGTGCGACCAATTTTGGAATACTATGTTGTCATATTTAATCCACATTGCAGCATTCATGTCTTAAAAATTGAAAGATGGACTCTTTACTCGATATATGTTACGCCAATTTCATTGGGAGGGATTTTTACCCTCTTATAAACAAAGATGTCTTCTCATCGGTTTTAAAATGTTGTCAGTTAGAAGGAAAAATCTCGAAATTCTCTTCGTAAGAGATATTTTTAGTTATAAAATTATGTGCCCAGAGCTTCTACCTTCTACTGGATTTTGGTCTCTACGATCCACAGAGATCATTACGCGATAGACCCTTACTGTACATTGAAGCACACAGAAAAGTTTACGGTCAAAATGAGCCAATAAATCGTTGTTGCAAATCACAACAGTCGAACCTCGTTAATTGGAATCTATTTAATTGGAGGCCATTTATTCCAGTCTCACTTATAGAGGTATTCCAATTACCCAGTTTATCAGTTATAATTACTATACAGGTAGAGCAAATATTTGTTTAACTTAAGGAGGCCTTAAAAATAAAACGTCTTTGGGCAAACACATGCAAAAATTTGTATCAAAAAACACGATTTTAGTTGCAAGTCTGTCTCACTTACAAAGGTTAAAAAAAATAAAATTGAAAGTCTGGCCCAATTACAGAGGTTAATTTATGAAATATAAGTTCACTTATAAAGGTGGAAAAAATTTTACTTATAGAGTTGTTTTTAAGGAAAATGAAGGTGCGCCAGAATTAGGCCCACTAATAGAAATATTCCACTTAGCCAGGTCCCACTTAGACAGGTTCGACTGTAACAGTGTTTGTAATGCAATTGATTTGTCTGATACCAGAAGCAATTAAGTAATATTACATAGCTCAAATATAGTTATACTTAAGGCTAGTAGGCTATAAGAATTTTGTATTTGGTAGACGAAATAAAAAAAAATGTAGCAGCCACATCTTAGCATCCACATTTATTTTTTTGTTTTCAAATAATCATAGTACAAAAGCTTTCTTAGATTCAATTTGAAAGCTTTTCTAGTATTTTCATAATAAGGGTATTCACTTAAACGCTTAAAACCCTCATAAACTGCGTAAACTGCAGAAATTCACCACCTCGCAAATCAACTGTCAGATTTTGTATGGAAAATAGTTTACGCAGGCCTCATAATTTTCCGCGATCAATTCGACTCGGAAATCGACTATGGAAAATTACGCAAATTTTCAAATGTCAAACTGTGAATAAAAAAGTAATAAAGAACCAGTGAATAAATTAACTCTTCTAAAATCGTGTTCTCTTTTTGTTGTTTATGGCCGGGAAATCAATAAAATTATATACAAAGCACACTTGATGGAAATATTTATATTATAATATTATAACGATAATGCATTCGAACACATTCGCCAAATTGAGTCAAACATGGTTCCCTTACGCAAAAGTTGGGCAGAAGAGAGCCAAAAAGAGAGAGCAAAACATTTCCCCTCCATAAAAAACCTGCAAATATTAGTCCAAGAAATTTCTTTGGGTTAGTTGTTTATTGCTGACAGATGGTTGTCAAATCGTTCAAATTCTAATTTGGAACGGACTTTTTATTTAATTTCATTTATATTTAGTGCTTGTATAGCATTCAAATCGATGTAAGAAACAAAAGAATTGTATTTTTTAATTTCTGCAATAAAAGCAATTCAAATGCTCTTGCTGTTCTTAAATATAAATTTGTGCTTTTTTCTACTGAAATTTGAATACTCCCGCCAAGAAAAAATTCACATTTTTCAAATTTGTGGTTCAATGCGTTCCTTTTCTTTTTGGTTATATTTATTTTCAGTGAGCATATTCTCTCACAATGAGAGAAATGTGACATATTGCCAAAAGTGAACCAGAAAGTAAGGGAACCTATTATGTATGTGCATTTGTTTTCGCCAAAAACTTCCAATATAAGTAACTCATTTACTACCAATTTCTTCAAGAATTTAAATGTTTCCTTTCAGTTACTTTCGGCATATCGATCATTTTCGAAGTATAAGAACAGCTAAGTTTGACAAGACACTTGACAGTCGATTTATGCAAATTACGCAATGACATTTCCGAGGTATGTTCACTTAAAGCACCGCAAAAATTTATGAATTTATGAGCTGCATAAGATTATGAGATTAAGAGAATACCCTTAATATATCTACAATCTTAAAGCTCTCTTGAAATGATATAAGAACGATGAGTCTTTTGTGATTCTTTTGTGAGTCGTTTTCCCCTCTCATTACAGCCCACAATTGTTTAAGACCAATCTGCACCAGTAGATACCTCTACTCTATCCTCCCTATTAACCCTTCCACTCGTGCTGTGCATTAGCATTATAAGGAAACAAAAACCCCTTGAGCACTAGTGAATTATAATAAAAAACAAAAAAAAAAAAAAAAAAAAAAAAAAAAAAAAAAAAAAAAAAAAAAAAAAGACAATTTTGTAATTTATTCACTTCACAAGGAAGTATCTTAAGTTTCTTATAAAGAAACATAAAATAAATTATTCCCATGTTCTTAAAAAAAAACTGACTTTGTTTGTATTAAACTGAAGAACTCTGTACCCAGAATCTATCTCTATCACTACATATGTAAATAAATAAATAATGGTGCACTCTTTTTACGAAAAAGAGAACCTGACAGTAAGACCTGCAGTTGCCCCTTCATTCGCTGTCAAAAGGCTGTCTGAACCTCCAAGTTTCATAACCAGTGACAGGCGATTTCAAAGCAAGAACGATGGCATTTCTCTCTTCTCATTCTCACGCCAGCATCCCTAGTCACAAAACTTAGATACCAAAAATATATCAAAATCTACATTACTTCACCCAAAATATTTACAGAATTCTATATCCGATTCCGGTTAACTATCATACTGAATTCCACATCCAAATTTAACTTTCATTAGCTTCAAGTACCTATCCAAGTTCTGCATTAAAAGTCAGCAAAATCTGAAATATACACACAACGAAATAAAACACTCACCCAACCCAGCACAAAAATGCCAGCCACAAAATAAATTGCATACCCCACCTAAGTAGGTAACTACAATCTGCGAACCACATTACCTCGGGCAAGTTACTTAATCCAGCCGTATCATAATGTTAATGTTCAATTCCATTGGAACAAAGCAAGAACCCAAATTTCCGACATTGTTTCAAATTAATTCCCGGCAATGGTATCCATGCATCCTCAATTTCATTTACTCCCGCATGCATTGTGTTGCCAAATACACAACAAATGCATTGCGATCGTAACTCTGCACTACCGAAAATGTTGCACAGACATAAAATTACACAGCCCCATATATACCTGCTGTAGAATAACAACAAGATCCCCTTTCACCACAGAAAAGGATTTATCTAAAACAGCCATTTCAACACAACAACCAAAAAAAAGGGATCCAAAAAGAATACCACGACTGTATTCAGAGTCCAGGATATAAATTTCCACTACCAGAGTGCATGAACATTGAACGAACATCACCTGAGTGGAGCGCAGACAAAAAAAAAAAAACAACTCTCAGTCTTCCTTGCTTCAGATCCTTGGGAGGCGGCCGCCTATCAGCAACTTAACTTTTCACGCAATTAAAATTGTTGAGTAGCATGGAGGAGCGGAAGTAGTGCCGCCAAGGAAGAGAATGCAAAATTACTTTCCATCTTATCGCGGAGAAAAGTTTTCGAATCTTACCTCTCACTCTGACTCCCACGCCCGGCCCACCACTCACTCCTGCAGCATCATCATCGACCAGCCAGAGAATGCACCCGTTCGGGACCGATTCTCCTCGGCAAAGGTTCGCACTTAAAATGACGGTGAGATATTTTTCTTTGTTATTGCTGTTGGCTTTTTCCATGTGCATTCAAGACGTGTATACACATAGCTGGGGCTGGCTGTTTGTTTGGCTAGTTGCACTCTACTTGAAAAGTGTAACTTCTTCAATTAAAGTTTCGCTATTGTTCGCAATGAAGAATGGTTTTGGTTCGCAGAGTACTCTCTGTACAGAGTAAAAACAACAATCGAACGAACGCGCTGCAACAATTCACGGGACAAAGGATGTTTTGTCATCGGTTGCACTGGCAGTAAGAGCGCATTCAAACAATGCGAAATGTGTTCTCTCTTCTTGGTCTCCTGTGGGAGAAATGAGACTCATTTCCGACAAAAGTTCCCACAACGGGATGACGTTTTTAAGTATACAAACAACAGAAATATGTCTTCTGTCCTCTGTCCTCTGTCTTCTGCGTCGCTTTTGTGTTCATTGTCGGCTGAAATTCTGCACAAACAGGGACCAGTTAGCACATCAACTTGTAAATGGAGTTTTTAATTGCGAAATTAAAATGCAGACTCTAAGCGGAAGGTACATTGGATTAAGTTTATGATTCCAACTAACTCCATTGGTCCACAAAGGATCCTTGGCACAAAATCATGTGTGTGCGTTTTCTTTTGACACTTTATAAGGGCCTTACACTTTGAAGCCGTAACTGAGTCTTTTTCAAGGCAGTGACTCTTAAAAATGCCTGCCCCACGTTCGCCCTAAGAGCTACGAAAAACGGAAGATGTAATTTGTATTTATCGGGAGATGTACCTATAAAACCGTCGCTCGGTCTATCGCTCCCGTTTTAAGCTTTAGAAATTATAACCCTCGTCAAAATCCCTTGGTTTTTTATGCCACAGCCTTGAAATGACACATCAAAGTTGCTAAGCCCATTCATCAGAAAACCACTTGACAGCCTTTCATATATTCCATGCCCGCCTAAATAACAATGACCACAATGACACATCTCAACTTTGGATAATGGCCGCTATTCACTGGCCCAAATTATACAGCATTAACCCCATCCTCCATCAGAGATGCCCATTACGGCTTCGCAAAGTTTTGCATTCACAAAAATACCCCTAATTCAGATAAACTCCATTCCAGGTCACAAAAAGAAACTTTAGGATGATTGCCATAAATCCCCACCAGCACCATGATTCGAACTGAAGACACGTCGTCACTTTTTTCATACCTTGGCCAACCGCTGTCACTCGTAACTCGTAACTCGTATAACTCGTATGTAACCTCTTTTCTGGGATAGTTGCTCTTATTTTTAGAAATCCCTTTATCCCACAGTGTGCAGCGGAAACTAAAATTTGAACTGCCACCAACCGCGACCGCCCCAGGAATTAGGGTCCTAAAAAATACCTCTTTTCCTAAATGGGCTGTTTCCTTTGCCTTCCCCCCACGCGCCGTGCCATCCACAAAATAAAAAGAAGGGCTACCCATAATGACCTAAAGTTTAACAGCTGTCAGAGAACTTTACATTCACCGACATTATTGCTAAGCGCGAACGACTACGTGATTCCATACACTCGTAAGACACACCGCACACCTATCAACGAAAAGCAACGTGCAAGGACCTGACTGAAGTAATATTATGGAAATTCTTAAAAAAAAATAAAAAAATACGGAACAAAAAAAGCCGGAATGACGACAAAAAATCCTTAAGCGGATGTGCACTTTAGTGGTGTACATGATGATTTGGCTGGTTGTATGAGAGGCGTTTCGGCAACTCGTCTTGTTGGCCGGAGCTATGTGACATGGGTTAGTGACGAAGACGTGCGAGTTACACCTTCGCCGGTGCACTTAACTTCGCCTAACTACCTTGGTGCTTAATTTTCCTTCAACCCAATAACGATGATGAAGAGTTTTTTTTTTTTTTATCTTCGCTTCTACCCTTTTATTGACTGCCAGCTGAATTTGTCTATACCTATAGTGTATATGCTTCATATGAAGGACACAAGTCTTGGGTTGGTTTACTGCATTGATCTTTGTGCAGTGGGGACGTTTTGTGGGGACGTTTTCTGTTGGACTTTTACAGGTTTTTGGTTATGTCTGTCCGAATTGACTGGGAAGGTAATAAATTCTTCAGATTCGATTTGGAATGGAGGGCATTGCGTCATGAGACAGTGGGATATAGAATATAGTATGTCCAGCAGAAAGTGTAGCATCAAGTTTAATCTGGAGAGAGAGGGGACATATCATGCAGGAAACATGGTTGTGAGAAGCTTGGGTTTGGGGGCTATACGGACCTGTGGCGGAGAATAATTTGTATTTCAGAATGCATAAAAAGGACTCCATTTATCGGTTGTTATTTCCATCAAACGTCTTATAATATATTTTAGGCTTCTTCGACTTGAGGCTGAAGTTGCCTTCAAAAATGCTGATGTTTGAAGAGCTGTAGTAACGAAAAAACATTGCGCCGTACTAATAACACATTTTAGGTCTTGACTTTAAATTTACGGAAACTCACAATTGCGAAATTTGTATAAAAAATATGTCCACTGGGAACTTCTAAAATTTAGAGTCGAAACTAAAAATGTTTATTGGTAAGGCCCACTACATACAGATGGGCATCAAAAGGAAAAGGAGAACCGCTATTTTGAAAACTATGAGTATCAATAAAACAGTCAAAATCTTATTTTATAGTAGTCTAAATCTAATTTCATCGCGTTTTTAACGACTTCCTACTCCTTTTGCCTTTTCGTCAACAATTATGAGATGGCTTGCTACCGAAACCAACGCTCCAAGGACACTTTAATATCAGTACTAGTGAAATTTTTTTTTAAAAACATATTGAGCTCAATATATCAGGTATATCCTGGTTGGACTGCAAAGAATTTTCAAAACTTTTCGGGCTCTACCCTTGGTCCCTCTATTTAAATTTGTGTTATGCGGTCGACACAAGAAACGCGATTATTGTAGACGCCATCTCATTCGAACTTGGACAAATGAATTGCTGTTTCAGTTAACGTCTATGGGTAGCCGACGAAAATAGTCTAAAAATTTGTCATTGAGTACCTACTAACTTGACAGTTCGTATATGTGGCTAACGTAGGAAAATGGAAGTTCCCGACCAATCTAGTTTTGGCGTTCAAGTTACATCTTATCCAGACCAATCTAGTCCACTTAAGATAAGCCTTGCCGCTGAAAAAATATCAAAAAGCGAACTTAAAAGGGGCCCGAGTCGGGAAAAGGGGCCTCCATATAAAATACTAAGATTACAAAAAAAAAAAAAAAAAAACAGAGCCAACAAAGGCATTTATTTTTAGCAAAAAACAATTTTATTCACTACCCAATACTTCTTTTAATATTTTGCAGTCTTTTTCGTTCAATAAAGAGTAAAATACGATTTAAACTGAAAAAGGGGCCATTTTGATCATTTTCAAAAAATGGGGGTTAAGGGTCCTGACCTAAGGCTCAAAATGGGGTCATTTTGTCTCTAAAGGGATCGAACGGTAACGCTACTTAAAATAACTAGATTCTTGAATGTGTCCATTGTGATATTTAAGATCTAAAAGACTTAAGAAAAGTTGAAAGGCTTTGAAAAAGTGTTGTATATTTATTCTGGGACCTCGAAAAACACTTCCTTGCTAATTTATTTATCGCTGCCTTGCCAAGTTAGCATAATCTTCGCATATGCTTTATCTTGAAGGTCGGATTCCGTTCTTCCGCGTGGGTTTTCGCAAAACGCTGTCGATTCTTTGACCAACATTCAATTTTATGTAAAGCATTTGACATAAGAAATATTGAATCGCCTTTGATTCTCAGACAAACTCGCCGGAGAAAAAAAAACTCTTCTTCCGCGGAATTCAATAATAACGAAATGCGAATCGCCTAGTTTGCTAGGTGCCGTCAGGTTAAAACGATTCATTACGTTTTCTTCACCCAATTCAATATCTCTGGGGGCCTCAAATTAATGAGTTTATGTCTAAAGAGGTGACGTTTTGCAGTCGACTTATTTGAAGGGGAATATATATTTTTAAACTGCAAGCTTTCACAATTGACATTCAATGTATGGAAAGTTGACATTGAGCCAACTTGTACTCGCCGTGAGCCTTGCATACCTCGTATCGTCGTTCAGTTTTCCACTTCGCACATGTTCCTACAATTTGGATGTGTTTTTGACTCTTGAAGGCATGGACCACCAGCGTCTAACTCGAACTCGAATTTCCAAATTTTGGCAATTTATTCTCAGCAAAGTGCAGATTCGAGGAGCTCAGCGACAACTTGAAAAACCTTTTAATAATTAAATGTCATATAGGACACAAATGGCGTTCAAAAATGGCATTCAGTTTTTTGAACGCAGCTGCAAATGCATACACCTTTTGAATTCGGAGCTTCAGCCGTGCCTTTTCTATTAAAGAACACAAGTTTGCAAGAAGTTTAAAGCCGACCCTAACTACCTTAAGTTTCCAGAAATATAATTCTTCAGTCTTAAGTTGTCTAAGCCTAAGTCCTTGGACGATTCTCGTCAAAGCGATAAACCTTTAGGAGCAGCAAGTCTGTGCCAAAGTTACGATTTTGAGTGCGGCATCTAATTCAGTCGCTACAAATTTAAGGACATCTTTAGATAGCCCAAAATAAATATACTGCAGGAACTATTTTTTAACGATCTTTAAAATTTCGAAAACGATTATTGTGGAAATAACTTTGAATGAGAATTAGCAGGGAAGGCAAAACTTGTCAGAAGCCAGTCATATAAACAGACGATCCACCTGCAAGCCACACTGTGCCACCGCACTTGCTTCATAAAGACAGAATCACTAAATTGGGAATTTTACTATTATGGATGGGATTGTTCCATTTTTATGATGCATCGTCTGAATACGGTTGACTTCCATTCCCATAGCGATTTCCTTTCTCGTTTTTCGGTGTTTTTTTTTTCTTTTTATATTCACTCATTCGCAGTTTCACGTTAATTGAAATTTTCAACATCCGTCTCGTGCGGATGGCATGCTGGTCCACTATAATACTGCTCCACGGACAATGGACGTTGTAAGTGTTGTCCAGATGATGAAATGGTTTTGTCACCATCATCAGTTTTGATGGAAATCATTTACATTTTTGGCATGGTGCGGCGATGTGTTGTTTTTTTTTCTCTCTCTCGTCCTCTGGGCTGGTGTTTTCTTCTCACAACATGCAGACAGATGGACAAAAGTTGAAATGAATTTTGTCATGCGATGACCACAAAAAGTTGTGTTCGGTTGAAGAGTGGGGGACTTAATGTTTGCTGACTTTTTGGATTAGCAACTGTGTCAGGTTGAAATTGGTATATAAGGAAGGACAATGCTTTGAACCTTAAATGGGTGGATATTTCTCTTCTTCTTTTTTTTTAAGGAAACAAATAGAACAATGGCAATGTTCACACAATTGGAGATGTGAATAAAAATAGCGTTCGGTAAAAAATGTCCACTTTTCGAAAGTAAAATTTATATCCCCATCCTGTCGCTGGGACACAACAAATTACTCAGTATTAGCCGAATCAATGGACACTTGCAACTACTTATTTGGCCACTGGCCAAATTCGGTAAAAGAATTGCGCATTTAAAACGGATTTTTGTGAATTCTTGCTGCTCTTACCTGTATTCGTGGGAAATAAAGAATGTTCCTCGAATATCACAGCCATTGGGATTCTGGCGGTCTATGGTGAAAATCTTTCTGTAGTGTTCGTAGTTATTCAAATTTACCGCACCGTCGAACGTAAGGAGAATCATTTGGGGAATCTGCAAAAAAATAAAGAAAGAAAAAATAATGAAATTGTTGGAAATTCTGTAAAGGTATAATCAGTTTGTTTTTTTTTTTTTTTTTTTTACTTGGTTAGACTTTTAGGCTAATTTTGTAAATAGGTACGAACCAACTCCGAGTGTGCTTTGTAGAGAAATTAGAATAGTTAACGAATATGTATGTTCGCTAGGTAGAAGAGTTTCAGTTAAGCTCCAATTATGGGTGGGTATATTCTTTTAAGAGTCGCCTTGGGTTTCTCGCAGCAACAATTCAGTTGGATGCACTATGAAAAAGGTTTTTTTTTTTTCTGTATCTTGTCAGGTGTTCATATTTTATACAGGTATCCGAAAGGGACTTAGTTTATGCTTTTCGAGCCATTGTAAAGTTTTCATTCAGATATTGCATGCAACCAAGTTTGGCAGTTTTTCTTTTTTGGAAGATTAGTGGAAATTCCTAAACTCACAGATTTTCCTTTAAATGTTTTCACGAAAAATAAGCTATATCCAGCTCACTCGCGGCAAGGGTCCATGTTCTAGGAGTGGTCAAAGGACAAATTCATTCACATTTCCTGCAAAAAGCCAATCTCCATAATGGAGGGAGTTGACCAACTGCGTCATATCAAGGAAGATATGGCATACATACGACCGAAATAGAACAAGAAACCCGCTAAAGAGAACCCGTCCAGATATCGCCAGAGTCACAGCAATAATCACAGGGCATTGGCCAATTTGAGACTATGCGAACAAACTTGGTATCCCACACAACCCTTATTTCCGCAGTTGGGGGAATATAAATGAGAAAGAAACTCTCTCCTAGACCCAGATTGCGCACGCTGAGCTAACCTTTTTTCAACGATCTTAGCGTCATCTCGGGTAAGGGGATATTAGATGTAATCCGTTTCCTCAATTCCACAGGTTGGATATAGGCACCGAATAGGCACGCCCTTAACAATCATCACAAACTAGGTCACACGAGTCGTGTTAACAAAAAGGCACATCAAAGTGCTATACTTGGGTTCAAAGCTGAACCGCCACTTCTACCTACCTACCAATAGCTTTGCTTGAAAGACAAGCTAAATCCCTTTAAGTAAAAAATAAATAGGTCCGGAGGGACCCTAGGCCTAGCTTCTCACAACCATTCGTTTTGTGCGAGTTTTTCATTTTTGGAACGAATGGAAGGGATCTACAGTTTTATGCCGACTCCAAACGACTAATTGAGAAGCTCTTTCAAGACAGTCATACTCTCGGATGTTTGTCAGACGTTCGCGAGAGGTGGCACAGTGAAAAAAACCCTAAGCTGGAATTTGAGTTTTTGCGGGATTCGAACCTCGACCCTTAGCGTAGTAGTCCAACACATTAATCACTACGCCACTGCGCCCTCTAAGTGACGAGTTAAAAAAATCTGTCGATACCACCCACGATGACAGAGGACTCTATCTCCGATTGGAGTCATTATCCGACTGTTGGCCCCATCTTAGGAAACCACCACAATCGTCGCTGGCTACTTATTGAAAACTTGAAAATCCATAAAGATATATTATAAAGCTTCTAAGTAGGTTATTCGAGAGTAAACTAGAAAGACCTACGAGACGCAAATAGTTGAACGCCTTTTATAGGGATTTGTAGAAAACCTCTAAACCTTTAATAAACTAATCCTAATCTTTAAATAAGGTCTTAAAATACCCTTTACAAAAAGTTTGCGATAAGTAGCAGAACCTCTACTGAGCCTACGATTCACGGTTCTGCTTGGAGTCTATATTTCGCGTGCAAAATTATTTCGACAGTTGTATTTTGGTTCCCCTTTCAGAAACTATAAAAGTGCAAAGGCTGCAGTGACGGCTTCTATCATGGCCATTAAATATGCTTTTGCATCTTACTTACTTAGGTGGCACTATAGTCCGGTGTGGACCTCTGCCTTAATCCAGCGCGATCTTTGGCTAACTGCCTCCACGCGCGCCACCTAAGGCGAGGTCTTCCTCTACGGCGTTGTCCCTCCGGGTTTGAATCGAAGACTCTTCGGGCCGTAGCGTTGGTGTCCATTCGCTCTAAATGCCCCAGCCATCTGAGACGACTGATGCGTACTTTTCTGTCTAGGCCGATGTCGCTGTTCAGCTCGTAGAGTTCGCTATTAAATATCCTCCTCCAGAGCCCGTCAACGCAAACGGGACCAAAAATCACTCGAAGAATTTTGGGTTCGAAACGACCAAGGAGATCTTCATCCGCCTTCATGCCTCCATGCTTCTGCACCATAAAGCAGGACTGGTATGATGAGGGTCTTATGCAGAGTCTCCTTGGTATTTATCGACAAGGCCTTACTAATAAATTGCCTTCTTAGACCGGAGAAGTTGCTCTTGCATCTTCTAAGGGCTTAAAGTCTACCGGTACAGAAGCAGTTTATACCATAAACAAATCATACTGAGACCCCCAACTCACAATCCTCTTGCGCTGGCCCCCTCAATTTTTGCCAGGAATCCGCCATTTTGTTGTCCTATCCGTGTACGCCAATTCCTATCCGTTTTGCTTTGCCAACAGTGAAATGTAAAAAAGATTAGGTGCGAATGTGTTGGTTGAGAGGATTTTTGACATTTCTCAATACGAATTTCTATGCAACAATACTAGCGCACCTAAACTTTTTGGGAGCGTAAAATTTAGCTTGTAGGCAAATAACTGTTAATCGGTCGAAGTTGGGGGTCTCAGTATTGTCTCTGGTTTATCTTAATATATAAAAACGTTCGTGCGTATGTATGACCGACGATAACGGCTGAACCACTGAAGCTTTCCCCCTTATATTCACACCATATGTTTGTGTGGTGCTCCGGATGGTTTATGTTTATTTTAGACCCTATAGGGGGCGCTGGGGTCGCTTTTTTGAAAATTCTTATTTATGGACCGATTTGGCTCAAATTTACACCATATAACACTTAAAAAAATAGAAAGCTTTTGCCAAAATTTGGACCCGATAGGTGGCGCTGGGAGATATTTACAACAAGTTAGATTTCCCTGCACATCAATTTTGTATCAACAACACTAAATTTAATTGAAGTAATATAGTTGGCGTTGGTTGTTTACACTTTTTTGAATTTGGCATTTCCGTAATTCATATTTCATTTAGCTGTACAATTTTTTGACGAAAACTCCAAATTAGTTTTTAATCAATTTTAAATAGGTAAATAAAATTTGCATTCGATTTCCGGCACAAATAACAAAACCAAGGAAAATGTTCTTACTGGGCCAAATTTTATGATTCTTCTTTTGTTTTGTTCGTATTGGTGTATTTTAGTCACAGTCTTAAAAGATAAATTTTTGAACCCGATAGGTGGCGTTGTTGTCGATCTCCGAAACTGCTCAACCGATTTCAATGAAATTTCGTGGATGTAACTATATTCTTTGTTCCCACTTGAAGGCTAGGATACTTTTGGACCTGATAGGTGGCGCTGTTGGGTTAGGTAGGCGCAGTGGCTTAGTGGTTAGTGTGTTGGACTACTATGCTAGGGGTCGGGGTTCGAATTCCGCAAAAACCTGAATTCCAACTTAGGGTTTTTTCACTGCGCCACCACTCGCGAACGTCTGACAAACATCCGAGAGTATGACTGTCTTGAAAGAGCTTCTCAATTAGCCGTTTGGAGTCGGCATGAAATTGTAGATCCATTCCATTCGTTCCAAAAAATGAAAACTCACACAAAACGAATGATTGTGAGAAGCTGGGTCTCTCCGGACCTGTTGCGCCAACTATTTTTTTTTTTTTAGGTGGCGCTGTTGCCGATCTCCGAAACAGCTCTACCGAAATATACTATAGTTTCGGACCCTATAGATGGTACTTTGCAAAACATAAGCGGGATAGGAGAACGGGTCGTGGAAGCATTAAAATTATTAATGGACATTGTCTAAATAAAGGACTTTGCTTAATGTGAGTAGGACTTAATACGAAAGGTATGAGCAAATCCGGGTGGGTACAGCTACATATAAAAAAGACTGACGTCCGTATGTGCGCACTCATAACTCGGGAACCGATCCTTCAATTTTTATGATTTTTGGTTTAAATTCGCATGGGCCCAAGGAAGGACATATGCTACTTTTTGTCGTGAAAACAAAACTTTATGGGGATTAGTTGAATTTTTGAATTCTTTGGATGTTCCGGGCTTACATCTATACAATTGAAAGTCGGCTCAGTTATAAATTTGTTGCGCAACCTCAATACACCGAGACTTTGTAACAGAACGCGTTTGATTTGGTGGTAAGGGATCCCAAATCAAATGCCATGCAAGTGACGATTTTGAGTGGAATATCCAAAGGCAAACACTCTCATTCCGAAAGATTCCGCTTATTCAGAACGATTTGCCATTCGTATTTAAGCGACTTAAATTTCCTGCGCGTCTCGCTTTCACTGTGACAAATAATTTGTTGCAAGTATAATCGATGGATGTTTGTGCATTTGTAGTATCAATCTTGAATTACCATGCACATGGTCAATTTAGTGAAAAGCGGAAGGTTGGCCGAAACGTCAAAATCGTTGCGGTTTGATTGAAACAAATCAACATTGCTTTTTGTCATTTATTTCTATTGCAATTAAAATAACTTTTGAATGAGGCATTTTAATTGGCCGAATTACATAAATTAGCAAGCGTATTGTACATGCTCGGAATTATTATTTTCATTACATTAACAAATTTGGGCGGAACGAAGTTTGCCGGGTCAGCTAGTACCTAATAAAGCTGATAAATACGTGGTTTTTTTTTTTAAAGTGCTCAGTATAGAAAGTCCATTGTAAGAAAACTTTAAGCCTTCTAAAAACCTAGAGAAGGCTGGTGAAGGTGTACATGCGCAAGTGGATCCTCCTAACTCACTCTCTGTTAGTGTCACTAAGTTATGACTTCAACATTTTTCTTTAACGGCAGGAAAGACCGCCTGCCTTTTAGACTCTTGTTGGTAGGGCTGAAAATACATACTCGATGGGAAAAGTACGCGCTAAAAATTTTAAGATACATCTCACGGTAGCTTTCCAAGAGTCATCTTGAAGTTACCATCGATAGTAAAGTCTTCCGAGAAAATATTTCGAAACAAAGTCTTAAACACTGACACTGTTACCAAGAGCATTTCTGGCAAAACTTGGGGCCTATCGCACTGATAAGAGCTTTATAGATCTACCCTCCAGTCATATGCATCGGTATGAGCAGAACTCTAAAAAACATGCTCCGGTTGTATGGGAACGGGCTGTTTTTCATACCCTCGGTTGTACTCAATGATGTTGAGGCGCCAATGATGCTATCTCCATAGAGAGTATAAGTACATATTCTTCGATTATAAGGAAGGAAAGTGAATCATCGTCCTACACATGGATATGCCATATGATGCATGATGGTTAGCTTAGTTTTTGGCTAGTTTTAAGGTCGACTTATGACTTTCAGTTCCGCTTTCGTCTATAGGGTCTGATTTCCACTGATAGCTCCAGGCAATCAGAGTTCTGGTGCTGGACTACGGTCTCATTTAACAAGACTCTCCAAACAGATTGTTTTCCAGCTCCCTGAAGTTACGCCCATCAAGTTGTCTGGGGTAGAGCTGGTATTGTGCTTGACACCTACAAATTGAAACCGCAATCTGCTGCCTTTCCTTCAAAGACAGACATAAAAGTTTGTTCTCTACGTCCCATATGCACCTGGCATCTCAACTGTTGTAATTTAAGTCTTTGTAGGTCAATGTCTATATCTATAATTAGCTTGCTTAAATAGGCTACAAAGACCGTACGACTTTAACCAAAGCTTGCACTGTTAATTGGTTTTAAATAAATACACGCTTTGATGGCACGACTGTTCGGGCTTCAGACGTGCAAGCCCATAGAACACGGAAGCCAACATCCAAAGTTCGAAGTATTCCATAATACCAGTTGACTGCATAGCATTTTAAAGCCTTGGGCTTGAGAATGCAATCATGTGCAACGTTTGTAGATAGAAACAAGTGTCCCTCTTGCCCCTGTTTGTACTAAGCTCCAAATTTTGGGCACTAATGTGATGAATGGTCATCCTAACTAAAGAGCCTTTCAAATTTCAGTAAATTGGCTTGACGATCATAGTTTAGACCGTCTAAAAGTTGCTGTAAAATGGCTTTATTTTTCATTTCGAGGAGCTCAACATATTTACTTGCAAACCATCATTATGAGAAAATTCATCCACCTAATTGCCACACCGCACCCCCTAATATACCGCGGCAGACACCTCAAAAGGGCAACTTGCTTTTGACCACATTCACGGCAACCCACCCACAGTTAATCATTAACTTTGAATGCCCCAGACCACCTCTGCTGAAACCAGAAACCGAAATGTATCAAATGACGGACCATCTGCCCTCTAAGACCACAAACGCCAGTCCTTAATGCATTCTCATTACGCGAAACTTAATTGCGATAATTACTCCGACAAATACAAATTATTATCATTGCCCACTTGGTGTCACCCGCAAATGGCCAATATAAATGTCAAAGCAATGCAACAACACCCAACTGACCACCGCACCTCCGACCACTAATCGTTCAGTGTCCTAGTGCACGGTAAGTGAGCACACCAACCTCCAAGGGGAAATTGTTATTCTCGCGTGGGTATGACCGCACAGAATCCGACAACAAAACTGAGCCACCTTCTTCTTTAGCGCCATGGAAAGGAGCAGAAGCTCCAACAATGCGGATCGATTTCTAATTATCCCTTAATTCACTAAGTCCAGTCCACTACATCTACAGTGCAAGCAACAATCGACCATGTTAACAATGCTAGAGAGATGTTTTACAATTGCGAGGAAGCAGCAGAAAAAATAAAATAGATCCCCCATTGGACAAGGACTCTTTATTTAATCGAAAATTATATCGAGTTGAGAGGTATCCTTGCGGAAGGTTGATGTGTCCTTTAAACACGGTTAACGGGGAACGCTGTGTGTAAAAAACTGCAAGTGGAGGGAAGAAAATCTAATTACTAAAGTTAAAATGGGCCAGATCATCCCATAGACAGCGCGGGCGAGAGCGAGAGAGGAGAGAGAGAGATGACGCTATACAATGTGGAAACTTGTAATTGATGATTTTCAGTTCTGGCGTTGGCTTTTTTCCCATGGTGGTGACTAAACACCTGAAAAGGGATATTACATGATTATAGCTAGATTTTGTGTTCCCCCATTGGCAATATCCTTTCATAATACAGACGTCCTGCTGAGGAACAATCAAAAGGATAAGAGATTGGAAAAAAATGTACTGGCAGAGGGACAGCAGGGAAAAAATGCGGAGACCAGATGAAATTCGGAACAATCGTTGAGAGATGACCACTCACTGATTATGTGGCCATTGAAAGGATATACTCCTGCTGCTTTGTCATGGTTTGTAGAAGGAATTACGGTCTTCCATTTGAGATTGTGTGCCTGTTACTTGGTGACCTTCTTCACAAAATTTATTGATTACTTTCTTTAGTGAAGCAGACAAGTCCCAAGTCGGTGAAGACTGATGAAGATCTGTTCGAGTTTGAAAGGTGATTTTATTTTTTTGTGCTATCCCACAACTTGAGGGTTTACTTGTACAAAGCACGGTTGCAAGGTCAGAATTGTATGTCATTGGGAAATATTTGCAGTAAGCAGTAACGAAAAGGAGACAGTTGTCATACATTGGTCATAGCCATAGCTGACATAGAGAGGAATACGGTGATTAAATTTTATTCGTGCATCCAATTCACACTCGCTTTTAGAAAGTAAATTTGATCTCTGGCAGTTGGCAGCAGTGTTAATGCAGAACCTTTTTCCACTTTCCGATTTTATATCTAAGGTTAGCAAGCTTCCAATAGCCAATCGAAAGTTAGTAACTGAATGATTTCATTCATTCAGTAATTCAGTTGATTATTGAGACTTTTTTTTCTGAAGACATACTTGAGCCTTACTAACAACTAAAAATGTGATATTTGTACAAATATTTAGTTTTTTTTTAAATGATATGTTTGTACATTATTTATATATTTTAATTTTTTAAATTTTATTTAAATGATTCCATATTGGACAGCGTGCCATTCTAAGTCCAATATGCGGGACGCAACGAGATGAAAATGTAAAAAAATAGCTATGCAAATACAAACATAGCTTTTTAAAAAAATAAACTGGACATGATAAGAACGTGTCGAATTATTTTCTATTCCCTATTATGATGTAAGGTTGTAGTTTGCTATAGTAATTGCTTAGGATGATAAAGTCGTTTCTAAAATAATTTTAAAAGAAATTTTACATAATTTTAATAGCTTACCCCTATAGCGGATCATGAGTTAAAAAATGTCAGAAGGATCTATTCAACTTATACTTCTTTGCGCGTCTAAATATTAAATGGAATATACGCTAAAAATTTCACGAATCTGTGTTTTTGATGTATAGAGATAACTCCGTTCAAAAAGTTTAGCGGAAACCAACTCAACACGAAAACAACACGAAAATTCTAGAATTATACAATAAACTCAGTGGCGTCTCGTCAGGGTGTGCTAGGTAACCTAACGAAAAAAAAAAAAAAAAAAAATCCCCTATCAAACATTGTGTAATAAATAATAATACTGAGTGGGGAAGCGAGGAGTAACAACGATTCTAGCTAGTTCTTGGGGTTTCGCCCTGACAATTGGAGAAAAATCGAAAAACAAGTTCATTTCCTGACAGGGGAAAACGAAATGTCTTCCCAAGTGGAATTATATACGGAGAATTGACTGTCAGAATTCAAAAAACTATTCAAACAATCACTTCAAGGAGTCTGATGATGAATTAGTGGCGTAGTTCGAAATAGATATCATTCCTACCAAAGTGACTGTGTTTACGAGTTGTTGTTAAGAGTTATTCTCTCAAACATTTATTCATAAATAAATAATAATAAGAATAACACACACAAATATGATATGATTTTCATGCTCAATTTTGAATCATTTCTTTGTCGCCAGAACAGAACGAAGAATCTCCAAGCTACCTTAAGTTAAGTTTAAGTTTTAAGGTTAAGTTTTAGTCAGCATTTCTTACGTTCGCAGAATGTCTATAATTTTAATTTTGTTGTGGAGGCATATTTTAAGGTTACCAAAAAGAATTATATAGCGAAATAAAAATAAAACAAAACTAAAAAAATAAACCCAAATTTCCCCCTAAACAATATCTACACCCAGATTTCCCCTTCTCGACAAAAAAAAACCCTAAATCTGGGGGAAAACCCCAAACTGCCAACGCTAACGCTGATACCTACAAAATTTTCCCAGTATTCATCCCCATCGTCATTCGTCAACCGCACGCCGTGGCCGTACATAAAATCGCATTACTTTGATGAACTTGCAGTGAACTCGTGCGACGGTTTTCTATGCACTGGCTGTATTCTTATTTGCTCTTCTTTTGCATCTGTTCTGTTCTGTTTCCGTAAAGCGTCATACGTCAAATATTCACTGAAAGTCATCGATGATCGTGGAAAAAAAAAAAACAGTGGACGAAAGCCAATGAATGAAGTGGTTTAAGTGGTTGCAGTTTCGTGCGGTGCTTTTGATTTTGAATGAAAAAAGTTATATTTTTTCTATATTTAATTTTAAAAATTAAATAAGATGTCAATAACACCAGAACAATGATTGAGAAAACAATAAATGCAAAGTATTTTCAGGCAATTAATTGATATTTAAAAAAAAATATATAATTTTCAAGAATTTCACACCCATCTAAATAGTTCACGCGACGCAACTGAATAAATAATAAACTAAATACTGAAATTAGACAAAAATAATACCCATATGATTAATAAAACGAACAATTAAAAATTAAAGGAGTCGCAATACAAATATTTTAGAAATAAAGAAATAAACCGAAAATTATACACTCGAAGTATCGAATGAAAAATAATCGTTCAGTCTCAGACTTACCTACTAAAAAAAATAAAAAGTTGAACGATTGAAATCATTCAAACTTATTATCGAAGGAAAATATTAGTTGAACGAAAAACCGAATGAGTGAATGGAATCGTTCAAACATACTATCGAGTGAAAAATATAGTTACTAACTTTTCGTTCAATTACTGTTTCATTCGATAGCAGCATGAATGATTTTTCAGCTACTATCGAATGGAAGATTTTTCAGCTACTATCGAATAAGTCGATAGTTTTCATTCGACAGTCCCCAACACTAGTTTTGAAACTTAAGTCTGAGAAGTTCTGAGAATATGACTTAGCTCTCACCAATCCCTCCCCAATTGATACGTCACTTTCTCACCTTCCCAGTGCCGTTAACGGGCCTACTGTTCTTCCCTCTTTATATAGGCTTAGCTATAGAACTGTAGACATTTCAAAACTATGACTAGTTTTACTAGATTACAAATTCTTGAGCTTAAATTACCTTCGAGAGATAGAAAAATCAGCACATTTGAAAACAACCTTTCAGCAAATTAGTCTACAATTACGAGGGTCAGTAACCATCTAACCGGCCAGAGGTTTTGAAATTGGTAGCCTTGTACGAACTGTTATCGAAAATGGTGGGCGCAACAATTCCAAGTCAAGTGTTTTCACAAAATTTTCGAACTCCACCAATAGCATGGATAAGCAGACAAGACAAAAGCGAATCCCTCTTTTCAAAATATGATTTTCCTTGGGAAACCTTCGCCTAGCTGGTCAAAATGCTTCCTCATCAGGACGGGTTTGGGGTTAACTTTTCTCAGCTTGAATGCATAAAATCACTTAAGTTAAGTGCTCAGCACAAACAGCTCCCACTCATAACAGAATCCTTCCATAAAGCAATCAAATTCCACAAAGGCTACAGCCAACAGCTCATTGAGCTTCCAGAAAGCATTTCCGATAATTTCGAATAAAGCTTTTTCGCCCCCCATTTAATCACTTTTAATGGATAGACCGAAAAAAAAAACCCATCTGATTCTCAATGAATGTCCTGGTCCGTCCCAAAAGGAGTCGCAAATTCTGTGCCTTCTTCCAACCATGAGTACATACACCAATTCAAAAGGAATCGCGATCAAATGTCGATTTCAAATCCATTGAGGCATGTTTAACTCCATGACTGGTCGTCGACGGACGATGGGTTAAATAATCAGGAAGAGACTTGGTTAGAATAGCGGGAAACAACAACGACGACAGTGAGGATTTCCACAATAACGACGACCGACGACAACGATATTGGATTATGCCAATGAGTTAGTAAAACTATTTCAATTTTCAACGTTCACCCATGATTCGCACACACAGAATATAGACGGAGAGGAACATAGTCGACGAAGAAACTACAAACCGTCGATGGAACCGATGCGATGCCAGGACACGATGCGACGCACGGTGCGATTGCGGATGAATGCAGTCCTGATGCAATCCAATTTCATTTAGTGCCACAAATGTGGGTCATCATCAGCATTCCGAGTCAGGCAGACAAATCGCGCGAATCGCGAACTTGCATATCCTTTCCGTTGGCATTTGCGTTGATTTCTGATGGAATTTCCCAAGAATGTCCTATGGACACAGAGTGTATAGTTGTATGGGGTGGAGGACATTCGATTTAGAATATTATCCGCTCGTTAATCTTGAATCAGATGATGATGATGACGACGAAGGATTTCCATGACCAATAGTACCAGCACTACCACCACGGCCGCACTGTCATCCCTCCAACATCAGTTGCTGGAGAACGAGGACGAGCACGAGGACCACGATGATGATGCTGATGGCAATGGCTAAGGAATTGGAAGTGATTTTGCATTTTGTTTGATGCGGATCGAATACAACATCTGGTCAAATGGATGCAATGACAGAAGCCGGAATGGTCTGCCGCTCGACTGCTGTGCAATATCCCCGAGTTTGGGGATTATCGAAATTGATTTCGAAATGCGTCTCCTAAGTGGTAGTGCGAAGTGGATATTTGGGAAACTTTCGCCGCGTAATGGAATTGATTTAGATTGAGAGTTTGCTGTTTGCTGTTATTCGATTTAAGCTTATGCTGATGAGGGACAGTTAATGGCGAAAGTGGACCATAATAAATATTTACCGTTGAGTGATATAGTTGCAAGATTGCATGGGGTTGCGGGCTTGTTTGTTGTTTCGGTTGGTTTGCAAAGGGATTCGTTTTTTTTTTGCTGGATTGCGGGATGCTTTCGCTGGAAATAAGTTTTCAGATAAATTTATAGAAAGTCGTAGGACGGTGCCATTTAGAGTTGTCCTATTTAAGTAAGCAAAATTCTAACCTGGTAACATTTTTTAAAGTTGGATGGGACATTATATTCACTTGTTCTCAGTCGAAACAGCTGAATTCTTTTCAACTGCTAGTGTGAGTCTCTTAACGTTTTCCTGTTGATCTTGTTGATCTAGTGAAATAGTCTCAAGGCATCCGAACAGATTTCTTTCACATATATATACAATAAATGCTTATGCATTGAAATATATGACAGGCGGTCTATAAAACAGACTGACTTGGATAGTTCTGCAGGTTAGGTACTCTTAATGCATTTTCCAAAACTATAGTTCGCCAGTGGTATAAATTTTACACAATAAGGACCTGGATTTCCTGTAAAAGTTGGCAGACAAAACAGTTGTAAATATTGCAATGTTTTGTTTGAAAAATACTATTGGTTAACTATTTACCTGAAAACAGAGTATAAGTTATTTTAAAGTTTTAAAGTTTAAATTGAGTTTTCGAGGTATGAGCTGTTTTTAAAATTATTATATATTCGAATTGAAAATTAAGGACGCAACAATTTTAAGAACATTATTATTACTCTAAATTTTGTATTTTGGTCAAAATCGTTATTGCCGTTTTCAGGTAAACTAAATAAAACTAAATTTAAAAAAAAAAAACTACTTTTTCCGAAAATCCATTTTACGATAATACAGAAAAAACAAGTTAATTAAATAAACCAAAATACCTGACTGACTGTACCTATACAATCTGACAAAAATATGCGCAGCCTCCGACTGCCAATTAGTCATCCTTAAAAGTGCTTGTTTTAATCTTATTTACAGTCAGTCGGGTTTTTTTTTTAATTAACTTTTTTATTTTGGGCTATTTTTTTTTTAAATGTAGATTTTTATATTTATTTGTCTAGCCAATGACACTCCGGGAAAGAATATCAATTTAATGACACCTCAATCTTTAAAATCGGTCAAGCCGTTTGGGCTGCAGGGCGTCACGTAGGAACGTACATAGGATACGCGCGAAACACATAACCCTCCCTGTGTCCAGTCGGGTAAAAAGGGATACGTTATGTAGCCGCAGTTCTTTGTCAACAAAGACCTCCACCGTTCTCGAAGTCATACAACTTATACATCAGGATAAGAATCAAACGACCAAATGGCTGATTTTTGACAGATCATATGAAAAGTCTATGATCGTGCTAGACAGGTTTTTCCTAAAAACTCTTCCTAAAAGCAAAATATCTTCCAGGTTCATGCTTTTTTCCATTTTCCATTCCAACCGTACACCGGTTTTTATTACTACCTTCTTCAATCGTCCAATACATGAGCTCATATAGCTCATTTATTTTTTGTTACCTGCTACATGCACTTAAAATTAACGATGTAAATAACCAATATGGAATCCCCAGATGGGAAGGATGGTATTATGACAAATCACTCCTTAAAGCAGAATACTTTTTTGGGAACAAGTAACTATACTTACTTCGACATCCTAATCCTAGATCGATTCACCCAAAGTGTCCTCATTTACTAATGGATTCAAATTCAAAATCCACTATAACTCACTATACCAATACTCTGCCATCAATCTCTTGCCAAATGCCCCATGGGACTGCGCTTGTACAGCAATTCCAATGAACTTTAGCCCGAAAGTCCCATATGCATTCGCAAAGTTCATAAAGCTCCTTAATTTGTCATTTCATAAATAAGTTTGTTCATTTAAAACACAACTTGAATCTGCCTCCCAGCGCAGGAGACATGATTAAACATCCTACACAGATTGGCCTGCCCCATATCCGCAAGCTGTCTCCACAATGTGACTCGACTTCCAGCCTCTGTATAGTAGGTATTCACAAGCCAAAGTCCTTTTTGTTTGGAAATGGGCGAAAACTTCCATTACATTTGAAAACTAAGGTCCCCAAAGTGTATATGTCGGTCGGTATGCCCAAAACTAACATCTAGTGGATTTATCCTTAATTAAAAGTGTATCCTCTGCCTCCCCTTCTAAGGACTGTGTGGATATTTCAGTTAGCAGCACCCAAAGGACGATGATGATGACAAACGAATGAAGGAATGTCATTTATGTAAGTTTGCCCACCCAAAGGAGCTCATTAAATTTTAAGGACTATTATAGCATATTCAAATTTTTAAACTTGTTCAAAAAGGAAGACTTCCTGCTGGCACTTACCTTGTCCAATTCGAGATCGCCGGGGATGCTGGTACCGTCCTTTGAGCAGAAACAATATGGCAATTCACATTGATCTGGATCACACCTCTCGGCCAGGTCCACTGGAGCGTCTGTTATAGTTGCCGGAGCTGCAAATCGAACAAGAAAAGAGCAAACGTGAAAAATAGCGTTAACTACGAGTATGAGTTGTGGTGTTACTATGAAATGCATCTCCTAAGCCCGCGAGTGTTTTTGATACAAAAATAAAAAATAAAAAAAAAAAAAAATAAAAACCAAACCTGTAAAGGATTTTCGATGAATTTCTGAATATGGTTGTTGTTTTTCTTCCCCCCCTTACAAACAGCTACAGTCCTTAAACTGTATGCTCACCCGTTTTGCTATATTTTTCTTATGTCAGTGTAGTGTGCAACTGGGATGAGATATCCCTATCCCATTCCCGTCGTCAGGCAGATTGAAGGATAATAGATGCGAAGAGTGCGAGTTCATGTAGATGGGGAATAAATATTTGAGTCGTTTTGTCTAAATTGATTGTCGGAAGCGATAAATGTTTAAACATCCATTTTGCGTGAAGTTCTAGCTCAATATTATCTTTTTCGCTTTTTTCCCTATCGTTTTTACTCTTTTCCCCGTATCTACTTGAAGGGGTATTTGTATTTTTCTTTTCAACTCTTGTTGTTCTTGTTATGATGTGAGGCAAACACAGAAAAATAAAAGCAGAAAAAGATAAGATGCGATATCTCGTATGAAGAGATACATAAATTTCGATGGATTCGGATACGTGCTGTGTGCGGAATGGAGTTGTGTTTTATTGTTTTTGTTTCGGTGGAAATCTTTAATATCGGATTACATAGAGAAAAACGACGCATGGTTTCCAAAGTGAATTTGAAGACAAATTGATGGTGTTACATCTATTTACTGAGCTCTATTCGAGTGGAGCTTGAGATTCTGGATGGGAATTTGCCACTGGAAATGGGTTTTCATTGTTGAATCACTGAGATGGAATGGGTTGGAGTGGAGCGAAGCTGCTACGATAATCAGGGGAGACAAATGTGTTACTTATCTGAGATAGTTTAGCCGTGACTTACTTGGCAAGTAGGGCCAAGCGCAGTCTGTTGCTTTAGTTGAGATATACAAATGGATATACATATGTCATATATTCGTAGCATCATGTGTCGACAGCGATCCCTCTGAGGATCTAATTGAAAAGTCGAATGCAAGAGTCTTAACACTTTACCACGCAAAACGCTCTACCTCCTTGTTGAATATAAGAAACATCTTTTGGTTCTTTAGGCTAACTCCTATAACTACTTGAAGTAAAATATTTTAGGGAACTGGTACTCCCTTCGTTTCTCTCTATGCCTTGTAGAACATCGCAGAAGCTACAATTACCCATGGCTTGCAGTTAGTCTCTTTTGATAGAGCTGGGCATTGCAAAAAGCAGTGGGGCCCACTGTTACACATTTCGAGGTTTATGTTAGAATCGAATACTCTTGATAGCACGGATGAATAGGGCACAACCCATCAATTGTCCGAAAGGAACTTCTTGAATGTACCCTACACAAAAGGGTCGAAAACAAAGTAAGTCTATTATTTCTCTCTTAACCACTTCAAACGTTGACAAAACTGACGCAACCAACGAAGGAAAATCAATACCACATACGACCAGGGTTGCCAGAACTTCGCTTGCCCAAATCTTAAAAGAATGTGGCCCGAAATCGTTGCCCAGAAAGATAAGCCCAAATATCGTTTAAAATGTTGGTATTTCCCCGACTTATGCGCGCCGCGAATTTTATCTGACGTAAATCATCTGCAATTGGCTTTTGTGGAATGTGTGAAATCAAAAGGCCTGCAAAATAAATTGTTGTGCACATTTTGATTCCGTTCTTGTGAAACATTGATTTTATTAACGAGTCTAGCTCGGTCTGAGGCTTACCTAACTTACTTCGTAATACAAATATAAAATTAACTATAAAAAAAGTACCTCTTCACGCGCTGTCGTCGTGACACTCGAACGTTTTGCCGATCTTGCAGCTTGTGCATGATCTCATGTTGCGAGCTCAAGTTAGAGATATCCGGCGACGACGATCACTTGCTACTGGAATCTGTTGTGTCAGCAGATAGCTCTGGCATGCATGTTGAACGACTGTTCGATGTCACTTGACTACAGGAGTTCTGCCAAATTTTAAAAGTGCGGGTTTGTTCGAAAATATTTCTTTTTTTAGTTGTGTGAAGGAATAAAAGAAACAAAATTAACACAAAATATGTAAAACGATATATAGCCCAAAATTGTGTTGCCCGCTCATGGAAAAAATGTCTACCGTTATTTTAAGAAAAAAGATAGCCCAACATAAGATAAAGCACCCAATCTGGCAACACTGCAAACGGGCACCACCTATTTACCATTATAGGTACATTTTTCAAAGAGAGAGACAATCGTGAGCTGAAATCTTAAACGGCTAGGCTTGAGTGAAACCGTGGGCGACCATCCAAGACAACTGCCCTCTTCCAGAAAGCCTTAGAATAGTAAATCCTAAATAAGTTGGATAGCACTGAAAAAAGTTACACCAAATGCTGTTTTTTATTGGCTCCTATATATTATTCAGAGACAACCATAGGGATTGCTTGAGTAGTTCGATCGTGATGAGTATTTAAATTCAGATGAGTGTTTAAATCCACGTCAGCATGTCAAATTTCGACACCTTAATCATTGTGTAATAGCTCTTGAATATCTTAAACTAATGATTTTGATTTGGCTATAGCCATAGGAGGTGTTGAGAGTACCTACAGCTTGTCTATCGAAGAAAATGGAAATATTCCATCGAGATATTGATTTCGCGCGCTGCCGTTTTCTCTGCCGTCCTAAATACACCCAAACTTGGCAAGTAACACCATAAAAGTAGCTTAATTTAGTAAGCCTGCGTCACAAGTGGCAGTATTTCTTCTGAAACTGTAGATCCGCATATTTTATGAGAGTATGTGGAGTCAGTCTCTAGTGTAGACAATGTCCAATAACAATTTTAATTATACAACTTTACAAATAGCGTTTGATTTTTCTTTTATGTTTTTGAATGGTAGGTCTCACTACCCGGTTTCCTATCCCGCTTATCTTTTGCAAAGTGCCACCTATCTGGTCCAAAAGTATCCTATCTTTCAAGCGGGAACTAACCATATACATCCTCAAAATTTCATTGAAATCGATTGTTGTTTCGGAGATCGAAAACAGCGCCACCTATCGGGTCCAAAAGTATCCCATCTTTTAAGAATGCCTAAACCTGAAATAAAGCAATACGAACAAAACAAAATAATTATCATGAAAATTGGCCCAGCGTTTATCGAGTTATAACGTCATCGAATTTCACCCCAAAAGAATTATATTAATAAATAGAAGAAGAAGATTTTTCTGATAGGCAGGAAAACGAAATTTGGACAAAACTGTTTGTAGGCATATATGTAAATATAATGACAATTGTAGGAGGTGTATAAGGACGTTGTAGGATTAGAACAAGTTTGCCACATACTTTGCGAATAATACCTTAACCAAAACATAATAAATGCTTCGCAGAAGCTATTTGTGATGAACGGGAGGCATATTTTAAAAGACTTCTCTGATCCCAAGTAGCTATTTAACTTCGGTAAGTTTTAAATTTGTAATTTAGACAACCACTTCGAAAGAGCTTTTATAGTATTTGTTAACCGAAGGAGAGCGATTTTGAAGCAACCGAAACTTAATTTCATATCCCTCTATAAAGCCTTTTTATATTCTTCGCAAAGATCTTCAAGAAGTTATTTTCAGAGCATATACAAAGGTTTTATAGAGGGATATGAAATAAAGTTTCGGTAAGATCTCTATTAGACTTCTAAAAATATTGAAGGGGATGTATGGAAAGTGAATTGCTTAGATAAAGCTTGTGATTCGAAGCGTTTTCGAGAACCTTCTGACTGGAGGCATTATAAAAGCATTAAGTTGCCATGCAGTCAACCGCTGGCGATTGGACGAATTTTTTTAACTTACCAAAGGAGGCTTTACAGAGGTTAAAATAAGTTTGATATGAAATGAAATGAATTACAGCTGTCTAATCTCATACTCAAATTCAGGACAATCTAACAAATAAATAGAATTACTTCTATGGCTAACTAATAAATCTGGATAAAATGTTTACTGAGATTCATGCAAAATCTGCTTGGAGAAAAACGCATTTGTGATCCTTAAAATCGCGGTGGTATATATACACGGGAAGCTGACAAAAAAAAAAACAAGTCAGAAGAGCACCCATCTACCATCCCATGGTGAATATTTTCTACGCCCTGACAGTCTTTTTACACAACATGTTTGAGGAAGTCTTTTGCTTTAAAATTCTTTGTCTCAAGGATTATGGGTAAATTTCCTTGTTGTACCGTAGGCTTCGTGTGCCAAATCCTATACCAACCAAGATCCTCAAAGTCTGATCTACGTTCTTAAAACCCCATTATGTGGATGCCACTAACATTAGGTAGGAAGGCATATTACAGGTAACTAACAGTAGGTCCATGATTTTCACTACGGAATTCATTCAAAAGAACAAGTCTATTACAGTTCCAGCTGAGCTTGAAATAATTTCAACTATAAATTAGTCGACTTTTGTCGCTGTAACCGAATTTTGTGACAATGTTCCCCCATATGCGCTTTGTTCTGTTACATAAGGATGCACCTCGACACACACTTCTTAAGCCCCATAAATCATTCAACACAATACGAGCCAGTAACGAAGGACCACCAACCACCATAAAGCAAATCATTCACCTTGGCCGGGCATATAAAATAGGCAGGTTGGGTGTAACCTTCCACCAGTTGGATATTTTCCTGCACAACTTCTGATTCCCATACACTCCATATTTAATTTGGAATCCCGGCAAGTCTCCTCTTTCATTAACATGCAGACTTAGTGAAATGGCAAGCATACCGAAAGCTCAACCATTTAGGCAGATGATTCACAACTATATGTGAGGCACTCATGTCCTTGCCATTTTCATTACATATAAAATTTTATTCACTCAGCACAGCCATCGGTTTCCATAGCATTGTCACATCAAAGTCAAAATGTGCATTTGCAGATCGAAATGGCAAACATTTATGATGTCTGACAAAGCTACCAATAACCATTGCAAACAATAACGGTATGCTAAAAGTATATATATGCAGCTTTAAGTATTCAATTGCACTTACGTCAGCAAATATTCCAACCAGTGCAGTGATGGAAAACAGCCAGAACCAAGGATGCTTCAGAAGGGATTCAACTCCTTTAAAATCATTACAACGATACAAATTCTGCAATCAATCGGGACTACATGAAAATCTCGAAAATCCATCTCTTGCAAGTCCTCGAAGAGTGTGAGCTTAAATCCAAAACACAAACACACAGTCACACACACACATACTGATATGTACCGCACTGACAAAGAACACTCACTCCCGAGTAGTACCTACCGACTACGAGTATATGCAAATAGTTTCAAGGACTCCCTTATCCCGTTCCCAAAATGAGCATATTTGTATTTGAGAACAGAAAAAGGAGACGCCCGAAATAACACATAAGTGCTGCGCAGAGACAGAGTAAATTGGAATCAATTTGAAATTTCCAAACAGGACAATGACCGTCTCCCGGGGATGTCGTTTACTTGGGAATCACTTTATTTTTTGCCGTTGTTGTCTGTATCCTTAACGTTCGATGGAATGCAAGGAATTTTGAGCAGGAAAATGTGACTTTCGCGAGAAGGTACACTGCACAGTTGCAGTGTGATGCATTTCTTGATGATGTAACTGTTTCGCAAACTCTACACTACTCCGGTTGCTGTTCATTTGGGAGCTAGATCAAAAAACATATTTTCCAACATAAAATGTCCCTTTCTGTGTGGAATGTCGTGTTTCACGCTTTGAATCCTTTGCTCAATGAGTTATGAAATTACACAAGAGAAAAATACATGTGAGGAGGAGGACCAAGACACCCGAAACAGGATGTGTGAGTGTGATGTCTTCGAAAATGTATTGCATAGTAGATGGAATTTTCTAATTTATTTTCGCCAGAAAATGCTGTCTCGAATTAATTTTCATAGAGCACATGGGATGGGAGCCATGAGGTAGGTGCTACAATTTACAATGGAAGGGCCTTACACCCAGGCGAGCTCCAAGGGTCATCGATTCAAGAGCGCCGCACCAACAAAGTGAGTGAATGGTTTGAGCTGAAGATACAAAGAGGTTTCAATCTCAATCTAATTTTATATCTTCATCCGATGAGTGGAATGGTGGCCGATGGTCGTCGTCGTTGTTGCTACTGATGGTCGGGTAGATATATGTGAGTTGAGCATGAGCGCCCAAGAGATGGATGTCCTTTTTCGGGGCAGCTCTCATGGTAGCATATGCAAACTTTTGCCTCAAGATTAATGACGAGCATGGTAGGTGACAGTGGGGCCGATATCGGAGCTACCTACATGTAGGTAGGCCACTTTATTAAGGGATACGTTTTGATTTGGTTGTGCCAATGCCAATGTTATGGAAGGCGCTGCTGCACAATCAGCCGGGAAGCAGAAATATTTACTATTCGAAAATTAAGTCTCCCTAGCGTTCTCAAGCGACTAATACTAGTTAAAAGCGCTTTTTGAAGATCCCACTAAAAAGCGTTTGGGTATGAAAAGCAATGGTGACGAAATGGTCACCGCATAGCATGTGGATTTTTAAAAACTTCTTAGGAAGGAGCTGGCAACGAAAACAGTTGAAAGACCGCATTGCGGCTGTTTCAGCGGTATTTCAGGGTGTTTCAGGGAGTGGCAGTGCTGCAAAGTCCTGGGATTTCCTCCTATTCGCAGGAGTTTCGGTGTCGGGAATGGCATCGCTCTTGTGGGGTTCTCGATTTCGGTGAAAGGGAAATGTGACTTTGCTTCGGGCCAAAGGGTATTAGCAACACTGGGGAGTAGCAAACCTAGCTTAGCCCTATATACCATGAAGATCAGAAGTGGGTACAGAAAAGTTCTACGTAAGCAATGGAACAAGCGAACGGGTCGGACAAGCTATAAACGAGACCCTACATTCCTTATGAAGATCAGAAGTGGGTACAGAAAAATCGTACGTTAGCAATGAAAGACCGAAGATCCTCGATCGATTTGTAGAATCACTAAAGAGCTGAAAGTTATCGTCATAGCTTCAAAAGACACCCGGTAAAAAATTTCACCGAATCGTTGCTATGAGCAATGAGGATCCTTTTTTTTTTAAGAACTTTAAGCACTTTGAA
Source organism: Cheilosia urbana (assembly GCA_946477585.1). NCBI lineage: Eukaryota > Metazoa > Arthropoda > Insecta > Diptera > Syrphidae > Cheilosia > Cheilosia urbana. The sequence continues at coordinate 11,247,224 of OX297854.1, read as the reverse complement.
AATGGTTTTAGACGACAAAATATTCACCAGTACATGCAGTAGCTCAATACTTAGTACGTTGGAGTACTGACTGAGGGTTTCAAAGTTAAATTCCCCGAAAAACACAAATTACGAGCCTTGAAGAGGCTCTCTCGGTTCTGTTTATAGCTCCGCCAACAACATCTGCTGAGCTCCTGCATCAACTTGTGAATTGAAATGAGAGAGCTTGAAAATATAAAAAAAAAAATATATATAATAAATAAATATAATGATTACAAATAATCTAAGTAATGTCATACTTTGGATAATGAATTTCCTACAGCAATGACGGAAAATTTCCTTTATTGCAAAGCCGCGTTATATCTGTTTATGTTATAAATTATATTTATATAACATATAGACCGTATGTCGAACGCAATGTAAAAGTAACTTATATTTAACAGTAGGAAGAGTTTTATTTCTGTTAAAGGGAAATTTCTTAATCTGGCTCCAAATTGCCCGCCGAGGTAAAAATCATTTTTAATTTTAATGGAAGAGACATTCCATTAGCCATTTGGCTACTAATAGTTTTTGAGTGATATTATTTCTCACTTTGGGTAAGAACTAAGTACAATTTTGTTAAGTTATTTCCCAATCAGGGTGGTCTCAATTCGCATGTGGAGTTCCTTCCCGTGGATTTATTTCCCTGCACCCCCAACAAAACGAGACGTGAAATAAAATAAAACGATAAGACGAAATTCTCAAACACTTGACACTATTGCATTTTCCAAGGCAAAATTAAACCATAATTGACATTAATTATTAATTTTGAAGGCGAAATAATGTCAAATTTTTAATCTGGCATTATTTCGTTTGGGTCTATTTTACGTCACCTCAACAGGGCTCTTCTGCCTTGTCCAGTGCGTAAGAGGTATACTCGCAGTACATTGCCAAATTTTGACAGATCTTTACTATAACCAAGGAACGATGAATATATTTTTAATTAATTTCGTTGCGATTTGAAGGAAATAGCAATAGATGGCGCTCATACGATTCGAATAAAGTAAAAAAAGCTCTTGGAAGTCCCCAGTGGGATGTCATAAAGCAAAGAAAAACTGTGAATGAAAGCAACTGCATATGAAATATGAAACTATAAACATGAGTGACAAGCATATCTTGGAAAACAAGCCACGCTTCCCTTTCCTATATGACTTGATGACAGTGCTGCCAATTTTTATTTTATAAAATGGTTGCAGAAAAAAGCAGAATGACTTACCGTTTGCTAAAACTAAAAAAAAAATAAATTAGTACGTATTACAAATATTTTAAAATCAGTATGAAATGTCCACTTGTTTTCACTTGATAGACAACAACTTTCTTAAGTTAAACTAAACAACTCTATTTGATCCCACTATTTATACGTAGAGGCGAAAAATTTATCAAGAACTATTTTCGAACTCAGAAGGTACCGTCCCCTTGTTTCTAGTTTGACCCCATTGTTTTACATGAAGTTGTCAATGTCATAGCTAAGCTTGCGTGTATGCAAGTAAATCCTTTTACGTGATTTGGACCTCAACTTTATTACGTTGGTTTCTATGGAGTTTGTATCTTTTTTTTTTTGTTGTTTTTTTTTTTTTTTTTGCAAACGCCACAGAAGCACCCACAGTGGCAGTAGAGTGGCTTTTGAATTTTCTATGAAAAGGGTTAAGATATATGCATCTATTTTTGTGTGTTATCTTATCCCTTCGAGATACATGTATCGAACAACTTTCCCTATCACAGGGGGGAGTAGTGAGTGAGTGCAAGAAAAACTTATCAAAACTTACTGGTTGGCAGTGGTCCGCACTTTGCCTCGTCCTGGAATGTACAAAATTTGTTTAAGTCATCAAAGTACAATCCTGACGGGCATCGGTTCAAGTAGGGGAAGCCATCTACACACTGTAAAGTAAAGTAAAGTGAGGTTAGGGATAAGCCAATCTATTAGGAAAATTAAATGCATCCCCTCCCCACACACAGTGCGGAAGGGTGTACCTATATCTGTGGGTAAGTGTACATACCTGATAAAATCGGCGACATGTCACAGGGTCTGCAAAGTTGCCATTACCAACTGACACGGGACATTTGAATTCATCTTTTTCCTTTGCTTGTCCTGAAAAAAGAAACGATGTACAGAGAATCATAGTTAGTAAACTATTTTAATAATTGGGTGTACGAGCAGCAGCCAGCACGTCATTCCGATGTATGGCCTTAGGGCACCAAACTACGAGTAACTAACGAACGTGGTGATACACATTTCAGTAAAAATAAAGAATAAATTACAAATTGAGCCTCAGGATACAATGGGAACACACAACATCCATACATTTAGATGCATGCAATTGGGATTTTAAGCAATTTGGTCGATTTAAAAAAGTCAATATGTAATTTACTCCCTGAGGGGCAGGTTCGAATCGACAGTATAAACTACTGGCTCAGTGTGAACTTTGAAAACGATGGAAAATTAATGGAGAAACAAAACTGTACGTCTGTTAAATTATTAATATTATAGATTGCGCATGCATTACCTAAATGTCGTTGACGTATTTGATTTGCCTGGCTGTGAGGATTTTGTGCTCCGAGTTGGTATAATGTGGAATTATTCAGTCAAATCAGTTGGCCATGACGTGTTTCGATTTTGACAGAGAAAATAAATTGCTCAGGAGTGAATGAAAATTTAGGCGGCTCTCCCACTGAGGCAACAAGCAATAAGCAATAAACAACTAGCAATAAGCAATACGCAACTTTTATTTTAACCTATTCTCACATTGAAGCAACCGTATTTCTAGCGACCTGTCACTCACTCAGTGATAGTACAGAAAACACAGGAAAATTCCTTACAGTACACAAAGAAAATCCCTACTTTTCCCTACACCGTCGATTAATTTTCACTACAAACTCTCTACATAACTATTTTATCATACATGAATAAAATCGAATTAAACTTCTCATACTTAATTTCAACCACAAATGAATTTTTCCTATTTGTTGACTCTTCAAGTTATGTCATCCCATTTCATTCCTTAGCTAATATCGACGAATATAAGAGCAAAACATAATAGATAAACAAAAATAATAAACATTTTTTGACTGAGCAAATCAATTTACTTACAAATAAGATGAAAATGTTTCATCCGAAAAAAATACCTACGTTACAAATCTGTCCCTTTTTGCCTACGGCGTCATTTTTAGACCGAAAATCCCTACGTGCAGGGATTTTTACCTACATGTACTATCACTGCACTCACTACTCGCAAATATTGATACAACGACGCGATATATATCGCTTTTCAACATGCGCTGTGTATCGCCAGCAATAATGTTGCCGCAATCAGCAACATTTTTCGTTCAACCGATATTGAGTTGCTTTAATGTGAGACGTCTAATTTGATTCAATGTAAAATAACTGTTAGCGATAATATCGCATGTTTCCTATTGCCAGTTGCTAGTTGCTTGTTGCTTCAGTGGGAGAGCCGCCTTAGAGATTGCAACAAAACGAGTGGGTCTTTTAAAATTCTGCTTTGCAAAGTTCTGTTTTCTTATAGTTACAAGAAATCTACTTTTAAAAATTCCGTTTTTTTTTAAATTATTAGCAATAAAATTTAGCTTGTTCTGATTTATTCCAACCATCATGTAAACAAAATAGATATTAAAATAAAATATTTTAAAATAACAAATAAGTTAAAATAAAAATAAAACTTAAATTACAAAAAAAGGGTAAATGTTAAAAAAATAATAATATAAAAACAATAATAAAAAAAAGTCGGCGCAACAGGTACATAGGGACCCTAGGCCTAGCTTTACATAACCATTCGTTATGTATCTGCAAAATGCAGACAAATATGCACTTGGCAACGCTGGCCGAGTCCAAAGGGCTAATTAAGAAGTACTTTCATGACAGTTATACTCTGGGATGTTTGTCAGACTTTCACGAAAGGTGGCTCAGTGGAAAAAATTCTTAAGACAAATTTTTAGGTTTTTTTTGTCAGTCGAGTCTGTTAGCGCTCGTCTAGTAGTCCAACATACTAACAACTAAGCCATAACTGCGCCCAAAAAACGCACAGTTTTGAAAGCAGAATTTTGAAAACAGCATTTTGAAAAATGATTTTTGAACCTAACCCTGTAACAAACCATGAATGGTCTGTTGCCTCAGGTATTTCGACGATCTACTAATACAGGGTGGTTAGATTTTAAGGGCCAATGTTGAATGTGAATCACACCTAAACGTCAAGTTTTTTTCTGCATTTCATTTGACATTTCTCAATTCCAGACTAATTCAATTTGAACCATGGAAAGATACACAATCGGGCAACGCGTTAAAGTTATTCAGGCATATTATGAAAATGGCGTGATTTTTTCGGTCAATGTAATCGTCCAAATGTGCGTACAATCGGAAAAAATCGTCCAAAAATTTGAGGAAACTGGGTCTGTAGGAGATGTGAAAACACCAGTGCATGTTCGTACAGCTCGTACTGCAGAAAATATTGCTGCTGTTCGCGATAGTGTGGCTGAAGAGCCGTCCACCTCAACTCGTCATCGTGCCCAACAATTGCACCTCTCACGCTCGTCGTTGATGAACATTATGCATAAAGACTTGCATTTACGGGCTTACAAGGTGCAATTGACTCAAGAACTAAAACCTCTTGTCCATTTCAAGCGTCGTCAATGGTCAGAATAATGGCAAGAAAAGGGCAACAGTGGATGATCATGTTATCTCACGTGGTGGCGATGTCAATTGGCCGCCAAGATCATGTGATTTGACACCGTTTGACTTCTTTCTTTGGGGTTGTTTGAAAGAAAGGGTGTACCACGATAAGCCAGCAACAATTCAAGAGCTAAAGGATGAGACAATTCGGCACATTAACGGCATAGAACCTCAATTATGCCTCAGCGTCATCGAAAATTTGGACCATCGGATGGAGGTGTGCCATTTGACCGATATTTTGTTCCATACATATTTGAACCATACCAGTATTATCATAATAAAAAGAAATGACAATAATTTCCTAAATAATTTGTGCGAGCGCCACAGAACAATGCTGCCCGAATTATTTTGACCCAACATAAATTATATGGAGTTAGACGATAGGTATAGGCTATAGGGACTATGTGCTACATCAGACGCCATGATTGACTCTTCAACATCGACTCGTCCTTATTAAAAATCTCTTTGTAAGGAAAGGATGTAACGCTAACCGTAGAGCACTAAAAATGCTGCCAGCAAAGTATTTGTATGTTTAAAAATGAAAAAAGGGTCCCAACTGTCTGCCATCTTACCATGTGAACTGACAATTTTGTCTACCTGACAACGTTGTCGGACAAATTATTTGCAAGCAAACCATCTGCAAATGAAATTGTCATAGTTTGGGACAAAGTGTGAACTGTCAATTTGGTATTGTAAGGAAGTTCGCTATTGTCAGATCATTTGCAGGTCCTTTCCAGATCATTTGTAGACCTGTGAATATTGTCAGATCTGGCAGTCGTCTGAACATAGCTTCAGAAATATTCTATCAAATAACATATAACTATGTCATAGGTATGTATGCGTCGCTTGACTAAACAACACATGTAGATAACTAATAAGTGAACCCTTTTTTTTGTTAAAATGAACCCCACAGATTATTTGTTTTATTCGTTCATATATTGTTCTGCAATTAATAGCGCATCACTGTTAATGTAGTTGCAGTCTCTCCAGTATAAAATAGGGAATAGATAAAGCAGAAGCGAAAAAAACAACAACAAGCGCGTACCCAACAATAGCTCTCTGCAAAAATATTATTAAATTAAAAATATCCGTGAGGCATAAACATACTGAACATTGATGCCAATTACATTTTCCAAATGCATAATAAATTCAGTGCTTAGTGGAAAAAAGTTAACAATAGTAATTTAAATTAAATTTGTTATCAATCGAGAGCAGCGACCGCATGTTAAATCCTCGAACAATCGCTTTGCATTCGACCGCTTTACAAATACTCCAAATTAACCTATGTTAGTCAGTGAATTGACAATTTGTTTAATGCGCATCTATAGTTGCGAACAATTGTTGTTATTAACATTTTTCAGCAAAACTGCATTGCATTGTTTTTAATATTCATACCGAACGCTGTTCTCTGTCGATATATTGACATGTTGTCGGTTACAACATCCCAACATAGTGGTGCCCATTGTAAATATTCTTTACAGTTTTTGGTGTAAGTATGGCGAATCCATAATAAATTAATATTTCGTTTATTGTTCGCTTGTCGACAACGACACTCGACAAGGAGCCAACACAGGTACCCGAGTATGAACTTCACTCGAGTTGCGAAAGAACTTTAAGAAAATCAAAATTGGGAAAGCATAGTTGAAACAAAGTAGCGTTATGAATGAGAAGGAACAAAGTTTCGGTCTTAGTTCTTCAACTGTAGGTTTGGACTTGTGAAAGAAAGCAACACAAAAAGCAGGAAACCACGAAACCGTTGGAAACGGTGTACATGTATACCGGCGATGTACAAGTACATGTGCACGTGCTTGTACCCACCTACTCCGGTCGGAGCTGGGTTCAAGATTTCTTACACACTTTTAGGAGGAACCACGAAATTACTGTAGAAAACTTCTTCATTGTGGACCTGAACGCTACTGGAAGATTGCAGGTATCTTTGTACTCTCCAGTCGTCGGTTTCCTCAAATTGATATACATTTTTTATTTGGTTTTTATCCTGTTGATTATTGAAAAATATTGTGAAAATGCGTATCTTTATAAGTTGAACGGTCTCTCCGACAGGACATTCACTCTGAAATCGATAGAGTTTGGTGCGGCAATGACAACCAATAAGCTTCTTACAGAAGTATCCACGTGAAGGGACTTTGAAGGAGGTGGATGGTTTCTTCCTCATAAGACATTAAAAAAAAAAAAAAACATGACAGCTCAGACATTTTGTCTGTTTCCTACTTCAGAAATTTCCATATTCGTGTTGGAAAAATATTCTCTCTTGACTCGAAGTAATGGCAACATTCAACAGTCAACTTACGAGTAGCTATACGCAACAGAAGTTGGGGTGATTTTGTAAAAACATTTCAACCTCCTCACATCTAAATAATAAAAAGAAAAGAAAAAAGAAAGTGCACGACGTACGAAATTTTCACGTTCATCAAAAGTTTTGTTGATTTAAATGGTAGGTGGTTAAACAAGTCAGAAGCAACCGTACATAAAATGTAAGAATAAATAAATAAATAAATAGTTGGCGCAACAGGTCTGGATAGACCCTAGGCCTAGCTTCTCACAACCACTCGTTTTGTGTGAGTTTCTCATTTTTGGAACGAATGGAAGGGATCTACAATTTAATGCGGATTCCAAACTGCTAATTAAAAAGCTCTTTTTAAGACAGTTTATACTCTCGGATGTTTGTCGGACGTTCGCGAGAGGTAGCGCAGCAGAAAAAAACCCTGAGTCGGAATTGGGTTTTTTGCGGGATTCGAACCTGGGACTCCCGCATAGCAGTCCAACACACTAGCTACTGCGACTACAAAATGTAAGAATAAGTAGTGTTAAATAAAATTCACTTTTAGGTAGGTTATTCATTCGATATGGCAGTATCTACCTTATCAAACAACAACGTTAGTTTTTATAAGTTTTAGGCCCGTTTGCTGATACTACTAGCGATTTAAGTTCCACTTAAATACCTTACAATCTATTTTTTTTATGTCATAAACTGTCACATAAGATTTTAAGTGCGACTTAACTGAGTAGTATCAGCAAACGGGCCTTAGCTCTAAATAACAGGCAAATTGCGTTATTAAGCTGAAAACTGAGTATAAGCAATTGTTCGGGATTACTTGGTTTTTAAAGTTTTATCGAAGTCGAAAATGAGGTTTTCGAGATATGAGCTTGAGCAGTTCTTAAAATAGCGTTTTCGTTGATCATTTTTATATTTCGTTGATGAAAATTAAGGACACAATCATTTTGAGAAAATCAATACTCTAAGTCTGAGTTTTGGTCTAAATTTTTATTGACGTTTTTAGGTAAACTAAGGAAAACCAAATTTTAAAAACAAATTCTTTTTTTCAAAAATCCATTGTACGATAATTTAGAGAAAAACTGAGTTTGCTATTAAGTTGGAAATGACCACATTACCTTAGAAATTAATTTTTGTTATAATCGTATGGACCGTTTTCGAAACATGATAAATATGAAATATGTCCATATTTCAAAAGTATCGTTATTCAACGAAAAACTGAGTATGCAGTCATATTGACCTCATCAACTTAAGCTTAAATATTAATTTTAGTTGAAATCGTTAGATCCGTTTTCGAACAAATCAAACTGGTACGAACATTTTATATGGGAAGTACCACTAATATTCAGGTTACGTAAAAAAAACGGCCCAGAACTGTAAGCTCACAAAATCCAAATCCGAAGTTTGAACCAAATTAGGGCAGCTGTTTTGGCTGTAGGCCTCGGGAGCATACGGACAGACAGATAGACGGACAGGCGGACAGAACTTGTCGACCCTCTTTTTTGAGTTCTGTCCTCTATCATTGAATATAAAAATTGAATAACATCTCGAGTTCGAAATTTTTTACGAATACAAAAAATACTACGTAACCGAGAAAGTTAAAAATATATTCTCAAAAATACAAGAGGTAACATCCAATATCCGCTTTTGTCAAAGTAAGACCACTCATATCCAATCTGAATTCAAAGCAAACACAGACAGCGTCAACCACTAACGATACTAATCGTCGATTAACTCAAGAACGACACATCAGATCTTGACACAATTACCCCCACCCTAAGCGACAGATGCTTGCGTGCAAGTATCCACTCCACTTGTGTTTTGTGTATCGGATGGATTCTTGAAAAAAAGTGTATCCCGAGCTGCAGTCACTCAGTCAGTCATCGTCAAACAGCAAAAATCCACACACAAGCCGAAACACTTTTGAATAATTCAATCGCGCCAAAAGTACCGATCTAGTACATCGCTGACAAGGTATATACACGAGTACGGGGTCTGTATGTTGGCTTGGTAAACTATTCGCACTTATCTTTGAATGTTGAATGTTTTCGATGACACTTGAGAGTGTGTCAAGAGATTTGTATTCCATCACCACCCTTTCCACATTCAATTGCACACGACGCAATAGGTACCAGCACCATTCACACATTTGCACCGCATCAGTCCGGGCGACAATTAAGTAGCCGCTGCGCTATACTCGTACCCGTACCTCGTGTCATGTGAAATTCTCTCGCACCTAGCCCCAGAGACAGAGAGATGGATGCGAAAACAATTTAAATTCAGAGTAGAAGATGGAAAAATAAAAAAATAAAAAAATAAATAACAGAGCAGGTGTCAGATGTCGAGGAAAGAAAGTCCTACCAAGGGGAACAGTGTCCGGTCGCCGGAGTCGAGTTGTCCTTCTAATAAAGTGGAAAAGTTGCTGCATCTGTAGATGGCCAGCACCCAGCACTTATATTTCACTTCACCACCATATGGTCGGCGGTAGCATTGCTCGTAGGTGTGAGGCTACATCTGACCATTTGTAGATAGTTTTTCCTCCGGTCATATGAGTTCACCGGCTGCTGCTGCTGCTGCGCTAGCATAAGCATAAAAATGATAAATTAGATGTTGAGACGTTTCCATGCTCGTGCTGGTACACAGAGCTCATATCAAACACCTGAGGAGGAGTTGGCAGCTTCGGTTCCCTTAAGTGGGGGTGTGTTGATGAAAAAAAAAAAACAATTTCCAAACTGGGTCACATCTGATTCATTTGACAATTTCTCTAAAATGCGACATTTTCTATGAACCATGTTTGTGTGTTTAATTTTAATTTAACACTGCATACGAAATGAGTGCATAATTGTGGAGGAATTAACATCCAAATTGAGAATTCTGTCTTTGGTCGGGAGTTTTTAACCGAATTGAGGTGAGTTATTTGTGCCAGCATTTGCTGTTGAAGAGAATTACCCCCACACTCCCGTTTTTGACAGGAGATTCTCTTCTAGAATTCCAAACAGAAGCGAATGGGAGAACAAAGTAGTGACAATAGAAGATGAGCTAGCCCTATATACTGACGGTTCAAAGATGGCACAGGCGCGGACATCTTCAGCGAAGCACTGGACCTGCGAGAATCATTGAGAATCAGCGATGATTGCAGTGTCTTCCAAGCAGAGGTAGCCGCTGTCACCCAAGCGGCGAAGAACATAAAGAGACGACACGTCGTCGGTAAACAAATCACCATTCACTCTGACAATCAAGAGGCCATAAAACCCATGAAGTCAGTCGTGGTGTAGTCAAGAGCAGTAAATCACTGCAAGATTTATCTGGATGAAATATCACAAGCCAACACGGTGACCCTAATGCTGGGTACCAGGGCATATGGATATTCTGGGTAATAAATAGGCGGACGAGCTTGCAAGAAACGGGTCGAAAATACATGCATCTATGGCCCTTAAATCAGTAGGAACTCCGCTAAGTACGCTTGCAAGGAAGATTGACATTGAATCCTGGAATAGAACTAACCTACGATGGACCAGTCTCATTACCTGCAGGCACACTAAAGAACTATGGTCAGAGGTGAGCAAAAAGATATCTAAATCTATGATCGGACTAAGCCGCAAAGATATCCGCATACTCACGGGGGTCATTACTGGACACTGTGCGATAGGCGTACATGCGGAACGGCTGGGGATACTGCATAATGATTTTTGCAGAAGCTGTAGGGACGTTGAAGAAATAGAATCTGTTCGCTACCTACTTTGCGAGTGCCCAGCCCTTAAAAACAGCAGACAGAGAAATTTCAACAGTTACTTCTTCGATGACCTAGACACCTAGAGGATATGAAGAATGTTGATCTCAAAGTACTCCTGAGATTCATACTTAAATCTGGGTGGTTCTAGTAGATAAACAGACTTCATATCAGTAGCTACTTATTCTTAGGAAGAACTAGAGGATCAGGTTACAACGGAGCTTTAAGAACCCATGAGATTCATACTAAATCTATGTGTCTCAAACATGAAAAGCGGTATATTTCTTGTTATCAACAGGCTGCACTGGATGGTTCCCTGGACCTGGACACAATGGACCCAAATGGTCTAAGTGAAGCTGTGGCAACCGCCACAAGAGCACCATTTGTCTACCTACTTTAGGAAGAGGAGTCCATCTCAGATCGGTCAACAGAGCTTCAAAAGTCGTCGTGGTTCACCTAAGTACCAAAGATTACCGAAGTTGGCATGAAACGACTTATGGGCAAACACGGCTTGATATCACTGACAAACAAGGACGATTTGCTTGCCGAATATTGAAACGCATATCGGTTTCGGATAAGTAGAATGTTTCCAGTATTTAAGTCACCTGAACGTCTACTGATGGAAGTCGAAATTGTACATTTTAAGGTGCAAAAGTAATGGAGCATACTCCTCGTTCGCAATCACAGAATCGCGAAAGTGGCGATCAGTTCTTACTTCTGAATCGAACTTCTGCGACTGGCGGTACATTTATAGTTATGCTGGGAAGTTATTTGTTGTAAGAAAATTCAACATGAATCCACCTAATGACCACAACATGTCATGGAAATCTAATATAACTCGTAACAAGAGAGCACGAATCCTAAACATCATTGGAAAAGATCTTGCTAATGACGACATGTGGGAAAAAATCACCTTGGATTCGTGATGCACCCAAGGGGCCAAATAGGGGCGCAGCAGATCGACGAGTTAAAAGTAAGTACCGAGAAAGACCCATGGCTTTGTGAACCAAAGGGAACGAGGTAGGTATTTTTGGGAAAAGTAAGGACAACTCAGTAAGACGAGTAGATATTCGAAAACTGTAGCTTATATCCAAATGAGTTGTTGACCAAAGAAGAAGCCCCGGCCAGAGGGGAATAGTAGGTCCCACAATTGTTCGATATGTACAGATATCTAGTCCATATATTAGAGATCCCAACGAGCCAATCTGAAGCCCTGAAGGCTAAACTTGTGACGACCAATATTAGACTCATGGCATATCTTCAACTGGATTGGCCATATATTTAGATGCTCCGATGGAACAACGAGTAGAAACTGCTGAGAGCAAGGGAAGTCTAACTGAAGGTGAGGTTGTATTAGTTTGTTAAATTTAGAAAATTTTTGATTCTTAAATTCTTGAAATTTGATGAATTTGAGGTCAAAAATCTTGGGTGTTTTTTTTGAGAGGCCATTTTGTCAGCTGTCAAGTGATTTTTTTTAGTTTGGTTTGGCATTTTAACATAAATAGACTGACGCCTGAACAACGCTTCCAAATTAACCCAAAACGAGATTGCCGTTGATCCTAATTTTCTTAAGCTAATTTTGCTCAGCGATGAAGCTAACTTTTGGTTGAATGGATACGTCAATAAACAAAACTGCCATATTTGGAGTTTGGATAATCCTCAAGTGTATGTTCAGACACCGTTACATCCACAAAAACTGACTGTTTCGTGTGCTTTATGGGTTGGTGGAATAATTGGTCCGTACTTCTTTAAAAACGATGTTGGCCAGAACGTTACAGTCAATGGTGACCGCTATAGAGCCATGATTACTGCCTTTTTCGTTCATCAATTGAACAACTATGATGTGCAGGAGCTGTGGTTTCAAGAATACGGCGCAACATGTCACATAGCTCGTGCCACAATTGATTTATTGAAAGAAACCTTTGGTAACCGCATAGTTTCACGTCGCGGACCCGTGAATTCGCCTCCAAGATCGTGCGATTTAACGCCGCTTGACTATTTTCTGTGGGGATATGTGAAGTCGCGAGTCTACGCCGATAAGCCCGAAGTGATTGACCACTTGGAGGACAACATTCGCCGCGTTGTTGTCGATGTACGGCCACAAATGTTGGCAAAAGTTATCAAAAATTGGACCTCCAGATTAGAGTACGTCCGTGCCAGTCGTAGCGGTCATATGCCAGAAATCATATTTAAATTATAATGCTAGAAGATTATCTTTCGATTAAAGTGAATTTCATGGCAATTTAAAAAACATCTTTGTTTTATTCCACTTCAAATTTCTATACCTCTAAAAAAAAACCCTTTACATACTTTGCAGGTCAAAAATCTTGCAAAACAGAAATATCTTTTAACCTGGCATCATTGTTCATGCTATTTGACGGCCTATTCCACCAGTTTGAGCCACATTGATTAAATGAAAATGAGGACGAGGAGTTTCTTGAGATTTCTTAAGAAATAAATGCAAAATTGATGTAGGTATCCATACCGCACCGTAGTTTATTGCACCAAATACGCAGTGGGTGCGTTCACTTGGTGAATCGTTTAGCAAGCAGCTTTTGTTTTATTACAGCGTTCATTTAAGTAAATTCTCAGTTACTTACTTTTATGTTCATTTTTTTTAAAGAAAACTATAACCCAATTGGTTACTTACATAACGCTGGGCCTTATTGCAAACAGTTTAACGAATGCTCGTGGATTGTACCAAGCAGTTCTGGGTGTATACAAGAGTTCGCTTTCGTTTAATGTTGTGGTTATGTTTAAGTAGAGACATTTTCTTAGTGCACATTTCCTTGGTCACCTATGAGAACGATTGTTTCCAGACTTTGAAGACTGTTTTCCTCTTTATTTCTGTCAGCAAAAGATTAGTTTCCCCTTTCATTCGACAGAAAATTCCCCTTTTTCTACCCTAATTTAAATTTGCCCTTACTTTCACTTGAAAAAATTATAAAAATGTAACTGTTTTTATTAACAAGCTTTAAGTAAATATATAAAAAGAAAACTCCTTTTATTTTAGCCGTAGTAATAACACAAAACTATAGGGAATGCATTCAAATGAACTGTTTTCTTTCATTTTTAATATGAACAATTTATTGATTGCAATTTTTTCGTGAAAAGAAAATACGTCTTTATTTAATTTTTAAACAATTTACGTTTAACACAATATTTAATTTTCAACTTTTTTCAAGCTAGTTTCTCGTTTTTCCCATTTTCATTATTGAAGTTGCAATTTGGTATTTTTAAGAGCCTGCGACAATTTTTTTGCTATTTTGGCACTTTTTTAGTTTGAGAGACACTTCAAAAATTTCTTAAATGCTATTATCCTTACTATAATAAAACTGTAACTTTTTTTCCGGCTGTAATCTGTGGCTAAGAATAGATTCAAAAAGTACTGCACGAATTTGATTTCGGTTTTCACAGTTGCATAGGAAATTGTTCAGATTTGAACATAGGATATGTTTTACCATTATTCGCTGTCCGGAAGTGGAAATCTAAGCTGATATCTAAGAAAAGTTGTAATTCTCGGATGCCTTCTAGCTCCTAGCTTCGGAATCACTCATCCAAATGAAATGGTATTTTTTTTAATACAAAGTTCAATAATGTACAAAGATTTTAAGATATAAATCATCTTTGTACGTTATCCTGAAGTCGAACAATAAGCAATAAACTATAAATTTAATACAATTGAAAAAAGCTAATAGTTCGATTGAAGCTAGATCGTTGGATTTTTCCAGCGTTGAGTGGAGGAAATTTTGTGTGTGTGTGCGTGCGGCAAAACCTGTTTCTCTCTCTATACATTTTCTGCCGTGTGTTTCAGTGATGCCAGACTTTAGAAGCAGGTTATCCCACGGTTAAACCCAAAAAATCCTTTTTATCCCTCGTCAAAATTTCAAAAATCACAATTTTATCCCACGAAATATAAAATTAAAAAAAAAAAAAACATGTACTTCATTAAATTTACAGCCAGATTCTGCCGTTGTGAGCCCTCACAAGTCACACACAAGACCGTGTGAGGTTGATTTCTTGTGATGTTTATTGTGATTCGCGAATACGCGAAATGTTCACACAGAAATATTGTAGAACTGAAGAAAATAAATCATTTACGACTTTGTCACAAATCAAATTCTACACATTCCTTAGTTCTTGTTTATACAAATATTTATATTTCCCGAAATGATTACAAATATAGCATGAAATGGAATTTTCGGGTCATTAAGTATGTAGAAATAGGGTACCAGTGCCATCCAATACAAATATTGTCACTACTTATGAGCCCTTATGACTGGATTTAAATTTTGTGCCTGCTCCAAAGGAGATCACAGTTTCGATTGTTTTTGTGGACCTCGCAAGTTGAGAGTATGCTGACAGAATACGAAAACCTCATAAAATAAATTTCACCTGTGAGGGTTTTGTGACTTGTGACATATCAGTGAGGTTTGCCAGAATCGGGCTTTTAGTCTTTTTTATTATTACCAAATACAAGTTAAATTATACATTACCTAACAATGCAAGTTAACAAAAATAAGTACATATGTATTAAGATACGTTTTCAATGACTTTTTTCTTAAACATGTTAATATTTAATTTGATCGTAGGTCGACTATTTTTTGTATTCTTAATGAAACTAGCAAATTATGAACAAAAATTTACCAAGAAGTAAAATCCCCTTTTTTGTACTATGAGGTTTGAAAAATCCCTTTTACCCTTTTAGCTTATTTGAAGTGAGAAAATCCCACAAAAAGGGAAAAATCCCCCGATCTGGCATCACTGGTGTGCTTCTCTTTTTTTATGCAACTTTTAGGCTTTGTGTTGTTTTTTTTTTTTTTTTTGCTCACGTTCTTAAATTATTAGTGAATAATGACAATGAGTAGTAGAGCGAATGTGGTGCATGGGATTGAGGGAGATAGCTATGTAATTGAGATTGAGGGAGTCACACTCAGTTGTTAATTGTGATTGTGATATTTAAAATGCGCTATAGTGATTCTGATCTTATTAGTGATACTGATTCACGTCCATGCTAAAACCTGTTTGTGCATTTGCAGTTTTTTTTCTTCATGTTTTTTTTTCTCTTTTTTTAATTTGAACTTGAGGATGTTTGTGTTTGAGTAGTAAGTGAGCGAGTTGTTATGGGATTAAGATGGGGAATAAAATGTAACAACTTACAAGTGGAATGTAAATGAGATTGAGAGGGAATAATAGAAGTTAGCCTACTAAGGTATTTGTTTGGATTGTTTTACTGGCAGTTTTTCTTCTCTTTTTTCGGGTAAGCTACTTTTTGTATAGCGCTAATTATTTTGTTTTAAATTTGAGAAGTGGAACTCTGGCGAAGCAAGGCGAGCACGGGTCAGCTAGTTTCGCAATAAAATTCTTTGAAATGTAAGAAGTTGCCCATCACAACACTATTATTGTGTTTAGCGAGGCAATGCTTGTCAAATTAATGTCGTTCAAAAACTATAAATTTGCAGAATAGCTTTGGAAATTTTACATTCTCATTGGCGCTTTTTCTTGCGACTTTTCAGAATTCTGCATCTGTCACCTTTCCAGGGGGAGCTCTTAAATCAGTATTGCCACTGATTCAAACATCCTCATCGAATGGGTGATTTGTTTCAATGTGATGCGTGTTCAAATCCATACAAAAAAGCACCCTTACCTAATTTTATTACATGTTTACAGGTGAATGATAAATCAATGCAATAAATAAACAACTTCAAAGCTGCCTGACTTCATCCCATCCTGCCTCAATTGCAAGGCTAATTTATTCCCCAAAATGTCTTTTGAGCCCCGGTAATATGTTCATTTTACAAATTGATCCCGCATCACATAAACAACCGTGTTCATAAAAAAAGCGCGCCTTCCCCGCTCAAAAAAGAACGCCTATTCTTCCAAATTTAATCCTCCAATGACATTTCCCTGTGCGCACGATATCCTCCCTCCAAATAGCAGTAAAAATCTATCGCCTCACACACAAACCTAAGGAAACGAAAAGAATAAGCTCCTCTGCTGTATTTTTGTGTTATATGGCCGCCATTATACTATTTCTTATCCTCATCTGATCATATTCGAATAAATTTTGCTTCGAAACAACATCATTAAGGCTTAAAAACGCATAAAAAATGTGTCCTACGATTTGTTTCCCCCCATCGAAATTTCATCCTTTCTGTCATTGAATTGAGTTACCGCTGCTGCCGTTCTCCAGTGCACACGAGTACATCCAGTATATTTTCATTGTCCTAACCTCTGCTGTCTATTGTCTTCCTCCTGCGTTGCGGCGTACGAAACCAATACGCAACGCAAAAAATTGATTCATAAATGTTTCATGAGCCTTACGATTTTCCGCCCTCCCCCACTGGTTGTTGTTATTCTTTCTCTTATTCTTTTATGAAACCATAAAAATCCGTCCAATAAAATGAGGAAAAAAAAAGCTCATCGACTCTAGGAAGATTGGAAGATGTACCGATGAGGTTAAGTTGGTTATGCTCGTGTGTCGCATATCCCTGCAGAGATTTATGCGTTCTGTGATTTTACGATCACATTATGCTATCGAGTAGCAGCCCGCATCGAATGTCTCCCTTCCTGGATACGATGTCTCAGTCTCAGGTTTGCCCTAATCTACTTTATCGCTTAGGCTTTAGTTAAATCGAAGAGGAAGATCATCATCAGCAGTTTGTGTATGGCAGTCGTTATCTGTATCTCTCCTCTGTAAAGGGTTGGTCCTTAATTTAACGAGTACGAGTATTTTCCAACGAATTAAAAATAGAAAAAAAAAAAAAAAACAAAAACAAAAAACACTCTGCCAAAAAACCGCTCACCATTCATGGCCTATCGACGTGTTTTGACAAGTGTGGATAAAATATCGATGAAAACAAAAACTCCCAACGTCCGCATAAATAAATTGCAATCTAAAAATAAAATGTACGTCTGCATGGCTGCAGTAGGGTATTTCAATCGAATGGGAAAAAAAATAATATCCCTGCGACCGAGTGATACATATAAAACTGGCAAATTAAATTCAATATTACCCACGCAATGGAAACATTTTTTTTTAAATAAATTGTTTTCACAACCCTCCTGAAAAAAAAAAAAAAAAAAAAAAACAGAAACCCATTTCTGCAAGCACTCTAGAGCCAGGAGACTTTTTCGACCACGGAATATCAAAAGGTTTTGTGCTCCGCTTCACGTTTACAATTGTTTTTGGTTAAAATTTTAAATATTGCCCTGCGGGGAAAATAATACGTTGGGCTGTGTTGCATGAATAATGACGGTATGGTGGTTTTTGCAAAATAAAAACCGACGCACAAAAGGAACAGCAAAACCGAGGCGTTGTACACTTTACAAGGATACGGTTCGATAAACCGATGCGGCGATGATATCACAAGCTCAGTTAATTTTAATTAAGCCCATTTTTATAGTTGACAATATTAACAGCAATTTTCGATAATTATTGTTGGTTAATTGAAAAATATTACCGTACGCCGTACGATACCACGATACCTTTGTGAATCTGGCAACGGTGGCGGCGTCCGACGGTGTTATTGTTGTTCGCGGTAGAAATGGGGGATGTGAGATTTTTTGTTAAGAGACTTTTTCTGCTATTTATTCTTTATTTATGTTCATTGATGCTGTTGGTGGTGTCTCCTTTTTTTTTTTCTTTTCTTTTTTTGCTGTTAATAAACGACTTCATTTTTCGGGGCTACGTTGGTCAATTTTCTGGCGAACGGAAATTTATCTTTTACCCACAGAATAAAAAAGTGAAGCGGATTTTGTTTTTTTTTTTTTGGTATGCGCCTACAAAATTTATGTTGCGTTAAAAATAATAAATTGTCTGATATATGTGTGGCATAAACGTATTTTTCTTTGCGCTTTTGTTTTTCGTTTTCATTCTCATTTGTAGGGAGGGGTTGAAACGAAAAACTGTGTCAAGGTATTAAATTTGTAAAGAGTTTTAATGGAAAATTAAAGCAAAGTGGTGATTTACTCTGATTTTGTATAAGGATTAAGGGATTTACTGTGAGCCGACACAAATGGAGAGAGAGGTGTTTTAAGGTTTTTGTTGGGGGAAGTGATAATCTCCGGCTTTTGGTCAGTGGTGCTTATATATCCTGCTGGTTGTAATTTTCTTTGTATTATCGGTCTAAAATTGAAAGCCCTTAGGTTGTATGAAAAAAGTGCTCCAGAAGCTTCCAACAGTCTTTTTAAATGTATGTTAAAAAAAAGCAAGGGTGTAAGTCCTCCAAGTACTAAAAGCTTAATACAGTAGACCACAAGCTGGGGCATAAAACCACGCACTGACTGCCTATACCTTCAAGCTGCTGTATTGGAAAGTATGTAGGCTTGTGTGTCTTCCAACATTCAATGAGTACGAGCCCACTCTCACCTAACAACTTGGAGCAGTGTTGTAAGCCACCTATCTTCATTTATCCCACGAAGCGTGGTCATTTCTCCCTTTTTTTTCCCTTTTCACCGCATTCAAAGTCCCTTTTAAGAACCCACGACACTTTTTTGAGTATAAAAGTTTAGTTTTTATAGTTTTTAAAAGTAAAATTTGTATTACACGGAAAGCAAATCAAGTTAAGTTAACATTTAGTATAAAAATCGCAGTTTTTTGGTACTAATTTTGATAAAACTCGATTTACATGAGCTGTTTTTTATGGAAAATTCAGTATGTTGATAATCATGGTAAGGTGTATTTGTTTTGATGAAATTTTAGCAAACAATTTTGTAGTTTGAATGTTTTTTTGTTCGATTCCTGAATTTCTCACCATTTTGCTGTTTTTCTTTATCCCACGGAAGATTTTTCGGACATTGAAATTCCCACAGAAAGGGATAAATCTCACGATATAACAACACTGACTGGGAGAGTTTGTTATGAAAACCAATGAGGGACGATTGCAATGCAAATAGAAAAATTAAGAGCGGACTTTGTTTCCAAAATTTGCTAGGAAAATTGGGTAAGTGCGCTGAAGTGGCCCTAACTGGGATTGAAAGAAATTAAGTTTTTTACATCGTGTTGAGTATTTTCTTCTTATTTAAGCAGCACATTTCGATATAACGCTGTTTTTGTTGTACGGCCCTCGACGACACTGATGAGTACCTCCTTACCAAGGAGGCCTTATGGCGAGTGATTTTTGGTCCCGTCTACATAGACGGTGAATGGAGAAGGAGATACAACGACGCACTGGACTGGCTGTACATCGACATCGACCCAGTCAGAAGAGTAAAGGCCCAACGACTGATGTGGCTGTGTTATGTTGAACGAATGAACTCGAATGCTCCGGCCCGAAAAATCTTCGAATCCATACCCGAGGGACGGCGCAGTAGTGGAAGACCGCGACTCAGGTGGCGCACGCAAGTGGAATGTGCCTTAAACAACTTTGCGTGCGAAACTGGTGACAGCTGGCTAAAGATCGTGCTGGCTGGAGACGCTTGTTGGTTCAGGCCCAGGTCCATCTCGGACTGTAGCGCCACCTTAAGTAAGTAAGTTAGTAAGTAACTAGCCGAAAGGGTGCCGAAAGAGATTTGATCGCTGATGAACCTTTAACGCTAACTTCCAAAGTGAGTTACTGATACTGTCAAAGGCCAGGTCCCCCAAGTTGTAGTTGCGCATGGTTTTGAACTATACCCAACTACGTATGAAATATTGGTAAAGTAGAAAGAAGACGTTCGAATTAACTTCCTGCTGCAGCATAAGACAAATGTAGCACGGAAGATTATCCTGCATAGGAAATTTATTCTTCGCCGACTCTCAGCCAGGGTTGCCAAAATTTAGTTCGCTTTAAGCGCCCAAACCTTAAAAAAATATCGTTGCTCAAAAAGAAGCCTAAAAATCGTTGAAAATTTTGGTATTTTTCAGACGCGTTTTTTTTTTTTTTTTTTTTTGATTTCTACGCCTTGGATTTTATTTAAGTTCTTTTCTGCTATTGGCTTTTGTGGCTTGTGTCAAACCAAGAGGCCTGCAAAATGAATTGGTGTGTGTGCAACTTGAACGAATGTTCAATGTCCCTTGACTGCAAGAGTGCTGCCAAGTTCTAAAAGCGCGGGTTTGTTCGAAAATGTTTCTTTTTTTAGTTTTGTGAAAGAATAAAACAAACAAAATTAACACACAATATGTAAAACGATATGTAGCCCAAAATTGTGTTGGGCGCTCATGGAAGAAATTTCTATCGTTTTTTAAGTAAAAAGATAGCCCAAAATACGACAAAGCGTACAATCTGGCAACCGTGCTCCCAGCATTAAGAGATCACGGAGTATTGCGATTGAACTAACATCCACTAAGAAAGCCAGGCCACTGAGTGTGAGAGAAAGCGGGCTCTACAAAAGAGCAAACTAAGTCAGCAAAGCACAGGGATTTATGAAGATTTGATTAGCTGCATTTCAAGCCTCTCCATGCAGAGAGAGGGATAGGGTGACAAGAGGACCCACTCCCATCAACCACGAACTAAAGTTCCATTTCCACCACTCACGAGGTAATGAAAAACAAATCGAAAGTTCAATTTAGGTTTGCTTATCCTTTAGGCTCAGATCACCTAGGTCTTCAAGATATCAACCATTAAAAAATTCTTTCTTTATACCCGGTCAGCCTTAAGACCTCGTCAAGATGATGAAGATTGTGAAGCAGGGGAAAAACGTTACAGCTCGTTTCGAGCATTTTTCTTTTGGACTGAATGTGAAGTTTTATTAATATAAAAAATAAGACATTTTCTGAGTCAACTACAGTAATCCCCGGGTTTTTGCGTCGGGCAAAATGTGCAATTTTCAGAGCAGCTTATCCGAGGAACACAATTACGTGAATCCCGCTTAAGTGCGTTGTCGACGCAATAAGGAAAGCCCCGCGATAAAGCATTTTTATTATCACATTCTTGTTCATATAAGCGTCACAATCACGAAGCTTTGTTTATTTTGGCGCACTTGGAACATATGTCATGTCAATTTGACAATTGTCGTGACAACTGTCTTTGATTTTATTAAAGCTCAAAAATTTGTCAATGCTTTTGTTAGATGGTGCTTATAACCGGGAGATTTTGTATGAAGTTTTACGAGAATCTTTACTTTTAGTAGCGCAAATAACCGGGTTACGCATACGCGGTACTCATTTAAATGGGAAAAGTTCGGTACATTTCTAATGGAACGTTTTATGTGCTCGGTTTTCGGATGAATTAAACGAGGAACGCAATTAAGCGAGGGTCACTTATTGGGGGTTCACTGTACCTCAAAGGAAAACCCTAATTTCAATGAATGCCTTAGAATCCTCAACTTGATAGTTTGACTTCACGACTCCAATTGTATGACTAAATACAGAACAACAAGCAGAGTTTAAGTAAAATCAACAAATGCTGAAACTTCTACCAAAATTTAATTCAAAAGTGCATTTACTCAGTTGTATCAATGGACAATAAGTTGGCAAAATGGACAATAATGTACCAGACAAGAGTGTCTTAAAATTTTAGCCTACGAGTCCACCACGAACTAGTTATCGCTATGGTGACAGAGTGCTTTGTGTGGATAGTGTATAAAGTTGCAGAAGATGGAAAGCTGCCGTGTTTTACAAAGATACCCAAGGCGTCGAGGCCGTTGGGTAGATAGGACTGCCAAAATTGGCCATTTACTGCTGTCACAAGTATAGCCAAGTTCGACACACCATACAACTCTCAGGTCGGATTCAAAATCGCCAAATATCTGGAAGATTGGGAAACGCCGCCGGCTGGGCCATGTGTAAGCTTCAGCGAAAGGTTCCTTAGTACCCTTTTAGTCAACTTGTACTAAATCTAAAGAGACAAGCAAGATATGGAGGCCGACGTAAAAAACTCCTAAACATAGGTAAATATTTTAGAAGTTAGAAGGTACGGCACAAGTACCTACCTATACATTTATCCAAGGACCATACTTCTTTGGATAATCCCTAATCAAATAAGAAACATACCTTAAATGTTACATCTCTGACCGGCAAGCTCAGGTTCTTTATTTGGGCATTTTCCCTGACATATTTGGGAACTGGCTTCAAACTTTGGCAGCTGCTTAGCTAACCTTAACGAACTTATGTGTAAAAAGGTATACTCCAGCATTTTATTGCAAAACTTGACCGCACGATAGTCCACTCACCAAAATCGGTACAGAGCATGAAATACAGATCTGAGGATAATTTATCAGGCCTTGTGGGAATTGTCTAAAAATAACTAGATCTTGACCTGCAATCCGAGCCCCAGTTAACTACAGACTGACCGATTGTGATGCAACTGATGAAAGAGAATACACACTTGTGCAGCATTTGAGTTCAGTTCAAACCCAAGACAATTAAGTTGTTAGCTTTCATTTAAAGCTCTAAACAGCTCCCATTGAAAGAGTCCACGTGCCAGCTGAAGTCAACTTTCAGCAACAATATCCCCCCAAGCGGGCCGCGTGTCTCGGAATGCCTTGCGTGTCTCACAAAAATTACACATGAGCCATTTCTGGTCTGCCATGTGGTTGAAAGTGAAACTTTGCTCATTAAGCACTAATAGCCTCCGAATTGCAACACGGGTCAATGAATGCAAACGACCACCGATTTGTCTCAACTGAACAACACGAGCTATTTAGGTTCGCCCCAGCTCATCGCCAACGACCGGTTCGTTTGGATTACGCGACTACAAACACAACTACAGCCTTGATCAACCTTCTCAAGACAAAGTCCGCAAACCGCCTCAAACTAAAAATCGGTTACCAACTTCCTTTATTTGGTTAACAGATTTCTGTCTTAATTGTTTACGAAAACAATAATTATTAAGATGATTGCCATAAAAATGCAAAAATATGCCCAACATTTTAATCCACAAGACAGCCGCGGCCGGAGCACCCATTGCGAAATTGTATACATATAGATACTAGATAGATACTCTCGGCATAGGTGCAGTCGTAGATAATCAATTTTTTTAAATTTTTTTTTTGTTTATGCAACATGCAACCCCGCGCACATATATTCATATTCATGCAGATACAGATTATGTGTGAATGGGCAGGTTTGGGGGGATAAAACTTTCTTTTTTTCTTAACGCGTGTGCGGGCTAAAAACACTCACTCACGAGTTAAACTTTGAAGCATCCCATCCGGTATTATATAGTCTTTTTGTTGCATAATTCGACGGAAAGCGGTAACAAAAAAATAAAATAAAAAAATCATCATCTCAGCACAGAATGAGTTTCCCTTTCGTCGGACGTCGGACGACGGACAGATGCATTTACATCATACATACGTCATTGACATTCCTTGAATTTCACTCTCGTTCGGAAACATGCGGTGCGCATGCCACACGTACAGAAAAAAAATAATGAAAGTCCGAAAACTTACCATTTACAGAGACGGCGCAGATGATATTTAACGCTACGAAAGCTAATCCAGTGGATAAACGCACCATTTTGCACGCACAAAAATAAATCTTGTATCTCAATCGATACGTTTCTCAAGTGTCACACTGGAATGTATCTATAACTCGCGATCGATTGCACACGAGACACGTATTCAACTTTGGTTTACTTATTCGGATTGGGACCTCCCTCGATTCCGATCGTACCGATACGAAATCTCACCGTCAACTGAAGTCCAATTTGGCCAGCAAAACTGCAAGAAGGTAAGAGGGAAAAAAGCGTATGAGCCGAGTCGCCTATCCACCTCGGCTTCAGGCCAGGGGACAGGTTTAAACAGGTTGGCTATGTGGGGTCGGCCTCTACCCCACACCAAGCCCCTTGCAGTTCAATTTGTCGCTGAACGGTGTTCGGTGTTGTTGACTGATTCGAATGTACCAGCTACCAGGTCTTAACGTCAGTTCATGATCATGCTGGTGGTAAGCTCTTGTTTGAGTGTACGACTGCATGGATATACGTCATCGAGTCGGGTGTCTTGAAACAGAACTCGATCGAAAATGGTATGTTTTACGGGTGTCAATGCAAAAGCAGCCTGGTGGGGGCAATTAGCACGCCGCGGTGGCTTATGGTGCTGGGTGCTGGGTGCTTGGAAATCCGACGGAGCGGGTAATTATGAAGTTACCCCACGATCTTGAGAATCGACAGATTCGTGGTGGATAGAGCTGTGTGGATTGTTCTTTTAGTTTCTGTGAAGTGAAGGCGAATGCAATGCCATAGAGATACCCAGCTACTCCCCCTTATTTTTTGTCTGAGGAATTTACCTTATTTGTATGCAGTGCGCTGAGCGTGCTATTATTCGGGGTTACTTGAGGACGTTTGGACTCATTTCGTTATGAAAACGAGTGGGTTTCCATAATGTAAATGGTTCTTTTTTTGTCAGAAAGCCAAACAACAAAGTCTTGTGGTTGTACGAAGGGACATAAAGTTTTCGGCTTAGAGCGGCTTCGTTCGCATTTTGTTTATGAAGAAAAACTTGTCAAATACGCCGAGATGCCAATTGTGGTCAAGTTTACCCTGTAAAAAAATTTAAGTATGATCTGGGATATTATCACGGCGAGGTTCGACACTTTGTGGGAAATAATCTTCAAAATCAATCTCCAAAATCAACACTTTTTAGGAAATAATCTATAAAATCAGTGCCCAAATCAGCGGTGTAGGTATACCAAATGCCTAGTTTTATGGTGCAGACGATCGTCGAATAGATCGCTCAATTTGTTGTGTTCTCAATTAACTGACAACCAGTGTTCCCTTAAAAATATTTGGACAGACAAACAAACAAAAATCTTACTTCACAATTTTTTTCTTTTTATTTAACAATAACAAAAGGCTGAATAAGAAAATGATAGCATACAGCGAAAGAAAGTGTGCAAAAAATATTGAAATTATTTTTTAAAAAGAGGAAAATTTATTATTGCGAATCCAGACAAGATCTGAAGCGCAGATTTTTGGGTGTTAAAAGTCTGCAGCTGGGTTGAAAATCTGCAAAATGCAGACAAATCTGCCCTTACGGCAACGCTGCAGTGACAGTTGTCATCCATCCAACCAAATTGAAAACAGTTTCGAAAATACATAGAGTCGAGTAGTTATCGATTTTACACAATGCATACAAAATAGAAGTTTGTCAAATGTTAACAAGACTGCAACAAAACATTCTATATAGTCTGTCAGATTATGAAAAGGGCTACGGACTCAAATGTTATTTCACGAAAAGAACCAAAATTACAAGTTTTGAGTCAAATGGTATTTGTCTTATCTAATTTAAAGAGCTTCCCTGATAAAATTTTGAAATCTTTAAAATTATTCCCATTTTCTACCTACCGAAAGCCTTAAGCTTCGCACCGAAGTCCTCAATGAAACCATTACAAACCTGACGTTAGATGGAATAAACAACTTAAAAAAAAAAATATGTATCAAGCCACGAATATCGAATATGAAGGAACGTGTCAGCTTCTTCATCAACAGACATTTATCCAGATCGATCAGTTTGCAATAAATCCATATTCTTGAATAGCTATGGGGGTAGATCTCTTACCATGATGATGATGATGATGATCGTCTGGCCGATATCGTTCTTAAAATTTTGATGAGCAAAATAAGTTATTTTCTGGCCGATTGCTTTTCAACTGTCGTCAGTTTTTATTACATCTGAACCGACTAGGTTAAGCTTTCAAATTTTGGCACTAGTTGCGAGTTTTGGAGGTATATCGTTTCGACGACGGCCGTCTGAAGAGTTTCTTGATCAAAACCCTGACCTTTTTCAATCAAAAACAGTTATAAGGAAAAATATAAAGTGGTTCCCATACCGAGCTCAACTGAGAGTCTGTCATGACGGACAGACATGAAAGTTATGCTTTACGTGAACACCTGCCTTGACGGCTTAATTTCACGGTGGGCACACCCACATAGAGTCACTGAGAAAGACGCTGACAAGGCGCCCCAAGGCCAGTTCAAGTACAAGTACAAGTACTGACCCTAGTAGAATTACCGTGGCTGTTAGGTTAAGGTTATACAGACCATCGACCCATTCGTGATGGGCGAGGCCTATCTTGACACCTCTTCGTTCTGAAAGAACGCTCTCGTCATCCGCATTTGGAATAAACCACAGCCACCACGAAACCAACCTCTAACGATGGGGCTGCATCAGATTTGACACAGAGGCTGTCCCCATCCCCGTCGTACCATTTTAAGTTAATGGTAAAGCTTTCGCAACCCGAAGGTTACTCCCAATTGAACCGCCTTACCCAGTTCTGGCATGAGTATCGCCTGTGTGTTCAAAAATGTTAGGTGAACAGAGCATCTTGAATTCCATATTACTAGCGAAAACAGATAGCTCATCACCTTTTTGCTCTTGCACTGCTTAATTTCGTGATGCCCACAATAAAGGCATCACTCAAATTTGGGCAGTGCCCCTGTCATGACGGACAGTAAGAATTGGAGATGTTAGTCTGACCTGAGACAGTGGAACTTCTTTCTTCTTAGCGCAACGCACTAACCACTGAGCCACTACGGCCACGTTTTACTTTGAAGTATATTCGAGTGAACACCATATAGACCATATAGAAGAAGTATCAATCCGGAGAACGTCGATAGCAGACACAATCGGCCCTATCGAGGTATCTATCGGAACGCAAAATTTCCGCAACGCATACTCTTTCGGAGGCTCAAATTTCATTCGAGGTGCCCGACTTCGGAAGAGAAATAAGCAATTGCGATGGCGCACAGCACCGCACTCCAAATCGTAAACAAATTCCGCAACCAATTTCTGTCGGAGGATATCGGAACCTAGCTGTCAAAAATTTAACAAAAAAATGCACTTCATCGCAATTCACCGATATGCGTTAAAAAATGTCGGAAAAATTCTCCGAACAGATGTTCCGAAGAATACCTCGCCGCAAGAATCCTCTGAATCGTATAAAATCGGAGAATTTTCCATTCCGAAGAATACCTCGCTAGGACTGAATACTGCAACGATTTTCCGTTAATTGCTATATTTTTATGGGGTGACAAATGCTAAGTGTATTCTTACACAGAAATTCGTATTGACAAATGTCACGTTGCTGTCAGCATTCATAGAATTTTATCTGTTAAATTTGAAATTATTCGTTACGTGTAGAAAGTATTTTTTTTAGGATTAAGTGTACTTTTGTTTAAAATATTCATGGGAAGTTAACAATGTAGATTGGTTGAGGGAAAATAGAAATATTTTGAGCAAGTTTTCTTCAGTTATTTAAGAAAAATTTACTCTTGAAATCGATATTCAAAAGCGCAAAATATACAACCATTCGTTTGGTGCGAATTTTTATTTTTCGGACGAATGGAAGGGGCTTTCAAGCTGCAATTGTATGTCGAGATTGAAAGGCTTAATAGAGAAGCTCTTTCATGAGAATTTTACTCGCGGATGCTTGTCAGACGTTCCCAGGAGGTGGCGCAGTGGAAAAAACCTTAAGATGCTATTTGTGTTTTTCCGAGGACCGAACTAAGGTCCCTCGCTTTGCAGCAAGCCATTTCTCCACAATGACCGTAGTCAATATTCTTTGTCGTACTTCAAGTTGTTCAATTAACTATCACTTTCAAGCAAATCAAACAAAATTATAACAAGTCTGATAGAAAAAGTTCAAATGATGCACCGATCTCGCCTGTCCCAACAAATTTTGTGAAGAAAGCTTGCGAAGTTGTCAATGGCAGACATAGGTTCAGGTTGTCCTCGCTTTCGACACTAAGTGTCAGCGTGCGACTATTATGGTGTGAAATGAGAGCAGTAGAAGCGCATACCAACCCACTTGGATTCGATCAAAAATTGGGGAATCAGGCCAGCCCTGCTTTCAGCGGTATCCATAATAGAAACAACCGATGTTTGGAACAGAAAATTTAAAAATCAGGTAGAAATTTAAATAAACATCAGAAACCTATCTAAACACGAAGCCTACTTCCATACTAATGCTAATGCAAAACTATTAAATATTCGCATATTTATTGAGATAGGCACAGCTGTGTCGAAGCCTAACGCTAAAAGGCTAACAGGTTAAAAGCGGAATTCCGCAATTTATTCCCAACAAGCAGGCAGATCAACTTAATATTTATTAAATTCATACAGAATAAATATTGAAGCGGTCGTTAAATATAGACTTCGACCAGAACGACCGTTAAATTTCAGATTACCCCCATAACCGATTACCTAATTTCGTCAACGAAAGCGAAAGTCTGAATCGGATTCCATAAAAAAAATGTTCCGCCAAAAATGTATACAAATCAATAATAACTGATTTTGTTCGACTTTAACATCATCCGTGACATTTAATATGCTAATTACAGTCGCTGACATAAATTAGGCAGATACGAGTTTCAGACACAAATAATTTTGGTTGCGGGTACTGCCCATTCGATTAGATCAAGCATGCGCTCATTTCTGGCTCAACTCGCCATTTTATATTCACCACACTCAAAATCTGTTTTCTTCCGTCCATTTGGTATTGGTATGGATGAAAATTGAGTTGGAAATACATTCACATCCCCCAAACAAATAGCTCCCCTCGAAACAGAATTTGTAATGACAACGTGTGTTGTTTGATCAATTAACCACCAACAGCACTCACACTGCGACTGCGGCTCCATTAAGCCGGAATGTACGACACATTTGTATCATTCAGGTTTCGGCGGATGCCAACCACAAGTCCGATCGAACTGCGAATACTGGTTACCGAAAGTTTTGAGAAACTTTTACTTTTTTTTTGTCGAAAAATGTTTTTGTAATTTTCTGTTACTCCAACAGAAAAACAGTTGGGCAAAGAATTCGCGAACTAAAGGCGGCGGGTCAAGGAGAATTTGGGAATAGTAAGTATTATGCATTTTGGTAATACAATTTCGAAATAGATTCGAAAATGTCAGGCTAATTTAAAATGCAGTTGGAATTTGATCAGAGACCTGTGTAGGCAGGTTCTTAAAACGGGAAGTCACAACTCACAAAGCGACTGCCTGACATTTTTGTTAAACATTGAATGCAGTTGGCTTTGGTAACGTAGAGCGACTTGACATTTTTCCTTTGTTTGCGTGTAGTTTGTGGCAGTAGGTCTATTGCTACACTAGTTGTACCTTGTAAGCATATGCAATTCAGATTTCCTAGTGAGCTATTGAAGGTCGAATATTTTAAAATTAATAGTTGAATGCAGACGCGCTTTAAAAGAAGAAAGGTTTAAACTATGACTTGAGGTTAAAATGGACTTAAGCCATAATTATTTCTTGCTTATGCAAAAAGAAGGTTTGCCTTGCTGCCCATTTCAAAGATGTCAGTCGTACAATTTACTTGTCCCACTGCGCTCAATAGGGAATTTTAAATGTGGCGCAGAACACGAGCAGTATTTTGAAAATGCGCCTACGGGTGGACTTATCTTTTTGGTTTTAGAAAAAGTAAAGTAAAGCATATAGATTCGAGAGATATTCGAATCAGGCCACCATTGTCGGGTCTCTTTTCGTCTCTCAAACTTAGGCCTAGCTTCTCACAACCATTCTTTTTGTGTGAGTTTTTCAAATTTGAAACGAATGGAAGGGATCTAGAATTTTATGCCAACTCCAAACGGCCAATTGAGAAGCTGTTTCAAGACAGTTGTACTCTCGGATGTGTATCAGACGTTCGCGAGAGGTGGCGCAGTGGAAATAAACCCTAAGTTGGAATTTGGGTTTTTGCGGGATTCGAACCTCGGACCCCTCGCTTAGTAGTCCAACACACTAACCACTAAGCCACTGCGCCCTACTTTGGTTTTAGAAAAGGCGACGCATTTTCACGTAACTTTTTTAAAGCCATTTTTTTAAAGCAAATTTACCAAACCCAAGAGCCAACATATGAGGTAAGTACGTTAGCTAAGGCTTTAATCGCTATTCATGCTGTAGTAAAATTGTAATGCACTTTAGGTGAAAGTAAATAATTATTAAGACGCGGTTTGTTCAATCTTGGTTATCTTTATTCATCGGTTATTCGAGCTGGTAACCATCGAATCTCTTTGTTCAGCAAAATATTAACCAGAGAATCAGAGTTGTGGTTAGTTAACCAGAGAAATCGATAACCAGCCGATTTTGAGCTTTTAAGTAGATTTAACCACTGATTTTCTGTAATTTCGTTTGTTCAAGATTTTTTAAGGACAACGTAGGTATTCATTTTGACGTAGGTACCTACCTAGCAGCTTCACAAAAAATGTTCGTACAATATTGTGCGAACATAAAGAAAAATGCAATTAACTGAATGACAGCAAGATGGAGTGAACCAATAAAATCTTTCATTTCGTTGACGTTTTCAACTGACACATTATAGAATACAATACACGCCAAAATAATGGATGCAAAGGATGAGGTAAGATTTTTTCCAACATTTTTGGCCGATCACAGCTCCCATAAATTGAGAAAAAGCACACGCGTTAGGAAAATTATTGAGAGAAGGAGAAAATTGCGACTGTCCTTGAATAAATTAATATGAGGCCTATTAATTTGTAATATTTTTTTTGTTTCGTTTTGGCTTTATTTCGCTTTTGTTCTCGAAAAATTGCTTATTGTCTCACCAAAACAAAAAGTTTCATTCTTCAGTTCTTAAAAAAATCCTGTATTATTTGATTATGGCATTCGTTTTTGTGTTTAGTAAGTTTACTAAAAACAAATACATGAATAAAATATCTACCTGAATAAATTACTAATCATTTTTCAATAACAAACGGAGCCGACAAAAAAAAATTTAACCATGGATTCGGTCAATCACTGAATGACAAATAAACTGGGAAAATGGAACGATTTATTCTATCCCTGATATATAATCATTAACTAGCTGTGAACATTAATCACATTCCAATAAATTCGAAATTGATAAT
Organism: Cheilosia urbana; assembly: GCA_946477585.1. Classification (NCBI taxonomy): domain Eukaryota; kingdom Metazoa; phylum Arthropoda; class Insecta; order Diptera; family Syrphidae; genus Cheilosia; species Cheilosia urbana. Next base: position 11,215,765 of record OX297854.1, on the reverse strand, counting down.
GAGTCTTACCAGTAACCATTTTTTGTTCCGACTCTAAATTTTAGTAATTCACGTAAATTTAAATTCGAGACTAAAATTTGTTATAAGTAAGAAATAAATCATAAAAATAATCTATCGATGTAAAAAAAAAATATCACAAAAGCAGAAGTACGTCAACCATCAACCGTCAACCAGTAATTTTGCCTCTACTGATTGAACAGAATAATTAGAACAGAAAATCATTGAAAAATATCCTTGTAGAGAGAGATGGGCGATATGAATATTCGTGTTGCCATATTGCATCAAAATATCAAGAGGGTTAAAATTCTTACATATATATATATATAATTCAATTCAGTTAATTTACTTGCAGTTTTGAAACAAAGTTGCTTTTGAATGTAAAATGTACCTTCCAAACAATGAAGTTCTTTAAAATATTACATCTTGAAATTTATGCCAGCTTAAGTCTTGAAATTTAAATGAAGTTAGGGTATATTGCATGTTGGAATATTTTAACGTAATATGGGTGGGATTGAAGAAATGGGCGTGGCACCAACGGAGCAACACGACAACACTGCGAAGTAAAGAAGAGAGAACAAAGAAAGGATATGGTCATTCTACTTTCGGAGCTTGAACAAGGAGCATGGTTGCCGTTTTAGTGACTTTGTCGCTATATCTAGTGGAATTTTCAAAAGTTTAGTGACAAAAATTTATTTTTTGTCACTAGAAAATTCTAGTTACTTTTCTGGTGACTTTTTGGAAAAACATGTTTTTCTAAATTATTAAGCATCTGGTGATGTTACATCCCTGGTATTCGAGTTTGACACTTGCAAGTTGCAATATTCAATTTGACTTTTTGCTTCCACATTCAAATGCCGAAGTCGAACGAATTTTTAGTATGATGGTCATAGTTAAAATTAAGTTGAGAAATAAAATATCAACGAAAATTTTGAACTCAATAATGCTCATCAAGCATTCAGTCAGTCGGAATGACTCTTGACACAAAATTGAAATGGAAACCACATGTATAAAGAAAAAAATGCGAAGAACTTAAAATCATATGTAGAGAACTTTATTGGTTACTCGGAAAATATTCCAAGCTTACCCTCGAGAACAAGCTTTTATTATATAAGCAAGTGATGAAGCCTGTATTTCAAATTAAAGTGCTAAGATCGTTCGTCAGTGCACCATGGTACATTAGAAATGAAGATCTCCATAGAGACCTCGGAATTCCCACCGTTAAAACTGCATTTACACTATCACGCACGCGCATTTTTGCACGAGACGGGACAGAGAGATCCGTTTGTCCGCAGTCAATGCTAATAAACGCGTAGGGATGAGATCACAAATCAGACGCCTAAGGTGTTATGGATGTACTACCCATAATTATAGATACGTAAAGCGGAAGTTTCGGCAACCAACATTTCTGCAATCACATGAAAACATTTCTATTTCCGATTTAAAATATGTGAAATGAGAGTGTTAATTAGTTTCAGTAAGTTAAACCGACAATTCATCAATCATTTATACGAAATAAATAAATAATTGTACGTTCATAACTTCCAGAAGCCATTTTGTTTTATAGGAAAACGAAATTTCGTAAGCCATCGCTATAAAAATATCATCATGCATAGCTTTCCCATAATTCCTACCACGTAAAGAAGATGGCCGACCAAAAAACGTATCACGTTTTTTTGCGTGTTAGGTAATGCTGTCCCTTTCAGTCAGACGGCTGTTTAGTATTGGGCATCCCTTTAATTTTCCGTGATAGAAATGTGTGACCGTGTAAATGCACTATAAGGACGAAACGAAAATATGCGATATATATGTAGCGAACATTTTTTTCTAGTGACTTTTTTAAAAATTATAGCATATCTGGTGGATTTTTAGGTTCGAGTTAGTGACTTTTTTTTTAGTTAACGGCAACCCTGACAAGGAGGGTTTTAAGAACAGAACAATTCCGTGAATTAACTATTCTCTTATCTGTATATATAAAACAAAGTTGCATCCGTAAGAACGCCTATCACTCGAAAAGAGATCGTCCAATTTGAGCTTTCTTTTCTTTGTGTGTCTGTCTCCGCCTGAGGAAGGTTTATACGTCGAGAAAATTGGAAAATTTTAAAAGGGAAGTACAAAATTCATAAAAATTAATTTTCCATACATTTTTTACTGCGATTTTTTTTTATAAATTCTAATCGCAATATACCTACAGTCAGATCGTGTTTGTTAAAAATTATACATGAATTTGTGTGGTGTGAAACATCTATAGGCGCAGGCGCGACTTGGGAGTAAAATCGACTCGACCGAAACGGAAATTCCGTGGCGACGGCGGAAATTGGCCTGTCGCGATAGGTGGCTTGGTAGCTGTTGCCGATCTCCGAAACTACCCAACTGATCTTAATGAAATTTTGTGGTTGTGTATGGTTGCTAGCAGCTTAGAAGGAAGGGTAGGTTTCGAGCCGATAGGTGGCGCTGTTGTCGACCTTCTAAACCACTCAACCGATTTCAATGAGATTTTGTAGGTGTGTATAGTTGGTTGCATCTTTGAAGATAGAATAGTTTTGAAACCGATAGATGGCGCTGTTGTCGGTCTCCGAAATTATTTAACTGATTTCAATGAAATTTTGTGGATGTGCCTATATGGTTGGTTGTAGTTTGAAAGATAGGAAATAAACATTTTTTCAATTCATTTAACTTAATTCTTAAATTGAAAACTTATAAAGTTTGGTCTTACACAGACTCTAGTCTACTGACTCAGTTGTATTACGGGCGAAGCCGTGCGGAAACAGCTAGTTATAAATAAATAATACAATTAAATCAGTTGGCTTTTATTGTTTTTATATTGCTAGAATTAATAAAGACAACAAATAATGCAAGGGTCATAGTCATAGGTATAAGTTAAGATATACTTAAACACCAGATATGCAATTTGAATGTAGGCCGCTAGGGCTGTAGGAAATAAAAAAATAAATAAGGCCCCAATGAATTAAAGAGAAAATGAAACAAGGCCCCAATTTCAAATATGAAATAAGGCCCACTGCGATAAAATAAGGCCCCACTGCGATGAAATAGGACCCCAAAATAAAAAGAATAATGAAAACTACTTTTCATTTATTATTGTTGATACTGGATAAACTAGTTTAGATTAAAGGAACCTTTTATATACTCAACCTCACCACCACCGCAATCTAACAGTAAACCCAAGCAGGGGGGTTGCAGGGGGTCAGCATGCCCCCCCATACGCATTCCATATCGGAAGGGTAACAATTAATAATAAAAAAATAATTTTGGGGACTTGTTTCATTTCTTATTTTGGGGTCTTATTTCATATTGAAATGAGACCCCAATTTTCATTAAGAAATAAGGCCCCAAAAAAGGAAACAACACACCAAATTCTATTAAAAATCCTTGTTGTTGTTTCCTGTATAATTTTTTGGGGCCTTATTTCATTTTTCTTTTGGGGCCTTATTCGCAGATCCGGCCGCTAGTCCCATTTTTTTTTTTTTCAAAAAGTTGCCATTTCATTTTATTTTAAATTTCTAACAGAATACAAAAGAATAAAAAATAAATAACTAAAATGTTGCCACTTTTTATAATAACAGGATACACTCTTGTGTAGTTCCGACTTCGTAACCAACTTATTTCATTTAACTACGGACCAGACTTTCGAAATACTAGTCAGAAACTCCCCGCACCACCATACCAAAGGTAAACCCCCTCAATAATGTCAAAACTACATTTAATTGCAACCATAAACGAGCAATGCATTCCCTTTGGGCAAAGATACCATCGGAGAGGCATCGTGGCGCCAAACCACACACAGCAACCAACAAAAATTTCACTTCTTTCGGATAATCAAAAACAAATTTATTGAAATATTGTTATATCCACTGGTTGGTACTTTGTTCCGGTACCGGCACTTTGGAACCGGTCAAACCACAGCACGCTGCTCCCACCATCGTTCGATTTCATAATCAATAAATATTTTCAACACGATTGAACACCGGATAGCTTGTGAGTACTGCCTTCCTGCATACCAATAAAACGGACTTAACGCCCTAGAGGTTAATAAAAACACAGAAAAGGGACGACTTCAAGTGGAAACATTTTTGGCCGCACAGCAATATGAGGAAAGCGGCGAAGAGCGACAAGCACTGTTAAGCGTAGAGCCTCACACTTCATCTGTATGCGACTTCTTATTTCTTCGGCAACGACGACGACGATAAGATACCAGATCCAGGGTAGACTACGACTTAATGGTTATGATGGTATTCAATTGTTATGGCGGTGGCCGTGACTAACTGAACAGCACAAGTTCGGTCTTCGGCGTGGTTATGAAGCGGAATGACCGCTGCACAAGCGATATGGTGGTTCATCCTGTTGGCTTTGATCTCTCGGCTCTAGTCTAGACTTGTTTTGGTATTACTTATATACTTGTTATGTGTATGGGAGACAGCAATAATTTGATTATGCGGTTACCTTGAAGGCTGCTGAGCAGATGGCATGCATCAGATTATTGGAATTGTCATGATTTCGAAAGAATAGCCGAGTAAATTTGATGCTGCTGAAGCTGCTCCTGGGGTTCTTAATTAATTAGTTTTGACGAAGAAGAATGAGATGCTGACGGAAACACTATGCAGACACTATTCCTAGAACATATACGCATACGACCAGCAAGCGATTATAATTGAGTTGGGAAATTGTATTCAATAAATTTAGTTCTGGCCTGGATGTGGCAATCTATCACGTCCCAAATTTTCTCCTACACAGAGATGTGCTGCGTACACGCCTGGATGGCAATTAATTCATTTTAACTATCATTGTCTGCCTGTGCCGTGGAATCACTTCACAAGAGTCTGTTACGGACTGTTGTTCTTGATGGAAGTCAATTGGGAATGGGAGCTCAGGGTACAAACATCTGATATACTGAAGACTGAAGATATGTTGCAGCTCGCTATAATATGATGGTAACATACGTAATTTAGTCGAATTCCATATCACGTACTTTGGGAGCGATACCAGGGTAGTTCCGAACCAGGCTCACTCACTCTCTCGGATAAATAAGCAATAGGACTGTGTCATTCACATTGGGTATCGTATACTGTATACTAAGGCCAATAGCAGAAGCAGCTATTATTTGCCATTACAAGTGACGTTTTGACGGAAGTTTTGAAATCTACACAGGTTTTGAACTTTACACAGGTAAAGACATTCCGCATTCAAGGCTGGTGAACTCCAGAAGCCTCAAAGCCATAATATACTTCATTACTCCCTTTACGACTTCAAGGCAAAAAGTCCCTATCTCTTTCCATGAGAAGAAAGAAGATCTCTAAGAGAACTTTTAATTGCAGTATACATCGATGGATGCGAAATGGAGGCCCGTGCAGGAAAAGGAATCTACTCAAAAACAAAGCTGATCGAAAAGTCTTCGAGCTCAACCGCTTCTTGCAGGAGTTTTTACGGAAAAATTCCAGCCATAGACAAAGTGGTAAGTTTTTCAAAGACAGTCAAGCCGAAACTAAGCTCATTATACCAAACACACTCAAAAAATGTCAAGGATCTGTTTTTGAGTTTAAGGTGCCAATTGAAAAAGCGATCAATATCTTAAATGGTCAGAGCTAAACGAGTCTTGTGACTCCAGTTAGGAGCTCCAGTTCCTATATGCACGGGGTAATAACCATGGGTCACTGCACTATGCGAACCATACTCCGAAAATGGAATCTAAATCCAGAAACCAACAATCTATGCAGAAACTGAAAGAGCGAGGTAAACACCGATAAGATCGAGGCTTCTTTAAGATGCCATATCATCCCTGGATCAATGACTCCGTTCTTTTTTGGGTAGAGATTTCTTGAAACCCTGCCAGAACTGTCCAAACAGCCAAATTTGGAAGCTTTTTTCATGACAGTAATGCTCTGCGACCAATCCGCGGTGGTAAAAACCCTGCTATTTGTTTCTTTCCAGAAATCAAACTCTACAACCCTCGCTCAGTAGTTTAGCACACTAACCACAGAGCCACATCTAAGAAGATGACGGTATTTTTTTTTTGTAACCATTGTAAGCAACAAAAATTATTCATCTGTTTTTAAATGCTGTTCTCGCTTCAAGGACCCTTGTTCGAATTTATTAATTTTAGACCTGCTAGTGATGGCACCACAAATACCCTCAAATTTTTCACTATGCGAAACTGTTGGATTAATTTCATTGATTTTTAATTATTTTCAATTGACCAATGATTGAAATTAAAACGGAAATGAATTGAAATGAGGCCATTCATCTGATATGCACATCCAGCAGATTTCCCACCACCACATCCACATTCCATAAAATAGCACAGCGATTTGCGTTTGAAGGCCCTTCCTTCATTTTATTAAATTGTGTAAGCAACAACCCCTTTTACAAAAGAGTGTGGTTCAATTAAATAAAAATTTGATATATTTTACAACTTTTATTACATAATGTTGGTTTTAGATTAAGGGCTTAAAAATCGTATATTGAGCTACCTACTTGTGCAATAAATTAAATTTTGAAAAGTTCTATGGCGCTTACGTATGCAACCTACTCCATTTAAAACTGGGGCTCTGCACAAATGCCATCTATAAAGCCACTAGTACTCATATTGATATCAGCAATTTATAAGTTACATAAAATTCGAGCAGGTGGCTAATTATTTAATAAAAAAGGAAAAAAAAAATGCTGTCAGGCGTTTAACACACATGCAGCGTCGTACAATACAATTTAAGTAAACAAATCAATGCGCTTCAAGAGCGTAACGCAATCATCTGCAGCACTGACCGATCGGCTGCCATTTGTCAACCCTTAACCCGCACACAGCACGTGGGGATGTGGTGTGTAGGGAGAGTTTTATTTGGTCGCGTCCTTGTTTGATATCCACGTCCACGCTGAAGTGGTTTTTACTTTAATCGAATATTTGCTATATTTCGCTTTGGACTTGATATGCATAAAAAAAAGAAAACAAATTTGTTGTCAGAATTAAATTTTCGTAGTTGTCAATATGACACCTGGAAGTGATGGTTAAACTGTCAACTGTCATAAGGCAAACAAATTATTGCGTTGTAGGTACTACGGGCTACTTTTTTTGTTTTATGATAATTTGCATGTGGTGAGGGAGGTCGTTTTTGCTGGGGTGAGGACGAAGTGGGGTGGTGATTTGAATTTTTAAAGTCGATCTAGGCGCTTTAAATTTGTTTGCGACAAAAGTGAGCTTTAATTTATTACACTACAGTGTACAGGCAGATGTTTGACTGAAAGTGATAGGTATATATCTGCCCCATTTTTAAATGTATATAGTTATTCGATTTAAAGAGGTGATTATTTACTTAAAGTTACTGAATTGGGGGGAAGAAATTGCGGAATTTTAAAGGTTCTAAAATTCAATTTACGCTTAAATGTCAAATATTGTAGGGTAAAGTCGGGTGATATGAGATATGGCATCCTCTCAATATTTCTTACTTTACGATTTTATTTTAAAACAAGGACATTAAAATATTATATAGTTAGACGTAAGTTTTTGAAGTAAGTATTCGCGACCTGATTTAGAGGTGAACATTTATAGTTACAGCAAAAAAAAAAAGAAGAGTAATTTCGACCAGAAAATGTTTGTTTTCTTGAGTGAGAGAAGTATAAATAGAAAAGCATTTGGTGCCCAGTATTCATTGTTACAAAAAAAAAAATAAATAAAAATATATTCACGGGCAATAGCTTCACATGGGAAATAACTTCACCTTGAGTGGAAAGTAAATTAAATTATTTTATGTGAAGTTATTTCCCAATGAAAAAGTGAGGGGAAATCATTTTTTTATTATTATTTTTTTTTATTTTTACGCTTTTAAAAATGTTTGTGTGTTTCAACCCATGAATTATATTTATGTTCCTATTTTTTGTTTTTAAATTAAACAAAGAGCTAATATATATACGTTTTATTTTAAAATATGCTTTATTTTTTGAGTTGTAATGAAAACAAGAAATGGGTGCCATATTTCCCGGCTTTACCCTAATTTGAGTACTTTTGTGTATCAGCCCTCTTACTTTTTTAAGAGTTTATTGTTTGGAATCACTCCTTAAAAAAATGTCAAACTGAATTGTCAAGAGGCCGGTTTTTTGGCGACAATAAAAAATGTCATATTACGAATTACTATTGAAGAACTATAACGTACGGTGAGTTTTTATAATCCAAATTTGAATCAACGGTGAGTTTTTATAATCCAAATTTGAATCAAAGTGTGTAAGTTACGTCGAGATTATACACGGGCTCTTAATTAGTTGTAGGGGGAATCAGACTAATGACTTCTTGTGACACTGACAGCAGGCTTTCGAGTCAAGTTTACCGAAATACCATACGGACAGAACAGTGTTGCCAGGTCACATCAGTTAAGAATCGCATTATAATAGCTATATATAACTTTTAAGCACGGTTGCCACTTGAAAATAAATTTTGTGTCCAAAATTGGAAATAAAAATTACCAAATGTACCTAAAAATGACCAACTTTTTTTTTAATTACCTATCTATTAATAATAAACAAAAAAAAAAAACAGGTACAAATAAATTCACAAAGTACCTTATTATTTCATTGGGCTGCTTATAACGGGTGATTTTTTAAGAGGCTTAGAACTTTTTTAAAAAAAAAAACACAAAAAATTCGAAAAAATGAATGAAATATTTATTTGAATCGATAGTTTGAACCTTGCAATTTAATGTTTAAAGATAATTTCATGCAAATGTTGACCGCGGCTGCGTCTCAGGTAGTCCATCCGCTGAGTCCAATTTTGGCATACTCTTTCACACATATCGGCCGGTATCTCACGAATGAATGCATGGATGTTGGCTTCCAGTGCGTCAATCGAAGCGGGCTTGTCCCTATACACATTAGCCTTGACATACCCCCACAAAAAATAATCTAATGGTGTCAAATCGCACGATCTAGGCGGCCAATTGACCGGCCCGAAACGTGAAATTAACTGTTCACCAAACTCGCCTCGCAATTGCGCCATTGTTTCGCGTGCTGTGTGGCATGTGGCACCGTCTTGTTGAAACCACATATCATGCAAGTCAAGAACTTCCATTTCGGGCAAAAAAAAGTTTGTTATCATCGCTTGGTAGCGTTCACCATTGACAGTAACGCTGCGATTCGCATCATCTTTGAAGAAATATGGCCCAATAATGCCGCCGGCCCATAAACCGCACCAAACAGTGGCTTTTTCGGGATGCATTGGTAGCTGTTGCAATGCTTCTGGCTGATCTTCACTCCAAATGCGGCAATTTTGCTTATTTACGTACCCATTCAACCAAAAATGAGCCTCATCGCTGAACACAATTTTTCGATAAAAAAGCGGATCCTCGGCCAGCTTTCCAAGAGCCCATTCACCAAAAATTCGGCGTTGTGTCAGGTCGGCTGGCTTTAGTTCTTGCACAAGCTGTATCTTAAAAGGCTTTACGCACAAATCCTTCCGCAAAATTTTCCACGTAGTGCTGTAACAAAGGCCAAACTGCTGGGAACGGCGCCGAATCGACATTTCGCGGTCTTCTGTCACACTAGCTGATACGGCCGCAATATTTTCTTCACTACGCACAGTACGTAAACGTGTTGGTGGTTTAATGTCCAACAAAGTAAATTTGGTGCGAAATTTGGTCACAATCTTCCGAATAGACTGCTCAGAAGGTCGAGAATGCCGATCATAAAATGGAAGCAGCGCGCGATGAACATTTCGAACCGAGCACGAATTTTGATAGTAAAATTCAATAATTTGCAAGCGTTGTTCATTTGTAAGACGATCCATGGTTAAATTGCAAACCAAACTGAAGCTGTTTGACAGTGACACAGGGTACTAAACACACGTCAGCTGTCAAAACCAGTGTTGCCAAAACCAAACCAGCTAAAAAATCACCCATTATCTACTGACCAGATTTCTTAATGTAAACGAAAAGTCGATGTGATTTGGGAAAGATTTTATTAAAAGTATTTTCCAATCTTCCCAAGATAAATCGTTATCTGGTAAATTTGAATACCATACCTTAGCCAACCCAACAATATGGTTTTTCATGTGGTATATGGTAGCTTTATCATCCCAGCAGTTAATAGATGAAAGCTGATCAATTTTTGTAACCCACTTTTTGCGGATACATTTGGGGGTCTATTAGTTTCTCAAGCTTACCAATTCGTTCAGATACTTCATCGGTGATGGTAGGTCTTGATGTCGAACGTTGCTCCGCTAAATTTTCGAGGTAATACTCGTTCAAAGCATTTTTAAGAAAAGCGACTTTTTCCCAAATTTCGCATGTGCCAATTTTATCGTTAAGATTATGATCATTGGAAAATCTTAGCATTCTCCACTCCGTCACTACATCTTCCTGATTACCCTGAACCAAGTTAGGAAAACTATTAATTAAAGGTGAAATTTCGGAATCCAACACCTTTTGGAGTTATGTCTCTTCTCTTCTCTCTATATATAAAAGAGAGTTGCAAAAGCGTTGTGACTTTATAACTCACGAACGGTCAAACCGAATTGGATCAAATTTTTGGGGTTTGTTTGCATGGCCGTGTAATTGGTTTCTCTAAGGTTTGAACAAAATTAGTCAATGCGTTCGTGAGTTATGTCAACATCTGATTTTGTCCATATAAAAAAAAAGGCGCCTATGAGCGTGTGCTGTATGTTTATTCTGTGCTGATGTCATACATGCGCATACATGCATATAGCTGTCAGTGAGTTATTATGTTACGGTTTTTTTTTTTTTCATCGAAGTCGTGAAGATATATATTTAAGTCTTTCTCGTCATTCAGTGCTGTATTGGTTTTTTTTTTTTAGTCGTCAGCATAGTTTCAGTGATTCCGGTGAGATTATCGAAAACAACTTCGAGCACCTGCCTAGGGATTCGTGCAGGGCGAACTATATGAGACCCATAGCTCATACGACGCATTGCAATCCACTAATGCTCTGCAATGAAGAGGATGGATAGCACTTACAATAAAAGTAATGATCAATCCATCGATAGGTTAGTAATGCAACTGTAATCGATCGCAAAGGTTAGATGCTCGAAATTATTTAAATTAAAAAAATCTGTTTTGGGCGCGATGAAGTTTGGCAGTTCCGCTAGTTATGGATAAGTTTCACAAATCATTAGTACTGAGATCAAATCTAAGTAGCAGTTGTTTCGTATTTCTGTCAATAAATTGTCAAATGAAGGAATTGCATTCAATCAGTGATCGTACATGCACATATTAATGCAGCATTTACATCAGACAAAAAAAAAAGAAGCACATTGCATAAAAATTAAAGTCGAGTTTCTTTTTTCATTTCGTAAAAAATGACCAAATGGAATAAGAAATGACCATGTGACCAAGATAGAAAAAAATGACCAAATTCGGTCACAAATGACCAATGTGGCAACCGTGCTTTTAAGTCTTCTCGAAAAAGTGTTTGCCAAGGTGTTGGAATTGCGTTGCAGAGCTGTGATCGAGTTACGGTTGGGGGATGAACAGTGTGGCTTTCGTCCGGGCAGAAGCGCAACCGAACAGTTGTTCACTTTCAGAATGGTACTTGAAAAGTATGCTACACCTGTCTACACATGTTTTGTAGACTTGGAAAAGGCATACGACCGAGCCCCTCGATTTAAACTCTGGAGTGTACTGCAGAAGTATGGAACTGAGGGTTCACTTCTCAGAGCGATTCAATCTCTTTACATAAATTGTACAAGCTGCGTTTGGTTAGACGGTGTTAAATCAATACCTTTCAACATGGGCGTTGGACTTCGTCAGGGTTGTGTTTTGTCCCCTCTCCTTTTCATTACTTATATGGACTGGATGTTACAGTGCGGCCTTGACGAAGAACGATTTCAATTGGGAGACCTAAGAATAAGTCATTTGCTCTTCGCTGATTACTTGGTCATTCTTGGGCACTCCCATACGGAATTTCAGCGCGCACTCCATAGGTTTGATTTCGTATGGGTTAAAGCTTGGATGAAGGTGAATATGAACAAATCTGAAGTAATGGTGGTCTCCAGAACGCTTATTCAATGCAATCTACATGTTAGTGGAGTCCCATTGAAGCAGGTTTAAATTTAAGCATTTAGATTTAAGTATCTCGGGGTCTTATACAAGAGAGATTTCTATAGAATTGCTCAAGTTGGATCACTTCTGAGACAGATAGGCAATTCTATTATCAGTAGGACCGAACTTGGTGTATAAGCTAAGTTGTCGGTCTTTAATTCGGTGTTTGTTCCTACTCTTACCTATGGTCATGAGATTTGGGTAATGACCGAAAGAATAAGATCGCGAATAAAAGCTGCGTAAATGAGATTCCTTCGTTGTATTGCTGGTGTGACTCGCAGGGATAGTATAAGGAACACAAGAATACGTGAGTAACTGAACTTCTCCGATCGCAGCGTTCCATTCTTCGATAGTTTGGTCACGTTAAACGCATGCTTTCAACTCGGATCTCAAGATGTGCTATGGAATGCGTGCCATCATGCAGGAATTCCCTAGGAAGACACAGGATGAGATAGTTAGATCAAGTCCAAAATCGGGACTTCCTCTACTCTACGCCCTATAGCAGCATGACTTCTGCTGTACGCACTGTACGACGTCGCTGTGTTGGGAATGCGTATTATCATTAAGAGTAAACGTGGTGCAAAAACGTTCCATAGTTAATCTGATGGACGATTATGTTGACTGTAAAATGGACGTAGTGTGCGATATGTATTTTGAACAGAACCATGATTTTCAAAATAAATTTCCACAATTTGGAAGCGTTGCTCAGGCGTCAGTCTATTCATTTTGAAATGCCAAACCAAACTAAAAATAAATCACTTGACAGCTGACAAAATGGCAGCCAATTAAAATAGTGTTGCCAACTTAAAGTTCTATAGGTACCTCTAAAAAAAAAAAACCTTTACCTATAGGTACATAAGAAAGTAACGCCGTTTGGACTTACCGGAGTCCTACCGAAATCGGCTTGCTGAATTCAATTAGTAATTAATTAATCACAGCACCCTTCATCACCATTGCTTGTGATAAGTTGTCCTCGCTGATGCTCGCCCGTTGATTGGAACATGTCCTCATCTCCAACTGCCGTATTTGAATTGAATAACATTTCGAACAGGAAATCCACGAACTCAGCGTGTATCCTCTGTGGTCATATTACCATTCACCTGCATTTCGAGATTACAATCCCATAAGGACCTTGACAACAACCTAATTAGTCTTCATAGCCATAACGTATTCACCAGCATCAGCATCAGCAACAGGAGCAGTATAGTAGCGCCACTGGCTCGCACAGCTTGTTAACTCGTTAAATCCATTTAGACAAGCAAAATAATTATCCTTCCTTCTGACCTCAGTCAGTTACACTGCTACCGCTATTCGCTCGGGTACACGCTTTGGTACACCTAACACAACGCTATGGAGTGTTGTGCTTCCCCCCCCCCCCAAAAAAAAGCAAAAGTAAAAAAGAAAACCATTCCCACGAGAGGTTATATTTCTATTAACACTGCGTCCATAAAACAATTACTCGACCTCAAGTCCGACCAGTGCGAGTGTCCCAGTTATGCTGTGCGACTTTGAGAACACCACGACCACGAGAGCCCTCCACTGCGTTGTTTTGGAAGGCGACTTTATGTCGCAAGCGTCTGCCCCCTGTGGCAATGTCTAAGAACGGAGAACGAACGAATTGTTTGGGTTTTTGTTAATTCCACTTAACAAGCGAAATGAAAAAGCGGACCAAAGTCTCCATTACACCTGGGGATGCAGCGAGAGGGATTCCGGTGTTCCGCACTTATGCTGCGAATAAATCGTCCTTTCCTCAGATTTCCCACGTGCATTTGTAAACAGTAACCCGGTAAATATCAAACCCTGAGCCCCTTCGTTGGAGCGCTGGAGTGCAGACCTCTCTCGAAACTAATGCAAAACTGAATTCCAGTAGAATATCTCCAATGGATTTATTGAAAGAGTGAAGCGGTCTTCGTTATTGTCCAGGTGAACCTCAAAATACCTTGAGTGCTGGAACTGCAAATTCGATTCATAATTTCGTTGTCGTGTAGAATTGCAGTTTGCAGTTCGGAGCTTGGACGAGAATGTCTATGGGACACTTTATCGTTCGATCCACATGGCTGGGTTCCGATGATGGATTCATCTATCTCGCAGAGGTTTGTGTAGTGTGTACTGTGTCGTACCATAGAAGCACTCGAAAATTGAAATTTCACTTAGCATTATTGGAAGAAGAGATTCAGAGGTGTATGCACTCTGTCAGGCTCTTCGGATGGCAAGCAGAAGTACCAGTCGATAATGTGTAGCAAATATGAATGGTCGAATCATAAAAGAAATTCTCGATGCTTTTGGAATTGTTTTCTGCTTGTTTTCAGTGGAATTGTAGGTATAGGCTTCGTGTTCGAGGAAGGCTATAGAGGGGGTCGGAATTATAGTGCCCACATAGTGCAGATTGGTAATATTTGGTGTGGGCTATCTGACATTAAACAGAAAGAAAGTGCACGACTGGGTCGAATGAAATTTTCTCGTTCTTCAAAAGGTTGGTTGGTTGTTTTCTTATTCTTTATTAGATAGGTGAAGATCTGAGAAGCCATGCTAGATAAAATAAACGGTCCACGACAAATAGAAAAAGGAATAGGGTTAAATAAAATTCACTCTTGGGTTGTTCATCTGATATGGCAGTACATTTATAACAATGTGAGTTTTTTAAAGTTGAAGCTCTGAGTAACAGTCAATTGCCGGCAGTTCTGATTAGATAGTTATAAGCGCCTACTGGGTGCGTGAACTCGGCACCGCAATGTTACATTTTTTGTTTTTTTCTTAGAGTTTCGGATGGCTAAGCAAGATTTCTAGAGTTCTGCAGTTATAAACTGAATGCAGGCGCAGTGGCTTAGTGGTTAGTGTGTTGGACTAAGCGGGGGTCGAAGTTCGAATCCCGCAAGAACCCAAATTTCAACTTAGGATTTTTTTCCACTGCGCCACCTCTCGCGAACGTCTGACAAACATCCGGGAGTATAAAACTGTCTTGAAAGACCCTTTCAATTGGCCGTTTGGAGTCGGCATAAAATTGTAGATCCCTTCCATTCGTTACAAAAATTAAAAACTCACACAAAACGAATGGTTGTGAATATTTAATTTATTTAGTTATAAGCTATAAATACCGATGGACGTGTGTGAGGGTGCAAATGAAGTGGGATATTCTGATTGTGCAAACACCAAGTGGTTGGAATTATTTTAAGGTGCAAGACAGTTGGAAAAAAGTAGAAGTAGGTAATAATTGCTGAAAATAAGTTTTGCGTTGCTGTTATTGCATTTCTTATGGCTGTTGCGAATTTGAATTTTAAAGTGCGGTATTGAGTTTTAAAAATATATATGAGCAGAGATCGGCTTTGAGAAATAATTAAAAAAACAGATTTCTTCGAATTTTTTGAGAAAAAGTAAATACAGGATCTTATTTAGAATACTGATATTATCTTTAATATGTATTGTGATTAGAATCGTTAGATCGGTTTTTGTAAAATTTGGCAGACAAAACAGTATGTACCAAATATTGCAATGTTTAGTTTAAAAAATACTATTTGTTAACTATATAGCTAAAAACCGATTATAAGTTATTGTTTGCGATACAAGCATTACTTGGTTTTTAAAGTTTTATCTAAGTCAAAAATGGGGCTTTCGAAATATGAGCATTTCTTAAAATTAGCGTTTTCGTTGATTCGAATTGAAAATTAAGGACGCAACAATTTTAAGAACATCAATATTACTCTAAGTTTGCATTTTGGTCAAAATCGTTATTGCCGTTTACGGGTAAACTAAGGAAAACTAAGTTTAAAAAAATGACTTTTTTCAAAAATCGAGTTAACGATAATACAGAGAAAAACTGAGTTTGCCATTAAGTTGGAAATGACCATACTGCCTTAGAAAATAATTTTTATTGCAATCGTATGGACCGTTTACGAGATATGTCCAAATTTCAAAAGGTTATCGAATTTTTAGCCAAAAACTGGGTATGCAGTCATAGTAACCTCACCCACTTAAGATTAAACATAAATTTTGGTTGAAATCGTTAGAGCCGTTTTCGAACAAGTCAAACTGAAACGAACATTTTTTATATGGGAAGTACCATAAATACTGAGGTTATTTTGCAAAAAAAAAAAACTCCCCGAACTGTAGGCCCAGAAACTCCAAATCCGAAGTTTGAAAGAAATCCAGGCAGCCGTTTGGCCTGTAGGTCTCGGGAGGATACGGACAGTAAGACAGACGGAAAGACCGACAGACCGACAGATGGACAAACGGACAGCATTTTTGAGTTCGTCTATCATCGTAATGTCAGAATTGATGACCATATCGAGTTCGAAATTTTGTACGAAAACCATATATCATTCTCACACGATATCGAGAAAGTTTAAAAATGGAGATGGCTGCGTTCAGCTTCAGAGGAGTGAGGGGTAGGACTTCTCTTGAAAAACGGATATTGTCTTTTCCCTCATCGATTTCGTGTATTTTTTCGGTCAAATGGAACTTTAGCTTAGAATAGCCCGGCAACGGAAAATGTTTGGGCGGAGGGTTTTCACAATTCGGATAAATAACAAAAAAAGAAAATCTGGGAAATCGGTTCGCCATCTAAATCGCAGGCGCATTGTGTCTCCAAATGAGTTTTCTATTGTCCTATAAACAAATTCGAAACCTCCCTCTAGGGGAGTACCATTTGATATACTTTAAAGATACTTTTCTTTACACACTTGTGCACAAAACCCCCATTGTCATCGGCCGGATAAAGTTCTGGTGTACGCACCACGCACGTTGCGTGTGACAATTTTTTAGTCCACGCATATAGCGCGAGTTAACATATTTTTCAATGCCATTGTTGCTGCTTTACGATGCGTGCTTATAGTTGGACATTTCTCATTTATTTATATCTAGCCCCAGGTGTGTACCACGGGTCAGAAAGCAAATATTAGGTTTGAATTGTTCTCGCGGGCATCGCGGCATACCGTGGAGGCTGATATACTGTGTAAACATTGTGTTGAAAAATGTACCGCTCTGCCGCCGGCCGTAACATGATGGCACATAAACAAATTATTTCCACGCCAAAATCATAGCATAATCCGATTTTTATTCAACGTCTGATTGTATGGCAGGGACCTAGGACGAACGGTGAAGTATTGTGTTGAACAAAAGAGGTTCCATATAGCTCAATATAACTTTATAGGTATATAACTTTTCCTATTTACAAAGCAGACCTGTTAATTAAGGACCACAACCAGTGTGGAATGGAGAAACATCCTTTAAGAGTTTTAATGTTTTGAAAGTGCATTTGAATTTGCATTACTTTGGTCAGTTTGGCTCCCAACTTTTAAGACACACTATAATCCATACAGCAGCTGCGATCCAACAATGATTTCCTATCTCATTGTGCAGAGCACGAGGTCGGAAAGCGCTTAAAAGTACGCAACGGAGCCAATAATTATCACGGTACATGCCCGTGTTCATGCGGTTCGCCGAGCGCCGACAAAACTAAATTACTCGCGGCTATACGCGACGGGTACGGGTTGTGTTGACAACCATACCTCTACACCTGCATCGCTTGTATGGATATACCTATAGTTTTCCCTCGTTTACAACGACTCATTAAAATGTTTTTCCATTTTGAGTTCACCCGGATTTCCTTTTATTTCGATTTTTTTCATGTACACTATGTCCAGTTTATCTCGTCCTTTTTTCGCGTGTTTTTTTATTGGCTGGTAGATGTATCACAAGTCGCCATTTGTAGACTGTAGCATGGTGTGGACAGGATGCACAGGTAAAACGCGAAGCTGCAGGCGGCTTTTATTCGATTTAAATTGATCGTATCATACGATATCGATAAATTTCTGTCGCATAATGAAGCATAACTTTGCGGATTGGAGGCACAGTGATATGAAGTAAATAAGAGATACACGACACGACGAAGGATTTTGCGGGGCAAAATAAATATACTGTCGTAGATAGTACGACATGAACGGGACTAGTTTAACTGTGTATTATGATTACAGAGTAGGGCGACACGCGAAAGTGTGGACATTTTAGAATCGAGCTTGCTGTCTGAAAAAAAAAAAAAAAACGAAATAGCGATATCGAAGTATGGAAATTAAAAGACGCTCGTCGCTATAATTGTTGTTTTGTTTTGTTTGCATTAATAGTGCTTTATGTAGCTACTCAACATTTGTAATATTTTAAAAGTGTTGTCCACTTCTAAGCTTGGCATTCGGACTGAAGCGCTATTCATGCAAGTCAACCTAACAGCCCGATAATTAAAATAGTGTGCTAGGAATATTTGTATTAATCTGCGCTGTCACCGCACTTGAAAGTTATTACCGCTGACATTCTTATAAGAATAGGTAGGTACCCTATTGTTAACCTGCTTAGTACACACTCCCTTAATTTATATGAAGACATTATAAGGACATTCCAAAACGACCTTCAAAAGAAGAATAAGCTTTTCCAACGAACTTTCAAATCTGCCAGAGCAAGTGGGCGGCTTACAACCAATTGGCATTTATGTAAAAAGGGGCGTGGAAATAGGTAGATTTTCTAACGATCAAAACAATAACAAAACTTTTTTTAATTGATATTAGAAGAAAATTTCACGCTCTCAGCTCTTTTAATAATTAAGAAAATAATTGAAATATTCCATAAGGAAATTTGCTTTTAAGAACAAAAATGCAGCACTGGGAATACGACTTTTTTTTAAGCACATTAAAATTTTCCCAACATTCAAATAGTTGCAGCTTAAATTCTGTTTACGGTTTTACAAATAGTTAGAGCCACTATCGTGATCAATGTGCTGCGAGGACTCTCGAACAATTTTTTGTAACTCTTCTCAAAAAAAAAAAAAAAGTGCTAAGGAAAGCGTTTGTTTTTTGTTTCATTTATATATAAACTATAGAAGACCCAGCCACGGGTTGCTGTGGCTAAGGTCGTTTGAATTTTTTTTTTTTTTTTTGCAAAGTGCCAACTATAGGGTCCACTGGGACCAACCACATACGTACACCCACAAAATTCTATTGAGATCGGTTGAGTGGTCTCGGAAGTCGCCAATAGCGTCACCTATCGGGTCCGAAAGTAGCCTATCTTTCAAACGGGAACCAACGATATATATCTACAAAATTTTACTGAAATCGGTTGAGAAGTGAAGGATTGCATTGCGGAGGAACATGTGACACGAAATTTTTATATATTAAGATTAGGACATTTTTTTTATTAAAATTTTAATTTACCCTTAGATAAACAAAACAACTGTAGACTAAGAAAATTAAGCATTTTTGTTTAAGATGCCATAATTGCAAAAAAAGAAAATAAAGAAGTTTTTTTTTTTTTTTTTTAATCTAGAACAAAATTGACCAACTTTGAAAAGCTATATAAGTCAAATTAGTTAGCAGAGAATTATATTGTTTGCTGTTTTTGAAGGTCCGTTTATTTTTCTATTAGAAAAAAAAAAAAACAATAAAAATAAAACATCGAATTTAGTAAAAAAAATAAATAAATTAAGTTTCTACATATGTATTACATCGCAATCAGCCAGCTCCTTCAGAAGATATACGACTTACAAATTTTAAGAATGAGGGCAGACCCCATTTTTAATCACCCAAGACACATATGATAGGTATATACCTAATATAGGTACTTTATCATCAAATCATCAATTCGGCACCAGAAATTATTAACCAGTGATGATCCCATTAGCCAAGGCAGCAACCGGGCACATTTGCGTCAGTCACCATAAGAAATGAAACAAAGATAAATAGACTATTGGCAACCTTTAAGATAACGGTTTTTGCGGTGCCTCAGTTTCAAGGGTAGTCTTTCACTCTGTGTAGAGGAATCATACTTAAAGACAGTCTCAGTATTGAAATGCATTCGTGGCACCGCCTTTCTTATCTGACAAGCTTTCATCATCGAATCACTGGAAAAGGTACGAGTAGTCCATCCAACTAACTAAAACCAATCAAAACCATCTAACTCTCACTTAAATCCCAGTGAATCTGCTCGGGTTTGCATTTAACTAGCTGTCATCCCTGGCATCTGATCCGACACCCAGCCATCCACCACCACGCCACATCAACACCAATCCAATGTTACACTAGCCGGCCAAGTGCAACTGGAAGCAACTCATTCAAAAACGATGTCGACGTGGCTCCGCTCCATCTTGGACATTTGCATCACTGCATGCGGGCGAAACTGCAAATTGATTTCCTGTTGTTTTCATTACTGGGGTGGATGGGGGGTCCGTTGCTGACCATTCACATCCAATCGTGAATGCTTCTGGCACCACCGCAACCTCGTCGACCATTCCCTCGGCCCGCACTTTCAATGACCCACACTTTGTGACACGAGCCCTTAATCATGGCAATATATACCGAAAGGATTTTCAGTTTGTACTGCGGTCACTTGCTGCCTCTCAATCTTTACTCCAACTCCAACCGAACCGATGCGATGTCCAGCCCAACTCATGCCTGCTCTGGATGACATTTGCCGTAAATTGATTTCCGGCTGTTCAAAGTGCACACGATGACATTGTTATTGTTCGGTTGCCAGTTACCACTTGCCACTCACCACTTACCACTTACCACTCTTGGGCCATGCCGGGGAGTTATCGGACATTTTTGCTGATGATGGCGTACAAGAGTGCATCGGAGAGGAAATGCATATTCAAGTAGTTTCACAGCTACTTAGCCGCACCACAGGATGTAGGTGCGACCGCCTTAACGCCACTAAATCTCGGCGCTGAATGCATAAATTAAGCTCAGGATATACACTGACTTCCGCATAGCACAGCGACAAAGAAAAAATTGGCAAATTCTCTGATTTGCATTTTTGTCGAGTGGGTGGCTTAAATATTTAAATACTTTGGCCAAAACTAGATTTTCTTTTCGGATAAACAAAGCTTAGGGCTGCCTTGTGGCATAGAGAACAAGGGGGCGCGCGCGCTGTCAAAAATGTGAGACAGGATTTGCGTTTGAGTGCCGTCGGTCGGTCTTCAAAGACGTCGCATCATCGTCTCCGCATCAGCAAGCGAGTAAGGAGTTTATTGTTCTTTGGTTGAAAGTTTTAATTGAATTGAAGTTTTGTTCGGGGATTTTATGACTGAATTAGGCACAGGTGGTGCTTCTGCCGCAGCATGGCATTCGATTTGTTTGTACCAGGTGCGGGATATGACTTCAATTTGAATATTTGTACAAGTTTTGTTTTTTTTTTTTTTCATCCCCCCATCTCCTTGGCCGGGAAGAGGGAAATAAATTGAAAATGGTTGGAGGATTTGGTAAATGAACCTGTGGTTAGAAGGTATAGTTTAATGGAAGGCGAACCAATTAATTGGTATTTGAATGGTAATCGTTGGGGTTCGCGTTGGGCAGCATTCGGGCTTTTAATGATCTAAGGGTCGTTGATATTTTAATACCCGAGTCAGTTGACTTAGAGAAAGTGAGGTGATGATATGATAGATTTTAGGGCGCAGATCTCAGCCCATAACGTTGGTAAACGTCAGAAAACGGGTATAATGCTAGAAAATTTAGAACTGTCGGTACTGCCAAATTTAAGCGGTTATAGAGCTCTGCCCATAGATCAGGCAGACTTCGAAGTGATCTTATTAAAATAAGTTTCTCGGTCGCAGATGATGTTGATGTGTTTTCCATGTCCGAAGCTTCATTCATTTATATTTCAGCCTATCCTGACACAAAGTCCAGATAGTTATTGCATAATTTTCAACCATAGGCGGGACGCCATATGAGTAGGCCATACTCATACAAATGCCAGAGCTGCAGAGTCTCTCTGTTTCCCGCGCTAACATCATCGGTCCCCAGACCTCTGTTCAAAAATTTGTCGTATATAAAGCCTCACGAGTGCATGCTAATTCGGATTCTTTTCCAAAATCCAAATGCATAAAGGAAATGCAGTCTTACCAAGGTCCTTAAGTTCACATTCGGATTTTTTAAAAATGCATCCACAATAAGCACATCGACTTAAAGGAAATTCAGTCTGCCAATGGTAATCGAATAACAAGACTCAGCGCACCCAACCCACCCGATTGCTCACTTTTTTTTCACAGTTTAACGACTGAAATCGAACGCACACATGTCACAGAACACAAACTCAAACATATCTAACCACCAGCATACCACGAACATTTTCTTACTTGCCTTTGGTAGGTTTACCCTGCCAGTGTCCTAAAACGTATTTAAACGATTTTCAAGTTCTCTTCAGCTTTCGCTTTATCCCTCGTAAAAAGTGCTACCTCTCTGTTTACATGCAGGATGCAGGTAATCTCAGGTTAATTCAGAAAGAATCTTTGATACCCCACACTGCTTTTGGCTTTATCCTTGTGTTTTTTTTTTTTTGTGAAAATCACTTTGCGAAAATCTTAATTTGAAAATAAAAACCCATCCCACACATCACAGTGGAGCGAGTGTTCACTTTTTGGGGTAAAAATAGTTAGTAGCTTCCCGTTTACATTTTGGTTTAGAACAACTTTCATTGTCTTAAATACAACATATTCGATTGATTTTTGTTTGTTGGGAAGATGCAAAGCTGTCTATAATTTGTTCTCCAATATATTCTGTACAATCCAGGTCAATATAATGGTAGAACTTCTACCACTGGGCGACCTTTAGCTTTGAAAAATACAAGTTTGGGTGGAATAGCCCAGCTAAAGAGAGCTTTTCGCCTTTTTGCATTTTGACTACTGGTTTTGGTTTATACCAAGAGATGCTTCACTATAGAAACTTAAGGGCTTAGCGATTTCAAAGCCTCTTAGTTTGCAAATGATTTCACTTTGCGGACTTGACGGGTAATGCAGGTAAATTGCTTGGTCGAACCCTGTTTTGAGCAGCGTGGAAGATGTTTCAAAAGATGCACGTAAATACGTCAAAAGAATATTTTAACATGCGCCCAATAAATCAGTTCAATTTCACGTTCAGTGAAATGCCGATTTAAGCAACTTCCAAGACATTCATATTTACGTTTATGCGAAAATAGGGTACCCATGATCTTAGTAACTCGTAGACTGGGTCAAAGATCTTCGGGGCTGCATCAATATAATTGTCCAGTCGTTCGATGTGCGTCTTGTAGACTAGCCTTTGTTGCTAGCGTTCAAAAAGTCGTGGATGTTTATAAGGATCTAATAAAAGTCTTGCAAATTGTCCTTTGAGTTTACTTACCGATTTCATTGCGAGCAGTGCTTTCCAAGCTCTTCTGAGATGGCACCGTCAGATCGTAGAAAAAAGGACAATGATGCCAAGCGCTCCAATTGAAATAAAAAGAATCAAAAAGAGTTTAGATCCACACAAAAAAATGTTGTTGGCTATAGGAAGAAAAAAGGAAAAGGTTTCTGATAAAGTGTGCCACGAAGGATGAGCCTGTAGGCTGGAAAAATGTAGTTCAAAGCAACAGTCAGAACTATATATACTGCAGCGCATTCCCAGAACTAAGAAGGAAGAAAATTATTTCACACTGAAATATATGAAAGATGGAGTACCACACGGTAGTGTACTGAGACCTATTTTGTTTCCTCTTAACAACAGTGACCTAAAAAAATAAAAAATAAAAAAATAAACGAAGCTACTGTTGACACGACACAACTAACTTACTGTCAGAGAAACGGTTCTGGGAGTTACCAATATAAAACAAACAAAATGGTTCCTTTTTCGAGCTTAAGTAAGTCGGAAGGCATGACTCTTGGTTCGAAGTTGCTATGGAAAGTTCATGTCTAGAAAAACAAGTGATGAAATGGTGTTTCGCTTTAACACGATGTAGTTGCTCATAGGGTGGTCGGCGCAGTGGCTTTATGCGTTAGAATACTAAGCAAGGGGTCCAAGGTTCGAGTCCCGCAAAAACCCAAAATTCCAACTCAGGGTTTTATTCCACTGCTACGCCTCTTGCGAACGTCTGACAAACATCCGAGAGTATAACTATCTTGAAAGAGCTTCTCAATTGTCCGTTTGGAATCGGCTTCCATTACAAAACGAATGGTTGTGAGAAGTTGGGCCTAGGGTCCCTACGGACCTATTGCGCCAACTATTTATTTTATTTATTTTAGTTGATAGGGTATTATGAAAATGTTTGTCTCCCAGTGCAATAAATACATATTTCTCTGTAATGAAGTACTATAGCCGATATGGACTTATATCGTTTTCAGCTTCAAGGGCGTAGGTAGGTATACCTAAGGCAAATCGATTTTTTTTATCTAGTTTGGTGGACTTTGACAGATTCAAGCATGCAACACGCAAAAACAAATCTTTATATTAATCAAAAATACAATCATTGCGTGGGGGAAGCGAAGCCGAGGAGTAACAATGATTCTCGCTTGTTTGGAAGTTACCCTGACAATTTCTGTTGGGAAATTATGTCGAATTTCAGTTTGTGAATTGTTGTTTTTTCGAGGGAACAACTCTTGACAACAACTTGTAGACACAGTCACTTTGGTAGGAATTATAGCTATTTCGAACTACACCACTAATTCATCATCAGACTCCTTTGAAGTGATTGTTTGAATAGTTTTGAATTCTGACAGTCAATTCTCCGTATATAATTCCATTTGGAAAGACATTTCTGTTTTTTCCCTGTCAGGAAATGAACTTGCATTTCGATTTTCCTCCAATTGACCATGTGACTTCCACTTGCGCCAACTGAGCGACGAGTACAAGCCCGACAATTGGTGATTAGAACGGAGGGGAAGACCTAAATACAATCAGTGACACTAATAAAAATAATCATTTTTAGTGTCCAAGCTAAGCTTTTCGAACTCAGCGGCTAAAGTTTCCATACGAATTTGCATATTGTGATTGTGACTTACAAAATGTGTGAGGTGAAGGTTGAAAACCATTATTAGTTAGGCCCAATAGCTACAAAAAACTGAGAACAGAATTTTTGGTAACCTTTTGTCGACCCAGTCCTTCAATCAATCGGTGAGTTAGTTTATTTTTTATTTTTTAAGGATTAACTCTTTGGATTGATTGTCTGTTAATGAATCTATCGTAGATGGATATAATATCCATAACTTTAGCAAATATTGCGCACAAATTTCACAAATATTTACCACTGTGCAGCACAGTAAAGTGTACCCCGAGGGCTATAAGTTTATCGAATGCAAAAGCAGAGAGTGCTGCAATCCGTATACCACCTACCAGACGTCAGAGCCAGACGAACAAAGAAACAAAGTGAACGAGTAAAGTTTGTTTGCCAAACAGGTGGTGATGATTGGACTCGGATATAAATTGATACCACCGTGCCGTGAAAAACACGTTCCGCGAAAATTGTTTATCCCACACCCCTAATCACGGCGATACTAACTGGGCTTCGAGTGGAAAATTTCCTTTTTACAACAGAAAATCGAAATCATATAACCATTGTTAGGGAACCTGACTACAGGTACAATACAAAGCTATATACATAAGTGCGCATATTTTTTGTGAGGCATTTATTTTTCTGTTATCAATTTTATATTTGCTGGAATGGTTTTAAGTATTTTAAATTTGAATTGAATGAGTGGGCAACATTTGTTTTTTTTTTCAGTTAAACCCCACTGCGCGTGTATCCTTGAAAGAGATAATCCCGTTTTGATTATTTCAGTTATTGTTATACGAGTAGGGTCTGTTGTTTTCAAATATTGAGTGGTATTTTGAATTATATACGGTAATGTTTTTCGTATTTGAATAAATGGAAAAACAGAAGAATTCAATTGAAATCCGTTAATTGATTTTGAATTGAATGAAATTGGGGATTGTTTTAATGGAGATTATTCCTAGTAATTTGAGGTACACAATTAATACAAGCGCAGTCTGCTGAACACTTTGGAGAATCAGACGAAGTATTTTTATCTCAAGTAGAATGGACTTGGAAGACATTCAATATCTGTTGATAAGGTATCGAGTAGGTATAGTTCATATTGCAGTAATCACGAACCAGTTAAGGACTATTCATATGAGTGCGAACTGTGAAAAGGCGAATTGCGAACAAGTGAATAAATTTGTATTTATGAATTGAAAATTGCTACTTTTTCAACTGAAAACGCATTATACTCAATGAATACAACATCTAACCTAAAAAACTCAATTTATTTAAGGAGCTGAATTTGCAATTACAGTAATTTTCCCGCGAACTGTCACACTTTATTCGCAATCCACATAAAACAATCGCGAGCCCCAAACCCATGAATGAAAAATTCGTTCAAACTTAACCTTCAACAATGAAACTGATTCGCGGCTACCTGCGAGCCAGGCCTACCAATGTACTTCTTATGTAGTGCATCTACTTCATTTATTTTTTGAATGCATCTGCTACGTAGCGACTTATTTCTATTCCATTTGAATCATTTTTATATAACGATCAAACTTTCATTAGATATACACCCCTATCCAGGTATCCGTTCGGAGAAAATTCCGATACGAAGGTCAAATCCGATCGGAACTCAAGTTGCATTCGAAGTATCCGTTTCGGAATAAAATAAATTAAGCATATAAACGCGTTCATTTCACATGAAAATATTCCGCAGCCATTCATTGCCGGAGAGCTTCGGAAAAAAATGTGCCGTGTGGCCGTCAAAAGTAAGTGGTATAACGCGGTTCAACGCAATGCGACAAGGTGCGCTATATAAGTCATAGGAGAATTTTTCCGAAAGTTGTATTGGATTGGAACGGATACCTCGAATTTAATTTCTCCGATTTCGTACAGATCGGAGAAAATTCCATTCCGAACGGATACCTCGATAGGGGTGATAATATTTGTATTGATTCATTTTTGCAAAAAGTCAATGCACTCATCGCAAATATTTACTACGTTAAATAATCTTGATAGAAGTTAAGAGCCTGTGGCTGCGCTGGAAGATTTTGAACCTCCTCAACAATTAATGCTGTATTTTTGTAAATTTAGATATGTTTCGGAGGACTACTTCTTAAAAGAACTAATTAAATTTTAATCACGATTTCCAAAGTAAAAATAATCCAATGTACTATGCACCTATTAGTTTGTGAAACTTATTCTTTAAAAGCTTTAATTGTTAAACAAAAAACTACTAAATGTTATGTTTTCGTTGAGAAACCTTACTATAATAAACCTGTAACCTTTGTTCCGGATGTAAGGTGTTTGTTCGGAATAGATTAAAAAAGTACTGCACAAAATTGATTCCGGTTTTCACAGTTGCATTAAATATTGTTGAGATTAGATTATTGGATATGTTTTACCATTATCTGCTATCCAGAAGCGGAAATCTAAGCTGATATCTAAGAAAAGTTGTAATTCTCGAATGCCCTCCAGCTCCTAGCTTTGGAATGACTCATCCAAACGAAATAGGATTTTTTTTTAATATAAATTTTAATTATGTGCAAAGATTTTAAGATGTAAATCAACTTTGTACGTTATCCTGAAGTTGAACAATAAACAATAAACTATACATTTTATACAATTCAATAAAGTAAAATGTTCGATTGGAACTAGATAGCTGGATCGTTGGATTTTCTCAGCGTTCAGTGGAGAAGTGCGAAGTGGAACTCTGGTTAAGCAAGGTGAGGGTTAGCTAGTATGAAATAAATTTGATTTTTTTATATAAATTAGTTTTTTCTAGTCTTTTTTTTATTATCTGCTACATTTTATTTCAAATCTACTTCTCTTTTTTTTTCTGTGCGATTTGCTACACTTTATGAGCTCAACCTTGGCAGCCCTGCCTGCGACTAAAAAAAGTTTCCATGCTAATGCAATGTCAGAAACTACGAATATTAGCTTCTGTAAATCTCAATTCAATTTTTTTTCAAAAAATCTACTAAATAATTTAATTTATGTAGAATTTTTGAAAAATACGATCTCACAGTATATTGCCATCAAAAAAAAAAAAAAAAAAACCCATACAAAATGTATGGAAAATTATATTTTACGAATTTTCTAATTTCAAAATGTTCCAATTTTCTTGCCGTATGAACCTTCCTTAGGCTAATTGCACACACACCGATTTTGGACGGCCAGTATAAAATCTGCCGACATTTTACCGGAAGCAGGTTGCTGGCACACTCACCGGATTCTTACCGGTCTAACAATCTGTTACTTTGTTGTCGTTATGGTGACACCATGGTTGCCACTTGCAAACAAAATTAACGGCCAAAAATGGAAAAAAAAGTTACGAGACTAAGCTAAATGTTACCAAAAGTCTGGAAAATGATAAAACACCAAAAAAATCATAAATATCGTCTTGAGCCAGTATGAATATGAATTTTCGGTATCGCTTGATTATTCTCTGATTTACGAAGTTGATATAAAAAAAAATTATATATTATTATTATAAATATTCAAGTATGAATTTTGCCAGACTTTAAGCAGTTAAGCAACGGCTTCTAGGTATATAAAATAAGATATGTTGTAAATAGGGGACGCAACTTACTAAAGTACTAGTAAAACTTTTAATTCAAACGCAGTGGTCAGAAAGAATAAGGCGGCATTTACATGTGATGAAATCGAGTTCGTCTTTTTGGTGCTCTTGTTCAAAAAGTTACCAAAACCAAATCAAAATTATCAAATTACCAAAAATCACCAACTAAGAAAGAAGCTACCAAATTTGGTAAAATATTACCAAAGTGGCAACCGTGGGTGACACGCTTTTCACACACTGAATGAAGCGAGAGCAGTCGAATGGAATGGTCAGCAAGAAATCGGTGCGTGTGCAAGCGTGTATTTAATCACGTACGCCAATACTTCCCGATACTGCCGGCGATACAGTCGCAGTGGACGGCTGCTCACCGGCATTTTGCCGACACCGATCAGCGGTCGGCGTGTGTGCCAGGTCCCGTTCCCACATGTGGTTCACTATTGGAATTTGGAGGACCGGTATAAAATCGGCCGTCCAAAATCGGTGTGTGTGCAATTAGCCTTAGCCCTAGGCGTAGCCAAACAAAACATAGAAAATATCGCTCAACGGATGCAACTTAGTTTTATATATGTGAAATAATTCCGCTGCGTAAATTGTCATAAAATAATAATGACAGGTCAAGCTATATCGCTTTGGAAACACGAGTCCATGAAGCCTCATTGAGTTAGCCATACCACACATAAACGACTATCACCTCCCAGACCCATTCCGATGGTTAATTTCCTCCATAAATCAAATAAACTTCTGAAATCTTTCCTCTGGTCTCCTGAGGCTAAATTCGAAATACACATTTTGATTTGAAGCTCACATTAAATCACATAATTATATACCTACCTACAGTCTCACTGTCAAAACTCTCGCTTGTTGTGAATTGTGATTATTGTTTTCTGTTCCTTCCGTAGGTCACCCCCACCCTGACCTTTGGCGTTATTATTATTTTCCAAGTTAATTTCGAGGGTGAGAATTGGATTCTCTTTCCCTCTTTGTCAGGCAATTGCTTGGATACCCAACTTTGCCCCGCGCCGGAATAGACCAATAATCGTATTTAAGGATTCATTCCAAATTCAATTGAGTAAAAGGTGCGCACCGGTTTTTGTTCTGGGCGAAATGTTATAAAAATAATAAAAATGAATTACTAGCGCGTTTTATTGTTTTCGTCCCTTGTTTTTTTTTTTTTTTTTTCGGGGGTTTAATTTATATGAATTGGCCTCTTAGAAAATGAAATTAAATTTTTGTTTTGTTTTCTGTTTGTTTTTACTTTTGCAATCGACAGAGAGAAGACATTTTTAAAACTTGGCCCCAAAGTTGTATGGGAAAACTTTCATGGTCACCTGAGTGGGGTTTCCATTTGGAGTTGGCTTCGAAAATTGAAACCGAAAACGGAAATGAAAATACAAATTTGAAATTTCCATATTCACTTTCGTGTTGGGTGTGGTCTGAATAAATCACACTCGGGGAGTTTATGTGCCCAAATATGAATGATTTAGTGGGTTTAGGTTGTATGCCTTCTAGCACTTGATTTCCATCCACGGGTTGATCAGTTCTTCTACTTGTAGGGTGACTTTGATTACAGACTTTTGTTTGTATGTGTCAATATATGTGTCAATTAGAATATTTCACGCAGTGTTATTTTTAAGAATTGGGTCTATAAGTTTCCAGCTATAGGTACTTGATGGAGCTTTTCAAAATAAATTAAAATATGTCATCTGACCAACTAAGTAGCTGAAGCACCTTTGTCATTTTAAAAACCTTACCAATTGTTTTAGATTTGTCTGCAAGTCAGATTGCGGCGCAGTATGCCAAAGTCCCCACGCATTAATCCCAAAAAATGCACTTACGTCAAATGCTTTCCATAGGTACCATATGAAATTAAAATCTTTCGACACCACTGATGCTGGTGTTAAAGTGTCCCCCTCAGCCACACCTTTACACCTTTGGCACGATGTATTTATATGGACTTAGCTAACCCCAGTTTGACCTATATTCACATGCCAACAGTTTTTGTTTGATCAAACGGAATTATTGTCGTATCAACGAAATGCCTGCAGAGGCAGACCTCACAAACCGCAATTGACCCTTTCCGGCCGCACGATTTTGCGGTAAAAGGATCAACTCATATTTCATTATTTAGACAGCGCATGCAAAGCAAATTTCATTTGTTGCTCTATTGTCCCACACCGCCCTTTAAATGACCAACGTTACCGCAAATATTCCAGCAAATATATGTGCAGGTGCAGGAGTCAGCCAAACCGCAGTCACTGACCGCAAACATCTTCTCCCGTGTGCACACAACAAAGGCCTTTTCCCAGTCGCGAACTTTTTTTTTTTAAATCGATATGCAATTAATCACAGAACTTAGAGACCGCACTGCACAGCCTGCGTCTAAGTTCTAAGGGTTTTCATTTTAAGAATCCTCGAAATGGTAATCAAAGGAATGTGACGAAAAAATTAGCGACTCTTAAAATAACCGTAGACATTTTTTGTAAAAATAAAAACATAAATTAAGCCAAAGAACGAACGTAGACAGTGTACGTGAAAGACTTGAAATGCATAAAACAATTTTAAGAACAAAGGACGAAGATGGATAATAAGAAGACGAGAATACAATTCATCGCCCAAAGGAATTTTCTCTTGCGTCTAGCATGTGCGACTCTATGACAAGCTTAACGCTGTGCTATACTCCATGGCAGTCTCGTCGTCGTCCTTCATGGTGCACGCAATGAACCCCTCCTTGGTTAAGGTCAGTCAAAGCAGCGCACACAATGTGTGAGTGTGACATGATGACGACGACACGAGCTAGAGCTATTCAATTTCAGTGCGGCTAAGGACTCCCACTACCACACATAAATCGGATTGAATGCCGTTCGCTGTTTGCCACTCTCAGTGCTCTTTTTCTGCGTTCACTGTCATGGACATGGACCATGGACGCACAAAGCACAATTATTGTCCTCAGAGATGGAGAGAAATAGAGAGACAGAGAGCCCGATAATACTGCATTAGAGGAGAGTTAGAGCTGTCCTCACGTGGAGAGTGAAGAGAGTGATAGAAGATAGAGAGGCAGGAGGTAGGACCACTTGCCTGCTGAATCTGTAAAGGAGCAGCTGGAGCTTTTGGAAAAATTGCGTAAACCCACATGTTGAGAGATCTTAAAGGTAATTCAATAGGGATTCGGGGATACAAAACATATGGGTGGTGGCTCCAGATCCAGATACAGGATAGCTAATTCAACTCTGAATAGCAGTTTGTTTTCAAAATATGCTCATTCGATAATTGAAGTCCATTAAAACTCTGGTGGCAGTGGGTCACTGGTGAATGAATGCCTCACGGTGGAGAAGCGATTCTCCGGTTCAACCCCCAAACAAAAATTATGAATTACACCTCAAGGTTTGTTCCACTAAATTGGAACATGGATGGACTTCAGA
Organism: Cheilosia urbana; assembly: GCA_946477585.1. Classification (NCBI taxonomy): domain Eukaryota; kingdom Metazoa; phylum Arthropoda; class Insecta; order Diptera; family Syrphidae; genus Cheilosia; species Cheilosia urbana. The sequence goes on along the minus strand of OX297854.1, from coordinate 11,183,977 downwards.
AAACAAAATTCTTATACAAAAATAAGCAATTCGCGAAAGACTTGTGCTTGCTGAATTTTAGACTGTAACTTGTAATTTGGTGAAACAGGGTTTAGGTCTTATAGCAACAGCAAACCCTAAAGTTAACAATTTTTGCATGTCGTTGTCAGACACTGGATATTTCACAAAGAGTAAAAGTTTTGCCGGATATCATTTCATTGTATACCTCAATCCAGGAGGACTGGCCTTTCAGCAAAGTCTTAAATACCTTTCATTCTACGGGTCCCACACTTATGCTGATTTTGTTGACTCAAGACTGGATTACAGAAGATTTATGGATATGTTTTAGTAGCGTAGTCTTCTTTTTTTTGGTTCAACGAACCCTATTTTGGTATCCTGGTAAACGTCGCTGGTATCTTCATTATAGTCGATTGAGCTGTTCCATACAATTTCTCTTAATTCACATAGAAACCGAAGTCTGAAAATATTAAGAACAATTTACAATTTCCGCAGATCTGAATGTTTCAGTGGAGAAGTAGCTTAACAAATTTCACGTCACAAAGCCATGTTGGATCTGTTCTGAATGTACTTGCTCAAGCTTTAAAAAAAAGTTGTTGATTTTTTCAGAGTTTAAGATGTATAACTCTTAATGAAAGACCATGTGAAAAGCCGAAATGATGTTTTGATATTTTATACAAGTACTGCTTGGTTGGTTCGAAGATATCATTTAAGGAATGCCCAGTGGCGGACTAAGAGGCAGTGACACCCGGGGCGGTAAAGCAAGCTTACACCCCTTGAAAAATTTAAGAAAAAAACACGAACAAATATTTTATTTAAAGGTGCTTACGAGCTTTTATTGTACTGAATGTTTCGATTATATCATTAAAATCTATATTTTTTGTGTGCTCCGTTTCGATTGAAAGTATAGCCAAATTAGTCAACCTATTTTGGCTCATCGTTGATCTTAGATAAGTCTTTATTAATTTTAATTTGGAAAAGCTTCGTTCACACGATGCCACTGAGACGCAAATTGCTAAATAAATTCTCATCGCCAGTGACAGACTCGGTAAAGAGTCTGAAAAATCCCACTTAACAATGAAGCTTAAAAATTCAAAGGCTGTCCAAATTTCTGCATCTTTTAAATTTATCTTTGAAGCTACCATGTGACGCCGAATTCGCTGGATTTCCAATATGATACTATTGTCTGTAAGTTCTGTAAATGTCGAGGTAAGCATTGGAACCACAGCCCGCAGTGCCTTAAGTTTTATTACACTTTTTTCTAGAGTGAGCCCGGATTTTTGCAAGTATTTCTGTGCTGAATCAACTTCTTCCAAAATATCGAACCAGAATGAAAGATAACATAAAAACGTAAAGTCGCATACAGCAGATAAGAGTATGGTTGCAGCACCTCTTGTATCTAAATTTTCCTTTTCAGGATCACAAAGGAGTTCAAGAGTTGAAACTATCTTCACAAAATTTTCCTTCAATGGCTTAACAGCCTCGTGATGAGCGCTCCATCTAACAAAGAAAAATACTCATATCAGTAAAGAAAAAAGAACTGAACACAGAACTGCGACGCTTGGTAAATGCTTGGTTGTTGCTCTTGGGCGATAAATATTTTATTTCCATATTACTTATATTAAGAGAATAGGCCAGTAACGAAATTCATGCGCACATATATATAGGTAGGTATTTGGGAAACAAATTTATTGTTTTATTTGTGTTTTTATTTTTTGTAGTGTGCAAAGTTATTTTTCTGTTACTGATGGCACCCCCTATTAGTCTGCCACCCGGGGCGGACCGCCCCCACCGCCCCCCCCTTAGTCCGCCACTGGGAACACCCTAAAACATAAGGCACCTACTCAAAGATTGACTTTTTGAAAAATAGCGAACCATCTGTGAAATAACTTTTGCTTCTCTGGCAGTGTGTTTTACATTACGTTTTTTTTTTTATTATTTGCATTCTAGAGTACCAACGTAGCTACTAAGTTTCAAGTGAATTTGAACGAACAAATATTTTGTCCAACACCTACAAATGTTTATAACCCCTGAGGTTGTGCGTCCTAAAACGGGCTAGTGGGAAAGAACCGAAGTTTGCTGAAATACATGCTTCGCAATTATGTTCAATGTTGAATTTCCTACATCAACCATTTAACTCCACAAAAAGGGGGTGGAGGGGTCGCTTCAAAAAATATGTATAAACATTTTATTTTCTATGCAAGGTTTTAAATTAATAATACCTAGGTATATGGTTGGTGAGTTATCACACGCAGGATCATATCCAAAAATCTCTTCATAGTGCGTGACTAGTAATAGTCAATTGAGTAAGCCCACAAAATTTTATGTCTCGACGTCTTAGTAACTAGGGCTCTATCTACATTTAGCCTGTCAAAACAGCTTGTTTTTATAGATTTTTAGAAGATATAAGCTCTTGCTTAGAATTGAATAGTTTTCTTTATTCATTTAGTTTCAATATTCTAAAATAAGTTCAATAAAAAGCTATAGTCAGTTGTAGGCGCAGTGGCTTAGTGGTTAGTGTGTTGGACTACTAAGCGAGGGGCTCCAGGTTCAAATCACGAAGAAACCCAAATTCATTTTATGATCTTTTTCCACTGCGCCATCTCTCGCGAACGTCTGACAAACATCCAAAAGTATATAACTCTTATGAAAGAGGTTCTCAACTGGGCTTTTGTTAATCCCTTCCATCTGTCGCAAAAATGAAAAACTCACACAAAACGAATGGTACTAAAAAGGGGTTCTACGGCCAACTTTTTATTCATTTATTTTAATCAGTTATTTGTGTAGAAAACTTAAAATTTACGTTCACTTAGTCTAAGACTTGTAATTCGTAGCTTGCACTTAACTACGTAGGTTTTACATACGTTTAGTAAAATTGACGATTTGTGTAACTTCCAGAAGGATTTGGACGACTTAGAAAAATTCTAGAATGCAAAACCTTACATATCTATTATATCGGGTTTTTCAATAAGAGCGCTACAAAAGTTTTTTTTAAATAAAACGAAAACGGTTTTGGATATCAATGAAATTCGTTATTCCTGTGAAACTACGTTCGATGCCATTTTGTATGGAACTCGATTTCTTTTACATGGCCACCACGGGCACGCTTGCAGAAGTCCAGACGCTGAACCCAATTTTCGACGGTTTTCAAGCATAAATCGGTCGATACTGCTGCAATTTTACGTTCGATATTCGTACGAAGTTCATCAATCGTCGCTGGCTTGTTGGCATAGACCATAGACTTATTGTAACCCCACAGAAAATAGCCTAACGGCGTCAAATCGCACGACCGAGGCGGCCAAGCGACTGGACCATTTCGTGAGATAACACGTTCTCCAAACTTGGTTTCCAATAAATGGATTGTGACATTCGCTGTGTGGCTGGTGGCACCGTCCTGTTGGCACCACATGTCCTCCAAGTCCATGTCATCCAATTGGGGCCAAAAATATTTGGTTATCATTGAACGGTAGCGATTCCAATTCACAGTAACGTGCCAGTCTTGATCATCACGGAAAAAGTACGGCCCAATGACGCGGCCGCCCCATAAACCACACCAAACCGTAATTTTTTCGGAATGCAATGATGATGACTAGGCCAAGATCATTTCGCAAAATTCGCCACAACGACTTCACAGAGATGCCCAACGCTTGGGAACGAGGTGTGAGAGACACATTTGGGCTTTCTTCAACTGAAGCATCAGCGGCAGCAATATTCTCGACACAACGGGCACTTCTTTGTCTCACTGGCACGGGAACATTTTGTACTGTGCCTGTGGATTCAAATTTTTCCTTAACTCTCTTAACGTTGAGGCCACTGACTCCGAATTTCGGTAGTAAATTTTAATAATTTCGACTCGTTGTTGGCTCGTATATCTTTTCATCATGAAATGGCAAACCTTACCAATAGCGTTACTTTCAATGCTTTCTAAAGTAATGGAAAAGGCAATAAATGTCAAAATAATCAAATATCTAGAAGGCCATCGATTAATAAGCGACAGGCAATACGGATTTCGGAGCCGTTGTTCCACTGGTGACCTGCTAAGCTACGTAACGCACTTATGGACACAATCAATTGAACAACACGGCGAATCCAGAGCCGTAGCCTTGGACATATTAAAGGCATTTGACCGAGTCTGGCATAGAGCCCTATTAGGCAAGTTAGCGTCTTACGGATTACCACAACAACTCTGCGGATGGATGCAAAATTTTCTTCTGGGAAGATCGATCCAAGTTGTTGTAGATGGTGTATCATCCAATTCGTTTGCTATAAATGCAGGAGTGCCCCAAGGATCTATTCTTTCTCCAACTCTATTTCTTCTCCACATCAACGATTTGCTTGGATCGACAAATAATAATATCTACAGCTTTGCAGATGACAGCACTCTCATATCCTCCATCTCGAACAATGGGCCTGTGAATACGGCTACATCACACAGTCAGAGATGTGATCAAATTAATTCTCTAAATGATGATCTGGACAAAATCTTGAAGTGAGGAAAGGACAACTTGGTTGTATTAATGCAAACAAGACACAGCTCACAACATTTTCCAGAAAAAATGCATCAACAGTTCCTCAGATCCAAATGGATGACCATCCAATCCATCACAAGGACTCAGTGCACCTTCTAGGAGTCACAGTCAATTCAGGAATCACATGGCAGAACCACATATCCTATATCGCAAAATCGGCGTCCGCAAAGTTGAGCTACCTATTTAGAGCAAAGAGGTACTTTAGCCCCAAGCAACTTCTCCTTCTTTACAAAGCACAGGTTAGACCAGGCTTGGAATATTGTTCCCATATATGGAGCTCGGCCCCAAAACATTCACTTAACCTGCTTGATAGCATACAGAGACGAGCAGTTCGACTCATTGGAGACCCTACACTCACATCGAATCTACAACCGTTGGTGCACAGAAGACAAGTCGCTGACCTATGCTTGTTCTATAGGTACTTCCATGGTAGATGTTCTGAGGAACTCAAAGACATTATCCCTCGAAATGCAACTTTTGGGCGCCCAACAAGACAGGCTGCTAATGCTCATGACCATACAGTCCACTTGACAACCGCGAGGACATCAACTTTCAAAAACTCCTTCTGTTACAGGACAAGCAAACTTTGGAACTTGCTTCCTGGGGATATATTTCCAGAAGACTACAATTTGCAGCAATTTAAGTGCGGAACAAACATACATCTACAGGCATCTCGGGGCGCTGTTGAAGCGTTATAGGTTCGCCTTTCTCGGGAGAAGTATATAAAAAAAAAAAAAAAAAAAAGAGAAATATCAAAAGAGCGGGAAGAAATTCGGCGTCGTTTGCTGTCCCTGTCGCTCTGCTTTTGCTGTTGAAAAACCCTTTACAAGTCTTTCTCGGGCTGCGATTGCTGAGAGGAACCGTAAAACGATAGCTACATAATCTACCTTGCTAATTCTATGGATAAAACAAATGCCTATACCAAGAGCAATGCGAACTGTCAGTGGTGGTGGCATTTGACATCAAGATTCAGTTTCTAGTTGCTTAAGTATTGTTAAGGTATAACCTTTGTATAGTGAAGATGAAAAGGTCTGCCACTTGTGCTATATTGACAAGCTCCCTTCTAACCAAAATGAGTCTTTTGTGATTAATGAACCATCGTATAGAAATCATTGTCAATCTCCTGCTATCCAGTCTTTCTCTACGATTTGGGTGGCTTTCTTAAATACTTACAGTCCCTTGCCGCTCTTACCTTATCATCAGTAGACTGACTCTTAATACATCAGCGAAAATTTCAAAATTCATCTTTGTAAAGGAAATCTATACGCTAATATCTCAAAAAAAAATATATAAATAAAACAACCTAATGTTGCTTTAAACGTCTAAACAATCGTACCTACGAATGATTAGTCTTGCGTATAGTGAAATTGCTTGATTTTGAGATACCTTTCTGACTGATAAAAGGACTGAAGACTTCAGTTGAAATCTGGGGTTGAATTACCGCATCGAATAATACGTGACTGGATTTGTTATTGTTTTGCTTGTAAAATCCACAAAATCCAGTGACGTATGGTCCCTGTTTGTTGCGGTACAGACAATTACAACGGACAAAGCAGTTGTATGGGGGTAGGAGCTATTACCTATTTTCCGCATTCACAAGCGGTCTCGAGTTTTGCTTTCCCTACGTGGATGACATTTTGGTCTCGTCAGAAGACGAACAAAAGCATCTTCAACCTCTTAGTGTGGTAAACGTTGCAAAATGTGAATTTGGTAAGTCCAAAGTGACATTTTTGGATCACTCAACCTCAGTCTTAGGTATCATTGAAGCAAGCACACTGCCTGCAAGAATACAAGGTCGAACTATGTCCCTCCATGTGCATATGATGATCCTCTAATTATCTAATTTGCTTCTTAGACACTCAATCGCCACACCAGACACCAGAGGCAGAGGCTACCCCTTGATACAGATTTGTTGGGAACATCAACCCAGCAGTGTGCACTGTGCTGCATTTATATTTTTGCTCGTCACTCTCCAACGCTGCACACTGATGGAGAACGAGAGCACGTGGCAGTACCAAAACAAACGGCTCTCTCCATCTCCAGCATCCATCCCATCATCCAAGATCCAACCGTTGGATACGTAATACGTTCCACAAAATAGCTCCATTTAGAGAAAGCATCTCCAATCCGAGAGAGAAAATTTCCCCCAAATGAAATTTCCCTTGCCGCAATATACAAAAGCATCTCTGCTGCCTTCCTCTTGTCGACGGCACGAGATGAAAACGATTCTGGATTCTGGAATTCAGTCTTCGTGTGAATTTTACGAATCGTGGTTGATCCTAAATGTCAGAGTAGCGTGTACCCTGTCGTCGGCGGTGTCGAGTAAACCTCGTCTTTATCGTGTTGTGGAAAAATAAATAAAAAAGGATTCTGTGTGTATCCTTGCGGTTTGGAATAAAAACCCAGTGATGATGTGGAAATTGTCGTGAAATTGGTAATGAAATAAAATCCCTTAAAAGCCGCCTTCATATCAATCTGCTGGATTAAGTCTTGTGTTAATTTGCCCCTCTCGCATGAGTCCTTTTGGGATTACGTTTATTTGTGGCGGCTCCCCTTTCCACGAATATGTAATATATGTAAATATGTATATCCAAAGTTGGCTGTCTCCTGCCAATTCGACAATATAGCTTCACACGATTGCGTTATGTCATTTCGGAGGAGGAGGCAGAGGAATGTAACCCATTCCTTAACAACAGAGTCCCATATTGTTCACCCTCTGCGCGTCGTCTCATTGTCACCACAATCATCTTCTGTTCCAACTGCGGTGGTAATATTGAATCCAACTTCAAATTCGCCCCCAAAAAAGGCTCCCAAATAACAAGGATTACATAATAACACAGACGATATACATTGTTCATATTAGCGAGCAAATGAATAGAAGGGATATTCTAGGATAAGTATGTTGTTGTCAATGCTCGGTGTTTGTTTGTCTTGTCTTTTTGTATCTAAAAAGTCTGCCCCCCGCACGTACCCTGCCGACAATCGGCTTATTGTGGCTGTTGTTGTGGGTCCTTGTCACGCGGCCAAGTGAATCGTTCGTGCGTCCTTTTCGCTGTTTTCTGTTTCTTTTTGTGCCCCAGTGATGCGTGACGAATCAAATAATAAATATGTCGTTGATACAAATTTAAATAAATTAACCCTTATCCGAGTGTGAAAATTAAAATCTAGTCAAAACAAAAATCGAACGTGCAAAAATTGGTGCAAAAATATGAAAGAAGAACGAGAGAAATTAGATAGCACTGTGCGGTGCGGTGCGTATCCTTTTTCGTGTGTTTGCTGAGCGCTGGAGAAAAGTGTAATTAAAATAAATAAGAAATGTGATTCGTATTGTGTAAACGAGTCTTGGAATTATTTTTTCAAGAAGCCCACCATCGGCCGCCCCTACAATGAGTGAGATGTTGATGAATTTTCAATTTTTGCGGTGTCCCCCCTTTAGTCCTGTCTCGTTGCTTTGTGTTCATTATTATATTTGCATTTTCATTCCTTTCTTTGCCTTGGTTTGTGTTTGAGTTTTTTTTTTTTTTTTTTTGTGGTATAGGGAAAAGTGTGTAAACAAGAGCGAAGTACGTGTACATTGTGGTGATGGAAAAGCTTCCTATCTTGAGGCTCTTACTTTTTTCATCTGCCATTAGGTCCTTTCTTGTCGGGAGGCAAAAACGAAAATATTTACTTAATTAATTGAAGAGCAGCCAGATAATTTACTAGGATTATATTATTAATTTCGGTATTTTTTTGTTTTCTTGTTCGTTAGGTTCCATAGATGTGGAGGGGTTGTTGGCGAGTTCCCCCCATAGCGAAGGAAGTGAATGTGATATTTGATATGAGGAAACGTGCCGCGGCTATTTTGTATATTCCATTGAATCTCAAGGATTCTGTTTTTTTTTTGCTGTTCCCATTTTCTTTGTGTTTTCGGCTTTATGTTGGTGGCTTGTTCGCAAATGGGAGGGGTAGGAATCACAATGTGTTAGCGGAGGTTAATTAGGTGGACCGATGATAAGGACGATAGTAATGAGGGAGGGCGCTTTCATTCTGATGGTTGGGTGGGATTTATTTTCATTAGGGAACGAGTTTACTGACTTACCACTGAATATTGGTGGTCAGTGTAGGCACCAGGACCAACCGGTGGGAGTAGAGTGATGGAATTTTGTTGAAGCATTGTAGCTACCAACTTCTTTTAAGCTTCTTTTACAAGAAGTGTGGTAGCAGTCGTAGAACGTGACTCTCTTAAAGGGGCTACCTTCATAGTTACGTACTATTTGCGATAGTTTGTCTGTAGTTCCTTAGGTACTATTTGCTTGGCGTATAGTTTTATAGTTTTGTTGCATGTTGATAATGATTGTGTGCATCAGAATCTTAATTTTTTTTAGGCTAAAATACCTTTATAGCTCCTCAATGGTATATCATTTCAAAAGGACTTCTTATGTTAAATCATACCTAAATATACAATCCCAGAAACCACTAAAACATTAAACACATCCTCTCCAACAGCAGTGGTAAATAAGATGTGATTCGCAGCTCTCATTCTGGAAGATGCTGAATACCTATTTTTACACCAATTTTGTGCCCTTCAAGGGTATTCCTCAATTTGTGAGTTCTTTACCTATGCTGCTTTTCAAAATCTGATTAAAGTGCTATTTGTAATATTTGGCAATCAGCGACTTAAATAAATGGAAACAGTTGCTCAGTTGTGAGTCTGCTAGAATACTAAAGGCGAGGCAAGGATTTTGGGGTTTCAGGGTTTCAGAGTTCCAGGTACCGTACAACCCCCATAGACACAAACTTGGCCTTGTGTTAATTCAGCTTTAAATGAGACTCCTTTGCGGATAATTGACGGAGTATAACTGACTGAAGAAAGCTTCTCAATTTCGGATACCTACTTCTTGTGAATGAACAATTTTTTGGGTAAAATACGAACGTTTTTCAAGTTATTCACATATGCAATTACAAAACAGTAATCTCTGCAATCCGAATTCGACTTAAACAGAGCTGATAATAATTCAAACCTTAAGCAGCCACTTGTGTGGTAGGATAATGATAAGAATTTGCGAACAACCCCTAATGGGTTAAAACGACAAGGATATGGAATACAGCAGCATATAATATATATATATATAATGGCAACTTTGACAGGAGCAACAACTTCCGCAGCAGAGGATTTAACAGATTTAAAACATCGACAAAAACTTTATAGAGGTTGGGAAGAAAGTGATATAAGTCGAAAGCAGCCTAAAGTTGGATTGTTGTTTGGTTTTTTATCTACAAAATGAAAAAGGAGCGAAAAATTTAAAACTGAGGTTCATTTAAGACGCCTTATTAAGTTGAATAGGTTGAAATAACATCAAGCTTTAAAAACACGTTAGGAAGGTACGTTATTCATAAATCATAAGTAGGTACCTACCAGTGGCGTCTCGTCAGGGTGTGCAAGGTGTGCATTGCACACCCTGATCTAACGAAAATAAGTCCCTCATCAAATACTGTAATAATAATAACACACAAATAATGATATGCACAATTCCATAACCCATAAAACCTCCATAACACAGCCAACAGCTACAGCCTACACCATACCTATTCAAATTCATCCTTTATAAATTATAAATCTTCTTTCAAAATTCCTTCACCACTGATTGTGAGAAAAAAAAATTTAACTCGTACAAAAACTCGCTGTGCACCATTCTGTTGATTTCATCAAATAAGTTCATCCAACTCCAAACTATATCCCTCTACAAGATTTCTCCAGTATTCATCCCCATCGTCATTCGTCACCCGCACGCCGCCGTACTTTAATCGCTTTACTTTGATGAACTTGTAGTGAACTCGTGCGAAGGTTTTCTGTGCACGGGCTGTATTCATTTTCTCTTCTTTTGCATCTGTTCTGTTCTGTTTCCGTAAAGCGTCATAAGTCAAATACACAATGTATTACATCGATACTCGTGCAAATAAAAGCTGTGCACGAAAGCCGATGAATGAATGGTTGAACTTAGCTTTTCGTTTAAGTGGTTGGGGATTGGGGTTGCAGTTTCGTGCGGTGCTTTTGATTTTGTATGCGAAAGTTTTATTTTTCTATATTTTATTTTGAAAACAAAATAAGATATCAAAAACAGGAAAACAATGATTGAGAAAACAATAAATGGAACGTGTTTTCAGGCAATTAATTGATATTTCTAAAAAATGTATCATTTTAAAGAATTTGCACACCCATCTAAGTAATTCACGCGACGCTGCTGGTACCTACGTTACCAAGCATACTTAATGTAGCCATAAAAAGTCTGATTTATAAATCAAACCAATTTTTTAAATTTGGATGTAACTCTGCCTGCCCTCTGACGCAATGACTCCAGAAATCCTACTGCGACAAAACTACCACGTCAATTAGGACAGACTCTGAGCCAGGGAAAGAATGTTATCGTGTATTCACAGATGGCTCCAAAACCTGGCAGGGGTCTGGTTCTGGAGTCTATTCGAACCAGACTCCTGTCCTGTCTGGTTCTATAGTCTTCGTATGAAAAGCGATAAAATCAGACTTCACTACCCCGTAGGTAACCATGCGTCTGTCTTCCAAGCGGAGATTTTCGCTATCCTTATGGCTTTGCGCTATATTGTGACAAACAGGTGGAAGGCTAGGAGTATATGCGTTTGCAGCGACAGCCAAGCTGCATTAAAAGCGCTGCTTAACCCTCTTACCTCGTCTAAATTAGTGCTCGAACTCAAGCTTTCCCTGAACTTGCTCGGAAAGCTAAACACAGTATATCTTGTTTGGATCGCAGGTCACACTGGTATCCAGGGAAATGAGATCGCTGATGAGCTTGCCAGGTTGGGTTCAGAGGAAGAATTCTCAAGAGCTGAACCTGCGTTGTGTTTACCTAGATCTGTGATTGAGTTATCCATTGATACTTGGGTTTCTCGCAAAAACGAGTATCGGTGGCATGGCTGCACTGGGTGTGGGCAGAACAAACGACTGCGGCCAGACATCTGCAAAAGGTCAGCGTCTTTCCTTCTGTCTCACAGGAGAATCGACTGTAGACTGCTTGTGGGCATCCTTTCGGGCCATCAAGCTTTTGCCAAACACTTAAATGTTTTGGGCTTGAGCATCACCACCATCTGTCCTGCTTGTGGAGAGGACGACGGTACAGCAGAACACTTTTTCTGTAGCTGTCCTGCCTTTGCCCTCATCAGGTGGTGGATTTTTGGGGCTGACGTGGTGAGTGCCGAACATCTAAGCTCTTCATCATTGAAGCTCCTTCTCATCTTTCTTCGAAAGACGGGTAAACTAAGTATAGAAAAATAAGGTGTCTGCCGGTACAATGGACCAGTAGCTATGTCTGAGTGCTCCATCGGATAGTAACAACCTCCGACAAAGAAAACTTATGGGTGCTTAAAGCCTTTATCACTTTTACTGCCTAATCGTATTTTTAAGTTTCTATAGGTATCTAAGAAAACTAATTTAAATACAAAAACCTCAAAATACTATTACTAAAAGTGGCAAAACCTTTAAGCACAAAGATTTTGTACGTCATTTCTGTCTGTAAAAACGATAATTTTCCATTTCTTTCAAAGGGCTCGTATATTTTTGTTGTCAAGAACTATTGGCAGCATATTAAAAGCAACAGCAACATATGTAAAACCAACAAGTAAAATATATTGCGTTTCTAACGTTTGTTCACATTTTGTTGCTTTTAAAGCGTGTGATATGGTTTAATCTATTTTATTTTAACAAAAAAATTCGGCACAGGGAAGTGGACTATAATTTTGTTTACACTTGATAGATGTCGTCATTTTATGTACACAGGAACATTGCCCAAACAAAATTACAAGTCTATTAGAACAGTTTCTAGGAGATCTTAAGTAGTTCACCCTTCCATGAGCGGAAATATTTTTCCATGACATTATTTGTTTCAGCAGAATATAACATTAATGAATAAAAGCACACAATTAAAAACAGTAAAAGAGCGAATTAACAAACCGTAATGAATCACTAATGCAATTATACAAATTCCATATAATGTCACACACGTTTTGTTACAGCTTCCAAATTTCGGAAGCACATTTATGACGGTGTTATAATATTACTTTAGCTTTCAATTATTTTTGAAAAGTACTCTTAACTAATTTAATGTAATAAAATGAAAACAGATGCACTTTGTCGTCGGAAAAATAATGCTAACGACGTAAACTCAAAAACGACTCCTAATTAACTCTGACAAAACAAGATAAACTTCAAACCGTAAATGAAAGTGTAAGCAAACAGTTTGTGGTAAAAAAATAAAAATTGTCCAAGTAAACAAAGTGTCAAGGAAAATTTGGCAACAGTTATAGTACTGCTACAGCATAGCAGAAGGCTATTTGGCGTCGCGTCGCCTCCAGTCCCTAGAGAGGAAGCGCATCGCACACAAAGCATCCACCATACCTCAGAGCACACGTTGCTTACCCTATTCAGTTGCTGTCGTCTCATTTCTAGGAAGTGCATTACCATTTTTCTGCACCAGTGAACTCATAATTGCATTTGGTTGGAAATTAAAAGAGGAATTTCATGTGTCCCGTCGTCGCGTCGTTCTGTTGTGTAGTGGGATATTATCAACTTAAACCCGGCACAGTGTGTGGGGAAAGTAGTGGCAATGGAAAGTTTTAAAAAATAAATATAGTTTTGCTGCTTAAATAAAATTTACCTACATCAAAATAAAATGCATGCAATTAAAATAATTAGAATTCGCCAGGCGTAGAAATTCTACCATAATAAGGGCTTGGCTTATACGCAATATACTGAAAAACAAATTAGGTCTAAAAAATCTGCCTAGAACCAAAAATTTAGCGGAAATCTTTCAGAGATGAGAAAATATCCCCAAAAATACGTGGATAGACTACGAGCTACTTTGAGCCACTTATATTTTTGACATCTAATCCACATCACAAATAAATTTATAACTTACTCGTACGTTATGGCAACATATGAAACGGTCTAGGAGTACATTCGACCACCACCGAATTTTCTTTCTTTTCACATATTTTATTTTAGGGCGGAATTGATTTTTAAGACGGATTTTGAATTAGTTTCTTGTTGACTTTGTGCATTTGACATATTTATCAGTAGTGGCCTGCTGAAATTCTCTGATTTGTTTTGAGCCAAGAGAGGAGCTGCTCGTTACTCGTTATTCTGCTAATTTTCTCTTTTCCTGTCATTTTGGATAAGTAAGTTTACCTGTATAGACTTTGTGCGATTGCGATCGATTTAATCAGTTCTGTTCCTTTACTTTTAAATCTTGCGAATTTTTAGTAATTCCTACGAATTCTTACGAATTTTTACTCAATGCCGTTCCTAAACTCGAAAAATTCGTAAAAGAGAGCTTCATCGAGAGAGCAAGCTATTTCCCCTCCACTGACAATCTTCCGAGTTTTTACTCAACAAATTTGTTGGTGTAAGAAGTGTAAAAGCTGTCAGTCACCTTACAATTAACAGCTGATTTGGAATTTGATGTCCTATTTGGCATATGCGTGCATTTATTTGTTTTGATTTTTTTTTTTTCGTATTAAAATTGTATCATAGAGGCGGCAAAATAAAATTGAATGTTCTCCCCAAGATTATATTCGATTCAACGAATTTCTTCCTCGCTGTAAGAATGGACAATCTCCTCCACTCGATTTTTTATCTTCTCATCGTGCCGTGTGCAAACTCTTCCACATTATTCGGACTCATCAAAATGAAGTTCGATTAATTCCAGATCACTTTCATCATCATTCAGGTGGTACATGAATCATCTAATTCTGTTAATAAAATAAGCCAATTCTTTGAGTTTATCATACATTGTAACGACTTTTCGTACCATTTTTTTAAATTTTTTAATTACCTATAGTATCTGCCATTTTTCATAAAAGATTACTACAAAATCGTTCCCTAACTTTTTCGTAAGTGTCTCTCCCTGTGAGAGAATTTATCCCCACCACTGGAATTTCGACAGTCTTTTCCATTGCTATAAGATGAAATGCATTTTTTAACTGAAGTGCCAAATGCTGCAACTTTAACTTTACATTGTAGGCCCATCTTTCGGTAAAAAACCTTCACCAACATCTATATATAATTGGTCTCTTTTTTTTTTGATTAAATTAGATGATACCAGTGTTAAATAGTCACATTTGTGGTGGTAAAATGTCTTAAAAAAAAAAAAAAAACTACCCTTAATTAGAGTATACATCATCAGGATAGAAAACTTTTGAATTTATTTCCCTTACTCGGATATATTTTATCTATTGACAAACAAATATTCCAAATTGCCATCAAATTTAAAATAAGCAGAATTAACTTTGGGAACTCACTTTCAACCCCCACTGTGTTGTTTGCGCTGGAGCTGTTCACTCAATGTAACTAAACTAAAATGGCAGACATAACTAACTGCATACACGCCTTTATCAGACATATGTAGTACACTAGTACCTACATAGTTGTCGAGTTTTTGAACATTTTCTAAATTCGTCCAGCGGGATGAAAGAAGTATATTACAGTACTGGATGTTCATTTGCAACTCTGGAGTGTTGTATAGTAGCGAAAATTCGGTGGCAAGTGGATAGTTTAAAAATAAAATTGTCGGATGCAGTCTTTTGGGATATTCGAGTTTTTTTTGGTGTTGCTAGACTTGGGTAAGAAATACGAGGACAGCGCATGAAACAAAGACATCTTTGAAGCGGACAGCTTATTTAAAAAAAAAAACAAACTTACTGAACTGGTTACATTGACATTGCGACTTGATGCAGGCTTAAAGCGAAAAACTAACTAAAGGCAGAATAAACGCACTAAATATGTGTATACCTTTTGTCTGTACTGCCTCAATCAATTTTGAAAGCCTATTACTAAAATGTCAGATAAAGAACGAGTCTTCCTTGGGTTGAATTACCGCATCCGTGAGCGAGCAGTACGTCACTGAGTTTTGTAGATTTTTCATGCAGAACAGTAACATATTCAGTCACGTAGTTCTCGATCACCGATGCAATAATTCTACCCCTGGTCTCACCCGTTTGAATACAATTCGATCGCACCCTTCTGCACTAAAGAAGAACTATAGTATATTTTTCCATTTCCACCCACTGGCATTCTTGGTATCGTTGTGTCTGCAGGTACATTCTCCACAAGCGATACCATAGTAGACATGGATGCGAAAAAGGCTGAATAGCTGGCAAGAAAGAGGTCCAGCCTGACCGAGGAGTACCCGTGTTACACAGGTTAACACTTATCCTCAGTATAATTCCCGCCATCGGTAAGAGGCTGTTCCTTACCTATTGCAAACGCATATATCAATTTTGTAATTGAATACTTACTGGTGCTGCTATTTACAAGCGAAATCCTGAGGATTGGTCATATGAAATATGACGTTAAAAGTTGCACTATGGCTACTTGAATCTTGAAAACTTTTCGTTACTCATGTTTGTCAAGTATTCTACTTTTACAGCTGATCTGTTCGGCATTTAGCATCTAGCAGATGGGATGACTTTGATGAGCAATTTTGCGAAATTAAGGGTCTTACAGTCCATATATGCTATTCATCAGGTAAGAGGTAGTGAGGTCGTCCGTAAAATGTTTACCGGGCTAGTATCCGTTTTTGCGAACACTTTACACTGAAACCGCTTAAGCGCCAGATGGTTGACATACAAGATACGCCAGCAGTGATGTCTCTTTTTGCTGTGAATTAAAGGGTTTTACTGCCTAATTAGTTTTACAATTTAAGTCCCCTAGTACTATATAGATCGGAATTTATCTTACTGTAGTACTAGGGGACTTATAGCCTACAAAAGATGTAAAGCATATTTAATGCATTGTTAGATCCTTGATGCGATATATCAGTCAAGTAGCTTTGTCTACTGCGATTCGCAGGAAGGTACAGATTTGGTCTTTAAAATTAAGCTAGTGGTGTTGGATTTTTTTTTTGCAATGAGCCACCTACAGGAAACTCACAAGCCAACATACGAGGTACGATCTTTCAAAAGTCTGTACAATTACTTGTATACGCGGTTGATATTGATATAATTGGAAGAACACAGCGAGCTGTCACTGGGGCGTTTGCAAGATAAGACACAGAAGCGGCTAACATGGGCTTATCGGTTAACGAGGGCAAAACCAAGTATATGCTGTCAACAAGAAGGGACAACCTACCTCGATGAATCGGGCAGAACGTCACAATAGACAGCTATAACTTTGAGGTAGTAAGGGACTTTGTCTACCTTGGCTCGGCTATAACATCTGAAAATGACATCTTATCAGAAATCAAACGGAGAATAACTCTTGCCAATCGCTGTTTCTTTGGGCTGAGAAGGCAACTGTGTAGTAAGGCCCTCTCGAAAAACTAAGGAGACGCTATATAAGACCCTCATCGTCCCAGTCCTGTTGTATGGATCTGAAGCATGGACTATTTCCAAAGCGGATGAAGATATCCTTGTTCGTTTCGAGAGAAAAATTCTTCGTAAGATATTCGGTCCCGTTTGTGTTGAAGAGTTTTGGAGGAGACGATTCAACGACGAATTATACGAGCTGTACAGCGATATCGACCTAGTCAAAAAAACTGCGCATTGGACGTTTGAGATGGCTAGGACATATAGAGCGAATGGACATCAACGCTCTGGCCCGCAGAGTCTGCGATTCCAATCCAGAGGGTCAACGCAGTAGAGGAAGACCTCGCCTCAGGTGGCGCACACAAGTAGAAAACGACCTCAACCAACTTGGAGTGCGTAACTGAAGGCAGTTGGCTAAGGACCGGGCTAACTGGAGAGGCTTGTTGGTTGAGGCCCTGGTTCACACCGAACTGTAGCGCCACCTAAGAAGAAGAAGACCTACAGGGCTTGAGGGGCTTGCGCTTTGGAGACGTCCAATAAGAGCTTTTGAGTGAGTCAGGCTTGATAGGTCGAGCCCTTTCTAAGACGTCCACGAAAGAACTATGTCTTTTTGCAGGATTTCCCTCTTGGCCCCTTTCCACTAGATATAAGTTGCTTCTGCTTATAGCCCATTCGCATCAGTTCCACTGTGGATTCCACTCCCCCTAAAAATTTGGTATGACTAAAGAATCGTCTCGCACTAAAATTTAAATTGCGACAGTCGGTGAACCAAGATGATTGACTGATGGTGTTGGCTACAAAATGTGTCCATGTCCTACAACGAAGTACTGCAAATATACACAACCACAACTAACCAAAGCATCACTTGCATTTGCATGAAACTTGAAAAAAAAAGCCCACCTCATCATAAATGTGTCAAAAAGGAAATTCATATCGCCTGATGGTCCCCTGACACTTTCAAGTTATTGCATTTAATTTTATTTGATTTTATTCACCCCCGCGGGAAAGCCACCTCAATTAAAAATTCACTCATTGCAATTAACCAGCGGACATCCATCAACAATTATGTCAAAACAGATTGCCTCTTTCTGATTGTATCGATTACTCAATGAATCGAAACCCTCTTAAATTAATTAATATGCGCAGGGATAATAAATTGAGGCGGCAAAGGCCGAAACTGATATTTCACAGGCGAGTCCTCTTTTTACGTTAATTTTTTTTTTTTTTTGCAGCTCGCTAATGGAAATGTTCCGCCAAAGGCCTCAATTATTATAGTTTTGTGGCTTAATTTTTTTTTGTTGTTAAATGTCTGTCACAATTTCAATAATTTTCTTGGCTGTCGTTTTTTTTTTTTTTTTTTGTTAAATAAATCGCACAAATTAATCACTAGAGCATCGGCCCCAGTGGCTGCCCCGTTGGGCTATCAGTTGCAGTCGCATAATAAATTATACTCAACCAATGCAATAAAAATTATCTCACTTATTGTTTTGCAGAGGACTTTGATTTGTTTTTTGTTCTGTGAATGTATGCAAAAGTTTCACATGTGTATATTAATAAACTACTGAAGCGTAATTTACAAATTTTATCCTTAAAAAAAAAAAACTCTGCTATGTGAAGCTGGCCACAATGACCTCAGCTAATGAACTGCCGTGCATGATGGTAATTGTTGGATAATAATGCAACAAAAACCGACATTTTGTATGGGTTTTTTTTTGGTGCGTATCCTGTCAGCCATCTAATTTCAGCAGTTGAACCAAAAGTCCTCATTTCGGTTAATTCGAGTCAGTAAGTGAGATAAGGTCCTTATCGCGGTATTACACTCCAATTAGTTTTCACTGTGCAGTCAGACACAATGCAATGTTTGCTTATCTAACGAGAGCGACTAAATCCCTCGAACAATATGGTTTGCTTATGCAACGAGGGTGGCTAACTGCCACCGGAACCTCAGAGCGGAATGTTATATTTTCCAAAAACCATAGTTACCTCTAACATGTTGCTCATAATGATTATTAGGTCTTGCGCAGGGAAATAATATCTGTCTCTGTGTGTGGGGGAGGATTTATGTACTTGCTATTGCCACCGCCAGATGGGGCTAATTGATATCATGGCTTTGGGGTGGCAGTGGGCGGGCGAATAGGTTTTTGGTCGACTGTTTAGGTGAGCTTGCAGGGATGGGCTGCGCACATTTTACATCGTTCATTAGATTAATTTAATTTTATTATAAAAGAGGGCGGAAATGAGATTTAATTTTGAAAATAATTATAAAATTGAATGAGCGGAGGATGCCAATGGTGCGGTGGGTATTGAATCGAGCAGATTCGGTGTACAGTTTATGGAGTTTAATTTGCTCTATTTATTGCTAACATATTTGGGTGCATATATGCGATTGATTGTGGCGGAATAAAATTGCTGTTTGATTTTAAAAGAATTAAAAGTCGCTGAGGAGAGAGAAAATACTACCAGAAAGACCTCATTCTATTACTGAGGTACAAAAAATTACAGTAGCGAAAACCTTGCTGTTTTTTTTTTTTTTTTTGCAAGTTGGCATTGCCCTCATCATTTCATCAAAGTGGGATTCTTGGCTCTAAAATTAATTCAAACCTTATGCCATCAACCAAATCTATCTATACATATAATAAAACTGTAGTCATTTTCTTTGTTACCTAATGGCGTGATAGCTACTGCACAGATTTCGATGAAACTTCTTTTGAAATGTTCCTTAAGATTCTGAGAAGGACATAGGCTATTCCTTTCATTGCCATCCCTATTTTTTGGAGCATTTTTGACCAAAATGTATTTTTTTCTGACTTAACTGCCTTTTACTCCCCATTACTCAAACAATTCTTAATCAATGTAAACAAAACATAATACTTAGGAGAGTCAACACTTTTATAGTTATTAATTATAGTCATCAAATTAAATTACACAGTCTCAGGCCGCGTACGAAGTTGCGGGCACAGCTAGTTTTTGTATAAATGATATTAAAAATATCGTCTATCTGATAGGTCTGCACGGCATAACATGGCAAACATGTAGTGAAAAGACTACTCACCCGAAAGCATAAAACAAGAGTTAAAAGACAGAGGCTTACAAAACTTGTTCAAAGCTCAGCCACAAAGAGATGATTGAAAGGCTTGTTTTTAGAACTTATAAATCTTTCATTCAGCCTATGGGACCGTGGCGGGAATTTATTTATTTTTATTTATTTATTTATTTATTTATGTTGGGAAAGGTCAAACCTAAAATGCTTAAGAACCAGCCTCGGGTGAGTCTGATTTGTCTCCAGTTAAATGGTATGCCAAAAGTCGAACTTACGATTGTATGTTATTTCGCTATCATCCAGCTATATCATAAAATCTAACTCAGCTTTCGAAATACCAAGGGTAACCTTACGTGCTTGAATATGGGTGTAGTAGTTCTGTCTCTGATGAGTTCGTTAGGCATTTAACTGCCTAGAAAGTTCCTATGCCCTGGCTCATAGTAAACGCGCCTTTTAAACTACTCCCCCCACTGTCTTTTGCTACTATTGAGCTGTAGACGACTGATAGGAACTTGATGCCTTCACTAGCGTCTCGTCAAGCTCTACTCGAAAATATTTGCCGGATTCCATTCACATTCTTTGACTAAGCGACTAAATTGTTAATGACGAATTTTAGCCTATAAATGCGTCGCGGCTTAACGATTTTATTTGCCTACTTGTGACATAATTTTTTATAGGACTCTGTCGTACCTGATGTTGTATCCTTTCGTCGGCTTTAAACCTGGAATACCATATAAAAGCATATCAGTGCTTACAGACTTTTAGGTTCGTATAATTTTGTTTATGGCTTGGAAGACACTTTCAGTGGCTACAAATGCAGCACCACAACCTAGCTCTTTCTAATTGACTTAGTGCATATCAAAGTCCCAAATCTACCTTTAATGTCTTGTGGCTATAATGAGCCTCGGTAGAAGCGTTTAAGTCTTCTTTTACCAGTTTTGGGGTATTCCCGTTTGATGTGCTCCGTAGTTTATTGTTCTTCCAAGTCCCAGACTATACACATATTAGTGGCAATTCAGCTTGTCTGAAAATATGCTTGGCATTCATAAATTGCTTGAACTTATAAGGGGTTATCGCGAATAAATTCCGTGGGAAATTTTTCCCTTGTCAGCAATGTAAGTCAGATTGCTGAACAGAAAAGATTCCCGGGGAAATCTTATTCCCGATAGGGGTTATAGTATTGGAATTGGAAAGCGAGGAGTAAGAACGATTCTTGATAATCGGATTCTTCTCCTGATAATTTCTATTGGGAAATTAATGTCTTTCACTTGGAAAATCGTTGTTGTATGTCCAAGTGAATCGAAAGAACAAATCTCAGGTGGACAACCGGCTCAACATGTCTAGCGACAAAAAAGATCTGGCCAAAGCTGGATCTAAAACGTTCTAGGCATCTGATCTTCCTCGATAGGAAGCATATCAGTGCTACAATAGGTGTCGTCACGGGACACTGCCTTATCGGCAGGCATGCAAAAAGGCTTGTAGTATTATGTAACGATTTTTGCAGAAGCTGCTTTGGCGAGGAGGAGGAAGAAACTATTCTCCATTTTCTCTGTACTTGTCCAGCTCTCTCACAAAGACGAAAACTCCACTTGGGAGCGTTCTACTTTAATGATCTGAGCGATCTAAAAAAAAACAGACATTCGAAATCTCCTACGCTTCATCAGAAGCTCCAACTGGTTCAACGAGTAGGAAGAATAAATATAGATTCACGTGGTATCACAAGGGACCTGATTAATGGGCTTAATGTGTCGGCTCGCCGACAGCCACTTCAACCTAACCTAACTTGACCAATGTCCAAGTCCAAGCGATACTGAGATTTTGCAGGGAGGTAAACTGAGCTTGCGATGGATATTTCAAACCTTCTGTAAAAGTGTGTGATGTGCTTTTTCTCCGGCCGGGGTTTTACTCGCCGGATCCAGAGTTTACCAAAGAAACACCAAAACTTTGGTTTAGAGGTACACTTTATTCGCAGTGTGTTTTCTTAATACTAATTACAATGTTGCCTTACAACTCTATACAAACTACTGCCTGACAATATTTGACTAATGTGTACAAGGTTCTCTGTGTTCACTACTTCTTGACAATATTCGGATAAGGTGTACAATGTTCTTTGTATAACTCTATACAAACTACTTCCTAACAATATTTCGATATGTCTCTATACAAACTACTCATATAATAATAACGTCTATACTACGTCTCTAACTACGTGGCCCGACTACTGCGTGGTTCCTTAGCGGCCCGACTACAGCGTGGTTCCAGGGGAAAGGAGGGGGAGAGGCCCGACTGCAGCGTGGTTCCTTAGCGGCCCGACTACTACGTGGATCCTAATGGCCCGACTACTGCGTGGTTCCTTAGCGGCCCGACTACAGCGTGGTTCCAGGGGAAAGGAATAGCAAGCCAGCTGTGATGGCTGACCTGCTTGATTTAAGGCCGGTCCCCCAAATGGGAATCCAGCCACCAAAAGTTCAGAATTTGACCTAAGTCGCCTTCTATAATTGGAGCCTTATCTGGTACACAAGATTGGTACAGTTCACTGGCAGACAGGTCTCGACTCATGGTTTTCTCACTCGGCTACTAATTGTTTTTCCTTCAAAAACACAGTGTGAATTCTATGAGCCGAGTGTAAAATTCTATGCCACATACGGGATTGGTATGTGAAAGTGTGACGAACGCTGGCGTTTCGTTACAAGTGAACCATTGTGGATATGAAAGCAGGATCGATGGGTTACCTCGTTTGAATTTTTGTACGATGTAAAGCTTTATAGCGCAAGCTACGGCTGTCTTCATAAGTCTTATACTGAAGGAAGGCTGAGTAGTTCTTCTAAGCCTATTAAGATGCCAACACTCCAAAGTCTTTGAACCATTCGTAGTACTTTTTGGGTTTAGGTTGTATTTAGCAACTTTCGCCACACTTACGAAGAAAAACTAATCATTGGCATGTCGATTGTAGTATAGGTCCAAAATAGAACATTTTTAACGGAGACTCTATTTTTTCGAATAATCTTGAGCAAGTAGCCCATGAGACAGTAGTTGCCTTTTGACTGGTATTACCTATGTGGGAGTTTAAAAAGTATATTTCCTAAAAGATAATGCAATTTTTATGTCGTATTTTTAGGTAAAGATTGCTCTTGCCTTTTAAATGAGGTAATCATTGTTTCTGAGGGAACTTTACTTTGGCTAAGGCATTTTGCATGAGACTGGCGTTAAGGGTTGCTTCATAACTGACTCTTATGACGATTTTAGATAAAAGTACCAGGTATGACTTATTCTACTATGTTCTTTAGGATCGATGTTGGTTAGATCACTCAGTGCGTTTTGATTTCTCCCACACTTTTCTAGCCTGGAATAGCCTCGGGGAATTTTGTCCTCTTGACAATTTATACTGTAACTCATATGCTTTTCTACAGAAAGGGCTCATGATCCGTAAGAAGTTTTCAACTGGGGAAATGTTTCTTTTAATTCCCAAAACAAAGCGCTTTGGAAACTATGATGGCGTTATCCTAGAAACCGAGGAGTTCCAGTCTTTCCTTTTATATGCCAATAATTAACCAAGAACTTACAATGTACCTACAATAAAATGTCAAATATTTGGAAACAATATGCGCCGCATCTTGGAATCTTGTTGAAAATCGATTCAGTAAAGTTCTTCTCTACACCAACGTAGTATACTCTGTCTAACCTCTCCCTGTAATCTCTGTTATGCATAAACAAAATAATCTATTAAAACAACTTATCCCGCCGAACGAACACGATTTGAAACTATCAACTATCGGGCCACTTTGGAGTATACGTATTTACGTAGCCCTTCACCACAATTTTCGTAACAGCAGTGTCGTGTTCAAAAATCAGACCCCCGATTGTAATTAAATAAAATAAACGCTCCTCTGAGAGCCCTCACATACTACCCACATTGCCACAGGACAGCAGGACATACTCATCCTTATCAGGAGAAAGTATATAAAAAGAGCGGTTTAAAAAGTTGGTACATGCAAAGTCAGAGGGTGATTCATCATGTCGCGTGGTTTGGTGAGTCACTTGTCATCGGAAAGTGATTTTAATCGCCAATGCTTTCGACAGCATGAAAATCCAGTTTTCTTACAGACAGGATTATTTGCCCTGCCTGGCATTTGCTTCTCTCAAGAAGAAAGATGGATCATTTGAGTTGATTTTCGGGTATCAACAGAAAGACAATGAAACCATCCTAATGCTGATGCGTCAAATTCTTCCTTAAAAAAAAGAAAAAAAAAAAAAAACTGCTGTAACATATCCTCAACGAGGGAGAGTATTTTTTTGTATTCCCTCCTAAAAGACGCTACAAATAAAAGAATAAAGAGGAAAATCACAAAAAAAAAAACAGTAGAAAGGATCATTAAGAAATCATTTTCCACTCACCGAGTGAATGCGTGTCTGCAGCAAAGAAAAAAAAAAAAAAAAAAAAAAAATAGTTATACCTTCCTTCCCTGGCACAGACTGTCGAACCACACCCTCTCACTTTTGTTAAATTCGCTTCATCATTTTCGATTTTATGAATTTCCTCGCATATAAGGAGAAGGACCTTCCTTGATACTTAAACCGATTTTCCTCTTTCGCACACATTGACACATAGGTTCGAGTGGGTCTCCCTCTTAAGGCAAACGACAAAGAACAGAAAAGGAGATGCTGGAGCTAACAGAAAGCGAGTGCTCAATGGAACGAGAGCTTTCACCTTTTCCTCCAGAAGTGTGGGTATACTGATGGATTCTACTATGCGATACAGTAGTTACGTATGGTATGCAAAAAGGCACAAGAATATCCTTGGCACTTCCTCTTTAGAAACAAAGGAGAGAATGAGAAAAAAAAAAAAAAAAAAAGAAACTAACGCACGTCTAACCTAAAATGCATTTAGGAAACGTTTTCTCGATTTTTCTACGTCCCATTGTTGTTGCACGTCTTTCCTTTTAACTGCATGGTTAGATGTTCGACGTGTCTTGTTATATCGAATTCTTTCCTTTTCGAAAAATAGTTGCTGCCGGCAGAGTGTTGGTGGTATGTTAGATCCGAGTACAGATGGTGGAGGTTTCAAATTGTGGTAACACCAAAGGTATGGTCTTCTAATGCAAGGATTTCTGTTCGAGGTGAAGTTGGTTTTGATACTCGTGTCCGTGATGGTGTAGTGATGATGTTTGCATCCCTGGAGAGCTGTTTTCGTTATTTTTGCTGACTTTTCTGTCGAAATGGGCCATGCAAGCGGCACTTAGTTATTTGAAAGTTTTTTTTTTTTTTCTAGATACGTTTGAGGTTTCCTCATTTTGGCAAGTTTTATAAACTCGTTAGGCAGAGGTTTCGAATACGGTGTTGTGACTTTTAACTTAGTTGAGAGTTTAGTTTTGGAACAACAAATTTGGTTATAATCACCGAGCGGGCTATCTTGTTCATCATTACCGAGTGCGGGCATTTTGAGAGTTAAAATTTAAATTGGAAAGTTTTCAAATTTCCGCATGCAAAAAGGTGCATTGCTGACATTTAAAAGTAAAGGAGGACCAAAACCTGTGAATTGGTGGTGCGGCAATTTTAAAGAAGTCTCTGGCTTTAAAATAAATCGGATTTGAGGTACGCGTTGGAAAACCGATTTTAAATGTTGAAGTCATGCGGCTCTCATAGTGGGGGGATATAATTATTTCGACAC
This sequence comes from Cheilosia urbana, assembly GCA_946477585.1. Lineage (NCBI taxonomy): Eukaryota > Metazoa > Arthropoda > Insecta > Diptera > Syrphidae > Cheilosia > Cheilosia urbana. The sequence goes on along the minus strand of OX297854.1, from coordinate 11,158,431 downwards.
AATGAAGCCCTAAATAGCAGGATTTGTTTTTGTTCCTTATATCGGAGTAGCTATTGTCCCATGAGTTCTAGTGCAGATGGGAATACATTGGAAGCAAGCTTTCGCCATAAAAACATTTGTTTTTGGTATCGCTCCTGTCCGTAGTGTATTAAATATTTCAATTGCTTCAAATTGAATCGCAAATCACTTCAATTGGAAGTCATTTTGGTACTGCAATTCCGATCTGTCATCCATCTATCATCGGATCTTATTTGTAAATTCAGGAAAGTGTATCTTGACGTATGTCTGTCAAAGAATGGCCTGTATTGGCACCACGGGGGCAATGAGAACCAGCCCCACAGCAGGTCTAGAGGCTATACTCCATCTCAAACCCCTAGATCTCTTTGTACAAGAATCTGCTGCAAACAGCGCCCTTCGGTTAAGCCAGACCAAAAACTGGAAACACAGCCTAACAGGACACGCACAGATTCTAAACAAATTCGCGGGCAATAATATATGCACGGACTATATCACTCCCCGACTAGACTTCAGAAGACCATTTACCACGTGTTTCCCCAGCAGGGACGAATGGAATGAGGACCAACCAACATCCATTGGACCAACCATACCCTACACTCACATCGAATCTACAACCGTTGGTGCACAGAAGACAAGTCGCTGACCTATGCTTGTTTATAGGTACTTCAATGGTAGATGTTCTGAGGAACTCAAAGACATTATCCCTCGAAATGCAACTTTTGGGCGCCCAACAAGACAGGCTGCTAATGCTCATGACCATACAGTACTCTTGATAACCGCGAGGACATCAACTTTCAAAAACTTCTTCTGTTACAGGACAAGCAAACTTTGGAACTCACTTCCTGGGGATATATTTCCAGAAGACTACAATTTGCAGCAATTTAAGTGCAGAGCAAACATACATCTGCAGGCATCTCGGGGCGCTTATTACCTTTTTCATTGACAGTCAAGCGGCAATAAAAGCGATAGCTGCCGCTGAGATAAAATCAAAGCTTGTAAGTCGCTGTCGCGAAGAGCTGCGGGTTCTTGGAGCGCAGCACAACGTAAGACTATGCTGGGTCCCTGGGCACAAAGGTGTGTCTGGGAATGAAAAAGCTGATGAGCTGGCAAGAAAGGGATCCTCCCTTGAACTAAACCAGGCCGACACCACAGTAATGATTCCTCCCTGTAATCTCAGACAGGCGATTGGGAACAGAATACTAAAGGCGACAAAGAGATGGAGCAAACTAGAATCCTGTGTCATAACCAGGAAAATGTGGCCAATCTACAACAAACAGAAAACGGAGAAAATCCTACAATTGAGCAAGAAATCATTGTCCTTAACTGTGGGCATTATCACCGGACACAACCCAGCAAACATTTTTCTTCAAAAATGAATCATAATGATTCAGTTAAATGAAGAAATTCTTCAGATATGAATTCATTTATGATTCAATTTGAATCCAATCTCCTGAGAAATCGGTCTTCATTTCTGAATCTCTTAAATGATTCATAAATGATTGGAGAAACATTCACTATTTATATTTTTTTATTCACTTTTATTCATTTAAGTGAAGGAAATTTAAATTCGAGTTCTGAAAACTTAATCATTTTTGTTCATTTATGTGAATGAAAAACCAATGTCAGTATTCCTTTTTATCTAAAACCAGATTTGGTTCACATAAATGAATGTTATATGAATATAATGTTCTTCATTTTTACTGAATATAAAGTGATTCTTCACTTTTGATGAATAAAATGTTTGCTGTGAATACACTGAAATACCATACCAAGAAGATGGGAATCAGTTCAGATGACCTGTGCAGAGCATGCGGCGATGAGGAGGTGCATGAGGACACCCCACACTTTCTTCGTCACTGTCCAGCACTCTGTCACATAAGAAATAAATTCCTTAGCAGTTACTTCTTCGAGGATTTAGAGGAACTCTCAAATAGGTCCATTAACGACCTACTAAAATTTGTAAATAAAACGGACTGGTTTTCTAATCCGTAGGTTTTTCATAGGTTTCCAGTGTATGGGGGCAGTAAACCCCTAGGGCATCACAACGGATCTACATTGATCTAAGTGTGGCACGTACAGGTTCCCCTGTTCTTCCATCCCGCTAACCTAACCTAACCTAACCATCTTGACGTGTCTTGTCAACTGATTAATAAGTTTCTACTTTGGACAACAGCTTTAATCTCTTGGGGCTACTGAAACTGAAGTCTCACATGTACTAAGTCGTTGGAAACTCTTCATATGACTGCTTCACCGGATAGCAAGAATCTGTTGTAGGTAGGATACCTACATATTTGGCAAACAAATTTTTTTTTTGACTCTTCATAATTTTAAACGTTTCACTGGTCCCTTTGTTTCATATCTAAAAAAAAAATCAACAAGTCACAGAGTTCAATTAAATACCTATTAGACCCAGTTAAGGCCCAATTGATAAACGAACGGCTATCCTAACCAATCAATAAACCAAGGTATCTGCTATCATGAAGATTGAAAATTATTTGTACCAGCTCTTAGGCAAAAATTCTCAGAGGTGAATATCTCAATGCTGTTTAAGAGTGAAAAAACCAATCGTTCCAAAAAATTATGTAATTTTTAACATTGAAGAACTATGTCCGAGCTTTTGGAACCAAAATACAAATTTAAGTAACATTTTTAGGGTCTCGCCAGCGGTCTCTCTTAAGATGATGATATTCTAATATTTTCAAATTTCACTGAATATTAAGTACCTACCTACGAATACGAAAAGTTTTTCCAGTTGTGTTCGCTACCTATATGAATGATTGTACGCCCCTTTTCCGCCCATTCTACAATTACTGAAGGGAAGGTGGTATTAAGTGTACTTTCATGAGCAGATTTTTGACAGCTTAGCTGGTATCTAGTCATCTATGGCACTTTTAATATTTTGTCACGCCCACATTTTGTTAAATACTTTTGAAAAGCTGCTATTACTATTAAAATTTTTGTTTTTAAGGAACAATTTTGTTTCTACTGAAAGTGACACAACCCCTTTATGCAATCCTGTTCATATTTTAAGAAGTATTTAAATTAGACAATAGTAAAAAAAAGTTCGAAATTTTAAGACTTTATCTCTTATAAATATCAAGAATTGGTATATATGCCACGCCCCCTTTTTGACTACCACATACATTTTGCAAATGACTTTGCATGTTCAATATAGATTCTAAAACTAACTTTTATAACTACGGCTATACAAAAGGTGTTGGGGTATGTTGTTTTCTTTTGTTAATACCAAGATAAGCATCCCTTGGTGCCACGCCCACCGAAAATCTTTCTTGCAATGCTGAGAACCCTCTCCGAAGAGCTACTTTTATGTTCGACGGTTCGTGAACATCATACCGAAACGTATAAAAGACAAATAAGCAGATGTATCGGCTTCCAAAGAACGGGTAAGCGGTAAGCCTAATTAAAGGATCTAAGAACATCTGCTGCGGGGACTGTCAAACAAATTTAATGAAGTTGATGCGAGTACTTGTATTTAATTATTTTGTGCAATCGTATTGGAGTGACTCTATTATTGCATTGAAAACTACGTATATATTGCCAGGGCCGTCTTAGTCCATGCCGGGCAATCTGAGCTGCGCACATACAAATTTGGGGCCCTATTAGAAAATAAATAAGGGAAAGACAAACAAAATTTTTGACTGACTGTTTAAATGTTCAAACAGTATTTTTTGTAGTCGTTAGAGAGTGAAATATAAATTTATACTTATCGAGGGACCAGCTCTGCTTATTATAACTAATTCCAACTTACTACCTAAAGCTTTACAATATTGCTTAATGAACAAATTTAGTTTTCGTTAATGAATTCATACTGTACAAATTTAAATAAATTAAAAGAAACCATAACTTTCCATTAAACTTCATTTTTGATTTTTGAATACTGGGGTAAAAAAATTCAGAGTAAAAGTAAAACTTGCAGCCCGATTCTGCCGTTGTGAACTCTAACAAGTCTCAAGCTCTTGTGAGGTTAATTTCTTTTATTTCGATCCACTTATCGGAGTTGAACGATAATCCAAACAACAAAACTAAAAAAAAACATCAACTCCAGCTGGTCATTTCATTCAATTTGGCACAACATTTTCCGTAAAAGTCCAAACTCGTACACGAAGTTACCAAAAATATTTAAAATAACTAGCTGTTCCCGCCCGGCTTTGCCCGTGCTAAGAAAAATTGTTCCCGTAAGGAAATTCTTCAAAATAATTAAATTCATGTTAAATTTTTGAACAAAATGTATAGATAATTTGTTTTTACGAATTTTCCAATTTCCTTTTAAAATTTTCCAATTTGCTCACCATATGAACCTTCCTTAGGCGCAGCCAAACAAATAGTAGAAAAGATAGCTCAAATCGGACGATCCGTTCTCGAGTTATGGGCGGTCTCACGGATGCAACTTTGTTTTATACATATACACTCCGCTTCAACTGAATAAGCACACAAATTTGTTAAGCTACGTTGTCCATTTTTTCAAAACCTTGTGCCTTCTTAATGATGATGTTTACTGTTTGCTTATAATATTGAGTAGGAAATGAATAGGAAAGAATTAAAAAATTAACACAGAAATGTTTTTAGAAGGAAATAAATTACGTATTATTAAAGACATTTGACCCATTACCCACCTTTCTTCGTTTTTTTTTATACGCAAATATCTATTTTTCCCGAAATGGCTATAAATATAGGTAACATCAAATGTCATTTTCATGTTCATAAAATGTATGAAAATGGGGAACCGCCCTGTTTCAAATACAAATATGTATTATAACTTGTGAGCGCTTATATCTGGTTTTAAATCTTGTGACCTGCTTCATAGGAGATCACAATTTCGAGTGTTCTTGTGAGGCTCCCAAGTTGTAAGCGTACCTACTGCGAGAATACGAAAACCCCAAAAAATAGTTCAATCAATGAGGATTGCCAGAAAAAGGCTATTAATTTCTGGCGGTTAAGGAAAAGATCAATAAAATCAGGGGTCAGATTCTGTCAGGCGAAACGATCAAACGTTTTCGTGCGCACGAATGGTTTGCCCTATGATACGCAAGTACATTTTTTCGTGCGCACGTAAACGTTTGAACGTTTCGCCTTACAGAATCTGGCCAAGAGTTTCTAGATTTTAAAATTTAAAGTCAGGTAATGAGTTTTAGTTTCGATTTAAGTATGAAAATGTACAATGTTTCGAAAAATGTCAACAAAATTAAGATGATAGATTATTATTAATACCTACAGTCGGAAAAAAGTTAAATGGCGATCTGCGGAATGCCACGTTTTCTGTTAAACTCGGCGTCGGCAATTCCATTGGCTTATCGCTGTTGCCATAAAGTCGCTAACAACCCCTCTCTCACTTATTTGTTAGTTATATCTACCAAAGAAAAATATATAGTGTAAGTATAAGTAAATAATGAGCTATGTAGTTGGCTCCCCGCGAGAATGGGGCCCTGGGCATATACCCTTATGGTAAAGCCGGTATTGTAGATTGCTTGCTTTAGTTAGTCTTAAATATTTTTAAGTTTTCTAATAAGGTATAACATGCTGGACATACTTTTCTGAAAATGGAACTATCAGCTCTAACTAATGGGTGATTTTTTAGCTGGTTTGGTTTTGGCAACACTGGTTTTGACCAGAGACAATGCTGAGACCCCCAACTCACAATCCTCTTGCCGCTGGCCCCCTCAGTTTTTTTTCAAATTCGCCATTTTGTTTTCCTATCGGTGTTATGTCTATTTAGAATCCGTGTGACATGTAAAAACATACAAAAAATATAAATTCAATGCTGCCAACCGCTACCAACCATGGGGGAATGTGATAGAGTTCGAGAATACCACATTTTAAGATAACTGAATGCTATTGGTTGGTTATTATAAATTTAAAAAAAACGATTAATATAATTTGTTTAGTTAATAATGCGATCTAAATGAGATGTTTTATATACTAGAAACATATTAGGACAAATATTTTTGTGTATTTTCTGCTTTTGAATATCATTAACTTCGATTTGATGTGTACATTTTTCTTAAATAACTGAAGAAAAATTGCCCAAAATGTTTTTATTTTCATACAATAATTCTACAGTAATCATTTTTCATAAATATTTTCAGCAAAAGTGCACTAATTCCTAAAATAAAATACTATTTACACGAAACGAATAATTTCAAATTTAACTGACAAAATTCTATGAACGCTGGAAGCAACTTTGCCGACAGCGGAAGTGGGACACGCAAGGTGCGAGTGTGTTGGTGAGTGACAGTTGTCAATACGAATTTCTATGTAACAATACTAACGCACTTAGCGTGTCCCACCCCATAGAAATATAGCTTGTAGGCAAGTAACGGAAAATCGGCCGAAGTTGGGGGTCTCAGTATTGTCTCTGGTTTTGACAGCTGACGTGTGTTTAGTACCTTGTGTCACTGTCAAACAGCTTCAGTTTGGTTTGCAATTTAACCATGGATCGTCTTACAAATGAACAACGCTTGCAAATTATTGAATTTTACTATCAAAATTCGTGCTCGGTTCGAAATGTTCATCGCGCGCTGCTTCCATTTTATGATCGGCATTCTCGACCTTCTGAGCAGTCTATTCGGAAGATTGTGACCAAATTTCCCACCAAATTTACTTTGTTGGACATTAAACCACCAACACGTTTACGTACTGTGCGTAGTGAAGAAAATATTGCGGCCGTATCAGCTAGTGTGACAGAAGACCGCGAAATGTCGATTCGGCGCCGTTCCCAGCAGTTAGGCCTTTGTTACAGCACTAAGTGGAAAATTTTGCGGAAGGATTTGTGCGTAAAGCCTTTTAAGATACAGCTTGTGCAAGAACTAAAGCCAGCCGACCTACCACAACGCCGAATTTTTGGTGAATGGGCTCTTGGAAAGCTGGCCGAGGATCCGCTTTTTTATCGAAAAATTGTGTTCAGCGATGAGGCTCATTTTTGGTTGAATGGGTACGTAAATAAGCAAAATTGCCGCATTTGGAGTGAAGATCAGCCAGAAGCATTGCAACAGCTACCAATGCATCCCGAAAAAGCGGTTTATGGGCCGGCGGCATTATTGGGCCATATTTCTTCAAAGATGATGCGAATCGCAGCGTTACTGTCAATGGTGAACGCTACCGAGCGATGATAACAAACTTTTTTTTGCCCGAAATGGAAGTTCTTGACTTGCATGATATGTGGTTTCAACAAGACGGTGCCACATGCCACACAGCACGCGAAACAATGGCGCAATTGCGAGGCGAGTTTGGTGAACAGTTAATTTCACGTTTCGGGCCGGTCAATTGGCCGCCTAGATCGTGCGATTTGACACCATTAGATTATTTTTTGTGGGGGTATGTCAAGGCTAATGTGTATAGGGACAAGCCCGCTTCGATTGACGCACTGGTAGCCAACATCCATGCATTCATTCGTGAGATACCGGCCGATATGTGTGAAAGAGTATGCCAAAATTGGACTCAGCGGATGGACTACCTGAGACGCAGCCGCGGTCAACATTTGCATGAAATTATCTTTAAACATTAAATTGCAAGGTTCAAACTATCGATTCAAATAAATATTTCATTCATTTTTTTCGAATTTTTTGTGTGTTTTTTTTTTAAAATTTTAAACCTCTTAAAATATCACCCGTTATATAGGAAATAGTCAAAGACCTCGAAGAAAAATTAGCTTTTGTAACGAATCTCGAAAATTCTTGTTCCAACTATGAACCTTTATGGCCGTAGATTCTTCGAATGCATTCCAAACTTTTCTAATAGTAAAATTATGTTTTTTTTTTTTTTTATAAAGCCACTTAGATGGCTTGAAAGACATTTAAATATTGTCAATGAAGAGCGTAATCAAATTTTCAAATATTGTTTAAATAAAAACTGGGGCAGATTTTGAACTTTGTATTCAATTGTATATAACTAATAACTATATAAATTATTTTTCATTTATTTTACTGTGCTCGTATTTCGAATCCAATTTATCTAAATGACACCTTTTCGCTTTAAAGAGCGTTTTTCAAAGCTTTTAATCAAATGCTTCCCCCCTTTCAAAACATTTAATGCAAAAATCTATTTTCTAAGTACAGGAATACTTTGTCTTACCCTAAATACAAAATTCACTTAGCTACTGCTTAATTTAAGTAAGGGTTTTGCTGACAAAAGCTTAGCACTCAGGCCATAGCTCAGTTACAGTCAAAAGGAGTCAACCTGCTACTTAAATATAAAACACCAACATCTACCCAATTTGTGTAAATTTTGACCGAGGCCTTCAACTGATCATAGTTCTCAGTTTCATTGGGCAATTGGGAATTGCCCCCGAAAACAAATTACTCCTTGAACTAGAGCAACCGAACTCAACACCGACAACTTATCCAAAAACTCCATCATTGATGGTCGATTAATCATAGTCCTCGTCCTCAACCATACAGAAATTACTGAATACCCAAAGCCAATTCATTTCCCAGCACAATCCATCTGAGATGGGCTTACGGAGATTTCCTCAAGAGCAGGGCACCATCTCGGACTTCACAATGGGAATACTCGAGACAGTCGGAAATGAAAATTAATTCCTTGCTTTCCTCAAAGTCACCAAACTCATACAACAACAGCTGTGGAAGGGGTAGTGAGGACTGGAGGACTGATTGTAAACGCACACACAAACACACACGGTATATATGTGCTGCGTTTGCACTTTTCAATGTGCCACAACGTTGAAGACGACCGACGGACGACCAAGACAATGATCATCGTTCTGGAGTAATGAATTAATTTAATTGATGGCATCATTTATACCGGAAACAGATGACATTATCTAATTAGGCTTTCAAAAATGATTTATTGTCCATACGACTGTTTGTGTATGTCCGTCAGAGAGATGACAAATTTCAAGTTAAAACGGTTCCTCGACTTTGTCTGCTGAAGGGTGAACTCTATAGCTAAATGTATTTCTAAAGATTTGCGTCTCTTGCTAATTGGGCCTGATGGTGATGGTGGCTCGTGAATGGTGAATGGAGAATGGTGGATGATGTTGAAAAGATGCGGGGAGCAAAGTACGGGAGCACAATATAAGAGGTAAATCGGAAGCGACTTTCTTCTGGCTGGCACTTTGCATAAGATGCTTATTGAGGGTGCGTTTTGTGTAGTAGTCCGGGTGGCAGACAACAGGGAGTTGAACGGCAACTATGAGTAGGGGATTTGCATAAAATCAGTCAGGCTGATATAATTAAAAAGTACAATGCGATTTATTATAATTGTATTGTATTGTGAGTAGTTGATGGTAATTTCTTTAGCACTTGTGCGGAGATTGAATGCTTCTTCATGTGGAATGATTTTCGCAGGTACATCTGGGTAACGGAAATAATTCAATGAGACACACTCTGAGGAAGGTGGGTATAAGAATTGAGCTGGCTGGCGAGACGCGTTTAATTTATTTATTTATATACCAAAGAACAAAAAATCTTCCATAGAAATAAGGCCACAATATGTATATTAATATTTAAGGTTACATGACTATGATACAAATTAAACGTAGAACAAACAATTATGACTGAAGGATTTTTACTTATGATATCCGTTGAAGAAATTTCTTCTATTAGAACCCTATGAAGAAAGACCACTCTGGCCACCGTTCTGCCAACCTTCAATCAGTGTGACCGATACAGAATTCTGAAAAGCCCCAAGAAAAAGGCCCAGTGAGAAAAAAGTGCCATTTCTGAAGTTCTTTTTCAAATTTAGAATTTTGAACCATATTTTACATTGGTTCACTAAACGCTATTTTGATAGTCAACTGCGATAGATTTTAAATGTTTTTTTTTTTGGAAATAACAGCATTCGACTAATTTTTGAAGCGCCTTTTCCAACTAAAAAAGAGTATTTTGGCAAAAATTCTGCCAGGCTCTCGAAAAATGTGCCAAATTGCAACTTTAGTCGCAAAACGGTCACGCTGCCTCCAATAACTCTAATTTAATTAATTTTAACCTACATAAATACGGAGGTAAGTTGCTAAGATCGATCCAAGGAAGCCTTTTCTGTATGGATTCAATTCTAGTTATATGAACTCTAAATACGGATACCACACACAAGAGGCATATTCTAATATAGACCGCACAACATAAACATCCGAAAACTCACTATAGCATCCACCTTAACATTAGGCATGTTCAGTTCTTATGATGGACTCGACGTGGTAAGTAAATGGCAGTTTGGTATCTAAAGAAACGCCCAAATCTTTGATTAAATACACACGAGGAATGACTTCACCATCAAAGGAATACGTAGATATATGTTTTTGTACATGACAGGAGATTTACAGTGAGAACATTTTATAACAGAGCCCTTCGAAATGTTCAAAGAGAAGTTGCTTTAAGAGCACCACAGATGAAATTTCTGAAGATGTGAATTTAAAAGGTGAAAAGGACGATTATCATTACCCGGCATAAAAATCTTAAAGTCATCCGCAAACATCAACAGAAGGCAGTCATGTACAAATTAAGAGTTGGGGTCAAAGTTCTGGATGGGTCAAAGTTCTGTTTTCAAAATTCTGCAAACAGTGTTAAAATGTTTAAAAAACTGCGCGTTTTTTCCACTTTCCAAACTTTTTTTTTTACTTTTTGTAAAATTTTGTAAAGACAATCCTCTCACTTGTTAAAGCATAAAGTGTAGAGACATTTTTTTAAAGATTGCTGTGTTGTTTTAGACAATTACTTTTCCAAGTAGTGTTTTTTGCTATCACTTCGTGAACGTGTACTGTGAATGTGATAGTGTTATACTCATAAACAATGTTTCAATCGTTAAATCGAAAAAAAGGGAAAGATAGGTTGTGCGTGGATGGATGGGGATGTGGAGGAATTAAAAAAGAAAAGGACAATTATAAAAAAAAAAAAACAAATAAAAATAATTCTAAAAAAAAGAGAGCAGATGTTAGCCATATTTGTTTTTTTAAACGAATATCAAAAAATATAACTCTCTATAGCTTTTATTGTAGGTATCTAATACAAAAATATTTTTTTTTTTCATGATCATATTGTTTTTTTTTTTTTTTTTTTAAAGCAGAACAAGCAGAATTTTTGTGCTTGAAATTTCAAAAGCAGAATTTTGTAAAGCAGAATTTCGCTAACCAGAATTTTTGTGTGAGGAGACAGAATTTTGTAAAGCAGAATTTTGAAAGCAGAATTTCGACCGGATCCCACAAATTTAACGATATCATTCACAAACAGGACAAAGAGTAGTGGCCCAATATGGCTTCCTTGGGGGACGCCACAGGTTACCGATACATTTTTTGAAATGTGTCCACGAAACCTTACATTTTGGAGAGGACCGCCTTCCTCCAATTTAATCCAATTTAAAAAGGGACTGGTGAACCCAGTCCTGTAAGTCTATAGAGCAACAATTTATCCTCAACTCGATCGCATCAACCTTTACTGATTTCAGAAAAAAAAAAAAAAAAATAAAAAAAAATGAAATTCATGAATACTAAAAGATTGGTTACAGTCTTACAGTTGACCTCTTTTTAAAAAAGTCATGCTGATGACCTATTACAAAACTAGGGATTTACAGTAAAAATTGAATCTTTCGGTAACTAGAGAGTCAACCAATTTTGGAACAAAAGATATACCTCTGTAGTTTTCAATTTTATTTCTCCTACCAGTCTTAAAAATGGAAACTATAAAATAAGGTGTAAATTCAGAAACATCAAACATTTGCTCAGAGATGCGGCATCACTGCTTATTTGCTATGCTCATGCGATGCACAGATTATGCTGATGCGTTGGTGATTGAATGTGTCGTGTGAGTTTTAGAACACATTGTTTGTGAAAAAAAAAATAAAATAAATAGTTTTTAACAGACTATTTAAAATTTATTAAGAACGAAATAAAAAGGTCCGACACGTAATTTCAGTCTTCCTTCGACCGCTACTCAATTTGTTCTCTCTCTTTATTCACTTATTTTCTTAACGATAAACCATAATATCATACATTCCTTCGTTCAATTTCAGTGCTGCCACAAGTTCAATAAAAATTTATAAATTTGTCTTTCAAAAGCATAGTAATCTATTGATAAAAATGTTTATTTTCTTATTTTTCTTTCACTTCCGGCATTTTTCTTACTTTTTTGCCGGCGAATCAACAGCGCATCATGTATTTCAGTGATGCTTTTTTGCGTTATGTTTGCGCATTAGTTGATCAACTTTTTAATAGTGAACACTTGACGTTAAAAGTGGTGCCAATAGTTTGAATTATTGAACATTTTGCAAAGCATCGTGATGCGAGTAATGCGTTACTGAACTTACACAAGTTTTCATTTATTCTTTCTTTTCTTGTCAAACATAAAAATATCCAAACCGCACTTCAAGAAATGATGTTCTCTATCAATATCCAATATGGGGCTCCGTCAAAAAAAAATTTGATCATTTAGGTTCCGTGAAAAACCGAAAAAAATTGGCAACCTCTGGACCAGTGTTGTTAGCACGCTCTCTTCATTTATCCCACGAAGCGTGGTAATTTTTCCCTTTTTTCCCTTTTCACTATACTCAAAATCCCTTTTAAGCCCCACGACACTTTTTGGTCTCAAAATCCAGTATTTAGAAGTAAAATTTGTTACACAAGGAAAGAAAATCACGGTTAATTAACTTTCGATATAAAAATCACAGTTTGTAACATTATTACCATTATTTTTTGGTACTAGAAAATTTTGATAAGAGACAATTTATATAAGCAGTTTTGTATGCACATTCAGTGTGTTGATAATCACGGTGAAATGAAGGTTTGTTTTCATGAAATTTCAGCAAAAATTTATAGTTTAAATGTTTTTTGTTAGATTCCTCAAAATCCCACGATTTGGTACTTTTTCCCTTTATCCCACGAAAGGCTTTTCAGACACCGAAATTCCCAGGAAAAGGGATAAATCCCACAATATATCAACACTGCTCTGGACTAGGGACTCTTTGCCGCACCCTGTTTGTATAATACGCGCCTGACGATATGCAGCATACATTTAAATGTAACAGGAAATCGTTAATATCATGCTACATTTAAGGTATGAAGGAAACTCTTCTGCTTTCGAAAAGCTAAGCCTATGGAGCGTTAATGTCTCAAACTCTTTTTTTGTTCTTGCTAAAAAAAAATGACACATTGACAATGAGTTCTGTAGTGCCACGCCCAATTCAGGGGTTTTGCTTAGTAAAATAATGCCTGTTCGATATTCCAATTTTCGCTGACTATAATTACATGAGTTTCAAAATTACCGGAATTGGCATAACCGAATAAACATAGATACCTACCAACATATTATCACGCTTAAATTTTCATAGCTCTTGATAATTTGTTGCAATAGCTCTTTGAGTCTTAATCAGACGCAAATATCTCGATCCCCCTGTTGCGCATCTAATTACCTCGGTTAATGAAATGTCACTTCAACTTCGCCACAACATCTTGTATACAAGCTATCGGTCCAATCAATATTCACCCACTCTCCGACAAGCACAAAACAATTCAATTCGATGGCGAATTTACGTCCGCCCCAACCACCCTCCAAATGCCACCTATAATTCATATCAAAATGTAATTAATTACACGGAAACATCAATAACTACTTGTCGGCATGTCCTTTTCAACGCAGACATCCCCGTTCGTTCCATTTCGGTGAGATTGCCTTCACATTCATTTCACTTCACGTCAAACAAGCCAAATCGAATACACCAACAAAAGAATTTAATCCAAATCAAATGACCCATTCAGGATTAAATTCATTGAAATACATGTGACGATTGTCCTCATTCTCCATCTCAGCTTCATATACACTGCACAACTTGGACATGAACAGGACACACATTTAGAGAACTTTTCCTCAAATGGATTGACATTGATTAAAATACAGAAAAAAAAACCGTCCGACGAACGAACAAGAATGAGAACGACAAGTGTATTTATCCAAATTAAAAAAAAAGAAGAACATATTCTTGGCCAAATGCCTCTATCATTCAATTCAAGCGGAAAAAGAGAACAACTCTTGGTCGTTTCTTGTCATGAGTTTTTCTCCTTTTTTTTTGCCTGCTATTCAAAATTGACTAAATGAAATGGAATGTGTTTTTCCTTATTGAAAACAGTTTCCTGTTCATTGTTATAGGAGATGGAGATACAATAACAAAAGCAGACTGAGTGAACTGTGTTGTTGTTTGGATGTTCTTTCTTGTATCATGCCCCTGTCACATTGGAAATATTTTCCGGGCTTATATTAAGTTGATTAAAAGTTATATCGTGCTGGTAACTGCGTTCTTTTTACGAGTTTTAAATTGAAAATGCGATGCTAAGGACGCCTTTTAGTACACTGATAGCAAAATTAGTTTCCAGTGGTACAGTGTGCTCCGCAAAAACGGACACAAACGTGGAAATCGTTTTTAAGTTCTTCATAAGCAATTGATTTCATGCACTATGTCAATTTATTATATAGGATTATGTGACTTCTGAATTGATGATGAAATTTTTTCAATGCACTTGCGTAGTTTTAAATATATTTTAAAAATAAATTTATTTGCTGGTTTAAGTGATAAAAATTGGCAAGTACAACAACCAAGACCAGGTAGATAGAAAATATTAAAAGAAATGTTAATAAATAAAACAAATAGTTGGCGCAACAGGTCCGGAGGGACCCTAGGCCTAGCTTCTCACAACCATTCCCTTTGTGTGAGTTTTTCATTTCTAGAACGAATGGAAGAGATCTACAATTTTATTCCGACTCAAAACGGCTAATTGAGAAGCTCTTTCAAGACAGTTATACTCTCGGATGTTTGTCAGACGTTCACAAGAGGTGGCGCAGTAGAAAAAACGCTAAGTTGGAATTTGGGTTTTTGCGGTACCTATTCGAACCTCGACCCCTCGCTTAGCAGCCCAACACACTAACCACTACGCCACTACGCCACTACGCCTACTAAAAGAAATTTTACATATTTTAATATAACTACCTTTTTTTTAAATATATTAATAATTGATTAACTGTTAAATGTTTAGTAGTTAAATAAATAAGTAAACCCCATTGGACCTTCGCAACCTACAAGTCTAATGCCTCGTGGAGAACTGCTCTCTATGTATTCACATTTTATCTCTCTAAAGCATACTCATTCCATTAGCAAATACAAAACAAAAATTCACCCCACCTCCTCTTCTAACAAGGGTTGCCCTAAATCTATTATTTACAAGGAACAAAACTGCCATTAAACTCAATACTAGGCAACATTCTAGCCCTACCTATATATGTGCTCCCCCACACAGCTAAAGAGCAAAAGACATTCCTAATTCGTTTATAAAAAAAAAAAGAAAAAAAAAAAAACGGTCCCTCATCAAAAGTGGCCACTATATAGTACCAATTTATAATTAAATAGAAAACTTTAAATTAGATTTTAGCATCTGGACGGGTCGCCTGTCGACCATCTTACTCAAAATTCATGTGAGCCATTTGAAAAGCACAGAAAAACTTATCTCCTCATGTCGTGTGTGTTGATCCTGCCCAAATAAATAGAATGTACTGCCAGAGTCAGCATCGGCATTCTCATTCAACAAGCCATAAAGAGCAAACACCTTCAGTAGGGATATAATAATAACACACAACAACTGGTGCTCCGCTTTAACACTGGCTGAATGGACGCTCTGGCTTCTGATGAATGAGCCATGAGCACCTGCACGCATCGAACATAGAAAAGTTTATCGTACAAATTTTCTATAGAAGGTTGACAACCCTTATTTACCATTCACGCATACATGCATGCACGAAGGCTTTGATCCTAGGGGTCAAACTATTATTTTGGGGCATGCGATGTGACGTGATGTGAGTGTGCTGGCATTTCTTATGCTAAGCACGACGAAATGATTTAAAAGTAATCATGTAACAAGGGTAATAGTGTTGACCGCAATTTCGACGAAATAGAGACGAGATTTTTGTGCCTTTTAAAATGTTGACTTTGACATGAACTTGGCTGGATGTGGGAAAATGTCCTCTCAACGAGTAAAAGTAAAAAGTGTGCACAGGTGCTACCCTGGATGTTGTGAAACCCGAGGACGGGGTAATGAGAACAGGAAGTAATCTAGGGTGTGTTTGACAGCGCCTCCTTTTCAAATTGCAAAAACACAAATCGGGAGAATGATGCCATCTGTGATCAAAGCAGATTCAATACGGTTTACTTAATAAATAGGCAACTTCGGTCGGTTAGAATTCGACCTCACACTTCAAAGTGGACTGTTAGTTGCGAGGTTTTGAACCTAAGAAAACGCATGGATTTTCTTGCTGTCACAGTTCTTACCAACGTCGAATGTCAAGCTCGTATGATATTTCTCTTAATGTCAGAATTTTCGCTGACGAAAATGCACTGTAAGACGCTTCGTTTCGTGCTAAGGAAGACAGCTCCCAATCCTTCATATATTCGAAAGTCCCTTGGCGGATCACTGGCTTCGGACTTTTATTCACTTTTATTCGACGAGAATGTAGCATAAATCCTTGGAGTTTAATTGGGTTCTAGGTGCTTCGCAGGTCTTTTTAAACTCTTTTTAAACTCGGAGCGAGCCAGATCTTAGAGGGTCTTATTTTTTGAGTTCTCAGCTTTTAAGCGAAATTCCGAATTCAGCTTATTAGTAAGGAATCTGCTAAGGATGTATTTTAGAATCAGCTAATAGGAAGGCTTTCGAATCTTGGCAGATAGATCGAAGCACTGCAAAGTGCATTCTCCTCCGGAGAAAAAGATCGAACCCATTATGCGCATCAGGTCAAGAGCTCTTCCAAATAGATTTGATTCATCAGTGAGCTTTGTTATCGGAATGGAACAGGACAGACACCTTTCGAGTTGATATTCGGCCCTAGCGAGGTATTCGTCGGAACGGAAAATTCTCCGCAACGCATTCTCTTCGGAGGATCAAATTTAATTCGAGGAAGCGAAATAAACAATTGCGATGGCGCACCGCACCACACTCCAAATCGTTAAAAAATTTCACAGCCAATTTCTGTCGGAGGATATCGAAACCTAGCTGTCGAAAATTTAACAAAAAATGTACTTTATCACACTTCAACGTAATTCGCCGATATGCGTTGCAAAATGTCGGAAAAATTCTCCGAACAGTTGTTCCGAAAAATATTTCGCATCGAAAATCCTCCGAATCGTATAAAATCGGAGAACTCTCCGTTCCGAGCGGATACCTCGCTAGGGCCGATTCGTTTATATGAAGGCGACTTCTCACTTTTTTTCTGGCGATGATGTTCATATTATCGGACTAGCCAAGAATTTGGACCGAATTTGATTAAATCTTGAGCATAATTCCATTTCGTCCCATTGTTACTGACCTCTGGTCCATAGAAATCTCAATTCTCCCCATCGAACACTCATCTTTCAAAAGTCCGTTGGGATGCGGCCTACTTACCATCCAACACAACTTCTTACAACCTAAGCGGGTACTTCTGACAGACCACAATAACATCCAACATCCATTCGTCTCACTTTGAAAATCCCACATTTCGTCAATCGTCATATTATACCAGTGAATTCCGTGCCATTCCGCGCAGTTTGCTCACCACTTTGTCATCCGCAGCGAGCTACAGTAAGCTCTCCCACTTGCTTGACATTCGAAACAGTGGCTGCGTGAAATTAGTGAAATTTACGGCGACAGAAGGGTCATACTCATGATGATGATGACTGAATACAAACGTATATGTATTTTTTAAAGGACCGTGCCCCCAACAACACCCATAAGATTAATCACAATCCCTGTCAATTTGACAGTCAGCCAGTGCATGTGAGTTTGTTGGCATACACCCCGATACCCGTTTGTAGACATGACACAGGGCAATAAAAATTACGCGCAAAAAGGACCAACAGAACCCGAGCATTAGCAGAGCAGCCATCCATCTGTATAGTTGTAGCCATCCGCAGGACGACTAAATGTCTACGCTCGTGGTGTCTGTCATTTCTCGTGTGCGTGGACCCGTGTATATGTCTGCTCATTTCCAGTTCGAGTTTACATGCCGAATATCGCCGGCGTTAGCCTTTTTGGGATTTTGGCTAATGTTTCAGGGATGGGGTGGTCGGCGGGCGATGAAGTCAAATGGAATGATGATGTTGGGTGGGGGTGAGAGCGGGGCCTGGGAGGATCTGGGAAGTCAATGCATTGTACGGCGATGGCATGTTTCATGTTCGCTGAATGGCGGTTTTTGACGAGGGAAAACTGTCATGGATATGGGGCGGCCGTTCTTGTTGTTGTTGTTGTTCGTCCTTTAATGGCTGCATATGTGGGTGAATTCACGAATTACGATTATCTGTTAATCGCCGGGGAGTTTATGTAATTAAATTTGCTGTTAGGAATGCGAAATGGCTCAATTGAGTTGGCTTCATGATGGCTGCGACTGTGCGCGCGGAGAAAGGTGTAAAATATCCTACATGTGTTGGAGCAGAAGCTAATTAACCGGAACGTGTTCCATATACAGTTTGGTGGAGAGTGGAGAGTGTCATGGATTTTATACGAGCTTTTTATATAGCGACAAGCGAATTTTGTATTTTATTGCAATAAGTATGTGGGATTTATGATGTTGCTGCTGGTATGGGTGGTGTATTTGGAGTGACGTTTTACACATATTGACAAGCCATCAGTGGCAGGAGTTGAGAGAAGGGTGTCTGATCTGTTGCAATGTAGAGTTGGGAATAAAGCGGAAGTAGTTATGTAAAACTTGAGTGTGGCCTTTTTTGGGGTATATCCACGGAGCTCTTAGCTTCTAGTGGAAGGTCTTTACAGTAATCAAGAAAAGTATAGAAAAACATACTTTTGGCAGGCGAAAGAAACATGCAAACCGGTGTGAAAAAAGGAATACATTATTAGTATAGGTAGATCCTTTTAACTCCAAAAACCTTCCATTAGGCAACACTCGCCAAAAAGTCGTACTTTGACAATAAATATGTATCTAAGCCAAGCGAAACCACCGCCTGAAGTAGCTCCTATACCAACTATAGGCTCGGATCTAAATTGTTGTTTAATGACGATGAAACTGCGTACACCAGCGCCTCGGAAGAGTTTTTTAAAGATGGAGTTTTTGCGTGTCTGGGCACCTGCCTCTGGAATAATTGCTCTACAACGAAATTGAAGGAATCAAGCAATGAAAGGGGTTGGAAACAACCAAGCTACTTTCTGAAAATGCTGCTTCAACACACTTCCTTGCACTCTAGTGACTGGGTTTGGGTCGTGAATAGTCAACGTTCAGCTCTTAGGACTAGGCTTTCTTGTAAAACTTCCGAGTAATGATTTGTGATCACTCCTTGCTCAAATAGTCGCGACTGTTCGGCCCTAGCGAGGTATCCGTCGGAAAGGAAAATTCTCCGATTTTATGCAATTCGGAGGATTTTTGCTGCGAGGTATTCTTCGGAACAACTTGTTCGGAGAATTGTTCCGACATTTTGTAATGCATATCGGCAAATTACGTTGAAGTGCGGTGAAGTGAATTTGTTTGTTAAATTTTTGACAGCTAGGTTTTGACACCGACATCCTCCGACAGAAATTGGTTGCGGAATTTGTTTACGATTTGGAGTGCGGTGCGGTGCGCCATCGCAATTATTTATTTCTCTTCCGAAATCGGACACCTCGAATGAAATTTGAGCCCCCGAAAGAGTATGCGTTGTGAAGAATTTTACGTTCCGACGGATAGTCCTTTAAAAACTTCTTCTCGTTCCATTTTCGCATTGAAAAATGTAACATTTTCAGATACCTTTTGTAGTGTGCCACCGTTTTGTCTGATGGGCTTGGTAACCTATGGTGGTTGCGGTTATATCATTATTGCCATTGCTATACTTAGAAAACTTGTTTTTGGCCCCTGGGTTAGGTGAATGCTCAGCTGATAGTCTCTCATAGCACACACTGTGTTTTATGCATTGTTGGTTATGATAGGATAACCCATTTTGACCGTTAAAAAATCCTTTTTGTTAAAATAACCCGGGCGGGCTATCTAACAAAAAAACAAATAAACTAGAAATTAAAAAAAAAACTCCTTTCAAAACTCCATACCTAATAAAAAAATAAAAATTGCAATCGTAATTAACAAAAAATAAACAAAACAGGTACTTGAATTCAACCCTATCTCTGAATATATTATTTTGAATAAATTGCCTTAACCTAAGGGTTCGGATCACTAGTGTTTGAAAATCGTTAGATATTATATGAAACTTGTAGCTATGAAAAATAAAATTCCATTTATATCTAAAACGTCCCTTTCTCCCTCGGACATAAAATTAAAATTCGCAGAAAATCTCCCAAAAAGGGATAAGCCCTCGAAATAGCATCATTGGCTGTATGTACGATACTTGGTTGAGGTTCTCAAATTTCAAACTTTCACTAGAACATTGACTTGCAAATGAGAACATGAAAACAAATTATTCATATGAACATTTTCGAAGTTTGGTTTTACATTTTCCTAGAACGAGAATTGAAATTGCGTTGAAAGGGTGAAAACATTTTCATTTCACTTTTTCACAAAACGAGTATTGACCCCCTGGTTGTTATGTGTATCGATAACCTTTCAAAAACTGTTTAGAATCAGGTGGTCCGTAGCCCTTATCTGCTATTGGTTTTTAGGTTGCGTACTTATAGACTAACCTGGCTTAAGCATTGAAGTTCATATCCATTTTATTTCCTGGACAACAGTACCGCCTCAGGATAGGGTGAAATTGTTCCGGTACCAGTACCGAGATGGTCTGTCCGTCGCTTTCCCTTTGTTAAGCGTACTGAATAGCCCCTAAAATAAAATGCTGATGTCGCCATTGACAAGTCCTGTGGCTACCACGGACAATTGAAACCGTCGCATTCAATGTTTATTTACAGTCAAAAGCCTTAAGCATCGCCAGACTGATGTCATTGCCTCATCTCAAATTTAAATGACAGATATACGAATCTTCCTGTTCCTTTTGTTAAAACCAAAAGCGAAAGCCATCTCATTCATTCTGAATGCAGTTGCTTTCGATGCAGATCGCAACTGTCCTTCTTGCCTCAAAATCTGTTCGGTAATTTGCTTGAAAATAAACTTGTTATCGATAACTATTTTTAGATAAATATATTATGTTGATAATCATTGGCAAGACTACATAAAAAAAAACAACAACATAAAAGTCAATTCGCCGAAAAAACTAAAAATAATAGTAATAATCAAATGAGTGAGCCAAAAAGCAGAGCAAATTGAAAATAAATTATTCCTCAAAGTATCAATCCAACCCTCTCAACTGTTTACCGATTCAAATCATTTCCATCAAAATGTTATGATTATTCCCGCATCCGCATCAACAACCATTCAAATTCGTTTCTACGTTCGACTTTTTGCCATCGCTACCACTTTCTTCCCAACGGCAACAAGCAACAAGCAACAAGCAACAATGCAAATTCTGCTTCTTTTTTTTTGCGCTGCCAATTTCCCCAAACATGAAAGGACGAGAGTTAAACCTTACGAAATTGGGAAGCGTACAAAAAGAGGAATAAAACTCCGTCCAACCACTCGTAAAGAAATTTAAATTTGTACTACATCCTTTTGTTGTTGTAAGGACTTAAATTTGGTAGGAGAAATAATCAAATTCAACTGCAGCAGCTTTTCGATTTCTTAATCACGACCCAATTGGGACTACTCACCATCCCAGGTCAATCTAATTTCCTGCTTCGGCTCTTACTCAATGTCATGCGAGTTGGGCAGTCGCCGTCCGTCCTTCGTCTTTATCTTTTAATTTAGTAAACGAAAATTGGAATAAATGTACTAGATGACATTGCGAGTTGTTCTATCCCCCCCGCCCCTAGTGATGTTGCTTCCATCATTTCACTGACAGGAAAGGGAAAAGGAAGACTAACTCAATCGATACCACCTACTCCATTTCTGATGGGGCACAGTTCGTGCCGAGTCCTTAATGGACAAGCACAGATATGTAGCTTACAGACGGGAGGTATTTATGCTGAGAGGTATATAATATGAACAACCGCATTTAGTGTGGCTGTCCTTCAAAGGACAATTCTCCGAGAACACTGTATATACTTTGAAGTTAGAAAAAAAAAATTCTTGAGTGCCACTATTTCTAGGGATAATATCGATTTTCGTATCTCAACACATCCCAAATCATGCTGCCTTTGTAAGGATCCATTCCCAAAATGAATCGGCAGAAAAGGACGAATTGGTAATCGACTTTAGGAGGAGAAATATAGCAACAGCTGCTCCACCTACTGTCATATACAAATTTCAAAGGATTTCGCGGAGGAATTTAATTTCCATGAATGGCAAAATTCTCGTCTTCTTCCGTTCGTCAGACGGGACAAAAACTTTTTCAGGATTCTGTGAAATTTTCTTCGAAAATTATTGTCATTATTTTTTTTTTGTTCATTGTCTGTTTACATACTTTTTGTGTTGCTCCTGCTTTGCAAATGAACCAACGAAGTTGGAGTTCACTTTTTCCCTGTAGCGATTGTAATCACACAATTGAAACCGTAGAACATTGCTTTTGAGTTGGAACGGTAGGAAAATTAATGAAAACATTACACGATGTTGTGTTGAAATTATTTCCTTTTTTTGAAAATAATGAGATAGCACGATGAGTTGCCCATGGATCCATTACAGTAGGTAACTTTGTAAAGCCGATGTCCTGTACTCGTCCTTTGATGAAGTGGATGTATAAGTTCTTGCCGGCAGTAGGCGCTGCCTGTGATTTTGATTGGCCCTGTGTACAAAGCAAAGGGAAGCCGCGATTGAACTTTTCGTGAACTTTTCTTTTGGACGGTTACCGCGATGTCTTTCAAATTAGCTAATGAGGGGAAAGTGTCCTATTATCCTCCATTTATTAAGGCGGACAACGACTTTAGTCAAAGAATTTCAGACATGAATTCAGAAATTTTAAGCTGCATATTCAAAATGGTTGAAAAAAAAAGAAAAGTAGAAGTGGGTAGTTCTTGCTAAAAATAAATTTGCGTTGCTGTTATTGCATTTTTGCTAGATGTTTAATTTTAATTTTTTAGTGCGGTATTGAGTCTTAAAAATATATATGAACAGAGATCAGCTTTTGGGTAAGTAGTAGTTTTTGAGAAATAATTAAAAAACTGATCCATTCGAATTTTTCGACAAAAACTAAATACGGGATCTTATTTCGAATACTGCTATTATCTTTAATATGCATTTTGACCAAAATCGTTAGAGCGTTTTTGTAAAATTTGGCAGAAAAAAAAACTACCAAATATTGCAATGTTAAGTTTGAAAAATGCTATTGGTTAATTATTTAGCTGAAATCGAGTATAAGTTATTTTAAAGTTTTATCGAAGTCGAAAATGGGGTTTTCGAGATATGAGCAGTTTTTAAAATTAGCGTTTTCGGCGATTCGAAATGAAAATAAGGATGCAATAATTTTGAAAACATCAATATTACTCTAAGTCTGCAATTTGGTCTAAGTCGTTGTTGCCATTTTCAGGTAAACTAAATAAAAGTAAATTTTAAAAAAATTACTTTTTTTTTTTTTCAAAAATCTAATATTTGGTAATACATATAGAAAAAAAAATAAGTTTGCTTTAAAGTTATAAATGACTAGCCATAAATTGGTAAGCAGTCATGGTAACCCCTAAGCTCAAATACCAATTTTGGCTGAAATCGTTAGAGCCGTTTTCGAATAAATCGAACTGGTATCCGTATAGGAAGTAGGTAGGCGCAGTGGCTTAGTGGTTAGTGTGTTGGACTACTAAGCGAGGGGTCCGAGGTTCGAATCCCGCAAAAACCCAAATTCCAACTAACGTTTTTTTTTCCACTGCGCCACCTCTCGCGAACGTCTGACAAACATCCGAGAGTATAACTGTCTTGAAAGAGCTTCTCAATTGGCCGTTTGGAGTCGGCATAAAATTGTAGATCCCTTCCATTAGTTTCAAACTTGAAAAACTCACACAAAACGAATGGCTGTGAGAAGCTAGGCCTAGGTTTTAGACACGAAAATAGAACCAAAAATGGTGGTCTGATTCGAATATCTCTCGAATCTATATATGTAAATACTTTACTTATAGAGGTTAGCTGGCAAAAAAAAAAAAGACCCCGAACTGTAAGCCCCCAAACTCCAAATCCCAAGTTTGAACGAAATCCGGGCAGCCGTTTAGGCTGTAGTCCTCGTGAGCTCACGGACAGACAGACAGACAGACGTACAGAATTTTGCGACCTACTTTTTTGAGTTCCTCTATAATCGTAATGTAAGAATTGATTAACTTCTCGAGTTCAAAATTTCTTACGAACACAATATCTTTCTCTTACTAGAAAAGTTAAAGAAGTTTTTTCTGAAGCACTGACGCTCCGCTGTTAATAAAACTTTGGCGGCACCTATGATTTAGGATGGTAGACCTCTTCTTAGATGGAAGTTCTATACGTACGTCTCCATAAAGTATTGATGTGTACATCGAATGATATCTTAAAGGTCCTGTGGGTACATTTTGAGTTTGGAATACTGCAACATTGTGCTGAAAAGTGTTTGCTCCCTTTCAACAAACTCTATTTCTTTAGAAGTAACTTAAAAAAGCTTCTAACACAGTAAGCCGTAGTTTGCACAGCGAAAAGCTATGATTTCCTCTTGAGCTTCTCACATAAAAACCTGAAAGTTTCTGATGTTGAAGTAGATCTACACGAAGGAAGTTTCTTGCAGAGGACCAACTGCCCTAGTGACGTCTTATAACTGTTCAAGAGTTTTCCTAAGAGCACGTGTTCCACACTTTAAACTGGTTATAGTTGACCTTCTTATGAAACCTGCGGGTATATGTTGTTTTCATTGAAGTTACCTTCGATCTTCTTGAGCTGAAAGACTGCGGATTTACTAGTTTCGCAAAGATCATTATAGGTACACTATTTTCCTAGAGTTTAACACTCGCGCCTTAAAGTTAAGCAAATCCATTGCAGAAGGCGACGAAGAGAACCCACTTAAGGGGCACCCTGTATGTTTGAGACTAACTATTTGCGAGGTCGATGTCAGTAAAAGTTTACATTCCTATCAGATATAAAATACGCACCCACTTTTGCATACCAAAAATAACAAAAAAGGAAAGAAAGGAATTGCAAACCATTCCAAGTGTAAAAGGGGTTTAAGGTCTGGAACTTATCTTACCTACTTATAACGACAATCCTAAATAAACAAACAATTTATTTTTAAGGACCAAAGTTTCGCAATCGCAAATCCCTTTATATTTTGTTTGCTCAACACCGAATCGTGTTAATGCACACTAATTTCCACGGACTTTACCACTCGAAGACGCATTTAATTGTCCTCCCAGCAGGTCACAATCAACAAAAACGAACAACACCTCGAGACTTCATTTGCAAACAAAAAAAAAAAAAAAACCACCAGTCCCAGGCTGAACAAGAAGGTTCAACTCCAATTAAATCATCCGAGTACTTAATTTGCACATCACAATAAAACATTTTTTATTGCCCAGAAATTATGTATGCTATCCCCCAAAATGGTATATTTATGCAGAAGGACATCCATATAAAAGTTAAACAATAAAAAATAGAACACCAGAGAGAATCCAAACAACATCAAACAGAAATGTAACGATACAGAAAAATGGATAGTCATTGGGGCTACCACTACCACCACCGCCATCATCGACATTCAAGGAAACAACAAATTAAAAGGACATCTATCTTACTTAGTGAACTCAAGCGATTACCATTCACGTTTCTTTCATCCCGTCTTTGTATTGGTATCGATGGGGCAAACAGAAAAAAAAAAAAGGATTTCTCGACCATGAGACATTTAATGGGGCGCCATCACGCAGAAACACACACACACACAGGACACAGCTGTGGGAAAGCAAATAGGCCTCAGTTCAATCCCCAAAATCGGTATCCTTTTTGCTGGGAAAACAAAACGAAGTAGAAAAGAAAAAAAAAAATTACAAAGAAGAACCTGATGTTCGTCCTTTTCGTGTATTATATGGCTCCAACCCATATGTCCTTCATTTCAAATTCAGATCATTTTCATAAATAATAAAAACACATTTTCAGTAGCTGGCCAGGATGAGATGACTGCCAGGGGTTCAAAACAGAAAATTGAATTACATTCGAATTATTATCCTTGAGGGATTTTTTCGTTCTTCTTCCATATCTTATGAGAAACATTAGTTCTTTGCCTTGCTCCTTATCGTCCTTTTTGATTGAAGGAAATTTAATTTCCTTCGAAGAATTTTCCTACCCACACACATACATACCTGCTGAAGAATTCCACTTGCTGCATTGCACATACACGCACTTGTGTTTTTTTGCAGGCTATAGTGAAAATTCCTTCCGTCCTTCGGGGATAGTGGATGCGGATTCCATATATGCTGCATCCGAGCGGACGAATAGGTGATGTCTGCCTCGAGAATCAAACACCGTAATGTTGAGCAAAAACCACTAATCCCCCTCAGCCGTCAGCCCTCATGTGTGTTGCATGGAGAGTCGGAGAGGATACTTGCGCATGAATATGAATAATGCCAAGAATTTCATTAGGATACATTCGATGTCAAGAATTTAAGGGCTCTTTGTGAGTTTTTTTACTCACTCTCCAATGGCTTTTGGCTTACATTATGCAAAGTTTTAGCTTTGCTCCTGTCGCCTGTGTTGCGGTGTGTGTAAGAAAATTAACAAAGATTGCGTGCGAGTGCAATGGCAGTGTTGTTTGGTGACATCGATTTTGTAATAATTTTCGAAAGGTCTTTGAGGCAATTTACATAAAGTGTTGTGACACTTTTGGAACTGAAGACAAAGGGGGAAAGTTCTCCCTCCACATAATTTTGAGTTCCACTGGGGAGATTTTTTTTCCAAACTACTTGGGAGATGTGAGTTTCGGGTGTTCTGTTCTGTTTTATAGTGACGAGGTGTCGCCCTTCGCACGGAAGTGGAGCATTTTTTTTTACAAATGGATAGCAGTGGATACAAATGAAACAAGTCCTTTATTGCCATCGGGACATTTTGCAAAGCACATGTGAAAACCGGAGTCAATTTCGTGCGGCAGTTTTGAAATCTATTCCTAACAAACACCTTACAGTCGGAAAAAAGCTTTATGGATCAATAAGAGTATGGATGGATGGTATAGGAATGCGCCCCTGACTGATCCCTGCTTTCTATTTCTCTTATCATCGTGCCATCCCAGAAAAAGCCGTCTACAATATTTTCAATATATTCCAGCACACTCCAAAAAAAATTGTAACAACAGTGCCACTCGTACGATTTTATACCAGCGTTACCACTTGTACTACATATGTAGTACTGTGCTACATATTTGCTGG
This sequence comes from Cheilosia urbana, assembly GCA_946477585.1. Lineage (NCBI taxonomy): Eukaryota > Metazoa > Arthropoda > Insecta > Diptera > Syrphidae > Cheilosia > Cheilosia urbana. Next base: position 11,131,160 of record OX297854.1, on the reverse strand, counting down.
ATTTTTTAACGCCGTACTACATACTACATTGTTACCCAAAAGTACTACATTTCTTAAGAGCCAACCATTTTAAATTTATTTAAGGAGTTTCCCTGTAAGAAAGCAAATTAGGACACTTTAAATCGCCAGTGGCGCTTGTTGATTGGGGTTTTCGATCTTATTTTGAAATGTGGACCTCAAAATAGCGACATTGTGGCAATATGGGTGAAATTAAACAAACAGAAAATAGTTTAGGAAACTTAATTATTTGAAGAACTATCTGCATAATATGCTGGACTTATGCTGTCATCCACACAGTAGTGCTTCTGATGATAGAAAGTTAATTTCAATTAAAAAAAAACAACATGTACTACATTTTGTTTGAAAATGCTACTTTTTTTCTCGTATGTACTACATTTGCTAAGGATGTAAGTGGCAACGCTATACTAATGTACGCGCAGCAATATTCCCCCGCCACTGGAAAACTCAAGATCCACACGTGAGTCCACAACGGTAGACTCAGGTGTTGAACAAAGCGCCGTACTAATAATAAATTTTAGTCTCGATTTTAAATTTACGGCTGCTCACAATTGCGAAAGTTTGAAAAATATAGCCGCTGTAAACTACTACAATTTAGAGTCGAAACTAAAAATGTTTATTGGTAAGGCCCAACGAAGTCACACTGTATTCTTGAAATGGCTTACGAAAAAGGAGAGAGCCCGTTCAGAAGTTAAGGTTAAAAATAAAAAAATTGGTGCTCCGTAGGTATAGAGAGCTTGTCACAACTATTTGTTTGGTGTAACCTACAATTTAATGCGGCGTCGAAAGCTCTGAATTGAGAACTTCTTTCATGAAACTTCTACTCTTGGATGACTCTCAGACGTTCGCAAAGGTTGGCGCTTGGCGCTGTGAAAAGATCCTTAAGATGTAATTTACGTTTTTTTTTTTTCAGAGATCGAGCCTGAGACCCTTCGCTCGGTATTCGAGCACAGAAACCAAAACCACTGATCTTTTATGTGGTATTCGTTTGGGCTTCTTCAGATTCGCTCTCAGATTTCAGATTTCGTGTGGCTAGTCGAACATAAAAACGTCACTTGCTCTTTTTTTTTGATAATATTCGTGGGAGTCTAATATGTGTAGCCTTCAACACTTTTCAAAGCCTTTTCCATTCACTGGCTAAGTTTTAAATTAAAACATTCGAAATTTGAGTTGATTTTTAAATATTTATACATAAACTAGCAAACCCGGCGAACTCCGTTTCGCCTTTTCCTGCTTTTCTGTTGAAAATTTTCCTGAATTTTATTTGCTATAAACCTAACGGAGCCCGAGACCTTTCCAACGAATGCAAAACCGTGGCAATCGGTTCGTGCGTTCTGGAGTTATAGGGTCAGGAAGGAAAACCCGACTTATTTTTATATAATAGATAATTTACAAAAAATAGATTCACCCGATGCAATGCCTTTCTTTGCTTTAGAACAAATTCACGAAAACTTAAACGCCCTCCACCAGTTGTCAAACTCAAGCGCACTTGTATTGGTAAATCTGAGAAATATCTAGATTCGCAAAAGTGCTCTGAAATCTGAAAAAGATTGCTTTTTTTTTGTACCAAACGAACATAAAAACTGCTCTGAGAGCAAAAAGAGTGCTCTGAGAGCGCCCAATCGAATCCCGTATTAGATTTCTGGTGGACGTTGCTTTCACTGATACTCGCAGTATGAGTGAATTACCTATGTAGCCGCTTGGGAGCATCCCTTCCGATTCATACCTGGTACATATTAAAGTAGTAATGCTACTTTTGTCCCAAAGTCTCAATATGGCTTCTGACATTTCACCAGAACTCCGCTTCGACTCTAGTAGTAGTCTGAGAATTTTTAAGCACTATCTACAGTAGATGAGTCAGTGGTCAGAGGTCAGTGGTTTTCCGGCAACACCAATTATGGTTTGATCGATGGTTTTCTAGGAGCACACAAGACTTTTCGGCATCACTGCATACTGTACGTGATAGGTTTCTAAGTTTAACCAGCACGACAGCAGATGGTCTGATGTACGTTATCTGATTTTTAAAAAGGTAGCAATAAATCGTTGTCAGAAATTCCTCTTATATACCCTATCTAAGAGAAAGGCTATTTATTACCATTAATGCAGCAAGTTGTGCAGTCATTACATTTCGGACCTTGGCAGTATATGCTGGTACAAGCTTTTTGAATTTTTAAATATTTGAACTTGGGTTATTTTGCTGTTCTTATAGCAATCAGCTCCAAGCTCTAATTTAGGTTCGATTTTTGTTAATAGAAAGATCCTTTCAATTTAAATAAGTATGTATGAGACATAAGTAGTACTGACTTATTTTTGTACTCTTTAATGTCAATCTGGCTTATAAAAGGACAAACCATATAGCTAAGTAAAAACAAATATTGTAAAAACTTTTTTGAATGAAATAATAGTCCTTTAACTAACTAACTACATAGGCTTCAACTCTGTAAAGTCGTTCCACAAAAACTGGCATTGAATTTGTTAGGGATATTCCGAGCGGCTACTAATTTGAAAGCTGAAAGGCTACTTGTATTAAATTAGGTTTGACCGTGAGTAGGCTTACGGATACGTTACATTAATACGGCTTCAGCTCCACCTATACATAGGTCTCACAGAGTTGTGGATTAAAACAAAAACGAGTCATCATGTTTAAGGAAATTTGGTTAAAAATAACCAATTTATTAATTTCCCCGGAACTTGTGGAACAAAGAACCATTGAATATAGCCCCTCACCGGGCGCCACTATAACTGGGAGATTTGGCGCTTAATTTTAGAAAAGAAAAATCGGACTGATAACACCACCGTTGGCGTTAAAAATGTGGATCCACGTCCAACTGTTCCAGCACCTAATCACTAAGCTCACACAGCAAACGATGATTGCCTATTGCACCGTTTTTTTTTTTTCGGCGTACCGATGACAGCGTTATCTTAAAACCGATTTTATTAAAACATGTAACAAATGCAAGATTGATTTTCGCATGTAATAACTTTTAACTGAATGAGAACAGTTGAGAAGTCTGTATGTAAACAGGCTCCAGGTCCTAGATCGTAGAGGTGACCTTAGGTCTATACCTAACTGGCAAATTTTACGACTATTGTAAGCCCAAGAGGAGTACATTTCTTCAATTCCATGTAAGCATCGAGCAGTCCCTATCCTCTTTAATTCATATTCTCTACAAACTAGGTTCGTACCTACTTTCGGAGCCAGGAACGGTGTTTCAACTCACTCATAAATAATCCCACCAATACTGTCCGTGCATTTATGGAAAACATTAATTTTTACCTATATGCACGTAAACGGTACCCAGGTGGAAATAAATACCATTGCGTGTGAACCTCGACCTATCTACTAGAGTTGAGTTGGAGGCAAACTTCCCAACAGCCGGGCCTCTGTTGCTCCGGCAAAACCCCTCTCAAGAAAGCGAAACATTCTGATGAAGAGAAATTGCTTCAAGGATATTTTTCTGCAGCTGGCTGATATGCGGGAGAGGAGGAGCCAAGGCATCCGCCACAGGCGCCGCTGGTAATTGTGTATAATTTATAATGGAATATATAAAATCCTCAAAGCTCTCAGCCAAAAGCAGGTCGTAGCGTGCGTTGGTATCGCAACAATTGTGGTTCGCTTTTTGTTTTTGTTTGTGTGTTTTTTTTTCTCTGTTCTCAAGGTACTAAAAGGACTTGACATGTTGGGATGAGTAGGGCTGACGTACCAGTAACACAACCCAAACCAACACCAGCAACAGCCTGATGATGAAGCCAACTTGACACCAGATGGTCCCTTTGCCGCACAAGAACAAGAAGTATCACATTAGCATGTTGAAAGAGTGGCAGGGAATTTTTGTATTTATTATACCCTTGACAGTGATGGGGATGATGTCGAATCTTGTGTATATTATAATAATTTAAGGCATGATTAAATTATTTGTCAGTCTTAATCGTATTATACTTGCGAATGCGGTATATGAATCCAGAAATGCTGATACAATTACAAGTGGGCCTGATAGGAATTTCTTGTTTGTTTTCAATTTAACTAATTGTAGGAGCTTCAAAGGATTAATTTGTAGGTGGATGTAGGTACCTAGAGCATACGATTGTGGAATATAAAACATTTGCAGCTTCGGATGTAGAGGAGCTTTTACATCTAGGACTAAATTGAGTTAGCCTTTGCTTCAATTTATACCCAATCAGGGGGCGGTTGTGTTCTTAATTTTGTCTTTGTCCTGAAACGTTACGATCCTGAAGGGCATTCATACTAAAGGGCTTTCCTGCTGAAAGGCTTTCGTGCTGATACAAATTGACCGAATAGTACTTGATAGAGGCCATCGTCTACCGGACTGTAAGCTCTATCAAAAATAAAAGTACGAAAGGGATCGAGTGTTTTATGGAATTTCGAGACTGGTGGGATCTATCCGACGAAAGAAGCAGACGATACGGGGGACGAAGCTATGCAAGTAAGGCTTTTTTAAACCGCCATTCTATTTTTTGGTAGAAAATAAGTATTCGGTGCTGGAAACTTAAAATGTTGGGTACCTTTTTAAACTCAAACCATCTACAAACAGAAGAGGCACCTGTAACTGCAAGCGCCCCATTGCCAACTTCGGCTACCATTCTGCTCAACTCATTTGTAACATGGAAACTAAAAAAAAAAAATCCGAAATACTCATCTCTCTTACAAGAACATGAAAGATTACATAATTACAACCTTCGAGCCTTCACCATCCAATCATGAATTTCGCTCACATCTCGCGCCATTCTGCGGTAAATCTCAATTCATAATCTCCGCCTTTAATTCTAATGTTAGTCCTCCATTTTCCTTCCGCATTTAATTAACTCATTTATGTTGAATTTTTGACACCGCCAACTGTCGTTATTTAAATTCCCATTGCTCAGTGTACTCCATATACCTACTCAAACAAACCCAAATTATTCATCTGGAAACCTCATAATTACAGCCGCCTCATTACTTCGAAACATTGCCGTACGTGACAACAACATATAGGTAGTTCTAGGTACGCTGGCGAGGAATACACATACACAGCCAGCCGCATACACTGTGCCAGCGCCCCTGGGGACATAATCACGTTTCCCCACCGAGAGAAAAAAAACAAGAATTCCTTTCCCAAAATGAAGTAATAACCGTTTCCGTCGTTAGCACGAATTTCTCGTTTGTAGGAATTAGAAGTAGGACCTCTTTACGAAAGAGTGACGATTTATATAAATCTCTGGCACTCCCTCTCGATCTGTGCAGAAAAGAAACAATTTCTCTATTGTAAGAGATGGTGGCGCCACTCGATGCCTTCGACACGTTCAGCCAATTTGGCCGCTCGCACCGACCGACGACGCGACGAATGTTCGGTGCTTCCAGATCCCAGATGCAAATTAAAGCCCAGAAATTATGCCAACCAAAGAGGACGTTCGGCAGGATTCAAATTTAACAAAACCGCGATGCTCTGGCTAATATCCTTTCAGTCGGAGTCTGTACTCCCTTGTATAGCCACCGTTTTCCATTATGACGTCTTCAAATATAGAAAGGACCCGCTCTCAAATTTACGATGAAATAAAATTGGATGTTTAAGCAGAGAACGGTGCACGAGTGGTGGAGGGTGGAGCGGCGGGTTGGCTCGTTGGCGTCAGTCCAAATTTGTACTTAGTGTACATTCGGAACATCGCCGCGTTGCCGCGCCACAAAAGCCCATTTTGCTCCACTCGAGCCGCTAATTCAATGAAAATCAAGTTTTTGTGTGCATTCTCCACCTACAAGGATATTTCTGCCTCCTCGTGCTCGTCCCAGAGGCAAAGTTTTCCGTCTGCATGGACTTTTCTTGCGAATTACTTTACCGCACACATTTGTAAATTTTGTATTAGCTAACGGCGGTGGGTGGCTACTGTAGATACTAACATCAGCTGCTGCTTCTGTCTCCGAGGGATAGCTACCTACCGTCAACCAAAAAAAAAAAAGCAACACGAAAAATATGCCACTCAACGGATTTGAAAAAAAAAAAAAAAAAAAACAGTAAAATATTATAATAGCATAACAGAGGAGAGGGAGTCGGTGGAATAGGCTTCTAGGATTGCATCCTTCCACCAAATGCACTGCACACTGCAAGTTTCATGAATATTTGAGGTTCTCACTGAAAAGTGTTTTATATTTCAAAAGAAAACTATTTCGTGAGATGGAAGACGGTGGGTATGACTAACTAGAACTGCTGCGAGTCCTGGCAAATCCTACATTAAGTGATAAGCGGGTGGGGTAATTCAATGAGTTGCTGTTTTCAATTTTTTTTTTTTTTTTTGAGGCGCTTTGCTGTTGAATTGAGAGGAAATTATTTATTCAGGAGAACACTTAATCCCATGGAATACATTTCGAAATAATCTCCACTATGCTAAGACTGTCAAAGCGAGAGATATGGAAATGGGAGAGCTGCGGAGCCGGAGTGGATTGGGACGGGAGTGAAAGAGCATAATGAGGGTCTTTTTCAGAAATTATGATCAACCAACTCAATTATGCAGTGCAATTGAAAAGTTTATGATCTTTTTGCGAGTGAGTCTCTATGCGAAGCCTTTGACAATTGACGGAATTATTGCGTCGCTTTTGTAGAGAGCCTTCGCAGTCTAAGCGAGCAATGGTTGACGATTTTCTAATCTAAGACTGGTGGGAGAATGACAAGTTTTTCAAGCCAAAATTGTTCCGGAAATATAACCCTTCTAAGATGGGTCAGGCTACGCCTTTCGAGGGCTTAAATCTTTTATTCTGGGTCACGCTACGCCTTTCGGGGGTCTAAATCTTTTATCCTGAGGTATTATTCCATCTTTGTTGAGCGAATGTTTTTCGGCTTACAATGGTTAGTTGTCGTGTAACAAAAACGTTGGTTCACCGGGTGCAGGGAAATAAAACCACTTTCGTGAGGTGGACTTAGCTCCTATGTAAGGTGGGAAATAAATTCCGAAAACTCAGTGGTTTTATTTCCCTAGTAAGTTATTCTCACTGTCGACTTCGAACAAAGTAAAATTAAAGAGTCAAGTTGGTACTTTGCAATTTTTATTAACTAAAGAGAAATTGAATTTTAACTGAGGCAGAGTAATTATAACGGGTGATTTTTTAGCTGGTTTGGTTTTGGCAACACTGGTTTTGACAGCTGACGTGTGTTTAGTACCTTGTGTCACTGTCAAACAGCTTCAGTTTGGTTTGTAATTTAACCGTGGATCGTCTTACAAATAAACAACGCTTGCAAATTATTGAATTTTACTATCAAATTTCGTGCTCGGTTCGAAATGTTCATCGCGCGCTGCTTCCATTTTATGATCGGCATTCTCGACCTTCTGAGCAGTCTATTCGGAAGATTGTGACCAAATTTCGCACCAAATTTACTTTGTTGGACATTAAACCACCAACACGTTTACGTACTGTGCGTAGTGAAGAAAATATTGCGGCCGTATCAGCTAGTGTGACAGAAGACCGCGAAATGTCGATTCGGCGCCGTTCCCAGCAGTTAGGCCTTTGTTACAGCACTACGTGGAAAATTTTGCGGAAGGATTTGTGCGTAAAGCCTTTTAAGATACAGCTTGTGCAAGAACTAAAGCCAGGCGACCTACCACAACGCCGAATTTTTGGTGAATGGGCTCTTGGAAAGCTGGCCGAGGATCCGCTTTTTTATCGAAAAATTGTGTTCAGCGATGAGGCTCATTTTTGGTTGAATGGGTACGTAAATAAGCAAAATTGCCGCATTTGGAGTGAAGATCAGCCAGAAGCATTGCAACGTCTACCAATGCATCCCGAAAAAGCCACTGTTTGGTGCGGTTTATGGGCCGGCGGCATTATTGGGCCATATTTCTTCAAAGATGATGCGAATCGCAGCGTTACTGTCAATGGTGAACGCTACCGAGCGATGATAACAAATTTTTTTTTGCCCGAAATGGAAGTTCTTGACATGCATGATATGTGGTTTCAACAAGACGGTGCCATATGCCACACAGCACGCGAAACAATGGCGCAATTGCAAGGCGAGTTTGGTGAACGGTTAATTTCACGTTTCGGGCCGGTCAATTGGCCGCCTAGATCGTGCGATTTGACACCATTAGATTATTTTTTGTGGGGGTATGTCAAGGCTAATGTGTGTAGGGACAAGCCCGCTTTGATTGACGCACTGGAAGCCAACATCCATGCATTCATTCGTGAGATACCGGCCGATATGTGTGAAAGAGTGTGCCAAAATTGGACTCAGCGGATGGACTACCTGAGACGCAGCCGCGGTCAACATTTGCATGAAATTATCTTTTCAAACTATCGATTCAAATAAATATTTCATTAATTTTTTCGAACTTATTGTGTTTTTTTTTTTTTAAAAAGTTCTAAACCTCTTAAAAAATCACCCATATAAAAAAATTCAAAATCGAAATTCGGTTTGCAAGACTCTGAAAGTCATCAAAGAAAAATCGACTCACACCAAGACCGGTCGTGCGAATTTTTTACTTTCACTTTCTCAAATTTTCGAAAGCTATATCAAAAAGTTGTTTGAGTCCACGAAATTCGCGCGAATTTTTTACTTTTATTTTCAAAAATTTTTGAACACTAAAAATGGCATTTTATTTTCTCAAAAAGTAAAAAATTCGCGCGAATTTTTGAGAAAATAAATTGGCGTTTTTAGCCTTCGAAAATTTCAGAAAATAAAAGTAAAAAATTCGCGCGGATTTCGTGGACACAAACAACTTTCTGATTTAGCTTTTGACATAGGCATCTTTAACAAAAACTCCGTGTCCCTGCACCGGTTCACCGTATGTTGTGGGGCTAGTTTAAAACAAAAACATTTTCCAACAGGGTGCAGAGTTTAGAAGCCCTTTCGATACTTAAACTAAACTAATTTAGCAATTGGTTAGATAGCTATTCTTAAGGATGATTTCAATCAAATCAGGTTTATGCATCGACGTCGTAGCGAGAGACTCTGTTTCAGATCATCTCTGCTTCAAAAATTTGAATTGTGTTCTAGCAGATTGTTGAGATTGAATGGTAAAACTATAGACACGCACTTGAGCAGCTAGCTAAGTATTGCTGGCAACCCCTAAATCGATGAGTAGGTACCTAATGCCTTTTGAATTTGGAATTTGTGGGCCTGAGATAAAATAGAGATTTTATAGAGATGGGGATGGGGCTGTAGATAGAGATAGAGATAGAGATAGAGATAGAGATAGAGATAGAGTAAGAGATAGAGATATAGATAGAGATAGAGATAAAGATAGAGATATAGATAGAGATAGAGATAGAGATAGAGATAGAGATAGAGATAGAGATAGAGATAGAGATAGAGATAGAGATAGAGATAGAGATAGAGATAGAGATAGAGATAGAGATAGAGAAAGAGATAGAGATAGAGATAGAAATAGAGATAGAGATAGAGATAGAGATAGAGATAGAGATAGAGATAGAGATAGAGATAGAGATAGAGATAGAGATAGAGATAGAGATAGAGATAGAGATAGAGATAGAGATAGAGATAGAAAGAGACATCGAAGACAACCTTAAAATCGAAAAGTAGGTGATGTCTTTTGAATTTGGGTTAAGAGATAACACATGACTAGGGGCTTCCAGTTTTGACCACATCCCAATTGCGAGATTTAAGCAAAGAGTTTCCTTAAAACATATTAAGCCTATCATATGAAAAAAAAAGAATAGCTTGGACTCATATTCTATTATTGTATACTTTCCTCTAATCTCTTTCGAACTTCCAAATCAACTGTCTACTTGCCGAAAGTCTACCAATTCAACGATACACCTTCTTCAGTTTCAATTTAATTGCAAAAATGCTTCACAACATTGTCCTCCGCCACATCGTGAAAATTAAACCTCCCTCATTTCCCTTAAGACCATAGCGCCATTTACTTTTTTAGACAAATAAATAAGTTAATTGGCATAGAGTTTCAGAGCGGATTAACTGTCGCCGCTGAAATGGAGCGTCGCAAAATATAACCAAAGGACTTACACCGCGAAATTGAGCATGACAAACGGACTACAGGGTATATATTCCTTTTTTCTTTGTTTTTCTTTTCCTCCCACCAATGTCCATTAATCATCGTTAAGCCTATGGGAAGTGTCCTTTTTTTCATTCGTCTTAAATCAAAATATCATTTTTCATCTCCATCTTCGTTCTGTCTATCCAAGAGTGGCATTAGAAATAGAGAAAAAAAAATAAGCCAAACAAAAGACGCATTTATTATATTCAAGGCGAAATGTAATTTGTTTTCTGGGTTCTTCACAATCGCGAGCAGAGATTCGCATACACTTAGACAACCTGTCATGGATTGACAGTTCTTGGTTACCATTTCAATATTTGAACTTTTACCTGAGGGTGCACGTCGACGATATACCAAAGTTACTTGAGAGTGGCCCGATCATTGCGCGTATACAATACGTGGACGTTATCAATTACATTTGACAGATGGGGCTGATGAGCGGATGGACATGAACAGAAAAGCGACTGTCTTTGGACCCCCCAACTGGGCGACTCTGACAAATTGTTTGGGAATATACCAGTGGAATTCCAATTGTTCGGGTCCAACCAACGAGACGCAGTACTGCGGTGGTGGCAGGCTGAGTGATGAATTGATAGTTTGGCAGAGATCAGTCACAATGGAATTTTGTATAGATTTGAACACAAATTCTAGGAGCAGCTAATTTCTATCATGTTTAAGGCCGGCATACAAGTTTGCACTGCCAATCAATCATTTTGGATCATTGAGCCTAAATACTGGTGAGAAGTGTACTAATGATGGGATGTTAGAGGACATGTCGCTGCAGGAGTGATTCGTGTGTCAACTATTTATACTGTTTGATGGTGTTCGCCACAAGGAAGGAGATAAAAATAAGATGGCTCTCTATATGGGAGCAAATTAACTTGTATAGCCTAGGAGAAATGTTGGGTTGAAGAGCGATAAAAATACCGACACCGGAGTGTCCTCGAATCGATGGTTCTAAGTTTTTGTTGCTGGTGCTGAGGTACGTTTTGGGGTTGATGATGAGTCGATTATACACAGCTGTTGTCAAAGAGTCAGTAAATCTTATCAGCGGTGGGAAGGACTGTTTAAACTGTGTTAATGGAATTTTTTATACCTGAAGTCTCTATCTGATTTTTATTGAAGAGCTGTCTATTTGTCATGAAATGGGTATGGGTAGTTTTTCTATTATTGAGATCCTTGATTTTCTTTATTCCCCGAAATGTAGGATTTGATGACCGAACTGCGGGTCTCCGTTTAAAATTCCTTTTTCTCTGATACACACTGGAAAAATAAAACAAGTTGCTGCATTCTGTTCTAGCTCGTTATAACCGGCCTTCTTTTTTTCTTGGTCTCTAATTGTATTGCTTAAATAACAATATTTCTCTATCACTTTTTTCTTCTTTTTTTTTTTTTTTGCGATGGAAGGTGAAAGCCTTGCATAAGGCTACATTGGTCCGACGTCCATTAATAGTGCCGGATTCCGACCGGCTTGTTTCCCCCGCGGAACCGCCGTAAGACATTACTTCGCGGGGGTCGGTAGAAGACTTGTTGCTCTATTGTTGGAACTATTAGCTTTCCGTTGGCGTACTAGGCGTCTAGGATCGCTGAGTATACGCACCGCCACGTTACTTACAATCGTCCAGTTTTCGTCATTCTGAAGCATGTTATTTACGACATTATCGGCAGTGGGCCACTCTCCGAACTGGTCCCGTAGGGAGATCCTCTCGGTTTCGTATCGTTGACAATGAAAAAACACGTGTTCCGCGTTTTCAGAAACATTTTCGCAATGCGGGAAATTTGGGCTGGTTTCATCCGCGTTTGAAGAACTGAAAACTGAGTCAGGTAGAAATTTGTTTCACCATTAATTTTATTTTAATAGTTGGCGCAACAGGTCTGGAGGGACCCTAGGTCTAGCTTCTCACAACCATTCGTTTTGTGTGAGTTTTTCATTTTTGGAACGAATGGAAGGGATCTACAATTTTATGCCGACTCCAAACGGCTAATCGAGAAGCTCTTTTAAGACAATTAAACTCTCGGATGTTTGTAAGACTATTGCGAGTGGAAAAGAACCCTAAGTTCGAATTGGGGTTTTTGCGGGATTCGAACCTCGACCCCTTGCTTAGTAGTCAAACACACTAACCACTAAGCCACTGCGCCTTCCTTTTGTTTCACCATGTTCCCGTTCAATCTATACATCGATCACTGGTATAAGCCTGTGCGTCCATCTTCCCTTCAGCGATTCCTTCCATTTTTGTTGCCAGGTTGCTTCAGTCTTCTTTCATATTTCCTTTTGTCATTATCTATCCGACCATTTCGAACTCGTTCGCTTTTTAATTTTACCAATATACGACGAGTATATCATCGTTCGAAACTATTCGAAATGCACAGGCGACTCTTAGTGCGCTAAGACGGTGGATGGTTTTGGCTCCCCTCACGTAAGACTTAACTTTCGTTGCACCTGACTATATTCCTATCGCATACATGATAAAAGAGATGGCAGTTCCTGCAAGGAGAAGTCTCTGTGTTTGTTTCGGCCCCGCGATGTTACTCATCAGCCTTGAAAGCGCGCAAACAGTTTTTGACGACTTTTTGCATACCTACATATTCAAGATGATGCTTTAAGCTTAGGCGAGGGTCTATAATTACTCCGAGGTACTTAATGAACGGTTGGAAAACTACTTCATGCGAGTTTCAAACCTACGCTAGATAGCCATGAACGTACATTTTCGTAATTTTCCTATTAGTTCCCATTATCCCAAAACCCATGATTGTCTCCTTCACTTTGTTTTCGAAAGCGAAATCCGCCCCTATTTATAAAATGTTTAAATTCGTATAACTTCTGCAACAGTTGGCCGACAGCGTTGATTTAAAAACTCTCTGTCACTCCACTAAGCCCTATGTACTTTGTCCCAGAAAATTAAATGATTGTGTGATTAGTTTTAACGCGATACAATAACAAAGTAACATACATAGGGATTTGTCAATTTGTTAGAAAAAGTTCTGTATCTATACAAATCCTTTGAACTCAAAAGCATTAGGAACTAAATGTGTCCATCCAAGTACACATACCCCCTCTGTTATTATGCCCACCAAAACTTATCCACCCTACAAGATGAACGATGAAGTCAACCCCCTAAACCACCTCCCAACAAATCCAAATTCAATTTGACATAAATCCCAATTTGATAAAAAATAAAATAAAAAATATATTTAAAAGTACCTATTTTATAAATCCCTTTCAGGTTAAATCATCAACGCGAACTCGATTCCGTAGCGAAAATCCAAAATCCTGTTGATTCTGTGGCATCATTCTGAAGCAATTTAAAACGCTCTGAACCCTAACCACCTGAAAAACTGAAAAACGTACAACACCCACAAAATGGCGCAACAATCTACTCACAGCACCGAGCACTTGGTGGCTTTTCCTCACGCGTATTTGTCCTCATCGCCGTGCGAATGAACGATGAACAATAATCCTCTTCCAGGCCAAAACACCAGCAAAAAGTGAAAAAAAAGGATATAAGTGTCCTCCACACGAAATGAAAAATATTGTTTTGTGACCAAGTTATCGCACATGGAAAATCCCTGTGAGTCGCTTTTGTTTTGTGGTTCACTTTATCCGCGCACTGCAGTAAAGTAAAAAAAAAAATATATTAAATTCGAATAAAAACTTAAACAGAGTGAAAAAAATACAACAGAAACCATTTAAAAAATAAAAATAATTGCGTGTCCGTCGCACTTGTTCTGCTGCATGTTGGATGTTGCTCGTCGGGGGCTTTTGAGCGAGAATTGTCCTTTTTTTCACCTCTATCTCGCTGTGTTTTTTTTTGTGGGTGTGCCATTGTCTATTGCACATAATATAGAGCCGACAAATATGGGACACTGCAGCAGTGGACAATAAGCACATGAAGAACAGCCGCCCCACCAGAGAAGGATGAGAAGCCGACACACAACGCTGTTTGGTGTTTTTGAAACGCAAATGAAGAGCAAGTTGGATATCGAACAGTAAATAGCGGTGTAAACGGTATTTTTTTTTGGTACTGTTCCGGTGTTTGTGTTTTATTTTCAGTTTCATTTTTCTTTTGCCTTCCTTTTAATCATTGAATTTGCTTTGTTTTGTGTTTCGCAATTTATTTGTGTCCGGGGAAAAATAGAAAAGTTTTCAATTTTAATTGAAAATTGTTGCGCTTATTTTTAGAGAAAAGTTTGAAAAAAAAAAAAAAAAATTAAGAAACAAATTTGGGTTCGCAACATCTAATCAAACTTTTCTAAATTTGTTGGTTTATTTGCGAAAATCTTCAGGAAAAAAATCGAAATAATAAATAAAGGTGCAGTGCGATTGTTAATGGAAAAAAGTAATTTGCAAACAATTTCTGCAGCGGTAATTGTGAAGCCCCAATTTGTTAATCAACTCTGCCGACTAGACGACTCCGAAACTTGTTTAAGGTGAGTACTAATCAGATGACATAAATTATTTAGAAATTTATTGGGAGAGTGCATTTCGGGTGATCAGAAACTTATATGGACTTGGAGTTTAAGGTGGTTTCAAGAGATCCCTGCTTGTAAGAATTTGACAATAGGAATAACTTTTTTTAACGTGTATTGCATCAGCTGCTGCAGCGGACGAATTACATACAATTTTTAAGCTGTCTGCAGTATTTTCCAAAGTTTTTCATGATCTCTGACAGAAGTCATGTGGCCTGTTTTGAATCGTCCTTAATTGCACGGCCGGTGTATGTCAACACAAACAAACTAATCTTGCACCCCACACCTAGTATTGCCAGATACAAAATTATAAAATCTTAGAAATAAAAAATCGTTTTTTCAATATTTTTTTTTTTAAATATAAAAAGGGTAAAATATAAAATATAATATATACGTAAATATATAATATACAGGCGCAGTGGCTAAGTGGTTAGTGTGTTGGACTACTAAGCAAGGGGTCGAGGTTCGAATCACGCAGAACTCAATTTAGGTTAGGGGTTTTTTCATTGTGCCACCTCTCGCGAACATCTGACAAACATCTGTATAACTGTCTTGAAAGAGCTTCTCAATGAGCCGTTTGGAGTCGGCATAAGATTGTAGATCCCTTCCATTCGTTCCAAAAATGAAAAAAACTCACACAAAACGAATGGTTGCGAGAAGCTAGGCCTAGGGTCCCTCCGGACCTGTTGCGCCAACTGTTTATTTATTATTTATTTATATTTAAATACGATTTTGAAGTATGTACTAAAAATAAAATTTATATTTATTTTTTCAGCAAAATTATAGTAGGTACTATACATAAAAAATATATAAATCACATGAATATTGAAGAAAAACGTTGGTCATAAATAAATTTTATTGGTGTTTGCAATTTTTGAAGATTTTGAAGAGTTATGACTTCGATTTTAAAAACCGTAGCAATTTGCTTCATTAAGGCGCAATAAATTCTTTGTAAGGATTAAATTGCTTCAATTCTCAAATATTTAAAATGCTAGTTTGTTTAATTTTACAGCAAAAAAAAAAATATTCGTTCAATATTTTAAGGGGAATAAATAATAAAGTAATTAAATATAAGAAGAAATAAATATTAAGATTGTTTATATCCGCTGTTTTTACTCCTAAAACATTTTTCTGTTTTTTTTCTTTGATGGAAATGTTAGTTCAACATTGTTTATAATAATGGAATTAATAGAAAAAGTTTTAATTAGTAAGATTTAAAAAATTATTGATATGAATGGTAATGGAAATGATATGGTAAAAAGCCTTGTACTTATTTTGAAGTCCAAAAATCTTGAAAAAAGAGGTATATCTTTGAATATGGCATCACTGCTCAGGCTCACACCTAAACTCAATCGATACTATCGATTCTCCATAATCTCTCATAACTTGATGACTTTTTTATCACAGCAGTCGCTTCTTTTTCCAGTTTGCGCTTGTGTTTCATTGCTCTTATTTTCTGGCAGCGTTGGTGGAGAGTGATGCCAGACTTTAGAAGCAGGTTCTCCCACGGTTTAACCCAAAAAATCCCTTTTATCCATCGCCAAAATTTCAAAAATCCCAAATTCATCATTGTGAGGGTTTTGTAACTTGTGACGTATCAGAGAGGTTTGCCAGAATCGGGCTTTTAGTCTTTTTTATTATTACCAAATACAAGTTACATTATACATAACTATGCAAGCTAACAAAAATAAATACATATTAAGGTCGACTCATTTTTGAACTAGCAAATTATGAACAAAAATTGACTAAAAAGTAAAATCCCTTTTTTTGTACTATGAGGCTTGAAAAATCCCTTTTACCCTTTTAGCTTATTTGAAGTGAGAAAATCCCACAAAAAGGGAAAAATCCCCCGATCTGGCATCACTGTGGTGGACGCGCACGATCAACTTCCCTAAGAAATTGTATGAAATTTTTAAATGAAGAAAGTATTTAATTACGCATTTTAAAACAACATTTCAAGTCTACTGAAGTTAAAAAAAAAATTCATCAAACTTTAGCCAGATCGTATGTAGCAGCTTGTCCAAAGAGAAGTTACTTTTAAAAATAAAATAAGTCGAAGAAAGATCAATTATTTTCGGCATGCTATTAGTTAGAAAGAGTAAAAGAGTTCTCATTTTTTAATGACGACGGTTTCATTTCACGGCTTTATCTTATGAATGGCTCGGGCGATATTCGCTTTAAGTTTTTGAAATCGTTGTGGAAAGCCCGCATAATTTCGATCTACGAAAAAATACTTCAACTGGGTCAAATCGAAACTCGCTTGCTATTATTTTGGCTACAGCTGAAAGAACGCATATACCTACCTCTCCAGGTTCCGCTTCCATCAAGTTTGCCTTTTTCGGAAACCTAACGATCAACCCCTTTTTCTACTCCTGTGGACATTGTTCGCTGTCCTAAACTCTCTGTATTAGCTGCTGCAGCAGATCTGCTGATGATGTGTTTGGCGCCGCTTGAAACAGTTCGGCAGCGATACCATCAATACCCACCGCCTTGTGTTTCTTGATGAAGGACTTGATTGCTGATATAATTCCAGTTTTGCTGGGAGGTACCGTGCGTATTCGGAAATTTGTTACTTCGGAATACTCATTCGAATTTGAGATCATATTGTCATCATATGCTCATGCATGGCTCCCGGAAATTACATCGGAGGAAGAAACGCCAGAAAATGATTGTGTTTTCAATTTGGAAAAAATAGCAGAATTTCGTATACCTGGAACATTTTCTGGGGTGTTTGAAAAAAAAATTCTGGCGTTATTTCCGGGAGCCCCCATGGTAAAACATTTTCTGGGTATTGTTTAAGATAAAAAATACATTTCTTTTCGTTACTTAAATTGCCTGAAATTAACCTATTGCCTAAGATTAACCAACTTATCTATTAGTTTCGAACTAAAGTTGACACGAACCAAAGCCAATTCCTGCAAAAACGTGCAAGCAAAACTGTCACCTTCTCTTTAGATGTAAGGTTGCCATCGATCCGTCTTATTTTATATCTATTTATGAGACGAAAGGCGAACTGCCTACCTTTTTGTACAACCAGGAATAAGAAGTTACATACCTAGCAGAATTATTGCAGTAACAGCTTTCTCAAGGGAACTTACGTCCTAGCTAATCCAATCGAAGGAGTTTCCGAAACCTGTCGGATTGTCCGGAGTCTGCGTGAGCTCCCCTACCAGCTGAGTGAGGTTCCAGCAAATGGCAGATTTTTTCAGCATGCTTGCCTGTCTCGTCTGGTTAATCAGAGAATCGTAGCGAGTTTTTGTGGCTTGTTAAGGTGTTAAGGTTAACGAGAATAATATAGCTTCGGCGGTCGTATTGTGAATCCCTGTACCGACTGTCTTGATTCTAATCTATCAAATAAATGGTGGAATTGTTTAGGCGATTTAAGTTAGTTGGTGCTATTGCAAGAACCAAGAAAAAACTTAAAAAAAAAAATTATCTTTAAGGATATGACGCCGAGGGAGCGTTGCCGCTGAGAAATATAAAAAAGGGGCCTGAGCCGAAAAAAGGGTCCTCCACTTAAAATACTATACCAGAAAAAAAAAAAGAAAGAAAGAAGAAAACAAAATTTAAGAGCCACAAAAGACATTTATTTTTAGCCACAAACAAATTCATTCATTGCGAAATACTTCTTTTGATATGTTTGCATTCTTTTTCGTTCAATAAAAATTTAAATCTTACCTACACTGGAAAAGGGGCCATTTTGATTACTTTTCAAAATGTGGTGGCCACGGTTCCGGAGGCTCAAAAAGGGGCCAAACGCCAACGCAGCGCCAAGGTCATTAGATTCCATTCAATATCTATTCGAGCAGGTATGGCAAAGACTATGTCCTGTGTAAGTTCTAACTTATCAGGCCCGGTGCGGACGTTGGAGCGTTGGTCTAAAAATAATTCAATGCTCTCGCCATAAGAGCTCTAGAATAATTCATTCATGTTTTGCTCTTGACCAAAAAACGGATCAAAAGTGTACAATTACTTTCAACTTACAATGCTTTGATGTGGTCCCCTTGAACTTTTACTGACCAGCTAAATGTTTTTTTTTTTTTTGACTGAAACAAGAGTGGTATTTCAAAGGCATATGCATATACAGAAATAAATTATTAAAGCTTATAAGGCCAAGATTTAATTTTTATTTCAAACAACAGTGATGTGAACAAAATTTAAGAAAAGAGAAAAAAAAAAAAAAATATTCATTTATACCCACAGCCAACAAAGAGCGCAAAAGCACAGCAACACACAAAGCAAACAAAAACGATGAGCACAAAAAATATGAAACGTTCTAAACTTCCATCCGTCCATTTGTGAAGCGATCCGTAACAGGGATTACGATAATAAGTTTTCAACAAAAGATTTCTTTTTCGGTTCATTTGCGTCGAGTTCCATTGTGGAATCGATATGAATAAGTGAAAAAGGATGCTACAGCGTTACTCACATTTGTGCTCTTGTTGCTATCACACACACGCATCTCTGAATGATGTTTTGACCTCGATAATATTGTGTTCTCTTGGAGAAGCAGAGTCGTTCGGATAAATACTTCAGAGTTCAGATTCAGACTCCAGTCCGAGCGAGAGTGGGTTGGGCGCTTCATCTGGGAAGTCCTAAATAACTTAGCAGACATGTGAACGAGCTGAGCTGGGTAATGTGTCTACAATGGAATTGAACAACCAACCCTCCTAACTATAACTATAGACGTCGACTGACTAGCCTTTGTATGAGCCAGTATAATAATACACTCGTGTGTCGTGTTGTAGTTGTGTGCGTGCCTTCCTTTCCTCTCAGTTTTTTTATTTGTATACTGCGAGAAGTGAAATTGATATAGGGTTAAGAGAGTTGTACCAACCAAATGTTGTGTTGACTGATTTGAAATAAGTGGGTCAGGGCGTGATATGAATAGGAAATGGCGTAAAAGTAAACCCCTGTCCAACTATTTGTTGTAAATGTGATAGGAGTTTACCAAAACGGAGGGTGAATTCGTAAAGAAAAGCAAACAAACAAACACATTTTTCCGGCTCACTGTAACGCATAATGTGTTTAGGCCGCAGTCCGCAGACTTATCGAAGATGGAAAGCTGCTGTATGAGAAATTGTGAGCTTTGGGAATCTTTGGACAGCTCATTGAATTTGATAAATTTATTGCTATTTACTGCAGGATACATTTTCAAAAGTGATGCAAATCTTAAATTTTTTCGATCGGCAGACCTGTATTTTAATTTGGTACCGATTTTTTTCTACGTTTTTAGGGTACAGGGTGGACCAGAGGTGTTCAGTGGATTTTTAAATGGAGTAACTTAATTCGAACGAAGTATTTTTTTCGTTCAACAAATTTGGGCTCGAGGTTGGATATTTCGATCTTCAATAATGATGCACTGGACACAACACAAAGATGGGTCGTTTTTGAATTAAAGATTTGGGACAACTTCTCAGTTATAAGGAAACGTACATGTCCCGGTCACTTGAAACCTTGAGATGTCAACAAGGAACTATAAGCAATTAAAAGCAAACTGAATGACCGGAAGTTCGCAAGAAACACATTATTATTGTCCATAATTAATACAACTTACTATTGTTATCTATGCAGAGCAAAATTCACAGATGAAATATTTTTCTTCGTTGCCTGAACAATCTTCAGTCTTCACCCACATGGTACAGACAACACATTGAACCCATTTTTCTCCTGCCTTGTCTTCAGAAAACAGACTAGGGCAATAAATGCATTTAGCATCTTCTTGATTACTTCGATCAGGGCTTTCATCAGATAAATCGTCCGGAATAAAATCGTTTTCACTTTCTGATGAAGTAGATTCTTCTGTACATTGGTTTTTCTTTTTGTGGGGAATGTTGCTTCGCTTTATGTCCCCAAAATGTAAGTTCTTTAGTACCTTATGGAATAATTAAAATTATAAAGTATTTAAATCTTAAAACATATCTAAAATTTGTATCTACCTTTTTTTCTACTTTGCCGATTTCTTTTACATGTCCATGTCCAGTCGTCTGCTTCTTCAAATCTCGTTTGTTCTTATTTTTTAATGTTTCTTCGAGACCCTGTTTATATGGTGATGATGAATTAAGTTCTGTCTTACCTGGTTTTCTTCCTCGATTTGAAATCTTCTTAACTCGGATAGGAACAGGAGAAATTTCATGAGGAAATGTATAAGAAGATGATCTCATACCAGTAGAAGTAGAAGGTTCTGAGATGTGAGTATCTGTTTCGTATGAGTTGGCTTCTATTTGGTTTGTGTCATCAGAAATTAAATTTACATTAGAAGAAAAGCAAGGTTCTGAGAAGCGCAATTGATGTTCAACTGGATTTGGTTGCAGTATCATAGGCTCATCAGTTGGAGGCGTAGTTACATCAAGTGAACGTAGATCGCTTACTTTTGTTTGAGCTTCATCAACTTCCTCTGCTGCAAGGAAATCGTGGTCCTTGAAGATATGCCTATCAAAAGGAAAGATTCCAGTGGATGCAAACCCTTTAACTGCTATTTCTCCAGTCTGTGTTTTCAAATATGCTCTTCCAAATAACTCAATTATGTCAAAATGTGTCAAGGCTCTCGTATTATTTATGACCCATCGCCTGATTTCCTCTGTCAAATATTTTTTTAACGGTCCCATGAATGTTTTGTCGAGAGGTTGGATTTTATGACTAGAGTGCGGGGGAATGGAAATAATACGAACGTGATTATTTCTAGCCAATTCTATGAGTTCGATGTTCCTTGTGTGGCTGGCATGTCCGTCCATTATGAGCAATACTGGAGACGACTCAGTAGGTTTCACCGTTGCAAGAAAGTGCTTGAACCATCTTGTAAACAAAACGTCACCTCAGTATTTGAGTGATCTAAACGACAAAAACATAGTTTCGAGAAAACGACGTTTTAAGTTTGAAAACGAATAAAACAAAAACCTTCAGTAAGACAACCATTAACTAAATTTTTTAATTTAGTGGCTATTGAGTTCTACTTACACTTTAGTTCTTGTTTTAATTGGACCATTGGTTTTTTTGTAATCTCAAGTTGAAAAAAAGGAAATTGCATATGTGGCATGATTTTTTTTCCAAATAATGCGTATTTGTATGGTATGAGGCACTTTTTGAGCAACCTATGTGGCATTTAAATACTGAGCGGCATTGTGACTTTTGAATGCGTATGTGGCATATATTCATACAAAAGTTGAAATAAAAGCATTTTTTTAAATTACTGTTATTTTATTTTTCTTGGCGTTTTTTATGGCAAACTTATTTTTTTATGTAAAAAACAAGGTAAGTTATCGTTTCAAAGAAAAATAATTCTGTAATATAGTAACGTTTGTTTATATCGGGGATCTAAAAATCCAAGATTTCAGTTTTTTTTTTAAATTAATTTAGTGCCTTCATAGGGTAAAAAAGGAAAACAATAAAATAAAATATCTATTTTATCCAACTTTAATTTCAGATCATACTTGTACAGAATATATTATTAAATAATTATAATGCAGAAAAACCAAACATAAATTGAACAGTAACTGTTTATAAGGAATTTATGAAGCCGACTGTATTGTATGTATCACTTATGCACTGAATTACAAATTTGACTTGGAGTTTTGTTTGTATGTATCACTTAAACACTGAAAAATTATTATGCATATGAAGCACTTTTGAGGAAGAATTGTATGTTTAGATCATCCAAGCACTGAATTGGTGTTTGTCAATGAAGCATAATTTTTGTTCAATTGTATGTATAGGTCATTTAAAATGTTTAAGAAATTTAGGAAAAGTTCATACGAAAATGTGACCTTCCCATATGAAGGCTTATGTGGCAGACCAATACTGACCATTAATTCCCAAAAGTGCGTTTAGATCATTTGTAACACTGATATCTTTGGCAATAATGGACATAGGATAGATTTAATTACACCAAAAGAAAGATCTCCATCTTGTCTCTTAGAAATCATTCCTAACTCAAAAATGGCAGAAATGCAAATGTATCACTCAAATACTGAGGTGACGAAATTGGTTTGAACCCATCCAGAGGGATGATTGGCATGAATTGATCCAGGCGGTGCACCTTTCATAAGAAGAGGATTGTTCCTCTTCCTAGGGAAGATAAACATCTGTGGCACAAACGATCCTCCTGCGCTCATACATAAAATTTAAGTTTTTAGAGATCCTCTTTCAGCTGAAGTGAGTGCTCCAATCTGCTTTCGACCTTTCATAGCTAAGACTTGGCATTTTTGCTGGGACAACCGAAATTCCCGTTTCATCGACGTTATATAATATGTTGTTTGGAGAAAATTTATACGTTTTCATTTCTGTTTCTAGAAGGTCGAAGAAAATAGCGACGTTTTCCTTGGGAAATCCTTTTGCTCGAGCTATAGACGTTCCAGTCGGTTGACGGAATGACAGTGATGGATGGCATTTAAGGAACAGCCTAAGCCAAACTCTACCTTCAGCTTCTTGTTGCAATGAAAAAGGGTTCGGTATATTGTTTTTAATAGCTAGCTGAAATGCTAATGATCGTATGTCTTTCCTTGTTAGACCGAACAACTTTGCTTCCATCAATAGCGCATATTCCACTAAAGAGTCCTCGAGCTCCAAAGGGAAGATCGGTTTTCTGCCCAACTTACATAGAAGACACCAAATCTTCCACTGGTTTTTGTGTCTGTGCAACCAAACGCCTCAAGGTAGTTTTAGGCACCTTGAATTGTTTCGATGCCTTCAAGAACCCCACCCTCTTCTCTATAATGGCAACTAATGCTGCTTTCATATCCTCTTTGTTCCACGCCTGTCGTTTTTTTGGCGGTTGTGTACTTCTCGAAGCCATTAATTCTTCAAAACATAAAATAAAACTATAATGTTATTGTGATGCATAATAGTGTATTAAATATGGCCCACTGTACCATAATAGGAACACCTATGGTGGGCCATATTACCAACATAGGGCTTTTTCACTATTTTTTTAATTATCACACACTTTATAAACTATTAAATAATTCTGATTTCATATAATAATATTTCGATTTGAACGCTACACAATTTTATAAAAACATTTATATTTTCACAAAATTTTATAAATAAACACTTAGCAAAACTCACCCAAAAATTATAATACAACAATGAAAAAATCTGCCACGTGCTTTACTGCACACATCTGTTGAGCCAGACTGAACACATTTCAATGACCACCAACCGGCTCGAAAACGAATGAAATGAATGCATAGGGGTATGTGTATGCTTTTCCTGTTGTGAGATATTGTGGTGGGCCATATTGCAAACATGGGCCATATTTGCAGCACTTACTCTAATCTAAATATCTATGCCCATCGATGTGTGCCAGAAGACTACCGACAAGTCGGTTATTTTTGGCCAGCAGACAGCTTGAAAGACAAAACCAAGAAGCTATATTCTTTTGAGAAAAAGTAAGCCTTGCGTAAATTAACAATAAGATTACCGAGACAGGTATAGGGTTACGTCCTTCCCAGTCTCAACCACCATTAGTAACTACTTCAAAATTCATTGACAGATTTATCACTGAACCCGGTATAGATCTCCTTAAGTAAAAGCAGTCAAACCCTTAAGTCGTCTGCACATAGACAAACATTTTTCAATTTTACGACCAATTATGCCTAGGCACCAATATTATAGGAACACCCGCCGAACTCTTTAAAATTTAACGATTCCAATCCAACTGCGATTCGGCTCTTCCTTCCCACCAAAAACACAAATGAGTTCCATAAAATCGTGCAATTTAAATTCTATTACATTGTTCAGGACACCATTCCCCGCTCGTACACCATGAAAACTTTTATTCGCCGCTAAATTGCGGCATTTACATTCAAAAATGTGTCTTACTCATCAAATCCAGGAGTACTACCATCTACTACTACTACCCCGACAAATGCAGTCATAAAAATCAAGTTTAAAATTTATTTCGAAGGTTACTGCTGTAATTCGAATACGGCATATATACTATACCGGGATCTAGTAACCAGGCGATCCCTGTCTCTCATTATAAGACGTTCGACAGTAAAACCGTGTACATAATTCAATTTTAATAGGTACAGTACACTGTTGGCCAAATTGCCATGGCATGGCTGTAAAAATATTCTCATCAATTTGCAGTATCCCCATCAGCTCCGTGCGCTAATCATTCATACCAACAGGAAGGTACTTCTTCTTCGTCATCTTTTGGTCCTTCCTGCCAACTGGAGGAATGTGCGAGAAATTCGAATAAAATTCTCCATCGGTGGGTACGATATATTTGAATGAAATTCACAAACGCAAAGTTACTCCTTGCAGATGCGGGAATCCTTCAAACTTGTTCCGCATTTTTTTTTTTCCTTTTCGGTCTTTTCCCGCATTTTGTTCGTCGTCTTTCTGCAGCCTTGTAACTTGTAACTCGTACTCTACTACTCGACATCGAGTCGATAATAAACGTGAAAGGATTTTTGTTTTATTATTCTTATTCTTTGTCTTTCGTTTGGGGGAGAGAGTTTACAAAAAGTAAGTCCTTTTTTTTTATTGAGAAATAAAAACAATTGCAATCCAAGGACTTGAATGCGCGACATCTGTGTTTGTTTGTTGTTTCCATTTTGTTGTCGGGAAAAAGTTATACGTCCACGTCCATGCGACGAATGAATTGAATAGATTGATGATGGTGAAGAGATGGAGATGGAGATGGGATGGGTGGTCCTTTTATCTTCGTTCCTTCCTTTCAACTTGAAAATCTGTCATATTGACGGAAGAAGAAAAATAGCAAACGAAATGGATAACCCAGATCAGAGAGAGTGTGGGGAAGTGAAAGCGTCTTCTGACGGAAATTGGGTTGAAATGTCCTTTTTCTGATTTGCTGTACTGTTATTGTTACAATGCTTGTTTTGGCATTTTGGTGGATCATAAAATATTTATGGAGTGTTTATTGAATTGTTCTGTTGTTGTTGTTGTTGGTATTTTACACGAAAGGGAAGGGAAGGACATGGAATAGAGGAAATCTCGTCAAGTGGTGTTTTGTAACAGTTCGTGAGCGATGGGCGATGGGAAAGTTCTTCGAGCAATTAAATCCCAATTAAGCGGAAAGTTATTACACTGAGACAGAGAATGGCTGGGGGATGGGCAATAGCATATTCTGCGGATGTAGGAAGCTGACAAAATATTTATTGTGCGGGTGAAATGGTGAAGAAGACGATGTTGGAAGTTCAGCGTTATTAAGTGGAGGATTGCAAATTTTGATTGAAGGCTGTGCGTTTGACAAATTGGGTCAAGCTGTTGTGGAGGAAGATTTTTATCACGGCGATCTAGGAAAATGAAGAAAAGAGGTTCATTCATGGTTCGTAATTCTTCTCGATGTTGGACACGTTTACGGAGAGTTGGTCACAGTTGTTGGCAGCAGAGAATCCAACAGCACCCGCGCACTCAAAAATGATGGTTCTCTTCTATCTTCTTAATATATAAAAACGTTCGTGCGTATGTATGACCGACCATAACGGCTGAACCACTGAAGCTATCCCCCTTATATTCACACCATATGTTTGTGTGGTGCTCCGGATGGTTTATGTTTATTTAAGACCCTATAGGGGGCGCTGGAGTCGCTTTTTGAAAATTCTTATCTATGGACCGATTTGGCTCAAATTTACATCATATAACACTTAAAAAAATAGAAAGCTTTTCCCAAAATTTGGACCCGATAGGTGGCGCTGGGAGATATTTACGAAAAGTTAGATTTCCCTGCATATCAATATTGTATCAACAACTTAATTTAATTGTAATAATATAGTTGGCGTTGGTTGTCTATACTTTTTTGAATTTGACATTTCAGTAATTCATATTTCTTTTAGCTGTACAATTGTTCGACGAAAACTCCAAATTAGGTTTCAATCAATTTTAAATAGGTAAATAACATTTCCATTCGATTTCCGGCACAAATAACAAACCCAAGAAAAATGTTCTTACTGGGCCAAATTGTATGATTCTTCTTTTGTTTTGTTCGTATTATTGTATTTCAGGTTTAGGCAGTCTTTAAAGATAGCTCTATTTTGGACCCGATAGGTGGCGCTGTCGTCGATCTCCGAAACCGCTCAATCGATTTCAATGAAATTTTGTGGATGTGTATGGTTGGTTCCAGCTTGAAAGATAGGATACTTTTCGACCCGATAAGTGGCGCTGTTGTCGATTTCCGAAACAGTTTTATTGAGACGATTGAAATTTTTGGGATGGGTACGGTTGCTTCAAGTTTGACAGAGAGGATAATTACCCTATTGTTGGTACTTACAAAAATAGGCGGGATAGGAAAACGGGTTGCGGCACTTCTCATTTAAAAATAAACCAAACGCTATTTCTAAAGTTGTGTAATTAAAAATGTTAATGGACATTGTCCAAATAAAGCACTTTGCAAAATCTGAGCAGGACTTAATACGAAAGGTACGAGCAAATCCGGGTGGGTAGAACTACATGTAAAAGGAGCTGACGTCCGGATATGCACTCATAACTCGGGATTTGATTTTTTGTTTTAATTCGCAAGTGCCCAAGGAAAGACATACTATGCTACTCTTTGTCGTGATTCGTGAAAACAAAACTTTATAGGGATTAGTTGAATGTTTTAATTCTTGGATGTTCCGGGGAGTTATAATTTTGCTGTGCAACGTCAATGCACCGAAACATTGTAAGGGAACGCGTTTGATTTGATGGTGAAAGATCAAATCAAATGTCATCCAAGCGACGGTTTCGAGGGGAAAATTTAAAGGCAAACATTCTCATTGCTCGGATTCCCCTTATTCAGAACGATTTGCCATTCGTATTTAAGCGTCTTGAATAAATAAAATAAAATTTTTCATATGAGGGAACTCGAGAACGGATCGTCAGGCTTGAGCTATCTTTTCTTTGTTGTGTTTGTCTACGCCTAAGGAAGGTTCATACGAAGAAAAAAATGGAAAATTTGAAAGGGAAATTGGAGAATTGTAGAAATTTATTTTCCATACATTTTGTACGGGGAGTGTTATTTTTTAAAACAATTTTGATTTGATCGTAGTATATACAGTGAGATCCCATTTGTCAAAAGATATTTTGGATCAAAAAAATTAATTTCTGGTGGAATAGTGAATGTTCCAAATTCAATTATTTTAGTCAAAAAGTCAATATTGGGCGGGACGAAGTTCGCCGGGCACGCTATATTATTATACTTTTGATTGATAGTTTGATTTGATTGATAGGTATCTTTTATAATTCCACCGATCCGTTCTTCTTATCTTATCTTATCTTAATTCAAAATACATATTGTGTTACATTTTTACTGCTTTTCTTTTTTACCTTTAAGTAATAATTACAAATAGACAAAAAACGTCAGTCGAAAATTGAAACAATTATGTAATGCAAACAAGAACAACGCTTTGATTACGAAACGGCGATGGAGAAAATCAACTCAGACAATCGCAGATTTGTCTTCTAACCTGATAATAGAACCGCATTTTGAAGAGAAAAAAAAAAAAAAAAAAAAAAAAAACAGAATGGATAGAAAACGAGTAGTGTCACTTCCGATACAACAAAACAAATTTAAAATTTAAAATCGCAGACTCCGCTTAATCAGAACGACTTGCCATTGGCATTTAAGCGTCTATGACAAATAATAAGTCGCAAGGATAATCGCTGGATATTTGTGGCATCAGTCTTGAAGTCACATGTTTTTCACATGGTAAATTGTATGTGGCGTGCTCACGTGCGAGCAAACCAATTTAGTGCAAAAGCGGAAATATATCGATTGCTATACCTACTTCAGTTATTTCTATTTTATTTAATATAGCTAACTTTTGAATAACGAATTTGAATTGACCAAATTACATAAATTAGCATTCATTGTGCATGTTCCGAAATATTATTTTAATTACATTAACGAATTAAGGCGGAACGGAGTTCGCCGGGTCAGCTAGTCTTCTATAAGATTTCAGAAGTGCTTTTGCTTCTTAGCGGAAAGTTTAGCACACCTGACCGCAGCAAAGTTCGGTAAGTCACTATTTCCCATTCGGATGCGGTGGTAGGTTGTGCGAAGTATAAAAAAGAGTGGGTGCCTAAATGGCTTATGTAAGAATTGACACCGATAACTTCGCTTTGACACATGTTTGATAGAAGATTGATAGTACAGAAAAACAACTCACCATTGCTGATTCCTTTTCTCGTGAATAAGGCCTTGAGGTACTTAAATATCTCCACCTGTTTTAGGCGGACTCCACAAATGTGCAGAGTAGGTAAATTGAAAAGCCGTTTAAAAGACGATCATTGTCCTAAGATCTTCATCCCAGCTTCAACGCAAAAAGTTGCATATTTTCAGTTTTCAGGGTGTGTATTGACGTTCAATCTGGGAGGCTTCGAGGATGATTTAGTCAGTAGTGGGGGGCCAATAACTTTTCCGTACATCTTTCTATTTCATGTATCGTGTATCCATTACAGGTTTGACAGGTGTATGGCTGTTAAAGTGGACCCTCCCTAACTCTAGGTCTTCCGACTAATAACCATCTAGACTTAAATGAGATAGATTTTCGCCACAGGTGAGCTTTAACATCCAAGTCTAAAGTAAAGTCCTTAAAACTTACTTAAGTGAAGTGAAGCTCAACACTCACAGTGTAAGGTATTGACTTCACGCAATTACCTGTACCGGGACTTCAAAATTTCGTGTATAAAGATCGAAAGTCTTTTAGGGGGTTACCATCACAGAGTAGGTCCGCTGTAAAACTTACCTCGATGAGGACTCGGTTTCAGATTTCAGTGGCTTCTTTAAGTCCAAGGAACTTGTTTAGATCAGTGTAACATACTTCCAAGACTTTTCACGTTTCATTCTGAGAGCCAAAAGCTGGTCACAAACTGGCAGAGACCAAACTTCCTATTCTTCAACTCGATCAGAGCTCCAGAAGGTGTTTTTAATTTAGCCAACAATTTTTCAAAGACACTTAGTGAGATAACCCTAGGTAAGGTTAGGTTAGACAATTGGGTAGATAGAGCAGGTTTAGCCCTCACTTAGGTCCTCGTGGTCCTCGTCCTCGTAGGCGCAGTGGCTTAGTGATTAGTGTGTTAAATTCCAACCCAGGGTTTTTTTCCACTGCGCCACCTCTCGCGAACGTCTGACAAACATCCGAGAGTATAACTGTCTTGAAAGAGTTTCTCAATTAGCCGTTTGGAGTCGGCATAAAATTGTAGATCCCTTCCATTCGTTCCAAAAATTAAAAAC
Organism: Cheilosia urbana; assembly: GCA_946477585.1. Classification (NCBI taxonomy): domain Eukaryota; kingdom Metazoa; phylum Arthropoda; class Insecta; order Diptera; family Syrphidae; genus Cheilosia; species Cheilosia urbana. Next base: position 11,101,498 of record OX297854.1, on the reverse strand, counting down.
TCACACAAAACGAATGGTTCTAAGAAGCTAGGAGTAGGGTCTCTCCGGACCTGTTGCGCCATCTATTTATTTTTTTATTTTAAGTCCTCGGGGACGCATTGTGATGCCCTTTTTGGGGTTGGTGTTACATCGGTGGTCTCCATCTCTTCTCCTTTTGTGTTAACTGACGCTGTCTATCCATCCCGATATCCTCAGAAACCTGTGAAGATCAGACAGCGAGATATCAGAAAGTTCATGTAACGTCATGGAAGGAATAGCTTCCAAATGTTCTATTCCTCAAGTGACAGAGACTTGGGCAATGACAAAGGAAGTGAGGTGTGTCCTCGTAGACCGCTTCTATACTACATTTATATCGCCATCTTTGAGATTTATTTTCTTTGCGTGGTTTCTAAGGAAGTTATGACCAGTTAGAGCCCCTTACAGCTTAGATGACATAACCCTGAAATTGTAGCGATCCCCTTTAAAGCGTTTTTGGGATCCTTGTCTGTACAGTAATCACACCCCATGTAGGCAATTTAGAACGAGGAACCTATGGCTGTGCGTTTGGTTAGGTTACGCAGTGCTGTGGGTTTGTCACAAAGCCTTAGGCACAACAGCGGGCCCATCGCCAACCCTTGCGAACCTAGAACATAAGAACCTCAATACTCATTCGCTCAAACACTTCATTTACATACAGAAAGTAAATAAATTTTGTTTGAGGAGCCATCTTCGTTGTTAAGGAAGCCCCAGCGACTTTTACTGCAGCTAAGATGAGGCCATGTGAAGCCGATTGTAGACAGCGACATCTACGGCAAAAATAAAGTTTTATCGCCAACGACTAAGGTTTTGAACATTCTGGTAACTGAAAAATATGTCGCCAGAATGTAAGTACCTACCAGAATCGAAACAACAACGTCGGCTGTATTTATGTCTTCCTTACCATCAAGATGCATGGGCTCTAAAAAAAGGTAGGTACCGCACCTGCTTATTGGTGCTCCTCGCATTTGGAAAACGTCGGGCCGTTAAAGTGGTACTTTAACATTGGAACCAATGGGACTTTCTGCCGTTGCATGTCTAAGTCCATAACCCCACCAAGGATCTCGTTGTCGAAACTCAAAGCTCCAGTGTAAGACAGAAATAAAAGAAGATAAGCAAAATCAACTACAATCCGCCTGGGGTATTGACTTTATGTACACAGAATAGTTTCGCTGTAAGTCTAAAGTCTAAACCATCCTACCCCATGTCCCTTTTCGGTTTTTTTCTTTTCCATCTTCTGTACAGGATATTCAAAAAAGAAAAGAAAAAAAGAATAAGATTGTATCCGAACTATAGTTGTGGGCTGTACCTGCTGATGTGTGTTTGTGTCGCCCTCTAGTGAGCACTCTTACCGAATTGTTTTCCCAAATTAGGATCCTGTTCGCTGCATATAAAGCTTGTTTATTTTCACACACTCCGACCCTGCAGCACAGTGAGTTTTCATTTTTCCGTGGCAAGGACATTTAAAGGTAATAACACAGTTACCAAGTCGTAACCGAAATTACCCACATACATTGTGGGTTTGTGTTCTTATTCTCTCGGCCCTAATGGCATAGTAGAAAGAGGATACAAACAAACAAAGGCGGTTGTACTATACGGTATAGTGGCATACAGTCGTCCCACAGTTGACTTGGATTTAATTCACTTGCACAAGGCTAAAGGATTCCATCCCGGGAGGATTAAAAACACTTTAAGAGGATAAAATGTAACCCGGTAAGCGTGGTATACAGAAGAAGAACTAAATTCAGGGTGGCAGAGCAGGTCCTCTTCCTCTTCCTGAAGTGAACCGGAGCAAATAGGCAGTGCAAGGCAAACGGATGAAATGGAAAGTACACACACAGCGAGGAGTGTATCTAAAAAGAAACCGTATCCAATCTTGTGCGCGCTTATTTTCTTCTCCAAATGTAGGTGGATATAAAAATCTGTTACGGGTCGTATCCTTGGGGGTAGGTTGTGCCCCATTTGGGGACCCGAGTTGGCTGAGAACGGCTTTATGCAGTTTTTTTTTTTTTTACTTTTCATGAATATATTGTGTGCGAACAATTGCGTTACCAATTTCCGGTTGTATATGATCATCCGGAAGGATATAGGGTTAATGAAAGGTGAAGCCTCTCGGGGAAATGGAAGATATTTAAGTACATCCCCTGAATGAATAGAAAAAAAAAAAAAAAAAAAACACATAAAAAAACATGCAAAGCAGGAAGTTTGGGAAATAATTTGAAGGATTTCATTAGGTGCACATGATGCTACCTGAAAGGGTCGCACATCTTCTGGATGTTGACTTTGAATGACGTCGCATGGAGTCAAATGTTCGGCTTGTTGGAGATTCACTTGACAAACAAAGAGAAACCGAAATCAGAACAGACTAACATGACAACGGTGATGCATTAATTTCTCCTGGCAACAGGATGCACAGTATTTATTCAGGTCGAGAGAGCTTGTCCAGGATGAATGGTGTGTGCAGGATTTTTTTTTCTTTTTATTCCAGATTTATGATTCTTGTGAAAGGGAATTTTCAAGCTCGCATATAGGTACATGAGAGAGCTCTGGTAAAATTTTAAAATTTGTTTTTTTTTGCCATGGCATTGAGTTGAATTATGAAGAAGCATCACTGTATTCAAATGACAGCGCACTGCTGGCTGGTCAGGTTCTTCAAACAGTTTCGTTTGTTGGGCTGGCAAGGTTACCAATTCTCTTGTTTAGTTACATCTATGAAGGACTAGGCAAACAGTGCCATAACAGATGGGGAAAACAACAGGATTTTCATTCCAGGAAAACTAAGCATATTGGGCTTGGTGAGTGCCACTTGACATACATAAGTGGAAAGGTATATACCTACTCAAATCGGAGTTGGTTTAAAGGCACCCAAACGTGTCATACTTGGAAAGCTGGCAGATGTCTAAACAGAGGTTCCGGCTTTCAGAATTGTTCAAACTATTGGTCGCAATAAAACACAACCAATAGGGGGGTCAATTGGCAAAGTGACGTAGTCCTCTTTAAATCTCTTTATTTTACAGGCTCAACTTGAAAAGAATTGTTATTTAGTTTCAACTGCGAGTTTACCTGAACTTGACGGATACGTGGACGTGGACCACTTGCCTTCAGAGAAAACTTTTCAAAAAGAAAATTAAAAAAGCTATTTAGTCGCCGAAATTTTCTCGATTATATAAAAAACTTGGGTAGTCGTTTTGTTTAATCACTTATCCTATCACTAACGATCTCTCTGTCTGACTGCCCGGCAGTGTTGTTAGCACTCTTCCTTCATTTATCCCACGAAACGTTGTAATTTTTCCCTGTTTTCCCTTTTCACTTAACTCAAAATCCCTTTTAAAATCCCAAGATACTTTTTGGCCTCAAAATACAGTTTTTAAAAGTAAAATTTGTATTACACGGAAAGAAAATCACAATTAATTAAATTTTAGTATGAAAATCAAAGTTTGTGATAATGTATCACGATTATTTTTTGGTACTAGAAAATGTTGATAAAAGATGATTTATATGAGCATTTTTGTATGCACATTCAGTGTGTTGATAATCACGATGAAATGAAGGGTTGTTTTCATGAAATTTCAGCAAAAATTTATAGTTTAAATGTTTTTTGTTAGGTTAGGTTAGGTTAGGTTGGGTGGGGTTGTGAGATCGTCACAAAAGACCAGGCACCAAAGTGGGCCCATCGCCATCCCCAGGGAACCATTACGGTTAAAAACCTAAACCAATTCGCCCAAACAATCAATTTCCCTACAGAATTTGGTTATGGTCCCAATATTATTTGAGGAGCCAACCTCCTCTAAGTTGTTAAAGAAGAACCTGCCTAGGTGCTTCCTTCTACTCCGAGCAATTGCTTGACACTCGCATAGAAGGTGGGAGATGTCCTCCGTAGCTTGTAGGTCCTCACAGTACCTACATGTATCCGTATTAGTCAAACCTAGTCTCATGGCATGCTTCCTCAAAAGGCAGTGTCCAGAGAGTATTCCTACCGTTAATCTTAACTTTGTTCTACTGAGATTGATTAATTCTTCAGACCTCTTCCGATTTAAAGTGGGCCACAGTGCCTTTGAGACCCTGTGCCCTCTAGCTGTGACCATCTTGTAGCTGCTTTATTGGTAGTTTTCTCAACGATAACCCTTCTAGCAACGGCCATAGGTGGTCTGATGCCCTCAATCATTGTATTTACTGGGAGTTCCGCTCCTTCCTTAGCCAAAACGTCGGCCCTTTCGTTGCCCTCAATATCACAATGCCCAGGTACCCAACATAATCTAACACGGTTCTGCGAACATAATGCCTTAAGCATTGCGCGGCAATTCCTGACTAGTTCAGATTTAGTGGTATGTGACTCTAGCGCTTTAAGCGCAGCCTGACTATCAATGTAGATGGCGATATTCTTATTGGATATCGATCTCATCTCAAGTACCTCCGCAGCTTTGAGTACGGCCAGAATCTCTGCCTGGAACACACTGCATGTGTCCGGTAGTCTCAGGGCCATATGTAGGTCCAACTCGTTGGAGTATATACCTGACCCCGTACCCTCACTGGTTTTGGATCCGTCAGTATATACTGAGATCTCATTTCCCCTCGAAACTAAGTTCCTATGCCACTCCTGTCGGTCAGGGTACGACACATCGAACGGTGTGTCAAAATCAAGTGTACCGAGACTTTCATCAGCTTTTCCCGGGATTTCGGAGAATGTTTCCTTTAAAATAGTACTGTGTCCTATCCTACTATTTTTAAAAAGCCCTGCATTAGTGAGCCGTAGCGCACTATTACCTGCTATTGATTGTAATTGTAAATCCAGTGGTAAAAGATGCATAAATGCTTCCAGTGCAGCCGTTGGTGTGGTACGTAAAGCACCCGTAACGGCAATGCAGGCTGTTCTTTGTACCCTGGTCAACATATCCCGTACATACTTCTTGTTCGCGGCTTTCCACCAGACAAGAGCCCCATATGTAATTATGGGCCTTACTACCATTACGTATAGCCAACGCAACATTGAAGGCCTCATGCCCCATTTCTTACCTGCTGTTCTCTTACAGATGAAGAGAGCATTGTGAGCCTTGCGGACTCTTTCCTGGACGTTAAGTTTCCAATTTAGTTTCCTATCTAATACCGTACCAAGATATTTTGCGCTCTCTGAAAGAGCAAGTTCCACTCCAGCAAGCCTGGGCAGCTTGAAGGGTGGTATCTTGTATTTTGTACTAAATAGCACTAGTTCTGTTTTCTCCGGGTTGACTCTTAGTCCACACCCTTCGGCCCATATTCTGAGCCTATTAAGGGCTGTTTCCATAAGTTCACTAATCGTGTTTAGGAATTTTCCTTGAACAATGATAACTACGTCATCCGCGTAAGCGATGACCTTGAATCCTGCACTATTTAGTTCCTTAAGTATCTCATCTATGACCAACACCCAGAGGAGGGGGGAGATGACCCCTCCTTGGGGGGTGCCTCTAGTAACAGATTTTCTTATAGAACTGTTGCCGAGAGTGGAATTAATATTTCTCGTCGAGAGCATTTCGCATATCCAACTTGTAATGCGTTGCTCGACATTTATCTTTTCCAAGGCGCTCTTGATTGCCTCTCTCCTGACATTATTAAAAGCTCCCTCAATATCCAAAAAGGCAACTAGTGCAAATTCTTTCTGGTGAAGGCTGCCCTCTATTTTGCCTACTACTTCGTGTAGAGCCGTCTCTACTGATTTACCTTTTAAATATGCATGCTGAGCATTACATAAGTTTCCGTTGCAACACTTACTTCTTATATAAATGTCAATAAGCCTTTCAAGTGTCTTTAGGAGAAATGACGAAAGACTGATAGGTCTGAAGTCTTTCGCTGAAGTATGACTTGGTTTACCCGCTTTGGGGATAAATACCACTCGTACTTCTCTCCATGCCCTAGGTACATAGCCTAATCGCAGGCAGTGTATAAAAATATTTCCTATCATGTTCATAACTGTGCCTGGAGCCCGTTGAAGCATAGCCGGCAGAATGCCATCAGGGCCAGGTGCTTTGAACGGAGCGAAGGATTTGATAGCCCAACGCAGTTTCTTCCCATTAATGATTTTATTAACCCTCTCATCTATTCGTGCGCCAATGTTAGGTCCATAAGGTACCGAAGCCATTGGTGCACTGCTTCCTGGAAAATGGGCTTCAACTAGTGCTTCCAGAACCTCCTCGCTGCTTTCAGCCCACGAACCGTCCGATTTCTTAATGAAGCTAGGGACTGCCGCGTCTTTGGCTAGCATTTTACGGAGTCTGGAAGCCTCGTTAGTATCTGCGATCGCTTCACAGAATAGCTTCCAGGATTTCCTCTTAGATTGCCTGATCAAGTATTTAAACTCTTTCTTGCTCTCTATGTACAGATCCCATGTAATGTCGTCCCCTACAACTTTAGCCCTATTATAGAAATGTCTAACTTGCCTTCTTTTGGAGTTTAACTCCTTATTCCACCACTGAGGCTGGGACCTCTTGGTTGGTTTTCTGAGCGGGCAAACTTCTTCGTAAGCCATATTCATTATCCTGCCTAAGTTATCAACTGCCTTGTCTAAGTCTGATGAAGTGTCAATGAATGGTACTTCATTTCCTACCTGATGACTGATTATAGATTCATACCTATTCCAGTCAGCCTTCCTGGGGTTCCGATAACTATTCGTAGTCTTGCTGTGGAAGCTTATTTGAAAGCGAATCCACTTATGATCCGATAGGGAAGCCTCTTCTAAGACCCTCCATTTCTCAATTGTGAGGGAGTCAGTGCAGGATGCGAGAGTGATATCTAACACCTCCTGTCTGTTCCGTACCACAAAAGTCGGTTTGTTGCCCTTGTTACATATAATGAGTTTAGTCGATAAGATATAATCAAAAAGACACTCACCTCTTGCGTTAATATCGCTGCTGCCCCATTGCGAATGATGCGCATTGGCATCACATCCCAAGACGAAAAGCCATTTGTCCCTGCTCGTCAGCTGCCTTAACTTGTCGGGAGGTACTACCGTCGACTCGTAGGGAAGGTAAGCCGATATCAGGCACAATGGTTTCCTTCCCATTTGTTCGCAGGAAACTGCAACCAGATCTCCGTCACTGAAATTATTCAAAAGAAATGCCCTTATGTTGTTTTTTAATAGGATGCAAGCCCTAATTTTACCTTCATTAGCTTTGAAGTAAAGCGTGTAATCCCTTATGGAGAGACCCTGAATCCGGTTGTTTTTGTTGATCCAGGGTTCTTGTATCAGTATGGCTGAAACGTCATGCTTGATTATGTATTCAATCAAGCACGCCGTCGCAGCCCTACTGTGATGCAGGTTTATTTGCATCGTCTCCATCATCTTGGGGTTCTGCTACCTCCACTCCCTTGGTCATGACTCTTATCATGACCTTCCCCATGCTGTAGCGTACCATCCCCTTGAGCTTTTCAAGGGCTGGGAGCGAATCCTTATTTAGGCTCAGCAGGAAGTGCTGGCCAAATTGCCTTCTGGGCCCTGTTTTCAGGACCTTCCACGTGTCAGCCTTAAGCTCCCTATTTTGGATGTGGAGAAGGCCGAGTAGTTTGTCGGGGTACGTGTACGGCAGCGGAACCCAAACCCAGGCCTTGGGCGGAGAGTACTTTGCCAACTCCGCCACGGTTACGCATTTGAGTTGTGCTCCGCTCCATACCTCGCCAACTCCTAGCACAAACTCTCTGAGGAAGCCGACGGATTCCCTGTTTCCACAAGCTACAACCTTGCGACCGCCATCCCATCCAGCGCCGTCAAAGAGAAGGTCACCACCCTCTGTGGAAGACATCTTCTTCCACAAAGCGTCCTGAAACTTCTCTTCAACAGCCAGCCACTGTTCCATGGTAAGGCGTCCGCTCGGCTCCTGCTCATTAACGATGGCGACGAGGAGCTCGTCCTTCGAGTCATAAGCCGGGCGCACCACGGGCGAAGTACCAGCCTTCACCTTTTTAGCTGCACTCGGCTCAACAACATCGTCGGATCTGCTCCTTTTGCTTAGGAGGTTCACTCCGGCCCCCCCAGACACGGCCCCCTCTCCATCCTTCTTCCCTTCTTGCCTAGCTGAGGCTAGACCACTAGTGGACGCCTGAGCTACTGCCCTAACTTCGACCGCTGAAGCTGCCGAATTTTTGGCGGCCTCGGCGGCTACTGTTCCCTTGGCCCGTTCCAGTTGTTTCCTGTCCCAGGCGCTAAGTGAACTTATGTCGCACCCCTTGAACTGCTCTACTTTGCGCTTCGCACTCTCGACTTTACGTCGGGCATTGCGCATCAGTAGCTTATTCAGCTGGTGTGCGTTTTTGTTCGTCCCTAATTGTGCGACTGCGGGAGATCCAGAAGCAGCAGAGTACTTGCCTACTGCGCCTCCAGTCTCCTTCGTCGATTCTTTGCCCTTAGGGATCGCAATGAGAGTACCAGCCACCTCATTGCTGTCCCTATTAACTAAGGTGAGTGTACCAGCCAACTCACCTTTGCCCTGTTCAGTACTGGTGGGAGTACATGCCGTCCCACCGCATACCTTATCTACGGAAGTGAGAGTACCAGCCACCTCACTTCCCGCTACGTTAGTGTCAGTGAGTGTGCAATCTGCATCCTCACTGTCACTAGCTAGCAATACCTCCTCTAGTTCCCTCTCCAGGCCGGAGATGGAAGACTGTGGTTCAGATTCGCAAGAATCCTCTCCCAGTTCCATCGCCGGCTTTGTGGAGTCTGTACCCTCCCTTTCTGGAATAATAATTCCTTTTTTTGTATTTTTTAATTTAATTTTATTTAAGTTTTTATTCATATTGTTCCCACGAGTAAAGCCGGATAAAACAAGGTCGACCCAGGCAGCGCCGCTATACCTGGGCAGGGCTAAATACAACAGACCCTCGCCATGGCGTCTGAGGGAGCTCGTACTCGACTGGTTTTACCCCCAGCCTTTCATCCTTGGGCACGGTTTGCTATCTGCTCACGCCACCACTGGAATTAGGTTGGATTTAAAGGTTTACTCCTACCTCAAACTAATGGATCACGACAAACGATTGAGACGTTAGCGTAAATCCTTGGCTGACACTAACCATTTGACCGGTTAGCCATTTTCAGGCGGGCGCCCACGCGAAGGACTGAAGAATGAGGATTTGTGCCCAAGCCCAATGTTTTTTGTTAGATTCCTCAAAATCAAACGATTTGGTGCATTTTCCCTTTATCCCACGAAAGGCTTTTCGGACATCGAAATTCCCACAAAAAGGGATAAATCCTACAATATAACAACACTGCTGTCCAGTTCGTTGCAGTTACCTGTTAGCTGTTACCTCACGACGTTGCCGGCGGGCGTCGACGTCATGAACGTTGAGTGGCTGGTTCGGGCGGCTTCTATTCTATCATCCGTCACTTCTGTCAGTTTGCCTGACCGGCGTTGCCTGTCGTAGTTGGTTGGTGGTTTAATATCCCCGCCACAGCTATAAGGCAACATAAATAAATAATTGTGTCTGCTCAGCAGTTAGATACTTAATATTTTAAATGGAATAGTAGAATCTATAAAAGAATATACGCACAAACAACAACCAGACAAACAACAAACAACAAAAGAAATGACAAACAGAACTGACAGGTAAAAGACAAAAAATACGAAGTCGAATTTATGGGGACGTTCGGATACCTAGTTTATGTAAAACGTCAACTATATTTGTCGTGACTAGGTATCCGACCGCGTTGACTACGCAACTTGAATTGTTTTTGTATTCTCGCAGTCAGCGTTAGCTTCGTTTGATTTTGACCTTTTATTTTATTCGGAAAAGGCTATTCATAAATTTTTCAAAAATTGTTATTTTCAAATAAGTACATTTAAAATGTAACACGGTTGCCTATAACAACACTATTATATTGTTATGCGAACTAAAGCCGGAACCACACTTGTAACGTGTGTTGTGATGTGGAGTGGCGTGTCGCTATCACTCCAATGGATTTTATATGCGTAGAAACATATTTTTCTCGTGTGTTGTGTTGCAGTGTGTCGCGTTGTGTCGAAATGGCTCCTGTACCGATTGCGCCACAACGCTCTATGGCGCAATGAAACGAGACATATATATTATCTGAAATTGCATATGCGAAAGAAAGAGCACACATGAACTAGGAAATCCATAACGTCAAAAAAGCAAAGCAAACAAAATTTGAATTCATATAAAAAATGACAGCACACTAGATAAGTGTGCACAGAACACGAAACGACAGACCACACCACAACACACCACACGTTACAAGTCTGGCGCGGGCTTAATCATTGTTAAATATCGTGAAAAAAAATTCAAAATTTTCAGAGTAGCTTTAAAAATCACACCTTTTTCTCTCACTGGCCCTTTTTTTACTCTTCAGAACTCTGCCGAGGCCACTTTGTTTGTTTTAAATTTAACTTTTCGAATTGTCAACTGAGAATGCAGGCAGGATTTTCTTGGCCAGATTTGGCGGCTTCCCCTCCATAAACGTCACTAAACTAAGAATTCGAACGTCCCCATTATGACGGGAACAAACGAAAATGAAACGTCTGTCAGATTGAATGAATTCAGTGTCGCTTTCAATATGTTAACTTGTTTATGGAGAAAACACATTGCTAATTTTTGTGATGAAATAAGAAATTTTGCTCATAGAATATTTTGTTTAAGGAATACCAGAGATAAGATATGCCCATTTCTTGTTGGCCCGGGCCCGGACTCTTCGTTAAACTCATCGTTAAACCGATTACCGAACTGTCAATGTACAACTATTCAGAGTAATCAATATTTTCATCATGGTGAAGTATACACGAAGGAACAACGTTTACAAATTTTAAGGAGCCACATATTTTGACTTAGGTCTAGAGTTTGTGAAGTTAGGGCGTGTAGAGTTAGAAACTTGGCTCTATACATGCGATCTGATACATTTGTGACAGTGCGAGTCATATGGTCTCGGCTTATCGAAAATGTTTTTTGTGGGAGCAACTTTTTAAGATCTCGTTCAATTTAGTTTTCAAAAGACCCCAAAAAGGGGCGGTGAAAGAAAAAAGTGCCCTTTTCTGCCCTTGACCGCGTTGTATTGTAAACATATTTATTTTGAAATCACAGTTTTTGAAAACTTTCCAAAGCGTCTTTTCCAACTAATAGTAAGGAAGAAAGTAGCAACAAGTTGTATCAGGGCCCTCAAAAAATGTACCAAATTGTGACACAACGGTCACGCTGTTGTAAGTTGCTCTCATCCGACAGCCTTCTCGCTAACTAAATTGCGTATGCGAAAGCTCGCCTGGAATTTTCAGGTTGTCAGTTCTCGATGTCACTCACACATTTATAGAATCCGCCTATACGTGAACCGTTTCCGCAACCGACGATTTAGTGTTATCTTTGAAAATTTTCAGAAGGAGTCCAAAAAAATAGCCCTGGATGAAAAAAGGAGTCCCATTCCAATCTTAATATTTTATTTTCTATTTTTCTGTTATTTATTAGTGACCCAAATTCAGGTAAATACAAAATCTTTCGAATTCAACTAAATAGGACAAACAATTATGATTTATATCAGAAACGTCCTATATTTTTAAAAGGAGTCCGAACTCACTTAATTTCCAAAAAAAGAGTTCGGGGTCTAGGCGCACAATAGGGGTCAAAATGACTCTAAAGTGTCCCGAAGGTAACACTGACCGATATTGCGGAAAAAACCTCACAAAATCGAGGCAAATCGAGGAATTGATGTACCTAGGTATAACTGGTCCTAAAGAGGTAGTTGAATTTCTTCATGTGCATTTTTAATTCAACTTAATTTTAATTTGCATTTCTTTTAAGATCCATACGTACAAAATCTTCAACGAATCTCAGCTGTAAATTATAAATGTAAAGCCCATGCGTACGACAAAACCTCAAGGTCACAATTTGTACTAGGTATTCGAAAAAAAAAATACCCACTTTAAAATACAGGTGCCAGAAATATCCACAGGCAATCGCACCAGAAAATCCCCGGCATAGTCCCTGCATAAACCAATTGTAACATACATATTATACATTCAACAATTTAACAACTTTTTTGCTGCCCTCGCTGCCATTTACTAGCGATTTCTCTGCACAAATGCACGCGGTAATTAAAAACTGAAATAAAATAAAAATATCCCCCATGCGTTAAAATTACACTCAACACTTCCACATATATCCCTGCATTAAAAGCGTCCCCTCGCTTCTGGTTTTTGTTTTCCCAAGTAATTTTTCAAATTTCATAAAAAGTTCTTATTTGTATAAATTAACAGTTTTTTCTCGCTGCCACCCTTTTTTAGGACTTCCTCCCTCCACAAATGGACGGTGGAAAAAAATCCCAAAAAGCGAAAAACTTTATGGATTGCCAAGTGAAAAAATGTGATATTAAAAGTTTAAAGGACGAACATCATGTCTAACATATGTAAATGAAAAAAAAAATTAAAAACGAAAAAAAAAAAGAAAAAACTGAACTGAAAAAACTCAACATGTGTGAAGGACCAATCTGATGGCCGACCTTTGCTAGGATACCTACACTTTGCACAAAAATTGTTGACCTATAAATAAATGCTCGCTCGAAAGGCAGACGCAAAAGGAAATGTGCGGTGTAAGAGAACATCAAAAGGGCTCTGATGGAATATCTTGAGTGGTAATAAGCATAAAATAACATGTTACATCCATGTGAAGACTGAAGACTGAAGATTGAAGAGTTTAACTTTCTACTTCAGTTGTCCAAATATGTGATGAAGGGTGGCTGGTAGCAGATGTATGGAAGTATGCTGGGTACACATCACTCTTGGAGGTTTTTAAAAAATTCTGGCAAAATGCAGATGCAGATGCACTGCACAGGTTGTAGGTTGTAGTTAGGGGTGTATCGTGCTGGGCGTGGGAAGTCACCCATAGAAAAGGATATGTAACTTGAATGAGGTTATATTTAAATAAACCAGTTCTAGTGGGAAATGAAGGTCACATACCTACTGAGCAAGTTGTGACCATGACGGTTTTAACTGGTGGGAGCGAGTTATCTTAGATTAGATTAGATTGTTTGTGGGAGTTGGAATCAAGTTGCCATATCACTGCGGCCACGAGTGGGCCTATTGTGGTTTCCTCCAATTAGAGCTCGCTCATGATACCGGACTTAGTGATGAATCCTAGTAGATCTTTGAGTGAGCTGTCAGATGTGTCCTCTGCCCCACGGTAAATTCTCCCTAGATGGTGTTTACGTAATCTGACTAGACATTGACACAGTATGTGTTCTGCTGATTCTTCGTCCTCGTTGCATAGTCTGCAAGTGTTGTTTTTTATTATTCTCATAGTCATGAGGTGTTTTTTGACTTGACAATGTCCAGTGTGGAACCCTGTGACTGTACGAATCTGACTCCTTGTTAGGTTTAGGAGTTGTTTTGTTCTTGAAAGGGAAGTAGTTGGCATGGACATTTTAGCGTGTCTGTTATCTTTAGTGTTGGTCCAGTAGTGATTTGCCTTGGTTTTCAGCCAGGTTTTAATGTGGAATTTAGCGGTGCTAAGGGGTAGATGCCGATCCTTTTCTTGCTAGTATGTCTGCTATTTCATTTCCCACATGTCCGCTATGTCCTGGCACCCAAACGAGGTGTACTCTGTTTGTGCTGGCTAGCGATGTGAGTAATTGTAAGCAATCCCATACTAGTTTTGATGTAATTTTGAAGCTATTGATGGCCAGTAGTGCAGCTTTGCTATCACTATGGACGTTTTTTAGATTTTCTCTGAGACATAGTTGTATTGCAAAGATTTCTGCTTGAAATACGGAGTTGCATTTGTCCATGCTTTTATAGATGAACGTTTTTGTGTTGACTCCGTATACTCCAGCTCCAACTCCTTCATCTGTTTTCGATCCATCTGTGTACCATAGATGAGAATCTTTGGCAAATGTGGAATGTAACTTTGAAGTTTCGGCTGAAGTTGAATTTCGGTAGACAGTTGTCTGTTATGGTAATTCCAAGTATTTCATCTTTTCTCAGTTCCATAACGATGTCTGGATGGATTAGCTTGGAGTTTTCGGTGTTTTCAGATATGAGCATGAAGGCATTTGTCATAGCTTCTTTCTTTATCTGAAGATGGAGAGGTGGAAGGTTTAGGATTACTTCCAACGCTGCAGTGGGAGTTGTTTTCATTGCGCTAGTAGTGCATACACAAGCTAGTCTTTGGAGTTTATTGAGCCTGACATGTGTTGACTTTTGTTTAGTTTTTTGATACCATATTGGAGCTGCATATGTGACAATTGGTCTTGTTATGGCTGTGTAAAGGTATAGTATATGATTTTTGGGTTTATATCCCAACTTTTACCAATCAGACTTCTGCTGGTCCACAGAGAGATCCCGGCTTTGTCTATGGTTTTAATGAGGTGAGAGTTCCAAGTGAGTTTTTCGTCCAGGGTTACACCTAGGTATTTGACTTCTTTTGAGAGCAGAGTAGGTTTTTTTAGTTTTTCTCGACTTCGTCTTTTTGTGAAAGTATGGTGCTTTTTTTGGGGTTTACAGTTAGACCAACTTTTTTTGCACCAGTCAGCAGCTAGGTTACTAGCGAGTTATCTTATTTGAGTAGGTTTATTGGCCGTGAGCCTGATTTGGTGGAAACACAAACTTATATGGGGTTCCCCTTATTAGGGGCCTGTAACACAATGCGACAAGTTGTTGAAGGACAGGTGAATCTCGATAGCTTGTAAAAAATGTGTAACACAAAACGACAAGTCCGTAAACACTACGACAATTGTCGCGATGAAAGATGACAGGTCGGAAATTGTATAATTTCCCTCATTCTGTAACAGAACACTGTAGACCTATGACTCAATGAGGACAGGTGATTTGAATCAATCACTTCAAAGGAGTCTGATGATGAATTAGTGGTGTAGTTCGAAATATAACTATTATTCCTACCAAAGTGACTGTGTCTACGAGTTGTTGTTAAGAGTTGTTCCCTCGAAAAGCAACCATTCACAAACTGAAATTCGACATAATTTCCCAACAGAAATTGTCAGGGTAACTTCCAAACAAGCGAGAATCGTTGTTACTCCTCGCTTCCCCCACTCAGTGATTTGAATATTGTCAAAAGCTGACAAGTGCATTTTTAATGTAATACCTCTCGAAAAGCAGAATACAAATACAGAAATTAAATATTAAATAATTTAAAATAATGTAAAATTTTGCGGAAATACATCTCCAAGATGTGTCCAATTCTTATTATTTTTATTTTATTATTATCTTATTTTGCGGAACAGTTTAGACCTGTCTTAGGATTTTGCCAAGATCATCACTATGGAAATGTCAAAAAATGACCGTATGTTAGGATCGATATGCTGACGGAAAGACGAAGTCCAACAATTTTCAGTTCATGACAATTTTTCAGTCTCCTATAAGGCTTTAGTAAGATGTGCCTCCACATGGAGTATCCAGTTTTGTAGTCCTAGAGAGTACTGTAGGCAGTTCTGTACCCAACCAATGAAGTTACAATCTCGTCCTTTCCTCAGCAAAAAAGCCTCAAAAGTGGTACTCCTGTAAAACGTATATTGTCATGCTAATAGCACTTTTCATTACGGAACCTAAAAACTTTGTTATTTTCCTAAAAAAATAATGGCTGACACAATTTCCGTAAAAACCTGGTGGGACTACCCGTGATCTTCCGAATTATTTTTGAATTATGAAGTTGTTGCCTATTAAAATAAAGCAATAGTTGCCGCAACAGTTCTAAAAAAAAATTTTTTACACCGAAAGTTTCTGGCCCTTATTTTACCAGGACAAACAAAAAATCTAAGGTAACAGTGGCAGTATTAAAAACAAAAGTCTTTTAAAGCAATAGAAGATTTTTTTTTAATGATATTTTGCTCTCGTTGTATCCAAAATGGCGTCTAATTGTAGACGTTTTGAAAGCAGCTTTGGGTTAAACTTAAAAATTAATTAATTAAATATAGGTAGTTTTTTTTTAGGTGCTTCGTATATTATTCACAGAAAAATAAAACTAAGTGGTAATAAGTATACGGAACTCAATGGAAAAAACGAGCTGCGGAAATTGGGTGTAGAAACCTCAAGAAGTATGATCACGACAAAAAGTGATGCCAAAACTCCCATTTCTACTCTTGAGCTCATATATGAAAATGCCGTCAGGTAACGACAGACTCCGAAAATGGAAATGCGTCTGAAAACTAAAATCTTAAGTCAGAGGTGTGATTTTCAATCATTACACATGAAAATACAGTTTGCTTCATAAAACTTTGAAAACGAAAATAATAAACTATAATACATATATTAAATAATAAGATAAAAAAAAATTGTAATGTTTAGTTGGAAAAATACTATTGGTTAACCATTACGCTGAAAACGGAGTATAGGTTTTTGTGCGAGATGTAAGCATTACATGGTTTTGAAGGTTTTATTGAAATCGAAATTTGGGTTTTCGAGATATGAGCACTGAACAGTTTTTAAAATCAACGGTTTCGGTGATTCAAATTGAAAATTAAGGACGCAATAATTTTGGAAACATCAATTTTACTCTAAATTTGCATTTTGGTCTAAATTGCTATTGCCATTTTCAGGTAAAATGAAGAAAACTAAATTTAAAAAAAAATACTTTTTTGGAAACCCATATCTTTATATAGAAAATAAATGACCACATTACCTTAGAAAATAAATTTGGTTAAAATCGTATGGACCGTTTTCGAGATATGTCCGAATTTCAGAAGTACCGCTATTCGAATTTTTAGCCAGAAACTGGGCATGCAGTCAAGGTAACCTCACCCTTCACACACTTAAGCTTAAATGTCCATTTTTTTTTTAAATAGTTAGAGCTGTTTTCGAACAAATCAAACTGGTACGAACATTTTATATGGGAAGTACTATTATTAATATTGAGGTTACCTTGCAAAAACAAAAAAAAAAAAAAAAAAAACGGGCCCCGAACTGTAAGCCCAAAAACTCCAAGTCCAAGGTTTGAGAAAACTCCGGGCAGCCGTTAAGACTTTAAGACTGTAGGTCTGTGAAAGAACGGACATATGGACAGAATTTTGCGACCCACTTTTATTCTTAACAGAGAGTAACTACATTTCTTTCCGCTTCCGAAATAGAAAGTACAAAACGTTCGTTTTCTACAAATGTTACTTTCGGGACGAGTTACAGAGCAGGGTCCCTGTATTTAAAGTTTTAAAGTAGTAACTGACTCTGCAGAGATTGTAAGCAGCATCTGTTTCAACTCATCGTATCCCGGCTGCAATCAGAAGCCTTTAACAAGGTGCGATGGTTTAAGGGATACTGTCCATTCTGCTCCACTGACCCTAGCATCACTGCCATTTAAACCTAACGAGTTAGATCCCTTCCTTCACTCAAATTGTTGACATGTCTTAAGCCAAGTTCACCCCAACCCCAACCTCCTCACGTAGCACCAGAGAAATTCGCCCTCATTTACAAAACCATAAACCAATCTGTCGCAAAGTACAACCGACACCCTCTCTCACCGAACCCCCAAATGGCCCGATGTCTGTTTACAATGTCCAATGTAAATATTGACGACCCCCCTGGATGTTTTTCAGCATCGCACCACCAGCACAAAATGTGTGTATAAAACTCCAAACACATCCGCTCTTTGCCCAGCCCTAATGTGTGTACGTTTATGTTTATGTTAGCCTTCCATCACTAAATTACCACCCGGGCATACACTACACAGAATAAGACGAAGCCATCCGCACAGAATTCGCTGAGTTAACGTTTTCACCATACATGCCATCAAGTCCTGGCCCAATCACGGTGGTAGGTATAGAGAAGCTTGGGTTCTTTCGCTCGCCTTTGGACTTGTCCTCTGTTTAGCTGGTCGTTTTGCCTTAGGTCAGCCTCCGTCTGTTCGCCCACTCATCACCGTCACATGGACATATGTGAATGTGAATGCGTGAATGAGAATGTGAATGTTAGTGCGAGTGGAATTGCTTCCGGTAGGGCATTGCGTCTCCCTCCAGGACACCCCTCGAGCAAACGCCAACGACTCCATTTAACAAATTCTCGATCCATTCTGGCATCCGTCGGACGCTGGGTAGAAAAAGGGTCTTTTTTGCGTTCTATATCCGGATGAGTGTGCGTTTTATGTTTCGCTGTTGGTCTATTGAATGATTATCGTTATATTGAATATTTTGGACCAACAAAACTCGGCATACGTTCTCTGCGGGCGCGTGTACACCGCTCTGGGTGTCCTTTGTCGAGCTGAATGATTTTGCTGGCTGGTTTCTGGTGCTGACTGGAGAAGCTAAAGCTATATGTGCCCAAGGATAAATGTACAACATCGAAGAAGCTAATTAGGTTTTATTGTTATTAATTTTATAGGGCGCTAGGGGATTGTAATTCACTTTGACTGCACGGGGGGTGGATGCTGACCGTAGCTGTTTGCCTGTGTTCCGCAGCAGAAGCTATTTTTCTTTTTTATTCCTGTAGTCGGAAGCGGCTATTGATGGTGACAATTTAGCCGGCAATAAGGTGTCTTTATGAGAATAAATGGGAATAATATTTGGACTTTGATACAGCTGGGCGAGTGGGGGTGGACAACATACCGCGAGGGGCGGGTGTGTTTTGATATTCGGTTGCCGGCAGATGGTGGGTTGCATAAAACGGATATATCTGTCATAACTTCATTCTATTTAATTGCCCAGCAGTGTCCAAAAAATAAAGAATAGGCACTTGCAGCTTACATCTTTCCAGTTAACGCGAATACCTAAAAGTCTGGGGTAGGATTCTGTAAAAAAAAAAACGCAACGGAAGCCACTTTCGCATTTGAAAAAACGAAAGAAATCAAGCGAAAGCGAAATTTGCTTCATGTAACTTCGTTTTTTTTCGCATTAGGTTTGAGAAACTGTGTAACAAACAAAATTATAGTTTTGCAGTCTCAGTACGACGCTTTATTTTCGTTCAGTTATTTTGCAGCTGACAATTGAAAATATTTTGTTTGTTGAATTTGATTGTTTACGATTGTCGTCTCTTAAGGTTCTTCGCCGCTTGGGTGATAGCGGCTACCTCTGCTTCTTGAATCCGAGAAGACAGCCACAATATATGTAAAATAGATTAAAAAAAAAATTGTATACCGTTGGGCCCCTGTGTGGAGCCAACACCTTTAAATATTTACTATTCACCACCATTAGTTACCTAGCCTTAAGTCAAATTATATATACAGAAAGTTTAATAAAAGCAAATGTAAAAGGAAATCTTTATTCGCCTAGAACGAGGAGATACTGACTTAGAAAGTAATTTACCCCAGGCCACGGGATTAGTTTAAGCCCGCGGCATAACCAAAAACTCTCAACACTTCAAAAGTAATTTGTTTCCCTCAAACTGTTAAAACAGCACTCGCAATGAAATCTAAAAGAAAGGCCCGCACTGCTCCCCTTCGGGGTATATGCGTAACGTATCCTTTATTAGGCAAATGAAATGCCTAAGCATGTAGCCTACATTGAAACGTGTTTAATTTTTTTCTCCTCGAGTGAGACGAGAGCAAATCCTTCATATCATTTATTTTCAGAAACGAAAATGTTACCCCCGGATTATTCCTTCATCTGGAATTTGGCTTCCTTGGAATTTTCATTTTTTGTCTTTCTGCCGATTTGATCAGATCCAATTTGCATAGCTCCCACGCGGCAAACCCCATACGCAGGTATCTCTGTAAGGAATGCGTTTGAGTGAAGAAATATCGCGTTAAATAGAAAAAAAAAAAAAAAAATACCACCGAGAGGACAATATTTCTGAAGGTCCTTATCAAACGCGAAGGCACTCTGTCAGGATATGCTGAGGAAGATATGTATGAGCTCTTTCTTCTGCACAATTGAATCAATTTAGCGGTGCTTTATGAATCTAATAAATCAGGATGCTTCTGTTGCTGTGTTTCGTTCGCACTGCGTGTATAGACGGAGGATGAACCACATCCAACGTTATGTGCAGACAAGTTTCAAGTTTCGGTTTTTTTTTTTTCATCTCATTGTCGCCACTGTACAAACACACTTAAGCAAATTTCCCACTGCACTGCCAGACACCACAAGAAACAAAGGAGCGAACAGGAGAACAAAAAAAAAAAAAAAAACCCATCCTTAGATAAAGAACGACTTTGCGCTTTTTATTTAATGCCCATGGACTAGGACATACACAACTAGCGAGCATGCACAGGATAAATTTGCAGGAAATTGGTAAGAGTATAGTCACATATTACAGGCCCCCAGGCCCCCAGGCTCCCACTGCCATCCACCACTTTTAAATAGAACAAAACCGAGTTTAGACTTTAGAGGTGGGAAAAAATGAGGAACGACAGTCTGCTGCTGCTGGGTTATTTAAGCTAGTCCTCCTTGTCTGCGAGCAAAAGTCCTCTAATCGTCTTGCAAAGAGCGGAAGCTCGGGCAAAGGACAAAGAAAAGGTGAAACATAACGGAAAACAAATTATTTCAGGGGAAAAATTGCTGCGAATAAAAATGTCACTGCTGTGGAATGGGATAAATAAATTTATGAACAATTTGGCTTTCTTCGCTTTTCGTCCTTTTTTTTTTGTATGTGTGTGTGTGTTTGGCCATATATGAATTGGTATAAGAAAACTATGTCCCAGCGGCGACGATGGTATCGGTTATTGTTATGAAATTTGTGTGACTTTATGTTTGACAGGAAATCTGCAAATGAAGGGGCATTCTCGTTTTTATAGGGTCCTTTCTCCCATGGAAAAATATGCTCTGCTGAATGAGGCAAACTTCCTTCTGGGTAAAGTTGTCAATTGAGTTTTTCTTCATTCAAGTTGAGCGTGCATCCTGTTTTATTGTCGGGCACAAGGGTCGTCGGTTGATTTGGAGAGCATGGCTTGATAGTTTATTTTATCGCTAGGATGACACTTTTTTAAGCGCGTTGTAAAAGGCGCAGACACAGACACAGAAGAAATGGTTGGGTACGTTTGAAAGAAGGGTTGCGTCGTCGCTGATAAACGTATATTTCACTTTTATAACAGCCGAACTTTGGGATTCGTTTTGTGTTTTCCTGGCGGAGATAAATGCTTAAGGGAATGATGTGATAAAAGGTTATTTGAACTGGTTTATGGTTTTGGAGATTGTGAATCATAGATGAAGGAGGTAGTCAAACGCAGGAATGTGAGTAGGATATGTCTGATTGCAGAGGGTTTTGAAAATTTGGTAAGTGAATTATGTGAATACGTGAAGGCGCGTGTTTTATTTATCAAAAAAATAGGTATCCATTCAAAACGAAAGGTTGTGAGAAGGTAGGTCAAAAGGGTCTTATGGAATCCTGTTGCGGGAACTTATCACATTTATAACAATGTATCCAATTAGTCTGATTTTGATATTTTTATCGATAGAAACTCTGTGCTTGACAAAACGGTTTTAAAGCAAAGGAAAAAAGTTCTTAAACTTAAACCCCAACGACAATAACCAAAGGTGGCACTATCGTCATATCACCACAGATGTTTCTAAAGCCACCCACTCAGAGTCAGCTGATTGACAATGAGTGCCTGTGGTTAGTCTTGGGCTCATGTCGAGTTGCACCTAGACCGAAATAGGTCCATTATGCTGATGAGTGCGTATATCCGTTTTAAACAAAAAAAGTTGGCAGCGCGAAACGCAGAAGGAGCTGCTGTCTCAGAGTTCAAATCTTTTAGATCGAGTTTCAGACTGTTCGAGACATCACACCTAGCAGCTGACAGAATACACTTCTTTGCCATAGTCCAGCACTGTGCCATATCAGAAATATAATTTTTGGATAGTAATGGACCAAAAAATATTTCTCCTGCAGCTCTAAAACTGCATTTGCATGACCCATGGAATAATGACTTGCCAATCTTCAACGGTTTCATAGGTTTCTATAGCGTGGGTGCTCATAAGCCCCGAGGGGATAATAATGGGTCTGAGTGTATTGGGGTTCAATTTTCTCCAGTCTGGTCAAACCACTTACATTAAAGTGCCTTCAATGACAGCTCTATAGAGCGGTATCTTACTGAAAACTCGTGCACACAATTTTGTCCTGTTCGATGCTAGGAAATGTCGATTTTACCAAACCACTGAGGAGGTGATTGCCTTGGTAGGTCTTCCAGAGAAAGACAAACATTAAGGAACGGCAGCTGTAGAGTAGCCTCAGAAATAGAAGTAGCTGCTGAGCAAGCTCGGCCTTTACCAAAGGTGTTCATTGCCATCATCACCGACCTCGAAGAAGTAGAGTTTTTTTTTATAATATTTGCGTCCAGAATTGGTCAGATGGGCCTGGCTTCGACATTATAGCTTAAATTTATCCATTTGGTCCTTGCTTTCCATACAGCCTTAGCAAGAGAGGTTGGTCTAACATGGGATAGAAAAAAAGGCTCATTCATAATGTACAAGATCTAACCATTAATGCCTTCGATTCGATAAATCTTTCGGGTCGGAGTGTCAGTCAACTAGACATGGGACTTATCCTCTTCAGACCGTAGGTGCACATATGTGCACATTTGTAAAAACATTTATTTGGTACACTACATCCATCTTTTCGCAATTAGCTGCAGTTAAGTATCAAGTATATATAATCATTTTGCGGTATAAATTTTTAGATGGCTCTAAGCGTTTAATAACTTTCATTATTTGAATTTTATAGTAGGCCAGTTTTATCGTTTTTTTTGGGTTCCTCAGATTGAAAAAGTAATTATTCAGGTAAAAATTTTAAATTGCTGTTTCGCAGTATTATTTCTTTTGTGTGATGTGCTACTGAGTTCAATTTTAGTTTGTAAGTTCGAAAATATTATCTTTTCATGTTATTTCTAACAAAACTGAGCTATATTTGAGCTACATACTTTGGAGTTACACATAATATGTGTACTTCAGGACTATATACTAGTTCCATTTTTTTTACGATAGATTTTCATCGAAATACAGGCTTCCTAGATGCAAATTTCGCTGCCGTACAATCTGCATAAAGTGACAGGTTTATTTATGCATTTGAAAAAACAACTTTTTTTAACTGTATCAATTTTTAATAAAGTAAAATTAGGGTATTTTATGCCATGACAGACCTGAGGTACACATATGTGCACCAGGAATTTGTCCATGAAGTTAACAAAAATATTTTTTTTTTTAAATACAAATCTCTTATTTCATCTCATTAAAGATTAAAAATCCACTAAAATCTATCATTTTCCTGCTTTTATTCGTCTGGGTCTGAAGAGGTTATTAAAAAAAATTTGAACTCCTGATGTTCATCAATTCTGACATAACTATAGAGGAACTCAAAAATGTTGGTCGCAAAATTATGTACGTCTGTCTATCTGTCTGTTCTTCCACAGGCCTACAGCCTGAACGGCTGCCCGGATTCGTTCAAACTTCGGATTTGGAGTTTGGGGCTCACAGCTCGGGGCTGTTTTTTTTTTTTTTTTGCAAGCTAACCTTAATATTAATGGTACTTCAAAAATAAAATGTTCGTATACCAGTTTGATTTGCTCGAAAACGGCTTCAACGATTTCAACCAAAATTGATATTTAAGCTTAAGTGTGTGAGGTTATCATGACTGTATACTCAGTTTTTGACTAAAAATTCGAATCATGGTACTTTTGAAATTTTGACATATCTCAAAAACGGTCCATGCGATTGTAACAAAAATTTATTTATTTATTTCTAGGCTAATATGGTCATTTCTAACTTTGGAAAAAGCCATTTTTTTAAAACTTAGTTTTCCTTAGTTTACTTGAAAACGGCATTAACGATTTAGACCAAAATGCAAACTTAGAGTAAGACTGATGTTTTTACAATTATTGTCTCCTTAATTTTCAATTCGAATCACCGAAAACGCTAATTTTAAAAACTTGCTTCTCAGATCTTCACAATCTAATCTAATAAAATAAGAAAACATCCCACCAAACTTTTGATGACTGAAAAAGTTTCGTTCGACTCAGTCGTGCACTTTATTTTAAGTGCATAAGAGTGCACCTGGAAAAGGATATACAAATGAGTGTATCTTTTATGGACTTTTGCCTTGTGGACTTATGACCCTGCGCCGTTTGATAATAGCGATATCTTGATGATAAAGAAGACTACCTACATTGTAAAGTAGAGAGGTTGTCTCTGCATGTGTTGCACATTGGTATTCCAGACGATGCGTGCTTAGTTGTAGTTTCCATCCCCAGCGATCCACGATTCTCAACATAAAGTATCAGCAGACTTCGATATTTACTCATCTACCTTCCCAACCATAGACCTAGCATATGTAAAACCCTTTTAAAGCTGCACGTTGAATAAGTAGCATTTGCCCATAGAATTTTGAAAGCCTTTTCAGTCATTTATTCAGTCCTCAATTGCATCATCGACTAAAATATCGTGTGATCATACCTGCTGAACACCACAAACGACCCATAGCCAGCCCATATCAATAGGCTATCCAATAAAATAATTGGCAATGGTCGCCAAAACTATACCTACCGACAAACCATGCAACATGAAGTACAATTAAAATTCCCAAAACAGAACAAACTCTCCGAACGATGTCAACACAAGGACACTGCAGCATTTGGTTTTTGGGGAAAACAACTACGAAAAACAAACCGCACATGTCATATCATTATCCTTATCTGAGGTTGCAGTTTCGGGTGCGGTTTGTGCCGCTCAACCCTATATAAAGCGCCCCTTGACGAGCCTATCGTTTACAGAAAATCTCTGGCAATTCAAAAACTCAATTCCCTGCCAAACACGTGCAATCAAAATCAGAGCATCAAGACGACTGAAGGAGGCCAACAATGAAGAAATGGAGAATCCCCCTTCGTACAGCACTCATCAAAATCCGAACGGATATTGTTATAAATATGTATGCCTTCTGATGAACCTCAGGTCCATCCTCGCATCTAGATACGGCTCTGGAAAATTCACTTGAATGGAGCGAGCAGTGCGGGCCAACTCCGGCAATGGAATTTCTGTCCAATTGGAGTACAAATAAAACGATTTGGCATCGATCCCAGACATCGTCATATGGATATTCCCCATTTCACTAATATTAGATGCAAAATAAAGAACCGAGCGGAATGGAGCAGATGAATGAAACAGGAAATTGCATGCTCACATGCGGTGCCTCTGGAGTGATGCCGCTTCAGCGTTCAGCTCCTGCTTCCAGTCAAGCCGCATCGGGGCAAAGGGACGAGCTCTCTGATGGGGGCTGATGTTGCGCCGATGAGTAGTGCGGTAGGTGTGTCTATTTTTGGAAATTGTCACGTTCGAGGTTTTGCATAGGTTTGCGCACACAAGGAAGGCGATGATTTTAAATTTTATTTGTATGGTCTGCTGAGAGACGGCGACGATTGAGCTGAAGAGCAGATGGATAGGGCATGGCTATGGGCATTCGCATTCCTAATTGGCAAAACGAAGTTAGCGTGCAAAAAGTATCGCCAGCCTGCAAATAGAACTTATTATGACTTATCCGGCTGCCAGCGCGTTTATTAAATGCAAGTGACGGAAATGATTCGAATTGATGGAGGACTATGCCGCCAACTGATGTTTGGAGGAATTTATTTCCATAAAAATGTTGGTCACCTTTCAAAGGCTCTTATCTGATCCCTCAGAGGACGACTTATAATCAGACTTGGCCATGGAGTAGGCCACGAAGAGAACTTGGAATTTTTTCTCGAGCCGTACTCTTAATGAAGAACAAGGTCGGTGCGGTCCGGCTGGATTCAAAGATATTGATGTGCAGGACATATGGTTTTAGTGAAGCGTTGCAGCGATAGACTTTTTGCATTCAAAGGTATGATGTGTCGACGAAAACAAACATCTTCTCGAAGTCTCCCTCGTAAATTTTAAAGGCTGTATCTATATATATAAAAATGGATCTTGGTTTGTTCGGATGCTTAAAACTAGAAAACGACTGGACCAAATTGGATACTTCCTTCTGCGGATTTGTTCGTAATTGCTCCGCGAAGGTTTAGGAAAAAAGAAAAATTGAAAAAATTAAGAAAATTGCGCGGAAAATTAGAAAATTAAAGTTTGTATGGGGAAATACACTTTGAAAAAAAAAAAATTAATTGGATAGAAATCAAGAAGTGACACTTCAAATAAATAAAAAAAAAATATTTTGAATTTTAAAAGCAATTGCTGTTGTCAATTATTTTAATTATTTTCCAAGCAAATTGTTGTTGTCAACGATTTTGAAGTTTTTTCTTTTTTTTTTTAAATATAGGTACCTAAAAACTTTGTTCTAATAAATTATGTTTACTATGTTACATTCAGTAACTTTTTGAAATGAAGTAGATAGGTACTTTGATTATACAAAGATGATAAATTATGGCCGACGATATTTTGCATCGAATTCGCACTGTGACATCGGATAATGAACTGGAGATGTCAGATGAAATGCGCAACAAAGCTTTGATTTGACGCATTTAATCGAGAATTGGAGCGAGAAATTTCCCTTGGTCGCGGCATGACGCGTGAACGGCTGGACCGATTTCGCTAAATTTTTTTGTTGTTTGTTATTGTCAGGAGAAAAATCTTATGAAAGAAAAAATTAAGAAAATTGCGCGGAAAATTAGAAAATTTAAGAATACTTAACCACCATATTAAATTAGGTATATCTAATGTAACCATAACGCTTTTACAATTCAAACTTTTTTGATGTAACCTTATGACGTTGGCATAACATTGACAGAATGCGTGCTGCAAATATCGTCAACGAGGATTTTAACAAAATAAATATCGTTTAAAACAGATGCTTCGATCAGAGTTATTATATTGATAAAATACATATAAAATAATTAATTTATTATTTTTAACAAAAACTGAATTTCTTAGTGCACATCGTCGGAAAATCCTCAACATGTGGCGTTGTAGGCGTATGTCGTTATTCAGGTCAATTAAATTTTCTTTAATAATAATCTTCTTAATTCATACCTATAATTCTTTCGGGATGAAACTCGATGATGATGATATAACTCGATAACCACTGGGTAAATTTTTATGATTCTTCTTTTGTTTTGTTCGTATTGTTGTATTTCAGGTTAAAGCAAACTTAAAAGATAGGATTTTTGACCCGCTATATGGCGTTGTAATCGATCTCCGAAACCACTCACCCGTTTTCAATGAAATTTTATAGATTTATATTCTTCGTTCCCGCTTGAAGGATAGGATACTTTTGGACCTGATAGGTGGCGCTGTTGCCGATCGCCGAAACAGCGCTACTAAGTTGATTGAAATTTTGTAGGGAAAATTCAAAGGCAAACATTCTTATCCCGCAGATTTCGCTTATTAAGAACGATTTACCATTCGTGCGACTTCAATTTCCCGTGCGTCTCGCTTTCGCTATGACATATAATTTATTGCAAGGATAATCGATGGATGTTTGAGTTTGTCAATTTAGTGAAAAAGTGGAAGGTTGGACGACACGTCAAAATCATTGCAGCTTGATTGAAAAAAATCAACATTGCTATTCATCATTTATTTCTATTGCATTTAATATAACTTTTGAATAAAGAATTTTAATTGGTCGAATTACATAAATTAGCAAGTGCTTGGTGCATGTTCGGAATTTATTAACAAATTAACAAATTTGGGCGAAACGAAGTTTGCCGGGTCAGCTAGTATTGTATAAGATCGTGTTCTATATCCTTTCTTACTTTTTTTTTTCAGACGAACGTATGCCTGTTGAATGGATCCTTAGCATAGACTGCACAGTACACATCAGTATCCTTAACATACGAGTAGTATGAATATGAACGTCTCAGAGAGCGCTTTCTAGTGCAGAAAAATCCACAGTATGGACTATAGTTTTGGAATCTCCGCCAAGCTTGTCCTTGTGTTGAAGATTTTGAAGTGGTCGTCAGTTACAGTTGTGCCTAGGGGGCAATATTTGAACTTGTGTAGTGTGGAATAAACACAGAGCAAGTGAAGTTTGGCAACTATGACAATGAGTGGTGATTGGTGAACTGAAATATTTCCCTTCGAACCGATTGTTCCAACTTACCAATGACTCATAATGATTACACATCCTTCCTGGGGATATTTCAGCTCTAGATATTTTTTCACCGTGAGGTATATTTATAAGACAAACGCGTTTTCCATGGAGCCATGTCCGGGATACTCTTCGTCAAGTATTATACTTCTTTTCTTCTACTCGGCTTTAACGTAGGCTCTCTCTCTCTTCCTCGCTCCTTTTCAAGTGCCTACAGGTTCAGATTAGTATGATACTTTTCTGTATATACGTGATACCTATCCTATTTTGCATATCGATGTTGTGAGTATAATAGCATCCCTAAAAAAATAAATAAATAGTTGGCGCAACAGGCCCGGAGGGGCCCTAGGCCTAGCTTCTCACAACCATTCGTTTTGTGTGAGTTTTTCATTTTTTTGGAACGAATGGAAGGGATCTACAATTTTATGCCGACTCCAAACGGCTAATTGAGAAGCTTTTTCCAGACATTTATACTCTCGGATGTTTGTCAGACGTTCGCGAGAGGTGGCGCAGTGAAAAAACCCTAAGTCGGAATTTGGGTTTTTGCGGGATTCGAACCTCGACCCCTCGCATAGCAGTCCAACACACTAACCACTAAGCTACTGCGCCTACACTGAGAAAAATATGGGTACCAAACCCGAAAATTTCTTTCCTACACCCATAACATGGCAAGCTTACCCATGTCTTGGATGTCATTCCCAAATTGAGGCTAATGTAGCCAACAAAGAGTTACCACAGCTCTTTCGCACGCGGTTGTTAACAAAATTAATTAAAATTAATTTGGGTCGGGTATGAACACCGTACACAAATGTCCTGTTACCCGCTAAGCTTGCTATGTTTGCTTACAACAACCTTTTATCAGCTGCGTTTCCTAGTCGTTACGGTACAAGCACTGCCATACGGCTATGATAACTGTGACAACTGAGTGGTTTTAGGTATAACAACTGACATGCGGCTATGACAGCTCTGTGTTGGTCTAAGCAATTCTCTTACTTCGTTTCTACTGCTATTAGTATCGAAGACATTGCGCTGTTCAGACGCGTTATTAATTTCGCCAGGTAAGAGTTCAATTTTTTTTTTAAACTGTTCTAATATTTTTGTATGCATGTAAATGTATCAAGAGTGAAAAAAAGACACCGATTACTTTTCAATTTTATTTTTAAATACAACAGATAAGGACGAATATATGCAGCTATGAATCGGGTTTCCTTTCATGAGGTTCTGACAGCTCTGTTTATGGGTACCATAAATCTGTTGAGAGGCTGTGGTAGCCTCCACTGCCTTCGCATTAGCTCTGGAAAGAGGTATTTGCAGCTCTGTATGCGGGTCTGATAGCAAACTTTGATGTCCTCAAATATATTTTGTTGGTTACTGCAGCTCTGTTAATGTGCTGTACCCATATAACTGAAGGCACCATACCTTACTTTTGGTTGTACCAGCAACAAAGTTAGCAGTTATTGTGCCTACACAAACAGAGGTGGCGCATTTGGTAGGGCTATCGTAGCTCTGTAGTTTTCTGAGTGTAATAACCTCTGACTTAAAACTGCCTTTCGCAGACCACCAATATTCATGTGTCCTTTTGCCCTTTCGAGTTTTGATTTTATTGCAATACTAGTACTAGCTTACCCGTGCTCGCCTAGTTTCGCCAGAGTTCCACTTCGCACAAACACACAACACTTTCTCCACTGAACGCTGGGAAAATCCAACGATCTAGCTATGAAATTTAGAGTTTATTGCTTATTGTTTGGCTTCAGGACAACGTACAAAGATGATTTATATCTTAAAACCTTTGTACATAATCGAACTTTATATTAAACAAAATTCTATTTCATTTCGATGAGCCATTCCAAAACTAGGAGTTAGAAGGCATTCGAGAATTATAACTTTTCTTAGATATCAGCTTATATTTACGCTTCCGGACAGCGGATAATGGTAAAACTTATCCTATAGTCTAATCTCGACAATTTTCAATGCAACTGTGAAAACCGGAATCAATTTCGGGCAGTACTTTTTTAATCTATTCCGAACAAACACCTTACAGCCGAAATAAAAGTTACAGTTTTGTTATCCATCGGTGGCAGCTTCTTTTTTAGTTTATTAAACGGACCCGAGAAACGGGCAATACTACTACTACTTATGCGCGAACTCTTGGAGTACTTCTTGTGGCTTCTTTCTCGTTTTCAGACCTATTTTCGATTGGTTTCGAAACATTACACAGCACTTTCATCGTGTGGTCTGAAACCTTTATGAAGGTATTTTGGTGCAATTTTTTTCAGAAAATAAATTTGCGTGTTAAAAGTGAGGTTATCCAATTGGGTTGCGGGCATTCATTGCAAATGCGAATGCTATCTTGGAACAGGAAAAGCATTTGTCATTTCGTTGATCTCAAATTGCGTTGACTGTTGCATCCTTTAGCATTGCTGCCACATTGTTGGAAGTCGGTCGGCAGTTGAAAGAAGGATGAAGGATTTACGAGGTGATTCGAGACGATTTGGTGGGGCTATAATATTGCTCTTCACAGATTTTCGTCAAACGCTTCCTGTCATTGTCATCCCGAATTCTACTTCTGCCGATGAACTTAATGCATGTCTAAAATCGCCGTCTTTGTGGTGGCATATCAAGTTGGAATTTGACCACGAACATGAGGCTCCGTCTAAACTGGTATGGTATTCAGATTATTTATGGTTTTCACTTTAGAACTTTTGGGAGAAGTGCGCCACCATTATCTAGGGAGGACTAGATTAGATTAGATTGTAGGGCAGGAGAGCTTTCAATGAGCTCTGTCACTGCGGCTACTTAGAGGATCCTATTGTGCCTTCCCTCGTAAATTCTTAGAGCCATATTTTCACTCCAGAGACCGTCAGGAAGACAAGGATCTTCTCTGGGTGTATATTCGCAAGAGATGCTGAATCAACGATTTCATCACCAAGGATGTTTTTTCTGAGACTACATAGGGCCGGACATTCTGTGATTATGTGAAGAGAGGATTCGTCACTCTCGAGACAAAGTCTACAGATGGCATCCGGTGAGAGGCCAATGCGGTGAAGATGTTTTTTCACGCGACCGTGGCCACTGATTATTCCTGTTGGTATTCTCAGGTTGTTTTTATCCAGATTAATCAAGAAGAGTGATTTTCTGGAGGAGAATTTGGGGAAGAATGTTCTGGTGCAATTCTGCCCATCTGTATTTTGCCAGATCTCGTTAGACTCTATACGAGATTGGTTCTAGATGTAGTTCCTGAAATGATTTTTGCAGACTCCGCAGAAGGGTTCAGGTCCGATGAGTGGAGCTCTGATTTAGCCAGGGAGGACTAAAAAATTTAACTGAAAGCAAATAGTGATACAATTCCAACTCCGGAGCTATTTGGTGTAGCTTTGCACCACTCTCTCTCGTACAGCAACCAAGCTTTTGGTGTCGCTTGAAAAAGGACACTTTTGGGGAAGTAGAATCTTTAATTGGTAGCCAATTACTCTTTCGTGCAACTGTTTCTGGAACAGTTTCTCAATTTATTCGTTCAGACTGAGCTCGAATGGTTGTGAGAAGCTATAGGCCTAGGGTACCGGTAAGCGACGGAGGCCATGTGATTTCAAATTGGCAGGATTTTCGTGGCCAATCAAAGGCACATAGAAATTACGAATTAATTTCGTCCACACTTCAAGAACAGATTAGGAAGGACATTTGTGCACGAATTTAAACGCCTGCTAAAGAACTCATAGTGCCCCAGCTAAATCGCCATCATTAACATGTCTCACACCAATCGACAAAGCCACTTGAATTTAATTAATTGCCTGACCCACTATTGTTAGGCTCTGACACCGTTTCTCCATCGATTTACGTCATAATTAGACTGTGGCCACTTAACTGATTGAGCAAGGATCCCCACACAATATTCCCACCATCATCGGCAGCAAGCAGGTTCCCGAAATCTGTTGTTACGCAGTGCGCCCGCTTGTTAATGTGTCACAAGCGTACACTACTTGTGATATCCACCCCAATCCCTGTCAATTATAACAATTCATAATCCCAGAGATAAATCAGAAATATTGCCGGCACCGTGTCGTCGTCGTCGTCGTCCTGGCGGATTAAATTAGCTAAATAATGATATTGTCCTTAATCAGTCGTTATCTCTCGATTAATTGCGACGTCCGGGGGTATCCCTGTGGCCAACAACATCGGGCTCCAAACAGTAAACAATGCGCAAGAGTGAGAGATAGAGAGACAAGTGAATTCATGACGGAAAAAGTTTTCCTTGTTCTCACTCGTATATCCTGCTCGCGTGTCGTAGTCATGTATACCTACCGAATGACCAGAAGGCGTCTTAGGTAGATCTCCACGCCAAGTCACACAGAAGCAGCGCTCACACTCACACTGCGGTGTATTAGATTCCACTAAGAGGCGAGTTCATGAAACATTCATTAAGGACATTCGTGTTCATTTCCTTTTATCGCTTTGAGGAATAAAAAAAAAAAAAAACAAGAAAACAACAAGACTCCATAGTTTTCTTTTCTTGTTTTCGCTCAGTCCAGATAGGAATCGTGTGGGAACTTTGCCAGTGTACGATCTACGACCTACGAGTACTCCGCCGGAATACGAGTATGCTTGTGACAAGTCGGGTGTAATGTCAAGTATCCTAGGTGAGTAGGTTCATTCGTTTAATGCGCTGCAATGTCCCTTTTGCCATTTTCTTAAGAACCTGCAGAAAGTTTTTCACTGCTCTTTTAAAGGAGTTTGCAGTTTTGGCGCGAAGCCTCCTTCCTAAAAAAAAAAAAAAAAAAAATAGGAAAAGAAAAAGAACCCCAGCAAAAGGATAAACGGATACACATGATGTTGTAAGTTAAGCCCGAAAAAGTTCTAAGGATATTTTGTTGTAGCTCACGCCAGTGTTATTTGCTTTTAGCTTAAGCTTATGTTGTCGCCTCGTCTCTAGACTTTGCCACGAGTTTCACTTTGTAACTTTATCCTTGTTCATGCACTGGGTTCGGGTCAATGGTGGCTGATTTACTCAATGCAAGGATGTTATTTTTATTAGATAGTCTGTTTGCTTACATTCTTTTTTGCTTTTTTTCTTTTGTTTGCGCACTCTGTACAACTGCTCAGTCTTCTTGATTAACTTCTTAGTTTTAATTCGGTTTAAAGTTAGTCCTTCGAGTGAATAGATGTAGACTGCGTCGGCCGAGATATGGAATGATTCTTGTTGTGTCGACAGGATGCGGGGGTATATATAGTAAGTTGTTTATCCTGCAATTGATAGGACGACTTGGTTTACTTTTTTTTTTGTCTGGCTAATTGTCGTCTCTTTGTCTGTTTTTCTTTGGGGTTTTTTTTTTGGTCTGTCAAAACGATACACCAATGTCCTTGTTTGGGTAATTAAATTGAATTTTGTTAAACGAAATGAGCAACAAACGAAAAACGAAACAAGTTTAAACAGAAAAGTTTTGTTTACGGATGGGTGAAAAGTTTTAAATTAGGAAAACTTTCGAGAGGATACTCCGCTGAAGGGGACACTTTGTGCAGAGTGCTGCCATACATAGTTGGTTGCGGTCTGCGCAAATTGTGGGATACCGGATGAGCGGAATCCTTATTTTTATGTAACTACGTGAGGTTATAATTGGTTCCCTCTTCTCTATCCAAGAGCTCAAGTGGCTGGTTAAATTTCTAAAGAAAACTATTTGCTAGCCTCAAAATTGAAAACATAAACCGCCGCACTGTGCGTGTACATATTTTCTGTGGGTGACTTAAATAATTTTGCAAGAGTAAAGGGCCATTGCAGGCAGTTAGATGATAATGAGGTAGATGGAACTGGGATCAACTAACTTGAAAATATTGGCAAAATTAACTTTAGTAGTAGTAGTAGTTGCATATTCTAGTTTCCCCTTGAAAACCTTTCATAACTAAGACTAGGACAAAAGCTTGCTTTAGATACCTAGGCAGGCACCCCGACAAATTATGGTTATTTTATAAATAAGGCAGCTATTTCCATTATTATGAACATGCAGTCTCACACCTTACTGATGCCACTTGCAGTTGAAAGATCGATTCTTTCTCTGAGCTAAACATAGCCTGTGCTACCAAATTTAATATTGAAACGTTTTTAGCAAAGGCACTTGGAGTTTAGGCTGTCTGGTGGTCTTTATAGCACAACAGAAAGAGTTGCGATTAAGACTTGTCTATCAATCCGTTTGATATCTGAATGCCAACTGCAAAGGTCTTGTCAAGTCTGCTAACAAAGCTGCTACTAATTAATTTGGCTTCGAAAGAAGGCCTATAAGAATCTGTGGTAAATAAATAAACATTTTTGGGATGGACGGATAAAGACATATCTAATACTCGTTAGACTGGTGCACTGTTTTTCCAGTGCTCCTTACGACCTTCCCATATCAGCCATTTTAACAGTTCAACACGTGTATAGGGTCCGTAAAGTTTATTGATACAAACTATAAAAGGTAGCTTTCTCTCAAAACCTCTCAAGGTATTTCTATCCTTTTTCGACAAAGCCTACTCCTTGGCACAACATGGAACAACCGGGATAATCAAGGTTTTGCACAACATCTCCTTGATTTAACTAGGAAGGGTAGTAATTCTTAAATTCCTGCCCAAAAAAAGATTGGCTGCAGTATAATTCATCGCTGTATCACTGTGGCGATGTCAGTTTATAAGGTTGCTTACTGGAGGCCACGTTGACAAAGTCAGCTACTACCTTAATCCAAGTGATATCAATCCATAGCAAACTTTTTCCTGTATCGCCGATGTTGAAGTCCCCGTTTCGAAAACAGGCTCTACTTCGGTCTACCTACTTACTTATTAGGCAGAATGATATTTTCGGTTTCCTTTTTAAAACTTGCAAGCCTTCCCCTGCCTGCTCACCGAGTTTTTCTGACATTATGAAACCAGCAAATCTAAGAAGTTGATCGGACTTTTGAAAAATTGTACTACTGATGTTGGCTTGCAAGCTTCGTAAAATAGTTGCTAAGGAAGTATGTTGACACGGAGCATTACCTTGTTTTAAACCATTTTCGACACCAAAGTGTTTAGTGGTGATTTTTCAAATTTCTACAGAGCTGCGAGATTTCTCCGTCATCATCTTACAAAAGCGAATGAGTTTGGCAGAAACATTGACAACTTTGAAGCATTTAAAGAGGTGGTACGTCTGTGCCCTTTATGTGGAACTCCAGTGTCTTCTCTTTTTTTTGTCGGATTGTGCAGACTTGTGTTAAGACTGACCTTGGCTTAAAACCACACTGGCATGGAGTGCTCAGTGGGGCAGAACCTGAATTGTTATACAAAAATTTCGTGATTCTTTTCAGACACATCAGAACTCGACTTTGTGGTCCTTTTTTCGATCAGAGTATGATCGGAGCGCGCTCTATGAGCTCAGAATAAATTGACTGAGTAGGCTGAGTTAAAAGCTGATTACACCTACAGACCCACTTCCAGTCACATTTGACAAAAAAAAAAAAAAAAAAAACAGGAAAAACAAAAAAACATCAGCACCATCTGAGCACGTTCGGTTCAGAGCGCCTTCGTAATGCTCGAGCTCAGTTCAGTGCTCAAATTAATTAATTTCGAAACGAAAACAACAAACAATCTGCCAACAGAAAACTACAATCGACACGGTGACTTAAATCCATCTACCCCTTGTAACAATATGCCAATCACTTTTCCCATACCAGCTACCTAGTCTCCAACCCCCATATATAACTCACACCGTATGAGTCATACATACCCTATGCAAGACACGAACCTACACCCTAAATGGTACACAATCAGTTAAACACATTTCGGTACTCCTCTTTTAACGACTACCAAATTACATAATCGTAACTAAGGGCATAACAACTTCCGTTAAGTAAACATTCCGCGCGCTCAAAGACGCATTTTGCACACCTTCATCCATAAAGCGTTCATCTTTTCAACTCGTCGAAAGGAGTAAAACTTTGACAAAGTTTAAACGAAAATCTTTACCAAGAATTTTGTAAAACTTTTCCAAAATATGCTCTCGAAACTATTCGCCTCGATGATTGACTTGGAGTTTTTTTTTTTTTGGCCAACCTTCCCAAATAGGCCTCAACTATATCTGTTGTGTGCAGAAATCATAATTTATCTTCCTCAAAGCATAGCGTGAGTGTAGGAGTTGGAGCCAACTTTAACTCTCAAACTTTACACCGCTTTGGGTGGAGCGGAGTGTGGCGGGGAGGGGGTTGGCAACCTGTTCTCGCAGTATGTTTATTCTCAATGATTTTATGTCAAAAGCAATTTGGCTGAAAATGAAGAAGTTCGTGTTGGAAATGGGAAAATCTCTTACTTTTTCACTAAAATGCCAGGAGGGAGAGACGGTACGTGCGGTACTGATACCTCCAAGAGAATATGACATAATAAATAATTGTATCTTGTCTGTGAAATTTGTTAAATTTTCACCGGAAGCAGAGACGGGTGGAAAATACCTACAACCTCCAACTATGTCATTAGTAACGGTAATAAGTATCGCGTAAAGTGAGAGTATATCCGTTCATACACAGTCTTTGTCGCAGTCCAATGAGGAGCGCCCGATGTGCGTATTCCAAAAACCTTCAAGTATTTTGTCATTTAATTCCAAAAACCTTCAAGTATTTTGTCGTTTAAGTGGTATAAGGTCTGTTGCTACCATGCCACGTCAAGAACACATAAATGGGAAATTAATTTTTAGCATGTTGGCGCGGTAGTTTTCTTATGGAAAGGGGTGTGCTTATTAGTGCAGGCATTCATGAGTTATAAATATTCTCCGTTGTACAGTAAGCTTTAAAGATAAAAGAAGGGTTTCCCACATGGATTGTGAGAGATCTTATTCCCAAACAGCCTTGACAGGAGGACGAGACTTTTGGTATATAAACTTTGAAGAATACAAAAAGTAATAGAACTCGACAAAGAATATATAAACTAGCTAACCCGTGCCCGCCTTGCTTTGCTTCCGGACAGCGGATAATGGCAAAACATATCCTATAGTCTAGTCTCGACAATTTTCAATGCAACTGTGAAAACCGTAATCAATTTCGAGCAGTACTTTTTTAATCTATTCCGAACAAACACCTTACAGGCAGAATAAAAGTAACAGTTTTATTATAAAGGGTTTTCCAATAAGAGGTGTTATTGTGAATGACCCGCTATTTCGGTAGCTGTCACTTTTGAAACATTTGACAAGTAGAAACCACGCTATTACGAAAAATGGAACGATACACGCTTCAACAATGCATTGAAATTATTAAAATTCACTTAAAAAATGGTGAAAATCTTGCAGTCACAGTTCGCAAAACTTAAGCATTTTTTGGTCGTCGTGAAGCACCTTGTCGGACCGCAATACAGAAATTGGTGGAAAAATTCGAGCTGTTGGGACAAGTTAGTGATGTGAAGAATAAAACCCGTGCACGTCGCTCAAGAACAACTGAGAATATTGCTGCTGTAGCCCAAAGTGTTGAAGAAAACCCAGGTTTGTTCATTCCTCGTCGTTCTTTGGAATTTGGCATTCCACAAACGTCATTACACCGTATTTTGCATAAAGACTTGGGTATTAAGGCTTATAAAGTTCAGTTAACACAAGAATTCAAGCTGGCCGATCATCAACAACGTCGTGTCTTTGCTGATTGGGTCCTTGAAATGCATGAAAATGATCCGGAATTCCATCGAAAAATCATCTTGACTGATGAGGCCCATTTCCACCTCGGTGGCTAAGTCAACAAGCAAAATTCGGAAAACCCAAGAGTTATTGTTGAGAAGCCTCTGCATCCTCAACGTGTGACTGTTTGGTGCGGTTTATGGTCCGGCGGGGTCATTGGACCTTACTTTTTTAAAAATGAGGTTGGATCAACAGTTACGGTAAATGGATTGCGCTATCGAGAGATGATTAATGATTTTGCTATGGTTGGAGTTGGTTGGTATTGATCTGGACAACGTTTACTTTTAACAAGACGGCGCTACGTGCCAAACAAGCAAAGAAACCATTGATCTTTTACGGGAAAAGTTTCCAGACCGTGTTATCTCTCGAAGAGGTGATCAGAATTGGCCACCGAGATCTTGTGATTTAACACCTTGCGACTTCTTCCTTTGGGGCCACGTGAAAGACAAGGTCTACGCCAACAGCTCAGCGTCGATTCAAGACCGTAGAGATAAAATTCGTGAGGCTATCGAGGACATAGGGCAGCCACTTTGCGATTTGGTTATGGAAAATTTCATGAAAAGGATATGGTCCTGTATGCGTGCTCGTGGTCGCTATTTGGCTGATGTTGTTTTTCATTGTTAACGGCATACCTTCTTCTTTATTATGAAATAAACATTTTCTGTCATTTATCTCAAAAAATGACATCTTTGAATATTAAATTAACACCTCTTATTGGAAAACTCTAGTAAGATAGATTTAAAAATCACGACATATGGGAAAATGCGATGAGTAATACGCCGCAAAAACGCTTTAAAAACATGCCTCAAGATGTATAAAAAGTTGTCGAAAAAATGATCTTCAGAAAAGCTTTGGAAACGCACAGAAAAAAGATATTTCAAAATTTGTCGCAACGTGTGGAAGAAAGAGTTTTATTAGAAAAAAGCTTTAGCATGAATGGAAAAATTGCATCGAAAAAGATGGAGATAGTCAAAAAGAAAAATGCGACAGAAAATGGCGTACGAAAAGTGCTCAAAATCGCGATTGCAAAAAATACAGAAAAAGGTATCAGCTTTATCTATAATATTCTTGCTTCAATCGAACTTGGAAGCATTACTTTTTATTGCAAATCTATTTGGCTTGCTGCTTTACAAAGCAAAGATTATTGTGTGTTATTTCTGACGAATTTTCTATAAAGGTTTTTCACAATTTTATAAGCAAACTAGCTGTGCCCGCAACTTCGTACGCGGCGTGAGACTGTGTAATTTCCAATAAAAGAGATTTGACCATTTTCTCAACGGCGTATTTGTTTAAAATCAACAGTCTAAAAAAGCGGTGAACATAGTCAATGTGAAACAATAAATAAAACAAATCTATTTACCTAAAACACCAATTTAAGAAAATTAAATTCCACAGCGCAAGTACTAAAGTTCCACTTCCTTACTGTAGGTATCGACGTAGGTAATATCAAAACAACCACTAAAACAAAAACCTTGAACTCAATTTCTATATACACCACCATACGTCCGTCAGCACACGTCTTCAGCCATCTGCGCACTTCCTCAGAAACACATTGTCGCTGTTGATTACATACACATTCACGTCGCATACTTCTCTTTCGTTTCACTTAATTTGGAGAAAACACCACGCAGTTTTTTTTTCATATGAACGTGCTTGTGCGATGTGCGCCACCCAACCACCCCAAAGCAGAACAACGATCAAGAACCGCGCATGCTGATAATGTTCGATTTGAGAAATTTTAGGTTTTAGGTTGTAGCTCAGCTTCTAGAGGACATAGAAAGCTGATTGACGGCTTGAAATAACTATAAAAATGTTGGCTCTCCTAAGTATTTTGTTCTGTTTGCATTGATTAAGAATTGTTTAAGTAATGGCAAGTAAAAAGGCAGTAAAGTCAGTCAAAAAAACACATTTTAGTCAAAAACGCTCCAAAAAATAGGCATGGCATTGAAAGGAATAGCCTATGTGTTTCTCAGAATCTTAAGGACCATTTCAAAAAAAAGTTTCATCGAAATCTGTGCAGTAGTTTTCACGCCATTAGGTAACAAAGAAAATGCCTACAGTTTTATTATATGTATAGATTTTTAAAGTCTAAACTACCATTCTTATTTTTTTTTTTGTTTTTCATGAAATTTTCAGCACGTTTATTAACACTTTGTCGCGGTGTTTTGGGGATTTTGCACGATAGTCGTTTTCGTTCGTTATTTTGTATGCGTTCTTTAGGTTTTTATTTTTTTATTTTACAAAGATCAGCCAGTATTTGCACAACAGGGACACTCAGGTCCACTCCTTCGGCCGCTTTGGACACAATACTATACCTTCTTCCTATCGATATCTACGGGAAATTGGTTGCGTCTATGGAAGCCTTAAGAGAGAATCTCAGAAATGGACCAACTCTCAGACAGGCCATATAATTATTCTCCCTGGCACAATCCCAAATAAAACGGATTATACTACCTACTCCCTTCGAGGACTTTAAAACTCAAAACTATATGCTAGAAGGACTCAGAGACTTCTCTCTACAAGTAGAAACAGAATCAGCTCCGTAGTGGGAGCATTAGGAGGACACTGTTTAATAGGTAGGCACGCTTGCAGATTGGGAACATAATGATTTCTGCATGAGCTGCATGGATGAGAAGAAAAAAGAAACCGTCCTTAATCTTCTTTGTATCTGAACAGCTCTTCTACGGGAAAATTTGGGAAAAACCAACTTAGGTGAATACTTCTTTGAGGACCTATGTAAGTGACTTGTCTCGCACAGACATGCGCTGTATAAGAAAACACATTACAAACTCCAAATGGTTTTAATGATCTTCAATATATACTCAGCGTTATAGCAGTAGTTGCTCCTATCGACTACTGCCCGCACCAC
This sequence comes from Cheilosia urbana, assembly GCA_946477585.1. Taxonomy (NCBI): domain Eukaryota; kingdom Metazoa; phylum Arthropoda; class Insecta; order Diptera; family Syrphidae; genus Cheilosia; species Cheilosia urbana. The sequence continues at coordinate 11,061,093 of OX297854.1, read as the reverse complement.
CCGCGTCTCTTAGACGGGCTCTTTGTAGATTCGAATCGAGAGGTAGATTGCTTAGGCCACCCTTCGTATATCCGAAACGAACCGTCACTCGGTCAAACTCACCTTTTGATCAAGTTGAAACACCTCGCAATATGCATAGTAAACATCAGGCCGATTACTATAATCACCGCTGTTTGCAACATCCGCCCAATTTGATAAGTCGCCAGAGGATACAGGCGGCGATCTAACCGATACGGTGACCAGCAAATCCGATGGCTTACTGTCGAGCGATCACCTCCTCCTTGACCACCCATATTAAACCTCACAAACCAAGAAAGGTACATAACGATCTGATGATAATCACCGATAACGTATACCAGTTTACGTCATTTTGAAGAGATAACGGAGGTTTATAAGACTGTTTCGGTCCCCCTTCCCCTATCCGAGGATAAACTGCCCGATTCTCTCTACGAGACGTAAGAGGATTGCACACGAATTCAAATTGTCATAAGCACAATGACAGCAATAATGCGCCCAATAGCATGTCCGGCCTAGATAGCACTCTGGCCTCCCTCCCTCCCCTCCTCTCCTTCCATTTAACTCATGTGGTATCACAAGAGACCTAAACTAAGTTGGTCTACGTGTGTTTTTTTTATATTTTTAGGGGAGGAAACAATAAGTTTAATTTAAAGTACATACATACAAATATTTCTATTATAAGTTTAAAATATTTAATTGTTCTGAAATTTAACAAGTTTATTCTTATAGATTTTATGCATTTCTAGCGAAGTATTTAAAAATATCTGTTTTAAATAAATGCTTCGATAAAAACTTAAACAAAAAACGTAAAAAGAACTTATACGAAAATTCGAACTTAAAAGTGTCAAAAATCCATGAAGGGGAGTTCCCCCGCCACGACAAAAACTGTCGTGCAAAATTCGACAAACTTCCCCACAAATTCTTAAGAAACGCATTAATAATCTACAAAAACATAAAGAAAAACGATAAAATAAATCGACAAAAATACGTAGAAAACATGCTAGCAAAAATCCACACACAAAAAGTGTCAAAAAGTTTTTTTCAAAATCATTCTCAAAGTATGTATAAATCGGGGGAAAAAAATACACCAGAAAATACGACGAAAAACGCCTCCAAAACCAGTCGAAAAACAAAGAACACCATAAAAAGAACCTCCGAAGACGCGACAGCAAAAGCGGTAGAAAACGAGCCTAAATAACGCGTCGAAAGCAAAACATAATTTCCCAGATTCACCTTACTGTTCTAATAAATTATTGGCAAAAAATAAATATCCATTTGTCTCAACAGGTCTCTATAGGACTTCTGACAGCCATACCTTGGCTATATCCTCATGGCAACTCCTGGAATCTGAATCGCCTTAATGTTGCCTACTTCAGCAACGAAGGTCCATCTGTATACAGCATTATTATTAATTATTCACTTATAAAACTTGTGACCTTCCGCAGCAGCCGCAAGGATACTCCCTATACCACTCCCTTTGAGGTATTGTTATACGGCAATAATAGATTGACAGCAATTAAGAATTTTCATAAAAGTCAAATGGACCGTGAATTGTCGTGAGTCGATGATGATGGTGATGATGATGATGATGACGATGCCGATACAAGATAATGGGAGAGGGGCGTCCGCCTTATGCGCGGGAGTTTTGCTTGATGGTTCAACACAACTTCAAGTTAAGCTGCAAAAGACTACCTCAATAAATAACGTTATGATCTCTCATTAATTTTATGGCGCAAATCATTAGTCACGAAATCGAGGAAAAAATGTTTTAAATCTTTTTTGCCGCCTCCATCTCTGAGGATGGTTTGTTTGGATCCCTGCTGTGCGATTGATTGCTAAAAGGACTCCCCTACCAACTGTCAAGGGCATCCGACTTGTCTAGTGAAATTTATTTTAGTCCGCCTCAATACCATATCCATTACACAGCCAGACGTAGGGATATGTATGCCAAAAATGTTTGTTAATTACTTTTTTGTGTGCCAACCAGCAGGGGCACGTAGGTGGGGAGCAACATTTTCGAAAATCGATTGGTCAAAGGATGAATCCGCATGGAACGAGTTTTAATGACTCATTGGCTCTGTATAGTCTGCAGCCGAAAAGGATACAAATCAACACAAACAGGAGGTAGGTATGTACGTTAATTCGTTTGGCATAATATCGGTGCGCATCTGTATGTGGCTGGGCATTTATCGGTGTGCATCTGTATATGGCTGGGGCTTGGTAAATAGGATTTTAAATCGGCCCAAAATGACTTTTAAGAGCAATTTTTATTTGGAATTATATCCGCCTACGATTTCGTAAAATGGGAAATTATTGATAAAGTCGATTGTCCAAATCAGGATATCGGTTAATTGAGCGGAAATCGATTTTAATGGGAACGAAAGGATTGCAAGTGTCACAAATGTCATCAATGTTACACAAAGGTGGAAACTGAACGGTAGTAATGTTTGAATAAACGTTAATTATGGCTTGTTGGAGGTTTTCTGTTTTTGACCGGATATGCAGGACTATATTGGTACTGCATACCTTGCCTATGGTGGGGATTCGCAATCGTTTGTAAAAGGCACCGCAATGAAGTGATATCGATACTGGGAAATTGGTTGAATTCGCACCGCATATGGTGGAGCTGGGTTTACTTATGCATGAGGAGGTACAGCTGCTTACGATAGACTTAGGACTTACGGATCATTAGCTATATACACGGAAAACTCGTATAAATTGACGAAAATATTACGAAATTGTCTGGAAAGGAGGTTGATATTGAACGATGTTAATTGCAGTCAACTGCTTTCATTGAAGTAGGGTCAAAGACTAGCTTTTGCAGGGGCGCCACGTAATGAGGAAATCTCCAACCGTCGGACTTGAGGCCAGCAACAAGTCTTCCGCTAGACAACTTTTCGCAAGCCATTAGTGTCATGAGAATCCGTCAAGCATTAGACTGGGTCATCCGACGATCCTACTGAGGCCATGTACCTACATGGCACCATCCTTTGGATTTACAAGACCCTTCTCGAGTGCCTACTAGCAGCGAGGTATGGAGAAATGGACTTATACATATCGCGCTATTCATTTCCGTCTATGCAGAGACTTCGAAAACGCATATCTATACCGGAGTGGGGTCCGACGTCATGGACTATATCAACAGCCCACCGGTCTGCGGCGGAGGCTTTTCCGTGGGAAGCTATTACCTTCTTAATCGAAAATCAGGCAGCTATGAAAGGGCAATACATTCTCCGAAGCTTTGAAAATCCTTTCGACGTGAGCTCAAGGTTCTGGAAATGCATTAGAACGTGTAGCTGCTCCGGAACGAGCTGATCATTCTGTGAAAATTCCGCCTTCTGATCTCAAGGTTCGATCGAATTCATAATTCACTGTAAGGTAGGTAGACATCGAGGGAAACTTATTGACAAAGTAATAAATGGAGATACAAGCGAGTAAAATAGCCAAAAATAAGGTGAATTTCAGATGAAACGCAATGGATACGTAAATTATGACAAGGAATCTATGACCATCCTTCAACGAAGCCAAGCCAGGGCTGGGAGACTAGTGCGGAAGGATAGAAAATTCATATCCACGCTCCTGTCCATATTATGGGACCCATTAAAACGCGTTACGTTATGAAAAAGATCTCTGAAAAACCTGTGCTGATGGCGGAGGATTAGTGAACGCAAAACAATGACCTGCCCAAGTAACTATATGACTTTGGTAAGGTGCAACTTCGGTTAACAAATTCTTTAGAAGCTCTATCGAAGCTGTTGCCTATGGAACTACAAATCTTGACCTTACCGAAGTCAAATTGTTATTTGGGTCAGCAGGTGTCCAACCCGCTAGAAACAAATTCCTTGGGAGGTAAGCCTTCCAAGACCTAGACGAGTTTTCTAAAGGGTTATTCAATAAGAGGTGTTATTGTGAAAGGATATGGTCCTGTATGCGTGTTCGTGGTGGCCATTTGGCTGATATTGTTTTCATTTTAACGGCATACTTCCTCCTCTTTATTACGAAATAAACGTCCGGTCATTTATCTCAAAATATGGCATTTTTCTTTGAATACCAAAATAACACCTCTTATTGGAAAACCCTTTATCATATCAACATCAGTCAAAATAATGGACTTTGGTCATTAGGATAGGTTGTGTATGAAGCAAAACAGTAGTCTGTAGTCAGTGAGTTATATATGTACTAGTAAGCAGAGGTTACCAGGTTCGATCTCCGGTCAACTTTTCCCCGTAAACATTTTCTCGTGCGAGTTTTTCATTTTTTGGATACGAATCTAAGGAAACGTCGATTTGATGCCGAATCCAAACGGCTAATTGAGAAGCTCTTTCATGACAGTTATAATCTCGGATGTTTATCAGACGTTCACGAGAGGTGGCGCAGTGGGAAAAAAAAACCTTAAGATGGAAGACCTGAGTGTAGTACAGGGTATTTAAAAATGGCCTACTCATCAGGAACCTCCCCGTTACCTACCGTCTTCGCTATGACTCTCAAGACGGGTCTCTTCGACAGAAATATCTATTCTTCGTGGGATATTTGGTCTTGTTTGTGCTGAATACGTTACGACAAAGCAGGTATTAGGGAATTTAGCCTGAAGAAACTTTGATTCCAACCCAGAAATTCAACTCAGTAGAGGAAGACCTCACAAAAGGTGAAAGTAGAAAAGGACCTTAACCAAAACTTAGTTCACAACTGAATGCAGTTGGCTTATGCTCGGGCAAACTGCGCAAACTTGGTAGTTAAAGCCCTGTTTCATTCCAGCGACGAATAAGACCAAGAAACTCTGCCCAAAGCCACCGAAGAAAGGGGCCTCGGTCTGGGAATACTGACTGCAAGTGCTCTTGAGCCGACAAAATTTGTTTGCTTTATTTAGTCCTCCCTGCCCAAACATATCTAGTTCAAGGTAGCACTCCAAAGTACTTCCAAAGATAGGAGATATCTCCTCTGGTTTCCCTATTCCCTAACACTTGAGAGAGTTGCAATGTCCTTAGTACTATCCTTACGTAGGTAGACGTTTTCCTAAGTTTTAAACGGAGAGATAGGATCACATCTTCACCCAGCTTGCTGTGTTCTTCAAAAAAAACTCAGAAATTTACTTAGGGACCATCTCCGAAGCACGTAGCTCATAAAATATTCCCGATGAATAAGAACAAAAGGATCGCCCGCCATCAATCGAATTGTTCAATGCCATCCATCCATCCAGCCATCTATCCTCTCCCTCTCTCTAACTGCCCCGAAAAATGCAAATTTCTTCACTCCGCGAAACATTCCCAATCTCATTGGGGAAACGAATCTTCACCCCTTTTCAGTGTATATCCTTTTAGTCATTCCACGCAAAGCATTGTCATTCCACAATCTCACGTCTGAACCGCACAGAACATTACTCTCAACTCTCAAGGCTACACAAAAATAACCCCATAACCATTTGGCAAAGCATAAAAGCGGGACAAACCCCATCAGCGAGGAAACGACGAACGGGAGACAGTGGCGCTGGGTGCGGACTCCACTACGCCAAAGCCACAAGCCACATTGAGAAAAATGCGAACGCGAGGTAGATGGGCGGCTAGTTTACGGGGCTTAGCGTGAACGAAATACTATCCCCTCCTACACGTTCCGTTCCGTAAGTGTGCGAAGCAAAGAACCGAAAGAAAGTGCAAACTCATTTTCGCAAATTCGCTTTAAGTTGGAGGGCGTTGTAAATATAACCGCGTTGCGGTGCACCCTTGCCAGCGACGGTACTGGAATACTTACTTAGTTCCCCGTCCCCGCCCGTCTTCCAAGAGAACTAACGAAAGCAGCTTCTAGCAGCTTTTCCTTTACGCTGTGGTTTTAGCTGCAAAATTATCTAATTTTTTTTTTCCTTCTGCCTCATGTTCTATCCTGTTGGGATGCTTTGTCGACGCGATTTTCCTCTACATAGGTACTCTTTTGTGTAAATGGTAGCGTGCGTCCAAATCCAAGGCAAACATTGCCTTTGGGGGCTCAGAAAAGGAAATGTGTACAACTACACAGATTTGGTGCGGAGGAATAGCAAGTGCACTCACTACCGGAGGCGGACACAACTGACAACATGACTGTGGCAGCAGTGAACCCCGTTTTGGAGTTCTCAGATTTTTGTCTTCATCGCTTGGGAACTGGGAAGCGTATTTTATTCGATTGGAGGTGGATTTTTGTTCCTTTGATAGTGGCGCTGGTGCTGGTGCCACCTGGCACGGTTGTGTATCCAGTTGGAGGATGAGTCGAAAGCCAATTGACAGACGGAATGATAAAACGCTGTGCAAAAAGGGGAGAAGGTATTTGATGTAGGAAAGCGATTTCCAATTTAGAAATTTATGTAAGCTGATGAGGGCGGCACAGATCTGTTCGATTTTTAAATAATAAACTGTCAGGTAGGTAGACATGGGGGGAAACTTACTGACAAATCTTGCTGAGAATAATTGAAGATACCTTTGTCAGTTGATCGAATTTCTAATGCACTCTATGCGTTTCGAACCTCCCAACGCTCTCTGATGTACGTGGCTCTTGATTCAAGTGGTGATCCAGAGTGCAGCTGGCGAACAGATCTCGATCGAAGGGAGATTCACAACAGCCATCCAGATCGAGTTCCATTTCGGAGACCTCTGCCAGATGGGGTCAGCTGGAAGCAAATAATTCTGTGCCTAAAAGGTAAAACATCTTATGTCAATTTTGTATACTTTTCAGGAGAGCCATTTTAAACTTTAAGTGTTGCACTACAGTATATGACTTAAGCTGTTTTAATACAGCTATAGCTTCCTCAATTTTCTCACCTGGTTTGGCTTAAAAAATAGAGTAAGGAAAACTGAATTCAAAAAACGTTAATTAGCTAAAACAACTTATGTCGACTTAAGATGTTTTGCCTTTTAGGCACAGAATTATCTTCTTCGTTAGATATTTTGTTAAGCTATGGATTAGAGCACGAGCTATTTCGAAATCCGAACTGTATTAGCAATAGATTACCTAGCTCCTTTAAATAATTCTTTGCAAAAAATAATAGTAATAATAAACAGTTGGCACAACAGGTCCGGAGGGACCCTAGGCCTAGCTTCTCACAACCATTCGTTTTATGTGAGTTTTTCATTTTTGGAATGAATGGAAGGGATCTACAATTGTATGCCGACTCCAAACGGCTAATTGAGAAACTCTTTCCAGACAGTTTATACTCTCGGATGTCTGTCAGACGTTCGCGAGAGGTGGCGCAGTGGAAAAAACCTTAAGTTGGAATTTGGGTTTTTGCGGGATTCGAACCTCGACCCCTCGCTAAGAAGGCAAACACACTAACCACTAAGCCACTGCGCCTATTCTTTGTTGAACAGTGGAATTCCGACGGTCACTTCATCGTAAATATTTCTCTTGCGAGTTCCTTCCCTGTGAGGGAAGCTACACTTCGATTCTCGGTTTGAAGTCCAAGCCAGAGACAATACTGAGACCACCAACTTCGGTCGATTTCGCGTTACTTTACCTACAAGATGTATTTTTACAGAGTGTCCTTGATTTAGTGCGCTAGTATTGATACGTAGAAACTCGTATTGACAAATGTCACGAAACTTCAAAAATTCCGATACAATCTCTTAAAATATATAAACCACTGCCGCTATGCGAAAATTTGCTGCCAGAGTTCATAGAATTTTATCGGTTCGATTTGAAATTATTCGTTACGTGTTAATAGTTAAATTTATTCACTAAATCGAAGTCAATGATATCCAAAAGCGGGAAATACACAACCAATTTTGTCCTAATATGTTTCTAGTATATAAAACATCTCAATTATATAGTTTCATTAACCATTATATATAATAAGTAACCAGTAGCATTCAGTAATGTTAAAATGTGGTATTCGGGAATATTCTATCACATTATCCCCATGGTATTCAGCGGTTGGCAGAATTTATTTTATATTTTCTTAATGTTAAGGCGGCTCTCCCACTAAGGCAACAAGCAATAAGCAATAGGTACGAAACTTTTATTTTAACATATTCTCCCATTGAAGCAACAGTGTATTAGGGTTGATTCGATACCAGGTCAGTACTGATATCAGTACTATTTTCAGTACTTGCAACAGGGTATCGATACCCATGGAGTATCGAATCAAAAATATCGATACCTACTCGTATCGAAACAAATGAGTACTATTACTTTTTTCAAAAACAATCAACAACAACAACTATGTGAAGAATGTTATATGGTCTGGTGGCTGGATCACTTCAAACTTAAACGGGGGAATTAAACAACACAATAATTATTTGTACTATATTTTTTATTCAGATAATAATTAAAATCAATGTAATTCAAAAAATTCATGTTCAGGAATTCCGTTCAAAAATGTCAGGTACCTATTCCAAATGTTTGCCGCTGAGCCGATTTCTGCTCTTGGAGATGATTGTCCCTACTTTGGAAAAAAGTCGTTCGCAAGGAACTGCGCTTGCGTATATGACAATGACAAAGACAATTGACATACCAACTGCACTACAAAAATAGCAAAATGGAACAAGCTCACACATTTGAGCAAAGCACCAAATATGCAAATTCCTTATGAGTATTTTGGATGGAGTGTGAACTATAAATGGGATTGAGAGTGATAGAGTACTGTATTGAAATGAAATTGATTTCAGGTGTATATATTGGTGTTTTGGTTATGCATAAATGAATGAGAATGAGGAAACAAGCTACTATACTAATTCACACGTTAACGTAGTGGTGTACAGAAACACACTCATACAGATAAAGGGCAAGCGTATTTTCGCATAAAGAGTAATAATAATAATTTTGATTCGATACGAGTACTTTTATTCGATACTTACTTTAATCGGATCAGAAAGGTATCGATACTAAATTTACTTGTATCGAATCCAAAAGTATCGAGTATGTACTCGTATTTACTTGGATCGAATCAACCCTAACAGTGTTGTCCGACAATTTTAGCTGTCATGTCATCCAAGGACTCCGATGATACGATTTCATTAATGTGGTGAAATTTAAGAAAACAGAAACAAAATAAAAGGAAATATTGGGTGCACCCTGTTACTAATTTAATAAATCATGGTCGAAAATATTTGGATAGGTGTCAAGTCAATACTTTTGAATAATACTACTGCCATTTAAAAAGTGCAATTTAATGAAACAAAAGTGCGTTTTTCAATTGTTTGGTAGGTAGACAAACAACAAACAATAAAATAAATGGCAAACTGAAGTGACAGGCATAAAACAAAAAATACGAAGTCAAATTATTATGACGGGAACGAATGATAATGAAACGTCAGTCAGACGTTTATGGACGAAACACATTTCTAGTTTTTGCAATGAAATAAGAAAGTGTGCTTTCTAGATTATTTTGTTTAAGAAATATAAAAAATAAGATATGCGGCGCATTTCCCGGACCAACGGCCAAATGGCCCGATCGGGCATATTATTGCGAGGTTGTTTGTGAGACCTCTAGTTTGATTCAATTATTCAATGTAAAATAATTGTTAGCATGTTTCCTCTTGCCAGATTGCCACTGGGCAGTTGCTTATTGCTTGTTGCCTCAGTGTAGAAGAGCCGTTTAAATTGACATAAAAGATCGGAAAACAAAATGGCGAATAGGAAAAAAAAAAAAAAAAAAAACAGGGGCCAGTTGGGGTCTCAGTATCGTCTCTGCTTCTGACCACTGAGCCATACCAATTATTATACACAACACGGAGGTTAAAAGCCATCAGGTATTTCCTATTGTTGCTTTCATCTTTCTTTATTTATTTTTTTGCACCTTTTGTGAGTTGTGATTGTGACTGCCAGCTGCCACTGCTCTCTACCAGAGAGAAAGTGCACTCGAGCTCGACCCTTATCAAGATTTCGAACAATTTACAAAAAGAGAAAACCGCTCCCACTTATCCATGCAAGAACCGTCTATACAGACGAGTGAGGTTATCAACCATTCGCCATTCCCTACGTTCGCCAATCCTTGCAATTTAATATTTTATTTAGCTCGGATTGTGCATTGATTCCATTGATTTCAATCGCTTCCGTACCGTAACCCTGTGCAAACTCATTCTCTGTATGTGAGAAAAAAAAAATCGAGAATCGTTAAACGTCTACGTGACGTTCCCACTCAGTGGAGATGCGAATCGTGAAGGAACCTTGTAGACCCTTACAGCGCACAACCAAACCAGCATCCAAACGTGTTTGGTATGCAAACATTCTCGTGTGCATCTCCAAGAGGACCGAAGGGGTGAGATTCCATACTCCTTCCCTACAGTGTGATCTTCACTAGACCGCCACCCCCTTGTCTCGTCTGTGCCATGTGATGTTTGTTAACCCAGGAAGGAAATACATATTGAATCAATGAACGAACTGACTGACTGACAGATAGAATAACTGACACGACGTGCTTGTCGTCTTTCGACAGTTTTCTTCTTCTTTTTTTTCACGTTCGTCCTTTTTTTTCCAATTTATCCATCCGCATATCAACAATCAGTGCACTAGTCGTATTGGTTGGTAAAGCAAGGCGTATATTTACAATCGGAATTGGAATTGCGATTGAGTGAGAAATGGGAAAATCCACTCGCGAAATTGTTCAAAGTGAGTTTACTTGGAGGGGTGCGGTGGAGGGTTAGTTGTAGACAAGTGGCAAGAGGGGTGAGTATTTGGTCGGTATATGTTCAAATAGGGAGTAGTGGAAAAATAAATAGAAAAGTCTACTTTCGGAGAGGTTCTCTAAATAAATTGGAAACGATTTTATTTTCATTTATTTATTCATCGACAGTAACAAGTCCTCAGTATACGCAAACAATTAACCAGCGGAGTTGAATGTGTATAGTAAACATAAGTTCAAAATGTAGGTATTTGTAGTAAGTGCAATCCGTTTGAAATCAAGAGAACCAAAAGGAGACATGTAGTTTGACTGTCTCATGCAATCGGTTAAGTCTTTGACGTAAAATTGTATATCGAAGAATGTTTACAGAAGCATGCAAGCAGCACTGCGACTTCTCCAAATTTATCGTAGATAAAGAATGAAACCCCAGCATGTTGTCACACTCTCTCAACATTTTTTTTTTCTGACTGCCTTTACTACAAATTGTTCTTAATCAATATGCAATAAAAGAAAAGGTAGGTACTTACGGTCAGCGTGACCGTTGTGCGACTGAAGTTGCAATTTTGTATGGAGAGCCTGCCACAATTTATTGTCACTTTTTTAGTTGTTTAGTTGGAGAAGGCGCAGTGTCTTAGTGGTAAGTGTGCTGGACTACTAAGCGAGGGGACGAGGTTCGAGTCCCGCAAAAATCAACTTAGGGTTTTTTCCACTGCGCCACCTCTCGCGAACGTCTGACAAACATCCGAGAGTATAAATTGTCTGGAAACTGCTTCTCAACTAGTCGTTTGGGGTCGGCATACCAACTTTTTACCACTTTGGAAGTATCTCTCGCGCAAACTATTCACTTTAGAAAAAAATGATATTAGAAACCTAAATATCATTTTTGAAGACCTATCCATAGATACCTCACACGTATGGGTATGATGAAAAAAAAGTTTTTGAGTTTCAGTTCTATGTATGGGGACCCCCAAAATTTAATGTTTAATTTTTTATTTTTGTGTAAAATCTTAATGCGTTTCATAGAATACATCTACATACCAAGTTTCAACGGTATACCTTTTATAGTTTCCGAGAAAAGTGGCTATGACATACGGACGGACAGACATGACGAATCTAATAGGGTTCCGATTTTTGCCATTTGGCTACGGAACCCTAAAAATGAGCTTAAAATTCGATTTTTGTACTTGGGTTAAGATCTTTCGAGTTTAACAGACTTTCGTCAACGAAAAGGCTTAAAATATCACTGATATTCTTGATTTTAGCTCGTCTTTACTCGTTTTACTAGCGATCTTTTAGAATTCTACAGGGGTCACACTGTACGGCAGTCGACAGACAGTGTTTGTCTGAAAATATCGAATTAAAGTTGTCGTTCAGATGAGTGATGTGACCGAGCATGTTGTCAGAAAGTAAAATGTTCAGTTTTTAAAGACGATGGAAGTACGCTGGTCATTCTGGGTCTTTATCGGATGACCTCTTCGCATTTGAATTGTAGGCTGATATGACATACGTCTCCGTATCTGATTTTGATGGCGTTTAATTAATCGAGAGTCCTTTAGACAGACTTTGTATGGAAATACCTATGTACAGTCCGATTAGATACCATACTCTCCATCCATTTTCGCTCAGTAGCATAATTACGAACTTAAGGCTAGACCGCAGCTGTTCCGGAACGAAAAATCCCATACAAAAGTGACACAACGAAATCATGAACGAAAAATTTCGTTCGTTCCTTTTCGTTTTGCAGTACGCAGCTGCAGTGTTGACAGGTCGTGAGAGTTTCCCCTTTTTGTGGGGGATTTCAATAAAAAAAACGTTTTTTTTTAAATTCATATAATGGAAAACGGGATAACGAGGGACAAACTTATACGATGGTGAGAAAATTGAAAATCTCTTAAATTGCTTAGAAAAAAAAATTAGAACTCATTTGCATTACAAACAAATTTCAAAGTTTACTCAAAACGAAATGTTCATACTAAAAAAATATGAAAGAAAACAGCCCATCGAGCGTCTACATTGAAATTTTTGTGTATCAGAATGCATTCACTCGTTTTTACATAATTATATTATAATATGTAGATATATTTTTATGTTATATGTGTTTATCTTAAGCTTAAATTTGTTTTAATTTTTCATATGAAAATAAATGCAAATTTCACTTAGGGGGACAAATGGGGAACTTTTATCGAATTTAGAGGAAAAGTAATGCTTTTGCTTATAAAAAAAGGTAAAAATTGTCTTCAAAGTCTTGGAACAGCAAAAACATCTGTAAATAGACTCAGCTTAGATCGATGTTTTGAGGCCCAACTTTTTCAGACAGTCCTTTGCACCTCTTGCGCTCTACTTGGCCGATTCTAGCGTGCGAATCAAAATTGTTTTTGTTGTAAAGTTAAGATATCAAGTAAAGCAATCAACACAAACATTATGTATTCACACTCATTATAACGGGTGATTTTTTAGCTGGTTTGGTTTTGGCAACACTGGTTTTGACAGCTGACGTGTGTTTAGTACCTTGTGTCACTGTCAAGCAGCTTCAGTTTGGTTTGCAATTTAACCATGGATCGTCTTACAAATGAACAACGCTTGCAAATTATTGAATTTTACTATCAAAATTCGTGCTCGGTTCGAAATGTTCATCGCGCGCTGCTTCCATTTTATGATCGGCATTCTCGACCTTCTGAGCAGTCTATTCGGAAGATTGTGACCAAATTTCGCACCAAATTTACTTTGTTGGACATTAAACCACCAACACGTTTACGTACTGTGCGTAGTGAAGAAAATATTGCGGCCGTATCAGCTAGTGTGACAGAAGACCGCGAAATGTCGATTCGGCGCCGTTCCCAGCAGTTAGGCCTTTGTTACAGCACTACGTGGAAAATTTTGCGGAAGGATTTGTGCGTAAAGCCTTTTAAGATACAGCTTGTGCAAGAACTAAAGCCAGCCGACCTACCACAACGCCGAATTTTTGGTGAATGGGCTCTTGGAAAGCTGGCCGAGGATCCGCTTTTTTATCGAAAAATTGTGTTCAGCGATGAGGCTCATTTTTGGTTGAATGGGTACGTAAATAAGCAAAATTGCCACATTTGGAGTGAAGATCAGCCAGAAGCATTGCAACAGCTACCAATGCATCCCGAAAAAGCCACTGTTTGGTGCGGTTTATGGGCCGGCGGCATTATTGGGCCATATTTCTTCAAAGATGATGCGAATCGCAGCGTTACTGTCAATGGTGAACGCTACCGAGCGATGATAACAAACTTTTTTTTGCCCGAAATGGAAGTTCTTGACTTGCATGATATGTGGTTTCAACAAGGTGTATAGGGACAAGCCCGCTTCGATTGAGGCACTGGAAGCCAACATCCATGCATTCATTCGTGAGATACCGGCCGATATGTGTGAAAGAGTATGCCAAAATTGGACTCAGCGGATGGACTACCTGAGACGCAGCCGCGGTCAACATTTGCATGAAATTATCTTTAAACATTAAATTGCAAGGTTCAAGCTATCGATTCAAATAAATATTTCATTCATTTTTTCGATTTTTTTGTGTTTTTTTTTTTTTAAGTTCTAAACCTCTTAAAAAATCACCCGTTATTATACCTATCATAACGTTTTGGGGACACTTTTAAAGAGTTTTCAGTTGTATCGATTCATCCCTAGTTTTTTTTTTATATATTTTATTTTTTACCGAATCCGCAACAGTTAAGGGTGCGACCTTATTCAGACAACTTTAGTGATACAAAGCGCATTTTCCTTCTTTTTTGATGTATGATGACTAAAACGACTCAGGGTATATTTTTCTTTGCGAATAATTTGAGTTATGATCTCACAAAGTCCCCTTCAGAGACCGTACACTTTCGTTAAACCGAAGGCACCGTCTTTTTTCCTCTTTGGAATATTCAATGACATACCTTCGAATAAAGTTAATACCTCCATTATCTTTAAATCCGTCACGTATATCAAAAAGGAGGGGCTCTTTGTTACGTCCATCTATAAACTTGTTGCGTATTGACTGCGGCGAATCTTTACGATTATAATGAATTCGTGGAACCAAAAGACATTGGCCGTCTGTACTTTCCATTGAGTATGGTCTCTTTATTGTTCATCAGCTTCTTCACCCCTAGTCTGGTGCCAATGCAAGGTTGTGGTGGATTGATGTTGATTAATATAACAAAAACAATCACCACACCAACTATCAACTAAATATTGTACTGATGCAAACCGGTCAGTTGGAAGAAATCTGAAAACTTAGTTGGATGACTGACCACTTTCATGACTTTATTCATCGATTCCTACGGAACCACTTGGCGCGGATTTGCGTTTCGAATGGACGCCTTAAAATCGTTGACGTCCTTGTTATATGAGCAATAAGCAAACAAATGTCAGAGCTGCTGAGAATATTCCGCAACGACATTTGAACCGCTCAATCATGGTGTGCATTCTTCAATTTCATACAAAAGTAAATATATATCGATTTTGCGCAAAATTCAAATTTTTCAAAATTTTCAAAATTTTCCAAACTATTTCTTGCTAAAAACCTTCTTCATACAACAAGGAAGAAAAAGTAAATAAATCAAACAAATCCATCACGTCGTTTGCGAATTACATGCGAACAAACGAACAAAACTTTATTTTTATGTAGGTATACCCACATAGATTGCCTACCGGAATGAGACTCGCTAGGGAAATTTTAGTTAAGACCACGGCCCAGTTTTGTCTTTGAAAATTTTCAGAAAGAGTTAAAAAAAGAGTCCTGGATGGAAAAAAGGAGTCCCATTCCGATTTTAATATTTTAAAGAAACAAACCGTTCAATTCAAATTCCGTTAAAAACAAATTCTTTCGAATTTAACTAAATTAACTAAATAATTGTAAATTGTAGCAAAAACGTCCTACTTTTAAAAGGAGTCCGAATTCACTGATTTTCAAAAATATGAATCCGGAGTCCAGGCGCTCAAAAAGGAGTCAAAATTACTCTAAAGCTTCCCGAAAGTAATACTGACGGACCCAAAAGAAGTCCAATGCAATCGGTTCACGAGGAACTGAGTGTGGTATTGCAGGGTTCACCCTGCTCTAACCCAACCTAAACTAGGACCACATAGTAAGTGGGGAGGAACCATATTTCTTTACAGCCTTAAAGCTCATCATTCTAATTTAGGTAGATACCACTGCTCCTCAGATAAATTCATCTCGCTCCAAATAATGCTGTACTATAGGTACCTATAGTTCTTGTCAGATTTGAGCATAGTTTTGACTGAGTTTTAATCGCAATTCTCAATTCTGTTAATGCAGTCCTCATTGACTCAGAATATAAAATCCATTTATATGTGCTTGCCAAAAATCCACCTGATACCTGCCACAAAAGAACACGCATCTTCATAGTAAAGCAGCTTAAAACAGTACTTAAGCTGCACAAATCCCCACTACACCTTAGCTTAGGCTAGGTAAACGGGTAGGTAGAGCAGGAAGAACCCTTCATTACACCTTGTAAGACAAGAACATCAGGTGACCACCTTCAAAAAAGGACACACAAGAAAAAATTGCCTCCAAAGCCAAAAAAAACCTCTTCCAAAAAACAATCTTCCCAAATTCAAATTGAAACTTCCAAAATATTGCGCACCCCCATCTATCCCAAGTTGAAATGACCCGGTTATTGGGCAAACGTTTTATGCCACTCGTATCCCCACTAGAAAAACGCCGATAAAAATAAAATCTGTTGCTCGGTATAGTGTTCCCATTCACATCAACTAAATCGCTTTTCACGTCGTTTCGCTTGTTGCCTCTCCCATCGGTGGTTACCGTTAACACAAACACACGATTAATTCTTCCTGCAATCCCCGTGATTACATTTTCCATTTTTTGCCGACGAGTACCCTCATCTCAGCTCTGATTCAGCTCTCGCTATCTCATCGGGGGTTCTTATACGAATTTGTACAGTATAAATATTTGATGATATAAATAATTCATAACCCGACCATAACATCGAAAGGACGACGACGAAAGACCGCACCTTTTACACGAGCCCTGTAACGCCACCGCAACGCCATCATAATCAGCTACTGAATACCGAATGAGATGAAAAGACACACGCCGTCGCCGCTGTCGCCGACCGGCAAAGGTGTAAGCCGAGCTATATAAGGACACCAAAGCTGCCGCACACTGCCCATAAAAGAGGACATTCACAATTTTATTAAATCATTGCTAGGTGATGGTTTGGGAGTCATTAACTTCACTTGCGACGACGAAAATTCCCAGGCATTATTGACACGAGCAGAAAAAAAAAAAAGGTTACACAGCGACAGCGAGACTACTGAATGGGTTCTGTCTTAAATCTCTTTTAATGAGAATAAGAACAGGAACAGTGTGTATATACATATTGGGATAGGGACGAATGAGTTGCGAATGGAAACGCGAAGAAATTGCATAGAGAAGTGATAGAATCGGGGGTACCTAGGATACGTAATTACAGATTTAATTAAATTTATTTCTGTGTTGCCATTGGGTCTAGTTGAGTCCTGGATTCTGTTCGGAGAAAAATAGTACTGTTTCCGTGAATGATGGGGTCGACAGCGGGGGGTTCCAGTCCAGGTCCAGTTGAAGCGATTTATTCATTCCAAGTACGTGATGATGGTGCAAGAGGCACAGAGCGATCCCTTCGGGACGGAAATGAAACGCCTTCTGACTGAGCTAATGAGGATGAAAAATGGAAGTAATTTTTAGTTGGAAAACGAGCTAAAAATAGGTGTACCTACTCAGCCAGCGATAAGCGAACGGGTTGTCGGCGCACAGTGTGTTTTGAAGGGAACTTTACCTAATTTAGATGTATAGAGTCAGGACGAGATTACACGTTACAACTCAAAGTCCTGGTTGGAGGCTGTACATATCTGGATTGGAATGTCGGTGCGTGAAGCGTGAATGGCAAAAATAATGTGAATTGCACAGTCCACAAAAGTGACTCGAAGACAACAAAGAGAACGTCTTCGGTGCCATTCACAGCAGTAAGAAGCTACAACTCCCTGGCACAAGCATAGTCTAATCCCGGCATGTTTCTGTTCATAGCTATTTAAGTATACCACCCTCATCATTTGCTCTGCTCAGTATCAGCTGAGGCTGTGCATGTGCACTAAGCACAAGGCACACTCGTTTATTCAACCAGTCTTGGCTGTTCCCAACCAACTGTACGTGTCTACCTCGTACCATTTTCTTCGCCCTGCATCAGTTGAGCAACGCATGTCAATAAATTTTGCAAAACATATGGCTGAGCCATACAACTTTTCTGCTATGAGACCACCAGTGAGGTCTCCAAACGGTCGAGTAAATCTCAGAGTTAAAAAGTATCGATCTGATGTACCGCTGAACTTGATCCTCAAATAGTCTTACACTGTTTGAATTTGTGTGTGCTAATAGGCCTGCAGGTAACTAGAAAATTGTCGAAAATTGACGAACTTGAAGACTTCTGGGATTGCCGCAAGACGGACTTGAATACCGCCGGGACTATCGTAAGACGGACCTGAAGACCGCGGGGACTGTCGCAAGATGGACCTGAAGACCGCCGGGCCGGGACTGTCGCAAGACGGACCTGAAGACCGCCGGGACTTTCGCAAGATGGGCCTGAAGACAGCCCGTACTGTCGCAAGATGGTCCTGAAGACCGACGGGACTATCGCAAGAGGAACCTGAAGACCGCCGAGACTATCGCAAGACGGACCTGAAGACCTCCGGGACTGTCGCAATATGGACCTGAAGGCTGCCGGGATTGTCGTAAGACGGACCTGAAGACCGCCGGGATTATCGTAAGATGAACGAAAATGGGCGTGAATTACGACGGGACTGTCGCAAGACGGCCCTGAAGACCGCGGGACTGTCGCAATAGGAACCTCAAGGCCGCTGGGACTGTCGCAAGACGAACCTGAAGACCACCGGGACTGTCACAAGACGGATCTGGAGACTGCCGGGACAGACTGTTGCAAGATGGTCCTGAAGACCGCCAGAACCAACTCAAGATGAACCTGAAGACCGCCGGGACTGTCGCAAGCTGAACCTGAAGACCGCCGGGACTGTCACAAGACGGACCTAAAGACCGCGGGACTGTCCCAAGAGGAACCTGAAGACCGCTGGGACTGTCGCAAGACGAACCTGAAGACCACCGGGACTGTCACAAGACGGACCTGGAGACTGCCGGGACAGACTGTTGCAAGATGGTCCTGAAGACCGCCGGAACCAACTCAAGATGAACCTGAAGACCGCCGGGACTGTCGCAAGCTGAACCTGAAGACCGCCGGGACTGTCACAAGACGGACCTAAAGACCGCGGGACTGTCCCAAGAGGAACCTGAAGACCGCTGGGACTGTCGCAAGACGAACCTGAAGACCACCGGGACTGTCACAAGACGGACCTGGAGACTGCCGGGACGGACTGTTGCAAGATGGTCCTGAAGACCGCCGGTACCAACTCAAGATGAACCTGAAGACCGCCGGGACTGTCGCAAGACGGACCTTAAGACCGCGGGACTGTCGCAAGAGGAACCTGAAGACCGCTGGGACTGTCGCAAGATGGACCTGAATTCCGACAGGAATGTTGCAAGATGGATCCGTAGACCGCCGGGGCTAATCCACGCCTACCAGACCCGCCCACCAGAGCCTAGACAAAGAGCAAATCATAATACATTTAATATGTCTTAATTAGCACTTAAATTCATGTTTACATTAATAAGCGAAAAAAAAAAAAAACAAAATTCTTTAATTTCAAACACTTCTGATTCCTAAACAGAAAAAAAGATCAGTAATCAATTCTGACACCAGCTGTCCTTTGAAATGTTGAAATTTCAGTTTCAGTGGGAATGAAAAATTGGATTTCGAAAATTATGCTGAATTTAGATGCGGTGTAAATGAACTCCATCCATTGTACCTCAGTGAATATTTTACGTTTGATTCAGTTAAGATTTTAGTTCGCAATGTCAGGTAATAGGGCATGGGAATAATAAACAAAAAATGTTTACACTGTGAAAAGCCTTTGAAAAATAATAACATGTTGAGGAGCTGAACAAATATTCCAATCGACTGTTTTGATACGAAAAGTAAACACAATCACAAGAAAATAACATTTCGTCTTGTCAACCACACTGTATCCAGCTCACACCTTTCGACGCTTTCGAATTCCTTACATCTCGCTGATGTAAATAAATTCTCCTCATCGCAATTAAACAGCGCATCTTTCCGCTCCATTTCCAACTGAAAATATTCCCTTTGTTAATTAGTTTAAAAGTGATAACAGTAGCTTTCGCATGGCGGAAGCCGATCCGCATTAAAAACGTTCGGGCATCGGGCCTGACGAGAAACGTTTCACATAACTCTTGTGACATAACGATGCGACGTGCATAACGCCAGGCCAATCTATGCACGTACCGTACAAAATTATCCTGAAGAAATCTGTTGAAAAGGGTTTTTCGTTCTTTCGACGCAAGACATCCTTTTATCCATCGTCGGAACGCTGGTCTTCGTATTCGTCTCCTCTGTCGGTTGTCCATAGGTCCAATTTCCCTATCCACTACGTAGTTGAACCGCTTGATTCTACTTCATTGAGCAATTTAACTTTCTCTCACAAGCGCAAAAGGAGTGGTGCTACAAATTAAAGTAAAGTACTTTATTTGCTAGAAGACCCTTCTTCCGGGACGCTACGTAAATCCTATCACAATAGCAATTGTTTTAAGGAGTACTGTTGTTTTCGGCATACATATATATATGAGGACAGAGATGCCCAAGAAGTTGGGCGGAAGTTTCTATACCATCTTACCGTAATAGGTAAGGTTGCTGCTCCTGTGTAAAATTAATTAGGCATGCAAATGAAATTACGGTGGAAAAGGTTTGCCCAATCGATTAAGTTTTTGAGGGAAGGCGGAGGATCCATCCAACATTGCATTTGTTGGGTTTCAGAGGTTTTGAAATTTTCCTAAAAGCTGTACATCTTCAATGGGATAGAGGGGAAGGACACTTTTGTAGATATCGTTGACAATGTGACGTTGAATCAGATAAAACCGTTTCGGTTATCTGATTCATTTGGCAGGATGACGTTGAAGAAAGTTAATTGGTGGCCATTTGTAAAGGCATCTATATTTTATATATCTGGTGTAAGTTTCGTGTTGGTTTTGAGTAAAACAATTGTGGAGTGGCTTTACAAATTGAAATGGAAGCGGTAGAGTGTGGGGAGTCACTTGAAGGGCGATTGTATACCTACCAGGTTATAGTTGGCTTTTTAAATTTCTTCCATTAACAATTTTAAAGTGTTAGAGGGCTGACCAGTTCGCTATAGGAAGGCTGCTGATGCGCTTCTGTCCTTCCCTGCTAAGGAATGCTCTCGAGAGGTTTTTCTTTTCAAATGAAAATCACTTTGGGTGGAATATAGGTCTGTTTTGGGCAAAATTGAGCTCAGGTTTCTAGATGCTTTTTTATTTAAGTCTTCACATATATGGAAGCTCACTTTTCCTTTGGTCAATATTTTTCGTAAAAATCGATTTGGAAATAACACCGTATGCGTAGGAATCCTTACTATAGATACCCATGGCAAAGCATCGCATATAATATGAACATCTTTTCTACAAGAATGTGCCTTGCTTTTTTAAATATTATTATCATCATTTAAGTCGCTTGGCTTGGGAGGAAATATACGCCGTACCTCGAACGTATCTTTGTTCAAATAGAGGGGGCTGAAACATTCGCCAGCACTATTCAGCCCTGTTACCGGATGATGTAAAAAAACACTTGTTCTCTGGATCAAGGCTATGATCCAAAATGGTGCGCCATAGGCAAAAGTAGAATGGCGAAATAAAGTCACAGGAATCTTTTACAAAAGACCCCATTGTGTTGCAAATGCCTTTAAAGTACATTCTGTTGATTCAAGTCCTCCGACCATTAGTGCGAATCAACTGGTAACTATGGAGGAGGAAGCCAACTGACTTTTACCATTTCATACAAAATCGAAGTCAAATATCTCAGGGCAGTCATCGACAGCAAGCTGCCTCGGCTACGATATAACAAGTCGAAAACATTAAAGGAGGTCATTCCTTTTCGAGTACTGCAATAAAAGGGTATCATGTAGAAATAGTCCTATAGAGCTACAGGGCTGCAATATCGCCAGCTACCATGCATCGGTTGTTTGGTATGATAGGCTCTCATTCTAAGGCTCCGCTTTGGAAAATTTAAGAGTACTAAGTATCATAACTGCTAAGAGAGATCCCTAGCTTTAGAGTCTGGAGTTACTTAGGGATCTCCCTTGTCTGTATTATGTTTGTCATGGGCTGTACGCTTAAGCTTATATTAAAATTAAGGTAGCTCTAGGTGTTACATGCATTTAAGTTTAAAAGACATCGTAAGAGCAAATCGCTTTGAAACCTGGCTCGTATGGGTATATCTACTGAAGCGGAAACCATACAGTTGACTTTCCTACATAAATGTCGATTACAAGAACCGACAAATTAAACCGATGTGGACTCAAGATGAGATCTACGAGAACGAATTTATCGGCGAACATTAAACACAAGCTTAAGAGGAGGTATATAAACTTTTTATAAGGCTACCTTGGCCTTGCCATCGAAGAGTAGGTTCCCCGTGACTACTCAGAGCTGTCGATGGCACGAATTTATCGAAAATATTAACGGACAGTTGTGAAATTTCGGCCTCGAATAATTCACCGCATCCTTAAAGACCTAGATTGCAATAAGGCAACGGGACCCGATGGAATCCCGGCTATAGTACTCAAGAACTGTGCACCAGAACTTGCACCTGTACTCTGTAAGCTGTTTAGCATGTCGTACTCCCAGAAGACGTTTCCTTCTTGCTGGAAGACCGATCGAAGACCGTTACTTTCAATGCTCTCTAAAGTAATGGAAAAGGCAATAAATGTCGAAATAATCAAATATCTAGAAGGCCATCGATTAATAAGCGACAGGCAATACGGATTTCGGAGCCGTCGTTCCACTGGTGACCTGTTAAGCTACGTAACGCACTTATGGACACAATCAATTGAACAACACGGCGAATCTAGAGCCGTAGCCTTGGACATATCAAAGGCATTTGACCGAGTCTGGCATAGAGGCCTATTAGGCAAGTTAGCGTCTTACGGATTACCACAACAACTCTGCGGATGGATGCAAAATTTTCTTCTGGGAAGATCGATCCAAGTTGTTGTATATGGTGTATCATCCAATTCGTTTGCTATAAATGCAGGAGTGCCCCAAGGATCTATTCTACTCATTGGAGACCCTACACTCACATCGAATCTACAACCGTTGGTGCACAGAAGACAAGTCGCTGACCTATGCTTGTTCTATAGGTACTTCCATGGTAGATGTTCTGAGGAACTCAAACATTATCCCTCGAAATACAACTTTTGGGCGCCCAACAAGACAGGCTGCTAATGCTCATGACCATACAGTACACTTGACAACCGCGAGGACATCAACTTTCCAAAACTCCTTCTGTAACAGGACAGCAAACTTTGGAACTCGCTTCCTGGGGATATATTTCCAGCGAAAAGCATACCTAACCTTTAGGCGAGAGCGTAGCGTTTCATTTTTTGTTAGCTATAAAATCAGAGAAAGCGTGGAATCTCAATAGACCTTGCTTCTGATTCGAAGTTCAGCTGTTGTAATGATCTTGAAAGGCTTCCATGCAATTTGACGCGATTGAATTTTTATTCACACACCGTCAAAGTGTAGTGCCGAAAACCAAGCAGTGAGTCAGAATGAAAAATGTTTTGTCCGTAACACCTAATTGTGAAAAAGATCTCAAAAACGATCGAAAATTGACTGAAACAATGGGCTAAAAGGATGACCTACTTTCAAGCCAACCGGGATAGGTACAAATTTCCAGTAAATGAAGAGGAAGGTGTAAGTAGTCTCTTCATAACAGCCTAATACATTGGAAAAAGTGTTATTGGACTTCTTTCGAAGTAGTTGTTAAGGGTTGCTTCCACCAACTCTTGTTGAAAGTGAGCCACATTTTGGACATTAAAAATTCTACAAACCACCACAACAATCCAAGTCCTCGCAGTGAAGTGTACATAATCCCCAATTCGAACATTCACCTCGACCTACACATCAGCCCGCTCTTTGACCTTCCACTGATTATATTTATACAGAGATTCACCAACTCTGAGTAAATATATTGTGCCCCCTTTAAAGGACCTCAACACTCAGTTAAATGCTCACAACCATCGGTGGGATTTATGGGGTCTCTTAAATCCTTTAATACAACTCCTAAATGTTTCCATATTCTTCGCTTCGAATACACAACTCAACAGACACACACACACACACTCTAAAACAGAAACCATGGACTATTCTATTTTAGCCCTTTGCATACAAGCTGCATTTACCTTTCACACCTACCACTCTCATCCCCACCGCATACACTATCTAAAGCAAACAAAATCCCGGAAAAATCCCCAGCAGAATAGAATTTCCAGAGAAAGATACCCGTAGGTACCGTGTAGATACACATAAACAGACAAAAAAAAAAAAAAAAAAATCTCAAATGAAAGATTTCGCATTCTCTTTGAGTTCTAATTCGCGCCCAACTGCGCGTAATAGCATCTGTCCTCGATCCTCGGTACACTATTCGCCATCCCCCCTACCCTCAATAGAAACTCGAACATTTATAGGCGAGAAATACGCCACTCAATCCGAGGCAGACGTGAGCCTGCTAAAGGGATGTACTACCCCAATCCACCTGAGACTGTGCAAGAAAAACTCTTTTTGAATTTGAAACATTTTTTTTTTTCAATCCTTCGGACCGTAATTAAACGACTTACCCCAATAGGCTGGCAATATCTCCCACTCCTATCTATGCAGATGTGTCTGTAACAAGATATTGAAGGCTGGCGGAAAATAACCTTTTCTCGGCAACACGTCAAATTGCCTTACTTCTCGTCACCGTTAGGGGTAAGGATATTTGAACAATGGAGGGCTGGCTATTAGCCGGATGCATGTGCTCTTGATCCTGTTACAAACGTAGACTTTTAACAAAAAGCTAACGTTTTATGTTTCTTATTCGTTTAGGAGGAGACATAACTTAAAGACTTCACCCAAAACAGTTGTACCTTGTATATACAAACGTACACATACATACGTCCAGCCTTTGAGGCACATCAGTCGATTTTACTGGCTTTTTGCAAAAGGAGCCTTTGCGAGTTTCTACTGGCGTCTTTCGTCATGTTCGTCTCTATCTCTATCCATTGCAACAGCATCCATTCAGTGATAGGGAATGGAGAAAGGACTGCAACTGGCTCAGCGTATGTACGTCCAACGTGTACAAGCATACACGATGTGTTTGCATTGCAGCATGCTGGAATATTTATTCAGTTTGCCTGGAGCTGGAGTGGGCAACAACGATGGTCATGATGTTCGTACAACGACATTCGACATGGTCACATGGTATTGGCTATACGTCTGATGAAAGGATGGATGAGGCTCCTGCCACTGCTCATGATCATGATGATGATATTCTGCTGTGCAAAAGTCCTCCCCATATGACTAGAAAACAAGCACTGGGGCCAACAGATGAAAGGTCCTTTCGGCTCGGGAGCAAAGGAGATGTGTTTTCATATTGGGCGCACGGTGCTAGTGGTGATGGTGGTGTCGGCCGCTCTAATAACAGTGGAGACGGCATGATGCGGATATCCTTTCACGGATGACAATTTTGAAATTAAATTCCAAGCAAAAATTGAATTCAACTTCGGGCGGGCATATAGATATTGAAATCAGACGTGACCGGATATTGGAAATCTATTTGAAATTGTACGACAGCGCAGTGGATTTCAGAAATTTACGAAACTGTTGACCAAGTATACAAATGGAATTACTGATGTAATAGCTTAACAGGTACCTAGGGGGAAGAGTGTTTTTTTTTCTTAGGTTTTTTTTTTGTGAAACAAAATACCAATGGGGATGAATTTTAAAAAAAAAGAAGTTATAGGCGAGTAAAAGCAGCGCTGAAATGCATGAACAAACCACGACCTTTCGGAAGTCGGCAAAAGGATGTTTCACACAATTTCCGAATAATTTTTAGTGAAGCATCGGCAAAAGTGCAAGAAGGCTGCCTATTGACGCACATGGAGGACATTAGTGTACTACATCTGCAACCGGACTTAGGCAGATGTAGTATACCTACTTACGCTGACCATTCGTCCTCTTTTTCGGTACTATGTTCTTTCTGATGGTTTAAGTAAAAGAGGACATTTGGAGGTAAAATAATAATTTGATTTAACCATTTTCAACAGCATTTTCACTTAAAAAAAAAGAGTCCTCGTCTTTGTTATTGAATGGTCACCGTTAGTATACTGGATAAAGTGTGAGAGTTCATTAAGTCGTCGGTTTTTCTTACCTCTATATTTAGAATGCGATTTAGCAGCCAAAAAGCCGAAAACTACTTATAGGGCTCAGCCCATAGAATCTATCTAAGTAGAAGAACTAAACTGCTGCTATACAAACAACTGATAAGACCGGTAATAACCTATGGATTCCCCATCTAGTATACCGTCTCCAAGACATACATGAGGAAGCTGGGAGTATTCGAAAGAAAACTCCTGCGGATATGTACAGGACTGCACTACGATCCAATCCGGAAGAAAAACATCAGAAGTTCAAGACTCTATGAAGAAGCCAAAATCTTACCCCTGGAACAGTATATGGTCACACTTTTCCAGAAAATACTCAGGAATACCTCCAGTCATCCAAACCCTCTAGTCCGAAGAATTGCGGACCTTCAACACATCCCAGACCATCGGTACCTTCATGTACTGGCTCTGCTTAACGAGGAGTTATTCCCAAGCGACACAGACGGGACAGCCCTGCCCTTCTACGAATTGACCGAGACAACCCACCGTCGAGGATAATTCCAAGATGACCAACCATCTCAAAACACAAGAACATCAACACCCGGACTTGAACACCCTGAGGTCAACCCTGACAACGATGCATACTACGAGTATGAATCCGGCAAGCCAAATACAATATATGAAAAAAAGATTTAAGAAAACAAACATTGTATACCGTTGGGCCCCCGTTGTTGAGCCAACACCTTTAAATATTAACTATTCACCACCATTTGTTACCTAGCCTTAAGTCAAATTGTATATACAAAAAGTTTAATAAAAGCAAATGTAGAATCTATCTTCGGATTTGGGATTTGTGGGCTTACAGATCGGGAGCTTTTTTTTTTTTGCACCGTAGGCTCAATATAAATGGTACTTCATATACAAAATGTTCGTACCAGTTCGATTTGGCTGAAAACGTCTCTATCGATTTCAACCAAAACTTATATCTGAGCATATCTGAGCTTACGTAGAAAGGGACACCATGACTGCATACCCAGTTTTTGGCTAAAAAATCGAATAACGTACTTTTGAAATTTGGACATATCGGTGCATACCATTGTTACAAAAATTAATTTCTAAGGTAATTTATGGCTTAATATCAATCTCGATTTGTATCTAAATTATCGTACAATAGACTTTTGAAAAAAATAAATTCGATTTTCTTTAGTTTACCAGAAAACGGCGATAACGATTTTGACCAAAATGCATAGCTAGACTAAAATTGATGTTTTCAAAAATCTTGCGTTCTTAATTTGTATTACGAATCACCGAAAGCGGTAATTAAAAAAGAAAAAAAAAAAAACTGCTCATATCTCGAAAATGCCATTTTCGACTTCGGTAAAACTTTGAAAACAAAGTAATGCTTATATCCCGAACAATAACTTATAATCGGCTTATAGCTAAATAGTTAACCAAGAGTATTATGTAATTTTTAAAACTAAACATTGCAATATTTGTGACTGTTTGGTCTGCCAAATTTTACAAAAAACAGCTCCAACGATTTGTATCAAAACGCGTATTCGAGGTGATATAATCATCCAATGTAGTTGGCTCTTTAGCCTTATTCTTGAGGTGAAGTTATTTCGCGTGAGAAGTTATCGCCCCTGAAGTTATTTCCTTACACCTGGATTGGCAGTTAAAATAATGCTGTGTCAAAGTATACAAACTTTGATAATAAATTCGTTTTGTTTTTATTTATTTTCAAACGCATTTTTAGGTAAACGAAAGGCATTTTTTTTTTTCGTCACCATTTTTTGGTCACTCTTTAAGAACACTAAGCTGTTAAAACAATATTCAGCCAGAAATTTGGTGATTTCAATTTAAAACTTAAGCAAAGAACAAAGAAATTAGCGGAGGGTTCCATAAGCAGTTTACGCCCCCATCTTACTAAAGCTGCCCATTTATTTCTGACCCATTTTTGTACTAATTATATTGACATTTTACTTATTTTATCTTTACAGAACATTCTGAATAATTTTCATTTACGGATTTCCTGGCTATCGAAGAGCACAGGAACTTTTTGCAGGTGATTATAATTGAACTAATTTTTTAAGGTCAATTGTTATTATTGCTATTTAGCGTCACCGGTCAAACAGCTTTTTTTCCAGGTTGATGGTGATCTTTTTAAAGACACGGTATGTAGGTATGAAGGTGGTCTGATCAGCGCGTATTTATTCTAATATGAGATTTCTGCTCATTTAAACAAATTAACAAACATTTTTTACACAGTTAAAAATATGGGATGTTTTTTAATACCTCCGCGGAGCTACAGGTCTATGTAATAAACAAGATTCAATAATTCCAATTTATTAAAATTTTCTGTAAAAATTGTTTCAATTAGAATGCTTTTTTTCTGAACCTTAATCTCGAAAGATTAAAATCCAATATCATTGTTCTTCAATATAAGCTGCTCTATTATTAAACAAATATTTCAATAAAGAACTTCTTAAAAATAAGTTGGAGTTGCGCTGAAACATAGCATTTAAAGAAATAATAAAATATTATAAGATTATAATAAGAATATATTTTAATATTTCATGGGTTTATAAAAAGCAGAAGAAATATTGAATTTGAGGTGAAAGTATTATAATATTCTAATCTGTAGTTTATTTAATTCGAATAAAAATGTATTAATAATTTATCAATTTAAATAAGGGTTAAATTTCAATTGTTTTGCATTGAAATCCATCTGAATCTACACGGAAAGAATTGAAAATCACCAATTGCAAAATTTTGAGTTGCAATTCACGAACTTTATATTTTTGCGCAAATCACAACAATTTTTTCGTAATCGTAATTTCACATTGAAAACGGCGAAGAATATTAAAATCTGTTTGTTGAATTTTACGAATAGAAGTATTAATTCGAGCTTTTTTTATTTGTAGTGATTTGCGATATTTTTGGCGTAAATGAAAATTGATTTTTCTAAATTCACGACCCAAGAATCGTGAATTGCTAAATATGAATTGCAAATTGATAAAAAAAGTTGGAATTTACGATTAGGAATTTGTAAATTGCAACTACTGAAATAGTAAATCAACTCCTGTTGTTCGCAAATGAACACTATAGAGTTGCAATTCAAAACTAAATGGTTGTAGATTGAAGGGATGAAATCGTAATTTGCAACAGAAAAGTGATAATTTGCGATTTTTTTTTGCAATTCACAACCACAGTAATATCAAATTGATAACTCTTTGTGTCAAATTGCGAACAGCTATGGCAATATGTTTTTCTCGTCCGATCGCAATATTGACACTGAGTGTTGATTCACGACTTTTGAGGGTCAATATCTTCACTTTGTACAATTTCTAGAATTGCAAATAAGAAGTAAATAGTAAATACTGAGCTAAGCTCTAAAATGAGACAAACTTTTCGTGATTCGGCACTTATTTTTCTTGATTTGATCTTAAACTTTTTTCCCGAAAACAACCGAATGAACTTGTTTAAGGAAAAGACAATCGATTTATCATTTTCCCATCCAAATTTTGTCGGTCGTAAGTAACAAGCTAACTCTTAACAGTAAGACCAACTCACTTTGTTTGGTTGAAATTAATTTACAAACTTGGTTAACAGAGTGTGTTTTTTTGACAGTATGTATTCAAATGTTATACCTCGGTAGTTTTTAGTAAAGAATACTGAATACTCGTTTAACCAAGCAAAAATCGCACTCGGTTATAATCAATTTTCGGGTGTGTAAGCAATAGTAGTAATATTGTGTAATAGTGTATAAGTATAGTATACAACAAAGACTTGTAAATGTTAAATTTGGAGTTAAATACATTTGCTTCTTAGTTCTTGAATTTCTTTTTTACACAAGACCCCCATCTCAATTTTACGTCGATAGTATTTCAGAAATATTTTGCCTCATTTTCCAATGGAACTTGAACCACATGTTCATAAATATAGCAATTCGATTTCAAAGCTTCCCGCTGATCTAAAAATACTTGGTTGACGTAGAAAACGTTCATAAAAATATTTAACAAAGAGGCTTACATCACTTATTGCGTGACTGAAGTGACAGTGAATATTAAGCTCATAAAAGACCGGCTTTTCCTGGAAGAATAGGGTCGAGTATACTGCTGTGCAAATAAAATTTTGAGTGGTATGAGATGACATCTAAATATAGCAATGTGTTATATATTGTTAAGCGGAATGAGTATTCAGCCTCCTCTGTCCTCTCATATAAATCCAAGTTCATTATATTAGAATAGAGAAGATCCAAAAGCTTAAGCAAACGTAGACTGCGATGGAATATCGAAATGCCATCTTACGAGACGAGGTGCAAATTATTTGGTATCTTATTGCTTTTTAAACTTAGGCAATATTTTTCAATATCGATTGCCCTTTTCTGTTAT
Organism: Cheilosia urbana; assembly: GCA_946477585.1. NCBI lineage: Eukaryota > Metazoa > Arthropoda > Insecta > Diptera > Syrphidae > Cheilosia > Cheilosia urbana. The sequence continues at coordinate 11,030,781 of OX297854.1, read as the reverse complement.
CAATAATTGGATTTTATGAACCGTCGAGAGCTCTTAGAAATCGTCTTTTATTTCATGTACCTTATACCTTAGAGTTAACTATGTATACAATAAACAAATTACTAGATACCTTAGGGAACCCAATAAGTATTGTATTACAGAAAAACCTGTGCACTGTTGCGAAGCAACCAAAAGCCTCGGATAAGGACGGATTCACTGTTGACGACCCTGCAAAACGAAAAAAGGACAATGACGTTCGGATCTGCACGTGGAATGTTCGAACTCTGAACAGACCGCGTGCACCCGAATAACTAGCGGAGGCCCTAGACTGCTACAAAGCAGGTATCACCGCCATCCAGGAAGTGCGGTGGGATGGGCCGGGCAAAAGGAGGATGAAAACTGTGACATTTACTACGGTGTTAGGTTAGGTTAGGTTCCGGAAGGAAATCAGGGGAATATTTCCCAAGATCGTCATACGTGGTGAAGAATCACATCCTGCACGAGGTGCCACTGCTTTCGACTAAATATGACGGATCTAGAGCGGAATAGCTCGATAAAAACCCGTAATCCCGGGTATAACAACCGTGCCCATGGGATGTATGGCACAATGTTACGGTGTCTTCTAAAGGGAACTCTAGATACCTGGGGATCTCTAGTTTCAATTTAATTCCCCTTTTCTGTATACAGGGGGTGAGTACAGAACGACCTTCCCTTCCCCCTTACTCGTGGGTCCAAAATAGAGAAATTAGTGAACGCCTTACAACTATCCGCATCAAGGCTAAATTCGCCAACATCAGCCTGATATGCGCTCACGCCCCCACAGAAGATAAAGACGATGCTACCAAAGAATGTTTCTACGAGATCCTCGACAAAACATATGAGCAATGTCCTAAGCATGACGTTAAAATCGTTTTGGTTGATTTAACGCCAAAATAGGAAAGGAGGACATCTTTGGTAGCACAATCGGAAAACATAGCCTACACGACACCACGTCTGGAAACGGACTCAGGCTGATTGATTTTGCTGCGGGACGTAATGTTACCATAGCTAGCTCACGGTTTCCTCACCTCAATATACACAAAGGAACATGGCGGTCACCTGATCATCAAACCGTCAACCAAATTAATCACGTTGCGATCGACGCAAGGCACTCCTCCAGTATTCTAGACGTCCGAACTTTCCGAGCGGCCAACATAGACTCGGACCACTACCTTGTTGTAGCCAAGGTACGGATGCGGATATCCCAGACGCCACAACAGCGAGAAAATACTGTGAGGAGATTTAACGTTGGACGGCTACAAACGCAACAAACCGCCAGAACCTTTGCCGATCGCGTATCCCTCAACCTCTTGAGAAGTCCTATACTGCCAGCATCAAGTGCCGAAGACCAGTGGCGCCGATGCCAAGAAGCCATCAAAACCGCCGCAACTGATGTGCTCGGTTTCACCAGCCCACCCCCTCGAAACCCCTGGTTTGACGAAGAGTGCCGGCAAGCACATGCAGCAAAACAAAGTGCATACGAAGCGTCGCTGCATAGAAGGACGAGAGCAGCTCATCAGCTCTACGAGCAAAAAAGGAGGGAAGAACATCGGCTTCTCCGGAGAAAAAAGAGAGAGCATGAGAAGCGCGCGATCGAGGATATAGAGAGGTGTTACTCCAGGAACAATGTTCGGAAGTTTTACCAAAAGGTAAAAAGAACGTGTCATGCCAACAAGACCCGAACGGAGACCTGTAGAGACGAACAAGGAAACCTTGTAGTAGAGTCACAGTCGGTGCTGAGGACATGGAAAAACCATTTCTGCAGACTGCTAAACGGCGAAGACGACACAAATTCCGCTGTCAGGCAGAACGAGCCATTCAACCTGGACGATGAAAGCCAAGATTTCCGTCCACCTAACCAAAATGAAGTGAGGATAGCAATATCTAAGCTTAAGTCCAACAAGGCTGCTGGACCGGACGGCTTAACTGCCGAGCTGTTTAAGGCAGCGGGAGATGACCTGGTAGAGAGCATACACCAACTCGTCTCCAAGATTTGGTCAGACGAAAGTATGCCTGACGAATGGAACCTCAGCATCGTTTGCCCGTTCCATAAGAAGGGAGACTCTTTAAACTGCGCCAACTATAGAGGCATCAGTCTCCTGAACACTGCGTATAAGATCATGTCTGCTGTACTATGTGAACGCCTGAAACCTTTCGTCAACGATCTGATAGGTCCCTATGAGTGCGGTTTTAGGCCCAGTAAGTCCACGACCGATCAAATATTCACACTACGGCAGATCCTGGAGAAAACCCAAGAAGTCCAGATCGATACTCACCATCTTTTTATCGATTTTAAGGCCGCATAAGACAGCATTTATAGAGACGAGCTATACAGAGCCATGTCTAGTTTTGGCATCCCTGCCAAACTTGTCAGATTGTGCAGAATGACGATGGAGAACGCTCGCTGCTCCGTAAAGGTCGGAAACAATCTCACCGAGACCTTTGATGTCAAAAAAGGATTTAGACAAGGTGATGCGCTGTCATGTGACTTCTTCAACATCATTCTTGAGAAGATTGTGCGAAACTCACAAGCCAACACCAGAGGCACAATTTTCTATAAGTCTGTGCAACTGCTTGCATACGCTGACGACATTGACATTGTTGGTACAACACAGCGAGCTGTCACTGGTGCGTTTGCAAGTATTAGTACAGAAGCGGCAAAAATGGGTTTGATGGTGAATGAGGGCAAAACAAAATATATGCTGTCAACAAGAAGGGACACACAACATCGACGAATCGGGCAGAACGTCACGATAGACAGCTAACGGGTGATTTTTTAAGAGGCTTAGAACATTAAAAAAAAAAAACACAAAAAATTCGAAAAAATTAATGAAATATTTATTTGAATCGATAGTTTGAACCTTGCAATTTAATGTTTAAAGATAATTTCATGCAAATGTTGACCGCGGCTGCGTCTCAGGTAGTCCATCCGCTGAGTCCAATTTTGGCATACTCTTTCACACATATCGGCCGGTATCTCACGAATGAATGCATGGATGTTGGCTTCCAGTGCGTCAATCGAAGCGGGCTTGTCCCTATACACATTAGCCTTGACATACCCCCACAAAAAATAATCTAATGGTGTCAAATCGCACGATCTAGGCGGCCAATTGACCGGCCCGAAACGTGAAATTAACTGTTCACCAAACTCGCCTCGCAATTGCGCCATTGTTTCGCGTGCTGTGTGACATGTGGCACCGTCTTGTTAAAACCACATATCATGCAAGTCAAGAACTTCCATTTCGGGCAAAAAAAAGTTTGTTATCATCGCTCGGTAGCGTTCACCATTGACAGTAACGCTGCGATTCGCATCATCTTTGAAGAAATATGGCCGAATAATGCCGCCGGCCCATAAACCGCGCCAAATAGTGGCTTTTTCGGGATGCATTGGTAGCTGTTGCAATGCTTCTGGCTGATCTTCACTCCAAATGCGGCAATTTTGCTTATTTACGTACCCATTCAACCAAAAATGAGCCTCATCGCTGAACACAATTTTTCGATAAAAAAGCGGATCCTCGGCCAGCTTTCCAAGAGCCCATTCACCAAAAATTCGGCGTTGTGGTAGGTCGCCTGGCTTTAGTTCTTGCACAAGCTGTATCTTAAAAGGCTTTACGCACAAATCCTTCCGCAAAATTTTCCACGTAGTGCTGTAACAAAGGCCTAACTGCTGGGAACGGCGCCGAATCGACATTTCGCGGTCTTCTGTCACACTAGCTGATACGGCCGCAATATTTTCTTCACTACGCACAGTACGTAAACGTGTTGGTGGTTTAATGTCCAACAAAGTAAATTTGGTGCGAAATTTGGTCACAATCTTCCGAATAGACTGCTCAGAAGGTCGAGAATGCCGATCATAAAATGGAAGCAGCGCGCGATGAACATTTCGAACCGAGCACGAATTTTGATAGTAAAATTCAATATTCAATATTCAATTCAAGATGATCTATGGTTAAATTGCAAACCAAACTGAAGCTGTTTGACAGTGACACAAGGTACTTAACACACGTCAGCTGTCAAAACCAGTGTTGCCAAAACCAAACCAGCTAAAAAATCACCCGTATAACGTTGAGGTAGCTAGGGACTTTGTCGATCTCGGCTCCGCTATAAACTCTGATAACGACATCACTTCAGAAATCAAACGAAGAATCACACTTGCCAACCGCTGTTTCTTTGGCCTAAGACGGCAACTGATAAGTAATGCCTTGTCGAGAAATACTAAGAAAACTCTGTATAAGACCCTCATCATCCCAGTCCTGCTTTATGGTGCAGAAGCATGGGCGCTATCAAAGGCGGATGAATATCTCCTTGGTCGTTTCGAACGCAAAATTCTTCGAATGATTTTTGGTCCCGTTTGCGTTGACGGGCTTTGGAGGAGAAGATTTAACAGCGAACTCTACGAGCTGTACAGCGACATCGACCTAGTCAGAAAAGTACGCATCAGTCGTCTAAGATGGCTGGGACATGTAGAGCGAATGGACACCAACGCTCCGGCCCGAAGAGTCTTCGATTCTAACCCGGAGGGACAACGCAGTAGAGGAAGACCTCGCCTTAGGTGGCGCGCGCAAGTGGAAGGGGACCTCAACCAACTTGGAGTGCGCAACTGGAGGCAGTAAGCCAAAGATCGCGCTAACTGGAGAGGCGTATTGGTTGAGGCCCAGGTCCACCCCGGACTGTAGCGCCACCTGAAGTAAAGTAAGTAATAGGCCTGACACTGACAGGTCATAATGGCCGCCATTTAACAGCTCTTAAAAATAAATAAAAGAAACCCAACAGTTATAGGTACTCTTCAAATTTATTATATGTAAACTGTCCACTTATAGGTCTGCTGCATTTGCGCATGCACCTTCGGTTTCAAGTGCAATATTCTCACATTGTGTTATAGGTACATCCACAAAACCTAGAATCAATCATTCAAATATTATAGCATCCAGATAACAATGCCTTATGTTCTTCACTTACTTAAATTATACTGGGAATTGAAGATATCAAAGTTGAGCTGGTTTCGGAAGTATCTGCAATTTCCATTATCAATTGATAGTCCACATACAGCTTCAAACGAGAATGTCTGTGCCTCAGAGTATGGTGCCCACAAGATGACAATCAAAGCTGTTGGCGTGTAGGGCGTTGCTATTAAAATATTAATTCCAGTGTTAGATCTACTCACCAATAGCAACAAATGCGATAGCAGACTTCATACTGAAATTTTTAATTTTTTTTTTTGCTTGGCTAGAATTCCTACAATTGAACTGAACTCTAGATGCGATGTCCTAGGACTGATGGCTTTTGGTTGCCCCATGGCACCATTTTATACTATTCTGCCGTCTTTTGAATAGACTCAGGTGGATCAACACTTGGAGGAATTTTTTATTTTTTTGCTTACACCTCGTTATGGATGTAGTATTGTTTGCCAAAAATGTTGTTTGCCAAATTCGGTGCGTATGTTACTTTTCACTTTCAGTATCAAGAATTCTATCTGTCCACAATATCTAAGATCGGTTTGTTTAGTAAACAAAAGTATGAATACGTCATACGTTATTTCTGTTTTCAGCCCAAAAGCAATTATTTTGTTTAGTTCCGCCCTCCAGTGTGCGAATATTGGCAATATTATTTGCGAAAAACAAAAACGCGTAGCACGCAGTAGCCATTGGAGTACTCAAGTGTTCATTTAATCAAATCTACTGTCAAAGCACATACAGTATCTGAAACGTTTGTAAGTACTCAGGTGTTTGTCTCTACAGTCGTTTGTATATAAAACCAAAAGTCGTACGTGCGAAGATACGCCTCAGATAGTTAAGCTGTAGGAAGTCTAGACAACAACAACAATATAAAATGAACCCTGTTATCAGATTTATTGCAATGCATCGGTAAGCCAAGTCCTGGAGTGAGCCGCTTTGACATTAATTTTGAGTCCTTTTAGCTGTTTTCGTGATGGTAGCGGTACCGCAATCGAACTAACAACGGTGCAACGTTCTGTGCGGAAATAATCAGTTGGATGTATGTGCCATGTCTATGGGTCAACTCGCAGACGCTTTTTTCACCCCTGCAACCAAAATCGGGAATAGGAGTAAGTTAAGGAGTTCTGACGGTGGAGATTTCTAAACTTGTATGTTTTGACAGCATTTGTCCCAGTACCGGTCCCACGTTGTCGGGAATTAGAATTGGAGATGGATTGCCATGCCAGATTGCAGGTGTAAGAATGGTTTCATTGTCAACTGTTGCGGTAATTAGAGCTCCCAGCTCGAGAGCAACTCCAATTAGCATTCGAAGACGACGTTTTAGATCGTCGCCTTAAATGGAAAGTCCTTGAAATAAATACGCTGCGTAGACCGCATTTGAATCACAAAAATTTAGAGCGTTATGCTTGCCTAGACGGATCTGTACAATGTCAAACTGATTTCTATGCCAGAAATGAAATGAAAATGAAAACCTTCCTTAATATGCGAGGTAAGTGGTAGGCACACGTTCCACGAATCGATATCAGTTAACGGCTACCGACTAATTGTCACTTAGCTGAATCCGATCGAAAATTTTCGCGACCGTAGCAAAGCCCGAAGATTTAAAAAAAAAGGTAGGAATTGGCTTCAAGGCCGGCAACGGAATGCAAGCATTTCGGAACAGTGAATCAGTGTTTCATTGAAGGTTAAGTTAAGTTGGTTCTTTTACTTTCGTAGTAAGAATGGAAGAGACTGTCAAAATGGCTATGTCGGAGATATATTGTCTTTCGGAGAACATACGAAAAATTAAGGAACGCATTTTTTAGTAATCCATGAAAAGTGACAGATACCTACATAATTCAAATACTCAAAAAAGTGGTGCGAAAAGTTGTTAAAGTCTGATAAACTCGAAGATTTAGCTAATTTAAATTTATTAACAATATTAGTTGATGCATCTAGCGATGAAAGTGTTTTGGAGTAAATCGAGCTTCTTTTAGATAAATCCTAGTATACGTGGAAGAATTTGTGTTGGCTGAACTACAAGCATTCGAGAAAAGGAAAATGCAAAACAGAATTAATAGCTACATGGAGGAGGTCGTCCCTTCGTGGAGAAGGAAGAACTTCGTCGGCACTTTCGAAAATAATCTTCATTCGATTTAATTTGGCCACCTGTTGATATAATTTGAATACGCAGGAAATTAAAACCTATGCACGGGTATGCCAAATGCTAAAGAATAAATATTAAGTTAGGTTCAACCACACTTAAGGACTATTCACATGGGAGCGAACTGCGAATAGGCGAATTGCGAACAAATCATTTTAACTGTATTTTCGAATTGAAAATTGCTATTTGTTCTATCACAAAACCATTATATTTAATTAATCTAACATGTAGTCTAAAAAAAAACACGACTCTCAATTGATTTAAACAGCTAAATTAACAATTAAAGCAATTTTCCCGCGAATTGAAAATGCTTGCCGCGAATTGTCACACTTTATTCACAGTCCACATAAAACAGTCGCGATCCACAAGCCCACGAATGAAAAATTCGTTCGAACGTACCCTCTAAAAATGAAACTGATATGCGGGTATCTGCGAACAAACAAAATTTTCATGTGAATGAAGTGTCAGAAACTACGAATATTCGCGTGTTCGTGTGAATAGTCCTTTACTGTTTACCCTATTTTGAAATATCATTTATTCAGTCTTGGGTGTTGTGTGTTTGGGTGTTGTATGAATAGGGTATGCACTGATTGGCGTCAACTTGGCGATGCCCAGGCGTTGTAACTGTTCATACACATCAATTGTGCTTATTTTACCTCCGCGTGGTAGCCACCGGGTACTGGTCTTGTCCTTCCGGGCATGACTTGCTAAACTTATAAGCGCGAGTGTTGAACACGAAGAAAATAACAACACTATAATGCTCTGTCGGAATGACTGCCTGATCGAGTCTCAGAGGTCTTACATGAGCCCCTCAGAAAGAGGACGTACGGCGGATGAATTCACATGGTTGAATCAACGGTGGCGTCAACAGTCAACATGGCAGATACCTCAATGAGCTACTTCGACGTATTTGGAGCTGAGGTCATTGAGGATTTTTCAGCACTAGTCAGGGTGTTGAAATAGAGATGGTGGCGGAAGAGCCACATCCCCGAAGCGGGTTACTGACTCCGGAATATTCCGGCTCCTTCTGCACAAGGGGTTACAGAAAGGGCCTGGTCTTCCAGGTTGGGGGTTGTGCGTGGGGTTAACTACCCTACCACGGAAAAAAAGCACTGTTGCGAAGCAACCAAAAGCCTCGGAGAAGGACGGATTCACTGTTGACGACCCTGCAAAACGAAAAAAGGACAATGACGTTCGGATCTGCACGTGGAATGTTCGAACTCTGAACAGACCGCGTGCAGCCGAACAACTAGCGGAGGCCCTAGACTGCTACAAAGCAGGTATCACCGCCATCCAGGAAGTGCGGTGGGATGGGCCGGGCAAAAGGAGGATGAAAACTGTGACATTTACTACGGTGACTGCTACAGAGAACAAAAGCAGCGTCTGTTTGGATGTGGATTTGTTGTAAGCGGCAGACTTAGGCAAGAAGTCTTGAGCTTTCGACACGTTAGTGAACGCCTTACAACTATCCGCATCAAGGCTAAATTCGCCAACATCAGCCTGATATGCGCTCACGCCCCCACAGAAGATAAAGACGATGCTACCAAAGAATGTTTCTACGAGCTCCTCGACAAAACATATGAGCAATGTCCTAAGCATGACGTTAAAATCGTCTTGGGTGATTTTAACGCCAAAACAGGAAAGGAGGATATCTTTGGTAGCACAATCGGAAAACATAGCCTACACGACACCACGTCTAGAAACGGTCTCAGGCTGATTGATTTTGCTGCGGGACGTAATGTTACCATAGCTAGCTCACGGTTTCCTCACCTCAATATACACAAAGGAACATGGCGGTCACCTGATCATCAAACCGTCAACCAAATTAATCACGTTGCGATCGACGCAAGGCACTCCTCCAGTATTCTAGACGTCCGAACTTTCCGAGCGGCCAACATAGACTCGGACCACTACCTTGTTGTAGCCAAGGTACGGATGCGGATATCCCAGACGCCACAACAGCGAGAAAATACTGTGAGGAGATTTAACGTTGGACGGCTACAAACGCAACAAACCGCCAGAACCTTTGCCGATCGCGTATCCCTCAACCTCTTGAGAAGTCCTATACTGCCAGCATCAAGTGCCGAAGACCAGTGGCGCCGATGCCAAGAAGCCATCAAAACCGCCGCAACTGATGTGCTCGGTTTCACCAGCCCACCCCCTCGAAACCCCTGGTTTGACGAAGAGTGCCGGCAAGCACATGCAGCAAAACAAAGTGCATACGAAGCGTCGCTGCATAGAAGGACGAGAGCAGCTCATCAGCTCTACGAGCAAAAAAGGAGGGAAGAACATCGGCTTCTCCGGAGAAAAAAGAGAGAGCATGAGAAGCGCGCGATCGAGGATATAGAGAGGTGTTACTCCAGGAACAATGTTCGGAAGTTTTACCAAAAGGTAAAAAGAACGTGTCATGCCAACAAGACCCGAACGGAGACCTGTAGAGACGAACAAGGAAACCTTGTAGTAGAGTCACAGTCGGTGCTGAGGACATGGAAAAACCATTTCTGCAGACTGCTAAACGGCGAAGACGACACAAATTCCGCTGTCAGGCAGAACGAGCCATTCAACCTGGACGATGAAAGCCAAGATTTCCGTCCACCTAACCAAAATGAAGTGAGGATAGCAATATCTAAGCTTAAGTCCAACAAGGCTGCTGGACCGGACGGCTTAACTGCCGAGCTGTTTAAGGCAGCGGGAGATGACCTGGTAGAGAGCATACACCAACTCGTCTCCAAGATTTGGTCAGACGAAAGTATGCCTGACGAATGGAACCTCAGCATCGTTTGCCCGTTCCATAAGAAGGGAGACTCTTTAAACTGCGCCAACTATAGAGGCATCAGTCTCCTGAACACTGCGTATAAGATCATGTCTGCTGTACTATGTGAACGCCTGAAACCTTTCGTCAACGATCTGATAGGTCCCTATGAGTGCGGTTTTAGGCCCAGTAAGTCCACGACCGATCAAATATTCACACTACGGCAGATCCTGGAGAAAACCCAAGAAGTCCAGATCGATACTCACCATCTTTTTATCGATTTTAAGGCCGCATAAGACAGCATTTATAGAGACGAGCTATACAGAGCCATGTCTAGTTTTGGCATCCCTGCCAAACTTGTCAGATTGTGCAGAATGACGATGGAGAACGCTCGCTGCTCCGTAAAGGTCGGAAACAATCTCACCGAGACCTTTGATGTCAAAAAAGGATTTAGACAAGGTGATGCGCTGTCATGTGACTTCTTCAACATCATTCTTGAGAAGATTGTGCGAAACTCACAAGCCAACACCAGAGGCACAATTTTCTATAAGTCTGTGCAACTGCTTGCATACGCTGACGACATTGACATTGTTGGTACAACACAGCGAGCTGTCACTGGTGCGTTTGCAAGTATTAGTACAGAAGCGGCAAAAATGGGTTTGATGGTGAATGAGGGCAAAACAAAATATATGCTGTCAACAAGAAGGGACACACAACATCGACGAATCGGGCAGAACGTCACGATAGACAGCTAACGGGTGATTTTTTAAGAGGCTTAGAACATTAAAAAAAAAAAACACAAAAAATTCGAAAAAATTAATGAAATATTTATTTGAATCGATAGTTTGAACCTTGCAATTTAATGTTTAAAGATAATTTCATGCAAATGTTGACCGCGGCTGCGTCTCAGGTAGTCCATCCGCTGAGTCCAATTTTGGCATACTCTTTCACACATATCGGCCGGTATCTCACGAATGAATGCATGGATGTTGGCTTCCAGTGCGTCAATCGAAGCGGGCTTGTCCCTATACACATTAGCCTTGACATACCCCCACAAAAAATAATCTAATGGTGTCAAATCGCACGATCTAGGCGGCCAATTGACCGGCCCGAAACGTGAAATTAACTGTTCACCAAACTCGCCTCGCAATTGCGCCATTGTTTCGCGTGCTGTGTGACATGTGGCACCGTCTTGTTAAAACCACAATATCATGCAAGTCAAGAACTTCCATTTCGGGCAAAAAAAAGTTTGTTATCATCGCTCGGTAGCGTTCACCATTGACAGTAACGCTGCGATTCGCATCATCTTTGAAGAAATATGGCCGAATAATGCCGCCGGCCCATAAACCGCACCAAATAGTGGCTTTTTCGGGATGCATTGGTAGCTGTTGCAATGCTTCTGGCTGATCTTCACTCCAAATGCGGCAATTTTGCTTATTTACGTACCCATTCAACCAAAAATGAGCCTCATCGCTGAACACAATTTTTCGATAAAAAAGCGGATCCTCGGCCAGCTTTCCAAGAGCCCATTCACCAAAAATTCGGCGTTGTGGTAGGTCGCCTGGCTTTAGTTCTTGCACAAGCTGTATCTTAAAAGGCTTTACGCACAAATCCTTCCGCAAAATTTTCCTGCTGATACGGCCGCAATATTTTCTTCACTACGCACAGTACGTAAACGTGTTGGTGGTTTAATGTCCAACAAAGTAAATTTGGTGCGAAATTTGGTCACAATCTTCCGAATAGACTGCTCAGAAGGTCGAGAATGCCGATCATAAAATGGAAGCAGCGCGCGATGAACATTTCGAACCGAGCACGAATTTTGATAGTAAAATTCAATATTCAATATTCAATTCAAGACGATCCATGGTTAAATTGCAAACCAAACTGAAGCTGTTTGACAGTGACACAAGGTACTAAACACACGTCAGCTGTCAAAACCAGTGTTGCCAAAACCAAACCAGCTAAAAAATCACCCGTATAACGTTGAGGTAGCTAGGGACTTTGTCGATCTCGGCTCCGCTATAAACTCTGATAACGACATCACATCAGAAATCAAACGAAGAATCACACTTGCCAACCGCTGTTTCTTTGGCCTAAGACGGCAACTGATAAGTAATGCCTTGTCGAGAAATACTAAGAAAACTCTGTATAAGACCCTCATCATCCCAGTCCTGCTTTATGGTGCAGAAGCATGGGCGCTATCAAAGGCGGATGAAGATCTCCTTGGTCGTTTCGAACGCAAAATTCTTCGAGTGATTTTTGGTCCCGTTTGCGTTGACGGGCTTTGGAGGAGAAGATTTAACAGCGAACTCTACGAGCTGTACAGCGACATCGACCTAGTCAGAAAAGTACGCATTAGTCGTCTAAGATGGTTAGGACATGTAGAGTGAATGGACACCAACGCTCCGGCCCGGAGAGTCTTCGATTCCAACCCGGAGGGACAACGCAGTAGAGGAAGACCTCGCCTTAGGTGGCGCGCGCAAGTGGAAGGGGACCTCAACCAACTTGGAGTGCGCAACTGGAGGCAGTTAGCCAAAGATCGCGCTAACTGGAGAGGCGTATTTGGTTGAGGCCCAGGTCCACCCAGGTCCAGCGCCACCTAAGTAAGTAAGTACAGAAAAACCTGGATAAGTGCCTCCCCTTAAATGCCTCGTTTTGATATTCACTTATGCGGGCTAGGCAGTTATAAAAAACAATCCGCTTAAGTGCACATAGGCAGTTACCTCTAAATTTATTAAAAAAATATTTTTGACAGCTACCTACAGTAGATTAAGATTATATTTTTTTTTTTTTTTTTTTTTTGACTTTTAAAGTACGAAACACAAGGAAGCGCTAAAGGCAAAAAGCTATTCACCTCTATTCTGGGATTCGAATTGATTAGAAAGTTATTCGATTTCCTCCAACTGACATTCCTACTTTCGATTTCTATAGAGATTCATTTTTTGTTCATTTCTCCCCGCATTCTCAGTTTCGATTGCATTGAATTAAATGTCAAATTCTATTCGAGTGAAAATTTCTGACCGAAAGCTGTATTGAAAAATTAAGTTGAATTGTTTTTTAATAAATTGAAAGAAATGTTGCTACTTTTATCACAAAATGTATATAAAGAGTATATTATGAACTTGGAAGCAACATTTGTTTGTCTTATATATAAAAAAAAAAAAAATTATTAATCGCAGGTCGCAATCCAAATGGACGAACCACGGGCAATTTGAAATGTTGATTCAGCTAATGGAGATAAATCCGGATATTGCAAAGGGTTTCAGCAGCAACAAAAATTTACAATCTGACAGCTAAAACTTTAAACAGCTGATTTCGTAAATCAAATTCATCCAGTGAAATCATTCGATAGTGAATTCCTTTCCCGCGAAACTTAGAATGTGAGGAGTTCATTCGGGTGAAACTTTTAAATTCGAGGAATACTCCATTTGATCGAATCTCAGAATTAGCGTGATTGTCTTTTTCAGCGGATTTAAAAAAGGTGTAGGTACTTAAAAGATTTTTTTTTTAGGCAAATTTCAATAAAAGTAAACAAAATAAAAGGCAACTAAGCGGGAAAGGTACTTAAACGAAAGGCCCTCATCCGGGTTTTACTGTATATTGGATTTTCATCTTAGTAGCGATTCATTTAGAAATAAATTAGTTCTGTTTTTAGGCTTTGGTGGTCGTTTTTGCGTTTAGTATTAAGTAATCTAGCGAGAACAGTAGATGTACTCATTTGATTGAAAATAAATCAATAACTGTGTCCTGAACTGTTTCCTAAATCAATGGAATTGAGAAAATGTATCGACCATTGAAAGGAATAACAAACTACAAATAGAAATAGAATAGAAAGAAAGCGAGCAACCACTAATTAATAAAACCATGTCCCAACATTGTTCCAAACCATCATGCACCATTAAAAAAAATACCCTTCTGCACAATGTCTAGTGTAACACTTTCCCCGAAAATCCCATTTTCATTAACGAAGTGGGTGCTAATGATGCCATGAGATAAAACAGCCCCATTGACATCATAATCGAGGCTCCATATAATCAAATTCCGGCACATTTATTCCACGCCATTAATTTGCACCTGCAGAGTTCAAAAAACCTCAGATAAAAACAGTTTCATGACCATTTTCAATTAACTCTAATCCCGAATAATGTGAGAAGATGGCAGAAAAGGACGACGCGCCTCCAAAAACTAACATCCCAGCCACAAACTATTTGTACACCCTATATCTTGATGGCGGATTAAAATGCCGGCAATGACAATGTTGGCATGAGCCGACAGCCGAGCACATGGCCATATAAAAATAAACAAAATCCAAGTGGAACTGTGTGTACGAGCTTAATTATATTATACACACGAGAGGGTATTGTTGCCATCCTACTGAAAGTACTAAGACCGTATCATTAGCCTGCTTGTTCGCAATTAGTGACTTAGTAGGCCCGGCAGGAGGGCTGCAACATGAAGAATATTTATGTACCTTAGAAGAGCCCTGTTTCTGTTTGCTCGGCACTCCTTACACAAAGTCGATGGAGGCAATTTGTTCTTTAAACTTTATTGATTACACGGTAAACCGTGTAGAAGGATATTACCCAGATAGGAAGTGATTTGTCAAATTATATTTGTTGGGGGCGTAGGGTGCGGTTGAAACAAATGAGGAGCCAAAGTGTAAACATTCGTATGTGTTGTTGTTGATTGGCTTAATTACTCTAAGTCAATATAGCTGAGGGGGTTGTAGGGTTATTCTGATGCAGGCGGGTGGATGCCGCTGCCGCACTATACCACCCGCAAACTGTGTGGCAGGTATTACATAAACATTTTGCAGGATTTTCAAAGGGCTATGCCAATTATCTCGGGGTAAATAGAACGAATTCCTTTCACGGATTTGCAATCGCTGAATGTAAACAGGCAAGGGAGATGATGTTATAGTTGCTTTGCCTGTAACAAGCGCATGTACTCTTATATTTATGTGCGGATACAGCCTGCTCGGCTTTTATTCAGTGAATAAACACGGTAGGTGTATGTGCCAATAGGCGGTGTTTACTAAATATATCACACAGATATGAACTAAACACACGGGACTGGTAATGACGGTACCGATTTATTCATATCGCGAAATTGCATTCAGTGTGCGGAAACGAAACTGCGGCTATAATGCCACTCAATATACTCTCCAAGACTATGTTGCTGATAGTGGGTAGATAAGTAGGCTGCCTTTTAAAATGTCCAGACGGGCATTTTTCTTCGTTTCGATCCAAAGAATCAATAACCCTACTTAGAAAATCTCATTTTCCATCGTGACAACCTCATAAGACGCACAACTACGTCGAGATGTGTGAAAAGCCACGACCAGTCCAAATACAGGAATTTAGGCGCAGTGTGTTTGACTATTAATCGAGAGGTCTCAGGCAGTGTTGTTATATCGTGGGATTTATCCCTTTTTTAGGGAATTTCGATGTCCGAAAACCCCTTCGTGGGATAGAGGGAAAAAGTACCAGATCGTGGGATTTTGAGGAATCCAGCAAAAAACATTCAAACTTAAAATGTTGGCTCTGCGAAATAAGGCCCCAATGAAATAAGGCTCCAAAAAATTATACAGGAAACAACAACAACGATTTTTAATACAATTTGGGGTGTTATTTCCTTTTTTGGGGCCTTATTTCCTATTGTAAATTGGGGTCTTATTCATTATGAAATAAGACCCCAAAAGAAGAAATGAAATAAATTTGGGGCCTTATTTCATTTTCTCATTTTGGGGCCCTATTTCATTGGGGTCTTATTTCCTACAGCCAAAATTTTTGCTGGAATTCCATAAACACCTTCATTTCACCATGATTACCAACACACTGAATGTGTATAAAAAACTGCTCATATAAATTGTCTTTTATCGAAATTTTCTAGTACCAAAAAATAATCGTGATAATGTTACAAACTTCGTGGGATAAATGAAGGGAGAGCGCTAACAACACTGGCTCTCAGGTACGATTCCCAAACAAAAACACAAAATTCCATCTTAAGGTATGACAAACATCCGAGAATATAACTGTCAGAAAGACCTTCTCAATTATCCGTTTGGACGCGGCATGAAATTGTAGATCCATTCCATTCGCCTAAAAAACGATTGGTTGTGAGAAGCTACCTACGGACCTGTTGCGCCAACTATTTTTAACTTTCTCCATTACGAAGTAAGAGCAAGATATTGTATTCTTACAAACTTTCGAACTCGAAATGTTTATCAATTCTGACATAACGATAATAGAGGACCTCGAAAAATTGGGTCTCAAAATTCGGTCCGTCTGTCCATCTGTGCCGTGGCCTACAGCATAAACGGCTGCCCAGATTTCGTTCAAACTTAGAATTTGGAGTTTGGGGGCTTACAGTTTTGAATCTGTTTTTTTTTGCAGTAATAATAGTACTTCCCATATAAAAATGCGGATTTCAACCGCAATTTAAATTTAAGCTTAATTAGGAGAGGTTAACATGACAGCATACTCAGTTGTTCGCTAAAAATCTAATAACGGTATATTTAAAATTTGGACATACCTCAAAAATGGTCCATACGATTGTAACAAAAATTCACTCATAAAGTAGTGTAGTCATTTGTAACTTAATAGCAAACTTAGCTCTTGTTTATATTATCGTACAAAAGATTTTTGAAAAAAAGGCTTTTTTTTTTTTAAATTTAGTTTTCCTTAGTTTACTTGAAAACGGCACAAACGATTTTGACCAAAATACGAACTTAGTTACTCTAAGTAATGTTTTCAAAATTATTGTGTCTTTAATTTTCATTTCGAATCACCGAAAACGCTAATTTTAAAAAACTACCCATACCTCGAAAACCCCATTTTCGACTTCGATAAAACTTTAAAAACCAAATAATGCACACATCCCGAATAATAACTTATACAAGGTGGGCCAAAAGAGATCACCCTATTGGAAGATGCTCTTATTTTTGCGAATGGCCGCCAATGCCAAAGCCATGGAGCGATACACTCCCCAAGATGGCAGAATAATTTCGATTTTTCGACCAAAATCACAATCATTCCCACCTCAGCGGGTACGTGAACAAGCAAAACTATCGCTTCTGGGGCACCGAAAATCCACGAGTAATGCACGAGGGGTCATTACACCCGCTCAAAGTTACTGCATGGTGCGCTGTTCACGCTGGAGGAGTCACCGGGTCATTTTTTTTCGAGAACGCCGCTGATCAAACGACAACAGCGGACGGTGCGCGCTATAGCGCCATGTTAACCGAGTTTTTTTCTACCGCAATTAGACGAATTAGGACTGCAGGACATGTGGTTCCAACAGGATAGAGCTACGGCACATACTGCGCGAGCCACAACCGATATTCTGAAGGCGGCGTTCCCGGGTTGCCTTATCTCTCGTTTTGGCGATTTGCACTGGCCCGCAAGATCGCCCGATTTAACCGTACCAGACTTTTTTTTGTGGGGTTTTTTTTAGTCCCGTGTTTACGTGAACAAGCCCGAGATCCTAGAAGCCCTCAAGGACAACAATCGACACGAGTGCGAGAATCTGTCCGAAGTTCTCGCCGAAGTGATGAAAAATGTCATAAAACGAGCCCGTATGGCAATCAATTGTGACGGCCGATATCATCTTCTCAACTTGACCAATAAAATTCTAAAGGTTCAAATA
The DNA here is from genome assembly GCA_946477585.1 of Cheilosia urbana. Classification (NCBI taxonomy): domain Eukaryota; kingdom Metazoa; phylum Arthropoda; class Insecta; order Diptera; family Syrphidae; genus Cheilosia; species Cheilosia urbana. The sequence goes on along the minus strand of OX297854.1, from coordinate 11,013,266 downwards.
AACATAATCGAACAACAGAATCGAAGTTTTTCATTTCAGAATCAAAATGAGAGCCAAACAACATCGATGACTTCTTTTTTGCCCACCTTGTACTTGGTAAAATTGACAGTTACTGAGAGCTTCAACCTTTAAAAACTTGCATTGTTATTTGATAGGTATGTTCTGCCATATCAAATGAATAATCCCGCATTTTTTTGACACTAGGTATTCATTTTCCTAAATTTTATAAACCGTTTCTTTTATCTAGCATTGCTTCTCAGATCTTTACCTACCTACCTAATAAAATAAGAAAACCAACAAAACTTTTGATGAAAGTCCAAATACACCTGAAAATCTTTTAAAGCAAATTTTTTCTGAAAATCTTCAACTGATGTATATCCATGCAGCATCTAGCTCAGGTGTGTGAGTGACAGCGTCTAAGTCCACCAACCAGTCTCTGATTGCCCGCCTGGCATCATCTAGCTGGATGCAAACAGCCAAACCAATCAACTGATACAAGGCATCTAATCAAAAGACACACATTTACATAATTACAAATGCACTTCCTGATGAGTATATATACCTATCCCTCTGCTGTCCACTGGCCGGAAATTGATAACCTCCGAATCGTTGGCCAAAAGTCCTCTATTCCCGCATCACTCCCCCGGATCCCAATCATCTGCGATGAGCTCAAGACAATACGGACAGATCGATTTCGAAATCAAAACCAATGCACATCACTATTTCCCTATTCATCGTGCTGAAATACATTCGCTTGGCGTATTTTTTTCATTTGCGCTATTTTTTCCTTGCACTATCCTCTCTTAGGTGATTATTTGTGTAGATATTTTTATTTTTCATTAAATGACAACATCACCCGAGAGTGATGCTTCGCTAAGTGAAATACGAGCGCCCAGCAAGACAAAAGAAGCGAGTAACAAAGGGACTACATCGCTGATGGCGATGATGGGTTGGGGGGTTGGCGGTCCTGTGACCGTGGCGATAATGGCAGATGCATTCGCATTTATTGATTATTCATTCATACTCAGCTAGAAACGAAAACATCGACATCGACATCGACATCAACGACAACGACAACGGGAGATATGTAGCAGTAGCAGCAGCAGCAGCAGCAGCAACCGGGGCCAACGAGAATAACATAAAAGGCTACAGACATGAATGACAACCTGGATGGATGATAACAAGACATTTTCTCCTGTTATTGGTATGCTTTTTGAAAATACAGCACATCACAACTACGAGCAGAATAATAATTGGATTTCCTTTCAATTATGCATGTGCTACTCCAAAGGACTCATGTGGATAATAATAACTGTAAATGAACACACTAACTCGTTTCATTTCTTTTATGTTCCTTCTGTCGATCGGAAAATTCACTGTTTTGACAGCAAGCGGAGATGGAGGTTGACGGGAGAACTATACGCCCCCGCAAACAACCCTTGGGATTAAAACTTTTTCCAATTCACCTTCAACTAGTGGGTGATTGTATTTCTTTGCCCCGCCCAACCCCACCCTCAGAAATTATTAGGTAACTGTTGAATAGAAAAGTCAACCGGAAAACAACTCAACTTTGTATGTAACGTAATCTGTCGATAAAGAAAAACGAATGAGCACAACAAGTTAATTTTAATCCGTTCTTGGTCTCTACAACTGGGTATAGCTGCTTGACATGTCTTCGGTATATATAGGTAAACGAGTGTTTGAATGGATATTGCTCGTTTGTTGTCGCTACTCTATCCTTGAAATGGAAATGAAACTGCGAAACTAAACCCCTAAGTGTGTTCTTTTTGTAGTTCTCCTTCCTGGAGAACGTCCTTGTTCGTCTGCAGGGCTTTTAGCCTGCAAATTAAGTGCAAATAAAAATGATCTTTTTGCATTCCATGAAACTTGAGAGATGAAATGTAAACACACCTTAAGGCAAAAAGGGTTTAATTGACTTTTAAACAAAATAAAAGTTTAGGAAGAACAATTGTTAGAACAGTGTCTAGCCTTGGGTTTAGAATTTAAGAGACGAAGTGAGGCTTTCACTAGAAGCTCTTGCAAATACTGACGTATTTTCTTATTTACGCTACGTACAGAATTGCAGGCCTTGGTGCAAGTTCCCGGAATCACTGGACTTCACCATCAAAAGTCGCGAAATTATTCGTTCAATAGTGAGGTCTCAAATGTGATTGCATGTGCCGAGTCTCGAGTGGGATGGTCACACTTCATTTGCTTGCCATTGTTAGCAGGTCAGCACTCTTCTTACGAAGAATTTATTAATGAAACTTCCGTGTCTTCGTACTTATTTTCCCTTATTGGTACAAAGGGAAACAAGCCCCCAATAGTCATCTCATCTCTAGCTATGTGGACATTGAAACTACTGTTGAACATGAGCTAGGTGCAGCCATTGGTAATGAAAAGTGTCCTTATAAAAATAAACAAAAATGACAACAGATAAAAACAGGTCATGAATTAAAATTATGTAGTTTTGTTAAATACGTATTAATCGCTTTTTCAAAGATTATATAATTTTTTTAAAGTATTTCACAACATCTACCGAGTTAAGGGAACGACTGACTGGGAATGGGGATGGTTATGGAACTGGCACATTAAAGCGAGTTTTGACAGTTATACGTTCCGAAAATAATATCCAAGTGCATAATCATATAAAACGAATGGTTGTGAGAAGCTAGGCCTAGAGTCCCTACGGACATGTTGCGCCAACTATTTTTCGATGTGTAAACATCTATGCGCGCGTTGTTGGTATCTGGTGGAGTAATTCCAAACATTTAACTGCGGGGACGGAAATCACCCCTACAATATGCAATGCAAGCCGAATGAAATTCCAATGACACTTTCATTTCCTGTGTAACAGCAAACGGGTATTTTCCACTTAGGAGTGTTTATTCGACCGATTAACAGTTATTTGCCTACAAGCTAAATTTTACGCTCCCAAAAAGTTTAGGTGCGCTAGTATTGTTGCATAGAAATTCGTATTGACAAATGTCAAAAATCCTCTCAACCAACACATTCGCACCTAATCTTTTTACATTTCACTGTGGGCAAAGCAAAACGGATAGGAATTGGCGTACACGGATAGGACAACAAAATGGCGGATTCCTGGCAAAAATTGATCAGTATGATTTGTTTATGCTTGTGACTCCTTAATCTCAACTGTCACCCAACTCGCATCTGTAGGTATACATGCGTTTCAATAGTAAAACGCAGAAAAATATAGGAAAATACGTAATTGATATAATTCCATATTTCTGACAATAATGCAATGTTTTGCCGTCATTGAAGATGCATTAAACTATTTTCAGATATGGGAAAGACAGATGCAGAAGGTGCAAAAGATTACACTGCGCGTTTACGTGCAAGTAAACCTCTGAAAGTCGGAAAAGAGGTTGGGAAAACGAGTACTGAACGCTCGCGTAAATGGAGAACCTCGTCTCGCAAACGAAACTGGAGCGACAATTACTGACAATGAACCGACGACATCACGATCAACTGTCAATGATGTTCTGACGATAAATGACGTGGATTTATCGACAGTTCGAGCCAAAAGAAGGAGAACGGACATCAATGAAGTTTTACAACCACAGGTAGTCACTCCGCCCTACGAAGAGTACCCCAGACTTGTTACGGTTATTACAATTCCCTCTTTTCTCAATGACGTGTATCAAGCCACACACATACCGCACGCACGGTGTTTACACATACACATATTTCGGGACTGTTGGATACAGTCGTACCAATTTTTTATTTCTTGGACCAATTAGTAACTCAAAGTGCATGCAACTGTCGCTCATGAAATTTTGCAGCTTTTCCGCACTCTAGGTTTGTATATTTTAACTTACAGATATCACGGAAAGAACTGCATAGTCACCAATTGCAAAATTTTTTAGTTGCAAATCACGAATTATATATTTTTCGCAAATCACAACGATTTTGTCTTAAACTGATACGAATATTCGTAATTCGACATTGAAAACGGCGAAGAATATCAATTTTTGTTTGTTGAATATTATGATTAGAAGTATGAATTCGAGCTTCATTTATTTGTAGTGGTTTGCAATATTTTTGGCGCAATTCACCACTTCAATAGGTCAATTTCTCAAATCACACTTTACATTCTCAAATTGCAAAAAATATTTCGTAATTTACCACCACTGAATGATGAAGTCGTAAATTGCAAAATATGAATTGCAAATTGATAAAAAATAAGTTGCAATTTACGATTAAGAATTTGTAAATTGCAACTACTGAAGTAGTAAATCAACCCCTGTTGCAATTTACTAAGGGATAAAATCGTAATCGCAACAGAAAAGTGGTAATTTACGATTTTTTTTTGCAATTCACAACCACAGTAATATCAAATTGATAAATATTTGTGTCAAATTGCGATCGGTTATAGCAATATGTATTTCATGCCCGATCGCATTATTGACACTGGAAAGGGTTGATTCACGACTTTTGAGGGTCAATATCTTCACTTTGTACAATTTCTAGAATTGCGAATAAAAAGTCGTGAATTACTAAATCCTGAGCTAAGCTCTAAAATGAGACAAACTTTTCGTGATTGGGCGCTTATTTTTCTTGATTTGATCTTAAACTTTTTTCCGTGTATGGTCTCAATAGATATTGTTTGAAGAACCCAACCAACCTCCTCTAAGTTATTAAAAAAGTACCTGACGTGCTTCCTTCTACTCCGAGCAATGGCTTGACACTCACATAGAAGGTGGGAGATGTCTTCCGTGACTTGTAGGTCCTTACAGTACCTGTTTTTTTTTTCTCAAAGATAACCCTTCTACCACCGGCCATAGGTGGCCTGATACCCTTAATCATTGTATTAAGTCGGAGTTCCGCTCCTTCCTTAGCCAAAACGTCGGCCTTTTCGTAACCTTCAATGTCACAATGCCCAGGTACCCAACATAATCTGACACGGTTCTGCGAACATAATGCCTTAAGCATACTGCGGCAATTCCTGACTAGTTCAGATTTAGTGCAGCCTGACTAACAATGTATATGGCGATATTCTTATTGGATATCGATCTCATCTCAAGTACCTCCGCAGCCTTGAGTACGACCAGTATCTCTGCTTGGAATACACTGCATGTGTCCGGGAGTCTCAGGGCCATATGTATAGGTCCAACTCCCTGGAGTATATACTCGACCCCGTCCCCTCACTGGTTTTGGATCCATCAGTATATACATAGATCTCATTTCCATCAGTTTATAGAAGTTTTAAGTTTTGAGACGTACAAGCCTAAGGAAGGCATACCATCGGACTCACAATTACAAACGATGAACAAATCAATTGCCCATGCCATAGTCAATGATGGACCGATCTCATTAAGACAAATTCAACGGAAAGCTTCCTTGCTTATCCCAAATACCGAATACGCACGCCTCCGCTCATTTTCCAAGCAAATGTAGGTATAACTCAAATCTAATTGCTCCAGTTGCAAGTGCTAATTGCATGCACTTAATGCCTACGCCTTATCACGCCTTCTCATTTAGAAAGCATTCGCCTGTACTTATCACATATCGTTGTCAAAAAAAAAAAAAAAAACTCCTTCTGCCTCAATATAAAGAAAATGTCATGTTGATACAGCTGCCATCCCAACAGTGTCGTGCCAGAGAATATATCCTCTAGTGGAGGCATCCTGCTGCCTGGAAATAAATCTAAGCGCAAGTTTCAACACTTTTGCTTCATCACCCACTAGCGCGCTGTCATCATCAGCAAGGTCCTTTCTATCAACCGGAACATCATCGCCGTCAGTGAATGGGAAATGTTTCTCAAAGGACTATGACGGGAATAGACTACAATCATGCCCCCACACACTCATCGTATCTACTCGTATGTGGGCGAGTCTATAACAGACCTCTCTCTCCAACGCCGCGCCATAATCATCATCTCATCTTTGCTGGTGGAAAAGTTAAATGACACCCGAGCAGACGGATATGAAAAGAAACTCCGAGAGAGAATAGTTCCGTTTCGAGTCCGGTCGGTTTTATTTTCCGAACCACGGACCATGGACGAACGTGTGTGTGTGTACGATGATTGGTTGAAGGGATAGAAAAAATACAACTCCCTGGAATAGAATTGAGAAAACCAAGCACAACAAAACATGTCGGACGGCTACGAAGGAATCCTTGAACGTGATGCATTTAACCCGGTTTTTTTCTATACACCAATTCGACCGCCCATCGCCCCCTCAAATGGGAGACTATATATGAAGCTTTGAAGCACTTAAGTGATTGATGATCTGGGGATTAAAGTGTTTCCCAGCAAAGTGATTATTCTCCTTCGGAACGGTCTCCACATAGTACGAGTATATTACCGACTCTGCTGCTGGCCCTTACCAATAATGATCCGTGGACTAATTTTTCCCCGCATCCCGTTTCTTCAATCAAGCACTGGATGGTGAAAAATTAGTTACCGTCTTCAGTTGGGCTGGTGTTGGTGTGTCGTGATGAGTTCCAGCACAATCGCATTAGCAGCGCAGAAAAGGAGCGCGTTACAGATGGTTGGGACCTTTTGATGAATGGCACGGAAATTACCGCAGAAACGAATTGAAAAATTCCTTCGACATTCGAAAACCGATTATCCTTTCCAATTTGTATGCAGTTTCGAGAGACAGGGAGAGAGAGTGAGAGACAAACATGCGGAAGACCATCTTCAGCGAAACAAATGATATCTTGAACCCAATTTCAGCGGGCGGAGTATGGGTATACGAGTACGTTCCGGCTATAATCTGCCAATAAAATTAAGCCTTTCCAAAGCCATTTAACAAGGGTCAAGTGGTTACGGTGATTTACGAGTATTAACTTCGACATGCTACAAGAGCAATATATAACCCGGTGAATGATGCTGCCACTTGGGCCCGCCCCTGACCGACCCATTTAATGGAGTGTTAATAAAACTCTTAAGTGAACATGGTGGCGGGGTGGACGGGCCCGTACATAAATACTGGAAGGTGGCAAGGTGCGAGCTGTGCGGATATTTATGGCCACGTTAACCTTTTGTTTTGTGATCTCATTATAAGTGTCTTACATAGCACAACGGTGGGGGTGTGGGTACACTTTAAGTTGTACTCCGATTAATCTTCAAACAAATTTATTTAGCTCCAAAGTAATATCAATCAAATTTGTTGCTCCGTTTGTTAGGGCGTCAGCGTCATGTTCGGCAGGGTTATTATTTTGTAGCGAGGTATGAGAGAAAACGGAAGCGGGTTTGTTTTTGATGGTGAAATCGAATCTCTGGGGCTGTGTTTGCCTATTTTTTTATGATGCCGTCTTATATTTTTTACATAGGAATTTTCTTAAATTTAGAAAGACAGTTTAAAATTCTAATTCAACTTTCTCAGGTGTGAATAATGGAATATTTTGGACTTTGGGATTTTATGGCATAGCACGAAGCAGGACTCTAACGACGAAAGCGAATATTTCAAAAGCGAATGCAGCCTCAATGGATACAATTTTGGGTTTTAAATTCTATTGACAGATTTCCTTTGTGTAAAAGGTGAGACTTTATTGTATCATTTATCAAAGACTCCATTAATAGGCAGTAGCTATACTTGTTTACCAGAGATATCTCCTTTCTATAGGGCAAGTAGAGTATACAATGCTACTGACTTTTCGAAATCGGTAAGGCGCATGTGAATGGATGATTCGTGATAAGGCTTAATATTGATCGTTTTTGGGACAGGGTCCAGAACGCAAGCCTGCTCGTATTGTGTTTTTATATACGCAGTCTTTAGATCGATAAGGATTTGGTATCAATTTTGATGGTTCTAAGGTTTTCTGAAGGGCGTACAAAAAAATAAACAAATAAATAGTTGGCGCAAAAGGTCCAAAGAGAACCAAGGCCTAGTTTCTCACAACCATTCGTTTTGTGTGACCTGTGATTTTTCTACATCAACAATTTTATGCCTATAGTCCAAACGGCGAACTCGGAAGCTTGATGAATGTAAACGCAAGTGTTCCAAGTTTACTTAAAATTAATTTTATTCGTCATTACTTAATATACCTAAATATACCAACATAACTTGCTCATGTAGCTCCGAAAAAATATACGATTCTCAAAAACTATCCATAACAACACTGGTCACAACTCACAACTTAAAATAATTTTTTACACCTAACTGATGGGCTACTATTACTTTAAAATGCTCCGAATTCATTTCATTTGTTAATTAATGCGATTAAAATTTGTAACCGAAATAGTTTACACAGAACTTTCATGAGTAGTGTCTCACAGCTGATTGAAACGTCAAACGAAAACTAATTGGTGTTATGTTTCTGTGTGAATGCATCTTCGAGCTTTCGACGAAAACGCGGTTTTTGGTGCGGTGTGAGTAAGGTAGGTATCACATACTTTTTTAATATTTTTGCAGCATGTTTCGGATTTTTTATAACATAAAGGGTGGCTAAGTTTTAAGGGCCGATGTTGATTTTGAATAAAACACAAATTATTTAGAAAATTATTATCACTTATTTCTATTATGATAATATTGGTATGGTTCAATTATGTATGGAACAAAATATCGGCCAAATCCAAATGGCCGCCGCGCCCTCGGCGGCACACCTCCATCCGGTGGATCAAATTTTCGATGATGCTGAGGCATAATTGTTTGTTTGTTTGCTTTGTTTGCTTTATTCATCTACCGAGCTTAACTCTAACAGATTTCGGATATAATATATGGTGATATAATAATTAAAAGTATATAGTATAGTACAATAAGTTTTAAGTAACTTTAGGGATTAATAAATTAACAAGAAGCAAAATTTTATTATAATACATGAATATTTAAAATTACAGATTTAACTTTCTCTCTATCATCACACAAATCAATCTCTGTACAAACTGAATTGAATAAATTAATACATTTAGTAGTAGGCTCATTAGACCATAATTGTAAATATGCCTAGGATTAAATAATAAATTTCTAGATCTGAGTATTCTTTCATGTGCGTAAAACAAAAAATTCTTTAGAATATCAGGACACTTTATACGATAAGAAAACACATCATGAACAAACAGTATACACTGAACATTACGTCTTTTCTCAAGGGTATCTAACCCTATTAAGGCACATCTAGTAGAATAAGAGGGTCTTTCATCAAGGTTCCATTTCAGTTGAGCAATTACAAATCTTGTAAATGACTATTGCACTCTTTCCAACCGATTTATGGAAGTAAAATTGTTAGGGCACATAATAATGGAACAATATTCAAGAAAAGGACGAACAAGGGACATATAAACAGATTTAAGAGCATAAGGACTAGAAAATACGGCACATGATCGTTTGAGGAAACCAAGCATAGAGTTAGCCTTAGCAACAACATAGTCAATGTGAAGTGAAAATGAAATTTTGGTGTCAAAAATCACCCCAAGATCTTTAACTTCAGTTACGTAAGTAAGTGAAATTTCGGAAATGTTATATTGATAAATAACTGGAGACAAAATACGGTAAACAGATAAGGAATGACATTTTGTAATATTCAAGGACAGCTGGTTTAGCTTGCACCAATTGACAATTGAGTTCAAATCGGATTGAAGCCTATTGCAATCGAAAATGCTTTTAACACGCAAAAATATTTTTAAATCGTCAGCATACATAAGACAATGAGCATGCTGAAGCATAGTTGGAATATCATTGATAAAAATATTAAACAGCAGAGGTCCTAAGTGACTGCCTTGAGGAACACCCGATAAAACGTCAATAGGCCTCGATTGAGAAGAATCAATTTTAACAATTTGCTTCCTTTTTGTAAGGTAACTATAGATCCATTTAAGGAGGCTCGAGTGAATGCCAAATGATCTTAATTTATCGATGAGAAAATTGTGACAAACAGTGTCGAAGGCTTTCACAAAATCTGTAAATACAACATCAAACTGATAACCCAATTCTACGGAATCGAAGAGGTATTTACTGAAAAGCATTAGGTTAGTCACTGTAGATCCACCAGATACAAAGCCGTGCTGGTGTGGAGTGATTTGTTCTTTGAATGAGAAATTGAGTTTGGTTGTCACAATTGACTCAAAAAGTTTTGGAATAGCAGAAAGTTTTGATATACCACGATCATTTTTTACTTTCTGCTTTGAGCCAGCTTTGAATATGGGGGCTATAAATGACGTTTTCCATTCATCCAAGAATGTGCCAGACGACAGAGATAAATTACAAAGAAGTTTTAATCGATTTGCAGTTCTTTAGTACCTCAAAAGGAATCCTGTCAGGACCAGCACTTTGACAAGAGTCTAATGATTGTATGCCCTGCAAAACATCATCAGTGGAAAAATTTAATGATCCTAAACAAGAGTTAAATCCATAAGGATCTACTTGAGACCAAGAAACGTTAGAGTGATCGACATATACCGATTGGAAAAACTTTGCAAAGAGCTCACATGTTGAACCGATGCTACTAGAAACTTCACCCTCAAACTCCGTGTTTTGGAGAGTGATATATTCTTTTTTTTTACTTTTCAAAAATGTCCAAAAACCTCTTGGATCTTTAGTTATTTTAGACTCAATGTTCATTATGTACTGTCTGTATAGAAATTTGTTTAAAAATTCATATTCACGGCGCAGCTGTCAGAAACGTTTTTTGTCCACTTCAAGGTTTGACTTTTTAAATTGTTTAAAAGACTTGTTTTTAGCCGTCTTCAAATTAGTCAAACGATGATTATGCCATGGCAGCTTAAAAGTTTGTCTATTCCTACATTTGGGAAAAAACATAGCAAAACCATTCTGTAATATATTTAAAAATATTTGATTTACATCAGCAAGTTGCAATCCTGAAAAAATACTTGGCCAATCAATTGAGGAGAGATATTGATTTAGGGCGGTGTAATTTGCTTTCGAATAATTGTATTTAATATCATTGTTATTGCAGTGGATTAAACCCGTAGACACAAAAGAATTAAATTGTATATATAAACAAAGAGCACCATGATTTATAGAATTTTTCATTAATGGGAATAACACTCTACCAACAGTTAAATTAGCGTTATCGTTTACAAATACAAGATCAAGTAGTCTATTTAAAGAATTATGATAATAATTTTTTTGAAATAACCCTAACGCAAACATGGAATCAACAACAGTATGTTCACAAACAGATTTCATATTAAATGGAATTAAACATTTATCATCGTTAGAATAAGACCAATTTATGTCTCCTAAATTAAAATCACCTAATACAAATAAATTTTGATCTTCACTCAGCTGATTAGAGATGAATTCAATGTTAATTAATTGAGGTTCTATGCCGTTAATGTGCCGAATTATTTTATCCTTTAGCTCTTGAATTATTGCTGGCTTATCGACACACCTTTTCTTTCAAATAAGCCCAAAGAAAGAAGTCTAATGGTGTCAAATCACATGATGTTGGTGGTCAATTGACATCGCCACCATACGTGAGATAACACGGCCATTGAATTTGTCGCGCAAAAGAGCCATTGTTTCGTTAGCTGTGTGGCAAGTGGCACCGTCTTGTTGAAACCACATATCGTCCAGATCCATATCTTCCAATTCGGGCCATAAAAAGATCGTTATCATCTCACGATAGAGAACACCATTCACAGTAACTGCCTGACCGGCCTCATTTTGCCCGATGATGCCCATAAACCGCACCAAACAGTCACTCTTTGTGGGTGCATTGGTTTTTCGACAATCACTCTTTGATTATCATTCGCCCAAATGCGGCAATTCGGCTTATTGACGAATCCACTGAGGTGAAAACGTGCCTCATCACTGAAGATGATTTGCATTTTGATTTGAACGCCCATTTTCATAATAAGCCTGAATAACTTTAACGCGTTGCTCGATTGTGCATCTTTTCATGATTTAAATTGAGTTAGTCTGAAATTGAGAAATGTAAGATGTAGTTCGCATTCAACACCGACCCTTAAAATTTAATCACCCTTTATTTTGGAGTTTTTATGGCATATTTCGCCATTTTAAGTGCATATTTTGTGTGTTTTTAGAGCATAAAAATCAGGGCCCTGCTAGTAACCATTTTTAACCTACACCCTGTATATTTTGTGGGTCACAATATGCAAAAATTTCGCCATTTTGCCTGGACACTAGTTGGTTGTGGCTATATTCCCCGTTTTCTGACGAGGGAAAACACAAACAACGCGCCGTTTTGAGACCACAACTAACCGAACCTAAAGATAAAGGGGAAGAAGGAAGTATAGGGAGCTCAAAACCAGCCTGTGGCAAATAATAGCCAAAATAAACTGTAGCGGTCCAAAATATCTGATTCTATTATAGCAGATTTAAAAGAGCTGCAATTTGCTTTTGAAGAATCACGACAGGGAGAAAACGGTAAATAAAAGACAAGACCTGAGTCTTCCAACCTTTGGAATTATCCTCTGGGATATAGATAATTGTTCGCAACTTGAAGTCCCCAAAGCATTAATGGTGGAGAAGACTACTGAGACTACTACCCTTGGATTTTTGCAGAAAAAACGCTGGTCAATCGTTTTGGGGTTTGTTTTTTAAGGTCACAGCCATATCTGAGTCTCTCAATAATAACCAGTGACGGGACCAACCATTTCCGCCCACAATTTCTTCTCGTTGCGAACTGGGACGACCACCCCTGTTGTTAGTAGGATGTACGCCCACCTACTCGGACCAGCTCGTAGTGCATTTCAAAAGCATTTCAAAGAAACGCAATTTATGAATGCCCAATGAATGGATATCAAAACTCCGCTGCATGCGTACGAACCAATATGGGTATAGGTGTAGGTACTGAGTAAACGAATCAAAGCGAATATTTAATCCGCGTGTAGATTCGACCTCGCTGCCACTGAAAGCACTAATGCAAATAACAACATTTACGATTTGGGTTGTAAAGTCGGCAATATTGGCTCTGGTCCTTTGTCCCGATATTCTATATGCGTGTACACAAGTTCAACTGAATTCGATCTTTGAAATGATACGCCAACCACCATCCCTGCACTTCGTATCCTCTTTCAATCACATACTATCGAAAAGCAGTTGGGTTTTTGAGCGTACCGCATAAAACCTATTTTCGGCCGCAGTACTTTACATCGGTCCAATTAGTCGGCTAGAATATACAGATCCAGCTGAAATAATTAATTTCAATCTGCTCGCGATATATGCATAAGCACGCATCCTGACCGACGGCGGTTGAGGGAATTTACAAAATTTCCTGATTGAATACCAATAGTAGATAATATATGAGTTTGTGGTGGTATTTGACGTTTGATTCCATGCGCGTTTATCACTAATGGCAATCAATTTAATGAGCGCACTTCTGGTTAAGTACCTTCATAAATAAGCGGCCTCAGCGTCTCTTTTAAAACGAGAGTCCTTTCAAATCCATACAAGGGTGGGTTGTGGGTACCCCCTCATACTCAACTGTTGAGGTAATTAAAAAACGCAATCAGCGGCGTTCTCAATGCTCCACGCTAATCAAAAGTGAATCGTGTTGTTTCCGAGTCCTTTTGCTCATTTTTTTTCCATATATAGCCCACTGAATAAATGCACTTTAATTTTAGTGACAGAGAATCGGAATGGAAATTTCCATTTCAGTAAGGTTTTCCTTTTTCCATTTGAAATCGTATACCAATCAGCTATATTGCAGCAGGACCATATGTGCTTTTTTTTCGGCCGGATAAAATACGGAAAATGCCGGCTCTAAGTCGGGGGCCACACAGAAAAAAAAAAGAAACGAAAAAAAAAGCAAGCCAGGAATTACAATCGCAGGTGACACGTAGAGCCGGGTCGGTTTGTATGGAGTCAATTGGACCGGAATCAGTTTTTGGGATTTTATTGTTTGCCCTGGGGACGATGCGACGGGCCGAATTTTAATCAATTTGAAACGAATTGTGCACTCCACATCGAGTTTGCCTATACTCTGCGATTTGGGAATTGAAAAGGACAGCTTTTGTTTAAAAGCGCAGCCCGCGATATAGGTATGTGCGTTTAAAAATCGTAATACGTGGTAAATAAAAATCGCATTAGACCTATTAAGCTGGGAGACAGATTCCGATGGAATTGCGCTTTTTAATTCATACGTGTGTTCTCGGGAATCCGGAACTGGATTTCGAATAATTAGTGGCGCGGATTTTGAGTTGATTTTGTGGAAAAAAAAAAAAACAGAAACAATTGTCCGGGGGTAGATTAATGGCAAACAGATGTGTTGTGGTGGAGTAACGTATATATTGGGGGTAGTTGTAATAATATGAGTCGATTCGAAAAGGACTTGGGATGCGTCATCTATCTATGGATGGTGTCAAGTTGGTGCTAGAAAACTGCGTTACTCCATCTTAACTCATTGTACATGAGGGCATTAGCCTTTAGAAGATTATATCTGAAAAGCAGCTGTCATAATATGGCTCACTTATGCAGAGGCAGTCAGTCCGACTATTAGGAGGTCGATATCTAACATAACCTGAGCGATCCCCACGAACAAACAATGGGAATATGACGGTCATCTGCTAGAAACAGCTACAGAGACTAAATATTTGGGAGTCAAACTGAATTCAACTTTAAATTTCAACAAACACTTAACCAACAGCTCTCTAAGCTTGCTTAACTTTTCATGGTTTCCATGGTGGTCTCTAACAGAAGAATAATTTTATCTGCAAAATATAAGGCGGGTATTTAATTCAGTTGCCAAATCAACTGCTCTGCTTCTCAAGTTTGGGGATCTTTTGAGTACGAGGTAATCGAAAAATTCCACAGAAACTTCATAGAAAACCTTTTCAATCTACCTCTAAATAGGCCCAGCTATGGCGTATACTTGGAAACCGGACTTCCTTAACTTCTTTCGAACACTCTCAAGTCACAGGCTGACTCCATAATTAAGATATGCAGTAACTATGAAGAATCTAGACATTCAAAAAAATTACTTTTGTATAAGATGAGGAATAAGGACTGGTGGTATGAAAGATGACAAACTACTGGCAGCAATTGTGGCGAAACTTTGCATATTGATATGAACCACCCACGTATGTAATTTTAAACACCAACTGAAATGAGAAGAAGTAGAGCGAGTGAGAAGACGTATTAGTGAGCGATCCGAAATAACAATAATAATTACAAGAAAATTAAGACAATATAGTGAAAAAAAAGTGCCATCGCACGACAGGTGGACACAAATAGTGAAACGGTGGATACATTCTGTTCCATAATAAAATGCGGGAGTGTCTTAAATGCAAAAATTCGATTCGAGGAGAATCGGGAATAACATGCGCTGGCGTTTGCGGAAAAACTCTCCACCCTACGGTAAAGTGTAGCGGAATGGATCAATACAGCAGTGGTGTTCTCGAATCGAACCCGATGATCAAATATATAGGTATGCGAAGATTATATTTTGTATATACATAATGTTAATTTGGTATTGAAGGATATGCAGGAAGTGGTGAATAGAAATGGAAATTATCAAAGAGAATACAAACAAAAATTTGAGGAATCACTGAAAAATCACGAAAAAGAAATAAAAATGGGCGTCCCCCAAGGATCGATACTTGGAGCTCTACTTTTCATAATTTATATAAACGACATTAAGAGTATAATTAGATACTCGCAGATAGCACTTTTCGCGGATGATGCACTTTTATTCATAGCGGGAAAGAATATAATTGAATGCGAACAAAAAATTCAGGACGACTTAAATAAATTAAACACGTGGCTAATATCAAATAAATTAAAGTTAAATGTTTCTAAATCGAAATGTATGATTTTTAAATATAATCAGAATCACAGATTAAACCTAACAGTAGACGGGCAAGTGTTAGAACAAGTAGAGCAAATTAAATACTTAGGAGTTATAATTGACACGAAATTAAGATTCGATTTACACATAAACTACATATTAAAAAAAGTATCAGAAAAAGTGTTCTTTCTAAATAGAATACGGAATAAAATTCCAACAATGTTTGCAATAAATATTTATTATGTACCTAATGGTTAAACCACACTTCGAGTACTGTCCGTCAATTTTATTTTTATGTAGTGATCATATGTTATTAAAGTTGCAAAGAATTCATAATAGAGCAATGCAATCTGAATTTACAATTCTTAGAGAAAGAGATGCAACCTAATTATTTAATCGGCGAAGACAACTTACAGCGAAAGAGTCACTAACAAAGTGATTGGATGTCCTAGCGGCTCACGCGCATTCTGGTCCATGGCAAAGACAATCAGTAATAACTTTAGTTGCTCTTCTTTTCCAACTCTAGTAAAAGAAGACGGCACGCTAGCAACAACACCTAAAGAAAAGGCAGATCTTTTCGCTAGCATGTTTTCAAAGAATTCCACCCTAGATTCTGCACAGCTAGAGCCACCAAATATCCCGAGGATACAACCATCGATGGCAGAAGTGATTCAACGCATCCTTAAAGAACTAGATTGCAATAAGGCAACGGGACCCGATGTAATCCCGGCTATAGTACTCAAGAACTGTGCACCAGAACTTGCACCTGTACTCTGTAAGCTGTTTAGCATGTCGTACTCCCAGAAGACTTTTCCTTCTTGCTGGAAGACTGCTCGCATTCAACCTATTCCAAAGAAAGGGAAGAAATGTCTGCCACAAAACTATCGTCCAATAGCGTTACTTTCAATGCTCTCTAAAGTAATGGAAAAGGCAATAAATGTCGAAATAATCAAATATCTAGAAGGCCATCGATTAATAAGTGACAGGCAATACGGATTTCGGAGCCGTCGTTCCACTGGTGACCTGTTAAGCTACGTAACGCACTTATGGACACAATCAATTGAACAACACGGCGAATCCAGAGCCGTAGCCTTGGACATATCAAAGGCATTTGAACGAGTCTGGCATAGAGCTCTATTAGGCAAGTTAGCGTCTTACGGATTACCACAACAACTCTGCGGATGGATGCAAAATTTTCTTCTGGGAAGATCGATCCAAGTTGTTGTAGATGGTGTATTATCCAATTCGTTTGCTATAAATGCAGGAGTGCCCCAAGGATCTCTTCTTTCTCCAACTCTATTTCTCGACAAATAATAATATCTACAGCTTTGCAGATGACAGCACTCTTATATCCTCCATCTCGAACAATGGGCCTGTGAATACGGCTACATCACACAGTCAGAGATGTGAACAAATTAATTCTCTAAATGATGATCTGGACAAAATCTTGAAGTGGGGAAAGGACAACTTGGTTGTATTTAATGCAAACAAGATACAGCTCACAACATTTTCCAGAAAAAATGCATCAACAGTTCCTCAGATCCAAATGGATGAACATCCAATCCATCACGACTCAATGCACCTTCTAGGAGTCACAGTCAATTCAGGAATCACATGGCAGAACCACATATCCTATACCGCAAAATCGGCGTCCGCAAAGTTGAGCTACCTATTTAGAGCAAAGAGGTACTTTAGCCCCAAGCAACTTCTCCTTCTCTACAAAGCACAGGTTAGACCAGGCTTGGAATATTGTTCCCATATATGGAGCTCGGCCCCAAAACATTCACTTAACCTGCTTGATAGCATACAGAGACGAGCAGTTCGACTCATTGGAGACCCTACACTCACAACGAATCTACATCCTATGCTTGTTCTATAGGTACTTCCATGGTAGATGTTCTGAGGAACTTAAAGACATTATCCCTCGAAATGCAACTTTTGGGCGCCCAACAAGACAGGCTGCTAATGCTCATGAGTCATGACCATACAGTACACTCGACAACCGCGAGGACATCAACTTTCCAAAACTACTTCTGTTATAGGACATGCAAACTCAGACCTTCCTACCTTACAAACCTGACACAAAATAGTATTATATACAAAGGTTTTCAGTAATTTAATTCAATGCCTCAAGATATAAAAAACGAAAGAAATTTTGCCATATTTAAAAGAAAAACTATAAGCTTCATAAGATGCAATTTCCCACATACAATGTAATCAATCTATCTTTAATTTATCTTATTTAGTACATAGTAATCTTGTAATTGTTAACATGAATTTTAAATAGTGGATAATCCGCTAAATATATGAAACAAACAAACAAACTCTTCCGCAATATTCAGAAAAATGAAGAAAAATGCGTTCATCATAAAGGCAAGGGAGTCTGAAAGTAGGTTATGTTACAGACAGCTTAACTTTAATCTAAATCGCAGAAACTACATTCACGACTCTCTAAGCTGTGACGAAATATCCTTCTTTAAATGAGTGTGAATGGAAAACTAACTCTAAAAAACAGTTTACAAGTATAAAATGTTATTAATAACAGAATACCTACGAGTTAAATTTTGAATCCTATCTCTATAATTCGTTATTTATCGAAACAACCAGGCTGACGATCCAGCCGTAGCGCTTGAATTCATATTTTTTACTCTACGCGTATACATACTTACTAACTTTTATTTTTGGTGGTGCTTACAGTCCGGCGTGGACCACGGCCCCACGGTCACTCGACAGCTGCCTCCAGTTACGCACACCAAGTTGGTTCAGGTCGTTCTCCTATTGTGCGCGCCACCTTAAGTGGGGTCTTCCTCTGCTGCGATGTCCGTCAGGGATGGATTTTAAGACCCGTCGGACTGGTGCGTTGTTGTCAATATATGCTCCAAGGGTCCCAGCCATCTCAGCCGTTGTATTTTAAGCTTTTTAACCAGGTCAGCGTTGCTGTGCAGCTCGTATGTTTCGTCGTTGAATCTTCTTCTCCATACACCATCGTCACAAACTGGACCGAATATCACTCGGAGAATATTTCTCTCAAAGCATCCCAGAAGGATGATTAAGGTCTTATATAATATCTCCTTGTTTCTATGAGAGAGGGCCTTACTTCCTAGATGCTTTTCTAGTTCGAAAAAACAGCGATTGGGAAGAGCGATCTTCCCTTGATCTCTGCGCCGAAGTTTCATCTATCCATCGTGACGTTTTGTCCGAGTCGCCGATGTTGAGAGTCCTTTCTCGTTGACCAGCATATACTTGGTTTTGTCCTCGTTAACAGCCACACCCATTTTCGCCGCCTCCGTTTCGATGCTTGCAAATGCGCCACTGACATCTGACAGATCGCCGCGTTCTCCCAATAATGTCAATATCATCAGCGTAGGCAAGTAGTTGAACGGAACTTTGAAAAATTGTGAGTTTCGTATAAGACCGATGTTAAAGAAAGTAAATGTAAAATAGTTTTTTTTTTTTTTAACCGAATAAAACACTCAAATTTGCATCAAATATTAAAATTTTTTATTGTAATCCGTAAATAAGCCTTTGCCATTTACGTTTTAAAGACAACCTCATGTAAATGTTGTTCGCGGCTCCGGTTTAAATGGTCCATTCGGAAGGTCCAATTTTGCGTTCCTTTTTCGAGCATTTCGGCCTGTATTCCACGAATTACGCGTGTTATGTTATCCTGTAAGGCTTCAATCGTGTTCGGCTTGTCCACATAGACTAACTTTACATACCCCCACAAGAGATAATCAAGAGGCGTAAAATCGCATGATCTTGGCAGTCAACTCACAGACACAGGGCCATTTCGAGAGATAAGCTGCTCACCAAATTCACCCTTCAACATTTCCGTTGTCTCACGAACTGTATGGCATGTGGCACCGTCTTGATGAAACCACATGTAAACCAAGTTCAACGCAGCCAGCTGGGGCAAACAAAAGGTCGTGTATCATGGCTCAATATCGTTCGCCGTTTACGGTAACGTTTCTTCCACGGTCGTCTTTGGTGCACATTTTTCACAGAGCACGAATTTTTATTTAAATTTCAATAATTTGCAATCGTTGCTCGTTTGTAAGTCTTTCCATGGAAAGAAATGGCAGAGTATACTGAAAAACTTTCATTTTCACAGATTACGTTTGGACGCCATTACTTACCAGTGCTGTCAACCTGAAAAACTTAACTCTTCAAAAATCACCCGTTAAATTAATTAATAACTTGCTTACTTACTTACATAAGCTGTGTAGCCGATGTTTACCAATTTCTATGTAAAAAGTACTAACATGGCAGATGTTTCGGCGGAACTTTACGAAATTATTCTTGAAATACAATTTGATAAGAGTTCGACAATTGACTCTCGCCAACCATCTGGACACTGGTGGCTCTAAGTTGCCCCTTAAGCCACAAAAGTTCTTAAGTTAAGTTAAATATTAAAACCCGGACATGCGAACACACTTCTTATATCTATATTTCTAGGCGACAATATAACTTAAAATACTTATGTGCAGAGGTAACACTCATCTGGCAAGCAGTGCTCTTTAAGAGTCAAACCTACCTACCTACTCAGGTCCTTGAAAGCCTCTCAATCGATATTGTTGTTGTTTTTACGGTATCTTATGTCCATTGTCTAGTTATAACAATATTCATCTAAAAGCTTTTAGTGTCGTACATTTGGAACACCGAAATAATATCCCCCTCCTAGCTGTTCCTTTGATTTTTATAGGAAAGTCTTTTTAACTGTCATGGCTTTGGTTGCCATGTGTACCTTAAAAAAGTTGAAAAAAAAAAAACACATTCCGAATGTCCTGTTTTTTCGTTCTATTTTTAAAGTACCTACCATTCATAAATAAATACCTTATACCCTCAGTTATGGCATGCAATTTTTCCCAACCCCCGGAGGCGCCCAAAATCACACAATCTACGGAATCTAAGATAAGTCTCAAGCAAATAAGTGCCTATTTAGACTGCACTAAACGATTTAGCATCGAAAGGATGACAACAATTGGATTTCCGTATTTAACCGTCCTCCATTGATTATATATTCTATTTATAAAGGACTGCTTGCGAGAATAACCATCATCCAATACCAAACAAATAACACATCCCACGTCTGTATAGAACTGATGTGTTGAAGGAAGGAGCGTTTTCTTTCTCGAATTTCCTTCCCCATTAAGTTGTTGGGAAGGCTACACAATGCCTGCGTAAAGCATTCTAAGCAAGAGCGGAACAAACACCAAAATTGAAAAGAAAAACCAAATTGAAAAGAACGAAAATTCTATTCGCCTGATTTTCATATTCAAATTGAAGTGCCACCACCACAAAATACTAACATAAAGAGAAACTGTTATTTCGAGAGCTGTAGTGGAAAAGGGATAATAAGAAATCGGACCAGCTACGCGGGTGGTGGCTGGTGGGTCGTGGGTGATGTGCCTTTTAACGAGCACTGCTTCAATCTGAGTCGATATATGACCTCACTTCAGCTACATTGTGCAGCGAACAGGTAAAAAATTTACAAAGGATCTACCGGAGAATATTCTTTCATTCTTCAATACACACCTTATACCTAGTAGCTATAAATGGCATTTATTAAATTTGTTTTTTTAAGCATATCCAAACTTCCTTGGATAAAGTAGGTATCCTTGGCGCTGTTGGTTGAAAGTGAAAGATGAGGCTTCTCTGGAAAAGGGAGAGGTCACAAAATACAACACCGTAGGTAGGAGGACATTTTAGACATCAGAGGTCAGAGTTGAAAGGAAAATTCTTCAAGTCCGCAAGGGAGAATAAATAATGACGACAGGGATTTGACAAGAGAGAACTTATTAGTACATGAAGAAAGAGTCCTCGATCGGGGAATCGGAATCAGGTTTATAATACAGTACTTAGAAAAATACTTGGAAATCAGAGGCTTATTAGAGGAAACGCGGCATGGTAGGTAACATGCTACTCAGTGAAATCGATAAACCCAATTATTAGGAACTAGCTGTACCGGTCCGCCTTGTATTGCGTTAATAATATCATTTTTCTTTTGTTTTACTATCTTAATTTTAAGTTGTCTTCAGTGTTGTGGTTGTGGCGTCTTCGGACATTTAGTATTTCGTTAGCTTCACTGCGATTCCGTGGAAATTGTATCGACACAAAAAAAAAAAAAAAAAAAACCGAATAATCACGCATCAGTTTCAACATCAGATGTGTACTGGACGTTGCTTTTACAATAAAATAAATAAAAATACAATAACGAATTGTTCAAACAATTTTCAGTTTTTTTAAATGGTAATGGAGATTCGACTTTTTCGGCTATTTTTGAAGAAGTGCATACTGTCGGTCAAATTAAATCTCATTTGCTTGACAGTTTTGGGCCAAATCTTTCCAAACAACCAAACGGGTATATGAAGGCTTCCAAGAGCAATATTTGACGTACCTTGTCTTGGGAGTGGTATTGTTATTACGGTTAAATTTTTTGAATGAGTATCATGTATTTTTATTTAATAACGAATAAAGTGCACGACTGGGTCGAACGAAACTTTCTCGTTCATCAAAAGTTTGGTTGGATGTTTTCATATTTTATTAGGTAGGTGAAGTTCTGAGAAGACAATGCTAGATAAAAGAAACGGTTCATAAAATAAAGCAGGATGAATAGTGTTAAATAAAACTCAATCTTGGGTTATTTATCTGATATGGCAGTACATAAAGGGTCCGCCATCTAACTTTTTTTTTCAACTAGTGCTTATTTCGAAAATGGTAACACTTAGCTCATGTCTGATTTGACAGATAATTAGTTGTATCCTTCCGCTGAACGAATATGGCTGTGTATACGCTTGAACAACGCTGGGAAATATTGCGACATTACTTTGAAAATCATGGTAATGTTGCAGAATGTGTGCGAAAATTGCGTACGGATTGTGGAAGAAGAGAAGCACCGTCAGCTTCGTATGTTCGTTATCTTGTGAAAAAAGTGAAAGAAGCGAGAAAAGCCAAAAACAGTGCGTGCACCCAAGAAAATTTCTGCTGTGGCAGAAAGTGTGCGTGAAGCGCTATCAACATCAATTCACCGTCGTTCTCAACAATTGAACACTTCGGAGACATCATTGAGACGAATTTTGCATAAAGACCTTGGTATGACGCCATACAAAGTCCAATTGGTTCAGGAGTTGAAGCCAACTGACCATCCAATGCGTTTTCGCTTCGCTAAGTGGGCCTGTGATCGACTTAGAGAAGATGCCGATTTTGCCAAAAAAATCATCTTTTCAGATGAAGCTCTACTGCATGGCCAGCCGAAGTAGCTATTTGAATGAAATTATTTTCCATTATTAACCGGAAGGATTGTACTTTCAAATAAAAAAATAAATTTGAGAAAATATTCAGTTGTTTTTTTTTATAGCATTTTCAAAAAAAAAAAGTTATTTGGCGGACCCTTTATAACAATGTAAGTTTTTAAAAGTTGAGCTCTAGAAATAGACAGCTGTCGCAAGTTCTTGTTAGAGAGTTATAAGTGCCTACTGTGCTATTTTATAGCTTTTACTTACTTACTTACTTAAGGTGGCGCTACAGTCCGGGGTGGACCTGGGTCTCAAACAATAATCCTCTCCAGTTAGCGCGATCTTTGGCTAACTGCCTCCAGTTGCGCACCCAAGTTGGTTGAGGTCACCTTCCACTTGCGCGCGCCACCTAAGGCGAGGTCTTCCTCTACTGCGTTGTCCCTCCGGGTTGGAATCGAAGACTCTCCGGGCCGGAGCGTTGGTGTCCATTCGCTCTACTTTTTTCTGACCAGATCGATGTCGCTGTACAGCTCGTAGAGTTCGCTGTTAAATCTTCTCCTCCAAATCTTGTCAACGCAAACGGGACCAAAAATCACTCGAAGAATTTTGCGTTCGAAGCGACCAAGAAGATCCTCATCCGTTTTTGCTAGGGTCCATGCTTCTGCGCCATAGAGCAGGACAGGGATGATGAGAGTCTTATATAGAATCTCCTTAGTGCTTCTTGACAAGGCCTTACTAATCAATTGCCGTCTTAGGCCATAGAAACAGCGGTTGGCAAGAGTGATTCTTCGCTTGATTTCTGAGGTGATGTCATTTTCAGAGTTAATAGCGGAACCGAGGTAGACAAAGTCCCTAACTACCTCAAAGTTATAGCTGTCTATCGTGACGTTCTGTCCGATTCGTCGATGTTGTGTGTCCCTTCTTGTTGACAGCATATATTTTGTTTTACCCTCATTCACCACTTAACCCATTTTTGCCGCTTCTGTACTAATACTAGCAAACGCTCCAGTAACAGCTCGCTGTGTTCTGCCAACAATGTCAATGTCGTCAGTGTATGCAAGCAGTTGCACAGACTTATGGAAAATTGTGCCTGGTGTTGGCTTGTGAGCTTCGCACAATTTTCTCAAGAATGATGTTGCGATCGGGTATGGCAATTTGTATTTCACGTCCGATCGCATTATTAATACTGAAAAGTGTTGATTCACGAATTTTGAGGGTCAATATCATCACCTCGTACAATTTATAGAATTGCGAATAAAAATTCGGGAATTAGTAAGTCCTGAGCTAAGCAATAAAATGAGACAAACTTTTCGTGATTCGGCGCTTATTTGTCTTGATTTGATCTGAGAATTCTTTCCGTGAACTACATATGCATTGAACTTTAGCTCCCTTTCTTTAGTGGAATAAAAAGCCGAATAGTTTAGGTAGGTAGGCGCAGTGGCTTAGTGGTTAGTGTGTTGGACTATTAAGGGAGGGGTCGAGGTTCGAATCCCGCAAAAACCCAAATTCCAACTAGGGCTTTTTTCCACTGCACCACCTCTCGCGATCGTCTGATAAACATCCGAGAGTCTGTCTTGAAAGAGCTTCTCAATTGGCCATTTGGAGTCGGCATAAAATTGTAGATCCCTTCCATGTTCCATTCGTTCCAAAAATGAAATACTCACACAAAACGAAGGGTTGTGAGAAGCTAAGCCTAGGGCTCCTCCGGACCTGTTGCGCCAACTATTTTTTTTTTTTTAGTTTAGGTAGGTACCTTTCGTTTGCTACCAAAATATATGTAATCATTATATTAATACGTGAACATTTTTCTTTCCGTACGCTTTTTTAGTATTTAATATGAAATGAGGAGAATGAAGCTTATGTTATTTTTAAGGTACTGTGCCGTAGATGTGCACAAACCCAAAATCGTGGGTATATGTCGCCATTAAGCCTGGTAAAATTAAGTTATGAATTCCCCATACAAAACAGGTAATTAATAATTTTGGTGACAATCAATTTGTCGCCGCCATAAATTACCATAGTAACTAACGTATTCAAATATAAATCATCATTATATTAGAACCTGTTTCCGTTGGAAAGAATCATTTACCCATAAGGGTATGCAATTTACCTGCCCCAAAAAGTGAGCAATTGTAAGAAATGAATTTAGGGGCATTACGCCCAATTTACAATTCGTTGTTGAACGTGTGCGGTGGGGTGGGTGGGGTCGGTCGGACGCGCTTTATCGAAATTTTACGATTTTATATGCCAAAGCGCGCGAGTAACAATTTTGTAAAACGAAATGCTGCTTTGAAGTAAAAACGCGTTGACAGGAGGCCTGTTTTTTTGAGCTCCAGTCTCAGCAAAGCAATGTAAAGTATGATTTTTAACACACAATTACAACAACTACTGTGATTCCTCGAAGTGTCAAGTAGAGTGTAGTTGTTGTAATTGCGTGCTGAAAATTATACTTTACTAATCCTACGACTTGGCCACAAATTGTTTACAATATTGATCAAATGAATCTGCAAATTTCCGAACAGAAATTATTGTGCGTGTATTCAAGGCTAAATTAAAAGAAATACTTCATGCAATAGTAATAAAACATATTTTTGGCAAGGTTGAAGCAATCATTTATACAATAGAATTTCAGAAAAGGGGACTTCCCCATGCCCATATTTTAATCACTTTATGCGAAAATGATAAAACATTTGGAATTGTTGATATTGAAAAGGTTATATGTGCAGAGATTCCAGATATTCGAACACACCCTAAATTACATGAATATGTTGCGAAACATATGATGCATGGACCATGTGGTGAACTTAATCAAAATTCAGTTTGTAATATGAGAAATGGTAAATGCACAAAAGGTTTTCCGAAAGATTTTAGTGAAGTCACACGAGAATCAGTTAATGAATATCCATTATACAGACGACGCGATAATGGTATTAGCGTTGATGTCCGTGGAAAATCACTTGACAATCGTTATGTTGTACCATACATTCCGCGTATTTACTTGCTAAATTGAATTGCCATTTAAATGTTGAAGTTTGCACTTCAGTTAAAAGTGTAAAATACATTTATAAGTAGATACGTATATAAAGGATATGATAGTGCAACTATAGAACTAGGCAATGAAAGAATAGATGAGAATCAAGAAGTTCAGATTAATGAAGTGAACAATTTTTTGAATGGCCGTTATGTCGGATCAACTGAAGCGTTATGGCGTATTTATGAATATCCAATGCACTTTCAATCTCATACAATTATAAGACTTGATGTTCATTTACCATCTAGACAACATGTTTATTTTAGAGTGGGACAAGAACGTAATGCAATTGAGAATGTTAAACAAACCAAATTATTGTCATTCTTTACATTAAATCAAACCGATCATTCGGCGAAAGTTTATCACTACACTCAAATTCCTTCGCAATACGTTTGGATAGATGGTGAAAAAAATGGAAGAAGAGATTGCATGGTGGGGATAAAATCATTACACGCATGTATGTAGTGTCTCTAAAGGACGTACAACTTTTTCGTTTACGTTTACTATTACTGCATGTTGTGGCCCTAAATCATTTGAAGAAATTAGAACGTATGATGGAATTGTTTACAATACATTTATTGAAGCGTGTCACGCTCGTGGTATAGCTCCTAATGAAAATGAGTGGCGTGAATCCTTAAATGAAGCAAAGGAATTCAGTTCGCCAAAACAAATGCGTCATTTATTTGCCGTTATTTGTGCATTGAATGTGCCAACAAATGCGTTGGCATTATGGCTTGACTTTAAAACTTTTCTTTGCGAAGATTTCTTAAGAGAGTTCAGTGAGGAAATTTATTTTAATAGAACACTATTAGAAATTGAAGATATTTTGAATTGTAATAATGAGACATGTCTATCACTTGGATTACCTGTTCCAACATTAATGCCAGCATTTTTCGTAGCAGATACTTTTGATCCAACCCAAGAAGAGTTACAATTTAATGAGCTTTACGATCAAGCTAACATTGATCAGCGTACTATAATCGATCATGTTATTCGTGAAGTTCAGTGTCATAATACTGGGTCAAATGTATTTTGCTTAATTGCTCATGCAGGTTGTGGTAAAACTTTCACGCAAACTGCGATTATTCATAAATTAAATTCACTTAATCTTCGTTGCATTGCAACTGCCTTTAGTGGCATAGCTTTAACTCTTTTAATTGGAGGTAGAACCTTACACAATGTGTTTAAGTTGCCTATTCCTATTTTGGAAATATCAGTGGCCAATATTACGGCAAATAGTAACTACGGTCAATACATTAATTCTTCTTCATTGATTCTTATTGATGAAGTTTTTATGGGTCCACTTATAGTACTGAAAGTTATAGACAGATTATTAAGAGATTTGTGTACGGATGAAGCTAATAAAAATAAATCGTTTGGAGGTAAAACTGTGATTAATAAGTCACAGGGACAAACATTTGAAAAAGTTGGGATTTTATTAAGGCAACCAGTTTTTACGCATGGTCAGTTGTATGTCGCGTCAAGTAGAGTTCTGTCTTTCAACGGTTTGAAGTATTATGTTTCTGAACACAGTGAACAAGGCCATTTAGCGAAAGATGAAAGAGTTTTTACGAGAAATATAGTTTATACAGAAGTTTTGAATCATTAAATCTGTTTCAAAATTATTCAATTCTTTCAAATACAATTATCATTTACCTTTATTTATTTACTATTTTAATCTACTAATTAGTTTACTTCCTTTAAATTACTAACTTAATTTCTTTTAAATAATTTTAATAATTTCTTTTAAACGAAAATATAATTTATCTTTATTTATTTTCCATTTTAATCTATCATTAATTAACTTGCTGACATTAGTTGCATATATCTTTTAAATAATTTCATTTGCTAACCAAATTGTTCTCATTAATTTCCCCATGTTTTGTCCTTTTCCATTGATTTTCCCATAGCGGAAAGGTATATGAAATAAGTTTAGTTTAGAAATAATTTAAAATAAAAAATAAATAAATTATGTAAAAAACAAGTTGCCTTTCATAAGTTTGTATTCAGACAGAATTGGTCGAATTTCGACCGCAGGCGATACTAGTAATTATTAATACGTGCAACACTCTTTATTGTGGTGCAAACTCGATCCCGCAGTTTCCATAACATTTTCCACTGCAAAATGAATCTTGGCTATATAGAACCTTGTGTGTACGTAGATCATTCGGTAAAAAATAAATAAATAGAAAACAGTCAGAGATTTCAATTTCCAGCAGACCCATAACAACTTCACGACCATCCTGTATTTGCTGTATTTCTTGGACCGTAGGTGGGGCCAATAATTCTTACACTACATCGCTGGAAAAAATCGTTCAGCCAACAAAAACTTCACTGCAACATCAAGTGTGAAAAAATTGATTTTTTTTCTTTGGTTTTGCAACCGCCCCGTTGTCCTTACCAAAAACCTTCTTTTCATGTTTTGCGACTTGGGTCGGTAGGAAAAAAAAAAAAAAAAAACGGTACCAGAGCATACAACGAAAAAGCGTCCACATAAATTTCTCGCCCAACATCAGAAGCAGAACTAAAACCAAAACTCTTGCCATTGCCATTCATTTTGGTATCTTTTTTGATCATCTCTTGCTTCTGTCTTTCTGGGTGAATTTGTCGTTCCGTGTTCGATACCCGAAATGAAAACAGGATATGAATCATTTCATTAGGAATACGCCCACACGTCGACTAATTCTTGTCTCCAAGAGAACCAGAGAATTCCTTGTTTTTCTCCCCCTTTGCACTGTTCTGTTCAATTTCCTCCTCCATTTGTGTGAATGTCCTGAAAAATTAGAAAAATATTTCTCATCGACTTTCGTTGTTCGATGTTATTCCCTTACCCTGCTTTTTTTTCTATCTTTTTCATCAACGAGTATACGATTGTGTTCGGGAACTTTTGCTAGTTCGAATTCCCAAGCCTCGAGCAAGTCACATCCTGTGGAAACATATTTGCCGGAATAAGATCCAACAAAAAGGCTGATGGTGGATATGTTTCCTTTTGTTTTTCCATCACAAGTGCACAGGGGAGAATGGATTAATTCTCATCCATTGAGAGTACCTTTGGAAAATGGTTTGCTCCGTAACGAGAAGCCATTAATTGGACAAAGGTGTCCGGGGGTAGGTGTCGGTTTTTTCTAGTTTTTTTTTGTTTTTTTGGAATGTGTCCGACTTTGTCTGACTAATGGTCGACATTTTCGTGAGATGAGAAGCTAATTTGCAAAACTGTCCCTTAGTTGCAATTTGGGTGGTTTTTTTTTTACCCGTTTTAGTAATGTTCGTGGTTGATCCTTTGGGGGAAACCTATGAATTGGGAATAGTTGTACGTGGCAAAAGAGTTAGTGGCGAGGTTAGTTGGCAATTTATCGATCCAGGAGAACGTTTTACATTCAAACAGAAGGTAATTACCCGGATACCTGCTCCATATATCCTGCCACAAATGAACTCGCAGTTCATGGCTTCATTAACCATTGGACGAGCGGTGTTTCACTGTCTCACTGAAAAGCAACACTCACTGCATACAGATCACGATAATGAGGTCCTCTCTCTTTATTTCGCCCCTCAGTTGAATGGGCCTCGTCAAGCCTCCTTTCAGCCGTTTTGTGATTCCTTTCACTACATGTACGTACCAAATGGGGCGCACAGCAATTATATGCCTATACTATGTTTATGATTGAATCAAATAAAATTTCCATGAAAAAGGCGGAAGTCCATTCAGTATGAATGAGGCGCTAATCCCCTGCACTTACTTTATGCGCAAGGAATTAAACGCGTACTCGGGGCCCGGTCCAGCATTCATAAACTGTTCATTGGCAAAAAAATTATCACTTAAATATTCATCCACAATACAACTGGCAATTGAAACAAGAGGTTTTTTCTATCAACTTGAAAGTTCAACCTGTTAAAAGCTGGCTGTAAAATGCGGAAACGTGTTTCAACTGATTCGATTAAATCCACTTGGTGGAGCAATTTTTAAATGTTGCCCACATTTTCAGTTGGTTATTCATGCATTTTGTATGCATCCAACTACCAGTGACTAAGTCTCGCATTCAGATCATTCGGAGGTACAAAAGCGGAGGACTTTTCATAAAACGCAATCAGCAAATGTTACTCAAAAACTGATTGAGCTTTCTTTTAGCATACCTGCAATGTCCTTTTATTTGTTTTTACCTATTTTCGGTTTGAAGTTTCTACCCTCAGCCATTAAAGGTAAAAATTAAAAGTTAACGCATATGCACTCTAGGCCGTTTTGTGTGAGTTCGTATTTTTTGGGAGGTGCCTGCAATTTCATGCAGAATTGGAGAATCCCTTTCATGGCAGTTATATTCTCGGATGTTTGTCATATGTTCGCTGAAGTTCGTACAGGAGAAGATTTAATTTGTCTTTTCCCGGGGATCGAACCTTAGAACCCACCATCTGAGCCAGTGCGCCCACTGCTCAGTAGGTCCAGGGAAATTGTAAGCAATATTTGAGACTGTTTCTTCGGTGCTAGAGAAGAAAGAGTTACTTCTGTACCTCTTTGTTCTTAGGCTGGGTTTATGAATACAACTAGTCACTCTCCAGAGTTAGTTTTAGCGTCAAGGGGTTACAGCCGAGCAATGCCATCTAAAATATTAAGCTACTCCAGGTGGATTGCCCGCAAGTGAAACTCTGCTCACCTCTTCAAAGGCGTAAGCGGCGCGTGGTTAGGACTTGAGAGGACTAAACTTGGAAGGTCGTATTGTTTTTCGAAGGTGTAACGGCAACTTGATACTTAAAACACACTGACAGACTCTAGCAGAGTTTTTGGCCGAATATTATAGTGCTAGTGGAGTTTTTCTCCTCTCCATAGATATTTTCATAGACTCTGACACAGAGGACTGATTTCTTGAGGACACTCTCGTTCGCACCCATCAAAAGAAGATTCCAATTAAGCGCTTACGTTTTCAAATGAAAGGACAGAAGTTCCTTTGTTTAGTTTTAAGAGATATACATAGCTTCTAATGAGGTTGTAAGGGATAAGGACATAGATAATAAAGTAAGCCAAGAAGCTCAAGCAGTATGAGGAATTTCGGATACAATAAGACAAATCCAGTGACGTTAACAGTCAAGGTTGATTTATCGAGTAGCTGTAAACAAAGTTCGAGCAAAGTAAAAAAGGCTACGGAATAACCTCATACGGAGACATGCCCAATATACTCTTGACATCCAAGGCGTCAACTTCTAAATTAACTATGTACATTCAACAAAGAAAGTCAAGTATAATTTGGAGGCGAAACAAGCGCCAAGTCTTAAAGTTTGTCAGCAAGACTGACTTTCAGAACAATCCGCTTAGCTTATGAATAACAGGTAGGTCGACTAGAAAAGTGCGGATTAGCTTGCTCTAACTTTTTAGCTTTCTTTGTACAAGTGGGAAAGGTCCGTAAAGTTGCATGTTTACCTATGGCAGGGATGTGACATCAAAGAACGTCTGCAGCCTTACAAATCTGGGTTACTGTCAAGAGTCGATACCAACCTCAGGTTAAACTCTTTCCAAGTTCTATTTACTTATGTTTATATAACTCCACCAGTATTTCCAAGCTTTTCAGAAGAAAGTTTTTCCACGTAGGGTTTGCACAAAATTTAGTTACTCTTTATGTATGGTTTGACGAGTTCTTAACCAAATGCGATCGGAATACCCTGAGGTTGGAATATTTGTAAAGTTCAAACTTCTTCGATGCAAATTCGGCCAGATCTGGAGATGTGTGAAAAACATGGTGTGCTCAAATCTAAGCCACAAATAGACATTGTTTGGCCTTGAGATTGAGACTTATTAAAAGTCATTGCAAATTCCAATCTAAAAGGGAACTAAATGCGTTTAAATTGAATTGGCACATCTGTATGTATAATAGGGATTCGTGGAAGTGATATATCTACTTTCACACCGGAATTTGGCATTTAAAATAATGGCTTCGATTATTTTAACTTGTTAAAAGCACGGCAAATTTATTATAAATTTAGTTGAGAACTACACGGAAATGATAAAATGATAATTGCCAACTTCACTACTGCGATCGATGTACAAGGACAAACAATAATAATGACCGAAACTTTCTCGAAAACTGTGTAAGAAGTGAGATACAGTTTATTGCACGAGAGACAGGAGAACGCTCCCATCCCTACTCCGTGCTGTTAACGGGGTGAGAAGTGACACCGGCAGACCCCTGGCGGGGATAGTGAATCAAGTGTTAAAATTAATAAAAAATATAAAATAAAAGAGTAGGGGTTAGTGGTAGGAGGGTGAAAATTAAGGACTTAATGTGTTTTTTAATGCCACACCAGAAACAAATTTGTCCAAAAAATGAACAAAAAAAATTCTTGGGGTGAACCACCCTTAACATTTAGGGGTATCAAAATTAGTTATAAACCTATTCTTAGACCTAATGAATTTACATATAAAATTCCATCAAAATCGTTCGAGCCTTTTCGGAGGAGAATAAACACTAAAACATGAGATTTGTATATATTAGAAAATTTATTCATTCGGAAACATTTCCTTCTACATGTTTGCATTCTTTTTCGGTGAATGACAAAATCTTACTTAACTGAAAAGTGGCCATTTGGATAATTTTTAAAAAAGTGGGGGCCAAGGGTCTTGAGGCTCAGAAAGTTGTCAAACCAGGTATCCAGCATAAATGAGTATATTAAACTTCTCTTCTCCACTAAAGATGACCGGCTGTCCGATATGACATTTGGAATAATTTTTTTTTTCGATTCCATTTAATAGCTGGCCGTCCGTCAGTCAAAAGTCTAATATCTTGGTAGAAAGCTGAATAGATTTTACAGGTCTATAAGCTGACTTTGCCTTTCGCTGAAAAGATAAAGTAGGTATTCAGGTAGACTAAATGATGCATTATCCAAGATTTTTAAACATCTCTAAAAAGGTAGGGTAGATCACTCCATTATAGACAACACTTGCACATTGCTCTCTGCATTACCTACAGTGATATCTCCAAGTTCATTAGAAGAACTTGGACAAATCGAAGCAGTCTCAGAGTGCTCAGAATGACTGACGGACTCGAAGTTAAATATTGCCATCTTGACGAATACCACTCAACACATAATCCACTTTATCAAAGGAAAAGCCACAAATGCCAACCCACTATTCAATTTCAAAATCTTTAAAGAGCGTCAATGGCACACGCCAAGCTTCAAGAGTATCCCGATGTGCTTGCTACACAAAATTGTCTCCCTATTTTATAGACTCACAGCTGCACCTTTGGCCTATCAATAAATTCAAGAATATCATGTGAACGCCGCATTAGGTACTCAAAAGATTTGAATAATTCCACCCAAACCGCAGACTTTTCTTTTCTAAATCGAAAACTCAGACTTCCAAGGTTGAAGTACTTGAATCGTGAAGTATGAGCCAGCAAACACCTATAGACTACTACACCTCCATGGGTCTATATTTACATATTCTCCCTCACCAACCCCCGAAAGGCGTGCATATTTTAAAGCTTTCCGCCTTATTTTGGATAGGTAGATCCAGACGTGCAGATACTAGACGTAGACAGTCTGGGATGACACAATCAATTTTATCCTTCAGATTAAAATGGCGCAACAAAAACCCTGTTTCATATAGACAGACCAATGACATCCCATCGAGTTTATTTCTTGTCACGGATTTCGCCCAAACCCCGCGGCTATGATTCTAGGCTCCAAATCATTCTATGCCCCATCAAAGTGTCCTTGTTATTTCTCTTTGACTGTCGCAGGCTATGTTTGGCAACCCACCCTCGAGGCCTCGATCAACCATCGATGATGGGGAAATTCAACATTCATATTCCCAACGATGAAGAACATAAAAATGTTAATATTAAAACATTCGACTGCCATTAGGAGTCGTCTCAGCGATTTCTTCACTTTGGGGGTGGGTGCGGTGCTCCAAAGAAAACTATATACATACCTACTCACGGACATTGAAAACCTTTCCATTTACTTGAGTGGCTTTTTAAATTGATGTGTCCTCAAAAGAAGCAGCGCGCCATCCATCCCAATTCTGAATTCCTTTTGAATAGCGTGTGGCGGTGTGAGTCTCTCTCTCTCTCTGTTTGTGTCATCTACGAGGTCAGGCTGTTCTTTGAAAAGCACAACATGTGTTTCGCCAAAAGCGACTTGGAACTAAGCACGGCACAACAATGGGCCATTCATCTAAATAAAAGGCTATAAAATCTCGAGCGCAGTATAGTACATAAAATCGCCGGAAGGCGGCAGCGGCGCGGCAGCCATTCCGCTGTGTACAATTTCGTCCTGTGCGTTTTGGCGGACGATTGCCATTGATTTGATTTCGGTGGGGGCGTAAATTTTGATGATTTGTGCCTTGTGCTGCTGAAAGGTTGTAAATATCGTAAAAATGAAAATGAAAACATGAATTGACAATATTCTCGATATTTATGGGAGCATTGCTGTCGCATTGTGCGAATGATGGGGCGATTTTGTGGAACAGGCAACGTGGTTGATAATTTGAAAGGAATTCGCTATAATTAATGGACTGCGACGTCTGTTTTAGGGGATTCGCTTTATGCCGGCAGGCGAATCTGATTGCGTGTCTGATGGTGATTTTAGTTGGTAATAAATGGAAATGGAATTGGACATGAACCCACCATGTTGATGTGGGAGTACGAGTCATTGTGTATAATGAATGTAAGCAAAAATATCCGAATTTTCATTACAAATTTGAGGCTAACACTTTTGCCAGCAGTTACCTATACCATATTTTAATTGAATTTATCCACATTGGGGGATCAACGTTGTATGATTTTGTTGCATATGGTCGGGCGAACGTGAATTTTAAGCTCAGATATGAACCGAATGGTGAATTTGATGATTTTCGTTGCATACTTATATGAGCTTATAGAAACCAATTGGTAATGTAGGTACAGTGACTCAATAATGTGTTTTTTATTGCTGACTTCGTTTTTGAACATGCCAAAGAACATGAAGTCACAAAATCATGCTTTGTGTTAAAATGCTTTATTATTTACCTATATTTAGAGGACGGAGTGTAAGGCGGCTCTCCCACTGAGGCAACAAGCAATAAGCAATAAACAACTAGCAATAAGCAATAAGCAATACGCAACTTTTATCTGAACCTATTCTCACATTGAAGCAACAGTATTTCTAGCGACCTGTCACTCACTCAGTGATAGTACAGAAAACACAGGAAAAATCCTTACAGTACACAAAGAAAATCCCTACTTTTCCCTACACCGTCGAATAATTTTTAATACAAACTCTCTACATAACTATTTTATCATATGTACATGAATAAAATCGAATCAAACTTCTCATACTCAATTTCAACCACAAATGAATTTTTCCTATTTTTTGACTCTTCAAGTTATGTCATCCCATTTCATTCCTTAGGTAATATCGACGAATGTAAGAGCAAAATATAATAGATAAACAAAAATAATAAACATTTTTTGACTGAGCAAATCAATTAACTTACAAATCAGATGAAAATTTTTCATCCGAAAAAAATACCTAGGTACGTTACAAATCTGTCGCTTTTTGCCTACGGCGTCAATTTTAGATCGAAAATCCCTATGTGCAGGGATTTTTACCTACATGTACTATCACTGCACTCACTACTCGCAAATATTGATACAACGACGCGATATATATCGCTTTTCAACATGCGCTGTGTATCGCCAGCAATAATGTTGCCGCAATCAGCTATATTTTTCGTTCAACCGATATTGAGTTGCTTTAATGTGAGACGTCTAATTTGATTCAATGTAAAATAACTGTAAGCGATAATATCGCATGTTTCCTATTGCCAGTTGCTTGTTGCTTGTTGCTTCAGTGGGAGAGCCGCCTAAACAATAGGAGAGATATCGGATGGGAACGTTGTTCCTCGTTATACTTGTTTGCTTTCCTTAGCTTAAATAGCACGCGCTTCCAAGAATTGGACAGAAAGCAATTTTAATTTAATTATTTTTAACTGGCGGCAACGCCGAAGACTAATCGAAAAAACTGGCGGTAAATCACAGTCGCAAATAAGGACGAACTTTTTGTACCATAAGCGACATCTTTTTCAAAAATTTTACTTTAATATTGTGATGGAGAGGTAACAAATCTACCGCCAAACTTTGATCAATGTAGATGGTGATGTTCTTGAGATTTATGACACTTTGGGTGGATATGAAGTGATTCCGATGCTAGAAGAAATTTTGTGCCGTTGTTTTTTTATAGCTCTGTCGAAAAGATCTTCTAAATCTTCCAAAAAGTAGCTTCCAAAAATTCTATTTCGGATGTCGCACAGTGCTCTATGGGCCGTGGGCAGTGGCAGAGAAAGTGTGGACTGGCCTTATGAACCTCCTTGTCACCGCATCAATATGTGATGCCTACTAAATCGTTGTAATAATATTAAGGTCGTTGAATGCAGTCAACGGTTTGACAACCGCAGCTACCTATTTTTATTTCAAATAGGAGAAGGAATGTTTTTGTTATCGATGAGGAGGAGGGTTGCTCTCTTTCCTCCGGTGGGCGATTAAACGATCAGTTGGGTTCTCTCCATAATAGTTTGGTGTGGAATGTAGCGTCGAACATAAAACGAACGAACAAACAGTTCCACTTCCAGTTCTAATTGGAAACTAAAATCTGTCAAATGGCAATGTCATCTGTCATCTGTCAAGTGTAACTCACCACACTCAAATTCTAGAACCACTATGTATATCTCATTCTAGAACCATCCAGAATAATTGGAAAATTCGCGATAGGTGTCAGAGCGTATATAAAAGTGCATGTTTGAGAAGAGGGAGACAGTTGATTTTTAAACAGTGATTGGTAAAGTTCGAAAGAGTAATCGGTTGTGAGATAAATAAGTGTAAAGTAATACAGTGAATCAAGTGATTGGATTGAAACGTTTAAGAATTGATTTAATTGATATTGTTTTGGTACTTAATAAGTGAATAATTAGAAAGTGTAAATAAAGTGATTTTATTGGAAAAGTTAAACAGAATAGTGTTTGATCTTTTCGAATCCCAGCCTTGTTGTCACAATAGTTATAAAATGAATGAAATGTAATTAACTATCTTAAACATAGGTAACACTCGTTAGTATCGGAGAAGATTTAATCACAACAGCCGCCCCTAAATCAAGGAAGTAAAAATACAAGCTGTTCCTTTATGTACCTAAAGTTCAGAGTAAAGTAGGTACAGTCGTATCCGCTTATTTGAAACTCGTTGAATTGAAAACCCTGCTTATATGAAAAATTTAATTTTGTCCCCGTGTCCTTTTTTCCAGTTCTCCGAAGTCCGTTTAAATGAAAAACCCGGTTAATTAAAATTAAAGTAACGATTTTTTTCATTTGATTTAAACGGGTTCGACTGTACTGGGCAGGCAGTGGGCGGACAGCTAAAATTGTTAACCAATACCACAGCTAAAAGCTGACCAAACTGACCATGGCAGGTTTAAACAACCAAGAACTGTTTCTTTTATCAAGCATCGGTTCTCAGATTTTTACTTACCTACCTAATATAATAAGGAAACAACCAACCATACTTTTGATGAACGAGTAAGTTTCGTGCGACCCATGTTGTGCACTTCATAGTCCAAGGTAATTTTAATGACAAAAGTACCTACATTTTGCTGCTCTTGGTCAAGTAGGGGAGAGGGGGCCAGTTTAGGACGGGGTCAGTTTAGGACAATTTAAGAAAAAGTACTACAAAAAAAAACTTTTTAATACTTTAATAACATTTTACAGTGGCAAATCCACTTCAAACAAACATCTGATGGATATTGAAACGATACCAACTTTAAAAAATAAGATAAAAAGAAAAGTATGTTTCCAGACGACGGTTGTAATTTTTTTTATTCCTAGACGTAAGCATATTATTCTAACATTATGCTGAATTTACAAATTAAAAGTGTTCAAGTATAATGTTTATATGTGTAGCAATGTTATTCAACCAAAATAAAAACAATTTACATTGTTTCTAAAAAAATATGAAGTTTTTAGTTTTTTATCCCTCTCGGAGCACTTTTGGACAATGCGCGAGGGGAACTTTTGGGCATGTCCTAATCTGCCCCCTTTTATCACTTTGAACAATCTATTTCAATGTGATTGTTTTTGGTTTTATTTGTTTAGGTTTATCTCTGCACTAATGGTCAGAAATTACAAGAAAAAGAAGGAAACCGCTCCTAATGACCGTTTTTTTAGACATGTCCAAAACTGTCCCATGGTTGTCCTAAGGTGCCCCCCCCCCCAGAGGGGCAGAATGGGACACTTTAAAATAAATAAAAAATATATAAATCATAACTATACATATAAGTTTGGATAAAAGATTCAAAGATAAAACAACATGTAATAATAATTTTCAAGATCCGAAGGAATACTCCGCTTTTTAATGGATCTAGAGCGATTTTTGTAAAAAGTGTCCTAAGGTGACCACCTCTCCCCTATACCAGTGTGATGTGCTTTTTCTCCGACCGAGGTTTCGCTCGCCGGATCCAGGGTTTACCAATGAAACACCAAAACTCTGGTTCAGAGGTGCACTTTATTCGCAGTGTGTTTAGTTAATATTAAATACAACGTTTCCATATAACTCTATACAAACTACTTATACCTTAACTATATTTCGATAACGTCTACACTACGTGGCCCGACTACAACGTGGTTCCAGGGGAAAGGGATAGCAAGGCAGCTGGGGTTGCTGACACTGCTTGATTAAGGCCGATTTCAGGGAAAGGGAAAATTCAAAACTGTGCTAGTTTTGTAGTTGCTTTTCAAGCTAACTTTGCCTTTAAAATATTTAAATTTTTTGAAAGGCCACCATTTTTAGTAACAAGTTCTGTCCTCCGACCGATAACAGATACTCATTTATATCTTTAAATTTATGTCAATGTCCGGACTAACTTAATTCAAACCATTTTTAACGACGGGAGTCTAACCATTTTTTCATGAGACTACCTAAACTTTGGGATATCTATCTGATGTTTAGGATTCCATAAGACGTCCAGAGGGTGCGTTTAGCAACCAGATTGGGTATAGCTCGCGGCCCATTAGACTTAGAACAGAAGGCCTACGTACCTAGGTGGATTTAGTTTTAGAGGGTTGCGGCCAAAATTCTGGAGGGGTAAAAATTCTTTTTATAAAATTCTGCTTTCACAATTCTGTTTTCAAAATTCTGCTTCATAAAATGTTGCTTTTCCAAAGTTTGCCTTTCAAAATTCTCCAAACAATAAAAATAGGTTTCGAAAATGTTCAAATTGTTTTTTTCTTTTTAGTTTCGTTTTCTTTAAATTTTGAACTTCTGTTAATTCTGATTTTTTTTTTAATTCAATTTGACATTTTTTAATAGCTATAGTTTTGTTTTCTATTTTCAATACTTAATTTAATTTTTATTGATTCGTTTTTAGTTTTAGTTTTACAAAAATAAAATTAAATTAAAATAGTTCTAAGATTCTTTTTCTACATTATTTGTTGAATTTTATTTGTAAAGCAGAACAGAATTTCCAAAAGAAAAGAATTTTTGTGCGTTAAGAAAGATTTTTCCAGAGCAGCATTTTTAGAGCAGAATTTCGATACTCTCCCATACTTTGTAAATAAAATTGATGCAGGAAGGTATTTTTGCTCTTTAAATTTGTATGTTGTCGAAGACTTGCGGTCTTCGTTCTGCTTTTTATTTTTCAAGTTAGACTGATAAAAATACCATTTAAAGATCGATTTATTTTCAGCAATTTTTTAACGCTAAAATAAAGTTTGAGAAAATTTAATCACTGATAGAAAGTTTTCACAAAAAAAAAAAAAAAAAAAATGGAAACTTATATTTTGTAAGCCGACATTTAAATCGCCATAAAAACAGTTTCGAGAAAGCGGTATAAACAATAAATTGTATCAAAGATTCTAGAGAAAATTCTAGAAGGGAAAATTTTTCTGAAAATGTACACTTATATTTTACTTCCCATTTTACAACTATTCTTTTAACAATTTTCGAAAAATCTGCCTTACTAGAAATCCCTTTCTTATCTTCTTGCCGAAAGTCGGAAAAACGTTTTCCCGCATCACACGGCAAGTCTCTGAGCCCTGTGCCTTGCAAGCAACGTTGCCAGATTTTTTTTTTTTCAAAGAACTGGAAATTTCCAAAAAAAAAAAACTGTACTCTCAACCAAAAAACTGTAAGCTTCAAAAACGAAAAATTGTTTGTCAAATTACGCTTTTTTTAAATTTTATCAAACAAAAATAACAAAAAAAAATTCATTTTAAATAAAACAACTAACTAATAAGTACGATAGTAGGTAAATTAAATCGCATTTTCAATTATTATTATTATTTTTTATTTTTTTTTCAAAACTGAAATTTAAAAAAAAAACTGTAATTTCTACTAGTAGGTAATTTTATAAACTGTAAGCATGTCGTCGGCTGAGTTCTATCTTGTCCAATGTCCATTTTTAAAATTTTTGGGAAATCGATTTTCAAAGTTTAGGCTCAAAGCTTTTATTCAATTAACTAGATTTCTGTTGTGAAGTAATTTTTTTATGAAAGCTAAAACAATTTTATATTTAATGGTTGAAATATTTTTGTATTTAAAGTTTCTTCTAATTAATTAAAAATAAAAATGTATCACCAAGTCATTTTGGATATTGGACAATGATGTATGGGATGAGTAAAAGTTAGTTAAAATGTTGGATATTGAACAAAAAGAAGTTAAATTCAACAAGATAGAAAATAAAGAAAACGTAATAAAGAAACCAGTGT
The DNA here is from genome assembly GCA_946477585.1 of Cheilosia urbana. NCBI lineage: Eukaryota > Metazoa > Arthropoda > Insecta > Diptera > Syrphidae > Cheilosia > Cheilosia urbana. The sequence goes on along the minus strand of OX297854.1, from coordinate 10,972,606 downwards.
TGCATATAGTAATATTGAACAAAAAGTCTTCCAACTTAACTTTAAAAAAAGTTAAATTAAAGACTTTTCTTTTATTATTCTTTTATTAAAAAAAATACAAACATTATTTTTATGTATAATGCTTTTATTAAAACAAATTCAATTCAAGACATTCATTTCTTTATAAGAAACTAGCTGACGCGGCGAACTCCGTTCCGCCCAAATTCGTTATAATGTAATGAAAATAATATTTCCAAGCATGCACAGCGCATGCTACTTTATATAATTCCATCAATTTAAATTCTTTATTCAAAAGTTATATTAAATACAATACAAATAACTGAAGTATAGCAATGACGATGTATTTCAATCAAACCGCAATCATTGACGTGTCGGCCACCTTTACACTTTTGCAATAAATTGGTTTGCTCACACGTTAGAATGTCACATACAATTGACCATGTGGAAAACATGGGAATTCAAGATTGATGCTACAAATATCCAGCGATTATTCTTCCGACCTATTTTTTGTCATAGACGCTTAAATACCAATGACAAATCGTTCTGAATAAGCGGAGTCCGCGATATGACAATGTTCACCTTTTAATTTTCCCCTCAAAATCGTCCTTGCATGACATTTGATTTGAGATTCTTGACAATCATGTCAAACGCGATCCGATACAAAATGTCGATGCATTTAGATTGCTCAACAAAATTATAATTGAGTCGACTTTTAATTTCAAATTGTGAAGCGGTAGGTCCGGAACATCCGAATTAGAAAATTAAAAATTGACTTGATCATCCCCCGACAAAATGAAGTACACCTGCGAATACTGGTGTACGTCCTCATTTACTGGTAAGAAGCTACCCATCCGATAGTAAATCTGTTAATCCGAATATTGGTGGCACACAATTAACATCGCTCCAATATCGAAAAGCAGTTCTCATTACTTGCACTCTCAATTTTCTTGCCAGTTGATCTGATCTTTCCTCTGCTAATTCGGGCTCGGGAGACGATATGTACTCAATTCCTTCCATTAAACTGTTAGAAAAGTTATGTAAGTATCTATGGATAACAAAATTATGATCAAAATAAAACCAGACTTTAAACTAAAGACATATTTGAGGAGCACTTAGTCTCTTTGGGGTCCATTTTAAAATTACCGACGTGACGCGTGTTTTCCCGATGCCGACGAGATCAAAACTGAATGATTGATACAAACTACTATCTGATTTATTGCATTTGATATTGAACTAGATAGAACGGCAACTTAGTATTGGATAGGTATTCAACAAAAAATACAGGAAATTGGATATCCGCCAAAATAGAAATAATTGATTATTCAAGCCTACTGGACAAAATATCCACTTTAGTGGATATTGAACAAAATATAAAAAAATAAAGCGTTTCTCCTTATCGCGTATTAAATCTTGTCCAATATACTACAAAAATTATTTTTAAAGGTTTATTGAACAATCAATACATTCAAAGTTCTAAGAAAAGTGGTTTATTGAAGAAAATAGATCTCTATAACTTGAAAACTAAAAGAAATAGAACAAAATGGATTTCACCAAACGAAAGAGGGTCCCCAAATTAGTAAGACTGCGTACTTAACTCAATTTCACAAAAAATGGTCTATTGCACAAGATAGAACTCAGCCGACGATGTCTAAAAAACTGTAATTTACAGTTCAAACTGTGAATATGGCAACGTTGCTTGCAAGTGACAGGGAAAATGAAATGCTCCCCTTTTATTTCAGTTGCTATTATTTTTCTTTCTTAAGAAAAGTTTTTCTTTTCACTTAAACTCCCAACAGGCGAGAATACAACAGATCTCTTCGCACTCGTTCATTTCATTTCTTTTATTTGATTTTCGCCCTGCCACAGTGCCACGCCACGCCAGACGCCACTGTGTGCGGTGTGCATCCACTTGCAATGTGTTTGTGTCTGTCTTCTGCACGGTTCCATATTGAGGATAGAAATCAAAAAAAGATGCAGAAGAGGAAACTTCATCTCTGTAGGTATTGAAAAGCTGAAATTTGATAATAAAAGGCGAGGGAAAACTAACAGTCAGAGCGGTAACAATGGAGCGGGAGAGGGGCCTGCAACAGGATTTCCGCTTACAACTCAACAAGACAAGCCCAAGGAGGTGCGAGCCCAACCAAGAAGGAAATGAAAACTTCTGCACACAGTGCAGCGGAGAAGGGCACCGTTATGAAATTTCAAGCTTGCTGTGAAACAAAATTGAAGATGTTCTGCAATGCAATCGTGGAAATGATGCTGGGGGTGGATTTTATTTAGAATCGCACTAGTGGGTGGCGGAGTTCTGGCGAGAGTCCCGACTGTCAAGGAGGGGTTAAACGACTTTTGGAGACAACACTTTCGAAGTACTTTTCGGCAAATTCACCGCAATATGCGATTGCAGCGCGTTTTGCCGCTGATAGGGTGGCAGTGCGGGTGAGGTAGCTCTTTTCAGGTTGGATGGATGTCGCCCCCTTCATGTACCCTGTATGAAAAGGGGGTTTCGGTGATCCCGCTGGATCCCTTAATTTTAATTACCAATAAATTCATTTAACAACCCAAATAAATTTCGCAATTTTAATTGTTTGTAATAAGGACAAAATGGGAGTTTGGCGACGAAACGATGCGAAACTTTTATGAGGACTGCGACTTTTGTTTGCTGCTGGGCGGTGCTGCTACTGAACGGTGGATGGTGCGGATGGTGGTGCAGGGCTCTTGCTTTTCAGTGAATGTTGCTGTGTGTTCAGTAACGAGGAACAATGTATTCATTGTTTTACTAGCGGCTTGAGGGTATTTATGAGCGAACGGAATACACTATTGTGTTGTGGAGGTCAATGAAATTATTGGTCGGGCGATCACTGCGAATGGAATTTCATGCTGCTGCATGTTTATATATATTTGCATACTGAAGGTTGTGGCGAAGGGAATATTGAAAGGGGAAATTGGCACTGCACTTGAAATAATGCAGTGGAAATTCAGGTAAATATTTGATGAGTAAGTGAGTGTTTCTTGTTGCTTGTGGGTGTTTAAAAATACATTTGCAATATGAATTTAGCCTCTGAGCGAAGCTAAATTATGGATTATGTTGTGCTGTGCATATGGGGCGGGATGTTCGTAGGATAGATTTATCGTTATGAACTTTTTTGGCACATATGCCGATGAGATATTTAGCAAATTTTCATGACTTTTGTTGAAATTGATGCGGCAGAAGATTATTTAATAGGCCAACGGGAGCTGTAAATACGAAACAAGTTAATTTTGGACCAAAGCAGGGCACTAACTCCTGGTTGGTATCCACATAGGTCAAGTTTCAAACAAATGAATGATTTTAAACACAGTTGGTTGAGTTTTGTTTTAAGAGACGTGGAAGGGACCCACAATTTTAATTTTAAGTTGTATAATGGCTGAAACGAGAAGCCATCTCATGTTTTACTGTAGTGTACTTTTTCCATGTGCAACAGGGAGTGAGGCAAAGGAGGCTATGGTCAATAGATATCTACTCTTTCCACTGGCATCTGAGAGGTTGGATAGAGGTTTGTTAAAAGACTACTATGTCCCGGTGCAATGCTGATGTCATCTGTGCCCTTACACGTACAAGAACCAATAAAATGATTCAGAAAGGAATTATAATGTGAGGGGATCTCTAGGTATACCTCTCTAAGGCCTAAGCAAGAGGATCAAAAGGTCGCAGTACAACAGCTCCTTTCATTATATAAGAATAATAATAACAACACAATAACATACTATCAACGGGCTGGTTGAAACATTTCAATTAGGTATTGCAAAGGAATGATTCCGTTCCTACAAATAATAACAGAAAAGAAGACGGAAAAAATGCGCATAGGTCGTCCTACGCATCAGCGTATTATTCTGACCCAGACGCTAATTGGGAAGGTCGTTTTTTTTTGTTCGCAGTTGATGATGGTGTTCTATTTTATTGTATAATCGGGACATTTCGTCGCCTGTCAGTTGATGATGGAACGGACTTAAACCCGATGAGTTTTAACCTTCCACCATTAAAAAAAAAAATGTTTCTCGGTCTATATGAGCACTTCGATGAAATCGTATGTATGTAGGGGAGCCTGGGTACGGTTGAAATAATTTCGCTTATACCGTCGATACCATTGCCGTTTATAAGCTAAACGGTGATGAAGTTATGTGAAATGTAGGAACATGTTTCTATGTATAAAATGGAAAGCGTTTTTTGAGTAGGTACTCGGTGTGATATTTTGCGTAGTACATCATATTTAAAAAAAAATATAAAACTTGTTTCAATTGTACCCATACCAGGTTCGGTTAAAACAGTTGTTGGGGTCAGTTGAAACACGAACAAAATCTTCCATTGTTACATATTTAATTAATTTTTATTTTAAATAATAGCTTTGTTTGACAATATTCATCACGTCATTCTTTTATATAGAATTAAAAAAATAAATAAACAGTATTTGTAAACAAAAAAAAAAAAAAATTAAGAAAAAACAAAATGAAAAAAATCCTTAATTCATTAAATTATTTGAAAATAAACAAAAGGAACATTACTTTAATTTCGATAATGCAATCGATAAAATTCAGTTGTCGGAATATTCCAAATCACAATTGTGGCAAACATATCTATATTACAACCTTCTGTGCACTATTTTTGAGCCCATATTTCACAGGTGATACATTTGTGTCCAATTTTCACTAGAGCTGCTCCCGTTGAATACGTTGACAAGCAGACAAGACAATAAAACTCTTCATGTTCTGAATAAAAAAAATAATAGAGCACTGGAATGCTGCATTATTATTTTTTTTTTATTTACTTTTTTTACACCCTCCAACCTTTTCTTAGCTTGCTTAGCTGGTTTGCTTCAGTCTTGCTTCATGCTCCTTTTTTATTTGTTCTTTCTCTGGTTTATTGGTGTATACTGTAGACTTTCTGAATCTTCTGATTTCATTAAAATAATAAAATTACTTACTTTTGATAGTCTAAATAGAACATAAGCTCTCACTTACAACTGAACCGCCGAATGAACGATGCATGACTGCTATTCGTCTACGGACTTGTTTTTTCTTCATTCACTCATAGACGCTGCGCGTATGGCTCACGAGATATTCGCGTTGTTTCAACCGTCCTGTGTTTCAACCGTTCCCAGTCTCCCCTACTTTAATAGCAAACATTTATTTATTTGTATCTTTGTCAACAAAGTTCCTACTAGGCCTTTTTTAGGCATGAAAAAATATGAAATTAGTAGCATCGTACAAATGAAATGAGAGACAAAAATTGAAGAAAAATTAAGTATAAATAAAGATAATACAGAAAAAAATCAAGTACAAAACTAATTAAGATCCAAGCAAAAAAAAAAATCACCGAAAAATCAAACAGACATCTCAAAAGACAGCTGTCACTTTTAGGTAGCTAAGGGCCTCGTCTGTCTCGTCTCCGCTACGAAATCTTACAATTACATTACATCAGAGAAGAAACTCTATAACTTGTTGTAGGGTAACTTCGGGCATTATAGCGGACTTTTTTTCATTCCCAAATAATTTTAACAGGACCAACAAAAAATTATATGAAACTTAAAATTCACGGATATAAGTAAAAAAAAAAAAAATCGTTCTGTTTTACACGTAGTACGGAGTTCTTCCGAAACGATATATCCCACACAAAAGTGACTCAATTTCGCTCTCCTTTTCGTTTTGCACTACGCAGCTGCTGCGAAATGATCGCGGCAAAGTGGGTAATTGTAGAAGATTGCTTGGTACAATTCTCCACTCTACCCAGCAAACATTTGGCTTCAAAAATGAATCATAAATGATTCAGTTAAATGAAGAAATTCTTCAGTTAGTAATTCATTTATGTAGGATCACCCTGTCCTTCCACGATCCACAAACGAAACTGTTCAACGCGATCCGGTGCATAGAGGGAGTGAAGTCGTCGGCCATGTTTTTTTTTTTTTGCTACGTCCGGTCAAGTGGAGCGGGTGCGTCGCCAACACGCTGTCTTTTTGTTTTCCCTATTTGCTAATAATTAGTTTAGATCTTAAATTAAATAAAATTCTACATTGAAGTTCCTTTTTCTATTCGACTGTGTTTTCTTTAATGAACAAACCCACCCCACCCCGATCCTATATTTATGATTCAATTTGGATCCAATTTCCTGAGAAATGGGCCTTCATTTATGATTCTTTTAAATGATTCATAAATGATTGGAGAAACATTCACTAAAATGAAAACTAGTATGATTAGATTACTGATATTCATTTATTCACTTTTATTCATTTAAGTGAAGGAAATTTAAATTCGAATTCTGAAAACTTAGTGCAAGATATATGTATATATATTATTTTTTTTTTGAGATAAAAACATTATGTAGGCAGTAGATAAAAAGCAAACATTTTGTGGACATGGACACCCTAATCACTTAGCGGTATGAAATATACATACTTTACATGGGCTCGAGTTATGGGCGGTCTTACTTTTATATATACATTTCGGGTATTTAAAACGAAAACTGATTCACGATCATTTTAAGCACGTCCAACTTTTCTATATTGGGGTGGTGGAACTGATTCTGCATTGCATGAAAGTACCCTTCCCTTATCCTTGCCATTATGTAGCGCTCTCTACATGATACCCATATTTAATAGTGCTCATACACAGTGTTGCCATGAAAATATTTTTACAAATCTGCAATTATGACACAAAAAAATCTGCAATGCAGATTTCTATAGATTAATCTACCTTCACAATTTTTTTTTTTATTTATGTAACAAGCTGAATACGAAAATGACAGCATACAGCGAAATCAAGTGTGCAAAAAATGTTAAAAATTTGTTAAAAAGAACAAAATATATTATTGCGGATGCAGACAAAATCTGAAGAGCAGATTTCTGATTTTTAAAAGTCAGCAGCAAGGTTGAAAATCTGCAAAATGCAGATAAATCTGCACTTATGGCAACGCTGCTCATACATAATACTATACGAGTGTTCACTGCCCTTCAATGAAACACTGATTCTCTGATCCGAAACGCTTGCGTTCCGCTGCCAGCCTTAAAACCAGTTCCTACCTTTATTTTAAAACCTTCGGGCTTTGCTACGGTCGCGAGAATCGTAGCATTCGGATTAAGCTAAGAGACAATCAGTCGGTAGCCGTTAATTGATCTCGATTCGTGGATCCTGTGTCTACCACTTACCTCGCATATTAAGGATGGTTCTCATTTTCATTTCATTTCTGGCAAAGAAATCCGTTTGACATTGTACCACAGACTCGTCTAGGAAAGCATAAAGCTCTCAATTTTTGTAATTCAAATGCGGTCCATGCAGCGTATATATTTCAAGGACTTTTCATTTAAGGCGACGATCTAAAACGTCGTCTACGAATGCTTATTGGAGTTACTTTCGCACTGGGAGTTCTTATTACCGCAACAGTTGGCGATAAAACCCTTCTTACACCTGCAATCTGGCATGGCAATCCGTCTCCAATTCTAATACCCGACAACGTGCGAGCGCTACTGAGAGAAATGCTGTCAAGACATACATAACATTTAGAAATCTCCACCGCCAGTTCTCCTATAGTTACTTCTATTCCTGATGCAATAGAAGCGATTTTGATCGTATAGGTGTTAAGAAAGCGCCTGCGAATTCATCTGACATGGCATATACATCTAACTGATTATTTCCGCACAGAACGTTGCACCGTCGTTAGTTCGATTGCGGTACCGCGACCATCATGAAAAAAGCTAAAAGGACTCAAAATGAATATCAAAGCGGCTCACTCCAGGACTTGGCTTACCGCTCTATTGCAATAAATCTGCTAACAGGGTTCATTTTATATTGTTGTTGCTTTCTAGACAGCTTAACGGAAATCTATCTTAGATGTATCTTAGCGCCTGCGACTTTTGGTTTTATATACCAACCGAATGTAGAGACAAACACCTGAGTACTTGCAAACATTTCAGATAGGTACTGTATTGTATGTGCTTTGACAGTAGATTTGATTAGAACACTTGAGTACTCCAATGGCTACTGCGTGCTACGAGTTTTGTAGTTTTCCGCAAATAACTTGGCAATCCGCATACTGGAGGGCGAGACTAAATAAAATATTGCTTTTGTGCTGAAAACAGAACTGACATATTTGTATTTTTTTTACAAAACAAACCGATCTTATAACTTTGTGGACAAATAAATTTTTTTTATACTGAAAAGTAACACACGCGCCGAATTTGGCAATTCCAGTGTTGATCCACCTGATTCTATTCAAAAGACGGAAGAATAGTATAAAATGCTGCCATGGGGCAACCAAAAGCCGTCAGTCCTGGGACATCGCATCTAGAGTTCAGTTCAATTGTAGGAATTCTATCCAAGCAAGAAAAACTAATTTTCAGAATGAAGTCTGCTATCGCATTTGTTGCTATTGGTGAGTAGATCTAACACTGGAATTAATATTTTAATAACAACGCCCTACGCCTACACGCCCACAGCTTTGATTGTCATCGTGTGGGCACCACACTCTGAGGCACAGCTTGAGTCAGACTTAACAACTGTATGTGCATATTCATCTGCTGATTCAAAATATTGCATATTCCAAAGCAAGTCCGAATTTGATCTCTTCAATAAGAACTCTAATTTAGGTAAGTGAAGAACATTGGACATTATTTTCTGGATGCTATATCTAATATTTGAATGATTGCTTCTAGAATATGAGAAGAGACATTCAAGGGAATGTCTGAAGGGTGGAAGTAAGTGCCAAGTAGTTCTGTGAGCTTTAGGCCGTTAAGTGGACAGTTCGTATATAATAAATTTGAAAAGACCCTATAACTGTTGGCTTTCTTTTATTTATTTTTAAGAGCTCTTAAATGGCGGGGACTATGACCTGTCAGTGTATGAAATCATTCATCAATTGTAATGAAAGACAAGGATACCATCAACCTATTTAGATTGTATTAGGAGCTGATGGTTTGGCTGTTGAGATTTTCAAGGTTATGGAGGACATGAGTGGGTAGGGAGCATGCACCGACTGACCTGTAAAATCTGGTCGCTTTAGAGTATGTCCGATGAATGGAATCGTATGGATATCCTTCCGCATGGAAAACAAGGTTCTGCCTGAATTTCATTCTGTTCCAGTACCATTTCCTAACTGCTTACTGATAACAAAGTTTAATAGGGTGAAATTCAGCCTGGGTAGGGTATGCCTAAAAGGCGATAGTACCAAAACTTGAAAGATCCTCCCGGGAGCGGTTTTAGACCGTGAAAGTCCACAAAATCAAACAAAAGCCCTGGCTGCCAGATATCCAGGTAAAGGTGACTAGGGTAACTTCAGGCATTATGGTGCCTTTTTTTCGCTTATGTTTTGCAAAGTACTACCTATAGGGTCCAGAAGTATCCTTTCTTTAAAGTTGCAATTAACCATGCACACCCACAAAATTTAATTGAAATTGGTTAAGTGGTTTAGGAGACCGACAGAGCCGCCTATCGGGTCCAAAAGTATCCTATCTTTCAACCTAATGAAAACCATATACGATGTGTTTAGTGGTTTCGGAGATCGACACCCTTGACACCTATCTGGCCCAAATGTATTCTATCTTTTAAGCTCCAACCAGTCATACTTATCCACAACATTTCATTGAAATCAGGTAAGTGATTTTGGAGATCGACAACAATGCAAATGAATGCAAAAGTTAAGACTGCCTAAACCTGAAATACAATAATACGAACACAACAAAAGAAGAATCATGAATATTGGCCCAGTGGTTATCGAGTTATATCGTCATCGAGTTTCAAACCGAAAGATTTGTAGGTATAATATAGAAGATTATTATTGAAGATAATTGAATTGAACTGAAAAACGAAATATGCGCCTACAGCGCCACATGTTGAGAATTTTCGCATATTTCTTTTTTTCTAAACCATCCCTGATTCAAGACGAACAAAACAAAATAAAACAAAAATCATTCAAATCGGTCGAGCCGTTCCGGAGACTTTACCCGACTAACGCACAGTAATTGATTTTTATGTATATGGAGATGAAGAAGAAGAGATAGGAAACATAGACCAAAAAACAAAAATTAAATATAACCTAAAATTCACAGATATAAGTAAAAAAAACATAAAAAAAATTTAAAAATGGTTTATAAAAAACCATAATGCCCTATTTATTGGGCAATATGGCGCACCCTAGTGGGCAATATGGCGTGGCGATTTACTTGCGGTTGGATTTGCCACAACTATCACAATTCTTTTTAATGAGTGAAAGAGCCTTGGGACCAAAAACTACGTATAATTATAATACAAAGCATTCATTCATCCCTTTTTATTTATTAATAGGGTTTTCTGTTTTTCTGCAAAATGGCGGACACTTTACATGCAAATTCAGATTATGGCGCACCCATGCCATAATGCCCCTACAACATAAAATAAATAAAAAGTGGCGCAACAGGTCCGGAAGGACCCTAGGCCTAGCTTCTCACAATTATTCATTTTGTGTGAGTTTTCATTTTTGGAACGAATGGGAGGGATCTACAATTTTATGCCGACTCCAAACGGCTAATTGAGAATCTCTTTCAAGACAGTTATACTCTCGGATGTTTATCAGACTTTCGCGAGAGGTGGCGCAGTGGAAAAAGAACCCTAAGTTGGAATTTTGACTTTTTGCGGTATTCAAACCTGGGACCCCAACACACTAAACACTAAGCCACTGCGCCGACAATTGGTTAACCAATCAATTTGTTTCAAGGGGAGTTTACATACGTCACAAAAAAATAAACAAAAGACTATAGTTTTACGAATGTTTGTCATCATTCTAAACTGAGGAACCGCGAACCTAAGCACAGTGTCTTTCATTAGGGACTTGACAACTTATTAAAAATAAAAAATAAAATGCAAGCTATGTACTTGAGATATCTCAAAAAAGATTTAATTGGCTTGAATTACTATCAGAACATTTATGAATTCGAATTCGACTTCGTTCATGTGTCCAACACGGGAACGCATACAGCGGTCGATACGTTGAACCCAATTTTCGATGATTTGGCCGCACATTTCGACCGATACGATCGCTATTTCTTGTTCAATATTGAATTTTTAACGTCGCCGGCTTGTTGGCATAGACCAACGATTTAATGTAGCCCAATGAAAAAAGTCTACAGGCGTTAGAACACGCGATCTGGGTCACAAGTCCGTTTCTAGAGATAAACGCGTTTATCGAACTGAGACTTAAATAAGTCGATTGTTGCACCCGCTGTGTGGCATGTGGCACAACATATCACTGATGTCCAATGCATGCAATTGTTCAAGGAACTAACGTTCCACATGTCTCTGTAGCGACTGCCATTTATCGTAACGTGACAGTCATTTTCATGTAAAAAAAAAAAAAAAAACGGCCCAATGGCGCCACCTTCATGAAAACCATACCAAACAGTGACTTTTTGCAGATGGAGTGCTGTTTCATGAATCACATGAGGGCTCTCACCTGTCCAGTAGCCGACGAAGCCGTTTAACCAAAAATGCGCTTCTTCGCTGAAGATTGCAGATTGACGTTAACGCTCTTAAGTTGCGACCACCGAGTCGGAATTTCATTAGTAAATTTTAATTATTTGCAAACGCTGTTCCTTCGTGTACTTCGCCAGTTTGGTAATCGGTTCAATGGTGCGTTCACCTTTACATAAATTTCAAGAGATATTCGAATCTGACCACCACTGTCGGGTCTCTTTTCGTATCTCTGCCACTCATTCTTAGGGAGACTCTCTTGTCTTGCCAGTTTAAATGTCACCAGGTGAGACTTTGCAAATGACCCAATTTCTGTTAGTCTAGACATATTGCTAAAAAAAAAACTCCATAAAAGGGTCCCTTCTCCCCTTATATTATGATCCCATGACACTGGTTTCTCCATCGCCCACCATAACTTGAACCTTTTACATTTCCTTACCTTCATTAAGTCGTCGATGGAGTTTTAATAAAAAAGCTTCTTAGGTTCCCACAATTTCTCCACTCAAACACCTTCGTACTCATTGCAATTCAATTTCATTAGCAACAGCTTCAAACAGTTCAAATAAAAAACAAAATATCCAAGGTCGCGTCGGATATATTTATTCATTTGCCAATTCAATTACTGTATACAGTATACAGCTGTCCGTTTGGCGACTGTCGTTCCATTCATATTATTGTCCTCCTACACAGAAACAGCATTCGAAACCCAAATCATCTCTCCCTCTACCGGGGTATACGAATTTCCACGAGGAAATAACTTTTAAGCAAATTCAAAAACTTTAATTGCTTCCAACAACATCCTGATGGGATTCTAACAACAATAAACCATAAAAGGGACGAGAATTTCATTACGGTTTGACATTGCCGCATTTATTGCCATAGCTCCTGAGTACTTTCCGCTGAATAACAGGAAGAAAAGGGACCGGGTAAAAAAAAACTCCCCACAATAAGCATTTGCACTTAACTCTCATAAGGATTGCTTACTACGGGTCGTCTTGGACGTTGGATCCTTAAAGAAAAATAAAATAAAAAATCAACCAAAGACTCTTTAAATATCCTCTCGTCTCTCGTGATCCTTATCGTCGTTAAATCATCTAAAGAAAGCAGGCGTATACCAATGCGCTGTAAGCGGTGCAAAATGACCACAACCCAACCTTCCACCTTCAGATTCGCTGTCAGTTTCCTGACCATAAACAGTTATTTTTGTTTTTTTTTTCTCTATTATTCCGCATGCTTCAAGGTCCATCGTTCTGAATTATCCTTAAGGCGAACATCATCCTCAGCGGCAGCAGCACCAGGCACCACCACCAACAACAGGATTCCCCATTTATCATGTTGACATTTTAATTTATTAAAAACAATGAAACGAGTGAAGAGGAAAAAAAGGAAATAATAACTCGCAAAGATGAATTATGTTTATTCCAACGTTATTCCAGCAAGAAATATCCTTTTTTTGCGCGCGAAAACGGATTTCTTATTCCATAGTTCGCATTTGCAATTATAGAGAGTTTTTCAAATGTGAAGAAAAGGAGTCCATGACATGGGTTGGGCTTGGTTTGGTATATCCACCACAATTAAAATGTCGCCCGTTTCGGACTCGAGCCATTGATTTGAAGATGAAGGATAAGCAAGGACACCATCACCACGCTCCAGGGTGCTGCACAAAGCAAGGACTTTTTATTTTTTGAAATAAGTGGAATTCTTATGGCAAATCCAAATCCGGGGGGACATTCGGATCCCTTTGTTGCGCAGGGTAATAAATTTTACTCCGATTGACAATTCGATTTGGTGAGCACAGTTCAATGGCGCTGCGCTGCCGCCAATGGTATAGTGGTGCTGATTTTCGGGGTCACAAATGCGGTGTGTTGTCGAGTGGAAACTATCCACCACGTGTGGAGCATATGGGGATGTTGGAAAGATGGAAAACCATCGAGATGAACATCAGCTGAAAATGGGGTGAAATGAACGGGAAAAGTAAACAATTCCAAAGAAAGTTGTTTTGGCAAATCGAAATTAGAGTAGTCACCGAATGGGGGGCAGGAGTTTCTATTGATTTATTGTATTCTGATAGTCAAACCGATGTGGGCTTCCACAGGGGTCGGTTGGGTAGCATGTACCTACTATTTTGTTTGACTATTTAGAGCAGTGTTGTTATATCGTGGGATTTATCCCTTTTCGTGGGAATTTTGATGTCCGAAAAGCCTTTCGTGGGATAAAGGGAAAAAGCACCAAATCGTGGGATTTTGAGGAATCTAACAAAAAGCATTAAACTATAAATTTTTGCTGAAATTTCATGAAAGGTCTTACATTTCAAGATGATTATTAACACACGAATGTGCATAAAAAACTGCTTATATAAATTGTCTCTTATCAAAATTTTCTAGTACCAAAAAATAATCGTAATAATATTACAAACTGTGATTTTTATACTAAAAGTTAATTAATCGTGATTTTCTTTCCTTGTATAACAAATTTTACTTCTAAAAACTGGATTTTGAGGCGAAAAAGTGTCGTGGGATTTAAAAGGGATTTTGAGTACAGTGAAAAGGGAAAAAAGGGAAGAATTACCACGCTTCGTGGGATAAATGAAACGATTTTTGGGCGGGTCGTAGCAAGCTCGACTTGTGAGTGTGCGATTTAGTCGTTCCAACTTGACTGCAGATTTTTGGAATTTTAAAATCGATGGAGATCCTGTTGTATCTGCCTGCTTTGTTACATTATGTGATCTGACATGGCATATTATTTGGTTTTATTTTATTTGTATCCAACTAGCTGACCCTTGCTTGCCTTGCTTCGCCAGAGTTCCACTTCACAAATTTTAAACAAAATAATTACCATTATACAAACAGAAAACAGTAGCTTACCCGAAAAAAGATAAGAAAGATCCTTTCGTCCCAAAAATACAAAAAAACTCACTTAAAACGAATGGCGGTGAGAACCATAGCCGACGGACCTGTTGTGACAAATATTTTTACGTATGAATTTTACCGATTGTTCACCCAATCGGCCTTACCAATAATCAACTTTAGTCTGGCAGTTTACGCAAAGACTCCAGACTTTCCAAAATCGCTTTACCAATAAACAAATATAGTTGCCAGAATATCGATAACTGTAAGGTTAAATGTTAATCGTGAGAAAGTCATGTTTATCTCGGGCATTAGCTAAATAAATCCTCCCTTAATATCATTTTGAAGATGAGTGTTGCCCAACCGCCCAAAATCATGATATTAAATTATTATCTTACTGTGTTAGTTATATAAAGAAATAAATAAATTTCGTAATAGGAGCGAATTTAAATACGCTGTTGTTCAGCCTGAGCGTTTACAATTTTAAATTAATTTTAGTAAATTGTAAATGTTTTCTTATTTTATTCGTTGTAATAAGACGATGATAATGGTTTTTAAGTCTAACAAACACAAATTTGTACAAATGTATGCAACAAATAAAAAAAATATTGCAATTTTGTTTGTTTTCTAAACGCTTGAAGCATATATTTCTGTGTTATTCTCTGTTTTATCTTGTTAAACCGCTCGTTCTTGCTTTTGAATTGGGTTTCCTTTTAAAAGAGTTGATAGCAATGAACGGATGCTTATTAAAAAAAATATTTTATATAAGTTTGGGATATTTCCAAGTCATTGACAGTCGTCGCAAACGGAATAAAATATCTGCTTCTTAAGTTTGGACGCGCTGTTCATGGAGACCTACTTTTTTTAAACAATTCTCAGAACCTTAGGCGACTCAGGTAGATATTTGGATGCAACCAAACCCTTATTAAACTCTTTGCAAAAGGAGGTTGTCTACCGAGAATGACGATCTCTGAGGTACCAATGGTTTGTGTGCAAAGGACACGGAAAATATAGATATAAGAATACAAACAACAAACAGGTATATGTGTGAATTCTTGGAGGGGGAAACATGACAGTTTTCGTTCATAAAAATGTGCGCCACGACTATTTTTCTGCGAGAATTTAATTTTGTCGGTTTCTAAGTTTCCCGAATTAAGCAATATAATCTACACAATTATTTTTAAAAGATTAAATTGTATTTATTCTCATTTTCTATATATATATAAGCTCTGTCTCGTTGCTTGGCAAATTGAAACTCGAAAACGGAAGCGATAGGTTATGAAAACGCTTATGGCTTCCTGTGATTTCTGAAATGAAATAACAGGCTATTATTTCTATTTGCGAAAGTATTCACTAATAATGTGATCTTTACGCTACCAATTTTGTTTGATTTGCATCAAAGCATTCTAATAAACTGTGTTCCATTTATTCAATAAATTGAAAGGTATATTATTACGAAACAAATGCACTCATCAATCAATCATAAAGTATTAGAAAACAAAGTAAAGTGTCTATAAAAAGTACCGAAAATTGTGCCCAAACGAATGATAGGGCATTACGGATTTGCATATGATATTTGACAGATCGGCGGATACTTTGTGGATTTCCTATTTTGTGTTTTGTTTTTTGCTTATAATAAGGCTCAAAAAGCCTTTGAAAGATATATTTTATTGGGCAAATTTAATTGCAATTTATGTATTCCTTTTTTTGGAATAAAATCCTCGTTGTGAAAGAAACCACTGAACTTGTTTTTCACGAAAACAAATTATGAAATTCAAATTCTGCGTGACAACAAATGTAATAGATTCAACAGAAAGTCTTCGTAATAGTAAAGGTGGGGGGCAAATTGTTAAAATTCTGTACATTTTATTGTAAACTGGCAACCAGCTAATAGCCGACATTAGTGTTTGATTATTAGTAAGGCCGAATATGTATATCTTTACAACTCTGCTCATTAATTTAGGGCACTGATAATTCAGAAAGCGTTTTATAATTGTATCCAACGCGAATTCCTTCAGTTGTTTTCTGTTTTTCAGCTCTGCCAGACTCAAAACTGTGGAGCTACTTGAAATGGAATCAATATTTCAATATTATAGAAAAAGGAAATCGCCGCCTACATTGATAATGAAAAGCCAAAGTCCGCCACGTCAGTCCAAATTAGTATAAAAAAAATAAAAAATAAAAATATAGTCCCTAATCAAATAGTCTTATTTTGATTAGAGGAATAACAAAACCGAAATAATAAAGCCCCCGCAGCCGGAACACGTGTCTCTCTCCCAGCTTACCTAAAGGCCATAAATAGATATTATTCTGTTTCCCTCTAAGGATACGTGCGTCGTTTTACGTTCTTCGACAGGGTACAATTTTCGACTCTACCTATATATCATGTTCCTCTTTGCTTTTGCAAAATAATTCCATTGTGTGTGCACAAAGCCGAATATCAAATAATGTATAAGGTTTCCCCAATCAAAATTTATTGATCTGTTGCTCCTGTCGCAGGTTCACAATTTGTGAAAACACAATGAAAAAAAAATTCACAAAATTGATTTCTCAAAATTCAAATCAGAAGAGTGCCACAATCATCCATTTGGTGGAAGACATGGGCAATTATTTTGTTTTGGCAGGGGGTATTAGTAGTTGGGCACAATGTTACTGCTGGTGAACTATAAAGCCATTCATTGTTATACTCTGTCCAAGAAAAATTGCCAGTACAGGGAAGATAGGATGTTTGTCTCTCAGTCTGGTTGCAATGACTTACATAAATCGGTCCCTTTTTAAAGCTCTCACAGGGTTGCCGTAGTATGTATGATAATTCGCCATAACTCAGAGAGCAGTACTGTTAGGGTTACCATCTTCCAATTTAAAATAAAAATATTGCTGAACGAAATAAATTCCAACAAAAAATTCTTTCGCTGACGTTTGACGAATTTAAGTCCGAGATCTTTTTGCAATATTGTATGCAAAGTTGATCTGCTTAGTTTTGTTATATTTTCACTTTTTGTACTTCCAATAATATCTTGTCTAGCATTGAAAGGTCATTATTCATAAAAAAAACTGATGGACTATCCGCCTAATCGCACATTTGTCAAAATCATCCACCAAAATCTTGATACTGGAATTATTTTTCTTCTTTGGTGGTGAATTGTGGCCTTTGATTGCTTTTTCCCTTAAAACCCTGTATACAGTTTGTTCCGTACCAGGAAAAACCGTATCCGCATTTCCTACGGCTTCCGATTGACTTTTAAAAAAGCCATAGCATTTTTCAGTTGCATCAACAATTTGTTGTTTCTTTTCTACACTTAGATCCTTTGAAGACTTTGTAGCCATGTTTCTGTTTATTCATATGCACAATAAAGTTAACCACTTGTTTAGATGCACTATCCGCTATTGAGATAACAACCATTGTTTCCGCCTTATATACACAAACAGGCAATTAGACAAAATTAGATAACCACGACGCAATGCCATATATCTAAACAGATGGTAAAAGGACTGCACTTGTGCACATACTTTTTTTTAATATAGACATAATACCTAGATTACATATTTGTTAAAAAAAGTATTACCCGTCAATGCAGAGCTTCGCGGAAACAGTAGCAAAAAAAGGATCATAAAATCCTTTCAAGGCATTTGCTTTACTGGGGAGAAGTGACCGGATGTGGTAAAACCCAACGACCGAAAATAAACAGTATAGGTTTACCTGCTTCACCATTTTGATATTTCAGTGTGAAAAATATGCTCTACAAAGTGAAATATGATTTTATACCTACCAAAACATGCAGAAATATGCCCTAACGAATAAGGCTGAAAATTTGTACTTAATTTTCTATAATAAAATATTAAATCAAATTTTATCCCTTAAAATACCATGCTTTTACATGAATCCGGTTGAGTTGCCTTAGTAATCACTATTAATTTATTGCAATATCTCTACAACGCACATATATGATCACTTGTTGCGTTAATGAAATGAATGCATTAAAACACCTCCCGAATAAACCTTATTTCTAAAAGACAACATTCAAAAATATGTTTTAACTAAATATTATTGGATCTTTCAGAAATATAAACAAATTGAAACCGAATGGCAGCACCCCACATAATATGCCGCTCTCAAAAGCTCCAAAAAGCTCCAAAAAACACCAAAACCGAAAGTTCTTTGACAAAATTCAAAGAAAACCCCTTAATAATATGCTAACATTGACAAATGGTAACACTTCTCTGATGTGCTTCAGTCACTCACACATCACACTGCTTATTTTGGTTGATGATAATAGCAAGCGAACACAAGCGATCGTGCTCATTCTGCCAGCGGCTGCGTGGCAGACTGGTTGTGGAGGGATGTATGCGAATTTCAGGAAAATTACAACAACAAAATGCTTTGGAATGCCAGTGGTTTCGTTTTATTTCAGTGGCAAATCCTGTGTTTGAGTGCCGTGAGAGTACTACAGGCACCACTGGTAGAAAAAAGAGCTTCCCATAAGGCCTGTACTGACAATTTTTCTTGGACAGAGTATAGCATGTTTTCATTTTAAACCTGTCCATCTGCAAGGGTGTGGGATTATTGTTTTTGACGCATATCCTTGGTGGCTGGTATCCTGCCTTTTTTTTTATAATAATAGCAGCAATTGAACTAAAACCCGCATTTACCAGTCAAAATAATGCACGATGGATATACAATAAACATGGCTTACTCAATACTCATGACTTATTACCAGGTAAAGGGGGATCTGTAAATGAATGATTGTATTATAGTAGTGCTAAAATTTGGCTATAATTGCCGATGTAATGAAATAATGTTTTATCTTTGGCAACACTGCCTTAAAAACATTTCGCCTTTCTCTTTCCAGATCATCAAGCGTGTCCTGGTGTCCTGGAATATATTCGAAAGAGGAGTTACTGGTAAGATTTCTGATATGGATATATGGAAATATGATTTATGAGCTCAAATGAATTTATTTAACATTTATGGCGAACGGTTTTCTAGAGAAATATTCAATACTGCACAATACACATGTATGTTGGATGTAACAAATAAAATGCACGACTGGTTGTTTTCTTATTCTGTAAGATTGGATCGGTTCATTAATATAGGAGAATGAATAATGGTAAATAAAATTCACTCTTGGGTTATTCATCTAGTGACAGTAGTAGGGGAACGCTGCCAACAGTGAGACATTCCGAAGTATTCAGAAGTAAATTTTAAATGTCTCAATTAAAAATAAATAACCTTTTAGCTAGGCGAATTTTTAAATAAATGTTTTATGTATTGTGTAGAGTGCATTATAGAGAAAACAATTTACTAGATCTTGAGGCGATTCGATGCATGGTTTTTTTGTTTTGATTATACAAAATGTTGTGCTATCCCTATCTAGTAATTCATGACTCATTTCGCATATAGACAATTTTCGGAGGATGCAATGATGGAGGCTGTTTCGTTGGTGAATGATGGTATGAGCCCGCGAAAAGCCAGCGCTGAGTACCATAATAGCTTTCCAGACTTTGGCTCGATATGTAAAAAAGCTGGTCCTCGATTAAACTGAAGAAAAGGGAAAGTATCATAGCCACGGATACACCTAAAAAAAAATTAAATAGAAGAACGCGAAAACGAGAAAAGTTTAAAACAAAAAAAGATTGCACAACAAGTCAATTCAAAAGGCGCAGGACAAAAAATAATTTACGAAACCTTCGCCTTTGATCAGCTTTTAAGAGATCCACTTAAAGGAGACCAAATTCTCGTCGAATTCCTTAAGTCGAAAACTAAATTTACTATATGTCGGCAAAATAATATCGGACAAGGATCTCGACGGAGATATTAAAATAAGTTTTCTTAGATGGCAAAATAAAACATTTAAGCTCGCTTATCCAAATGCTAAAGATATTTCATTTGTAGCCGACGAAAACATACAAATTATGCTCCCTGAGTCGATTCTTTGCGGCCACACCACACCAGTCGCCATCCCCAACAAAGCATTATTCATTTTGGAATCACATTTGACCAAATTGAAGTGCGCTAAATTTTTCATTTTTATTACATGAATAATGAAATTGATTAATTTTGTATTACCTATCTACGAATATTTGTCACTTTTATTTTCGTTTTTTATTTTAATTTATTCATAAGATTTTTTTTGCGTGATAAAATATAAATCTTCACCAAACAAAACTTTTTTTATAATATGTCTCACTGTTGGGGAAGGATTGTCTCACTGTTGGAGTAAATGTACCAACTGGGGTGCAAATGAAGTCGGAATTTCTAAATGTGTAAACTCCAAATGGTTGGAATTATTTAAGGGCGCATGTTATAAAAGAGAAGAAGTGTGTAATATTTGTTCAAAATAAGTTCTGCGTTGCTGTTGAATTTTTAAGTGCGGTATTGAGTTTTAAAAATACCTAGGTACCTATTATATGAACACAGATCGGCTTTTGGGTTGTCGTTTTTGAGAAATTATTCAAAAACTGATTTATTAGAATAATTTGAGAAAAACTAAGTACGGGATCTTATTTAAAATACTGATGTTATCTTAAAAGTATGTATTTTGTATGGTTTTTGTAAAATTGGGCAGACAAAACAAGTACCTACTGGTTAACTATTTAGCTGAAAAGTATAAGTTATTGTTCGTGATGTAAGCTTTGTTTAGTTTTTTAAAGTTTAACCGAAATCGAAAAGAGGGTTTTCGAGATATGAGTTTTTTTTTTAAATCAGCATTTTTGGTGATTCGAATTGAAAAGCAAGGATGTAATAATTTTGAGAATATCAATTTTGTTCAAAATCGCTGTTGCCGTAAGTTAGAAATGACCATATTACCTTTGAAATTGATTGTTGTTACAATCGTATGGACCGTTTTCGAGATACGTCCAAATTTCAAAAGTAGGTACCTTTGTTCGAATTTTTAGCCAAATTTTTAGGGTATGA
Organism: Cheilosia urbana; assembly: GCA_946477585.1. Classification (NCBI taxonomy): domain Eukaryota; kingdom Metazoa; phylum Arthropoda; class Insecta; order Diptera; family Syrphidae; genus Cheilosia; species Cheilosia urbana. The sequence continues at coordinate 10,951,378 of OX297854.1, read as the reverse complement.
TGCAATCATGGTAAATCCCACCCACTTAAGCTTAAATATTAATTTTGGTTGAAATCGTTTGAGCCGTTTTCGAACAAGTCAAACTGGCACGACATCTTTATTTATAAGTAAGTAAGCAACGGCCTCGAACTGTAAGCACACAGACTCCAAATCCGAAGTTTGGACGAAATCCGGGCAGCTGTTTAGGCTGTAGGTCTGTGGAAGGACGGACAGATGGATATAATTTTGCGACCCACTTTTTTGAGTTAGTCTGTAATGGCAGAATTAATTAACATCTGGAGTTTAAATTTTTGTACGAATACTATATTTTTCTCTTACTACGTACCTAATCGAGAAAGTTAAAAATCCATAGCAGGACCATGTCTTTTTTAATTTGATAAGGTTCCTATAGCGCAGTCAATAAAGCAGAGGGTATAAAAGTAAACTTTGAGATGTCGTATATACTTTATTTGTGTGCTTCATTTGATGCCGGGAAACTTCTGGATTGGTTAAACCCTACAGCCAAGTAACAGAAAGTAGAGACTCCCCGATAAGCTTGGTTCTGTGAAACCCTAAGACAAAGCACGGCGTCATAGCGTATAGTCCACATGACTGTTAAAGTCCCAACAAACAAAATGATGTTACATATGCGTTGATTTAAATCGCTCAAGTTGTTTGTGTTAAAAGGATAAAACTGTGCAAAAAAATGTTGGGCAAAACAGTCTTTGCATTGAAAGTTCCTAGAATGTCGGTCCTGTACCTTCCATCGATTAACTGATGCCGCTCTGTGCAACTTTTTTGAGTCCAATCGGTCTTCCAATGCCACCCGTTTTGAAAATATGCGGTCTGTATGCAAACTTCTCGTTTCTTATTCTTCCCAAATCATTGAGTGGCTTAGTCAGCGTAAGGTTCGGTTAAACAGGACATGAGTAGTCTCAGCCTAGTCCCATCGCTAATAATCTCCGTTGGCCGTCCTTATTTATTTTATACCATCTACCATCGGCATATTTGGATTAAAAGCAAACAACGTGAAGTCATTTCGCAAACAAACTTTGAGCAGAGTCCTCCTATTAAATGGAAACTACGTCCTCACGTTGCCAATAAATTACAATATGGCTAGTTTTAAATTTTTTCCAATCAACGATTCAGCGTCTTTGTACGCTCAATAAAGGAGCGCATTTATTTTCGAACCACGTAAGGAGCTTTCCTGAAATAGTCCTGCTGGTAATCGCTACTCGTGTCATCTTGTACAATGTACATTTTTTTTCTGCTTCCGTCGTGCCACTGAAATTCAATTTACTTAAATCGCCTGTCCATTTCACTTTGATTCTGACTCCATTCATGCCTACAGCTTGAGTTAGTCCATGAAATAGTTGCCTCGTTAGAAGAAGTAGGCAGAAAAAAAAGCAAACCCCTCGGATAGCAGTGTCCTGTGCCGTCAGCATCTCCCTGGCACACCCACAGCCCACAATGTGTTCTTTTCAATTAGGTGACAACGTGAACCAGTAAACTTCCATTTCTAGAGCATTATCACCCCCCGATTTGGGGGGAGGGAAAATCCTTCAGCCCTCTGGTCGTGGTCTACTTTAGTCAGGCAACCGTACAGGTCTGTTAAACACGAGATATTCATCCCATCAGGTTGATGTGGGAAATTAATGCATGCGGTTGGAATATATCTTACACATAAAACGATAGTGCCAGGATCGCATTTTGCGGGACGAGTTCCCATTGTTGTTGTTGCCGTACGTCTTTGGTCCATTCGAGCGGAAATAACGTTCCGAATTGAATAAACATTTGAACACAAAGCAACACACCGCACAAAACATAAGCCAAAGGACAACGATGATGACGACAACGACGACGACGATAGAAAGTAGAATAACAAAATGAAATGGAATGAAAGTAAAACACATTAACTCCGCCATTTCGGATCAGTGTACCGGTGATACACAGACACACAGACCTATCCACAGAGCGGGAAGATTGCGCTCTGCAGATATTGGAATAAAATTACGACAACAAGCTGGCAAGGACGACGGAACGACGGCTCTTTGTTTCGACTATGGCTGGGAGGCTATAGTTGTAGTGGTCCTTGTTGCCCATTTATCTGTGGGCAATCAAAAAAAGTATGCAGGGGGCAGCAGCAAAAATGGTATGCGGTCAGACAGAACGGTGTAGAAAGTTCATATCCCGCCCAAGGCTTCTTGTTCTCTGTTTTGTTTCAGTTTCGTTTTTTTTCCGCACACAGCCTCCCCTTGGAATAAGTTTCGGGGTCCGGAAAATTGACTTTGGCAATTGACAGATGGTTATTGCCAGTTTGGACATGAGGTGAAAAATGTTTTGCCAACTATAAGACGGACCAAGGGAGGACGACATGGACAAATGGTGGGCGGAATTGAATAGTGAATTGTTTATTAGGTGAGTGGTATGTTTAGTACTTTTATTTTCGTTTATGTTTATGGCGCTGCATTAAATCGATTGAGGTAGGAACTCCGTCCAAGTGTGATTCGATAAAGTGAAGTGAAGAAGGCGACTGTTGATGTTCAGAATTCATGTGTTTTGTTCGCCGATTAACTTAGTCGTATACTTCTCTCAAAGGCAATCTAAATAAATGTACATGCGAGAGTAGGAATAAATGTCGCACTCGTAACAGTCCAGAGGTTTGTTTCGTAGTCCAATTTTGAAGAGCTCCGGTCGAATGGAGCGGGATAAGGGTGCCAAAATCTCGGAATTGTGATTGAAACGACTTGACTAAGTAGCAAGATCTACTTCTAAAATATTAATTAGCCCCCTTTTGCAGAAAAAAGGACGTATATTGAGAAGGATTCGATTGAAATGGATTGACCCACTCGCTCCTTCACAAGGCAACATTGCAGATTCAGAGCTATGTGAGGGAAGACGGCTGTTCCAACTCTCTACTAGAGGCGAGAAAGCCACCTGTACAGCTATCTGTAAATAGAGACTTATTGGAAAACTTTCTCTTCCAAGCTGGATCGTTTGGTTTGCGACTTGTACCACTGATCAGTGTTGACGCTGAGCTATTTCAAAAAGGGGACTAAAAAGGGGCTCTAGCCGAAAAAAAGGGCCATCCCATAAGATGCTTACGTAAAAAAAAAAAGAGCAACAAAGACGTGTATTTTTAACAGTAAACAATTGTTTTTCATTACGAAACACTTTTTTTCTTTATGTTTGCAGTCTTTTTCGTTCAATAAAGAATAAAGTCTTACTTAAACTGAGCAAGGGGCAATTTTGATAATTTTTCAAAAATTTTAGGCCAAGGGTACTGATGCTGAAAAAGGGGCCACGCGGCAACGCTGCCACTGATCAGTGCAAAATTTTTCTCTCTTGCAAGAAAACATGAAAATAAATATTTTTCGGAAATAAACAGCAACGAGTCTTAAGCAATTGCTTAAAATTCAGCAACGACCCAAAATCGAAGCGTCGGTATTGAGTTTATATGTCCACATTTTCGAAAACATTTCGAACAGATAACATGCATCCCCTTAAGAATTTTAAAAGCTAAAGCTGTCATATTTGTCTCCCGATAAAGCATTTCCATCATGATTTCGTTGAATGCCACGCCCAATTATTCAAACCTCTTTATATTTGGCCAAGTGACTCACATAGTCAATATAAAGGGTCTTTCATTAGCGACTTGACAACTTCAAAGTTTCAGTGTAAACGCACCCTTGAACCGATTACCGAACTGTCAATGTCGAAATATTCAGTAAAATCAACACTTTCATCGTGGTGAAGTACACGAAGTTACGACGTTTACAAATAATTAACAAATTTACTACCGAAATTCTGAGTCGGTGGTTACAACTTTATGCGCATTAAATGCAATTTTCAGTCTTCAGCGATGAAGCGCATTTTTGGCTTAATAAACGGCTTCAATGACTTCGTCGACAACTGGACAGGTGATAACCCTCATGTGCTTCATGAAACAGCACCTCATTCGCAAAAAGTCACTGTTTGGTGCGGTTTTCCGGACGGTGGCGTCATTGGGCCGTTTATTTTCTTTCCATGAAAATGGCTGTCACGTTACGATAAATGGCAGTCGCTCCAGAGACATATGGGAACTTTATTGCTTTGAACAATTGCAAGCATTGGACATCAGTGATAGGTAGTGCCACATGCCACACAGCGGGTGCAACAATCGACTTATTTAAGTCTCAGTTCGATGAACGCGTTTATCTCTAGGAACGAACCCGTCACGCAGATCGTGTGATTTAAGGCCTATAGAATTTTTTTTTTTTCATGGGGCTACATCAAGTCGTTGGTCTATACCCAATAAGCCAGCGACGATAGAGGATCTCAGAGCCAATATTGAACGAGAAATTGCGGCCGTATCAGTCGAAATGCGCGGTCGAGTCATCGAAAACTAGGTTCAACGTATCGACGTTCCCGTGGTGGACATATATGAATGAAGTCGATTTGTTTGTGAGATATCTGAAGAAGTTTGTATTTCATTTCAAAAATAAGTAGTCAAGTCCTTAATGAAAGAAACCGTTGATCGGTTTGCAAAATTTTTGCACTTTGCCAATGCCTGCAACAAATATTAAGAAATCGTTGTTTCCTATACGATTAATGTAAGTTGTATATGAAACTGAAACGCCCCCAAATCGGAAAAAGTTCGTGTATAGCTAAGAACCCTCCCAATTGACCCAAGGATGTTCTACGGTTTATAAAAAACTATTGGGATCATGATTCTGGAAACGTATAAAGGACAAACAAACAGGCAGGTGTGTTGCAGTTACTTTTTCTTAAATGAAAAATAGAGGTAAACAATTTGAGCTCATTCTTGGGAAAATTTGAAAGTTATTCGTAAGGTGTGTGTTAGGTACGACTTAGCCTTAAGACTCTTTTTGATGTGATGAGCTCATCTGTCAATTCAACATGTCCGAACTACACTGGCGGGTATCTACCTATGCAAAACTCACCTTCCACCTTTAGTCCATGTAAAATGAACTTCTGTTTGGAAGTAGCGCCGCAGTTGGTACAAAAAAGGTGTTGCCTTTATTTAAATATTATGGTAGCCATGGATATGGTCATAGAACAACAATAACTTGAGAACGAACAAATTAAAGACACATCCTTCTAATAGATAGGTATATAGATATATTCGATTTATTTTTTCGTTCTTCATTAAATTTTACAATAAATGTTTTATTAAAATCGTTTAAGAGGGCTTTGCCGTCTGTTGAGTCCCTCTGTATAAGAGAACAATCCCCATTCCAATAGGTACCCCGAAAAGCATCAAGGAATAGTCTCTCAGCCTGGATAAAACCTAGGCTAAAACCATCTTTGTGGTCAATTTCAATCAATTTTACCCCCAGCAGACAGCTGCCCTGCATCTTCACATCGAAATAAAGAAACTCAGGCGGGTTATTCGCACATCCACCTAAAAGCAATAAATGCACAGCCGACCACCCACATAGCACGAACTGGGGGGCCAGTCATCCGTCCATCCATCTTGCCTGCTCCAAATCAATGCAAATTCATTTAAATTGCAAAGATTTTGTGCCAAACCGCATGCCAAAGGACTCCGGCCGTACGTTTTATCCTGTACTCTTCGCCAAACCTATATAGACCCAGTGCACCATTGAACCAAACTATGGAATGGAATTCACATCCAAAGCTCATTGCTAACCAAATTGAATCTCAGCTGTATGCAAATCGAAGTGCATAACATATATGCCCACAGGAGCACACATCCCAATAATGAATTCTTGTTTTCGTTATATACCAACAAATTGATTTTCATTTGCAATGAGCTATGGCTCCTTGTACGCTGTGCTCCACTCTCTGTGAAAGAAACCGTTCAACGCATTACTGAGTGCATACATACCATCGGCCGGGGTGCCCCATGACAGAAATTAAAATGAAATAAAATAAATTAAAGAAATCATTCCACATATACATAGAGGCGGCGCGGCGGCGGCACCAACAGCATACGACACTCTTGAGAGAACAATGCGCGAAGCCGTTCGGAGCCGCAGCCATTTCACCTCAACAAGCAAAGTCCAATCCCCAATGTCATCATCCCACACATCGCATGAAATATGCATGAGACTGCTGTAGCCGATAGTTAACGCTCCTTGTCCCGCGTATCGCGTACGGCGATGGCGAAGCGAATTTCGCTACACGTTCGCGGAGAAGCGTAGTGCACGTCGCCTGCCACCATTTCTCTGGTCGGCCGTGATCAATGGCTGATGTTGGGCACAGTGTTCACACAAGAGGAACACACAGATCCGCCAAGAAAGTCACCACAGTCTGTCTGTCCACTGTTCGCTGTCCGCTGTCCACTGTCCACTGTCCACTGTCCACTGTCCCCGTGGTCGTCCGTCAGAAGGGCGCGCGAGCATTGAACGTGTTGTGGATGTGACTGGAATTAGAACAACCAAAGCAGTTTGTCAATTTTTCATTACTTTTGTTTTTTCTCTCGCCTCAGGTTCCGCCACAACTTTGAACTCCCGTTTTTTGTTTATTTTTGTTTTTTTTTTATTGTAAATGACCATAACGACCGACGACGACGTCGGATGCTAACAGTAGACAATTTATGGTTTAATATCAGTTTTTGCGTGTATTGGTGGTGGCTGCTTGCGTTTGATTGGTGCTTGTTGGAGCAGAGTTGATTGCGGGTTAATCGCCGGAAGTTGGATGCGGTTTGACATACGAAGTTGATCATAATTGCTTTGGGGGCTATTTTTGGAGCCAGCAAAGGGAACGGATATTTTTTTTGCCCGACAAATGGAGCGCTTCGTTGGCACGCAATTTACGCGAGCAAGACAGAGAGAAGTCTGCTTGAATATTTGGCAGCACTTCAAAGTGAATCGCGATTTGATGGTCTGAATCGATCTGGCAGGTGGTGTCTCTTGGGCGGTTTTGAGGTTGGGCTGACACGGGTAATTGCGTGAAAATGTTCGGTTTCTAGTGCGAGTAGGCTTTCGCTGTATGAAATTGGCGCCTTTATGTGGTTGGGGAGTGGGTTCTGTTTTCTTCGTTCCACGTGGCGTATACGCAACTTTTTTTTTTTAACTTTTTTTCCCCTTAATTTTTGTGTGCCCAATGATATTAGTCAGCAATTTGCGCAATCAGGGACAGAATTAGCTGCAATGAGATGGATGCAGCTATACAACTGGGGTGAAGGTGACTCAACGTGGCAGAGTGTTTGTAGACTTGTGCGCGCATTGGTTTCTGAGGGTATGACAAATGCAATTGCTTGCTTGTTGTCCCTTTTTTTGTTGTTTTGAACTTGCGGCACCTTTTCGTTTCAGTGAAGCCACGAATTAATATAATTATTGTCGCGATCTAAACATATTTAGGGTAGCACGTTTTAGACAGCACATTACGAATTGTATTTGTTTAAGAGGACTAAATTTATTTTACGGAGTGGGGAAGCGAGAAGTAACAACGATTCTCGCTTGTTTGGGGGTTACTCTGACAATTTATGTTGGGAAATTATTTTACGTGGTTCAACGAAGATTCTACTAACCTTTGCTTTGACAAAAGTCAAAGATTATAAATTTCCAATTTACTTTTAAGTGTCAGTGATTATAATTCTAGTACTTTTGTTTGCGAACTTTGTTACCTTCCTAAGAGTAAGTGGTTTGTCATCATTGTGAAGAGAGGTGCGTTTTTTGTTTTCTTTTTATCCAAAATTGAAACCAAGTGTGTAATGCTACGTTTTAACCAGATGTTATCTCCGAGACTAGGGTTATTTTCTTATAATCTATTTAAATATATAAGTGGTGTGTTCGAATGCTTAAAACTTGAAAACAACTGGACCAAATTGGATACTTCCTGCTGCGGGCTTGTTCGTATTTGCAACGAGAAGGTTTAGGAAAAAAGAAAAGTCCCAAAATTCTTAACAGGTGACGCTGTGGGCGCGCACATTTCGTTTTTTAACTCCATTCAATTATACCTGCATAATTCCTTCGGTGTGAAACTCGATGATGTTATAACTCAATAACCGCTGGGCCAATTTTCATGATCGGTTTTTTGTTTTGTTCGTATTGCTGTATTTCCGGTGTAGGCAGTCTCAAAAGTTAGGATAATTTTAGACCCGATAGATGGCGCTCTTTGGATCTCCGAAACGACTCAGCTGTTTGTAATGAAGTTTTGTGATGTGTATGGTTGGTTCCAGCTTGAATGATAGGACAGTTTTGGGCCCCATAGGTGACACTTTGCAAAAGATAAACGGGATTGAAAAACGGGTTGTGCTAGCTCCCATTCCAAAAGAAAGAGAAAGAAACAAAATCAAACTCTATTTCTAAAGTTGAATAACTAAAATTATTTATGGACATTTACCCAATAAATCACCTTGCGAAATGTGGGCGGGACTTAGTACGAAAGGCACGGGTAACAGCGGGTAGGTACAGCAATATCTAAATTAGACTGACGTCCGTATGTGTACTCGGGAACGGACAGTTCAACGATTTTACGATTTTGGGCTTAGTGGATTGTCGAATGGATTGAAAAAAAAAATATATATATATTGAAATGCAAGGGACGATATTGAGGGGAAAATTCAAAGGCAAACATTCTCATTCCACGGATTCCTCTTATTCAGAACGATTTGCCATTGGTATTTAAGCGTCTTCAATTTCCGGTGCATCGCAAGGACAATCGCTAGATATTATTTTTGGCATAAACATTAAAATCTCATGTTCATCGCATGGTCAATTGTGTGAACACACCTTCCGATTTGTACGTCGTGTACGGTAAATCAGTTTAGTGAAAAGAGGAAAGTTTGGCCGACACGACACGACAATAAATGCGGTTTGTCTGAAATACATCGGCATTACCATACTTCAGTTACCTATTTCTATTGTTAGTTATTTCAGTTTTTTTTTTTACAGAACAAAACTAAACAGAAAAACAAAAACTATTGCTTTTTCTCAACACTCGGGACTAGTCATACAAATTTTCATAAAAACGATAGTAAAAACGATATTAAAAACTAGGTAAATATCGTAAACCAACCAGGTTTGCATTTAGATTCCGGTTGATGAACTCTCCACAGTTGGGGATGTCAAAAATCTGCATTCGGCAGGATTCATGAAGAAGACGTCAAAAATTTCAAAACTGCTATCTTTCTCTCTCTCTCTCTCTCTCTCTCTCTCTCTCTCTCTCTCTCTCTCTCTCTCTCTCTCTCTCTCTCTCTTGTGAAACGTCATTCTGTCTCTCGAATGGAAAGAGACAGAGAGCATTCGTCAAACTAGTCTTCTTTTTCTAAGTGGAGACATTTCAAGTTTTATTTTAAGTCTCGTGTATCGGGATTTGTATCCTGTGGTAACGTAGCAAGCAACGTCGATTTTTCACATGGACGTTCAATAAAACGCCTGTTGTGTACAGTGGTTCGATAGATGACGCAGTGCAGATGGTCTCCTTCCTTGAAGATTGGGCAACTTTAAGCTGAAGTTCCATTCGTCAGGGTCAATTTATTTTCTATATATGTATGGAAATAAGTTGCTGGTTTCTATGGGCTTCTTAACTTAAAAGTCCAGTGAAATGGTTTAGTTGTTGCTCCGACGATGGAATTTTTTTATGTTTAAGACGTCAAATACAGTAACGCCACTGTCACTGAAACTAATAGGCTACGCAGTGATGCCGATTTAAGGGACTAGTACATTTTTGAGGGATTTTCTGAGAATTTAAATATGTCCGAGAGATAAAGGGACATTTAAGATATTAAAGGGATTTTTTTTTTCTTCATCTATATCATGTTAAATATTATGTACAGAGATAGGGTTGAATTCAAGTTGCTGTTTTGTGTTTTGTTAATTTTTGTTTATTGCGATTGCAATTGTTATTATTTTTTTGTTAAAAATTGTTTAAAAAAAAACCTACTTAAATATCTTATGGGCTACTTTTTCTGTCATTAACTGTCACATCAGATTTTAAGTGGAACTTAAATTGCTATGAGTAGCATCAGAAAAGCTATGATGGTTTACCAGCGGAGCTCTTCAAATACGGAGGATATGTTTTGGTAGAGTGCATCCGGATCATCAACCAAGTATGGGTGGAAGAAAACAGACCCGATGACTGGACTATCAGCTCCATATGTCGCATCTACAAAAAAGGCGATCCTATGTCTTGCAAGAACTATCGAGGCATATCCCTGCTTAATGTCGCATACAAGATCCTATCCAACGTACTGTGTGAACGTCTAAAACAGTTCTGCAACATACTAATCGGCATTTGTCAGTGTGGTTTCCGGCCGGGCAGATCGACGATAGACCAAATTTTCACACTGAGGCAAATCATGGAAAAGACCAACGAATTTCAAGTCGAAACTCACAACCTATTCATCGAATTCAAAGCCGTGTATGATAGCATACATCGTCAAGAGCTCTATATGGCGATGGCCGAATTCGGAATCCCGGGAAAACTGATTCAGCTGTGTCGCGTGACGCTCGAAAACACGCGTTGCAGGCCAATGGATCTCGCCTTCAATAAACAAACAAGCATCTGTCCACCGCCTAGGACAAAACGTCACTATTAATAGCAACAATTTTGAGGTAGTTAAGGAGTTCACCTACCTCGGATCAAACATAAACTCCACGAGTGACACCATAGTGGCGAAGAATTACCCTAGGAAACCGTTGGTACTTCGGTTTGGCAAAACAACTGGGTTCAAAACTCCTAACTCGAAGGCCGAAATGTGTGCTCTACAAGACCCTTATCTTGCCAGTCGTGCTCTTTGGCGCCGAGTGCTGGACGATAGGCAAGAAGGGAGAGCTGATACTGGGCTCCTTCGAAAGAAAAATTCTTCGGCGGATTTTTGGTCCTATGTGCGAGGAGGGCGAATGGAGGAGAAGATACAACCGCGAACTCTATGAGCTGTACCAAGATGTGGATGTAGTCCAAAAAGCCAAGTAACACCGAACCTTCGCTTCAAAGACCAAGCCATCGCGGATGCCAGAGCGCTTGGTCTGGATAGCGTGCCCGGGATCGTAGAGGATGGAAGGCTGCAGTGTCTCAGGCAGAGACTCTTCACGGGTCGGGAGCCCGATAAGTAAGCATCAGAAAATGGGTCTAAGTATTATTTATTGTTGAATGGCGTTTCTTTTATTAACATTTTTTGTTTTTTTTTTAACAAAAAGGGATAAAGTCCATCGAAAAGCGATTTTTTATTTTTAATGGTATATTCCATCATAACCTGCAATACTGTGTCTACGAGTTTTCTGCCGTACCGATTACTGCGTCATTCCAAAAACCCATTATTATGAGTTATGGACTAAATGAAAGGCGATTTTTTGCAGGTGTGTTCAAGGTTTTCGCCCGAAGGATAAACAAGAAGAGTTGTTGATTTATATACTAACTTTACATAACATGTGTTCTTGTTCATTTATATGATTTTGTCATCCCCATCCATTAACTGATTCTAAGCCAAATACCCGTTAAACTTATATTTATTTATTTTAAGGAGCACGCAGTTTTCGTCGCCTGAGAATTGTTTTGCTCCATTCGCCACTTTTGTCGTTTTTGAATTATAAAATCCGTCTATGGTAATTTTGTATGATATTTTAAAATCTGTAATTGGATTTTCTCTATGTCTTTCCAATCCCGAGATATCGAGCATCGACTTTGTCCCACATCCACCAAAATCAACAGTTTGTAGAATTGTTTTGTGCCATAAGCCATTTTTTGGCGTTTGGGAAAAATTTTCTCTTTTTGCAATTTTTTTGCGAGAATTATTTTTGCATATCACTGCGAAAATAGATAGACAAAATATTTACGAAGTTGGGAATTGGTTTGTCTTACATTGACTTGTGTTAAAGAAAAGCCATATCCATTTTTTTGTGTTCTGTGTTCCACGTGCATGGACAAACAAAAAAATCAGTTTCAAATTATAGGAGGTGGGACACAAGACAAAAAAGTAGACTTATACGTAAATTAACGTAGCGTGTGAACGGTTTGGCTTCTTTATAAGACTAACTTCAAGTTAAAAAAATAAAAAAAAAGTCCTATCGCACGGTTTCGGAGTACCAAGTACGCAAACCTTTAAGTGCGTTCTTTTCGGAAAAGTGCCAATGGCACAAAACAATTCTCAGGCGACGTAATGTCAGCTGCTGATGGGTTTTACCTATAAATTAATTCCCTACTACCTAGCAAAGCGCTTTCTAAAAATATCACCATAGTCTTTATTTGATGTGCTCAAACTCGCCTCAACTTTAATCCAATGCTATTTCTACGATACGACGATACCCCATAAACACCACTTTGATGTTCTTATCCCATTGCAGTGAGATTGGTAGGAGCAACCCGTTCATAGTTAGTGTTGTGCGAAAAACTTATCCCATAAAATCAAAGTACACGCGCCAATGTTTAGGTAAACAAAGTTCGAGTAGAACTTTTGCAATCAAATCGAAATTTGCAATAACAAACAACTTCATCGGGCATTTCGAGAGCTGCGAGGTGTTTGTGCGGATTTGTGGTAGCTCTTCGGTACAAGAGTGAATCCGAGTGCAAAGCAGACTTGACTGGAACAAGTTTCTTTGTTTGGTTATGCAGCAGCAGGTGTGACATTTAGACAAATGCAACTGGTGTCGGCGACAGTTAATTACTTTTCAATTGCCCTCGCTATGCTTTAGTGTTTCAGACGATGGATGGCTTGTGGATTGTAGTGGCTTTGCCAACTTGTTAGCCTCATAAGTGGCGCAATCAAATGGCAGTCAATTGAAGCATAAATTGAACAGCTCTTGGATAATCTTTTATTTATTTCTCTCTAAAATGGACAATAAGTGTACGCTATAATGGTGCATAGTTGTTGCGGGTTGGGCTTTTGCAGCAATGCAACAAATGTTACCAATTTTAATTGCAAGCTCATTGTGATGCGAGGTCGATTTAAGTTCCACTGTAAGATGTAATACACCCCGTATTACACGGTGACGGTGTCTTAGGTAAAATCGCTTGTTGCTACTGTTTTCCAATGGATTTTCAAACTTATTTACTGCTAAAACTGTTTGTTGAGAAATGGTGTATACGGTGCAGGACCAAATTGTGATTTTTCTGATCCGCGTGGTCAGTGAAATATTTTACGAAGAAAGGTAAAGGGGTATATGCGATACCTATAAGTGTGCCATATATTTCTCGGTTTCTATAAGGCCGTTAGCATTGGTTTATCTTCTTGAACGTACTCTAAATATTGTAGAAAAATTAAATCGTACACTTATTCATATAATCTTCTAAAATCAATCGTCAAATTTATTTTTTATTTCTTAGCTCAAAGCAATAACCCTGAGTAGCTTTGCCCCAAGCATAGCTGTGGTACACAAAATGGACTTTTATTAGGTTGCAGTTGTTTTACCGAAACGACGGAGTAGCGCAACTTGTTCTGAGCAATTAACAGATAACATAACTTCGGAGTCCGGTTTTCACACCCGACTCAGTTCGTATCACATACCAAACGAAGCTAATCTTAAGTCTAATGGAGACATTTTGTTATTTGTGATAGGTTTGGTTAGGCAGAAGTGGCTGTCGGCTAGCCGACAAACTTAGACCATTATAAGGTCTATGAATCTATAGTTATTCTTCCTATGCGTTGAACCAGTTTGAGCTTCTGATGAAGCGTAGAAGAAAGATTTCGAAAGTCTGTAATTTTAGATCGTTCAGATTACGTAGTAGAATGCTCCCAAATGGAGTTTAGGCTTGTTGAGACAGCCAGACAAGTAAAGAGAAGATCGAGGATAGTTTCTTCCTTCTCCTTGTTGTCAAAACAAGTTCTGCAAAAATCGTTGCAAAATACGCCAAGCCTTGTTGCATGCCTGCCTATGTGACAGCGTCCTGTTATGACACCTATTGTATCACTGATATGCTTCCTATAGAGGGAGATCAGATCCCTAGAACGTTTTAGATCTGGCTTTGGCCAGAGGAGCCGACTGTCCTCTTAAGATTTGTTCTATCGATGGCATACAATTTGAATATGAGTTTACAAGTTAGCGATCCTTAACTGGAAGCATAGGTGGTGTAGTTCCGCGTTTGGCGAGTTCATCAGCCTTGCAGTTACCTGCGATGTCCCTATGCCACGGCATCCAACAGAAGTGAATATTGAACTAAGCCGCCATCTCTCTGAGAGACGGGTGACAGTCTTGGGCTGTTATAGAATTAGTAAAGACTGATTCCAGGCACTCGATAGCAGCTTGACTATTTGTACGGATATCTACAGCAGATATCACGTTATCCTTTAGCCAAGATAAAACTTTTTTCATAGCCATTATTTCCGCTGACTAAGATTCAGTCTGTCGGAGAAGAAACCGCCACCAACACCCAGAGAAAAATACAGTGTAAAATTGCCTTAAACGCCTTAGGTAAATATTTTTGTATGAAATGTTTTGGACACGCATAAATCTGCCAATAAATAGGGCAGTTTATGCATGGCATAGGTAATGAGTAATAGGTTAAATTACCTAAGGGCCTTGGGTATTTTAACCTAGATACAAATAAGTGTTATCCACCTAAGGACATACGTAACTCTGCCTAAACCTTAGGTGACGTTACCTCCGGTTGTCTCAATCAACCACCTTAAGTTAAAGGCATACAATTTGTTATTTAGTGGTTATTGAACGCAATGGCTTAGTGGTTAGTGTGTTGGACTACTAAGCGAGGGGTCGAGGTTCGAATCCCGCAAAAACCAAAATTCCAACTCAGGGATTTTTCCACTGCGCCACCTCCCGCGATCGTCTGACAAACATTCGAGAGTATAACGAGGGTCTTGAAAGAACTTCTCAATAAGCCATTTGGAGTCGGCATAAAATTGTAAATCCCTTCCATTCGTTCCAAAAATGAAAAACTCGCACAAAACGAATGGTTGTGAGAAGCTAGGCCTAGGGTCCGTGCTTTTTTTTTTACGGGACTCGAACCTAGACCCCTCGCTTAGTAGTCCAACACACTAACAATTAAGCTACTGCGCCTACACATTCTGGCATACCTTTACCAAAACTAGGTAGATTTTACATACATTTAAAAAAATGAAAATAGGTAAAGTTATGCATTCCCAAGATAAAATGTTAGGCTAAATTCATCCAAGATTTAAGGTAAAACTCCTTAGACAACTTGGAATATCGTTACCAAAAACTAGGTTAATTTTACACAGGATTAAAAAAGTTCGATTACCTAAGGAATATAAGGCAAGTTATCTTAGAACTTACCAAGTTCAAAATGGCCTTAGGACTAGGTAGACTTATACCGCGATTTAGGCTAAATTTACGCAGCCTTTTTTCTGGGTGAACACCGTTCAGAATTTTCGAACCATCTGTGAAGAAATGGATCGATTCATCTAGGAATGCGTCCGCCTCCCAGAATCATCTGGTGGGAATGGAGACCTGGAAGTTTCTATCAAATTGTAGTTCTGGTGTGGTGTAGTCGGTGTTTCTGGTCCATTGTGAAGTAGCTTTGAGGCGTACGGCTGCAGAAGCTGCTGTTTTCCTGCTGAAGATGTCAACAGGTGCCAGCTAAAACAGGATGTCAAGTGCAGCGGAGGCGGTAGTACGAAGAGCGCCGAAGCACAGGTAAGCTGTTTGGACTTTGCTTAAATTATCCCAAATTATCGGTTTGTCCAAAGCAGTCCTCCAGACAACCACACCGTACGTGAGTATTATATTATGACAGAGACGTATAGCCAGTAAGTGATATGAGGCTGTAAACGCCATTTGTTTTTATGGCTTCTTTGCAAGAGGAAAATCCACAGTGGGCTTTTTAACTCTTTCTTGGGTGTGAGGCTTCCAGGTTAACTTTCTATCAAAAATAAGACTCAAGTGTTTAGCTTCATTTGAGAACTTCGAACTTGTGCCATTTATAGATGCAGGCTCAATGTGTGGAATCTTGTATTTCCTAGAGAAGAGGACAAGTGCAGTTTTGTGGGGGTATACGTCCAACCCATATTTGATCGCCCATATATTATGTAGCAGTTCTTTTAAGGTGTTTAGGTACTTTCCTGAAACAGCAATAGCAACGTTCGCATATAGGCTTGAAAACGCACGCTTCCACCAGGCATATCAGCAGTTCATTCACCACCAAATTCCAGAGAAGGGGAGATAGGACACCGCCTTGTGGGGTTCCTCTACTAACAGACCTTCTGTCAGATGACTCACCCAGACTTGAGTTGCTAATTCGGCTATTGGGCATCAAATTTATCAGCTCACCAAGTGAGACATCCACGTTCAGAGATGAGTGCACCAGCGATCTCAGATGGGTCTAAGACTGCAACCCTTGTATACTCTTTATGACGGAGAATCATCGAACGCGTTAGCGTAAGTAGAGCAGTTTCTTCTGATGTTCCCTTAGGGTAGGCATCGTTGACAAAAGTTTTTTGTCAATGTTTTTGCGTAAATGGATTTTAGTCAGTCGTTCTCAAGTTTTTAGGAGAAATGATGAAAGTCTAATGAGAAAGTATGAGAACCATTTTAACTTCTCGCCATAATAATAAGTTGTGATATTCCCAAGCAAATTTTTGGATGAGGCAGATCATATTTCAAAGGAGGAGTAAATTAAAATGAGTATAGATGATGCTGCGGCAAAGAATTCTGAATCAACCTGATTTATTTTTATCCGCTTTGAAAAGTCTTACCTGTCGGAGATAAAATTGTGCCGCCAAGTCCCGGTTATAGAGCGAAGTGAGACCTTGGTGCAAATTACAGACGAACAGTAGATTCCAAAATGGTTGCAAATAAATAGAATAGAGATAAGAGCATTCCTCTTTTCAAATACCATCAACCATCTTCCTTTGCATAACTTCAGTGTCAACAACCATTTTCCTGTACCCATTAAAAGAATCTTCACAATAATGCACTTCTTCGAGAGGAAAAAAGAAAACTCCTCCTGATGCCTGAGTATAAAAAAAAAGCTCTAACAACTTAAACTTCAGTTCAGCTAGTGCCTTTCTTCCAAAACAAATTTATCCACACATGCAGATTATTTGAAGTCATGTAGAGCTACTAACAAACTTTGTCCTACTTCACAACTAACAGCCATACACAGAGACAGGATGAGCGGAAGTCGTTGGAAACTACCCAAATTTGCTGAACATTTCTAGAAGTAAATAATCACAAACTTTCACTTCTATGCTGCCAAACACTCGCTGTACGACATTTAATGATGATGCACCAAAGGCAATCAGCTCTACACAAAGATCCACAGAAATCTACCCCCGCACATACAAGCAGAATACCCTATAGGGAGTGCGACTCTCTTAAGCTTGGATGGAGGAAAATTTTCCCGTTGAACAGAATTCGGGTATTTTCCATCACGAAATGGAAATGTGCACATGCACAAACAGCAATAAAAGACGATGCGCGCAGAGCATCAAAAAGTTTACCAATAAAAATAAATTGGGACCGTTCTAAGATGGGGACAACCATCATAGCCGGAGGATGGGCTGGTTCAGTTTGACGCGATATTCCATCGAAAGATTGCTTGTAAGGATTGCTGCCGAACAAACTGTATACACGAGTAGTGCTGCATTAGATGCAGTAGCATTCTTTGAAAATGAGGGCAACACTTACAGTTCAGTTCCGTAATCGAATAGAATTACCATGGAATTTGTTTTGAAAAAAAAAAAGTTTCTCTTGTGTTTCTTTTTTTTTTTGTGCGTGTCCTTGCTGTTGCCCTTTGTGTTGACATCATTATCGGGGGAGTAAGAAAATTTCAAGGAACTTTGTTTTCCATAAAGTTGTCGCTCGAACACTTTGGAAACAATTTTGAAACATGCGGGTTACTTTGAAGTTCAGAGATGAGATTTTATATACGTAGTCAGATTAAAGCCAAACGATAGTTGGCCAATAAATAGTTGGGAGGGTATTTTTCCGTCTTTTTTTAGCTGAAACATGCTGTGAATATTCAAAACTACAAACTTTGTTATCGTGTTTGAGTTTCGAGAGGCGTTTTGTTTTTTTTTAGCTTGGACCTGGATTTAAAAAAAAAAAAAAGTGTGCTTCTTTTTTTCAGCTGAGGCACATCTTTGAACCTCTTTTGTACAGAACGTTATGAAAGCGCCATCTATATGAGCTCGGAATATACCGACAGATCTGAGTGCAGCTTATTTTGATAGCTTACCAGGTATGCCAAGGAAAAAGAAGTGGCTCGTCAGTCTAGATTCTAGAAAATCGCCAAATATAGTTTCGACTTTTAAACTGCAAAAGCTCTACGGCTTAAATGACTACATAATGTACTAGTAAGACCCATAGATCTCAAATTTTATGACGCAAATGTGTAGCATCCCTCACCTTGCTTTTCAGATATCCCCACAAAAAGTTGTCCGCAGCAGTCAAATCAGGCGACCGTGGAGGCCAATCAACATCACCATTTCTTGAAATAACTTGTCGTGGAAAGAGGTTTCGCAGTAATTTCATTGTAATCCTGGCTGTATGCGATGTGGCACCGTCTTGTTGATACCACATGTCAATCAAGCCCAAAGCATGAAGTTGTGGTGTTAAAAAGTTTTCAATCATATCACGATATCGCTCCCCATTCAAATTGTTTTTTTTTTTTTAATTTTCAAAGAAGTAAGGTTCAATGATTCCTCCTGACCAAATTGCACACCAGACTGTAACTTTTAATGGATGCAAAGGTGACTGATAAATAATTTGAGGGTTTTCCATTGCCCAGAACCGACTATTCTGTTTATTCGCATATCCATTCAAATGAAAATGTGCCTCGTCACTCATTATGATTTTTTCATGTAAATCGGGATTGTCATGGGCTAGCTGTAACATCCTATTGGCATATGTACGGCGGCGTAAATGGTCTTGTGGAAGAAGCTCTTGTGTCACCTGAATCTTAAATGGAAAAAAATGAAAATCCTTGAGTAAAATTGTCGCCAAAGTTGTTCTTTGAAGACCAAGCTCCTGGAGTACGACGTCGATTTGAGGTTGATGGATTGCTTTGAACACTTCCTTGAGCAGCAGTAATGTTTTCAGCCGATCTTGCAGTACGTTGTGGTCCATGCTTGGGCCTATCACCTACAGACCCTCTTTCTTCGAAATAATTCACTACACGATAAATAGTGTGTTTTGTTGGCACGTTGTTTCTCCCAAAAATTTCACGTAACTATCTCATCGTCACAGTAATCGATGATTGATTTTGATAAAATGTTTTAACAATTCAAACACGTTGGTTTATCGAATATTTTTCCATAATAAATTTGCCACGTGTCTACTTCACGACTGCCAAATATGAACTGTCAAGACTAATGTTTAACAAAATGGCGGCAAAACAAAGTAGTATACCTTCCCGGCGGACACCCTGTGTTAAAGACTTTTCAAATATTGAAGAGGCTATGGTAGCCTCCTCCTTGTAGGCCCAGTGGCTTAGTGGTTAGTGTGTTGGACTACTACGCTAGGGGTCGAGGTTCGAACCCCGCAAAAAACCCAAAATTCCAACTTATGGTTTTTTTCACTGCGCCACCTCTCGCGAACGTCTGACAAACATCCGAGAGTATGACTGTCTTAAAAGAGCTTCTCAATTAGCCGTTTGGAGTCGGCATAAAATTATAGATCCCTTCCATTCGTTCCAAAAATGAAAACTCACACAAAACGAATGGTTGTGAGAAGCTAGGCCTAGGGTCCCTCCGGGCCTGTTGCGCCATCTATTTATTTATTTATGGTAGCCTCCAAAGTGGGCTTTCTCGATGTCAAAAAATATATATTTATTTTAGATTGTAGCTCAGCTTCTAGGGGACATAGAAAGCTGATTGATGGCTTGAAATAACTATAAGAGTATTGGCTCTCCTAAGTATTTTGTTATGTTTGCATTGTTTAAGAATTGTTTGTGTAATGGAGAGTAAAAGGCAGTAAAGTCAGAAAAAAGCACATTTTGGTCAAAAACGCTCCAAAAAATAGGCATGGCAATGAAAGGGAATAGCCTATGTGTTTCTCAAAATCTTAAGGAACATTTCAAAAAAAGTTTCATCGAAATCTGTGCAGTAGTTTTCACGCCATTAGGTAACAAAGAAAATGTCTACACTTTTATTATATGTATAGATTCTTACAAGCGTCTGAAAGTGAATTTATTTTCTTTAAATGTTAGTGGCGCTTACAGTCAGGGGTGTACCACGGCCTCAACCAACAAGCCAGCCCGATCGGTAGATACAGCTGCCTCCAGTTGCTGACACCAAGTTAGTTTGGGTCTTCCTCAAATTGAGCGGGCCAGCTAAGGTTTCGTCTTCCTCTGCTACTTTGTCCCTCTTATAGCGAATGGGTTCTACAAATCGTTTGATAAGCTATAACAACTTCCGAGGTGGGCCCATAAGCTCTCCTGATCTGTGAATGGGTACCTCTTTTAAGATTAATATGACAGGTTTCGATTGCATTTCACTAGCTTTTTGAAAATGTTCTTTCAGCTGAAATACTGTTTGTTGTACAACTCTCTTTAATATAACTGAAGGAATCGGTGCTTCCTTTTTGTTGCAACAGGCACAAACGGACTACAGGTCGTCTCTTACTCCTGTTGATTAAGGTTCTTACGTGCAACTTTAGCTTTGCTACCCTTGAGCTAAAGCATTACACCTCAGCCAGTTACTCTTTAAAAAAAGATCCAAAAAAGCAATGAACATAAGAACTTCTACACTCAGCCACAGGTGCCGCACTGCTTTCAATCACAATCAATTATCCTGTTCCTGTTTCTGTTTACGCAAAAAAAAAAAAAAAACAATTTTAAGGCAAGTTCTCCCGCAGCTCGCAACGTTACAAACTAAGCAATATACTCTGGCAGATAAATTTAAGTCAAGAACATGTCCCAAAAGGGCCCTACCCTTGTTTGGGTATAAGTTCTTATTTTTTAAGGCCAGTGCCGCACTTTCGTTATATATTGCGGTTGTGAGTGGATTGTAGAGGTAGGTACTCAACCATCTGCGAGCTATTACAGTGTTATTGCGGTCACAACTCAATGGTATTCCCAATTCAAGTATACGAATAATCGCAAGGTATCATTTTCATTCAAGTGGAACACCATCAATCAAAGTCATCACAACAAAAGCACACTTGGCTGACCTACATTCATCCGCGATGACTATTAATCATGTGTGCGAGCAGAGCCTTTCTTACTCATTTACTCATCAAATTCATCCTTTCATTTAATTTTCTTTCTTTCCCGTGTTTTTTTTTTTTTGTTACTTTATTTCTTTCTGTTTTGCAAGGACCACTTGTGCAGATAGAAGTAGCAAGGTCATCACCATCAATCTCAATACCATGATATAGCTATTTTTCTCAAACGAAAAGTGAAGAGCAAAATAATCACTACAAAAATACATAGTCGAGTGAACGCAGAAAAAGGGATATTCACACGAATCTTGCAGCTTAGCAAACCCCACTCATTCAGCTTCAATCAATCGAAGCATAAAAGTAATTATCTCTCGCACCAGAGCGTTATCCTCATCATCGTCAGGATGTTGGAAATTGGAATAGTCGAGCGTTGATCCCTCCAAAATCATTCATCTCAGAGGAGTCATTTATTGAAGCAAATCCTTCGCTTGGGCCATGACAGTCGCTGAATCCAATTTAAATGTAAAGATAAATAATTCCGGCAGTCCCGAATTTGTTTTGTACTTTATTTTTTTATTGTTCGCCTTCATTTCGTGCGTCCTTCACTCCTACATTTGAAATGAAAACGCAAAACATGTTGAGTGGGAGAGAGAGAGAGAGAGTGGGAGGAGAAAGGCAGCCCCTTACCGAAGGATTAACAATTACATCTCAGGTACCAGTGTAGTTATCTAAATCAATAGAATGGGTAAACAGGAAAACAAAACACAAAAACTTGCCAGGACGAAGCCCACTTCCATTTCCATTTCATTTTGGCGAACAAAGGGACTGGTCGTTTTTGTAGGTTTTAGTATTTGGGATACTGGAGAGCGAAAGGAGAAAGGGACGCTCAAGTGAAAAACTTTCCCCATTAATTATTATCCTTTACGAGAACTACAACAAAAGTCGAGCGGGGCTAGTGTTCGGAGAAACTTTAAGCGCAGGCGAAACGAATTCGGTTCGTGGTGACTTTTGTGCCAAGTAATTTTCCAAACTAACAGTTTTCTAGTGGCTGCGGTAGGTGGTAGGTACAGTGGGGTGGCAAAGAGCTGGATAATTAAATTGATTTTTTTTTTCTTTTTAATTTTTGAGGCTGATTAGATAATAGAAATTCGAATGAATTGCAATTCATGGGTGAAATATTATATTTCTATATTATCTTTATTTTTATATAATACATAAATACATAAATAAAATATACATAAAGAAAAGTCGGGTTAGTTACACCATTTATAATTCAAGAACGGCTGGACCGATTTTGATGATCTCTGATTTGTTTCCCGAATAGCAGAATATATAAAAAAGATTCAGGTAAAAATTATATGAAAGGTTGTACGGGGAACAGCACTTTGAATAAAATAAACTGCGATAAACGCTGAGTGCCATTTCAAATAAATAAAACAAAATATTTAAATTTTAAAATTATATTACTTATTGATGTTGACGGTTCCCTCCCACTCTCATTTTATCATGCCACCAGTAAGTCAGGATTTATGCGTTGCGTGCTTTGTCGTTCGACGGGTCTCAATCCCCTTTTGGAATTGGGCACGTGTATAAATACGTTACGATTTTTTTTTAAATAGAAAACAAAGCAAAAGCAGGAAAATACAAAAGAAGCTAAAGTAGAATTATATTGGCTAGCGAGTACATAACGCGATCAGGTAGAGATCACCCGAAGAACTAAACACAGAAAAGTACGAAAGAGGTCAAAATACAAGAATCGGGTGGGAATGCGCGGACCATCCGAGTTTGGCTACCCTCGCACTGTTCATCCGCTTTACCGCCTTACCATCGAGTTAACGACACTTACGACAAACCTCGCAGCGTATAAATCCTGACTAAGAAGTTCGAACCTTAAATGAGGCCCAACTTTAAAATAGAACAGTAAAGAAGGTAAGTTTTTTTTGTGGAAAGCCTTTGAGTCTGGCGCGATCAACACATTCTTGAAATGACAACCCGAAAAGATGTCCCAATCTTATCAGCTTAAGATACACAAGAAAGGGCCAACTATATAGAGGAACTAGTCTTCTTAATAGCGCGTACAACTTACAACTTATCTGCCGTAATATGTAAACGCCTGGAACCTTTCGTCAACAATCTGATTGGCCCCTATCAGAGCGGTTTCAGGCCCGGAAAGTCCACTCTCGACCAAATGTTCATACTGCGGCAGATCCTGGAAGCTAGATAAGAATGTACGATATCTACCTACTCACCACCTTTAATTGATTTTAAGGCCGCGTATGATAGCATTTATAGAGACGAGCTATACAAAGCCATGTCTGGTTTTGGCATCGCCACAAAACTCGTCCGTCTGTGCAGAATGGACGATGGCGAACTCTCGCTGCTCCGTCAAGGTTGGTACCGACCTCACAGAAGTCTCCGATGCCAAAAAAAGATTCCGACAAGGTGATGCGCTATCATGCGACTTCTTTAACATAATACTTGAAACAATTGTAAGACAGTCCCAATCAACTGCAGTGGCACAATTTATTTCAAGTCAGTTCAATTTCTAGCATACGCTGATGACATATACATTATTACCAGAACGCAGCGAGCTGTCACTTTTGCATTGAAGCTGAAGTGGCAAAATGAAAGTTAATGAGGCAAAAACCAAGTATCTGCTGTCGACAAAAAGAGACGCACAACATCACAGCTACAACTTTGAGGAAGTCAGCGACTTTACCAGCGACTTTATCTAACTAGACTCCGCTATACTGACAACATCATCTCGTCAGAGATTAAATGAAGGATAACTATTGCCAACCGCTGTTTTTTTGGGTAAAGAAGGCAATTGAGTAGTAAGGCCCTCTCTCGAAACATCAAGCTAACCTTATACAAGACCGTATAGTCATCCCAGTCCTGCTTGGTGGCGCTGAGGCATGGTCTTTATTATAAGAGGATGAGGATATTCTTGGTCGTTTCAAGTGTAAAATCCTTCGCAAAATATTCGGCCCTGTTTGCGTTGGTGGGTTTTGGAGAAGGACGTTCAACGATGAACTTTACAGCCTGTACAGAGACATCGATCTAGTTAAAAAAAAACTGCACATTGGGCGGCTAAGATGGCTAGGACATGTAGAGCAGAGTCTTCGACTCAACCCCAGAGGGACGAAGCCAGTCAAGGAAGACCATGCACTCACAAGTAGCATACGAACTCAATCGACTTGGAGTGCGCAACTGGAGGCAGCTAGGTATAAGGACGGGGCTGGTTGGAGAGGCATGTTGATTGCGGCTCAGGTTGACCCCAATTGTAGTACCACCTAAGTAAGCTTCAGCTGAAGAAGGTTGTCAACGTGAAGTCTTAAATGAGAAGTAACTGCACAAATTAAATCTTCCCTGCCAAGGCATGTTTGAGGCTTTGCTACAACTAATTGGACCTTTCAAAGGGTAAGAGTCAAGCCAAAAGTATTGCCCCTTCATGCTATTGCATCGCAGTTTATTTTGTTAGTAGTACCGCATTTCCTCAGAAAAATATTTCCGCTTTTGACTGCATGGGTCGCACTGAATGGGTATTCGCTTATTGAATCGAATCGAATCCAAGCCCGAACCCATATCACGAAACTATTCCTTTAAAAGACCAGTGGTCACTAATAGCTACTATAATAAAGCAGGTTTTTCGCAACAATTACTGGAACTCATAAGGAAGTGCTGAAGACCAACTCTGCCCTAGTTATACGGTTGCAACGAAATTTACACAAAACCCTTTACAGTCTCCCTTTTCTTCCTAGCTTTTATTAAGACCTTAGGCAGTTGTAATTGCAATACTCCACAGAAAACTGTTAGTCTAAACTTGGGCACGACTAAAAAATACTGTTCGCACTCTGCAACACTTCACTAAGGGTTCATTGACACGCTTATTATTTAACAATGAAATTAATTTTATTTTTATTTTAGAACTAGCTAGCCCGTGCTCGCCTTGCTTTGCTAGGGTTCCACTTCCCACACACACACACACAAAATTTCCTCCACTGAAGTGAAAATCCAACGATCTAGCTTCAAACGAACATTTTGCTTTTTTGAATTTTATAAAATTTATAGTTTATTATATATATAGTGTTCGACCTTAGGATAACGTACAAAGATGATTTGTATCTTAAAATCGTTGTACATAATTGAACTTTATATAAAAAAAAATCCTATTTTATTTGGATAGGGGCTAAAACGTATTCGAGAATTGCAACTTTTATGACATATAAGCTTAGATTTCCGCTTCCGGACATCGGATAATGGTAAAACATATCCTGTTATCCAATCTCGACAATTTTTAATGCAACTGTGAAAACCGGGCAGTACTTTTTTAATTTATTCCGAACAAACATCTTACAGCCGGAATAACAGTTAAAGTTTTATTTTAGTAAGGATCATTACAAATTATTGAAGTACATTGAGTTAGTAGACTTTCTATGTCTGTTAATATATTAATAAATTAAATAATTAAAAATTATTTTCTGCTTTTCAGTTGAATTTACTATTAAAGCGTGTTTGACTAAACGTCTTTTTACCCGACCGGAAACAGGGAGGGTTATGTTTTTCGCGCGTATCCTATGTACGTTCCTATGTGACGCCCTATAGCCCAAAGGGCTGGGCCGATTTTGAAGAGTGAAGTGTCATTAAATTGTTATCCTTTCCCGGAGTGTCAAAGGCTAAACAAATAAATATAAAAGTAGAAAAATATAAATTAAAAAAAAAAAAAAAAACAATTGTCACACACATGTCAGTGAGATCTTTTTCACAGTCAGTCGGGTTTTTCGCTTTTTAAATTAACTTTTTTTATCAAACTATAATTTATTATAAACTATAACACATTGATCGGGGTGGAAATAACTTAAATCTCCTACACATTATATGACCCTCAAAAATGTTTGGTATATATAGGTACCTCACATTTTCTCACCTCTTCTTGTCACCCCCACTGTTTAATTTCATCTAGCCACACTGGTCCTCGCAGAAGGGCATATTGAACCATATTGGGATTAGTTGACTACCTCCCAACTATCCTCCAAACTATTCGACTATGCTGTACATTGAATTCCTGACCAGATACTCGGGACTCGATGGCGACATCCCAGCCCAGACAAGCCCGAACACTATACATAGGTTTAGGTAGGTACACTATTATAACTGGCACACGCCGTGCTGTCTTCCTCGTCGTCAAAGTCGAAAAATTTAATTCGAAAATTAAATTCTCTGTCCTTCTGGTGTAGTCAGTTGTTTTGGTGAGAATAATACTCCCAGTTGAACAGTTTGGTAAAAATCCTAAGAATGTTCGGCGTTATTAGGATTGAAATTAGCAACAGACCCAGCTCCGACTAGCAATTGATTCTCCTCATCGCGATTGTGTGTCCCGCCATTATTTCCGACTTCAGAACCCCACTTTCGAATGCTAATTTAATTAAAAATTTCTTTCGAATAGAACAGTCGACAAAATTCGACCAAAGTTCGAGGATAACATTTCCACAGCGGAATTAATTGAAGATGAGATTTACCTACAGTTGGAGGTTGGATTATAATTGAATTTTCTTTGGCGTTTGTGACTTTGCAGTTTTGGATTTCCGAGAAGTTTGCGATTTTTTTCTTCGCCTCTGGCAAGTCTCCTTGCAAGGAAAATTATGGATTTGAGTTTTTAATGGGAATTCCATTTGTCTGAGTTTAATTGTTGGCATTGGGTGTGTGGCAGTTCATTTTTAGCTCCTAGTTAACTAATCCGGCATGAGGTGAAGTTTGGCACGAGGAAGTTTTACACTGGGACGTGATTTGGGAGTGCTCATAAATACACACATCCTTTGGGACTCGGCAGTGAGTTTATGGTAAGTAGGTAGTTGATTTTTTGGTTTCCAGTGGAGTAGGTATTAGGTACTGGGTGACAAATGGTTGAGTCTTACAGACAATGCAACACCACTTCGTTGCATTATGGACTTACACTGAATGATGGATGAGTGATGGCAGTGCTAATGGCCATTTTTCCGCACAATGGGTGGTACACATTTTCATTGGGACACTGATGAAATTTCATATCAATCAAGTCGGGAGTGAAGTGCGCTGGATTTCAGATGGCATTAGCATGTCTGGTGCAATGAAACGAAAATATGCTGCCAATTATCCAGCTGTCGTCTGAATTAGTTCAAATAATTTGGATCAACAGTAGCAGCTCTCAGGATGGCAAACTGGGATCTAAAGCAATTTATCTTAGTATGGGTGCGATATCTGCATGACAACCGCAAGGGTTCATCACTTGTGGATAATCGTTTTAGGAAGGGCTAATCGAATAAGCTCTGTGATTCTTAGACACACGACTAGTAAAGCTAAGATCACACATGCCATTTTTCGTTTCAAAATTTGACATGCGGGACGTCACAAAAATTCGCTCTTTCTGTTACCACTCGTGTGCCTCTCGTGAGAGTAAGTTGTGAAAGCCAGATGAGCCAGACGCTTGAGGCTTGACAGGCGATCACACGTAGTGACATATTTCGGGCAGGTTTTTACGTCATAATGACGTCGGCAAGTCAAGTGTATATATGATCTTGGCTTAACGGAAGGGCACCTTTTTAGTTGTTCAGTAACTGCCCTTATGGTCGGCTCATGTTACTCGGTCTACTCCAGGTAAATTGAGACTTTCCTGTTTAAGGAAGCTACCGATTGACAAGTAGTGACGTTTTATGACACATTCATAGCGACATTACCTACTAACCTCAACATGGTTTGAGTTTTTAGTACCTTTGCCGTGTTCATCTGAGTTCTTTAAAAAGTCGCAAATAGGCAACCAACCATAACGTACCTACTTATTTATCTGTCGACTGTTCAAATACCCGCACTTTGTGTGCCTGCCAAGTGAAGTAAGGTACGTACCTACTCCGTTTTAAAAATATATTTACCTACCGATAACGACAAGTCCGCCAAAAAGTACACATCTAGCCGCCGCTCTATGAAACCATGTTTTATTGCCACGTGGGAGCCATTATCTGCTCTTTGAACTTAAAAACAGCAAAAGGACTACACGGACTGCTGACTGCGTCATAAACAAACGGCACATGCAGACAAAAAATAAGCCAAATAGCGCCAACCCATTAACTTACGAATACGAAAACGAGTATACGTTCTGTAAATGGGTAACGGAACATAGCCATATCCGTGTATCCCTCTGTGCAACAACAACACCAATGACGGCAACGTGAAATTGCATAATGCAGCACATATTTCCGTTACTCTTGCCAGCCAGTCAAAATAACAAAAGCAGACTCTATACTGTAGATTTACTGTACAGCAGGTCCCAGGGCCCATTATCCTTCGGAAGGTGTGAAATACGATGGAATCCTTTATGCTGTGCAAGCTGCTAGAACTGAGTGTGTTCGCATCTTGCCATTCCCATTGTTTTAATCACTGCGCGCTGCGTTAGCACTCTTGAGTCTTGAGAGTGATTGCACCATGACTCAGCGAGAAGGATAATAAAAATAAATTTTGCGTGTTTTACGGTTTTTCTTTCCCCTTGTTTGGTATACGCGCTCATCACAACTCACACCCAGGGCGGCATGAGTTCAAAATTTATGTGCTGCATTTGAAGAGATTGGTATCCGTTTGCAGATAGTTTTCTTACCTGCGAATTTATGGTTGGTAATTAGAAAACGATTCACGATCGAACGTCAAATCTGGATGTCTGACTTCGGGAATGGTGTTTAGTTTTCAAGTAATTTTGTTGGCAATTTAATTTGAATTTTCTTTAAACAAATACATTAGCGGGAGCATATAATGGATTTTAATGGACGGGGTATTGTTCCTTGAAAGGCGTAATGACGGGTGTTAATTGCAGTCGTACCTATATGCAGAGACAACAAAAGGAAACACGAGTGCTGTTTTGAGTTTTATTGGCAACAC
The DNA here is from genome assembly GCA_946477585.1 of Cheilosia urbana. NCBI lineage: Eukaryota > Metazoa > Arthropoda > Insecta > Diptera > Syrphidae > Cheilosia > Cheilosia urbana. Next base: position 10,922,513 of record OX297854.1, on the reverse strand, counting down.
AATGAGGGGCTGAGAAATGGATTGCCTATTGGAAACAAAATGCTTTTATTGCACGATGTGGCCGAAGGGCTTTGCAATTGTTGGTGCGGTTCCCCGGTGCCGGTTGGTGCCTTAGTACCAATTCGAATTCTGTTTACAGTTTCTCGTGTTTTTAACAATTTCTTCATGTTACTTTTACCATTTAATAAACGAGGCATTGGTAGTATTTTTCCGACGGTGACTCAAAATTCAAATAAAATTTGACGGCGCCTTATTCTTGTTTACATAAATAAGGGTGCACGTTTAAGAACTCTTGCATAGAAAAATTCATTTATTTTTTTAATGCTGAAGCGAAAGTCCTTCATTTTGACACTTCCCTTGGTAAAGCCTAGTACGCAGCTGATCCCGAAGGAAATTTTCCGGTGGTCTCCAAATGGACAGCGAAACGTCTGCGAGAAGGCAGCGGAAAATAATTTGTCGAGAGTTCCATGAGCTGCTACACAAGCAGCAGTGTTACCAGCACCGCAAAAGGGATAAAAAAAAAGTCCATTGGTTGCTGGCTTGTTGGACTGTATGGAAAAAAAAATGGGACTTACAAATTTCTTCAAAATGCCTTTTTTTTTTAATTTTAATGACAGTAGTCGGTTTGCAAAAAAAATATATTTTATTTGATTGAAATTACTGGAGGTTCATTCGCGTACGCGGCTTAAATCAAAAAATAACAGAAAAAGAGAGATTTACCAAAATAACGAGTAACGAACAGTTCCTCTCTTGGCTCGAAACAGCTCACGGAATTTTAACCACGGCAAGCACTGATAAATCCACGGATTTGACATGTAAAAAATTCAATTGGGCACAAAAATAAAATCTGTGAAAATAAAGAAAATTCGACAGTGGTCGAATGTTCTCCCTGAACGTTTTATATGTTGCAGAAAGGAAAGTTGTATATTTATTTATGGCGTGGATTAATATGTCAAAGATGTGACCATTTAAGTTTGGATCAAAGTAACTCGAAGTTTATCCAGCCCACGTACTTTGGAGTATATTTTTAGGTGTCTGAGATACATAGTTTCCTCAATTTTTTCGAGTTTGGCAGATTTGTAGTGCTTGGTAAAATACGCGGATAGAAATTGTATGTGTTTGATTTGATTGAAAATGTTAACGAGAATCTGTTAATTTTCAAGACATCTGCCAACGATCTTGCTGGGTCACTTCTACAGAATTCGAAATGGGCCAGCAGTTTCGATTTTAGTGGACTATTAACTGCCGCTTAAAAAATACAATCCTCCTTTCTACGAATCTTATTTGGTCTATAATTCTTAAAACTCGATCCTGAAATAACGCAGTAACCGGTATGAAAAATTGAACTGTGGATGTACACGGCACACGGCTTTAGAAAAACCTATACTGTCCTATGGCAGCCTCGTATGGTGGCCGGCAACCAACAAAGCCACCTACCTAAAAGCTATTACGAAAGTACTATTGGCATTTGGCACCACCAGTGCGATAAGAACAACTGCAACCGCAGGTCTTGAGGCTATCCTCAATCTGCTGCCGCTAGGCATCTTTATACAATTTTCAGCCGCCATTAGTGCCATAAGAATAAGCCAATCAGTAAACTGGAAACTGAACTGAAATGGGTCATTCGCCGGTCCTATACAGAAATATTTTGGGTATGTACCTAATACAGGCTGCATTAGGCTTTACTTAGATGTCACAAGACATTTTTCGAGCGCCTATCCCAGCAGGGAAGAATGGAGAGACGGGCTCATAACAAGCAATTAATAGCCCTTTTTAAAGACGGATCTAAAATGGAAACCGGGGTGGGATCAGGCGTCTTCTCCGAGTCGCTGGGTATATCAAAATCGGTACGCCTCCCTGACTACAGCAGTCCGTGAGTAAGGGCAATACCACCTGAAGGTATTACCTTCTTTATCGACGACCAGGCCGCAATAAAAGCATTAACTGCAATAGAAATTAAATCAAAGCTTGTTAAATGCTGTCGCGAAGAACTAAGGGTTCTTGGCACTCAGTGTAAGGTATTGCTCTGCTGGGTTCCGGGACATGAAGGCATTCCGGGCAACGAGAAAGCGAACGAATTAGCTAAACTAGTTTGGACAGCTGTATCGGAACAAGCTGATCCATCTGTGAATATCCCGTCTTGTTCAGTCAATCTTGAAGCAGGAAGAAAGGCCACAAGAGTGGCGAACGCTAGATGGACTGCACTAGAAACGTGTCGTACCACTAGCATGCTATGGCCAACCTTTAATGAAAACAGAGCCGAGAGTCTCATACGAAAGGATAGAAAATGTATTTCCATCCTCGTGGGAGTCCTATCGGGACACAAAAGTCTGCGGTATCACATGAAGAAATTACGCTTGACGGAAGAAGAACTTTGTAGAGGCTGCGGTGATGAAGAAGCTCTTGAGGAACAACCCACTTTCTATGTCATCGCAGGTCTCCAATACAATATGCACATATTCCTGGGGAGGCACTTCTTCCACTTCTAGACGAGCTTTCTATGTTTATGTACAACAGCACAATGAGTAGTTAATTGCAAATATTTAAAAACAGGGTTATTATGGGTATTAAGGGACCAATGGGCCTCACAATGGGTCAATGTTGACCTGAGCGTGGCACGGAGTCCGAATACCTTTGATATAGGCACCATCGCGTCTTGCTCCATGCCATCCTTGAGCTGGTAGTCTTGCCTTTTGCAGAATTGTATGGTTACATACAAAGTTATACCAAGTTTCAGCCTTCTACTACGTCTGATTAAATAATCCATTTAGCCACCAACCCGAAGCTATTATTCTTGGTGCAATTCTACTCTCCTTTCCCTTTTTCATCCGCTTTGAACAATATTTAATGAATTATAAGACTTGGTGACCTTGGCCTTCTGTACTGACACCAATAAAGGCCAAGATCGCTATTGTTTAATTAAAATTTTAGCCCTATCTACAATTGGGAGCAGTTGCGTAATTTCCCTGCGTAATTTCCTTGCTTACTTACTTACTTAAGGTGGCGCTACAGTCCGGGGTGGACCTGGGCCTCAACCAACAAGCGTCTCCAGCCAGCGCGATCTTTAGCTAGCTGTCTTCAGTTTCGCACGCTAAGTTGGTTAAGGTCCCATTCCACTTGCGTGCGCCACCTAAGTCGCGGCCTTCCTCTACTGCACCTTCCCTCGGCTGTGGATTCGAAGATCTTCCGGGCCGGAGCATTCGTGTCCATACGCTCTACATGACCCAGTCACCTCAGCCGTTGGACCTTCACTCTTCTAACTAGGTCGATGTCGCTGGTACAGCCCGTACAGTTCGTCCTTGAATCTTCTCCTCCATTCACCGTCAATGCAGACGGGACCAAAAATCACTCGAAGAATTTTCCTCTCGAAACAACCTAGAGTTAAAGGGTCACTTTACTTGTTCGAGAGAGGGCTTTGCTACTCAATTGCTTTCTTAGCCCAAAGAAACAGCGGTTGGCAAGAGTTATTCCACGTTTAACCTCAGCGCTGGTGTCATTGTCTGATTTCATAGCGGAGCCTAGGTAGACAAAGACCTTTACCACCTCAAAGTTATATATGTCTATTGTGGCGTTCTGTCCGAACCGTCGGTGTTGGGTGTCCTTTTTAGCTGACAGCATATACTTCGTCTTGCCCTCATTTCCTTGCGGTGGATGATATTTAGCTGCGGATGTGTTTGTACGGAGTTAAAAATAAATTTTTCAAATGCCCGCCATTGTGCAATAACACAAGACCGCGCATTCCTATTTTATTGTTCGTGAGGAAAGTAAATTCACTAATCCACTACCTATATTTCGATAAATAAAAGGCATGCAATAGAACTTGGGCATTTATTGCTCTTAACCAAATTCTCAAAGACCTGGTAAACGTACTCAAATCCACCTAATGACTCAATTGAATGAATTGCACTCGCATAACTCATCAAGATAGGCCCACAGTCTTGCCACTTTAAATTGCAAATGCTTCCACTAAAAACCCGAGAATACTCATTTAATTACCAACAGGACAGGACTGTGGCTGGAATTTAAATTCTCCCCTTCCGATAGGCAATTATCAGTCTTAAGCACCATTTACCTGTGTGCACACTCTCACTCATCTCTAATCACCATCAGAGCCACACTTCACCTTCGCCTCACCCCTTCTATACCCACACCAATGCTAGGAGACAATAAAACAGTTTGCGACCATATACCGAACACGACCTTCTCTCTCTTCCTCTCGGCCATCTCATAATCCCAACAATTACAAGAGCATTAATTACTTACAGACGATAATTGCCTAGGAACACCCTGAGATTGGCCAACTCGTTCGCATTCTACTCCTCTCTTCTAGTATACGGTGTTGTCCTTTTGTAGCCAAATCCACAGCCATACATACAACCCCAGCATCGACTACCTTCGAGCAAATTACATTTTACGATGTGACCAAGTGCCCAGATGCTGGGATTCGGGGCCGCTTGGTACAATAAAACTCGCTCTATCATCGAAACACCTGGTATAGTGCGAACGAAGCCGAAGCATCCTTTCGCCGGCCGTGCCGTGCCGTGTTAGTGGGACTATACTTCGAACTATACTATGTACGACCAAACCCCCTTCGCAACCCCGTTGTTGTCACATCTGGACCCAAACGAATGCACGAACGTCAACCCTGATTAATAAAGTTATTAAGCCAACGAAAGTAGTGTTTATGTATCCCACTTGAGATTTTATTGGCTAATAATTCAACTGTAAATTATCATCACCATCATTGTAATCATCATCACCAGGCGAGTAGCATTGGCGCGGCGGCAAAGACTGCTGCTTCTTGTCACGGCACTTAGTATATTCTGCAAAAGGAACGCAATGAAGGAAAAAAGGTTCAGGAATCGGTGCGATTCTACCTTGAGATATCCTAATGGGTTTATGATTTTATTTTACGAGCTGGAGGTAGCAGCAGCTAGCTGATGGGATGTATGGATAGGGAGGTGGCACTGGGCTGACATTAGCCTCGGGTGTCGGTGGAAGTGTATATAGAAATTGGATGTTCCCGGAGGCAGGACGGGAGTCTGCGAACTGTCAGATTGTTTTAGAGGAAGTTTGTCACAAATTTTGCGGTGTTAACTTTGTGATTGGTTCTTCGCACTTTCAGTGTGGGTAGTTAGGTGCTAATTTGGTCAATGAGAGGCATGACCGTTAAGGCGACCTTTAAGATTTAGTGGGCAGACCATTATCCGTTTTGATGTCGTTGGAGTCGATTGCGGTTGATTTTTGAATTAATGTGATGATAAATTCGTGAAGACTGCAATACCTCGTTTGGTGTGGGGACACTCCTCTCACTCCAAGTTTTCCATATAAATATGATTCATATGTGGCTTCAGGATTTATTACGTCAAAACCTTGTATATACCCTAAGCGGGGACTAACAGAGGCAAAAATCTCCTACAGTTTCGAACAAATGCCCAGGCCCACTGCCTGTACCCAATAACGCCCGCTTTAATTCGCTGGTTGTTCTAACCCTGCGTTGAGGGAATTTTCAGTCAGCTGTCAAAGAATAGAGAGGACCGTCATTAATGTGAGTCATCAAGGAAAGTTTACTTTTTTGCCAGCCCATCAAATTTTTAATTTCCCGAGCCACGTTTGCAGAGTCTTAGTTCAAGTAGGTATATAGCTAAGCAGCATTGCGATCAATTCTATTGCTTTAAATGGAAAAAAGTTATATCTACACGTCTTTATGAGGTTTCTCCATTTTAATCCGTCAGAATTAAGCGTCTGATCCTGCTTAATTGAAGAGATTTGGAGCAGATTCTTGTACGAAGAGGACTAGTAGTGTAAGATGAGGGATAGACTACGGTGCTATTTGCCCCAGTCGTAAAAATAAACTTTATTCATTGAACTTGTAGCTTGCCTCAAAATCTTTGTTTATTATTATTATAATTATTAAGACATAAATTAAAATTAAATATATTAATTTTAAAAGAGCACCAGCTGCATAGGCCTCCGCTCTAATCTTTGTTTAATAAATAATGACCGTACGTACAATTTCAATAGTCAAACTCTCCAAACCACTCTAATTCACCCATCTGTCATGTGTCATTACTTGCTAAGTCGTAGTTACAATTGGGCAATTTAGTAGGTACTTGAATTGCTTCCTGGCTGGTCCTTGAATCGGCTGCATGATGCCACGCGCTCATTAATATTGTTCGAAAATGTAAGTTGATTCTTATATTTAAAGTCCTCTTTTAGACCGTCGAAAAACTGTTTAAAGTTGCAGCTGGCTTCTTATTTAAAGCCTCGAAAATCGCCCTTGTTGCCACTGAAACAGAGCTACCGTCCTTAAAGCCTATCTGGGTACTCATTCCGCGATACTAAAAATCATTTTGAATGTCCAGGGCACTCATTCCGTATGTCGATTATCGCCAGACGATAGCGTTTCGACGATAGCTTTGCTTCACGTAACTTTAATAATCGTTTATCGTCCAGACGATATCGTTTTGACGGTTGAACATTTGCTTCACGTAAGTCAATAATCGTCGAAACGCTATCGCCCAAACGATACAATTTGAGCGATACCTAATGAGGTGTCGTTTTGCATTGATTTGTGTGTTTTGCAATCAGCTTAAGTTTTTTTATCGAATTTCAAGAAGAATAATAGACTTTAGATATTTTTAAAATACAAACTACTACCAAATATATAAATACCTACCTTTTAAACTTATTTTGTATGAAGCTCATGCAAAAGCAAGAAATATTGTAGAAAGGTGTATTGGTGTTTACTGTTTCCAAAAGTACAAAACGCAAATCATTATATATGGCATTAAATTACATGTTGTCATAATCCTCAGGTCGATGTTGAGTTCTACTTGAAAAAATAAAAAGTATAGCTACGAACCCAGAAAAATTGCGATTTTTGCAAATGTTTGTTCTGCCCTCCATAACAGCAATCGAACAATACGAAGATTTGGCAAGTGCAATTTTAAACGACTCGCAAGCTCTAAGTGGGAATAACCGGATGAGACAGTTGGCTTCAAAAATGAGGGATGAAATAAAAAAGTCGCTTTAACTTTAATTATTTTATTGATGTTATATTTTCCTTGGTAGCTGTTTGGCTTATTACCCTTGGCCAAGACCGGATGGTCATTCATGAAAGCAATTAAAATTGTCATATGCATTTGTGAAATATATTTCTTCGGTATTATTTGTTAATTTTAATAAACTAAGGTATAATTTAATACACTTTGCAGTTTTCAAATTTTCCGGCATCAAACACAAAATGATTGAAAAAAAGTCATTTCTGACATTTTAAACGACATCTGATTGGAATTTTCACTATAGTTTGAAAGTCTCTGAAGGAAACTCAGTGCTTTCAATGCTCTCTCTCGTTGTATACAAAAAAACGATAGACGAGACGATAGTGATAGAGTTACGGAAAGCAAATTGATGACGAGATCGTTGACTACTATCGCGCAAACGATTATCGTTCTCAGAGTTACGGAATGAGTGCCCTGACAACACTATCTGTTAGATAAAATTCGATTGCAAAAATATAGGACCTATCTACATCCCTTTTGGTTTCACTTTCAGTCTTATTGAATTTTTAGCACGTGTAAGAAATTTGTCACACAAACTCACGCCCGCTACGCCTAAGAACTCCTATAGGTATAATAAAAATCATAAGTTTCTCACGTCCATGGGAAAACCAACCATCGATTCCAGGTAGCGTCGATCGTCTTAACATTTAAGGTTCGCATACAGTACGGCATTTTTGGCCATAACCACAGGCAGTGATAATTATCAGGTATTGAGGGTATTTTTTTTTTTTTTTTGCACACATATAATGCGACAAGGACTTCCTATCATTGAATGACTTTGCAAAAATACCCCTGATGAAAACATTCTGATAGTATTTACCTTCGGAAAAACGAAACGCAACAGAAATTTATTATGAATAGCATGTGTTTGACGGGAGGATTCATTCACTGATGTCACACAGTAGGTGGGCGGCATCCTTTTTGCTTCCATCAAGCAGATTAGAGGGCAAATGCCTTTAAGTGAGATATTGGTTGTGGAATGTGATTATTTATTATACCAGGGGCTGGCAAAGTTTTTTTCTTTTCTGTGCCAAATTGGAGTTTTTACACGGAAAGAACTGCAAAGTCACTAATTGCAAAATTTGGAGTTGCAAATCACGAATTATATATTTTTCGCAAATCACAACGATTTTGTCTTGAATTGATACAAAAATTCGTAATTCGACATTGAAAACGGCGAAAAATATCAAATTTTTTTTTTTGAATATTACGATTAGAAGTATTAATTCGAGCTTCATTATTTGTAATAATTGGCGACATTTTTGGCGCAATTCGCTACTTCAATACATCAATACCTCAAACACCACTTTAAAATCTCAAATTGCAAAAAATATTTCGTAATTTACCACCACTGAATGATGAAGTCGTTAATTGCAAATCGATAAAAATAAGTTGCAATTTACGATTGAGAATTTGTAAATTGCAACTACTGAAGTAGTAAATCAACCCCTGTTGCAATTTACTAAGGGATGAAATCATAATTGCAACCGAAAAGTGGTAATTTACGATTTGTGTTTTGCAATTCACAACCACAGTAATATCAAATTGATAACTATTTGTGTCAAATTGCGATCGGTTATGGAAATTTGTATTTCACGTCCGATCGCATTATTAACACTGAGAAGTGTTGATTCACGACTTTTGATGGTCAATTTCATCACCTCGTACAATTTCTAGAATTGCGAATAAAATGTCGTGAATTAGTAAATCCTGAGCTAAGCTCTAAAATGAGACAAACTTTTCGTGATTCGGCGTTTATTTTTGTTGATTTGATCTAAGAATTCTTTCCGTGTACCCGACTAAACACAGGGAGGGTTATGTGTTTCGCGCGTATCCTATATACGTTCCTACGTGACGCTAAGTAGCCCAAATGGCTTGACCGATTTTGAAGAGTGAGGTGTAATTAAATTGGTATTTTTCCGCGGAGTGTCATATGCTAAACGAATAAATATAAAAATATAAATTTAAGAACGAAATTAAATAAAAAGTTATATTAAAAAAAAAAAAAAAATATAAAAAAAAAAGATTTAAAAAGATTAAAACAAGACACTTTCTCTAATTGACAATCGGAGACTACCTACACAATCTGACGAAAATATGCAGCTTCTGACTGCCAATTAGTTATACTTGAAAATATCAGGCATTTTTACAGTCAGTCGGGTTTTTTTTTTGGTTTTGTAGATTAACTGTTTTTTATAGAATGAAGTTTGTGGTCCTTCTTTTTGACAAAATTCATCAAAAAATATAATCGGATACAAATTTCATGGTCTAAACAGGTATTTAACGATCATTTTAGGAAAAAGGAAAATCCCAATTTAAGAAAATTATTTTTAGGCATGAAAGCAAACGTTTCAGTCAGAACTTCTGACTGAAACGTTTTGACTGGCCTACCTTCACTTTGCTTGTCAAATAGTAACACCCTGTAGTTTGACCATCAATACAAAAGGCTACATCATTATAATGAAAAGCACAAATCTAACAATGCCCAGGCGATTTGCATTTGGTTCGCTTCAAGTTTTTCTGGAAGAATACTTCACTTCCTAGCGCCAGGCCATCTGAAAATCCCAGGCGATACACGTATCATGTAAAATGGTTGCAATCGTGGCGAATGTCGTTGGAAGAATCGCCAGCGATTCGCCAATCCCACGCAAAAGAATAAAATGCGAGCATTGAGGGGAAATATGTAGGAATTTTGAAATGACATGGAATTTTTTAGGGGTAACTCTGGGATCAATGAAGAATACACATCATAGTTTTAGAATTTGTTGTTCCTATTTGGTCACAGATATTGACTTTTTTTTATAATATTTATAGATCTATTTTCCATTTTTTAACTTCTTATCGTCATATTTCAGCATACATAATCATGCACAGTTCCGTTTATAACTTTCAAGTGACCACCCCATCAAAACCACCAACTTTGACTGTATACATGTTAGGGATCGTTTTAAGGTCCCAAAGGGACTGAGGTAAAAATATTCGGCCCTAGCGAGGTATCCGTCGGAACGGAAAATTCTCCGCAACGCACACTCTTTCGGAGGCTCAAATTCCATTCGAGGTGTCCGATTTCGGAAGAGAAATAAACTATTGCGATGGCGCACCGCACCGCACTCCAAATCGTAAACAAATTCCGCAACCAATTTCTGTCGGAGGATATCGGAACCTAGCTGTCAAAAATTTAACAAAAAAATGCACTTCATCGCACTTCAACGTAATTCGCCGATATGCGTTACAAAATGTCGGAACAAATCTCCGAACAGTTGTTCCGAAGAATACCTCGCAGCAAAAATCTTCCGAATCGTATAAAATCGGAGAATTTTCCGTTCCGACGGATACCTCGCTAGGGCCGATTGTCCATCCAAAAGGAGTTGAAACTCCCTCGCACTTTTTCTTTAGCTTGATTTTTTGTTGCAGGACTATTTTTTGTGTCGCACAGAGAGCAAAATAACTCATGTAAGGAGACCTGCGCGTGAAAGTTTCAATTAAGTTTGTATGGACTATACTACTTTTCAGATAACTCCACTAAAGAAAGTTTGTGGCTGGCAGATTCAAGATCAGAAGCCTTAACCAGTATAAAGAGCTTAGTCAAAGGCACGAAAAATATTCAACTGTACAGTAGAAGCTTTCGAGCCCAGCTCTTCAGTCGTGGTTTGACCATAATAATCAAAGTGGGTCGTACCTTAAGTAATAAGTATGCTTGGGATATTAAAAATCCGGCTGGATATGGTCACCTCCACAGTTTAACACAATATCATCATAGCAGTAAGAAACTATTCGACACTCTAGAGTGGGTTGTGTTTTGAAGGTGATGAAACGGCCGAAAATGTGCTTTGCAAATTCACAGCTCTTTGTGGGATTAACTTAACTTGTTTAAAATACATCTGCAATCCATGCTATAGTTGAGAGAGCTATAAAAAAAGGAAAGAGCCTAGTTACCAACTTAGCTGAAATAGTAGGCATCTTGTTTTTTTTTTTTACTTTCGTTGCATGTTGCTGTCGGCTGATTTGGAGTCTGTAAAAGTTCAAAATGTTGGTGATAATAAAGACTAACTTATGCTGGATAAACTTCTACTAACGTGAATACTTTAAACATTCAAAATATAAGAACTAGTTGGCGCAACAGGCTCGTAGGCCTTTTCTTCGTACAACTATTCTTTTTGTTGAGTTTTTCATTTTTGGAACAAATGGAAGGGTGAAGCTCTTTTATGACAGACATACTCTCGGCTCGGATGTTTTTCAGACTTTCGCGAGAGGCGGCCGGCTCAGAGGAAACAAATCGTTTTCCTATAAATATGCAAAGCATTTAAAAATGTTGGTTGACTATCTGCCTTCGTGCACAAGAAATTCCGGAAGAACTGACGGTTCTGCGAAATAAGGAGCCAATGAAATAAGGCCCCAAAAAGAAAATGAAATAAGGCCCCGAAAAATTATACAGGAAACAATAACAACGATTTTTAATAGAATTTGGGGTGTTATTTCCTTTTTTGGGGCATTATTTCCTAATGAAAATTGGGGTATTATTTCATTATGAAATAAGACCCCAAAAGAAGAAATGAAATAAGTCCCCAAATTACTTTTTTATTATTAATTGTAACCCTTCTGATATGGAATGCGTATGGGGGGCATGCTGCCCCCCTGCAACCCCCCCTGCTTGGTTAAATAAAAAGTAGTAATTAATTTCATTATAAAATAAACCCCAGATTTGGGGCCTTATTTTATTTTGTTTTGGGGCCTTATTTCATATTTGAAATTGGGGTGTTGTTTCATTATGAAATAACACCCCAAATTTGGGGCCTTATTTCATTTTCTATTTTGGGGCCTTATTTCATTGGGGCCTTATTTCCTACAGCCAGAATTGACCAACTGCGTTTTCCCACGAACTACGTTTTTGCAGTTATTCAGTTTTGCCAGTATACTGACGAAATTTAAGGTGAAATTTGTGTTTTTTTTCCGGGGATCGAACATTGGATCCCTCGCTTAGTAGTCTAACACACTAACCACTAATCCACTGCGCGTAGCTGCATTTTTTTGTCAGTCTGTAGAGACGGATCTCTGACTGGTGAGAGGATGATATTTTTTGTCTTGTCCTAGGTGGTTTTTAAACGGAAGCGTTAAACTAGAAGAATTTTCAATAAAATTAACCCGAGCCGGACTCCTGATACAAGATCATTCAGCCCAAAAGTTGGCAAGCATTTTTTGATAAAACGGCTTAAATTGATTTTTTGGGTGTAGGTAATTTATTTCCGTCTTCGACGTTTTATGTTTGCTTGAGATTATAAACATTACCATTTGAACAAATGCTGTTAATTAAAAGATTTCTGTAAAAAAGAGGTTTCCACGTAAATGTCCGCTTCCCCTAGTGTTTACAATTGAGATTTGCTCGCAAATCACTCAGAAAAGATACTTAGTGTAGTTAGTCTTGTAGTTATGATTCCACGTTGAAGCTCCACTTTACTTTGTTGCCTTACTTATGGGTAGAATATCCAACAGAAAACTCCTTACATAGTCTACCTAAATTGAATTGTTGATCAAAGTGACCGCCACGTTCCAAACGCGGGTAAATATATGCATGGAGCTAGGAAATTAATACGATAAACTGCGGCTTTCAAGGTCTTTTAAAAGTAGCTAGACCGGACTTGAAACTCGTCGTTTTGCTTGGATGGGAACCAGTCAGACAGGTGCTGTAAACTGTAAACCAGAATGGTTTGACACATTCGTATGGTAGGATGTCATGTGTAATAATACGCCCCGACAGGTTTTTGCGAAAATAAGTTCGCCATTAGTTCCAGTAGAGCCATATATTCAAAGCCTTTTTTTCTTAGCCTTTTGGCTTGTTTTCTCAACAACATAAAAAAAACAAACTAAATTAAATGAAGAAGGTTACTGCACTTAAATTTCTGTCAGCAGACCAATTCTAAAAAGCCAGTCGAGACCCACTCGTAGTAGATGAGCAGCCTTATGCCCGACGATACCATCCAATACTTGTCGGGTACACACTCGGACCTCTTCTCTACTAGTACTAGTAAAAACAAAACACCATCAATTTGATCTTTCACATGTTCTCACAACAAATACTTTAATATACATTTTGTTTCTTTTAATTTTTTTTTTTTTTTTAATATTTTTTACCAATATGAACAATAAATACATAGACATTTTGTTTTTATTTTTTCTTTCTAACTTGTATATACACATCAAATAAAAAAAAACTAAAATGTAATTAAATTAAAACTTAGGAATTAAAAAAAAAATCATTAAACATGTAATATTTGTTGTACACTTACAGAGAAAACAATAATTAAAATAAAAATTACAGTTAATTAAAGGTAAACGGAGAGATTAAAAAAAAGCATATACAATAGTAATAGTAGTAGTACCTATAAGTAAAATATTTATCACTCTGTTGATTTTTTGTTTGTTTTTCTTGATTGAATTTGTTTTTGATTTTTTTCTTCTTTTTTTTTTTTGTGGTTAAATTTGTGTTACAATAAAAAAAAATACAACTTAAGCTTAGCTCAGTATTTTCATCGGAAAATAACTGGTAAATCAAGTTTGAAGTAGAAAACATCTATCTGGTCCTCTAATTCACTCTTAAAGAGGCGCAGAGCGTAGACAATTAAAAAAAAAAAAAAAAAAAAAAACAACAAAAGAGGAAAAAGGACATTTCTATTCGTTGTGTATACTTGCTGACAGCTCATAAATGCTTTCATCTACATTAAAACGCTAATTTTATTATTGCTTTACTTTTGGCGAAAGATGCACTGATTCCACTTGATCCTGTTTACTTTTCTACTAAATGCTTGAGTTAGTTTTTCTTTTATTTTCGTTTTGTGTAAATTTTCATAAATAAAATGTTATTCTCTAGGTTACTTCTCTTGTCATGAGGTACACCTCAACTTGGCGGGGTTCATGACTTTTGGCTTTGATTACACATACATTGCATGCATTAATTTAGATTTAGATACAATATAAAATTACAATAATTAAACTTTGGTTTGACCTCCACTGTTGCCGGACAACGCTGACCAGAATCTCAGCAATAGCGGCCGATCTGTGTCCGTCCGATCGACTCTCCATCCCGATGGCAGCCACCAGAATGGATTCGATTCGACGACCGCTGGTGGCGATGGTGACGTGGAAGATGATGTATCGGCGGCGGACTCTTGGCTGTCCGTTGAAGAAGCTGTGCTGTTACTACTACTACTACTACTGCTTCGAATGTTATTACTGGTTCCGGTACTGCTCTGGATTGTCGAAGGACTGATTGAGGATCTGATCGGTGGGATGATCTTCGACCAAAATTCAGTTGAAGATGCTTCCACACTGGGCATGGTTGTTGTTGAAGATGGGCGGTTTTTTGCCACTAGACTGTTGATCATCTTAAGCTCCGCGTCGATGTCGATCACTGGTGTGGGAGATTTCTCGATCCTAGGGCGGGTGTATAGCGGAGCTGGTCGATCCTCAAGTTCAGAGCTGGCCGGCTGTGATGCTGGTTGCAACTCGGAATCGCTGATCGTTGTGATGTCTTCTTCACTGGAACTATTGATCGTTGTGATGTCCCCGTTGATGGTAGAGCTCTCCTCTCCGTCGACAGCGAGCACTGTAGTCTCACTGTCACTAGGAATCAGAGTTGTGGTGATGTCATCCTCTGCCAACATGGTTGAAGTGATGTCTGTGGAATCTGTGAGCTCTGTCGAGCTGACGGTTGTTTCATCCTCCAGTGGTGCAACCTCCGTGACGCTTCTTGTAAACTCCGTCTTGCTCTCGACATCCTCGTCTTCTTCTAGCTTCACTGTGGTACTCTCGGGCTCAAAGAGATCAGTGGTCGGCTCGATTTTCTCTGTTGTCGTGCTAATCTTCTCCTCTTCCGGCTTGTAATCTTTATCCAAAAAGAGCGATTCCTCTTTCAGGATCTCCTTTAGGTCGACGTTTTTCTCCGGGACAGGCGACAACGACTCCATCGTAGTCGTGGCGTTGACCACCTCTTGGTAAATAGAAAAGTTCAAGTTCTGTTCCTGCCCACTTGTCTCCGAAACAGCTGGCACCAATATCGCATCGATTCCACTCAAGAACAAAGTCGAATCGTCCTTGCTGTCATCGTCTGCACTTTCATTGTACGTGACATGGCTAGTGCTACCAGTGTCCAGGTCGGGAAGAGGTGTCTCCGGCGGTGGTCGATGACGTTCCCCGATAAAGAATACGCTCTCGTCCTCGGAATCCTTATTTCCACTAGAATCCCCCGAACCAGACGATCCAATTGGGAAGTTATCTCGAAAAATATCAAACTTCAAGGGTTCATCAACTTTATCCCCCACGGATGATGGCATTATGTCGATCTCTCCCTCCAGCTTTTCAGCACTGAAAACGTTGATTTCCTCCTCATCGTAGTCATAGTCGTACTCGTTCCCAGAGGCTATAACGAGGTTCGTCAGCTGGGTAAGGAGAATCTTCTCTGTGTCTATGTTAACGGTTGGTACGCATCGGGATTCGAATAAATGCTCACCTGGTTTACACTGGATCGTCTGGTTCCTTTTCTGCGGCACGATGAATATCGATTTGGGTGTGACTTTCCGCGATTTCTGCTGCTGACCCACGGGCACCATCAGCCAAGCTTCCCAAGCCAGATTTTCGGCCGTACTCTCAATTGGTTTCGATGTGATGGGCAGGCTCTCGGTGCTAGAATAGCAACTGCTGAGCAGTGCAATTGTGATGAGCGTAGATGTGGTGATGATTTGTACAGTCAGGAGTTTACTTGTTATTGGCAACATGTTGCGTTTTTTAGATTGCTTTGTGCTTGTTGATATGGGTTCTCTTATTTGGTTTGATTAGCGCTGCTAATGCATTGGTGGCAAGTACTACAGGTCCAATTTCATACAGCCCGCATTTGTTGAGCTCTAGGTGTGCTTCCTTTATAGGTGCATTGAGTTGTCAGTAATTCTGAAACAAAAAGGAAAGGAAATGGAGTTAGTTAGGAATGAGAATGAGAACAAGGAAATGTGAGGCATACCTAAATATAAATTACCATTGAACTAAAATGCACGGTCTGTCTATGTCTAAGAGGCCAGATTTTGACCATAAAGCATGAAATTGGTACACACTTTTCAACAGACATGTAGGCCTTGCTAAATGTCCATATGTGTACAATTATGTAAAAGCTAGACTTAGTAAATTTACTTAAATTTTAGGAGCCAAACAGCTTTGCTATGTTCTTATTACCAGAACCAGAATGGAGTCAGAATTGGGTCAAAATTTGATCGTTTTAAGCACGCATTCTGTCTGAGTCAGAAACCAGCATTCGGAGCAGTTATTTTGATCACATTTACAGTACCTACATCGTTTTGTTATAGAAAAAAAACTAAGGCAGACAATTTCGTACAAAGTTTTGGCGAACCTATATTCAATGGACTGATTTTCACAGATAATCATATGCGGTCCAGTATTGTTTCCCATCATCAAACAAATAAATTTGTTGGTCTTTTAAGACGGCTTCTTATGGAAAACAATTTTGACCTCAAATTCCCAAATAAAAGGGACTTAGGAAAACCATTTCATTTAAAAAGTGTACACACCCCTTGAAAGTTCATACATCTTTTAGCAACCCATACGTCAAGAGACAAAATTTGAATTAAACAAATTTGAACATTTTTGACCTCCCGTTAGAATTGATGGCAATACTACCAGTCCTACAGGCATTTACCTGGAAACATATTTTAATTTGTGAATGAGTTAAAGTAAAGTCGGGTGATAGGGACCTCTTAATATAATAATTAAACAAAGAGTTATTATATTTATATTTTAATTTAAAATATGCCTTATTTTTTGAGTTGTAACGAAAACAAAAAATGGGTGCCATATCTCCCGACTTTAACAATTTGTCGGCAAAAAACTACTCCATTTCTGTTCATGAATGTCCTTGCGCAAATTGCACTCACATGACTGCCATCTTCACTAGCGCCAAGATGAGCATCCACCAGAGCAGACAGATGAATTCGAAACCATTAACCAAGGAGGAACATCTCATATTCATCTAATCTCGAATCAGCACGTTCGATATTTCCACATCTGTAAACCACATCAGACATAACCTCATCGTCATATCACACAGTCGACATCTCGCCGCTCGCATAGTCGTCATTCACTAATCACGAAATGAAAGAAGAGTGCACAACAATCCGAGGGATGTGCCATTGTGCCAGCCAACTCATCCGCACGTAACACGAATGCACTAAAAACCCAGCGTTGCATACAGAACGAGTATATATATAGAAAAAGAATGTACACACAATACTTGGTCACATTGTTTAAATTAGATAACCCAATTTTTTTTTTCTGTATTTCTACCTTCTACTCTATTTTTGTGATTGTACGGCCAACCTTCATGTGCGATAAGTACCATCCACCAGATATACATCCTCTGCCACCTACCATGACAATTTTAGCTCCTCTGTCCTCTTACACGATATGCAACAGAAAGAGGGGAAAAAAACGTGCTGCGAGTGTTTCCACTCAAACGTGTTGACATAAAATGTTTTCGTCTCTTCTAGCTTGCGGTTGGTTTCCTTTTTTTTTGTCTAGAATATCTACGTATCGCCTACGAGAGATTGCTGTGCGGATATCTTGTAGATGAATTTCTAAAAGTGGTTTATTCCGACAGTTTGTACATTGCTTCGCAATGAATACGAAGGAGGTTCTCGCTTACGGTACTGAATTCTTTGAACCCATCTGTAGGTATTCCTACCTCTGTGTTGCTCTTATGTCAAAAATGAGACACGTGTTGATAATTTTGAAATTTAGAGCGGTTTTGGCATTGAAACTTTGAAGCTTGTGAGGAGCTGGGGTCACGAGTTTTGCTACAAGTTAAGAGCTTTCTGTAAATATGTAGGTAAATAGTGAAACTTGATATTGTACCGGAACGTGCCTGGATGGTGCTAAAAGTTAGGTTAGGGTAGGTTAGGTAACCGGGTAGGTAGCGCAGGTGAGCCCTGGCAATACCTCACTTAGGTCCTCGTAGACCCATTGTGATGCCATTTTTTGGGGTTAACCTTGGTGTTACATCGATGGTCTCCATCCCTTCTCCTTTTGTTGTTGTTATTTTGTTGGTCATTGAATCCAGTTTGTCGGAAATATGTACAAAAATTAACATTTTTTGACCTAAAGTACGTCTTAGAGGTCGTAAAACCAATGCCCATTCGTTTCAAAATGAAGAAGTTTTTTGCCAGTAAGCTTCAAGGCGTCAAGTAATTTTGAACATTTATTTAATTTTAAAAATTGTCAGAAATTGCTAACCAGAAATCTGTTTATGTTGATTAGCTGTTGACAAATAAATAAATAAATAAATTTGCAAACACAGGCTTATCAGAAATAGTTATTCAATTGATTGCATATTAGATGAAAAATATTTGAGGGCGCAAAACAATTTTGAACATTTTGAAAATTGTCCTAAATAAACTCCTCAAAAATGTGCACTATAACGTCCTCAACTTAGCACAAAGTGGATCAGTGTGTCGTAAAATATTGAAGGGCTTATGAGTCCAATTTCAGAACACAATGCTTTTTAAAAATTGTCAGAAATCGGTGCCCAAAAAGTCTCGCTGCTATTGAATGCAACAGAAGCTTTAAATTTCTTCTGGAGGTCAAAAATTAATGACAGGATTTCGAAACTTGTATGCAGTCACTAGGCCTAAATTCAAACAATTTGTATGCTTTTAAATATTTTGACATTGTGACAATTTGGAGCAACTTCAAGCAAGTTCACAAGTTCCACTACATACTCGTAATTCGGAAGCCAAAGCTTATCCAATCACTTTACGAATTGAATACCATCACAGCCAACTCACACAAAAGTCACCATCAACTTCAACGTTCCGGTTGCCCATAGCAAAAGTCCCTGATCAGACAAGTTACACCGAAAACTTGGCACGAAACCTTGTAAGTCTTATCGGTCATGGAACCAACTTCAATGCAGGTCCCATCACAGTTTATCGTATGTACTAGCACCCCCATCCATACTTTAAATCCCATCAATTAGGCAAACAAACTCGCACAACAGCACTTCAGAGACTACCCCCACAACAAGTCGTCAGCCCCGACAGACTTGATACATGGACAGACAGCGCGACAAAGTGATATAGACAGCCAAACAAGCAAACAAACCATTAAATGCCAATTCCACTTCTACGCTAGTGTAACCATCCCCACTATCGGTATCAACATACAAATTCATGTGGAAGGAAGACTCCATCAGCACATATATAGCGATTGTTCTCTGGACTGGACAGGGAGACGGCCGAAATGAAAAAAACACGCTCCACTGACTTTGGAGAGCTGAAAAAAAAAGCGAGCTCCCGTCCCAAGCCATGAGGGTGTTGCTCATGAGTCATCAAAACGGGAACACTAAGCCTGCTCTGGGGTACATTATCAAACACCTGTCGTTCCTGTAATTTGATTTTGACAAAGAGAACTCATACACATTCGAATGAGAGCGCATCCGACAAACAAAAAAGATCACGCACGGAAAACATGGGAAAATGAAAATTTTGTGGAATTGTTTTCCCCAATGGTGTCTATCCGTCGCACTGAAAAGATTGATGTACTTGCACCCGCATAAAAAATTTAAAACAAAAAAAATACCCCTTTGACGTTAACGTCGGGTTTCACACTACACGTCCTCCAAATGATGGGACTTCATGCTTCAGTTGGTATTCATCAAAGGGAAAAACAACTTTGGTGTTAGATATTATTATGAACGACTATCGTTGGCTTAGGTACTTTTGGGAGGCTTTTTGGATGAGCAATTGTACGAGTATCTCTGAAATGCAATTTATGCGCTGAAAATGTATTTTATTTTATTTTTTCGAGGCGTGGATAGTTGCCGCATAAAATATCGCGTAGTCGGATACGTAGATAAAAATGCATTGCACCGTGAATGGGAAATGGTTTTCTGCACATCATGCAGATCACGCAATCTTGCTGATTTTGCTTTGGACAAAAATGTACACATCAGTTGTTGTGAACGGTTTACAATAAAGGGAGTACCTATAGGTAAGTACCTATTAAGGGGACATTTTTGTAGGAAAATTTTGAATTCATCACGGGTTTCAAGTAGTCGAGTGGGAGAGGCATGATCGTTGGTAAATTAAAAGAAATTGGTCCCAATTTTCAACAGCTATTGCCGAAGACCTTAATTCAGTTGAAAATATCTTTCTTTTTTTTTAAATAAAGTTCGTGCTGGGCCTTATCTTAGGTATCTTCCAAAAAAAATCGTTCCAAAGATACCATCAAGTTGGGCGACAAGGTTAAGACTGTTCTAGGTTCAGTGGGAGGTTACTGTAAACCGACGAAAAAAGTCAAATTCTTCTTTTAGAGTACCTATGGCTCCTTACATATTCCGACAGTCCCTAAGCTCTCATTTTCTCCTGCTTCAAGTGACTTATGATAGCCCGAAAAAAAAAAACTGAGGTTTGTATCGCCTTGATGCCTTGACAACTGATGTCATTGGTTAGAGTGAATACAGTGTAACTCAGCTCCAGAGTCGGAGAAGACTCAAATAAACACAGGAAAAGTTTTTGGTCTTTTTTCAGAACTAAAAAGAAAACTACGCCAAACATTTTTTTCGAAAAAAAAAAACACCATAAAGATGCATTCTTTGGCGTACTTTTTATTTTGTTTTGCCGTAAAAGTTCAAGAACATTGCTGTAGCACGGTGCAAGGCGGCACGGGGCGGCAACTTTTCGATTCGAGAGAGGTCTAGTCAAATGATTCCACCCTTAGGGACTAGAGTAATGGCTCTGTTACTTTAGGCTAATGCGAGCTCATCTACAGTATTTCTTTACTGCCATTGATGGATCTGAAAAGAGGGCTTGCCGCTCCAAGCCTTGATCAACAGTCTACTCACCTGAGCAGCGGACGCTGACGTTCCTTCAGACCTACACAAGTTGTAGTGCGACGTTTTACCAGAACTACGCACTAGTTGCGGTTAGGCGCAGTGGCTTAGTGGTAAGTGTGTTGGACTACTGAGCGAGGGATCCAAGGTTCGAATCCCCCAAAAGCCAAAATTCCAACTTAGGGTTTTTTCCACTGTTCCACCACTCGCGAACGTCTGACAAACATCAAACTGTCTTGAAAGAGCTTCTCAATTATGCGATTGGATTCGGCATAAAATTGTAGATCCGTTCATTCATTCCAATAATGAAAAACTCACAAAAATAATGGTTGTGAGAAGCTAGGTTTAGGGTCCCTCCGGACCTGTTACGCCAACTATTTTTTTGTTGATGTGTAAACATCTAAGCGCGCGTTATTGGAATCTGGTGGAGTAATTCCACAATTTTACCTTCCGGGGACGGAAATGCGTCACTGTGTTTTATCATTGCATACATTTTTTGGAATCTGGTGGAGTTATTCCACACATTTAACTTCCGGGGACAGGGAATGCGTCACTGTGTTTTATCATTGCATACATTCTTTGGAATCTGGTGGAGTAATTCCACACATTTAACTTCCGGGGACAGGGAATGCGTCACTGTGTTTTATCATTGCATACATTTTATGATTGCATACGTTTTTATCATTGCATACATTTAAGAGCTGGGGCATATTAATTTCAGCTTGTTGTTGATGTGAAATAAAATTTCTCCATTTCGTCCTTGCACCGTACTCAGAAGAAATTTCAAGAATTCTGCAGGGAGATTATCATCTTTTACCAATGATCATAAGCGGAGACTTCAATATCAATTTTGAAACTCCAGAAGCTCAACCATTTATTGACTTTATGCAAGATAAATTTAATCTTCAAATGAACTGCAACCGGAAAATTTCAACAACACGATATGGAACAACCATCGATGCTGTCTTCCAGCGTAATCTAGATAGATTACAGTCTCGAATGTACTATCTTACTTCAGCTACCACAATCCGATTGTATCTATTCTACCGAAACTAGCACAGAGCGAATAAATTATTGTTATTTCACGCACGGTGTAGTCACTTACACTTATTTCGGGACTGTTGGATACAGTCGCACCAATTTTTTTTTTATAGGTAATAGTTGCGGTCTGGACTTGTTTGCAGCTGTATAATGACGTCTTTTTGGGATACAATTGTTGTAATCTTCCCTGTTTACAGCACTACGCTAATTCTTGTATGACGAAAATGAAAATACAACTAATTTTACGAATAGCTTCAACTTTGTATAGGGCAAGTCAGTTGGTTTATCAATCTTTCAAATTTCAACTACTCCCAAACGTCCCATAGATGTTCGGTCAAACTGTGGATGGAAAATTTGCTACTTCTATTGCACTTAACAGAGTCACATGAGGGCAAGACTGGACCCTCATTATAGTGACAGCTCTTCCATCCATTTCATTCCGACTGATTTAAGCCAAGAAATGAGCAACTTGTGAAGCTTGTTGAACTGAAGATTGTTAGGCAGTCAGAAGACTCTGATATACGGAAGGAAGTCTAAAGAATCGAGTTTAACTATATCTTGAGAAATGTCCTTAATTCAGCCTTTCACTTATATTTTTTATTCACACTAAGTTATAGTTGTATAGGTGAAATTTATTGCGCATTGAATTCTATTCAGTGTTTCTGAATACGTTAACTTTAGCTAACTGAACTTCAAACGGTCTATATTTTTCGCAGCGCAAACATTGTTAGCCAAGTGGGTGAAGAGAAAAATTCCAATCCTATTTGCAATTGACAGATAAATTAGCTGATAGAACAAAAAAAAACGAATAGTTAACTAGCCCACCACGATCATTAATTTATAAACCTAAGTTTAATTTCTCCAAGTCAAACGCTTGGGTAAGTATTTGTTTTTCGGAGCGAATCGACTTGACAGACATTCAGACTAAAAGTTCGAATGCTGCGTAGATCAAGAGAAGTCTCCCAATAAGTTAAAAATATCTAATCACCGAAAATATGGAACACTTTACTTCTAAAGTCCTTCACATCACTAAAACTAATTAACCACAAAAAGTGTGCACTTGACTCTGCCATTCTGACAGCACAAAAAACACACACATCACAAATTGAAATTAAATAAAAAATAAAAAAAGCTCTTAGCTCTAGTTCTACACCTTTCTACGCAAAAAACAACTGAAAATCTAAGGAAAGAGGAAAACATCTGCTAACCCAATTTCCATTGTGCATCTGTTTTAATAATTGTACAAACAAAGCTACACATCTACTCATTCTCACGTCTTAGTTTTTTTTTTTTTCTTTTTTACAAGAAATATTAAAACAATATCTTAAGTATCACTGAGAGTCTATGGAAGCATTTTATAAAAAAAGAAGGATGAGAAAAAACAGACGAAGACCGATCGTAAATTCGTTTGAGTGATTTTTAATTGATTGTTTGCAGGCATCGTGACGGCCCCGGGCTGAAAAAGCAATACTACGCCAACTGACAAACAATTAAAAAAATATTTAAGCAAAAACAACTGAAAGAAAAAGAATTCACGTCCCGTGATCGGTAAAAATTATATTCGCGATCTTCTTCAATTTCTTCCAAACTTGCTTCGGCTCTTGATGGAGGGACGGGTGGGTGCGATATCGCGTTTGTTACAATTTTCCTCTTCGCTTTTATCATTTTCCGCGCTCAATTTTTTTGTTTTTGATTCTAAATTTCATTTTAATTTGATTTGATTTGATGTAGTAAATTTTTTTTTAATTGATTTTTAAACGTAAATATTTTGAATGAGAAACGTTGTCTGATCAATTTGCTGAAAGGGTAAACAGCGGCTGAATTTTCATGATCGTTTATTTATGGCGGGTAATTTAGAATTTAATTGATCGATTAAATTTTAGTAACGGGATTTTATCTTTTGCGTTGTTGCATTGATGTGTTGCGAATTTGAAATTTAAATTTAGAGGCGAGAGTTGGGCTATGAGACGTTGATCATATTATAACTTGAAATAAATTTGTGCATAATTTGCGCTTTATATTTGTATTTGGCTGGAAGATTCAGAGATTCAGCTGTAGTGAGTTTTTAAATTGGCTGTAGAAATGATTGGCGACACTGTCGCTATCAATGGAGAGGCAAGTGGTTGCTGGTCATTTGTCATTGGAAAGGAGGTACCTTAGATAAAAATAGGAAGATTTATGATGAAAGATAAATCGAAAGAATCCCTAGAATGTAATAGGAATAAGAATCCTGTCAAATGCTAGTCGGTTACCTAGGGGTCACTGTCAACCTAAAATACCTATGCACAGAAGCTGCTCAAAGAAAGTTATACAAAACTTTATTTAGTTTTTTGCGCTTTAATTGAAATATGCGCTTGAGGAATTTGTTTTTTTTTTTTCGAGAAGAGAACTTAAGAGCTAAGACCCTTAAAGAACTGTGGAAAATAAATCCTTTGTGTCTGATGTCTGTATATGTTTTTTTCTGAGCCTCGTGCTTTTTTGCCAACAACACTTATTTACTAGGAAATGCCTTGTAAAAAGTTTTGAAAAGGACTGACTCTTTGATTTGAGGGTTTCACCAGTGCTCCCCGACTTTGAAGACTGTATTCCCCTTTTTTTATCAGGAAAAGCTTTAGTTTTTCACTTGCTTTCATAAGAAAAACTTTAAAATTTCCTTTTCTACTTGACGTAATATCAAAACGACTGTAGGTATGCATTCAGATTCAGCACAAAAAGTCCTACGTAGACGTTGGATGGGCTGTTTTCGTTCGTGTTTAATACGAACAATTCATTCTTTGACATTTTTTTGGCAATGAAAATAAGTTTTAATTTTAATTTAAAACATTTTACGTCTCACAGATCACAGAGATTTTTTATTTTTCCCATTTTTTAAGGCTTGTCAAAATTTTTCCATTTTTCATTTAAAAAGCTCCAAAATTGGCGCTTTTCCCATCAATCTGGAACCACTGCAGTCCAATCTTTGGGCTTATGTTTTTAGTTGCAAAATTGTTGACTCGCAGAACTAAAGAAAAGGCATCTGGAAAAAAAATCCATCCGCTTGTGTCAGCGTTTTAAGTGAGCCATGCAATTAAGTCAATATGGGGCCGCATACTGTGTTCAATGTAACAAAGGTCCAACAATACTTTTTTCGACTGTCTAAAGTTTTAAATATCTATTCAGAAATAAATTCCGTGCGATCCAAAATATCCCAAAACAGAGACCGTTCTCCTTTACAAACATAACAAAATCTCCTAGACTTCACATAAGAAAGTGTATTATAAAAATGTTGTAAACTAATTCCACAGCCGTATAAATCATGTTAAGGGTGACTCGCATTATTTCAATATATTTTCGGCCAGTGAACCCTACAGCCTATTTAGACGTATTTATCTGCATCCGATAACTGCTTCTTTGCAGGTATTTAAATTACTTGCCATTTTAAGCAACGATAACCGAGCGACGTTTTTATATTCTACCGTCTCCCCAGACACATTGTTAAGGTTAAAAATAAGTAGGTAGCATTGTGAAGCTTTCCGCCATTTGCTTGAGTTAAAAATAACCACAGGTTTCCAGGAGGTAAGGTTAAAGGCAAGAATTTATCGCCTCTTTAGTTTTATTTTTAACATTTATTTATGTAAACAGATGTTAGTATAAAGAAAGCCGCAAACTTGTTAGTCTGACACGACTTCAGTTGGCAGACGGTACATTCCCCAAAGCCGGTTTGTGATCGGGTCTTTTTGTTTCTTACCCAGCAAATATTTATTCAATAGACAAAAGTTATATTATCTAAAGAGATTATGGTCAGCTATAATTAACTGTCAAGGTTGTACTACCCAAAGTGGTTATACCTGGGAAGGAGACAAGAACTGCTACTGAAGGGGGTTCATTTAATTCATCATCTATATATATAAAACAAATTTGCATTCATACGACCGCCCATAACTCGAGAACGGTTGGTCCCGTTGGAGGTATATTTTCTTTGTCGTATTTGCCGATGCCTATAGAAGGTTCGTACGGTGAGAAAATTGGAGAATTTTAAGTTGAAATTGGAAAATTCATAAAAAATAATTTTCTGGTACCTACCTACATTTTGTACGGGAATTTTTTTTTGTTTTTTAATTTTGATCGCAATACAGTGAGATTGTGTTTTGTCCAAAATTCTACAGTTTTCTTTACAAAAGCAATCATCATCATCATTATATTAATACGTGAACAGCAAAAGTTTCCGTAGACTTTTTAAGTATAGATGTGCTCAAACAAAAAGTTGTGGATATAGGGCGGTATTTATCAAGCGCTTTTAAAACGATTATTGGTTTACGAGGCTCATATTTAATTTTTTTCTATATATTCACAAAGCACTACTAGGGTATATTTCGAGCATGCGAAAAAATCAAATTCGAATTTCGAAACGCGTTCTAAAACGAATTTATGAAATCTTTCGATTCGTTTTTCATGTGATTGATATTAGATTCATTATGCATTCTCCGATTAAATTTATTGTTGAAATAACTGCTACTGCTGTCATATGTGTTGCAGATTGGGGCGGTTTCTGAGAGCAGCAGGCCCATTAAAGGATTTTTTGTTGTTGTATAGGATCCTCCACCAGAGCGATATGTCTCCATTCTATCTGCAGCAATATATTTTTTCAGTTGACTTTTGGAACTTTTAAAACGAATTGCTGGAAGCATTAAACTCATCCGTTAATTACTCCTTCCACTTCCTTTTTTCGACGGTGATTATGTAGACAGTTTTTTTTTTTTTTTTTCAATTAATTATGCTTGAGTTTTTAAATACAAGGTTCATTATTTGCTCTTTTTCCTTATCGGAAAGATTTGGCTTCCTTCCCTTCCCTTCCATTTTGAAAACGACAGCTGATTTCAAATTTCGAAGTTATTACTGCTCTCAACTTAAGAGTGATCGGGACCACTCGTGTCTAATGTAACGTCGATTTCAAGAACATTGATAACGCTTTTCTCGACAATCATGGCAGCTAAAATTTAGCACTGTCAAAAGAAAGTACTTTGCTAAATGTGAGCGGGACTTTAGATATTTAAGCACCACAGTTCCTTAGCACGGGAAAAGCCGGCCCGGAACAGCTAGTTGTAAATAATATTAGGTAGTCTCTATGCAAACAATGTCTAAATTTTCTAGGTAATCTTTCCAGGAATGCCGACGCTTTTTTCTTTTAATTTCGCTTTCCGCTAGCACACGTAACTAAAAATAAAGAGTCAGCCGGGTCGATCCGTCTTTATTGGTTCTGCAATGATAAACTTTTGCCACACATTTGGCCACATACAACAAATTGATAAAACAATATTTTTTATTTTTTTTTGAGATAAAGTCAAAATGCAAAGCATTGTGCAACATTATTTAAAAACAAAAATGCATCCCAACACTGGCTGTGATGTTGCCGCCGCCGCCGCCGCTGCTTCGGTAGCTGTCTCGTCTCAGACCGACTCAATTATTTTGATAGTGTAATCTAGTGAAACATTACGCATGCATCGTGTTTAGATAAAATATCTATGGGATACTACAAAGATATCGCGATGGAAAGCGAGCGTAAATTTTAACAGCAAATCAATTATGAAGTGCCGCCAATGGAGCGAACGGATTTATGGGGCGCATAGACCACGCAATGCACTTGTGCATATTAAAAAAATTAAAATAATCTGCATATTCGATTGATGTTGGGGATTTATTATTTCAGGCGGTCATGCAATGCTACCATTATGATTTGTTGAAGGCGATCAACAGATCCAACAAAGCTCCGAGGTTGATGTCTTGTGCTGTGCAGATGTTTGTATGAAAAGAATTGTGTCACGTGTTGCGCAAGAGTGCGCTGGAATGAAGAACGCATTTCAGAAGTGGATCGCATGGATCCGCCTATTCGTTATCTGTCGTAAGCATCAGAATCGGGATGGAAGCTAAATTGAAGTTTGGGTTTTGTGGGATTTGAACATAGGACCCCTCGCGTTGTAGGAGGGTTGAAAACAATGGTGAAGAGAACGGTTGACTGAAAACGAAGCGACTTCAAGTGAGCATCGGACGACCAATTTTATGTAAAAGATGATATGGTACTGAGTACTGACTGTCATTGCCACAATAAATCGCAAAAATCTAGTGCTTAAAAAAGTTGCATGAGAGAGTAGGGTCCCATAGGTCATTTGGCACTGAAAGGCCCATCGCGATGGATGCTGTGATGAGTCTGAAAGGGAAATAGAAAAATGGATCACAAGCATTTTAATGATTTCATCTCTCGCATAGACAGGACGTGGATGCCTTAGGGTCTATCCACAAACACAATTTTGATCGCGAAAACTCTGCAACCTAAAGGAATATCAAATGTTTGCGATTCGACATCTACTGAAAGAATGAAATGACTACTAGGTGAGTAGAATGAAGCAAAACTTTCTTTTTTTTTGATCCTAAATAAGAACAAAGACTCAAAAATGCTTTCTGGAAAGCAGCAATTCTATGGAGTCAATTGACTAAAAATTCGTCCACTCACTAGTCCACCAAAGTTGGGTTAGTTTTAGGCAAGTTTAAGTAAATTTATGGCCCGATTCTGCCGTTGTGAGTTCTTACAAGTCACAACCTCCTGTGAGGTTGATTTTTTCTGACGTTTGTAGTGATTCGATAGTTTTTTCCAAAATCTACGATAATCCTCACAATAAAACTCCCAAAAAATTCACCTCAGGATGGTTACTTTCAA
This sequence comes from Cheilosia urbana, assembly GCA_946477585.1. Classification (NCBI taxonomy): domain Eukaryota; kingdom Metazoa; phylum Arthropoda; class Insecta; order Diptera; family Syrphidae; genus Cheilosia; species Cheilosia urbana. Next base: position 10,893,835 of record OX297854.1, on the reverse strand, counting down.
ATTTGTAAAAAAAAAAGGTGTGGTTTGCCCTTTAAAAAATAGCAACTGACACTGGCGCTGACACTATTGCAACCGCCACCATTGGGGTTTCTGCGCCAACTGAATTCTAAACCAACGAATAGAACTATAGTCTTTCTCCCTCATCGAATTTTTTACTATCGATACTATCGATGTTTCAAAAAAATGATCGATACTATTGAAACGCATATATGATTGAGCAAAAACTCAGTTTCGATATCGATAAGTATCGATAATTCTATTCCGAAACTATCGATACCTACTATCGAAATGTTAAACTTTCGTTACGATAGCTCGAGTGTTAAACTATCGTTACCCCTCAAGCTCGAGTGAAACACTTGATTTTACTCCTCATAAAATTTCCGTAATGGGCCCTATAACTCAAATCGTGTCTTAGGGAGGTAAACTCAAAAAAAAAAAATTAATATAAGTCCGAACTCGTCCACGAAGTTAGTTAAAGTAGATATAGAAAATAACATTTTTTTGGGCAAAAAAAGCGAAATATGAACGAAGAAATGTTTTAGAACTGAAGGAGAAAAATTATTAACGAGATTTGTCGCAAATCAAATTCCCCACCTTCCTCAGTTTTTTTTCGCGAGATGGTTATAAATGCAGCACAAAATTCCATGGTCAGGTCATTAAGTGTGTGAAAATATGGAACCAGGACCATCAAATGCAATATAATGATTGTCACTTGTGAACCGTTATGACTCGCTTTGAATTTTGTGACCTGCTCCATAGGAGATCCCGAATTCGATTGTTTTTGTGAGCCTCACAAGTTGTGCGTGTGCTGACAGAATACGAAAACCTCACAAAGTCAATTTCACCTCACCTTGTGAGGGTTCTGTCTTCTGTGACATGCGAGATATTAGTGAGGTTTCCAAGAATCGGGCTGTTAGTCTATATAGGAAAATTGTCCCCCATTAAGCAATACCTAACACGGTTTTAGACTCTGAGAAAATTATGGATAGATTTGTGACCAACAAGGGGACATTGTCACCATTTGGCGTATTTTATTATGCCATCATAGATCATAGATTTTCATGATTTACAACAACAGTTGGATCTTGTTTTATTGTTGTAAACCATGGAAATCAATTATCTATTTCTAGATCACAGGGTATACTAAAAAACGCCGAGCAACAGCTGTATTTTTCTAGAACCCTACGACTAGCTTCATCCAGCCATTTGCTTGTGTCACTTTATAACGGGTGATTTTTTAAGAGGCTTAGAACTTTAAAAAAAAAAAAAACACAAAAAATTCGAAAAAATGAATGAAATATTTATTTGAATCGATAGTTTGAACCTTGCAATTTAATGTTTAAAGATAATTTCATGCAAATGTTGACCGCGGCTGCGTCTCAGGTAGTCCATCCGCTGAGTCCAATTTTGGCATACTCTTTCACACATATCGGCCGGTATCTCACGAATGAATGCATGGATGTTTGGCTTCCAGTGCGTCAATCGAAGCGGGCTTGTCCCTATACACATTAGCCTTGACATACCCCCACAAAAAATAATCTAATGGTGTCAAATCGCACGATCTAGGCGGCCAATTGACCGGCCCGAAACGTGAAATTAACTGTTCACCAAACTCGCCTCGCAATTGCGCCATTGTTTCGCGTGCTGTGTGGCATGTGGCACCGTCTTGTTGAAACCACATATCATGCAAGTCAAGAACTTCCATTTCGGGCAAAAAAAAGTTTGTTATCATCGCTCGGTAGCGTTCACCATTGACAGTAACGCTGCGATTCGCATCATCTTTGAAGAAATATGGCCCAATAATGCCGCCGGCCCATAAACCGCTCCAAACAGTGGCTTTTTCGGGATGCATTGGTAGCTGTTGCAATGCTTCTGGCTGATCTTCACTCCAAATGCGGCAATTTTGCTTATTTACGTACCCATTCAACCAAAAATGAGCCTCATCGCTGAACACAATTTTTCGATAAAAAAGCGGATCCTCGGCCAGCTTTCCAAGAGCCCATTCACCATTCGGCGTTGTGGTAGGTCGGCTGGCTTTAGTTCTTGCCCAAGCTGTATCTTAAAAGGCTTTACGCACAAATCCTTCCGCAAAATTTTCCACGTAGTGCTGTAACAAAGGCCTAACTACTGGGAACGGCGCCGAATCGACATTTCGCGGTCTTCTGTCACTGATACGGCCGCAATATTTTCTTCACTACGCACAGTACGTAAACGTGTTGGTGGTTTAATGTCCAACAAAGTAAATTTGGTGCGAAATTTGGTCACAATCTTCCGAATAGACTGCTCAGAAGGTCGAGAATGCCGATCATAAAATGGAAGCAGCGCGCGATGAACATTTCGAACCGAGCACGAATTTTGATAGTAAAATTCAATAATTTGCAAGCGTTGTTCATTTGTAAGATGATCCATGGTTAAATTGCAAACCAAACTGAAGCTGTTTGACAGTGACACAAGGTACTAAACACACGTCAGCTGTCAAAACCAGTGTTGCCAAAACCAAACCAGCTAAAAAATCACCCGTTAGTTTCGACACGAATCATTGAGACCCACAATTTAATGTCTCATTTGCGATACGACTGATTTTGGAAGTTTTTTCAAGGCTCTATGATTTTGTGGAAAAAAACCTTAAATTGTAGGAATGTCTCTTTCCGGGGATCAAACTTTGGACCATTCTTTCAGAAATCAGCACTCTAAATCACAGTATTCCGTTTTATATTGAATAAAGTTTTCCGTTGTTAACTAATCATTGCAATTGATGAACACGAATTTTCACTTAAACGCCAGCGGTGCAATGATATTCCCTGTCAAAAAATATTCCCCTATAACCTCCAGTTACGTGAAACCCTCTTTTGGGCCCAGACTTAAGCTCCCACTCTTGGTATGTAATTTAATGTCCCCCTTATAAAATAAAAATAAAAATTTAGCGAGGAATTCTATCATTGATCGAGTCGCCCCATCCGTAAACGATCATCTCATTGAAATAATGATGATTTTATACTACACAAAACGAGAACGAATGCCCCCACTTTTCCCACGGAATAACAAATGATTTCGTTCCTCGTTTCACCCATTTACCGCACGACGTAAATCGTTAAAGGAATAAAAAAATAATAAAACCGCACGATTTCCACACTTCAACACACATCAAAACACAAAATCAACAATCGCGAGTAAATTTACCATAAATATACCTACGAAACTTGCAGTACCACTAAAAATCGCTGCAAATGTTTACACTATGGACACGCAGGGTAAATAAAAGACTGACGAGCTGCAGCCAAGAGCGTGCCAATCCAAATTGAAATATATATGCATCAACAAAATCAAAAGGAAAGAATTCCACACCGCCCCAGTCAGAAGTTCACGAAATAAGAACTGTCAGAGACCCTCCCCAAGCTAAATGTCAAGCGTTCAAAAAACTCGAGCGATTTCGCACTATTTGACTCCAAAGCCAAAGCACCAGTGCCAAGAAAACGACAAAATTCAAAAAAAAAAAAAAAAAGAAAAGAAGAAGACAACACTTTTTCAGATACATACCATACGCCTTAAGCCAGTTTAGATATAGGTATCCAAGAATTTGTTTAATCGCACGTACTTTTTGCAACAACTTTCGCGAGGAGAAAATGTTTTTTTTTTTTATAATCTACAAAATTTCATTCAGAAATAAAACAGCAAAATCACGATCGCGGGAGCTATTCAAAAACAGTTCACTGATATATTGTATACACACAGATAGCGGCGCACTTCTAATTTAGACGAAATCTCAGAACAGACTGAATGTCTGAAATTGCTCGTCAAGATAACAAATCTTGCGTAACACGAATGAGTTCGGTCGGTCTCGGTTGGTTCGTGGATCGTGGTTCCTTCGACAACGCCAATCGTATTGATGGTGATTTCTTTGGTCGTGGTACTCGCACTTGTTCTCGGTCGTCTCCGTCGTCCGTCTGACTGTCGGCCAAAGTGTGAGATATTAAAGATACTTTTGTGTCTGCAGGGCGCACCCCAAGCGGAACAAAATTAAGGCACAAACAAGACACAATATTGAAATTGATTGCATCTGAGTGGGAGCAGGACAAAAAACTAACAGAAGTTTGTGACTTTGTGTACGAAAGGAGATGCTCGCTTTGCTTTAATTAGGTCAGGAAAGGGATAAGCCCATAAAAGCCGAGACGGTGTTTGTGAAAAAGAGAAATTTACATAACGCACACGAGAGGCGAGGCACGATCGGCAGCAGGTAGAGCAGACAGCAGAGGTACTTCGCGCCCTTTTTTTTAAGCGCTTGAGTCATAGTCGAAATCATTAAGATGCAACCCTTAAAGACCGGGAAGGTGTGGTCAGTTTTCATGGCAATGTCGCAGGTGCATCGTTAACATTTTATGACCAAACACGGGTTTTTCCAATTCCGTAATCAACTTGACATATTATTGAGATCATAAATAACCTGATGCATTTACGGCAGGTAGTGGTAGATAAAGATTAAGAACATTTGTTTGGCGCAAACAAATATGGTAGCAGTTCCACGCGACTGTCTCCAAGGAAGCAAACATACACTTGGCTGATACGGATACCGCAAGTCAACCCCAGCAGATGGTCTCAGGTTTAAACAGATATTACGCTGGCGAAGTGTACTCGTATCTACTGTTATGTGTGCGGTTACGTGTACAAGATACAAGTCCGTGATCAACATTCATCACATCTATATGTATGTATGTGTTATTTGCTTAACTACTGGCATTATGTTTGGATTGCGTTGGAGTGGAATCCGATGTGACACTGACACTTTGCCTTGAGTCCCGTTATCTAGATAGAGACGGAGAAGGGTTTTCTTTCTGTCTAAAGTGGAGCGCCACGATATGGAATCATGTAGTCATTCACCTTGATCTTGAAAGTGTGGATTTATGGCTGGTGAGGGTGACACTCACGTAAACGTCGAGATAGCACAGCGGCGGGTAAGTGGTAGGCAGCTCTGTGTACCTATATGGTTCAAGTGGAAAGGTGTCTAGAGCATGCACTCATGAGTTCATGGAATTGCGGTAGGCGCACTAGTTTGGAGAAATGTTAAATATTTATTGTAAATGGTACACTCCTCTGGATTATGAGGGCCTATTACCGGATACAATTTATGGCGACTCCAGTTCTTAAGAACTTAAACATGACGCTTTATGACTTACGTTACAAAAAGTGGCACATAAGTAGCTGGGAATTCTTTTTAAATATTATCAGCAAGGGTAGGCGCAGTGGCTTAGTGGTTAGTGTGTTGGACTATTAAGCGAGGGGTCCCAGGTTCGAGTCCCGCAAAAATCCCAATTCCAAATTAGGGTTTTTTCCACCTCTCGCGAATGACTGGACAAACATCCAAGATTGTAACCGTCTTGAAAGAGCTCCTCAATTAGTCGTTTGGAATCGGCATAAAATTGTAGATCCCTTCCATTCGTTCCAAAAATTAAGAACTCACACAAAACGAATGGTTGTGAGAAGCTAAACCAAGGGTCCCAACGGACCTGTTGCGACTATTTATTTATTTTTTATCAGCAAGGGAAACTTAGCCAGATCCATAATTCTGTGGCAAAGAGGAAGAACAGAATAAGTCTTTGACTTGTGTCAAAATTGATTTAATCTTACGATCGGACGCAATGTGTCTAAATTTTAAATATATTTTTTTTTCATTCAAATATCTCTTACGGTTGCTGGGTTATGAATCAAGAAAAAAACGCATAAATCGTCTTCCCAAATCTAAAGTCAAACCTTTAACCCGCCCTCATGAAAAGTGCCTAAGAATGACTTATGCTGTTTTTCCAAGTTGCCACAGAATTATCTAGTTTCAAATAAAGTTTCTGGGAATGAAAACGGAGTTTTGTGCTAGCAAGAAGCATTGAAAAATAAGTAGTTGGTGCAACAGGTCCGTATATCCGTATCCAACCATTCGTTTGTTTTTTGGGCGAATGGAAGGCACTTATAATTCTGTGCCAGCACCGGTTGGCTGAATTGGGACGTTTGTCAGACTTTTTAAAAAAAATGATACAGCGGCAAATACCTTGAAGGCTAATTCTGACTTTCGGGGAATCTAACCTAGGACACCTCTCTTAGCAGTCCAACGCACTAGCCACTAAGACACTGCGTTCTATATACTGAAGCAATATACATAGTTTAATAAAATGCGACTGGTTGTGCTGTTCGGTTCAATGGCCTTCGATCTAGACACCTAGTCTTCTTTATGGATAGAAAACGGCGTTGAAATATCCATCCGAAGTCCAAATCATTACAGTTACTGACTCTGAGAATACCTTGTATCACTGAGAAGAGTTTTTAATTCAAATACTCCAAAAAGTAAGAGCTCGTGTCAATAAAAAAAAAAAAAAAACCCAAATTGTTGTCACTAGTCAAATAAAAAGACCTAAATTTTTGACCAACGATTTTTCAGGGCTTTTATTTTGTCTTATCAAGAAAACCATCGCTTGAAAGAGTCACTTGTACATTTTCCGAGTCGATTTGATCCAAATTGAATACGCTTGAATTTCTAGGTTCGGTTCAACAGCGATGAGCTCTTCCTCTTTTATATATAAAACAAAATGAACACCCTGTGCAATGAAGTATGTAGATATGTTAAAACGAAAGATCTATGATTGGCACAATAGCACCGATCTTCTAGGAAAAGCCTATGCCATACAAAATAATCCTCCATAAGGAACCAAGCGCTCTAAATTTGAGAAGGGAAATTTTGGCAGACATTTTGTCAACACTCCTTTAATAAAGTCTACAGCCAGATGGAAGATAGAGCCAAAATCTTGAAAAGAACATCTTCGACAATCAGTTTTTAAACACACTTTTGGTGAAGTGTTTTGTGGGTACCTGATCAGGTCAATTTCATATCTTCTTTCAAGTATTAAATGAGGTTGAAATCTTTCGATAAAATTTGACCGGAGACTCTTTATAACCGGAGAAACGTTCATATTTGGTCTACACTTCAGAACTAAGAAACGAGCTCATTAAGACATAAGATAGGTACAAAGTCCGTCCCTCTGTCTAGTCGTCTGGCCTGAAAACATACTGACTGTCCGTCTGTCGGAAGAGTCGAACACATTTTATCAAAAAGATCGCTATCACTGTCTGCTGTAAGGTGGTTCTAAAATAATGGATGGAAATGAAACGATCCTTTTCTGAAACACACTTAACATTTTGTCTTACCATATGCCCCTCTATTTGCCAAACCGCTGCCGACAATCGACATAGTGTTAGAATTGATAACACTATCTAGTCTGCTATGAAATCCTTAGCAAATAATATCATAAACATGAAAGGTAGCTGCTGGCTAGGCTTCATTCGTTCATCACGTGCGAAACAAATAGAATGTGAACCTGCAGAGATAGGTAAATGGGTAATCCAATTGTAGGTATATTTACTTTACTTTTGATGGTGCTACAGTCCAACCATACTTTGTTAAAATCACTGCAAAGTAGACCACAAACTATAAGTAGAAAGCCAACGGAATATATTGCAATCGAAAGGCTCTTTTTTAACACCGGTATGAGATGTTCTTTGAGTGGAGGCTCCACTGTGGAGTAGAAAGTTTTGCAGTTGCGTTTGAAATTTTAAACTATACTGACATTGCGACTGAAAGAGTTGGCAGACGGTCAAAATATTTTCCGCCAGATAAATCGGAAATTTTTCCACTCCGCCCCCTCTCGCGAACAAACATCCGAGAGTAGAACTGTCTTGGTTAAGGCCCTTTATCAGTTTCGTCTGGAAGTGGTTATAAACAGTGTGGCCACAGTGGAATATAAAATTTCACTTGTGGAATATTTTTAAGCTGCAGAGAAAATATTTTTTCCAAATAATATTCGCATATAAAAGTGGAATATTTTGTTTTCCAAAATCAATTTTTAGATAACAAAATATTCTCCTTAAATAAGAAATCAATTCTTAACTGAAGTTGATTTTATTACTCCTAAATCGCAAAATTCACGTTTGAGGTCTTTTAACACTAATGGTTATTTTCCCATATATATAGGTAGTCTGTTTCTTGTCACCATGAAATAATATTTTTTGTTGCAATTATATTTTTATTTTAATTTTAAATTTATATTTTTTTTTTAACTTTGTTTGAAATAAAATTTTATTTGTTTTGTATTCATGTCTTAAAATTCGTTTTATATATTTTATTTGCATTACAAAAATAAAATGCTGAAGTGGAACATTAATTTCTTTTCTTCCACTTTTCAGAGTAAATGGAATATTTTTGAGAGAAGCTGATGGTCACATTGGTAATAAAATCAGCACTTTTTACTCTTATATTTTGCATTTGTAGAGTTCTGTTTGCGTTGCCTTTGGTAATTATTTTTTTGGGGGGACTGAGACTTAATTTTATGATGAAATATTTGCCAATGGAATCGATCAAAGCATTTTTCACGGCTCTCTGAGCTGTTGGGCTAGAATTTTGGGGATCGTAAACCCCTCTTGCCTGATTCAACTGAGAAATCTCGGACAAAGAATTGTTACGAGTGCAGTCGTTAGCCTTGGTGATATTTTTTGATTTAATGAAATACATTTTATTTGATCATGTTATAGATATCACTATGTAGAAGCTCAGCATTTAGATGAAGCCGAAAGCTGATTGACAGTTGAAAATATTTTAAAAAAGTACTCGCTGCTTCAAGTATCGAGAGCTGTTCCCAGTCGGCTTTGCCCGTGGTAAGGAACTTTGTTGCTTAGATTATCTTTTCTAAGATTCCGCTCACATTTAGAAACGTGCAATGTTTTTACAGTGCAGAGTTTTAGAATCCCTGAGTATAGAGAAAAAATGTTTTTACAGTGCAGAATTTTAGAATCCCCGCGTATAGAGAAAAAGCCTTTACAACGTTCTCAAACTCGAGGTTATGTTGAAACAATGTGTTGTTGCCACTAGTAATATTTGCATACCTGAAATACCAAAAATAAATAAGCAACGTTTTACAAATTATCGAAAATCCAATTTCAAATTAGTACAAAAAATTTGTCCGTAAAGAAAATTTCCGATATCAGGCAGAACATTTGACAAACAACACTCTCACTGTATACTTCGATTAAAATTGAAAACAAAAAAAGAAAATTCCCAGTACAAAATCTATGGAAAATCAATTTTTACGAATTTTCCAATTTTAATTTCCTTGGTCGGAGACAGACACAACATAGAAAAGATAGCTCAAATCGGACAATCCACTCTCGTGTTATGGGCGGTCTTACGGATGCAACATTCGTTTATATAAATATAGATAGATTAAAGATTGATGTAGGTGCAGTATCTTAGTGGTTAGTGTGTTGGACTACTAGAGACCCCTCGTCCCAGGTTCGAATCCCGCGAAAACCCAAATTCCAACTTAGGGTTTTTTTCACTGCTCCACCTCTCGCGAACGTCTGACAAACATCCGAGAGTATAAATGTCTTGAAAGAGCATCCCAATTAGCCGTTTGGAGTCAGCATACAATTCTAGATCCCTTCCATTCGTTCCAAAAATGAATGAACTCAAACAAAACGAATGGTTGTGAGAAGCTAGGCCTAGGGTCCCTCCGGGCCTGTTGTGCCAACTATTTATTTTTATAGTTGGTTAAGTTCTACAGAGTTGAATTTCACTTACGACCGAGAACATTTGGTGGAAATTGATAGATCCGTTATTTTCAACCGGGTTTCCAAAGCTTGACTAGGTTATTTTTAATCCACTCAGTCTGTAGGAGCTGTATTAACAGTATTACTGATAACTCCCAGCTTAACGAATCTGTTGTTACAGATATCTCATAACCGATTGGAATAAAATCAGTCAATTAAACAGATCATGCACAAAAAGTCAATGCACTGGATTCTCAAACAGAGTACCACTCCATTGAAGAAGCCACCTCGCCTACACTTAAGCCGACCACTTGGGAACCTTTCGACAAACGATTGCACCAAATACAGCATTACAGCCCTCCATCAGTAAGGAGCAAACAATATTCCATAACGACTCTTGAAAAACCATCAACTTGAATGATGAGTAATCAGCGACCAAACTTCAGACGACAACACAGTTCAAATCCAATGCCAAATTACACCACTCGTCTTCGAAGGAACCTTCGCCCTCCGCGTGTGCCACTTCTTCTACACCCTCTTCAATCAATTGTAATCCGAAGATAAACACAAACGTCCTACATGACCAGATCTCTCATTTACATCTTTTGCAGACGCACGGTTACTGGTGATGGTGACTCTTGGGAACGTCCTTGAAGTAATACAATTTATGTGAACAGATTATGAATGATGGCTTCGGTACAGTGTGTTTAATTGGTATCTGACAGTCTCTTTCTCTCTTAATTGCAAACCAACAAGCTCGTTATTTAGATTTCATAATCCCCTGTCGATGGGAAGAGTAAGCCCCTCAAGGGTATCATGATGAAGCCCTGCAACCGCACCAACAAAGTTACTCTAATCAAAGAAACTCTGCCGAATTGGAAACAACTTACATCCCCAGATCGCACAACCGCCGAACGTAAATGACCATAAGGCCGATGTTACTTAACGCCTTGGACGCGTGTCACGGGCCGACGATACTGTATCTGTATCCATCTGTGTCGAATTTGTTACAGTTTTTTTTTTTTTTTTTATTCACACGTTCCCCTGGCGGTGGAGAGGGATGTGTGTTTTGGCCGACTTACGTTCCATTTCTTTTAGCAGAAGCATTTGTTAGCAGCACCATGTTGGTATAGTCGCAGCCCTATATTCAGCGTCATCTCTGTTATTTGCGCTCGGATTTGTCACTTGTTGATGCGCATACTAATCAAGAGAAACTGCGCCTGTTTGGCCGCGTTGTCGATGTCGATTTGTTTCCATTTCGGACAATATTGCCGCATGCATTCTGTGATTCTGTCATTGCAAAACCTCACATGCAACACGGTGCGATTAAGCGCATTTTGTCCACACTTCATTCTGATGACGGACGCGCTGATGACGATTACAGCGTTCCAGAGCCATTCCCTCCCGCTTCCAGATGACAGTTTGGGGCTATAACTACCATACATTTTTATGCTGTTGTGTTACATCAGCAGACACAATGTTGACAGGGATTTTTTATTTTTCAATCAAGCCGCGTTGTTACTGTTGGTGCGACAGCAGTTGTGTGTACTTTTAATGACTTTTTATGGGTGGCAGTTGCGTGGGTGTGTACTGGATGTGTACAGCGCGTCGAACCGCACGACAAGTGAATTTCATTTGCAGACATTCGAAATGGTATAATTGAAAAATCGGCTTTGTTTTTTGTGTAGTCGCGCTCCGGGCGTGTTATATTGGATAATTGTGTGTGTAACACACATTCAATTATTTGGGTTAGCAAAAACAACAAACTGTCTGTCTGTGCGACCCAAATTTGGTAATTCGATGATTGTGGCAAGTTCGTGAGGCACTTGTTTAGAATAAATTAAATTGGGTTTTTGACTTGATATACATATTTCGTTTTTTTGCTGCTGAGGGGTTGATTTTGCAACGCACAGTGATTGGTACTTTTACCACGCGTAAATGTTTTTTTTTTTCGATTTCAAAGCAAATAAAAAATTGTTGTGTCAACAAATATATTGTACTTGCATTTGGAGTTATTAATTGAACTGGTAATTGCCGCGGGAAATGTTTTCTGTTGACACGACAACTTGCAATCATGTTTGCCAATACTTTTGTAGATGTTTTGACGATTTTGTCGGTTTTTTCAATTGAAATGGGATGCACTTTGGAATGGTGTTGTAAGTGCTGGATGGGGGAAGACATCTTTAAAGAGTAGTCCATTGAAACTCATTTTTCTTCATTCGTAGTGGAATTGGTTGGTTGGTTGGGTTAGGAGTGACTTTCGGTGAGGATCACTTTGAACCAAGTAGGTAAGTATCAGAATGGCCACTGGGGAGAATACGTGGGTAAGACTGTCCTATCCTGGAACCAATTGCCGTGAAATGGCGTACTAAGATTATGAAAGAAACATTTTTTTTCAAGAAGAACTATTAGGCATACACCAACTCGTCTCCAAGATTTGGGCAGACGAAAGTATGCCTGATGAATGGAACCTCAGCATCGTTTGCCCGATCCACAAAAAAGGAGACTCTCTAAACTGCGCCAACTATAGAGGCATCAGTCTCCTTAACACTGCGTATAAGATCATGTCTGCTGTACTATGTGAACGCCTGAAACCTTTCGTCAACGATCTGATAGGCAGATCCTGGAAAAAACCCAAGAAGTCCAGATCGATACTCACCATCTTTTTATCGATTTTAAGGCCGCATATGACAGCATTTATAGAGACGACATAACAGAGCCATGTCTAGTTTTGGCATCCCCGCCAAACTTGTCAGATTGTGCAGAATGACGATGGAGAACGCTCGCTGCTCCGTAAAGGTCGGAAGCAATCTCACCGAGACCTTTGATGTCAATAAAGGATTTAGACAAGGCGACGCGCTGTCATGTGACTTCTTCAACATCATTCTTGAGAAAATTGTGCGAAACTCACAAGCTAACACCAGAGGCACAATTTTCCATAAGTCTGTGCAACTACTTGCATACGCTGACGACATTGACATTGTTGGCAGAACACAGCGAGTTGTCACTGGAGCGTTTGCTAGTATTAGTACAGAAGCGGCAAAAATGGATTTAGTGGTGAATGAGGGTAAAACAAAATATATGCTGTCAACAAGAAGGGACACACAACATCTACGAATCGGACAGAACGTCACGATAGACAGCTATAACTTTGAGGTAGTTAGGGACTTTGTCTACCTCGGATCCGCTATTAACTCTGAAAATGACATCACCTCAGAAATCAAGCGAAGAATTACACTTTCCAACCGCTGTTTCTTTGGCTTAAGACGGCAATTGATTAGTAAGGCCTTGTCAAGAAGCACTAAGGAGATTCTATATAAGACTCTCATCATCCCTGTCCTGCTCTATGGCGCAGAAGCATGGACCCTAGCAAAAACGGATGAGGATCTTCTTGGTCGCTTCGAACGCAAAATTCTTCGAGTGATTTTTGGTCCCGTTTGCGTTGCCGGGATTTGGAGGAGAAGATTTAACAGCAAACTATACGAGCTGTACAGCGACATCGACCTGGTCAGAAAAGTACGCATTAGTCGTCTGAGATGGTTAGGACATGTAGAGCGAATGGACACCAACGCTCCGGCCCGGAGAGTCTTCGATTCCAACCCGGAGGGACAACGCAGTAGAGGAAGACCTCGCCTTAGGTGGCGCGCGCAAGTGGAAGGGGACCTCAACCAACTTGGAGTGCGCAACTGGAGGCAGTTAGCCAAAGATCGCACTAACTGGAGAGGCGTATTGGTTGAGGCCCAGGTCCACCCCGGACTGTAGCGCCACCTTAAGTAAGTAAGCAGGCGAATACAGGGTGATGCAAAAATCACATCAAAATTAATAAAAAAAAAAACAAGAGATCTGTTTCTATTTTTTTTATTTTGGTGTGATTTTTGATTTACCCTTTGCTCGCCTATATTATACTCTCTCTCTTTTAATCTTCTTTCGGGGTGAAACGCGATGACGATATAACTCGGTAAGCACTGGGCCAATTTGTATGATTCTTCTTTTGTTTTGTTCGTATTGTTGTATTTCAGGTTTAGACAGTCCTAAAAGATATGATATTTTTGGACCCGATAGGTGGCGCCGTTGTCGATCTCCGAAATCACTCAACCGAATTCAATTAAATTTTGTGGATCTGTATGGTTGCTTCCAGTTTGAAAGATATGATTGTTTTGGACCCTTTAGGCGGTACTTTGCAAAACATAAACGGTATAGAAAAACCGGTTGTGGCACCTGCTATTCAAAAATAAAATGAAACGCATGCCCCTATTATGGAAGACAACTGAACTTAGTTGTGTTGTCTTCATGGCAACTCAACTTTGAGACAACCAAACAAATTTTTCGTATTTATCAAGACAACCTTTTTCAGTTGTCTTTAGAAAATAAATTGCCATCTTTAAGGAGCATATTGAAAATCTAAATCAGCTGTTAAATATCAATTTTGTGAATTTATTTGTGGAAATTGGAAAAGTTAAAAACCAAAACAATGGAAAGTAGTCTTGATTTATTTTTTGGTGACTCCAACACAACTCAGTTGTCTTCTATAATACATACACACAACTGAAAAGACAACCATTTTATTAGTTGTCAATTAATAGGATGATAGTTGTCCTTTGACAGACAACTAGTTGTAATCGATAATTCCAATTGGAGAAAGACAAACTTGGTTTGGTTGTAGTTGTCTTCCATAATAGGGGCAGCAATTTCTTAAGTTGTATAATTAAAATGATTAATGGACAAAGTCCCAATAAAGCACTTTGCGATATGTGAGCAGGACTTAATACGAAAGGTAGGGGAAAAGCCGGGTGGGTAAAGCTATATATAAAAGAGACTGACGTCCGTATATGCACTCATAATTCAGGAAGGGATCGGTCGATTTTTATGATTTTTGGGTTAAATTCGCATGAGCCCAAGGAAGGACATAGGCTACCTTCTGTCGTCAAAAAACAAAACTTTATTACAATTAGTTGAATTTTTGCAATCTTTGGATGTTCAGTAATTTTGTGCAGTTTTAATGTCTAATTTTAATTTTAAATTTCCAATATTTGTTTTTCTTATGGGTATTCGTTTGTTGTGAGTGTCAAACGTTTGGATTTATAACATTTTTAACATTGAATTGATTGTTTCTTATAAGTTTTGTGAAAAACAATAACTTTTACTGAAATCAAGGATGGGGCGATTTCGACAAAAGCACATGGGGTTGATGGATCGTCAAGATATTCAAACCTTATATTTTTTAAGGACGTTGGTATGGGCGATACAACGTGCAATGCTTTTTTTTTTAAACAAATCCTTTTATTTTACATTTATCCTCTACCTACTTTTTTTTTTTTGTGATCTCAGAACTAGAATGTGATTTTAAATTTATTTATTTTTAATTTACCATTTTAGTTTAAAAATGAATTTTCATTCAAATTGAGTATTGATTCTAAATACATTGCGTCATCTACAATCATGACGAAAGTGCACCATTCGGATGACGATTGTTACCCACCATGCGGCAGATTCGCCTTTTCAGGGCGGTTTTAAATCTTGTTTTTTGACTATCTCTATCAGAGTGAAGTTTAACTTTTAAGAAATTATTTATTTTCGTAAAAAAAAAAAAAAAATAGCTTTCAAAGAAAAAGAAAAATTTTTAAATATTTATTTGCGAAAGAAGTGTTGAATCTGCCCCACCACACCCACGAAATCATTCATAGTGAACGTCATCTAATAATACAGAACTGTTCATTATTATAATGAACGTATGGCCACTGTTGGAATAGGTAACTGTCTGCACAAAACTGTAGATCCCTTCCACTTGTCTCAAAAATATAAATAAATAAAAACGAATAGTATGAGGATTTCTTAAACCAACTCCTAGTTAGTATTTGTTTTCAGCGATCTTGGCAGTTTCTAAAATGCATGAAGCATATTTTCTTACAGCTTTTTTTTACAGCATGTTACTGTCCAACTTTCAGAACTTTTACGTACTGTACATTATATTAGGTATTTAAATTTCTGTGGAATAATAAAAAATATTTTTCTTACTTTTCAGATAATTTAATTGGCGTACTTTGAGGTATGTACCTTATTATTTTCTTAGTTCTACGAGTTCAAATTTCCAGCCTCACATTCATTCCTCAAATATTAAAAAAACAAATACATAAGTCCAAAAAACAAAAAACACAAAAATCTGCTGATAATTTTGCACAAAAAAAAAAAAAAAATTTCTGAAATTCTGCGCGATTTCATTGTTTTGAGAAAACCCGGCTTCCTATTGATAAACCCGTTTGGGCACCAAATGTACATCTCCCCTGTGCCGAAAATTTGATTAATACAGTTTTAATGCTGCCGTTACTTTGTGCATACCCACACCAACGAGTAAGTCTTCCTCCTTCTGATAAGGAAACCGCGATATTCGGGTAGTCCACTGAAAAGTTGATAATTTCTGTATTTTTTTGCGGTTATGATTTTACCAAATTTGTGAAAACACAAACAGACATGAGTCACTGACTTTTATGAATTAATAAATACACACACGCTGTTTTTTTTTTTACTTTGATAACGCCTTCAAGTTGAGTTGTAGCGATGCCACTCATCTTATAGCATTGATAAGCAAAATTCGCTGTGAACTACGTCGTAGTGATTTATTAGCAACAGAATCTAGAACAGGGATTGTGATTTGTGTAATAATAATAAGAATGAGCAAATAGCTGGTGTAATCTTAGCACTTAACCTTATCTCAAAAGGAGTGACTTTGCGAGTACTATCACTGAATTGACAGTCACTATCAGTTGGGTCGGTTAAGCCTTTAGGAAATAAAATCGCTCGATCACTGGTGCAAAAGTTTGGGATGCTTTTAAATTAAATAACGAAGATCGACCTGGTGATCTGTTCCGTAACTTGTTGTATTTCTCCTTTCATTGTGATGAGTTACAATAATCATAATCACTTTGAACGTTCCGCCATCGAAGTTGGATAGCTGTCAAAAAAATAAATAAGCAGTTGGTGCAACAGCTCCCGGTCCCTAGACCTGGGCTCAAATTCTCTAAGGCGGAAACGTTGAAAAGTTTTCGGGCGCACGATTCATTTTGCTCTAAGTTGCAGAAGTAAATCGTTCATGCACACGAAAACATTTCAAGCATGCCAAGATTTTTTCCAAACCATTCGTTTATGTACTCTTTTTGTGGGCAAATAAATACTTAAAATGAAACCAAAAACATTTTTTAGAAAACAGATCCCAAGGCAATTTAATTTTTCTTATTTCATGCCCTCATCGAGTGTGGGCACATGCTTACATAAGTCATAAGTATGTAATCGTGGTTTGTTTTAAAAACAATGTTATCTCAGGCCAAGGAAATAAATTATTGTATCACGTATTTTCATACTTGAACCACCTAAATTCCAAATACAAATCACAACCACCAAATGAGATTAGAAATTGTTGAGGACAGCAAAACATACAGCTGCGTGAAGATTAAGTCCTCGTGCACATAGCAATTGCTTTTGCTAGCGTTAATTGTTGTATGCCTATAGAAAGTTCCATTAACACTGATCCGACTTAGACAGGATGAAGAGGCGCGATCAGTGATTTTTTTCCAATAAATTAGACATTCGAACACCCAACCACAAAATAATAATTTCCCTCTGATCGGCATTATCAACATTCTCCTGCTATTGCCAAATACTCCGTTCCCGATGATGGTGAATATTCAACAAACATATCCAAGAGTGCAATTCGGAATCGCCACTAAATTCTGTGTGCCTCCTTATAATATAATCGAATCTGCCCATTTATTTACTTATTGATGTGTAAACATCTAAGCGCGCGTTGTTGGAATCTGGTGGAGTAATTCCACACATTTAATTTACGGGGACGGAAATGCGTCACTGTGTTTTATCATTGCGTACGTTTTTTTTTATTTATTTATTGATCATCTCAACATGTTCAAATCACTTTATTTTCCTTGTTAAAAACCATTTGAAAACTTCCACACATGTTCGAAATGTGACTACCAAAAATATTCTCAATCAGACCGCCAGTGTGCAGGCAGCCTTACACTCGATCATTAGTCAAGCAACCTTTTGTAACAAAGTAAAATAAAATTCTTATCAAAACCGCCAGACTTTTTCTGTCCCAAAATCGTGAAATGCGGTCTACGCACTCCGAAGCCTTGAAGCTCAACTCAATTCTTCCACCGACACAAACAGCGGCTTATCGTCGAACAACCGAATTTCTTAAGAAAATCTAAAAAATGATACGAAAATTATAGCCACTAAAAAATACTTTTTTCTTTTTAATAGAAAAATAATTACACCGTGAAGTGTGTAAAATTCATGGACATGGTCAAATCACCCAAAACGGCTATCTCGTATTATTGTTCGTTATGTTGCGACAACATGTTGAACTTGAATTAAAAATACTGTTGTGCGGTGTTGGTGGTGTGGCGGCGGCGGCGGCGTGAGAAGAAGCTAGAGAAATTCTGCTGCCGTGATCATGTTTTACTGTTTCACAGTGTTGTTGGTTTTTTTTTTTCTTCTCTTCTTCACTTTACGGTTTTTATTTTTTTTATTTTTTCATTGTTTATATTAATTTTCTATTTTATCTAAGCTCGTTTTTTTTTTTTTGTGTTCTTTTGCTTTAAAGTGACATCAGATCTTGGATAACACGATCTTTGTTGTCAATGGTAGTCACGTGAATGTGATCATGTGGAATAAAAGTGCTGTGAGAATATTGCCATTATTTGCTCTATGAAGGGGATTGGATTTTGTGTGTGTTTTTTTTTTGTTTGGCACAAGTTTAAAGGTTAAGCACGACGTCGAGTGTTGTGGTTCGCGGGCAAATGCACAAATGGGTGTTTAAAGTATAGGACACGTAAACATAGACATGTAGGGCTTGTTTTTTGAAGCTTCGTTTTACATTTTGTAATATATGGGGTACTGAGAAAAATAACAACAGCTCACTCAGATGCGGGTACATAGTGCAGACGTTGTTAAGTTGCTTCTAAGCTTTAAGGAGATGTACAGCTCTAACTTTGTGATAAGATTTAATTCACAATTTTGAATGAGTGATACGGTCGTGAATCGTCTCACTATTCGGTAGCGCTTGTAGCTTGGAAAAAATAATATGGATTCAGAATTATAAGGAGACGGTGTCAGTAGCAAGTACGTTTCACTTAATTTTAAGCTTATTACAAGTTATATCGGATGAGGGTTAAGTACCAACGTAGTTTGCGATATATTTTAGAAAAAATTGGTTCCTTTTTGTAGTTAAGTGCTCTCAATCAACGAACATGAAACAAATTTAAAACAAGAAAAGTATGTATATATTTATGGACAGGTTCACCACCTAACCTAACTAAGCCTTACAAAGACTTCCTTTCCTGGAAAATGTCATTAGTAGGTATAAGGCAGTCTCTTCTGCGGTCTAATTAAATTTGTCTTCTGTAAAACCCCCGACTGATCGGTATTTCGGTGTGGTTTTTCTATAACACACGACTGCTGCCCGCCGATACTGACTTTAGTAGATTAATAGAAGTGATTTTAATTAAAATTGGAAAATATTTTCTAACTTAAAAATAAATAATAGTTGCCCGTATGATACCCTAGGCCTAGGTTCTGAAATTCATCCATTTTTGTGAGGTTTTTATTTGTTGGGACTCACGGAATGGACCTACAATTTTATGGCTAGTACCAACGTCTAAATTCTAATGCTTTTCAATGACAGTTATATGTACACTATGGGGCGTTTCTTCGACGTTGTCGAGATATGTAGAAAAACGCGACTTACATTTTTATGATTCTCGGATGTCAGCAAATATTAAGAATTTGGGACTTTTACTTTAGAAGATGCCGCTATTCACAGATAATCGAAAGTTCCTTTTTATTAAACGCTTAAGAGTTACATTTGGTAATTTTTCTACTCGACGCGAATCTTAAATTTGCATCGACCTTTTTTTTTTTTTTTGGTAGGGTAAACCTATGTTAACTATGGTATTCCAATAGCTTAATGCTGGTTCGGCAGCCCAGATAGGAGAGGTTAGAGCCAGACAGGAGACAACCTTAAACTGAATCGTTTTCGTGTTCTGTAAGAATTCAGAGATTTTTTTTTTAATTTGCATTAGCAGTTATAAAGTGAATATACTGATGGACGTGTGTGGGGGTCCAAATGAAGTGAGATTTTCTGAAAGTGTAAACTAAAAGTGGTTGGAATTATTTTAAGGTGCATATTCAAAATGGTTGAAAAAAAAGAAAAAGTTGGTAATATTTGCTAAAAATAAGTTTTGCGTTGCTGTTATTGCATTTTTAATGACTGTTGCAGTTTTAATTTTAATTTAAAGTACAGTATTGAGTTTTAAAAATAAATCATGAACAGCGATCGACTTTTGGGTACCTAGTCATTTTTGAGAAATAATTAAACAAAAAATTGTTTATTCGAATTTTTTGGGAAAAACTAAGCACGGGATCTTATTTGGAATACCGATGTTGTCTTTAGATGTATTTTGATAAAAATCGTTAAAGCGGTTTTTTGTAAAGTTTGGCAGACAAAACAGTAGGTACCAAATATTTCAAATACATATTTCCTTAGTTTGAAAAATACTATGGGTTAAAAATTGAGCTTAAAACTGAGTATAAGTTATTGTAGGAGCATTACCTGTTTTTAGAGTTTTATCGAAATCGAAAATGGGGTTTTTGAGATATGAGCAGTTTTTAAAATTAGCGTTTTCGGCTAAAAATTTTCCAATTGAATATTAAGGACGCAATTTGAGAATATCAATTTTACTCTAAGTTTGCATTTTGGTCAAAATCGTTATTCCTGTTTTCAGGTAATACTAAGGAAAACCAAATTTTTAAAAAAAAATACTTTTTTCAAAAATCCACTATACGATAATTTAGAGAAAAACTGAGTAAATAAAAAAATTACCTTAGAAAGTTGTCGAAATTTCAAAAGTACCTTTATTCGAAATGTTTGCCAAAAACTGGATATGCAGTCATGGTAACCTCAGCTACTTAAGCTAAAATATCAATTTTGGTTGAAATCGTTAGAGCCGTTTTCGAACAAATCAAACTGGTAGGTATACAAATTTTATATATGGGAAGTACCATTGAAATAGAAGTTACCGTGCAAAAAAAAGTCAGTCCCGAACTATAAGCTTCCAAACTCCAAATCCGAAGTTTGAACGAAATCCGGGCAGAAGTTTAGGCTGTAGGCTCGGCACAGACTGACAGACAGACAGACAGACGAACAGGCGGACAGAATTTTGCTACCCACTTTTTTGAGTTCGTCTATCATCGTAATGTCAGAATTGATTAACATCTCGAACTCGAAATTTTGTACTGTGAATACAATGGGGTATACGATACCAATAAACATTTCTAGTTTCGACTCTAAATGTTTGTAGTTCACAGTGGCTATATTTTCCAAACCAAGTTCTTAATTGTGAGCTTCCGTAAATTTATAGTCGAGACTAAAATTTGTTATGAGTACGTCGCAGTATCTTTCTGAGTGGGGAAGCGAGTAGTAGCGACGATTCTCGCTTGTTTGGGGGTTACCCTGACAATTTCTGTTGGGAAATTATGTCGAATTTCAGTTTGCGAATTATTGTTTTTGAGAGAACAACTCTTACTTTCTCCTACGACGTAATGGAGAAAGTTTGAAATGGGTATTGATAAGTTCGCTGGAAATTCTTACTTGAAAAGATAGGAGCTAAATTGATAAATCACCCATAGCGACCTTCAATATACAATAGTTCTCGTCAAATCAAAACGATGTTGGGTTACTTTTTAGACTCAAATCGATGGGACCTAGCTTATATGGTTGTAGTTATATGCGCTTTCCAACTCCAACTACGGTCTTGCTGTTATTTCCAAACTCAACACAATATACCCACCTTTACTTCTCGTTGCATATATCAAATAGTATCTGCCGGATACGAAAAACCCCATCGTTAGCAAAATTTGCCATCCAAACACACTCTTACAGTCAAGTAAGTTGACACACCTTTGGCTTTTGTGACTATGATCCCAATTACCATGTATAACTTTCAAATAACACAATACCAATCGGTATCACAGACTACCTAAACCTGACCAATAATCGACTTTGCATAATTCCCACAGACGTCTTAAATTACATTACCCCCCATACACGACCCAGCCCTCCTCAGTATAAAAGATTGTCTTCTGTATTTGGTCGGATATCTCTCTCTCTGCGGATCGGCGGCGCTTATTTGCAATTTGCAAACCTCAATAGGTCGCTTTGGGGCAACTTTTACAAAAAATAAAACCTGAAAATCGAAACCAGTTCTTCGCCGACATTCACGACGTCAATACGGTGCGGATATCATTAATTTGATAGCCACAAATGAGATTCGTAATTTTGTCACCTCTACACGGGTGGCCGGATCTTCCCTTTCTCCATCAGTCAAACGTCCAAATCTGTCTTAATTCACACCAATAAATCTTCAAGATGGAAAAATCAATCTCTCTCACTCCGTCACACATTTCAAAGATTTTAGTTGTTTTAATGCAGTCATAACAACAGTTCATAATCTCAAATCAGAAAGTAACAACACTCAGAACAGAGTATGCACCGATCAAGGCTATTGCAGAGTTACCTCTCACTGTATACATTGTGTATACACATTTCAGGTTTGTGGCCACAAACGAAGATAGAGTGGGAAATGATATTTATTTATTTATTTATTATCTTTTTTTGTATGAGAAGAACAGGATAGATATTGAGGGTGCACACTGCACACACAAAGGATCACAGAAAGGTCAATAGACAAAGTGATGGGTTCCCAGATTTAGAGGTCACAGTGCTGTCGATTTATTGGTCAGGTTCGTAAGGTTGCCGATTGAAGTACTGGAAGAGGCAGAAAGACGACTGATAATAGTTCAGCTGCTGATAATTGAATCGACCGTGGATAAACAAAGCCAGCAACAAGTGCATATAGCAATAGAGTAGAGGGAAAAGCGAAGGCGATGTGAAGCAAACGCTGATTGCAATTGAATAAAGGAGAGAAAACACAGATACAGATAATGAAATAGAAATATTGACCGTCTTTCCAACAAGTGTATTCCAGTTGGAATTTGAATTTCAGCATTTCTGTTTGCTTTTGGCATTTTCCCCCCAAAAGAACCAAAACAAATACTGGTTTCTCCAAATAGAAATGAAACTTGTTTTCCCGATCCGGTAATAGGTCAGTCAATTGTTGGACCGAATGCGTTTCGCGCCATCTTGTTGTTTATTGACGAAGCGCTGATAGCACCGGATCAATAGTGTGATGTAAGCTTATCAAGGAACAACATTTTTGCCTTTAGTCCAAGACACCATTTAAGCGAAAGCTAATTTATTAAAAGTGATGAATGATCGCTCATACTAATAGTGTTCGTTTACAAATGGGCAGCCCGCTTTACTAGTTATTTGATCCGCCTTAGGGATTGTTCAAAGCCAGTTCTATAACCAAACCCAGATCTCCATCGCAGGAAAAAAAAAAAAAAAAAATTATCGGTTGGTTGGAAGTCGCCTTCGTAGGTAACTCACGGGGTCGTGTTCGAATAATAGCAATTTCGAGTGAAATAAAAACTCAAAATAAAACAACAGAAATAAAATCCTCTTAATCGTACATTGGCACAATGACCTCGTAAGCGCAAAACAAAAGCTCTCCTCTGATAAACATAATATTATAAATGCGCGATCCGCCATCATGTAAGTATGTGAGAAGTGCGACTGAGAATGTTGCTAAGGAAATTGTTATGCTGATGGGGTTTGCAGCGCGAAGACAAATGGCCTTTGCTAAATGCTGACGAAAAACAAAACAAGTGGGATAGAAAAATCAATAGAAAATAGATGAATAGGAAAGGTAGGCCTCATTTGCTCAAAAGGGTGATTGGGCACTTGCTTCGCGGAATTCCGAGGGAAAGTAAGTGACCCAATTCGTGATGTTTCAAACTCCGGGTCTGTCTGTGGAAAAACCGGATGCGCATTCGCATATATGATATATGTATGATTATCATTGCCTTTGAAATGGAGATGGTTTTGGAATTATTTAAGAGGGTCGGATTAATTGAATGTTTCGCTGCATTTTGCAATTGAGGATGTGATATTCGCTGGCTGGTTGCTTCGAAGTTTACCAGCTGTTATGCGTTTTGTAATTGGAATTTTAGTAATAATGTATTTGAAAGCAAGTCTAAAACACAGTCCAGAATCGACGTTGTTGTTAAAAAAGAAAGAAAACTCAAAGTGAGAGGTGCTTCTTTTGGACCACATGTACAATTTTTTTTTAAAGATGACCCTTTAAGGGAGAGTGGTTCTTGGTGAATTGGGTCGCAGACATGTTCCTATTATGTGACAATAGAAGGTGTATATGACCTTCAAGAGGGTGGGTCAGCTGTTAGCAAATACCATAACCAATTGGCCCGTTTTGATAAACGAGACAATTATTCTTTACACGTTCGACAGGTTCTAAGTATAAAATACTGTAACCGAGTGTAAGGTTGGTACCAAATGTTTGTATGTATCCAAATGGCAGCTTTTCCAGCTGGAAGAGAAAAAATTAGTAACGGAAGGGGCACTGCTGTGACTTGAACCCTTAGGCTTAGTGGCACAAGACTATATCCCAACACCTTAGCTCCATAGCTATCCCATGAACTTGTGGAAAGGTGGAAACGCCTCAACTTAAATATATAGATTTCGAGACATATTCGAATCAGACTACCATAGTCGGTTCTCTTTTCGTCTCTCTACTCTCTACCACTATAAATCTGGGTTTCTCCAGAGCTCCTTCCTGAGTTCGACTCTTCTTTGAGTGGAGCAAATCACCCACTTTATTGATATTTTAGCCGGTCTACATTGTTCCATGGTTGACCAACTTCTCAGGTGTTCTGCCCGCGTTCGCCACTTGAAAATGAAGTTTGTGTCCAAAATTGGAAATAAAAATGACCAACTGGTGCTAGAAATGACCAATATAATTTAAGTCCGAACAGAACAATCAATTAATTTAAACATATTGCATAGGTTGCATGAAAATTAAAGTCGAGTCTATTTTTTCATTTCGTCAAAAATTACCAAATGGAATAAAAAATGATAAAAAATTTGGACACAAATGACCAATGTGGCAACCGTGGTTCTGCCGTGATCCATTTGTGAATCAGCTGTTGTAACTTTCCTATAACAATTGAAGAGAATGGTTCTGGTTCCAGCTACTTTTCAGTTGAATAACAAACTTCCGCACGAAATTGAGGCCGATTTGCACAGTTGCACCCGAAAATGTTCCCATTGAAAAATGGAATACGATTTATTGTTATCCGCTGTCGAGAAATGGAGATCTACGCCTATAGCTGAGATTTTTTCCCAAATACCGTCTAGCCCCAAGCTCTTCATTGCTTGTGGACGATCTTTAAATGTGTCTATAAATGTAGAATTTTGTTCAATTTAAACCACTTTCGAATTTAGAATGTTAAGGATTTGATAAAATTTATTTGATTTTTGTTAATAATTGAATTCAGTTAAAACTAGAGAAAAGTATGTGATGGCAAAGGCGTTCTTCGTCGTGCGAGAATTAAAGTTGATCTACCCTCGGAAAAAAAATCATTAAGCTCAAGCTGTTAGGTCTTGAATTTTAGTAAAGCTTGAGTATCTTTTTTAATTCGCCGACTTTGCAGAATTACAGTAGCGGCTCCTAAGCAAAGCCCACATAAATATATTTTTTCTTATAAGATAAGGACGATGGTCTGTCAGGATCGATTTTTGCATCTTACTAAAACTGGCAAAGCGTCCCTTTTAAAAAAAAGTGGGGGCCACGGATCTCGAGGTTCAAAAGGGGGCCGAACGACAACGCAGATGCTCCTAGGGTAACCGCTGCAAAATTCTGAAAAGTCGCAAGAAAAATATCCAATGAGAAAAAAAAGTGTCATTTCTGAAACTGTTCTGCCAATTCTGAATTTTTGAACAATATTTAACAACCATTGTCTCGTTAAATACTAGAATAGTGTTGTGATAGGAAACTGCGTTACATTTGAAGGTTTTTATTTGGAAATAACAGCATTTGAGTAATTTTTGAATGGCCTTCTCCAACTGCAAAGGGCCAAAATAGGCAACAATTGTGGCAGGCTCTCAAAAAAGTTTTAAATTGCAATTTTAGTCACACATCGTTCACACTTTTGCAGGTAGTTGAATACACAAAAAATTGCATTCCTCTTAAACAAAAATTCCATTCCATTCCATTCTATTACCCTTTCATGTTAGTTTAGCTATAGACCGTTTCTAGACAAGACTGCATTGACAAACATGATCCCACTTAAGAAGCTTATTGAAATCCCCCGCTGAAACTAAGAATTTCTTCAGATGCTCTTTCAAACTTACAAAACGACATTTACTCAAAAAAAGATTAATAAAACAATTTTTGTAATTATTATTTTGTCATGATGAGTATTCCAGCACCATTCAAGCCTTCTGCTACTGCCTAAGTCGTTTTTTCTACTTCATTTGTATACATCTGTCAATTGTTTAACTTTATGAATTAACTATGAATAATAAAACTCTTCTCTCTTTTAATTATCTCGGTGAATCCGAATTTTCTAACATCAAAAAAATAATTTATTATATAGTTGATAAATATAAATAAATTAATTTCACAACAAAAGCTTCAGCAAAATCTGCATAATGTGTCGATAACAAAATTGTTATTTATGTCAATTTGGTCATTGATTAATATTTCATACAGAAACTTAATAACTTAATCCGTTGATAAGTCACGATTTTGAGTGTCGAAAAATTCATCTAAAACTTAAAAATACATACATCAATTGTGTAAACTGTCAACAGATTAAACAGACAGAAGAGTAGAAAGTAAAAAAATAAATAAATAAATAACAAGAAAGAAAGTTTATCCGCCGCATTCGGCATAGGAATCGCTTATGGGTTAAATTCAATTAATAAGCTAATATTTTATCCGTAGTTATCAGTCGAATACGTTGTCGTAACAGCGTGAACGTTGTGCGACTATGAAGTTGAAAACTGACACTTTTTTCGAGCGTCTGCCACAAACTTTTGCTATTATGGCCTTTTATTTAGTTGGAGAAGGCGCTTTAAAATTTGTTCAAATGCTTTTATGTCCAAATAAAAGGCTTAAAAATGTAACGCAGTTGCCTATTCCATAAAATAAATTTCACAGGGCCAATGCTTGTTAAATATCGTTCAAAAATTCTAAATTTCCACAATAGCTTCAGGAATGGAACTTTTTTGTTCCATTGGCTCTTGTCAATCTTGTTCAAAAATCTGCAGCGGTCACACTGATCGTAACGGACACGGCGGATTCTATGAGTTGGACTTTTAACAACCCTCAGCAGTTGTCCATCAGTTGATTGCAATGACAAGAGTTTTTTTTTTATAATTTTCTATTCACGCACTAAATTTGTTTACAAAATTAGTCAACTTGGCTCTACACTCTAGTGTACTTGGTCTTACGGCTGACAAAATGTTCACATACTCAAAAATTGTGATACGCATATATAGGAAGGTAATTATGATTTATCTTAAGTGGTTAAATTTGGCATTGGTTTCTTTTACATCACAGCTTTTCTGGCTGAATTAATTAAGAACTTATGTAGATAGCAGAATTTGGGCATTTTTTTGATGGCCAACGACCGCAATGCATTCAAACATGATACCGGGTTATGGCCGATTATAGCAAAACCTCATTCGCAGCAAACAATTCTCCAACCTTAGTGTTCGGGAGTATTTATCTGGAGAGGAGACTACACCTTATAACCCTACAGACTGAAACATACAAATTTCTCAGATTTTAAACAAAACAACACGTCTTGTTGCAGTGCATGTTTAAGAATGATGTAAGTCGTTTGCAATAATTATAATCGCTAAGTGAACGAATCTCTGAAAACCGCTGTAATTACAGTCGGTGTAAACAAAAATATATATTTAATGTACTTGCAGTTTTAGCCCTGAGCAGTATATAAGTTAAGGTTATCGAAAATATGAAAAGTGTCAACAGACGAATTAAATGGTGTTCTTCCCCCTTGAAGCTGCCTGGAACGCCTGCCTTTAATCAACATCATCGACTCTCATATCACCCGAGCAGTAGATAATGAAATGCAACTCTCTAGCTAATTGCCCACAAGCTCTGCTAATGACTCTTCGTTTATGTAAGACAGCTTCCCAAGAAAATGTTTATTTAAAAAAAAAAAAATCAAATAAAATCTGTCTACACGTAGATGCCTATAAAAATCGTATATATTATCATCTAGATCAAGACACCAACTTTTACTCTTCTTTTTGTGCGCACACACACGCTCGCAAACCTGCTTATGATTTTCTATTGAAAAATGGTAATTCCATCGAAAAGGCAAACAAGTTCCGAAAGTTTTACGACAGCCAGGAGGTACCATCCACATGCTTAAAAAAAAAAAAAAAAACTCCAACAAAAAGATAGATTATATAGAGATTTGGCTATATGCAAATTTTTTTTTCCATAATCCCGGGAATCGTATTCAAATATTTGCCTTTCAAGCGCACTGCCAATAATTACATGGTAATCGAGGTAATCCAATCGGGGTTATTCGAGTTGAGGAGGGTCCACTTCCACCCCCAGTTTCGGCTGAGTGCTACTTTGATGAATTATCGTTGAAGCTTTTGACAGGTAATTTGCGAAAATATTTCTCTTTTTCTGCACCACCATTGAATGAGGAAATGTGAAGAGATTTGAGGACTTTTTTGTTTTTTTTTTTTATTATTTGTTTCATCTCTCTCTTAGGGAGTTGATCTAATTTTATGTGATATCATTGCTGGAAGACAGACGGAATGGGGCGATGGACCGTTTTTCTGCCTTATTATTTATTTAAGTATCAAACAGATCATTAATCATTTTCGGTTCGCTCCATCTTGTATAATAATTATATTTTTAGAAAGCAATTTTTTTATTGGAAAAGAGCTAGTAGCGCGCATTTCTTCGGATTGTGTAACGATATAGGCGCCGTCTTATAGACGGCGAGAGTTAAAATGTGTCGGGCTATGATGATGATGACAGAAAACAATTTGTAAAATTTAAATTCAAGTGGCTTACGAGGACAACACGTGGGGCAGAGTTTGCCTTTGAACGTCTGTGCCAGGTGCAAGTGTTTTGCAATAGTGCCTAAGGGTGTTTTGGAAGCTATACTGTAATGAATTAGTGTCAATTTGATGGCAAGTAACCCTGACCACAAGTAGATCAAAGACTCAAGTGGTTTGTCTTTGTTTGCCGGCAAATTGAGACAACAAGTTTGGGGTGCTCTTGCGGTTGGGATGTCTGAATGCCAATCAATAAATGAAGTGGATAGTTAAGAAGTTGCCACAAGTGTTGCGACTAGTGGTCTCGATTAGTAGTTTAGTTTCGGTTTTTGTCGATGGAGGTTATAATGGTTCGACCTAGGTCAGAAGGCTCGTTAGTAATCGGGATGAATGCGCAGAAAGTTATCGTAACTCAAGTAAAAGTTATAACTATGCGCGGTCCGAGAGGGAGGAGGGACGAGTGAATCGAATTCATTCGGAATTATGTGAACAGAATGTTTACACAAAAGTTGTAAATGGACGACTGGATATTTGACACTCAGGTGACACTCAACGTACGAGTAGTTAGAGCCGAACTTAGAGCCTGCGTTTGTTGCTACTTCCGTTAGGCAGCACGGTTGCTTCTTGAGCTTAGTCAGCCGAAATACAATAGCATCCTACACCAGTGTGACCGCTGCAGTATTCCGAAAAGTCCCAAGAAAAAAGGGGAAATGAGAAAAAAAATTTAATTTCTAAAATAATTCATTTTTGAACCATATTTAACAACCATTGGGTCTTTAAACACTATAATAGTGTTGTGGTAGGCAACTACGGTACATTTTATTTAAAAATATGAACAATTTGTAAATTCAGAGCACCCTTTCCCAATAAAAAAGGGCCAAAATAGCAAAAAAAAATGTGCCAGGCTCTCCAAAAGAAGGTCCATACAAAGTGTTTTTATAGTACAGCAGCATTGCCCAAGTATAGTACATTGCCCAGCACCGCTTAAATTTTCACAAGTGCTTATGTTCAATTGCTTAATGGTACAACGAAATTTGCCAGTAGTAGTCCCGCTTTATCCTCATTTTCAAAGACTTTCTTGTATACGAAGTGCCACGCCTCATTCCGCCCACATTCTGTAAATTGTTTACTACGTACAATATTCTTCGCTATATTAAAATTTCCCATGCTTGCCAGCCTGCCAGGGTTTTAAATATATGAAGCGAAGTGCCACGCCTCCTTTCCCATTTTTTCCCACATTTTGCAAAGTACCTAGCTCTTACAATGTAAATGTGAATCTTTTTAACATAATTTGTCTGCAACTAGCCAAATACAGGGTTTTAATAATTTTCTTGTACCAACTTTGGCGTCGTAATTACGTTTGTCCTTCTTGAGGCGCCACGCCCCTTAGTCCAGATTGTTCTAATAGTCCAAAGGACACTATCAGAGAACCCACGAATGTTCTTCGGTCTATGGATTTCAAATCTGACAGAGATTCTTGAAAACAAAAAAGGACAAACACACTTGTTACATTAAATCTATCTGTATATATAAAACAAAGTTGCATTCGTTAGACCGCCCATAACTCGAGAACGGATCTTCTGATTTGAACTATCTTTTCTTTGTTGTGTTTGTCTACACCTAGGAAAGGCGAGAAAATTGGAAAATGTTGAAGAAAAATTTGTAAAAAATAATTTACCATGCATTTTCGCACAAGTTTTTTCATCCATACAGTGAGATCGTATTTGTCAAAACTTCTACATGAATTTAATTATTTTTAGTACATTTTCTTCACGAAAAAAAAAATTGTTTAGCACGGGCAAAGTCGGGCGGAAAAAGCTAGTTTTAAAAAGAATGAGATTTTTGAGTCTCAGTCTTGTGTGATTTTTTAATATGCCGAAAATTCTTGTACCCACCAGAAAATGCTGTCCGCCGTGGTATTCGCATGCGGGAAGACGGACGACACCAGCCCGCCACCACAATTAACCTAATCAAATGTTATTAAACAAACTCTGCAAGAAGGGAAAATCCATTCCAATTAAGAAAACAAACCCCACGACCAGCTGTAGCCATGTAAGACATCACAAATACCGATCGCAATCTCGCTCTCGTTCTTGGTTTTTGCGCCAAACATTCGCACGCTGCTCTACTATGGCGCGGCGGCGGCCTGCCCACCCATGTGGCAAAGAGATCATCTGTTCTGCCATGCAACACCACCACACAGTGCATAAAAGACTTAAACAACAAAAATTGCATCCATATCGTGCATCAGCGGCCATTGTCTATGATGGCGGCACGGCTTAAGATGGAAAATGAATCGAGCACAAAAGGCGAAACGCAAATTGTCGGAAGAGCGTACATGCAGCCATGCACTGCACCAGCAAATGGCAATACTTCGCCAAGATGATGGTATTATTAGATACACTATATGACTCTCTGCATCCGATAGCTCTGAGGTCTGAGGTCTGAGCTGCATCGACAGAGTCCGACTCTGATGGTGCTTCTTTCCCATTTACAAAAGTTCTATAGGTCATGTGTGTCGTAAGATGTTATTGGGTTTGCTCATGCAGCTGGGTGAATCACTGCATTAGAAAAAAAAGAAAAGAAAAAACAGCCCGATAGGGGGAACCACAAGTTCCAGGTAATCACGATGATCTGGTCATGCTTCCTTTGGCAGAGGGCTCCTTTCCCCTATACCGGCAGATTGCCCTTTTTTCAGCCAGCCTTCTTCATATCGGACCCTCTTGCGGCTCAAGCTCCTCTTCCTTCTGTTTGGGTTCTTCAACCGGAAGTCGGGGCATTGATCATTTGCATAATATGCAACAAGTCTACCACGCGGGACATGCCACCAACCGAAGAGATGGGAGGGATAAAATGAGTCTTCAAACGCAAAAAAAAACACACACACACACACACAGCCCAATAGTTGGCAAGAGTTCTGTTGAAGCAAGTGTACCGCACAGTTGAAGGAACTGATAAAGCCGCGCAGACGCACAAGACCAAGACACACACTCGGACACGCTGTAATAATCTGTAAGGGGGAATTATGTAATCTTAATATGTGTGACAGTTGACAGTTCATTGTTGAGAGAGAGAGGTGCATCGTTGTGTTGTCGTCATCGCCATCATGTATCGTTGTCGCAGCAGGTGCAATTAATGCAAGGGAACCATGAACGTTTGCCGTTGCTCGACGGGATTCTTGGTATACCAGCGTCAGACAAGAAGACCATCCACTTGCTGTTGTTGATGCGGTTGGGTAATTTGTCTGTGTAAGGGAAGCTCGCGTCTTGTCTTCTCATGCGGGCGTAACGGAAGCGGTTTTGTTGGCCAAATGTAGACATTGAATGGGTTCTGGTGAATTTTATGATTAAAATGGAAGGGACTTTATGCCAGCAAGGAAGTGGAGATTTTTTTTTTTTTTTTTTTTGTCTTGTTTAAGGTTGTGTAGGTACCTGCATTTGCATGACGTAACTAAGCCGATTTGACTTTAAGTCGGGGTTGCGTTAGAGATAGTTGCAAAGGGAATTATGTGGGTGGGGTAATGTTTTTGTCTTGCAATGAGTTTCAGACTCGTTGTTTTGTTGAATAACAGGCAAACGGAGTTGAAAAGTTGAAAAAGTTGAAAATCACCGCATTTTTATTTGTGTATTTTGCGGCATTTCCCTTGTTAGCTGTAGTCGGTTCCCGATAGCGTCAAAATACATTTTTATAAAAAGAATCGACTTCCTTATTGAATCTGGTGTCAAGCGATTATGAACTGACTAAACCGTCCAACTTGTAGTGCCTGAGACTTGCTAATAAGAAAATGATGGGCATTTTATTTATTACTTTTGCAACCAACCGTCGGCGCAGTGGCTTGTGGTTGGACTAATAAGCGTGGGATCCCAGGTTCGAATCCCGCAAAAACCCAAAATTCCAACTTAGGGTTTTTTTTCCCACTGCGCGAACGTCTGACAAACATCCGAGAGTATAACTGTCTGGAAAGAGCTTCTCAATTAGCCGTTTGGAATCGGCATAAAATTGTATATCCCTTCCATTCGCTCCAAAAATTAAGAACTCACACAAAAAGGGTCCCTACGGACCTCCAAGTAACCGGAAAAAGACCAAGTTCACCGGCAAGTTCATGAATCCGAGATGATACATTTATAGTGTGGCATGGTTGACATTGAAGCAATTGTCCATGGAAGATTTGCTGGCGATTCGCCAAAATCCACGCCAAAGAACAAAAGCGCGCATCTGGAAGAATGTTGTGCAAATTGGAAATGCACAGGTTTTTAATTTTGGAACGGAGTCACAGAAGATCACATGAGCTGGGATGTACAAATGATTGGCGCAAGATTATTTTTTCTGACGATACAAAATTTAATACGGATGGGCCGAATTCCGGATGTTTATAATTATAATTGCCATGATCTGAGGAAAGAGAAGCGGGTTTTAAGCCGTCACCATAGCAGAGATGGAGGCTCATTCCATTTTGAACATCCCAGCATCCAGCATCCCACATCTTTCACAAAAGAAAGTTCAGGGGTTTAATGTGTTTAGCTTGTCGAGTTGTGCGGGTAACAGTCGATAAGCTGGCCTTAAAATTAGCTTTCTCCCTAATTTTAGCTGCCTTTAAAACTGAATTTGACCCTCTTCTAAGGATACTTCGCGTTTCCCGAAGTGTTCAGGCACAAGAAGTGTTTTCTTTTGTGTAAGACGACGGGGGTTTTTTAAATAATGGCTGACACAATGATCACTTCGCTTTATTTTTCGGGCAATAGCACGACATAAAAGAACTTCAGAGCAATACGAAATTACTGCTTCTAATCTTATGACTTGCAGTGTATGTCAATAGGCAGAATGAGCTTTAAGTAGCGAGTAGTAAAATATTTATAACGAATGCAGCTATTAGACAGTCAATAGAGTTGGATTTTTCTAAAAATAGCTGACTGCTTTTACATTTTAGGTGATTCGCGAACGTAGGTTTTTCTTAAGGTTCTCAGAGTAAAAGAAAACCAGCGAGTAACTGAATATTTGTAACGAGTTAAGTCGTTTGTCATAGAAGTATTTTAAGAAATTTTAAGTGGTTATATATGAGTGTAATAAAAATCACGGACCTGGGTTTTACTGACTTCGAAAAGTCAACCAAAAAGCGATTATCCACTTACCCCAACTATAGGTAATCCTTACTATAATAAAACTGTAACTTTTTTTCCGGCTGTAAGCTGTGAGCAAAGAATAGATTCAAAAAGTACTGCACGAATTTGATTTCGGTTTTCACAGTTGCATAGGAAATTGTTCAGATTTGAACATAGGATATGTTTTACCATTATTCGCTGTCCGGAAGTGAAAATCTAAGCTAATATCTAAGAAAAGTTATAATTCTCGGATGCCTTCTAGCTCCCAGCTTCGGAATCTCTCATCCAAATGAAATGGGATTTTTTTTAATACAAAGTTCAATTATGTACAAAGATTTTAAGATATAAATCATCTTTGTACGTTATCCTGAAGTCGAACAATAAGCAATAAACTATAAATTTAATACAATTGAAAAAAGCAAAATGTTCGATTGAAGCTAGATCGTTGGATTTTTCCAGCGTTGAGTGGAGGAAATTTTGTGTGTGTGTGTGCGGCAAAACCTGTTTCTCTCTCTGTACACTTTCTGCGGTGCGCTTTTTCTTTCTCTTTTTTTATGCACCTTTTGGGTTTTGGGCTATGTGTTGTTCTTTTTTTTGTTCACGTTTTTAAATTGAACTGGAGTTGGAGTATTATGCGAGAAACAGATTAACACAGCGATAGCAACAACAGCAACAGCGAATTTAGGATTGGCTGTAACGTTGATGTCGGTGTCGATCTTGCTGTGCTAATGTGTTCAAAGTAATTAAAATACATTGGTTCTAAAGTTCTGTCAAAGTTGCTGTTGCTGTTGCTGTTGCTGTGTTAATCTGTTTCTCGCATTAATGAATAATGAGTTGAGTAGTAGAGTAAATGAGATGCATGGAGCATGGGATTGAGAGAGATACGTCTGTAATTGAGATTGAGAGGGAGTCACACTCAGTTGTAATTGTGATTTAAAATGCGTTATAGTGATTCTGATTTTATAGTGATTCATGTGCATGCCAAAACCTGTTTGTGCAATTGCACCTTTTTTGCTTTATGTTTTGCTTTCTGTTTTTTTTTTAATTTGAACTTGAGGATGTTTGTGTTTGAGTAGTAAGTGAGCGAGTGTGGCGCATATGGGTTATGGGATTGAGAGGGATGGGGTATGAATTGTAACAACTAACAATAACAAGTGGAATGTAAATGAGATTAAAAGGGAATAATAGAAGTTAGTTAGTTAGTTATATAGTTAGGGACATCAACGTTGGAACTAATCCTAAATTCGCTGTTGCTGTTGCTGATAGAGTACGGTGACCATACGTCCCGTATTTCTCGGGACAGTCCCGTATTTCAATAGCCTGTCCCGTTTTTTTTTTAAAGATTTTTCTTAAGAAATACGGGACATACATCCCAACATACATACAATTTTTTGTTATTTTTTTGGTCTAATAGGTATACATTTTCACTTTTTCTGTCCCGGGTTTGGCTCTTAAAAATATGGTCACCGTATGATAGAGTCGCTGTGTTAATCTGTTTCTCGCATTACTGACAGTTTTTCTTCTCTTTTTTCGGGTAAGCATCTTTTTGTATAACGCTAATTATTTTGTTTTAAATCTGAGAAGTGGAATTCTGGCGAAGCAAGGCGAGCACGGGTCAGCTAGTCTTAACTAAAACACAAAATTGGTCACTGACATTTTTTTTTTTTTTTTTTCAAATATCCGAAGTTCGCTTGAGAAAATATCGGTTGGTCAGAACAGCATGAATCTCCATTAAAACATCTTTTTGTTACGATTTTTCAAATTTTAGTAATTGGTTATTGTACATTTAATATTTAATATATTATTATTTATTATTGCATTGTAATTGTAAAACTGGATTTAGAAGACATTTTTGAACTTTTAAACTCATTTAGAAAAGTACTATTGGAAAAAACGTTTCGATAAAACTCCCTATAAGTATTTATACCGAGTAAACTTGGATTATACAATTTTTTTGTTTGTGCCTACAGCTTTACTCGTTACAATTATCTAGTTACTCGCTTGGTCTCGCGCCCAACCAACTGAATATAAATCCACGAATGATTGCCTGCGATTTTTGGACATGAGCGTTACTAATGCTAAATAACTACTATGCAATTTCAATCTGTTACCACTCAATATTTAAACAAAAAAAAAATAAACAAAAACCAGCGAGTAGGTAAATATTACTAAAGAACAGAACTCGTTAATCCGCCGCCAAAATATTCCAATAGGTGCATAGATATAGACACAATAGACCCGCTTTTGGTGACCACCCTGTTGCGCCCTCTATCACATGTGCATTTTACGCACGCAAAACTGTCAGACGCCAAAAATAGTGTCAGTTGTAACTTCCTCTGTTTTATGGACATTTGTATTGACTGTTCTAGGGTGTCTGGTATGCCATGCATTGTACTGAATAAGAACTCATAAATGTGTGGTGGATTAAGTCAAAGGGTGGGCAGCGGAATACGCCGTTGTACTGGGCTTACTGCACGCGCCCAATGAGTCACCAACTGCATTCACTGCTGTGCACTGTGGAATAATGGAAAACGTGAATTCGTTGCGTTTATGACCGGCTTTTTGGTGTATGTAATTAAATTTCTATTTGAACAGCCGGTTTGAAGAGCCCCCCTCTCCTACAAGTGGGGGGCATTCCGGAAAAGTTGTGTTTATTAACTACAGCCGGAAACTTTTCGGCATGACGGCTTTAGAATTGGATTTTTGAGGTGCCACATCGCAGTATGCCATGGCTGTGTGCAGAATGCTGCACGTGTGTTGACGATTAGTTGCGTAATGGGTTTTTAGTTTGACATAGAATGCAGTTTATGAATATAAGCGAATGTAAACACAGCTGCCAATCCCGCTGGGTATATAAACATCTGATCTGTCACTCTGTCAGTTCAGCGGCATGAGGTTGTCCATGAGAAAAGCAGGCTCAACTTTAGAAGTTGTTTGGCATTGACAGTAAGTCGTTACCTGAATGAGTATAAGTGTATAATCTTTTCAACTTGATCGAAGCTGATCTTTGGCAAATAGCTGTCCCAAATAGGTGGTTATACCTGATAGTTTAAAGACAACTTTGAGTCGCTCTGTGAGGTTAGTATATAGGTGGTTGTTGTGTGTCGAATTGGCTTGTCAGTGGGGTAAGTAAATTGATTTCGATTTTTGTTGACACTTAATTGAGTCAGAATGTGTCATGAAATCAAGTTGAAAGAATATTTGTCCTTTTTATAGGTCTGGTATGTGATGTGATGTGTGAAAAAAGTTAAAATACGAGCATGATGATTTTTTTTTAGAGTCGTTGATGATGTAAGCTCCAATGCTATAGAGAGCGACAAGATTTGTGATTTGTTTTGAATATTTAGAGACAATTTAGGGAAGGTGTACTTAGTCGAGGTTTAATACGCCCTGAGCTCTGAAACGGAATGCCCAAATCACTAACGATCAAGGAACTGTGTCGATTTAAAATCAAAAACTAAAACATCTGTCGGAACATCTCAAATTTGAAAAATAAAGCTAACAGTCTGCAGTATAAAGACAGGGTTATTATGGGTAAGGGACAACCTTTTCAATGGGCACCACAATGGGTCAAATTGACTTGAGTGTGGCACGGAGTACCCACGCCAACCCGCATACCTAACCTAACAGTCTGCTTTATAAACAAATCTTTTATTTTCAAATCTACATGCAGATCGTGCTGCTTAAGTTGCTCGCATAAAACCCATCAAATGGAAAATGTAAGCCCACCCTGTACGGCAGTGCGTTGATAGATAAATCCATCAACGCGTTGCGCCCATAAAACAACAGAACTGCTTGCAAAAAAACAAAAACATTCGACAGCAAAAGGAAGCGCGTTACAATAACAAAAGCAACAAAAAAAAAAAAAAAAAAACTGACCAATGCTGCCTGATAATGCTTTGGGATACAGTTTGCTGTTGGATCTTGCACTCGAGCATCGAGGTGCGCACTTGTACAAGTATAGGTACAAAGCGGATGCGTTTGCGGAAGTTGTCAGAAAAGGAAAAAAAAAAATATATAAATAAACTGGCGCGAAAATAATCCAGTCGAAGGTGTACTTACTTTTGTGACAATACTCAACAAGATCGAGTAGTTCTTTGTGTTTGCTGATGCTGTCTGCTAATCCTCAGGACTCGATCTGTTTGAAAAATGTTCCTCGATCGAAAGATTATTTTTGGATATAATTATGAACCTAGTCGCTGTGATGTTGATGGATATATTATGATATATTCGACGTTAGTCTCTGAGCATATTTTAGTCGGTTTTCTTATGAGAGCCCCCCGCCCCCTTCAAATTTTGTTATACTATTTAATTAATGTTGCTAAGTTTTTGCGCAACATCCAACATTTTCCTTACACAATTAACTGTTTTAGAAACACGTAAACCGCTGAACAAGAATAGTTTCGACGAAAAGGAGCATCAAAGTTGGGAACACAATAAATCGATCGATAATTGCCACTAATACCCTTGGACCGCACAAAACAGCTCGAATTCGAATTCGAATTCAGAGGGAAATAAACTTATTTATTTTGGATCTTTTCTAATCCTAATCTATGCCATTCAAAACGGAACACGATAGAACCGATCACACTATCCCACTATGGAGGTAAACACAATCGACGCGGCAGCGGGCATATTAGCCCTTTCTTCGCAAGTAGATGCGATATTTCTTCAACTTGATTACGTTGCGGATTTCTTTCTCTACCTCTATCGGATAGGTTGATTTATTTTTATAACACACAACAGAATGATTTATGTTTTGTTTGCTTATACGCACAATACAAAAAAAGAAACAACAAATTCACTGAACTCTTGGGTAATCCGTGAGAAAATCGTAAAAAGAAATTGTAAAAGACTTCAAAAGGCGAAAAAATGACGACAGAAAAAAATGCGTACGTTAAAGCAGACCCTTTCGGCAAGCCGTCTCGATGTTGACTAAAAAATGTACCGAACAACAATAACGTTAGTTTTGCTGTCTCGATCTCGATTGTTGGCATGGCATACTGTTGCAGCAACAAGATGCCAGCAGCGAGATCGATGCCTGAGCCTGCGCCTACACATAGCAGCTGATGTGACCGCACATTATGGAGAGGATCGTATGGTGTGAAGATCGTAAAATCATGTGTTATGTCGCTTGCGTGTGGTTGTTCGTTGTTGTATTTCTTTTTATTTGGGTTTCGTGTTGACTTCGATTTGTGTGTTGATTGTTGTGGAGGAGACGGTAAGGGGAATGTGTCACCGAATATGTTGACAGTGCAGCAGTGATGTAGCAGAGCGTGACATTGTTGCTGAACAGGTTACAGGTTGATCGTGGATCGCGGAGGTGGAACGTGGAAGGTGGTACGTGGGAGTGTTCTCTTCCAATCTCCGTTCGATTGTCATTGTCGATCTCTTTGAAATCATTTTATGTGGTGCTGATTTTTTGGTAGGTTGCTTGGGAGGGATTGACACTTTTGTTGACAGTGTTGCCGCTGTCTTCAAAATTAGTTGTTTGTGAAAAACTAGTTTCTTTTGATGCTTCAACTATTTATTAAACAAAAATTTTTATTGGGAAAAATGCGACAGATTTGTGATCTTAGCGTTCAACAAGTTAACCTTTAGAAATTATGTGCCAAGTTTTACTGGGAAGCGAAAATGAGCTGCCAATTAGAGCTTTCTTTAGGCGGACAGTTGCTGATCTGCATCAATTTTTGCGCACTTAAAACAATTTCATTTATGTATTTTGTACTCAATAGAACAACTATTAAAATAACTTTTTCTAGTCGTTTTTAAAGTGAGTCAAGGCATTGATTGTTATTTTTTTCATTTAAAATGAAAACTTCCCTTAACCAACCGGAATCAAAAAAGTGCTATACATCTGCGAGATTAGTTGCTTCATTGATCCCTCTGAAAGATTTTAAACAGAATTTTCAGCCTTGTTCGTGCTTTCTGGAATAGTTTGCTAACAAAGTTTCCTTTCCCCGATGAACTAAATTAACTTGGGAAGGTTTCCCAGAAGTATTTTGATGACACTTATCGAGAAATGATTTTAGAAGGAGTGCAAGCCGAGTAGGTATACAAAAATACAGAGTTGCTCTTGGTTTAAAATTTTGTGTTTCTGTTCCGTTGGTATGCATATAAAATTCATTTCGATTTGTGCATTTTTAAGATGGTTTTATGCATTTTGTGGCCCTTTTAGGAGCGTTTTTCGGACCTGATTCCAGTTCGTTTCTTAGTGCGCTTTTTAGACGTTTTTTTGCAATGTATTTCTACTTGTTGGGCGTTTTTAGGGTCTTTTGAAGTGTCTTTCAGTTTTTGGAGCCTTTTTTTGGATGTTGTTTTATGAGTAGATTTTCTAGACATTTTTAAAAGCTTATTGTGGTATGTTAACAGCCAAGTCGGTATTGCAACAGACTGCACAGTCGAAGTTCTTATTAGAGTATCTATCGAGTTTTATTATAGTAAAGAAGATGACGATTACGAAACCATAAGTTTCTATTTTTATTTTATAAGTGACTATTCTAGTTTTAAGTGTTCAAGGGGTTGTTGACCCTTATAATACGAATGCACAGCACGTGTGGAAGGATGAACAGGAAGGATAGAGAAGAGGTACTGGTGCACATTGGTTTTAAACAATTGTGGGCTGTAATGGGAAGGGAAAACGTTTTGAGGCAATGCATTCCACATGCATCTTAAAACTAGTTTGTTTAAAATTAACTTGAAAATGGAGATGTGCTAGGATATCCTTGGTCTAAGTGACAAATTCGTCGTAGGACTTAGGGCACAATAATTTGCGTCTTTTAAAAAATCAAACCTATAAGCCAGTGATGCTAACCCGGATTGAAGTTTTTATCCCTAAATCCGAAATAAGTTTTGCTATTGTCAAAAAAAAGTATGCATTTTTGGTAAAAAAGATAAAAATAGATTTTACAAAGGAAGTGCAACAAACCTACAAGGTGATTTAAATTTTTAACAGAATGTTGGTCGATAGGTACCTAATGAAAACCTTTTTAATCTCTAGTTTAAGTTTTGAGTTTGGTAATTACATAAAGTAGAGAATTGAAAAATAAGCATGACGTACGGTTGTGAAAATTAACGAAGCAACATTGATCAAGGTACTACCAGATTTACAAAATACTAAATTTATTTTATTATTAAATGTATGCATTTCTTCTAAAAATTATTCCTCAATGCCTTATGCATTGGACATTTTTTCAAAAACGCCTTATGTGGCATCACTGTGCAGTTCCAACCTAGCCAGCCAAGCAACTGCGCTCACTTCCAAAAGCATTACAAAGCTGAAAAATAGTGCCAAACACGCCACAATACCTACAAAACTTATTCCCCAAAAGTACCTGATTGAAAGTATTGAAATTAAAATACCCTTGCACATCTCTAATGCAATTCTTCGACTTCACAGTTTTCCCAATCACACTTCACACTTCAAAACACCTGCATTCTCGTGCTCTTCATTTTCTCGCTGCTCTCTTGTCTCTTTATTGAAAAAATGTCATTGCATTTGTGGTTTGTGGATTGTGGTTAGTTGCTAGCAACATGTTGCTGCAGTTTGTATATTATTATTGTCTCTCCACTCGCTAGGGAGTGCACCTTCAATTTGTCTATCTATTTCAAATACACCCCCACCTCGGTACCTACCATTACAACAAGGTCCACATTTTTCGACGACTTCATTTGGGAAGCCTTTTTCTTTTCTTCTACACCCTCCATCACCCTACTCCAATCATCCTAATTATTTGTTTATGTGTTTACTAATGCATGGGTATATTTTCCTATCATCATAATCAACGTCGTATCTTGCCCCTTCTGTGGGATGCACTACTGCTGTTGCTGGTTGCTGCTGCAGGCCAACGCGGCATCCTTTATATCTCCGACCTAACCATGGCATTGTGACAAAATGTAGATGCAGGGCGGCTGCGTTGATGGATTGCATGTTGTTTACACAATTAATTGCCGCCGGAATGGTGTAATAAAAATAAATTTTTAGTGTTACACACCTACTTAGGGAATTTCGAGACCAAGCCCGCTTTTGGGGCAAATGTTGTCGTTTGTTTTCTTTATATTTTTATTGGTTTATGGCCTCGCACTTCGAAGTGTGGGGGAGACGTACTTTTTTTGTATCATCACTGTTGCTGGCTATAGGAGAGACAGCTACTAATGGGGCATTTAGAAATCAGAAGAACCATCCGAATATGGTTTGGTTGCGAGCGAGATCGGTTTTTGAACAACGGGTCGTTCTTTTTTTGGGTTGAAGATATTGTCAAGTTAAATATATGAATTGGTTTGATATGCAAAAGACCGTGTAAACTAGGGCGATCGAGGTATGTCTTGACGAACCTATTTTTGGGGCGAAAACGTACTAAATGTCTGATGAGGTGTAGGTATTCGTATTTTTAGCTTTCGATTATTATTGATATGAGTTTGTTCTTGTTCTGGAAAATAAATGAAGTTGGTTTTTATTGAATGATATTTGATGTAGGTACGCGATCGACTTGATAGAACGATTTTTTTGTACACGTTTAAATGTTAGGCTGTTGATGAAATAAAATGTAAGAGCAGCTCCTTTGTGGCAGGGGATAGCAAGTAGTGAACCCCTTTCAATCGAAGTAAATCTATGGCCTCTTAATCGGGTTATATAGCACAGCGCCTTTAAAAATACTTTCTCCTCAATATTTTGCAACTTCTCACAAAATCACAAACGTGCTGGATAAATTAATTAAAAAGTCGAGAGGGCTAAAATTATTCGGAAAGCACTTCTTTATTTTGATAACGATTTACAGCTCCCTGCTGCATATTTTTATTCGTACTTAAAACAAGTTTGCAGTCATGGTATTATAATTGCATTTCAATATTTTCTCCCTCTGTGGTTAAGTTAATGTTTATTAATATGAAAACATGTATCGGAACGAATTTATTCCTATATAGGTATACTACGTAAAAATGCAGTAAAAATAACTGAAACTTAAATTGCCGTTAAAGTTTTGACCTTCTGTGGGAAATAAATCACCCGATGGGCCATTGAAAATAAAAAGAAACGCAACTGGTTAATGGTTTGGTACACAAAAGCAAATTAATAACTTTCTGCTCTTTTTTTTTTGCGGAAACGAAAAATTGCATCCATTTTTGGTTTATTGTTGCTACAAATGTGTAATGCATTAAGTTTAAAGGGGAATTGTGGATAGTAAGAATTTATGTAAATAATCAAGCAAACAGTCAGAGGAGTAGACAATAAATTGGTAGGTAATGCAGGTTAATACACATAAATGCAACACTGTATAGTGTATTAGAGTAAAATCTCTTGTTGCGATGTGTTCTTACACGAAAATAAAAATGATGAAAAGATTTATTATCAATAAAAAGGTTCGTTTGTGTGTGACCTGTGAAGTAAAATCTCATAACCTACTCGAGAAACTACGTTTAAAATTTAACAATTTATTTTCATTACTACTTGTTCCGCCAGATTTAAGAAAGTACTTTAAATGAAATATGATAGGTGGCGCTGTTTTTTTTTTTGTAGCTATTTATTGATAGATAGATAATTTATTTTTCGTATTATAGATTTACATTTGGTGGGCCACCGCGCAGTTTATATACAGAGATTTGATATTTATATTATATCTTTCTACTGAACAATTAATTTTAAATCATGATTACAAACAATAATACTATGCAATTATATACTTTGAAGGAAAAATACGTTAAAAACCTTCAATACAAAATAGAGTTAGAAAAGGGAAAGAAAAAGAAACCTTAAAAACTAAGCAGGTACATTGTAGTGAATAAATAATAAGAAGTAACAAATCTATACTAAGCAGGTACATTGTAATGGGTAAATAATAAATAAATGAGTAATAAATAGATACTTAACAATAAATAATAGATAAATAAGCGTAAATAAATAAATTATTACATAAATAAATAATAAAATAAAAAAATAAATAAATAAATAAATAAATAAATAAATAAATACATAAATGGATAAATAAGTAAATAACAAATAATAGATAATGTATGACAAATAATAAATAATATATAACAAATATTAAATAACAAAAAAATAAATAACAAATAATAAATAATAAATTATAAATAACAAATAATAAATAATAGGTATAATAAATAACAAATAATAATTTTTGATAACAAAGAAGCATTCAGAACAAATCAGAACATGATTAAACATTTAGGTCGTGAATCAGAGGGTTTTCGGAGATCTCACAATTGCGGAGAAATTTGATGGTCAACTTTGTAATTCGATCTTGAATCAAGTCCACATTTGCTCTGGTATGAAGATCAGTGGTTGAGTGATGCGGGGGAAGATTTAGCATCATTTTTAAGATTTTGTTTTGTGAAACTTGTAGTTTTTTGAGATGACATTTTGCTGAATTACCCCATACTTGGCAACCATATAAAAGGATTGACTGAAAAATCACTTTAAAAATTACGATCTTGTTGGCTTTGCTCAGTAAGGACTTTCTGTTTATGAAGGGGTACAACATGTTTATTGCTATACTCACTTTTTGTATTGTTTTAGCAGTATGTTCCTTAAATGTGAGTTTTGTATCTACATAGATGAATGCCTAAATATCTGATGGATGGGACCCAGTTAATACTTGTGTTATTAACAATTAGCCGATTGCTTGGAAGAAAACAAGTCTTTCGTTTTCTGCTGAAAAAGATAGCTTGCACCTTCTCAGCATTTAGTTTAATTTTCCAGCTATTGTAATAACTTAGCAATATTTGAATCGCATTTGCAAGGTTTGTCTCCACGTTAAGACTAAACTCATGCGAAGAATATATTGCCTTGTCATCCGCAAAAATAGCTAGTTCACAATAAGGGAGTCTTGGAATATCAGACATAAAAATATTATACAATATTGGACCCAAAACCGATCCTTGAGGCACACCAGCAACAACACTATGACAAACAGAATAACAGTAGTTCACGAAAACTTTAAAAAACGATCGGAAAGGAAGCTCAGGACAAGTTTTATTAGGTACGGGGGAAAACGAAAAATCAACAACTTATAGACAAGACCCAAATGCCATA
This sequence comes from Cheilosia urbana, assembly GCA_946477585.1. Classification (NCBI taxonomy): domain Eukaryota; kingdom Metazoa; phylum Arthropoda; class Insecta; order Diptera; family Syrphidae; genus Cheilosia; species Cheilosia urbana. The sequence continues at coordinate 10,849,074 of OX297854.1, read as the reverse complement.
CACAATCAAAAGCTTTTCCAATGTCCAGCAACACTAGGCCAGTTGATTTTCCCAATGAACGATTTTGCTTAATGTGCTGGCAGACTCTAAGCACTTGATGGGATGTACTATGATTTCTTCGGAAACCAAATTGCTCATTTGGAAGAATATTATTATCTTCCATCCTACGGTAAGTTTTCCTTTTAGTACTCTCTCAAACACTTTGCTAACACTACTCAGCAGACTAACTGGCCTGTAGCTGTTTGATTTATCTGGTGGCTTTCCTGGTTTTGGAATAGGTATCACCTTAGCTATTTTCCAAGCCCTTGGGAAGTATTGGATTTTAATACAGACATTAAAAATAAATGTTAAGTATCTAATGGCCGATTTGGGAAGTTCTTTTAGACACATATTTTTTAAACCATCCATAACATCAGCTTTTCTTACTGGCAAGCAACATAAAATATCTTCAACGCTGTGTTGAGATATAAGCTCTTCGCGAGGTGTATCAATAGTTGTTTCAATAAAATTTCTGGTAGCCACACTAACTAGTTGGTTGGTATTGGCGTCGCCTAGGTGTTGGGACACAGAATGATTTTTTAAAAAAGTAGCGGCGAATAAATTAGCTATTTATTGTTTATCAATATTCAACGCTGTCGGAGAATTTCCATATTTTTAACTTTCTCCATTACGAAGTAAGAGAAAGATATTGTTTTCGTACAAAATTTCGAACTCGAGATGTTAATCAATTCTAACATTATGATGACAGACGAACTTAAAAGGGTCGCAAAATTCTGCCCGCCTGTCTGTCTGTTCTTTAGTTTACCTACCTGAAAACGGCTAGAACGATTTTAACCAAAATGCAAACTAAGAGTAAAATTGATATTCTAAAATTTATTGCGTCCTTAATTTTTCAATTCGAATCACCGAAAACGCATATTTAAAAAAACTGCTCATATCTCGAAAACCCCATTTTCGACTTCGATAAAACTTAAAAAAACAAGTAATGCTTACATTCCAAACAATAACTTGTATATACGTTAAGATGGATCTATCACGAACACTACTTGTAATCATTGACAACTTAAAAGAACGTTATTAATTTGTTTCAAAAAATAAAATCATGCCCTAACAGCTCAAAATCATAAACTCCTACTAAGCTTGTTCATGTTCATGTACTCAAAAATCTTGTAAAGTGTAAGAGCTTATAAAATAGTACAGTAGGCGCCTACAACCTTCTAACCAGAACTGGCTACAATCATGGTTGCCACTTGCAAAAAAAATTAGCAACCAAAAATGGAAAAAAAAAGTTACCAAACCAAGCTAAAAGTTACCAAAAATCTGGAAAAATGATAAAACACGAAGTTCGAGTGAAAAATAGTTAGTTAGTAGTTACTTCAAATACTGATATGGCAGACACTTGGGTTTTATTGTCAGTCGCATTACATTTTTGACATTTCGGCGTGAAAAATAATTTATAGGAAATCGTGAAATTTATTTGAATTTCTGAAGTTTTCTTAAGTCTTCATAGAAACTAAAAGAAAACTGTTGACAAATATCAATTCATTTTAACATAAGTATTTTAAATTCAATAAGGTACATTACAGAACGTTACTTACTGAAGTACTAGGAATACTTTTAATACTTTTAAACCTTACACGTAGTGGGCAGAAAAAGTAAGGCAGCATTTCCATGTGATGCTCCTGTTCAAAAAGTTACCAAAACCAGATAAAAGTTACCAAATTACCAAAAATCATGAACTAAGAAAAAAATTACCAGATTTGGTAATTTATTACCAAAGTGGCAACCGTGGCTACAATTGCCTGTTAATGAGAGCTTCATCTTTTAAAAACGCACATTATTATAAATGTCCCAAGAGTGAATTTTATTTAACACTATTCATTCTCCTAAAACTTATGTACTGCTTTTCAGATTTGTATCCATCTAGCTACTAAAATAAGAAAACATCATCATAAATTGTTATCGACCATTTTTTACGACTGGCAAGTGACAAATGTCATCTAAACCGAAATGGCCTGGAAAATAAAAAGCCCTCTGTGCTAACAATCTGCAAGCAGCTCTGTCATCTGTCATACGCTGAGTCGATAACGGTTCGCACTTTCCGAAAGTATTAGCTATTATTTATAAAGAAAATAATATTTAAATCACGGAATGAAAGCTCCCAAGGGGGAAATTTTGGCATAGACTTCATTGGTACCAAAATAAGTTCTAAAGTAAAACAAATTACGTGGAGCTAAATGCTCGAGTGATAAATATTCGTTTGGACTTTTTTTTCAAAACTAAATCGAGTCTTTTAGGACGAAAGTTTTTGTAATAATTACATTCGCAACAAATTGGGATGCTTTTTATCTATAACAATTAAGAACCTGTGATTTTATTCGAGCTTGTCCCAGCACTTTTGCACGATCTGCAGAAACGTCTAAATAAATGCAATTTTATGCCTTAAAAGTTTACTAGAAATGCTTGTTCTTTGAAAACAAAAAATAAGTTTTGCATAATAGAGAACTTTAGTTGAAGTATATCATAGTAGTTACCACTCGCAATATACTGCGCAACTTTTAATAGGTAGATAATTGTGACCCCTCTATTTAAAAAGACGAGGTGAGGCGAGGTATCCGTCAGAACGGAAAATTCTCCGATTTTATACGATTCGGAGGATTTTTTCTGATTGAAGTGCGATGAAGTGCATTTTTTTGTTAATTTTTTTACAGCCAGGTTCCAATATTCTCCGACAGAAATTGTTTGCGGAATTTGGAGTGCGATGCGGTGCGCCATCGCAATTGCTTATTTCTCTTCAGAAGTCGGACAAATCGAATGCAATTTGAGCCTCCGAAAGAGTATGCGTTGCGGAGAATCTTCCGTTCCGACGGATACGTCGCTGGGCCGATCTTTTTTTAACCGATGCACGAAAGTTAGTGCTCGGGCTATATTGCCTCTGGTCCGGGTAGTACAAATACACCAGACCCGTGACTAGACAATGTATGTAGCAATTTTCGCGCACACGGAAACCTTCTCGCTTGGATCTCCTATGTCGACTTGCCATTCAATCGGCGATGCAAATTCAAACAATACCTTTTGTTCCGCTCCTATTGAAAACGCGGTCATAAAGTTCACCCACCGATTCACAAAAAACCTTACATTAACATGTGTATTTCGGTTCAAAATGCTTATCCTGGAATAATGTATTCAGCGTTTGCACTGCTATACAAATGCCTGTACTGTTTTTCTGTTCATTCATGTCCAAGTTGACAGTGTCCGTTGTCATTGGGTGCACCATTATTTGAAAAATTGAATGCTCCCTTTAACAATAGCCAACGCTTCCGTTTCGGTTTCGGTTACGGTCTGACCTTAACATTAATCAACCTGGCTTGGGAGAGGGATCATAATAATAAAATAAAAATGAAAATCTTTTTTCTATCGAATTCTTCTCTTCCGTATGCCTTTTTTTTATAGCATTTCACGGTGTTTCACAAAAGAAGTCAACACTTCCACCTTCCGCCGTGGGTCGGACCTTGAACCGCGATTCGGTTATTAAGCTATGTAAGCCATTATAATAAAAACTGAAATTACCAATAAAAATTGTAAAATCTGATTAAATTCTTTCGGGCCCCCTCCCATGTCCAGTAGATAATGTTATGCGTGAGTTGGGTTTGGGTGACATTAATTTGACAGTTATTTTTTTGCCGTAGGTAATTTTATTTTATGCAATTTGGGTGGAAAACCGCTCACGACTTGTTTGTGCTATCTGATCAGTCTAATGGGCTTAAATCGACCTCCTAGCTAATAATTTTGTTTTTAATATTTGTGTGACTTTCGAATCGTAACGGATTGAGTTTCGTGAAAGCCTATGGTGAATCTATTTTATTGATGACTCAACGCATTCATCTGGCTATCGCTCTTAATTAAGGGCAATGTGTGCATTTGAACGGTTGACATTAAAAAATGAAACTGTTTCTTATCAGCAAATGGAAAGAGCTCTTTGATAGATTCGATCCTAAGAACAAATCCATCTAACCGTGATTCGTGATTCATTATCATTATAAATTGGAAAGCGGATTTCAGAGAAATCGGGTGGGATTTCTCTCGTGAGTCATTTGGGGAATTTTAGGAATTTCAAGGAATAATTTTCTTCTAAGATTTGTCTCCGATCTGTTTTTAGTAATTTAATCCGATTAGCATCTGGATTTGGGGAAAGGATAAGGTCATTGTTGGCGAGGCTGGCAATGCCATAAACGAACGAGTCGGTGCGTCATCGGTCTGACAGCCAAGAATGAAGTTTAACCCCACCATCTTTTTACTACCTTTTCTGCTTTTTATTGAAATGTCAAGCACGCAGCGTGTTGCTTAAATTTAATTGGTAAATAGGTAAAATAAAAGAAAAATTTATCAAAGTGAATTTATTATATAGAAGCAATTAAAGTATGTTAAATGTAAAATGTAAAAAAAGTTGAATTTATTAAATGAAATAACTTACAGGAAACTAAAGCCCGTCGGGCAGAAATGTAAAAGGCAAATGTGTGTTTTTTTTCTCTTCAACACAACTCTTCCCGTGCTTAAGATGTATGCTGCAACAGTCATTACTGTATAAGTTGGAGAAATACGGCAAAAAGCGGTCACTCAGATTTGGTGCATTGAAAAGACAAAGAGGCTTTTAGCTCCAAAGAGGGATACACACATTTTAGTTGGACAAAAAATCGACGATCCTAGGAAGAGTCCTTAATTTGTATTCAATTGCAACTTTGGTGGTAAAGTCGTTAGCAATTCGCACAGCATTGTGGGTCCTGATGTTTCCAATAGGAAGTTGCTTTAGCTAGGCTTGCTGTTGACTTTTTATGGTGTAGTCAAAGACATATTTAAAAGACGTGTTAAAGCTTAGGAAAAGCCGTTCGCGTTGCTTTTGTGTTAAATAAGATCCTTAAGTGGAGGTTCTCTAATTTACATTTTAAGAGTATGTGAGCTACTTCCTTAGACGGAGCGGTCAATTCTTCGGTGGCTTAGTCACGTTATATGCACGATTATGTATGTTTAAGTGAACTTCCATTAGGAAGTTCGATTTATTCTCCAGACTCAGACATAACTAATGAACTTGACTATAGAAATTGAAGCTCGTGCTTATGCAGAATTCTTTCAGCGACTCAATTTTCCGTTGTCGAAAAGTAACCTCAAGCTCTGGCTTTTATGTAAGCATTTCATGAATGTAGCAGCAGCCTTTGCACCGCTCGACTTAAGGTTCTCGTTTCTTACCACTTGGACACTCCTATTCAAATATCCGTCGTCTATATGCAATATGCGAATATTTTAGCTGCGTTTCTACAAGTCGATTGGTTGAAGGTATTTTTGATCAGACTTTGCCGTAACACTTCTTGGTATTTGGACCAGCAAGTAATTATATTCTCTCTTTTGAACATGTGCGACTGCGGATTCCAATTGTGATTCCTTTTCGACCTGATGTAGATGTCTGATCGGATCGACTACCATCCAGTTGGAAACATAAAGATCGCAAAGCTGATGTCAACCGGGCCAAAATTTGTCCCAAAAATAAAAAGCTATAGGGATTTTAAGCTAGGTTCCACATTTCAATAGATTTTTGTGTTCTACATTTCACTATGTAATCGATTTAAATTTTAAATTTTTTGAAATCGAAAGAAGTGAAATTGTTGTGTTCCAGAATTCGATTTTGTCGATTTCCAAGTGATTTCAAATCGATCTAGGTCATTGTGTGAAGGTGAAGTAGTGGAAATGAAAGATGTACAAATTTTTGATAATTTTTCACTAAACAAAAAATTTTTTTTACGCAGGAGGCAATATTTGATTTGGTTGAGACATTTTATACGTATGCCGTCGATGCATTTACTTTCTTCGTCGTCTGTCATAACAAGTCTTATCCAACTTGGAAAAATTTGATTCTCCATAATTGTCAACGTTTTTGACATAGTGCTTCGACCCAAAGCAAGGTCAGCATATTTTCCAATAGACCTTTGGAAACTTGCTTCGCCAGAAAAACACCTTTCTGTTTGTTAAATTAAAATAAATCTTTTAAGACCCGTGACCAGTGTTGTTATATTGTGGTATTTATCCCTTTTTGTGGGAATTTCGATGTCCGAAAAGCGTTTCGTGGGATAAAGGGAAAATGCGCCAAATCGGGGGATTTTGAGGAATCTAACAAAAAACATTCACACTATAAATTTTTGCTGAAATTTTATGAAAACACCTTCATTTCACCATGATTATCAACACACTAAATGTGCATAAAAAACTGCCCATATAAATCTTCTTTTATCTTAATTTTCTAGTAGGTACAAAAAAAAAATCGTAATAATGTTACAAACTTTGATTTTTATACTAAAGTTTAATTAACCGTGATTTTTTTTCCGTGTAATACAAATTTTACTTTTAAAAACTGGATTTTGAGGCAAAAAAGTATAGTGGGATTTTAAAAGGGATTTTGAGTACAGTGAAAAGGGAAAAAAAGGGAAAAATTACCACGCTTCGTGGGATAAATGAAGGGAGAGTGCTAACAACACTGCCCGATATCAAGAAAATTGTTTACCAAACATACAATTTTATCTAAACAATTTATCGCAAAAGGAGAGTTGAGAGCTGTTTTCAATTTCACGAAAAGTGATTTCGAAAACAATTCGGAGTGACCAAATCGGCCGAAAAGCAGAACACTGAATATGAATTCACTCGATTTGCAATTTCGATTCCGATTTCATTCCACTCGAATTCTGGAACCTAGCTGTTAGTGTCCTCGACCTGGTGCTCCAAATCTATTTTATAAGTAAATTGTGGTTCACTATGTATCTTCATCTCTACTCTCAGATCTTAATGAGTTTTTTATCGTACGACCAGTCGACCACCCTCATGTCGAACCAGCGAAAGGGTTTCGTATTCGTATTCTTCCATTCGTAAATATTCATTTAATTAAATGCGCAAGCAGACATTTAATTTAAAATTATGACTGTCCACTGGCAGTGGCACAGATTAAGATTCACTACTAACAAGTATGTGTACGGAACATGATTATTTTTCACTGTCAGCTTTGAGTTTAATTTCGATTCTTTCGCTCTGCAGTCTCTCGGGTGATTATTAATTAATGACAGGGAATGTATCGCAATTAATTTCCCGTTGAAATACACCAAGTACACAAAAAAGAAACTTGAAATTGCGCTGACCTTTTGGAGGAAATAAATCACCAAGCGGGCCATTAAAAATAAAAGAAGGGAACACAACAATTGCTTAATGGTTTGGTACCTACACGAAGGAAAACAAATAAATAAATGCCACACATATAGGTGTATGTATAATTGTATAGCCCTTCAGCAGTTTGGTATTGTTTTTGCGGAGCTTTGCACTTTTTACTGGGCGAAAGTTGAGACCGGACATTGCGCTCTGCAAACAACAAACTTACAGTACTGAACCAGTCTGTCACCAATTCAATTGGTAATCGGAATCTCGTGTGATTAATTGATACAATTACCCCAGTTATTACTTTTAAGTCCTTCAAATCAACCCACTCACTCATAGAGACGAATCTATTTCGAAAAACAGACAAACGTATATCCACTTAGCCTTCGTTGGGGAATTTGTTTTCATCCCAACCCACTTGAAAGCGTTTTTTTTTTTTTTTTATGGAAACTCATTATCCATTAGCAATAACTTTTCTTTGATTGATTTTCCAACTCGCACATCACAACCCTCATTTAATCAAAAACATTTAAGCGTTTACTTAAGGAATTCTCAGAAATCTTTGGAAACAACTGTTCCCCAGAAATTGTTGGCCCTACGAAAATTCAAGCAAAACAGAGGAAATCTCTTTCGACGGCAGCACCAGCACCATCATCTCATCATCAGACAGCCACCCCCAAATGCCGTATCAAAAATTGAATCTCGATTAATTTGGGCAAAGAAAAAATAATATTCGCCATTTGAAAGATTTTCGTTGGCCCTCCACCCATTGGGACAGAGCATAACAACATCAACAGCGGTTTCTTCAAATAAACCCATAAAATTGGCGTAAGTCAGCGGGACGCGATGGCATTCGTTTCAGCCATTCACGCCGGGTGTACTGTGATTGGTGGGACGAGCGAAGGGTGCGTAAAACGCTTGACTGAGCTGCCAAATATCACTATCCAGCTGGCAGACGTTTCGATCCGCCACTTTATGGGTGTTTATAGAAAGCGATTATAGCATTAAAAGTCAAATCTAAACAAATAATTTTTATTGCAAAAATATATGTAGGTTTAGGTAGGTACGTTAAAGTCATAGGTGCATGAGTTTTAGATGTGGGTTGGTCTCCGATCTCCGTTTCTATAGCTGGGTTGGGTGTATGCGGGGCGGGAGCATTAAAATGGCTCAACGTGGAAAATTCCCGCTCGGACGGTAGAAAGAAAAAACCGTTGTTTTTGTTTTATTTTTTCTTTTGCAATTATTATTTCCTTCTTTAAGGTGCTTACGTTTTATTTATTTTTTTAGTCTGTAGTTAGTTTACTACGAGAATAATATTTTTATTTTTTGCGAAAAAGAAATATGAAGAAGGGAATAAAAAATGTTTAATCGGATTACAGCTGTTTGTTGTTGTTGCAGCAACAATTTCGGTGTTGTTCGCTTTGATTGCATGCAAAATTAGTTCCGGGCTTGAGGTTGGCGCAGTGGAGAACTACATCGTTTTTTTTTTTTTATTTTGCTAGACAGAAAATAATTTTTTGTTCATGACGTTTCGGTGGATGGTCCAGGAATGTCCACTTTTACTTTTTAAGTCCGTACCTAATACAATCGGATTTAATCGAAGCTCGTTGGAATAAATTAATTGGAATTGAATTAGGTAAAAAGCGGATTGAGATAGTCAGGTCATCTGCGGCACTAGGTATTGGTACCATAAGGGCCCTTATCGGCCATCGCTATCCAAGAAATTAAGTTACTTACTTAGGTGGCGCTACAGTCCGGGGTGGACCTGGGCCTCAACCAATACGCCTCTCCAGTTAGCGCGATCTTTGGCTAACTGCCTCCAGTTGCGAACTCCAAGTTGGTTGAGGTCCCCTTCCATTTTCGCGCGCCACCTAAGGCGAGGTCTTCCTCTACTGCGTTGTCCCTCCGGGTTAGAATCAAAGACTCTTCGGGCCGGAGCGTTGGTGTTCATTCGCTCTACATGTCCCAGCCATCTTAGACGACTGATGCGTACTTTTCTGACTAGGTCGATGTCGCTGTACAGCTCGTAGAGTTCGCTGTTAAATCTTCTCCTCCAAAGCCCGTCAACGCAAACGGGACCAAAAATCACTCGAAGAATTTTGCGTTCGAAACGACCAAGGAGATCTTCATCTGCCTTTGATAGCGTCCATGCTTCTGCACCATAAAGCAGGACTGGGATGATGAGGGTCTTATACAGAATTTCCTTAGTATTTCTCGACAAGGCCTTACTTATCAGTTGCCGTCTTAGGCCAAAGAAACAGCGGTTGGCAAGTGTGATTCTTCGTTTGATTTCTGATGTGATGTCGTTATCAGAGTTTATAGCGGAGCCGAGGTAGACAAAGTCCCTAACTACCTCAAAGTTATAGCTGTCTATCGTGACGTTCTGCCCGATTCGTCGATGTTGTCGACGAAAGAAATTAAGTTACTCTCCTTAAATTTGAAGGGGCATTTGAGTCGACTGTTTCAGTGCCCTGTCCCAAAAAGGGCTTAAAACTAAATAAAATTGCGTATTAAAAGTAAAGTTGCCTAAATATTTTCCTCTGTATGATAAGGATTGAGCCTGCTACTATTCCCTTGGCTGGCTGCAGGAAATAAGGCTCCAAAAGAGAAAAAAAAGACCCAAATTTGGGTTCTTATTACATTTCTTCCTTTTCATTGGGAAATAAGGCCCCAAAAAAGGAAATAACACCCCAAATTCTATTAAAAATGTTTTTTGTTGTTTCCTGTATAATTTTTTTGGGGCCTTATTAAATTTTTTGTTACTTTATTTCGCAGAGCCACTCTCGTGTACTAGACAATGCGTTGCACAGACTCGTAAACAACAAAAAATGAACACAAATATATAGTTAATTTTTTTTTTTTTTTAGAAATACTTTTTTTTTTAACTCATCTCTATATATATAAGCTCCAGAAGGGCTAACCGATTTGAATGATTTTTGTTCTGGTTTGTTCGTCTTGAATCAGGGATGGTTTAGGAAAAAAAGAAAAGTCGGAAAATTCTCAACATGTGGCGCTGCAGGCATGTATTTCGTTTTTCAGTTCAATTCAATTATCTTCAATAATAATCTCCTATATGTAGGTACCTATAATTCTTTCGGGGTGGAACTCGATGACGATATAACTCGTTAACCACTGGGCCAATTTTCATGATTCTTCTTTTGTTTTGTTCGTATTGTTGTATTTCAGGTTTATGCAGTCTTAAATGGCAGGATAATTTTGGACCCTAGGTGGCTATGTTGTCGATCTCTGAAACCACTTTCAATAAAATTTTGTGGATGCGTATGACTGGTTCCAGCTTAAAAGATAGGGTACTCTTGAACCAGATATGTGCCAATGGTGTCAATCTTCGAAACCACTCAACACATTGTATAATTATAGTTCGCATCAGGTTAAAAGATAGGATACTTTTGGACCCAATAGATGGCCCTGTCATCGATTTTCGAAACCACTTAACCGATTTCAATGAAATTTTGAGGATGTGCATGGTTGGTTGATACTTGGAAGATGCGATACCTGACCCGATAGGTGGCGCTGCTGTCGATCGCCGAAACAGCTCGAGTTGATCGAAATTTTGGGGATGGGTATCGTTGCTTCCAGTTGGAAAGGTAGGATCATTTTGGATCATATAGGTGGTACTTTGTAAAACATAAGCGGGATAGGAAAATGGGTTGTGGCATACCACCTCCCTATCAAACATAAAATCAAACGCTATTTCTAAAGTTGTATAATTAAAATGATTAATGGACATTGGCCAAATAAAGCACTTTGCGAAATGTGAACAGGACTTAATACGAAAGCTACGAGCAAAGTGGGGTGGGTACAGCTACATATACAAGAGACTGACGTTCGTATGTGCACTCATAACTCGGGAACGGATCGTTTGATTTTTATAATTTTTGGTTTAAAATCGCGTGGGTTCAAGGAAGGACATTTATGATACTTCTTGTCTTGAAACAAAACTTTACGGGTATAAGTTAAATTTTTGAATTCTTTGGATGTTCCGGACCTACCTCTACACAATTTAAAATTGAAAGTCAGCTCAGTTATATTTTTTTGTGCAGCCTCAATGCACCGAAACTTTGTAACGGATCGCGTTTGATCAAGAAGGGAATCAAATCAATTGTCATGCAAGCAACGATTTTGAGGGAAACAACGATTTGCCATTTATATTTGAGGGTCTTGAATTTCCCGTCACTATGACAAATAAAAAATAATTTCTTGCAATTCTAATCGCTGTATATTCATGCATTTCTGGCTTTAATCTTGAATTCCCATATTTCTCACATAGTCAATTTAGTGAAAAAGCGGAAGGTTAGCCGACACGTCAAAACCATTGCGGTTTGATTGAAAAAAATCGACACTGCTATACTTCAGTTATTTCTATTGTATTTTATATAACTTTTGAATAAAAAATTCGAATTGACCGAATTACATAAAGTAGCGAGTGCATTGTGCATGATCGGAATTATTATTTTCATTACATTAACGAATTTGGGCATATGGAATATAGACCAAATTTGCATCCGTAATAACTTGAAAACAGATCGTCCGATTTGCTCGTTTCTTTTTTGTGTTTGCCTACGCCTAAGAAAGGTTCATACCATACGCTGAAAAAATTGTAAAATTTTGAAGGGAAAATGGGAAGTTCGTGAAAATTGACTGTCCATAGATGTTGTACGGGATTTTTTTTTTTTTTTTAATTTTGATCTTAGTAGACAGTGAGATAGTATTTGTTAAAAGATATTTTGGATCAAAAAAATGTATTTCAGATTGAATAGTGAATGCTCTAGATTAATTTAGTCAAAAAGTCAATTTTGGGCGGTACGAAGAACGCAGGGCGTGCTAGTTCTATAAAAAAAAATAACGTGATTATTATTGTCAAACAAAATTATTATTTAAAATAAAAATGATTTAAATATGTAACAATGGAAGATTGTGTTCGTGTTTCAACTAACCCCAATAACTGTTTCACCCGCCCCTGGTATGGGTACGGTTGAAATAAATTTTTATTTTTTTAATATGATGTACTACGCAAAATATCACACTGAGTACTCAAAACACACTTTTCATTTATACATAGAAACATGCTCCTACATTTCACACAACTTCATCAACGCTTAGCCTATAAACGGCAATGGTATAGTATGGTACCCATACCCAGTCCACCCTACTGTTCACCTAACGGCCTGTTACAGCGGTCCCTGCTCAATGCGTATTCACCTCCGGCTCCAAGTTTGAGATTCTGGCGTTGTGCTGTAGCTGCCTTCACAAAATCTGGAAAATTGGAAAATATACCTAAAATGCGTCTAAATGTTGGCCGCTGGGTTTTGCTACTAAAATTAAATCTAAAAGGAATTGATTATCCTTGGCAAGGCGTCTACAATAACCTTTTATACTCCTACTAACTACGGCCTCTGCAACCCTGTTTCCACTTAATGCAATGAATAGTTCAAGACGCTACGTAGATATTTACAACTATACGAAATTCGATTTTTAGCTAATACTACACCGCTTGTACAAAATTTGCATTTTATAACAGAAATCACTTCGACTTTGTCGTCGTAGCCCCCATAGATCGATTAGTATTTGTACTATCGTACAAGTATAAGTGCTATTGTGCTTCTGTAATTCATTCATTGAAATGCACATTATTCATTGAAATTGAAGCCGAACTCTGCCAATACTCGTGGATCTATCGTACGAAAGCAAAAATCTGCCGAAATGAGATCCCATAAAACACACCGAACACAAGGCGGGTCGATAAATAATTCAAAGTGTGTAACAGATACGCAAATATCCTCATGTAAAACAGGATAACTCTGCTTGCTCTTAATGAATCGGTGAAATCTGAGATGATGCCAATATTTGATAGTTCCTTCCGTTCCCGTTCGCACATAACAGCTGTATTTATTCGCATGTCAATATTATGTCGATGAACGGCAACGGGAACGACCTACAATAAAGTGAAAATACAAAAAGGCTACGGAAAACGTCGGAAAACGACGGAGAGCTGTGCGGTCCTTGGGCTTGGGAATTTCACCACAACAACCAGAAATGCATTTTAAATGCAATGTATGGTCAGCGGTGAGGTGACCCATTGCTTAAAGTTTTTCAAGTGTAAGCACAAACAATGCGCGTACAAGAACCACACTCCGCACAAATAAGCAATAACAATATAGGTACCGACCAACAACAATACGAGGGGATAAGTTTATTTTTATTTTTGTTTTTTATTGGGACTCGAATGGGACATGCGTTGCATAAAAGTATTGCTCTTCGAATTTGGTTCCACTGATTTCGATTTCGTGTCGAAAAAAAAAAAATAAATCCATTGCCAGTGGCAGTTTAGTGCGTGAGAGTGTGAGTATGCGTGTGCTTATGCCACATTAGTGATGAATGCGAAATGTCTCAGATGACACTGGTCATGATCATGAGCCGAATAGCTCAGCAGAATAATGAACTCTGGGGTAAGGAAGTTGTCGATCATAAATTTTACTGTGGGTATATTGAACTGTAGATTGCTCTTGGAATGGAGTGCTGTGTTACAATTTGATTTGCAATCCAAACGACATTCGGTAGTGGAGAGTTTTTAGTGCAGAACTTAAACGCTATCAACATTTTTAAAATTAATTCGGGTCAAAGGTATGAAGACGTACCTATACGACAGAATTTTTAAGTAGGGTTGATAGTTTTTTTTTCAATTTGCTGATTGAGCTTGGGTTATTACTAACAACACGAAAAATGATCAAGCTATCAAGTTCTGTAAAAAAAATGAAGCGAAAACCACTGCAAAGAAAAAAACGAAAGAAGTCAAACAAATTGATGAATAATATTTTTACTGTAGAAAATGTTATTATAGAAATTAAAAAAAAAACGTCAATCAACAAGCTGTCGATGTTCTCCCTTTTGACGAAAGCGAATATTTCTTTCGTTTTCAGAAACGAAAACGTCAAGGAAATGGCGTTCGTTTTAATTTTATTTTTCTGTGAAAATTGTTTTCATTTTTGAAAATAAATGTTTAGTTTATTAATTCATTAAATAAAACTACAATACTTGAGTGATTACTGGACAATAATAAATAAAATTTTGCCACCATTGCTTAAAACTAAAAGCAAATTATTTTTAAAAGAAAATGTGCTTATATCGCAAACGGTATTGATTTCATTTAAGCACCTAGATAATGGTTCATTTGAAACATAATTTGTTCTGAGTTGCGGAATATTAAGAAACAATCGGTTTCTAAGTGTCCTCGCAGGAAGATTAAGGTTCATTAAGGCCAAAATATCGCAACAATCAATATGATTACCCAAGACATCACGAAGGAACATAACCTCAGAGAATTTTGTTCGAATTTTAATTGGCAAGATACCAAAGAATTTGCTTGTTTCTTGTTTCGTAGGAACGCATATATCTGTATCCCAGTGAAGTCTTTTTACTAATACTCATGTATCTAGTTAAACGTTTTTGTAGTCTCTCTATTCTAAATGACTGAACTTCTTCCCAATAATACAAAAATCAAGAGCACATTTAACCAACCAAAAAAAAAAAAAAAAAAAAATAGACAATTCAAGGTTTGAAGATCACAAATCCTTTGAATTGCGCAGGATAAATCCCCCCATTGAATTACCCTTGGCGACTAAAAATTCCATTTGTTTTAAGAAATCTATTTTGTTTTTTTATCAAAAACTAACTAAAAGTAACGCGCCCTTTATTTTATAAGAGAAGTTGATAGATGAACAGTTTCGACAAAACGTTAAACTTTGACATTTTTCAATATTTAGGTGATAGTCTGATAAGATCGTCTTGTAATAATATGCAATCTTGTTCAGTTTTTATACACCGAAAATGCTTTGAAATCGCCCGCATACATAAGGCTCTTAGAATTAAAAAATACGTTGGGTATGTCATTTATAAATAACAAGAAAAGAAGGGGGCTAATATGGCTTCCTTAAGGCACGCCAAAAAATGAAGGAAAACGGTCGTGCAAGCGAAAACAGTTGAACGTCTTCAAAAGACAAAATCTCACAAAATTTAATTAGATGCAGAAAAGCCAACTATGTGGAGTGGTTCACGGCAGGGCGGCGCCATAGGGCCCTATTTCATTTAAAACATTTAATGGCGACCGCTAAAGAGCCATGTTGTTCGCATTTTTACTGTCAAAACTAAGAACATTTAAATCGAGGAGATGTGGCTTCAATTACGTGCCATCTTAAACCGTACTGGATTTGGTAAGGGATAACTTTGGCCATGGGATCGTATCGTAGTACCTCGGTATTGGGATTTGACATCCATCTCACATTTTCTTTTACATTAAAACATAAACCTTTTTCGTGCATAGTCACTCCAAATGGAAAACATGGATAATACCTACCATAATCAAACCATAGAGATAGACAACTCCAGCCGACGATGGAAATAAGAAACCTGTAAAATAAAAAAAAAAAAATAAAAAATTTTGATAAATATAAGAAACAAAGTGGCACAGTGTTTCCACATGCGACTCTTAAATGCGATTTGTTCTTATGTGAATATTTCTTATATCCGCCTTGGACTGTATTTACTTTATAAATTTTCTTTTTACTACAGCAAATTAAGACAAATTGGTTGATAAAATAACCCGCACAGCAAAAAAGGAAAATCCGAAAAAAATATCCTACCATCACGTGTCACATCTCATCCTGCGCATCACTTTAAAACGTCAAACAACAAAAATAGGGCCTTTGCTAGCACACTTGTGTTCACACTGACCACCATACGGATCTAGGAATTAACATGCCAATTTTGCCCTTTTGAACGGTCCCATCCTTGTTGCAGGATGTCTTTCTGAATATTTAAAAAAATTCAACTGAAAACTGCGGACCAGGAACTCAGATTTATGCGTAAAATATCCCCACTGCTGGTGTCAATGTTGCTCTTCTTCTTTCTTTTTCTTTTTAGCACAAAAACATCAATACCGTTTGAAATATGATCCTGATTGTTTTATGTGTCGTTGGTTCTTTTTCCCTTCAATTCTGTATTTTTCTGCTTGCTATGGGGATTTTGTTTTCGCAACATGGGGGATAAATAATGTTTTAAAAAAAAAATTGTCATACGCTCTAAGCCCGTTGACATGACATTTTGAACCGAAGGAGGAGGTGAAAAAAAAAGAAAAAAAAAATGGAAAATGAGATGGAAACGTATGAAACATTTTACGAGAAGAAGGGCCGTATCCAAGGGCAGATGGGTTGAGTGGGATGGATTATGCAAAAAAATTGTTGTTTTGGAAAAGTTTGGAGCATTTTTCCAGGGAGAAGCTGTTATCCCTTTATTATCATCGATGGAGCACTCCCTCGAGTGGGAATGTCTACCTTAGGTATTCAGTGGAAATGAAAGTAGGTATAGTCTTAAATAAGTTGAACGGCTTAGTGAACCCAAAACAGAATTTATACTGCTCTAGAGTAAACCACTAGAACTAGGCTATTGTCCTGCGGAACAAAAGAAATCGCTTATCGTTTGGACTTCCTTTAATCCGACAGACTGATTTGTACGCTCATCCAGAGCCACCCTCATACAGCCATAATTAGATCCGTATAACTAACGTCTCACTGGCTAACGTCATTTCGAAAAAAGGATCATTGAAATTAAATTCTCCATTTTCCGCGTTTTCTATATCTGACGTACTGACGGACAGCTGAATGACATGGAAAAAGAAGGATAAAACTGCAGTTGCCTTTCATCGTGCAATCTCCACTGAGGAGGATTATTTTTCGAAAACATCCACAAAACTAAAAGGAGATTAAAATTTTCAGTTTTCCACCAACGTACAGACACAATGTGTGCGGAAGGCAGGAGTTTCACGAGTACAAGTAGATTTTGAAAAGGAAAAAAAGAAAATTTACGAAATTTGCTTCGTACTTACATCATTATGCCAGGATAATTAATGACAAGCTTCTCAGCATTCGCCTGAAAGGATATTTGCTTTCCTCTGACTTTTATCACAAATTCTGTGGAAAGGAATTTAAGACTCCCTATCAACGAATTCGAAATGAACGTACATGGTATCAGGTGTCGTGTGCACACAAGCGCTAAGGATATAGTGGGCTTCTGAGTCACACAATCCCTGTGCCTTGTCGACCATTATATATTTCTGTTTACATGAGATTTTCGTTTTCTTTTTTGGATGATTTCCTTTTTCAATTGTTTGAAGTGACAATCGAAGGAAAAATCTCCAGAGCATAGGGGGAAGGGTATGGTGATTGTGATGTGATATGTGTAGGTACAGAGGGATGCTGTCAGTGGGATTGTTATATCATGCCAAGGTGAAGACGAAGGAACACATGGTTTACCTATGTCAGGTGTATATGTGTGGTAGATATAAAATTGCCTTCAAAACTCCAGGGAAATCATTATTCAAAATTATTCTTGAAACTGAAATGGAGATTTAGAAAAATGATAAAAATCGGAGTATGGGATAGTAGGGGCTAAGTGAAATTGGGTCATCTTACTTGGAAAAGGGCGTTACATGTTATTTCAGTAGACTTAGCCGAAGGCCCAGGTTAGCTGGTGCGGTAAGATGAAATTAACCGGTGATTTATTTAGTTTTTAAAATTTTGGAAAACAAGTTCTTTTTAAACTTATATTTTATTCAAAAAAAGATCCTTAAAATTACTTTACGTTACAATATTATTGAATTCAATTTATTACAACCACACTCTAGAACTAGACGCAACCTTCTTATTCGTTGTTTGAATCGCAAGAGAAGGAAGGTCGCAGAAAACATGGCGGCGGAGATTGGCACGCCATCATTAATCGAGTTGCTTATGAGTTGTTTAGTGGATTGATCGAGGTGCTCGTTTCATGGATGGGTGTTGCTTACCGACGCGCGGATGTCTTTATTAATGTGTCGCCACAAATAATAAAAGTAGAGATAAAAGTTAGTTGAAAGATTTCAGCGCACAAGTGTACGCACAATATCCACCGGCTATAACGATCAAAAACTATAAAAACTTATTTAGAAATTATTCCTACTGCGATGACAATTTTTATTATATTCATCAGAATATGAGAAGTTTAAGGGAAAACTTTTCCGTTCTAGTAGCTCAAATCGACTCTTTTGTATGCATTCCAGGTACCTAAAACAAAAAAAAAAACCCATTAGGGAAGAGGGGGGCAGTTTAGGACGGGGACATTTTAGGACAACTTAAGAAAAAGTACTACAAAAAAAACTTTTTAATACTTTAATAAAATTTTACAGTGGCAAATCCAGAATCCACTTCAAACAAACATCTGATGGATATTGAAACGATACCAACTTTGCTCAATTTACAAATTAAAAGTGTTCAAGTATAATGTTTATATTTGTAGCGATGTTATTCAACCAAAATACTAACAATTTATATTGTTTCTAAAAAAATATGAAGTTTTTGGTTTCTTATCCCTCTCGGGGCAATTTTGGACAATGCGCGAGGGGAACTTTTGGACATGTCCTAATCTGCCCCCTTTTATCACTTTGAACAATCTATTTCAGTGTGATTGTTTTTGGTTTTATTTGTTCAGGTTTATCTCTGCACTAATGGTCAGAAATTACAAGAATTAATTAAAAAAACAAAAAACCCGACTGCCTGTTAAAAAAATCTCAGTGACTGACATTTGTGTGAATATTGTTTTTTTTTTTTTTTTTTCTTAATTTATATTTTTATAATAATTTGTTTAGCCTATGACACTCCGGGGAAGAATACGAATCTAGTGACACCTCACTCTTTAAAATCGGTCAAGCCATTTAGGCTACAGGGCGTCACGTAGGAACGTACATAGGATACGCGCGAAACACATAACCCTCTCTGTGTACAGTCGGGTAAAAAGAAGGAAACCGCTCCTAATGAGCGTTTTTTAAGACATGTCCAAAACTGCCCCATGGTTGTTCTAAGGTGCCCCCCCCAGAGGGGCAGAATGGGACACTTTAGAGAGATTATTAAAATAAATAAAAAATATATAAATCATAACTATACATATAAGTTTGGATATAAGATTCAAAGATTTTTAATGTATCTAGAGCGATTTTTGTAAAAAGTGTCATAAGGTGACCACCTCTCCCCTACTCTTTGCCCGGGTTCAAATTTTTTGCTAGGTTAGGTTAGGTTTTTGGGCTGACGAAGCGGGTGACCCTCGCTTCGCCACACTCAGGTCCTTGTGGACCCATTGTGATACCCTTTATTTGTGGGGTTTAGCCGTGTTGTATTTCGGCCACGTTTTCTTCTCCTTATTCGATGTTGTCCAGCCATCTTGATGTCCTCAAAAACCTGTGAAGATCAAAGAGTGAGATGTTTGAGAGTTCTTGAATGTCTTGGAAGTAATATCTTCCAAGTGTTCTATTTCGCAAGTGACAGAGGCTCGGGCAGTGACAGAGGAAGTGAGGTGTGTCCTCATGCGTCTCCTCATCACCGCAGCCCCTGCAGATGTCGTCGTCTATGAGGTTTAATTTCATTGTATGGTTTCTTAGGAAGTTATGACCTGTCAGAGCACCTACCAACTTAGACAGTGATGATCTGTGAAACTTCAAGAGTTTGTTGGTCCGTCTTTTGTCATATTCAGGCCAAAGCTTCCTTGATATTTCACAGGTTGTTAGTGTTTTCCACCTGTTGTTGGCTTTCATTCGGATCTTGTTTTCCACCCGTTCTCTGAGGTTACAGAGTGGTGGTTTGATCGATTGTAGTGCCTGATCATGGTCTATTGCAGACCCCTTTCTTGCCAGTTCGTCTGCAATCTCATTGCCGGCTTTGTCCCTGTGTCCAGGAACCCAGCAGAGATTTACATTATGCCGCGAGCCAAGAGCTTTGAGCTCTTCGCGACAGCTGCGAATTAGCTTTGATTTGATTTCAGTAGCCGAAATAGCTTTAATGGCTGCCTGGCTATCAATGAATATGGTAATATCATTACGTGGTATTTCCCTCATTGACACCATACACGCCGCTTCCATAATTGCCAGAACCTCGGCCTGGAAGACACTGCTATGATCAGGAAGCCTGATTGAGCCGGCGTATGTTTAATTCCTCCGAGAATAGACCGGCTCCAGTGCCATAGTCCATCTTTGATCCATCTGTGTAGATGCGGGGTTCGTTTGTTTCCCATTCCTCCCTGCTCGGAAAGGAGCAGGAGAATGGCTTGTAGGGGAGACATGTAGTCAGAGCTAACATCGTTCTCTTTTTTTTGCTAAAAAATGAAAGTTACGCAGCGGCAGGTGTTCTCAGAACTAATTTCAGCAAACTTTCAAATACACAATTGAAACCCAACATTGAGTATAGCAAAATGACTTGGAAAAGTCAAAGAGTTTACTTTCCTGACCTTGACTTTCATTTAAATCTTTCTGCTAAACATAAGGTTGGCTATTTTATGTCTCAAACAAATATTTATAAACAAACTCATGCCCAACCGATTACACAACTGATGGATTTGGACAAACACCATTTACCACCAATGCTATACGTTAACACCAAAATATACTGTTGCTCATGAGACTCCATTCCATTTGTCTAAAAGTTCCGAGAAAAGATCACTATTCTTGCACATACTTAGCCAAGTTTCCTAGAAGAGCTCCCTACACCTGTGCCCATGCAAAGTTACATCTTCGGTCGCAAAGCACCTCGACGACACCTCATTAAATCCCAACAAAACACTTATCCAACCTCTTGGCTTCAATTTAATTGCATTTAATCCGCGATTCATGGAAACAGAAGACCATCTCTCTGTGTCGTGCTGATGTGTCTTCTATTCCACAAGAATAATTGCCCGACCAAAAACCAATCAAGATCTCACTTTAATAGTCCAAGCGACAAGGCAGCATCCATCAAGTCATGGGAGAAATAGACAACTCTCAGCCCAGATTACAACTAAACGTCGTCTGCATTCGACACTGACGGAGACGAAGCGCATCCTCCATACTAATCCTACCGTATGGGTGCGAAACAAAAAAGGAACAAGGAAGTGCCCACAAATCCATTAGAAACATTGTAATTACCCATTGCATGGCTAAGAGCTAAACATTTCACCAGGCTAATGGGTGAGACCTGAGATCTGTCTGGCTGGAGTTGTTTGTGCCCTTCAGAGATGCAACAGCAGAACCAGTTCGATACAAGTTCGTGGAACCCCAATAAAAGTGTCCATGACGCGTTAAATTCGAGACGAGACGAAACTCGTGATCTTGTCCCGCAACCAGCGCAGAGAGTGTCTCTTTCGCTATGTTTTCCGAGTGCGATTCTTCTTTCATTCGTCGATTTATAAATAGTAACAGTGCAGTTGGCCATACCGAAGGACGTCAACAATATGCACAAGGAGTCAAGATCAACAACAACAGTGGCTTAAGAGATAAAAGCGATCGAGGTGAATGGTTATGCGGCAATATACTGCTGCCCACTGGGGGATTGAATGCTTCCAATTTATGGGCGCAAATGGTACTGCTGTGATGGCCATTAAAAAGCTGGTAAGTGTTATGTTGGCGGAGCGTTAAACAAACGCAAGGATCGGATGATAAAAATAATAACAAGACCAATCGAACATGATGAGCGGTTTCAGCGAATATTCCGGTTCGCCTTAAGTGTACCTCCGAAGAATTTGGTACTTGTTATATGGATATTAATGTACTTACTGGTATAATTGGTTAAAAATCTCATTTGACATTTCAAGTATCTACCTATAGAAAGACGGCAATTTGGTTCCCAAAGATTTTCAAGTGCGATGAGAATGAATATGTACTTTCCCCTTCGGCCTAGATTTTTCGAGAACATCAATATAAATAATTCAAGAATTAGTTTTCTTTCAGTCACGCTCAAAATTTAGCTCCGATTGCGTTTTTCGAGCGGTTAGAAAAATTGGTTGAAATTAACTCAGTTAAAAGGAAAAGGTTAAATCCATAGATACTATTAAAAAAAAACACGCACTTTATCAGTTGTCATTAGCCAAGTTTATAGATTATTACCAACCAGTTGGTTAAATTCTACAGAGGTAGTTTGTTATTTACGACTGAGAAAATTTGATGGAAATTATTAAATCATTTATTTTCAACTGAGTTTCCGCATTGGCTTAGTTGTTAGTGTGTTGGACTACTAAGCGAGTGGTCGAGGTCTGAATCCCGCAGAAACCCAAATTCCAACTGTGGGTTTTTTTCCACTGCGCTACCTCTCGCGAACGTCTGACAAACATCCGAGACTATAAATGTCTCGAAAGAGTTTCTCAATTAGCCGTTCGGAGTCGGCATAAAATTGTAGATCCCTTCCATTCGTTCCAAAAATGAAAAACTCACACAAAACGAATGGTTTTGAGAAGCTAAGCCTAGGGTCCCTCCGGACCTGTTGCGCCAACTATTTACTTATTTATTTTTCCTTAAAAATGTTGACTCGGTTATTTTCAATGCACTTACTCTGGAGCTACATATATACGGTGACGATCCGTCCTTTATATAAAAGGACAGTCCTTTCTTTTTTAACCCTGTCCTATATTATTTTCTTTTTAATAAAGGACGGGTTTTGTCCTTTGTTTTTGAAACTGTCCTTTAAAACACCTACTAAACATTGTTTGCATTTAGTGCAATTAAAATCATTATGTATACTTAATAATTTAAATTGTGTTAATACCTTCAGTGCTTCAGTGCAAGCTCACCTTAAATTTCAGTTTATGCTTACCGGGTTCTGGTGCACCAACTTGCTTGGAGCAGTGACAAATCGCAAATGGATGTATAGATATGCTGTTAAAGCTATTCTTAAAACTAAATGTAGTTTCGGAAAACCCTACTTAGAATTTAGAGATTTTCATAATGAAAATGAAGATGTTTTTAAATCTATCCACCTTTCTCAAAAATACGAAAAGTAAGACTGGCTTTTAAAACTATTTTCTACCTTCCTTTCACACTCTTTATGGAATAAAGAAAGATATTTTTTTTTTCTGTAGACCTAAATAATAATGTTAATGTTTTTTTTTTTGCAAATCGAACATAAAAAGCAATCCCGATCACAAAAAAAAACAAAGATTTTTTCTCAGAAAAAAATCTAAGTTGTAAAATTTCGGAAAAACTAGTCGTAGATCCTAAGACAACTTCCAGACTGAACACATTTTAAAAAGCAGAAAATCTTGGCCTTATTTAGATTGGTTTAGAATTTTACTAAAAAGAGATCCGGAAGATTAACAACCTTTCGGGTACCACAAGGTTCTGTAAAAGTTCCCCTATTCTTTCTCGCTTTTTAGTTTATTGGTTTTCCGTGTTCCTACTATCTACTTTTGCGGAATTTTATTTGATTCGGCTTGATCTGGTTTTTGACATAAGTTCGGACCTTAGCCTTTTAAAAATATAATTTTCTCAAATTCGATTTAAATTTTTAGTTTCACTCTATTCAAATATCGTCGAAACGAGGTAACAAACAAACAAAAATAATGCTTCACATTATTACCAACTACCAGTCCAATGAGAGACTTGCAGAAAATTCTAAATTGGTTTGCCCCCTCCCTGACTAATTTAGGCTGCGAAATAAGAGTTCTTGAAATGGTTTTGAATTTTCACCATCAGCTAGAAACAGGCCGATAAATGTGTATGGGAGTACAAAAAATGAAGTGTTTTCAATCGGCTAGCATCTAGGTTTTGTGGTTGCTGGTTATTTTATGGTGTATAGGTATGCGTTTGGAAAAAGACCTGAAGTTGTTGTTAGGTGCTAAAATGAAATTTTTGTTTAAGAAAAAACTAAGAACGGAATATTTACTTTATCCTATATATATATAATTATGTTGGTCAAAATCGATACAGCCGCTTTTGTAAAATTCTCCAGACAAAGCCGTAACAAATTTTGCAGTATTAAAAATTGTTCGAGATGTTAAGCATGATTCGGTTTTTAAGGTTTCCTCAAAATATTTTACCTAATGTTGTTCTCGAGGTATGAGCAATTTTTAAATTACCATTTTCGGTTATTCGAATGATGGAAAATGAAGGACGCAATAATTCTGAGAATATAAATTTTACTCCATTGGTACTACAGGTGGGCCAAAAGAGATCTCCCTATTGGAAGATGCTCTTATTTTTGCAAATGGCGTCCAATGTCAAATCTGTTTTGACATTTGTGGACTAGACAGATGTAGAATACAAGGAATCAAGACGTGGAGCGATACACTCCCCAAGGACGCGGAATAATTTCGATTTTTCGACCAAAATCATAATGAGCGATGAGGCTCATTTCCACCTCAGCGGGTATGTGAACAAGCAAAACTTTCGCTTCTGAGGCACCGAAAACCCACGAGTAATACACGTGGAGCCATTACAATTGGACAAATTAGGACTGGAGGACATGTGGTTCCAACAGGACGGAGGTACGGCACACACTGCGCGACCCAGAACCAATTTTCTGAAGGCAACGTTCCCGGGTCGCCTCATCTCTCGTTTTGGCGATTTGCACTGGCCCGCTAGATTGCCCGATTTAACCATTCCAGACTTTTTTTTGTGGGGTTTTTTGAAGTCCCGTGTTTACGTGAACAAACCCGAGACCCTAGAAGCCCTCAAGGACAGCATTCGACACCAGTGCGAGAATCTGTCGCCCGAAGTTCTCGCCGAAATGATGAAAAATGCCATTAGACGAGTCCGAATGGCAATCAATTGTGACGGCCTATATCATCTTCTCGACACGACCAATAAAATTCTAAAGGTTCAAATAAACATAATCAAAAACAGAATCGACGTTTTTCATTTAGAAAAAGAATGAGAGCCAAACAACATCGGATGACTTCTTTTGGCCCTAGTTGAATTTTCAAAAGAACCTTTATTTCTTTTTGTTTAGCGAAAAACTGGGTACCCACGACGCGACGTTAACCCTGCTCTCTTAAGCTGAGTTTCAATTTTGGTTGAAGTTGTTAAATCAGTTTAAAATAAAGAAAAACGTCTTTAAAACCGTTGTATGGGAAGTAATGTTAAAATTGGGACTAAAAAAAAATTGGCATCGAAATAAAAGCTCAATAAACTCCATCAAAACAATGATCGGGTAAAGTCGGGTGATATGGCACCATGAAGGATATGGCATTTCTTACTCAACCATTTTATTTTAAAACAAGGACATTCCAATATCATTTATTGTGTAGTCGGGTGAAAATTTCTAGTCACATACGAAAAAAAGAGCAAATTCGAAGAAAAAATTGTTTGCGTGTATGAGTGAAAGAAGTGTAGATAGAAAAGTATTCGGTGCCCAGTATTCATTGTTACAAAATAAATGAAAAGCCAGTGCTTATTTCCATTTACCATTAATACTGCATGTACGCCTTTATTCATGTTTTTCGTAAAAAATAAAATACAACATCATTTTTGAGTTATGGCACCCCCAAGTTCGACATTATATGTGGTCCCGGTGCCATTTCTCTCGCTATTAGTTTTATATAGTAAATTTCAGAACTTTATTTTGTACGATTTTTTTTTAGAAATGGCGACTATTTATACAATGTGTACTCGTGTACCTATATCTTTTTTAAATACTTGTAGCGAGTAGGGGAAGAAAAACTCCAAGAAAATTTAAAGCACCACCCACCAATGGGTACCAAATCGCGCTCCAGTTTTTTAATGAACTTTTTTTTAACTTTTACACCTTTAAAAATTTTAGTACGTCTTAAACTTATGTTCCTATTTTTTTGTTTTTAAATTGAACAAAGAGTTAATATATTTATGCTTTAATTTAAAACATGCTTTATTTTTTATCTCTATAACGACAACAAAAAATGGGTGTCATATGTCCCGACTTTTCCCCCCTTAATTTTCTTAATTTGTAAAAAGTAAACTGAAAATTAGCGGTCCACTAAGTCGAGTAATCCTCTGATCAGCCTGATGGGAATATCTATTACGACAAGAACAACTTCTTTCAACTGTCCAATTCCCATGCGCCATTTGATAAGCACCACGGATGCACACACACACTCCACTCTAATACCTCAACCCACCATCCACCAATCCATTACCTTCGATGAGTCATTTTCAATCCACTATCAAGAAGTTAATACCTACTCTTCAAATTCCAACGAACCCCGCTCAGATCAATGATCGGCTTCCCAATCCAAGGTTAGGTTAGGTTAGGTTGGGAGGGCAGTTTTGCAACCAATGCAAATTTCACCCAGAAGCCATGAAGGCCCATTGTGAGTACCCTGTTTGTACATGTAAGGACATGTGGCTAACAAAACCACTTCGTTCTGTTGAGGAATAGTTTTATGTCTGATAGAGGTACCCTTGCCAAGTCGTCCAAACTTTCGAAGAACCTAGTTCCCATACAGGATGAGCGGCGTTCTTGTAAAGCTGGGCAGTGGCATAGAAGGTGTTCCACGGACTCTATTTCCTCCTCGTCTCTACAGCTTCTACAGAAGTCATTTGCGAAAAGTCCCAGCCTTTTAGCCATGTTTCCTATGATACAGTGTCCGGTTAAAACCCCGACGAGCATCCGGATTTGGCTTCTATTTAGGGAGATTAGGAGCTTTGATCTTTTGGTGTCAACCACAGGCCACAGACTTCGGGTTATGACGCAACCGGTGGTGTTGCTCCATTGTTCCTTAGCCAGTTGTGTGGTGACATCTTCAATAAAAGTCTTAGCAGTGTTGAAAGGCGGTAGCACCTCTCCGTCCGCAAGTTGAGGGTCCATATCAGAGCCGTATCTGGCCAATTCGTCCGCCTTTTCGTTCCCTTCCACCCCAACGTGTCCCGGAACCCAGCAGAGTAGAATTGAGTGATGACGTATAGCCCTGAGCGCCACGAGGCAATCTGTGACACATTTCGCATTGATAAGATTGGAGCCGATAGCTTTAAGTGCTGCTTGACTGTCCACACAGATGGTTATTTCCATTGCTGGTAGTCCCATCGAAAAGATAGTCTGTGCTGCTTTTTTAACCGCATATATCTCAGCTTGGAAGACACTGCAGTGGTCAGTCAGTCGGAACGACTGGCTAATAGCAAGCCTTTCTGAGAATATGCCGGCTCCTGTTCCATTTTCTGTTTTTGAACCATCCGTGTAGACGGCTATACCTTTAATGATGGTACTGGGTGATTTCCAGTCCTGCCTTTTGGGTATAGTGATTCTAAAATTTTTCTCGAAGTCATATCTGGGTTTCTCGTAATCGGTGAGTGACGTGAGTCCCTTCCGATCGAAGATTTCAAGTATGCTTGAGTGTCCGCAGTAACCAGGCTTCCAAGTTTTGTTCTCTCTTAATCTGAGAGCGGCTTTGGCTGCCACGTTCTTAGTGAATAGCTCAATGGGTTGCAGGTTCAATAGTGTTTCCAGACCTAATTGTGGTGTGGATTTAATTGCGCCTGTTATTCCCAAGCAAGCAATTCTCTGCACCTTGTTCAGGTTCTTAAGATGGGATTTGGTTTTAACCGCCTCCCACCAAACAACTGAGCCGTAGGTAAGAATGGGTCTCACAATCGCGGTGTACATCCAGTGCACAATGTTCGGTTGCAAGCCCCAGTTTTTCCCAAAGGTTTTCCTGCATGCATAAAAGGCATTAAGTCCTTTATTCATTCTTTCTTCAGTATTCCGTTTCCAGTTAAGTTTGGAGGTGAATATCACGCCCAGGTACTTGGCCTCGGTCGAAAGATTAAGTCGGACACCTTTAAGCTTCGGTGGGTCCCATTTTGGTACCTTATATCTCCTGGTGAACAGAATTAGTTCGGTCTTTTCCGGATTAACCGCAAGCCCGTTGTGTTCCGTCCATTTGGATAGTTCTGTTAACGCAGATTCCATAATATCTCTAATGGTGGAAAGGTATTTTCCTGTTATTAGTACTACTATATCATCCGCGTAGGCGACTATCTTGATACCTCTGTTGACAAGGGATGTAAGTATTTTGTTAATCGAGATGTTCCACAGTAGAGGAGATAAGACTCCCCCTTGTGGTGTTCCACGATTAGTACTTTTCTTAATCGCACAGTCCCCTAGGCTGCTGTTAATAACTCTGCTGTTAAGCATAGTCTTAACCCAGTTTGTCAGAAACTGTGTTGAACCTGATTCCTCAAGTGAGGATATAATGGTTCTTGTGTTCAGGTTGTTGAATGCACCTTCTATGTCCAGAAAGGCCGCCAACGTAAATTCCTTGTTTCCTAGGGATTTCTCGATTGTTTTCGTTACTTCATGCAGCGCTGTTTCCACGGATCTACCTTTGACATATGCGTGTTGTGCACTACACAGAGTACCGCATGTTTCGAGAGTGTTCCTAAGGTGCAGGTCCAATAACCTTTCTAGTGTTTTCAAAAGAAAAGATGAGAGGCTAATTGGTCTGTAATCCTTGGGTGTAGAGTGACTGGGTTTCCCTGCTTTGGGAATAAAGACCACCCTCACCTCTTTCCAGCAGTCAGAAACAAGTCCGAGTGTGAGGCAACCACGAAAGATTGCCTGCAGCCATGGGACGGTCCTTTTACTGCTTCTTTGTAGCATGGCAGGTATAATTCCGTCCGGTCCCGCCGACTTGTACGGTTGGAAGGATTGAAGAGCCCATGTTATTCTGTTTGTGCTAGTGCAGTCATTTATGGTAGCCAGTTCCTCAACCGGAAATGAGGAGAGGCTGCCATCAGAACTGTGTAGCAGCCTTCCTGGGATTGTGCATCCCGGAAAGTGTGTTCTGAGGAGCAGGTCAAGAGTCTCCTGACTACTAGCTGTCCAACAATTATCCTCCTTACAGAGGTGCCCTATATGAGAGGGAGTTTTGGCAAGAACTTTCCGGAGTCTTGCCGCTTCTGTGGTGGATTCTATGTCGGAGCAGTAGTTTGCCCAGGACACTCGTTTGGCTGCTCTAGTTTTCTTTTTAAACTCGTTGAAGCTGTTGCGATATATACTCCAGTCTTCATCGGTTTTTGTCAGTTTTGCTCTATTAAAAAGTTTCCTGGTTTTGGACCTGAGAAGTCGTAGTTCCCTAGTCCACCAAGCCGCGTGTGTTCTTTTGGGAGGGCGACTAATAGGACAGGATTTTTTAAAGGAGTCGGTTAGGGTCTTGGTGAGAAAATTTACTGCTTCGTTAACGAGTGTCGCCTTCGACAATGTACCTATGGGGTTAGGTGGAAGTCGACGTTCGACCAGTTCAGAAAATTTACTCCAGTCAGTCTTGACAGGGTTCCTAAAGGGGAGTTCTTTTGGTAGTTCAAAGTCAATTGTGAAAGTAATCCTGAAGTGGTCAGAGAAGGAGCACTTCGAGGAAACCTTCCAGTCATCGACCCTGAATCTGTCCACTGGGAGCGCTAAAGTTAGATCAATTACCTCTTCCCTAATTTTGTTGTGGAAAGTAGGATGGCTACCCCTGTTACAAATATGTAGGTTGGAAAGTAATATAAAATCAAGTATAGACTCACCTCTTTTATTTATATCCCTGCTGCCCCACTGAGTGTGGTGAGCATTGGCATCCATACTTACTACTAAGTTGGCTCTAGTGTTGCTGGCATGCTGTACCAGGTCCCTTAGTAGTGGTGATGGGGGGTCTTCTTCCTCGTAGGGCAGATATGCGGATGCAAGAATGAGTTGGGGCTCGTTCTTGCGGTCGCATATCGCCACTGTCAGATCGCTGTTGCTGAAACGATAAGAGAAAAGAAAGTTAATTGATTTCTTTATCAGAATACAGCTCCTAAGTTTACCTTCACCACTGGAATGCAGGAGTGTGTAGTTTTTTGACCTCAATCCTTGGATTTTGGCTTTGTATAACCATGGTTCCTGGATTAGGGCCACGTCCACACTCTCATCGGTCATGAAGAGCAGCAGGTCGTCGGTGGCAGCTTGAGAGTGGTGCAAATTAATCTGCACCACCCTTAGCTTTCCGGCGCTGGTCATCGTTACTGGGGAAGGAGAACTTGATGTTCCCCAACCCAAATTTGACGACCCCTGCTGCAGATCTGATGTAGTTGGCGGATTTTGGGTCCACCACAATGCGTAGGTCCCTACCGCCACCTTTCTCCCGCGGTTTGGAACCCACGATTCTCCATTCTCCTACGTTCAGCTCTTTGTTCCGCAGACCTACCAGTTTAAGTATGGATTGTTCCTCCGGGACCGGAGGAGGTATCCATACGTGTACTAGGGTCCGCAGTGGTAGGGCTGAAGCAGGAATGGCTTCTAGCTTGGCACCAGGCCACAGTTCTCCTAGGCTACGAATGCAGCGCGTTAAAAAGTCCAGTGACTCTTTGTTGCCACATCCGACGACCTTCACTCCCTTCCGCCAACCTGCCCCATCGAAGTTGCAGGTGTTATTGATGTCAGCAGATTCTCCCGCTGATATCATGGCCTCCAGGATCTTTGCCTCAACCTTGAGCCATTTATCGGTCGCAAGTTTCCCATCAGGGTTGCTGCGGTCAATAATGGCTAGGGTGAGGTCTTCGCTGCTTTTAAGCTTAGCTTTCTTCGCCGAATTCCCTGTTACCTCGTCGGCTGAGCGGATTCGTTTGGGAGCCTGCTTAGCTGTTTCCTTACCCGCGGCCGTCGAGTCCTTGGACTTTTCCGACCGTTGGAGGGATTGCTTGGCATTGACTTCCTTCCGAATAGTGCCCGGCTTTCGTGGTGGTAGGACGGCGGGAAGCTTCGCCTTTGAGGTCGATGGGGTGGGGATTGCCTCCGAAGCGGGCTGTTCCTCTCTCTTCTCGGATCCTGTAGCTTCTTCTGTTTGGCATTTGGGTGAGACCGAATCCTCAATAGTCGCGGGTGCGAGATGTGTCTTGTTGCCAAGACGATTCTCGTACTGTTTGACTAGCTTGGTGTGCTTCCTCACCAGCGCTCTATCTCTTTCCGAGAGCTCAGCCATGTTACGGTCCTTCAACTTTCTCAGGAATCTCAGGGAGCTTCTATAGCCCTCTTTTTTCTTTTGCTGAGATGTTTTTGGAGCTCTTATCCTCTTGCTAGGTACGAGAGTGTTCTCCAGAAGTCTGTCCTCCGTCTCAGAGTCAATGGACGAACTGTTACTGGCTTGAGAGGAGAATAACTCCCCCAGCACGGTCATGTCCGGCCAAGAGTTCTCTGACAGAGCTTCAACTTCCTCCGGGTCTCTCGCGTCCTGTCGATTAATGATCTTTTTACCGTCAAGTAGCAGTCTGCCTCCACACCCTTGGCTATCAGTGTGGTCCTCCATGAAAGTTGGGTCCTCCAGACTCCGTGACCCTGCCGCTTTCGCGAGTGGATTTTCACTTTTGTGCGTTCCACCTGGAGTAGTTAAATCTTTTCGTTGTCCTTTCATGTTTGTTTGGGGGGGGGGGGTTCGGTAGTTCTTAGTTGATCGCTCATCAACAGCCTGTCTGCCATGGGTGGCCCTTCTGACGACTATGTCGTCGACAGCATAGCCCGTTGATTCATTGCGATACGAAGCCTCCGCACCAGGCGCCCTTGCAAAGACAATGTCTTCACAGGGACACACACGTCAAGGTGCCTACCAAGCGAAGGTTTCCCAATCCAAACATCTCCGAAATTTTCCATCGTCTCAGGTACCTACTGCCTTACCCCCGTCATCCATAGCACTACTATAGTATTATTCCCGCGTGCATGCGTGAAAGTGCATTTCAGGTGCGATGATAGATGTGACTCACTACGGCATTCATCTCATCGTGTAGGCCCCGATACAAGATATATTGCAAGATAACAACTTCCCAAGAGCCCTAGAGGCAGCCTATGTGGGATATAACAAGATGCCACAGCCACACTTTATAGTACCCCACTCACATACATTCCAATCGACTGTAGTTGTTGTAGGCCGGCCGGCCGCCCATTCTCTGACCTCTTGACTTTGTAAACACAATCAACTTGTCGCATAATTTCACGTATCTATGTACGTGCGCATTCCGCACAACTTGTACCACCCCAGGGGGACAGGAATTTCTTGTTTCGCCCAACACAGGATACCAATGGCACGCATGGACCACAGGTCCACAAATAGACTGCTGCCCATTCGAATTGCAAATCGCTGTAAGCGCGACTTACCTGTCACAATTGGTCAAGGTCGCATTTGCATATTTTGCTCACCGGTCTTCAGTCGAGGTGTTGGCGGTGGTGTAGTTATTTATGATGTGGCGGTACACGGCGCCATGTATCCACTAATCAGACGCATTACACCTAAGGCCTAGGTGGGGCGTCTTCGGTGCTGTTTTTTCTGTCTTTTCTTTTTTTTTGCCTCTTCCTAGGGTGTCATCTTTTAAAGGCCTGCTCCTCTTTCTGGTTTGATAAAAAATCGATTCAATCGGTTTAGTCGGATTATCCTGTCAAATCGACGTGTAAACATCGAGGGGGATGTGCAAAAGCACATCACGCTTCTAATGAGTCATCACCGCTGAGGATGAGGGCATATTTCTGATGGGTCTCTGCGGTGCGGGATTAGCATGTCAAGTGCCAGGTGATGGATTGTAAGGGCTTCTCCTCTGACGGTGGTGGGGCGATGACTCAAAGTAGCCTTTCAAAGAGTTTTAAGGATTTCAACTCGAGTTGCATTATGTTTTGACACAATGACACATGAAGTCGAAAATCCTTCCGCAAAGTGAGAGTTCTAAGCCCACTTGAGTGACGGACCAGCTGTCGTGCAGATTGGATGTGAATGTGAATGTGAGTTAAAGTCAATTAAGTTGGCGAATGGCAAGAGCAGCGAGTTGGATACCAGTTATACACGTGCGATTTCAGTGACTTGACCTTCTTAGATTCACAAGCAAAGAATGTACACGAACGTGGAGTGGATTTCCCTTTCTAACAACGGTCCAGTAACTCTCTGTGCAGATGTTTTTTTTTTTTTATTATTTCGACGAAGAGGCCGATTTCCTGTTTATACTTCTTGATGTTTGGAAATGAAAATTGAAATCCGCTGGCAGTTTCACAGCCGCCGCCCATAAAGTGAAAGCAATTACCGGAGTAATTGGTATATTGGACTGGCTGAGGCTGGGTCGCAGTCGCCGCACTACCGCAAAACTTTCTTAAGCCAGTTCGCTGGAGGCAGCACTGGCGCAGAACGCGCTAATTGATCTCGATCGATCTTACTTGTTTTGTTTTCATTCCCTCCTTCTTTCGGTTCTTGGTTGTCTTGCTTCCGTTGGTTTCCGTCTTTTTGAATAGAGTTGTCCAGTGTCCACAGCTCGGTGGCGCATGGGCCAAAACAAGCCACTGACGACTTTGAATTTAGGGTTGACCCCAAATGAGCGTGTTAATTCGAAACCGGTAGCCACGGGCCGCAGTGTGATTGATGGGATTTTATTCCGAGTCGACAAACTTCATATTTGAAAAATGTCGACAGTGTATGCGACCGTGCGTGTGCGGAAAAGGAGAGCGTGCATTTACACGGAAATCCAAATGCGAACAATTTTTATTGTCTCGACAATGGGTCTCGTGTTTGTTTTATCTTCGGCGGGGTTGAGCCGACTTTCCAATGACAATTGATGGAGGCTGTAGTAAAACAATTGGACAATGTCCCATGTGTCGCGGCCAGTTTCAATTGAAATGAATTGAATTAGTTTCTAGCACATGGGGTCGTAAGTGTCAATGATTTGATTTCCGGAATGGGCTTTGATTTGATCAAATAAATTTGTAAAGTGGATGAGATTCAGATTTGCAATCACAATGCGAAAAATGTGCTATATGAGGTACACCTACTTTAGCCTAGCCTGGAAAAGCAGGCAGTGCGCACTGGGAATATCAAATTCATTAAGCGGAGTCAATTGATTTCAACAGTTATTGTCAACGTTTTTTTGTAAGTTCTATTGTTAGCGGATTCAAAATTTAAATTGGCACAAAGCGCGTTGAATTTACCTGTCTCACTAAACTTTTTAGTGGTTCCTGAGATATAGGACTTCAAATGTCACAAAAACCATAAATGACTGACTGACAGATCATCAAAATTATGGAGTACTTCCCGACATCGTAGAATCTTGCACAATGGTAGGTCTTGTGGTGCAATAAAAGAAATCGAAAATTTGAGGTTTTTGAGGTTGGTATCCATAAACTTTCTCAGAATTGTTGTCAATTATATGGAGCACTCTCGATTGCTGTAGAATAGTGAAATTTGGTAAATCAATAAGCTTGAAAACCTAAGATTTTTCATTAAAAGTGACCGCTTATCGTCATTTTTCTAAGAACTGATTACTGACTAAAATTTGGTGGTTATTACTTGGAAAGTTTTCTTTTACTACGCCCAATTCGAAATGTCCATGGGCATAATGTCCATTCGGGACAGAAATAACGTCCATGGATATTATGTTCATGTAAGGAAGGACGAGAGCAGTTCGTCAGCTCTACGAGCAAAAAAGTAGGGAAGATAATCGGCTTCTCCGGAGAAAAAAGAGAGAGCATGAGAAGCGCGCGATCGAGGATAGAGAGGTGTTACTCCAGGAACAATGTTCGGAAGTTTTACCAAAAGGTAAAAAGAACGTGTCATGCCAACAAGACCCGGACGGAGACCTGTAGAGACGAACAAGGAAACCTTGTAGCAGAGTCACAGTCGGTGCTGAGGACATGGAAAAACCATTTCTGCCGACTGCTAAACGGCGAAGACGACACAAATTCCGCTGTCAGGCAGAACGAACCTTCAACCTGGATGACGAAAGCCAAGATTTCCGTCCACCTGACCAAAATGAAGTGAGGATAGCAATATCTAAGCTTAAATTCAACAAGGCTGCTGGACCCGACGGCTTAACTGCCGAGCTGTTTAAGGCAGCGAGATATGACCTGGCAGAGAGCATACACCAACTCGTCTCCAAGATTTGGTCAGACGAAAGTTTGCCTGATGAATGGAACCTCAGCATCGTTTGCCCGATCCACAAGAAAGGAGGCTCTCTAAACTGCGCCAACTATAGAGGCATCAGTCTCCTTAACACTGCGTATAAGATCATGTCTGCTGTACTGTGTGAACGCCTGAAACCTTTCGTCAACGATCTAATAGGTCCCTATCAGTGCGGTTTTAGGTAAGTCCACGACCGATCAAATATTCACACTACGGCAGATCATGGAGAAAACCCAAAAAGTCCAGATCGATACTCACCATCTATTTATCGATTTTAAGGCCGCATATGACAGCATTTATAGAGACGAGCTATACAGAGCCATGTCTAGTTTTGGCATCTCTGCCAAACTTGTCAGATTGTGCAGAATGACGATGGAGAACGCTCGCTGCTCCGTAAAGGTCGGAAACAATCTCACCGAGACCTTTGATGTCAAAAAAGGATTTAGACAAGGTGATGCGCTGTCATGTGACTTCTTCAACATCATTCTTGAGAAGATTGTGCGAAACTCACAAGCCAACACCAGAGGCACAATTTTCTATAAGTCTGTGCAACTGCTTGCATACGCTGACGACATTGACATTGTTGGCAGAACACAGCGAGCTGTTACTGGAGCGTTTGCTAGTATTAGTACAGAAGCGGCAAAAATGGGTTTAGTGGTGAATGAGGGTAAAACAAAATACATGCTGTCAACAAGAAGGGACACACAACATCGAAGAATCGGACAGAACGTCACGATAGACCAGCTATAACTTTGAGGTAGTTCGGGACTTTGTCTACCTCGGATCCGCTATTAACTCTGAAAGTGACATCACCTCAGAAATCAAGCGAAGAATCACACTTGCCAACCGCTGTTTCTTTGGCCTAAGACGGCAATTGATTAGTAAGGCCTTGTCAAGAAGCACTAAGGGGATTCTATATAAGACTCTCATCATCCCTGTCCTGCTCTATGGCGCAGAAGCATGGACCCTAGCAAAAACGGATGAGGATCTTCTTGGTCGCTTCGAACGCAAAATTCTTCGAGTGATTTTTGGTCCCGTTTGCGTGGACGGGATTTGGAGGAGAAGATTTAACAGCGAACTCTACGAGCTGTACAGCGACATCGACCTGGTCAGAAAAGTACGCATTAGTCGTCTAAGATGGTTAGGACATGTAGAGCGAATGGACACCAACGCTCCGGCCCGGAGAGTCTTCGATTCCAACCCGGAGGGACAACGCAGTAGAGGAAGACCTCGCCTTAGGTGGAGAGCGCAAGTGGAAGGGGACCTCAACCAACTTGGCGTGCGCAACTTTTGGCAGTTATCCAAAGATCGCGCTAACTGGAGAGGCGTATTGGTTGAGGCCCAGGTCGACCCCGGACTGTAGCGCCACCTTAAGTAAATAAGTAAGTAATTATAACGTTGTCGAAAAGTTTCGTTGTTTCAATTAAAATCTTGTTCTACAAAGTAAAGTAATCGAATTACTCGACCAGCAAGCGAGACACCAAGGTAATCTAAGAGAACCCGAAGTCCAGCAGAGAAACTGTGAAAACTCTCACAATTAACACTCTCGCTGCCGAAAAGTAAGAGTGCATTTAATCTTTAATGCGAAACTTATAGAATAATATCCGTTCCTTAAAATAGTAAAAACTGAAAGTGATGCGGTCAACAAACGCCATCTGTAGACAAGCAAACAAGCAGCAAGCCTATAGAATCGCACTTTCCATCGGAATTCGACTCCACAATCGCTGCAATGGTAGGTACGACGAGGGCCGACGACGTCATCAATGCCAATCATAGTTTCCAGTCCTCAGTCTGTAGGACAAAAATCTTCCGCATTTGGTATCGAAAACAAAATATAATGTGGCCAGCGACGAACAATCAGTGGACGAAGATGAATTTGAGGAAATGGACTTAGAATAAGATACAGATACTTAATGCATATTTTGTATTCAGTTCCTTTATAAAAATTGAATCTAAAAATATTTTTCATCGTTAGATAATATCCTCCTTTCACCCTCTTTTTGGAGAAAAAAATCCTCCTTTTTAGTAAAATTTGGGGGGAAAACCCTCCTTTTTGACAAAATTAAGATGGGATGGTTAGATATAACTCAAGAAAAACATTTTTGGTCTAAATTGATTTGGATGCTTCGAATGTAACTTGTTTGATTATATAAATATGTAGGTAGTTTTTAAGGGTCACCCCACCCACATTATAATCAACATCCGAAGTTTTCGTACACATTTTTAATATGTAGGTAGGTATTCTACAACGAGCGAAATGAAACTTATATCATTCGAAAGGTACTGTGCACAAACAAAAAATCCCGGGTATATGTCGCCCAGACTGGTAAAATTAAGTTAACAATTCCCCAATCCCCATACAAAATGCTTATCAGTTATTTGAACCCATTTTGTTAACATTTAAAAATTTGCGACGCCATGTTGCCATAGTAACGTACGTACCTATTCAAATCATCGTAGATTCTAACCTATTTGCGAAGGAATGGAATTCACACCTAAAAGTAGGCACCTAAGTAGGTACCTACCTAATTTTAATTCAGGAAGATTCTATTTCCGAGGTGTTGGAGATTGGAGTTTGGGACGGTTGGTTTCAACGATGTTACAATGGAAACGAACATTTTTCGATATACATTTTTTGCTCTAAATTTTCAAAGTTCGTATTTTTGCGATATGTAGATGTAGATGTCGCTTTTTCGCTAACAAAAAAAAAAAAACCGTACTAATTAATTATCGACAATTTAGGTACGGTTTTCAATATTACATTATTAATCCTTATAATAGGTCGATTTTCGACCAGATGCGAACTTCGTTTTAATTAATGTTTGTATTTCATATTGTATTTTTGAATTATATATAGGTTCGCGTATGGAAATTTATGAAAATGCGCACAAGCAAGGAAAATTGTAACCGATAAGGTTCCAAGATCGAAAAACTGCTGCAGACAAGGACAAACGTGGCGTAAAGACAAGACCATGGACGTTAGACCCCAGCAAGAGCTGAGTGGCATCACCCTGAAACGAAAGAAAAAAGCCGTTCCAAAGCTGGTTTTTGTGAAGAATGAACCTTCAAACGGTCGATACCATACAAACCAAGTCTTTGGTCAAATCAAGCAATATCTTTCATGAAAATAGACATTGGGTACACAGTACACAAATAAAACGGTGCGCGCTTAGACGCATCATTTGTACAGTCAAATTAGCTCTTGAGACGTTTAGAACTTGCAGCACCATGATCAAGGTGGCTCGAGACTGTTAAAATATTCTTCTGAACTATAGACACCTTTACCTACCAGGGCTTTTGTTTAATTTTGATGTGGACTTTCACGGACTAAGACCGCTCCCATAAGGATCGTTCAAGTTTTGGGCATACCTTACCCTGGCTGACTTTCACCCTTTTTGAACTGCTTGAACAGGATGAACTTCAGGCAGAACTTCCATGCGGAGGGATACCCATACGATTCTATTCCACCAGCTTTTACAGATCAGTCGGTGCAAGCTCCCTTCCTACTCATGTCCTCCATAACCTTGAAAATCTCAACAGCCAATCCGTCATCACCTAATACAATCTAAAAAGGTTGACGATATCCTTGTCTATCATTACAAGTGATGAATGATTTCATACTATAGGCCTGACACTGACAGGTCATAATGTCCGCCATTTAATAGCTCTTAAAAATAAATAAAAGAAACCCAACAGTTATAGGTACTCTTCAAATTTATTATATACAAACTGTCCACTTAACGGCCTCCTGCACTTACACATGGACCTTCGGTTCCAAGTGCGAGATTCCCACATTCTGCTGTAGCTACATCCACAAAATCTAGAAGCAATCATTAAAATATTATAGCATCCAGATACAATGCCTAATGTTCTTCCCTTACCTGTATTATACTGGCAATTGAAGAGATCCTTATTGCAATCGCTTGGGAAGTATCTGCAATTTTCATTATCAATTGAACGTCCACATACAACTTCATACAACTGTGCCTCAGAGTATGGTGCCCACACGATGACAATCAAAGCTGTAAGCGTGTAGGGCGTTGCTATTAAAATATTAATTCCAGTGTTAGATCTACTCACCAATAGCAATAGTAACAAATGCGACAGCAGACTTCATTTTGAAATTTTTTTTCTTGCTTGGCGAGAATTCCTACAATTGAACTGAACTCTAGATGCGATGTCCTAGGACTGATGGCTTTTGGTTGCCCCATGGCAGCATTTTATACTATTCTGCCGTCATTTGAATAGACTCAGGTGAATCAACACTTGGAGGTATTTTTTTTGTTTTCACCTTGTTATGGATGTGTTATTGTTTGCCAAAAATTTAGTTTACCAAATTCGGTGCATTGTATTTAAAAACTTATTTGTCCACAAAGTTCTAGATCGGTTTGTCTTGTAAAAAAATATAAATATGTCGGTTCTGTTTTCAGCTCAAAAGCTGAATTATTTCCGCCCTCCAGCACGCGGAAATTGGTAATATTATTCGCGAAAAACTAAAAAATGCCTAGAGCAAATAGCACGCAGTAGCTATTGGTGTACCCAAGTGTTCATCTAATCAAATCTATTGTCAACGCACAAAGAGTATCAGAAATGTTTGTAGGTAGGTACTCAGGTGTTTATCTCTACAGTCGGTTGGTAAAGTTACCTATATAAAACTAAAAGTCGCAAGTGCTGAGAATCATCTCAGATGGATTTCAGTATAGCTGTAGGAAGTCTAGACAACAACAACAATATAAAATGAACCCTGTTAGCAGATTTATTGCAATGGGTCGGTAAGCTAAGTCCTGGAGTGAACCGCTTTGATATTTATTTTGAGCCCTTTTTTTCGTGATGGTCGCGGTACCGCAGTCGAACTAACAACGGTGCAACGAACTGTGCGGAAATATTCAGTTGGATGTATGTGCCATGTCTGGAGCAACTTGCAGGCGCTTTCTTAAGACCTGCAACGGTGGAGATTTCTAAATTTGTATGTTTTGACAGCATTCCTCTCAGTACCGCTCGCACGTTGTCGGTTATTAGAATTGGAGAGGGATTGTCATGCCAGATTGCAGGTGTAAGAAGGGTTTCAGTACCAACTGTTGCGGTAATAAGAACTCCCACTGCGAAAGTAACTCCAATAAGCATTCGTAGACGACGTTTTGGATCGTCACCTTAAATGAAAAGTCCTTGAAATAAAAACGCTGCATTACCGCATTTGAATCACAAGAATTAAGAGCGTTATGCTTGCCTAGACGGGTGTGTGGTACATGTCAAACGGATTTCTATGCCAGAAATGAGATGAAAATGAGAACCATCCTTAATATGCGAGGTAAGTGGTAGGGACGGGATCCACCATCCCACAGAATAACACGTATCAAAGAGGAGTACACACAAAAGAAAAAAAAGAAAAGAAAAACAAACAGAAGAAGGAATTAGCAAAATTACTAATACAACATCAACAACTTAATTAGAATAATCCTTTCATTATCCTCTAAATGAGTTTCCATACACACAAGACACAACGACAACAATATCCCATGACCCATGCCCGCCCTCAAACTAGCGAGTGTTTAAGCAGCACACAAAGTGAGTGTTGCTTTGCTACAAGTTCGCTACATCCACTCACTCATCGGATGGCACTATTTCACTCATTTCAGTAGCTTGGTGGGAACAGGGGAGGCAAGCAAAAAAATAATGTAATCCTCTTCCACCCTCTAACAAGCGGTTACATGGTCGACTAACTTTGTCTGTCACATGAAAAGTGCATCCCCCGAGAAAGGGAAAAGCAGATATCTTCTGACTACTCATTAAGTTCCGACTATGCGGTTTGCGGTTACCTACTATTTAAGTTTATACCTATTATTTTTTGTTGTTGGTGGAAGTAGCTCTTCATGTGAATGTGACTTTTATTTTCTAACAACAACGGCCGGAAAAGCTCAAACGAAAGGATAATGTAGACAAAGAATGTAAGAAGGGCTCATCGTGCATGCATACATAAATGCATGCACAAAGCGAGTGTTCGGGAATTTTAAGTACTTAATGGGGTTGGTTAAGTGTGTACGATTATGCCGTTCTTTTCATTATAAAGGGATACATTTTCCCCATTAGAGAGAGTGAGTACCGCCGTGCTTAAAATTTGTACAGAAATGAATGAAATTATGACGACCCCAATTGACCTTAAGTTTGACATAAATGTCAGATGTGGTTTGTAGTTGGCGGCTACCATAATTAGCCTATAGATGGGCGGTAAGTAATGCTGTATCAGCATGAGCAGGCTACACGATTTTTGTGTCGTAACGATTTTCAAGGCGAATTTTATAAAATATGGCCGAAACGAGGGGTAAAGCATTACAGAAGGTAAGCATTGAAATTGACAGCTTTTCAGGTGTCAAAAGAGTGACCTAAAGATGAAACCCATATGACAGAGATGAATGACTTAAAGAGATGGATATCTTTCGTACGTCTATCCCCCCAAAACCCATTTGTTTATTTTATCGTTTTTGTAATTTCAACCCCCGTGCCCATCTGTGGAAACGTGTAAGCAACAAAAAAGCATGTTCATAATGGCCGACCGCTAATCAAAATAAAAAATAAATAAATGGTTGGCGCAACAAGTCCGGAGGGACCCTAGGCCTAGCTTCTTACAACCATTCGTTTTGTGTGAGTTTTTCATTTTTGGAACGAATGGAAGGGATCTACAATTTTATGCCGACTCCAAACGGCTAATTGAGAAGCTCTTTCAAGGCAGTCATACTCTCGGAAGTTTGTCAGACGTTCGCGAAAGGTGGCGCAGTTGAAAAAACCCTAAGTCGGAATTTGGGTTTTTGCGGTATTCGAACCTCGATCCCTCGCTTAGTAGTCTAACACACTAACCACTAAGCCACTGCGCCTACCGACCGCTAATCATCTTGCTTTGATGGGCATCGCGATGTTTAATTCTTTTGTGTTTCGTATTGAATTTGTTTGGTTTTTTGTGGAGGCCTTAAAAACAGCTTATAGGCAGCCGCCTTCCCACTGGAAAGTTATTAACTTTGTATTCCATTATCTTTGTACTTTACCATATATATATCTCGAAACAACCGGTGCTCTGTGTAGTGCACAACACGCATATGTCAAAGGCAGATCCGTGGAAACAGCGCTACATGAAGTAACGAAAACAATCGAGAAATCCCTAGGAAACAAGGAGTTTACGTTGGCGGCCTTTCTGGACATAGAAGGTGCATTCAACAACCTGAATAAAAGAACCATTACATCCTCACTTGAGGAGTCAGGTTCATCACAGTTTCTGACAAACTGGGTTAAGACTATGCTTAACAGCAGAGTTATTAACAGCAGCCTAGGGGACTGTGCGATTAAGAAAAGTACTAATCGTGGAACACCACAAGGGGGAGTCTTATCTCCTCTACTGTGGAACATCTCGATTAACAAAATACTTACATCCCTTGTCAACAGAGGTATCAAGATAGTCGCCTACGCGGATGATATAGTAGTACTAATAACAGGAAAATACCTTTCTACCATTAGAGATATTATGGAATCTGCGTTATCAGAACTATCCAAATGGACGGAACACAACGGTCTTGCGGTTAATCCGGAAAAGACCGAACTCATTCTGTTCACCAGGAAATACAAGGTACCAAAATGGGACCCGCTGAAGCTTAAAGGTGTCCGACTTAATCTTTCGACCGAGGCCAAGTACATGGGTGTGATATTCACCTCCAAACTGAACTGGAAACGGAATACTGAAGAAAGAATGAAGAAAAGGACTTAATGCCTTTTATGCATGTAGGAAAACCTTTGGGAAAAACTGTGGCTTGTAACCGAACATTGTGCACTGGATGTACACCGCGATTGTCAGACCCATTCTTACCTACAGCTCAGTTGTTTGGTGGGAGGCGGTTAAAACCAAATCCCATCTTAAGAACCTGAACAAGGCGCAGAGAATTGCTTGTTTGGGAATAACAGGCGCAATTCAATCCACACCACAATTAGGTCTGGAAACGCTATTGAACCTGCAACCCATTGAGCTATTCACTAAGAACGTGGCAGCCAAAGACGCTCTCAGATTAAGAGAGAACAAAACTTGGAAGCCTGGTTACTTCGGACACTCAAGCATACTTGAAATCTTTGATCGGAAGGGACTCATGTCACTCACCGATTACGAGAAACCCAAATATGACTTCGAGAAAAATCTTAGAATCACTATACCCAAAAGGCAGGACTGGAAATCACCCAGTACCATCATTAAAGGTATAGCCTTCTATACGGATGGTTCAAAAACAGAAAATGGAACAGGAGCCGGCATATTCTCAGAAAGGCTTGCTATTAGACAGTCGTTCCGACTGACCGATCACTGCAGTATCTTCCAAGCTGAGATCTATGCGGTTAAAAAAGCAGCACAGACTATCTTATCGATGGGACTACCAGCAATGGAAATAACTATCTGTGTGGACAGTCAAGCAGCACTTAAAGCTATCGGCTCCAATCTTGTTAATGCGAAATGTGTTACAGATTGCCTCGTGGCGCTCAGGGTTATACGTCATCACTCAATTCTACTCTGCTGGGTTCCGGGACACGTTGGGGTGGAAGGGAACGAAAAGGCGGACGAATTGGCCAGATACGGCTCTGATATGAACCCTCAACTTGCGGACGGAGAGGTGTTACCGCCTTTCAATACTGCTAAGACTTTTATTGAAGGCGTCACCAAACAACTGGCTAAGGAACAATGGAGCAACACCATCGGTTGCTTCATAACCCGAAGTCTGTGGCCTGTGGTTGACACCAAAAGATCAAAGTTCCTAATCTCCCTTAATAGAAGCCAAATCCGGATGCTCGTCGGGGTTTTAACCGGACACTGCATCATAGGAAACATGGCTAAAAGGCTAGGACTTTTTGCAAATGACTTCTGCAGAAGCTGTAGAGACGAAGAGGAAATAGAGTCCATGGAACATCTTCTATGCCACTGCCTAGCTTTACAGGAACGCCGCTCATCCTGTATGGGAGCTAGGTTCTTCGAAAGTTTGGACGACTTGGCAGGGGTATCTCTATCAGACATAAAACTATTCCTCAACAGATCGAAGTGGTTTTGTTAGCCACATGTCCTTGCATGTACAAACAGGGTACTCACAATGGCCCTTCACGTCTTCTGGATGAAATTTGCATCGGTTGCAAGGAGATGGATCACCCTTTTTGTAGGTCACACTGGCAGAGGTACCCCCTTCGGGTAGGGGTTAGAATATACCCGAGGTAGGCATGCCTGTCGTAAAAGGCGACTAAAATCCAATCTCCGTATACCGAGCGAAATGGCGTATACAAAAAATGCAATGAACAAAACAAAAAGATTAAGTACCCCAGGTGGCAGTCCAGCTTTACTGGAAAATCCACCCTCTTCGGAGGTCGGCTCTACGGATTCTGGGGAGAGCCGCTTATTGCAATCCATAAACCCTTTTATTAAAAGCACAAGGGTATCTCGATCTCCTCCAACAAGATCGAATAACGCCGGGAAAAGAAGTCCGCCGGGAACGCTAGCGCGTGAAATACAGGACTCAGTGAAAGATAAAAGTCTTGAGGAAGAAAATAAAGCACTTCGAATCAAGCTTAATGAAATGGATCTACTCTATCAAGATCTTAAGAAAGAGATAGAACAGTTAAAAGAACAAAATAAGGTTCTAAGGAACACCCATTTGCAGAAAGAACGCGAATGTACTCCACCACGGTTGGCTAGTCGGGAATACCACACCGACGAAGAAGAGCTAGCACGCGAAACGAATTGGGTAA
This sequence comes from Cheilosia urbana, assembly GCA_946477585.1. Taxonomy (NCBI): domain Eukaryota; kingdom Metazoa; phylum Arthropoda; class Insecta; order Diptera; family Syrphidae; genus Cheilosia; species Cheilosia urbana. The sequence continues at coordinate 10,804,440 of OX297854.1, read as the reverse complement.
CTAAGAAAAGACCTAGTAAGAAAAGGAGAGCCGGTTCTTCGCCCGAAGTCGAGCCCCTAAAAGAACTAACGCGTAAAGTACCGCAAGAAAAACAACTCCGAAAGCATATTCGCGCACCACCCCCAATAAACGTCGTTGGGGTAACGGATTATAATAAATTGAACAGCCTCCTTAAAGGAACGATAACATCGAAATTTAAGGTTACATTTTCGAGAAATAATGCGTGGAAAATTAACATCGATAACCACGAAGACTACCGGGCAGTGTCCCAAAAGCTAAATATCGAGAAGATCCAGTGGTATACTTTCGAAATAAAGTCAGAAAGGCCACATCGTGTTGTAGCAAGGGGACTCCACCCCTCATGCAAAAAAGAAGATGTTATAAACGACCTTAAAGCCAAAGGGTTTAAAATTCTTGATGCCGTTAATATCATCAAGAAGGAGAAACAGAAATCGGAAGAAGATAGGGATGTCCTGGTAAGGCGTGAACTGCCGCTCTTTATGCTTACTTTCGATAGGTCTGATAATATCGAAGATATCTACCGAATTAAAACAATACTAAATATTGTGGTAAAAATCGAGCCCATGCGCAGAAATTTAAAAATAATTCCACAGTGCAAACGTTGCCAAGAATTTAATCATACGCAAATGTATTGCAAAAAAGAGCCGCGATGTGTGAAATGCGCCGGAAATCATTTCTCCCAAGACTGTGGAGCAAATAAACAATCCTCCGCTACCTGTGCCAACTGTAATGGTAAGCACCCGGCAAATTATAGAGGTTGCGAAGTAGCTAAGGAGTTGCAAAAACGGAGAGATGCGCTCCTTAAGCCACAAAATATAAAAACAAAGCCGCCAACAAAGACAAAGCGTAAGACCGCCCAGGAGGTAGTAGGCAATATAAAACCTCCGCTTCAAGAGCGTAATAATGTCAAAGAAAGAGAGACAACAGAAAAGCCCTCGACCTCTGTTGTCAAAAGAAACGCTACTGAAAAGTTAAAATCAGGAAAGCCAATAGTGGCGAATAGTGGCCCTCTGTCAGCCAGAGTGCAGACCTACGCTCAGGCCGCGGCATCCGAAGGAGCAAAAAACGTTGAAACTTCGCCGGACCCTGCTTCACATGTTTTCTCAGTTATTTTGCAGAAACTTGAGGAACAAAGCAAAATAAATAAAATTATTCTCGATCGCTTGGTTAAGCTCGAAAATAATTCACGGAAAACGCGTACATCAAATAAAATATGAATGACAAACCAATGTTAAAAATATGCACTTGGAATGCAAACGGTCTTTTGCAAAAACTCGACGAATTGGAAATATTCATACGCGAGAAAGATCTTGACATTTGCTTGATTTCTGAAACTCACGTGAAAAGGGGATCGAGCTTAAAAATAAAAGGCTATAATGACTTCCACGCTTGTCACCCTTCGGGAAACGCGAGAGGTGGATCGTCATTGTTTATTAAAGAATGCATTGAACAATACGAAGACCTGAAGATAGAGCTTGAAACTATGCAACTGTGCACGATTCGAGTAAAAAATAGTCAGCGTAGTCTTAGAATTTCATCTATCTACTGTCCACCGCGTTCCGCGCTTGAAAAAACTGATTATACTAACTTGCTTAAATCGCTCAAACCAAACTTCATTATTGGCGGCGATTTTAATGCGAAACACACGTTCTGGGGTTCTAGATACATCTCGCGAAAAGGAAGAATGCTCTATGGGGCAGGTATGGAGTACAGTTGCGATTTCCACTCGACGGGCAAACCGACCTACTGGCCAACTGATACTTCAAAAATACCTGACCTGATCGATTTTTTCGTCGTGAAAGGAATATCTACCAACCACATTAAAGTTGAAGAGAGCTTTGATCTGTCATCTGATCATTCACCGGTTATTTTAACATTGAGCGTAAAACTAGTAAATAACCTTCAGCCAACGAGATTAACTGGTAGAACAACTAACTGGGAAGGCTTTAGGAACGAAATTGAAGAGAATGTTGAACTGAGCGTTCCACTTACGACACCCTATGAACTTGAGGTTGAAGTAGATCGCTTCGTTGAGATCGTACAGCTCGCTTCCTGGAATAATACGCCTAATCCAAGGAAAACGCCGGCCAAATACGGTCTACGATATCCTCCCGAAATAAAAGAATTGGTCAACGAAAAAAGGAAGGCGCGTAAAAAATGGCAACAGAGTCGCGCCCCGCAACATAAAACACATTTGAATTATTTGTGCAATTTGTTGAAGACAGCTATCAAGGACTTTAAAAATCGTGCGATAGGTTCTTACCTTGAAAGTTTAACGGCTAAAAAAGATTCCAATTATTCACTTTGGAAAGCAGTAAAAGGCACCAAAAGGCCCAAAATCCCCGCGCCGCCAGTTAAAATGAATCAAAATGAATGGGCAAGGGAAGATAAGGAAAAAGCTGATGTTTTTGCCGCCCATTTAGAAGAAACCTTTAAACCGTACGATGGTCGGGCGGTACACGACAGTGTTATTGGGACGGAATTACAATCCGACGATTTAATACTCACAAGTGCAACGCTAAGGGAACTAAAACGTGAAATTGAATCCCTAAAACCTAAGAAAGCTCCTGGTTATGATTTGATCACGGGAGAAGTTCTCAAAGTTCTACCAAGAAAAGCACTAATTAAGCTTCTTCATATTATAAATGCCGCGCTCAGACTAAAACACGTGCCGAGCCAATGGAAAGTTGCGGAGGTCATAATGGTTTTAAAACCAGGAAAACCGCCAAATGAAGTAAAGTCGTATAGACCGATTTCCCTTCTTCCAGTTATATCCAAAGTTTTTGAGAGAATTTTACTAACGCGACTACAACCGGTTATAGAAAACAATAATCTTATCCCTGACCACCAGTTTGGGTTCAGAACCAAGCATTCCACGATTGACCAAGTGCATAGAATTACTGACGTAATTGAGAAAGCATTTGAAGAAAAAAAGATATGCTCAAGCGTATTCCTAGACGTCTCACAAGCCTTTGACAAGGTGTGGCATGACGGTTTAAAATTTAAATTGCGACAAGTTCTTCCCGTACGCCTATATGATATTTTAGAATCATATCTCGGGAATAGACTCTTCCGTGTTAGACATGGAAATGAATACTCTGAACTTAAGGAAATTTCGGCCGGCGTGCCGCAAGGAAGTGTCCTTGGGCCCCTTCTCTATTTGTTATATACTCGCGATATACCAAGAGAAGATGACACTACTCTCGCTACGTTCGCCGACGACACCGCTATCCTAGCAGTAGGTAATACAATTGAAGAAACGACTGCGAAACTTCAAATCGCGCTGAATAAGGTAAATGAATGGACGAGGGACTGGCGGATCGCCCTCAACGAAACTAAATCTGTTCACGTGAATTTCACGTATAAGAAAACTAATGACTTGCCAATTTTCCTAAACTTGGCCCGAATACCCTTTGCAAACGAGGCCAAATACCTGGGAATGACACTCGACGCAAAGCTGAAATGGAATTCGCACGTGAAAATGAAACGTAAAGAACTCGATATCAAATATAGAGAAATGTACTGGCTCCTTGGAAAATATTCCCAGCTCAGTACCGAAAACAAACTGCTTCTATACAAGCAAGTGCTAAAGCCGGTGTGGACCTACGGTATACAACTTTGGGGTTGTACCAAGAAAACAAATGCCAATATTCTACAAACTTTTCAAAATAAAGTGCTTAGAGAAATTGTACAAGCACCATGGTATATTAGAAACGACGATATCCACAGGGATCTCGGAATTCCAACAATTGAAGCTGAAACTAGAAGCTTCGCGAGAAAACATAGAAACCGACTAATCGGACATGTCAACAATACGGTCCGACAAATTTTGGACGAGAACAATTTATTGCGCCGGCTACAAAGAACGAAACCGTTCGATTTGGCACGATAAGATTAACCGCGTCTAAATTGCGGAACAGGCAGGATCTTTCATTGGAAAGTAGCCTGTCAAAAGTTGTTATTTCGTTATAGAAAAATTGCTTGATAAGTTATATCTTAGTTGCAGTATCTAACAATCTTTCGAAGGGTGGTGTTTTTAGTCAGTAAAAATCTGACACTACTATGAGCACGCGCTTCCTATTCTCATAGTGTCTTTGGAAGATTTTCACCTACCCTCGGTAAAAAAAAAAAAAAAAAAAAAACTGGCAGAGGTATCCTACCAGGTGCTACTTACTTACTTAAGGTGCCGATACAGTCCGGAGTGGACCTGGGCCTCAACCAACAAGCGTCCCCAGCCAGTACGATATTTGGCCAGCTGTCTCCAGTTTCGCACGCTTAGTTGGTTAAGGTCCCCTTCCACTTGCGTGCGCCACCTGAGTCGCGGTCTTCCTCTACTGCGCTGTCCGTCGGGAGCGGATTCGTTAATCTTCCGGGCCGGAGCATTCACGTCCATTCGCTCTACATGAACCAGTTGCCGCAATCGTTGGACCTTCACTCTCATGGTACAGTTCGGCGTTGTATCTCCTCGTCCATTCACCGTCTATGTACACGGTACCGAAAATTACTCGAAGAAATTTCCTCTCGAGGCAACAAAGAGTAACCTTCTCCGCTTTTGATAGAGTCCATGCCTCTGCACCATAAAATAGGACTTGGATGATTAAGGTCTTATAAAGGGTCACTTTAGCTGTTCGAGAGAGGGCTTTGCTACTCAATTGCTTTCTTAGCCCAAAGAAACAGCGATTGGCAAGAGTTATTCTACGTTTAATCTCAGCGCTGGTGTCATTGTCTGAGTTCATAGCGCAGCCAAAGTAGACAAAGTACTTAACCACCTCAAAGTTATATCTGTCTAGATATAGAGACATTCTGTCCAAGACGTCGGTGTTGGGTGTGCTTTCTTGATGACAACATTTACTTTGTCTTGCCCTCATTGACCGCCAAACCCATCTTCGCCGCTTCCGTCTCAATGCTCACGAACGGGCCAGTGACATTACGCTTCGTTCTACCGATTATGTCGATGTCGCCGGCGTAGGCGAGTATAAGTGGACGGACTTTTGCAAGATAGTGCCTCTGGTGTTAGCGTTTGAGTTTTGCACTATTCTTTCAAGAACGATGTTGAAGAAGTCGCATGACAGCGCATCGCCTTGTCTCAATCCTTTTTTGACATCGCGTGCATTCTCCATTTTCATCCTGCACAAACGGACGACTTTGGCAGGGATGCCAAAACTAGCCTAGCCTAAACTATTTCACTGTATAGTTTGTCTCAGTAAATGTTGTCGTAGGCGGCTTTAAAATCGATAAAAAAGTGGTGGGTTTCGATTTGGACTTCCTGGGTTTTCTCCAAGATTTGCCGCAGTGTGCATATTTTGTCGACGGTAGACTTTCCTGGCTTGAAGCCACACTGATAGGGACCAATCAGGTTGTTGAAGGCTTCAGGTGTTCACACAACATGGCAGATAAATTCAATGTCAAAAATTATGAATTGTCAAAACTGCTAAAATGTCAAAATGTACCTTTTTATTGGCGGTAAAAAATAATTATTATATTTGAAATCACTAACACTATAACTTTAGGTGCGTTTTTTTCTTTCTTCACCCAAAAGCTTAAAGAAGGTAAAGTGTGAGAGACGTCGTAATAGCCACTGCACTAGCGACTTGTTTTCATTGCATGCTCCAGCTATACCCATGTATACTGGGTAGGGTATATCTGTGTCGGATTCCAAGTCATTCGCATTCCTCGCCATCTTTCAGTTTATCCTTTGACATTATACTCCCTTGCACTCAACTCAACACTGTAAGTTGAAGGATCTCCAAACGCGCCTTACAAGTCACAAACAAACTCCCACGTAAAGGTGTCAATTGTTGGACTTCTCATAAGATCAATCGATCCGCTACACTTTTAGCTCCTTAACTTAAGCCCTCCAAGTCAAGTATCCACTATTTAGCGGCACTTCCATCTTTTCCGCAGTCGCTCCTTTCATGCAAAATCCGAGTTTTCCTGTACGTGAAATTGAGAACTTTCACTCTTTCACCCTTTTTCGCCAGAAGACCGATTGTCTCTGTTTTCATTTCTTTTCTTCTTTCCTTTTTTTTGAAAGTGCAACTTCTCTGAAAGCAAAAGTAACTTTTCAACACTCCTTGGCCTCGAGAGCTCCTTTTCGGAAGAAACACACATCCGCAGTTTATCCATCTTTATCGCTCTCGATTTGTTTTCACCCGATTTATGCGAAAACCCCCATTTCCAGCTTCCAGGTGTGACGATAACCGAAGTGTTAACATTTTTGAAAGACGCGACACAAAAACTATAAACTCCACTTTAAGTGGATATACCTCTTTCGGTGTTGTTGTTGTTCCTTGTTGCTTTAGCCACTTGTTCTTCGGGAGTGGTTTGTTTTTCCCTTTTGTTGGATTGTTGGTGTTTTTATTCCGCAGCAACAGAAGAACTTGTTTACATTCGACTAAAAGAAGCAGAAACCCAAAGAAGGAATCAACTGCACGCATGCCATCTGATCACTTCCTGTTGGAATCGATTCACTTCAACAAAACGCAACTGTCACACACATTAACGCGCCGACTCACTTTCCGACAAAAGGGGGCTGAAAGTGGGACACACCAAAAGAGTCCGCGCTTCTCCAAAACATTTAGCAACTCCCAGCTGATCGCAAGTAGTTGTAGAGGTTTTTACTTTTAGTTTTGTCTGGTTTTTCTTTTTTGGCCTTCTCTGCTGCGCGATAGAATAAGGACGGACTCGGATTCGGATTCGTTGCTGTGTGCGTTGTAATTTATAGTCGCCTTTATGACCAAAGTTGGCAGAGAATCTGATTGTTCTCGATTTATGATGAAGAGCACTAGAGAGATGCCTTTCACTTGATTGCGAAGCGGAGATGGGTAACCCATGAGTTGAGTAATTCCTTTCATGGGAGTTTTTTTCTTTAAGTTCTCAGTTGATGGTGTGATACTTTTTTTCGTATTTCGTATTTGGAAACTTTCTTTGACCCCCTAGCTAGCGAAATAGAGACGTGAACGCAGATAGGGATAGACCTAGTTCTTGGAGTTGGAGTGTCGGAAGTGAGATATGAGGTGAATGAGTTTTTTTTTTTTTTTTTGCATTTTTTGGATGGCGATAAACATTTTATGGCGTGTGACAGGATGAGGGAATCTTACTTTTGTGGGTTTGCAATGCCTTGGGGCTTTGTGTGCATGCGGTTGGGAGGGCAAGCGATTTTTTCCAATGATTTATGAGTGGATACCTTTAGGGCGTGTGATTAAGGAAGGAATGAGATATCACGAACTACTTAAAGTAAGGACGCAATCTTTGGAAACAGCACCTTTGGATACTTGATTTAGTGTCAGAATGTTAAAAACTAGTGTGGGGCAGGCAACGGCTGTCTAAGGCCATCTTCTTGAATTGAGTTTAATAAAACACACTGGTATACAGTTTATGATAACATTGGTCCAAATAAGCGCCGAAGACTACCGACTTGGCTTTGCATGGTCAATTTTAATGATTTGCAATGAATTACACTTTAAGATAAAATAGCATAGCCTTGGACATGGGCATCCCTGCCCTAGTAACAAACTCCCAACTCGAAGTTTGAAACAATTCCGTCCAGCCGTTTAAGCTGTATATGCTCAAGAACCGACGGACAGACGGACATAATTTCGTGACCCACATGTTTGAGTTTCACTTTCATCGAAATGTCAAAATTCATCTCGAGTTCGGAATTTTGTACGAATGCAATGAATGACGAGCCACGAAAGACTTGAACATAAATGACCTAATAAATGAATTACCGAAAAATCCAATTTCAAATCAAATTAGCACAAGTGGTTTCAGGTGAATAAAATCTTAGAAATCATCAAAATGTGGCAGAACTTTTGACAAATACGATCTCATATATTACGATTAAAACTTAAAAAAAAAAAAATTGAAAAATGTATGGAAAATTATTTATTACAAATTTTCCAATTTCCTTTTAAAATTTTAAAATGTTCTCGCCCTATGAACCTTCCTTAGGCGTAGACAAACACAACAAAGGAAAGAGAGCTCAAATCGGGCGATCCATTCTCGAGTGATGGGCGTTCTTATGGATGCAACTTTGTTTTATATAGGTACATATATATATAGATATAAAACATTATGCCAAGAACAACAGAACACCAACACTTACCAGCAAGCGTGAATAAAATGTACACGTGTGTTTAAACGGTAATAAATTAATTAATTTTATATCTGTTCAGAATGCCAGTTCGATGAAAAAAAAAACCGTAACATAATAACTCACTGACAGCGTTATGCATGTATGCGCTGGCAGGGTGTATTTGACGCGTCTTTGACATCAGCACACAGTTAATATACAGCACACGTTCATAGGCGCCTACGTTTTTTTTTTTTTTTTTCTTGTTGTATGGACAAAATCAGATGTTGACCTACCTCACGAACGCGTTGACCCATTTCGTTCAAACTTTAGATAAACCAACTACACGACCATGCAAACAAACACTACAAATTTGATTGAATTCGGTTAGACCGTTCGTGAGTTATAAAGTCACAACGCTTTTGCGACTCTCTTTTATTTATATGGAGAAGAGATGAGATAGAGATAAATTTAAAAACAGCCCAAAAAAAAAAAAAATCACACAAATGTCAGTGAGATCTTTTATATTTATAACGCTTAACAAATTTTGGAGTGTTTTTTTTTTTCAAACCAGAGTAGGTACCTAGAATTGACGGATGAAGACAAAAATGAAATCGATTATTAAGATTTATCAATCGATTCCAGCAATACAAGCGGTTAATACAAATTATGTTATTGTACAAAATTAATAAATATAATTAAAGACTGATAATTTATGCAATTCAAAACTTACATTTTTAGCACTTTTAGTGGACGAAGATGAATTTGAGGAAATGGACTTAGAATAAGATACAGATACTTAATGCATATTTTGTATTCAGTTCCTTTATAAAAATTGAATCTAAAAATATTTTTCATCGTTAGATAATATCCTCCTTTCACCCTCTTTTTGGAGAAAAAAATCCTCCTTTTTAGTAAAATTTGGGGGGAAAACCCTCCTTTTTGACAAAATTAAGATGGGATGGTTAGATATAACTCAAGAAAAACATTTTTGGTCTAAATTGATTTGGATGCTTCGAATGTAACTTGTTTGATTATATAAATATGTAGGTAGTTTTTAAGGGTCACCCCACCCACATTATAATCAACATCCGAAGTTTTCGTACACATTTTTAATATGTAGGTAGGTATTCTACAACGAGCGAAATGAAACTTATATCATTCGAAAGGTACTGTGCACAAACAAAAAATCCCGGGTATATGTCGCCCAGACTGGTAAAATTAAGTTAACAATTCCCCAATCCCCATACAAAATGCTTATCAGTTATTTGAACCCATTTTGTTAACATTTAAAAATTTGCGACGCCATGTTGCCATAGTAACGTACGTACCTATTCAAATCATCGTAGATTCTAACCTATTTGCGAAGGAATGGAATTCACACCTAAAAGTAGGCACCTAAGTAGGTACCTACCTGTTATGTTTGGTGCTTACCAAGCAAATTATTATTGAAACGCACGGCTAAACGAATGAAATATAACTCAGTTTTATTACAAGAATTCATCGGTATTTATAGAGATTGATTAGATAATATATAATACATAAATGGACTATGTAGAGCGGTACATATAAGAGCTTTTACACTCATATCATAACATCTTCTTTTCTTTATTTTGTTTAGTTCGAACAATTCCAAATTAAATTAAACTTTAATAAAAAGCAAAACAAAAAAAACAAAACTTTTCAGTTGTCTTCTAATTCACCTGGTTTGACAGTTTTTCTTGTAGTCGTTTAGATCTTCGGGGAATCTGCTCTTCGGAAGTTGTAAGTTCTACTGTACGTGGTAGCTCTGGCTGAACTGCAGCAGGAGCTTCTTCAACAGGCTGAGTTGTATTTGTTTCTTGATCAGCTTTACTCGCGGTAGATAGGCGGATGTGTTGCCGATTGCGAGTATAGTCTACATCATTCACTCGTACTACCGCTTGTCGATCAGACGGCACGTTCGTAATGGTACCCCTTCTCCACTCCTTATTGTTCGTCTTATTGCGTAGTTGCACCCAAACATCTTGTCCAAACTCTAGTGCTGGCAACCTACGACAGCTCTTATCGTGAAAATACTTCGCCATCTGCCTCCTCTTCTCAATATTCTGCTTAACGTCTGACTGTACTACTGGACATAATCTCTTATAGCTAACAGGAAGACCACACCTTGTACGACGGGACATCAGACGCTGTACCGGACTTGAACCAATTTCATTCACGGTATTTCTCCATTCAAGAAGTGCCTTCCAAAAGCATCGATTACTGCGTTGCGCTTTTCTGAAAAGAGATTTCATTATTTTTACACTTGCCTCAGCTTTACCATTGCCCTGCTGATGGTTTGGTGAACTTCTAGCATGTTGAAACTCCCACTGTTTTGAAAACTCACAAAACTCTTTGTTAATAAAGGGGGTTCCTCCATCAGTAGTGACCACTTCCGGAATTCCGTGTCGGCTGAAGTTTTTCTTGCATATTTTGATCACTTGCTCTGCCGTTGCAGTTCCCAGCTCATCAACTTCAAAAAAATCGGAATAGTAATCTGCTGTTATCAAAATTTGCTTCTTTTTGTCGTTCTCCAACACTTCGCAAATATCCAGCCCTATTCGTTGGAAAGGATAGTTTGGAATCACAGTACTCTGCAATGGTAGTTTTGATTGACTGGCTGATGATTGAATACAAATTTCACAATTGTTGCATATCTCCCGAATATTATTTGATATCCCAGGCCAGAAAATGGTATCCCTTGCTCGTCTCTGACACGACTCTATACCTTGATGACTGTAGTGTAGGCGCTGCAAAAACTTTTTTCGCAATGTCACTGGGATCACGATTCGGTCACCTTTGAGGAGATACCCGTCTTGTGCTATTAGAAGGTCCCTGCAATTCCAATAGGGTCTTACGGCATTAGGAAGTTCATTCTTACGATCGGGCCATCCTGAAATCGCAAACTCTAGAACTTGCTGTAGAGTTTCGTCCGCTTTCGTTTCTTTTTTTAATTTCCAATAGACGCCAATCCTCAATTTCAATGTCATTGATTGCATTTATGTTACTCAGATCGTTAAAAACTTGCTTCATGGACCTCGAACTATCTAGTGAATAAATTTCTTTCTTTTCATCCACCTCGTTGACATTACTCCTTATTGAAGCACGAGAGAGAGTGTCAGCAAAAATCATTTCACTACCTTTTAGATATTTAACCTGTATATCGTACCTTTGAAGGCCGAGTCTCATTCGCTGCAGACGTCGAGGACTTTCTAGAATAGATCGCTTAAATATAGTCTGGAGAGGCTGGTGATCAGACTGGACGACAATGTTTGACTTTCCACATATGTATTGGTCGAATTTCTTGCATGCAAATAGAATTGCTAGTGTCTCTTTTTCGATTTGTGCGTATTGTTGTTCTGTTTTCGTTAAAACTCTTGACGCAAACGCAATTGGGCGTCCGTCTTGAAGCAGGACGGCTCCAAGTCCTTTTGAGCTTGCGTCACATTGTATAACTGCGGGCTTAGTAGCATCAAAATATTTCAAAATCGGTGCTGTTATTATCATCCTTTTTAGCTTATTGAAAGCGTTATCCTGTTCTTGACCCCAATGCCACTTTACGTCTTTGCGAATGACATTTCTGAGGGGTTCAGCAATATCTGAGAGACTTGGAAGAAATCTTGAGAGGTAGGTGCATAGTCCCACAAATCTGTGAGTATCCTTTACGTCCTGCGGTGTTGGCATTTCTTTGATTGCGTTGACTTTAGTGTTGTCAATGGCTAGGCCTTTATTTGTCAGTAAATGACCAAAAAATGAAACCTCGCGCATTCCCATTTTACACTTGCTTCTATTCAATTTCAAATGTTTGTCTCTGACTCTTTCCAGTAATCTTCTCAAGTTATCATTATGGTTGATCACTGCTTGCTCTTCTGTGTCTCCGCTTCCATATAATAAAATGTCATCGGCAATTACCTCTACTCCGTCGAGCCCTTCGAGCAACTCATGCTGTCTCATTTGCCATATTTCTGGAGCTGGTGAAATTCCAAAGGGCATTCTATTCCAGCAGAATCTCCCGAACGGTGTCCAAAACGTCGTAAGTAGCCTGCTCTCAGCATCCAATTCGATTTGCCAAAAACCGTTTTTCGCATCCAACGTAGAAAATACTTTCGCGTTTTGCAGTTTGGGCAAAAGTTCGTCTACTGTGGGAATCTGATAGTTACTTCTTTTCAGTGCTTTATTAAGATCAGTCGGGTCGAGACAAATACGTAGCTTATTATTTCTTTGCACGAGGACCAGATTGCTAATCCATGGAGTGTGTTGATGTACTCTGCTTACGACGTTTCGGCGCTCTAAATCTTCCAGCGTTTCTTTGAGCTGCTGACGGAAGGAAATCGGAATGCGACGTGGATGAGCCTGAACAGGAGGAATTGACTTATCGACCTGTAAATGTAATTGATTATCTAACTTGCCATCACCAATAAATATGTCTTTAAAGCTTAGCATAATACTTTCCAATTCCTGCTGTTGCTGTTTTTTTGAGTTTTTCTTTGTGTCATCCGCTGTCACGACGTTATTCATTTGGTTCGTATTGGTCGCTATGTGCTTACTATTTACTGTTACCAAATTCAATTTCTGTGACGCGATATTTGATATTATAGGAATACACTTTTGATTTACTACCTGGAAGTTTAATGTTTTACTGATGCCTTTTACTTCACATACTATTTTGGCAACGCCAAGGGGCATTATTAAATTACCACCAAAACCCTTAAGACGGACACTACTTTTTTCCAAGGCATGCTTATTTCTTCCACACAACGACCTAAAATCTTTATAATATATGACGTTGGATGATGCGCCGGTGTCGATGACACACACTAATGCTTTTTGTACGTTACCCATCGTAAACTTAACTTTGTGTTTTAATATACTTGACTCATCTGTGTGCATATAGCCAATATTTTCTACCGTAAACATGCAAGAATCTTCCGTTTCTTCTCCACTACTGTTTTTCTCTATGTAGTTGACTGTCTTCCCCTTGAAGTCTGCTGATTTACATACTGCGGCAAAGTGGTTAAATTTATTGCATATCGAGCACCTCTTTCCATATGCGGCACATTTTCCTCTCAAATGTTTTCGCCCGCAGTAATTGCAGTTACCCGTTGCATCGTCATTCGAATGTGCGTGCCTAATTTGTCGAGTATGAGTGTTTGTTCCGCTTCTCTCTGATGTATTTCTTTTTCCCCTTTTTTTTTCTATATAGTTTAACTCATGTTCGTCCACTTTATCAACCATCTGTTGTACTTGCTCTCGTGTCTGTTCAGCCAATTTGCAAATTTCCAAAGCTTTTTTTAGCGTTAGATTTTGGTCAAGTAAAAGACTTCTTCGCATGTCATTGCAAGTGATTCCTGGAATAAGCCTGTCACATATGAAATCATCCAATTCATTTACTGGATATTCACAACTTCTTATTAAATTGCGTAGTCGGCAAGCAAATTCGTTCACCGACTCATTCTCTGTTTGCTTTGCTGTGTTAAATATAAATCTTTCATAGCGCTTGTTGACTGACGGCTTAAAATAATTTTGAAGAGAATCAAGAATGCCTTTCGTAGTTTTTGAATCACTTTCCGAAATATCAAGTTTTGCTAGAATGCTAAAACACTCGTCACCCAGACATGCTTTTAAAATAGCCGCTTGCCTTTCCTCCGGTTTATTTGATAAATCAGCTGCCACTTGATAATTTTCCCATTGTTGTCTGAAAAGGTTCCAATTCGACACGACATCGCCTTTTGTAACCATGCCATTCGGTGGCGGTATATTCATAACGAGTTTTACGGTTTCGCTTGTTTCAACACTACCGTGCGCGGCGTTATAATAACGTATATCATCCGAACTTTCCGAACTTTCCGAAATTTCAATTTTTTCTTTAAATCCCGTAGACATCTGACACCATGTTATGTTTGGTGCTTACCAAGCAAATTATTATTGAAACGCACGGCTAAACGAATGAAATATAACTCAGTTTTATTACAAGAATTCATCGGTATTTATAGAGATTGATTAGATAATATATAATACATAAATGGACTATGTAGAGCGGTACATATAAGAGCTTTTACACTCATATCATAACATTTTAATTCAGGAAGATTCTATTTCCGAGGTGTTGGAGATTGGAGTTTGGGACGGTTGGTTTCAACGATGTTACAATGGAAACGAACATTTTTCGATATACATTTTTTGCTCTAAATTTTCAAAGTTCGTATTTTTGCGATATGTAGATGTAGATGTCGCTTTTTCGCTAACAAAAAAAAAAAAACCGTACTAATTAATTATCGACAATTTAGGTACGGTTTTCAATATTACATTATTAATCCTTATAATAGGTCGATTTTCGACCAGATGCGAACTTCGTTTTAATTAATGTTTGTATTTCATATTGTATTTTTGAATTATATATAGGTTCGCGTATGGAAATTTATGAAAATGCGCACAAGCAAGGAAAATTGTAACCGATAAGGTTCCAAGATCGAAAAACTGCTGCAGACAAGGACAAACGTGGCGTAAAGACAAGACCATGGACGTTAGACCCCAGCAAGAGCTGAGTGGCATCACCCTGAAACGAAAGAAAAAAGCCGTTCCAAAGCTGGTTTTTGTGAAGAATGAACCTTCAAACGGTCGATACCATACAAACCAAGTCTTTGGTCAAATCAAGCAATATCTTTCATGAAAATAGACATTGGGTACACAGTACACAAATAAAACGGTGCGCGCTTAGACGCATCATTTGTACAGTCAAATTAGCTCTTGAGACGTTTAGAACTTGCAGCACCATGATCAAGGTGGCTCGAGACTGTTAAAATATTCTTCTGAACTATAGACACCTTTACCTACCAGGGCTTTTGTTTAATTTTGATGTGGACTTTCACGGACTAAGACCGCTCCCATAAGGATCGTTCAAGTTTTGGGCATACCTTACCCTGGCTGACTTTCACCCTTTTTGAACTGCTTGAACAGGATGAACTTCAGGCAGAACTTCCATGCGGAGGGATACCCATACGATTCTATTCCACCAGCTTTTACAGATCAGTCGGTGCAAGCTCCCTTCCTACTCATGTCCTCCATAACCTTGAAAATCTCAACAGCCAATCCGTCATCACCTAATACAATCTAAAAAGGTTGACGATATCCTTGTCTATCATTACAAGTGATGAATGATTTCATACTATAGGCCTGACACTGACAGGTCATAATGTCCGCCATTTAATAGCTCTTAAAAATAAATAAAAGAAACCCAACAGTTATAGGTACTCTTCAAATTTATTATATACAAACTGTCCACTTAACGGCCTCCTGAACTTACACATGGACCTGCGGTTCCAAGTGCGAGATTCCCACATTCTGCTGTAGGTACATCCACAAAATCTAGAAGCAATCATTAAAATATTATAGCATCCAGATACAATGCCTAATGTTCTTCCCTTACCTGTATTATACTGGCAATTGAAGAGATCCTTATTGCAATCGCTTGGGAAGTATCTGCAATTTTCATTATCAATTGAACGTCCACATACAACTTCAGACGAGTTTGTCTGTGCCTCAGAGTATGGTGCCCACACGATGACAATCAAAGCTGTAAGCGTGTAGGGCGTTGCTATTAAAATATTAATTCCAGTGTTAGATCTACTCACCAATAGCAATAGTAACAAATGCGACAGCAGACTTCATTTTGAAATTTTTTTTCTTGCTTGGCGAGAATTCCTACAATTGAACTGAACTCTAGATGCGATGTCCTAGGACTGATGGCTTTTGGTTGCCCCATGGCAGCATTTTATACTATTCTGCCGTCATTTGAATAGACTCAGGTGAATCAACACTTGGAGGTATTTTTTTTGTTTTCACCTTGTTATGGATGTGTTATTGTTTGCCAAAAATTTAGTTTACCAAATTCGGTGCATTGTATTTAAAAACTTATTTGTCCACAAAGTTCTAGATCGGTTTGTCTTGTAAAAAAAATATAAATATGTCGGTTCTGTTTTCAGCTCAAAAGCTGAATTATTTCCGCCCTCCAGCAAGCGGAAATTGGTAATATTATTCGCGAAAAACTAAAAAATGCCTAGAGCAAATAGCACGCAGTAGCTATTGGTGTACCCAAGTGTTCATCTAATCAAATCTATTGTCAACGCACAAAGAGTATCAGAAATGTTTGTAGGTAGGTACTCAGGTGTTTATCTCTACAGTCGGTTGGTAAAGTTACCTATATAAAACTAAAAGTCGCAAGTGCTGAGAATCATCTCAGATGGATTTCAGTATAGCTGTAGGAAGTCTAGACAACAACAACAATATAAAATGAACCCTGTTAGCAGATTTATTGCAATGGGTCGGTAAGCTAAGTCCTGGAGTGAACCGCTTTGATATTTATTTTGAGCCCTTTTTTTCGTGATGGTCGCGGTACCGCAGTCGAACTAACAACGGTGCAACGAACTGTGCGGAAATATTCAGTTGGATGTATGTGCCATGTCTGGAGCAACTTGCAGGCGCTTTCTTAAGACCTGCAACGGTGGAGATTTCTAAATTTGTATGTTTTGACAGCATTCCTCTCAGTACCGCTCGCACGTTGTCGGTTATTAGAATTGGAGAGGGATTGTCATGCCAGATTGCAGGTGTAAGAAGGGTTTCAGTACCAACTGTTGCGGTAATAAGAACTCCCACTGCGAAAGTAACTCCAATAAGCATTCGTAGACGACGTTTTGGATCGTCACCTTAAATGAAAAGTCCTTGAAATAAAAACGCTGCATTACCGCATTTGAATCACAAGAATTAAGAGCGTTATGCTTGCCTAGACGGGTGTGTGGTACATGTCAAACGGATTTCTATGCCAGAAATGAGATGAAAATGAGAACCATCCTTAATATGCGAGGTAAGTGGTAGGGACGGGATCCACCATCCCACAGAATAACACGTATCAAAGAGGAGTACACACAAAAGAAAAAAAAGAAAAGAAAAACAAACAGAAGAAGGAATTAGCAAAATTACTAATACAACATCAACAACTTAATTAGAATAATCCTTTCATTATCCTCTAAATGAGTTTCCATACACACAAGACACAACGACAACAATATCCCATGACCCATGCCCGCCCTCAAACTAGCGAGTGTTTAAGCAGCACACAAAGTGAGTGTTGCTTTGCTACAAGTTCGCTACATCCACTCACTCATCGGATGGCACTATTTCACTCATTTCAGTAGCTTGGTGGGAACAGGGGAGGCAAGCAAAAAAATAATGTAATCCTCTTCCACCCTCTAACAAGCGGTTACATGGTCGACTAACTTTGTCTGTCACATGAAAAGTGCATCCCCCGAGAAAGGGAAAAGCAGATATCTTCTGACTACTCATTAAGTTCCGACTATGCGGTTTGCGGTTACCTACTATTTAAGTTTATACCTATTATTTTTTGTTGTTGGTGGAAGTAGCTCTTCATGTGAATGTGACTTTTATTTTCTAACAACAACGGCCGGAAAAGCTCAAACGAAAGGATAATGTAGACAAAGAATGTAAGAAGGGCTCATCGTGCATGCATACATAAATGCATGCACAAAGCGAGTGTTCGGGAATTTTAAGTACTTAATGGGGTTGGTTAAGTGTGTACGATTATGCCGTTCTTTTCATTATAAAGGGATACATTTTCCCCATTAGAGAGAGTGAGTACCGCCGTGCTTAAAATTTGTACAGAAATGAATGAAATTATGACGACCCCAATTGACCTTAAGTTTGACATAAATGTCAGATGTGGTTTGTAGTTGGCGGCTACCATAATTAGCCTATAGATGGGCGGTAAGTAATGCTGTATCAGCATGAGCAGGCTACACGATTTTTGTGTCGTAACGATTTTCAAGGCGAATTTTATAAAATATGGCCGAAACGAGGGGTAAAGCATTACAGAAGGTAAGCATTGAAATTGACAGCTTTTCAGGTGTCAAAAGAGTGACCTAAAGATGAAACCCATATGACAGAGATGAATGACTTAAAGAGATGGATATCTTTCGTACGTCTATCCCCCCAAAACCCATTTGTTTATTTTATCGTTTTTGTAATTTCAACCCCCGTGCCCATCTGTGGAAACGTGTAAGCAACAAAAAAGCATGTTCATAATGGCCGACCGCTAATCAAAATAAAAAATAAATAAATGGTTGGCGCAACAAGTCCGGAGGGACCCTAGGCCTAGCTTCTTACAACCATTCGTTTTGTGTGAGTTTTTCATTTTTGGAACGAATGGAAGGGATCTACAATTTTATGCCGACTCCAAACGGCTAATTGAGAAGCTCTTTCAAGGCAGTCATACTCTCGGAAGTTTGTCAGACGTTCGCGAAAGGTGGCGCAGTTGAAAAAACCCTAAGTCGGAATTTGGGTTTTTGCGGTATTCGAACCTCGATCCCTCGCTTAGTAGTCTAACACACTAACCACTAAGCCACTGCGCCTACCGACCGCTAATCATCTTGCTTTGATGGGCATCGCGATGTTTAATTCTTTTGTGTTTCGTATTGAATTTGTTTGGTTTTTTGTGGAGGCCTTAAAAACAGCTTATAGGCAGCCGCCTTCCCACTGGAAAGTTATTAACTTTGTATTCCATTATCTTTGTACTTTACCATATATATATCTCGAAACAACCGGTGCTCTGTGTAGTGCACAACACGCATATGTCAAAGGCAGATCCGTGGAAACAGCGCTACATGAAGTAACGAAAACAATCGAGAAATCCCTAGGAAACAAGGAGTTTACGTTGGCGGCCTTTCTGGACATAGAAGGTGCATTCAACAACCTGAATAAAAGAACCATTACATCCTCACTTGAGGAGTCAGGTTCATCACAGTTTCTGACAAACTGGGTTAAGACTATGCTTAACAGCAGAGTTATTAACAGCAGCCTAGGGGACTGTGCGATTAAGAAAAGTACTAATCGTGGAACACCACAAGGGGGAGTCTTATCTCCTCTACTGTGGAACATCTCGATTAACAAAATACTTACATCCCTTGTCAACAGAGGTATCAAGATAGTCGCCTACGCGGATGATATAGTAGTACTAATAACAGGAAAATACCTTTCTACCATTAGAGATATTATGGAATCTGCGTTATCAGAACTATCCAAATGGACGGAACACAACGGTCTTGCGGTTAATCCGGAAAAGACCGAACTCATTCTGTTCACCAGGAAATACAAGGTACCAAAATGGGACCCGCTGAAGCTTAAAGGTGTCCGACTTAATCTTTCGACCGAGGCCAAGTACATGGGTGTGATATTCACCTCCAAACTGAACTGGAAACGGAATACTGAAGAAAGAATGAAGAAAAGGACTTAATGCCTTTTATGCATGTAGGAAAACCTTTGGGAAAAACTGTGGCTTGCAACCGAAGATTGTGCACTGGATGTACACCGCGATTGTCAGACCCATTCTTACCTACAGCTCAGTTGTTTGGTGGGAGGCGGTTAAAACCAAATCCCATCTTAAGAACCTGAACAAGGCGCAGAGAATTGCTTGTTTGGGAATAACAGGCGCAATTCAATCCACACCACAATTAGGTCTGGAAACGCTATTGAACCTGCAACCCATTGAGCTATTCACTAAGAACGTGGCAGCCAAAGACGCTCTCAGATTAAGAGAGAACAAAACTTGGAAGCCTGGTTACTTCGGACACTCAAGCATACTTGAAATCTTTGATCGGAAGGGACTCATGTCACTCACCGATTACGAGAAACCCAAATATGACTTCGAGAAAAATCTTAGAATCACTATACCCAAAAGGCAGGACTGGAAATCACCCAGTACCATCATTAAAGGTATAGCCTTCTATACGGATGGTTCAAAAACAGAAAATGGAACAGGAGCCGGCATATTCTCAGAAAGGCTTGCTATTAGACAGTCGTTCCGACTGACCGATCACTGCAGTATCTTCCAAGCTGAGATCTATGCGGTTAAAAAAGCAGCACAGACTATCTTATCGATGGGACTACCAGCAATGGAAATAACTATCTGTGTGGACAGTCAAGCAGCACTTAAAGCTATCGGCTCCAATCTTGTTAATGCGAAATGTGTTACAGATTGCCTCGTGGCGCTCAGGGTTATACGTCATCACTCAATTCTACTCTGCTGGGTTCCGGGACACGTTGGGGTGGAAGTGAACGAAAAGGCGGACGAATTGGCCAGATACGGCTCTGATATGAACCCTCAACTTGCGGACGGAGAGGTGTTACCGCCTTTCAATACTGCTAAGACTTTTATTGAAGGCGTCACCAAACAACTGGCTAAGGAACAATGGAGCAACACCATCGGTTGCTTCATAACCCGAAGTCTGTGGCCTGTGGTTGACACCAAAAGATCAAAGTTCCTAATCTCCCTTAATAGAAGCCAAATCCGGATGCTCGTCGGGGTTTTAACCGGACACTGCATCATAGGAAACATGGCTAAAAGGCTAGGACTTTTTGCAAATGACTTCTGCAGAAGCTGTAGAGACGAAGAGGAAATAGAGTCCATGGAACATCTTCTATGCCACTG
The DNA here is from genome assembly GCA_946477585.1 of Cheilosia urbana. NCBI lineage: Eukaryota > Metazoa > Arthropoda > Insecta > Diptera > Syrphidae > Cheilosia > Cheilosia urbana. The sequence continues at coordinate 10,783,828 of OX297854.1, read as the reverse complement.
CCTAGCTTTACAGGAACGCCGCTCATCCTGTATGGGAGCTAGGTTCTTCGAAAGTTTGGACGACTTGGCAGGGGTATCTCTATCAGACATAAAACTATTCCTCAACAGATCGAAGTGGTTTTGTTAGCCACATGTCCTTGCATGTACAAACAGGGTACTCACAATGGCCCTTCACGGCTTCTGGATGAAATTTGCATCGGTTGCAAGGAGATGGCTCACCCTTTTTGTAGGTCACACTGGCAGAGGTATCCTACCAGGTGCTACTTACTTACTTAAGGTGCCGATACAGTCCGGAGTGGACCTGGGCCTCAACCAACAAGCGTCCCCAGCCAGTACGATATTTGGCCAGCTGTCTCCAGTTTCGCACGCTTAGTTGGTTAAGGTCCCCTTCCACTTGCGTGCGCCACCTGAGTCGCGGTCTTCCTCTACTGCGCTGTCCGTCGGGAGCGGATTCGTTAATCTTCCGGGCCGGAGCATTCACGTCCATTCGCTCTACATGAACCAGTTGCCGCAATCGTTGGACCTTCACTCTCATGGTACAGTTCGGCGTTGTATCTCCTCGTCCATTCACCGTCTATGTACACGGTACCGAAAATTACTCGAAGAAATTTCCTCTCGAGGCAACAAAGAGTAACCTTCTCCGCTTTTGATAGAGTCCATGCCTCTGCACCATAAAATAGGACTTGGATGATTAAGGTCTTATAAAGGGTCACTTTAGCTGTTCGAGAGAGGGCTTTGCTACTCAATTGCTTTCTTAGCCCAAAGAAACAGCGATTGGCAAGAGTTATTCTACGTTTAATCTCAGCGCTGGTGTCATTGTCTGAGTTCATATAGCGCAGCCAAAGTAGACAAAGTACTTAACCACCTCAAAGTTATATCTGTCTAGATATAGAGACATTCTGTCCAAGACGTCGGTGTTGGGTGTGCTTTCTTGATGACAACATTTACTTTGTCTTGCCCTCATTGACCGCCAAACCCATCTTCGCCGCTTCCGTCTCAATGCTCACGAACGGGCCAGTGACATTACGCTTCGTTCTACCGATTATGTCGATGTCGCCGGCGTAGGCGAGTATAAGTGGACGGACTTTTGCAAGATAGTGCCTCTGGTGTTAGCGTTTGAGTTTTGCACTATTCTTTCAAGAACGATGTTGAAGAAGTCGCATGACAGCGCATCGCCTTGTCTCAATCCTTTTTTGACATCGCGTGCATTCTCCATTTTCATCCTGCACAAACGGACGACTTTGGCAGGGATGCCAAAACTAGCCTAGCCTAAACTATTTCACTGTATAGTTTGTCTCAATAAATGTTGTCGTAGGCGGCTTTAAAATCGATAAAAAAGTGGTGGGTTTCGATTTGGACTTCCTGGGTTTTCTCCAAGATTTGCCGCAGTGTGCATATTTTGTCGACGGTAGACTTTCCTGGCTTGAAGCCACACTGATAGGGACCAATCAGGTTGTTGAAGGCTTCAGGTGTTCACACAACATGGCAGATAAATTCAATGTCAAAAATTATGAATTTTCAAAACTGCTAAAATGTCAAAATGTACCTTTTTATTGGCGGTAAAAAATAATTATTATATTTGAAATCACTAACACTATAACTTTAGGTGCGTTTTTTTCTTTCTTCACCCAAAAGCTTAAAGAAGGTAAAGTGTGAGAGACGTCGTAATAGCCACTGCACTAGCGACTTGTTTTCATTGCATGCTCCAGCTATACCCATGTATACTGGGTAGGGTATATCTGTGTCGGATTCCAAGTCATTCGCATTCCTCGCCATCTTTCAGTTTATCCTTTGACATTATACTCCCTTGCACTCAACTCAACACTGTAAGTTGAAGGATCTCCAAACGCGCCTTACAAGTCACAAACAAACTCCGGCGTAAAGGTGTCAATTGTTGGACTTCTCATAAGATCAATCGATCCGCTACACTTTTAGCTCCTTAACTTAAGCCCTCCAAGTCAAGTATCCACTATTTAGCGGCACTTCCATCTTTTCCGCAGTCGCTCCTTTCATGCAAAATCCGAGTTTTCCTGTACGTGAAATTGAGAACTTTCACTCTTTCACCCTTTTTCGCCAGAAGACCGATTGTCTCTGTTTTCATTTCTTTTCTTCTTTCCTTTTTTTTGAAAGTGCAACTTCTCTGAAAGCAAAAGTAACTTTTCAACACTCCTTGGCCTCGAGAGCTCCTTTTCGGAAGAAACACACATCCGCAGTTTATCCATCTTTATCGCTCTCGATTTGTTTTCACCCGATTTATGCGAAAAACCCCATTTCCAGCTTCCAGGTGTGACGATAACCGAAGTGTTAACATTTTTGAAAGACGCGACACAAAAACTATAAACTCCACTTTAAGTGGATATACCTCTTTCGGTGTTGTTGTTGTTCCTTGTTGCTTTAGCCACTTGTTCTTCGGGAGTGGTTTGTTTTTCCCTTTTGCTGGATTGTTGGTGTTTTTATTCCGCAGCAACAGAAGAACTTGTTTACATTCGAACTAAAAGAAGCAGAAACCCAAAGAAGGAATCAACGGCACGCATGCCATGTGATCACTTCCTGTTGGAATCGATTCACTTCAACAAACGCAACTGTCACAGGCATTAACGCGCCAACTCACTTTCCGACAAAAGGGGGCTGAAAGTGGGACACACCAAAATAGTCCGCGCTTCTCCAAAACATTCAGCAACTCCCAGCTGATCGCAAGTAGTTGTAGAGGTTTTTACTTTTAGTTTTGTCTGGTTTTTCTTTTTTGGCCTTCTCTGCTACGCGATAGAATAAGGACGGATTCGGATTCGGATTCGTTGCTGTGTGCGTTGTAATTTATAGTCGCCTTTATGACCAAAGTTGGCAGAGAATCTGATTGTTCTCGATTTATGATGAAGAGCACTAGAGAGATGCCTTTCACTTGATTGCGAAGCGGAGATGGGTAACCCATGAGTTGAGTAATTCCTTTCATGGGAGTTTTTTTCTTTAAGTTCTCAGTTGATGGTGTGATACTTTTTTTTCATTCTTCTTATTTGGAAACTTTCTTTGACCCCCTAGCTAGCGAAATAGAGACGTGAACACAGATAGGGATAGACCTAGTTCTTGGAGTTGGAGTGTCGGGAGTGAGATAAGAGGTGAATGAGTTTTTTTTTTGCATTTTTTTGGATGGCGATAAACATTTTATGGCGTGTGACAGGATGAGGGAATCTTACTTTTGTGGGTTTCCAATGCCTTGGGGCTTTGCGTGCATGCGGTTGGGAGGGCAAGCGATTTTTTCCGATGATTTATGTGCGGATACCTTTAGGGCGTGTGATTAAGGAACGAATGAGATATCACGAACTACTTAAAGTAAGGACGCAATCTTTGAAAACAGCACCTTTGGATACTTGATTTAGTGTCAGAATGTTAAAAACTAGTGTGGGGCAGGCAACGGCTGTCTAAGGCCATCTTCTTGAATTGAGTTTAATAAAACACACTGGTATACAGTTTATGATAACATTGGTCCAAATAAGCGCCGAAGACTACCGACTTGGCTTTGCATGGTCAATTTTAATGATTTGCAATGAATTACACTTTAAGATAAAATAGCATAGCCTTGGACATGGGCATCCCTGCCCTAGTAACAAACTCCCAACTCGAAGTTTGAAACAATTCCGTCCAGCCGTTTAAGCTGTATATGCTCAAGAACCGACGGACAGACGGACATAATTTCGTGACCCACATGTTTGAGTTTCACTTTCATCGAAATGTCAAAATTCATCTCGAGTTCGGAATTTTGTACGAATGCAATGAATGACGAGCCACGAAAGACTTGAACATAAATGACCTAATAAATGAATTACCGAAAAATCCAATTTCAAATCAAATTAGCACAAGTGGTTTCAGGTGAATAAAATCTTAGAAATCATCAAAATGTGGCAGAACTTTTGACAAATACGATCTCATATATTACGATTAAAACTTAAAAAAAAAAAAATTGAAAAATGTATGGAAAATTATTTATTACAAATTTTCCAATTTCCTTTTAAAATTTTAAAATGTTCTCGCCCTATGAACCTTCCTTAGGCGTAGACAAACACAACAAAGGAAAGAGAGCTCAAATCGGGCGATCCATTCTCGAGTGATGGGCGTTCTTATGGATGCAACTTTGTTTTATATAGGTACATATATATATAGATATAAAACATTATGCCAAGAACAACAGAACACCAACACTTACCAGCAAGCGTGAATAAAATGTACACGTGTGTTTAAACGGTAATAAATTAATTAATTTTATATCTGTTCAGAATGCCAGTTCGATGAAAAAAAAAAACCGTAACATAATAACTCACTGACAGCGTTATGCATGTATGCGCTGGCAGGGTGTATTTGACGCGTCTTTGACATCAGCACACAGTTAATATACAGCACACGTTCATAGGCGCCTACGTTTTTTTTTTTTTTTTCTTGTTGTATGGACAAAATCAGATGTTGACCTACCTCACGAACGCGTTGACCCATTTCGTTCAAACTTTAGATAAACCAACTACACGACCATGCAAACAAACACTACAAATTTGATTGAATTCGGTTAGACCGTTCGTGAGTTATAAAGTCACAACGCTTTTGCGACTCTCTTTTATTTATATGGAGAAGAGATGAGATAGAGATAAACTTAAAAACAGCCCAAAAAAAAAAAAAAAAATCACACAAATGTCAGTGAGATCTTTTATATTTATAACGCTTAAAAAATTTTGGAGTGTTTTTTTTTTTCAAACCAGAGTAGGTACCTAGAATTGACGGATGAAGACAAAAATGAAATCGATTATTAAGATTTATCAATCGATTCCAGCAATACAAGCGGTTAATACAAATTATGTTATTGTACAAAATTAATAAATATAATTAAAGACTGATAATTTATGCCATTCAAAACTTACATTTTAGCACTTTTAGTATGTTGGAAAAAAAGTCTGGATTTCTACAGAATTTCGACAGTCATAAATACAGAATTTTTATCTTTCATCTACAGTCTTTTGAAAATTATGGTTGGCATCACTGGTTGTGTTACAAATTTTCGAAATCCTGCTCTCAAAAAATTACAAAGTTGGACTATCTTACGGTGGTAACACAGTTTTCTTACAATATCATTAAAATGTTGTTCGAAAATATTTAAAAGCTACCATAAGACAGCGCATGTGAACCCTCATTTTCCAAATGACCCAGAGTCATACCTCATACTATGCAATATCAGCTGTCTTTCCATTAATAGTTCATTATCCATGCTATGGAACTGATTCAACAAAATCGACGGCTGATTTCGTTTGCTGTCAGAACTGTAATCCGAACCCGTGACAAAATTAAAAGCAAACTGCATGCGTTTTACAAAATGGATACAGAAATTAAGGTCAGACACGCATGCAGCCGTTTGCCGAATAGGCAGCTATAAACACACGCATCTGTGGAAAATAATACCGCCAAATGGTAAACTCAAGCAAATAACGCACGTAAATAAAAAAACCCACTCAAGTCTACAGTCTACACCTACCTACCTACTAACAGTGTTTACATAATTTTGCCGCCTTTTGTTTTTAACATCGATTTTCCGTATTAAATATCAGACCGGCTTTGGTCACACTCGCTGGCAGCACTCAGCTGGTTAATGAGCAGCTTGTTGGCGATCACATAGGTACACACTGGAGAACGACAGAAGAAAGTGGTAATTGGATACTAATCAGTAGATTACCGTAAGCAATTCACGTCAAGTTGTGATAGTGACGGCAAGAAAGAAATTAGTTTGGCTAAGGGGCGCCACTGGAAAATACACGATACACCGCATGTTGAAGTCGATAGTGAAACTGAACCAGTGTTTTATACCGTGGTATTTATCCCTTTTTGTGGGAATTTCGATGTCCGAAAAGCCTTTTGTGGGATGAAGCGAAAAAACACCCAATAAATCGTGGGATTTTGAGGAATCTAACAAAAACATTCAAACTATAAATTTTTGGTCAAATTTCATTTAAACTCCTACATTTCACCATGATTACCAACACACTGAATGTCCATAAAAAGCAATTCATATAAATCGTCTTTTATAAAAATATTCTAGTACCACAAAATAATCGAGTAATGTTACAAACTGTGGTGTTTAAGGTTAATTAACCGTGATTTTCATTCCTTGTAATACAAATTTTATTTTTAAAAACTGGGTTTTGAGGCAAAAATGTACCGTGGGATTTTAAAAGGGAAAAGAGTAGAGTGAAAAGGGAAAAAAAGGGAAAAATTACCACGCTTCGTGGGATAAATGAATGGAGAGTGCTAACAACACTGAACTGAACAGCTAGGCAGCTAGGCGTGGGAGCATAATAAAAACAAAAAACTAAAAAGCGCGCTGTCTGTCACTTAATCGGGGCCGATTATTGTCTCGCACATTCTCACCAGTCACCACAGCTGAGCTTGAGTCTTTAACCTTAAGCTGTCAGGAACATGAGAACCATACACACCCGACGGTTCGGTAATTATCCAATTCCAATAAATAAGAAGCAATCGAAAAGGAACACAAAAACTAAAACTTTCACTTGTTTACCCCCTTCTTTGGTTTGGATGGCGTGTAATTCGATTGCAATCGTGAAACTAGAAACTGTTCTGAAATCTTGTTGTGTAAAACGAAAACATCGAACGACAGAGGGCGTGACGACACGAAATTCTTTCGAACTTCTATTCGTCTACCAGTGTCAGTGTGACGGTGGCGTCAAGGAAGGTTTCTTTTTCTTTCTGTAGGGGTCTATGGTCTAACGACAGCCAATTTGTTGCCTCTACTTGCATGTTTTCGTTTCATGAAAGGCTTGGGTAATTTTCCAATTCGATGAATTAATTTTCGTTTTTCATTTTCATGTTGCTTTGTCGTCTCGAGCTGACGGCGTGCAATTCAATGTTGAGGAAGGGTGTGCATCGATTTAGAACAATAACTGTCAGTTTCTCTGTTCTATCGTGAGTCGTTGCTCGTTGGCACGAAGTGGGGTATAAAAGTGGATTGTGCCCGTGCGATTGATATGGATGATGTTGGTGGCGTGGTGGGGTGCTGTTAAGTGCACATGTTGCTGTTGCTGGACAGTAGTGTTCCTTAAACATCGATAGTTCAAAAAAACTATCGATACTATCGAAACGCATTATATGAGGACATTTATTCAAAGCAAACGTAAAAGTACTGATAAAAGATAAAACCGGTGAAACATCTACGTAAAGGAAGTACTTCGTTTCCACTGACAAAGGATAAGAATACGTGAAGCTACCATCTCTTTCCTACTTATTAAAAATGTAGCGCCTTTACACTCAAGTAAAGTTCGGATATTCATACTTCGAAATTAGATACTTCCGTAATAGGAGTACTACTTTTCTACGTATAAAAATAGGCGCCTTTAAGTAGATAAAGTTAAGATTAGACTGTATGCCAAGTGGTCATAAAATGCCAATTTCCGACAGTTCTCCTGTCAAAAAATGGTTATACCATCGGCCCTAGCGAGGTTTCCTTCGGAACGGAAAATTCTCCGATTTTATAGGTACGATTCGGAGGATTTTTGCTTCGAGGTTTTCTTCGAAACAACTTACTGTTCGGAGAATTATTCTGATATTTTGTAACGTATATTGAATTACGTTGAAGTGCGATGAAGTCCATTTTATTGATAAATTTTTGACAGCTAAGTTTCTCGAATGGAATTTGAGCCTCCGAAAGAGTATGCGTTGCGGAGAATTATCCGTTCCGAAGCATACCTCGCTAGGGCCGAATGTAATGGACTTGGGCATATCTCATAATGCTCTAAAGACCTAAATGCCACATATGACCAGGCTGATTTTGACAAATAAAAATGCCCAAATAGCATATGCACTTTATTGAAATTTCGTTATGGCATTGCTGGCATTTTTGATGGAACAAGAATTATTTTGTTGTCATCGGCGTTCATTTCGTTCTCTTTTTTTGTGGAACCCTACTACAACTTTTGGTAATAAATAAAAAATGTCTTAAATGACCTTATTGGTAATTTTGATCTCTAATATACAAATTTGAAAATCCTGACATTTTGGTCATTTGAGAGCTAATCTGGTCATTTGCTTGTCATTCATATATGCGTGAATGGCATGCAGTCTTATCTTAACTTAAACAATAATAAAATATAAATGCGAGTCCTTTTAAAACATTTATTGACCGCAGCTGTTGTTATTAAATGTTTTTTTATTAATAAACTATGAACAAATTTACAACCCCGTCCGTAGAAAATCGTAAGCATATAAAACTATCGATACTATCGATACTATCGATAGTTTTATTCCGAAACTATCGATACTATCGAAATGTAAAACTATCGATGTTTAAGGAACACTACTGGACAGTGACTGGTTTAAGGGGTGCACATCACAACATCGTGCGGATAATCAGTGCAATACGAGTTCAATGTCCGCACTATAACGCAACAGGTTGGGAAGAGTTGAGTGTCAGATTTTGTTATGAAAAGGGGGTAAGATGTGAGGTAAGCATTTTGAATGCGCTAGCAAATTGGAAAATAGTTAATGTCGATGATTTCATGAATGACCTTTTGGTTAATTAGTCGATGGACACCCACTGATATTATTCATAGAGGACAGAAGCCTTATTTCCTCTTTTTCGGCACCTCGTTTACAGTGTTGCCATACAAATATTTGGACAAATCTGCAATTATGACAAAAAACAATCTGCAATGCAGATTTCTATGGAACAATCTTACTTCACAAATTATTTTTTAAAAAGAAAACAATTTATTATTGGGAGTGGAGACAAAATCTGAAGCGCAGATTTCTGTTTTTTTAAAGCCTGCAGCCAGGTTGAAAATCCGCAAAATGCAGACAAATCTGCACTTATGGCAACGCTGCGTCGTTTATCTCGTTAACATTGCGTGTCATTATTGGACATTTTACTCATCTATGTGAAGGTACATCCTATCGCATATAGAGGGAGTCTGAGTTAGTGTTGCCATGGCTTTTCAAGTTAACCGAGGACAAGAAGTTTTAAAATCCCGGACTGTGGGGACATCATCTACCTTAAATAGAGAAACGGATGCATTCATATCGGATATAGGCATAGATCAATATAGTTCTGCTTGTCGAATAGATAGGATCTACTACATTGAAATTAAGGAAAGTTTTGCGTTTTGTTTTATTGCGTTTTAATAAATAATTTATAGTTAAAAGGAACATTTTAGAAGGTATCTACATGTTTTGAATACTTATAAGTCCCTTTATACTCGTATGGACTAAGCCTTCTAATACTTTGTTTTGAAAAAAAAAAATTGAACCGCAAACGCTGCAACATGTTAGATGTAGCTAGAGCTCACCGCGCCTTAGCGGGTTCCCCGTCTATTCCTGTACGAATTGTTTATCAGGGTTGTATATGTCTAAGTACTGTTTATCAGCCGTATTTATGCCTTTTGTTTTACTAAAAATTATTCCTCAATGCCTCAACCATCGGAATTATGACTAAAAGGCATAATTATGCCTCAGTTGGCATCACTGTATCTAAGCCCATCTTTCAGCTAACATGAATGCAGGGTTGCCAGAATTTAGTTCGCTTTAAGCGCCCAAACCTTAGAAAAATGTTGCCCAATATCGTTGCTCAGAAAGAAGCCCAAAAATCGTTGAAAATTTTGGTATTTTTCAGACTTATTCTCACCGAGTTTTTTTTTTTTTTTACCTCTACACCTTGGATTTTATTTTATTTTATTTCTGCTATTGGCTTTTGTGGCTTGTGTCAAACTAAAAGGCCTGCAAAATGAATTGATGAGCGTGAAACTTGAACGACTGTGCGATGTATTTTGACTGCAAGAGTGCTGCCAAGTTTTAAAAGTGCGGGTTTGTTCGAAAGTATTTCTTTTTTTAATTCTGTGAATGAATAAAACAAACAAAATTAACACACAATTTGTAAGACGATATATTGCCCAATGTGTTGGGCGCTCATGTAAGAAATTTCTGTCGTTTTTTAGGTTAAAAGATAGCCCAAAATACGACAAAGCGCCCAATCTGGCAACCGTGAATGAATGTAACATTTGATTTTGAAAAAATTAACTGTAATATTTCTCAAAGAGCTCAATCGTGATGATCGAGAACAAAAGACACACAAAGTTACACTCTCCCAAACAAATTAAACACACAAGTCTTCTTATAACTTGTTAGGTTTTTGACTACCCCTGTAAAGCACGTCTTGTTTTTTATCCTTTATTTTTTCTAGTAAAACCTATGTCGGTATTGTCAGAAGCAATTACGATGGTACCATATTTGATTAAACTTTGACACTTTAAACTTTATTTACACAACCAATATGTTAACCATTGGGTAGCTGTTCCATACTTCGGGTGCGGTGGACACTATATGTGTTTTATTGAGTGGGGAAGCGATGAGTAACAACGATTTTCGCTTGTTTTTGGGGTTGCCCTGACAATTTCTGTTGGGAAATTATGTCGCATTTCAGTTTTCTGAATTATTGTTTGAGAGAAACAACTTTAACAACAACTTGCAGACGCAGTCAATTTTGGTAGGAATGATAGCTCTTTCGAACTACACCACTAATTCATCATCAGAGATCAGACTCCTTTAAAGTGATTGTTTGAAAAGTTTTTAATTCTGACAGTCAATTCTCCGTATATACCTAATTCCACTTGGGAAGACATTTGTTTGTGCTTTAGTTTGTAGAAACCTCGCACACATCGTTATGGTATTGTACCTTTCAGCTTATATCTATGCACGTTACTCAACTGTAATACGTTGTGTCCCATGTGCTTTCGAACAACCATAACACTTTTACACAGACGGTTACACCTGCTGGCACCTGCAGATGCGGCTCTTAATTTTTATACCCCAACATTAAATCAAAGAACTTTATAATATAGGCAAGTAAGACATTTCTCTCTCCTAATAAAATACGGCCAGGGGAATTTTATAACGAAGTAACATTATCATACGTCTTAAATTAATAACTTTATTTCATTAATAGCCTCCTCCCTCCCTCTCCCTCTTTTGCCTATTCGCAACTTTATTGAATAAAAAAAAAAACAATTAAAAACCAATTATCGACGTCTATCTTCCAATGTACCTTCCGAAAAATAGCCAACAAATTTCCTACCCAGAGATAACCAAACAAGCCCTTACCTAACCCAACGTAAAACTGTAAAAAAAAAAAAACAAAAATCCCACTGATGGACCCAACGACCGTCTAATACAATTTTTGTTTGGGGTAAATATTTCATAATTACCTTACTAAATTAAATTTTATCACCCGTATAGGTATCTACAAATAAGGTTTCAAGCTCTAGGCTAGCAAGCAACCTATGGGACCGCGGAAGACCGTAAAAAAAACTCTCAAGTTTATACAGCACATTGACGACGGGAGCCGCAAATTTACTCTCAAATTTATCGTCATTCACCGCACCCGCTAAAAACAGCTAAGTCGAAGGAAAGAGATGAACATAAAAAAAAATCCTCCTAATGTCAACTTACCGTTGCTTGTCTTCTGAAGGCGGTTATCTCGCTTTATTACCCAGAAAATCCAGAAAAATCTACATAATTCATTACACAAGCAAAATCATAATTTTTTTCCGTAGGTAGGTACCTATCTACAGTTTTAGTTTTTTTTTTTTTTTTGCTGGTTCTTCTTTCTTGTGCGGCTGTCCTTTTTCTTTTTCCTTCGCCCTTGGCAACACAGTCTGCTAAACAAACTAATTAACAGAGGCGCTGAGTTCTGTCAAATAGACCCAAACAAACTGTCGGTGAAAAATTCTTCCAAAACGGTTTGACGTTGACGTCGGCGTTTTACCGATATAAGAACAATTAGATATACGCGAGAACGAGATAATGTACAAAAGAAGAACCGAAAACACCACCCCCTTTTTAAAAGAATTAACTTAAGCCGCAAACACAGTAGCACTGTACGTTCCACTGTAACAGTAGATGCATGCGGAAGAAGACAATGAACTCGCCGAAGACCAAGACGGCAAGACCAAGCCCACGCTTTATTTAATGCACTCACTCTCACTGCCTCATTCACTCTCAATCTCAAGTTCTCAAGTCTCAACTCTCAAGTCTGCAGCGCGTTTGTGTCGCTCACTTGGAGTTGGAGCTCATTTTGTTTACATTTGAGACACAACACACAATTCAAAACAAAAACACCCGTCGCGTCATCATCGTTACCATTGCCGGCGTTCACCAGTCAAAAGTTACCTGGGTGTTAGGATGTGGGTGGAAGATATCGATTTTTTCCGCGCTCAGTTTTTTTTCTTTTCTATTCCCCGTGCTTAGCTGCTTTACTTTCCGTTTTGAAGTTGATTTTTGCCAACAGTGGCAAATTTTTTTTACGGATTTTATGTAGTTTGTTTTTCGGTTGTACAGCTGTTTAAACGATACTGTTACTGTAGTGGCCAGCTGTCGGGTTAATTTGAAGGACAGGAAGATATTTATTGGAGCGGCGTTGAATTACCGTTGTGAGGAAATTAGGTTGACAGCGTTCTGTTTACTTGGTAGACTGCAACTCACTTGCACATCTTTATTTTACACTTCATCCCTTGTGTAGTTTTGCGCGACAAAATGGGGGTGGGATAAGGGATAAGTAGTAACCGCACTTGCACAAATTTTGCGGGAAAAACTGCTTTGGAAACTAAATTGGCGGATTAAGGTCGGTAGCCGGCGGATGTTGTGACGTTTACCTAGCGAATTGAATGCAACAAACAACGCGACGTTGAAACAAGGGGTAGGTATATAAATGCTTCGTGGTTGTTGACAGTTCCGTTTCCGCGTTGCTTGGGAATAAAATGGAAGAACATGGAACGCGCTGACGGGGTGTGTTCGTGTTGTTGTTATTTTCGGTTGTCATTTTCAGTATTTTGTATTTGTACAATTATTGCTGGCAGGTGCACTTCTGGGAGTCATTTCTCATTCTGTGGTAGTGTGAAGTGAAAAGTGTTTACGCAAGTTCCAAGTTCCAGCTTAATTCGATTCTGGATCTGTGAAAAAATTAAAAGAAATGTCAAGCGCATACACATCATGGCCATGGGTGGAGCATATCGGGCTTCGGGCCCATAAGCAATGTAATTCTCGGGGCCCCTTTACCCTTTTCCTAATAAATATTTATACATCTTTAGTTCCACAATGCGTTTTTACATAGTTACGCTATTTATTTAACTTTATTAGTCGAAGGAATGAATTACGAAGGTATCCTCGTCAGAACCAGACGAATAGAAGAAACAAAATTATAGACTTTATTTGATTTTTAATCTTACAGGAACAAATAAGAGATTTGCATTCAAAAAAATATATTTGAATTAACTGTTGGAAAAATTCCCAAGTTGACTTTATTCAAACGAAAGGTGTTTTTTTTTTTTTTTTTTTAAATGCGCAGATAAACCTGGCACTGTGTGCAGACTGTTCCTGCGTTTCGATGAAAATTTATCGTCAAATAAATACATAAATACATAAATACACATATAAAGGGTTTTTCAACAGGGACGCTACAAAAGTAGAGCAACAGGGACAGCAAACGACGCCGAATTTCTTGCCGCTCTTTTGACATTTCTCTTCAGTAAGGTTTACCTGGCTTTTACATGATGGAAAGATAAACAAGCCAACAACGAGTCGAAATTATTAAAATTTACTACCGAAATTCGGAGTCAGTGGCCTTAACGTTAAGAGCGCTACGTCCAATTTATGGTCGTCACTTCGTCAGATCCTAGCAGATCAACAATTGAGCGTCTAGTGGAAAAATTTGAATCCGCAGGCACAGTACAAAATGTTTCCGTGCCAGTGAGACAAAAAAGTGCCCGTAGTGTCGAGAATATTGCTGCCGCTGAGGCTTCAGTTGAAGAAAGCCCAAATGTGTCTCTCACACGTCGTTCTCAAGTGTTGGGCATCTCTGTGACGTCGTTGTGGTGAATTTTGCGAAAAGATCTTGGCCTACATCCTTACAAGATTAAATTGACGCAAGAACTGAAGCCGCTTGACCACCAGAAGTGTCGTATGTTCGTGAATTGGGCTGAGCAACAACTTGAAAATGATTCGGATTTTCATCGAAAAATCATCTTCAGCGATGAGGCTCATTTCTGGCTGAATGGCTTCGTCAATAAACAAAATATGCGGTATTGGTCAGGCAGCAATCTACACGCACTCCATGAGTCATCATTGCATCCCGAAAAAATTACGGTTTGGTGTGGTTTATGGGCCGGCGGCGTCATTGGGCTGTACTTATTCCGTGATGATCAAGACCGGCACGTTACTGTGAATGGGAATCGCTACCGTTCAATGATAACCGAATATTTTTGGCCCCAATTGGATGATATGGACTTGGAGGATATGTGGTTCCAACAGGACGGCGCCACAAGCCACACAGCGAATGTCACAATCAATTTATTGGAAACCAAATTTTGAGAACGTGTTATCTCACGAAATGGTCCAGTCGCTTGGCCGCCTCGGTCGTGTGATTTGACGTCGTTAGACTATTTCCTGTGGGGCTACGTCAAGTCTATGGTCTATGCCAACAAGCCAGCGACGATTGATGAACTTCGTACGAATATCGAACGTGAAATTGCAGCAGTATCAGACGATTTATGCTTGAAAACCGTCGAAAATTGGATTTTCGAGAGCAGTTTTTAAAATTAGCGGTTTCGGTGATTCGAATTGAAAATTGAGGACGCAGCAATTTTAAGAATATCACTATTACTCTAAGTTTGCATTTTGGTCAAAATCGTTACCTATTGCCGTTTACTGGTAAACTAAGGAAAACTAAATTTAAAAACAAAATACTTTTTTTGAAAAATCGTTTTTACGATAATACCGAGAAAAACTGAGTTTGTAATTAAGTTGGAAATGACCGTATAACCTTAGAAATTAATTTTTGTTACAATCGTATGGACCATTTTCGAGATTTGTCCAAATTTCAAAAGCACCATTACTCGAATTTTTAGCCAAAAACTGGGTATGTAGTCATAGTAACCTCACCCACTAAAGCTTAAATATCAATTTTGGTTGAAATCGTTAGAGCCGTTCTCGAGCAAATCAAACTGGTACGAACATATTGTATGGGAAGTACCATAATATTGAGGGTACCTTGCAAAATAAAAAACGGCCCCGAGCCCTAAGCCCACAAACTCCAAATTCGAAGTTTGAACGAAATCCGGTCAGCCGTTTAGGCTGTAGGCCTGTGGGACAGACAGACAAACCGGACAGAATTTCGCGACCCACTTTTTTGAGTTCGTCCACCATCATAATGTCAGAATGGACTAACATCTCGAGTTCGAAATTTTAAAATATCCTTATGGGAGCGGTCTTAGACTGTGAAAGTCCAAAAAATCACACCGAAGCCCTGGCTGCCAGATATCCAGGTAAAGGTGACTATATACTATGGTCCTGTAAGTTCTATCTAAGTGTCTCAAGAGCTACTTTGACTGTACAAAAAGAGCGTCTAAGCGCGCATCGTTTTATTTGTTTAGGTATACTGTGTACCCAATGTCTATTTTCATGAAAGATATTGCTTGATTTTTGTTAAAGTGATTTTTTTTAAGTTATGCATTAGTTTATGTACTTTTGTGACCAAGTTCCCTTGTATCGACCGTTTGAAGGCTCATCATCTTCACAAAAACGACTTCTTTCATTCGCTTCAGGGTGGAGCCACTCTGGACTTGCTGGGGTCTATAATGTCCATGGTTTTGTTTTTACGCCACGCTTATCCTTGTCTGCAGCAGTTTTTCGATCTTGAGACTTTATCGGTTTCAATTTTCCTTGCTCGTGCGCATTTAGATCGATGCAAGACCACTTTAAGACCTCTTAGATTATGCTATTGCCATATTTGCTTGCAACCTCCTCCTTTCTCCTGATTGAAATCACTCCCACGGCTATGAGTATACAGCTGGTTATAGTACTGTTTGACAGGAGCTCTCCACCATCAAATCTTTCGCTGTCCCGCTCATATTTCTCTTGGTTGAACGCACGGCCTTCAATCTTCAGTATCTTGTCGTTACTGAAGAATGGGATACCAGGCAAAGAAAGGTTCGTTACATTTCCTCCTTCTTTGCGACAGTAGAACAAGTCTTAGGTGCTTTTGAGGTTCAGAGAAGAACATGACGTGAAAGATCTATTTGGAGCAACACCTACTTCCGGAGCCTTTCTGTCGCGATCTTGTCACATGCTTCTTTTCTCTGCGAATTATCAGAAGTGAAATGCGCTTGAAAATCTTCGACTG
Source organism: Cheilosia urbana (assembly GCA_946477585.1). Lineage (NCBI taxonomy): Eukaryota > Metazoa > Arthropoda > Insecta > Diptera > Syrphidae > Cheilosia > Cheilosia urbana. Next base: position 10,767,621 of record OX297854.1, on the reverse strand, counting down.
CCCAACAAATACTTTTGGTTGAGGCCCATTTTTACCCCGGACTATAGCGCTACTAAGTAACACTTGGAAAGACTCTCGTGCGACCCCTTTACCTAACCACAAAAATAAAAAAACAACAGTAGATATCGTAGCTGACGATTTTATTTTCTGCTCAGCTGTATTTTTGTTTATGTTTGTCCACCACCAATTGCATGACTTCCCTTCGCGCAGTATCGTTCATCACCAATATCAACTTCAAAGTTGCACATCTCCTTACCGACCTCTATGAAATCTGCAAAGAAACATTTTCATCTTCTAGCTACATATACTCAGCCCAATTTTGATGATTACCTTTTCCACCTTCACAGTTGTTATTTTCCAAGACACATCGATTCTTGAACCATTTGCACTTCCCGATCATATGTTTAGTTGTAGCTCGCCCGCAGACTGGTTCATTTTTATTGGGGCAGGTCTTTGGGATACAACACGTTACTATACCCCCTAGGGTCAGACCCTTGCAATAGTCTACGGCAACCTTGTCAAAGTCTGTTTTGTGTGAAAACTGTTAACAATGGCAATTCCAAAACTTCGACTTTCCTTACCTTTTTGGAAGAACTGCAGACAATTAAAATTAGACCTCTCACAATCGTTGTCCGAATGCCAGCAATGGGTCCCATTTGAACCGCAGACGGGTATGTTGCGATCGCAAAAAAACAAATTCAAGCACTCCAGTATAATATTTGCCGAGGCAGTTTGTGTCAAAATTGCGGCAGAAAGTAAAATTACAGTAACTGAACCTGCAGCCATCACGACTGACAATGAGTATGGATATGCGGAGTGGAGTAACCAACTGAGAATGAGTCCATTACTGGTTTATCAGTCTTACTCTTTTATGCGGCTTGATGTAGCTCAAGCAAATATTTTGATTGCGATATAAGGTACCCCAGAGCCATCATCTTATGAGTTACGACAACAACATGACACATGAGAGCTGGGAAAATAATAAAACTGCCTCTCAATTAACGTAATAAAATAAAGGGTTTTTCAATAAGAGGTGTTATTGTGAAAGGATATGGTCCTGTATGTGTGCTCGTGGTGGCCATTTAGCTGATGTTGTTTTTCATTATTAACGGAATACCTTTCTTCTTTATAAACATCCGATCATTTATCTCAAAAAATGACATTTTTATTTGAATACCAAAATAACACCTCTTATTGGAAACCTTTACAATAGAAAATAACAAGGACTACGGAAACGCAGATATACACAAATAAAATATTTATTACTGGAAATTCAATCTATTTTCGGAAAACTAATATCGGCAGCATAGTTGTAGCACTTTAGGCGGTTATAGTGCTTTGCTATGCATGCGAAAGAAGCTGGATTCCTAGCCCTACACGTGCAATCAGTGACGTGTTTTATTTGCGATTAGATAACACACACTTTGACAAGTGGGAATAGTGTCAGTGTGGGTTACCTAAGTAGGAACCTACTGGAAAACCTGCATTCCAATTATTATAGGTACCTACTCCCCAAAGATGAATAAAAAATAATGATCGCTTCAATATTCGCCTTACAGTATGCTGTATTAATTTATTTCTGTATAATTATTCTTCAGGAAAATAAGTTGCATACTTTTAGGGTGTCTATGTATATGATACAGTTTTGGAAGCAAGTGCTTGCTACAGTGGTCACAGAAAGTTTGGTGAATGGTTATAAAAAAAAAATCCTCGACTTGATTTCCCATTGTTCTTTTATTAAAACTACACTGTTAGCTTTAATTTCTTTTTTTTTATTCAATTAAATTTATTATTATTACACAATATTAAAGTACATTAAGATAAATATATTTTATATTACTTAGAGTTAAGACAATAAGAAAATAATTTCAATAATACAATTAGTTAATCTTATAATTACAATTAAGTTTACAATACAATAAGATAAGATAGACTAAATAAGCAAATAGAATAGATTAGATGACAGTTCAAGTTAGGAGGAAAGATAGAATGAAAACATTAGGATAGGTTTGAGAAATGTAGAAAGACTGTATTTTTAAAACGATTGGCATTGGAGATGGTTCTGATATTTGTTGGTAGAGAGTTCCATAATTTTAATGCATAGATAAAAAAAAAAAACAAGACGAATTAAGATAGTTGTAACGCGGTGGAATTAAACAAAGCGTTCTAAGGGAACGAGCAGAATTAAGTTTTTCATATAGGTACAGGGTGTCCGCCGGGAAGGTATACTTCTTTGTTTGTTTACAATTTTTGATTACATGAAAAAGAATGAATCTTATATTGATAAATGTTTTACTTAATGTCGGAAATTATGTATGGAATACAATATCAGGTAAATGTCCGCCTCTGTTAGTCTCACAAATGCGAGCCCTTTTGAGCACATTTTCCATTACATTCTCACTCATTTCACGCGGTATTTCATTAATTTCATCACGAATATTTTGTTTGAGTTGCTCAAGCGTTTCTGGTTTGTTTGCATAAACCTTGCTTTTCAGATATCCCCACAAAAAGAAGTCCGGAGCAGTCAAATCAGGCGACCGTGGAGGCCAATCAACATCACCATTTCTTGAAATAATTTGTTTTAGAAAGAGGTCTCGCAGTAGTAATTCCATTGTAATCCTGGCTGTATGGGATGTGGCACCGTCTTATTGACACCACATGTTAATCAAGCCCAAAGCATGAAGTTGTGGCGTTAGAAAGTTTTCAATCATATCACGATATCGCTCCCCATTCACAGTTACCGTTACGCCGTTTTCATTTTCAAAGAAGTAAGGTTCAATGATTCCTCCTGACCAAATTGCACACCAGACTGTAACTTTTAATAGTGATGCAAAGGTGACTGATGAATCACCTATAGACACTCTATCTTCGAAAAAATTCACTACACGATAAATAGTGCGTTTTGTTGGCACGTTGTTTCTCCCAAAAATTTCAGGTAACTATCTCATCGTCACAGTAATCGATGATTGATTTTGATAAAATGTTTTAACGATTAAAACACGTTGGTTTATCGATTATTTTTCCATAATAAATTTGCCACGTGCCTACTTCACGACTGCCAAATATGAACTGTCAAGACTAATGTTTACCAAAATGGCGGCAAAACAAAGTAGTGTACCTTCCCGGCGGGCACCCTGTAGATACATAGGAATCTTAGTTATTAGAAGCGTTACACATACGTAATCAATAAATAAATAAATTAAATAAAAGAAATCTTCATATAGCCCAAAACTCGGAAGAAGTTCTACCCTGTTTTAACTTTATCATCTGTTGACAACCGCGGAGTAGGAGTCTTTTAGTCTTGGACTTTTAGTTAAGTTTTCGACTCAACGATGTAAGTGTCTTAGCAATATGTCATCGAACACTTGAATGTTATCAGTCAGGAAAAAAAAAAAATATATCAACGAGGGGTCCAATTCATTAGAAAAGGAATATTTAATATTTGAGGAGTCCTTTTTAGGAAATCAATTGTGATGACCTTCCTAAGGTAGCCTTGGTTTTAAAATTGAAATCACACAATTAACTCTTGCATTTGCTTTTCGTTAAATCGACCTTCGTTTCAAATTGTAGCTTCCAATAGCCGAAAATAGTCTTCGAGTTGACACAGAGGACAAAATGGTTACCTATTATCATAGAGGGCCAAAGAATTCAATTCAATGCATTTTAATCGACTTAACAACCCTCATAACAATTCTAGAACTTGGTCTTTTATAGTAAAAGAGGGTGTAAATTAAGTACATACTAAAGTTATTTAAACTTAAAGAAAAAGGGGAAAAAAAAGAAGAAAAAAAGACAAAAATTAAGTACCTAGGTGTTTGAAACGGAGAGAGAGAGAGAGAGAGAGAGAGAGAGAGAGAGAGAGAGAGAGATAGAGAGAGAGAGAGAGAGAGAAGAAAAAAAAGGACAGCAAAATGGTCTAAATACTGTGCCTAGTTTCAGGAGAAGTGAAATTCGCAGTTAGCCAGAGCTTACGAAGACACCCGTAGTTATGAACAATTACAATATTAAAGTGGTTATAACATGAGAGATTGCGAGTAATAATAAAACCGAAACATTTAGCAGATTCAACTAATTTTAGTTTGCAATTTGTCAGAAAAACTTACTTTAAAGTTCGGGGTGAACCTGGGCCTCAATCAACATACCTCTCCAACTAGCCCGGGCCTTAGCTAGCTGCCTCCAGTTGCGCACCACTCCAAGCTGATTGAGATCATGTTGCACTTGTGTGCGCCACCTAAGGCGAGGTCTTCCTTTACTGCGTCGTCCCCCTGGGGTGGAGTCGAATACTTTGCAGGTCTGAGCGTTGTTGTCCATTCACTCTACATATTCTAGCCATCTTAGGCGCCCAATGCGAAAAAACAATGAACTAAAAAAAATTGTTTGCAATGGCTACCGCCAAACTTTTGTTTGGATTGAAAAGAAGTCGGTTATTCAACGTCCAGTCACTTATTGCAGCTAAATCCTCATGAAGCAACATCACGCGGATCTGAGCATCATCAGCGTTAAAATAAATGAAACTGTACATAATTGCATGCTGACGGTAAATCATTTAACGGGTGATTTTTTAAGAGGTTTAGAACTTTAAAAAAAAAAAAAACACAAAAAATTCGAAAAAATGAATGAAATATTTATTTGAATCGATAGTTTGAACCTTGCAATTTAATGTTTAAAGATAATTTCATGCAAATGTTGACCGCGGCTGCGTCTCAGGTAGTCCATCCGCTGAGTCCAATTTTGGCATACTCTTTCACACATATCGGCCGGTATCTCACGAATGAATGCATGGATGTTGGCTTCCAGTGCGTCAATCGAAGCGGGCTTGTCCCTATACACATTAGCCTTGACATACCCCCACAAAAAATAATCTAATGGTGTCAAATCGCACGATCTAGGCGGCCAATTGACCGGCCCGAAACGTGAAATTAACTGTTCACCAAACTCGCCTCGCAATTGCGCCATTGTTTCGCGTGCTGTGTGGCATGTGGCACCGTCTTGTTGAAACCACATATCATGCAAGTCAAGAACTTCCATTTCGGGCAAAAAAAGTTTGTTATCATCGCTCGGTAGCGTTCACCATTGACAGTAACGCTGCGATTCGCATCATCTTTGAAGAAATATGGCCCAATAATGCCGCCGGCCAATAAACCGCACCAAACAGTGGCTTTTTCGTGATGCATTGGTAGCTGTTGCAATGCTTCTGGCTGATCTTCACTCCAAATGCGGCAATTTTGCTTATTTACGTACCCATTCAACCAAAAATGAGCCTCATCGCTGAACACAATTTTTCGATAAAAAAGCGGATCCTCGGCCAGCTTTCCAAGAGCCCATTCACCAAAAATTCGGCGTTGTGGTAGGTCGGCTGGCTTTAGTTCTTGCACAAGCTGTATCTTAAAAGGCTTACGCACAAATCCTTCCGCAAAATTTTCCACGTAGTGCTGTAACAAGGGCCTAACTGCTGGGAACGGCGCCGAATCGACATTTCGCGGTCTTCTGTCACACTAGCTGATACGGCCGCAATATTTTCTTCACTACGCACAGTACGTAAACGTGTTGGTGGTTTAATATCCAACAAAGTAAATTTGGTGCGAAATTTGGTCACAATCTTCCGAATAGACTGCTCAGAAGGTCGAGAATGCCGATCATAAAATGGAAGCAGCGCGCGATGAACATTTCGAACCGAGCACGAATTTTGATAGTAAAATTCAATAATTTGCAAGCGTTGTTCATTTGTAAGACGATCCATGGTTAAATTGCAAACCAAACTGAAGCTGTTTGACAGTGACACAAGGTACTAAACACACGTCAGCTGTCAAAACCAGTGTTGCCAAAACCAAACCAGCTAAAAAATCACCCTTTATAAACATGCTGGACAAAATGGGTCCCACGACTGATCCCTGAGGAACTCCTTGTTTGAACGGCTTCGTAACCGAGCAATAATCACCAACAATGACTCTGTGAAATCTAGAAAGTACCTAGATCATGCAGTAACTCAACAGCCTTATCAATATAATTACCTTTTTATTTCCGGCAGATGATGTAATCTCAAGGACATGGAGAAGTCGAGTAGGCTAAGCAAGGTCACAAATTCCGGAGAGGTGATTGAGGATTTGTGTAGGAAACACCTTCGTTTCTAAATCTTACGAGGAATTCCTAAAAAACAAATTTTAAATATAATATTCCAATTCATAGATTTTTTTTGGTTTTTAAATCGTATGTACTTAAACGAACAAAGCTACTTAAATCATTTTCTACACAATTATATCCGAATGAACAGATATCCTAGCAAGTGAGCTTAATCTTGCATTAGCCATAACTTTTCGGAACAATCTTTAAATCTTTTTCATAGTTGAAAATGTTCTTTCAACACTAGTTGTGGTCACTGTAAGCAAGAAGTTTATACTATTGCAGTAGATAAGCCTTGTCACATAGTATATCAATCAATTTCAAAACTTCGGTAGATACCAACCCAACTCTATTGCCGTCCTTAATCTGACTCGAATTGGAGATTTAAAACCAAGAATTTTCCAAGTTCAGCCCCTCCTACCCATATTCCTATAGCAACCCACCTTCTTGTTCTTTAAATTTACATGCCTCTCACTCGAACAACATCCCTTAGTTCAGCTCGAGTGCCCCCAATAAATTCCACGCCACTTAAACTACAATCATCTAAACAACACAACTCGAAAAATTTCCTTTCGCTACAAAAGGAGAAAACTTCCTCGCGCGTACAAAACTCATAATGCACTGCTTATTCGTTTTCATTACCCACTTTCTGACACATATTCTCAGCTGTTGTTGTTCTCTCCATCCCGAGTGAGTGACTGACGTTTTGAACTAACTTTTGCTGACAAATGAAATTTTTATTACGCGATTTGTCCGAACGTTATCCCGGACATTTATATCATTTATGCTGCCAGCTCTCCTGGAAACTGCAAGAGCGATACGACGAATTTCATGATAATGAAAAATTCTGAAATAGACAAATGGAAAACAATAACAATAGGAAAAAAATTGAAAAAAAAAAAATCTCCAAGCTGAATCCCGGAAATCATCGCACACCGCCGTTCGCAGGCATGATGGGGAGCACACTAAAACGAATACAATCAGCAGCGCAAGGAACATGGCTCGCTAAAATATTAAACTGTATATAGCTACAATGAGGACCGAAAATCCAAAGGGGAAAAACATATTTTCCACGATGTTAAATTTGCTTACGTCGCCTTTTTTTAGGACGCTTCTTTCGCCTTTCGTCCTTCTTGTACTCTGATATCTATTACTGTCCGAAAATGAGAAATCTCATTCTTGCGTGCATGTCGTCCTTATTGCCTGCTTTCGACTTTCGGCTTTTATCGTGCAGGCTATTTTCCTACTTGGGATTGGGACAATTTCTTTTAGGCGAAGAAGGATCAACGGTCGGTTATTTGTAAATGACTGACAAACGTTGTTTGTCCTCGACAATTGTTGGTATACCTACGCTGCGCTCACAAGCTTTTTAAGGAAAAAAAAGAAGCAATAAAACTGCTTTCTTCAGTTTGTGCTGTGCATATTTTCCACCGTGTTTTCCTTTTGTCAGTATTACAGGAAAAGGACCCCTTTCTCGGTTTAAATGATCAGCTCTATTTATCAGAAAACGACGGAAAGGTGCTTTCTCGTTTGCTGTCGGAATATATTGGAAAAGTTGTGCAAACTTGCCAGTCAGTGGATTTAAGTTTTCCTCTACGAGAATTCGCACCGGTTTCCGGATACCAGTGGTCGTGTATTTCCGCTTCCGCTATCCGACTATGGACGATGACAACGTACATGATGCTAATGAGTTTTTAATGAAACTTGGCTCGCGCAACATTTGGCGATGGAGATAATTGTGCAACATGACGTTGGGTAGTTCCAAGGATAAGGATGCGATGTTTAAGACTGAAGTGATTATTAAGTTTTTGGAAGGGGTTGCCGGGCAAGTTTTGCAAACTTACTTTTATTACTTGTGGCTTCTTGGAAGTGGAACACAGGAAAGGTTGAGCGTAATTCAATTAGTATGCGGATTTACTATATATCTAGTTTCGTGGGAAGGAGTTTAGGCAAGGTAGTTTTTAATATACTTTCTGGAACTCAAACTTGTTGTTTTGGCAACAACTGTTTTAGTTTCAAAAAATCTATTTTCTTGGATCAAAAAATATATTTAGAAGCTTCAAAAGTTATAAACAATATTTCACACTCGAATGACAATTGGAGTGACTGAAGACGATGAGGAACCAAGGCCCAAGCCGTTTAATCCGTTCCCGCCACCCACGCCATTCACGCCGTTCAATCCGTTCAATCCGTTCAAACCATTAATACCACCCAGGAGGCCAGTTGTGGATGTAGCACTGCAGGCAGCGGTGGCGCCAACTGCAATACCGCGACATCGAGATAAAGCCGCTGTGCCAAATGCTGTAAAAAAAGGATCATTAAATTTGAATTAAATATAGGAACGTCCTCTTTCAAACCGCCTTACATTGGTTTCGAATGCAGTTGGTTATCCTAAAGTTGCATGCATTTATGAAGCGTGTGCATCTGTTGTTTCTTACGCCGCAAACGTTAGCGGTGCTGGTCGTGCTGCACTGCGTGGTACAAACTGTCACAGCCGAATTCGATTCACTTACTGCCATCATGACGAAAATAGCTACATGGCATAAGAAGGTATTAAGGAATTGAGTCCTGCAATGTCTACATATACCCACCAATTGTGAATGATCCGATGAACGATTTCATTTTGAGATTTCACTGAGCACCTTAGAGGAGATGTGTTTTCGCACTGATAATGATATTGGGTTCTCGGGTTTCATTTTATATTAACCGCGCATATGTTTGCACAGTTCAAAGTGCGCAAACACTTGAGTCTATTTGTCATGGGGTTGTGTTTGAGCTGTATCCATAGTTTTGTTTATCCCAAATTGCAAATTCGGTTTGTGCCTCTTCAAGTGGCCTTAACATAGTTATGCGTCGGGGAAGTGGATTATTTATTCATGTGCCACAACAGAGGTTATGATGTTGCTGCGCTATTTATACATTTCAAGTGTTTGGTTAGTGTTATTGTTCCAAGTTGTGAAGAGGAAGCACTTTTAGGGCAACAAGTCTCAAATGTGAGAGTTATAATAGGCACTTTTTGTTTTGTTGTTGCTTAAATAATGGGAGACTACGTAGACGCCGGAATCGTACTACTTTGTGATATCAGACATCGCACACTTCTACTTAGTGTTGAATATCTCTTACAACTCCATACATAAAAATATTGAATTATAGAATTTTAATATTATTAAAAATACATTGAACGCATACTTCCTATAGTTAGACATGAATCTACTACTTTTTGAATTACACACCTACCTGTACTATAAACTACTTTGCAAGATTTTTGTGTTAAAAGATATAAGCGTATACCAGAAGTTTCCCGATGGACGTGTGTCCGGGGTGCAAGTGAAGTGAGATTTTCTGATTGTGTAAACTCCAAGTGGATGGAATTATTTTAAGGTTAACATTCAAAATGGTTTTAAAAAAGAAGAAGTGGCTAATATTTGCTGAAATGAAGTTTTGCGTTGCTGTTAATGCATTTTTAATGGTTGTTGCAATTTGAATTTTAGAGCGCGGTATCTATTGAATTTTAAAAATATTATATAAACACTAATCGGCTTTTGAGTGGTAGTTTTTGAGAAATAATTAAAAGACTGATTTATTCGAATTTTTTGAGAAAAACTAAGTACGGGATCTTATTTAGAATACTGATATTATCTTTAGTATGCATTTTGATCAAAACCAGTTACAGCGGTTTTTGTAAAATTTGGCAGAAAAACCAGTACCTATCTAAAATTGAAAAGTTTAGTTTGAAAAATACTATTGGTTAACTTTTTAGCTGAAAGCCGATTTTAAGCGATTGTTTGGGATGAAAGCATTGCTTGGTTTTTAAAGTTATATCGAAGTCGAAAATGGGGTTTTCGAGATATGAGCAGTTTTTAAAATTAGCGTTTTAGGTGATTTGAATTGAAAATTAAGAACGCAATAAATTTGAAAACATCAATTTCACTCTAAGTGTGCAATTTGGTCATATATCATATCATTTTAGAAATTATTTTTTTTTTACAATCGTATGTACCGTTTTTCTAGCTATTTCCATATTTCAAAAATACCTTTATTTGATTTTTTAACGAGAGTTTTTTTTGTTTTTATATACTTCCCCCGGTAAAGGCGAACCTATAACGCTTCAACAGCGCCCCGAGATGCCTGCAGATGTATGTTTGCTCTGCACTTAAATTGCTGCAAATTGTAGTCTTCTGGAAATATATCCCCAGGAAGCGAGTTCCAAAGTTTGCTTGTCCTGTAACAGAATGAGTTTTGGAAAGTTGATGTCCTCGCGGTTGTCAAGTGTACTGTATGGTCATGAGCATTAGCAGCCTGTCTTGTTGGGCGCCCAAAAGTTGCATTTCGAGGGATAATGTCTTTGAGTTCCTCAGAACATCTACCATGGAAGTACCTATAGAACAAGCATAAATACAACCAAGTTGTCCTTTCCCCACTTCAAGATTTTGTCCAGATCATCATTTAGAGAATTAATTTGTTCACATCTCTGATTGTGTGATGTAGCCGTATTCACAGGCCCACTGTTCGAGATGGAGGATATAAGAGTGCTGTCATCTGCAAAGCTGTAGAATGTAGATATTATTATTTGTCGATCCAAGCAAATCGTTGTTGTGGAGAAGAAATAGAGTTGGAGAAAGAATAGATCCTTGGGGCACTCCTGCATTTATAGCAAACGAATTGGATGATACATCATCTACAACAACTTGGATCGATCTTCCCAGAAGAAAATTTTGCATCCATCCGCAGAGTTGTTGTGGTAATCCGTAAGACGCTAACTTGCCTAATAGGGCTCTATGCCAGACTCGGTCAAATGCCTTTTGATATGTCCAAGGCTACGGCTCTGGATTCGCCGTGTTGTTCAATTGATTGTGTCCATAAGTGCGTTACGTAGCTTAGCAGGTCACCAGTGGAACGACGGCTCCGAAATCCGTATTGCCTGTCGCTTCTTAATCGATGGCCTCCTAGATATTTGATTATTTCGACATTTATTGCCTTTTCCATTACTTTAGAGAGAATTGAAAGTAACGCTATTTTGGACGATAGTATATGCAGTCATGTCATGTAAGTCATGTAACCCCATCTAAAGGGTTTTTCAATAAGAGGCGTTATTGTGAAAGGATATGGATATATGGTCCTGTATGCGTGCTCGTGGTGGCCGTTTGACTGATGGTGTTTTTCATTATTAACGGCATACCTTCCTCTTTATTATGAAATAAACATCCGATCATTTATCTCAAAAAATGGCATTTTTCTTTGACTGACAGATCATCAAAATTATGGAGTACTCCCCGACATCGTGGAATGTTGTAATTTTGCACAACGGCATGTCTACTGTCTAGTGGTGCAAGCAAAGGAATAAATCAAAAAATTGAGGTTTCTCTATAAGCTGACGTGGTATCCACCCACTTTCTCAGAATTGTTGTCAATTATATAAGGAGGACTTCCGATTGCTGTAGAATAATGAAATTTGGTTGATCGGTAGAGCTTGAAAATTTAAGATTTTTTATTTGACGTGTCTGTATCGTAGCTCAGGGAAATTGGTGGAAAGAAAAGAAAACAGACGGTCACAAAAATAAAACGCGTCAGAATAAACAAAAACGCAAGATAATTATAGTGGAAAAATGTTATAAAAAAACACTTTCATTTATTCCTTCTCAATAATATTTGCACCTCTCACATTGCTGCCTGCTATCTGACTGACTTTCGTCATACAATCATTAGAAGAGAACCTTCTCGGTCTTTCGTTAAGTTTTATATCCTCTCTCTCTTATATCCTCTCTGCAATACATATGCAGTTCGATACAGTGTCTGTCATGAATTTTCTAAGAACTTATTACTGACTAAAATTTTGTGGGCTTTCTTTTTACTACGCCAAACTCGAAAGGTTGTAAAAACTTGATCAAATTTTAGTCAGTAATGATTAAATAAAAAAATGTCTCTCTTAATTTGTGGTTATTTCAGTATTGTTCTACTGCAAATATTTCGCATTAAACCTTAACAAAGTAAGAACTTGGTGTACTTTGAGATCTCGGTACTTTTCACGGTGACTTTGGTACATAGACGTTTTTATCTAGAAGAACTCTTTGGCTCTTTTTTTAACATTTATGTTTTTGTCATGATCTACTTATTTTCACGCACTCACAAATTATCCGCTCACATTTCATATACGTGGGAAAGTGGTGGGAAACATCTTAAACTTCGATGCACTCTTTATCAGCTTAATGTACACGAATGACTAAAATTCCAGAGCAAATATCATACTAAAATAAAAAAAAAAAAAAAAAATGCTAAAACAGCATCTGGCTTTTTCTTAAAAAAAAAAAAAAAATGCTTTCAAGTTTTCAAAAATGCTACATTTAGCATTAAAAATGCCAGAATGGCATCACTGATTGGGATGGAAAAAGCTATTTTTTCAGATTCAGTCCAATTTTTCTGCTCTCGAAATCATACAAAAGAATACTATGTATCTATTGACAAAAATGTTTATTTAATTGCTTTTCGTTCTCTTTCCAAATTTTTCTTACTACCTTGCAGCAGAATAAACAGCGAATCAGATATTTTTCTGTGATGCTTTGACTTGTTGTGTTTGCGCATCAGTTTGATCAACTTTGCAATAATGAACACTTGACATTGAAAGTGATGCCAAAAGTTGCATTAATGAATATTTTGCAAAGCATACATGAAGTCACCGAATTTACACTATATTAGTGTTGTGATAGGCAACTGGCTGGGTTACACGTTAACGTTTTTATCTGGAAATAACAGCGTTTGAAAAATGTTTGAATAATGGCAACAAATTGTGCCAGGCTCTCAAAAAAAAAAAAAAAAAAACAAATGACAACAAGACACGCAACGGTGACGCTGGGCGAAATTATAAATATTGCTTGATAAGGCTCTACGATTACAAGATTGGGCCGCAGGTACTTTGCGTTTAATCATTGAACTCTCTTTTAAATAGAGCTTTAAAGAGTATGGGAATTAATGGTAAACCTTTCGCTTAGAGTTGAAAACTATGCCCCTCTAAAGTGGGGAAACTCCCTCACCATCAGCTATCTTTTTAAGCACTATTGTTTAATTCCTCTTGTTTAATAAGAGATAACAAATTTTATCCACCTGTCGCTGTCAGCTATATTTACAAATAACATGAATAATAAATCACCCTATGGCTTTTACCATTTATTTTTAAATGATTTTCAAATTCAGCGCGTCGTTCGGTTAAATATTTGTATTTCGGTTAACGTACAAACAGTGTAATTAACTGTTTGGCTTTGGATACAAATCTGTTTACTGAAATAATTTACTTGGGCAATTGTTTAAACATTGACTTTAATTTTTTTTACTACTCTACCGTGGAATCGTTTGGCTTTATGAAAGCAGTAAAAATTGCAACAATCCTTCTTGGATGTAACTAAATATTTACAAAATGGAATCAAAGTAATTAAAGCAATATTTTGCTCCTTAAAGCTGAAGAGTCAATAAACGTTCTCAATAAAGACTGGTGTGGTGGTGGGCCAAATCCAGCTCATTTTTCACCATTCCGTTAACAGTCCGGAGGAGGCCAAATGCAACACGAACACAAACACAAACACACCTATCAATATTTCCGGTCCATTTATTAACAAACGACCTCATTTACAACACCGTTTGTCATGATTTGATTCCTCGAAAATGGATGCCAGAAAGCCACCTGCAAATGTCTAAAAATCCATTTGGTATAGAGACCTATCCCCTGGCGCTCAGTGCCCCACTAGAAACATTAACCGAAATCACAGATATAAATTTTGGTGACACTTTTAGTAGCAATAGAAACCCAATCCGATGATTCCCCCCTACACGGCCCTGTGTGGATTCCTATTTCATTATACTGAACCGATAAATCGCTATCCAGCACGAGTCACAGGGCCAAAGAAATGCTTTCACCACATTGAACCCATTCATTGGTATGCACCTTTGAGCGTTGAATATGTGTGCGGTAGGTGGTATGCCGTCATTGATGCTGAAAGTTGGCAATAAACCTGCAAAACTGATTTAAAGGTAGCTGCGCGGAAAAGCCTGACTATAGAGAGTTTCCAAGTGGGACACACTGCTGCAGGTGTTCTTCTCACAAAGGGAGAAAAAACTTTCACAATTTATCTGGGAAAACTTTAAGGATTTTCATCGTCGCCCTTTACCAATCATTTTCTTGTGTGCCAAACATGTGGAACTCATCCTTCTTCTTTGTGTTTTTTTTGCTCTTTTTCATTCCAGATCGACCCAGTGGAGGAACAATATGTGTCAGTGATTTTGACTGCAAGGACGAAATTGAAAAATTAATTACACAAGGAGTGCACGTCTAAAAGTCTATTCTATTGGCGTAAGTTGAAACAAAAGGCCCCCGAAACATCATAGACATCTGCAACATCAGCCCCATTATCCGCCTGCTCAGAGAGAAAATGCTAACAACATGATGTTAGCCTGGAAGAGTAGCAGTCTTTTTTGTAGTCGTAGTCAGGCAACGCCAGCATGTAGCTTGCTGTGCTACAACAGCGGAGGCAGTCGTCGAAGTAACAACAACAGTTCCATCGTCCGGGGATCACAGCAAATTTCGCAATTATTTGCGCTCCTAAGGACATCTCTGGTTATAGTATGTCTGCTGTTGCCTATGCCATCCACAACGAACATGGAGAAAGCCTTTGTGCAATCATCGTCTTCGTCGTCATCGTTATCTGGCGCACAGTATCCATTGCCACCAGAAGTGCAACAGCAAATAATAGCGGCGACTATCAATGGCGGTGATATTTTGGGAACGGGAACGGGAACCAATCAGCAGTACCCTGTGGCCAGCAGCAGTATACAATGTCCGAGCTTCGATGAGAGCTCTGCGTGTCCGTGTTACAAGTTTGAAGACGGTAAGTGCATTACTGCATGTGAGTTTATATGCCTGCGGCTTTTGTTTTGATTTCAATGCGATGGCGATGCTTTGGTTTGATTTCGTTAAGTCCGTTGTTGGGTTCTCTAAGCTGGATCGCAGCCCTCTGGGTTATAAGCGTTCGCAACAGTTAGGTAGCTGCTTGCATGTTGATTGGAAATCGGATAAAGTTGCGTTTAGTCCTGGACGTGGTTCAGGTGCGTTTGTATAAGGCGATTATGGACTATTAGCTTAGAAGCGGTATGGTTGCTAGTCAGATGACAGGCACTTCCAATATACCTTCCTCGGAATGTGCATTTGGTGGCATAAAGTTGGGATTCGGTTCAGCTTCTTATGAAATGTTACGCGGAGTTAATTTATTAGAAACTATAGCTGGACCGCCTTCCTTTGGCAGTCTGCGGCTGTAAAGTTATACAAATCCCCTTTCAATTTTACTGGTACACAAGCAGAAACGGGGTTCGCCGTAAATAAAAATATATCTGCAGGATATTTCAAAGCACGCGAGTTCAGCTCAGATATCAGCTTAGACCTTCGCTTCTGGACAGCGAATAAGGACACGATATATCTCATCTCTTAATCGATTAGAAACTTCCATTCAGGACGTTTTTTTAAATGGGTTTCAATTTAATTATCAACACATAAATGTTGGTGTTCCTCAAGGTTCCGTTTGGACTCCTACTCTCTTCCTCGTTTTCATAAATGATCTTCTGCCTACAAATTCTTATCAAAAAATCACTTTACCGCCGTCACCAGAACCTTCAGCTTCTTAAACTCATTCCACGGGTCACGTCTCTACTATTTGGGCTAAAAACTGGAACGCATGTTAAAATATACGAAACACCCCGTAGTTTCAGTTATTAAAACTTTGATAGAAGAAATTGGAATGCTCCACTTTGGAGGAAGGTGTTCCACATGCCATTCGACCGCAAGAACAGAATTAGACCTAGTTCAATTTGCTCTCGTGCGTTTTCGCAAGTAAACATAACCTTACTCTCGCCCCATATCCAGGTCCTGCCCTATAATGAGGTAGTGTCCATTTCAATGATCCGCACTAAATTATCTCTACGAGGACATTACTCTTTCCAAAGATATCCTGTTCCCGAACGCACATGTTCTGCCCCAGTTAATAATCGCCCATCATTCGCACAGCATACACATTTACACATTCACACCGAAAGGATATGGCACAAAGGGGAAACATTTTATCAAGATTAATGTCCCCTTCAATTAAATGCCAAACATAACACCAAGCAAGAAGTCAGAAGGTGTTAACCAAGAGTACTGCAAATATTCGCACATGGAGCGGATGGTCTCTCGCCCGCCCCCCATCAAAGTGCTGAAGGTGTATAAAATTGATTAAGCATCCATTGCTTAGGTCCGGATGGCTGTGTTGGGGCAGGCAAAAGCAATTAAGGACATGGCACTGACATAACGAGCAAAAATATTGAGATAGTCTGCAAAAAATGAGAGAATGAAAAAATAAAAAAAAAGGAAAACGAAAAACATTCGAGGAGTATCCCCATCCCCATTCTAGGTTTTAGCCAAACTCATGTCCTGCGTTGATGTCACAATTTGGTGCTGAGTCTGTGGAGTGGGTGTATGGCTCCGTTGGCCAACGGCAAAAGCTATGACAATCTCTTTCCTTGACACGGTGTGTAGGGGGGTTGTTAGAAAAAGACTGATGACAGGAAGAAAAGTGTCCAAGGGAATAGAGTGCGGGAAAAAGCGGTGCTCCCCACCGAAAGGAAGTTCAGAAATCACCCTTAATGAACATTTAAGATGACCAAGGAGAATTTGTATACCTACATCTACTTGTGTGTGTGTGTGCAGTCAGTTAAGAATAAATGAAGTGCTGAGCGCAGCAATCGACTGGTTGATTGTCCATGAAAGGTGCAAGGATATTCGTTTAACGTATAGCCAGAGCCACACCGAAATGGAAGAAGATTTGTGTGACAGTTTTGCTGAGAAGAAAGGCGATGTCCATTTCGCATATAGTTATAGACACAGACGTGGAAAGTTTAATTTTAGTGGCATTAGTTGAATTTAATTGGATTTAGTAGTTAAGATGACTCTAAGTCGGAGGTATAGGATTTTTGGAATGTAATTTCATTGGGAAATTCGCATTTGGGAAGGCTGGGCGGTGGGTATGATACACCTGAATGGGAATTTCCTTTGTGGACTGGAAGACGCTATCCCAAAGAATGCTTTCTGCTCTCTATTCAATTGTTGGACTTTGCCAGGGATGCGCTTTGCCTGTCCTTTCCTCTTCATTATTTGCATCCAACAGCATGGCAAAGATGGCGTCAAGAGACGCGTTAGAAATGGTTCAGAATTACAGCTAAAAACAAGCCATGCCAGGCCGGTCCAAAGATATGTTTAAAGCCCGTACAAAAACTAGGAAAAGTACGCATAAAAAACCGCACTACGTAAAGATTTTTTTTAACTCTATGACATAGCAAAATTTTATGCACGCACACATCAAGTTGTGATATCTGACGATGACCTATATATCCTGCATTTTCTGCTGCAAAGATTCCTATGTACAGAGCCATTTATACAGCTCAATGCCGTTGCCAGTACCTACGGTCTTGAAATCCTGAACAGAAAGAAAAATCCCTGTCTGGGTAGCAAATGTCAATTGGTAGGTAACTCTAAACAGGATGTTCGTTAGGAACTTGGCGGTAGCCTTCTCATATAACCAAGTGTCCTCCAATGCTATGTAGGGTTGACCATACAAATTAAAGCGAGACCAAACTTTTCCTAGAAATGCCGTTCTCATGGCTCAACAACAACTATTCTCGATCTCAATGCCTGTTCAGTTCAACTTAATTTATCCAAATACTACATCGCCTTCAAGACAATTCAATAACCCCATACAGGACTCAACTTGTATCCTTGTATACATTTCACATCTCCAAGCACTATCCCAAGTAATTGCTGACATTTAAGTCAACTTTTCGGTCAGCTGGACCTCAAGTAAGGAGATTT
The DNA here is from genome assembly GCA_946477585.1 of Cheilosia urbana. NCBI lineage: Eukaryota > Metazoa > Arthropoda > Insecta > Diptera > Syrphidae > Cheilosia > Cheilosia urbana. Next base: position 10,749,620 of record OX297854.1, on the reverse strand, counting down.
ACTTAAAGGAAGCCAACAAACCAACTCTCATTCGCAGTGATTACATTTTCCGGATACACACACGCACACATGGTAGATCTTCTTCCCATGTCAAATGTGTAGTCCTGAGTTGTTTGGGTGACTTTATGCCACCGAATCCAATTAAATTAGGAGACTTTAGTCCCAAATGTATCCATTTAGTTGCAGTAATCCTTTTCTTTCCCTCACACTTTTCGCAGTGTATCCTTTTTTTACGTGTTCAAAGAAACGTATTTTATTAAATGGACGTATCAATAATTTACGCATCGTTCGTCGAAGCAGGGAATTCTGTGCGGAGAAAGAGTTGTTTGTCCTCGAATTTTTGAAATATGTATGCACATTTACAATCTCAATTGCAGCAAGCAAATTGTGATTTTTTTTTTGTTTTTTTTGCAGGTCTCTTCCTGGAATGTCCTGGCACCACATCGATGTCATTACGCACAACCCTGGAGCGGATAACATCACCCATACAATCGTTATCAATTTATGATTTCGATCGATCGGTCACGTCCTTATCGCAGGATGTCTTTCAGCCTGGTGTCAATATAAGACATTTGCAATTCTCCCATTCCCATTTGGAGACACTGAAGGATAATAGCCTAAGGAATATACGTGGCTCATTGGAGTCGCTCAGTATTGTCAATGGAAAGTTATTGCAGGTAAGTGTTGTTCGATATTTTTTGATGATTTTCAGATAGTTGAGAATCCGAGAAACTCTTAAGTGGTTGGTTCTACTCTGGAATGATTGCTAAAAATAAATAAGTAGATGGCGCAAAATGTCCTTATAGGTTGGAAATCCAACTTCGTACAAGCATTTCCCTGTGCGATTTTTTTTAATATTTTTCTTTTGGAACGAATGGAAGGGACCTACAATTTTTAACCGAGTTCGAGCGGTTTGAATAGTAACACGTTCTTATGTTTACCAGACGGTGAGATGTAATTTGTGATTTTCCGGGGATCGAATCTGAGACCTCACGCTCAGTACCCCATCACGCACTAACCACTGAGATACTGCGGACGCTCTTGAATTATTTAAAAAAAAAAGTCAGTTCAGTAAGATGCTTGTTGTGGTTAGCACTTTTTGCTTGTGGTACGATCAGGACGTTGCCGTCGCAATCATCACATTATTTAACTGTATAGAGGGCTTCAATAAAAGCATCGGGTAGCCAGCACTCGGCAGCTGAACAAGGGCAATCAATCTTAAATATAAGCCGAGGAGTGCTTTGTGTACAGGACTACTGAGTGAAGTGTCGCAGGTCAATCCACAGAAAAGCTTTTAAGTATTATGTCAACTGTTGTCGTGAAAATCACAACTAATTTGATCGTCGAATACATTCAGCAGTGTGGTATAGTAACCGGCTGGTTGAGGTGTGCAAGAAAATATTTTTTTTGTGTTCATTTTATAATTCACACTCAGTTTTTTCTGTGTTGTATTATTTTTAAAAAATGTGCTTGTCAGTTTGGACTGCTCTTTAAAAAAAATATTCTTTTATATCTACTAATTAAGACAAGATAAGGACTACAAGAAGTTTTGAATCCGGGGGCGTGGCACCTTAAAAAAAACAACAGCATCAAAATACCATTTTCGATACTCATGTGTGGGCTAAGGTCAGCGTTGCCAGACGGTAAAAATATTCCCTCCCTCCCCTCCCCCACAGATTTGCTTATTTTGCTTTTTGTTAATTTTTTTTTTTTTTAACATATTTTATGTACCTACGACTTAAAAGTAAAAATTTCAAATTTGAAACTCGAACGTGTAATTTTGGTTTTCCTAATGGAAAAGTGTTATATTATTTAACAGCATTTTGAGACAACAAACACATTTATTCCATCCTCGATAATCACGCTCAATTTTGTATCATTTAGTTGGGTATAGAACAGAACGAAGGGATCTCTACGCTAGGTACCTCATTCTTAAGTTGAAGCTACTCGGCGTTTTTTACGTTCCCAAAATGCTTATACATTTTTCGGCGGAAGCATTTTAAAACCTAACGAATTACAGATAAAATGAAATTAAAAAATAAATAATTTGTACCACCTGATTTTTCCCCGTGTTGATAAAAAAAAACCTAATTCTGGGGCGAAAAACCCCCAAACTGACAACGCTGGTTGTAGAATTTAAAAATTCCATGTCTATGCAAATGTGGGCATTATTAGTCCATGGGACGATGGCCCAACCCAAATATCAAATTTATTTAAAATACTATATCTTGACATTTATGACGGCTTAAGTTTTGAACTTAAAATTCGGTACGCTGAAGTACATCATCAGTGAGAGAATTCCGAAAATGGGGCGTGGCACTTCATATACAGTAGTGGTTTCCAAATTTTTTGATGTGTAAACATCTAAGCGCGCGTTATTGGAATCAGGTGGAGTAATTCCACACATTTAACTTGCGGGGACAGAAAATGCGTCACTGTGTTTTATCATTGCATACATTTTATCATTCCATACGTTTTTATCAATGCATACATTTATGAGCTGGGCCATATTAATTTCAGCTTTTTGTTGATGTGAAATAAAGCATGTTTTTCATATATGATGGTCTCACATTTCTTCCCTGTGACGGATATCTCGAGGAAATTCGGTGCCAAATCTTTCGTGAACTACTAGGCACGCAGAAATCACAGCTGGACAACAACTAACAAAAATGTCGTTGACCAGCACCTCTACAATACGCAATGCAAGCCGAATAAAATTCCAATGATTTTTGAAAAACGTATTTTTATTTATTAGTAATGTAAAATCACCAGCACTGAGATTCTGGGTGCAATTTTCGCCAGTGCAGTTGCAATTCTCATGTCAGATGAAACGTCAGTCTGTTTCTCTGCTTGTTTTTAATGAGGAGGAGAGCCGAAAATCCTTGTTCGCATAAATATGTTGATGAAAAGAGTGCCAAAAATGGAATAGCAATTTCTTGCAGCCTTGTGTATGATTTCCCGTTTTTGATCCAGAATTCTTCTAATTCGCTTGTATCGTATTTGTCCTTCAGTGTGCGGTCATTTTTCAAATCGATCACCTCCGCTTGTTATTCGTCTGTTAGTTCATCGATATTAAAGCTGAATGGATTGTGCACCATCGTTTCCAATTCTCCAACGTCTTTTTTGTCCTTCGGAAAGTACTTCGAAAATTCTTCAGTAAGGTCTTGAAAATGTTGAATTATGTCATTTCTTAGGTCGGTGGTTGCTTCTTCTCCGGGTCTTACCATTTTTGCAACGTTCATAAATGACGAAAAACTGTTTGCTATGATTTTTTTCTTCCAAAAACCGATTTGAACGAAAGCTCGAACATAATCTTCATATTTAAAAATATTTGCGGACACATTTTCTTTCCCTTGCAAATGTAAATTTAGCTCGTTAAGATGCTCAAATATATCAGACAGGTACGCCAAGCCCAGAATTCTTTGCATCAAAAATTAGCTACAGAACAAAAAACAAAAAAAGCTCTTGCTTAATCTCAAAGCCCTCGTTCTCTTTTAGTGACTTGCTATACGAAAATGGAAATGAAATAAAGGGAGTGCCATTTCAGCAGAAATACTTTTTTTAATGGCACTCGGTGTGTCCAACTCTCTCATTAACGGCCCTGAAATAGCACTGGAACCGTTCTTTTTATAACATCAAAGAAGGACCATTTTTAACTGCGTATAAGGAAGCCGTCTTATTTGTGTTTTGTAGCCTAATGTGCGTGCAAACACTTTTTAGTTCTCCTATGTCCTAAAAAGTATTTGAGAACTATATTGTATAAAACTTAAGGACATCATCATTGAGTAAGCACTCCTGTACAGACGGAACGTATTCCAAACATCGACTAGGAGTCCTTGTAATTCCAAATGATGTATTGGACAGAAGAAATCTGGTTGAAGAGATGACCGAATGCCAAACTGTAGCAATTTAACCGTTCTAAGCTTTAACCGCAAGGGGTTATTGACCGCGTACACTTGCAGTTCGACGACAAACGAAAGTTGTTGTAGTTGACGCTGCAACCTAGTAGAACGAGCAGTAGGCGGCGACGAGAAAAACGATTATGTTACCACTGCTGGTTTTAATGAGTGAATGTTTATTGTTTGGCAAAGTTTATACAAAATTCTCAAACTGTTAAACAAGTAATTCGTTATTTAAACATCTTTTTTAACAAAATAATTAAACAAAATGGGCGTAAACAATTTTTAGGCGCCAGATTTCGATTCTGCTGCAGCAACTCCCTTTCACACGATATAGATTGAGAGTCTTTTTCGTAGGCTTACATCAACCCCTACAAATTAGCGCAATTTTACTGTCTACAGCATTCTCAAGTGGTTAATCATCTCGTTGGCAAAAGTTACTACCTCAAAGTTTGCCAACCACAGTACAATATAACTGACTCGGTCTTACCACATTCGCAACATTAACTTGCAAACATATAAATTATCTGCACCAATTTCTAAGCACAATACAACCACCATTGTCATTATGATTATCTCTTCTAAAAGTCATAAGAACTCGCACAACAGCAATGACAAGCTTGGGCTCATAAAACCTCATCTCTTCACCAGGCAAATGAAAGAAAAGAACACACCACAACAGAAAGAACTGAAAAACATTATAAACGACCACTTATGGAAATATGCCTCAAATTAAAGGATACACATTCAACATATTATTTCGCCACCATACCCTTCTTCTTCATTCGACTGTCATTCATCTCAAATGTTCCGAACAAACATTTATTTTTCTCGTGACCATAAAGCCAAACACAAATAGAAAGGACTAACATCCTCTAACATTGAGCCAACAGACCCGGCCCATAGTGAAGCACACAATCTCAACATTCCCATAAATCGCACAAAAATTGCCGCCGTTACTCTTCATAAAAATTAAATTTGTATTTTGCAGAAGGCATATCCTATCCAATCCACGGGCGAGAGTGTGTGTGTTTATACAGAGGGAGAACATAAAAAGGAACGGCATTCAGACGATTTGTGTGTACAAACACACATTCACACACACATACAGTCGCACAATCGCAACAGCAAAGAAAGCACCGCAAACAAGGATAATAAAAGTCATACTTTCCCATTATTTACATTTGCTCATTTACCATTGCTGGCTATGTATGCCGATGGTGGCGGCAGAAGCAAGCTTTGGGAACATAAGCGCCAAGCGGGCTGATGCTTCCGTCTGCTTTGTGTGGTGGGACTTTGAATACCCTTTTCGAATCCATTTGCCTTTCCTTTATTTTTATTCGTCGTTGACATCCCTCGCCGCTTCCCCGCTGCCTTGAACACACATTAATTTGTGAAAATTCATTTTATTTGCTCATCTCCGATTCGCATTCTGGCTTAATTACATTTGAATAGCTTAGCTGAAGCAGCAGCCCAGGACAACGATACTACGTCGTCGACTGACTTTGCGTCACGTTCAGAAATCCCTTAAATGTTTTTTTTTTTTTTGCAGGAATGATGACAAATTCGACACATATTGCCAGAGCTGTAATATGTGGGTATGTTGAGAAAGAAAATCCTCTTCCTGCTGTACCTGCAAGGAAATATCCCCATTAATAATTCGAAATGAATTTATAATTGACAGTTGGGGTTGGTAGACTGACTGGCACTGCAGAAGCATTTTAAATTCATGGCGTGTTATTGCAAATGATAAGGTTGAATGTGGTTATCTTTAAGCTTCCTAAGTGCACATATAGGTACAAGTTGTGTTTTGCTGTCCAGCCCCATATTTCATAAATTATTTACCTCGTTTGAATTGATTTAAAGGGTTTGAAACCGATGGGCCAAGTATCGTAGCACAGAATTATATCGCTCGAATGTTTTATAAACCTTCTGACAGCAAAGTTTTTAAAACTCATCTACAAATGTTCACTTTGGTGTTACTGATGGATTATTCATCCAAGAAGATTCATCCAAGATGCGACTCAACTCAGCGACATACAGCTACACCGAAAAACAGGGCTATCAGGATTTATGAAATCGTTCATAGAGCACATTTTTAGAAATAAGCAGTCGAATGTAGCTAACGTCTTTTTCAAAATCTACTGTAACGAAGTTAGTCTCGAAACACTCTTTTTATTTAACCGCACGTCTACGTTTAGCCACGGTTGCCACATGAAAATAAAGTTTGTTCCCAAAATTGGATATAAAAATGACCAACTGTAGCTAAAAATGTCCGAAATAATTTAAGTCCGAAATATTTGTAAGAACAGAACAATCTTCATCACACTTTAACAGATTGCATAAGTTGGATAAAAATTAAAGTCGAGTTTCTTTTTTCATTTCGTCAAAAAATGACCATATGGAATAAAAAATGTCAATGTGTCCAAGAGAAAGAAATAATGACCAATTTGGGAACCGGGATATTTACACTTTGAAAGGTTGACCCTGTTTTATATTAGCGCAGTGGCTTAGTGGTTAGTGTGTTGGACTACTAAGCGAGGGGTCCCAGGTTCAAGTCTCGCAAAAACCCCAATTCCAACTTAGGGTTTTTTTTTCCACTACGCCACCTCACGCGATCGTTTGACAAACATCCGAGAGTATTACTCTCATGAAAGAGAGAAAGTTAAAAACGACTCTAGCCTAGATTTCGAGTCAAAGAAATAAATTGGACATTGGAAGAACCAAAGAAATCGCCAGAATTGCCTCTGGTATTAAAGTCGTTTCACTAGAAGACTTAGAAACCGTCATTCTCTTGATTTTGGAAACAGTAAATAGGTGGACAAATCTGACGAATTTGACAACTTTTGCATCAAATTGGCCAATTGACAGAAGATGTCTCTGACTGCAGTTGCATCGTAGATGTTATTGAAGTTTTTCGTCTCCAGATACTGCTAGCAAGCCAAGCCCCACTTCGAAAACCTATCACAATCACAGATATAAAAGTCATAAGCACTGCTCAACTTCACTGGCTGGTTTTGAACTGCGCTTCTATTTGTCTTCTTGAAATGTACGGGTAGCAAGAGTTGTGGTTTCAGAAGAGACTCTAAGACCCTAAGTATGGTTTTCCTATCAAAAAGCTGAAAAAAAAAACAAGTAAACAAATTGCAGAGCACTACTACCAAATTTGAAATAAATCCGAGCCAGAAAATATTCCTCCCATACAAATGCGTTTATATCCCACTTGGTCTTGGCCCCTCAAACTGGCTTAAGGGCTCAAATAAAAATTATCTCAAATACGTGTTCATTTTTAATATCCAGCGCCATGTAAACGGAATGTTAAAGCCTTTTACAAAAGAACGTGCCTTTAATATGTTGCCCCTCAAAAAGGGGGTCGTTTTCAAAAATGGTCTATAGTAGGTAAGGTTAGGTAGTGAAGGGTTCTGAGTTTGTCATGAGACATTGGGCATGACACGCATGCCCAACCCATTGCCCTTCTAGACAACTTAATGGGGTAGTAGCTTTTACCTTTTCAAAAACTCTCAAGTTCACTAACTTTATTGGCTACCGTGTTTAAAAAAGGAGGGGGTGGTGACATAAAAAAATGGAGCATGTGTGACGGCACCTTAGTGTCTAAATCAAGAGAAGCTTCACAAACTCAAAGACTTTTTCATATATTTGTCAAATTTAAGCGAAAGTAGGCAGTTTTGGATCAAAATTTGAAATTTGAAATTTTGGTGGGGGCAAAAACCCCCATTTATTTGACTCAATACATGGCAAATACAACTGCCAACCTATAGTGTCTTTTTCATTCCAGACGAATCTCACTTTGGTGGCTTAGGGCTACGTGGTTACGGCCTTTATAAAGAAATTCAGTGTCAATTGACTTTTGGTTGGGCATTGTCGAAGGCTGCAGCTTTCGAGCCTAGTGAATTGCTGTAGTCGGTTAATTGAGCATTTTCTTCAGCAGAATGTCCACACGATTGTAGATCAGCTGTATAGCATTTTATAATTTTCAAAACTATTTCCTTTAAATGGGTTAAGAGTTTGAATTATGTATATCCTTATAGAGCCCCAAAAACCAATACCGCTTACGCATTTTTTCTCCTGGGAGTGGCGTTTTTAAGTTTTATATATTTGACTGGTTTATTCAGGACGCCGATCGCAAGAGCTTTAGTCGCCTCGTACAACAGGCAAGGTGTCTCCTATCGGGCATAAATTAAGCCCTACCCCGCAAGGTGATAAATCACCGATTCACGGAACTTACTTTACTAAGTTTTTGATGTCTATATGAAGCAAGGCAAAGCTTTGTTGAGTGAAACCGACTTTCGCAATTGCTGAAATTCAATGGTGGCTTTCAGAAAAATCCAGGTAAAGGGTTTTCCAACAAGAGGTGTTATTTTGGTATTCAAAGAAAAATGCAATTTTTTGAGACAAATGATCGGATGTTCATAATAAAACGGAAGGTATGCCATTGGTAATGAAAAACAACATCAGCCAAATGGCCACCACGAGGACGCATACAGGATAGCGGGTCATTCACAATAACACCTCTTATTGAAAAACCCTTTATATTAATGAGGCTGGATAGCACAACGGCTCAAAACAAATTTGAGCTTTTCAACCTTTCAGACCTTTCATTGAGCTTCTGTATCACAAAATGAGGCCTCATCTTATCCTTATAAATTTACCAATAAATTTCAAGAGTAGAACCACCTATCCACAGATTCAGACTATTAGAAGGACTTTACCTTTGTAACCAATTTCAAGTCGTTCCATTTCTCTCTATCCACAGATTCCAAAGCGAGCGCTGAACTCCCTGCTGAAGCTCACTGCAGTCGATTTCGACTCGAATGAGATCACAAATATCGAGGACTACAGCTTCTATGGGCTGCGTTTGTCCAAGTTGAACATGAAGGGCAATCGACTAGATGCGATACCAGAAAATGCCTTCGCCGGTCTCGAGGAATCCATACAAGAAATCGACTTATCCGAAAACCGCCTTAGAACCTTTCCTATGTTGGCACTGCGTCGCCTGGATTACCTGCGAACTCTTCGCCTTTCCTACAATCAAATTGCATCCTTCCAGGGGGATCTACCGACGGCTATCGCGCTTCCCAATGGCACCACAACAACACCCCAGATGAGGTTGCATTCGTTGGTTTTTCTCGACTTGAGCTCAAATCAATTTACAGAAATTACGAACGACTGCTTTCGAGGATTCGCCCAGTTGAAGACGTTGTCGTTGTACTCCAATCAAATCGAGTTGGTCCACCAGGAAGCCTTCGAGTCGCTGAAGGAACTGATGTCGCTGGATATGTCCCACAACAGAATTATAGCGCTGGATGCGAAGATCTTCGAACGGAACAAGCGGCTACAGACAGTGGACTTAAGTCACAATCATATCCACTCGATCAGCGGGGTGTTTGCTGATTTGCCGCAGTTAAGGGAGGTCTTTCTGTCGGAAAACAATATCCTTGCACTGCCGTCGGATGCGTTTACGAATTCGACAAATATCGATGTAGTGTACCTGGAGTCGAATGCCATTGCGCACATCGACCCGAATGTCTTTAGTACGCTGATCAACTTGGAACAGTTGTACCTGCGTTCGAACTTTATACCGCAAGTACCGGTGACGATGTTGGACAAAACTCACAATCTTGCCTCGATATCCCTTGACGATAATGAGATTCAAGATCTGGAGATAGGAATGTTTCGAAAGTTGGAGCATATGCGCGAGATCCGTCTGCACAATAACCGAATACGGCGGATACGCAAGGGAGTCTTTCATCCTCTGCCGAACTTGCTGGAGCTTCATGTCCAGAAGAACTCGATTGAGGACATTGAACCTGGCGCACTAGCTACTCTGACACAGTTGCAGCATATAAACCTTCAGGACAATCAGTTGGCGGTGCTGGAGGATATTTTTCCCAACGGAACGTCGGGCTCAGCCCTCCTGTCCATCCAACTGGATACGAACTTCTTAAACAAAATCCATCCGAAGACCTTTCGTAGGCAGGACCACATTCAGGTCATGTGGTTGAACGATAATCACCTGGTGCGAATTGACAAGACCCTATTTGGAGACCTGAAGCGACTAGAAAGAGCCTACCTTTCGAATAACTTGATCCGTGACATTGAACGGGACTCGTTTACGACGGTGAAGCACCTGAAGTTTCTCGATTTGAGTGGCAACAGGCTTAGGTCCGTCAGGAAGGAGTATTTTTCGGCGCTGGCGGAGTTGGAGGAGTTGAACTTGTCAGGCAACTTTATTGAGGCATTTGAAAGCAACTCATTTGGGGCAATGAAGAAGCTGAAAATCATCGACTTGTCCAGCAATCCGCTGGTTCAGATGACACGCGATATATTTCTGAGCGAGATGCCCCTCACTCATCTGAATTTGAAGAACACAACGCTGCGCAAAATCGAAGCGAATACGTTCCGATATTTGGGCAACATCATCGAGATAAATTTCGAGGACAACTTTCTGAGCCCGGCAGATATACAAAAGCTCGATGTGCAGAGCCTGACAAGCCTGAAACTGTCGCACAACAACTTCAGCCACATCGGGGCTGGAGGAGTTATTGCGGGCATGTTCGACAAGTTGAGATCCCTCCAGCAGTTGACTCTGGCCAACTGCAGTCTTGATGATGTCCCCGATCAGCTGTTCGCCAAAAACACCAACTTGGTCAAGCTGGACCTATCCGACAATCAGCTGCAGACCATGAATCGGAACATCTTCCACGGGCTGAATGTGTTCAAGGAGCTGAAGCTTTGCAGGAACAATATTTCCGAGTTTCCCCATATCGCCCTATTCAACCTGTCGACGTTGGAAACCTTGCAGCTCGCCGGCAACCAACTGACTTCGATCGACTTCTTCAAGCTGAGTGGCACCTTGAACCTCAGACACCTCGACCTGAAGGACAATAAAATCACATCGCTGACCGGCTTCAACGCTGTGAACCTGACCCAGCTCGACCAGGTCGATTTGAGCGGAAACTATCTGCTGTCGTTGCCGCCGAACTTTCTCCAGCACTCGGTAAACCTTCAAAAGGTCGACCTGTCGAGCAACAGGTTCCTCCAGATGCCCAGTTCCGCTTTGTCCGACGCCTCCCTGCCACGATTGTCATGGCTGAATCTCACCGGAAACCCCATAAACAAGATCTACACAGTCAAGGAGGAGCGGTACCCCTACCTGAAGGAGCTGTACATCTGCCGGACGAATTTGAGCATCCTGACCAGCAAGGACTTTGAGGCTTTTCAGGCTCTGCAACACCTCCACCTGATTGGAAACCGCATAATGCGGATCTCGCCGGGCGCCTTCAAGTCTCTCGAGAATCTCCTCACCCTGGACCTGAGTATCAACGAACTCGAACTGTTGCCCAAGGAACGCCTGCAAGGCTTGAAGCTGCTTCGCCACCTGAACATATCGCACAACAGCCTACGCGAGCTGGAGGAATTCAGCGCCGACCTCGCACAACTGCAGATCTGTGACTTATCCTTCAACCAACTAGACCGCATAACCAAGAAAACCTTTCAGCACCTGAAGGGCCTCACAGAACTCTACCTGATGGGCAACCGAATGACGGTACTCTCTACCGACGCCTTTCGGACCCTAAGGAAGCTGCAAATCCTCGACCTGCGACGTAACTACTTTGAATTCGTGCCGCTAGATGCCCTCAAGCCACTCGAAACAAATGTCCGGACGCTGCGGCTGGAAGGTAAGTCGCGCATCGCCCATCACCACCGGACCGTAATTAAATACATTTTCCTCTCTCCTCCACACAGATAATCCACTGCAATGCAGCTGCGATGCACAGCAGCTGTGGGAATGGCTGCGAGACCATCGTCGTTGGAGTGCCGATGATAGTGTCAATTATCTAAGGTGCGAACATCCCGGCGAATTGCGCGGAAGGATATTTACGAAAATGAAACCGCAGCAATTTTGTGACGCCCCATTAATACCGAAAATTGCCATCCAGGATATACAACCGTATTCGGTGGTAGTGTCCTGGCAGAGTCGCGAACACTTTGGCTTAAATGGCTATGAAATTGTCTACCACGCATTGGACGGTCCCGATGAGGTGAGTTCAACCCCGGTGTGGTTGTTTTTTTTTTTTTCGTCCTCTTAAAACTTATATCCCATTAATGAAAATTACACACAGGTGGGCACACAACCAAATGCGTACATATACGGTGCGGGGTAAATTTATAAAACTTCAAAAACAAGGACGAAATCGTCACAGCGTAAAATTGTTGTGCTGTATTACTATGGGGCCCGCCTGCATTGCAGAAGTCAGTTATTTTAGTGAAATGAGATTCCATTAACGCATAAGTGTGTTTGAGTTGAGAGTGCGAGTATGTGTGCATGTGCACGCGGGAAAGAAAATTACATTTCACTGTTTGGGCAAGTGCAAGTGGGCGTGTGACCTCAATTGGTCGGATTGTGGGGTTATTTTTTGTGCTTTGTTTTTCCTTTCGGACACCCGGCAGGATACACACACACAGCAATTACGGTGCAGTTGATGAAAATTCTGGGAATTCCTACATAGGTGCAGTGCACACATGGATACTTCTGGTGGAGGGCTTCCTTTTACGTTTGTTGGTACTCAAGTTAATGACTCCTTAAAAGTTGATGATGGAAAGAAATGCTAGAAATAGGGATCACTAATTGAAATATATTGCGGGGAATTGTTTTTATAAAGCTGGCAGGGTGAAGAAAGCGCTATAAGTCATTTTGTTTGCAAAACTTTCCATCGTGTGTCAAGCTGTTGAGATTTTGTCAAAGGTTTTGAAGTACGGTCGTATCATAGCTGTGCACAATTAGGATCATGGCAGCGCAAAGAGAGAAGACAAAAAAACTAACAACTAAAATGCTGGGCGACAATCACGATGGCTCTAAAATTTAGTTTTTTAAATATAGCACTCTTCAATGCCACAAAAAAAAAAAGTTAAAATAGATAAAAAATGAATGTTACATGGATGAGGAATACCATAATTTTTTTGCGTAAACATTTCTACACTGATTACTCATCACTTCATCAGTATGAGAGCAAATTTTAATTCCTTCTTGAACTCACTTAAATGCTTGTAATCTTAGTGCTGATTTTATTGTTTTGTCTGTTTTGTCTGAGGTCTGGTTGTACGACAATGAAGTATCCAACTATAATATTCCTGGCTACGAATCGTATCCAAACTGCAACAATCCGTGCAAATCAATTGCCATATTTGCGACGAAAACTTTACCATTTTCTGTGGTTATCGGTACGGAAAACAACTTAAGCAAGAATGGTTTTGAAGTGAAACTTCTTATGCGACTTCCAACTCAAGGTCGCGTTAAACGTTTAACGCTAATAAAACCATTAGATACTCAAAGGTGTGAGGGAGGGTGAGGTTGGCGCACATTGCACAAGCACGTTCATATGAAAAAAAAAAACTGAATGAGTGCGACGTGAATGTGTATGTAATTAACAGCGACAATGTGTTTCTGAGGAAATGCGCAGATGGCTGTTGACGTGCGCTAACGGACGTATGGTGGTGTATATAGAAATTGAGTTCAAGGTTTTTGTTTTAATGGTTGTATAGTACCTACATTGATACCTACAATAAAGAATTGAAGAATTCAAGAAGTTAAGACGATATAGGTGAATTATGTTGTTTGATTTATTGAAGTGAAACTTCTAATGCGACTTCCAAAATTTCGTATCTTACTTTAGTTGTCATAATCCCATTGTAAATGTTATAGATTTGGATATTTCTCCACTCGAAAATGATAATTAAAAGATGCGATCAATTGTGAATTGTAAGCAATGTTAACAAAGTTTGTCTTAAAGAAACAATATGATTTCACTAAAAATCAATTTCTACCCGTTTCATTTCCACATTACGAAGTTTCACTTCTTCCGCGCGGAGGGACTCCACGTACTATTTTTTTATATAACAAATGAATAGTTTAGGGTAAAGTCGGGTAACATGGCACCTTCTCAATATTTCTAACTTAATGATTTTATTTTAAGACAGGAGATCAAAATATCATTTAGTTTTACGTAAGTTTCTGAAGTTTTTAAGTAGTCTCGACCTAATTTGCCGGTGAAAATCTCTAGTTACAGTTGAACAAAAAACAAGTGCGAGTGTCATTCGCGCACCGAAGGTTCCGTACTTCTTTAGAGTTCGAAATTGCGAAGGTATTTTTTGCAGATGAGGTAAACTAAAGGGTGGTTAAGTTTTAAGGGCCGATGTTGATTTTGAATAAAACACAAATTATTTAGGAAATTATTGTCATTTCTTTTTATTGTGATATCATCGGTATGGTTCAATTATGTGTGGAACAAAATATCGGCCAAATGGCCACCGCGAAATCGGCGGCACACCTCCATCCTATGGTCCAAATTTTCGATGACGCTGAGGCATAATTAAGGTTCTATGCCGTTAATGTGCCGAATTATCTCATCCTTTAGCTCTTGAATTGTTGCTGGCTTATCGACGTACACCTTTTCTTTCAAATAACCTCAAAGAAAGAAGTCCAACGGTGTCAAATCACATGATATTGGCGGCCAATTGACATCGCCACCACGTGAGATAAAACGGCCATTGAATTTGTCGCGCAAAAGAGCCATTGTTTCGTTAGCTGTGTGGCAAGTGGCACCGTCCTGTTGAAACCACATATCGTCCACATCCATATCTTCCAATTCGGGCCATAAAAAGTTCTTTATCATCTCACGATAGCGAACACCATTCACAGTAACTGCCTGACCGGCCTCATTTTGGAAAAAATACGGCCCGATGATGCCGCCAGTCCATAAACCGCAGCAAACAGTCACTCTTTGTGGGTGCATTGGTTTTTCGACAATCACTCTTGGATTATCATTAGCCCAAATGCGGCAATCCTGCTTATTGACGAATCCACTGAGGTGAAAATGTGCCTCATCACTGAGGATGATTTTCTTCGAAAATTGATCATCCACTGTTGCCATTTCTTGCCACAATGCAAGTCTTTATGCATAATGTTCATCAACGGCGAGCATGAGAGGTGCAATTGTTGGGCACGATGACGAGTTGAGGTGGACGGCTCTCAGCCACACTATCGCGAACAGCAGCAATATTTTCTACAGTATGAGCTGTACGAGCATGCACTGGTGTTTTCACATCTCCTACAGAGACCCGGTTTGCTCAAATTTTTGCACGATTTTTCCAATTCTACGCACATTTTGACGATTAAATTGACCGAAAAAATCACGAAGTGCACGATATGCATTTTGATTTGAACGCCCATATTCATAATAAGCCTGAATAACTTTAACGCGTTGCTCGATTGTGTATCTTTCCATGGTTCTATTTGAGTTAGTCTGGAATTGAGAAATGTCAAATGAAATGCAGAAAAAAACTTGACGCTTAGGTGTTGTTCACATTCAACATCGGCCCTTAAAATTTAACCACCCGTTACAAAAAAGTATGTATCCATTTTTTGACAATAAAGAAATAAACAGCTTTTTGTGCGAATGACAATGTTTTTTCATCAAATGACTAATTACTCTAAAACCAGTCGATGTATCGCTATCATAAGTATTTGTCGTTTAAGTAGAAGTTACAACGGATATTGTGTGCCAATTTCAGTCAATTAATTTCTGAGATAGACCTAGATACAAAAATGGCCTGGGTTCGGACAGACGGTTTAATGTGCTTTTTGTCTAGGCTGAGACTAGCTCGCCGGATCGCCAAGGTCCTTCCTAAAGAAACACGAATTTTAGTTAAGAGAGTTTTCTTTATTACGTCTTCTAACTTAGATGTTAGATTTACAAAATATACTACTTTTCAATTCAAATAATTCTGTAGTTCAAACAATGCCAAATGATTCGATAATTCAAACAATTTCAAAGAATTCTACAATTTAAACAATTTCAAATAATTCAAACAATTCTAGTTAGCTGGTCTACGGTAGGGTTTCCAGAACATCTCTTTTAAAGAGAACATGTCCTCTTTTTTGTCAGCGATCTATTTTACACTTTCTTTTTTCGCTTTGCTCTTTTTTTATCCTCTTTATTTGTTCTGTCCTCTTTTTGTTCTCTTTTTTAATATAAATATATATGAATATATCAATTTCAATATAAAAACAAATCCCTCGTTTTAAAACTTTTCAGTACGCCCATAAAAAATAGCAGTGGTAGCACTTTTCTGATGTAATTTATTTCTTCTCTGTTCCCCATCACCCACATCTGTAGCCAACTTTGCCAGTTTGGGTTTTTTTTTTTCCTAGATTTGTGTTTTTTTTTTTGTCGACGGGGGGAAATCTGGGGAAGCCATAAATTCCATCTTATCCCAGAGAGGGGGGGGGGGTATTATTGTTTGGTGATCGTAAAGTAAGTCCTCTTTTTCCGTTTGAGGTATATTCTACGGTCTACAATCCAACTGCGGCGGTTCGATCCTCGCTTGTGGTTCCGATAGGGAGATCGGAGCTATGGGTGTCACCAGACTCCAAGTGTTGTACTGGCTCACGGTCTAATGACCCCAGTTGCTCCAAGTCCGTCTTTCGACAGTCCCGGCGTTCTTCAAGTCCGTCTTTCGACAGTCCCGGCATTCTTCAAGTCCGTCTTTCGACAGTCCGGGCGTTCTTCAGGCCCGTCTTTCGACAGTCCCGGCATTCTTCAAGTCCGTCTTTCGACAGTCCCGGCGTTCTTCAGGTCCGTCTTTCGACAGTCCCGGCATTCTTCAAGTCCGTCTTTCGACAGTCCGGGCGTTCTTCAGGCCCGTCTTTCGACAGTCCCGGCATTCTTCAAGTCCGTCTTTCGACAGTCCCGGCGTTCTTCAGGTCCGTCTTTCGACAGTCCCGGCGTTCTTCGGGTCCGTCTTTCGACAGTCCCGGCGTGCTTCGGGTCCGTCTTTTTGACAGTCCCGGCATTCTTCAAGTCCGTCTTTCGACAGTCCGGGCGTTCTTCAGGCCCGTCTTTCGACAGTCCCGGCATTCTTCAAGTCCGTCTTTCGACAGTCCCGGCGTTCTTCAGGTCCGTCTTTCGACAGTCCCGGCGTTCTTCGGGTCCGTCTTTCGACAGTCCCGGCGTTCTTCAAGTCCGTCTTTCGACAGTCCCGGCATTCTTCAAGTCCGTCTTTCGACAGTCCCGGCGTTCTTCAGGCCCGTCTTTCGACAGTCCCGGCGTTCTTCGGGTCTGTCTTTCGACAGTCCCGGCGTGCTTCGGGTCCGTCTTTTTGACAGTCCCGGCGTTCTTCAGGCCCGTCTTTCGACAGTCCCGGCGTTCTTCAGGCCCGTCTTTCGACAGCCACGGCGTTCTTCGGGTCCGTCTTTCGACAGTCCCGGCGTGCTTCGGGTCCGTCTTTTTGACAGTCCCGGCGTTCTTCAGGCCCGTCTTTCGACAGTCCCGGCGCTCTTCGGGTCCGACTTTCGACAGTCCCGGCGTTCTTCAGGCCCGTCTTTCGACAGTCCCGGCGTTCTTCGGGTCCGTCTTTCGACAGTCCCGGCGTTCTTCAGGTCCGTCTTTTCGACAGTCCCGGCGTTCTTCAGGTCCGTCTTTCGACAAGAGAAGAGTCGATCGGCTGTTAAGTAGAAAAAAACAGTATATGTAACGAATGCATCGTTACAACGGGCAAAAGCGAAACTAATAAGGTTCCGTTTTTTCCCCTTGGGTATGGAACCTTAAAAAGAGTATATAATTCTAACAACAAATTTGTGTTGTGGGTATAAGTGAAAGAAGTGTATATAGAAAAGTGTTGATTTCATAACAACTAAAAAAAATAAAGCATATTTTAAATTTAAACATAAATATATTAACTCTTTGTTTAATAAAATATTACAAGGGGCAGTTGTTTCAAAAAAAATATATTTTTTATAAAATGCATTGGATCCCTTCGTCCAATTACAAAGCAAGATGTCTTCTCCTTGGAATTAAATCCCTGAAATCCCGAAGACAGATTCATGATGTAATGTTTGTGAGGGACTTACTGTGCTACCATATAAGATGCCCTACTCTGCTGTCGATGGTACCCATATATGCTCCATCTAGACTCTTAAGAATAAGGCATCTTTTGTTTCAGCAAAGTCACAGAACTAATTATGGTCAAAACGAACCTATATCTAGAGCTATACTTGCTTTCAACAGCGTTTATAGGGAGATAGATGTATCTTTATCTAGAGACAGGTTTAAATCTTTATTATTATAAATTTGTAACGTCTGTTAGCTATCTAATCATGCTTGTAGATGAAATTAAATAAATAAATAATGCTACACATAAATGTTCACAATTTTGAAAAAATCAGCATTAACATTTTTTTTCCTTAAATTTCAAGTTTGAATGTATTTTTTTCAAAAACTATTAACAGAAATAGGTTATGTTAGGTTTATGGGTGGATACGGCAGAGTGATCCCTGCAGTACCCCACTTAGGTCCATGTGAACACATTGTGATGCTCTTGTTGGGGGGTTAGCCGATGTTGTTGGCGATGGTATTTGTTCCCTCTCGGTTACTCGACCTTGTGCAGCCATCCAAATGTATTTATGAACCTGTATAGATTAGATAAATTAACATCTGAAAGTTCTTGTAGATATGTCATGGAAGTGGTATCTTCCAAGTGTTCTGTTCCTCAAGTGACAGAGGAAGTGAGGTGTGTCCTCGTGTACTTCCTCGTCTTCGCAACCCCTGCGTGTGCTGCGAGCAGAGAACCTTAAGCTCTTCACGGCAGCGGCGAACTAGCTTCGATTTTATTTCAATAGCAGACACTGCTTTTATAGCCGCCTGGCTGTCAATAAATATAGTTATTAACTGAAATAACTTGGTTTAAAAATAATTTGAAAGAACAAAATGGTAAATCACTTTATTGTAAGTGTTGCAGTTGTTTTTAAAATATATTTTCTTTTATTTTAAGATTATTATTTTTAGATGGGGAGGGATACCCTCCAAACGGTGCGAGATAGACCCCATCTTTTAATGATATACTTTGAACTTGCGCCCTCGAAATTACAACATGGTATTGCATGTTGGGGCGGAATATACAATTCCACAAATGAATTATTAAATATTGCCCAGAAAGATCTTTTAATAATAATTATTTGTGGAATAAACAGGCTAGCATATAGCTGGCCCTTATTTTACAATCTCAGAGTATTACCAATAAATCATCTTTCCACCTTTAAGGTTCTTATAGTAATTTTCCTGCGAAGCGGTTACAGCGCCACTCTCAGAAGCTCAAGTACTTACGGGCTAAGATTAGATAATATGGCAGTTGTAAACATTCCTATAGCTAGAAAAACACACTTTTTAGAATTTTATACTGCGGCGGCATCTTTTTAGAATAATTGCATTATTTTTTAGCAAAAATTAAAAAAATGGCTTTTCGCTATAGTAGATATTTCTATGGTCAAAATATTGTTGAACTTAGCTTAAATTTCGTAATCAATTCACTTTGCTTTAAGGAGCTCCTTCAATTTTAATTTTTTTAATTTTTTATTTCAATAAATTTGTGTAAAGTTAACTTTTTGTATTTTAATTACCAACATGAAACACAAAGTAGGTATGTTATTATTATAAATAGATGTACCTCTATTCACGTCTAGTACCTCAAGTGCTACAGAATGATAGCTTTTTCTAAAAAAAATTAGTTCTTTCATTAAAAAATTTAAAATTTTTCTTACGAATTTTATTATTAACATTTTAAGAAAATATATATATAAAAAATTTATTAGAGGTCCCTTAAAAGTACCTAATATTATAATGCTGTGCCGGTTGCTAAGCAGCATACCAAGTATTCATTGAAACATCATTAAATCAGTTACGATCTGCTCGAAGCCCTCAGTGTAGCTGATGAACAGCGAATGGTAACAAAGTTATTATTAAGGTCTAGAGAAACAATTATTCCTTCTAGTGCTGATTTTCATCAACTTTATTATTTATATACTCGTACCATACTCACCCATCGAACCAACAAAATGGATTTTTATTGAATTTATTTTTTCCCATTTCAGGTCCGTGCGAAGCGTCTAAATGGCACCGCCAATTCGGCAAAACTCATCAAACTAGCATCGAGTACCCGATACCACATCTGTGTGATTGGCAGCGGAAACTGGCTGTCGGAGAATCTCATTTTCGCCTTTAGCCGTCTACACTATAACGAGTCGATGCTTTCGTATCGAGACGAATCGATGCGCGAAGACAGCAACACAATTCTGACCGAGGGCATCCAGGAGGTGCTGAAAAACTCCGCCATCTCAGCGTGCACCGATGTGCAGACGCTCGATTCGACGCCCAGCCTCATTACCGACGAGAATGGCCTCTCCAGCAATGGGATCATCCATTCGATTCTCACCCGTCGTTTGGGCCTCATTGTCGGCTGCTGCCTCGGCATTATTGTTTTCATTGTCATGATATCGGTGCTGAGCTATATCAAGCTGAAAAAGCAACGACTAGAAGGCTCCAAGCGCCAACAGCCATTGCCGCCCGAGTACATCTCGTATAGGCATTTCTCAATTCCGAACGAGGAATTGAATCGAAATGTGATATCGAGTGTACCGGGTGGGATTAGTGCGCACATAAGTGGCACCAGTTTGAGTACAACAACTGCTACCACACCGATTGCGCCAAGTGGAATAATGACACCGGCGCCCATCCTGAATGGCACCGATCTCAGTAATCATCATAATCACAATCATTCGGGTTATGTAGCCGGAGTGGTGCTGGGAGCGAATAACCTTAGCGCTTGTTAGCGGGAAGGTTTTACCTATTCTTTTTAAATGTAAGAATTTTTGTAAGAAGCTTTTTCTTTGCAGAATGGTCAAAATGTTTCTGTTTCAAATATATATAGATAGGAATGGTGTATGCAATTTTATTCAAACGTGTGACGGAGATTTACAAGAACCCATTGTTTGATGAACTGTTATCCGTATAATTATGTTAACCGCGCTGATTTGCGCAAGCGCATGTACATTGTACAAGTATGTTGGGTTATTTATAAAAAAATTTAAATAAATATTTTTGTGATTGTTGTAGAATTTTAATCTTTTGACTGTGCCTTTGGTTGGTTACACGCATATTTTGTTTATCTATTTAAATTCGGTACCGGTACCCGATTGCTTTTGAAGTAACCTTGTCCAACAACCCCTTTTACGCAGGTACGGGCACCTTGTGCAAGTCAAACTGTCTCTAGGCTAGAGGATTTCTAACTGAGTTTGAAGTTTTTCTACATTTTTTGTTTCCAATTTTTTCAGTGGAGAATAGTTTTTGAAAAGAACAAAACCTAAGTAAAAATCGAATACGGTGGTATCTAGGAGTCTTCATTTTTGGACACTACACTGTCGACTTTCTTGCTTATTGTTAGTCACTGGAGTACTTACAAGCTATTTAATAAGTAGCTACTCACTTGAGTGATTTCAGTCATGATTTAAACTCCGCTACACCGCCCAGGTAATATCAGCCTGAACGATTAAACAACAGGTTAAAAGGTATTTCGAAGTAAAAGGATAAAGGAACTGGTATATTACTACATCTGTTGTATGGTTCCATCAACCGCAACTGAAGTACAAAGAAGAAAGGGGAAATATGCCGCAACAACTTCCATCAGTTCGTCCTTCCAACCACTCTCTCTTAGCTAATATTGACTTTCATTATTTTTCCATTCCCGAATTATCTTTATATATTAATTTAAATATCAAAGTAGTCAGTTGTAAATTAACGCACACGCAACATCAGAGAGCAAATCAGAGCAAACTCAACACTACCCCAATGTGCTTATAATAATAAACGAATAAAAAAACAAAAAATTGTAAATTTAAAGTTAACTACAACAAAAGCTAGTAATCCCCTCCCCCCAGTAAGATTATAAACAAACATTGCAATCAAAATCAAAAGTAAATAGAATAAAAGCAAAATTTTTCGTAGTTAAATTGAGGTTAGTGAATCTGCAAGCAAATTAATAAAAAAAAAATCATAGTCAGAAATAAATTAATTAACTAGTTACAAGCCACTAAAATCATAAAGTAAAAATTAATTTTTGAACAACACCATTGTAAATAATAAAATCAATTTATCAATATATAATTTTGTAGATAAAATTTGTAAGAATTTAAATATATGTATTTTTCAAAATTTGAAACAAAGAAATTTTCAACTATTTAACGTGTCCAAGGCACACACTCAGTTCCCTCTTTTGCCACATTAAATGTAGAACAAAAATGCCAAAGCAAGGAGTTTCAAAAGGAAAAAAAAAAAAAAAACAAAACAAATGCAAAATGTAATTATTTTTGCCAAACAAAAGAAATTTTCAAACGAAATGTTAACAATAAAGTGTTGGAACGGAAATGCAAAAAATAAAAAAATTAAATAAAAATATTTAAACACAATGTAATACACACTATTATTGTTTAACAAGAAAAACAGCGAACTATATATACACAAAAACCAGCATCATAACAATAAATTGATAAGGGATAAGTTTAACTATAAAATTATAAATAAAACGAACAAAATTTGTAATGAACAGTAAGAAACTATGTAATTGTAAAATTATTATGTAAAAGGTATTTTGTTAATTGTAATGAAATTGTATGATATAATGTTAGTGAGGTTGCAGAAAATTTATACCAAAAATAGCATAAAAGAGAACACACATTTACTAATTTAAATATAATGAACAAAGAAAATTTAACACTATTAATACTAAAATTAATACAGGCAAATAATGACCCAATGATGAATGAGAATAATGTGTAATGTAAAAATAAAATTGCTATGCAAACCAAAATGAATTAAATTAATCTTTTATTATGATAGAAAAATTGGGAACCAAAGCTTTTCAGGTGGACCGCGCTTGTATAGAGTCGGAGGTCAAGTTTTTGTAAGTTTTTTGGTTTTTCTTAAATTTAATAGAGGAGAATCTTATTGGTAAAAGAACTGAGTTCGGAGTTTTAGACCTTTAAAAGGGCTTTAAAATTGTAACACGATGTGTCCAAGTGGACTAGAGTCAAATGGAGCAAGGAAAAGTTCGCAGATATGGCGACCAGACGTTTCCCAACTGAGGCGAATTCCAAATTCCCTTGGTCTCCTGTAGTGAACTATCTCATTTCAAATTGAATACTTATATAAATATTTTACTTAGAAAAACCTATATACAGACGTTTAATCACATACCTCATATCACCGTCGTCAAACAGCCCTTTATGTGTACCTCTCTTACCCTCGTGTCAAATAAATGTCGGCCATCACAAAAGTGTCAATTGCCAAGTTTGCACCCAACAAACATATTTCAAACGATAAAATGTCAACTGCTTCGCACATTTCTGTCATCAATGGAATCAAGGAAGCATCATGTCGCACCCATCATCTGGTGTTGCCAAACTCCTACTTGACATTGGGTGCGCTGTCAGTACACCGGAAACTTTTCCAAATTTTCCATTATATATTTTTGAAAGAAAAATACTATCACGAATTTTGCTGGTTTTTCTATAGGTATGTGGGCGGCATGTGTCACCTGCAAGTTGACGTATGTAAGCACTTTATATTTTCGAGAGAAAACTATTTTGATGGCGTTTATCGAAATGGCTTCCTATATGCAGCACAATTTCAACTGTCGTACTTATATGTATGTGGGTAGTTATGTACTTAAGAGTCCAGTTCGTGGGTAGGTAATGTTACTTTGCACGGCAGTTAATTTGGTCAGCTCTTATCAGGACGAAGTAAGTGTGCATTGAAGTTTTTCTTTTGTCATATTTGTAATTAGTATTTCTGAGCAACATAGTTCAAGAAACGATGACGTATTTTACTCGGTTTGTTCTTGCGTCTATTTTTCTTGAAAATTTGGACATGTTTAGAACACACATTGACATGAACAAAGAGCTAAAACAAAGTCTTTAACGCAACTTCATGTGGTTTCGTTCTCATTTGTTTACCGCTAAGGGTTTAATTCTCGCTAAACAAAGAAGTGTTTAACTCTACCTGATCCGATATTCAATCAGCCTTAGAAACACTAAAATCACGTTTAGTAAAATAAGTTAAAATGGGCAAGAAGTTTCGTTAATTCCCAAAGGAGGTATCAAAAAAGTGAGCTGTACTCTGTTAGAGTTTCTTGGTCGAAATAAAAGGTGAGGCTACTGTAGAGCCGATGAACTACTCTAGCCCTAGATATCGATAAGTAAAAAATAGAAAATCTTCTCATTGGACCCTTATTTATTTATTTATAGTTTGTCAACAAAGTACCTACTATAGGCCTTTTTTTTAGGCATGAGGAAATTTGAAATTAATATATCAGGACATCAGCAACTCTTTCCCTTCTCTTGACCTCAAGAGACTCGAGTCCAATCAGATGTAGTCGGGCTGAATAAGGGCGTAAGTTATTAAAATCCGACCAGGAAAACATCTGAGGTCAAGCCTAAGAAATCTTTTTTGAATTGCTTCGATTCTTACAACATCAGTTTTATAGTAAGGATAAGGACACCAAACAATAGACGCATATTCCAACAGCTATCGAACAAATGTCAAACATTAAGTTTTTAGCGCATCGTTGATGACGAAATTACTCATCGTGTAGGTAAGCGTTGGGTGGATGAAGCGGCAGGAAAACTCCGCTATCTGCTGTGACCGAAAAATGTCCCCTAATCTGAAAGAAAGGCTCTACACCGCGGTTGTCCATCCGTCGCTCACATATGGTTCACAATGTTGGACAATGTACAAAACGTATATGAGGGCAAATTGACAGCGGCTGAGATAAAGAAGCTTCCCACGACAGCAGGAGTAGCAAAGCTTGATCGAATAAGAGGAATCTGAGAAAACCTTCACGTCAAAGAATCCATCTCAAAAAAATTGGAGCACGACAATAGGAGTATTATACTCCTTTTTCTTCGGCCGTACTCCCGTACTCCCTAGCCATTTTCACTTCCTTTGACATCTCTATAATGTAGGAAATTGCTAAACAAATTTTGCTTTCCAGATATTCCACTATCTTTTACTTCGTGATCGATTTTTTATATACTCGCCGCGAACAAACTCTGGCGGATCTTTAAAATTAAATTCTCTGATACTTTGTAAAGGCTTCGGCAGCTGGCTGCGGCATTTCACTGTGACATGGATCTGGCTCGTAAAATTTTTGGCTGCTCATTTACCAAACCAGTTGTATTATATTTAGCCATTAAAAGTTGAAGAGTCGAATTTGAAGGGGTACCGCGTGTACCGTAAAATGGGTGCAACTCAATCAACGTATGCGCTTACGAACACTCATTTTTATAATCAATTTTTATCATTGGACGTACTGATAAAAAGTGTAACTTGCCTTTGTGATTAGGCATTAACAACTAAATAATAAACACCAGATTAGACAAACACCAGCAGAACAGCAGCACCGTCGCAGGTTACCAACATCGATCCGTCTCAATTGGAAAACACTTCGCTAAAAATTAATATTTTAATTTTTTTTCTGTACTCCTCAATGAAATTATGACACGGTAGCCCTGGTCTCTTCGTTTATTTTACACAGAAACCACTCATACGTAAAAACCTCATTGTGTGAGTTACACGGAAAAGAATACCAAATTAAGTTTTTGTCCTTTTATTTGCTACCTACCCACCAGCCACCACCACCCACTGTATCGGTTCAGTATGAGCACAAACACAACGCACAAGTGTGATTATTCCTCTCATATTTTCTCTCTGTTTTGTTTTGAAAAGAAACTAAGCAAGGAACAACGCTATCTGACGGCTGTGGTAACCAATACAAATTTTCATGTTGACGCTAGGACTACAGTCTCTATATACCAAAATTAACACAGTTGACAATTGAGACAAAATTGAACAACTCCGAGATTAGGATATTATCACACTCTGTTTGGTGACATATTGAAACTGATTTGGTCTATGCGAATCCCTTAAGCCTATCGGATAATTGCCACTTAGAACTTCAGAAAATATGTACGTGCGAGTTTAAAAAATGGGAGTCAGTCTCGTGAAGACGAACACAGTACATCGAAGTCAGGCTAAATGCGTGTATTTCGAACAATGCGCATACAAGCCATTCCACTCCATCAACTGACAGCAGCTTTTCAGCTCTATAATGTAGAATGCTTTACTCGTACTTATTAAACGTTTTTACTGGAACTTAATTAAAACTCAATCTCAAAGTGCCTGTCAGCCACAACAGCTTTCAATATGCATCCATCCTTATGTGCAAACCAGCCATCAACAATCAACCATTAAAACAAGACAAGTTTATAATTAATCACTACTCTCTTTGGCCAGCTGCTGCGCTTTCAATCTTATTCCGCACCGAAAATCAATTGGCGAAGCGTAAAATAACCTCCTCAGGTAAAACCTCGTGATACCTCAAAGGCGAGACTACGTAGACTAAATTCATGCAGCTAAAAAACAACTGCTTAGATTGACTGTCTAGGCGGTGAGCTGACGGCAGTAAATAAAACACCAAGCCTGGCTACACACGACAAGAGCCAACGCCACTACCCTTGCACTCAGTGCAAACGCACAACACTTTAATTACCTACCCTACCGAGCACATAGCTCTTTTTATCCCATTTTAATTAACTACCCATCTTAGTTGTGTTGAATTAAAGTTTAATTGGAAAATTTCCGTTTTATAATTACTTTCACAGTGCGCTTACACTATCCCCTGAATAT
Organism: Cheilosia urbana; assembly: GCA_946477585.1. Taxonomy (NCBI): domain Eukaryota; kingdom Metazoa; phylum Arthropoda; class Insecta; order Diptera; family Syrphidae; genus Cheilosia; species Cheilosia urbana. Next base: position 10,723,129 of record OX297854.1, on the reverse strand, counting down.
GAGGCGGCTGGCGAACTGAGAAGTACCCTGCCCACAACCACTCAACCCGTAATCCTCATATCATTCTTTTTAGCTGCCACACTCAAACCAATTTTGAGGGAAATTTTCGCTCCGTTTATTTTCCTGTTTCCCCTTTTTCGTCATCAACATCAACCAACAAGGACTCGTGTTCTGTTTCTCAGTCGTGAAACGCGTGAAGTAAGCATTTCATTAAATATGAGCAAGGCAGGTCCATTATCATTTGTGTAGCTCAAACACACACCACACACTCGCATAGAGTGTCACCGGGGTTAACATTGTACGACGGAACTACCGCAACAAATGCATCCACTAGACCGAGACAAGCATTGAGCTTTACCAAAAAAGAAAAAAAGAAAAAAAAGAAAACAGAAACCCTGATGATTGTTGTGTCCTTTTTAATGCGGTTTTCTTAGTTTGACTAATCCTGTGAATTAAGTAGAATTCCAGCAGTGATGGCGGAAAGCAATTATGAAGCACACGACGATGCGATGGTGTTCGTGGAAGCAGAGCACAAGAAAAAAAGTCGCTTAATGGAATAATTGCACTGAATTAATTATACAAGAAATTGTTACATGTAGAAAGGATTTTCGCAGTACTTAAGGACATTTCCTTCCATCCGAATACACAAAAAAAAACGAAAGGGTGAACCGTGTCGGGAGGAGGGGTACTATTTATTTTGCTTATTACTTTCATTGCGCTCGCTCTTTCTTTGGAATTAAGCAAAATGCAAATACGATGCAGCAAAATGTTTGCGTAGCATGTCGTTCATCTTAATTAAGAACATTTTCCATTTAATGGAATGAATGTGGAACAAATCAGAGATGAAGTAGCGTTTAGTTGATTTATTGTGTATGTGTGTCCTTTTTGTAAGGACATACCTATGTGCGTCGTGTGTTAAGTAATCTGCTACAGAAATAATTACTCGACGAGTTGCATCTCCAAATAGGAAACTACAATTTATCGGCTTCGAGGACTGCGTTTTGTAAGAGTTCGAATTCACCATGGCGTATACGTACTATTTTTGAAATGCTTTCCCTAGCATTATTTGCTTCGCTTGTTGGTTCTTAAGACGATACTGGGGGTTTCTTTAAGTTGAATTTGCTTTCTTTTTTCCTGTGACTAAGCACTGTTGGGCCTTTGAACGGCTTATGAAGGTATGCTAAATGAAAATATGGAAAATAAGGTGCACATTTATGCAAGTGTCGCAATGTTGCAGTTGGAGCCATCGATGTGTGTGGTGCTCCGAAGGTAGCAAGACAAGCTTTCGTGAAATGCAGAAGCGAATCACAAAGCAGTGGCCCAGTGGGATTTTAATGGTAATTTTATATAGTAGCTGGTCCGCGAACTTTGTACTGCCTAACGGTCAATGAATTTAATGATACCCTTTAACTAAACTGCAATTTTTTTTAATTAAGTTCAATAGTTCATTAGGAAATATAAATTCAATAAAAGCACAAAAATCAAGTATTTCCATGGCCTGTCAGTAAGACAATTGCGTTGATGAAGCTATGTATTTAGCTTTTTTTTTATTTAAACTTCTGACTTATCGCCAGGGCGATAAAGAGGCACTTTGACCTTAAAGATCTATTGTACCGAAGGTTGCCAGAAAATAAAATTAAGGCTAGCAGAGTTTCCACTTCCCTAATGTAGCTGATAATGTTTTCAGCAGAGGACTTCTTCAGTTCTTCAGGACTTAGTAATTCACGGAAGAAGAATTTCCTTCTATAGTACTGGATAGCGCTGGGCATTCGCACAAGATGTGTTCAGCTGTTTCGTCTTCTTCGAGACATAGCCGGCACTCCGGGGAGTTGACTATATGCATTTTGTTTAGATGATATCGCAGACCGTGGTGACCAGTTAGGTAGCCTACAAGGTTTTTGATATCCTGCCTTCTAAGGTTTAGAATTTGTTTGGCATTTCTTTTAAATTGTAAGATTGCCCTTTTGGCTTGTCTGAGGCCTTGGATTTCTTCCCACTGTTTGATACACATTTTGTGTTCCCAGATTTTTATGGTGGAGTTAATTGCTGATTTGGTGACGGCACAGAAAGGTTCTGGTCCTATGAAAGGGGTCTCCGACCCTTTCCTAGCAAGCTCGTCAGCTTTTTCGTTTCCTTCAATACCCTCGTGTCCAGGAACCCACCATATTTTGGTTTTGTTTCTGGAGCCGAGAGATTGGAGGGCATTTAAACAGTGCATGACTGATTTTGAGACAATGATTGGTGAGCTAAGGGCATTTATAGATGCTTGATTGTCTGTGAATATATGGATGTTTGCACCTTTTATAGCTGAAGAATTGATGAGGTCTGCGCATTCCTTAATGGCATGGAGCTCCACCTGAAATACACTGGGGCTTTTCCCCATAGGTATTGATACATTGCGGTTTGGCCCATGTATGCCAGCTCCCACACCCGAATACATTTTGGAACCATCCGTATACCACTTTAGGCCGGTTTGGCAGTTAGGTGGGTTATTGCTAACCCATGCTTCTCTTTCAGTGATCTCCGTGGAGAATTTCCTGTTGAAGCATAAAGTTTTTGGTAGTCGGTCAGTTACCGCGCAGGTCATGTCAAGTTCCGGAAGTTCCGAGATAAGGGTCAATGGCTCCGGATGGTCACTAAAGTTCATCTCTTCCCCTTGTGCCAGGCTTGCTGAGCTGCGTATAGCAACTTTTTTAATATGTATGTGGAGGGGTGTTAATCCTATTAAAGCTTCTATAGCAGCTGTAGGATAAGTTCGCATTGCGCCGGAAAGGCCCAGGCATGCAAGGCGTTGTAACTTGTTCAGCTTTGAAATGGTATTCTTTTGGATAACTTTGTTCCACCATACTATAGAAGCATATGTTATAATCGGTCTAATTATGACTGGGTAGATCCAGTGAGTGATCTTCGGTGTAATCCCCCAGGTTCTGACGTACATACGGCGACAGGCCCATAAAGCATATGGGAGTTCCAATTCAGTCGTTTATCTAGGACAACTCCAAAGTATTTGACTTCGTCGGAATACTCAATGAGTGTGTCATTGATTGAAATTTGGTTTAGATTTGAATTTCTTCTCTTGGTGAAGGGAACTATGATAGCCTTATTTGGATTGATAGAAAGATTTTCTGTACGGCACCGATCTAGGACTATCTTAAGAGCACTTTGCATGATTGATGTAACTTCATTTGCTTCTTTACTCCTAACAATGATGACTAAGTCATCGGCATAGCCTATGATATTGCAGCCTGCGGAGCTCAGCTTACGTAATAGGTTATCTATACACAATGAACCACAGTAGAGTAGAGAAAGTACGCCTCCCTGTTGGCAGCCCCTTACGGCTGTAACAGATGCTGTGATTGATCCTGTCGAAGCCGTTATTTTCCGGCTTACAAGCATCGCTTTGACCCATTTGATGGTCGGTTCAGCTATATTTCTTCAAGCAAAGCATTTGATATGGAGTCATATCCTGTATTGTCAAAAGCACCCTCTATGTCAAGAAATGCGCATAGCGCGATCTCTTTGCAACTCTAAGCACCCTTTATTTGTTTAGTTATACTTAAGAGTGCGCCTTCGGTTGATTTGCCTTTCTGATAGGCATACTGGTAGGGGTGTAGAGGTATGCTACGAGTTAAGCAATCTCTGATATGAACGTCGATTATTCTTTCCATTGTTTTCAGAAGAAACGATGTTAAGCTTATGGGACGGTATGATTTAGGTAATTCACTAGGCTTGTTGCCTGGTTTGGGGATAAATACCACATTTACCTCCCTCCAAGTCTGTGGTATGTAGCCCCAGTTGAAGCTAAACCTAAATAAGGCAATTATGATGTATTTAGCTGCATTGGTATATATTTGGGTTTATTTTCTTCACTGAAGCACCTTGTGATACGCAATATTTTTCGGTTTGTTATCAGGCGGAAGAACAAATAAAGTGGATGGTTTACCGACGCGTGAATATGCCACGTACGATTGACCATGAGAAAAGCATGTATTTTCAAATTTCAGACCACCAACACTCAACTATTGATCTTGTGATTTGTTAATCGTCATGAATGGGGGAATGTAAGACCAATCGTAAATTGGATTAGTTTAAACTCAAGGGGAAGGGTCACATCGTTTGGGATCATCGGTATCCTCGGAATGAGAACTTCCTTCTTTGAACCACATTGATCATCAGTTTTACTATCACCAAACCCGTTCCATTGCATAGTTTTGACTGGTTTAGATTTCAGTTGGATAGTTGGTTGCCAATAGATTTGAATGAATGCAGATTACCTACCAAGGATCTGCTGATCTTGAGTCATCTACATTTTTATTCTTAGCCGCTAAAATTGCTCGCTTACTCAACTGTTTGTTATTTTTGTGGTTACCAATGATGTTCATTAATACTATGTTGATAAACTCATCTTTCGATGAGACAAATTTGCTAAAATTCGAAGGAAATGGAATCAATCCGCTCGATGCGTCGACAGGAACACAGCCATTACCGATAGTCAGCAATTGCTTCGACAAATCTGGAGCAGATGGATCGTTCAAAAATGTAACTCTCATATTTGCTGTCAGCTGACATTTCTCACATAGTGCAACAGGTTTGATGATTTGAGGCAAGCAAAGTCGGATCTCTTACGAATAGTACATTCATCATCAACTAATGGGTCTAATTCAAGCCAATTATATCCAAACATCATGCCAAAAACAACACAACTACAACACGTTAACGTTTGTGTCTAAACGATAAACAAATTAATTAAAGTTACATTCGTTCAGAATGCGAGTTCGATGAAAAAAAAAAAAAAAAAGGGAACATAATAACTCACTGACAGCTGTATGCATGTATGCACTTCAAGGTGTATTTGCCGTGTGTATGACAGCAGACAGTAAACGTACAGCACACGCTCACAGCCGCCTACGTTTTTTTTTATATGGATAAAATCAGATGTTGACATAACCTATGAACGCGTTGACCAATTTCGTTCAAGCTTTATATAAACCAACTACACAACCATGCAAACACACTTTAAAAATTATATCGAATTCGGTTTGACCGTTCGTGAGTTATAAAGTCACAACGCTTTTGCAACTCTCTTTTCTATATAGAGAGAAGAGAAGAGAAGTGATTTTTTAGCAGCATAACGATCGTTTACTTATACTTATTTTAGCGTTCACATTTCGAAGCGGTGATAATGATTCTAATTGTGAACTATCACTTGTCTGGGAATAAGCTATTGTCGTTTAAAATAGGCACTCATTTTGTAACTTTTCAGACAAGATCAAGCAACTTAGTGCTAAAATTTCAATATCGAGAGTTTAATCCAGTTCATTTCCCACAAATGTAATGAAAGCTGACAACATTAAAAAAAATTCGAGCAGACTATAACTTCTAATGGTGATTAAGGTTTCGAAAACGATATCAACTTTAAGTGGGTGCTGGGAATTTGTAAGCACCAATTCTGCGAACTGCTAAATGGAAATGGTAGCAGTATGAGCCGTTCCTCATTGACGATGGGAATGGATATCTACGATGTAGATAGCTGCTGAATCCTACCCAGGTCTATAAGCAAAGACTCAACAAATATTGCAGCATCCCCTTATTGTTAAGAGTCCATCAGTGCTCACAAAAAGGAATTCTCCCCAAAACAAATTATGCCCTTAGCCCCTAAACGAACAATGTAATATTCTATTACCTAACATCCAACTTGAAGTTTCTGTCCGTCTTTCTGAAAACTAATTCCCCAAAATCAAAGTTAAATACTCAGCCGAAAACAAATTTAATAATTCAACTTGTTAACAGTTTTCGGGCTCAAACCCGAAAACGAAAGGCATTTAGAGAAAAAAAAAAAAAAAACACACCAACACCCCCACTTGAGCTTTAAGAAAAAACTTTAAACTACCAGAAGTCAGTCGTTTGGTTGAAAACCCTTTTCCTGATTTGCATTAGAATAGCAGTGGCTAAGTCCGAAAGTGGATTTACCCATCTGGCAGCCATTTACATTCCCTCAATGGCCAGGTTGGATTTTTCATCCCAAAGATAACAGATCTACAACATCGACCCATTTGCCGGAGAATAAGAAATAACCTTTTCACTTCGAACCCATCCTCGGTACGACACCTACCGTGCCAGCCCTTTGCAAAGAAACAGGATATAATTAAGAAATAGACCTGCACACCCTCTGCTGGTATTGCGACTTTCTCTTCGTCGTCGTCGTCATCGTCGTCTTCTTATCTCTGCCGCCACCTACACGAAACACAGCCAGGCACATGAAGAAATTTCATCCGAGTGGGTGTATACAGCATTCGGGTACATGAAAAGGCTCTGCCAACTTCTGTGCGCCTCTGGTTATATAGTATAGTCGATAATCACTCTGGACGAAAGTGCCTCCACAGGAAAGGAGTTAAGGTGGCTGGCGAGCAATCATTGCATTGGTATGGTGATGATGATGATGGGACTTAACTTACCGACAAACCAGCAGTTTTGTTAAGTTTTCAGCCCTGTTACGTCGCATGCTTATGCTTTTGCCTTCTTCAGCTATGGTGATAGTTTAACAACCACTTAGTTTAGTTTTGAGTTATCCTGTGTTATGAACGAGGGGTGAAACTGAAGTTCGAAGATGTCTGGGAGAGATATTATGACGTCGTTATGGTTTTTGCACTTTCACCCGTATTTCCGGGTGAATCGTGATGCAATTTATAAAGAGTGTTGAAATATGATTTTAAATTTAACTGCATGAGAACGGAAAGGAATTTTTTTTTAGAAACTTTCAGGATCCTCTGCTTGAGAGGAATTGATTTGGAAAGTTTTCGATTGGCATTTGGATTTCGTGGAACTAATTTCACGTGATATAGTTTCTGTTGCGGTTCACAGAGATGTGGAAATATTTCCTGCCATAGTTAGTCAGATGTGAATATTGGGAGCTGCAATATTGGCACGATGTGGTGAAGTCCTACTGGCCCCAATTTGTCTCTAGGACCTTCAAAAACTACAGTAATCAAGTAAATTACTACGAATAGGGGTTATGTTACCAACGAAAGTTGTCTCCGTAGAGAGACCCTTACAATAACCGTGTTGACAGTTGGGAAGCAGAGTTCGTTTTGAAGTTAGTTATTTCTAATATAAATTTTCATATGGAGTCTTTTAAAAAAAAAACTAAAAATAATTAGAGGGAATTACCAGGCCTAAGCTCTTTCGGAAGGACATGGGGGCTCTCCACCTCTTGGTAATAAAATCACGTTGATGCCTTTTTTTAAGTGACACAATTGTAGCCGAATTTCGGACACATCTAAGGAATATTCTTACCATAGAGTATATAGTTATTGCGAAGACGTACTGAACCTCGATCAGATCTATGCGAGACGAAAGTGGTAGGATATGTAATATATTGTTTTTGAATAACGCTTTAGGTGGGAATTTGGAAATTCTATTCCTACGTCTACTCGAGTTACTGGTTGATAAAAAAGCTGTATAAAGTTCAGAGCAACATGCCAGTACCATACAGAGCTATAGAGGATACAACCCACTTCCTCTGTCGCTGTCCAGGTCTTCAACACTCCAGATACAGAGTCCTTGGAAAATTCTTCTTCAACAATTTGAACGAGCTTTCTAGCACACCAACGGACAAAATCATGAACTTCATCAAATCCTCAAGTTGGTTTGTTGGTTTGTATGCAACGACACAGTAAGTAATTAATTAATTAATTTACAGACAGAACAGGTTACTACGGGTAAGGGATGAAACCTTTCCCCCGACGGGTATCACAATGGGTCAATTTTGACCTGAGTGTGGCGCGGGACACTCCCCGCCAGCCCACCAACCTAACCTAACCTAACATACCAGTGCTAGCAAGGTGTACCCCGATACCAATAACTTGTGATGCGCTTTCCAGGCCGGATCCAAGGTTTTCCAAAGTTTTCCCAAAGAAATACCAAACTTTGGTTAAGAGGTAGGTACTCTTTATTTGGAGTACCTCAGATTGTTTTACTCTCCGAGGTAGGTGGAAATCTTCTAGAAGACAATATGAGGATACTCGGCGCGTGCTGATAGTAGTGTGAGATTTTTACTCACTAAAACCACCTCCCACATATTTCTTTTGTACTGCAACTAAGACTTTTTTTTCAATTTTTTAATCACGAAGTTATACACGTTTGGCAGGCAACATTCCGGTGAAAGTTACTGCTCGTTCCGCAATTTTAACGCGGTTAATAATTAGGTATCGGGCTAAATCCGAAGGTTTAGTTCGTTGTAGACGCCGCAATAAATTTGTTTCATCGACAATTTCACGGACCGAGTTATTAATGTGTCCTAAAAATCGATTTCTATGCTTTCGAGCGCACATTTTCATTTCATCCTTAACTGTGGGAACTCCAAGGTCTCTACTTAGATATATTCATTTTTAATGTACCACGGTGCACTGAAGAATGATCATAGCACTTTGTTTTGAAAAGTTTGTATAATGTTCAGATTTGTTTCGCTGGTACAGCCCCATAACTGTATACCATTTTATGTCGCCTTGTAATATTTTGTTTGTTTCTTTAGTCGTTGTACCAACTGCTAGTATAGCAGTGTCATCGGCAAAAGTGGCTACGGTTAAACCTTCTGTTTGCGATATATCACGCGTAAATAACAGGTACAGGAGAGGACGCTTCCTTGCGGCACACCTATGCCCTTATTTCTTTTAATTCTGAATATTCGTTTCCGTGTTTGTTTGACACGAAAGAGTCTATTCTCTCGATTCTAGAACTTTCCATAACCGTACGGGGAGAACTGGTCTTAATTTGCACTTGAGGCCTTCATGCCAAACCTTATCAAATACTTGCAAAACGTATAAGAATACGGCAGAGCAAATTTTATTTCCTTCTAGAGTACTTTAATGATATTACAAGTTTTCATATAATCCTTCACAAAATATTATATACCTTAACAATGTTTCGATAATGCCAAAGCTACAAAGTCGCCCAACGGCGGCGAGGTTCATTAGCGGCCCTAGCTCAATGCCCAACGACAGGGTGTTTCCTACGTTCCTATAGTGGCTCTACTGCTACTGGTGATTTCTCGACTCGGTTTAGTATACCGGGGTTCAAACCGTGTTACAACTAAACCGAGCTAAACCGAGTTGTATTTGTCAAACCGGGTTGGCGAAAACCGATGCAATGAAAGGAACTGTCCGAAAACCGAATAATAAAATGTCACGCGACGGCATTAAACCGAGGTAGTTGTGACTTGTAAGATGAATATAAACACAATGTGCATGCCATTAATCGACGTGTAAGTCCAATTGGAAAGCTGTGCTCTTTACCACTGTTTTCTCTAATGAGTCATGAGGGTTCTTTTTTCAGGCGTTCGCAAGAGGAGGTAAATTTTACCCAAATGGTTATGATTTCTGGGGAGGCAATACCCCCATTTATTTGGCGTAATACAAGCTAAAACTAACATTTAGGCTTAAAGTAACAATTTAAAACTAAGATACTTAAAACTAAGACATTTCGCAACATACGGGACATCGGTTCATTGGAGCGATATGAGGTACGATGGTTTCATGGATAAAAGAGCCGAGGGCAACGCAAATTACGGGGGTTTGTGTTTAAGAAAATAGAGTTGCATAAAGAGACGCGCAATCGACGGAGCCGGAGAGAAGACGATAAATATGTCTGTAGCGTCTCTGCGTTCCTCAAGGGTATTCAGGTTAATGAGATCGAGCCGGTCTATGTAGGGTGGCAGAATAAGAGGATCATTTCAAGGCAGACCTCGAAGGGCAAAATGAAGAAAGCGACGTTGGACGTTCTCAATTCTGTCTGCATGAACTCGATGAAAGGGAGACCACACTTGACTAGCATATTCAAGGAGGGGGCGAACTAAGGTGATCTAGAGAGATCTAGTCACGTAAGGGTTGGAGAATTATTTAGACCATCGGTTAACAAAGCCAAGTGATGAGTTGGCCTTACCTATTATTTCGTCAATATGCGAATGGAAATTAAGCTCCCTGTCATACAATATGCCAAGGTCGCGAAGAGAATGAACGAAAGAGATTGGTTGACCATGGAGAAGGTAACGTCGGCGAGGGGACTTGTTGCGATTGCGTGATAGGGTAATGGATTGGCATTTGGTGTTGTTGAGTTCTAAGCAATTTTTGAGGCACCATGTCGAAAAACGGTCAATGTCGTCTTGAAAGAGGTAGGAGTCTTGAGTTGAAGATATGGTTTTGAAGATTTTGGTATCATCCGCGTAGAGAGAGAGACGAGTGTTTTATGACCTTCTCAAGATCATTTACCGTTAGGATGAAGAGCAGGGGACCTAAATATCTGCCTTGTGGGACACCAGACACCAGAAAGACACAAATAACCTAAAACGAACGATGTAATACCGGTTTTCAAGCTAGGAAGATATCCATTATACCAGCAAAGGTTTAGAGCCGAGGGCAGACAATTTGAAGAGGATTAATTGGTGTGATATCTTATCAAAGGCCTTACTGAAGTCAGTTGCGATGACTTCGACTTCATTGCCATTCCCTAAGGTTGAGACGGCAAACGTTACAAATTCGACGAGATTTGTAGTAGTCGATCTACCTTTCAGGGAGCCATGTTGGTAGGGTGAAATAAGGGACTTGCTCCGAAAACTTAAGACTTCGTATAGAATACTTTCAAAAAGTTTAGGTATTTGCGAGAGTTTGGCAATTGGGCGGTAACTAGGTACTTCCTTTTTTGGTCCTTTTTTTGTGTATCGGTGTAATGAATGAGCTCCAAATCTGGGGAAATTCTCCATTTGAGAGAGAAAGACGAAAGAGATCAGAAAGTGGGAGCGAGAGATTGGAAGAACACTTCTTAAGAAAAATGGCTGGAAGACCATCTGGGTCGGGTAAGAATTCGTCATTAAGCTTTTGTAACTTACTTTCAATAAGAGAAGGGTCTACTGTTTGAGACAGAAAGAGACCGATAGAGAAGTTCGGTAGGTAGCTAAAGTAAGACGGATCCAGTGCGAAGGAGTTATCGACAAAAGATAGCTTTAAAATAGTGGCAAAAATGTTTGCAATGGTATCTGGGTCTGTGAATGAGAAGCTAGTTCTGTATATACCTATAGTTTTAGACGTGTCGAAAATCTTTTTTTTTTTTCATTTTTAATTCATTTTTATAGCCAAATGGCAAAAATCGGAACCCTATTAGATTCGTCATGTCTGTCTGTCTGTCCGTCCGTAGGTCACAGCCACTTTTCTCCGAAACTATAAGAGCTATACCGTTGAAACTTGGTAAGTAGATGTATTCTGTGAACCGCATTAAGATTTTATACAAAAAAAAAAAACACAGTAAATTTTGGGGGTCCCCATACATAGAACTGAAACTCAAAAATTTTTTTTTTCATCAAACCCATACATGTGGGGATAGGTCTTCAAAAATGATATTTAGGTTTCTAATATCATTTTTTTCTAAAGTGAATAGTTTGCGCGAGAGACACTTCCAAAGTGGTAAAATGTTGGTCCCCCCAAAACTATTGAATTTTCGGCCTTAAATCTATCCATCTTTAAATTTATATTGTTTTTTAATTTCCGAAAAGCATTTTCCACAAAATATTCACCCAATGGCATCCCAATTGTCAACTGCCATTCTGCATTCCCCTTAATTCTCTATGTGTGCAATTCCTGAAACGAATTCCCGTTATTCCTATTTTAACTATACAACCGTGCAAGCTCAATCAACGACTATGTACATCAATTAGCTGATTTGCTCAGGTAAACAAATTTCCTAATTATTTTCCAAAAACCAAACGAGAATTATGCGCTCCGCTACGCAGTCTACTGCAGGTGGATAGCTACCTTAATTTAATTCCACCACACCAAAGGTGTACATCGTCAGCTAGAGCGCACTAGAGTGCAGTACAAACCGCCAGCGCACCTGTCTAATTAGAAATCTTAATCATACCTATGAAACCGCACATTTTCACGTCCTCGGTGAATACGTGTGCTCTGTCTGCGACAACGGATTTCCGACATCCCCTTATACGCCGCCGATACATCCATACGATGGGCCCCATCAACAGGATGAAGGAGGCGATAATTTCCACATAAGCAAGTCGAGATTGAGATTAATTTCACTTTTATAGCATTGTAACAGTGGTGGGAGTGTGGGTCCCTGACGCAGCGATAATACCTCTCGCGGCAAAGGATAACAAGTGAAAAATCCATTACATAAATGTTTAACAAGGATTCAATGTTAGATCTGCGATAGCACTGAGCACATAAATCTGCTCATGCAAATGGGGTTTGTTTGTGCCGATGTACTGTTAAAATTTGCTTCTTCTGATTCAATTGTCACCGACAGATTCCTTAAGGAAACAAGACACAACCACCCCCTTGCGAAACAGGGATATTCCATTACAGTGCAGATTAAACTGGCAAAAGTCACCTCTCGCAATGAATTCGCAAATGTAATTTCGGGAGGTGTCATCACCCACACATGCCCAACGCTAAATGGGATTGTGAGCATTAGATTGGCAGGGTATCACCTACACCCACCGCACGTACCTGCTGTATGTGATAATTTGTTTGCGAGCATTTTACAAAGGAAAATCGTTATATCCCCCTGGTGATGGTATAGGTATTGTGTCGATGTTAACCGAAAATGAAAATTGCCTACCCCTAGGGATGATTAACTTGTCCGCGGGACAGCTTTCTATCACTGCCTGATGGCTGACAGAGGGAATACTTCTCGCCATCGTGACCACGTTTACTGTGTATAACTGGGCTTGGGGGTTGATTGTTTTTGCGAAGAGCGGTAAGCGCGTTTACTTCATGCGAACAGAGACTAGGTAAACATTTAGTTTTCGGCTCAGAGACAAGCAAAGGGATGCTTTGTGGGTAGAAAATGCTTGCCAGTTTGTTGAACCAAAGCTTATGATCTTGTTATCGACGAGAGAGCGGAATTATCTATGTTTGTGTGAGTGCGCGAATAAATTATATTTGCGGTGATGATGTTTTCGGGGCAAGCGATCCATTGGAATTTACTTAGGCAAGGATTTGCGCTTAGAGAACCGACAAAGCAAACGGAGTTTTTGGATGGGGATTGAGTTATTTTTTTGCATTTTGCATTTTGCAACTGGTGACTTGGTTTACTTATCTGACTCATTTTCATCGTGTTTTTGTCGGACAGTTTTTCAATCCTTTTTGCGTAGAAATAAATCTCGTTTTTGATCCGTAACAAAATGCCAATTCAGGTGATAGATCAAATTCCACCTCCGTGCAGACTATGACCAACTTCTGACACCTACCTCAACCTGTTTCCATTTCCATCCGCAACTCTGTTAAAAAGCAAGTCCATTTTGCCATCACATTTTGACACCTCAATTAATTAACGCATGCTTATGACAGCGAATAATAGGCCCTTTGGCTCGCCCACCAACATCGCACAGCCCGCTATGCTCATGTAAACAGAACAGAACAGAAAATCGTATTAATTAGTAACATCACTTATCCCAAATGGAAATACGGCAATGATTTCAGCCAGAGCCTACCCAAGCCTACGGAGTATGTGTCTACATTTTATATATGTCTGCACAACAGCAGTTCCCGACAGAGAGCATCAACAGATTTGTCCTTGCCAACATGGTGTGTTATCAAATATGCATGAAAGGGATACACTTTTCGGTAAGCATTATCCTCCTTCGCAACCCGGTTGTTTATTGTAAACAGGCCTGTACGACTACAGCGGTGCTGTGTGCCTTTGTTGAGGGCTGGCTGTTCTCCGTAATCAAGTGGACCCGACCTACATGCCAATATATGCAATTTCCTTCCCTTCCATTTTTACAGTGCGCTATAATTTCAATGAATATTAATTAAAGTGAAGATCACATCAAGAAGAATTTATATCCATTCATTGCATTCTATTCAATTATTCTGTGTATTCCCCAATCAAGCTGTGAGTGTGTGTGAACGTGTGCGGATGTGCGTATGCTGACTTGTTGACGGGCGACATGATGGCCTCCAGAACAAAAGCCATCGAAAGTCTCAATTGAGATAGCTGGCAAGTCGATTGGGAACTTTTTTGATTGAAATTTTATAATGGCCGTCCAGGGAGTATGTCCATTAGCAATTTCGGAATGGCAGGGCACTTTGTTTGGAATTGGGAATTTGAAAAGCGAAAGGATAAGTGCGGAGTAGGTGCTCGCTAACGATATTAATTTTGCAGCCTGCACTGGGCTTTGAGCAAGGACGGGCAGAGGAGGAAGGCAAATTTATCAAAGAACCAGCAGGATTGAAGAACAGAGACTTCACTTGTTGTACAGTAAACCACAATTGACTGAGACTTGTGACTAGTTTTAGGGTACTCAATTGCTTGCAGTTTCAAAATGCGTTGCAAAATTGTTTAACAGGAAAAATATCGAGCTGGTGAATTTGGAGAGGACAAAGGATATTTGACCGGACAAGAGGAAACTGCATGAAGTTTTGGACGAAAATTGCCAATAATCGGGTGGGGTGATTACAAGATCCCATGGTTATGACGACACTTTTGTGAGAATAAATATGCAGTAACTTTAAAAGCCGCAGTGGCTTACTGGTTATTATGTTGGACAACGAAGCGAGGGGTCCCAGTTTCGATTTTCGATTTCCCGACCACAGCAGTGTCTTCCAAGCAGAGGTCCTGGCAGTGACAACGCCATCCTGTGAGTCTGCGGTAAGGGCAATACCACTTAAAGGTAGGTATTACCTTCTTTATCGACAGCCAGGTAGCAATAAAAGCCTTAGGTTAGGTTAGGTATAGGCGGGTTGGCGTGGAGTAATCCGTGCCACACTCAGGTCAATATTGACCCATTGGGGGAAAAGGAGGTCCCTTACCCATGGTAACCCTGTCTATAAATACCTATGATATATGTGCTGGAAAGCTAGTCTAGGTCGTGGAAGAAGTGACCTGGGTAGTGACATAGGAAGTGGGTTGTGTCCTCAAGGACTTCCTCATCACCGCAGCCTCTACAAAGTTCTTCTTCCGTCAAGTGTAACTTCTTCATGTGATACCGCAGAGTGTTGTGCCCCGTTAGGATTCCTACGAGGGTGGAAAGAGATTTTCTACCCTTTCATAGGAGGCTCTCGGTTTTGGCTTCATTGAAGGTTGGCCATAGCATTCTTGTGGTATAAAAGGTTTCTAGTGTGGTCCATCTTGCGTTCGCCTCTCTTGTGGCCTTTTTCCCTGCTTCAAGCTTAAGTGAGCAAGGCGGGATATTCACAGGGGGTTCTGATACAGCTGTCGACCCTAAACTAGCTAATTATATTAGCCTTAACTGCAACAGATATAAAATCGAAGCTAGTGAAATGCTGTCGCGAAGAGCTCAGGGTACTTGGTACTCAGAACAAGATATTGCTTGGCTGGGTTCCGGTACATGAAGGCATTCCAGTCAATGAGAAAGGGAATTAGCTAGACAATGTTCGTCGGCAGTAAGAGAATAAGCTGATCCCTCCGTAAATATCTCGCCTTGCTCACTCAAGCTTGAAGTAGGGAGGAAGGCCATAAGAAAGGCGAACATCAATTGGTCAATGTTGACCTCAGTGTGACATGGTGTACTCCATGCCAGCCCACATACCTAACCTAACCTTACCCTTCTAGTCTATAGTAGGATGGGCCATAGCGGTTTCTTTTTAAATGATAGGCTATTTTGATACTGACAGCTGTTTCCCGGTCGAAATACTTTACAGAAAGATAGCATCATACATCCGCGGAACGAAATGTGTCGCTTTACGCTTGATATCAAAGTTGGGAAATATTGAAAACGTATTTCCAAAGTGCGTGCTGTTTAGTCCAAACAGTGCGTTTTTTTGAAAATAAGTTTTGGGCGAAACGAAGCACCCACCGCGCCTGTTGTACGCAAGTATGTGCACAAATTTCGTGAGACTCGTATGCTAGTGGACAACACTCATGGTCCGCGTTGTTTTACGGTGCGCACAGGCGAGAATGTGGCTACTGTAGCCGATTGTGGGGTGGTGACATCGTTGGACCATTTTTCTTCGAAAATGAGACTGGGAACCAAGTTTCGGTCAACGTTGGGCGTTACAGAGCAAGGTTTACCGACTTTTGTTTTTACTGAAATTGAAGACATGGATTTGGACGACGTCTGATTCATGCAGGATGGTACGCCATGCCACAAAATCGATCTTTTGCACACCAAATTCCCAAATCTTTTTATCAGCTGTCTTGGCGATGTCAATTGGCCGCCTCGGAGCTGCAATTTGACCCATTTGGATTTTCTTTTTTGTGGGAAACCTTGATGGACCGATGTTATTCCAATGCCAACCGAAAACGATTCAAGCACTTAAGGCCAAGATCATCCAGGCAATCTGCGAGCTACAGCCTGAATGGGATAATGCGATGCGAAGCCAGCCGAGGCAGCTACTTGAACGACGTTGTTTTTTCTTTTTAATTAATGGGAATGTTTGCTTTTACTAATAAAGCAATAACATATGAAAATAATTTAATTTTGTTCATTTTATTGCATTTTTAAAAAATACTGGTATTTGGCTCACCCTGTATGTTCACTATTCTCCACGCGATTAACATTTAACTACAGTATCAAATTATACAAACGCACAGAAAATGAATTTCCTTAAGATACCACTTTCCCAATAAACTTGTATTCAAAAAAAAAACTGCATACAGATTACCCTGTTTAAAGTCATGCAAATGCCACGTTACTCGCTTTCTTATTGCACCTCCACTCTGCAACTTCGCGATTTCCATATTACTAATCGAAAAATTTCAGCACAAAAGGGACGCGTCCTATCACCGTAAATCATTGTATCCCTATCAACGTTACACACAGCTTTTGTAACACAAAACACAACGCTGTCTGCGTCTTCTTTTGCTGAAAGCAATTGGATTTCCCAGTGTACGAACCCCAAAAGAAAACCGTTGCATTGTACAATTTCCGAGTTCTATATTTTTGTTGCTTAAATACCACCGTAGATATGGGTCCTTTACAAACCTACCGTCTGTGTATGCACTGCCTGCAGACGATAAAGATGAATTGATCCCCGATGCAGCGATGGGATGCCTCACACAAAGATTCTCGCCGAAGAAAAAAAACCCTCGTGTAATTTCAGACAGGAAATGAAAAGTGTTTCCACCAAGGAAGCTGTGCGCTGTGTCTTTGGATATGTGCGCCAGGATAAAATGTTTTGACATATGAAATTTCCTAACGATACATTTTCGATCGGGAGCAAACACAGTCTCGCCACTCAGTGGCAGATTTAACTCCTTTTGCGAGAATCCTTTTAACACACCGTACAGATCCGTGCATACCATTACTGTGCCGCGCACTTGAAAGGAGTACTATTCTGAATTTGTTGTCTCTCTGGCTGAAAGTGTATCGAAACCGCCACTCGTATTGCGATGCACTACAGATTCCAGATGTTCGATGCCGAACGACGGATAAATGGAATGTGATTTTATTCCTTTTTTTATTTTGTAGAGAGGACCACCGAAGGTTTCGCTCGCTTTTTACACAAATAGCTAGGTGTGTTGGTATGTGTGTTGATGCAATTTGAATCGTGTTTGCATTGCATTCGACAAAAAAGAGGAGAACAGGAACTCACTTTGTGTTTTATCCTGTCGGGTTGTTTTCTGCCATTTATCTTAGATAGACTTGACTTGTTATCCAGAGAACGGGAATGTGATTTGCTTGCATTAGTACTGGCTGCCGGAACATTCATTTTGCGATTTCGAAAATAACGACAATAGAAATAGAGGGTAATATAGCGATGGGCGCTTTTTGTTAGAACAGACTGTTCGTTTACTCTCGTTTGCAGATGTCGCTTGTGCTGTCTGTCAGGGATCGTTTATCAAATTACTGTAAGTGATATGACTTAGCCATTTCTTTGACAGAAGATACTACTCCAACAATAGACTTTGAGTGGCATTATATAAATAGGGGGAGGATATTGATATCTTTTATTGATATGGAAGTCTTTGATTTATTTCTAGAGAGGGACCCAAATTATGGAAGACATTTTTCAGCGAAACATTTGCTGTAGGGAAGTGTATCCGACTGTAACCGACTCTTTAAAGAGCAATGATACCATTTCAAGCTGTTCGAGCGTTGAATATGGAAACGTTAGCAATTTGTTTACTGTTCAAGAAGTAAAAGAGTTAATTAAAAAAACAAATAAGCCCGACTGACTGTAAAAAAGATTTAAAAAGATTAAAACAAGACCATTTCAAACATAACTAATTAATCGGTAAGTACCTACACAATCTGACAAAAATATGCACCAAACTCCGACTGCCAATTAGTTATAGTTTAGTTTATTTAATTTATCAAACAAAGTTACAACGCCTTAGTGATTATCTGATAATAATAAAACACAATAAATAACATTAAATAAATTACTACATTTACTTAAAATTAGAAAATTAAAGAAAATCTGCTTAGACTAAAGTCGATCATATCGCAAACGGTATTGCTTTCTCTTAAGCACCTAGATAATGGTTCAATTGAAGCATAATTCGTTCTGTGATACGGAATATTAAAAAACCATGGGCTTACTTGAAAGTGTCTTGTTTTAATATGCTTAAAACTTTTTTACAGTCAGTCGGTTTTTTTTTTTACACTCGGGGAAAACATACCAATTTAATGACACCTCAGTCTTCAAATCAGTGACGCCATTTGGGCTACAGGGCGCCACGTAGGAGCGTACATATAGGATACGCCTGAACTATATATCTCTCCCTCTGTCCAGGCGGGTAGAACAGAAACGCTTTAAGAATTACTCAATTAGAGAAACAACCGCTTCCAAATGTTATAAATTAATTATTTATTACTATGTTAAAAATTGAGTCCTTACATATATTTTTGTTGGTTTACATACATTTTTTGACAGATTTGACATCATTTTGACATATTTTCCCTTTGCAAAATTTTTTATCTTAGTGTGTGCATGTGGTGCACCTCTGTCTTGTTGACTTAAATGTAATCGTTGAGTTGCTGAAATAATTCAACTGAAATTGTCAAGGTCAACCCCAAAAGTAGAATAGAGAATCGTTGTTACTCCTAACTTCCCCACACAGTACTTAAATGTTATCATCAACACAAGCTATCCCAATTATCTGAAGTCGTTATTTACCAGTCACTATTTTTATAGGCGAACCACTCACTGCACAAACTGCTGTAGGTAATTCCAACAGGGCAGACTCGGTGCAATACGAGACGTTTACGTTTTAAAGAGCAACTCGAATTTCGAGATGAACGATGACATAGACATTAGGAACGAGATTTACCAGCCCTTAAATAATAAACAACCATCAGAACAAGTAACTATCATAAAGGGTAGTTACATTTTAAGGGCCGATGTTGAATGTGAACCACACCTAAGCGTCAAGTTTTTTTCTTCATTTCATTTGACATTTCTCAATTTCAGACTAACTCAATTAGAACCGTGGAAAGATACACAATCGAGCAACACATGATAACGAGTTTTTTATGGCCCGAATTGGAAGATGGATGTGGACGATATGTATAGTTTCAACAGGACGGTGCCACTTGCCACGCAGCTAACGAAACAAGGGCTCTTTTGTACGACAAATTCAATGGCCGTGTTATCTCACGTTCGGTGGCGACGTCGATTGGCCGCCAAGATCATGTGATTTGACGCCGTTGAACTTCTTCCTTTGGGGTTATTTGAAAGAAAAGGTTACGTCGATAAGCCAGCAACAATTCAAGAGCTAAAGGATGAGATAATTCGGCACATTAACGGCATAAAACCTCAATTATGCCTCGCGTCATCGAAAATTTGGACCATCGGATGGAGGTGTGCCGCCGAGGTCGCGGCGGCCATTTGGCCGATATTTTGTTCCACACATAATTGGACCATACCAGTGTTATCACAATAAAAATAAATGAAAATAATTCCCTGAATAATTTGTGTTTTATTCAAAATCAACATCGGCCCTTAAAACGTAACCACCCTTTATAAGTACCAATAAAAAGACGAAGAACTTCCCTCCGAATTTCGTCAACTCTTTTAAGCGGGAAAGTCGAAATCTTCATGTAGACTTATAAGCAACAGTTTGTGATGATGCAGTTACATATATGCTCATCGACGACAACATGCGAGCAATCTGGATCATCCAATTCGGCAGGTACACCCCCATTACTTCTGAGCACATCCACCATGTGCTGGTGCTCATCTGGTGGAAATCCAAAGAAATCCAAATCTTCCGTCCTTCGAATACTTTCAGTTTTCGATCCCGAGTAAAGTCGTCCGCGGTCGCTAGAAACTGCGGCTCATCACGTTTCTCCCAGGCGTCATGCACCCACTGAGGGTATACCACCGACAGGTTAAACAATTTCGCATGGCGATATTTTTCTCCGCCACTCGCGTTGGTTATCAGATGATTGACCAGGTCCTTGCGGTCTTTGCCGTTACGATCTATGATATCTGGACAAACTCGGCCGCCCATTGAATGTATCAATTTGACGAGCTTTGTCAACTCGTCTTTCTTTCGTATCCCTGTAAAACATGCGATTACTCCTTTCATGGAGTAGTTGTACCTAAATTGGCCTTTTGCGATAAACCAGACCAATATTCATATTGGCTGCTTGTATCAAGGCGGGAGGTCCCATTATTGTTTGTTTATTTGGAGTATTCGCTATGCTTTCCAAATAATCGCCGAATAGGTAATCCTCCTCGAAAGCGTATCCATTTTGTATGGTATACCAGAAACAATCGGATTTAAGTATGTGCGTCTGATTGTTCTTCGGCTCAGGTTTTGCTTGCGTGAAGTATAGCCTTAAGGTGTCCTTTGGTGAATGAGTGAACTGGCTGCAGCCTGAGAAGTGTTCTAAAAATGTAAACCTGAAGATTGTTGTTCAAAGGGCGGGCAATTTAGCCGAAGACTTGGCAAGAAATCGAGTTCGAGTAATTTAAGAAGACGAGATGTTTGAACTTGACATGCAGGAGAGAACGTCTTTTAAATTGTGCTTTTGTTTTTATAAGTTGGCAAGAGTGGGTCTTTGTCCTCTAGACAAACTTTAACGAACCACTGTGTGTTGGACGATCCCCGCAATAATCCAAATTTCAACGTAGGATTTTTTTCCACTGCGCCACCTCGAACGTTTGCAAACATATGAGAGTATAACTGTCTTGAAAGAGCTTCTGAATTATTATTAATACACTATTTATTTATTTATTTATTTAACAGTGGATCTGGTCTGGTGACAGTAATTGCAAAAGATGTCGAATTATGTACGATCAGAATATCCTACCAATTCACCATGAAAAGATTCACTCTGGAAGAGCAACGCTTGTAAATATTCGTAAGTCCGACGAAATAACCGTGCGACCTGCGTTCAACTTACGGCCGACATGATGGGCAATCCAATCTAGTTATTCGATCATTTTCGCACCATGCACACTCTTTAGTTAATACCACACGCACGCATCCACAGCGACGCCGCACATCATTTTATTTGGCGTATGCACTGTAAAATACCGATTCGAACTCGGCATGATATTGAGTTTCTTCGGATAGTTGGACATTACCATCATTGTAAATAGAGACTATATAGAATCTCTATATACAATGCTACCATCAATCGATGCTTCAATTTCGCCGTGAAGTCCCACAAAGTCCTGCATATGTGTTGTTCCAGTTTCGTATGATGCAACTTACTTTCGGCCAGCGGAGCACTCGGTGACTCACTGAATGTAACGATCCGCATCACCTGGCCTTTGATAGCCGCTCGTTTGCGTTTTAGAGCTGCCATAACTCCGGCAGGATCTCGCAATAAAATAAAATACCCAAATAATCCGCGTTCGATAGGACCAAATGTTTATTAGTTCGTGTTTAGGAGTTCGGATTATATTTATTGATCAAACAAAATGTTGAGGTGAACCAAAAAAATTAAAGACTCGTAGTAATTCAAATTACAAGAGGAAGTGAGGTTCTTATTAGACAAAGAGAAAGAAAAAGGAATAAGAGGACATACATTTTAACATGTAAAACGTTCAGCGGCAAACGACCACTTAAGCTGATCATAACCACACATCGTCGAACACTCATATACCCCAATATCATAAAAAGTACTGTACTTCTGTATACCTTTTCGCGTTGCATTGTCAAACGATCCAATCAACAAGGACCAACTGCCCCGCCGGCCTTCTGTTAAAATCATTTGCAGGCAATGTTTACACTAGATATCCGGGAAAAAGCTTCCAAACTAATGTACAAAACTATTATACGCGCAACATAATAATTTTTGGCAAATATTTTCCCTTTACTATTCAAACTGTCCCCCAACTACTCGAAACAAACTGTCGGTGCAATAACATTCCAATTTACAATTGTTCACGCTGAACTTCACCAACTAATTTCCGTTTTGTGAAACTTTGTGTTGAGTTTTTGTTCATCGCTCTAGACCACCGAGCTATAAACGTGTGTAATAGATGTTTGTCCAGTTCCCCACTCCCCAGTACCCCGTAACCAAATTGAAATGTCACTGTATGCTTTACAATTGGCATACGGATCGAAAATTCCGCAAAGGAACAAAAAATTACCAACTCTGTTAAAAGGATAAACTTTCCAATGAAATGCACAACATTATTTCACCCCTGTGGCAGGAGATGGCAAAAAATGAAACGGAATTCATCGAAAAATGTTTTCTAACCAAGCGACCCCTCCCTATATATGGTGTTGGCCGGTATTCGTCCCCGAACATTTTATTATTATTGCCATTCTTTCTCCGCGGAACGGAAAACAGAAGTTATCCTTGCGAGTAATGTCCAAGGACAACAACGTATGGAAATGTTTTTATCCTCTGTAGATACACTTTCGAGTTGAGGGGGATATTCAAACTCGAAACTTTTCGTGGATAATTCATTTCTCAGTGGGAACTGAGTTGGTTTGAGGAGAACAGACACAAAAAAAAAAAAAAAGAAGAATAGACTTTCTGGCCATTCAATTCCCGTGTCAAACGGAGTTTTGGACCATTTGTAGCATTAACTGATGGTACCTAAATAGGGTATAGCGATTTGATTGTATGGTTGTCACGTTAAGTGATATTTTGTTGATGGAAATGGCAACTACACAGAAGAGGGTCTAACTGCTGGGAATGATCGGCTTTAGACGTATTCTTGTTGCTGATTCAGGGCCGGAAAAGGCCAGTGAGATTTGAGAGCTAAAAATCAGCTAACTGTGTTTCCCGTTTTCAATTCAAAAATGTACTCAAGAAAGTCGCCTACAAATGAACTAGATGCCATGAATCTACCGGACATTCCATCTGTGGACAACTCATCCACAGACGTTCAACTGAATCTAAAATTTTGTGTACTTGTCACAAATTTTAGTTTTGTGTGAGTTTTTATTTTGGACCCAACGGAAGGGACCTACACTTTTATGCAGAGTCCGAACGACAGAGGCAGAAGCAGTCCCAAGACAATTATACAGACAGTTTGACAAACGATCGCGAGAAGTTGTGACGCTTAAAAAAACATTCAGTTTGTATTTACCTACCTAAGACTTACTTACTTAGGTGGCGCTACAGTCCGGGGTGGACATGGGCCTCAACCAATATGCCTCTCCAGTTAGCGCGATCTTTGGCTAACTGCCTCCAGTTGCGCACTCCAAGTTGGTTGAGGTCCCCTTCCACTTGCGCGCGCCACCTAAGGCAAGGTCTTCCTCTACTGCGTTGTCCCTCCGGGTTAGAATCGAAGACTCTTCGGGCCGGAGCGTTGGTGTCCATTCGCTCTACATGTCCCAGCCATCTTAGACGACTGATGCGTACCTTTCTGACTAGGTCGATGTCGCTGTACAGCTCGTAGAGTTCGCTGTTAAATCTTCTCCTCCAAAGCCCGTCAACGTAAACGGGACCAAAAATCACTCGAAGAATTTTGCGTTCGAAACGACCAAGGAGATCTTCATCCGCCTTTGATAGCACCCATGCTTCTGCACCATAAAGCAGGACTGGGATGATGAGGGTCTTATACAGAGTTTCCTTAGTATTTCTCGACAAGGCCTTACTTATCAGTTGCCGTCTTAGGCCAAAGAAACAGCGGTTGGCAAGTGTGATTCTTCGTTTGATTTCTGATGTGATGTCGTTATCAGAGTTTATAGCGGAGCCGAGGTAGATACTAACTACCTCAAAGTTATAGCTGTCTATCGTGACGTTCTGCCCGATTCGTCGATGTCGTGTGTCCCTTCTTGTTGACAGCATATATTTTGTTTTACCCTCATTCACCACTAAACCCATTTTTGCCGCTTCTGTACTAATACTTGCAAGCGCACCACTGACAGCTCGCTGTGTTGTACCAACAATGTCAATGTCGTCAGCGTATGCAAGCAGTTGCACAAACTTATAGAAAATTGTGCCTCTGGTGTTGGCTTGTGTGTTTCGCACAATTTTCTCAAGAATGATGTTGAAGAAGTCACATGACAGCGCGTCACCTTGTCTAAATCCTTTTTTGACATCAAAGGTCTCGGTGAGATTGTTTCCGACCTTTACGGAGCAGCGAGCGTTCTCCATCGTCATTCTGCACAATCTGACAAGTTTGGCAGGGATGCCAAAACTAGACATGGCTCTGTATAGCTCGTCTCTATAAACGCTGTCATATGCGGCCTTAAAATCGACAAAAAGATGGTGAGTATCGATCTGGTATTCTTGGGTTTTTTCCAGGATCTGCCGTAGTGTGAATATTTGATCGGTCGTTGACTTACCGGGCCTAAAACCGCACTGATAGGGACCTATCAGATCGTTGACGAATGGTTTCAGGCGTTCACACAATACAGCAGACATGATCTTATACGCAGTGTTCAGGAGACTGATGCCTCTGTAGTTGTCGCAGTTTAAAGGGTCTCCTTTCTTGTGGATCGGGCAAACAATGCTGAGGTTCCATTCATCAGGCATACTTTCCTCTAACCAAATCTTGGAGATGAGTTGGTGTATGCACTCTACCGAGTCATCTCCGGTTGCCTTGAAGAGCTCGGCAGGTAAGCCGTCTGGACCAGCAGCCTTGTTGGATTTAAGCTTAAAAATTCATAAGTTATAATAAAATCTATTAAAAACTCAAAAAAGTATTGCAACAAAAGATAAAATATTAAAATAAATAAATTGTCCAATTTCAATGAATGCTACAGCTTAACACGAAAATGAACACCCTTAGGGTACCATTCAAAAATCTATACTCGAAACTGAATTTCCTGCTTGTTTTATCCGCAGTTGGCGAATCACATTTTTTTTTAAATATTTATTTGGTGTAGATGCTGCAATAGTTCTACCAATTTTATGACTTTGGTAGATTTTTGGCACCAGCCACGGGCCGAATCCCAAACAAACAGGACCACACTCACAACGAGCGAGGGAGTAGCTGAGTATGCTTTACAAAAAAAAATAAAAATAAAAAAATAATTGAGACAATTTCAGAGATGGAGAAGGAATTATCCTGTGAAAAAAAAGAAGAAAGTACGAACAATTTTATTTCACCGATGAAAAACTCATGTAGGATTTAGATGTTTTGGTCGGTTCGGACAGATTTACCTGTTTGGAATTCCGGTGGTTGGATTATATTTTCTCTGATGGTTTTTTGTTGACATGATTCGAGGGCGGGAAAAAGGGAAACGACTTTACGGTCGAACACGCCAACGGAAGACTAATTGATAATGCTGCCCGTGAGCGCTGAAAAGGGTCCTGGCTAAGAGCGTTTTCAATTTGGCACTAAGCCATTTATAGTCGCACGTAGTCGGTGGACAAATTGAAGTTGTAACTAGTTTAGTGGGTTTTTTTTTAGAAACGGGGGATAAATCCTGAGAAGTCAATTAGTTTGTTGCATTACCATTGCCAGAATACCTACCCAGTTGTTTTTAGGTAATCGCGTGTGGGTGTTTAGGTACTTGCCGCAAAGAAGGTGTAGTTTGATTTATAATTTAAAATAAAAGTTCTTCAGGCAAAATGTGCCCAAAGTTTATTCAAACTCATTAAGGATACAGGTAGTTGTTGAATGATTTTGGGGGCAGTTTAAAAATTGCGATTATTATTCGGGTTGTAATAACTCTACGCGTAAAAATGCTTTAAGCCTTAAATTGATGACTAAATCTGGAAATGTACCTACTTTTGTTTCGAAATTGCCTCCAGAAGTATTTAGTGCACAAAGACTTACTAAAAATAATTTTTAACCTTCACCTTACACATTTTGTAAGTCACAATAAGTCATTTTTTATGGACAATTTCGCAATTGTGATTTTGAAATACACGACTGATTTCTGAACAGAAGGGCGTGTGCTGATTTGAACGCTTTTTTGTAAGAACTGGTAAACGCACTACAAGCCTTCTGCACTTTGCCTTTATATAGACAGACACATTTATGAGGTACGACCACTGAACCGTGAATGTTCAAATCAAAGCTCCGAGGCGGTATTTTTGGATTTGGGAATTTTGTGCTCAAAAGAACGATTTTGTGGCATGGCGCGCCATCCTTCATAAACCAGAGGTCATCCAAATCCATGTCTTCAATTTTAGTAAAAAAAAAAGACGGTTAATATGGCTCTGTAATGCACACCGTTCACCGAAAGTTTGTTCTCAGCCTCATTTTCAAGTCTCCCATTCTCAGCTACAGTGGCCACATTCTCATTCATTATCGTCTCGCACCGTACAACAACGGGGACCTTTAGTGTTGTCAACTAACATACCAGTCGCATGAAGTGTTTGCACAAACTTGTGTACAATAACTTGTCAATATTTCTAGCGGGAAACAGCTGTCAGTGTCAGCCTTTAGATATCGAGATATATTCGAATCATACCACCATTCTTTTCGTCAAGTGAAGAGCAGTAAATCAAGGGAGAACCATTCTCAGTTAGAGACTAAAATATAAATTAGTTTATTTTCAAGTATTTCTACTTAAATTTAGCCAAGGCAGCTACCATGGTTCGAGCATTAGCTAGTAGTTGAAGCGTTCAGAACTAAGAGCAGTAAATAATATCAAAGTACCACTTGAAAGAAAATTGATTAGCGGTAGGGGTAGAGATGAAGAAGACCACCGGTAATCAGCACAGAATTATTATGAAAGGAAGGGTATAAACCCCATAATAACTTCATCCACAACGGGTCATATATTTAAAAAAAAAAAAAACAAAACAGAATTCAAAAAAAATAAAAACCAGAGCAATAAAATTATTTTAAGACTATCTACTATTCCTGCAAATAAAAGATATACAAAAAAAAAAAAAATTGGTGCGACTGTATCCAACAGTCCCGAAATATGTGTATGTGTAAACACCGTGCGCGCGGTATGTGTGTAGCTTGATACACGTCATTGTGAAAAGAGGGAATTGTAATAATAATAACCGTAGGTAGGTAGGTAGGTAGGTAAATGGATGCTCTTGAGGCGGTTGCCACAGCTTCACTTAGACCATCAGTTGGGTCCATTGTGTCCAATTACGGGAACCATCCAGTGTAGCCTGTCGAGAAAAAGAAATATACCGCTTTGTATTGGTGACACATAGATTTAGTGTGAATCTCTGTTCTTAAAGCTCCGTTGTAACCTGATCCTCTAGTTCTTCCTACGAGTTAGTGACTACTGATAAGAAGTCTGTCTATCTCCTAGAACCACCCAGATTTAAGTATGAATCTCAGGAGTACTTTGAGATCAACATTCTTCAGATCCTCTAGGATCTAGGTCATCGAAGAAGTAACTATTGAGAATTCTCTGTCTGCTGTTTTTAAGGGCTGGGCATTCGCAAAGTGTAATAACCGTATTCTTGATATATTATGAAATAACAAATACCCGTTTGCATTTCCATCCCCGCAAGTTAAATGACATCAACTGTTACACAGTAAATGAAAGTGTCATTTGAATTTCATTCGGCTTGCATTGCATATTGTAGAGGTGCTAGTCTACGACATTTTTGTTAGTTGTTGTCCAGCTGTGATTTCTGCGTGCCTGGTAATTCACGAAAGATTTGGCACCGAATTTCCTCGAGATATCCGTCACAGGGAAGAAATGTGAGACCATCATATGAGAAAAACTGGCTTTATTTCACATCAACAAAAAGCTGACTAAATATGCCCCAGCTCATAAATGTATGTAATGATAAAAACGTATGCAATGATAAAATGTATGCAATGATAAAACACAGTGACGCATTTTCTGTCCCCGCAAGTTAAATGTGTGGAATTACTCCACCTGATTCCAAAAAATGTATGCAATGATAAAACACAGTGACGCATTTCCGTGACGCATTTCCGTCCCCGCAAGTTAAATGTGTGGAATTACTCCACCAGATTCCAGTAACGCGCGCTTAGATGTTTACACATCAATAAATGCCAATAAACAAAAGAGTAAGTGGCCTGTCGTGTTCAATTTGTAAAGCTTAAACTAAAAAGCTAAAACTGGCAAATTATATCACCATGCGTTACACTGCGAGAGTGATTGTTTAGCCCACTACCATCCTTAGTACAATGTTGCGGGTCCTTTTTGCCGAGAAGTTCTCAAACAATAATTTATTGGCCCCAAGGGTGCATTTGGTCCAATTACCTTGTCGAATAGGATGAGAAAATGTTTGACTCTGGCAAATACTGAAAGGATACCCATCGATGGATATTGATGATTGATACCATAAAAGGATCCACTTTGGTTGCAAAAACATCCCTCCCTAGACCACACAGATTTGCGTAACAAATTTCGCCCAACAAAACAACTTAATTCGTCTCTCCCATCCATATTATCTTGTTCTTTCCATGCAAACATAACTATATCACTTAAAAGTTAAGACATTATCATCCATCTAGGTGCCACCTTTAAAATACCCCTTGAAAATCGCTACAAGGCATAAGACATATAGATATAGATACCATGTAACCAGATAACTCAATTAGTATGTACGGTATCGATAGACTGCCAAGTAGAATATCCTGTGAAATTCCGAAGCATACATGACGTTGGGGAAGGGGCAACACTATGCAAACACCCTTAAGTCCCCGAAAGGGGATTAATTTCAGCACCTTCCAACTGAAAATACCTAAAGGATTGTACCCACTCACCGGGTGGGTACATCACACTAACTTTAGGCATCTGGTGTCTAACTCGTTCACCACTATGCAAAGATGGATTATGAAAGACTACTGGTTTTTGTAGCCCTGGGCACTGTACGGAGTGCTGGCCGCAAAACAATAAGCTCGCAACTGGCCATTGGCCTGCAGTGAACTCTGACGTGCCGTCTTACTTCTGTGAGGCGATTCCTTTTGAGTCCCCTATCTCTGCTTCGTAGGCCTATTATGTTGGATTTTATCCCACAGTTGACAAAAAAACTACGTCGAAGGACATTTTTTGCTGTGCTTTCGAGTAGCCATGCATGCCGATATAGTTGACGCGTATGATGTCTGTTCTTTATCGAAAGACAGAGAAGTGCCAATTGGTATTTCGGCCCGAATAAATCGCTCTCCAGAAGGTGGCCGAAAATCGATATTCAGACCTTTCACAAGTGATTTGGGTTTCGATTTCGAGGACTTTTCTCTACATGTGACTGTCCAGACAGAGATTGAAAATAAGGAAATAAATCAGAATCTGTAGAAAAAATAAAAATACATAACACCCGACATAAATCAAAGCGAAAGCAAATATTTCAATCATGGTATGGAATTTTTTTGTTATATTTTTTTTTTGTTAAGGGCCTGACGGAACCGTGGAAAAGTGATTTAAGTGCGAAGAAGTCGTTCAGTCAGGGGAACTATAAATTATCTGGTGAAATCGAAAGTGTAAGATGGGAACTGTGAATTTAAATTGAAACGCGCAAAGTTTGAGGCCAAGTGCCAAGCAACCCTTGTCACAATTGCCTGATGGGTGATTTAAAGTTTGGGTTTCAGGATTTTGCCTGCGAATTCGAAAAGAGTTATGGTGGCAAATAAAGTTATTGTACTACATGCAGAGTGAGTTGGTTTGCCCGGTGACAGCTTGGGCTTGGAGGGACAACAAGAGCGGTGTGAGAAAAAATGGCAGTGTCTTTTAGAAAATACTGGATTTTTCAGCATTGAGTCGGCAGCAGTTTTTTCCTAATGTAGATGAGAAGGAAGTCAGTTACTAATGTTATTAGTGGCCCTTTCGGTTACTCAATCAATGATCCATGCTATGGCGGAGATTAAACGGAACAACAGTGCCAACTAAGAAATGTACAGAATGGGCCAAGACTTTCGTTTCCATGTAATCATACCCTTTTAATGAAGGGTTGAAAATAAAGGGTTTTCCAATAGGAGTTGCTATTTTGGTATTTAAAGAAAAATGCCATTTTTTGAGACAAATGATCGGATGTTTATTTCATAATAAAGAGAAAGATATGCCGTTAATAATGAAGAATAACATCAACACCAAATGGCCATCACGAGCACGCATACAGGACCATATCCTTTTCATGAAATTTTCCATAACTAAATCGCAAAAAGGCTGCCCTATGTCCTCGATAGCCGCACGAATTTTATCTCGAAGGTCTTGAATCGACGCTGGTCTGTTGGCGTAGACGTTATCTTTCACGTGGCTCCAAAGGAAGAAGTCGCAAGGTGTTAAATCACAAGATCTCGGTGGCCAATTGTGATAACCTCTTCGAGAGATAACACGGTCCGGAAACTTTTCCCGTAAATGATCAATGGTTTCGTTGCTTGTGTGGCACGTTGCGCCATCTTATTGAAAGTAAACGTTGTCCAGATCAATACCATCCAACTTCGACCATAAAAAATCATTATTCATCCCTCCATAGCGCAATCCATTCACCGTAACTATTGATCTAACCTCATTTTCGAAAAAGTAAGGTTAAATGACCCCGCCGGACCATAAACCGCACCAAACAGTCACACGTTGACGATGGAGAGGCTTCTCAACAATAACTCTTGGGTTTTCCGAGCTCCAGATGCGACAATTTTGCTTGTTGACGTAGCCACCGAGGTGGAAATGGGCCTCATCAGTCAAGATGATTTTTCGATGGAACTCCGGATCATTTTCATGCATTTCAAGGACCCAATCAGCATAGACACGACGTTGTTGATGATCGGCCGGTTTGAGTTCTTGTGTTAACTAAACTTTAAAAGCCTTAAGACCCAAGTCTTTATGCAAAATACGGTGTAATGACGTTTGTGGAATGCCCAATTCCAAGGAACGACGAGAAATGGACAAACTTGGCTTTTCTTCAACACTTTGGGCTACAGCAGAAATATTCTCAGTTGTTCTTGAGCGACGTGCACGGGTTTTATTCTTCACATCACTTACTTGTCCCAATTTTTCTTGCTCGAGTTTTTCCACCAATTTCTGTATTGCGGTCCGACAAGGTGCTTCACGACGACCAAAAAATTCTTTAGTTTTGCGAACTGTGACTGCAAGATTTCCACCATTTTTGGAGTGAATTTTAATAATTTCAATGTGCTATTGGAGCGTGCATCATTCTATTTTTATTAATGGCGTTGTTTCTACTTGTCAAATGTTTAAGAATAAGAGCTTCAAAAGTGACAGCTACCGAAATAGCGGGTCATTCACAATAACACCTCTTGTTGGAAAACCCTTATATGGAGCAAATTGCAGATCAGAATATTCTTTTACATGAGGTGTAGAATATGAAGGCCGGCTCCGTTCATACCTTGCTTGACTCTTTAAAGTGTTGCCGGTATAATTTGCAAATTTTCCAGTGTTAAAACTCGTCTGAAGTAAGCGGATTGTTGATTGTAGAGCTTTTACGGGTAGTTAGGTATACATCCAGACAAGATCTGAAGCCGTTTTTAAACATGACATGGTTTGAATAGTGCTCTCGCAACAAGTTCATTGTCTCCCCACAGGTGGACACTTGCAGTTGCACGGTCTGGCTGTGACGTGACATCAAATGTACTCAACATTACTATGCGTTTGCACGAGTTGAAAGAAGTAGTATTGAGGCATTTTTCTATATTATAGTGGTAGGCTTCATTTTCGATGAAATGCTGTTAATACATCTTTTGCAGGAGCCAGTAATCTCTGAAGCTCTGCTGAATAAAATTGATTACCTAACTCAAATTAAATTAAACTAAATTACATTTTAACTAACTACTAATAAATTATAATAATAATAAACCTTCTGCAAGCAGTATGACGAATTTGGTATAAGGGACGTTAGTGGTGATTCCTTGGGACTCCATCTGAAATTTTGCCTGCCCATAGAACCCGCTCAGATGAGAGTGCGCTTTGTAGGTCGTCATTCATCGATAGCTCTGCCTCTGTAGTACTCCAAACTTTTTGGGGGTCACTTAGTTAAAGCTGTTAAACCAACTAGATTTTGTGAGGGAATGTAGGCGCAGGATTGTTTTTTATTTAAGTAACTGCACGAAATCTTTTTAAACGCTGACATCATTGACATAAATGGAATGACTTTTTGAGCTGTCAGTGGAGCTTATGTGAGCACTGAACAGACGTGGCAAGTTGGGGCCATAAAGCATAAACTAAGTATGAAATAGACTGACAGCTTTTCTACGTCTCCCCGATTTCCCCGATTTCAATATAAGGCCTTCCCTCCTACCTAAGGCTACCTGAAATCCGGAAGTGTAGTCTGTTTTTTTTTTCAAGTATGATTGTCCCCCCCCCCCCCTGTCTTTAAAATGGTACAAATACATGAACTCAAACTGGACTACAGTCAAAGTTGCTTCAACTTGTCAATCTATTTAATAGTAGTTCATGGTTGGGACTATATCGGTGACCTTAATCATACTTGTATTATTCTTTATGTTATAATCGCCATTCATAAGTTCGAAGTATACTAAATGATTCTGTCAATTCTAAGGTTCTGGGGTATCAAGTGCAGAATTGCTCTTGCCAATCGCTGTTTTTGAAAGACTTAAAAGGCAAGACGAGTGAAAAGTTATCATAGAAGCAATTAGCCAGACGTTACCGGGATTGAAAACAATCTCAACCAGCATGGCCTATGTGAGTATGAAGCTTTGAGTGGATTGAGGTAGATGGCCAGTCATTTCATTTGGCTTGTTGGATTTTCTTGCTGTTGGTTGACTGCTTGTGTCTGGTTTTTGAGGCAATTCCCAACTGAATAGTTTCTAAAATCATTCTTCATATTTGTTAGGAGGGCTCGAGTTGCCATCTGCTTTTTGACAGTCCGCCATTTTCAACTGCTAATCGATGTTCCTGGCTTTAACGATCATATACTCACGAAGTGGACAGACAGGATCCCTATAGTGCATAGGGCAACACTCAGTTCAGTATATTCCTAACCAACTACGCCTAGGGTTTTTTTTTTTCAGTGCCTTATACGACCAAGAAATTTAGAACTTTCCTTAACTTTAATATAGTTGAGAATTAGTCCTTTTGCCTAATCAGGACTTTAGTAGAATGAAATTCGCTATAGTTGAAATATGCTTCTATACCTCCTCTCATTTGCACCAGTTTAAGAAGCTATACACATGAGAAGGTCTCTCGCAAGAGACACTGCCCACTCGTTGATAATTAATAAACATAATACACATATAGTTCTTGGGATTGAGGAAGATATGATCAGGGCAATGTCCTTGGTGTGTATTTTCCAGCGTTCTATTCAGTTTCCACTACATTACTGTTTCACAATCAGGGCCCCATCTGTTTATTACCTACTCTGAGTCTTTTTTTACGATGACACAACTACCTACTCACCCATAATAATTTGTTAAGAGTGTGTCAACAGTTTGCGAGGATTGATGGTTAAAGGAGGCAGGAATGCGATAATAAAGGAAAAGTTTATAACCCCACTCCCCTTCAAGTAATCCACTGCCCTAACTACCGAACCTATACATGCGCTACCCACAGCTTTGACAAAAGCCTACACAGCACAGAAATAGAAAGAGCGACATTTATCGACTTACAAGGTATCACAGCACACGAAATCCTTATGCCAGTATAATTCTTCAAAAGACATCTGTGCCAACAACAAAATCCTTTCCTTGATTGATGCCATTCCATTTCCTTTGCTTTATTTTTATTGTGCTACCACCACGACCGAGTTAACCTTATTCCTTGGCTATACCACTCCTTGCCGCCCACAACTTTCCAAGGTAATAGGTTACTGCCTCCTTCTAATACACTGAAAGCTTTCGTCTATGATTTCAAGGATATTATTTTACACGGAATCGCAAAAGGGACACTTTATTTATGTGCACACACGAAATGTCG
The DNA here is from genome assembly GCA_946477585.1 of Cheilosia urbana. Classification (NCBI taxonomy): domain Eukaryota; kingdom Metazoa; phylum Arthropoda; class Insecta; order Diptera; family Syrphidae; genus Cheilosia; species Cheilosia urbana. Next base: position 10,689,019 of record OX297854.1, on the reverse strand, counting down.
TCCTCTATAGGTACAGAGCAATGGAACACGTTTCACAGATCACTTCCCTACAACAGGCGTATCGTCGGTCGATTCACTTTGTGCTATACGGTGTCAGCGCCATCACCAACACAAGTCCCAATCTTTATCCTTTCGGTCCTTTGTATAATTCACAAAGGTGGGTGGGTAAAGCAAAGGACAAAAAAAAAAATCGGAAATTTATGCAAATCGAAAGATTGCGGATAGATTTGGTTGCGGGCCGGTAACTTCAGCTATCCTTCTGCAGTCCTGAAATGGATATTAAATCCGATTCAAAGTTTCATTACTAATACCATGTATCTGGTATACACAAACACAGGCCATGTCGATGGACTACAGAAGGGTGAACTTGTTTCCTGTTGCCAAAGCGTGTTTTTTTATTTTTCTGATGTTGTCACACAAGAGGGCGCAAGTCTGATGAGGGTTTGATTTTCGTAATCGTTGGCAATAATTCAAGAAGTCAAACTACGGTCTCGGGTAATTCATCAGGACGTTTCATTTTCTCTGCAATTTCAGGTGAAGGTAAATCTTTTGGGGCATAGCATATGATGAATGCACGTAACCCTTTTGGATTTGAGTCCAAAGCCAAGGTGCAAAATGGATGATACAACTGCTGGCAGAAGACACGTGTCTTTTGCAAACCATGGCATAAATATATACGGGATGAAAGTGAAAGTCAATGAGTTTTATTACTTTGTCTTGCGAGAGATGAGGCAACAGGCAAGATTTATCCTGGGTTTTGATTTTGATTATGGGGAAGAAAGTCTGGAAAATTTAAGTCGACTTTGGAACTATGCTGAGAAAGCAAAGGAATTCACCTTGAACGCATCTGTAATCTGTAATTTTCAGAACGGACCTTTTAGATCTGCAAAAAGTCGTGATGACTTTTCTGTACCATCACACACACCCTTTCTCAGCCTTATAGCATTCCGAGCACGATGCGCCTGACCAAATAGGCCGGGTTTTTGCTAGCCGGATCCATGGTTCACCAAAGGAATACCGAAACTCTGGTTAAGAGGTCCTCTTTATTCGCAGTACTTTTACTTATTAATAATTATGTACAATGTTTTGATAACGTCTAGACTACGTCTAACTACCTGGCCCTACGAGTCTACGACGGCGTGGTTGCTTAGCGGCCCAACGATAGCGTGGTTCATATTCCTAGTGGCCCGACGAGGGCGTGGTTCCTTAGCGGTAGCAGCCCAACGACAGCGTTTCAGGGGAAAGGAGGGGGGGAGGCAGACGTTCCTTAGCGGCCCAACGACAGCGTGGTTCCAGGGGAAAGGAGGGGGAGGGGCAGAGGTTCCTTAGCGGCCCAACGATAGCGTGGCTCCAGCTTCCATGGGAAGGGAAAGCAAGCCAGGGGGGATTGCTGATACTGCTTAATTAAGGCCGATTTCGCAAAGAGAATTCAGCCGCAAACATTTAGAACAGGAACCAAAGTCACTTTCTAAAACGGGAGCCTTATCTGGCTTCTGTTACACATTATTGGTACGAATCACACGTAGATAAGTCTCTCCGAGCCCGAAGCCCGAATGCTTCTCTCATTCGGATACTCATGGTTTTCCCACCTTTAAGAGAGTGTGACTTCTACGTTGCCAATGTAAATTCTCGAAGTCAAATAAGGGATTGGTGCGATAGCTGCCCGTGGAATGATTGCGCCTAGTTGGGTACTGCAAAGACAGTAGTGGCCATCTCTAATCTACCGTAGCGGCTCTGAAAGTGTGACGATCGGTGGCATTTCGTTACAGGGTGTGCAATATTTTAAACAGTTTGTCCGAAAATGTAGACTAATATTGGTAGAGAGATTATCGTTAACATCATTATGGGAAATTGTGAAGTTTGATCAGTCCACTTATTGGTTAAATGTGCGCAAATACCTATCAGATATATAGTCGAATAAGCAATATAGAGCCGAATGTAAAGTAAAATAATTACAAGTTTGTACTATCGTAAATATAGCTCAAAGGTCTAGAGCTAACTGTTTTGAGAACGAAAAGAATTGTCGTGATTGAAATGAGTCCACAAGACGCACTTAAGCCCTTAAAAAGGGTTCCATGTTGCTGGGGGTGTAACCTCATTTCCATTCCTATCCGGAACACCTTGGGCCTGTGGTACTGCGTAAAAAAATGAAGAGTCTAAAATATTGGGCCGTTTCATTCCCAACAAATAAAAGCTCACAGTGGTCTTGAGAAATCTATATGACTGCAGGCAGTATATGGACCAAATAATTATTTATTTATTTATCTACGCACTGTACCTACTTGCAACTTTCCAATTTCTATACCAAAGAGTCAACACAAAGAAAGTTTAAAGCCTAACCCAATATTTTCCTCTTACCCACTTCAAACGTTGAAGGAAGCAGCAAACGAACGAAAACAAAGCGACATAATAACTAAATCAGTCAATGAACACATACACAGTTATACCTGCTTGAGTTCTGATACCGTCCCAATTGACTTGTTAGCTATGGGCTTTTGCAGGATTTTGATAAAAATCACCCCAACTAGAAGAAGATTTCTGTTTTCTTTTACCTTAGAAAGCAATCGGGCGCCAAATCCTTGTAGACACACTTTGGAGACTCTCTGTAAGACCTTTATCATTCCATTTCTCTATGGGACAGAGGCTTTAAGGGTAACGGAGGTTAATTAAGCTGTCCGTGGTAGTTTCGAATGATCTTCGGGTTGTAACCTCTTACTAGCCTTGCGGTAAGCGATTTATCATCGAACTTTGCGACTTGTATAAAGAGGCATTAGGGTTGGACTCAAGGTTCTGGAAGAGTCAAAATTGTTTTTACAAAATTCTGCTTTCAAAATTTTGTTTTCAAGATTATAGTTTTCTAAAAACCTACTGCTTTCAAAATTCTGCTTTGGAGAACATTTCCTTTTTTATCTTTTTAATATTGTTCCTTTTTATTTTCTTTCACTGTTTTTTTCCTTGAAAATTTATTTTTTTTTTAATAATTTTTAATTTTTTTTATTTAAAAAGGTTTTCTATATTTATAATACTTATTTTCTTATTTTTAATTTTTTTTTATTATTTCGCGAGCATGCTTTCTTTGAATTTTTTTTCAGAAAGGTGCACTTATGAAGCTTGAGCTTCTAGAGCAAACTGAGCTGATGAAGATAGGTTATACTGCTGCACTTTGAACCACTAGCGGAAGATCAAAAATGGCAGTTACCTCTAGTTCAGAAGTTCAGAGTCATAAATGTTAGTTTTAAATTATTTAAAGATAACAATAAAAATGAATTTAAAATGAAAAAGTTCAGAGTCCTTAAATTGTGTCGATCACAGAAGTCAATTCCTGGCGATAAATTCTTTTCGAAGCAACCTTCAACGACTTCAATCGTGAGCTCAGTCTTGGATAAAACCAATTCTAATCCTGAATCCACTCTCCCTTGTTTGTATATCCTCCTGGTGGCTCAAAGGTCCTTCAAAGCCATCTTACTCTAGGTATCTCCTGAGATATATATGTACATGCTCACAGGTTCCGCACAGATGAACAAACGTACAAATCATCAGCAGCGCATTTTAAACACGAAATTAAAATCAAAATAAATTATCCTCATGCCACGGCAACGTCAGGAGTCATTCCGAACATGCTCCGCGCAAAGTAAATCACTTCTCGCTGCATATCACGACCCACTTTCATCCGCATCATCATCACCATCATCAGCATAGCATACCATCACAACATCAACGCTAACAACAATAGCGCAGAGCGGCAGCACAAGCACGCCAAAGCACATCAAATAATGGCAGCATAACAATACCTATACCACCGTGGTATCCCCATTCTCTTTGTCATTTGTACGTTGAATGGATTTCAATGTGCCATGGCAAAGGAAGCACACAGATTCCGGTTCGTCTTCCTTGTCACTGCGGCGCGGCTTGACTTTTGCTGCCAAAACAAATGAGAAAACAAAACAAAACCACCAAAGTTGTAAAACCGTGAACCTTCCGACTTTTTATTGTCTCCCTAACACAAAACAGACATCTAACACCGATAATGAGAACACGAGCAAGGAAATCCCAAAACCCATCATCATCCAGTTGCCGTGCCATGGATTGACGTGAACTATTTCACGGAAATGACAGGAAATGAAAACCACTACCGCACGGCCTGCGATGCAAGTGGGATTACATGGCTCGTGTAACTACATCCGGTACCGCGGCAGGACGCAGCAGAGTGGGGTGGCTCTGCTCACCACCTTTTTATTCAGCAATTTAATATCCCCGGGCTTTCACATCCTAGTTCCTTTACACTTTTAACGAAGTCCATATTCTCTTAACCACATTTCACGAGCCGTGAATCTAAGGAAACCACAAACGGATTTGTATGCTTGTGCTGCCAGTGATTTCAGTTCAAGTCCCTTTGTATGGATGAAATGAGAATGATGATGTCCCAGCGCCAGCATTATGCCCTAAGTGGACGATAAATAGGATTAAAAGGATCGCTTTTTTTTTTGGTCCAGTCTTCAGCATCATCCTTGTTCGTATAACGATATTATCCCAAAGAATTGCGCGTTTTTTCCATGCACAATGGTAAACTAGGTAAAAGCTGAAACTAGAATAGTATAGGCAACAAGGCAGTTTAGAGTATAATGGCCGGTAAGGACGACAAGCTACTATCGACAATAATGTGCATCTGATATGTTTTTTTTTTCCCCATTTTCCTGATGGCACACTTTGTAAATTATGCAAAACCACAAAAGGAAAATGCTTGAGAAGATAAAGACGAAAGACGATGAGGACGTTCAGGAATAATACCTACTAATAAATGGTGTGTGCGGCTGTGGCTGTGGCATGTGCCTTGCTCAAGGAGCTCTCTACGACTCTACCTCGCTCAATAACAGTGAATTGTCGGAGCTGCCCCTTTTTTGTGTGCGTTCGAGAGCGATTTAAATTTGTATTAGTCACGTTCTGGGGGGATATTGTGATCCCGGAAATAGAGACACTATTCAGTATGTAGGTTCAGTCTCGGTATGGATTGTGGTGTATTATTTATACACTCGGAGAAAAGTGTTTACAAATTGGAACGGAGTGATTTGAGGTTAATGCTGTTTAAGGTTTAACAAGCTTCATTTGGAGTATGAAATAACATCTTCGAGGGAGTTGTGGACACATGAGCTTGTTGGGCAAGCGTCAACTTTAATAGAGCATTTTTCGAGGCGAAGGAAATTTTTTACTGGACTTTGGTAACAAATTCGACTAACAGATGTCGCTGTTTAACTTATATTAGTCAAATTGAAGGCGCAGTAGCTTAGTCGTTAGTGTGTTGGACTACTATGCGAGTGGTCCAGGTTTTTTTCACTGCGCCACCTCTCGCGAACGTCTGACAAACATCCGAGAGTATTACTGTCTTGGAGTCGGCATAAAATTGTAGATCCCTTCCATTCGTTCCAAAAATGAAAAACTCACACAAAACAAATGGTTGTGACTTGTGAGAAGCTAGGCCTAGGGTCCCTCCGGACCTGTTGCGCCAACTATTTATTTTTTTTATTTAGTCAAATTGAACTACTTAACTGGTGCGCTAGGTCGACCTTCCTGTTAAAAGCCAAGTAAAGGCGTTAAGCTCAAACAGAGTTTTTTTTTTTGCTGCAGAATTTTAAAACCGAGTTTTTTAAATCAAAAGAAAATGCATTGGCAAAAAACAGCTGCACGTGCTAATTTCAAAATACTAATTTTTGTTATCTCTTATTTTATGATTGGGTTAAACTACTCATAAGGGACATAAGCGCTATGAGGAACGCCCCAAAAAACCTTCAGAATGGGAATAGAAATACATATTTAGAAAATAGCATTTAAAAAAAGACAGGAAAAACGCCACAAAAGTATCCAATATAAACGCTCTGGAGAGAGCCCCAAAAATGTTTCACAAAAATGGGTGTAAGACCCCAAAAACTGCCCAAAAATCGAATAGAATATTCGTGTTGTATTTGGCAGTTTCGCTCGACTTTCCACAGTCGTCAACTTCTGAGATGTTGCCGGTTTTTTGTATGTCTGAATTTTCAGTGCCGCAAACTCGTGCACTCACTTCCACTGCAGTTGAAGCAAAGTTAGTATTTCTTAATTATAATTTGAAGTTAATGTAGAATATAGGATGAATGAAATTGAATTCTTTAATTGAACGATCGAATTCTTTAGTTCCGAAAAGCGCTCGAAAAAGTTAGCGAAATCTTCTGCTTCAAATAGGCTAACGGCGTCAAATCCGCACGACCGAGGCGGCCAAGCGACTGGACCATTTCGTGAAATAACACGTTCTCCAAACTTGGTTTCCAATAAATTGATTGTGACATTCGCTGTGTGGCTTGTGGCGCCGTCCTGTTGAAACCACATGTCCTCCAAGTCCATATCATCCAATTGGGGCCAAAAATATTCGGTTATCATTGAACGGTAGCGATTCCCATTCACAGTAACGTGCCGGTCTTGATCATCACGGAAGAAGTACGGCCCAATGACGCCGCCGGCCCATAAACCAAACCAAACCGTAATTTTTTCAGGATGCAATGATGACTCATGGAGTACGTGTGGATTGGTGCCTGACCAATACCGCATATTTTGTTTATTGACGAAGCCATTCAGCCAGAAATGAGCCTCATCGCTGAAGATGATTTTTCGATGAAAATCCGAATCATTTTCAAATTGTTGCTCAGCCCAATTCACGAACATACGACACTTCTGGTGGTCAAGCGGCTTCAGTTCTTACGTCAATTGAATCTTGTAAGGATGTAGGCCAAGATCTTTTCGCAAAATTCACCACAACGACGTCACAGAGATGCCCAACTCTTGAGAACGACGTGTGAGAGACACATTTGGGCTTTCTTCAACTGAAGCCTCAGCGGCAGCAATATTCTCGACACTACGGGCACGTCTTTGTCTCACTGGCACGGGAACATTTTGTGGACTCAACGTTTTCCACTAGACGCTCAATTGATCTGCTAGGACGATAATGACGACCATAAATTGGACGTAGCGCTCTTATCGTTAAGGCCACTGACTCCGAATTTCGGTAGTAAATTTTAATAATTTCGACTCATTATTGGCTCGTATATCTTTCCATCATAAAATGGCAAACCTTACTGAAGAGAAATGTCAAAAGAGCGGCAGGAAATTCGTCATCGTTTGCTGTCCCTGTCGCTCTACTTTTGTAGCGTCCCTGTTGAAAAACCCTTGACATTCCAAAAGAACGCACTGGAATAAATGTCTTAAATATACCACCAAAATATAGCCAAGATCGCTTTAAAAACCCAGCAAAAAACGCGCTAAAAGATGCCGAAAAACTCTTACAAATCATGTTCCAAAAAACACTTCAAAAAACGACTGAGGAATGTGTCAAACGTGTTTTGAAAAATGTTAAAAACAAAAAAAAAAACATTTTCACCAGCAGTTTATGTTACCTGTGAAGCAGCGTTGCCGCCGTAATATTTCAAAAAGAGGACTAAAATTGTGCCCGACCCGGAAAAAGGAAAAGACGAATACAGCAAAAAATAAAATGTCCATGGACATAATGTCCGTTTGGGACAGAATTAACGTCCATGGACATTATGCCACCCCACCGAAATTTTCAATTTCAATTTGGACGGGTCGGGACGGGTCGATGTTGCCAGCCTTTGGCGGCCATGTTGTTTTCGTGGACTTTGTCTAATCTGGTGTTTATTATTCAGTCACTGATCGAAAAACACCATTCCATAATATTTTATTATCAAAATGAGTGTTCATCAGTGCAAACATTGCGCGGCCCTCCAAATTCAATTCTCCAACGTTTGGTGGCAAAATTCAAGGGAAAAGGTTCGGTGAATATTCAACCTAAAAAATGAACCGCTAGGCTCCGTGCCACCTTGTTATATTTTTAATGACATACATGGCTCTTGCAAAAAAAAATTTTTGTTGATAGCTTACACTCAGTTTGTTTAACTTATCGTCTAACCGTCCTTATTAAAAAAAAATTCCAAAATAGTTGGGGAAGAAAATGAATTTCCAGTATCCGCAAGTGTTTGCTCGACGAGAATGTAAGAAAATCGAAAACGAAAATATCTTATTAAAACATCCAAAAAAGTAAAATTTGTTTTGCAATTTACTGGGTAGAGAAATGTCAAGTCAAGTGAAAATACTTAAATACAGAATTAAAAATAGGAGTAAAATAAATTTGTCTTTGAGGAGTACGGTAGTACAGCAGATGAAAAAGGAGAACAATACTCCTATTGTAGTACTTTCGGCAGCGCTAATCCTGAGGCTCAAAACCCACAATGCTGCTGTGAAGTTCCTTAGGGTTGTCATCTAGGCACTTTACTTTTTCTTTTATTTTTCGATGACATTCAAGAGTCTCATTTATAGTTTGCTTTGGTGAGGTGAGATGTTCAATAAAACACGCCAATTGTAAACTGACGATGAAGATCCACAATCCTTCAGGACTCCCTCGATGCGACATCCTTGGCAAGAATTTCTCTCAGTGCAGTGCACAAGTGCATCCATTCTTCCAATAACATTTTGCAATAGCATCTCATTTTGCACACATTCTCCAATGAGGACACTCGAATGTTTACTGATTGTTCGTTGTGGTGGTCCTTAACAATATTCCAATGATGTTGGGTTTAACTTAATGAGGACATTTCCGTACAGAAGTATAAAATCGATGGTCGATACGATAGCAGAGCGCAGTCAAGCGCATCATCTAACTTTAGTTGGGTAAGGACTGCAATTTCATGCCAAGGTGGCAGTGTGTTGTTGGTCTTCTTTTTTTTCGCCTCACAGTACCTCCTTAAAGTTGTCATAACCATATTTCCCCGGACGTTATTGACTTATAAAAATATTTGCTTGCTGCTGGATTCTTAAAGTTTCTTTGTTTCGTTGGAGGGGCGGTAACAGACGTGTTGTTATTCTAGTCAAGTAGTATGGCTGACATTGAAAAAAATTAAATCCTTTTGGCAAATAACCAGTTCAAAGGAAATATTATATCAGTCTGAAAGTGTGCTGGACGGCGAAGGGGCCGGCGAATGATTTAATTCCGTTCGAAACGACCGATGGCCTTGAGGGAAAGATAATTTAATAAGATACATGGGAACATGTCCCGAACATATATCCTGGCTGACCGGAAGAGATACATCGTGGTGTAGGTATGCAATGTGATGGTCAGAATAGTGGGTCGCGTTGGTCTTTTAACCGAGAAAAATGGATGACACTCTCTCCACGATAATGGAACATTCACTCGATTTTCGCAGCCCATTGGGTATTCACTTGGCTGGTTAAAGGCGCCGGCCTAATGGGTTGCATTTCAAACACAGGAAAGGACATTCACCTCTTGTGGATGGGCATTCATTTTCTTCATATTCGCATGACTTCTTAACCGATTCACTCAAATGGCACGAACAGACCAGAATTTCTGGCAACTAGATCCCCAAATCAGCAAGGACATCAAAAATAATTTCCCATCAATTCGTTTCATTCCGTCAATAGCTCTATAAAGTGCGCGTAGACAGTGCGCGTCGACATTTTTGCAAATTCGCGCATAACAATATAAAATAATCAAAAGCGGCAACGCTGGCAATGTTTATGTGTGCGCCACGGTTGAGAGAACAAATCAAAATCGCAACTATTGTCTGAAACAGGAAGCAATGTGAAGTCTAGTAGTTTCACCGACCGGATGCGCATACAATACCAGTCACCATCAAAAAATCCCCCCCACATAAAACCATAGATTTATATAAGAGAGCATAAAGATCCTTTTGCAGCAAATAATCCTTCTACTTAAGTGGCATTCCGAGACACTGGGGCGAAATGAAACGTTCGCAATAACGGTAATAATGAAAGCGTTCAACGACTACAACGACGTCGACTGGTGGTAATAAATGCTCATGCAGTGAAAAGAATATACTTTGCCTGGGATATATCCTTCAAGTTCCGAAGTTGCGAAAAAAAAAAAAAAAAAATAATAATGGTTGTTGAAATAGGGGACATGAAATCATAACAAAAGACAGAGAAAAGGAGGCGATGGACTGGTGTTTGTTTTCTCTTCTCTTTTTTTTTTTTTTTTGTATAGAGAATGACAAAAACTATTCGGGAAGGCATTTTGATGGACAGAATGCCACCAAGATTTACACACATATTGAATGATGTGCGAGGATAATAGTTGGACAGTGGGGGCGGGCTTAGTGTAGATTGATGCAGAAAATTAAGTCAATTATTACAACCGTAAAGGGAGGCTATGTACTTCGATTTTGTTTGGGACAATTGATTTTTTTGGATACATAAGTACCAACGTTTTATGTAAGAACCTGTGCCTTGATTTTGTGCGGTTTTTGTCGCAATTGCGATAGGGAACGTTGTGTGAGTGTACCGCGCACTGGACCAGGGTAACCATTGTGCAAAAATTTGACACTTTTTTCGAGGACTCTAATACAATTTGTTGGTACTTTTTAACTTTTTTTAGTTGAAAAAGGAACTTCGCAAACATATTTATTTTGAAATCACAGTTTTTGAAAACTCTCCGAAGTGTCTTTTACACAAAATTGTATCAGGGTCCTCGAAAAAAGTACCAAGTTGTCGCACAACGGTCACGCTGTTGTCAGTTGTTCTCATCCGACATCCTTCTCGCAATCTAAATAGGTTGCGTGTAGGAAAGCGCGCCTGGAATTTTCAGGAACAAGACTACAATAGAACAGGAAATATTGGAAGCTGTCAGTTCTCGACATCACGCACACATTTATAGAATCCGCATATACGTGAACCCTTTCCGCAACCGCAATTGCGACAAAAACCGCACAAAATCAAGGCACTGATCTTGTTCCCTCAATTTTTTTTTTTATAACTTCAAGCCTTATAATTATATCCAGTTCTATTAGTAGGTCCTGTTTTTTTTTTATATGCTTCTCCCGGGAAAGGCGAACCTATAACGCTTCAACAGCGCCCCGAGATGCCTGCAGATGTATGTTTGCTCTGCACTTAAATTGCTGCAAATTGTAGTCTTCTGGAAATATATCCCCAGGAAGCGAGTTCCAAAGTTTGCTTGTCCTGTAACAGAAGGAGTTTTTGAAAGTTGATGTCCTCGCGGTTGTCAAGTGTACTGTATGGTCATGAGCATTAGCAGCATGTCTTGTTGGGCGCCCAAAAGTTGCATTTCGAGGGATAATGTCTTTGAGTTCCTCAGAACATCTACCATGGAAGTACCTATAGAACAAGCATAGGTCAAGTATAGTTCAAACTTACTTACTTACTTACTTAAGGTGGCGCTACAGTCCGGGGTGAACCTGGGCCTCAACCAATACGCCTCTCCAGTTAGCGCGATCTTTGGCTAACTGCCTCCAGTTGCGCACTCCAAGTTGGTTGAGGTCTTCCTCTATACTGCGTTGTCCCTCCTGGTTGGAATCGAAGACTCTCCGGACCGGAGCGTTGGTGTCCATTCGCTCTACATGTCCTAACCATCTTAGACGACTAATGCGTTTTCTGACCAGGTCGATGTCACTGTACAGCTCGTAGAGTTCGCTGTTAAATCTTCTCCTCAAAATCCCATCAACGCAAACGGGACCAAAAATCACTCGAAGAATTTTGCGTTCGAAGCGACCAAGAAGATCCTCATCCGGTTTTGCTAGGGTCCATGCTTCTGCGCCATAGAGCAGGACAGGTATAGGTATGATAAGAGTCTTATATAGAATCTCCTTAGTGCTTCTTGACAAGGCCTTACTAATCAATTGCCGTCTTAGGCCAAAGAAAAAGCGGTTGGCAAGAGTGATTCTTCGCTTGATTTCTGAGGTGATGTCATTTTCAGAGTTAATAGCGGATCCGAGGTAGACAGAGTCCAAAGTTGGTTCAAACAATCTGAGAATTTCGTCCTGGAGCAGCTGCGTTCTAGGCCTTATGCTCGTCACTTCTTATTATTTTTGCAAATGATTAACCATATCAGTACCATGGTTAGCCGACAAAAACCTCCCCAACTTCATGGTGATGGGTGGAGACCCCCCAAAGGGGGCATTCGGTCATAGCCTGATTTGAATGTGAAATCATTTTAGCAACTCAGCAGCACGAATCTAATATAAATTGCAGTCGTCCCTATTTCAATATATCACAGATAGGAGAGCATCCAATTAAATCCACATGACAGCTGGTTGCGGTGTGTGCGTCGAGTGTCGTTAATTACCAGCGCAATTCCCAAATTCAACAATTCGCCAGGTATGTCAGCTAGGCTTAACCGAAAATGTTCCCAAACAGCGAATGCGGGAAAAAAGAACTTTTTAATTAAACTTTAGATATACACACCCGTCACCGAAATAAAATCACCGCTGAACACTTAGGCGTATGGCAAACGTCAACGTTAATAAATAAATGACCCGTCTGTCGTCCACCGTCAGCGTCACCATGGCACACATGAACGTATAGGTATGGCGCCGCTGTAATCTCCTTTACAGGACCTTCCGCTGAACACATTCATCTGAAACTGAAACAGAATTTCGACATAATTGCGGTTATCATTGCCAGGGGTGAACGGCCTGGATCGGCAGCCGACGGATAAACATATGCCGGTCCATTAAATTCAATTTCATTAAATCGTCCTTAATAATTATTGTGATGCCGATGACGGTGACTGCGGATGCAGATTCGGTTGAATTTCCTCACCGCACCAAGGCACACAGTGCCAGAGTGAAAATATTACAAAAAATCGGACACTGTCCTGCGCAAAAAAAAGGATACAAACTTCCATCATCATATTCGGCTATTGTGGCAATCAACATAATTCCTGTATGAGTGGTGTAGCTTTGTAGCTCATTTCATTCCGGCGCAGCATAGGGTATACCGTGTACCGTATACCGTATACCTTCACTATACAGTTCTCGCCTGCAGTAGCGACTCCATAAACACCAGGTCCCACAGGACATACAGCAACCGTTGCAGTCTAGTGGGTAGTGGGTTTGAACTTCAACCAGCATAATCCTGAAAATTATTCATTCCCGGTTTGTTTCGTTTATTATCCTTGGAACGAAATGTGCAATTATATTCCATTTGCCGGATGGTTTACCTTTTTCCTACTGGACATGGGATGAAGCCAAAGCCGGCAGCACCGACGATGCCGGGTTGGGTTAAAAAGTTGTTATCCCTTCAGCCAGTATAGTTGTAGCAGGATTCATTTTCTTTGTCGTATTTCATCCGAACAAAATGATTGTGCACAACCGAGTGTATAAAATGCTCTGTACACTCTTCAAACAACACGAATCCACACACACACAGGCGTTGTGTACAGGGATGAGGATGGACGGACAGTTCGCCAGCATGTTTGAGCGCAGTATGTGCGCTTAGTGTTTGTTTTACTCCAGCAAAAAAAGGATACGAATGTGGAAAAAGGTTCTTAACATGAGGAAAAACTGTTATAGTTGGTCAACCGTTAAAATAAGGATAAGCGCCAGGCACATAGAGGAGATAAATAATTAAATCAGAAAAGAAAAGAAAGGAAGATGAAACAAAATGGAGAAAATAGATTTAGTGAGCGGAGCAGATCCTTTAAAAAGGATTAAGTTTTAAGCAGTGTTATACGTATCATTTAGGAATGTCTGCATGTATGTGTGTGTGTATGCTAATCGCTGGGAGAAAGTTTAAAATGTTGTTCCAAAGAGTTAACTTGAAACGTTACCAGTTACCACACTTTGCGGGGCTAACCAAGTTATCATGGGAGCGAAACTCCGTACGGAACTCAATTTTTTAGCATTAGCAGCTGTTCTCTGCGTTCTACTAACCAATTGTTGCTATTAGGAGGTGCGAGTAATATGGCTAATTCAATAAAAATCTAACATTGGGTAAATGGTGGCCCAAAATAGAGTTACGTACCTAGTTGGGGTAAATTTTTGGGGTCGTTTTTTTGGCGATTCTTTCAACGCGTATATTCACGTGCTTTGACGCGTTTTTTGATGCGTTTTTTTTACGCATTTTTTCGAGCGATTTTTGTTGTGCTTTTTGGCGCCGTGTGTGTGTTTCCGACGTGTCTCCGACGCGTTGTTTGGCGGGTGTTTTCATGCGGTTTTTGACCCGTTTTCGGTCCCTTTTTTCGCTGCGTTTTTGACGCGTTTGATGCATTTTTTCTTGCTTATTTAAACGCAGTTTTTGACGCGTTTTCTGCCGCGGGTTTTTACGCGTATTTGGGAGCAATTTTTCACGTGTTTTTCGGCGTTTTTTTTTTCACGCGTGTTTTGATCCGTTTTTTTACCTCTTTTTTCGCTGCGTTGTTAACGCGTTTGACGCGTTTTTTCTGTCGTATTTTAACGCAGTTTTTGACACGTTTTCTGCCGCGGATTTTCACGCATTTTTTTGAACAATTTTTCATGTGTTTTTCGGCTGGTTTTTCTCACGCGTGTATTGACGCGGTTTTTTTCGACGTGTTTTTTCACCCGTTTTTGACAGTTTTTTTTACGCATTTTTGTTGTGTGTTTTCACGTATTTCCAACGCGTTTTTTGACGATTTTTTTTCAACGCGCAGCGCAGTTTTTGACGCGTTTTCTGTTTTACGTTTTTTTTTTTTGAGCAAATTTTCACGTGTTTTTCGGCGGGTTTTTTTCACGCGTGTTTTGACGCGGCGTTTTTCGACGCATTTCTTCACGCTTTTTCGACGCTTTTTTTACGTATTTTTGTTTTGTTTTTCGGCACTTTTTTCGACGCGTTTATTCGAGTGTTTCCAACGCGTTGTTGCCGAGTTTTTTTCACGCGTTTGATGAGCGTTTTGGCCCGTTTTTCGACCGCTTTTTCCGCTGCGTTTTTTGACGCGTCTGACGCGTTTTTTTTTTCAAGCGTTCTTTCCCGCGTTTTTTCTCCCGTACTTTAACACAGTTTTTGAAGTGTTTTCTGCCGCAGGTTTGTACGCGTTTTTTGGAACGTGTTTTTCGGCGGGATTTATGATGGGTGTTTTTACGCGCCATTTTTCGACGCGTTTTTTTATGCTTTTTTTGACGCTTTTTACGTTTTTTTGACGCATTTTTGTCGTGCTTTTCGTCGAGTTTTTCGACGCGTTTATTCACCCGTTTTCAACGCGTTGTTTGACGAGTTTTTTCGCGGGTATTATGACGCGTATTTTTTGATGCGTTTTTTGACCCGTTTTTCGGTCACTTTTTTCACTGCGTTTTTTGATGCGTTTGACACGATTTTTCTGCCGTAGGTATCTTAACGCAGTTTTTGACGCATTTTATGACGCGGGTATTTATGCCTTTTTCGACTTGTTTTTTGATGCGTTTTTAGGCGTGTTCCGACGCATTTCGCGTTTTTTTATGCAGCCGATCCATTCCGATTTTGGAGTTAAGCATACAAAAATTCGATGTTATTTGTAGGAGTAGGTACTCGTTTGGTGATGGACCATCTTAAATTCAGTCATTCCTAGCTGATGCTGAAAGATTTTAGGTTACCAAAACTTTAAGTTGCACAATATTCGCAATCAATATGCTATAGCCAAAATAGCCAAGCCGAATAGATACTTCCACACAAACTTTTCATTTGCGTTGATATTAAATTTCATTATTTTCACTTTAAATCCACCACTTTTTCCAAGACACAAATACGAACCAATGTAACATCTTAGCTAGCTATAAGTGCAGAGACGAGCAACTCATCTTCATCTTCATCTTGCCATTTCCATTCAGCAAAAGGCAGGTCAGATATAAATAAGCAGCACGAAATTGCTTCTAAGAAATTTGTGAAATTTAAATTCTTCATCTGTCTGTCTGTGGAAAATTTAATTTTGATTCCATGCCCTTGTGCAGTTTCCACTCTACTCGAGATGAATCGGATTCAGGAATACCCTTGAACGTAATAGCAAGAACCAAGTGTCTGCAATTTGGCATACATAGAAAACATCAGCTGGAACTAGCTGCCTGTAGCTCTATATAAGTTAGCAACGTGCGAGAGAGCGTATTTGAAATTCAAACTCTGACTACTACGGCTATACCCTTAATCCTGCTGCTATGATTGCCACCGTTTTAAACACAATATCAAGTCGTTTTCTTTTCGTTCATTTTGTTGGAAAAGAGATTATTTATTTGAATTTTATTCAAAGTAGCCAACCCCTTTGCCTCTTATGTTTAGCGGGAGGATGCACCGTTTGCCAAAGGACTCAAGTCGGACATCCTTACCGTGGACTTGATGATGAATCGTCTTAACAATTTGCCAACGAATGAATGTAGAGCACAAGACGATGACAGGGCATGTGAAATTGTGTGCCGGGCTAAGAAGTGTACCGTACACCGTACACCGTACACCGTATACGGCATGAAGCATGATGGAAGTAAAGATGCGAACTGGAAAATGGTATCTCAATGCAAAGTGATGAGAGTTTCAAGTTTCAACTGAATGTGAATGGTGGATCTGTATATAAGTTAACATCGAGATGAGGCAATTTACATGGATGATGCTTTTTCAGTTCAGTGAAGAGGAGTCCAATTAGATGTAAGCAAGCCAGGCAAAAATAGAAATAAAAAGTGAAAAAAAAAAAAAAAATTGTTTCCAACAAAAATTAACATAAATTTAAATGAAGGCAATTAGTTGATATATTCAGTATTCGTAAAAGGAGCAGCAGATTGGCTGAGAGGTAATTTGTTTAAGTCCTTCAAAGGGAGTGCACGAAACACTGATTGACTCGTTCAGCAGTTGGTCTCTCCAGCAGCGCAGGCCTTAATAATTGGCAACTTTTCCATTTCCATAGACCCTCTATCCATTTCAACAAAATTATAGGATGTAGGACCTCGTAAGTAGGCCTTCTTTTTAAGTGAGAGGACGCCATCATTTGTGGCGTTGTGACCTCGCGAGCTGTTCTTAAGGTTCTTATAGATAACATCAGCGTCGATATTCCTAAGCTCACTCTCACTCTTTCTCGGTAAGGGGTGTGGTCCTATTTTATTTTCACAGAGAGGCACTGCTCTCAGTTTTGTATTATACCCAAAGTAAAGATAAACTGTTACACCATTTGACTGTCTTTATTAAATTTGTAGTAAATTTAAAATAACGTCTATTTTTCCTTTTTTTGTACTTTTATTTTCCTTTTGACAAAATTAGACTTCTTATGTTCTCGTGACTTCTTCTTCAATGTCAAGATGGCCGCGATCCGCCTGAAGTTGGCTGCGGTTGTTCTTTTTTTTGTGTACAGTCGTGACCATCTTGGACAGTAAGAGCGAAGACTACATCTTAGACAGTAAAAACGAAAATTATCCTAAAGCTAAAATACTACATCTCGGCCAATCTGACAAAATGATCGACTCTGATCAAATAATACTAATTTACAATATTACTTTACAATAATTCTATTACAATCTACAGATACATACAATAATAAACGTTGCCTTAAAACAGCTGTTACTTTTCAAGTTGTCCAAGAACGGATATTTTTTGCTTCGATTACGCCATCATATGGCAGCTGGGTGACCTGACAATTTTCTATATCCCTGACTATGTAACGGTCGTGTGGCAGAGTCTTGTGGATAACATATGGTCCCTTGAATTTAGGGACAAGTTTTTTGTTGGTCCCAATAGTGGTATCAACATTCTTTATGACGACGTAGTCACCTTCTTTGTAGGTTCGCGCTGGACGATAGTGTTTCTCAAACTGTTTTTGATTATATTCTTGAACCTTTATTATGTTCTTAGCCGCTGCCTCTCTTAATTTAATGAGATCTCTCTGTTCGTTGTCTAGTTCCTTATCATCCAGGAACTCTGTGAGCCTATCAACGATGGCACCCCGCTGGTTTACGCCAAACAGAAGCTTACTCGGGGTTGTACCAATTGATCTGTTCACTGTGTTGTTCAAAGCGTATTCGACTTGACACAGTGTTTGTACCCAATCCGAATGTTGCATCGGTTCACTAAGTTTTCCCAACATAGGGGTAAGGATTCGATTTACTCTTTCCACCTGGCCATTGGCTTGAGGAGAGTGAACGGCGACTTTGACATGAGAGATGTTTGAGTCCAGAAGGAATGAACTGAACTCTAGGGATGTGAAGCAAGTACCTCTATCGGAGATTATTCTGGAAGGCCTACTGTAGTATTCAAAATATTTCTTAAGGGCGGCACAGACCTCTTTAGTACTCGTCGATATCACCGGATACAACTTCACGTACTTAGTGAAGGCGTCAACTACCAAGAGAATATGCCTCCGCTTAGATTGAATAGCTGGCAGTGGCCCAAAGTGATCAAGATGAATTGTATGAAATGGAAGAGGCTCCTTAGGGATGTGGAACAAGTTACGCCCGCGAGTATGTACAGGAGAAGAGTGCATTATACATCGAATGCAATTCTTCAGGAATTTTTCTACCTTAGATGATATTTCTGGAAACCAGAAATGCATCCGGATTTGTTCACAGCACTTAGTTAACCCCAGGTGACCGATTTTCTCGTGGATGTGCCTAATAAGGTTCGTTTCCATATCAGAAGGGACGTACAGACAAAGCCGACCACTCTTAAGTTTCCTAAAGACAATACCATCTTGGAGTACATACAACTTTAAGTTTTTCGAGCACAATTTATCCTTCAGAGCGGACACGATCGGATCACGATTCTGAGAGGCCCGCAACTGAAAGTCAATGTCCTCAGAATTTATTACAGATACCACGTGACACCGGCTTAGGGCATCGGCGTCACTCATATTAACGCCACTTCTATGTTTGACCTTATAATTATAGTTCTCAAGCTCGAGGGCCCACCTGGCAATTCTTGGGTTGACGTTCTTTTTATTCAGGGTTAGCGTAAGCGAGCTACAGTCCGTGACCACAGTAAAGGGAATTCCTTCCAAATATACTCTAAAACGGCGAAGTGCCGATATTATGGCTAATGTTTCGAGCTCGAAGCTATGATATCTGGATTCTTGAGCTGTAGTGCTTTTTGAAAAATAAGCCACCGGATGAAATCTTTTATCATCTTGTCTCTGAAGGAGTACAGCACCATATCCCAATGAGCTGGCATCACAATGAAGCTCGGTTTCGAGCTTTGGGTCATAGATTGCCAACACTGGTGAAGACGTCAAACAGCGTTGTAACTGTCGGAAGGCATCTTCGCACTCTGCGGAAAAGTCAAAATGTTTATCCCCTCTTTTCATAAGATCGTAAAGGGGCCTAGCTATGCGAGAGAACGAATTAACAAATCGCCTAAAGTATGAGCTTAGGCCCAGAAAAGAATGAAGCTCTTTACTGTTCTTGGGGATAGGGTAGTGTTGTATAGCCCTTATATGCGAGTCACTGGGCTGGATGCCCTGGGCGGTCACGTTGTATCCGAGGTATTCTATTTTTGTAAACGCAAACCGACATTTGGAGAGCTTAAGTTCCAGTCCATTTTCAGCAAGGCAATGCAAAACTTCTCGCAATAGCTTAAGGTGTTCAGGAATATTAACACTTGCGATCAATATGTCATCCATATACACAACAATCTGCTTGGCTTCGACAAATCGTCGAAGTACACGGGTAATAAAACGTTGAAAAACGCTAGGAGCGTTCTTAAGTCCGAAAGGCATTCTAAGGAACTCGTATTGACCGTCTGGAGTGACAAAGGCAGTAAAATGTGTTGAGCCAGGAGAGATCTTTACTTGGTGAAACCCACTTTTAAGATCTAAAAGAGAGAACACTTTCTTCCCGCATAAGTATTCAATACAGTCTTCGATTAACGGAAGGGGATAATTATCACGAACAATATGTTTATTCAAAGCGCGGTAGTCAATACACATGCGCGTTTCACCCGACTTTTTCTTAACTAGGACTAGAGGCGAGGCATATGGGGAGTCGCTGGGCTTTATAATTTCCTGTGCTAGAAGATCCTTCACAATATCATTAACCACTTGTTTCTCAGCAAAAGAAAGCCGTCGTGGACGACAATAGGTTGGGGTGTCTGTTACAAGTCTGATTTCCATTTCATACTCCAGGGGTGCTATCTTCGACTTATCGAAATTTATATAATGCTCTTTAACAACAGTGCGAACCTCATCAGCAATTGAGCGATCAAGCTCTGGGTTAACCTCAATACTTTCAGTCGGCTCTATTTCTATTGCAAAAATGTCATATCCATTCGGATCGAAAGGTTCTACCGTATTCACAGGCTTCGGTTCAAGTACGGAAGTTACATAAGTACTCTCGCTATCAAAAACACTTCGAGGAACAGAAACACCTTTGGGTAAAGTTATATTTTTTTTGAACAAATTTTTCGCTCCCGCAACCGGAATGTCTCCACAAGACTCATTGACCACTCTTAAATCTTTATCTATCGTAAAAGCTGTTTTACTACCTAAATAATTTGGGAAATAAGTGCACGAACGCGAATTGTTAAATTTATTTTTATTTTCATCCGACAAGAAAAGTTGCTCTAAGGACTCAGTACGTTTATAATTCATATGTAAACTGACATTAAAATCTTCAAGGATATCTCGGCCAATTAGGAGAGGTATAGGTATTATTCCATCTGGAATAATCAAAAAGGAAACCAATTTAACTTGAGATAAAAGTTTAAGATAACAAATTATAGTACCGTATGTGTAAAGCTTAACATCTCCTAGGCCCTTATAGTTAGAATAGACTAAACTTCCAATCTTAATGTCCTCAGGCAACGCGGATCTCCGAATAAAACTAATCGGACTACCAGTGTCCAACAGAGATGTAAAATTATTTAACGTTGTGCACTTATTTTTACTTAAGATAAAGGCAACGCTTACCATTTGTACGGCATTAAGTTTACATGCGATCTCATCATCGCTATCTTCATGTACAGCTCCAACTCTTCTCATTTTTGTCGTCTTTGGGCAATCTTTGTAGGTGTGTCCTATTTCAGCGCAGCGGAAGCAGGATCCAATTGGTCTCTTTTCCTTCGGGCAGTTTGCAGCAAGATGTCCGTATGTGGAACAATTAAAACATCTAATTGTGCCAGCCGTTGTGGTGGTTTCAGCGCTCCGGGTCTTTGTTGTTGGGCCTCTAGTTGCAGTTGTTACCTTTGCTGCCCTTCTCTTTTCATAGCGAGGAAGAAGGCATTTCAACTCTGACATTGACTTTGCAGAGTAGAGCATCGAAACGTTAGACTGCGTATCGCCGAGTCCGTCTATAACAAACTCTATGAGGTCCGTGTCGTCGACATCAGCATATGCGGCTAACTCCTGCATCGAGAGAACGTAATGTAGCAGTGGTTCATCACGACGACGTGACCGCTGGCCAAGCTGACGGTAGATTTCGTGTCTGCTCACTCGCCGGTCAAATTCCTCCAGAAGAAGTTTCCTCAATGCTGTCCAGCAATCCACCCGGGCTGTTCGTAGCAAGACTTTGGCAGTGCCCTGCATAAGCCGACGCGCAGACAGGTATTTCATGCGCTCATCACACCCTAATGAAAGAACGACGTCCTCGAAGTCAGTAATCCATTTACGAATACTGTACGAGTTATCGCCAGAGAAAGGGGGAATGGCGTTTTCAATATCGGAGAAATCGACTCGTCTTCCTGGTTGATGGACAGTTTCCATCTCTGCCAATTCTCTTTTCAGCTCTACGATTCTCTTACGTCGTTCCAAACGTTGGATCTCCTTTTCTTCTTCAGCGTCAAGTTCGGAGGTCAGATCGTCTGATGCAGTGTGAACGCCTTGGTATAAGACGCCTGCGCGAGGAAGGTCGGAAGCGATGTTATTCGGAGGGTTTGGAGGACTATCGGATGTCATCTCGGAAGAGTTGATTGCGCCTTTGTTGGCGGCAGTGGTGACAGCGCAAGTTTCGGCACGTGTTTCATCGGTATTTGTGGTAGTCGTTTTGGCACTGGTAGCGGAAGGCTCTTCAATCACGGGGTTCTCATCAGCGGCGGCGGAGGTTGTTGCGGAAGTCCGAATGGTAGAGTTCATAAAAGTCTCGTCGGTAATGGCGGAAGTTTTAGCAACAGAAGTAAATGTATTCGGAACAGAAGTAGAATTAGCCGTAGAGATCTCACCTGAGTCGCTGTCACTGTGCATAATTTCGTTGTATAGTGACCTGATTTGCAGCAATGTGGCTGTACTTGGAATATCAATTCCAGCTGAGAGTACGGCTTCGGCCAACTGGGTTTTGGTGAGATTTCTCGTTGAACGGCCATTTGGATCGGTCGACATCTTTGGGATCCGTGGGTTTTTCTACACAATTTGTTTAGTTTTTCCTTTGGATTATGTAGTACCCCACATCTGATGTTGTAGTAAATTTAAAATAACGTCTATTTTTCCTTTTTTTGTACTTTTATTTTCCTTTTGACAAAATTAGACTTCTTATGTTCTCGTGACTTCTTCTTCAATGTCAAGATGGCCGCGATCCGCCTGAAGTTGGCTGCGGTTGTTCTTTTTTTTGTGTACAGTCGTGACCATCTTGGACAGTAAGAGCGAAGACTACATCTTAGACAGTAAAAACGAAAATTATCCTAAAGCTAAAATACTACAAATTATTATTTTCATAATTGTAAGCTTATTAGCTTAAATATTTCATTGGTTCTAATCATACGTTATAATTTAGTCACTAAAGAGCTACGATTTTAAAATGTAATTGTAATTGAAGTTATACCGTTTTCAAGATTTAGAAATCAAAACGATGACAGTTTTAGCTTTTACAGAGTTTAGGATTTACAATTTGTATGCTATGCATTTTTTATTGTTTTATAATTAAGTTGATTAAACATAAAATACAAATCTTCTTCAACATCCAATATGGTCATGCATCTCCTGAACGCTGGTGTCCAGATATAATATGATGCCTATTTGCAGTATTGTCCTTTTTTATACGGCCTTTTGTGTCGGAATAAAATATCCGTGCAGGCGCCACATTAACTTCAATGCTGCGTTGTATAAATTAAATAACAGTGAATAGATATGAGTTCAATGTGTGCCGTATAAGAAGAAACTATTATGTAGATTATAAAACAAATTTCCATTATTAATATCTGCTTCACGTCTTTTTAAAGCATTTCCCTCATTGATTGTTCCCTTGAAGGGTTTTCCTTTAAAAGCAAAAAAAAAAGCTTACCAAACGATATATACCTACACTTGGCTTCAAGCTGAAAAAAAAAACAAATGACAGCTAAACAAACTTGTAAGAAGACAAAAAAAAAATCAGGTTTTAAATGACTGTAGCATAATTATGGTAAAAAGTACTGAAAAGTTTACAATAAAGTGGAAAAACAAGAGAAAATCATTGTAGAATTGAAAAAAATATGTTTATAAAACTTAATTGGTAACAGCTGAGAATTTAAAGTAATGGGACATGTGCGCTTTGTAGCAATATTTGAAGAAAACACAACTCTGGCCATTTTAAACCAGCTTTGTTATCCTACAATTTTTTTTACATTTGAAAGAAAAAGATAGCCCAACTGTTGAAGGGATGGGCTTCGGGAAACACTCTATTGTCTTTGTGACAGCGTTCAGTCGACTAAATTCTCATTTCCTGATTACGTTATTTTTATTTTTCAACATTTTTTTTTTTAAGAGAGTGATATTTAAGTTTTGAGACAAATGTGAGCCATTTCTCTCTGGCTCGGAGCATTGAACCAAAGCTAAGATACTTGAGCCAAATAACCCATTTGGGTACTTCAGCACAACCCTGGGTTTCATTTAAAAGGGAATGGGGACATTTCAGCAATCTAGTTTAGTAAGTTTGACAGCAGCTGTCTGACTAGATTTATATCGGTTTTGATTGGCTGAAATCGGTCATATGAGCACTGTTCTGTTTCAGTTGACGTTTATGGACGGGAAGCCGACGAATCTAGAAAAGAATTTCGTCACTGAGTACTAAGCTGACAGTTCGCGTAGATGACTGACGTAGAAAAGGGACGTTCCCGACCAATATAGTTCTTGCGTTCAGGGTACATCTTATCTAGATCAATCTAGCAATAATCGTAAGCGCACCCAAATGCAATACAAATAAACACAGCAGATACCTACGATGATAAAAAGGACCATAGTCTGAGTAGCGGTGGTTGCGACCGACAAATAGCAGCAGCAGATTTCTTCGGACAACATATAAACGGAGCAAACAGGAGTGATCGAGCAGAGCGTCTCCAGAGCAGTCGACATCTTATTCTATACAGTCCACCCTTTTGTGCAAAAGTAAAAACCTTTCATAAATATTTCTTTATCATCTCAAGATCAGTGCGTTTTCATCAATATCGAACAACATTTAACATCTTTTTTTATCTATCCCACATTTCGTACTAGAAGAGGGAAGATTCCCCTTTTATCCTTTCATCAATTGTTATATTTCAATCCCCCCAAAAAAGGGTTCTCGGTTTAGAAAAAGAACTCCCTTTGGTGCACATCGAAGACCTCTTAAGCCAACATGGCGCATGCAGATTGCTAAGGAAACATGCTTTTTTCAAAGCTCAAAACCTGTCTAATTTGTATAGTTATAAAAAAAAAACAAAGTACCTAAAGTGGGTGTGATTACTGTTGATTTTTAATACAGACACCCACCCTACTAAAGACCGGTTTGGGTTTCATACTGTACCTACATCAGAACAGAATTCTCACATCTTTTCCCATGAATGAATATTTAAAATAGGTGCGCCCAGCCCCCATAGTGAAGCAGACTCCCGAATAAATTTGCTCGTAAATATTTTCCACTTCGAAAAACTATGCACACTACGCGCCTAGCTCGAAATAGTTGCTCGAATTCCCGCCAGATAAATTTTCAAAATTAGATGAACACAGCTATGGTGCGAGAAATTTCAATCGAATTTCTCAATTTTCCTCCTTAGCGAAGACGTAATCACTTCACTAACCCTCACCCACCCCTCCCAAGCCATGGTATTTCCGTAAGACGCCAAAAGAATGAACATCAATTTCCGCTGTTTAGCGCCCAAACTATAATTATCCCATGATCGTCATCATCATCATCTTCATCAGGGAACCCCGAAATCAAACCAAAAATAGTTGTGTGTCTATGGGTTGTGAACATTCCTCACATCTGACATTTCACACCACATTAAGTTGTCTCCCAAAGTTAGAAGTGGTAAATTAAGTGGTGGGTGCGACTGCGACATCAAACCACCAAAATATCAAAACGAGAGGCACTACACTCATCCGAGCGTATAATATCCTTTTCTATCGTAGCGCGCATCAAAGGGCCGATATGTCGGCATTAATTTCCGCTAACGAGCTCAAACTTTCGCACAGCACCTGTGAGTTTGCCCAAAAAGGATATGAAAGGATGGAGTCCCCGATATCGCACGATGATTTGCAATATTCAATCAAGCGGTAGAATGAATCTATAATTTGTGATGGAACTCGCAGAATGTCTCCCCTACCATGAGTGGTGGATGGAGGTAGACGTACGTACGAGTACGAGTACAGCTCGTGGATGGTATTGTTAATTTTGCACCAAGACTGAGGCAGTGTTGCTGCGATGACATCGGTAATAAGGAAAATTATAATTAACGACTTTATTAGCGTTAATTATCCCATTATGGGGTTTAGAATTGCAAATGAAATAGCATTTGGTCGGATTATGTATGTGAGTCCAGGCGATTTCAATTCGCTTAGCAATTAATTGTGGAAAATCGGGGATGACGATGGGGATGATGGCTGAGTCATGGATGGCTGATTTATAAACACTTGTGTCTGTAATCTGTACACACTGTTTGTAATAATTAGTTCAATTAAAGGTTTAACTCGATATAGGAGTTTGGAGGGGTGTAGGAAGTGCGTATTGTTGGAAATTGTTATCCTAATTCATTTCATATTCGTTAAGGACTTCTGAGTATAAGGATTGCTTCGCCAATGACGTCAATAGGTATAGGAGTTGTTACGCAAAATTGGTAACTCAGTGACTTTTAATTAGCCCCTAAGTCAAGTGCACTTCTCATCGACTGCAGTTCGTTGTATAGAAAAAGCTATCACAAGTAATTATAATTTTACCAGACTCGATTGCATTTATTATGTAAGGGTTTTTCAAAAAGGACTTGACAACTCTTTTTGCAAATAAAATGCAAGCTAC
The DNA here is from genome assembly GCA_946477585.1 of Cheilosia urbana. NCBI lineage: Eukaryota > Metazoa > Arthropoda > Insecta > Diptera > Syrphidae > Cheilosia > Cheilosia urbana. The sequence goes on along the minus strand of OX297854.1, from coordinate 10,663,088 downwards.
TTAAGATAACTGGCTTAAATTACTATCAAAGCATTAATGAATGGAATTCCACTTCGTTCATAAAGATTTTCGAAATATGAGAAATCTTAAAAAAATAAATGATATAAAATCATTTAAGAAATGGCTTATGTTTCATAAGTTAAACATAAAATCAATACCAATTCTAGAGACCTTCAAAGGTTTTTTGACAGTTCGAACTTTATTTTCATTACCTCTTTCATCCCCACAAAGTTTTGTTTTCGCGACAAAAAGTAGCCCACTCATTTGGCATGGGCATGTCTCGAATCTAATTTATCAAATTAAAGAATGTTATGTCCACCACGTGAACGTATGCAGCGATCAATACGTTGAACCCAAATTTCGATGGCTATTCCAGTTTTAATATTGGTTCTGAGCTCCTCTAACGTCGCGTCGCCGGCTTATTGGCATAGTTCAATGATTTAATGTAGCCCCATAAAAAAACAGTCTAGAGGCGTTAAATCACACGATCTCGGCGGCCAATCGATGGGTTGGCGGTTCTTAACTATCCAGTAACGCATATATTTAACTTTCTCCATTACGTAGTAAGAGAAAGATTATTGTTTTCGTTAAAAATTCTGAAAAATTCGGTCCGGTCTGTCTGTCTGTCCGTCCTTCCACAGACCTACAGCCTAAACGGCCGCCCGGATTTCGTTCAAACTTCGGATTTGGGGTATGTGGGCTTACAGTTCGGGCCGTTTTTTATTTTGCAAGGTAACCTCAATATTAATGGTAGGTACTTCCCATACAAAATTTTTGAACAAGTTTGATTTGCTCGAAAACGGTTCTAACGATTTCAACCAAAATTGATATTTAAGCTTAAATTGGTGAGGTTGCCATGACTACATACCCAGTTTTTGGCTAAAAATTCGAGTAAAGGTAGGTACTTTTGAAATTTGGACACATCTCCAAATTACGATTGTAACAAAAATTCATTTCTAGGGTAATATGGTCATTTCCAACTTAATGGAAAACTCAGTTTTTCTCTGTATTATCGCAAAATCGATTTTTGAAGAAAAGTATTGTCTTAAAAATTTAGTTTTTCTTAGTTTACCTGAAAACAGCAATAACGATTCTGACCAAAATGCAAACTTAGAGTAAAATTGATGTTCTAAAAAGTATTTCGTACTTAATTTTCAATTCGAATCACCGAAAACGCTAATTCTTAAAACTGCTCATATCTCGAAAACCCAACGAAGTTATGCTTGTAGCGCGAACAATAACTTATAATCAGTTTTTAGCTATAAAGTTAACAAATAGTATTTTTCAAACTAAACATTGCAAACGTTGGTACTGTTTTGTCTGTCAAATTTTACAAAAACCGCTCTAACGATTTTGAACAAAATACACAAATATCAGTGTTCTAAATAAGACCCCGCACTTAGTTTTTCTCAAAAAGTTCGAATAAATCCGTTTTTTAATTATTTCTCAAAAATGACTACCCAAAAGCCGATCTCTGCTCTCATATATATTTTTAAAACTCAATACCAACAGCCATTAGAAATGCAATAACAGCAACGCAAAACTTATTTTTAGCAAATAAATATTACCTACTCACTTCTACTTTTTTTCAACCATTTTGAATATTCACCTTTAAATAATTTCAACAATCACAATCACACACGTTCATCGTGATATTAAGTTTATAACTGTTAATGCTAATTCAAAAACAAATCTCTGAATTCTTGCATATACATATAAATATATGTAAAGATATCGATCTATCACGAACATTTATTTCCAATCATTGACAACTTAACCCAGCGTCATATAATATATTCCAGTCAAAAAGAAAATCATTCCCAAATAGATCAAAAATCAGAAACTCCTACTACACTTGCTCTCACACTCAAAAACATGGAAAGTGTAAAAGCTATAAAATAGTAGAGTAGGCTCTTATAACTCTCTAAAAAGAACTTGCGACAGCTGTCTGTTTCTAGAGCTTCAGCTTTTATAAACTAAAAGTGAACTTTATTTAACACAATGAATTCCATTTTCTATTTTTTCAGAATCATTTCTTTTACCTAGCATTGCTTCTCAGATCTTCAGATCTTTACCTTCCTATCTAATAAAATAAGAAAAGAACCAACAAAACTTTTGACGAACGAGAACGTTTTGTTAGACCCAGTCGTGCACTTTATTTTGCAATGTCATAATCATAAATATTGCGTTCCTTTAAGAAGAAGAAAAAAAAAAAAAAAAAAAATCATATCATCATCACTCCGAGTTGAAATTAGGTTTAAGTAAATTATGCACCCTGCGGCCTACCATTGGATCCGCATTTTTTAAGCCCGATGATTGAAATTTACATTTACCTACAATATTCATGAAAAAACATGCATGAAATCCGCTGGATAAAGATGCATTTAGTGCCCTATTATCGTTTGCGAAGCGAACAAAAAAGTCTGCGAATGTTTCCAATCGGTATTACAATTCGCGAAATTAGAAAAGTGCTTCGCCTTAAATGTCAAAGTACTAGCGAATGTAAACCAAAGGAATTACTGTTAGCGAATAAAATAATTTCCTTCGCTTTAAAAGTCAAAAAAAGGCGAATGATAAAAGTTTGTGACTAACGCGCGAATATAGTTGATTTTGCCCAAATAACAATATGAGTGCACAAATAGTAAAAAAAACGTAAGTAATTGACAATAATTTATGCATAAATTTAAATATAACATGAGAAATTTGTTTTTAGTATGAAAAAGACAAATAGCAACCAGTTCAAAAAGCTGGTTGAATTGATGCAATCTAACCAGGAGCTTGCGAAGGGTCTTGCAAAATTCGGCTCATCGAAAAGAGAGAGCATGGGTATTTGGGAAACCTTTGGATTCGAACTCAATAGTTTGGGACCGCCTTATCGAAAAGGCAATGAGTGGAACAAGGTATTAATGCAAATAAAAATCGTTTTTTTTTTTTTTTTTTTTTTTTTTTGAAAGATTACATATTCTATTGTAGGTTTGGTTGGACTACAAGACAAAATTGAAAGCTAAAATTGCAACCCATAAAATGGATATAAAAGGCACGGGAGGTGGGCCCCACATCCCACTGACCCTTTCGCAATTAGAACAGGCAGTGGACGCTCTTCTTGGTCTTCAAAGTGCGGTTAATCCAACTGGTACAGTTTTTGGTCCAAATTCATATAACCCACCTGATGATGAAAATTTGTCCTTTATTTCGTCTAATAAGTATATAAAGGCTTCTTTGCTTAGCCTGAAATAAGAAACGAATCTGAAAATCGAATTTATACATGCTTGATAAAAGTGTTTCTATCGTTGTAATAACTCACGTCGTATCAGGAAGCTCCAGAGGATTAGATGTGTCCCTTATAGATCTTCGCAGCCGCAACATGCTGGTAGTGGCTATTACAGCCTCGTTGTCATCATTATCGCCATAAAAAAGGTCGATGGAGCTTATCATTTTGTTACAAAATTTGAATGTAGCTCAATAACGATAAAAAATGATAACAATTGTTTTCACTTTGACACTTATTGCAAAAAATTATGTTTTTTTTTTATTTTTTATTGTGGCGGCATTGGATTTTAAGCGAATGAGTTTATTCGCCAACGGTAATACAAAGACACAGAACATTCGCTAAAGCGTTCGCCTCGAGACGAATTTTCGCTTCGCAAACGATAATAGGGCACTTAAACGCGGAGTTCAGGTTTTAGACTGATCTAAGCCTCCGTAATGTTCACAGGTCAGTAGATCACGTCCACAATACCAAGAATTAAAAGATAAAACCATTTTAAGAGTCCCACCAAACCAAAGGCTAATAGGGGTGATAACTCACACAGTGATAGAAAAGATTCACATTCCCCCTCATCTCTATTTTCGAAAGCGAACATATTCAACATTAAATTCATGAGAACATCATATATGTTCAAGTATCGCAGTACTGCACTATATAAAAGTTTCAGGACTTTGGTGAATTTATTTTCTTCATGTTACAGGCACTTTAGGCTACCTACGAATGGTACTCTATCGCTTCGCCTCCGTCCAATGGTGGTATCACATCCGAATGGGAGAGAAGTTTTCTCAAAACTCCTTAGAGCCACACTCGAGGGGATATACCCTTGACTGTGTGAATAAAAATCTTTCCATTCTTTATACTACAAGTTTGGACCATAAGCTTTATGCTGTGTCTGTAGTTGGTAGGAAGCTATCTCTCCCTGGGTGATGGAACATTGCACTTGTTCTATGTAAAACCACATAGTTGGTTGTTGAATTCAATTAAAGGCAAAGTTCAAGTATAGTATCCTTGAACTGGGTCTTTCTGCAGATTCATTCGAAAAGGGATCTCGTGGATATGAGTATAAGCTGGGCATATAGGTATAGGCATATATTTATTTCACCTTATTTGTTGGGAATGAATATAAAAAGTTGCAACTGTTGCACTTTTTTTGAATATTATTCTTTTCTTGTCGACTTTGGGACGTTAAATGCAATTTAATTAATTTATCATTAGCAGCGGAAGGTTAGGTAATTAGTGTTGTGAGATCGATTCAAATTGTAATTTATTTACTTAAAAAAATAATACAGTCGAACTTCGATAACTCGAACCATCACTTGCCAGGAAAAAAATTCGAGTTATCAAGACTTCGAGTTATCAAGTAAAATAAAAAATTGATAGGAATACAAAATATGTACATATTTATTTGCGAATATATACAGGAAATTAGCATATTTAATATTTAAAATAGTCTGTTATAAATAATGATTGAAAAGTAATTTTATTTTGGTTTTAAAAAAAATCTTCAATGGAATTTATATTATAAACAGAATCGGTTGTCTCTCATTAGTCTTTAAATATAAACGCAAAATGCTTAATAAATTTGCAACCAACTCGTTTGAAGGTTGTTGAAGCAAATCATGCTCCAAATTTGATTTTGTCTTCCTCTTATTTTTTTCAATAATTCAAAAAAATATAGCAACCTGGAAGAAATTTGAAAATGTGTACTCACACATACGAAAATTACGATTTTCTACACGGTATGTATAAGGAACATTCAAACTCAGTGCCCCCGAAAGCGATGCATTATAAAACGAACTTGTTAAAACACGCAGAATTAGGGAATTCCCCTTCAGAATTTGGGATTTCCCCCTTTAGAATTCGACTTATCGAAGGTGACGCCAAATAATCTCTTCGAGTTATCAAGACATTCGAGTTATAGAAGTTCGAGTTATCAAATACAAATTACATGCAAATTTTAGTGTTGGCGCTATTGCCAGCCAATTTTATTCGAGCTATTAAATATTCGAGTTATCGAAGTTCGACTTATCGAAGTTCGACTGTAATAATAATGACAATTAATCTATCAAATTTATGTCATATGGACTAACCTCAAAAAGCATGGCACCAGCGTTAAGTTATTGCTTTCGGGAGAATAAGACAAAATTCGTTTTAACAGGTGTAAGATTATACTTAAGCTCTACATTTGATAATGAGTTGCGATGCCAACTGGCAAGTGGACAATCTCCAACTGAATTGACAACATCCTCATCTGTCGCCGTTAAAAAGTAGAGCTTAGTTATAGCCCTTAAAAGTGCAACTACAACAATTCGTTGGCTAAAGAAGCTCGGTAGATACAGCACAATATCTTGGAGAATCACGAAAGAGTTGGCAGCTGATCATTTCACCAGACAACACCCATTAGTATTTTTTTTTATATTATTTATCCAATTCTTTGGAATTCAACTAAATAGGCCAAACAATGGTGAATTATAGCAAAAACGTTCTACATTTTTAAAAATAGTCCGAACTCAGTGATTTTTTTTAAGGATGAGTCCGTAGTAAAGACGCTCAACAAGGAGTCGAAATGACTATAAAGTGACCCGAAGGTAACACTGGTGGCAACTCCATCTCTGACAAACAGCTTCACCAGAGAAGGGTATAGTAAACAATAGACAAAATAATTTTTCCGACGTCAGAAACGCAAATGACAGCGAATTCACTAACTTCAAACAAAGACAGTCTTTTACGCTATGCGTTGCGGTCCTAATATGAAGGACAATGGGTCGAATCTATACATATAATAAAACTGTAGGCATTTTCTTTGTTACCTAATGGCGTGAAAACTACTGCACAGATTTCGATGAAACTTTTTTTGAAATGTTCCCTAAGATTCTGAGAAGGACATATGCTATTCGTTTCATTGCCATGCCTAGTTTTTCTAGCGTTTTTGACCAAAATACGCTTTTTTTCTGACTTCACTGCCTTTTACTCGCCATTACTCAAACAGTTCTTAATCAATGCAAACAAAATAAAATACTTAGGAAAGCCAACACTTTTATAGTTATTTCAAGCCATCAATAAGGTTTTTATGCCCTCTAGAAGCTGAGCTACAACCTAAAATCTATAATGAAAAAAATTAATTTATTTTCTCAAATCGAACATTATCAGCAGCCGCGGTTCTTGATCGTTGTTCTGCTTTGGGGTGGTTGGGTTGCGCACATTACACAAGCACGTTCATATGAAAAAAAAAAACTGCGTGGTGTTTTCTCCAAATTAAGTGAAACGAAAGAGAAGTATGCGACGTGAATGTGTATGTAATCAGCAGCGACAATGTGTTTCTGATGCGCAGGTGGCTGATGGACGTATGGTGGTGTGTATAAAAATTGAGTTCAAGGTTTTTGTTTTAATGCTTCTTATAGTACCTACGTTGATACCTACAGTAAGGAAGTGGAACTTTAGTACCTAAGCTGCTGAACTTAATTTTCTTAAGTTGGTGTTTTAGGTAAATAGCTTGTTTTAGCTAGACTGTTGATTTTAAACAAATATGCCTTTGAGAAAACGGTCAAATCTCTTTTATTGGAAAATACAGTCTCACGCCGCGTACGTTGTGGCCACAGCTAGTAAAAACTACGTACCGTAGGAGGCAGCTGTGGAAAAAAAAGTTAATCTATTTTGACAGGAACTCACAAGGACTTACAAGAGAAATAACAAATATGTTAGAACCCAATTGAAATTACGAAATTTTATCTCACAAACCAATGATATGACTTGCGACAGGACCAAGCATTTTATCATCTATTCAAATTGCTCCAATTTTTTGATTTCTACTTGCGTGTGCTTATAGAGGCCTTTTCAGATTACTGAAGATATATTTATAGTCCTTGGATTCATATTTTTCACATTTCATATTTTATTCAAACAAAAATAGTTTCGCGGACATCCCAAGGCAGTGCAACAGTGTACAGTGTACACCACTCTTATACTTTCATATCACTCGCTTCATATTTGATTTACGTTGAATAAATTTTCTTAACGAATTTTTTTTTTTTTTTTCACGTTAAAACATATTTGATTTGAATACCTACGCAATAAAAGTCACCTTAGATTCAAAGTGGAAAGCATTCACTTTTAAATTATGATCATGTTTTTTTAATAATTAACAAACGGAGAGCAGAATTTAGAGATAAATTGTTAAAGTGGAGAAATGCAGAGGTTAGAATTGGTATTATCAAAATTAAAATTATAAGCGGATTTTATATCGAATACCTTATAATGGGTGATTTTTTAAGCGTAGTTTTTTTTTTAAATCGAATAAAACACTCAAATTCGCATCAAATATTCAAAATTTATATTGTAATCGAAAAATAGGCCTTTGCCATTTACGTTTTAAAGACAACTTCGTGTAGATGTTGTCCGCGGCTCCGTTTTAGATGGTCCATTCGGAAGGTCCAATATTGCGTCATTTTTTCGAGCATTTCGGCCTGTATTCCACGAATTACGCGTGGAATGTTATCCTGTAAGGCATCAATCGTGTTCGGCTTGTCCACATAGACTAACGACTTTACATAACCCCACAAGAAACAATCAAGAGGCGTTAAATCGCATGATCTTGGCGGCCAACTCACAGGGCCATTTCGATAAAAAAGCTGCTTACCAAATTCATCCTTCAACACTTCCATTGTTTCATGTGGCATCGTCTTGATGAAACCACATGTCAACCAAGTTCAACTCAGCCAACTGGATCATGGCTCGATATCGCCGTTGACGATAACGTTTCTTCCACGGTCGTCCTTGAAGAAAAATGGATCGCTGATGCCACCAGCCCATAATCCAAACCAAACTGTCGTTTTTTCGAGATGCATCGTAATACATACTTGTATGGCATGTGGCTGTTCATCATTCCAGGTGCGACAGTTTTTCATATGTAGGTACGTATCCGTTGACCCAGAAATGAGCCTCATCACTGAACACAAATTTTCGGTAGGTAGGTGGTAGGTCATTCGGCTTTAATTATTGCACAAGTTGAATTTTATAGGCTTTCAAACCTAAATCGATCGAATCGGTTAAATCAAAATGTATAAACTTAGTTTTAAAGATGAAATTCATTTGAACATGATTCCACATCAAATCAAGGTATATACGTGGTTGGGTTGAATTAAAAATATGTACATTTTAGAGTAAGGAAACCCTTTGAATTAATGTCATGCCACTTGGACTTAAAAATGTTCGTAGTGGAAGCTTAATCATTCCGAAATATATTTAAATCAAAGTGGCTTTCTTTGATTTTACGTTGTTTTTTCTCTGAGTGACACCCTTCCCTTCAGTCCATGTGCACAGTTCTACGAATGAAATCAAATCCTTACCAAACACGTCACTCTCATCAGCATATAATCCAATCTTCGACGCAAATTTGAAAAATCTAAATAATGCCCATCTGTCTAAACGTCAGCTTATACCACGACCTTACACTCTCAACCCAGCATATCCTTGATGACAACAGAAACACATCTCCAAAACAAATCCGCATAATTTAACAGCTATTGGTGAAAATTTATAAAAATAGGCTGAAACCAAGCAAAAAACACTTGCTCCTGATCATTTGCATAAATAAAACAAAGTATTGTGTCCGCACTCGTATTATACAAGGATCTCTATCCTCTAACTCGTGCATGCGGACATTAAAACAGACCATTGTCGTATCGCATAAAGCCCAATCTATATACAAAGGATAACACGGGGATAATTTATTCCTTAACCCACTACTTTTGGTTTTATCTCTCTCTGTCTCTCTGTCAAATAATTTGAATTTCAAATGCGTGTGTCCGTCAAAGGACTTCTTGTATTATGCGGACAATGTGTTTAACATCTAATTCCATTATATAATTCCCATTCGGGGAACCAAATAAATAAACAAAAACAGATTTTTCACATCTTCTAAGGACACCCATCGCTAGGGACATGTGTGTGCCACGTGGAACAAACAGTTTAACCGTTCTCATCAAAATAAAATAAACTTTCCCCTTGCACAACCGGAGCAATGAAAAATTAAATTATCAACAATTATGCAGCGCAAACTTTTCGACATAAAGGATAACTCTTTAGTCTTATGGAAAGGATTAAAATTCACGAAAAAAAAAAAATTAAAACCAAGATGAGAAGATAGGTATGGAGGAAAAAAAAAAAGAGAAAATCTTCCTATTTAACATTCACATTATTATCCTCTGAAGATGGTTGTCGAATTCAGTTGGAAAGTTTTGTGCCTGGCGTGTGCGGACAGATGGAAAGCAAGGGATGGCTTAATGAAAAGTTTCATTTATTGGACAAAGACTGTGGAGCAAGCAGAGAAAAAGAAAATCACTTCAAAGGAGTTTTTTGTTTGTGATTGGATGAAACTCTGATTGTTGTTGTTTCGACTCTTGGAAAAATCAACAACTTCAAGTGCACACAGACAAAAGTTCTCTAAAAATGCAAGCACAGCTCAAAAGAAAAGCAATTACTTTAGGTACCTTAGACATTGGACATCAGTTCAGTTCAGATCAGACTGCGTGTCTGTCTGTGATTATGTTCGAGTTGGATAAATCCTTTCTTAAGGTGAAATTTATATAGCCTGCAAATTTAGAATAAATTATTTGGAAAGTGCATCTAAATTGGTATTGTTTGCGACTAATTAATAAACGTTAAATTAAATGAATTGTCACAAATCCTTTTTTCTGTTTCGAGTTCGATCGCTTACAGATCGCTATGTCGAAGAAAAATTTGTATTTCCTTTCAAGAGCGTAGTGATTTTCAGACGCCCATCCCCAGTTATCGTATGCATTCTGTGATCAGTGACCACAGACTTTGAATCAGAAAGAAAATGTACATTTTCAATGAGAGGTTACCGCCATCTGTTGGGTTAAAAAAAAGAAGCGAGAAACCGTACAGTGCCTTAGGACGGCGCGCGTTAGGTACCAAATAGTTGCATAGAAACAGGGTTTGGTTACCTGAAATTTAACAGTGTACAGAAGTAGTCCAACGTGTAGTAGTGCGTGTACCAACACAATGACAGTCAAGCTGTAGGGCGTTACCTACTATTTAAATACCAGGAATATGTGTTAGACTTTCTTAGCAAAAGCTGCAAATGCGATAGCCTTCAATTTGCGTTCCGATGGCTGCTTCGAATTCCGAAAGTTGAACTGAAGTCTAGGTAAGTTGCCCTAGGACTGATAAGTTTTTGTGGCCCTCGCATCGTTTTATACTAGCGCCATCTATTTGAATTTTAAAGCAGTGCAAAGAAGTTTAGTGTGGCTTTCTAGTATTTGCCTATCGACTTTCGACTATACCACGGATGGATCCAAGATGGATGCATGAGTCGGCGCGGAAGTCTTCTCCGATAGCCTAGAGCTATCCAGTTCAATCAGACTTCCTGACTAGAACAGCGTTTTCCAAGCCGAGGTACTGGCAGTAACAACAGCTGCTAAACAAGCCGCAATGATGGCAGTACCTCATGCAGATATCACTTCATTAATTTTAAAGCCAGGCAGCAATAAAAACGATCCCTGCCGTAGAGATAAGATCGGAGCTTGTGAGCCGCTGCCGCGAAGAGCTCCGAGTGCTTGGTGAGCAGCACAATGTAAAACTCTGCTGGGTTTCCGGACATAGAGATGTGCCCGGCAAGCAAGGGATCTTCACTTGAACGAAATCAAGCCGATACTACAGTAATGATTCCTTGAAAATAAAACACTGTCAGCGAGAAATGAAAGATGAAGAAAGCTTAATACCTGCACTATTACCAAGAAAATGTGGCCACTCTACAACAAGCAGAAAACAAAAAGAATTCTGCAAATGAACAAAAAATCATTTACCTCTCTCGTATGTGTTATCAGCGGACATAATATGCCGAAAAATCATACCAAGAAAATTTGAATCAGCACAGACGACCTATGTAGAGAATGCAGGAGGTGCATGAGGACACCCCAAACTTCCTATGCCACTGCCAAGATCTTTGCCATGTCCAAAACAAAACACTCGGAAAACAATTTTTCGATGATCTAGAAGAACTTAACGAAAGACTTATAAATGACCTGCTTAAATTTGTAAATGCCTCGGGATAGCTCGCCAATCCGTAGGTTTCTCATAGGTTCCCATAGTACGGAGGTCGTGAATCACAAGGGCATCACAAGGGATCTACATTAATCTAAGTGTGGCGCGTACGTGTTGTAACATACCGCGCCAACGCACTAACCTAGCCTAACATAAACAGCAAAACGAATATTTGAAAATTCTTCCGACTTAAGTAGGAGTAAATGTATGTGCAATAGGTTATGCAAGCCAAAAGTATGTCTTTCCAACTGTTTAAGTGTTTATATTATTTTTAAAAGCTCTAACAACTGTCACACTGATTTGGACCTCCATCCGTTTGTGAAAAACCCAGTTAAAAAATGAAAGCAGACCCCTCAACGTCTGGCCATCTCTCTTTCAATCATTGAGTTTCAGTCGCAACTTCTTATGCCCCGCAGCTAAATCGAACACAACATATATACCTAGTCCCTGCAACACAGCATGAAGGACACAGCAGGATACATTTTAATTAATATAAATTGTCCGTCCAATTGCAGTGTCAGATTACATTTCCTTTTAGGCATGTTCAAGTTAATTGGATTTTTCTTCCATTAAAACAATTTAAAAAAAATGACTCAACTATAAGCTAACCATCCGCGTAAGTGCCCTCTTTTTGGCAGCAACAAAATAAAATTAATAACAAAAAGTCAACACCAACTTGCTATGGATTTTCCACTTGGAACGCCGCTAACGTGTAAGGATACCATGTCCCGGGGGTGCAATTAAAATTGAACATCACACGCGAGTGCGGGGTCTTATTTGTCGCAGGACATACGGGCTATTAATTTACAACCACCCCGACTCCACCCATGACGACTGTGACTGTCCCACAAAACACCAACCGCACAGGAACATTGTGGACCGATATATGGCATGCGCCAGAGACAAAGGCGCATCATATCATAACAACAATGTTACGGCTTACGAATTAATAAAGGATGACGGCAAGGCCCATGGAGTGCGCGACAGTGCAAGACGGATAGAAGGCTGGGTCGCTAAGTACAAGCTACCCAAAACCGGTGCCAGGTGACCGCATAACAGAATGCGTTATGCAAGAGTTGAATTGGCACACGTGGAAAAAAATAATAAGTCTGAAAGCGAGACTCTGGCTGCGGATACTCGTCCATTACGTTAATCTGATTTTGGGCTTTTCGACGGTTTTATTGTTCGCTTACTGTTATTCAGTTGAAGGATATCTCAGCCAGAGGATATAGGCGGTGTGAACCAATGGTGATTTGCGCACTAATTAAGACGATTTGCACGAGTGCGAATAATTGTTTTACTGTATTGAGGAGGATAGTTACACGAAGAGGAACGTGTAGTGCTATAGCTACTGGCCATTAAGTGAATTAGTCGAGGGTAATAAATCGTTGCTACAGTAATGCGAGAATGTGAACTTACGATACCCGGTACTCCGCACAAGTAAAAGCTTTTGTCGCAGTTCCTTTGGGCTAAGATGGCACCTAAGAAGTAAATCGCTCTGTCAAGAAGGTTCCACTGAATTAGACCAAGTGCTCCTTAGCCGTTGTATGAACAATTCCTCCCTTGAAAGCACTCTAACCTACCCTAACCTACCTCTGTATTTTCAACTAAAAACCTGTAGAAATTTGACTCCTGTGTTTTTGTGAAAAACCCTCTAAATATCCTGTAATCATGCAGTTTCTTCCCCATTAATTAGCAACTTTCCATATAACTAAAAACTAAACGATTGAATCCAACCTAAGTGGCAGTGGTGTCCTCCTTTAAAATGAACCTATAAATTCACATTAGCAGCTTTTAAAGTTGTAGCCCAAAAGGGGGAATCCCCTTTCTGTTGTTGTTTCGGCATTTGAAATTCGAACGCCATTTTTTTTATTCTATTGTACTTACTTTTAAAAGACAATCCTATTGCGTGTAAATTTCTTCTTTAATTTTTATTGTGTGAAAATATGCCAAATCCGTTAAAAGGCAAATGCGTTGGCGTTCTCTACGCCAAATTAATCGAAAAATATCGATATTGGGAGAACGGAAAAAGCAAAAGTGATGTTTTTTTGTAAAAAGTGTAAAGGAAGTTTTTCGATCGCATCCGGCGGAAACGCGGGTATTGTTTGACAGACAAAAACAACTAAACACATCAATGCTTTGCAGAATCGGTCAGCCTAAAAATTGTGAACTTTTTCAACAGCTGCTGCAATTGAAGGCACATGGGCTTTTAACGTCATCAAGTCAAATCACAGTTCTAAATCGGCGGATTGTGCCACTAAAATTTTTCGAACATGTTTTAAAATGAAAAATATTACGCAAGGAGCCAGAATGGAAAGATGTAGAGTTTGTGATGAACAAATTAAACATCTCAAAACTTTACTCCGTGAACGAAAACTCCGCAAAAGTCCACAAAGAGTTCGGATTTATGTCAAAAAAAAGGCCAAGATTTAACAGTGGAAAACTGAAAACATTTCGATTTCGATGCAATGGGTTGACATTCTTAATCATTTGGAAACATAATATTGCGACTACAGGAAATGACTGCAATCTTTTTATATATTAAAATCAATTGCTGTGCGTTAGTCGGGTAAAGGCTCCAGAACGGCTTGGCCGATTTGAATGATTTTTGTTTTGTTTTGTTCGTCTTGAATCAGGGATGGTTGGTATGCCGTTTTTCAGTTCAATTCAATTGTTCTCTTCAATAATAATTTTCTTTTTATACTTATGATTTTTTCAGGGTGAAACTCGATGATGATATAACTCGATAATCACTGGGCCAATTTGTATGATTCTTCTTTTGTTGTATTCGTATTGTTGTACTTCAGGTTAATGCAAACTTAAAAGATAGAATTTTTGACCTGCTAGGTGGCGTTGTTGCCGATCTCCGAAACCACTCACCCAATTTCAATGAAATTTTGTGGATGTATATTGTTCGTTACCGCTTGAAGGATAGGATACTTTTGGACCTGATAGGTGGCGCTGTTGCCAATCTCCGAAACGGCTCTACCGAGTTGATTGATATTTGTGGATGGGTATGGTTGCTTCCATTTTGAAAGATAGGATAGCTTTGGACCCTATAGGTGGTACTTTGCAAGACATAAACGGGATAGGAAAACGGGTTTTGGCACCATTAAAAAAATACAGCACTTTGCGAAATGTGAGCAGGACTTCATACGACAGGCGCGAACAAAGCCGGTGGGTACAGCTACATATAAAAGAGACTGACATCCGTATGTGCACTCATAACTCGGAAACGGATCGTTCGATTTTTATGATTTTTGGCTTAGATTCGCATGGGCCCAAGAAAGGATGTATGTCATTTTTTGTCGTGAAACAAAACTTTATGGGGATTAGTTGAGTTCTTGAATGCTCTGGATGTTCTGGGCTTACGTCTACAGTGTTGACTCTACACAATTTAAAATTGAAAGTCGGCTCGGTTATAAACTTTGTTACGGATCGCGATTGATTTGATGGCGAAGGATCTCAAATCAAATATCATGCAAGCGTCGGTTTTGAAGGGAAAATTCAAAGGCAAACATTCTCTTTGTTGAACGAGTATTTACTTCCATGAATAAGACGTTGACCGATGAAAAATCGCAATTAAAAAATGAAACGTTAAAAGCCATTCTGACCACTAAGATGGACTTCAACATGTGGTACATTGGTTTTTATTATTGGTTCAAAACGAAGCCGGATATGCTGCGCAATATCAAATCGAAAGATAAGTATTGTGTTCAAGCTCAAGCCGGTGGTATTGAACGAATGGAAGAAGGACCAGATAACGATACTATTGACGAAGACTCTGGTTTAATATAAATATTCGCTCAGTTATATTTATCCTGTGTAAATACTGTTTCTTGAATATTAAAACCTGTGAAATGAACTGTCTTTGATTTTTTTCTGTTTTTTCTTAAAATATTTATGGCATGATTACTCTAACCTGTAGAAAGTTAGAGTAGACATGCGAATTGTGAAGTTCGCATGTCTCCACTCTGATTATGAAATAAACCTCTCCAAAGTTTACCTAAAAATAATACGGTCGCAGTAATAAATACTATAGGTACTCATCGGATAGGAAAACTCACAAACAATATCAATTAAGAAAATAAAAATAAATAAAAAGTTTGAACCGCCCCTCGAGCCTGGAAAAATAATTAGCAGCAGCATCTCTCTCCAATTAATCTCCGAGTTGACTGGGGATACCATCCATCTCCTTGGTTGCGAAAAAAAAATATATATCTAGGTAGCTATCTTCGCAGAAAAAAAGTCAATAAACACAAACAGAATTTCCAATCAACTCTCAAGGAGTTACGGCGGGAGATAATACCTTTAATTCAATGCGAAAACATCCTTCTGTAAGGGCACACTTGCCTAGGGGCCTCGCGCAAGTATTATCACGTTCGCACTTCTGCTAATTAATATCCCTGCTCTGGTAAGATAATATTCCAATCGATGATTTCAATCAATCTTCTCTTTAAATGCCGTTGCTCCGTACGCCCGTCTATGGAACATGTCCTCCATTACTTCAACTTCAATATACAGTTCAACGACAGCTCCTTTGCTTCTGATGTTACTTTGCGTCTTTGTTTTTTATCCCTGCAGAGAATCATCGACCTAGAGGACATCCTCATGCATATCTCTGTGGTTCGAGGGCAGAACTCGAACATCCTGGTCATGGCTGAACACATCCTGACCGATGAAGTATCCCAAGACCATGTTCTGCTCGTCTGTAGTTGTACTGTTTCCACACATCTTACAAATGTTGGATTCCCCACGTAGCTGGGTATATAATCGTATATCCTTATCTCGATTTATCCTTATCCTGTATTTTCTATTTTCACACAGCGCGCACAAAAAAGCCAGCCAGCATCCATACTCCGTTTCCTAGAGGCATTTGGTACCTTGGTTTTTGTTCGTTCACTCGTAAAAGGACACTGCATGTACACTGTACAGTGTGACGAGGACGATTTTGTTTTTATTCCATTCTTGCGCTCGCTTCACTGCAGATTGAAAATGTTATATCCAGGTCAACTTAAAGTGGCTTACCGTGTGAAATTGAGTTGGTGAATTGAATCCGTCATCGAAATCGAATTGGCTGCGGTGCGGTGCCGTGCGGTGAGTAAAGCTCCAATCCTTGCAGCAGCATACTTCCAATATTCTGCTGCATCAACCTTTAAGTCATTGCCGATACCACTTAAGGACCACAGGATTGCTCTCTCTCTCTATCTCGGCTATACCACTTTATTCCTTTCGAATATTGGCTGCACACTTCACCTCTGAACATCGGACCCAGGAACCAGGAAGTGATGATGACATTTTGTCGCAAACGGTAAAACGACAGCAAAATGTGCTGATGTGTGCTCGAACCAAAAAGTGAATTAAGCAAAAGTAGTAGAAAATTACAGCTTCCCCATCCTGCTGTTGCCATTTTAACAATTTCTTGGATGTCACAAGGGAAAATTCCTTGACAACCGTATTTTGCTGATTGATGATCAAAGCTAATGCGATGGGTACTGCGTGATGCTATTTTACTTTGTGAGTGTGTTAAAAAAAAAAAAAAAAAGAACGACAATGTGAGGTAGGTACTTTGAAATCCTTTTGTCGATCGAGGATTGGTTGACTGCCTTAGAGTAACTCGAAATGCAATCCAGGGAAGCAATTCAATTTGTCCCCCGTACCGACATTGCAATAGAGCGATTTTGTGTGTGCGTTGGGTCTTACGTATGCACCTGTCGTGTCAATTGTTGTCAAGCAATTTCAAGTGCGCTGTATTGTTATTTGGCATGCATCAGCTGTTGGTTGGTGTGCAATTTTGAGAGCCGGACCATAGATGGGTATCGACCAAGGCCAATTTAAAATCACTTTTGTAACATAACAAGTTAAAGAGATTTTCTTCAAAAGTGTAGGTGCCAATTACTGAATTAGCGACTGCTTTGGAAAAGCAGTTACGTGGCACAACTTATTTCTGTAGATCAATACTTTACGCATAGTGGAGAATAGTTGGTTAAAATTTCTGAGTCACAGAGCTTGTGGATAATAAACGCTGCGTCTCGGATAATTTTCAATTCCCCTTTGAATTTGAATGGGGCTTCAATGAGCAATTACCATGTGCATATTTATTTAAGGAAGCTATGGGGGCTACCTCTGTTAAGGGTCCACTTGAGCATCCTTCTCCCGCGATACTTGTTTGTAATGGACATTTGCATTGAAAACGATGACGAGGACAGTCGTCAAGTTCTAAATTTTGTCGAGGAGGTCTTCAAAACATCGTTAAAGACGTGGCGTGCAATAAGCCAATGGTTTTATATTTCTACTCGATAAATACACCAATTATAGAAGGATTTATTTAAGGATTTCCTTATTAAACACAACAACACAACACTGCACCCGTTCGTAATGGAATTCTCGATCGAACTGCCATTCAATCAAAAACCGCTCACAGTTATTTTCTCAAATTTTCGAAGGCTAAAACAAAAAAGTTGTTTGAGAAAATATTTTGGCATTTTTAGCCTTCGAAAATTTTAGAAAAAAAAAGTAATAAATTTACACGACCGTTCATGGTGAGCGTCGATTTTTCTTTGATTACTTTCAGAGTCCTGCAAACCGAATTTCGTTTTTAAAATTGTTTACATAATTGCTCCGCCTAAGTTAAAATTGAATTTCTCTTTAGTTAATAAAAATTGCAAAGTACCAACTTGACTCTTTAACTTAACTTTGTTCTTAGTCGACAGTGAGAATTTACTTCACATTAAAAGGGAAATAAAACCACTCAGAGTTTTCAGTATTTATTTCCCACCTTACATGGGAACTAAGTCCACTTCACGAAAGTGGTTTTATTTCCCATTAGGTGGGAACTAAGTCCCTCAGTGGACTTATTTCCCTGCACCCGATTTGTCTCTGGGCGTGTATTAAGGAAAATTTGTTTAGTGTGACAGAAGTGCTTAAGTCCCAATGGGGTAGGCCTTAAGTCCCAAAGGGGTAGGCCTTATATCAGTGCGCCTACTTCTCCATCCACTCAATCATTATATTTTTCTGTATTTGTGTTCTTGTTGACGTCCTGTAAATATGTAATTAATTCAAATAAAGAGTATGTGTGTCGGTAATTATTTATTGTACTTATATAATTATTTACAATGTTGACCTTATTTATTCAAACCGAAATATCAACAAATACAGTGATTTGAAGCTATCCGCTGTTGGCTGTTATATGCTCAGTTTGATACATTCAGCTTCTCAAACTTTAATTTCCTGGTCACACTGTTTCTTAAGCCCATGCGAAAGAGAATAAGGAAACAAAAGGAGTGATTTCTATCGTTTTTTGAAAAGCGAAGGTGTTTTTCGTTTCGTTTGTTATAAAATCCCACCCCAGGATCGTCAAAGTTATGCTACCTTTTCACGACAAAGTAACTATTTATTCTAAAACTCTCAGTTAGAATTTAACCAGCATTTTGATTAACAACAAGAAACAAAATGAGAACCGCGAGGCTTTCTAAAGGGTGGCGCAAAACTAATAATCCCATTTTTTATGACTTTTTTTCTAATTAAAAAAATTTGACTTTGAGTGATGGAAATCTTTACTTGGACCTTTACAATTTTTTGGCTCCCTGAAATAACGCCAAAAATGTTTTGGAAAAAGACCAAAATAATTTTGGCAAAAAGACGAAAACTGAGAAATGAAAATTCGCCAGAATGCCAGGAAATTAGACCATATTTTTCCAAAAATAGCCAATGGAAATTACGCCAGAAAAAAATATTCTCTTGGCATAATTTCCAAATTTGATTGGAAATAAGACCAAAAAACAGTTGTTTTTTTTTTATGGAAATTAGGCCCAAAACCCGTTGTGGACTTATTTAGCTATAGTTCTTCTGACATAAAACTAACGATAGATAGATAAATGTGAAAGGGTTTGTTGTACTGCGACCTGTTGGTCTATTGTACCCCCTGCTTACGCCTCAGAGAGGTATAATCCCTCATAAGAGTTTCCCTCACAATATAATTCTTTTCGGAATCATTTTAAAGGTTCCAGGGACAATATTTCCTCATCAGATAGTTGGTACTTGCCCAAGTATTTCAATCTTTTATGGTTCAGTGCCCCACATGATCCCAGCAAGTGTTCTGGGATTTCACTGGACTCTCGCAGAATCTGCAGAGACCTTCTTCAGATATACCCAGTTTCCTGAGGTGTTCCTTGAGTTTACGGTGCCCCGTTAGGAACCCCGTTAGGATACGGAGGTTGTTTTTGCTCATGCCGATGCAAGCTTGGAATCTTTTCTGGTTGTGTTGCCCTAGAAGTTTCCTAGCCTGCCTCATGCCCTGAGTGTTATGCCAGGTTCTTGCCCTGTTTTCTTTCTCTAGTTTCCTAAATTCTTCGTTGAGGGTGTGATCCCCTATTCCACAGAATGGTTCAGGACCTATGAAAGTTTCTGATGCTCCCTTTCTTGCTAGGGAGTCGGCTATTTCATTACCCTCTATTCCTACGTGGCCAGGCACCCAGCAGAGGGTTATTTTGTTTCTCCTACCCAGTTCATTAAGTTTTTGTAGGCATTCCCACACAAGTTTGGATTTAATGATGTAGGAACTAAGTGCCATAATAGCAGCCTGGCTGTCTGACATTATAGCTATATCACAGTTGATTTTGTTTCTGTCGAGGTTGATTTGGATGCATCTGTCTATGGCATAGATTTCAGCCTGGAAGATGCTGGTATTTTTGCCCATTGATTCAGAATATTTGGTTCCAGGCCCAAATACTCCCGCTCCAGTTCCCTCTTCAGTTCTCGATCCATCTGTGTACCACTTCGTTGTATGATTGCTCAGTCTGTGAATTGTGGATTCGTTGCTCCAGTTCTTCTTATTGCTGAGCTTACATAGCAACAAAGTTCTTTTGAAAATCAAATCTTTTGATGATATCGTCTCTAGGAAAGGCTAATAATGGATGTTTCTTGAGTAGTGCGTCAAGCTGTCTCGGTGTGATGCACTTTTCTCTTCCTACTCCTTCTTTGGCCATTCCTCAACCACGAGGTGCAGTATGGAGTTAGTTCCAGTAGCACTTCCATAGCTGCGTTTGGGCAAGTTCTCATGGCCCCTGTAATACATAGGCATGCCAGTCTTTGCACTTTATTGAGTGTCTTCCTTGTGGTGGATAGACTGGTTCTTTTTGCCCATGTGCGCCATACGTGATCATTGGTCTCACAATAGCAATATACATCCATCTGAGGATGGTCGGGCTGCATCCCCAGGATTTGCCAGCTAGGCTTCGGCAGATCATTAAATCCCGCGTTGTTTTCCTGGTTATCTCCTCTGTATGTTTTTTCCAGAGCAGGTTGCTGTCCAGGTTTAGCCCCAGATATCTTCATTGACTGATGTCAGTAATGTACCCGATAGCCTTATCGGCCTCAGCCGTTCAAGTTTTCTTTTTCTCGTGAATGGTACTATTGTTGTTTTTGCTGGATTTAGGTTTAGCCCAGCCGTTTCGCACCAACCACGAGTTATTATTATTAAAACTAAAGATACATGAGGAAACACGGGGGTAAGCCAAAGAATGCAATTTTATGGTGTGTTTTTTTTTCTAAAGTAAACATTTTTTGGCGAATTTTCCTTTTCAATTTGGAAAAAAGACCGAAGACTTTTCTGTTTTTTTTCATTTTTCTTTAATGGTAAAAATGCCCAAAACATTTATTGAAAAAAAAAAAAAAAAAAAAAAAATCCCTACTTCGCGACATTTGTGCCAAAATATTTAGACGTAGGAAAAACCACCACAACTTTGTATGGATATTTTTTTTTTTTCAATTTTAATTTCTTGGCGTAATTTCAGGGAGCCATTTTTGGCTGTCAAGTGGAAAAGTTGAAACCACCTGTTCACCTAGCCCCGCTCATCCAATTCCGGCAGTAAGAAGTCGTTTATCATGGCCAGTAACTGTGACCGTATTGCCCAATCACTCCTTCTGCGTGAACGCCGCACACCTAAGTGGAAATGCGCCTCGTCGCTCATGATGATTTTCGACACAAAACCGTCCCCCTCGTTGTTGGGATTATTATCCCACGTATAGCGCTCTATATTTTATACTGCAGCTGTCTAGTTCATAAATTTCATATATGATTGACGTACGACGCCATTTGCAAAAATTATAACATCGTCCGATAGGGGGATTAATATTGTGCCACCTCGTTTTTATATTCATGACTTTAAAAGTCTAGTATTTTTGTACGATAAAAATGGTTAAACTATTAATCGACGAACCGAGTTGTGCATATCACTTGTAACTACTTGACGCCTTAATAAATTTAATTTTAAAAATCTCCATCTATATAAAATCCATATCACACCGACCATGTCCTTCCACTGTATTACTTAGCTGGCCACCATCAAATTACTTAACAAAGTTGATAAGCAATACTGCTGCCTCATCTTTTCGTAATCCGGAACACAAGACACACCATAAAAATCTCTGAATAGCTCTGAATAGTATAAAAGTGCATCGCTAAAGAAGTATAAAGCCGGCAACGCAAAGAACCGCATCCACCTTCAACACAAACACTACATAAAATCGGAACAATGCGATGACGACAACCGGCCAAGAATAGTACCTACAGCTACAGAAAAGGCATCGCAAGATGTAGCAAAGCAATGCGCTCACAAAAGGCGTTTGGTTCATTCATTTCATATGAGGTCAGGCTGATGGTGTTCTATACAACGACGGACGAGTGATACAGAAGGTAGTGGGTGGTTGCACTCACTAGGGTAGGTTGTGTCGCTATAGGTTATTTGAAATTTTGTAAAAATCTTCGATTTACGAACTCTTCGAAGATGAAAGAAGTTGCAAAGGGTTATTGCAATCCTGATAGACTATGAAGCCGAAAAGTATACCTTATACCTACAGTTTTAACTTGACTTGGCCGTCTACCATAGATTGGCACTACCAAGAAACTGAAGAAAATGTAGTTGTAAATGCTCCTTTTAGAAGGAGTTTGCATCAAGAAAAACTTCTCTGGCCTTTTGTATCCACGATGTCTTTATCATCTTTTGAGCTTGCATTGGTACCAACGAAATGATATATAGGTTTAAACGATGCTTGTTGTACAGGGTGTCCGTTGGCGGATTTATGTTTTTTAAAGTGAAAGAAACAAAGTTTTTTTGTGAGGGTACTTTACTCTTGACTAAGTCTTTGGTAATACTCAAAACTAATATTTTAATTTGAGTAAGCCCTCTGAAGTGGCATTCAAGACGATTTTTAATACTTAGTATACAAAAATACAGAATGTCGCTAATATTTCTTATATTCTATACTTAATAAATTAATTTTTTTTTTTTAAGTTTCTGAATTGTACATTGAACTTAAAAGAAATACAAATTCAATAAATCAATCAGTCAATAATAACCCACAGTTGTCATGGAGCTGAAGGAAAATATCAGCACTGAAATTCACGGCATACGGCCAAGCCTGCATGTTCAGCATTTTGACGACTTTATGATTACAAAAAAAACTTCATTCTTTTTATTCATGACAAACTAAACAATAAAAAAAAATATTTTGTATTTTTAGTTTTATTCGCTTTTGAAAACATAAATCCGACACCAGACACCCTGTAGTTAAAACTTAAAAGTATTTCTCTGATCCATCTTGCGACAGTCCTCACGGTCTTTAGGATCGTGTCGCGATAATCCCGGCGGTCTTCAGGTCTATTTTACGACTGTCCCGGCGGTCTTCAGATCCATCTTGCGACAGTCCCGGTGGCAGTGTGACCGCTAGAGAACTCCGAAAATTCGCAAGAAAAAGGGCCATTTGTAAAGCTATTCTGCACGTTTATTATTTTTGAACGATATTTAACAAGCATTGGCTCGCTACTATAATAGTGTTGTGATAGGTAACTGCGATAAGTTTTAAAATGTTTTTATTTGGAAATTACACATTTGAAACATTTGTAAAGCACCTTTTCGAACTAAAAAAAGGCCAAAATTACAAAAAATTGTGGCAGACTCTCAAAAAATTGCAATTTTAGTCGTACAAGGGTCAATCCCGGCGGTCTTCAAGTCTTCCTTGCGGCGTACCCGGCAATTTTCTAAGTACCCACAGGCCTACTGGCCTACTAGCACAAAAAAAAATCAAACAGTACATTACAAGTTCGCTAAAAAAAACAGTCAGTAACACCGCGTACTTTACCCTATTCGCGATACCTCTTCGAATGGGCGAGTGGGAAATAAAATCGAAGAGATGAGCAAACGAGAAGGAAGCAGCAAAATACTGAACACTTTGACTTCACCACGGCCATAGCAGCAGTAATAGCAAGGATCCTTCGAAATGAGTTGGAGGTATATAGAAGTTGGAGTTGGAGTAATAAAAAGTCCTTTTTTTTTCTCCGTCGTCTGTCGGTTTTCTTTCCTTTTGCTAGGATGCCCAGTCTCTTCATTGTCTCTAATGGGTTGAGATACTTTCACTTTGCTTTAATGCTTTGTCAAAAACGACCACCGGATTTCGAACATAAACAATCTGTTCTAATGGCAGCGGAGCAAGCTCAGTGGAGGGTGACTCTGACCATATACTCGTACTCATATACTCATGCACTTCGTGCGCCAGGAAGTCCACTTTTGCGGAAGTTATTGTAAAGACGAAGTGGGAGCTCGGAGTTCTTTCTGCAAAGGTAGCCACAGGATGCGGATGTAAAACCAAAAGAGCAGCATTTCTGTGGTCAGGCACATGGAATCGTTGAAGTGCCGAAATTATTATCATTTTTATTGCTAGCAATGAAGTTTTATGTTGTGTGCGGTCGTCCTTGGGTCTGGCCAGTCGGCGGCGGCCTCAAGGTATGGGGTGGAGCGAGGAAGGCTGCCATACGAGTCAAAGAGTATAGACAAGTTAAGTGGTATTTAGAGGTAAAAGTTAAGAAATTGAAGATTCAGCGGTTAGGGCGGGATTTACGATGCACTCAAATGCACCGAGACTTAGGACGGGCTCTATTGTTCAATCCAATCGAATCTGGGACACTTTACGGGCTTTTATCGCAACGTGCGGGTAGTAAAAAGATACACGATGTTCGATAGGTATAGATTTGTGTTTATTCTCTTGTAGCAGTAATCGATTCACATTCAGTCACGCACCATCAGAGAGATCTGTCGAAGAAAAGTTTGATTTCACAGAAGCATCTAAGCATGGAAAGTTTTGTCTCAAAATCCAGCATCTATGACAACAAGTACGAGTACCAATGAAGCGCTACACGCAATGATTCTGTACTGGTAGGACTGCCATTCCTGTGATCTTTTGTTTCTCACCCTCCTCCAGCAATACGCCCCAACCCTATGTCGAAGGATGGTATTCAAAAAATGTACTCAAGTTCTTTTTTGTTGAGCTCTCTTCGCTGAGGTTATTTCGGTTTCCTGTTCCTTTTCATTTGCCTGGCGCTCCTTCCCCTTCATCGTGCACATTCTATCTTTTATTTAACTAATAAGACCCAATTGTTTGCTTTCGATATTTATGTTTCAAGCAAGTGTGTTTCCGTCTATTCGCCTTTTGGGGTTTTATAATATATCGGGATGGGTGAAGGTTCTCTTCGTGCGGTGGCGGTAGGGTGGCGGAGGCTGAGGCCTTTGGAACATCAAAGGCATCCTAGTCCTGTGCTGTGCGGATTGAGGAAATATATTTTCGCCTCGAAGGATATGAATTGAATTCGATTAAATTTTGCCAGTGTATATTATGTTCAATGAGGAACCTAATGGCAATTGGCGGCGATGGTTATCGATTGAATTCAAATATTTTCGTTTCCTCATCCGGGATGCCCTCGCCTTTATACCCATAGGCAAGAACATCAAGGAAATTCGATATCCTTGCGAGTTTCTCGATTTGACTACTGCGGATGGGTAGAAACTGTGCCATTCAGCGATGGTTGCGGTAACGTCGACGTCGAACATAAGTTTGTACACCGTTCGGATCATTAGGCAATCATCTGAGTGATGAAATTTAAATTTATTGAATGAAAACTGATGGCGGAATTCATTAGGCAGCTTAACGAGGATGTTCTGATGAAGTCATTGGGATGCTCATTGAATGTTGGTCGTTCTTTCGTTATCTTTGCGATGTTTATTGCGTTGAATGGAATTGAAAAATATATTTTTTATTTTTATTTTTAAGGGGAGTAGGCGATCATCTTTAATTTTTTAGAACCCGATTCACCGAAAGACTTGTCAAACAGTACTCACTACTTGGCAATTGCTTGTGTGACTACTACATATAGAGCTCATGTTCTTGTAATTGGTAAACTGTGACAGCGACTGCGTTTGTCCGGAATAGGTTTGAAAAATATTGGTCGAAATTGATTCCGGGTTTTACGTATACATTGCAAAACACCACAAATGGAATATAGGATATGTTTTGTTGCTATCCTTTGGCAAGAAGTGGAGACTGCCACCTGCCAATAAGAAGCTAATCATTCGTCGATTCGACGAGCATTACTAAAACATATATTTTTTAGGGCTTTGTGTAATACGTAAAGTTCAACTTTTTTCTTTAAACAATAGGAAAGTGTTGCCACATGAAAAATGCCATTTTTACTAAATAATTACTTCAGTTTTTATTACTTAATAATCTTTAAGGTAAGCACAACATTCTTAAGTCTGGAATTAACATGTTTTCAAAAACATAAGAAAAAACATTTCTTTTTTGGTAATATTAAATTTATAAACATAATGATGAAACATTATGTACGTTGAAAACATCTTTTAACGGTAGCAAAAGTATTAAGCCAACCCCAACAAAAGCATATCCATCTGCCACAATATTCGCGGCGCAGCCAAGGAGCCGATCAAAACTATGCGCCGAGATAAAAACGAACGAAAAATACGCGAAATTGTTTCGACTGAAAAACAAGTTTCGCCGCCGGTGCAGCCAAACGGTGCAGCGCCTCCATTAGTCGCACCTCTACACTAAGTCACCGTTACATAACGCCACGCAGGCAAGCCTTTAAATGATAATTTGCCGTCTGTAATTATCAAGCTGAGCCAACGTCAACAGTGCAAAAATCCGCCAGGACAACAGCGCCGAACCAGAAAAGCGGTACCAGCAGCATAATTATTTATTACCCAGCACAATTTATTCTCCCGCGATTGGATTTTTAATAATATTTTTTTGTTTAAGACCGGATTATTTATTTAGAGAACATGAAAGGATTTTTTTTAAGTAAATTCGTGACCGATTCATTAGGTTAGGTAAGGTTAGGTTGGGAGGGCAGTTTTGCAACCGATGCAAATTTCACCCAGAAGCCATGAAGGCCCATTGTGAGTACCCTGTTTGTACATGCAAGGACATGTGGCTAACAAAACCACTTCGTTCTGTTGAGGAATAGTTTTATGTCTGATAGAGGTACCCTTGCCAAGTCGTCCAAACTTTCGAAGAACCTAGTTCCCATACAGGATGAGCGGCGTTCTTGTAAAGCTGGGCAGTGGCATAGAAGGTATTCCACGGACTCTATTTCCTCCTCGTCTCTACAGCTTCTGCAGAAGTCATTTGCAAAAAGTCCCAGCCTTTTAGCCATGTATCCTATGATGCAGTGTCCGGTTAAAACCCCGACGAGTATCCGGATTTGGCTTCTAATAAGGGAGATTAGGAGCTTTGATCTTTTGGTGTCAACCACAGGCCACAGACTTCGGGTTATGACGCAACCGGTGGTGTTGCTCCATTGTTCCTTATCTAGTTGTGTGGTGACGTCTTCAATAAAAGTCTTAGCAGTGTTGAAAGGCGGTAGCACCTCTCCGTCCGCAAGTTGAGGGTCCATATCAGAGCCGTATCTGGCCAATTCGTCCGCCTTTTCGTTCCCTTCCACCCCAACGTGTCCCGGAACCCAGCAGAGTAGAATTGAGTGATGACGTATAGCCCTGAGCGCCACGAGGCAATCTGTGACACATTTCCCATTGATAAGATTGGAGCCGATAGCTTTAAGTGCTGCTTGACTGTCCACACAGATGGTTATTTCCATTGCTGGTAGTCCCATCGATAAGATAGTCTGTGCTGCTTTTTTAACCGCATAGATCTCAGCTTGGAAGACACTGCAGTGATCGGTCAGTCGGAACGACTGGCTAATAGCAAGCCTTTCTGAGAATATGCTGGCTCCTGTTCCATTTTCTGTTTTTGAACCATCCGTATAGACGGCTATACCTTTAATGATGGTACTGGGTGATTTCCAGTCCTGCCTTTTGGGTATAGTGATTCTAAAATTTTTCTCGAAGTCATATCTGGGTTTCTCGTAATCGGTGAGTGACATGAGTCCCTTCCGATCGAAGATTTCAAGTATGCTTGAGTGTCCCCAGTAACCAGGCTTCCAAGTTTTGTTCTCTCTTAATCTGAGAGCGGCTTTGGCTGCCACGTTCTTAGTGAAAAGCTCAATGGGTTGCAGGTTGAATAGCGTTTCCAGACCTAATTGTGATGTGGATTTAATTGCGCCTGTTATTCCCAAATAAGCAATTCTCTGAACCTTGTTCAGGTTCTTAAGATGGGATTTGGTTTTA
The DNA here is from genome assembly GCA_946477585.1 of Cheilosia urbana. Taxonomy (NCBI): domain Eukaryota; kingdom Metazoa; phylum Arthropoda; class Insecta; order Diptera; family Syrphidae; genus Cheilosia; species Cheilosia urbana. Next base: position 10,635,284 of record OX297854.1, on the reverse strand, counting down.
ACTGCCTCCCACCAAACAACTGAGCCGTAGGTAAGAATGGGTCTCACAATCGCGGTGTACAGCCAGTGTACAATGTTCGGTTGCAAGCCCCAGTTTTTCCCAAAGGTTTTCCTACATGCATAAAAGGCATTAAGTCCTTTCTTCATTCTTTCTTTAGTATTCCGTTTCCAGTTAAGTTTGGAGGTGAATATCACGCCCAGGTACTTGGCCTCGGTAGAAAGATTAAGTCGGACACCTTTAAGCTTCGGTGGGTCCCATTTTGGTACCTTATATCTTCTGGTGAACAGAATGAGTTCGGTCTTTTCCGGATTAACCGCAAGACCGTTGTGTTCCGTCCATTTGGATAGTTCTGATAACGCAGATTCCATAATATCTCTAATGGTGGAAAGGTATTTTCCTGTTATTAGTACTACTATATCATCCGCGTAGGCGACTATCTTGATACCTCTGTTGACAAGGGATATAAGTATTTTGGTAATCGAGATGTTCCACAGTAGAGGAGATAGGACTCCCCCTTGTGGTGTTCCACGATTAGTACTTTTCTTAATCGCACAGTCCCCTAGGCTGCTGTTAATAACTCTGCTGTTAAGCATAGTCTTAACCCAGTTTGTCAGAAACTGTGATGAACCTGATTCCTCAAGTGAGGATATAATGGTTCTTGTATTCAGGTTGTTGAATGCACCTTCTATGTCCAGAAAGGCCGCCAACGTAAATCCCTTGTTTCCTAGGGATTCCTCGATTGTTTTCGTTACTTCATGTAGCGCTGTTTCCACGGATCTGCCTTTAACATATGCGTGTTGTGCACTACACAGAGCACCGGTTGTTTCGAGAGTGTTCCTAAGGTGCAGGTCCAATAACCTTTCTAGTGTTTTCAAAAGAAAAGATGAGAGGCTAATTGGTCTGTAATCCTTGGGTGTGGAGTACCTGGGTTTCCCTGCTTTGGGAATAAAGACCACCCTCACCTCTTTCCAGCAATCAGGAACAAGTCCAAGTGTCATACAACCACGACTGATTCATTAACGTGGTTCGAAAAATCAGTTGCGAGGATGGAGGAAGATTTTGCACTTGATCCAATCATTTGCCTAATTAGTTGGAGGTACCTTGCTCTAAAAACATCTGCAAACTTACACATCATCCCCGAAACACTGACTTGATCCCAGTCTTGGAATCCCAGATCTGCAGAGCGTTTTCATAACCTTGGGAAATGCTATTTTGATAAAAGCCATCTCTTTGTATCGCTCTGTTAGCCCAGTTTGTCAGTCGCCTGGTAGCTATTTCATCCAACTTTCTGGAAAATTAAAAAGGCAGAAGCTCCATTAAGCAACCACCTTGAATAGGGAATTTTTGTGGCAGAATTTCATGACCTTTGACAGATTTGCCAACTTTTCGCATTTGATCGCAAAAGTGATTTCTCTGTCATGGGAATATTTTCCGCTGTGTTGAAAGTTAAGTGTCTGTGTGTCGCAATCGGTCCTCTATGCAGGTTTAAGAAGCTTACAGAAATACACGATCCATCTGTGTGAGATTTTATTTTAAGAACACCATCTTCTTCATAAAAAAAAACAAACGATTGACAGCAAAACTGATATCGTTTGCTATATGAACTGGGAGCGGTTGAAAAATAAGAAGACTATAATCATTAGATGCCACTTACTTTCACTTCCAAGGATTCGAATAACATTTCGATTCACTTCAGTGCTTTTTCAGGAAGGTAAGTAAAACACTGGAGTGAGTTCATAGCAAACAGCCTCTGTTCCAGTTCACTTTCAAAACTTCAATTGCCTTTGAAGACTCTTTCCAGACAGCGTTCTAAACATCACCAAGAAGATGACTCCTTTTACCAAAATAAATTTTACTGATTGTAGCCACACAAAAAAAAAAGACCTTTCCTCATTAATCCAACTGTTTAATGGGATTCAAATAGAGGCTATTGCTATCCCAACTTCTGTGCCAAATCTTTCAAAATACTCGCCAAAGACAGAGCCCCTTGCCTTTAATTACGGGTTTAGAATGCGAAACTCCATAATTCATTTTGCTATTGTGACAGCAAAACAAGCAACAAAATCCCAATTCAAATCGCAAATCCCCCTTGCAGGAGGCCCAAGCTCTCAAGTATTGCTTTTCATTTCGAAAGCGATGAACCAGAAAAAACTTCATAAATCATCAATAGGAATTTACGTTTATTGATAGAATCCTTACGCGAGAGTGGCTTTTATCGTCTTAGGATTTCTTATATTTCCGGTTCCGCTACTCTTTCATTCGGCTGTGCTGCCCCGTGCTGTTGTTTCCTCTCCACCCAATTCATTTGCTTTGTCGTCTCGAACCGATTGTAAATCAGATTCCCTCCAAAAATCTTCACAGTCTTTGGGGACTGATCCTTTCTTCCACCGCCCAATCTACTTTCACGTTGAGATTCGTATATGAGAATGTTTTGTGGTCGTTAACTAAAAACGTTATTGCGCTGTGATCATAAAACTCGGCTAATCCTTGAATAAGGAGATGAAATCCTACGGAATACGAGGGGAAAATACTATACACAGGAAAATTCTACAAAAAATACTCGCTCTTAAGGCCTTTAAATGAGAGCGCCAATCGACAGTAGGTATTTAATTCAGTCCTTAACTGGGGGCTCCATTAAAGAGTAGCGTATATAGCTAGTGGAAAAATTCTGCTGCCAATCAGAATTAATTTACGGCAATTTATTGCCTCTGCAACATATGAGAATGCCCATATAAATTACTAGATATTCACAATATACACACCTGCATTGCAGAGGAAAAAAAAAAAAAAAACCGCCGCACATGCAAATAGGGGTGTACCGGTCTCCGAGTCATGATGTTGTTACCAAATGCATTTTTTGTTGAATTTTTCCACAATCGATTGTTCGATATTTTTTTGAATTATTACCGCGTTTCGGGGGCGAATTTGTTGCAAACAAATCAGCCTCTCTGCGGACGGCATTCTGCGCTGAGATTTTTATGAATAAATCACGAGCCTTAAATCGATTTGCGCACTCGTATACAGCGGATTGGTGACCCTAAACAGGAATGAATGATTGGAGGTATATTTATGATTTATTGATATATTTACTTGTTTATGTGTGTGCGACAAAATATTTTATTTTTTCGTTGAGAGGAATAAAACCGACAAAATTCATGGCGTAGATTAGAATTTGCCCCGGAAGTGTTGCATTTTTGAAAAATGGCCTGAAAAACTTTGATATTTCTATAGCTGAGTGTAACGCGTCCTTTTGTTGGAAGATATGAATGTTGAATCAGGATTTTCGTTTAATATGTGGCACTGCAGGAAATTGAAATTGTGTTAACGAGAAGAGTTGCATTGGAACATTATTTTTTCAGTAGGTACACTCAGAAAAAAAAACTATAATATCAATATGAAAATTCATTCAATCAATGCTTTTTTTGCTATTAAAATTGGTCAAAAACTTTAATAGTAATCGTACGATCATCCGTTCATAGTAATGTTCTCACCCTTTTGATTCAATATTTTGTCTTATTAATTAATAATAGTACGCACTTTTGTTTCCGAAAGTTTTTAATAGGAAAAGACAAGTAGTACTATAACTTTTAATGGTATTTACTATTAAGCCATTAAAAGTTATAGAAAATATTATGAAACCAATTATAATATACTATTATTTCTATGGCATTTAACTTACTAATTAAGTTTTTAATTTATTAAAATAATCGTATTTACTATTACCATAATAGGACTGTTTCCCTTAAGACAATAACCCAATACCATTGGTTTCATTAGAATCCTATAAACTATAAATGTTGTACCCCTTCGTAATTAATAGTATTTACTATTGTAATTACAGAACGGTATGAATTGTTGCAATGGTTGATGTAATTGATATTCATTAGACCTGGTTAAACTCTAGCTTTGTGCTAATTTTGAATAATGGTATTAATGTTATCAAAATAAAATCAAACACTATTAAATTAATAGTCCGCCCATTGAAAATAATAAGACGACATTATTAATATGAATATTTTTCAATGGTATCTCATCTATTAACAAATAATAGTTATTTTTAATGGGACAATAGTATGCGTTTTAAAACATTTATGGTGAAAGACTATAATTTCAATAGCATTTCCCATTCTAGCAATAACGCTTAATTTTCAATACCATTGTATTAATAAGTAAGAAAATAAATAAATAATTAATTTGCTTTTTCGTTTTTTTCTTGGATACATTGTTTAAAATTTTAATGAATTTTGTAGCTATGGCATTACCGTCAGTCCATTGTATTAATAACCCAAAAGCCTTTAATTTTCAATAGAAAACTATTTTTTTATTAGGAAAATCTTATTAAAACACATCTAACAAAATCAAAGGCCGTACCATTTACAACTTAATGCGACGTTTTTCTCTAATTGTATGTCTGGTGTGCGCACAAAATCCCTGAAAAAATATTGTATCCATCAATAAGTACCATTGGAGCGATGTTTGGCAGTAAACACAGTCACCATTTTAGATACAAACAGTCAGCATTTCGAAAAGCATTATCAACGTAATTCTTAATCAATGTAGATCCATTACAATGTTAGCGGGCCCGGGCATAGAACGCTCCAGCCGACCTCTATATTTTTTTCGGGGCAATCTCAAAATTAGTAAGAAAACCACCATTCAAGATTCCATCTGACGCTACGAATTGATTGACGCCACAGCGAATAAGTGTGGAAGAATCGGCAGCGATTCGCAAAAACCCAAACGGAGGAATAAAATGCGAACATCAAGACGAAGCAAATATGAATGTATACCGGAAGATTATGCGAATTTCCTACGCAACGTTGTGCAAAATCAAAGGAGAAAAATAAACGAACTATGCCCGTATGATACAGGTTCATATTTTTCCTGTAAGGACTTTTAGTGTTGGAATCGATTCTTAATCACTAAATGGTGAAACTATAAAAATTAGAGTTCAGCAGTGGTAGAAATTCTACCATTATAGTAACCTGGCTTCTATACAAAATATTGGAAAACAATTTGCACACAGTAGGTATAGTAAATCTTATATTAAAAATAATGTTTCAGAAGAAAGATATATATAACTTATCATATCTCTGAATTGTGAAATGTGTGGTAACAAAATCCTTGTAAATTTATATACGAAATAAAGCTAGCTATCTATCTACAAAATATTTACTTTAGCCTATTTTTTATATATAAGATATCTCCAACTTTATTTCTTATTATTTATTATTATTTGCTTTAATTTTTCGTCTCTCTCCACAGTGTCTTCTGCAGTTCTGCTGTCGAAAATATGAAAACAGCAAGAAATCCGTTCAGAAAATAAAATAAGAACATTTATCATCATTCTATTGTCATTTCCTGTTTTTTTTTTTTTTAAACATCAATTTCCGCGTGACTAGTATTTGCCAAGCTGGGAGTTCAATGAAGTGACAGCCTTAAGATATCAGGCATTTTAAATTTAATGACTTATTTAAAGGCCCACTTCAGACAGGAAACGGATGCCAAGTTTGCTTCCGCACTTCCTGCTCAAAATCATTTTAAATATAATATGAATGCGCACACCATATTCATTTCATATTTATTTGTCCTATCCAGGACTCCCTTTAAAATGGCAAAATAACTGGAACCGCATAGTTCTGCGTCAAATATTGAAATCAATCCCCTCACGTCTGTATGTGCAATGCAAACAATTGCGTTAATTGTGTTATAGGCCATTCACAGGAACGAAATGGATTGCAGGAATGTTCAACTACTGATGAAATTGGATGTACAGAGATTATCAGGGATTTCCACCGGAACAGATGAGTGGGCGAAAAGTTGATCAGCTCCAAATGGAGTGAGTGCGTACTTTGTACAACGCAGTGTGCGGTCGTTTCCCTAATTGTCTTTGAATGGTGTGTTTGTTCGCATACAGGAGCGAGTGCTTGCAACAGACACAAGCAGTTTATTGTGCGGTCCGAGTTATACACTTTCTATATGAGTATAATTCCTAATACGAGTAAATATGAGCATCCTTTATCCTTTATTCCCGTGTTCTATGGGGCAATGTGTAACAAGTTCCTTGCATTGTTTTAGGTCTCGCAGGTGTTCCGCTCACAAACAAATGGCAGATTTTGAATGAGTATAGTTCTTATTTACATTCTGAACAGCTTTGGGTGATAATGGCACGTTTGTTAAGGGCGTAAGTTTGAGAGTGGATATGGACATTTGCGTCTAAGTTTTACTTGACTGAAACGTGAGCCGGTGGAGCATTTTTATATATGGAGGATGTGGAAGGGAAACCAACTTTTCAAGTTGTTGCAGCTACGGAAGTTCACCTTTCATTTGGCCCCAATTTCATAATAATATGTTTTTAATTAATAACGCAACAGATCCGTAGGGACCCTAGGCCTATCTTCTCACAACCATTCGATTTTAATTTTTGGGATGAATGGAGGTGATCTACAATTTTATGCAGAGTCCAAGCGGCTATTTGAGAAGCTTTTTTGTCAGACGTTCCCGAGAGTTGAAATGTTGGGTTTTTTTAGATTCGAACCTGGGACGCCTCGCTTAGTAGTCCAACACATTAACCACTATGCAACTGCGCCGGACGGAACCGCCGTACCTAATCGGTATGAAAAAATAAGGCTGATGGTGACGAGATCTTTAGATTCCTTCTCTCACTTATTTAAAATTCAATCAATTTTCATTTAAAAATAAATAAGTTATAAATATATGGCTCATAAAGAGTTAACTTGGGGCGAGTTCATAATTGGAACATTTTTGCACTTCCAATTAACACGGGTGAGCTGCCAATCCAATGTATTCAACTAAAATCAATACTAATTATTTAATTTGTATTGTATTTTTAAAAACATTTCATTATTTTTATTAAGAAAAAATAATTTAATTCGGAAAGATTTACGAAAACGTATTTTTTTTTTACTTAAAAACATAAAATGCAAATTTTGGTTCGGTGCTCTGAACAAATCGGACACCCGAATTTTGATCAAGCTGTCTAACTTTTCTGTCGCAGTTTCTTGGACAAATGAAACATTTTAACTGTTTTAATTTAAACGGCGATTTTATTTTAAATTTGGCTCCTGGTGGATGTCTCCTCGAACTGCTCGAATATTAGCACACAAGTCGAGGATGAACATTTGTTTGCAATCGACGCCTCAGTGTCCTGCTTCTTGGCAGTGGTACTGAAGACCATAAGTGCCCATTTTTTCATATGCATTTAACTTTTTTATCTGGTAGTTTTTAATAACGAATACTCTTTTTTTTTTCAACAGAAGCTCAGTTCATTTTAACTCATTTTTGTTTCGCTCGAGCAAAAATCGGACTCGGCTAGGGACAATTTTTGAACGTCTATCATTATGTGGCCTTATAATCGATAAAACGATAGTGGATATCAATCTAGACGATGAAGGGCTTGTTCGAGGATCTACCCTATTATGAATATGGCAGGCAGGATCCTGTGTGCAATGTTAATGGGACTGATGCCTCTATATTGTCGGGGCAGATTAATGCGTCTCCTTTCTTGGGCATCGGACATCCATGCTTGGGGCCCATTTAGCAGGAATCAAGCTTGCGGACTGCTATGTTGGTTACAAATGGTCGAAAGTACTGGCTCTCATCTTTCGTGGTTTGTTCTGCATGTTTCAGCAGAAATTAGTCGTAGTAATAATGTCATGCACTTATTTTCCCCATACATTTAAGATGGCAACCATATTTTTATATTGGAATACTTGCACACCCCTACAATGGCAGTGTAAGAAATTCCATGCCGAGCAGTTTTGGTCAATTTCGGAAAACCATTTCCTCAACACAATGGAAATGATTTCAGTGCGCCCATATCCACGAGGATACCAGTATGCGCCACAAATGGACCCATGGGATACTTTTATATCAACCTTCGATTATGATGTGTATAAATGGCACACAAAACATACCACCTGATCCAGTGTGTTTGGTTTTGCTGTTGAAATGGTTTCCTTGGCCGGAAGTTCTTTATTGCTTGCGGACATTCAAAACCGCTGATGGCGTAATTTGCTTTTGCAGGATTTTACAAAACTGTTATGTGGGATATTTCACTTGGTTCTGCTGACTTTAAAATTAATATATCTGCGAGAGAGCAAGGCGACCATCTGCATTTTATTGCCATTACATACGTATACCCAAAATCAATTGCATTTGGGGGAATTTTTTCGTTGGCCTTTTCGAATTTAGGGCGAATGGCCATGCGTCACCGTCCATGGAATACAGTAATAAATTCATTATATATATATATCAATATCCTTCCAACATAAAAGCCTGCCTATTCTAAGCTAAGAAATCAACACTAGAACTTTATAGTGTAAGCCATGACAACTCTGCCGACGACTGCGTAAGGAGCCGTTGCCGTACCTACTTCAAACTTTGTACTGCCAAAGATTTTATCCACCAACAAGTAGTTCCTCCCTCTAAAAGTATACATCTTCCATTGTCCCAGGGATACAATGTGCCAATGGTTGGCAGTTCCTTAACTTTTGCCCACTTGGTGGCTTACGAACGTGTACGTAACATTGTTTTGTGATGAATATTCTACCGGAGAGTATTATTTGGAAAGTTTTCACCATTCCAAGCAGCTCGTAGTCCATAACGGTGTAGTAATGGTAGTTCTACTACACGAATTGCAGTTGCATTTCCTGTGAAGGAGAATACTGCCATCAGAAGTTTACTTTCAAAGAAATAACCAAACGATGGCGAGAAGGACATTAATTTGCAAACAATGGGAATGAAAACGGATGTTTTATTTTTGTTTGCAATGTGTCCGTGTATTTAGTATTCCGAGGAAGGATCCTGTAAGGGTGCGACGACGCGGTTCGAACCGAAAGTAAGTTTCGTTGTTGGATTGTTTGGTTTTTTTTTTTTTAATTAAGAAGATATACTTTTGATTAATGAATTGTTTTTAATTAGAGTCGGAAAGTAAATCACAAGAAGTGTAACAATTTTTCTGTTCACAAACTTTGATACGAAATTTTTGACAGAAACTGGGGATATTATATAAATAATTTGATAATCAATTGATCGAGGCCAATTTACATAAGAAGCTTACGAATTCGAAAAAATAAGGCAAGAACTTCTTACTAATTGCGGTACCTACTTAAGGGCAGTCTTTTACGAACATCCAGATTGGACACCGCGATATCACATAAAATATCCTTCAAATTGGATACACAACAAGTCAACAACTTTCCAGAGATGGTTGTAACTGGCACCTCCAAAAACGCGTCAAAAACGCGAGCAAAATACGCCCGTAAAAACGCTCCAAAATATTTCATTTAAACGCGTCAAGATACGCTGGTAGAAATACGTCAAATTACGCGCGTAAAATCGCGTCAAAATACGCGCTTAAAATCGAATCAAAATACGCGCGTAAAACGCCTCAAAATAAGCTCGTAAAACGGGTAAAACGCATCAAACGTTCAATGAATTTGTTGTCAACAAGGACAAAAAACTCAAGTGAACTTATAAGAGAAAAATACGCAACTGAGTACCTACCTCGACTTGATCTTGAACGACATGAGAAAATATCTCATTTAAATTCACTTAGCATCAAATAATCGCACTGAAGCAAACTTCTTGCATCTTAAGCCAACTCAATAAACTACATTTCAGATTGAGTACGATCGATTTGAGCTCCTGCACCCTTCACTTCGCTCCGATGGGCTCGCGAAATATAGGAACGCCTTGCCCGCAATATCCTCGATGCACTATAGATATCATTTAACCCCTCCTAATGGACAAATAAATTTTCAATGCTTTTCTCCTGTCTTCCGTACCTATATGCGCCGTGTCTTTTTCTATGTGCGTTCTATACATCCTTGTGGCTCTAGCAGAGCTTTTCACATTTGCCCACAGGTGTGGAACATATTTCAAAAATATTTTCCGTTCATTTTACGTTGCTGGTGAAATTGCCAATAAAATCGAACAACTACCCTATCCACTCTAAATGCCACCCTCAATCCTCATGTTGTAAATCAACTTCCGTACTCAGTTGATCGACCCTCAATTCTGACCCCGCTAACCTCCCAACCTAAGGGAAAATGAAGTGTGGAAAAGTGAATCAAGTTTATAGGGTAATATTCCACTAGGCGAGCATTTTTTTTTTTTTTTTTTTTTCTTTGCCCTGCATCGGCTGAAGGTAAAAGTTTCTCGCAAAGGGGTTGTTTTTGTTTGTTCGACAGAGAAGCGATTTCCGCTGTAACGCGCGTATCCCTATCACAGGTATTTATGAATAAATCGCTTTGCACTCGCATACGCGAAGGAAACGTTTCCATCGGGGATTCCCTGTAAACGATTCGAAAATATTGTTGCGCGCTCCGATGAATGTGTTCGCGTTAAAGAGGCGGCTGGCATTGGCATCGGTGCTCATATGTTGAGTACCCTTATCGTAATCGAACCGTATACATAAGTCGTCCTCTTTTGTGTGCGCGAGGCTAGGGTAATGTTATATATAATAGGTACCTATCTTTTTTTTCAAACCCCCGACACATCCATTTAGTTAAACGATAAAATTTTCAAAGCGACGAGGCCGTTTGTGCAAGGATGTGCTTCTTTTTTTTTCTGAGTCCTACCTTTTTGACTTTTTTATGCGTAGCTTATTCAAATTTGCTTGCCTCCACCTGGTTGGATTGGGCGGAATGGAAGCTTCTATATAAATTCCCTAGAGAAACCGGATAACGATTCGCTTATATTTGCATTTTTTTGGAGCATTTTTGTGAGGGGAGGGGGAGGAAATGGATTCATTTTATCTTAACCGAACTTTGGCCTCGAACTTAGATGTTGAGATTTTATTATCTCTTATTTTACGGACCTTTTGGTAGGTTACTTAGGATGGGGTTGTGCCGGACATTGACACAGTATATGTGCCGCTGTCTCAGGTTCCTCCATGCATGCATAGGTTACAGGTATCATCCTCTCCTAGGCCCATCTTCCTTGAGTGATACCCGAAATTGCCATTTCCTGTAGGTAAAACCACCACCCATTTTAATGTCCTTGAATCATGCTTAGAACCCTTCTTTGAGTGGAGAAGGCCGGCCACTTACCTTCTCAGCCTGGTAAATGCAAGTGTGTTTCCCGAGGCTAATGTGATGGCACCCGCTCCGCAATCCATCATGGTTCATGGATCCATCTATGTCACCACTCCTTTTTTCTGAAAGTAATCCGTTCTCAATACGAGTTTTGTATGATTACTTTCCGTAATACGCACCCTTGTTATCCCATCCTTAGGCATGTTCAGCTCCCTTACCTCGTTTTTGACAAGTTCCAGGATCTTCCTACGTCCATAGATGGTACCACGATTGTTCCATTTCGCATCTCAATGCAAACGAAGTGCCGTTAGGGTCGTTGTTTTCTTAGTAAATAATTCTAGTAAGATAGAACCCCCAGGATCACTTCCACTGAGCATGTTGGTGTTGTCCTTATTGCACCTGTAAATCCTATACATGCTAAGCATTGGACCCTATCCAGGTGCTTCCTCACAGCTTTCTGGGAGGCTTTCGCCCACCATAAAACCGAGGCGTAGGTGATAATAGGTCTAGTTCCATTATGCTGACCTAGGCGAGAGTCCTCACATACACTTTTGCACTGATGTAGTACCCTTTTTGCTTCCTGACCTTCTCCTTAACATGGTAGTTCCAAGTAAGTCTAGTATCTAGATAAGCTCCCATATACTTAACCTTCTTGGTCGTTGTTAGTTCCGATCCGAAAAGTGTTAAGGGTCAACATTCCAGATTTTTCCACTTCCTTGTGAAGTTTATTAGATCTCTTTTCTCTGTTTTACCCTAAATATTTATGTAAAGTACAATAAATGCAGGTTCAAGGCAGATGTGAGGTTTGGACCCTTTTTGAGCGTCAAGAGCTGATGCCTCCACTTTAAAAAAAAAATTATCGAAGTCGCATCTTTTTCAGTTTAAGTAAGATTTCATTTTATTTAAAAAGAATGCAATAATGTGGAAAAAGTGTTTCGTAATGAATACGTTTGTTTCTTTTTTAATTGCTATGTATGTATATCAGTATTTATTGAGAAGGTCCCTTTTTCGGGAGCGGCAACACTGCTTCTAGCTCAACCAGATGTAATTCAAGTGGCGTTGGTTGCATTCTATGGGAGGTAAGAATTTTTCCATCTAATACCTTGGTTAGTGCAGTCAGTTTTGCACCAATGTCCATTGCTCAAAGTCGCAGAAAGACTTTTGTACATATACAGAGCTGCGAAGACTTTAACGAAGTGTTCGCTGCAGCTTTTTAGTGGTTCTATGGATTGATTTGCTATCATTTCCTTGCCTTCCCTGCTTTTGTAGTGAGGACTTTCACGTATACTTCAGATTACAGCACTTCTGTCATCGTAAGCTGATATTGGGCCTTCATATCCCGACCCTGTGTGTGTGTTACTACTGAGGTTATAGGCTTTAGGAATCAATTAAAATTTTAATATCTGGTTGATCAGGCTCAATTAGCTTTCCTTCAGAGGATTTTTCACCATATAATTGTATGCTGTGTTACACCATGCTCATATCCCTACAGGCTTCTGTTAAGGCCTTTCATCTCCAGGAGGATTTTTTCACCCGTGGCCATACCGCCCAATATATTGGATCGCCCGTTTCTCGTGATTTTTATTTTTTCTTCAGAGAAACCTATGATTCTCCCGTTTTTTTTGCCTGATTCCAGCTGATGGCAGTAACTTCAATTTTGGTCTGAACCAGTGATTGGTAAGCATATTCCTTGGCAAGTGACGGTCCTCATCCAACAATGTGTATGTATAGTTATGTTCGCCATCGGTACCATGAACATCGATAAGTTGGTAATGGTGGGTCTCTTAACCCACCAGAGTTCTCGAACCTTGATACTAGCAATATTCTTGCTTAGATGCAAAAGGACAAGCCGTTGGCAAACGTTGTGGCGATCTTTTGCTACAACAACCCATATAGTGTCAAGTTTTTTTTTTTTCCCATGGGCGTCGCAGATTGATGGGTGTCCCTATATGCACTTTGCCCACATACCATTTCAAGTTAGCTAGTCCGAGCCGCGAGTATAATGTTGGCTTTCGAATTGTCCGGAGATTCAAAACACGAACAATGGGATGTCTGGACACTTTTAAGTCGGTGACTGCTTTGGATTCCCTGCCATTTCTCCCACCGAGTATATTAAAATACTTTCTTTAGTGCTCATAAAATTTGGACGTGCGAGATGTATCGAACTTGTTGGGACGTTGATTTCCTTTCAATTGACGGCCAGACAATATTTTGGCACACTTGGATAAGATCTTTTCCATGTGAATGTAGAAATATAAAAAGGGTAAACCAAAAGTTCCCAAGTTGTTGTAGAACTTTAGTTCTCGTCCGGTGATGCTACAGTTGCTCCGGTAATCAAGTCTTCTTCCTTCTGATACTCCTCCGCATATAACCTTTTAGCTTTTCATTGACTACCTACTTTTGCCTGGGGCACCACGTTCAGCACAACTTTTAGCGTTCATCTAGGGTTAGGCTGGGCGCTTGATGTACATTTTCTGCCGTCGTCTTCCTGATTAATTTAGAAAAAAGCGACACGAACACAGAGAAAGATTGTGTGGAGTCATTTCGAATTTAAACGCATATCCTTTGAGTCAGCAATCATACAATTATGGAATAGTTGAAGCTGAACACTTGGAGCAGTCTAAAATTGCTATCTAAATTTAAAATTAATGGCATACTGGTCAACATATTTCAAGTGCATGTTTGTAATTCGCAACAGAACATAAACTTGTTAAAAGTTAACTTCCTCTAAAAAAAAATAAGACCACCCCTTTCTTCGAAACATCCTAATCAACTAAAGCCAAATTTTAAATGAAAACATCAACAAAATATATATGGAAGTTTTGACATACGTCAATCATTTTACTTAACTGCTTTTTGACTCAGAGTTGCACCATAAAACTTGCACAGTCCAGATATCATTTTACATATAGAGATCATTTAAAACTTCTCCAGCGCTCAGCAAGACTATCGCGCAAAACCCTTTAAGAAACAATTCGTCAAAACCGATCCCAATCCTTTGTACCCTCGCTTTGATTGCTCTCTTCAGAAAGTATACATCAACAACGCCACTTGAAACTTTAAGTGTCCTCCTCCCACGCTGTGCACCAACTTTAGCTGAACGACCCCAAAAATAGCAAGCACTTCCACCCACCAGCAGCTCGCTAACAATGTTATTGCGGCAATCTTCTCAATCCCCAGGATAACGCATAACTTATATATACAAAACAATGATGCTACGAAATAAGGCGCCTTACAAAGTGTTGCGGTTTCCAGAGCTGCTGTGGATTAGAAACGGTGAAGTAGCGAAAGGAACGCCACTTGACATAAAGTGGTCGAGAAAAGGCAAAACTTGTAATTATTGAGGGATTAGATGTCAGTCACCTTATCCGAGGATTTTGCAAGTGTAATGTGACACGTGGTGCCCTTTTCGGTGATTAATTGTCTTCATAGACTCGATTTCCTAATGTACTTGTGTCACTCGTTAAAAAGAGTAGTTACCCTCAGGGGTGCACTCAAACTTGGCGATTGAAAACTAACGTCCCTAAGTAGTCCTTAAATTAAAGGTACTCGTGGTAATTCTTTTCTTCGATGCCCGAATAGAGAAATTTTTGTTTTTTTTTGTAGTTCCGGTTCGTCACGAAGTTAATTTGAACTGGGAATCCCAGAAACTGTTCCACTTGAAGCGACCAGAAACGAATGAAATTAATGGTTGCTGGGAAATAAAGAAAAAAAAATCACTGCTCTTCCTTGTGCAGCTTCTTGTCCTCATCTAAATGGTTACAAAGTGAAATATCTTAACTTTCGGTTGGTTACTTCCACAAGGAGGATGTTAAAGTTGCACTGCCAGGTGGGGAGGGTTTTAGTAGCTGTTGCACTTTTATATCCTCCTGGACGACAACGTCGCTCTGCAATCGCGGACGTGGTGGAATGAAGTTTCCAAATTGCAATTAGACGAGTTGATAATTTGACTGAAATTATGGTGAAAGACACTCTAAAAGATGTTCTTAGAGCTTTGTTAATTTCAGAGCGAATGCTACAAGCAGATACCTGACGGACGTTCTATTGCAACAATATTTTTATTTGTTTGAAATTTTCATTCTGATTGTTTGCTTTCTGGAAGTTTTAAGATAAAGTTTTGTGTTGCAAGTGCTTGATGGTCCTCATTTAATTATATTGAGAGGCTGCAATATTGTAAATAGGTGGAAGCCATTACACGTCTGAAAGTTATTCTGTTAGATCACGAATTTTTATTTAATTTTAGCTATGGAGTTTGGACTGGAGGAAGTCGAAACAGTGAAAACCGTGGAAACCGTGACTTTTACCTTGTTTTGAGATTGAAAGATGAAAGTTTGGAGTGATTCCTTGTAATGTGTCTTTTGACGAGGCTGAGGTTAGCTCGCCGGTTTGCCAAGGTTCTTCCTAAAGAAACACGAACTTTAGGTAACAAACAAAAGGTCCTTTATTATGTCTCTATAAATTACTATATTATTATTACACAACTTTTAACTTCTTTATTTCAATGATCTTAAATCTTAAACAATTCTACGATTTCAATGATTCGGTAATTCAAATTTATATAATTTCACACAATTTCATAATTCGAATGATCTCAAAACAGTTCTACGGTTTCAACTTTAATGATTCGGTAAATCAAGATATTCTACAAATGATCTTACAATTGGTATAATTTCACACAATTTTATAATCTGAGTGATCCCAAAATAATTCTACGACTTATATAATTTCATATACTTTCTCAACACAATTCTTCGATTTTCCACAATTTACACCTACAATCCCACGGCGGCGGTTCGGCCCTCGGCTCGTAGGGAGATCGGGGCTACGGCCGTCGTTCTGCTTCAAGTTCGGATTCGCGGTCCAATGACCACGTTAGCTCTAAGTCTATCTTACGACTAGCTCGGCGTTCCACGAGCCTATCTTGCGACTAGCTCGGCGTTCCACAAGTCTATCTTGCGACTGACTCGGCGTTCCACAAGTCTATCTTGCGACTGACTCGGCGTTCCAAAAGCCTATCTTACGACTAGCTTGGCGTTCCACGAGCCTATCTTGCGACTAGCTCGGCGTTCCACGAGCCTATCTTGCGACTAGCTTGGCGTTCCACGAGCCTATCTTGCGACTAGCTCGGCGTTCCACAAGTCTATCTTATGATTGACTTGGCAATTCACTAATTCCCCGCAGGCAATTAGTAACCAAAAAGTTTATCAAGTGTCTGCAGACCCCTTGAGGAACAATTTCAGTATTACACAAGGACAAGATTGGTACTTTTCCAACTCTGAATTTACTCGATTTTCTGGGGCTGGGGGTCTAATATAATTCATGACAATGAGCTGGTGTGAATTCTATGATATATAGAAATTATTGGGCCATTGTTGTTGGTAGGAAAAATATGCCGAACACACAATTCATGTACCAGCACTATTGTGCCAGTGAATAACAAGTACTGGGCGCTGGGCCATTGCGGGGTTTTCATTGTATATCGGTATGGGAGGGGGGAACAGTCGATCGGCTGTTGAGTAGAAAAAACAGCATGTAACGAATGCATCGTTACATCCTATAAAGGACTTCAGAGAAGCATTAGCAACTGATGCTAATTAGGACCAAGTTCCTTCTTCTTCTAAAAATCTCAACGTTATATTTATAACTAAATAGAATTAGCAACATTTTGCTAAATATGATCTTGAATTATCTGTATACAATTATATCATTTAATAAATAACTATATATAGGTAATCTGGAATAATAGCTAACCAAAGATCATGTAAGAAAATGCGCCAAATCTACCAGAAATCCTGGAAAATGCAACGAGAAACGCCCCAAAACTCCACAAACAACGGAGGAAAGTAGCCCCAAGAAACGCCATAATAAACACCTAAAAAAAACCTTTAATAACCAATGAACATTGACCCGGAAAAAGAAACACTTAAGGGCATACGGAATCCAAAAAAAAAAAAAAAAAATACTCGGGAAACATCCACAAAGAGCTTTAAAAAAGACCGGAAACTTTTAAAAACAAAAATGCACCACGGAAAAGTAATGAAAAATTCTTCAAAACGTTTTGAGAGAGGAATAACAAAACGCTTCTAAATAACGTAATAACATTGAAGAACTTTCCGAAAAACTGAAAAACTCACTCAAATTAGATCCAAAAACCGCTCTAACGAAACGGCATCTTAAACAGCTGAAGAATCCACCAGAAGACATCAAAAACACCAACCAATATACACTTTATTTAAAAGCCCACTGAAAATCTCTTTAGAAACTGCATCCACGAACGCCGCAAATCGAGATAAAAACCATACAAAAACAGCTCTAAAAATACCGCAAAACATTTAAAAGTTCTCCCCAAAAATCTTACGAAGATCACCACAAAAAAAAATAACGCTTTGAAAAGTTAATATAAAACAGCCTAAAAACGTAGAAAAGGCACTCCACGACATGCCTTAGCTAGAGCCTCCGACAATCACCCCGCAAAACGACTAATAGAACTCCTTGAAACACGCTTTAAAAGGCGCAGGGTCAAATCAATTGTGGACATAATTACCCATCCAGGTGAGCCAAAAGTTCACAATAGGCCTGCGGACTTATGACCCTGCGCCGATTTAAAAGGGGCCCCAAAATTGTACTTACATATATACCAAACGTCATTACAAAAAAAAAAAAACTCGAAAACTGGAACTGGAAAGTCTGTAAAAGACCTGCAAAAATGCTCAAATCGCGATCTAAAAACCGAGACTAAAATCGAATCAGAGCAATCGATTTAAAACAATACCTAAAAAGACGAAAACCGCGTAAGTAAAACGTCACGAAAAACGACCAAACATTAGGCTGATGCCTTAAAAAGCTAACCTAAACTTCTGTCCCAAAAACTTCCATAAAAACGCTCCGAAAAATGTCTAGAAAACAGCACACCGAAAATCGCTGGAAAAACACCTTAAAATAGCCCAAAATACGCGCCAAAAAGGCATTCGAAAGTGTCCTCAAAAACTCACGAAGTCTCTCCTAAAAAACGCAAAAACGCCTTTGAAGACTAGGCTCTCTAAGTTCTGATTTTTTTTTTCGAACTTGATATTAGGATCGTGTTCTTCTCACTTCCCAGAATATTCGGCTGTTTCAGCCGTCCCCGTTGCCACCGTATAATTATGCAGTATATTCAGTTAACCTATGTGCGCAAATTTTGACGCAGGCCAGATACCACTGTTTAAAAAGGGTTGCACTACTTATTCCCCTGTCGCCAGTTTGATTATCATTATCGCTCTGTTTTAATGCAGTTTTCTTTTGTTTTTTCCACCATCAATTTAGTGCCAATGCTGCACAAGAGAAACTGGATAAAAGAATTTGCTAAAATATTTACACACAAAAAAAAAAAAAAGGAACCTGTGATGGGGAAAAATTTTAATTGGAAAACTTTAAACAAAAACCTTCGACCACAAGCAAAGCACAGAAAAATCGACAGAGAAAGAAAAACGACAAGAAAAAACAAAATGGAAAGGGCAACAAAAAACCCATAGAAAATGCAACAAAGGCGAGTTTGGTTTTCACTTGCCGACATCCCGAAGGTGGGTTCGGAATCGCTAGGCAGACATCCGTTCACCAAACTTTTCCACCCACACACACCCTAATGAACTGCTGCTTAATGAAGTGTACACAATGCGGTAGGAATGCTTTTCGAGTTCATTGGTGACGACAGCCACATCACTGACGCTTCGTGTGCCGCATTATTCGGGTTCTGGTTCCTGGTCAGACTCAGCTCAGAGCATGTACTCTTGGAATTATGTTAATTTCATTCCATCAAATGCTACCGCACAATGTAGGTTGCGAGAGCAATGGGCGGCTATGTGTCCCATTGCTTCGTTCAGAAACAGATGTGCAAGCAAAAAAAAAAATAAAAAAATACAGAAATCCATTAAAGCGGGTATTAGGCTTTGAACTGAAATTTATAAAATTCGGTTAGTGTTGTCTTTTATCGGCGCAATCTTTTTATTTGCCGCTTAAGCCACGCTGTGATAGTTGACAGTGGAGTAGAATATGCGTGAAATTTAGCCTTAGCCGTGGACTCTTTGTTGGCGAATTTTGATTGATTCTGGTGTCTTTTTTTTCTGTATACTGATGTGGCCACAAAGAGGATATCCACGAATTATCCTTTCTGTGGGCGATAAATTTGAATATATGGCGTTAATTAAGTTTTATCGTGCTGTTAGTTCCATTTGGTTGGAATTCGCCTCATAAATAAATCTATATCTAAATTTATTCATGGGGCGCAAGTTGTCCTGGGGAGTTTTCAAAATAAAGAGTTCGATCAAATGATGTTTGAGGTTTGTGGCTTGGGGAGCAATCTATAGTAAGTTAGAGGTTTTATATTTGAAGGAATTCAAGGTCTTCCAATTCGACATTACTCAAATAATTCTCAATTAAATACAAAATAAAACAAGAACACGGCAAAAACTCAGCGCCGGCATTCTGTAAGGCGAAAACGTTTAAACGTTTTCGTGCGCACGAACGGTTTGCTTCAAAAACGTCAGAAAGAAATTCTCGTGGCCGGTAAAAAGAACAAACGAACACATTTTCTTTAACGTTTTCACTTTTCTTGCTGCTGAACCCTAAAAACGAACAGATCTTATCGTCTCCATGGAAGAAAACATAAGACAGCTATTTTCTTAAAGTTTATCGTTTACCTACTTATTATTTTTGAATTTGGTGGTGCCACGATTGTGGTGAATATTTTATTTGAATTGCTAGAAAACTAACGGGTGATTTTTTAAGAGGCTCAGAACTTTTTTAAAAAAAAAAACACAAAATATTCGAAAAAATGAATGAAATATTTATTTGAATCGATAGTTTGAACCTTGCAATTTAATGTTTAAAGATAATTTCATGCAAATGTTGACCGCGGCTGCGTCTCAGGTAGTCCATCCGCTGAGTCCAATTTTTGCATACTCTTTCACACATATCGGCCGGTATCTCACGAATGAATGCATGGATGTTGGCTTCCAGTGCGTCAATCGAAGCGGGCTTGTCCCTATACACATTAGCCTTGACATACCCCCACAAAAAATAATCTAATGGTGTCAAATCGCACGATCTAGGCGGCCAATTGACCGGCCCGAAACGTGAAATTAACTGTTCACCAAACTCGCCTCGCAATTGCGCCATTGTTTCGCGTGCTGTGTGGCATGTGGCACCGTCTTGTTGAAACCACATATCATGCAAGTCAAGAACTTCCATTTCGGGCAAAAAAAAGTTTGTTATCATCGCTCGGTAGCGTTCACCATTGACAGTAACGCTGCGATTCGCATCATCTTTGAAGAAATATGGCCCAATAATGCCGCCGGCCCATAAACCGCACCAAACAGTGGCTTTTTCGGGATGCATTGGTAGCTGTTGCAATGCTTCTGGCTGATCTTCACTCCAAATGCGGCAATTTTGCTTATTTACGTACCCATTCAACCAAAAATGAGCCTCATCGCTGAACACAATTTTTCGATAAAAAAGCGGATCCTCGGCCAGCTTTCCAAGAGCCCATTCACCAAAAATTCGGCGTTGTGGTAGGTCGGCTGGCTTTAGTTCTTGCACAAGCTGTATCTTAAAAGGCTTTACGCGCAAATCCTTCCGCAAAATTTTCCACGTAGTGCTGTAACAAAGGCCTAACTGCTGGGAACGGGCCGAATCGACATTTCGCGGTCTTCTGTCACATTAGCTGATACGGCCGCAATATTTTCTTCACTACGCACAGTACGTAAACGTGTTGGTGGTTTAATGTCCAACAAAGTAAATTTGGTGCGAAATTTGGTCACAATCTTCCGAATAGACTGCTCAGAAGGTCGAGAATGCCGATCATAAAATGGAAGCAGCGCGCGATGAACATTTCGAACCGAGCACGAATTTTGATAGTAAAATTCAATAATTTGCAAGCGTTGTTCATTTGTAAGACGATCCATGGTTAAATTGCAAACCAAACTGAAGCTGTTTGACAGTGACACAAGGTACTAAACACACGTCAGCTGTCAAAACCAGTGTTGCCAAAACCAAACCAGCTAAAAAATCACCCGTTATTATATTTTGACCAGCGATAGCGACGAAAGTGAAGTTGAGAATGAACATGTGAACTT
The DNA here is from genome assembly GCA_946477585.1 of Cheilosia urbana. Classification (NCBI taxonomy): domain Eukaryota; kingdom Metazoa; phylum Arthropoda; class Insecta; order Diptera; family Syrphidae; genus Cheilosia; species Cheilosia urbana. Next base: position 10,614,115 of record OX297854.1, on the reverse strand, counting down.
AAGAAAAATTAGAGATAATCTGGGGATTGTTCGAATATTACCTGACAAAAGGTTGGTTTATTTGGTTCTTAGTTAAAAAGTTAGTGTTTCCTTTTAGTTTTGTGCAACGTTTTAGATTGAATTGAATTGATTGGACAATATTAATTTGCGTACAGGTACACGAACGACATACGTGCCTCCTATTTTAAAACTATCCTCAACATTAGAGATACCTACTGGTTGGAGGAGGATACCATTAGTTAGTTGGAAATGATTTTATTGTTATTTATTTATTTAATGTCGTTTTCCATTGGGACAGAAAATAGACTTTTTTCAAATTCAGAACAGTACCAAATATTGCAATGTTTAGTTTGAAAAATACTATTTGCTAATTCTCATAGATAAAAACCGATTAAAAGTTTTATCGAAGTCAAAAATGGGGTTCTCGAGATATGAGCAGTTTTTAAAATTAGAGTTTTCGGTGATTCAAATTGAATCAATCATTTTTAGACAGATAAACAGACGGACAGAATTTTACGATCCACTTTTTTGAGTTTGTCTATCATCGTAATGTCAGAATTGACTAACATTTCCCTTACTACGTAATGGAGAAAGTTAAAAACGTTAGGAGTTACATAAAGTAAATTTTCGCTTTCGCTTGATTTCTTTCGTTTTTTTTTTTTTAAATGCGAAAGTGGTTTACATTTCGTTTTTTATAGAACCCCACCTCAGACTTCCCTACAAATTTTAAGCTATCAATGAGCTTCGTGTTTTATCCAAAAGCCAGTCCAGAACACAGCATCGACAAATAAAATTTATTTCACTAAATCGAAAGTTGGTAAAGACTTGTTTTGGTCGTGCTTCTGGTTATGCTTTGCGGTGGTGAACGGACTTCGGAAGCAGAAGCACTTTAGCAAGTCTCTTTTGGGTGTCGATTTCTGTGACGAAGCCAAACAACAGTAATTTTTCTGAGGAAATGACTCAACGGTTCATGACTGAAACTAAGTCCTACTTTCGCTAACGAGTAAAATAAATAAATAAATAGTTGGCCCATTAGGGTCCTGTTCATTAGGCTTAGCTTCTCAAATAATTCGTTTTATGTGCGTTTTTATATTTGGGACGAAAGGAAGGGACCTACAATTTTATGCCGAGTTCAAACGGCAGAATTGAGAAGCTCTTCGATGACAGTTGAAGTGTCGGATGTTTGTCAGACATTCGCGAGAGGTGGCGCAGTGCAACCAAAATTAAGGTATAGCTTGTGTTTTTCCGGGGATCGCTCAGTATAGTCCAGTACACTAACCACATAGCCTCATCTTTAGGTGTAGGTTAGGTTAGGTTAAAATGGCTGTCGGCTAACTGGTTAGGTTAGGTGACTCACTTAGACCATTATAAGGTCCCTTGTGATACCACGTGAATCTGTATTCATTCCTCCTACTCGTTGAACCAATTGGAGCTTCTAATGAAGCGTAGTAGATTTTATCTTAAGGTGTAAGAAAGAAATATAAAGAACTGCGCACAATTTCTACTGAAATATTGTACCTTTTACATCTGTTGACCAAGGTCGGGTAGAAATTTGAAAGCAATTGCATACAGTCTTCCTTGTTGGCTTGTTCTATTTTTGGGGACACCAAATCCATAACTAACAAATGATTCCTTAAAATGTTCACACTTGCCCCATCTCATAGAACGATTTAATAAATTCTGTCCAATCAACAGTTGTTGTCCACAACTTCATTCAACTAATTGTACCACCCCACCCGCTGCTGAGCCGTGGAATATCTACTTGATCATTGACGCAATCAATCGAAGCAGTCACTTTACGCCAATTATCATGCCCACTAATCTGCAGTCATTTGCAGCACGATTTGTCAACAGCTAGACGAAAAAGGATTCAAATCGTCCCATCTGTACGGCGACCGCCTGCACACGCACCTAATTTCAATTTAATTAGAACGAAATCAGTCATTCAGGGGTTTCTAAAACGGACTCATTTATGCATTCTCAGTGTTTACCCATTCCGGCCGTATTCGCGCAAGCAGACATCCGTTCAACTACAACCGGAAAAAAAAAATATCCTTCCTGCCAGGTACGAGTATACTGCAGGAAATTAAACAAATCCCATGAACTTTAATACTCAATTTTCTGTACATATACCGGGAATACATATTTAGCGTAGATACCACCATCTGCGTTGGGTCGTCGGCCATCATCATCTGAACACGCACACGAAACATCATCTGCGGTCGGCAATTGAATTGATAATTGCATTGCAACAGATACATTATTTGTCGCAAGCACCACCCAAGCCACCTCCTGTGTATACACAGGCACACCGGCTTAGGATGGCGCACCGAGTCGATCATTAGTGTCAGAATGCGGAGAATGGATGCGTTCCTGACGGGGCAGGGACAGCTCATTATGGGTGTGTGAACCAGCAGCGGTTGCAGTTGTTTTGTTATTGTTGCCACAGAGAGTTCCCAGAGTTGGGTGTGTCGCAAATGAATGCATATTGATGAGTTACCTGCAGACATATGCTGGGAATGCCTTGTCAATTATAATGCCTTCCAGAGGCTATTTGTAACTAGTTAAGTTTGGGGTCTCGCATAAACACTGAACAGCCCCCAGCCCATGACAAGCATTCGACTTTGATGTTTCGCTGAATATTGTTCAATTATTACTACTGACTAATGGAAGATCGAATGACAACATTGTTGGACTTCCCAAAGTCAACGCACACTTAAAGGCTAATAAACAGTAATATCCCATGATGCGTTCTATTAAATTTCTTGACTAATATTAGCTACACCACAACAGCGCACGCTGTCATCCATCCAACGGCAACGCGCCACAAATGAGCATCGCCATCGCATCAGTGAGTCGCCAACGTCCCTCTATCCTACGCTGGTTTCTCTGCCCTCTCCTATTTGGGAGGTTTTTCGCAAATCGGTTAATTTTTCGAATTTAATTACACAAATTTTTCCACGCCATTAACATTCTCGCAATTAGCTATCTCCTCCTGAGCTCGTCCTTCGCCAGCTTGGTGTCCATTTAATTTGCCGTCAATCAATAATTGACATCAATCTGAGTTATGTACGAGCTGCGGGGTGCGGGTATATTGGTATTTTTGGCATCTTTACACTACAGATCGACAGCGACCCGAAAACAGTTCATTGAATTAATTGATTTTAGGAGTTGGGCCCTTTTTTCCTGCTCCAAAGGAATTTTCCAATTAATTGAAGTCTACATCGACGCTTGTCATGTATACGCACGTTTGGCTTTTGGTTTTGAAGAGAACTTTGTGAGTTTTCACGGCGGAAATTGTGAAAAGAAAAAAATCCTTTTTTATGGCCCTCATGCTGAGCACGGTGCGTAATGATGTGTCCCTGAACCGAGTATGTGGTGGGGAGTGGGATTTTTAATTCCCGTTGCTGTTGGCGTACGCGGGCGGCTACAATACAAAGTGGTTAATTGTCAAAGGGCGACTCCGCTTCGCTGGGTTTCCATAAATAGCCATGTGGTACATTTAGAAATGAACCAGCGAGCACATGATTTGAGAACTTTAAATTTTCAAGTTGTTTACGCGATACGAAGGTAGTGCACTTAATTTAACCTTTCTCACGATAATAATTGTGTGGTGGGGGCTATATTGCGTATGGACGGCCTTATTACCACAGAGGAGGTCGTAAATCGTTCGACGCGACCTTAAAATACGTACCTACACTTTGCTGATTTAATCCCCGATTTCGTTAAATTATTTGTTCAGCTTAAAGGCCTTCAAGGTGGGTGACTAACTATTGAGCGGGGTTGGGCTCAAAATTGTGGATGGGTTAAAATTCTTATCATAAAATTCTACTAGGTATCCAAATTCTGCTCTACAACATTCTGCAAACAATGCAACCAATAAAAAACGGTTTGGAATTTTTTCAAAAACGCGCGCTTTTTAACTTTTCCGAAAAAAATGTTTTGTTAACAGAATATCTCATTTTTTCAATTTGTTTTTTTTTTTTCCTTTCCAACTCCTCTTTTCTTCATTTTTACTTTTGTTAAATTAAATTTCGTGGGACACACATTTTACCACTTTGGAAGTGTCTCTCGCGCAAACTATTCAGCAGAGGTAAGAGAGACTGAGATCTCCATCTTCGACCGATTAACAGTTATTTGCCTACAAGCTAAATTTTACGCTCCCAAAAAGTTTAGGTGCGCTAGTATTGTTGCATAGAAATTCGTATTGACAAGTAGTGTCAAAATCCTCTCCACCAACACATTCGCACCTAATCTTTTTCCCGTTCACTGTGGGCAAAGTGAAACGGATAGGAATTAGCGTACACGGATAGGACAACAAAATGGCGGATTCCTGGCAAAAAATGAGGGGGCCAGCGGCAAGAGGATTGTGAGTTGGGGGCTCAGTATGATTTGTTAATGCTATTCAGTTCAGAAACAAAATTATATTAGAAACCTAAATATCATTTTTGAAGACCTATCCAATCCATAGATACCCCACACGTATGGGTTTAAAAAAAAATTTTTTTTGAGTTTCAGTTCTAATCTAAATATATCGTCTAAAATATATCGTCTTTTTTTTTCAATTTTTGTGTAAAATCTTAATGCGGTTCACAGAATACATCAACTTAACAAGTTTCAACAGTATAGTTCTTAAAATTTCGGAAAAAAGTGTCTGCGACATACGGACGGACAGACAGACAGACATGACGAATCTATAAGGGTTCCGTTTTTTGCCATTTGGCTACGGAACCCTAAAAGCAGAACTTCGAAAAGAAGAATTTTTGTGTGAGAAGACAGAATTTTGCAAAGCATCGTTTCTACCAGCTCACACCACTTTGCCCACATCATTAAGGTCCGTTTTTTGATCTTACGCGACTTAAGTTCTGCTTAAATACCTAATGGGCTACTTTTTCTATGACATAAACTGTCACATAAGATTTTAAGTCGAACTTAAATCGCTGTGAGGAGTTTCAGCAAACGGGTCTAAAAGTTGTTAAACGTCGAAAACTGTGGGCAAGCAAATAAATCGGTGTTTGACAACAATGGCGGTATATCTTCTTACCTGAGAGAAGTTGGAAGTCTAATTTTAAAGCGATACTAACAGAATAATAAGTTCAACTCGAGTTAGTTAACACTTTAAGAAGATGGATCTTCTCTAAAGTAATGCCTGCAACTATCCTTTCTAGACGTGATTTGAGCTCATCATTTGCGATGCGCTCACAATGATTTTATGATGGATTTATAGTACGAACATGTAACAATAGGTGGCGCAGACATGTACATGAAAAAAACTGCAATTCGTCCATCTTGTTGTATTTTATACGTTCCCGATTTCTATATCCATGGTGCATTGCTGTTTAGAAAATGTCCCTAACAAAATATTGTACGAAGATTTTCGGATTAGCGGGCGTGGCGCCTTGTATACAAAATAAACTTTAAACACCAAAGCATTTGGCAAATGGTGGCCGAGGTTAAAAAGGGCGTGGCAGTATTCCATGGAAATTTCTTCTTATGAAATGAATTATGCTCAAAAAACTCAACGAAAAAACGAAGACTGCTCTGGCTTATTATCTGGGATGGATAGATAGATGGAATAGACACTTCCCTAAAACTATCCTAAGATACGGAGACTTTTAAAGCTTTATTTGCAGAAAAAGTGCTAACTTTGCTATAGTTAGTAACATTTAACATAAACTATCATAAACAGCATTAAGAAGGCCACTCCTAAGTCTCGGCTTTTCTCGACAAATTTTTGTGATTCTTAAGGTAGATTGCTTGATAGGTAAGTGAGAGTATCTAAGATTTGGACCAGGGTTGCTAGAATTCGGTTTTCTTTACCCTACCAAAGGTTCAAAATATATGCAGCCCAAAACAGTTGCCAAGAAAGAAACCCTAAAAATCGTGGAAAATATTGGTATTTTTCTTACTTACCCATCTCAATTATGCGCGCCGCGGATTTCATTTTACTTCTTTTTTTGTAATTGGTTTTGCGGCTTGTGTCAAATCAAAAGCATTGCAAGATAAATTCTATGCGTGCAAGTTGAATGATTGTTTTAGAGTTTTAAAAGTGCGCGTTTTTTTTTTTCCAAAATATTTCTTTTTTAGTTTTGTAAAGGAATAAAACGAACAAAATTAACACAAAATTTGTGAAAATGATATACAGTCCAAAATTGTGTTGGGCGCTCATTTTTCCATTTTTATCGTTTTTTAAGAAAAAAAAAATAGCGTAAAATAGGATAAAGCGCACAAACTGGCAACCCTGTTTTGGACCGTCAGTAAAGTGTCGTTTTAGAAAAGTACTATTCGACTTTTGTATTCAAGAGCGTAAATTATAAAACATAAGTGATTGTTAATTATAAAGTTTCAGTGTTGGTGTTCTCTGAACCAACTCTATGAGAGTCACCCATTGTTCGGTTTTAAAATAAAGCTAAGTAAAACACATGAAAATTAAAAACGATATCATCAAAATGGCTGCCTCGGGAATATTCGAAGCATGCGATTCTTTTCAGGTTAAGTTCAACCACTTTTTCGCAAACATTTCGGGCACTTCACTTCAGTAATGTTGACGCTGAAGCCAAAGGACTTTAACCTGTCTTTAAAATTATAAAATCTTCATATTTAGCGTAGTTTTAAAAAGGCAGCACATCGACACGTAATGTAGATCAGTATGTTTTTTTTTTTTTTTTTTGGCGCAACAGGTCAAGAGGGACCCTAGTCCTAGCTTCTCACAACCATCCGTTTTTTGTGTGAGTTATTAATATTAATGAAAATGAAAAACTCACACAAAACGAATGGTTGTGAGAAGCTAGGCCTAGGGTCCCTCCGGGCCTGTCGCGCCAACTATTTTTTTTTTTTTTTATTAATTTTTGGAACGAATGGAAGGGATCTACAATTTTATGCCGACTCCAAACGGCTAATTGAGAAGCTCTTTCAAGACATTTATACTCTCGGATGTTTGTCAGACGTTCGCGAAGGTAGCGCAGTGGAAAAAAACCCTAAGTTGGAATTTGGGTTTTTGCGGGATTCGAACCTGGAACCCCTCGCTTAGTAGTCCAACACACTAACCACTAAGCCACTGCGACTAGATCAGTATGTTGCTTTTATTTAATGCGGTTCCTGTGTGACAGAAAGCGACCCAACTGTGGGTTTAATTTCGTTATGTTCTATGATCATGTGTTATTTTTGGGTGGTAGAACACTCCCCAAGGACAGATGTATTCCCATGAGGTTGATTCCGTAAATTCGCTTAACCGTCGCACAGTGGGGCAAGGTACCCCGAAAACTGGAATCAAATCATTTGTTGGATTAGGTGTGCTGGAATTGTTTTTTTTTTTTTCTGATTAAGAAGCGGTTATTCAAAAATAAGAAAACACATTTTTTTCTTTTTTAGTAGATACTAATTTTTTTAAGTCATATTGCCTTAGATTTTCAACAAAAATTTAATACATTGTTTCCTATGTTGTTGTCTCATAATTTTTAATGTTACATAGCTATACTATTATTAAAATTGTGAAATAATGTGGCTTAGCTCATTTACATTTTCCACAGGGCAATGGGTGCGGGCTTAAAGGTCTAATTTTAAACAATTAAATTGTTTTTCTAATGAGGCCATTCCAAGCTCCTTAGTTTTGTTAAATAATTCCATACGAGTTAGAAATAGGTCATTTCAATGTGAACCTGCACCAAAACGTAAGGAAGTAAAATGGATGTACGAATTTTCTAATAATTTCTAATAAAATAAAAAAGGAGCACCTATGAGCACCCCTTTTATTTCAACACCACACTTTTTTTTCACTTATTTTACCTCACGTTTCAAAGGCAACTAATGTGCAAATTTCAATTGAATGGTTTTTTTTTTTATATATACTTCTCCCTATCTTTAAGTTGCTCTGCACTTAAATTGCTGCAAATTGTAGTCTTCTGGAAATATATCCCCAGGAAGTGAGTTCCAAAGTTTTCTTGTCCTGTAACAGAAGGAGTTTTTGAAAGTTGATGTCCTCGCGCACAAGTGTACTGTATGGTCATGAGCATTAGCAGCCTGTCTTGCTGGACGCCCAAAAGTTGCATTTCGAGGGATAATGTCTTTGAGTTCCTCAGAACATCTACCATGGAAGTACCTATAGAACAAGCATAGGTCAGCGACTTGTCTTCTGTGCACCAACGGTTGTAGATTCGATGTGAGTGTAGGGTCTCCAATGAGTCGAACTGCTCGTCTCTGTATGCTATCAAGCAGGTTAAGTGAATGTTTTGGGGCCGAGCTCCATATATGGGAACAATATTCCAAGCCTGGTCTAACCTGTGCTTTGTAGAGAAGGAGAAGTTGCTTTGGGCTAAAGTACCTCTTTGCTCTAAATAGGTAGCTCAACTTTGCGGACGCCGATTTTGCGATGTAGGAAATGTGGTCCTGCCATGTGATTCCTGAATTGACTGTGTAATAATGTAATAGATTTAAATGATTGAGCATATAATGCAGTGGGATGTTTTATAACGAAAAAAAAACAAGTAATACTCATCTCTCTCATTTCATTTTTTGAATTAATTTCGATCTTGCCATATAAGCTACCCGACTGTGCGTCGGCCGACTAAAAAGCAAAAGAAAGCTCAATAGGATACAATAGCAGTACAATTTTGGATAAGGAAACCATACTTCATACGGATGGCAAACTTCATCAAACAAGAAGTTTTATAATGGCTACTGAGGAAGATTCAGCACAAAGAGTACCTACCAGTGGCGTACGTAGAGGGAGGGTATAAGCCCCTAGCAAAACAGCTGTGAAAAACTTTTTTATGGATTCCATTGGCAAAGATTTCATCACAAAAGTAGGTCTTTGCATTCTGTTCTGTTGTCCTTTTAAGTGAACTCTCCAAATAATTTGTTTTCTCTTAGAAGCAATTACTTGTGAAACTGATTCATATGCCAGGTACGTCTGTTTGAAGCTCTGCACAAGCTTCTTCGTTCTCCTCACTTTTTGTCTAGTTATATATAAATAGCAAAAACCAAACCATATTTGCATTTTGAGAGAAATGCCACAATGAATAGATGTGTGTACACTGTACAGTACTAACTGGCATTTGTATTGTAGCCTCCTATTGGTGAAAATAAGAAAATTGCTGGAATATGCAACAAGCCGAAATATGTGTGTACGACGAAACAAAGGGAATTCCATTCATTTCAAATGATGAATTAATTAATATACAGCTGCCATTCCACAGAATTTCATTTTGTGCATTCCCCCTTTTTACCCGACTGATTTCCACCCAATTGATTCGTGCGTTCTGGGCTCTGCTGGAAATTAATTTCCAGAATTTTGTATGCGTTATCTAAAACTGCCCAAAATAGACACTTTTCGTTTGTTTGTGACAACCCAGCCAAAGATATTCGGCCAAGGAAAAGGTTCACAGATGCAGGAAGGTACATATTTATTACCTTTCAACAACGATGAGGCTCCTTGTCAGTTGGACAGATTTCAACATTTCCAACTCAAGTAACAATGCCCACCACCCAACCACTACTAAAATAGAAATAAACATGATCTCGAAATCGCAATCCATGTGTATTTTTCACAAACCGAGTTGGCAACAAAATAATAAATTAAGCACACCGAAGCACCACAATTTGGGAAACATATCCTTGCCGCAAGTAATTTCGCGAGGACGTGTCACCGGAATCTTCACCATACTACAGTAATGTACACGCTGTACATGTACACCCGCCGCAATACATCCTTTGTCTATATCATTTTCCCAACGAAAAATCATTAGAGAAAATTTTTCTTAGCCTTTGTTAGCATCGCACATTTACGGGGAACGGCATGTCCTACGCAAAGTGCCACCGTTGAGGTATGGATAATGGCGAGAGTATCCCTATCCATCCCTTGACGTGGCACATTACGCTCCTTATCGCATATCCGCACACACAAACCCACACACATACACACACTCGAATACCTACGTGATGGCACATGCGAGTCAGCATTGTAAATAATTTTAAATTGCTCGTAATTCTCAATAACAAGGATTACACGCTTCACATGTAAATTTCCTGCATGTCTCCCATTGTAGCGTGTCATGTTGTGTTTTCCCATTATCCTTCGTGGTGGAGTTTGTATTCTTTTAACTTTCTCGATTATGTACTAAGAGGAAGATATTGTATTCGTACAAAATTTCGAACTCGAGATGCTAATCAATTCTGACATTACGATGATGGACGAACTCAAAAGTGGGTCGCGAAATTCTGTCAGTCAGTTCGTCTGTCTGTCTGTCTGTGCGTATGTCCCGAGGCATACAGACGAAACGGCTTGTCGGATTTGGTTCAAACTTCGGGTTTTGAGTTTGATCGGGGCAGTTTTTTTGTGCAAGGTAACCTCAATGTTAATGGTACTTGCCATCATATCAAATTTTCATACCAGTTTAAATTGTTCGAAAACGACTCCAAACGATTTCAACCAAAATTAATATTTGAGTTTAAGTAGATGAGGTTAACGTGACTGCATGCCAAAGGTACTTTTTAAAAATTGGGTTTCCTTAGTCTGCACTACCAGTGTTGACCAAAATTCATACCTAGAGTAAAATGTATGTTTTCAAAATTATTATGTGTCCTTAAACTAATTTCAATAATTGCTCATATCTCGAAAACCCCACTTTCGATTTGATAAAAGGGTGGTTAAATTTTAAGGGCTGATATTGAATGTGAACCACACCTAAGCGTCAAGTTTTTTTCTGCATTTCATTTGACATCTCTCAATTTCAGACTAACTCAGTTCGAACCATAGAAAGACACGCAATCGAGCAACGCGTTGAAGTTATTCAGGCTTATTATGATTATGGGCGTTCGAATCAAAATGCATATCGTGCACTTTGTGATTTTTTCGGTCAATTTAATCGTCCAAATGTGCGTACAATCGGAAAAATCGTGCAAAAATTTGAGTAAACCAGGTCTATAGGAGATGTGAAAATACCAGTGCATGCTCGTACAGCTCGTACTGCAGAAAATATTGCTGCTGTTCGCGGTAGTGTGGCTGAAGAGCCGTCCACCTCAACTCGTCGTCGTGCCCAACAATTGCACCTCTCGCGCTCGTCGTTGATTAACGTTTTGCATAAATACTTGCATTTACGCACTTACAAGGTGCAATTGACTCAAGAACTAAAGCCTCTTGACCATTTCAAGCGTCGTCAATGGTCAGAATGGTGGCAAGAAATGGCGACAGTGGATGATCAATTTTCGAAGAAAATCATCCTCAGTGAATAAGGCACATTTTCACCTCAGTGGATTCGTCAATAAGCAGAATTGCCGCATTTGGGCGAATGATAATCCAAGAGTGATTGTCGACAAACCAATGCACCCACAAAGAGTGACTGTTTGGTGTGGTTTATGGTCTGGCGGCATCATCGGGCCGTATTTTTTCCAAAATGAGGCCGGTCAGGCAGTTACTGTGAATGGTGTTCGTTATCGTGAGATGATAAAGAACTTTTTATGGCCCGAATTGGAAGATATGGATGGGGACGATATGTGGTTTCAACAGGACGGTACCACTTGCCACACAGCTAACGAAACAACGGCTCTTTTGCGCGACAAATTCAATGGCCGTGTTATCTCACGTGGTGGCGATGTCAATTGGCCGCCAAGATCATGTGATTTGACACCGCTGGACTTCTTCCTTTGGGGTTATTTGAAAGAAAAGGTGTACGTCGATAAGCCAGTAACAATTCAAGAGCTAAAGGATGAGATAATTCGGCACATTAACGGAAAGAACCTCAATTATGCCTCATCGTCATCGAAAATTTATACCATCGGGTGGAGGTGTGCCGCCGAGGTCGCGGCGGCCATTTGGCCGATATTTTTTTCCATACATAACTGAACCATACCAATATTAGCATAATAAGAAGAAATGACAGTAATTTCCTAAATAATTTGTGTTTTATTCAAAATCAACATCGGTCCTTAAAACTTAGCCACCCTTTATTTGTAAAACTAAACGCAATATTTTTTACTGTGTTATCTGCATAAATTTGCAAAAACCGCTCTAGTTATTTTGATCAAAATACACATTAAAATTAATATAAAAATTTTAAATAATTTCTCTTAGACTTAGTTTTTCTTACAAAATTAAAATAAATCAGTAATTAAGAAAATTACATATTTCTCAAAAATGGCTACTCCAAAGCCGATTTGTGTTCATATAAATATTTTTTAAACTTAATATTTATTCGTTATTAATTATTTTGCAATAGTTTCTAACTAAACAGGATCACAGCTAACCCGTGGAATAGGGCAACTGGGGAAACCACGTTAAAAAAAAGCGCTAAGTACACTACCTCATAGGTGGCGTGGAAACGTGTGCATATTATGACGATTACAACTTTTACAATCGTTATATCTCAAAAACGGTGGCTCGAAGGAAAAAAAGTTTTGATATATTTTTGTAGATAGTTTTATGATCTACAATTTTTGTCTGAGGTATTTTTATGTTAAAACTACCGTTTTGCTGGAAATCGCGAAAAACTATTTTTATGACCTTTGACCTTGAAAATAATTTTTTTCATACACGGGAATGATGGGGAACTTTCAAATTTTATTTTTAACTAGCTGACCCGTGCTCGCCTTGCTTCGCCAGAGTTCCACTTCTCAAATTTAAAACAAAATAATTAGCGCTATACAAAAAGTAGCTTACCCGAAAAAAGAGAAGAAAAACTGCCAGTAAAACAATCCAAACAAATACCTTGGTAGGCTAACTTCTATTATTCCCTCTCAATCTCATTTACATTCCACTTGTAAGTTGTTACTTGTTACATTTTATTCCCCATCTCAATCCCATAACAACTCGCTCACTTACTACTCAAACACAAACATCCTCAAGTTCAAATTAAAAAAAGAGAAAAAAAAAACATGAAGCAAAAAAACTGCAAATGCACAAACAGGTTTTAGCATGGACGTGAATCAGTATCACTAATAAGATCAGAATCACTATAGCGCATTTTAAAAATCACAATCACAATTAACAACTGAGTGTGACTCCCTCAATCTCAATTACATAGCTATCTCCCTCAATCCCATGCACCACATAGAACGTGAGCAAAAAAAAAAAAAAACAACACAAAACCCAAAAGTTGCATAAAAAAAGAGAAGCACACGGCAGAAAATGTATAGAGAGAGAAACAGGTTTTGCCGCACACACACACAAAATTTCCTCCACTCAACGCTGGAAAAATCCAACGATCTAGCTTCAATCGAACATTTTGATTTTTTCAATTGTATTAAATTTATAGTTTATTGCTTATTGTTCGACTTCAGGATAACGTACAAAGATGATTTATATCTTAAAATCATTGTACATTATTGAACTTTGTATTAAAAAAAATCCCATTTCATTTGGATGAGTGATTCCGAAGCTAGGAGCTAGAAGGCATCCGAGAATTACAACTTTTCTTAGATATCAGCTTAGATTTCCACTTCCGGACAGCGAATAATGGTAAAACATATCCTATGTTCAAATCTGAACAATTTCCTATGCAACTGTGTAAACCGAAATCAAATTCGTGCAGTACTTTTTGAATCTATTCTCGTCTCACAGATTACAGCCGGAAAAAAAGCTACAGTTTTATTATAGTAAGGATTATATTTTAAACAATTTTACTGATTTTCAGCTTGGTGGGAATTTATGTAGCTTCACTCTTATTTTTTGGTCTAATTTGACCGGTCTAATACACTTGGAGCTTGAACAATCACTAACTCCCACTTCATTTGCACCATTTGAAGTTTCGTTCGACCCAGTCGTGCACTTTATATTTTTTTTCGCTTGACGTGTTTTTGTTTCCGTTGTTTTCCTTTATTATGTTTAGTTGATCCTGGCGCTCTGCGTCTGCACTTCATTGTTCTGTTGCATTTTGGATAGAGCAGCAGACCCATAGTCCTGCTCTTGTGGAAAAACAAAAGAAGATTTAAGACGCGGGGCACTATGCAAACAAGGTAAAAAAAAAAAACTACGCGTGCACGGCAAACAAGAGAGTTATAAGTACCGAACGTCATGCGAGGTAGATGGCGATACACATACCGACCGACGAATGGTGTTTCGCTCTCGTTTTCGCGCTTATTTCGGGAATGAAGTATAGGCACTGTGGCAAAGCAGCGCTAATGGAACATCTATGTGCGTCGCACCATCATCACAGATGTAGAACACGTTGTGCGGTTTGCCTACAGGGATAACGCGTTAGCATTGCTATGTGCAAATGAATAGAGAACGACAAAAGAAAGACAAGTGGCGTGTCGTGGCGTGAGGAGATGATGGCTGATGGGCTCTGAGTTGTTGAGGGTGGGGGCTTAAAGCACAGTACCATGCAAAGGATATGACGTGCTAGATGAGTATGCAAATAGAGTGCGTGTCTACAAAGGCTCGTTTGTGCTGTATTGTAGGTGTGATTTCGCTTTGTATGGCTAATACGCTGGTAATATGCCTTTTTGTGTTACTCCTCGGGGTAGTGAAATTATTGTCACATTAACAGGTGGCATAATGGATTGATGTGCCTGACAAATTGGTAAATGGTGCGCCAATGGGCAATTTGACAATGGAGCTGTCATGCTCACTTACAAATTGATTTGGTTATAGTGGGGAAGTATGCAGGGTTTCGGGGAATTAGATTATTGCACTTCAATTAGAATTCGCTTACAGGTATCTGGGTTAAGGGGTGTTCTGGAAATACTTCAACCGATAAATGGAACATGCTCAACATTTCTTCTGTTTCATTCTGCTGTTTAAATCAACAACTGTTTGTTGTAGTGGTTTATATTATTTGTGGTAAAAGAGTAAATGCGGAAATTCAGCTACGGAAAGCCGCCCTTCATACCTTCCATGCCTCACTGAATTCGGGTTTTTTTATAGCGTCACCATCGTCACCATCTGTAGAATAAAGAAAGAAACATATGACAAGGGAATAACTCAATCGCCACCATCTCCGCCCCTATCATGAGATATGAATGACTTACACTGAAATCTATTACTTCCATGACGTACATTCACTTAATGATGTCTCACTATCTGATCTTTACAGGTTTCTGAGGACATCGGGATGGCTGGTCAAAGTCGAGTTACTGCGAAGGAACACGCATCACCGCCAACAACATCGGCTAACCCCCTCTCAAGGGCATCACAATGGGTCCACATGGACCTAAGTGGGGTGCGGTAGGGCTCGCTCTGCCGTATCCACCCATGAACCTAACCTAACCTAACTTTACAGTGAGAATTTAAAAGGACCACTTCTGAGAACTTTATTGTTTGGCTTCTTAGGAAGTTATGACCTGTTAGGACCCCTACCAGTTTATACATCGACGTTCTATCAAACCTCATGAGCTTGCTAGTCGGACTAGGATTATATTCCGGCCATAGCTTCCGTGATATTTCACAAGTGATTAAATCTCTCCACATGTTATTGGCTTTCATGCGGATCTTATTTTCCACTCTCTCTCTGAGATTGCATGGTGGTGGTTTGATGGACTTAATCGCCCGATCTTGATCCATAGCAGAACCATTTCTTGCTAGGTCATCGGCCATCTAATTGCCGGTTTTTTCCCTGTCGCCAGGGATCCAGCAGAGGCGAATGGTGTGCTGCGAGCAGTGAACCTTAAGCTCTTCGCGGCAGCGGCGAACTAGTTTCGATTTTAATTCAGTAGCAGACACTGCTTTTATAGCCACCTGGCTGTCAATGAATATGGTAATATCATTATTTGGTATTGCTAATATTGACACCCTAATGGGCAGCTTCGGCGATTGCCAGAGCTTCCGCCTGAAAGTCACTACTGTGATCAGGCAGCCTGATTGTTTGGCGTATATTCAACTCCTCAGAAAAAATTCCAGCACCTGTTCCACAGTCCATCATCTGTGTAGATGGATATCGATTTCCCTTTTGTGCGTTCATCTGTGTTCCATTCCTCCCTGCTGGGAAAATAGCAAGAGAATGGTTTATCGGAGTCAAGATGAGGAGACAAGTAGTCAGAAGTGACAGCATCTCCCACGTATTTATTCAGAATCTACGCGTGTCCCATTTTGTAGGGATTGCAGCTTTTGGTTTGGCTGATCCTGAGGGCACTTTTGACTGCAGATTCTTGCATTTTTAGGTCTATCGGTACTAGGATGAGGATAGCCTTCATTCCTGCAGTAGGTGTTGTCCTTATTGCGCCGATTGTTCCTATATATGCTAGTCTTTGCGTTTTGGTCATAAGTTTTAAGTTCGAGGCTTTGTTTGTGGCTTGCCACCAGGCTAAGCTTCCGTACGTGAGTATTGGACGCGGCACAACAGCCGTATATATTCACAGAATTGTTTTAGGGTTTGGTCCCCACCTTTAAAGTTATACAAACTTAAACTTTGATGACTTAATTTCAGATGAAAAAAACTATTGCCTTCTAAAATAAGGCCGTCAAAAATTTGCTCAATTTTGTTCGCAGATTTCTGGCAGCCTACTTAATACTAAGAGTATCTTGTTGTCTTTTCTGCTCTACTTGATACCTACTTCCAGAACTCACAGTAGTTGTTGTAATTGCGTGCTAAAAATCCTACTTTACTTTAAATTGCTAAGATCGAAGCTCAAAAATACACAGCGTCTCAGTATTGAGTCATAAATCCCGACTGGAAATTAGATCCAAAAAGTAATTAAACAATCGCTGTGCTGCTCTCATATATTTTATAAACTGCGTCCACTTAAAATTACCCTGGCGAATTACACTGAGCGAAGTCGCCATGCTTCAGCAACTGCTACTGTTTCTGTTTTTTTGCTGCCTATTTACGCACGGTGAATCCACTCCAACACCTACATTTTTACACCTGCTCATATTCACCTTATAATATGCTAAAAGTAAACACTTGCTAATTAGCGCATCCGCATAAAAAACCACAGTTATGACGTCCCTCACTGTGCGGTGCGTGAACTTGGCACCCCAATGTTATTATTTTTGTTTTAGAGTTACGGGTAGCTGAGCAAGGGTTCTAGAGTTCTTGTTAAGAGTTTTGAGTTCTGTTTGTATAGTATTTTTATTTTTTTCAAGACAAGTAGTTCTAGAGTTCCTCATAAAATTTGCTAAATTACGCCAACGATTTTTTTTTTCGATTAATTGACAGCACTCCATTTTCAAAAAAAAAAAATTATTTTACTCGGAAGTCTTAAAAAAAATCAACATTGAAGAGCCAAGCTCACGCACATCCTTCACTTACATTTATTGTGCATGCAATTGAAGGTTTCCAATCTGAACATGTTTGGGAAGTGCCTCCAATTATAAGTGTCCTCATTCCTTCCGTATACTTCAATTCCCTTATCATTTGGGTCGCATTCAATGGGAATATGATGTAGTACAGTTTTCGAAAAACTTACGTGTTCGCCTGCTCAAGTCGCCGGAAGGTTTGTCTTAAACGTAGCCAGTTGAAACTAAAAGTCGTAATTTACTTTGTTTACCTTCTGCCTCAACAAGGTGAACTACGGCACTTCGACCTTGAAGATATCCTGCTGAGTAGGTCTTGCAAATAAATCGTCTAAAACTCACCAAATATCTGAAAACATATATAGGTAGGACTCAGGAGAATGGACTGCCTGGCATAATACGAATTGTTATACCCGCCATTGAATGTTTTACTACCTCATCATAAAAATGGAATACTCCACACCCACATTCACAATTAAATCACAGCAGTCCTTATAAATTGATTGAATTCAATGAGGCACTTGCCAATATATGAACTACACTACTAGCATAGAAAACAAACACTAAAACTGCCTACTCAACAAAAACAAGTAAAAAATTCCAAAGCAATATTTACTCGCACATAATTCAAACATTTTATCGGCAATAAAATCAAAATATTAATCAAGCGTAAATGCGTGGTCTCCGTGCAATCATAAAGTCCCATGATCACCGGCCATCTCCTCCAATGCAATCCCAACAATTGTTAATAACATTACCCTGTGTATGGTATTTGCTGACTACGTACTGTTTGATGGTTCGTATCTACAGTTTTTACGCTCGACATGAACCATAATAATTTCTATGTTTGATTTGCGATAATGTCCTCGTGAAAAGCCGGAATTCTGCCATCGAAACCAATAATTTATTTTACTTTAGCTCCGACATGAGAATTTTCCAAAAATTTTGTAATAAATTACCACCGCTCACCATATGCACGTGTGGAGATGGCGAAGCGATAACCGATGCTTTGTTTGAATAGCGGCCGCAATCGACCAACGATGAACGATTACAAATACACATGATGAAGGCTTGGATTGTTGTGGTTATTTTTGGGGAAATAAGCATAGTTGTCTCTATATTTTAATTGGATTGGGGCTGTTGGAGTTGAGTATACAAATGCGAAAGAAATTAAAATTACAAAAAATGTTACGTATACGCCCGAGTTTTTTTTTTTTTTTTTCTGCCCTTGAAAATTGGATTAAGACAGCTAAATTTGATAAGGAACAGTCTGGGCTCTGACACAAAATAAGCTCACCGAGAACAATAAGCTATGACTGTGAACCATTGGAAAACGTTCATTCCACCCATTTGATTCCACAAGGGCATTTCCCAAAAAAAAAAAAAACGATCCAACAGCCATTCACACAGTGTAGCAAAGCACCGCAAAGCACTTCGAACAATGTCGGCCACAAGTGGTAGCATATAGCCCACTCCACACCACCTATTACTCTGTTATCCACTTTTGACCCCGATTTGTAGCGCTCCCCCTAAAGCGAGAGCTCTGGTTGAAGTTTGTGAAAGTACACTTTTTTTGGTCTTTCTATAAATCGCAGCACAAAAGAAGAAATAATAAATCTTTGGAGTGGCCTGTGTAAGTATATTTAACAAAAACTCTCCTTGCCTTCCATCGGAACTCCGTCAATGATGATGCATGCTCCCAAGTTGGTTATGGGCACGTTTTATACTCTCCATAGCCACTTCCAAGCAAGACAATTGCACACTCCAGAACTGACAAGTAGCACCAGCTGGAGAGATGAAATTTCTTCACAAGGGCCAGATCATTGTCGTGTCAGTGCTCGGCCTTGAACTGTTCTATGGTATCCCATATCGGTGGCACCAAAAAAAAATACCACGCCCGTCCCTCTAAATGGAAAACACTAACGCGCTTTACTTGCGTGCTTATCCATATCGATTGATTACAATAGCAACATTTGCATAAATCTTTGAGAATTCTGAACGCCGACAGCACTTGGTTCGCATATATTAGAATGAGATACGACTATGATATCCGAAGGGGGTCTTTCGAAAATTCCCTATACCGTCTGCTGAATCTGCAAAGGAAAACGAAAGCTTTTCATGAGATACAGCAGCAATGTTGCTGCAATAAACTCCTCTGGTAATTTTTGTTTGGCTCCTGTTTCTACACAAAATGTCAGTGTGGCGTTGAACTTGTCTGGGGAAAGGTCAGTGTAGGTATTTGTGTGTTAGGTACTTTTTTTGTGGGTGGGATTTTTTTGGTTACTGACCCATTCACAGGGATTTTTAGAAGTATCCGGAGCAAGAGAAAAAAAATAAAGAGTCTCCAATCTGAAATTGTATCTTTGTTACTTACAGTGGTTACCCTTGTGATGGTTTAAGTCATATAAATGTCTGCCAAAGGTTAGTATATTGGCAATTGGAAAGACAATGCCATTTATAAAATGAATGCCGATATAAGGGCAGCCAAACCCATTGGTTGGGGACTCAAGGGTGTACAGTTTACCTTTTAATATTAGCGTCTCTATTAAGGGTGCTCCGTAAAAAGATTGCACATTTATCGCTCAATAGTATTTGGTCAAATGCTTTGTAGAAAACGCTTTTTATCTGGTACTAGCTGATTCGGCGGACTTCATTCCGCCCAAATTGGTTAATGTAATGAATATAATAATTCCGAGTATGCACATAATGGTTCATGTAATTTGGTCGGTTCAGTTCTTTATTTAAAAGTTAAACTGAAGTACATATAACAATTTGGGTGTTTTTCAATCAAACCGCATTGATTGACGTGTTGGCCAACATTCCACTTTTTCATTTAATAGAAAGCAGAATGTTGGCCGATGCGTGAGCTAGCCGCACATACCATGGAAATTCAAGATTGATGTCACAAATATACAGCGATTTTCCCTGCGACTTATTAATTATTGTCAAAGCAAAAGTGAGACGTACGAGAAATTTAAGGCGCTTGAATAGAAATGTCAAATAAAAATGTCACAGAATATATAGAATCCTCGGAATGATACGAAATCTAACGAATTCTTACTCAATGCCGTTGCTTACCTCGACAAATTCGTAAAAGGGAGCTCCATAGAGTGAGCAAGATTTTGCCTCTCCGCTGTAAGAATTTTAGGAATATTTACTCAACAAATTTTTTTGGTGTAAGAATTGGAAAATGTGGTACCTGACAATTAACAAATGATTTGAAATTTGTTGTCCTAATTGGCATAGGTACTCGTGCATATGTTTTCATTTCCTGCATATTAAAATTATGTCAACAGGTGGCCAAATTCAATTGAATGAAGATTCCTTCGAAACTACTGACGAAGTTCTTCCTCCTCGACGAAGGAATGATGTCCTCCACGTAATTTTTAATGCAGTGTATCTTTTTGAATTTCTCAAATGCTTGTAGTTCAATCAGTAAAAATTCTTTCACATACTTGGATTTATCAAAAAGAAATTCGAATAACTCCAAATCACTTTCATCGCTTGATGAATCAACTAATATTGTTAAAAAATTCAAATTAGCAAAATCTTCGACTTATTCAGACATTTTAACGACTTTTCGCACCACATACTTAGCTTTTGTATTTGTGATTATCCATAGATTACTAAAAAAGTGTTCCCTAACTTTTTCGTAAGTGTCTCTCTCTCAAAGAGAATCTATCCCCAACACAGCCATTTTGTTAGTCTTTTCCATTCTTACTTCTAAAGTAAAAAAACAAAAATAAAACATTGAATTTTCCCCTTAAAATCGTCACTTCATTGACATTTGATTGGAGATTCTTCACAATGAAATGCTTTCCCTTACTAAGCTTCGGTGCATTGAGATTGCTCAAAAAAATTATCACTGAGCCGTTCTTCAAAAATGCAATTTCGATTGACTTCTGACCGCACGCAATAGCAAGTCCGTCCAACTCAAATGGAATGACGAAATGAAAAGGACATCTTTCGTATTGCGGAACATGTATTGGGATACTGACAGACGTCATTCAATGGCCCAATATTAACGCACCGAAGAAATTTGTATGCGAGTGCGGAACCATAACAAAACGCTGCACGATTTAAAATGAAAGGTGGTGCACTTCGCATGTGTCCTTCGATCTTGACGTCAAATAAGGTTCCGGTTATCTTAATCCATAATTTGCACGACAAATGACTTCCACTACACGATTTGTCTGTATATGATCGGCTCTTTATTTTTGCGAAAACGCGTTTCTAGAGGAGGGCAAAATTAGACGATTGTCAATTCCGAAGTGTCCGTAAACCTTTGAATCGATATTTTCACCTTTCCATACAACATTTTCAGACATCTCCCCCATTGCCCCTGAAAAAAATACAATTTCAGGGGTTTTAACGATTTTCCGGTCAAGAATTTCAATTTTCGGCTCTGCAGAGTGTTCACCTGAAAGTCCGCGGAAATAGTTAGTGAACAAAGTGTCATATAGAGGAAGTCTCAAGCACCCAGAAACCTGTTCTTCAAAAAGTACAAACCGAATAGTTTAAAAAATAAATAAATAAATAAATAGTTGGCGCAACAGGTCCGGAGGGACCCTGGGCCTAGCTTCTCACAACCATTCGTTTTGTGTGAGATTTTCATTTTTGAAACGAATTAAAGGGACCTGCAATTTTATGTCGAATCCAAGTGACTAATTGAGAAGCTATTTCGAGCCAGTTATACTCTCGGATGTTTGTCAGACGTTCCCGAGAGGTGGCGCAGTGGAAAAAACCCTAAGTTGGAATTTGAGTTTTTGCGGGATTCGAACCTCGACCCCTCGCTGAGTAGTCCAACACACTAAACACTAAGTAGTAGTGATTTCGGAAAATTACTATCAACTTGAGCGCACTACCAATGCCAAAGTTAAAGCAAGACTTTTTTCCAAGACTTCCCTCGAGAAACTTGCCCAAATTTAGTGAAAGGGGCTTAACATTTTTGGTAGCTCCAGCATTTTTGCTGAGAGTTTGGTTACATATCTCTCTGGTTTACAAGGAGATTAAGACGAGCTTCTAGAAAGCCTTTAAAAAATACGTTTCCACCCTACAGCAGTCGTAGTTAGGCACTAAGTTCTATAACAATTTTTTCAGCACTGCACCAGTTGTCTGAAGTAGCATATCCGATTATAGATCAAAGGTGTAGACATTTAGAGGCATGTCCTCGAAAAATGTTTGCCGTCCTGATTTTATGCTGTGTAGGTTCATTATTCATCATTGACAACCATTACACCTGCTCTAGACTCACTGTTTGCTCAATGATTACCGCAGGCTTATACATTTTCATCTAAAACTGTTTGTGAATTATAATTTATGCCCAGTTAGTGTCAACCTAAGTCGATTTCAAAAGCTTTGTCTTGAGTCCTTCGCAGAAATTACAGGCCCGAAGTGTCCATCCTATATCACCCTCTAAGAAATACTTCATCACATATACTCCACCACAGGAAGATGTAAATTTATACCCACATGTCAACTCAGAGTAAAAAAAGGAAAAT
Source organism: Cheilosia urbana (assembly GCA_946477585.1). NCBI lineage: Eukaryota > Metazoa > Arthropoda > Insecta > Diptera > Syrphidae > Cheilosia > Cheilosia urbana. Next base: position 10,591,450 of record OX297854.1, on the reverse strand, counting down.
ATGAAGCTTTTTGATTACTTTTCCATCCTTTAGAAAAAAAAAAACTGCTTACATTCTAAATTTTATCAACAATACCAACTCCTTCCAATTTATTTATCTAAACAATATCCTTTCAACAAAAACAAAAAAATTCCAATTTAATAAAAACATTCTCATATTGTTCCCCCTTAGCAACGAAACCACTCACCAGCGGCCTTAGGGTGGGGCGAACGGGAAGGTGGCCTGGGGCGCCGAAATTTACAGGGCGCCGAAGTGTTTTCACTTATAGAGAACAATGCACGCGCCAGCTTAACTTCACTGAATTTGAATAGCAATTTCTATTGATATAGAGAAAAACTAAATTCAGCGTCTTAAATGTTATGAACTCATATTTGTTGGAGTGAGTATGAGTACTCACCAAGACCAGTCATTTTGTTCTTGTCTTGTCGTATCCCTCACTAACTTATGAGGGCGAAAGAGAGCGACCATAGAGCCCACATAGTTTAGGAAGCCCTTTATATTTTGTGATCAGAGAAGTCCCTGCAGAGTGTAGAGTGAGTGAGCTTAGAATAGTGTTGCCCACTTCCGGAGCGCATGAGATTTTTAATTTGGGGGGAAAACCCAATAATTATTTCCCTGAAGTGAATGAAATGATAATAGTCCATTCGTTTTCACTTCCACCGTAAATATTGGGTAGGACGGTTTAGTACCCAACCCAGCAACGTAGTGAGATCAACATATCACATTGGGTCAATTTTGAGCTGAGTGTGGCGCGGAACACTCCCCGCCAGCCCACGAACCTGACGTAGTGAGTACTGAGTGTTGATATTGTAATCAACTTCAATGAAATTGTAAGACTTTGGACTAAACTAAATAGTTTAAACAAAGTAGTTATGTTTTATTGTTACGCTTGCAAAAATTATATTGACTGAAGCGGCTGTCGTTACCGTGATATTATTTTTGACTTTTTGGTAAGTTTTATTTTTCAGTAACACACTGCAAGAAAAGTTAAAAATCAACTTTATATCTGATATTAATGGACAATCAGGCAAGAGACAACACCTATCGAGACATTAAATTTTATCAAAAAGCACAATCTTCATGAGTTATATCCCAACATCAGGATATCGCTGCGTATTCTGTTAACAATACCAGCGACTGTTACAAGTGGCGAACTGAGTTTTCCTAAAGTTGATTAAAACGTTCTAGCGGTCTACAATGTCCCAAAAAAAAGATTAACTATTTTGGCATCACTGTCCATTGAAAATCAGTAGGAAACATTGATATTGACAGTCTTATCAGAGTATTTGCTGACAATAGCCGTATTTTATTATCAGCCATGATCTATATAGATCATCGCTTTACATGCAATTACAACAACAGCACATGATCCTGCTTCTCATCGAGATCATGAATGATGATCTGAAAATTATTTCTACTATTTCTCGCTGCGTTGTTTGGCGCTGTTTGTTTCATTTTTATATGTTGGTGTGCCTGTAAACGATAGCCAAGCCACACGTTGCCAGACTAAAATATTCAACACCATTCACAACAAGCAATCAACAAGCATATTTTTCACATGCGAATAAATTTCCCGTCCGTTTTTCGAGATATTGCTTTTTAATTCTATAAAGGTACGCCCAGACCAGCAAACTATTTCATAAACATTTAGGTAAATGTTTCATAACCCTTTATTAACAAAAATTTTTTTATGCAATATTTCGCATTTTCCCAATCATAAATAATTATTGTTTCACAAGTTTTGCTGTAGAAAGGTGAGAGTTGTTTTTTGTTGTCTTCTTTTATCATAAAATACGAATTTCCAAAAAATCTTGGAATAATGAAAAATGGAAACTAGCAGGCTGTATAAATTTAAATTATTTTCAAAGTTAGTTATTGGAAAACACATTTCTTTTTTATCACAAAATAGTACAAAGAAATAATGTAATTGCAACAATTTTCGTCGATTTTTTTTGTAACTAACTTCAGTTTGTTCATTTGGGTTTTCGTGTTTAAACCGCTGTCTTACTTCGTCTTAGAATTCCAATCACGGATGGAAGTGCAAACTGCGGTAATTTTCATTACCTACATTTCGAGCTGATTGTAAACCATTTCCTTTTAAAAACAAAACGCACTGTATAAGGTATAACGGAAGCGGTGTTGTTGATTTCAAGTCCCTGGCCATAATAATAATTAAAAACATTTTCATAAATATTTAATAAATACTTCATCGGCGTTTTCAACGTCAAAAACATTTCCGAAATGTTTGACAAAAAAATGTTTCTGAACAAATCTTTCGCTGGTCTGGATACACATTAATAAGACAAGAAAACCCCAAATATGAACTAGCCGCGACATATTGTTTATTTGTTGCATATTTCAACATAAAATTTTAAGTTTTTAAAAAACAATATCGAAAATCGAAACTACTCAAATTTGACTCAAATGGTAACACCTTCGACAAGCAAGTGAAATGTCATGTCCATTGAAATCATGTTGTGACGTCACGCTGCACCGAATGTTTGCAATATGGCTGGTGGCAGTATGAAGTTTGTCTTCATGTTGCACCGAATGCTTGCATATGGCCCGGTGGCAAAATGAGGTTTGCCATACTCATAGCAACTGTAGCCACAACTTAAAAATAAAATTCTTCAATGATCCGTATTGTTTTATTATCGTGATCTGATCCGGATCAGATCACGCTGATAATAAAATACGGCTAATAAAGCTAGAAAATTAGGATTTTAGTTGTTTTTTAATCATTTCTTTTTTTGTTTTGTTTTCATTAAATGTCTCGTCACTAACTAACACATAACATAGGTAAATATGTTACACAATTGAAAATAAATATACATATTTTTTAATTAATGAAATATAAAGCGGCGGCAAATGCATGACTCGCGCGGGGCGCCTACATCGTTAAGGCCGGCCCTGATCATTCTTCAATGTAAATGTAAATATTTGAAACAGTCCACCGGGTTAACGGTTTTACCTCAATCTATTTGCGTTTGTGTGATTTAATAAAATAAAATAATAAACTGAAGTATTTGCAATAAAACGTTAATGGAAATAGAATGAATAGGTGATCCTTTGATATTAAGAACCCAACGGGGTGGGCAAACGTTGTTGTGCCAATATAAATTCATATTTCCACGAGTATTGTATACCTTTGGCAGGTGGGGCTGGTGAACTTGAACCGAAATTCAATTGAAAATAAAGTGTATTGTGATTTTGCGAGATTTTACCGCTTCAAGGGTATAAATTGGTTCGCCACCGGTTTTGAATTGTTTGTGAAGGGATCAGGAATTTTTACGAAATCTAACTTTGGATGAAAGTAAGTTACCCACAGAGTAATTTTATAATCGATTTTTTTTTTAACTTTATGTTGATTAATTAAATGTGATATTAATTTGCCATCAAAATGTACTTTGAAGTGAAAGCAGGGTATTTTCTATTTAATAAAACACATCGTATAGGCATAGGATGGACTCGTTTTAATGTTTAGCAACTGTTGGTGTACACAAGTTAATTACTGCCAGGTGGATTTTCTCAGCGGTAACCCACCTTGGGCGAAAATAAAGTGAAGAAACGAATTAAAGACGCACCCTCGAGAGTAAGCTGAAGAATGTCTGCACAGAGAACTGCTTCAAACTGTAGACTAAAACTTGCAACAATTTAAGTGCAGAACTCAAATCTACATGTAAGCTCTTGAGATTGTTAAAGCACTTTCGGTTTGCCTTCTCCGAAAGAAGACTTTTTGTGGGACTCCAAAAACTGTGGGAGGGGAATTTTATTCCTTTTCGTCCGAAATGATGAAAACTAGGCGTAAAATCAAACAGAGTATTGATTCATGGCAAACAATCGAAGATGGAAGAGCATTTGTTTACCAGTGACCCATGGTCAGGATCAAGTTGAACATTTGCTCGTATGAAGGTGTTGAAAAAGCTGAGCTATTAGTTGTGGACTCATTTTTAATGGATGATTAGATTTTTACTGAGTGGGGCTTAGCTTAAGTGTGAGTTAACAGTTCGGGGAGGAGAACCATCAGGAATTACAATCATTAGCGCGATTAAATTGAGTCGAACTTGCTTGATTTCATGCATGATCCTTGAACAGGCAGCCATTCACTTGCTCAGTCTTAATGCAATCCCAATATTGACACATTGTAAAGAGAAAACCTTTCCTCGATGAGAGCATGTTTTCTTTTTCCACCAGTCATGTAACACTATGTACTCTTGTGCATTATACTACAAGACAACAGAAAACAGAACAATGCGACAGAGCCTCATCCATGCATGTGCCAAGCATTCAACTGACAGGCAGCATTGGAAACAGAAGCAACAGCATTTGGCTCATATATCCAAGAATGCGCATATTGTTGTGAAGTTTTGCATATCCTTACAAGGAAGTGCACGTTAACTTCATTTCCGTTCATCAGTTTTCATGCATGAGAAGCATTTCCATTTTCTTACAGTTACGCGTACCGAAACAAAAGGACCCGGGCAGAGAGCTGCTCAGAGTGTGAGCGGTGGGCAACTGAGTTAGAATAATCGATTTCTGACTGACACCTTTGGCAATGGTACGACATGACGAAGATGCGAGATACCATCCCACCTGAAACTGCAAACTCAATGCGCATACCGGAACTATGCAACGACAGCATAGAGCCAAAGAGAATAGATGCACAGCCCTGGAAGTGAATTTCTTATCGCAATACTGGGCTGGGTGTGATGAGATCCAGTACACAACAGATTGCTTTTGTTTGACTCGATTTGAATAGGTGGGAGCGAGTTTCGTATATGCGCCAAGATGGGCACGGGCGTACAGTCAAATTGATTGCCATGTTCGATGTTGCAGCGTAGAGAGTGATGCCGAATTCACAATGTCGCGTTGAACGCGTGCGTGCGTCGGTGCGCTTTGACACGCTTTATCGAAATTTTACGATTTTAAGTGCCAAAGCGCGCGAGCAACAATTTTGTAAAACGAAATGCTGCTTTGAAGTGAATGCGCGTTGAGAGAGAAGAGTATGACACATTAAAAGTTCGGTTTGTTTTCTGGCTGAAAAATACAAACTCAGAGCAGAATCAAAATTTCAAGTCTACTCCCTTTTTTCTTGAAGCTGTAATTTTTATGCACGAATTGAAAAACGATTCTCCAAAATACAAGAAAATCATATTTAACAATATATCAAAGCACACAACAACCTTAATACGGATACAAGAGCCTCGATTAATATTTTTCCTCCAAAAAATCTAAAGAAATTAGTAGTTGCCCTACAAAAAAAAATGTTGTTCCTCATTTCCACACACTGAATAAATTAATTATGCTTTGAAAAAACATCATATAGCTTTTTAAAACTTGTGTGTAATAAACATTAGCGGATCTGTGCTACTCCAACTATAAACGGCACATTCTATGACTTCAAATCGAACAATTCGAAATTCGAAAGTTGTCAAACGCGCGTGATAGTAGAAAGTAGCTCTACTCAGGCGTCGCGTTGAACTTTACGATATTTACGATCTAAAGTCGACTCAACGCGTGAAGCTGTATTTAGTGTAGCAGCATATGAACGCTTTGTTTCTACATAATCTGTCAACGCACGCGCGCGTCAACGCGACATTGTGAATTCGGCATGATGATGTTTGGATCTTTGAAAGCACAATAAATGGAAAACAAATACACGATGACGACAATTGATGTGAGAGCGTTTAGGGTTCTATTTTCTACGAGATTGATTGTTCACTTGTTGACAAGGGAGAGTGGATATTACTCGCATGAATCCTCCGTCCTCCGTCCTCCCCACGTTGCCCCACCTTTCACAGCGGATGTGGATTACATGTCAAAATAGTGTGGATATAGAGATAGTATACCAAGATGCAGTTTAATCAAATACCGACCTGTGCACTCTAACAAATAACCTCTATAAAAAATATCGTCCCGCCTCGTAAAGCCAAAGATAAAGACATCCGTCGATGAGATCATTTCCTATCCAATACCTCCAAAATCACTTCCCTACCATTAATTCCAATTACACGCCATAAATTCTGGCATTGTGGCTAAAAAAAACCCGCACCACTCTTCCGGAGGCGTTTTCAGTTTCAGCTATACAAAAATCTGTTACGGAATAAAAATAATTGCTGGCACAAAATCACCGAACCTAAATTGTAGTTATAAACAAGGCCGACACCGGAAATAATACCGTTAAACGGTGATGACAACGGCACGTTTTCACATTGTTTACATCCCGACCAACGAATATATCCCCATTGTCGTCTTCGTTGGCGCGGATGTGATGTGAAACTGATCCCAAAAAAAAAACAACAACAAAAAAAAAAAAAAGAAAAAGCAAAGCAGAAGAGGAAGACGAACATCCGATGTTATTTACTTTAACGACACATCGATGAATGTGTCCTTATTTCGAAAATGAAATTATCTAGATGTCTTAGCTGATGTTGTTAGACCCCCACCCTCAAGAGCGAACAATTTCTCCTGACAAGAATCATTGCTCCATTTTCTTTTGGCCCATTTCTTTTTTCTCCACCCTATCCTGTGTTGTAATTTTTCGTTGTCAGAGAACACGGCTACAATGATACTTCAGGTGAATTCAATGAAACACACACAACACACCAATACACGATTCGCATATCCAGAGGGTGAAAATGTAAAAACAAGGAGAAACTTTGTATTTGTTTCGTTCGTTTATTCTGTTTTCTCAAAGTCTCTTCCGCAAGGACATTAAAATTTTATTGGTCACGTTTCGTATCCCCCCCCGGTTGAGGGAGATGCACGGACTCGGCCGTATTTACTGCCACTGATGGCCATTTATTGATTGTTGTAGATCTTTTTGTTTTCATTCTTGAAATTGTTTTCGCCATTTTCTCAGCAGCTAGCTAGTGTAACCTCGTTATCCACACCTCCGGCTAAAAATCTGTTAAGGTCACGTAAAGTTTCGTTTCTTTCTTTGGAGAACAAACAGACAGGGATATGTTTTTGCGCCCATTAAAAAGCCCAAAAGTGGGAGTTGTGTCTTGTGTCGGCTATATGAGTTGGGTGGTGTTGTTTTTCGGAGATTTTTGTGCGTTTCCTGGGTCCTTGGATTCTTTTAACGGTCACTTAGGTTTGTAATTAACTTCAGATTGAGGGCGGAGACCGAGGGCGAATGTTGCTGGCTGTGTTGATGGATATCACTAAGTAGTACTATCTACGGTAGAGTTAGGGTTTTCTTAGCGAATTACCGATAGCAGCAGCTATAAACAGCCAGTTGGGTACATTTCGGCAAGAAATATAAATTCAATACATTTTATCTGTTCGATGATTTTCGAACGATTAACAAGGGTTTGGTATGATGTCAGCATGACCATTTGATTGCCCTGTCAACATAATATATTTTGTTGGCAGTCTTTAATGTTGGCAACTACAGCAAGTAAGGGGTGAATTCCCATTAGATTTAAAAGGGGATAGCTAGAAGTTAGTCAAATAGTGGTGTCTTATATTAAAGAAGAAAATCCTTTTTTTTTTTTGTGTTTCAGAGCTAGAACGCGAGGGATACTTCTGCAGTAGTGAAGGACTTCAACCCTTCTAAGAAACCTGTTCAACTAATCGGCAATTTATTTTTGAATTGTTTGAAAATTTAAAAGAAAAATCCGGCGGTTGTCGGATTTCTGACCTTTTTTGGTAGAAAATATAACCTAATTTCTATTCTTAGCTAATTTTTATAGATCAAGCCGTTTAAGCCGCCTTAATCTCCTGATTACATTATCTGTATTTAAGAGTTCGTTTATTTCTAAGCTAAGGTGATTGAGGAGCCTACGTCTGTATATTTGAGCACATTTTTTTAACTTCTCCTTCAACCATTTCAATATTTAGATCTCTATGCAGATCGGCGTTACGAATGTACCAAGGTGCATTGAAAATTCAGAATATGTGTTTCTCAAGGGTATATAAAGCAGATGCTATTTATAAGATCAAGCTGAAAATCAGCAGAATTCATTAGGCGACAGATAACCACAAGCATGGGGACGAAATTATCCTTTACGGCATAATAGTATGGTGGCCGGCCTTGAACAAGATCTCTAATCTGAAGGCCCTTGAGAAGACTCAACGCCTAGCATGCATTAGCATCACGGGTGCACTCAGGACATCTCCTACCGCCGCTCTACAGATAATGCTCAATCTTCCTCCTCTGGACATCGTCAGCAAGGAATACGCCGCCAACGCGGCAATCAGATGAAGGGAGGGTAAACACTGGAGAGGACAACCAACTGGACATGCCATCATCCTCCTGCAGACAAGCCCATTACCTACTACTACTGATTTATCTGCCTACGAAAATCGATTTCGAAAAAGGCTTTACAAAGGAAATGCCGAACAGATCCCAATGGGATTCACGGAATGTCATACATGTAGGAGCACTGTAAATATTTACGGACGGTTCCAAAACATAAGAGGAGTCGGGGCTGGGGTATTCTCAGAAGAACTGAGCTTGCGCCTCTCCTTCTCCCTTCCAAAATACTGCAGGGTCTTCCAAGCCGAAATCACAGCCATTCGTCAAGCCACGGCGTGGCTGTCGATTAATACTATATCACACAGGGATATTGTTATTTATATTGACAGTCAGGCTACGATCAGATCCTTTGTTTCCAGCGAAATACGATCTTTGGCGGTGGAAGATTGCCCCGTTTCTCTTAACGAGATAGCTGGACAGTAGAACCTTACCCTTTGCTGGGTTCTGGGACACTGTGACATCCCAGGGAACTGTGCAGCTGACGAACTTGCAATATTGGGCTCCTCCGGTGTTGATAGCGTTAGTCTGTATACAACGTTCATGCACCGCTGTCGTACACTAAGCAAATCATTAACGAGGTCGCAACAAGAATTGCAAACCATAGATGGAAACATCTGGGATATTGCGACGTTGCCAAGCTTACCTGGCCGACCCTGGATACTAAAAGATCCAAGGAACTTCTGCGACTAAACAGACCTAGCATCTCGCTGGTTGCTTATGTCATTACCGGTCATTGAATTCTGGGCAGACACGCGCAAAGACTTGGATTGCCATACAATGACTTTTGCAGAAGCTGCAGGGATGAGGAAGAGGATGAGTCCGTCACTCACCTTCTCTGCAGCTGCCCTGCTCTATCCAATCTAAGGATGGCGTACTTAGGAAACTACTTCCTCAATGATCTTAGTGATCTATGCGACACCAGCGCTGCTAACATTCTTAGCTTTATCAACGGAAGCAAATGGTTCACATCTAAACACCGGTGGTACGCACAATGGGCCGATTAACGGGCTAAGTGTTTCATACACACAACACATAACATGGGGACGAAAAATATAAATTACCAAAAACAGTCAAAAGAATGATTTCTGCACCATTCGGGGAATGTATTTTAACAACCTCGATATCAGTTGCATACACTTCATCCGCAGAAAAAAAAAAAGTCTCACACTGTAGTCTTACCGAAAGGCAGATAGATTCTTAGAACTGGCTTATCTGTCCCGGATACGAATTCAACTTCGGTTTTATTTTCTCAAATAGTCTCTCTTTGAAATATGTATGTATTGTATATCCTTATAATAAAATAAAAAAAGTCAACTTTTTGTTTTTATTTCTCTAAGTCGAATTTTTTTTCTTACATTTTGAGAGTTCGACTTATGGAAGTTCCACTGTATATATACTCGTATAGAAATTTATGAAATAAATAGATCGAAATCGAAATTTAATGACAACAGCATAATCTATGAAGGTCTTTAAGCAGTCTTGATCTAAATTCGCATAAGCAAGGAAAATTGGATCGAAAAACTGCTGCAGACGAAGAGAAGCGAGCCATAAAGACAAGACTATGGACATTAGAACCCAGCAGGACCAGAGTGGCACCACCCTGAAACGAAAGAAAGAAGCCGTTCCAAAGCTGGTTTTTGTGAAGATGATGAACCTTCAAACGGTCGATAGTTGGTCACAAAAGTACATGAGCTATTGCATAACTTAAAAAAAAAAAAAAATCACCAACAAAAATCCAGCAACATCTTTCATGAAAATAGACATTGGGCACACTGTATACACAAAAAAAAAAAAAAAACGGTGCGCGCTCAAACGCACTCTTTTTGTACAGTCAAATTAGCTCTTGAGACGCTTAGAACTTGCAGGTCCACGCTCAAGGTGGCTTGAGACTGTTAAAAACTTCTTCTAAATACAGTCACTTTTACCTGGATTTCTGGCAGCGAGTTGTGGACTTTCACGGACTAAGACCGCTCCCATAAGGATCTTTCAAGTTTTGGGCATACCTGACCCTGGCTGACTTTCACCCTCTTTGGCTATGTTATCAGTAAGCAGTAAGAAACTGCTGCTGGAACAGGATGAACTTCAGGCAGAACTTCCATGCGGAGGGATACCCATACGATTCCATTCCACCAGCTTTTACAGGTCAGTCGGTGCAAGCTACCTACTCATGTCCTCCATAACCTTGAAAATCTCAACAGCCGAACCATCATCACCTAACACAATCTAAAAAGGTTGACGGTATCCTTGTCTATCATTACAAGTGATGAATGATTTCATACTATAGGCCTGACACTGACAGGTCATAATGTCTGCCATTTAACAGCTCTTAAAAATAAATAAAAGAAACCCAACAGTTACAGGTACTCCTCAAATTTATTATATACAAACTGTCCACTTAACGGCCTGCTGCACTTACGCATTGACCTGCTGTTCCAAGTGCGAGATTCCCACATTGTGCTGTAGCTACATCCACAAAATCTAGAAGCAATCATTCAAATATTATAGCATCCAGATAACAATGCCTAGTGTTCTTCACTTACTTGTACCATACTGGCAATTGAAGAGCAGCTTTCTGCAGTCGTCTCGGAAGTATCTGCAATTTCCATTGACAGTTGAACGTCCACATACTGCCTGTGCCTCAGAGTATGGTGCCCACAAGATGACAATCAAAGCTGTAGGCGTGTAGGGCGTTGATATTAAAATATTAATTCCAGTGTTAGATCTACTCACCAATAGCAACAAATGCGATAGCAGACTTCATTTTGAAAATTAGTTTTTCTTGCTTGGTTAGAATTCCTACAATTGAACTGAACTCTAGATGCGATGTCCTAGGACTGATGGCGTTTGGTTGCCCCATGGCAGCATTTTATACTATTCTGCCGTCTTCTGAATGGACTCAGGTGGATCAACACTTGGAGGAATTTTTTATTTTTTTGCTTACACCTCGTTATGGATGTAGTATTGTTTGCCAAAAATGTTGTTTGCCAAATTCGGTGCGTATGTTACTTTTCACTTTCAGTATCAAGAAATCTATTTGTCCACAATATCTAAGATCGGTTTGTTTAGTAAACAAGAATATGAATACGTCATACGTAATTTCTGCTTTCAGCACAAAAGCAAATATTTTGTTTAGTTCCGCCCTCCAGTGCGCGAATATTGGCAATATTATTTGCGAAAAACTAAAAAAACGCGTAACACGCAGTAGCTATTGGAGTACTCAAGTGTTCATCTAATTAAAATCTACAATCAACGCGCATAGAGTAACAGAAATGTTTGTAGGTACTCAGGTGTTTATCTCTACAGTCGGTTGGTATAGTTAAAACCAAAAGTCTCATGTGCTAAGCTTCATCTCAGATAGATTTCAGTTTAGCTGTAGGAAGTCTAGACAACAACAACAATATAAAATGAACCCTGTTATCAGATTTATTGCAATGCGTCGGTAAGCCATGTCCTGGAGTGAGCCGCTTTGACATTAATTTTTAGTCCTTTTAGCTTTTTTCGTACCGCAATCGAACTAACAACGGTGCAACGTTCTGTGCGGAAATAATCAGTTGGATGTATGCACCATGTCTGGATCAACTTGCAGGCGCTTTCTTAACACTTACAAACAAAATCGGGAATAGGAGTAAGTAAAGGAGTTCTGATGGTGGAGATTTCTAAATTTGTATGTTTTGACAGCATTTCTCTCAGTACCGGTCGCACGTTGTCGGGTATTAGAATTATGGACGGATTGCCATGCCAGATTGCAGGTGTAAGAAGGGTTTCATTGCCAACTGTTGAGCTAATTAGAACTACAAACTCAAGAGTAACTACAATTGGCATTGTTTGTAGCCGTATACTCTTCCGAAACGGCGCTTTTTTTGCTTTAAGTTTTGACGAAAATGTTTTTTGTATTTACTTTAGTTTTGGTATCAAAAAATATCTGTAACCCCAAATCTTCACCTTCCTTCCCCAAACCACCATTTTTTAATCGAGATTTTGGTATTTTCGTATGTAAAGGGTGGTTAAGTTTTAAGGGCCGATGTTGAAACACAAATTATTTACGAAATTATTGTCATTTCTTTCTATCATGATACTATTGGTTTGGTTTAATCATGTATGGAAAAAAATATCGGGCAAATGGCCGCCGCGACCTCGGCGGCACACTTCCATCCGATGGTCTAAATTTTCGATAACGCCGAGGCATAATTGAGGTTCTATGCCGTTAATGTGCCGAATTATCTCATCATTTAGCTCTTGAATTGTTGCTGGCTTATCGATGTACACCTTTTCTTACAAATAAACCCAAAGAAAGAAGTCCAGCGGTATCAAATCACATGATCTTGGCGGCTAATTGATATCGCACAAAATTGACCACCCACTGTTGCCATTTCTAGCCACCGTTCTGACCATTGAAGACGCTTGAAATGGTCAAGAGGCTTTAGTTCTTGAGTCAATTGCACCTTGTAAGCGCGTTAATGCAAGTCTTTATGCATAATGTTCATCAACGACGAGCGTGAGAGGTGCAATTGTTGGGCACGACGACGAGTTGAGGTGGACGGCTCTTCAGCCACACTATCGCGAACAGCAACAATATTTTCTGCAGTACGAGCTGTATGAGCATGCAATGGTGTTTTCACATCTCCTACACTCTACACACCCGGTTTGCTAAATTTTTGTACGATTTTTTCGATTGTACGCACATTTGGACGATTAAATTGACCGAAAAAATCACGAAGTGCATGATGTGCATTTTGATTTGAACGCCCATTTTCATAATCAGCCTGAATAACTTTAACGCGTTGCCCGATTGTGTATCTTTTCATGGTTCAAATTGAGTTAGTCTGAAATTGAGAAATGTCAAATGAAAAGCAGAAAAAAGGTGTGGTTCACATTCAACATCGGCCCTTTTAACCACCCTTTACAATATCCACATTATTTAGTACATAGTCGTTTGTTTAAATTATTTGCGTTGTTGAATGACAGATGGCGCAACTTCCCCCCAATTGAACTTTCATCCAAACATGCGCAAGGGTATAGGGATATAACTTCACGGGCATTAACTTCACATGGGAAATAACTTCACCTTGAGTGGGAAATAATTTTACTTTTTTTATATGAAGTTATTTCGCACTTGAAGTGGGCACCACGAATTTTGTGAGATTATTTCCCACCTACAATTTGAGAATTTGTTGATTCTAACTGGAAATTATTTATAAGTAGTACAGCTTAATTAACAATGCATACACCCAAACTCGCACCTACTCCCACCCCTAAACAGAGACTGCAAGCCGGGGGGTTGCATATATTTTCTACTGTTTGTGAGTATGTCGTGGCTTGTTAAGAGAAATTATTTCCCACAAAAAGTTTTTGAAGTTTTTGCTCACTTTCATTGGGAAATAACTTCACATAAAATAAGTGAATTTATTTCCCACTCAAGGTGAAGTTGTTTCCCATGTGAAGTTATTGCCTGTGAAGTTATTTCCCTGCACCATGCGCAATTTCTTGACTTGAAGTGTCGCGTCACTTATCATATATCACAAGATTAGCATTCTTTCAGAGGTGTATTGTGGGGATTTCTGAAAATTAAGTTCTGTTTGGGATTGAGAAAATTTCAATCAAGGACAATGGGCTAATTTTGTCCATCGCGAATATTGGATCACGGTTATGTTGTTATTTTTTTATTTTATGATGACACAAGATTTCAATTTTCATTTTCATTGTTTCGTTGTGATTTTAAACGTGTTTTACTCTTTTCGGTTGTATTTATTTTTATTCTTTTGCGGCTATTTTTTGAGGAATTTATATGAAATTTGGATAAGTTATTTTTCGACGAGTTTTTGGAACACTTTTTATTCTGCTTCTTTGCGTTTTCGACTTGTTTTTTACCCCCTTTTCATTGCATTCTTAAAGCGTTTTTGCAAACCCTTTTTAAAGCATTTTTTCTTTTCATTTCTGACAATTTTTCGAGGAATTATTCGCTGCAATATTTCGACGCCTTATGTAATTCCTGAATCCGTTTGTTGCTGCGTTTTTCGACTCCTTTTCATTGCGTTTTTGTATCATTTCGTTTGTTTTTTTTTGACGTTTTGACCAATTTTATGATAACTTTATCTAAGATTTTTTTGGAAACTTTTTACTTTTGATTGTGTTTTTAACCATTTATCATTGTGCTTTTAAATGCATTTTGCACACGTTTTTTAACGAATTTTTTGTATGCATTTTATAACTTTTTTTGACCCGTTTTCCATTGCGTTTATCGACACATTACTTCTGGAAGCGTTTTGTATACTATTATTTGTTGTGTTTTTTTTTTTTTTTTTTGAATTTTTCTTTTTAATGAATTTTTTGTCGGTTTTCGGAAACTTTGGACTCGTTTTTCGCTACGGGTTTTTTTTATATTTTTTTCGTTGTGTTTTTTGATGCGTTTCTGTATTCTTTTGCGTTCTGTTTCTTACGTTTCTGACCCATTTTTTGAGAAACTCTTATGGAATCTGGAAGCGCTTTGTCCTATTTTTGTTGTGTTTTTTTATAAACGTCTTTTTAATGATTTTTTCGTCGGTTTTCGGGAATTTTGGACTTGTTTTTCGCTACGGTTTTTTCTTAATATTTTGTCGTTGTGTTTTAGGTGATTTTATGTACTCTTTTGCGTTTTGAGTTGTTTTTATAAAGGTTTTGGGCGCTTTTATTGACCCGGCCGGAAATATAAATTTGCGTATGTACCATAACCGTCTTTTTAACTTTACACAAGAATATTCTACACCGTGTGATGTATGATAAATATCCCCTAACGCAGAGGCTCCCAATTTATTCGGCTTTCTTTTGGACCCCCTTTTTAATATTAACACAAAACATCGTTCCTTGGAGTGCGGTTTGGATATTTTTAAGTTTAACAAGAAAAGAAAGAATAAATGATATAAAAATAATAATTTTATGTTTTAAAAAACGTTACTGTACAACAAAAAATAATATTGATGTATGAATTTGTTCGATGATGAATTTCGGTGAGACGCGACGGAAAGGATTTTTTTTTTTTCTACGGAACTCCTTTGATCCTTCCACGGAGTCCCAGTGTTCCGCGGAACACCATTTGTGAAACGCTGCCCTAACGAGCACATTCGAATCAAATTTGCCAAACAACCACAAGTTAAATAAATCAACCCAATGAAAACTAAAAGTCGAAGAGAAAACCCGCTCGTATTAACAAAAAAATGTCGTCCCTTCCGCTTTGACGGATCTCCCGCATGAAGAAATGATAATATTTTTGACATGCCGTATTTTACATGTTGATGCCGAACTATTGAGGCGCACTACGTTGTAGGTGATGAGGTTTTTTGTTTTGATTTTTTCAATTTGTTTGCATATTGATTGCTTCAAGCAAACTTTGCTTAAAACACACATCGCCCAAAGCCGAAGCGATTTCTCCTCCCAGTCTCCATACAAGGGTGGGAAAAGTCACCAAAGTCTAAAAATTTAATTAGAAAATTGCATTCTCTTGTCGTGTTTTTTTTTTTTTTTTTTTTTTTTTTTTCTACAGCAAGACCACCACCACCCAAGGGATGTTCAAACTCAGTCAGGGCCACACACAAAATTGAAAACCGATGTGAGCGACGGCGGCGAGGTGAATGAACTCAAGTGTTTGGTTGATTGGAGGGACCAGCGCCGCATTGATTTCCAATCGACTTAGTTCGTAAATTTGAAGAGTTGAAGTTGCGAACAAAGTTTTCGATTTTCTCATTTTGGGCGAACCAAAAGCTATGGCAAGGGTTCACAAAATTTGTCCTTAATTTTTGATGTGGGAGTGCCTGTGCTGTGCAGTGATACCTACATAACTAGAACTTGGTTGGGCGGGGCACTGGAAGTAAACTTTAGTTCATTTTGAATTTTCATCCGGAAAGATTAAAGTGGAAAGTGAGTTTTGATTTACTATAGCTGGGAGGATTTGATTTTTTTCTTTTGGGAGGAATTTTATTAAAATTCTTCAACAAGTTTAGGTACTGTCGTGCGCCTAAGAAATGATGAACGGTTGAGTGAGTTGGATTGTAATGAATTCAATAATAGGTAAACGAGCTGTATAGAAAATGCGGACATCAACAGCAACCCCTTCCAACGCAGTACAGTTCTTTGTAAGTGACTAGGCAGCGGCAATGAGTTAGTATGGGACTGGGTGGGGCTTAACCCAGTTTGGCAGAACTATCTATATCTATCCTTAAACTATGCACTTACATAATTCTGTACCATATAACTTCATCTGAGAGTCACCGGAAAAAAAAGGTTTACCCAGCAATGCGAAGAGATCCAGATAGGTATGTCGTATGTATCTACCGCAATTTTCATTTATGGAATATAGTCATTTACAATACCATCTCGTATGGCAAGAGCTGTGCAGTGTGCACTGTGCAGTGTGCAACGTATACTACTTTTCGTCCCCATGTAGAAGCACCATGCACAGCACATCCTGCCCATCACCGACAACCGCCAACCGCCACCTATTTTCATAATTAGGTAGCGAGGATATTTTTGTTCAGCTCATCTCTTGAAATTTTCATTTCTTTTTTTTCCTGACAAAGGCTGCTGCTCTCCTGAACTCCTCTTCAACATTCATTCAATTTCCACCACCCGTGTGCGGTGAAATTAATTCAAAGTGCAATTACGGTCGGCAAATTAAATTTCATTTTTACATTCAAAATCCCTGCAAGGATTATCCTTGTAGTAGAAGTGGTTGAGTACTATTTATGTATGTTGGCGGACTTTTCTCTCTTCCATCTGGCATGGTTCTCACTGTTCACTACTCGCATGTCGCATGCTTACAGTCAAAGCATTGACTTGACCTTGATGCGTGCTCGACGAATTTTTAGGCTGGAAATTTATTTTCGCCTACCCCGAATGCCGAATTAAATCCATTCAGTTGCAACGAGCGGAACGTCACATTGGCGGTGAAAAACGAACTCTATTAGAAATTCCTTACCCACACAATCACACATGCGGCTGTGTTGTCAGCGCTAATTATCGACTTTATTACCTCCTGCGAGGAGTTTTGCCGCTCCAATAATAATCGATTGCGGGACAAAAAAAAATTACCAGGAAAAAAAGGAATTTGCGCTCATATGGACTGACTTTTTATATACACCTACACGTCCTTCTCCTTCGGCGAAATTCTGTTTTTTTTTTTTTTTGCGTGCACATTTCGCATTGTTATTTGCTATGTGAAGCATGTAATGTGCAACGGCAAACAGGGAGGTAGACACGACGTAGAACGGTGGCAGCTTTATTAGTATCGCAGGGCAGCAACAACCCACCTGTTGCTGGAGGGGTTTGATGTTCAAAGGGGGGGAATCGATAGTATCCATGGGAGTTTGCTGATGAAGCAGGAAGCAATTGTTAGAGCAGAGGTGTCCCGTGCGGGGATTTGACATAAATGAACTTCCAATTTACTTAGCTGTCATCATCGTCGTCGTCATCAGTGACAGAAACTGTGTGCAGAGGAGTGGTGCTGTACGAGTATTTGTGGGTGTTCCTGTTCGGTGTGGTGCACACGCTATGATGGAATTAGGTCGCGAATGGAAATCTATCGTTCGGCAGAAGGCAGCTAGTTGCAGCCATGCATGCGAAATGCGGTGGCTAAGAACGTCGAATTGAGGCTGCATTCAATGACGCGTTCGACGAGTTGATTCGATAGATAGAGGCGGCCCCTTAAAGCTGCGCAATAGGACAACGAACTCGAAAGACAGGTTGAAAAGGGTACTTCTCCAACAGCTGTTTAGAGTTGGTAAGCTTTTCTCTGCCAATAGTAAAACTGTTGCTGTTCCTGCCATCAGTGCCCTCGCAAAATGTTTTTCACGGAAAAAAATTAAATCCTAAATTCGCATTTGCCACTGAACTTGTTAAACGGTAAATTGTGTGAAAATAAGCGTCACATTTTCGTTTTTTCTTAAACCCGGGGGCGGCGCAATACCTTTGTTCTCTTTTAGACAGCCATCTCTAAAGGACCTAGAAAAATGCGAAAAGAAAAAAAAAAACAGATTAATTTGTTTGAGATTTTTTTTTTTTCGTTCGTTTCTCTCCACTCCCGTGCTTCTTTTTAATTTCACATTAAGTCCTGTTCAAATTGTTATTTAAGGCACTACCGTTGGCACTTACCTACCCGGCGCGACGATACAGTGCCTCTTCCCGACTACAGTCATTGTGGTTCTATTGCGCGCCTGCTAAGGGTTCCCTCTACTGTCCTTGATTTCTTCATTAAATTTGCATAAAACAGAATTGTAAATCATGGCGTATGTACAAAAAAAAAATCGAAAGAAAAAACCGCCACTAAAACAAGAAGATGAGAAAAATAAACCCCGAATATGAGGAAAAAGAAATGAACGACATTTACACATTTTAATGTAACGATTCCCTTTGTCCAAACCCCACCTCCTTCAGCCCATATTCTTGGAGAAAAAGATTAGGGATTAACATTTGGAGGCAAAGCTGACCAAAGAAAAATAAAACGTTCGTCCCGGTGGAAATAACGATTTACCGAAGAATTAACACACTTCATGGCTACCGGAAAGTAAATTAAGATTTACGATGATTAAAGGCGGGTTCTAGGCCAAAAGGTTTTCTTTTCATTCTTTATTTGGCCCTGATTACACCAAGATGAAGGTGACCGCCGCCATAATAGAAGCTGAGTTCATTTTCGGACCTTTTGTGTTGGCGCAAGTTATTACCGCTAGATTACACTGGATGACATTTTTTCGTTATACTTTTTCCTTATTTTCTTTTACATTTTAATTCGTTTCTTTACGTTTTTATGGCATTTACCGAAATTAAGGCTAAAGCTTTGAAGCTGGTGTGGAAAGGTAGGCAGGTAGAAAAAATTTCAACAGAATGTGCGGTTCGATTTACAAAGACTGCTTAAATTTTGTTTTTTTTTTTTTACACTACTGGAACCAAGGGCGGCAGTCTGAAATTAAATAAATTTTGTATATTTATGTAGTGAATTTTGTTTTCTGCATCAATTTTGAACGTATAAAAAGTGCACGACTGGTTGCAAATCAAAAGTTTGGTTGGTGGATTTCTTATTTTATTATATAGCTAGGTAAAGATCTGAAGAGCAATCCTAGATAAAAAAAATTGGTTCATAAAATATAAGTAATACATACGAGTATATCTATATATATAAAAATGAATCCCTATTTCCCTTGGTCACGGCATCACGCGTGAACGGCTGGACCGATTTCGCTAATTCTTTTTTTTTTTTTTTTTTTGTGTTTGTTATTGTTAGGAGAAGAATCTTATGAAAGAAAAAATTAAGAAAATTGCGCGGAAAATTAAAAAATTTAAGAATACTTAACCACCATATTAAATTTTATCTATTGTAACCATAGCGCTTTTACAATTCAAACTTTTTTGATGTAACCTTATGGCGCCTAATATTAAATGTTCACTTTAATATGGAGATTTGGTAAGTTTGGATAGACTAATATATCAATTGCTGTGCGTTAGTCGGGGAAAGGCTCCAGAACGGCTAGACCGATTTAAATGATTTTTATTTTGTTTTGTTCGTCTTGAATCAGGGATGGTTTAGGATAAAAGAAAAGTCGGAAAATCCTCAACACGTGGCGTTGTAGGCGTATATGTCGTTTTTCAGTTCAATTAAATTTTCTTTAATAATTTATACATATAATTCTTTTGGAATGAAACTCGATGATGATGATATAACTCGATAACCACTGGGTCAATTTTTATGGTTCTTCTTTTGTTTTGTTCGTTTTGTTGTATTTCATGTTAACGCAAACTTAAAGGATAGGATTTTTGACCCGCTATATGGCATTGTTGTCGATCTCCGAAACCACTCACCCGATTTCAATGAAATATTGTAGATTTATATTCTTCGTTCCCGCTTGAAGGATAGTATACTTTTGGACCTGATAGGTGGCGCTGTTGCGGATCTCCAAAACAGCTCTACCAAGTTGATTGAAATTTTGTAGATTGATATGGTTGCATCCATTTTAAAATTTCAGATAGTTTTTGACCCTATATGTGGTACTTTGAAAAACGCAAGCGGTATAAGAAAACGGATTGTGGCACGTCCCATTCAAAAATAAAATCAAGCTCTATTTCTAAAGTTGTATAATTAAAATTAGTAATGGACATTGTCCAAATAAAGCAATTTGCGAAATGTGAGCAAGATTTAATACGAAAGGTACGGGCAAAGCCGGGTGGGTACAGTTACATATAAAAGAGACTGACGTCCGTATGTGCACTCATAACTCGGGGACGGATCGTTCGATTTTAATGATTTTTGGTTGGAAGGAAGGGCATAATGCTACCTTTTGTTGTGAAAAAAAAATAAAAACGTTATGGGGATTAGTTGAATTTTTTAATTCTTTGGATGTTCCGGGCTTACTTCTTCATAATTTGGATTTGAAAGTCGGCTCAGTTAAAATTTTGTTGCGCAACACCAATGTACCGAAACTTTGGAACGGATCGCATTTGGTTATGGGGATCTCACATCAAATATCATGCAAGTGATGATTTTGAGGGGAAAATTCAAAGGCAAACACTTTTATTCGTGCGACTTCAATTTCCCGGGCGTCTCGCTTTCACTATAACAAATAATTTATTGCAAGGATAATCGATGGATGTCTGTGCATTTGTGGCATCAATCTTGATGTCCCATGTTTCTCACATTGTCAATTTAGTGAAAAAGCGGAAGGTTGGCCGCCGGGCGCCGACACGTCAAAATCATTGCGGTTTGATTGCAACAAATCAACATTGCTATTCATCATTTATTTATATTGCATTTAATATAACTTTTGAATAAAGAATTTTAATTGGCAGAATTACATAAATTAGGAAGTGCATTGTGCATGCTCGAAATTATTATTTTCATTACATAAACAAATTTGGGCGGAACGAAGTTTGCCGGGTCAGCTAGTGTTAAATAAAATTCACTTTTGGGTTATTCAACTGATACGGATGTATACATATATCAAATAACAAAGTGAGTTCTTAAAAATTGAAGCTCTCAGTAACAGAAAATCATCCCAAGTCCAGGTTAGAGAGTTATAAGCTCCTACTGTACTATTTCATAAGCTCTTTGACTTTATAAGATTTTTTAGTATCTACAAGGACATAGTAGGAGTTTCTGTTTTCGGATCTGTTAATTAAGATTTTTGTTTGACAGGAATAGATCAGTGAAGCTGGTTTAAGGTTTCTATGAATGGAGGTGGGCTTCGTGATAGACCGATAGTTTTATGTAGACATTACATTATGTAAGAATTCGGAGAATGGTTTTTGAATTCGCGTTAGCAGATATAGAGACATATGAGCTGTGAGGGCGAGGGGGTGCAAATGAAGTGGGCATTACTGGATGTTTAAGCTCCAAGTGGTTGGAATTTTTCTAAGGTGCATGCTTAATATGGATGAAACAAATAAAAAGTGGGTAACATTTGCTATAAAAAGAAGTTTAACGTATGCTGTATGCGTTTTTTTTTTTTTTTTTTTTTGAAGTACGGTATTGAGTTCCTTTGCCAATTGAAGAGAATGGTTCTGGTCCCAGCAACTTTTCAGTTGACCCCTGTTTTGCAAGGGAGTCCGCCTTTTCATTGCCTTCGATCCCTATGTGTCCTCGTACCCAAGTCAGTGTTACTTCATTTTTAGATGAACACTTATTGAGCTTAAGTACACATTCCAATGCCAATGATGTTGCTATGTTTGTTTGTTCCATGCATCTGAGCACCGTCCAGTGCTATAAGGATATTTCTTCCCTCCACCTGACTCTCAAGCAAGTTGTCCAACGCATGCAGCAATCCGAGAATAGTACTCTGTGCTCTTTTATTCGTCCCAAAAATGGAAACTCACCAAACCTATGGTTGTGAGAAGCCCAGGACTTTTTTTGGTTCTATATTGTCACATCCTATTGTAAGCGGCACCCCCGCAATGCATACTGGGCACATTCCTGCATGTACTCGGAGTTTGATTTCGAGTTTGCTTACTCGAAATCGGATTCCGCCTTTTCCAGGAATGGCCCACGCGAATTTTTTTTCTCGTCTTGATCTTTGTGGGAAGATCGAGATAAGAGAAACTGATTTTCGCATTAGTTTTAAGTTATATTATTCAGTTGGAATAAAGTGCTCAAAGAAAACGGTGGCTTTCATTAAAGAGTAGTTTACTATATGGACTTTTTTTTGTTTATACAAGTCATTTAAAGTCATGAGCAAGGAAAAAACAATAAGCTACGTATAGTCAATGCATTTCATTCTAAAGGGTGATTTTTTAGCTGGTTTGGTTTTGGCAACACTGGTTTTGACAGCTGACGTGTGTTTAGTACCTTGTGTCACTGTCAAACAGCTTCAGTTTGGTTTGCAATTTAACCATGGATCGTCTTACAAATGAACAACGCTTGCAAATTATTGAATTTTACTATCAAAATTCGTGCTCGGTTCGAAATGTTCATCGCGCGCTGCTTCCATTTTATGATCGGCATTCTCGACCTTCTGAGCAGTCTATTCGGAAGATTGTGACCAAATTTCGCACCAAATTTACTTTGTTGGACATTAAACCACCAACACGTTTACGTACTGTGCGTAGTGAAGAAAATATTGCGGCCGTATCAGCTAGTGTGACAGAAGACCGCGAAATGTCGATTCGGCGCCGTTCCCAGCAGTTAGGCCTTTGTTACAGCACTACGTGGAAAATTTTGCGGAAGGATTTGTGCGTAAAGCCTTTTAAGATACAGCTTGTGCAAGAACTAAAGCCAGCCGACCTACCACAACGCCGAATTTTTGGTGAATGGGCTCTTGGAAAGCTGGCCGAGGATCCGCTTTTTTATCGAAAAGTTGTGTTCAGCGATGAGGCTCATTTTTGGTTGAATGGGTACGTAAATAAGCAAAATTGCCGCATTTGGAGTGAAGATCAGCCAGAAGCATTGCAACAGCTACCAATGCAATCCGAAAAAGCCACTGTTTGGTGCGGTTTATGGGCCGGCGGCATTATTGGGCCATATTTCTTCAAAGATGATGCGAATCGCAGCGTTACTGTCAATGGTGAGAGCTACCGAGCGATGATAACAAACTTTTTTTTGCCCGAAATGGAAGTTCTTGACTTGCATGATATGTGGTTTCAACAAGACGGTGCCACATGCCACACAGCACGCGAAACAATGGCGCAATTGCGAGGCGAGTTTAGTGAACAGTTAATTTCACGTTTCGGGCCGGTCAATTGGCCGCCTAGATCGTGCGATTTGACACCATTAGATTATTTTTTGTGGGGGTCAAGGCTAATGTGTATAGGGACAAGCCCGCTTCGATTGACGCACTGGAAGCCAACATCCATGCATTCATTCGTGAGATACCGGCCGATATGTGTGAAAGAGTATGCCAAAATTGGACTCAGCGGATGGACTACCTGAGACGCAGCCGCGGTCAACATTTGCATGAAATTATCTTTAAACATTAAATTGCAAGGTTCAAACTATCGATTCAAATAAATATTTCATTCATTTTTTCGAATTTTTTGTGTTTTTTTTTAAAAAAAGTTCTAAGCCTCTTAAAAAATCACCCGTTAGTACGGGCTTACACGTTATCTTAGCAAAGGTTTGAACCATATCAAGATCAGTCGCCAAATTCTGTGGCCTTGTACCAATCGTTCCATATAATGGGATGCAGTAGGACCGTTTTGAATATTTATAGGTTTACACTCAGCTCACACTGGTGAAGAGCACTTAGACATTAAATCTTGTATGGGGGGTTTTCCGGACCTTCTTGTGGCCAAGTGATTAACTTTTTTGCTACATTTTAATTCATAAGGCTATCCTAACTTTGTCTTATTCTTAGAACAAGGTATTTAAAAAAATGGAAATAGAGCATTTCTACCTAATACCAAATTTGAAAATTTGATCCGCATAGCTCAGAGATGTGGCGACCATATTTGGAGGACAGCGCCTGCTCTCATCTTTAGCTTATCGTCCAGCCATCCAACAGAGCAGGATGATATTTCTCTGTATATCTTCCTTCGATCGAATAATACAAAGTAAAATAATCCCCCGAACACCAGCATTGAGCTGGGCATTGTTATTTTGCCGAAGCTAACTCACCCTCTGCAAGGACCTTATTTTGAGCATCGAAGCAAAACTATTTCAACACTCAGCCCATTACCAAAATCAACTTACGAGTGTTGTTCACCAAATCTAACTCCATATAATCCTTTGTACGAGTACCTACAAACGAGCATCAAACAAATTCCAGATAATAGCTTATCGAGAACATTCTTTGGCTCCTTGCGTTCAGTGAATCAATTATTCTGTACCTAGATGAGCACATCTATACGCTGGTCAAATATTCATTGGGAGAATCCAATCATCCCAATTCAAGTGGTACATACAGTAGTACTGTCTCAATTATTGAATCAACCCATTCCCATTTAAGTCAACACCCTACGGCAATGTTTGTCAAAATAGGAAATTCTATTCCAAAAATCAGTCGGCATAATAAATGAACATATGTATGGCCAACTAACCGTAGGTACATTCGTTTACAAAACTATTCCCACTGGCGCGGCGTAGGGTGCATTTGGGTCTTAATGGCACTTGAAGGGTTGCCAAGTTTGACTCGGTGGCGGTTGGAAAGCATTTTCTACCTGGTCGATGGATTCAACTGCTATGTATACGAGATCATTTCCAAAGGTTGACTTAACTTTAAAGTTGGACATTCACTACGGAATTAGGTTAGATTAAATAAACGGGTAACGAATTACTACGGAATTACCTTGAAAGGCTGACATAGACGTATCACATGACGTGCTTCAAATTTGGAGTTTTATCATAAGGACATTTAACGGATGGAATGAAGCACGGATCGCTTGGGGAACCAAATTCCAAAATATGGCTACTGTGCTAAACAAGAAAGACGTGCAATAGGTACATCATGTTCTCCATTGACCAGGTCAGGTATCAGCCCCAATTAGTCCGCTTAAAGGAAATCGTCCAATATCGAAAATCAAACATGACATCTGTCGAGTAGTTTACTTGCCAGTTGCCACTAAGGGCATACCATACCCTATCTCTTTGTGGCTATAAAAAAAAATGTATCTAACGAAACATGTTATCGAAATTCCAAGTCAAGTATCTGTATAAAATGTTATCCAATATTCGAATTATCTTCCATTTCCATCAGGGAAACAGAATTTATTTTTGTTTTATTTGCTTTTGTTTCACAAAGCTGGTCCATCCGACTGGGGAGTCCTTGTGACTTCTCGCATGTGCGGAAGACGATAAAGCTAGAGGGATTATAAAGAAAGAAAACATATCGCACACACGTATCTGGGTATACACCGCCTGCGATTCTGTATATATTCCCTACGTGAATGCCTTGCAAATCAAATTTCCATTTGGCACTTGCAGCACGCCTCCATATGTTCGCCTCGAGTGTAGTCTGTCATTTCGCAAATAGGTATGGAGCCGCTCTCACATACTCAAATCGGAGAATGCTGTCAGTTAGCTACGTGACCAAAATTCTATATGAAATCTGGAATAAATTGGGTGACTCCAAGCGCTGAGGATGGGCTAGGGTATACACTATACATGTATAAAAAATTCTACTGTCCAGATAGAAGCATCACCAAAATTGCAGACGGCGAGTGGCAAGGATAATATGTCTTATTTCGGTAAGCCAATAAATGTGCGGACAAAGAAAACTTAATTTGTGATATTAGCAATACGGCAGAATGCTTTCTTGATATCACAAACTTGTTGATCTAAAAAAAGTACCTAATTCCTTTTTAATGGAAGTCGTTTAGAGGTTTTTTTTATAATTAACAAGCTGTACCCGCCCGGCTTTGACCGCGCTAGGAACAGTCCACGAGACATAAATCACGCACATAACAAACTAAAGACGCTAAAAATACCAATGGCAAATCGTTCTGAATAAGCGAAATCCGCTAAATGAGAATGTTTGCCTTTGAATTTTCCCCTCAAAATCGTCGCTTGCATGACATTTGATTTGAAATTCTGCACAATTAAAAAATCAAACGCATTCCGTTACAGAGTTTCGGCGCACTGAGGTTGCGTGCAAAATTATAACTGAGCCGACTTTCAATTTCATATTGTGTAGCGGTAAGGCCGAAACATCCAAAGAATTCAAAACTTAACAATGTTAAATAATTTTTTTTTTTTTGTATTGTAAGTGACACTACCCGTTTTTCTATCCAGTTTATTTTTTTCAAAGTGCGGTTCTCCTTACAAATTTCTATCCCCAATCTCATCCCCCCTAAAGTTTTGTTTTAGCGACAAAAAGTAGCACAAATGTCCTACCTTGGTGTCAATGCGAATCCACACCAAAAATCGGAAAAACGAACGATTTGTTCCCGAGTTATGAGTGCGCAAACGAACTTTGGCCTAAGACGGCAATTGATTAGCAAGGCCTTGTCAAGAAGCACTAAGGAGATTCTATATAGGACTCTCATCATCCCTGTCCTGCTCTATGGCGCAGAAGCATGGACCCTAGCAAAAACGGATGAGGATCTTCTTGGTCGCTTCGAACGCAAATTCTTCGAGTGATTTTTGGTCCCGTTTGCGTTGACGGGATTTGGAGGAGAAGATTTAACAGCGAACTCTACGAGCTGTACAGCGACATCGACTTGGTCAGAAAAGTACGCATTAGTCGTCTAAGATGGTTAGGACACGTAGAGCGAATGGACACCAACGCTCCGGCCCGGAGAGTCTTCGATTCCAACCCGGAGGGACAACGCAGTAGAGGAAGACCTCGCCTTAGGTGGCGCGCGCAAGTGGAAGGGGACCTCAACCAACTTGGAGTGCGCAACCGGAGGCAGTTAGCCAAAGATCTCGCTAACTGGAGAGGCGTATTGGTTGAGGCCCAGGTCCACCCCGGACTGTAGCGCCACCTTATGTAAGTAAGTAAACGAACTTCAGTCTCTTTTATATGTAGCTGTACTGTACCCACCTGGCTTTGCCCGTACCTTTCGTATTAAGTCCCCCTCGCATTGCGCAAAATGTTTTATTTGGACAATGTCCATTAATAATTTTAATTATACATATAACTTTAGCGTTTGATATTTTTTTTTTTCATACGAGGTGCCACAACCCGTTTTTCTATCCCGCTTATCTCTTGCAAAGTAACGCCAGTGGGGTCCAAAACGATCCTATATTTAAAACTGGAACAAACCATACCCATCCACAAAATTTCATTGAAATCGGTTGAGTGGTTTCGGAGATCGACAACAGCGCCACCTATCGGGTCGAAAAGTAGGTATACTATCTTTTAAGACTGCCTAAACCTGAAATACAGCAATACGAACAAAACAAAAAAAGAATCATGAAAATTGGCCCCGCAGTTATAGAGTTATAACGTCATCGAATTTCACCCCGAATGAATTATACGGGTGATTTTTTAGCTGGTTTGGTTTTGGCAACACTGGTTTTGACAGCTGACGTGTGTTTAGTACCTTGTGTCACTGTCAAACAGCTTCAGTTTGGCTTGCAATTTAACCATGGATCGTCTTACAAATGAACAACGCTTGCAAATTATTGAATTTTACTATCAAAATTCGTGCTCGGTTCGAAATGTTCATCGCGCGCTGCTTCCATTTTATGATCGGCATTCTCGACCTTCTGAGCAGTCTATTCGGAAGATTGTGACCAAATTTCGCACCAAATTTACTTTGTTGGACATTAAACCACCAACACGTTTACGTACTGTGCGTAGTGAAGAAAATATTGCGGCCGGATCAGCTAGTGTGACAGAAGACCGCGAAATGTCGATTCGGCGCCGTTCCCAGCAGTTAGGCCTTTGTTACAGCACTACGTGGAAAATTTGGGGGAAGGATTTGTGCGTAAAGCCTTTTAAGATACAGCTTGTGCAAGAACTAAAGCCAGGCGACCTACCACAACGCCGAATTTTTGGTGAATGGGCTCTTGGAAAGCTGGCCGAGGATCCGCTTTTTTATCGAAAAATTGTGTTCAGCGATGAGGCTCATTTTTGGTTGAATGGGTACCAACGTTTAAAAAAAATTAAAATTTGCTACCGAAATTTCGAGTCGGTGGTGGCAACTTTAAGACCGTTAACGCCAATTTGCAATCTTTAGCGATGAAGCGCATTGAAAGAGCTTCTCAATTAGCCGTTTGTAATGGCCATAAAACTGTGTATCCCTTGTTCGTTCCAAGAATGAAAAACACACACAAAACGAACGGTTGTGAGAAGCTAGGCCTAGGGTCCTTTCCGACCTGTTGCGACAACTATTAGGTACTATTACTGTCAAGTTGTCCAGTCTCTGCAAAAAGTCTTCTTTATCTGTAATACTTGGCGGATTTTCCAGAGTCTTACCCGTGGTTCTCTTTTCCCATAGTCGTAATTCCATAATTCAATCATCCCATGGAAGGGGGAGGTTTCCCATCGCCTCGCACTTACTCCACAAAACTGGAAGCTAATCACATAATGAGCAACTGTTGCGACGTGAATGACAAAATTAAAAGTAAATTTCAGCAAGCGATAGCGAAATAGCAAAACTGTCCACCGCCGCCGGCAGCAAGGAAAAAATGTCTCCGCCCTACAAGCCACCGTAGTGTGACACGTCCTTTTTCTCTATTTCCCTAGTTAGGGAACCACTTAATTCACCCGCGAGGATTAGAGCTGCCGGATAGGTAGCAAACTCTCTTGTGTGGCAAAGTGTCTGACGCGAAAGAGAAATTGAAGGATAAATCTCATACTAACAAGTGCTTACGTGGCGAGTACGAGTATATTTGTGTTACCCGAGCGAATAAAATGGAATTTACCATAAATGCACACTTGAGCGGTTTGCAGGGATTAGTGTCGTGCGCAAATTAAATGAGAAGATATAACGCTGATGATGCTGGTTGAGTATCCTCGCGCATCCAAGGAAGAGATCATACTTCTAATCCGACACATTTAAGATAGTCAATTTGTGTGGTTGCTTTTCGGGTATTCCTATACCTACTTGCAGCGAAATCATTCAAGTTTGAATCAACCGCCAATTATACAGATCCCTGTACACCCATCTGGTTTGCATACGAAATCCTTATACGCTGCCAAAGAGATGCCGAAATTTCCTCCAACAAGCATCTGGTACCAGTAGTTGCTCCATGAGATTGGTATGGCAAACTTGGTGGCTGCATTTTAATTGCGTTTCCCGCTGGTAGCGGTAGGGGTAGGTAATTCTCAATATCCCTCCGAACCGAACGGCGGCGCTTGCTTGAGTTTTCTGAATCTTTCTCCCGCTGATGCATCTTAATCAAAAGCATTCGCTGTGCATGGGTATAAATAAATCAATGTCTGCTTGGGTGGCGTGCGCCTGAGCGATTCAATTACAGCAAAGCCAAAGCCATTGTATCTACTGCGGTGTATGCCGCAGTTGTTGTTTAGTCCTTAATTAAACTCGTTCCATGCAGTTTCAAGTGTAGGAAACTCGAATTTACCGCACATCTGTTTAACTCAATTGCGACCGCTTAATAGGAAAATTATTTGAAATGACAAAATGTGCCTATCCTGGCTGTTTATTTTGTCCAAATTGTGTCGGGCAGGAGGATACATGGTGCGAATGCATCACTTAATTCAGAGGGAAAAGTATGCTTTAGGATCGTCATGTGGTGATGCGGTACCACGGCCGGTGGTTTGGTGCACCAAAAACAGACACGGCCACCGCAAAAATGCAGAACATGCTTAATGTGGTGGCCGATGAGCGACAGCAACATGCATATTGCATAAGCTGAGTGAGAAAAATGCTTGGCATATTATTGTGAAAACCAATGTATCCTGTTGTTGTGTTTGTCAAAGAATTGAATGAGATAGAAAGCAAGCGTGGGTTCTGTAAGGTAGTCACAATAAATTTTTTTGCTCTACGTAAGGTGATAATCACAGTGACAGTGAATCACACTTTTTGTTGATCGCTTTTCTTCTTTTTTTTACACCTATTTAGGTATCATTTTCATACAAATTTAATTGTTATTCGATGCTGTTGATTGTCTTAGCAAATAAACAAAATCGAAAAATAAACCTAATTGTGCTTACAAATGCAACGTAAGTGTAAGTATCTATATTTTTATTATGAGTAACCAAAAATACCTATTTGACTTTTCAAATTAAAGAAAAAGGATAAACAAAGATGCATTTCCAAAAGTCTTAACTTTCCTTGATTTGTCTGAATAAAAAATGAGCAGAGATCTACACATATCCACATTTCTTTCACTAGATGAAACCTTACACCTTTTCGGAGGTAGCGCTTAAAAAAGGACATTTGGCGCTGATTTTGGTGTATCAATGGGTAAACGAACTACAGCCTAAATCGTTGCCGAGTCTTAATCAAAACTATGCCAAAATACGACACATTATTGACAAGTAAGACGAATTTCTCTTTTTTCAAAAGTAATAACAACGGTATTTTATACAAATATATAAAATGTTGAAAAATTATTGCACATGCACAGCCCTAACATTTATGCATGATAGTGTTTTACCATCAAAAGGGCTGGCATAGTAAAAACTTCAGGTTGGAGATATAATAATAATTGCACGTATATCAAATACTAGCTGGTACCCGCGAGTTAATACCACATCACGTTCAACGTATAAAAATAGAATACACCAATGGAAAGACAAGCCAAACTATCAAATATCAATAGAACACATCCTTGGATAACAGATGTTTTCTCAATGGAAAAATACCAGAGTCCAGACAAGCCAAGCCACATCCTTGGATAGCAGATGTTTTCTCAATGGAAAAATACCAGAGTCCAGACAAGCCAAGCCACATCCTTGGATAGCAGATGTTTTTATTTGTCAAAATAGTATAAATAGGAATATCATAGAAAACCAAAAGGCACTTCTTTTAAGTCAGTGAATAAGTTCACAACCCACAGTTTTAAAATCAAATTAGAAACCTTAAGACGTTGTGACCATTTGTATAACTAGGTTAAGTTTTGAATAAATAAAATAAAGTTTTTTTTATCAAAATTAGCCAGTTACATAAATTAATTGGGGGCTCAACCGGGATAGCCTTACAAAGCTATTTAACGTAAAGTAATACAAATGAACAATTGTATGAAGACGTATTTAGTGATCAGTGAACATCAAGAAATCTGAAAATAAAAGTAAGATAGTGTTAACAATACATCACAGACAATAAAGTATCGAACATTGTATCGAGAAAAATTGAAGAAACGAAATAGTGAGTCATCACGAAAATATTTCATTTCAACCAACCCCAAAAGAAGATAGAGAAAGATAATTCTACACCAAAGAATCCCAGAAAGGTACAGTGCGGAATTGCAGACAAAGAATCCCTGAGCGGTATTGCAGTTTTAAGTAAGAATTATATTATATATATTGAGTATGATAGATTATATAAAAAGGTGTTATGAATAGATTAACCAAATATAAAAAATCATTTAAAAGTAAAATTAAGTTACAAAGTGTTAAAGAAGATTTTGAATTGCAAGAGTTAAGTAAAATTAAATTAAATTGTGAGAAATCGGAAATAAGTGAAGTAGTAGTCATGGAAGTTTTACAATCACAAATAGCTGATTTAACAGCAAAATTAGATAGTCTCATGACTGGAAAACCTGCAATCAAAGAATTCCAAACAGAAGAAATTAAAACAGAAATTATAGATATAATGAGTTTAGATGTAATAAAATCGGTGCCGACTTTTACAGGCGACGCCCAAAAATATGTTTCATGGAGACAAGCTATTGGTCATGCTATGAAGATATATAAAAAAGGTAGTGTACAGTACTTTTCAGCACTAGTAATACTTCGAAATAAGTGTATAGAACAAGCAAATTACATTTTAACTAATCACGGCACGGTATTAAATTACGAAGCAATTTTAGCAAGGTTAGACTTTGCATACTCGGACCAACGTCCAATACATGTTTTAGAACAGGAAATGAGTATTTTAAGACAAGGTAAAAATTCCTTAATGGAATATTATAATATAATAAACCAAAAACTCACAGCGTTAATTAACAAAACTATCATGACGCACGGTGACGATAAGGCAATCACAAACGAATTATGTGAAAAATATAGAAGAGATGGACTTAGAGTTTTTATTTCGGGACTGAACGGTCAGCTCTCAAACATACTCTTTAGTATATGTCCGGATAATCTTCCAAGTGCACTAGCAAAAGCACAGGAATTAGAAAGCAATAATAATAGAGCATTATTTGCTTACAGATATGAATGTCCAACTACTGGGAATAAAAATGAAACATTGAGGTTTTCACATAAAGATAAACCTATTCATAAAGATAATAATGTCTTCAGGAGAGATAATTTAGCTCCTCAATACAAACAAAACCCAAATCAGTTTGAACGAATGCAATGTAGTACGATCAATCAGCAGATCCCAAATACAAACGAACAAAGAAATACATATCAATATGCTAATAAGGAATTACTTATCCTATAATAACCAAAACAGGTACAGTAACCCATTCAAACAAAACAGACCAGGGTTTAAAAGAGAGAGGGAACAAAGCGTTCAAGTATCAGGGCAAGCCACACCCAATAAAGTTGAAAGAATCAGTAATTTGAACGAGAAGAATGAGATAGGTAGTCAGACCGGTTTACCATACTTATACAGAAAGATAGGCAACAAAAATATAAGAATTTTGTTAGATACAGGCGCAACAAGCAATTATTGTCGACCAGGGCTACTCAGTGAAAGAAAAGAATTAGTCGCAAAGAAACAGGCAACGACAGTGAACGGAGCAGTAATAATTGAATTTTATTACGAAATTGAAATATTTAATAAAACAGTGATAGTGTATGAATTAAATAATTTCGGTTACGATATATTAATCGGTAACAAATTCTTAAGAGATAACAAAGCAGTTATCGATCTTCAGAATAATAATATAAAGGTAAATAATGAAGAAGAAAGAATTTATTTTGACGAAGAAGTCATAAATAATATAATTATGAACAAAAGTGAGAATTTAGAAGATTTGAGAAAATGTGTCAGCGAACAGATTAAAGTGGAACATAAGAATATAAATATAAATCTGCCATTCAGAACAGATATAGTTGCTGAAATAAATACAGTAGAAGACA
Source organism: Cheilosia urbana (assembly GCA_946477585.1). Lineage (NCBI taxonomy): Eukaryota > Metazoa > Arthropoda > Insecta > Diptera > Syrphidae > Cheilosia > Cheilosia urbana. Next base: position 10,558,138 of record OX297854.1, on the reverse strand, counting down.
AAACAATATGGACAAAACAATATCCATATCCTCACAGTGCAAATGAATTCATAAATAAAGAAGTAAAAAAATTAATAGAATCAGGAATAATTAGAGAAAGCAAAAGTGCTTATAATAGTCCAGTATGGGTAGTGCCCAAAAAAGGATTTAACGAAGACAATACACCAAAAATGAGAATGGTGGTCGATTTCAAAAAATTAAACGAAAACACAGTTGTGGATAAATATCCAATACCAGACACAAATGTCATATTAAGCAATTTAGGGAAAGCAAAAATATTTTCTAGTATAGATTTGGAAAGTGGTTTCCACCAAATAAAAATGAAAGATTCAGACATAAAAAAAAACAAGTTTCAGTGTCAATAATGGCAAATATGAATATTTGCGAATGCCATTCGGGCTACGTAATGCTCCGAGTATATTTCAGAGAGCAATGGACAACATATTACGTCCATTTATAGGAAAGTTTTGCCACATTTACATTGATGACATTATAATCTATTCAGAATCAATAGAAAGTCATAAAAAACATTTAGCTACAATTATAAAAGTTTTAAAAGAAGCTAATATGAAAATCAGTTTAGAAAAATCAGAATTTTTTAAAGATTCAATTAAGTTTTTAGGATATGTAGTTGCACAAAACATAATAAAAACAGATGATGAAAAGGTAAAAACAATTAAACAATACCCTTTACCAGAAACTCTTAGACAACTTAGATCATTCCTAGGAATGATAGGATATTATCGCAAATTTATTAAGAACTATGCACAAATAGCAAAACCATTAACAAAGCATTTACAGAATGAAAATGGTCAAGTATCAACATACTTAGCAAAGAAAACTAAAATAAATTTAGATAAAGAAGCAATTGAAGCTTTTGAAATATTAAAAAATAATCTAATAAAAGAAGTTGAATTAAATCAACCAGATTTCAATAAGAAATTCATTTTATTTAACCACAGACGCCTCAGACGACGCTGTAGGAGCAGTTCTTTCACAGAACGGAAAACCAATAACATTTATTAGCAAAACATTGCAAAAATCAGAACGCAGTTATGCGGCAAACGAAAAAGAACTATACGCAATAGTATATGCTTTAAAAAATTTGAGAAACTATTTATATGGTGTAAAAGATCTTGAAATACATACAGATCACCAACCACTAACGTTTTCATGCTCAAAGAAAAACCCGAATGCCAAAATGAAGAGATGGTATTCAATAATAGAAGAATATGGCCCGAAAATAATTTACAAACCAGGAGTAACCAACGTAGTGGCAGATGCATTAAGTAGACAGAATTTAAATATGTTAGAAGATAACAATACACAACATAGTGCAGAAAGTAGCGAAGAATATTCGGAAAAACTAAGTAAATGTGTGAATAAATTCAAACAGCAAATAATATTTGAACAATCTGAAACAGAATCTGATGAAATAATAAATGTTTTTAACAACAAAAGAATAATGATTTACTTTAGGAATAATGAAAATATAGTCAATATTTTAAAAAAATATATAACCCCAGGAACAATAGGAATTTATGGAAAGACAGAAGAAATTTATCAAGTAAAAGATAAATTGAGGAAATTTAATAATAAATTCATAGAATGCGAATTTTTAGCACAAGATATAATAAATAAAAAAGATCAAGTAGAAATCGTAGAACAAACACACATAAGAGCACATAGAAATGCTAAAGAAAATACTAAACAAATAGAGGAAAATTACTATTGGCCGACAATTAGGCGAGATTTTGAAGAATATGTAAGATTTTGCGACATATGCAATATAAATAAATATGATCGCAAACCACATAAGGAAAAGATTGGTGAGGCACCAATTCCATCCTGGAATTGAAAGACAAAACTAATTTGAAGGAAAAAGTATTAGAGATACTACAGATATATCCAAAGTGTAAAAAAATAGTTATGGATAATGAAACAAGTTTTAAATCACCAGTATTCCAGTCTTTAATGAAAAGAAATAATATAGAAATATTTTATACAGACCCTTGCCACAGTAAGACAAACGGACAGATAGAAAGATTCCATTCCACTTTACAGGAAATAATAAAATGCATTAAAGATGAATATAAATTATTAGACTTCACAGAAATAATTTTTAGAGCAATAAAAGAATATAATAACTCTATACACAGTACTACTAATAAGAAACCAACAGAAGTTTACTTCGATAAAATAGGGAAAGAAGTAATTAGTAAAGAACTAAAAAATAAACAAGAAAAAATGTTGGAAGTTCATAATAAAGGAAGGAGAGAAATTCAAGTTGAAGAAAACCAAATAGGTTATAAAAAGGTAGATAAAAGAAATAAAATGGAACCTAAATTTCAAAAGGTTATTATAAAAGAAGACTTAGGTCATGCAGTTAAAACTCAAACAGGTAGAATTGTTCATAAAGATAATTTAAAAATGAAACCTAAACGTAAAACTAATCAATCTCCTCATTACAGGAATTCAAAATGAATACAATCATAATAATAATGATTATCACTGCAACACTAAGTAAAGCAGAAGTAGAAATAATAGATTATAGCAGAGAAGAATACATCCTAATAGAAGATGGAGATACAATAATAACTCAAGGAACAAATAATATATTCCATATAACTAACCTAACAATAATAGAAAGTGTACTTAAGCAAAGCGATGAGGCGGTACAAAATGATATAAATTATACACAAAAAATGAATAAGCATTATGCAGAAATTGAGATAGTTAATAACTTACTTGAACAGCTCAAAGAGCATTATTCTAGAACTAGACGTTCATTAAATTTTATAGGTACAGTTTGGAAATTCATTGCCGGAACTCCAGATCATTATGATGAAGAAATTTTAGAAGAGAAAATAAATGATTTGGTTAAAAATAATAATCAACAAATGATTACTAATTCAAAAATGTTTAAAGTAATAAAAGATTTTGTCTATACTGAAAAAGATGAAATAATTTCAAGACAATTAAAAGTAATAAGTTATGAACTACAAAATATAATAAATACATTAACTTTTGCAAAGCTAGGAAAATTAAATCCAGCAATTTTAAGTAACAAAGATATTAAAGAAATACTAAAACATGAGAATAGTACTTTTTCAGTTACAGATCTAATTGATGTAAGTAAATTTAAAATATATCAGAAACATAATATTATTGTAATAATGATTAAATATCCGATTATTAAAGAAACATGTAAAACATATATTACTAAAAGTATTCCACAAAAGGATGGAAAACTATTAATTGAAAATAAGATTGCTAAATGCAATAAATTTATTAATTTACAAAATTGTAAAACTGAAACACAAAGTAGATATTGTGAATATAACACAACAGAATCATGTTTTACTAAACTATTGAATAAGAATTATACTAAGTGTAATAAGATAAAGGAAAATAATTATCCATTAGAAATATTAAAAGAAGGAGCAATATTAGCTACCGGAAATCATGTTATAAACAACATTACTTATAAAGGTACATATTTAGTAACCTATAATCAAAATGTAACTATTGATAATCAATTATTTTCAAATGATAAAAATATTATACAAGCATACCTTAAGGGTTATTCAAATACTTTATATGAAGTAGATACATATATGGATTCTTTGAATGAAGATCTAAAATTTAAAAATATTAATTTTATAGAAAATATCAAGACCAATGCAAAAGAAAATATTGGCATATCAATTCTATTTACTATTATATTAACAATTGTAATACTGTATATCATTAAATTAGTCATATCATTGAGACGACAAAAACATCAAAAGATTCAAGTCAACATTGAACTGGAAAGAAAACAAGCAGAAGACCACTTCAATGCATTAGTTGAAAAAGCAAAAGAAAAATATGCAGCAGAAGGAAGATCGGGGCGACCTTTTTAGAAGTACGGGGGAAGTTAATACCACATCACGTTCAACGTATAAAAATAGAATACACCAATGGAAAGACAAGCCAAACTATCAAATATCAATAGAACACATCCTTGGATAACAGATGTTTTCTCAATGGAAAAATACCAGAGTCCAGACAAGCCAAGCCACATCCTTGGATAGCAGATGTTTTCTCAATGGAAAAATACCAGAGTCCAGACAAGCCAAGCCACATCCTTGGATAGCAGATGTTTTTATTTGTCAAAATAGTATAAATAGGAATATCATAGAAAACCAAAAGGCACTTCTTTTAAGTCAGTGAATAAGTTCACAACCCACAGTTTTAAAATCAAATTAGAAACCTTAAGACGTTGTGACCATTTGTATAACTAGGTTAAGTTTTGAATAAATAAAATAAAGTTTTTTTTATCAAAATTAGCCAGTTACATAAATTAATTCGCGACTTCATCTGTGTAGAACTAGATACCTCATCAAACAAACTTGCATACCGCACTTCATCCCCTTCACGTTTTATTTTGGTGAATTGAATTGAATTGACTTTTTTGTGCAAACATTTTGTGCAAATGACAACTGACAATAAAACTATTTTATGAAATGGCAAAGTGATGCCAAATTTGTATAGTTATTTTGCGATCACCTTACGTAGAAGCAGAATGGTGTGACTATCGCATTTGACTATCACAAAACTGACTGTCAACTATCAGCTTATGGGATTCCACCCCAGGTGTTTGGACACAAAGATGTTGGCGGGACTTTGTGTAATCTTCAGCAAAAAAAAAAGTGCTTCGAGCCGCTCTATCACTTACTTACTTATTTAAGGTGGCGCTACAGTCCGCGGTGGACCTGGGCCTCAACCAATACGCCTCTCCAGTTAGCGCGATCTTTGGCTAACTGCCTCCAGCTGCGCACTCCAAGTTGGTTGGTCCCCTTCCACTTGCGCGCGCCACCTAAGGCGAGGTTTTCCTCTACTGCGTTGTCCCTCCGGGTTGGAATCGAATACTCTCCGGGCCGGAGCGTTGGTGTCCATTCGCTCTACCATCTTAGACAACTAATGCGTACTTTTCCGACCAGGTCGATGTCGCTGTACAGCTCGTAGAGTTCGCTGTTAAATCTTCTCCTCCAAAGCCCGTCAACGCAAACGGGACAAAAAATCACTCGAAGAATTTTGCGTTCGAAACGACCAAGGAGATCTTCATCCGCCTTTGATAGCGCCCATGCTTCTGCACCATAAAGCAGGACTGAGATGATGAGGGTCTTATACAGAGTTTCCTTAGTATTTCTCGACAAGGCCTTACTTATCAGTTGCCGTCTTAGGCCAAAGAAACAGCAGCTGGCAAGAGTGATTCTTCGCTTGATTTCTGAGGTGATGTCATTTTCAGAGTTAATAGCGGAGCCGAGGTAGACAAAGTCCCTAACTACCTCAAAGTTATAGCTGTCTATAGTGACGTTCTGCCCGATTCGTCGATGTTGTGTGTGCCTTCTTGTTGACAGCATATATTTTGTTTTGCCCTCATTCACCATCAAACCCATTTTTGCCGCTTCTGTACTAATACTTGCAAACGCACCAGTGACAGCTCGCTGTGTTCTGCCAACAATGTCAATGTCGTCAGCGTATGCAAGCATTTGCACAGACTTATGGAAAATTGTGCCTCTGGTGTTGACTTGTGAGTTTCGCACAATTTTCTCAAGAATGATGTTGAAGAAGCCACATGACAGCGCGTCGCCTTGTCTAAATCCTTTTTTGACATCATAGGTCTCGGTGAGATTGTTTCCGACCTTTACGGAGCAGCGAGCGTTCTCCATCGTCATTCTGCACAATCTGACAAGCTTTGCAGGGATGCCAAAACTAGACATGGCTCTGTATAGCTCGTCTCTATAAACGCTGTCATATGCGGCCTTAAAATCGATAAAAAGATGGTGAGTATCGATCTGGACTTCTTGGGTTTTTTCCAGGATCTGCCGTAGTGTGAATATTTGGTCTCTTGTGGACTTACCGGGCCTAAAACCGCACTGATAGGGACCTATCAGATCGTTGACGAATGGTTTCAGGTGTTCACACAGCACAGCAGACATGAACTTATACGCAGTGGTCAGGAGACTGATTCCTCTATAGTTGGCGCAGTTTAGAGAGTCTCCTTTCTTGTGGATTGATTGCCGCTCTATCAGCAAGCTAAAAATTTGAGTGGGCTCCTACAATTCCCGACTTAGAAGTCTTGAGTATGAATATATGAATAGTTAGTGCAACAGGCCTGTAGGGATACTAAGCCTATTTTTCACAAATAATCGTTTTGTGTGAGTTTTTAATTTTTTGAGGCAAATGGAAACGCCCTATAATTTTATGCCGCCCAAACTGAATTGGGATGGTCTTAACTAATGTTTGTCAGAAGTTGGCGAAAGGTGGCGCAGTGGAGAAAAACATTGAGATGACTACTTTCACATTTATTTTAAGCTGTCAATCAGATCTCTGCTGCATCCACAGGCTGAGCTAAAAACCACCATAATACTACGACTAGGATCAAGATTAATTTATGTTCATTATTCCTGTAAATATTGAGTTCAGATTATTCGTGTGCGTCTGCCTAAGCGCAACGAAACAGTTGTCGAGGCGAGTCATTGGCTACGCAGACATTTCTACATGCTTATCGGTTATGGATGTACGAGTGAACGATCGTGCGCTACCGGCTACCCTTCGGTCCTCTCATTAATGACATTCGGTCAACAACAGCTAAAGGATACAGAAGTTTCCTTTGAATTTAGTAGTCAAATAAATACAGCTTCTGTTTTGTCCACAAAACAATTTTAAAGCGATCTTTTCTTTTAATTAAAAGTAAAAGTTTAAAGTCCACTAGCTTCCAAAGCCGAAACTAAATAAATTTATTCCATAAAACCTGCACTTCCGTTCCACTCTTACCCTTTAGTTCGCCTGCACGATCTAATTTATTTGTTTAATTTTTAAACAATTTAATTGAACCCAACCCGATGGAAATGGAAGAGTCAGAAATAACAACTAAAATATCTCCCCCACCGCCTTCACAGTCAAGTTCTTGATCAACACATTTGGAGGTGTCGAGATCACATACAACACGGTGTCGGAAATATCGCAAGGCGAGAGAATAGCCTCACCGATGGCCTTGAACTTCTCCTCTGTAAATATTTCCGTGTGCACTAGTCCCGGATGGATGCTCTGCAAGAAAACAAAAGCCCAAGTCATATCATCTGCAGCCATATGAAACGACACTTACGGTTGTCTTGATCTTGGTTTTAAAATTGTTCAACTCTTGACGGATGACCTCATTCAGTGCAGTCAAAGCAAACTTCGAAGGTGGATATATATTGAAACTGGGCACTCCAGTGCCCGCGCAAACCACTTCTGTGCCGCAAACACTGTTAATATGCACTAAATGTCCGTTGAAGTTTCTCGCTCTCATGCTGCGGAACGCTGCCTGGGTGCAATAAATCACTCCTTTGAGATTTGTGTTCAGGACCTCATCGATGACTGAGGTATTCATTTCGAGAATATTTCCCTCACGAACGCACCCTGCATTGTTGACTAGAATATCAGTTCCGCCCAAGGTCTGCTCAATCCAGTTGAAGGTCTCCCTGACCTCAGCCTCATTTGTGACATCACATTTGCGGGGAAAATATCTGCTCTGCAAGTCAAGCGGCAATTTCGAACGATTCGCTATAACACGATCGACACGACGAGCTAAGGCTACTACCCGCAGTCCGGCTTTGGCCAAGTCTCTGGCGCATGCCTCGCCGATGCCGCAACTGGCGCCAGTGACAACAGCAACGCGATTCTGCCAACGTTCCATATCTGAGAGATGCTTAAAGTATTAGATGTTAACCGAAAGACTTCGAGTCTATGACTGACAGTGCGGTGATGTTGGCGTGTCGGTTTTATTGCTGCCACAGCACAGATGTGTGTACGCGTAATAATTGGCACCGTCAATGATAACCGGGGGTGGTGGAGAAATAGTAAAAAACTGTAGTCGCCCATGGGAACTTTTAAATTATAGGTTCGCAGCTGGTTATGCGATATTATTTCCCGTCTACATGCACCAGTAACAGCTCACAGATGACGGATGATCTCCGATTACATTTCAGTAGAATGTCTACTGTGACAGTTTTATTTCTCACTGGCGCTAGAAGGTTATAGGCTTAATTACAATTTTGAGTTCAGTTTCATGTGCTGTGAGGGTAGCAAACGCCATGTGAGGAAGTAACATATTTTTCCATATCCATATTTCTTAAAAATCAGTTTTTCAAATACGGCCGTAATCGGTGCGACGAAGAATGTATAGAGGAATATCTACCGCGCTCACGTTCCCGACGTTCTTTGGTCTCGTGCGCGGCTTTAATCTTACTCTTCAAAATAATATTTGAGAAGGCTACAGACAGAGGTAGCTCAGTGCTGCCAGGTCGTGAGGGGGTGATGAAAGGGGAAAAGATGAATCTTTCCTCTTCTTCCTAGTAAGAAATGTGGGGGAAACAAATGTTAAATGTCAATCAACTCAAATTCAAGAATCTGAAGTCGACAAGATTGGCCTGGATAAGATTTAACCTGAACGCAAAAACTAGATTGGTCGGGAACGTCACTTTTTCTACGTCAGTCACATAATGCGAACTGTCAACTTAGTGCTCAGTCACGGATTTCTTGACTAGATTTCTCAGCTGACTGATTACAAAATGAGCCTTATTCAATATGTACAGGGCACAGCAGCGTTGCCACAAACAAAAAAATATTGAGAGCCCTTCACAAGACTTTCACAAAACTTTTTAAAAAAATAAAATAAAAAAAGCTATAAAAGGTCTGTTCCTTTACTTTTAAATCTTACGAATTTTTACGAATTTGTACTCAGTGCCGCGGGCCATTACTTTTTGGTCCCTGGCCAAGGGCCAAAATAAAAAACAGAGGGCCAAAAGGCGCGATCGGGCACATTATGGCAAAGCTGGTGCACAGGTTAATTCCAACTACATTTTTTTATATTGGAACTTGGGTGAACAATTTTTAAGAAGCAGTCAGTTTACTCAATATTTTGATTGTGGTGAATAAATAGGCAATACCACCACGAGGAATGGGAAACAAATTCACTTTAAGCCCTTGGCAACACTGACTCACGGTCTGGACGTTCTTTTGGTCTGGGGCAGCTTTAATTTTCCTCTTCAAAACAGTATTTGAGAAGGCTAAAGTCAGAGGTAGGTATATACCTTTCTATCAACTCACCAGATAGGTAGGAAGGTAGGTAGGTTTGGCGGTTTAATTTAAAACCCCAAGTAGCACAATGTGCAGTTTTGTTACCACAACTCATTTGACCTGGTTATTTAAGATTGTCGAATAGGTGAGCTTAGATCCAGCCTGTGGAATTCAAAGAGGTTATCAGTTCCCCAATACTACGTTTCGAGACCTCCTCAAGGGAGTCGGAAAAGGGTGTACCAAAAGATCGCTGTCTGGCCCTAGCTAGTGCTGGACAGGCGCAAAGGAAATGAGTGAATGTTTCCTTTTCAGTGTTTATTATGTGGGATACCTAATCTAATTGCTTGTTCCCCTATTGGCCAATGGCCTATGATTATCGCTGTTATTCTGGCAATATATTTTCGTGTTCTACTTAGAAGGTGGATTGTTTTATCCGTGCTGTAGTTTGGCCACATCCTTCTGGATATGATACAGTTCGTCACCCTCCTTCATCTGAGGTTGTCCTTCGATAAGAATTCTAGGGAGATCTTTGCTTTGACTGCTCCGAGCGGCATTTGAGCCGATTCCGCAAGTGAACAGTGAAGGGCTGAGCCTCGCCTGGCCAGCTCGTCAGCATGTTCGTTGCCGCAAACATTGCTGTGAAATGGAACCCAAATCAGGGTAACCTTGAACTTGTCAAGAGGGGCCAGCTCCTTACGGCACTCTAATACCAATTTTGAGGTTATGTTGTCTGAGGCGATAGTCTTGATGGCAGCTTAACTAACAATGAAAATGTCTATCTTTTGCCTCGGAACTATGTTTGCGTGTAGTTTGATTTGACGTCAGGCCTCGCTGATCAACTCACCAAATTGGAAAAGTAATTGGAAAATAGTTCACAAAAGCAAAAATTGCATCACTAATCATTAACTACGATTGGAACTGTTTGAGTCAAAATATTGGGTTCTTTGTCGGGCGAACTATAATATGTACCACTTAATTAACGATACAAAAGGTAAACATGCAAACTCGAATGGCAGTTCCCAATTAAAGTCAAGCAAATTTAAATTGAATGACTATGTTATTTTCACCAATGACCACCGATCGTGTAATGTGCGACAGCATAGCTCGTTGAATGATCACCTGTCATATTTGATTGATATGATCTGCGCAGTATCGTACATGTCACGCATGCCTTTGACTGAACAATGTGAGTAGTTATTTGCTGTCAACATATTTAAATGTTGTAACAATTATTATTATCCGCAGTGATACTACCGAACGGAAAGCTGTGAATCGTAGTGGATAGCGCTGTATTTATCAGAAGTCTTAAGGGCAGTACACTGCTTTAAAAAATGTGCTAACGTCTGGTCAAAGTTAACAGTCAAAAGTGAATACTTTTCTCGGACATATCTCTACTGGAGTCGGGTGGCGACGAGTTAATGGTGAGCTAGCGCGTTAGGGCTCAACAACTCACTTCATTTGGCCAGAACGTTTATGTGGCCTGCCCATCCGAAAAATTACGGCAGAGTTGGGGCCAGATTCTGTAAGGCGAAACGTTCAAATGTTTTCATGCGGACGAAGAAATTTGCTTGTGTATCATAGGGCAAACCTTTCGTGCGCAAACTTCATTTATTTGTAGTGATTTGCGACATTTTTGGCGCAATTCACTACTTCAATGGGTCAATTCCTCAAACACCACTTTAAAATCTCAAATTGCAAAAAAATCAAAAAATATTTCGTGATTTACCACCACTGAATGATGAATCAATAAAATCTTATAATAATTTCGCACATGTAAATTGAAAACGTAAATTGACGTAGACAAGTCGTAAATTGCAAAATATGAATTGCAAATTGATAAAAATAAGTTGCAATTTACGATTAAGAATTTGTAAATTGCAACTACTGAAGTAGTAAATCAACCACTGTTGCAATTTACTAAGGGATGAAATCGTAATTGCAACAGGAAAGTGGTAATTTACGATTTTTTTTTGGATTTCACAACCACAGTAATATCAAATTGATAACTATTGGTGTCAAGTTGCGATCGGTTATGGCAATATGTATTTTACTTCCGATTGCATTATTGACACTGAAAAGTGTTGATTCACGACTTTTGAGGATCAATATCTTCACTTTGTACAATTTCTAGAATTGCGAATAAAAAGTCGGGAATTAGAAGGTAAATCCTGAGCTAAGCTCTAAAATGAGACAAACTTTTTTCGATTCGGCGCTTATTTGTCTTGATTTGATCTTCTGTGCGCAAGAAACTGGAAACACATCCTTTGTGAATGCCACCCAACCGCCCAAACTACAGTTCTGTCTTTTTACCCGACTGTACACAGAGAGGGTTATGTGTTTCGCGCGTATCCTATGTACGTTCCTACGTGACGCCCTGTAGCCTAAACGGCTTGACCGATTTTAAAGAGTGAGGTGTCACTAGATTCGTGTTCTTCCCCGGAGTGTCATAGGCTAAACAAATAATTATAAAAATACAAATTAAGAAAAAAAAAAAAAAAAAACAATTGTTACACAAATGTCAGTAACTGAGATTTTTTTTACAGTCAGTCGGGTTTTTTGTTTTTTTTAATTAATTACTATTATTCATTCTCACTTTAATCATCATCATTTTCCTCATCTCAAAACTGATTTTTACAAAATATGCACTAAATGAAATATACCTAACATGTACCTACCTACATTTTTGTAGGTTAACCCCTGCTTGTATTATTTTGTCAAAATTAGTGCGACTGTATCCAAAAGTCCCGAAATATGTGTATGTGTAAAAACCGTGCGTGCGGTATGTGTGTGGCTTGATACACGTCATTGAGAAAAGGGGGAATTGTAAAAACCGTATTCTTGATATATTATGAAATAACAATAATTTATTCGTTCTGTGCTAGTTTCGGTAGAATAGATACAATCGGATTGTGGTAGCTGAAGTAAGATATGTACACTCGAGACTGTAATCTATCTATATTACGCTAGACGACAGCATTTATGGTTGTTCCATATAGTGTTGTTGAAATTTTCCGGTTGGAGTTCATTTGAAGATTAAATTTATCTTGCATAAAATCAATAAATGGTTGAGCTTCTGGAGTTGCAAAATTGATATTGAAGTCTCCGCTTATGACCATTGGTAAAAGATGATAATCTCCCTGCAGAATTCTTGAAATTTCTTCTGAGTACGGTGCAAGGATGAAATGGAGAAATCTTATTTCACATCAACAAAAAGCTGAAATTAATATGCCCCAGCTCATAAATGTATGCAATGATAAAATGTATGCAATGATAAAACACAGTGACGCATTCCCTGTCCCCGCAAGTTAAATGTGTGGAATTACTCCACCAGATTCCAAAAAATGAATGCAATGATAAAACACAGTGACGCATTTCCGTCCCCGCAAGTTAAATGTGTGGAATTACTCCACCAGATTCCAAAAAAAGTATGCAACGATAAAACACAGTGACGCATTTCCGTCCCCGCAAGTTAAATGTGTGGAATTACTCCACCAGATTCAAACAAATGTATGCAATGATAAAACACAGTGACGCATTTCCGTCCCCGCAAGTTAAATGAGTGTTAAATGTGTGTCCACCAGATTCCAATTACGCGCGCTTAGATGTTTACACATCAAAAACAGATGTACATAGGATAGATAGATATACATAGTCAACATCCCCGATGAGTGCACCAACTGCACCCAACTTCACTACTTACCTGCTACTTGATCTTGTGGCATGACACATGAACTGAAAAGTGTCAATGGCCGAATAGCAAAATTCAGATATTATGTTTATAAAATTTGTATTATTTCTTTAATTGTAGTGGTGACTTTCCCGCTGCCGCTAGTGTTCTAGCACGGGCGTTCCTTCATCCGGGATATTTTGTGCTAGACGTCTAGCGGGCAGATAAAAACACTGTCACACTTTCTTCACAATGCACAAACTCACGAATGAAAAATTCGTTAATTCCGAAAAATGAAACTGAATCGCGGGTATCTGCGACTGGAAAAAGTTTTCATCTGAATCAAATGTTTAAAATTACGAACATTCGCATCGGATCGCAGTTCGTTATTCGCTCTCATACAAAAAGTTCTTTAGTCTGCTGTTGTTCATCCTCTACCCTAACTAGAGAAGCTGTCGAAGCGGGGTAAACGATAAACACGTCGTCGACTGTATTGAGAACAAAATTCTTTATTAAATGTTCAACCGCGTGCAATTTTTGATGGCAGACTTGCAGGAGACTTAACGTCGAGCTACACAAGAGTTATATATTACCTCAAGTCGTCAACTTGCTTGTATACCTATACCTACATTGGTAAGGCTTTTTGGAAAAATTTCATTAGCTGAGTTTTGAGTTCTAAACGCCTTCTATAAACAAGGTATAAAGCGGTCAAATATTCGGTTCAAGTTAAGTTGACAAATAGCTGTCGTGTGGGTTCTAAAATCACTGCATGCCGTGGTAGAGGCTAGTGCTATATCAATTTCGAACGATATAGTCGAGCTGAAGACCTTCTCGAGGAAGGAGACCACGGTATATCGCTCTGGTTATAGTCACCTTATAATCATTGTAATCCATACAAAAACTAAATTGCTGTTCGATCTATCTATAAGAAGTGATGAGAGGACGCCGTCCATAAAATTAAAGCACGTTCGTGTACTTCACCTAATGATAAAAATAGAAACCGAATAGCAGCGTTAACAGAAAAAAATTCGAAGATGTGTTATTAAGTTCCAGCCAGCCTCACCTGCCCTACACCATAGACATTTTTATAGCCTTACGCAATGCAGAAGGTAGCTCGGACTAAATCTCTTGATAGGCAAAAGAAGTGTAACCCACATTACCAAATTGGTATCGCTCCAATACCTCCCTTCACCATTTACAACCTACCTTCGACTTTCTATGGTCCAATAAGACCATGCCATACATCACTATCGTGGAGTCAATTAACTTAACGTTCCCCACATTAAATGTGAACTGAACAGGAGGAAGCTTTCAGTGTGCGAGATCATGAAAATTAATTCCACTTCCGATGCGGTAATAATTATGCGAATTATTAAGAGTTCCGCAATAATTGCCGGCACAAAAATTTCCAAGCAATTATATCGAACGACCAGAACGTGACTCGATTCCCCAAAGAGCAGTCGCTCCCATACACAACAAAGCGCACTGGCAGGCAAGTTTATGAAATCTGATGGAAAATCTATGCAAAGTATATATAACTGCCCTCGCCACATGAGATCCACTTTTTTCTTTTTCGTCCTCATGGAGGACATCTTAAGAGTCGTCGTGGAGTAAGAAACACGAAGCACTATATAACGCGATATCGTACCCAACTTCCCGAACTACGTGCAATGAATTGATGCCAGCGCCGAATGAGCGCAAAGCGATGAAGCAATAAAAATATGTTTGCGTGTTCCTTATTTCTTATTGAAAACAAAAAAAAACAAAAAAATCCTCTGACTGTCAACACTATAATGTTGAGCTGTGCCACGCCTAACAAATCAAAATCCGATCAACCCTCGATGAGATTTCCTCTCTCAAGACCGGAAGGATAATCACACAAACGGGACGTCTCTACAAATCTATGATGTCAAACTGTATGTTTAGTTGCCATAGAGATAGAGCCGCAAAAGGTAAGCACGTTGTGCTGGTGTGCGTGTGCGTGTGCGTGAGTAGGATTTTTGTTAGAGACTTAAAGGGATTACGATGAAAATCGGATTTTAAAGGACACCCTATCCGAAGCGTCTTATATGACAGAAAGACAGTCGAGTTATTGTCAATAAAAACGAGCGCGCGGCGGCCCTCGCCTTTGCTGATTGACTTTCAGGGATAATCGATTTTCGATTTTACGCTTACTTAGGCCTGCTGATTGCAATCAAAAGTTGTGAAGGGGTCGCCACAGCTCGAGAAATGAGGACTCTTCTCGGTATTATCATCTGGGGTTTGTGGTGAAGGAATGGTGACCTAGGCGGAAATAGAGACAGTCACTCCTTGCAGTGTGAGTAGAGAATAATTTTTATGGCAGAATATACGCTTCAAGAGGAACGATAATTCTGGTTGTGATGGAAGCCGGCTGCCGGGTATGGCATTTCGAGTTTATTAGATTATGTTGGCAGGGTAATGAAACCAAGACGGGCATGGAATATGAACTTAAGTTTATAGCGAATGGCGTTGGCCGAGATTGCAACGTCAGTCAATTTGGCCAGCAAGCAGAGGCTGACTAAATTATGCTTAATATAGCTCATCTTGCTGGGGGAGAAGTGGATAAAGTCTATACCGATCTGTTGGCCTTGCGAAAAAAAAATGTTTTAATGACTTCAATCGATTGCGAACTACGTATGAGAGTCGGGCAGTAGCGCTGAGTGTCTCTGTGTAAATTATATTATACCCAAAGCCTTTCCATGCGCAAACAATGATAACAACGCCATAAATCTTATAAGCAATTTATTTATCACGGTCACAGTCACATTCGCCCTTCACCCACCTTTTACATATTCTCGCCGACCGGCTTTATAGTTAGCTCATGCACCTGCACATGCGGTGGTGTTGCAATGGCGAACATAACCCCGCTGGATATGTCCTCAGGATTCAGAATGCGATCCTTGTTTACTTGCTGTACCTGTTCTCCAATAATCTCAGTCTTCACCATGCCGGGACTAACACTCTACAAAACAAACGAATTTAGTTGTGGAAATATTTTATTTCCATTCTCACCGTGATCTTAATTTTGGTGCCCAGTCCTTTGAATTCCTGCCGATAGATTTCTGCGATTGCAGTCACTGCATACTTTGATGGTGGATACATATTCAACTCGACCAGCATTGGAAACGTCGGTACAGCGTGGCCAACGATACTGTTTATAATGACAACATGGCCGTCGAAGTTGCGATCTTTCATACTTTTGAAAGCCCTCTGAGTGCAAAGCACAACTCCAAGGACATTGGTGTCGATAATTTCACGAACCGCCGAAATGCCCATCGTACACAAAGTGCCGGGTCGTACAATGCCGGCGTTGTTCACCAATATATCTATGCCACCTAATTTTTCGACAATCCAGTCGAAAGCCTGTGTCACCGAGTTCTCACTTGTCACATCACACTGGACTGCATAGAGGCGGTTATGCAGATCGGCGGGCAATGCGGACTTTAGCGCTTCTACACGTTCGACACGTCGTGCTAGGCCGACGACTTTTAGGCCGGCTTTCACCAAGTCTTTTACAATGGCAGCCCCAATACCGGAACTAGCTCCTGTTACAACTGCTACCCGGTCTTGCCAACGATCCATTGTTGACTATTGTCGGGCGACAAGTCAACGACTGTTTATATAATATCTAGGTGCAGTATCAGTATACAGTTCTGCATTCGCTTTTAATTAAATAGATAAAGAGGCAGACTGGAGGGTTGGTGGGGGGTTTATTTGATACGGTGCAGCGTGTATGGTATATGCGGTGTGACTGTGACTAATGACGTACAGTTCTGTTTTTATAACCATATTTTGTTAAGATATAGTGAAACACGCCGATTGTTTTAGATACGGTTTGGATTATTGTGGCCATGAATGGAGATGTCGGTGGGAGAGTACTTAAAGGTGTCGAATGATAACTAGGCAAAGTCATAAAGCGGTACGACTGAGAACAAAATATCTGTGAAGGTTTGTGATGCACTTCAGTCAGTCAGTCTCAAGTCATATTGTAAATCAAATAGTTTTTAATTTATTATTTCAAACTATCGACGCTTATCGCTCAATAGGTGTTTCCAACTAAATTTCTGACCAAGAAATATCACTTACAACTGTCTCCTTACAGTCATCGCATATTTGTCAATTCAGTAGAAAAACCTAAGTTAAGACCCACCTGCCAATATAAAACTACCAAATTTCAGAGCAAATTTAAGCTCTGAATACCTACCTCCTTTGGTGCTAAACAACTATAGCGGATGCCCTTAATGGTGTTCTGTTGCATAATACTCGACTGCAAGGCATTTGCATCAACCGTGAATAAAGTCGGCTTGCAAAGCAATTGAAAAGTGCCGAATCAAGGGTTAACGAAAATCGCAGTCAAGACAGGAGGTTAAATAACTCGTCAACATTGCACGATTTGGTGTTTCTAAGCTCTTCTTAGTTCGGGGTGAACCTAGCCCTCAACTACAACTACTGTTCAGCTTGCAACTTCTTGGTGGATTTAAATAAGTTGGCAATAC
This sequence comes from Cheilosia urbana, assembly GCA_946477585.1. Taxonomy (NCBI): domain Eukaryota; kingdom Metazoa; phylum Arthropoda; class Insecta; order Diptera; family Syrphidae; genus Cheilosia; species Cheilosia urbana. The sequence goes on along the minus strand of OX297854.1, from coordinate 10,540,843 downwards.
TTTAGAGGACATCGCTGTTCGCTTAATTTTTGATTTTATGGTCAAATTATTAACCAAAGTCATATACGTAGTTAAAGCTCTCCTTGAAAAAAAATTCTGCTAAACCTTCCTCAAATACAATTTAAGACTATGTGGCTTAAAAGGATTTTCAATAAAAACTGCCGTAATTATGTAATTATGTAATGCAATAAATAAATGCTCCACAAAATGTTCTAGAAACATCCTAAACCGTTGCTTAGAAACAATCCGAAAAGCTCACTAGAAAATGGAAACTTTGTAGCACGTTTCAAGAAGAAATATAAATACCTCGGGGTCGGCCACGGCCACATTGATCAAGCAGGCAAGCAGCCAGAAGGTTTCAGTTTGACAACCTGTTGAATGATTGTAGAATAATATTGTTTGCTCCCATTTTTTAAGAGGCAAATAAAAATATCGCACTTATAATACAAAGAGTACTGTGTGGTGTTCTTTTGTCAGGCCGGAGTTAACTCGCCGGATCCAAGGAAACACCAAAACTTTGGGCTTTGGAAGATTTCTGACACTGCTTGTTTAAGGCCGATTTACCAAAGTAACTTTCTTAACGCGAGCCTTATCTGGTAGCTGCTGGTACACAAGATTGGTACAACACAATCACACGTAGACAAGTCTCCCCAAATGCTACTCTCATTCGGGTAATCATGGTTTTCACCAGTGGCGTCTCGTCAGGGTGTGCAAGGTGTGCATTGCACACCCTGATCTAACGAAAATAAGTCCCTCATCAAACACTGTGTAATAATAATTACACACAAATCATGATATGCACAATTCCATAACACAGCCAACAGCTACAGCCTACACCATACCTATTCATATTCATCCTTTATAAATTATAAATCTTCTTTCAAAATTCCTTCACCGCTGAGAAAAAAAAAAAAATTAACTCGTACAAAAACTCGCTGTGCACCATTCTGTTGATTTCATCAAATAAATTCATCCAACTCCAAACTATATCCCTCTACAAGATTTTTCCAGTATTCATCCCCATCGTCATTCGTCACCCGCACGACTCCGTAGTACCGTACTTAAATCGCTTTACTTTGATGAACTTGTAGTGAACTCGTGCGAAGGTTTTCTGTGCACGGGCTGTATGTATTCATTTTCTCTTCTTTTGCATCTGTTCTGTTCTGTTTCCGTAAAGCGTCATAAGTCAAATACACAATGTATTACATGGATACTCGTGCAAATAAAAGCTGTGCACGAAAGCCGATGAATGAATGGTTGAACTTAGCTTTTCGTTTAAGTGGTTGGGGATTGGGGTTGCAGTTTCGTGCGGTGCTTTTGATTTTGTATGCGAAAGTTTTATTTTTCTATATTTTATTTTGAAAACAAAATAAGATATCAAAAACAGCAAAACAATGATTGAGAAAACAATAAATGGGACGTGTTTTCAGGCAATTAATTGATATTTCTAAAAAATCTATAATTTTAAAGAATTTGCACACCCATCTAAATAATTCACGCGACGCTGCTGGTTTTCACATAACTAAGAGAGTGTGACATCTAAGTGACCAATGCAAACTCTCAATGTCACACAAGAGATTGGTGCACTACCCACCAGTGGAGTGTCTGCGGCTGGCTGTATACTGTGAGGACAGTAGTGACCATAGAAAGTGTACAGTTTTATCGAGTCTTTCACTTTTCTAAGAAACAGGTTGGACCAATGAATGTTTTTTATCACCTCGGAAAAATTATTTAACATCTGTAACTATTGCATTAAAATTAATAAATATAGAAGTGAAACTTCGTAAGGTGGAAATGAAAATAGGAAGGGGTAGAAATTGATTTTTAGTGAAATCATATTGTTTTTTTAAGACAAACTTTATTAACATTGCTTACAATTCACAATTGATCGTATCTTTTAATTATCATTTTCGAGTGGAGAAATATCCAAATCTGTAACATTTACAATGGGATTATGACAACTAAAATAAGATACGAAATGTTGGAAGTAGCAATAGAAGTTTCACTTCAACAAGACATTAATTGCCGATTTAGTCATTATTTTTTGAAATTAGTCTTCACCACAAAATATTCCTCTCCCAGCATTTGGTGCCAATAAACTATTGCATACTTTGAAGCGTGAGCGGTACCCTCACACCTTTGAGTATATGCAATGCTTATAGTAGCGTTTAAGCGTTTAACACAACCTTGTTGGAAGTCGCATAAGAAGTTTCACTTCAATAAATCAAACAACATAATTCACCTATATCGTCTTTACTTCTTGAATTCTTCAATTCTTTACTGTAGATATCAACGTAGGTACTATAACAACCATTAAAACAAAAACCTTGAACTCAATTTCCATATACACCAACATACGACCCTCAGCGCACGTCAACAGCCATCTGCGCATTTCCTCAGAAACACATTGTCGCTGTTGATTACATACACATTCACGTCGCATACTTCCCTTTCATTTCACTTATTTTGGAGAAAACACCACTCAGTTTTTTTTTCATATGAACGTGCTTGTGCAATGTGCGCCACCCTCACCCGCCCTCACACCTTTGAGTATCCAATGCTTTTATTAGCGTTAAACGTTTAACGCGACCTTGAGTTGGAAGTGGCATAAGAAGTTTCACTTCAACACATTATTTCGAAATTTCATAATGATTCAACCGAATAACAATTTGCATAGTAGATCGATATGTGTAATGTGTATGTCCAAACTTAAACAAACTCATTTTTTAATAGAAAATATGTACCTACAAGTTACACCTACATTTATTTTGCTCACTCTTTGACTGTAAACGGACGCGAAAGAAATATAAAGTGTCGGAGTTAAGCCACCCGGTGTTTTGACAATTGCACGTCAATAAGGTTTTAAGAACTTTTTTTTTAGCAAGCATTTTTTTGCAAGTACAGTGAATCAAATTGTTTTTGCATACGCACACACATGAAACTCAAATATAGTTTTCCGCGCGCGCGAATTGTTACCATTGTCTCAAAAATTAATATTAAGTCAAGACTTTATAGATCTTTTTTCTAGATTTTAGCTGTTCTAGATTTTTTCATTGTAGTTTTTTTTTTGTTATATTTTTTTGTAGATTATGCAAATGCAACTTAAGTTTTAGTACCTATATTTTCATTATGGAAATTCAGTAGGTTAATGGGTGCTCTTCTGGCAGTTGCCACCGCTTCACTTAGACCATCAGCTGGGTCCATTGTGTCCAGTTACGGGAACCATCCAGTGCAGCCTGTTCAGGAACAAGAAATATACCGCTTTTATGTTGGAGCCACATAGATTTAGTATGAAACTCAGGAGTACCTTGAGATCAACATTCTTCAGATCCTCTAGGTCATCGAAGAAGTAACTATTGAGAATTATCTGTCTGCTGTTTTTAAGGGCTGGGCATTCGCAAAGTAGTTGGCGAACAGATTCTATTTCTTCTACGTCCCTACATCTTCTGCAAAAATCATTATGCAGTATTCCCAGCCGTTCCGCATGTACGCCTATCGCACAGAGTCCAGTAATGACCCCCGTGAGTATGCGAATATCTTTGCAGCTTAGTCTGATCATACCTACATTTAGATCTCTTTTCGCTCACCTCTGGCCATAGTTCTTTAGTATGCCTGAAGATAATGAGATTGGTCCATCTTAGGTTAGTTCTACTCCAGGATTCAATGTCAATCTTCCTTGCAAGCGTGCTTAGCGGAGTTCTTACTGATTTGAGGGCCATAGATGCATGCATTTTCGACCCGTGTCTTGCAAGCTCATCTGCCTGTTCATTACCCGGAATATCCATATGCCCTGGTACTCAGCATAGGGTCACCGCGTTGGCTTGTGATATTTCGTCCAGATAAATCTTTCAGTGGCGTACTTTTCTTGACTTCACCACGAATGACTCCATGGCTTTTATGGCCGCTTGGCTGTCAGAGTAAATGGTGATTTGTTTACCGACGACGTGTCGAATCTTAAGGTTCTTCGCCGCTTGGGTGATAGCGGCTACCTCTGCTTGGAAGACACTGCAATCATCGCTGATTCTGAATGATTCTCGTAGGTCCAGTGCTTCGCTGAAGATGCCCGCGCCTGTGCCGATATCCATCTTTGAACCGTCAATATATAGGGCTAGCTGCTAGCTCATCTTCTACTTTGAACAACTTTGTTCTCCCAATCGTTTCTGTTTGGAATTCTAGTAGAGAATCTCCTGTCGAGAGAGAGAAACGAGAGTGGGGGTAGGTAGTCAGTAGTCACCCTCCCTTTTGCCGCGCTCCATTAGAATTCAATAGAGGCATGCCCGTAGGGTTTGGATGACCATAATCCAGACTCTCTTAGCCTGATTGCGGTTCTTACCGCCTTGCTGCTGCAGTAAACTTCCAGAGGGGTGAGGTTTAGTATCACCTCCATAGCTGCATTGGGTATTCATTGGTAAAGAATGCATGTCTTATTTCTTACCAAAAGTATAGATGCCGCAATGTCTTTCTCAGAGGTCGTATCTATCCCTGTACCAAAATTCATAATAGTTGGTTTAGCGGTCGTGAAAATTTAACAATCAGAGTTACTTTCGCATTGAATATTAGTTAGGATTAGGAATATCTCAAGGCTACCTTGAATTTTCTGTGCAAATGACAACAACAGAAAACAAAACCATGTTTGAAATAAAAAAGTGATGCCAAATTTATGTAGTTATTTTTTGATCACCTTATGTAGAAGGAGAATGATGCGACTATCGCATTTGACTATCTCAAAAGTGACTATCACCTATCGCCTTACGGGTTTCTACCCCTGGGGTGGCAAAATAACTATGTACCATCTCCACCATACGTTATGGCGACATAGGGTAGGTATCTCTGGTCCCGACTCATTATCACTTTCTATGGCTATCGGCGACTCCGATTTCACACTTCATCCAAGCTATATAATAGGTTTTGACTCACTATCCATCATCATAGCAAAATTGTTAGAGATTAGTTTCTCACTATACCACGCTCAATTCCGCTAATAATCGTCGATCTGCACAACATTTTCCAGCAGCTGGTGGCTTGGAATTAATCACACAAGAAACCTCTTCTCTTCATCTTCCGCTCGAGTGGAATCAGCGTCTGTAAATAATATCAAAGAAGAATACAAAAAAAGATTGAAAAAGAAAATTTCTCCTCGTCTGCATACCAAATAGGAGGAGCAGCAAACAACTCCCACATGTTTGTTTATCTGCCGCCATAAAGGGACCTATCCATCATCCTCATCCATACATTCACATACCCGCTGGATAATCTCGTCCTTTGATTTTTTTTTTTTCTCTTCACTCGACTCGGCGCACTCAAATGTGAGCAGAATGTTACGTGTCTGGAATCGGAGGGCATCCTGATTGAGTATTTGCTCACGGATTAAACCACCCCAACCGCTGCTGGCATATACTCGTATACTCGTAGTATGTACGTCAGTCCATACGCCAATCAATAATCTAGCCAAGTGGAATAATGCGCTAGGGGGCCTCGGAGAAAAAAGTTTAGAAAATTCATAGTTTACAAAAAGGATGTACCGACTGAATAAGTTGGTGTATATGGGTGGCTCTGTGTGATGCTTTGGTGCTTCTGCGATTTTCTGCTTACCTGTCACTTGTTTGGGGTTGGTAGTCGCATAATGTTGTGCACTAAATGGTTCTGCAATGTTTCGCACACGTGGTTTCAAATTCCCACCTGCCAGAGACAGTCGACGGGAAAATGAGCTTGTCCTGGCTGCAGTATAGAATTAGGTGCAGATGTAAAGTGTCCTCAAGCTTGTATACCTAACCAGACAAGGGTTGGTTGGTCCTTTCCTCGGATTTCGATGACAGATCAATTTTCCGTTAAATTTACTTTTGTCTTTTCTGCTGCAAAGAGAAAGTTCCTGCCGTGGCAATCTGGGAATGGCTATATAGATACGTAAGCATGAGTCGGTGTTTTGGAGAGTTTGAAAAACGCCAGGCATCCTATACCCGCGACCCTACTAATGGAAGAGAGGGCCATTGAAAATAAATGAATGAAAAATGCCAGAAGTTTAAAAAGTGCTAAGTGTTCGAAAAATGTGTATATTTGTACGCAGTTTGAAAGAATTGATTGTGAGGTAGCTATACCCGCACTTTGTCATAGCTGTCTCATCCTTCTGCTATTCCCAGAGTGATAGATCTTTTGAACCTCATAGTCGCTCGGAATCGAACGAATTTTACACTCTCACGGGCGATTGTCGAGCGAACTCAGAAACTCTTCTTGATAGGGGCTGAATATGGGGTGAAGATAAAAAAATACTTGCACTTGGGGCAGAATACAAATCAAAATTTTGCACAAAAGTCTGAAGAAGACCATCGAAGTTTTTTCTACACCAAAGGGAAGCCTGCAAATAGTTGAGGAGCAATCCCTGCTAGAACTAGATTTATAAACCATTTCTAAACCACCTTTGGTTGGTTGGTTTAAATGGCTGTATTCCCGTCTTCTGACGAAGGAAAAACACAAATAGCGCATTGAGCGCCGTTTTGAGACCACAACTAATGGAACCTGAAGAAATAGGAGGAGAAGGGAGTAAATGGAGCTAAAAACCAGCCTGTGGAATTGAGAAATCTTATGATCTTATCGAAATGGATACTTTGGATGGCCGAAAGGTCATCATAAAAAGGGTGACCTAGTACACTGCATCTGGTTTTGGCTAGGGCCAGACACTCACAAAGAAGATGAAACACTGTTTCACTCTTGGCTGTGTGGGCGCAGCTACGGCAGTGGGTGTTATGGGGGATGCCAAGTTTGGCCGCGTGAGTTCCTAAACGCCAATGGCCCGTACTAATTGCCGTTAGTCTGGCGACATCTAAACGTGTTCTGGCTAAGAGGTTGTTTGTTTTGGCTTCATCGTAGGCTGGCCAGATCTTCCTTGAAATGGCAAAGTTCGTCAGGTTCCTCCATCTAGTTACGGCCCATGTGGTGAATTGCAGGAGGATTTCTCTCTTTACGTATCCCAGCGGAGGGAAAACATCCTCCGCACGAGACACGCGCAGAGCAGAGCCTCGTCTGGCAAGTTTATCAGCTTTCTCATTCCCCTCAATGTTCCTATGGCCGGGAATCCAGACGAGAGTGATTTCAAACCGATGACAAGCCCTGGATAGTGTCTTCCTGCATTCCACCACAAGCTTGGACGTTGACTTAGTCGAACCGACAGCCTTAATCGCGGCTTGACTATCGACGAAGATGCCTATTTTTTTTTCCTGTGTATCGCTATGTTAAGTAGCATTCTACACGTCTCCTTAATTGCCAGTACTTCTGCCTGAAAGACACTGGCTGCGTTGGGAAGGCGAAAAGTTTTGCAGATGTCTAATTCCGTTGAGAAAATGCCTGCTCCAACTCCACAGTTCATTTTGGAACCGTCTGTGAAGATAGTACTGTCAAATTCGTCTACGACCGCATTTTCCTCCCATTCTGATCTAGAGGGGAATCTAACAGAGAAGTTTTTATGGAAGCTGAGTTGGAGTATAGTGTAGTCCATAGATATACGACCTATGCCGTCCGGAAGGGAAAGTTGGATACTGGTGTGGCCATAAGGCCTTTCGGACCAACATTTGGATTCCTTCAATCTAACTGCACTATACGCTGCAATACTTTTTATGTGCAGATCCACTGGCAGAAAATTGAGACTGATATTGAGCGCCTCGGTCGGACTTGATCGTAGGGCTCCCGTGATTCCAATTCCAACTGTTCTTTGGACTCTTCTTAATTTAATGATGTTATAGGCTTTGCTTAAGACGAGCCGCCATAAAAAGCATCAGTTCAGTTTTGCTGGGGTTAACGCTAAGACCACAACTTGTAGCCCAACCGCCAATCTTACCCATTGCTCTTTCCATGTTTTCACTTATCACGTTCGGAAACATTCCTGATACTAGAACAATCACGACATCCGCATACGCAACGACTTTGATACCTTCCCTGTCGAGTCTAGACAGGATTTTGTTAAGTACCATAATCCATAAGAGAGGAGAGATCACCCCACCTTGAGGTGTTCCTCTGCTTACTGATTTGGTTAAAAGTGTTTTACCAAGTTTTGCTTGAATGATCCTTGTTTTGAACATGGAAATGATCCATGAAGTGACGAAATCCTCTACCCCTAGTTCTAAGAGAGATTCCTGGATCGATTCAGTGAGGACGTTGTTAAAAGCGCCCTCTATGTTTAAGAAGGTAGCTAAGGTATATTGGTGATGGGAGGGTGACCTTTCAACTGTGCGCACTACTTCATGAAGAGCGGTCGCCGTCGACTTGCCCTTGAGGTATGCGTGTTGTGAATTAAGTGTGAAGGAGGTCGGAAGTTCTTCGCGGATTCGTGACCTCTTTTGCCGACTTTCGGTATGAAAACTACTCGGACATATTTCCAAGCTTGAGGTATGTGATTTAGTAGTATGCTGCTTCTATAAATTTCAACGAGTAAGGGCACAACTATCCCTTCATGTTTTTGAAGCATGATGGGGAGAATGCCGTCCTGCCCCGGTGATTTATGCGGAGCAAAACTTTGAATTGCCCAGGAGATTAAATAATGCGCTCTATTTCTTCCCGCTGCGAGGGAAGATACTGGAATTGGGCGGAATTAAGCAGTAGTCTGTACAACCAGGAAAGTGAGTGTTAGGTAGAAGCTCTAAGGATTCGTCAGTAGATTCTTACTAGGTTCCGTCCATTCTCTTGATAAAGGACGGACTAGACTGTCCTTTGGATAAAATCTTACTGAGCCTAGCAGATTCCTTAAGATTATCGATAGATTGACAGTATTCGGACCAACCACCTTTAGTCTATAACAAAGGCTAAATTGGGGCTAAGTCAACAGAAGGCTATACTCAATAATGACGTAGAAATTTATTCCCCATATTCCACCGACCATCCTCTTAAAAAGGCTTCAGCCAGATCCCGGTTAGGCGTTCTCTATCCCCAAATGTAAAATTTTGTAAAAATTGGAACTTTATTCCGGCGGAAAAAAAAATCAATGCAACTCACCTGCACTTGCATTCGTTTTTACTTCCAGGTGGCATCTGCGAAGTCTCACTCCAGGAATGCAATATTTCCCGAATCCTTGATATGAGATCCTCTTAACCATCTTCAAGGGTATTTTTTCCCCTCATACCTAGTAAAATCTGCACGTTCGCAATGATCTAATTGAAATTCATCAACTGAAATGCAAAGAATTTTGCATTCCCCACCAACCCGAGTCCAATTCGACGTTAAGTATGCGCGCAGCGATAGTGCATGCACCAGCAGCAGGCGTCACTGTGGGTAATCAAGGGCGAATGTAAAGTCACATCCCAAGAATCGTGACTCGAATTCACATAAGAAAATGCACTTTACCTTCGTGCTATATATCGTCACACCCCGACGCACACACACGCACGCTGTTAAGCGAGGTAATAAAGTTCTTACTGTAAGAGGAACCACATCAATCTGGCATCACTACACCCCGACCCGAGAAGCCCGAAGGCTTAATTGATCTAAATCCTGACACGGTACATTTGTCCCAATTAACCTTCCGGTCGCTGAAATTCCACCAACTGATGTTGTACGAGTGAACAGCCGGCACATCTGCGGGCACCGCCAAACAAACAGCTAAATTGCATAAATAAACCAAAATGGAGTCCTTAGCGTGTAATTTCAATTGAATTTTGGAGGTTTTGGGCTGAATACCAATCTGCATATGACAATGGGGAGCGGCAACAAACCACCATCCGCCACAGGGGGATGTAACGGAGTCAGTCGGCAAACGGCGAGGAAATGAGTCCATCTTAAGCTCCATATATGAGGAGGGATAAACCCTCACAGACGTATTTGCATTGGTAATTTTCTCGAAGGCAATGGCTTACCTATATCCAACCGAGGGCATTTGCCTTTGCTAGCTGGTGGTAAGAGGAAAGGTGCATGTGCCTGGTGCCTCTAATAATAAATTACTCTACCTGCAGCGAGATGAAGGTGGAACGCTCGAGCGCAGTAAATATTCCGCTTAATTGATATGAACAGCGATTCGCCTCGAGTCGGAAACGTGGTCGTCGTCATCGTAGCTTCGTCGCCACTATCGTGGTTGTGTGCGAGCCACCGGCCGCCTCCTTTCCAAGAGATGATGTATTGAACGAACGAGAAAGTGGTTGTCGGATTAATTTGGCGTTGCTTTGGAGCGTCCTTAAGGATTATGGAATTAAATGTGTGATTGCAATTTAAGGGTTGCTGCAAATTAATGCGAGAAGCTTTAACTCGACCAGGCCGCGTGGTGTTGGATAAATAACCGCAGTTGGGAGCATCTCAATTGGGTTGGACTTTCCGCTTGAAACTTATCTTTTGGAAGTATAAGTCTAAGCGAGAATATTATTTAGTAAAATTAAAGCTTCATCGAAGAAAAGCCTTAGCTCATTTTTTTAGAGTTTGAGCAGCAAATGAGCTTGCTTCATGTAAAGCATATGACGAACTTGAACACATTCGAGCACATACTTGTACCATCTCAGGCAACAGTACCTAGCACTTTGAAATCACAAAGATATTCAAATTCATCTCGACGCGGAGGTATGCCATAAGAACACTCTTCAGTGTAGTAAAACATTTGCGGCAAAAAGCACTTCGTGGTGCGGTTGCCCTTCACATCGCATTGCCTGCTAAAGTATCTAATAACGTCAACCGGATGAATGCGTTTGAAAATTTCCATTAAGTTGGAGAAAATGCACACTTTAGTCGTCTTTTAGGAACCCGCGGCAAAACGAATACAATTCTCTCCAACTCTAGGACCCGCCGCACATATCTATGTATGGGTAACTGCATCTCTTTCCATAAATCTTCCGTAAAATGAGGTTCTGTTCTAAAGAAAACTTTATAATGCGTTACCAAGGGTATTTCAGCGCAGCACTCCCATCCAAGTGTGTAGATGTAGATCTTTCATTTATTTGAGTAAAGTATCTTACCCCAGATGCATGGGTACCTACTCTTCAAACTTTCGCATTTCATTCAAGGTGGATGTAAACTTTCGCAACTCTTTTGCACTCCTCCATTGAGGGATAGGTTTTTTTTTTTTTTTTAAGTAAGTTGCATCTTGCATCATAACCCTCTCAGCGATGTAAAATGGAACAACCCACGCAATGTCTGGGTAGGGGTTTGATTGCGGTTTTTCGGCAGCTACTGCTACGTGTACCACCGCCCATGGGTTCCTATATTTTTGTGGCTGGCTATATGTGCCACCGCCTTAGTTGAAACTATGTAACTAATTAGTTCTTGTTGGTGATGAGCCTTTTTGCGGATGCCTGAGCAAGTCAAAGGTAGGTGCTGACTTATGGAGTAGTCTGTAGTCTGTACCCAGTACGAGAATCGTTTGTATCAAAGTCAACTGGGGGCAGGGTAGATGCGGTGAATGTCTTAGCGCGCGAATGGAGTAAAATTTTTGGGTCTTGAGAGCTTTGAATTTTTGTCTGGGAATTCCTGGAAGAGTGCGGAAGAACAATTTGTAGGTGAAAAGCTATGAAATTAAAATATTTTCCCACACGACTCCTTGCAGTTGATGTGTGTGTATTTTGTACGTTGCGGGTGCTCTTAATGACTTGGCGGGAGCGTTCTCCTTTGACGCGTCCATTATGCTTATGCTTTATGCATCATAAGGTTATTACTCATCGTGTATGTTGTTTGTTGTGATAGCGAAACTAAAAGCGTGTTTAGTTTGCTTTTAGTGAAACGGAAATGAGAACCTTTTCTGAGAGAATTTCATAAACATGTGAAAAAATATTTATGGAAGTATGTGGATTGAGAAAGAGTGCACTTCATTTGAGCTATGCCTTTGTGTATAGTCTGTTATCATTCTCATTGATATCATCACTTTCGCACTGTATAGGGTGAAAAGACTGGTGCTACCAAAACAGGTGGATTTTAAAGAAGCACAAAAGTACTGTCAATACCTCATTTAAATTACTTACGCCCCTCAACGACCCAGAGCCAATTTAGAACAATCATTTATGCAATTGGAAACTTCAATGCTTATATCCCTAGTAAATGACTTTTTTGTGTTTGAGCTGCTACGCCAATATTATGTCCAATATAGCTACGGTGACCGGCTCTGCGAAATAAGGCCCTAATGAAATAAGGCCCCAAAAGAAAAATGAAATAAGGCCCCAAAAAATTATACAGGAAACAAAAACAATGATTTTTAATAGAATTTGGGGTCTTAGTTCCTTTTTTGGGGCCTTATTTCTTAATGAATATTGGGGTCTTATTTCATTATGAAATAAGACCCCAAAAGAAAATTATTTTTTTATAATTAATTGTTACCCTTCCGATATGGAATGCGTATGGGGGGAGGGGGGGGGGGGGGCATGCTGCCCTCCTGCAACCCCCCTGCTTGGGTTAACTGTTATATTGCGGGGTGGGTGCGAGGTTGAGTATATAACGGGTGATTTTTTAGCTGGTTTGGTTTTGGCAACACTGGTTTTGACAGCTGACGCGTGTTTAGTACCTTGTGTCACTGTCAAACAGCTTCAGTTTGGTTTGCAATTTAACCAAGGATCGTCTTACAAATGAACAACGCTTGCAAATTATTGAATTTTACTATCAAAATTCGTGCTCGGTTCGAAATGTTCATCGCGCGCTTTTATCGAAAAATTGTGTTCAGCGATGAGGCTCATTTTTGGTTGAATGGGTACGTAAATAAGCAAAATTGCCGCATTTGGAGTGAAGATCAGCCAGAAGCATTGCAACAGCTACCAATGCATCCCGAAAAAGCCACTGTTTGGTGCGGTTTATGGGCCGGCGGCATTATTGGGCCATATTTCTTCAAAGATGATGCGAATTGCAGCGTTACTGTCAATGGTGAACGCTACCGAGCGATGATAACAAACTTTTTTTTGCCCGAAATGGAAGTTCTTGACTTGCATGATATGTGGTTTCAACAAGACGGTGCCACATGCCACACAGCACGCGAAACAATGGCGCAATTGCGAGGCGAGTTTGGTGAACAGTTAATTTCACGTTTCGGGCCGGTCAATTGGCCGCCTAGATCGTGCGATTTGACACCATTAGATTATTTTTTGTGGGGGTATGTCAAGGCTAATGTGTATAGGGACAAGCCCGCTTCGATTGACGCACTGGAAGCCAACATCCATGCATTCATTCGTGAGATACCGGCCGATATGTGTGAAAGAGTATGCCAAAATTGGACTCAGCGGATGGACTACCTGAGACGCAGCCGCGGTCAACATTTGCATGAAATTATCTTTAAACATTAAATTGCAAGGTTCAAACTATCGATTCAAATAAATATTTCATTCATTTTTTCGAATTTTTTGTGTTTTTTTTTTTTTTAAAAGTTCTAAGCCTCTTAAAAAATCACCCGTTAAAAAGTTCCTTTAATCTATACTAGTTTATCCAATATCAACAATATTAAATGAAAAGTAGTTTTCATTATTTTTAATTTCATTATAAGATTAACCAAAAATTTGGGGCCTTATTTCTTTTTATTTTTGGGCTTTATTTCATCGCAGTGGGGCCTTATTTCATATTTGAAATTGGGGTGTTATTTCATTATGAAATAAAACCCCAAATTTGGGGCCTTATTTCCTACAGCCACGGTGACCATCTGTTTGAATTCCAAATAATGAAAAAAAAAATTAAAACAAAATTAAGCCCAGTTCTTAATTGTATTTTTTTTATTTAAAAAAAAAAAAGAGAAAAAAACTCAATAAAAATATACCTATAACAAGGATTCAGTCTTTGCTTTATTTAGTTAAAATAAATATTACAGAAGGAACTCTTAATTTGTACCTATGTTAGGCAAAATAAATAAATAAATAAAATCCAGTCTTTAATTTAACTAAATGCTGTAAAATAAACGGTTAAAAACTGAATAAGTATCCTCATTATTTAAAATAAGGACCTAATATTGTTCCATGTCGAGTTTTCCATGGTTCGCAATAGAAAATGTTTTTTTTTTAAGAGTTTATATTCTTTTTGTAGTTAAGACATTTTTTTCTGGGTATCATCAGTGAACTTAAAGATAATTATTATTGTTTAATTAGGTATTTTTTAATAAGTAATATCAACTAAAATCTACCAATTTTAATGTTTACCACAACGGAAATTTGTCTTCGAATTTTGAAAAGCTTTTGAGTTGATTATTATCTGAACGCTCGATTTTGACATTTTGACGTGGGTAAGGTGAGTTCCGAGAATGATGTAGGGAGTGTTCCGCAATGAAAGATTTGCACTACATTACCATTTTTGCACATTCAGTAAATTAGGGCACGTTTGAATTATATCATTTTGTTTAAAGGATTTTGGTTTGGTTAGTTTTTCGTTTTTGTTTTAACAATTGAATAAAATACTGAAAAAAATAATGAACGGCTTTTGAAATAACGAAAATTTTTTTATGTATTTGAATACAAAATAATTCATAATGAACATCTACTTCAAATAATGAACAGTTTATTATAATAATGAACGGATGGTCACCGTAAATATAGCCCTCACTTTTTTGAACCATTAACACTAGCATTCCAAAATGATGCACAAAATTTTTCAGCATTGCTGGCGAAAAGAATCCAAAGAAGAGAACTGATCACTAAATTTCCGCCATAGAAATAAAATTTAATATTTCAGCTAAAAAAGAAATAAAAATAAAGTCCACGACTGGGTCGAACAAAACTTTCCCGTTTGTCAAGAGCTTTTTTTGGTTGTTTTCATATTTTATAAATAGGTAGGTAAAGATCTGAGAAGCAATGCTAGATAAAAGAAACGGTTCATAAAATATAGGAGAATGAATAGTGTTAAATAAAATTTACTCTTGGGCTACTCATCTGATATGGCAGTGGGAAGTATTTGCTTAAAATAAGTTTTGTTATTGTACAGGGTGTCCGCCGGGAAGGTAGGCTACTTTGTTTGTTTATAATTTTTGATTAAATGAAAGAGAATGGATATTATATTGATAAATGTTTTGATTAATTTCGGCAATTATATACGGAGTACAATATCAGGTAAATGTCCGCCTCTGTTAGTCTCACAAATGCGAGCCCTTTTAAGCACATTTTTCATTACATTCTCACACATTTCACGCGGTATTTTATTAATTTCATCACGAATATTTTGTTTGAGTTGCTCAAGCGTTTCTGGTTTGTTTGCATAAACCTTGCTTTTCAGATATTCACACAAAAATAAGTCCGGAGCAGTCAAATCAGGCCGTGGAGGCCAATCAACATCACCATTTCTTAACTTGTTGTGGAAAGAGGTATCGCAGTAATTCCATTGTAGTCCTGGCTGTATGCGATGTGGCACCGTCTTGTTGATACCACCTGTTAATCAAGCCCAAAGCGTGAAGTTATGGCGTTAAAAAGTTTTCAATCATATCACGATATCGCTCCCCATTCACAGTAACCGTTACGACGTTTTCATTTTCAAAGAAGTAAGGTTCAATGATTCCTCCTGACCAAATTGCACACCAGGTTGTAACCTTTAATGGATGCAAAGGTGACTGATGAATAATTTGAGGGTTTTCCATTGCCCAGAACCGACTATTCTGTTTATTCACATATCCATTTACGATATATAGTGCGTTTTGTTGGCACGCTGTTTCTCCCAAAAATTTCACTTAACTTTCTCATCGTCACAGTAATCGATGATTGATTTTGATAAAATGTTTCAACGACTAAAACACGTTGGTTTATGGAATATTTTTCCATAATAAATTTGCCACGTGTCTACTTCATGACTGAAAAATATGAACTGTCAAGACTAGCGTTGCCAGACGTCCCGGACTTAAGACAGAATTTTGGTTGTCCCGCCAGCTTTTGTCCCGGGTTGCGACTAAGATTCTTATAAAAACCACTGCAAACATCTTTTATTACATTTTTTATTATTTGAAAATAAATTTGTTTTAAAATTTGTTCTATTACACTGCCTCTTTTACACGCAGCTGTCTTTTTATTCTGATTTAATATAAGAAAAAATAAGGAAAACATGAGAGAAAAATGTCGTATCATACGGGCTTAACAAATTCTCGTTAACATTTTAAACCAAGCATATAGGATTAGGTATACGTTCGGATTCCTAGTTTCTGTAAAACGTCAACTAAATATGTCGGGACTAAGTATAGGTATCCGAAAGCGTTGACTATACAACTTGAATTGGTTTTAAATTCTCGCGGTCAGCGTTACCTTTGTGTGATTTTGCCCGTTTTTATTTAGAAAAGTCTCTTCACACATTTTCAAAAAATTTTATTCTGAAATAAGTACATTTAAAATGTGACA
Source organism: Cheilosia urbana (assembly GCA_946477585.1). Lineage (NCBI taxonomy): Eukaryota > Metazoa > Arthropoda > Insecta > Diptera > Syrphidae > Cheilosia > Cheilosia urbana. The sequence goes on along the minus strand of OX297854.1, from coordinate 10,524,608 downwards.
CGGTTGCCTACCACAACACTATTATACTGTTATGCGAACTAATGGTTGTTAAATATCGTGCGAAAATTCTTAATTTGCAGAGTAGCTTTAGAAATGACACCTTGTTGGCTTTTTCTCTCACCGGACCTTTTCTCGACTCTTCAGAATTCTGCAGCGAGTGGCCACTCTGTTTATTTTAAATTTGACTCTTCGAAATGTCATTTGAGTACGCAGGCAGGATTTTTTTTTACCCAATTCGTCGGCTTCCCCTACATAATAATGTCAACTGCAAAAACTATACACGTGACCACTCTGGGCCAATTAAAACACAAATCCGTCTAGTCAGTCAGGTGTCAGACTTAATAAGCTAGAATCCGAAAGTCCCCAATGTAATTTTTTCAAATTGACAGCTGTCATTCAAATGAATAAAAATTATTTTTTATTTTGTCCCGGGAGAAATTTAGAAATCCCGTTTTTTTTTTTCATATTTACGCAATTTGTCCCGTCGAGCTGCGAGCAAAATATGGCTACCCTAGTCAAGACTAATGTTTACCAAAATGGCGACAAAAGAAAGTAGTATACATTCTTGGCGGACACCCTGTATTTTGAATGGAAGTGGGGAATTGAATTTTAAACAAATATAAGATCAGAGATCAGCTTTTGAGAAATAATTAAAAAACGGATTTATTCGAATTTTTTGAGAAAAACTGTATATACGATATCTTATTTCAAAATCAAGCGATTTTTGTAAAATTTGGCAGACAGAACAGTAGCAAATATTGCAATGTTTAGTTTGAAAAATAGTATTAGTTAACCATTTAGCTGAAAACCGGGGAACGTAAGCATTACATGGTTTTCAAAGTTTTATCGAAATCGAAAATAGTGTTTTCGAGATGTGTGCAGTTTTTTAAATGTTCGGTGATTCGAATTAAAAATTAGGGACACAATAATTTTGAGAATATCACTTTTACTCTAAGTTTGAATTTTGGTCAAAATCGTTATTGCCGTTTTCGGATAAACTAAAGAAAACTAAATTAAAAAAATGACTTTTCAAAAATTAGTTTTACGATAATACAGAGAAAAACTGAGTTTAACATTAAGTTAGAAATGACCATATTAACTTAGAAATAACATTTTGTTGCAATCGTATCGAAACATACATATGTCCAAATTTTAAAAGTACTTTTACTCGAATTTTAGCCAAAAACTGAGTATGCAATCAAAGTAACCTCAACTACTTAAGCTTAAATATGAAAAAATTTGGTTGAAATCGTTAGAGCCATTTTTGAACAAATCAAATTGAAGTTCAAAAACGGACCCGAACTGTAAGCCCATAAACGGAATCCGGGACCCGAAGTTTAAACGGAATCCGGGCAGCCGTTTAGACTTTAGGCCTGTGGAAGGACGGACAGACAGACGGACAAATTTTTGCGACCCACTTTTTTGAGTTCGTCTAGATTAGGTTACGTGAGGTGGCTGTCTAGAAAGACACACTTAGGCCGTATATAATTTCGGCCCTTTGTGAAACCACATGAGTTAAGGGAAAGGGGGGGGGGCGGGGGGGAAGAAGGCCATAATGTTTTAGGCCGGACTAGTGGGCGTATTGCTATCTTTGTGATTGTGACTTTTTGTCTACTTTGTCTAAACAATTCGTACGTCTCGTGTAGAGAGTTGGGACAGATTATCCTCGGATAGGGGAGGGGTGACCGAAACAGTCTTCCCCTCGCCTGTAATCCTCAGACAACTCCTTGAAGGGAGAGACTGGGGATAACTAATTGGACGATATGTCTTCGGATGCAAGCGCCGGGTAAACCGAAACAGTGTACCCTTCGCTTGTAATCCTTTAACGTCTCGTTATGATGGCGTAACCGTGTGCGCCATTGGTGATTAATAAATCGGCCCTTTCATTGTGTACCTTACTTGAGAGATTTGGTCAAGGAGGAGGTGACCGGTCGACAGTATGCCTTCGGATGGGCGAGTGGTGACCGTATCAGTACAACCCTCGCTTGTGTCCTCTGGCAACTTATCGAATAGGGCGGATGCAGCAAAAAGCGCGGTATTAGTGGCGATTGCAGCAAACAGCCTACAACGCATGTTGCGGGGGTATTGCAACTTGGTCAAAAGGTGAGTTTGACCGGGTGACGGTTTGTTTCGGATGTACGAATGGGGTGACCGAAACAGTCTACCCCTCGATTGCAATCCACAGACAGCCCGTCTAAGAGATAATGGATGATATGTAGAAGATCATTGAAGCCATTTGGTCTTTGTAATGTATTTGCTGATACAGCGTATGTCTTTGCTAGACAAGTCACTGAGGTCATCGAAGAAGTAGCCTTCTTAGTTTGTTTTGCGCAAAAGGTGAGTCCGTCTATGATCGTAATATCAGTATTGATTAACATCTCGAGTTCGAAAATTTGTACGAATGCAATATCTTTCTCTTTCTACGTAATGGAGGATGTACAAAATTTCGTCGAAATTGTACCAGCTATCAAGTCACAGATTTACTCCTGAGATTTAATTTTTGAACTGACGTCAACTTATTTGTTTTCAGTGCTTAAAAGCCTACTAAAAAAAAATCGTTTTCGAATATCTATGTCGTTTTTTCTATAAGATTTTCTGGATGTCTAAAATAAAATGAAAAAAAGAGAAACATCCCACCGATATGAAGGTATCTTTCAATTAATTTCATTTGTAGGCGAAGTGTGGGTTAGTGGTTAGTGCGTTCGACTACTAAGCGAAGTCCCAGATTTGATTCCCGCTTCGACCGTTTGGACTCGGCATAAAATTGTAAAACCATTTCATTCGTGATAAAAACTACAAATTCACACAAAACGAATGGTTGAGTGGAGCTTAGGGTACTTACGGACCTCTTGTGCCAACTATTCGTTTCAATGTTTTACATAGTTCCATCCACGACGGTATGTAGTTGTATAGGTGTATCAGAAGCGGCGCTTCTTAAATCGAAACGACGTGTATCAGACGTCCTTCTAATACAGCAGTTGCGCTGATTATAACTACTAAACGATCGAAAATCTCTTGTGTGATCGATCAAAGAACATTCGATATCCATTTTTAAAACTGAAGTGATGAATAATTATGCGATCACTGAGTAACAAGTAACATTTTTCACCGCTCTACTTCTCAGATGACTAATGATTCCGAGGTCCGACAGCTTTTCAGTGGCGCACATAAGAGGCACCACCCGATCTCTTACTCCAGACCCATCCGTTTAGGAAATGTCACACCATTACAATTGAGGCTTCAGTATCGAACGACAATTATGTGCATCTTATTTACTTACTGTTCCTAACTAAACCAATTACTGGAAACGGTACTTAAAACAGTGTTAACAGCTCACACTGTGCGCTCAGATTCCATCCGAAAAAAAAAAAAAACTGTATTCCCCTTAAATCGCACCTGACTGTACATGTACGTATGCAGAAAACTTACCCCTAACCCGTTTTGAGTAAATCTCCTTAGAACTTTTCCGTTTTGATTCAGTACTTCATTCCCCTCGAACATATTTTAAAGTTTACCAACTTTCAGAACAACTTTCAATAACTCGTATTAGTAAGTAAAAACTTTCCCCTAACACTCATATCAGTGAAAAATGGTCGTTTGTGTAGAATGTAGACCATAAGCACTTCCGCCTTGATTGTAGGTACCTACGCTACAACGCACCTGTGCTTAAGAATTCTTCATCAATAATAATGCGCTTCCAATGTTTCTACTTCAGCGATGACCCAAGCCGGAACAAAGAAATGCGCCGTAAAACACAAAGCCTTAGGAATTTTAATCTCGGCGCCATTGGGTGTTTTTTTATTTCCCTCTCTCTCTCTCTCTCTCTTCTGTTATTGAAAGCGTCCGCAATCCGCATAAAAGAAATAAGAAGAAACGCCACACCCAACACCAACAGAGGGGAAATCACTTTTATTATGACTCTGGGAAATTCCCGTCCCGACTGTGTCGGTGTGGCGTATAGTGGGGTTATTCAATGGGTCGTTTTCAGGACCACGGTGATGAAGTCTTTTGTCAAGCCGACTTTTGTGGTTAACAAATGAAAGCTGTTTCGAAGTAGTGAGAGATCAGCAGCGGCGAACGAGTGTAATAAAAGTGAGTTTCTTTGTTAGCGAAGATGGTGCGGAACGCTTTAAGTTTTTTTAGTATCCTTATGCACCTTTTGTGTTCCTGTGTGTTTCTTTTTTATGATTACTCTTTTGATTTTATGGTGCAATAAAACTATGTTCCGACACGGAAGGATTGTAATTTCGAACTTTTTGGATATTTTTCTGCTGATAGTCTGTAAACTGGAATCCTTTGTCCTTGGTTTCTCAGGCCACGTCATTCAGAGCCATATGCTGACTCTCCCAGAATGACGCACACAAATTGATCGGAAACAGAAACAGGACAGACACATATACGAATCACCACCACCAGCACTCTATCAAGTGTGTTGTCCAATTCAATTAATTATAATCCATCACGTGCACTCGTGGGGTATACCGTACACGGTACACCGGATTCAATGTTTCATATATGAAGACAAACAACAAACGGTCGCACCCTGAAGAAAAATAAATTTGGTACACCAACCAGAAGTCCACCAATTGAAATGAAATGAGAACGCTGCATCAGCAGCATCTGCATACGTGCCCCTGGGTAGATATCCTCAGCTTAGGGTAACTCTATCGCAGTGACTTCCTAAATTGCCCTGCACTCATCAAAATGTGAAGTGGTTTCGAAGAAAATCCTGCATAATCGATGGGGTTGCTCTATAGGGCTGAAGAGTGCTGGCCAACGAAAATGGATGGAAGAAGTTTTGCTAAGGCGCAGCTCCTTCAAGGAGTTCGAAATGAATATGCATGAGTGGGACAGGGGGTCACTTATGGAACACTGAACAAAGTGAATGTCTTTTCGTGTGCACAGTTTTGAGACAAATGGGAGAAGTGACATCTGTCGAAATGACTCCTTGCAGCTGAGGTGATGGAGGGGGGATTTATTTTAATTTGACACTAGATATAATTTCGAATGTCAAACAATAGCATGGAGCACAATTTTGTGACATTTTCGGGTAGGTAATTTGTGAAGACATTTGAACTTGAAAAGTAAAAATTGCCACAGACTGCCCTATTTGATTTCTCAATTAGTGCAGCATGATGGCCATTTCACATGTAATTTGATCAGTTAATGAATTAGAATGATGATGTATTCATTGTTGCCCACTACAGGCAAGTTGATGTCCTTGAATGTCTACTGTGGTATAAGCTCTGCATTCTAGGTTCTACGTTCTACGTTCTATGTTCGATATTCCATATTCTATGTTCTATGTTCTATGTTCCATATTCTATGTGCTATGTTATGTGCTCTATGTTCTATGCTCTAAGTTCCATATTTCTATGTTCTATGTTTTATTTTTCATACTGAATTTTACTGCATGTTCTATGAAATTCGGTAAATGGACGTAAACTTTAAGAAGTATATTGCAATATCGGGGCGGTAATTGACAGGCGTGGTTGAAAGTAGCTTGCTAAAAATATGCTTAAAACGCTAAATATCAACTTGTTGAAATTTCTAATACCTTTTGAAGGCAGTGCTGTACAAAAGATGTACAAATTTATCCTCGTTTCATATCAATTCAATGAATGTAAGTAGTGTGTCTTTATTTTTGAAAATCCCTGTAAATTGTAATTTGTGTCAAAACACAGACGAACAATCCCTTCTCACCATCACAGCCCAGCTTATATCTTCTAGCCAATGGGTCTGATAGTCAGCTCGTGCACCTGCACATGCGGCGGAGTGGCTATGGCGTACAGCACTCCGCCCGATATATCCTCTGGATAGAGAATGCTCTTTTGAAAAGCATTTCTCAGCTCTTCCGTCACTATATCTGTGTCCACTAGTCCCGGACTTATACTCTGCGAAACAAATACGAACACAAATTCAAATTCACTCGAAATACTCGTACATCCATTGACTTACAGTTATTTTAACCTTCGTCCCCAATCCTCTAAACTCCTGCCGGTAAACCTCTGTGATCGCCGTGATAGCGTACTTTGTTGCTGGATATATATTCATATCGACTCCGAGCGGCATCACCGGAATCGAATGTCCCAAAACGCTGTTCACAACAATCACGTGCCCATCGACACTCCTTTCCATCATGCTCCTGAAGGCATGCTGCGTACACTGGATGACACCCATAACATTTGTATCGATGACTTGTCGAATTTTTGAAATCTCCATCGTGGACAAATTTCCCTTAACAGCCATTCCAGCATTGTTCACTAAAATATCCACCCCTCCCAGAGTCGTGATAATCCATTCGAAGGCTGAGTCCACGGACTGCTCACTTGAAACGTCACATTTGTACGCGTGCACCCGATTTTGTATATCCTTTGGCAGTTTGCTTTTTAGTTTTTCAACACGATCGAGTCTGCGGGCCAGGCCCACCACAATTAGACCGGCTTTTGCCAAATCCTTTACGACTTCCGCACCAATACCCGAACTGGCACCCGTAACTACAGCAACCCGATTTTGCCAACGTTCCATTGCTTACAGAGCTGCGTTCTGCCTCTGCGTGCATTTGTTGGCATTTAAATAGTCCCTCGAGTGACTCTTACTGATAACATAGTAAGTCTCTTTAGATTGATAGATAACGCTGAATTTATTTATCTGTATGTCGCAATTGTTTGGGGCAATTAATTCAATTATCATGAAAACGTGGGGTTGCATCACAAGTAGATTGGGCTGACGATGTATCGATGGGTCTTGTGTACTTTAGATAAATCTTTTGTCTGTTCTCAAATTTGGATGGCTTTGTTGTATTGAGCAGTTATGATGCTTATCTTCCCATGTTATTGACAGATTGGACTTACCTGCGACTTATACAAAGAGATATAATTAAAATGTGCGTCACAAGAGCTGAGGTGACTAAAGTGAGTTAGCTCAGCCTATAAATCAGTTATGAAAATAAAGGGTAATAAAAATTAGCAACCATTGAATGGGTCGAGGAGGGATCGAACTCACGACATTCAAGTTATTAGCATGATGTTTTCATGTGAAATGCGCATGGTCCTTACCCGTTACTAATTCGATAACTTCAAGGTATAGTTTCAACATTTAATGAAAGATGTCGCTACTTGTCGGTTGCGATCTTAAATATCAACCTATGAATTTCCTTTTTTTGTACCAAGCAAAATTCTGCCTCTTTTATATTTCACCCTCCACGAGGTAAGACATCGAGCTCCGAAAATAAAGAAAATCGAAATCTCAATCACTCTTTTTTTTATAATAAATTCCTTCACTAGGAAAACTCTACCTACTTGCGCCTATCGCAGGTTCTACCCTAAAAAACCCGCACAGCGTGATTGGCCAAAGACCGACAACAGCTACAAAATATGTATATATTTTTTTGTAATATTTGGGGATGCCTATAAAGGAATGGGCAACCTTTCGAAAACAAATAGCTTTTTTAAAGACGTAAAGTCAGCTTCCAAAGACCGACTGCTGGAAATCTTAAAAAAAATTTCCCTACCCTTTTTTCATAGTAAATTTCTTAAACCTAAGACAAAACCTTAGGCCCCAGTTATAGCCATACGTAAAACGAAATTGTAAAAAAATTCTTTTGCTTTTTTTGACCACTTAAACTTGATGGTTGAACTCAATCTTGGTCTTAAAATTTTGCTTATGAATTATAAAGTTTGCTTATCAGAAACAGATTAGCAAAAGGGTTTGTTTTTTTTTTTGTACACTAATAAAAGCTTAACTTATAAAGTCCGTTAGAAATGGTTGATTCCGCTGAAAAAAATTCGAATAACTCCGATTCTTCCGGAAACTTCTCCTGGATCGTAAATCGAAAGGTATCTCAGAATAATGGAAAATGTAAAGAAGGGAATTATATGGTCTTATGTACTTGCAGCGGAATTATTGGCCGAACAAGGGCTGCGTCAAGCTTAAAAATGGCATGTTTCCTTACACGGCTTTAGAAGCATTTGCATAACAAAAAATTGGGAACTCAGTCTGATGGGGGCTCTGTTAAAGGCTTCGGTTGAAGAAATGGTCTGTGTTGGAATCAATAGGGCAAATGACAACTAATGCAGCAGCGGAGATGAACTCTTTATATATGCTCACACTCAAACTTATAGGCCTGGACCTATACCTGCACAGTTTGACAGACAAACAAATGCAAAACTGACACCAAATTGTTTCGAAATTTTTTGTTAGAAAGCCAACAATGTTACAATCCAAATTCAATAAGAGTGGGCACATGTAGAACTGGATTAGGTTGGAAGCGTTCTTAACAAGCTTTACGGGATTTTAACAGTCGACATTGTTGTTTATCACTGGTATAACACTTCAGAGTTTATTGCATTTGCACTTGCTAAGTCGATAATATAGCGATAGGATGAAAACTAATTCCAAATAGATAGACACAATTTTATTACTTAGTCCGCTGTCGTGAAAAAAAAACATATGCACGAAGCATTATTTATTCCTGTAAGTAATAATTTCGGTGGTTGGGTGCTGTATGAATTTTGTCAGGGTGACCGCTGCAGAATTCAGAAAAGTCTCAAAAAAAAGGGCCAATTTGAAAAAAAAAAAGTTTCTTTTCTGAAGCTATACTGCAAATTTAGAATTTTTGAATGATATTTAATGTTGTGATAGGCAGCTACGTTATATTTTAAAAGTTTTTATTTGAAAATAAACAGCATTTGAAACATATTTGAAGCGACTTCTCCAACTAAAAATTGCAACTTCAGTCGCCAACGGTCACGCTTGAGTAGACATTTAATGGCATCAACTTGGCGATACCCAGTTTGCGTTTCCGTTCGAAAAAGAAAGGGCCCGAAAAACGTTACTAGAGAGAATGATCGGAAGATTTATCGAAGGCTAAAAAAGAAAAAAAAAAACGAAAGTAACTCAATGAGAGATCAGCTGTGAAAGAAATTCTTTCCTACAACAGGAAACCTACTGCATAAAAATGCACTTAAGGAACTGAAGGTATATCAAGTTGGTAGGTACTCTGATAGCAGGCACGTAGCCAGAAGACTAAAGCATGCTAAAAGCATGTTACTTTGATAACGCATGTTTTCAGCTATAAAAGTTAAGTACCTAAATTCTGTGGCGCGAAAAAATATCGTCGTGTGATCCATCTATACCGCACTTTTGAAACAAGACTAACTTTAGAGGTATAAACTTCTTGCTTACGGGTTTGGCCACGCATCCAGTGACCACAGCTAGTGTTGAAAGAACTTCTTTTCAACTACGAAAAGAATTAAAACAATATCAAGTGATATTAAGGGGGATGCCAGGCTAAGCGCACTTGCTGTGATATCTGTTCATTCGGATATTTATGTGGATCTAGACAGTTATGTCAAAAAAAAACCCGACATCTTCTGCTTTGAAAAATTGTGTGTACAAAAATAATTGGAGTATGTTCGTTTAAGTACATACATACGATTTAAAAACAAATAAAAATCAATGAATTGGAATATAAATGTGGGATGGGAACAAACAGACAACACATTACCCTACGGCAATTGACATGACAAAGCAAGACCAAACGAACAGTGAACGAATAACACAAGGCAGTTACATTTTACATAACAATCGAACGATAAACGAATTAACGGCAAACGAGAGAATTCGCGTCCCTCATCTTTTTCTTTCCTTTTGTGCACCACACCACAGTGCAGTTTGAATAGTAGTTGAAGCAAAACACTGAGACCGATCAGTCGTCACCTTACCGAGTAATTGTTATCTTAATAAAATCTGTGAACTGCTTTGAATTCTAGTGTTTCATTTGCTACATACAAGGTGGACCAAAAAGATCACCTTGTTGGAAGATGCTCTTGTTTTTGAAAATGGCGGCCAATGTCATGAGGCTCATGTCCACCTCAGCGGGTACGTGAACAAGCAAAACTATCGCTTCTGGGGTACCGGAAATCCACGAGTAGGGTAGAAGGGGGAGGCTTGGACACATGGGAGGATTCGTCACACGCAGTGTTGCCGCAAGCTTTCTTGAAAGTGTAACAATTTTGTTCAAAAAGTGTAACAAATGGAAAAAAAATGTAACAAACTGGAAAAAAATTGTAATAAAAAATAAAATAAACAAAAAAAGAAAAAAAATTACTGACCATCGAAGTATATTTCGATTTCTATTTCACAAACTTTATTTACCACGAGATGTAGAACATTGTCAACGGTGACGCGGCGAGACAGAAAAATATTGTTGTATTTTCTCGTTCCCTCCCATTCCCACTCGCAGTTTAACGTTTTGCACAACTTTTGTTCTGTGTAAACAAACAAATTCATTGATAGAAGTTTGCGCGAAAGAAAAAAGTGCTGCCAGTTCAATATTTTTAATGAGAAAAACAAAAAAAGATTTTAATGGGAAAAAATGTAACGAAGCGAAAAAGAAAGTAACATTGTAACAAAATCATAAAATAATTGAAAATTGTAACACTTTTGTTACACTTGTAACATTGTGGCAACGCTGGTCACACGAGTGTTTCGTTGCCACTTTATTATCGTTCTCTCCCGTCCTATGCAGAAAGCGTTACTCCAACCAGCCCGACTGCAGTGTAAAAAATACTCATTGATATCGAACACGTGGAAGTGAATAGACGCAAAAACCTGTTTCGCAGAGAAAAATTATTATTTTCAGCTTGTGATATATAGTGTGTGTCTTCCGAAATATTGTGACGATTTGTGCGGGGTTTTTAAAAACTTGAAATTGTTTACGGTACCTTTAATCGTATTTATATTTTTTTAACAAAAATTAGTAATATGAATGACTTTTTCCGGTTATAATAAATAAAGTGCTTGGGGGAGGATTCGACATTAGCAAACGGGAGGTTTCGGCAAAGTGTCGAACCCTCCCTCTTGCTTTTAACTCCTTGAAATCCATTTTTTTTTTTTTTTAAGTTAAAAATGCCAAACTTTTATAAAAGGAAATATCCCGAGAAAAACATCGATGAGATAAGTATGGAAAAGGCCTTATCTGACATAATTCAAAAAGTTGAAACACCGTCAAATGCAGTCAAAAAATATGGTTTGAAATTACAGTAAAAGAATGGCTTCTGTTTCATCTTCTTCAAATGAAAGTCAAGCTTTTAGTCTAGCGGGCTCTGACAGGTCTTTAAATTTGTCGGAAGAGTCTACGGAGCTTCCAGAAATTTTGGATATAGGAACTAAACTAAACATCACAGAAGACAAGTTTGTGTTAGTAAAATTCACCGATAAAAATGATTTCTACTATGTTGGACTTGTCACTGAAGTTACCGACTCTGCGTGTGTCGTTAAGTAACGAAATATTTTGTTGAACCTCTAATTGAGGACAAATCATTGGTTTTGAAGCAGGACATCGACTTACTTTTACCGGCACCTCAACAACCAGGAGGCACTTCTCGGGCACTGAGCAAATACATTTTTTCTATAAATTTTTGTAACTTAGATGTTCGCTAAGTGCATTTTTTTCATGAATAATAAAGTTCAACTTTTCATTAATTAAAAAAATATGTTGAATTTGCATTTATTTACCTACTTTGCTATTTTATATGATCAAGTACACAACATTGTCATAGCCTCCCAATCTATGTCGAATCCTCCCTACATATTGACGAAGTCTCCCTTATGATGGGAGGTTTCGACAATTTCTTCATAGTTGGTTTTTTAGTCATAAGTTGGAAAAATGTGCAAAGATCCTTTTAAATCTTTTTAATATAATAACAAATAACCCTCCACTTCAAACGAATGCGAACGGATATCAATATCTCTTTTGGTTAAAAAACTAAAATTAATAGACAGTTAGGGTGTCAAAGCCTCCCTCCTCTACATGCACGTGGGGCCATTACACCCGCTCAAAGTTAGTGCATGGTGCGCTGTTCACGCTGGAGGAGTCATCGGGCCATTTTTTTTTTTTTTTTTTTTTTTTGAGAACGCCGCTGGTCAAACGACAACAGTGGACGGTGCGCGCTATAGGGCCATGTTAACCGAGTTTTTTCTGCCCCAATTGGACGAATTAGGACTGGAGGACATGTGCTTCCGACTGGACGGAGCTACGACACAAACTGCGCGAGCCACAACCGATATTCTGAAGGCGGCTTTCCCGGGTTGCCTCATCTCTCGTTTTGGCGACTTACACTGGCCCGCAAGATCGCCCGATTTAACCGTTCCAGATTTTTTTTGTGGGTTTTTTTAAGTCCTGTGTTTACGTGAACAAGCCCTAGACCCTAGAGGCCCTCAAGGACAACATTCGACACGAGTGCGAGCATCTGTCGCCCGAAGTTCTCGCCGAAGTGATGAAAAATGCCATAAAACGAGCCCGTATGGCAATCAATAGTGACGGCTGATATCATCTTCTCGACTTGACTAATAAAATTCTAAAGGTTCAAAGAAACATAATCAAAAAACGGAATCGAAGTTTTTCATTTAGAAACAAAAATGAGAGCCAAACAACATCGGATGACTTCTTTTGGCCCACCTTGGTTTAGGTTTTTATTTACAGCATTTCTCGTAAAATTTGGAAGCAAGCCCCACGGAAACAAACTCCTGGCTATGGCACTGCCTGATTGCGTCTTAGAGCAAGCAGTCACGGAACTGGCTCAAACCCAGTCTTGAGTAGTTAATAGCTTTTGCTGTCAAAAAAAAAATATTTGAGAGGTATCGAGAAAACTGCTGGTCCACCATCATAACTACAAGAAAGCTGGACAATGGACAACACATTACATGTCTATTCCAAATCAGCTCCGAAGACAACTGCGATCTAATGTTCCACAGACACAACTGACCTTTTGGACTCTTAAATCTGCAATAAATCGATGAATCTCTTACATAAACAGCCATCTTCGTGGTTTGTCGTACTAATCCAATTAGTTCCAACAACTCAATCCAGATTATACCCTCTTGGGTTATGACTGACATCCGCCATAATCCGTATCTTTAGCTCATTTTAATTCCCTCAAAGTCCATGCAGTGGAACACTTTTTCGTAATTGAATTGCCAGAACGACAACAGTCGTTGAGATTTTATTTTTCTCGTCCTCACACAATGAAAACCACCGCCCATTGTGCTGCTTCCCAAACTGATATTCCGCAAGGAAATCCTTCCCATACATTGTAGAACAGCGCACCCACTCGTATATACAGAATAGCCTTCAAATTTCGTTACAATTGCCGTCTACTTGCACTCAACAATGTCTTTGGTCGATACACCTACTGTTCGAAGGAACGCCGAATGCAGGAAAAAATGTGTATGTTGCAAACGTTGGACTCACTTCAAATTGAAATCGAATCCTGGATTAGGTAAAAGAGAGTCTGCGTTGGACACCTACTTAGTACTTGCCACGTAGCACTCAATGACGGTGCAAAGGGTGACACAGTCACTCTTTTGTTGCGGCCACTGAAATCATGTCAACAAAGGCACGTACACGTACTACCGTAGTAGAAACTTCTTTCAAAATGTAATAAACTATGAGGCACACACTCTCCCTGAAAAGTGCTTGTTTTTTATTTATCGCGCTCCCTTTTTAATCTTTTTCTGGTCTTCCGGTTGCAAAGTGCGAAACATAAAAATTTGATGACCCTAAACTTTGGATGCTGACTGACTGAATACTGGTGGTGGTGGCTGGTGGCTGGTGGCTGGTGGCTGGTGCAACTTTTAAGCTCATTGTAAAATTGTTTTTAACAAGGATAATGGAACAAGAGGAGGCGAACAGAAATTCAATTATTGGTACAATGTTGATGTCTTGTTTTTGGTTGTGTATAATGGTCGGCGTGTGGTTTGATTAAGTCATGTTCTGCCCCCACACTTAATAGAGTTTGCACTTGAAGAGCCAGCGTCTTTTTATGACCGTAATAAGGTAAATAACGTCAAAGAAGCCAATTTGAGTTTCTTAAGTGGTTGGTAGGTATCAGAGAGACAAGCAAATTGGTTTTTGATGTTTCTGAGAAGTTTGGTTTTTATTTTCGGGCATTTCTTATAAGTCACTGTCTTTGGCTAGACATTCTGTGTCCTATTTTACATAGCTGCTGCCTTTAGTGAGGTTTATAAAACTCGGTGAAATAAATGGGAGTTTTGAAAATTATTATACCAACAAATTAAGTAAAACAATTCTGAAGCGACTAAGAGAAAATCGTAAGTCAACATAATTCCAAACCTCATTGAATGAAACTATAGCTCTGGATAAGAGCTCTTTATGGCCGTAATTAGTTCTGTGAACAGGTCAAAGGAGAAGATATCTTTGCCTTAAAGATCTAGCGAGGGCATATAATAAATCCGTTTTGTGTGTTATGAGAAGGTAGGCATAGGGTGCCTACGAACCTGTTGCGCCAACTATTTATTTATTTTTAAGTCGTAAAACATTTAATTCGAAACATAAGACATGTTAAAAAATATAATGAGAAAAAGTTATGGATTTTTTTTAAATGGCCGAATCTGGGGATTTTTCAGATTTATCTGGAGTTAAATATTTTTAACATCTAGCAACGCTTTCCGTAGATTTAGTGTAAGAATAATATTTTGGCCGACTCTCCCTGTCAGGTACATTAGTGAAGTACCAACCTGACAACATCAGTATTGCCTATTTTTTTTTTTTTTTTTTTTTTTATATACTTCTCCCGGGAAAGGCGAACCTATAACGCTTTAACAGCGCCCCGAGATGCATGCAGATGTATGTTTGTTCTGCACTTAAATCGCTGCAAATTGTAGTCTTCCGGAAATATATCCCCAGGAGTTTTTGAAAGTTGATGTCCTCGCGGTTGTCAAGTGTACTGTATGGTCATGAGCATTAGCAGCCTGTCTTGTTGGGCGTCCAAAAGTTGCATTTCGAGGGATAATGTCTATGTCAATAGCAGGCGCTATGGTAAAGCTAAAGGCTCCAAATCCAAACCTCCCTTGCGCAATTAAAAAGCAAAATAACAATACATCTGTACAACTTGTCGTTTGTGGAGGATATTTCGCTGCTTTTTGTTTTTTTTTTTTCTGTCGGAGGTTGTTACTATTCGATGGAGCAGCCAGACACAGCTACTGGTCCATTGTACTGCCAAACAGACACCTTACATTTGTGTACTCAGTTTTCCCGTCTTTCGAAGAAAGATGAGAAGGAGCTTCAGTGATGAAGAGCTTAGATGTTCGGCACTCACCACGTCAGCCCCAAAGATCCGCCACCTGATGCGAGCAAAGGCAGGACAGCTACAGAGGAAATGCTCCGCTGTATCGTCATCCACTCCACAGGCGGGACAGATGGTGGAGACGCTCAAGCCCAAAACATTTAAGTGTTTGGCAAAAGCTTGGTGGCCCGAAAGGACGCCCACAAGCAGTCTACAGTCGCTTTTTCTGAGAGACAGAAGGAAGGCCGCCGACCTTTTGCAGATGTCCGGACGCAGTCGTTTGGTCTGTCTACACCCAGCACAGCCACGCCACTGATACTCGTGTTCGCGAGAAACCCAAGTATCAATGGATGACTTAATCACCGATGAAGGCAGACCCAACGCAGGTTCAGGTCCTAAGAATTCTGCCTCTGAACCCAGCCTGGCAAGGTCATCAGCTATCTCATTTCCAAGGATACCAGTGTGACCTGGGACCCAAACAAGATACACTGTATTTAGCCTTCCGACCAAGTTCAGAGAAAGCTTGAGTTCGAGCACTGATTTAGACGAGGTAAGAGGGCTAAGCAGCGCTTTTAACGCAGCTTGGCTGTCGCTGCAAACGCATATACTCCTAGCCCTCCACCTGTTTGTCACAATATAGCTCATAGCCGTAAGGATAGCGGAAATCTCCGCTTGGAAGACAGACGCATTGGTTCCTAAGGGGTAGTGAAGTCTAAAGTTCTCGCTTTCCACGAAGACTCCAGAACCAAACCCCTGTCCGGTTTTGGAGCCATCCGTAAAAATACGATGGCATTCTTTCCCTGGCTCACAGTCTGGCCTAAGCCATTCCGTTGCCTGAGGAAAGTTGACGTGGTAGTTTTGTCGCAGTAGGACTTCTGGAGTCATTGCGTCAGAGGGCATATCCATAGACAGGGGTCAAAGGATAATTCTCGCACAAGTTCTTCAAAACTCCAATGCGCGTGGTACCAAAAGCCACCTCTCTTTAACCGAGAGATGGTTTTCAGCGTACACCCCATGATAAAAATATCAAGGGGGGGGGAGGTTCATCATAGCGTCGAGAGCGGAGCCCGGTGTGCTGGGGAATGCCCCTGTGCAGCCGAGACAAACCGTTATTTGAAGTCTGGCAAAAGAGGCAGTAACACGTTTCCGTGAAAGCCTGTTCCACCATACAACCGACGCGTATGAGAGGAGTGGTCTTACCATTGCCTAATAGATCCAAAGGACCCTTTTAGGAGATAAGCCCCATGTCTTGCCAAGAGCGCCTTTACACTGCCTGAAAGTTGACAGCGCTTTATCGGTTTTCGATTCGACATACTTGGACCAAAGAAGCTTTCTATCGAGGATTACACCCAGACATTTGACTTCATCGGAGATCGGAATAGTGTCACGTTTTAACACAAGCTGAGTCAGACCAGTGACCTTCCTCCTTCTCGTGAAGAGAACAACAGTCATTTTAAGGGGATTCACTGAAAGCCCATTTCTTGTGCACCAGCCATCGATCAAGCCCAACGATCTCTGAGCCCGAGAGCAGACAGTCCCCAGGTGAGAACCGACAGACAGAACGGCGACATCATCCGCGTATGCTTGAGTATAGGTTCCAGGAAGATCGAGAGCGTTAGCAGAGAGTCAACTACAATACACCATAAAAGGGGAGACAGAACACCGCCTTGAGGGCAGCCCCTGTTAACCCCTGTCACGACGCATTTACCACAATCCGCCTCGGCAATCAACGTCCTGTACATTAGCATTGATTTAATCCACAACACTAATGTTTCATCTATACTTATAAATATTTCTATATTTCGCTGCCTACTTAAGCTCTAAAGCCCGTGTCAAAATGACAACGAATTTCCCTTAAAAAACTATCAAGAGTATCTGCCTTCATCATCAATGGGTTAGAATTGTCCTCCGTGAACGGATTGGCAATCGTACGAACAGTAATTACGTGATTCGTCATACGAACGAACGTATTGAGATTGTGTCACGCGAATGCTCACGGAACGTAATTTTTTATTTTGACGTAGTGGTTGTAATAGATTAAAAATAAAATGGTAATAGTTCAAACGTCAAATAAATGTCATTCAGAAGTAAAATTCCGCAAAACAAAAGTTTTTATATTCCAAAGAGATAATTTAGAGGCTTCAATGGATCCGACGTTGTTATTTTACTTAAGTTCTTCGGACGAAAGTGATGACAACAATGAAAAAATTATTCGCAAACAGCTAAGGGATAACAGCAATCCGCTTTCCTTACAAAGCAAAGCGTGAGTTCAATTGAAAACTATTTGTGAATTTATGTACATGGTATATTTTATGTAGATTTATTAAGCGGTTTCGGTTAAATAAGAAAGCATTTCAATACGTTTTTACGAAATTGAACTTCTGTGCTCAATTATCCACGGCAGTACCTCCTGTTTTGCAATTAGCAGCGACACTATCTCTTTTAGGGAGTGGAGGATACCAACACACCGTCGAAGGTGATTATCTCATTGGGATGTGCCAAAGCAGTATATCAAAAATAACTTCCAGTGTACTCAAAGAAATTGAGGACAAACTATGTCCTACTCACATATTGTTCCTCCCGGAAAATTCATCTAGATGTAAGGAACACTTTTTCCAAAAGTATAAAATACCGGGTGGTAAGATTGTTTGATCTTTTGCAAGACACGTTATTATACCTATTAATTTACCCTTATGAATTGTATTTTCATTGGATGCATCGACGGTGCTCATATTGGGCTGCAGCGACCTACTCAAAATGAACATATGTTTTTGAATCGCAAGGGTTTCCATAGCTTAAATGCAATGATTGTGAGTTCATATGAATATATGATATTCAGTGGCGTAGCAAGGGGGGGGCAAGGGGGGCACAGGCCCCGGGCGGCACTTTGCTAGGGGCGGCAATTTGGAGCAGTTCATTTTTTTTTACTGTGTTGTACTATGTTATAAGCTCTTACAGTTTATGTACAAGTTGACAGGCGTAGTAGGAGTTTCTGTTTTTTGATTGCAAGTAGAGTTGGTGATAGATCGATATCTTTACATAGGTATATGTAAGAGTAAATCTAAGAATTCAGAGATTTGTTCTTGAATTTGCATTAGACGTTATAAACTGAATATCCCGATGGACGTGTGTGGGGGTGTAGGTAAACGAAGTGGGATTTTCTGATTGTGTAACGATCCAAGTGGTTGCAATTATTTTAAGATCTGCGGTGAAAAAGTGGGCAATATTTCCATTCTTAATAGAAGTGCGGAGTTTTAAAAAAATATATGAACACAGATCGGCTTTTGGGTAGTAATTTTTCAGAAATAATTAAAAAAATTGATTTATTCGAATTTTTTGAGAAAAACTAAGTAGGGGATCTTATTTAAAATACCTGCATTATCTTTAATTAGTATTTTGATCAAAATCATTAGAGAGGTATTTGTAAAATGACGAAGAAAACCCGTACCAAATTTTGCAATGTTTTTTTTTTTTTTTTTTTTTTTTATAATTCACTAGTGCTCAAGGGGTTTTGTTCCCTTATAATGCTAATGCACAGCACGAGTGGAAGGGTTGATAGGGAGGATAGAGAAGAGGTACTGGTGCACATTGGTCTTAAACAATTGTGGGTTGTAATGAGAGGGGAAAACCGTGTGAGGCAATGCATTCCACATGCGTGTTGTTCGGCTCACAAAAGAATCTCTATATTTTACAGTACGTCCGAAGGTAGGCTTAAGGGTGAACTGATGTGCATTCGATGTGTGACGGGTGTTGCGAGAGAATTGTTGAAGGGGCGGAATGCAGTTAGCTATTTCATCAGAGCATCGATGGTGAAAATATCGATAAAATAAAGAAAGGCAAGAAACATTTCTGCGATGTTCGAGCGGGTCAATAGACTCCGCTATATTTCTATCACCTATAAGTTTTATCGCGCGCTTTTGAATTCTGTCTAGTAGGTGCAATGAAGTTTTTGGTGCACCTGACCAGATATGAGCGTTGTACTCAAGCTTAGGCCGAATAAAGGCCTTGTATATTGTAGCTAAGTCGAAGGGTGTAAAGTACTTCTTACATCGATTTAAGAAACCTAGACATTTCGCAGCGTTTTTGGCGACTTCGTATATGTGGTCATTCCAACGGAGTTTGTCGTTGACACATATACCAAGTATGGAAAGTCGTTCGGTTTCGTCGATGCAAGTCCCATTCATGGATAATGGGTTAGGGTTCAGGTTTCGCTTTAATGATAGAAGGCAGCATTGTGTTTTGGAAGCATTAAATTCCACTCTATTGATTGTACCCCATTTTATAATGCTGTCAAGATCGGAATTTAATGTGTTTAGCATACGTCGCCGTTCCAGATCCACGGCCGAAGAGCAGGGACGTGAGTCAGGGAACGAATATGAAAAACTGAGGGTGCTATCATCAGCGAAAGAATGTATTGGATTAGAAGTAACAGACAAGAGATCATTGATGAATATGAGAAAGAGTGTCGGAGACAAAACAGAGCCTTGGGGAACACCAGCATTTATATGGTGAATTGCAGACTTGAAACCGTCCAACACAACTTGAATTGAACGGCCAGAAAGGTAGTTTCTAATCCATTGAAGAAGAGACGCGTCGATCCCATAGGCACGCATTTTCGACAAAAGAGCTTGGTGCCAAACTCTGTCAAATGCTTTCGAAATATCAAGCGCAACAATCTTCGTTTCACCAGAGTGGTGGAGCGATTGGTTCCACTTTTCGGTGAGATAAGTCATCAAATCACCAGTGGACCTGCTGCTACGAAAACCGTATTGCCGGTCATTGAGAAGTTTTCGTGATTCAAGATATTTCATAAGCTGACGGTTTATCAGCGTTTCCATGACCTTGGAGAGAATGGACGTAAGTGCAATGGGTCGGTAGTTGGAGGGTGAAGAAGAATAGCCTTTTTTTGGAACGGGCTGGACAAATGCAGTTTTCCATCTGCTCGGAAAGAGTCCAGAAGAGTAGGACAAGTGGAAAAGCTTACGCAGTGGTTTTGCCAGCGTGGAAGAACACCTCTTCAGAATTATGGGGGATATACCATCTGGACCAGCGGATTTGTGAATGTTAAGATCTTTTAATACTCTTGCTACTGTGCGAGTGCGGAAATGTATTTGTCCCATGAAATATTCGACGCCCTCGAGCACAGGTGGAGACATGATGCAATCTGGAATGTTGGAGCTTGCGGCGAATTGCGCAGCCAGAAGATTTGCTTTGTCCAAAGAGCTTACAGCTGGAATGTCATTGTAAACAAGTGTGGGGATTGACGACGTGCTGGAGTTCCTAATATTTTTCACGAAAGACCAAAACTGTTTACTACCACTGGGACAGTGAAGTATTTTTTGTCGTAAGTTTTGGTCATGAGAAAATTTTGCACGTCGTATCACGGAGTTGCAGTCATTTCGGACTCGTCGAAACTCTTTTCGGTTTTCCTCGGTTGGGTTTGCTTTATAAGCCCGAAAGCTCAACTCTCTCAACCTGATAGCCTCTTTGCAGCTCGAGTCGCACCAAGCATTCTCCTTAGGTATAATACTCTTTTTTCTGTTGGGAATAAAGGATCTCATACCCAGGAGAATGGTGTTTGTAATCATTTCAGCGGCGGCATCCACGTCACTATCGAGGAAGCATAGTGACCAGTTAAAGCTCCGAAAAAAGAAGTTAAGGCCGTCCCAATTGGCTTTCTCATAATGCCATACCGTTTTTTTGGGAGCTTGTTCTTTAACTGTGTGGTTTGTGTATGAGAATTTAGCTGAAATGACACAATGGTCCGACGAACCTAGAGGCGACGTTACGTCAATAGAATATTTATCTGGATGAGAGGTGAGGAACAAGTCCAATGTGTTAGCGGCATGATCTGCAGCATCCGGAATCCGTGTAGGCTCATTTACAAGCTGAGTTAAGCTGTTAATCTCAGCGAAAATCCTAACATACCTTCCTTCGGGTGTTGACTGTCCAGAATGGCGAAGCCAATCGGAATTGTGTATATTGAAATCGCCCGCAACGACAATTTCAGTACGAGGATACTGGGAAACAATTCCTAAGATGGAGATAGACAGCTCATCAAACTCGTTAAAAGTAGATGAACAGTCAATGTTTGGACTTCTATAAATAAAACAAAAATGTATTATTTGCTTACGGACATTGAATTTTAACCATATGTAATTAAATTCCGCATTGGAGCAATGGTTATATTGTGGTGGAAATTCGTAAGCAATATCATCACGGACGTAAACGGCGAGCCCGCGATGTAAAAAGAATAATGGCACTAAGTGATATCCTGGTAAATCAAAATTCGAGGGAATCGAATTTCTATCCACCTGTGTCTCACAAAGTGCCAAAACAGCTGGTTTGAATTGAAAGACATGGACATACGCAGCAAAGAGATTCCTTTTCAAACCTCGAATGTTGCAAAAATCAACACGGAACTCACCCCTCATAATACACACAAAAATTTAAAACACAACTCCAACGGAACTAAGCAGAGTTGCAACGTGTTGTTTGAATAATATCTACTATTGCCTAACTATTTAGCTGAAAACTGACTACTTATAAGCTATTGTTCGGGATGTAAGAATAACTTGGTTTTTAGAGTTTTATCGAATTTAAAATTGGGGTTTTCGAGGTATAATAAAATAAATAAGTAGTTGGCGCAACAGGTCGAAAGGACCCTAGGCCTAGCTTCTCACAACCATTCGTTTTGTGTGAGTTTTTTTTTTTTTTTTCATTTTTAGAAAGAATGGAAGGGATCTTCAATTTAATGCCGATTCCAAACGGCTAATTGAGAGGCTCTTTTCTTAAAAAACTAAAGAAAACGAAATTAAAAAAAAAAACTTCCTTTCAAAAATCTATTGTACGATAATGGGTACGGTACGTTTCGCTTAAATTGTTGGGAAAATTGACGTTTCGCCGGGGTGGCGAAATGATCAATCTGGGAAATAGTAAAACGTCGAAACGAAATTTCGTTGAAAAATTACTTGACAACAACATCAGCAAATTGCCAAATGATTTTTTCGAAATGATCAAAAATCATTTCAAAAAAATACGAAAGATAAAAACGCAAATTAGTAATCGCGCAATGATTGAAATATTTAAGGAATAAAAAACCGAATTCAAAATTCAGGATTTTAAAATAGAGGAAATATTTAACGACTAAAGGCAAAACCGAATGAATTTTGCAAAATAATGCTAACCCTACGATAATATAGACAAAAACTGAGCCCTCTATTCAGGTAGAAATGACCATATTACCATAGAAATGAATTTTTGTTTTCGAGATACATATTTCGAAATTTCAAAAGTAGTGTTATTGGATTCCAGAAATTTTACCAAGTTTACAAAGGTATTTTTTTAATTTGTGAAAAAATTATGGGGGCGGCACAAATTGGGTCTGCCCCGGGCGGCTCCAACCCACGCTACGCCACTGATGATATTATATCATATCAATGCCTTATATTGCATTTATTTACAGATCTGCGATCATGAGTATGTCATAAATGCAGTGAATGCACAATATGGAGGGGCTGCGCATGATTCTTTTGTTTGGAAGCATTCTGAACAGCGAAGGATGTTAGAGAATAGATTTCAATTGAATGGAACTCAAAATGGTTGGCTATTAGGTAAGTCTGTAATACCAGATAATTCATTTTTCATATTATTTACGAAACTTGTTAACATGTAGGTGATTCCGGTTATCCACTTGAGCCATGGTGTATAACACCCTACAGAACTCCTCAAAATGAATCAATCGAAGCCCGGTTCAACGAGGTTCACTCAAAGGCACGCTGTATTGTGGAGAGAACAATTGGGATCCTTAAGGGTCGTTGGAGAATCTTGGGATACAATAAAAGAGGCAGATACCAACCTGAAAAAGTTGCTCAGTTTTTGAACGCATGCACTGCTTATCATAATGTATGCATTCAATTCAAAATTCCATTTCACATTAATCAAAGTGTGCAACGGGAACCAATACAAGTCGATTTCGGAGAAGACACACAGCATACTAGAGTTGGACAAACAATACGAAATCATATCAAACATTCTCTATTTAACACGTAAAATTCATTTATTTTTTGTTTACGAAAAATAGTTACACTAACAATAAATAAATAATAAAAAAAAACAAAAACGGTTAATCACAATTCATAGGTATTCAGACTTTTCATATTTGTACTTGTATCACAATGTGTTTGTATTATAATATTATTATCATTTTCAGTCTTCATTATTCTTTTTCAGCATTTCAAGCTGAAGAGTTTTAATTTGCAGCTCGATTGCTTGCACGGCAATAAAACTTGTGTGCTTCTCCTCCTTCTTTCTTGTATATCAAGTAATCTGTCCAGTTTACCTTCAATGCTTTTGTGGAATTCCGATCCCAACTTAATATTTTCCTGAAGAAGTGTCAATTTATCACTGCTCCTTGCGGTTTTTTTTTTTTTTGCTTTGTGACTGTCTTAGATGTACTGGCTGATGGACAATCGATGCTTTGTTCACTGTTACTGTCTGTGGAATCGGAATAGCCTTCCAGTATTAAGCGGAGGGAATCCTCCACAGCATCTTTGGCCCCAGTGCTTCTTGGTGTTGTTTGAATATTGGATTCAGTGTCGGGTAACTGTGGCCTATCAAAAGTTTTAACACTTGAAAGTCCCTTTACAGATGCTTCCAATCCAGTAGCTTCAATTATTAAATTTTCTTCTTCCGTTATATGTTTTTCTTCATATGGCCCGCCACCTGTTCTGTTCTTCGAAGCTTTGTTAAACGAAAGTTTATTTTTGGTTTGGAACTTTTGGTCTGCAAAAACCTTAAGACAAAAAATCAAATAGTTAGTAGAGATAAAAAAAAAAAGAGTTTTCTAACCTTCTTCCACGCTTTTACTTCTTTGACCGGAGGTCCAACAGTGTTTAGTTTTATGGCCAAGCTTTCCCACATTCTTATGGATTTAGCTTTGCCTTGGCAAGTGTTTGGAAGTAGGTTTTTGGCCAAGTCCGGGTGATCCCTCATGTATTGTGCCAAGACGATTTTTTGTGTGGAATTTATTTTGTTGCAATTTGTCCTAAAAATAGTTTTTTTAATTGCACACTTATGATTTCACATTTAAATAGATTTATTGTTACTAAACTTACATTTTTCTTTACTATTTTTCTCACGACACAAATTACGAACACTAAAAACCAATCGAATGACATTAGGATTGAACGTATACGTTTAGGCATCCGTTCAGCGAGGTGGTGATACCAAATTACGTTTACGGATATATGTACGTTCACGTATGCGATAATGCCAAATCCACATTTTACGAAAACGAGTTACTCGTTCACGGAGGACGCGATTCGACCCCTGCTCTTGCATGCTTACAACTTTGTGTTTAAACGATGTCAATAACTCAGGGGTAATAAATAATAATGGGCAAATTTTGACCAAAGCAAATATTTTTTTCAAAAACTAACAGCAACTTACTGGCGAATAAAGTTCACGCCCCGAAGCCGTTTTTGATTTCAAACATAAAACAAGAACATTTGTCTCAACAAAAGTATATTTCTAGGCGTTGGAATAACCGCTTTTTGGCTATTTCAAGTTGAGCAATAGCATGCTATTAGGCTTTTGAGATGCTGCCAAAAATACATACCTATCCAATTATTTAGTTAGACTACCCCTTTCAGATTCCTCGCCGGCAAGGTAGTTGCTATAGCCACGTAATCAGCATTTTTTTTGTTTTGACGATTCAATATCTCTCCACGTCGGCATAAATTTCCAATCCAATATTCTGTATAGAAAAACAAAACACACATCAATCCAGTGTGCCTTGCCTGTACCTGGTCCCACTATCAACAAGCAGAGAGACCCCTGGGATAGTCGCTATAATCGTGCTAACGCTAAAAATATAAATCGATACCTGTTATCAACGGTTGGACCGTCACCAGACAGAACAGTCCACGCTTTCGACTCAATTTGTTCATACAACCACATAGCGATAAGGGACCTCATTCCTAGGCACAGCATGATAATGAATAATTTTATTAGTCTCGGCGACTATAAAAGCATCTGCCCACCAAGCGACAAAGTTTAGTTTGTTCTCGAGTTTAAATTGAATAAAAATGGAGCGTTGGCAAAATCGGGTCGCCGTCGTTACCGGCGCAAGTAGTGGCATTGGCAAGGCGATCGCAGATGACCTCCTTAAAGCCGGACTCAGGGTTGTTGGCTTGGCTCGGCGCTACGATCGCATGGTTGAGAATCGTTCAAAACACCCCGTCCACTTGCAGTCAAACTATCTCATTCGCAAGTGTGATATAACCAGCCTGGCGCAAATTAATGACGCATTCGATTGGATCGAGAAGACACTTGGTGGCACCGATATCCTCATCAACAATGCCGGAGTGGTTCGACCTGGAAACATCGTCGATATGGAGCCAAAGCTGATCGATGATATTTTCAACACAAACGTCAAGGGACTGATTTACTGCACACAGGCCGCCGTCAAGAGTATGAAGGACCGAAAGTTCAGTGGGCACATTGTGCATATAAACAGCATTCTTGGACACAGCGTACTTGTGGGAACACCCGAGGCGCCCAGCCTTAATTTCTATCCACCATCAAAGTTCGCATTGACAGCCATCAATGAGACCATTCGCAATGAGCTGCGACTTATGGGGACGAAAATTAAAACCACCGTAGGTATGAATAACTTTAAGGACTATGGAAATATATTTTTCAATCTTCGCAGAGCATCAGTCCCGGCATCACGAAAACAGAATTCGCAAGCTCGGAGATGTACGATATGTTTGATGCCCTGCTTCTGCCCGAGGATGTGTCACAGTCTGTGCTGTTCTGCATCGCAACCCCACCGCATGTACAGGTTCATGAGATGATTATCAAGCCAGTAGGAGAGATTCTATAAATAGTACTCGCAATAAAATAATTTTAGGTGTCCATCACTAGTGTGTGTGTGTGTTTTTAGTGAATCACATAAAAATTTCTAAATTATGTTCCACATAGCTGAGCTATCATTATTAAGGTTTTGTTATTTTGTTATTTGGAAGAGATAAGAATAAACGCTTCGAATGTAATTAAATTCAAATTTTTTTGGTATGTTGACAAAGAGAAATGAAAACAATTTTATTGGGTAACGCAATAACATTTGCGCAGATGAGTGGAGCCACGAAATGGGGACAGGGGCATGTATCTCCTTGTCCACACTCTCAGAGAGCTGTAGGTACCTTTTTCCGACTGTATCCTTATCCGATGTACAAAAAAGATTGGATTTAAACTCTTGTCGTCTAGAATATTGTTTTTCACGAACGAATTATTTGCACATTTTTTGAAATTTCATCTAACTTGCGTTAAGTACTTCCTTCCTAAAAACTATCTGTATACAAAGTTTAAGCTTTGTTTTCGAAAATACGAAGCTGGAAAACAACCCGAATACTTCACAATTGTTGCATTCTTGGTCCGATTTTAGAATGTAGATAGGTGTAAGTTGGGTCGAGCGAAGATAAATGAACATATTTTTGAAACGCTCCCAATTTATCAAAGCAAATAAAAGTTTGTACCTAGACCCATAGGAGAAAAACGCGTCCCGCCACCGCAAGAACAAACAAACAAAGGGTGGTGCCAAGTTAGCACTGGAGTTCTATAAGGGCTGTCTGCGCCAACAATTTATTTTTATTACTTATATTGCATCCTAAAAGGAGATTCGATCTAACCTTATAGCCGCGACTAAGGCTTTCAACGCAAGGCTTTCACATGAAACGGAACAAGTAACAACAAGTCTTTTATAGTTCCCTTAAAACGGTGCAACCAAGCCGTAGAATTGGAGAAGATCTTTTACATTATATTGTACGCCGGCCGCATTCTCTGCACAAAAATAAAAAAGACAGGTTTTTATAAAATATGACTGAATGTAACTTCGAACAGGCTCCCACTTTGACAGACATGATTTTCAAATGTGTAGTTTTCCGAAACGTCGGCGAAGACGAGCTTTTAACTTTTATTCTGACTTCTCAATAATAGCTGTATTGGGAAGTCAGAAAAAAAGTTAAAAGTTTGTTAGAAAAAAAAATTATTTATTTATTTCAAATTAATTTCAATAATATGTTGCTCATGCTCAGTTATCTACCTTTCCACCTTAAGTAAAAGAAGAGCAAACATCGAAAAGAGATAATTTGTGCCAGCTTCTTTTCCAAAATTCTACTCAAGGGCGAGCGCCCATCCACATTAACGATGGATGTATGAAAAACTTAGACCACGAATAGTTAAATGCATCTTTGGATAGCTACATTGTAAAGAGCAAACGGAACTCGACAAAGTTTGCGATATAGTATCTAACTTTAGTCAAGAACTGTGCTCCAGAACTTGCGCTTGAGCTATAAAAACTCATCAGCGTGTCTTATACCTCATAGCAAAGACTTGTCTTTTTGGAAGACCTTCGCATTCGAATGACTCGTTTATATTTTCATAATGAAAGGTGGGAAAAGCTTGCCTCGAGTTTTCCGTTCAATAATGTTAATTTTGATGAGAAAGTTGACCTACGTTAATGTAGTTTACTTATGCAGTATTTAGAAGATCACCAAATAAAAGGCTTCTTAGGAGTAAGAGTTAAGCTCGCGGCTTTCGTACTAAAAACCTATTCATCTATGTAAGCTGTAATCAAAATGACGAATTCACAACGTAGCATGGGACATCTTATAGGCAGGGAGTCCATGCCCCTTTCTGGAGTCACAGCCTTTTCGAAAACAAAATGCAAGGACTACAAGGACTACCCAGCTGAGTTGTTCTCAAAATTTTGGGAGAGTCTGAACTATTTTTGCAAATTTTTGCAGATAATAAAAACAGTTTGGAAAAATGTCGATTCTTAATTAATTTTTTTTTTTATATTCTTTTAAAACTTCAACTTTTTTGTACTTTTAATTAATTTTTTAGTTATAGGTTAAACATTTTTTTAATCCTTTTTTTTCTTGTTGTTTTTGTTTTGTTAGTTGGATAAAATCTGAATTAGCTGAACTTTATTTCATCAAATTTAAAAACCAGAATTTTGAAAGGCAGAACTAAAAAAAGGAGAATTTTGAACCACTCGAACTGAGAAGAACTCGCTCCATCACCTCAGCTGCAACAATAGATGTACTTGATAACTGATGTAGGGGCTTAGGAGCATGAATTGTGGCAGGATATGTAACCTTTAGAATTCGATGTCTTGTTTTGTTAGAAGATTGCATTTGAATGCAGAACTAACGACTTCTGTCATAACAGTTCGACAACGATGTTGGGGGTTCTATTATTATTGACCCCACTGTAAAGATGTACAGTGTTTGTCATTTCTGAGGTGCCAACACGGTTGCCTCTCATGGCCGAAAAAACGCTTCAGTCGATTTGTCTCGTGATCTCATAGTCGGCACTTTAGGAACCTTTTTCCTCTTCATGGTTGATGCAAGGCACAGTGTTGCACTTATGGGGCTTATGAATATCGCTGTCATCACTTCATATTTTTCGTGTATATATAAATTTGAGCTCCACAAGCAGGTGACCCTTCCCGAACAGAAAACAAATGCCCATCAAGCAGAAACAAACGTGTTCCCTCCAAATCGGACTCTGAATATTTGACCACCTCTCCAGTTCTAGGGACGTCTCACATCAAGCCTAAAAGAAAAACCTTTCACAAATGCTTATATCCAACTTGCATAATATTACATCATTCGAATTTAATTTGCAAATTCCTTCACACTTCTTAGCAACTCCCCGCACAGTAACTCACACAAAGGGATCCGTCTTACAAAAGTCTCTCGCATACATAATCACAGCTTATCCCCCTATTTCGCTTTTCAGCAAATAAAACATCAGTGAATTGCGATTTGTTGTGAATTATAATCGCATTGATTTCAGATTGAAAGGTAAATCACTAAAGCTTCGCCCAAGTACATTTCAGTTGCTCCGCACTCAACCACAGGCAACCGAAATGCAAAAGGAAAACCCTAATCCCTATTATAAATATTTTGGATCACAGCTTAATCAGATTTTGTGTCAGGAAACAATTTTGCCTACGAGTATAGATAGGGATAAGAACCAATCAACCCCATGTCAGGTGTTTATTGGATTTGGTTTTTTCATTCATTCATTTTAAATTCATTTTTATTGTTATCTTTAAATAAACTTACGTGCTAGACAAAAACGATTAAATCTAATTTAAAACTAACATTTATCTTATTCTAGCTTACTGGCTCCAAGCGAGCGCTCTAAACTTAACAATATCCTTAAAATTATTGCCTTTCGGCCTTAAATCTATCTATGTCTATGATTTGTTTTGTTTTTTATTTTTCAAGAAACTTTAGAAAACTTGAAATCTTTATTATTGGTTTTGCTTAAAACTACTTAAAACTACCTAAGCTACTTAGCCTACATTACCTATAATCAGGGTGGTGAGCAATCTTATCGATTGGTCACCATCCTGATCGCGTCTTTGGTTGCCTGTCGGCCGCCAACAAGGGTTCATCCGCGCCGCCGAGCCTCCACCGAGGCCATGAGCGTCGGTCAAGTCTCGGAAGCACTCTTTCATGTTGGCTAGTCCAGCACTTCCCAAAGACCCCCTACACTAAACCTAAACCTACTACCTTAAATCTAGCTTAAAACTAAGGAGGATGCTACGTAAGTAGCGCACCGGCCCGGGAGAGCGTATCCACTCTCACCTCTTCCTCAAGCCACCAAAATTCGGTGAACTGCTTTACCGTATCGACCCTGTCCCGTTCCGCAATTGCGGTACTAAAACGGAGGAGCTCCTGAGCATTGGCGGCGTACCCGTCGTGGATGAGCCGCTTATCCCTCGCGCCGCGGTGGCTGTGGTACAATACCGGCACACCATCTTTTTTCTGGACTAACCCTTTCATGTCTACATGAAGAAATGCCTCAGGCGGGATAAAGCCAGACCGAAGCGTACTCTCGTGGTACATTAAATTGGGGTAGTAAGCCCCTGAGATCAGGTTATTATCACTGGCCATCGCCCTAGCAACGTGCCTCCGAATCACCTTAATAAGGAAATTGTCAATCCTATTCAGTCGGGCCCCATTGTATAAGGTCCGGTTGGGATAGTATTTTATGTACTGAGATTCAGGAGTTCTAAACAACCCTAGACAGGCCCTGAGGCATTGCCTCTCAAACACCCGAATCCTTTCCATATAGGACGGCGCTATATTGAACCACATGGGACAGCCATAAGCGATGATAGGCCTTATAAGGGCCACGTAGCAAATGACCTTCACCCTGGAGTCAAGTTGACTGCTGCGAAACAGTCTCCTTGTCAGAGCGTAGGCCCTCTTAGCCCCAGCAAGACAAGCATCTATATGTTTGTCAAAATACAGATACTGGTCGAGCCGGATGCCGAGATACCTGACCACGTTTTTCACCACCAATGGTCGTCCCTGCTGTCCAATAATTGTTAATTTTCTCCAGTTGTTTCTGGTGTCCCTAGAGGCCCCAGCCAATGGAGTTCTGAACAGGATTGTTTCCGATTTTTGGAAATTGATTTTCAACTTCCAATCATCGCAATACCTCTTAATTTGCTCGAAGTCACGCTGCAGAAGGATGTTGATGACCTCGATTTTTGGTCCTGACCTGTACGCCACTAAATCGTCTGCGTACGCTATAGCGTGTCTGAGGGAACCCACCAGATCACTTGTGTAAATATTAAACAGGACCGGAGAATTCACTGCTCCCTGTTGTAAGCCGTTTTTAATTTCAAAAACCCTGCTCGAAGTCACGTTGCCAGCTTTGACAACGAACTTCTTTCCCATAAGCATGTCATAAATCATATACAGCAAAGGTTTTTGAATGCCCATTCTGGTCAGCTTATAAAAGAGCCCTTCCAACCATACGGTATCGAAGGCCTTCTCAAAGTCGACCAGACATGCACCCGTGCATTGCTTCTTACTTTTATTCCACTGAATGTCGGAAACCAGTTTCGACGCGGCATGAATAGTGTCATGCCCCGCTCGAAAGCCAAACTGGTTGTCCGGAATAATCTTATTTTCTTCAACCCATCTTAAAAGAGATCTATTGACGACTTTCTCGAATACCTTGCTAATATTCGGAAGCAAACTGATTGACCGCAGATTAGCAGGGTTTGTCCTATCTTTATCCTTTTTCGGGATAGGGTGTACCACCGCTATTTTCCACTGCACCGGATAATAGGCATTATTCAGCGCATTGTTAAATAGCGTGGCGAAGATATCGATCGCTTCTAGTGGCAGGTGTCTTAATACGACGTTTGGGACCCCGTCAACTCCCGCCGACTTTTTGTTTTTCAGTGACTCAAAGATGCACCGGAGTTCATCTTTACTCACGAACAGATGAGAATTTACATCGGCGATTGTGCCATTTGCACGGTAGTCGTCATTGAACACGGTAAAACCGTTGTTCTCGGATCGCCAATTTTGAATATCGGTCCGCAGATAGAAGTGGTTAAGAAAGGCCCTCTCCTCGAGGTCGTGGTTACGGCGAACAGGGTTGTTCACCGTATACACATTTTCAAAGAAAGCTCCCATCAAATCCACCCTCTTCTGCGGGTCTTCTACCACGAAAAAACCGTCGTTCGAGTCAGCACTTTCCGGACTTATGCCAGCAGTCAGTAGTGTCTGTCTATTCTCGTTCGTCTGAGGTATTCGAACACATGAAATGTCGTTATGATCTTTACGCCTGAACAATTTATTTATTTGTGGGAACATACTCGGACTTCTGGATTTTATAGCCCGAATTTTATTGCCCCAATACAAACTTACAGATTTTCTGTAATTCTCGGTGATCAACTGTTTCAAGTTTTTGATCATCGACTTCAGTGTCCTTATCTCGGGATCGTTCCTGTCAGTAAACTGTCTGTGTAGCCGTTTAAGCCTCGAGAGCAGTCTACTTTTATGTCTGTACAGAGCATCGATTGTCGCGTTTCGATACTTCTCAGTTTGTTCTTCGTCGGTGGAATGTCCTACCCGAGGGATAGTCCGCTCCATTGTCTGTTTGATGACGACATTCATTTGCCCTAAATGAGTGTCTATCTCATCGTTCGTTAAGTTCCTGTTTGTCGGTGGGTCGATCTCGCATGAGCGTATGTCGCGCTTTAAAACTCTGGTGAAGCGCGACCACTGCGCTTTTCGGTAATCGAATGAACGCACTTGGTCGTACTGCTCCAGCTGCGTCTGCTCGTTCGGGATCCGTATTACGGCGGCAAGTCCGTAGTGATCACTATCGTACTCAACCGTTCGTAAACAGTTCCGCGTGCTGAGATCAGTGTTTGTTAGTTCCAGTCTTTCGTCAACTAGCGCTAAGTCCAAGAAAGAACCCTCTCTAGGGAAAGACGGGATATCCGTCGCGTACAATTCGAGTTTGTACTCAATCATATTATGACGCCACCAGTCGTGAAACTGGTTGCCTCTAGGGTTCGGAATATCATTTCCCCATGCTGCATGTTTAGCATTGAGGTCTCCGCCCAAAAAGTAATAATTGTCTTCCGATTGAAGCTCTAAGCAACGAAAAAGCGTCTCGATCTCATTTAAAAATTGAATGCGTTGAGGAGATTCAGGTGCGTAAAGCGACACTACATACACCCGCCTCTGGCTATTGAGGGGAATGCACACGATGCATGCTTCCAACACCTGGAACCTGCGCACGTCCCCGCTATATATGACCCTATGGCGCAAGCCTTTACGTATTAAGATAGCGACACCACCTCCTTGTGTGGAGTTGGGCCGGTCTCTTCTAACTACACAATAATTTCTGTAGCCCAATTTGTGCTTCGGATTTAGCTTAGTTTCGCTAACCAAAAGTACATCTGGCATTTCGGCTTTCAACAGATTGGAAAGATTGTTCCTTCTCTCGATCCTGATTAGTGAATTAACATTCACCGCAAGGATCTTTAAGTTTACCTCGTCCAGCGTACCCATCATATTCATGGCGCGGCAGACTCGGCAAACAGCGTCGAATAGATAACGTCTATTCGAGCCGCTTGCTCATTTAATTGTTTCTGGAAATTATCGATCTTTCCGTGCAATGACAGAAGGATCGATTTCAAATCCAGATCCGCTTCCGGTGTAGGAACCTTCGGCGCGCTTTTTGTTATTGTGCTACCCGGTCCAGTTACCATTTGGGCAAAGGACACATTGGGTGCAACAAAATTTGAGAAAGAGCGACTCTTTTGACCCTTCTCTTCTTCTGACTTCTGTTTTCGAGCCTGCACATTCTGTTTTACCTGCTGATACTTCGGGCATCCCTTGAAATTAGCGGGATGTCCTGAGCTCTTGCAGAGTACACACGAGAGCTGGCCCCGATCCTCTACTCTATCCGTACCTAAGGCACATTCCCCATGTTTGTGGTCCTTATTGCACTTGACGCACCTAAACTGCATGTGGCAGTTAGCTGCGGCGTGCCCGAACCTCTGGCAGCGCATACATTGAAGTACGCGATCTGACCTTTTTAATTTTTCCCAACGTACTGCATGATAGTACAGGAATCTGATCCTTTTCAGACTATCGATTTTGCTGTTGGGCGTTAATTGCACCAAAAAGAATGGTAATTTGCGGCTACCACCCCTGTCCGCAGGCGAGGAAAACGGCTTGACCCCCACGAACTTGAGGTCGTCGCACTCATAATTTTTAAGCTCGTTTTCGAGCTCCTCTATTTATTGGATTTGGGTTGGCTGTTTGGCAACCGCCTTCGATAGGTTCAGAATTGGAAATGACACTGAAAAGCCGAAGAAATTAAAAGGATATCGCACATTTAGTGTGCAGGCAGTATTGTTAACTGTTCAACTGGGTTTTGACTACGTGTGACAATATTTTTTCCCTTTGCGGGTGTTTATGCCATCAAATTTATTGTTGACATTTTTGGGTATCGTACTCGGATCTTGGGCGGTGGTAAGTTACAGCAGTGGTTTACTGGAATTGACAGGCCCAATTCTAGAGGGCTATATAAAGAGTTAACTTAAACCAGAACGAAACTTCCTATACTTGGATTCCCTTAAAACTTTAAGACATTCGGTTTTCGAACAGGGGTTTTGTTTACTCGCAAGGCTATCTCGCAATAACCAAGTATTGACATACGAGTATCATTTTTCCACCTTTCCTCTTCTTATGGTGGGAACTTCCTCATATTTATGGTTAAAGTTTTCTTCTCTAATTTTCGAATTACCTGGCGTTTACCTCTAATCGAGCAGCTTTCAAAAATGTCCCTATTGCAGTTCCTCTCAAGCTTTAAGGAGGGAAATTAAATTTTATTCCCTCTAAGTCAGTGTCGATAAAGATCGTCCAACGGAAAACACGTTATCGTGCGCAAACTTATTTGTTCCAATGTCCTTCGGCGTGCGTCTTAAATTGTAACACTCTCCCAGCCAACTCAATTACATCGGATAACGTGAAGCTCGTTAGTTTTTACGATAAAACCAATCCGATATATATTTTCATGGCTCGAATATCTGGAGGGTGTTACCACAGCTCTAGGTACGATACACAATCTATGTACGAGTACGAGAAATATTTCAAGACTGAAAATTAAATTCTCCTCCCCCATGTAGGAGAGTTGGTATAGTGGTGCGGCATAGCGAGCATCGTCATTCATCTTAATCCGAACTGATTGCTTCGTTGTGTAAGCGGTTTCCACTTCTAGACGACGGCGAATCCAAATTTTAGCGTCTCGACGACAAGTCGTTCAATTTAAGCAGCAAAGCGGATGGAATAGATAAAACGAAGAAACGAATATACCGGGGATTCATTCAAACGACAACTTGCAGTTGTACGATATCCAAGGATCCATCAGTGATGTCGTTCTTTATTTTTATAGTTCACAGAGTGAAACGGAATGTCTATAGCGATGACTTTAAGCCGGTTCTGCTCACTCCGAAGTTCTAGTACTTTATTTGATTGACTCCAACACAGTCGTACATTGCTTTAAACCCCAAATACCACTTATGGCAGGAGATGCCTTACTTGCTTACACAAAATATGTCATACGGAGGATGTTTCTGTTTGTCTTCTATGTTCTACCCCACATCGTTCGGGCGGAGAGCGTATAGTTTTGCCGACGATTGACGAGTTCGGCTCAGATCCGTAGCACACAGACTATATGGCACTTACATTAATTGAAGTGAGAATTGTGATAAGAAGCCATTCGGTAGATCCTTTGAATTGAATTTGTTTGCCAGGATTTGTGCCCATTGAAGTACGTTGTCGATTTGTTTACATTTCGGATTGGGGATTAGGAATTAGAAGAGATTGCGTCTTCTTTCTTTCTTGAATCTAATTCACAACAGCAATAAGAAGACGTTATCTGGTTCTCATTGCTGCATCGGCTCTTCTGAGACAATGGGTGATTCAAAATGAGTGATTGGTGTCTGGGAAATTTTGGCTTACAGATGGAATGGGAGTAATTTAGTTTGATTGTAGGTATTGCTATTGTTGTTGGTGAAATATCGTCTGATGTATTCCGCTCACTGAAATTAAGAATGAGTTACCTTATCTACCTTATCCTTACCCTTAAAATAACTCAGAAAATTTGTCAACAACGCACAAGGATGGTATAGCTTGAGCTACGGCTCCAAATTTCCTCATCCAAGAATGGTTGCTTTTTTGTTATTGCTTGCCAATAATGCGCGAGTCTATTGCTTTTATTTTAATCGCCGTGTAAATACCATACTCAGTTTAACCTAAATAATCTATGTAAGTTTTAGTATCCCAAGCCTTAAAAACCGATAAATCGTAAAACCTAAGACCACCACCATTGTTGGAGTCCTTTCCAATATAGAGTTGGTAAGGAAACTCTTGAGATGGAGCTTCCAGAAGCCTGTTGCTTATTTCCGAAATGGAACACTTTAATTGCGTTGCACCAAAACCTTTTTCGAGCTCCTTGCAATGAACTGTCGTATGATGAAAATGCAATTTTCGTTGTTTTCCTATTTTTTAAAATGGCTAAAGAAGCGTAGGCATAGCCTATGGCTGCCAGTGGTAATACTTGAATGTGTCTTGTTAACATCTTTTTAATAACTAGTCGGCTTTTTTTGGTTTCTCAAACCTTGGATGATGTGCTTTGTTAGGGCAGCAATTGCAGTAACATAAACAGCCTTAGAGAGCAGCGATGCCATTCTGGCATTTTTAATGCTAGATCTAGAATTTCCGAAGACTTGAAAGCATTTTTTTTAAGAAAAATGACAGATGCTTTTTCAGCACTCCTTTGGATTTTTGTATTTTTCAATATTCGCTCTGGAATTTTAGTCATTCGTGTATATTAAACTGATGTACAGTGCATCGAAGTTTAAGATGTTTCCCACCACTTTCCCACGCATATGAAATGTGAGCGGATAAAGTGTGAATGCGATGAATCATGTCATGTAAATCAGACCAAAAAATGTCATGTAAACAAGACCAAAAACAAAAATGTTAAAAAAGAGCCAAGTTCTTCTAT
The DNA here is from genome assembly GCA_946477585.1 of Cheilosia urbana. Taxonomy (NCBI): domain Eukaryota; kingdom Metazoa; phylum Arthropoda; class Insecta; order Diptera; family Syrphidae; genus Cheilosia; species Cheilosia urbana. The sequence continues at coordinate 10,488,105 of OX297854.1, read as the reverse complement.
ATAAAAACCTCTATGTAAAAAGTCAGCTGTGAAAAGTACCGAGATCGAAAAGTAGGATAAGTTCTTACTCCATGAAGGTTTAATACCAAATATTTAAAGCAAAACATTACTGAAAGAACTACAAAGGGAGAAATTTAGCTATTTAATGTTTACTGACTAAAATTTGGTTCACTGGTAATGTGTTATGTTGAAGTGGCTCTCGATGAGTGAAACCTTTTTTAAGACCTTTCGAATTGGGCGTAATAAATAGAAAACTTACCAAATAAACCCACCAGATTTTACAAGCCAAAAAAAAAAAGAAACTACCTACTGGAAAGAAACTAAATTACAATATTAAGACAAGTACAAAATAAAACGATAAAATTAATCAAAAACATTCTTTAAAAATTAATTATATATTCTCTTTCGCCATTACAAGCTTTTTTATTACATTATATAGGTTTTTTTTTTTATTTCGATGGAGCTTTCCGGTTGCAAAGTCGTGGCCTGCGCGGATGACGTCGCCTTACTTACTTCAGGAAAGTATCCTCAGGCTCTTTCCGATATCCTGCAACTCGCTTTACGTAAACTAGTAGTCTGGACCAATAGCTACGGTCTAAGCGTCAAGCCGACAAAAACAGAACTAGTTCTATTCACTAGAAGAGTTAAGATACCTCTTATCACCTCCCCTAATCTCAACGGCACTCCACTCGAGTTTGTCAAAAGTGCCAAATACTTCGGGCTGATATTAGACAGCAAACTTTTATGGAGGGAAAACATTGCCGACCGTGCTAGGAAATCCCTAGTGGCACTCTATTCCTGCCAAAGGGCTGTCGGCTCGAGATGGAGCCTCCAACCCAACATAATGCATTGGCTCTACACTGCGGTAATCAGACTTGATCAGATTATTCTTTACGGCATAATCGTATGGTGGGCGGCCTTGGACAAGATCTCCAATCTGAAGGCCATTGAGAAGACTCAACGCCTAATATGCATTAGCATCACGGGTGCACTGAGGACATCTCCTACCGCCGCTCTAAAAATAATGCTCAATCTTCTTCATCTAGACATCGTCAGCAAGAAAGACGCCGCTAAAGCGGCAATCAAACTAAGGGAGGGTAAGCGCTGGAGAGGACAACCAACTGAACGTGCCAGCATCCTCATGCAGACAAGCCCCTTACCTAATACTACTGACTACCTGCCTACAAAAATCGATTTCGAAAAAGGCTTCACAAAGGAAATACCGAAAAGATCCCAATGGGACTCACGGAATTTCCTACATGTAGGAGCACTGTCAATATTTACGGACGGTTCCAAAACATTAGAGGGAGCCGGGGCTGGTGTATTCTCAGAAGAACTGAGCTTGCGCCTCTCTTTCTCCCTTCCGAAACACTGTAGTGTCTTCCAAGCCGAAATCACAGCTATTCGTCAAGCCGCGGCGTGGCTGTCGATTAATAGTATATCACACAGGGATATTGTTATTTATATTGACAGTCAGGCTACAATCAGATCCTTAGTTTCCAGCGAAATAAGATCTGAGGCGGTGAAAGATTGCCGCGTATCTCTTAACGAGATAGCTGGGCTGTACAACCTTACCCTTTGCTGGATTCCGGGACACTGTGATATCCCAGGGAACTGTGCAGCTGACGAACTTGCAAGACTAGGCTCCTCCGGTGTTGATAGCGTTAGTCTAAACAAATCATTAATGCGGACGCAACAAAAATGGCAAACCATAGATGGAAACATCTGGGATATTGCGACGTTGCCAAGCTTACTTGGCCGACACTGGATACTAAAAGATCCAAGGAGCAGCTGCACGGATGAGGAAGAGGATGAGTCCGTCAACTACCTTCTCTGGAACTACCCTGCCCTATCCAATCTAAAGATGGCGTACTTAGGAAACTACTTCCTCAATGATCTTAGTGGTCTATGCTACACCAGCGCTGCTAACATTCTTAGCTTTATTAACGGAAGCAAATGGTTCACATGAGTAACCAGTTAAGGAACCCCTTAACACCAGTGGTATGCACAATGGGCCGATTAACGGCCTAAGTGTTTCTCTCATCGAGAGCCACTTTAACATAACATAACATAACATAACATAGGTACTTTTTTATTACAATCATGTAGGCGCTTCTTCAAGGCCTATAATCTTCTCAGATCCGAAAAAAATATTTCAAATAGATTCGTCTAAGTCTGTAACCTTACCCTCTTCAATTATATTTTGAAGACCCCGTGCTTGGTCGTTGGATGATTATTATAATAATGCACGATGTTAATTGTGAGTCACACCTTAACGTCAAGTTTTTTACCCAACTTAAATTGACATTTCTTTGTTTCAGTGTTTGGAAATTTAACCATGTACACAATTGAGCAGCGCATTTAGATTGTTGAAGCCTTTTACGAATATGGGCGTTCAAATCAAAATGTATTTCGTGCACTTCGTGATTTTTTTGGTCAGCACAATCGACCAAATGTGTCCACAATCGGGAGAATTGTGCGCAAATTTCAGAAAACCGGTGAAAACATGCTCGTCCAATCCGTTCTTCGCGAGAAATTCTATGGCCGTGATATCTTATGTCGTGGCGATGTTAATTGGCAACCGCGATCAAGTGATTTGACACCGTTGGACTTCTTTCTTTGGGGATATTTAAAAGAAAAAGTGTACGTCAATAAGCCAAGAACAATTCAATTTCAAGAGCTAAAGGATGAGATAATTCGGAAAATATGGACCATCGGTTAGAGGTATGCCATCGAAGCCGTGTTGAGCACTTGGCCGATATTTTCTTTCCCACATAATTATCATAGATCCTTCTATCATATTAAAAATTTAAAGATAATTCTCTGATAACTTTTTGTCTTATTTACAATTAAAATCGTGCGTTTTCGTTGAACCACCCTTTAGTTCGTCGAAAGCCAAATAATTCTCAACTAATTCAAACTTTAATTCTTTACTACAGAATAATCCGCTGCAACAAGGATGACTTTAAGCGACCTTTACTGTACGGTACGTGTAGGTAAAAGTTGTTCAGTTTAAATATTCACTATCTATGCTTTTATGTACATTTATGTGGATAAAGGACGTGTTTGTTTGTTTTTGCTCTATTACGATAAAAGCAAATACCGCACAACAGTCACAATACAATATATGATACACCCATCATTAATTCACCACAAAACCATCTGTAAATTAAACAAATAATGATGCAACCAATATGCTTTCATATTAAAAAAAAAACACACACACATCATCATAACAATACAGCCCCTGCCATTCCGGATCATATAACACGCATGCAATTATAAAGCAAAATAAATGTAACATTCAAATCATCATTCAGTGAACGCCAGTTTATCCTTTATTATCCTTCGCTAAGCACCCATCAAGGTGTTCTGCAAATTATTATAATGCTACCATCAAATTGTACCATTCTACAACAACAAAGGGACGCTGACGCTGAATTTTCCATTCTTTTTGCCAAATAAATTCCAAGTCCATAAATCCTTAAAAAATAAAGAAAACGTAACATAAAAATGAAGAAGTACCTTACATTCCATTCAAGGCAAGGGTGCAAATAAATTTAAAATTTCCCTGTTCAACGCTAATTTGAAGCATAAAAATAACCATCTGGCATTTTATTTCGACTATAGCACTTGTATCAGTTGTGCTGTGGGGCAAGATGCCATTGCCGCCCCGCCCCGACACACTTCAGAAGCCCAATCGTCTGACAAGGACAAGGATATTAAATTATGCCAACCGACTTCCGGGGCGGCCAACCGCAACATTTGCAATGTTCATATACAATAAAACTGCACAGAAAGGAGGCATGTAAGTAATTTTGAAATTTCTCTAGCAAGACGATTTGCATACGGATGTGCGTGTGGTGCACTTCTGTTCCGGCTTTGGGTATACCAGGGTGAATCTCTGGTGTCATTGGGTGGGCGGAAATAAATTTCCCCAACAGTGTTGCAGGAAATTGCTTTCAGGTGAGGTTCGAGGACGTTCAGCTGAGGGGTAGTGGTATATTTTTTTCTGAACACTTTTGCATTTACATTTTCTTACTTTTGCCAAACAAAAGGTGTATATTTTCGGGACACAAAGATATATAAATTTATTTGTGGTTTAGCTCAAGCTTGTGGTAACGGAGGAATTTTTTTTTTTTCAACTGTGGGAGTTTTTTTAGTAACATAGAGGTACCTTGTGCTAAAAGCAGAGCTCAGACAAATTGGAATTTTTTCTAATTATTAAGAAACCAGTGGAATAGAAATTACAAATATTTTGACTACGGCGAACGGGCTCTCTAATGAAGTCGCGTGATACTAGTAATCATATTTAGTGTTGGACTTTTTTGAACTGGAAGTAAAAGTTTCTTAAAATAAGATAGGTCTAGATCTAGATCTCTTTCACTAGATTTTTGTCACTCACACGATTATCCGCCGCCTTTAAATTCGCCTGCGATCGATATAGGAAACGATTTCCTCCTCTAGCTCTGGAAAATGGGCGACATTTTCTTGCCTTATCTGCGACGTTTCCGCACTTAAAATTTCTTTTGGAGCCTTCATTAGTTTTTTATACAACCCGTCGCGATTATTTCCCGGGTTTCTGCACCAAATGTTAAAAAACCCATACGAAATAATGAAAAAAAAAGCTACTAAATGAATTACAACGATCCTTTTTTTAAAACTAAAAGACAGTGTACTTTATTGACGGAAATTTTCGGTTGAAAATACAAGGAGTAACTGCCAATTGAACTAAAAAATATGATTAATGGTTTGAAGAAACGATAATGCGTGAGAGAGAGAGAATGAATGCTGCATGTTGTTATGTGTAAGTAGTGTTGCCAGGCGCAGTAAATGAAACTCCCCATTACAGACCTTAAAATTCCCCCTTTTCCCCATTCTTCGTGGTGGCATTCCCCATGGATTCCCCAAAATCAAAATATTGAGTAAACTAACTGATTCTTAAAAATTTGTCCCCAAAGTTCCAATGCTTGAAAGTTCAAAATTCTCTTGGTTCAAACTTTTAACCAGCTATTGTTTTTGTGACGGCGTTCAGTCAAGTAAATTTCAATTTTCCTGATTAGGTTTTTTTTTTTTTTTTTTTTAACTTTTTTTTTAATAAAAGTTATGTTTAAGTTTTGAGAAATATGTGGCTCGGAGCATTGAGCCAAAGCTAAAATACTGTAACCATACATTACCCAATTGGGTACTCCAGCCAAAACCTGGTTCCATTTAAATGGGATTATTGTAGCTAAGTATTCACATTTAATACATTTAATTTTTTTTTACATTCCCCACATTTTGTTCTAGAAGAGGAAAGATTCCCCTTTTCCCCTTTCATCACATTTTTGATTGAAATCCACCACAAAAAGGGGAATTCCCCACGATCTGGCAATACTGTGTGTAAGTGTGAGTGCCCGTTTCATCCCCCACTGTGTTCTGTGTATGCGGATGGGCATGTGTTATAACTGTGGCCACAAGGAAAAACAGCATAAGTCACTTTTTGCAATTTTTCAGGAGAGCGGTTTACTGAGACCCCCAACTCACAATCCTCTTGCCGCTGGCCCCCTCAGTTTTTTTTCAAATTCGCCATTTTGTTTTCCTATCGGTGTTATGTCTATTTAGAATCCGTGTGACATGCAAAAACATACAAAAAATATAAAATCAATGCTGCCAACTGCTATCAACCATGGGGGAATGTGATAGAGTTCGGGAATACCACATTTTAAGATAACTGAATGCTATTGGTTGGTTATTATAAATTTTTAAAAGACGATTAATATAATTTGTTTGGTTAATAATACTATCTAAATGAGTTGTTTTATATCCTAGAAACATATTAGGACAAACTGGTTGTGTATTTTCCGCTTTTGAATATCATTAACTTCGATTTCATGTGTACATTTTTCTTAAATAACTGAAGAAAAATTGCTCAAATTGTTTTTATTTTCCTACAACCATTCTGCAGTAATTGTATTTCATAAATATTTTCAGCAAAAGTGTACTTATTCCTAAAATAAAATACTATTTACACGTAACAAATAATTTCAAATTTAACGGACAAAATTCTATGAACGCTGGCAGCAAATTTGCCGGCAGCGGAAGTGGGACACGCAAGGTGCGAGTGTGTTGGTGAGTGAAGTTCCGTGACATTTGTCAATACGAATTTCTATGTAACTATACTACCAGCCCATAGCAATATAGCTTGTAGGCAAGTAACGGAAAATCGGCCGAAGTTGGGGGTCTCAGTATTGTCTCTGGTCACAACCTCTTTAGCGCGTGTAAATTATAAAAAAAAATAATAATAAAAATAAAGGTAAAATGCATTGAGTAAAGGTTCACATTTGCATCTCTGCTTGAGTTTATGGAACCCATATGTCAGAGCGCCTTTAAATAGGCAAAATGAGTTTCATAAAAAAAGCTTTCTGCAAAATTAGCTGGGATTTATAAACCCTTTTCACGGAAAGTATCTAAACACTCTGAGTGAAACCATGGAGGGTGCTTTGAGGATAATTAGCCAGTGGGCCAAAGGGTGTGGGCTCAATGCCAACCCATCCAAAACGGAACTAGTACTCTTCACCCGAAAGTACAAGGCACCGCACTTCAATCTTCCGAAGGAAGGAGTAGAACTGCCCCTATCAGCCAGCGCGAAGTATCTATAGGGGTCATCCTGGACAGGAAACTAAACTGGAATCTAAACGTGGGGGAAAGAACAAAATAGACATATAATGCTCTCTTTATTTGCAACAAAATGGTTAGAAAGACTTGGGATCTGAAACCTGCTATGATGCATTGGCTATATACGGTGGTAGTCAGACCCATACTCACATATGGCGCACTAGTGTGGTGGAGGGCCATTACAAAGAAAATAATAGTGGGCAAAATGGCGACTTTGCAGAGGGCTCCAGGCGTGGCTATATGACGGTTGCGCTCCGGAGTACTCCTACAGTAGCGCTAGACATTTTTCTGCATCTTATTCCGTTAGATTTGCACATAATACAACTAGCGGGAAACTAGCGCCTTAAGGCTCAATGCTCTAGGCTACTTCAAGGATGACAATTTCGGACACTGTTCTATCTCAACAGAACTGTTACCCGGTAATTAGATACAAACGGACGAAATCTTCCCTTTGGTTGATCTCGATATTGCCTACGATGTATCTTATCCAGAAAGGGGTGAGTGGTAATTAGACAAGGTCACCAAACACTGTGAAGTATACCAATTTACACAGACGGCTCGAAAACAGGGGAACGCACTGGTTCTGGCATCTGCTCTGTAGACCCACACCTAAAAGTATCTATACGATTACCGGATACAAGCAGTGTCTTTCAATCAGAAGTTTTAGCTGTTCAGAGACGGCAGACCTTTTGCAGATGAGATCTATATCTGGAAGTGATATTTCCATCTACATCGATAGCCAGGCTGCACTTAAGGCACTGGAATCCCCTAAATGGACTGTCACACAATGCTCAAGGCATTATACAGTCAGAACCGATTGAGACTGTGTTGGGTGCTAGGACATGGCAATATAACAAGAATGAGGAAACTGACGAGCTTGCGAGGAAAGGAGGTACTTCTAGGTTCAGAAGAGGAAGCATGGCCTAAACCACCTCTACCTCTGTACTAAAAGGTAAAATCAAAAATCAAACCGAAATGAAGGAAAGTGGTCAAACATTACCGGACATTAAGTTTTTTGCTATAGCCTCCTCTTACTTTTAAGTATACTTTATTTTGACCCAGCTTATACTTTGGCTTATTTGATTTTATATTGTAGTAATCTATATGGATTATGAAAATAGAAAAACAAATGAATGAATGCATGAATCTTACAAAATGAATTGCAAAAATCTGCATCTCTTGCAACACTTGATCTTCCTCAAAGAGGCTCACACCACGACCACCAGTCGTTAAAAATTCCTACTGGACATGGTGGCTTTTGAAAATTATTACACAGAAACTGTGTATAGTAAGAGTCCGATCCCATCCATCAGTGGTGTGGCTGTAACCTCCAGACAGTGCATCTATGTCAGAACCGTTCCCATAATAATTCAGGCGAGTGTTCGCACAATCTCTCAGGGGTCTTCGAACAGAGACAAACTCGTAGTGGTCGCTAACTTTACCCGTAGTTTTTGCCGAAAAACTCACATTCACTTCACTGGGGAAGAAGAACTTAAACTTGAGGAGCCAACCAAAGAGGATGCCACTACACTTGATATAGAGGCAAGCGGCTATACATCAGCCGCACAGATTTTTCATTCTCATTCCTTTAATTCCCGAATAGTTTTAGCAATTTATCATTCGAAGTTACCCCCAGTCAACGGAAGAGGGGGTTAGCAGACGAGGCGCACTAAGCCCGGCTCCAAGATACAAAGGATTACACAAGTCCTTTTTGAATTATATTGCGTCTTAAACAGGATACATCTCTCGCTCGTTCCCTCCCTCTCTTTCCCTCTCTCTGAGCGTTTCCGAGTGTGTCTGGTCTGGAGAAACAATTTCAATAGAAAACCACAGAGTGCGGGTGCGGTGGCAAGAGCAAAACATGGGAGAACTTTCACAAAAGGATACTTTCTTCGTCCTGGTTGGGTAGGTGTGCTTCTGCTGCAATTGAAATCTTAAAGCTGTGTTCTTTTTTTCTGCCTTCGGTTAGGAACAAGGGCCGAGTAGAGCATGTCTTGTCTGTCCGGATTGTGTGGTCAAGGTGATATCACGGTGGATGGATAAACGTATTTGTTTCCGGGTCATGTACGCTATGGATCAGTGTCCTGAGTGCACATACAGATTTAATGCGAACAGCAATCCTCCTCTGATACATTAAAAGAAAATTTGATTAACGCCGGTTCATGTCCGAGGAAGCAGGCAATCCAATTATTCGCGTGCTCTGCAGGTGGATGCACGTTGGCCACGGCAACCATGATGCTAGCGCATTGATTTGTTTCTTGGCACAGCCACACATACAGATGTTTGGGTGAGGGATTTGCTGATGCGATTGATTGGGTTGGTGGCAAATCGTCCACGTGCTTCCACCAGCGCTGTCTATCGCTGGCGGATTGCAATAATGGCGTACGACGTGCGGACGTCAGGACGTTGCCAAAATTCGTTGAACGTCTCAATCTATCTCGCTGATAAATGTCTGCACTAATAATGTAAATCGTATCGCTGCAAATGAATACAGTTCTTGGGGTCTGTGATGAAAGGCTTCATTTGCACAGTTTTGTGAATGTCCTTTATAGCACCGATTTGACTCGCAGTGCATGCAATTAATAAAGGAACCATACTCACGGCCCAAGTATCCAACTGGCCAAACCAAGCCATTCCCCAAATGAATGAGTATACATTCGGCAGATTTGCCGCTTGAGTGCACTCAGACATTCACTTCAAGGGATATTGTCAAACTCATTGATTTATTGTCATAAGGCCTAATGGGCGGCACAATTTATGTGTGCGTGCGTGCAGCTTTTTGCGAGAAATAAACAAAGAAAGAGTGCCAGAGAGCCTGCCAAATAAACCACAAAAACTAATGAGCTGACCATTTGTCCGGTTGTGTTCGCAGCCAGAAATGTACGAAATAAATTTCACATGTTGATGGATTCCCAACGATCACTGGCACTTCGTTAAGTTTATTCTGCTGCTGTACTATGTCCATGTCCATGTCCATGCCCCAATCTGGAACTGGTGGTTGTGGTAATTCCTTTTGTGGTGTGGTCAATCGCATCAAATGGCATTTTTACTGGCCAACAAAAAGAGGCAACACAACCAGACCGCCATTTGGGCATTAAATTACAATAAAGAGACACGTTCTATGTGCGCACAGAGTGAAGAGTAATGGCGGGCCATGTAGCCATGTAATGTGTGCAAAAAGTCACTTAACCAGCAACAGGAGGAAGGAGTGATGATACAGTTTGTTTAGTGAAGAAAGTATTTCTTCACATGAAATTTGAATATAAATGGCGGGAGAAGTTGGAGAGTTTCTGAAAATATGTTTGCTTTTGGATTGCAGTAAGTTATGGGTTCCATTTAGACGTCTATTTTGTGGCAATGTAAACAAAAAATGAATAAGAATTGCTTACTTATGACATGTTTCAACGTGTGGGCAATGGATACATGCCATATATTTTTCTTCAGTTGACCAAGTCTTTGTCCCTTTTGGGTTAGCTGTCTGAATTGTTTCCCTTGGCAAGCGAGCATATCCTTTTGATGCTGAAGAGTTTTACTATCGCTACTGATTTAAGATTTTTGTTTTCTATTGAAATAGTGAAGAACTTTAAATACTTAGGTGTCATTATTGACCAAAATCTAAGCTGGTGTGATCCACTTTCCGAAGCTTATACAAACTTCAAAAGTCTCTACAAGAATCTAAAAATAATATTTACTTTGGAATCTTCCATTCTAAACAACAATATGGAATAACCTGCTGGGGTGGTACGCATGTTAATAAAATCCAACAACTAACTGTACTTCAAAAATATGTAATTAGAAAAATATGCTTTTCATCCCGTTTAGCCAACACTTTAGCTCTTTTTAATAAACTGAGATTTCTGCCAGTTAGATATTTGTTCTATTTTAAAGTTAAACATTTTTTTTTTTATTAGAGGTGGGTACTTACAGAGTCCCATAAATGATAACCATAACCTTCGAAGTAATCTAAGCTCCTTGGTAAATTATTTAACACGCTCCCTCCTGACATTCGAATCATTGGAACTTTGAGAATCTTTTTATCGAAAGTAAATCTGTGGCTTTTGAACATTGACCATAATGAAATCGAAATCTTGTTGCACTTCATCACCTATAGTCCAGGATCCCTAGTACATTTTTTTAACTTGATTACTATCAAGCTAATTTTCCGTGAGTAGCTTAGTTTTGATAAGACGCCCACAATTTCCTTTGCGAAAATTCTTGATTGTGGTAGCTAACAGAGCTAGGAAGGCTAAAATATGTCGATTTGATGATTCTCAAATATTTATTACTAACTGGATTGTGTTTTATTAAATCTTAAGACAATTATCTAGATTATTTGAAAAAATATTTGTCCTACAAAATCGATGGTCTGATCGAAGAGTCCCCCCCTTCCAACATGTATCGATAACGAGATCACCAAAACTGATTACTAACCAGCTGATTTTTTTTTATTTGTTAGTTAATATTTATATAATTCAACAGTCATATTGTCCTACAAATTCCGTGGTACGTTATCCCGGTCCTACGCTCAAAAGTTGTAGTACAGATCCTTGATGTAAAACTAATTACTATCAAGTTGAATCTTCGAGAACAGCATCGTTTTGATAAGACGCCCACAATTTCCTTTGAGAAAATTCTTGATTGTGGTAGCTAACAGAGCTAGCAAGGCTAAAATATGTCGATTTGATGATTCTCAAATATTTATTACTAACTGGATTGTGTTTTTTTAAATCCTAAGATAATTATCTAAATTATTTGAAAAAATATTTGTCCTACAAATTCCGTGGTACGTTATCCCGGTCCTACACTCAAAAGTAGTACCTAGTACAGAACTATATAGCTTGGTACGCTATCGCGGTGCTCCAATTGAATGTGTTGATGAGGGTGGGTTTTTTTTTTTTCATGTATTCCTTTTCTGCCTTTTTGGTTCGATTTCATAATACGTTCAGCTTTGTTTTTGTTGTCTGTTGCTTTTATGAATGAGATGAGCAGGTACCTACTTTGTGTGTAGTTTGCATGTGCATTTCTTTTTCTGTGGAAGAATTTCTGCATTACGATTTACGAGATTTTTCAATTCTTGTTTGAGCACATATGAATTGAAATTTTGATTTCTAACTTCTATGGGCATATGACTCATTTACTCGGTCGGTGTGTTTAAAAGATTTTTTCACTGTATCTTATGTTACAAATAGGAAAACGAAAAAATTACAATTCTTGTCGGACTAGTGATACCTACCTGTTTTTTTGTAGGACATGGTTTTATTTGGGCAGAGAACACACTAACCTATTATTCATATTTTTGTCCTACAGTTAGTAATGATAAAAATGGTCTTATGGTCTTAACAATTTCTGAGCGTAGGACCGGGATAACATACCACGGAATTTGTAGGACAATATGACTGTTGAATTATATAAATATTAACTAACAAATAAAAAAAAAATCAGCTGGTTAGTAACCTGTAAAGCAGAACTGCGCCAACATTTAATGCGATCTCACTATGTTGCCAACTTGTGGAGCAACGCACATTTACAAAATCCTACCGGATTGCATCCCGTTGATTGTGGTTGGATAGAAACAAATGAGCATTATGAATTTGTTTGGTTTGAGGGTGATCAGTTACCCACATTGGTTAATGATGTAATTGTCCAGGAGGCAGATGTTAGTGACGTAGAAGAAGATTCAGGTATACGTATACGTACACAGATAAATTTAAAACATTATGTGGCATGATGTTATCAACTAGTTTTTATTTTATTTATAGACAATTTTTTATTCTATCCAAATGAAGAAGAAGATGATGATTTTCAAGATGATTGAAAAAACGTTTTTAACATCAGTTGCTGATGGAAAAAAATGTGTCGGTATATAAAAATGTCTAAGCTATATAATAAAATAACTTTTTTTTTATTTCATAGATCCTTAATAGCTTTTAAGGGAAAACCATCATCAGCAAAATCGTTTATTCAAGATGTTTGTAAATGCTTTTTTTTATTTTTTTTATAAAAAAAGGGTATGGGAGGTTCTGATGGTTAATTTGAAAACTGTGAATAATTATTTAACCAATTGTCTGTAATTGTTCAAAATTTCATGGTCGAAAGTTATCTAAATCTTAAGATTTTGAGGTATTATGTTCAGCATTTTAGAGGAATAAATGTTGATAATGCGTTTTTCCCCTGCGTCTGGCAGGGCGAAAGACCCGGAATTTTTGTCTGGCAACTATATATTAGGACTCAGGGATACTTGTATAATTGAATAAAAAACAAATTTTCCATTAAGCGATGACGTAAATGACGCGATTTTTTTTGCATTTTGAAGACCGTCTGGCAGCCTTTAAGGCCCATCAAAAACGTCTGGCATTATATGAAAATGTTTTCTGGGTACGAGTACTATTATCTGACAAAAAATCAGCCGTTAAACGATGACGTAATCGATCACTTTTTTTTGGCATCTTTGGGGCACTGCCCCCTGCAAATGCCCCAGCTCCAGGGTGCCAGACGGCGATTTCTGCGATTACAAGAATCCAATTAACAATAATATTTATAAATTTCTCATTTAACGATGAGGTTAGCAAAACGTTCAGTAGCTCTTAGACTATTACCTATATCCTATGTATTGTAGGAGAGTTGTGCTCAAGATGACATACAGCCCTATTGCGAAGATCAACTATCAATCGGTTGACGATTGACAAATTTATCAATATAAATTGATGTTGGTATTGCGAAAAACGATTGATAAAAATATAACCTATTGTGAACATAACGCCAAAAATAAAGTTATTGTTAATGAAAACTCAACTTTGACAGTTTTAAAATATTTTTGATTTGAAGAGTGATTGTTACGATTTTTGCAAACAATTTAAATAAACAATAATTACGAGTGTTAAATCTGTGAAATTTTTTGAAAATCATGTCATCGGTGGAATTATTTTTTGATGATGACGAAGACGAGACAGAGTATGCGGAATTGGCTGCTATACGGAGGAGTTTGCGAGATACATCTAATCCCTTGGAACTGGAAAACCGAAGGTAACTAATTTCATTTCCATGGAATGCTTTTGAGGCGCATTCGTTTATTTTTTGGAGGATATTGGACCCAAATTTAAACCGATTAATTGCAGCACTGCTTGGTCTTGCGCAGTCAACAGCAACAACAGTGTCTCTGTTCTAAGTGAACCGCTAAACGCATTATGGAAAATTACATGTGCCCAAAATGGATAAAATTCATTACACATAGGAAGAAATATCTATATATATATATCTAGCCCTTAATAAATAACAAGAATAACAATTAAAAACGTTGATGTTCAACATTTTCTTTTAAGAGTCGTCCTTATCAACACCGAAATTGCGATTGATAGATAAATTGACATCTACCAATAAAATTGTTCAAGATTGACATTCACAATACCGATTTGTCAACCGACAATTGCTGCACGTTCACAGTCGATCAACACTTAATTGATAATTGATCTTCGCAATACCATTTAATGAAATTTATTGATAAGTATCAACTATCAATTGATAGTTGATCTTCGCAATAGGGCTGATAGACTCTTTCTTGAAAGCGAAAACTAAAAATATTTACAATCATAGGGATAAAATCAAAGTAAATTCAATTAATTCATTCAACAAAAATTGCATTTAAATTTAAAGTGTAACACAATAAGTAGTATTTTTAAAAATATTTTTAAATTAAATTCAATAGCAAGTTAGGTTTTATTTTTAACCGATGGTAGGTGAAAATCTTCGAAAGACACTATGAGAATAGCAAGCGCGTGCTCATATAGTAGTGTCGGATTTTTACTGACTAAAAACACCACCCTTCAAAAGATTGTTAGATACTGCAACTAAGATATAACTTACAAGCAATTTTTCTATACGAAAAAACAACTTTTGACAGGCTACTTTCCAATGAAAGATCCTGCATGTTCTGCAATTTACACGCGGTTAATCTTATCTTGCCAAGGTAAAGGTAGGTGTAAGATGACACTGCAATGAATAGATACCCAAATTAAAATTGAATACAACTTCTTGGGTAGGATGACATAGCGTGTGATCTTAGACGGTCGGGTTTCATAACATCTTGCCCGATATGAGTAAAAATGTTAAGCAGATTGTAGGCACCAACGTTTTCTTATGACGTAAAAATATCGCATAGGAATTACTAAATATATTTAAAATTATTTTAAAAATATTCAAAAGCGGAAAATACACAACCATGTTTGTCCTAATATGTTTCTAGTTACAAAACATCTCTTTCAGATAGTTTTATTAACCAAAAAATGTATTATTCGCCGTTTAAAAATATATAATAACCAATAGCATTGAATTATGTAAAAATAATGTGGTATTCCCGAACTCTATCACATTCCCCCACGATTGGCAGAAGTTGGCTTTATATATTTTTGTATGCGTCGCACGGATTCTAAATTGACATAACACCGATAGGAAAGAAAAATGGCGAATTTGTAGAATAAAAATGAGGCGGCCACACCCAGAGAAAAATACAGTGTAAAATTGCTTTAAACGCCTTAGGTAAATATTTTTGTATGAAATGTTTTGGACACGCATAAATCTGCCAATAATAGGGCAGTTTATGCATGGCATAGGTAATGAGTAATAGGTTAAATTACCTAAGGGCCTTAGGTATTTTAACCTAGATACAAATAAGTGTTATCCACCTAAGGACATACGTAACTCTGCTTAAACCTAAGGTGACGTTACCTCCGGTTGTCTCAATCAACCAGCTTAAGTTAAAGGCATACAATTTATTGGTTATTGAGCGCAATGGCTTAGTGGTTAGTGTGTTGGACTACTAAGCGAGGGTTCGAGGTTCGAATCCCGCAAAAACCAAAATTCCAACTCAGGGATTTTTCCACTGCGCCACCTCCCGCGATCGTCTGACAAACATTCGAGAGTATAACGAGACATTAACAATTAAGCTACTGCGCCTACACATTCTGGTATACCTTTCCCAAAAACTAGGTATATTTTACACATTTAAAAAAATTAAAATAGGTAAAGTTATGCATTCCTAAGGTAAAATGTTAGGCTAAATTCATCCAAGATTTAAGGTAAAACTCCTTAGACAACTTGGCATATCGTTACCAAAAACTAGGTTAATTTTACACAGGCCTAAAAAAGTCCGGTTACCTAAGGAATATAAGGCAAGTTATCTTAGAACTTACCAAGTTCAAAATGGCCTTAGGACTAAGTAGACTTATACCGCGATTTAGGCTAAATTTACACAGGTTTTTTTCTGGGTGCAGTGTTATATGTAAGGTATATCGTGGGATTCATCCCTTTTTGTGGGAATTTCGATGTCCGAAAAGCCGTTCGTGAGATAAAGGGAAAAAGCAAAGGAATCTAACAAAAAACATTCAAACTACACATTTTTGCTGAAATTTCATGAAAACTCCTACATTTCACTATTAATTTATCAACACACTGAATGTGCATACAAAACTGCTCATATAAATCGTCTTTTATCAAAATTTTCTAGTAGTACAAAATAATCGTAATAAAGTTACAAACTGTGATTTTTATACTAAAGGTTAATTAAACGTGATTTTCTTTCCTTGTACCTAATACAAATTTTACTTTTAAAAACTGGATTTTGAGGCAAAAAATGGGATTTTAAAAGGGATTTTGAGTACCTACGTTGAAAAGGGAAAAAAGGGAAACATTACCACTCTTCGTGGGATAAATAAAGGGGGAGTGCTAACAACACTGGTTGGGGGTCTCAGTATTATCTCTGGTTACTATGTGTATGCCTTAGTTCTCATGGTTCTTATGCAGAGCTTGGTCGCCATCATTGATTATAAATCTTGTCTTAGCTAGGTGGGTAAGCAAGTGCAGCAAGTCGTCATCAGGAGTGAATTATTTCTAAAAATAAATTGAAATAAGAAGTCACTGTTAACGTTACACAGACTTTTCAACGCATGACAAATAAGGAAGAGCACCTATCCACAACTTTTAATTTAGCTCTTAACTTATGTCGTATTCGATTGGGCGCTCTCAGAGCACTTTATATTTACTGTAGGCCACTTTGTATGTTCGATTGGTATGCAGAAAGCAATCTTTTCCGATTATAAAGCTCTTTTGCGAATGTAGGTTTTTTTTCAGAGTTCCTTTAGACTCACCAATCCAAGTGCCTTTGAGTTTGACAACTAGTGGAGTTTGTTTAAGTTTTCGTGAAATTTTTCAACTGCGAAGAAATGCATTGCACCGGGTGGATCTATTTTTGTTAATTATTTTTATGCAAAAATGTTTAGAAATTAATCTGGGCGCAAATTTCGAAGGTTTTAAGATAAAATTGAGCCAGTGAATGGAAAACGCTTAAAAAATGTGTAAGGTTACACGTATTCCAATCGCACAAATATCAAAAGAAGATCTATTGACTTTTTTCTGTTCGATTAGACACACAAAATCTGAAATCTGAGGGCAAATCGGAAGGAGAACAATCGAATACTACTGCACTGAAGATATGTATCTTCAACTCTAACTTACAATAATTATGATTGCCAATTCACAGTGCAACAACCCCTAACCCCTTTGAAAAATTATCCATTTGGAGTACCCTTGTGTGCCCTTACGAGGCGCACCATAAACGTTTGAATTAATTAACATCAACCATATTACTCGGGGGAGAAATAATAATTCATCTAAGAAACTTGCAGAAACTTGCATTGTAACCAAATTGCAACTTCCCTTATAGTTGAATTAAAACTGTTTGTGTGTGTGCGTGTTTGTGCTCGCCACAATACTCCCAAGTGGACTACCGCCATTCAATAACAAACAAACTACGAGGATACACTATACACAGCAGCAATTCGCATATAAATGGATTCGAGTGCGCGTTTTATTTGCTGAATCCAAATGAGTGCACAACGGACAGCTTGCGCATGTAAGTGCATCCGAAACAAAGCAATTCGAAGACAAACGAACTTGTGCATCAGTGTCTACCGCACACTGGAACATAGAAACACAAAGCAATTCCAATTCTATGGCGCTGAAGAGAGATTGTAGGAGGCAGGATGCAGGAGGCTTCATCACGATCGGAAAGACGCGCGTTATAGCTTGGCCATTGCACGGTTTAATATCGTGCAGTGCTCTGCTAAATTGTATCAGCTTGTTGAAGAGCATGTACACCAGGATGCTGTGGATGCGGGTGCGCTCTAGCAGCATAAGGACCAGGCCCATAGTGTTTAAGATGCTTCTATTTAATAAAGCAAACGACAGCTTTCTGTATTTATTGCACTTGCTTGTGTTTATTTTGCTGTTGTTCGCCGCTTTTCGTCCTGGGTGCAGTTCTTTAGCGTGCGAGTGTTATACAATTTTTGGAATGAAGTTGTTGGGCGGGAGGAGACTCCACTTGTTTTGGATGATTTGCGCTTTTATGTCATCTGTGCTGTGCTGTTGTCATAAGACATTGTCGATTTGCCTTATTTATACAGTGGAACTCCGAAAGAGTTGCTCGCAGTTTAAGATGGGAGTTACGAGTGTGTCTAGCTGAGGGTGGTATAGTACGATTTATCTTCAGAGCTGAGAACATAATGCTAGTCTGTATTAGGTAATGAATTCAAAGGAAATTATTCACTGAATCTGTGGGGGACACAGCTATAGCCTCTTTCAAACCGATTGCAACTAAGAGTGGAGCTAAATCAGGATGGTAACCATGGCGTTTGCACTTTATCCGGATTGTAGTTGGATGAGTAGGTGGGGGGGATTTGTTTAGGATCTGGTGTTTTTTAAATACGAATATCCTCTTTGGTAACTTTAAAATGAGCTTCCACAGAAAAATTAAATTTATAGGCATTCTGTGAACGTAAGAAACGCAAAGTAATGCATACTTAATAAATTGCTTAGAGAGTCTTCGATCTGCTTACAACTAAAGATTAAAAATTGAGCATGACAATCGAGGATCAAATAAATGCGTGTGTTCTTTTTAATTGTTTTTGAATAATCGATTGATCCAGCAAACCAATATTTGCCAGTGAAAATCTGTTGTTATAATATCTTTGGACTGTTTTAATTTACAAAACAAGTTTTTAAAAAACTAATGCTAATGCCAGTTTCATTTAGAAAAAGTTTAGTTTTTCAGATTTAAGCACCAACCTCGTCTGCAAATTTTATAAGCAACAATTTAATCAAAGTTGCTTAAGGGCGGTGAAAATTCCTACAAACTAGCGGACAACCAAACGCGTTTCAAATTCGAAAGTCCTACTCTTAGTGTATTCGACTACTAAGCGAGGAGTCTCAGGTTCGATTCCCAAAAAAAAACGTAATTCCATCTAAAGGTTTGTATTCCGCGAACGTCTGGCAAACATCCGAGAGCATAACAACTGCCATGAAAACAGCTTCCCAATTGGTCGTTTGGACTCGGCATAACATTGAAGATGCTTTCCATTCGTTTCGAAAATAAAAAACTCACCTAACTATTCATTTATTTTTAATTCGTACATAAAACATGTTAAAAATTAATGACAATAAGTTGGGTTATTAAATTGGTATTAAAAAATAGCCAAATCTGGGGGTTTTTTATAGTGGCGCAGTAGTAAGTATGTTGGACTACTAAGCGGGGGATCCCAGGTTCGAATTCCGCCAAAACTCAAACACCAACTTAGGGTTTTTTTTTCACTGCGCCACCTCTCGCGAACGTCTGACAAACATCCGAGGGTATAACTGTCTTGAAAGAGTTTCTCAATTAGCCGTTTCGAGTCGGCACACACAAAACGAATGGTTGTAAGAAGCTCGGTCTAGAGTCCCTCCGGACCTATTGCGCCAACTATTTATTTTTATTTATTTTTTATGGGGGGGGTAATATTTTGTCCAACTGGCAACGGTGGTGCGAGGACGATGAACATACATTTTCCAACCCCTGGGAGAAGGGAAATCTGGGAAAATTTGCACTTCTAAAATGGTTATGAATGAAAATTCGACCTTTGTGTTTATTGAGTATAGTAGGTGCTGTATACGATCATAATGAAATCCCGCTATAAAAAAGGAGCTGGCACAATTAATTGGTAGAATACCTTTCCAATAATCTTCTAACGGAATAACCTTTTTTTCAAGGATATTTAACTCGTGTTTATATTTTATTTTATTTACAAATGGTAAAAAGAGGTAAAGCTTTGATAAAAAATGCGCCTAAGAGAAAATATCTTCTTAAGAAAATTGTCACAGCGCATCTATCGAAGTTTCAACACTTTTTGGACAGAATATATTGTGGTAAATCAGGCACTTAGTGAATCAGACACTTAGTGAATCAGGCACTTAGTGAATCAGGCACTTAGTGAATCAGACCCTTAGGAATTGTGGTGAATCGGGCAATCTGTTTCCCTCTTCAAGTTCCACTTCCAATTGGAGACTGAAAATGTATAGTTAGTTAATTCTAGAACCATCTAGAGAAGATATGGAGTATACATCTGGAATCTATCTACTTCTGGAAAATTCGCCGATAGGTGGCAGCGCGGATATAAAAGGGGCGCGTTGACAACAGACAGTACAGTTGATTTTTAGCCCGCGATTGCTTAGTTCGAAAGAGTAATCGGTTGAGAGATAAATAAGTGTAAAGCGATTGGATTGAAACGTTTAAGAATTGATTTAAAGAGATAAATAAGTGTAAAGTAATAAAGTGAATAAAGCGATTGGATTGAAACGTTTAAGAATTGATTAAAGTGATATTGTTTTGAGAGATAGATAAGTGTAAAGTAATAAAGTGAATAAAGCGATTGGATTGATATTGTTTTGGTACTAAATAAGTGATTGAGTAGAAAGTGTAAATAAAGTGATTTTATTGGAACAGTTGAACAGAATAGTGTTTTATCTTTTCGAATCCCAGCCCAAATGTAACAATATCAATCGCTGCGACTTTGGTCTAAAAACAGTTTTGCTTAGGTCTAAATTTCGAGCCTTCAATATACTTCAGCTGATCATAAAAAAAACAAGTTCACCAAAAACAGGAGCTTTCCAGTTTAGCAGTACAATATGACTATACAGATACTCCACACGAGACCCTCGCAATCTTCGCCTATGATACGAAGGAATAGACGTTAGCAAAGGTCCAAGATGGTTAACATTAAGATGTACTTAAAATGTGTGGCTCGTGATTTTTGGGTCCTACTAGCTGCCATAACTTTAGGGAAATAGATTTAGCTCGTAGTAAGGAAACTGCAAACCTGTCTTCCAATATAGCTAAGTTGCGCGAATTGACAACAATGCTCCTGCTCGAAGAACCGCATCGATTTCAACTGGGTAGAAATTATATCTCACACAGTTCATCTCTGGCGTCTTCTGACTCCTCTTCTACTTACAGATAATGGATGGCAGTATCGAAATTTTCGCTCAGAGCTGAGAGGTCGAAGAAATATACACATATAATTCAAAAATGTTAGGTCAACATAGAAGTCAACAGGCAGCGACTTTTCTGGCATCGACATTGATTTTGGTTCCTCACTAAGAATGTTTTCCAAACCGATCACTAAAAGTCGTCTGCTTTGTACATATATTGCAGCCTAAGGTAATCTACGATCGGGACAGTACCCGATTTTGCACTTCTTCATACCTACTTCAGTTGGAGCCTTCAGGGATTTAAGAGCTGTTTCATAGCCCATCAATTTTATCCTTCATAATAGTACATAATCCTTTGCTCCACTCGCACAAAAGGTAGATTCATCCCACGGTGGATAGGGATACCCTAATTAGCTATATCTCAAGGTGCAGTCGGAAAGCACACCATCGTATTATGTGCGTCTGAGGTATCTTGATTTAAAAAAACTTAGGTATTTCACAGTTGATTTTATTTTTGTACACCAAGGCAAATAACTCGAAGAACAAGGTTGTTAAACCCTGATGAGTCACATTGGAATTGTAAAGGTATAATCAGGTTTGAAAGGATTTTTTCCATACAATAACTGTATATTACATTGTGAAATGCAACAAGGATAAATCCGTTTTACAGCACATCGCCCAGCGAATTGATCATAAGCTCGTGGATCTGCACATGTTCTGGCGTCGAAATAGCAAACAACACAGCCTGAGATATATCTTCTGGCTCCAAAATGAATGTCATTTGATCTAGGATTTCCATCGGCACGGATTCTGTTCGCACAAGTCCCGGACTGATGCTCTATTAAAAACAAAAAAATAAAAACAAAATAAAAGACAACATTTCAAATACTCACTGTGGTCTTAATTTTGGTTCCTAATGACCTCAGTTCATTTCGCAAAGTCTCGTTAATAGCGGTCACTGCGAATTTCGTTGCCGCGTAAATATTAAAACCAGAATCGCTGCCGACTTTGTGTCCCAGAGCACTGTTGATATTTACAATGTGACCGCTAAAGTTACGAGCCTTCATGCTTTTGAAGGCAGCCTGCGTTGCGTAGATAAGACCTTTGACATTTGTGTTTATAACTTCATCGATTTTCGTCGTATCAATATCGACCAGCATACCGAACCGAAGAATTCCAGCAT
The DNA here is from genome assembly GCA_946477585.1 of Cheilosia urbana. NCBI lineage: Eukaryota > Metazoa > Arthropoda > Insecta > Diptera > Syrphidae > Cheilosia > Cheilosia urbana. Next base: position 10,465,976 of record OX297854.1, on the reverse strand, counting down.
TATTCACGAGTATATCGGTGCCGCTGAGTGTATCCTCGATCCATGCGAAGGTTGCCTTAACGTCAGCCTCATTCGTGATGTCTACTTGCCGTGGATAGTACTTGTCCTGTATTGGTTTTGGAAGTCCTGAACGGTTTTTCTCTAAACGATCGATTCTACGTCCTAGTGCAACCACTCGTAGTCCAGCCTTCACCAAATCATCAGCGATGGCTTTGCCAATACCCGAACTGGCTCCGGTGACCACGGCTACACGATTTCTCCAACGATCCATTTCGAGCAATGTTATTCAGTTGACTAAAAGTGAATGCAAACTTTGTTTATTTTTTTAAAATATGAGCTTTTATACAAAAAAGAAGGCATTTCTCTGACTTGGGTATGCCAGTGTGTGTCCTGTGTCCATTACCAGTTTACCACACTCTCTTAATTTGTAAATTGTCAAAAACAAGGCCAGTGATGCATATCGGCTTTTTCAATTGTACAGAAAAATAAACAAAAATAGTAGACTTACAAAATACTACTTAATTTTTGGAAAGTTAGTATAAGACCAAACCCCAACATTAAAAATAAATATTTTAGGAAAGCCAGAAAAAAGTAATTTTATTAAATCTAACTAAAATACCCTAGATGGTTAGACGGTTATAAATTGTATAAATAGTACGGAAATTTCGGAAGTGGTACGTGCGTACTCCGGAAGTCAAAGAGACTTACCAATAAACTAAAAAGTTACGGTTTCAAATTTTAGTAGTTCACAGTGGGTATATTTGGCATACCAAATTGCGCAGTTGGTAGCTTCCCTAAATTTAAGGTCGAGACTAAATTTTTTTTGTATTTTTTTATTAGTAGGTACGGCGGAAATAGTGTCATTCAGTACAATAGTGCGCTTTTTGCAACTGTGACTCAGTCTCTTCCTCCGCTCTTATCTAATAGGTCAGTGTAACCAAAGTGGAATGTAAAGGGTTTTCCAATAAGAGGTGTTTTTTTGGTATTCAAATAAAAATGTCATTTTTTGAGATAAATAATCGGATGTTTATTTCATAATAAAGGAGGAGGTATGCCGTTAATAATAAAGAACAAAATCAGTCAAATGGCCACCAAGAGCACGCATTCAGGACCATATCCTTTCACAATAACACCTCTTATTGAATTACCCTTTATTTTTGGGAAGTATACATTTTCGCTTCAAATTTTATTTTGTTTTAAGGGTCTCTTTTTTTATAAAGAATTTATTCATTTTTGACCATAATTCCCTTTTTAAAACTCATGACGCATGTGTCTTTTCTGAAATAAATTAGAGGCCACCTTTTCGTTTGTTCAATTTCAAATCAAACTGACGAAATGGTTGTCCGTTTCCAGTCTTCAGTCATCATCAAGATACATTTTAAATCAATATTTTATTAAGAACCACATGGCCACACTGTCCAGAGTAGCGTTGACTTGTTAGCGTAGTTTATTTTTAGTCATCCTATTTCCAGTTTCCATTTCAAATTGATAGCTCGCTCTGTCACAGTCGTAGTGTTATTTAAGTATAATTCTAGAAACATGATAATGATAAATCATACGCATGTAGGTACATAATGATATATGCACAAAACGTTCAGGGCTACCATTTCGCTGGATATCCCCCAGATTTTTGATTTTTTTTTTTGCCGGGGGAGATCAGGAGTTTTTTTTTTTTTAATTCTATTTTATTTGTCTGTCGTGATAATAACCTTTTTGATGACCTTAAAATGTTTGTGTTAATTTAAAATGTATATTCGATCGATCCTTCAAAACTTTACTTGCCAATGGAATATATTCGTTCTAATCCATAAAACCCGGATAAGTGCCTCACCTTAAATGCCCCAATTCGATAGGCACTTATGCGGGCTAGGCAGTTATAAAAAAAAACATACCTCTAAATTTATTAAATAAAAAAATAAAAAAATATTTTTTTTTGTATAACGAAAAACATTTAATTTTATTTAAAAAATAACGAAATACATAAAATTACATTTTTATTTTGGATTTTCAAAGCTAGAAACAATAGAAAGCGCCTAAGGAAAAAAAAAAACGTTTGTATTTTTTCAGCTGATATCACAAATGTGTAATTACTTAAAATAATTTTCCTCAGGTAAATTTCAATAAAGTTATACAAAATAGAAGGCAATTAAGCGGGAAAGGTAGCTAAGCGAAAGGTACTTATAAGATGAGTTTTATATGAAAAAAATCCTAAGAATTTTGGTTCTCAAAAAAAAAAAGGTTAGGTACTTATGCGGGTTAGGCACTTAAGCGAGAGGCACTTATCCGGGGCTTACTGTATCTTTGGACTATTTTTGTTTACAAAACAAGTCTTTCAAAAAAGCTAATGCCAGTTTCATTAGGAAAAAGTTATAGTTTTTTATTCCTTAAATATTTTTCCGGATTTAATTTAATTAAACAATTTCATCGAAGTTGCGTAAGGTATGTGTAAATTCCTACAAAATGATAAGTATTGGTACCTACCTAAACAGATTCGAGTGTGGACTAAATTTAGAATTTATTTCGTTTTTAAGTCTAAGAACTTTTTTGCTTTTGCTTCAGCCTGCATACCTATTCTTTTAATATTAAAACCCGTGAAATAGCGATTGGAGCTATCATACGTCTGTATGGCAACCCTCCAAAAAGCGCAAGATCTTACCATACCAATCGGCCAGTGTAAACATGAGTGAACTTGGGCAAGGCCAAGGTAATAAGAAATTAACAGACCAGATTGTAAAATGTTAATTTTTAACAAGTAATAGGGAATCGACTCAAGCATTCAGCAGTCTACTACAAGCGACCCCTCTACTGGAACAACATGCCATTAAAAATGTTGATGACTACCAGCAACAGGATTGTGTATACTTTTCTTTACAAAGTTACCTACCTATACCTACTCAATCCAAGAATGACTACACACCAAATTGAGTTGTTAAAAAATATAATTTAAAAGCTTTTCGCCCCAATGTGTTCAATGTTGGTCATTTATAGCATCGCTGGTCGCTGCTATTCATATGTTGTAACTATAAGTATAGGTACCTAAATTTATTTCTGTAGCTGTGGAAAAGCTTTGCGCGTAATGCTTTTGCCTCAGAGAGTCATTAAGATCTACCTACCTACCGTTGGATTTGTATACCATTTTGTTGGAGATTCCGACTAAAATATGTAGGTATACTTTTTTTTTTTTTTTTGGATAGAATAATTAGAAATCAGAAAAAGCGTGTTTAATTTGTTTATAATACTGTGTGAGAGACTGATACCTAGTAGCCAAAATAAAAAATATTTTCGAATTGTAAACAAGAACAGAAGAATTAGATGTGTTGCCATTGGAGGCGTACTCAACATAGGTACCATGCAAAAAGTTTAATATAAGAGTTAACTGATTTTCAAACTTGAATACCTTTCTATAATTTGTTTAAGTAAGTTTTTTTGAGAAAAACTATGTACGGACTCTTATTTAGAATACTGATATTATTTTTAATATGTATTTTGAACAATATCATTATAGCGGTTTTCGCAAAACTTGCGGCAGACAGAACAGTACCAAATATCGCAATGTTTAGTTTGAAAAATACCATTGGTTAACTATTTAGCTGAAACCAATTATAATTTATTGTTCGGAATGTTATCATTATATGGTTTTTAAAGTTTTATCGAAATCGAGAATGGGGTTCTCGAGGTATGAGCAGTTTTTAAAATTAGCGTTTTCGGTGAGCAACGGCTCCCACAATTTCTCTCAGGGGTTGGTTTTCTGTTTGCATTTCTATATGAGCCGGTCACCAACTCTCCACAGAGTGGAATAGGACAAAAATATCAAGAGGTACGAGAAAAAGTCCAGAAGCCAGGTCAAAATTGGAATGCTTTAGCATTAAGGAACAATGGTGAACTTGAGTTATTTAAACGAATGAAGCATTCATATCTACAGCTCGTACGTTGTGCGTCTGCATTTATAAGAGGGTGATGAAATAGTAAAAAGACTGAAATGTGTTCAGGAAAATGATAAGGTAATGGAAGGTCACCTGTTTGACAGGAAAGTAAGAAGCTAAGGAAGTATTGAAAGTGGTATTGTGAAAGGGCATTTTTCTGAGTCGATTTGTCACAAACAAAAAATTTACGGAAGCGTCTGGAGGGTTTTAAAAAATTGCGACAAATATTCGAATCTTTTCAAGTGCTGATTGGTTCGATGAAATTTTGTGCTTGACCCTCGGCTATTGGGTTAATGTGAGAACCCAGATTTTAACTAAAATTTGCGAGAATTGATGGAAAATTTTATTCAGAAACAAAATCCGAAGAGATTTCTTATGATATTCCAATTTGTTTGAGGACAATTATCGTTCCTTGTAATTAGTATTTTGTATACTACTGGAGGAATATCTTTTTAAATCTTGAATAAAATGCAATGGGATTTTTTCGACACCAGCTGGCTAAATTCGTCGCTAAGCAGCAACTTGAAGCAGCTATTTACGTGCGACCTTCTTCGACACAATAGATTGCTGTGCAGATAATCAAGGCCTCTTGTGTTTGTGTTTCAACAAAAGCAGATTTGCATAGCCCTATTACTACTTCCCTGCTCTTCTCAAAGTACATATGCAAAGCTTCTCCTTACTGTCCAGCGCCAGTGGTCTCAGTTTTGGAACACATAGGAAAAAAGGGATTTTGTAGCCATTTTCGACTTAAAACTTACTTCGTAGGGGAAAAAAGGACAGCCTCCTTATTTAAAACTGTTTGATGTAAACGCAGGTATTTTTTAATTATTAAAAAAAGCCTGTAAACGAGGACTTGCATGCATGTTTTTTTTAGTTTCCCAAGGTTTTCTTATGTCCAGCTTTGTTTGCAAGGATGTCAGTTCCACCAAACGTACGTTCGAACCATTAAATCCATTCATTTTAAGCCATGCGTTCTTCGCAACGATGCAACCTGTGAATTTGATTTTTGAGGTGAATGTCGGGAATCAACTTGAAAACAGCTGCCCGAAATTTACTCTGATCTCAAAATAATATATATGGCTTTTAAAATATAGGATAGGCTTTATCGGTATCCACTGTCTAAAAGCGGAGATCTAAGCTGCTATATGGCATACATTTTTTATCAAATACCTTATAGCTATAATATCATTCGATTCGTTGAAATAGAAATGATTTCTCTTATTCCAAGATCAATTATATGAAGACTTCTGTAAATCGAGCCTATAACACAGAACAACAAGTCAACAGGCACTTGTTGAATTATATTTATTTGACAAGTGTAGACTTAAGCTGTAACACAACAAAAACCGTAACAATTGTTAAAATTGAAAATTTCCCTCGACTTGTTGAATCAGTTTAACAAGTCACTCACACGCAATGAGCCGAAGAATTTGCGATTTTCTCCCTAACACTAAGCGCCTTGCTTTTATTAGTTGGCGAACGTAAATTATGAGAGAGAATTTCGGTCAGATAATAAACAACTTGTGCTGGCACACGAAATTCTTCAACGAACAAATTGGAATCTATTTTGAAATTTATTCTTTCTTTAAATACATTTATATTTCGTAAATTTTCACTGTCACTGTCTGACTCAGAATCGAAAAAAAAAAAACATTTTTAATGGAAAATTGGCAAACACTAAATAAGTTTTAAATGTCCTTCCTGTATTATCACTTTGCAAACACTATTGCAAATGTTTAATTCTTACAAGTCGGGCACCGTCGGTTCGAATCAATCATCTTTTTAACAAATGCTTTCTCTTTTCTTCAAGCACTTGTTGTTTCCAGTTACAGAAACAGCAGAATTATCAAATTTCCCACTTGTTGCATTGCTCTAAAACAACTGTTAAAGTGCTCGCAGACTGGTTAGTATGTGTTACACAAATTTTCAACAGTTGTTGAATTTCACTTGTTTAACAAGCACTTTTTAAATTGTGTTAGAGGCCCCTGGTGATCCATCACATCACAAGTATACAAGTATTCTTCTACAACAACCTTATGATCAGAGAATTTTTTCATTATTGTATATTCCGAACCGCTTTTCGTATATAAAATTCAATGAACAACCAACCTCTTTTTTTGGCAGCCGACCAAAAGGTCGATGACTAAAATATCAGCCCTCTTGTCGTTTACTGATTACTCAATCTGTTTTACAACAATAAAATGCAGTACTCTCGTCAATATTATTTTATTTATGAAAAATGTCAATTAAACAAGAAAAACGAGATAACAATAAAGACAACGTCAAAGATTCACAGCTTCGCTCACAGTGGCTCGACGGTTAACTCGTGAATCTGAACATGCTCCGGTGTCGAAATTGCAAACATCACTGCCTGAGATATGTCTGCTGCTTCCAAGGCTGGTGTATCATTTTCCAGAATTTCCTCGGGAACCATTTCCGTCTTCACTATTCCCGGACTTATGCTCTATTTCAAGAAAACAAACTTATTACTGAGCAGCACATATTTCTCACATACTCACAGTGGTCTTAATTTTGGTGCCCAAAGCCCGGAGTTCGTTCCGCAAGGTCTCATTTATTGCCGTCACTGCAAATTTCGTTGGTGGGTAGATGTTAAGTCCTAATGGTGCGGTAACAGTTTTGTGGCCCAATATACTGTTAATGTTTACAATGTGACCGCTAAAGTTCCTGTCCTTCATGCTTTTAAACGCCGCTTGAGTTGCATAGATAAGGCCTTTGATATTTGTATTTATAACATCGTCGATGTCCTTGGTATCAATGTCGACCAGCAGGCCAGACCGAAGCACTCCAGCATTATTGACAAGGATGTCTGTTCCACCGAGTGTGTCCTCGATCCAGGCGAAGTTTTCTTCCACATCAGCCCTATCGGTGATGTCAAGTTTCCGCGGATAGTAGTTCTCTTGCAAGTCGGAGGGTAGCTCTGAACGGTTTTCCTCTAACCGGTCAATCCTACGGCCAAGGGCTACCACTTTTAGTCCGGCCTTAACTAAATCCTCTGCGATGGCTTTACCAATACCCGAACTGGCTCCGGTTATGACAGCAACACGATTGTTCCAACGCTCCATTGCACTCGGTGTTATTCGTTTGGCTTTCGCTAATCAAATGAGATACCTACCGTCCAGACTGCTGGCTGGTCTTATGCAAAAATAAATAATGCAATTTCCTCCAACGTTCTGTAATCTTTCACAAAGCCAATGAGTTTGCCAGCGTACGTTATCGTATTCGTCGGATTTTCAAGTTTTGTTGTGCCAAAGGTGGTTGCTATGGGAATAGTGCTGCAAATTTATTGCTCTCAAATATCAGTTCCCTGTTGCGAAATCCAGATAGGTATATATCGTATATGTGAATGGAAATTATACCTGTGGTTCAATCGATATCTGAGAACAAGCCAATGAACTCGATGTTCGTATTTTGGTTCCAATTTTACCTAAAAAATTACTAATTAATGTTTGTGATATGCAACCATCACAGATGTCCTCCCAGAAAAATTTATTTTTGGCCTTTTTCCGTGCAGCTTTTTGTGTTTGAGTATACGTAAGCTTGCCTTTGCAATTTCTTTGAAGTTAGTCCCCAAATTCCCACCCAAAAACGGGCAAAAAGACACTTGACAGTAAAACATAAAATTCAAATGTTCTCTCCCACGGAATCTTGGACTTTGTTTGGGGTCCGTTTTGCGTTCGAAAATGTTCATATTTATAGAAGACGATTTTGCGTAGAGTATTTTCAATTCAGATACGAATAGCTCCTCGCTAATGGCAGCGTCATTCTCGGGTCTCCCCATACTAAGCTGAAGCGCGCGGTCGATACGTTCATAGCCGGTTGTGTTGCAGATGGGTTGGCGAGAGCACTTTTGCAATACACTCTACATGTTAGTGGAATCAAACAAAAACATGAACAGGGGCTTAAATACATCGGAGTCTGATTCACGACATAAAAACCAGCTCTATTGAGGTTCTCCGGGTTGGGGTCGTTTTACAAAATTTGCTTTCAAAATTCTGCCTTACAGAATTCTGCCTTACAAAACTCTGCAGCCAATAAAAATAATAATAATGGAAATTGCATAATTTTGTAAAGCAGTGTTGTCGAGAACATTTTCTTTTTTTCTCTTTTCGCTTGTAATTTTTTCAAGTTATTTTTTTTTTTTTTTGTTTTTGTAATTCTGTTTTCTCATTTTAAATTTCTGTTTTCTTAATTCTGATTTTTTTTTAATTAAATTTTCCATTTTTTAATAGATATAGAATTTTTGTTTCTATGCTGCATTTTGTATGTATGTATTTTTATTGTTAAACGAAAGTACTTTTTTAATTTAAATTTTATACAATTCAAATGTGTAGCCTTGAATTCCCTCCTGGGAGGAAAATAAAAGGGGCTGTGGATATTTTACTGGAAAATAATGATTTTAGTTTTATTTGAAATGAAACTATGTATGGTTTTGAGGAAGACTGATGAAATGGCCTTTTCTGTTCACCGAATTATTTTTTATAGTGTAAAGGCAATCACTTAGAAACGAACTTGCTAGGAATAGCCTTAGAGAATTCAGAGTTCTTACCTACTCGCTGGTTGGAAGAATTATGAAATAACCAACTTTTCGGCTGTCCTTTTATACTGCCAAAATTAAGCTTTTACATTTGAAAGACGAACCTCATTCAAAATTGCTAGCGATCGACTTCACAATAAAAACACCTATATTGAATAGTAGAAAGCTTTTTATGTTAAAGTCTTAGTCTTAAACGAACGTGCTTGACAGCATCACAGCAGTGTTGTTATATCGCGGGATTTATCCCTTCTTGTGGATACAAATTTCTTGTTATCAAATTTTTCTAGTCCCAAAAAACAATCATGGTAATGTCGCAAACTGTTTTCCCTATACTAAAGGTTAATTAACCGTGATTTTCTATTCGTGTAATAGAAATTTTACTTATAAAACTGGATTTTGAGGTATCGTGGTACTTTGAAAGTGAATTTGAGTACGGTGAAAAGGAGAAAAAAGGGGAAAATAACCACGCTTCGTGATAAATAAAGAGAGAGTGACAACCAAACTGCATCAAATATCAAAATAAATATCAAATATCAAATAGTTACAGACTCATTGTTCTGTTAAAAATTTCATTATAAAGGGAAAAGCTCTCTTCCTAAAATTTGTATGGACCCTGCAAGGCCTTAGCTTTAGTTGCTTTGGATGAACTTTGTGGCGGCAATGAGTTAATTTTATTCATACTGCCTTTCCAATGTAGTTATATGTACATTCATATGGAGTGAGCTTCCAAATGGTTTCCTACGAAATGTTGCTGCACTCCAAACGAGCACCCTTCGCATATTTGTAGTTGATGAGTGATTTTAAAACTCTTTTCCGCATATTTCACAATAGATTAATCGTGGGAGGGGATTTTAATGCCAAGAATAAATATTGGAGATCTAGACTAACAAACACTAGAGGTAGAGAACTTTATAAATGTATTAAAGAAGATGGCGCGAAATACCACTCGACGGGAAAACTTACCTATTGGCCGGCCAACAGATAGGAATAAGCCCTGCCTTATTTTTCCCAAAACTAAACCATCCACCAACTCAAACCCAACTACAACCTCATTCTCCAATCGTTCTCTTAGCCTTTCTATAGTTTCATCACGGTTTTGAGTAATCTGGATATGCGAATCGATCTCATCAGAATCAACAGAACACACGACCTTACAGTGGCAATTCGTGATTTCTGAACCCTCACCTACGACACCGGTTAGGGAATTCATCGGATCAGCAGTTCCAGCGGAAGGACAGCGGCTTAGTGCATCAACATGACCCATGTTGACACCACCAAGATGCTGAATGGTATAATTATAATTTTCTAACTCCAGCGCCGATCTAGCAATCCTACGATTGAGCTGCTTTTTGCTAAGCGTCAGTATCAGCGAATTACAATCTGTAACTATTTTGTACGGTATTTTATCTAAATAAACATCGAAACGTCGCAAGGCATAAATAACTGCCAGGGTTTCTAATTCGAAACTGTGGTACCTCGTCTCAGCAGCGGTGGTGGCTTTAGAAAAATACATAATCGGATGCATCCTCCCATCCGACTGGCGCTGCAAAATGGCTGCCCCGAAGCCAGAAGAGCTAGCGTCGCAATGCAATTCGGTTTGTTTGGTTGGGTCATAAATGGAAAGCACTGGTGCTAAAGACAGTCTTCTTTTCAACTCGTCAAACGCACGCTTACATTCTTCCGTAAAAACGAATTAAACTCCATCGAGAGTCAAGCGCTGCAAGGGCCTCGCAATCCTAGCAAAATTTGGAATAAATTTCCTGAAGTATGAAAACAATCCCAAGCACGTCTTCGTCTCCCTTTGGTCTCTGGGTGTGGGGTACGCTCGAATGGCTTCTATATGGGAATTACTTGGGCATCCCTCTGAGTTGATACGATAACCAAGATACTATATGTCACTGTAGCCAAACTTACACTTATTCAATTTCAACTCAAGCCCCTTCTCCTTCATTCTCCTTAATACCTTCGCCACTAATTTCAGATGTGCCTCAAAGTCACCTGTTCCTATAATAATGTCATCCATGTAAATGATGATAAGACCTCTGTCAACTAAATCTCTAAAAATATTATGAATGTATCTTTGGAAAACAGCCGGAGCATTCCGCAATCCGAAGGGCATTCGCACATACTCAAATTGACCAAAGGGGGTAACAAAGGACGTATATTTTATAGAATCGGGTGCCATTTTTACATGGAAAAATCCATTACGCAAATCAAGAGTTGTAAAATACTTTTTTCCACCCAAATATTCTATACAGTCCTCAATTAAGGGCAACGGATAATTATCTCTTACAGTCAACTTATTCAGCGGTCGGTAATCTACACATTTTCGGATCTCACCATTCTTTTTCTTAACTAACACTATCGCGGAGGCATACGGAGAATCACTTGGCCTAATAATATTTTTCTCTAATAATTCGTCAGTGATCTTTCGTAGTTCATTTTTTTAATGAAACGATAACCGACGGGACAACGAGTGAAAAGGCGTATCATGCGTTAGCCTAATATGCATCTCGTAGTCGTATGGTTTTATTTCAATCTCATCTGGTTCTAAATAATTATCTCGAATGGTTTCTAGGAGTGCTTCGGAACGTTGTTTATCTAAAACAGGATCAACGTCTACCTCGGACGGCACGGTGCCTATTTCGATTGACATAATCTCTCTCAGAGAATCTTCATCAGCTTCACAAACCCCTTCCGGCCATACTACAGTTCCCAACTCATTTTTATTACCGCTTTCACTTTGTCCCATAATCCCATCAGCAACTAAATGATCCTCTACTTCTTTTACATTATTAAAAGTGTTCAAACTAAGCGCACAGAAATGAGATTTTTCTTCATTACGATATTTATTGAAAGTATTTGAAATTACAGTTTCTGGGGTTAAATAACATAAATGTATACCGAATCGATCCAAAAAATCGCGACCTAATATCAGTGGAATCGTCATTGTGTCATCTGTGACTACATTTAAAATTATATGTTTCGTGTTGTTTCTGAATTCTATTTCGGCTTCGATTTTTCCGTATGTAAGTAATTTCTGTTGACCGAGGCCGCTATACTTCGATACTACGGGAAGGCTTTGTATTCTATACGGCACGTCTGATTTTCGAACAAAATTAGTCGGACTGCCGGTGTCAGAGATAAATATTTTTTCAATTTCTTGCGCTTACTTTGGTCAACAAAGGCAACACTTACCAAATTAATATTATCTACTGTGCTGTAGAAATCATCTTCTTCGTTTTGCCTACAATAAGTTGCAGCATCGGTGACATCGGTTGCATCGGTAACAGCAGCGGCAGTCCTCTTGACGTTCGGGATCTTCTTCGGGTTAGGGCAGCTACGATGGTCATGACCAGTCTTCCAGCAGCGGAAACAGCTGTTATCGGGCCTTTTTTCGTAGGGGCATTTGCTTTGATAATGTCCCAATCGCGTACAATTATAGCATCGGACTTCTGTTGCCTCAGTTGAATCGGTCCTAACGGAGGTCCTGGTCATCGGTATTCGCGGCTTAATGGCAGTGGTTTCACTCTTCGCGGACAGTCGGTTTGCACGTCGCTGTTCATACAAGTCCAAAGAATCTTTGAACTGGTCCATCGTCCGTGAGTTCATCAAAAGGTGTGATTCTGCTGAAGTGTCTTGCATACCATCGATAATGAAGCCAATCAGCTCGAACTCATCTATGTAGTTGCAGCGGGCAGCGATATTCTCCATCTCCAGGACATATCGGCGTATGTTGTCTTTTTTATTCCATCTGTGGTTGGCCAGAGTCTTGTATATTTCGCTACGGCCGATGGTACGACCGAATTCTCTGACCAACATTGCCTTTAATTCACCGTAGTCAAAGGCGTCTTTGTTGAGAAGCAGTTTAGCTGTGCCTGTCAGTGAGTTGCACAGTGATGTATAGCGGAATAAATCGTCGGCTCCCACCTTTCGAAATTGCGCAAGAAATCGTGCACATTGTATGATCTGGTTTCACCATCGAACTTGGTGATGGCATGTTCGATATCCCGAAAGGTCAATCGGGTTGTTGGGACAGCAGAGGCCGTAGATGTCTGTGCCGCTGTCTGGATGGGTTGCGGCTCCGCTCGTTCCAGCCTGGCAATAGATTGTTGTAACGTCAGGATCTCGTGCCCAGTGATGCCATTCTGGCATTTTTAATGCTAGATCTAGCATTTTCGAACACTTGAAAGCATTTTTTTAAAAAAGGAAAATGCCAGATGCTGTTTTAGCATTTTTTCGAATTTTTGTATTTTTCGATAATTGCTCTGGAGTTTGTACATTAAGCTGATATACAGTGCATAGAAGTTTAAGATGTTTCCCACCACTTTCCCACGCATATGATATGTGAAACGTGCGAACGGATAATGTGTGAGTACGATTAATCGTGTCTATTGGGTACGTGGAGATAAGAATCAGACCAAAAACTTAAATGTTAAAAAAAGAACCAGAGAGTTCTTCTATTTAAAAAAACATCTATGTAACAAAGTCAGTCGTGGAACGTACCGACATATAAAAGTACACTAAGTTCTTACTTTATTAAGGTTTAAGGTAGAACACGACAAATTAAGAGAGACATTTTTTTATTTAATCATTATTGACTAAAATTTGGTGGGTTCACTGGTCAAGTTTTTAAAACCTTTCGAATTGGGCGTAATGAAAAGAAAACTTCCCAAGTAAGCCCACAAAATTTAAGTCAGCAACAGTCATCAACTTTTAAGTCGCATGTATATTTTCAAAATGACAATAGGCAGACACTTCAAATGAAAAATCTTAGATTTATGAGCTCTACCGATCAACCAAATTTTATTATTCTACAGCCATCGGAAGTCCTCCATATAATTGACAACAATTTTGAGAAAGTGGATGGATACCACGTCCCCTTATAAAGAAACCTCAATTATTCCTTTGATTGCACCACAAGACATACCGCTGTGCAAAATTAGAAGATTTCACGATGTCGGGGAGTACTCCATAATTTTGATGTCAGTCAGTCGGTTACGGTTTTTGTGATTTTGAAGCCCTATATTTCAGGAACCACTTATGCTAAAAAGTTTACTGGGGCGCTTGTGCTTGATCAACTTAGCAAATATTCCGAATTTGAATATTCTGACTTCATTGATACTGGAGATAGAGGAGGGTCAAAAATCGCCTGAGTTTGTTCCTGTAAAAAGGGTGTAGTGCTAGAACTTCGCTGGGTACTACCATGTCCTTTGATACATGGGCTTATTTATTGAGACATGTGGTAAAGGATTTATTTATCTTTGGTGGACCTCAAACACAAAAAAAAGTCACCCACTGTAGTTACTGTTGATATTTTTTTGTTTTGTTTTTTTCTGAAGACTGATACTTTAATGTTTAAAAAAAATAAAATTCATTGTTTAAAAAAACATGATTTTTATATTTTTTATTTTCTGGGATATTTTTAGGGTCGAAATTCCTAACTCAATATATAGATAAGTAAAAAAATGCATTCAGATGAAATTGAAGCTAAAAAGACAAAGTAATATATTTTTTTTAAAAAAGCTTGTGAAAACACTTTTTTTTTGTCTAGCATTTTTATTTTTTATCTCCATACATTCTAGCATATTTTTTTTTTCAATCTAGCATTTTCTTTTTTGAAATTCTGGCAACACTGCTCGTGCCGTTTGCGCAGTATGGTCAACTTGCGATCCAACTCCGCTTCGATCTCTTCAGTGGCGACGGGGTTTTCATCAATTGTGTGCTCAGCGTCCGCATATATGTCTGCGTCATCACCGCGGTTTGTAGCATCTGTGTCTTCAGTGGCATCGGTTGGGCATATGGCAACAGTAGCGCTCCGGTTTTTTTCAGCATCTTCGTCGGTGTTGATTCCTCTTCCATTAGGGGCACTAGTGATCGTACTCAAATTTTCATACATTTCCCTTAAGCGGGAAATGGCCGCAGTTTCTGGTACTTCAATGCCCGCATTGCGTAGGGCATTTATTAATTCTATTTTTGATACGCTGTCAGACATGGCTTGTTTTAAAATTTTTTTTGTATTTAATATTTATATTATAAAATTTTCACTTGGGTATATCTACCCCACATCTGAGTTTTAAAACTTGTTCGTTTCTTTATTTTTTTAAAATATGTTTTTATTTTATTATTCGTACACTATGTGACTTCTTTAGTCTTTTCTCGTTAATGGCGTCCTTCTACTACTTGCCCGCATAACCAGCCAACGACCAACACAAACCATATAGAATGAGCTATCTCATTGGTAGATAAAACAACTGATGCCATTGGCTGGATATCGAACTGTCAAAAATAGAGTACTTAACCATTACTTTACATGGGATACTTAACCATCACTTTACATGGGATCGCTTAAAGAATTAAAGTCTAATGGCTTCGCTAGATTACAGTTTGAAAAATACTATTGGTTAACTATTTAGCTGAAACCAATTATAAGTTATTGTTCGGAATATTATCATTATATGGTTTTTAAAGTTTTATCGAAATCGAGAATGGGGTTCTCGAGGTATGAGCAGTTTTTAAAATTAGCATTTTCGGTGAGCAACGGCTCCAACAATTTCTCTCAGGGGTTGGTTTTCTGTTTGCATTTCTATATGAGCCGGTCACCAACTCTCCACAGAGTGGAACAGGACAAAAATATCAAGCTTTAGCATTAAGGAACAATGGTTAACTTGAGTTATTTAAACGAATGAAGCATTCATATCTACAGCTCGTACATTGTGCGTCTGCATTTATAAGAGGGTGATGAAATAACTAGTAAAAAGACTGAAATGTGTTCAGGAAAATGATAAGGTAATGGAAGGTCACCTGTTTGACAGGAAAGTAAGAAGCTAAGGAAGTATTGAAAGAAGTATTTTGTAAGGATACGTTATCGAAGGAGCTGGTACTTTTCTGAGTCGATTTGTCACAAACAAAAAATTTACGGAAGCGTCTGGAGGGTTTTAAAAAATTGCGACAAATATTCGAATCTTTACTTTAAAGGCAATCTTTTCAAGTGCTGATTGGTTCGATGAAATTTTGTGCTTGACCCTCGGCTATTGGGTTAATGTGAGAACCCAGATTTTAACTAAAATTTGCGAGAATTGATGGAAAATTTTATTCAGAAACAAAATCCGAAGAGATTTCTTATGATATTCCAATTTGTTTGAGGACAATTATCGTTCCTTGTAATTAGTATTTTGTATACTACTGGAGGAATATCTTTTTAAATCTTGAATAAAATGCAATGGGATTTTTTCGACACCAGCTGGCTAAATTCGTCGCTAAGCAGCAACTTGAAGCAGCTATTTACGTGCGACCTTCTTCGACACAATAGATTGCTGTGCAGATAATCAAGGCCTCTTGTGTTTGTGTTTCAACAAAAGCAGATTTGCATAGCCCTATTACTACTTCCCTGCTCTTCTCAAAGTACATATGCAAAGCTTCTCCTTACTGTCCAGCGCCAGTGGTCTCAGTTTTGGAACACATAGGAAAAAAGGGATTTTGTAGCCATTTTCGACTTAAAACTTACTTCGTAGGGGAAAAAAGGACAGCCTCCTTATTTAAAACTGTTTGATGTAAACGCAGGTATTTTTTAATTATTAAAAAAAGCCTGTAAACGAGGACTTGCATGCATGTTTTTTTTAGTTTCCCAAGGTTTTCTTATGTCCAGCTTTGTTTGCAAGGATGTCAGTTCCAACAAACGTACGTTCGAACCATTCAATCCATTCATTTTAAGCCATGCGTTCTTCGCAACGATGCAACCTGTGAATTTGATTTTTGAGGTGAATGTCGGGAATCAACTTGAAAACAGCTGCCCGAAATTTACTCTGATCTCAAAATAATATATATGGCTTTTAAAATATAGGATAGGCTTTATCGGTATCCACTGTCTAAAAGCGGAGATCTAAGCTGCTATATGGCATACATTTTTTATCAAATACCTTATAGCTATAATATCATTCGATTCGTTGAAATAGAAATGATTTCTCTTATTCCAAGATCAATTATATGAAGACTTCTGTAAATCGAGCCTATAACACAGAACAACAAGTCAACAGGCACTTGTTGAATTATATTTATTTGACAAGTGTAGACTTAAGCTGTAACACAACAAAAACCGTAACAATTGTTAAAATTGAAAATTTCCCTCGACTTGTTGAATCAGTTTAACAAGTCACTCACACGCAATGAGCCGAAGAATTTGCGATTTTCTCCCTAACACTAAGCGCCTTGCTTTTATTAGTTGGCGAACGTAAATTATGAGAGAGAATTTCGGTCAGATAATAAACAACTTGTGCTGGCACACGAAATTCTTCAACGAACAAATTGGAATCTATTTTGAAATTTATTCTTTCTTTAAATACATTTATATTTCGTAAATTTTCACTGTCACTGTCTGACTCAGAATCGAAAAAAAAAAAACATTTTTAATGGAAAATTGGCAAACACTAAATAAGTTTTAAATGTCCTTCCTGTATTATCACTTTGCAAACACTATTGCAAATGTTTAATTCTTAAAAGTCGGGCACCGTCGGTTCGAATCAATCATCTTTTTAACAAATGCTTTCTCTTTTCTTCAAGCACTTGTTGTTTCCAGTTACAGAAACAGCAGAATTATCAAATTTCCCACTTGTTGCATTGCTCTAAAACAACTGTTAAAGTGCTCGCAGACTGGTTAGTACGTGTTACACAAATTTTCAACAGTTGTTGAATTTCACTTGTTTAACAAGCACTTTTTAAATTGTGTTATAGGCCCCTGGTGATCCATCACATCACAAGTATTCTTCTACAACAACTTTATGATCAGATAATTTTTTCATTATTGTATATTCCAAACCGCTTTTCGGTAATAAAATTTAATGAACAACCAACCTCTTTTTCTGACAGCCGACCAAAAGGTCGATGACTAAAATATCAGCCCTCTTGTCGTTTACTGATTACTCAATCTGTTTTACAACAATAAAATGCAGTACTCTCGTCAATATTATTTAATTTATGAAAAATGTCAATGAAACAAGAAAAACGAGATAACAGTAAAGACAACGTCAAAGATTCACAGCTTCGCTCACAGTGGCTCGACGGTTAACTCGTGAATCTGAACATGCTCAGGTGTCGAAATTGCAAACATCACTGCCTGAGATATGTCTGCTGCCTCCAAGGCTGGTGTATCATTTTCCAGAATTTCCTCGGGAACCATTTCCGTCTTCACTATTCCCGGATTTATGCTCTATTTCAAGAAAACAAACTTATTACTGGGCAGAACATATTTCTCACATACTCACAGTGGTCTTAATTTTGGTGCCCAAAGCCCGGAGTTCGTTCCGCAAGGTCTCATTTATTGCCGTCACTGCAAATTTCGTTGGTGGGTAGATGTTAAGTCCTAATGGTGCGGTAACAGTTTTGTGGCCCAATATACTGTTAATGTTTACAATGTGACCGCTAAAGTTCCTGTCCTTCATGCTTTTAAACGCCGCTTGAGTTGCATAGATAAGACCTTTGATATTAGTATTTATAACATCGTCGATGTCCTTGGTATCAACGTCGACCAGCATGCCAGAACGAAGCACTCCAGCATTATTGACAAGGATGTCTGTTCCACCGAGTGTGTCCTCGATCCAGGCGAAGTTCTCTTCCACATCAGCCTTGTCGGTGATGTCAAGTTTCCGCGGATAGTAGTTCTCCTGCAATTCGGAGGGTAGCTCTGAACGGTTTTCCTCTAACCGGTCAATCCTACGGCCAAGGGCTACCACTTTTAGTCCGGCCTTAACTAAATCCTCTGCGATGGCTTTACCAATACCCGAACTGGCTCCGGTTATGACAGCAACACGATTGTTCCAACGCTCCATTGCACTTGGTGTTATTCGTTTGGCTTTCGCAAATCAAATGAGATACCGTCCAAAAATAAATAATGCAATTTCCTCCAACGTTCTGTAATCTTTCACAAAGCCAATGAGTTTGCCAGCGTACGTTATCGTATTCGTCGGATTTTCAAGTTTTGTTGTGCCAAAGGTGGTTGCTATGGGAATAGTGCTGCAAATTTATTGCTCTCAAATATCAGTTCCCTGTTGCGAAATCCAAGTTGGTATATATGTGAATGGAAATATACCTGTGGTTCAATCGATATCTGAGAACAAGCCAATCAACTCGATGTTCGTATTTTGGTTCCAATTTTACCTAAAAAATTATTAATTAATGTTTGTGACATGCAACCATCACAGATGTCCTCCCAGAAAAATTTATTTTTGGCCTTTTTCCGTGCAGCTTTTTGTGTTTGAGTATACGTAAACTTGCCTTTGCAATTTCTTTGAAGTTAGTCCCCAAATTCCCACCCAAAAACGCCCAAAAAGCCACTTGACAGTAAAACATAAAATTCAAATGTTCTCTCCCACGGAATCTTGGACTTTGTTTGGGGTCCGTTTTGCCTTCGAAAATGTTCATATTTATAGAATGTTATAATTTAGCTTTTGCGTAGAGTATTTTCAATTCAGATACGAATAGCTCCTCGCTAATGGCAGCGTCATTCTCGGGTCTCCCCATACTAAGCTGAAGCGCGCGGTCGATACGTTCATAGCCGGTTGTGTTGCAGATAGGTTGGCGAGAGCACTTTTCCAATACACTCTACATGTTAGTGGAATCAAACAAAAACATGAACAGGGGCTTAAATACTTCGGAGTCTGATTCACGACATCAAAAACCAGCTCTATTGAGGTTCTCCGGGTTGGGGTCTAAATTCTGTAATGGTCAAAATTCGTTTTACAAAATTTGCTTTCAAAATGCTGCCTTACAGAATTCTGCCTTACAAAACTCTGCAGCCAATAAAAATAATAATAATGGAAATTGCATAATTTTGTAAAGCAGTGTTGTCGAGAACATTTTCTTTTTTTCTCTTTTCGCTTGTATTTTTTTCAAGTTATTATTATTTTTTTTTTTTTTTTTGTAATTCTGTTTTCTTATTTTAAATTTCTATTTTCTTAATTCAGATTTTTTTTTAATTAAATTTTCCATTTTTTAATAGATATAGAATTTTTGTTTCTATGCTGCATTTTGTATGTATGTATTTTTATTGTTAAACGAAACTACTTTTTTAATTTAAATTTTATGCAATTCAAATGTGTAGCCTTGAATTCCCTCCTGGGAGGAAAATAAAAGGGGTTGTGGGTATTTTACTGGAAAATAATGATTTAAGTTTTATTTGAAATGAAACTATGTATGGTTTTGAGGAAGACTGATGAAATGGCCTTTTCTGTTCACCGAATTATTTTTTATAGTGTAAAGGCAATCACTTAGAAGCGAACTTGCTAGGAATGGCCTTAGAGAATTCAGAGTTCTTACCTACTCGCTGGTTGGAAGAATTATGAAATAACCAACTTTTCGGCTGTCCTTTTATACTGCCAAAATTAAGCTTTTACATTTGAAAGACGAACTTCATTCAAAATTGCTAGCGATCGACTTCACAATAAAAACACCTATAATTGAATAGTAGAAAGCTTTTTATGTTAAAGTCTTAGTCTTAAACGAACGTGCTTGACAGCATCACAGCAGTGTTGTTATATCGCGGGATTCTTCTTGTGGATACAAATTTCTTGTTGTCAATTTTTTCTAGTCCCAAAAAACAATCATGGTAATGTCGCAAACTGTTTTCCTTATACTAAAGGTTAATTAACCGTGATTTTCTATCCGTGTAATAGAAATTTTGATCATAAAACTGGATTTTGAGGTATCGTGGTACTTTGAAAGTGAATTTGAGTACGGTGAAAAGGAGAAAAAGGGGAAAATTTCCACGCTCCGTGATAAATAAAGAGAGAGAGAGATAACCAAACTGCATCATAGTTACAGGCTCATTATTCTGTTAAAAATTTCATTATAAAGGGAAAAGCTCTCTGGCTGAATTTGTATGAACCCTGCAAGGCTTTGGTTTTATTTGCTTTGGATGACCTTTTTGGCAATGATTTAATTTTGATCTATGCTGCCTTTTTAATTTAGTTATTTGTACATTCATATGGAGTGAGCTTCCAAATGGTTTCCTACGAAATGTTGTTACACAATATGAATATGACAAGATCAACGTTTTAGCTGCTAAGCAGTACTCCAAACGAGCACCCTTCGCATATTTGTAGTTTTAAAACTCTTTTCCGCATATTTCACAATAGATTAATCGTGGGAGGGGATTTTAATGCCAAGAATAAATATTGGAGATCTAGACTAACAAACACTAGAGGTAGAGAACTTTATAAATGTAGTAAATAAGATGGCGCGAAATACCACTCGACGGGAAAACCTACCTATTGGCCAACAGATAGGAATAAGCCCCGAGATCTTGTCGACTTCTTTATATCTAAAAATATATCCTCAAATAAGATAAATGAGGAAGAAGGTCCTGATCTTCAATCAGATCACTCCTCAGTACTTCTTACACTTGGCGGTAAAATAATGATAAAAGAACAAAGTCCAAAACTTGTTAATAGACTGACTGATTGGAACTACTTTCGACAGATGTTGGAAGAAAGTATCCAACTATCATCAGCTATTCAAACAGTAGACGAACTAGAAAAATCAGTGCAAATACTAACACTGAACATACAAAATGCTGCATGGGCAGCAACTCCTATAACAAGAAAAAAGGTTAAGCAAAACCCTTACCCTCGCGAAATATGTGAAATCATTACAGAAAAGAGGAAAGTTAGAAAACGTTGGCAACAGACAAGGGCGCCAAGCCATAAAACCACACTGAACAACTTAAATAATAAGGTCAGAAAATCTATAAGAGAATTTAATAACGAGTCTTTAAAAACGTATCTTACCAGTCTTACAAATGATGCTTGTACCGGCTACTCGCTCTGGAAGGCAACAAAGAAAATGAACAGGCCAATAGCTCACATTCCGCCAGTAAAAACCAGATAAGGTAACTGGGCAAAAAGCAGTCAAGAAAAAGCAAATACTTTTGCAGAGTACCTTGAAAACGTCTTCAAACTTTATGAAGATAAAGATTATCAAGAAAACGAAGAAAGGTGCGAAGAAGACAGACCTATTAGGCCGGTAACAGCTAAAGAACTTGCCAAGGAAATCAAAGAGAGCATAAACATAAAAAAGCCCAAGGGTTCGATTTAATCACAGGGGAACTCTTAAAACCATTTCCTCGAAAAGGTTCAAAAAAGCTAGCGCAGATTATAAATGCTGCATTTAAGTTGAGATATGTGCCAAGCATGTGGAAGGTCGCGGAGGTAATAATGATACCAAAACCAGGTAAACCACCTAGCGAAGTAACTTCATGTCGCCCAATATCGATACTACCAATTTTGTTCAAGCTATTCGAAAAAATGCTGGCAAAACGTCTGCAAAAAATAATTGATGAAAAGTTGCTAGTTCCAATTCATCAATTTGGGTTTAGAAACAAGCACTCTACAATTGATCAAGTTCATAGAATCACAGATAAGATCGAAAAAGCATTCGAAGAGAAAAATGTGTGCTCTACAATATTTCTTGATATAGCACAAGCTTTCGATAAAGTCTGGCATAAGGGACTGATCCATAAATTGCAAAGTTCTGGAGTCATTTATAACAGATCGATTCTTCAGAATTAAACAAGAGACAGAGTACTCAACATTAAGGGGAATTAAAGCTGGTGTACCACAAGGTAGTTTGCTAGGTCCAGTGCTATACCTTCTGTTTACTAGCGATCTACCTGAAAGTGAAAAAAACTACTATAGCAACTTTTGCAGATGACACTGCTGTGCTTGCTGTTGGAGCAACGGTCGAAATTGCAACAGAAAAGCTCCAAATGGCAGTAAACGGTATTTCAGAACGGACCAAAAAGTGGCAGATTAGATTGAATGACCTAAAGTCAGTCCATATTAATTTTACGTATAAAAACGTAACACACATTCCAGTATACATTAATAACAATGTAGTGGAATACTCAAATACAGATAAATATCTGGGCATGACCCTAGACGCTAAACTGTGTTGGAAAGCGCATGTAAAGAAAAAGGGAGATGAGCTGAACATGCGATACAGTAAAATTTATTGGCTTACTGGGAGATATTTATCCCTGTTTATAAAGTTCCCTGTCCAACTACAATAAGTTATTGCTATACAAGCAAATTCTCAAACCTGTTTGGACCTATGGTCTCCAGTTGTGGGCATGCACATGCCAATCAAATTTACAAAAAATGCAAGTCTTCCAAAATAAATACTGAGGAACATAGTCAATGCACCTTGGGACATAACATACGCAACACTGATCTTCATAGAGATCTAAATATCGAAATGGTTGAAGACGAAATTAAAAAAGTTGCTCAAATGCACAGACGTAGGCTTCTCCATCACGTAAGCTTAAAAATAACCGAATTATTAAATACAGACAATGTAATCAGGAGATTGAGGCGGATCAAACCGCTTGATCTATAAAAATGAACTAAAAATAGAAATTAGGTTATATTTTCTACCAAAAAAGTTCAGAAATCCGACAACCGGCGGATTTCTCTTTTAAATTCTCAAACAATTCAAAAATAAATTGCCGATTAGTTGAACAACTAGGTGCAATCACATTCGGGATGACGAAAGTCAGTCCCCCAGGGAGGTTTTTTAGATGGGTTAAAGTCCCTCACTAGTGCAGAAGCATCCCTCGCGTTCTAGCTCTCCAATGTCTTTCGATGATTTTCCCTTCTAGCGAACCCCCATATAAAAAAAATTGGTAGCTGAAGTAAGATATGTACATTTGAGACTGTAATCTATCTAGATTACGCTGGAAGACAGCATCGATGGTTGTTCCATATCGTGTTGTTGAAATTTTCCGGTTGGAGTTCATTTGAAGATTAAATTTATCTTGCATAAAATCAATAAATGGTCGAGCTTCTGGAGTTGCAAAATTTATATTGAAGTCTCCGCTTATGATCATTGCTAAAAGATGATAATCTATCTGCAGAATTCTTGAAATTTCTTCTGAGTACGTTGCAAGGACGAAATGGAAAAATTTCATTTCACATCAACAAAAAGCTGAAATTAATATGCCCCAGCTCATAAATGTATGCAATAATAAAAACGTATGCAATTATAAAATGTATGCAATGATAAAACACAGTGACGCATTCCCTGTCCCCGCAAGTTAAATGTGTGGAACTACTCCAGCAGATTCCAAAAAATATATGCAATGATAAAACACAGTGACGCATTTCCGTCCCCGCAAGCTAAATGTGTGGAATTAATCCACTAGATTCCAATAACGCGCGCTTAGATGTTTACACATCAAAAAAAAAATATATTTGTAGTTAATCCAGTGACGACAGTCAGCTCCTTTTTATTCAATCTCTTATGTATCCACTTATACTGCAAATTTGAACTAAAATTCTAACAATATAATCGCACTAGCCATAGAAGTCATACCCTACTAATTCAGCAGAGCACTCGCGCAATATACTGAAGAGCGACAACTCTGCACATTTTTTTAACTCTTCTACCCAAGGACCATAACTTATATAACCCTCTACAAATGCAATGTATAATATTGTGTTCAGCTTTGCTATTTATACCCGAAGCATGCTCCACAAGAGAAAGCAAGTAAAATACTCGCATTACGTATACGCCACCGAATACAATTCCGCATTCTCTAGTGCCTGACACACTTCTCGCGTTTTTTTGTTAATAAATTGCCTCCATTCGTTGCTCACAATGTCACATATAATAATCCTCCTCCACCTTCATGTATGACAAACACAACCTTTTCGGTTCTCCATAAATGACTAGGGGTCATGGTTACGGAAATGGCACTCTCAAAAAAAAAAAAAATAAAAATTCCCCATTCACTGAATAACCCATTCAAAGCTATTTAGACAAATATCCTTTCACGTAGTCATTAGGTGGATCCACACAAAACACACACACACCCATATATAACTATGTAATCCTTAATATCCTTTATGTTGGATTTCTGCTGTGCATGGTGTTCATTTATGTTCCACATTCGTTCCACTTATGTCAAAAGGCCCCGCAACATCCTTCAACATTTTCGCTTCCGGATAATTGAGAACTTATATGGCAAAACTTTCGCACGTAACCTCGAAGCATTATCCTGAATGCAAGCGTAGCCTAATTAAAGGTGTGTTTCTCATCCCCAATTATTGTGGATGTACATTTCTGTTTATTCTGTGTGTCTTCGTTTGTGACTTGTGAGTCCTTTGTGGACGGACTTTTGCTGTTTGATTTGTGTCGTTCATTTGTCAAAAGGCCCCAGGAATGTGTGCAGTGACGTGCAACCGAATGGAAAACATAAAGCATTTCGGATACATGACACATAGCCAAAGGTCAGCTCCACTTGCAGATGTGATATTCTGAGCTCTATGTGTGTGTGTTTCTGGGGTGGGGGTAGGGGTTGGATAAACTCTCACGATGATTGAATAAGAAAGAATTCGGAGCAGGGGCACTCATTTCAGCAGAACTTTTTCATGCACTGCTGGTACACTGACTGAGAATGATGTATGCTTGCCAAGCAAACATAAATATGGACTTCGTTGACAGGCTCTATTCATACAGAACATTGGCAGGGGGTTTAATGAATGCCATTGGACTTGAGAATCCATTTTCTACACTTCAGATGTCAGACGGTTGTTTGGTTGAATGGTTATTTAATGAGTTCCCCT
The DNA here is from genome assembly GCA_946477585.1 of Cheilosia urbana. NCBI lineage: Eukaryota > Metazoa > Arthropoda > Insecta > Diptera > Syrphidae > Cheilosia > Cheilosia urbana. The sequence continues at coordinate 10,440,885 of OX297854.1, read as the reverse complement.
CCATCGCGTCGTTTCTCTGAAGTTCAGGGTTGAGTTTGAGTCCAAGGATAAGGATATTTGTCAAAATAAAAGAGAAAACTCTCTTAAATTTTAATTTGAAAGTAGAAAGTCTGCGAATCCACTTCAGACGACATGGTGATTGATCAATTGTTGTTAAATAATAAGGCACGAGTCAGTCTGAAGGTGCTTGCCATACTGACAAAATAGGGTCACTAGGATGGTGGTATTTTTGATGCCTCGGAGCCACGCTGGTCTCGTCTGAAGGAGATTATGCTCTTAACTAGAAATGGAAAGTGTGAGAACAGAGAAATAATTGAAAAAAGAAAACAATTTCACCATCTTACAAGAAAAAACCGACCCAATATCTGCCTAGACATTAGTCGAATTTTTCGTATTTTGGGCAGAATTGGAATTTTGTTTAGGTTGTAGGGAAGTCTCTTTTTACCCGACTGGACACAGGGAGTGAGGTGTCATTTAAATTGGTATTCTTTCGCGAAGTGTCATAGGCTAAACCAATAAATATAAAACGAACTTCGTACCGTCCAAAAATTACTTTTCGGCTAAAACAATTTGGAGCATTCACTATTCAACCTGAAATTAATTTTTTTTGATCCAAAATATCTTTTGACAAATACGAAACACAATAGAAATAACTGAAGTATAGCAATGTCGATTTGTTTCACTCAAACCGCAATGAGTTAGACGGTTCAGCCAACCTTCCGCTTTTTCACTAAATTGACCATGTGAGAAACATGGGAATTCAAGATTGATGCCAGAAATGCACGAATTATTTTTTATTTGTCATAGTGAATTTAAGACCCTTAAATAAGAATGGCAAATCATTCTGAATAAGCGGAATCTGCGGAATGAGAATGTTTGCTGTTTGAATTTTCCCTCAAAACCGTCGCTTGCGTGACATCTGATTTGAGATCCTTCACCATCAAATCAAACCCGATCCATTACAAAGTGACAAAAATCCGTGAGGCTACGCAACAAAACAATAATTGATTTGACTATTAATTTCAAATTGTGTAGAGGTAAGCGCCCGGAACATTCAAAAAATTCCAAAATTCAACTCAACTGTTTCACGACAAAAAGTAGCATATTTCCTTCCTTGGGCCCAGGCGAATTTAAACCAAAAATCATTAAAATCGAACGATCCGTTCCCGAGTTATAAGTTCACATACGGACGTCAGTCTTTTATATGCAGTTGTACCCACCCGGCCTTGCTCGTACCTTTCGTATTAAGTCCTGCTTTCATTTCGCAAAGTTCTTTATTTGGCCAATGTCCATTCATTATTTTTAATTATACAACTTTAGAAATAGCGTTTGATTTTATGTTTGAAAGGGAGATGGTGCCACAACCCGTTTTCCTATCCCGTTTATCGTTTACAAAGTACCGTCTATCGTTAGAGCTGTTACGGAGATCGACAACAGCGCCACCTATCAGGTCGAAAAGTATCCTATTTTTAACCGGGAACGACGATATACATCCACAAAATTTACACTGTCTTTTAAGCTGGAACCAATCATACGCATTCACAAAATTTCATTGAAATCGGATGAGCGGTTTCAAAGATCGACAACAACGCCACCTAGGGTCCAAAAGTATCCTGCCATTTAAGACTGACTAAACCTGAAATACAATAATACGAATAAGACAAAAGAAGAATCATGAAAATTGGCCCAGTGGCTATTAAGTTATATCGTCCTTGAGTTTCACCCCAAAATAATTTTTTTTTTATACGGACAAAATCAGATGTTGACATAACTCACGAACGAGTTGACCAATTTCGTTCAAACAAGGGATACCAACTTAGATAAACCAACTGCACGACCATGCAAACAAACCCTAAAACTTTTATCGAATTCGGTCTGACCGTTCGTGAGTTATAAAGTCACAACCCTTTTGCAACTCTCTTTTATATACAAAAGAGAAGAAGTAAATTACAAAAAAAAAAATCTTGATAAAAAGAACAAATAAATCGACTGACGGTAAAAAAAAAATTAAATAGATTAAAACAAGACACCTTCAAATATAACTAGGTATTTGACAATTGGAAACTATCTACACAATCTGACGAAAATATGTGCAGCCTCCGACTGCCACTTAGTTATAAAAAGAAGTCTTCCGATGTTGTTTGGCTCTCATTAAAAAAAAAAAAAATAAAAAATTAAAAACTTCGATTCTGTTTTTTGATTATGTTTATTTGAACCTTTCGAATTTTATTGGTCAAGCCAAGAAGATGATATCGGCCAAATGGACGCTGTCACAACTGATTGCCATACGGGCTCGTTTTATGGCATTTTTCATCACTTCGGCGAGAACTTCGGGCGACAGATTCTCGCACTCGTGTCGAATGTTGTCCTTGGGGGCTTCTAGGGTCTCGGGCTTGTTCACGTAAATACGGGACTTCAAAAAACCCCACAAAAAAAAGTCTGGAACGGTTAAATCGGGCGATCTTGCGGGCCAGTGCAAATCGACAAAACGAGAGCTGAGGCGACCCGGGAACACCGCCTTCAGAATATCGGGTGTGGCTCGCGTAGTGAGTGCCGTAGCTCCGTACTGTTGGAACCACATATCCTCCAGTCCTAATTCGTCGAATTGCGGAAGAAAAAACTCGGTTAACATGGCCCTATAGTGCGCACCGTCCACTGCTGTCGTTTGACCAGCAGAGTTCTCGAAAAAAAAAATGCCCCGATGACTCCTCCAGCGTGAACAGCGCACCATGCAGTAACTTTGAGCTGGTGTAATAGCTCCTCGTGCATTACTCGTAGATTTTCGGTGCCCCAGAAGCGATAGTTTTGCTTGTTCACGTACCCGCTGAAGTGGAAATGAGCCTCATCGCTTATTATGATTTTGGTCGAAAAATCGTGCACTTCGTCCTCGAGATTGAGGATGGCTTGGGCGTAGGTTACACGCGTTTGGTGGTCGACAGGCAGCAGCTGATGCACGGACTGGACTTTGTACGGGAACATGCGCAAGTCTTTGGCCAAAATTTGCCTTAGGGACGACCGGCTGATGGCTAATTGCGAGGTACGGCGTCTGGTCGATGTTTCCGGCGACAGCTCGACATCCTCGTCAACAGCGGCGATATTCTCGGCACAACGGACGCTCCGGGGCCGGCCACTCTTGGCAACGTCTCATGTGGTCCCATACTCTTCAAGGTTGGTTGCTATCACTCGCGTTTTTGTTTTTTTAAATTAACTTTTTTATTATTGACCTTCGGAATTGACTAATGACTAGGTTTGGAATATGTACATTTTGTTGGTGGGTGTTGGTTTTGTTAAGAACCACCCGCAAAACCGGGATCGTAAATTTTTGGTGAAAACTTTTCAAGCTTCAAGCCGACCCTCTTATATAGAAAAGATTAGTAAGCTCTCTGGGACTAACTGACGACACATTTTTTGACGCAATGCCTCACTGGGCGAAGGGTTAGATCTGCAGGTTTATTCATCAACAGAGAATGGATTGCAAAGGGTTTTGGGAGTGCCGAAGATAAACGTTCGTTATACAGCTATCAATAGAGCATAATGGTGTCACTTCGCAGTCGATACGCTTCATCAGCTTCAGTATTTCATAATATACAGACACCTTCTCTGCCTTATGAACGCAGTCCCTTTATTTATAAAAAGTCTCCTACAGGGAAAACGTGTCAAAATCTATCATTAGAAGGCTGGTCACATTTGAAGCTTGAAGCTTGAAAAGACTATGACATTCCCATCGTAGAAGCTCACCCCAATACAAAGTTCATAATACTGTGCTAGTCTTCTAATCTTGTTGAGCTCGGGAATAATCAACGATGCTTTTCCGCTTTTCCGCATTTTTTTCCCTAGTTCGAGACCCGAAAGTTGAACACTTCCTCTAATGACCTAAGCAACATTGTTATCCATTTTATACGTAAATCTCTAGCAACCCCCAAAAAAGTTCGAAGAAGGTTATTTAAAGTCCAAAGGCTGACATTTACACAAATCGTTTCCCACCCTCTTTCCATACCATATAACCTCACATTGAATAACAGTTCTAATTCAACAAAATCAGTTCATGATAAACGGATTTGTTGCCGATGGAAGTCTATACATTTATATCGTATACCCTCGCATCCTCCTAAATACTGTTTAATGGGACGGTCCCAACCTTCCAACGTTAACAAGGTATACACTCTAAAGAGTTCTGGAGAACCTAAAACAATTATTATTTAATTACACCACCACTGAGGTTAATTTTAAACTGCGCCAATCCATTAAAGCAACTCCGTGTATATAGCCCAGTTTACAAGGAATACCCTCAATCAGAGTATTTCAAATCTCATTTGGAATGCCATAAACCGGCCGGCGAGCGCACTGATCCAGACCAAATTGTTTCGCCCAAAAATAATCCAATTAAAAGGAAAGCCCTGTCATACCGTGTAATTACAGTTTCAGTCGACTCATAACATAGCCGGCGGGCACCCAAATTAGAGCTCCACCAGCGCAACGTGCCGACAAAATGACATTTTCATTTAACTTCCCAAGCATCAAGTCTAATAAACCATAATTTACGGCAGATTTCATCTTACCCCTAGCTCGCCACCACCAAACACAAACCTCGGTTCATAAATCAAGCAGTTTTGATTTCGGCGGCCACCGAGATGCGGGCCGGATGGTTCCTTCAGACATACTCGTAATATTGTTTGTCGGGCCTCGAGCTACACTCGTACACATACCACATGAGTGGATACAAAATGGCAAAACGTAATAACGTCTGGGGTTGATTTTAACGCGTCCACTCCTTAGTAGCTCCTCGAAGGGCACGAGCAGATTTTGCCTTCGAACCCCCATGGATCGCCACACGTGTGTAAATGTGTATACGTGCGATTCGCACTGTTCTACAAGTTTGAGCTGCCTTTACGCAGTATCATGTCTTCGTGGCCATTAATTACCAAATAGGAAACGCCATCAACGTTGAATAATTGCTCCGGAAATAATTTCGAAATCTGGGGATTACAAGGAAGTCCTGTCGTCGACGTTGTCGTGCTGCCCCTGTGCCGGGGTGGTCATAGACTTGTTATCGTGCTGTGGCGGGTGATGGTTTTTGGTATTCCTAGTATCATAAAATGAAGTCACGAGCTTAATATGTTTGTGACTATGTGTGTAGGTGATATCACTTCCAGGAACTATAATGTTGTCTTCAAGGATCGTTAAAATTGTATAATGCGTTTTGTGGCACTTATTACTGCGCACATCGTTAATACGCTTTGTTTTTCCAAAGAGGATTATACAGCCCCCAGGGGTGGTGTTTCATTATGTCGTTTAATGTCAAATGTTGACCCTGATAAATATTTATTGAAGGAAGTTGGTAAATTAAAGCCGATGGCTATGTACACTGTACGTAAACATTGACCAGCCAATTAGTGGAGTATTTTGTATACACCTTATAAAGCGGTGACTATCACACGAGCGGTGTCGTCATGGTAGGGGACCTGGGACTTGGAAGGTTTGCCAATTTAATAAAAATGCTACAATTGAATATATACAATTAAAACTTGAATTTAAGCGAAGGTGTAAGTAACATTTTACACTAAAACACATACTTAAGGGATTGCTTTTAAATATGGAATATGAAAAGAAACAGCAGGAATCACAAAAGTTTCTTCTTTTATTTCTGTTCGGACTTGCTATGTTTTGTTTCATTAATAAATCTATTGTCATGCGGCCTTACATCAACAATCAACTTTAGTCTGGCTGTTTCCTCCCTTAATGTCATTTTGAAGACGAGTGTTGCCCAACCGTCCAAAATCACGGTATTCAATTTCGTAAATATGCCGTTGTCCAGCCTAGGTGCTTACAATTATAAATTAATTTTAGTAAATTGAAAATGTTTTCTAATTTTATTCGTTGTAAAACAACAATGCCAATGGTTTTTAAGTCTAAAAAACACAAATTTTGTACAAAATGTATGCATCAAATTGAAAAATATTTCAATTTTGTTTTATTTCTAAACACTTGAAACATTTGTGTTTTTCTCTGTTTTATCTTTTTTATCCGCTAGTGATTGCTTTTTCAATAGTTTGCAAGCAACGAATGGATGCTTACTATAGAAATTTTTTTTATAATAAAACTAGCTTTTCCGGCGAACTCCGTTCCGCCCAAATTCGTTAATGTAATGCAAATTATAATTTCGAGCATGCACAATGAATATGCTACTCAATTTCTTTCGTATCAGTCAGCCTTTCGCTTTTTCACTAAAGTCCTTTAAATGAATTTCACAATTTAGGTACATAAATTCTTATGTCGCCCACAACTCAGCATTAGCTGTCACGGCAATAAATTTGAACTCAATCGATTCGGTGGATTTCAATGGATATATGAGTTTTTTTTTAAGGTTGGTGCCACGCCCCTTTGTCCAATATTGACCAATCTTCACCGGTATACTCCTGGGCTAATACGTAAGATTGTGTGTAAATTTGAACTCAATCGATTTTGTGGCTTTCGAAATATAAGGTTTTTAATGTTTTTTTTTTTTAGTATGGGCGGTGCCACGCCCCTTCGTCCAAAATTGGTCTTATCAACTCAGAAACCTTCGCGGACTCATGCACAACAGCTTGGCTAAGGATCATCACTTGATCAAATGCATAGTTTAGGATTCCATAAAGGACATACAAACAGACATTCATTTTTATATAAGAGGTATCCCAATTTCCAAGACTTTCTTGGCAGTCGTTGCAAACAGAATAAAATATAAAAACTCCGAATAAATTGTACGAATATAAAAATGACATTTTTACATATAATATGTCAAAAATAAGTATTTACATCCAACAAAAGTTTTAATTCATAAAAAAATATTTCAAAATTTGCATTGACATTTCCGAAATTTTCTGAAAAATTGCACACTGAACTTGTTCTCCGCAATTTTTTTTTTTTTTCTGGAACAGTTAAGCTCTGTTGTAGTACTTCAAACGGACATTTAGGATGTAGCTATTGATAGGCTGACTTTGATCTCTTTATGGTTAGAATTTGAATTTTGGTGGGAAAAAAAAAACCCATTTATTTGGCTCAATACAAGCTATTACAATTAAACTAACACTAACTTAAATCTATGTACTACTAAAAGCTAAGGATGGTGAAGGAGGTCAATTTTAAGGGAAGGACTACTGCGGTTGAAATCAAAAACAGTATGGTTTGAATTCACCTTCCGCAGCATACGGGAGATAGGTTCGTTTGACCCATATGAGGTTCGGTGAATTGGTAAATAGAAGAGACGGGGACAACGAAGATTCCGAGGGTTAGTGTTAAAGGAGATAGAGTTGTAAAGAGACATACAGTCGATGGAGCCTGAGAGTAGACGGTGAATAAAGAGAATGTCTGCTACGTCTCTGCGTTCCTCAAGGGTATTGAGGTTAATAAGTTTGAGGCGGTCTTGATATGGAGGTAAGATTAAGGGATCATTCCAAGAAAGCCCCCGAAGCGCAAATCGAAGAAAACGACGTTGGATACTCTCAATTCTGTCTATATGAACACGTTGAAAGGGAGACCATGCTTGGCTAGCGTACTCGAGCAGGGGGCGAACAAATGTGACGTACAGAGATCTGGTCACGTACGGGTTGGAGAATTCCTTGGACCATCTTTTAACGAAGCCAAGCGATGAGTTGGCTTTAAGAATTATCTCATCAATATGCGAGCGGAAATTAAGTTCCCTGTCGCATAATACACCAAGGTCACGAATAGATTGGGCGATGGATATAGCTTGGCCGTGGAGGAGGTAAGTTCGAGGAGGACACTTGTTGCACTTGCGTGAGAAGGTAATAAATTGGTATTTGGTGACATTTAGTTCAAGGCAGTTTTTGAGGCACCAGGTGGAAAAATTATCTAGATCTATTTGAAGGAGACGGGAGTCGTGATGTGAGGAAATGGATTTAAAAAATTTTGTATCGTCAGCATAGAGAGAAAGTGCTGAGTGCTGAATGACATTTTCAAGGTCGTTAATGGTTAGGATAAAAAGAAGGGGACCTAAATGGCTGCCTTGGGGTACGCCAGATGTAGCCAGGAAAGGGGCCGATAGGACGGACTGTAAAAGCGATTTTCCAAGTATGAATTTAACCACTTTAGCAACCACTTTCAAAGCCAAGAGCTGACAATTTGAAAAGGATTAATTTATGGGATATTTTATCAAAGGCCTTACTGAAGTCGGTTGTAATGACGTCGACTTCTTTACCACTTTCTAAGGCTGAGAGTGTAGAGGACACAAATTCGATGAGGTTAGTAGTAGTTGACCTACCTTTAAGAAAGCCGTGTTGGGTTCAAAGGGGAAATTAAAGACTTGCGCTGAAAGCTTAGGGCTTCGTACAAAATACTTTTGAGGAGTTTGGGTATATGTGAAAGTTTAGCAATAGGTCGATAATTAGTAACCCCGCTCTTTAATCCCTTTTTGTGAACTGCTGTTATAAAGGAGGATTTCCATATCTGAGGGAATTCGCCGCAGCTGAAAGAGGTTTGAAAGCGGGATGGAAAGATTGAAGGAACATTTTTTGAGAAAAATGGCGGGAAGACCGTCAGGACCAGGTGAATATTCATCATTAAGTTTTTGTAATTTATTTTCAATTAAATAGGGTTCAAAAGTTTGAGAGAGAAAGGGACCAATGGAGAAGTTCTGTAGGTATTTAAAATAAGAGGGATCCGGTACGAAGGAGTTGTCGGCAAAAGATTGTTTAAAAAAGGTGGCAAAAAGTTAGCAATTGTGTGTGGATCACTTGAGTAAATGTTTTCGTAAGAGAGGGAAGATGGGTAACCATCGGATTTTTTTTTATAGTTAACGAATCGGAAAAAAGACTTAGGGTCATTAATAATGTTGGCTTGCGCGATATGGAGATATCGCTGGTAGAGAGAGTTATAAACCTGGGTAAATTGAAGGTATGAGCCGAGGTAATTTGAAAAGTCAGAAAAAGAGTTAGTGCGAAGGAAAATAGCCCATAACTTATTACGCTTGTTGCGTAATGTGCGAAGTCTTCGATTATACCAAGGCGGGGATGTAGAAGATGTTTTAGGGCGAGTGATGGGGACATAAAGAGAGATAGAGCTAAATAATTCTCTATAAAACATGGAGGGAGGGAGAGTGTACTCATTCTTAATCCATTTGGGTCATAAGCAATTAGCATTAGCGTCATACACTGAAAATAATACTGTTCATAAAAATTATAAAAACCGTTTATTGACTTATTTTTCATTGTCGCAATAAACTTTTTATTGTCACAATAAACTTTTATTGATTTCAGATTTACGGAATCAATAAACTGTTTATTGCGACAATTAATTTGAGTTTATTGAATTCCAAATCCGAAAATTAATAAACTATTCATTGCCGCAATAAACTTTTACATTGTCGCAATAAACCTTTTATTGTCGCAATAAACTATTTATTGATAATCGAATTTTTCATTTCAAAAAACTTTCAATAAACCATTTATTGTCACAATAAACCTTTTGTTGTCGCAATAAACTATTTATTGATAATCCAATTTTCCATTTCAAAAAACGTTCAATAAACCATTTATTGTCACAAGAAATCTTTTATTGTCGCAATGAACTGTTTATTGAAAATCCAAATTTCCATTTCAAAAAACAGCTAACTTTCAATAAACCATTTATTGTCACAATAAACCGTTTGTTGTCGCAATAAACTATTTATTGATAATCCAGTTTTCCATTAAAAAAACTTTCAATAAACCATTTATTGTCACAATAAACCTTTTGTTGTCGCAATAAACTATTTATTGATAATCCAATTTTCCATTTCAAAAAACGTTCAATAAACCATTTATTGTCAGAATAAATCTTTTATTGTCACAATGAACTGTTTATTGATAATCCAAATTTCCATTTCAAAAAACTGTTAAACTTTCAATTAACCATTTATTGTCCCAACAAACAGTTTATTTTTGCAATGACCTGTTTATTGGCGCAATAAACTTTTTATTGGCGCAAACACCTATTTTTTGGGGCAAACAACTATTCATTACCATAGTTATCTCAAACGCACAATTAGAATTGGCTGACGATTCAGTCTGTTCCTAGTTCTTATCGCGAGTAAACGTCCTGGAATCTACTTATGAAGTTGTGATAAAGAAAGTGCAAGAAAGTGTTAAAAGTTAAACAATAAAAAAAAACACAATTAATAAGATTGAATCCATTCAAACAAGATTTATTGAAGTTAGATTCTATATAAGTAAGTATTCAATTTTTCTAAAGTATTTTCTATAATTCGTTCTCAGGATCTTCGATAGATCAGAAGTTCAAAACAATATGCTATGATCCGTTTTAGGTTTGATACAAAAAACTACAAAATTAAAGTCAAGTTTTAAAAAAAAGTCATCTGAATTTATTACAAAAGTGATTTGTTTTGTTTGTAAGGCTACATTAAATGCCGTAAACGCACTTATACAACACTTAAAACAAGAACATTATTTAAGCTCTTTTAGCACTTTTCGATGTAGGGAAAGTTTGTGTACCCAGTCATTTCAGAATTTAAGCAGCTTTAAAAAACATTTAAAATTTACACTAAAGGCAATGAATACCCCAACTTCAAGTAAATCAAAACGTGGAAAAACTGGGGACGTCGAAAGAGCCACAGAAGTCGAAATGGGTAAGTCTTATCTTAAATATCACTTATCTACATATATTTTTTTTTTTTTCAAATATCCTGATGCAAGTTCCAGCTTTTGGAACTTTTTAAAACCTTTTGATCAAAAATGCTGACCTACGAAATACAGTCCATGAATAGGTATATTTTTCAATTTTTTTCTTAAAGGTGGACATGGATTTCGGGTATATGTTTAAGAGCCACAACTCTCTCCTTGATCGATGGGAACATGTTTTATTCTAAAATTCGAGAATTTTTAACAACGGAAGATCGAGTTAAAGAGAAAAACATCAAGGACGTTTTGGAAAAGATAAAATCTAATAATATTCCAGAGAGTAAGTTGAGTATAGTTTTATTATTTAATAGTCAATAATTAATATAGCGGCATTTGAGATCTACTTCCATTTATTTCCAGATTTATCATATCTTTAACAAAAGTTAATATGCTAGTTTTATTTAAGTACTAAAAAATTATATCACAAAATTGTATATCCAAGTTTTCATTCTTATTTTCAGACTGTCGGGATGCTGCTCTCTTGTGGGCACTTCACGGGTACTTAGTACCCACATTAAAGTTTGTGCCAAAGGATCGGAAGGGAATAAAAACAACTATGAAACCAACTATCAAGGACTCCCAAGAATCGTTCGTTCGAAAATAAAAAAAATTGTTGTACAAAAAAAAGAATTTTTTTAAATTCAATAAAATGTCATATAAAATTTAACTAAAAAGTTTCGTTTTTGAACTTAAAATTCTTACAGATTTCAGGAAAATTTGGAAATAAAAAATAAAATGTAAGTATATTTAACAAGTACGTATTGCCACAGTAAATTATTTATAGAAATTTTAAAAACATATTAAAGATTTTATTTATTTGGTTATATATATCAATAATTATATATTATATATATACATATTAATAAATAAAAATTCTAATATTTTACTAAAATTTTTATCAATGCGTTATTTGCGGCAATAAACTGAGTTCATTGCGCCAATTAACGAGTTTATTGCGCAAATTAATGAGTTTATTGTGACAATAAATGAGTTTATTGCGCCAATTAACGAGTTTATTGTGCCAATTAATAAGTTTATTGCGACAATAAACCCGTTTATTCCGCCAATTAACGAGTTTATTGCGCCAATTATTGAGTTTATTGTGACAATAAATGAGTTCATTGTGACAATAAATGAGTTCATTGCGCCAATTAACGAGTTTATTGTGCCAATTAATAAGTTTATTGCGACAACAAACTCGTTTATTCCGCCAATTAAAGAGTTTATTGCGCCAATTAATAAGTTTATTGTGACAGTAAATGAGTTTATGGCGCCAATAAACGAGTTCATTGCGCCAATAAACTGAGTTTATAAATTAACCGCTTACTGCAATTAACCGTTTATTGCCGCAATAAACCGTTTATTGCGCCAATAAACTCTTCCAATAAACTGTTTATAAAATCAATAAACGTTTTATAAAATCAATAAACTATTTCAATAAACGTTTATAAAAATCAATTAACAGTTTGTTGAAATATTATGGGAAAATGAAATCAATAAACAGCCGTTCATTGTCGCAATAAACTTGTTAGTTGGACGAGTTTTAATAAAAAAGTTCATTGTCCCAATAAACTTTTTAATTGATATTATGTACCTTTTTGGTTCAGTGTATATTTTATGCCATTTTCTGGGTCGAAATGGAATTCCTGGATGTTCTGAGCCAAAACTTCGAGAGAATATTCTGGTGATGACTGCGCTTTATCTTCTTAGCTATATCAAGTATTGACTTAGATTGCTTCGCTCCTATTAATTTTAATTTCTCTACTACGACCTTTTTCTTCGTCGCCACTGTTATGCTTGTGCTGGGGAGGCAAATATGAACGCAATGACTGCACTAGATCAACTAACTCTTTATTTCACGTTATAAAAATAGTCATATACTTGAGTAAAAATTCAGTATAAGATAGTGACAGGGTTGCCAACATACACCATGACCACCGTCCGTCAGTATATATTACCACAGATAAGAAATATACAGATGTCTCATCCATATGGGAAAAGATGATGTATGAAAACGAAATCTACTTAAAAAAAAAGCTTTTTCAAAAGCTTCATATATGCACAATTGTTAAATGAATCTTTGCCTCTTTTTCTTCTCTCTTCTTCTTTCCACGCATAAAAAAACCGCACACAGAAAGTACATTGCTTTCTTCCTGCCTTTTGCTTCAATTCACACAACGTTAAGAACATTTTTTTTTTTTTGGTTTCTTTATTTTAACTTGCGGTTTGTGCGTAGGGGTGGATCGTGGTATCGTGATCGTCATCATTGATTTAGCACAAACTCGTATCCATGTTAAGATGTTTGGTTGTTATTTTGTTTGAATTTTGATGTGCAGTGCGTATTTTAGGATTAGGATATTTTAGTTCAGATTGTAGATATCCTGCTATTCTATATTTATTTCCTGTTGAATATTTAGATTTCCATTGAAAATTATGTAGGAACATTATAATATGCTACCTAGTTGTTTTTAATAAGCAACTTCGGCCTGAGATAACGAGTCAAATTGTACATTTTAATAAAATAACCTTTGAAACAGAATGCTCTATTTCTCGCTTTTATCGGTTCAATGTTTAGCATATAAATTTGCATTTCCTGTAAAAAAATAATATTTTGATCATTCCGTGTAAGCGCAAGTTTTCCATTAAGAAGGTCAAAAACCTATTTATTTTTCTTATAAATTCTTCGGTTTAATTTCAAATTGTGTAGGTGATTTAATAACCAATCGATGATTGATTTTGATAAAAATTTTAACGATTAAAACACGTTAGTTTATCGAATATTTTTCCATAATAAATTTGCCACGGGTCTACTTCACGACTGCCAAATATGAACTTGCAACTAATGTTTACCAAAATGGCGGCAAAACAAAGTAGTACACCTTCCCGGCGGATACCCTGTATATATAGAGATTACATAAATATTTTCATTCCTTTGCTCTTGCTGTGTCTCAACCACAAGGCAAAAAGGACGCGCTTTTATTAAAAATGCACATCACTTGAAACCAAATAACATGAAAAAAAAGAAGATTTCTTCTAGAGTCTGGCATCAAGTGATTCGAAACGAATTATGCCTGCTGCTGCTTATCAATATCTGGCAGCGTGCTTCTGCTCAGCGTTGCCACCTCAAAAAAAGAGGAGCGCAGTAGATCATTAAAAAATATGCAGTAGATTCGATCTTTCCGCAGTAGATAATCACTTTAATATTGTTTTTATAAACGTTTCATTAAATAAATTAACATTTTGGAAATACTAAAGCCCAGGAGAGTGGGCTCTATGGGTGTCCAGCAACCGTTTCTGACATTCATTTCAGACATTCATTGACATTCACGTTAAGTTTGTTTCGTAGTTTCGCTCTGCAGCTCAAAATCCCGTTAGTTAAGCAGAAAACGAGAAAATAATAGAAATATAGACAGAGAGAAATTGGTTTCATGATCCATGAGAAGGTTTATCAAACAAAAAAAGTGCAGTAGATTGGATTTAGTGGAAGCAGATTTTTTTGCGAAAAATGCAGTAGATTTACTGCTGTTACAGCAAAGTGGCAACGCTGCTTCTGCTTACTTGGTGTATTATTATATTTTTGTTATCTTTCTCTTTCATTATTCGGCAATTTATAATTCCTTGTCTCTTGCTTTGTCATAAGACCATAAGAACAAGGCGTAAGGGAAGGGGGCAAGCTCTTTACCAACACAAATGAATGGAGCGAAGGAAAGGCACTAGGAAATAAAAGAGCTTTCTTCTCAACGCTTATTTTGAAAGCTCCTTGTCTGGTAAGGCGATGAAAAAGGTTGTCTGGTAAGGAAAAAATATGCTTCAAAATTTTGTACAGGCATGAGACATCTGTATATTTATTGTCTGTGATATTACCTTAAACGTTGAATCCGAATTTTACACTGAGTCCGCTTTATATGCTGAAAAGAACCAACAAATTTAAAACTCAGATTTACCGCACTTACCACCTATAGCCTTACAACGTCTAGTCTTGTCCAATAAAACTGAAACATAAACTGGGGAAGAAATGCAAGAAATATCCGCTTAATTCTAATTTAAAAAAACGTTATAATAGTTTGTGCCACAAGATAAACAAAGAAATTCGCACTTGTAAGGACAATTATTACCATACCCAAATGAGACTGACGCAAGGGAATCTGAAAAAAGAATGGAAGATAATCAACAGCATTATCAATCGTAACCTTGGTAATCAAAAGAAATCTATAGAAATAGAAAATGGTAATGTTAGCATTTCTGATCTTATTGAAGTTGCGAACATGTTCAATGACCACTTCGCTTCAGTTGGACTGGACATACATCTTTTCCAAGCGAGCCTAAGCGAGCCTACTAGTAGCTGTAGTTGTTGTCATGAATCTGGATGGGATGTTGTAGATTCGGCATTCAACCGTAACAGTTTTTACTTTGAACCAAAAGTATATATTCTTTGGATAATTCCAGCTCATGTGGTACCGATGGTATTTCTAACCAAGTTTTGAAAAAAAAATTCCTCTTAATATAGTTGATTTCTTGGCTCATCTTTTTAATCGCAGTGTTCTCTCTGGAAGTTTTCCCGAAGAGCTGAAATGTGCGATTGTGTTACCTCTGTATAAAAAAGGAAACAAAAAGAAAACAAAATAATTATCGACCAATTTCACTACTACCTGCTGTTTCTAAAATATTTGAAAAGGCGTTAAAGGCAGAGTTTTGAGATACCCATCTCAACAAAATTAAGTTTTTCAGCTCGATGCAGTTTGGTTTTGGGGTTGGGCTTTCTACTGAAGATGCTCTCCTTTAATTTTGTTCTCTTATACAGAAAATACTGGATGATAAAAAATGTTGCAACAAGAAAAGTTTGTAACTGTCTTCGGCTAGCCCATTCCATGGAGCTTTTTCGTCTTACGAGCATCCTTCCAGTTAGACATTTATTTTATTACAAAGTCCTTAAGGTTTTCTCTAACAGTCCAATTTCTGACATTTTTTTTGAAAAACTATTTTTGGTTTGTAGAACATATCGCCCGGCTTTGTGAGAACGGAAATCCTGCCGGACGACATCTCTGAGCTGACGAATGATGCAGTCCTCAACTCGTGGGACATATCACAGGCGTTTCTGTTTGCGATATCGACTCCGCCCCACGTGAAGATACATGTGATTATTGTGAAGCCCGTCGGGGAGGTAGTCTGAAGAAATAAACAAGTTTGGAAAATTCATTTGAATGTCGTTATTTACTATACCTATAAGAAATTGATTTTCACCGACAATGACAATGATTGATTGTGCGCGTTTTTCGCGTGTTCGGATACATTTTAGCTGGAGTTGCGGGCCAGACTCTGACAAGTTGTTTCCATGGAACGTTCTGAGTTTTCAAGTTCGGGTTTTAAATTGCCCGGTTCATAGTATCGCGTGTACTGCTGCATTCGTTGTTAACGGGTTCACTGTTTGTTTATCCAATAAGCGGAATAAGCTGAACTTTTAACTATTCATAATTATTGGAAAGGGTCTGAGCCCAGTTGCTACCATCTCCTAGATAATTTTGTTCATATAATGTTGACAGCGTTATTTTTTAAAAATGTTGATAGGCACTAAGTTCAGATGAGAATGGGGATCCAAATAGACGCGCAGTTTCTGATTTAGGTTATAGTTGAGGAACTAAAGATAGGTACCATCCAAAAAAATGTTTCCCCACAGATGGTGTGTCTCGTAGGTAGGTACTTAAATTTCCATTCGCATTTGTTTGTATCTAAAATAAGGCGAGATATAGTAATGAGACTAACTTGTGTCATGACCGTTCGAAATGTCGAACGATTGTATACCTTTTTGAAATCTATTCTGCTACAACTTTGTATAATCCAATTTACAAATCACTTATCCCAAGAAAGGGTTGGTTGTAGTACTATTTGTTTCAGTCTATCCCTTACGAGTTTCAGGCTTCGTTTTTCACTGATATCTGACGTGGTGTCGTGCGTTGCACGGTTAATGAAAAATTCTTCCAATCATTCGACAACTCGAACTTGTTTACGTGTTTCAGTTACATCATGTTCCTCTGAAGAGCAACCATTTATTAACAAATTAAGAACAAACTATGAGTGTATATGTTTGCTTAGAACTTTGGCGATGATGATGATTATGATTTCATGACAGTTGTACTCTCGGATTTTTACCAGACGTTCGCGAGATGTTTAAAGTAATTGGGATTTCAAAAATCTATTTCAACCCTTGCAGGCATTATCAAGGGTTTTGCCTTCATGCATCGCATACACCTAAGAGTGAATGTACTTAACCAATATAGATTTTTTTTTATTATTAAATAAAACCTTCCCACGAGAGCAGCCCGCTCTTAGTTTATTCCACCCTAGCCATAATTTATAAATTTGGATTTTTCTTCATACAAATCAAAGAATGAACACTGAAGAATTTGTAAGCGCATAGAAATTTGCATAAAAAATATTAAAAAAAAAAATACCCTGCATCACAATTTCAACAGCCAAGTAAGTATCTCCTTCATATTAAAATATACCTGTCTTTCAAGGTAACTTGATCGTCCCCAAACATTGAATACAGCTAACTATAAAATTTACTTCATGTTGTAATTTGAAATAAAGTATCCAGACTTTAGGTACCTACCCCATTGAGCAGCTTGCGGGTAAACTCCGAGGTCGTTTGCTTCGAATTTCATTATAACTTCAGAGGCATTTTAAAATGCATGTAACCGATACTTCATAAAGGAATTCTGCGCCTAGCTGAATAAAGTCTCAATTTCATCTGAAATTCAGTACTTTTTCTTTTTACATTTGGCCCCATCTACTTGGAGGATAAAAATAAAACCTCACCGACATTGTACACCATACCTAATTCATCTTTCGCAACATGAAACACAATGAACAGAAATAAAGGGGTGAATGTTTTGAAATTCCTTCTTCAGCGTCTACATTTTGACGGAAGGAGTATTCATTAACAATGAGAAAGTGTTTAGGATTGTAAGGAAACATGCAGATATGGTGTACTTAAAAATGCATGCGGATTGGTCCTAATTGGCAAAATTAGCCCTAGTTTGGGAAATAGTCATTTTTAAGGTGCCGTAACCAAAGGGACAAAACGGAACCTTATTAGTTTCGCTACGGTGTCTGTCCAAACCCACCCGGACCAATTTTGTTCATAGGTCTATCTCAGACTCTAATTGACGTAGAAGGCCAAAATTTGCACGCAACATCCTAACAACCACCAGTTAAACGATATTAAATGATATCGATACATCGACGAGTTTTAGAGTAATTAGTAATTTGGTGAACAAAAATATTTTCATTCGCACAAAAAACTGTTTATTTCTTGATTTACAAAAAATTGTATATATACCCTTTTTGTAGATCTTGCTCGTAGCTATATATGTGCCGAAGACTGTTTTGCCGAAAAATTAATATTTTTTAATACATTTACAAAAAAAAAAATCTGTAACTATTTAAAGTACGTTCCTTTTAACCATTTGCATTCTTAAATGGTGTTTTCTCTTAATCGATTCTCATTGGAACTTTCATTGCATACTCAACTCTACTCAAACTCATCCACACGCCGACACCACACTCTATCCAGATTCCAGACTCCACAATCCAATTCTCCAATCATTAAACCGTGTTTGCTTAATCGTTTTGAAGCTCTCGGTCATTTCCCATGAACAGGCTTTCAGTGCGTCCTTGATACCTTCTTACAAAAAAAAAAAATCTTCGCAATTTTCAACTCTAACGATGTACGGAGCCTTCCGTACGCGAGTCTTATTAATCTGGTGATCAGAATCTTTGCATTCGCACCAACTTCTAATGGATATTGTTTTCGAGAATAGCCTTAAAGGTACATAGAGTCTCAATTCAAAGACCCTCCAGCATGTATAAGTTACATGGAAGTCCACCTGGTGCTAGTAGCTTGCGCTTTAGGTAGATAGAATATTAGTGAGCAAAAAAATTTTTCTCATATCCATCCGCACAACTAAATTCTATAAACACGTCTGGCGTATTTATTACAACAAAGCTCATTTGGGTCTAGTTACGATACCTTAGTGAAGGTCAGAGAAGGTCAGAATAAGTACTTACGTCCATTGATGTCGATGTTAATGACACTTACTAAGTGAAAATGGTGTATCTCTGGGTGCATTGATATCTACTAGCAAACAAACCTCTTAAGAAATGCAGTGTCATCCACGTAACATTAGTTTGTCATTACCGCAGCTTTAACAGACTATAAATAGATGACGGCACTTCAAATAAACAGTCGTGTAGTCTGATCGGTAATCGTGTGAGCACTATGGATCGTTGGCAAAATCGGGTCGCTGTAGTTACGGGAGCCAGCAGCGGGCTGGGCGAAACAATAGCGGCTGAGCTGGTTAAGGCCGGTCTCAAAGTAGTCGCCTTGGCACGTCGCGAGGACCGCGTTAAAGCAAATCGTGCGAAACTCCCCGCAAGTGTACAGTCGAAATTCTATCCACGCAAATGCGACGTCACCAACGAAGAAGATGTCAAGGCCACTTTCGAATGGATCGAAAGGACTCTGGGAGGAACAGATATCCTTGTCAACAACGCTGGGATAACAAGAGAAGGTTTTCTCGTCGAAATGGACAGTTCGTTGATCAATGAAGTTATCGACACAAATATGAGAGGCCTAATCTACTGCACTCAAGCCGCATTCAAGAGCATGAAGAAACGAAACTTTTCCGGACACATTTTGCATATGAACAGTATTGCTGGGCACAAGGTACTCGACGCGGAGGACATGAGTTTCAATGTTTACTCTGGGACTAAGTTTGCCGTCACAGCTATGAATGAGGTCATCAGAAATGAGCTGAGAAATTTGGGCACGAAAATTAAGACCACGGTAAGTTGAGTTGAGGTACCCTACCTCTGTTGAGTTAAGGGTATCTAAGAAAATGTTATGTGCCTTGTTATTGCAGAGTATAAGCCCTGGTGTGACGAGGACGGAATTTGTGGAAAAAGAGTTCTTTGACAACTTTGAGGACAAGCTCCTGACACCAGAAGATGTGACCAAAGTGGTGCTGTTTGCCATTGCAACTCCGCCCCATGTGCAGATTCATGAAGTCATAATCAAGCCTGTGGGGGAGAAGTGGTAACTTTAAAAAACGGCTCAAGTTGTTCTAAATAAAATGATAAACATTGTACAGAGAGTTCTTGTAATTATGTAAAAGGGTCGAGTGAGTTTTAATTTTTGAAATAAATGTAAAGGACCCATCTAAGAATTAAGGAGTTTTCTCTTGATAGAGGATTTTGGTCACACAGATCTATCGTATAGACTGTAGCGCCACCTATGTAAGTAAGGCTTGAGTTTTACCGATCGAAACGAAAAAAGTATGCATGTGTTTCGGACTTGATCTCATTAAATATTGTTCAGTTGAAGCTACAGCTCTTTTGCAGATGAGATAACAAATCTAAGCCCCGTCACATTAGTATAGCGTCATCTGACATAATTGATACTCTGAAATAAGCTTCATGCAAATGTAGATATCTTGTATTTCTTTAATTTATGAAGAAAATATAAAAAGGCATTTATAGGGATATAACTAAAGAAGTTGTAATGCTTATGCTGCTTATGATTCAATTGTAGGCTTAATATGAGGCAGCTCCCTAAGGGTTAAGGCTCAAGGTCTGCATCAAACTATATATAAACCGCACACGTTTTATTCCCTTTATAAACCGCACACGTTTTATTCCCCGCACACCTCGCGAACTCGACCGAGCGCCCATCACCGTCGATATGGATGAATATATCTACTCCATCCACCAACTTCACCCAGTCGAGCTGCATGTGCAGGATCTACTCTAAATAATACCTAGTTCAAATATGAGTGGCTGGGATTTCACCACTCATTACAGTAGGGTAGTGAAGTCGATCACACTGTTGGTTAACAGTTCGGCCATCCGACGCTTCACTGCCCTCAGTGAATTAAAATACCTGTCTATCTATCTCTTTATCTGAAAATGTATTAATTCCTATTTTAATAACTCGCATGTTCACAGCCTTTTCTACTCATAATCGCATGATCACAGCTTTTTCTACGGCATGTTCACAGCCTTTCTACGACATGATCATAGCCTTTTCTACTCATAATCGCATGATCACAGCTTTTTCTACGGCATGTTCACAGCCTTTCTACGACATGATCATAGCCTTTTCTACTCATAATCGCATGATCACAGCTTCCTACAGCATGGTCACAGCCTTTTCTAATCATAATCGCATGATCACAGCTTCCTGCGGCATGGTCACAGCCCTTTTTAATCATAATCGCATGATCACAGCTTCCTACGGCATGGTCACAGCCCTTTTTAATCATAATCGCATGATCACAGCTTCCTACGGCATGGTCACAGCCTTTTCTCTTTAATATTTTAATACTTGCACTTTTATATTTAGGTACCATAAAACCGTAACCACCTAAAAACTTGACAGATACCGACAAATACTAAACCTTTTTAAACCAAAAATACCTATGTACTATCTGTTCAATTTTTGATACCTAACCAACTGTTGTTCGCTTTTACTCCTGAGAGATTCTGTTTTATAATTTATTGTGTGCTGTTAAATGTATAAACTACACTAAACTTTAAAACATCGGTATCACACTCAAAGCCCTTCAGCTTTACCTTACATGTTTAATCACAAGGATAAACCAAACGTTAATCAGCAGTCAAATTGCTCAGCTCATATAAAATGTAGCCAAAGAAAACAAGAAATTCAATAAGTTACTTATCTCCTCGTCATCATCACAATCGTTTTCGAGATCTACCGCCTCGTCCAATTCATCAAGGGGACAAATAATCGACCAACGAGCAACAACTTCTAAACAAATGAAGGGATTCATAAATGGTCTTGATGACACATGGGTGGGCTCGACAATATATTCCAAATTGTATTACCGATAAGATGAACTTCCTTATCTCGTCCATCCGGCCTTGTAGTCATTATTGATATAGCGGTTCCTACGATGCAGAAAATACCTTTCGATTTGACCATCATAATATTAATACGTGAACCTCCAAAGCGGAAGGAACACCCCTCAAGCATCATCCATGACATGAGTAGAATGAAACCTACATCACTCGAAATGTACCCGTGCACAACAAAAAATCATGGGTACATGGCGCCACCAAGCCTGGCAAAACCAAGTCCAGCATTCCCTATACAAAACACACATCAGTCAATTGAACGCACTCTGGTGACAGTCGCCGCCGTATTACTGTAGCAACGTATCCAAATACATCTTAGACCAGAACCCTTTTCCCAAGGAGTCCCTAACTCAGGGGCACCGTGTCTGCGAAAAATTGACTGTTGGTTTCAGTGGTGCCACCATGGAAATGAGCACCCCTCGACCCAAATTTCGCGGACCACAACCTCTCAGTGATGCACCGATAACCCCAATGAATATCAACACTTATCTTCAAAGAAGCACACCTCTTCGACATCTAGATGCGGCCCCCTCGTTTACAAAAAGTGTGGCACGCTTCCCAGTATTACATACTTATATAAATGGCAGGCAGCACTGCAATATTTGTTTTATTTGTCAACGACAGTACGCATTTTAGGAAAACCAGATTATTCTTTTTCGACCAGTTTTAAAACAACGTTCTTTCTCTAGGAATCTACTCTCAAAGTCTTTGATTTTCTGTCCGATACTGCAGATCGGAATCGAACTCTTGTATTTAAGCCACAAGCGAGCCTTTCTAGGCACAAGGTCTTTAAGTTTATTCTGCTATATTATCAAGGAGTTCCAACTTCCAATTGGTGCAGATTGTTAATCGTTTGCCAAGTAAATAATATCGAAAACGATGAAGGCTTTTTACTACAACTAAACCTGTGTAGCTATAGTAATGTTTCCTTTCCGCCCGATATGCTAATCTATAGTAAACTCCAGCGAGTCCTAACTTTAATTTTAAAGTCTTAAACGCACATTATTCAACCTGTGCCTAAGTCAACTTCGCCTTCTTCTCCAACAAACTCTCCGAAGGGGTTGTTATCCGGAGAAGTTCGCAACAAAACGTCTAAAATACCCGGATAGAACTAGGAATTGCCTCACAGGTCTAATTCCGGTGGGAATAGGGAATGAAGTAACAGCTTCCGCCTTGCAGCTTCTGAGCTAATACTTTCATTGCTAATTTCATGGCCTAGGTAGGCACACAATCTTTTTTTTCCTCAAAGAACTTGCATTAAGATATGTTTTGAGTTAGGATCAATTCTTTTAGCTAACTTAATAGTTTTTTTCAAAGTTGACAAAAAATGTCTTTGTCTTTACCAAATACCAGAATATCATCCATTCTGTTGTCCTAAATGTTGCGCGAGTTACACGCATCTAACTAATCAAGAGAAGTACCTAACAGTCGGCAGCATTATCACCATACACGGCTTGTTAGCAAGCACAGTTTAACAACAACCACAGACCCAGATGTGTAATGATAGCGGAAAATATGTTTTTTTTTTATGACTTGTTACCTTGAATTTAGTTTTAAATTGGCAGTTAACCAACAAAGATTAGAAAGAAAAACAAAAAGGGAATTAGTCTGAATCCATTTAACTCGCGGCAGATTATCAAATCTAAAAGTCTAATGAAAGTTAGTAGGGGCATAGTTCAAACGAAAGATTACATCAAAAACTGTTAAATATTTATTTCTTCGCCAAATGACACTTCATAGTATACACTCCACGCGTCATATCAAGTACAACAAAAAGCTAACCATCAGATCTATCGAACTATTCAAACGTCGATAGTAAACGCACATTCTATACGTGTAGTTTTTTTTTTTTTTTTTTTTTTTAGTTCACTTAGCTTAGCTGCGAAACATTCTCAACATTTCGTTAAGAGCCCTTACAAATCTTTTTAAAAACCTCGCCTCAAGTATTCGCGATTACAGCGATTTCTAATTCTGTATCCTTTGCATAGGATGGTTGTCAGACTGCAGACCAGACACCCCAGACCCGCTCCATCGAGCTTCATGGTGAAACAAAGGCACCAAGATCTAAAAATGCGGTGGCAGTGAAATCACCCTCCTGTTCCAACCTCATCGACCATCCATCATCTCGATTGTTTATCAATCGCCTTATCACGATTGGTTAACGATTAAGGCAACACTAGCACTTCGCCAACAGACTTGGCCATAATAACGTTGTCCATCAGTGCCTCCACTAACAGACCAGAAATTAAAAAGCTTGGACTGACTTAACACCACACTTACCCCTTCTTCTTTTCTTGTTCTGGGTCATTCTCAAGGAGTCGCAATCAATTCAAATTACCGTTTAATAGTAAGAACAAAAAATAAAACGCCGGCTTTGAAAGAGGCAAAAGGAACGAAAATATAGTTTGATTCAACAAATAAATTAAATTTACTCAATTCTCAAAATGTAAAATCAAAAAGACAACAAAGGAAAACAAAAGAAATTCAATTAGGTGCTCTAGAAAGATACTGCTCGTAGCTTTCATTTGGGTCCTCTTACTTTCCAACATAATCAATAACTCGAAATCTGTCACCAAATTAGTTTTAAAGTGATAATCAGACCTCCTTGAAATTCAGCCATTGCTCAGCTGCTTTGTCCAATCCCACGGACGCACAATGTACTGCCAACTATATTGTCTCAAATGACTGATGTTTTCTATAGTGTTCACCCACACACTCGTGGTCACGCCTACATTCAATGAAGGATCAAAACTCAGTAACTCATTTTTCTTCAATTCGTCACTACTCATTCGCCTTACCGAGGCACCCACATGACTTGTCGAAGAACTGCCCGATGATTGTACCGCGCGAGATATATCAACGAATGATATGCAACTTGTGATAATTCATTATATTCACATTCGTTTATTATAATTTCCCTTTGCATACGAGACACAAGGTAAAACAATACTATATGATCTCTCATGATAGTTATTTGGCGCCACTATGTTGGATACATAGCACATCTTTGGATCGACATTCTTATCGATGTTATTGCCTTCAGCAATTAAAATACTTCTTCAATCGTAACCCGTATTAACGACTCTTCGATCTCACTCTGTCGAACAATTGTGCAAACAAACCCAAGCAATGTTCTTGATTATGAGATTTTATCAGTCAGTTGCATTTTCAACTCGCGAACAATAAGGAATAAAAATCTCTTTCCATACTCCTCCCTTTTTAGAGCATCCTTGGGCATCTCTCATTCTATTCTTTCAATTTTTTTTTCTCTTAGTTGATTAATTTTTATTTTGTATTTTTCAAAGATTGCCAAGAATTTATCTCACGGCACCAGTGAACATCAATCGATCACCTACGTGAAATACCATCCCATAACAAAAAACAATATCAAAGACGCAAATACGAAGTAGCCTGTCTTCATTCAGCCTACATACGGATGCAATTCATGAATCCAAATCCTCCACCGCTTCCTATCGTATACCTAAACACTACAAACACACAATTGCTGTAGTATAGCCAATACCCAGATACGCTAGGTACACAAATCTTTATGACGCAGTCAAAATGACATAACAGGCAGCGAAAATATCCCAACGAACCGGCATTCAGTCCACTATAACTGATAATCTCTACGTACCCACCCCTAACACGACACTCATATGTTATTCTACTGCCACATGGCAGCCGATGGCAACGAACCACACAAAAAAAAATATAAAGGTATTTATGAAAACAAGATAAATACTTATCCCTTTAATCATGCGCCGCAGACCGAATTGCCATCAAAAGATGAACAGCGATTTGTGGCTCTGTATGATTTTACTACGCCACGCGTACCCTTTTATTTTCCAGTTTTCCCACCGAACACAACACTATACCATACGCGGATCGCAGGTACCACTTACAAAAGCAAGATTACGATAACCACTGCACAATAAATGACTAGGACTTTTTTTTTTCATTTAGCTACATCGCTTAATTGCTTAATTTTTCTTTTCGCGTGTTTTCACGTCACTGATCTGTATTTCACATAAAAGATAAACACAACACACAGATCGAATATCAAGAACACGACACAATTTTGCAAGCAATAAAGATATTATGTTGCTTAACTAAAACATATGGATTGGATGCGGATATGGATTAAGAATCCCACTTCTGATTTATAAACCGCACACGTTTTATTCCCTTTATAAACCGCACACGTTTTATTCCCCGCACACCTCGCGAACTCGACCGAGCGCCCATCACCGTCGATATGGATGAATATATCTACTCCATCCACCAACTTCACCCAGTCGAGCTGCATGTGCAGGATCTACTCTAAATAATACCTAGTTCAAATATGAGTGGCTGGGATTTCACCACTCATTACAGTAGGGTAGTGAAGTCGATCACACTGTTGGTTAACATATAGCACTTCCAAAATTGATTAGATAACACGATTACGTATATTAAAGTTAATAAAGTGGTCCATAGCAGATTCGAACATTCTGATTATGCCACTAAATCGCACACGGTCTCAATTGACATACAAATTTCCACCCGAATTTCAGAAGTCATTGCAAATTGGATGGCACACTGAACTAGCTCAATTATTTCGATAAAAATTATTAACGCAATCCTCCATTTTTAGTTATACCCTAGTCCACTTAAAGTCGTCCCAAAAGTTAAAATCCAACCAATCGCCAGATTGAATTGCCTCTTCAACATTTCTCCTCCTCTCCTCTGACTTCTCGATGATTCGATAGGACCTGGCTCGGGCTGTGGATAATTGAATTTGTCGATATAAAACTGTTTGCCTATAGCTCTGCATATGCATATCGTCAGTACATATTTTTGCCCACCAAATAAGCAAGCAGGGGCAACACAAAAAAAAAAATGCATTCACCTTTGCGAGTGCACTCCTGTCAAGACCTTGAACCGATATAGTGTCCACTTTAAATATTGTTGTTCGGCTATGGGGCTGTGGCAAAGGCTTCCGCACTTTCTCTCAGGGTTGGTTTTCTGTATACATTTCCATATTTTGCCTCGGGATACATGTTAATTGAATATATGAGCCGGTCACCAACTCTCCACTCAGTTGAAGAGGACAAAAAAAGGGGGGATTGAGAAAAAATCAACACCGGCATACATCCTTGATAAAATTAAATAAAGGCAGCAAAAAATAAATAAGTAGAAACCAGGTCAAAATTGGAATGCCTTAGCCTTTAGGAACAATGGTGAACTTGAGTTGTTTAAACGACAGAAGTGTTGGTACAGCTCGTATGTTGTGCGTCTGTATTTATAAAAGGGTAATAAAATAGTAATAAGACTAAAATGTGTACAGGAAAGTGAGAAGGTAATGGAAATTCACCTGCTTGATAGGAAAGTAAGACGCTAAGGAAGTCTTGAAAAGTTAAGAAAGTTGGGTAAGGGTACGTGTCGAGTCGATTTGTCACAAATAAAAATTACGGAAGCAGCAGGAGGGTTTTAAAGGTGCAGGGTCATAAGTCCACAGGCCAAAAGTCCACAATCGACTTTTGACCCACCTAGGTTGGATATAAGCCCACAATTCAATTGTGTATCAAAAGACCATTGTGGACTTTTGGCCTGTGGACCTATGACCTTGCGCCGGTTTTAAAGCATTACGACAAATATTCAAATCTTTACCTTAAAGAAAATCGTTTCTTTTGAATACAATGCTATTGATGGCGTCATTTATATTTCACATGCGAAGTAGTAAAAGGCAGCAAGTTTGTTAGTGCGATCGTAAATACAAACGGTAATAGTGAATAAAAAAAAAATAGTGCGTGGAGTCCCTCCGCGCGGAAGAAGTGAAACTTCGTAATGTGGAAATGAAAATAGGAAGGGGTAGAAATTGATTTTTAGTGAAATCATATTGTTTCTTTAAGCCTAGTATCCTGCTCGCGCTAGATTTTAGCGCCCCTAGTCTCCACTTCGTTTCTCCACACCAAAGAAAAATGGTCGCTAAACTCGACTGAAAAGGTAAAACATCTTAAGTCAACTGCATCTTAAGTCGACTTAAGATGTTTTACCTTTTCAGTCGAGAAATTATTATTAAACATGATATAGATGGGACAAAACCCATATGCTTATGAACCATGAGTACCATGACAGATATCAGTAAACGTAATTTTAATAGAAGTTTCGAATTTCAAACTTGAAAGACGTAAGAAACCTAGAAATTATAAGAAGAAGTTCGACATGTGTCCTCAAACTTTCCACAATCTCCTTACCATAGTGGAGCACTTGTTATTACCCAAAAGACGACGCCAAATGAGAGCATAAGTCCCCCTGAAAATCGATTTGTTTGGCTTTGCGTTTTCTTTTATTTACCACGCAAACATTGTCTGCGTTTTCCGCCAAAAAAAAAAATAGTGCGTGGAGTCCCTCCGCGCGGAAGAAGTGAAACTTCGTAACTTGGAAATGAAAATAGGAAGGGGTAGAAATTGATTTTTAGTGAAATCGTATTGTTTCTTTAAGCCTAGTATCCTGCTCGCGCTAAATTTTAGCGCCCCTAGTCTCAACTTCGTTTCTCAACACCAAAGATAAATGGACGCTAAATTATTATTAAACATGATATAGATGGGACAAAACCCATATGCTTATGAACCATGAGTAGGTACCATGACAGATATCAGTAAACGTAATTTTAATAGAATTTTCGAATTTCAAACTTGAAAGACGTAAGAAACCTAGAAATTATAAGAAGAAGTTCGACATGTGTCCTCAAACTTTTCACAATCTCCTTACCGTAGTGGAACACTTGTTATTACCCAAAAGACGACGCCAAATGAGAGCATAAGTCCCCCTGAAAATCGATTCGCTTTATTTATATTTATATGTATCTCTGTTTTGGCTCTGTTGTTTGGCTTTGCGTTTTCTTTTATTTACCACGCAAACATTGTCTGCGTTTTCCGCAAAAAAAAATCAAATCATTGCAAACACAACACAAACACTTTCCTCCGTTTTTTTATGTCAAAATTTATCTTCGATTCGCGAGCTAAATGAGTGGAGACTTTTCATCCGCCCATCTATATGAAATGAAGGATTTAACGTGCGAACAGGATACTGATGCTTTGCTAAATTGCCTCGCTCAATTTTATCTTTGTAGCCATTTTTGTATGGGAGATAAAATTTAGCGCGAGCAGAATACTAGGCTTTAAGACAAACTTTATTAACATTGCTTACAATTCACAATTGATCGCATCTTTTAATCATCATTTTCGAGTGGGGAAATATCCAAATCCATAACATTTACAATGGGATAATGACAACTAAAGTAAGATACGAAATGTTGGAAGTCGCATTAGAAGTTTCACTTCAAAAATACTACCCTATTAAATTATAGGTATGTGTATCAAATCAAACTAAAACAAGTAAATGCAATAATGAGGACGCTACTCGTTGCTAACGCTCGCGCTGGCCTGTAACAGGTATACTACGCGCATGCGTTCGAGTGCCACGCATTCACTCTCGCTCTGTCTCCTTCTATTCCCCCTCCCCAGGAGCGTTGAACGTTTAACGCAACCTTGTTGGAAGTCGCATTAGAAGTTTCACTTCAATAAGACATTAATTGCCAATTTAGTCATTATGTATTTTTGGAAATTAATCTTCACCACAGAATATTCTTCTCCCAGCATTTGGTGCCAATAAACTCACTCACCATTGCATACTCTGAAGCGTGAGCGGCACCCTCACACCTTTGAGTATGCAATGCTTATAGTAGCATTAAGCATTTAAGAAGTTTCACTTCAATAAATCAAACAACATTCATAATTCACCTATATCGTCTTTACTTCTTGAATTCTTCAATTCTATACTGTAGGTATCAACGTATGTAGGTATGTACTATAACAACCATTGAAACAAAACCCTTGAACTCAATTTCTATATACACCACCATAAGTCCATCAGCGCACGTCAACAGCCATGTGCGCATTTCCTCAGAAACAACCACCACTTTTCTTTTCTTTTTCATATGAACGTGCTTGTGCTGTGCAATGTGCGCTACCCTCACCCTCGCTCACGCCTTTGAGTATCCAATTATTAGCGTTAAACGTTTAACGCGACCTTGAGTTGGAAGTCGCATAAGAAGTTTCACTTCAAAAAAAAAAAAATCATTGCAAACACAACACAAACACTTTCCTCCGTTTTTTTATATCAAAATTTATCTTCGATTTAAAGCACCGGACATTTATTTCGCGAGCTTAATGAGTGGAGACTTCTCATCGGTCCATCTGTATGAAGTTAAGGATTTAGCGTGCGAACAGGATACTGATGCTTTGCTAAACTGCCTCGCTCAATTTTATCTTTTTAGACATTTTTGTATGGGAGATAAAATTTAGCGCGAGCAAGATACTAGGCTTTAAGACAAACTTTATTAACATTGCTTACAATTCACAATTGATCGCATCTTTTAATTATCATTTTCCAGTGGAGAAATGCCCAAATCCATAACATTTACAATGGGATTATGACAACTAAAGAAAGATACGAAATGTTGGAAGCCGCATTAGAACTTTCACTTCAAAAATTCTACCCTATTAAATTATATATTTATCAAATCAAACTAAAACAAGTAAATGAAATAATGAGGACGCTACTCGTTGCTAACGCTCGCGCTGGCCTGTAACAGGTATACTACGCGCATGCGTTCGAGTGCCACTCATTCACTCTCGCTCTGTCTCCTTCTATTCCCCCTCCCCAGGAGCGTTGAACGTTTAACGCAACCTTGTTGGAAGTTGCATTAGAAGTTTCACTTCAATAAGACATTAATTGCCAATTTAGTCATTATTTTTGGAAATTAATCTTCACCATAGAATATTCTTCTCCCAGCATTTGGTGCCAATAAACTCAGTCACCATTGCATACTCTGAACCGTGATCGGTACCCTCTCACCTTCAAGTATGCAATGCTTAGAGTAGCATTAAGCATTTAAGAAGTTTCACTTTAATAAATCAAACAACATAATTCACCTATATCGTCTTTACTTCTTGAATTCTTCAATTCTTTACTGTAGGTATCAACGTGTGTAGATGTGTACTATAACAACCATTAAAACAAAAACCTTGAACTCAATTTTTTATATACACCACCATAAGTCCATCAGCGCACGTCAACAGCCATCTGCGCATTTCCTCAGAAACAACCACCACTTTTCTTTTTCTTTTTTTTCATATGAACGTGCTTGTGCTGTGCAATGTGCGCCACCCTCACCCTCGCTCACACCTTTGAGTATCAAATTATTAGCGTTAAACGTTTAACGCGACCTTGAGTTGGAAGTCGCATAAGAAGTTTCACTTCAAAAAATCACATTTTAAAACTAAATAAATAAATGCGGACATAATTACTGAACTAAGCCTTTCTTCAATAAAAGAAAGCCGCATATGAAAATATTTAAATGGTAAAATAAGGACGTTAATGCGAAAATATACCTATTGGTAAATGAATATTGAAGACAAAACAGCTGCACTTACTGCCAAGGAAAAACATGTCCACTATAACTGAATGAATGAGTTTAATTTAATTTGTATATTTATTAAAAAAGTGATTAAACTGATTTGTAGACATATTTTGGATATAATTTATTTATTCAGATATATACTTATTTTATTTTATACCTTCAAGGTTAAGTAAAAGGACAACTGCAAGTGAGTATTAATCATATCGAGAAAATAATTTATTTAATTCAACAGAACAATAAATAAAGAATTGGCAGACTATTTCTATTCACCCAACAATTCTGCTGTTGAATCAACAAATTAAAATGCTGTAGCTGATAAAATGTTACTAAGTAACCAACAATCTGTTTATATTTATTATATAATTATTTCTGTATAATCAACAATATTTGTTGTGAATTTAACAAAATACAATAGCTGAATTGACAAACTACTTCGATACAATTCAATTTTTTTTTTTTTTTATTTTTTGTTAATTTGATAAATTTCTTTGTAAGAGCAACAGTTAATTGTTGATTTGATAAAACAGCTTTAGTTGAATTGGCAATTCTCTTTTGTAAAATTAACGACATTTTGATTAATTTAATAAATTATCTTTGTACGCACAAGAAAGGAATTTTGTTAACACAACAATTTTTTTATTATCACACCAAAGATTTTAAGAAAAAATATAACTAAGTAATATTTTAACAATCTGCTAGAAACGTTTTGTTGGACGTATATTGGAAAAAAAAAAATTATTGAATCATGCTTCATTTTTATCAAATATATCGGGCTTTATTTTCAGTGCGATTACAGTGCAGATAATTGAGGCCTCTTTCGGTGACATATGTACCTTGTGGTTCGGCAAAAGAATGTTTACACAGCCCTATAATTTGGGATACTACTTCCCTACTATTCGCAAAGTATGCAAAGTTTCTCCTGACTCTGTCATGACTTCTATCACCAGTGGTCTAAACTCTAAAAAGTCGTTTCGCCAGAAGTAAACTTGTTTCCATGTCGCCATTCCGCCTGGTACTTCCCATTTTTTATTTTTTTTTATTTGTAGAATTATTTGAGATTTCCAAAGGGTACTCTAGAACGAGGAATATTCGGCATTTGATACATACCATCCAACCGGAGAGCTATTTTACCCCCGTCATTGCTGGGATATTTGCCGTTTATTTCATAGCCTAAGACAGTCGCGACTCGCGAGGCTCTCAGTATACCTGCTGGCAAATAGTTAGTTAGTTGTAAGAATGTGACTTTTATTTCGTTAAAAAAATACATGTTTTGGTAGGTTCTAAGTCTGAATTGGCTTGGCCTATGGCCGTCTATCAGATTGACAATAATTAGTATTTAGGCAAGCCAGCAGCGTCGCGTGAATTATTTAGATGGGTGTGCAAATTCTTTAAAATTATAAATTTTTTAGAAATATCAATTAATTGCCTGAAAACACGTCCCATTTATTGTTTTCTCAATCATTGTTTTGCTGTTTTTGATATCTTATTTTGTTTTCAAAATAAAATATAGAAAAATAAAACTTTCGCATACAAAATCAAAAGCACCGCAACTGCAACCCCAATCCCCAACCACTTAAACGAAAAGCTAAGTTCAACCATTCATTCATCGGCTTTCGTGCACAGCTTTTATTTGCACGAGTATCGATAATCGATGTAATACATTGTGTATTTGACTTATGACGTTTTACGGAAACAGAACAGAACAGATGCAAAAGAAGAGAAAATGAATACCAGTCCGAGTCCGTGCACAGAAAACCTTCGCACGAGTTCACTACAAGTTCATCAAAGTAAAGCGATTTAAGTACGGCGGCGTCCGCCGTGCGGCCGACGAATGACGATGGGGTTGAATACTGGAGAAATCTTGTAGAGGGATAATTATAGTTTTAGTTTGGAGTTGGATGAATTTATTTGATGAAATCTCAGCGGTGAAGGAATTTTGAAAGAAGAATTACCTATAATTTATAAAGGATGAATATGAATAGGTAGGTATGGTGTAGGCTGTAGCTGTTGGCTGTGTTATGGAGGTTTTATGGGTTATGCAATTGTGCATATCATTATTTGTGTGTTATTATTACTACACAGTGTTTGATGAGGGACTTATTTTCGTTAGATCAGGGTGTGCAATGCACACCTTGCACACCCTGACGAGACGCCACTGAGTCATACCTATTATAAATTACTTAGTTTATGATTATGGATAAGTACATTAAGTTTAAAAATGTTCCTCAACTATACAATCGCTGTAGCGAAGTGCTTTAACGCAATAGTTGTAGAGTACCTAAATTCCAAGCCACGCTCTCCATTTAGAATACAAATAGCTTCGTCAATTTCTAAAACGTGAGATTTGAAAAACCTAACTCGGATTTCTTTTAAAATTGGGCATATTGCCAGGAAGTGGAATACATCTTCGCGTGTCTTTATATTACAAAGATCGCTCAATAAAGG
Source organism: Cheilosia urbana (assembly GCA_946477585.1). Taxonomy (NCBI): domain Eukaryota; kingdom Metazoa; phylum Arthropoda; class Insecta; order Diptera; family Syrphidae; genus Cheilosia; species Cheilosia urbana. The sequence continues at coordinate 10,407,366 of OX297854.1, read as the reverse complement.
GCAGTTCTGGTAGGTGTGGAATGAAGTTCAGACTTAGTACCTCCCCTCTGATTTTAAAAATCTGTTGAATTGCAGTTTAGAAAGCACTCTGTCTCCTATATTGCGAAGACCGCGCTTCGGTAACAAACTTTGCGTACATGTTCCGACCCACACCTTCAAGTAAACCGTCGAGTTGGGTCTTAAGCGATTAAGAATCTACATTAGATGGAATGTACAAATATCCTCCACAGTCTGATGTAAGACGTTGCCACTGTTGAAAGAAAGTGGATTTATTGTTTAATACATTTTTGAGTACAATTTTCGGCAGTCTATCATCGCTCATCGACGTAACTTTTATTATTATAGTCAAAGTGCAATCTCAATATTTCTAGGAACATGGGAGCTGAACCATTCTCTAGGGGCAGCATGTAATTTGGAGTACTACTTGGTAAAAGAATTATCCTCTTGCTGGCAAATATTTACTCTCTCATGTAAGATAAATAGGAACTGAAACTTTATAAGATGGGTCGGGTACTGAACTACTCATAAGTAAAACATAAGTAAAACATCTAAAAATTCTCCCCAAAAGGCTTAATAACAACATCATGAATCTGCACCTGTGGCGGAGCTGAAATATAAAGAGCACCGCCTGAGAAACATCCCTCGTACTCAAAATAGCTTCCTCGAAGGAGTCATAGAAGCTCTGTGCGCACCAACCTCGGACTGACTGAGACAACATTTGAATTTACTGGAATTAGAAAGAATGTTCCAACACACCGTGGTATTGGTCTTAGTCCCTAAATTCCGCTGCTCATTTCTCGTGCTTTCATCGATTGCCGTTATTGCCACTATGCCAATATCAGCTGATAAGATGTGCTATTTTTAGGTATTTTATTATTTTATGCTCAGTCATTGTCATCGGATTATTGATCCGATATGATATGAAAAAAAAAAATAGAAACAGAATAATTGGTGATAAGTTAGCCACAAATTTGAAGGCATCAGAAAAATGTTGGCAAATAATCGCATTCATATTTTTTGTTATCTGGGCAGTTTGGTGTCCAAGTTTTTGATTATTTAATAATAGAGCGTCGACCATTGGTTACTTGGAATACTTTTCGTGTAAAGTTTTGTATACAGTTGAATTAATGTTCTTCGTTTCCCTTGTCACATGCGACATGAATTTCAACTATGCATCGAGACTCATTTTGAGGTATTTAAACGACATGACATTAAGACCAAGTTAATAAAAAAATATAGACAAGGTGTGTGTATTGCAGTATATTAAACAAACGTGGATATGTCCCTTCTGAATGCAATTTTTATGTGTAAATAGCAAGTACAATAGCGGCCAAAGAACGCTTCCTTGCGGCAGACCTGACCTCCTTGAACTCTGAGTATTTGGTTCCGCGTTTGACACGAACGAGTCTATTCTCGAGATACGACTCTAAAGGACTATTGACATGAGAGCGAACTGCGAATTGGCGAATTGCGAACAAATCAATTTAACTGAATTTATGAATTGAAAATTTGTATTTGTTCTATCACAAAACCATTATATTGAATTAATCGAACATCTAATATAAAAAAAAAACATGTTTCTCAATCGATTTAAACAGCTAAATTAACAATTAAAGCTATTTTCCCGCGAATTGACAGTTGCGTTCCACAAACTCACGAATGAAAAATTCGTTCGAACTCAACCTTTAAAAATGAAACTGACACGCGGGTATCTGTGACCAAAAAAAGTTGTCATGTGAATGAAGTGTCAGAATCTACGAATATTCGCGTGTTCGCGTATTCGCTCTCATGTGAATAGTCCTCAAGGTTTTATATAACCTTTCGGGGAGAACATGTCTTTTTTGAAGATGTCTCAAAATTCGGTTTTCAAAATTCTACTTTTCTGAATTCAGCTTTTCAAAATTCGGTCTTACAAAATAGCTACTCCAAACAATAAAAAAAAATCTTTGGAAAATATTTCATAACATTTTCCAGGCCTTTTTTATTGTTTGCAGAATTTTGTAAATCAGTGATGTAGTGAAAATTTTACTTTCTTATTGTGTATTTTTGTAAATATTGCTTGCTTTTTTGCTTGCTTTTTTTTATATTTTAATTTTAATTTCTTTTATTTTTGTTTATTTTGTTTATAATCAAAACCATGCCCTGGAAAACATTTTCGGTAATGTGTCATACACTGATGCCAACCCTGCAGAATTTTCTGTATATCTACAGAATTTTTACCTTGCCAGAATTCGAGCTAAAATATACAGAAATCTCCGATTCCAGTAAAAAATTGAATTCCTTAGTTTTGCGTTGGTAAATTTCACTCACCTAAAAAAAGAAATGAAATCGGAGCACCCAAAACTCTTTCTGCTGCACGGATAAAATATTCAAAACGTTTAAAAAAAATTGGATTGTTTTTTTTTTTCAAACCAGGATTAGGTACCTATAATTGACAGATAAAGACAAAAATGGACTCGATGATCAAGATTTAACAAGGCCAGCACTACGACGAGTATTATCGATTCCAGCGATACCAGCGGTTAATAAGAATTATGTAATTGTACAAAATTAATAAATATAATTAAAGACTGTTGTTTTATGCCATTCAAAACTTACATTTTTAGCACTTTTACTATGTTTAAAAAAGCTCTGGATTTCTACAGAATTTCGACAGGCATAAATACAGAACTCTACAGAATTTTTATCTTTCATCTACAGACCTTTGTAAATTGGGGTTTGCATCATTGGTGTCATAGCTCGAAACAAACAAATAAAATGGTATCTAATGGCGATTGCGTCTTGAGAAAGGACAGGTAGTATTAAACTCGCACCATGGCATAGACTGGCATGAAAATGTAGGTAGTAGGTACCCAGGTCCAGCTCGGCCTGTACCGCTACCTTAAATTAAGGTACTTTATGATCAGAATAATGCAGCTATTGAAGTTGGAATTGAATAGCAACTTTAAAAAAAGACCCTAACAAAGCAAATGGTCTATGATTACTCGTGTTCTCAAAGTTGTGAGGCATTACGACTTGAGCTTGAGGTGTCAAATGAAGAATTTGAAGTGAGAAGTAATGATGTAGAAAGCTCTTTCGGGTATTCGAATATTAATAAATTTTGAATAAAGTTCGACATCGACGTATCAAATCAAGCAAAAGTTAAAAAATTATCTAAATAAATAAGAATAATAACAATTAATTACTAAGTGAGGAAGCGAAGAGTAACAACGATTCACGCTTGCTTGGGGGTTACCCTGACAATTTCTGTTGGGAAATTATGTCGAATTTCAGTTTTTGTGAATTGTTCGAGAGAAACAACTCTTAACAACAATTCGCAGACACAGTCACTTTTGGTAGGAATGATAGCTATTTCGAACTACACTGAAAAAATTCTCGTACATAATATCAATGAATGCCATTCATTGAGTTGAAATTCTTACATTCAATGTAAAATTCATTAACGCAATGTAAAAATTCTTGAACATTTCGCTTGGTTTTATGAACAAAACATTGAATTCATGAAACTGGATTCATTAATAATTGCGCTTCTAAATTGTTGCTGCAAAATTATGTATCCGAAATTCAATGAAGTTGTTCTTAAATGTATGAACGATTCTTAAACGCGTTGTTTTGGCGCACAAGGGTTGATTGTGTCATTTTATGTATGACAACATTAAATGCATGAAACTATTCATTGGTTTTACGAAGGCGACCATTATTTTAATGTATTATTTCATTGAACTGCAAACTATAACCGTTATGATATGAAGAATGAGTCAGTATGGAAAAATTGTACAGTTAATCTTCTAGCGTTCAATGATCACATACATAAATTGTATGAATAAATTCATACTTCTTATGAAAAAATGTTTGATTTTATGAATGCTTTCATTCGAATTAAGCATTTCGTTTTCGTTTGTGACTTTTTCATAATTCGTATGAATCTTTTCATACATTGCATGTTAACCTCACTTGTTTTAATGTAATATTTCATTGAAGTGCAAACTGAAACAGTTAAAGTCGTATGCAAATTTGTTGATTTTTATTCATTCGTAAATCATTCGGTATAGAGTTTACATGTGCGGTGCGTAGTGCGTTTAATATTTATTCAGTTTGTTTTGTTTTGGTGATTTTTCCAGCTGGGTTAAAGAAGTACATTTTTCATTGGACTGTTTTCAAGTAAGTATTATCATTTTTTAAAACATGTTTAGTAAGGTAAATCATACAAAAAATACATGCTGACTAGATATTTGGATGAAAATTTTAATCTGCTTGAGGAACATCGGCATATACCTACTGATAAATAGTATATGCTATTACTTTATAGAAAATAACCACCACATATCTTTGGCAACCAGTTTAGGTTGGAAAACGAGATATTAAATCGTTCCCCAGGAGAAAAGACTGAATATTATCGCGTGAACAAAAGAGGACGAATTATGCAAAGTTCTGCAACTCCAAAAGCAGTTTTAGATCTTTTCTCAAACGGACACTGAACACTGATGCACCTGAGAATCAAACATTTAAGGTTGAGTAAGTATCTTTTCTTTACATTAAATTGCTTTTGATATAACAATTTAAAAATAAATACAAATATAGGATGTGGAAAAGGTCAAAACAAGACAAAAAATCCTAACAACGGAAAGAGTATCATTTAAAAAGAATAGCAACTTTGACAACATCATGCTACTCGAACCTTTTTAATTTGATTCTGAATTATGTTTTTATATTTAATATTTTCGTAAAAGTATCTTATACGAATTATTTTTTTTATAATTTACACGCGCTAAAGAAACTATATCCTATACAGCTCCTGAAGTGGACGCAAATGAATACATCATATGTCTAAAATACGACAATTTGTCAGCCTCCGAATTTGATAGCTGTTGGCAGGCATGCAGCCAATTTAGGATGCAAGACATGAAGGAAGCGAGCTCTCTAGCAAATATTTTTGCAAAATGGCCTGAATATAAGAAGCCAAGTAGATATCCTTTGGTAAGCTTAATTTATTCAAAATGAAGATTATAATTATAATAACATCTACCTATTTTTTTTATAAGATTGACAAGAACTTTGGAAATGTTTTTGGAGGTCGTCCAGGAAACCTTACACGATGGTCCGAACAAGTTAGCCTTTTGAGAAAGTTCCTTTTAAAGGAAACCCAATTCAGAGACAAGTCGATGAGGAAAATGCTTGAAAAAATAGATGAAGCAGATATTAATAGTGGTAATTTGTTTTATCTAATCTACATAATAATTTCTTTTAATAACGTACACATTGAACTCGTATCTAATCACTTTTTTTTAATTTAGACAACGCAGCAGTGAAGCATATCTCATTCCGACACAAAAGGCAGTAAAAAGGACAATAGTGGAATCGTTTTGTAAAATTTACAATAAAGTTCCCAGGATGCTTTCATATTTTTTGGCACCACCGTCCAGCTGATGGATGACCACATGGAATTTTTAAAAGGTAAATGGGAGAGCATTCAGCCATTCATTCTTGCGTTAGGAGATCTCAATTCAGTCACAAGTTTTTATGTTTATTTGGATGGTGTAAAATTTCTCTTCAACAACTTTTTAAGGGCCGTTGATATTTGTTTAAAGGTATCTTCAAAAATGTTTGTGCTGTCAGAAGATTTTAAAAAAAAATTATTCTAACGAAACATTTGATTTGTTATATTTAAATTTGTATATTATTTAACATGATTTCTTATTACTAACAATAAAAAATGCACAGCCAATACAAGCAAAAAAGATACTGTTTTATTTCTAATACGGTTTTAGGTTCAACGATTTTCATACTCTTTAAGTAATTTTATACTTGAATGTATGAAAATGTACATGGAATCAATGAATTCGTTCATAAAGGTAATGAGAGGCTTCATGTATTTAAAGCCTTTGTGCATATTAACTATGACGTTTTACATAAATTCAATGAATTTGTGCATACGTTCGATGAATTGTTGAAATTATTCATAACTACAATGAATGGATACATTGCATTCATGAAATTCTACATAAGCAAAGGGATAACTTTTTATGAATTCTATACATTGATTTTATGAACAATCATGAATCTTATGAAAGTTTCATACCCTTATGAATATTTTCATACACGGAATGAATGGAGATACATTGATTGAATGAACTCTTACTTTAGCTCAATTTCAATGATTTTTTCATGCTGTCAATGTATTTTTTCATTGGGATCATGTACCTTTTTGGTTCAGTGTACACCACTAATTCATCATCAGACTCCTTTGAAGTGATTGTTTGGATAGTTTTTAATTCTGACAGTCAATTCTACGTATATAATTCCATTTGGAAAGACATTTCTGTTTTTCCCCTGTCAGGATATAACAGGATAATAACAATTAATGTTCACCTTTATTCTTATTAAGGGGCAACGCTTATTGAAACTTGCTTAGTTTACGGGCTGGCCTTAATTAGCAATAGACATTTTCGAAAATAGTCGTTGTGTGTTGAATGTTTAAAACTGTCTGTGGTTAGTGTATTGAGCTGCTGAATGTTTTAGTTTGTTCCAAGTTCACCTTTTGCGTCAAAATTCATTCACTTTAAAGCGAAAAATATGCATCAGCTTTAAAAAAATAGATATTTTCCATCGTGGCTTGTTCTTTCAGACACGCTTCCTTTTCTTCATTACAAAGAGTAGTGAATGGACAGCATTTTGCAACTAGAACCTCGGCCATAAAATCGTCTTTACCAATACTAAGACGTCATAAATTTTAGGTACTCTCCAAAGTAGTGAAAAAACAACAGACATTTGATACTCCACTAATATAAATTACAATCATTCTATATCAAAGTTATAACACAGAAAATTTATAATTCCTAGCTTTCGTTTATCAACCTTGGATTCTCACCATAAAACCTTTGTGACGTATACCTAATACTTATTTACATTTCTGTTTTAAAGAAATACAGAATGCGCTTAACATCATTACCGTCACGCTTGCTCGGGGCGGTTATTATTAATTTTAATCTGTCTATCAGAACTTTGGCATGTTATGAATTCCGTTCAGGTACAGGCGATAACAATTATGTGCAAGGTTTGAGTCACTTCAGAACAGAAGTCAACCATGTAAGAACAAAAGATTTGCACATCAAAAATAACAACAAACAAACAAACCAATTACCTCAATAAAAGTTAATGAACATATAGGCAGAGTGTAATAGTGAAGCTAAAATAAGCAGACAACTTGAATAATTATCTGGAAAATATTCATGTTTATGTCTTTTTCGATGTGTATCTAACTACAAGCTATTACTTCGGCATAAGAAGACATGTTGTTTGTAAAGAAATAAGAAAATATCTTGAGAGTGAGAATTTGTGCCGAGTTGAGTTATGACGCTCTTAGTACTGCATATTTGTTATCTAAGACCATTCGAAAAGGAACACCAATATTAGGATAAAAGCTTAAAAACTAGCCCCCATTCAGTGGCCGTAAAATTAACGGTTTTCGCTTAAATGGGCACTGGGAAGTTCTATTGGGAAATGAAAGTCAACGTTCATTGATTTCATCTTTTTTTTTAACTAGGATAAGTAAATATTTTGACCATCTTAAAATTTAAAGTCGTGAAGTAGACACGTGGCAAATTTATTATGGAAAAATATTCGATAAACCAACGTGTTTTAATCGTTAAAACATTTTATCAAAATCAATCATCGATTACTGTGACGATGAGAAAGTTATGTGAAATTTTTGGGAGAAACAACGTGCCAACAAAACGCACTATATTTATCGTGTAGTGAATGATTTCGAAGAAAGAGGGTCTGTAGGTGATAGACAATCGGTTCTGGGCAATGGAAAACCCTCAAATTATATCAGTCACCTTTGCATCCATCAAAAGTTACAGTCTGTTGTGCAATTTGGTCAGGAGGAATCATTGGACCTTACTTCTTTGAAAATGAAAACGGCGTAACGGTAACTGTGAATGGAGAGCGATATCTTGATACGATTGAAAACTTTTTAAAACCACAACTTCATGCTTTGGGCTTGATTAACATGTGGTATCACCAAGACGGTGCCACAGCGCATACGGCCAGGATTACAATGGAATTACTGCGAGACCTCTTTCCACAACAAGTTAAGAAATGGTGATGTTGATTGGACTTCTTTTTGGTGGGGATATCTGAAAAGCAAGGTTTATGTAAACAAACCAGAAACGCTTGAGCAACTCAAACAAAATATTCGTGATGAAATTAATGAAATACCGCGTGAAATGTGTGAGAATGTAATGAAAAATGTGCTCAAAAGGGCTCGCATTTGTGAGACTAACAGAGGCGGACATTTACCTGATATTGTATTCCATACATAATTACGGACATTAAGCAAAACATTTATCAATATAAGATCCATTCTCTTTCATTTAATCAAAAATTATAAACAAACTTCCTTCTGTAAAAGCTGTAACCAAACCGAATTTGTTTTATTTTTATAGATATCAATATATCATAAGAAGATAATAAAAGCGAAATATATGTATATATATAAGATATGTCAGATTTTAAGCTTAATCGCGCCTAAACGATTGCAAGATTTGGAGCTGACCATACCTGTGTTTTCGCACTTATTGAGTGCCACCTGCTTTTCTATCTGCAATTGATTTAAGGAAGTCTGAAAACGAATTAAATAATTCGAACTCAAAACAGAATTTGGAAAAACTTCTTCAATTACAAGTAAAGAATGATTTTAATTATTTTTGGAAGCTTGATAATATCTAACAAATCTAACTCCGCCAAAGCATTTTTGAAACCAAATACCAATAACCAAATAACCAATACAAACTTGTTTTGTAACTTTTCTAAATGACACAGCAAAACAATAATATTCTCTATACTACTTCAAAGCTTTTTCATTAGCAGCAGAATTAGGTTTAGGTGCCCACTGCCCAATATATAAGCCTTTCAGCTTCGAAATGCTTTTCCAGTTGTTCGTGATAGTCAGTCAAAAATGGATCGGTGGCAAAAATCGGTGGCGGTCATAACCGGCGCAAGTAGTGGAATTGGTGAAGCAATTGCTAAAGATCTAGTCACAGCTGGACTGCGTGTTGTCGCGTTGGGTCGTCGTCAAGAACGTCTGGATGAGAATCGATTAAAGTTATCGAAAGATCTGCAAGCCCGATATTATGCGAAAAAGTGCGATGTAACCAATGAAGCTGATGTCAAGGCGACATTTAAATGGATCATAACTAACCTGGGTGGTGTTGATATTCTTGTAAACAATGCCGGACTTACCCGTGAAGGCAATTTAATTGACATGGACACCTCACTGATTGATGAAGTTCTAAATACAAACGTCAAGGGTTTAATTTACTGTACCCAAGCGGCTTTCAAAAGCATGAAGGAGAGGAACTTCGCTGGACATATTATTCATATTAACAGCATTGCAGGTCACAAGGTCCTAACGATGCCAGATTTCAGCTTTAATATTTACCCTCCATCAAAGTTCGCTGTCACTGCGATCAACGAAACCTTCCGCAATGAGCTGAGGAATTTGGGAACAAAAATTAAGACAACCGTGAGTGGGAACTTGGTTTGAATTATTTTTATTTATCTATTACTGATGGTTTTTTTTTTTTTTTTTAGAGCATCAGTCCTGGAGCAGTTCGAACTGACATCGCATCAAAGGAAACGTTTGACGCACTAGAAGCTGTGTTGAATCCAGAAGACATTTCACAGGCAGTTTTGTTTGCAATTTCCACACCACCGCATGTGCAGATACACGAAATGATTATCAAACCCATTAGGGATTTACTTTAGAGTTTTTAAACTTCCTACTCTGATTGTTGTTTAATAAAGAATAATATTTTTATTACAAAACCCGAAAACGTTTTTAAGTATAAAAAATTAATACAAGACTACTCGACGGGGGGAAAAGCAAAAGCGAGAAAACAGGTTTTTCTAAAGAGCTGTGGGTATTGTGCTGTACGCAGTCAATGCTGAATGATTCAGCACCACTCACAATGACTTGCAGATTTAGATTTAGCAGAGTTAACATATTCGACATCAATTTACAGAATACGCTCAAGGTCAAGTGACCAATCGCACAAAAAAAACAGAAACGACCACTTAACAAACCAATGGAAGATTTGCTTTTTTTAATAGGTTACTGATTTAATTGTTCTTTCTAGAAGATGGCATATCGAATGTAAAATGTAAGGTCTCTGGTGTAAGTTGATGTTGATGATAACGTCACTCGTGCTAATGTGTCGAAATCATATTACAGAAGATTTCTACTCAATCGATCCAATTTTTAGCCGACCACCGCCTGCTTTGTTAGGCGTTTAATTTTTAATTTTTTACATAAGTAATGATAAATAATAAGTAGTTTTAGTGTCGGGAAATATTGTATCAAATATACAAAATGTTGGATGTTGCGCCAACAATTTACCACTACTTTTAGTTTCTTGGTATACAGTGTAAATATTAAATATTTAGTGAAATGTTTACTACCGAAATAAAATATATTTTGTTTCCAATAGTTTATTACATTAAATTCATCGAAAATGTATTCAAGTTCGAAAGAAAGGTTTCAAATATTGATTTTGATTTTCATGGCCAAGGGCATTATTAAAGTAGGTAGTTACTCTCTTAATGCTTCGTTGCAGATATATAGATACATAACATATACAATACATCATAGTAAAAATATTAAAAATATACATATGTGTTGTGGGAAATATTTGTATTTTTTATTTATTTTTTTATCTATTATACAATAAACTGTTATGGAAATTAAATAAAAAATATTTATACATATACCAACATTAAAGCACATATAATTATAATTATGTTTGCAATAAATTACACACATTGCTTTAAAGTCTATTTTACTGCATTAACACCTTTACAAACACATTTACAATGACAAATTGTCATCGTGGGTTTAATTGGAAATCGAATGCCGAAGAAATCACGGTGATACCTATATCAGTCTCTAGCGAAGGCTTTTTCAAAAGTATGATGTAGATAACGATACAGTAGGCATTGAAAAATTAAAATATCTTCATAACATAATCTAATCTAAAGTTTGTTTTCATTAAATTCAATCAACTATCTTTCAAGCTAAAACCAACCATGTACATCCAATAAATTTCATTGAAATCAATTCATGCAAAAGATTAGCTTTTTCAATTACAAATAGTAGAACAAAGAAGAATGCTTTAAATTATTTGGAAGCTTGATAATATCTAACTACGCCAAAGCATTTTCGAAGCAAAACATTGTGCCTCTTCAACTGACTGGCGCAAGCCACTTCTTTCGATTTGTAACTTTCACAATTATTGAGTAAGAGAAAGATACTGCATTCGTACAAAATATCGAACTCGAGATTTTAATAAATTCTGACATTACGAAGATAGAAGAACTCTAAAAAGTGGACCGCAAAATTCTGACCGTCTGTCTGTATGTCCATCTGTGCCGAGGCCTACAGCCTAAAAGGCTGTCCGGATTTCGTTTCAAGCGTTCGGATTACGAGTTTGAGGGGTGTAACCTACAGTTTTAGGCCGTTTTTTTTGTTTGCAAAGTAACCTCAATATTAATGGTACTTACGATAATTATTATATGTATGTATAATGTTTGTACCATTTTGATTTGTTCGGAAACGGCTCTAACGATTTCAACTAAAATTAATATTTAAGGAGGTGGGGTTACCATAACTTTAAAATCTCATAATTAGAATCGTGAAATATAGATAATAACTAGGGTTCGGATTTCCATGCAAATGCATGTTTTTTTATGAACACCTTGGATGCAAGGCAACTTATTATGTATACGTATCATGAAATTTCCTTTAAAATGGCATTTAACCGTTAGTGCATATTTTTGCATATTTTACTATAAATGCATATTTTGCAATTTTTGTGCATATTTTACTATATTTGCATATTTTGCATATTTTTTATAATATTAATTCATATTTTTGGAGCAATGACGAAAATTACACAAAAAACTTTACCGGCGATGAGATTTGTTTTTTTCAAAAATGCTCCACTAACTTCAGTTGACGTCGAGAGATCTTTTTCGTTTTATAAGGTATTCTTAAGACCGAATCGCCAACGTTTTGAATTCGAAAATTAAAAACAAAAAATTTCATGATCTATGCAAATAAAACTTTTCAAAATGAATTAAGCAATTAAGCAATTTATTTTAAATTGTTTATTTTTATTAAACAAAGGAAGATGTTTATGCTTACGTTAACTGTGTTTTTTTTTTTTTTTTAAATGTTGATCTCGTTTTAAGTTATTATTTTATTAAATAATAAAAATAAAAAAATTGAACGTATTCTTATAGACTGAAGAAAATGTGTATTTAAATTGAACCGAAATTAAGTTTAATTAATTTTAAGTGCATATTTTAAATGCATATTTTGCATTTTTAAGCGCATATTTTAAGCGCATATTTTGAGATCTTTAGTGCATGAAAATCCGAACCCTAATAATAACATTGCATATAAGGCCTTATAGCATGTTCCCACCAACGTGAATTATAAATCACGAAACGCGTCCCCACCGAACTTTAAGTGATTAAATGTGACATTTACGCCAACTTTGCCATATCAGTGATGGGACTTCTAACACTTAAGTGGTACTTCAACCACTTTTTACACTTTCGGAAATTCTACCAGAACTCGAAATCTACCATCTTTTAACAAAGCTATTCGCTTTTATTTATTTTCCATCATTAAATTGAAAATTGTACCTACTTTACCTACTGCTTCTACTTACTTTTACCCATACACACTCAGCTATCAGTATTTTTTTTTTTTTTTTTTTTCGAAGAATTGCATCAGCAAAAACTTCCAGTCCAGTATACACCATTTACTGCGCCATTACTTCATTATTTACTGAATTATTTATCATGGACAATCTTTTTTTCTACCACTTTTCTACCACCGTTTCACTTTCCTCAAGTCCCATCACTGACTTTTCGTTTGCTGAATTAATTTAATTTTGTGTGGACAGATACGTAATTCAAATTTAAACACGTCTAAATCACGTAATTAGTAATCACGAAAATGTATGGTAAGTCAAGTAATTTATGAGATGATTTAGCTAAATCAAGTGGATTTAGCTATATCACGTTGGTGGGAACATGGTATTAACATTGAGTTTATATATATAGAGGAACCATGAGAGCTTAGAACAACCTCAATAGATGTCACTACGTACACTACATCGAGATTGAAAATGTGTGTGGAACATGGTGGAACCCATTAACAACGCCACGAAGGAACTTGCAATGCGAAAGCAAAGAAAGAGCAACAATCATTATGCAGATTGTGTGTTCATAGGAATATCCAATATCTCTATGGAAGGGAATGCATCATTAAACCTTGTGTGTTGTGTTGTGTATTTGTTCGCCACACGGGATGGGCATGGGATGAGGGATTTTCTCAAAGTAAAAAATTAATTGTATTTGTATATGTGTTCACTTGTCGATACTTGGTGTTTGGTGGATAATGGTTGTTATTTGGTTGTCATATCATTACCAATTTCGGTCTTGGCTTGAGAACACGTAGGTAATTTTATTTTCAATTTCAGAGATGCCGGCTGTGTGTGCATACACGAATTGTTACAATGCTTATAGAAGTGGGGGCTTATCTTTTTTCAGTTTACCTAATGATTACAGGCAAGTGCTTTGGGTTAAGCATTCAGGAAATGCAAAATTAAGTAATTTGGCAAAATATGGAAAGAAAAATAAAAGGTTTTGCGAAAAACATTTTTATCTTTCGAATTTGGTTGTGCGTGGGACAAAGAAAAATATCACATCGGATTGTGTACCAATTTCTTCGCCTAATATATGTTCTTGTTCTGAAAACTTTATGGATACAATGTGTGAAGAACTTATGAAAGTATCTTTTTTGGCAGAGGAGGCATTAAATGAAGAGAAGAGAAACGTTCTTAAACGAAAACATCCAGCTGCGACAATTACGCCTATAGATTGCCCTTTCTCCTTAGATGAACATAATTTCTTATCCGTAGAAGGAAATAGATCACCACCTGGTCCTAGTTTAAGAGTAAGGTAGCAATGGCAATTTTTGCGGCAGTTGCCAATAACTTCTTTACAGAAGCTGACAAAAATGTGTATGTATGAACAAGCTTTTTGATAATTTAAATAGCAGCAGTAAATATGCCAGGAATCCAGATAAGAATTCTACATCCCTTATTAAATCCGATATTTTAGAAAATCTCAAGGAATCGTGTGAAAGATTATCTTTATGGAGGTCCGAAGGAAAATTGCAAGTACCACATTGTTTTGATGGACTCCAGCAGACTTTAAATGGAGTTATTGGCCTATGGAACCAATTTCGACGGACCCTCAGCGGGTATGAATGTTCTAACTCTATAAATTTACTCGATCATTCAAGTTCATCGCAGTTTACCCAAAGCATAGACACTGAAGAAGCCATTTTGCTCAATGTAAGCGCAGCTGATGACGAAATGCGGGATGACGATGAAAACGATCTGCAGGACATTTTGGAATTAAGCATTGAAGATAAAACTTTACAAAGTCAAGATCTACAAAATTGTGCCAACGCTTATGTGGCAGGGTGGTTAGTAAAAAAGATAATGGCTAAAAATGAGTGTAATGATTGCGCACAATATTTGAAAGAAACTCAAAATTATGAAAAAAAAAAAAAAAAAAAAAAAAAACAGCTGAATTGATAAATCTTCGAGCCTACAAGAACTTTTGCTTGACAACACCGTCTGACATCTTTGAATACGATTTGAAGTCCATAATTAGTGTTTGAAAAGTACTTTAAATACTTTAAAAGCAAAGAAAGCGTGTACAAGCAAATGAATTTAATTCTTTCCAAAAAAATTCAGTTAAATTGTAGTTGTGAAATTCATTCCGATTTTATAATGGGCTGTATCACAAAAGTTCTTATAAGGTTTACTGTTAAGAATTTTAACAATTCCTTAAAAAATCTTAATATAAAAAAAAATATATTGAAAGCTTCAGGAACTGGTAAACTAAGAAAAAATAACATGAGGATGATTAAAAGAAGTTCCAGCACAATAACCCGAAAAAAAATGTTTAAGCCATCCAAAATTTTTTTGTAATATTAAGAGTGAGAGGCAAGTGGAACTCATTCAAAACAAGCACCCCAGTGAGAGGCAAGGGGAACTCACTTAAGACAAGCACCCCAGTGAGAGGCAAGGGGAGCTCACTTAAATCAGGAATTATTAAGATAGTTCATATTTTTTTAATTTTGCGGTACCTATAGTTAGGTACTTAAATTTTTGTCTGTTCAACTTCTCAGTCAACTCCAAAACATGCTTCACTGAATTCCTATGAATTTCTGGGATTCATTTTCTGGGGTTCATGTTTCAGTTTTGTTTTGGTTAATGTTTTTACGGATCCATTTTCCTGATAGCTAATGTCTTACATCGATTGATTGATGAAAATAATATTTTGAAAGTACCTACATATAGACCTACATAGGTAATAACGCGTTCAAATTTGGGCCAAATTTGGATGCTTGTTGATGGTGATGGCATCATCAACGACATTTTCAAAATTATGCGGATAAATAACGCCGGCCGCCCTAAAATCCGCACCAAACAGTAACTTTTTGTGGAGGCATAGCCACCTGGTGAACCTCGTCCCATATTTGTCAATTTGGCTTGTTTTATGAAAAAAAAAAAACATAGCCTCATCAAAAAATGCGCCTCGTCGATAATGATTTTTCGGCCAAAATTAGGGAGCAGTCGGATCCATCATCCATGTCATCATTAGAAGCCGTGGCGGGCATTTGAAAGATATAATTTACTTCATAGGTACCTACATGATGGCATACCTACATCTAGCGTGTCTTTCAAATTCAAAAATAATTGCGTTATTTTAATTCTTTTCAACATCGACCCATCATTATTAAAAAACCCTTTATGTCCTATGCCTTTAAAATTTTAATAGGAAACATAAATTTCTTTCCCCAATCCAATTTATATGTAATCATTTATCTTCGTTCTTCGTTCACGTGTCTCAGAAAATATTTTTCCAGCGATACATATACATAATCCTTATCCAAACAAACTGTTTTTTTACGCTACCTACGTCTAGTTCACGACACATACAACCTTTATTATATAATACCTATATGTTTGTGCTCATGTTAATGAGAATACCGCACAGTGGAGTGAGGTTGTGTTAAGTTACATTCCAAATTATCCACAGTCCAGAATCCACATGGTTGGATATGAAAATAAGCATATCTTTAGGGGTAAATGAGCATAGTTTCAGGGGCAAATAGAGACGCCATCTGGCGAGGAATTTACCAACTATTTTTGTTTCGGCGAGGTGGTTCCTCTATGTATATAAACTCAATGGTATTAAGCAAAATTGACATTTTTTGTCATAAAAAAGTATGTACCACGAAAATTACTTCAAGAAAAAGCTTTTTAAAAAGCTTTATAATTTTCAAGAAAAGAAATACCTAAATGAATCCCCTTCCCCCATTTTTTTTTTTTTTTTTTTTGCTCTCTCTTTTACTTCATCACAACATGAAAAACCAGAAATGTTTTTTTTTTTTGTTGCTGCCTTTATTACCTACATTTCAAGCAACGTTCTTTTTTTTCTTTTTTTTTCACAGCGCGGCATTCAACTTTTTTAGGAAGAGAAAGAGGGATAGGAAAGAGTTTGTGGCGCAGTAGATATTCTCCACGAGTGGCGTCCTACCTAATAGCTAGGGGAGAATTGTTGATATTTGTGTTCGCTTATAATTCACTTAAACTTATTCCCAGCTTTTATTTGTGAAAAATGTTTCGTGGTACTGGCTCGGATTTGAACACGTAACCTCCCACTCAACAAGCGAACACTCTATCACTGCGCCACGGCCACCCGCCTTTTTTTTTATTAATTGTTTTATTCATTTCATTACAACTTAAAATTGGCATAATACTTTTTTAAACACGTATAATATAAGTAAATAATAATAAATATAAAATAAAAATAGTGAAAAAATAAAGAAGTAATAATATAAATGATCGACTCCATGAAGAGGCTAATTAAGAGTATACAATAATTAAAATTACAATAATCTTACTATATATGTTGCCTTTTTGGAATAGTATTAACAAAAATATGTATGTTTTTAAGTTAAAGCCTAAAGCACTTTACTACAGTCTCCTAAAATACATACTGTAAATGAAATGTAAAAAGCTTATAATTTTTATAACATAACACTCTCATTGTTACGCTTTCTATGTAAAAAAAACTCGAAGCATAAGCTGAAGAACTGTTTAAAATCCCTGTTGTCGCGATCACAGACAAAAATAAAAACCATTCTTCGTTCGCTTTTTATTTTCTTTGCTTGTTAGGTGGTGCAAACCAGTACCTCCTCGAAACAGTTGTTGTACTAAAATCTCGATAATTATGGTGTTTTTTTTTTTTTTTTTTTATAAGCAAAAAAGAGACATCAATAGGAAATATAAAAAAATACTCCCCTTTAAAAATAGCTTTACTCATGCTTAAAATCTTAAGATGTCACATCATGTCACAATAAAAATTTAGTGCAAAACAGTTATATCGAAAAATGTTCGTTTCCAAAGTACTTAATTCAAACCAACCGTCGCGTCGTCTACACCTTGTAGATATAATGCCCCTGAAATACAATAAAGTAGGTACACAATTGGTTACTTTTAGGGGTACGCAAATTGCATTCCTTCGAAATAAGGTTCTAATCTAATATGATATAGGTATATTTGAATACGTTACTATGGGAATTTATGGCGGCGACAATTGATTGTCACCAAAATTATTTCAATTACCTGTTTTGTATAGGGAATTCATAACTTTATATAAATCAAAAATAGAAGCGGTCACAGAACGGAACCTTGAGGGACTCCATTTAAAAAAAAAAAAAACGAGGTTCACTAAAGATCCCATTGATTTTAACTTTTTGTTGCCCATTAATTAAGTATGTCTTAAACCAACTGTGAATAGATCCTCTAAATCCAGCATTATAAAGCTTATTTAGTAAAATCTGGTGGTCAACCATATCGAATGCCTTTGTCATATCAATGAACAAGGCCATTGTGGATTGATTATTATTTAAACTATCATATAGCTGAGTGCACACCCTGAGAATACCATCCTCTGTTGATAGCCCGGACCTAAACCCGAACTGATTCTTAAAAAAGAACTCATTTCGTTCCAAAAAACGTAGCATTCCAACCTTAATCAATTTTTCTATAGTTAGATACACTCCGTTTCACTTGAATAGCACACCATGAAAACTGCCATTATTCTTTTTATATTATCTTTAATAATAAAGCCAAGATTTGTTTTTATTTTTTAGCTGCAAGTATAAAAGTTAATCTTATAGAAAAAAGTAACATTTCTTTCAAATGCCCAACACGTTCTCAAAACCAAGCTAGAAAAGAAAAATACTGAAAAAATACGACTTGTTTCTTATTTCACATGAATAGCACACTTCAATATATTATATTATTATGTACACTTAATAATATTTTAAGTATGAACAAATACCTATATACATATTAATATGAATTTAAAAAAAAAAATAAAAATATTTAATAATGGGTGGAGCCTCCCTTGTTTAATATTGTCTCATAAATCCTGTTTGGTATTGAATCATACAAACTTTTTATATATTCAAGGGAAATTAAAGTCCAGGCTCGTTGAATTGCTTCGATTAGCTCAGTTTTTGTTGAAAACTGCTTTCCCGACTCATAAACTTTCCGGACCAGCCATCCCCAAACATTTTCTATAATGTTAAGGTCCGGCGAGTATGGCGGCCAGCTCGAAAGCGTGACATTTTTGGACTCGATCCACGATTTTACCACACGGGCAGTGTGTATAGGAGCATTATCGTGTTGAAAAGTCCACGATAGAGGCCCAAAGAGATCGTCCAATGTCGGAAAAGACTTCTCTAGAACATTTATATAAGTTCTAGCGTTCATGTTTGTTGTTAATATTTGAAGCTCACAGACTCCATAATATGATATGGCCCCCCAAACCATAACACCACCCTCTCGACTGTGTAAGCGATCTAACTGATGAGTTTCCTTCCTCAAATCGTGAAAATAATAATGGAAGCCATCAGGACCCTCCAAATTGAATTTTTTCTCATCTGAAAAAACAACTCGGTGCCATTCTTTGTTCCATGACATGTTCGATCGGCAAAATGTTAATCGCATTTCTTTACGTTGCGGGGTAAGTGGTGGTTTTTTTTTTAGTTTAAGATGTTTGATGTGTTGTGCTTTAGAAATGACCCGCCAAACAGTTGTTTTACTTGCTTGGACTCCTGATTTTTCTTTAATTTTGGCCAAGGAATCATGCGAATTCGAAGCGTTGCGCAGAATTGCCCGCTTATCTGCAGCAGAAAGTACACTCTGCGTACGACCTTTCATATTTTTCCCGTACTTGAGTTCATTTTGAATAAAATTGCAAATTACTTTTCTGCTTCTTCCGATTTTTTCCGCTATATCACTCACAGAAAGGCCACAATCTCTATAGGCTTTTATTTTGCCTTGTTCCTCGCCCGTTAAAGCTTTTCCGCGGCCCATTATAATTTTAAATTAAACACAATGTTATACAAATAAAAATTAAATTTAGCTTTGATCAATAATTGAAAACTTGCACTGAGTAAATGAACTTTCAACCACGATGTGCTATTCAAGTGAAACAAAAAATTCGCTTCAATTATACACAACACTAAAAGAAAACAGCAGAAAGCATATAACGGTACATTTCCAGTGCACCATATTTTTTTTTATGAAAGTTGAAATGAAGATGAAGACAAAACAAACAAAAACAATAACAACGAGGAAGAAGAATATTTATTGATAAGCAAATAACAACAAATATATGAAATGTGCTATTCAAGTGAAAAGGAGTGTAGGTCTTTTCTATTAGTTTTTTTTTGAAAAGCGGAATTACCTCAGCACATTGAAGAGATTGAGGAAAATATCCATTGCTGACACTTATGTTAAACACGAATTCTATTTATAGAATAAATGTGTGCACAACAACACAACATAAGTCGCACAAACCCATTGACCTTCAATTATTTAATCCTAAAATAGCTCCTATAAGAAACGTTATATTTCGCTCCCCATAAATTAAACCACTACCAAGGTCAATGACATGATAAACTTGTCCAAACATGCTTAATCACAATTCCTAATATAATATTGTAAACCGCAAACCACAATCACAACAAAACTAAACCACAATTAGAACAACTAAAACCGCAATTGCAACACACAACAACTGTCAATCAAATGTTGACCACTAGAATGGCTCCCTGCTCCCTGTGGCCCATGATTGGAAATTTATACTACTCACATGTCCAATTTTTATCGAACTATGCCTCTGTCGCTCTTTAGGTTTATTTTTTGCCAAATAACATCACAATTGGTTTAGAGGCTTATTCCTGAGAAGGCAATGTACAAACAGAGTTACTTTTGCATATTAGTATGATATGGACTGACCGAAGAAATTATGTTTATGGAATCTTCATAAAAATATTATATTAGCAAAAATTTATATTTGTTATCTTTGTAATAATCAGTAAAAAATATAATACCTACTTCATAATCTTTGAAGAGCTAAAGTGCTACACTACCTCAAGACTCGCTTGCTTCAAACTGAAAGAAATAATTACAACAATTTTGGTTAGATGATGAGCAATTTGTTTATCCATAAAACGTATATTTCGCTTATGTATACACAATGTTCTAAAACGTTTCTCCCACAGGTTTAACAGTGATTTCGTGAATCTGCACATGCGGTGGTGTCGATATGGCGAACAAGACAATTTGTGAAATATCTTCTGGATTTAAGACACTCTCATTGAGAATGTCGTAGAATTCCTTTGACACAAATTCAGTTCGAACTGCACCAGGACTGATGCTCTGAAAAAAAACGAAGATTAGTTATAGATAAATAAAAATATCTCAAGCCAAGTTCCCACTCACGGTTGTCTTAATTTTTGTTCCCAAATTCCTGAGCTCGTTACGAAAGGTTTCATTGATGGCAGTGACTGCAAATTTCGATGGTGGATAAATATTAAAGCTAACATCTCCCAGCGTCTTCACCTCGTGTCCTGCAATGCTGTTAATATGAATAATGTGTCCAGCGAAGTTCCTCGCCTTCATGCTCTTGAAAGCTGCCTGACTACAGTAAATTAAACCCTTGACGTTTGTATTTAGAACTTCATCAATCAGTGAGGTGTCCATGTCAATTAAATTGCCTTCACGGGTTAATCCGGCATTGTTTACAAGAATATCAACACCACCCAGGGTAGTTATTATCCATTCAAATGTCGCCTTGACATCAGCTTCATTGGAAACATCGCACTTTTTCGCATAATATCGCGCTTGCAGATCTTTCGATAACTTTAATCGATTCTCATCCAGACGTTCTTGACGACGACCCAACGCGACAACACGCAGTCCAGCTGTGACTAGATCTTTAGCAATTGCTTCACCAATTCCACTACTTGCGCCGGTTATGACCGCCACCGAATTTTGCCAACGATCCATGATTGACTGACTATGACTAACAGAAACAACTGAAAAAGCTTTTCGAAATTCAAAGCTTTTATATATATTGGGCACAGCGTTACCAGTGATGTAAATCGACTTTTCTCAATTGTACTAAAAACTGAAAAGAAATAGTACTGAAACGTACAGAATTGTACATATTTTTGCCATAATGCCAGAAATTTATGTTATTGCATTCAAAAAAGTCATATTTTATTGAATCTATAACGGCCATGCCCATATTATTCACTCCGAGTGTAAATTAGGTTTAAGTTAATTTTACACCCTAATCCAAATTTTTTGAACCCGAAGTTTTAAATTTACATTCCTAATATTCACTGAAAAACATGCACTAAGTCCGCTGGATACAGATGCATTTAAAAGCGGAGTTTAAACTGAGTTTAGATCGATTCACACCTACGTAATGTTAAGTTTCACATAAAATTACATTTATTTTTGTTTTTTTTATTTGTTAAACTTTGATTTGCTGTGTGCTGAGTTTTTTTTTATTGTATTTATTATGAATTTAGCCTCCGATATGCTTCTTTTTTTTTTGCCGGAAATATTTCTGAAAATAAACGACATCATTATCATTGACTCTAGCCCTGCCTAGTCCGCTTGTGCAATGTGCGTTCGATATACTCGAAGACGAAGACGAAGTTAATTCACCTGCGGCTGTTCCGTCAGCTTTTCGGTAAATTCATCTTTTAACTACGAAGCCACCAAAATTTCATGCACTTTACAAATGAAGTCTATTTTTTTAGCTTCTTGATATATTTTACATTCTATTTCACTTTTACTTATTTCCTGAACGAAGAAATGTCACTGAAATTATGAAATTTAATTCTAACCCGAATTAAAATACTTAAACCGGTCTCCGTAGTGCAGTTTCAACTCAATCGGATTAAATGCCTACATGTTTAAAAAAATTAGTCTATGTTTTTGGTTTAACGACTGAATATTAGAATATTATATTATGGATTTGGTTTAATTTTTGAAATAACCTCATTATTTCCGATTTATTTCAAGAATTTAAAATAGTACAAATAGTACTCAAAATTGAGAAGTGGTACTTGCGTACTAGGAGGGAAAGTCAAATAGTAGAGAAATCAGTACAATAGTAAGCCTTTTTGCAACAGTGAGCGTTACCACTTGTACTATCTAATGTAGTACTGTGCTACATATTTGCTGGATTTCTTAACGCCGTACTACATACTACATCGTTACGCAAAGTAGGTACTAGCATTTGTTATTAAACAAACAGAACAGGTACTTGTTTTTGTATAAAAATGCTACTTTTTTTCTAACGTACTACTGCTTAAATTTTTTGTGGCAACGCTCTGATCATACATGATCGATTGGTTGAGTATACGGACGCCGCTCACCAACGAGATTAAGAGGATTAATTAATGAAAATAATTCTACCGAAGAGAAATTTGACACACGTGTACCAAATCAGTGTTGTCATTCTGACCGGATTCCGGTCATATTTGACCAAAAACTCTTCACTCTGACCGGAGAAAATTTTGAAATCCGGTCTAACCGAATTATTAACCAAAAAAAAAAATTCTCTAACCGGAAAAATATTTTTTTGACCGGAAAAATAATATTGTTCTAAGACCAGACCTTAAAACAAGATTTCTATAATTTGAATAAAAATTGGCCATACTTAACGAACACGGTCCTAATTTATTGTGAATAATCCTAATACAGGGGCTCCATGACCACGTGGCAGTCTCATATCTCATTTGAATGCTCCCACCAAACTGTGACTGGGGGATGGGGGTGTGCATTCAAACAAGACTGAAGTGAAGTGAGTCTGACACTGAGTATACCCTGCAATATTTATAGGACGTGAATCTAAATATGAACCGCTAGATACGCTTTTGCAAATATTTCTCTAAAGTTTGGTTTTCGTCACTATACTGCATTTTTAATGTAAAATTTGATGTATTGAAGTGAAAAGAAGAAAATAAAAGCGTTGAAAAAAAGGCTTTTCTACAATAGCCTTGTTCCTTAAAATCATAAGAAAAGTAGGGACAAACGGGGTATAAGCCGATTTTTTTAATAATTAATAAATGTAAATTTTTTCCAATAATATGTACCTATACGTTTAACAATAGTTTTTAAGACTGAATTAGATTAAAAATGCAGGTTTCTGCAAAACGTTGTGATGCAAAGAATTTCAATGAATTGTTTGATTTTTAATTTATTATTTTTAATATAAATTTGGAAAAGTAAAGATACTACATATATGTAATATAATATCAGTCAATTTTTGTTTTCAATTTTTCGTAAAAACATATTACTATATCATCGCCCCAACATTGGGTTGCCTTAAACGCCATTTTGATGTTTTTGGGAAATCGCATTTAAAGTTTTGACAGCTTATAGCACGAAAACCAAAAGCTGGGATTTTTTTCATTTTTTTACACGATATTCACACGGAGTCCTCTTTCAAAAAATGTGAGAAGTTATTACAAAACGCTTTAAGCTTTTAAAATATTTAAAAGTTATTAAAAATGTGTTTGCCGTATACGCCACTAAAATCAATATTTTTTCATTTACTCATACACATACGTCAAAAATTGTGCCCATACGGTATTCAAATAATAAATTAGTAAAAAATGTATACACATACTTAAAATCAAGAAATATAGCACACGTTTTTATGTTAAAAAAAAGACAAAGTTTTTGAGAACAAAAAATATAAGTACAGTGGTGTTCCAGTATAACGAATGATACATAAATGTCCAGGTGTATTCGTAAAATCGAAAAATTCGTAATATCGAGAACATTTTACTTTTGCGAAACGTTAAATGTACAATTTGTTTCTTTCATTAATTTTATTTCATTTATTCATAAAGTTGAACAAAAAACAAAGCTATTCAAAGTAAAAACGAAAAAAGTCTGGATGCTATCATTAATTCTTTTAAAAGAAATCACCAATAAACGTTTGTTTTCGTGAACTTTGAACACAGCAATTTACAGGGTTTTTTTTCTAAGGTAAAAATATTTTGGAATGTTCAACGTTGTTTTCTTTGGGCCATTTAATAGACGTATTAAAATTCTCAATCGCATCGGTATGTTTTACTTCCTGAACAGAGTTTGGACCCATTTCTGAGGAGCTAGCAATTTCGTCATTGTCAACATCAACAACATCGTTTTCTTGAAATTTGCTGGTACGACTATCTTCTGCAAGAAACATTTCACCATTGTTCCAAGATTCCAAGTCCTCTGCATTGAAGTCAGCCTAAAGTATATAAATGTACCCAATGTAATTTGTATAATACAATACCTTTGCGTTTGAAAGTGATTCTAACCTCTGGGAAAGAGCTTTTTTGGACAAACGTCAAAATGTTCGTTACTACGACCATCTCTTCTTGCCTCCGTAAAACTGACATAAGCCGTATTTTATTATCAGCCATGATCTATATAGATCATCGATTTACATGCAATTACAACAACAGCACATGATCCTGCTTCTCATCGAGATCATGAATGATGATCTGAAAATTATTTCTACTATTTCTCGCTGCGTTGTTTGGCGCTGTTTGATTCATTTTTAAATGTTGGTGTGCCTGTAAACGATAGCCAAGCCACACGTTGCCAGACTAAAATATTCAACACCATTCATAACAAGCAATCAACAAGCATATTTTTCACATGCGAATAAATTTCCCGTCCGTATTTCGAGCAAAATATTTCATAAGCACTTAAGTAAATGTTTCATAACAATTTATTAACAAAAAAAATGTTTATGAAATATTTCGCATTTTCCCAATCGTAAATAATTATTGTTTCACAAGTTTTCCTGTAGAAAGGTGAGAGTTGTTTTTTGTTGTCTTCTTTTATCATAAAATACGAATTTCCAAATAATCTTGGAATAATGAAAAATGGAAACTAGCAGGCTGTATAAATTTAAATTATTTTCAAAGCTAATTATTGGGAAACACATTTCTTTTTTATCACAAAATAGTACAAAAAAAAATGTAATTGCAACAATTTTCGTCGATTTTTTTGTAACTAACTTTAGTTTGTTCATTTGGGTTTTCGTGTTTAAACCGCTGTCATTTACTTCGTCTTAGAATTCCAATTACCGACGAGAAGTGCAAACTGCGGTAAGATTTTCATTACCTACATTTCAAACTGATTGTAAACCATTTCCTTTTAAAAACAAAACGCACCATATAAGGTATAACGGATAATAATTAAAAACATTTTCATAACTATTTAAAAACTACTTCATCGGCGTTTTCAACGGCAAAAACATTTCCGAAATGTTTGACAAAAAAATGTTTCTGAACAAATCTTTCGCTGGTCTGGATACACATTAATAAGCCAAGAAAAACCCAAATATGAACTAGCCGCGAAATTGTTTATTTGTTGCATATTTCAACATAAAATTTTAAATTAGTTTTTAAAAAACAATATCGAAAATCAAAACTACTCAAATTTGACTCAAATGGTAACACCTTCGACAAGCAAGTGAAATGTCATGTCCATTGAAATCATGTTGTGAGTGACGTCACGCTGCACCGAATGTTTGCAATATGGCTGGTGGCAGTATGAAGTTTGTCTTCATGTTGCACCGAATGCTTGCAATATGGCCCGGTGGCAAAATGAGGTTTGCCATACTCATAGCAACTGTAGCCACAGCTTAAAAATAAAATTTTTCAATGATCCGTATTTTAGTCTGGCAACGTGTGGCTTGGCTATCGTTTACAGGCACACCAACATATAAAAATGAAACAAACAGCGCCAAACAACGCAGCGAGAAATAGTAGAAATAATTTTCAGATCATCATTCATGATCTCGATGGGAAGCAGGATCATGTGCTGTTGTTGTAATAGCATGTAAATCGATGATCTATATAGATCATGGCTGATAATAAAATACGGCTATTATCGTGATCTGATCCGGATCAGATAACGCTGATAATAAAATACGGCTATAGACACACATTTCTTTAATAAAGGGATGTACAAAAGAAACATTCGTTATATCGAATGTCAACCATTTTTTTTTTTTTTTCATACGTTATAGAGAGACACCAATGAAATTGAAAAAGTGTACTGGACCGCCACTGTAATAATTTCACATTTCGTGAAGTAGAGAACTACTTTTTAACAATTAATTTTTTTGTTATAAGAAAAATCACAAGTAATGACTTCACTACAAATGATGGGATTAACTTACTGAAATATTTTTCAATGAGAACGTGTTTATACTTTTTTACGGGTACAGTAAAATCGTATGTACGTACGGCAAAACAAAACAAAAATATTTTTCTTTCTAATGACGTACGTGCATACGATTAAATAGCGTTACATTGAATTTGTAGGTCAAAACAATACTGAACAAACCTTTGAAGTTTGATGGCGTACGTTGTAGGACAATAGGACGTACGTCAAAACAATTCTTACGTAAATGCCAAATTTATATATATTGGATACTTTAAACACGTTTTTATTTATTAATTTAGAGGATTACACTCGATTAAAATCTTTATTAATAACTATCAACTTATCCAAGAAAACGACGGCGTCCAACAACTATTTAAATTCCCAACAGCTGTCATCCCACCTTCGTCGTTAAGTTGGGTGCAGCTGTTGTCGTCGAAATGGGTGCGTCTGACAAGTAGTCGTCAATGGGTGCGTCTGGCAAACACCTTCATACGTTGAAAGCACAGATGGCGCTTTTACATAAGTTTACAACTCGGCCAATCTGACAATTGATCGACCTCGAACAAAAGATAAACTAAATACTTATCAATAATCTCTACATATTACTCCAAACTTATATCTACGGCAAGAGGGTCACTTGGACTCTCAATAGAAACAGCCTCTTCATTTCGGTCTAACAACCATTTTCGCATTCTATTCGCCTCAACAACACCATCGTACGGAAGCTGAGTCAACTGGCAGTTTTCAATATCCCGCAATACATATCTGTCATGTCCGAGAATCTTACATACGACATAAGGGCCACGAAATTTCGGCAAAAACTTTTTATTCGTCCCGACGGCAGTATCAACGTTACGCATAACAACAAAATCACCGACTTTATATTCTTTAACTTTTTTACTGTGCCTAAGAAAATAGTCTAAATTATATTTCTGAGACTTATCAATCTCTCCTGAAGCTTCGGCACGAATTTGATCTAAATTACGGCAGCTCTCGGAAGCCATCTTTTCCTCTAGATGTTCCGTCATTTCATCTATTATTTCACCCCTTTGGCTAACACCAAACAATAGCATACTAGGTGAGTTCTTCGTCGTGCTATGAATAGAATTATTAATAGCGTACTCCACCTTTAGTAACTTACTCGACCAATCGGCATGATTTACCGGCTCACTCAATTTTCCCAGCATAGACTTGATAACCCGATTGACTCTTTCGACTTGCCCATTTGCCTGGGGTGAAGCCACGGCAACCTTTACATGTTCTATATTTCGTTTTATTAGAAAGTCCTCAAATTCGAAAGAGGTAAAGCATGTACCTCTATCTGACACAATGCGTCGCGGTCTGCTATAATACTGAAAGTATTTATCTAATGCGGAAATTACTTCTATTGTACTCGTCGAGTTCGTAGGATATAGCTTTACGAATTTTGTAAAAGCATCTATTACTACCAAAATATGCTTCCTTTTCGAACTAAGGGACGGCAAGGGACCAAAGTGATCCACATGAATTGTGTCAAACGGCAGAGGGTTTTTAGGAATATTATACAAGTTCCTCTCGCTAGAACGGACCGGCATAGCGTACATAATGCACTTAATACAATTTTGGATAAATCTTTCAATCTTTCGTCTTATGCTCGGAAACCAGTAATGCATAGCAATCTTATCGTAACATTTCTCCAGCGCCTGATGACCTAGTTTTTCATGAATCAACCGTATAACATTATCTTCCATTTCATTCGGCACGAATAATGCCTTTCTTCCACTTCTCTTCACTCTATATACAAGTCCATCCCTCAATTCAAAGTTTTTGACTTCTTCAACCTCCATTCGATCCCGTAATTCCATAATTATTTTGTCCCGTCCTTGCGCAATTTGGATTTGAAAATCCGTATCATCAACATCCCAAATTGCAGCAACCTGGCACCTGCTAAGGGCATCCACATGTCCCATAGATATACCACTACGATGCTGAATTTTATAATTATAATTTTTCAAGTTCTAAGGCCCAGCGGGCAATCCGTGGATTAACTTGTTTCTTTTCTAATGTCATCGTCAGCGAGCTACAATCCGTAACTATTTTGAAGGGTATTCCTTCCAAATATACCCGGAATCGTCTCAAAGCATAAATTATAGCAAGCGTCTCTAGTTCAAAGCTATGATACCTAGATTCGGCAGCGGAAGTTGTCTTAGAAAAGTAAGACACCGGATGAAATTTTCTATCATCTTGCCTTTGAAGCAAGACAGCACCAAAACCAATTGAACTGGCATCACAATGCAGTTCTGTGTCCTTTATAGGACTATAAATAGCCAAAATCGGTGCTTCAATTAGTCTGCATTTTAACTCATTAAAAGCGTCCAAACATGGTTTGTCAAAATCATAGTCGGCATTTTTCTTTAATAAATTTTGCAACGGCTTTGCAATTCGGGAAAATGACGGCACAAATCGTCTGAAATAAGAGAACAACCCAATACAAGAATGCAATTGTTTCTGATTAGTCGGCACTCGATATTCTTTAATAGCGGCAATATGAGAATCACTTGGCGCAATACCTTGCGAAGAAACGGCGTATCCCAAATACTCTATTTCCGTATGACCGAACCGGCATTTCGAGAGATTTAGTTTAAGATTCCGTTGAGTTATACGTCTCAAAACGGTTCTTAGCAATAATTTGTGTTCCTCAAAGTCTGCTGTAGCAATCAATATATCGTCCATATAAGCAACTATTTTACCCGAATCAATTAAATCTCGGAAAATAACATTAATAAACCGCTGAAAAACGGCCGGAGCATTTTTCAACCCGAACGGCATTTTTAAATACTCCCACATGCCATTTGGAGTAACGAACGCAGTAAGAGGAATAGATTCCTCAGAAACCCTAACTTGATGGAATCCGCTTTTCAAATCTAGGAGCGTAAAATATTGTTTTCCTTCAAGATACTCTATACAATCTTCTATAAGCGGCAAAGGTTGATTATCCCTAATGGTTTTTTTATTGAGACCACGATAGTCCACACACATTCGAAGTTCTCCGTTCTTCTTTTTTACTAACACAATAGCAGACGCATACGGCGAGTTACTTTGTCTAATAATACCGTCTTTTTCCAACTGATTCACTATTGCCTGCACTTGAGTTCTTTCAAAGTAAGACAGTCGTCGGGGAGAACAGTGGAACGGAACATTATCAGTCAGATGAATCTTCATTTCATAATCTAACGGTTCTACTTCAATATCTTTCGGCAACACATAAGCATCTATAATTAAACTATTCAGTTCGGCACAGCACAATTTACCCAATTTATGATCAATATTCAAATCTAATTCGTCAGACACAACTTCAATATTAAATATATCCGGCATTTTATAGTACTCGTAATTAGTCTCAGTTGCCTCAACTTCCAATACCATTTCAAATCTTTCTGGTTTATTACCAACTAGCGAACACTTATTCCCGATGAGGCTATATCTATTAAGAGTTGTAAGAAGTTCATTTGGCAAAACAAATTTATTATTTCTATTTATAGCAACCAACTTTTCTTTAGAGTATCTAACCTTTACTCTTGTCAAATGGATACTAAAAGCATACAAAAAATTACGTCCAAAAATAATCGGTAGAGCCATACTTTCATCTGGGACAATATTAATTTTTATCGTCTTTATTTTATTATGAAATTTTGCTTTACATTTCATTTCTCCTAAAACATTTAATTTGTTTCCACCCACCCCGTAAAATGAGGATTTCGGAATTTTCAATCGTCGCAGCAACTTAACCGGGACATACGAAGACTTTATAAAACTAGTTGGGCTGCCCGTATCAAAAAGAGAAAGGAACTTCATGAATTCTACATCTTTTGCCAAATCAACTTCAAAAGCGACACTCACCCAATTTACAGCACCAACTACTTCGCTTAAACTTTCATCGTTATCAGACCCTACTTTCGAAACGGCAGCAACTTGTTGATTACGCTTCGGAACGGCAGCGGCAGACAGCATCTTCTTCGGGTTCGGGCACGTCCTGTGGTCATGTCCCATCTCCCAACATCGGAAACACGACCCATTTCGGCGCAAAGGGTGTGGACAGTATGGTTTAATATGCCCCGTCTGTGAGCAATTAAAGCATAGTACGGCATTTCTATTAACATTCGGCTTGGTTACAGCGGCAGGTTTCGTCGATACGGCATTAGAAATACATCCTGATGTACTCGTAGCACTTTCCATCAAATATTTCTGCTGATAGCGATTAACGAGTTGTTTCAGTTCGTCGATGGTACGAGCACCTAACAGCAGATTAACATTGGATATGTTACTACCCATCCCGTCTATGATGAAGTCAATGATCTCCGTTTCACCAATGTCGGATCGTTTGGCAATCGCCTGCATGTTTAGAATGTAGCAATGCAGCGACTCTTCTTGTTTTTTCCACTTCCTTAGGGCTAGCATTCTGTACACATCCTGGCGAGACACAGCTATGTCGAATTCTTTTAATAGTGCTGCCTTCAGTTCGCTATAATTAAGCGCCACCGTCGAGAGTAGGAACACTTTAGCGGTTCCTATTAGTGAACGTCTCAAGCTCAATAATTTAAACCTTTCATCGGCATTTACCGTCTGCATAATTTCTTCAAAATCACGGAAAAAATGTTTTACCGAATGGCTTACGTCATCGCCATCAAATTTTGGAATGGCGTGCTCAATTTCGCCAAATTCCGATCGTCGTTCGGCAGGAGGGGCGGCATCATTCTCCAACTCTTTAATCTGCTTCCGCAGCTTCAGCACTTCGAGACGCTTACGTAGCTCGCTTAATTCCTCATCCAACGCGGCACTTCTCAGTTCCTCGGCATCGTCGGCTTCGGTATCAACGTCATCGGCAACGTCATCGGCATCGGCATCGGCATCGGCATCTTCCTCGCTTGCCGCAGATAAATTGTTGCTTTTGTTGACTTCACTGTGGTGCAGTCTCTTTAACTGGGCCGTGGTAGCTGTTTCGGGGAATTCTACGCCAGCTTCCCTGAGCGCTTCTACCAACTGCTGTTTTGACAAGACACGCGGCATTTTAACACGTTTAATGTAATTATTATCAGAATTTTTAATTAAATTTTATTTTATTTCACAGGCCAGTGATATTCTGACCCCACATCTGAGTTTTAAACACGTTTTTATTTATTAATTTAGAGGATTACACTCGATTAAAATCTTTATTAATAACTATCAACTTATCCAAGAAAACGACGGCGTCCAACAACTATTTAAATTCCCAACAGCTGTCATCCCACCTTCGTCGTTAAGTTGGGTGCAGCTGTTGTCGTCGAAATGGGTGCGTCTGACAAGTAGTCGTCAATGGGTGCGTCTGGCAAACACCTTCATACGTTGAAAGCACAGATGGCGCTTTTACATAAGTTTACAATACACATGAAAACAATTCTGTATATCTTTTCAATTGAAAGAGATAGAGCAAAACGGATAAAATATTTGGAAAGAGCTACGGCGAAAACATAAGTCTGCATACCAAACTGAAAAAGTAAATTTTGGCGTTTACGGTAACCCAATATTAGGGGGACGATATTCTATTTTTGACCGCTCTTCTGGTCAAAAATTCTTATTTTAAGTTTTGATCGGATTTTTTGACCGAATTTAAAAAAATAAAAATCGTTCATTCGGTCAGATTTGACCGAATTCGCTTATTTTAAGTGGTAACACTGGAAGCAATATACATGAACATACATATTTTTTTAATAATAATTGAAGGAAACCGGTCCGGTCAGAGTGAAGAGATTTCTGTCACATCTGACTGGAATCCGGCCAGAATGGCAACACTGCTGAGTGTTTTGGTGTGTTACCGAGATAGTCCAGAAACTTATTTGTGTTGGTCATTTTTATGCAGAAAAAAAAAAAAAAACTAAATTTAAAGAAGGGGCTTACGCCAGTCATTTGCAGAGTCACTCACAATGTTTTGTTGTTCGTTGGGAATTCGGTTTGCTTACTTACGTCTGTTCCAGGTAGATATAGCAGGTCAGGTCACACTCACACTCACTAAGTGCGTAAGCCCTTGATTGGCTAGGAATAGTTAGGATCATTAGGAATTTTAAAATAACCTCTAAAAATCTAAAAAGCGGTTGAGCAGTAGTCTTCTGTAATGAAATGAAAAAAAAAATGACAAATGACACATTAGCGCGAGTTACGTTATCATTACGGTGACCATATTTTTAAGAGCCAAACCCGGGACAGAAAAAGTGAAAATGTATAACAGCACACAAATTTCCATGCAACCAAGCACACAAATGCAACCAAAACCAATTGAAGAGTCAACTTACATTTTACAGTCGAAATGCCATATTCTAGAAAGAACAATTAACTCAGTCTTACTTAACCAATTAAAAAAATCAAATCTTCCATTGTTCTGTTAAATGTTCGTTTTTGTTTTTTTTTGTTTTGTGCGATTGGTCACTTGACCTTGAGCGTATTCTGTAAAAGTAAATTGATGTGGAATATGACGTCATGGAAGTAGTGGCGGTGTTTTGCGCATCAATAGTTTCTGCAAGTCATTGTGAGTAGTGCTGAATCATTCAGCGTTGAAACTTTTGACGAAATATTATTTCTATCATAGCACACTGTTTGCTATTTTGAGCTAGTATAGAAATTGAACATGAAGATAGCATAGGTTCTACGATCAAACAAATCCTGCGATTTAGGGGAACTAGTATTTAATAATTGAAGTAATTATAAACCTACCTAATCATGTCATGATATAGAAATATTATTCTTTATTAAACAACAAACAGAGCAGGAAGTATAAAGATATTTAAACTGTCTCCCCAATTGGTTTAATAGTTATTTCGTGGATCTGCACATGCGGTGGTGTCGAAATGGCAAACAAAACTGCCTGTGAAATGTCTTCTGAATTCAACACACTTCCAAGTAAGTCAAACGATTCCTTTGGTGCGATCTCAGTTCGAACTGCTCCAGGACTGATGCTCTTAGAAACAAACAATGATTAGTTCTAGATAAATAAAAATATCTCAAACCAAGTTCCCACTCACGGTTGTCTTAATCCTTGTTCCCAAATTCCTGAGCTCGTTGCGAAAGGTTTCATTGATGGCAGTCACAGCAAATTTCGATGGTGCATAAATATTTAAGCTCCTACCTCCTACCATTATGACCTTGTGTCCTTCAATGCTGTTAATGTGAATAATGTGCCCAGCGAAGTTCCTCTCCTTCATGCTTTTGAAAGCCATTTGGGTACAGTAAATTAAACCCTTGACGTTTGTATTTAGAACTTCATCAATCAGTGAGCTATCCATTTCCACCAAATTTCCATGTCGTATAACTCCCGCGTTATTAACAAGAATATCAATGCCTCCCAGAGTGTGTATGATCCACTCGAAGGTAGCCTTCACATCGGCTTCAATCGAGACATCACACTTTCTTATATAATAGCGGGCTTGCAGATCTTTCGATAACTTTAATCGGTTTTCTTCGAGGCGTTCTTGACGGCGGCCCAGTGCGACAACAAGTAACCCCGCTGTGACCAGATCCTTTGCAGTAGCTTCTCCAATGCCACTGCTCGCGCCAGTTACGACCGCCACTGAATTTTGCCAACGTTCCATGTTCGAGAGATTTATTATAACTATCAATTTTTTTGAACATAAGTGCTTTTTTTCTGTGCATGTAATCTGATTAGAAAAATCGGGTGATAAGATAGTAACACTCGTAGCTGTGATCATTAATCTACTCGATGCGGTCAATAGAAGCAGTGTCAAATATAAATGTATGTATGTATGTTGCTATGACTAGCAATACCGTCAACATCTTTCCAGGTGATTTGAAAAATTATCAGTAGGCCCACACCAGAGAAAAGTCAAAAGTCTTTCTGTACTTACATAAAGTACGTTTGTATATTTCATTGATATCATTGACTGAGCACGGTGAGCTTTCAGCTGTCCCTGATGCCGATGCGTACGTGAATAATGATGAAACAAATTCTTATAAGGATGTCAACAAGAAGGGACACCATATATGCCTTCAAAAATCGGACAGAACGTTACGGTGAATACCAATAATTTTAACGTAGTTGAGGACTTTATTTGGGTACTTCGACAGTTAAGCAATGAGTCAAACTTGAAGATCGCTTTTACTTCGGTCCATCGAAATAAATTAGTAGTCGGTTAATCCTTATCAAGAAATAGATAGAGACTGTATGTTAGACCTGTGTTATCCCAGTTCTTCTGCTTTGTAATGCAGAAACGTGGAGATTAAGCCAATCAGATGCAGATATCCTTACTATAATAAAACTGTTACTTTTATTCCGCCTGTAAGGTGTATGTTCGGAATAGATTAAAAAAGTACTGCACGAAATTGATTCCGGTTTTCATAGTTGCAATGAAAATTATCGAGATTAGGTTATAGGATATGTTTTAACATTATCCGCTGTCCGGTATCGGAAATCTAAGCTGATATCTAAGAAAAGTTGTAGTTCTCGAATGCTTTCCAGCCCCTACCTTTGGAACGACTCATTCAAATGAAATACGATTTTTTTTAATATAAAGTTCAATTATGTTCAAAGATTTTAAGATATAAGTCATTTTTGTAAGTTATCCTGGAGTCGAACAATAAGCAATAAAATATACATTTTATAGAATTTAATAAAACCTTCGATTGAAACTAGATCGTTGGATTTTCCCAGCGTTCAGTGGAGGAAATTTTGGGTGTATGTGCGAAGTGGAACTCTGGAGACGCAAGGCGAGCACGGGTAAGCTAGTACCTACTTAATATAAATAAAATTGGTGTAGTTATGTTCGACTAATTGTAAGATTGACTTAGACTGCAGGTCTTTAAATGCAAAAATCTTAGACACTACAAAAAAAAAAAAAAAATATTTGGCGCAACAGGTCCGGAGAGACCCTAAGCCTAGCTCCTCAACTACAATTTTATGACGACTCCAAACGCTTTCAAGACATTTATACTCTCGGAAATTTGTCAGACGTTCGCGAAAGGTAGCGCAGTGGAAAAAAAAAACATAAGTTGGAATTTGGGTTTTTGCGGGACTCGAACCTGAGACCCCTCGCTTAGTAGTCCAACACACTAACACTAAACCACTGCAACTACAATCTTAGACACTGCTGAATATAATATTCTGGTGCGTTTTTCACAGGCCTATAGAGGATACCTAGGCCTATAATCAACCACTTTGCTTCTGCTCTATATCTCTAAAAATTCCGGAAAAAGTTGGACAAGAGTAATTTATTTTTTCATAACACCGATAGGTAAACAAAATGACGGATTTGAAAAAAAAAATTGAGGGGCCAGCGGCAAAGGGATTGCGAGTTGGGGGTCTCAGTATGGTTTGTCTCTGGTATACACTTTGTTCCTGGTGTAATATATTTGGCGCATAATTGCTTTCTGTCCAACAAAAACTGTCAATACAGGGGACGGGAAGATAGGATGATTGTCTCTCAGTCTGGTTGCAATGAACAATGACTTACGTAAATCGGTCCCTTTTTAAGCTTTAAAGATCGCACAGGAGACAGGACACAGGGTTGCCGTAGTTTGTATGATAATTCGCCATAACTCAGAGAGCAATACTGTGTAGGTGCGTGAAAATATTATCTTATCTACCTAGTCCTAGTGAAAGCGAATAAATTTGTCTAATCCAATTTGTTGTAAAATATTCTACGTTGCCCAAGTCCACACAAATGTAAATTGTTATTATTGGTAGTAATCAATAGTCGGTCGAACATGGATTGTTGGCAAAATTTGGTGGCTGTCGTTGCTGGCGCAAGGCAATTATTTAAAAAAAAAAAATTCTACATAACCAACACCAATTAGTTTCTATCTTATCTAAATACTAAATGACACAGCTAGACGATACTAATCTCTCCTACTATTTTAAAGCTTTTTCGATAGCAGCCAGACCCAGAAGTAGTGCTGCCAGTTTAGCGTTTTCGAAGCTAGATCTGGCGCTTTTTTAACAGTTTTAGTGTGTAGTTAAAAATTCTAGCTAGCTAGCTCCTAGCGAAATTTCTAGCTCTTTTAATTTGATAATTTATTTCAATATATTGGTGTTATACTTTGACCTAGCATCGTCGTAAAATTCATCTGAAACTCTGGTTACGGTTCAAATTTTGTAGCCTTTTGCAAAAATGGAAGAATATTTTGTAAAAAGACGAACCAATATAATGTTAAATATTGATAGGCGTCATGTTACTTTTCTTTGTCTGCTCATTGAGAATTTTCTTTCAGCAGAAAGTAGTAGTTGGAGGTAAGTCTTCCTCGTCTAAGTCTATCACCAAGGGCGTTCCTCAAGCTTCAATTCTCGGTCCGATTTTGTTTTGTATGTTTATTAATGATCTTTCAACTGTCTGTAAATACGTGACTACCTACCTCTATGCTGATGATGTTCAATTGTGCTTATCTCGTCCTCTTTGTGATATCCTTGATCTTGCAAGTAAGTGTAATGAAGACTTGTCTGATATATATTTAGATGGTCCGTTTCGAATGAACTTTGTTTTAAATCCGACAAAATCTCAGATTATGGCAATTGCGAATAAGCCAATAGATCCAAACATCTTGCCAGATTTATATCTCTCATAGGTAATAATTAGTTACGCTAATACAGGTACTTGCTTAGGCTTCAAACTGAACCGTACCTTGTGGTCTCATGATCACGTTAATTTTGTTGTTGGCCGCATTTATGGCTGTCTTAGACAACTGTGGCTGTCTGCTAGTTGTAATTCTCGAGAAACTCGTCGCAAACTTGTAATTGCTCTGATTTTACCTATTTTTCGTCCACTCCGCGAGGCCTTGGAACTCTTTGCCCATACCTACATATTAAACTGATTTGCAATTCCAAGATTTTCAAATATAAAATTGTTAAATACCTTTCAGCGCAGCAATAATAATAATAATAAATATTTTTCAAGATAACAACTATAATCTTCTCCATACTTACCTTTAACCTTGAATTTTTTGATAATCATTCGTTATCACATTTGTTAATTTTGCCATATTTGTTAATATTTATTCAATGTACAATGTACATATATAGATAAAATTACTTTTTGTACTATAAAAGACCAAGTCTTATTGTACAACTCAAAACTAAAGATGTTAATAAATTGAAATGGGAATTGAACCTTATCCAGCGCAATTAAGCGGTTTTTTTTTTTGGAGCAGCAAGAACATTTATTTATAACAAAAAAAAATATTTATTCGATACGAAACACTTCTTTTGATATGTCCGCATTCTTTTTCGTTCAATAAAGAATAAAATCTTACTTAAACAGAAGAAGGGAGCATTTTGATCACGCTGGCCTTGCCCACTGCCCAAAATATAAACTCTGCATCTCCACTTCTCCAGCTTCGAAATGCTTTTTCAGTTGTTCGTGTTAGTCAGTCGAATATGGATCGTTGGCAAAATTCGGTGGCGATTGTGACTGGCGCAAGCAGTGGCATTGGAGAGGCTATTGCCAAGGACTTGGTCAAAGCAGGTCTGCGGGTTGTCGCGTTAGGTCGCCGTCAAGAATATCTCGAACAAAGCCGACTAAAGTTATCAAAAGATCTGCAAGTCCGCTTTTATGTAAGAAAGTGCGATGTTTCGATTGAAGCCGATGTGAAGGCTACCTTCGAGTGGATCGAAAAAACTCTGGGCGGCATTGATATTCTTGTAAACAATGCCGGATTTATGCGTTTTGGAAACTTGGTCGACATGGACACATCACTGATTGATGAGGTTCTCAATACAAACGTTAAGGGCTTAATTTACTGTAGTCAGGCGGCCTTTAAGAGCATGAAGGCGAGGAACTTCGCTGGACACATTCTTCACATTAACAGCATTGTAGGGCATCAGGTCCAGTCACTACAAGATGGCAGTAGCTTTAATATTTATCCACCATCGAAATTCGCTGTTACTGCCATCAATGAAACCTTTCGCAACGAGCTAAGGAATTTGGGAACAAAGATCAAGACAACCGTAAGTATGAACGGATGTGATTTAGTGTTTGGCCTAATTAATTATTATTTCTGCAGAGCGTCAGTCCGGGTGTAGTTCGTACTAAATTCGTATCACAAGAAAAGTTAGACCAAATTGAAGCTGTTTTGGAGCCAGAAGACATTTCGCAGGCAGTCCTGTTTGCCATTTCTACGCCACCGCATGTGCAAATTCACGAAATTACTGTGAAGCCTGTTGGGGAGGCAGTTTAGAATAGTTGGTTCTGTTTGGCCTGTCTGCTTGTTTTTATATTTCGAAAGTGTGAATATCGTTTAAATAAAACAATTTTTAACAAAGACTTTTGATTTTAGTAGTTAATTATGTGAGATATACTTGGCGGACGTGCTGGATGGCACGAATTTAATATCACATTGACCAAACTACTGCGACAGAGACAATACTGGAGACCCCCAACTCGCAATCCTCTTGCCGCTGGCCCTCTCAATTTTGTGTTATGTTATTTAGAATCTGTGTGATATACAAAAACATACAAAAAATCTATTCTATACATTTAATAAAACTGTAGGCATTTTCTTTGTTACCTAATGGCGTGAAAACTACTTCACAGATTTCAATGAAACTTTTTTTGGAATGTTCCTTAATATTCTGAGAAACACATAGGTTATTCCTTTCATTGCCATGTTTTTTTTTTTTTTTTTTTGAGCTTTTTTGACCAAAATGTGTTTTTTTTTCTGACTTTAATGCCTCTTACTCGCCATTACTCAAACGATTCTTAATCAATGCAAACAAAACAAAATATTAAGAAGAGCGAACACATTCATAGTTATTTCAAGCCATTAATCAGCTTTCTATGTCCTCTGAAAGCTGAGCTACAACCTAAAATCCATTTTTTTTTTTTTTTTCCCCGAGGTAGGTGGAAATCTTCTAGAAGACACTATGAGGACACTCGGCGCGTGCTCATAGTAGTGTGAGATTTTTACTCACTAAAACCACCTCCTACAAATTTCTTTTGTACTGCAACTAAGTTATGACTTATCAAGCAATTTTTTTTATGAAATCTAATCTAACATGAAAAAATTAAATTTATTTTCTCAAATCGAACATTATCAGCAGCCGCGGTTCTTGATCGTTGTTCTGCTTTGGACTGGTTGGATGGCGCGTGGCGCACATCGCACAAGCACGTTCATATGAAAAAAAAAAACTGCGTGGTGTTTTCTCCAAATTAAGTGAAACGAAATAGAAGTATGCGACGTGAATGTGTATTTTTTTTTTTTTTTATATAGTTATACTTCTCCCGGGAAAGGCGAACCTATAACGCTTCAACAGCGCCCCGAGATGTCTGCAGATGTATGTTTGCTCTGCACTTCAATTGCTGCAAATTGTAGTCTCTTGGAAATTATATCCCCAGGAAGCGAGTTCCAAAGTTTGCTTGTCCTGTAACAGAAGGAGTTTTGGAAAGTTGATGTCCTCGCGGATGCCAAGTGTACTGTATGGTCATGAGCATTAGCAGCCTGTCTTGTTGGGCGCCCAAAAGTTGCACTTCGAGCGATAATGTCTTTGAGTTCCTCAGAACATCTACCATGGAAGTACCTATAGAACAAGCATAGGTCAGCGACTTGTCTTCTGTGCACCAACGGTTGTAGATTCGATGTGAGTTTAGGGTCTCCAATGAGTCGAACTGCTCGTCTCTGTATGCTATGAAGCAGGTTAAGTGAATGTTTTGGGGCCGAGCTCCATATATGGGAACAATATTCCAAGCCTGGTCTAACCTGTGCTTTGTAGAGAAGGAGAAGTTGCTTGGGGCTAAAGTACGTCTTTGCTCTAAATAGGTAGCTCAACTTTGCGGACGCCGATTTTGCGATATAGGATATGTGGTTCTGCCATGTGATTCCTGAGTTGACTGTGACTCCTAGAAGGTGCATTGAGTCCTTGTGATGGATTGGATGGTCATCCATTTGGATCTGAGGAACTGTTGATTCATTTTTTCTGGAAAATGTTGTGAGCTGTGTCTTGCTTGCATTAAATACAACCAAGTTGTCCTTTCCCCACTTCAAGATTTTGTCCAGATCATCATTTAGAGAATTAATTTGTTCACATCTCTGATTGTGTGATGTAGCCGTATTCACAGGCCCACTGTTTGAGATGGAGGATATAAGAGTGCTGTCATCTGCAACAGCGACAATGTGTTTCTGAAATGCGCAGATGGCTGATGACGTGCGCTGATGGACGTATGGTGGTGTATATAGAAATTGAGTTCAAGGAACTGTAGTACTTACGCTGTTGAATTTAATTTTCTTAAATTGGTGTTTTAGGTAAATAGATTTGTTTGATTTATTGTTTCACATTGACAATGTTCACTGCTTTTTTTTAGCTGGACTTGATTTTAAACAATTATGCCGTTGAGAAAACGGTCAAATCTCTTTTATTGAAAATTACACAGTCTCACGCCGCGTACGAAGT
This sequence comes from Cheilosia urbana, assembly GCA_946477585.1. Classification (NCBI taxonomy): domain Eukaryota; kingdom Metazoa; phylum Arthropoda; class Insecta; order Diptera; family Syrphidae; genus Cheilosia; species Cheilosia urbana. The sequence continues at coordinate 10,366,260 of OX297854.1, read as the reverse complement.
TGCGGGCACAGCTAGTATGAAATAAATGCTGCCCACCGCTACCAACCATGGGGGAATGTGATAGAGTTCGGGAATGAGACATTTTAACATATCTGAATGCTATTGGTTAGTTACTACATATTTTGCAAAAGGCGAATAATATAATTCTTTTGGTTAATAAAACTATCTAAATGATATGTTTTATATACTAGAAACATTTTAGGACAAATATGGTTCTATAGTTTCCGCTTTTGGATATCATTGACTTCGATTTCATGAGTAAATTTTTCTTAAATAACTGAAGAAAAATTGCTGAAAATTTTCTTACTTTCCCTCAACCAATCTACATTCTTTTTTTTTTTACAACTATTTTCAGAAAAAGTGCACTTATTCCTAATTAATAAAATACTGTCAACACGTAACGAATAATTTCAAATTTAACGAATAAAATTCTATGAACGCTGGCAGCAACTTTGCCGACAGATTAAAGGACCTTTAACCACATATTTTAAAGATTACCTATTAAGATTTATATAGAACATATGTAAGATAACGTGTGCCTAACTAGATAAGGGTAGAAATTAATAATAAGAAAAACACACCAGACGATGTTGCCCACAACAAACTATGAGATAAAAAATTGTAATGAGAACTATGAGATAAGAAATACAAAGAGATTGTATTGTAACTGAATGTACAGTTCTCTAACATATAAATTATTTCTTAAAATGTTAATACAAAATTCATAATAAGTATTTTACAATTTTTAATTAAAGATCGAAACTAAACATTTTTATTTAGAAATAGGTATCATTCTGTAGCACTTGAGTGACTAAAGGCGAATGAACTATCAGTTAAAATAACATTTTTGTGGGGTGAATACAAAAAAATTACTTTTGATACAATTTATTGAAAGAAAAAAGAAAAAAAAAAAGAAAAATTGAATGTGCATATATGCAAAATAAAGAAGATTACGAAATATAAGCTGAGTTAAACAACATTTTGACCATAGAAATATCCATACTAAAAAGCCATTTTCTAATTTTATTGAAAAATAACGCGGGTTGTGTTATTATTCTTATTTCATATGGTAATTTGTTAAAAAGCCTAGTCGCCGCCGCAGTATAAAATTTCAAAAAGTGCGTCTTTCTAGCCACAGGGATGTTTACAACTACTGCCATAAGCAACGAACATGTAGCAGTTAGTCTAGAAATTACATCCACTTAGACCACAGTTCGGTTAATATAAACGGACACTAGAATTAATTAAATAAAATAAAAAGGATCGTTAGATACTAAAAAAATTATTTTTTTTTAATTTCAAATTTCAAAATACACGCAAGTATATTTAATTATAGCGGAAGTGGCACATGCAAGGTGAGATTGTGTTGGTAAGTTAAGTTACGTGACATTTGTCAATACGAATTTCTATGTAAAAATACTATCCAGGAACCACCCCATAAAAATAAAGCTTGTAGGCAAGTAACGGAAATCGGCCGAAGTTGGGGGTCTCAGTATTGCCTCTGCTGCTGCTGCATCATAGATGGGGCGGCCATTTGTTTCTCGCATTATGCTATCTTTGCAAGACATTCGAACAATATTACAAAGGAATCCAATTTCGGCAACTTTTATCTGTATACTTTATCAGGCTTGTACGACACAGCATTAGCATTTCAATCGGAATTGTAAAATACTAGGGTGCCCGGCAAACTTCGTCCCGCCCAAAATTGACTTTTTAACTAAAATAATTTTCACTTCCATTTGAAATTAATTTTATTGATCCCAACAATAGCTTTTGACAAATACGATCTCACTGTATACTACTACTATCAAAATAAAAAAAATAAATATCTTTAGAAAATGTATGGAAGATCAATTTTCACAAACCTTCCGATTTCCCGTTCAAATTTTCCACTTTTGTCGCCGTATGAACCTAGGCGAAGACAAACGCAACAAAGAAGATTAACGTGTCGGCCAACCTTCCGCTTTTTGACTAAAATGGTTTACAGTACACGACGTACAATTTCGTTCTCAATGAGCGGATTCCGTGGAATGAGAAAGTTTGTCTTTGAATTTTTTCCTCAAAACCGTCGCTTGCATGACATTTGATTTGGGATCATTCACCACCAAATCAAATGCTTTCTGTTACAAAGTCTCGGTGCATTGAGGTTGCGCAACAAAATTATAAATGAGTCGACTTTCAATTGTATAGATGTAAGTCCGGAACATCCAAGGAATTCAAAAATTCAACTAATCCCCATAAAGTTTTGTTTTCACGACAAAAAGTAGCATATGTCCTTCCTTGGGCCCATGCGAATTTAAACCAAAAATCATAAAAATTGAAGGATTGGTTCCCGAGTTATGAGTGCGCACATACGGACGTCAGTCTTATATGTAGCTGTACCCACCCGCCTTTGCTCTTTCGTATTAAGTCCTGCTCACATTTCGCAAAGTCGTTTATTTGGATAATGTCCATTAATAATTTTAATGCTTCCACAACCCGCTCTCCTATCCCGCTTATTTTTTGCAAAGTACTATCTATAGGGTCCGAAACAATAGCATATTTCAATCTTTAAGCAACCATAGCTACCCATCCACAAATTTCAATCAAATCGTTAGAGCTGTTTCGGAGATCGACAACAGCGCCACCTATCAGGTCCAAGTGGGAACGAAGAATATACATCCACAAAATTTCATTGAAATCGATTGAGCAGGTCGACAACAATGCCACCTATCGGGTCCAAAATTATCTTTTAAGACTGCCTAAGCCTAAAATACACCAATACGAACAAAACAAAAGAAGAATCATAAAATTTGGCCCAGTAAGAACATTTTCCTTGGTTATGTTATTTGTGCCGGAAATTGAGTAGAAATGTTACTTACCTATTTAAAATTGATTAAAAACTAATTTGGAGTTTTCGTCGAACAATTATTGTACAGCTAAATGAAACATGAATTACTGAAATGTCAAATTCAAAAAAATATAGACAACTATATTATTACAATTAAATTTAATGTTGTTGAAACAATATTGAAATGCAGGGAAATCTAACTTTTCGTAAATATCTCCCAGCACCACCTATCGTGTCCAAATTTTGGCAAAAGCTTTCTATTTTTTTAAGTGTTATATGGTGTAAATTTGAGCCAAATCGGTCCATAAATAAGAATTTTCAAAAAAGCGACCCCAGCGCCCCCTATAGGGTCTAAAATAAACATAAACCATCCGGAGCACTACACAAACATATGGTGTGAATATAAGTGGGATAGCTTCAGTGGTTCAGCCGTTATGGTCGGTCATACAAACGCACGAACGTTTTTATATATTACAAGATGGTGACATAGAGATATACATATACTAAAAACACGCCAAAGTAATAGTATGTTTAACAAAAAAAATGTTTACTGATAATATAATTATCTTATCGAAGTTCACTACTCTAGGTGACTGGTGCAAAGAACTTCTTTGAGTTTGCTTTGTCACTACCAAGTATAAATAGTTATACAAACTTCCAAGTCTTTAGTAGTAAGTGTTAGTCCGTGCAGCATGGAGCGTTGGCAAAATTCGGTGGCGGTCGTAACCGGCGCAGGCAGTGGAATCGGTGCAGCTATTGCTAAGGATCTAGTCACAGCGGGACTGCGTGTTGTCACGTTGGATCGTATTCTCGAGCGTCTGGATGAGAATCGATTAAAGTTACCGAAAGATCTGCAAGTCCGCTATTATGCAAGAAAGTGCGATGTTTCGATTGAAGCCGATGTGAAGGCTACCTTCGAGTGGATCGAAAAAACTCTGGGCGGCATTGATATTCTTGTAAACAATGCCGGATTTACCCGTGAGGGCAATTTAATTGAGATGGACACCTCACTGATTGATGCCGTTCTCAATACAAACGTTAAGGCCTTAATTTACTGTAGTCAGGCGGCCTTTAAGAGCATGAAGGCGAGGAACTTCGCTGGACACATTCTTCACATTAACAGCGTTGTAGGGCACGTGGTCCTGCCACTACAAGATGGCAGTAGCTTTAATATTTATCCACCATCGAAATTCGCTGTTACTGCCATCAATGAAACCTTTCGCAACGAGCTAAGGAATTTGGGAACAAAGATCAAGACAACCGTAAGTATGAACGGATGTGATTTAGTGTTTGGCCTAATTAATTATTATTTCTGCAGAGCATCAGTCCGGGTGTAGTTCGTACTAAATTCGTATCACAAGAAAAGTTAGACAAAATTGAAGCTGTTTTGGAGCCAGAAGACATTTCGCAGGCAGTCCTGTTTGCCATTTCTACGCCACCGCATGTGCAAATTCACGAAATTACCTTGAAGCCACTTGGGGAGGTAGTTTAGAATAGTTGGTCTGTTTGGCGTGTCTGCTTGTCTGCTTGTTTTTATATTTCGAAAGTGTGAATATCGTTTAAATAAAACAATTTCTAACAAGGACTTGTGATTATAGTAGTGAATTATGTGAGGGAGTACTTCAGAATAGGATCATCGAGCAACTTGATTCGACCTTCGACCATCTCATCGAAGATATACTTGGCCGACGTACTGGATGGCATGAATTTAATATCACATTGACCAAACTACTGCGACAGAGACAATACTGAGACCCCAACTCGCAATCCTCTTGCCGCTGGCCCCCTCAATTTTTGTTTCTTTTTCAAATTCGCCATTTTGTTTTTCTATCGGTGTTATGAATTTATTTAGAATTTAGAATCTGTGTGATATGCAAATACATACGAATTTATTCTATACATAAAATAAAACTGTAGGCATTTTCTTTGTTACCTAATGGCGTGAAAACTACTGCACAGATTTCGATGAAACTTTTTTTGAAATGTTCCCTAAGATTCTGGAAAACACATAAGCTATTCCTTTCATTGCAATGCCTATTTTTTGGAGCGCTTTTAACCACAATGTGTTTTTTTCTGACTTAACTGCCTCTTACTCGCCATTACTCAAACAATTCTTAATCAATGCAAACAAAACAAAATACTTAGGAGAGCCAACACTTTTTTAGTTATTTCAAGCCATCAATCAGCTTTCTGTGTCCTCTGGAAGCTGAGCTACCACCTAAAATCTAACTTTTTTTTCCCGAGGTAGGTGAAAATCTTCTAGAAGGCACTATGAGGACACTCGGCGCATGCTCATAGTAGTGTGAGATTTTTACCAACCACCTCCTACAAATTTCTTTTGTACTGCAGCTAAGTTATGACTTATCAAGCAATTTCTTTTATGAAATCTAATCTTACATGAAAAAAAAAAAAAAATTATTTTCTCAAATCGAACATTATCAGCAGCCGCGGTTCTTGATCGTTGTTCTGCTTTGGGCTGGTTGGATGGCGCGTGGCGCACATCGCACAAGCACGTTCATGTGAAAAAAAAAACTGCGTGGTGTTTTCTCCAAATTAAGTGAAACGAAAGAGAAGTATGCGACGTGAATGTGTATGTAATCAACAGCGACAATGTGTTTCTGAGGAAATGCGCAGATGGCTGACCTTCAGTAGAGAATTGAAGAATTAAAGAAGTAAAGACGATATAAGTGAATTATGTTGTTTCATTTATTTATGGTTGGTGTAGATACAAATTTCCGTCAAGGCTTTGGTTTTAGTGGTTGTTTTGGACGGTTGAAAATCTCGCACTTCATAGGTTGACCACATTCCTTAATTGTGGGTGGGCAAATGAGCGGAATAAACCCTTAGAGCGGTAAACAAATGAGGCAGAAATCATATTAAGTTGCGTAACCAAACCAATAAAATTGATAATACCTACGATGATACTTACAGTAAGGAAGTGGAACTTTAGTACCTACGCCGTTGAATTTAATTTTCTTAAAGTGGTGTTTTAGGTAAAAAGATTTATTGAATTATTGTTTAACATTGTCAATGTTCACCGCTTTGTTTTTGCTAGACTGTTACAACAAATATGCCGTTGAGAAAACGGTCAAATCTCTTTTATTGGATCATTTTAACATATCTGAATGCTATTGGTTAGTTATTATATATTTTTTTAAAGGCGAGTAATATATTTTTTTTGGTTAATAAAACTATCTAAATGAGATGTTTTATATGTTAAATACCTATACCTATATGGCAGCAGCGTCGCGTGAATTATTTAGATGAGTGTGCAAATTCTTTAAAATTTTACATTTTTTTTTAGAAATATCAATTAATTGCCTGAAAACACGTCCCATTTATTGTCTTCTCAATCATTGTTTTGCTGTTTTTGATATCTTATTTTGTTTTCAAAATAAAATATAGAAAAATAAAACTTTCGCGTAAAAAATCAAAAGCACCGCACGAAACTGCAACCCCAATTCCCAACCACTTATACGAAAAGCTAAGTTCAACCATTCATTCATCGGCTTTCGTGCACAGCTTTTATTTGCACGAGTATCGAAGTAATACATTGTGTATTTGACATATGACGCTTTACGGAAACAGAACAGAACAGATGCAAAAGAAGAGAAAATGAATACAGCCCGTGCACAGAAAACCTTCGCACGAGTTCATTACAAGTTCATCAAAGTAAAGCGATTTAAGTACGGCGGCGTGCGGCCGACGAATGACGATGGGGATGAATACTGGAGAAATCTTGTAGAAGGATATAGTTTGGAGTTGGATGAATTTATTTGATGAAATCAACAGAATGGTGCACAGCGAGTTTTTGTACGAGTTAATTTTTTTTTTTCTCAGCGGTGAAGGAATTTTGAAAGAAGATTCATAATTTATAAAGGATGAATATGAATAGGTATGGTGTAGGCCAAGGTATATAAAACTACATGGTATGATATTGCGCATGTCTTCTTGCATCTCTCTCTTACACTGTTACGTCACTCGACGACAACACATTTGAAATTTCGGTGAACATTTTTATAAAAGCGTAGCTAGTGTTTTCTACTTTAGCCCGAAAAATAATTATTTAAAAGAAAAAGAAGTTAAATATTAGTGATTTGAAAATGGTACACAATAACAAAAAGTTAAGTCGAAATAAGACAGAAACAATTGAAAAACTCTCAACACTCTTACCATTTCAAAGGGGCATATTGAACAACATCAGCGCATTGAAATTGCTATTCGCGGACTTAAAGGAAAAGTATAAAATCAAGTACTTGCTTACATATCGTTTGAATCAAGTTCCATTAGAAATGTTTTTTGGTGTTATGATCATCCAACTGCCTTACAGTTCAAGTACCGTCTGAGAAGCTTTTTGTTGGGTCGCAACGAGTGCATTATGTCGCAATCAGCCAATGTTGAATGTGATAGCAGCGATGAGAAAAAACTGGATGGGTCACTAGCTAGGACTGCGTTAATGAAGAAGACGATCTTTTTATAATGGAATCTGAAGATTGTCCCGGTAGTGTCATTACTTCCACATTGCTCTCAGATTTCACTGAGCTCTGATCATGCTCTGAACGAAAAAAGAAACACAAATTCGAGCTCTGATGTATCTGAGCTGAAAAAGAAACACAAACTTTTTGTATAACAGTTCAGGTTGTGCTCTGAACTAAAAAAGAAAAACGCCATTTGTTGGACGAACTTAGTTTCGGAAGGAGGGCTTCAGCAACCAAATCAGGAATTCGTACAAAAACTAGAAAACCTTGATAAAATATTCTCTATGTACAATTCCACCTCACTTAAATGCTGCTCTAAATAAATCAATCAGTTAATGTTGCTGTCTGAAAATTGTACCTTGGAAAAAGAAATAAAGAAACTGTTTTTCCGATGTAAAATGTTTTTTAAAATTAAAATTTTAAATTCACAAATGCACGAAAATGTAAACACGAATAAACGAAAAATAAACAAAATAATAAAATGAAACTAATATTATTTTTTATTTAACTCCTTTGTTTTCCAATAGGTTCTAGCAGACAACATTTCGGCTAGCCGTCGTCATGCCCGTTGATCAGGATTGGAAGTTGATAATTCCTACTTTTCCAAAATTTCAAATGGATATGATTTCAATGGACCACTTCTGAGGAATTCTGTCATCTTTACTACTGTTGCTCCTGCTGGTCATCCTCATGCGCATCAAAAGGCCTTTAAGGATATCAAAATATCGAATTGTGTATTATATACAAAAAAAAAAATGATTTTATTACCTACCATTGATTTAAGTTAACATTTTGCAGCTTCTTTCTTTAATCAAATCTTTAAAAAAAATGATTTTATTACCTACCATTGATTTAAGTTAACATTTTGCAGCTTCTTTCTTTAATCTTTCTGATTGACTTCAACATTCTTGTCCAGTCGGTGACCATTTCGACGCATCTTGTCTTCTTTACCACTGGCACAAAAGATGTAGCGAGTTGCTTTTAATCTTTTTATTGAAATGCACAAAATAGTTTAACCGACAAAAATATCATTTGAGCGACCTTCATAGATTTCGATACATTAATGTGGACTACCCACATGACAAAAGCTTTTATGCACATTGAATTAATGATCCACAAGCAATTTTATAATTTGTACACCATTACACTAATTGAAAACAGCACACAAAATACTTTTATTATTAAAAATATAACTTTCAAACAGAAAACCACCCGTATATGAATAAATTTGCAGAGAAACGTCAAAATAGTTGTCGTCATGTGACGTAGATGCGCAGAACAAGCGAAAAATGAATCGCGGAATATCATACCTTGTAGTTCTGTATACCTTGGGTGTAGGCTGTAGCTGTTGGCTGTGTTATGGAGGTTTTATGGGTTATGGAATTGTGCATATCATTATTTGTGTGTTATTATTATTACACAGTGTTTGATGAGGGACTTATTTTCGTTAGATCAGGGTGTGCAATGCACACCTTGCACACCCTGACGAGACGCCACTGCTATATGGTTCTACTTTTTCACTCCGCGAGGCTTTGGAACTCTTTGCCTATACCTACAACTACATATTAAACTGATTCGCAATTTCAAGAACTTCAAGTACAAAATTGTTAAATACCTTTCAGCGCAGCAATGATGATAATAATAATAATAAATATTTTTCAAGATAACTCTAATCTTCTCTTAAAGGTAAGTACTTTAACTTTGAATTTTTGAATTTTTTGATAATCATTCGTTATCACATTTGTTAATTTTGCCATATTTATTAGTACTTATTCAATGTACAATGTACATGGTACATACATAGATGCAATTACTTTTTGAACTATAAAAGACCATGTTTATATTTGCCATACAAATTGCGCAGTTGGTAGCTTCCTTAAATTTAAAAAAGAAGGTACGACGGAAATAGTGTCATTCAGTACAATAGTGCGCCTTTTTGCAACTACGACTCAGTCTCTTCCTCCGCTCTTATCTAATAGGTCAGTGTAACCAAAGTGGAATGTATTTTTGGTAAGTAGAAATTTTCACATTCAAGTTTCATTTGTTTTTAAGAGGTCTCTTTTTTTGTAAACAATTTATTTATTTTTGACCATAATTCCCTTTTTAAAACTCATGACGCATTTGTGTTTTCTAAAATAAATTAGAGGCCACTTTTCGTTTGTTCAATTTCAAATCAAACTTACGAGACGGTTGTCCGTTTGCAGCCTTCAGTCATCTTACTTACTTACTTAAGGTGGCGCTACAGTCCGGGTTGGACCTGGGCCTCAACCAATACGCCTCTCCAGTTAGCGCGATCATTGGCTAACTGCCTCCAGTTGCGCACTCCAAGTAGGTTGAGGTCCCCTTCCACTTGCGCGCGCCACCTAAGGCGAGGTCTTCCTCTACTGCGTTGTCCTCTCCGGGCCGGAGCGTTGGTGTCCATTCGCTCTACATGTCCTAACCATCTTAGACGACTAATGCGTACTTTTCTGACCAGGTCAATGTCGCTGTACAGCTCGTAGAGTTCGCTGTTAAATCTTCTCCTCCAAATCCCTTTTTTGCTAGGGTCCATGCTTCTGCGCCATAGAGCAGGAACGGGATGATGAGAGTCTTATATAGAATCTCCTTAGTGCTTCTTGACAAGGCCCTACTAATCAATTGCCGTGAGTGATTCTTCGCTTGATTTCTGAGGTGATGTCATTTTCAGAGTTAATAGCTGATCCGAGGTAGACAAAGTCCCGAACTACCTCAAAGTTATAGAAATAAATAATAAGAAAAACACACCAGACGATGTTGCACACAACACCAAAACAGCGTCTGCCTATACTCTGTTCAATTTATATTTTCAGTACAGGCCTTATGGGAAGCTCTTTTTTCTACCAGTGGTGCCTGTAGCTACTCTCACGGCACTCAAACACAAGATTTGCCACTGAAATAAAAACGAAACCACTGGCATTCCAAAGAATTTTGTTGTTGTAATTTTCCTTGAATTCGCATACACCCCACCACAACCAGTCTGCCACACAGCCACGGGCAGAATGAGCACGATCGTCTTCCGTTCGCTTGCTATTATCATCAACCAAAATAAGCAGTGTGAGTGACTGAAGCACATCAGAGAAGTGTTACCATATTATGTCAATGTTAGCATATCATTAAGGGTTTTTCTTTGAATATTGTCAAAGAACTTTCGGTTTTGGTGCTTTTTAAAGCTTTTGAGAACGAATAAATTAATTTGATATGTGGGATGTTGCCATTCAGTTTTTAGGTACTCCTTTAATTATTTTGTATTTCTGAAGGATCTGTTAATATGCAGTTAAACCATTTTTTCTTTATAAAGAGTTGGTATTTGGTAACCCTACCGATATTTGTGAGAGAATTATGCCAATTTATAGTGCTCACTATGGCAACCATGTGAGAGCTTTAAAATGAAGACAGCTTATTAAAATCCATAAAAGTAAGGGTGAAAGGCAAATAGCCCATCTTCCCTGTACTGAAAATATAAATTGAACAGAGTTTAGATAAGGACAGATATAGTAGGAGCAAACTATGAGATAAGAAATTGTAATAAGAACTATGAGATAAGAATATCTCTCTAATATATAAATATAAGCAACGAACATGTAGCAGTTAGTCTAGAAATTACATCCACTTAGACCACAGTTCGGTTAATATAAACGGACACTAGAATTAATTAAATAAAATAAAAAGGATCATAAAGTCCTACAAAAATTATTTTTTTAAGTTCAAAATATACCCAAGTGTATTTAATTACAGCGGAAGTGGCCCATGCAAAGTGAGTGTGTTTGTGAGTGAAGTTACGTGACATTTGTCAATACGAATTTCTATGTAACAATACTATCCGGGAACCACCCCATAAAAATATAGCTTGTAGGCAAGTAACGGAAATCGGCCGAAGTTGGGGGTCTCAGTATTGCCTCTGCTGCTGCTGCATCATAGATGGGGCGGCCATTTGTTTCTCGCATTATGCTATCTTTGCAAGATATTCGAACAATATTACAAAGGAATCCAATTTCGGCAACTTATATCTGTATACTTTATCAGGCTTATACAACACAGCATTAGCATTTCAATCGGAGTTATGATATATGTTGACATAGAGATATATACTAAAAACACGCTGATAATAAAATTATCTTATCGAAGTTCACTACTCCAGGTAACTGGTGCAAGCAACTTCTTTGAGTTTGCTTTGTCACTACCAAATATATTCTACAAACTTCCAAGTCTTTGGTAGTAAGTTTTAGTCCGTGCAGCATGGAACGTTGGCAAAACTCGGTGGCAGTCGTAACCGGCGCAGGCAGTGGAATCGGTGAAGCTATTGCTAAAGATCTAGTCAAAGCAGAGCTACGAGTGGTCGCCCTAGATCTACGGCTAGAACGTCTCAACCAAAACCGAGAGAAGCTCACTGAAGGTGAAAAGTCTCGCTTCTATGTGAAAAAATGTGATGTATCAAATGAAGCCGATGTCAAGGCGACATTTGAATGGATCATAACTACCTTGGGTGGTGTTGATATTCTTGTAAACAATGCCGGAATTTCCCGTCAAGGCAATTTAATTGACATGGACACCGCACTAATTGATGAAGTTTTAAATACAAACGTCAAGGGTTTAATTTACTGTAGTCAGGCAGCTTTCAAGAGCATGAAGGCGAGGAACTTCGCCGGACACATTATTCATATTGACAGCATTGCAGGTCATAAGGTCATAACGTTAGGGAATGTCAGCTTAAATATTTATCCACCATCGAAATTTGCTGTCACTGCCATCAATGAAACCTTTCGCAACGAGTTCAGGAATTTGGGAACAAAGATTAAGACAACAGTGAGTGGGTGCTTGTTTTGAAATGTTTTTAGTAACACAATATACTTCCTTTTACAGAGCATTAGTCCTGGAACAGTTCGTACTGAAATCGCACCAAAAGAATTGTATGACATGATAGGAAGTGTCTTGAATGCAGAGGACATTTCACAGGCGGTTTTGTTTGCCATTTCGACACCACCGCATGTGCAGATCCACGAAATAACTATTAAACCAATTGGGGAGACATGGTGAAGTTCTTTATACTCAGCACTTTGTTTAATAAAGACAAGTAATTTCATATCGTGAAGCGATGAGTGTTTATAAATAGAACAAGTAAAAGAAGTTTGACTGTCCAAAAAACAAAAACTCAGGTTGAGCGACTTAGTGGACAAAGTACATCATTTGATTAAAAGGTGTAAGCTACGTTATCTTTATATGTGAGTATTAGTGACGAGCTTTCCAAAAACAAATGCACTCAGTGACGGATTTTATGTGTTTTAAGTTGTTAAATTTGTTGAGTCGTCACGATAGACAGCTATAACTTCGAGGTAGTTGGGGACTTTGTCTACCTCGGATCCGCTATTAACTCTGAAAATGACATCACCTCAGAAATCAAGCGAAGAATCACACTTGCCAACCGCTGTTTCTTTGGCCTAAGACGGCAATTGATTAGTAAAGCCTTGTCAAGAAGCACTAAGGAGATTCTATATAAGACTCTCATCATCCCTGTCCTGCTCTATGGCGCAGAAGCATGGACCCTAGCAAAAACGGATGAGGATCTTCTTGTTCGGTTCGAACGCGAAATTCTTCGAGTGATTTTTGGTCCTGTTTGCGTTGACGGGATTTGGAGGAGAAGATTTAACAGCGAACTCTACGAGCTGTACAGCGACATCGACCTGGTCAGAAAAGTACGCATTAGTCGTCTAAGATGGTTAGGACATGTAGAGCGAATGGACACCAACGCTCCGGCCCGGAGAGTCTTCGATTCCAACCCGGAGGGACAAGGCAGTAGGGGAAGACCTCGCCTTAGGTGGCGCGCGCCAGTGGAAGGGGACGTCAACCAACTTGGAGTGCGCCACTGGAGGCAGTTAGCCAAAGATCGCGCTAACTGGAGAGGCGTATTTTTTGAGGCTCAGGTCCACCCCGGACTGTAGCGCCACCTTAAGTAAGTAAGTGAGTGCTTGTGCGATGTGCGCCACCAAACCACCCCAAAGCAGAACAACAATCAAGAACCGCGGCTGCTGATAATATTCGATTTGAGAAAATAAATTTATTTTTTTCGTGTTAGGTTTTAGGTTGTAGCTCAGCTTCTAGAGGACATAGAAAGCTGATTGATGGCTTGAAATAACTATAAAAGTGTTGGCTCTCCTAAGTATTTTGTTTTGTTTGCATTGATTAAGAATTGTTTGAGTAATGGCAAGTAAAAGGCAGTTAAGTCAGAAAAAAACACATTGTGGTTAAAAAACGCTCCAAAAAATAGGCATGGCAATGGAAGGAATAGCCTATGTGTTTCTCAGAATTATAAGGAACATTTCAAAAAAAGTTTCATCGAAATCTGTGCAGTAGTTTTCACGCCATTAGGTAACAGAAAAATTTCCTACAGTTTTATTATATGTATAGATTGTTTTTCATGTGAAATCCACGAAATTCATTGAAGTATTGCTCGTTCACGGATGCGGTAATTCGACCCCTGAATTATATAGGTAAGTAGACTATAGAATGATATCACGTGAATAAGAGAACGAAGCGCTATATAACCGACATTTTCGAAATTAAGGAGATGAGTCCAGATTCAGTTCGAATCGAGGATAAAGGAATAGTGTTCACTGAAAATTGAAGAAATATTTCCCCCGATGAATAGCAGAATAGGGCTGGTAAGTTCGGTCCTCCGAAAGCAAAAGCTTGCTTCAAATAAGTACAACCGATGAAAATATCAGCCGATGTTTCCTTTTGAAACTGTAGGAATTTACACAACCCTTACATAGATTAGGTTGGTGATTGGAACCGACAAAAATATTTAAGGAACTAGCTATTACAAAAAACTATCCGCGATACATACAAATAAACATATTTAGTGTCTAGTCTAAATTTTTCCAACAATGGCTAAATTTTCCACTAAAACTTTATCCAATGGGACCTATAAAATATTTACTATGAAGGCTAAAAATTAATATTGGTACCTATTTTTCCTATTGAAAATAGCGTTAAATTTAAACTTAAACTTTAAAGGCGTGTTTTGAAAAAGAAAATTTTTTTCACTGGCAAATAATATAGCCTTCGAGCATCGATTGATTATTAAAAAAAAATAATAATTACACAAACATTTTATGTAATTTTCTATTGTAATGTAATTTTTTGAATCATTTGGTAATGGACAGGAGGACGAATCTCTACGCTACCTCATTCTTAAGTTTTGTTACTCAGCTGTCAGCTTTTCTTATACGTTTGTAAAATGCGAGAGCAGATTTTAAGGCTACAAAAAAAGGATATTATAACGAAATGAAAAATAAAATACACTTAAAAAACAAAATAAACAAAAAACAGATTTCCCGCTAAAAAATTGTTCTCCATTCTATTCTACGTTGTTCCGTATGCGATCTTTGCAAGGCATCCCAGCTTTAATAAATACAAAAGAACCCATTATCTATATCTATATCAGACCTGTACAACCCAGCATTCGTGATTCAATTTTAAAACTTTGGTCAACAATACCTTTTTAATTCATTTTTTCATTTTTCATTTCATTCTTCATTTATTTCTTATAATAATATAATTTATAATAAGTATAATATGCTAGATACATTTATTTCAAAACATATAAATATATTATTTAAGAAATAAGGTAGTGACATTAGATGTTAAAATTTAAACAGTTTTAAATGTCACTTCAGTATTAAGAAACAAAATATAAATTGGGTGGGGTGACCCTTATTTTAAAAATTCAATTATTGATATTGATATTTACAATTAGAAAAGAATCAAAAGAATTACAATGAGTTTTATTAGCCAAGTGCCAGAAGAAATTTAATTCAGTGAAATTTAAATATTGCTTTATAAAATCAAAAAAGAATAAAAAAAGAGTTACTTTTTGTTTTGTTAGCCAAGTGCAAGAAAAATTAATTCAGTTTAAAATGAGATTGATCAGATATTCTAATAACTCACCAGAACATTAAGGAAGTAAAATAGCTCAAGAAAACACAACTATTTCCAAAACACCACAATCAAAATCAAACAACCAAGATTTTAAATGTATCTGAAAAAGATTTGGTAATATAAGTGACCTTAACGCAGTAGGAAGTTTATTAAATAATCTACAAGACATTACTGTGTAAAAATTACGAAAAGTAGTCGTCCGAAAGCTGGGGACAGGTACAAGGTATTGCAAGTTGTTTCGTAGATTATGATTATCTAGGATTCTGAAATTCAGATTTCCTGAGCGCAAAAAGAAAGTTTTAAGGACCTTGAAACAATATAAATGTCGAACTGGTAGAATTTTCAATCTTACAAATAATGGAAAACTATGATGTAGTCTTCCCTTCCTACTTATTATCCTAATTACATATTTTTGTAAAGTTAAAATAGGTTTCACTTTGTTAAGGTGTGTTCCACCCCAACAAGCTATTCCATATTGCAATTTGGAATGGAAAATTCCATAATAAATTTTTTTAAGAAGATCATTGGAGCAAACTTTTTGGAGATAGAAGAAGTGCCGCAGTGTAGAACGAAAATATTTTTTTAGACTCTCGGTTTGATTGCTAAAAGTCATCTTTGAGTCAATTAAGAGTCCCAGATACTGAAAAACATCCACTTTTTCAATTTGGAAACAAGACTCACTACAGATTTGGTGGTCAAGGTAAGTGATCGCACTCGACTCAGAAGCACAAAAGCAACTTAAAAGTTTATATTTCTTGCACATTGATTCATGGAAAAAGATATCTGGTTCAAAAACGTTCGGAGAAGAAAGACTAAAGAACATAATTTTTGTCTTAGAACTAATGACTAACTTATGTTCTGCGAACCACGACCTAAAGAGATTCAAATCCCAATTAATATCAGCCACTAGATCAAGGGGACTATCAGCACCAAACGCACAACCAACATCATCTGCAAAGGCAGTAATTTTAGACTTAAATGGTAATTTAAACAAAGAGTTAATATACAATAAGAAAAGTATAGGACCAAGTACTTAGCCTTGAGGTACTCCTATATTCAGAAATTTGAAGTCACTTCTAATATTATTAATTTTTACACGCAATGATCTATTTTCAAGGTAGGATCTGAACCAGTTACTCAAAAAACTCCTTATACCAGCATTTTCCAGTTTAGATAACAGGATTTCGTGGTTAACCATATCAAATGCCTTAGTGATATCGACAAAGAGACCAGCTGTACACTTTTTGTTGTCAAGATTATTAAAAATGTCGGAGCAAAATTTCAGGAGAGCGTCTTCAGTGGATTTACCTTTCCGAAACCCAAATTGTAGAGCGCTAAAAAAGTTGTTTTTATTTAAAAAGTGCAATAGTCTTATTTTAATACTTTTTTCAAAAATTTTACTAATTGACGAGAGGATAGAAATAGGTCTATAATTGCTTCTTTCATTCGCTGATCCTTTTTTAAAAATAGGAACAATATCGGCACACTTCAAGGCATCCGGAAATTTTCCTGAGAAGATGCTTTGGTTAAATAAATGCGCCAGAACATCAACCAAGAAAAAAGATAAATTTTTTAGTAAATTATTTGAGACACCATCAGCTCCACAAGTGTTTGAATTTTTTAGAGACCCAATACTTTTCAAAACTTCGAATGCCGTTACGGGTTCAAAAAAGAAGGTGTTTTGATTCAAAGAATCACCACGAATAATTGAATAACTACAAGATGCACAGGAGGAACGGAAAGAAGACTGCAAGGAATCAGAAACATTTGCAAAGTAATTAATTAATTCATTTGCAACAGTATTTTCATCAGAAACTACATCACCATTTATATTTAGATAGATATCCTTTTTATTACAAGTATGTTTATTCAGAAGACTATTTACTAATTTCCATTCATTTTTAATATTCCCCTTAACCTGCACAAATTGGTTACCATAGTATCTATCTTTACACAAAGAAATTTCTCTTTTAAGTTGGGAGCACATATCTTTGTAACGCGTATTTAAATTTTGATTAAGCGGATGTTTAGCACACTTGATTCTTAATTTGTTCTTAAGATTGATTTTTTTTAGAATATAACTGTTTATCCATGGCTTGAGTCTAATCTCTTTACTTTTCTGCTTGACAACTTTACTGCATTGGGTAATAATTTTTTTTAGTGTATCCAAAAAGATATTAAAAGCCTTAGAGACATTGCTTTCCAGGTAAACCGACTGCCAATCTTCAAAAAAAAGTTTTCGTTTCAGTGTAACGTAATCAATTTTAGTTATTTCAAAACTTGAAGGAGGAGTATCAGTTACATTATTACTGGGAGAACTCATCAAAACACCAGTCATGGCATGGTCAGTTATACCAAAATCAAAAACGCATTTTTCAATAGTGTCCAATGAGCAATTGGAAAAACGTCCATATATGTGGTCCAAACATGTTCCGGAAGCTGGCCTTGTTGGTTCACTAATAAAGGAAGCTAAACCATGAGATGCAAGTAAAGACAAATAGACTGAAACAGCATCAGAATTTTCCAAAATGTCGAAGTTTATATCTCCCATAATCAATAAACTTTTTGATTTTTCTTTTTGCAAAAGATTTGAAAATTCATCCATAAAAACCGAAAAACTGAATTTATGCAACCTGTAAACGCAAAGAATAACAAAATCTCTTTTGTCTAATTTAAAAGTAATTTTCAATATGTCGGCGCTCAAAAAATCTAATTCAGTTGGTACACAATCATACGTATCTCTAACAAAGCAACCTACACCTCCAGCACAATAGTCATCATTTGTTTTAGCAAAAAATTTATAACCTGGTAGAGAGTAATCATTCAATTCGAACTTATATATCCAAATCTCAGAAACACATAAAATGTCAGGGATACGCGCGAATGAAGTTAAGTGGGAAACAAGATAAGCGAAATTCTCACGCATGCTTCTAATATTCTGATGGATTAAGAGAAATTTGTCCGAGCAGAATGTTTTCGAAGTAAAAATATGTTCACAATTATTATTAGAAATTATAAGATTGAAGGTAGTAACATCATCAATATTTAGATCAAAGTTTGAATTCATTACAAAAATATTATAAAATGTTATCAAGGTCCTCAAAAGACCTTATTTGGATGGGAGTACTACCTTCAATCTTTCTTATAAAAATTCTATTATTTCTTATCCATACATATTTATATTGTTTTTCCTTCTTAACCGCCTTCACTTTCATCAACAATGCATGAGTAAACTTTGTAAGAGCATCATTAATGTAGATTGCTCTTCTTAGTCTACTGTCGGAGCCAGCGTTGCCATTTTGACTGTTTTCCAGTCAGATCTGACTGGATTGAAATGAATTTAGCTGGAAGATTTTTTGAAATCCAGCCGGCTGGTTTTTTTAGCTGGATTCAATTCTTAAATCATTAACTTATTTTATTCTTATTATTAGTTTTTTATTTATTTTTTAGGCATGAAGTCTGTTATTTTTGTTTCGAATAAAGTTTATTTATGATTTGGTTTTGCAATGTACTACTTATTAGAATGAATTTTAAGACTTGTGTGTATATTTACAATTCTTTGTTTTTTTTATAAAAACAATTTTTATTTTCTTATACTTTATTACCTACCCTTTAATGTACAAGTATGAAAGAAAATGAATTCTGTGTTATTTTTATTGAATAAAACCATTTTTTTTTATCTTAGCTGGATTTTTAGCTGGATTTGTGTTTAAAATTCTTTGACTGTTTTATTTGACTGAATTCCAGTTTTTTGACTGCTTTTTTTCCAGTCAAATCTGACTGGAAGAACGGATTTGAAATGGCAACCCTGGTCGGAGCTGGTGTTAGTGGCACGGTTGCCACTTTGGTAATAAATTACCAAATCTGGTAATTTTTTTCTTAGTTCATGATTTTTGGTAATTTGGTAATTTTTATCTAGTTTTGGTAACTTTTTGAACAGGAGCATCAAAAAGACGAACTCGATATCATCACATGGAAATGCTGCCTTAAGCCCGCGCCAGACTTGTAACGTGTGGTGTGTTGTGGTGTGGTCTGTCGTTTCGTGTTCTATGCACACTTATCTAGTGTGCTGTCATTTTTTATATGAATTCAAATGTTGTTTGTTTTGCTTTTTTGACGTTATGGATTTCCTAGTTCATGTTTGCTCTTTCTTTCACATATGCAGTTTCAGATAATATATATGTCTCGTTTCATTGCGTCATATAGCGTTGTGGCGCAATCGGTACAGGAGCCATTTCGACACAACGCGACACACTGCAACACAACACACGAGAAAAATATGTTTCTACGCATATAAAATCCATTGGAGTGATAGCGACACGCCACTCCACATCACAACACACGTTACAAGTGTGGTTCCGGCTTTACTTTTTCTGCCCACTACGTTTAAAGTTTAAAAGTATTCATAGTACTTCAGTAAGTAACGTTCTATAATGTACCTAATTGAATTTAAAAATACTTATGTTAAAATGAATTGATATGTGTCAACAGTTTTCTTTTAGTTTCTATGAAGACTTCAGAAATTCAAATAAATTTCACGATTTCCTATAAATTTTTTTTCACGCCGAACTATCAAAAATGTAATGCGACTGACAATAAAACCCAAGTGTTGGCACTCTCTCTTTGACTCTTTTGACAGTCTTTGAAGTAACTATTTTTCACTCGAACTGCGTACTGCCTACTCATAATTTCACGTGGAAAGTTAAATTTGACATTTCGCGGAGAAAAATTTGTATTAAAAATTGGATTCCACTTGAGAGGCTTTACGTGTTCTGCATAAAGTGCATACTAGGCTTAAACATAGGTGCATTTTTCTACTACCATGACATTTTTTTATATTAACTTCGTAAATCAGAGAAAAATCAAACGATACAAAAAAGTCATATTCATACTGGCTCAAGACGATTTGTACGATTTTTTCGTGTTTTATCATTTTTCCAGATTTTTGGTAACTTTTAGCTTGGTTTGGTAACTTTTTTTTCCATTTTTGGTTGCTAATTTTTTTTGCAAGTGGCAACCATGGTTAGTGGTAGTGCTACCATTGCTGCTTCTGTTGTCTGCCCTCCACGCACTGTTGCCACTTTAGCGATTTTTTTCGCTATTTCTAGCGTATTTTTAAAGCTTTCGGCGATTTTTAATAAAATGTTGTCGCTAAAAAAAAAATTGGCGATTTCTAGCTACTTTTCTTTACTACACCACCACATACACGAATCCCGTACAAGTGGCATCTCCGACTCATTCGAATATAATTTTTCAAGTCAAAAATGCTGCAGGTGTAAATAATTTGCAAGAACTGTCTGATTTGGCAATCACTGTGCTCTCTCTTCCCCTCTCAAATGCTGAAGTTGAACCAATTTTTAGTGCAATGAACCATGTAAAAAACAAACTTCGGAATCAACTTTCAACCCTGACGTTGAATTCTATAATATTGATTAGAAATCAACTAAAAGTGATGAACAGGAGTTGCTGTAATTATGACCTGCCAGACCAGGTTATAAAAAAAATAGGAGAAACAAAAAAATCTAAAACTGAAGAAAATATAGCCGAAGCCTCTCCTCTACTTCAAACTTGGAAAAAATGGACAGCCAAGAATCAGATGATTCCATTTTTGAGCTGGAATGTGATCTGTAAATTTCAACTTATTTATTTTTTTTAAAACGTTTTTTTTTACTTCACATTATTTTTTTAGTTATCTTGAATTTATTGGTTGTTTTTTTTTTTAATTCAGTATTTAATTTGATTAATAATTTAATAATTAACAATTTATTTTAAAAATAAATACACATTTTTGTGAACTTACATTCAAATTGATATTTTAGCGATTTCTAGCGGATTTTTGCAATTCAGAAACTAACATTTCTAGCGGATTTTAGGTTATGGTCTGGCGACAATTTGTTTTCCCCAGCGGCAACACTGCCTCCACGAGTTAAGTTTTTGCCTGTGCATCGATTTCGCCTTCATAATACGGTGTTTAAGAGAGAGATCCGATAGCTGAACGAAGATTATGGGTTTGCTCTCTTTGTATCGTGCGGTAGTTTCCTTGCCTTTTCTTTCTTTTACAAAACAATTCGATAAATCACTCTCTTTTATTTCTAATCCCAAAGCATCTCGAAAGATGTTAAGAGCAATACTCTTTGGGTTATTAACATTATCATTGCCGTTGGTAAGTCCAGTGATTTCGATGCAGTTAGCTAATTGGCTTTGTTGTTGCCAATGCAGCCTGTTTTCTAAGTGTTGAACTTTAGATTTAAGAAGTTCATTCTCTTTATTCAAAGCTGATATGGAAGCAAGAAACTCTTTATTAATTGCTTCTAGATTAGAAATTTTATTGTAGATCATTTGCAATGTAAATTTATTTTCTTCAGTAACAAGATTAGGGTTGAAATTATTGGATTCACTCTCATTATGTGTTTGCATTAAATCTTTGGTTGGAGACACATAAACACCACTCAACGAGGCACTTTTATTTTTCTCCATGGGAATATCTTGCTGATGTATAGTCAGTCGCCTATTAGCAAAGCACTTCTTGCATCGAAATGATTTATTTATAGATTTCATGTATTCAAGATCATCTTTAAGGATACCAACACAAGCACCATGAAAAGTCCATTTACAATCACAGCACAAAACCCGTAGGTTATCATTTTTTAGTATTTTTTTTGAACACTCAGTGCAATTCATAATAGAAAATTGAAATTAAAACAAGGTTAGCTCAAAATGAGATGTGCACCCCACGACACTCAGAGACTGATCTGCAGCAATATAGACTCATTAAATATTGACGTTCTTTCTTATTCCTCCGAAAGTAGGATATATTTCACAGTTTAAATAGGTTCTACTTCGGGCATGACTTTAGCAAGTTTTATGTTGTACCAACCCAAATGGTTTTAGTCAAGTAAAATGGTCTTACAATCATACTCCTGACCTGGTCTCCTAGGCTTCCGCACTAAACATGGTGTAGTTTTTTTTTTTTTTTTGTCGAACTGAAAGTGAATTTCTATAGGTGGACTTTCGCATTTAAATATAACAAACACCGATTCGAAGTGATGCTTTTTCCTCTTCTACTTGTTGCAGGCTCGAAGAATTTTCCTTATCATCGGGATCGAAAGCTATCTCCTCGAAGTCGTAATCGCGCGTGTCGAAAACTCTCTGAACGGTTGTATAAATTCTACGTATTTTGGGGCCTTTCACCCCTTTTTTAATGTGAATTTCTACGCGTTTTTTATGCGTTTTTTTTTTTTTTTGTGTTTTTCCACACATTTTTTAACTCGATTTCCACGGTTTTGTTTATGGCGTTTTACGACGTGTTTTTTGCGCGTTTTTCAACTCCATTTTTTATGCGTTTCTGAATTTTCAACCCGTTCTTCTACGAGTTTCTCAACTTCTTTTTTTGACGATTGACGTTGATGTGATTTTCGACGCATTTTTCAACGACTTTTCTCACGCGCTGTTGATGCGTTTTTTGGCTTGATTTTCCACACGTTTTCTCAAGGACTTTTCCAACGCGTTTTTTTAACGCTCACGCATTTTGTTGGTGTAATTTTCGAAGCGATTTTCAACCACTTTTCTCACGCGTTTTAGGCGTGTTTTTCCATACGTTTTGTAACTCTATTTTGACGCGTATTTCCACGTGTTTTCCGACACTTTTTTTTTTTTTTTGCGTTTTTGAGGCTTTTTTCACGAGTTTTTCAACCATGTTTTTTGACGTATTTTTGATACGTTCTTCAACGCGTTTTTCAATGACTTTCCACACACATTTTTGATACATTTTTTGCGTTTTTTTTTACCCGCTTTTCGACACGTCTTTTGCAGCGTATTTTGCGTTTTTCCACTTTTATGTCATTAATATCAGCAATTTCTTTGGTCTATATTGAATTCCGTCTAAATCTGCTTTATTTATGGAAGAAAGCAATTTTTACCAATAACTATGAAATCTTCTCAAGGGGACACGGTTGCCAGCACGGTACATTTAGGACAAAGTCTTTGTCTTTCCCAATGTTTCTTTGCCCTTTGTCCTTCCCGACGATTTCTCAGTCCCAAACTTAATTTATAAAAAAGAAAATTAATTCAACAAATAGGTAACTAAAAAATAGAGGAATGGACAGAACGTACACAATTAACCTTGGTTGTGCGAGAAAATTCATTTATTTTTTAGGTTATTTTTAGGTCTTTTTAAATCTTTGTCCCAATGTTGATTTCTCCGTCCCATTCTTTCGGTGTATTTGTCCGAAGTTATGTTTCAAGTTGGCAACTGTGCAAGGGGACATAGACGTATATGCTTCGGGTCATTTAAATGAAGATAACCGCTTCAAAATTTGGTTGTCCCAAAACTCCATTCTTTCGTATTGTTATGGATTTGTATTTTGTTGCAACAAAAAGTTCATTCGGTCGTAATGAAAATCGTGGGTTATATCTTTTAGGATTGTGGTTTCAAGTTAAACGGCAAAAATCTATAACCTCTTAAGGAGGTTATAATAATAATGGCACTCAAACCCGAATACCGAAAAACAGACTAAAACCCATTGCTTTAGTTAACAAAAATAAAATTTCTGCTTTAACTCGTACAGAAATCTTTGTCATTATTGTGATCTATGTGTACAAAAATTGTTTGCGTTCTCTCCACAACAACTTAGTCGAGCTTTTTCGCAATCAAATTTTCTATTTCAAGTTCATTCTTTGCTTAGTAAACAACCGAAATAGTTCTTGTCTAATGTCTACGCATTAACGCAAAAGCTCATTTTTATTACGTGCGTATACAATCAAAAAAAAAAATTCGGTAATTTGATTAAGACTTATGAGTAGTTAACATCCATCAGTTGAAATGAAACGTTGGCACAACTGCGTCGCAGTAGTTACCGGGGCAAGCAGTGGAATCGGTGAAGCAGTAGCTAAAGATCTAGTCAAAGCAGAGCTACGAGTGGTTGCCCTAGATCTACGGCTAGAACGTCTCAACCAAAACCGAGAGAAGCTCACTGAAGATGAAAAGTCTCGCTTCTATGTGAAAAAGTGTGATGTATCAAATGAAGCCGAAGTGAAGGCTACATTCGATTGGATCGAAAATACCCTGGGCGGCTCTGATATTCTTGTGAACAGTGCTGGAGTTCTCCATTTCGGCAATCTACTGGAAATGGATACATCTCTGGTAGATGTAGCCCTCAATACAAACGTGAAGGGTTTGATATACTGCACTCAAGCTGCTTTCAGGAGTATGAAAGAGCGGAACTTCGCCGGACACTTGGTTCACATTAACAGCATCGCTGGACATCATGTCATTCCACTCGAGAATACAAGTCGAAATATTTATTCGCCGTCGAAATTCGCGGTGACTGCCATCAATGAAACTCTTCGCAATGAGCTGAGGAATTTGGGTACAAAAATAAAGACGACGGTAAATAAAATAATAATAATGGAATATGGGAGTGTGCTTTTGTAACTATAGCTTTTTTTTTCAGAGTGTTAGCCCTGGAGCTGTACGTACTGAAATCGCGCCCAAAGAAGTATTCGATGCCATAGGCGAGGTCTTGAATGCAGAGGATATAGCCCAGGTGGTTCTGTTTGCGATTTCGACACCGCCACATGTACAGATACATGAAATCACTGTCAAACCAGTTGGCGAAACCGTCTAGAAGCTGCACAGATGCATTTTTCAAGGATTGTGGTTTCAAGTGAACGACAAAAACCTATACCCTTTTAAAGAGGACTGCCATAAGAATGACATTCAACTGAACACAGTTTTTTTTTTTTTTTTTTATTACAGTCAAATTTCTGTTTCAAAACCACAAATACCTACACTCAAAATCAACTCGAACGGTTTAAATATATTTAGTTCCTTGCGGACGAAACCTTAGCCTTTGCAATACATTAAACTATCAATCGAAAACTCCTTGCAAAATTTTGCTCTCGACTTTTTCCAAACTTTAAATAAATTTAATATCCCTTCCCTATATTTATCTTAAAAATAAAATTGTTTACTCAAATGTACCTAAATAAATAAACTGCATTTAAATACGTGTTTGTACTTTTATTTCGCGTATGACCCTGGTATACATGGTTGTAGCCTGGGGAGACGATTGATTACTCAAGAGCCCGTCAACCGACCTCTAATACTATTTTCCAGTCGTCGGACTTTCAGCTTCTTTGCATATATTTATTTATTTCAATGCACTTTTGATGAACTGAAATGGTTAATGATTTACTCTGCTTTATCTTGTTTAGCCGCTAGTGCTTGCTTTTGGATAGATTGTCTTTCCAAAAGTTTGCCAGCAAGAAATGGATGATTACTAAGAAATAAATGTTATATAGATACATTTGGGAGCTTTCCAAGGCAAGTCGTCATACAGAGAATAAAATTATATGTTCACTTAAGTTTCGACTGGTTTCGACGGCTCATACCTGAATACCTACTTGTTGCAACAATTCTCAGTATTGCGATTGTTTTTGGTACTAGAAAATTTTGATAAAAAGCGTTTACATGACATTTATACACAGCTATTGACACAATGTCATGATACCTTCATTGACATTATTATCTTTAAAAGTTTTACACGGCAGAAAAAAAGAGAAAAAAAAATAGCTAGGTACCTTGATGCGTTTATCTGTAATATACCTACATTTTGAATACAGCGATTTAAAATTAAAAAGCATAGCTAGCTTTTTTTCCAACTAAATATTTATTCAGAGAAAAAAAAACTAGAATTGACACCCTCCAACAGCATAATTATAGACACGGTGTCAACTTTTGTATTCTCATAGAAGGCTATGATGTCAATAAAAGGAATTGACCAAAAACTAATACAATAGTTGACACACCATTTATTTAATTAAATATCAGTAAAAAAAAAAACAAATTAAAAATAAAAGATCATAGGTGAAAGCATGATCTTTTGCAAGAAATTAAAAATTTGATAATGATTGTATGAAATAAATCATATAAAGTCGCTTACTTGTTTCAGTTCCTTCAGGAATTGTTCTTGTTTCTGGGCACGATTAAAAAGCCACGAACCTGACTGAAATTTTGTACTTCTATATTGTCTCTCACAGCGCAATAAAGCACGAGTGTAGAGAGAAAAAGAATAAACGATTTAAAAAAGCCGTTACTGGAATTGCTCCGCATTTAAACCAGTCAGATATTGTGCTTGAGAAGAGTGTCAATATTCGTATAGAAATTTTGCTGTCAATAATTGTATACGTTACGCTAGGTATATTTAAATCATCTGGCAACACTGCTTTTCAGATACAAAACCATTCCATGTTTAATCACCTTCATATATACATGTTAGACTCACCCACACTCAACATGCATGATTCTTTCATATCAAACTCTTATCTCAACGGGTGCCTATTGTTTTGTATTTCTTTACTTCTCATGTTGTTGTTTCGCTTTTCTTACAATTATTGTCATTGTCACTTCGTAAAACTGATTGAATCCACAAATGTATTGGTGAAATGCCAAAAATATAATCTACCGCAGCTGTCAGCTGACTTGTATAAAATATGTAAATTCCGCTTTTGCTTCTTGAGTGGATTCTGACCAGTGATACCAGATCGGGGGATTTATCCCTTTTTCTGGAATTTTTTCACTTCAAATAAGCTAAAAGGGATTTTTCAAATCTCATAGTACAAAAAAAGGGATTTTACTTTTTGGTAATTTTTGGTTCATAATTTGCTAGTTTCATTAAGAATAAAAGCAATAGTCAACTTACGATCAAATTAAATATTACCTATCATGTTTAGAAAAAAAGTTATTCAAAATATCTGAATGTGTTCATTTTCTTTTTTCATTTCCCTAAACTGTTATATCTGTGGTGAAATTATCAACCCACCGCACACATACTAATGAAATGAAATTTCAAACGAATACAACAATTTGAAACTTTTCTTCGTGAATTTATACGTGCGGTTTGTTATAATTCAGGTAGGTACTTTGATTGTTTCAAAAATGCAAAAGAAATGTTTTGAAAATATATAAGATGTACCTATCTACATATCTATTTTTATATAGACAAATATATCTTAATATGTACCTACCTATTTATTTTTGTTAGCTTGCATAGTTATGTAATATATAATGTACCTAACTTGTATTTGGTAATATTAATGAAATAGGTACATGTTTTTTTTTTTTTAATTTAATATTTCGTGGGAAAAATGTGATATTTTTAAATTTTGGCGAGGGATATAAAGGATTTTTTGGATAATACAGTGGGATAACCAGCTTCTAAAGTCTAGCATCACTGATTCTGACTTCAAATCAAGAAGAGAAAAGGATTGGAAAGAATCTATTGTCTTGGTGTGTGGTCAATTTGTCTTTAGTGTAGTTGTAGCCGTGCGCGTCAAGATCTATACTTATAATAAAACTGTAGGCATTTTCTTTGTTACCTAATGGCGTGAAAACGACTGCACAGATTTCGATGAAACATTTTTTGAAATGTTCCCTAAGATTCTGAGAGGGACATAGGCTATTCGTTTCATTGCCATGCCTATTTTTTGGAGCGTTTTTGACCAAAATGTTTTTTTTTTTTTTCTGACTTTACTGCCTTTTGCTCACCATTACTCAAACAATTCTCAATCAATGCAAACAAAACAAAATACTTAGGAGAGCCAACAATTTTATAGTTATTTCAAGCCATCAATCAGCTTTTTATGTCCTCTAGAAGCTGAGCTTCTACCTAAAATCTAACATGAAAAAAATAAATTTATTTTCTCAAATCGAACATTATCAGCAGCCACGGTTCTTGATCGTTGTTCTGCTTTGGGGTGGTTGGGTGGCGCACATCGCACAAGCAAGTTCATATGAAAAAAAAACTGCGTGGTGTTTTCTTCGAATTAAGTGAAACGAAAGAGAAGTATGCGACGTGAATGTGTATGTAATCAACAGCGACAATGTCTTTCTGAGGAAATGCGCAGGTGGCTGATGACGTGCGCTGATGGACGTATGGTGATGTATAGAAATTGAGTTCAAGGTTTTTTTTTTAACGGTTGTTATAGTACCTACGTTGATACCTACAGTGAGGAAGTGGAACTTTACTACTTACGCTGTTGAATTTAATTTTCTTAAATTCGTGTTTTAGGTAAATAGATTTGTTCGATTTATTGTTTCACATTGACAATGTTCACCGCTTTTTTTTAGCTGGACTGTTGATTTTAAACAATTATGCCGTTGAGAAAACGGTCAAATCTCTTTTATCGGAAATTACAGTTGCGTTCACAGCTAGTTATAAGTTAATCGGTGGAATTAAAAACGAAAAAAAAAAAAAATCAAATTCAACTTCTGCAATAACTTCGCCATCGCTTGTTTCGATGTTTCTTTGATGTGTAAACATCTAAGCGCGCGTTTCGGAATCTGGTGGAGTAATTCCACACATTTAACTTGCGGGGACAGGGAATGCTTCACTGCGTTTTATCATTGCAAACATTTTATCATTGCATACGTTTTTATCATTGCATACATTTATGAGCTGGGGCATATTAATTTCAGCTTTTTGTTGATGTGAAATCAAATTTCTCCATTTCGACCTTGCACTGTACTCAGCAGAAATTTCAAGAATTCTGCAGGGAGATTATCATCTTTTAGCAATGGTCATAAGCGGAGACTTCAATATCAATTTTGCAACTCCAGAAGCTCAACCATTTATTGATTTTATGCAAGATAAATTTAATCTTCAAATGAACTCCAATCGGAAAATTTCAACAACACGATATGGAACAACCATCGATGCTATCTTCCAGCGTAATCTAGATAGATTGCAGTCTCGAATGTACATATCTTACTTCAGCTACCACAATCCGATTGTATCTATTCTACCGAAACTAGCACAGAACGGATAAATTATTGTTATTTCATAACTAGCTGTGCCCGCAACTTCGTACGCGGCGTAAGGCTGTGTACTTTCCAATTAAAGAGATTTGACCGTTTTCTCAACAGCATATTTGTTTAAAATCTAGCTAAAACAAAGCGGTGAACATTGTCAATGTGAAACAATAAATCAAACAAATCTATTTACCTAAAACACCAATTAAGAAAATTAAATTCAACAGTGTAAGTCCTAAAGTTCCACTTCCTTACTGTAGGCATCAACGTAGGTAATATCAAAACAACCACTAAAACAAAAGCCTGAACGGAAATTTGTATCTACACCAACAATAAGTAAATCAAACAACATAATTCACCTATATCGTCTTTACTTCTTGAATTCTTCAATTCTTTACTGTAGTCTGTAGGTATCAACGTAGGTATATAACAACCATTAAAACAAAAACCATGAACTCAGTTTCTATATACACCACCTCCAACATACATTCACCACCACACCACACGTCATCAGCCATCTGCGCATTTCCTCCGATCCGAAACACATTGTCGCTGTTTTTTGTTGTTGTTTTTTTTCATATGAACGTGCTTGTGCGATGTGCGCCACCAAACCACCCCCAAGCAGAACAACGATCAAGAACCGCGGCTGCTGATAATATTCGATTTCAGAAAATAAATTTATTTTTTTAATGTTAGATTTTAGGTTGTAGCTCAGCTTCTAGAGGACATAGAAAGCTGATTGATGGCTTGAAATATCTATAAAAGTGTTGGCTCTCCTAAGTATTTTGTTTTGTTTGCATTGATAAAGAATTATTTGAGTAATGGCGAGTTAAAGGCAGTAAAGTCGGAAAAAAAAATACATTTTGGTCAAAAACGCTCCAAAAAATAGGAATAGCAATGAAAGGAATAGCCTATATGTTGCACAGAATCTTAAGAAACATTTCAAAAAAAGTTTCATCGAAATCTGTGCAGTAGTTCTCACGCCATTAGGTAACAGAAAAATTGCCAACAGTTTTATTATAAGTATAGATATAGATATATCAAGAATACGGTTATTACAATTCCCTCTTTTCTCAACGGCGTGTATCAAGCCACACACATACCGCACGCACGGTGTTTACACGTACACATATTTCGGGACCTTTGGATACAGTCGCACCAATTTTTGTTTAATGTAAAGAGCCCAAATGCATTCAAATTCGGGCGAATTCCAATACGTAAAATCGTCAAAAGGTAAACAAAGGAACAAGAGTTAATTGCCAAATAAAGGAAGGAAAATTATTACTTTTTATAACTTGGTACTTAAGTCGTATTACTTCGCCGTATCCCACCGCAACTTACAACAGTTTGATCTTCATACAACTTGCTTTGGCCTGACAATCCAATCCTTTGGCAGCGAATCTTGCCGCCTTTGTTCTGCCAGTGATTTGTTCTTATTTCCTTTAGAAAATCTTCGGTTGTTCTACCAAGAAAACCCTTATTTCCTCATGCTGCTCAAACTTGTTTTGATTTCTTCTTCAATTTGTCAAGTTTTTGTGTACGCAAGTTTCTCAGCCGGCTGTAAATTCGGTGAACTATTTCGTGCCAGAAGGTGGATCTCCTGTTACTCGTTATTTTCCATTCCGAATACCTACTTAAGTTAAATACAGCAAACGTTGTTCCAATTCCGTTTTCGTGCGAAAAAGCGAAGCAATCCACAAAATGAAAAAGTTACTTTAATAAAATAGCTGGTTTCATTTAAACAATTTTAATTTCCAACTTTATTGTGGTTGTTCACCGCAATATTGACTTAAATTTTAATACCACAATCTATCAGCAAAAATAAAAATTAATGACTATATAAACAATTTACACAACTACTGTCTGCAAGCTAGCTAAATTTGAGAAATTTAAATTTTTATATCCGAAAGTCAAGACACCATCCACGACCGATACACATTAGAACAGTTCTCCAACGGGCTTCACAGTTATTTCATGAATCTGCACATGGGGTGGCGTAGAAAGAGCAAATAATACTGCCTGCGATATATCCTCTGGATCCAACACCCTATTGTCATAGCTGTCCCAATGCTCTGGCGGGGCAATCTCTGTACGAACTGCTCCAGGGCTGATACTCTGCAGTGGATAATTGACGGTTAAAAATCGCATCCCTATTGAAATCCTTACGTTCAACTTACCGTGGTCTTAATTTTTGTTCCCAGGCTACGCAACTCGTTCCGCAAAGTCTCATTGATCGCTGTCACAGCGAACTTCGACGGTGCATAGATGTTAAGACTTACCCCTGCTAATGGTTGAAAGACACTATGACCAGCAATGCTGTTTATGTGCACTATGTGACCATCGAAATTCCTTTTCTTCATGCTTTTGAATGCCTGCTGAGTGCAGTAGACCAAACCCTTCACATTGGTATTGAGCACTTCGTCCAACAGGGTAGTATCCATTTCAACTAGGTTTCCCTGCCGAACAACACCAGCGTTGTTAATGAGTATATCCGTACCTCCTAGAGCTTCTTCGATCCATTCGAATGTAGCCGTGACTGCAGCTTCATCGGTCACATCACACGATCGAGCGTGGAAATTCTTTTGAAGTTCAACTGGAATGTTTAAGCGGTTTTGGTCGAGACGCTCTTGTCGACGACCCAAAGCGACGACCTGAAGTCCGGCGATGACCAGATCCTTGGCAATAGCTTCACCGATTCCGCTACTCGCTCCAGTTACAACTGCGACACGATTATTCCAACGATCCATGGCAAAAGAATGCAGCCGACTGAGTGAATTGGGCCTATCTTGCGGGTTTTTATTCAAGTTCAATTGTATGCTGATGCTGAAGTGGTATGCGCTTCAATCTTCATGGAGAAGCGTTCAAATACTGTGTGCTGATAAGACTCGATTTCTTATCAAATTTGTTGAACTCCAAAAATATCAATAAGAGAGTGTTGATCTTTGACCGAATATTCATTAATTACAGGGGTGTGAGCCTGAGGGGTGGTACTTCAGTTGTATTTGTAAATAGGCTTGCTCTTTTTCTGATTTTGACAGACGTGATGCTTGTTTTTGGAAATTTTTTTTCCACGGAAAAAATTGTCAGAACTGATTATAGTACTTATACAACAAAGAAGAAGTCGATTGATGGATTTTATCAAATGAACAAGTCGTGTGTACTCGCAAAAAAAAATAAATCGCACGTCTTGGTCATACGAAGCTTGTTTCTCTCAGCTCGCAATGAGTTAGAGTTACAGACCTTGATTGAATTTATTCCATCAAATCAAAAGAAAGAGCAATCAGAGATTCCGGGCTATCTTCGATCTCTCCACAGTTGTGTTCGCGAACAAAGATTTTTATTTCAGGCTAGCCTAAAGGTATGAAATAATTTTTGTTGAAGCGCTATAAACTGTTTAGCTTCACAGCTGTTTTGACATATTTCATGAACACGTCCTTGTCATGAACTTATTTCACCGAATTTATTATTCTTTATAGGTAAAAAAGTCTAACAAGAAAGACCTTTTGTAAGACCTGACTACAGTCTTAGCATAGCTTCAGTTGTACCTATCCCTTAGGTTCATCAGGTTCCTCTAAAAAAATGATTGCCCGTCGTTACTTTTCGACATTTTTCTACAGTAAATTTTTTTATGAGAAGCACGCGATCGAAGATATTGAGAGATGCTATTTCAGGAAGAGTGTGGGGAGGTTTTACGAGATGGTAAAAAGAACGCATCAAGGCAATAAAACCAAGAAACCTCGTAGTAGAGTCAAAGTCCAGTGCTGAGGATATGGAAGAACCACTTCTGCAGACTGCTTAAAGGTGAAGAAGTCCAGAATCTTGCTGTCAGGTAGAAAGAACCATTCAACCAACAATCCCGTCCAACTGACCTAAATGAAGTAAGGACAGCAATATCCAAGCTTAAATACAGCAAGGCTGGTGGCTCTGATGGCCTAACCGCCGAGCTATTCAAAGCAGTTGGAGATGAGCTGGTAAAATGCATACACCAACTTATCTCAAAGCTCTGGTCATCAGATGAAAGTATGCCTGATGAATGGAACCTTAGCATTGTACGCCCGATCCACAAGAAAGGAGACCCTCTTAATTGCGCCAACTATAGAGGCATCTTAACATCACATACAAGATCTTATCTGCCGTAATATGTGAACGCCTGAAACCTTTCGTCAACAACTTGATTGACCTCTATCAGAGCGGTTTCAGGCCCGGAAAGTCCACTCTCGACCAAAAATATTCATACTGCGGCAGATCCTGGAAGTTACCCAAGAAATTCAGATCGATACTCACCACATTTTATTTGATTTTAAGGCCGCGTACGATAGCATTTATAGGGACGAGCTATACAAAGACACGTCTGGTTTTGGCATCCGCACAAAACTCGTCCGTTTGTGCAGGATGACGGTGGAAAACTCTCGATGCTCCGACAAGGCTGGTAACGACTTCACAGAAGTTTTCGATATCAAAAAAGGACTGCGACAAAGTGATGCGCTACCATGCGACTTCTTCAGCGTAATACTTGAACAAAATTGTAAGAACTACAGTGGCACAAATTATTTGAAGTCTGTGTAAATGCTAGCATACACTGACGACATAGACATTATTGGCAGAACGCAGCGAGCTGTCACTGATGCGTTTGCTAATATTGCAGCTGAAGTGGTAAAAATGGGACTGGCAGTTAATAAGGCAAGAACCAAGTATATCTGCTGTCGACAAAAAGGGACACACAACATCGACGTATTGGGCAAAACATCACAACAGACAGCTACAACTTTGAGGTAGTCCGTCACTTTATCTACCTTGGCTCCGCTATAAACCGCATTTACACTATCACGCACGCGCATTTTTGCACGAGACGGGACAGAGAGATCCGTTTGTCCGCAGTCAATGCTTATAAAGGCGTAGGAATGAGATCACAAATCAGACGCCTAAGGTGTCATGGATGTACTACCCATAATTATAGATACGTAAAGCGGAAGTTCCGGCAACCAACATTTCTGGAATCACATGAAAACATTTCTATTTCCGATTTAAAATATATGTGAAATGAGAGTGTTAATTAGTTTCAGTAAATTAAACCAACAATTCATCAATCATTTATACGAAATAAATAAATAATTGTACGTTCATCCCTTCCGGAAGCCATTTTGTTTTATAGGAAAACGATATTTCGTAAGCCATCGCTATAAAAATATCAACATTCATAGCTTTCCCATAATTCCTACCACGTAAACAAGATGGCCGACCTAAAAACGTATCACGTTTTTTTGCGTGTTTGGTAATGCTGTCCCTTTCAGTCAGACGGCTGTTTAGTATTGGGCATCCCTTTAATTTTCCGTGATAGGAATGTGTGACCGTGTAAATGCCCCAATACGATCTGACAAACAACATCTCGTCAGAATTTAAATGAAGGATAACCCTTGCCAACTGCTGTTTCTTTGAGTTGAGAATGCAATTGAGTATAGTTAGGCCCTCTCCCGAAACACCAAGTTAACTCTATACAAGACCCAAATCATCCCAGTCCTGCTCTGCGGCGGACTTTTTTACAGGAGGATGAGAATATTCTTGGTCGTTTCGAGCGAAAAATCCTTCACAAAATATTCGATCCTGTTTACGAGCTGTATACAGCAACATCGGCATAGTCAAAAAAATTGCTCATTGGGCGACTAAGATGGCTAGGACATCTAGAGTGAATAGACAACGCTACGGCTAGCAGAGTCTTCGACTCCAGAGGGACGACGCAGTCAGGGAAGACTTCGCCTTAGGTAGCGCCCACAAGTAGAACACGAAGTCAATCAACTTGGAGTGCGCAACTGGACGCGGCTAGCTAAGGCATGTTGATTGAGACCCAGGTTCACCCCGAACTGTATCGCCACCTAAGTAAGTAAGTAAGCAATTTTTTTTATGAAATCATCTTTATCGCAACTTTGCAGTCATTCTTCGAGCTTCACTCCTACTCACAACACGTAAGTCTCAAAAGTAATATAAGTAAATGCCTGTTCAATTTACTAACAACTTGCGGATGTTTAATACGCTTTTTATTTTATATCTTTATTTTTACATAAACATACTATGAGCGAGATGATATTTTTTTTGTTGTTTAATACATTTTGAGTAGTTAATATTACATTATATTTTATTTTTTTTTTCTGTTTTGAATTTAAATTTAACATAGAATTTTTTTAGTGATATAAATATGTCAACAACAAAAGTTTCAAAACAACATTAGTATTCGTAATATACTAATTTTTCTTTTTAATATATATATTTGTATGTAGTTATATTCAGATGATTTTTTATTCTCACATTTTGCCTACTAATCTATATAACAAATTAAATATAAATAATTCCTCTTAGCTTTATATTTGTGAAATGATAGAAAAACAGAAAACGGAAAGCAAAAAATAAATTTGTACTTAGAAATAATATCTTTTTTTTTATCTCTAAAATAATATTTTGGTATTTTACATTCTCCAAATATTTAGTTTTGGTTCTAAATGTAATATTTATGTTCCATAATTTATTTATTATAACCAAATATCAATTCCACACATTAGCCCTCAATTATAATTTTATTTTATCTCTTTTTATTTTTATTGTCAACTAATATGTCGATATTTTACATTACAGGGAAACAAGAGAAACCAAATATTTTTTTTTATTTATTTATACGTATAATACTCATTTAGTTTATTTGATTACATCTAGCATCATTTTCTTTATTTTCAAGTTTCAATTTTGAATTAGTTTCATCAGTCATTGGGGAACTGAGAATTTTTGCACTCTTTAGCGATTGCTTTGATGATGATATTATCTAAGCATTAATAAATCTACTATTGCTTCGATGTGATTTATTTATTTATTTTGTTTAAATTTATATATACTTTTCTCTTTTGTAAAATAACATTTATTTAATGAAATATTATTTCGGTGAGTTTAATGATAGATTATAGTAATACTATATAATAACATTTTAGTTTAGTTTAGCCGATATAGATGATGATTTTTGAAGCGCATTTTTTTCGAAATCTATGTTCTGAAAAGAGAGGTATTTGGAGAACATTAAAATAGCTTCAGAGCTGGTTGCAAATTGTATGATCGAAGAAGTGCTATATAACTTAATGTGAAATCCTGCATGGTGAATGGAAAGTTGTGAAACTTATTTTTCGAAGTATACTTTTATTTATATCTATAAAGGAACTATTTCAAAGAAACGAAAGTCAGTACCTTGTAAGATAGCTTTTTTATCTGCCCCTGAAACTGTGCCCATTTATAACGAGAATTTTACCCTCAATGCGGTAAAAGACGTATACCTTTTTTTTTTTTTTTTTTTATAATTCACTAGTGCTCAAGGGGTTTTTGTTCCCTTATAATGATAATGCACAGCACGAGTGGAAGGGTTAATAGGGAGGATAGAGAAGAGGTACTGGTGCACATTGGTCTTAAACAATTGTGGGCTGTAATGAGAGGGGAAAACCGTGTGAGGCAATGCATTCCACATGCGTGTTGTTCAGCTCACAAAAGAATCTCTATATTTTACAGTACGTCCGAAGGTAGGCTTAAGGGTGAACTCATGTGCATTCGATGTGTGACGGGTGTTGCGAGAGAATTGTTGAAGGGGCGGAATGCAGTTACCTATTGCATCAGAGCATCGATGGTGAGAATATCGATAAAATAAAGAAAGGCAAGAAACATTTCTGCGATGTTCGAGCGGGTCAATAGACTCCGCTATATTTCTATCACCTAAAAGTTTTATCGCGCGCTTTTGAATTCTGTCTATTAGGTGCAATGAAGTTTTTGGTGCACCTGACCAGATATGAGCGTTGTACTCAAGCTTAGGCCGAATAAAGGCCTTGTATATTGTAGCTAAGTCGAAGGGTGTAAAATATTTCTTACATCGATTTAAGAAACCTAGACATTTCGCAGCGTTTTTGGCGACTTCGTATATGTGGTCATTCCAACGGAGTTTGTCGTTGACACATATACCAAATATGAAAGGTCGTTCGGTTTCGTCGATGCAAGTCCCATTCATGGATAATGGGTTAGGGTTCAGGTTTCGCTTTAATGAAAGCATTGTGTTTTGGAAGCATTAAATTCCACTCTATTGATTGTACCCCATTTTATAATGCTGTCAAGATCGGAATTTAATGTGTTTAGCATACGTCGCCGTTCCAGATCCACAGCCGAAGAGCAGGGACGTGAGTCAGGGAACGAATATGAAAAACTGAGGGTGCTATCATCAGCGAAAGAATGTATTGGATTAGAAGTAACAGACAAGAGATCATTGATGAATATGAGAAAGAGTGT
The DNA here is from genome assembly GCA_946477585.1 of Cheilosia urbana. Classification (NCBI taxonomy): domain Eukaryota; kingdom Metazoa; phylum Arthropoda; class Insecta; order Diptera; family Syrphidae; genus Cheilosia; species Cheilosia urbana. Next base: position 10,328,888 of record OX297854.1, on the reverse strand, counting down.
CGGAGACAAAACAGAGCCTTAGGCATAACATGAAAAAATACCTAGCTATAAAAGCACCAAGCCTTTTACAAATGCGTTTGTAAACGTTATTTTTTTTTTTTTTTGAGACGAATGTAAGGGACCTACAATTCAATTCCGAGTTAAGAAGCTTTTCAGGTCAGTGATGCTCCCGGATCTCTGTCAGGCTTTTTTAAAGCACTGCATGAAATTCGGTCCAGCATATTTGTGGCTATGAAGTAGGGCAATCATTTCGGGCTCCATTATCTTAACAGAGTTCCTGTCCCAAACAAAACCATTCACTAAATCAAGGCGACTTAAAATCGCTAGAAGGGCGATATCTCACTGTGGTACGATCAATTGACAGTTTTAACTGTAGGGTAGGGTTTATATTCTCATCAACAGACGTCGCGTCGAACTTGTCGACTTATCAAAAGACCAACGACAGCAAACAGAACGTGACGATTGGACTGCAAAAAGATATCGCACCCACAAGGAACGGAATCAAGTCAAATGGCGTTTTGGTGCGTTCGGTTTTCTTTTTAGCTAGCTAACTTTGTGTCATTACTGTCAACGTATGTAGGTATATGACTTCACGTCTGGGTCAAATAAAGAACAATTTCTCGACCACCTGGGGTCGGTTATCACGAAATGACAAAACGAAATAAACACAAATTCTGTGGCCACAAGCGAAAACCGCTTAAGTCGACTAAAAATGTTGAAACGCTTTTTGCAAAGAAAAATAAATTAAAGCAATTAAAAAATGAAAAATTGTTCAAAAGATTACGATTAAAGCAATCTATCAGAATCTGTAGTTTTTTTTTTTTTTTTTTAAATGTGTCAAATTTTTTCCAAACTTAAAAGTAAGTTTGAAAGTGCTTTTCCGATAGATTCATATTCAGACTTAAGCGGTTTTTGTTTGAGGCCACAGAATTATTATCAGTTGGCAAAATGATTTTATCTAGTTTGCGATTTCGAAACATAACCTCGCAAAAAAAAACAATGATTTCTAAATTTAAGGCCCCAATTATAGTATACTACGTAAAACGAAAGCGTTAAAATTTGCTTTTGCTCTTTTTTATCACTTAAACTTGACGGTTGAACTCAATCTTGGTCTTAAAGTGCTGCTTATGAATTATAAACTTAGTTTATCAAAAAAAAAAGAAAAAAAGAAATAAGGAAAAAATATTTTTTTTTTTAATTTTTCCGATCAACTTCTCAGTCAATTTCACAAAAGCAAAATATTTAATTTCTTTACTGTTCCATCCAGTGTGACCAATTTAGCATATTCTCTGTTAATTTATTTAGATTATTTTATTTTTAGCCCAACTTTTTAAATCAAGCAAAATTATGAATTTAAATAACAAAATAAAATCAAGCAGACATTACGATTCTCATTTGACAGTGAACACAGCCATTCAACCAATTCAACAAGCTTGCAATTGCAATCAACTTCCCAAACACACACTTTTTTAAGTTATTTTTGTGTAATAGCAATATCTAATTTTTAGCCTGTTTTGATTTAAAAAAAAAATAACATTTAGCATGATTTCAAATATTGAAGTGGTCAAACTGGTTCCATCTGTCAGGCATTTTTTTTTTTTTCTGATAGATTCCAATGAGTGATGGTTGGTTTGTTGTAATTGTTTTCGTAGGAAAATATTTTTCTGAAAGACTTTTCGCTATAACCGCTTAAACGAAAAAAAACTCATTTTCATACTGATAAAACTTTTTCGGTTGCATTTTTGGTACGTATTGCTATAACTAGGGCCTAAAAAAATGTTTCAATCAGTAAAGGGCGTGTTCCGTGAGTCAGTTCGTTCTACTCATGGTAGAATGGTTAGGCAATGGTAAATTAATGTGGTATTCAATTGAGCGCTCTCAGAGCACTTTTTATGTTCGTTTGGTACGAAAGAAAAAGGAACCTTTTTCAGATTTCAGGGCACTTTTTCGAATCTGGATTTTTGTCAGATTTGCTTCAGATTTAGAGTTTGTTCACATATTTGTGAAGTTTTTCTACTGCCAAAAAAGCATTGCATCAGGTGAATAAATTTTGGTAAATTATTTATGTACAAATATTTCGAAATCAATCGGGACGCAAATTTCGAATGTTTTAATATAAAATTTAACCAGTGAATGGAAAATGCTTTGAACGAATGTCAAAAGAGCAAGTGACGTTTTTATGTTCGATTAGCCACACGAAATCTGAAATCTGAAATCTGAGAGCGAATCTGAAGAAGCCCAATCGAATACCACATAAAATATGTACAAAACAGTTATCAACTGTCAAATTGGTTGCGTCTGGCAAAAAGTGTTGTCAATTATAGAAACCAAACTTAAGAATTTGCGATTGAAAAATCGGACTGTGTTCAGTAAGTCTACTCCTAGTAAAATGCAAACGTAAATCTACTCAATTATGGAACACATTTACTAAGTTGAAGAAGGCTTTTTGTACACCGGCGAGCCTTCAGCATCCTTGCATATGGTTATCTTGGTGATTCTATCATCGGCATCAAAATGCAAATGGCCCATCTAGTGCCAACAGTATTTCAATAAGTCAACAAATAACCGTCTAAAACCCATACCTTAATTGGAGTCCGAATCGGAATCACTTGGCGGCATTGGAGAAGCAGCAGGTTGCGGCGATGGAGCCTCCTTGATAGGTCTGGTAGCAGCTAAATACGCATTCGTCGACTCGCCATGCGTCGTTTCAATTCCAACTCTGTGAAACGAAATTCATTTATCAGGTTCTGTCAGAAAATGCATCATCCAGTCAACCAGTCAACTCACCGATATTCATGTCTTGCCAAATACCGCACGTACTTTTCTGGTGGTTCATCACTATCCGAGTCCTGCACACTTACCGAACGCACAGTGGTATGCGACACCTGCGTCGCTGGCATTGTGAACTCAACAAATGCAAACGGTGCCAATTCACTTGGTATCTGGTCGTAGGATGTGAGCGCCATGCGGCAAACCATTTGATGGGTTGTATAAGCTCCTGTTAAACAAATTCCAATTAGAACTGGAAAATATTTTAACACCACTGATACCGTACCTTGTCCCTCCTTTGGCAGCCTTGGACATCGCCAGACAATTGCCCGATGATGGTGCTCATACTTAGCCTGACCCGAAGTGACCTCAATTAAGGACTCTTGCAGCGTGTCGACCGTTCCGAGAATTCGTTCGATTCCCTTGATTTTTCCCGTCCGACGGTGAGCTGATTTCACCGAACCATACCTAATGAGGGTGGGAGAGTACGATCGGCATAAAGAAAGCCGCGCATGCATGTTGTTCTTACCTGAAATGTTTCTCAACTCGAAACAGATAGATCCAACACTCGGGAATCGGAAACCGTACGGAGACATCCTCGCACGGTATTTGTCCAAGTTTGCGCGAGGCAAAGCCCGGCACCAGTATGTCTGCCCGTAGCTCAACCTTGTTCCCAGTCACACACCATGTGGCCTTCAGTTGAAGTGGAAGTTCCCGATTCTTTGGCGGTCGAACTCGGAAGCGCATCAGTTCGATATAGCATGCGTCTGGTGGTTGGAACCTGCAAATGGACCACTTTAAGTTGATATATTTGGCGGGGCCAGACAACACACTCACCTTATAGTACGAGTCCTATCGTACTCCTCCAAGTTCACCGAATTGTGGAACTCCACGGCTTCCAGACGAATCCACTCCTCAGTCACAACCGGAATAATGTCGTGGCGTCCGACCACTTCCTTACCCTGTCGCCACATGTCATTCATGCCGAGCTCAATCGTTGGCATACCTAGAGCACACCAAACATAAGATTGCGAATTCAAAACTCCAAGTCTCCAACATACCTGATAGGAATGCCAAAAAGAAAAGCCTAACCCTGGCAATCTGTTTGTTGATCTTGCCTTCAGCGTCCTGTTCCACGTAGATCTCATCCACGGCCGTTACCTGCACCTCTTCCATCTTGTAGTTCAAAGCGCGATCCCTGTGCGCCGAGATCTTAAAAAGAGACTCCTCGATGCACAGGGAGAACTGCTTCATGTCCTCATAGTTCATCGATCCGATCTTGAAGAGCTGTGACGACTGCGGAGCATGCTCCACCGGAAGGCCGAGCTTCTTCAAGTCACTGCCGAACTCCTTGACGCCCTGGTAGTCGCCGGCAATCGCGTACTGTGCAAACTGACTCAGCTTATTCGTGATCCTCTCCGCCTTGGTGACCTGTCCTGGCCGCACACCGGGCCGCTCCTTGTAGAATATGTACTGCAACTTCATGGTGAATATCTTGCCAAACTGATCGTACTGCTGGGCACCAATCTCCGAGACGGAGTAGGAGGGCTGCAGTGGTAGCTCTTGGAATGGCTGCTTATCGGATACTTGGTTGAAGAGCTGGATCACCGGCACATCGTTCTGGATAACCATGCGTACGAAAATCTTCTTCCAAAACCGTTGGCCAGTGATTTTCTTCTTATTCGGCTGGCGCAACTGCATCTCCCATCCGGGGCCGGAATAGTTGAGCCTTGGGAAGTCTTCAAGGGGCTGGGAGACGTCTTCGTCGAAGAGAGGCGTCTGCGGAGTCTCTTGTGAGTCTGTGCGTTGCAGCGGTTGCTCTGTGACCGCTGCTGGGAAGCCTTCGGCGGCGGTCTCCTCATCGCCTTTGTCGAAAGGATTGACTCGGGGCGAGGAGTCACCCGAGTGCATCGAGCTATTTTGCGATCCACGCGGTGGTGGTGGTGGCGCCAGAGCTGGCGTGATACCTTGAGCATTTTCTCCCTTGGGTCGAATTACCACGCTGAATTCCTTGTCGACAGACTCAACCGAGTCGCTGCGCTCGGGAGCTTGCATGGCTAAGAAGGGGTCGAATCCGTCTTCGGTGCCAAAACCCTCACCGGGAGCTGCTGCGGGAGTAGTTCCAAAGTCATCGCCGTCTCCCCAAGCTGTAAATAAGGCAGAATAAAATTGGAAAGCTTTTACCTAGGTGCCTCGTGAGGTTTACTTACCATCTCCGCCTCCCGTACTGGTGGGGGTGATTCCGCCACCAAATCCATCGAGCAAGCTCACATTGTCCTTCTTGGCGGAGTCGAACTTCGCTGAGAAGGCGTCGAACTCATCCGGTCCGGCGAATATGTTGGTTACAGCCGGAACCGGTTCGGGATCAGCAGCAAATATGTTCAAAACCGGTTCCGGTTCGACGGCGAACACATTTGTTACCGGTTCCTCCACAGCGAAGATGTTTGTAACGACTGTAGGCTGTGGATAGGTCTCCTCGTCGGCATCGGGACTGGCAAACGGATTGGCAGAAGCAGCACCCGAGGGTGGAGCAAAGTCCAGTCCAGTGTCCATTTGTTCTAGTTCCGTATTTTGGTAGCTTGCGTTGGTATCCATTGGAAATTCTGCCGCTGCTTGAGTGATGTTCGACTCTGTTGGTGAGCTGTGTTCGGAGTCCCGCTTTTCCACTTTTGCCGCTTCGATGACGGGTTCTGGTGCAGGTTGCGGTTCTGGTTCCGGTTCAGATTCTGATTCTATTGCAGTCGGTATTGGTGCAGGCTCGGGTTCCTCTTCATCATCGGACCGAGGTAGGTCCTCAACCGTGGTGATCTCAATGTCAGGAGTTGGAGCCCTCCGTGTGGTCACCTCTGGAGCAATGGTACTCATTGGTGCGGCGGTGGATTCTACGGCCGCCTGAGGGTGGTGGCTTATATCGTGAATACTTTCATCTGGATGTGTGAGAGTTGAGCTGAAGATTGGATCGTCTGGAGCGGCTTCGGGCGCAGCTTCGGTCTGAATCAATGGACTTGGTTCGGTTTCAGCGGTGGCTGGTGCTTCAGCAGCCACTTGCTGCCCCTCCATCGGCATGGGATCCAAAACTATGTCTCCGCTGAGTAAGTCCTGCTGCGCCGGTTGCGGTGGCGAGGGCTTGGAGAACAAACTGAGGATGTCCTCCTTGCTCTTCGGCGGCGGGGGCTTTGCCGGAGCTGTTGTCCCAAACATGTCAAACAGGTCGTCCGGCTCTGATGTCTGCTGCGGTTGCTGTGGTTGCTGTGGAATCTGTGGCGGAACTGGCCTTGGAGGTGCACCAGCCATCGCCGGTGGAGTTGGTCTTGGTGGAGCTGGTCGCGGTGGCGGCGGTCTCGGTGGCAAGACCTTTGCTGGAGCCTGCATAGGTGCTGCCGGCTGCATCGTCGGAATGCTGGTGGGAGCAGCAAATGGATTTTCATTGCTGCTACCCATCAGGTCCATGTCGAAGCCCTGAGTTGCTGACGAGCCGCTGTCTGACACATCCAAGAGGTCTGCCAAGCCGGAGTCAGGAGTTGGGCTTGGCGAGTGCAGGTCCCGCATTGAAACCGGACTTGGGGACCGTGTGGCCGGCAACCGACCCAGTAGCTGGGAGCTCGCTTGGTCCAATTGATCCGAAACGGAGAATATTAGGTCCTGTGTCTGTTGTGATGGAGGCGATGGCCTCGGAGGCGGGCCTTTCTTACCGCCCTCCTCTGAGTCAGTGGCGTCGTCATCAGCTTCGATAGTAGTTCCGAAGAAGCTCATCGCCGGGTCAATCGAATGAAAGGCGCCGGCGTTGGAGCTCGATGTGGTCTGTGGGGCAGGCTGCTGATAGAGGTCGGCCATTGTTGTGGGCACCGACCCATTTGCCGGGACAACTTCCTCTTCAGCATCATCGCCGAAAGCGAATGGATTGGTCTGTCCAGCAAATGGATTCTCAAAGTCCTCAGCCACCTCCATGGGACCGTCTTGCATGAGGAACGGATTGACCGCAGAATCAGCGCCGTCGTCCACGTCATCGCCCATCATGAGAAAGGGATTCGCCATTTTGTGTTGTTTGTTGTCTATTTAACGTTCTATGAGCTCGTTCTCGAGCAACTTGATTTCGGTACGTCCCGGTCCGAGATTCTCAGCTATTGAGGTGTCGAAAGGATCGATGTCCTCCGGTGAGATGCTTTCCTTTAGAGTAACTTGGGGTGTCAGCACCTTATCCCCTAGTCCTAGCTCTTGAGCGTCGGTAAGTGTGTCTAGCACGCCTGTTGTAATCTCCGGTGTTTGAGCTGGTAGAAGCTCGCTTTCCAACAGCTTCAACTCAGCCTTTCCTGGTGCGATATTAGCTGCAATCGACGTGTCAAATGGATCGATAATTTCTTCTAATTCCTCAGCTAGATCCTTGCTCTCCTGGGCTGGCGTTAAGACCTTGATGTTTATATTCTCTTGGACGGCCAAGAGGTCGGTTGGGGCAACTGGCGTCGGTGGCGCTCGCGGATCAAAGTCTGGATCCGATAAACTGTGCTTGAGTGTGCCACTAGTCAGAAGATCCTGTTCCAGGTTCTTCAACTCAACTTCTGAAGGCTTGTTTGCGGGCACAAACGATGTGTCGAACGGGTCTTCACTCTCTTTCTCGTCAATAGTCTCAGCTGGGGCGTAGTACGGTGTTAATGGCTTCTGCACCTTAGCGCCATCATTGGCCGCACCGAGTAAGTCTTGACTCTTAGGAACCAAAAATCCAACAGTCTTCGATTGGAGGTTCAGGCTCAGCGAAGACTTGCGGCGTGCCGGGTCGAACGGCTCTACCGGATTGATTTGGACAGCAGGAGACGGCGGCTCGTCGGCACGCGGATCAAAATCTGGGTCGCTCACCGAGTGCTTTAGCTTAGAGTCGTGTAGTAGTTCTTTCTCTAATACCTTAAGTTCCACTTCCTTAGGTTGAACAAGCTCTGTAACTGCCGAGGTGTCAAATGGGTCAAAGTCCGAACTGGTTTCTTGTACCGGATCTATCGGAGCTGCACCGATCGCTGTGATATCTGTGGTGCTTCCAGCTAGAAGATCCTTCTGATAAGTTTGAAGTAGATTTGACGCGGTGTCGACTTCAGTGAAGTCTGTATTGCTACCTCCGAGAAGGTCGCGCTGTAGAAGTTTCTGTGGTGGTGGTGGAACGGCCGGTGGAGCCGCTTTCCTTTCCTCTGCCCGTGGATCAAAGTCAAAATCGTCGTCGTCGTCGACGGCAGCGCCCTCTTTGGCAGTTACAACCTCTTCGGCAAAGGTCGTGTCAAATGGATCGTCGTCAACTGCGAATTCGTCGTCGTCACTTAGGTGCACCACTCCAGGGGCAATGTGCGGCCCTACAGTTGGGCGGGGTGGTGGACCCGGTGGTCGTGGGGGCTTTACTATAAAAAGGAAAACAAATTCAGATACACATGTGATATCGAAGACTGTACAGGTACTCACCCTTTCCTCCAGTGGCTGGCTGCTCTGCCTCGGCCGGAGTCTGCTCAAACTCAGCCCAATCACCCTCGATGGGCCCGCTTACAGCGACTGGTACCGGAACTTGTGTGATTACTTTAACCTCTTCCTTTTTGGTCAATGATTCAGCAGCTAGTTCCGCAAACTCATCGTCTTCGTCGTCTTTAAGTACGTCGAACTCGGCTACAATATCACTGGGTGGCTGATCTTCAGCGCCCTCTGCTGGTTCCCGTTCGGGCAAATATCCGTCGGCAAACTCGTCCTCCTCGTCTTCTTCCGGTTTTGGCTTCTTGAGAAACTGCAAGTGCAGAGATGCAGTTAAGTCGATTGGAGCGTCGTTTGGAATATCATCAGCTAGCTCGTCCAAAAGGTTTACAGGCTCTGTGGTGGCCGAGACTGCTTCAACTTCTGTTGCGATAGCTTCTAGATCGATGCTATCGTCAAGCAGCAGATCCTGAACGCCCTTCCTGGGCTTTCGCTTAGCACCGCTAAGCGCTACTGCGTGGTCGCGGTCAACGCAGCCAGTTAGAACCTCAACAGCGGCACCAAGGCTAACAAGCTTCTTCCCTCCCTTTGCCTTATCCGATCCGACGATAACCTTCTCTGCGTAGGCGGTGTCAAATGGATCGGGACCCTCGTCGATCTCAAGCACCGGTGAATCGGGAACAACTCCTAATTGTACCTCTCCACTTGTGATGGCATCTATGTAATCAGTGGCGAAGATATCATCGGCTTCCTCAGACTCCTCCTCGGATTCCGAAAGCTCGACAACTGCCTCGGCTAGCTTGTCCCGATTGGCTTCCCTTTCGGCCGCCTTGCGACGTTCCTCCTCGAGCCGCTCTGCCTCACGGGATGCGGCTTCTTCTTCTTCCTGCTTTTTCTTTTCAGCCGCCGACGGTAGACGCTGATAAAACGAAGTCTGTTTGATGTGATCTAACTCCTTTTGGGTCTTGTGGAGGATCGAGTCAACTCCCGAGGTGAGGGCTTTGAACTTGGCCCACTCTTCGTCGTCTTCGTTCTTTGATGTGCCGTTTGCACCAGCTGCTTCACCAGAATTATCTACCTCTGCAGTCGCCTCAGTAGCGCTGGCTGTCTGCACAAATGTACCACTTGTGCCCCCCTCAACGTCCGATGTTGCGTCCGATTCGCCTGCGTCAGATTTTGTTGCAGCCTCTAGTGCAGCCTCTTGTTTGGCCCGCTGCTCGCGCTTGTATTGTTCGAGTTCCTCTTCGGTGAAGAGTTCTTGGTCTTTTTTCGATTTCTTTCCTTTCTTTTTCTTCTTTAGGCCTTTTGGTAGCTTAAGCATTCTCTAATATGCGAGACATCGATATCGGTCTGAAATGAGAGAGAGAGAGAGAGATAAGGATACAGTGTAACGCAATTGCCCGTCGCAAGCGCAACTAGAATTCAATTAAAATGTCCGCACATCGCATACCCTTCACACACAATGGATGCAATCAGCCAGTTCCAAGGCCTATGTGTGTGTAGGTAATCTCTTTTATGCTGTGCGAACGCATAATTTACTTGGTTCATATTTTTTCCTATATCCAGTGTGTGGGATTTTTTTTGCAGGAGTTATTTTCAAGTAAAAACCACAACCCCAGAAGGTTAAATTAATCAGGGCAGCGGAATGAAATGACATTTTGCGGTTTAGGTTTATCCACGTGTGAGCCAGCATCTAACGCTATATAAATAGAACAACTATAAAATTGTGGGGTAGCAAAGGGTGGCATTGACATTTTCATTTATCAGCGCACAGAAGAAGGATAATGGTGTACGTACATTGCTCGGGTCTCGGATGAGGTCATTAATCAATCACACGTTAGGATGTAGGTAACTCTCTTTCAATACGAACCTGACCATTCAATACGAACCTACATCTGAATGTATTTCGACTGAGTTTGATGGGAAACTTCGCCAAATTCTGGATAAGTGTACAACAACCCTTCATAACGAGGTACCGACAAGCCAGGTACTCGGGAGAGTGGTAGGTAACAAGAACAAAAGTTCAACTTTGTTTATAATTGAATTGGTCTCTGCAAATAACTTTGTAGGCATCAGGCCGAAGTAATTGCATTGGAAAGCTTTTAACGCGCAGAGGTAGATAAAAGCTGACGAGGGTAGCTCTTATTTTGGGTTTCCTCTTTTATGGGGAGTGTATGGATTTTCTTTAAATTGATTTATATTTTTGGATGAACCATCAATAGTCGGTATTCGATTTTAAAAGTGCCTTCACAATACTGGTTAACTCCATCCCCTCATCGGGATTCATTTCGTTTGAAAGGTGTATGCTATTGCTATGTGGTGTTCAGTAGTCCGAAGGACGTATCAGAACGATTGCAATGGTACTGGGGACGGCGAGTGAATATGAAAATATTTTCCGAAAACAAAAATAAATAGAAGGCATGAGGGACAAAAAATTATACACAATACACAAATAGGGAGATTTGAAAAATAGAGTAGAAAAATGTTTTCGAAGTAATAATTTGCATTGAGCTCGAGGGGTCGAACAGGGAATATAGGCTGCACTATATTTGCATTGAAGCCTTTTTTGTAAATAGCCGTTTATTGAGTATAAAGGATATTGCCCTGAAAAGGATTAACAATTTATCTTGTCTTGTTAATCGTATAGGTATTCATTTTGCATCAGAGTCCAACTAAGTACCAGTCAGGGGTAGAACGTCTCTTATATGCTTCTTTCAAGCGGGTTGGATATTGTCTTCAACACGACAACATAGGCATTCGCAAAGTCGTCAACAAGGTCATCTTTTTGCCAACAGCAGCTCCAAAATATGGCAAATTCCATCGTTCGAGTAGCGGTGGTCGACCCGCAGCCAGAGTCAACAGAGCGAGAAGGCACATATTCCCATGCCATCGTCTGGCTAGCGGTTGTTGCGACTGACAACCAGCGCACCAGATCAAGCCAGTAGCGCCAAGCACCGATGCCAACCCTACAGAATTTTCTGTATATCTACAGAATTTTCACCTTGCCTACAGAAATACAGAATTCGAGCTAAAATATACAGAAATCTCAGATTTCAGTAAAAACTTGAATTCCTTAGTTTTGCGTTGGTATATTTCACTGACCTAAAAAAGAAATGCAATCGGAGCACCCAAAACTCTTCCTGCTGTACGAAAAAATATTCATAACGTTTAAAAAAAAAATTGTGGAGTTTTTTTTTTCAAACCAGAGTAGGCACCTATTGACGGATGAAGACAAAAATGGAATCGATGATCAAGATTGAACAATGCCAGCACTACGACGAGTATTATCGATTCCAGCGATACCAACGGTTAATAAGAATTATGTTAGTGTACAAAATTAATTAATGTAATTAAAAACTGTTGTTTTATGCCATTCAAAACTTACATTTTTAGCACTTTTAGTATGTTAAAAAAAAAGTCTGGATTTCTACAGAATTTCGACAGGCATGAATACAGAATTCTACAGAATTTTTAACTTTCATCTAGAGACTTTTTAAAATTGAAAATTAGGGTTGGCATCACTGGCGCCAACGACAAACAACAACACCTGCAACCGGCTGTGTAGCGATGGTTGCGAGTTGCGACCGACAACCAGCATCAATAATGGATTTGAATATTTGATTCTTTCATCGGTCGTCAACAGATTTTCGGAGCAGTGCAACATATAGAAAATACAGTCCACTTTTTTGTAGATTATAAAATAAAATACATTTTTTGCTATCGATGCAGATATCTTTGCAACCGCGAATGACAACGCTCGGAAACAACGAAGGCAATAAATCTTGTCGAACGGATCGACTTTATGGTGTCACAGATGTCATGGCAAAAGTCTTTATGCAGACGACCGACGGATGTTACCTCAATCTACTATATTTACATGTACATGGAGGAGAAACACCAGCAAAGGACTATTTGTAAGAGAGTGAATTGCGAACTGCGAACTGCGAACTGCGAACAAGCGAATATGCGTAGTTTCTTACATTTCAATCACAGAAAACCTTTTTTTACTCGCTGGTACCCGCGATTCAGTTTATTTTTTATTTTTAATTTTTTTTTTTTTAAGTTTAAGTTCGAACGAATCATTCATTTTTTGATGCCTTGTGTACAGCGACTTTAAACGTGGATTGTGAATAAAGTATAACTACGTTGGCGTTGCCTTGACATAGGAATTGCGGCGAAAAGTCTTTAGTTACAAATATGAAAATGAATAAATATTTAGGCACTTTGCTGGCAAAGTAAAGTGAATTTTCAGCACGCAATTACAACAATTTCTGTACTAAAATCAAACTTTACTATAAGCTTTGTTGAGATCGAAGTTCAAAAAAACAGGCCTAATATCTACGGTAGAGTAGACAATAGACATACATTACGTCTTCGAGATGTTCGCATATTCCAAAGCATCCATCAACTTAAACCACCACTCAGCAGAATTTGGGGGGAAAATACCACATAAGATACTCGATACTTTGAATGGTTGCGATCTCAAAATTGATGGCTAGAACTTTTGCCCAACGATTTTTAAAAACATTTCTGTCGAATCGCCAGATTTCCATCACAAGTCATCTATTGAGAAGACTACATTCGAAGATAAGTACCCTGGACGGCACGTCATCAAGCAAGAGTCATGGATATCATGGAAAACGAGGGATAGGTTTTGCTAAATTGTTTTTAACAAAAATACAGGATAGATAAACGCGTGAGTAAGTTGAAATAAAATAAACGTAGGTAACAATAACAGAGGCATTTTTGACTATTCTATATATATAAAAATAACTTAATAAATGTGTGTGTGACAGCCTACCGACTGCCACACATATCCGATTTTGATTTACTTTTTTTTGTTGGTTAATAGACCATGCAGAGAAGGTTAATATATTGGTATGATAAATTTTTGAAAGAAGGCGCAACCGCCATTCCAATAAATTCATTTTTGTACACTTTGAACAAAAAGAAATTGGATAGAAATCGAGTAGTGACACTTCAAATACAAAAAAAAAAATATTTTAAATTTTAAAAGCAATTGTTGTTGTCAATTATTTTAAATATTTTCCAACCAAATTGTTGTTGTCAACAATTTTGAAAGTTTTTTTTTTAAATACCTATAGGTACCTAAAAAGTTTGTTCTAATAAATTATGTTTACTATGTTACATTAAGTAACTTTTTGAAATGAAGTAGATACTTTGATTATACAAAGATGATAATGGCCGACGGTATTTTGCATCGAATTCGTACTGTGACATCGGATAATGAACTGGAGATGTCAGATGGAATGCGCAACAAAGCTTTGATTTTGATCGAGGATATGGGTCTGCTCATGAGTGGCAATTTGTTGTGCAAATTGGGGATGCCACAGCCAAATCGTTCAATGCAAGGCGCATTTATTCGAGAATTGGAGCGAGAAATGGACTTCGACCAAATCGCATTGAGTCAAGCTGTTCGAACAAATGTGCCAATGTTGAATCAAGAATAAAAGAAAGTGTACGATGAATTGATGCAAGCAGTCGATAACGAAAATTGCGGAACTGGAAATACATTCATGATTTCACTGATGTTGGCTCCAATTGTTCGAGATCTGAGATCGCTTTGGCCCTAGCCTCTTCTGGGATAGCGGCTACTTTGTTAGAAGGCGGTCGAACAGCTCATTCTGCATTGAAATTGCCATTGAATCTGCAAGTGGATGCAGAACCTACATGCAACATTTCAAAGAACACTGCGATGGCGAAAGTACTGCAGCTATATAAGATTATCATATGGGAGGAATGCACAATGGCTTACAAACGCGCATTGGAGGCCCTGAATCGTTTACGTAATGATAAGCGACCTTTCGGTGGAGCAATGATCTTGCTATCAGGCGATTTTCTTCAAACGCTGCCTGTCATTTCGAGATCAACTCCGGCAGATGAATTGAATGCTTGAAGGCGTCTGCTTTATGGCGATACGTCAAGAAATTGCATTTGACAACAAACATGCGAGTTTCTTTACAAAATGATCAGTCCGCTGCAGAGTTCTCCAGGCAATTGTTGGCGATGGGCAATGGTGTGATTCCAGCAAACTTAATCACCGACCTGATTGAGTTTCCACAACTTTTTGCAACTTTACAACCAGACCGGAAGAACTAATCATGAATGTTTTCCCGAATATCGCTCAGAATTATACTGAACATGATTGGCTGAGTGTAAGAGTGATTTTGGCTGCGAAAAACAAGAACGTCGATCATTTGAATTTCGCCATTCAAAATCAAATCGCTGGTGAGTTGCATTCATACAAATCAGTCGAATTTGTGATGGATGAAATCGAAGCCACCAACTATCCCACTTTGTTGCGCAACCTAAATGAACCAAAACTTTGTAACGGTACGCGTTTGATTGTGAAGAATTTAATATTAAATATTATTCAAGCAACGATTTTTATTGGAAAATTCAAAGGCGAAGATGTTCTTATTCCGCGGATTCTACTTATACAGAACGATTTGCCGTTCGTGTTTAAGCGTCTTCAATTTCCCGTACTTCTTGCTTATTAATAAGTCGCAAGGACAATCGCTGTATGTGTGTGGCAAAAATCTTGAATTTCACGTGTCGGCAAAGCTCTCGCTTTGTACGTGTACACACCCGATAATAGAAATGGAACAAAAAATGTAATGTACCATAAAGCATTTCAGTGAAAAAGCGGTAGGTTGGCCGGCAAGTATTTGATTTTATTTATTTATTTAATTTTAATATAGGTACCTTTTGAATAAAAAATTTGAATTGACCGAATTACATGAAGCAGAATGAAGCGGAATCTCGCAATTATTAATTTCATTACCTACATAAATGAATTTGGGCGGAACGAAGTTCGCCGGGTCAGCTATATTGTTATATAGAAATGCCTTTTTAATGCTATTTATAGGAGTAGGCATGCATTCTTAAAATTAGCCCAAATAAAGGTATAGCCGTATATCCGGTAATAGAAGCTCCCTATCTTTGTCAAAATTATATAACCAAGAAGGCCATTTGTGAAGCCCATCAAAGCAAATAGATAAGTCCATCTTGATTAATCTAGGCACTTACTCCTGAGTCATGACCTACAACTTTGGTCTACCTTACCTATAGTCCTGATTCACTCAAACAAACCCTTTATTGGGTAACAACAGCTTTCAAACGACCAAAAAGTTGGAAACGGAGAATATTCAGCCTGTTTTCCTACAGTTGAAGAAAGTCCCTAGCCTTTGGGGTAAACTCCTAAACATGTCAAAAACACCTTGTTGAGACAACAAAGGTAAGAAGACCCTCAGTAAATTTGAATAAATACCCTCAAACGGCAATAAAACCCGAACCGTTAGCCGACTACATGGGTCATGAAAGTATATATGTACCTACGTTTAAATTAAGGAGACTCTGGATGTCAGATTCAACAACTTAATTCTATTCTTGCACGGAACACGGCATGATCCGGGAACTCTGCCTAAGAGGATAAGATAAATGAACGAACGCTACTCTACCGAAGGGACTATAACGAAGCAACAGGACAAGTTGTTCCCAGAGCCTACAGCGAGCGTCATGAATGCATGTATTGCAAACGGCCACAACCCACTATCGTGACATCATTAAAGAAGTAGCGACGCCACCCACCTTCGAGAAAGAGCTACCACGGGCTCTTGATGAATTTGTTTATATAGATGATTCCCGTGCAAAAACAAAATAAAGGCGGAGCAACGACATCTGGAGGTATAGTAGATACGAAACTCATACGAAGAGACGAAAATATAATTATCCAAGTTATGTAGCGATTCTAACCCGGAGGGACAACGCAGTAGAGGAAGACCTCGCCTTAGGTGGCGCGCGCAAGTGGAAGGGGACCTCAACCAACTTGGAGTGCGCAACTGGAGGCAGTTAGCCAAAGATCGCGCTAACTGGAGAGGCGTATTGGTTGAGGCCCAGGTCCACCCCGGACTGTAGCGCCACCTAAGTAAGTAAGTAAGTTATGTAGCAACAAACCAAGCCTTGGTCGTATTACTTTTCATACCAAACATCAACTCAAAGAATGACACCTCGATGGACATATCGTAAGGAATTATCGCAAGGACCCGTGGATGCAAAGGTCCTAATTACAGGTCAAAATGTAAGCTATACTGAGAGAAAAGCTCGAAGGGATAGTTGTTACTAGGTACCTTTGAAAGAAAGCTTGTTCTACGGCTTTTTGTCTTAAGAAGGAGAAAACAGAAGACTATACGGACTCTATGACCTGTACAATGATGTATGTACAAAAATTTACAAGATTTCGATAAATCGAAAACATCGAGAGAATGGGCAACAATACTTCAGCCAGAAAAAATCTTTCAACCGCATCAGCACCCAGACTTGAGACTATGTAGAGAAGACTACAAAGCGCTTGATATGGACGGCTGCAGTATATAAGGCCTCACTTTAAGAAAATGAAAAATAATTAGCTGACGCAAGTGGTCTTTATGGAACCATAAGTTCTACTTTAAGGGACCTAAAGAAAGTCCCAACATCTGGTTTTAGAAGCTTTCTCATGGCAGCCAAACTCTCGGATGAATTATCAGACATTCACGGGGAAAAAAACCCGCAGAGCTCCTTGTTCAGTCAAGAGCCCAGCATAATAACCACTGAAACTGATCCATTGGCCAAATAAGTGAGTATGCGATTTAGGCCCGTATGATGATGATACACATATAGCGATTTAAGTTCCACTTAAGTTCCTATGTGACAGTTTATGACATGGAAAAAGTAGCCCATATGTGAGCATTGGTGATTCAAAAATCTAACTAAGTTGTCAGTTGTAAGTCCTAAACTGTTCAACCGCAGCCAATTCTATTTGTAGAGAAAAATCAAAATTGCCGCTCGACTAGAAAATTCGTACTTCAAACTGAATTTAACTTCGATCAACTCAACTCTGGAATTCTTCGCATCGTCTATCATCATCGAATAAAAGTTGCATAGGTCATAGGTCACCGACAAACAGCTTTGACCTGGACAAAATCAATCGACCGACATGAGTAATTATGATGGCATTAACCCTTTGAAAGCCCGATCCAAATGTGATGCGAAATCGAAAGACTATTGCCATTAACTCGTAAATCGATTTTCCCATCAGATTTCGCAATTAGCGAGTAATCGATTTGAAAAAAGGGAGCCCGTCTCAACACCATTCCCAATCTACTCTAAGTTCCCCCAGGGCTCCTCTGGTTACCTCGAAATTCATCTCCACACTATAAAAAAAAAAATCAATATCTTAAATCTGCAACTACTATCCCAACAATCATTATGCAAAACTTTAACTACAGATACAAAATGTCTACGGAAAACTTATAAAAATAGAGGTGCACAAGTACATGTGCATACTCGCTCATGATTCAACTACGCCGAACATCACAAACATGGAGGAATGCCTTACATCTGTGGATAGATTATGGGGTGGAAGTAAAACCGAAAAAGTTCCCACGAAGGACTCTTGACTTGAGTTGATGCCAAAAACGGAGATGTTAGGCAATATGCGCCGCATGATGACGGATAGTTAGTTCTATTAAAAGTTCAACAAGGGTGCAATGACAAAATAAAACTTCTCCTCCATCAAAGCAGTACACACTGTAGCACCCGTCATTTTCAGAGGCATTCAATGCAACTCTATAAATAGATACACCAAGGTGAATTAAATAAAGCCAACCGAGATGAAAGGATACAGCCCCACTTCCTTATCAAAAAAGTAACGTTCTACATTCTATGCACAGTGATGAAGTTCGATTATTCAACTATTCAGTATTCACCACACAATGAGGACTAAGTGAGGTGGGATATAATCACTTGTCTTGTGTGCTTAAATCAAATTTGGGCAGGAAAAAAAGAAAAGAAAAGAGGACCACACTAACTAAAAGCAATTGAACATCTCAACTGTACTAAGGGTTGAGGCAAAAGAATTCCACTTTTGCTAAAAAATGGTACTCACCACACCAGTGACATCCATTTACAAATAATCAATTTTCCAAATTTAACACTTGTTCTCTTAAATTTCACAACTGATACTGAAAACGTTTGTAACGACGACGACACCGATGGTCTGCTGGCTCTCGATGAATATCCCAAGTTAATATTTTTGCACAAATTCACCGCACGCAGATATTTCACCACTATTCAGTATTCACCTCACCCAGCACTATAATCATTTCATATGCATCATCTGTAATTCTGAGCGAGAAGGTTAAATGGGGGAAGATTGGAGAAAAAAAAATCGTTTTCGCCGTTGGGAAAAATCGATTTTCCTTCAGGAGTACAAACGAAAATTTTCTTTTTCGCTATTGGATTTTTCCCTTTAGCTAGTTCAGAAATTTATTCATATTTCCGTGCGATGTTTGTAGGGATTTTCACTTAACTGGACAGAGGTTTTAAAATCAATTTGAAACCAAGGAAATGGGTGTAGAAACGAAAAATTCTGTTGCGAAAAGTCCTTTTTTCTCTTTTTGCTTGTTTTTTTTTTTAATAAACTTACGTCTCCTTTGCGGCACAAATTGTGTTAAATAAATGAATGTCCTTTGCGGGGAATTTTTGAGTTTTTTGTTTAATTTTTTTATATTTTGTTCAGCCGAAAAAAAAAATTAGGTACCAAGAACAGCGATGGAACACCTTTACCTCGTCGAGTGTAGGAAAAACTGTGAAGTGAAGAATTTTTACCGTAAGAGAAATTTTACCAAAATGGCCATGGCATGTGAACTTCACCACGAGTGAAGTTGGTTGCAATTTGGAATGTGATTTAACCTCAAAATTGGTTTTACATGTTTTACATCCAAACGTAGAGACGTTTTGACCAGAATTAGGGATTTAATTCAAATCCTTATTTGCACAGAAGTGACTATTGCCTTGTTGTTGGCACTTGGAAACACTTGTATTTTCAATCGGCCAAACAAAACGTAAACAAAAGGTGGGTGGCAGTTTGGGAAAAGCTTTTTTTTACACTCCCACCAATGTAATACAGTGACACAGATTTTCAAGATGAAGACGATTTGTATGTAGGTTGTGTCAGGCCATGATTCCTGACATTCGTTTGACATTTTCGCACTAGCACTGGTAATTATAGCGAACAAGGGTTGAATGTTTTGTAGGACGTAAATAGGACATGCGCAGTGGTCGAATGGGATACAGATGTTATTATGGATTTTATGGGTAATTGATAAGATATTGGGAACGAGATTTTTTAGGAAAAGAAAATTTGTTTCGAAAACTGAGGAATGTTATCGGACTTTGCTTCATTTGAAAACACCTGAAGGATACTTCTTCACAAACACGGCTGTAGTATTATTTGTAGTTGGAGATATTTGGGAATTTAATTGAACACTTTTCGAGACTAAAATGCCACAGGTAGGAAATTACTTGCCTTGATGTTGCTGAAACTATAACCGTACTGAAATAGTCGTTGCATTAAGTTGAGGGGAGTTGCCAGGCAAATATTCTGTTTTTTGTTTTTTTCCGGTTTAAAATAAAATTACACAGTTTCACAAAGTGGAATAAAAAATAATTATGTACCTATAAATAAAATAGTTTTACAAGGATGAATTTAGGAAATTAAAAACGGTTGAGGTACCCTTGTATGCGCCATTAAAGGCGAGATATGAAGACCTCTATGAAGACTACAATGGGTTGGAATCAAAGGCTTTTTATGTTTGGGCCGGTGCGTTGGTAAGCATTTGCTCTACATACTTTACCCACGATGTCGCCGAAACCCGTCCAAAGCCCGCTAATATAAAACCGGACCGAAAATCACTCGGTTTGCGTTCTTGCGTTCGAAATGATAACAAAGGAATCCACTCGCCTTTGCTAAAATTCGACATATTAGAGCTTGACTAGGGCTGTCACATTTGCTTAGTAGTCTAGGCGGGGCCTATATAATATATATCATACCTCGCGTTCGACGTGGACAGGAAATGTTAAATAATTTTAGCTTTAACGAGTTCTCAAAAAAAAAAAAAAGAAAACTTCCTCGAAGATTAAGACATGTATTGCTGGTGCGTATGCCTTAGAAGAGAGTGATATTACCGTTCGCTTCTCCAAGCATTTTTTTTTTTTCATGTACTGTGATATCTGGCTCCTGGAAATTATGCCGGTAGAATTCACACCAACATTTTTTATACAAGTCTGGCCTTTTTTTCTAGGAAGAAAAGCCAGAATTTTCTTTCCGAAATTTCAGGTATTTTTTCCAAAAATTTTGGAGAAAATGTCAGAAACGATATTTCTGACATATTTTCCTTTCCTGATAATAGGCGTTTTTCTTTTTTAGTTCAGAGCTGAGCACTGAACCTGAGCTCGAGCTATATGAGCGCGCTCTGAACCGAGCGTGCTCAGATCGTTCTGAGGATTTTCTGTTTTTCCTGTTTTTTTTCTTTTTTTTTTTTCTCAAATATGACTGCAAGTGTGAATATGTATATGTGTAATCAGCATTTTACTCAGCCTGCTCAGTCAATTAATTCTGAGCTCTTAGAGCGCGCTCTGATCATGCTCTAAACGAAAAAAGAAACACAAATTCGAGCTCTGATGTATCTGAGCTAAAAAAGAAACACAAACTTTTTGTATAACAGTTCAAGTTGTGCTCTGAACTAAAAAGAAAAAACGCCTAGTGAAAAAACAAAAAACAAAGTAATGCCAGAGTTATTTGTTTTCCTTTTCTGGGTCTAATTCCCATTTTACTTTCTGGTGCTTTTTCCACATCTGCCTGGCCTAATTTCTGTAATTTCTAGCAAATTGTCCAAACAGAATTTTGCTATTTGAAAAAAAAACCCTTTCTGACATTTTTTCCAAAAAAAAAAACAATCTTGCATACTTACTTCCGGCGTGATTTCTTCTTAATTTGTATCCTATTACCATCACACTCTTGACGCAACCTTCTTGTTCGGTGTCTGAATCGCAAGAGAAAGAATTTCGCAGAAAACATGGCGGTCGCGGCATCATTAATCGAGTTGCTTATGGAGTTGTTTTGTGGATCGATCGAGGAGCTCGTACAAGAGGCTCAAGTGTTTCCACCAAATAAAAGAAGATTAACTTGATGTATTCTCTCTTGCTCTGCCCATTCGAGAAAGGATGACGTTTCACGATAGAGAGAGAGAGAGAGAGACATTTTTCCATTTTTGACGTCTTATTTTTCATTCCTGTCAAATGCAGCTCTGTTTGCTTTGTATTTTTGACATCTCGAGCTTCTTCTCGACTCTATCACTCTATCTACTTATAGTTTCCGATGTTTTAATATCCCCAGGGCGTTATTAATTCTACATAAATTTTAGCAGCTAAGCGATATACTCGCATCTCTGTAGTCGGTACCCTATCTATATAGAAATGCAACTTTTGTACTTGTAGTTCGATACGATAACAGTAATTATAGACACTTCCCGCGTGTCTACAGAGACCCAAATAGCTGTCAGATACGCTTATCATCAAAAGACGTCCGATAATGTAAAATAAAAACTTAAGAGAACTTCCCGAACGACACATATCTATCAACTTCCTACTCACCACACTCTCTGGTTCGATTTATTGATATTGAACGACGATAAGATACGAAGACTTATTTTCAAAAATACAGAAGAAAAAACAACACTCCAAGTAAGTGAACATTAAATCATCATCGTTGCCGGATCGTTATAGCACGACGTGACGGGTACAAATTTATTGATCTATAAGAAACAATGAGATCGGTTGTAGTTCTCCTTGAACTCTGGCTGTTATTTTCCGAAGTCAACTCCGATTGCCGATATCGAGACTTGGACCTTCCGAAGGAGGTCTTCTCTTATTGGGCCAGTTGGGGTTGTTACATATACGCTCGTCCGGACTTTTTCGAAGACAAACCGATCCAGCGAACTTCATGTTCTTTGGATGTGAAAGATGAGATCCACTACGTTCCGGGCATAATGACGGACACGTTGTGCAATCCTTTTCATCATTCAAATGAACGTGTTTTCACAGAGGTGAATAATTCGTATTGGAATCATCGCAGCACTGAGCGATGGATAGAGTGCGCAAATGAAGCTGAGGAATGCTGTACGAATGTAATGGCGGGCGAGCGGATGGTTGGTGAGTTTTTTGTTGTTGT
Organism: Cheilosia urbana; assembly: GCA_946477585.1. Classification (NCBI taxonomy): domain Eukaryota; kingdom Metazoa; phylum Arthropoda; class Insecta; order Diptera; family Syrphidae; genus Cheilosia; species Cheilosia urbana. The sequence goes on along the minus strand of OX297854.1, from coordinate 10,306,609 downwards.
TGTTTTGTGTTCGTACAATGAAAATATAGGTAAATATGTGGTGTGTTGACTTTTTAAGATTGATAAGGTTTTTTTTTTTAATTAATTTACCGTGTTTAGGGTCGGAGTGGGGTATCTTTGTATGTGCGACTGTGTGGCTGAAATCTTACAGTATGTCCTACAGAGTTTTTTCTACCCAGAATGTACGCGATAGAGGAGGACGATTTCAGTTCGACGCTTTCTAAAACCGAGCGTTGTGTTGAGTTGTGTTTTGATGTGTTGCTATGCCTTGTATTGCTTTTCATTGCATTTTGCGGCATTGTGACGCTTTGCGTTTATGTTGTGTTATATTGCGTTGACTTGCGTAGCAATGGAAAGTGAAAACAGTTACAAACCTTATCAAAACCGAGCATGGCACTACACTTTCTGGCAACTGTTGAGTTGAGTGCGTCGCAATGTATTTCTTTTTTTTGTCTATTGCGTTGCATGTTACTTTGTGATCTATTGCGATGTGTTGTGGTACCTTGCGTTGCGTTGCGTTATGCTATATGATGCGCTGACTTGCGTGGCGGTAAAAAGATATATGTGCGAACCTTTTATTACGTTCTGTTGCATTCCTTTCCTTTGTATTCCGCTGCGCTTGCGCTACTTTAAATTATGCGTTGGGCTATTGCTATTTGCGCTGTAGATTTCGGTTTTCGGCCTTACCCAAAACTTTGTAATGTAAAAAAATATTTTACTGTCCATATTCTGAACAGGATGACATCGCTAGGATAGGAATTGCTGCTGGAAGTCTTCTTAATTTTAATTTTTTACTACTTTCACAAACGATGTGACTAAATGTTGTCATATTTTCCAGATGATCGCTGCCCCAGTGTCTGGGATGGCTGGAGTTGTTTCCGTTCCATACCATCGGGGCAGAACTACAAGACGCTTTGTTCACGTTTCGCATACGGCTACGAGCCCCCAAGATGTCATCGTAAGTCCATACAGACACAATCCGATCCAGATGTCCAAATTTGTATTAGAATTTCACTTTCGTCACAAATTTTAGACTACAGCTACAAGATGTGCCTCGACAATGCCACCTGGAATATTCAAACGGACTATTCATCGTGTGATGTCACGCCGCCACTGATAGCTCGCAACCAGTACTTCATCGCCCTTTTGGTTATTTCAACAATCTTTTGTATGCCAGCTCTACTGGTGCTTATGTTCACGAAAGCAGCCAAGTCGCAGAAGCTTCGCATAATCCGGGCGCTACTGTTCACAATCTGCATTCACAATGTGATGGTGATTCTCGTCCGAATTATTATCATTATGCCAGAGCTGACAGTCAACAAGCCGCGGACAACACTGATGTACAAGAACACAATCGGTTGTCGGAGCTTGACGGTTTTGGAAAAAGTCACTGGAAACGCGGTCTTCGTTTGCATGCTGATGATTGGTATCTTCCTGCACCAGCTTCTGACAAACGTGTTTCGGATTCATGATCGCAACAATTTGGCCCTGATGACACCGTTCTACCTTATGGCGGGAACTATAGCGATTGGCAGTGCTGCTGGTTGGACTGTATATATGGCGAAGAACCACGACCACAATTGCTGGCAGGTGACCGACCAGGGATATGTGGACTGGCTGTTGGATGGGCCCAGACTGGCCATGTTGGCTGTGAATTTGATACTGCTGCTACATATAACTATCAGGCTGTGGCATGCCTTCAATGCCAAGGAGTCCGATGACAGTCCGTTTTTGTAAGTGTGAATGTGAAGTCTGGTCTGGTGTAAGGTTCATCATGTGTTTAATAGGAGGGCTCTGAAGGCAGCCCTTATATGCCTGCCGGTGTTTGGGATGCAGTTTCTTTTTCTCATCATCCGTCCGGATATGGACAACTGTGGCACCGAACAGTTCTACTACATCATCAGTTACACAATAGCTGCAGCGCAGGGTGTTTTCATTGCGATTTTTCACTGCTACACCGAACGGGATGTAAGCGAGGGCTTTCTATTTGAATGGTGGGTGGATTGGATAATTTGTTTTTTTTTTTGTAGGTCAGCAAGTACTTTGTGGAATGGTGGCGAAAGTTGAAGGGACTTTGTCAGAAGGGCACGACCTTACGGAGAACAATGACCGATACACACAACGAACTGGTGGAACACACATCTGTGCCGCAAAGTAGTAAGCTGCAAGAAGATGAACTATAAAGGGATAATCCAACTGAATGATCGTCTTTTACTACTTTTACGGAAATCGGTCTCTTTACAAAGTTAGGTTTGGCGTTTAGTCCGGTTTACTTCCCTTAAGAATCACATGGACCGTTGGGCCTATACTTATGGGTGCACTGGACTGAGAGTGGGGTATTCTTGAGTGGTCTGTGATGCCAAGCTAAGTCACATCTATCCCCTTATAGTTCATCTACGGAGTTAAATTGTTGACATTAAAGCATTAAGAATGAAGAAAGTTATAATTTCAGGGACGCGGATAAATCGCCCACGTAGCGTTAGCTTACCTGAGCGACAATGTGGACCTAATGACACTCAGATTTAAATTAGCTTTTTTAGATTGGATATCCTTAGAATTAAATTAATCTCAAATAATTTGGACATTTTTATAACTGCAATTCAAATGTAACCTCCGTATTCATCTTACGGCAACTGTTGTTTACATGGTCGAATTTTACTCAAGCTTCACTGCATTCTGAGAACTGTATGGTCACACCTTGGTACCAGAGTGACCGTTGGTTGATTAAAGTTGCAATTTGACACTTTTTTTGAGAGTCCGCCACAAATTGTTGCCATTTTGGACCTTTTTTCAATTGGAGAATGCTCTTCAAAAATGTTTGAAATGGTGTTATTTCCGAATAATTTCAATGAAATTATTTGTGGGTTTGTATGGCTGTGTGCAACTTGAAAGATAGGATAGTTTTGGACCCGATAGGTGGTGCTGTTGTCGATCTTATAAACCAATCAACCGATTTCAATGAAATTTTATGGGTTTGTAGGGCTGGGTACAACTTAAAAGATAAGATAGTTTTGGACCCGAAACGGCCGCTCGTCAATCTTATAGAAATACTTTGGTCCTTGTGGTAAATATCTCGAACTAAATCAGAGTCGACATTCTGTTGGGTGAAAAGTTCAAACGTTTTCGTGTGCACGTAAGATTTACTGACACTTAGAGCAACTCATTCATTCGCACGAAAACGTTTCAACTTTTTCGCCTTACAGAATCTAACCCCAGATTTTACTTAGTTCTTTCAATAACCTTTCGGGAACCAATTTTCATACCTATACATGCAGATCTAAAATGTATACCAAGGTAAAATCAGGCGTCTTCCGATAGCAATATCTTTCAAGCTGAGATCCCGGCAGTGACAAGAGCAGCTCGTATATACGTCTGCGGTCTTCAACAGCAAAAAAAATCCTCAAAAGCGACGATCGCCAGAAAGACGAACATGGCTATATATATTGTCACAAGAAAGCTTTAGCGATCTGCTATTGAAATAAAATGCAAGCTCGTTCATAGCTATCGCGAAGATTTCAAGGTTCTCTGTTCGCAGCACTCTAAATCTCTGCTGGGTCCCTTGACACAGCGGCAAAGCCGGCAATGAGATAACTGACGAACTGGCGAAAAAAGGGTCTGCAATGGATTATGATAGAGCACTACAATCGATCAAGCCTCCACTCTGTAATCTCAGAGAATGAGTGGAGAACACGATTCGTATGAAAACCGATAACAGGTGGAAAGAACTAACTACCTGTGAAGTATCTCGGAAGCTATGACCAGTATATTATGACCGAGGCCGAACCATCAAACTTCTACAGTTTGGCAGGTCATCGCTGCCTAAGCTGGTTGGGACTCTAACGGGTCATAACTTTTTAAGAAACCACACGATGTAACTAACTCTCAAAGATGACGATATATGCAGAGGCTGCGGGGACGAAGAGGTTTATGAGGACACACCTCACTTCCTCTGTCACTGCCCGAGCGTCTGTCACTTGAGGAAAAGAACACTTGGAAGCTATTACTTCCATGACTTAGGAGAACTTTCTGATGTTCCACTTTTTGATCTTTACAAGTTCTTGAGGACAGCAGGATGGCTGGATGACGTCGGGTAAATACATGAAGGAGAGACATGTGCTAACCATCTACAGCACCAACGATTAACCCCATGGTCCGCAATTCTTTAACTTTATTGTCTCGCGATTATCCATTATGAGGGTCCCGAAGGGTATCACAATGGGTCCAAAAGGACCTAAGTGCGGTATAGTGGGGTCTACCCTGCTCTACCAACCCGTTAACCTAAGCTAACCTCCCTCTTCATGCTCGTAAGGCTCATCTAACGGGGAACAATTATCTGCGGCCGACGGAGGAATACCTGTTTTCTATCTTGGATGGGCTCACAATACCACATTTCCATTATTTAAAAAAAATTAACTTGCGACCAAGAATAGTAAAGAAGCCTTCCTCTTCTGGGCAACATCCAAAGTAATAGCGAGAAAAATTCCACTTGAAGTAAACTTCTTATATTGTCATATAGGCCTGACAACTCTCAAGCTCGGCTAAATTCCGCCCTGTTCACAGAATCTCTTTTGACAAGCGCTTTGGATATCAGAGGCCGATTACACTGAATCTTCCTTTTTTGCTGGCATTTGTCTTTTGATACCAACCCCACAAAGAAAGCCTTACATTAACTGCGTTTGGAGTTGGATCCAAGTCTTTACTTTAAAGTTATTTTGAATTATACTTGTCACGAAGTCTTTTCCAAACTTTGAAAACGAACGAGAAGAGACTAATAATTGACTCAACTCTTTTGGAGCGTCTTGTGAGGCTCTGCCGCCATTTATTCATAAAACCTCTATAGCTCCTGTAAAAAAAAAGGTTACACCGCATTGTAAACGAATTTAGGAAAGCTCCAGAAAGTCATTTACAGCCAAAGACAGCGAAGATCTACTGAACCTCCACTTTAGGGGACTCACAAACGTAGGAAACTGTAAACGATGATGATGTTGCTTTTGTCTGTCACATTACCTGCGAATTAGTCTTGGAAATCAGTCCGGCTCTACAACAGTTAGAGCTGATTATGTCTTCTATTTCACCTAACCCTAAAGCTGTACAGAGTTCAGTCTTCAGTGAAAGGTGTCAGTGTAAGCTTGAATATAATTTTAAGACTTCTGAAAACCTTTTATAATTCTAAAGAGATCTAAAGAGAACATTTGGCGTAGAATTCCAATACTATACACACAGTTTTCCTTACTACATTTTTGAAATAGAAACTACCTTTTTACATTGCAAACATTTTTCAAACTCTTTATACAAAACCAGTCGGGTAAAAAGAAACAAGTTCGCACACTTTAAAATAACAAAGCACTTAACATAGCCTATAATAAACTCACTACCCTTATAACAAAATCTTTGGTTCAAAGTAGCAGCTGTTACCCAGCCACCAGTTTTCAATGTCACTGTAGAATTGTACTTTCTTTGTCGCCGCTGGTGCATTCAATTTGGCACAGAGGTCACAAAAGGGTGATTTATTCGTAAGTCGGTAGTATTGACGCCACCAAAAATAGCGTGCGTACTTCTTTGGATTGTTGCTTAAGTAGATAAGGTAGTCCGCCAACTCTTTGACGGTTTTGAAGTCCTCTGCGTTGATGTAGGAATTCGGTGGGGCGAATTTTGTGTAATTTGCAGCACCAAACACAACTGGCACTATATGACGTTCCAAGGCGTTGAAGAATTTCTCCGTTACATAGTCAAGGCACAGGGAGTTCTCGAAGGCAAGGTAAAACTTATAATCCGTATCCAGCATAAGATCACACTTCTGCGAGTTGCGTGGACATCTGAAAGGGAAGGGAAGTTAGTACGCTGTCTGTAATTACATAGTTGGAATGGCCAAGGAACAGATAAAAATAAATACTTGAACTATCTGATAAGGATTTCAGTTAGATAGGGAGATATGAACATGAACGCAATTGAAAAATGTTCACACTGTATGTATAACTGATTAAACCGCATGAGTAACATAACAACGTTGAGAAATGTCAATAGACCTCTATCACGAAGCACACACAACACAAGGGCTATTCACATTATTGTATCATCACAAAACCAGACCGATAAAGACGCACGTAAACCATTGTTTAAAATAAACTTTATACTTACTCTAACGGTCCACAGGCACCGAACACATCCACTTGTACGAACTGCTGCAGGCTTTTGGTCAGCTTCTCACGTTTCGATAACGTATTGCAGTGCGACACAAACCAGGCGGCGAATTTCTTCTTCCCCGCGATTAGTTTATCCAGCTGCCAGTCACTATAGCTCGGCGGCGCTTTCCTCCACCTCGGACTCAAAGCCGGAGCCATTAAGGATCCACTCTCTATGTCTTCGAAATACATATAAGGCCACAGTATATCCGAGTCAGTCCGGTAAGTCATGGTCAGGTTGTAGAATCCACCCTCATCAGCGAGCACATGTTTTGTCTCTCCTGGCGATTCCATCAGGGCAAACACATAGTGCTGCGCCGCATCTCTTCGTCTCGGCACCGGATGTAACAATGGAAACGACCCCGCCACATGAAAGACAACTGCATCAAACATCTCCACTGCGGGCAGGAAGTCCTTGTTGTTCGTCAGCTCACAGTTCACCACTGGACAGCGTTCTTCTGTAAAGTAGTCCGGGCCCAAGGTATCACCGGGCAGAGACCACCGACGGTCATCGAAAAAGCTGTTCCACAGCAAAATAGTTCGTGGCCGATGGTCCCCATCAGAGCTCTTGTGAATTCTGCTGTACGCCTTTAAGATCTCATACTGATTTAGTTTCGGTGTAACTTGTACCAGGTAGAAAACAAAGAATCCACCAAGCAGTAGCCACACTACGAAAAAGACGATTAAGCGGTGAAGCCGTCTAAACTGTGCTGGCATTTCACTAGCAACAGTGGTTACGGTGTCGCACTTAGTTTCGGCTGCAAGTAGTCGCTCGGAACTCATGTCCCACTCTCAACTGTTCGGTTTTAGCTCAGCGAAAGCAATCGATAGGTTGGTAATCCTTATCAGTATATAACTGAAATAAATTGATAATGTTTGCATTGCTTCAAACGCTAATTTACCAAGGCACGTCCCAAGCATGTTGTACCTGGTTCCTACGATAAACCGGGTATTTTTATCAGCACTTGTGTATCTGGAAATGTCAAAAAAAAAATGTTGTTCTTTATTTGCGCACGTATTTTGAAATGGAGAGATATTTTGAATAGGTCTGATGCAAGTCAGTCAAACTAGTGTAAATGTTTGTGGTTTATCCAAACCCATTTTCGTTAGCGAATAAGCAACTCATACATATAAGAAGTTACGATAAGAAAACATGTATAGGAAGCGATTTCTCTTCTTGCAAAAAAGTGTTTTTAACGAGTTTCGTTTCCAAATATTTGCCCAGTCACATCTGGCGATTATTCAGACGGAAACAGGAAACAGTAATTGCAAGGCGTTATCTTTGGTTCGCCATGTACCTATATACCAGTGGCGTCTCCTCAGGGTGTACAAGGTGTGCATTGCACACCCTGATCTAACGAAAATAAATCGCTCAACGAACAATGTGTAATAATAATCAGACACTGAGAATCATGAATACTGAGATATTGCCCGCGTTCCACTGCCCACTAGATGAATAGCGGCATGTCAAACTCCATATAAAAAAAAAAATAGACATTTCACCAAAAGTGCTAGACGTCTAGCACTTTTTGTGAAATATCCCTTTCAGGGAAATTTCTCAATCTAGCGCAAAACTACCCGCTGCATTGAAAAAAAAAAACAACGACCTTTCAGGCAATCGTTCAAACGTTTACAAAATAAAAGTAAATACGAAGCCGAGCAAGTGTAATTGTGATAAAATTGGAATTAATGCAAATAAAATAGCAATTCAGATATTATTTTTATAATATTTGTATTATTTCTTTAATTGTAGTGGGGACTTTGCTGCTGCCGCTATTGTTCTAGCGCAAGCGTTCCTTCATATGGGATTTTTTCTGCTAGACGTCTAGCGGGCAGTGGAACCCGGCCATTGTAAGCAAATGTACACTTATTCCTAAAAAATAACACTATTACCTAACTCGTAACGAATAATTTCAAATTTAACGTATACAATTCTATATGAAGGCTGGCAACAACTTTGCACACAGCGGAAGTGGTTCATATTAGGTCTGTCCCTTTACTTTTAAATCTTACGAATTCTTACTAATTCTTACGAATTTTTACTCAATGCCGTTCCTTAACTCGAAAAATTCATAAAAGAGAGCGTCATCGAGAGAGCAAGATATTACCCTTCCAGTGAGAATCTTACGAATTTTTACTCAACAAATTTCTTGGTGTAAGAAGTGAAAAACCTGTCAGTCACCTTACAAATAACAGCTGATTTGAAATTTGTTGTCCCATTTGGCATTTGGATTATTTTTTAATTTCTTGCGTATCTAATAAAATTGCATCAACAGGCGGTAAAATAAAGTTGAATGTTCTCCTCAGTGTTGCTATATTTATCGTGGGATTTATCCCTTTTCGTGGGAATTTCGATGTCCGAAAAGCCTTTCGTTGGATAAAGGGATAAAGTACCAAATTTTGAGGAATCTAAGAAAAAACATTAAAACTATAAATTTTTGCTGAAATTTCATGAAAACTCCTATATTTCACGATGATTATTAACACACTCAATATAAATTGTCTCTTATCAAAATTTTCTAGTACCAAAAAATAATCGTAATAATGTTACAAACTGTGATTTTCATACTAAAAGTTAATTAACCGTGATTTTTTTTCCTTGTATAACAATTTTTACTTCTAAAAACTGGATTTTGAGGGGAAAAGTGTCGTGGGATTTAAAAGGGATTTTGAGTACAGTGAAAAGGAAAAAAAGGAAAAATTACCACGCTTCATGGGATAAACTCTTCCTCGCTGGAACAGGGAACAATCTCCTCCATGTAATTCTTTATGCAGTGTCGTTTTTTCTTTCTTTTCGAATGCTTTTAGTTCAATCAGTACAAACTTATCCATATACTCGGATAGCTAGATGATATATAACTAATTTTCTTAGTAAATTAACAAATTCCTCGAGTTTATCAGACATTTTAACCCTTAAATGCATCAGGTCAGCCCCCAGTATGGAGACCAAGCTACCCTAATGTAAATTCGTTCGCTAAACACGAATTGGGAATTTATTTTTCTGGAAAATGCACCCTTTTCCTGGAAAAGAGAAAAAAGGACGATTTGTGATGTGTACCATATATGGTACATTATGCATGCACTATACATCTTTTGAAAAAAATACAATTTGTTGTGACTATGTTTTATTTTTAATTTTTTATTTTTAAATTAATGAAAATATTTATAAAATGAAGGAGAAGTGAATGAAAATAATATTTTGAGTAGATCTTTTATTGTAAAAGTAATAATTATTACTCCTTTTTAGTGTGGTAATCAACGAAACAGTTGCGTTTTTCGTTGAGGCATAGGTGAACATTACACTTCCTGCATTTAAAAATAGAACGGTTATTCACTTGCTTGTCTTCACCACCACATTTTCTGTTTTCGCACCTAGCTCGTCCGTCAATAATTGGCAGGTGATCCATACCATCATATCAAAAATCATAAGGTGGATGATATTCGGTTTGGACTCGAGGGGCTTGCATAGGTACTTCTGGCCGACTAACTTTCCTTTTCTTTTCCGTCATATTTGTCAGCACGTGGGATACCTCCAGACGGAACGCCTTTTGGGTTATGGAGATTGACGGGTTTGCTCTTTTAAAAAGAAGCCATGCATTTACCATGCAAACGTCCAGTAAATGGTAAAAAATTCGAATGTACCATTTTCGGCTTTTTAGTATAATTTTTAGACGACCCAAAGAAGCATCCATAAGATCTACACCGCCCATGTGCAGATTGTATTCTTTGATGATTTGGGGGCAGGGTATCGTAATTACTTCGTGATGCTTCTTATCCCATCGTTCAACAGTAGGAACGCCAACATCAGTACCATGTTCCGTTAGTAATGGTTTCGTGCCAACGAAAGTGGACACAAGGTTAACGACCTCGTTATCTTTCCAGGATATTTATGTCAAATCCACACCTTGAATGCTTGTTGTAAACTCTGCCGAAACGCCTTTATTCATTTTCATCATAGCCTTTGGGTCAGGAAGCTTACAATTCTTTATTCGGTTACGATTTATGGTTCCAATACTGTGAATGCCTTGGGTCCGTAGATAAATCAGTAACGGTATGGACGTGTAATAATTATCCATATAGACGATTTAATTTTTAAAACGGGGAATTTCACGGGTCATACGTACTACAATATTCGCAGAGGCTTTCAAATCAGGTTCTCCAGGCCATAAAGGATGTTCTTCTCCAGTGTTAATTTCGAACTTGTACATGTAATCGGTTGTATCGCAGAGGGCGAAGAATTTGAATCCCCATTTCTTTGGTTTATTTGGGAGATACTGTTTCATAAAATGTCCAATTTTTGTGGAGCACATCTGCTCATCTATGGATAAACGAGGCAGCATGGGAATCGATTGAAAACGATCGTTGAGGGAATTCACCATTGGCCTTACTTTGAATAAACGATCAGGATTTTCGGGATCGTACTCATCGTTGTTGTTTATATGGAGGTACTCCCTAATCTTCTCAAACCGATTGACTGTCATTACATTACGCACTGCATCAACTCCATCCTGCTTATTCCAATAATCTCTCACACATGGAAGTTTATGATAAGACATATAATAAATAATGCCAATGTATTTACCGAGCTCCAGAGAATCGAAAAAAAATGTTTGATTATTCTTTTCAACTTTTGCGTAATGAATGGTCTCGTCAACTATTTGCGCCATTAGCCCTTCCGTAAAAAAATATTTGAAACATCCGTAAGTTGTTGCGAAATTATCTGCTAACTCTGGTTCCAGTTTCGAGCTTCCAAGGAATGAGATTTGCTCTTCGTACAACTGTAGGCTTCCTTTTTTCCAACGAGCCCTCTCAAAATTATTGGATGTTATGTCGACAACAACGTCCTTATACTTACAGCATTCTTCGCGAATATGGCCCAACTTGTCACTCTGGTCGATGAGAGCATTTTCCGTGAGAGCTTTATCAGTGATATAATCCACAGGTGGCAAAGGGGTCGAAGAAACCAACATTTTATTCCTTTTCCGTGGAGGCGAAGAAGGCTCCTGTGTGACCATGGACAAATCAAGTTCCATTGACGTACCAACATCAGGAACATAAATTCCAGAAGCTTCAAGAATAGATACTTCCATCTCGTCATTGTTGAGAAATACGCCAGAAATTAGCGCTTCATCCAATACGGCGTAATTGGTTTCAGCGCGATTTCTCACGCGTTGCGGTATTGGAGTTTCATCAATTAATTCATCCAATCCATCATCTGCCCATTCTTCATCTTCAGACAGATCACCATTGTTTAGTATGCCCACCACTTCATTATCGTCAATATCACGAAACATATCCGCCACCTCATCAGCGTTGTACCTCTTTCCATCAATAAAAACGGAATCCATGTCTAAACAAAAAACAGAATTTGTCAAATGCGCAAATGCATGATGTACCATATATGGTACATACGCAAATAGGAAAAAAAACTGTTCTAAAATATCAAAATCGACCAATATTCATTATAACGGGTGATTTTTTAGCTGGTTTGGTTTTGGCAACACTGGTTTTGACAGCTGACGTGTGTTTAGTACCTTGTGTCACTGTCAAACAGCTTCAGTTTGGTTTGCAATTTAACCATGGATCGTCTTACAAATGAACAACGCTTGCAAATTATTGAATTTTACTATCAAAATTCGTGCTCGGTTCGAAATGTTCATCGCGCGCTGCTTCCATTTTATGATCGGCATTCTCGACCTTCTGAGCAGCCTATTCGGAAGATTGTGACCAAATTTCGCACCAAATTTACTTTGTTGGACATTAAACCACCAACACGTTTACGTACTGTGCGTAGTGAAGAAAATATTGCGGCCGTATCAGCTAGTGTGACAGAAGACCGCGAAATGTCGATTCGGCGCCGTTCCCAGCAGTTAGGCCTTTGTTACAGCACTACGTGGAAAATTTTGCGGAAGGATTTGTGCGTAAAGCCTTTTAAGATACAGCTTGTGCAAGAACTAAAGCCAGCCGACCTACCACAACGCCGAATTTTTGGTGAATGGGCTCTTGGAAAGCTGGCCGAGGATCCGCTTTTTTATCGAAAAATTGTGTTCAGCGATGAGGCTCATTTTTGGTTGAATGGGTACGTAAATAAGCAAAATTGCCGCATTTGGAGTGAAGATCAGCCAGAAGCATTGCAACAGCTACCAATGCATCCCGAAAAAGCCACTGTTTGGTGCGGTTTATGGGCCGGCGGCATTATTGGGCCATATTTCTTCAAAGATGATGCGAATCGCAGCGTTACTGTCAATGGTGAACGCTACCGAGCGATGATAACAAACTTTTTTTTGCCCGAAATGGAAGTTCTTGACTTGCATGATATGTGGTTTCAACAAGACGGTGCCACATGCCACACAGCACGCGAAACAATGGCGCAATTGCGAGGCGAGTTTGGTGAACAGTTAATTTCACGTTTCGGGCCGATTATTTGGCCGCCTAGATCGTGCGATTTGACACCATTAGATTATTTTTTGTGGGGGTATGTCAAGGCTAATGTGTATAGGGACAAGCCCGCTTCGATTGACGCACTGGAAGCCAACATCCATGCATTCATTCGTGAGATACCGGCCGATATGTGTGAAAGAGTATGCCAAAATTGGACTCAGCGGATGGACTACCTGAGACGCAGCCGCGGTCAACATTTGCATGAAATTATCTTTAAACATTAAATTGCAAGGTTCAAACTATCGATTCAAATAAATATTTAATTCATTTTTTCGAATTTTTTGTGTTTTTTTTTTTTTTTTAAAAGTTCTAAGCCTCTTAAAAAATCACCCGTTATAATCAAAGTATCTACTTCATTTCAAAAAGTTACTTAATGTAACATAGTAAACATAATTTATTAGAACAAACTTTTTAGGTACCTTTAGGTATTAAAAAAAAAACCTTCAAAATTGTTGACAACAACAATTTGGTTGGAAAATAATTAAAATAATTGACAACAACAACTGCTTTTAAAATTTTAAATTTTTTTTTTTGTATTTGACTTTCACTACTCGATTTCTATCCAGATTTTTTTTTTTTTTTTTTTCAAAGTGTACAAAAATTAGCTTATTGGAATGGCGGTTGCGCCTTCTTTCAAAAATGTATCATACTAATATATTAACCTTCTCTACATGGTCTATTAACCAACAAAAAAAAAACTAAATCAAAATCGGATGTGTGTGGCAGTCAGTAGGCTGTCACACACACATTTATCAAGTTTTTTTTATATATATAGAAGATAGATAGATAGATAGATAGATAGATAGACTAGCTGTGCCCGCAACTTCGTACGCGGCGTGAGACTGTGTAATTTCCAATAAAAGAGATTTGACAGTGTGAAACAATAAATCAAACAAATCTATTTACCTAAAACCTAAAACACCAAAACACCAAATTAAGAAAATTAAATTCAACAGCTAAACTAAAGTTTCACTTCCTTACTGTAAGTACAACGTACAACGTAGGTAATATCAAAACAACCATTAAAACAAAAACCATGAACTCAATTTCTATATGCACCACCTCCATCATACATACGTCTGTCCACCAATGTTGCCATAAAAATGTTTTTACAAATCTGCAATTATGACAAAAAAAAAAAAAAATGCAATGCAGATTTCTATAGAAAAATCTTCCTTCACAAATTTTTTTGAAGTGATAACTTCTTTAGGCGCGTTGGGCACTATTTGGATGGGCAAAAACTAGCAAACTCGCGACACCGACATGTATAACAGCGACACCGACACCGACACCGACACCGATTGCATACTTTTAGTTGTAAACTTTTATACTATTGCTTACTTTTAGGGGTAGGTAATTTATAGCTTAATCTACGATGATTTTTATTTGAATACGTTACTATGGTAATTTATGGCAGCGACAAATTGATTGTCACCAAAATTATTTCAATTACCGTAAGCTGGGGTTACTTTGTGCCTGCAGGGTTACTTTGTGCCAACCGTACTTTTGTACATTCAATTTCACTTTACCAATACTTTTACAAAAAATATGAACGTTTTTTCACTGTGCAAGGCTGCTGGAAAAGCTTTCCATTAAATATTTTATATTCATCAATTTCTTTGTTTTTACGTTTTTGAATAATGACATGAAATTCAAAATCAATTTTTTGACGAAAAAATTCTATTGCGACAAATTTCATATACAACCAAAAAACTATAATCGCTACGGAATTGAAGGTGGGTTATTTTATTTTATGATTTATTTGTGATAAATAATATTAAAGTCAATATTAGTAAAACCTATTGTTTTCATTTTTACGTCCCCTTTTCAATAAGGTCGCAAGTTCATGGGGTAACTTTGTGCCACCATCATTTGTGTTTAACTTGGCACAAAGTTACCCCCTGTGTATTGATTTTCTTTTGCACGTACAATGTTCTTGGTCCAAAGAAACCCCTTGTCTTTAATTTTAAATTTGAAGGTTCCAGAATTGAGCCGAAAGTACATAAAAAAGATAGGAGGACGGCCCTACAGCAATTTCACCCAGGAAGCTTTGAAAAAAATCTGTGCAGGAAGTCCGAAGTCGACGATTTTCAATTGAAAAAGCGAGCGAAAATTCGGTATTCATAGGAATACTCTAATAAATAAAGGATAAGATGCCCATTCAAATGTTGCGGGACGTCAAACCGTTTTCAGTGCCGAAGAAGAGTTCTTACTACATCCGCTTATGGTTTTCCAGTCACTTTTCTTCATCCAAGACGAATTGGCAAAAGCTATTACGACATAATTATGGAGGAAATAAACTCCTTTCCAGAACAACATGCCTGAATGCAGAATATCATTTCTGGACCGAAACAAAGCTGTATAGCCTTTATAGCATCCCCGAAATATCTTTTTCAAATTTTTATTTTTAACGCTTTTATTTTTTTTTTATACATAATAGATATAAAAGAAATCCTTCACTTGTTTCTTAAAAAAATGTTGTTATCATGTGTTTTAATGGTATATGGGGTACAATTCAACCAAACTTACATTTTGACAAGATTAGCGAAGGATTTCGTCAGTGGCACAAAGTTACCCCAAACGTGGGGCAACTATGTGCCACACTTTAAAGGCTTACATGTTCAAAATCCTAAGCCCTTTCGAGAATTTGGGAACGTTGCCTTTATTGCTTAATGCTTACGATCAAAATGGTATACCTTATTTTGTTTATTTTATATAGAAATAAAAGTTTTTTTACAAAAACCTCAAAAACTGGCACAAAGTAACCCCAGTTTACGGTACCTGTTTTGTATAGGGAATTCATAACTTAATTTTACCAGGCTTAATTCCGACAAATTATATCCACGATTTTGGGTTTGTGCACATTTACGGCACAGTAGCTTGTGTTATAATTACCGAAACAAGAAAAAGAAAACTGTGGTAAACTTGCCTCCCTAAGAGTAGGTACATATACTATACAAATAATTGTAATATTCATGAAGCAACGCTAGGTAAAAGAACCGGTTCATGAAATATAGAAAAAGGAATACATAGTGTTAAATAAAATTCACTTTTAGTTTTTAAAAGTTGAAACTCTAGAAACAGACAATTTTTGCAAGTTGCCGTTAACTGTCCCGGAGTGCCTCTAGTTTTATCATATGAACGTTCCTATGCGATGTGCGCCACCAAACCACCCCAAAGCAGAACAACGATCAAGAACCGCGGCTGCTGATAGTCACCCCAATCATTGAATCCGTCGGATGCTCTGCGGAGGGAGTAGTACCTGTTTTGAACATTTCCCCTATCATTGAAAACGCCGGTAGGTAAGTGAGCGGATATCGGTAGCGAAGTTCACATTTCATGACTATCATTGAAAACGCAACCGATCCGCGGTTCATACAAATGTTGTTGTTTTCAATCCGCATAAAAATCGATGCTGACCTCGAAGAGATAACACACATACACGCACTAAAAGTTTTATTTTTCGAAATATTCGATTTGAGTAAATAAATTTATTTTTTTCATGTTAGATTTTAGGTTGTAGCTCAGCTTCTAAAGGACATAGAAAGCTGATTGATGGCTTGAAATAACTATAAAAGTGTTGGCTCTCCTAAGTATTTTGTTTTATTTGCATTTGTTATATATCATACTACGGCAACACTTGTCAAGCTGAGCTGAATGCAACCGAACTGCATCTGTCAAAAGTGAATGACCAGTCTCTGGATCCTGGCTGTCACAAATCGCCTCTAAAACCGACGTGCTCGCGATCATTTTATATAATTGAATTACTAAATATAATTTATATTACTCACGTACGAGGACGTATCTTTTAATTCTTCATTCCAAACATAATACTGGCGACGAGGTAAAAAGCGAAAAATAGTAAAATGAACGAAAGCGTGATGGCGAATACAAACTCGGAGACAAGCGCAGCACCAGTGTTTGGTAGGTTAGAGCAATTTCAATCCACGATGTCCTGGAACAATTACAGAGAAAGAATGGAATTCTATTTCGAGGCAAATGGGATAAAGAATGAGGTTCAGCAAAAGGCAATATTCTTGGCATGCGTTGGTGAGACCACGTATGAAGTAATTCGCTCATTGCTCACACCATTGGGCCCGAAAGATGTGACATTCCAGGAAATTCTGGAAAAGTTGGAGAGGCATTTTCATCCAAAGCCCAACGAAATTGTTCAAAGATTCTCTTTCCACAAACGTGGTCAAAAACCAGGCGAATCCATTGCCGATTTCGTGAAAGATTTACGTAAATTATCCGAACATTGTAATTTTGCTGAATTGAATAATATGTTGCGTGATCAAATCGTTTGCGGAATAGCAGACGAGGCATTGCAGAAACGTTTGTTCAGCGAGACTAAACTCGATTTTCAAAGAGCCTATGAACTAGCACTGGCACATGAAACTGCATCCAAAAATGTATCAAATGTTAGAGGTACAAGTGCCGTCATGAACGAGGTTATGGCTGTCTCAGCGTATGGGCAAAACACAAAATCGAGAACATTTGGAAAATGTTTTCGTTGTGATGGATATCACCAACAAGAAAAATGTTTTTTTAAAGACAAAAACTGCGAATACTGTCACAAAAAGGGACATGCAAGTAGAGCGTGTTTTAAGAAGAAGGCCACCGAGAGTAGACAAAAAAACAATAGTCGAGAGGTTCACGGTGTACAAGAACTCTCCGAAGAAAAGCAAACAGTACAAGACGACAACTATTTCTTCGAGGTAAACAATATCGACGAAGTCCAATCGCACAAAATAATCACGAAATTGATTATAAATGATGTTACCGAAGAATTCGAAGTGGATTCGGGGGCATCTTGCACCGTTATATCCGATAACACATGGAACCGGATTAAGACATCAAACCAACAATTGAATACGTCGTCAATCATTTTACAAACGTGGTCAAAGGAAAAACTCAAAGTTTTAGGAACTACACGGGTGAATGTAAAATATAATCAAAGGGAATTTAATTTGCTAGTTGTTGTTATTTCAGGTGGAGGAAGGAGTTTGTTGGGTCGCGATTGGTTCAAACCATTGGGTATTTCGATCCGAGGTGTGTATGGAATGGAAACAGGTGGAAACTGGAATTGGATTACGGAAAAGTACTCACAGGTGTTTAGAGAAGAGCTAGGGGCACATGTGGGAGAACCAGTCAATATCGAATTACTGCCAGAAGCGAAGCCAATTTTTGTAAAACATCGTCAAGTGCCGTTTGCCTTGCGAAATCAGGTGGAGGATGAAATCCACAAATTGGTACACCAACAGATTTTGGAGCCAGTCGAATTTTCGCGTTGGGCAACACCTATCGTTCCGGTTCTTAAAAAAGATGGGTCAATGCGAATTTGTGGAGACTATCGAAGTACGGTAAACCTGGTTATTAAAACCAATGCCTACCCCCTACCGTTATATGCAGAAGTTATGGCGGCGATATCGAAGGGAAAAGTGTTTACCAAACTAGATCTACAGCAAGCATATCAACAGTTAATTGTGGACGAGGAATCAGCTGATGTGTTGACACTCAACACCCACCTGGGATTATTCAAGGTAAGAAGATTGCCTTTTGGAGTTGCCGCCTCACCTGGGATTTTTCAAAAATTCATGGATAGATTATTACATGGAATTCAGGGGGTAAAGACCTATATAGACGACATCATAGTTTCGGGCAAAGACGAAGATACCCATAATAAAAACTTACAACTAGTTTTAAAGAAATTAACTGAAGCAAATATAACCGTGCGGAAATCGAAATGCATTTTTGGAAAATCCCAAGTTGAATTTTTGGGTTACAATATTTCGGGGGAAGGAATACGACCGACTAAGTCAAAGGTAGACGCTATACAGAAAGCACCGCTGCCACAAAATAAAGAAATGCTACAGTCGTTCTTAGGAATGCTTAATTTTTATAATAAATTCCTCCCCAACAAGGCTACAATGGCAGAAAAATTGCATCGTTTATTGGACAAAAATGTGAAATGGCAGTGGACTAGAGAGCATACGGTTGTTTTTAACGAACTCAAAGACCTGTTGCGGTCCGACCGAATTTTGACGCAATACGACGAATCTAAGCAGCTAATTCTGTCATGTGACGCCTCTCCGTATGGCCTTGGGGCAGTGTTGGCTCACCGAGATGTCAATAACAATGAACGACCAATAGCATTTGCCTCACGCACATTGGGATCAAGCGAACGCAACTACGCACAAATTGATAAAGAAGGGTTAGCGATAATTTTCGGAATCAAACACTTCCATCAATATATAGCAGGAAGACAGGTGTTAATTATGACAGACCATAAGCCATTACTAGGTATATTTAACAAGCGGAAACCTATTCCCAGCATGGTATCACCCCGTATGTTGAGGTGGTGTTTGCTCCTTGCAGCATATGATTACGAGTTAGAGCATCGACCCGGAAAATTAAATGCCAATGCTGACTGCTTAAGTAGATTGCCACTTCCATCATCAATAGATGGCCCTGCTGACCTGGGGGATGTATTACTTCTTGAAAGCATGACTTCTTCAACCATACGAGCCGAAGATGTGGCCTCCGAAACCTCTCGGGGTGCATATGCGAAGATAAGACGATGGATTCTACATGGGTGGCCAGACAAAATTGAAAAAGAATTCCAGCATTTTTTTGAAAGAAGAACAGAGTTATCCACCCATAAGGGCTCTATGTTATGGGGAACTCGTGTAATCATACCGCCGACATTACAACCAAAGATTTTGACGTTGTTGCATGCAAATCATCCAGGAATGACGCTTATGAAATCGTTGGCCCGTAGCTATGTTTGGTGGCCACAACTAAACCAACAAATCGAGGAAGAAGTGCGACGGTGTGAACAATGCCAAATCAACCGTGCAAGTCCCCCAAGTGCGCCCAGACAGTTTATATCGCAAGAAACAAACCCATGGTCAACTTTACATATTGATTTTGCAGGACCGTATAAAGGCCATACATTCTTGATCGTCGTCGATGCAATGTCTAAATGGGTGGAAGTTAAAATTGTTGCGAATCAATCAACCACAGAAGTTATACGAAAACTGCGAGAGATTTTCGCAACGCATGGTCTCCCCAAGAAAATAATATCGGATAATGGTTCATCATTCGTTTCCGAGGAGGTGAAAAGTTTTTATCAAAAGAACGGAATTAAGTTCCACACAACAGCACCGTACCATCCATCTAGTAACGGGCAAGCTGAACGCATGGTGCGATACACCAAATCATCACTCGCATCGCTAGCAGAAGGGGATATGCATCTAAAAGTACAACGATTTTATTTAAACAACATACCACACCACACAGCATAACTGGAAGAACTCCGTCGGAGTTACTGATGGGAAGGAAGTTGAGAACTATGTTGGATCTGCTCCACCCTGATAACATCAATTTGGAAAATGAGACGTCGCAAGTTAATGAAAGAGTAAGATCATTTAGAATCAGAGATCTCGTATTTTTCCGAAATTATGCAACTGGTCCAAAGTGGTTAAAAGGTTCTATTTTAGAAATAACAGGACCTGTGTCTTATGTCATAAAATCCACAGATGATCGAATCTTCAGACGTCATGTAGATCAAATTCGTAGCAGAATCGATAACGATTTCGACGGCCCAACCGAAGTACTTGAAGATCATGCTCCAGTCACCCATCCAATCACCGCTTCGAGCACGTCGAGTATGCCAACAGCAACACCACCTGTTTCACACGCTACACCGGTTTTACCTGTTTCCCTACAACCGCAGTTATGCCGAACCGACCCTCAAACTCCAACCAACACCAACAACGACCAAATAGCAACATCGGGCGATGTAAGCCTTTCCGACCAAGCAACTTCAATGCCCGTTTCCAGCGGTCAACGAGAATCGAGATATGGAAGAGTCATCAAGCAACCGACTAGGTTCGGTTATTGACAGCATCTTAAAGGGAAGGAGTGTTATATATCATACTACGGCAACACTTGTCAAGCTGAGCTGAATGCAACCGAACTGCATCTGTCAAAAGTGAATGACAGTCTCTGGATCCTGGCTGTCACAAATCGCCTCTAAAACCGACGTGCTCGCGATCATTTTATATAATTGAATTACTAAATATAATTTATATTACTCACGTACGAGGACGTATCTTTTAATTCTTCATTCCTAACATAATAGCATTGATTAAGAATTATTTGAGTAATGGCGAGTAAAGTCAGAATAAAAACACATTTTGGTCAAAAACGCTCCAAAAAAATAGGCATGGCAATGAAAGGAATAGCCTATATGTTGCACAGAATCTTAAGAAACATTTCAAAAAAAGTTTCATCGAAATCTGTGCAGTAGTTTTCACGCCATTAGGTAACAAAAAAATTGCCTACAGTTGTATTATAAGTACAGATATACTTGTCACGAAGTCTTTTCCAAACTTTGAAAACGAACGAGAAGAGACTAATAATTGACTCAACTCTTTTGGAGCGTCTTGTGAGGCTCTTTCGCCATTTATTCATAATACCTCTATAACCCCTGTAAAAAAAAGGTTACACCGCATTGTAACCGAATTTAGGAAAGCTCCAGAAAGTCATTTACAGCCAAAGATAGCGAAGATCCACTGGACCTCCACTTAAGGGGACTCACAAACGTAGGAAACTGTAAACGATGGTAGGTTGCTTTTATCTATCACATTACCTGCGAATTGGTCTTGGAAATCAGTCCGGCTCTACTACAGTTGGAGCTGATTATGTCTTCTATTTCACCTAACCCTAAAGCTTTACAGAGTTCAGTCTTCAGTGAAAGGTGTCAGTGTAAGCTTGAATATAATTTTAAGACTTCTGAAAACCTTTTATAATTCTAAAGAGATCTAAAGAGAACTTGGCGTAGAATTCCAATACTATACACACAGTTTTCCTTACTACATTTTTGAAATAGAAACTACCATTTTACATTGCAAACATTTTTTAAACTCTTTATACAAAACCAGTCGGGTAAAAAGAAACAAGTTCGCACACTTTAAAATAACAAAGCACTTAACATAGCCTATAATAAACTCACTACCCTTATAACAAAATCTTTGGTTCAAAGTAGCAGCTGTTACCCAGCCACCAGTTTTCAATGTCACTGTAGAATTGTACTTTCTTTGTCGCCGCTGGTGCATTCAATTTGGCACAGAGGTCACAAAAGGGTGATTTATTCGTAAGTCGGTAGTATTGACGCCACCAAAAATAGCGTGCGTACTTCTTTGGATTGTTGCTTAAGTAGATAAGGTAGTCCGCCAACTCTTTGACGGTTTTGAAGTCCTCTGCGTTGATGTAGGAATTCGGTGGGGCGATTTGTGTGTAATTTGCACCACCAAACACAACTGGCACTATATGACGTTTCAAGGCATTGTAGAATTTCTCCGTTACATAGTTAAGGCACAGGGAGTTCTCGAAGGCAAGGTAAAACTTATAATCCGTATCCAGCATAAGATCACATTTCTGCGAGTTGCGTGGACATCTGAAAGGGAAGGGAAGTTAGTACGCTAACTACATAATTACATAGTTGGAATGGCCAAGGAGCTGATAAAAATAAACCCTTGAATCGATCTGATAAGGATTTCAGTTAGATAGAGAGATATGAACATGAACGCAATTGAAAAATGTTCACACTGTATAAATAACTGATTAAACCGCATGAGTAACATTACAACGTTGAGAAACGTCAAAAGACCTCTATCACAAAGCACACAACACAAGGGCCATTCACATTATCGTATCAGCACTATATCAGACCGATAACGACGCACTTAAACCATTTTATAAAATAAACTTTATACTTACTCCAACGGTCCACAGGCACCGAACACATCGACTTGTACGAACTGCTGCAGGCTTTTGGTCAGCTCCTCACGTTTCGACAACGTATTGCAGTGCGACACAAACCAGGCGGCGAATTTCTTCTTCCCCGCCATTAGTTTATCCAGCTGCCAGTCACTATAGCTCGGCGGCGCTTTCCTCCACCTCGGACTCAAAGCCGGAGCCACTAACGATCCACTCTCCATGTCTTCGAAATACATATAAGGCCACACTATGTCCGAGTCCATCCGGTAAGTCATGGTCAGGTTGTAGAATCCACCCTCATCAGCGAGCACATGTTTTGTCTCTCCTGGTGGTTCCATCAGGGCGAACACATAGTGCTGCGCCGCATCTCTTCGCCTCGGCACCGGATGTAACAATGGAAACGGCTCCGCCACATGAAAGACAACTGCATCAAACATCTCCACTGCGGGCAGGAAGTCCTTGTTGTTCGTCAGCTCACAGTTCACCACTGGACAGCGTTCTTCTGTAAAGTAGTCTGGCCCCAGGGTATCACCGGGCAGAGACCACCGACGGTCATCGAAAAAGCTGTTCCACAGCAAAATAGTTCGTGGCCGATGGTCCCCATCAGAGCTCTTGTGAATTCTGCTATACGCCTTTAGGATCTCATACTGATTTAGTTCCGGTGTAACTCGTACCAGGTAGAAGACAAAGAATCCACCAAGCAGCAGCCACACTCCAAAAAATACGATTAAACGGTGAAGCCGTCTAAACTGTGCTGGCATTTCACTGGCAACAGCGGTGACGGTGTCGCCCTTAGTTTCGGCAAGCAGTCGCTCGGAACTCATGTCCCACTCTCAACTATTCGGTTTTAGCTCAGCGAAAGCAATCGATAGGTTTGTTATCAGTATATAACTGCAATAAATTGATAGTGTTTGCATTGCTTCAAACGCTCATTGACCAAGGCACGCCCCAAGCATGTTGTTTCTACCTGGTTTCTACGATAAGCTCCGGGTGTTTTTATCAGCACTTGTGTATCTGGAAATGTAAAAAAAAGGTGTTCTTTATTTGCGCAGGTGTTTTGAAATGGAGAGATATTTTGAATAGGTCTGATGCAAGCCAGTCAAACTGGTGTTAATGGAATGCACAGAGAGATAAGAACTGATTTGTAGCAGAAGTATTTGTGGTTGATCCAAAACCATTTTGGTTAACAAATAAGCAACTCATACATATAAGAAGTCACGATGAAAAAACATATAGGAACAAAATGTGGGCCGAGTGCCGAGAGTTTTGGTTCCAATATTTGCCCAGTCACATCTGGCGATTATTCAGACGGAAACAGGAAACAGTAATTGCAAGACGTTCTCTTTGGCTCGCCATATACCTATATACCAGTGGCGTCTCGTCAGGGTGTGCAAGGTGTGCATTGCACATCCTGATCTAACGAAAATAGATCCCTCAACGAACACTGTGTAATAATAATCAGAGACAATAAGGAGACCCCACTCGCAATCCTCTGGCCGCTGGCCCTCTAAATTTGTTTTCAAATTCGCCATTTTGTTTTCCTATCCTTCAATTTAAGATCCGCGTGACATGCAAAAACATACAAAAAATATAAAATAAATGCTGCCAACCGTGGGGGAATGTGAAAGAGTTCGGGAATACCACATTTTAACATAACTCATTGCTATATATTTTTAAAAGGCGAATAATATAATTAGTTTGGTTAATAAAACTATTTAAAGCAGTTGCTCTATATATGTAGATACATACTAGAAACATATTAGGACAAACATGGTTGTGTATTTTGCGCTTTTAAATATCATTAACTTCGATTTCATGTGTACATTTTTCTTATATAAAATATAACTGAAGAAAAATTGTTCAAAATGTTTTTATTTTTTTATAAAACCATTCTGCAGAGATAATTTTTCATAAATATTGTAAGCAAATGTACACTTATTCCTAAAAAATAACACTATTCGGGTCTATCACAGAATCCGTCGTATTCGGAATCTTGCTACGAACCCCAAAAAGAACTATCACAGAATCCGTCGTAGGGTACATTTTTTGCTTTCGAAATTCGTAGAACGTGGTATATTCAGTGATACCACTTTCTACGAATTACAAAATTCCCCTACGACGGATTCTGTAACAGTTATCTCGGGGCTCCTAACAAAATTCCGAATACGACGAATTCTGTGATAGACCCTATTACCTAACTCGTAACGAATAATTTCAAATTAACGTATAAAATTCTATGAAGGCTAGCAGCAACTTTGCCCACAGCGGAAGTGGTTCATATTTTTTGAGGGTCTTGGAAGCTGGAATTTCTGAAGTTTCGTGACATTTGTCAATACGAATTTCTGTGTAACAATACTAGGTCTGTTCCTTTACTTTTAAATCTTATGAATTTTTACCAATTCTTACGAATTCTTACGAAATATTACTCAGTGCCGTTCCTTAACACGAAAAATTCGTAAACATAAGCCTCCTCGAGAGAGCAATATAAACCCCTCCACTGAGAATCTTACGAATTTTTACTCAACAAATTTCTTGATGTAAGAAGTGGAAAAGCTGTCAGCCACCTTACAATTAACAGCTGATTTGAAATTTTTTTGTCCCATTTTGCATTTGGATTATTTTTTGATTTCTTGTGTATTAAAATGGCATCAACAGGCGGCAAAATAAAGTTGAATGTTCTTTTCAAGATTCTTTCGCAAGTGGCGACGAAACTCTTCCTTGCTGGAACAAGAAACAATCTCCTCCATGTAATTCTTTATGCAGTACAAACTTTTCCATATACTCGGATTCATCAAAATGAAGTTCGATTAATTCCAGATCACTTTCTTCGCTAGCTAGATGATATAGGTAACTAATTTTCTTTGTAAATTACGAAATTTCTCGAGTTTATCAGACATTTTAACAACTTTTCGTACCATTTTTTGCATATTTGAATTATGTATCTGTCATTTTTCATAAATTTTACTACAAAAGCGTTCCCTAACTTTGTCTCTCGTCTGTGAGAGAATTTCTCTCTGTGAGAGAATTTATCCCCACCACTGCTATTTTGACAGTCCATTTCCATTCTTACTACAAAAGTAAAGGAACAGACCTACTGTAACAAACGTTTTCCTGCGACACCTGGTGGATAAAAAATAAATAGGTATGTAGAGACCTATAGAATTTGGACGTCTGTTTATTTTGCAAAGGACTTGGATAAGAAATACGTGTGTTTTCGTGCAATAAAATTAATTTGCAAGTCTAAGTACTAGGTACTTGTCCGAAATTTGTAGTTTGAGTCAATTAATCTGGTAAAACTAGCACAAAAGTCTGTTCAAAGTAATGTTTAATGTAATGTAAACAAATAATGAATTTGCTTTTGTTGGTTGCTTTATTTATTATTTTATGAAAAGTTAGTAATTATGATTTTTAAAGATTTGCTTGCTTTGATGATGGAGGATCCAGCCAGCTTAGAAGTTTCTAACGTTGTCACAATATCTCTCTGTGAAATAATTGACTGTTTCAGTGGTGTCTATCCGCGAAGGCGAAGAAATAGTGAAAGCTAACTGGATACATAAGATTGGCCTCTCCCCACCTTCATACGCAGATGAAGTTACTGGGCCCCTATGCTACGAACACTCTCAGTACAGTTCTTGGATGGTTCTTCTGTATCAGTAGGATTTTTCGCCAAACTTGTGAGTTGATGTGTCATTATATTCTTGAGCAGATCTAGAGGATAAATTAAAAGTCCTATCATTAAACAAAAGTGAAAACGAAATGTAGGTAGCAACTTGTAGTACCTTCTTCTCATAAAAGCAGCTGAACGTGTGTATGGTCCGCCTTGAACTTATAATGTATGGTTTATTCGAAGGCATTGCTGATTTCGAAGGTTCAGGCTGGGAAAGGCTCATTTCACAAGTTTGGTTCTATACTGAAAACCATTCCGTGTATTCCCTGGCAAAATGGCTTTAGGCATCTTTAAAGTAAAGAAATCTATAGCAACCTACCGATGCAAAAATTTGCTGCCAGGGGTTAGATTCCATTCGTCAATAGTGATCGAGGTCAGTTTAGTGCTCAGCTCTGAACTAAATGTGAAAAACGGCTCTTGTATAGTTAGGGCGTGTAGACTTAAAAGCTTGGCTCTACATGAGATCTGATAACTTTTTGACAGTGCGAGTGATACGGTCTCGTCTTGGCAACATTGTACATGAAAAAGATTTTGGTGGTTATAAGAGTTATAAGAGTTATAAGAGTTAAAAAAAAAAAAATACGAAGCGCTTCGAGAAAAGGTTGGTAGTGCCCAAGCGAAGCTCAAACCTTAACCTAAATTTATTTGCTTATCGCTTTCGATTTATACGTCAACTTCCTCCAGATGGATTTGGGCGAATAGTTTGAAATTCTCAGGCAAACTCTCCGGCGAACGAAAACTTTTTTCAAGGAACTGGAAGCAAAAAAAAAAAAATAAACGTATGGCGGTTTCTTTTAGTTTGGCTTACGTATGTTTTGGGGCTGTTTAAAACTTACCAAACTGGAAAGTGTCATTAATTTTGGAACCAAATTTTAGACAGGAAGTTTGAGAAAAATCCACCCAACCAGATGAGTCTGCAGTTAAGTGCACACAAAAGCCCTAGACGTCAGTACAGTCTATAGTGTCGGGTCTCGAGTGACTTTTCTACATCACTCCAAAAACACATCTATCTACAAAAACATATCGAATTCGTCTCTTAACACGTATCTAAGAAACAAAGTCAACGTTGTTTCCAAATAGTTCTTATATGAGTGTTTCTCATATCCGTCGTGCCATCTTTTTCTAGCTTGACGATCGTCTTCTTTTTTAGCATACCTACAGTTATTCCCACAAACTAGATGATCAACTTTCAAAGTTTGCACTCATATCTACCAAACCCGTTGGTTTGTAGCAGCCAAGCTGAAACTGACACTGAAAGGCAGAACGGCCAAGTTTGATTAAATTGATTTAAACGTCGGGAATGAAAATATTCCCAACCTCAATCGTCAAGAAAGGGGAAGTTTGATTTTTACGAAAGGGCACTCGAATGCACCGATTGTAGTAGAAGACCGAAAGACATCCAAACGGCCGTTTTGTTTTGAAACGTTTTAAAATTTAAGCGGCGTCTACTCCAAATATGCACTTCGCCCCGATATTTATTCTAATGAGCCCACACACCCATTAAATCCGCCATATACGAACATCTGATTTGTCAATATTGTGTTACAGTTTATAGCTATAAAATTTAAGTTGGTCCCCAAACCACCTTCGTTTTCCCATAGGTACCATAGTTGAAATCTGAAATATAATACTTTTAAATATGTACATCTAATGACAGCTTTACAACGGTCATCATAAAATTACAACATAAAATGCGATTATAAATAAAAGCTGATTCAGCCTCATCAAGTACATATACACAAATTTGCATATAAATGGAAGTAAACACGGTCGCTTGTATGAGAACACACTTTGCTGACATCATTTGCACCACGATCCACGATAACTAAAATGATACAGAATATCCTTGACGCGATACGAAACATAATATTCAGTTACTTTCTCGCTCCCCTTTCCCATACCCACTCTGTTCAATATTTACGAAAATGAAGCAGTTGTAGGGCTTGGCCAGTGACGCACTGTACAATCGCAATGTCAACAAACACACACGACAAGGTATAGAAAAGATTGAAGCCCAAACCATTAAGAGCTCACAATTTAACCCTCCTACACGTCCTATTAAGCCGAAATCACCCTTAAATCCCATTTGTCTATCGGCAAGGACTTGTGGCGGGTGATGTCATGCTCAAGATGTGGGCTGCGGCACTGGAATTGGGAACGTCTTTGTATTTTCTTCTTCGATACACAATACACACAATGTCACATTGAATTTAGTAAGTAAAATTAAATATTTTCCGATTTATTACGTCAATTGTGAAAAACACTATCTAATCTTTTTGCATAAGTAATAGGATTAAGACCACTTCACCGCGCTAGGCATTAATTAAAACTCACATGGTATTATGACGTCACTTTGTGATAAAACACTACTGGCACATCTCATGGATGCACTTCAATGTTGAGTCAGTTCGGCTATTGTTTGAATGCAGGAATAATGCTGCTCAGCAATGTTTACGAAGCCTATAGCCCTACCCGGCTTGCAATACTCGTATCTAGCAGTAGCAATCCATCCGATACGGTCGATGGTCAAATGTAAACTGGCCTCATTTGCTAGTTCGTTTAATGTGTAATGCCAGTCCCCCCATGACTAGTCTAGGTGTGGTATCGAACTTTGTTTGGAGGTTGGAATATACTTTAGCTACAGTGTTATAACTTATAAGTTACATCTCGTATGGTAGCTTCATGTTTTGTTTTCATCTGGAGAAAATTGCGTGGGCAAAGATAGATAAATTCGTTTCTCGTTCAATTGTAAACATTTTTCAAATTTATGTGATTAACGAGGGGTACGATGGAATGTGGATGACAATCACCCCTATCGAGGTATCCGTTCGGAAAAAAATCCGATACGAAAGTTAAATCTGATCGGAACTTAAATTGTGTTCGAAGTTTTCGTTGCGGAACAAAATAAACGAAGCGTGTGCCTGTCAAAAGTAAATTGTATAACGCGGTTCCACGCAATGCGACAAGGTGCGCTATAAGTCATCGGAGAATTTTTCCGAAAGTTGTTTCCGAACGGATACCTCGATAGGGGTGAATGTTTTTTGGGCTAGTTTTAGATATTCTGTGTTGTGAGTGTATGTTTATAAGTATTACATATTATATATAACATGTATTAGGTTAAGTACTACAATGTATTATGACAGACACAGCAGTCAGTCGTTGAATTAAAGTCATGAGTTAAGCACATCAAGCCGTCTGATTCTTTTCTTTCAATTCCAAGTCTTCACATGGTGTCAGATGTGGGGTACGAACCCACGCTCCCTCTCGGGAACCAGAGCTTAAATCTGGAAATATTTCACGCACTGATAACAAAACTTTTTGGTGATATTGAGGGTGTCATCATATATATTGATGATTTTCTTATATATGCAAAATCACAACAGGAACATGACATAATATTAAAACGCGTGTTAAAGCGAGCAAGTGAAGTCGGGTTGAAGTTCAACAAAAATAAATCAAAATTTTGTGTACAAGAAATAAAGTTTTTTGGGCATACATTTTCTAAAAAAGGCATAAGTCCAGACAATAATAAAATTCAGGCCATATGTAAGATGCCGACACCACAGTCAGTTACGGAGCTTCAAAGATTCTTGGGTATGGTTAACTATCTGGGGTCTTTTATAAAAGGATTATCCATTGAAACGACTCACCTGAGAAAACTATTAAGAAATGACTCCGTCTGGCTGTGGACAGATAACCATGAGATAGAATTTCAAAATCTTAAAAAGTTGATATCAAATGCACCTATCTTGGCGTATTATGATGTTAACCAGCCAGTGATTCTTTCTGTCGATGCTTCGAAGGATGCTATGGGTGCTGTTATTTGTCAAAATAGCAAGCCCATTGCTTATGCATCTGCCACTTTTACAGATCTACAAAGGGCATATGCTCAAATCGAAAAGGAGCTGTTGGCAATACTATTTGGGTGCGTGAAGTTTCACCAATATGTGTACGGTCAAAAGGTGACAGTTGAGACGGATCACAAACCCTTAATAAGTCTTATAGGCAAACCTCTATACAAAGTCCCTACGAGATTGCAACGCATAATGTTAAGGCTGCAATCATATAACATAAATCTTATATATAAACCCGGAAAGTTGTTAGTAATCGCTGATACTTTGTCAAGAGCGGCTTTGCCAAACGAAAATTTTTCTGAATTAGATAAGGATATAAACTTACAGGTCAATCTAATAATTTCTGCGTTACCTATCGAAGTCTAAACTCGAAGTTATAAGAAAAGAGACTTTGGAAGATAATGTTTTGCAAAAAGTCATCAAGTATTGTAAAGATGGCTGGCCAAGTGTTAAACAACAAGTCGACATATTAGCCAGACCATATTTTTCCATAAAAGACGAAACTCATTTCATTAATGGCCTACTACTCAAGGGTAGCAGTATCATAATCCCAAAAAACCTCAGGGTTTACATACTAAACCTGATTCACGAAGGCCATCTCGGAATAGAATCATGCACTAGAATGGCCAGAGGTGTCGTATATTGGCCACAAATAAAAAATGATATACGCAATGTAGTTTCAAATTGCGAGGCATGTATTCGCAACAGGCCATCTAATCAAAAACTTCCTCTAATGCCTCATGAAAAGATAGATTTGCCATGGAATAAGGTAGGAGCAGATCTATTTTATTTTCAAAAAAGTAGTTACCTTATAATAGTAGATTACTATTCAAAATATATCGAAGTTGCTCCAATTTCCAATAACTCTTCTTCTCAACGAGTAATAACAGCCTTTAAATCGACATTTGCTCGACATGGTATACCGGAAAAACTTGTCACAGACAATGGCCCTCCATTTAATGCACATGCGTTTAGACAATTTTGCGAAGAATGGGGAATTGAACACCAGACATCTAGCCCATATCTTCCACGGTCGAATGGCCTAGCGGAAAGGTCTATCAAAACTATAAAGTCACTTTTAACTAAATGCGCTGAAACAAATTCTGATCCATACATAGCTCTGCTGCAACAACGCTCCACCCCCAAAGCCAATTTTAATTCACCATCAGAACTCTTAATGTCGCGCAGATTGCGAACCAAATTGCCAAACACAAAAAACATTCTATTTCCGATCAAAATCAATAAAAAGAAGCATCAATTGAATATGAGAAATTATAATGCAAAAATGAAACAACATTATGATAGAAACTCTAAAGATCTATTGCCCGTTAATTCTAAAGAAAAAGTCTATTATAAAAAAGATCCTAATTCGCGTTGGATTCCGGCTACAATTCTTAGCAAATGTAAAGAACCGCGATCTTTTATTATAAAAGATACCTCGGGCAATATTTATCGTAGAAGTAGGGAACATATTTTAAAAATGTCAGATTCACATTGGAATCCAGAAACGAATCAGGAAGACACGGTTGGTAACTCATCATTGTCTTTGGATTTGAAGAAGGAGACCCAACAAAACGATGATGGTAGCGCGTTAACTAGTGATGCACCGTCACCAGTCCGAACTAAATCGGGTAGAAAAGTTAAACCTCCAGAAAGATATTCACCATCAGATTATTCAGTAAAACAGGACATAAATCCGAAATAGCATTTCTTTTATTCACACGTACCTTGTATATGAATTTGAACTATTGAATTATAATGAAGTAGTTTTGTAGTATAAGAATGAATTATTGCTTTTTTGTAATATCATGAAATACTTGTAATAATGTAAATCAAGAATTTTAATAAAAAGAAAAAGATGTTGTGAGTGTATGTTTATAAGTATTACATATTATATATAACATGTATTAGGTTAAGTACTACAATGTATTATGACAGACACAGCAGTCAGTCGTTGAATTAAAGTCATGAGTTAAGCACATCAAGCCGTCTGATTCTTTTCTTTCAATTCCAAGTCTTCACATTCTGTACGTTATGTATTCCAATATGTTTCTATTAGGGGCCGTCGACAATGTTCCTTGAGCAGTGAAAGGCTGGCGATACTTATGAGGGATAGGCTACCACATCCATACAAGATACAACTCATGAAACAGACAACTGAACTGAAAATCTCATCGCTTTCAAACATTTTGTTTATCCACCATAAATATCGAGGTGGGTTTCTATCTCCGTACGCAGCAAATTCTTGCTTATGGTTTTGATTATCGTTTCACATTATCTGCTACTGTTGCCTCGCTGTTTACAAGAAAGAGAAAAGAATGACATCCCTTCGTTTTGCTGTACGTCAGAAGATCATTTGAATCGTTATGCGAGAAACAGATTCACACAGCAACAGCAACTTTGACAACTTTTTAGAACCACTGTATTTTAATTACTTTGAACACATTATAGGGGCCACACACGACACAGACATATCGTTCCAAATTAATATATTTATCTCAATCAGTGTCGAGTGTATCCTATGTCTATCCTTTGCAACGACCGTCTGCGTGAGTTCAAAACTTTTTGAATTTTCCTTGGTCTGCAACGACATGTCTGTGTCGTGTATGCCCCCTATTAGCACAGCAACATCGACAGCGACGTCAACGTTAGAGCTAATCCTAAATTCGCTGTTGCTGTCGCTGTGCTAATCTGTTTCTCGCATTACTTACATAAATAGTCATATTTAGTGTCTACTCTAGATTTTACCCATTATGACCTTCACAATATTTAAAATTATTCGTAAGGCCCATAGCTTTACCCCCATCCCTCCGAACCTCGCTTATAATAACAATTTCGATACATACCGTGGTGGCCACTCAATTCGAAACGACAATTTTATAACAATGTTACATTCCATAATCTGTTGAGGTCGATTAGTGATTCCATTAATATCCCATGATCTAAAGTACACTTTTGAACATTTGTACAAAATATACGGGTCTATCACAGAATCCGTCGTATTCGAAAATTTGCTACGAACCCCGAAAGAATATCAGTATCACTGAATATACCACGTTCTACGAATTTCGGAAGCAAAAAATGTACCCTACGACGGATTCTGTGATAGTTCTTTCGGGGTCAGCAATCCCAATGCTCATTTACAATGACACTCCAACTGTCAGCTCTTTAGACAAATCGCCGCACATTTTGCAGCCAGCTCTATGCTCCCAGATTGCGGTTTGTCTACACCTGTACTCGAGTGCGTAGAATTTACCATGGGACCAATCCACTTTCGCACTCGTACAGTCGCAAGAGTACTTTACGATCTCAACATAAATAAGTCCGCTGGTCCAGATCGTATCTCCCCCATCGTTCTGAAGAGGTGTTCTTCCACGCTGGCAAAACCACTGCGTAAGCTTTTTCATCTCTCCTATTCTTCTGGACTCTTTCCGAGTAGGTGGAAAACAGCATTTGTCCAGCCCGTCCCTAAAAAAGGCGAATCTTCTTCTCCCACCAATTACCGACCCATAGCACTTACGTCCATTCCTTGTAAGGTCATGGAAACGCTGATAAACCGTCAGCTTATGAAATATCTTGAATCACGGAAACTCCTCAATGACCGGCAGTACGGTTTTCGTGGCAACAGGTCCACTGATGATTTGATGACTTATCTCACCGAGAAGTGGAACCAATCTCTCCATCACTTCGGTGAATCGAAGATTGTTGCGCTCGATATTTCAAAGGCATTTGACAGAGTTTGGCATCAAGCTCTTTTGTCGAAAATGCGTGCTTATGGGATCGATGCGTCTCTTATTCAATGGATTAGAAACTACCTTTCTGACCGTTCAATTCAAGTTGTTTTGGATGGTTTCAGTTCTGAAACTCACCATATAAATGCTGGTGTTCCCCAAGGCTCAGTTTTGTCTCCGACTCTCTTTCTCATTTTTATAAATGATCTCTTGTCTGCAACTTCTAATCCAATCCATTCCTTCGCTGATGACAGCACTCTTAGCTTTTCATATTCTTTCCAGGACTCACGTCCCTGCTCTTCGGCCGTAGAAGTGGAACGGCAACGTATGTTAAGCTCATTAAATTCCGACCTTGACAGCATTTCAAAATGGGGTTCAGAAAATAGAGTGGAATTAAATGCTTCAAAAACACAATGCTGTCTGCTGTCTCTAAAGCGTAACCCAAATCTACAGCCATTATCCATGAATGGCACTTGCATTACCGAAACCGAAAGACTTTCTATTCTCGGTATGTGCGTTCATGACAACCTTCGTTGGAATGACCATGTATACGAAGTCGCCAAGAATGCAGCGAAATGTCTAGGTTTCCTCAAACGGTGCAAGAAATATTTTACCCCTTCTGATCTGGCTACAATATACAAGGCGTTCATTCGCCCAAAGCTTAAGTACAATTCCCACATCTGGTCTGGTGCACCGAAAACTATATTGCACTTACTAGATAGGATCCAAAATCGTGCGATGAAACTAATCGGAGACACGAATATCGCGAATTCTATCAATTCGCTTGAACATCGTAGAAACGTTTCGTGTCTCTCATTGTTTTATCGTTTTTTCTACAAACAGTGGTCAAATGAAATTGCCAACTGCATTCCTCCCCTTCAGAAATTCAACCGCAATACTCGCCATGTTAGGAACGCCCATCAGTTTACCATCCAGCCTATCTTCGGACGTACAATGAAATACAGAGACTCTTTCATAAGCCGTACAACGCGAATGTGGAATACCTTGCCCAGCTCTGTCTTTCCTCCCCAGTACAATTTACAGACATTTAAGACCAATGTGCATCGGTATCTCCTATCTCCTCTATCCCAATTTCCTTAATGCCCGCGCTGTGTAAAAACACTATAAGAGTAGTCACAACCTCTTTAGCGCGTGTAAATTATAAAAAAAAAAAAAAAAAAAGTTAACATTTCATTAAAAATCTTCGATGTAAGGTACTGTTCATATTAATATTTTTTAGAGAAGCCCTTATTTTTAAAAAATTCAGCCAATCTTCTTTGCAAACTTTCGACCAAGGCGAAGCACATTGATTGTGTTATACCTTCCCAGACCTCCTTAATGTTTTGGAAAAGTTCCTCCGAATTTCTTGATTTCTTGTACTTCAATCCTCTCTCGATGTCTGCTCACAAGTTCTCGATAGGATTCAGGTCCGGACTTTGGGCGGGCCAATCCAAAACATTCGTACCTACTTGTATCTGCAAACCACTCATTAACAATCCGTGAGGTATGTTTTGGATCGTGCTGGAATACATAACTTATGGGCATGTGTGCAAATGAATAAGGCTCCATAACATCTTCCATGATGCCTTTATAAACGTGTTGATCCATTCGACCGTTTATCCTTACTAACGGGCCAACACCATGCCATGAGAATGCACCCCAAACCATTACGTTTCCTCCCCATGCTTAACAGTCTTCAGAGTGTATTTTGGATGCAATTCTTTGTTCGTCTAACGTAAACTTTACCATCTGATCCAAAAAAGTTGAACTTAGATTCATCACTCCAAAGCATATTTTTTCAAAATCCTAATGATTTATTTCTGTGAAGCTTAGCAAAAACCAAACGCCTCCTTAGATTCTTTTTGGAAACAAATGTTTTTTTCCGTGCAATACATCCACGTAGACCATGTTCTAAAAGTCGACGTCTTATGGTTCTAGCTATAGATCCTGATTGATTTGAGGCGAAACAATCTCCTTAATTTTTGCAGAAGTCAAGAAAGGATCGGCTTTGCTAATTCGGCATATCAGTCTGCCTTCTTTTGGAGTCGTCCAAAGAGTCGTACGACCTACTGGCTTCCTTCTAGGTGTTAAAAAACTGCTAGTCTTTTTACACACTTGAATTGCACCAAAGACCATTTTCTTGGAACAACCAAATCTTTTAGCTATGGTATCCATTGACTCGTTTTCATTTTGATAGCACTGCACAATGAGTCTTCGGAGTTCTGGAGTGCAAGACTCTTGTTTGCCCATTTTTGTCACTGTACATTATAAATTAATCAATTTTAATATACTAAAATAATTAAATTAAACTGAAAGCAATCATTTCACATAGTACAAAGCTAACAAGCTCTTTTTAACACAAATTCACTAATTCTTTTGTCGTTTCTAATTTTCTGTCCAGCGAAAATGTCGACTATAAATGAATTTCCTAAAATAAAGACATTAGGTCTGTTCCTTTACTTTTGTAGTAAGAATGGAAAAGACTGTCAAAATAGCAGTGGTGGGGATAAATTCTCTCACAAAGAGAGACACTAATGAAAAAGTTAGGGAACGCTTTTGTAGTAATCTTTAAAAAATGACAGATACATAACTCAAATATTCAAAAAATGGTACGAAAAGTCGTTAAAATATTAGATAAACTCGAGGAATTTGTTAAATTACTAAGAAAATTAGTTATAGTATTTATTTTGAACTTTATTTTGATGAATTCGAGTATGTGGAAGACTTTGTACTGATTGAACTACAAGCATTCGAAAAGAGGAAAAAACGACGCTGCATGACGAAGTACCTACATGGAGGAGACTGTTCCTTGTTCCAGGGAAGAAGAATTTCGTCGCCACTTTCGATAGAATCTCGAGGAGAACATTCAATTTTATTTTGCCGCCTGTTGATACCATTTTAATACGCAAGAAATCAAAAAATAATCCACGCATATGCCAAATGGGACAACAAATTTCAAATCAGCTGTTATTTGTAAGGTGACTGACAGGTTTTAAACTTCTTACACCAAGAAATTTGTTGAGTAAAAATTCGTAAAATTCTCACTGGAGGGGTAATATCTTGCTCTCTCGATGACGCTCTATTTTACGAATTTTTTGAGTTAATGAACGGCATTGAGTAAAAATTCGTAAGAATTCGTAAGAATTCGTAAGATTTAAAAGTAAAGGAA
This sequence comes from Cheilosia urbana, assembly GCA_946477585.1. Classification (NCBI taxonomy): domain Eukaryota; kingdom Metazoa; phylum Arthropoda; class Insecta; order Diptera; family Syrphidae; genus Cheilosia; species Cheilosia urbana. The sequence continues at coordinate 10,269,779 of OX297854.1, read as the reverse complement.
CAGACCTATTTTCTTAACTGCTCGAGTATAATAATACTCATATTCGAAGCACACATGCCAGCCGCCAAGGACTACGGCACTAGCCAAACACAGTGGCGCTAAACAAAATTCTGATTAATCAAATGCATTTAGAGTTGTTGTTTCTAATTGAGTGGCCACCACTGTACGTCAAATATTATGAAACTGTTTTGAAACTAAAGATCGACATGAGCGCACTCACTGAATCATCGGGGACTTTTGACAGGTGCAAGGAAAGAACAAATAAATACGCGTGAACTAAGTCCACTTCAAGAAAGTCACTCTGTGGACGTAGTTCCCGGGGACTTATTTCCCTGCACCTTTAAGATATACCGGTCTCAAGATTTTTTTTTACCATTTGCCGACTGTATCCGTTCTGTAACGTTGAAAGCATCGATCCATTCATTCATTAAGCCTTAGAATGTAGTTTTCCACAATAAATACAGAAAAGTATCCCAAATGCGCCACAAAATCGACCATCTGGATCTATCCATTAATTTGATTATTGTTCTCTTGGTTTTGAGGTGCATTTGCTCAATACCACATCAAATAGAGGTGTGACCAACCAACAAAAGATTTGTATTGGTGATATAATACTGTAGCGTTCACCTACCATGCTTTTACGTAAGAAAGTCTGCGAGCTACAACAAAGGCCAACAGCCATTTATTTGCGTCGACTCGCCTCAGTCCTACCATTAGCATACAGCGGTAAAGCACACACCTCCGTCTATCACTTCATACAATAGCAAAGGGCCCAAGCCCATTATTACTTTTACGACAAGTTCAAATTAATTTGTCAATTTCCCCGGGTTCAACACTTGAACAATAATTCATCGACGAAATATGTATTTTGGATCAAGCTCACGCAGGTAATCAGAGTAAAACATAGGGACACCCACAACTTCAATTACTGCAACCAAAATATCACGAAATTGCTCCCTTCTGACCGGTCGTGTGCGTTAATAAAGTGGAAGGGACGAGTTAATGGTTTCGGATTAACGACACGAACATAAATCGATTTTATTTAAGTAAGGCAGGCTATCACGATAAACAATCACCAAAGGATGGATGGGACGGGAGTACCATATAAAATTATTGTCAACGGAAAGCCATTCTATTTGTCCTGGAATGGATCCTTGCCAAGGTATCGGTCCAGGAGTTTATTGCCCTCTGGATCCACTGCGGAGAGTTTAGAGAATCCTTCTTCGTCAACGAAGCAAATCTCATGACCATCGGGATCAGCGAGAATAATGACACGAACAGTCGCCTTGCCGGGAGTATCTAGACTGATGAGAGGAGTAAGGATAGTGCCGGCAGCTGCCTTTATTGCCTCATCGATTTGAGGCTGCACATCAAATGGAACGGCAAAAGCGATACGTCCATAGGCTTTTGCGCGATCCAATTTATCAGATATTTCTTGAATTCGCAAAGCTGCCTGCTTGGCGCCGTACGACAGGAGAATCGATTTGCCTTCCTCACTAAGCAGTTCCAATTTAAGTATACCATTCCAATACTTCTTGGAATTGGCAAGATTGGTTGAGTTTAGGGTAACTTCAACCACTGGATCGGCATCGCTGGGTTGCGGCTCATCGAGAAGGAAAAATTTGTAACCATCCGGCGAGGTGAGAATATAAAACTTATCCTTCTGCACAATGGGGTAGTTGTTCGCGCGAGCACGCTCGATCGCCTCCTTGGATTTGATGGTTATGCCACCGAAGTCATTGCCTGAAAGAAAATGGAATGTCTTTAATTGCATGGAGGCATTTGGTCAGAGATGATTGATGAAAACTGAATAAAATAGATAGATAGAGGAAAGGATCTGTGGCAGAAACTTGGCTGCATAAAGAAGTCTCTTCTGGTGAATTATTCACCGCTGACTTTAATGTTTACCGGAATGATCAATGTCCCATTCAAACTGGGTTTGAACGAGGTGGTGGAGTATTGTTTGCTGTTCGTTCATGTTTTAAAAGCGAAGAAATTGTATCAGTAGTTAAGTCAACAGGTTTGATTGAACAAATTTGTGTGTGTGAAAATGTTAATCTTATTCATTTATATTTCTTTGTTTCTTACATTCGACCTTATTGAGATTTTGCAATTTACAAAGCTCATATGAAAAATATTATAGAAATTGTTAAAAACTTAGATGACCTTTCGTTTGCCGTAGTGCTAGGTGATTTTAATTGGACTCATATTAGTAGTTAGTTGTTCTCTCATGAAGATAAATGTATTATCCCATTCAATGTTTGCAGAGATCATGAAGTTAAAGTGGTAAACACTGTCAGCTAGTAATTTCCGTCAACTAAATGAAATTCGCAACACTGTGCGAAATGTATTAGAATTATATGTCGTTTTCCATTGGGATTTACAGATTTTGCTCTCAGATTTCAGATTTTTCGTGCCCAGTGGAACATAAAACGAGATAATTCTTCCTTTGCATTTGTGGTGGTGCGAGTTTTAAAAGTCAGCTGTTCTTAAATTGTAATTTGTGTTTATAAGATTCCATTCAATTAATGCTAATATCCATTGCAGCGGCCAAATGTAATTTTGTTCTCTATTTTTCACAGACTTCTCGTCTAACAACGTAAGTGAACACACTTCAAAGTTTGACAAATGATAAATGTCTTGGTGTAAGTGCAAATAGGTGTGAATCTCGCTCAGAAATCGAGATTCGCAAAATTGCTCTGACGCTTTTTTTGCGCCCAATGGAACATGAAATCTGATAGCCAGCTGATTTTGAGAGCAGAAAAACTGCTCTGACTCTCTCATTCTGTCCCAATGGAAAACGACATTATAGGTCTGTTCCTTTACTTTTAAATCTTACGAATTTTTACTAATTCTTACGAATTTTTATTCAATGCCGTTCCTTAACTCAAAAAATTCGTAAAACAGAGTCTCCTCGAGAGAGCAATTTTTACCCCTCCACTGAGAATCTTACGAATTTTCACTCAACAAATTTCTTGGTGTAAGAAGTGAAAAAGCTGTCAGTCACCTTACAACTAACAGCTGATTTGAAATTTGTTGTCCCATTTGAAATATGCGTTGATTATTTGTTGACTTCTTGCTTATTAGAATGGTATCAACAGGCGGCAAAATAAAATTGAATGTTCTCATTAAGATTCTTTTCGATATTGGCGTCGAAATTCTTCGTTACTGTAACAAGGTACAATCTCTTCCATGTAATTCTTAATGCAGTGTCGCTTTTTCCTCTTCTCGAATGCTTGTAGTTCAATCAGTACAAACTCTTCCACATACTCAGATTCATTAAAATAAAGTTAAAAATAAATTATAGAACTAATTTTCTTAGTAAATTAAAAAATTCCTCGAGTTTATCAGACATTTTAACGACTTTTCGTACAATTTTTTGAATATTTGATTTATGTATGTCATTTTTCATAAATTACTACAAAAGCGTTCCTTAACTTTTTCGTAAGCGTCTCTCTCTGTGAGAGAATTTATCCCCACCACTGCCATTTTGACAGTCTTTTCCATTCTTACTACAAAAGTAAAGGAACAGACCTTATGTGGTATTCGATTGGACGCTTTGAAAAGTGTTGAAGGCTACACATATTCGAACCACACGAATGTCAACACAAAAAAGAGAAAGTGACGTTTTTATGTTCGAATAGCCACACGAAATCTGAAATCTGAGAGCGAATCTGAAGATGCCCAATCGAATACCACATTAGTAGTGATTGTTAGTGAAGAGTTCGAAGCAACTGTCACTGAAGCCGATTTTCAATTACTCGTTAATAGAGTTCAACACCATGCATTGCTAGTTTCATTTAATCTGTCAGTATTGAATCCACTGTCAGATGATCAATTTAATGAAAATATAAAACTGGATTTCCTAAAAGTAGATTATAATACTTAATAATATTCAATGGGTAAATATCATTGACACTTGTAATTTGAAAAAGAACTTGAACTTGCGATTTCTATGTTTGTACAAACAAAACATGTAAAAAGATCCAATAAACCAGCATGGTTTAATAGAAGTTTATGTAGAGTGAAGAATTATACGTATAAGGGTCGATTTTTCAATAGTCAGATAAATTCCCTGATTTCTAAATAACGATTAAATTTATTTCACTCTAATCTGCTAGATGTAAGCTTTGAGTTTTTCAATCATAAAATAATGGCTAGATAGCTATTCGAAGGTAAAGTGGTGTGAGAGAGACAGATTGACTGACAATATGTTGTGTTAAAGCATAGCAGAAAGTCATGTTCAAAGCTTGACGTTTATCATTAACCGTTTTATGTCGATTTCCATTGGGATTTCGAGATTCTGCTCTCAGATTTCAGATTTTTCGTGCCCAATGGAACATAAAACGAGATTTTTCTTTCTTTGCCTTTGTGGTGGTGCGTGATTTAAAAGTCAGCTGTTCTAAATTGTAATTTTTGTTTATAAGAATCCATTCAATTTATTTTAATAACTTTTGCAGCGGCCAAATATAATTTTTTTTTTTTCTATTTTTCACAGACTTCTCGTCTAAAAACGTAAGTAAACACACTTTAAAGTTTGACAAACGACAAATGTTTTGGTGTTAGTGCAAATAGGTCTGAATCTCGCTCGGATATCGAGATTCGCAAAATTGCTCTGACTCTCAAAAAAAGAGTCCGATGCGCCCAATGGAACATGAAATCTGACAGCCAGCTGATTTCGAGAGCAGAAAAACTGCTCTGACTCTGAAAAAAGTGCTTTTTCTGTCCCAATGGAAAACGACATTAGTTTCAGTGCATAAATGTTCAGATTGTACGCAATGATTAGGTCTCTTTCTCACTACTCCTTGTTTCCTTGTTGGGTTGAAGTAATAATTGAAGCGTTGAGAATGAGAAGGTGTTAAGTGACATTTTTGAAAATTTTGATGTTTTTTATCTGATAAAGGTATTATGCGACAACTTAAATTTTGGTCTATTCGCCGATACTCTACTGTACTTAATTTAGGAGTTGGGTATGCTTAAAGTTTGTAAATACACAACTTTTTAAATGAAAAGTGATTGTAACTTTTTTTGCATAAGGCCATTAAAGGCAGTAATTTGTAAAAAAAATTCCACTTATTGTAACGTTTAATAAATGAAGTCACGTTGTCTAAAATATAATTTTCTTTATTTACTTTTATTTCGTATTACCGAACTCCAACTTCCTTTATAGTCAGATTTAGGGGCAAACAACTTTAAACGTCTTTTACTCGAAACTGGAAATTTGTCACTTAAAACCTTCTCATTCTCAACGCTTCAATTGTTTGCTAATTCCTCTGTCGATCAATTCCATTTTTACAATATGAACATACAATTATTTCCCCAAACAAAACTTTGTAAAGAAGAATTTTCAACTTTGACAGTTCGCTTACTTTAACTAGATATTTATATTTTATCCGTCTCATACATAAATGGGCAGATAACTATAAGAGACAGTTAGCTGTTATATTCTTCGAATAGCTGCTCTTCGACTATTGAAAAATTAATTTATGTCTTATCTGACAGTTAACCCCTATCTGTTTGTTTATCTGACTATTGAAAAATCGTCCCTTAGATGTGTAAGCAAAGTAAAATTGATCCATCTCTGCGCCATGAGAAGTTCGTCTACAAGAATTATGTTACAACCATTGAAACTAACATTAAACGTGATTCCAAAGGTTTCTGGTTGTTTTTAAATACTAAACGGAAACCTCTAGCAATACCTTCTTGTATGTCACTGATTGGAATTTGTAGTTGTAATGTAAACGATTGTAATAGGTTTTCTAAATTTTTCCAGTCGAATTTTGTTATTGAGCAAATCAATTGCAGTTTCTCTGATCAAACTGAGCATAGAACAGACCTTGGTTTTATTTTCTTAACTATTGATGAAATCCTCTCGGAATGGTCATTACTTGATTCGGCTATCAGCGTAGCACCCGATAACTTTCCACCATTGTTATCAGGTTAAGTGTTCTTATTGAATTTAGACAAATGACGCCACTTGTACAATCAGGCAAATTCCAAGAAAAGTCGTAGTATTAGAACCGATTATTTTTTTACAAGTTGATTGAGTAGATTTAGCTTTTATTTGAGATACGGACGATTGCTTTATATAAGAGTCAAGATCACCCCGCAAGTTTTGGCAAGCAGCGGATGACAGCGGATCATTTTTCTGAGAGCAATTAACCGAATTCACCAAAATAGAAGAGAATAAGTCAGTGACTTTTGTAGAACTTTTCGAATTTGTTTTAGCCGTTTTACGCGGACGCGAATTGCTATTAAATAGAGATTTAAGAGCAGCCAGATCCGTTTTGATCTCATATTACATTATTGGAGACGTCCTGCAAACTGTTTAAGAATGTGACAAGATTAAGACTAGCACAAGAGTTGCACTTCCAATATAAATTGCTATTGGATAATGATTTATAATCATTGTCGGATAAATCGACACAATTCTTATGAAAATGACGACCACAAGAATAACCGCACTCGACAATTGCAACTTTTTGAGGACGTTTTATAATTAACTCGCACTTAGCACAAGACTTACCTTTTTTAGACAATCTACAACCGAACGCGAGAGAAGTAAGTCGAAGACTGAAAAATTGCAGATATAGCCTCCTTGATCCACTAAGGATTATATTTAATTTATCTTTAACTACTGGTGAGTTTCTAGACTGTTGGAAATATTCCCTCATAACTCCAATTTTTAAATCAGGTTCAAAGAGACGTAATATCGAAAATGATAGGCCTATAGCAAAGCTGCTACTGTTTCCTAAAATATTCCAGGCAGCTGTTAACAAAACGTTGTACTCAATTGTTCGCACCTTTATTTCTGAATTTCAGCACGGGTTTGTAAGTGGTAGATCGACCTCTACAAGCTTGGTTATTTTTACTAATTACTGTCTTGAAAATATTGAAAAATCGTCTTCAAGTAGATTGCGTGTATACTGATTTTTCTAAAGTCTTTGATCGTGTGCAACACAACGTTCTTTTAAATAAACTTAAACTTTTAGGATTTCATTCTTACATTTTAAAATGAATAGGCAGTTACCTGTCCAAACACAAACAATTTGTTAAAATTGGATCCTCTTTTTCGAATGAAATACGAAATTTTTCCGGTGTTCCTCAAGGAAGCCATATTGGGCCTTTTCTTTTTCTTCTTTTTATCAATGACTCAAAGAAGGTTTACTTAGTATGCACTACAAAAGTTCTACTGGAACAATAATCTTCCAACCTACGAGGATAGATGTTCTCTAATAAATTTGAAACCTCTTTTCATCGATTGTTCGTTTTTACTGTCTTCATTTAATGTATATGCTCCCGCTCGTGATCTTCGACCTAGGCAAATCTTTTTCTTTCTGCCACCTAGACACAGAACAAACTATTGCCAAAACGATCCTATCACTAGGACTTGCGTAAATTATAACAAATTCAAAAACTTAATTGATTTTAATATGAGTAGGGAACATTGTAAATCTATAATTTTGAAGGAATGATAAAAGCTACCACATTTTTGTATTATATATTGTAAATTTTAAAGCAATTTAAGCTTATAAGATGAAATAAATAAATAGTTGTTGGTAATGAGGTCTGATAAATTGATTTACTTACGCCGCGCCCTCATCTGCCACCAAAATCAATACCAATTTTTATGGCTGATACTATTCGCACGTCGTTAGAGACACGGCTTAGGTCGACTGCTAGGGAAAACAGTGGTTTAAGGGGTCGCTTCGCTCGCAAAAAGGACTCTTAACTCCAGTATTACATTTTTTGTACGAGCCTGTACGTTTTAAGGCACAACTTATTTCTTAACACTATTTTTGATAAAAATACATAAGCCGTCGAACTAAGCCGTGTCCCTAAAGACGTGCGAATAGCCACATCGAACTTTTATAGCCACTCACCTAATTCATAGCTCTTCACGCCATAGTTGTAAGTGAGTTCGATAGCAAAATGAGTTGCCTCAGGTCCATAGCCCACCATAGTTTTACTCCATCGATTGTCGTAAGGCCTACAGAATGCACATGATTTCATAGTAAATTAGTAGGTCTGGAGAAAATTCAATACCACCTACCCATTGCATTGTGCATCGCATCCCTCTTTGAACTCTTCATGGCGTAACACCTGTAATTGCAAGCAACACGATTATTGTACATTTTAATAATACCATGATTCACATCGAGTTAATTGGATTCCAAACCGCAAAATAGCTTTCACTGACCTTCATTCCCAGAATGCTACGATAGAAGAACGCATTTTTCGCCCTATCACCGATTTTGAAGACGTAATGAAGTGCTCGTCCAGGAATTGCCGACATGTTGACTAATTTACTGACGAAATTAATATGAACCGAATTATTTCAAGTCACGGTTGTTTTTATCGAATGAAATGTTAATATATAATTAGATGTCTGGATTGTTTTTGCTGGCAGGTGGGAGATAAGATAACAATGAATCTAATCGAACATCAAATCAACAAGTATATGCGGTTAGTTTATGGAAGTGACTGGCAGGCAACCAAAGATAATGGAATACAATTCCAATAATAAATCCATTATCTTTGCTGGCAACAAATGGAATTGTTTTGTATGTATGACGGTATGACAATGACATTTGTGTTTTTTTCAATTTATTATACTGCCTAGTGATGCGCGATATTTATATGAAATCACTACATTCATCGATATTTTCGTTAAAATAAGTTGAAGTTCTACAGTCTAAACTAGAAAAAAATACATAATTTTAATGTGTTTCGTATATGTTATCTATACCTATTCATATATTAGGCGTGTTTTTTTGTTTAGCTTCGATCTCAGCAAAGCAAAGTAAAGTAAAAATTTCTGCACGCAATTACAACAACTACGCTCTACTTGACACTTCAAGGACTAACAGTAGATACCTACCCCCTTATTAATAAAAAAATGTGCACAAGTAAGTTAGTTAGCAAACGTCAGATAGCATACAAAAATTTGACATAACTGCTGAGTAACAAGTCGATAACTTTTACAAAAAATCGTACTTTACTTTGCTTTGCTGAGATCGAAGCTAAAAAAAAAACACGCCTATTGTTGGTAAGAAATATCGTCACCTCAGTATTTGAGTGATCTAAACGACAAAAACATAGTTTCGAGAAAACGACGTTTTAAGTTTGAAAACGAATAAAACAAAAACCTTCAGTAAGACAACCATTAACTAAATTTTTTAATTTAGTGGCTATTGAGTTCTACTTACACTTTAGTTCTTGTTTCAATTGGACAATTAGTTTTTTTGTAATCTCAAGTTGAAAAAAAGGAAATTGCATATGTGGCATGATTTTTTTTCCAAATAAAGCGTATTTGTATGGTATGAGGCACTTTTTGAGCAACTAATGTGGCATTTAAATACTGAGCGAGACTGTGACTTTTGAGTGCGTATGTGGCATATTTTCATACAAAAGTTAAAATAAAAGCTTTTTTTTAAACTACTGTTATTTTATTTTTCTATTCGTTTTTTATGTTAAACTTATTTTTTTATGTAAAAAACAAGGTAAGTTATCGTTTCAAAGAAAAATAATTCTGTAATATACTAACGTTTGTTTATATCGGGGATCTAAAAACCCAATATTTCAGGTCTTTTTTAAATTAATTTAGTGCCTTCAAAGGGTAAAAAAGGAAAACAATAAAATAAAATATCTATTTTATCCAACTTTAAATTCAGATCATACTTGTACAGAATATATTATTAAATAATTATAATGCAGAAAAACCAAACATAAATTGAACAGTGACTGTCTATAAGGAATTTATGAAACCGAATGTATTGTATGTATCACTTATGCACTGAATTACAAATTTGACTTGGAGCTTTGTTTGTATGTATCACTTAAACACTGAAAAATTATTATGCATATGAAGCACTTTTGAGGGAGAATTGTATGTTTAGATCATTTAAGCACTGAATTGGTGTTTGTCAATGAAGCATCATTTTTGTTCAATTGTATGTATAGGTCATTTAAAATGTTTAAGAAATTTAAGAAAAGTTCATACGAAAATGTGACCTTCCCATATGAAGGCTTATGTGGCAGACCAATACTGACCATTAATCCCCAAAAGTGCGTTTAGATCATTTGTAACACTGATATCTTTGGCAATAATGGACATAGGATGGATTTAATTACACCAAAAGAAAGATCTCCTTTTTGTCTCTTAGAAATCATTCCTAACTCAAAAATGGCAAAAATGCAAATGTATCACTCAAATACTGAGGTGACGATATTATCTCGAAAAATGGAGATCGAGATTGCTTTTCATGTTCGATTTGCCAAAAAAATATAACTTTTTCTCTTGATCTGATACACTTTTGAGAAATCTCGATATTTTCTCAGTTATACACATAATTTCACTAACACCAATATTTATGACACACAGCTGGTGGTTACGAGTTGTTTATCTTTGGAGGGATTGCCTTTTTAGCTGAATTAATTATTTTACGCGTGTATTTTATATTAAACTATCAAGAATGCGTTATTTTAAAGTATGAAAATGAATTGAAATGGATTTTTAGTCCAAGAAAATATATTTTTGCGGTCAACCCAATACATACAAGAACCAATCAAATTTGGATCTAATTTTCGATTTGGCAGCAAAAATCTGAGATCTCAGATCACAATCTGAAAAGCCAAATCAAAAAAGACATAAATCATATTTTTTTTTATTTTAATTTCGATACTAAAGTATCTATATATCGATATTTGACTATAGCGCATCCCTAAATAATGCCTTAAACTTCACTGGTTGATTTTGGCTCGTAGTGTATTTTAGAATTGTATAGGTACAGTCGTGTCTAGTTGTGACTAGAACCTAATCATGTGAATGGATTGAGTATAAATGGGGAGTCAGAACCGACATCTAGTTGTTCACTCTTTTTCCAATTAACATTCTGAACAATGCGATTTCTGTTACAAAAATATTCAAAATGATATTTTTGTACGTTTGGGCCGCCATTGTTGGTTGTTACTGCTGTTTAACGAGGTACCTACCTACTTGCATTGTAATGTGGCAAATCAAAGCCTTACATTCGTGAAATTAGTTCATGTGTAGAATAATTTACTCGGATTGCAGATTGCTAGGATACGTATCTACCTAGTTGCTGTTATTTTACTTGGTAATTCACCAAAACTGACAGTTACAATGACTAGAGACCAAATCTAGGGGACGTTCAAGTAAATATTTAGTTTATCTAGTAAGTCTGACAGGTTGTCCGACTTGATGTAGGTATCTCAGCTTTGATTTTCTTAGATCGGTCATAGGAACAGCTGTTTCAGTTGACGTGTTCATCGAGGGGTAGGCGACGAATCTAGTCAAGACATTCGTGAATCGTGTCTGAGTACTAAGTTGACAGTTCTCATTTGTGACTGACGGAGGAAAAGTGCCGTTCCTGATCTAGTTTTTGCGTTCGAGTTACATCTAATCCAGACCAATCTAATTTGACTCGAGAGAACTATAGATTTTTGAGTTTGCCCAAAGCTCTAAGCGCCTCTTTTTGATGTTGTCAATTTGTCATAAGTTATGAGGTATAATTTTGTGCGACACAGGATTCTTAAATTTTTGTAGGTATTAGGTATGTTCCCTTACACATTAGTTAAATTTAATCAAACTTCGTTCCTTTCTACCCAACGTATGCTTAAATGAACGCAGTTTTATTGATGTTTTCGAATGCATTGTCGTTAGGGAACAGACATATTATATGTTTGACTTTATTTTGACGTCTATGAATGTGTCATAGGCAACTTCACTGGCTTTTCTGCAATAAAATGAGGAACTTCTCATTAGTACTTGTACCTATGAAGCTATTTAGTATTTTCGACTTTAAATTTAAGAAAAGCTTACGATTGAGAAATTTGTTTAAAAAATATTTCTGATGTGACAGAGACGTGGTTTCTGTATTTACATTAAATCGCGATATTTTAATACAGACTTTGAAAATTGTTTTTAAATACCTACCATAATTTTAGTGAATTATTAGAGGTATGTTCGCTCTATAATACTTGTAAACTTAATTGACGAATGGACAAGTTTTCCTGTGACATCTGGTGGATAAAAAAGGAATAAGTAGAGGCCTATTGAATTTTGACGTCTGCTTGTTTTGCAAGGGCCGTGGATAAGGAATACGCGTGTTTTCGTGTAAGAAAATTAATTATTTGTCTATTAAAAAGTTGACCAACTAATTGAACTTAACTTAATTTGCAAGTGTAAGTACCTACTACTTGTCCGAAATTTGTAGTTTGAGTCAATTATTAGGTAATCTGGTAAAACTAGCACAAAAGTCTGTTCAATGTAATGTAAACAAATAATAAATTTGCTTTTGTTTGTATATTTTGGTTGCTTTTTATTTTATAAAAAAAAGTGGTGATTGTGATTTTTACAGATTTGCTTGCTCCATCATCAAGATGGAGGATCCAGCCAGCTTAGAAGTTTCTATAATCGTCACAATATTGCTCTGTGTATTAATTGATTATTTCAGTGGTGTTAAAAGGTCTGCCGCGAAGGCGAAGAAATAGTGAAAGCTAACTGGATACATAAGATTGGCCTCTCCTCACACGCAGATGAAGTTACTGGGCCCCTATGCTACGAACACTCTCAGTACAGTTGTTGGATGGTTCTTCTGTATCAGTAGGATTCTCCGCTTAACTTTTGGGTTGATGTGTCATTATAATTGAGCCGGTCTAGAGGATAAATTAAAAGTCTTATCATTAAATAAAAGTATGGAAACGAAATGTAGCAACTTGTAGTACCTTCTTTAGGCTGGGAAAGGTTCATTTCGTATTCCGTCGCAAAATGTCTTTAGGTACCTATCTTTAAAGTAAAGACGGCAAATGGAAAAACTTCGGGAAACTTTTTCCCCATCCTAAGCACAATACCCCATTTAATCAAAAGAACTTATTTAGAGCTCCGAACATCTTTTGGAAGACCGAACAATAAAATTCCCTCTTTACGATATGAATCGCATTGAGGAACGCCACAATACTGAGCTCCGATTGTTTTCTGCATTTTCTACAAAATTAAAACTTAGTAAACTAAACTTATCGTACTCACTTTTAAGATACCTATTATTTTTCTGTTATAAAATTAATCTTTTTTTTTATAGTAAATATGGTTGAATTAAGTACACAATTTTTTACAATAGATAACTTCTTGGTTTTTCATAGAAATACGTACCTACCAGCTGTCAAAATCTATAGAAACATACCGATGCGAAAATTTGCCGCCAGGGTTTAGCCTTCATTCATCAATTTTAAATTTTAAACAGACTTAAGCCCGAAGGCGAGCAACTGTCATTCTTTGAAGTTTATGGTCTGAGTGTGTATGTCTATAGGTGACAACTTCAAGTGACAGTCAGCTTTCGTGCACTCTTACCGATATTGATTTCCCATTCAAATTTCGAAATACAATTCTGTTTGTGAATATAGGTAGGGGAGAGGTGGTCACCTTAGGACACTTTTTACAAAAATCGCTCTAGATCCATTAAAAAGCGGAGTATCCCTTCGGATCTTGAAAATTTTTATAACATGTTGTTTTATCTTTGAATCTTATATCCAAACTTATATGTATAGTTATGATTTATATATTTTTTATTTATATTAATAATCTCTTTAAAGTGTCCCATTCTGCCCCTCTGGGGGGGCACCTTATGACAACCATGGGGCAGTTTTGGACACGTCTAAAAAAAAACGCTCATTAGAAGCGGTTTCCTTCTTTTTCTTGTAATTTCTGACCACTAGTGTAGAGATAAGCCTAAACAAATAAAACCAAAAACAACCACAATGAAATAGATTGTTCAAAGTGATAAAAGGGGGCAGATTAGGACATGCCCAAAAGTTCTCCTCGCGCATTGTCCAAAAGTGCCCCGAGAGGGATAAGAAACTAAAAACTTCATATATTTTTTTAGAAACAATGTAAATTGTTAATATTTTGGTTGAATAACATCGCTACACATGTAAACAATATACTTGAACACTTTTAATTTGTAAATTGAGCATAATGTTAGAATAATATGCTTGTCTAGGAATAAAAAAAATTACAACCGTCGTTTGGAAGCACACTTTTCTTTTTATTTTATTTTTTAAAGTTGGTATCGTTTAGTACTTTTTCTTAAGTTGTCCTAAACTGCCCCCATCCTAAACTGCCCCCTCTCCCCTACTTATCTCAAACATAATTATGTCAAATCAAAGGTCCAAGCTCGCCCAGTCTTTCTTCTTTGATTCGTCGCTTCGTCTGCAATGCTGGAAAGGGTAACTAAAATAGGTATTTAGATTAATTAGAACATCAGGCCTGTGATCTCAATACGCCTTTTATAGCATTGACTGCAAACAAACGGATGTCCCTGTCCAGTCCAGAAGACCAGAAGTCCATCAAAAGTCGATCAAATTGGTCTGGACCTAGATGTACCTACCCTAAACACAAAAACTAGGTTATTTTTCTATATCTAACTGACACAAAGGATTGCCCCGTGCCGGCTACAAACCATCTTACCAGGTATAATCCGGCTTTTTATTTATTTACCGATCAGTCAAACCCGATATCGGAACATTACTCATCGAATCAAAAAAAAAACAATCCAGATGGGTGTGAAAAGTAATCCGAGACGAATCCAGTTCCAGACTCAAACACTGATCTATAAAGCTCTTTCTTCTCTGTACCTATACTACACATGCCCCAACCATAAAAAAAAAAACAATGGAACTACAAGCCCGCAGTGAATCCTATTTGTCATACGTTATATAGGTTTTCACGACAAGAGCATTCGCAAAATCATCAGCCACCAGAACCTCTCGCACATTGTTGCGCTAGAACCTTGGAGTTGTGGACCTGCTGCTAGTGAGCACAAAGCACAAAGCACAAACACGTGAACCGTGAGTCGATGAGTTTATAAATAAAATTAAGCCAAACCGCAAAAAAATAAAATCAAAACTGACATCGGAAAATAAAAAAAAAATAAAAAAAAATTAATAACAATTCAGCGCGTTTCGGGGTAGATATAGACACCAAGTTACATACCCTTCGCCGCGCGGTAGATACACACAGATGCAACTATAGATTCTCGTATAGTCGGCTTGCGGACCACAAGCATCAGCTTTAGTTTAGATTACTCATCCTTTTCGATCGACGGGCCAGGGCAACCGTCAGCCAAATCAAAAAAAAAAAAAAAAAAAGGAGAACAAAAATATTTTTCTCCTCCGAGGTATTCTGTTGGGGATTTTGCCTTTGTCTCAGATTTGTATTTCTTCTTCGTAATTCTTTTTCAATAACCTCTAGTGGCACTTTGATAATTGGCCAAACGGACGATCCGAGCAAGATCCATTGTTAGAGACACGCAATATATACAGAACCATTATAATGTGCGAATGCGTCTCCGTAGCCAATTACACAACGAACGATCGCGGCAATCGAACCGGCTGCGGTGAGCCTTTCCCTATTGCTTGTCAATTAGATGATGGACTGGCGCGACGCCAAGACAAGAGAAGTGTTTTCAAAAGATCTGTTGTGATGACGATGCCTGGGGTCTTGCCAAGATCATTTTGGTTTCATTTTAATACATTTGTGGATTATATTGCATAAATGTCGGCTGTTATCTATCACTCCAAGTTGCTTGACTGTTTTGTTTGTATGTGCAGCCAACTCTTTTGCCGGTCGGTATAAAATTTGAAATTGCTAACTCCCGCCGCGGTTATTCCCCTTTATGGTTCAGTTGATTTTTCTTCCCATTAAAACAAACGCGGAAATTAGCATATTTTTAACGCTTTTTCCAGTTTGAATGTACCAGCTGGTAGTTTCTTGTTTGTCTCTTGCGATTTGCAAAAGTGCTTTATGTTCTCTTTCATGTTCTTCAAGAGCGAATTGTGTGTATTGAGAATTTGAGATTGACTCAAATTTCGAGCAACTCACCTTAGAGACGATCGCTGAATGGAGTGCTGCCACTTTTTTTTTTCGTAGCAAAACAGAGATCTGCGCGTGTTATTTAAAATAGGTAGTAGGTTTTTTTTTTGTTTTGGTATAGGCTGTCTTACATGTCATTTACTGGTAAATTGACTGACGTTTTAGAAGGCATTTGTGAAGTATAGAACTATATTAGCTTCGCTTCAAAACTCATGCAAATTTCCATTCCTGGTATTTGCATATGGATTTATTAAAAAAAAATCTATTTCATCAAAACATTAAGACTCAGTAGGAGGTATCTGAAATGAAACAACTGATATTCGGTGACAAATCATCTCAGGACCCCAATTCTCTAATTCCGCATAGGAAAATTCGTATAGGCATGGAAAACACAGACGAGTAACATTCGAAGAGGAATTCTCGTAGTATGCGGATTTCGAGAATTGCAAATTTCAGGTTTTCGCATGGCATCGGAGATTTTGACAGATAAACGTATGCGAGAATTTTTGAGAATTGGGGTCCTGCGCTTATGCGAAGTTAGTATTTGCGGGAGCGAGAATAGCGAACTCACGAACTAACTTAACGTTGAAAATGTTAACATTAACGTTGGAAATTTTTGTTAATCAATACTCACCCTACTGAGTTTCTGTTGGAGTCATGTCTATGTCTAAATGATGACGTTCTAAAATGAAAAATTTTTCGTAGATATTTTGTCCTTTTGGCCAAAGGAAATATTTTTTGCTTTTCATTTCATTTATTTCAGTTAATGGTACAACCTACATTAAGATATACATAATCTTTAAGTATAGTAGGTACTTCAAGTACAAAATGAGTAGCACAAAAATATATGAATGCAACTCCTTTAAAGCGATTTCGTTCCAATGTCATAAATTTAACAGAAGAGCCACCAGAACTCGCATTAGCTTCCTCTAAAGGTTCGCAATTTTTTCCTTCATTCACGAATCCTTGACAGTTCTACTATTGTAATTCGCAACGACGGGTGTTTTCATAAACGTCGAATATCTGCGCTAGTACAATCGTCTTTCTTTTTTGTTGCATTAATGAATACACTTATTCTGCAGCACGTGTGCAGGCCTGCTTTAGTACAATTTTAAGTAGTCACTGAATGTTCATAAGCGTCAGACAAAAATAAAAAAAATCATTATAATAGTTTTGTTTTCGTGACATTCCACGCCGCAGCTTCTGTTTCCCTTAAAAAAACTTAAATTTAATTCTGAAAACACATAAAAAATTGCCCATAAAACTCTTTTTTCGCACTTTACAATTTTTTACCTCCCGCGCTTTCTGCAGTCAAAAAAATATGAATGCACAATCTGCCAGATGCTGATGGCATTTATGACGTTTACGAACATAACGTCGGCTTTTTTTCAAAACCTCGTAAGTCCGAATTTTATGAAAAAATGACATTTAATGGAATCGTGAGGAAAAAAAATTGCTGAATTTAAATATCAATACCTCGTAGCTCCATCATAATTCCTTTTGCCTCTATCAACCAGTTTCAAAACCTCCTAAGTCTAAAATTTCCATTAAAAACTCGTATGTCTATCGTACGTCTTACTTTAACAGTTTCCTTTTTCAATTTTTTAATTTTTCTATTTTCGACTTACGAGTTTTTGAAAGAAAGCCGACGATAATCTTCTGCAATTCATCCGAGTATGGAACTATGTCCCATCTAACATGTTCGATCAAAAATCTGACTTTATGATCACGTCTTACGCAGATCTTAGTTAGGCAGACGTTTAAGAAAACACCCGACGCCAGCGTCAACGATTAAACACAAAACATGTGTCGCTTAAGATTCTCAGATGAGCTTGTCAGGGAAGGAAGTAGTTTTGTTGGGGAAGAATTCAAATCGAGCGAAAGGCAAATCCCTTGGTGTGCTGTAATTAGTGGCACTGGGACATAAGTCCATATTTTGTTTTTAAAAATGGGACATAAGTCCACAATTTTCCACACAATCAAAATAAAGGCCAAATCCAACGCTGCATAAATATTTATTTTACAAAGTAAGGATGAAAATAAAACGGTGTCTCGAAATTCGGTCTTATTTCGCTTTGTGAAAGTGACTTAAGGCCAAATTCTAGCATCTGAGAAAGCGTCATTAGGCACTTTGAGAGAGCGTCATCAGGCCAAATATATAGAAAACTTTATTGGTTGCTAGGACATAACTCGGAAATGTCCATTGAGAATAAAATTTTATTATATAACCAGATATTGAAGCCTGTTTGGACATATGGTGTCCAATTATGGGGTTGTACAAGGAAGACAAATGTAAAAATAATACAGACATTCCAAAACAAAGTCCTTCGGGCAATAGTAAATGCCCCATGGTATATTAGAAATAATGACCTGCATCGTGATTTGCAGACTGATCTTGTAACGGAGGTAATTAAAAAGTACGCAATTCGTCACAATGAGCGTCTGCAGATGCATATTAATCCTGAAATAGAAGACGTCTTAAATGTACGATACAATATTCGTAGATTGAGAAGAATTAAACCTCACGACCTTATAATCTAAATAATGAGAACCCGTATTCAAATTGTAATACCTTCTCAAACTCAACTGAACGTTGAAACTAAAATCATTTGTCGATCTTTCTTTGATTGGTCATGATTAAGGAGGTGTTTTTAGTGCGGTTAGAGTCCCACACTACTCTGGGTTTCTAACCCCACTGTGTCTTTCGAGATTTTCACCTTCAGTAACAAAAAAAAAAAAAAAAAAATCAGGCCAAATCCGAAAGGTGATATAAGGTCAAATTTTCACTAATTTAGATTGAAGGAACTTTGCATATCGTCAAACTCGCACTCACCCCGTAATCCAGAAGTTATCCCAAGCATCAAGGGGGTTGCAGGGGGACAGCATGCTTCCCCTTACGTATTCCATGTTGAAGGGGTACACTTTGCAACAGGTACAGCATTTCTTTAAGAAAAAAACATGTTAGATGGGACATAGTTCCATACGGATTTGCTATGAACTTATATCCCCCTTCGGTGGGTTGGGCCGTATTATTTAAGAACGCCATATTGGCAATACGGGAACTGTTACTGACAAACGCAACAGGGCCATAACAAACGACTTACTACTGCCGGAATGGATGAACGGCGCTTGGTGAACATGTGGTGACCACGAGCCACAATGGATATTGTGAAGAAAGCGTTTCCCGGTCGCGTAAAATCTTCCATTTCGGCGATATCGCTAGGCCAGTAAGATCGCCCGATTTAAACCATCCCAGACTTCTTTCTTTGGGCCTACTTCAAGTCGCGAATTTATGCCAACAAGTCATGGAAAATGTGATAAAACGGACACAAATGTGTATCAACACTGGCGGCAGTCACTTGACGGATATCATCTTTTCCACTTAAAAGAAAAAATTGTAATGGTCCATTAATAAAAATTTTCATTACTCAAAATCATCTTTTTTTTTATTCAGTAAAAACATAACTTAAAAATTAAATTGGATGAATAATTTTGCTCCACCCTATCATAATATTGGGAAAATTGGCAAGACCGTCGCAAGGTATCAATACAGGTGCATGATCAATTTGAAAAACGTGTATAGTACTTTGTAGATTCTACTCATACGGATACCCAAAGCAACAGACAGTTGTGATTCTGAGCAAGTCAAAAAAAAAACTCCCAATTATTTACTCATATGTATACCTCAACGCTTAGCAACAGCTGTTGCCAAACATGCCCTCCATCCAATAGATAAGATTGATTAGAAATACATTACACTTCATACAATAATGTACGGCTGTAGAAGATACGCAATCGTACCTCACTCAAAGCAACAATCACTCAATCTAAAAACTCAATCTGCTCATTGCATTCTCTTTGAGTATTGAGTCTGAGTGGATTATATACATTTTTAATTTTTTTTTCATAGTAATTTCAGTGAAAATGGCTTCTCTCAGTTTGAGTTCGACTCTTTAACTCGGCGCAGTTGGTTCGTTTGCACGCACGTCTGTCGGTGATAAAGCAGTTTCTTTGAAATATCTTGTTTATTTTTTTGTTTCATAGGAACAAACTGAAAGGCGTTTCACGGCCTCGATTAGAGCACGAAGTGTGCATCACAAAAATTGCAATATCAATTAGAATGCATCCAAAAGAAAAAGTGTAGTAGATTTCATCGGCAAAAATAAAGAAAACACGGCGACGCGACACGTACCTAACCTACGCCTTTCACTTTACCTGTTCTAGTGTTTAACTACCCTTTTTGTTTGTTTCTCTATATTTTTTTTCGGGTTTATCTATTTGTACGAGTAGATATAGATATAGATAGGTACTACTATCCGCGATCGAGTGAAATTGTTTGGTTAAATTTATTGTATAAAAAAGTGGTGTCCCAAAGTGAGATAAAGAGGAATACCTGTGGCTAAATACGAATAGTATCTCATTGGATACTTGTTGTGTATCTATGATATGGATTACCATCGGAATTCCGCATAATCGGCACATAGTTATAAAACGTAAGTAAACAAGGATGAACATGTAATTTTGTCCATAGCACGCCCCCCTTGTTCCAAGAAATTCCAATCAAATCGACACGATGATGGCAGTGCAGATCGCTTTTAATGATTCTGGCAGATACAATTTTTGTTCCTTTCACAACATTTTTCCTGAGATGATTACAGACTCGGCTGGCGCGGCATACCGCCGTACCCACGGCAGTCTTTTCTTTTTTTTTACCTGTGCTAGTCGCTAGTGTGCTCGACTGACAAATGCAACAACAACTAGCAGCAGCTGCTGGTGCTGCTGTTGCCGGTCGTTGCTCAACGCAGTACCCCCCTGTACACTGTACGAACATGCACATACCTGAAGAAGATTCTGCTTCTGCAGACTTAGGGGCAGAGCCTTGCAAGGGAGTTTTGGGATTTTACGTTTTTTTTCCTCTTCTCAGAATGGGAACGCTAAGAAATCCGGCTTTTGTTTACGTCCTGCTGAGGGAATTACAAATTGTGCGCACAAGACGCAGCAGCAGGATGATCAACTGGTTCGGGCGATGGGAAAAAACTCCCGTCCCAACATGAAGGATACTTTAAATTATTCTTTTCTCAAAATTGGTTCTTTTGCGTACCTATTTTAACCATTTGTCCTTAATCTGTTGGTGATTTTTATTTTACTTTTTTCACTAGGATTTTCGTGTATATTTATACTTGGTGGTGCTTGGTTTGGTAAATTGCTCCATATAATCGGGTGGATAAATGCGTCCACCAGGATGTTGCAATTTTGTGTTGCTCTTGGCTTTGCATTTGCCGCCATCGTCAGATCATGGGAGATTATCTTGTTGGTACTTTATGGTACAGAAAGGGGTAGCCGAAGAAAAGGCGGACGCTGATTGAAAAGGAGCAAGGGAAACTGCACAAGTGCTAAGACCTAGAAAGTTCTGGTTAGGTAAAAAGGGAAATTGAAAAAGAGTTAATGAATTGAAAAAAATATTCTGCGAAGTAGGTAGGGATAGGGATCTCTTGGCCGATTGGAAGATTAAAACAGTGGCTGTATTGTGAGGCTATGAAAATCCGAGTGACTTTCAAACTAAAAGAGTTGGCAGAATGGAACCTACAGAAATAGGAAGTTTAATGGAAATATGAATGACTTCGGTCCATCGGTTTGACTATTGTTTACTAGGAAAAGTAAACAGTTAAAATTTGTTTCAACAACAGAAACCTACTCGTGCTTTGGAAGTAAATTCAGAGCAGTGCCACATGAAGCGTGGTAATTTTTCCCTTTTCACGTACTTAAATTCCCTTTTAAAATTCCACGATCGTTTTTTGCCTCAAAATCCAGTTTTTAAAAGTAAAATTCGTATGACAAGGAAAGAAAATCACGGTTAATTAACCATTAGTATAAAAATCGCAGTTTGTAAAATTATTACGATTATTTTTTTGGTACTTGAAATTTTTGATAAAAGACGATTTATGAGAGCAGTTTTTTTATGGACATTCAGAAGTGGAGTTTTCATGAAATTTCAGCAAAAATGTGTAGTTTGAATGCTTTTTGTTAGATTCCTCAAATTCCCACGATTTGGTGCTTTTTCCCGTTATCCCACGAACGGCTTTTCGGACACCGAAATTCCCACAAAAAGGGATAAATCCCACGATATGACAACACTGGTTCAGAGGCCGAATCGTGTTACTTACACGTGACGGAAAATCGACCTAACTTCTGCGTTTTCACAGATGCGACGATTGGACCGCTTGAGCAAGAAGTGTAAAGTTGTTCGGTCGCTCCCAAATTTTAGGTGCTATGAATAAAACGTAGCAATTGCTTTTACTCGAAAGAAATGTCAAAATCGAAACATTTGCTACGTTTCATATGAATAAAAACTGATTGGAGCTAATACCTACCAACTTTTGACATTTTGACAATTTTGTCTGCAGGAAGTACGAGACTGGCTGCCTGCATAAGCACCTTGATCCCGCATTTTGCAACCTCATTCTCAGACCACAAACTAAATAAGAACAGGCGAACCTTTTCAAGACGATTGTTTTTTTTTTTTTTTTTTTAATTCTGACTTTTAAACCGCGATAAGAGGCACGTCGACCTGAGTAGATCTATTGAGCCATATGATCAGAAAAATTGTTTAGGCTATTAGAGTTTCTACTTTCCTAATTTGGCTGATAATACTTTCAGGAGAGGATGTCTTTACTTCTTCTGGGCTTATTATTTCCCTGAAAAAGAAATTCCTTCTAATACCATAGAGGGCTGGGCATACACATAAAATATGCTCAGTTGTTTCGTCTTCTTCTAGACATAGGCGGCACTCCGAGGAGTCGACTACGTGTATTTTGTTTAGGTGATATCGCAACCCATGGTGCCCTGTAAGCTAGCCGACTATAAATTTTTGACATCGTGCCTATGTAGATTTCAAATCTTTTTGGCATTGTTTTTGAAAGGTTGAGTGACTTTTTTGGCCTGTCTTAGGCCTGGGATGCTCTCCCAATGTGAGTTAAAGTTATTTTGTTCCCAGCTTTTTATAGCAAAGTTTGCCGCTGATTTAGGGATTGCACAGTTGAGTCTAGGTCCTGTGAAAGGTGTTTCCGAACCTCTTCTGGCCAGTTCGTCGGCTTTTTCGTTTCCTTCAATTCCCTCGTGGTCAGGAACCATATTTTGATTTTGTTTCTGGTACATATTGTTTGGAGGGTATTGAAGCAGTGCAAGACTGATTTGGAGTCAATGATGGGTGAGCTAAGGGCATTTATAGCTGCTTAACTATCCGTGAATATATGGATGTTTGCGCCTTTTATACCTGAGTTGTAGATGAGGCTGCGCATTATTTAATGGCGTGGAGCTCTGCTTGAAATACGCTTGGGCTTCTGCCCATTGGTATCGAGACAGTTTGGTTAGGTCCGAATATACCGGCTTTGACACCTGAGTCCATTTTGGAACCATCGGTATACCACTTTATGCCTTTTGGGCAGTTTGGTGGGCTACTGACTGCTACCCCACGCCTCTCTATTAGTGATCTCCGTAGAGAATCTTATATTAAAACATTAAGTTTTTGGTCTGTGATTGCGCAGGTCACGTCAAGTTCTGCAATCTCTGAAAGAAGGGTCATCAGGTCCGAGTGATCCCCGATGTCTATCTCCTTCATTTGAAGCAGATTCGTGGTCCTGCATATTGTCACTTTTTTGATGTCAATGTGGAGGGGTGTTAGTCCTATTAGTGCTTCTATAGCAGCTGTAGGACAGGTCCGCATAGCTCCGGAAATGCCTAGACATGCTAGACGCTGTATTTAGTTGAGCTTTAAGATGGCGGTTTTCTTAGTTATCAACGTCCATTGTAACTTAAACGTTACTATTGTAACACGTTTTTAAACCCTGGTGCTGGCTGGATATCCATAACAGTTCTATTTGAAGTTGCAATTCTTTCCTACAAGCTCGATGCTGGCGATGCTGGCGCGTGTTTTCTGAACTCAGCACCATTCAGTTTCATATGAAAAGGATTAGGCAAACGTGTACCTAATATCTGTGAAATCTCTAATTACACTTCTTTGAAACAGGGAAAAATACTAATCACCAAATGCTGACAGAAAGCAATTTGTTATCACCATTGCACTTAGATACCCATCTAACAAAATGCGTTCGTAATCAGCTGATAAAACACAAAATCAATTCCACGATTATACGACACACACACAGGTAAATTAATGTTTTCGTATTCCACTCGAGGGCACCACACACACAGCAAAATTCAAATTAAATCACTTTGATCGATGATCCGGAAGGGATTTACGAAAACGAATCGATTCCGAAGAAACATGTCATCCTAAGCCCCAAACACAATGGCGTGCAAGTCCCTGGCCTTAGATTGTACTCAAGGATCTACCTACATTTATATGAAATGATAACAACCCTAAAAACTCATATGTCTCGGAGATTACGTTTGCGTATCTCTCCTATCCGTCCCAACACCTGTTCAATGGATGGATGAATAATTGATCGATTATAATTTGTCTCAAAACAGGACAGTCTTTGGAAACAATGTTTTGTACACAAAACGTCAGAATGAAAGACGGCTTTTTCGATTTTATGTCACACGGCCAGAGGGCAGAGGCAGAGGCAGTATATTAAAAATGAAAAGGTGGATCAAAAAATATAAACAGAATCCGCTCTGATAAGGGTTTGCACACTGATGGGAATTTTTTTTTATTTTGCAATGGCATTCTGGAATTGCCTTTGCGGCACGTTTTTAATTAAAATCCTCCCTACAGACAACAGTGGACACCCGCACCCGGCCCACAACAACATTATTGTCATCTCGGTGTCTGTTGTTTGAAAAGTCTGCTTAACAGCTTTGTTATCGATGTGAAGTATCTTTAAATGTCCAGTTTCAATTTTAGTATCTAATTAGATGAAGATGTCAGATGGATACCAACGTCCCCCTGTTATCACCCTACACGCTTTTATCAATGGACGACTGAGACGTGATTAAAAATGGCTTTGATTTTGCCGTCTATACCACGAGTGATTGTAGTTGAATGGCAGTGCCACCTTTTTGCCCATAATTGGAATTGGTTGTTAAAAAGAGGTGGGAGCGGAGAGGCTCGGTCGTTCAGTGATTTCTGTGATTCGATAAATGTTGTTATCGTTTTCGTTGTGCGTACCTAAAGTGTGTGTTTCGACTTGAGGTCTATATTTATTGACGCGGTTCCATGTTTTTGTTTATCAGTGGGAAAGAGTTGTGTTTTTATTTATTTTTTAATGTTGCCCTGATTTGTTTGATGAACTGATTAAAGTGGACCTTTCTCCTTTAACGACAGCGACTATTCATTTTTTTTTTTTGTTAGTTTGCTTGGGCATCATCGTTAGGAACGGAAGTGGGAAGTCTACTTTAATGGTTTTTCTGGAGTTTTATTGAGCAGACACACACAGATAAGTTAAGTACGGTGTTGTGGAGTACCGTTGGGTTTCGAATAAAATTGTCAATGCTAACAATAAATGTGAACGAGTAGGTATTTTCGTTAATGAGTGTTCTATACTCACGTGACAGTTATTGCTGGAACGGCGGCTTTTATCGTCGTATTTTGTGTTTTTATTGGAGACAGGCAGAGTTTTATAATGAGGATGACTGTGGGGTTTTATCAATTTTGTTTGAAGTCTATGAAGTGGGATATCAACTGTGGTTTTTCTATGGAAATCGGTGTTGGGTGTTTGGCTTTGTTCATGGAAACTAAGAACACTGACAATCATTAGGAAACAACCTCGATCAGTTGGAAACAGATTAACAAAAGAAAAATTGTAATGCCAACAATTTTTAATTGTTAAAATGATTTTTTTTTTTGTTTAAACATGAAATTGCTGGCAATGATGAAAGAAAATGGTTATGGCGAGTATATTATTCTTGGGCTGAATACTTGATTCTTGAAAACCTAAAAACAGGTTATTGTTATGAAAAATGATAGCTGAAGAAAGAACTTGTAGCTTACGATTTTTTATAAATCTCAAAGTTCGCTTCGATTAACAATCTTTATATTTCTGTGGAACAAAGAATCCTGTGTCAGTTGACTGTGGCGTTTGAATGTTCCAAAAAAATAAAACCCCTAAATCCTTAAATCCAGAAAGTTCCGCCTAGACAGCGTTACCACATCAAAAAAAAAAAAAAAAAATCGAAGTGGATTTGAACCAAAAAGTGAAGTGGATTCAAGAAAAAGTTTTAGTGATATTTTTAATTCCATATTAGTTTTATGTATAACTCATTTAAGAAAAAAAAATTAAGATCTAACAACAGGTATTTTCTTTTATTTAAATAAAGTCTAGTTAGTACATAATAAATGGTTTCTCAACAGGGACGCTACAAAAGTAGAGCGACGGGACAGCAAACAACGCCGAATTTCTTGCCGCTCTTTCGACATTTCTCTTCAGTAAGGTTTGCCATTTCAAGATGGAAAGATATACGAGCCAGCAACGAGTCGAAATTATTAAAATTTACTACCGAAATTCGGAGTCAGTGGCCTCAACGTTAAGAGCGCTACGTCCAATCTATGATCGTCATAATCGTCCTAGCAGATCAACAATTGAGCGTCTAGTGGAAAAATTTGAATCACCACAGGCACAGTACAAAATGTTCCCGTGTCAGTGAGACAAAGAAGTGCCCGTAGTGTCGAGAATATTGCTGCCGCTGAGGCGTCAGTTGAAGAAAGCCCAAATGTGTCTCTCACACGTCGTTCTCAAGCGTTGGGCATCTCTGTGACGTCGTTGTGGCGAATTTCGCGAAAAGATCTTGGCCTACATCCTTACAAGATTAAACTGACGCAAGAACTGAAGCCGCTTGACCACCAGAAGCGTCGTATGTTCGTGAATTGGGCTGAGCAACAACTTGAAAATGATTCGGATTTTCATCGAAAAATCATCTTCAGCGATGAGGCTCATTTTTGGCTGAATGGCTTCGTCAATTTGGTTTGGCCCCCAATTGGATGATATGGACTTGCAGGACATGTGGTTCCAACAGGACGGCGCCACAAGCCACACAGCGAATGTCACAATCAATTTATTGGAAACCAAGTTTGGAGAACGTGCTATCTCACGAAACGGTCCAGTCGCTTGGCCGCCTCGGTCGTGCGATTTGACGCCGTTAGACAATTTCCTGTGGGGCTACGTCAAGTCTATGGTCTATGCCAACAAGCCAGAGACGATTGATGAACTTCGTACGAATATCGAACATGATATTGCAGCAGTATCGGCCGATTTATGCTTGAAAACCGTCGAAAATTGGGTTCAGCGTCTGGACTTCTGCAATCGTGCCCGTGGTGGACATGCAAAAGAAATCGAGTTCCATACATAATGGCATCGAACGTACTTTCACAGGAATAAAGAATTTCATTGATATCCAAAACCGTTTTTGTTTTATTTATTTTTATATGTTTTATTATTAAAAAAATCATTTATCTATTTGGTTATGATAACACAGTTTTTTTTTTATCAAATACAACTTGTATTTGATTTTTATATTTACATCTATATTTACATAAAACAAAGTCGGGTTAGTTACACCATTATTTATAACCCATCACCGAAAAAAAAATTTGTAAAAAACAGCCGTAATATTGATATTTTTCATTGACAAAATCGAGCTGATGTTGAAAATATCAATTTTGATATGACTCCAATATTAATTTCATATACGTTTCGAATGTAATTTTAACAATGAATTCATGTGGAATTGATATTAGAATTTTATAATATTTTAATATTAAAAATGTGAAATTGATATGATACGCATTTACTTTTGATATTGAGAACATCGATTTTTGATATTAAAATTGTGTAATCGATATAATAAAAACGTAAAATGAATATAGCTTTCATTTATTTTTGATAAGAATAATTTAAATTTTGATATTAGACATTTTTAATTTCATTTGATTTCATTTATTTCTGATAAGAATAATCTAAGTTTTGATATTAAAGTTGTTTAATTTATATGAAATAAATGTAATCAATTTTATATTAGAAATGTAAAATCAATATTCATTTTTACTTACTTATTTTAAACATTGATGTTCTAATTTTGTCCAAGCGGTGTATTTCAAACCTTAATTCATAAGTTGACTTATTTTGCAATAAGGTTTTGTTTTTTTTTTTTTTTTTTATAATCCTAAAATAGGTTTAGACGACTTTGTACGTCTTGAGTAGGTAATAAAACAATTAATAACAATTTATTTTAAAATATTTTATTTCTTATTAAACATGTTCCATCTGGAAAATAGTAAACATGAATTGGAGGACTTTTAAAGTCGGCAATAGCTATTATTTTCAAGGAGATACTTTTGGAACCTACAGAGTAAAACTGATCGTGATCTATAAATTCTCTATGTTTCGATTCATATCTATAGCTCCATAAGTATTTCAGAGGCCCAGACTGCCTTTTTACGGTTACATAATGGGTTAATTTCTGTGTTTCTGTAATTAAATGATTTACACGATAAAGTTACAAAGATTACCAAAATACGTAATAAAAACTTACACAAAAGAGCAGTAAAAGCTAGCTCCAATCGAAATTCCCTTAACAGCTCAAATAATACACGATTCTTCCGGAAGGGATTCTACGGATTTAACCTCCAAAGAATCCGGAAAACTTTGATGGTTTCCGAGATCATCATCCTCTATTATTTCACTAATGTCTGCAAAAATAAACTGGTCTTGATGTTCATCCATTAGCTCTTTTTTTAAACACAAATAAAACGAAATTAATCGAACTGATGTTTATTATGACCGTGTTTTTACAGATTTTTTTTTTAACACTAAATTAAATATTACGCAAATTGCAAAATTGCACATTAAATTAAAACACTCTACAAACAAACCGATCGCTACGAGTAAACCACTGCAAGTGTAACTGCAGTTTCAATTTCAGAATTGTTTATTTCGTTAGCAACTGCCTTTTTACATTATTCATATCAAATATGTTGGTAATATCAAAAACCTTAGGGTACCGGTATTTTGGGGCTTCGGCTTATTTTTACATGTCTCACATAAACAGTACATTTTGTCAATATTAAAAACACATTAAATCATATTGCTTTTTAATTTGTGAAGTATATTAAAATTAAAGCTTATCAATTTTACATTTTTAACATCACAACAATACGCGTAATGTAGAATTGACATTAAATCTTGTAAACATTATATTACAGAACATCATACAAAATTTGATATTGCTTATTGATATGGGAATGTAAATCGTAATTTCAAAAAATGTAAGCTTTTAATGTAAATCTGCCATGAAAATTATTAATCTGATATTTTTAATATTAAAAAAATACGTTTTTATTCAATTTTTGAAATTTTCGCATGAAATTGAAGTTGATATGACAAAAATATCAATTTGAAATTACATTTTTTTTTGGGTGCAAGAACGGCTGGAACGAACAATACGGCTGCCCAGAATAACTATTAAAATATCGAAAAGATCTACATATAACAAAGAGAGATGAAAGTTTGTATGGGGAACCGTATTTAAAAAAAAAAAAATAAACAAAAAAAAAACTGAGAAAAACGGAGAGCGTCACACCAAATAAATAAAACATAGCTAAACTAAATATATTTAATTTTTTAAATTATATAACTTACTGATTTCGATGGTTCCCATTGTCCAGTGTTGCCAGAAACTATCAAACGGAATATACTAAATTTAGAAATATACCTATATATAATTTTGTTTGTGATGGAGAAAATTTGAATCTATGACAATGGGTTAATTTTGTACATCACGAAAATTGGATGGCGGATAATTTTTTTACTATAGCTAACTTTATTTTGTGATCATAAACATGACTTCAATTTTAACTTTCATTGTTTCGGGGTTTATTTAATTACCTATATGAAGGGAATCACAATGGGTCTCGAGACCTTCCTCCCCAACTTAACCTTACATATCCTTATTTCATTCTACAAAGAAATAGTAATTTTCACATCAAAAATTGATCTATGAATTAATAGAGGGACCATTATTTGCCCTTTAGTTTATCGGTATATCGAATCTGGAGTTGCATCAACACAAATTCACTTAAATTCATTTAAAATCAGCAACTGTTTTTCCGAGATTTGATAATTTTCCTTTGGATTCGTATTGATATGGTTGAACACACTAGAGCCGAAAATCGAAAATTTTGAACGGCAAATCGTGAAAACCAGCATTTTTTTCAGGCCTCCCCCGTTACCCCTGATGTCTGAAAATTTAATTTTGTATCGAATGTGGAAAATATCTATTCAATGACAAATACTTCCGAATTGCCAATCGTCTATGATGCACACTTTTCTGTATTAAATGCTCTTCTCCAAAAACTGTCCGCGGAAATGAATGAATAGTTGGCGCAACAGGTCTGGAGAGACCCTAGGCCTGGCTTCTAACAACCATTCGTTTTGTGTGAGTTTCTCATTTTTGGAACGAACGGAAGGGATCTACAATTTTATGCCGACTCCAAACGGCTAATTGAGAAGCTCTTTCAAGACATTTATACTCTCGGATGTTTGTCAGACGTTCGCGAGAGGTAGCGCAGCGGAAAAAAACCCTGAGTCGGAATTGGGCTTTTGCGGGATTCGAACCTGGGACTACCGCATAGCAGTCCAACACACTTACCACTAAGCTACTGCGGTCCGCGGAAATAGGACCCTCAAAAACCCTCCAGAAACATCTTTATACACCTTCAGTAACGTCCAAGCATCTGCCCTATGGAAATGGACTTATATGGTGGGGGTCTTTCGTCGGGTCTTCTTTATGTTTCTCTACATCATGATTGACCTTAGGTGGTGCGCTAAAGTAGAACACGACCTCAATCAACTGGGAGTGCGCAACTGTTGTTGATTGAGGCCCAGGTTCACCCCGAAGTAAGTAATTAACATCACGACCTTCATTAATTGCCGTCTTAGGCAAAATAAACAGCTCTTGACGAAGGTAAATTTTCGCGTGACTTCCGATTTAAAAATGTCAGCAGAACTAATTTCTTCCTGCGACTTTGGATAGAGGAAAACACCTATTGAATGCCAAAACCTTGGCTGTAAAATTAAGGTGATCTGCAGAAATACTAGAAATATTAGCCAAGGAATATTTCCTGTAAAAAGAGGACAGATCCTCGACCATTCCTCTCTGCGATGGTCGTTTTTATATTTAATGGATTAAATGCGGGATCAAACTGTTCGTCTCTCAAGGCTGTCGGGTTGGTCAAAGCATGCTTTGGAGCAGAACACCCCACTCTTCCTAACCTAACCAACGCATTCAATATCCGCGTCCTTCAAGTTTCGTCCGCTTCTGTCAAAGTGCCCAAATTCAGTTCGTTTCTATGATGTAACTGCCATCACAGCTTAATAATTTCCCAAAAACACCGCACATAAATCTATACTCTTTCGAAACAGCGTCAAATACCATGTATCAGTTGCATCAACTCGTCAGTTAACACTCACCCCGCATAACCCATACCACATCACTGCCACCATTCATTTGTAATTTGTGTCAAACTGAAATAAATAATTGTTTTCATTTGCTCATCGATCATCACCGTCCATCCAATTAAGCCAGCAAATCAAAAAGACAAACAAATAAATAATAATCGAACAACTCCATCTGCATAAATGACGCCCCTCTCCCACAACAAGGTCTCCTACTCTCTTACTCTCCTTCGACATCATTTATCACCCGGCCCGGATAACGGACCCGATGGCCGATGGCCGATGTCCAAAGAGCCAGACCATCGAAAAATGGATTTCCAACAGATAATTCACTTCATCAATAATAATTGTCCACCAAAAAAAAAAAAAAAACCGAAGAAGACGTCCCAACTTATCAAAATCAATATACAACTCAAGTCGTTCAGTTACAAGGAAAATTAAAATCAACGACAACGACGGATAAGACACCGAAAATTATTCAACGCGTCTGCCTGCATGTGCATAATAACTCAGTGATCGAAACATGATTTTACACTTCTTTTCTCCCCATTTACGAGACAATAAACGGGTTAAGCGCAAAGAAGCTTTTAAAACTTTTCCCGCCGGAATGACTTTCGAAAAGATTTATTTTCGTTGGTAAATTTTCGCCTCTCTTTTGCGTTACGAAACTACTTTTTCATTTCGAAATTCTTTGGTTCCATCATTCGGTGGGCAGACGGCCTTAAATTTTAATCCACGAGTGCGAGAATCAGTCTCAATAAAATTATTTTTTATTGGAATACATAAATATCGTTGTGCCGAAGGAATGGCGATGGACGTATCTTTTACCTCTCGATGTGATTATCAATTGAGTTTACATCTTTATTTCTCGGTTTGATGTACATGTGCATTGATTGAAGTGTAGAAGATAATCCTTTCCCCCGGGCTCATTCAACGTATGAGGACCATTAAAATAATGTAATTTCGGGATGTTGATTGCAAATTATTGGCTGTTCTTAAAGTTGATGTTTACGGTGAGTACAACAAGTATGTGAGGTTTGCGAGTGGATACAATAAGACTTAGTGCTACATAGTTGTGTAGTAGGAGTGTTTCACTTCTTTGGGGCAGGTGAAAATCAACTGTCACTGCAAATCACGGCTGAAGTGAAAAATAAACACGAATGGCAATTGCCTTTTGCATGTGGAACGATGTGGAAAAAGTGATAAAAATGCTTGGGGAAGTCGCTTTAAATTTAATTGGCATTAACTTGTGACAGAAGAGAAATTGAGGGAAAAAATAAATAAAAA
This sequence comes from Cheilosia urbana, assembly GCA_946477585.1. Lineage (NCBI taxonomy): Eukaryota > Metazoa > Arthropoda > Insecta > Diptera > Syrphidae > Cheilosia > Cheilosia urbana. The sequence goes on along the minus strand of OX297854.1, from coordinate 10,237,190 downwards.
TAAATCGATGACAAGTTAATGGGACTATTAACTAAATCTGACGCGATAAATTTGAGAAAATTTCAAAGAGCCTTCCGTGACACCGAGGATGATAAGTTGTATGAAATTTCCACACGACTTCGCCCCAGTTCCAATGTAAAAAAAAAGTCATATCCATACCAAAATGTTTTCTTTTTTAACAGGTGTTGAGTTCTTTTAGTGCTTTTAGACGAGTGTGCCTATCTTTTATTTACAGTTCAAAAGGGAAGTCGTACACTCAGAAAAAAGACGAGCTAAAATCAAGAATATCAGTGATATTTTAAGCCTATTCGTTGACGAAAGTCTGGTAAACTCGAAAAATCTTAGCCCAAGTACAAAAATAGAATTTTAAGCTCATTTTTAATTAGCTTAACATTCTTACTTCAATACTATTTCGCTATTATTTTAAGAATGTGGTTCTTAGATTATGCCTGAAATAAGTTTATTTTAAGAATACAAAAGCTACGTTTTGGACCATTGTTAACTTTAATTAAGCTCGAAAACGCCGGGAATGAGAATGAATTCACCTTAAAATGAGTAGAAAATTCTTTAAACAAGAGCAAAAATCTAAACTTGAGATTGTTCTAAGTAAGCTTAAGCAGCTTGTTTCAATACTAATTCACAATTGTTTTAAGAATGTTTTGTGTGAGTTTTTCATTTTTGGAACGAATGGAAGGGATCTATAATTTTATGCCGACTCCAAACGGCTAATTGAGAAGCTCTTTCAAGACATTTATACTCTCGGATGTTTGTCAGACGTTCGCGAGAGGTAGCGCAGTACGAAAAAAAACCCTATGTTGGAATTTGAGTTTTTGCGGGATTCGAACCTAGGCCACTGCGACTACGAACGAATATCATGATCGTTTAGATCTTAATTGGTAAGTATGTACTTTTCCGTCATGCAAGTTTAAGATTGTTTCGGCTTGATTGGAGAGTATTTATTCTTATTCGATCCTGCATTTGAGGGAAAAAATAATAATTCAGATGATATGATTCCGATTTTAAAATTTTATAGGCTTGATTTAATAACAAAAAGCTTGAGTTCAGAATTTGTATCTTGCTCTAAAATTCATTCGACTTATTTTGAGATTGACCACGTAAGAATGAAGAAAACTAAGAATAAGCCTAATCGTACTAGAATTTAGCTTGCGATATTTTTCTGAGTGTATGACTTTGTTGGCGGTACGATTAATTTTATATAGTAAAGTTAGGTGTGCCCGAAAAATGTTGGTGGTCCAACAATGAAATCTGCTCTCTTTCAGAAGTCTTTAATTTTTCTATAACTTTTAAATAAGTTGGTCGGTTGCGATGAAATTGAAAGACATTATTCTCCATTGAGGCATATGCTCTGAAATGAAAAATCCATACGGGTTGGGTTAGTTTTTGTTTTTTTAACGTGATGCTGCAACAAATCTACATACGAAACTTTCTCGTTGATCAAAAGTTTGATTAGCTGTTTTCATGTTTTTTTTTGTTGACCATAATAGATTAGTGACGATCTATGATTGGAAGTAGGGTTCGCGATAGACTGATATCTGTACATAGATATATATGTACGAAATCATAGATCTGTTTTTGAATTTGCATCAGCAGTTATAAACTGAATATCACGCTGGACGTGTGTGAGGGTGTAAATGAAGTGGGATTTTCTGATTGTGTAAACTCCAAGTGGTTGGAATTATTTTAAGGTGCTCTTAGTATAAAGCCCTGGTAGGTAGTGCTTTAATTTGTTTTTGTTTATATAATTCATTTATGTAACAATTACTTAATTACTTAATTACTTATGAATTTACGATTTTTGTAAAATTTGGCAGTCACAACAGTACAAAAAATTGGAAAAAAAGATATTAGTTTGAAAAATACTATTGCTTAACTATCTAGCTGAAAACTATCAAACTCAAAAAGTTATTGTTCGGAATGTAAGCATTGCATGGTTTTTAAAGTGTTATCAAAATCGAAAATGGGGTTTTTGCGATATGAGTAGCTTTTAAAATTAGCGTTTTCGGTTATTCGAATTGGAAATTAAGGACGCTATAGTTTTGAAAACATCAATTTTACTTTAAGTGTGCAGTTTGGTCAAAATCATTAGCGCCGTTTTCAGGTAAACTTAAGAAAACAAAATTTAAAAAAAAAACAATTTTTTTTTTCCAAAATCGATTGTATTACCTACATATACAGAAAAATTGAGTTTGCTATTCAGTCAGAAATGACCATATTACATTGGAAATTTTTTTCTGTTACAATCGTTTTCTAGATTATGTACATATTGCAAAAGTACCGTTATTGGATTTTTTAGCGAAAGACTGACTGCAGTCATGTTGACCGCACCTACTTGAGCTTAAAAATCATTTATTTTTGATCAAAATCGTTATTGCCGTTCTCATGTAAACTAAAGAAAAATAAATTTTTACAAAATTCCTTTTTTTCAAAATTCCATTGAACAATAATACGGAGAGAAACTGAGTCTGCCATTAAGTTAGAAATTAATGTTGGTTACAATCGTATGGATCGTTTTCGAGATTTGTAAACATTTTTAAAGGTAGCTTTATTCGATTTTTTTTTATCGAAAAACTGAGTATACAGTCATGTTAACCTCACCTACTTATGTTCAGATATAAATTTTGGTTGAAATCGCTACACCAGTTTTCGAACAAATCAAACTGGTATGAACATTTTATATGGGAAGTAGCATTCATACTGAGGTTACTGTGCAAAAAAAAAAAAAAAACGTCCTGTAGGCCCACAAATTCCAATTCCGAAGTTTAAACCAAGCTAGGGCAGCTGAATAGGCTGTAGGCCTCGGGAGCATACGGGACAAACAGATAAACAGACAGACAGGCGGACAGAATTTGCGACCCACTTTTTTTTTAGTTCTTCTATCATCGTAATGTCAGAATTGATTAACACCTCGAGTTGTTACTACGTAATCGAGAAAGTTAAAAAATAAACTTTTAAATTTTGTTGATGAAGACCGAAAGGGATACCTAGCTGTAAAAATGTTTCTGGCTTTTTACGGGTTGATTCCTACGAGTGGGGTCGACGACGATTGTTCAAAATATAGCTCAGGTAGTTGTAACCCCAACATACATGAGTAAGAATTCGCTTAGATCGCTTAGTTATAACTTATAAGATTCAAGTTTCACACGATCCTACTAGGGCCCATTTTCAAAAAATATATGTTGACAGCTTCCTTTTAAGGCTGAAGGCGATTTTTTGAAAAATTTATTTTTAAATACATATACATAAAGCCAAGAAGACGACATTCAAGGCAGCGCGAAATGGATGACAGTTATGTAGAAGCCAATCGATTGGAACAAGCATCCAAATTCGTACAAAGTTAGGCGAATGTAGTCCAAAACTCTTATATGAACTACACAGATAGGAGGGTTTATACAACTTAAAAGAGCAATCCTCATTAGAAGTTGCCAAGCGAAATAGTGATGCTGATGAAACTTCGAACGCTTACTGGTTGAAGCTTGTTCGTCTTCGCTTTGCCAATGTAAACAGCCAGTGAAGATTTGTGTTAAAAATGGTAGGTACTTATCGAGAATTATTTTTGAAGGTGTATTTCAGATGGTTTTTCGGTGCAAACAAGACCTTAATTTTCATGTTGGTGTAGTGAGATTACTCTTACTTGTCACTGGCTCCAAAGCGACTTTGTAGATTGGAAAAACAAGTCCCAGTCGTTGCCTGAAAAAACGGATAAAATTCTGGTTGAGCCTTGACTCACTCAAGCCAGCTTATTGACATGGCCTTTCACTGAGTGCCTTATACGAGACCCTGAGCTTAGCATTCATCATCACACGGGATACCAGTGGGTGGTAAATTTTGCCAGTGCACTGCTTTTTTTCATAGCTATTCAGGCTCAAGCCTACCTAGGTTTCTGTATTTTAACAGAACGATATTTTTATTGTCAGCAGCGCTTTATTAATCTCAGGTTTACCGCTTTTATTTTAGCGAGCTCTCGGTCATTGCGTCATCACAATGAATATTGTAGCTCTAGCCGAGGTATTCTCTCAATAAAAAGTGAATTTTTTCACAATCCCATTATAAAATGCTGTCGAAGAATGGAAAGCAAGCAAAAGAAGAGCACATCTAAAAAACGGCGACTCTGCTATGCTCACCAAAAAATATCTAAACAACTCGTTCCACTTAACAGACTCAACGAATCAAATGAACCCAATGAATCAAAGGTATAACCAACGTCGTTTTGTCATAACCGGACACTGTATCTTAGGCATGCTTGCGCAAAGGCTAAAGGCTTGCCCACGACTTATGTGAAACCTGCTGAGAACGAGACACAGAAAAAAATCATCTGCACCTTCTCAGCCTTTGTTAATCTTTGGTAGGCTCTACTTTCTATACCGTATCAGTGATCTTGGTAGCAACTTTAATAGGTTTACCGAAAGTAGGTCAGTAGAAATCATCACCACCCATATCTACTCCAGTAGTGTTCACAAAGTGATTTCTCATCGCGTGTCTCTAACTAACTTCCATTGTATAGTTCTGCTTTTATGAATAAGTGTCTTCCATAGCTTTCCTTTGCGGTTTTGGTTTAGCAGTCGATACAATTCATGGCACGTCCACTTACTGAAGAGCTATTTACTCATACCGTACCCCCTTGTCCATAATTCCTTTCAAAGTCAGTCTCAATTTAAGCATATTGCGTCCTCTGCTCTCTATAGGTACTCCCCAATCTAATCTAATCTACATGTATACACCGCCAATTTCCATACACAACTATTCTCATCCTCGTTTGCAAGCCAACAATAGAGAGTTCCGCACACAAATACCCACCTAACTAACTTACCAGTTCCGAATTCGATCTATCACATCCATTGCATCCTCGTAATATACGCAAATGCTTCAGCATCCATCAGCCCGCAGCCGAAATTTGCCAAACAAGACCCGAGTAAAGCCGGCTTATGCCGGCTCAACATCTACTGAACTACTGATAGTGAGAGAGCCTATATTGAATGGTTAACTCCCCCTCCCCACCGCTCCATATAATCACGTCAATCATTTCAAATCATGAATAAATTATTAACCACGGCATGTCCTTTCTCTCATCAAACCCCAACTAATCCGAACGGCAAATACAAGAGGAACGTACCTATATATATTCGAGTATAAGCACAGAAAACCGCCATCGCTTCACCGCTCTCCATCTGCAGCATTTTCGCAGTCGTGCGTTAACGATGCCTTTGGGATAAATTTATGCCCACGTATATTCAGCTTCGGCGGCACCACGCATCCGTTGCGATTTGCGTTTGCTCATTGTTGGCTGACCTACAAAACGCCACAAAAAATAAAGGACGAAAACGGTTTATTCTCAACTATGGTCGGCTGACGACTGGTACATAAATTCACCGTGCGTACGCAATATTTTCATTTCGTTTGTTTCTTTGCTGCGAGTCTGACTGTTGTTTTTTTTTTTTATAGATTACTGATACCATACAACTGCTACTGTTCGGGGTATTATCATCGGCAACAGCACTCGTGAATGGCTTTGAAATTTGCATAAGGTGAATGGGTGTCAGTTGTGTTGTTTTATTGTTCTTTTGCTGCCTCATCATGACTTTTGTTACGAAGTCAAGTCATGATGCAGCCCTTTTTTCTGCACCGTTTACCCCTCATAGATATCCCACCTGATTACATTACATAGTCGTCTTCTTCGAGAACTGACACCTGAATGTAGTCGACTCTAGATACTTTATAGACGGTAGCAGATGCTGTATATATACAGTCGGTGGCAAAATTATTTGCACAGTGTATTTTTCATAATGTTTGCACCTCTTTAATAAAGCCAACGTTTTTTTTTGAAATGGTAAACAAAAAATAAAGAAACGAATTTCATAAGTAGCGGTAAAAATCGCGAAAAAGAAAATGGCAAAATTATTTGTGCAAAAAAATTGCATATGTCCTTTCCGGCCAATACGAATCCACCAAACAAGATCCATTTCCGAGTTACGAGAGAACATACGGAAGTCAGTCTATTTTATATATAGCTGTACCGTGTACCCATTCGGTTTCGCCAAGGCCTTTCGTATTAATGCCGCCCAATAATAATTTCAGTTATGCAACTTTAGACATAGCGTTTGAATTTTTTGTGTCTTTTTTAATGGGAGGAGTTACCACCCGTTTTCCTATACCGCTATTTTTTACAAAGTGCCACCTATTGGGCCTACAACTATCATTTCCTTAAAACTGGAACTAACCACACCAAAGTCCTATATTTCAAACTGCAACCATACACACACACACAAAAAATTTCATCAAAATCGGTCGAGTGGTTTCGGAGATCGACACCATTGACACCTAGCTGGTCCAAAAGTTTCCTATCTTTTAAGCTGGAACCAGTCATACGCATCCACTAAATTTCATTGAAATCGATTGAGTGGTTTCGAAGATCGACAACAACGCCATCTATCGGGTCCAAAATCCTATCTTTTAAACCTTAAATACACTAATACGAACAAAACGAAAGAAGATTGATAAAAATTAGTCCAGTGGCTATCGAGTTATATCGTCATCGAGTTTCACCCGAAAGAATTGTAGGTAGGTATATAAAAGAAGATTATTATTGAAGAAAATTGAATTGAACTGAAAAACGAAATATGCGCCTACAACACCACATGTTGAGGATTTTCCGACTTTTCATTTTTCCTAAACCATCCCTGATTCAAGACGAACAAAAAAAAACAAAAATCATTCAAATCGGTCGAGCCGTTTTGGAGCCTTTGCCCGACTAACGCACAGCAATTGATTTATAAGAATTGAAGATATAAAATAAAACAATAAGATTTAAATTGATTTTATTTTTGTATTTGAAGTGACACTCCTCGATTTCGATCCAGTTTATTTTTTTTTTTCAAAGTGCATTTGCCCATACAAAGTTTCACAACCTCTTTCATCCCCTTAAAGTTTTTTCATCGCGACAGAAAGTAGCCTATATCCTTCCTTGGGCCAAAACGAAAATATCACGCCGAAAGTCGTTAAAATCGAACGATCCGTTTTCGAGTTATACGCGCACACACAGACGTCATTCTCTTTTATAGATTCAGATTTTATTTTAAAGTTATACCACTTTGTAAAGGAGATACAATCAGAAATCATTCAAATTATGAAAAATACACTGTGCAATAATTTTGCCACCGACTGTGTATAGTGCGGCATAAACAGTATTTTTCAGTTTTTCTTCGCGCTGATTCAAGGCAGTTAACTGAAAACCCATACACGAGTGTAGCTGTGCTGTTTGGCTTTATTTAGCGAACGAGATCATCGCTGTAGCCTTTTTTGTTGTTGTCGTCGTCGTCAGCATCTCCATCTATGAATGGTATATGAGCATTGAACGACGCGAATGGAAATGTAACTATTGACACTATTACTGGCAGCAGGTCGCAATGACATTTTTGTCGAATATGTTACTGCGAACAGAGATGGAGAAAAAATGCCCCAGAATGTGCTTGTTTGTTGTTGGAGTCAATGTAATACGTCGCACAAGAGTACATCTCTTATGGATTTTGTGAAGCCCATTATAGGTGTATTTGCAATGGGGATCTTTTTTAAATTACACCTGACGTCAGTATAACGACGAGGATTTACAAAATTTGGTAGAATGTGTAGGAGTGTATCTTATCCTGACGGCCGGTTGCAGTGACAAGCACAAAGTTACACAGCTAAGCATTGGAACCAGGTAGAGAGGTTTTCTTTGAATATTTTATTCCTGCAACTGACAGATTTGAAATCTGCGGGAAGAACACGTGAATTCGCGTTGAGAGCTTTTTGAGCGTCATTCTCGATATATGTAATATAAAAAAAAATTCATCCTTCGCAAACAGATGTCAGACGTGTGTTGTCGTAAGAATTGTACGGCTCCATTTATGTCACGATAAGTCTTACACGGGCTTACGTTTTTGATATCGTCCTGTTCTGTAATTGTGACGTCGATATATTTATCAATGTAACGATATAAATTGAAAAAAAAAAAAAAAAAATATGTTCCCTTTCAATGCGAAAATTTATCGCTTGAGTTAAAGAACACGGGCTCAAATCAATTTTACACATGAAAGAAACTCAGATTCGGGCAGTCAACGATGTGAAAACTTAAATGAGGATATATTTCGGACTTGTACCTTTTGTAAACTTAGTAGGCCTCCATCGCTTTGACATTTCTCCGTTCACAGATTTGGCTTTGGATATCCGATCGAACTTGTTGTCAGGAACTCTGCTGAAATTAGAAACCACTCAATGGAAGGAAGTTTTTGAACATGAGCTTTTGCGGTGGCAAATTTTGGACGAAGTCTGTGCGCGATCCCCAAGACTTAAGAAAGATTTGTTTAAGTGTGACTATCTTTCCTAGGGTTGGCTGCCATAAGTAGTACAAAATTCACTCCCACAAAATATTGTTTCTTTATAATGCCATAAAAGTAACTTTCAAGTTTGACAACTCTTAGACGGAACGTGCTGGTAGTCATCAGATCCTTTGATTTCAAAGCCATACCCCGCCGACTCGATCGATTTTCATTGACAGTCATAACTGACCACGCTGACCCAAAACAACCAAGCTGAGCGCTGCATTTTTTGATTTAAAGGAGCTAACAGAAGATTTATAGATAGCTCAGCAGAGCTTGACCGATTAAGCTCAGCCAGTGTTAGAGTTGTCTACAATAAGCCCAAGCCTGTCAAGATCTGCTGTTATATCTGAGCTCTGATTGAACAGTGTTACAATTTCAAGTGCACAGCAAAAAAATCTCAAGCCATCGGAATGCCAAAAATGGTAGTATATTCACGTTTATCGAAAATCTTTGCAGACTTTGAGGCTGATCACCCGTCGTGGTTTAGAGAATGTGACTTGTGATTGTCGTATCGAACGTTTGCCTATTTTGCAGATGTAGGTGTTCAGTAGAACGCACTTAAAAGAAATAACAAATTTGCCTTTGAAAGGCCTTAGAGTCAGAAATGGTGATTAGTTATCGATCGCAAGTTAAGTGCTTACAAACAGCGGAATTAAGACTTTTGCCATAACTAGTATCAGCTCTTTTAATAGTAGGCAACTGGGTGTGTACCTGAAGCGTTTCTTACAGTACTATGGATCTTGTCTTCTGCTCGTATATAATGAATTGTGATGCAGACAGAGCTAGCTTTTACAAAATTACATGTGAAATCGCCTAATAAATCCCATGCGAACCGTCTTTTAACGTCTTCTGGAGAAACAACTTCCCAAGCACTCAGTGAGTGGATGCAAATTGAACATTACCTATTTGTCAAACATTTTAAGACTGAAATCCTGCTTTTCACTTTAAACGGGAATGTTTCAAAAGGTGGTCGGCATTTAAGTCATATCCAAGTGCAAGTCCCGAAGGCCTTCCCGCTATAGGGTAGCTTGTGTGTGAACTACAAAACATCGCGGATGTCAGTATAAATAGAATTTTTCATGGAATATCCCAGTGTGGTCGTCCTAAACGTACAAATGTCCTTGATTTTTTTCTTTTAGTATCGTTCAGAGTCTTCTAGAAAGACAGACTTTTTATTGCCTTGACTATACCGAACCCTAAACAACTAACTTATGTACTTCAAAGCATTTAGAGACTTCTACATTTGGGATACTACCATCGTAAAATGAATAACGAACTTTTTCCTCAGACTGAGAAACATCAGCGCTATACAAGACAGTTGTTTGAGAACGAGCACTGAACTGAGATCACTTTCCCAAACTCCGGAGAGATTCGAATTCGAGAGACGAATTTGAATCGCTCTCCCTGGAGGCACAGACCTTTTTAAAACCGTCAATGAAGATCTCTTTTAGGAAAGCAAAGCTAAGTTAAGTACACAAAAATGCTCAATAAAACAATCCAGACATCCAGAGTGACTTGCTACGAATCAGCCCGTAGATATGCAATGGTTTGTACTAATGCATCATTTGGCTTATGTTTCGACTTTTGGTTTGAATCAATGGTCTCCCTGTAATCGCTAGCTGAAAATGCTGTGGGGCTGAAAGTGAGTGAAATAGTCATGAGCACATCCTACACGACTTGTATTTTGTATATTTTCGGTAGCACTTATGGAACTTAAGCCAGGCCGCTTCTATTCGAGATAAGAACCTATAACTTCGAAATTGTTAAGTAGACTATGATGTTGTAAATGCGAGTGCTGAAATATTCTACTTTACTTTGCTTTACTGTGAGAAAAATGTTCATTTAACAGACCCGCAGTTGGATAAGTAAGACCTTTCAGTCAGTCTGGGAGGCTATCTAGGTTTGTTCCTCTTTCACGAGATTGGAACTTAGGAAACAAAAATATTGTCATAGGTTTTAAGACTTGTAAATATTTATTCCGAACTCGTTCCTAGCTTCAATCAGCTTTATGCTACAGTCTACACACGAGTAGGTAAAGAAGTTTATATTCGACACTCAAGACCTTATAATTTGACAAGATGCTGTGTTCTACATCCGTCTTTCCAATGCTGAACTACGACTGCGTGTCATTTGTGTTTTTCGGTGGTTGACTTTTTCAATAGCCTTACTATTTTACCACAAACCTTACGATTTACTGTGACTAACTAGGTATTTAGGCTACAACCAAGTTAGATATCTGTCATCAAAATCATAAATGAATTCGAGTTATGAGTACTATCCGGAGAGTAATCATTAAACTATTGAACATTTAAGTGGACTCTGGACTGTCCTCCGAATACGAATAGGCCCGATGTGGTGGGTGTTTCAAAAACGCTTTAATTTAATACCTACGTCTGTTGATTTATAACAGAAAAAAACTCTCTTCCACTCAAAGCAAATTAAAACTCGTGATTCCAAGTTAAACAGATCCATTTGGTTGGCTTACACTTTTAATTAAAAGCCAATTCCAACACTTGCTCAAATAGCCGGTCTCGAAGTCCGCAACTAATTGATACCTAAGCCGAAAGTACACTTTTTTTTTTGCGTCCCAAAAACAGCAATACAAAAAATAGATAGCTTCTTGCGGCCGCTTACGTAGGTCTCCAGCCTTTCGACTCAGTTTTCTGTCTCTTATAGCACACCACAAATACAAATATTTACATAACTTCAGTGGAAAAACCGCAAAGAAAAATACAAATTGCGAATTCTTGCAGCTTCCAAGTATCGCAATGTTTAATTACCCACATTGAAAGGGCTTAACGGTTGGGAATTAATTTTTGCTCCAATAGATGCACGTCGTATCTGCGGTTGGTTACCAAGAAAAAGGAGAAAACCGCTCCCCATCCAGATTGTAACCTGATTAAGGTCTATGAATATCGGTTAGATATTCGAATCCGTTGCATAATCAATTCGTTGCACTCCCAGGCAATAATAATAATTGTTATGTGTATTTAAAGCGACCCCTCTTCCGCAATCCAAGTCGAGCTGTTCGGTTCGCTCAATCCACTTCTGGGATTGCGATTGGATTTATTCCTACGCATGTTCGCTTCTGATTATTATATCCACGAGATGCTGCTGATGTTAGTGGGGCACGTGGTTGAGACGTTTCTGTGTTCGCTGTGTGGGCATCGAGTGCCCGGACTGAATCGCCAAGGTAATTAATTCCTTCTTTGTTTCAGTTGCTCCTTTTGCGAATCGAATGCACGGGGCAGATCTATGAATGACTTATTAAATTTGGCCACCGTGTAGTTTCCTACGCGGGTTGTTTTTTTTTTTTAATTGCTTGTCATTCGAAGGCACACCGAACAAGACTAGATCAGGCACGTTCCCATGAAGGTAAACTCGCGCCGCCCAATGGCAATTATTTATGCATTCAATTAAAGAAATTGTTTTCACTCGAGACCGTTGGGGCTTTGTTTATGGGACTTTGAGTATGATTTTGATGAATTGGTGGTTTAATTGTGGCTGACTGGCTGTTGGCCGCAACGAATTTGCCAACAAGGAGAGCATAATGAAGCTGTTGGGTGTTGTTTGAATGGATAAATGAGGAGGGGTGTCATTCATTACAATTTCGACGTGGTGGACATATATTGGGGAAAATGGTTTGGGGCTTTATTTGGAAGTATATCAAATTGGGGTGTCATTTGTTGTGTAGCGTCTTATGGTCTAGCTTTTTAATAAATTTGGAATGAAAATTAAGGTTCTCCCAAGTGGATTTAAGATACAGTTTGCCGATTACTGAAAAAATGTGCACGACTGGGTCGCATGAAACTTTTTCCTGTACCCAAATAACCATTAAATTTCTAACATTTGTTGTTGATCTTTAGATTATTATGGACTGAAACCCTTAAAGCCAACTTATAGCAATATTTGCGTATAGATTATCAAGAACAGATTTCTGTTTTTGAGGAGATATACCTTCGAAATTGTAAAGTTAAAAGAGTTGGATTGTTAAGATTGTGGTACTTTAAAAAAAATTCTGTGGAAGTTGCGTCTTTGGGAACCTTGCAAATTTCGGAAATAGACTAGAGTTTTGTGATATACAAGAGTTAAGATGGTTCCGAATGAAATGTAAACTTGTCAGAGATTTATGTCTTTTATTAAGTCCACTTTAATGTCTGAGAAGTCGACCGATAAATAGCTACTGTGGAGATTTCGAAAGATAAGTATTTACCGTATCTAAGCCTAAGAATCTCAAGTTGGAAGCCTTACCTATAAAATATTGAAATATTGAATATGGAACCCTCAAGGTGTAAGGCGAGTTGGCAGGCCCAGAAGAACTATAGGTCAACTATTTTTACGGAAGCTCAATTCCAGGATTTGCGATCGTGGAAACAGCTGAGGTATCGAGCTGCAAACAGAGAGAGGTGGAAGGACCTGACCGAATAAAAGAAGAAGAAGATAAAATATTGAACAGAAGTCGGTGTTGACAACGTAATGTCCTTGAAGACTGACCACTTTCAATTATTTACAGATGCACTGGGATTTTCATTGGGGACCCCTACCTCGGACTTTCCTTTCTTCCAAAACTATGTCGTTCCTTGAAGCTTTTTGACAAGATAAAGCCTACATATGGATTACTGTGTTATCATTATGTCACAGCTATTATTTTATCTTTAGTAACAGCTAGGGTTTTAATATTTAAAGAGGGGGATTTTGTTTTTTAAGAATTTATAGTTGCGAACAATAACCTCATCCATTGGTAAATCTTCCCAGTCATTGCAGGGAATTATGGATCTGCCGAAATTGCTAGATTTGGCTTGTTTGTTGGTGTAGTGAAAGCCTGATCATTTGATTGCACTGTCACAATTTTAACAAACCACTGAAGAGGTTAAACCAGAAAAATCAAACTGTAGGTGTACACACCGTGGATTTGAAGACACAGCTATAACTTCACTTGGACAATTCTCGACACAAAGAGGTCTAGGGATTTTCTACGACGTTAGATGTTAAGCGGCTTCAATGTTGTAAAAATTACTACGGGACACTGTATTTTAGACAGACATGCACAAAGTCTACTCAACAGCGATATTTATGAATAAGCTGAAGAGATAAGGAAGGCTTATGTAGGAAATTCAGTGACCTATAAGTAGCACTAGCTCTGATATAGCTTTCCTAGCAGTACGAAAAAGGTTAAATGTTTTGTAAGTCTCAGTAAGGTACCCATCGCTTTTAAGGCAGTGAATTTGTTAACCGTTATTGAGTGTTGATTACAACCACTATAGCTAAACTGACCTAGGCGGCACAGCCATAGAAGGAAGGAGGAAGATCTCAACTACAGTTTGGCTTCCACAATTCGAGTCAACTTTTGAAGAATCGCTTTGAAGATCGCAGTTTTATGAACACATCCTTTTAGAAAAGTGCCATCAAAAACAGAACATTTTTGCTCAGAACTTAGGTTCTTCCAAGGCAGTCCATAAATAGCTCGTGTGAATCTCGTAAGCGTCAAGTAGAGCGAAGTTATTGTAAATGCGTGCTGAAAACTTAACTGTACTTGGAATTAATAGGAAAAATGTTAATTTAAACAGACCTTATGCAAACTTTCGGCTAGGTCCACTTCGACTATCCTGGGGGCAGATATGCTCTTTGCTGATGATCATGGTTCTCATTTTAATGAATACGAATCTAGAGGTAATGATCTTAAATGTCTACGTGGTCTGTTTCTTAATATATCCGAAAGCCTAAGAGATGTTGACTTATACCTGGTCCTCCATTAGGTACGCTATATTTGATAAAAATCTACTTAAAGGGAGTGCGAGGTATGTGATGTGATAAGTCGTGGGACAACTTGACTCCAACATTATATCGGAGATTAGATAATGAACCGTAAGCTTAGTTATCCATAAAAAACTTTCATGATATTATGGTTGACAGAAAATTATAACTTAAACAAATGAAGCTGAATAATGCAGTCATCGAACTAACTGATGAACTTATATACCTAGGTATGGCTACAAGACCCTCAAATAAAATGTTCACCTCGATCAAGTTGCCAAATAAAGCCCGTTAGGGCTATGTTAATGGTTTGGCGTCCTGTTGGCAAAAACTGAAGCACATTTCGAAAACATATTATAAAGGGGTAGTATTCCCTGTGCTCTAGTCCGAAAAGTGACCAGTACGGGCACTGGAGTAATCCGGTTAGGTTTACCTATGTTTCGGATATTTAAAAAAAAAAGTTCTACATAGTTTACATGAATAGAGCTCAATTCGAATTGGTAACGCGTCTGAAATCTATACACAGTTAAGGACTCTACACATGAGAGCGAGCGAACGAATTGCTGAAATGCGACAAAAAAAAACTTTTAATGCATTTATGAACAGAAAATTGAACATTTTACTATTCCAAGAGGAGGATAACTAATTATCCCACCAATATGTATTAAGAAAACGAGTTAATAGACAGTTTAAATAACAAAATTTCGAATTTTTTTCTATTTATGTTCTATCTCGCTCTAAGGTCCATAAGGGTGCCTGGTTTCACATTCCGTTTAAGCTCATGTTGCTTTTTCAGTTAGACTGATTTTTAACACTCTTTCATGAGCGAGGTATATGCAAAAGTTTAAGTTTTTGAGGCACATTTACTTGCCTCTTCTAAAACCCGGACACATAAAGTCTTAGCTATGTCCCAACTATCGATGGTAAACAAAGTTTTTCAAAGAAGAATAAAATCGCGAAACTGACCCAAATTGCTGCCTTATAACAACGAATCCGCCATTGTTAATGGAAAAGTGAAAACAATTTCCAAACATAGGTACTAAAGACTTGCAAACATTTTCCACTGACCATTTATGCGAAAAGTAAGCAACCTATACCCACTTACATATTTAATAAACGAATTAAACAAATTCGCAACTTTAATGTCTCACCCCAAATGCGTCATCTTCGATATAATTGTCTCTGTGCGCAGTCCTACTGGCCGTGTGTGTTTCGAATAACAAAACCAATCGCCAAATACAGCCGTAACTTATCTATAAATATCCACAGTAAATGCATTAAATCAAAATTCAAATTCACGTCACATCGTTCGATCTGCAAATTGGACACAGCTGCAGGAACACTCCAAAAATGTATGATGCTGCAATTAGCACACGCTAATTAGTCCATTCTACTTAGTGCGTACGGACTAACCAACATGGCGCCAAAATGCAACACTTTTTCAAAAATTCAACAAATAATGTAAACATGTTTTCCAGTCGGACTGTGTTCACAGTGCCCAGCGTTCATAATTATTGTAATTCATTTCTCTGACTTTGTCTGTAATAATTACGCCAGACACACTCGCAGTCGCGTTTCGTTTTTAATGAAATTTGAAATGGAAAACGTTCGACGGGTATTCTAAAAATAAAGAGAACTCCACTGGCTCATGGAATGAATGGAGGGAATCACTCTGACTTTCACTATGCTATCGCTCGTCTGCGGGGATATTATGATTGAGCTACGTGTCGGTGGGTACACCCCCCCTTTCCAGCCCCCATTTGGCTGTGGACTCCAACAAAGTATGACAGTGCATTTCTGTAAATAGAAGACAGTGAACTCTATTTCGCAATAATTTCTGTTTGACGAGAAAATGTTGTTCAGTATATATTTTTGTTGTTGCTGTAATAATAATCAAGAGTCCAACGAATTTATGGGGATGTTCCACATTTAATTGTGCTTTGATTGTTTGCTTTTGGAAAATGATCTAGCGCAGCTCCTTTGTTTGTGACTTTATGCCTCCCGATAGTGCGTGCCCGGGTGATAAGTACTTATTATTGTGTTGTTTGATTAATTAAAATTGTTAATTAAATAGATTTCAATTCGTCGAAGTAATAGTACCCGCCGCTGACCCTAAGGTGAACTGTCCCACTTAAAACGTATAAAGAAAGTGCCTTTCCTGCACCGAACGAATTTCGACAGTCGATGTTGATTAGTTTGATCCCATTTCAAAGAAAAAGAAAACAACAACCAACGTAATGAGTTGAAAAGTATCTGAGCAAATTAGCAGTTGGACGCTTGCGTAACCACCTTGGGATGGGATTCTCTGGTGTGCAAATTGTGTGTGGGTTTGAGTAACTATTTTTGACAGCACACGAGGCGTGGGAATGTATTTAAGCATGCGAGGCTATTTGCCAAGCTAATGGGGATGAATTTATTAGACGTTCGAAAAAAGAAAAAGTGACAGGTACAGATAAAAACTGACATGCATGGTGATGTCGAAGTATAACTAATACTTGTCTGAGATGAATACTTCAACTCATGGTTGATGTAGTTTTCACGCTAAGAAACGTTTTTTGGGTGTCTCTTCTGAGAACGTTGCGATTAAATTTGTCTGCTTCATTATTTATGTAGTAAGATTCTTAAATCCATAACCGCATTCAACGAATAGACTTTTGTTGCTCGCAATTTGTTTAGGAAAATACTAAAGTCGGCGAGTTTTAAGTTGCCAACACCCCCGCATGCGGTCCATAAAAGTACAAAGACGTTGCAATATACTTTCGCTATCGTCAATCGAGAATCGCACATGGAATGCGATATTGTTGACAGAGATTTTAATTTTCTTCTTTGTTTTTGCTTTAAACATTTTTTTCTGTAGTCACGTTCTAAGGCAAGATGCTCATTTGCTTATCGTCTTGATGCCAGAGCAAGGTCAGTGTAGCAATTTTTGTTCCTCTTTTGTGTTTGAAATGCCATATTAGCCATGACTCCGGCGCATTTAAGTCAACGATTTGTTTATAACTACCTACCTACGTAGAAAGATATTCGTAAAGTGATAGTCTCGAGGTCGGGGACTAATGTCTGTTTTTTTTTTTCGGGATATTTTTTTTTCTTTGTCATTGAGAGGATGTCAAATTTGGCAAAACATTTATAAAACCCACCATACCTATGTTTCGTTTCAAACTGTGTAGGTAGAAAGCAAAAAAACTTGGTTGATGTTACGAAAGAATATTTAAGCGTAGGTAAAAATTTTGCATGCAATAGTTTTGCGTCACAAAATTAACACGTTTGACTGGAGTAATGCAGAGCAATTGGGCGGGTGTTGTTTGAACTTTCACTTAATTTTTCCCACGATGTGTGGCAATTTTTCCCTTTACACCGTACTCAAATTCCCCTTTACAATCCGTCGATTTTTTTTTTTTTTTTTGTGAAAAAGTCTAACTTTGAAATGTAAAGCTTGTGTATAGTGTAGCTATAAAAATCGCAAATTTTTTTTAAACATTATTACGATTACTTGTTGGTAGGTAGAAAATGTTGCTGAAAGGCGATTTACTAGGAGCTCTTTTTTATGGGCATTTATTGTGTGTGGATAATCGTAGTGAAATGTTAATGTTTTGATGAAATTTTTGGTCAGTCCTGAAACTTCCACGACTTTGATACTTTTTACGTGTTACCCAAGGAAGGTTTTTCTGACATCGAAATTCTCACAAAAAGGGATAAGTCTTACTATATGATAACACGGGATGGTTGGTATATTCGACGAGTCGTTTCTCTGGGAGTATTCGTATTCGTCACCAACGGGTGCATTTTTTTTTTTAGATGTTTCTATGTCATTTTAGACTGATGATGTGACCAGATGTAGAATTGTTGCAGCTGCGGTATTTGTGATTTTCAAAATAAAAAAACTCTTAGCCACATGTAAAACGAACCCGAAAACCTTTTCTTTTGCTTTTTTTGAGCACTTAAACTTGATGGTTGAACTCAATTTCGGTCTTAAGATTTTGCTTTTATTAAAAACTTTGTTTATCAAATCGCAAATTATATTTAAATTTTCTAAAATAAGAATTTATACATTTTTCCGTACGAAAAAGTTTTTCTGATCACAGAGACAGATCGGGATTTGGCTATTCATTTTTGAGAAATAATTAAAAGGCGGATTTATTAGATTTTTTTTTTTTTGAGAAAAACTAAGTACGGGACCTTATTTAGAGTACTAATACTGTCTTTAATATGTGTTTTGATCAAAATCCTTATACCGGTTTTTGTAAAATTTGGCATACAAAACAGTACCAAATATTGAAATGTTTAGTTTGATAAATAATTTTGCTTTACTATTTAGCTGAAAACCGAGTACAAGCCATTGTTCGGGATATGGGCATTACATGGGTTTTTAACGTTTTATCGAAGTCAAAAATGCGGTTTTCGAGGTATGAGCTGTTTCTAAAAGCAGCGATTTGGGTGGCACGAATTGAAAATGAAGGACGCAATAGTTTTGCAAACATTAATTTTACTCTACATAAGTATACATTTATTCTAAAAATCGTTTGAATGATAATATATAGAAAAAAATGAGTTTGCTATTAAGTTAGTGAAGTGCATATTACCTTAGAAATTATTTTTTGCTACAATCGTATAGACCGTTTTCGAGATATGTCCATAACTCAAAAGCACCTACCATTATTCGATTTTTTAGCGAAAAACTGAGTACGCAGTCATGTTTACCTCATCTACTTAAACTTGAATATCAATTTTGGATGAAATCGTTAAAGCTGCTTTCGAATAAATCATACTGGTAGGAAAATGTTGCATTGGAAGTACCATTAATATTGAGGCTACCCTGAAAACAAAAAAATCGGCCCGATCTATAGGCCCACGTACGCTAAATCCGAAGTTTGACCCAAATTAGGACAGCCGTTTCCGCTGTAGGCCTCGGCACGGACGGACAGCATTTGACGGCCCAATTTTGTTTAAATCGTCCATCATCGTAATGTCAGAATTGATTAATATCTCGAGTTCGAAATTTTGGACGAATACAATATACAATACAATATCTTTCTCTTATTACAATGAAAACTATTACGTAGCATTTAAAAAGTGAGAAGCCGAAATTTTATTTTATTTTTTCTATCCGTTATCAAAAAATTCCCTAAAAAAGGAAAAGTTGCCTCTATCCGATATCACTACTCAAACTGCTGCAACTCATTCTCACTAACAAGCGCTTAAAGAGAGTTACAAAGTTGAAAAAAAAAATCAAGTTCTAACTCAAATCCCCTTGGTTCATATTGCAGCTATTTTCTTCATCAAGTTTCTATTCAAATGTAATGCCACATTCTTGTACAAAGTTTCGCCAACTTTGTCGAGGACACCGCTGTCGAACATTGACTTCTACAGCCATAGGTCATACAACACACGACAACCAATCTGTCGTGATTTGTATGACACATTGGCTTACATAACACGCAGCTCAAATTCTCGTGCACAGTAGATCGCATGTCAACACACCACCACCAACCAACACAAAAAAACAAAATTTCCACTCGTGCGGCTTAGTTTTCGTACTACTTTTATTTATTTTTTAATTCACTTTGGCAAACATAGGTATACAATATACTTGCCAAAACAACAATGCAAATCTGCCCTCGTTGCTGTCCTTATCTTATCGCTCTAAATTTGCTGTGTGTTGTGTATAGCTACCCGCAGAACACGGGTGGGGTATTTCTGCATCGAACATCCCAAACCTAAAACCTTGGCCGTGCAATTTTCGCTTCTCAGATAAATTTACTCAAAGGGAACCAGATAAATTATTACAATCACCTTCGTTGTGCAAATCCTACTTACTTACACGCACATACGAGTACGAGTGTGGGTATAAGTACTCGTATTTTTATCAGTAAATATGTCGGCGCCTTGTCAATCGCATTTGCCGTCAAATATACCGATACCGACACAGGTGCGGAGAATAAAATCAAACTGAACCGTGATTTCTTCGATGACTTCAACCGCCTATCAGTGGTTGGTACGATTCGCCTTCATGTTCGAGCTGAGTCATCTGCACAATTTTTTTTTTTTTTTTGACGAGACGATAAAAATAAATATCAATCGAAATTTTATTTTGTCATGTTCGAGATAGAACCGAGCAGATGGGGCAAATTTGTCATGTTTTTGAGTTTTCATGTCGCTGTTCCGAAATTAGGTTTTCACAGTTTTCTAGGTCATGGTTTCGCAAATAAAAAGAGATACCTACACAAGAAAAAAAAAAAAGTTTGTTTATCGTGATGCCATTACGGATACAGCGGCAGATACATGTATACATTTCTTGTGAAAGGTCATTACATGCAATAAACGCCACGGAAATGTTTCGAATTAATTTCTTCACCAAATGGCATCAGACGGAATGGAAGAAGGCAAACGAAATGTAAAAAAAAAAAAACAGCAGAGTCATGTAGTGTTATTGTAAATAATGCCTGTTTTATTGCCAATTGTTATATAGGCTGCACGGTGCGGAAACGATTACTTGGGAGGTATCCCACCTACTATTTGGATATTTTTGACAATAAACGACTGTTAACGTTGGAGACATTACTAGTGCATTAGGTAATGGTGTTTGTGACGGATTTTTGCTTTTGGATTTAGAAGATTCTAGTCCTTTTTGAATTATTTGGCTGGTTTTATGTCAGGCTGTAAAGTGGAATGTTGCTCTTCTTTTGGGACATATACCTACGAGATTTATTTATAAGGAGATGCAAAGGATTACCATTGTACTAATTGGGCTAACCCCAAAGGAAACCACTCTGGCGTGAAACACGTTTCTAATTTTTCGAAGCTAAAGTAAACAGTTTTCGAAAAAACGCACGATAAACGCAGTTGATATTTAATTCCCCCGCCGTAAATTCAGATATAGTACATTTTGTAGATAGTCGTAGTGATATCCATGGAATTATGGTTTCAGAAAGCTCCTAAGATAACGTCGTTTTGGCAAAATGTGGGTTGGGTAGTTTGGGCTGAAATCGACAGACGTCTTTTTGAAAATCCCGGAAAACAAAAGACCGGAATGGTATTATATAGAATTATATATGATTTCTAGACATAATCTTCTACCAATAGGTATTTAAAAAAAAAAGTGGCCAATTGCGAGTGTCACATGCGCACCGAAGGTTCCGTACTTCGCTAGAGTAAGAAATTACGAAAATTTTTTATTAAAAGCAAATTGTTGATGTAGAAATTTGTGAAAAGTCTTCATTAACATACGGACGGAGAGCAAACGAGTACTTAAATTAAACATGTAACCCAGAACCAGTGCTCCCAGACTTTGAAGACTGTTTTCCCCTTTTTTTATCAGGAAAAGCTTTAGTTTTCCCATAAATTCCGAAAAAAATTCCCTTTTTATTCTCTAAGTGAATTTTGCACTTGTTTTCATAAAAAACAATCTTTAAAACTGTAACTGTTTTTATTAAAAAACTTAAAATAAGCATATCCTTTCTATTGGACATAATATCAACCCGAGTGAATGCATTTAGAAAAGTCCTACGTAGACGTTCGAAGGGCTGTTTTCTTTCATATTTAATATGAACAATTCGTTCTTTGAATTTTTTTTTCCTAATGAAAATACGTTTTAATTTTAATATTTTATGTTTAACGAAGATTTTGTATTTTCGCCTATTTTAAAACTTGTCCCTGTTTTCCCCCTTTTTCATTCAAAAAGCGGGAAAATTGGCGCTCTTCCCCTCAAACTGTGACCACTGCCCAGAAGGCCAGAATCATTTCCACATTTCTTATGGCAACGTCGTCCCGAGAACACAAACACTAGTGTGGAGTCAGGAATCTGAATGGAGTGTGGTGTCGCAGTGTGGATGAGTATAAGTAGGGTTGAGCATGCATTGAAAGTTCCAATGGGAATCGGTTAAGGGAGCACACCATTAAAAAATGCGTAGGTACTTTATAAAGAGTGATTGACAGTTTTTTGTAAGATATTAAGTTTTCGGCAAAACAGTCCTCAGCCATATATAGCTACGACCCTACGAGCATGATCTACAAAAAAGGTTTAAATAACTTTTTTTGTAAATCAAGAAATAAATAGTTTTTTGTGCGAATGAAAATATTTTGTTTCACCAAATTACTAATTACTCTAAAACCAGTCTATGTGTCGCTATCAATTGCATTTTCCTTTTAACTAGAGGTAATAACGGATGTTTTGTGAAAATTTCAAACTTATACGTCGATAAGTGTCTTAGATAGACCTAGGACAGGCATCGTAGCGAATCTTATAAGGTTCCGTTTTTAACCTTAGGGTACGGAACCTTAAAAAAGAGGAAAACAACTTTTTCTTGATAACCAAATATCTTCTATTTTTGAACATTTTATAAAAGAAATGCTGAGAAAGCTTTTGTGCTCTGATATCCTTTCAAAATTGGTTGCTGAGCATCCAGTTTTTAGCGAAATCGAACTAAAATTGTTCGCCAGCCAATGCCTGAAGATTTTTCAAAAGAGTGTGCAAGTACCTACTTGCATCCGCTGACGACATTGAAAGGCAGAACACAGCGAGCTGTCACTGCTGCATTGCTGCATTTGCAAGCATTTAGTTCAGAAGCGCAAAAAGTGGGTTTAGTGGTGCACAACAAATTTACAACATGCTGTCAAGAAGAAGCGACACAAAGCATCGACGTCACGACAGAAGGCCCCTGCCATGAAATTCTAAGGAGACTCTATTTCATATACCATCCCCGTGTATATCTATGACACACTTGCATGGACGTTTGCAAAAGCAGATGACGATCTTCGGACGCAAAACCCTATACATTTTCGGTTGAGTTGACCGACTTTCGAGATGCAAGACTCCCAAATGTAGATTCACATCGATCTGATCAGAAAAGTACACTTCATTTCGTCTAAGATGACTAGGACATTATAGAGCGAGTGGAAACTAACGCCCCAACCCAAGCAGACTTCGACTCTAATCTGGAGGGATAACCCAGTAGGGTAAGCCCTCGCCTTAGGTGGCGCGCGTAAGTGGAAGGGTATATTGACCAACTAAGCGTGCCAAACTGGAAGCCATAAATCGCTATAAATGGAGACGCTTACTAGTTGACGACCTTGTCCACCCCGGACTTTTCACCCATGAAGCAATATATCTGAGTCTTATCTTAGTTAGGAAGTTAAGCTAACATTGAAAAGAAAAAGTCAACATTGTTACTGCCCCATCTTTTCTCCTTTAAAAACGGTTTTTGGTGGTTTTAGGCCTGTGCATTATTTACTGGCTATACATCTCGGTCATACGATACCTAACCATATCTATTTAAGTAGGTTCAAGTGACTAGCATATTTGGAGATAAGGGAAGCACTTCTCAAGATGTATTTCGTTAAATTTTACATCACTTAAAATTATTTTTAGACAGACTGGTGCTTCTTTTACCGTTCGTTGAAAAGCAATATCACAAGGGTGCAGTAAATAATTTGACGAAACTTCTTCGAAAAGCATTGGCCCCGCTATACTCCTAAAGTCCTAAGCCTAATTTTGACTAGTCCGAAGCTAAGTTTTTAAAAAAACTTTAAAGCAACCACACCCTTAAAATCATACTGGGAGTAACCGGCTCCTTGAAGCCAAGTCGATGACGGATCAAAAGCTAAAGACTGAATAGGTTGAGGTCTTTGCTCTGATAGGCTTGATTGCAGTCTTTCCGTCTTGCAAGTCACTAATGGCGATTAGAAAAGTCCTAGCTTGGGTTAAGAATCACGTGATATCCAAAGGTATCCGCAGCTTATGAGGTATGTAGTCAAGAAAATGTTAAATTAAGTCATTGAAGTAAATCTCCACTAAGTCGGAAGTAACTCCAGACTGCCTCTCTTAGAGATGCACGTGTTAGCCAGTGGTCACTTAGACTTAACATCCTTGCATCATTTAGAGACATTATATTTGATATTAGATTGTCCCAAACTAATTGGTTCCTTCTTCTATTTTCAGGATACGAGCAGATAGTTTACGACGCCAATGTAGTTGACGGTGAGTTCTAATTTTGTTTTCAAATACAAGTAACTCTTTAAAAAATAAATTAAATGAACACAAATCAATTATTTACTGTATTTTATGGCCTTATTAGAAAGAGCAACTATTCCAATTATTTATGGATATGCTTAGCAGTGGGGTATCCAGCACAATTTTCCCGGGCCGTGTTGACTGTTTTTGGCTCTATCTCACAAATGGTTTCGGCGATATTCGCTTAAACAGCTGGAATCATGCGTAGATTGTCCGCGTGATATCGATTTTTAAGGGCACCCAAAAAACAAAATTCAAATAGTAGCTCCAAGATGACCAATTGACATCGCCAAGGCGGCTGACAACACAATTATCGAACTACGAGCGCAGAAGATCGATTGTTTGATGGGCTGTGTAGCATGGTTCATTATCCTGCTAAAAGCAAAGATCGTCTGAGCCCATGTCTTTAATATCAGTTCACAAAATTCCATTCGTGGCTTTGTAGCACTCATCGTTAACCGGGTTCAGGGCTTAGTGGGCTTAGGTGAGCTTCTGAACGACGAGTTCAGATTCGATCACCGGACGAACATATATTACATCTTATTGTGCGAAAAGCCTGAATAAGTTTCGAGCGTACAACCGTCCTGAACGAGCTTCTCCATTCAGACGTTCGGACTCGGCTTAAAAATGTAGAACCTTCCTTTTCGTCCCAAAAATATAAAAAATTGGTGCGACTGTATCCAACAGTACCGAAATATGTGTAAACACCGTGCGTGCGGTATGTGTGTGGCTTGATACACATCATTGAGAAAAGAGGGAATTGTAATAACCGTTTTCTTGATATATTATGAAGTAACAATAATTTATTCGTTCTGTGCTAGTTTCGGTAAAATAGATACAATCGGATTGTGGTAGCTGAAGTAAGATATGTACATTCGAGACTGTAATCTATCTAGATTACGCTGGTTAAGCTTCTGGAGTTGCAAAATTGATATTGAAGTCTCCGCTTATGATCATTGGTAAAAGATGATAATCTCCCTGCAGAATTCTTGAAATTTCTTCTGAGTACGGTGCAAGGACGAAATGGAGAAATTTTTTTTCATAACAACAACAAAAAACTTAAATTAATATGCCCCAGCTCACAAATGTATGCAATGATAAAAACGTATGCAATGATAAAACACAGTGACGCATTTCCGTCCCCGCAAGTTAAATGTGTGGAATTACTCCACCAGATTCCAACAACTCGCGCTTAGATGTTTACACATAAAAAAAAAAAAAAAACAAACTCAAACAAAACGAATGGTTGTGAGAAGCTAGGCCTAGGGTGCCTATACGGACCTGTTGCACCAACTATTTAATTTGTTTAATCGCCGTTTCTCATAGCTCTCTGCTGCAGCAGCCGCATTCTTCTTGGTATGCGCCGATTAACCAAGGGCACCGTTCCGTCAGTTTTATCTACAAGCAAGCCAGTCTCTTTAACTCTTTGCAGAAGCTTGTGTACAGAAGGCTGCATTTCGACCGATTTCGAACGCACTGATTGGGAAATTCAGCACTTAATTTTGAAATAAGTTTGCAATATGTTCCAACGTTAATCAAGCATATAAAGTTTTTTCAGCCGAAAGCCCATGTAGCTAGTGCTGTAAATCTTATTTTGTAATAATATTGTAAATTAATTTTACTTATTAATAAATATTAATAAAAATAATAAAGTGATTCCTTTTATTCTGCTATGGTATGAAACTGACCATAGAAGAGAAGCGGACGGTGTCAAATTAAGACGCGAAAGAAAATCATTTAAGTGCTGCATTTAAAATAATAACTTCCCTTCGAAAAACACATTAAAATCCATCCAACAGAAGACAACGACCGAGTTTCATTACCTAATTGCAAATATCATTACACCTAATGACTATGACTAACTGCCAATCAATGAAACTCAGTTTTCTTGCTTCGCGCTTTGGTGTTAATTAAATCCAGACGAACCGCAGTGATTGTGTAATTTGTTTCCAGCAAAAAAAAAAAAAAAAAACAAAAAAAAAAAAAAAAACTAACCAAACTCAATTGAAACCAATTTACAACAGCAAACCTGAAATGAACAGTCGACTCGCCAGGCACAAGCCCCTTTTGCAGTTTTGTCTTAAAAGTTCACACGCTTTGTATCTCTTTCGTCGTTTCGTACTTGACAGCTTCTTGTTTATTTGCACTTTACCGAGTGTTGTTTGACTCAGTAAAACGCAGAGATTCCAAAACTAAGATACCCATGTGATTTATTCGACGAAATATACCGACCAACACTGCCAACAGATTTAAATAAAATAAGCCAAAGCCACCAACAAAGATAACAGAATAAAGATACACCCGAGATCCGTATAATGAACACGAGATGACAGAGTGTTAAAGTGAAAGAAGCCCCCCGAACCATAATGGCCCAGATGCCGTCGCCCGTTCGGTCGTTGCCAACTCTCTCTCTACCTCTCTCTCTCAATCCGTGCGGAAACGCAGTAAGAATTTGAAATTTCCTAATGGAGTTGCACGGCGAAAGCGAAAAACCCTTTCACGTAATTTTCCAAACCCAGACAATGGTGCTTCATTACCCGCGAAAATGTCCTCTTTTGCGAGCGCGCACCCATTAGGCACACAGCGATACAGCTACCGCTGCCGCACCACTCCTCGCAGATGCATCATTGGATAGAGAAACTTTCCACCGAACTTAATGCGAGCGTACACATTTACATTTAATTAGGGGGCCTATTTTATGAGTTTTACAAGTTGTGCCGCACGAATCTTCGTGGGAAAAAAATACTGTGCGCCCAAAAATTCAGTTTGATTTGAAATTCAAACACAAGATAAACGTGGGATGAAACGATAAAATATCGAAAGTTATAGCTGAATGACAGACGCTTTTCAAAGTCGTGTGGGCCGATTTCGACGCTTATGGGTTTCATAAGCTTTCTTTGTGATAATTGTTTTCATTAAAATCTGATAAACCAGACAAAGACATCTGGATTTGAGGAGGTATATTGCGTGAATTAGGAGTTAAGCTGATAACGGGGTATTTGTGTCATGGGAAAAAAGCGGTTGAATGTCAATAGCCAGTGTCAGTGTTTTGTGGACTATGAAACACCTGATGGTTGATAGTGTAGCTGTAATCAGTAAAAGTGGACATGATTCGCTTTTTAGCGATATGAATGAATGGGTTACTACGAGTATATACAAATAGGTAAATGTGGTGCAACTTGACGACCGTATCTGACTGGTGATTGGTTATAAAAGTGCGGACTAACTCTGCGGCTAAAGTGGTCTCGTGTTCAGGTAATTATGGGCACTTATAAGGTTTTGCGATGGAATTTCTGTACAGAGATATAGTCAACTTAATTTTCTACGGTATTTGGTCAAAAAGACATCAGGAAATATGCTAAGTTGGTCACACAGGCTGTGGGGTAGTCAAGTGCGTGTACCTATTCTTATTATTTTTATTTTTATTTTTATTTATTTATTTTATTTCATGAATGCTTAAGAACAGTAAGATATAATATCTTATAAGTTTGCCTTAAGCTAATTTTACAATTTTATGATTTTGTCTAGAGAGCTGCGAAAAAAGAAAGTAAGAAAGAAAGAAAAGAAAGAAAAAATAAGGAAAGAAAGAAGAAAACAAAAAGAGGAGAAAAAGAAAAGAAAGAAAAATAAGACAATATTTAATTCAAAAATACAACAAATTATAGTTAATATACAATTTTAGATTTTTATTTACATATCTACTGAAAAATAATCCTTTAATAATTTTTTAATTCTTGTTATGTTATGTGTTTCTCTAATGTAACGCGGTAGGGAATTCCACAGACGGACAGCATTGACAAAAAATTGACGCTCCGATGACAAACAAGAAAAACGAGGATGAATCAATTGACGGGACCTCTGCGAAAATGCTGTTCCAATTCTTTCAACACAGTATTGGGGTTGTTGTGATAGCAAAAAATCTGACAACAATGTCACAGTGCGAAGTTGAAGATAGTTTTCGAAAGGCATTCCAAGAAGGGAGTTAGCAAAACCTGATACTCTGTCATATCTGCGCAATCCGAAAACATATCGTACAGTGCTGTTAAAAGCGACATTGAGTTTCCTTTTACTTACATAGTTGCACTTACAAAAAAGTTCACATCCATAAGTCAATACCGGCATTATCAAGGTTTTAGCAAGTAGAGCACGGGTTTTAACGGGTGTAAACAGCTGCGTAACCCGTAAGTTGCGGAGTACTCCATACACTTTTCCGACGAGTGTGTTTATATGGTTATCCCAAGTTAGATACCGATTAAATGTGACCCCAAGATTTTTTGCAGTTTCAACGTATTCTATCGAAGCGTTGCTTAATACAATCGAAGGAAAATAAGAGAGATCCAATGTCTTTCTTGATATTACCAAGCATTTCGACTTTTTGGGGTTTAAAATCAGACCATTTGACTTGGACCAGTACACTATTTTCTCTATGTCTTCGTTGACACAGGAGGCTCCATGCTCTATAAGTCCGAGAGGACAGCTTAGGTATAGTTGTAAGTCATCAGCATACATATGTGATTGGCATTTCTCAATAATAGATGGGATCTCATTCACGTACATGGAAAACAAAAGAGGACCGAGAATAGAACCTTGCGGAACGCCGGTAGCATTCTGAAGGAAGTCAGATAAGTTGTCGCCAACTTGAACTGCTTGCCTTCTATTTGTTAAATAGGAATAGATTAATTTGGCAGCACCAGCTGAAAAATTATATTGCTGCATAAGCTTTTTGCATAAGTTAATGTGATTAATTGTGTCAAAAGCTTTTGAGAAGTCGAGCAGCACCAAGAAAGTTACTTCATCCCTATCCAATGCCTGCCTCACATCGTCACTAACGCTTAGCAACGCTGTTATACAACTATGCTTTACACGAAATCCAGATTGTTTCTGAGTAAGCATATTATTCGACGTAAGGTAATCACTGATTTGTTTTTGTAGAACCCTTTCAAACACTTTAGATAGAAAGGGCAAGATAGAAATAGGCCTATACTCATCACCTTTTGCATTTTTTGGAAGTGGTATAATCTTGGCCAGCTTCCATTGATCGGGATAATCACCGGTCGTCAAAATTGTATTAAATATGAAAGTTATATGTGGCAAAACAATCGGCAAAATAATTTTTAAAAATGAGGGGTGAATTTCATCCAGCCCAACAGAATTTGACTTTATAGAGAGCAAACATTCAACAACATCAGCGCTATCCACCGCACGAAATCCAAAGCCAGATCCGTCAGACTGTGCAGCAAATGAAAAAGAAGCTTCAGTAGTAGTCGACGGAGATAGCGATGGTGGGGACACAAATTGTTGGTTAAGAGTATTGCCATCAGCTTCCAAGACTTGTCCACCTTTTGACTTACCGATGCCCAACTTGCGTAGGTTGTTCCACAGCTGACGCCCACTCAATGAGGTACTAAGCTTATTTATTATCTAAGTCCATTTTTTGTGAAACTGAGTTGAGAATGTACAACTATTTAGAAAAAAATCTGTTTTCATTGGGTATTAACAGCTTCAGCTTCAGCGAACCAAACCGAAAAATATTCAGAGTAAAAAAAAAAAGAACAGGTCTCATAGTCCCACCTTGTGGCGTCCCAGTTTAAACCAAAAAATAGTCGCGCACCCAAGGTAAATATCGCCAATTCCAATCTCACCAATTCCACATTTTGGCTCCCGCTTCAGCACCAAGGTAACCGACCAATTAAAGTCACAAATTGACCAAACATACCTTCAACTTTTACTCCTTAAAATCCTTGAATCGGCATTCCAGCCATCTGTTTAAATTGCTCAAAAATAAAGCATGCTCCGCTATTCTGCAACCGCACCTTCTCCCCATCGCTTCATCAAAATAGCTCCGCAAAGTCTCGTTCGTTCTTATATCATGTGCATGTGCACATAACTTCCATTTTCCAAAGTGGTATAAATGAGGTTTCAGCCTGATGCTCGTCCAACTTTAACACCACCAGCACAACTCTATAAAGCGATTTAATACTTCAACTATACACACCACCACCAGCAGCAGCAGTAGCATAATAAATCCAGTTCAACAACAAATCTCTTTCGAGACAAGCACCATTCAAGTTCGCGCGTATCACACATACTTACTCCACTCTGCATGTGCATTTCTGCCGCAACATGATTCAGCAGAAGCCTATAGGCCAAGCCAAAGCCTGTTTACCAGGTGCGATATATCACAAAAAAAAAAAAATAAAAAAAAAATACTAGGACAGTCGTTAGTCGCTTATGCAGAAAAGAGGAAAATCACATTTACCCGGCTTCGAGTCCAGACCAAGCCAAAAATGAATCAAGTCAAAGGAGAGCGAGACAAGTAAACCGATCCGAACCACCTAGAGCCATTCAAGAATCGCTGACGTTGACTGCGATAGGTTATGTTGATATGGTGACGAGGATGGTAATGACGATACGTAATCTCAGAGCTATATACGTTTCTGCGTACCCCATTCGGTATTGATGCCCCAGACATTGCAAAATGGTAAAAAAAAAACCAACTTCAACGGATTCCGGTCGGCACTGATAGAACCACAGAGCGCGAGATGGATGCTTAAAAGCAGTGCCATCATCGTGCGTAGAGACTCGAGTGGCTCCGCGCTTCATTCTGTGCTTGTGCACCTATACCCTCTTCTCGAATGCTTGCATGATGAATGGGTGTGCATATGCACTTTTCATATTCAACTATACAACGGGAGCTGGAGCTACGTCTTCTGTGCGCCACTTGAAAGCAACGTAATCCGTTTTTCTACAGATTCCGCTCTCAAGTGGTTCGCTTGCCTGCTGCAGAGATGGAACGAGGAATGGATATATATATTTCATGGGAGGAAATGGGATATTCCCATTGCAGTTATTTTTTTTTTTTCCTCGGTTTAACTATTTTTATACGAGTACCATACATGCTGGAGACATTCTGTCGTTTTGATGTCACATCTGAGGAAGAAATGACTTTTCTCTCGAAACTCATGTGGAGGTGGATGGATGGAGCCGGTGCGTTGACCTTCTGCGCCAAAGAGTGTGGAAACGATGATTTCTAATATTCTAAAAATAGTTGGGTGGGGGAATTGGTTGAAAACAGTCGCCGACATCAGGTTTTCGAGTCAATAGATAAAGTTTTAACCTGCACGCAAGATCGAATTCACTATTAGTTTTGAATGACCGAGCATTTTTGTCAACAGAAGACTTAAAATTGCTTGGAAGGCAAAGTGCTTGACAAGAAGTGGACCTCTTCGAATTTTTCTGTTTGAATGGAGTTGAGTTGGACGTAAGTTGAGTGGATTGAAGCTATTGGGCGTTTGTTACAGTCAAATTCAATTGTGTTTGTAAGTTTTTAAAAATAAATGCAACTTTTGCCCAATTTATTTAAAGGAAAGTCTTAAGTTCCTTGGCTGAGGGAGGTAGGAAATTTGCTCAGGAAATGCTCGCACCCATTCTAACAAAGCGGGGAGCTGTTACAAAAGAGACGTAACAAATGCGGTTTGTTTCAGATTTCTATTGTTGGTTTTGCCCTTAATCCGTAGTTTGCAGAGGTAGGAGGTATGTTTTAGTGAAACGTTTGGAGGTTGCTTCTTTGATGTGTGTACTTTCTTTTTGTTCAAACAATCAGATTAAAAAGATTGTCCATTGCCCGTCAATTTTATTTACCGTGGTAATTTCTTTTATAAGAATTAAAGTACTGATCGCGGCTGCAATTGGCCGAAATCAGATTTTCTGGCTGTAGTTACTCGCAGAGGTGTCTTAAGGGACACCAGACTACATGAGCTACTCACTGACGAACAGCTACTTCTTTGAAGGAAGTGTATTCTTGTTTGCGATGTTAATCGAATGATCCCAAATCGTATTTCAAACGAGCTATAAATTTCGCACCTAGAGGCTGATTGGCCCTGGATAAGGTTGTTTGACTAAGCCGAAGTTTCTTCTCTATCCATATGTGTGTCTCTTGATCTTGATTAAGAGTCGCATTGCGCTTTCGCAGAAGATAATAAACAGGAATTTTAGTTAAATAATCGCAAATGCAAATATATAGATACACGCCCACTTTTTGTGGGCGTTTAATTCAACTTGGGTTTAAAGCTGCCGTCATCTTCCATTTGAGGGTGACATTTGTTTTTGATAAGCAACTCAATTGAATTTTAACTTTTAGCTTAATATTGTAGTAACAAAACTTATTCGAAATTGAATAATCTACAAGTTTGGTTTTAACAGTTTTTTGGCTAAGATCGTTATTTCTCGACTTATACTCTACATAGCTCTAAAAAAAGAGATGAAATTAAAATGCTGCCTAAGGTCTTTCATTTTACAATTGAGTACTTTGAAAAAAAGAGTATTACTCGAAAAATAGCGATCGTTGCCAAAAAATATAGAAGATTAAAGTTGTAGGGAATTAAATTCTAGAACATTTTTAAAAAACACTTTTAAATACTAAGATGAAAATAGTGGCTTCTAGACAACCAACCATCGCATCGGTGGGATAAAGAAAATTGTGCAACACATTTTTATTTTGTTAAAAAAAACTTGTTACTATTTTTTAGCTAAATCTTTTTGTAACAAAACTAAATTGAAATTTAATTATATACAAGTTTGGTATTAAGAGTTTTCTCGGCTTGAACAATTCTACATAACTCTAAAAATAGAGATAGAATTAAATGTTGCCTTTTAAAAATTAAGTGGACTGAGAAAGAACGTTTTTGTTTTCGAAAATTAGCCACCATAGCCAAAAAATATAAAATATAAAATATCAAAGTTGTGGAGAATTCAACACATTCAGTCGACAAAAGGTAAAACTAGTCGCTTTTAAACGACCACAACCTCGATGAAAAAAAAAAAGTATGGACAACATTTTTATTTTGTTAAAAAACTTTGTGATTTTAATTTTTTAACTGAATAGTGCTGTAGGAAAACTTATCGGAAATTCAATTATCTACAAATTTGGTCTTGAGAGTTTTTTGGCAAAGATCGACATTTCTTGACTAAAATTCGATATTATTTTCAAAAAGGGATGAAACTAAAATGCTGTCTTTATTTTTCATTTTTGAATACCTACATGTAAAATGAAAGTTTACGTATACCCAAAAAATATATAAGATCAAAGTTGTAGAAAATTCAATTCTATATAAGCTTTCTAACAAAACTTTGAGTTGTCAAAAGGTAAAAATAGTCGCTTTTAGATAACTACCCATCATCGATGGTAAAAAGAAAATTGTGGAGAACATTTTTATTTTTCATAAACCTTGGTGTTTTTTATTTTTTAATTATTTTGTTGTAATGGAACTTAAATTCAATTCTATTCAAATCTTCAAATTTTGTCTTGAGAGTTTTTTTTTTTGGCTATAATCGATATTTATCGACTAAAATTCGATAGTTTTTATAAGATGTTGCTTTATATGGTTCATTTTAAGGCCAAATCCATTTAAAATGAGGGTTTAATAAAAAATATAGCGGTCATAGGCAAAATATTTAGAGCACCACATTTGTAGGCAATTTAATTTTATATAAGTTCTGCTTGCACTGCTTTAAGTTAAAATTAAAGCAAATGTTTTTTTTTGAATCTTTTAAATTTCGCATTTCAGATGTCACCGCTGCACATAAAAACCTCTGGCATTTGTTGTAACAAAAAAAAAAAAAAAAAAAACACCTCATAGCGCTACTTGGGTTCAAAGCTAGATCGCCACTTCTACCATGGTCGTGAAAGAAATCAATTGCATTCTCTTTAAGTTGTATAGTATAACTTCGGGCCATAAATATTATTGTATGGGGACCAAATGTCTTTTATGCAACTTACTCTAACGCACTCTAAAGAGGCCAGTTTTGACTGCACCAAGCTTATAAAGTCGAACCATGTTACTCATTTTCTCCTTATCACAATTGAACCTCAATAACTCCATCACTTCGATTATAAGTCCCATCTATCTAAATCGGAAATGAAATTGATTGTAAAAAGCAAAACTGCAAATGAACATTTATATATCAGACTTGTGCGCGTAAGCAGATAAGAAGCGACAAAGTAAAACCGATAAGCTTTGCTTGCATTATCCCAATCGAATGATTGGCTTACACGAAATCGCGGCATGATATATCAAAGCATGTGACTGGTACCGATACCGGCCCACGCACATTTCCCGCGTCTAGAATTATTTGTTGTTAACTTTTTATGGTAAATTCAAAATACACCGCTCATAAAATCAATAACACGTCGGATAATATTGGAAAATGTACCCAAATTTTATTTATAATCAGAATTTAATGACAATTGCGAGGCAGTATCTTGTTAACTCTTTCCCATCGTAAAGTTTAACGGCTTGACACGTAAATGCTAAACGGTGTATTCAAGTGGAAGGGAATGCCTTTCGCATTTACATATTCTAACGGTCTATGGAAATGCGGAGGAATATTCACTCATCCGTCCATTTCAAATGAGGGTTTTATCGATGAAAGATCAACCAATTTACAGCTTATCGCCTTAAAATCTGAGAAGGGGTACCAAAAAAAAAAACATTTCCAATAATTGTTTCTATATGCTGGTATGAATCTGTCACAAAATTGACCAAAGAGTGCTTCGGTAAGGTGCCTTGCGTGATGCCGAAAACGAATCTGGTATTAACATATTTTTATCTGTTGGTTAGTTCCTTTTTTCCATACCGAGCTGTTGCGACATTTCGCCTAAGGCTAAAGAATAATGGGTACGAGAATAAAAGGTAACAGATATTTTTCAAAAGCATTATTGTTATAATGGTACGAGTACGAGTACGAGTACGAGTACGAGTACAAGTACGAGTAAGTATATTATGTCTCTTTTTTTTCATTGTAGTCACACATGGTGGCCTTGGTTGTGGATGCTTTTTTTTTTTGTTTTTTTTTCTGGCTCTGCTTTGTTAGACCCTTTAGTGACCATGGTGCACGTTATGGGTAACTAATGGGCTTTGTGAGTTTTTTTTTTTTTTTCTAAACACATAATGGTGCTGTAGAGGGGAAACAGACAGGAAACACCTGTGGATGTTGAAAGATTAATGCTTGATAGACTTTACGTGCGGTTGTTCCAATTTGGAAAAGCCTATGGGGTTATATTGGTGTATACAAAAGCAGAGTACGATTACTTTGGTACGGTTGTGAGAGAGAAGATCGTCGGTTAAAGCTGCAACTAGTGGTTTGGGTTAAAGTTGAGTTAATCAGAGACTGACTGCAGTTGTTTGGAGTTAATAAAATTGGTTCACTGGAAGATGGTGATCAATGGTTAGCTTTTATTTTTTTTTTATTTTTTTTATTTATTTACGTCTAACAAGAACATTATCTTTCATAGACTTAATTTACAGAAGTAAAATAAAATGCAATAACATTAAGCATAAATTATTAATATAATATATGTACATAATTGCTCACATCAAAAACATTATAAAGCTTTTGTAATATAATCTGTTCATGTTAAAATCAATAAAATTATCATAACGGTTATAAAAAATACATGCAGAAGATATAGGTTCGCTTAATCCATAGTTTGTATAATGTCTAGGAACATAAAAGAAATCCTGGTCTCTTGGACGCAAAGTACGAGACGGAGCATAAACATAAAACAAAGAAAGCAGGTGTGGACAATCAATGTGTCCAGTTAGAACATCCTGCGCAAATAAGACCGCATAATAAATTCGCCTTTTATATAGGGGCTTAATACCTAATAAGGTGCATCTAGCTTCATAGACTGGCAAATCACCGTTCCAATTCATCTTTCGTAGAGCAAATTTTGTAAACCGTTTCTGAATCTTTTCAATACGTGAAATGTTATTTTGGTAATATGGATACCATATAATACTGCAATATTCAAGCCTTGATCTTATCAAAGAATTAAACAAGGTCTTCAATGTGCATGGATCTTGAAATTCTTTGGTATTGCGACGCATGAAACCAAATAATGAATTTGCACGTGATATGATGTAATCATAGTGCATTG
This sequence comes from Cheilosia urbana, assembly GCA_946477585.1. Lineage (NCBI taxonomy): Eukaryota > Metazoa > Arthropoda > Insecta > Diptera > Syrphidae > Cheilosia > Cheilosia urbana. The sequence continues at coordinate 10,201,114 of OX297854.1, read as the reverse complement.
AAAAATTCAGCTTGTGGTCAAAGACTACACCAAGATCCTTATGACTTTCCACTCTTGTTAGAATTTCATTTTGGATCGAATACTGAAAATTAACCGTCGAGAGAATTCTGTAAAATGTAAGAACTGAGCATTTGCTTATATTCATTTGCAGACCATTAAGATTACACCAATGTGTGATATTATTAATATCATCTTGTAGGTCATAAGCATCTGATACAGAAGCAATGCATTTAAATAATTTAAGATCGTCTGCGAACAAAAGAAAATTTGAGTGTTTAATAAAGGAAGGTAGATCATTGATGAAGAGTAAGAATAATAGAGGACCAAGATGGCTGCCTTGAGGAACACCAGAGTAGTTATAGACAGCAGTAGATATAGAAGAACCAATCTTTACGTATTGTATACGATTTTCTAAATAGCTGCGAATCCATTTCAAAATATTTGAATGAAAACCGAAGCGTTCTAGCTTGCTAACTAGAACTGAGTGTTGAACACGATCGAAAGCTTTAGCAAAATCAGTAAAGATTGTGTCAACTTGTTGACGTGTTTCCATTGTTTTAAGGCAATAGTTTGCAAAAATGGCGAGATTTGTAGCTGTTGACCTCCCAGAAACGAAGCCGTGTTGAAATTCAGAAATATAATTCCGGACGATTTCATAAATTTTATTTTTAACTATAGCTTCGAATACCTTGGGTATTAGTTGCAATTTAGCTATAGGTCTGTAATTATTTATCTGGTTTTTGCAACCAGCCTTGTGTATTGGAGTTATTAAAGAGGTTTTCCAACAATCTAAAAATTCGCCATTGGCCAATGATTTATTGAAAATTATGCTAAGAGGTTTAGCTAAACTAGTCCTGCAGGATTTGAGAAGAATTGGTGGCAGATTATCTGGAGCTAATTTAACACTTTGATCTAAGGTTGACAACATTGAAAGAACTTCTTCTTCAGTAATGCTAAGACAACCTAAATCAACACATGACGCAAGAGTCAATGTAGATTTATAAACAAGAGATTTGTCCTCATAGTTTGACTGAAAATAGGAAGCAAACATATTACATATCTGCTGCATATCATTGGCAGTAACACTATTGTGAACCATACACGCCGGAATACCAAAAGATTTACGTTTCTCATTAATATAAGACCAGAAAGACTTAGAATTTTGTTTAATTTTTGATTCGATTGTCCAAACATATTGTCTAAAGATAAATTTTTTCAAAAATTCATATTCAGACCTTAGTTGACGAAATTTGCCGTGTAAAGATGGAATTTTCTTGCTTTTTTTTGTGCATTTTAAGCATGGCATTTTTCAGCCTTAATAAACTTTTGTTAAACCAAATGGGCTTACTATTTTGAGGCTTTAATTTTTTTAGTGGTACATACCTAGAGACCGCATTATCTAATATGCTCCTAAATAACACAAAAATAGAATTTAAGTTGTCAGAATTTAAACATAATTGCCAATCAAATTCATTAAAAAAATTACACATTAATTCATAATTAGCATTAATAAAATCAAATTTATATTCATTATTTTTGGCATTATGATATGTTCATTATTGAGTTACTAATGAACAGGTAAACCTACTCATATAAGAAAGATATGAACCGAATTTAAAATGCGAGATGTAGTCACAATATTTTTTTTTTTCAACGCATTTTTCCAAATAGTAATTTATGTAACAAGCTTTATAAATCGATATCAGCTGTAAGCTACATTCATAGGCAAGCTTGGGACCTTTATTGAAATATTTCGGTGGTCACTTTCGAATGTCATATCTAACTTTGGACTGGGTTGCGAAGATTTGCGCCACGTGACCGGGTCGATTATAACCGTCGACATCCACATCTTGGTAAAGTTCATACAGCTTCCGGTTGGCGGTTGTATCTTCTCCTCCCGTAGTTGTCATCGCATAGAAAAATCTAAAAAAAAAATCTATCCAAAAATGTTACGAACCCTTTAACGTCATAAAATATAACTTCCTTGTTCCTAGATGTTTATTTCATTTTTCAAGTCGGCAGTTCCCTATCTTGAAACTTCTTCTCTGATTTTCATAGGCGTCATTCGTGGAGTTCATATTTAGTCCGAAGCTGCCCCGAAGACTCTGCGGGGTGATGCCCGTACCTTCCTTTTTCTCTGGCCACTCGGAGCAGGCGATGGTTCGCTCGATATTCGACAGACAAAAACTGACTAAGGTGGTTGGTAGTTGCTAAACACGCGACTTAAACGAGTTAAAAGAATACCTTTAATTTTTGATAGATTTATGCTTTGACGACCATTCTTAAGAAGATACAAACACAACTCTAACTTAAAAATATCGAGCATAAGTTGTAGGACCTTACTCATTTTAATCGATTTTTATCAGACTCTTGCCGCAGCCTTACAATCATCTCCTGAGTAACAGCGGTTTATAATCAAGTTCACGACGAATTCATCAGCTGACTCTGTAATTCCCCAACAACGAGATCCCACACTTTCCTCATTTTTAGCTGTAAGTTTCATAATAGTTGCCACCTGCCACCAACAATAACCCATCGTCACTTTAGATATTTTGCATCACAATGCGTTCTATTCTGACGCCCACATCCCTGTGCCAGGTGCATGTTACATTGTAGTTATTGAACCCGAGATCGAAATTCTTCCTCAAGTCATCAGCACATTCCCACCATAACCGTGCACCCTCTTAGCCGACTGTTGAATCTGTGTGCACTGTCTCATTAATCATTCGCACAAAAAGAAATCTCTGAAAATACCATCAGATGCTTAAAAATGAAATCCTTGCACAATACTCCATCCCATCAGTTCCGCAGCAGGTGCAAAACAAAAAACCTGTCCTGGAAATTCGACATTCAACAGGCGATACTGCAAACAACAATAAGGAGGAACTTTCCCAGCCTATTAGGTATTTTTTTAGCAGACAAAATGACAAAAAAAAAGAAAAAGAAAACCAATCGAGACAGAGAGAAGAATCCAATAAAAAGAACACACACAAATGAAACCTCTGATTGCATTCGAATCGAAGGTAAACATCCTCCGTTTCTATTGCATGTGTTGTATTTATATGAATCCAATTCAGCCACAAGATACAGCAGATGTAGATATATGTATGGTGCGGACCTTGCCTTTCAGATTTCAGATTCATCCAAGAGGAAGACAAAATAACGACCCAGGATCAGGGCAACAAAAAACCGAAACAATTCACCAGCATTTATTCGAAATCTTGGCTCCCTCCCTCTTTCCCGCTTTGTCTCCTAAATCTCGACTTTTAATCTTTTCAACTGAAAAACGACAAAGAATAAAAAAAAAGAAAAGAATCTGTAAAATCATTGTCTAATAGTTGGACGGTACCCAAGTGAACCGAACAAAGATACCATCTCACCTAACAGATAGACCGCAACTTAAATTTAATAGATGGACGAATAAGACGACGACGGCAATGGACCACGATCGCCGAACGAAGCCAGAACAGGTTCCCCGCACCGAACAAAGGCATCGGCCGATATAGGCGGTAACCAGAAGGTGCACTGTGTACTAGCACATGCTTCTTTTTCACGTAATAACCAGTCTTGCGGTACTAGAGTCGGTGCTAATACTCTCTGAATGCTGGTGGTAGTGGGTTCATTGATGCGCGCACCTTTTCTTTTCAAATTATCCACGCTTCATGAAGGAGGACGACTCCAATGTAATGATCTAACTTTTTTTTGATTCTCTCCATCTGTGTGTTTGTTTATTGGCCGCGCAGATACTGGTTCTAGGAAATTTTCAAACAAAATTATGTAGGTACTTTCGAGCGGTAAAATTACCGCGCACATTCTATAGTTTCATGTGTGCGATTGTTTGATAATATAATGAACAAGGCAGATGATGTTTTGATGACTGGACGGGACAGGGCAGTACAGACATACCCACACGTGAAATTGCAGTTAAGAAAAAAAATATGTAATATACCAGAAGGTTGAGCGTTTAGGCCGATACTCTTTGTTTTTCTTTTCGTTTGTTAATTTCTCACTGGCTCGTTGTTGTTTGATGCTTTTGATTCCACTCTTCTGTCCGAAAGGTGATTTTCCTCCATCACACAGATACAGGTAAGCTCGGATAAATTATGACCACGAGGTAGATGCGAGCCAAGAGATAATGAAAGCCGTGTGTTATGCTGTGCATTTAATCGCCGAACCATAAATATTGCTTAAGAGGTTACGGCGAAGGGGAGGGCAACAAAAGAAAAAAAGAAAAAAATTAAATAAAACGTGATTCTTAAGATTGGACGTAGGTATACCTTTGCGAACCTTTAAAGGAGGAGTGTTGGGAACATTACAAGTTCTTTGGCATTGCCTCTGTAACGCGTTTTACTCGCTGTTAACTTAATTATAATGGCGCGGTGTTTTGTCGATTAGTTGTATGTAATGTTTTGAATTGTTAAACGAGCCATGAAAGTATTACCACTTTATGTGGACACGAATGGTGGTATGGCGGGATTTTAAAGTCCGTTAACATCGGATTATGTGTGCACTGAGACACTGAGAGATAAGATATGAGTTAATGATTGTGGTGGGTCTTGGAATGGTCAAATGGAATGATGGGTCTTTGACCTGCTATGTGCTGACAAAGGATTAATAACGTAGTGATCCGATTGGGAGTCGGATACATTGTCTTTTTTGGAAACTATTTCTATATTGTACACTATCGTGGAATTTGTTGTTCGAGGATTGGAGCTAAACATCCAAACTATCCAGCCAGCCAACAAATTCTATGTTATTCACGTAGTCCCATCCCAGCGACTCAGTGGTTATTGTTATGGTTTGTCCGGTTTAATTCGCGGTAAAACAAAAACTACGTCCAAATATTTTTATTAAAGCCTTATGACTAACAAAAATATTTCCCCCCAGATAATAGTTAGTTGAAAAACCCCCAGATTTCCTTATTTTATCAAAAAAAAAAAAACACCCAACTTTTTTTAAATATTTTTTTAACACGTTTTATGTACGACTTAAAAGGAAAAATTTCGAATTTGAAAAGCGAACGTGTAAGTTTGGTTTTCCTAATGCAGGAAATAAACACAATACAAAATACAAGTGTTGCAGTTTGAAGACATCTTGAAAGAATTTACACAGCCCTTATGAAACTTTAAAGAAATTGTTGTTTATAAAATTTAAGGATTATATAAAAAAACTATAACTTTTTCGTAATGAATCTGGCATTAGCTGTTTTAAAAGAATTTTTTGTAAACAAAAATAGCCCAATATCTTTAGAAAATCAAATAATTTTCACTGCAAATACAGTATGGTAGGATCGATGTATTATTTAACAGCATTTTAAAATAGTACACTCATCTCATTGTCATGCTCAATTTTGAATCATTTGATTTGGGACAGAACAGAACAAAGAATCTCTACGCTACCTCATACTTAATTTAACTTACTCAGCATTTCTTACTTTCGCAGAATGCTTATACATTTAATTTTTCTACGGAAGCACATTTTAAAATTACCAAAAAGGATTATATAACGAAACACAAAAAAAAAAAAAAAAAAAACAAGTTTCTCCCCTTCGAAAAAAAAAGAAAACACCCTAGATCTGGCAACGCTGATACTATTCTAATGATCTAATGATATTATTCTAAAAATGCTTCTCAATTCAGTCGATCAAAATCAAAGATGTCCTAGGAGATAGTCATCAGCAAGTTCCCTTCCAAAGTGTTCCCTTTATAGCCTTATAAAAGGAGCTAAAAAATGTCAGAACAGCTGTTCAAAGTTTTAGTGCAGTTCCAGATAATTTTTTTGTTCAAAATTATGAAAAGGCCCCCTAAAAACGCTAAGGAGGTCTTGCACCCCTTGCGGGTATAATTTTGAAAAATGCTTGATATCTTTCATCATTATTATTTTAGAGTACTAAGACTAAATTTTCACAACGTAAGACTAAATTCAAATTGAAATGGTTGTACCCCCCTAGAAGATTACCCCTTAAATGGAGGTTTAGATCCAGAATCAAAATATTTTGAAATATGTGCACAATTATAGTCCGCTGTATTCCCTATTAAGTGGTTAAGGAGTTGAAGACCCAAAGGAAATATTAATACCCCCCTAAAATGGGGAAGGTGTGGGGGCGTTGATGAACTCGTTTTGACAACGCGGCGAAAAACTGAATTGTAATTTGTACTACTCTACAGCAAATGCAGTAAGTGGAACTCGTATTTCAAAAATTATGACATCTCTCCCCCCAAAGTGTAGGTGGAAGGGGTTAGCCAGAGTGCTATTCAGGCCGGAAATGCTAGTGGGTGCAATTTTACTGTCTTTCTGCTTATGACAATTTGTCTTCATCTGCAATCGGCCCAGTTTATCCTCGGATAGGGGAATGGTGACCGAAACAGTCTTCCCTTCGCTTATTATCCTCCGACATTTCGTCAAAATGACATAAACCGGCACCTATACGTCATCGGTGATTAGTAGATCGGCCCTTTCGTTATGTACCTTACTTGAGGTTTAATATGGTTGGTAAAGGAGGAGGTGACCGGTCGACAGTGTATACCTTCGGACATGCGGGTGGTTACCGTATCGGTTAGACCCTCGCCTGTATCCTCTGGCAACTTATGAAATAGGGCGGATGATGCAAAAAGCGTAGTTGTAGTGGTGATTAAAGCAATCAGCCTGTTTACTACACATATTTCGATTTGTTTCAACTTGATCAAAGTGAGTTTGACCGAGTGACGGGTTGTTTCGGATATACGAAGGGTGACCGAAGCAGTCTACCCCTCGATTGTAATCTACAAACAGCCCATCTAAGAGATGCGGGGTGGTGTGGGCAGTAGTGATAGGACCAACTTGATTAATAAAGAATATACAAGCTTAAGATGTTTTAATTCATATTAAAAAATGTTAAAATCTCCTGGAGTTCCCCTCGTGTACGTAAAACGAGATATAGTCGAATTAGGAAACGTGTGTATGGCGTGGCCTTGTATTAAATATTTCGCCATACAAATACTTTCAATTTTCTCTCAAAATGCGCTCATACGTCACAATATTAAAATGAACTCTTGACGGAATATAACACCAAACACATGTCGATGTCGAAGAGCTGTCAAAGTTAACAACAACAACAACAATAACAAATCATGCAATTGCAGTCATCTTGTGTTCGTTTTATTGGTGGATAGTTACAGATGCGTTCAATTCCAGAACAGTGTTAACCAAGACACCCTTCTGGTAAAATACGAAACTCTGTCGAACACGTAACTCTGAAATTCAACGGCTTAAGTTGTGAACAGTTCACTAAACGCCTGTCCTCTCTCCATTCCAATTTAAAACTACTTGCATCCCTCCATTTTATCCTCTTTAATTTACTTGTCTATTCCGAAGCTTAATCCTTTTCATTTCGCAAAAAACAATGCAATTTGCCAGTCAAAATGTCTCACTTTAAAAGTTCCATTTAGACTGCCATAAAGCAAACGCAAATTATTATCAATCTAACAGAGAGGGAGCCGAAACAATTTCCCTCCATTTTCATTTGAATATTATCTTATCTAGAGCGCTCTCGGGGAGTTATATACGCAACGGATCACACTAACCAACCCAATGCCCCTGCATTAATTAAGTGTGAAAATCCATTCGAATAAATTTATATAAATTTCCATCTATCTCGGGCTCGGGGTATAAATTCATTAGTTTAAAACCAAACCAAACCACCGCCATTATTCAATGCTGCTTAAGTGCTTTTGCATATAACTTTTGCAGCTAATTTTGTTATTGGAATTGGATAATTTTTCCCGTCATTTGGTGCGCGCGAAAAATACCATCCGAAAAAGAAGCAAGGACTCGCATTGAAAATCTAATAAATAATTGAATCCGATTAATTTCGTTCGGTGTCGCGCACCGGGAGAGTTCATTCTGGGTAATTTAACACATCCATGGTTGAGAAATGGGGCATTCTGCTTATGGGATGGGGATAATTTCTGATTATCCTTAGATGGTGCGAGTTTGTTCGCGATTGTGGAGGTTTTTTTTCTTTCTGATTTCAGTGTGCCCAGGGGGTGTACTTTTTTGTTATTGCAAGTTGACTTCCTTTGATGGGAATTCTTTTTTTCATAATTGAAAGGTTGGTGGGTAGGTGTCGATTGTGAAATTTAATATTGGGACATATTAAATTTCACAAATTTCACCTTTCTAAGAGAAGGTAAAAAATATTGTAGATATGTTTTAGCAACTGTCGGAAGTTTATGGACATCCAGTAGAGAATGTTCTGTTCAACCCTGACTTTTGACCACCCCAGCTATTGGTCTGTTTCAATGGACATTTGTCATATTTCCAACATAAAATTACAACAAGCCTTTTTGCGAAGTTTTGAATACCTATCTTTGCTTTTCTGGGATGGAAGTTCAATAAGACATACCCAATGAATTTTTTATAAGTATTATCCCCCGGACAGGGGTCTTGTTCTGGAGTCTTCGTGGAAAGCGAGAAGTTTAGACTTCACTACCCCTTAGGAAACCATGCGTCTGTCTTCCAAGCGGAGTGGCTATGCGCTATATTGTGACAAACTGATGGAGGGCTAGGAGTATATGCGTTTGCAGCGACAGCCAAGCTGCATTAAAAGCGCTGCTTAACCTTCTTTCCTCGTCTAAATTGGTGCTCGAATTCAAGCTTTCTCTGAACTTGGTCGGAAGGCGAAATACAGTGTATCTTGTTTGGGTCCCAGGTCACACTGGTATCCAGGGAAATGAGATCGCTGATGAGCTTGCCAGGCTGGGTTCAGAGGAAGAATTCTTAAGACCTGAACCTGCGTTGGGTCTGCCTACATCGGTGGTTTAGTCATCCATTGATACTTGGGTTCCTCGCGAACACGAGTGTCGGTGGCGTGGCTGTGCTGGGTGTGGATAGACCAAACGACTGGGTCCGGACATCTGCAAAAGGTCGGCGGCCTTCCTTCTGTCTCTCAGGAGAAGCGGCTGAAGACTGCTTGTGGGCGTCCTTTCGGGCTACTAAGCTTTTGCCAAAAACTTAAATGATTTGGGCTTGAGCGTCTCCACCATCTGTCCTGCCTGTGGAGAGGATGACGTTACAGCGGAGCACTTCCTCTGTAGCTGTCTTGTCTTTGCTGGCATCAGGTGGCGGATCTTTAGGGCTGATGTGGTGAGTGCCGAACATCTAAGCTCTTCATCACTGAAGCTCCTTCTCATCTTTCTTCGAAAGACGGGAAAACTAAGTACATAAATGTAAGGCGTCTGTTTGGCAGTACAATGGCCCAGTAGTTGTGTCTGCGTGCTCCATCGGATAGTAAAAACCTCCGAAAAAAAAGGATGTTTTGAAGAAGATCAAACAAGTTTTTGGAATCAAGTGTCTTACCTTCAAAAATGTGTGCAGAAAGTATTTAAAAACTCGTCAAAAATGATGACCGGTTCAGATTAAAAAAAAAAAAAAAAAAACAGTATCGGCCCCAATTTGATCACTTGAGGCCCCCCATTTAAAATGTATAAATATATCCTCAGGTTAGAGATTCACAAAACACTCCACGAATAGCTCACTTAAAGGAAGATCAATCAGTCCGAAATGGGTCTTCTTAGGTAATTCATTCGTACAACTCGTTAACCTTCCAGAGCCTGCCACAAATTGTTAGCTATTTTGGCCCTTATTTTCAGTTGGAGAAACCGCTTGATTTTTTTTTTTCAAATGGTGTGTTTCCATAAAAAAAAAACCTTTAAAATGTAACGCAGTTGCCTGTCACAACACTAGTATAGTGTTTGACGTGTTAAATATCGTTCACAATGTTCGTTTGCAAAAAATCTTCAAAAATTACACTTTTTCTTGCGACTTTTCAGAACTCCGCAGCGGTCACACTGGCTTTAATTGCCCACTTACATATACTACAAATTGGTTTGGCAAATCATTGTTTTTCGAAGCCCATCCTAATGAAAAAGCTTTGAGTCACTAAAGGCAGTTGGCAAGCGAAAGTACTAATGACATCTATGAGCAAATTTCTTGCTAAAAGGTAATTGTTCATTTCCTCATACTCTCACTGTTGTTAGTGAAAAATCACCAGCTCAGAGCTCACATTATTGTGAATTTTATTGGCAAGCAAAAATTTGCATTTGTTACTCTTTTTGGCGCTGTTCTCCAAGTCATTAGTTTGAATATAATTTTTCTGCAACCCCTCCTTCAATAGTCCATTACTCTATCCACTAGCGTAACATTTAATTTCAAATAATACCTAAAAAACATGCGTAAAAAAAACTCTCCCCTGTCATCGATAATATTATGCAACGCGCAACTTTAACTGTCAATGCATTCGCTTTGCGTAATCAATCCCGTCACTCTGACACATTTCGTATCCAATTCATCGAGTTTATTTGCCACCATTGAGATACGAATCTCACAGATTATTTATAACTTTCCATTGAAATCAGGTTTTTCCCCCGCGATTATCTCGTGCTTGCGCCTCTGTGCAAAATTCTCCAAATAAGGCCAGACAACATCCGCAGTCCCAATCATGTATAATTTTCGCTGTCAAGTTCATGTCAAAATGAAACAAGGTGATCAGGCGGATCGCGGGTGGATTTAATTTATTTTCTTTGAATAGTAATTTTGGCAAACCTACGCTTAGACAACGGTCTTTGTACGAGACTCCTCTGCATAGCTCCATGTATACAGGTATAGGTATAGGTAGGCACACCGAAGCCACTCTCAAAACCTGTAGAAAATAAAAAAGGTCAATGAATTGATAGGCAATCTACATTTGCATGCAAATCCTCTAAAGCATTTGCATGTGGAATGCAATCCAGAGTGCATTGCAAATTATTTAATTGGCTTACACCCGGGCCTAGGGTGGCGATAATATTCCGCCATCACCCCATTAGGTGGGTGTATACACTATACACCCATATTATAGCAAAGCATGCATCATTTACGATAGGTTATCGCTCTTTCTATATCGTCGACTTCTCATGATCGATCGCATGGCGAACGCGTTCCACATGTTACCGAAATGCAAATCGCATGACGATGACGATAAAACTATACAGTTAGTTGTACTCATCCCAATGCTGGGCCTGGCGCTCTAGTGGTGGTAGTGGTATCCACTCCACTCTCCACACCCATTTTTATCGTCTGGTGCCTGTGGAATATTGAAAGTTTAATTGCCATGCCATTAATTGTTTTTAATTGCTTGTTGTAGTGTTGCGCTGTGTTGTGAGTTGTTTTATGCCCTTATTACTATGATTTGCACTTGTGCAGCTTGCTCTTGAGTGGTTTTTAAAACGCAAAAGAAACTAAAAGAACAAAAAAATAAACGAACGTCAGAAACTTCGACAGTGAGAACGAGAGAGAAAGTAGAAAGTACAATGAATCTCATGGGAATTGGGAATATTAAAACAGCGAACGCTGTGAAAATGCTTAATTTGCACTTGAGCGGCGAAGTGATTTCTGATTTTTTTTTCTGTACCAACAATTGGAATAAATAAAAAATGCAAAAAAGAAATTAATAAGCGGAGAGTCAATGGAGGGAAGGTACTTAATGGCAAAACTTTTAATATGGTGTTTGAGTTAAATAATGTGTGACTGGGAGATCGATTTCTTGTCGACCTTTAAACAGGACGTCAGAACCGGGTCTTTAATGTTTTCTGTGGAACGATAAAGAAGAGTATTGAAATAGGAATTTGTGTTTTTTCTTTATTTTCTTTCAAACTTCAAATTTAAATTGGAACATAGACTCGGAGGGATTGCTTAAGATCGAACCCAGTGTACAATTCGTCGCTGAATCTTCTCCTCTAAACTCGAAAGCATTGCCAACTCAAACGGGTCAAAACATTTGACGAAGAATCTTCCGCTTAAAGCGGTCATGGATGCCTTCCTCTGTCTTAGACAAAGTCCAAGCCTTAGAGCAACAGGACTAGGGGTATCAAAGTCGAATATAGAATTCCCTTAGTTCTTTAAAATAGGGCTCTACTACTCAATTGCCTTCTGAGGTTGAAGAAACAGCGATGGGCAAGAGCTATTCTCCATTTAATTTCTGCCAAAACTAACACTGACCGATTCTGTCAGATTTGTCAATGTTGGGTGTCTGCGGTTAAATTTAAACTGACTATGCTATGTAAGCCTTCAGTCATTCCCCATTTGCGAACAGGCCATAAAAAGATGGTTGTGGTCCAAACCAAGTCAGTAAATTTTGTTTAAAATTTCTGAATTGACCTTGTGATTAGACAACGATTTTTGGGAGGTATTTCCTATTTGGGAAATACAAACAGACTTATGAAACTATGGAAAAGCATTGCAGAATGACGCTAGCTCTAGGCGCTAGCTCTCCATAAAATTTGCTTCAGCAGAAGCCATGCAGACATGATAAAAAAAACTGTCATCTAAAAAGGTATACTTATTGTCACTGTTAGTGATCTAAAGTTGTTGTACAAAACTCCTGTGATGTACGATCTCATCGTATACTTACTTCATTTTGTTTCGTCTATTATTGGAAATTCAATCCGCAATCTACGTTAATTCAAAGAGGTTCTCTTGGGTCTTGGCATGCCAACCTTGCTCAGTTTCTTTATTTTAAATCGCTCAAAAATTAGATTGGTGCAATGCTGAATGATTGCGAGAGCTGTTGGGCGCAATATTTCATTATTTTCAAAAAATACAATGTGACAGAGGAATAATTCAACGATAGCCAGATTACGCCAGCGATATCATAGAAGGCTACGGGCCTATTTGAAATGAATCATAAAGTGATATGAAAATGTAGAGCTATAAGCCTTTCGACCTCTAATGGGTCAAATATCATAGTCTACGACAAGGACTAAGGGCTTAAGCTATTGTCAAATGTGGAAGAAAGGTCGCATAATTTATGTAAAATATTTATTTTATTTATTTATACAATAGTGTGTCTTCGAATTTGACATGGCATGATGACAAAAAAATGTATAGATGCTTCTGCCGATTTTTAAGACAGATCTGACGAAAATCCATAGACGGTGTCAATATAATATTCGTCACATTTTTCGTTCTTGGCTGGCTGCCCCTAAATGACAAACGCAACTGTTATTCATTACGTGATCCCAATTAATTTGCACGTTAGCTTAAGCTGGATTACTCCCATGCAAGTCAATTGTGTTTATGACTTGACAATATTTTGGCTTTTGGCTTTGGCTTCTATAGAAAACGTAATATTAGGATTACAACGCATAATTTCAATGTAATCGTATGTCAGCTTAAGCTGAATTAATCCCACGTAAGTCAATTGTGGGTCTCCCTTGACCCTAACAAAATACTGCTGAAAAAAATGAAAAAGAATTCCAAGTCACCCTTAAACGAAACCGGGTATCAGAACATTCTCGTGGCTCAATTGGAAAATGGATGCAAACGATATAAATTTAAAGGGCCGAATCCATAGAATCTGTCATGTTCGTTGCGTCAACTTTTCTGTCAGTTGCACCCGTTGACATTCTTGACTGTTCGACCAGCATGGTAGGTAGCACTTTCATTGGTGGAAATTTTGAGAGAATGGGAAAAACTGTCATCGGCTGCCACCGTATGCGATGGATTCTATTGAACTGCTCGTTCCGTCGAATACGTCAATATTGTCGGAGCCGTCAAGTCGACTCGTCGGATTCAACCGATTCTATGGGCTGGGCACTGGAGAAACACCACTTTTTGGTTTAGTGGGGGAGAAACCCTGATATTATTCGTTTCTCTTTATATTTGAATGGCCAAATATTACTGTCCCCCGGGGGTGCTTGAACCTGCCCCGCTCCACCACTCAGTCTCATAGTCATATAGCAGTACGTAAGTCATGTTCGCTCCACAAGATTTTATCGCAATAACTACGTTCAGTCAGATATATTTCCTTTGTTTTGATGCAGCGTAGCTGTTTTCTTTTTTAGTAACAGCCTGATCAACGCAACGGTTCTGCCTGGCTATTGCGTGCCACTATCGAATGCACTTTTGTAATGAACGACCGAATCCAAAGATTTATGTTTATTTATGACCGCACTCCCAGCGACTTTCGAAAGTCATCCTCAATCAATTTATTTCAAAAAAAAAAAAAAAATATTTATTTTTAATGCATTCTTTCATCGGAAGAATGATTAATGAACGAAAATTCTCCTTTTTCTCTTTTCAGGTAAGTGTGTTGAAGAAACCTGACGACATTCGCTTTATATTATATACCGTGTGATAAACAGTGAGTTAAATGGATTGGCCCGTTCTTATCAGATTCGGCTTGAAAAATAGAAAAAAAAAGAAAGAAAACAAAACCATGTGTAATAAATTAAACAAATAGTTCGAGCATCTGCAGCACCTTCGTGTAACAGTTAAGATACAAACAAACAAAAGACACGATTTCTCGATCCGTTCTTAATTGATTCCAATCTAATGCAGTTCAACAGATGTCTCTACTGCGGCTGACAAAAACCAAAAACCCGTCTCCGAAACAAAACCCTCGAATTGATCAAGATTGTTATCCGAGAGATACATATTTTGTACCACATTTAGGTAATCCCCTCTCTATCCGCATCTTTAATTTGTCGCAGACATTTGAGAGAACAAACAACACAACATATACATTAATTTACATAAAACAAATTTTCCATTTGGGGAGTTGGGGGGATGAAAAACTTTATCCTTTCGCTTAGAGTTGGGAATTGGGATTGGGAGGTGATATCTTCAACCACCGCGACGCGCAATGGAAGGTAAAACGACGACACACCACCACAACCAGTGTGATAAATGAAGTCGACAATGGACTTTGACCTGCTGGATGCTGTGTACAGTGTACCACTCTTACACAGGAGTCGCATCCTCTCTCGGAAAAAATGTACATACATTCATTGAAAGTTGGAAGATAAAACGAAATGCTAACGTAAAAGAGTTGAACGATGAACGAGACGGTAGACAGGCAACAAAACAATTTACGTGTTCTACGTGACTTCAGTTAGTTGGTAGTTTATCTTGTCCTCCTTATGGAGGAAGAAGAGGAATTGACTTTGGTTATTTCTTCTTTTTTTTTGTCATCTCTGCTGCCAAACCTAAGTTATTCTTTTGCTTTTTTCTGGTTATTTATATTTTACTTTTCGACTTTTGTCAATTTCTTCATCCATTTTGTATTGGCGAGGGTGGGTGGCGAATGGAGACGATGATGCGGATCAAAAAGAGTGCACATAAGGAATCTGTTTGGAGATTTTCTGGTTCATTGTTCCGGTTGGACATTTATCTTTTTACAATTAAGGTCGGATGGGTCAGTGTATAAATTTATTTTTCTGTTGCAGGGAGTTCGATGTTAAGTGATTGAAGGGGGCCCGTGTCGAGACTTAAGGAGGGGGCGAAGGTCTTTGATGTTATATTTTTTTTTTTTATAAAAGGAAGGCAGCTACATTTTTACGCAAGTTTTAATAGCTTGTGAGTTTCCGTTGCAAGTTCTTATTTCATCAATTGCTTAATTTGTGAATATGATAAAGGGCTTAGGTTACTCAATCATAGTCAGCAAATACTCGCGGTTGTAGTGATAGTCCCTTGATGTTTATTTTATTTACACATTTTGTTTGAACTGAAATTGCTCGGCAGCATTACTACTAAAAAAGGACTAGCATAAACCAGCGGTCCAATTTTTTTTCCGCAATCCGGGGAAATGTTGTGACAAAACATTGTATGCGGGAATTTATCCGTGAATATGAATCTTCCATTTGTTTTATATTTCGTAATAATCGGTTTTAAAATAGCCCTGCAATCGGTACGACAAGAAAAACCTTTGATACTGTAACTATTTCAAAAGTCCTATACTCTCGATCTACAGAAACGATTATTTTAATTTGTTTTAAGTGCGTTCGGTACTTGGTGACATAGCTTAGTCATTGTAAGAGATCCTCCTCGGTTATATTAAATATCTTGATAGAAATCTATGGACATTTTTTTGGAGTTCAAGACGCATGAACGTATGCGTGCTATAGGGGAGACCGGGGCTAGTTGGCATCAGGGGCAAGTTAATATACTGCCATTTATTTTAAAGAGAAGAGAAGAATTTTTTGTCCATTCTTGTTTTTACATTCAATACCGATACCCGTTTAGTCTCCTTTCTTGTTGCGAGTGCATGTCGTTCAATAAATATTAAGGAAAAACGATTTTTTGCTACCGTAAGTAACTTTTTTTTCTCCTATTTTTCTCTTGCCGGCCGTTTTTGAGCGTCTGGCGCATTTATATATATATATATTTTTTTTATGAATATAGTAGGTATATTAATACATTAGTTGTCCATGTAAGTCTTTTATTTTTAGTTATTTTTTGTTTTTGTTTCTAAAAAATCGTGTCATTTGCCCGATGACTCACTTTGTCCGGGATTCACAGGAAACTCGTACAAAACTCTACAAAGGTTTGTACAAAAGCTTTAAAACAAAAAGGAAGAAAATCCTATTAGTGAATTAAGTGAATAATGTTTGGAAAAAGTGGGTTATTCAAAAACTAATCAAATATTTTCCGACAAAGAAGAGCAATGTTTAGATGAATATTTTCAAACAACTAATACTTAATCCTTAAATTTTTTGTAAGATTTTAGTTTTGCACGGCGTGGGTCAACTTACCACTAACTCAAGTCAACTTACCCCGGTACTGGCACCGGGGTTAGTTGACACAATCGATGTGCTTCAGTAAAATTAAAAAAACATCGTCCTCACGTTTTTTTTTTTTTTTTTCAATTAAATAACTTTGTTTAGAAAGACCAAGGATGTTTTTTTTAATGATATTTGAACTGTCATAATATAAGGCTTAGTTAAAGAGAAAGAAAAAAAAAAGAAAATGTCCAGCCAACTAGCCCCGGTCTCCCCTACATACACAGAGCTTCATGCATAGAGACATCCCTCTCACAGACTCCAATTTCAACGAAGTTAATTCCAACGCACTCACAGTCAGTACGTTTGACCTTCTCTTAATAAACATACTTTGGCTTATGTGCGGTTGTTTTGTTTAAACGTCACTCAGATCAACGGACAATAACACAGTATGAAAGCGAGGTTCTTCGCAGAACTTGTTTGCTTTTCTGTCGTGCACTCAATGACATGACACGACTGGTGAGTTGGTGAATTCTGCAAACGAAAATTCGGACATATGAATCGGGAAAGAGCGGCACAGTTTTCGTTCAAAAATCATGAGTTGTTTGGAAAAACAACAATTTTTTACAACCACGTTGGCTAAAAGTATAGCTATTTTTACGTACGTCACTAATTCATCATGAACTTACCTACTTACTTTATAAAAGGGTTTGAGCTTTCGAAGCCAAAGTTGTTTTCAATCCCTTGCAGGGGTATTTGTTGAATGCAAGTCTGATTAACTTGGGCACTCATTGCGTAACTTTTCAGACGATAATGGTGGAAAAAGACTTCCAAAACTATAGTAACTAAGTGCAAGAAATACAAGTATTCAGTTAATTTTCCAAAAATTCAATAAAAGCTGACAGTTGTGTAAAAAAAATCGCCCAAAATATAGATAACTTATTATGGTCAACAAAATTTCAAAAACAATATCCTCCAGACGATTTTTGTTACACAGAATCTGTCCCATGATATAAGGACCTGATTTCCTAAATATTTGTTGCTTCTCTTTGACATTGACCTGTAAAAGTATTTCCTTTGAATACACTTCTTCTTAACCAAGCTATCTTTCCCACCATCGAATAACTCAACCGCAGTCCATATTTAGACTCAAGCTACGATTGCACATGCCACTTTTCATGTCAAATTTTGACATGCCGACGTCATTATGACGTAAACATTTGTATGGTCACGCAGCGCACTCTCACGAAAGACACACGAGTGACCACCGAATGGCAGAATTTTTGTCACGTGACACGAGTTCGAGTACCTATCCTAGCTTCATAATTGCATTGCTCAAAGGAAAATAGATCAAAACTTATACCCCATTTCCAGTTCCATTGCTATCCCGATTTAAAGGCATTCGTCGCAATAGGGACCCACTCAAGCATCACATCGCCCATCGTATGCACAACACATCTGGGTAACACAAATTTGCATCAATCTCTGTCACTAACCTGTTACTCCGTTTCTAGATCAATTTGAATTCAATTATTTACCAACACATGACTGGAAACACGTTTTTCTGTTGGCAATCCGAATGTGTAACCAGAAGACATCCCTGTACTATCTATACTCGTACCGCCTAGTTGTGTGACGCACGATTCAAATTGATATTCCCTGTACCGAATTTGAGAATCGAATTTCCAGTATCAACTGTAAAATGGAGAACATAACAATAAGAACAACGCGATAGGTGTGTTTGTTCTCAATTTTCGTCCACCACCGCCTGATAAAGGCGAAACAAGTAAAAACACTTTTACCCATCTCGAAAAGATAAACGTCAGCCAGGTACGAAGCCAAGGACAGGAAGCAGCAAATACGAGTGCACATGAAATGACACACTGTCTTTGTCGAGAATACGCCAGGTTTTATCTACCTATACGCGTAGCGGGGATCGATGAATGTTGTAATACGTGAGTACATTCTACGACGAGTATGTGCGGATAGCCCCCACCTACAACTTTTTTTTTGCGTCAGCTTGACAATGGTGAGATGGTGGCTGGTGCCTGGTGGATGGCGGATTGTTGAGCAAAGGTAAACTTTCTTTCTCGAAATCGTTGTTTAAGCCTTTCTTCCTGTCACGAGTTTTTTTTTTTTTTCGGCTACAACCAGAAGCAACAGTCCCTCCTGTCTGGCTGAGGAGTGTAGTTAACTATAGTGCTACTGTCGAAGCTGTGGCAATGAATATCAAAGAGGTTGCATGATGGCATTTTCATTTATGCGCATTTTAACGATTAAAAAAAAAATTAAGCAGAAAATTTGCTTGTTAAAAAATGTGCAGCAGACATCAGCCGCAGTTGGTGGTGGTGGACTTTATCTTTGACGGAGTCAACTGTGAGATTCATTCAACCGGTACGCGTCGGAATTCTTTTGTACGTCAAAACAGCCTTTTTGTTGAAGGGAGGATACTTTCAATTGGATAAACAGAATGGGTTGAGGCAAACGTCAGAGACAATTTTACAAACGCAAAGTACACAAAGAAACGTGAGGCGTATAACTTTAACTTGGTCAATGCCTTGTTTGGCGTGGTACGTTCCGTGGAATTTTATATACGTGGATGGTGTCAAATGACGTAGGTACATTGTTGGAAATTCTTTAGCAAAGATTATACATTGGATATGGGCTTAGAAGTATATACCCCTTTGTATATGAAGGTGCCAACAAGTTGACTGGTTTGATAAACGTCGAAAGTGTTTGTTGATACTTGGATTATTTACAGATGGACCTTTTTTTTTCGGAAAATGGGGGTAAGGCTGCGCAAAGAGGGGAACTAAAAATGTACTTCTCCCATTTGACATTTCTTAACTGTCAAAAACAGATATAACATTCCCAAAAAGGTCGCATACAGTGATGTGAAACGAACTATAGGATAGGTATGTGCCCTTGTGCCTGTCTAAAGGCTAATATGGTAGGATGGGTCACTTTTGACATTCGCTATTACAGAAAGGCGGTTCATTTTTAAATAAAATTTTTGATGGAAATTCGTGCCACACTGTTCCCTCAAATCGTACGCAAACTGTGACCGTTCTTCTGCAGCAGTTTCGGTGGTTAGACCGGTTTTTAGTTCGTTCAGTAATTTTTTGCAACTTTTCCTTTACACGAGGTTAGTGATATTTAATTGTTTCTTATGGGAATTCTT
Source organism: Cheilosia urbana (assembly GCA_946477585.1). NCBI lineage: Eukaryota > Metazoa > Arthropoda > Insecta > Diptera > Syrphidae > Cheilosia > Cheilosia urbana. Next base: position 10,181,419 of record OX297854.1, on the reverse strand, counting down.
TGGTTTTGAGTGTCAAACTTTTGGGTTTATAATATGTTTAAGTTATTTATAACATTTTATAAGTTTTGCAATGACGTTTTCTAAAGCCAAGAATGGGGCACTTCCGACAAAAGCACATGGGGCTGCTGGATCTTTAAGATATTCAAACCTAATCTTTTTTAAGGACGCTCCATTTGAAGGTGAGTTTGGACTTTAACAGGGAAGCCTCTCCAGTAAGAACAGCCTTAGTTTAGTTAACATAGGGTAACTTTCCACATTTACGAACCATCTTAGGTCTTTTCCTTAAAATAAAATAAATAGTTGGCGCAGCAGATCCGTAAGGACGCTAAGTCTAGTATCTCACAAACATTCGTTTTGTGTGAGTTTTTTTTATTCTTCGGACAAATGAAAAAGATCTGCAATTTAATGCCGAGTCCAAACGGGTAGTTGAAAAACTCTTTCATGACTGTTACACTCTCGGATATTTGTTCTCAGACGTTCGTGAGAGGTGACACAGTGCAAAAAAAACTTAAAATGTAATTTGAGCTTTTCTGGGGATCGAACCTGCGACCCCCCGCTTTGTAGTCCAACACACTATCCACTCAGCCACTGCGCATACAGGTCACTTATTATGTGTCAACGATTCTGCAGTCAAAAGAGTTAAAGTCTTATTCGCCAGAACTCTAAGTTTATGCCTGATCGTGGTCGTTGTACTTGTGTATTTCGAAGCGACCACTTTTATTGCCCTAATTTACGTGACTGTCCGTTTTATCGGGACTTCTACCTATGACTTCGGAGACGCATGATTTAGAAGAACTGTCTTCCATCGTTTTCTTTCATGGGTCCAATCAGGCCAACTTATACCAACAAATTGCATGGTTTTTCCTAGGGGTCCTGCAGACATCTATACTTACATTCTATTATATCATGTCGGCAATTGTTCAAACAATATTTCAAGCCTACATGCACACCATCATCATCAACAGCATATTGCTATAAAATGACTGTAAAAATGACTGTTCACGATTGCATTCATTAGGGCAATTCTTCACAATAATAACTGTCATTAATTTGTTTCCAGCGTCCTTTTGCTGCCAGTATAAATCCCATTTTCATTAGATTTCGATTTTCTGCCGGCACATACATTCTTGATTCCATTTAAGTGTGCTACAGACTTTTGTGCATCGCATTTCCACATAAGGGCGTGTGATTATTGTTACAGATGTCGGCAATCAGATGCTTCTTCACTGTTGAAACCATTATCCCGGGTATGGTTGATACTTGTGTACCTATATGTCCTTTGTCAAACCAGAAAATCCGCAATAACGAGGTCACACACCAATTACACGCTCGCATGTCCCGCTCTTGGTAATATCACTGTCAGCAAATTTATGATACAAAACACCACCTCTTATTTGACATGCACATCCACATGTTATTCTGCAACAACCGCAGTGCACATCCTTTTCTCAGTGTCACTCTCCTTCAGAGAAAATGCCATTGCATCGTTATTAATACATCCGTTTGCGCTATTTTCTTTACAGATACACAACTCGCATAAGAACAAAACCCCGGCGGGTAACAAAACAAAGTCCGTGCAACATTTTCAAAGGAAGCGATCACGTATAGTCTTGCAGAACAAAGGCGACAGCAACGTCTACGCGACTACGACGACGACGACGACGACGACGACGTCGACAACGATAAACGACGACACATCACTGCGCACGTACAAACGCGCTGTATATGAGGCAAAAGGGTAAAAAATCCTCTTTGTAAATGACTGTGAAAATTGCAAATCTCCTGACACCACCGTCCATTGTAACCGCAACCCTCACCTCGAACGGTAACGGCAACGGCAACGCCAACAACTACTACCTCCACCACAGCCCGTACGACTATTATAACAAAACAACATTCGATACCTTCAACATGCCGTACGCCACAGCAACGTCGATAATGACAAACCGGGACCATCCGTTTAATCAGTCCACTCAATCGACACGACCCCTACTTGTCGACCGGAAGCCCCCACAATTGCTGGGCAAAAAGAAGTTCAACAATGGCACCGCCAAGGGTGGTGGTGTTGGTGTCGGTGGCATAAGTCTTCAACGTGAGAGTGGTGTCAAAGTTCATGGCATCAACGACTTTGATATAATATCCCAGCAGTACAAGAACCTCAACAGTCATCACTTGGGCTATCCGTACGGCAGTCCACCATCGCCCACAGCGAATTCCAATGATTTTGTATTCTCTGACACCACACAGACGACCAATGGCGGTGGTATCCTTACGCCGCGACAGCATGTGTATGATAATGGATCGGTGACTCCAAGGGCATATGATAACAACTACTATGGGAAGGCGTCGCGTTTTGAGGATGACTTTTGTTGTCGACGGAACGATCAGTTTGACAGCATGCAACCTCTGCCACTGCCACCGATGAACAACAACGAGACTAGTGGCGGACCATTTATATTCGGGATCCACCATCGAGCGCCACCTGGCGGTAGGGATTTTCTCGATAGCTCGGCTGTGATAAGCGACAAAGAAGCGACGGAATACTCAATGGAAAAGGCACAGAAGTCAATGGTGAGTACTATTTTCTTGTTAATGCTTTGTTTATCTAAGGGTGGTTTGGATATATGCTAAATTGATTGGGTCTTAATAGTAGATTTTTGTTGGATCGATCGCTATCAGTCTGCTAGAACGTGATATAGCTCTGTTGTATAAGGGAATCTACGACAAAAATGTGTTCGCTTTAACTCTGAAATGGTTTCGACATTGACTAAAATTATATAGGTACTATGGCGACCGGGATCGTAATCGGTGCCGGTGCGGTTCATGAGCCGTGCCATCGACCACTGCACATTTCGAGTTCAGTTGTACAGGATTTTATTTTTAATGTTTAATGTTGCCTTTAAGAAGTGGTTTGAGCATTTGCTACATTAGAAGTTATGAAAAGACTCTGTTTTGATTTTTTTTTAACTTTTTTTTTTAGTAATTTAGTAATTTAAACGTCATTTTGAAGCAGGCTTTCTCTCAATGCAAATGATATTTGGTATTTATTTCTTATTAGCTACTGATGTGGGGCGAGAACATTTGAAATATTTCAATTAAACGTTGCGCTAAAAAAATATATATACAACGGGTTATTTTTTAAGAGTTAAGTTTTTCAGTTTGGCAGCACTGGCTAGTAATGGCGTCCAAACGTCATCTGTCAAAGTGAAAAGTTTTCAGTATACCTACTCTGCCATTTAATCATGAAAAGACTTACAAACGAGCAACGATTGCAAATTATTGAAATTTATTATAAAAATTCGTACTCTGTAAAAAGTGTGCACCAAAGACGACCGTGGAAGAAACGTTAACGTCAACAGCGAATGATATCGAGTCATGATACCCGACTTTTTTTTGCCCCAGTTGGCTGAGTTGAACTTGGTTGACATGTGGTTTCATCAAGACGGTGCCACATGACACACAGCTCGTGAAACAATTGAAATGCCTAAATGCTCGAAAAAGTGATGCAAAATTGGACCTTCCGAATGCCCCATCTGAAACGGAGCCGCAGACAACATTTACATGAAGTTGTCCTTAAAACGTAAATGGCAAAGGCCTGTTTATCGATTACAATACAAATTTTGAATATTTGATGCAAATTTGAGTGTTTTATTCTGTTTTAAAAACCCAGTGCGTTGGGACTTGGGATATGTATGTATATACATTTTGAAAAGTGGGCGCCAATTAATATCTATTTTACGAAACTACCCTTTGAGTTGACTAATGTTTGAAATATGTATTAACTTCTATTTGACTTGAATAAGTGGGCGTGGCAAAGGGGCAATCTAATCATCTACTGCATTAAATACCTCGAGTAGGGTATCATTTTAAAGAGCAAGTCACGCTTATTAGAAATATGCTTACTGTTGAAACAATTTGTAAATGCTCGTAAAAGTGGGCGTGGCAATTATTATTATTATAAGCTTTTATTTACAATTAGGATTACACATTTTTTCATCACATTATTAGATACATGTTTCTTTTCTATTGTTATCAAAGGCATTTATTTATGTCATTATTTAATTTATAATACATAAAATAAATTTATTATAATTTGGCAAAGTCTAAGCATTGTTTTTCAAAATTAGTTGCAAATAGTATAAGCCTCCCCCATAGTTGTCCATAAATCTCTGTTTTTTGCGTCATGATACCAATAGCTATTAAATTGGTTAATATCGTCAACCCATCTTCGTGGCATGGCAATAAGAGGGTTAAATTCGAATGAGGATCTAAAAATGGTATATTTGAGTCCTGTTCAAAAATACCTTCAATCTCTTCTCTTCTCTATCTCTATCTCTATTCATTTATATATATAAAACAAAGTGGCAAAAAGTGTATGTTTCCCCCTGTCGCCCGTATCTAATTTTCAACCTCCCTCAGGGTCTTCTCTTCTCAACCAATTTAGTTGATTTTTTTGTTTAAATGTCGGTAATTATGGTGATCAATTGATAGGCCAAACAAAAATAAAAAAGAAACCACTTAATTCTCGACTGAAAAGGTAAAACATCTTAAGTCAACTTAAGATGTAGTCGACTTAAGATGTTTTACCTTTTCAGTCGAGAATTGCTTTCAGCTCCTGGCGAAGACGGCGGTGTTCAGCTGGTTGTGAACAATTTTCCGAAGGAGTTGCTTCCAGAACACCCAATTTTAACAAATAAATTGATCTTAGCGCACAAATTGATTGTCGCAATAAAACATCTCTTACTCCTGTCCTAATGTCTTTCTAAAATCTACGCCACTAATTTATTTGCCAATAATAATTAGCTTACAGTAATAATTGCTTTCCTCTGTAATAAATTATCAATGTGACTCACCGAACCTACAGCCCGTTAATGTGATATCGTTTAGGCTTATTGATGCCTTTTCGCGTTTGAGTGGGCCACATTAAGAGTGCAATGATTCATTTTTTGCTTGGCACTACGGTTGTTGTTACGCACATAGGTACTTGTGGATCTTAGTGTTTCAATCGAGCTGATTCATTTTTGAAATCGGGATGCCATTATATAAATGAATGTGTCACTTTTCACTTCACATTATTAAGCAAATGTCAACCATGGTCCACGGCGATGATATTTTGCTTACTGGAAGTAAGATGTGATTGTCTTGGGTTGGGTTCGATATCCCGCTTTTTATAATGCCGATTCTTAAAATCCCGCTTTTTATAATCCCGCTTTTTATAATCCCGCTTTTTTAAAATCCCGCTTTTTAAAATCCCGCCTCTTATAATCCCGTTTTTTATAATCCCGTTTCTTATTATCCCGCTTTTACAATCAAAAGTAGTTGTTTTATTTTAAAAAATCCCGCTTTTACAATCAAAAGTAGTTGTTTTATTTTAAAAAATCGCGCGATTTTTTAAAATAAAACAACTACTTTTGATTGTAAAAGCGGGATAGTAAGAACATTAAAATAAATTAAGCAATGAGTGTTTTTTTGAAATGCAGTTTATTTTAACATTTATCATTTTTAGAGGAAGTAACAAAATAAGAAATAAATAATATCAAAATACATTTTTAAGTAAAAAATATGACAATCTTCAATAATTAAAAAAAATAAAAATAAAATAATGTTATATGATATTCTACACAATATAAATTGGCGTAAACTCCAATAATTATTACAGCAGTAAATGAGAAGGTTAAAACCGTTAGCAAGAGGAAGGTTTTTATCTGCATTATATACTATTTCCGCAATGCGTAAAAACAATGTTGAATATGTAAGCAAAAACAAATATGTGCTTACAGTAAAAACATTCGGATGCATTTCCTTTTTGGTCGAGTATTTTTAATATTTTTAAATATATAATAATAGAATAAAAAAGCGCATAAAACCAACATCTATTTTTTTTTTTTTGATAACAATATTTTGTAAAAAAAAACGGGATTAGCGGGAATAGGCGGGATTTTAAAAAGCGGGATTATAATAGATCGGGATTTTGAACAAGCGGGATTTTAGAAGACGGGATTTTAAAATGCAGTATTTTAGCAGACGGGATTTTAAAACTTTTTTTTCGGGATTTTTGAAAAGCGGGATTTCAAAAAGCGGGATTCCGATACGCTCCCGATTGTCTTTTGGCGGGAGAAAAATCGGTTCCTCAGAAAAGTACATTCTAAGTTCTGTTGACAGGAACCGGCTTAGTTACATCTTTACTTCAAAATGAAGCTTATTCCGTTTAAAATGTGTATACATTTCAAATAATAAAGTCAACCGGTTATCGGACTCCTTTTGAACTGACATCCTCGTAACACGATTTTAAGCTGGATTCCTTTGTAAGTGGCCACAAAAGGACTCCCAAAGAAGGTACTTAAGATTTCTAGTTAAATTATAGTTTTCATTGCTTTCTAGTCGATCCCTTAACCGACTCCACATTGATTCGGTCTAAATAACTTTCTACTACTTCTATGTATTTTCTGGGAGCGTATCGGAATCCCGCTTTTTGAAATCCCGCTTTTCAAAAATCCCGAAAAAAAAGTTTTAAAATCCCGTCTGCTAAAATACTGTTTTTTTAAAATCCCGTCTTCTAAAATCCCGCTTGTTCAAAATCCCGATCTATTATAATCCCGCTTTTTAAAATCCCGCCTATTCCCGCTAATCCCGTTTTTTTACAAAAATTGTTATCAAAAAAAAAAAATAGATGTTGGTTATATGCGCTTTTTTATTCTATTATTATATATTTAAAAATATTAAAAATACTCAACCAAAAAGAAAATGCATCCGAATGTTTTTAGTTTTTACTGTAAGCACATATTTGTTTTTGCTTACATATTCAACATTGTTTTTACGCATTGCGAAAACAGTATATAATGCACATAAAAACCTACCTCTTACTAACGGTTTTACCCTTATCATTTACTGCTGTAATAATAATTGGAGTTTACGCCAATTCATATTGTGTAGAATATCATATAACATTATTTAATTTTTTTTTTTTTTTTTATTATTGAACATTGTCATATTTATTACTTAAAAATATATTTTGATATTAATTATTTCTTATTTTGTTACTTCCTCTAAAATTGATAAATGTTAAAATAAACTGCATTTCAAAAAAACACTCATTGCTTAATTTATTTTTATGTTCTTATTATCCCGCTTTTACAATCAAAAGTAGTTGTTTTATTTTAAAAAATCGCGCGATTTTTTTAAATAAAACTACTACTTTTGATTGTAAAAGCGGGATAATAAGAAACGGGATTATAAAAAACGGGATTATAAGAGGCGGGATTTTAAAAAGCGGGATTTTAAAAAAGCGGGATTATAAAAAGCGGGATTATAAAAAGCGGGATTTTAATAGCGGGATTTTAAGAATCGGCATTATAAAAAGCGGGATATCGAACCCAACCCGTATTTTCTATAACTAGTAGATGTTTAGATTAGATTAGATTTACTAAAGATTAAAGCATGGCTTTGCCGTCTGCCTGAATACTAGTATGTGCGTTCTACTTTTACTATGTACTTTCAAGTACTACTTTTTCACTACTACTACTCCTACTACTACTTTCTACTACTATTGTAAGACAGATGCTCCAAAGGCGAAACTTGTGGGTTACCCTATTCAAAAAACCTATATATTCTTCCTAACGAATTTCGTACATGCTCAACTGTAAACCTGGGTTTACGTATATAAATATTCCCCTTGGACACTAGGCCTAGCTCTTACAACGGTTCGCGTGAATAAGTCTTATTTTTGACACGAGTGGGTGGAGTTCTAAGGTCTTTACAGGACTATAGTACTAATGGAAGTAATGTCATATTTCATGGGTGAAATTAATATATCTCTCATTCTGGGAATAATTTGTACTTTGCCTGGTTTTGAACCTTAAACCCCTCGCTTGGAAATTCCTCACACGCCTACTGGGTAAAATTTCCATTTTAGCTTTCCGTTAAGTGTGTTATAGATTGGCGCCCAACGAGAGGATCTACCCTCCTGGAGTGCAGCAGGTTTTTCGCGTCCAGCATAAGCCTATACTCCTTGCGTCAGATTGCACTTCAACGCCTCAATTTGAATGGATTTATCAAGGTCTTTAACCCTATGTTTTACGAGACTCCTCTCATACCCCGTTTAACCTAACCTAGGCTAGATACCAAAGGAGACATTGGCACAAAAATCATTTCTATGAAAGAATCCCCTCATAAAAATGTAAGTCCTACAAACTAACTACATTTAAAATAAAAATCCCCCTTCATTATAGAAAAAAATGTTAAGTCGAATCGGGAAACAATTTCTTACCGTACCCTCAGCCTCGATATCTTTAAAAGGGTGTTTAAAAAATATTTCATAAAATCATGCCGCCATTTGATTAATTTTGTACCTCCTCAAACCATTTTACCACACCTCCGTAATAAAAACTCCCCGCCCCAGCGCATATACCTACAGCCTCATTTAGACTTTACCATTAAGTTGCTTTCAATTTGTTCCCATTTGAGCTTAACTTTGACATTAACTTAACGTTTCACTGAGCATGGTATGCGGTGTAAGTTTCCATCCCAACGCCTTTTGCCATGGTGTTGACGAGACGCCTCCACCATCCACCAAGACTAATGATGAATTAAAGTTCTAGCAATTAGCTTTTCCTTCCCGTCTTTTTGCGCATAAGGAAATCCACCAAAAAGGATGCCTGGATGAGACTGCTGAAAGCAGATTTGGCACTGAGTGTTACGCTTAGATGGATTTGCAACGAATTTTCCATTTTTATGTTCATCATCTACATCTTGCCGCTGGATGGGGAATCTTTTTACAGTTAGTTGGGGGGTATAAGTTATATACCACAAAAAAGGGGTTTTAGCTGGGATTTCTTTGGTAGGAAAGGGAACACGACAAAAAATCTCCCATGCGCTTGTCTTTGGATGCCTTCCATAACATGCTGGCTTGGTTCGTGTGTGTATACTCGGTATATCCGAGTGTGGTCCGTTGTTGTGGTTGGCATTTTCCGCTTTTTAATGAGAATGTGAAGCGATACATTCTACGGATTACAGTTAATTACAAGGATTAAGTTTAATTTAGATACTTTGCGCCGGGACATGAGTTGAGTACCACTCATGGTGATGGGAGCTTTCGGTGTGGTTTGGGATACAACAAATCTGATTACATTTTATGTGCGAAATGGGCGGGTGTTATATAGTTAGGGTGTTATAAGTGTTGAAGGATTGTTTTGATGGATGCCATTAATTGGACCGATTGTTGAAAGGTACAAAACGGTCTGAGGAAATATATCCGAATCAATCACACACGAATAGATTTATGTTGATGACTAATCGGGGGGCCATCGTGACGGTTTTTAATACAGCTCAAGTACGCGCCATCCAATTTCGCAATAGGCATGCGAGGCTATATATCTACATCTCGCCTACATAAAAAAAATTAATCTGATTGTTTATTTCGGCAATAATCAGATGTCTCAGTGGAAACAAATCATTATTACGAAAGCTGTTCAAGGCGAATCGTTGTGAATCATCGTTGGGATATTTGCTGAAAAAAAAAAAAAAAAAACACGCAGGCGGGTATCAAATGTCGCATACCTAGATTGAGGGATGGGTCTGCGAATGGAGTTTTATAAAGCAGGTTGTGGTTTTGAGGGAATTGCCAGACCTCTTCTTTGAGCGTTTGGCAATCGATGTTAGGTACCTGATTATCAAGCTTGAGACATCAAATTTAGCAATGACCCACTGTACATTGGTGAAGCGATGTGCCCTGTTCAGATATCAGCAAAACTTAATCGGCGGTAGTTTCTATACTACTTTTAAGAAGACCTTCGTTTTTTTTTAATCGCAGAATAGCAACTCGTTCCAAGATGTGGATGTAGTTCAAAAGGCCAAAATACGTAGACTACATTGGCTTGGCCACATCGACCGAATTGACAATAATGCTCCAGCTAAGAGGATCTTCGAATCCCAGCCGCTAGGTTCGAGACGACAAAGAAGACCGAACCTCCGTTTCAAGGATCAAGCCATCACGGATGTCAGAGCGCTTGATCTGGTTAACTGGAAGCAGCGTCCCTGGGATCAAAGAGGATGGAAGGCTGCAGTGTTTCAGACAGAGAATCTTCACGGGTCGGGAGCCCGTTAAGTAAAGTAAACGGGAAATAAAAGTTAGGCTTGGAATAGTCGATACTCAATCGGTGTGATGAATCAGTTAGATGAACTGATTTTGAAGAAGAAATAAAACTCTGTTACTTCCGATTTAGATGCTTAAAACTGAACTTTATTTTTTTCGCTGTTAGTTTACGAGTGGTTTTGATTTAACATTTCTGGAAGCTGCTGATGGTTTATATACAAATCAGCTGTGCCTTCAGGGCTTAATGGCCTAAACAATGTGTTAGAGCAATTTTGTTTGGCAATACATAAAAGTTACATTGATTGATGCATTTTCGTTAACTCTTTACTCCCTCAACAATGCCCCCCACATGTTCGGAGTGGGTGTTAGAGTACACTGCGCTGATAGGTGCCACTCGCTCACGTTCAATTCGGCCATCATAAATTTCCCTCATTGGTGGCTAGAAGTGCAACTGGAAATCACAAATGACGATGACATGTGTTGGAGTGAGATCAGCGTTATTCCTCGTTCGTCGTGCTACCCAAATTTGACAGTTCTCCTTTTTCTTTTGCGATGCGTGGAGTATATTTTCCTTTTTTTTTTATGTTTTAATATTGGTTTGTGCTGTGTGCATAAGAGCTAGGAACTCGTGCTTGATTTCAATACATTCGAGTACCTACTTATTTTTCTGCAAACAGACATTTTCTTCTTTTCCTCTACGCGCGCTATAGTTTTTTTGGGAACCAACACAGCTCGTATAGCACTGTTGGAGGCATCTAACTTCCATTATCGCCAAACTTATCAGTCCATACTTACTTACTTACTTAAGGTGGCGCTACAGTCCAGGGTGGACCTGGGCCTCAACCAATACGCCTCTCCAGTTAGCGCGATCTTTGGCTAACTGCCTCCAGTTGCGCACTCCAAGTTGGTTGAGGTCCTCTTCCACTTGCGCGCGCCACCTAAGGCGAGGTCTTCCTCTACTGCGTTTTCCCTCTGGGTTGGAATCGAAGACTCTCCGGGCCGGAGCGTTGGTGTCCATTCGCTCTACATGTCCTAACCATCTTAGACGACTAATGCGTACTTTTCTGACCAGGTCGATGTCGCTGTACAGCTCGTAGAGTTCGCTGTTAAATCTTCTCCTCCAAACCCCGTCAACGCAAACGGGACCAAAAATTACTGGAAGAATTTTGCGTTCGAAGCGACCAAGAAGATCCTCATCCGTTTTTGCTAGGGTCCTGCTTCTGCGCCATAGAGCAGGACAGGGATGATGAGAGTCTTATATTAAATCTCCTTAGTGCTTCTTGACAAGGCCTAACTAATCAATTGCCGTCTTAGGCCAAAGAAACAAATTTGTGTGTCCCTTCTTGTTGGCAGCATATATTTTGTTTTACCCTCATTCACCACTAAACCCATTTTTTTTTTTGCCGCTTCTGTACTAAGCAAACGCTCCAGTAACATCATCTTATCAGTCTATATCGCTTAAAATTTCTGATTAAGCTGCTGGCATCTGTTTTTAAGAACTCACTCACAATACCAAAAACAGCAAATACGATCTCTCATTCGGAGTTATACTCCGAAATATGCTCTCTGGAAAATAATTCGTCAAGGCAAAGTTTCAACTGTCAGCTCCCTCTGTATAGCCTTGTAAGTTGTGATATGAGACCATGTTACACTTAAAGTCGTTTCCACAAGAAGATAGAGCAACCACTTCAACTCCGACAGGACTGCCGCTATCTACCTCTAAAAAAGACACATTTTTAGTCCTTATACTCGAATATTTTGACCTCCAAAGGTCAGAACACCGCCTAGTCATAAAAACTTGATTCTTCGAGGGAAACAATTTAATTATGATGAGCCAATAGTCGCTGCAGCTAGGCTCGTTAAAATGAGAATTATCATGCAATTTTACATACCCGCTAATAAATAAAAATAATAATAATAATTTAATTAGGCGTCCTGAACCGATCAAACGAATCATTTTGCATAAACTCACTCTACCATCTGCGGCAATTTAGCTAGTCCCCACCACACAGCAGGTACCTCCTCGGACTATGTTTCCACAAGATCTGTCGAATGACTTATTCTTGCTCCAAAATTATACTAACACACGCCACCCCAATTCGCATAATGTCACAGCGTAGATAAATCTTGCTCAGCAGGGGGCACACATCTACATACCATCCCAGCGCAGCGATTAATCTCGAAAATAATCCAATTCCTCCCGCTCTACACCAGCGAACACAGCAATATCTGCCAACAAGTACCTTACATGAATCAAAATGAACTGTAAAACTATTGTGCGCCCTAAAATAGTCAAAGCAAAAATGAAAGACAAAAAAAAAAAAGAAGAAAAAAAACCTCGAAAAACCGCGTCACATTTGCAAGTGTTGGCCATAAATTGAGAGAAAATGTGTCTTTCGGACGCATACGGACGGATTCCTCTACCCAAAAGGAGCGCACAAAGCTATACAAAGATACACATTGCGATACAACTCAACTGAGATTTATTGTGTACCATATTCGCTGGGAGATACATAAAAGCAAACCACCAGCAGATGCTCAACACTGGAGGTTGCTGCTGTGCTGTGCCCGGCAGGACGATGAAAGGTGACTTTTTCAAAAGCTTTTCACCTGGCTGCCGCTGCCTAACAGTATTCATAACACCAATGGCAACGACAAACGGCTAAAAAGAGGCCAATAAAGCACGCTACTAACTGGCGCGCGGCGCGAGGAGCTGCGATCGTCGGGAAAACCACCGGGAATTTGCACATTTTTTTTGTTTTTGTTTTCATTTCAATGTTTTTCGTACCTAAGTGCTGTTGTTTTTTTCATTTCGGTTCCTTGTTAACTTGCTCCACCATGTTAGACTACTCAGGTACAACTGACATCATTCATACGCTCCAGTTGGGTGGCGGCAATATGGTTTGGTGGCCTATTGGCGGGGGACCTGAGACCTGACTGTAGTGGATTTTATCTGGAACACGTTGTTTTGTGTTTCACTTCCAAAACACAAAGAGAGGCCAACACCGCACCGCCGCGCCGCAACCACCACCGGGCCAGCTCCGCAACAACTAGAGATACATTAACTTCAGCGACTACGAGCTACGAGTATCTTCTACTTTATAGCTTCGTTTGCAACCATATTTTTTATGCTCTGAAAATTTACGATCGCACTCAGGCAGGGCAGCAGCAAAAGCGGCGTCATAGCAGCACTAACCCCATTTCGAGGTGCTCTGCATATCGGATACCATTCCACATGTGTGGCTTTGGCTTTTCGCCGCTTAGATTCGCAATAGATACACTTCAAAGTTGGCATCTTTGGAGTGTGCGAGTGCGACTGCAACGGTCGTTGCTATATACATCTACCGCAGTGGCTAACGAAGTAAATTTTTCTTCGGCAAACAGAGACTTTTCAACTATGACAGAGGGCAGCAACTCTCTTGCGTCATTGTGAATTGTAATAAATAAATTTGTACAAATGTATCCTGCAAACATGCGAATAATCACAGCCAAGGGGTTTGCCAACAAAAGCTGTCAACAAAAATTGAAAATTCCACAATTTTTGTTTATCCGATTGTGTGTTTGTTTCGTGATTTGATTCCACAACACGAATTTATTAACAAAACACACACAAATTCCGGCGTGTAGGTGGTGCAGCGGACGGTAGAATATAAATTTATGTCGCGCATTGACATCGAAAAGCATTTTTCATTCATTTTCACGATAAAACGCCAGAAGGGGGAGTAGTTTTTTCGGGCAAAAATATATCCACCATATACTTTTCCACTGTGGCCATGTGATTTATTGGAAATTTATAAGTTCCTGTGGGAATGTGAAACGGTTGGTTCTCGAAGTGCGCGTTGATATGAATTATGGCGTTAGTTGCTGGCTATATGCGGTCGCCGCTATCCACTCTGGCACTCTGTGGAAGGGCGCTGCAGCGGGGGATTATAATAAATTTCCGGGGCTGTACATATGTTGAAATATTGGGCTCCCAGTGAGTACGTTAGAGATTTGCATGTGAGTTAGGGTTGGGGTAGGTTTTTGGGAAATCAATTAAAAATATGGTTGCTATAAGTCAAAAGAAATGAGAGCGAAAAGGGAATGACCGTTTTGAGGTCAAATGGATGCGGTTGGGTGTACATAAATGAACAGAGACGGTTCTATTGGAAACCGGGCTGAAATTTCACATTTGCATAAGTGCTGCTCTAGACAGCAAATTATAAGTGAAGAGCTCTAATTTATGATGAAAAACGATGCACAGTGACTCGTCGTGTCGCACTTGATGCTATGTATGAATGTCAATGGAATGTCTACATTTGGGATCAAACGAGTCAGCCTTTTACTTACTTACTTAAGGTGGCGCTACAGTCCGGGGTGGACCTGGGCCTCAACCAACAAGCGTCTACAGGCAGCGCGATCTTTAGCTAGCTGTCTCCAGCTTCGCACGCTAAGTTGGTTAAGGCCCCCTTCCTCTACTGCGCCTTCCCTCGGGTGTGGATTTGAAAATCTTCCGGGCCGGAGCATTCGTGTCCATTCGCTCTACATGACCCAGTCACCTCAGTCGTTGGACCTTCACTCTTCTGACTAGGTCGATGTCGCTGTACAGCCCGTACAGTTCGTAGTTGACTCTTCTCCTCCATTCACCGTCAATGCAGACAGGACCAAAAAGTCACTCGAAGAATTTTCCTCTCGAAACAACCTAGAGTTACCTCATCCGCTTTTGATAGAGTCCATGCCAAAAGATGATGCCTTCAGCATACGTTTTCATGCGAAGTTCAGATTTAACTATCACCGAAAGGAGGCCATCGCCATAAGGGCTTGTAAAAAAGCTGTAAGTATCACCGTAAAATATTGATTAATTTATTTAATTTATCAATAATGTAATTCTCGGTTCTCTGTAACCCCCATAAGTCTGACGGCCTCTTAAATGCCAGCGCATCATCGTTTGGCGTTTCTAGCAATCTTATATATAAATAGTTAAGAACCACTTTCACTGCCTTAAGCACAAGATATTCGCTTGATTTTGTTTGACAGATAGTGCAGAGATGCAATGCTGTCTGTAATTTGTTTTCCAATATGTTGTGTATAAGCCAGATCAATATAATGATAGAATTTCTTCCAATAGGCGAACTCTATAGAAAGTTCTGAATAGCTCATATTCCCTTCCACAAGCCTAGATGCCTCCCACGAGTTCTTGGCACCTGGTATACCTCTCAACATTTATTGATTGTGATTTGTTTCAAACAAAAAAATTAACTATACCTATGTTTATGTATGTACAATAGGGTGTCCCGTAAATTTTTTTTTTGTTGTATCTTAACAAATGACCCCGCAAAAGTTGCGTATTGCTAAGCTCATTACAGGAAAAATAACATAAAAAATATTCAAGGGTACTTTTGGGCCTCTACCGGCGTTGAAGTTTTGGAAAAAAATTTTGTTTTCCCTACATTTTTCTTTTTCAATATTTTTTTAATAATGCTTACAATTGTTTTGTTTTGCCTTAACCACAAAATTCTTTATGTTCACAAAAATAAGTAAATTCGATTTTTTTAATTTAAATATTAAAACATGTAAGCAAAGTGAGTTCCGGACTCCATCTCCGAGAGCTATTCTGTCCTCTTTTCGATCCCTTTATAGTGAATTTAAAAAAAATCATTTACCGTCTGTAATCCAAAGAAATCTTAAAACAGAATACGGTGAAAAATCCCTCTAATTCCGAATTGTTTATTATAGTGAGTGCATGCAGATATCGAACAGATTTTGAAGAGGTCTTCAATTCCAATTGTGTTCCACATTCAAATACTAGAACTTATTAAAATGAACTTCCATAAATACATGACTCTAAAAAGATACCCAAGTATGAAAAAATGCAAACTATCACAATAGAGTACAAGATTTCATAACATTTTCTAGTACAAAATTGTTTGACATTGCCTCATGTAAATTTGATAACTGCCAATGTAAAGGGTGTCCGCCAAAGAATTTTCGACTTTGAATTTGAATAAACGGCGAGCGGGGTATCGGCGGAGGGGGGAGGCGTATTCATTACACTTACGCGTCGTGCGGATTTTAGTAGCCATGGATCGTTGGTCGGCGGAGCATCGTGCGTTTGCTGTAGAGGCATATTTTAAAAATAACGATTCTCCCGTGGCTATTCGCAAGACATTTCAATATTCGGCGTATACGGGATTGTCCTAGTACGCAACTTATTGGCAAGTGGGTGCGAAGTTTTCGTGAACAAGGACCTGTAGTGGGACACGGGCCAGGTGTATCGCGAACTGTGAGAACTGACGAAACAATTGAAGCAGTTCGTCGTGATGTTATTGCAAATCCACATCTTTCACTAAGAAAAAAAATTCCCAAACCTATTCGTCTATGTTGGAAAACTTTTTGGAACCTGAGTTGGAGAACAATGAATGGGTAAACGGATCGACATAGTTTCAACAGGATGGAGGCATCAATGAACATTGTAAGGCGCATTTTCCCCGAAAAAGTCATAAGTCGTTATGGTGATATCCCATGGCCCCCCAGATCGCCAGACTTAACACCTGCGGACTTTTTTTTTATGGGGATTTCTTAAATCTAAAGTCTACGTTAACAAACCGCGAAATTTATTGCAACTGAAAAGATATTCGCAACGAAATCAGAGGAATTTCGCAAGAAACTTGCAAAAAAGTTTTCACAAAAAATATGGTGTTTCGTTTAAATGAGTGTGTTCGTCTCCGTGGTAAACATTTAACTTCAATTATTTTCAAAACATAAATCCGCATTTGTATGTTTTATTTTAAAATAAAAACGATTATATAAAAACCTGTGAATCTTTTATTATTTAATTTTAAATTCGAAAATTGTTTCGCGAACACCCTTTACAAAGAAAAAAAGTGCCTAGTAATGAAAGTGTATTCTTGGAGGATAAGTGTTGATTACCTAGAGACGATTAAAATGCAAAAGCGTCTAGATCGAAAAGAATGTAGTGCATTGAATAATCTTGCCCCTCCAAGCTTACTCCAGAGAGTAGATCCAAACGAAACAGACGAAAGAGTGGAGCCAGTCAAGACAGTAAGGTCACTACTTTGTTCTTCAGAACTTTCAAAGTCTTCTTCAGATCCTTTCACGTTTTCAGATAAGCTCAATTTGCTGGTCCAACCATCTGTAGCAAGAGTTTTTGATCGATATGGAGTATCGGAACGATCTGCCCCAACAGTCGCTTCAGCGGTTTTGCACGATGCTGGACTCGCAAATAACACTGACACAAGACTTGTAATCGACAAAAATAAAATATAGATACTGAGCTTTGTCAAAATCAAGAGAGCATCTAAGAAGCCAATACAATGATGCCATTCCTAAGAATATTTATCTTGACGGACGGAAAGACAAAACCCTTGTTTCAGATCAAAAATATAAACGTCATTTTCGCAAGGAGCTCTTAGAAGAACATAACAATATTTCTCCGATATATTATACAGGGGAAGAAATATGCAATTCAAAGCTTCATTTTATAATTTTTAAGGGCTACATACCGCGATACTAATTATCATTTTTAGTGTCCAGGCTATATTATTTAACTCACAATAGTGAAATTTTCGAAATACAAAATTGCATATTGTGACCTACAAAATATTCAATCTCAATGTTAAAAATGATTATTAGTAAGGTCCATACCATAGACATTATTTTTTAAAATGAATGTCAGACAACTCCTCCACCTATCCTAAAAGATCTGCCTGATGATGAACTTTCATTGCTTGCAAATGCAACAGAGCTTAGTATACCAGATATAAAACAAAATTGAATCTAGAAATCGGATGCCATCTCTTAATTTCAAAAGCCAATTTTCAATGTAAAATTTTTATTTATGCCTTAATAGCTTCTTTTAAATTAATAATTTAAAATTGTTGATTATACGCAAATGAATATTTATTATTTTAATTTAGTACCAAGTTATATTTGTGTACAGTAGTTACCGTTTAAAGCGAACCCGGTTAAAGCGAACTTTCGGTTATAACGAACCATTTCATGAAGTCCCAATCAATGCCCCATAAGAATTATGAATTTTAATTTCGCATATAGCGAACCCGCCTAAAGCGAACTTTCGCATATAACGAACCCATTTTGCGCGTGAAATTAAGAAAATGTCCGGTTATAATGAACCAAAAATCTGTCGCTTTACATTGTCATCCAGATTTTCCCAACTTTTCGGGACTCCCCGAGAACTGTATAGCTGCGTACGAACCAACATTCTCAAACGTCAACATTTTGTCCTTCAATATAATTTGTTCGGTACTTCCCCGAGTAACCTTATGTTTACAAACGAAAGGTTGAGTAAAGTGACGCGCTTAAAAATCATTTAAGTAAAATGGGAGATTTAGAAACAAATAAAAGAAAATGTTTCACACTAAAAGACAAACGACTTAATAAAGCGTTTAGAACAAGGCGTAAAACAAAGCGAATATGGACTTGCAGACGTAGAATTGTTTTTAAGCGAATTGAAATCTTCTCAAACAAAACAATCTAAAATTCATGACTTTTTTACCCGACTGTACACAGAGAGGGTTATGTGTTTCGCGCGTATCCTATGTACGTTCCTACGTGACGCCCTTAATCCTAAACGGCTTGACCAATTTTAAAGAGTAAGGTGTCACTAGATTCGTATTCTTCCCCGGAGTGTCATAGGCTAAACAAATAAATATAAAAATATAAATTAAAAAAAAAAAAAAACAAAAACAATTGTCATACAAATGTCAGCGAGATCTTTTTTACAGTCAGTCGGGTTTTTTGTTTTTTAAATAAAAAAATTAACAAAAATAAAATGCTTTATAACTGAAATATGTACTTATTTTTTATGTATTTTGAACTCATTTTCTTTCCTTTTTTTGATTTTCAAAACAAAACTTGATGAATTTTTTAGCGTATCACTTATAACGAACTTCGGTTATAACGAACCAATTTGGTCGGTCCCTTCGAGTTCGTTATAAGCGGACACTACTGTATATATTTTTGAAATAGTAATAATATTTTGAACAAATAGAGAAATTGAAAGATATTAGCGCCTTAGTTACTTTTCCCTGTCCTTCAATCGTCGGTAGAGGCCCAAAAGTTATGCCGTAATCAGAAAGTAAGTACACATTCGGAATCTTCTCGTCAATACGCAACTTTTGATACCCCTTTCGATGAGATTTTCCACGAAATTTTTTTCTTCATACAACGACGGGACACCCTAATGTACAAGGTGGGCCAGAAGAAGTCATCCGATATTGTTTGGCTCTCATTTTTTTCTAAATGAAGAACTTCCATTCTGTTATTTGATTATGTTTATTTGAACCTTTAGAAAATATTGGTCAAGTCCAGAGAGGATCCAAACTAGAGAGCCAACTGAGAGCAGAAACGGTACATTTGCCCACAAGCTTCCTATGACCTTGTCCTGCACAGGAATATTCTTAGTATTCGTGTATGTACAATTCAAAGGAGCGCCATTGCTGCCGCACGCACACTTAGTATATTCCTGTGCAGGGACTTTATGTCAATCGAGCGGCCATTATTGGTGGAATTTTAAGTGGGGACGACTGTGTTCGTCATTTTTGGTGCCGATTAGTTACACGCCGTTCACATCGCAGTTCAATTTAAACATCTTTAAAGTTTATGAAATTGTTGGAAAATCGAATGTCACAATGTCAAATACCTTTTAATAATCATTTTTGTTAATATCAGAAATCCATCTCATGTTATTAATCAGAGAAAAATGAACTAACACGGTTTTTTGCACTTTTGCCTTTTTTTTGTTGATTTTAATCTCTTAACTTCAATATTTTACAATGTAGGGGAAAAAATTTGTATGCCATGGGAAAAACATATTTCAGTTTCAGAATATTTTACAAACTGTAATTGATGCGTAAAATGCATACTTAGATACACAATATAAATATGTGCAAGCATGAATTTGTTAAATTCAAAAAATTAATTAAATATATTTGTTCCGTTTATAGGTACTATTGCTCTCAACTTTAGCTTTAACTTTTTTTCCGAGTCTGGATAAATTTGCGAATCTTCATTTCTGAGCGTAATTCACACATATTAAAACTAATACCAAGCATTTGTCATTTGTCAAACTGAAAGTGTGTTATTTTCCTTTTTACAGACGACAAGTCTGTGAAAAATAGAGAACAATTTACATTTGGTCACTGCAAATTTTTGTAAAAAACTACAATTAAAGAACAACTGACTTTTAAAACACGCACCACCATAAATGCAAAGAAAGAAAAATCTCGTTTTATGTTCCATTGATCACAAAAAATCTGAAGTCTGAGAGCAAATTCTGAAAATTCCAATGGAAAATGACATTGGTAATTCAAAATAAACTCTATTTTCCAAAAAAAAAAAAAAAATTGTTTGCAATAATGAGCTACCATAAATTTAATGTTGAGACTGAAATTTGTTAAAAGTAATGCGCTATATCTACAAAAAACGAAATAGAACATGAGAATACCTACAATAAACAAAATTATTTGGATTCTCATGATTGAATACGGCAAATCCGAAGTCGGAAATAATATCGCAAAATCCAATTAAATACCACACTATTAGGCGTGTTTTTTTGAGCTTCGATCTCAGCAAACCAAAGTAAGTAGGATTTTCAGCACGATATTCCACCAACTACTAAGAGTCCTCATAGTGTCAAATAGAGCGTAGTGGTTGTAATTGAGAGCTGAAAATCCTACTTTACTTTGCTTTGCTGAGATAAAAGTTCAAAAAAACAGGCCTGTTGTATTTTTGTTAGGAGTTTAAAGACAAAGCTACTTGTTTTTTTACGATATTAATACGTCTTTTTTTTAAATATAAAAAGCATTTGTTCTTATGTAACATCATTCAACACTGTTCAGTGCTATTCAACTACAGAATTTCCAATCGCACTTTGATTGTGTACAAATATAGTGTAAAATAAACGAACGAAAACAACCAAAAAGCCCTCCACCAGTTATCAAACTCAAACGCACTTGAATTGGTAAATCTGAGAAAATATCTAGATTCGCAAAAGTACTCTGAAATCTGAAAAAGACTGCTTCTTTTTTGTACCAAACGAACATAAAAACTGGTCTGAGAGCAAAAAACAAGTGCTCTGAGACGGCCAATCGAATACCACAGAAAGTTTACTTTTGCACTAGTGGAACCCCGGGCTTAACTTGCATGTTGTTAACCTATTTATGGAACAACCCCCAAGGTTCAGCTGCATGAATTCTGCTGTCAAATATGTAATTCATATAAACAAAATTAAAAAGATCTGAAATGTGAATGGATGAACATTTTTTAGAACCGAATATGGATAGAGAACAAGTAAAGCTATATAAAAAACCAAACTCAACATTTGTTCGTGCTATATTTATTGTTATAAATGCATTTACAAATTATTTTTAATTGAAAAAGTACCACCGGGCGGCCATTAATTACACGTATTCACCGACAGGAAAAATAAGAGCGCGCGAGAGAGGGCTGTCATTCAAAATTTGCGGGGAAAATCGGGTAGGTGCACGGGAGTTGGCTCTCTAGTTTGGATACTCTCTGGTCAAGTCGAGAAGATGATATCGGCCAAATGGGCGCCGTCACAATTGATTGCCATACGGGCTCGTTTTGTGGCATTTCGGCAAGAACTTCGCACTCGTGTCGAATGTTGTCCTTGAGGTCTTCTAGGGTCTCGGGCTTATTCACGTAAACACGGGACTTCAAAAAATCCCACAAAAAAAAGTCTGGAACGGTTAAATCGGGCGATCTTGCGGGCCAGTGCAAATCGCGAAAACGAGAGATGAGGCGACCCGGGAACGCCGCCTTCAGAATATCGGTTGTGGCTCGGGCAGTGTGTGCCGTATAGCTCCGTCCTGTTGGAACCACATGTCCTCCAGTCCTAATTCGTCCAATTATGGCAGAAAAAACTCGGTTAATATGACCCTATACGCACACTGTCCACTGTTGTCGTTTGACCAGCGGCGTTCTCGAAAAAAAATAAAAAAAAAATGGCCCGATGACTCCTCCAGCGTGAACAGCGCACCATGCAGTAACTTTGGGCGGGTGTAATGGCTCCTCGTGCATTACTCGTGGATTTTCGGTGCCCCAGAGCGATAGTTTTGCTTGCTCACGTACCCGCTGAGGTGGAAATGAGCCTCATCGCTCATTATGATTTTGGTCGAAAAATCAAAATTTCGAAATTATTCCGCGTTCTTGGGGAGTGTATCGCTCCATAGCTTGTTCACTTGTATTCTACATCTGTCTAGTCCACAAATGTCAAAACAGATTTGACATTGGCGGCCATTTGCAAAAATAAGACCATCCTCCAATAGGGTGATCTCTTTTGGCCCACCTTGTAGTTTATTGATCTCAAGGACTAGTGTCAAAATATGTTTCGTTTGTGCTTTATGTATTTGTTAAATTAGGTCAGGGAAAGTCAGAGATTTTGCTTATTAAAAATAGTAGCAACCATGTAGTGGTATTAACGAGTTTTGAAAATCGATATCCAACTTAATTAGAGTGCCAGTTAATTCCGGGCCCTTACTTTCTTAAAGTGGTTCATTAGATATTCGATCTGGCTCTAGGATCCTACCAGAAAAGGCACAATACTCTCTTTTGTCAATTTCCACTGTATAAGCCGAAAAAATGGGCCTCTACATAAAATACTAATTTAGCAAACAGGGCAACTTTGTTGCATTTATTTTTACCAAAAAAAAACAACTTTTATCATTACTGGACAAACGGCAATGCTGCCTAGTAGTATGGATTTAACGGTGGAACAGAACCCCATGGTTAGATACTAAGGCTAATTGCATTTTCAACATATTTTTGGCAATATTTTAATTGCTGACTTTTTGCTAGGCAATTCTTGGTATGGAAATATTTAAATATTTCAGTCAACTTATTTCCCAAACACATTTTTGCCAACAATAAGTCTTTTCCTTCTATGAACATAAAGTCTACTTTCAAAGGCGTAAATTTCAGGTTCCAATTGACAAATGTTGGCTTTAATTTAGTTCAATGATGGCTGACATAGGCAGTGGGCACGTCTCTCCACGGCAGCAAAAATGAAGGAGTACAAAAGAGAACCCATATAGCAAAGTCTTAAGTTGAGGTTTCTGAAGTATTTAGCCGATATTTTTTAAGGTAACCTCCAACATAGATATGGGTAAATTAGTCCCGATTAAATCGAGAAGCAACATAAAAAGCAGCACCACAAAAGGCAAATAGGGGCTTATTACAAGTCATAAGCTTCATGTGACGTAATATAGAAAATGTCAAAGCAGAAGGGGCGGAATTTGTTATACATAATACGTCACTCGGTCATATCTCCTGGTTCGTACGTACATTTGCATTACAGTACTCCCCGGATAAAAGCGCATGCGCATGGGTATAAAATTATAGTGCTTACAAACGGGTTTTTAATTAAATTTACACTAAGCGGGGACCATTGTATTCCATGGCGTTTGTGAATCCCAACACCAACACTGAATAAAACTTCTCTGAAGGTCCAGATTATACTCCCAACCACTACCACGGTGATTGGTACCTACTCAATGCGACATATTTTTGGTCGTCGGTTCTTTTTTTTTTTGTGACTTTTCAAAAATCATCAACGGTAACCTTGGAAAAAATTAATGCAAGTGGGGTTTTTCTTTTGCTACCTTTATGTTTATTTTTGTTCCCCAGGGAAGGTGAAAATCTTCCAAAGAAAAAAAAAAAAAAAAAAAAAAAAAGTTGGCGCAACAGGTCCGGAGGGACCCTAGGCCTAGCTTCTCGCAACCATTCGTTTTGTGTGAGTTTTTCTTTTTTATTTTTTGGAACGAATGGAAGGGATCTACAATTTTATGCCGCCTCCAAACGGCTAATTGAGAAGCTCTTTCAAGACAGTAATACTCTCGGATGTTTGTCAGACGTTCGCGAGAGGTGGCACAGTGAAAAAACCCCAAGTTGGAATTTGGAAAATCTTCCAAAGACACTATAAAAAAACCGCCGAGTTGAGTTTAAGATATAGTCGGTAGGTACTCTTCGATACTTCGTATAGACGTTTGCAGTTCTTTTATTTGCTGCTGACATTCCATTAAGTATTTATTTCTCGATTTTATTCATAACTTGAATTCAATTTTTAATTTAAAGCCCTTCACTCTATAATAGTCCAATACTTTAACCTCGCAGCCACACGATAACTAATCAAGTGTAGCGTTTTTCTGAGCTTTCCGCAAGTGTATTCTCCATGATTCTGGATAGCTCCACTGAGAAAACTCTGTCTTTAATTCAAAATCACCTCCGTTTTTCGACACATTGCTGCCAATTCCATTATATCTGCTCTGCCGCCGGTTTGAAAAGTTATTGGCAGAAACATTGCCCTGCAACTTGTTCTTCAACTGCCGTGATTGGTAGGGAGGTTCAGTTTCTATTTAACTTGTCTACCTCTCTAAATTTTGCATTTAACCGAACTCACTAAAGATGCTGCATTCTTCCCCAGATTTACGGCTCAAAATTCTATATAAAAAAGTAATTCCTTCGGGGTAATAACTCGATAATCGAAAGGCCGATTTTCATGGTTGTTGAACAAAACAAATAAAAACGTTTTGTTCGTATAGCTGTATTTCAGTCTTAAGCTGAACGAAAATTTCGCAATTTATTTGCATTTTTCAGGGCAAAACGGAATTATGTCGTTTCCAGCTAGTATAACAACAATTTCATGCTAATACTCAGCTAAGTGGGGGAGATAAGCTACGGGATGCCACGATGTCCGCCTCTCAATAAGCGGCAATTCCACCGACCCGTTCATGTCCAAAATGACATCCACTTCATCAGACTACACTATTTTATAAATTCGTGTTCTCCGCCATTTTTTTGTTCAAAAACTTGTGCTAATAAATTATCCCCAGCAAAGCGCACCTATACCACTGCAAAAAAAAATCAACTATCATTTGCACTTTAAATTGCATAAATTGTCACATAACTAACACAATTCCAAACATTTGTCTCATTCCATGACATCATTTCGTCGCCGTCGCCGCCAGCTCGCTCAACTACCAACCATCTAAAATCACTTTCAAATCGCAACAGTCCCACTTCCGTTGCGGCGTCGTCATGCGCCGCCACAGAGACTACCGCTGTTCTGGTCACGTTAGCTAGTAGGTCATTTTGGCAGGCGAAATCGTTTACCGGAACTTACCGCCCACACTCGCGGGCATGGCGGCACTGAAATGAAATCCCACGCAAATCTATTCGTCCACTTCCACGCCATTACGGCCGAAATGAGATATTACTCCATTGATATGTTCATTTCGTGCATTAATTGGATTTGGTAGCGGCCAATTGAATAAAATGCCGGCCAAAGTATGCTGACCTCCACACAGACCGACCGTCGCGTCACAGACAACAAAAACAACAACATCGTCTGCAGTGTTGTATAAAAGTTCGGTCAACCGGCGGCGGCGGGCAGTTGTTTATGTATTGTGGGCTTCCTAAAACCAGACCATAATATTTTTGACAAATCAATCGATATGTGCACAGCGAACATACAGACAACCGTACAAGTGGTGGAGGCTAATGGCATATCCGGCGCTGGATTTGCGTCACCACCATGATAAGTGCAACGGAATATAGTCCCAAACAACGATCGAAAAACAATTAAACGGGGCAAATAAAACACTCGTAACGGATTTATGGTGTGTAGTTGACTTGGGAACAGCATCAGGCCGGCCACAATCGCCAACCCAGTAGCAACAAGTGGCCGGTGGCCACTGCGGCCACATTTGCCACACTTGCTGTTGTTATTCAAGTCGTTATGCCAACTGTTGGTGGTTAAATTAGGCAACAAGCTGTCGGTGCTGATGTATTTTTTATAACTTTTTTTCCAATTGCAGCCCTCCTGTGGATTGTGGTTCAGTCGGGGTTGGAATCCATGCGATCAAAGTGTCCCGCACTTCAAACACCAAGCTAGTGTCATAGATCTCTCGCCTTAACATAATGCCTATTAAAACGACTTAACCCAGACAGCAACAATAAATTTGAAAAGAAATCCTTATTGCCTCTCACACAGTGTTATGCAATTTAAGTCTTCACCGTCGTGATAAATGTTACCGCTTAAGGGAATTCCTTCTGTTCTAATTCTTTCCCACATTAATCCATCTTTACTTGAGTTAATTTGAAAAGTAAACAAATTGCTATATGCGGCGGCGATGTCATCGTGTCATTGTATACACCAAGTAGACCAGGATGCCCAGTCCAAGGTATACATCCTTTCTGTGGTTGCATGCTTCTGGTGTGGTTGCTTCCCGGAAGAAGTGCGAAGATGTGCAGAAATGAAAATGCATTGCTGTGTGAAAAATTGTCACATAGTTGAGTGGAACATAACTAGGACGTGAGTACAGAGGAGGGGAGCAAGGAGCCTGTCATATTCGCAACTGTGGGAGGTTTTGCTTCCTGGCAGAAAACAGAGCACAGAAAGGAATGGAAAGTTGCTGTGGCTTGTCGGGGATATTAGGGCGTCCGCCCATACGTACCGACGGTGCTGGAATTATGTAATAAAGATGGAAAAGTTGAGGAGTCAGGTTGTCGATGATTAGGAGGCCTTTTTTTGGATTTGAAATAAATCTGTATTGAGCCTTAAAAGAGGAACAACATTCAACACCAACAACTAGGGCATTGGCGGGGGCAATTATGTTCTATGAAGTAGCACAACACCCACCGACGACGCCATAACTGTTTATAAAGTATCTACCGTGGTATAGGTAGGACTTAAAACGCTAGGTTGGTGGGTTAGCGAGTGTTGGCGCTTCCTTATCCCACACTAGGTCAGTGTTGAGCCATTGTGATATGCGGATATTAGGTCCACCTTCAATATTAGGCAACTGTGTTGCGGGATTCATTTTTGAAATTTAAAACCTGCTTTGGAGCGACTGATAAAATTCCATTCCTTTAGCCAACAAATCGATAAAACTCTAGCAGAAATTAAAATTTGGAAAAACCTTCCATGAAAAGTCTAGTCATGGCTCAAAGGAGTTTACCATAAAAAAAGATTTAAGTTGGTACCCTCCTGTCCAAGTTTTATGTATATTTAGCAAGGTATCTAGTTGCGAATGGTAGGCGCAGTGGTAGTCCCAGGTATGATCCCTGAAAAAAAAGAGCCCGAATTCCACATTTTTTTCCACTGCGCCACCTTTCGCTAACTTCTGACAAACATCCGAGTGTATAACTATCATAAAAGAGATTCTCAATTGTCCGTTTGGACTGGGCCTAAAATTATAGATCCCTTCCATTCGTTACAAAAATGAAAAACCCACACAAACGGATAGTTTTGAGAAGCTAGGCCTAGGGCCCTGTTGCGCCCACTATTTATTTTTATATTCACCTAGTTCACGTACCGGCTAAGATGGCTGTCTCTGCATGTGTACGGCGGTCATCTTTGTAGGTGTTCTACCAGAAGCCTTATTTAGTGGATGGTTCAAAGTACCATCGGAAGCTTATACAGAACCAATCGATCTGAGGCTGGCAATATAATTGGACACTCTAAGTGCTTTAGTCGACTAGCAATATCCCGTAAAATGTCCTTAACCTAAGTTCCGCAAGATATGTCAAAGACGCCATTGATCGGTGCTGTATGTATGCTGAATTTTCACTCAAGCATATTCTTTCAATGACGTAACAGTCAGTGGTTAGTGTGCTTGACTATAGAGCGAGGGGTTTCAAGTTCAACGCCCCGAAAAAAGTTTGTACAAATTAAAAGGTTCCAATGTTCCGGATTGGATTCTACGGCCGCAAAGCAAAAACAGGTGTGTACCATTTCCATCCCAAAATCAAAGTCTCGCATAAATTTGCTGATCAACCCAGAAGGCAGTTCCCTTAATAGGAACTCCCAAGCAATTGCCCACCACCATACACCCAGCTAAATGCACGAGACTGCACCTGCATTTGCCGCTCAAAGCTTACACTTGTTTCATTCAATCGAACCGCGTCGCCTGTAACTTGAATTAGACCGAACAATCGAGCCGCCTACATTAACGTCATCATAATTACACCGTGCTGCTCCACTATCACTTCATTCCAAGTACAAAAAAAAAAAAAAAAAAACGTCAGTGTAACTTGTTCCATGCCAAAGGCGTCGTCGTCGTCGTTACACATTCAACACTCGAACTTCAGAAAACGGTTACACCTTCTCCGCCTCCTCGTGCGATTGGTAATACATTTATGGTGGTGCGACTACCATACCCGTGTATGTTGTGCTGTGGCATTTGCCGTCGTCATCATCATCATAATCCTCTTCCTACCCTCGTCGACGAATTCGATTTTGCTAATTATGTATGCGCCCACATTCGATCGCGCTGCTCCATGTGACACCAAAGTGGTTATTGCACCATTAGCAGCACCAGCGATCTATATGTATATTATGTACGTACTATGGCAACCTGCTGCAATCTGTCTTCGACAATGCTTGCGCTCCTGCTGTTGCACCTCTCAATCGGCACCAGTGTGTACACATTTGCATATTACCTACCATGGCGAGGAAATGTTAAGAAAGCGCCTCCCAGACATGATGTCTGGAGTGAACACCCACAGTCGGCATAGAACTACTTTTAGTGTTGAATCAAACATTTATGTTGGATGCTCGTATATGTGTGGGTGGATGTGCATGCACTCAGAACCCTGCCATTATCCTAGGTGCATATAAATAAATTCACCAATGCGAGTAACTCAATCAAATATTCAAATTGCTCCGAAAAGGAGAACATCACCAGCAGCCAGGATAGATGGAAGAGGAGTTTTCTTTTTGTAGCAAGGACTATTTGTTGGTGTACGGAACACCCTTTAGTGCTATGCCTCATTGTGGCTCCCCGTGTGGCACACAATGTGTGCGGCTAAATTGCCTGGAAATAATCTGCATTGTGTAGCTGAAGGGTATTTCTTTCATTCCTGTTATAGTCCTGGATTTTCACACACACATACGAGATGGTGCACGTGGGAAATCGCATTTTACATGAATGTTTGCAAAATATAATTGGATGAAGTTGGGTTGCATAGGAGAACACCACTGACAGCCTGTGAAAGGAAATTGTAATTTTAGGTGAAACGTTTTTTGTGTATCCTACTTTGTGTATAATTAAGGGATTGGAGTGGGAATATACCCACGAGTGCGCTCTGGGGTGTGTAATTAAATTTGCAGTACCTAGATACTTTTGTACTGAGGAAACAGTCGGAGCTGGGAGTTAATTTTTTATTTCTGATTCTTCTGATTATAGAAGTTACCTTGTTGGCGGTTAAAATTGCGTGATTCAAGGTTAGTTATATTTACAAGAGTTAGACCCAGTAGTAGAAGTTTAACCATTATGGCTTATACACAGCGTATTTAAAAATTACACACAGCTTTGCGTCTCTGCAAAATCATCCCAACAAAAAAAAAATCAAAAAAATCAGGCGAATACGATGTGTAAGACAGTTAAAGTGGTTGTGAACTCTTTTCCTTCGCCTATTTATAAAGGGTTTTCCAATAAGAGGTGTTATTTTGAATGACCCGCTATTACGGTAGCTGTCACTTTTGAAGCTTCTTTGACATTTGACAAGCAGAAACTACGCCATTATATACATGAAAGATACACGCTTCAACAACGCATTGATATTATTAAAATTCACTACAAAAATGGTGAAAATCTTGCAGTCACAGTTCGCAAAACTAAAGCATTTTTTGGTCGTCGTGAAGCACCTTGTCGGACCGCAATACAAAAATTGGTGGAAAAATTCGAGCTGTTGGGACAAGTAAGTGATGTGAAGAATATAACCCGTGCACGTCGCTCAAGAACAAGGCTTATAAAGTTCAGTTAATACAAGAAGTCAAGCCGGCCGATCATCAACAACGTCGTGTCTTTGCTGGTTGGGTCCTTGAAATGCATGAAAATCATCCGGAATTCCATCGAAAAATCATCTTGACTTATGAGGCCCATTTCCACCTCATATTTCCAAATATCTGATCAGTTTTGGTATGGGTTTATTGGCTTTCTTTACCAAATTTATAAGCACCTCCTTCGATTCTCAGTTTATGGATTACCATTCCTTAGAAAACTTAAATTTTATATGCCAACCTCAAACGGTCCAAGGTACAAGACGTGATTGATTGCTTAGTCCACGGAGTATTATACCTTGTACCGAAAATAGTATTGAAGGTTTTTCCTATAGTTTAAGGTGAATTTCTTTCAATAAAAATACCACTCCTATTTTATTCCAAAATCGGTAAATGCTAAGGCTTGAATCGGCGCCAATCGAAGACAATTTTAAGGCTTTCTTTTTATATATATAGAAATAGATAATAGTTTTGTAGTCGCAGTGGCTTAGTGGTTAGTGTGTTGGACTACTAAGCGAGGGGTCCCAGGTTCGAATCCCGCGAAGACCCAAATTCCAACTTAGGGTTTTTTTCCACTGCGCTAGCTCTCGCGAACGTCTGACAAACATCCGAGAGTATAACTGTCTTGAAAGAGCTTCTCAATTAGCCGTTTGGAGTCGGCATAAAACTGTAGATCCCTTCCATTCGTTCCAAAAATGAAAAACTCACACAAAACGAATGGTTGTGAGAAGCTAGGCCTAGGGTCCCTCCGGCCTGTTGCGCCAACTATTTATTTTATTTATTAGATAATAGTTTTAAATAAAAAAAAACTCCATTTACATAAAAAAAAACTTTCGAAATGTGGCCTTATGTTACTTTCAAGTTATTTTACTGTTCTGACAAGTCAATCTGTAGATAATCAAAGCAGTAAAAGAAATTTGGACTATTATTTTCTTCAACAGAAAGTTTATAGAAACCTAGTTTAGAAAATAATAGTAAAAATTCGAATAAGCTATCAACTTTCTGTTGAAGAGAATATTAGTACAAAATTGAACCGTAAAGACAAGTTTTTGTTATTGACAATATAATAATGTCATGTCCCATAGGTTTTCGAAATATGGCCTTATGTCGCATGACCTTATGTCACGGCACTTTTGAAACACATACGTACGACAGTGTGTTCCTACCGAAAGATATTCAATACACTCACCGAAATCGATTAAAGTACCGGAAAAGAGACAGACAATAAAGCACTGCACAACTTCAGAAAAGAGATAATAAAATTACTTTTTTCACTGAAAACTTTGTTTATTTATTTTTTTTTTTCTACCGCACTGCACGAGTCCAGCTGGTACGTTCAAAAAGAAATTAAGAAGAGAAATGAACAGAAGACCAACGTTTCACACAGTAACAGATTTTTGCGTGCTTTGGATTTTTCTGAAAATTGGCACTCGGAACAAGGTACAATCGGACCAAGGCGCAATACCATCCCCTATGAATTTTCCTTTGATTTGTACTATTATAGAACTACATAAAGCACAGTCATCCTCATCATCTTGTTGTCTTTAAAAATGTAAAACATCTGTCTAACCTGCACAAAATGGTAAACACTTAACTAAATTCCAGCATTCACGTCCGGAATTCTCTCCCCAAAAATTAAACTTTACTTTACGACTTGCACATCCAATAAAAGGTGAAAACTACCCTCGAAGCACTATAACACCTCACCCTGCCATGGACTGTAAAGTTTCCGCAATCTTTCACAGCTAACCACAGATTCTAGGATTTCTTACGAACATTACGAACAATAAACGAGGGTCAGATGCAAAAAAACAAAAAGGAAAAGGAAAAGAAGAAGAACCCACCTTTCCCCAGCAAGTACCTAAAACAAAAACAAGGAAAAAAGGTCACCTGAGAAAAAGTTTAAATGTCTCTGTTACAGAAAGTCAGTCCTTGTTCTGACCTTCGTTTCTTCTTTCCGGTATTTGTAACTGGATTTTTTTTTTTTTTTTCTTATGCAAACGAAAAAGAAGTTTCACGTTCCGACTTTAAAGAGATACAATTTTGCACAGAACATCTCTCGTTGTCTCGTCCATATGATGGTGGGTGGAGTGGATTGTACTCGTAGATTCGGTATATCCAGGGTGAGGGTGTTGAACTCGCTATAGCTGAAGGATATCTCCTTGACTCATTGAATAGCAAAACAGTTGCACAAAGGTGAGAATATCATTCTAAATTGAGGATTTTCACAAAATGATAACATGATGATCCCCATTCAGACGATGAGCACCTGTTACAAGGAGGGAGATGCAAAAAAAAAAAAAAGGAAGAAGAAAGAAATGTGCTATAGCCGTTTGGGGGGAAAGTCAAGTTTTACGATTTTGCTTCTCATGTTGGGGTTCCGTAATGGATGGGACGAGGGGGTTGGTTTTGCTCTTTGGGGAAGTTTAATGGCGTGAGGTGTTTGTGACCCAAGGGGATGTAAATGGATATTGTACGTTATGGCATACGGTTTTCAATGCCAGAAGATGCAAAAAAAAACCTTTCCGCTGGTGAAGATTTTGCCACAGCAAATAGCAAAGTGGAGGCTTGGGGGATATAAGCGCATCTAAACAAATCACTGCTGTCTTTAAGTGGTAGGTGCTGAGAATATTGCTTACAAAATGTGAAGTTTGAAGCCAAACAAACCTCAGTACTCCACTTCATATTCGAAAGCAACATAGAACTGTGATATCTTTTTGATTCAAAAATCTAACGCCAGACTTTCTACATTCGAATGCTGAACTTATTAAGTAGCCTATACTCTGACAGAATAAATAAATAAGAGTCTTGATCCCGATCCGACCTCGAATTAGTTATCTAAAATGGCTAGAAAATGTATGACGAAAATTCCAAAGCAGTAGAGACAGACTTCGCCTTATGGAAAACGCATCCTTAAAGACAACTTCAGGACATTAGCAAAAGATCAGGCTAAATATTACGGCGTATTTATTAAGACCCAGAACCACACTTATGGAATGCAGCTCCATAGGTAAGGAAAAAGAGCGTCTGCTGCACAGGTTACCACCAGGACATTTAACTAATATTATCAGTTCTTCTAGACCGCAGAAAGCAGAAAGATCAATATTTAATAGAGCAAGTCTTGATACGAAAAACCATCGTTTAGAAAAGAACAGCTCTTTTAACAAAAAATTGCATAAGAGCATGAGCTCTTAGCACAAGATTGATATCGTAGAGGTAACCACTGTAACCTTAACCATAAAGAAGACGTTCGGAGTTTCCTGAGAACATGAATAAAGACGTTTAGATTCGCGTTCTTAAAATATATAGACTCAAATATTTTGACGAACACTCCGACTCCCTTCGGATAAGCTCCATTAACCGGGATACTTAGGTCTTTGCAGGCGACAATAATTGAGGGCATAACTTCAGTTTTTGTGTACCTTTTCGAGAGTTACCATCCTTAAAAAATAAGAAAATATTATCTCTAGACTAGCTAGCTTTCGTTAGAATATTTATCATAAAAGTTACAGGACTGTTTGGAGTTAAAAAAATTAATCAATTGTTGTGATTATTTATTTGAAATGAATTCTTATTTGTATAACAATCTACATTTTTGAAGCTCATGTAGGGAAACATTTTGCAAACCATTTTTTATTGTTCTTGTGTACTTGGGGAAGTGCCCTGCTTTTTAATTATTCAATCCTAATCTGTTCACAAAGACAATTTTCAAAGCTTTCTCGCTCTAAGATAGGTACGTAGGCGGTAGGCGTGGTGGGTAAAAATTCAAGTGCCTCTTTGCTATCACAACTCCGTTGACCTGGTTGTTGTAGTTTTTTTGCGGGGAGTGTCTAGATTCAACCTGTGGAATTCAAAAAAATTGTATTTTCTCTAAAATACTATATCCTTTAAAACTTCTTCAAGGGACTCGAAACAAGGATTTCCTAGAGCGTGCTGTATTGTTGTAGGTAGTGCCTAGTGTTGGACTAGCGCATAGGTAGTGAATGAGTGTCACTTTCGGTTGTTTTATACCAGTGTGGGGTGCCCAATATGGCTGTAGGATATATCATATAGGCCAGTGGCCTGTGGTGGTCGCAGTTATTTTGTCCGTCATTATTAGCAAAAAATGCATTTCCTCTACCGCCGGAATAAAGCCTCCAATATGTCTCAGTTCATATGTAACAAGTAAAAAGTAAAAACAAACTAACTTCAAGGACAATTGCCTTTAGGTAACATGATCGATCGATCGCCTCCTCAATATGGACATTTAATGTCATTAATGTTTGGGTTGGTTGTCAGTAACAAAAATCTACTACACAAAACACTCAAATGTATGGTATTTTTTATTCAGTTTCTGAATATTCGAGTCCATAACTGCACCGTACAGATGACAGATGACACATGAAAGACATCTTAGCCAAAATATTTTTTAACCATCACCATCACCACAATTTGTAACTTTGCCTAACCTCTCTCATTCGTGACTTTACTTTTATTTTTAACTTTATTTGATCTACTTGTAACCGAAGATTTAGCTCTCTGTGTGATCTGTGATCCCTTATTTTATTACCCAACAAACAGTTCTCGCTTACTTAGAGGGACATTCTCTAAAAATCGATAAAGAGGCAACTAAAAGTATTAAATATTTTAAAAATGTCGAACCTATTGAAATATGAATGACTCTCCTTTTGTCATGTCTTCCAAAGGCGGCATACAACCAAAACCAGGAGAAGGGTTACACGTTACACTATACGATAGGTTTTGCTTAGTATTTATATCTTTTTAAGGAAGACCTAAATTTTATGCAAATTGATGTGTCCACCAATGTCAACCACGTGTGCTGTAGTTCACACCTGTCACGTGGCAATATCTTTCAAAAGAACCACATTTCACTAGTTACACGAATAAATTATACATAACTGAACCATACCTTTACGTTTTCCATCCTGTCGGCCACGACTGCAAACCTCTCCTGACTTTTCGTGTGTTGGCATTTGCATTTTGTTAGCCCACTTTATTCCCTCTAACTAAAAGGCTTATAAAATTCCAAAGCAACAACAAATTACCCCAATAGCTCATGCAAAATTCAAAAAGAAACACATCCCAAAAAAAATTAAGAACTATCCGGCCAACGTCCTTCAACAACAACAACAAAAAAATAAAAAAAAAATAACAATTTCCACGAAGGATAACTTCCGTGCTTCAGAGTCAGACTCAGTCCTCATTGTTTTTACATTGCCCCTCGCGCCTTGCTTCCTTCGTCCTTTTCATTTATTTATTTTCATTTTACTCTCTATCTATCCACCCAGCTGTACCAAGCGACGAGGGTAAAATACCTGCTGACCATAAATTGCGAGGAAGGATAGATTACCTGTCTGCTTGTCTTGTTGACTGTTGAATGGCTGCCTGTCTCGACCGTCAGTTGGCCCCCATATACTCATGCCCATACAGCCACTGCTCTAACCGCTTATACTAAACGCCATAAAATTGTACTTAAGTCCTTGCGAGTGAAAGTTTTAACTCACTTTAAATGTGCGAGCAACACTGACACCGGGCGAGAAATGTGAATTCATTGTTAAAACAAAAACAACAAAAAATAAAGCACAGCAGGGTTTCACACAGAAGGGCGGGTGCAAAGCAGCCGGAAGCACCAGTGAACAACAGTGAGTAGCTTCCTGATTTTTGTGTTGGAGTTGGTTAGTTCGTTCATCTCAAGTTGGACATTGTTGTGGGGATTTTTTCAAAAGAGACACACAAGCCCATTGGGCAAGTCAGTTTAAAAATACAAATATCATGTCGAGCGATAGTGAACTAAACTTTGTATTGAAATTGACTTGACTTGGCCTGACAGGTGTCCATATAATCATTTTTAAGAATTTCAAACAACCTGCGGTCGACTTTTGTGAATTGCAGGCGAGTCGAGATGTTAACAGGGAAGAGCTTTTTGTGTCAGGGTATATCGTGCCCATACCCATAGTGGGATTTCTATCATTCTAAATGCACAAATGTGAGCGAAGATTTTTTACGACCGTCGTCCACCTTTATCAACTTGAAAAATGGAATAGAGGAGCTAATTGGAGAGAGACAAACAGGAAGAAGCGTGTCGAAATTGGGACATGATCCTATAGCCATGGAGCTAGGCTGTGACACAATCGGTATTATTAAAAAGTCGGAACCCTTATACCATTGGTATGCTTTTAGAGACAGAGGCTCACAGGGCGACCAGGTCACATATGCCCAGCATATTCCCAAGGTCTCGCAAATATTCCTTAGACTACTGCCTGCATCTAAGCCAAAATTGTTCTGCTACATCACTTTGTTTTTATTTTTGTCTAAAACTTGAGGTCTCAGAACTTCAATTGCAAGCGTGGCGCTTAAGTTTACTCTGTAGAAGTTCGAACATTGTCCACTTGGAGATCTTGGAGACCAATTTTATTTTTTTATAATTATGTTATAAAATTCTGTTGACTGGGTTAGACATTGAATAACATAAATCTTGCTCTGCCTTCGTTGGACCTCAATACTATGCGCATTGAACAATGAACCTTAACTTTTCGTGATCAACATAAATCGTAGGGGACCTTTCAACAATGCAACACTTTGGTGGATGGTCATAGCCTTCTTCTACGGCGTTTCCGTTCTTGAGGCTGTTTTTGCCCACTTCGAGCTTCAGCGTACAAGAAATTCACTGTAGCTTTCTGTAAAACATGGTCTTGCTATAGTTCGTCAGTGCGCTTGACGCGGTATTAAGTTTTCACAGCGCATATAGCCCTATTATTTGTCCTAAACTTAGCGTACCAGCAACGCTTTTTTAATAGTCTTTAAAGAAGTATGAACAAGACGCAACGAGGACTGAAAGGAAAAGTTGTCCCTAGATCCAAAGATTGTGGATCTGACAGAAGTACCATCCATCCGTTTTCGATTTAAAAGCTATTTTCGATTACTTATGCTAATTTCAGTGGCTAGTACGCACATGCAGTTTTACCTTCATGTAGAATTGTAGACAGTAAGCCGCTATTCATACTCATACTTCGGGATGAAGTCTCCTGCGTTTTAGTGCCCGAAGAAAGCCTTAAGGATGCGTTTTAACGACTCTTAAATAGAATTGAAAAAGAGACCTTCTTTAGTTCAGCTGAAAAATAAAGATTGACAAAACTTTGGAAAGGAAGTTCTTCTAATCGACTTTACGGGTTGGTGTCAAAATTTTGGATGGGTCAAAATTCTTTGTAAAAAATTCTGCTTATCAACATTCAGCTTTAAAACAAATTTTGCAAATAATAAAAAAAGTTTTGGAAAATTCTGCTCTGGAAATTTCTGTCTTCTCATCCAAAAATTCTGCCTTACAAAATTCGGTTCAGAAAAAATGGATTATAAAACATTAAAAATTATTTACTTTTAATTTTTAAATAAAATTAAAATTAAAAAGAAACAAATACAAATAAATTAAATACCTATTGACAACAAAATTTAATAATACAAAAAATATCTATTAAAAAAAGATAAAAATAGAAAATAATGCGAAATTTAATTTGAAAAAAATATGAAGGAGTTAAAAATTACAACTTCTTTTTATTATAATTTTAATTGTTTTCATTTTATATTTATACTTAATCATTATAAATATATTTTTATGTCCCTACTACCTTATAAATTTAATATACAAACCTAATACAATGAATTCATAATTTTTTAAATCATTACTTTTTTAAATTCCTAATAACTTTCAATCACTTAATGACAAAATTTAAATACAAACCTTGCATAACTCAAATAACATATAGTAAGCGGTAGGATCTTAGAATACTCCAAGATTATTTTCCAAGGAGGTTCGTTGTAATTGCTGTTACGCTGCGATTAATGGTTTGGTGGACAGACAAGGACTTTTCCTCAGTCTTCCTAAAAAATATCAATAACAGTGTCGCTTCTTTTGTTTACTTTCTTATTCCTATATTGAAAATAAATTAAAATCGTATTTTTAAAAAATACCCACGACATCTTTTATTTACCTCCCAGGAGGGAGCTAAAATTAAATCAATCCTCTGTCTGACATAGTGATACGTGAAATACTTGAGAGGTGATAGTCCAAGTTTCACCTTAAATGACATAAGCGATGTTCAAATTAAGGACCACATAAATGGCAATAAAAACCGACCTATGAGAGCACAAAAATATTCCGCAAAACGACACCCTCCGAAAGCCTACAAATGAATGCCTATTTTTGTGGCCAAAAAGATCGCATTACTTCTGGGGCAATTTTCCAACTTCTGACTTCCAATCTACTCTCCGCATTAACTTCTCAAAGTAATAAAACAAAACAAAGTCGTACACACGGTGACCCAAGACGAAGTGGGAAACTTTAGTATATACAGTTGACAAGTTTCGTTTCCTTGCACATTCGCCTTGACATAAACAGCATACAACGGTCAACTGACCTATTGACAGGACCCCATTCCATACCAAAACTTTGTCCCCAACAACATTGTTCCATCTGGCCGCTGGTAATAACAAAAAGCATTAGATTATGTAAGCCACAAGCTAAAATTTTATGTGTTCCATCGTTTCTATTGGCCGGGTCACCACCGCCATCATCACAAATTCATCAGTCAAAATGTCCCCCACTGTAATAGCTAACGACGCATTTCTCCTCTCCATATAGTCATGAAAAAGTCATAAAAAAGTTCTCTCAGCTGTGCATACCCTAGCCTAGGTCCGAGGGCACTCATAATGAAATATGCATAGCTGCACCCTACGGCCATTACAAAAAAGACCTCTAATTGCTGTTAAAATACCGTTCTGCGGAACGAATATGAAGTCTCTAATAACCGCACGTTCAGCGCGCACACACACGCACACAAAATGCAACTTGGGGCCGCCAAGTCAAGAGGCAACAGCGCAGCACCTCCATCATAACCTTTTTCCACCCAAAAGAGGTACAATTAACCACAATGAGAGCTTCGCATACTCTTGGCCACTTGGAGTTTGAGTTTAAATTAGAATTGGAATCGCCTCTTGCTCTTGTGGTGGCCGTGTCTATGAAGTTGATCTTACACTTGATGGTTGGGGCTACCCCGGTGACTTTTGCTGTAAGGAGACTATACAATCGCCCTCATGCATAAAACATGCCGCCAGAGCAGAAGAGTGTGGTGACTTAATGCACGTAAACTTGATCCCAAAGTTGGTCGAAGGCGTCCAGTTACCAGTTTCTTGGTTTTTGTTTTGTTGGGCTGTTGTTATCTATGGTAGCAGTACCGAC
This sequence comes from Cheilosia urbana, assembly GCA_946477585.1. Lineage (NCBI taxonomy): Eukaryota > Metazoa > Arthropoda > Insecta > Diptera > Syrphidae > Cheilosia > Cheilosia urbana. The sequence continues at coordinate 10,142,275 of OX297854.1, read as the reverse complement.
CGACCCACCGGTAGTGGCTAATCAGGGTTTTTAGGTTAAGCTGATGCTATGGAAATCTATAGAAACCACTACTGATGCACCATTACGCAACAGATTGAATGCGTTTTTGATGCGCTTGCATGACAGAGATGATTACGTGACGAAGAATCCGATACGAAGAAGAAGGGAAGCGCATTCAAGCAAAAGCATAATGACTGCGGTTTTGATAGATGAATGTGTAATTAGAGGCGATGTCCTTAATTAGGCGTAATGACATTTATGCTGTCGCAGAGTAGCTCTGTATGTGCTCATAGTCTATAGTGCAGAGGCAGCTATTTATATTTACCTACTCTGCCTAGAGGGCCTCTTGAACGGAATAGTATATACGAGATGGAGGTGCACTAGGAAGCATAATTGCCTGTGATTATAGGGGTGGTTTTGATGAATGCCAGATGCTGTTTAATGGGCTTTCAAATTGGAAACCTACCTTGTCGGTGATTGGTGTTCTTGATTAAATTGTGAATGCTCGGTGGGACAGTGCGCGGGGGTGATGGTAGGTTTTAAAGAGGTGCTCTCAACGTAATGCCGTTTCTTTGGTACGCATCTCTAAAAGTTCGTAGTTTTATTCAAGCCTTCAGGATGCAGAAAAGATAAATGGATATAGTTGGTCCCGATAGCTCTAATATATTTCCTTAGCTCAACCCCATACCTTGGCTGTGAGAATGTGAATCTTTTGGGCTTAAGTGGTGAGGTTGTTAGCCTTTCCGTCTGTACAGAGAATGGAGCTACGTGTGGCCGTAAAATGGACCAATTTTCGAGTCTCAGCCAGTGTTGTCAGTAAGCCTCTGTACAGCTCACCAGCTTTCGTTATAGAAATGAAAAATATACGTCTTTATATTGCTGAATGCCGTTCAACGAGTGAGAATTCACAAATATGCTTTAATTTTAATCGATGTTATGCTGGTCAACTTTTTGACCCTTGGTGAACCGGTCTTCAATATGAAAGTGCATTCATCAATTTTTTTTGGCAGAATTCTGTAGGAGTCTTCTTTCAACCGATCGTTATTTGAAAACTCAAATATAAAACTCAAATAAATAACCGGCCCTAGCAAGGTATCCGTCGGAACGGAAAATTCTCCGATTTTATACGATTCGGAGGATATTCGCTGCGAGGACCAACTGTTCGGAGAATTGCTTCGACATTTTATAACGCATTTCGTAAATTACGTTGAAGTGCGATGAAGTGCTTTTTTTTTTTTGTTAAATTTTTGACAGCTATGTAGGTCCCGATATACTACTCCGACAGAAATTGGTTACGGAATTTGTTTACGATATCGAGTGCGGTGCGGTGAGGTGCGCCATCGCCATTGAGCCTCCGAACGAGTATGCGTGGCGGGGAATTTTCCGTTCCGACTTCGGACGGATACCTCGCTAGGGCCGAACATCAACTTCAGGGGTCGACCACAAGAGTGCGACACTAAACCAACCTACCATTTTGTATATTTTCTCATTCATACTCATTCGCGTTTCGACCTTCAACGATTCAAGCTTTCATCTCATTTTGTCAAAGTCAGCGTTATATTTATCATATTGATGAGTGGAGCCATGATGTTGATGAACATTTTCATGACTGATGCAGCGTAGACCTAGTGCGAGATGGTTGATTGAAGTTCGATATAGCTCCTCTGCCAGTGTAAGGATTGCGTCTTTAAACCTACAGTCAGTAGTGGAAGATCGAGAGCCTTGGAAGGACCACTACTCTTGAGCAGCCTACACCCACGATAGGTAGTAGGTTCGCTGGTCATTTGAAGACGATGGTGATGATGAAGAATTCTGTTTCAAGAGTTTCTTTTTATGGTATCACCAACCTATTTTTTCGATTCCCTTAAAGGTAGAACTTCTAGCATCGCTTACCTGAAAATCCTTCACTTACTTCATTCAAAATAGCATCGGTAGAGGTAAACTACAAAGTCGTTCCCCCGTAGCACCCTTTTAAAACTGTATTTACTTTTATCAACAACAGACAGCTACTGATACAGTGATACCCACCTTCAATGTAATAAGACCTCACATCAAATGAAGTACTACACCCTCCAATAAAAACCCAACACCGACGCGCTCAAGTCCTGCAGCAGCATTTCATCTATCCTTCGTAAGAAACAATCCCATCGACTAAATACGCATTAATTTTCTTAATAGTTTTTACAAATCATCAAATCATTGAAGTACTTGCAATTAATTACCCACTGGTCGTCCTCTTCACAACTACAATACACAATTCCTATTGAGCAGTACAAGATCTCTTAACTCATTTATCTCGAGAACTCATCCAATCGATGTAGACTCACACCTTTGCTTGGTATTCTCAAGAAACAACACCTCAAGTTGGCCCCCTTCATCTGTTTGCTCGCCATCTCGTTCATCCCTTCGTTAAGTTTCTCTCAACTGATTTTGCAAGGATACGTAATCTTTGTGGTACCCTTTGGGCTTTTCTCCTCCCCGTCCCCGTGGTCGCTTTGGAGGACCAGAAAACTTTTCCATTTCCAACACGAGGATTCTTCTTAAATAATGACAAACTGGTAGATTACAGCAAAGGATATTGAAGAAACTTGAACCATTACGAGAATTACCCCGACATCATTGTTGTAGATGCGAACTGAGGAAATTCACTTTAAAACAAATTTAAGTGCGCAACAGGAATCGAAACTTTAACTGCCTTTACACACTCATACCTAACCCATACATGCATATATTTTGTTTTGTCCTTAATATCTAAGAATTGTATTTTGTTGTTCTCTTTGCAGTCCAATAGTGATACTAGTTCCAGTTCTAGAGATAGTGGCAAAGGATCAAAGCTTTTGGTAAAGAATCGTAAATCTACAAAGAAGACCTCAAAAGGTTTGTATAGAGGATGAAAATCCTTTTCAATTGGACAAAAGGACGAACAATGATTTTGTTTCTTTTGCAGAGAAGAAATGCTTCGCCAGCAACAACAATAAGGAGAATCGTCCTCAGATCAAGTGTGTGGTAGTTGGCGATGCGGACATTGGCAAGACGAATCTAATTGTAACGTATCTGGAGAATCGTTTCATAACCGAACATGTGCCCACTGCATCAGATATCTATAATGGTAATAAGAGCTTGAGTTGGAATGTGTTTTTATTGTATGCCGTATACAGGGTGGTTCAGTTTAGAGCTCAAAAAAAAGTTAAGGGTGGCTTATTCATTAAAGCTTTATTCATTCGCTGTAATTTTTATAAAATAGGTACCCAGATTCGGAACGATTTAGAAGCATTAAAAATATTGAAAAGCATAAAACTTTAACGTCAGAAGTTGAGCACCTCAAAGTCGCATTTTATCGTCGATTTTGTTGATCAGTTGTCAATATTCTAAAAGCAAACTTGTTTGACAAAGATGTGGAGTTCTTAAGGTGGTATCCTCTTTCTTTCGAAGCTATAGATTGAAGCCGAAAGTAGTTAAGCTGCTCATAAAAGACAGCTTCATGCTTTTGGAATAGAAAGGTTTTTGAGATTAAATTGGGCATTTTTAGATCGACTTGCAGTACCTATCTACTTGTACGCGAATCGCTAATTCAACAAAATACTGTACCCTTGCTGTAGGATTGTTGCATAAGTTTGTCTAGAAAGCAGGCATCATAGGGTCTTACCCATAGCAATGCCTCAACCGGCTAATCACTAAAAAATCCGTGATACTTTCAGTTTTGCCAACTCACTTATCAATATCCATTAATACCGTTCTTCCCTAATCCTTACTATATACCAGTTATCATACATCCCCTTCTACGCATCACCTTTGGGCATTGTCCCAGAGCTCCATTTCATCTTCATTGACATCCCCACCACTCATTTGGACTGCCATAAGATCCGCACTCTCAATCAATTTCAATTCAAAAAAATCCCATCAATACATCATCTGTGTCAGTGTTCATCCTTTTATCACTTCGTACTTCGTCCTGCAATTTCACTCACTAATCTCATTTCCATTTGACGTTGGAAGGGAAGCAGAAAACAGAAAAAAATCCCTTTGAACTAGGAGTAGCTATACTGGAGAGAAAAACCCTTTGCCCGACTGGGGAGTACAGCAGCAGCCATATCCTTTTTGGAAAGTCCAATTTAATTCCATTTGAAGTGTGTATATGTATACGGAGACAGGAAAAAGTACAGGAGTCTCTTTCTGCTCCTGGCAAACAAATTCACATCAAAAGTTTCAAATATAAACCGCAACACAGCGTCGAATATTTTTGCGGGAAATGCCAGGAGTTATGGCCTCAAATACGTGGATCCTGTTTTTTGTTCGTCATGGTATGTATTTGGTTCCTGGCAACGATATCCCCGTGTTGTTTTATCATTCCTCCCCCATCCTTATTACTTTTGCAAATAGACAGGTAAAGGTGTAAATTGATTTTTTTTTTTTTTTTTTTAACGTGGCAGTGACAGTTGGGAAGATTTTTACCAACAGGGATGTGTCTGCCTGGATAGATTGAAATAGCTCAGCTTTGTCTAGCAGTAATTCATGGCATCCGTGTTGAGGAGGAAAATCCACACAAATCAAGTCACGTTTGTCAAAGACAAATTTGTATCGCATCCTTTTTGGGATAGATACTACAGAATTCTTCGGCATCAGACGGAATTGTTATTGCTGCATGTCTGGTGATATGTGCCTTCCTATTGTTTAAACTCTCTGCATTTGATTTTTCTTCAAAATTCGTTAGAAACGAACACAAGAAATTGGAAAGGACGAGTTTGAATAACGACGTTTAGTATGACCTTCAAACGTGGTTTTATAATTCGTCTGTACAACTGATGCGATTATTTCAATTCGAATACCCAACAGAAGCTTAAAAGAAGGAAAGCGACAGTACACAGTTTACCAATTAGCTAGAAGAACTGACCAAACAGTCTTTCGGTCGCTGGTCTCTTGTTGGGCGCCATTTTTCGAAGTATTAGTTGGCTGAAAAGCAAAATATATGCTGTCAACAAGAAGGGACATACAACATCGAATAATCAGACAGAACGCCCCGATAGACAGCTATAGGTTAGGTTAGGTTAGAGTGGCAGGCAGACAGCTATAACTTTGAGGTAGTTCGGGACTTTGTCTACCTCGTCTCCGCTATTAATTCTGAAAATGGCATAACCTCAGAAATTATGCGAACAATCACACTTGCCAATCGCTGTTATTTCGGTTTACGAAGGCAATAGATTAGTAAGACCTTGTCGAGAAATACTAAGGAGACTCAGTATAAGACCCTCATCATCCCAGTCCTGCTTTATGGTGCAGAAGCATGAACGCTATCAAAGGCGGATGAAGATCGCATTGGTCGTTTCGAACAATATTATTCGAGTGATTTTTGGTCCCGTGTGCGTTGTCGGGCTCTGGAGGAATAGATTTAACAGCGAAGTTGAACAGCGACGTGGACCTAGTCAGAAAAGTTCGCATCAGTCGTCTAAGATGGCTGGGACATATAGAGCGAATATACACCAACGCTCCGGCCCGAAGAGTCTTCGATTTCAACCCGGAGGGTCAACGCAGTAGAGGAAGACCTCGCCTTAGATCGCGCGCGCAAGAGGAAGGGGAACTCAACGAACTTGGAGTGCGCAGCTGGAGGCAGTTAGCCAAAGATCGCATTAACTGGAGAGGCCCATGTCCACCCATGACTGTAGCGCCACCTAAGTAAGTTGGCTGATACTTTCTTGACACGACTGTCGAAAACTGAAGTCAGAGATAGTAAAGAATGTCGGTATCGTAGGAACAATGTGTAGCATTTCACAGTCCGTAATTCCTGGCCTCTTGTTGGGCGCCATTTTTATGAGTAAAAAGTAGCAAGTGCCTAATTGTCCCATCCTTTCAATTTGCTTCGGTAAAGTAATATAACTTTCATAAAAATGTATCTACTTAGAATTTTGGGCTCCGGTTCCACCTCCGAAAAACACAAATTTCAAACAGACTTTTTTTTACTACGTTACGAACGCCTGTTAAAAGAATGGGAGAATATAAACAGGATCCGAAAAAGCGCCTCAAATCGACCGTTCGAATTTGGTAAAAAAAAGTGTTTGCAATTTCCTTCGTCTCAAAAATTGAACTTATGCAAGCCCAATGGTTGTGTGAAGGCAGCTGTTTATTTATTCAATTTCTACTCATCTATTCTGAATAGGATGCCAATCGATTAAGGGTCATATCCCTTTCACACCGCTGCCTAACCTTTCCGTTCATTCATCAGGCTATATAATTACAACCAGTGTATAACATTCCACCTTCACCTCGTTAGCCTTTCGAATACAATTCCCCATTGCTATTCCCAGCTGAGCACTGAGCACTGAGCATAAAGCCACACAATTCACTTGAAACTTTCCCCATTCAAGTGCACTCAATGAAAATTTGAATCCCATCTATTTTGTATTTTTTTATGCGCCCGGAAAAACATCATCAATCCAAAGGAATTCGAGAAGTTCATTCCAACTAGATAGACGACTTATCCCCCCCTCCATTTGTCCTGCGGTGCATAAATTTCCCCGAAATTCGAAGAGTTGAACAAACATTCGAACAGACATCAATCGTATACCAAAGCCACACAAAAGGATATTCTACTCACAAAAAAAAAAAAAAAAACGCAATACTGCAAACCCTATTTGTATAGATGGTGTCACTGAAGCATCCCATTTTCCAGAGGGACTTTCTAAGATATAGGGAAAGTTCCTGTCGCGCATACAATCGAATGGAAAATGTTTACCTCTTGTGAATACGGTATAAAGTCTGCCATCTCTCAATAACTTGCCAGAGATATCCCACTCTTGCCGGGGTAAAAATCTTGGTAATGCAATTTCAATGGGCTCCTAAGGACATCGCATCGAGCATCTATAGACATTTCGCATGAATTATTTATTTTCAACTTAAAGATGAGTACAAATCGTAAGGATTCCCGTAATAGTACTACCAATCTATTTCCCATTACACTGCGGATGGAACAAGTGCAGGCGTCTAGCACCAAATTGTCTTTGTCACAAGGAGAGAACTAGTTTAGAAGGATCTCAATAGAATATGTACATGTACACGGATTTCGGGAAATGTGTCTGAGCAGTGTAGTAGGTAGTATCTCAAGGATATGGGGAATGATATGTTTCCAACTGACAATCGTCGCAAGAAGAAATTCAATAAACTCGAGCAAATTTTGGAAAACTCTGTGTTTGTGTTGCAAAATTTCTAGGGGTAGCATAAATCTATTTGATTTGAGGTATTCATTAGAATAAGAAACGAGTACCGATGGGGGATGAATTTCAATTGAAAACTGTGTGCGGAGTGGTTTTGCTGTGGCACCATACCTGATGAGGGAATCATTAGATGGTTTCGGTAACTCTTGCGAAGGATCTTCGTATAGATGTAGATTGGGAAAAGGACTACGGAAATTTGAAATCATTTGGCGTTTAGACGAAAATTGATCTTTCATACTCCCCCCTATAGGCTGAGATTTATTTTCTGCATCTACAACGGTACAGAGTCGTTGATGATATATATCTCACCCAATCCAATGTGGACTAGATCAGTAAAAAAAACAGCCTCACTCGCTTTGGGACAGACTAGCTAACACCCACGACAACTGCCACAAATTGAACCTCATCTTCCGACTCTTGCGACTGTGCTACGCCATCATCCAGCGATTGTCTTGGTAAGGTGACTTCTGTTCCAAATGGTCGCTCACAACTCACACACAGCATCATCGCCGTGCGACGTCGTTATCGTCGCTACCGTTTGTTGCAGGCAATGAATCCCATTTTCTTTCTCGGATTTCCTTTCGCTCAACGAATCGTAACAACCTCCATGTGCGTTTTATTTTTCGCCTCCAACCCAGTGTCGCCGACTAAAATTTGATCTTGGCCAAGAAAACCACCGACAGCTATAGCGTGTCAAAGCCCGGGGGTTGACACGGCGGCACTCGCATGCCATCCCAACACTCAACATTGCTTTGGTTTTGCTTAGCTGCCATGACTGCTCAAAGTGAAGGTGTACCTTTGTTTGTGTGTTTGAGGGTGTCCTCTCCAACTCAATAGCTTTCGCACCTTATGACGCTTGGTGTTGCTGTTGATGATGCCGATGATGATACTGATGACGATGGCAATGATAATACCCACCACCATTATGTGGTGGGATGTCATGAAATTCCAATCTGTTGCTCTGTCGCGTCGTACAGCGTCGGATGATGGTTATGGCATATCAAATGGATAACCCATGAGTTCCAGCTCATGAATCGCTTCCGGCTAGGCAAATCGTTTATTTTTACTCAATCTCGCGCCGTACTCCCTTGCGCTTGGTTAGATAATGGCAAGTGGCATCTGCAACCATCATTTTGACCCAAAGGTGAATCGTGATTCTGTATCGCATGACTGAAATATTTTCTTCCTTCTATTACAGCTGAAGTGATGGTCAACGATAGTCCAGTGCATGTTACCCTTTGTGATACCGCCGGTCAGGATACGCTGGATCCATTGCGTGAACTCTGCTACCCCGATAGTGATGTGTTCCTGTTGTGTTTCTCGGTGGTGAAGCCGGAAACATTCCACTCGATTAAAACCAAATGGGCACCGAAATTTACAAAGAATCCCGCCTCCTTGATATTGGTTGGTACGCAATCGGATTTAAGGAGTAACATTCACGTGCTGAATAAACTCCAGGTAAGCAGTTGGGTTGTAAATATATGGGAATGATTTACGAGACATATTTTCTTTTTGCAGACCAAGGGCGAGAAACCGATTTCATTTGCCGACGCTTGGGACCTGGCGACGTCGATTAAGGCGAAATATATAGAGACGTCTTCATATACTCAGGTGAGGATTCGTATTTGCAAAACAGAGCCCTGTGTTGAAACTTAACAGTAGTAAGCAATTGTGAAGCTTGATTCAAGGAGAACGCATGCGAGAACTAGCTTTGCCAACGTTACAATTTGTAAAACCTGGTGAAGTGAAGACTGCGGAACTAATGACCAACTCACAATTCGGCGTTGAACGCGTGCTTGCATCGGCGCGCTTTGACACGCTTTATTGAAACTTTACGATTTTAAATGCCAACGCGCGAGTGAAATGACCCGTGTCGAGCAGAGTCAAAAATAAAAACAACGAACAATCAACTTTTAAGATATATTCTTTATTTAAAGAGTCTTGTGGACAACTTGCACTGGGATACTGCACTCAATTTGTGTAGTTCGCCTCTATTTATTGGTTCACCTTATTCGCATTTTTAATCGGTAGACATAGTGTCAGCGATTTTACATTTTTCTGCGAATATTACAATTTGTTTTGAATTAAACTAAATTCTTGGAAATGAGGAAATGGTTGGTCAATTCTGGGTAATTGACCGGATAAACGTGTCGTATTGATCCCCTAGCACTGGCAAAGGTGCGGGTGTTTGCATATATGTAACTTCTCCCTCCTTAAGAGTGAAATTCTCCTGAATTTTATTATTTAAGTTGATTCTTATCCTTTTTTGTTGTATACAAAGACATGACAATATTGAAAACATGATAAAGATTATTACAATGCAAATTACATTTATTTTATAGGATACATCTTTCTGAAATTCTATTTCTTTTATTTCTTTAATATTTTCAATGTTCTTTAATATAATTTTGTCGAATTTAATTGTTTCAGTAAAATTTAGTTTTTCTTTATAATTTGGATAATAGAACCTTTGTTTTTGTATATGCTTTACATTAGAATATTTTTGATCTAAAAAATACAAGGAGCAATTGATAAAATTGATTAGATAATTTCCTGTGAGATTAATTTCTCGGTCATCACATGTTTGGTTTATCTTTATGTTTACATTTTTAATGAATAGTGTTTCGTCATCTAAAGATTCAATTTCAGTTTGTTCATTTCTGATTAATTTACAATTTTGTTTTATTACGCAATGCTTACTTTCAAATAATTCATTTAAACTTTTGTCTTTTTCATATTTGTAGGTTCTATTTCTGTATTCTATAATAAATTCTTTATCGGCATTAATCTCTAGAAAATGTTTATTAGGAACGGGAGTTAAAAGTTTAAGAGGTATGGTTACATAGTTTCTTGGAATTTTTAAGGCGAATATTAGCATGTTATCTTTATAGTTTGTTACTCCTAGTTTGATTTGTTTCAATTTAAAGAAATCTATTCTATATGATTCTATTTCTTCGTTTGTGAGAATGTTGGGGTGTAGGATGTTATTTCTAGCTGATACTATGTTATCTTGTATGTGCTCAATTTTAGACTCGATATATTTAAGTTTAAATAATTGGTCGAAATATATTTGCTTCATCATTAAATCTCTTTCTACTCTCTGAACGTTGTTAAGTTGTTTTAAAATTGTTTCCCTATCATTACTAATGGTATCTTTAAGAATGTTAAATGTATTGTTAAAATATTGATTAATTTTAATTTGACTATTAACTGCAACAATTGCATTATGGTTGTTCTTTGCTACTATATCTAGGTGTCCTTCTATAGTCTGTCTGTCTTCGTCGTCCATGGTTCCAAATAACCATTTTTGTGTCGTACCTACTATGTTTATTAGACCTCGTCGTTGTCTGTTTTGTAAGGGTACTAAAGTCCTAATCTTATGTATGATGTTTGAAATTTGTTCATTTAACATTTGTCTTTGTTCGAGTTGTAGTGGTGCTAGATTACTAGAAATATTTTTAACTAATGCTATTATTTCAGCTGGCTTTATTAAATGTAGTATAATATCCGTCTCGTTTGTAATGCTTACGTCAGTCAGTTGAAGTTTTACGTATCCGTTCTGTTCGTTTATCGTTTGTACGTCCAAGAGGTGGCAATTAATCTGAGTAGTCAGTGTCAGAAGTACTATCCATGTTATTATCTGTAAATTTTAACGGTCGCTTAATATTTGAAGGATGTATATTTTTCAAGAGAGCTTTCTTATATTTTGGCTCATGCTTGTGTCTAACTGCCCTATAGTTTTTAATAAAACCTGTTGACCTCTGCTCTTCATAGTCTTCTCTATTCATATTTAATTTTTTTAGTTTTCTTTCTTTTGCTTTCTCTATGTTCTGGCGAATTCTTTCTACATCAATCTTATGAGTATGTGCGTTAGAAGGATTGCATTTAATAGTAGAGTGGAATCTATGATTATAATTTCTTACAGCTCTCTGCATAATTCTTTTTACTGAATATTTGTTTTTATTAAATGATATAATTCTAAATTTTTTGTGTTATGGAAACGTTCAATGGAAACGTTCAATGTCTGCATTGCCTGTGTGACTATTTGGCTTGGTTAAGTGAAGAGAGATTCCCTCTTCTTCTAAGAATTCCTTTATCTGAATAGCTTTGAATTCATTATCGGCAACTATTTTATTTGGTTTCCCTAATTTTGCAAAATGGTCTTCTAATTGATCAATTATAGTAGTGTGGTTTCTATCTGTTAAATGATATGCTGAACCAAATTTTGAGAACTTATCTATTATCGTAAGAAAGCTTATTTTTCGGATTACATAAGTATCAATATGAATTATCTGATTGATATCTGTAGGTGTTTCACTTTTCTTGAACTTGGCTTTTATGGGGTTACGATCATATTTGACAGTTTGACAAATGTCGCATTGATTGATAACAATGTGGATAAATTCCATAAGATTTGGATAGTAGATTTTGTATTTTATTTGGTTATACGTTTCCTGTATTCCAGAGTGCTGGCTTTCTTTTACGTGGTACAGGGATATCTGTTTAACGACTTCTACCTCTGTTTCGATGTCTTGTGCCCTAAATGAACACTTGACAAATTTAACTGAGTTATCATTTGAATACATCTCTCTTATTTTTTCTTGAAGGATGTTATATACATTATCTGTTAATTCTGAGAATATGCCAATTTTTCCTTTTTTTATAAATCTCCTTAGTATGTCTCCTAATCTGTCGAAATCATGTTCTGCTATATATATTATTCTTTTATTATGCAGAATCTCGATTTCCTTTATTTTGTTATTTGTTAGTATTATCTGAGTCTTATACTTATTGACAATATCTTCTACAATTGGGATATGATCCATTAGTTCTTCCTCAGCCGAATGTATTGTTTCATTCGATTCGTCTTCTTCTACATTGAATAATAATTCTGATATTGAATCACTTTGGTTACCTTTAAGCGAAAAATTTTCTGTTGGCGTGGGATTCTCTCCCTCCTTAGATTTAACGTCCTCGTTAACCTCTATTCTACTAAGAAAATCTGCTACCCTGTTTTCTCTACCTTTAAGGTACTCTATTTCAAATTGATATTCTCCTAGTTTTAGGAGCCACCGTTGATGTCTAGGTGAGATGTCTTTTCCTCTATATTTTGCATGAAGATACTTAATTGGCTGGTGATCTGTAAAGATCTTAAACTTATTGCCGTAAAGGTAAGGTCTAAAGTAGTTTATTGACCACATTATTGCTAAGAACTCTTTGTCCGTAGCAGAGTAATTGATTTCATGCTTATTTAGAGTACGTGATGCGTAGCATATAGGGTGTCCTTCTTGCGAAATTACTGCTCCAATCGCATAATTGGACGCATCTGTTGTAAGAGTAAATTGCTTTTGAAAATTTGGGTATCTTAATATTGGATGACTACTTATTAGTTCTTTCAATTTTTCAAATGCTTCAATGTAGTTTGGATCATTTGTATTTATTTTGGCATTTTTCTTTAAGTATTTCGTAATGGGCTGTGCTACCTTAGCATAATCTCGGATAAATTTTCGGTAATATCCTGTTATTCCTAAGAAGCTCTTTATTTGTTTTTGGGATTTTGGGAGTTCTAATTTTTCGATACAAGATATCTTGTCAGGATTAGGTTTTAACCCGTCTTTTGTGAGGATGTGACCTAAGAATTCGGTCTCTCGTTTCATAAAATTACATTTGTCTACCTGTATCTTCAGTTTTTTTGACTCTAATATTTTGAAAATGTCTGTTATAGATTTAACGTGTTCTTTTAATGTTGTGCTAAAGATGAGGATGTCATCCAGATACACTACACACGTCTTATTTATATGATCTCTAAGAATATCGTTCATAAGTCTTTGGAATGTCGCTGGGGCATTCTTCAAACCGAATGGCATTCTTACAAATTCATATAATCCATGGGGGGTTACAAAAGCTGTCTTTTTGCGATCTTCTTCTTTGATTAAAATCTGGTGATAGCCTTTGGCGAGATCTATTGTGGTGAAGTATTGTGACTTCCCAAGTTTGTCTAGTATTGAATCAATATTGGGTAAAGGAAATTTGTCGTCTACAGTTATTTCGTTCAATTTTCGATAGTCGATTACGATACGAAATTTCTTTTTCCCTGAGTTGTCCATTTTCTTTGGTACAACTATTAGTGGACTCGAGTATTTAGAATTACTCTTTCGAATAATTCCCTGAGATTCCATTTCTTTAATTTGACATTTAACTTCTTCGTCATGCAGGGGGGGGTACCTGTATAGTTTAGCATTCACTTGTTGATCAGTAGTTGTAACAATTTCATGCTCAATTTCCGGAGTACTTGATAATGTGTCGCCTTCTTTAAAGAATAGACTACCAAATCTGTTTAACAGATACTCTACTTCTTGGCGTTCTTCTTTGTTAAGATGGTCTAATTTTATATGGTTGATACTAGCATCAGAAGTTTCTAGTGAACATATTTGATTTAATGCATATTGGGGGTTAATGAGCTTTAAACACTGGCTATTGAGATATATATTTCCTTCTTCTAAGTTTATTAAAGTATTAATTTTATTCATTATATCCATCCCGATTATAAACTGATAACCTCTATTGGATAGTCTTTTGACTTTCCATCTAATTAATCTATTGGTTGACGTTTCGAACTCTTCCGGTACTGGTGTATGTATTTCATACGAAATTGTGTCCCTACCTGTCACCGTAGTAAAGTGTATTGGTTCAATGTGTAATTTTGTAAATTCTGTAAGTCTATCATCTGCTATACTTAAGGTTGAGCCTGTGTCTATTAAGGCGATAAATACTTTTGAACAAATAGTAATTTTTATTTGGGGTAAATTGTCCGAGGCTAGTTCATAAAAAACGCGGGACATTGTTCATTTTGATTTCCTACTTCTTCCCTTATTTCCTGAGGTTGAACCGTCCTTTGTTCGGTCATCTCCTGTTGTTGGCTATTTTGGCCCGGAGGTGATCCGAAGTGTCCTGAACTCTGGTTCTGACCTTGGGAATTGTTTATTTGTCTACTACAATTATTTTCTTGAATATTATCCACCTCCATATTTTCTGCCGGTGGATTTGGCCTATCGTTCTGTCTATATTGACCTGAGTAGTTTCGTTGCTGACCCTGATTATTATTCTGCCTATATTGTCCTGAGTAGTTTCGTTGCTGACCCCGATTATTATTCTGCCTATATTGTCCTGATTGATTATGGTTCTGATTATTATTTGTATTATAATTATTAGGGTGGTAGTTGTTGCGAACCTGATTATTGTTATAATTATTCTGTGGACGATGTTGCTGATCATTACTATCTCTATTTTGTTGCCTGATATTAATCGGTGTTGGTCTTTTACTATCTTTATATTTTGTAAATTCTGGCCTAATACAGGAATCCTCGTACCTACGTTTTCTGATTATAGCAATAATTTTTGCTAGATCATTTTCCTCATATATCCTATCTAGTAAGGTTCCCTGAGTCATTTCCTTTGCAGTATTTACAAGGATGACTCCTACATTACTTAAATCTATAAAATTTTCACCTTTATAATAAACAATTAACTCGTCGGTTTTATATTTAATGCTTTGTAATTCTATCGCTAATTCGCTCACCGTATTGACTCTTAGGTTAGTGATTCGTTTGTAGATCTGATGTGGTTCGGTGTCGGGTTTATAACGAAGTTTCAGCGTCTCCTTGATTGTTGTCCAATCGTCCGTCATTGGCAGGTTGATGACAGTATCCTTCGCTTGTCCTTGGATCTTCTCATAGAAAATTGCTCTCACTACTGTCTTATTAAATTCTGGGTCCTGAATTCGATTTAAGTAATATTCCACGCAACTGAAGAAGGAGTTAATTGTAATATCTCCTTGTCCGCTGAAGATGGGCATGTAGCGAATTTCTTTCAGAATTCGATCTTGTTCTTCTCGATTTCGTTGTTGTTGCAATTGTTGGTAAGCAGTTCGCACTTGCTCTAACTGTTGTGTGCGACGATCAAGCTCAGCTACCATCTGGTCCATGTTAGCCATGACTCTGTTTTCGTCGTGAATTCTCTGTCTATTCATTCACTAATTGCTTTGCACCAATCTTTGTCGATTGTAGGTGTCTTATAACTTTTGTGTAATTTTATCTAATTTTCACTACAGTTAAACACTTAATCTTTGTCGATTTATTTTGTGTATTTACGTGTAATGAATTCTTCGCGTTTATTAAATGATTTTATATTTCGCACTTAACTTCACACGATTATTTTCCGGTTATTGATTCGACCACTGGATCCTTATTAATTTAAAAGGATCCTACCGACTGCGCCAGTGAAATGACCCGTGTCGAGCAGAGTCAAAAATAAAAACAACGAACAATCAACTTTTAAGATATATTCTTTATTTAAAGAGTCTTGTGGACAACTTGCACTGGGATACTGCACTCAATTTGTGTAGTTCGCCTCTATTTATTGGTTCACCTTATTCGCATTTTTAATCGGTAGACATAGTGTCAGCGATTTTACATTTTTCTGCGAATATTACAATTTGTTTTGAATTAAACTAAATTCTTGGAAATGAGGAAATGGTTGGTCAATTCTGGGTAATTGACCGGATAAACGTGTCGTATTGATCCCCTAGCACTGGCAAAGGTGCGGGTGTTTGCATATATGTAACTCGCGCGAGCAAATATTTTGTGAAACGAAATGCTGCTTTGAAGCGAATACGCGTTAACAGGGTAGAGTTTGACAAACTAAAAGTTTGATTTGTTTTTTGGCTGAAAAAATACAAATTCAGAGCAGAATTAAAATTTTAAGTCTACTCCCTTTTTTCTTGGAGCTGTAATTTGTTTGCAATTTTTATGCACGAATTGAAAAACGATTCTCCAAAATACAAGAAAATCATATTTTACAATTTATCAAATCACACAACAACCTTAATACGGATACAAGACCCTTGATTAATATTTTTCCTCCAAAAAAATCTAAAGAAATTAGTAGTTGCTATACAAAAAAAAATGGTATTCCTCATTTCCGAACACTGAATTAATTAATTATGCATTGAAAAAAAAATCATATGGCTCTTTAAAAGTTGTGTGTAATAAACATTAGTGGATCTGTGCCACTCCATCTATAAACGGCACATTCTATGACTTCAAATCGAACAATTCGAAATTCTAAAAATGTCAAACGCGCGTGATAGTAGAAAGTAGCTCTACTCAGGCGTCGCGTTGATCTTTACGATATTAACGATCTAAAGTCGACTCAACCCCTGAAGTTTTATTTTATGTGGCACCTTATGAACGCTTTGTTTCTACATTATCTGTCAACGCGACATTGTGAATTGGGCATTGCTTAAATATTTCTCGCCTTAAGTCAAAGTTCTGAATCGTTAGGTTAATGAGTTTAAGTTCCGAAAAGATGATAGTGCATTTGCCAATCTTAGCCAAATATTTCGGACGCTCCATAGAAAGGGTTTCTGCTGTGCCTCAGGTTTATGAATGGTCACTTAAAGGGCAATCAGGTATTATGCCGAGAAACTTAATATCTACCTAGCGATAAAATGCGAGCTCAAGTTATTCATTTGGCGGTTTGGTATGGCAATTCCTTACCAACCAATTTAAACTTTTCATCCCATTGTTACGTTTTATTTTCCAAGTAGGTACTTACCTCCCTAAACCATTTACGGCATGTTAGCAACGTAACGACTTGCAATAAAAATTACCGTATGTAGATATCACTTTTCACTCACATGTCACATGCTATAACCATACGTAATAAGAAAAACAATATAAACCGATTTTACTTCCTCATTTTCATTCGCATTAAAAGCCATGTCAAGCCAAGTTTACGATGTCATTCGGTGAAATACGCTATTACAGGACTTCTGGCAGCCTTTACTAATTCAAATGCAAGACACAATAAAAACTTTTCTCCCCGAGCAACACAAAAAAACAAAACAAACAACACCTCATTCACCCCTAAAGCAACAAAGAAACTTTTTACCCCACCCGCCACAAGGACGCACATAAAACCTTTCGCTGAACATCCCAACAAATAATGTATTTGAAGACAGCAGCATGTAAAGCCCAATACTCGACTGTCATCATCACTGCTCCTTCCTCTGTTTTTTCATTACCAACCGAAACAATTTCGTCGCCTCGTCCTCCGACTGTACAAATATTTACTTCCGCGGAAATCTTGAAAATAAATCACAAAAATTCTCTCACAAGCGCGCCGCGCTTCCTCCGGTGAGTCGCAGGATTTTCATTTTCCCTTGACAATTTCGCAAGAATGTAACAGAAAAACTTTCCAACCAATAAAAATGAAAACTCGAAAACATTGTAACAAGAAATTTGAGAGGTGGCCACCCGCCACCCGCCACCACACACATACGCAAATTCAAATACCCTCCATGTCAGAGATGGTAATTTGTGATTTAAGTTTACCTCATTCCATGCCTCAACCTAATTCCTTCTCCTTGTTTGACGGTACTCACTGAGAGAAGTTTCTTCTTGCTTTTGTAACACAAAGTCAACCGGAAATGCAACATGTTGAACGTAAATGCTAAATTAAAATATTTTTACAGTAAAAAAAAAAACCTTTTCCCTCTTTTTGTTGCAGGAAAAAGTTAAAGACGTCTTCGACAGCGCTATATGGGAGGCATTGGCGCCAACGACCCTACCACCAACGCCACCACTGTGGAAGAAACTTTTCTGCCTCGTATAACATTTGAGTTTGGCAAGAACAACACTTTTAATTTAAGCCTTGATTTAGTATTGAAACATTTTAGTTTTATAGTAAATTCGGATACGACCTGAGAAAAGTTAGTTTTTATTTTTTGTTTTGTTAAATTTTAGTTCGTAAAAGTTTAAAGTCCGTAAGCGTTATAGACTGATTTATGTAATTTTACTAGCATGTACTTTTTCGATATCATGTATTTTCTGTTTCTTCATTAATTACATTCCGTTAATGTTACTTAAAAGAAAATATTGCAAACGATAAATTTGTAGATTTTAAGGACGAAGAGGAACACATATTCCACAGAATTTTATTTTTGTTAATAGATGATGTGTTTTGTATGTTAGGAGGACTATTTAAAATGTAAATGTTGAAGAATTTAGTTTATACAATGTATGCCTATGTTCGATTTCTAAATTTTAGGTTAAGAAAAATTTTAAAAAAGTAATTATGTCGATATAAATATACAACACATTTTTTTAAACAAGAATACATACGTTTGATGGACTTTTTATTTGTTATTTATACCTACTGGAATTTAAGCTAGTGAAATATGCATCTTCACGTACATGTACATTGTACAATGTACATCCTACATTATTTCTATTAGAAAGTTTGTATAAAGTTGAAGTTATAAAGTTGACTTTAAAATAATCTCCGGTGAATCGATAAGCAGATGGATATAAAAACATTTTGCATTTTCACCTCTAATACTTAATTTTGTTTATCAGGAAACATCTTTCGTAAGAACGTACCTACACAAATTTTCAGACAGATCTGTAAAATACATTTTTTCGGGACAGGCATTTGCAACTTAACTACGTGAATTATTTTAGAAAATAATTTAAAAAACCAAAAAACCCGACTGACTGTAAATTTAAAAAGATTAAAATAAGAAACTTTTAAGTATAACTGATTGGCAGTCGGAGGCTGCGCATATTTTTGACAGATTGTCTAGGTAGTCTCCGATTGTCAATCAGTTATACTTAAAAGTTTCTTATTTTAATCTTTTTAAATTTACAGTCAGTCGGTTTTTTTGGTTTTTTAAATTAACTTTTTTATTTAGTTCTTTTTTTAAATTTATATTTTTATAATTATTTGTTTAGCCTATGACACTCCGGGGAAGAATACGAATCTAGTGACACCTCACTCTTTAAAATCGGTCAAGCCGTTTAGGCTGCAGGAGGTCACGTAGGAACGTACATAGGATACGCGCGAAACACATAACCCTCTCTGTGTACAGTCGGGTAGAAAGAGAAGAGAGTACAATTTGCTTTCAATGCTTTTTTTCTTTGCAAATAAACCATCACTCAAACAAAAATAAGGCATGAAAAGTATTACGCGGAATCTCTGCCTCTGGTCTCTGATATCGATTGGAACCAGCGTTGCCACAATTTTACAAGTGTAACAAAAGTGATACACTATTTCATTATTTTATAACTTTGTTACAATGTTACTTTCTTTTCCGCTTTGTTACATTTTTTCCCATTAAAATCCATTTTTGTTTTCCTTGTTAAAAATATTGAAACGTGGAACTGGCAGCACTTTTTTCTTTTGAGCAAACTTCTATTCCAATTTCTGTCAAAGTATTTGTTTGTTTACACAGAGCAGAAGTTGTGTAAAACGTAAAACACAAAATGGACAGTCAATAAAGAGCTTTTCTTAAATGTGATGAAGTGTTCCTAATAAAGATTTTTGGAGTTAAAAAACGATGATTTTTTTAAAACAATTTTTTCACAGTTTGTTACATTTTTATTCCATTTGTTACATTTTTGAAAAAAAAATTGTTACACTTTTAAAAAAAACTTGCGGCAACACTGTTGGAACCATCTACGACTGGTTTACTCACTTTCAGTGCGGTCGTGAGAACTGGGGTGCCAGCACGTAACTTGATACAATCGAGGACTGTTCATCGTCAGCCAACTCGAAACAAATAAGTTTCGGTAGCACGTAGCTTGAAACGAGTTTGACTGTGACTTGTGACTTGTGACACGTCGACGAAAACAAAATGTCGGTAGGTACAAATGTACCAAATACTTATTAAAAGTATGGCCCAGACAACAATTTCGAAGTTCTTTCATTAAAAAATGTTATCTGTTTTTTTATTAACAGCCATTATCATTATTTGCTTATTTTTCATTATTAGTTAGTTAGCAATAGGTATTTTCTGTCGAGTGAAATGTCATTTTCTAGTTTGTGTGCTGCCAACTCCGACGATACAATCGAGACTAATCGATTGAGACAAATTAGGTGCTGCCAGAGCTCGACTGCATCGACTGCACTCGATTATCAAGTTACGTGCTGCCACCCCTGAAGTGTGACCAAACCATACCAGAAGTGGTCAATGAAATCCAATATTGGATTTTGTACCATCGGTGAAGGTAGGTGCGGGCACTTGAAGAGGCTACAGACTACTGAGCACGGTTGCCAGATTGGGCGCTTTGTCGTATTTTGGGCTATCTTTTTACTTAAAAAACAATAGAAATTTCTTCTATGAGCGCCCAACAAAATTTTGGACTAAATATCGTTTTAAAAATTGTGTCTTAATTTTGTTTGTTTTATTCTTTTACAAAACTAAAAAAAAAAATATTTTCGAATAAACCCGCAGTTTTAAAACTTGGCAGCACTCTTGCAGTCAAGTGACATCGAACAGTCGTTCAAGTCGCACGCACACCAATTTATTTTGCAGGCCTTTTGGTTTGACACAAGCCACAAAAGCCAATAGCAGAAAAAAAAAGTCGAATAAAATCCAAGGCGTAGGAGTCAGAAAAAAAAAAAAAAAAAAAAAACGCGGTGAGAATAAGTCTGAAATACCAACATTTTCAACGATTTTTGGGCTTCTTTCTGAGCAACGACATTTTGCTACATTTTTTAAAGGTTTGGGCGCTTAAAGCGAACTAAATTCTGGCAAACCTGCTACTGCCACAACTTAGTGATTTCAGTTTTGCAAAAATATTTGGATATAAAAAAGCTATTTCGCGTTGGCTCACAACTGACAACAAACGCAATCGTTTGATAACCTCAAAAGAGTGTTGGGCGATATTTAATCGCAATCTAAACGTGTTTTTGTGACTTGGAAAACGTGAAACATTTTTTCATCACAATCACCACAACGCAACAGAGATCAAGGAACACCTGACAGGGGACTTCTCATGGAGCATCAAAGGCGAATACACTTAGGTGGGCCAACAAAGTTATGGCGACCCTTAAAAAGGGTAAACGATCACTAATGGGTATTGCAAAAATGATTTCACTTAAAAAATAATAAAAAGCTAGCACTATCTCTGACTGATAATATTTTGCTTCTATCATACGATCGAGAGTTGATATGAAAGTCTAATATTTCCTAACGGGGATTAACTGTCTACAGTTTTCACTCAGTAATTGCATTTGGTGCGACAGCGACCTATAATTGTGTGTATCTACCTATAAATGCGAACATTTGAGACCCATGGCTGGATAGCTCAGGAATATTTGTGGTTAAAGTGCGATTTTTCGACTGGCAAAACTATTTATAGTCGCAGTAGCTTAGTGGTTAGTGTGTTGGACTGCTATGCGGGAGTCCCAGGTCCCGCAAAAACCCAATTCCGACTCAGGGTTTTTTTCCGCTGCGCTACCTCTCGCGAACGTCTGACAAACATCCGAGAGTATAAATGTCTTGAAAGAGCTTCTCAATTAGCCGTTTGGAGTCGGCATAAAATTGTAGATCCCTTCCATTCGTTCCAAAAAAAATGAGAAACTCACACGAAACGAATGGTTGTGAGAAGCTAGGCCTAGGGTCTCTCCAGACCTGTTGCGCCAACTATTTATTTTTTTTTTAAAACTATTTTGACAAATTCATTTTTCAAGGTTTGTTTGGCGAACACTATATAGGTACTAGCGAAAAAGTTGGAATGTGAAAAAAATATTTTGGGACAGTTCTTAAAATTCTGGTTTTAACTGCTAAAATTTTCGAGCTTAAAATGACAAATATATGCTGAAAACCCGTGTATCTAAAGGGTAAGTCAAAGGCGCCTTGCTGAACTCGATTTGGATACATGTCCTGTAATATAAGTACCGTATTCAACTACGAAAACAATATGAAAAGGCTACAATTCGCCCAAGAGTTTAAAAATAAACCAATAAGGTGTGGGCGTGGGGTCTTATGAACGGAAGAGAGTTCATTTGAGCCTCATGGACCACCGTAAAGAAGATATGTTCGGATGTCGACCAGTTAGTATCAGGGCTGACGTTTCATAATTTCATTGAGGAGTATAAATATAATAGAACTTTCCCCAAAGGAGTACAGAACGAAAATTAAGAAATTTTGGGACTTTTTCGATATTGGAATTGGATGTTGGAAGCCTGTGGCGGCTATTTTGTTTTGATAGTCTTTCTAATCAGCTGTTTATTATTCAGTCACTGACTTTAGTATCAAAATATGTTATTCGACGCGAATGTAACAATAGTAAAAATAGTTCGATCCGAAATTAAAAATTGGAGTAGAATTTTTCAGGAAGTAAGGGAGTACGGCAGACGAAAAAGGAGTAGGTACATAGGATAGTATGGTGGCGGTAATTAATTGTAATGTCTTAGGGTTGTATACCGTCGAACGGTTGTGGGGATTTTTTTTAATCGATGGAACGATGATCCAGCACAAACTTTAAACAATTTCGCATTCCCATCTGGCGATAGACTAATCGCCTAATCGGGCAGTCATTTATTTTCCAACAGGATAACGCTAATTGCCACTTAAGCCCAATGGTGATTTAGCTTTTACGGAATATTGAACCAGAAACACACAACTACCCACCCCGAGGAGCAGATTTAATGTTATTTAATGTATGATGTTGCATAGAAGGAAAAATAACTGTTCTTCTGACACGGAGCTGAGAGGAGATCGATTTTTTAGTAACAAAGCTTCGCGATGACATTCCTGCTGAAATTCTGCAGTAACTTGTCGAAAAGGTTCCAAGACAATTACAGAATATTATTGAGTCTAAAGCAGATATATCTTTTTGCGGAATAATTTTATTTTGTTCCTTTTTTAGTTTCAAAATATATTTTTTTTCAAGTACTTACCTAACTAAAACTTATTTGTTAAAATAATTATGTGCAAAGTAAAAAGTTAATTTTACTCATAAATTATAAATTAATGTTTTTTCAAATAAAAATTAGCCCTGTTAAATAAGTAAGCAAACTGTGTATTTTTTTTTTTATTTCTTCCTAGAATTCATAAAATGTAACTTTTAGTTTTGTCAAAATTATTTGGCCGATGAGTGTATTTTTGCAGCAAGAATTAAGGAAAAACCTGAGAAATGCCGTGAAGTCTCAAATAGCCTTAGATAAGATTACTAGGAATGTCGTCCGAGACCATGAACCTTGCCCTTCATAGTGCGAATACAAGTAGTGAGTAGTGTTCCCGCCTGTTAGGCGGAACCCGTACACTGGCACTCTTAAAATCAATGTCCAAATTTCCAATTCGCCAAAAAAAAATAAAAGAATTAAGAGTCAATTGCGAAGATCGGGATCTATGGATAGTACTCTTTTGACATCCGGTAGCCACAAATGATGGAGTTGGACTATATATCCAACTTGTAATAGATAGTCTGTAAAAGCTTCAGCCTTCAAACGTCATAGATTTTGTAAACTGACGGGTAAAACTCGCCCATGCCCTGCACAGAGTGACACTAAACATATTTGCGGTACAAAACTTCTGCACCCTTATCACAAAAGGTAAAACCTCTGTCAGCTGCCAACTTCTCCATAAATTCCCCATAATCACTTCCATAGCTCTTCGACTTTATTCAAACCGGAGTACATATCCCAGGGACGCCGGCTGGTTATTTACACATTTCAAAATATCTTTCCATCCAAGAAAACACCTTTGCTTGCGCCTAAAGCACACAAATAAAAAACCCCAACAACAAAAATTTAGCCTCTCTCTCAGCCCACAAGAAAGCCCCCAAATAACCGAAAGGATAACAATCAGAAAACATCATCCTTTCCATTAAATAGAATTAGAATCTTCTTGTCCCCCTCACCTCTAACCACTGGTCGGAGTTGGATCCTCTTTCAATGGCGTAGGTATACACTTTACTGTATCCTTCTACCTCTGGTGCCTGTTTCCGTTTTATTTTCGCTAATACCCAGGAAAGATATCCTTGGCAAATTAATTCCATCTTAACTCAACCCAACCTTCCAAGACCGCACTCTCTGCAAAACTACTGTCATGGAAAATACTTTGCCAACTTCAATTGTTTGCCACATCCTTGTTTGGACATGGTTTCGAATGGTTTTTGGAGAAAATAAGGATACAAATGGTCAGAGTTACCTGATGCTGCTTATAAATATTTAATCGTTCATCGAGATACCAGCAAATTTGCTCAGCACCCGACTGCAACCTGGAACCATTTGAAACTGATTAGAATTATTTCTAGAGATTTTCGACACAGCCTTCGGCAACGATACAACCCAGCAACGACGCAACTGGAATTTGCGAAACTTTACCTTACGATGATTGGCTCGAAATGATGATGGCAGAACGAATTAGTCCAGAAAGAGTGGGGCTTAGTTCAGTTGACTTTTGTTTCATGTGAAAAGTGAAATGCAGATAGGCTCGGTGTGGGATGGCAGTTTGTTTTTACCATCCCAGCAAAGTATGAAAGGTACTCTATGGATTAGAGAGGCTTTGTATCCTGGCTATTGATATTTCTTATTCGAAGGACGATGTAAGGTGAACAGGTTATAGAGGGAACTTTTGCTTCATTGAATATTATTCAAATGAACGGAGATAACCAATATACCAGGAGCTAGGAATCATACCACTCAAGGTAGGCTAAAAGTATTACTAAATTTTGTAAGGACAAGTAAGTTAACTTGAACGAATGAACGTCGGAAGACTTTTTGAGTTTAAGGAAAACACTTCGAACATCCCTTGTAATAGAAAAAGAAAAGTGAGAATTAACCAGTATTTCACAAACAGGGAACAAATTCTGTGGCAAAAAGGAAAAACAACATAAGTCGACTTATGTCGAAATTGAGTTTTTACACCATCGTATGCGAAATATTCCATTCCTTTTGCAATCTTTTTTTCGTATTTTTATCTGTTACGGTTTTTGAATTATAGAAGAAAGAAAAACACATACGCCATACTATGCACAAGGAAAGGTAAACATTCAAACCGCTCTCCTGAAAAATTGCATAAAGTATAATAAATCGTATGCAAAATTCCCCCCGGAATTTCGCCGGAATATTTCCTTCACAAATATGCTGGTGGAAATTCAAAAACTAAGCAGTTTCATTGGGAATATGTAGTCTGGTACTGGTAAATTTGATTATTTTGAATCTAAAAAGTGAAATAAGAAGTTGCATAGGTTTGTTGTATTCGAATAGAAAGAGAAACTGGATGCGTATTTAAAAAAGAACAGCAGTTTCGAACATTTTTTCACGTATTTTTCTTTCAAGTTTTTTTTTTCGAAATTTACAACAAAATAAAGAAACGTCTTGGTCTAATTATCGAAAACTTATTGAAGTAGGTGGTTACTGTATTGGAAAGAAGCATCGATATTGTTTCATTACGAATAGGAGCGAATTGGATGTGAAGAAGTCTTGGAAGCTTTTAGAGAAGGAGTGCTGGACCTCCAAGGAAATCGCTATTTAA
The DNA here is from genome assembly GCA_946477585.1 of Cheilosia urbana. Classification (NCBI taxonomy): domain Eukaryota; kingdom Metazoa; phylum Arthropoda; class Insecta; order Diptera; family Syrphidae; genus Cheilosia; species Cheilosia urbana. The sequence goes on along the minus strand of OX297854.1, from coordinate 10,116,742 downwards.
GTGGGACCAAATAATTGAACATCTCTTTTTTGATCCTGTAGTACTATTGAAATCTAATAAAGAACGAATGTATGTTTATTACAACTGTTAACTGTCTCTTATTGCGAAATGTAATTTCTACGCCTGTTGTTACTCCAGGGGCTTGGAGTTATCTCTAAAATTTCTGGAGATTAATCTTTGTTTCGTTTTTTTCTCGTCTGTCTTGTTCCTCGACTAGGAATCTCATTACACAGTTTCGTGTATACAAAATTAAGGACATGTTAATAAATCTAGAACAGTATTCTAATTAAAGAAGAATATTACCAAAATCTCCTCAAATACGAGCGTGGAATTAATTCCGATTGAAAACAACTACTGTAGTGTCAACGCCTATGAACATAGGGTCTGTTCCTTTACTTTTGTAGTTAAAAAGAATGGAAAAGATTGTCAAAATGGCAGAGGTAGGGATAGATACTCCCTCAGAGAGAGAGAGATACACTTTTTGATTTCAATTCGATTCGAGTTGATTCATCTAATTAGCGATGAAAATGTTAAGTGATTCCGAATAAATCAAACTTCTTTTTGATGAATCTGAAGCTATACTGAATTAAAAATTACGCGGAGCTTTTCCCTCAAAGCGGGTAAGAATTTCGCCGCCACTTTCGAAAAGAATCTTGAGGAGAACATTCAATTTTATTTTGCCACCGCCTGATACAATTTCAATACGTAGGAAATAAAAACATATATGCACTCGTATGCCAAAAAGGACAACAAATTTCAAATCATCTGATAATTGTCAGGTGACTGACAGCTTTTCCAATTCTTATACCCAGAAATTTGCTGATTAAATATTCTTAATATCAATATCAATATCAATGATGATCTCTTTTCTGAAATTTTTCGAGTAAAAATTCATTAAAAATTAAAAGTTAGTAAAAATTCATAAGATTTAAAAGTAAAAAAACAGACATATAGTTTCGAAAGAAAAGTTTTAATTCCGGAGGAAATAAATTCCGATGTAGATTCACGATACGAGAAATATTTTCCAGGGAACAGAAAATGTTCGCGGGGAATTAGTTTCTACCGGAATCGCCGATAGTCCTGAATAGCAGACGATAGCACACAACGCATACAGAATAAAAGTTATTGAGGACAAAGTCTACTATCAATTATTGGTCCACAGTATCGGCTTCCAACTGGCAGGAGAAATATAACGTATATGACGCGATGACTCATTTGGATGGCAATCGAATCCCTCGCTTAACCAGGCAGATGTGCAAAAGAAGTAGGACGCAAACATTGAGTCACGCAATGGCAGATCCCTGCAAATGCAGAAGTACTGATAAACCTACTGAAAAATGTTCGGAAAAGTAACGGCTGATTTTGTAAAAGTTAAGTTTTTCAGGTTAGTAGCACTGGTTAGTAATGGCGTCCAAACGTCATCTATCAAAGTGAAAAGTTTTCAGTATACTCTGCCATTTAATCATGGAAAGACTTACAAACGAGCAACGATTGCAAATTATTGAAATTTATTATAAAAGTTCGTGCTCTGTGAAAAAAATGTGCACCAAAGACGACCGTAGAAGAAACGTTACCGTCAACGGCGGACGATATCGAGCCATGAAACGCGACTTTTTTTTTTGCCCCAGTTGGCTGAGTTGAACTTGGTTGACATGTGGTTTCATCAAGACGGTGCCACATGACACACAGCTCGTGAAACAATGGAAATGTTGAAGGATGAATTTGGTGAGCATCTTATCTCTTGAAATGGCCCTGTGAGTTGGCCGCCAAGATCATGCGATTTAACGCCCCTTGATTATTTCTTGTGGGGTCATGTATGTTAAAATAATTAGTTTATTCTGTTTAAAACAAATTTATATTGAGTCACCCTGTATGACAATTATAGCAATTACATATTTCATTCTCTTATATGCCCACTTGTCTTTGTAACATAACATAAGATCTCTCATCTAAATTATGAACAGTTTTTCTCTCATAATCTAATACTGTATGTAACCTTTACATGAAATATACAATTCAGTTCCTTTTGTTGAAGTCGCAAAGAAAGACGTGTTTTCTCTTATTACGACAACAATGTAAAGTCGTTAGTCTATGTGGATAAGCCGAATAAGATTGAAGCCTTACAGGATAACATAACACGCGTAATTCGTGGAATACAGGCCAAAATGCTATAAAAAGGGACGCAAAATTGGAGCTTCCGAATGGACCATTTGAAACGGAGCTGCAGACAACATTTACATAAAGTATACGTCTTTAAAACGTAAATGGCAAAGGCCTATTTATCGATTACAATAAAAATGTTGAATATTTGATGCAAATTTGAGTGTTTTATCCGATTTTTAAAAAACTACGCTCATATGGATTCCCTATTTTCTCCTTAGCATGCTACCAGTCAGTGAACAACATAATTATGAACACTAAAATTATTTCCTGATTGCAAAAGTGAATTTTAAATTTGCCACTGCGAAATCCTGCGAATTTTCTGCCCTCCACCCAAACATGGCAGCACTAATTGTGCTCATTACTCGAACAGTGTCAATTACCAGTTCTTCGTGCCATTTCAACAAATGTTGCCCACAAAATGCCCGTCGCCCCAGCACCTACTGCCCACTTATTCACCGTACTTCTAGTAGGAAGGTAAGAAGAACCAAAAAAAAAAAAAAACAACACGACGCAGCCCAACAGCAACTAAAAGCAGGACTCTCCGTACCTAACTATATACCACTACCAGCCCCATTTTGCACTCACACTGTTATAAAAATTTAATTTCACTTCCATGGAAATGGGCTTCAGTACTGCAGCGCACGACAACGGCCGACACGAGTTGCCATTCCAGCGGCCATTTGTGGGGGTACTACTACCTACTATAGGAAAAGCCAGACAAGGCTGAAGAAGATTCTACCCAGCTAAATGAGGTCAATTTGGACAACAGAAAAAAATGTAGTTTTTTACAGGACTTATACGACGGTATGCTCCGTGGCAAGTGTTTTCCTTGGCCATTATTACGAACGCGAAAGTGAAGGTAAATTTTAATTAACTTCTGAACGGGAACGAGGCTTCGCACCCTGTTGGCTGCAGATTTACAGGGATAAATTGAAGATGCTTTGCATTAAAGTTTCATTGTACAAAAGGACTTAAGGGGCTTACTCCGTGCTATTGTGATCTTGGCTGTTTCATTTGGGGGGAAATTATAATTTGTCGGTAGATTGTTGAGGCTAACGAATGGTGGGCTATAGCATAGGTGTAGGTGCGCACGCCATTGATTTGGGATTGACAATGTACACTTTGGGAATACTGTAGATAATCTGTGCATCCGAAAAGGGAATTAATTTTCTATAGAGAATTAAATAAAGTAAAATTTGGAATCTCTTAAAGCTGAAAATTCTGAGACAACTAGGCGATTCTGTTATCAGGAGGAACGAACTTGGTGTCAAAGCTAAGGTGTCGTTCTCGAATTCGGTGTTCGTTCCTACTCTAACCTATGGTAACGAAATTTGGGTAATAACCGAAATAATAAGATCGCGAAGGCAAGCTGAGATTCCTTTGCTGTATTGCTGGTGTGACTCGCAGAGATCGTATAAGGAACACCAGAATACGGGAGGAACTGAATGTCGAGCAGCTACTTCTCTGGACGAAGCGGTCCATTCTTCGATGGTTTGGTCAAGTTAAACGCATGCTTCCAACTCGGATCCCAAGACGTGCTATGGAATCCGTGCCATCAGGCAGGCGTCCCCTAGCAAGACCCAGGATGAGATGGTTAGATCAATTCCGAAATCTATCCTCGACCCGTATGGGGATTGCCCCTGATGATCTAGAGTCGGTGGCGGAAGATCGGGCGCTATGGAGGGTCCACTTAGGCATCCTATACCCGCGACCTACTAATTGAAGAGCGGCCATTGAAAATTAATGAATGAATGAATCACTGAAAGCGACTTTGTGTTCACTTGTTTTAACAGTTGCTGAAGGGATCAGTGTTCAGGATGCGTCTTCCACTTTGAACGCCCGCTTTTTACAATGTCACGTTATCCTTTTTGCTATGGATCGCTGGTGGCGTATGCAAATGTGAACGAACAAACACATGCCACGAAAATGTAGACGCAAAATAGCTTTGGCCCAATCGGCTGCAATTCTATGCAGAAGTCAAAATAATAAGTCTGCCATAAGAAGTAAAATGGACAATACCAATTGAACTGCAAAGCGCAACTTATCAGGGATATTAAAGTCCTACAAAGTCGTGGAGAGAAATGTCGGAGTTGTGGGATACAGGAAAGGCCAGCTGGCATCGCTTATGGTTGCCTTCTTGGTGGTCAGTGATGACTCACCAGCCAGCAAAACTCTTCTTCGACTTTGAGTTAATGACCCAACTAGTACATGAATTGAAATTGAATTAAACTCTTTCTCCACTCACCTGTGTAAAACTCAATTGTGGTAGAAAATCCCTGCGTAACCACAAACACCACAACCACACTCTCAATGTTACCCTATAGACGAGCAGATACACTCGGTTTCAACCTAAACTATACCATTCAAAATTGAATAGAAAATTAGTCAAACCGCATACACACACAAGTATACAATATACCAATATAGAGGCTTTGCTGTGGCTTCCCGCCGGCCGATACACATGCCACCAATCTCACCTACACGCGCCACCAAATCGAATCAAAATTGGAATTGTTGCTCGCAAACATGAAAATTTAATCGAAAGCACCGAGCGCAACTTTATCATCGCCAAGCTAACCTCAGAAAATAATAGAACGAAAAAAAGAATGAGAAGAAAAAACTCACCATGCCCAGGTCCAGTCGTCCTGTTGAAAACTTCAATCAGAAAATGATCAGAAAACCATTTCGGAGGTAAAAAGTTACCCGCAGTCATCAACACCATCTGCTACGTACAAATTGTCAGGACAAGAAAAACAAATATAATGCACTAGCAGGCAAAGTAAAAACAAAGAAGAAACATCAAACGAACTGTGAACGAAAAATCGAAAATCTACCATGACTCCGGGACAGATTTGTTTGGGTTTTTCTTTGTTTTTTGCTGTTTTCAGTTTGAGTTTTCCGACGCGGATATGGATACGGAAGAAAAGGATACAAATGTGGTCACGTTTGTCAACAGCGAGAGGAGATTTCCTCCCCACCCCGCCCAAATTGTTGTGTGTTTAAACTTCCAGCTGCAACGGTCAGAAAAGTACGGAATCCGAGGAACGAGTATCCTGCCGATGACTCCATTTGAATCAGAAACGCACATACCCATTCGGTTGGGATTGTTTTTTTTTTTTTAGCGAACTTGTATATAAAATAGGATTACCTGGACATTCGGACGTGATACACCTGGCTCTCATAAAGTCGGAAATAAATTTAAGGATTTCCACCCCTCAGGGGCTGTAAAATTTGTGACACAGCTAATTGGAATTTCCCTTTGTTTTACAACTTTTAAGTGAAAAATTGAAGCGCATATATTTGCGAAATCCTTTTTGTCGTCAGGAATTGCGCTCACGTAAACTGGTAGTTTAGGAATTAACTCTAAAGTGGTGCGGATGTCTTGAAATTTAACAGTAGAGTGTGTTGAAAGAGCAAGGCGCTTGGGTGTATGAACTTTAAGTCCCAGACATGGGCGTGTGTGCCTTGCATGTTAATTGTTTGAATGTTTCGAGTGGTTTTTGGGATTTAGTCCTTAAATCTTTCAATTTGCTGGTAAAATCAGAGTTGGATATCGATTTGTGGAATAAGAAAGCGACGTTATGCAGGGAATATCAATTCTGAGGTGGAGAGCGATGGGATTATTATGTTCGTAGTAGGGAAGTTGGTATGTCATGTTGTCGGAGAAACGACAAGGGGAATAATGCGGGTCAAGGACTACTAACAATGTGGAGTGATTTTCCTATGAATTGTATTGGGGATATACCCCTTGAATGTTACTGAATCAGATTGATGCTGTTGGGTGAAAGTGAAGCCCATTGGAGTCATTGTTCGTTGGAGTAGTCAAGTTTTTCTAAATGTTGCTAAAAGTCATTGCTCCCGAATTGGGAAAGACAAAGAGCGAATAAAGTTCGATATCGACGAATAAAACTCACAACTTCCAAATCGATAGACAGGCTATATAGAAAGCTGTATCGACTTTTGGCACTCCTGCAGACTGTTCAGTCATCAGAATGTATAGAACTTCAATGCAGAAAGGCCGCGGCTCCAAGTCGAAAGTGGGTTTCAACCGGGAGGTTTGCTGTTAAAAAAAAAATTTCCCCCTCGATGTGCTGTCATTTGACAGGAACAAGAATTTCGTCCATATTTTGTTATAATTGTTTGGCCCGATAAGTCAATTTTAGACCCCAGGCTGGGATTTTATATTTTTGACGAAAAGAACCTACAATTTGATACCAAAAGCCTAGCCAGCTGAATGGAAAAGATTCCGCTAGACAAGTTTGTCAGACGTTTACGAGAGTTGTGTGTTTCCGCGGGCGAGAACCTAGAGGTTGTAGTTCAGTAGCCCAGCCAGCAATAACTGAGCCAATCCGCCAGCTGTGATAGATTATTTATGCTCTAAAGCTGAGGCTGAGGTATATAAGAAAACAAGTCCAGGATCACAACCAAGGAAAAACAACCTTTGGCCCGTTTATTCATCTTCAAATGATTGCTGAAGGATTTGTTAAATTTCATTAATCCTGTTCTAGGATACCTATTCTAGACTCGAAACGCGCGTCAATGCATGCATACGAGTATTAGCGAGTGCACTTGAAACTGTGGCGGTCAACTTCTAATAACTGGTGGGAAGCTGCGATTTTATGCGGGTGGCTGAGATCTGTTATAATTGGCAAAACGTAAGTGGGCAATGACGACTTTGTGTCATTAGATCAAGCAACTAATAGGAGAGTAGGAAACTGATCCTTTCGTCAAAGTGCTCTATTATAATTTTGTATGACGCAAGGTGCTTTCACTAGAAGTACATGTCGGAGTAGAGAAACAGAATCAACTTAAGTGGGGCTACCGCGTTAGCTCCGGTTATTGAATTAGTGTGACCAGGCTTGGAAACCACCTGTAGAAATAGATAATCTTTCGAAACCCCAGACTTCGCCTGATGCGGCAATTCGTTCCCTGAATGCAAGGTGATTCTCTAAATGTTCAAACCCCCCGTGGGGGTATTTTTGAATATATTCAGGATATCTAAATAACTCTTCCACAACAGCTTCATCTCAGTATGAGAACTAGAGCCATATCAAATTAAGTCAATAAAACACGATCTAGTTTTTTTTCCCAACCCTGGTCCTAACAAGAAGCGGTCTTTCCAAAAGGCCTTTGGATAGATCTATTTTTTTTTTTTTTGATGATATTCAATGCACATTTATAGGCACAGCTGTGCTTTTCTTGAGGTAATTTCAGTTGCCCCAGCAGTGTCTTCAAGATCATACCCCTTAGGCAGCTTCCACACCGGATGGAACAAAACGCCTTATTTTGTTTTCTTGCTTTGTTTTGACTTATTCAGTGTGGGCGCACTTATTTAAATGCGTGTATTTAAATTTCAGAAACACACAGAAAAACAGTTTTTTTTGTCTAAGGCGTTTTGTTCCATCCGTTGTGGAAGCACCCTTACATCAAAAATAAAAGCACTTACTTACTTACTTAAGGTGGCGCTACAGTCTGGGGTGGACCAGGGCCTCAACCAATACGCCTCTCCAGTTAGCGCGATCTTTGTCTAACTGCCTCCAGTTGCGCACTCCAAGTTGGTTGAGGTCCCCTTCCACATGCGCGCGCCACCTAAGGCGAGGTCTTCCTCTACTGCGTCGTCCCTCCGGGTTGGAATCGAAGACTCTCCGGGCCGGAGCGTTGGTGTCCATTCGCTCTACATGTCCTAACCATCTTAGACGACTAATGCGTACTTTTCTGACCAGGTCGATGTCGCTGTACAGCTCGAAGAGTTCGCTATTAAATCTTTTCCTCCAAAGCCCGTCAACGCAAACAGGACCAAGAATTTAGGAAGAAGAATTTAGGAAGAATTTAGGGTTCAAAGCGATCAAGAAGATCCTCATCCGTTTTTGCTAGGGTCCATGCCTCTGCGCCATAGAGCAGGACAAGGATGATGAGAGTCTTATATAGAATCTCCTTAGTGCTTCTTGACAAGGCCTTACTAATCAATTGCCGTCTTAGGCCAAAGAAACAGCGGTTGGCAAGTGTGATTCTTCGCTTGATTTCTGATATGATGTCATTGTCAGAGTTAGACAAAGTCCCTAACTACCTCAAAGTTATAGCTGTCTATCGTGACGTTCTGTCCGATTCGTCAATGTTGTGTGTCCCTTCTTTTTGACAGCATATATTTTCTTTTACCCTCATTCACGACTACAATTTGCAGCAATTTAAGTGCAGAGCAAACATACATCTGCAGGCATCTCGGGGCGCTGTTGAAGCGTTATAGGTTCGCCTTTCCCGGAAGAAGTATATAAAAAAAAAAAAAAAAAAAACATTTTTTGCGCTTCTGTACGAAAACTTGCAAACGCACCAGTGACAGCTCGCTGTGTTGTACCAACAATGTCAATGTCGTCAGCGTATGCAAGCAGCTGCACAGACTTATAGAAAATTGTGCCTCTGGTGTTGGCTTGTGAGTTTCGCACAATCTTCTCAAGAATGATGTTGAAAAAGTCACATGACAGCGCGTCACCTTGTCTAAATCCTTTTTTGACATCAAAGGTCTCGGTGAGATTGTTTCCGACCTTTACGGAGCAGCGAGCGTTCTCCATCGTCATTCTGCACAATCTGACAAGTTTGGCAGGGATGCCAAAACTAGACATGGCTCTGTATAGCTCGTCTCTATAAACGCTGTCATATGCGGCCTTAAAATCGATAAAAAGATGGTGAGTATCGATCTGGACTTCTTGGGTTTTCTCCAGGAAATAAAATAAAAGCACACACCCACTGAAATCGAAATCCAATCATCTTAAAATAAAACGTGCCATCTCTCTCTATCTCATTTTCTGCTCTCGAATTAAGTTGAGAATATTCTTTGTCCCTGGAAAAGAGACAACAAAAATCAGTTTGCACAGAAAAAAAAATCTACAAACCTTCCCCATCGCGATATAGTATTTATGGAAACTTTACAATTCCAGCATCATTACCGCCGAGGCAGTCCTAAATTTGTACCCAACCAAATAAAGCGCCTCCTCGAAAATCATTATCATCCTTATCCATCATAAAATGTTTCGGGAAAATCCCAATTGGGACCGACAGGAAGGATAATATGGATATTGATATTATCCTTCCTGTTCTGGCTCAACAAAATACCGGATATCATCAGTCAAAGCCCGCAAAACAATGTATACATTTTTAAAGCCATATTATCGCTTCGAGCGACTGTCTCATAAAATTGACGTTCCTTCTGTTGCTCAACGCCGCTGAGGCCATAGTCGACAAGTATTTATCCTTTCCCTTGTGTTTGTCACTATTGCTACTGTTGTTTCACCGTCTCACTTCTCCAATGCAGTTGAATTTACCAGAGTCCTTGTTCCAGTAGCATAGGTATCACCCCATTCTTTGAGGAAGAATTATGTAAATTTTTATGGAGTCAAAATGCGGGCAAAATTCGTTTTTATGTTGCCATCAAGGATCGTATGAAAAGGGAAACAACTTGGCCCCCAGGTTCGAGTAAGCGAAACAACGAAGAAAGGGCATTATTCTTGAATAAATGAATGGAAATAGCTCCATTTTGAGCTTGGGGTTAGCAATGGGATTGAAAATGAAAATTTAATTACAACCAACATTCAGATCTTTCTTCGAGTGTGTGTGGAGTTGTATACCGTTCTCAACGACCATCCGTTTGAACTGGTGTACAGATGTTTAAATTTTGCAGTCGACTATACCACCATGTTACCAGTGCAGATTGTGTCAGTGATGCAATTTGTTGCTAGAGTACTGTGTAAGGGTGGGTGCAATGAAATAAATTCAAGTGTTGCAGCGGCTTTAAAAATATCACTTTACAATGTCGACGTGCCAAAAACACTGCTATTCTGCGGCGAGGATGTCTGTCCTCATCTCTGTACGTCGGCGTCCTTTCATCATCGAGCTGTACTGGACTAATCTGTTACATCTACTAGTAGACAGTTGTGGGGGAAGAAGAACGCCAAGTATCAACAGACAAGGATGAGTCGATGAAACAATATACGGAAGCGTCTGTAGCAACCATCCAGGAGTGGAATGGCAACGAGTTTTGACTTAAGGGGTATGCTCTTTGGATGGCAATTAGTTGCGATGTCAGTTAGTGAAAGTCGTCAGTGAACTTAGCTGCCCATTCATTTAATAAAAAGTCAATTTGATATAAATTGCTTGGGAAGGCGAGGACCAAGTCGACTAAACTCTAGGTCGAACCGATGTGAAAACGAATGGTTGGTGTATCTGATAAACTGGTATACGTAGGGGCTAGTATACACGGACTTTTCTGAAGATTAAAAAAATGGTAACTCTTCATCAAGAAAAACTTTGAGTATACATCAATCGGCTAGGTCAAGAAAATTTTGTAAACTGAAGGCGAAGGGGGCTTAGAACCCTTCTTACGAAGTTGCCTGCGCAGCTATTGTTGTTATAATAGATGTTCTTTCCTCTGTAATTTTGTTGGTGTCTTTAGGTTGTTAACTTGATGCTATTCTTGCAGAAGTCAGTTGCTTTCCTGGTGCTGTTTCAGTGGTTGTGCCTTAATCACAGCAGCAAATCCATTACGGTTCCAACTGGTAGTACTAAACTTCATTGCTGTTTGGGGTGGTTTTCGGTGGTATGGTAACTCGAAATATGTGTCTGTATTCAGTGACCACTTCCTGCCTGCCTTCATTGCTGCGATGGATGAATGTTATTCACAACATGGATGGATATAGTATTTTTTTTTTAATTCCTGATTGTTTGACTTTTATAACCTTAGAATGCGCTACAGTCTACTGAAACCTAGACCTCAAAAAAACAAGTTTTTCAACTAACTCGTCTTGTCGCTAGAAAATTGCAAACAATTGTGGTTCATATTTTCTTCAAGCTAAGGCAGAGTTGACCCTGTGAGCTGGAGGATTGATGACTATAAACTCTTTGTCTTTATATTCCAGCAGGCTTAGCCAATTTAATCGGTCTTTATTGACAATATTAATATCGCTGTACTGCCACTGATGTGTTGTATTCAACCTTCGCCTTTAAACGCCTGCGATGCAAACCGCGGACCGACAATAAGCCGAATAACTGATCACTCAAAGAAATCGAACGCTTCTTCGTTTTTACTTCAAATGTAAGCAAGCTAGAAAAGCATATTCTCCGTTCAAAACTGGTAAGCGGTCCCCGACATTTTTCGCTTGGACCACTATTCCATTAATTCGTAAGCTTTTAGGAAATAAAATAAAGCTTTTCGACCATAAAAAAGGCATCTACTCCTTGTAGCTATAAATTTCCTGTAGCAGCTCTAAGCCTCTGCTCTAACGAGCATTAGCTCGCAACCCGCGGTCTTAACTAGTAAAAAGATCTTTATCACTTAGTCGCCGCCTTCAACTTCTAAACCACTTAACCGATGAAAGTGTGTACGGTTGCTTTTAACTTGAAAGATAGGATGGTTTTGGAACCAATAGGTGGCGCTGTTGTCGATCTTCTAAACCGCTTAACCGATTTAAATTAAATTTTGTGGATGTATATGGTTGGTCGCAGTTTCAAAGATAGGATGCAAATTTTTTTTCAATTCATTCAACTTAATTCTTAAATTGAAGAATTGAAGAAGCACGCTGAACCTGGGAAGTGAACAGATAAACTGATAGACTACTGAATCAGTTGATTAAATTAAATCTAAATGCAAACAAAAACTCTAAAAATATAAAACTTTAGATCGTATTGCGCTGTGAATACTTTTTAAATGGATGAATACTATCTACTGCCCTGTATAAAGATAAGATTATAATATTATAAATATTTTATTTTTAAATTTAATTTATTAATACAATTCAACTTAAACACAAATTAAACATCCCCATTTAGCGACAGAAATTTACATCTCTTTTTTTCCAACTTAAATTGTGTCTTTTTGTTTCATATTTTCATTTGGTTAGTTCGCTAACAAATTCTAAAAGAATCCCCAATACTTGTGGCCAGTGAAGCCAACCCAGATCAAAAATGAATACCTTTTTCAAAAAATTATCCATTTTTGGTAAAAGAGATAAAAACTGAATATAAATTACCTATACAAGGAAACTGCAACTGTTGTTCCTAAATAGGTAATTCTACCTTTTTCGATCTCTATAATCCAAGGTTTGGGTTTGGTTAGTAGGCCAAGTAGAGAATTGGAAAATAAGCATGACACACAGATGTAAATGAAAATTGGTGATGCGACTTTGATTGAAGAATGTACCAAATTTACCAAAATTCAAACTTAATTTGTATGAATTGATTGTAAAAAAACGTGCAAAACATTATGCATGTTTTCTAAGAATTATTCCTCAAAGCCTCAAGCATCGGAATGCCTTAAAGGCATAATTATGCCCATGCCCCAGTTGGCATCACTGCTTGTGACCTTAGATGATGATCCATAAATATTCGTGATCTAGACACAGTGATTTAAGTTACAGTTGACCTTTTCATTAGTACCTACACAAAGTACAAACGGTCCTTCATTTTTCGCGCCTGAGATATATAGCCCCGAAAGAAAAACCCTTTGACCGCCCCTGTACTTTTTACACATCTTAAGAGCGAAGCCAACTCGTAAGACAGCAATTCCTAAATAAAAGAAGTAAACGAGGCAAAGTTTCAGTGCAAGTATATAACCTCAACTGCAGCAAATGTACTTTTACTATACAAAACTCCTCACAATGCCATAAGACATTCATTTGAAAAGTTAATTTCCGAGTGATGTAGCCCACCAATGGAAGATAAGATGAAATGAGAAGCCTGCCAGCAACAGAGAACACTGTAAGTAGAAGCCATGCACGGCCAAGCACTAATTGCCTTTACATGGCCACAATTTGGCTGCCGTCCAAGTCAACTATGCGGCACACTACAGTAGAAGTCAGTGTAGACATCCTTTTTGTGTCGTATAGCCATCCTGTGTTGTATAGGCAAAACTATGTTTTAGCTTCCGCCCGAGATTCCAATCTAAACACTTTCACACACCTCTGAAGGGGGACAGAAAAAAAGAAGAAGATGACTCCAACTCCATACTTCACAGCTACGTCCGTTGTCAAGATTTATGCCTGCATGCGCCTTCCCCTCTCTAATCTAAAATGAATAAAGCAAAACAGGAAGCTACGGAGCAAAGACGGAACCAGCTCGGAAAGAAAATTAAAATAGCAAACACCAATCTGGCAGAGAGGGAGCGAGCGCCTCGCCGCTTCGCGCAGTAACGTGTTGATTTAGAATCCCATTTTGGATGCCACCTTGTAGGACTAGAGATTTTTCATGTTCTTCGCGCTACCTTTTTTGTTATTCATTCTCAATCGTGTTGAGCGGAATGAAAAATCTGCTGCATAATGCAGGATTTGCGAGATTTCGTTCCCGTAAGCCATTCCGAATGGCACTCGCTGAACGGGGGGAGAAGGATGTGGAGTGGTTATGGAAGTGGTTCTCGAAGAGGTGTGCTAGTGCAAATGTAAACGACACTACAAGGTGATGGCTATGGAAAGATGTATACGGAAAACAGGGTGAATGGGGGTGGATAAGTATGTCAATTTGCTGCAACGGCTCTATGATGTGACACACTAAATATGGAGTACGTGCAGCGAAGCAGCAATACAGTGCAGTAGGTGAACAAGGAAGTAAGTTGTGTGTCTAGTAAATTTTGCTGCAGGGATTTCTTTTTCTTTTTCTTTTTTTATTTCATTTTTTCCGTTTGTCTTTGTCGTGCAGATAATTGTATGGGCAGGGGTAGGACTCTGAGGTGTTGTCTCAAGGGAGATAGACAATAAAGTGGTATGGGCTATCTGAAATGTTTTTTGCTTTGAACTGCTAGTGTGGAAATGAAGAAATTTGTCCGCAAATTCCTTTTTTTTTTTTTTCGGACGTTCGGAAGAACATTTAATTCAATCGGAATCCCTTAGGAAAATATATGTAGACCACTTCAGAAAGGAATTGGTAATACTTAATTGTGTACGTGATGCTACTGCGTAACCGAAAGACGATACTGTACGCTTTTACTGAACACTGAATCTATTTCATTTAGAACCGTTTCAGTTTTGGATTAGCAATGATATCTTATAGGTAACTTATGGTCTTGAATTTTTTTTCTTAGGCTTTAGTCAAAGTTAAAATTTATGGCTTTTATTGTCAATGGCTTAGTGGAGTAATTGAAATTAGAGTCGCTTTTTCTACCGAGTCTGAACTTTGTGCTGTACAAAAAACGTTAATTTTCTTCACACTAAACACAATGCTTTATATCTGCCCTGGCTGAAAAATAACGTTTTCTCTGCTTACATAATTGACACTCGCGCCTTTTGTAGAAATAACACTAGTAGCCGAATGTGAGTATCGTTAGAAGTAGAACATACTCAAAAATAAGTACTCACCTAATCATAGTCATATTTTTTATGTTTCTTTTTTTGTTCACTAATGGGTCTCTTCATTCGAAACTTTTAAATAAAATAAACAGTTATCTGTTTTTTTTTTCGTGTACAATTTTGTGAACTTTTTTTCAAAAGGACTTCCAATTTTGTAAGTATTAAATTTTTCTGAGATTCTCAAAATATGAATAAAAACTTTAGTTATTACAAATGCCAGTATATAAAATTATAAAGTGTTACTAATTTAAGTTTAAATATTAAAATTATCTGCAGATATACTAAATAAGAGGAGTACCTAAAAATAACTATAATAAAAAAAAATACCAATAGATTCAGCTATTGAGAGGGGGTACTACTGATTTGTTTACTCACGCCAATAGATACGGTTATTTGTTTCAAATTTTTTGAAAATGCTTAAGTACAAAAAAATGTATGATCACGATTGGCTTAAACTAGCTCTTTATAATTTATATATGTATATATTAACTTATTAAATGTCGCATTTTTATTCAATAAAGAAGCATTGTTTGTTGTGGGCGCCAAATACAGTGATGCCGACTGCTCTAGTTTTTTAGAGACATTTTTTTTATAATTCATTTAATTATAAATTGAAGCAAATCATCTTGTAAAAGTACATTTTTAATTAAAAAGGAAATTTCTCAAACAATTTAAAAATGTATAACATATTAAAATACAAATTTTCTTATGGGGGACAACTACTGTATCCATTATGCTTATCCTGTTTAATATAGACAAGATTTCTCAAACCGTCGGTCCTTATTGGGTCGTATGAATAAAACCTAGCATTTGCTTTTAGTAAAAGCCTTTAGCAAAGTAAAAGCCCTTAGCAATTGCTTTGAATCGGTATGAATAAAAACCTAGTTTGCTAAACTGAGTTCGAAAATTCGAACATAGCTTTTACTTCGCTGCACGTGTACTTGCCTTGAAATTTCTGTCAAACTGGTCAGTGAATTCGAATTTTTGAATTTTCCTTGAGATTCTAACGACTTTTGTGGAAATTAAAATTAAAGAAATTAAATTCAGAAATATGAATATAGCTCCAATTGCACCTGGAAATATGATTTTTGTTTGCCAAATTGGTTTTGGATGTTTTATTTCTTCTTCAGGTGCCCATGACAAGAAATAATTGACTTTTTTCACATGTATTTTGATGATTTTCCTGCACGAACAAAACCTAATTTAACTATTGATAGACAAACCATAAAAAATTCACATTGCTTCCTATTTTTTTTTGTGTAAAAAATGTGCGTACAAAATATTTAGCAAAATGTCTGAGTCAACTAAATAGCAGACTCAGAATTTGCGTTGCATTTGCTTTCTTTATTCATTCCGATCTGAGTAAAAGGTCAGTACCGCCGCTTTTCGAATATGTCAAAAGTTGGAACTAACTCAAATTAGTTTTTAGTCATACGAAACGTAGCAAATGCTTCGACTTTGACATTTCTCTTGAGTAAAAGCAAATGCTACGCTTTATTCATACGACCCATTGATTTCCGTCAATTCTTTTGAAATCACGTCCGCCGTTAGACCGCTTTCTCGAACGCTTATCCTTTGTCATTATGGAACCGTCCGAAACCACGTTCGTTATCTGAGTTCTGATCCAGAAACCAGATCCGACTGCTGAGCACTTTATGTCTCACCCACCCATACTTGGTTGTGGGGCTTTTTCGGTAGTTATGATATGGTTTTTCCGAGTATATAGTGTACCTCTTTCCCAAAGATTGTGTTTGTTTGGGAAGACCCCAGAATGCGCTTCAGCGATGAGGAGCTTACAGTATCAGCAATCGCCACATCTTCACCGAAGATCTGCCACCTGATCCGAGGAAAGGCAGTACCAAAGGAAAGGAACTGATCCGATGTATCGTCCCCCTATCCACAAGTGTGTCACTTAAGCCTATCACATTTAGATGTTATGACTCCCTAGACAAGGGATAGTTCCTAATGGTTAAGATTCTGTGGCCAAAGATTGGAAGTTATGAAAAGTCCGTTGAACATCTTAAACGTTGTAAAGAATTGGCGGGACATTAAAAATAAGCTTACATTCGTAAAAAAAAATAGGTCGAGGAACAAGCTCATATAAGATCCTAAGTCACAGTTTTACCAAGAATATACGCTTTGTATGAGCTTAGATTTTTAGCACGAAAAAGCTATCATTCCTACCAAAAGTGACTGTGTCTGCGAGTTCTTGTTAAGAGTTGTTTCTTTCAAACAATTCACAAACTGAAATTTGACATAATTTCCCAACAGAAATTGTCAGGGTAACCCCCAAACAAGCGAGAATCGTTGTTACTCCTCGCTTTCCCACTCAAGAATGATTTTAGCTATACAAGAAAAAACTAAGACCGACATTGCCTACCACCACAAGGTGTTCAGACCTTAAGCTCCGATTATAACTTAAACTATAAACAAAAGAAGAAACAACCTTATACCCTCCTCTTGATAAGACTCTAGCTCACATCTGACATCCCTTTGGAGTAATGCTCCAGACATTCTTAATGTCATTGCATCAGTTTAGGTATCCATAAGATTCATCATTTAACATCGAAGCTGTATAGAAAGAGCAATCGAGATTATACCCTTCCATGTGGCGGCCAATTAAATAACACCAACAGGAGGGAGATCCCTCAAAACATCCAGAGCACAAAGTGCAAGTTTGTTCGTCACAAACCACTTGTCCAAAGGGTCACCAGCAATCTACGTCTCATACTTTTTTTAGATACTTTTTTGCATATGAAAAGCCGCATCCATGGTCCGCCTTCATGCACTTTAATATAACAGCCACCTACATAAGTACATACTCGTAATGAGGTTGACTCAAACATCCCCATCCTCTCACCTGATAACATTTTCGAATGCCCATAAATTATTCGTACCCTACATGGACTCATGACTCAGGACTCAGGACTCAGAACTCGGGACTCACCTCAAATCAACTCTCGCCATCTGTTTGAACTTCCACTCGTTGGCCAGTAATTAGTTCATAACATAGTAGTCGCATCCGTTCACGTTAAACCCTTTAACATCACGGTCATTCTGACTATATCAAAGCACAACCATAACCCCAGGATATCCCTCCATTTTCCATACTCAACTAACTTGGTCCTTTAAACTGAAATTTGCAACAGACAAAAAAAAAAAAAAAAAAACGAAAAGACCGCACCTTCTAATATTGTAAGGGTTCAATGAATTTTTTATTGCCCTCGCTTGAGAAAGGCAAAGGACTCTCTATCGTTGTCCAGCAAAATTACATAGCTCCCCGCAACCACCACCACCACCACCATCATCATCTACAACATCCTCCAACAGTATGCAATAACAAGTGGATTGGCCTACGTCCCACATTTTATCGTATGGTCGCTGTTGTTAGGGTGCTGCTCAACATGACAGCATATGAGAATATAAATTGAAAAAAGGACCAAACCAGCAACAAAACAGAAAGAACTTGTATTAGCTGTATATGTCGAAAACGGCAAAAAAAAAAGCACGAAAAACGAGTTTTAACAACAGCAAACACGACCTAGCCGCAATGGGTATTGTTGGAATTGCAACCACTGCTGCAGGGATCCCACCGTCATCTCCATCCTTGTGCCGTGCCATATTCATATACATATATGAGAATGTTTTTTTTTTTTTTTGTGAAAACGGTTTCGCGGCCTTTGGGCTCAATATTCCACTGCAAGGAGGGGGGGTTAGGATTTTACTTGTGTTATAAAAAAATACCTTCTTTCATCCCATTGTTTGGTAATACGTCGAGTCCTCGTGGCAACCTGCTGCAGTAAAACTAACGGCAGCGCCATTGTTTAGTAATACTCCTGAATACCAGTAGTTCGTCGACATTTTATTGAGAAAAAAAACCGACTTTGAACCCGGAGAGCTCGCCAACAGCGCGTTTGGATTCGGAGATTTCTATTTCCCATATTTTTCCGCAAGGCCAACGGGAAGCAAGGCTCCAAGTGAGCTGGACTAACTTCAGATTTATAGATGCTAATGTGCTCAGAACTCAGAAATTGTGCGGGTGGATTGTGGAAAAATGAATTCCAAAAGGATATACGAGAGGTTTTCCCGGATTTTATTGGAATCCTTTTCTGATTTTTTGCCCTGCGAGATTTATATCATGGCTTAACCATTAATAGCTGCTTCCGTGCGAAGGGAAAAATGAAGTGCATGTGTGTAGTGTGTATAGTTGGAGAAGCGTTCTTTGTTATAAAACCGATAATGGACCACCACGAATGTCGCCGTTGTCATTGCTGGGCGGATTATCATGGCTTAAAAGCGGATTGTCCGGGTGGGGCTATTTTCGTAGCATTAAAAAAATGGCGAGCTTATGCATGCAGCATGGTGTATGCGATCAAAGGACGTACGCTTAAAGTTTCGGACTTTGAGTTTATTTATGGTCTACTTAAATATATTACATAGGGTTTGTGCCTTCAATGAGTTGTTGTCTGGATTCATCCTTAATTCGAAGTTTAACCATCATTTATATATACATTCTGCTCTGTCAAAAAAATTATTTCTCTAAAGAGATCAGTGCAAAATGGCTTTATAACCGCTTTTAATCATTTTCAGGCAAATTTATTTGAGGCGGAAGGTGCAGCCGCTGACCTCCAAGCAAGTGAATAATAGTTACAGAACCGAAAACCTGCCAGCAATGTGATTGTTAAATTGTAGTAAATGTTTAAAAGCGATTGTATCCCTAATAAACAGATTGAGCAGCTTCCAATTGAGACTAGAACACACTTTTTCTTCCCCGATTTCAAAATCCAAAGGTAAATATTTTGCTATGACTTCCTAGAGAAACATTTTCCAGTGAATACCAACGCGCGAAATTCAGTCCAGAGCGAAGATCAGTTAGAGATATTTCCCATACCTTTTGAGCCCAAATGAAGAAGTGGCTTGCTTTTTTCTTAAGCACGCACTTTGCTATTATCTTCTTACACTGAAAAATAGGTACAACATATTCATGAAAAAGTTAATCAATATAACGAAAAATTCATCAATTTTTATTCAGTGAACTCTTTCATTGATATGATGAAACGGATTTCATCAATATAATGAACGAAAAAAGGAATTCATCATTCATCAACCTTGTTCATCAATATTATGAAAATTTCATCAATGTGATGAACCAAAATCCCCCTTTAATTTCATCAATGTGACGAATGTATTCATCAAATTGACAAATTTCTTCATCGATATGATGCACACTTTCTGTGCTGTCAAGTTTGTTTTCAGGTATTTGTAAGATATTCACACGAATAAAAACATGAAATAAAAATACTGGTGTCAGGAAATATAAATAAAACGTAAACATAATAGCCTTCCAACTTGATAAAATAAAATACATAAACAAATATAATATAATGAAAATGGTAATGGAGGCAATATTATGTGATTTTAATAATTGAATTCTGCGTATCGAAAGGAAAATATTCAAACGAAAATCAGTTTTACCACGAATGTCAATAAGTTGTAGTGGCGTATTTTACTGTTTACTTGCGTATTTGAGTTTTGCCGTGCGTATTTTTGGTGTTTACGCGCGTATTTTAGTTCTTACGTGCATATTTCAGTTTTACGCGCGTATATCAGGTTTTACGAGTGTATTTTAGTTTTTACGGGTTTATTTCAGTTTTTACGTGCGTATTTTGTTTTTTACGCGCTATTTTAGCTTTTAAATGCGTATTTCAGTTTTTACGCGCATATTTAGATTTTACGCACGTATTTTAGTTTTTGCGCGCGTATTTTAGTTTATACGGGCATATTTCAGTTCTTACTTATCTTCAGTTTTTTTGAGACGTAGAGCCGTTTTCGAACAAATGAAACTGGTATACAAATTTTGTATGGGAAGCACCATTAATATTGAGATTGCGGTGCAAAAACAAAAAGACCCCGAAATTCCAAATCCGGGCAACCGTTTAGGCTGTAGGCGAAAGACATACGGACAGAATTTTGCGACCCAGTTTTTTGAGTTTCTTTATCAAGGTAAAGTCTGAATTTTTTAACATCTCGAGTTCGAAATTTTGTACGAATATGACAAATGACATGAATATTCTACTTCTATCAATCGAAGTCACATGTTTCCAAAGGTTACATAATTACTTCCTACATCTATTGATAAAAAAATCAATTGTCAGTGCATGAAGCAAAAACAGAAAACTCTCATAAAAGAAATGGGTAGGTTTTCTATCGTCAAAACATCCATTAGGTAAAACCAGGAAAAATCCTTTCATCTTCTGGAGGAAAAACCAAATTAATTGATTTACAAGGTAAAGTTATCTGACCTTCCATCAAGCTGTATACCTTACCTATGTGTATCATATAAACCGCATGTTAATACACAATCACAACATTTAACCGAACCGAGTCCCCCGTCCACCCATTTCCTACCATTACACCCTTCATCAGCATCAACGTTGAACCCCCAACAACCGCAAAATACAGCCAACCCCATTTCGACCACTTACATCCGAACCATTGCAGCCATCATCATCATCATCATCACCACAATACAAAGAATGGAAGAATACAAAAGCAGAAAACCAGAAAAAAATAAAAGTTTCCAATCTCCCTAAATAATTTACCCACATCCTTCCACAGTATGTGTCCCATTACGGTACATAAAACCACTTTTGCTACACTCAACAAATTGAAATGTAATCATTTGTCATCAAATTGCTTGATATGTGCCTGCCAGATACACATACGTACGCTACTTGCATCGAAATTTTATTCTTCCTGTCCGAGTCCAATCGCCACATCTCACGAACAACAAAAAGTAAAAAAAAGGATCAACGAGACAAATAAAAACCAACCACCGGATCTTCGGGATATCCAATAAAATAACCGTGTCTCCTCCCTCCACCTTGCCCCACAAGCGGACGCAAATGTCCCATAAACACCGAAATGAATTCGCAATCGTTTACTGTAAAAGGATATAAAGGACATACAATGCCAGTGAATATCCTGCGTGTCAGCAATACACAAAATGAAATAACAAAAAAAGAAACCTGCCACATGCAGTGACAGCATCATCTCTTCGTTTGCGCGCGCCGAATTCTTTGTTTATTTTTATTTTTCTGTTTACAAGGATAACAAAATGGTTAGCGCAAGGACAATCAAATTACTCTCCACGGTCCAAGTTAAATCATTCACCCGTCTTTGTATTGTTGTTGAAAATACGCTTCAGCATCGTAGAGCGGTTCATTCGAGAAGTCGCGATAACAATACAAAAGGATGTGTTCAAAGAGGCTCCTTTGTGCCAACTAAAGGAGGAATATATTTTTTCATTGCCAATTAGACGAATGAACAAAGTTAATAAAGAAGAACCAAACTGCCATTGAAGCCGTCTCACAAAGGGATCAGTCGGGACCACTTCCCGGTGACACAAGAAAGATTCTTCTAGGAGAAATTGTCCAAAAGTCATAATCGTTTTTTTTTTTTGCTGGATCTACTCAGATCCTTGGCTGTTGTATATGACAAGTCAATGTGACTATAC
This sequence comes from Cheilosia urbana, assembly GCA_946477585.1. Lineage (NCBI taxonomy): Eukaryota > Metazoa > Arthropoda > Insecta > Diptera > Syrphidae > Cheilosia > Cheilosia urbana. The sequence goes on along the minus strand of OX297854.1, from coordinate 10,094,740 downwards.
CTTGTCCCTGTCTTTCATTCATTTGCACACCAAAACGAAGACAATGTATAATCAAACCGCACACAAACATCTTGAGCGTCATCATTCTTGAGGCGGGCTATTAAAAGAATTGTACGTAAGGATGAAACGGGCGGACGTGCTCAGAATTGGCTAGGATAATGGCTTATTTGGAATCTCTGATTGAGATTGAGATGCAGATGATGGTTTGCGGAAATCTTCCTTTTCAATCCTCCGACAGGGTCAATGACGACAGGGTCTATTTCAGTTTCGTCCCTTTGCAGCTATGATATTATGGCGTGTTCAACGCGGCAAAAGGGTTTCATTTGTGTGCTGTAGATGAAATTAAACTATTCACTTGGGGGACGTGTGGAAAGGATATTGGACTCATTTTAAGGATTTTGGGGCAGCTTACAGCCCTTTTATGTAAGTATGCTGGTTACGATTACCACTGAGTGAATAGGAGCAGGGAGCACGTTGTGCGATTTACAATTAACTGGTGAGGGGGTGAGGTGGTAATGAAATATAGGTAAAGGTATCCCTTGGGGAGATTAAATGTTTCTTATAACGTGTGCTGGAGCGTGTTTGTTATTTAATTGAATTTCTTGATTGAAAGCACATTGATCCATATTATAATAAGAAAAATAATAAGGATTCGGATGGGACCTCCTTACGGATCCTTTATTTCGACCAGGCGTTAGGTACTGTGAAGTTTCCTGTTTTCTTTTGCATAATCAAATCAATGAAACAAATTGAAGATTTTGCAGTAATTAAGAAAGATTCAAACAACAAATTGGTACACATTTCCAAAGTGGAACCTACAATTTGGTGGTTTCGTGATTAATCCCAGAAGACTATTAAATGAATTTATCGCGAACATCGTCGTATATTTTGCGCAAAGAAATAGTGTGACACAATGAAGCTCGCGTTATGCACCCACCTCAATTTGCATATTGTTCCGTATTAAGTTTGCATAATCCTCGCATATACATTCGCATAAGGTTCATCTCTGTGCTCGAATTATGTTCGTCCGTAAAGATTTTAGCGAGTTCGAAACGATTCTTCATGACATGAATACACTAGTTTTAGGGATGAAATTATCGGAAAGTAAATTTTTCTTTCCGGATACTCAAATCGAGTTGAATATGAATCGCATGAATCTTGATAGGGATTTGCTGGCCTACTAAGGACGTCACAATATTTTAAAAATATCTTCTCTGTGTTACTTTTACGTTCTTTATGACAACTTTGGAAAATTCGCCATCATTCCTTCATCACCGAGATTTAATTTCTGTCAATGCCAGCCCTTTGAACTTGCCGCTGAACGAAATCTTCTTCGGCGAGCTCAAAGCGAGCGTAATGCGAATAGCATGAAGATACAGGGTGGGCAAAATAAAAGTTCCTTTTTCAAAAATGCAATAAATTAAATTTTGTCCATTTATTATGGTTTTAATAGCTTTAGAGCAAATATTCCCATTAATTATCGAACACACCGTCACCGTTGAAGTGACTGCCGCGGCTGGCTTCGCAGTAGCGCATTCTGTCACTCTAATTTTCCAATACTTTATTGATGGTTTCGGGCTGTAGCTCACTGTTTGCTTGGATGATATGGGCCTGCTTGAATCGTTTCCGGATTGTTGGCATAATATCGCTCCTTCACGGGTCCCCGAAAAACAAAAAAAGGGCTGCGTCCCATGGCGCGCCATCCTGCATGAACCAGAGGTCGCCCAAATACATGTCTTCAATTTCAGTAAAATAAAAAATCGGTTGACATGGCTCTGTAACGCCCACTGCTGACCGAAACGTTGTTCCCAGCCTCATTTTCGAAGAAAAAATTGAGGCTCACACTATAGGCTATAGCAGCCATATTCTCGTCGGTGTGCATCGAACGACGGCGGGCACACCAATCTCACGAACTTTTTGCACAAACTTGCGTGCAGCAGACGCGGTGGGTGCTTCATTTTGGCCAAAACTTCTTTTCAAAAAACGCACTGTTTGAGCTACACAGCACTTACTTTGGAAATAAATTTTCAATATTTTCCAACGTTGTTCAAGCGTACAGCGACTCAATTCGTTCCGCGGAGGTTCGACACTGACTTTCTGTCAAGATTTCTAGCCCTTTATATGGACCTTTTGTGTAGATTATGTGGACTATGAAAAGCACATGACTCTTTTTTGGAGAATCGTTGTGACACCATATATATCACACGAATCGCCTGGGATTTTCTGATGAGCTTGGCGGCGAATGAAATCTTCTTCCGGCGAGTTTAAAACAAGAGGATTCTACCCGCAGACCTGCAATTGCGGTAACTTGTATCTCCGGTATGAGTCTTTTAAAAGCTCCCTCTATATCCTACATCCAACCTCTAAGCAGCAATATTATTCCTTGGATACGATTTTTTAGTTTGCACATTTAAGTAAATAGGTGGCAGTCTCCACTAAACTCACTTGCAGAGTGCGCTTTGAGGTGCCAATAATAAAAATTTTGGATTATCGCTAGAGCGTGGACGGATATCCACCACTCGTTTCGAAGTTTTGAGTGTAGGTGATTGAGAGTTCATAGTTCTGTTGACGTTTAGTGTAGGAACTTCTGTCCACGTTCTGACTTTTTTTCTAAATAGCTTATAAACTGCATATGGCTAAAGCATTCTTTGATGTTTTTCAAACCTATCCTGTGGACTTCAGAGAGTAATTGAATGACCAACATTGGAGGATCTGTTTGATTCCAACGAGGCGACATGCGATACATCGTTATTGACGCAATTTACATATACTCAGAATGAAGATGAAGAAGAGCAAGACGATCAAGAAGAAGAATTTGAAAGTTACGACTCGGGCGATTAAATTTCATTACTTTTTTTTTTAATATAAATCGCTTTTGTCTTTTCAATCTCTGCTAATTTCCATTATTTTGCAATAGTTTCAAATTAAACAGGATCACAACTAACCAGTTGAATAGGCCTACTGGGAAAACCACGTTAAAAAAAAACGCGCTAAGTACACTACCTCATAAGGTGGCGTGGAATATTATGACGATTGCATAATATGACGATTACAACTTTTAAAACTTTTTGAATCGTTATATCTCAACAACTGTGGCTGGTAGGAAAAAAGTTTTGAGACATTTTTTGCAGATAATTTTATGATCTACAATTTTTGTCCGAGGTATTTTTATGATAATACTTACCGTTTTGCTGAAAATCGCGAAAAACTCTTTTTTTTTCCATACACGGGGGGAAACTTTCAAATTTTATTTTTAATTATATTTTAAACAATTTTACTGATTTTCAGCTTAGTGGGAATTAATGTATCTTCAATCTTATTTTTTGGTCTAATTTGACCATATCAGCCATATGATTAGTTTTTACATTTTACATAGAGACTACAAAACTCCATCGATGTAAAGTAAACGAACGAAAAAAAAAGTTCCACATACGCCTACGTGCACTCGAAAAGTTTTCCATCATTACTACTTTCGCCAAAAAGAAACAAAAGCACTTCATTTCCACCCAATTAGGGATAAAGATCTACCAAAATCATCATTTCCTTCTATTTACAGATTCAATCCCACACCGCCATACACACTCCACGGAGAAAATCAAATACTTTCGGATCCATTATCAAATTATTCCACAGATAATAAACTCTAACAAAGTTTCTCCTTAATCAATTCTCCATAATTGTTATACACAACAGGATATTTTTCCGCTTCCCACATTTTTATCAGGAAGAAGGAGAAAAGAGGCCGCCTTGGGGGGCTAATCCATTGCTGCCCCCGTCATCTATACCCACATGACAACAACTTCCTTCCGCACAATTCAATAATTATTTCATCCGGAAAAATATAGCCTCGCATAAGAGGACCTGCTGAGGATCCCTCCGTCATATTCTTCATCCTTCAACTTTACTTTTGTAGCCACCATCTCGTTGGTGTCGTCCTTAAGACTTCTTGTGTACATTTGTATATCAATGGGAGACCAAAAAGCACTTTTGAAAGTCAATTACGAACACGTTAAGGCTCCTCTCCACCCCGCTCACATACATACTTGCTTAATCTGTCTGTTATCCCTGAAAGATCAGAGGAATTTCAAACGAGGCCAACAGTACATCTCTTCCTCCGCAGGGGCTGTACAAAACTACCACTAACCGAAATGTTGTATGGCGCCAGACACTCAACTGGAAGATCCTGGAAATGCCTCCAAACCTGCGCATATCTCACCCACTACAACTGGAAATTCATTGAGTAAATGGAGGTCCTCTCAACTTTCTCTGTTGACAACCTAAAGCATGCTGTTGGCTCATGTTGTTATGTCAGTCGACTAAATCGTGTGCCGGTGAAAAGTCCTTTCTTTCTCCGATAAAATATAAAACCCAAAATTTCTCGAGGATATTCGTCATTAACGAGAGTTGCATCCTTGTGTCGTGTGAGCATTTCAATATTCCTTCTATCTCTGCACGGCAAGCTATTTTGGCTTAAAGCGAAAAAAAAATTATTCCATCTATATCTTTTGCACTACCCCACATCCTTTGACGGTGTGGTTAGTGAGTGAGTTGAGTTATTTGCTTTAGTAAAAAGTTTCTCCTGTGCATTAAGTGAAAACGAAAATTCTCCGAATATTTGAAAATCCTGGATATATTCCCCATTTCGGTTTTTTTTTTTCCTATTTTGTTTGTTTTGTTGGTGCTATCTGTGAAGTGGTGTCCTTTGCCAAGTTTGAGCTGTTATCCTTGGCATCGTCTCTGGTGAATTAATTTTTAATTTTTGCATTCCATTGGATTTTTCTGTTATTTGTTTTGTCACTCGTGGTGTGAGTTTAATCGAAAAAAGTTCAACGACAGCTGTTGTGTGTGAAATGGACAATGTGTGACACCAGGACATGGGTGTTTAAGCTTCTTCTAGTCTTTTTAATAATACACTTTTCAAGGATTCAACAATGCCGTGTTGCTGCTGTTCCTGCTGTCACGGCTGTTGGAACCGGTGGCGGCAGTGTGTCTACTGATGCTGATGCAATTCCTATCGATGATGGTAAGTGGGAAGTTTTTTTTTTTTCTATCCTTGAGTCTACAGGATGGTGTTTTGTGAGGAATTCGAGTGGGTATGCAATAATGGCAATAGAATGTGGAAAAACGAATCAATGACACAGAGCCTGATTGAGGGTATGGTATTTGCTCGTATGATGTACGTTATGTGGGGATTGTTATCCTGATTGTGAATAAGGGTGGAGCGGATGTGTTTTGTTCTTCTATCTTCCAAACTGGGATTGGAATGCTCTAATGGAATTTTAAAATTGTCATTCTGGTTCGTGGACATACCCAGATCTGAAGACGATCCTCAGTCCTCATATACCAAAGTCCGAGTGTGTGAAGTGGACTCCTTGGATGAGTTTCTGTCTGATTATGAATAGGTGATTAAGGGTAGTTAAAATAGGTAGCAGAAGACAGTTCTGAGAAGGAGACTGGATGAGTACTTTACGTTAAATTTATTGAGAAACTTGTCTGTGTGATACTCCAACCGCAACGGACATAGACAAATTAGGATAAGACTTGTGACTTGTGAATATTTTCAAAAATGCTGGTGCCTTTTTTTTTGTAATTTGAAAAGGTTACGAATATTTACATATTTTCAACTGTGAAACCTTGCCGACGGTTAATAAAAATGCCTGTCTTAGAAAAAGCTGAAAAATGCATTACTCTTATATAAAAATAGGCGAAGGGAAATAGTTAAGAACCACTGTCACTGCCTTAAACATGACATAACCGCTTGATTTGTTTGTTGTTGTTGTTAATTCTGTGTAGAGATGCAATGCTGTCTGTAATTTGTTTTCCAATATGTTCTGTATAAACCAGGTCAATACAGTGGTTGTTCTACCACTAGGCGGACTTAAGTGACAGTTTTGACATCAGTGATGTATGATTTAACAACGAGAAGAAAGAAAGTCATACTTATTGCGTGGAATGAAAGAAAACGTAGCAATTGCTGTTACTCTTACAAACGATATGTAAAAATTGAAGCATTTGCTACGTTTCGCATAAATAAAAACTGATTGGAGCTAACACTAACTTTTGACATGTTCGAAAAGCGACGCCACTTACCTTTTACTCAGATCCGTATAAATAAAACGGAGCAATTGCTACGAAATTCCAAGTCTGCTATTTAATAGTGATAGCCACTATCGATATAAGTGACTGAATGATTTCGACTATCGGAAGATTTCAGTAATTCAGTTCATTATTGAGCCCTTTTTTTCTTAAAGCAGTCGATTCGTAATTCGTTAGAGCAATGGCTCTGCAAAATAAGGCACCAAAAACAAAAGTTAAATAAGTCCCCAACAAATTATACAGGAAACAACAATAACGATTTTCATAAAATTTGGGGTGCTATTCCTTTTTTTGTTGCCTTATTTCCTAATGAAAATTTCATAATGAAATAAGACGTCAAAAGAAGAAATGAAGTAAGTGCCCAAAACAATTTTTGTATTATTAATTGTTACCCTTCCGACATGGAATACATATGGGGGGGGGGCATGCTGCCCCCCTGCAACCCCCCTGCTTGGGTTTACTGTTAAATTACGGGGTGGGTGCGAGATCGATATAAAAAGTTCCTTTAGTTTGAATTAGTTTATCCAAGATCAACAATATTAAATTTAAATCTAGTAAAAAAGTAGTTCTCGTTATTTTGAATTTCATTATGAAATAAACCCCAAATTTGAGGCCTTATTTCATCGCAGTGGGGCCCTATTTCCTGCGGCCTAGAGCAATACCAAAATCTATGAATCAGAAAATTACACAAATATTTGTTTTTTGTTTATAAGGGCGTGTTTCTATTTACATATCTTTTTTTTTTTAGCTTAGTGATTCCGCCATATTGTACAACGTGGCATTCTATGTCCTAAGTATTTGTAAAATAAATACAAACATAGCTTTTTAAAAAATTAAACTGGACATGGTAAAAACGTGTCCAATTATTTTCTATTCCCTATTAGGGTGTAATGTTGCAGTTCACTATAGTAATAACTGCTTAGGAAGACTTAGTTGTTTCTAGAAAACCTTCATAATTTGAATAGTTTACCCCTATAACAGCTCTTACTGCGCGTCTACATATTTAATGGTATACACGCTAAAAATTTCACGAATCTACGATTAACCTGAAAAGGACGCTAAAATTCTAGAATATAAAGGTAAAACAAACTAAATACTGAAATAAGACAAAAAAAAAATACTCATTTCGTATAAATATAGATTAACAAAACATAAAATGAGAATTAAAAGCATTCGCAACATAAATATTTTAGACATAAACAGAATAGGTATGGGCCCCACTTAACACGTACTTCTTATAGCACGGCCTCGTTTTATCACTGCTCAATTTTTGCGACATATTTTTGTTTAACACGGTTCAATTCAAAGCCTTGTTATAGGTACGCTTTCTTAAAAAAACTGGTGCGACTGTATCCAACAGTCCCGAAAAATGTGTATGTGTAAACACCGTGCGTGCGGTATGTGTGTGGCTTGATACACGTGATTGAGAAAAAAAGGGAATTGTAATAACCGTATTCTTCATATATTATGAAATAACAATAATTTATTTTCAAACTCTGCGTGAGCCTTAACATGTCTGGGGTACTCTTCGTAGGGCGGAGTGACTACCTGTGGTTGTAAAACTTCATTGATGTCCGTTCTCCTTCTTTTGGCTCGAACTGACGATAAATCCACGTCATTTATCATCAGAACATCATTGACAGTTGATCTTGATGTCGTCGGTTCATTCTCAGTAATAATTGTCGCTCCAGAACGCGAGCGTTCAGTACTCGTTTTCCCAACCATTTTTCCGACTTTCAGAGGTTTACTTGCACGTAAACGCGCCCTGTAATCTTTCCCACGTTCTGCATATGGCTTTCCCATATCTGAAAATATTTTAATGCATCTTCAATGACGGCAAAACATTGCATTATTGTCAGAAATATGGAATTGTACCAATTACGTATTTTCCTGTATTTTTCTGCGTTTTACTATTGAAACGCATGTAGGTACCTACTACCTACAGATGCGAGTTGGATGACAGTTGAGGTTAAGGAGTCACAGCTGAACTGAAATGAATTATAAGCAGTCTATTAAACAGTGAAACAACGCGCACTTAGATGTTTACTTATCAACAAACACTCCTAAAATTATGCAGTAGAAAATACCCGCTTGCTGTTACACAGTAATTGAAAGTGTCATTGGAATTTCATTCGGCTTGCATTGCATATTGTAGGGGGCTGGTCTACGACATTTTCGTTATGCGAGAAACAAATTAACACAGCAACAGCAACAGTAACTTTCACAACTTTTTAGAACCAATGTATTTTAATTACTGTTCAAATTACCTAGCGAAGTATGAACGATATGTGCACGACCTGCATTTTCTTCGTTTCCGATGCGCTGGGAATTGATGGCGTGCTATCTTCCCACAGTATACTTACAATGTATTAATATAGTATGTAAGAAACCATCCGATACGTATTTTTTTACCTTTATGCTTAATGCACATTATCAACGTGAGACCTTGTTGAATTTCCAATTCTTCTCTCACGCTCTGAAATAAGAACCCTACTGGGCATAACGGTGAAAGAATGTGTATCGGAGGACGGTCAGTCATTGGACAGAACCGGAACAACGAAGTTGAAGTTGAAACCCAGTGATTGTTTTTGATATTAATTCTGAAATCTTATTGTAAATTTACTCGGTAAAATAAATATATTGATAAACACTGGAGAACGAGGTTGAAGTTGAAAACCAGTGATTGTTTTTGATATTAATTCTGAAATCTTATTGTAAATTTATTCTTTAACATAAATAAACTGGCAAACATTTGGCGACCGTGACAGGACACAACTAAAAAAGTTTAGTGGCCTGATAACTAACTGTTCAAAGTGTATATTAAAAAAAATAGATAAATCAAAAGACGTGTGAAAAAGTGAATTTGTGTTATCTACAATGGAGCAACTCACTGAATTCCAAGACAAGGTTGGAAAGGAAATCTGTGTTCTTTCTCGTAATTACAAAAAAGACGGACCTGAAAGAAAAACCGTGCAATACTTGCAGCAGCGGTGGAGCAGGTTGGACCAACTTTGGGACGAGTTCGACAAAACAGATAGCGAGATTAGGGATAATTACTCAAGTGAAATGAACCACGAATACTTCACCAAGGACTACTATAACGAGATCAAAAGGATTTACGACTCACTAAAGAACGACATCTTCAATCGGTTTGCCGATGTTGAGATAGCCGAGCGACAGGAGCCATCAGCAGCCCCAGCAGCAACACAGCTATCCACAGCAGCGCCACCAAAGACAGAGCCACGAGCAGCTCCATCAACAGTAGCGTCATCAGCAGCGCCATCAGCAGCGCCAGCAGCAGCATCAACAGGAGTGCCACAAGCAGCGACAGCAGCAGCGTCATCAGCAGTGCCACCAGCATTCCGCCCAAATCTTGAAGTGAAGTTAGCGTATGACGACGGTCGACTAACCTCAGTAAACAGATTCAGATTGACCGCCAGAATTTTCCAAACAGCTTTAACAAAGTGTTCCGTTGAGTTAAGCTACACCTCACCCCACCAATTCAAATTAAAAACAAAAACACTTCTACTTACTTGGAATGAAGTAGCCACAGCATACAAGAAACTTGGGGACGATGCGGATGCATCCGACATAGAGCTGTATTTTGATCTCCAAGATCAATTGGATTCAAGGATTGTTTGTGTACCAAGTGAGATAGAAACAAATGTGAAAACAAGTGACTCAGCCCAGACCACCTTCAATGCAGCAATCAATCTCCCAAAAATTGAGATACCCAAATTCGATGGAAGTTATTTGAACTGGCCTCAGTTCTTCGATCTTTACACGCAAATGGTACATAAACAGCCTATTGCCCCAGCACAGAAATTATACTTCTTAAGAACCAATGTCACCGGCGATGCTTACAGCCTAATTCAACATTTTCACGCCACGGACAGCAATTACGAGTTGGCCTGGAACACATTAGTTGAAAGATTCGACAATAAAAGATTATTGTTAACCGCACAACTAAACAGGCTGTTCCAGCAATCCAACGTCGTGGACAGCTCAAAGAGTCTAAAGGGATTACATGATACAACTAAGGAGGTCATGCAAGCCGTCAGTAATCTCGGCTACGATACAAGTGGATGGGATCCTGTGATTGTTCACGTACTACTTGGACGAATGGATAAAGATACAAAGATGATGTTCGAGCAATCGCTTGCATCGCCGAAAAGCAGTCCAACGCTGACTCAATTACTGGAATTCGTGGAGTCAAGATTCCAGACTCTAGAAGCAGTGAACCCGAATGAGAGAAAGAGAATAGCAGTAGCCGTGACAGAGAGTACAAGGGGAGTAATCAATTGTTTCTATTGTAAATCACAAAATCATAGAATTTTTAACTGTAAACAGTTTTTGAATCTTTCAGTGGAAGACCGGCACCAAGGAGTTCTCAGACTTCAACTGTGCTTCAATTGCCTGCAAGCGGGACATCTTTTTTCGGCGTGTCGGATGCGAGGCTGCAGATCATGTGGCGGAAAACACAATACTTTGCTCCACCTGGCGGCCCATAATCAATCACCATCCGGTAAGTCGTGTGATAATCATGTTGTTCATGGGGACGAGTTGCCATCAGGCTCGTTTCTTAATACTTCGCTAGGTGTTTGTACTCAAACCCGTAAGGTATATCTTGCCACTGCAATAGTGAATGTGGTATCAGCAAATGGAAGTCGAATTCCTTGCCGGGCCCTGCTAGATTCAGGATCGCAACTACATTTCATTACTTCTTCGTTAGCTCATCAGTTAGGGTACAAAAAGCGGAGGATGAACGTTCCAATAAGTGGGATCGGGGGAAAGGAAGGGCAATCCTATTTTGTTATCGATGTTTCAATAGAATCGAGGACATCATCATATAGGTCAACTATTGAGGCAAGCATAATGCCAATAATAAGCGATTATAAGGCAACTCTTGAAACAGATGTTCAGGATTGGAAATTGCCAGCACATATTCTTCTCGCCGATCCAAACTGCACTGGTTCTCACCACATTGACTTATTGATTGGAGCGGAACTATTTTTCGAACTTCTTCTACCAGGAGAGTTCAAGGTTTCGGACGATCTTCCGGTGTTGCGAAATACTAAGTTAGGTTGGCTTGTGGCTGGTTGTGCTATGGGAACATCCTCAAAGTCGTATTGCCATCCAGTCACCAAACCAACCCTCAGCTCTTTAGACAAGCTTGTCAGGTCATTTTGGGAAAGTGAATCTCTGGAAGGTGAGACCAAAATTTTAAGTGAAGAGGAGTTTCGATGTGAAGAACATTTCAAAAAACATGTTTTAACGACAGTCGATGGTCAATTCGTAGTAAGACTTCCATTTAAGCACGAACCGAGTAAGTTACTCGGCACCTCCCGTGAAATGGCTCTGAAACGTTTTTATTCGCTAGAAAGGAAACTAGAGCGCAACAAGGAACTAAAGGCATCTTATGGTAGCTTCATGACAGAATATGAACGCTTAGGTCATATGAGCCCAATATTGGAAGATAATATCCCACGGTCTAATTTTGTTCTTCCACATCATTGCGTACTGAAACCCGAAAGCTCATCAACAAAACTCCGGGTAGTCTTTGACGCTTCTGCTAAGAGTACGTCAGGTCATTCACTGAATGATGCCCTAATGGTTGGCCCGACAGTCCAATCAGATTTGTTCTCGATTATTGTCAATTTCAGACTACACCGGTACGTATTTACTGGTGACATAAGCAAAATGTATAGGCAAATACTAATCAATCCAAAGGATAGGGCATATCAGCTTATATTATGGAGGCCTGATAGTAACACTCCATTGCAAACATATCAGCTGAACACTGTTACATATGGAATGGGATCCGCACCTTATTTAGCAACAAGATGTTTGGTGAAATTAGCAACTGATTTTCAAAATGCCTATCCTAAGGCAGCATCAACTATTTTTAACAATGTTTATGTCGATGATTGTCTTACTGGGGCAGCTACCATAAATGAAACCAAGATCCTTCTCAAAGAAACTGTAGGATTACTAAAGCAAGGAAGATTTGATCTCATGAAATTTTGTGCAAACGATCCACGCATCCTTGATGATATCCCAGAGGAAAACCGAGAAAAATTGTTGACCATCTACCAATCAAAGGTAATAAAAACTCTTGGTCTAATATGGGAACCCACTTTGGATCAATTCAAATTTTGTCACCACTTCGAAACACGCAGTAGTACACAAGTGTCAAAACGCACCGTTCTTTCCGATTTGGCCAAATGCTTTGATCCATTAGGGCTTCTTGGACCAGCTATATTACTCGGTAAAATATTTCTGCAAGAATTATGGAAGTCTAAAGTTTCTTGGGATGAAAACTTGCCAGCTGAGCAGTCCGCACGATGGTTAAACTATTTATCTCAATTCTCGTCATTAAAGGACTTAGATATACCACGCTTTGCTTTAGTCGATTCCGCAGAGAAGTTAGAGTTGCATGCATTTTCGGACAGTAGTTTGAATGCCTTTGGGGCATGTATATATTTAAGGTCTATTGACAAAGGCGGCAAGATTTTTGTACAACTATTGTGCTCAAAATCTCGGGTCGCTTCTCTAAAGGCAACCAGCATTGCCAGACTAGAATTGCAAGCAGCTGTTCTCTTAATTGATTTGGTACAAAGGATAAGCCCAATCTTCCCTAGAAAAATTAATAAAATTCAATTCTATACTGATTCAACAACAGTTCTAGCTTGGATAAAGGCACCCTCCTATACCTGGGAGACATACATTGCAAATCGTGTAGGCAAAATTCAGTCCGCTTCTAAGGTAGATCAATGGCACTATATAAAAGGAGAATTGAATCCTGCCGATCTTATATCAAGAGGATTGGGAATGCCTGATCTAGTCAGATCAAAGATTTGGTTCAATGGTCCCGAGTTCTTAAAACAAACCGTAATATCAATTCAGTCTACATATACAAACTCTGACGATGTCCCTGGACGTCGAAAAATAAAAACAGTCTTGACAACGTCAATATCAAGCGATCTATTTACCACAATTAACCATCAAAATTCATTCCACAAACTGCAAAGAATAGTTGCAACCGCCTATCGATTCTTCATGAGTTTTAAAGCTCACCGTCAAGAACATCAAACCACAGGCTCTTTGACCGTTGAGGAGATTCAGAAAGGAACAATCTGGATCTGTAGATCTATGCAGATAAGTTCATTCCCAAACGAATACTGGGCACTACGTTGGAAAAATCCATCAGCAACAATTCGAAAATAGCATCGCTAAGTCCATATTTTGATGAAACGACAATGTTGATTCGCGTGGGTGGAAGGCTCCGAAACGCTTCAATTCCCTCTACAGCTAAAAATCAGATATTACTCCCCAAAAATAATGTAATAACCACATTACTTTTAGCACATATCCATCAAAAATATCTTCATGCTTCCCACCAAGCACTTATATCGATATCCAGACAGCAATATTGGATTCTTATTGTAGGAAATGAAACTCGCAAGGTTCTTTCAAGATGTGTTAAATGCTTTCGTGCAAAGCCCAAGTCCATTAATCAGTTAATGGGTGATCTACCTAGGGAACGGGTTGTGCCGTCTCGGCCATTCTCCTGCTCCGGTGTAGATTTTTGTGGACCAATACGGACGCATTATAAGGTTCGAGGAAAGACTCCATCGAAATCATATCTGGCCGTGTTTGTTTGTTTTTCCACGAAGGCCGTACACATAGAGGTGGTAGGAGATTTGTCCTCTGAAACTTTTATTTATGCGTTAAAGAGATTCATAGGTAGACGAGGCGTTTGTCAAACAATATTTTGCGACAACGCTACCAATTTTATTGGAGCAAGAAACCAATTGTCAGAATTCAGCAAAATATTTAACTCAGAAAAAATACAATCGACAATTCAGTCTGCTTGCCTTGAGGATGGCATCATGTGGAAACCCATACCACCTCGATCTCCTCATTTTGGCGGCCTTTGGGAGGCCGCGGTAAAATCGGCAAAGACTTTATTGGTTAAATATTTAGGAGAAGCCTCTCTCACTTACGAGGAACTTTCAACAGTCGTCATCCAAATTGAGTCCATTCTCAACTCTCGTCCGCTTACTCCTATGTCATCAGACCCAAACGATATGGAAACATTAACTCCAGGTCATTTTCTTATAGGCGCTCCACTAACATCTCTTCCTGAACCTGACGTTAGCTATTTGAAATTCTCCAGATTAGATAAATTTCGTCAGATTCAGCATGTTCAGCAGCATTTTTGGAAAAGATGGTCAACTGAATATCTCCACCTTCTTCAACAAAAATCGAAATGGAAGTCTGAATCAACGAATCTGAAATTGGGAACGATGGTGTTATTGAAAGACGCGAACTTGCCTCCAATGAAATGGAGACTTGGACGTGTAACCGAAGTTGTCAAGGGAGCTGATGGATTGGTGCGAGTGGCAAGCGTAAAAACAGAAACAGGGACTTACCAGCGAGCAATTCACAACCTATGTCCCTTACCCATTGAAGAACAAATTAGGCCCGACTCACATGCCGTAAAAGACTCATTCAAAGAGGAACCTGAAGAACACTCAGTTTTAAAGTTAAGAAACGGAAAAACCGTCCGTCCGGCCTTATTAACAACCTTGCTTACCATTTTGCTTCTATTACCCTGCGCATCTGCTGTAGGTAGTGAACCCATTATTATAACAAATTTCCATGATGCTGCGGGTATATATTTTGAAGACATGGGCAGTGTGAGCACGATTAATAGCTTTTGGAGCATTTATGTCTTCTATAATTTATCCGCATATTGGCTAGAACTGGGAGAGGTTAAATCTCATCTGGCGCGCATGGATGAAAAATGTGCAACTGAGTTGCAAAATGATCTGTATTGTTCACCCACGGTGTTTACACTTCGACATAGAATGTCAGCAATCGAGCAAAATAACAATCTCATCCACAATTATCATGAATCGCATAGCAAAAGGATAAGAGTAGAAAGATCTCCCTTCGATTTCGTCGGGAACGTAGCAAATAGTTTATTTGGCGTTCTTGATCAAGATGATGCAAAGGATATCGAACATAAAATTGCAATGGTGCATCAAGACGAACAACACCTTACCGAGCTCTTGAAAAGACAAAGTTCGATCTCAGATGCCACCGTAAATCTGCTTAAAAGAAATAAGCTGCAATTCAACCAGCAATATGAAAACTTAAGAACCGTTTTAGAAAGGACTATGAACAGCGTGACAAAGCATCAGGAGATCATTGATCAAAAACAAAGCTTTTCTGCATTGACGTCTTATTTGATTCTAGCAATAACTAATCTTGAAAGGGTCCAGGACATTTTGCTTGATGTTCTTCTTAGTCTTAACAATGCAAAAATCAACCCTCATTTTGTTTCACCAACACAGTTAATTGATCAGCTCCAGCTTATAAGGAACAATCTGCCCTTGCATCTAAATCTGCCAAAAGCATCCGTGTTAGATATGTTCAAGGTGGCTTCGGTAAAGGGACGGAGTTTGAACAACTCTATAATTTTCGAGATGATGATTCCGCTGATTGACAATCAAGAATTTCAAATATTTAATTTAATCCCGTTTCCCATATTTCAAAATAACTCAAGCCTCGAAGTGGAGATATCACTTCCATATTTAGCAGTGACTTTGACCAGAGACAGGTATTTCTCTTTAGCCGAAAATGAATTGCTCGCATGTAAGCCTTTTTCAACTAGGAATTATCTTTGCAACCAATTATTGCCAACAAAAATTCATGAGGGTAATTCTAAGTGCTGTGAAATATCGCTCTTAAACCATGTTAAGGGAGCCCTTATTAATTGCTCCTTAAGAAAATCCCTAATTTCCGATAAATGGATCGGCCTTAGGAGTTCCAACAGCTGGATATTTTCACTAGCTGACACAATAACTGGTCTCCTTATATGCGAGGGAAATACTAAAAGCTTAACCATTAGTGGCAGTGGGATAATGGAATTTCTAAGACCATGTACCTTAAAGCTTCCCAACATTATAATAAATGGTAGAGTTTTGCAGAATAGCACGCTAAGGAATTCCTTTGTTCCTGCTGCAGAAATTCCCAGATCATTTAGGCCTCATATCACAACTGAGACCAATATTATATCGTCCACCAATGAAATAAGGGATGATGAAATAAGTGATTTAGAAAGCAGAGTTAATGAAATAATCAAAGACATAAATAAAGATTTAGCAACAACTAGTGTGAATATGCATGATTATCATCACTACGTCATAAGCTATGTATTACTTGTTATCGTGATTGGGTCCATCATATTCTACTGCTACAAGAAAAGGGGTCCGACTCCTCTTCCCCGACGAGTTCGTCCTCGCTTCGAAGTAGATACACACTTTTAGGGTTTAGAGGACTTGAAGCCCTCAAAGGGGGGGAGTATGTTCAAATTACCTAGCGAAGTATGAACGATATGTGCACGACCTGCATTTTCTTCGTTTCCGATGCGCTGGGAATTGATGGCGTGCTATCTTCCCACAGTATACTTACAATGTATTAATATAGTATGTAAGAAACCATCCGATACGTATTTTTTTACCTTTATGCTTAATGCACATTATCAACGTGAGACCTTGTTGAATTTCCAATTCTTCTCTCACGCTCTGAAATAAGAACCCTACTGGGCATAACGGTGAAAGAATGTGTATCGGAGGACGGTCAGTCATTGGACAGAACCGGAACAACGAAGTTGAAGTTGAAACCCAGTGATTGTTTTTGATATTAATTCTGAAATCTTATTGTAAATTTACTCGGTAAAATAAATATATTGATAAACACTGGAGAACGAGGTTGAAGTTGAAAACCAGTGATTGTTTTTGATATTAATTCTGAAATCTTATTGTAAATTTATTCTTTAACATAAATAAACTGGCAAACAATTACTTTGAACACATTAGCACAGCAACATCGATAGCGAAGTCAACGTTAAAACTGTCAAAAATTCGCTGTTGCTGTTGCTGATGTTTATAATTATATCAACAAACACTCCTAACATTATGCAGTGGAAAATACCCGTTTGCTGTTACACAGGAAATGAAAGTTTCATTCGAATTTCATTCGGCTTGCATTGCATATTGTACGGGTGATTTCCGTCCCAGCAGTTATATGTTTGGAATTACTCCACCAGATACCAATAACGCGCGCATAGATGTTTACACATCAAAAAAAAATGTTTGTTTGCATTATTTGTTTGTTGTTCCTATTATGCACGTAAGCCTACGCACACCCAAAGAACATACATACAAGTTTTGTTATATGTTCGTACATACATAAAATCTATGCCTTATGCATAAGTAGTTGCTGTGTTTCTAAGAATATGTACATACTAAAATGGGGCTTCCCCGCATTAACTGTGCGTGTGCCAACGCGATGATAGATGATTGAGGATAAATTGCTCTTTCACAGTCTTCTGTTGACTAGGACGGTAGATACAGCATTTGCAAGAGATTAAATGAGGTAGGTGATTATGGTTTGCGATCGTGTTAAGGGTTTTGTTTTTAAAAATTTGTTTCGTTTTCAACCCTTTATTTAAAAATTGGTTTTCTAGACTTTGTATATATATGTTAGCAAAGAAAGATAAACAACCGCTTATGAGGAATTTTATTTCTTTCGAAGCATAGATACCAATTTTGGATTGTTTATTTTTGGAGATTATGGAACATAGCCCCTCTTTCGCTCTGGTTCCTTGTTTCGCGTAGCATGATTCTGTTTAACACGATACTTTTCAGGAACGCTACCCCCATGGTAAGTGAGGCCTTTTTGTAGATAGTCCCATAATACAAGTAGCCGTAGGTACTACTTTCATTACATACAAAACACAAAACTTCACTCGAAAACCGAAAATCATCCACTCGAACTATCGAATGAAAAATAATCGTTACGACTCAGACTTACTAACAATATAGTAGTTCAACGAGTGAAATAATTCAAACCGACTATCGAAAGAAAACATTAGTTGAATGAATGGAATCGTTCAAACTTACTTACGAGTGAAAAAAGTAATTAATAACTCTTCGTTCAATTAATATTTTCATTCGATAGCAGTATGAGTGATTTTTCAATTACTATCCAATAAGTCGATAGTTTTTTTCGATAGTCCCCAACACTTCTATTTACCTGACTCAGGCCTTTTGTTAAATATTTTGTACGCGCATTTTTAACATAAGACAATATAAGCGTTGTGAATTTTCGATATTTTTTTAGAATCAGTGAAGTTAAATTCTATTACATGATACATGATACATGAAAACCAATAAAATACCTACGAAAAAAGTAGTAATTATTTTGTGTCACGCGAAGTATTGAGTCTGGACTATATTTCGATCAGACGAAAATGTTTAGAAAGAATCATTTCTGAGGTATTTAGGCGACTACGGGCTTTAAGGTTAACAGTTCAAAAACCACTCAGTAATTCATAGTTCAGGTACAGCGAATGTAGTGTTCGAATTTTCGAATTTACTTTATCAATGTAGGTTTTTATTCATACCGATTACCGATTCAAAGAAATTGCCAAGAGATTTTAAATTGCTACAATCTTTTGCTCAAAGCAAATGCTAGTTTTTATTCATACGACCCATTTATTTATAATAACGTATTTTAAAATACCTATGTAGTTTAAAATTTAATCAGAAATTCAGAAAATGAACTTTTTTGACAGTATTGGTGATAAGTAGCCACTATCACTATTGACAAGTGGAAAGAAAATAAATAGGACAAAAAATATATGCTCCCTCTACACGCGATAAAGGATAGTAAAAAAAGAATGTACCACATAACGAATTGCATACTCACACAATCAGCCACATCAATCCACCGCTCGACCTCATCTTCTTTCAATTCCCGCAGGACATTCTCACTCAATTAATTAATTATAGCATTTAAGCACATGTAAACGATAATACAACCAGGAACCAACATCAAAGGCAGCACTCCCCAGAGGACCATGTTCATGTACCCTCTCTGTGCCTGTAGTACCTGTGCAACAAAGTTCAATCGAAATAATTTAATTTATATCCTGCATCATTAAATCGTTTTCACAAAAGTGAATTTAAATTTCGAAAAGGAAAAAATCAATTATTTGAAAGCGGATTATTTTCCCGTTCACCTGTTTATTCGTCCTTCCCCTGCACCACCACCGACCGTGTCGAAAACAGCAGGATTAACTCCAAAACAAACATTAATTTCAATTTTGCGAATTTATTCATTTCAATATTGAATATTAATTCTTTCTCTCTGTTCTGTTATTTTTAGCGGATCATGGCGTGACTACGAAATTTATTCATACATACACCTTATATATCTGTGTTTTGTTATTTAGTTTGCAAATTGTTTATCAATATCCGGCAGTTCGTGACGTTCCATATTAATGATGGCGCAATGCTTGCTAACGTTTTCGGCACTAATGACTTTTACCTGCAAGTTTAAACAATGAATGCAATTTTAATTATTCGAATCGATTGCAAATCCAAACGGAAGCTGATAGAGTACAACACCTAGCTGACCAATAGAATTTCCAATCGCCAACACAAACAATTGAATTTAGATTTTTTCGAATCCCATGGCTTATTGGGATAATTTAATTGTTTGGCAGTACATGGCTCAGCTAATTGATTTATGTAAAAAATGCATTATAATCCACTGCAAACAGATGAAGAGAACGTAGGTATCCTTGCAATAGTTGCTAATTAAATTGAATTACTTTGCGATATGAACAAACAATGATAACGGTAGGTAATTGTTTTGTAAACACTACGGCAACTGATCTGGCCTATGAGTTTGAACGAGTTAAGCACGTAGCTTTTGCATAGTTTTTAGTGGTCGGAATTATTGGTAAATTTTCAGTTGACTGTGAAGAATTGAATAGCCCTTCAGTTAACAAAAAGCGGAACAGAGACTTGATATTTGTTTTATGAGGAATGGAGGAAATAAAATTTAAAAAAATGCAAATTCACTCATCTTAATATTTGTTTCCACTTCGCCACCTCTCGTTAATGCCTAAACTTTCGGCGGTATAGTTGTCATGAAGGAGATTCTCAATTATCCGTTTAGACTCAGCATAAAATTGTAGATCCTTTCCTTCTTCCCAAAAATATAAAATAAAAACTAAAAAAAACCGCCTTGTTGTAAAAGGCTAAAGGCCTTGGGTTATAGTAAAATGATGTTTAGTAATTCTTGCAGCAATTAATCTTTAATAAAGTTAGTACCTGATTTGGTCAGATCCTCGAATTGAAACAAATTTCTTGGGCATCATTTAAAACCGCTGCTTTGACAAAAATTTAGCAATGTTTCAGCTTTAATTTCCAGCTACACATACCTGAAGCTTAATATTAAATTAAATTAAAATTTTTCAGTTTAATTTTTTTTTTTTTTAACATTATTAAATATATTTTTTTGTTTTTAAATATTTTTTCTCTTACTTTAAGAGTTTTTTTTTTTTTTTTAATTATGTAATTATATAGTCTGTAAATTGTAAAATGGTAGACTTAAATAAATAAATAAATAAATGAAGTAAGTCTTCAAACCATTGAAAGTATACTTCAAAACTGAATTGGCCTGTTGAGCTACTGCCACACTAACCAGTCCAGTTATTTGAAAGGAACATTGTTGCCTATAAACACAGTTCAAAACGCTTCATTCTTTTTATTACAGAAAGGAATTAAGGAATTTTAAAAATATGCACGCAGATCAACGCGTTTCCTCACCACTTTCCTTTGTTAATAAAGTATTTACATCGCCTAAAACCACCACCTTCAATCCATTATTTATTTATAAAATAAAAACTCTCACTGTGATACGACATAATCATGCACTGCAATCGAAAAGTGATATTGATTTAGTCAAAATGGAATTTGCCTCACGGATACTTTACTTATGTTATGTTCCATTAACTAACCAAATATTGCTGCATAATTTGTATCCTGACTTCATGCACTCCAACACATACCTACACTGGTCCTTCACAGTGAGACGTGTCTTGTTTGAATAATTCATTGCCAAAATAATAGAAATCGTTGTCATGTCATCTCTCGTCGGAGTAAACTCGATTCCGTTGCCTTAAAATTATATCAACTCAAATCGTACATAACACATGTGCTGGCTGGCTGTAGTTCGTATGAATTTTCGAATATTTTCCAGTTATTGACTTATTTCGCTCCAGTGAACTTATAGAACATCACTCACTGTATACATGTTCGCTGCATTCGTAGGAATCACATTCAGATATATATGGATATTCAGATAAAAGATGCCCCACAAGCCTTTTTCCTATCCAGTCGAGTGGAAATAAATGCGGATTCTCCTTCTTCGAATATCCGATTCTGTAGATACTTTTGTGCCCTCTGGCTAGAATATTTTTATCTTCGAAATTTTTCCATGTCTGAGCGAAATGAAACATTTACGATTTGAAAGATCTATCTTTGTGCCAAATTTATTTCCGGTTAATTAGGCAGAAAAATGTCGCTTAATTTCGGTGAAATTACTCTGTGGGGGGTTGGAATGGAATGGAATTCGTCCTAAATGGAAAATTACAATGGGAGAGATCAATTTCGAGAACCACTCGTATAATTGAAAATCATTTTGCTAGCCATCGCATATATCCCCATGCCAAATATTGAACCTCTGACTTTGCTTTTGGAGGGGTAGTTCTAATTAGAAACGGAGAACGCGTCAATAAGCAGATTGTTAATCGTGGCAAAATATTGAAAGTCATCGCCGGAGGGCTTTGCAAATGTTTGCCCGTCTGAGAATTGATTATTTCGCCGGCGTGTGGCACTGATGGAACATCTGCTTTGATTGAGTTGGGATGTGCCATGGAAATGATTATAGTTAGTTAGTAATGCGGCAAGTGAAAAGTAATGAAGGTATAGGTACCTACCTAAGCGCTAAGACTATGTGAGTCTTCGCCTAAATAGTCGCAAAAGCATCAATGACAGTGTTATGCGTTATCGGGGTATGAAAGAGTTTCTCATTATCTGTTAATTACGATGATTGAGAAGTCGCTTTGTCGAAAGTCTTTTAAATGTTTAGGTAGAGTCCTCACTGACGTTGATGCAACAAAAACTGTTCCCCTATATAGAGTTTTCCATCGACAGAGAAACTAAATATGGCTATGGGCTCTGCGAAATAAGGCCCCAATGAAATAATGCAAAAAAAAAAATTAAATATAGGCCCCAACAAATTATACAGGAAACAACAACAAAGATTTTTAATAGAATTTTGGTGTTATTTCCTTTTTTGGGGTCTTATTTCATTATGAAATATGAAACGAAAATATGCACGCGCTTGCTATTCTCATAGTGTCTTTGGAAGATTTTCACCTATCCACTCCTAGAAATGTAGCCTGTAGAGAAAATTGCCTCCAACGGTTTGATGACCATGCTACCTTTGCCGTTCTGAATAAACTTTGGCTATTTTTTCCATGGATATAAATTTATAGGCCGTCTTCTTCCTGATCAACATTTTCTCCTTCTTTCTGTCATTCTATCATCGATATGTGTTTTTGGTTGATCATTTTACCATCTCGAGGCAATCACACTTCTATGTAGATCCTCGCTTTTTATACCATCTTGTTACAAGCTGCTAAAAAATCGTTTAAGTGGTAGCCTTTATCACTTTTCAGTTCATGAGTAGGCGCAGTGGCTTAGTGGTTACTGTATTGGACTACCAAGCGAGGGGCCCGAGGTTCGAATCCCGCAAAAACCCAAATTCCGACTTTTTCCGCTGCGCCACCTCTCGCGAAAAAAAAAGAAAAAAAAAAAGGATCCCTTCCATTCGTTTCAAACTTGGAAAACTCACACAAAACGAATGGTTGTGAGAAGCTGGGCTTAGGTTTGGGAGACGAAAAGAGACCCGACAATGGTGGTCTGATTCGAATATCTCTCGAATCTATATACTTTACTTAACTTTTTCAGTTCATGAAGTCGATCAACTAGCCTTTCGATGGTTTTTTCTTTCCAATTTGAGCATGAAAGTCTCCAAACATGAAGGGCCTTTTTTTTGTTATGCCCACATGGACTATATAGATCAGTACTTTCCATAGTTTACAGCTACCGTTGGATATCGTACTAATGTTGTAAAACGTGGAGATCAATGATCTATAGGTATAGATCATGCGGAAAAAATTAAAAAACGCCAAATGTTGACTTTCGCCTTCAATGAAAAATCAGAAAAACTGAAGCTAGAATTTCACTTGGCTTGCGTTTGAAATTCTATAGCGAGACGATTCGAAATCTGAATTAAAAATACTTAAAGACTACTAGAGCGAGGTAAAATAGGAAAAGTATTACTGATTTGTTGAGGATATTCGCAGCACTTGTCAACGGCATCAGAGTCAGCTCACATGCGACTATTTAATGCTTATACCTGCTGATTACCTTTATCCAACTGCATAGAAGTCCCAGCCTAATTAGCTAAGTCAACTCCAAAATATAGATCTCCTATACCGCACAGCCAAGCTCGTGACTACTAATCCAATCAATTATACTCCCCCGACAAATAATAGCTCCTTCCACATCCAACTTCGGGTGCAATTTCCAACTCTACTTCACCATCATGTCAGCAGTGCTAAAAGTCGCGGACTAGAATAATAAACAAACAAAAAATTTGAAAAAGCCAAAAGGACCCCCCAGCTATGTACCTACCTCTAAAATCAGCTCTATATTCATCCAATATATCAAATTGATTACCCGAAAATCCTTTTTGATTTATTTCCATTGCATGCTACGTCCCTTCTAACCATCCGTTGCAGTGGATGTCCTCTCAACGATTTTTTTTTTGTTAGTGACTGCGAACCAGAAACCATCCACCGAAAACCTTTTAATGGCTTTCACTATACAACAAACATTTAGAAAAATCAACACATCCCCGCACAAGCGAGGGTATCTTCTCTAGCCCAGAGGAGGCCATTACTAGCGTAGTTTCATGCATCAATAGAGAAAAGCTGAATACACTGGACTTACAGCATCAGCAAGCACCCACGATGCACAAAGCTACTGCTTCGCCTTCGTGTGTTCGTGTGCCCTTTGTAGCGCCACCTATGTGAACCGCAAAGGCAGTATGCAAACTTTTTGAACGACTTTATCCGGCTTTTTTGCTTGGCTGTAGCATGGGGCATGGGATCCTTCTGCAGGACGCCAACTACACACCCAGTCATCTCCATTATCTCTTTCGAAGTTTTTACATTACCAGCTCTGGTTGGTAGCAGCAAATAAGCAAAAACGTTTCCTCACTGAATAGCGTGCATCCTCGGGTCATTTGATCCTGTTTGTCTGGTGGGTAATAGCTGTTGCCACGGGTGGTTGTTCTCCATTCAACCGCCAAAAAGGAACCAAACTTGAGACCAACAAAAAGTAGGAAAAAAAAATTGCCAGAACTAAATACGTGCATATGATGATGATGATGGAAAGCAAACACACACAAACACACACACGAGTCTCCTTTCATCTGCTACGTTACTGTGTGGCCTATTGAATGTGGCGGTTAACTGGAGTGCATCCTTCCATCCTTCACGGCAAATATCAGACATCTAAGGTGGTCATGCACACTTTCCTCGGATATCCGGTATCTGGGTCATCAGCACTAGCTATTTATACGAACGGTACTGTCCAAGGATAAGATGGAAATAAATTCGTATTGTTAACCTGTGATCTCGAAGCGTTCCAGGGATATCGACTATTTGAATACAAAGGACGCCGGCAGTGCTGTGCTGGTTAATTAGGAGTGTACTCTGCGCAAGGATGTTTACTGTTTTCGATGTTTTTTTTGTTTTGTTTTTCCTTTTGTGCGGTTCTTGGCTTAAAGTTTTATTCAAAGGAATTCTTTTGGGGTAGCACAAGTAAAGTGATGGCATTCTTGGATTCCTTTGGTTGTTACAATAATTCGGACGAGTTGTAATTCTGTGGACTTGCATCCAGCGCCGGTTATCGGAGGTGAACCGCATTGTTATTTGGGAACTCGAGCAAGGAAAAGTTTGCACAAATTTGTGCCGGGAATTTATTGCAAAGGATAAATATATATATTTTCGGGTTTGCGGAACATTTTTTTGGCAAAGCAATGGGAGATATTCCCCAGACTGGGTCGCCAACGAAGGAGATCAGAAAAAGTTTCACCAGTTCTTCGACTGGGAATAAATTTGAAAAATTGGAAAATTGGTCGTGTGCCATATTAGACTGAGGAGAGGAGGTGGTTATGCGTATACCAAACAAAGGCGAATGTGAAAGAGTTGCTGCATGGAGCATGGAATTCGGGAGTGTGGCGAATTTTAGTAGGTATTAGCAGATTTAGACTGTTAGAGTCGTAAGACTGGTACGCAGATTACAAGTTGTTTGAACTTGGACTTAACTTTGATCTGTCCATAGATTTAACAGCAGTCAAGCTGCCTATGATTTCAAGCAGTTAAAAAAAAATGAAATAGACGAACTGTGTGTATTTAAAAAAGCTCCACAATAGCGTCACTCTTTTTATAAGCATTAAAGAAGACTATATAACATAATAATGTACTAGTTAGACTAAGACTATGCGCAGTCGCCTTTAACTGTGAAATTTTTGTAAGATTTACCTACTTTACTCTCCCATGTTAGACATTCCAGACATTTAAAATATGGTGAGACAGTAATGCCTGTCGTCCACTTAGTGCCTTACGCATTAATTTTAAATTCAACTCCGAATTCTATCAAACTATCATAGTTGATAGGGCAGATCACTATGGACGACTCGTTACTCAAACGAGTGTACTGGCAGCATACGGCCTCGTGGTGCGCATTGGGAACCAATTTTGAAATCTGTTCAACCCGTTGACCAACTTCTTGAATATTTTTTCTGACTTTAGGTTACGTTGGGTCTTGGATACACCGATATTTGTTTTGCTGCCGAGTTAGACATTGGTATCAATTAATGCTTAATCACAACTGTACGTGATTAAGAATACAAAGTGTAAATATTTTTTCTCGAAATGAAGGTATATCTAAATAGATGACGTGCGGGAAAATTGAGATCGAAAGATTTCAGAAAGGCGTGAGTAGTTACCAATTGTTGTCGAATGTGTTCAACGAATGGTCCAACCAATAATGCTAGGTTAGTTGCACGAGCGTATTAAGAATTAATGCGCGCGCGTGCTCATAGTAGTGTCAGATTTTTACTGACTAAAAACACCACCCTTCGAAGAATTGTTAGATACTGCAACTAAGATATAACTTATCAAACAATTTTTCTAAAACGAAATAACAACTTTTGACAGGCTACTTGAAAGATCCTGCATGTTCCGCAATTTAGACGCGGTTAATCCTATCTTGCCAAGTCGAACGGTTTCGTTCTTTGTAGTCGGCGCAATAAATTGTTCTCGTCCAAAATTTGTCGGACTGAATTGTTGATTAGTCGGTTTCTATGCTTTCTCGCGAAGCTTCTAGTTTCAGCTTCAATTGTTGGAATTCCGAGATCTCTGTGGATATCGTCGTTTCTAATATACCATGGTGCTTGTACAATTTCTCTAAGCACTTTATTTTGAAGAATTTGTAGAATATTGACATTTGTTTTCTTGGTACAACCCCAGAGTTGTATACCGTAGGTCCACACCGGCTTTAGCACTTGCTTGTATAGAAGCAGTTTGTTTTCGGTACTGAGCTGGGAATGTTTTCCGAGTAACCAGTACATTTCTCTATATATTTGATATCGAGTTCTTTACGTTTCATTTTCACGTGCGAATTCCATTTCAGCTTTGCGTCGAGTGTCATTCCCAGGTATTTGGCCTCGTTTGCAAAGGGTATTCGAGCCAAGTTTAACAAAATTGTTTAACAGATTTAGTTTCGTTGAGGGTGATCCGCCAGTCCCTCGTCCATTCATTTACCTTATTCAGTGCGATTTGCAGTTTTCCAGTCGTTTCTTCAATAGTGTTACCTACTGCTAGGATAGCGGTGTCGTCGGCGAACGTAGCGAGAGTAGTGCCATCTTCTCTTGGTATATCGCGAGTATATAGCAGATAGAGGAGGGGCCCAAGGACACTTCCTTACGGCACGCCGGCCGAAATTTCCTTCAGCTCAGAGTATTCGTTTCCATGTCTAACACGGAAGAGTCTATTCCCGAGATATGATTCTAAAATATCATATAGGCGTACGGGAAGAACTTGTCGTAATTTTAAGCCGCCATGCCACACCTTATCAAAGGCTTGTGAGACGTCAAGGAATACGCTTGAGCATATCTTTTTTTCTTCAAATGCTTTCTCAATTACGTCAGTAATTCTATGCACTTCGTCAGTCGTCGAATGCTTGGTTCTGAACCCAAACTGTTGGTCAGGGATAAGATTATTGTTTTCTATAACCGGTTGTAGGCGCGTAAGTAAGATTCTCTCGAAAACTTTGGATATGACTGGAAGAAGGGAAATTGGTCTATATGACTTTACTTCATTTGGCGGTTTCCCTGGTTTTAAAACCATTATGACCACCGCAACTTTCCATTGGCTCGGTACGTGTTTTAGTCTGAGCGCGGCATTTATAATATGAAGAAGCTTAATTAATGCTTTTCTTGGTAGAACTTTGAGAACTTCTCCCGTGATCAAATCTTTCTTAGGTTTTAGGGATTCAATTTCACGTTTTAGTTCCCTTAGCGTTGCGCTTGTGAGTATTAAATCGTCGGATAGTAATTCCGCCGCAATAACACTGTCGTGAACCGCCTGACCATCGTACGGTTTAAAGGTTTCTTCTAAATGGGCGGCAAAAACGTCCGCTTTTTCCTTATCTTCCCTTGCCCATTCATTTCGATTTTTTTTAATTGGCGGCGCGGGGATTGTGGGCCTTTTGGTGCCTTTTACAGCTTTCCAAAGTGAATAATTGGAATCTTTTTTCGCCGTTAAACTTTCAAGGTAAGAACCTATCGCATGATTTTTAAAGTCCTTAATAGCTGTCTTTAACAAATTGCACAAATAATTCAGTGGATGAGTGAGCAGCTTTTAGGAATCGTGATAGGGTAAAAGCAGAAACCACCTGATGACGGCAAAGAAGAACCAGATCCCAGTAATGAAAGTGATGCCTCAGCTATAGAAAAGCCCTATCGCTACAAGGCTTCTGCGGGCTTATTAGCGGAGGTCTTCTACAGAGTTGACGATTTGATAAATCGTAAGCATCTAATCATTCAAAAAGTGTATAAAGGTGAGAATGTATGTCCGATGAGAAGACTATGCCACAGATGTGTTCCATCTGCAAGGTAAAATATCGATGCTAGGTCGTGCTAGAACTCAATATCAAGGCATATCCCAGCTTCATATCGCACATATGAAACAATCAAACGTACATTATCAGCCAGTTTAATACACGCTCATTACAGCATTTAAGATTTGGCCTCTGGTCATTTTGCGGGACTAGAAACATTGTGACTAGTAATTCCGCAGATTGTCTACAGACGAAATTTGTATATTGAGGTACATCATTGAAAAAGACAAATTCATTTCGAACGTTACCAACTGTTCAACGATTTCGAAGTCGCCAGTTGCACAGAAGCTCTATGCGATAGAATCGATCCAGCTATATCTGATTCTGGGAAACGCCCGATGCAATGTGCGATTGTGAGAGTAGTAGTATGTACAAATATATTGTATACTGTCCCGTTCAGGTATAAGCGTTTACGGTTTTCGACTTTTCATCAGTTCAAAGCGGGACATTTTCTTTAATTGAAGAAAAAGCGGTCTTTATGACTGGTCGATGTTGAAAAGGAATAAAACAAGCTGTGTGTGATATGTTGACGAAATTATTTTTTTTAAAATGCCCATGTATGCCGTTATGTATGCAAAATATCATCGTTCAAATGTCCGCCGAGGATTCTCACGGTTGCACGGATTTTTAATAATTCTGTCGCATAGGCCCGGCTGAATAAAAAGACGGCAGTGGTTGTGTAGGATTGTGGCTTATTGGCATAGACCTGCGCTTTCAGAAAACCCCACAAGCCTAGTGGGGTCAGATCGCACGATATTGGCTGCCAAATTTACGTCATCTCTGCGAGATATTACAACTCAAATTGTATATGCAGATCGTTCAAATGCGTCTGCTGTATGGTACGTAACTCCGTCTGGCTAAAGCCACAAGTCATCATTTCGTTAAATTTGGGCAAAAAGAAATAGGTTTGCATCGTTCTGTAGCACTCGATGTCATTTTCCGCACTTCTGGTGGATGCATTGCTACCTGGTAATTTTGCTATACATAATCATCGAAAAATTGACCTCTTCGCTAAAAATAGTTTTTCGGCTAAAATAGGGGTCCTCTTCCAAATACTACAAAGATCACGTAGCGCACAAATGGCGTTGTATATGTCCATCAATTTTGAGTTCCAGGATCTGTTGGATTTTGTACAGGTGTAGACGTAAGTTCCGATAAATCTGTAAAATCTGCGAACGGACGGCTTCTTGCGCATGGCGAAGAATTGACTGGTTCGGGTTCTCCTGTACTCTTACACGGTACGCGGCAATGTTCTCGGTCGATCTGGTTGGTTTGCTTTGACGGACGGGAGTTAGATGATTATTTAACGAACCGGTTCCGGTTGTCTCGAATTTTGGCACCAATAGTTGGAGAGTCGACTTTGAAGAGCCACCGCGTCTGACGTTAAATGGGAGCAACGGCAGTGTTACCTCGAAAAAGGAGTAGATGAAAAAATGAGTCCCATTCCAATCTTAATATTTTAAGTTATTTACTAGCGATCCAAATTCAGGTGAAAGCAAATTCTTTCGAATTCAAATAAATAAACCAAACAATTGCGAATTACGGCAAAAACGTCCTATATTTTTAAAAGGAGCCCGAATTCAGTGATTTTTCAAAAAGGTGAGTCCTGAGTCCAGGCGCTCAAAAAGGAGTCAAAAAAACTCTAAAGCGTCCCGAAGGAACATAAAGTTTTATAATTTTGATGTGCTGCTCAGTAGTGTGGGTAGCTAAATGGGTGTTCTTGATTTGACAGATGCCACCAAAACTGCCAACATCGAAAAACCCTTTTCAACAAAAATTACGAAATACCCGACATACGAAATACTGTGTATTGAGCTACCAAAATCGTAAGCCCCTCTTAGGTGGCTTAAATCCCCAATTGTTCCATTAATTCGCGTGATTAAAAATTAAAATGAAACCCATACGTACGCGTTGTTAATAACTATTTCCCCTGCCTATACCACAAACGGACGAAAGGTGGCCCCCTCCTTGCAAATCCACTTTAAACTATTTTAATTACAGAACAAACTTAAGCCGTCACGCAAAATTGAGATACATGGAGTCCGTTGCGCATCGAAATCCTTCATCCATGCAATACACCACATTCATGACATTTTATTTTCATAATTAAGTTGAAGAAATAAATAAACTCCACTTCCTCCATGCACAGCATCATTTTATCTACCAGCCAGCATTCTGAACGAACCAAGCGTCGACGCGAACAAACTTTCATATCTCACATCCGAGTGCTGCTTCACAAACACCAGCGTCACCAGAGTGCCATCCTATCCTGCCAATTAATCCTGTACATTAATTGTATGTCACTGGGTGTGCAAACACAGTGACTTCCCCGCTCCCCGTTCCCCGTACACATCAACGAAGCTCCGCTGATGAGTGAAAAAAGAAAATCCAACACTTCTCGCGCCGAGAGCGGAACAACAACGGAACGCACTTCGCCTCTTATGGGCCCGTATTGCTAATTGACATTTTAAGCGTTTTAAACAGTTAGGAAACAGAACTAGAATTACGATAACAACAAAGCCAACGAGAGAGGAAGAGGCTACGCTGTGGATTGTTTAACTTTGGCAAACCGCGCTATTCCACCGCACAGTAGCTGGAGAATGTTTCCAGTGGCTCCGTGTATAATGGCAATCCCCTGTAGGGCCACTCAATTAGCGATGCAGGCAAAAATGCTGAAAGGAAGCAGGCAATATGATAAATAAGGACTTTGCACAGTTACGGACGGGCGCAACACAAGCACGAACGTCAAACTTTATAAATTTATGTTTGCGCTTGTGAGAGCGCCAACTTTGCTATACATCAGCTGGGAATGGGCACACTTCAAAGGAGGGTACTCCTTTGGCACATATGATATCTGACATGCTGTGTGTACCTTGTACCTGCAGTGAGAAAAAGTTTAACAAGGATCCGTGTTCGTATAAACAAAACAACAAATGTGCAATAGAAACAGAGGTAGAGCTACCATTCGCTCTCACTCGCTAATCTTAAGCAGTGAACATTTTTGTCATAGCCGTAATGAATTTTTAATTAAAGACCAACATTCTTATTTGGCAAGTGAATCTGAGTGTTTGAGAGGTGTTGGGACTGAAGGGAAAATGTTCTCCAAACAATGGGTAGGTATTTACTTTTCTGACATCAAAGGTCTCGGTGAGAATTTGTTCGACCTTTGTCGAGCAGAGAGCGTTCTCCATGGTCATTCTGAACAGTCTAAAAAGTTTGACAGGGCGGCCGCAACTAGCAATGGGCCTATGGGCCTATGTAACTCAACGGCGCTAAAATCGATAAACATATGATGGGCAGCGATCTGGATTTCTTGTGTTGTTCTGCAAAATTTGGGGGGTTAATATTTCCAAATTTGCGGTCTGCGGACTGGACCGGGTCTTAGACCACACTGGTAGGGGCCACTCAGTGTGTCGGAAAATGGTTCTCAAGTATTCGCAAAGAAGAAGAGGGAGCAGTGGCTCCGTGGTGGAATATAGGTACTCAGCGAAAAGACTCAGGTTCGATTTCCGGGAAAACGTACTGCCTCTCCTCTCGTCTGACAAACATTCGACAGTATAAATGTCACGAATAAGCTCAAACTAGCTTTCCGGAATCGGCATAAAAGTTTAGGTTTAAGAAATAAAAACTCACATAAATGAAAAGATGTGAAGATGGGCTTAATGTGCATATGCGTACCAGTTGCGCCCCAAGGAAGGTATTTTGTGCAGTGCTTTGCAAACTGACTGACCCCTTTTACCTACGTGCGTTTACTGATCGGAACTACTTTTCTTTTTTTTTTCAACCGTTCTCGGCTAATTTATTTTGAACAGATGAGCTGACAATCTACCCAGATCAACAAATTGGTCGGATTGGATTTATTTCACTAAAGCCCCAGTACCAAGATCAAATCTGGTCAAGCGTAGTAAAAACTACAAAACAGCTCTTGAAAAAAAAAAAAAAAACTCAAAATCGTGCGATATAACTAATAGGAGATGAACATTTAAGGTGTCAAGAGGTATTCTTTGCGGTACCGATATTTTCATCGTCAACGCTCTTATATAACATTTTACTGCAATCCGTCGCAAAATACTTGGGACTTATACTGAACAAAAAACTAAATTGGAAATTAGACACACATGAAAGAATAAAAAAAGCCACAGTAGCCTTTTACTCCTGCAGCTGAATTTTTGGGAAAACTTGAACACCATCTCCTAAAATTAAACTGTGTATGTACACGGCTATAGTAGAACTCATACTGACCTATGGGCTATGGCAGACTCGTATGGTGGCCGGCAACCTACAAAGTCACCTATCTAAAGGCCATTACGAAAGTACAAAGACTAGCGTGTATTGACACCACCAGCACGATGAGGACGACTCCAACCGCAGGGCTTGAGGCTATGCTTAATCTGCTGCCGCTAGACATCTTTATACAATTTTCAGCCGTCATTAGTGCCATGAGAATAAGTCAATCAGTA
Organism: Cheilosia urbana; assembly: GCA_946477585.1. NCBI lineage: Eukaryota > Metazoa > Arthropoda > Insecta > Diptera > Syrphidae > Cheilosia > Cheilosia urbana. The sequence goes on along the minus strand of OX297854.1, from coordinate 10,061,997 downwards.
AACTGGAAACTAAATGAAAGGGGTCATTCGTTGATCCTACAGAAATATTTAGGCTATGTACCTAACAAAGATTACATTACGCCATACTTGGATTCCACAAGACCTTTCTCGAGTGTTTTTACCAGCAGGGAAGAATGGCGAGACGGACTTACACCTAACACGCAATCCATAGCCGTTTTTACGGACTGATCTAAAATGGAAACCGGGGTAGGGTCAGGCGTCTTCTCTGAGTCGCTGGGTATATCAAAATCGGTACGTCTCCCTGACCACAGCAGTGTCTTCCAAGCAGATGTCCTGGCAGTTGATTTATCTTTACAAGGTGCGTACAAAAAATTCGTGGACATCTTATCTATCGGATTAAACCTATATATTCCAAAAAGAAAGTCTTGGAAACCATTTAAAACTCCTTGGTCTAATAAACGTTTGGTTAAATTAAAAAATGTAAAAAATAAAGCCTTTAAAAAATTCAGAAAATCCAATTCCGAAGCTGACAAAAATCTTTTTTATCTATCTTCTATGCTAAGGACAATACCACCTGAAGGTATTACCTTCTTTATCGACAGCCAGGCCGCAATAAAAGTATTAACTGCTGTTGCGAAGAACTTAGGGTTCTTGGCACTCAGTATAAGGTAGTATTCACCTGGATTCCGGGACATGAAGGCATTCCTGGTACCGAGAAAGCGGACGAATTAGCTAGGTTCGACAGCTGGGTCAGAACAAGCTGATCTCTCTGTGAATATCCTGCCTTGCTCACTCAAGCTTGAACCACATACCACAAGAATGCTATGGCCAACCTTCATCCCTGTGTTACGAAAGTAAATAAACAGCTGCCCTATTGAAAGTCAAGTTTATGACGTGTCTTTATGTTTGTACATTTTGAAGAATATGTCATCAGGTAATGATTGTGAGTCTGTAAAAAATAATTCTGATCTTAAGAAGTTAATTTTTCGGTGTATAGGTATTGTATAATTTATATGTTTTTGTTATTTTTTTAGTTTTAAGTGTTGAATTAAGAAAAAAACGTTAAGAAAAAAATATGTATTAATTTACTATATCGAGCGTCTACTGTAAGCAAAAACCACTATTTTAACTTCAATATTTATTAGCTATCAGAAAATAAGATCCATCTTGATCGAGATGCTAAACTATAATGTCCCATGTGATTACATCCTTCCTCTATTGCCCACATCCTCGCCATGACTCCATATTTGACTCGCTCTTATTCACATTTCTTTTTCATTTTATATTTAATACCAGTAGAATGAATTGCCTGATTCAGATTTCCCTTCTCATTAGAACCCACAATTACTTAAAAACAATTTGCAGCAGTACCTCTTCCATATCCTTACAATTAACCCATCCACTCATGCTGAAGGCTGTGCATTATCATTATAATGGAATAAAAACCCCTTGACTTTAAACAAAATAACTCTGATATATCTATTAGTTAATTATAAATATATTTTTTTTTTTTTTTTGCCATCCGGAAGTTAGTCCCGAAATGGACAGAATTGTCTGCTTTTATCGGATGGAGATAAAAAATAAATTATGCGGTGTGCCAATGTCGGTTTACGACCGTCCTCAGTTGTTCTGCATTTTTAGCAAATTTCAAAATATGTTCATTGAGCTTATGATATTTTGTGAACTATGTCCTTATCTGCAACTGTTGAAAAGACCGTCGATAGCCTTTGACATCGATTGGGATTATCCTTGTTTCTGCGTGAGTGCGGTTTCGATAGAAAGTCATGGGAATTCATTAATTTTAAAAACGACCACTTCTAGGCTGATTTTTCAAACCCCATACTTCAAGCGACTATAACTCATCTGCTTGTGTGACTTCCTCGACACTTTGTCCGGGTAAAGTATACTTTTCGATTTAAAAGTGCTCATAACCTCTTTGGCGTTTTTTTTTTTTTTTTAAACATTTTCTTGAAAAAACCAAACGACATATTTTATTTGAAAATAAATTAGTTGACCTCAGCCAGTGAAATGTTATCTTACAGTTTATTTCAGCGAAATGCAACCGAGTTCGCGCGCCACTGAACTCTTCCTCTCATTTAATTTGCAATTGCATTTCTGAACCAGACTTGATTTTCTGTTTTATGTTCTGCTTAAAATTGCTTTGCAGAGAAGTCCTTTAATTTAATTCATACGAATTTCCCCGAAAAAAAAAACACACTCACTTAGTCCCTGTATCCTGTCCTCTCGTATACTGTCATAATTGCATTAAACAGAGAGCAGAAATAATCCGTCGGAAAGTTTTATGAAATAAAAAAAATTCAAACTGCCCTCAGCTGTAGCAAAAAGTTGGCAGATAAAAAAAAATGCAAAATTAAATGAAAACACCCCACTTTTTAGTGCTGCCTGGACCTGAGCACCAAATCTGTTTTCATTTTTCTTTTGCATTTTTTCAGGGAAACCTGTTTGATATGAAGGCAACCATTTCAATGGAAAACTCAAAGGTACCTACTAATTCGGAATGATTTCAGTCCAGCTAACTCCAACTGCGGCTGATAAAAAATAAGCTTCCAATTATTTTTGTAAACTCCACCCCATAAAAGAAAAACATTAAACCACCCCCTCAACATTCATCATAATATCATGATGGATCATCCGTCTGCCTACTGTTAGTTCTCACCACCAAGTTTTCAGCACAGAAAAAACGACTGTCCTGTCCAGTGCCCCACAACTCCAGCCCCGAACGTCTACTGACAATATGGATTTTTATATTGACTTTCCCTCTAGAAACAGATACCGGGTGTAGGGGGCGAAAAATAGCTTACAACACGTTTTTACATTCGTGCGATAGAACGGGGACGAGTTGATTTTATTTGCGCCTTTGAATATAGGTTTTATTGGAAGCGATATATGGTTACAGGACATTTTGTTCGAACTATGATATTCCGATGGGCGCAGATATGGGTTCGTTCACATTTCACCAGAAGGAGAATTCTAATGAGATGAGTGCCTACCTATACATAGCTGTTGGTCGACTGCCAAAAAATTGCATTCTTTATGACATCTGCAATATGCATGGCACACGTGACAGTTGTTTTGCCATCCCCTTTTTTGGGGGGGGAGAGATATTTCATCGTGTGCATTTTCAATGGTGTTTCCCTGAGTGGGAGGAGGATTATAAATGATTGCAGATCACTGATGTGGCAAAACCCTTTGGCAGTTATTGGGTCTACGCCCTGTGCCAGATAAAAGTACCTACAGCCAATGGAGTTTTATCTTGATAGTGAATGGAAGGGTAGTCACCAGCAAATTATCCGAATTTCATTGCAGGTCTATCTGAAAGGTTAATCTGTTTCGCTAAAAATTAGCGCATATATTTTTTTACCAGTATAGTGGGTACTAGAAGTTTTCGGACAAATTCTTGTTTTAATACCTTGTGAGCTTAGTGATTTTTTTTTTTTTTTGTGTATTATTGTGGAATCTTCGAACGTAACAGATCTTTTAATATTTAAGGAATCTGTTGATTTTGATTTAATTCAACTCTCAAGGGTATTTAAAACTAAGCTGCATCTTTTATAACATTATTTTAGAAAATGATTAAATGTGTTTTGTTTTCTCTCTGTTATTAAACAATACCTAAAATTCCGAGATCAAAAAATGTAGAAAAAACAAAGTGAGCTATTGTAGGTCTGTTTACTTTCCTAACTTTTTTCTGGTTAAATATTGGCAATATGTCTACACAAGCCACAATTTTGAAAAATGTGAATTTTTTTAAGGCGGAAACATTCAAATATTAGTAGAACAAACCAACAAAGCACAAATTTATATATAAGACCAATATTTCTTACATCTATTTTAATGCTATACAAACACAAAGTATAAATGTAATCAAATGAAAAGTCAGTTACAAATTGGTATTTGAACAATTTAACAACCAACTTTCAGCAATAACTGACTACCTACCCCAAAGAAATTCCTTGGGCTAATATTCGCAGACTTTTTATGGGTGGTAACTCTTTTGTTCTCTGTTTTTGGCTCTATTCTGCCCAACTTTTGCGTAAAGGAACGAAGTTTGACTGAATTTGGCTAATGTGTTCGAATGCATTATATTTAGGGAACTAAGTACTAAGTACGAATGTTCAACGGGAGATTGTCTTTCATCCGCATTTTTGATAGGTCTTGCACTTAGACATGATATCATCTATGAAAAGACGATTAACAAAGCTGAAGTCAACAACATTTACTCTTTAGTTATACCAGTTTAACATTAACCACCAAAATCGATTCTTTCATTTAAATAAAATTGAAACGATGGTCAAATGTCCCAAGGCCTCGACGTCGTTTTATAAAAAAAAAGGAAAAAAAATGGTTGCGGAAAAATTGTTAAGTGTTTAAAAATTCTTTATTTTTTTTTAAAATAACTTTTCCATTGATAAACTTATATTTTTTAGGGACTAGACGAAGATTTATTGATTTCGGCTCTTTTTTCTATTAGACATTAAGCAAATAATAAGTTTTCAACTTTTTTAAAATCTGTATCTGTCAGAATTTAGCGTGCCCATTTAACGGGGAGGTACATTTTGGCAAGCTAAATTCTGACATAATCGTTGTTTTCTGTTTTCTGTTTTGTTGCGTTTTTGTTTTGCGGAGAATGGGAGAAGTAGCCAAGGCTGATTTTTTTTTTGTAAATACCTCGACGAGGAGTTCCTACGTAGAATCGGAAATTGTTCAAACCAGAGTGTTGAATTTTTGAAGTAAGGTATTTTCAAACAAAAGCTGTTTTCTGCGACACTTATCCGCGGCGTGCTATATGTCAAAATTTAGCTGGGATCTTAGCTAATGTTTGGAGAGAAGATTTTTTTAGCGCAGATAAAATTAATTTAAGCTCGAGCAGCGTACTAAGCTTAAGTATAAAAATAAAAATTTTGTTAAAATTATACCATTTTTTAGTATTTTGATAAAACACGTGCGGACTTGAAAGGACGTTCAGTATGTTGAAAATCATGGTGAAATGTAGCTGTTTTGATGAAATTTCAGTAAAAACTTGAAGTTTGAATGTTTTTCTTAGAATCCTGAAATTCCACGATTTTGCTGCTCTTTCTCTTTATTCAATGGCAGACTTTTCGAACTTCGAAATTTCCACAAAAAAAGGATAGATCCCACGATATTAAAACACTCAGTCTAGGAATTGAAAAAGAGGTGGCATGATAGCTTTTAGTCGAAGCTGATTGTGTCTGGGCGAGTATGCTGCTACCTAATCACCTAATGCCCAAAACACGTGCAGAATTTCTGGACAAGCGCGCAGTACTGCAAGTAAAACAGATGACTGATGATGATGTTTTTTGGAAACTTGTTTGTAATCAAATTCGTGCAAATAAAAATAGAGAAATTCAATAAAATTCGTTCTTGTACCTGTGCCTGAAATAATGTTTTCGTTGACAAATTCTATTAGTTTTTCTTCCATTTTTGTGTCAGCCGAATTTGTACGCAAAATATGTGAAATAAACGTCAAACGCAACGATGCCAACAACGTTCAAATTTTTTTTCTATTTTCCTGTGTTGTGGTGGCATTGTCTTTTGCAGTGGATTTAGAAATAGCGACAACTTGCAGTACTGCAACGCATGCTGAATTTTCATGTATTCTCTCCCATTTAAACGTGTGGAGTGTGGGTTCTATTTCCACTGCATGGAAAATTCTGCACGTGTGTTTTGGGCATAAGCCTACTAGATTGAAAATGGTTTTTCGACTGCTGCCAGTAACCGATTATTTATTTCGAGCTTATGAAAATACAGCCGGAACAAAAATAATGAGACTGTCCCAAATTGTTACGGAACATTTTTACCCGACTGGACACAGGGAGGGTTATGTGTTTCGCGCGTATCCAATGTACGTTCCTACGTGACACCCTGTTGGCCAAACGGCTGGACCGATTTTGAAGAGTGAGGTGTCATTAAATTGGTATTCTTTCCCGGAGTGTCATAGGCTAAACAAATAAATATAAAAAAAATATAAATTAAGAAAAAAAAACCAATAAAACAATTGTCACACAAATGTCAGTGAGATCTTTTTTTAAAGTCAGTCGGTTTTGTTTTTTTTTTTTTGCATTTTTAAATTACCTACCTAATTTATTTTATTTTTAAATTCTGTGTATGCATGGGCTTACAGCTGCGTGTGTGCGTAGCAGTTCTTAAATAACAAACAAAAATGTGCTTTCTTTAATTTTAAATGTGATACAAAATATGTGCTTTCTAATTCAAGAGTAACAACGAAACAAGTAAAATTATTTTATATAATAATAAGAATGGCTGTTACAAAATGAAACGATCATTTGAGACGAATAAACAATGTATTCAAAAATTTCGCGCCAATAGTTGATTTCCACAGTTCACCGACACTTTAGCTTGATGGTCTATTGACCATCTGCATTAAATGTGCTGTCAGTCGACACCACAACCAAGTACCTACAGTCCAACCAAATTTATTCACATGTTCAACTAATTCACCCACAAAAAAAAAAAAAAAAACACGCGTACGCCACTAGTGGCTAGCGAACTATTTCTATCAGTGTGGTGTCTTAAAAGCTTACATAGTGCTTCGGTGGTCGGCAATAATATACTATTTATGACAGCTATGAGCATCATCAGAGAGCGCTCCTAATTTGTTAAGACTCAAACCATCCTCTAATAGAACAGCATGAGCCCGAGTAAGTATGTATTACTAAAACTGATTTCATTTACCAACCAGCAACATCCTTCTTCCAATTCACAGTTGACACATGTATTCCTTCCGCGTTTGACTTTTTTTCATAAACTGCAAGCCAACCCAAATCCAAATAATACTGGTTGGGTTGTGTGGCAACGACAAGGGCACTTACATTTGCCGACATCAGGTAACAAATTTTTTTTTTTTTCCTTTTACAAAGGGATTATGTAAGCCAAGGACACGACGACTATTTACCATGTCCATGTGCTATCATTAATTATAATTCATTCCTCCTTTTTCCATATCAAATTTGTTGGAACGGAGATATTTACATAAGAACTACGTTTCGTCCTTTTTTTCAACTCAGCAGTTGGAGGCATATTTTTGTATGTAAATACACACAGACCTGCCTACGGTTTACAAAATTGAGGAGGAGAATATGACATGTTATGAGAGTAGTCCGTTGTGTCCCCATAGTGATTAATTGCTTTGCTTGAACGAGCTTATCCATGGGATTTGACTGTCATAAAGAAAAACATGTCGCGTCGTTGTAGGTGACCTTCTCCCAAAAACAATGACTTGGTTTGGGATATCCTTCAAAAGTGAATCGAAGCAAATTAAGATAGGAAAACCGTTCAACGGACCAATGATTGGGGTTCGTCAAAAGGACATTATTGATTTGTTTTCCCATTTCCTTTTGTCGTTTGCAGGGACTCGTGTGCGGCTGTTTGTTCTTGTAACTGTCCGGAGAAGAACTTAAACTGACTTGAAGTTGCCTTCGAGAGTATAATCATTGATGGGGATATCTTAATTTTTCTAAAACATTTTTTTTGTTCATCCTTCCCTTTTACGTGCCGTAATGAGAACAGCAACAAGAAAATTGTAGGACGATGGTTTATCTGTTACATTAAATTAAATTGATTTTTTTTTCTTAATATCAGTGTCCTTTTGTGGAAATATTGGAAATAGGGCAAAGAGAATCTGCTCGATTGGCTCGAAAGGACAAGGAGAAACTTTTCCTATATAGAAAAAAATGTTTCCCGCAGTGAGGGGTGGATGTAGGCTTCGCGCGCGAAAGTTTAATTAATTTAAAGAATTTGCCTCTGCTGGTGGTGGGGACTATTGCTGCTTAATTGACGGTGAATGGTTAATTGGATGATATTAGGTAATGAAGGAGCTAATGGCGCGTAAAATTTGTTCAACAATTTAACGAAAATATTCTGTTTTTCATTTGCGAGTGGATGGCTTTGTGTCAATCATAATCAAGCCCTAAAGCGGTTTTATTAAAGCAAACAGAGTTCGCACCACCAAATGTCACATTAGTCGATTGCATTACAAGTCACAAGTGCACGGGCATGCAAATACTCATGTAATGCAATCATAAGCCAAACGCGGATTCACTGCGTATAGCCCGAGGTAAACACTTTAGCTTCAGAGAAGAAGGACATCAAAGCTCTTGGCTTGAGGGTATAATCAACGGGATTTGGAATTAATTAAACTTGAGCACAGCGGGTGCACCGAACTTATCAAGAGCATGTGATGGCAAAATATTGGTGCAAGTGGTAGTGGAGGCATTAAACGTAAATTTGATTGATTTGTGTACTCACTTGAACGATGGGTGTGGGAGAAATTGAATTGACTGTGCGCTCTGGGGGTAGAATGTGTAGGCATTAGGGATAATCGTTGGCGGTGGATTGGCGTACTCCATAAACCGAATTACTTATGCTAGTAATGGTAAAAGCAAATTTGTGTAATGGAAATTGAGACGTAATTCAGTTTCGGTTTCACTTTGTATAATGATCAACGTCTATCCTCTCAAATTATACGAAGTCAAGTCATTATAAAATAAAGTGGGCGGTTCAGGTAGGAGTGTACAGTGTTATTCAAAATATATGTCCTACAGCAAGGAACGATTAATCTGTCATTGCTATAAGTTGTTTTTAGTCGATTTGACGCTTTAAACAGGTCATTAATAATAAAATTTTGTGCTGATTCTCTCAGTTTCCTCCTACTCTCTATCTCTATCTTCAATCAGTCTTTGTCTATTGGGACTGTTTAAGTATTCGCTTGTGATTCCCGTCTATAAGAGTGGAAAAAAAGACCAAATCTTGAATTATAGACCTGTTTCTAACCCTCTATAATTCCAAAGCTTTTGGATCTTCTAGTAAAGGAACAAATCCTTTAAATTTTAAATAGATTTATGGGGGATTCTAAGCATGACTTTTGGAAGGGTCGCTCGACATACTCTAACCTAGTTCAGTTTACTAACTATTACTTGAATTCAATTGAAAATTATAAGCAGGTGCATCAATTGTATAGTGATTTCGTATAAGCCTTCAGTAAAATAAACGTTCTTGTCCTTTTTAGAAAACTTGAGTGTATGGATTTTTCGGTCCGTAACTTACGTGGCTTAAATCGTACCTTTTTGGCAGAAAAAAAGTTTTTTCCATCGGAAATTTATGCTCAGTTGAAATTAACGTTGTGTCTGGTTTTCCGGAAGGTAGCCATCTTGAACCAATTCTTTTTCTTATTGACTTGCCGAAAGTTCTAAATTTATGCTCTTGTCTTCTTTATGCGTATGATATTAAGTTTTTCGCAACAGTTTCTGACCTCAGAGACTGTTTTCTATTCCAAGTAGATTTCAGGATATTTTTTTTTTTTTTTTTTTTTTGAATGGTACAATCTTAATGACCTGCATCTCAGGATTAAGGATATTCCTATCCCCGAGTATCGTCTTGGAGATCAAGCTATCAAAATTGCAGTTGAGTCTTAAGATCTTGGTGTTGTGTTTGACTGTAAACTTGCTTTTGATCTCCATGTTATTAAAATAAAATAGAATTTGATCGAACTTCAAGGATCCCTATACTCTTAAGACCATCGATATAAGCATGGTTCGACCTTGAATATTGTAGTGTTGTTTGGAACCCGTTTTCTGCGAAAAATATTATTAGAATTGAAAATGTTCAAACAACTTTTTTGCGATTTGCATTGCGCCATTTCATTTTGAATGATGATGTCCACCGCTCTTACCGTTTGAAATGTTTACTGTTGGGATTAGATTCTCTTTTAGCTCCCCGTAAAATGCAATGTGTTATGTTCGTCCGAGATTTACTCTGTTCGTCTTTTGACTGTGGAAAATTACTTTCTTTAATTTGTATATTTGCCTCAAAAAGGGATGCTAAAAAATTGGCTTTAACCAAGTGCCATTTTTGGTCGGTTAAAAAGGATGGGTTAAAGTTAACAAAGTCTCAGTTATAAAAAACGTCAATTGCTCTTGTTTTTATTGGTATTCTCGGGATTGGAATATGAGTAGCCTTTGACACTTTTCTAAGCGTTTTCACTGGTTAAATTTTAAATAAAAACATTCGAAATTTTCTCTGAGACTGATTTCTAAACTTTTGTACATAAATAATAAACAAAAAGTTGAAAACTTTCACAAAAACGTAAGCAAACTCCACTAGTTCTCGAACTTAAACACACTTGTGCTCTTAGAGTTCCCAATCGAATACCATATAACCAAGTTTTCAGATCAGACGAACAACAAGTTATGTTGGTTAAGTTTAACAGAGTTAGTTAGTTATTTACAACCGAGAAAATTGCACGGAAAATTGATAAATAGTTATTTTTAACCGAGTTTCTTTGGACAAGTTGACTCTGTCATTTTTAGTCCAGTAACTCTGCAGGAACTGTATTAACAGAATAACTTGGCGGTTTTTAACCGAAAATTGATGGATTTTAAATAGGTAAGTGATTTTTCTGCGTGTACCACGGAACTACTCAATAAGAGTCAAGAGTGATAAATGCAGGTCCAATAATAAATAAAATCACGTTCACGCTAACTCAACGGCTCCCCGAGTGCTGAACTACATCTGCCCTCCCCAGTTAAGATGTCAGAGTATACTGGAAGACAAGACCTTAATCAACCAAAAAGCATAGCGTAAACGACAAACACTCGTATAGCTTAAAGTTTAGAAATAGCTTAAGAAAATTTAATCTGATCCTAAGGCTCCTTTCGGGTATAATTTTGTTGTCAAGTTAATCGATTGAATATGATAGGATGCGCTTCGAGACCTATACAAGACTGCATTCATGCGACCTTCATTTTTTAAACGCCAATTGTCAGCAATTGGGCTTTCACCAGAGCAATTTTCATATTAAAATGGAGAGACACGCAAGTTCCTTCTAATTCTATTCCCACAAACGTCTATCCACTCGATAAGTCAGATGTCGAACTTCTGCTCCATGCAAGACAATTCATCAAATTGTAAATCGTTCAAAATGACATCACATTTTTTTAAATAGAGTAAACTTTATACTGCCAATGGCTGTTTGACCTCAGCTTCCATGACAAAGCGCTTGTGAGGATCCATAGAGCAATTTATCGCAGTCACCAACTCCACTCCTTTGTTCAGTGTTTTGGAATTTGAAAACAATTCCACAACAAAAATGATGAGGATTCTTTGAAATTCTTCGGGCACTTTATTACTTTCCCAACACCGATGACGATGATAGAATTTCGTTCCACTCATGCTAGATGCAATAATCAATTCTCGGTATTGACCAACCTTAAAGTCAAGTTACAAACACCCTGCCAACCAACAGCTTTAACTCCTGTTGGTTAGCTCAAAAGACACCTCACCAAAGAGGGCATAAATATAATCCATAACTCCCCCAGATTCGCATTTACATCATCAAAAAGATGACTACCTACAACCCTGAACCCCTTTTCATTCATAACGCGGCCCATACCTTCGACAAAAATAAATATGCCTTCGTCGTCCCTTCTTGAAATTTCAATTTCCCAAAAAGACTTCTAGGTATTACCTACCGCCACCTCAATCCATAACCACCCTCACTGTGGGTGAGTGTGTACAAGGAAGTCCCAAGTTTGTGCAAGCCAATTTCACACTCCTTGGTAATACATATGCCCCACGGTACTCGGAGGCTTATAATAATAATAATAACAATAATAATGCTCAAGTCTAAATGGGTTACGTAAATATTTTGTCGGCCTCAAAACACCGAAAAAAAAACAGACGTTTGCAGAGGGCAGAGCCGGAAGAGACGTAGTTGATGCAGAAGACTACACGAAATACGATACGGCGAAAATCAGGAGTGCCAAGGATAACACAACAAGAACGACAACGGCAAATACTCGTAATGATGAAGCCATAGCGAATCAGATGTAAACAAACCACTCTCGTCAACGGAAGGATTTGTGTTCGCGTACATCTTTCATGCTGTGTTCTCAAGTGCGTGCTTTCAATTTTCATTTTGGAAATGTTGCTGCAGACAGTGTGCGCTACAGGAAATGTGCGAGTTAATAAAGTTGGTTTTTGCTCTTCAGCTAGAAATGATGTTTGCATGTTCAAGTCAGGTGATGTCGTATACCTACTCAAAATACGGAAAATTGTGCGATAGAAGATGGAAGATTTTTTTTCACATCTATATCTTCCATCTGATTGATGCTATCGAGATGTATACAGTGTAGACCCTGAAGCCTGAACCTGATACGTGGTAAAGTTGTGCATCAGACCATGACGTTTAATATTGATCGATCCTCCAGATTCGGGATTAACGCAACGACGGTTGCAAATGACTTAAGCAATCCCAGCAATAATTGAATACATTTTTAGGTTCTTGATCGTTGTCCAAACCTATAGTTTTTGCGTGAGTTGAAACTTACGTCTCAGCGGTTGACAAAGAAGGTGTACGAATTTCGCATGCGCGCAGAATACGTGGAAAAAGGGAAAAAACGAATGGGTTCCACAATTTTATGTCGAGTACGGTTGCTAGATTAGGCGCTTTTTCGTATTTTGGGCTATCTTTTTACTTAAAAAACGATAAAAATTTCTTCCATGAGCGCCCAACACAATTTTGGGCTCATATCGTTTTACAAATTGTGTGTTAATTTTGTTTGTTTTATTCTTTCACAAAACTAAAAAAGGAAATATTTTCGAACAAACCCGCACTCTTGCAGTCAGGTGACATCGGACAGTCGTTCAAGTTGCACGCACATCAATTCATGTTGCAGGCCTTTTGGTTTGACACAACCCACAAAAGACAATAAAAGAAAAAAAGTCAAATAAAATCCAAGGCGTAAAAGTAAAAAAAAAAACCGCGGTGAGAATAAGTCTGAAAAATACCAAAATTTTCAACGATTTCAGGGCTTCTTTCTGAGCAACAATATTGGGCTAAATTTTTTTAAGGTTTGGGCGCTTAAGCGAACTAAATTCTGGCAAACCTGACCCTGATGGACTGATATCGAATCCAAGCGGCTAATTGAGAGCTCTTTCATGACAGTTCTGTTTTCGGATGTTTGTCAGAAGTTCGCGAGAGCTGACGCAATGGAAAAAAATCTTGAGTTGCAATTTGATTCGATCCCTCGCTTTGTAGTCCAACACACTAACCACAAAGCCACTGTGCAGTGCAAGACTTTAATAAGGGACTGAAATAAGGCAGTGTGAATTATATTGCAAACAAAAAATAGAAACAAAAATTGCGGTATGCTTTCTTGTCGCATATCACTTACCAACCAGCTCTGAAAAAATGTAGAGGCTTACCCAAGGGATAACAAATATACCGGTGTATATTTTTTACACCAAGGTTATATCCAACCGAAGATGATTTCTCCGTCGCGGCACTAGGACTATTGTTCATTCAATTCCCCAGAGAAGTATCGATGTCTGATGAGAAATGGCCGTAATCCAGTACCTTGACCGCAAAACCCAATAAAAGAAGAGGCTTGAAGATAAAGATAAATAGATAAAATTATACGGAGTGGTCCCTACCCACAGACGCATTATCCTACATATTTCGCAATCATTTTCAGCTCATGGTCACGTAAAAAGACACCCAAGACCATCCCTTAATCGTCTGCTGCTCAATCGCCTGCTATGCATTTGTTCAGTTCATCACAGGTCCCATAAAAGTCATACCTTTCCAACAGACTGACCCGAAGTCTGTGCAAAATTTGATTAAAAAACCAAAGAAAGAAAAAAAAAACTGTTCCACGCTTTCGCAAGGACTGTCTCAATCTCTACCTCTTTAAACAAAAAACACACCCACCAACACAAAAACATAAAAGAAAATAAAGATGAAATAAATTTGTCAGCTAATATCGATTTTGTAAACGACACAACGGCTCCTTCAAAGTAGGACAATGCATACAAGAAAAGGGAACACAGTGAAACCTCCATTATAAAAGAACTGGAACAACAACGATTTTGACACACTTGATGGCATCATAAGTTAGATGAATTATTATGCCCACGACTTGCTCGGGTTACAGTCCTCCTGCCCCATTTTCCTCCTTTCATTCTTGCATGCTGGCTCATTGTGTATAGTATCAAAATGTAAGCACACATTCACACACACATTTGTAACTTGAAAAGAAAGAGGCGTATGTAAGCAAGTAATAAAAAAAAAAAAAATATAAATATAATGAGTAATTCGCCTTCATGTAACCTCCACCGAGGGTAGTAGATATTGGCTAATGGGATGGTTAACATAGATAGGCGGTTGTGTGTGGGTATGAAATTTGCATCCCCCAGTCAACCATACTGTGGCTGTTTAAAAACCCTTGGAGTACATAGGCCTCATTTCATAGCAAACCAACCATTGAACGTGACTTTTTCGCGTGAGAACATCAAGGGGCAATATTCGCAACAACAACAACAAAAAAAAATGGAAGGAAAAAAACGGAAAATCTAAAAGGAAAATAAGAAACTGTAACAAATATGAACCTACACAAAATCAAATGTAAATTTTGTTTCTGTTTTTTATTTTTCAAGTCAAGTTTTTTGTCCTGTTCTATGGTCTAGGATTCGGCATGGAAAGGCATGATGTTAGGCGTCTGCAAAAGGAAAGTCGAAAGATTTACTACATCGAGAGGGTATAGGGATATTTTTCATTTTTCTGTTTATATTACGCCCGGAGTTATATTTTTTCTTCAGTTCTAAATAGAAATTCCTTGAAATTGAAATATCGGTCGATGGACAGTATGTTCTGCAAGAAGGAATTGAAATGTTTAAAGTTCGATTGGGTTTTAGTAATAGAACTAGCTGTTGTCCCGTCACTTCATCTGCGAATGAGCAAGAATTTTGCAGCAAATAAGTATACTACAGTGTGTTATGCAATCGTAACCGAGATTTTTGCTAAGACCAAGCTTGTTTTCTTTTATTGAGTTTCATAAAAGCTCAGATATGTAAAACTCACTTATAGCGTTCCAGTTGGAGTTTGTCAGAGGAACAAACGTATTTCGTGACTATGCACAGTTATAATAGCATTCCCCATGCTGTAAAAACATAAATCAAGCAGTACCTACACCCAACAGACCCAAGGTCGAAGGAACTCACCCCCGCCAATAATGTAATCTTGACGTTTTAAAACTCTCGTGCAAATATTTCCCGCGGAAGCCTTTTAAAGACAGGTAGTTGTGAGTCATAGTACAGATGTCCTAAATAATTACTTTGCCAGTTTTAAAAATAGTATACCGCATCTAGAGCTCTTACAAATACTTCAAATGGGGAGTCTCGGAAGCTGCGAGATCTTATGTAAGTTTCAGGACTGAATGCGTCTTGCATTGAACGATTTGGCTGTGACATTCCCAATTTGCACAACAAATTGCAGAGACATATCCTCGATCAAAATCAAAGCTTTGTTGCGCATTTCATCTGACATTATTTGTAAGGTAGGTATATTTAAAAAAAAATTCAAAATTTTTTTGCTCGGAAAACAACATAAGATAATTAAAATAATTGACAACAACAATTGCTTTTAAAATTAAATTTTTTTTTTTTTTTTGTTACTTGAAGTGTCACTACTCGATTTCTATCCAGTTTCTTTTTTTTTTAAGTGTATTTCCCCATACAAACTTTCACAACCTTTTTCATCCCCTCAAAGTTTTGTTTTCGCGACAAAAAGTAAATATAAACCTGATATACAGCAATACGAACAAAACCAAAAAAGAATTATAAAAATCGTCCCAGGGGTTATCTAGTTACATCATCATCGAGTTCTACCCCGAGAGAATTATATATATAGAATAAAATATAGAAGATGATCAACACTGAGCTAATTTAGTTCATGCAATAAATGCATATCTTACAGCACTTTTTAAATGCGTATGAACTGTAAGTGCCTGCTCAGTATTTAATTTTTTTGGCAATCGGCTATTTTTTAGTTCCCAGTTCAATTAAGCGGAATTTTCTTAGATGATTCGATGGCTCAATTAACTTGAATTTCTGCAATTGAATTTCCCAGTTAATTGCGTCAAAATTTTTGCATTCTAGGTCGATGCAATAAACCGGTGCTTACTGCATAAGTTTTATTTATAGTACCTACTTCAAAATTGTATTTTATATTTTTATCTTTTTATACTTTGAAAAAATCTTGAAAAAAAGATTTCTTATTTGGGAAAAACAAGATTTTCAGATTTTTTATCTGGTAACATTGGTTCCCACTTCCACAAAAAAAAATTAGATTTTGAAAATGCTCAGTCAGTGTGCTTATTTTTGAACGTCGGACTGTTTTCGAAGTTTTTTAAATAGTAGCGACCGAATATCGCCTCTCCGCAATTTCTAAATATAAATAACGTAAGCGCTGCAAACAAAGCTTTCATAGTCTCTGTTTCGTTGATACTCCCTTGTACTATATTCTGGTGACTTGATATCTAGTCGAAATTTCTTCTCGGTGTAAAATTTTTGGAAAAATATATCATAGGTAAATTTCAGTACCCTACTTCAGGGACTCAATTTTTCTAGGAACATACGCTGACATAAGAAGATGACTTAAAAATTAATGAAAAGGCTTTCAATCGCCAATATGTCATTCAAGAGCTTTTTCCAATGTAGTTGCTGCTGCTCGGAGTTTCTCTTTTTTTCTGGGTAGGAGGGTTCCACTAACGAAACAATCTTCACCCCGCCCATATTTTAGTTAGATAAGTCAGTCAGTGTTAGCTGACATTCTAAGCTCAACGATTTTTGTGCGGAGCTAAATAAAGTATTTCGTAGTAGGTACAACACTTTAAAAAGTTCACGCGATTCCGTTCTATACACATTTTTGGGAATCAAAGTCTTGTTTCTCACTCGAAAAGTCCCAATCAAACTACAAGCTAAGGCGTAAGATTCCAAATTAAACTATTAAACTTCTTCCGACAACTCCACAAAATACCTTCTTTATGGCCACCCAAACAATAGCCAGATAATGAGAGAATAATTATACAAACATTTTAAAAGACGCCTTGCGGTCTACGCCATCTCATTTATTTTCCTAACTAAATTTCTGGTAAGAACAAAACTAATCAAAACCATCAGTAGCCCCATTTTTAATTAACCAACAACAGTCGGTGCATTTCGAAGGATGCAACTTTGTTAAGTGGATTTCACACACCCTCTGTTCCAAATCCGTTCTATGCAGTCTTTGTTTCCGTTAGACAAATTCCCACTGTTTGACTACATTTTCACGCGAAAATCCCCATTGGATATGTCGAAAATTAACAAGAGAAAGTTTCTCCTGCTATTTGATCATCAACAACAAGGATATCGCACTCGTATATGTGCAGACAACTTTCAGTAGCAGTCTCTATTATAGTCGGCGGTGTCGACTATCATCCCGTGTGAGTTCATTAAAGAACACAACACACCTGCATTCAAAAACATGCACACAAAAGAACCTCACATGCTGTTTAGTATTAAATAAGAACATAAGAGGAGATTTGCATAACACATCTCTTAGATGGCGCGTTTCAGTTGCACAGTTTCCAAGGACCTCTTAAGTTTCGGTGCGTATTTATCTACTTACTATACAAACTGAATTTTATGTTTCTCCAGCGTGGTGTTGAATTTTATACGAGTATTAACCCCCAATCCGCTATGGGAGTGTTTTTAAATTTGCAATTTGTACGAAATTTTATTGGAACCAATTGAACCGCGTACTATCCATTCACATACGGAAGGACTGGCTTAGTCCAAAGCTGAACAAACAAGCGAGCTCTGCTAAAAGTCCTCGGCTGGCTTTTGTTTTTTATGAGATAGATTCAAAAGCACTGGTCATGAATCGAAATACATCATAAAACACATATGACACTGTCGAATGGAATCCCTAAATCCTATCCAATTCACTTCATGTGACATACCGGGTGGTGGATGGGCGCATGGATACGTCGACTTGAGTGGTGTTGAGTGAGAGGGGGGTCGTTGCGGGAAAAACAACTGGCAAAATGGCGTACAAACGGTTGGATGGGAGGAAAAGAAGAAACAAATATTAAAACGGAAGCGATTTATGGGTGCCTCTGTGTAAATGCAAAGATTTTTTGGAGCGTGCAGAGATATAGACCTAAACTTGCTGTTTATACATTCAACATCCGGTGAAGGCATTCGGGAAGCAGCAGCCCAAAATTAGGCTTGCAAAATAATCCCTATATATATATTATCCGATTTGCAGTACTTTTGCTTTTACACGCTGGCAGTGGCTTAGGCAGGGGATTTACTAAGCTGATTTACTGCTTGAGTAGTACAAGCATGACGAGGACATTTAGCATTACATGTTGGGTTTTTGTAACTCGACGATTTGCTGATGCGATATCCGAATGTAGACGGAGTTCATACTCATATTCACTCGAAATCGGAATAGGCACTGTGGGGATTAACAAGGTACCCTCTTAAAAAAAAAAATAGTTGGCGCAACAGGTCCGGAGAGACCCTAGGCCTAGCTTCTCACAACCATTCGTTTTGTGTGAGTTTTTCATTTTTGGAACGAATGGAAGGGATCTACAGTTTTATGCCGACTCCAAACGGCTAATTGAGAAGCTCTTACAAGACATTTATACTCTCGGATGTTTGTCAGACGTTCGCGAGAGGTAGCGCAGCGGAAAAAACCCTACAAAGGCGGAATTGGGTTTTTGCGGGATTCGAACCTTGAACCCCCGCATAGCAGTCCAACACACTAACCACTAAGCTACTGTGACTACAAGGTACCCTCTTAGCAACTCTTTAAAGCCCATATAGGAACCTTTTACCAGTTTGCATAAGATGAGGGTCTTGCAGCTCGAGCATTGTCTTCTTCGACATTCCAGCTTTATGAGGATAACTTGCTGTCAGACGTGAATGGGGGTTACCTACGTTGTGTGTAGGTGCCACGCCAAATCAATCATCTCTTTTTTTATCTATCTATTTGGGTATAGCCAAGACACTTGGGTGCGGTTTTATTAACTTCAAATATGCCTTCATGCTCAATTTGAATTTTTAATATAAAAACAACAAAATAGTTTGGGGCAACAGGTCGATACAAGATCAAAGGCCTAGCCAGTTTAGAGTTTTTCCACTGCGCAATAAAAAAAAAACCTTTTGTAAGATAATTTTAAAAATTTTGTTGCCAATTCCCAAATGTATGGGAGTTAAATTGTGACGTAGTTATTTTTTATATCGCAGAGTGGCAGAAACGGGTACATAGTTCAACGTCATGAACAAGTTTCCTCTTTCCACTTAGTTTCTGGATACATCCAACCTACACAGAGAATGTGAACAGGAAATTTAAGCAGAGTAGAGTAGGTATATCGCAGCTCTCACACTGAGGCAATAAGCACTACGCATATTTTATTTTACCCTATTCTCACATTGAGCAAGAAATTTCTAGCTGTCATGTCATCCTACGAATCCGATGATACGATTTTAGTAATGTGGTGGAATTTAAGAAAGAAAATAGACAAAATAAAAGGATATAATGGGTGCACCCTTCATTTACTAATTTAATAAACCATAGTAGAAATATTTGAATATTTTTCGAAACTTTGTATTATAAACTGGATTTTCCGACATATTTTCCAAATGAAATTAACCGTAGTAACATGGGCAAGAGTCTCTAGCGATCTGTCACTACTCGCAAATATTGATTTTACGACGCGTAATGGGTGGGCCAAGCACAAGTTTATTTTTAAAAATGTAATAAAATTAACAAAATTAAATTTTCTCCATGTATGTATTATGGCTTTATTAGTAAGAACAAACATTCCTATTAATTATGGAACACAGCGACGTTCATCGTTGCCTCGGCTGGCTTCGCATTCACTCCAATTTTCCAAGCCCTTGCTGTTCTGCTGATGGCTTCGAGCTGTAGCTCATGGATTGCTTGAATTATATTGGCCTTAAGTGCTTGAATCGTTTCCGGATTGTTGGCATAACATCGATCCTTCACAGTTCTCCACAAAAAAAAAAAAAAATATTGCGTGGAGAGTGGAGTCCCTCCGCGCGGAAGAAGTGAAACTTCGTAATGTGGAAATGAAAATAGTAAGGGGTAGAAATTGATTTTTAGTGAAACCATATTGTTTCTTTAAGACAAACTTTATTAACATTGCTTACAATTCACAATTGATCGCATCTTTTAATTATCATTTTCGAGTAGAGAAATATCCAAATCTATAACATTTACAATGGGATTATGACAACTAAAGTAAGATACGAAATGTTGGAAGTCGCATTAGAAGTTTCACTTCAACAAAACATTAATTGCCGACTTATTTTTGGAGATTAATCTTCACCACAGAATATTCCTCTCCCAGCATTTGGTGCCAAAAAACTCACTCACCATTGCATACTCTGAAGCGTGAGCGGTCCCCTTACACCTTTGGGTATGCAATGCTTATATTTAGTAGCGTTGGAAGTCGCATAAGAAGTTTCACTTTAATAAATCAAACAACATAATTCACCTATATCGTCTTTACTTCTTGAATTCTTCAATTCTTCACTGTAGGTATCAACGTAGGTACTTAAACAACCATTAAAACAAAAACCTTGAACTCAATTTCTATACCTATACACCACCATACGTCCATCAGCGCACGTCAACAGCCATCTGCGCTGTACATAAAATACTATCCCAACAGGACCTTATACAATGGGGCCCGTCTGAATAGGATTGACAATTTCCTTATTAAGGTGATTCGGAGGCACGTTGCTAGGGCGATGGCCAGTGATAATAACCTGATCTCAGGGGCTTACTACCCCAATTTAATGTACCACGAGAGTACGCTTCGCTCTGGCCTTATCCCGCCTGAGGCATTTCTTCATGTAGACATGAAAGGGCTAGTCCAGACAAAAGATGGTGTGCCGGTATTATACCACAGCCACCGCGGCGCGAGGGATAAGCGGCTCATCCACGACGGGTACACCGCCAATGCTCAGGAGCTCCTCCGTTTTAGTACCGCAATTGCGGATCGGGACAGGGTCGATACGGTAAAGCAGTTCACCGAATTTTGGTGGCTTGAGGAAGAGGTGAGAGTGGATACGCTCTCCCGGGCCGGTGCGCTACTTACGTAGCATCCTCCTTAGTTTTAAGCTAGATTTAAGTTGGTAGGTTTAGGGTTAGGGTAGGGGGTTTTTGGGAGGCGCCGGGCTAGCCAACATGAAAGAGTGCTTCCGAGACTTGACCGACGCTTATGGCCTCGGCCGAGGCTCGGCGGCGCGGATGAACCCTTTTTGTGGGCGCCGACAGGCAACCAAGGACGCGATCAGGATAGTGACCAATCGATAAGATTTTAAATTAGATTTAATCGTTTTTGTCTAGTATGTAAGTTAAAGAAAGAAATAATAAAAATGAATTTAAAATGAAAATGAAACAGCCATCTGCGCATTTCCTCAGAAACACATTTTCGCTGTTGATTACATACACATTCACGTCGCATACTTCTCTTTCGTTTCACTTATTTTGGAAAAAACACCACTCAGTTTTTTTTTTCCATATGAACGTGCTTGTGCAATGTGCGCCACCCTCACCCTCCCTCACACCTTTGAGTATCCAATGTTTTTATTAGCGTTAAACGTTTAACGCGACCTTGAGTTGGAAGTCGCATAAGAAGTTTAACTTCAAAAAATCCAACTGGGTCGAAATGCAGCTCCCAGGCGGCCAACTGACATCGCCAAGACCGCTGATAAAACGATTTGGGAATCAGCAGTCGTCCAAAATAATGTCTTCAATTCCAGTAAAAAAAAGTCGGTTGACATGGCTCCGTTACGCCCATTTTTTATCGAAACGTTGTTCCCAGCAACATTTTCGAAGAGGAAATTGAGTCTTACACTCTCGGCTACAGTAGCCATACTCTCGTCTGTGCGCACCGCACGACGACGACAGGAACCATGAGTGTTGTCCACTGGCTAACCAGTCTCACGAAATTTTTTCGTTCGACCGATATTCAGTTGCTTTAATGTGAGACCTCTAATTTGATTTAATGTAAAATTATTGTTATCGCATGTTTTCTATTGCTAGTTGCTTGTTGCCTCAGTGGGAGAGCCGACGAGAAGGTGACCTTTTTTTTCTATTTATAAAATCTTACAATTATGACGCAACGAAAGGTATTTTCAATCTGGCAATATCGACTTCGAAAAGCAACAAAGAAATTCTAGTATCGTTCTTTAACAAATCAGCTGACTTGAAGTAGACGATTCTGTTACATTTTGACTAGACCTAGAAGAATAGACTAGGCTAGAAGTGACAATTTTCAATTTGAATAGTCTTTTATATAGATGAATTATTAAACACATTAGTTTCAGTAAAAGATTCGCCTGTACGTCCTTAATTGCTATCTAAGCCCAACAGCAAGTGGACATATATAAGATTAATGTTCTACGAAGTGACAAATACATACATAAGTTTCGAATCTGTACTACAGTAACAGTAACTACCGCAGTCGTTCGAAAGTGAGATTTTTTGGAAATCAATTGAAAGTTTCTACCTATATAGCCTTAAAAATCAGTTCCTACTTTGAATGTTGTAGCGTACGCGTGTTTCGTCTGGAAAGTTCTTCGAAAACGCAATACAAAATTGTCGAATCCTCCACTGCTGGACTGAGTAAATTTAATGAGAAATCTTCTACTACCAGAGGTATTTACAAACTCAAGGACAAATGGACCTGTCAATTTAGTATATCGACTCAAATAAAAACAGTCCTGGAACGTTATAGATACAACTTATCGATTTGCTAGACTCAAGGTTAACCCAACATCCGCGCACGTCATTATCGGTTTTGCGAAATTTTTGTTTAGCCCTTTTTAATCAAACGGCTCGTCAATTACCATCACTCTCAATTAGCGCCCGTCTAATCGCATTATGCGCATTCCAATATCCAATTACACCCGACATCTATCCAGCAAAGTTTTTCAATCCGATTTCAGAATCCCTTGTCGACCAGGCGAAATTCTTTGCCAAAATAATCCATCTCAATTGGGCCTTGCCCCTCCCCAAGGAAATGTGCCTTTAAGAAAATTGAATTCAATCCCATCAATCGTATAACTAAAAGGTGTATCCCTCAAACGAATTCGAATTGCAAATGCGATATTACCTCCTGTCCTTCAGTATATGTCTGTTCGCTTAAACCTCAAAGGCAAATCACACGTAAATATATTCAATTACCCACTCCTGACCCCGCACACTCAATTCACCGCCAATTAAGTACATCATCATGGTTCTCTATGTAAATTCAACTCTCAATATCCTTTGTATATATTTTTGATGAGAAGGAAAAAAACATGTGTTACATATCGAGCAACTTCATTCCGGGTAATTTGGCATTAGGCTTAACTAAGCGTACAATTTACTTATATATAAAATATCTGTTGGCATTTATTCGCTTGAATTAGTTCCAGCCCCGTATAGTGAAAAAATGTGCATGTGTGGATGTGCGGACGTTTGTGCTTGCGTATAAGAATTCCAGGCTTTTCTCCTGCTATACTTCTTTCCGACGACTGTGGGTGTGGTACTTCTACTTCTATTCTCGTTCTCCTTGTAGAGTCCTTCGTGTGCAAATAGTATCACAATTTGTGTTTGTCCTGTTATTTTATGAATAAGGATAACAACACTACCGAGGGACAGTAGTATAACCTTCAAACGGAGTATCGGTGTGTACTCCGGGCATGTGTGCGGCGGCAACTGGTAACAATATCCAAAGTTTTTCCTCAATGGCTATAACATTTCATCACCTGCAAGACAATAAGAAGGACCTGTTGTTGCCATTGTCGGGGATAAAACAAAAAGTGTGTGTTTGTTTGTGCTGTGCGCTGATAACATGCAACTGTACACCGTCGCCCACTGTAATAAAAACAAGTGAGGACTGTTGCTGCCAGCTGCACCCCTGCCCACAATGACCAATAGGGGGTTACCTCCTTAAGGACTACGAAAACGATTTTCTGGTCTATATTGTGGTGAAATGGTGAAGCTATATTGTCGCCTTCCATCTCCGAGGCGGTGTACAGAGATTTGTTTTCATTTTAAGGAGCCCCCTTGTTGACTCTTCGTGTTCTTAGTTTTCTTATGTCCTAGTGGACATTTTGATTTTTTTCCCCTTTACTGTATGGCTATCTTTTATGTGATTATCAAGGGTATCGGAGCAACATTCGGAGGATGTATAGAGGTACACCAAATGATCTCGACTGCTAAAATAACACTCCATTCGTTATGGTATTAAATGGAATCATGTCCTAGTTGAGTATGTTTTATGTGCGCTTACACACCAGAAGGGGGTAGGAATATGGCGGGGGGTTATTTGCATAATGGCTATAATAACTATAATATGAAGCGTTCAAGTCGAACGAAGCTTACCGAGGTATACAGTGGTGGCAGAAATATATTGAAAAGAGTGTCGGAAATAATAACATGCTTTTTTCAACAATGAAACCGTTGCAGTGTGTGGGAGTCCTGATGAACGTCCGGGCTGCTGATTTCCTTAATTTCCTTTTATGAACAATTGTTTGGAGCTAAAAAAACACGGCTTCGTTTGGGTGGAATTTGTGCAGAAAAATCTGTGTTTTCTTTCATCGGACAAATTCACGTCAAAATTCTACATTTCAGTAAATATATTTCCTCAAGTGAAACATCGTTTATTCAGGAGCAGCAGCTTTGAAGTCGATTTAAAGGAGGTTCAGAAAGAGCTAGACTCATCATTGACAGCGACAATTGAAGTAAACTCATCAGCTACAGTCACGAGCGAATTTTTTGTTCTTTCGCGGGGCCCTTGATTTTTGTTTGCTAACACAGACTTGTGTGGTTGCATTAATAATGACAGAAGGTACTTTTAATAAGTACACGAGTATACAACAAATCCAATAACCCCACTCAACCACAACCCAGTCTTGACATAAATTATCAATCCACCGGTCGTAAATAAAACAGCTTTCATAAGCCAAGCGATTGATTCTGATTCTGCATTCTCTTACAAAATTCATTCGACCATAAACCTTACGTTTGTACCCATAAATGCGACAACAACCGTAGGGCATTTGGGGCTCATTACAGGATCCCATTAACCAATTATCTACTGAAAAATTCGTGTATGAAAATCGATAAACCTTTAAACCGCGAAACTTTAACCGAAATATTTTGTTTCAGACTTTTGTTTCGACAACATCTGCAAACTGACTTTGTCTCGCAATAAAAGATACCAAAGTCGGTCTCTCTCATAACCCATTCACTCTAATTAACTCCATTGAGCAATTAAAACCGTCGTCGTGCTCCCCTCTGGCATTCAACACCGACGACGTCGTTAATCTACTATTATCGTATTAATTCCATTGAAACGTAGATTCACCCTTCTCCCACTCAATCTACTCTCTACCGCGAAACGAAGGCGTAGAAAGAAAAATATGTACCTACCTACCTACCTATCGAGGATAACAAACTGCCGCACCAGCCTAAGGATATAATTAAGCGCGTAGAAGAAAATTCAACGTTTTTTTTTTTTTTTTTTCTTAAACAAATTATCTATTTCTTTCTCCTTCTTTTTTTTTGTCGCCTCATAAAGTGATAACCATAATTACCCCTTAATTAATGAAGACGCGAAGAGACAATGCATAAATTCATCCTTCCCTTTCATCTATTCGTACTTCTAGTCGAACATCCTGTCGTAATAAATTTTTAAGTCTTGTTCTACTTTTTATGCAAAGTACTTTGCACTCAACTGGATTATAGTACTTAATGCGTTTTGCTCTCAGGATAACAACACAGCCGACCCGCACCCACCCTCCGACACAGGATAATTCTACGAGAGTAAAGTCAGTAGATTATCCCGCAGACAAAATATAATCAGATCAAAGTGGAGTAGGAGGCGCTGCTACCCCTCTGGTTCGTTATGAATAAATGAGAAATGAATTAACACTGCAGAATCCTTTCTGTGGATTTGTCACTCTCGTACTAATGCACTTTGTGGTTTTATTTCCGTCTGATGGAGTGCGGACATTTCCATTATCCTCGGTAACAATATTGCGCAGGTGTCTCTGATACAGAGTTTTCTTTTATTTATTCTTTTTTTGTATGTGTTTTTTTATTTCTTCAGCGTTCTTTTGTAGAACGTAGATACCTACATAAAACAAGTCGGTATTGCGTGTTTTTAGAGTATTTACATGCAGAGCGTGTTGACCTTTAACAGAGGATTACCACAAATCCATTTGTATATACAAAAATGTTTTCGACTATCCTTGAACTCGGCACAAACTACGCACTGTCGCGCTAGTGGTGCGAAGTAAGGGTATCCTTGTAAATAAAAAGTTTCTGATGCTTTTTTGGAAGGGAAAATGTAGGTAATCCGAGTCAGAAATTTGTGCTGATTTCCTTGTACAGATTAGATTATGGTGCGTTAGTAGGACTCTTTGAAATATTTAAACATGTCCTGGGAACTTGTGCTTGAAGGACAGGGATTTTATTTTACGACACATGCTAAACGTAATCTGATTGATGCGAAATGGGAATAGATGGCGAATAGATTTATTTGGAAAAATAGCCTTACACTAAGCAGATTACGCGTTTTGGGAAAGACTGTACATTTGGTTGGGTTTGTTGAAATTAAATTTTTGTTATATGCGGATATAAGCTGCATATAGATGAGAATCAGTGAAAAAAGAAAAAGAAAGAGATGAGCCACAGTGGTATGGGTGAGAGTTTAGGTTCTCCAAAAGTTGGTAAGTCCTTTTTTTAGAACAATATTTCACAAAATCCCGGTATCTGAAACAATTTGAAGCCACAGGCCACTGGATAGCTTAAAATTGTCTTGGATAGCCTCATTAAACCATTTAAAATCTTTAAAACTCCTATTCATATTCTTCGTTTTAAGTCTTAGTTGGACACAAAAATAAACGCTCCAAAAAGCGTTTATAAAATGTCAAAATCGCATAAAAAAATCGAAAACGAAAACGTGTTTAGAACTTAGTCACACATGCAAACGCTTCCAAAACTTGTTCAAAAATGAATAAACACCGTACCCTATTTTGCATTAAACACCTTGTTGAATAAAGCGGCAACAAATGTCCCAAAAACACTAACGACTATGTCAAAATATGCTCAAATCGCAGCAGAAAACCAGTTAAAAATGCTTCAAAAACGAGTCCAGAGACAACTACAAATTTGCGCCGGGAAATAATTGGAAAAACGCTCCAAAAACATGTCGACCAGATCCAGAAAACGTGCACAAAACACATAAAAAAAGCGTCCAAAATGCATCAAAGAACACGTCGAAAAATATCTGAAAAGTGTCTAAGGAAAACGCGTCAAAGACGTTACTATAAAAAGATCAAAAATTGCTCCGAAAAACGCATCAATAAACGCTGAAGAGTCAAAAACTCCACGAAAACCAAGCCAAAATTTGGCTAAAAACGCACCTTTAAACACATCGTCGAAAGCATTGAAACTTTGTCCAGAAATGCACTAACAAACGACTCAGAAACGCGTAGAAAAACAGAGCAGGAAACGTCAAAAAGCGCATCAAAGAACTCGTCAAAACTACGTCAATAGATGTCCCAAAAGTGTTCAAAAAGAACCACCAGAAGATGTTACACCTTCGTTGTGAAGACGCAACTCCGCGTCAACATTTTTAGAGGAAATAAAAATAATTTTCCTCGAATTTGTCCATTCCTTTTATTTGATTTGACTGAACATAATGTGCTCTCAAAAATAACCTCCCCTCAATGCTACATTCTATCTCCGTAGAATTTTCCCTTTTCTCCGCTGTCAACTTTTGTTTTGTTGGACTTTCTGTGATAAATCGTCGCACTGACATGAATCAGTATCAAAGCTTCACCTGAAAACGAACAAGTTTTAGATTGATTTTCCAGAAGTTTCGATAAAATTGTCTGTCGCAAGTTTACTTAACAATCATGGTCCGTTAAAGAACAAACAGGACAAGAATAATTTAAGTAGTCTGTCTGTATTCAGTTTGACAACTCGCGAGTTCGTCTGTTTGTTGTCTTAGTTGTTTATAACTTAATAGACACGGCTTTTGTCCTTGTCTGCTTATGCTAATAAAGTAAATTTCTATTGACTGGAAAAGAGAGCGAGATGAGAAGAGAAACTTTTCACAAAGCGCTAAAATGGAAGTCAATTTCCATGGAAAAGATATAGTTGGTGTGAGCGCTTTTCTTTTATTTACTTTTTTTTACAGAACAAAAATAAAAAGGATAAAAAGTTATTCCCTTCGAAGTTTAAGGTACGTTAATGTACCTTATTAAAGTTTTTCTTTTTGTTTCAGTGGAAGTGATGTAAAACATGTTAAGTGATTAGCTACTTTCGTCGTCTACTGATTTGCGGAAATTTCAACGAGGGCGTAAACAATTAATGCCAGGCATAAGGTTCAGAAGAAGTCTCGCTGACAATTAGGAACTCCCATGGTCCAGAGTAGATCTAGGTCCTTTAAACTTATTTTATGATAAAATTTGGCTGTCAAAATGGCAATCTCTGTAGGAAATGTCACAAACTGCATTCAAGAACCGTCACGAAATGCGGTCAAAAACAGATAAAAAGAGCTCATCAAAAAACACGACCGAAATATACAAACAATTAAAAATTATCCCAAAAGCGTCCAGTAAATACCTCACAAAGCGTCAACAAAAACCGCCGAAAAGTATGTTCAAAACTCTTAATAAAACATATCACAAGATGGCTAGAAAAACGCATAGAAACCCGAACGAAAACTCGTCAAAAAGCACGGCCAAATATCAGTCACAGAAACTGTGAAGGAATGCATTGGACAATGTTCCAGGGGCATTCAAAAATATTCCAGCAAATGCTCTAAAAATGCATCCAAAGAAGTAGTCAAAAAAGCATTCACAAACTGATCAAAAATACATTAGCAAATGTTTAACAAACTCCATAAAAAAAGAGCAAATACACGCATTCAAAAATGCACCAAAAATCACGTCAAGAAACTTATAAATAAATGTTTCCAAGGCGTCAAAAAATTAGCCAAAAAGCATACAAATACTTGCCACATAATGTTTAAATAACACGTCGTGCGATAATCTCGTCAAAATAGCTTCCGAAAACCATTCAAAATTGCACTTTAAAATGTCCCAAAAACGCACAAAAAAAAATGATAAAAAAATGCGTTCAAAAATGGGACTACAAAAACAGCCGAAAAGTGTGTTCAAAAACTCTTTATAAAACATATCACAAAACTGATAGAAAACTCGTCAAAAAACAAGACAAAATATCAGTCACAGAAGATGTTGAAGAATGCATTGAAAGATGTTCCAAAAGCATTCAAAAATATTCTAGGAAATGCTTTGAAAATGCATCCAAAAAGGTAGTCAAAAAAGCGCCGAAAAATGCGTTCCAAAAATGATCAAAAATACATTAACAAATGTTTAACAAACGCCCAAAACCTCCCAAAGAGAGACCAAATTAGTATCAGAAGTCAGAAACTACCTAAAAAAAAATATCAAATAAACGCATCCAAAAAATGCACCAAAAAACCCGACAAAAAATGTATAAAGAAATATTTTCAAAGCGTCAAAAAGTTATTCAAAAATTATACAAATTCTTGACACAAAATGTTAAATAAACACGTCGTGTCCCAAAAATGCGATAAAAATTGGTCAAAAAACGCGTTCAAAAATGGGACTAGAAAGTCCGCTCAAAATTGCGTTCAAAAACTCCTTAAAAAAAGCATCAAGAAATGATTCAAAAACGACCAACAACTTGGCAAAGATGCTTCAAAATATTTTCAAAAAGTATAAAAAATGGAAACATGATTTAAATGATATCAATTGCTACTTACATTGAACAAACCACCCCAGGAAATGTCCTCGGAAAAAGTCGACGTTCCTAGTGGCAATAAAACCATTTCTTTGAAATCATTAATAAAACTTTCCATAAGTCAATATCAATACAAAATAAATGAAACGCCCAGTTAGCAAATAGGTCTTGCAATGCCGCATGCCTCATTAAGCCACAGCTTGAATTGTTTCAGCAATCAACCGCGGCAACTTAGGCCTTGAATTCAATACAGTTCAGCCTATAAATTCCCCTGCTCTTGTTCGTCCGATTGTTTGGTCAATTAAGCAGAAATAAAAACCACCGCAAAATATCTACCCGTGCAACCAGCTGAAAGACCTAGAATATTGGTTGGGGTTACAATACAAACCATCGTCATTGTAAGCACACCTGAACTGCTGGTGGCAATTTCAAAATATTCCATACCAACAATGTCTGCAGTCGGTCAAGCAGCAGCATGTTACCATTCCAATTGCAAACGATTGCCAGCACATTAGCTGCAGACCACTTAGCGGGCAAAAATCACTCCATAAACTCACTGGCCCCGTTCCATTCATTTGAACGAGTAAATAAAACTTTTCGCTCAAGTCCCAGCTAATCCGTATACCTGTGGGGATTTTTCTTTTTTTTTTCATCATTATCCCCACGGCCATTATGGCTGCCATATACGAATCCATATGAGCCGACATTATTTCTGATGGGCCTGGTGGGGGTTGGTATACTTCCATATATTTTTCGCTCCCAAAGGGTTAGTTGAGGTTTTAGCCGTACGAGTAATGAATTCAAAAAAATCCCACCTCCCTACGGATGTCCTAACGCACCGTGCTGAGACTGACCGTTGTGAGGTGATTTGAAATTCACATTTCCCACGTGCTTTATGGCGCCGTGCTCTTGGTATTACACAAAAACCGAGTGGTTGGTGGAGGGAGGGAGGGAATTTAATAAGCATTTTCATTTCATTGGATAAGGCAGTGAATATGAATGAAGGACTTTTGCAGGAAGTTGGGCCAGGCAGTGCGCGCACATTTATAATTAGTTGCTTCTGTGGCTCTTTGGGGTTGTGTGCTATTTTAAATACTTGTTTTTGCCTCAAGCTGTTTGTGATTTTTTGTTCTATCGCAATGCACTCGTAGCGTATTACCGGGTTTTGTTTCCTATTGTTATTGCCTTGCGGCATGAGTTGAGCCGGAAGCACCAAAAAGTGAACGAAAGTTGAGTACGGTCTGAGGTTAGGCAAATGTTTCAGTTTTAGTCCGAATGGCACTATACTCTGAGTGGTGGTGAGTTCATACGATATGGTTGAAAAGAAAATACACTGGACCCGGTAGAATTAGTTAAATATGTTTTTGCTTCAGATATGGAATAGACTGCAGTGCAGTGGGGTATGTCGTTTTTATATAGCAACAGTCAACTAAGTCAAATGAGTCAAATGTTACATAAACAAACTTGTAAGTCAAATTTATGCAATAAACGTAGATGGACGCACAAGGATACGAGGATGTCTCCGCATGCGATACTCATATGCATTAGGCAGTATGACCAGTATGACAGTACCTATATACATAAAATGTTGTTGCCAATAAGAAAACTTTCTGATTTCTCTTAAGTTGCAGAGCCAAGGGCTACATGCTAGTAGATATTTTATACTTCCCGGTGCAAGGGTGCAAGAGGCAAGAGCCCTAAAACGACCGATGAAAAAGTGGCAACATATCTGACTTCTGAAATTGTAACAAGTGAAAAAGCAAAACACAGAAAAATACCATATGAACCCAAAAACTGACGCCCTCCGTCGATGTCTGGGCAAAGAAATTGTACCAGGACTTCAATCTTGCCCTTCCGCCCTGAATGTACAGAGGCAGTAAAGTGTAAATCGCCTCGCTGAAGGAGGAGGAACCTACCAAGTACTCCTTATCAGTGCTTAATTCCGTTTAAGACAACTAAAGTGACGGATCCCGCATACGGCATACCGCTTTGACAACTGCTGATATTTTTACTTCTAGAGGAGGCAAATGGGTGTGCCGGCGCCAGCTCTGTTCAAATACCTTACTTCGGGAAAAAGATAGCCATTGAACCTTGCACACATAATATACACAAAACTTGGTAAATCCTGTGATGTTCTCTTTCTCAGGCCAGGGTTTTGCTCGGCGTCACGAGATGTCCAAGCTAACTCATTCTTAGGTTTAAGTTAATCAGCGTTTTTCCTATGTTCCCAGAATGCCTATAATTTAAATTTGTCTGTGGAGGCATATTTTAAGGTTACCAAAATGAATTATATAACGAAATAAATATAAAACAAAATTAAAACAAAAAAACAGATTTCGCCCTAAACAATTTCTACTCCCAGATTTCCCCCCGTGGACCAAATAAAAAAAAACCCTCTAAAACTGGGGGAAAACCCCCAAACTGGCAACGCTGGCCCAGATCCCATGAGCAATGTCCAAGGTTGAAGGTTTTACGAAAGAAACACCAAAACTCTTCGCCAGCCGATTGCTGACACTGCTTATTTAACTTCCCAAAGGGGATTCAGCCGCCAA
This sequence comes from Cheilosia urbana, assembly GCA_946477585.1. Lineage (NCBI taxonomy): Eukaryota > Metazoa > Arthropoda > Insecta > Diptera > Syrphidae > Cheilosia > Cheilosia urbana. The sequence continues at coordinate 10,029,777 of OX297854.1, read as the reverse complement.
AATTCAGAACAGGGACCAAAGTCACTTTCCAAACGGGAGCCTTATCTGGTACACAAGATTGGTACATGTACAACATGACAGTGTGACGGACGGGGGATTTGCGCTAACAATCCTTGACTTTAAGACGGGAAAGTCCACAAGTAACAAAAAATGGCATTATAAATCGCAATGGGCTTTCCGAAGCAGGAAGTTCTGAGCATTAATTGAGGAACAATAAACGGTAAAGGTGTTGGGAATTGTATGGCCGGAAGATACCATGCCTTGTAAGCTTCCCATTAAAATGATGGGAGTTCTACAGGATGACCCAGAAGATACCTTCAAGACGTGGAGACAGAGTATGCACTGTGCCAATGTCCACTTAGGTTTATAGAAAAACCCTGAAAAAAAAATCAGAAACGCAAAAGGAACCTAAAATTTGGGCTCCCCACATTTATGTACATATATATTGTTTGAAAACGATAACACTCCATCGACTTTGCTGTCCGAACCTGTTAGCTTTTTAACCCAAGAACCTGTGTTCAATTTGCATAACGTTAAGCACTCATTGCAGTGTGCCAATCCAAATTGGTTCAAAGCAGATCATGGTCTACAAGGACGGAGCAATGTGCACCACAGTAAATCCCTAAATGCCCCAAGTATGAGGTGATGCATTAAAAAAAAAACTAAAAAACAAAAACCCCAAAGAGCGAAAAGAGCGATAGAAGATTAAAGTCGAACCCCTGCAATCCATTTCACTTCAACACACACTGTATCTATCTCTAAGGTTGTGTTACACTCGACGCAAAATTCCCATTTGCTGTGCACTGGTAGTTAGAATGGACTAAAGTATAACCCGATTAAATCCACAAATTGCACATAAAAACGTTCACTTTGAGTCCAGAATAAACCCACACTTATAGCAGCTCGCCCATTTGCCGCACCGAATGAAGTTTCGCAATAAAAATAATGAATCCAGTATGGGGAGGAAGAATTCATTTGGAGATTAATTTATTGTTTGCCATCCTTCGCCTCGGCGACGTCTGTTTTGCTCTAAAATAACCCATATGGACATGATTTTCATTGCCCGCAAGGATGAAGGCAGCTTAAGTTGCTTCTGATGTTGCGGTTCTGCCTCCTATTCCCTCACATACCAGATAGAAACAATACTTAAATGCTCGTAATAGTTTTTGTTAGTACGTGTGTGCGTATGATACTGTGTGTGAAATAAAGTTGACGTTTTCATCCCTACGCCTGGGGCGAGATGAACCAAGGGAAGCTTCTTGGGCTGTGATGTATGGGTGGTGCCGGTGGCGTATGCGTGATATTATTTTTTGCCTTCTTTTGGTAACCGAGTGAAATTCCTTTGATTTATTTTTTACGGGCCCGGCTTATTGTGGATGACAATTTTTTTTTATAGTCTTGCAAGAGGAGTTTTAGGAATTTATTCGAGGATAATTCATTAAGTGAGCTATGTCAGTGTGGTGATCATTAATCTTTCTGCTTTTTTTTTTTTTTTTGGGGAAATGTGACTTCATAGCAGATATGCTGGTGGCAGGCGGCTATTTCATTGTACTTCGAATGGGGTGTAGGAGCAGATGGATTGTTCACTATTCACCTGCCAACAAGGTTCGTTCCGAGTTTTTATTGAAAAAACAACGGCAGTGATTTTGCACATACCTCTGGGGTACGGTTTCCACAATATCCCTTTTAAAGAGAACATGTCCTCTTTTTGGTCAGCGAATTACTTTACACTTTCTTTTTTTGCTTGGCTCTTTTTTGTCCTCTTTATTTGTTCTACATATATGTATATGTATGTCTATATCAATTTCAATATTATTGCTTGGTGGTCGTAAAGTATGTCCTCTGTTTGAGGTATATGGACACCCTACTCTGGGGCAACTTACAATCATGACTCCTCTCAGTGAATGTGCGCACGAATTATATTTATTCGTCGGAGAAGTAAAAGGTACAAAAAAATATATTTTTAAATTTTTATTTTTTCTAACAAATAATGACAATAGTTTTTGTTTTTGCTAATACAAACGTTAGGTTCGGTTTCTTAGCAACTACTGCCCGTCGTTCCTTCCGTGTTGAAGGTATTTATACCCATTATCCTAATGAGTCGTTTTCCTTATCTTCGATGTTTATGGTCATGTTGGTTACTTTGTGTAGCTGCTATTTGTGTAGGGTTGATTATAAAATCTGTTGTGAGTCCTATCTTGTTTGTGTAGGGTTGTTGATATTTTATTTGGATGTTTGTGGTTTGTGTTGCTGATAAGTTGTTTCTTATCTTTAGCGTTTATTTCCTTTTGCTGTTTTTAAGTACAGTTGAGTGTTTGTAACTCCCCCCATCGCTCAAAATGAATCGCCCCGATTCATCAATGTATTTTTGAAGTAAGGCAAGTCTTTCATCTAATGTCATCTCTTTTTGTGGAGCTGTTTGTTCGACTATATGTTGCATCGGTATATTATTGTTGATTTTTATTTGTTTTTTCTTAAAAAATAACGCTAATATAATAGTAATAATAATAATTATACTTATGATACTAATTCCAATTACTGACTGTGCTTTTGTTATATTTAAGTAATTTAATGTGTTAATATTCTCAAATTAAAATTTTAGTTCAGTGTTTGTGTCTATTATGTATGAATCAACAACATAATCATTTATGGTATGTGTTTTTATATAACTAAGTATTTTCTGAGTAGGGTTCGTATAATTCGTATTATCTATATTAATAGTTTCGTTAAATGTAATTAGGTAAATTCCATTTAATTTATCATTATTGACAGTATGGTTATTTTTTATTAAAATTGCTCCATCTTTTATTATTTCAAAATCTTTTTGTATTTCTTTTGTTTTATTACATATTGTAGGAAGTTTATTTAATAAATCTGAAAGACATGATTTTTCATAATTTATTTTACAAAAATGTATGTTTGTTTCTTGTTTACAATCTTTAATATTGTAAAATGTTTCATTGCATTTTGCTATGTTCTTATTAATTATTATTCTTTCATTATTTTGTTCAATTGCTCTTGTTTCAAATATTTTACAATTTTTATATATGATTGGGTATTTTATTAATATTATTACGACATCTTTAGTTTGAACAATCTTAAAATTACTAACGTCTAATAGATCGGATATTGACATGGTTCCATGTTCATTATTTGTTATTTGTTGAATATCTTTTTTATTCAGTATGATTGGGTTTATAACTTTAGCTTTGCTTAAAGCAATAGTTTGAATAAGGTTTTGTAATTCTAATATAATTAATTTATTTCTTTCTTGTAATCTTCTTGTTTTTAAGGTATTTTTTTCAGTATTCAAGATTTTAGTAATTTCTTGAATAGCTTGAAAGACCTGTGAATTGGTAGTTGCTTGTTTATTATTGTTATAGATTAGTTCATTTAATTTATTTTCTACTAATAAATGGTCATCATGGTCAGGTACTCCTGATATCCATTTAAGTATACTACCTATAGTATTGATTGATCTTTTGAACTTGGTAATTCTAACTGCGTCTATGAGTGTCCTCATTAAGGTTATTTCTGACATTATTTCTGTGTTTTCGTCTAAATTTTCTGAATTAAAATCATATCTTAAGTTCTCTACGTTTTGTTCTTTTTCTAATTCCGTTATGATTTCATTAATATAACTAATGTTTGTCATATGGAATAACGTTCCATATTCTTTATAAACTGCTGTATTACCATTTTCTAATTTTTTTGTTAATTCATCTATTTGATTCTGCTGATGAGCAGTAGCCTGTTCAATAGCTAATTCAATTATTTGTTTGATATCTATTGAAGTCATTTTAACACTTTTAATTTCACTTCTTTAAAATAAATAAATAAATGCTTACGATAATTTTATCCGCTTGTCTTCTTAGGATGCTGTTCTCCAATCTATTGTTGGATACTGGCTTTATAGAGCGAACGGGAATCACTTTGCTGGTTTCTTCCTTTTAGTTCACAGTTGTTAACTTCTTCAGGATACTTTGTTTTTCTCCTATCAATTAACAGGTTTGGCTGATAGCTTCAATTTCACTTTGAAAGTTTTTTTGTCTTTATTGTATCTACAAGTGTTTATGCAGATTTGACTATTTCATTCACTTTCACTTTTAACGTTAATAATGAGCTATCCCGGTTGAGCCCCCAATTATATTTATTCGTCGGAGAAGTAAAAGGTACAAAAAAATATATTTTTAAATTTTTATTTTTTCTAACAAATAATGACAATAGTTTTTGTTTTTGCTAATACAAACGTTAGGTTCGGTTTCTTAGCAACTACTGCCCGTCGTTCCTTCCGTGTTGAAGGTATTTATACTCATTATCCTAATGAGTCGGTTTCCTTATCTTCGATGTTTATGGTCATGTTGGTTACTTTGTGTAGCTGCTATTTGTGTAGGGTTGATTATAAAATCTGTTGTGAGTCCTATCTTGTTTGTGTAGGGTTGTTGATATTTTATTTGGATGTTTGTGGTTTGTGTTGCTGATAAGTTGTTTCTTATCTTTAGCGTTTATTTCCTTTTGCTGTTTTTAAGTACAGTTGAGTGTTTGTAACTCACGCTATCTATCACTGCAAGTTTCCACTTGCCACTGGGGATGACCCAATGCCCATAGTAATACCGGCAATTGCCAACTTTATCAACGACAGTAACTCATTTCAATACTAGACACTCAACTCCCTCTAATGGTGTCATTTTGGGGTTACGAATCGCAGTCCATAATGTGGAAGAGTGCAGAATCTTCTAAGAAAACTGAAAGTTCTATCCCCAGGATGGATCATAAAAGTACCGTAAACCATAAAGGGAAGTTTCGCAGTTCTCCGTCCGCCGTCACACTCTCTTGAGGGATATTACAGTCATTCGACTTTATTCTTCACACAATTTGATATTTGTTTTTTTTTTTGTTTTTTTTTTTTTTCTGGCTTATCCTTTGTATCCTATTTTCTGAATTTTATATTCCCACTCTATGGTTTTGTCATATTCGCCCTCCGGGTGTAAGTAGTTTCCTCTGTAAATGATCATCATACAAATGGGTCCGAGGACTAAAACCACAAACTGACCTCGAAAGGGAAACCAAACATTATTTTCGTCAAGTAAAGATATTGTGGGGAGCGGTATTGTCGGAGTTATTAAAATTATTAAATTCCTCTCCTAGAAACGGCGAACACGCGAGCAGACACAATAAACATAAAGTTGAATCTAAATTGCGAACGATGAATGACTTTTGTGGAAAGGAGTTTCATGCAGCCTGGCATTCCTTATTGGTTGCGAGTTTGAAGGTATTCCGCGTAACTGGTATAAAATTGCAGAGAGAAACGCAAACGTGGTTAGCAATGTGATAAAATAAATAAATAGCAAGGACAATGCCAACTTCTTTAACCATTCACGGTGTTTCTTCAATTCATGTAAGAAGCTATTGCAGAAGCTTTTTCAGCCAAAAAAAGAAAAAAAGAAAAGAGTTTGGCCCCAGCAAAAAATCAATTCAAACTGCTACGATAACACGGCAATTTTTGGGTCATTTAAATGCCCCTTTAACGTCAAAATTGCGTCAAAAGGCCGTCATTTTAATGCATTTCTGTGTGATCGCCATTTTTGGGATAACATTTTCGGCGGCATTTAAATGACTAGGAAAATGGCGGACCAAATGGCATGCATTTTGTGCCATTAAAATACCGGAAAACAAATGACCGTGTGATCGCTCTTTAGGACAAATGACCAAACTTTTTGGCTTTAAATACCAGCCTCAAGAATTGTTCGGTATTGAGAGAAACAAGATCGTCATCACTGCTTGCCAGAATACACACTGCCATATACTCCATATCCACAATTTCAACCATCATTGCAAAAGTTATTTTCGACATTTCTTTATTTATTACAATATTTTTTTTTTTCTTTTCACTGAATTTTAATTTAGTTAAAAAAAATCGTAGCACATGTTCGTGTATGCGTCTTCGTCAAGAGAAAAACACTAAATGACAGAAGCTATATTTTTCTCATTGGTCATTACAGTCTGATCGCAAAACAGATAAATGGCGTGAAATCGAAATAACAGGAAAGGTGACATTTTTTATTTTTATTGTCATTACCATGTAATCGTCATTTTTTCGATCATCATTTAATGGCACCCCAATTTTTGGGACAATAATGACGATGATGGTTATTTCGTGTGATCGCCATTTTTTTCGCAAATGACCGATTACGAATCGTAGCTTGAAAGTCACTCTAATGTGATGTTTTTTCCTGACGTTACAGCCTCATTTAAATGACTCGAAAATATGGCCGAAAAGTCGTACCTTCCGACGCGGGACTTTAGTAAATATCACGTAAGGAATTCCGACCGAAAAACCTACAAATTTGAAAAAATATGGTAGTCCACGGAGAGTGCGAGTGGGAAAAGAGTCATCGGAGTCATGACGGGACAATAAAAGTGGGTCGAAATGCTGCTTTCAAAAATGTTTCCTTCCCAAATTTAAAGCAAACAAATCTATATAAATACTGTTTTTCCCAACTGACAAATTTTGAACAACAAAAACAATTTTTGGAGTTTACCTCCTTAAGAAACGATCTGAGTTATAGGGCCCGGTACGGAAATTTTATGAGGAGTAAAATCAAGTGTAACACTCGAGCCAACGTAACGATAGTTTAATATTTCGATAGTATCGATGGTTTCGGAATAAAATTATCGATATCTACTTATCGATATCGAAACTGAGTTTTTGCTCAATCATAATTATGTGCGTTTCGATAGTATCGATAATTTTTTTGAAACATCGATAGTATCGATAGTAAAATACTATCGATAGACTATCGATGAGAGAGAGAGACTATATCGTTGGTTTAGACTTTATACTTTAACTTTAGAGTTCAGTTCAGTTGACGCAGAAACCTCAATGGTGGCGGTTGCAATGGTGTCAGCGCTGGTAGCTGCTTTTTTTAAAAGGGCAAACCATCAAAGTGAATGCGTATGCATTTGCAGTGCACTGCTGTTTTATGATGCTTTCCCTTTCCGATTTGAGAGTGTGGATGAGGGGTGGGTTTTGTAATGTATTCTTTTTCTGCCTTTTTGGTTCGATTTCATGATATTTTCAGGTTTGGTTTTGCTGTCTGTTGCGTTTATGAGATGAGCAGGTACCTTTGTGTGTAGTTTGGATGTGCATTTCTTTTTCTGTGGAAGAACTTCTGCATTACGATTTGCGAGATTTTTCAATTCTTGTTTGAGCACATATGAATTCAAAGTTTGATTTCTATCTTCTATGGGCATTATGACTAATTTACTCGGTGTGTTTAAATTGTTGTGGGGGTAGAATTTTGGAGGGAAAAGTTGTAAACTAAATTGCAAATTTATTTAAAAATTCACATCTGTTACTGTTGAATGTTGATGTTGCTCTCAGTTATTAGTAATTATTATTTTATACTTTATGTAATACGCTTTTATTGAAGTAATATAAATAATCCGAACAATTACAGATATATATTTGTTTCTCTTTTTATTTTAGAAGATGCGTTAATTTACTCTCTTTTTCTATTCGACATATATATCATAATTATCGTTCTTAAGGTAACCTCCAGTCGTGCGTCGGATCTGACACACACGTTTAAAAAAAAAACGTATCCAACAGTCCCGAAATATGTGTAAACACCGTGCGGTATGTGTCTGGCTTGATACACGTCATTGAGAAAAGAGGGAATTGTAATAAGTATTCTTGATATATTATGAAATAACAAAAACATGCTTTATTTCACATCAACAAAAAGCTGAAATTAATATGCCCCAGCTCATAAATGTATGCAATTATAAAAACGTATGCAATGATAAAATGTATGCAATGATAAAACACAGTGACGCATTTCCGTCCCCGCAAGTTAAATTTGTGGAATTACTCCACCAGATTCCAACAACGCGCGCTTAGATGTTTACGCATCAAAAAGAATTTTAAATTTAAAAAAATATATTAACTGAAAGTAAAAAAAAAAATAATAAAAAAAATATAACAATGTTTTGTAATGTAAAAATAATGAGTCAAAATTAAAACAAAAAACTCAAACTTAAGAAAAACCGCGCTGAAGGAACACTTTCCAAACAATTTTTTTATTTTGAAAAGCAGAATTTTGAGAAGCGAATTTTGAAAGCAGAATTTTTCAAAAATAATTTTAACCCATTCAGAGTTTTGACCCCAACCTCAGGACAGTATCAGAGCTTTTAATAAATCTTTGATTTTGTCATCAGATTCACCGGGCAAAATATTAGTTACTACGGGAAAAACCACAGGTACAAGTGTGCACGGACAGTGAAGGTTAAAAATGATTATTAGTAAGGCCCAGAGTTTTCGGTCTAGATAACCTGAAGCAAAAAAAAAAGTGCGTACGACTCAAGATCAAAGAGAATAGAAGGCAACAGTGCCTCAATCGAAGTCCGTTCAAAGATCGGACCTTGTTTCATGATATCCCTTTCTAGGACCTTGATATTGTCTTTAAAATAGCGTCAATATTTTTTAATCGTAATTATGCCATGGAATTTTGAATTTTTTTTAAATATTCAATACCAACTTGTGTCACAATGGTCCTACCAAATTTTCTCCCTTCATTTGTATGAATCAGTTTCGCGACACATTACCGCTGAATTTAAATTTAATTCTAAAAAAAATACAACTGTCCTTTTCTATAATTTCGTCAGTTAATATTGTTTCTGTAGGTTCTGGCTGAAAATAAACATTTTGTATCTTACATTCGACTGCTTTGGTACCATCTAAATAATTCAAATGTAAATTGATATAATTTTTGGTAATTTGTCTAATGGATGTATTCAGATGCGTTTCTCCCTGTTGTGCTGTCTACATTTTGTTATATGGATTTTTATCTATGTAAATGCTGCCAACCACACATATTTACACAGCATCTCTGTTTTTTGACTACCTTTCATCCTGGCTGTTACAGAAGATAAACAAAACCGAAATGGAAACAGAAGACAAAGCCCGCGATTTGTTATTTATCCATCCACAACTTTCTCGTCACACAATTTAATTAATAAAACCAGACCCAGAAGCTTTCAAAAAATTTACATATACACTCCAACGATGACAAACATTTGACGTGTTTTTTATTTTTTTAGTTTTCCTTCTTTTTTCTTTTTTTTTTTTCTCTTTTTTTTGTGTAAATTTAATTAAATTATTTTGTCATCTTTTCGGCGAGATAACACAAAACTGGATTTAATCTTCAAGTTTGTTCTGTCAGAAACTCCTGTCATGGAGAAAATTCCTTGTGCCATCGCACACAATTTTCCTTACAGGAAAATAGAAGAATGGAAAAATTGAAAACAAATATAAAGCATGCACATCAGTAAAAGTCAAATGCCAACAGCATCTGTTCGTTTTCATGGAAAAATTTCCATCCTGTATGAGAGCTGTCTGCCCTTACAAAGGACACGCACGCAGAAAATTGATATGAATTTAGAACAGTTGCATTAGGAGCGAGATATCCGTTTAACCAAGCCATCTCCCACATCTATACAAATATAGTAACGACCGGATGGATGGATGCAATGCAAATGCATCTTTTCATCGTTGTGCTCTTGTTCGTTTTTGGGTCACTGGGCTAGTACATTGGAGATGTGTGTTGCGGTTGGCAACGAAGAAGAAGAAATCTCTTTCCCCACATTACACAAATATCCTTTCTGATGCATGTACCACAAATCAAACAGACACTGGATAGCTTGACTTCGAGTGAAGTCCCGACATCCCACCTCATGTCCTCTGGTGCATGCATATATCTATCAAGGAGACTGTCGAGAAAGTTACACGATTGAATTGTGCAGGACTGCTAATATTGGTTATTTGCTGACGATGATGGCGGCTGCGGGGTAGATGTTAAAAAGTCAAGAATACAGCTATTGACCTTAAATTAGGCAGCCCATGACGAGGAATTTATTATCGCGCAGGGGCTATTCCATTCTGCTCGGCTCACTGAAGCTTGTTCACATAAAAACCCATGATGAGGAAGAAAAAAGCTTGCGGTCCTTTTGTGTTACAGACACTTTGATGATTCTTGGGTGTGTCGAGAGAAGGAAACGATGGTACATTTGAATATCAATTCATTTCCGCTTCGGTAGGTACTTTTAGGAACACACTCTGGAACGAGTTCGACCGGGTACGAGTTGAAATTCAGTTTAATTGCTTTTATGTTCGGATTTTGTCTGAAGTGAGTTTCCTCTTCGTTTGGCTACGGACTTTCGTAGGGATTTATGGGATGATTGATGGAAATATTGAATTTATCTTCTAGCTGAGTGTGAATTTATTTAATGCCACAAATTGCAGAGACCAGTTGCATGAAGTTTTGGACGTCGGTCGTAAGGTCTGACTTGATGGAAAATCAAGGGAAGTTACTGGAGCTTGTGAAGTGAAAGATAACACATGACTGGAGTCTTTTGAATGCTATTTCAAGTGGAAATGCCTTGCAAACATTAAGTGATTTTAAGTGATAGGCCGGTATAATCGGATCTTTGGCTGTCTCTAGGACAAAAGCTTATGATGCGACCTTAAGTCAGTAAAAACGGGCTTCTTTATCAGTGTTTGTTAAATACAATATGTAGACCAATTAGATCCAGCGCTGTTCGAATATCTATATATTAATCGCCGAAACAATTTCTATCAGAACATTTTAACCCTACATAATGAAGACCAATTCCTTTTTTTTTTACCAAATTGAAGCGTGCAATGGATCAATCGAGAAAAATAATAATTTCAAAAACCACTGGGCGAATCTAGTATAATATATTAATGCCACTTCAAAGAAAGTAAAGTTGCTTGAATGAGCGCAAGTTTTAAATTCCGGGGAATTTCCTGTGATTAAAAAGTATTGAACTACAAATTTGGCAAGCCCCGAAAAGCACCATTGCGATTATTATCAGTCATGGATCGCTATACAAACGGAAAGCGGGTTTTAAATATTAAAAACTAATTTCAAATATGATGAATATTTAGTGAAAATATTTTAAAGCATTTAATCGATAAAACTTACTGAAATGTTCTAAACCGAAAATTCGATGGTTCAATTGTGAACGAAAGAACTGGAATATTTTTTTTTTACGCAAGATTCGGTGATGGACAATAATGGCCAACCTGGAATATTTACTCTGTGCTTTCGTTATGAGATTTTGGTTTTACAAAATATTGGATTCAGCTATTGGTTAATTATCTTTAAATGTATATTCACCGCCCTATACTTATAAAAAAATTAAGACACGACTTTAAATTTAGAGAAGCTGTACGGAAAATAAGCTATTTTGAATTACTACAATTTAAAGTCAGAACTAAAAATATTTATTGGTAGGTAAGACTCTCTGAAAAAAATTTGTGCGACTGTATCCAACAGTCCCGAAATATGTGTATGTGTAAACACCGTGCGTGCGGTATGTGTGTGGCTTGATAGACGTCATTGAGAAAAGAGGGAATTGTAATAACCGTATTCTTGATATATTGTGAAATAACAATAATTTATTCGTTCTGTGCTAGTTTCGGAAGAATAGATACAATCGGATTGTGGTATCTGAAGTAAGATATGTACATTCAAGACTGTAATCTATCTAGATTACGCTGGAAGATAGCATCGATGGTTGTTCCATATCGTGTTGTTGATATTTTCCGGTTGGAGTTCATTTGAAGATTAAATTTATCTTGCATAAAATCAATAAATGGTTGAGCTTCTGGAGTTGCAAAATTGATATTGAAGTCTCCGCTTATGATCATTGGTAAAAGATGATAATCTCCCTGCAGAATTCTTGAAATTTCTTCTGAGTACGGTGCAAGGACGAAATGGAGAAATTTTATTTCACATCAACAAAAAGCTGAAATTAATATGCCCCAGCTCATAAATGCAATGCAATGATAAAAACGTATGCAATGATAAAATATATGCAATGATAAAACACAGTGACGCATTTCCGTCCCCGCAAGTTAAATGAGTGGAATTACTCCACCACATTCCAAAAAATGTATGCAGTGATAAGACACAGTGACGCATTTCCGTCCCCGCAAGTTAAATGTGTGGAATTACTCCACCAGATTCCAACTACGCGCGCTAAGATGCTTACACATCAATAACTTCAAACTACCGAACAGAAAACCAGCGAGAGCGACGTTAAAAAGTAACGATTGGTTTTGATCACGGATATCGTTTTTGAGCCACTATAAAAAAATTCTATTTTTTAGGGTTTTTGTCAATGTTTTTAAAAACTAGAAGTATCCATTTTGAATGTCAAAAAAATGTACTATTAATATAAATAAAGGGCGAATATAAATTGACAGTGAAATTAGTTTTATTTTTTTTTTTGTCAAAAATGGAGCTAAATTTCGCCGTTCCTGCAGTCAATGACCGACGTATCCAATTAATGATCATTGAAATATTGGCACCAGAATGATATAATAACCTCCTGAAAAATGGCGCTACGTGTAATGGTTTGCGTTAGGCTATTGAGTTACTGGACTCTATCTAACAATAAAAATAATTGCTATAAACACGCACGACGTTCGACTTTACATGCAGTAAAACTTGGGTGAACTCAAAGTGACAGTCTGACGAACTCTTACCCCCAAATAACCTGACTCGTCTGCTTCATTCTACAAAAACTGCTTCCGCAGTTTAGAAATAAAAAGGTTACACCCCCTTAAAACATACCACAACATTCATCTTAATGGCTTTGCAAACAAAATATTACCGTGTTTGCATTTCGCAGGATATCCCTTCCTAAGCCAACCGACAAACATCGCTAGAAACTCTCCCGAAATGCCTAACCTATAACAAGCAATAAAATGGAACGCCCTTCACGCGCGACATCCTCCATTTGAAGATTTCCAACACACAAAACATGGTAAACATTATCGATATCGATTTCCGCGAAAGTTACTACACAGAAGCACACATAACCCATATCAATGTAAACACGAAACAGGAAACCTCTTTTTTTCACGTCTGCAAAATTCATGTTGTTTCGACTTTAACGGTTGTTGTATCGATAGGATATTGTTTCGTCCCTGTTGCCGTCATTGTTCATGTTCAGTTCAGTGTTGTGTTCATGTTCAATTGCCAGCACACACCACTGTTGCTTTTGTTGCAACAATTTAATTTCATTAATGTCATCGTTTATTACCGAAGCAATTAACTTGCGGCCAACCGACCGGTAAGAGCAATCGATATGTGAATGAGGTTTTTAGACCACAACAGTGCACAGCCGCCTCTGGCCAGGATAAATTAAGCGACTTGAAGCGTTAAACGAGCTGAGTGTCCACATGTGAATAATTGCAATGGGTAGTCGATTAACTATTGAATTACTGTGCGAACAACAATTGGGATGGTCCGGGCGGCCGTCGGGAACATCTCTCTGTGCGGCGGTAAGGAAGAAACTGAATTTATGACCAACTTCGTCTGAATCGGAATCGTTCTAAAGGTATCGCTGGTTTCTCATATCCATAACTAATTGTGGTCGTGTTCATAGTTAGGTATATGGTAGCTCGGAATGGATAAGGCAAACTGTGTGTAGCTTGAGTTGACAGTTCTATTTCAGGCAGGGGTATGAATGATGAAGGTGTCCAGGTGCATATATGAACATTTCTGGCAGCGTTAGCACTTATAACTGTCGAAGTGGTGGTGGACTTTGCCAAAAAAATAAGTTCTTTGTGTGTTGTTTTGAAAGTTGCACAGGACCTTGATTTACCAGTTTTTGATCCTTTCTTGGTTTAACTGAGAGTACTTGGTATTTGGATTACTTTCATTTTCAGTAAAAATGACAAAGAAAGAGAATGTTTCGTGCGACACAGTCGTCGATATTAGGTTTGTTCCTTTACTTTTGTAGTTAGAATAGAAAAGACTTTCAAAATGGCAGTAGTGGGGATAAATTCTCTCAGACAGAGAGACACTTATGAAAAAGCTAGGGCACGCTTTTGTAGAAATCTACGAAAAATGGCAGATACGCTATTCAATAACCCAAAAAAGTGGTACGAAAAGTCGTTAAAATGTCTGATACACTCGAAGAGTTGGCTAGTTTTACAGAGTTGGTACTAATTGAACACTACAATCGTCCGATAAGAGGAAAAAGCGACACGAATTTCGTCGCCACTTTCAAAAAGAGTCTTAAGGAGAACATTCAATTCTATTTTGCCGCCTGTTGATACCATTTTAATACGCAAGAAATCAAAACAAATGCACGTGCACGCTAAATAGGATAACAAGTTTCAAATCAGCTGTAAATTGTAAGCTGACTGAACTTTTCCAATTCTTACACCAAGAAATTTGTTGAGTAAAAATTCCTAAGATTCTCAATGGAGGTGTAATTTCTTGCTCTCCCTCGATGACGCTCTCTTTACTCGCATTGAGTAAAAATTCGTAAGAATTAGTAAAAATTCGTCAGATTTAAGAGTAAAGCAACAGACCTATTTATTCACTTTCAGACTTTATTAAGGCTGTCCATAATTGACAGTAGACAGTAACTTTCTTACTGGAAGACCAGTTATAATAAATATCTTGGACGGTGGCTTACGAAGCATTACTGACTCCAAAGGCTTGCTTAGGAGCAGGTGTGAACTGTGAAACGTGATGCCTAACCAACCAACAAAACCATTAGCGTATAGTCCCCAACATTAAATGGAAAAGACATGCGTCGAAGCGTCACATGCGAAATGAGAGCTTCTGCGAAGTAGACAAATGAGCTATTCGATTGGGCTTTCGATTCACTCTTAGATTTCAGATTTCGTGTGTCTAATCGAACATAAAAACGTCACTTGCTCTTTTTACCCGACTGTACACAGAGAGGGTTATGTGTTTCGCGCGTATCCTATGTACGTTCCTACGTGACCTCCTGTGGCCTAAACGGCTTGACCGATTTTAAAGAGTGAGGTGTCACTAGATTCGTATTCTTCCCCGGAGTGTCATAGGCTAAACAAATAATTATAAAAATATAAATTTAAAAAAAAACTAAAAAAAAATAAGTGTCACACAGTGAGAAATGCCAAGAGATGGAATACACTGAACTGTGGAATAAATTACTTTCTGCTGTATTCACAATCGCGGTCTTGTAGAGTGTTAGGCCCGGTTCGCCAGGGTGTTCACCATTTTCCTGTGAACATTTTTTTTTTTCCACTTCGGTCCATGCAAAAATAAAGATTCCAACCGCTATACCGACAGAAATATCAAATTCTGAAGATTGGTGCATTTTTGTTTGTTTTTGTTGTAGGACTTAAAACAAACATCCTATCTCAGCGAAAGTAAAGTACAATAACTAGTGTCACCTCCTCCAAGTCAGTCTGACATTATGCAGGCGTTTGATAAAGTGCTAGTTGATATCTCTGTTTTGTTTTTTTTTTATCTCAATTTGGGGAGAAATCTCGTGAATCGTGTCCTTAGGGCTCGATTCTGTGTCAAATTATCCGGGTTACTGGTGAATAAATCCTTAAATATGTACTACAAAAAGTGAACTACTGTGATCTACAAAATTGGGTCGGGCATCAAAAAAATGTTGAGACTCATTGTGTCCTGATTTCGCTGTTGTTGAGTTTTTGAGACTGCGAAAAACGTAACGGCTGCCCGGATTTCGTTCAAACTTCGGATTTGGAGTTATGGGCTTACATTTCGTATTAATCTTAGAGTGTCTGCAGTCATGAATTCAATTGTTTTAATTGAAGTAATATTATTTTTATTGCATAAACATATCGAACACTATTTGATACCGGCAAGAAATAGATAGCTACAATCCTAAGACACTGACAAATAAATATACTGTACACCATTCACAAAAGAAACTTTTTTTGTGTATTCTTCTAAATATATTAAACTAAAAAGCTAGAAATAAAAAAGTTAATTTAAAAAAACCAAAAAACCCGACTTACTGTAAATTTAAAAAGATTAAAACAAGACACTTTCAAGTATAACTGATTGGCAGTCGGAGGCTGCGCATATTTTTGATAGATTGTCTAGGTAGTCTCCGATTGTCAATCAGTTATACAGGGTGCGCCAGAGAAACTTACTTATTTGAAAGGTCAATAAAAACAAAAGTACTTCAATTATTGTTTTAATTTTTTATTTTTATTTGAGAATACAATATCCCATTTTTTTTTTCATACAGTCTTGAAAATGACATCGGGTAAATGGCGACCCCCATTGCGCATACACTGATGAAGTCGATTTTTGAAATTCGTATCCACTCTTTGCAGCATATCAATCGGTATGTTGGCAATGGCGTCGTGAATGTTGTTCTTGAGGTGTGCTATGGTCCGTGGTCGATCGACATAAACCAGAGATTTCAAATAACCCCATAAAAAGAAACAGTGGTTTCAGAAATTCCCATAGCAGCTGCGTGTTTGCGAGCCGAACGCCGGGGAGAACGCACAACTGACTGCCTCACTCTTTCGACATTTTCCGGAGTTCTGATGGTCCGTTGAAGTCCATTTCTGGGTTTAGCGACACTTCCACACTCCCGAAATGAGTTAACCCACGACAGAATCGAATTACGGCCAGGAACGAGTCTGTGAGGAGGAATTTCAAAGCGAGCGCGGAAGGCACGTTGCGTAGCAACAATTGAGCGACCGGTAGAAAAGAAGGTCTCGACTGCGAAGGCACGCTGCTCTCTAGACCAGAGCATGATGGCAACTGACTGGTAGGAGCAACAAATGTGGGAACTTCCCCCTCCAGATGCGCCCCCTCTCGCCCCTCTACCCGCCCAACTCATCGCGCGGGAATTTTTTCAAATAAGTAAGTTTCTCTGCCGCACCCTGTACTTGAAAGTGTCTTGTTTTAATCTTTTTAAATTTACAGTCAGTCGGGTTTTTTGGTTTTTTAAATTAACTTTTTTTGTGTTGATATTCGTGCGATTCGAATATGTGCAGCTTTCGACACTTTTCAAAGCGTTTTTCATTCCCTGGTTAAATTTTATATTAAAACATTCGAAATTATAATTTGCAGCCCGATTTATTTCTTAATATTTAAACATAAATAATTTACGCAAATAAATCCACCCGATGCAAGATGGATCAGTTCTATTTGGGCTTAAGAAGAAAATCAATTTTTTTTACTGCTGGATTTTGAGAACAAGTGACTTCCTATCCATTATAAAGGGTGCGGGCCATCTTGTAGTTTCTTTTAAAATCATAGGTGATCTTGACACTGACAGCTGTTTCCCGCTCAAAATCTTGGCAGAAAGTCAGTATCATACCTCCGCGGAACGAAATGAGCCGCTTTACGATTTAACAACGTTGGGAAATATTGAAAACTTATTTCCAAAGTAGTATAGTAGTAGCCCAAACAGTGCGTTTTTTGAAAAGAAGTTTTGGCCGAAATGGAGCACCCACCGCACCAGCTGTACGCAAGTTAGTGCAAAAAGTTCGTGAGATCATGGTCCCCCTCATCGTACAGTGCGCACAGATGAGAATGTGGCTGCTTTAGCCGAGAAAGTGAGACTCCATTTCTTTTTCAAAAATGAGGCTGGGAACAACTTCGGTCAACGGTAGGCGTTACAGAGCCATGTTTACCGAATTTTTTTTTTTTTACTGAAATTGAAGACATAGATTTGGACGACCGCTGGTTTATGCAGGATGGCGCGCCATGCCACGCAGCCCTTTAACCCCTTTGGACTTTTTTTTTTGTGGAGAACTGTGAGGAACCGATGTTAGGCCAACAATCCGGAACCGATGCAAGTACTTAAGGCCAATATCGTCCAAGCGATTCGTGCTACAGCCCGAAAGCATCAACAAGGTCTTGGAACATTAGAGTGACAGAATGCGCTACTGCGAAGCCAGCCGAGGCAGCCACTTTAACGATGTTGTGATGTTCGATAATTAATGGGAATGTTTGCTCTTACTAATAAAGCCATAATGCAAGGAACAAAATTTAATTTTGTTCATTTTACTGCATTTTTAAAAAGAAACTTCTACTTGGCCAACCCTGTATGTGTAGACTGCGATGTTCTTGAAAGGAAACCCCCAGTTTCCCTACCTTAAGCCGAGACTATAGCTCTTCTGCAAGCGCTGGATCCCTTAGCATAGGGTCAGTTGGAAGGTTAGATAAATCAATTCTCCATAAAGACGAACATCAACCCATCTCTGGGGCTATACTGTACATAAAAACTCACCAAATCCTACATTGACTTGGATAAAAGAACGCCTCGGAGTTAAATGGAATAAAAACGCAGGCGCAATGTGAAAACTAACTCAGTAGTTTGTCCCTTAAATTGTGCTATCAATTTGAAGGGAATGGTATGTTGCTGACTTCGTGGCTTGGCTGTCAATGAGGATTGCACGCAGGATGACAAACGACTATCGAAGTGTTGCTGCGTTGCATGATACAATATGAGTGAAATGGAGAACAGAAGGACGAATAGGAACTTTAAGTGCGGACATACCAAAATACCAGCAGTTGTCCCAACTGACATCAAGGTCAAGTCCCGAACCACTTTGCAAGTCCTCTGCAATTCGTCACATCTTTCTTCAAATAAAAACCCTATTCAGGGTAACTAATTACTAAATTAATAGCCGCAAGCGTTTGCTAATGTTAATGTCACATCCATTTCAGAGTCCTTGTCGCCTTCTTTATTTCTTACACAATACACATGTAACTGTTGACTGGGAACTAGTTCGTGAGTGATTTTTGCGGGTATGCAGTGACCAATTAATCCAATTTTGCCGAGTCAACCCCAAGGTATTACTCAAACATGGGTAATTGAAATGTCAGAGCTACCATTAAGGATATTCATGGCACATAGCTATGACAAAGTTCAAACCATCAGCAACGTCTAGACGATTGGATCCGCGCGCGTGTGTATGTTTTATGCCCTTTGAATACTTCATGTGAAGTCAGTCTGTATTCCGAGAATTTGATTACACCCATTAATCATTATCCTATAACTCTTGGCATAAATAATTTAATCCGGAAAAAGCATAACCATTCCATCTTTCCTGAAGGGTATTACCATTCCGGTCCCTAATCCCTAACCAAAACATCATCACGTTGAGCTTACTCGTTGCGCCATCAATCATAGCATTCTTATATATTATGACTCCCAGTGGGCCAGTTGTAGCGTGCGCTGTCTTCGCTTGACCTCTTCGTCCTTTTTATTTGCACTCGAATTTTGCCAAACGTGTGCATGAAAGACCATTGCACCATCAACACCTTCGATTCTCGAGAGCTTAATATTATCAATCGCAATTGCCCCCAATAGACCAATTGCTCTATCCCTCTGTATCTGTGTACGGTCCAACCTTTAACAGGGCTCGTGTGCGGGTAGCGCTATCCTTTGAATTCAATATTATAATCGATATCGATGTTGTTATTTATTCTGTCCTTCCTTGTTTCATTGCAGATTCCTTTGAAATAACTTTATCTCCGGAGGATACGGTAAGTAGGAATGTTAAAAAAAAATAAAAAAAATAAACAGATAAACAACTTACGTAAACGAGAAAAGGTAAAAAGGATAACGAAAGTTTATCCACAACTAATGTACACACAACTCGAACTGTTTTTGTTTTTCTATATACAGCTAGCGGAATCTCAAAGGTCCACTGTGAACAGCTCTACGTACAACAAGAACAACAACAGAAAGAGCAACAGCAACAGTAACAAGGACGATGTTGAATCGCTGTCGGGTTCGTCATCGTCTATCGGAAGTATTGCCAATAGATTGGCATCTGATGATGGCGTTGCTGATGGTGATGAAGGACCTGATGCCGATACTGACGACGATAATGGATCCAATGAAGAATTCAATGCCAGCCAACGGAAATTTAATAATGCAGCCGATGCTGATAGAGAAGCACCAGCGGAATCAAATAGAGCATTAGTGTTTGGTATCCTTCGGGAGGGCGAAAACGAAAAGGATTTTATTGGAGATACTAAACCAAGTGCCCCTCCAACTGAGTCAACACCAGCGCCATGGAATGCCAACGCAAATGATGACGATGATGACGATGAGGACGAAGATGTCGATGAGATCCTGCAGCCGATGACGATATCATCGGATAAGCGTCATTACAATTCGAATAATGGTGCACGTGCGACGGGTTCGGGTCAGGGCTACCCAATGGAATACCATACGAACGGTAATAGCGATGAGGATGGGTCAGCTGGCTATAAGGAAACTTCCCTAACGAACCGTATTAAGTCGGGTGAGT
The DNA here is from genome assembly GCA_946477585.1 of Cheilosia urbana. NCBI lineage: Eukaryota > Metazoa > Arthropoda > Insecta > Diptera > Syrphidae > Cheilosia > Cheilosia urbana. The sequence continues at coordinate 10,009,640 of OX297854.1, read as the reverse complement.
CTTATCCTTTGACAGTACTCGTATGGGACGAAGGGGGATGTGTTGTTGCTAATAAAGTACAGTATGTGGGGGAAGTTCGAGATCACTTATCTCGGGTAAATTGGACTTTACATTTATTTATAATGAATGATGAGTAAAGCAGCAAACCGTAAACATTCGTTGGAGATCTATGTAGTTTGAGGTGACTTTCGAGAGACATATCTAGATGATAGCCACTTTCATTGTATCGCTGAATCACTTTGAATGAAATTATCGGCCCTAGCGGGGTATCGGTCGGAACGGAAAATTCTCCGATTTTATACGATATGGAGGATTTTTGCTGCGAGGTATTTTGCGATCAACTGTTCGGAGGATTGTTCCGACATTTTGTAATTCATATCGGCGAATTCGTGCGATGAAGCGAATTTTTTTTTTTTTAATTTTCGACAGCTGAATTCCGATATCCTCCGACAGAAATTGGTTGCGGAATTTGTTTACTATTTAGAGTGTGGTGCGCTATACGCAATCGCAATTGTTTATTTCTCTTCCGAAGTCGGACACCTCGAATGGAATTTGGGCCTACGAAAGAGTATGCGTTGCAGAGAATTTTCCGTTCCGACAGATACCTCGCTAGGGCTAGGTATATCTAACAACAGCACTTATTCCCCTAAAACAGCCATCGATGTCCTTGGGCTGTGAGCCGTTGCTTCGTTCGATTGGTACCAAATGTTCTCTTAGCCTAACGGATTAAGGACAGACCCATGTTTGAGGGTGCAAGATTTAAGCTCTCACCGTCTCAATGCTCTGTTGGGCTGTAGGACTCCTTTTTTTTTTTTTTGTCTTATCACAAAAGTCCATATTCGAAGTTCGTTTGAACATAGTGACCCATGTAAGACATTAGATTTCGGTCCCGAGAAGGACCCAATGGAGCTTAATTGATGCGATTTCGGGATTTACGCTGATGGGTTGCATATCATAAAATCTGTTAGCAAAATCGGTTTCGATGAAAAACGCAAGTTCCCTGATGATGTCAACTGACATGGAGGGGAAAAAACTTTAGGACCATGTCCGTTAATTCAAATCACTCCGGAATTAAAAAAAAGGAAGTTGTTCTCAGCATGGGGTTTTTTAAATAGTGGCTACTGTACTTGTACTTTTGCAAAGTACTTATCACCTCCGCTCTTTTCTGACAATATGCCTTTTAGCGTATAAGTCGCTTGCTCTGAGGAAAGCTGCAGAAATTAGTGCCTTAAACACTTCGGTCTTAGAGCATGATAGAGGGTTCCCGAAATATCTTATCGGTAAATTGATTACCTGTGCAACTACAGCCATCATGTTGTTAGTGCCCCACCAACATGGCCTTAACATCAATATATATATATTGATAGCAAAATGTCAAAAGCCGAATACAAAACAGGACTCTGATTAAAGCAAACAACATACTTACCATGGAAGAACATTTACCGCCCCAACTGTCTACACAGGTGGCCAATATATTCATATTATTTCACCGACCTGTTTGAAATCTCAATCAATGACAGCACATCCAATTATGATGTCAATATCCCCAGGAACTTAGAAGGCACAGCACCTCAGACATTATCTTTGATCAAATTTCTAGCATAAACATATTGATGTTCCAATTTTGTGTCCTTAATGATAGTGCCAGACCTCTTAGGCAACTCCACTCACATTGACATATCAATTTCTGTAACCTCACATTTTATCTCCGAGAACAATAACTTTATCTATCCTTCTCCCGTACAAAAGCTATGCCCATCCAGAATGATATAATCTCTTGCGACATCTCATTTCGTTTGTCTGTGTTAATATTTTGTTTGTGTATCTCTACTTTCAGGTTACTCATCCGCCTTCGAGCAGCACAAAGCCCTCATAAGGAATAGCAAACGTTACGGACACAAAAGTCACAAGAAGAAGTACAAGGATTACTTGCATTATAATCCACCAACAACGACGACAGCAACACCATCGTCAACAACGACACATGGTCCTTTGCAACAAAGGATTGGGCTGGCTCGTGATAGGATTTACAACTCTGACGACATGCCGAGACCATACTATCCGGGTCGTGTGAACTACTTCATGAACACGGACGACTACGACGACAAGAAGGATCAGAGGAGTTCGAAGAACTACCACAGTCCGTCATACGCGAGACACTATCAGCAGCACCATAACAGCGGACACCTACGCAACGGCGGCCGCTATCGACACCTCGGAGTGCAACGAAAAAACCAGCGCCCTCACTCGTCCATGTACCCCGACTACAGTATAATGAACTACCACCATCTCGGATCGAGAGCTAAGCAGCAACACCAGAAGGAGCTCGAGAAGAAAATCGACGAATACTCGCAGTACTACAGCAAGTGGCCGCACCTGACTCAGGTGGAAGATCAACTCTTCGAAGACGAACACACCGACGTGCTATATCCCGACGGCGATGGTCTGTCGTCCAACCCGGGCGAGCTAGTGTTCGCCGCTGAGGATGACGATGGGAGTGTCTCGGACAAGGACGAGGAAGATCCAAACCTGCCGCCGTACATCAAAAAGTATCGACGACGCAATAAGCAGCTGATGGACCTTCTGGAGGGAACTCGGCCTCCGTCTACTCCAGCCCCCCAGTGGTCAAGTTCGGTACTGAAACCCGGCCCCATCGAGGGCAACCATCTAAATGTCTCTCCCAGGCATCACCTTCGCCAACACCGTGCACATCACCACCATCGACAGCATCGAAATCAATTGCGTTCGCATCGACACAAGCACTCCAAGTGGCCGATTGAGGACCTCTTCGAAGAGCAACGCGCCAACCCCAACAACCCGAATCGAACGACTACCTACAACATTCCAACACCATTGACCAGCACGACAACTACTTCCACGACAACGCCATTTGACGAGCATCTCAAGCTCCTGCAAGAGAACAAACTGCCAGCCGAAGATGTGAGCATTTCGCGAGAACTCTATGACTGGGCGATAGAAATCGGTCGCAATACTCCCGACAACGACGACTACGTCGATCACAATCCAAACGGCCTGAACAGTTGGAAGACCAGTCGCAACCCCAGACCAGCAAAATCACTCACAACAACAACGCTACGTCCCGTGGCCACGGTTCGCAGACCCAACGTTTACGGATCGATCATGAAATCCCCGCCGCTTGTAAAAACAAGTACTGCGAAACCAATAAACTCATTTGTCTATCATAGGGTTGTCGAGGCACCGCGAGTTGTCGGTGCCGGACAAACGGGACGAAAACAACGTCTGCCCTTTGTAGCGATAACCGACAGGCGCCTTGAGACCACCAAAAAGGGTATGGGCAATGCCGGTGTGCTCGCTCGCAACGACTTTGAACAGAATCACTTTCCGATGCCTTAAACAAATAAAATAAATAAAATAAAAAAAATAAAATAAAACCAAAAATTACAACAAAATTAAATAAAAAACTAAATTAAATGGAAAAATGTTAAATTACAAGTGAATTTTATGAGAGTTGCCTTGTTTGATTTTGTTTAACCTAAGAGGGGACTTTTTTTTAAATGCCTGAAGTGGTTTCATCAGCAGTTTTTTTTTTTTTTGACGTACATATAGGTTTTTTTTAATTCCCAAGGAGATGTTTTCACTTTTTTCTACAGATCTCACAAAAGCAATATTGTAACAGGTATCACCCTTAATAAAGCTTCTAGAACTATGGCAGGGAAAGGTAATTTGCACCTCTAATGACACCGGAAAGGGTTGCCGTGCTACCTTTTACAATTGATTGCTTTTGTGATTTTTATAAAAAAAAATGATTGTGGCCTCATTTAAAAGCTTGTGGCAATCGTTTGCCGTAAGACCTTCTAAAGATCCCCTCAAACCATCTATACCTACATACAAATTTGTCCTCGCGACTGACTAATTGACCAACACACGGTCCGAATCTCTAGTCGGAGAAGAAGGGATTGTTGGGTGTGAACATTTTTCAAAATTTTATAAAACAACAATGACTCACGATGCATTTGATTTAAATCGTTGCACATTGGCGGACAATTGGAAATGTTTAGACTGGTGTTTTAGCATTACTAAAACTGCTACTAAAAAGTTTTCGCAAAGACACATACGTACCGTTTTAAGCGGAGTTAATTATTTTGCAAACAAATTGTAGTAAGTTGAAAATATTTCCGCTCAAACGCACTTAAATACTTATTCTTGTGATACTTTATCGAATGCTGGTTTTAAATCTATAAAGAAGTCTCAAGCCCTTTGCTTTCAACATGACTTTTGAACTACGATAGTCTAAGGTTGCAGTATTGTCAACCGTGGATTTATGTCTCCTCCTTCTTGTGCATAGACAATATTTAGTTTTGCCCACATTAAACGCTTCTGTTTACATCATTGAGCTGCTTAAACGAAAGAATTTCGTAGCCCTATGATGTAATCTAGTCATGGCTATAGAGTAGCCTCTCTCTATAAATGCTTTCAAAAGAGGCTTAAAGAATGAGAAAAGAATGTGAGTAGCAATTGATACTTTTAGGGTTTTAGGGTTCCAGTAGACAAAATTAAATCGAGAGTCATTTTTTCTGACGTAAAACTGCAGTGGTAAAGGCGAATCATGTTTTTTCTAAAAGGGTTTTAGGCGTTCGCCCAATATGGAAGTTACGACCTGGCGATTTTGAAGAGATTGATGCTCTGAAGCTGTCGCGTTGAAGGGGTTTCCTTTTACATAGACGGACGGAGATTTTGAGATTCGAAGGCTTACCCAGATATTCATCTACCCGGGTCTTAGATACGCGCATGCTTTGTACTATACCGTCCCTAGCTGCTCTAAATATTCGGCGCGTTTAACTTGAAATCCAAAAGGGTTCTTGGTCTTTAGGTTGAATATTCGTAGATGTACTCCCTTCATTTTTATCAGATTAATAGAAGTTGGTTAGGTTAAGTTTAACGGGATTGACAACCTAACGGGTCAATTACTATCCTTAAAGTTTGACTAACTGACAATAGCACCAGGGGCCACTCATATGTGATACGTCTAATGGGAAACAGTCCTAAATTTTCTTGGTACTGAGAGAGGGATTTTATGGTCAACTCATCTCACGCGAAGGTCCGCCTGAAAGTATCGTTTCCCGAAAACGATAAAATTGTTAGAATAAATTGCTGAATCGGGAAAAAAATAAAGACTCCCACAGAAACGACGGCTCCTAGTCCTAGTGTTCGATATTGGTTTGTTTCACCATTAATTTATTTATTTATTTATTTGATTTAAATTTTCACCCCATCCTTCCCCATCACTCGTGCTTCGTTGAAAATGGTTTCGTTAGGGTTAGTGTTCCGTTCCGGACATATGGATGATGTCTAGCTTTTGTATGCATTATTGAGCTTGAAGACCATTCCTTCCTTTGTCTCTCACTTTGACCTAAAATGTCCGCTAGAAGGATTTCAGAACTATTCCGGCATATATGTGGTCTCAGTTAGTAAGGCTTAATCCCTTTTTTTCGAATTGCATCGCTCTGGTAAAGTCAAGCTTACGCTTTCTGATTTCATTCAAACAAATACGGAGTCAGTTGAAATTAGCACTGCCTGGAAATGAGTCTGGAAAAGGGTGCCTACACTTTCTAAGATGAATCTTCTGTCATTGTAGTCCCCTTGTGCAGTAATCGCCAACAAGGCTAGTCAGTTCTTTGTCAAGTTGCGATTGCTGGTTTACCTACTTTAAATAGAAGATTTTGTAACCCAATGGTAGAGTTTAGAGATAATCTAAAAACTTGATCATATACTTCGTTGCAGATGAAGGAAGTATTGAAAAACCAGCTTTTGGAAGACATATTTCCAGAAGACTTTCACTTTCAACAACTTTAGTGCAGAGCTAATCGCTGTGTTAATGAGCCTCTATAGGTTCACATTTTAAATGTGCTGTTTATCGATAGTAAAAAATGGATTTTATTTTATAGTCTACAAAAAAGTGGACTGTTTTTTTTCTATATGTTGCACTCCTCCGAGGATCTGTTGACGACTGATGAAAAAAACAAAGATGTCCGTCGCTGGTTTTCTTCTTGCTCGTCGTGTGCTGCTTGCTGGTCGCAACCACCGGTACACAGTCGGTGTTGTGGTTCTTTATTGATGCTGCTTATCATGATCTTGTTGACGATTTTGCGAATGCCTATGTGTCGTGTTGTAGGCGAAGTGGTTAGTGTGTTCGACTACTAAGCGAGGGGTCCCAAGTTCGAATTCCGCAAAAAAAAAAACAAATTCCAACTCAGGGTTTTTTTCACTGCGCCACCTCTGGCGAACGTCTGAAAAACATCCGAGAGTATAACTGTCTTAAAAGAGTTTCTAAATTATCCGTCTGGAATCGGCATAAAGCTGTAGATCCCTTCCATTCGTTCGAAGAATGAAAAACTCACACAAAAAGAATGCTTGTGAGAAGCTAGGGCTATGGTCCCTACGGACCTGTTGCGCCAATAATTTTTTTTTTTTTTTGTGTCGTATTGTAGCCAACTACATTAGCTACAATATAAAGACATAGTCCAGCAATTTCGCCTTAGGTGGCGCGCTCAAGTGGAAGGGGACCTCAACCAACTTGGTGTGCGCAACTGGAGGCAGTTAGCCAAAGATCGCGCTAACTGGAGAGGCGTATTGGTTGAGGCCCAGGTCCACCCCGGACTGTAGCGCCACCTTAAGTAAGTAAGTAAGTAAGTAAGTAAGTCCAGCAATTTCAAAGTTGTACTCGCCTCTCAGACCATTTGGCTACAGGAAAATATTTATGTGGCAGAGTCCATGACATGTCGACGCTCGTATAGAAAAATATATTACGGCCGCGCTCACTCTTTGCTCCACTATTTGGAGCGAGAAATCCACCCCTCACATATCTTTCATCACATTTATTTGTTTAGAGAAAGAAAAAACCCACCAAACAATATTCCCAACTTCTTAGAAATATTTAACCCCATTTGAAGAAAGAAAAAAAAAAAAATATTTGAAAAAATGAGGTGAACTTTACAAACCATAGCGTGGATGGAAACCAATTTAAATGCTTTCATACAAGCACACCGCATTATGAATGGTGTCCCCTCCTTTGAAAGGAATATATGATTCCTTACTAATTTCGCATTTCATTCAACTTTTCTACCCACTTTCCAGCTTTTCATTCCCCACAGACGTATTCGGCGAAGCCATCCGACTTGAATGCAATTCACACAGAAATGAACCCGAACCATATGTGAAGTTAAATGACTTTTCCAATCGAAGAGGCAACCCACCCCCCATCCGTCTCTTATCCTTCAACGCCATATTCTGCCATTGTGGCTAGCTTCGCTGCTAAAGCCATTGAAACACATTCACATTCTTCTGCTCATTCATTCAACAGCTAAATGGAACTTCCTTTTCAAAGCAAAGTCACATGGGAGGGTGGCAAAAAAAAAGTGGCACACGGCATCCACACATATATGACATGTTGACACTCTACAACTTCGATTAAATCAAATCTCATGCCACCCACTCGGAACCATGCCGTCGAACAAAGACCGAAATCAATCAAAGTGCAATGCACACAGTGGAATGGATGAACAAACGCGAAAGCCTGCCATACTAGGCGTATACGTAACATTTTCTATTTTTTAATGTTTTGCCCCCTCCCCAAGGAACATCCTTTTTTTTCTCATTTTTCTATGCGCTTCTCAATTCAATTCTTCCATTTACGACTGCGATGATGGTGAATGGGTTTTGTGCATTATCGACTGACACCGCACCGGCACAGACACAGACACACATCGACTGCCGGCTTTCAAATGCAATTCAAGCCGACTGAATGAAGATGGGAATACGAACGGAAAGTAATCACTCTCGATGAAACCATATCATCGCCCAGGAGATTTCCAATTTACACTCCAGTACGGCAGCATAGATATGTTCCCCATTGGCTGATGTGAGAGGAGAGCATTTATGTATGAATCTCGAACTCGAACACACAGTAATACATTTCGTGTGTTACACCCGGTCTCGTGTTGGTGTGGACTTTCTGTTCGACGTCTATTCATAAAATTATGATTGTCATATTGTCGTTGTACGGAGGCGAACTGAAAAGAAAAGAACAAATCTCAAGGATACAAGTTCATTTGATAAAAGGTTTCTTATAGAGATCAATGTAGAATTGTTTTTCTCAGCAAAAGAGGGGAAAATACGCACACGCTTTGTGTCCTTAGTTCTATTGTTTCCATTCGATTATAAGGCGATGATGTTTATTTTTGGAACAGGACTATTGTTTTCCCTTTTTGAGGTTTTTTTTTCTGTTATTGGGGAGAAACCTTAATGGGATGGTATTGAATGTGAAATAAATTGATTCTAACCAATGGAATTGTCCATGGGTTGGGTCCATTGTAAAAAGGGCCCTTTGGGACTTTTAAAGCTATTTCTTGTTCTACACATCTGACACTAAACACATCGCAATGGTGTTCCATAAAGGTAGTTGTTTATTTTAGACTTTACTTAGAATAGGAAGAGAAGCTTAAGGGCTTGCGATGTTCCCAATTAGACTGGTACGTTGTAAGAAGTGTTGCTTTAATCCTGTGCTAACTGGTACCTGCTGATTCTACTTTGATGAGCGTTAATAAACGGGTTTGCGTGACGGGAGATGAGTAAGTGGTCGTTTTAGCCGGAGGTGGAACTGGGTCTCTACAGATAGCGCGGTCATTAAATAACGAAGTTAATTGAGATCATCTGTGTCCTTTGCGGCCTACTAAAGGTGAGTCTTCCGCAGCTACCGTACTGCCAGAGGCGAATTAAATGCTCGTCAGACTAGATGTCTAAGTGGGACCTGGCTAAGTGGAATACCTCTATTAGTGGGCTTAATAGGGGCTTCTGGCCCACCTTCATCTTCCTTAAAAATACAAATTTTCCACCTCTATAAGTGAAACTTATATTTTCTAAATTAACTTCTGTAATTGGGGCAGCCTTGCAAATCATGTAGACAGCGGATCTCATTTTTGAATCCGCGTACCACTTTGAAGGAACTGAACAGCTATTCAATATTGCACTTTTGTATGACCTATTATTTTTGGTGTATGAGGTCATAATTTACTCGGTCAATAGGCTTCTCGAAGTCCACGAACATAAAGTAATGCGATGGCTTCAACGCAGCCAATGGCTCCAGATTTACTGATAACAGCTTTGGTTATTCCTTTTTTAAAAGGTTTCGCTAATATTGTAAATGCAACAATCTTACGCTGAGTCAAACATGAGTCAAACATGGCAATTTTGTATTTCAAAATTTTTTTTCAAAATAACACCAAGTTTAACAAAAACCCATCTAAAAAAAAAAACATAATTTTAATTTAATTTAAAAATTTATTTAATTCTCTTCTCTCTATTAGATATATTTTTCACACAAAAAAAAATAGTTTAATTAATCAATGTCTCTTAAATTACAAGTAATAGCTATGAAATAACTAATTATTACATAAATATAGAAATAAATAAAAAGAAATGTAGTCTTGTAACGAAACTAAAGAAAAAATTTAAATCGTACAGAAACAATTATTTTACGCATTTACATATAAATATAGATATATGTAAGTGTGCCCAGCTGAGCACAAATAAAGATATATAAAAACACAGAAACATACACAAAATGCTTAGCGTGCTTAATTAATTTTAAGAAATAAAAAAAATAAAAAAAAATGTAATTGTTACGAACATATCAATATTATGGGAAACAAAAAACAATGCCCCAAACCACAACAGTATCTTTTGTTTAAATATACCAAATTATAAATAAAATGTAAGAATTACATTAAGAATAAAAAACAAAATCAAAAAAAGTATAAGACAAAATTATTGATAATATTATAATGATATAAAAAATAAGAATAAATTTAAAAGAATAAATTTAAACGAAGAAAAAAATTAACACAAATGTTGACTGTTTTGTAAATTGAATGAAGTAAATATAAATAAAAAAACAAAATGTATTAAGGAAGAGATATTGCGTTTAAATGAAAATTATGTAGTTTCTACAAATTGGAGCCTCAGTCATGAGGACTGAAGCCACCACAAGCGGTTTATATAGAATGGTAAGTAATGGTTCTGATTCTGCTAGAGATTGATCAAATGTATAATTTTTGACACCAATTATCCTGCGAATGTTATGGACAGGATTGCTTAAATATCAGAAAACTGTAACAGAATATTCAAGAAAAAGTAGTTGGTTAAAAAACCAACACATTCCCTACTGTACTGGATGTGGATCGCACTCTACAGATTACAATGGAGGATCAGCTATGAGGATGAAAGTAAAATTGTTGGGTTCCGTTTAATGGGAATTTCAGCTACCAGAATGCAGAATAGGGGTACTGACAAACAGAGAGATCCCAACGGCGAGCATTTTTTTCAAAGTAAATGCAATCCCAAATTTTTAAGCCAATTTAGATAAGTTGAAAACCAGACTCAATGCATATTAAAAGAACTTTCGCAAGGAAAAACAGCTGGGTCTAAGAACCAACAGAATTTAGACGAAAATAACTCCCTTAAGTCGCTCCACGCATTTGCCTATATTATTCTGAAGTTAACACTCGAGTTTCTGCTGTTAAACTAGTTGATGACGGAACGGATCTAGACGTCAAGAAAAAAGAAAAAACATATGAATTAAAGAGCCATATGCTGCAACTACACTAGAAACTCTCAGCTATAGAGAATGTTTCGTGCGACCCAGTCATGCTTTTCTCTTCATTGTTTTTTCAAATGTGTTTAATGAAAAGGATTTCATTTCAAAATATCCGGCTTAAATTGTGTTAGAGTATACCCTATGAATGAGCTTTTATCAACAAGCCGTTTTCCTATAATCATATCTTCTTGAATATTGCATTGTAAGTAATAGGCCCTGTACACTGCGACCAGAAGAGATCTATTTTGTTGGCCTCTATTATTTAACCCAGGGAGCTGTTGAGGCTCTTTATAAACCTCAGTAACCTGATTGGTTCCATTTTTCCTATGTCTGCAGGACTTAAAAACGCCCCTTGTGTATGGATCGATCTACTCCTTGCCACAGCAGGGTATTCGCAGGGTATGTGTTCCGTTGTCTCCTTCTCTTCTCCGCAAAGTCGACAGGAGTCATTGTCAGAGAGTCTCATTTTTTTGAGATGGTATCTTAGTGGCCAGTGACCAGTAAGATTCTAAGATCTTCTTTGCTTAGCTAAAGTAATTTTCTTGTTTTACTACGAGCTGGGCTTATGCATCTTTTATGCACCTAAGCCTATAGACCCCAGCACCGGTGGCATCATCTTCCATCTTTGAACCTACGGTGAACCAGATTTGTGTACCTGAGGTATTACGAATTGGTTGGTTCTCCAGGTACTCCTGTCAGATATGACTATCTTAAATTTTCTGGGGAAGCGAAGCCTTTTAGTCATGGTGTCTGATACCTTGATCACGGGATCATCTTGAAGCATTAGTAATACCCGAAAGTGTCCTGTGAGGTTTCCTGCTTTAAGATTTGATATATCAGGGATCGTTCTTGTATATAATATTATCTGACAACAACTAAGACTATCTATCTTAGACTGGCAAATAATCAGCATGCTGATCCGCTGATGATATTTGATCGAAAAGTCGAACGAATCATTTTCCAAGTTTTACATCAACCTCTTTTATAGAAAGTGCGTATACTGATGAGAGCAGCATGCCACTTTTATAAATCAAACTACTTTAAATGGTCTCTCGTTTGAAATTCATCATACAGGGTGTCGCAAAATTAATCATCCAATTTCCTTTTTAAATAACTCTTCTTACTAAATAAAAAATAAAGTGCACGACTGGGTCGAACAGAACTTTCTCGATCATCAAAAGTTTTGTTGGCTGTTTTCTTATGTTATTAGATAGGTAGGTACCAATTTCAGAAGCAATGCTATATAAAAGAAACGGTTCATAAAACATAGGAGAATGAATAGTGTTAAATAAAATTCACTCCTGTGTTATTCATCTGATATTGCGGTATCTACATATAACTATACTTTACAAGATTTTTGAGTTCGAGAACAAGTGTAAGAGGAGCTTCTGATTTTTGATCTGTTAGGGAATGATTTTTTTTTTTTGACTGAAATAAATAAGTGATGTTGGTTTAAATTTTATTTTAAAGTACGGTATTGAGTTTTAAAAATATACCTATATGAAAACAGATCAGCCTTTGGGTAACCATTTTTTGAGAAATAATTAAAAAACTAATTTATTCCAATTTTTTAAGGAAAAATAAGTACGAAATCTTATATTATATTTCGAATATATAATTAAATACTGATATTATTTCTAACATGTAACTTAATCAAAATCGTTAGACCGTTTTTTGTTAAATTTGGCATACAAAACAGTGCCAAATATTGCAACGCTTTGTTTGAAAAATAGTATTGCTTACCTTTTCAGCTGAAAACCGATTACAAGTTATTTTTCGGGATGTAATCATTACTTGGTTATTAATGTTTTATCGAAATCGAAAATGGCGTTTTCGAGATATGAGCAGGTTTTCAAATTAGCGTTTTCGCTTATTCGAATTGAGAAAGTTGAGAACGCAATAATTTTGAAAACATCTATTTTACTCTAATTTTGCGCTTTGGTCAAAATCCTTATTGCCGTTTTCAGGTAGGTTAACCAAAGAGAACAATTTTTTGTTTAGCTTTTTTCAAAAATCCATTTTACGATACATACAGAGAAAAACTGAGTTGAGACAACTGAACAGTGAAAAAATAAATATACCTATATAAAATACAGCATTCTATCAAACTAATCATAGGAAGCCGCAACTATAACCAATATATCTATGTATATAGTGTAATAATTACATAGTTAATAACTTAATTATTAATGGTGTAAAAATGATTCCAATCCACTAGCCATCATCTGACAAGCAACACAGTAATCATTACACAATTAATATTCATTTGCATCACAGACAAATTAGTCAAATTGTATTTGCAGCATAAAAAGCAAATTTTAAATTTCAAATTAAACCCAATTTAGGACACGATCCACTCTCACACGCCCCGACCAACTAATTGGCTACTAATGAAAAACAACGTCGATTCCAATCTTCTGGGCGAATAAATAGATACACTGTTCCTCATAACTGCCAACTGAAAACGTATTTTAGTGTAATTGCCACTATCCTCTTACAAATGCTACTCCACGTCTACTAGTGGCGATGCTACTCCTGATGATGATTAAATTCACATCTAGCACAGCAGCCATCCAGTAGGTAATATCCTCTTCCCTTCCGAATAATTTCAAATTCATTTCCTCTTCAGCATCCGCTGAATGATGGTACCCAGCGGTCTGTACTAGTGGGTGTGTTTGAGTGTGTGCATTCGCTAGGCATGAAGGGTTATACCTCTTTCAATCCCCATTCCCCGATTGAATGTGCAAATATTGGCCAATACTGGGAAATGGACAAAAAAAAAAGCTAAATTAATTATAAACAAACAGAACAGGCGAACCAAAAAAGGACTCGAATCCAGGCATTAGCGATGTAATCAGATTGATGGCCAAATCGGCATGTGAAACATTGCGATGGCTAACCGAAGCACCAGAGAAGATTGGAAAATTAGTTCCGCGGGAGGCATTTTCAACGCACCGACCGATGCCAGACGCTGACAGGGTAACTATCACAGTTGCGGTCGCTGGCAGTGATGGTCACACGGTCAATAATCTAATATTTGATCACATTAGAATATTTATAAGCTGATTATCGTAGCTCCACGTCCACATATCTGTGGTTTGAGGGCGGATTGAATGAGAGTACTATGCGGAACGTATTGTTGGGTGGGACGCGGAGCGGCGGCGACGCGACTGTTAGTAAATGAGTTTTTGTATTAAAATTATAACAGATATTATGAACATGAGGTGATGACTGGGATCGCAGCACTTCTTTAAATTAGATGAATGAGCTCGCGGATTTAAGGTGACTCGTCTGAGGCCCTAGTTATACCCATACGTAAAACGAAACCGTAAACATTTTCGTTTGCTTTTTTTGACTACTTAATCCTATTGGTTGAACTCAATTTTATTCTTGAAATGTTGCTTATGAATTATAAAGTCAGCAAATGATCTTTAAATGTTCTAGAAATATTTATTATTTTTATTATTTTTTATTTATTATTTATTATATTTTTTTCATTTTTTCGTACGAAAAACTTTTTCCGTTCAAATTCTCAGTCTATTCCCGAAAAAAATCATTCCACTGAAATATTTCATTTCTTTACTGTTCCATCCGTCAGGAATTTTTTTCTGGTGGAATTGGAATCGAATGCAGTGGTAGTTGATTTGTTGTAAATTTAAGTAGGGAAATATTTTTCTCGGGCAGATTTTTTGCTATGACCGCCTAAACGTAAAAAAAACTCTTTTTCATACTGTTTCAACTTTTTCGGTTGCATTTTGCGTGTGGCTATAACTGGGGCCTAAGAACGTACGGTTGTTTTCTTCTCCTTCGGATGTTTAAGGATAGTAAAATGCGGCATGCATCTAAAGATTTTCATCAGAGATACGGTTCTCTAAAATGTTCTAAACCATCCTTCGAAAGAACGTTCGCATCAGCTCTCTAACAGTAGATGTCCGAGTGTGAGTAGTTCCATGTTAATTGAATTCGGTTTTGTTGGTTGTAAGTTAAATTTGTGGTAGTGCAGACTGTTAAAAGTACACCAAAAATGACAGTGAGTGGGAAAGGTTCTCGTCAGATTCTTCCTGCTGACATTGATGAAGAGGTATCTCGTTGAAAGGCAAAGGAAGTATAGTGAGCTAGTTATGGAACTACTTAGAATTTCCTTCAACTCAAACAATGAAAGGGAAAAGAAAACTTAAGAAAATATATTTTTTTGGGCATTCTTCTAACAAGTCCAACCATTTTGTTATTCGGTTTGTTTGCTTTTCATACATAGAAAGGAAATACAGAAATGTGAATGTATTTGGGTCGTCATTTGCTGTCCTCAAAATTGGTGTACCAAAAACGCGCAAATTTTGTTGTTCAAATAGGATGCAAATAGTTTTATTTTCCTCCTTCCTTATCACTTTCATTGTTTCCAAAAAAAAAAAACAATTTATCCTCTGTAGGCAATCTTCTGTCTGAGGGAAAACAACTCGGACTGTATTAGGCAAAATTTCAAAAGATCTTATGAAAAATAAATGCAGGTATGTATTTTATGCTTTTAGTTTTTTAAGACTTTAAGGATCAGGTAATTACAAACAGAAAGGCAGTAGTGCTACTGGTTCAAGTACGAACAAAGGTCACGTAGATGAGGTCATAAAACTGGTTATTGTTCGTTGTGAATGAAATTTCGAGTTTTTAATGAAAACACGGTTTTCGCTGCGGTGTGAAAAGGCTATTAGATACATTATGAATTTTCCTTTGATTGTCGTCGCGTGAACCACATCAGTTTTCTTATCATCAAACCCGTTTCATTGCATTGTTTTGGTTGATTTAGATTTCGAAGCTAATGATGACTACAGAGCCAACATTTAGTTGTATATTGTGAGATCGTAAGCCAGGACCAAGAAGTTTAAAAATGCAGTTGGATAGTTGGTTGCTTCGTTGTCGTTTGTTATATAGTCAATAGTTTTGAATAAATTCAAAGTACCAAGGATTTGTTGCGCTGAATAACAACGTTTAAGTCATCCACATTTTTATTCCTATAGCAGCTAAAATTGCTCGCTTACTCGACCATCTGTTATTTTTGTGGTTTAAAATAATACTTTGTTGATGACATTTTTTTTTCAAATGCTGTTTTCTTCAAATAAAACGCTTCAAAATATAACGCAGTTATCTATCCCGACATTATTATAGTGATTACAGAATCAATATGCTTGTTAAATATCGGTCAAAAATTCTAAATTTGCAGAATAGCTTCAGAAATGGCACTTTTGTCTTTTTTTCACTCGAATCTTTCCGATATTTTAATAGTTATTCTACGAATCAAAACAAATCAGAGCAGTGGCGGATCCAGGGGGGGGGCTAGGGGGCTAAAGCCCCCCCCAAAACAAAAATTAAAAGTGGCAATATTACAGGCAGATTTAATGATAACTTATATTTCAAACAATCTTGATTGATATATCAATTTTATGTACATACCGTGGTACATAAGCATTTTTGTACCCTTTACAAACATTTTATTTATTATGGTCTACCTCGAAAAGTGGACATTTCTATGGCTTTTTGGCAACAAACTAAAAAAGGTCGAAATTTTTGTGATTTTCGAGCTGATGCCATATCGGTGGGAAGCAGCAAATCGGATTCAGTACCCCGAACAACATATAGAACCAGCGAAAAAATACTTGTGTATTTTTTTTTCCTGAAACAGGCAAATACTCCCGGATTTGACTGGTTTACAAGTCGTTCTCTGAAATAGCGAAGTTAAGCCGCCAAAAGTAATATTTGGGTGACTGCTCAAATGCAAAAAATTCCAAGTTAGCATGCAGTATAAACATCAAACCGCACATGACGATAATGAATTATTGACCTACCCCATCCAATCCATGTTAAAAGTAATGTACCAAATACGAAAAACCCAAATACATTCGAACTAAAAGTATAAACGTAGTGTCCGCTTATAACGAACTCGAAGGGACTGACCAAATTGGTTCGTTATAACCGAAGTTCGTTATAAGTTATATGTACGGATGTAGTAGCTACTACGCTAAAAAAATGTCAAACTTTGTTTTGAAAATCAAAAAAGAAAAGAAATAGGGTTCAAAACACCTTACTCGTAGACTCATTTCCTTGCATATACGCTTTGTTTTATAACCTTGTATTTGTCTTTTAACGTGAAACATTTTCTTCTTTTATTTGATTATAAATCTCCCATTTTATGAAAATGATTTTCAAGCGCGTCACTCAACCTTTCGTTTGTATACATAACGTTACTCGGGGAAGTACAGAAAAATTTATATTGAAGGACAAAATTTTGACGTTTGAGAATGTTGGTACGTAGCAGCTATACAGTTCTCGGGGAAGTCCCGAATAGTTGGGAAAATCTGAAAATCTCTAATTATTTTACAACAGGCCATTCGAAGTTAGCAAACCGTAGCGTCAGTTCAATCAGTTGTTTGTTAAGCTCTCTCAATTTTCTCTCGCTAATTTTGGATTCGGTTTTGAATTATTTCATATAAACACACTGCATTAGCTTTTCGCAAGTGTGTTCATAAGTGTCGATGCAGTCTTGATATTTAATACCTAATAGAAATAGGTCAGAAATAAATCAGAGTTCAAATTGAGTATTTTTCAAACAAACGATGGCATCTAAACGTAAGCAAGGTGATTTACGTTCATTCTTCTCTTGCAAAAAAAAGAATGAAAATGAAGAAGGTGGTAAAGGTGGTGAAGTTTTCCAAGTTGGCGAAGATGGTGAAAATAAACAAGCGACTAAAAACAGTAAGGACATATCTGTCGCTGTCGGAAAAAGCTCAACAGGTAACTTGTTTCGTTTCCTTTTTTTTAAGTTTAAGTTTTGTTTTCTAATTGCCTTTTCGATTGGTCAGATTAAGGGGGACACGTTTTTTCGGCATTTTTCAGAATTATTTAGATTTTAAATCCATAAAGCGACTATTTACACTTCTTTTCCGAATGCCGTTATATTTTTTGTAATTCGTATCTAAGTATTTTTTGCTAGCAATGGCTACTTGTTTTGTTGCCAAAAATTCTGAGTACAGAATTTTAAGATAACGGAAAAAATACGACTTGTTTACTTTGCTTTTAAGACTTTCCAGAAAAAACTAAGTTTGAAACGACATTTTTGAAAAAATTTAAAAATGTCCCGAAACTCAACGTCAAGTGGATACCGGGTGATAGGGTACGTTATACCTGTACTGGAAAAAATTAAAAAAAAATTTATCTCGCTTGGTTAAGAGAATTACTTTCCTATAAAGCAATAGGGTAGAATATCATACTTTTAAATTTTTTAGTCAGAACTTTAATGCTCGAAAACAGTTTTAATGTTGATACCTATTATTTTTAAGGTAGCAGCAAGTAGAAAGTGTTGTACCATTTTGGCATCTTCATGAAATCAGCAATTATTTTAAACAACTCAGTTTTGGATTCAGTGTGAAGAGCGCATAAAAATGTTAGTTATTAAGTTACTGCAATTTATTTTTAGATTTGTTTCACTTAGAAAAAAATATAGTTATAACAAGAATTTTATACTTTGGCCCAGGTTAAAATAAACCCAAGAACTAATAGTTCTTGATTTAAGAATGAGAAATGTCGAAACTTCAAAAATATAAACTGTTGCCTCAAGAACGCGTTGTTGATGTTGCTAAGATTTTAAAATTTTCTGTTGTTGGGCTAAGAATTTTTAGCTCACAATCCTTTAAGAATCTTAAATTATTCAAAAACCTAATCTCCAACATAATTTTTACGGTCAATTAAGCGGGATGTTTAATTAAGCGAGGTGCAACTAAGCGGGCATTACTGTATATTCAATTATTTTATTTTTATATTTTTATTTCATTGGTTTGATTGTATACCTAGTATTTGCTTTTCTTGTCACAGAACCTGTGGTGTCAGTATTGCCAGAAGCCAGCACATCTATTGCTGACACCCAAAGGTCTTTTGATGTATCATTCGCAATTGGCAAAGAACTCTCCGATGAGGAAAAATATAAATTTTTACCTAAGTCAGTAGAGCTACCTCAAAATTATGTATATCCGGAACAGACTGAAGGTGGACAAACAAGAAAGTTCCAAGCAAAATGGCTAAAGGAATATGCGTGGCTGGTCTACAGCCAACAGCAGAATGGGGTATATTGCTTGCCTTGCGTATTATTTTCTAATTTACGCAGTGCAGGAAAGCATTCTGTCGCTCTAAGATCTTTAGTTACCTATCCGCTTAACAAGTACAAAAAAGCTCTAGACACTTTTAAGAAACATTCTTCCAATGAATACCACAAAATGTCAGTGCTACAGAGTTCAAATTTCAAAAACACATACGAGTGCCCTGATAAAGCCGTAAATATTCTGATAGAAACTGAAAAACTAAAAAATATTAAAGCTAATAGAGAGCGGTTGGTTCCTATAGTTAAGACAATAATACTCTGTGGTCGAGAAAACATACCGTTAAGAGGTCACCGAGATGATGGTAATTTAAACGATGAAATCAGCCAGGGAAAGTTTCGAGCACTTTTACATTTTCGTATGGATGCAGGCGATTCAGTTCTCCAAAAACATTTAGAAACCGCTCCAAAAAACGCTACATATCTAAGTAAAACAACTCAGAACCAGCTGATTGAGTGTTGCCACACTTTAATTATGAAAAAAATTATAAACAAAGTGAAAGAAGCAAAATATTATGCTATACTAGGCGATGAAACAACAGACGCTAGTGGTGCCGAGCAACTGAGTATATGCATCAGATACTTGGATATACAAAAGAGCACAATACACGAAGAGTTCATATGTTTTTTATCTGCAGTTGACTTGAGTGGCGCTGCTTTAAGCGATCAAATTCTTCAAGAAATAAATCGAGTCGGCTTGCAGATTGAGAATTTAAGAGGACAAGGATATGATGGAGGAGCAAACATGTCTGGAAAATTTAATGGTGTACAAGCCCGATTAAAACAAGTCCAACCGCTTGCTTTTTATATGCATTGTGCAGCACATAAGCTAAATTTAGCTATCGTGAAAGCTTGTAGCCTGCCTAGTATACGTAATATGATGGGAGTTGTAGCTAGTGTTAGTAATTTTGTGCGAGAGTCAGCAAAAAGGTTAGAGTTAATTAAACGAACTATCCTCGAAAAACACCCAGGAGAAAAAAGAGTCAAGTTGAAGAGCCTTAGTGACACGCGTTGGCTTGAGAGACATGATGCACTTCTTCAATTTAAGGAGCTGTTTGACTCTATCGTACAGTTCCTTGAAGAAATTGACAGAATATCTCCATCATCAAAAAGTGCAAGTCTTCTTGTGTCAATGCTACGATTCGATTTCGTCGTATCTCTGACAGTAGCCGCTGCTGTGTTTGAGGTTACTGTATCACTGTCACGTCAAATACAGTCTGTTGCATTAGACCTTCAGCTTTGCTACGAAATGGTAGAGAGGGTAATAAACACATTGGAAAAGTGCAGGGAAACCAAATTTGATGAAATTTTTCAAGAAGCGTGTCATATTGCAGAACCTCTGGAAATTCCAATTCAGGCACCAAGAACACCAAAACAGTCGACTCACCGATCAAATATTGAGGCCCCAGATGTTAAGGAATACTACAGGTAAAATAAATTCTAATCAAGTTAGGTACTGTACGTGCCCATGCTTGATGAAATTATTATTCCATCTATGAAATTAGTTTTGTGTTAAATAGTATCGATTTTCCTTTAGGTTGAATGTATTCCTTCCTTTCGTCGATTTTGTGTTGGGACAATTAAGAAGTCGTTTTTCAAAAAATGATCATTCTTTCATTGTTGACCTCTTCAAGCTTATTCCCACTACCATTGTGAAGACAACGAATCTTACGGCTGTAATGGCAGCTGCACGTTTATACAGTTGTGATTTGCCACATCCGCTCTCCTTATCGGGGGAGATCAATTTGTGGAAAGAGCTTTGGAGTGGTAGGGAGCACCTTCCGGAAACAGCAGCAGAGGCGCATCAAGAGGCGAATGAGTTCTTTCCAAATGTAAAGACTCTTTTGCAAATTCTCGCTACGATACCAGTGTCTACTTGCAGCGTTGAGAGGAGCTTCTCATCACTTAAACATGTAAAAACTTACCTTCGGACAACGATGACAGAAGAGCGCTTAAATGGTTTGGCTGCTTTGTATATACATAGAGATATATCAAGAGGCTTACAGCCTGTAGACGTTGTGGAAGAGTTCGGACAAAAATATCCAAGGAGGCTAGCTATGTCCTTTGAAAAATAAATTTATCAATAATGTAATTTTTTGAATTTTTGTTTGTTTTTGTTTGACTTTGTTTTTATGGCTTCCCATATAATAATTAATTTGTTACTAATATTTAGACTTTTATTCTTCTCTTCTTTGTTTTATTTACTTTTTTTTTCACAATTTTGTATTGAAAAATATCGTTTGAAACTCCTCGGGTAGAAAGGTTGTTGCAAACTTGTTCCTGTCGGTTCGGGCTTACAAAAGTCAACTCGTTTGTAGTAACCTTCTTACCACACTTGCATCACAGTCTACTATTTGGAGTTTACATTGATTTTGAGTTTCAATTTTTGGCGGACATCCAAGGTCCAGTAGGGTTTAGAGTAGAACGAAATCTAAAGTTATAGTGATGAACTAAAAAAAGCTCGACGAAACCGAAACTTAGCCCCCCCCAAAATTGAATCCTGGATCCGCCACTGAATCAGAGATTATCAAAATCGGTCCAGCCGTCCTTGAGTTATAAATGGGGTCCTGGATGACTATAAAAGAGAATGATGCTCGTATGTGCTTGTATATCTCGTTAACGGATTGTTCGATTTTAACGATTTTGGGTTTGAGGGTTTCATTTTGGCCCAAGGAAGGACATAGGCTACTTTTTGTCGCAAAACCAAAACTTTAAGGGGATGAAATAGAAAAACACTTTAAAAAAATAGGATCGAAATCGACGAGTGTCACTTCAAATACAAAAAATATATCCATATATAAATACCTACATAAATTCACTCAATATTATTTCTTTGCGAGGATATTAGGTAAGTACGCGGGAGCTGACGGTCTATCTCATACGTGGCTCTGTTGGCGATCTCTTATACGACTCAATGAAATTTTGTGGCTCTATATGGTTGGTTGAAGCTTGAAAGATAGAATAGTTCTGAACCCGATAGGTGGCGCTGTTGTCGATATACTAAGCCACTCAACCGATTTCATTGAATTTTTGTGGCTCTGCATGATTGGTTGAATCTTAAAAGATAGGATAGTTGGACCCCATAGGTAGCCCTGTTGGCGATCTCTTAAACCACTCAACTGATTTCAATGTAATGTTGTGGTTGTGTATGATTGGTTACAGTTTGAAACTATTTTGGTATGGTTAGTTCCATTTTTAATTATAAGATAGTTTTGGACCCGTATATGCACTCATAACTCGGGAATGGATCGTGCGTGGTGGATTCGTATTTGATGAGAAAGTTAAAAATCATAAAAACAAAACTCTTGTTAGGTTCAAATATACAAAATTAGGTGAACAGACTTCTTTTGATATCACAACGTATTTTTGTTACCACCAGATGACCATTGCTTATCAGCTTTTCGGTCTTTTGGGCAGTTTCTAAATAACATAAGGAAAGGAAAAATACAGGCGTTAAAAAAATCTAGTTTACTTGAAGTTCGACAACTGACTGACGTGATGAGTCTCAGTTTATTTTTGGTCTAGAATATTCATCTAGATGTTTTTTTTAGCTTACATTTACGTAGGGCTAGCCGACAAATCTGGGCATGAATTTCACAACTGAGTATTCATTTGACTTTTCGACGCCTAACAAGAAAAAAATACAAACGACCAATATATTGATTGCGCTCATGCAAAACATAGGTCAAGTAAATGCAGTCGACTTAAGACGACTATTGGGTCCAAAATGTGACCGATTTGTCACTTCCACTTCAGTTCTTCCACTTCAATTTAAAGTTTTTTTCTGAAGTAAAAACATTGGGAAAGATCATGTCTAATTACATTAATCCGATGGTTCATGTAAGAATATAATACTTACCCACTTTGAAGCTACTCATCTAACGACCATCAACATTGTAACAATCACCTCTCTTCGAGGAACCACTTCTGCGTTGCTTTCTCTCTTTTTCTTTTTTAATTGGTAAATTGTGTGGAAAATAAGCTTAAATTTCATGGAAATGTGCTCGTTACAGGACGTCTTCCTACCATCGTTATTGTAAGTATTTTATTTTTCAATTGAATTCCTTTCTATACTGTGACTTCTCGGGGGAGGGAATGACAACATATCTAATGGATACGTAGCGATGTTTACAATGGAAAAGATTCTTTGCCCTTTTTCATTGAAGTGGTGTACTAAAGAATACAGACTTATATAGGAACGATGTAAACTAAGTGATGCTTTATCCCTCAATTATAAGGGCGGATGGTGATTTTAACTTGAGAATTGTGAGAATTGTAGAGTGTTTGCTGTTAAAAGGCAGACTTAGACCTTGTCTAATAAATCACATAATCCATCAGAAAAGGCTGAACATTCTGATTTTATAAGCAACAAGGTCATTGGTAATTAATTCCAGTCTAGAAAAAGGTAGGAGAAAAACACACTTAGCACCGGTGTACCGTACAAGGACTACAATCTACATTCTACAACTCAGCTCAGCTCTCAGCAGTGTGTGTGGCACAAAGTGAAATCATACAGTCATTGGCTTCACTCTCTGTCAGGACAAATACTCATTTTCATTGCATTTATGTCCTCTTTGTGGCACAGTGTCGTGTTCTTATTATTTCTGTCATACAGAGCATCCACTCAGCTCTATGTGAGGACTAAGGATGAGGATGAGGATGAGTACATGCCATTCTCTCCGGTGAAAGAGCAGTTTTACCTTTGCATTTTTCATGTGTTGTCCCTCTTGTTGCTAATTTGCATTTCAGCCATTCAACTGATGAATAAGTCAAGGTTATTTTTTTATACTGACAAACCGCACACACACACATACTCATATTAATCCGAAATTTGAAAGTCCTATCGCAAAGGTGCTGCGCTCGGTGTCATTGTCATGCATATGCACGTCGCGCAGAGATGTCGCGGCTTTGAGCTCGTTTTCTATGTTGCTCTTGTCGTGAATGCTTAATCAGGACATTCGCTGCAAGCTAAAGCTATTGGCGGACACTTTTCTGCCTGTCGCACTCGCCCTCGTCCCGTGCCCGTCTCCTTTACGTGAAATAGTGATTTCTTCAAAAGTATTTCAAATTCATTCACGCGTCGTGCCGTACTGTTTCTGTTATGTATTTCATACACTCGTGCCTTTGTGTGATGAGATGAATTAGGATTAGGTATGCAAATGTTTCCATCCGCGCCGCGCTCACTGTATTTCTTTGATCCTTAATTAAATGCATGTATGAAGTCCTCCTGTCCTGGTTTTTTGTTTATGCGCTTGTTTTCTAGACCGCACCGTGCGTGTGAATTAATTTCTTCCATTTGATGAGAGACAAAATGCCTTTCTTGATAACAGGCTCCAATAAATTGAAGTGAGAGGATGCTTTTTCGGCTTTCGGGATGACGATGACTCACAAGAGTATCTACTGCGTCTCTAGACGAATATACTAGTTCATCTACTCGACATAGTAGGCCAAGGACTCCTCGTCATTATTATCCACTCATCAACATAGCCTCTAAATTATAGAAGAGGATTCGGTTGAGTGGCTTGCTTGCACACACTGCACACACGGACACACACATCATACACGCCACTCGCTCATTCAATCTTCTGTCAAGAGACTGAGTGCGAGATACGACGACTAGTGCAGAAAGCTTATTATTTAATTTTGTTTGCTTTCATTTCAGCTAATACCTCTGTATTTTTTTTTTGCGAGTGATATTGCATTGCAGTCGCAATGGCAGTTGAGATTGAGTAGCACTACATACTGGGCTAAAGCCGCAATTAAATTAACTGTGTAAAAGGGCGCATGTAAGGCGCCTAGATGTGAGGCAGACAATAGATGCCGGACGAGTATCACTACAGATTATGGGTTCCCTTGTGTTTTGTATATCCGTTGTAAATCAATGTAATCTGCGGGCTACGGGTTTGAGAACGTTATGAGTGTACGGTGACCACTCGTCCTCTTTGTTGTTTTTTTTTTTTACTACATACAAGAGAACAATACATTTTTCTCTTTTTGCTAAACTGACTTCCAAATGTCCTACTTAATAAAAATAATTCAAGTGCGTAGGCATTTTCGCAATGAAAATAAAGTAGAGAGCACTAAAAAAAAGAAAAACAATGAGATTAGTCGTGTGTTTTTGGTTCAATATCCCGTAAAAGTTAAATCACAATTGGGTATTTGTGACAAGGAGCGTTATCCTGTTTTAGAATAAATGATTGCCCGATTAGTCTATCACCAGATGGGAATGCGTAATTTTTTAAGGTTTGTACTGGATCACCCTTCCATTGATTGGAAGCAATTATGTAAGGCGTTAGACGGAATACAAAAACAAAACTTTACAAACCTGCCATCATAATAATCAGCGCTGCCAAAAGTACTTTAATAGGAGTATTGTACTCCTTTTTCGTCTGCCATACTCCGGTACTTCCCGCCAAATTGTACTCAAATTTTTAATTTCGGATCGAACTATTTTTACTACGTCTTGACATTTCTCTACCTAGTAAATTGCAAAACAAACTACTATCTGGATGTTTAGATAATTACTTTTTTTTCGTATTCGATTTGGTTACATTCGCGTCGAACAAACTCTTGCGGTCGTTTTCACTGACAAACACTTATTTTGATACTAAAGTTAGTGACTGAATAATAAACATCACATTAGACAGACTACCAAAACCAAATGGCCGCCACAGGCTTCCAATGTCCAATTCCAATATTGAAACAGTCCAAAAATTTCTTAATTTTCGTTCTGTACTCTTTCGGGAAAAGTTGAAAGTTCTATTAAACTCCCCAACGAAATTATGAAACGGCAACACTGTTACTAACTGGTCTGAACTAATGATGGGTATTTGTCACGAGATTATTTCGACATCCGAACAAATCTTCTTTACGGTGATGCATAAAACCCGGTTCCACACCTTATCGGTTTATTTTTAAGCTCTTGGGCGAATTGTAGCCTCTTTCAGATAGGCGCCTCTGAATTATCCCTTAGATCATCCCAGTTAAACTTAGATTAAATTTATAAAGAGATTATTCTTTTTTGATAATTTTTTTCGGATACATACAGTTTGCTTCGACAAATTAAATTCCTGTCCTATTTTTTAACAAGAAGACGGCAATATTCTTTTGCGACAAAAGGTACTCGATCTTCCATATTTAACTCTGTCGTTTTCCCAATATTTTAATCAAAATGGACGTGTATATAATAAGTCTATCATATAAATTCAAACGATAACAGTATTTTTCGCCAAACAAACCTTGAAAAATGAATTTGTCACTATACTTTTGCAATTCAAAAAATCGCACTTTAACCACAAATTGGCCTGAGCTATCCAGAAAGGGGTCTCAAATGATCTCAATTTGTGAATTATTGTTTTGGAGGGAACAAATCTTAACAACAACACGTAGACACAGACACTTTGGTAGGAATGATAGTTTTTGAACTACACCACTGTCTAGTTCTGTGCCTAAAAGGTAAAACATCTTATGTCAATTTTGAATACTTTTCAGGAGAGCCATCTTAAACTTTAAGTGGTGCACTACAGTTTATGAATTAAGCTGTTTTAAAACAGCTATAGCTTCCTCAATATTTGAATCTATCTTTTCACCAAAAAATAGAGTAAGGAAAACAGAATTCCAAAAACGTTAAATAGCTAAAACAACTTATGTCGACTTAAGATGTTTTGCCTTTTAGGCACAGAATTCATCATTAGATTCCTTGAAGTGATTGAAGTGTGTGTTTGAATAGTTTGAATTCTGACAGTCAATTCTCCGTTTATAATTCCAATCGGGAAGACATTTCTGTTTCCCCTGTCTCATTTAGGTCACGCCATATGCAATTTCTGAGTAGACAGTGTATCCGTAGGGACCGTAGCCATTAGGAATTATTCGCCTTGAAAAGCGACTTGTATTTCTGTCAAAATATTTTTGCCGACTAGTGTGTATCTTGTACTGTTAAGCCCTTTGAAGTGGCATTCATCATTATTTTCCTATTATTCAATTTGTACAGAATGTCTTATTTTTCTAATCTATTATCCTTGTACCATTGATGTTTTAATTTTGTAGGTACATATTCATAATAGATTTTCAAGAAATAAAATAATAAATTATGTATCTATCTAACATCTTATCTACGGGAAAGAATTGTGGTTTCTTTTTACCCCGAAGCCAAACATTTATATTTCAAAAATACATTCTTTGTTTGGAAAATTTGTCAATGCCTGAAGCTTCTACTTTAAAAGAATTTAAAATTAAAATTACGAAGGACGGTTGTTTTTAACCATTCGCTGTTTAAAGTATTCTTACGTTTTTGACTGTATTTTAAGTTGAAAAGAAGTGATTGAAAAAATGGTCACCGTACATATGAGATGACTTAAATAAGGCACAGCAGCAGTGATGCCAGATCGTGGGTAATTACCAATTTCGTGCCTTTCAAAATGAGCTAAATAGAAAAATAGTTGTATTTTGTTGTTTTTTTTTAACGTCGGAATGGCCAAAAAGGTCATTTATGTGCAATTCAGTCCGAAAAGTTTGGCATCACTGCACGTTGGTCTCGTGTAAAAAAGACGAAACAAAAGATTGTACTACCGAAATGGGACATACCAAATAATATCTGCGAGCTAGGTAGGTACTCCTGTCAAGAAGTCAAGTGCAAGACCGACGGCGTTTATTTGAACATCTAAAAAGTCAATTGGTAATTGGTGTCAGATTGAAGTGATAAGAATGTCTAAGAGTCATTTATAATGCCGCCTCTAAAGTGAAGTTAGCAAAGCTTTAGACAAGGCCCAGTTCAGTTTTGACGTAGACGAAGGAACATTTTTAAATGCATATAGGTATAAAATGGACCTGAATATTCGAGTCTAGAAACCTCAACCGCAGGCTGCAAGACCGACTATCGGAACATTACAGTAGAGTCCCTGTGAAGGTAATGGCAGTTTGGAAAAACTTTGAAAGAATTATTTTGTAGAATGTCATCAATATTGGGCAACAAATTCCATCAACCTGGACAATATTGAATTTGGATAGCTAGTTTTAAAAGTAATACTGATAAATCTATGTAAACTGGTGTCCAAAAGTCTCTTTCCATGCCGCATTAATGGTCCGTCCCCTCAAGAAATTTCCTTCTTATTAAGTTCAAGTTAATAAGTTGAGTAGGCGCAGTAGCTTAGTGGTTAGTGTGTTGGACTATTATGCAAGGGGTCGAGGTTCGAATCCCGCAAAAACCCAAATTCCAACTTAGGGTTTTTTTCACTGCGCCACCTCTCGCGAACGTCTGACAAACATCCGAGAGTATAACTGTCTTGAAAAAGCTTCTCAATTAGCCGTTTGGAGTCGGCATAAAATTGTAGATCCCTTCCATTCGTTCCAAAAAATGAAAAACTCACACAAAACGAATGGTTGTGAGAAGCTATGCCTAGGGTCCCTCCGGACCTGTTGCGCCAACTATTTATTTTCTTAATAAGTTGAGTAGGACTCATAAAATGATGACATCAATATTCCGATTTGGAAAATATTTGATTCTATTCCAAAGAGACAACACGGTATACTGATACCTTATTCACCCTACGCATAATAGACGAGGTTCTTAGTTCAAATAATCAACTAGCTTGCTCACCTGACCCAACTTGTCGTGGAAGCCTGGTAGAGGATTGTAGCATGTAAATTCCAAATATTCCCCAACAGCCGAAAAGAACTTCGTCCCGGTGAGGCTTGGTACCTGGCACGATTCACTAGGTGAAGACCGAATGTGTTTGCATAAGTGTAGCCCAAAAATAACATGCACATTGTCCCGTCAGTATACTTTCTTCCAAACGAACACGCTCAACTGATTGATTGCTGCGCCTTCATGTGGCTTTGTTCATGTCCTTTTCTTGCTTTTGGATAAAATTCAAATAAACGTGCGACACGAGAAATCAATTACCGCCGAAAAAATAAACAAAAGACTCTGACAAACTTTGGTATTTCACCAGACGCCAGATAGTCTTATCCGTTATTTCCTGAATAAATACGAAAGTATTTCCAGATCCTGCGAGTCGCTCGAATCGCTTTCCTCTATCCAGCTTTACCTAATATAAATTTAAAAACTAAACGGAACGTTTTTAGTCGTTTTCGCCTCCATTTACCATACCAGTCAACGCTTTGCTTTATCCGTGTTAAGGATAATTCACCACACAATAGAGTTTTTCTTTTCGGTAGGATTCCAATGGCGGAGAACTGTATCCACCAACAACGGAGGGCAAAGCAAAATTAAGTAAATTACTGCGATATTAATCTTCCTTTTGAGGAAAAGGATGAGAATGGATCTCCATTACATAGCCGACTGGTGTATTTTCGCTTTAACTTAACATTCGCACACGCAAACGCGATATCATGTACTCACAAGCGCTGACTAAAAATGAAAAGTTCCATTCTTCTTTTTTGTATTATTAATAAATATTTATGCCCTGGTGTTTGTACTTTTTTTCGGAATACCTTCTAGTGTGTTGAGGACACAAGACTGCGTTCGCACTCATATTTCTACATTTATCAAGCGGTGGATACGTTAAAGCCATAAACAACGTTTAAATTGTAAACAAGGAGAAATGGACAGCGTTTTGAAAGGGAAACCAGCGGAAATGGAATTTAAAGAGCATTAATGAAGGATACAAAGTGTTCTCATTTCTATGATTAAAGAATGCTACTAAGTAGTGGGCGGAGTACCTAAACCTAACTGGGGTTGGGTGAAAAGTAATTATGTTTGGATTTGAAGTAGGATGGATCATAATTAGAAGGTTTTAAACTTTGAGCGGAAAGTGGTTGCTCTCAGTTTCTAGATGAGGACCATTTGAGCTGTAACCAAGTATCTTTATAAATAATTTTTGTATGATATCACTGGAAAAGTGCGCGAAACTAAATGAACGGATAACTTTTACGGAAAAGATTTTACTTATAAGCACAAGAGAGTTTAAAATTAAACTTCTTCGGTTAAACTGCGAATTTAGTTTCGGGAAGTATTCTATTTTTTTACTTGAAAATAGTATTTTTCCCTACCTAATTTGCGCACATTTTCTGTCAACTTGCTATCATCTTGTTGAAATTACACTTTTTCTTTAAGAATGGCGGTTCAAGCTGAACGTCATCGTGACTCGATTCACCGGAAGAAACCCTTAGAAAAGAGGGTGACCTGAGCTTAGATTTGGATTATAATTCTATGTTGAACGGGAAAAATAAATTGTAGTACTAGATCAGTAGTAGATCATTGACGATGAATGCGGACGTTCAAGTATCTAGTTTAGTACGTCTGACAGCTGTCTAACTAGATTTATCTAGGTTTTCATTGGCTGAAATCGGTCGTATGAGTAGCTGTTTTAGTTGAAGTTTATATTATAGAGTTAGCCGAGGAATCTAGTCAAGAAATTGGTAACTAGATTCTTGAATGTGCCCAATATCTTTTCCGCTCAGAGTTGACGGCAAGCCCTTCTCAGCGGATCTTATAAGTGTCGCAAAATGTCCTGTAGAAACTATAGAATTAACTAAAGGTTACTTACTTTAAAAAAAACCTAAAGCTTTTAAAAGCGGGTGTTTGGCGACCTTATTCTGATCATCGCTTCATTTAGATTTAAGAGCTATACCCAAAATTAGTAAAAACAAAATGGAAGGCTTTTTGTTTTAGGCCCTAGTTATAGCAATACGTAAAATCAAACCGTAAAAATGTTCTTTTGCTTTTTTTGACCACTTAAACCAGATGGCTTAACTCAATCTTGTTGCTTATGAATTATTATAGAGTTAGATTATCAAAAAAAAAAAAGTATGCAAATGATCTTTAAATTTTCTATAAAAATAATTTATTCATTTTTTCCGTACGAAAATGTTATGTTATGTTAAAGATGAGAGAAACACTTAGGCCCTTGATCGGCCCATTGTGCATACCACTGGTGTTTAGGGGTTCCTTATCTGGTTACTCATGTGAACCATTTGCTTCCGTTGATAAAGCTAAGAATGTTAGCAGCGCTGGTGTCGCATAGATCACTAAGATCATTGAGGAAGTAGTTTCCTAAGTACGCCATCCTTAGATTGGATAGAGCTGGGCAGCGGCAGAGAAGGTGAGTGACGGACTCATCCTCTTCCTCATCCCTGCAGCTTCTGCAAAAGTCATTGTATGGCAATCCAAGTCTTTGCGCGTGTCTGCCCAGAATACAATGTCCGGTAATGACATTAGCAACCAGCGAGATGCTAGTTCTGTTTAGTCGTAGAAGCTCCTTGGATCTTTTAGTATCCAGGGTCGGCCAGGTGAGCTTGGCAACGTCGCAATATCCCAGATGTTTCCATCTATGGTTTGCAATTCTTGTTGCGTCCGCGTTAATGATTTGTTTGGCGTGCGATAGCGGTGCCTGTACGTTGTACAGACTAACGCTATCAACACCGGAGGAGCCTAATCTTGCAAGTTCGTCAGCTGCACAGTTCCCTGGGATATCACAGTGTCCCGGAACCCAGCAAAGGGTAAGGTTGTACTGTCCAGCTATCTCGTTAAGAGATACGCGGCAATCTTCCACCGCCTTAGATCTTATTTCGCTGGAGACTAAGGATCTGATTGCAGCCTGACTGTCAATATAAATAACAATATCCCTGTGTGATATACTATTAATCGACAGCCACGCCACGGCTTGACGAATAGCTGTGATTTCGGCTTGGAAGACACTACAGTGTTTCGGAAGGGAGAAGGAGAGGCGCAAGCTCAGTTCTTCTGAGAATACACCAGCCCCGACTCCCTCTAATGTTTTGGAGCCGTCCGTAAAAATTGACAGTGCTCCTACATGTAGGACATTCCGTGAGTCCCATTGGGATCTTTTCGGTATTTCCTTTGTGAAGCCTTTTTCGAAAACGATTTTTGTAGGCAGGTAGTCAGTTGTATTAGGTAAGGGGCTTGTCTGCAGGAGGATGCTGGCATGTCCAGTAGGTTGTCCTCTCCAGTGTTTAGCCTCCCTTAGTCTGATTGCCGCGTTGGCGGCGTATTCCTTGCTGACGATGTCCAGAGGAAGAAGATTGAGCATTATCTGTAGAGCGGCGGTAGGAGATGTCCTCAGTGCACCGTACGAAAAACTTTTTCTGATCAACTTCTCAGTCAATTTCACAAAAGAAAACCGAATCATTTCACTGAAATATTTCATTTCTTTACTTTTCCATCTGTCAGGAAATTTTTTTCTGATGGAATCCAATCAGTCGGGGTTGGTTTGTTGTAATTGTTTTCGTAGGGAAATACTTTTCTGACAGATTTTTCGCTATGCCCGCCCAGAAGAAAAAAAAACTCATTTTCATACTGTTCCAACTTTTTCGGTTGCTTTTTACGTATGGCTATAACTGAGGCCTTATGGAATACAATGGAATATAACTTGAAAAATATAAACATAGATGTTCATTATAATGTACTCATAACTTTTACAAGTGAATTCGCAAGAATTTATAAGCAGTGTTGTGTTTTTTTCGAAATGGGGTTCTAGAAATTTGTGAATCTTTATTTCTTAGATCCACAAGTTTTTTTAAGTATCATATTACAATCAATTGAGATAGATATTCAGTGTCTGTCCGGAAAGTGATGAGTGATTCGAACATATTCTCTGTAAATGGTTGGCACTATACTTTTGCGATAAGAAATATTTTCCTCTGGCGGAATTAAAGTACCTACTCTGTCACTAAAAATGTGTCAGCTTTAAAGCTGTAAAGCCTCATATGATAAACACCACCAGTTAAAATATTTTTTTTTTTTTAATGTAATAAATCTGTAACTCTTTTTTCGACTGTACTGTAAGGGGTTTTGCACGAATAGACTTAAGAACTGCTGCATAAAATTGAATCCGATGTCCACAGTTGAATCACAAAATGTCGGAATTAAAGGATGGGATGTATTTTATAATCATTTACTGACCGGAAGACCGGGAACTAAACAGAGAGGGTTTCAAGAATACGATTCACGAATAAATTGGAATATAACTTCTTTCGCTATAGAGTTAAAATTATTTATACAAACTTGTCCACCTGGTATATCTATTCATACAAAAAAAAATATTAATTTGACTTTTCAAAAAGAACTTACCATGAACAGAATTCGCCCACATAATTATTATGACCAACTCTGCCAGCTGAGCAAATAATGTCAGCGCCAGTAACATACAAACAACATCTTCCTCCTCTTTAAAGCCTTTAAAACTCATGAAAATCGTATCCCCAATCTATGTCGTTTTAATGTGTATCACATTGCTATATACCCTTTATGCCCAAATGTCGTTTTATATTTCGCAGTCGGAGTTCCTATTAGTTGTTGGATACTCGTAAATCCGTTCATTCCTCCCAAACCCCAATTCGAAATCCCAAGAAACCTCATTGTAAATAGTCGGAAATACAATTTGATACGGTTTAGATATCATTTTCTAGCGCCCAAGACCACCGGTCTTCGTCACACAAAAACATTTCCACTCTCTCGGTTGAGAATAAAATGTCCCTTTTGCTGAGACAAACCGAAATTTATCCCATCAAGATTGTGATTTATCTGCGTTTTAAAGAGGAAAGCCAGCATCCTGCTTCATTTTTGTTCCGTGTTTCCACCCCAAA
Organism: Cheilosia urbana; assembly: GCA_946477585.1. Taxonomy (NCBI): domain Eukaryota; kingdom Metazoa; phylum Arthropoda; class Insecta; order Diptera; family Syrphidae; genus Cheilosia; species Cheilosia urbana. The sequence continues at coordinate 9,976,305 of OX297854.1, read as the reverse complement.
GAAAAGGCTTAAATTTATATAAAATGCTTAGCGGCAAGAATTCAAAATATTTTGTTTTTATTTTTGTCACAGATTGTTTTGCCGCAGACAGGGTATGCAAAAAGAAAGGAAGAATAATTTTTTTTTTTTTTTTCACATTGCTAGCCCCGTCAAATTGCGCGGTCTGGAATGACTTAATTAGAGGAATTTTTGAAAGAGCTGTCTTGCAGTATCTGTGGTATGCTCTGAAAGGATTCTTTTTTCCACCGGTTGATGCCGTGAGTTGGGTAGTGAATTTTTTTTTTTTTTTTTTTTTTTCATATTGCTGTCTTTGTTTTTTTTTTTTTTTTCGAAATGAAATCTGCAAGTCCTGGCGAACAATCATAAATTGAATTAATTAAAATCGCAGGATTTTTTCTGAGCGGGAGGTAAAGTTACTTGGAAGGAGAGTATATTTAACTTTGCCAATGGATAGATATTTTTGGTTGATAAATTTAGACAAATATTAGATTTAAAATCAATGCCTCAGCTGGTATTTCAGGGGGGATTAGCCTCCTAACCATCGAATCGAATCTGTCGTCGTGTCAACTGACAAGTGACAAGTGAATAAAATATATGACAGCTACCTTAAGGTGGCACAAAAGCATTCATCTGAGGGAAACGGTAGGCTTTCTAATGTGGTTTTCCATTGGGACCACCAGAAATCTTTTTCAGATCTCAGATTTTACTGTGCTCATGGAACGCGCAACGAGATTGATCTGCTTATGTAAATGGATTAGTGCGTTAATTGACAACAATGTCAGCTGTTCAAATGGCATTCGTTTTTGGCTAAATCACAAATGGATATCGCCCTCAAAAATGTTTTCCTTCTTGTAGATACAAATGAAGTATTATTGGTGGTTTGTAGTCTTCAGATGACGAGGGAGATAATGAAGATAATAATTCCTCCGAAATCGTATCTATAGCTTTTTATGTATTTTGTTATTTTGGTTTTCACGAAACTTTGCGCATTTGCCTCGAAATGAAACTTCTTAAACTGGCGTTAAACAGCTGTACAAAGTATATTGGTATGCGTAAATCTGAAAAAATATCGAGATCTGCGAAAAGTGATCCGAATCGAAAAAAAGATTGATTTTTCGTCCCAATGGAACGCAAAAAGTGATTTAGATCAAAAAAAAGATTGATTTTTTGTCCCAATGGAAAACCACATAATTCTCTGTCAGTTGGTTCCGTTTACAATTTTCCCAAATTGAGATTTGAGAACATTTTGATTGGCAGAAGTTTTGAAAGGTTTATAAAAAACTGTCATGCGCTTTAAAATAACTGGAAATTATGAAACGCCGATAATAGATCAAGATCAATGAAATTCAGTCTGTGGAGTTGTTCTGAGCAAAATATTTTATGCAATGGATCAGCGACTATTTCTTCCGTTGCATTGCTCGTATAGATTTACCTACTTAACATGGATTACTTCAACAGTACTTTTGTAGTTTTAGGTTAGCAAAAATTTGCTACCGGTAAGGTCCGCCCTATCTTCTCCAATATCCGGTTGGTAGGAATCCCTGCATTTGTAGTTTGTACCTGAAAAGTTAGACCATCTCCCAAGTCTATGAAAAAAAGGGGATCAAATATTCAGTTTGATAAAAATGAAATCGATCGGTTAAACCCCAAAGTTCCTTTTTGTCGACCTCGACTTCCTTCTTTCCGGTACTCCGGTACTTCTTTCTTCTTTTCCCGGTCGAGCACCATCCAAGCAATTTGACAGCTGAGTAATCAATAAAAAGACTGAATTTAGCTTATAAAAGCAATCAGTGAAAATATCATGTGACCTTAAATACATGCGAAAAAAACACCCACAGCCATCCGTGACCAAGTTCGGTGATCGCAGATAGGTGTGTAAATTTCGCCTATTCTGGCTCAGAAAATGTTCCAAAAACACGTTATACTCCAAACGTGTGGTATAACTATAACATCAAATTCAGTTAAGCCAACGTGCTTAAATAAGCAAAAGCCAGTTAAAATAAGCAAAAAAATACATAAACTAAATTCAGAAACTAAAAAATAACTCCCCCTGAAGCACATTTGTCAACCGCCTCTGATTAAACTGACAGATCATGTTTCAAACCTTTTGTTTTGACACCACCAGCTGACAAATGACAGTACGAATTCATTAGCATCACGCCACAACCCACAACATCTGCGTACCTCACCGCAGAAAACAATTTCGTCCGCAACACAGAAGGGAACCTACTTACTCAATTAAACCAATACCTCTGGATGTGGACCTACTTCAGCTGTCTTTTGAAACGCAATTCCTTGGAAATGAAGCCCTCGGGCTAAGTTTAATCTCCAGAAAACTCATCAATTATTGGCCAAGTTAGCCTATATCCATTTCAAGTGGTAGTGTACGAGTGCGGGAAGGAAATTACCATTTCGAATTCGGTTGTTGTCCACAGTAGTTGCGTACAAACATGCACATGCACACATACTCAAGCACTGATAGAGGTTAACCGAGTCCATTTGAACCATGTAGTAGAATTCCAATGGCCAACATGCCAGAACTCGTGCTCCTTCATCGACTTCGACTAAGGTGATTATCCTGCCATCGAAATGCACATAATTAAAACATTCCTTAATTCCTTAGTGCTTCAGAGTAGGAACTGCCGAACCATATAGGTACATACAGTCTCTGGGATTAATGAATTACCAACTTCAGGTGAACACCCACAAAATTGCATCCACCATGGCTACCTGAGCTGTGAAGTGAGCCTCTGTGTGTAATTTAAACTCTAATTCCAGAGGGATCTTAAAGGCACCACAGCACAGCTGCTCTGATGGGGTGCTTGTCTACTGTCATTAATGGTGATTTAGTACTTTAAAGGTTACTCTTGCGGTCCTTAAAGTGGATAACATCTTCTTTAATGTGTGATCGTCTCTGTATCAAGCGGTAAATCCCACGGATGATGACAGGTTGTCTATGACAACGGTCGACTGCTTGAAATTGGATTACTATGACAGGGGCATGTTCAAAGGGGAAAACGCTTCAATGCGACACTGGCGCTGTCAAATGTCAAGGGTTTATTTGCGCTCTCGTGTTGCAGTTTGTTTGTTTGAGATTTTAAATCCTTTGTGCTCGTGTGGATTGTGGAGAGTGAAGTAGTCACATAATTAACTTTAGGTGTTGGTGATTGCAATGATACCTAATTCGGACTCAAAGTAGATTAAGTGATAATGGACTCGGTTGAGTTTCAATTTTGTTCAGACTAATGTCGTTTTCCATTGGGGGGATCCATCCGTTTATTCTGTATTCCAATGGAACAATAAAACTGCTTATAATTGAATCCACAAAAGTATTGGTGAAATGCCAAAAAATTATCTACAGCAGCTGTCATCTGATTTTTGATTTTGATATCTAGAGACTTATATTGTACCTACCTACTGTTGTTACAGGGATGCCATCTGTAAATGCAAGTGCAATGGACGTCAATGTTGACAAACTAAGATAAGGTGAGCAGTTCGATTTTTTTAAAGTAAGAAACGTATTTCAGTATTTCCTATAGGTCCGCGCAATGTTCGATCCATGACAGTTCTAATAAGTTCTGTGCTGACATTTAGCAGGCTCATTCTTCCGCCATTTCACGTGGTCTCAACTATCAAGTCGACTACGCCATTTTTTGCTTCTTTGTGTTAGCTCTCTTTAGCAACAACTGATATTTCGCTGAAGTGCTCATTTGTCGCACTGTCTTTAAATGCGAATTCTATCTATTCATGACCTTGTATATCTTTTTATTTTCTCAACGACGAAGAAGAAGATGTATCTCTGATGCAAGGAGCTCCGGACATATTTCGACACCTTCAACTGACTGGACACAGAAATCCCCTGAGCTTAATCGCAATTGCATTTCACAAGCCATCAGCACGTTACTCATATCAAAATCAACGTCCAATCAATATATTTTCCAAAATCATCATCCCTTAACGCCAATAATCACCTTAGCAGGTGTATATCCCATAGCCAATGGTATATAGCTTCACTCATGCCACCAAATGCAACGTGAGCATCAGCCATAATTCCAGCCAAGTGGTGCAAGTAAACTTTCGGAGCAATGTCTAAATTGCCGGATATAACTCGCCCAAAGGGGCCTATTAGCAGTATTTCTCATCGGATTACACCATCGTCCTTATCGCCATTCTCGCCAACAGCTGCATTTAATTTAACTTTATTGCATGTGCCAACACCACCCATGTACCGGGGGTGGCGCGCTAGTCGCTTGTACACAAAAGGTCCTCCTGCCTAATCAAATAAGACACTGTAGGTGCCTTCGTGCTGGAGTTGTAGGTAGTTGTAGTTTGCCGGATTATTAGATGTGCATACTAACCCCAAGGATATGCAAACATCTTCCGGTCATATCTACAGAACACCTTCAAAGTTTATTCAAAGCATTCCGTAGTGTCGGTGGTAGATGTATACTTGCCATCGTGAAAGGGACCTTGCTAAAGTTTTCACCGCACACAACCATACAGAAAGGATAAGGAAAAGGCAACTTTTCCACTGAATTCGCCCGCATGAGGCTCTAATTGGCTATTAGGTGAAGGCGAAGCAACAGCACAATCGGCATCGCCAACAGAGGCAACAAAACGACGGAAAAGAAAACTTTTGCGTCCTATTAGGTACAATAAATGCGGCTGCTCTTCCTTCGGCGGATGCGAAATGGATATCATTTCTCCGGTAGGTTCTTCTTCACACAAATATATGGGGACAGCAGATGGTGCGACATATAATGAATTCCCCTTTTATGAAATGTCTGCCGCCAAAATGAATGAGAGCCTGGTTCGAGCCAAACGATATCGAATGTAATCCTGGAAGTTAACTTTGGGCCGCCTTGATTGAATCCATTCATACACGTGTTGCACTTGACGAAATGGAATGTGTCTTCTCCAGGCTCCTATATTAATTTGGCTAAGTGCTGGAAGCTGGGACGTATACAAGAAGTATTTGTCAATTCAAAGCAAAGCCATAGAGTGTACGACTATGGAATGTTCATGAACACAAGTAATGTTCCCAAATTGAATAAGTAGTGCCAGAATACGAGTATTACGCAGTGGCGTCTCGTCAGGGTGTGCAAGGTGTGCATTGCACACCCTGATCTAACGAAAATAAATCCCTCATCAAACACTGTGTAATAATAATAACACACACAAAAAATGATATGCACAATTCCATAATCCATAAAACCTCCATAACACAGCCAACAGCTAAAGCCTACACCATACCATACCTATTCATATTCAGCCTTCATAATTCTTTTTTCAAAATTCCTTCATCGCTGAGAAAAAAAAAATGAACTCGTACAAAAACTCCCTGTGCACCATTCTGTTGATTTCATCAAATAAATTCATCCAACTCCAAACTATATCCCTACAAGATTTCTCCAGTATTCATCCCCATCGTCATTCGTCACCAGCACGCCGCCGTACATAAATCGCTTTACTTTGATGAACTTGTAGTGAACTCGTGCGAAGGTTTTCTGTGCACGGGATGTATTCATTTTCTCTTCTTTTGCATCTGTTCTGTTCTATTTCCGTAAAGCGTCATAAGTGAAAAAATATACAATGTGTTACATCGATACTCGTGCAAACAAAAGCTGTGCACGAAAGCCGACGAATAAATGGTTGAACTTTGCTTTTCGTTTAAGTGGGATTGGGGTTGCAGTTTCGTGCGGTGCTTTTGATTTTGTATGCGAAAGTTTTATTTTTCTATATTTTATTTTGGTAAAACAAAATAAGATATCAAAAACAGCAGAACAATAATCGAGAAAACAATAAATGGAACGTGTTTTCAGGCAATTAATTGATACCTATTTCTAAAAAATGATGATTTTAAAGAATTTGCACACCCATCTAAATAATTCACGCGACGCTGCTGGTAGTACGGAACTATTTACGTGTACGCCAGTGCACGTTCTGGGACTTAAATCTATTGAAGTTGGTTAAGGAGTGGCTCCTAGTAGTTCTTAGTGCGAGAAAGTGTTTCCGGTAAAATGTCTCTTTTATGATGGTGGTAAATGATTTAAATATTGCGGCTCTTTTTATGGGGCTTTTGTTACAGATAATGAAGGAAGAATACCTTACTTACTTACTTTTAGGTCTGTTGCCTTAATCTTAAACTTTACGAATTTTTACTAAACCTGACGAATTTTTAGTTAATGCCGAACAAGAGAGCGCTTCGAGAGAGCATCAGTGTTGCCGAAAGTACTCCCATAGGAATATTGTACTACTTTCAACACCTCCGTTCGCCAGTACTCATCGTTTCACATAAGTACTAAAATATCTTAATTCACTCCAATTTTAATGTAAATTTGGCAGCACTTTTATCTTCCAAGCAGTTGTCAAAAGGGCAATTTTCGTCTTTCTGGCAGTGATGCCACTTCAGGGGACTTATACCTTTTGAAGTGATAACTTCTTTAGGCGCGTTGGATGGGCAAAAATTAGCAAACTCGCGACACCGACACCGACACCGACACCGACAACGACACCGACACCGACACCGACACCGACACCGACACCGACACCGACACCAACACCGACACCGACACCGACACCGACACCGACACCGACACCGACACCGACACCGACACCGACACCGACAACGACACCGACACCGACACCGACACCGACACCGACACCGACACCGACACCGACACCGACACCGACACCGACACCGACACCGACACCAACACCGACACCAACACCGACACCGACACCGACACCGACACCGACACCGACACCAACACCGACACCAACACCGACACCGACACCGACACCGACACCGACACCGACAACGACACCGACACCGACACCGATTGCATACTTTTAGTTGTAAACTTTTGTACTATGGCTTACTTTTAGGGGTAGGTAATTTATAGCTTAATCTACGATGATTTTTATTTGAATACGTTACTATGGTAATTTATGGTAGCGACAAATTGATTGTCACCAAAATTATTTCAATTACCTGTTTTGTATGGGGAATTCATAACTTAATTTTACCAGGCTTAATTCCGACATATTATATCCACGATTTTGGGTTTGTGCACATTTACGGCACAGTAGCTTGTGTTATAATTACCGAAACAATAAATAGAAAACTGTGGTAAACTTGCCACCCTAAGAGTAGGTATACTATATAAATAATTGTAATATTCATGTCGCCTTAGTGTATACTGTAAAATATGATTAGTAATTTTTGTGTAAAATAATGAATATAAAACTACAATTGATGCCGTACCACGAGATCTAGAGCATTATCAATGGCGATGCGGCAAGACAGAAAAATATTGTTGTCTTTTCTCGTTCTTTTTCTTTTAAAAGTAAAATTTGTATTTTTCGGAAAGAAATTCATATTCAATTAAGCTTCAGTATAATTATTATTAATTTATTCGTTCTGTGCTAGTTTCGGTAGAATACAAGTAGATACAATCGGATTGTGGTAGCTGAAGTAAGATATGTACATTCGAGACTGTAATGATGATATTCCAATAATTTTGAGTGGGGATTTCAACATCAACTTTGCAGATGATAAAAATCTACCATTAATTGAATTTTTAAATAGCAAATTTGATTTAACGATGAGCAATGATCGCAATCTTAGCACGACTAGACATAAAACTACAATTGATGCCATCTTTACAAGATATTTAAATAGATTCGAATCAAAATTGTTTGTTTCCTACTTTAGTTACCTACCATAAACCTATAGTATCCGTTTTCAAATATAATGATAATAATGATGATGATGATGGAAGAGTTTGAAGTTGTTGATGAAATTTCATAAGTGTCATTGGTATTAATTTCAAAGAATACCCATTAATTTTTAAATTCAATATTTCATGTATCTGTAAATTTATACATTTTAAGCAATAGATTGCAATTTTGTATGTAAAATAATATGTATTATTTTTGATGTAAAATACCGCATTAAATGAAAATGAAAAATGTAACATAATTTTTGTTGTAGTAGTAGTTTATAATAATGAATAAAAAAACACTTTATTTAAAAGTACTTCCTACACAATAATATATTTTCTGACGGTTCGAAAAATACACACGTAATTGTTCAAGTTATCACTTCTGTCGGCACTCCCGGAGTGCCTTTTATTTGCAGATTTGGTCACTTAAATTAAGCTAAAAGGTTCAAATAGATTTTTTAAACCTCATAGTACCAAAAAAAAAGGGATTTAATTGTTGGTCAATTTTTGTTCCTAATTGCTAGTTTCATTAAGAATAACAAAATTATTCAACCTACGATCAAATTAAATATTTTTTTATGTTTAGAAAAATACATCAGATTTTTTGGGTCAGGGATAACCTGCCAAGACCTCAGAAGTCTTGGATCATCTGTTTCTAGTTTGTTTTTATTTTTCGTTGGCTTTATGTAGCCAAGTACTAAATAGGAGTTTTGTACTCCTTTTCGTCTGCCGTACGCCGGTGGTTCCCAACGACAAATTGTAGCCTAATTTTTTATTTCGGATTGATCTATCTTACTATGCCTTGTAATTCCTCTACGTAGTAAAATGCAAATCAAATCTTACTTTCTGGATGCTTCATTAAAATTGTTTTCGTGTTCGATATTGTTATATTCGCGTCGAACAAACTCTTGCGGATCCTGGAAATCGTTTTCACTGACAAAGAATGATTTTGACACTAAAGTCAGTGACTGAATAACTAACACCAAATTACAGATTACCTTACCAAAACACCATCGATCGCCACCACAGGCTACAACATCGAAACCGTCCCATTCTAGCTTAGCTAGAAATGAATTTCTAAATTTTCGTTGTAGTACCTACACGAATTGGAAAAGCTGTCAGCAGTGTTGCCATGAAAATATTTTTACAAATCTGCAATTATGACACAAAAAAATCTCCAATTCAGATTTCAATAGAAAAATCTTCCTTCACAATTTTTGTTTATTTATGTAACAAGCTGAATATGAAAATGACAGCATACAGCGATATCAAGTGTGCAACAAATGTTAAAATTTATTAAAAGGAACAAAATATATTATTGCGGATGCAGACAAAATCTGAAGCGCAGATGTCTGGTTTTTAAAAGTCTGCAGCAAGGTTGAAAATCTGCAAAATGCGCTTATGGCAACGCTGGCTGTCAGTCACCTAACTATTGACAGATTTGAAAGTCGTTTATGTCATAAACATAAGCATGCGCATTGAATGGTCTCCTCAAAATTATCTCATTCTTTTGTCAGTGTATTTTTTTGAATTAGTTATCTCGCACAAAAGCCTTCCCTAACTTTTTCGTAAGTCTCTCTGTCTTTTAGAGAATTTATCCCCACAGGGTGCCATTTTGACAGTCTTTCTTTCCATTCTTACTACAAAAGTAAAGGAACAAACTACTTACACGGAGAACTCTTCTGACAGTCATTTGAGAGAAACGTTATACAGTTGCGCTAAGAAAATGCTGGTCACTTCTTCAGTTGACTAAATTGAACTTCCTTTTCACTGTCAAATTCAAAGATCTAACCTTACATTTCATTCCGATCAAGTCTGGAAGGACTTCTTACGCAGATGGAACAGACGATTGTAAGAGTTGTTAGAGAATACATCAATTTTTACTTTTACACCTGCTTGTCTACCCAACCACGTCCCTCGAGTTACATGTTCCCAAGATCCATACAACATGAATCTATGAAACATGAGCAAGCCACGTGACGGCCTGCACCTGCAGTAAACATATTTACCAATTTTGCACACGGCCTGCACCTGCAGTAAACATATTTACCAATTTTGCACACGGCCTGCACCTGCAAATCAGCAAGTGCGGCTGTATAACAGGACTAAACAAATGTGGTAAATGTGTTTACCATATCCAAGCCAGCTTGCAGCTGCCTATCAAAAAGTCATGTTCCAACAACGGAACTAATAGAAAGAAGCAGTGAACATGTTATAATATGCATGCACTGCCTGCAGCTGTATAACAGTATAAGCGAGGAGTCTAATTTCTGTTGTCTAGCTGTTGTGTGTTACATATATATTCTTTGCTTTGTTTTGCTATTTAAAACCAAGTATAAATATGAGCCAAGACGATTGGTTTAGGCTAGTTCAAGTTTGACCATCGATAGATGATAGTTATTATAAAAGTTAAATGTCATTTAAAAATAAATGTAAATAAATAGTGTTCTAATAATATTGAAGATATTTAAATAAAGTGTAAACAAAAAGGTTTTAAATATGTTTTATTCGTGTCACACACGTTACTCTCGGGGTAATCTCTAAGGTACCTATAAAATTGAATGAACTCTTCTGAAAGCCACCCGATATCAGAGACAAACCATACTGAGACCCCCAACACGCAATCCTCTTGCCGCTGGCCCCCTCGATTTTTTTTTTTTTTTTTCAAATTCGCCATTTTGTTTTTCTATCGGTGTTATGTGTGTCTATTTAGAATCCGTGTGACATGCAAAAACATACGAAAATTATAAAATCAATGCTGCCAACCCCTACCTGTGATAGAGTTAGGGAATACGACATTTTAATATAACTGAATGCTATTGGTTGGTTATTATACATTTTTGAAAGAAGATTAGGTAATATATGTAATTTATTTGGTTAATAATACTATCTAAATGAGGACAAACATGGTTGTGTATTTTCCGCTTTTGAATATCATTAACTTCGATTTCATGAGTAAATTTTTCTTAATTAACTGAAGAAAAATTACTCAAAATGTTTTTATTTTCCTTCATATAATTTACATTATTTTCATCTGTCATAAATATTTTCAGCAAAAGTATACTTGTTCCTAAAATAAAATACTATTCACACGTAACGAATAATTTCAAGTTTAACGGACAAAATCAAACTGCACTGGGATGTGTTCACTAAAAATGGCGCGCTTAGGCTTTTCATAACTCTTAGCGCGCACTCAGTTTTTGTACTAAACTATAACTATTACTGGATATGGCGATTTAACCTTTGAACTGTATTTTACCCAAAAATCTTAAAACACAAATTCAGTTGTAGAACGCAAACTTTTAGTTTAAGAAAAAGAGCCCATTTCTGATGGTCACATAAAAAAAACTTGTGACATAAACGAACTGTCAAACATTTCAATCTGACATTTTGCTAGTGTGTGTTGGTGAGTCAAGGCTCAAGGGTAAAGTCTTGAAAAATATCCCGGAGACCCGGACACTTCTTATTTCGTGTTAAGAATTGACCTGAATTCCTGGAAGTGTCCTTTTTTCTTCAATTAAACATAAGAGTATTTCTAGATTTGATAGAAAAGGCAATTTTTTTACTCGCACATTATCTTACTCCATTCCCGTTTATGCAGCATAAAATTATGATGATGGCTCCTTTGGGTACCTAACCTATCTAATATTTTTGCAGTTTTATTATTATCTCGAGTTATTGGAAAAAGGGTTTATTCTCTGCATTCTCTGATTGCATTTGCTTTGGGAATATCACTTATACTTTCAGCTACAGAAATATCTAATGGTTTCTCATACCTGTTAAGCAGGATATCATTGTTTCCATAATCACATTTAATGTTACCTGTGAGTTTTAATAACTCATTTATGAAGCTGTAGACGGGATCCCATTCATCAATGTCAGTGGTAAATTAATGCAACTCGTAGGTAGGTATATCTACAGCTACAGCTTTACGCACAAGGAAAGGTCTTTAAACTTTTGATTAAATTAAATGCTCATCACGGCCATGTCCTTTAATGACGTATGCATGCCATGTAGTACATAAATGAATGTGTGGAATGTAAATTAAAATGAGTCTGAAATTGCTACCGTCAGTTTACGTCATTACGAGAACCGTTCACTCGTCGTTATTATTATTATTTAAATTAAAGAAATTCACTCATCCATGCTTGCTGACCACTGAAGAATTATCCTTGAAAGTCATTGAATCATTGAGTGAGGTCTGAGCTGGCCTCGCCTCCTTGCTACCTTTCCCGGCTATTTTATTATTTTTATGTGGTCATGTAGTGTCTCCAAATGACCCGCTGTGGATATTTATATCCTTCGGCGACATTTTTACGGTTTACATTTTTAATTACACTTCAGTCATCGAAATCAACTCGCCTCTTCAGGGACGATGATCATTAAATTTGCATTCGAGGTGCAATGTCATACAGAGCCAGTTGCCAGGACTTATCGGAACACTTTTCCAACACTGCACCAGAGTACCGACCAACCACTACCAGCCGCAGCCAGTAACAGTTGGCCCAGTGAAATTGAAATTAAATTCCAATATTATTCCTGTGCTTAATCCTGTGTGTGTATGGTTTTCATTAAACGAAAATTTAATTTTCACTCTGTGGGGGGCTCGCGTTCGATCGGTAACGGCAGGTGAAATTCCAGTCCGGGTCATTGGCGGGCAGTTTTCCCAGTGCCATTTCTGATGGGTTGATTTCGGTGTCACTACTCACTGCCCGCCATCCGACACACAGTTAGATTCTAACGAAGTTAGCGGTGTCCTGTGGTCGCTTTGTCTGTTCATATAGATGGTGACGATAGCGCCGTGGCTGTTTACGAATTGCTTTGATTGATTGCAAACGGGAATGTTTGCGCCCGAAAGTAAAGTGTATAGGGGAGGAGAATAGTAAATAGCATTCTAGCCGGATCTCGTTAGTCGGCCATTAGTAACGGTACGCCGAAGCCCAATTACTGTTTGAATTGTTGGGATGGGTGGATTGATGTGGTCGTTGCAACTTGCAAGTGAATTCTTTTCGAGCGATGAAAGTATATGTGGTTTTGAAACTGGTGGTGAGAGCTCGACGGGAACTAGTAGATAGAAAAGGTCAACATACAATGGGCGCATAAGGTCTATACTAAGACCTTAGGCTTATAGCTACTCAAAACCATTCGGTGAGTTGTATTTTTATTAGACCTACAAACACGATATAATGATGTCCCATCTGGACGGCCGAATTGAAGATTTGTCATAAACTTGCATTCAAAGACGTTTGTCAGTTTTAATATGCGCTCGCTGGAAGTGATTTATTGGAAAAACAAATTTATGAGTAGTTGGGCTTAATTTTAGGGCTGTTGAGCTTTTTCTGTCACGCGAATGAGGAATTTTTTTAACTACGGAATTTTTAAATGGCTACGAAGAGACGCTGTACAAAATAATGTCATACTTATGGAACTGCCCTTTTTTGTTCAAAGAAACATTATGTGATTTTCCATTGGGACCAAAAATCAATCTTTTTTGTTATCTAAATCACTTTTCGCGTTCCATTGGGCAGAAAAACCAATCTTTTTTTCGATTCGGATCACTTTTTGCCAGAGCTCGAAAATAACTCTCAACCTTTATTTTCAATTGGTTTCTCACTGAGAGATGTAACATTCGGCTTCAACATAAAGGTCTTGCTCCAAGATATATTTATATACACTGGGCTTTTCGCTCTTTGGTTGATCGTTATTTTAAAAAATTGGATATAGGTATCACTCCTCAGTTAACTTTTTTCATAAAATTTTAATGGAATTGATCAACCAAAGACCTCATTTGTCGAAAATAAGTAAAAATAAAAGGCACTCCGGGAGTGCCGACAGTAGTGATAACTTGAACAATTACGTGTGTATTTTTCGAACCGTCAGAAAATATATTATTGTGTAGGAAGTACTTTTAAATAAAGTGTTTTTTTATTCATTATTATAAACTACTACTACAACAAAAATTATGTTACATTTTTCATTTTCATTTAATGCGGTATTTTACATCAAAAATAATACATATTATTTTACATACAAAATTGCAATCTATTGCTTAAAATGTATAAATTTACAGATACATGAAATATTGAATTTAAAAATTAATGGGTATTCTTTGAAATTAATACCAATGACACTTATGAAATTTCATCAACAACTTCAAACTCTTCCATCATCATCATCATTATTATCATTATATTTGAAAACGGATACTATAGGTTTATGGTAGGTAACTAAAGTAGGAAACAAACAATTTTGATTCGAATCTATTTAAATATCTTGTAAAGATGGCATCAATTGTAGTTTTATGTCTAGTCGTGCTAAGATTGCGATCATTGCTCATCGTTAAATCAAATTTGCTATTTAAAAATTCAATTAATGGTAGATTTTTATCATCTGCAAAGTTGATGTTGAAATCCCCACTCAAAATTATTGGAATATCATCATTACAGTCTCGAATGTACATATCTTACTTCAGCTACCACAATCCGATTGTATCTACTTGTATTCTACCGAAACTAGCACAGAACGAATAAATTAATAATAATTATACTGAAGCTTAATTGAATATGAATTTCTTTCCGAAAAATACAAATTTTACTTTTAAAAGAAAAAGAACGAGAAAAGACAACAATATTTTTCTGTCTTGCCGCATCGCCATTGATAATGCTCTAGATCTCGTGGTACGGCATCAATTGTAGTTTTATATTCATTATTTTACACAAAAATTACTAATCATATTTTACAGTATACACTAAGGCGACATGAATATTACAATTATTTATATAGTATACCTACTCTTAGGGTGGCAAGTTTACCACAGTTTTCTATTTATTGTTTCGGTAATTATAACACAAGCTACTGTGCCGTAAATGTGCACAAACCCAAAATCGTGGATATAATATGTCGGAATTAAGCCTGGTAAAATTAAGTTATGAATTCCCCATACAAAACAGGTAATTGAAATAATTTTGGTGACAATCAATTTGTCGCTACCATAAATTACCATAGTAACGTATTCAAATAAAAATCATCGTAGATTAAGCTATAAATTACCTACCCCTAAAAGTAAGCCATAGTACAAAAGTTTACAACTAAAAGTATGCAATCGGTGTCGGTGTCGGTGTCGTTGTCGGTGTCGGTGTCGGTGTCGGTGTCGGTGTCGGTGTTGGTGTCGGTGTTGGTGTCGGTGTCGGTGTCGGTGTCGGTGTCGGTGTCGGTGTCGGTGTTGGTGTCGGTGTTGGTGTCGGTGTCGGTGTCGGTGTCGGTGTCGGTGTCGGTGTCGGTGTCGGTGTCGGTGTCGTTGTCGGTGTCGGTGTCGGTGTCGGTGTCGGTGTCGGTGTCGGTGTCGGTGTCGGTGTCGGTGTCGGTGTCGGTGTTGGTGTCGGTGTCGGTGTCGGTGTCGGTGTCGGTGTCGGTGTCGTTGTCGGTGTCGGTGTCGGTGTCGGTGTCGCGAGTTTGCTAATTTTTGCCCATCCAACGCGCCTAAAGAAGTTATCACTTCAAAAAACTCAAACTTGTATTGAATTCAGTTGTTTTCTTTATTTAACATATAGCTAGATTAAAAATATTTTAAGAATAAAGTTTCACTAAAAGTAAACTCTCAAGGGTTTTAGTACTTAAGCTAACGGGTGATTTTTTAAGAGGTTTAGAACTTTTTTTAAAAAAAAAAGCACACAAAAAATTCGAAAAAATGAATGAAATATTTATTTGAATCGATAGTTTGAACCTTGCAATTTAATGTTTAAAGATAATTTCATGCAAATGTTGACCGCGGCTGCGTCTCAGGTAGTCCATCCGCTGAGTCCAATTTTGGCATACTCTTTCACACATATCGGCCGGTATCTCACGAATGAATGCATGGATGTTGGCTTCCAGTGCGTCAATCGAAGCGGGCTTGTCCCTATACACATTAGCCTTGACATACCCCCACAAAAAAATAATCTAATGGTGTCAAATCGCACGATCTAGGCGGCCAATTGACCGGCCCGAAACGTGAAATTAACTGTTCACCAAACTCGCCTCGCAATTGCGCCATTGTTTCGCGTGCTGTGTGGCATGTGGCACCGTCTTGTTGAAACCACATATCATGCAAGTCAAGAACTTCCATTTCGGGCAAAAAAAAGTTTGTTATCATCGCTCGGTAGCGTTCACCATTGACAGTAACGCTGCGATTCGCATCATCTTTGAAGAAATATGGCCCAATAATGCCGCCGGCCCATAAACCGCACCAAACAGTGGCTTTTTCGGGATGCATTGGTAGCTGTTGCAATGCTTCTGTATCTTAAAAGGCTTTACGCACAAATCCTTCCGCAAAATTTTCCACGTAGTGCTGTAACAAAGGCCTAACTGCTGGGAACGGCGCCGAATCGACATTTCGCGGTCTTCTGTCACACTAGCTGATACGGCCGCAACATTTTCTTCACTACGCACAGTACGTAAACGTGTTGGTGGTTTAATGTCCAACAAAGTAAATTTGGTGCGAAATTTGGTCACAATCTTCCGAATAGACTGCTCAGAAGGTCGAGAATGCCGATCATAAAATGGAAGCAGCGCGCGATGAACATTTCGAACCGAGCACGAATTTTGATAGTAAAATTCAATAATTTGCAAGCGTTGTTCATTTGTAAGACGATCCATGGTTAAATTGCAAACCAAACTGAAGCTGTTTGACAGTGACACAAGGTACTAAACACACGTCAGCTGTCAAAACCAGTGTTGCCAAAACCAAACCAGCTAAAAAATCACCCGTTATATACCTTTTCTCACTTAAAATGAAATTCAAAGCTGCAAAAGCTTTTTCGACGGCTACTTACTGTATTCAACTTCCTTAGACGAGTGTTAAACAATGAGTATTCAAATCACTAATGCGATTTCGCAAGCGCTGCTAACTAACGGTAATAATTAGCGAAAATTGTTCAAATGAGATTTATTTTTTTTCTGTCAGTGATATCTCTCAGCGGTTGACCGAAACGATAAAAAAATAAAATAAAGGTTTCGCTCTGAGCAGAACAGAAAAAAAATACTGTGATAAAAAACTGGTCATTATGTGATCATATTTAAAAATCTCAACAACTGAGAGTAATATTAAGACCTTTGAAAAGGTTGAGAGATATTTTCGAGCTCTACTTTTTGCAGATCTCGATATTTTTTTCAGATCTACACACACCAATATAATTTGCACAGCTGTTTTACGTCAGTATAAGAAGTTTGCTATCGAGAGAAATGCGCAAAGTTTCGTGAAAAGCAAAATACACAAATAGTAATGAATATGATTTCGGAGGAATTATTATCTTCATTATCTCCCTCCCCCTCGTCATCTGAAGACTACAAACCACCAATAATACTTCATTTGTATGTTGTTTGCATGCTGCATAAATGAAATTAAATAAAAAGTCAGTTACAAATTAGAATTTGAACGATTTGAAAACCATCTGTCAGCAATAAGCAACTAGCCCAAAGAAATTTCTTGGGCTAATATTTGCAGGTTTTTTATGGAGGGGAAATGTTTTGCACTCTCTTTTTGGCTCTCTTCTGCTCAACTTTTGCGTAAAGGAACGAAGTTTGACTAAATTTGGCGAATGTGTTCGAATGCATTATCGTTAGGGAACAGACCTCCTATCTCAGCGAAAGTAAAGTACAACTAGAAGTGTCACCTCCTCCAAGTCAGTCTGACATTATATAAGCGTTTGATAAGTGCTAGTTAGATTATCTCTGTTTTGCTTTTTTTTTATCTCAATTTGGGGGGAAATCTCGTGAATCATGTCCTTAGGGCCCGACATTGTCAAATTATCCGGGTTACTGGTAGATAAATCCTTAACTATGTACTACAAAAAGTGAACTACTCATACTCATGCTTATTTTGACATTCGAACGAATAGCCAATTCGAACGAATGTCTATCAAAATACTCAGAGCTCATTCGAACGAATAGAGACATTCGTTATAATTGGCTATTCGTTCGAATGTCAAAATAAGCATGACTGTTGTCGTTTTCCATTGGGATTTTCAGATTTTGCTCTGAGGCCCAATGGAACATAAAACGAGATTTTTCTTCCTTTGCATCTGTGGTGGTGCGTGTTTTAAAAGTCCCCCTTTCTTAAATTGTAATTTGTGTTTATAAAAATCCATTCAACTTATTTTAATAACTTTTTCAGCGGCCGGATATAATTTTTTTTTTTTTTTTTCTATTTTTCACAGACTGCTCGTCTAAAAACGTACGTAAACACACTTTAAAGTTTGACAAATGACAAATTATTTTGGGGTTAGTGCAAATAGGTGTGAATCTCGCTCGGATATCGAGATTCGCAAAATTGCTCTGACTCTGAAAAAAAGTGCTTGTTCTGTCCCAATGGAAAACGACATGTGATCTATAAAATTGGTGTCGGGCATCAAAAAAATGTTGAAACTCATTGTGCCTCCTTGGTAACAAAAATTTACTAACGAGAATAGTTTTTGAGACTGCGAAAAACGTAACGGCTGCCCGGATTTCGTTCCAAACTTCGGATTTGGAGTTTGTGAGCTTACGTTTCGCTATACCAGTATCAATTTTAATTGATAAGTTTTATCAATCGTCAACCGATTGATAGCTGGGGTGGGATTCTGTAAAAAACGAAACGAAAAACGATTTCGCTTTTCAAAAAACGATATAAATCACGCGAAAGCGAAAGTTTGCTTCCTGTAACTCCTTTCGTTTCCTTTTTCTCTTTCGCATGGGTTTAAGAAACAGTGTGAGGCAGAAATTAAAGTTTGAGAATCATAATGAGCATAGGACAGCCAACAGCTGGCAATTCAAAATATTTTATTGGTTGATATTTTGGTTGGAGTCAATAAGGTCAATATTGTAAATAATAATGTAAGTACAATAAATAATTACCGACACACATACTCTTTATTTGAATAAATTCCATATTAACAGGACGTCAACAACAAAACACACACAGCAAAACATATTGTTTAAATGAATACAAAAGAGTCATGAGCTCCACCGCCATATTGAGGACAAACAGCTATTATCCGATACTCCGCAATCTGTAACGAAATATTATATATTATGATGTATCGTTTTTTTGTTTTTTTTGTATCAAATGAAACTTTATTTACAATCATAGAATTAATGCTGTGATGACATTTTCTGTTAAAAAACATTTCTTCGTTCGAAATGGGACAAATCAAGCTTACATTATGTGTTCCATCAACACAGCCAATGACTAAAGCAATAAACATCGTTTTACAAAAACTATAATACAATTGAAAAGCTGTCACTTACCGCCGGGTATTTTACATTTTTAGAAAAAGTAACTCTTAGAAACATTTTCTTCCAGTTCTGATGGCCATTTTATCCATTGAGGACATAGAAAGTTTTCCATTATATTAAGAGTTTCGTGTAGTATTTTCGACAAAGTACTCTGTACGAGAGGAGAAGCAAAATCGTTGCCAACCATCCACTGGTAACCACCTCCAGCCGTTACCTCGAGCGTTTAACACATCCTTATAATAGAAAGGATGCACCTATGTGTTTCGTGTTCCTGTACTAAGACAAATGCTGTCCAGCACATACCTTAAAGGCTTTTATTCAACCGAAAACGTTGAAGAAAACCAAACAAAAAATTAAGAACATGTAAACTTACAATTCAATACACATCAATAAAACAAACCTTTCTTGGGGCAGCGTAAGAGGATTGGAATAATCCCGAAGAAGTTTTCGAATTTTTCTTAGATTTTGATGTTCTACATCGCATCATCACTATCACTTGCTATTCGACAGCATATTTTGTATCGAATAAATAACACAACCACCAATTTAGCAATCAAAGAAAATAAGAAACGTCAATGAATAAGCTGTCGTTTTTTTCTTTTCGCACTGAACGAAAATGTCATACGTTTTTAGAGTTACATGAAGCAAAATAAACGAAAACGCAAACGAAATGGCTTACGTTTTTTTGCTTTCGTGCAAACGAAAATTCCTTTCGTTTTTGTAGTTACATGAAGCAAACCGATCGTGCAAACGAAAACGGTCGAACGTTTTTATGTTACAGAATCCCACCCCTGATCTTCGCAATTGGGATGCTAATCTCTTTAAAGCCATTTAAAAGTACATATTATTTACTACCAAATCCAAACGAACATACAAATGTTATAATATCTATGTTGACTATCCGCTTGTAAATATTAAAGCGTTGTAAGGCTGAATGAAATTTTTTCTCTTCACTTTTTAAAACTAGATAGACACCTACCTTCTTTCAGTGCGAATTCGAAGCCTTTTCTAAAATCTTGGGGCAGGAGCTGAGCCGTTTTATCACTGAACGGGCGATGCGTGCCGGAGATGCGACTTAAAATACATTCAGTACAATTTCAAACCGTGGAACATACCACACTCAAATTTCATCGAACCAAAACTGCTGAGTCCTAAAAACCTTAAGAACAAATATAGGCAACATTTCTAGTACCCATGAACAGCGCCGAAAGTAAAAAACAATATTCGTTACAGCATAACATTTAAAATTTAATAATACATTCTCCATTTTCTTGTTGTTAGGTTTACATTACACAATTATACGTATGCTTACATGCTGGGATGTTTATTTCGCTTTCTTTTTCGTTTCATATTCATATTTTGAAAGTCCACTAATAGTATATTAAGTATTATGTACGTTTTACATTGTAAAATATAAATAGCTCATAGGGTCTCCGAAAAATACACAGAATCTTGCGAAAGCTTTCGCTTTCCGCTGTCTACATTATATTCTATTGTTGCACGTGTAGCGTGTGGATCTGATTAATTATATTTTTTATCTATAATTTAATTTAAATTATGTTTTCCTTAGTAAAATACACTGATAGTAAGTAAAATATATATTTATTCATTTTGTTTTTTCTATTTTAATAGTAAAATTGTAATAGTAGTTGTAATGTGTGTGTTCGGTATTTTTGTTTTGTTTTGTTTTCTTTGTTTTGGTGGTCAAGTTTTACTATAATAATATGCAATGTAAATGTATGTGTTGTTTTGCTTTCTTTCTGTTGTTGTTCTCAAAACAAACATTATTTTCGTTCTTTAATCAGAGCGCACTCTCACTCTTTTTCTTTCTGTGGCTCTCCATCGGCAGCGCTTAGTTCTGCACTCGATATTGCCATTTGCTCAACATCACTTCGTTATCTGTTAGCATTGCTATTTCTATGATTAGAAATTCTTCGTTTGTGGTCTAGCTAAGGGAGATAAGAGGTTTGTTTTGTATTATTTACACCTAAGCAATACCGATTTGCGTGCGTTTTCTAATTTGTTGGTAGAGCAGCAGCGTTTTAGAAAATATACAGGAGAGTTAAATATTATTGCGCGAAGCAAGCACATTAGCCGAAGTGCTTTCGTTTTATGTTTTGGAAATATCACATTTATGCATTCTCCATGTCGAGAGAAGTGAATTTTTGCAATGCAATGCATTTGTTTTATGTACAAAAGGATGGCAATGATGGTCGCTCTTTGTTTCTAACTCTATCTTGCTCCCTCTCTGATTGGGGAGAGATCATGATCGGTTTTGTTTTTATTTTTGTTTTTCAGAACAAGACATGCTCTGTGGCAGTTTATTGGTTATTAGTTGCATGTATTTAACCCTTCAATCTCCCTCCGTTTTCCAATTTCATATCTCTTCGCGTCTTGATCACCAAATTCGACGTCTGTTCTTCCTCAATTCCTTTCCAGTCTCTTTGTACTCTCTTATTCCGCATAAGGATTAAATTTGTTTTCCGTTTATTATTTTATTTTCAGAGTCATCGTCATGTCCTGATAAATAAAAATGTAAACACTCTCCTCAACGCCATCTGCTAGCAATTTGATGTTTTCTTAATTGAATGTCAAGCCGAGTGGTCGAGGAAGCAAGGAATATACATTACACGTATGTAAGGAAGAGGGACAGCTTGATGAAACGATGTTTGTATGTGCAAATGGGCGCGATAAGGATAACTTTGTTTCGTCGTCTTCTCTATATATAGTAGTTGTTGATATATTCATCTTAATGTATGGTGGTTATGTTGATGTTGATGTTGATGTTGTTGTTGGTGTTCTTGGTATTGCTCCTTAACAAGCTGTAGCTTCTCTGCTTTATAATTTGCAAAAACAAAATCGTGGCCGATTTTGACAGTTTTTTTTTTTTTTTTGTTCAACATTTTTGGTCCGAAAGAGAATACAAATACAATAAATTTTTAATTGTGTGTTTTAAAAACTTTACAGCGTCAACGAGAAATCAATCCCAACCGTTTTCTTTGATCATGTGTGCCAATTCAATGATATATTTTCCTTCTTTGTATTTTTGACTGGACTCAAAGGCGTGCTCATACTTCCATCCCAACGGTGTTTTGCAGCACTCGCAGAAAATGTCTGCGACTGCATGAAGCCCAGTGAGGAGGACACGTTCCTCGGTTTGGCCACATGCCACGTTGACAACTGAGTTAAATAGGTATGCCGGTCCTTGGCTGCCCTGAAACGATTTGGATATAAGTTCATCGTGACTTGCCAAATGCGCTCTACAGTGAACGCAAGAATATGTTCGATTCGTGGACGGGAGGTAGGCCTGAAAAGTTTTCACCATTATTTTAGGAATGTAACTGCGGTTCGTATCAATGCGTGATGATATCTGGAAATATGAAAGGAAACAGATGAGTTTTTAAGTAAAACGCGGTAAAACTTAATTATTTACAAAGGAGTAGTTCCGTAGCGAGCTACCTTAGACCTTAAAGCAACGACAAATACATGAATCAAATGACAAAGGCAATATTGGCTTAGTTCTGGTTCGAATAAATTCGTGACCTACCCATGCGATTGTTTTTGTCCTAAGATCAGTTGACAAAACCGCATAACAAAGTTCTCGTATATCAACTACACAAAAAACTTGTCTCTAACTAAATGAAAACCAAGGTATGATCAGCCAAGTTCAAGGCAAATGTACATCTTGCAATAGACATGAGGCTATTTGAAGTGCCAACGATTTGGTGCACTCATTATGGTACCCTCATCTTTGAGTACTAACGAGAAGAAGCTACAGATTTTATAAAACACGATCCCAAAGCTATTTAACTTGATTCACCGAAGCCTGTGGCTCTTTTAAATCCGAAAAGACAAATAAACTCACAAATTTATATTTAAACGAGGCGAAAATATACACTTTCCGGGCAAAATTAACAAAAATCCTTCCGTGTAGCTCATCAATTTCTCCTGGAGATTATGGAACTAGAAACAGACGATGAGATCCAACATTACATTCATCAAATCAGGCAATGAGAACGATTTATAGAAAAGCAGCGATACGAAGAGCTGTCATGATAGGTGTCACTCTCTCGAAACCATACCTTGCTTTTAGCAGATTCAAATTGTGTTTAAGCTAACGGCTCACTTTATGCCTTATCCGATGTGGAGCTGTCACATATTCACCCACTTATTCTGTCATCACAAGGTAACCGGAACTTCAATAAGAGAACTGAATGGTTTTTCCGAAAAAGTAAAGGGTGATTTTTTAGCTGGTTTGGTTTTGGCAACACTGGTTTTGACAGCTGACGTGTGTTTAGTACCTTGTGTCACTGTCAAACAGCTTCAGTTTGGTTTGCAATTTAACCATGGATCGTCTTACAAATGAACAACGCTTGCAAATTATTGAATTTTACTATCAAAATTCGTGCTCGGTTCGAAATGTTCATCGCGCGCTGCTTCCATTTTATGATCGGCATTCTCGACCTTCTGAGCAGTCTATTGGTTTGGTGAACAGTTAATTTCACGTTTCGGGCCGGACAATTGGCCGCCTAGATCGTGCGATTTGACACCATTAGATTATTTTTTGTGGGGGTATGTCAAGGCTAATGTGTATAGGGACAAGCCCGCTTCGATTGACGCACTGGAAGCCAACATCCATGCATTCATTCGCGAGATACCGGCCGATATGTGTGAAAGAGTATGCCAAAATTGGACTCAGCGGATGGACTACCTGAGACGCAGCCGCGGTCAACATTTGCATGAAATTATCTTTAAACATTAAATTGCAAGGTTCAAACTATCGATTCAAATAAATATTTCATTCATTTTTTCCAATTTTTTGTGTTTTTTTTTTTTTTTAAAGTTCTAAACCTCTTAAAAAATCACCCGTTACAATATGCACTGAACTATACCACGTTTTATAATCAAAGCCTTATTTAAGTAAATACATAGGTACTTTGATGAAGACATAACACTCATTTAAGCACAAGATGCAGCCGAGTTCATTGTGCTTCTTATTTCCGTCCAATTTTGAAATGAAACGTCTCTTTCATCGGCTGTTATAGTTATTGAGTAAAAACCGATGGAGTTTTATGCAAACATACTTGGCCAAGTTTCAAGTACGTGCCTACCGCTTTCAATGTTCACCATGGGCCTCGACGTCCATTAATTGACAACACAGAACAAGGCCTCCCTGGAAACATCATAAAGATGTGATAACTTGTAATCTAAACACCTCAGACGAAGGGTATTCGCAGAGTAGGTCTACTTCACTCAGCTTATCGCATAAGAAGTAAACAAATGCGTTTATAAGCACAACAGATGGCTATGTTCACGATCGAGCACCGAAAATACAACTAATCAAACACAAACGACTTCAAAGTCACGAACGTTTTAGGAATTGTATTGAAATATTTATTTTTGTGGTTCCATCGAATGAAATACGAGACGCATTCGCCTGCACCTTGAACCTGTTGGCTATCGCTATCAGCTGTGATAATGTGACACACTACAATTTGTGGTTTCTTCCATATTTTCGCTTTTTTTTTTGGCTTCAGACCCATCCATTCACGAGATAAGTGAAAGCGGTAATAATTGTTTATTTAATTTATTGCTGTGAAAAGTAAACAATTATTTCTTGTTGACGGTTGGGGCTCTGTTTGAACTATGGGTATCTAACTGTAGCGAAAATGCGCACTATTGAGGTGGAAAATAATATTTATCACGATCTATAAACATTTAAGCAGTGAAACCTTTCCAAATTGGCTACTTTCGATGGATTCGTTTGATGCGTGTTGATTTTTGAAACATTATGCAAAAGATCAATGAATCAGACTCCTGAAAGTTAACAATAATCCGTAAAGTATACTAAATCGTTGATAAAGGTGGGAAGCACAATCCCATGGGCACCATATATGTCAAGGCCTTCGATGAAACGACTTTTAACATAGACTAGATATATATTGCAAAGACTCCTGCCAGTTCTCAGAAGCAAAACGCACGCATGTAATGACGAGCGGTCAAGGGATTTTGTTGACCCTTTCAATACTTGACGCATTGGCCTTGTTAAAGAACTCAGAGAAGTGAGGAAGGGACAGTGGCTTGTGAAATCAGAGCATTGATAAACAAGGAGAGGTTAAAAATATTTTCAAATGTTTCATTCATCATTAACCCGCGTTTGGTTTCTATCTATAGCATGTGCAGTTCGCAGAGTTGCTTTAGGTGCACCCGACCAGACGTGAGCGTTGTACTCAAACTCGGGTATTATAGAAATTTTGTAGATATTTTGTAAACATTCATCACACAGCAGAACATTTATAAAATTGATAACACGAGTCGGACAAAGCCTTGGGGAACACCGGCATTTATAAGGGGAAACGCAGATCGAGAGCTTGTATTGACAGATCAGCAAGGTATTCAAGAAAATACGTTTTCAACAAAAGAATTTGATATTGCAGTGAAAACCAGCAGATCATCATATTCACTATTGCCAGATTTGGGAATTGCTTTTGTGTTCGTAACCTCTTTCGGCGATAGTCAGGAAGAGAGTTACAGGGCGCTAATCGTTTATCTGCAGCAAAAAAGAACTTACCCACACAAATATTATCAATGGCTTCGAGATAGTCAAACGTGGAAAAAGTTACTTCCTATAATTGCTTGCGAATTTGTTTTCTTCTTTACTGGATAACTTTGAAAAATAATAAACGCACAGCCTTCTCTGTCAATTACAATAATTCTTGTCTAGGTACCTACATAGTACATGAAATGACGAATGCACATCACAATTTAAGGCGACAGTGGTTGTCGATGGAGACGCATATTGTCACATAGGTAAAGTTTTTCATGCTGACTCGTAACGACTACGACCAGATCAATGAGTACGATGTTAGATCTTTAAAAAGTTCATCAGAGAGAAATTCACTACCAGTGACAGCTGTTCGACTCATTACTTTGTTTTATTAGTAAACTCGGGGAATGTGTTCCATTGGTGTCTCTTAGATTAGGTTACATACGGTTCATGTTTACACAGCACCTAAATTCAACGTTTCGGGAACAAAATTTCGCAATCCAATTTGCATTCCCACTAAAACATCAACATTTCAAATGAGAGCTCCTGTCTGGAATTGGTTGCTGATCTTCTTTTTTTCTGCTTAGAAATCAGAAGTGGTTACCCAAATAATTTATTTTTTTAGCTATATTAATTTCAACATGAATTTAAGTCCTAATTCAGACATATTAAATATATTTCTGACTCATTTTGATTGATGGATTGATTTTTTGACAGCTTTTATTGTTTGTCAGCGGGCTGAAGTCATTAAATGACGTGCGGAATTTATAAAGAGTTTATTCGATTTGACAAACTTACAAATGCAGCAACGAAATTCAACATGCGGAAATGTTGGAAAATATTTATGGCAAAATGCTGGACATTTGGCCTGAAATGCTGAATTTTGCCGAAACGATGAATTTAGGTGCGGTGGAATGTGGAAATGTACTATACATATCTGTGGCAACAAGGAAAATCAGCATAAGACATTTTTTGACACTTTTCAGGAGCGCAGGTTAATACGCTACTCACACCGAGCCAAAAACCTGGGGTCAGATTCTGTAAGTAAGGCCTTGTCGAGAAATACTAAGGAAACTCTGTATAAGACCCTCATCATCCCAGTCCTGCTTTATGGTGCAGAAGCATGGGCGCTATCAAAGGCGGATGAAGATCTCCTTGGTCGTTTCGAACGCAAAATTCTTCGAGTGATTTTTGGTCCCGTTTGCGTTGACGGGCTTTGGAGGAGAAGATTTAACAGCGAACTCTACGAGTTGAACAGCGACATCGACCTAGTCAGAAAAGTACGCATCAGTCGTCTAAGATGGCTGGGACATGTAGAGCGAATGGACACCAACGCTCCGGCCCGAAGAGTCTTCGATTCTAACCCGGAGGGACAACGCAGTAGAGGAAGACCTCGCCTTAGGTGGCGCGCGCAAGTGGAAGGGGACCTCAACCAACTTGGAGTGCGCAACTGGAGGCAGTTAGCCAAAGATCGCGCTAACTGGAGAGGCGTATTGGTTGAGGCCCAGGTCCACCCCGGACTGTAGCGCCACCTAAAGTAAAGTAAAGTAAGATTCTGTAAGGCGAAACGTTAAAACGTTTTCGTGCGAACGAAGAAATTTGCTTGTGTATCATAGGGTAAATCATTCGTGCGCACGAAAACGTTTGATCGTTTCGCCTCACAGATTCTGACCCCTGGTTTTCGCGAAAACACTCGAAAGCTTCATCTAAACCAGAAGTTTTTCCATACATATTCCAGTTTTCAAAACGAGTCGTTTAAAGTCGTTCTCCACGAAAACAACTTCCAATCGTTGCGTTGTAGAAACAAACACACCTTTTGCAACATTCAGCAGAGCAGCTGACCGAACAAATGTCACAACTCACAACTTAAAATCATTTTCCACACTAATTGATGGGTTAATTTTATTTTTAAATGTTTTGAATTAATTTGCGATCGAAATTTGTAAACAAAATAGTTCACACAGAAGTTTCACGACTAATGTCTCACAGCTGATTGAAACGTCAAACGAAAACTAGTTATTGTTCGGTGTGAATGCAATTTCGAGTTTTCGACGAATACACGATTTTCGCTGCGGTGTGAAAAGTGTGTTGCGAGAAACAGATTAACACAGCGACATCAACAGCAACTTTGACAACTTTTTAGAACCACTGTATTTTAATTACTTTACACATTAGCACAGCAACATCGACAGCGACATCAACGTTAGAGCTAATCCTAAAATCGCTGAAGCTGTTGCTGTCAAAGTCGCTGTGTTAATCTGTTTCTCGCATAAATGTTTGACTTCAGATGTGGGAAGACGACTCATGCGTTTTTCCTGATCCATTACACAGCATCCGTAAGAGATATTTGAATGGAAAAAATATGACATTTAGAACAGGTTATGGTGAATCCGATCGTAACATATAATTTTACTCAATTTTGACATGGACTATGTTTTTCTTCCTTTTTGCCACATATTCGATATATGTATTTGAACAGAATTGACTTTGCGTATCCTATTTTCACCCAGTTAACAAAAATCTCGTAAATGTTAGCCTTGGTTGTAACTAACTACACAAAACAAGAATATTACAAAAATACCGACACAATAGCCGAATTCGCCTAGTAAAGGCACCAAGTGACAAAGAACAGAAACTGAAACAGAACAGAAAGTTTTTTTCGTTCTGTAGTTATTTCTGGGTCTGTTTGCGTTGCTCGCTCAGCTACACAAAACTGAAACAGAACCAGATCCAGAAAAACATGACTGGCGCCTATTCTGTCAAATTGTGTTTCGTTTGATTATGACGATTTTTTTTTTCGCTGTCGCCAAATAGTCTATTATACTCTCCTCTTCGTTTAATACACTTTTTTTTTTCATTTTTCGTTTGCTATTCATACGTCACATCACATCACATACGTCACATCACATCACAATATGCAATAGTGCGATGCGAAACAAACAGCCAAATGACAGATGCCGAAAAATCCACCTGGCAGTAACAGCTGGTAACAGAAACATCAATACAGACTTGTTTACGTTCTGTCGTCAAACAGGCATTTTCTGTCCCTAAATTTTATTGATGAAAAAAATGTTCTGTTCCTAATTCTGTTTCTGTTGCAAATGTATGGGATTCTGTTTCTGTTCTTTGTCACTTGCCTTAACGTGATGTTTTCCATACCTACTTTCATACTTTGGTTGTTGCGAACGTTATCTAGGTATACTATATCACTACCAGCTCAGATATTTCGTACATAGCCGCGTTCATTTACAATTTTAGCTGAAATTGTACAGAAATAAGTTTTATGGTAGCACCTATCGTTGTAGATAGCAATATTACTTGCGAAAATAGATGAAATTGAATTCTAAAGATGGAGTTAAATGTAACCCCCCGCATAAATAAAAAAGCGATATCCGTTTCTAACACGTGTTTAAGCTGACTTATCCGTTGTTAACTTTTCTCATTAATAACCATATTTCATCTCCATGTTAGCTTTTCACTCTTTGTCACGTAACGCATGACTGATTCTCTCTCAAATTCATGGTATGTGCACCTTATCGTAGCAATTGAGACATCTTCAGATGATTTCTTTTCCCAGGATATATTTTATACTTAATTATTCGAAATGTGCACCAACAGTTATACAAATTCGCAACCTTAAAAAAATAAATAAATAGTTGGCGCAACAGGTCTGGAGAGACCCTAGGCCTAGCTTCTCACAACCATTCGTTTTGTGTGAGTTTTTCATTTTTGGAACGAATGGAAGGGATCTACAGTTTTATGCCGACTCCAAACGGCTAATTGAGAAGCTCTTACAAGACATTTATACTCTCGGATGTTTGTCAGACGTTCGCGAGAGGTAGCGCAGCGGAAAAAAAACCCTAAGTCGGAATTGGGTTTTTGCGGGATTCGAACCTGGGACTCCCGCATAGCAGTCCAACACACTAACCACTAAGCTACTGCGACTACAACCTTATAACAAACAAAAATGTAACTTTTGGTATTCGAAAATTTCATGTAACTCATGTAACGAAAACGAATCCAGATTTTGTAAAATCCCTCTCTGCGTTAAAAAGTTATCCGCTCTCTAAACGCCGAAGTCGGTGAGTTAAGTTATCCGCTTGTAATTTCATGTCAATGAAAGCTAACACGCGTTTACTAATACAAATTTGAGGTTAACATGTGAGTTAACGCTGGCTCGCCGCTGCTCGGCGTTTATGAATACGGGGGAAGACGTTTTACTCTGCCACAAACCTGGCCACGATATATTAAGACGGTCGATACTTAAAAATAAGTCGCATGTTTGGGAGGAAGCGCCTAAGGGCGCAGTCACGCAGTAAGCGACTAGCGACGCATATCAAGCTTGTCAGCGGATCGGGTAAGCTGGCCGATATCTCATTCACTGCAGTTTAAAGAAAGACAAGCTAACAGCTTCCGAAAATGTATACCTACCTTTGAACAGTAATTAGAAGACCCACTCATCTTTTAACAATCTTTAACACACCTCACGATAAAGGTTATAAGAGGCAATGACTAAGAAATTCTCGTATATACAGATTAGATTGTGTTTTCACGCAAATTTCTCAACTTATGACGAATGCCCGGTGATGGGGCATTGTTCACAACACACAAAATTTAGATAAGAGATGTCATTGTTCTTTGTTGCGTTTCCTGCCTGAAATAGTTCAATTCCTGTGCGCATCATGGATGAGGTTTAACAGTCGAATATTGTATAATTTATATATTTATTTATTTATTTATTTATTATTATTTCATCTACTAGCTACGCTATACAGATTACGTGATAACTATATCTACAAATTATATAAAACAATTCCTTAAGACTAAGAGAATGCAATCAAAATAAGTAAAACACTTTTGAAGCGACTACGAGAGAAATGAATATCAACATAATCACAAACTTCATTGAATGAAACAATAGCTCTGGACATAGGCTCATTGTGGCCATAATTAGTTCTGTGAACTGGTCGAAGGAGAAGATTTCTATCCCTTAAAGGTCTAGCCGGGGCATAGATTGGTACTTGGGCTAAGAGAGATGGACAGTTAATGTGATAGCATAACAAGTCCCTTACAAACATGATGTCATGAGCTTTTCTTCTTGAGCTTAAAATTGAAATGCCTAACAATTGACACCTAGTTTGGTAAGGAATTTCAAAGTCCCATCTCATTTTGCGGAAAATGTATTTAGTGAAACGCCTTTGGACTTTTTCAATGCGGTCAGAGTGAACTTTGTATAATGGGTTCCATATTACATCAGCATATTCTAGCAGAGACCTAACTAATGCAATAAAAAGAGAAATAAGGGTATGAGGATCCGAAAATTCTTTGCAATTTCGTTTTATAAAACCAGAAAGTTTATTTGATTTAGCAATTACTTGATCCACATGAGATGCAAATGTGAACCTCGAATCAATTATAATACCAAGGTCTTTAACTTCCAGAACTCTTTTTAGTACAATACTGTCGATTTCGTATTGATATTCAAAATGAGAAGAGCTTCTATAAAAAGACATTATAAAGCATTTTCTAATGTTTAACATTAAACAATTACTGATGCACCAAACAGATAGGTTTGTTAGGTCATGTTGCAAATACTCACAATCAAGTGAAGTTTTCATTTTAAGGAACAGCTTTAAATCATCAGCGTACATCAAACAATGGGAATATTTTAATACTCTTGAAATATCGTTGATAAAAAGTATAAATAGGAGCGGACCCAAATGACTACCCTGTGGTACTCCTGATCCACACCCAAAAGATCGTGAAAAGTAGTCGTCTATTTTGACCTTTTGATTTCTGCCAATCAAGTAGGATGCTAACCACTCAAGCATTGCTGAGTGAAACCCAAGACTTTCAAGTTTTTTTAGTAATATATGATGATTGACAGAATCAAATGCCTTACTGAAGTCAGTGTAAGCACAGTCAACTTGATAACCATCTTCAATAGCATTAATGGCATAGTGTGAGAAGCAAGCCAGATTAGTGGTAGTGGACCTACCGGACACAAAGCCATGCTGCGCATCACAAACAAATTCCTTTGTAAGAAATTCTAGTTTTGATTTGACGATGCTTTCAAAAAGCTTAGGCAAAGCTGATAATTTGCAGATTCCTCTATAATTTTCAATATCATTCTTGGATCCAGATTTGAAAATTGGAATAAGAAAAGAGGATTTCCATTCATCAAGAAAAATTCCTGAGGATAGCGACAGATTAAAAATATGAAGAAGCGGATTGCATATTACTTGGGAACACATTTTAAAAATGATCGAAGGAATACCATCAGGTCCCGGACTTGAATTGGGCTTAAGATCATTAAGAGCCCCCATAATGTCACGAACACTTAGTTGAATGAGGCCAAGGTCCAGTCTGCATTCTGTAGCTGGGACAAAACTTGGTGTATCAGGCTTTGAGTACACAGATTCAAAGAATCTAGCAAACAATTCTAATGTTGTATTAACATCTTTAGATTCAAAATTTTTATAAAACATGGATTTAGGCAGACCTGTAGATTTTCTTTTGCTATTTATGAAAGTCCAGAAGCGTTTGGAATCTGTCTTTATTGCATTTTCTATTAGATTTACGTAATTTTTCTGCAGAAATTTACTTAACGCAAGAAAGTCCTTACGCAGCTTGACAAAATGTTCATAATCCACAGGGCTACCGGACAATTTAAAATTTTTATGTGCCTTATTTTTAAGGTTCTTAAGATGAGCGAGCCTTCTATTGTACCACGGAGGCTTAGATAAATTCTTCTTCGATCTATAAGGAACAAAAGAGTTAAATCCATTAAACAACACAGACTTGAAAAAATTATAAGAGTCCAGAAGGGACAAATGTCTCAGATTACTATTCCAATCGATGTCCTGAAGGTAACAATTTAAACCATTAAAATCGCATTTTGAAAAATCGAAAGTTTTAACTAAATTAATATCAGCTTTTAAAAAATCGTAGACCTCAATTTCAATAGAAGTTTGATTATGATAAATTGAATTATTTAACAGAGGATATGGGGCTTCAAAAGTATTTGCCTTGATATCATCACAGCAGATAAAAACTAGATCTAATATTCTATTTTCTGAATTAACAATTGAGCTTATTTGACACAAATTAAGAGAAAGTAGAAAATCAACTAAAATAAATTCAATATCTTTCTTTAAGTTACATGGCATAAGCATTTTATCATCGTCGGACCAAGACCAAACAATGTCACCGACATTAAAATCTCCCAATACACAAATACTATTGGAAACATTATCGTGATTAACGAAAATATAATCTATATTACATAAGTGTCTTTCATATACATCTAATCCACTCCCTGAAGGGACATAGCTTACAATAAAAATAAGTGAGCTCACAACACCTGTGACTTCCAGAGAAAAGCAGAGTTGTTCTACATCACAATCAGGTAAGGGAATTTCAAAGCAGGTAATACCTCGGCGAACTGCAACTAGAATTCCTCCACCACGTTCCTCCTTCTTTTTACATCGATCAAAACGGAAAACCCGATAGAGAGACTCATCAAAAATTTCTGAGTCAAAAATATCATCATATAACCAAGATTCTGTGATAATAATAACATCATAGTCAAGATGACTAGAATAATTAAACAATTTAGTGAATTTTGTCCGAATTCCGCTGGCATTATGATAATAAATTTTGAGATTCGATTTATCAAAGTTTCGCTTTTCTACGTCTCTATGATGCGGGTAGGCAAGCGCGGTAAGTTTTTTGGCTTCTTATTGGTTTTGCCAGGTCGATTTGTAAACTCCTTAACTATCATATTTTTTGGCCAGAAGTTAGGGTTTACTATAGCCTTTCCAATATCAAAAGGAGCAAGAACTTTGAACGAGGCTGATATTCGATCCGGCTGGTTATCAGGTGTGAGGCTATGACATCTGATAGCTCCGGTGTCAATGCCCTTGTTTTTTATGTAGTCCAAAATATCCATTGGTTTAGTTCCGTATTGTAGCCTTACTAAAAATATGGCAGATGGTGGAGCCACAACTTTTAAAGACATATCACGGCTATTTGTAACGATGGGTACTGGAACGACCACAGGTGTATCGCAGTTAGCAGGAGGATTAATATCTTCATTATTCATATGTCTGTTTTTGTTGAATAACGCCGACGATGAAGTAGATGGTACTGGTGATAAAAGACCAGAGGATTTCTCCAATGATATTCCTACCGTGGGTGTGACGACTGGTGTAACTGAGTTAGACCGAAGAATCCTTTTTGGCTGAACAGGTTGGATCTCTATAATTGGGCCGACTGTGAGATCGTTGCTCAGCTGCTGAACAGCACAATTATTGGAATGGCTGTTATTGTTGAATAACGCCGACGATGAAGAAGATGGTCTTGGTGATAAAAGACCAGAGGATTTCTCCAATGGTATATCTTCCGTAGGTGTAACACATGGTGTAACTGAGTTGGACCGTAGAATTCTTTTTGGCTGAACAGGTTGGATCTCTATAATTGGGCTGACTGTATATACATACCTACTTCTTCTGTGAAAATGGAGTCACGTTAAGTCCTTCAAGGAGAAACATGAACATGAGAGTACACGAAACTCCAAAATGATTCCGAAAGGAATTATAACTTGAGGGGAACTCTTATAAGGCGATATACCTCTCTGAGGCGTAAGCAGGTTCAATAGAACAATAGGTCGCAGTACAATAACCCCTTTCACATTATAAATAAATAAATAAATAAAGTTCGAGTTAAAATAAAAATCAATAATACCTGTTACACCAACACAGTACAAATACGTCTGCAAATTAGCATTTAATCTTCCGACAACAGACACCTATCAAACAAATCTACGAACAACAAAGCAAAACAATTCGGTCAAGGTCAACGGCTACCTAGCATGTGACTAGTTTGATTATAATAAAAGGGTCACACTACGAGCCACGTGCAAAAGGTCATCCCAACGGACAGCCATAAATAAAATTCTACTATACCTTCACACAAATGAGTTGCACGTGTGATAGCAAAAGGATAGTCTTCTGTACAAAAGAACTCGCATTGTCTGACTTAATTACACTCCCACTCACTATCACCTTTCACTAGAATTAAAGAAACCACTACACAAAAGTTCAACCTACGTCACACTGTATGTAAGTTTGTTTGCCCATTACCAAGTGCGTAACACTGACAGAACTACTCGAAATGCGATTTAGGCTTTTCCAACACCATCATATTGATCGGGTTATCGACTCACCTGAAAATAGGCACAGACACAATCGGCCGGATGTATGGAAATCGTTAGAGGTGACAACCAGAGTCGCTTCTTGGTGTAAAGTTCAGCTTTGTCACCTCGCTGTCAGCTCCTGTGAATGGCTACGTCTTCACTAAACTAAAACTCCAGTTCGACAATGACAGTTTGGTGGGTGCCCGTCCTTCTCCTTAGATCCTCCTCCTAGGACAAAGAAAAACTCCATTAAAATCGAAACACACATACGGAGAATGGAGAACACAAATTAAATACCATCCGCTTAAGCAGACAACAAAGAGCCCGCTATAGAGGTTAGAAAATTTATTCGTTTCGTGTTGGATGAGAGATAGGTGTATCGTGTACACAAGTGGGTATGGACAAACCTGTTTTCAACACACGTTACTTGATCTGCTTACTGTGGCCGCTGTAACTGCTCTGCTCTGCCGCTCTGCGTCTACCCTGCTCAAGTGCTTTGTTTGGCTGTTGTCGCGCACTGATAGACGGCCAACGGATGCGGATCAGCTGCTCTTTTTCTGTCGTTTCCACTGTTGCTTTTTCTTCTTCGTCGTCGTCGTATTCTTTGATTCGATTGTCTGTCAGCTGGTGCGGCTTGTTCTGTTGGTTCTGTTGCTGGTGTGGTACTAAGCTCTGCCCAAAACGACCTTCACTACATGGGGTTGGGGTTCACTGAACTGCAAGCCATATACTTTGCTGCGCGGGGGGCAATACAAATCGAAAATCACATTCGTCGACTTATTGGAATACAATTATTTCATCGGGGTAATTTCCGCTGATGAATCTATGACATTTTCAGCTCTCCCGTGTCCTTGGGCTTGTTTTCGTATTTTTAAAAATCCTTCATTACGCTCTCGCTCTCTTGCTGGGTTTATCTAGGACAAGGGAATGCAAAAAGAAAAGAATAATTTCACACTATCTACTGTTGACCTCGCACGGCCTGATAATTATGAAAAGCTATAATTTTCTAACTGCACTTCCTCTCCCACTCCCACAGCGCATTTTCTTCTTTTCTGTTCACCAATTAATCAGCATTTTACTTTTTTTTTTTTCTCCCGTTAATTAGGCAGCAGTTTTTTTTTCTACGGTTCTTGATTTCTGGTTATGTTATGCATGCGAGTAGGTAGATACTTGTTACCACTTTTACAGGACAAAAATGGGTGGTGGGGAATCGAAGCGGAAAAAATAAATAAAACAAACTGTAAACTGGGTAATTAATAACCAAAGTGATGGCGAAAAGAACCGTTGTTAATTGTGAGGGATTCTTGATTTCTTCTCAAAATCTTTGCATTCAGCGTCGATGTGTCTGTGTCCCTCTCGCTTTGCAAGAACAAAGAAAATTCACATCTCGCTTCTTGCACACAGCACATACTAGAATGGGCCCTGCGTAGCAAGCACACAGTAGAAGAAAACAAGATAATGTACCAAGAAAAAAACAAAGTTAAAATAGAACACGAATGGGAGCCATAGCGAACAGAAAAGTGCGTCTCAAGAAAATTAATTATTCGAGGGGGTACATATTCCATACACTCACTGGGTTTTCCTTTGTTTTCGCTCATCCACTGGATTTTCCTGATTCCCGATGTTTCTTTTTTTTTCTGCGTATAATTTAATTAGCACTCATTCAATACACACACAAGCTGTGCAATTTTCTTTGTTTTTCACAGCAATGCAATCCAAATTTTCGATCGTCTATTGAAATTTTCTAATGCACTAGACAAGTGGATTTTGTTTTTGACATTTCTCCGTTAAAACGGTGAACGACAAACGAGAACTGCGAAAACTTGACAAGAACTTCAGGAAATAAGGCTGTTGCGTGGGTATAATATTCTTTTTTTTCCAGGGGCCAGATTCTGTAAGGCGAAACGATCAAACGTTTTCGTGCGCAGGAATATTTTGCCCTATGTTACACAAGCAAATTCTTCGTGCAAACGAAAGCGTTTTTCGTTTCGTTTTTTACAGAATCCCACCCCAGGCTTGCAAATTATTACGTTTTCCACTTCTTCACACACAATGAACTTCTTTTTATCTGCCGTTGGTTTGATTTTCTCCGTTTTTTTGGTGAATATTTCGCTTTTGTGTGGAAATAGAACGCAAAGAATCAAGAAGACAAAAAATTCTGCATAGGTACACAAACCAGTTGAGTTGACAGTTGGAAATCATATGGGAAAAGTTTGTTGTTTTGTCAGTTCATTTTGATTGGAATATTCGTTAAAATAGGCTGGAGGCTGGTGGGGGTGGGGCGACAAGTTGCGGGAATTGGTGTGCGTGCGCATGAATAGGGACAGTGTTTACAAACAAATTAATAAAAACAACCGAGAAAAAAAAAAAAAACACAACACACTATCAGCAGGGGCCATTTTGAATTTGCACTTGGTTTCGCCAAATGAGTAATTAATTATGATGAATGCGATTGGTTTTTTGAACATTAAAATGTGTGCAGAAAAATAGTAAGTTTAATTATAAAGACGTTCAGTTTTAATTGGATAATGGGTATTTAAATTCTTTGTTGGCAGTGCTTGAAGCTTGATTGCTTTACCTTCATACGGAAGTGG
This sequence comes from Cheilosia urbana, assembly GCA_946477585.1. Lineage (NCBI taxonomy): Eukaryota > Metazoa > Arthropoda > Insecta > Diptera > Syrphidae > Cheilosia > Cheilosia urbana. The sequence continues at coordinate 9,938,991 of OX297854.1, read as the reverse complement.
AAGAAATGCACTCCCTTCCAGTATCCATATCCAGTGAATGCATTCAGTCATCTAATAAAACTGTAATTCTTGCAGTCCGCTTACATTTTAGATCGAGAGTTTAGGGGCTGCTGATGTTATGTTAAACCGCATTTACACTATCACGCACGCGCATTTTTGCACGAGACGGGACAGAGAGAGCCGTTTGTCTGCAGTCAATGCTAATAAAAGCGTAGGAATGAGATCACAAATCAGACGCCTAAGGTGGCATGGATGTTCTACCCATAATTATAGATACGTAAAGCGAAAGTTCCGGCAACCAACATTTCTGCAATCACATGAAAACATTTCTATTTCCGATTTAAAATATGTGAAATGAGAGTGTTAATTAGTTTCAGTAAGTTAAACCAACAATTATTCAATCATTTATACGAAATTAATAAATAAATGTACCTTCATCCCTTGCGGAAGCCATTTTGTTTTAAAGGAAAACGAAATTTCGTAAGCCATCGCTATAAAAATATCAACATGCATAGCTTTCCCATAATTTCTACCACTTAAACAAGATGGCCGACCAAAAAACGTATCACGTTTTTTTGCGTGTTAGGTAATGCTGTCCCTTTCAGTCAGACGGCTGTTTAGTATTGGACATCCCTTTAATTTTCCGTGATAGGAATGTGTGACCGTGTAAATGATCCATTAGTATAGTTACAACATCTAAAAGACACTGTAGTTTTTAAGTTTCTTTTAAATGGTGATTTGTGCTGTTAAATAGTCGAATACAAATTCAACGAGCAGTCGGTTCATTTTCTTGTCGAAACAATACACCAAACTGTCGCTTTAAAAGCAAAAAATTCATGTAAGCGATTAAAAGCTTTGATCTTACTAAATTCTACTCAAATATTCATTGTATTGCTGAACCGGCTCGAAGCTAAAAGACGAAAATCTTAGATCTGAGGAACTCAAAGTGAGAAAGTTGAAGATTTACGATATACTAAAATAAAATAAAATTTATATTATTGGCTGCACGCACTTGAATACTATACTGACATGAACTGCCTACAGCCGAATTCCGAAAAATCGCAAGAAAAAGGGACAATGAGAAAAAAGTGTCACTTCTGAGGTTTTTCTTTAAAATTTAGAATGAACCATATTTAACAAGCATTTGGCTTGCTAAAAACTATAATAGTTTTGTTGTAGGCAACTGCCCTACATTTTAAATATTCTTATTGGAAATAACATATTTTGAAAAATATTTTCAGCGCTGTTTCCAACTAAAAAAAAAGGAGCCTAAAATAACAAAATATTGTGCAGGCTTTCGAAAAAGTGTCAAACTGCAACTTTAGTTGCACAACGGTCACGCTGCTTATAGCATTTCGGTTCCCATGCGCACCCCAGTAAAAATAATAGAATTAATTTAATCATTAATGGCCAGAACATAGCTTAAGTAGTAAGCATATTGACATTTAAAATATTCTAAATAAATATGAATTCATTCTTCCGTGAAACTTGAACCATAGACTAATATGTAATATCACATTTCATTAATGATTTTTGCAGGTGCTTACAATTGAATATGTGAGAAACGCATAGGAATGTAAATTAAATAATAATGCCTGTGACACACATAGGGTTTCGATACCACGGTATCAATACTATGGCTTCGTCAATACCATGCTAGGTGACACACTATACAACGTAGTATAGGCTAACAGTTGCCATTGGTTACCTTGCTTGGGCAGACAATAAAACCCGTGACACACACCTAGTACAGACACCCTGTTGGGAATACTAAAGCATTTTCTATGAAAATGATAGGTACTTTAAGTAAAACTAATCTCCACTACAAGAGAGTGGCGCTGTTTTCGCTAGGAGGATAGCTATACCACGCGAAAAACCCTAGTATCGATACTACCTACGCTCAAACCACATTGCTCGCATGGTATGACCGTAGTATACCCTGACAGACATGTGGTTCATCTCGATACCATGGTATCGAAACCCTATGTGTGTCACAGGCATAAATGTCAAATAAATTTCCAGTGATCAGTTAATGTTTTCAACATCTAGATGGCGCACTCAACATTTCCATCGTAGACATAACTGTTTTTCCACGGCTACCACTTTCCCGTAATGTCATCCCTGTGCAAAGCCAGCTGTCATAAAAAAAATTTCATTCCAGTAAAATCTACTGCGTACCTACCTACCGGAAAATTACCAAATAAAACAAATTCTTTAAATTTCTCTACCAAAAACAAAACGTAATCTAACACCAAACAATCGGCGGCACCGACAAATCATTACAATTGCATTTATCACAGTGTCTACCAATTTAGATTCAAATAAATCTGTGTTGTTCCAAGGATATTATTGAAGGTTCCAGGAAACGGCAGAAAAAAGGGACTTCCTTTATGTTTCTGCTGTTGCAAATGGAAAATGAGCAGTCAAAGTCACCATAAAATGTCCGGTCATACACCTAAAAAGCAACGTACTGATGAAATTGAACTAACTGGTAAGTCCAGACCGTCAGCAAAAGATCTTATTATACCTCCATACTTTTATTCTAGAGCGCTTTTCCGAGCAAATGGCCCAGTTGTGCATGTCGGATGATTACTCCGATGTTGCATTCATTGTGGAGGACCAGCGTCTACCAGCACATCGTGTTATTTTGGCAGCCAGGAGTGAATACTTTCGAGCCCTCCTCTATGGCGGGCTGTCGGAATCGACTCAGAGTGAGATACAACTAAAAATTCCATTAGAAGCATTCAAGGCCCTTCTAAAGTACATCTATTCAGGTGAGATTGTGTCTTAAATCCTCTATCCTCCTCTAATACTAATTGAATATCCTTTCAGGACACATGCCACTCTCGCAGATGGGTGACAATAACATACTCGATACGCTGGGACTGGCGAATCAGTATGGGTTCACAGAGCTAGAGCTGGCTATATCCGAGTATCTGCGCCAATACTTGTCTCTGTCGAATGTGTGTGCAATACTGGATGCAGCACAACTCTACAATTTGGAGAAGCTCGTCAATGTCTGTCTAAAGTTTATGGACCGAAATGCTGCTGACATTCTACAGCATGAAACATTTTGTGCATTATCAAAGGTGGGTTTGCGAATACGAAGAAAGTGGATTATTTGTGACATTGGTTTGATTTGCAGGACTCGCTAGAAGAGGTTCTGAAACGAGATTCGTTCTTTGCACCCGAGGTCACGATCTTCACCGCGGTCAACGATTGGTGCAAACACAATTCGAGTATTGACGTTGCTGTAAGTAGATTAGCCTTGGATGTTAAGTGAATGTTATGCGGCATAGAGTAATGCTCCAGGGAATGTCCCTAGACGGCTTGATAGTTTATTATTAAAGACTCGACTTTGTCCTGCAGGATAGGAAAAGAGTCTGAGTTATCCTAGACCTAGAGTTTTACTCAAAGGTAAACAGAAACTATGTCTTACTCATACTCAGCTGTAGTTTGGGTCACTAGTATTGTAGTCTGCCTTCAGTGAAGTTAGAACGTCACAGGACTAAAAGAGTTCAAAAAACCGCCGAAATTGGCACCACACGGTCAAACGCAACCGAGGCACTTAACGTGTTCTTGATTTTTCTTTCTCTTAACATAAATGCATTTTACCCTGCAGTCCAGTGAGACTCGGAGTGGTAATCTTAGCCCCTTAAGCCGTTCTGGGAGTGGAAGGAAACAGCACAGGCCACTGCTTACCACTGTTGATTTTTTATCTATTCCGGAAATGCACAGATCATTCCCCGGCGACAGTATATTGCAGAGTTTTCAAAACTTCTCGAGAATCTGTTGCAGCTGTTCCTATTGAGTTGCCCATTTTAAGTTGAAACAAGTGTTACCATAAATTTGCTTAGGTCGTATTTTCGCTCCATTGCAGTCGGTTGTCTCGTACGTGCGACTGCCGCTGATGACGTTGGAACAACTGCTTCACGTAGTACGACAATCAGGAATACTCGATCCGGACAAACTGCTCGACGCTATCGAGGAACAGACAACGTCCAAGTGCCTGCCATATCGCGGAGCACTTTGGCCCGAGGAGAATGTCGCCACCGAGAAATTTGGTTCGTGTACAATTCTGGGCGAATGCCGGGCCGCTCTTCTCGACGGCGACACGACCTCTTACGACATGGAGAAGGGCTACACTCGTCACTGCATTACGGAGGCCAACAACAGTGGCATTACTGTTGAACTTGGCAGCAACTGCATCATAAACCACATAAAAATGCTGCTGTGGGATCGAGACAATCGCGGCTACTCGTACTTCATTGAAGTATCAGTGAATCAGGTACACTGGGACCGTGTGATTGACTACACAAAATATCACTGCCGGTCGTGGCAGTTCTTGTACTTTCCACCCAGAGCTGTGCGCTACATCAAGCTCGTGGGCACCCACAACACTGTGAACAAAGTGTTTCATGTCGTCTGTCTGGAGGCTATGTACACAGCGAATATGCCAAAAGTTGTCGATGGAATTGTCGCACCCACATCGAATATTGCCACAATCGAGATGAGCGCTACCGTTGTCGAGGGTGTAAGTCGAGCCCGGAATGCCCTTCTAAATGGCGACACGGTCAACTATGACTGGGACTCGGGCTACACCTGTCATCAGCTGGGCAGTGGCGAGATTCTTGTGAGATTGGGTTAGTTAAATATTTCATTCTTGTATTTTTTGTTTTCGAAAGTAAGTTTCCGTTTATTTGTAGGGCAACCTTACCACATCGGATCCATGCGCCTGTTGTTGTGGGACTGTGACGACCGAACGTATAACTTTTACATTGAGACATGTACCGATCGGAAGGACTGGCAGATAGTTGTGGACAAGCGAGGAGAACCGGCTAAGTCGTGGCAAAACTTTTCATTCACCCCCAGGCCGATGGTATTCATACGGATTGTCGGCACCAGAAACACCGCCAATGAGGTAAGTGACACACGTGCACTCCCCGTTTGCATGCAAAATCTTGATGTGGCTGATTTCTTTTAGATCTTTCATTGCGTCCACCTGGAATGCCCGTCACAAGATCCCATTTTCATTCAATCCGAGAGGGAGCGACAGCGATTGTCGTCCAAGTCTTCCGACGAGGACAATCTCATTCAATTAATGGACACGGCAAAGCCGTCTGCCGAACAATCAGCGGATTTTGGAGAAGGCAGTGTATCCGGCGCATCCACTGCCAGCAACGGCGAAGACAGTACCTAGAGCGGACTGCAAACTTGTATTGCTACCGGTCGGACAGACCCAACAAACAGACAGATAGAGAACGAGCAATTTTATTTTGGATCAGCAATGCTTTCGATTGAGAATCTCTTCTAATTATTGATGTATGCCGCAGGATTGCCTATCCATGGGCGTACATCCTTCAGTGATATTCCCTATGAAAATTTTAAGATATTACCATTACCAATCAAACAAAACAACTCAAACCGGTGCCACTCTGTTCCCATCCGGGAATCCATCCGCAGTAATTCGACTAAGAAGCTTTCTCCTCTCCCATTCCTGTACATTGTTAAGTGCTTCAGATTACGTTATCAACCAGAATAGAGTTTATTTGTTATGCCAACGAGGAGTAGTCGCTTAACAGTGTGGCCCATTCGAGAAGTGAGTTTGTCGATCAGTTGCACTTTTATTTAAATTATTGTTTAGCAGGTAGTTTTCTACATTAACGACTGGAATAGGTGTCACAGTTAAGCGACTACTTGTCGGAGACTTGCAGCCCACACCCGTGTTTTGTACATTTACAGAATCTATTGCAAAATGTTATGACGTTCACGTAATGCACGTGCCGTGCATATTTTGTTTTTCTTTTACAGACTTTGTTTATGTTTTATTTGATTTTTTTTTTTTACAACTTTGCATTGAGTTCTTTTACGGATTTTTTTATTTTTCACTTTGAGTAATATATTTGGTCATGTTTATTAAAAATTGAAAATAAAATAACAACACTGTCGTTTGTATTATTCGATTTTATACGATTCGGAAGATTTTTGCTGCGAGGTATTCTTCGGAACACTGTTCGGAGAATTGTTCCGAAATTCATGCTTATTTTGAGATTCGAACGAATAGGCAATTCTAGAGAAAGTCTATCAAAATACACAAAGTTCATCTGAACGAATAGAGACATTCGTTAGAATTGGCTATTCGTTCGAATCTCAAAATAAGCATAATTTTGTAACGCATATCGGCGAATTACGTTGAAGTGCGATGAAGTGCATTTTTTTGTTAAATTTTTTACAGCTATGTTCCGATATCATATCCTCCGACTGAAATTGGTTGCGGAATTTGTTACGATTTGGAGTGCAGCGATGCGCCATCGCAACCTCGAATGGAATTTGAGCCTCCGAAAGAGTATGCGTTGCGAAGAATTTTCCGTTCCGACGGATACCTCGCTAGGGCCGATTGTAAAATTTGGTTTGCGTGCGTGTTTGTAGGTGAATCTGTTACCAGTGACCAGAAAGAGGATGGGCTTTATTAGGTGATGAGCGGGACTTATGTCCCAATAAACATTTTTTCCTAAATGCAAGTCTAAAGACAAACTATGAAGATATTGGATAAACTAATTTCGATTAAAGGAACTTTTTATATACTCAACCTCGCATAACCTCGTAGGCGCAGTGGCTTAGTGGTTAGTGTGTTGGACTACTAAGCGAGGGGTCGAGGTTCGAATCCCGCAAAAACCCAAATTCCAACTTAAGGTTTTTTCCACTGCGCCACCTCTTGCAAACGTATTCCATGTTGGAAGGTTAACGATTTGCGCGCGGTATGTGATGTTGGCTGTTGGGATCAAAAAAATAACGTTGTCTAATTTCATTCGGGACTTATGTCCCATTTTCAACGATAAACACTCGGGACTTATGTTTAGTGAGACATACGTTCCGAACTGAATTCGGGACTTATGTCCCTGCGCCGTTTGTAGCACCTAATTTGGTTCAATCGTTACATGGAAAATTAAGTACCTAATTAAAAACGAAAAATAAGCAAAATATGGCTTTTAATAAAAAAACATACAAATAACTATCTTTTTATAAAAGAACTTGAAATTGTTGTCCGTGCCATACTTATTAACACATTTGCACAGACAATTTTCGTCGAAGTGGCTATTCGCATGTTATTTTTGTACTGACTAACGTTTATCTGACTTTGGGACACGGCTACGTATTTGACGTAACGTAATTGTATTTTCATTAAAAATAGTGTTATAAGAAACAAGTTGGGCCTGAAAATGTATAGGCTCGTTCCCGAAAATGTAATACTTGAGTTTAGACATTTCGTTACGTAGCGGCCATTTATCGAACGACGTGCGAATAGTAACAGCAACGTAACTGCCACTGGCTAGGAGACTCAATGTTGCACAAAGCTGTAACTTTGTTGGAACTGATCTGCTTCTGATGTTGCTTGGATAATTTAACGAGTTGAAGATCACCAAGAACCATTCCTTGTTAACTCTACACTGCTGCACAAGGCTAAATAACAAATTACCCCTGGCGGCAAATTTTTACATCGGTAGGTTGCTATAGAATTTGACAGCTGGGGGTCGATTCTGGTTCTGTGAAAAAGTGAAACGAAAAAGTTTTCACCATTTCACGCGCAATTTTGAATCACGTTCTACGAAAATGTGAAATCAAACGTCAAAATTTTTCATATGAATAATTTCTTTTCACGGTTCCATTTGCAAGTGAATGTTTTTAGTGAGAGTTTGAAAATTGACAACCCTATTTCATACAACACAGTGTGCGGTATTGAATTCACCACGATATTTTCACTTATTTAACCAGAATCGCATTTTAGTACAAAGTGAATCGAAAAAATGAAAGCAATGCGTGAAAGCGAATGTGAAAACGATTTATTCGATTCACTCTTTCCAGAATGGACCCCTAGGGGGTGAAAAGAAATTATTCGTATGAAAAATTTCGACGTTTGGTTTCGAATTTTCATAGAACGAGAATCAAAATTGCGCGTGTAGGGGTGAAAACATTTTCGTTTCACTTTTTCACAGAACCAGAATTGAACCCCTGGTTGCTGTCAAAATATTACCAAAACCAAACGCTTCTCTGTGCTGTCAGTGGTGTAAATGCCATTGGTGTATGCAAGTATGATATTGAAGAAATCACATGGCAGGGCATCACCTCGCCTAAGCGCTTTAATCATTGACATACTATATATGGACTGCTGGTGAAATGTCATTTCCATAGACTTCTGCGAGAAAATATGTTCCAAAACAGCACAAGCGCTACTGTTTTACAGCGGATTAGCAACGAAACACAAGCCGCCGTCAGGTTTAAATTTCCATAATAACGTAAACACAACAGCGGCATTTTTTCAAAAAAAGTTCGTTTCCATAGAAACATGTAAACAAAAGAGCGACATCTTGTGCGAAGGGATCAATAAAGTGTAGACTAAAGAGCGCCATCTATTCAAAAGATGCAAAGCTTCAAAGAGTGATTTCAAATTAATTCTTTAATGTTTATTATTTTGAAATATACAACAAAATTAACAATACATTTTGTTAACTTATTGTCCCATGAACTGAACAATTTTTGTAAATTTATTTTCCACAAATAACTATTAGCATATTGGTTCAAAATGTTTAGCACAAAATACTGCATTTTTGCAATGGTCCTCATCAACTTCCTGGTCATTCAATGCTTTATGTAAAAGCAACTATCCAATCTTTAATAAGATTTCCTCTACGAAATATTCTGAAGTATGTATTAATAAACATTATATTTTACCAAATTATCATTAATTTTTGTAGAAAAAGAATTTATTCATTTGCCCGTGAACGGAAAAAATGTTCTCACGGAAAAATTTTTAAATTTTTATTTTGGAAAACTTAAAGATAATTTGCTTATTATTTTTTTAATAACTAACTCTATAATGTGTAAGCAACATTTTAAGACCAAGATTGGGTTTAACTATCAAGTTTAAGTGGTCAAACAAAGCAAAAGAAAATTTGTACGGTTTCGTTTTACGTATGGCTATAACTATTACTTTTTTGTGAAATGAGAGTATTTCTTTTGATGTGCCTAGTTGCCTATAATGGGAATTACAACCCACAATACAACACTTCATTTTAAAATATTTTAATGTATTTTTTTGTTTTTTTAACTTTATAAACCACCGAATATTTGCACTGCCGAATAGCGAATAATTTCAGAGTGACAGTTAACTTGGTCATATTACGCTTACTTTGTATTCCGCTGTAAAACAGTAGCGCGTCGAGCGCCTCAGCATTTTTGGAACATGCGTGAAGTTGGCTACTAGCAGTCCATATATAATAAGTCAATGGCTTTAATAATATAATGGGGACGTTTAATGTCGTTTTCCATTAGGACCAAAAATCAATCATTTTTTTTTTTTTATCTAAATCACTTTTCACGTTCCATTGGGACGAAAAGCCAATCTTTTTTTCGATTCGGATCACTTTTTGCAGATCTCGATATTTTTTCAGATCTACACACACCAATATAATTTGCACAGCTGTTTTACGTCAGTTTAAGAAGTTTGCTTTCGAGAGAAATGCGCAAAGTTTGGTGAAAACCAAAATAGCAAAATACACAAATAGCTTATATATGATATATGATTTCGGAGGAATTATTATCTTCATTATGTCCCTCGTCATCTGAAGACTACAAATAAAAAATAATACTTCATTTGTATCTACAACAAGGAAAACATTAACTTGCCCAGCTTTTGCACAGCCGAAAGGGTTTGGTGAAAGTAACTAAGTTTAGTTTAAGTTTAAGTTTGAGTTTAACTAAGCCTCCTTCAAAATAACCTTCAAAAGTATTGGCCTCAGCTAAAACTACCAGATAATTATCGATTTCAGCCCGGTATTCGACAAAACAATCGACCACAAGCAACACAATTAGGTACACCTGCCGACTAAGATCCTGTAATTAATTTAAAAGCTCCTGTTAATCTGCAACAAATCCACTTGTCCAGCATCACGTCCCTGACTAATTTAATTGTTACTATCCGGTGTGGCGCCGACCTGACAGAACTTTATTCTGTGTACAAAGAAAAAACGTCTCCACCCGAATGTTTGGCACGTGAGAAACACAATAGAAAAGCAACCCCCCACGAATAGCGTATAGGGTATGGCTGACTTCCCCTCCGCACATTGTAGTTATACACTTTTTGCTAAGAGTCGACACCTGCAACAGGATAAACTCATTTAATTACATGAAAAGGTGGTATTCGACAAAGTTGCCATCGAGATCGTTATCATCATTGCCCCTCACCCTCTCGCAGCTTGAACACATCAATGCCACACAGGATATTGTCATGTATTTCTCTCCATCATCTCACCGGAAATCCTTGAAATTTTCCGCTAAGTAGAGTAGAGCTCTGCACAACCCCACTGCGGGTGTAGTTATCTTCAGCGGTGGTACCTAGATGGAAGGCGAAAAACATTTTTGTTAAGATTTTCCTGCTGTCGCATCGGTCGGTAGTTATTTCAAGAGAATCCGCATCTATCCAGGGAGGATTGGATAATTAAAACACAACATACCGTAGTGGTGTTGTCTCTTCCAGCAGAAATGTGTCAGAATGTTAAAGGAATTTCATTTCCTTTCGGTCGACATGAAACTGAGAAGTTGGTCGTTAAAGTGGACACAAGGTTATCCTTTGAGAATGTTGCACAGATATACGAGAATGAGTAGTTGATGTGATTTTACCGTTAACGTGTTTGCCGAAAGAAGGACATATTTACCTTGGGGGCAACAGTACCAGTAGCAGTAGCTGATGGGTACGTCCTTCACACCGCTCCTGATGTATCTACCCATCATGGATTTATCCGCAATGTTGTGCTTTAAAATTGCCACTGTGTGCGTATGTAGTTGAACCTCAATCAAGTCGTGCTGAGTGATGAATATTCTTCGTCTTGAAAAGAAGACAAAGTACAGGAACTTCAACTAACAGATAAAATGAATCACCCTCTAACCTATAACAGCACACAGGTGTGAAAGGATTTTTTCCCTGATTGTTTGATAAAAGAATGCATTTTCTTTTATCCTTGCGCACACCCGGGAAGCGGCAAAGGAATTTGTATTCCTTAGTGATGAATCACCTCAACCTTTGGGAAGATTGAGACTGCAGCAATTCGGAGATAAATGGATCAGTGTATACAAGTTTTGAATGATTTATCGGTAGACGAGAAAATGTACATGAGAAAGGAGGAGAACTTTAATAGCATAATGCATTCAGCATGCCAGCCAAGCGAAAACTTTTTGCCTTCGTTAAACTCTTGGCAAAATTTAGATGCGAGCAAGTGTCAATCGTTTCGTTATCTGTTCGGATTTAGGAGAAAGAAGACGAGACAACTTTTCTCGCTACATCGCTTCATCATATCAACAATCCAATAGGTACCTAAATAAATTGTGTTCTAACTTATAAATCTAGTACAATATTCGCGTTCGGCGAATACCTAGTTCATTCAATACCATATTCACACCGCAACCAACTAGTTTTCGTTTGACATTTCAATCAGATGTGAGACGCTAGTCGTTAAACTTCTATGAAAACTATATGTCAACTGAGTGTGCAGGAAAGATTGGCCGCATTCAAGAATCTAGTTATCTCAAGTCGACTAGATTGGTCTGGATAAGATGTAACCTGAACGCAAAAACTAGATTGGTCGGGAACGTCACTTTTTCTACGTCAGCCACATACCCGAACTGTCAACTTAGTACTCAGTCACGAATTTCTTGACTAGATTCGTCGGCTACCCCTCCATAAACGTCAAATGTCACAGGTGCCCACGTGACCGATTTAAACCAATCACAACCGAGATAGATCTAGTCAGAAAGCTGTCAGACTTACTAAACTAGATACTTGAACGCCCTCATTTTCTAGACTAAACATTTTGTCAGCTACACCTCTTTAAATGTCAAATGAACTATTCAAACTAAAACAACAATCTAGGCCAATAAAAAAAAGTCAGTTAGTCATGCGGCATCACTGCTTATTTGCGATGCATGCCGTGCACAGTTTATGCTAATGCGTTGCTGATTAAATATCACGTTTGAGTTTTAAAACGCATTAAAATAAAGTATTCATCAAACAATTTATAAATTTATGTGTCAAAAGCATATGTATCTATTGATAAAAAAGTTTATTTACTTACTTTTATTTCTCTTCCAACATTTTTCTGACTTTTTTGTCGGCTAATAAACAGCGCAGGTATTTCTCTGATAGTTGTTTTTTTTTTTTCGTTATGTTTTCGCATCAGTTTGATCAACTTTGCAAAAATAAACACAGGACGTTTAAAGTGATGCCAACAGTTTGCATTAGTGAACATTTTGCAAAGCATCATGCGTTACTGAATTTACACTATAGCTTAATATTTTCCGTTTATTAGTTCGTGGTGCATGTCATTCTTAGTCTCGCAGCAGCAACGTACTAGATTTTAAACACTACATTTTTCTCTCAGTTTTCCTCATTTTTATCACATTAAAAAAGAGGTAGAAATTGTTTGCAAAGCAACCACAAATTTTCAAACGAATTTATTTTCAAATAATCTTGAAATGTCAAAAAAAAAAAAACCTCCAGCAGCTAAAAAATGTAAATTGAATACACTTTTAATGCATTTTTTTTGACATCTCTACATAAATAAGGTTGGTGTGTACGCACTCACTTAAATCGGGAGTTTTCGTTCTAATTTTTCGTACTGTTTCATTTTAAAAGCATAAAAAATGGAAAAAAAAAAATTAGTGTCATATAAGTACTTAACCTATTACATTTCATCTTCACTTAAATCGTATAGTTCTAAATGCCACCTCACAGGATCACAGTCACAGGCTTACAGGTGTCTCTCAATGGAAACTATTTGCACAAGGAGTGGTGGTTGGTAGTCGTGTGTCACCTGACCACGTTTGAAATAGTAAGACAAAGGTAGTAGATTAAATCTTAATCAAGCTTTCCTTGTATTGACACTACTTGACACTTTAAAATAATGGGTATGTTCAAGAAGTTGTTTGGGGCAACATATGGGTCTTACTCTATTTACCAGTTCTATCAACAGTATTTCAAGAACACCACATAAACCTCGAAATGATGTGTAGCTGCGCGGAAGAAAAAGATTCAGATGCGGGCGTGAGTACATCAGTATCAAATGATTTTCGCACTGCCAGCTGCAGCTCTATGTGGAAAACTCGAATTGCATCAAATGTAGGCATATATAGGTAATAATATTCAGGAAAGCAACTACTCCAACAAAAATAAATCACCAAACTCATTTATAGAAATATCTTTTTATAAACCAATTCTTTTAAATCTCCATCATCAGGTTTAAAACAGAACAAATAAAATAAATCGCCATACTTAGCTCACAAATGAAAGCAAAAATACCAGATATAAGGATAATCCAAATGTGAATTATGCCATAAACTAATCCCAAGGACTTCCACTTCATGCAATCATTGGAAATAATGAATACAGCATCTGAATCAAACTTTTCCCATTTATCCCGAATGGGATTTATAATTTTTAGCTAAGAAAAAAATAAAACCACCCCACAGTAATTTAAGTGTGGAAGCCGTTAAAAAGAAATTCCACAGGGATGTGGTGATGCTACAATAAAATATAACTTTTCCCCAGAAAACTTCCATTCCCGGATATGGAGCATTTCCTTGAGTTTTTGGCATAATCGCACGTCTTTGCCGCTCAAGTTTTGATACACGAAAGATGAAATAATTGCATAGACATGCCATATGTATGATAATCATTATCACTTTCCGGATTTAAGTTTCATTTGCACAGATGCGGTAAATTGAAATTAATGAACAGATGAGCGTGGGCGGATTTAATTTTAACAATCAAACTTTGGAGGACTTTATGGAGCTGTCACGTGGTTTGAGGAAAAGAAATGCAGGCTTGTCACGTTTCGGACTTCTTGTTCTCCCCTTACTTGTACCAATCAGATAAACACGATACAAGTAAATACATGGATAGGATACAAAACCCTTTTTGCTAACGAACGTAGTACGAATTCAATGAAGATCCACATGGAATCTTAACTAACCAGAGATGGTGTTGGTTATGAAATACTGCACCATCATACTGGTATGACACAGCGCCATAAACAAATACCATCGTCTTCAAGTCAAACAATAAGGTGGTAGAGTTTTTCCAATTCATCAGAGCAGAAACTCTGCTAAGTCATTCCATCTCAATGTTTGTTAACCTTTTCGTTGCGCCTGAGGGGATAGCAAAATCCCTTTTCTTGATTTATTCACACTTCATATTCGTTTGGTTAGCTTTATATATTTCAGTCAGGTTTTTTTCCTACACCCTATTTCAATTTCAAATTTTTCGCTTCGATAGGTATTATTGCTTGACCCTCTTTTGTGTCAATTATGTACTTGCCTGACTTATGGCAGGTGTGGCAGAGATGTCACATACTCTCGCAAGGCTATGAATCAAATTAGATACAAATGGAGATAAATCTTAAAATTAAACGATTGGAATGTTTATACTGTAAGGAAGTGCCTACAAAAGTGAAAAGCTAAACAACTTCTGTGGTAGATAACTCAAGAATGAAATGGACTGAAAAAAAAAGAGTAATGATTCCATCGATGGGAACCATCCGAGAAGATGACGAAATACGGGTTGGACAAGGACTTGCACAATGAACTTGGTCCCTAAATGACTTTGACGCAGCATTCAGAGACCTACATAAATGCAGAAAGCTATCCAACGACAAGTGTGAGACCTTCTAAGACGATGCATTGTCTAAAAGTGAGAAAAAGAGCCCAATGACAAGTCCATGAATCTCTACAGCGTGAATCTTCAACAAGACAGCAGCTCTTCGAACCACCTAGCTACCGTGCAAGTTTCATAGAAATAAAGTCAAACACTGTGACTGAAGTTGCCTCTCATTGCACACAAATGGATGACCACAGGAAAACATCCCCTACAATGTTTTCCGCTGTATAACAAATCTCAATCCACGTCCCAAGCGATTCCACAATACATTCGAATTTTAAGACCTTCCACGACCACATTCTTCGTTTCAAACTCTCATAAACAGTCAGGAAACAATACAAAATTGTACGTACTCGAAACATCAACACCCGCTTCCATACGACTCCTGTTTTATTCTGCTTGGTCATTTATCCAAATGTCACCATTCAACACAGAACGACCATTGGTCATGGTCATATCCTTTATTGGATTGCCTTAGCAAATAGCTTTCCAAAAGCTTCACTTCCGTTTCAACACTGATGCTGAAAGTACCCTTGTTTATATTATCTTAAAGAGTAGCCAATTCCAAAGTGAGCCGTTAATCGTCGTCATTGGTTTTTATCCTTCCGACGGACTAATACGGTCTCACAACAACTGGTGTCGTATAAATTGCAAACGACCCTCATACGACTTCCACCATTGTGAATGAACATTCGAGTCGAGAAAAGGGAACCGATTACAGATTTTATTATTTTGTCTGTCTTTTGGAAGACCGCTCACTCGGTTGTCGTCTGAGCTGACATCATAACAAACTGTTAATGTGTCCATTTCGAACGATCGTCGAGGAAATCACACGCATAACGAGCGCTGTTTGTGAGCGGACCTACTTAACATTCGTTAAGTGGTACTCGCAGCAGTCGGACGAGAAAATTAATTTGCTCGTAAAAAATCAATCAGCCCCCAAATATAAATGACATGCAGATGACATGAATTATGTAAAACAGAACCAAACCGACCAAGCCCAACGAACAGTTTCACTATCATTGTGTCCCTCATATATTAGAAGAGGCTAACACGGGACCACATTTGATGGGTGTGTCTAAATAATGACACACACAGTCCGGGGAATGATTATCTGTACGGGCCCGAAAAGAGATTTGCGGAAAAGCGTGGTTTTCCCAGGGACATCGCACGTGTGCGTGATTGCGGTTGACCGTGTTGAGTTATTTCTAATTTATACCTCACACGAGGTGCTGTTTTGTGCTAAATCCGAATGAATATTTCACCAGGGATGGAAGGATAACTTCATATTTCGTATCTGCGACTGTGATTTATGCAGGAAACCATATACCGTCTCTGTGTGTGTGTGCATGATAATCATATGTAATTCGTGGTGATGCAAAGTGAGCTATTAACTATGGGATCGTTTGGAACAGAGGACGCACTTTCAAGGGTTAACTTCAACGTGGCCTGGACCAGGATGGATGATTGTGTCAAAGAAAAACTCACTTTGATGGGTGTGTTTGATAAATGTGATTATTGCTGGCGTTTTGTCATTCAAGGACTATACTAGGCGAATCAATTTATTCCAGCAAAGCATGTTGTTCGCGTAATCGGATTGTAAGAGGAACACGTGGCCGTTTTTATGAGTCGATGTCGTGAGGTCATGACAGTGGTTGGAGTATTCATAAATAATGATGATTGCTGTATGGATTGTGGTATTGTTGGACATGGACAGTGAGCTTGACCTGGTGTGGTTGACTTTGAAAAATTGTCCATAGGTCTTGCCTTTGAATTAATGAGAACTTCCAGATTTGTTTTCGAGATTTGGCAGCTGGAAATATTAAGTTTGGCCGAAGTTAAGTAGTTGGGACTTATATTTATTAATAGAGACTGAAGTAGAAAGTACTAGAATGTTTCCCTCCAGCTTTTCTGCTTACTAGTGAAATTACATCAAAAATGTTACGTATACGCCTCCGAAGAGACGAGTGCACTTTGAGCCCGTCTTTGATGCTACAATTACCGGCAAAACCTAAAAGAAAGGGAAGTTGTTATAGTTTATAATTTATCATTCAAAATATTAATTTCTAAAGTTATCACAGAAGCAGTTTCATCGATTGGGTCTCGACCCAATGATGTCCCAAGATCCTCATTCTTTTGCCAGTCAACGCCGGACATTGACACAGTATATGTGCCGCTGTCTCAGGTTCCTCCAGGCATAGTTTACAGGTATCATCCTCTCTAAGGCCCATCTTCCTTAAGTGATACCCGAAATTACCATGTCCTGTTAACAAAGCCACCACCCATTTCAATGTTCCTCGACTCATGCTTAGAACCCTTCTTTGAGTGGAGCAGTTCGGCCACTTAATTGCCATTTTAGCCTGTCTACATTGTTCCACGGTTGACCACCTTCTCAGGTGTTCTGCCTGGATCCATTTGTGAATCAGCTGTTCTACCATTCCTTTGCCAATTGAAGAGAATGGTTCTGGTCCCAGCAACTTATCAGTTGACCCCTGTTTTGCAAGGGAGTCCGCCTTTTCGTTGCCTTCGATCCCTATGTGTCCTCGTACCCAAGTCAGTATTACTTCATTTTTAGATGAACATTTATTGAGCTTAAGTACACATTCCAATGCCAATGATGTTGTGATGTTTGTTTGTTCCATGCATCTGATCACCACCTGATTGTCCAGTGCTATAAGGATATTTCTTCCCTCCACCTGACTCTCAAGCAAGTAGTCCAACGCATGCAGCAATGCAATCATCTCAGCCTGGTATACAGAAGTGTAATTCCCGAGGCTAACGTGACGGGCTAGTTCCAGCTCTGCTGAATAGATACCGGCACCCGCTCCGTTATCCATCATGGATCCATCTGTGAAAATCACTATTTCACCACTCCTTTTTTCTGAAAGTAATACGTTCTCAATACGAGTTCTGTGATTCCTTTCCATAATACGCACCCTTGTTATCCCATCCATAGGCATGTTCAGCTCCCTAATCTCTCTCTCTCAAGGTTAGGTTAGGTTAGGTAAGGTGGCTATCTAGAAAGACACACTTAGACCATATATAATTTAGGTCCTTTGTGGAACCATATGAGCTAAGGGAATGGGGGGAGGGGGAGAAGGCCAGAGTGTTCTAGGCCGGCCATACTAGTGGGCACATTGCTATCTTTGTGCTTACGACTTTGTCTTCTTTGTCTAAAAATTTCCTACGTCTCGTGTAGAGAGTCGTGGCAGTTTATCCTCGGATAGGGGAAGGGTGACCGAAACAGTCTTCCCCTCGCCTGTAATCCTCAGACAACTCCTTTAAGGGAGGAGACTGGGGATAACTCATTGGACGATATGTTTTCGGATATAAGCCCCGGGTAACCGAAACAGTGTACCCTTCGCTTGTAATCCGTTAACGTCTCGTAATAATGGCGTAACCGTGTGCGCCATTGGTGATTAATAGATCGGCCCTTTCATTGTGCACCTTACTTGGGAGATTTGTTAAGGCTGGTCAAGGAGTAGGTGACCGGTCGACAGTATCCTTCGGATAGGCGAGTGGTGACCGTATCCGTACAACCCTCGCTTGTGTCCTCTGGCAACTTATTGAATAGGGCAGATGCACGGTATTAGTGGCGATTGTAGCAATCAGCCTACAAACGCATGTTGCGGGGGTATTGCAACTTGGTCAAAAGGTGAGTTTGACCGAGTGACGGTTTGTTTCGGATTTACGAAAGGGGTGACCGAAACAGTCTACGCCTCGATTGCAATCCACAGACAGCCCGTCTAAGAGAGGATGGAGCGAGCAGTGGTCGAGTTCTGTGATTCCTTTCCATAATACGCACCCTTGTTATCCCATCCATAGGCATGTTCAGCTCCCTAATCTCTCTCTCTAAAGGTTAGGTTAGGTTAGGTAAGGTGGCTATCTAGAAAGACACACTTAGACCATATATAATTTAGGTCCTTTGTGGAACCACATGAGCTAAGGGAATGGGGGGAGGGGGAGAAGGCTAGAGTGTTCTAGGCCGGCCATACTAGTGGGCACATTGCTATCTTTGTGCTTACGACTTTGTCTTCTTTGTCTAAAAATTTCCTACGTCTCGTGTAGAGAGTCGTGGCAGCTTATCCTCGGATAGGGGAAGGGTGACCGAAACAGTCTTCCCCTCGCCTGTAATCCTCAGACAACTCCTTTAAGGGAGGAGACTGGGGATAACTCATTGGACGATATGTTTTCGGATATAAGCCCCGGGTAACCGAAACAGTGTACCCTTCGCTTCTAATCCGTTAACGTCTCGTAATAATGGCGTAACCGTGTGCGCCATTGCTGATTAATAGATCGGCCCTTTCATTGTGTACCTTACTTGGGAGATTTGTTAAGGCTGGTCAAGGATTAGGTGACCGGTCGACAATATGCCTTCGGATGGGCGAGTGGTGACCGTATCAGTACAACCCTCGCCTGTGTCCTCTGGCAACTTATCGAATAGGGCGGATGCACCAAAAAGCGCGGTATTAGTGGCGATTGCAGCAATCAGCCTACAAACGCATGTTGCGGGGGTATTGCAACTTGGTCAAAAGGTGAGTTTGACCGAGTGACGGTTTGTTTCGGATGTACGAAATGGGTGACCGAAACAGTCTACCCCTCGATTGAAATCCACAGACAGCCCATCTAAGAGAGGATGGAGCGAGCAGTGGTCGGTAAGACAAACTCCTGGCGCTGAGTGTATGTGGAAGATCATTGAAGCCATTTGGTCTTTGTAATGTATTTGCTGATACAGCGTATATCTGTGCTAGATAAGTCACTGAGGTAGTAGTCTCCTGAGTTGGTTTTGCGCAAATTTGCAAGAGCTGGACAGTTGCAAAGAAGATGAAGAACGGTTTCTTCCTCCTCCTCATCCATGCAGCTCCTACAAAAATCATTGTAGGGTATATTTAACCTACGGGCGTGCCTACCTATCAAACAGTGTCCTATTAATGCCCCCACTACGGAACTGATTCTGTTTCTACCTACAGAGAGAAGTCTCTGAGTCCTTTTAGCATCTAGTTTTGACCAGATTTGCTTGGGTATAACGCAGGTATCTATGCTATTCCACCTATTGTTTGCAGCCTTTATTGCCTCTTTGCATAGGAGGAATTTGATAGATTGCATAGGAGCCTACGGTTCACTATTGTTGTTTGAGGGAAGGCTGCTTCTTTGTCTGGCTAGTTTAACCGCTTTGCAGTTGCCCGGAATGTTACTGTGACCTGGAACCCAGCACAGAGTAACTGAACATCTGTCCGCAATCTTGAGATATTCCCGACATTGTTTTACCAACTAAGAAAGCTCTCAAAGAACTAAAAAAAAAAAACGTATGATGAAAATCAAACGTCAATATCGCGCAAATCGAATGGAATCCTCTTATATACTTGTACTTTCTACCACCGTTTCCATAAACAATCGGAAACGAAAGGCAAAAGAGACAGAAAAAGTCTCCACAAACTATGACATTGAAATTCAAGTTGGTGCTGCCAAATTGTTGAACTTTACAATAAAAATTCGTAGCCCCTTTAGGGAGGGACGTTATAAAAAATGTCTTCTTAATAATTATTAATTAAAATAAGACAATGATAATAATAATAAATGACTAAACCCGCTCGCTGAAAACGACTTTTATAATTTTTTCTATAATCACAACAACGAAATTGACGAATTTCTACAGTTGGAATTTTAAGTAAAAGCAATACCATTCTCTTGTTTATTATGTGAAAAAGTTAAACCTAGAAATCATGCCGTTCCTGATTGTCAAAGACTGAATTTAAAATTACTTTCCATTGCGCAAATGGCATTCCACTCAAATACATTTGTACAGGGTATTTCCACTGAAATTTTGCAAAACAAAACCATTCAATCTATCGCATTGTATAATGTTTCTATTTTGTTTATTATTTTCTATCAATATCCTTCCTCCATAGAAACGTCTTGTTTTTTTCCGTACATACCTAAACCTCTCAATGCTTAATCTCTGTTTGGGAAAATCCCATTTACTCTTGAAAAGAAACTGCCATTAAATTGGAAACAATTTTATACGCTTGGCATATTCTTTTGCTCCATTGAAAAAATATGGTTGTTGTGTTTGTAGGTATTGTGCTGTAAGAATAAAATATTTAACAAACGACGGCCTTGACCTTTTACACGTTCGGATGTGTGTGTGTGTATGGTTAGATGTGTAAACGCATTAAGAAAATTATGAAAATCCTTTTGGGATTCGACCTATCGTTGGATTTTGTGACAACATATTATTTAAACCACAATCGTGACGTGTGAAAGACACTTTTTGTGTTGAGCATAAGTCCGTTAAAAGAGTACTTATCTACCTCGACTTAATGGGATTAACAGCGCTTTGAGGAGCGGCGAGGTTATGGAGTACTGAATGTCGTTGCATTCACCTTAAAAGGTATTCCTAGGATAGTTTTAAAAATTATGATGGTACCGCTTTTGTGAGGTCAGATAAAGAAGAAAACTTTTTATGTCGTGTCAATTCGAATTAATCTGGGTACAGAGGTAGGTAAGTTGGAATTACAGATGAACGCGATTGCAACGTTTGCTTATGATTCCCCCTTTATGTTGAAAAATTTTGTCGATGCTCTTGTCGAAACCGAAATTAAATTTGCGCATGAATTGCTAATATAAAAGAGCATCACATCCATGTTTACCTTTTTGATTGCGTTTCTTGATTCGTAAATCTGCAGAAGACATGACCAAACACTTAAATAATCGTAGATTTCCTTGATTTGTTGGTAGATAAGTGTTGTAAAGTGGTTGTGGAAACTGCATTTTTTTTTCGATCTACTTGTAACTATACAGATGTTGTTGAATGGCAGATACCAATACTTATTAAGTTTCAAGAAATAGTTAGCAGAACGTTCCTAAACAAATCTAGACCTAGCTGATTGCAATTTTGCAATCAATCATTCTACTGAGTTTACATTTTATGAATCCAAACTGCTGACCGCAACGCAATTTAGTGAGAAAGCGCCTCGTAGTTATAATTCTTCCCATCACCTAAAGCTGTATAGAACAGTTCAATGTGCTGCAAAATGATACAATAGTTCTTCAAACTGGATTTTAAGAAACAAAAATCTCCTAAGCCCATACCAACTTTACTGGCTCTCCTATCAAAAATGCTCTCACACCTCGCTGAGGATGTCAAACCTTAACTTGGAATACCTCAATATTTCGCCTTGTTCCACCAATAAATTCCATCCGCTGTTGGAAATAAAAACACAATCCATCACCAGGTGAAGCCTCTGCTAATAAATGTGTATACTTAATCGACAATGTCGTCTGCAGTCGATTGCAATAAATTTTCAAAAAAAAGGTGAAGAAACCCCAAACAATTATTTTTCCCAAAAACAAACATCCATACAGAACAGAGCGTGGAAATGGCATACAAACTATCACCTGTCACCTCTTAACGATACGAGGGGTACATAATAAATTCTCTCACTTAGCTACCCTTGCCGCAGAAATTTCCAATCAATGTTCCAACTTCCAAGTTGCTACACAGCGCTCACAGGTGGCACAAGATAACCAAAGCGAGGCCATCATAGCCAGACCTATTAAACAAACGCAATATCTACACTCGCTCTATCTGTGTCTGTGTCGATAAATAATTGCAAGTGAACTGGCAATAAACACTTTCACAGGCACTCACCTCAGGTGACACTTTGCAATTAGTCATCATTAAGCGGTTTAACCATTCGGCCACAAATTGACACATCGAAAAGCGACTCCGTTTTCCAATGGCAACAAGTCGAACACAATCGAAACCTCAGGCAAACATGTGCGAATGTATAACAATCACAATCGTAATGTATCGGCAAATTATTTAAACGAAATATTTCCGACCAATATTTGGAGCAATTAGTCAAATATGGACTTTGAATGATATTCCGCAAGGTATGTCGGTTTGACGGCACTTCTCTGAGCGGATGTGTACCACAGTTAAATGAAGCGTTTAGAGTGCGCTTTGTCATGCTAATGAGGTTGTGGTTGTGTGATGAATGCCGTAAGGTTGGTGAACATTTTCATTCTATTTAAGATTCCAGATAACCTCAGGCTTTCGGAACATTGATTTCCGCAACATTGTTAGTTGGGAACAACGAAGTGTACAACATGTAAATATAGGACCATAGGACCATTTTAAAGCCAATAATATTGTGAAGCCTTTTAGATTAGCGAAACGCTTCGACCTTGTCCTAAAAGGTTCAAGTTTGTGGGCATGTGGTTTGCTTGGCCCGCTCTGTAACTTGTGATATTCTCTAGTGGCGCTATAAGTGTATATGGTGTCTTCGAAATAGGTATTTAAAAGTTAAAAAAAAAAATATAGCCGACATCGAACATAGATGTTGCCGCATCGAAAAAGCTTAGGAGGTTTTAAAATGCGCATAGATAGATGCTCGTTATGTCACTGGCAGCACCATCAATGGGTAGGAGAAAGCAGTACATCAGTCATTTGTTTTTTTTTTTTTTTTTTTTCTCAGTCCGGGGTTTTGCTCGCCGGATCCAAGGCAGTGTTGCCATAATTTCAAAAAAGAAAATGCTAGATTGGAAAAATAAATATGCTAGAATGTATGGAGACAAAAAATAAAAATGCTAGACAAAAAAAAAGTGGTTTCACCAGCTTTTTAAAAAAATTAAATATTATTTTGTCTTTTTAGCTTCAATTTCATCTGAATGCATTTTTTTACTTATCTATATATTGAGTTAGGAATTTCGACCCTAAAAATATCTCAGAAAATAAGAAATATAAAAATCAGGTTTTTTTAAACAATGAATTTTATTTTTTCTTAAACATTAAAGTATCAGTCTTCAGAAAAAAACAAAACAACAAAATATCAACAGTTACTACAGTGGGTGAATTTTGTATGGTGTTTGAGGTCCACCATAGATAAATAAATCCTTCACCACCTGTCTCAATTAATAAGCCCATGTATCAAAAGGCATGGTAGTACCCAGCGAAGTTCTAGCACTACACCCTTTTTACAGGAACAAACTCAGTCGATTTTTGACCGTCCTCTATCTCCACATCTCCAGTATCAATGAAGTCAGAATATTCAAATTCGGAATATTTGCTAATCTGATCAAGCACAAGCGCCCCAGTAAACTTTTTAGCATAAGTGGTTCCTGAAATATGGGGCTTCAAAAATCACAAAAACCGTAACCGACTGACTGACAGATAATCAAAATTATGGAATACTCCCCGACATCGTGAAATCTTCTAACTTTGCACAGCGGTATGGCTTGTGGTGCAATCAAAGGAATAATTGAGGTTTCTTTATAAGAGGGGACGTGGTATCCATCCACTTTCTCAGAATTGTTGTCAATCATATGGAGGACTTCCGATGGCTGTAGAATAATGAAATTTGGTTGATCGATAGAGCTCAAAAATCTAAAAATGTTCATTTGAAGTGTCTGCCTATTGTCATTTTGAAAATATACATGCGACTTAAAAGTTCATGACTTTTCTAAGAACTTATTGCTGACTTAAATTTGGTGGGCTTAATTGGGAAGTTTTCTTTTCATTACGCCAAATTCGAAAGGTTTTAAAAACTTGATCAGTGAATCCACCAAAATTTAGTCAATAATGATTAAATAAAAAAATGTCTCTCTTAATTTGTAGTTATTTCTGTATTGTTCTTCTTCAAATATTTCGTATTAAACCTTAATAAAGTAAGAACTAAATGTACTTTTATGTGTCGGTACTTTTCACGACTGACTTTGTTACATAGAGGTTTTTTTTTATAGGAGAACTCTCTGGTTCTTTTTTTAACATTTATGTTTTTGGTCTGATACGTACCCAATAGACACGATTAATCGTACTCACACATTATCCTTTTCGCACGTTTCACATTTCATATGCGTGGGAAAGTGGTGGAAAACATCTTAAACTTCTATGCACTGTGTATCAGCTTAGTGTACAAATTCCAGGGGTTGAATTACCACATCCGTGATCGAGTAATACGTGACTGAATTTGTTGTTGTTTTGCTTGTAAAATCAACAAAATTCAGTGACGTATGGCTCGAGCACGGATGCGGTAATTCGACCCCAGAGCAAATTTCGAAAAATACAATAATTCCAAAAAAAAATGCTAAAACAGCATCTGGCATTTTTCTTTTTTAAAAAAATGCTTTCAAATCTTCGAAAATGCTAGATCTAGCATTAAAAATGCCAGAATGGCATCACTGATCCAAGGAGCAAGGGCCAAGGTTTACCCAAAGAAACAACAAAACTCTGGTTAAGAGGTACTCTTTATATGCAGTACTTTACTTAATGGTATTACAATGTTTTCATATAACCCTATTCCTATACTAACACCAACTAAATACCTTCACAATGTTTCGATAATGCCTGAGCCCCTGAGCTACGTATAATCTAAGTGGCCCAATGGCGGTGTGGTTCCTGGGGAAGGGTGGAGATGGAGCGGCCCAGCGGGGGCTTCCTTAGCGGCCCAATGACAGCGTGGTTCCTATTCTTAGTGACCCTTCTACGATGGCGTGGTTCCTGGGAAAGGGGGGAATGGCCCAACGATGACGTGGTTCCTAGGGCGATGATGGGGGATTACTGGCACTGATTATTTAAGGCCAATTTCCAAAAAAGAATTCAGCAACCAAAAAGTTAAGTCACTTTCTATGCGGGAGCCTTATCTGGTAAGATTGGTACAAATCACACGTAGACAAGTTTCTCTGAATGATACTCCCATTCGGGTATTCATGTTTTCCCCACCACTAAGAGAGTGTGACTTCTAAGTGACGAATGCAAATTCTCAATTTCACACAAGGGATTGGTGCAATAGCCGCCAGTGGCTAGCTACGCACTGTGAGGACAGTAGTGGCCATAGAAAGTTTCCAGTAGCGGCCATGAAAGTGTGACGAACGGGGGCGTTTCGTTTCAAGGCTAGCTTAAGTCAGAGTAGGCCCTTTGTTATACAAGAGGACCTACTGATCTCAACACCACACGTTGAACCAACAGAAACTTAAAATAAACCGTTGGAGGCGTTACAGAGTTTTCCTATATTGTCGAAAGTATTTTTTTTATCGTTATTTTCCTCGAGTAGAAAGAGCTGGGTAGTACTTAGGAGATTGTGAAAATTCTCCTCCTCATCAGTGCAGGCAGTGGTTAGTGTTCTGGACTACTGAGCGAGAGGTAGCAGGTTCGTTTCTGAGGTCCCTTTCATTGGTCTCAAAAATAAAAACTCACGCAAGCGAATTGTTATAGGAGAGTTGTTAACTACTTATATGACTTTACTCATTTTCCAATACTGACATTTTTTAATAGATTTGTCCTCGATATAGTGCGAAGGGGGGACCAGTTGCCTCATGCAGCATTTCTGATGTCTGACTACAGTGCTATGATCACAAGGGCCTTCTTGTAAGTTGTAAGGATGGTCGCCAAGTTCCAGCAATATTTGTGCTTACAGGCCTTTGGTGCGGAACTTCCTTGCATTATTTCCCCGTCGCTTTACTTTATTATATGTCTTCTCAAGGGTATATTTTGCTGCTACTACGTAGTGGACCAAGTCGTAAGGTATTAGGGATGCCAGACGTCCCCCTTTAGGGGGGACAGTCCCCCTTTTTCATACGAAAATGCTGTTTGTCCCCCCTAGTACAAACCACTGTCCCCCTTGTTAAGTCAAAATTAAAAACTTTGAAAATACTTTCTTTTAATATTTTTAGCAAGATTATCGGTTGACACATCAATTTAAAAGTGCAAGAAAACTTTCAAAGCTGAATGCATCCACTCACGAACTACATACATCTCACTTCACGTGCTAAAGTTGTTCTCCTGTAAGTTTTTGTTTTGTACTGTCATCTGTCTCTCTTTCAGTTTTTGTTTTAAAATCAAAATTTACTTTGATAAAATGTGCGAACCGAAAGAAAAAACTAACATGAAAATATTTGTCCCCCTTTTTGAATACTTGTCCCCCCTAGAAAACTTACGATGTCCCCCTTTTCGTATTTTTGAATCTGGCAACCGTAAAGGTATATCATACCCTAGACTATATCTCTCCTTGTTTCCTGTGCATGGCAGAGAATAATACCCTTTATCCAATTAAGACCAAATTTCCATAGCCTCAATAAAGGCATGCTGAGGACATAATTTTCTCGTAATTTCCCTTAAAATGCAAATTATTTCATAGGTTAGATACCACTCGCTGAAATTAAATGAGATGAAATTTATTTTCTGTTGCACTATTCTCCAAGTGCAACATTTTTTTGGATGACACTTAACAGATTACTCTTGAGATTTTGGCGACAAAAGTATTATGACCATCATTTTCAATGGCACATTCGCGGATATGCCATGCAGTTGGTTTCTTGAGGTATCATTGGAGGAGCAGTGGAATGGAAATGACAGATGAGAACATTTGTCATTTAAAGTGATTTTACAGAGCAGAAGCTGGGTGGAATACAAAGCAGTTGGTTTGGTATTCTTTGAGTGATAAATACTTAAGGAACATTTTATTCGGGAAATTAACTGAATGCTAATTTCTGCATTTCAGCAAGTTCCTTTGAGCTCTAAAAACTGGCGCTCAATGCAGAGCTTACACGAACTTCTGGCAATACAAACTGGAAGAGTTTGCACAACGCAGCTTTTTAATAATTGCCTGAAACAAGTCAATCTCGGTGCCCTCTAAACTATGGCTCCCAGTTTATGATGTAAAACAACTTTTACCATAAATAACCACTTTAATGAACAATAATGGCAACCTTTCTTCTCTTGTTGTTTTTTCTATAAAGCGCACGTGGTGACAACCTATTTATAAGCCTCTAGTTTGCATTTTTATTATTATTTTACCATACCTAGTGATGCCGATAGAGCACGCATAAACAACCAAGTTTTCGATGCATATCCTGAAAACGATTTATCAACAACTTCAGTGCGGAAAAACTGCAAAACATTTTATCAGCAGTCCTGCAGCAAAAAAAAAAAAAAATTAAAAATTCGACAAAAAGTGCCAAACCCATTTAGCATTATTTGCGATATCTATTTGCTGAACTGTGTCAGGTGCAACGAATGGGGTCTGGGTCTGGTTCTGGCTTGTTGTTTCGATTCGACCAATTTTTGCGCAATTTCGGTGGACTATTGTCACAACGGTATGCATGCTCGTAAATATTCAAAAAGTTCACGTGGTGCATCACCTCCCCACTGAGTACCAAATCGTACTGCATTGTTGAAATTTGGCCACTCCGCTATGTGGCAGTCATTGTAGTCCTGCGGTCTTTTTGCGGTGTTCTCGGTTTTCTTTCAAACACAAATTCGGTACAGGAATTTATTGCGAATGTCCTCGCGCCATTTATTGTATGTTTACTTTGGTTGCGGCTAAGCCAGATAAAAGCGGCAATACGACACCAGGTGCGGGGACTATTCTTCATTTGAATGTATATCACACCCTAGATTACACTTGTCGAGGTAGGAACTATTGGACTTTAAAGGAGAAAAACAATATCCAAGTCTTTAGTATAATGTGGCGTTGTCATTCTTCTGTTTTGCAATATAAATTTCGTTTAATTAATCAAAATGCGCACAAACACACGCACATCTGGCGAACTGTCCTGAGCCATTCGCCTTGAACTCTATATGGAACCGCAAATCGTTGGTCGGATGGAAAATTATCTGATAAAATGCAAACAAATGAAAGTCGAATGAACCAACAACAGTCGAGCACACGAACACCACCACCTCCGCTTGGGAGCGATAACTCCTATTTTGACAATAAATGCGAGAGTATACAGTGTGAATGGGGAAATGTGTGGATATTATTATTTTCGATTGTGGTCGCATGAGTTTAGGTCAGATTTTCAAATCTGGATCGTTCTACAAGGATGAAATTTAAATTTATAACATTTAATTAATGGGGGGTCCTTAAGAAAATGGCTGATAAAAGGGGGATAGCTGTTTGTCGGTAATTAAAGTGGATACTTGGGTCGAACAAAATTTAATGGGTTACAGATTTTGCAATTTTGCTTGGTCAAATAAAAAGATAGTTCCAAATAACATGGTCAAATACTTGCATGACGTCAGACATCAACGAACACAAAGACAAAAGAGACTAAACACTAACAGAAGAAAGCTAGCAACAGATTTCTGCAACATTCGAGGTCTAGGACTCAGCAATGTCAACGTCAGCTGTGTGCACCAGCATCTGCAAGAAAAAAAGCCAGACGTCCTAGCTTTAACAGAGACTCAAATAAACTCAACAACTGATTACACATATCTTCAATGTCCAGAATACGAACTACATCCTCGTTTTCGATATAATGGGGGACTTTGTGTGTTTGCCCGAGAAGATCTGGCGTGTGTAAGAGAAGAAGAGATGGAACCTGCGGATCTCGACATAATATGGCTAAAGGTCGTTCTACAAAATTGTACCAAATTCGTTTGCTGCCTGTATCGCTCACCAAACGATAACGAACCATCTAAATTATTTCGTCATTTATCCGATAAGGTAGACTGGATACAAATTCATCATCCAACCGCTGAAGTTATTATACTTGGTGACTTCAATGCCCATAACATGGATTGGCTGCGATATTCTAACCGAACGGACGAGGCAGGGAAACAAGCTAAAGACTTCGCCATTTGCTGCAATTTCACTCAGCTAGTTGATGAGCCCACGCGAATTCCAGACAATCCAACAAATTACGAAAACACTCTCGATCTGTTTCTCACAACAGAGCCAGATAATTATGAAATAAAAGTGTCTGCTCCCTTAGGGAATTCGGATCATGCTCTAATATCTGCTATCCTCTCTATACCGATACCAATAGGAGCGAAAAAGGATCGTTATCGTTCGATTTGGAATTATAGTAAATCTAACTGGGACGAGCTGCGTAATTTCTTCGCTTCGTTGCCATGGGCTGATATGTGCTTTAGAGATACTGATGTCAATATGTGCGCAGAAGCCGTAACCGAAATTATTTTACTCGGTATGGAACTTTATATTCCACATTACATCAAAAAAATAGCTTCAAATAAACCGTGGTTTAACAAAGAATGCAAGCGAGCTACCGCAGCGAAAAACAAGGCTTTCCGTGAATGGCGGTCAAACCCTTCAGAACTAAAAAGATCTGAATTTACAATTCTTCGAAATAGATGCAACCTAATTATTGAATCGGCGAAGACAACTTACAGCGAAAGAGTCACTAACAAAGTGATTGGATGTCCTAGCGGCTCACGCGCATTCTGGTCCATGGCAAAGGCAATCAGTAATAACTTTAGTTGCTCTTCTTTTCCAACTCTAGTAAAAGAAGACGGCACGCTAGCAACAACACCTAAAGAAAAGGCAGATCTTTTCGCTAGCATGTTTTCAAAGAATTCCACCCTAGATTCTGCACAGCTAGAGCCACCAAATATCCCGAGGATACAATCATCGATGGCAGAAGTGAAATTTCGGCCTCGAATAATTCAACGCATCCTTAAAGAACTAGATTGCAATAAGGCAACGGGACCCGATGGAATCCCGGCTATAGTACTCAAGAACTGTGCACCAGAACTTGCACCTGTACTCTGTAAGCTGTTTAGCATGTCGTACTCCCAGAAGACGTTTCCTTCTTGCTGGAAGACCGCTCGCATTCAACCTATTCCAAAGAAAGGGAAGAAATGTCTGCCACAAAACTATCGTCCAATAGCGTTACTTTCAATGCTCTCTAAAGTAATGGAAAAGGCAATAAATGTCAAAATAATCAAATATCTAGAAGGCCATCGATTAATAAGCGACAGGCAATACGGATTTCGGAGCCGTCGTTCCACTGGTGACCTGTTAAGCTACGTAACGCACTTATGGACACAATCAATTGAACAACACGGCGAATCCAGAGCCGTAGCCTTGGACATATCAAAGGCTTTTGGCCGAGTCTGGCATAGAGCCCTATTAGGCAAGTTAGCGTCTTACGGATTACCACAACAACTCTGCGGATGGATGCAAAACTTTCTTTTGGGAAGATCGATCCAAGTTGTTGTAGATGGTGTATCATCCAATTCGTTTGCTATAAATGCAGGAGTGCCCCAAGGATCTATTCTTTCTCCAACTCTATTTCTTCTCCACATCAACGATTTGCTTGGATCGACAAATAATAATATCTTCAGCTTTGCAGATGACAGCACTCTTATATCCTCCATCTCGAACAATGGGCCTGTGAATACGGCTACATCACACAGTCAGAGATGTGAACAAATTAATTCTCTAAATGATGATCTGGACAAAATCTTGAAGTGGGGAAAGGACAATTTGGTTGTATTTAATGCAAACAAGACACAGTTCACAACTTTTTCCAGAAAAAATGCATCAACAGTTCCTCAGATCCAAATGGATAACCATCCAATCCATCACAAGGACTCAATGCACCTTCTAGGAGTCACAGTCAATTCAGGAATCACATGGCAGAACCACATATCCTATATCGCAAGATCGGCGTCCGCAAAGTTGAGCTACCTATTTAGAGCAAAGAGGTACTTTAGCCCCAAGCAACTTCTCCTTCTCTACAAAGCACAGGTAAGACCAGGCTTGGAATATTGTTCCCATATATGGAGCTCGGCCCAAAAACATTCACTTAACCTGCTTGATAGCATACAGAGACGAGCAGTTCGACTCATTGGAGACCCTACACTCACATCGAATCTACAACCGTTGGTGCACAGAAGTCAAGTCGCTGACCTATGCTTGTTCTATAGGTACTTCCACGGTAGATGTTCTGAGGAACTCAAAGACATTATCCCTCGAAATGCAACTTTTGGGCGCCCAACAAGACAGGCTGCTAATGCTCATGACCATACAGTGCACTTGACAACCGCGAGGACATTAACTTTCAAAAACTCCTTCTGTTACAGGACAAGCAAACTTTGGAACTCGCTTCCTGGGGATGTATTTCCAGAGGACTACAATTTGCAGCAATTTAAGTGCAGAACAAACATACATCTGCAGGCATCTCGGGGCGCTGTTGAAGCGTTATAGGTTCGCCTTTCCCGGGAGAAGTATATAAAAAAAAAAAAAACCTCATATGTCAGTCCAAACAGTCCGATTTTCATTTCCACGGTCGTTTTTATTCGCAAGGTTCGACTCGAAAAATAATTACGTTGACTCGGTCATATGGTAATATTAGTCACACGATCATATAGCAACATGGTCCCATTCCGTTTTCAGTCTTCAAAGCTGCTCATCAGGGTTAAATGGCCTCTGACAGTTTTTGTTATCAATACGCTGTGGATCGGTGGCTAGCATAGCCTGTTTGGGAAAATATTACTTTCTCCACAATTTACATGATTTCTTTACTACTGCAGATTGCAGCAGTTTTTAGTATTCATATACCCACCGTAAATCAAACTTCCAACTCACATTTGCCGAACCCCACTCAAAACGTATAGACAACAAATGTTTTCCACCTTAACGTTGTCACTTTTTTCCAATCTACTACACCAAAGTTACAGCCATCGTAAAGTGTAGCCTCTCGAACTTCGTCGAAACCTATAGGTAAGATAGAGGTAGAATAATTTTCCATAAATTAATCCCCTCTCCAAAACTGGCACTCATAACCCAATTAAAATCAAAATTCTATGACATAATAATTTAATAAATTTTGTCAACCAACCACCCCTAACACCTAACGCTGTATAGCTGGGTAAAATTAGATTTTAATTAAATCAACCAACGACTTCAATTAACGCGCTTGAAGATTTATCATTTGGAAGAAAAAACCGAAATGGTGGGGCAAAATATCGCTTCAAACCCCCTCTGCCTAGAAAGTCAATAAATCACAAGGAGAGCACAATAAATACCAATTGTCAGACCGTCTTGTCATAAACGAAATAGGGAATTATGAATGTTTCTATCTTTTGTAGCCAAGTTTGCGAAGAATAGGTAATTTATTGTCATTGACTTTATAATGGTGTTGAGAGCAGATATAGTAACAGTCGCTTTCCTTTTTGTGTGCAGACGCGTTGCTAATATTTAGGATGTTGCTAGTCTTTTTTTTTAAGCGAAATTTATGTCCCATGAGAAAATCACAACAAAAATGTCAAGAAAATTCCTTATCATCTGACAATTTGCTGAGAATGTGATATTAGTCGGGGGTACGGTTTTTGGGAACGGGTTAGATGGGCCTAGATGCTATCTTCTTTTTTTTATTTGCAAAATTGTTTATTCAAGAATAATTTCATTCCAAGGATAGTGAGATCTTTCTTTTGAACTAAAATTGTGTCTTTGAAAATGAGATTATAACCTACTTAGGTCAAATACACTGCTGACATTGTTGATAAATAGTTATTCCATTCAATTAAATCCATATCGACATCCTGAATGTTCAGGGGTTAATGAGACTTCTGGCCAACACCAAATACTCGTAAGTAGCGTCACCCAAAGTCCACCTATCAAACCCCATTACTGACAGCTCACATCAATTCTGAAATGTTGTCACCATCACCATGTTTGATAAGTAGTTCGAATTCGAATGGCTCCTTCATTCATTCGCCTTTCTAAACGAAAACCTCATTAGAATCATTGTTTGTAACTCTAGACTGATAGCTGTTGATCTCCATGACGATGGACCGAAACGAATATTTACCTAAAGCAAGGCAAATCTATTGCAAATTGATTCTCGTTTATTGTACAGATGACAGTCGCATGCATCTGCAATCTGCATTTATGCACATTTCAGGCACACTCACAAATGGTTTGCTAATATTTGACCAAATGACCCAAGAAATGTGATCAGTAAACCAACAGACGATTTAGTGGACATGAGGTCCATCCCATATGCAAGGATGCATTGCATATATACTCGTACTAAAGAAATTGCATTCGAAATTGGTTCAAGTGGAATTTATGAAGTTTTGCTTATACCGACGAATAAAGGTAAGTGTAAGGAATGGAAAGGATATCGATATTATGATGAACTGCATTTGTATTTGAACAAATTGCGGGTTAAGTGTATTTGAAAATATATATTCTATTGCAGAGCCATGCTTCAATGTCCTGAGGTAATGGAAATAGTTATCGGATGGGCTTTAGGTCAAACTGATGTGTAAATAACATTTAAGAGGGTGTAGTTCGTTTGGTTATTGGTAAATGGTAATCTCGATGACATGCTGAATCTTCACCAAATGGAGTTTAAATTCAATAGTGCATTGCTGACATGAAGTCAAATAATTTTGTTCTCCCATAAATATGTGACTCACACTTCTTTAGCAGTGAAAAGGACTATTCACATGAGAGCGAATTGGGAATAGGCGAATTGCGAACAAATCAATTTAGCTCGATTTATGAATTGCAAATTGCTATTTGTTCTATCACAAAAGTATTATATTTAATGAATATAACATCTATTCTAAAAACAACATGAATCTCAATTGATTTAAACAGCTAAATTAAGAATTCAAGCAATTTTTCCGTGAATTGAATATTCTTGCCGCGAACTGTCACACTTTATTCACAAACCACACAAAACAGTCACGATCCACAAACCCACGAATGAAAAATTCGTTCGAACTTAACCTTCAGAAATGAAAGTGATATCCGACCATCATGTGAATGAAGTATCAGAAACTACGAATATTCGCGTGTTCGCAGTTCGCAATTCGCTCTCATGTGAAAAGTCCTAAACTGAAAAGTGACGCAGTGAAAAAAATATATAAAAAGTGAGAACAAAGCGTAGTGGATCACATTGAATGGATTACAATGAATTATTAATCGTAAGCCTGACAGCTGTCTGACATCTGACTTGCACTTGATGTATCTCAGTTTTGATTGGCTTAGATCGGTCATATAAGCTGTTTCAGCTGATTTTTATGGAGGCTTAGCCGACGAATTTAGTCAAGAAATTCGTGACTGAGTACTAAAATGACAGTTCGCATATGTGGCTGACATAGAAAAAGTTAAATTCCGGACCAATCTAGTTTTTACGTTCAGTTTACACCTAGGTCAGACGAATCTAGTCGACTTAAGACAACTATAGATTTTTGAATGTTCCCATTGACACAGCAACACTAACTTTGACAGCCATTGTGTACTTTTTAGAACTGCTGGCTTTCAATGGCATTTGACATAGCGACATCGATCAAAATCATTAGTTTCCTGTTAATGGTCACACACAAGCTTTCAATGCAGTGTTTCCTTACTTAACCACCTTCCAAATGCAGAAATGCTGTAGCAGCGTTACCTACCAGATATCATCAAAAAAATGTGACGATTTTTTTTATCTACATTAATAATATACTTGGTATTCTTCTTCACACAAACTAATCCAGAGAATATAAAATATTTTAACGTTCGCAATGATCCATAATAATGATCATTTTTAACCTTCAAATTACAATTTTTTTATGAAAAGTTTGAGTAAATGAAAGTACCTAAATAGAGTAAATGAAGATTCCATTGCAGCATTGATAATACTTACAAAACAAAACATGAACCTGTGACTGTGGAGTGGACTATGTGAGCTATCGCATAATCTAGTCGCCTAGATCTGTCTACCGTTCGTCAGGAGGCTTGCATAATCTTCCCCTTCGCTTTTGCAAAAGCGCGCTCTCTGAGAACTCGTATTTTGTAGTTTTTAGCTGCAGGCAATCGCCGCTACGTCAATCGATTTAAATACAACATGTATCGGCGGGGATTCGCAGATGAACTCGCCGGCAAATGAAATATTCTCTCAATGAAATTCAATCGAATAAAGTGGGAATATTGAAGAAAATTGTTACAAAGAGTCTTGAGTCTTCCCGCATTTTTGTTTTTGTTGACTACTTTGTATACCTCAGCCTTCAAGTTAATGGACATCTAATGTAGGTGAATCTTGCGGTAATCACCGAATAAATTCACACTCCAATCTTCACTTAAAATTAAATATTTATTTAGATTTAATTTGTAGTATAAGACGTTTGTAAAATAAAAGAAGATTTGCGTCTCTGAGTGGTGACTGGCGAGGAGCAAATACGTCCTTTCATGAACTTATTCCCTCTCTCTGGAAAATGTTGATCCTCATCTGAAGTCTAACAACTATAACAAAGTCTATACTATGACAATTGTTAGACTTCAGTGCTACACATCTGATAACACTACCAATAGAAACTTCTTCAGTCTATGCAGCTAATGTGATGATGTAGTTGCCCCTGATTCCGTTACGCTTGTTTTCCGCTATGTGCGTAGGTCGACTTCGAGCAAAAGAAATCTCTACTAATAGGCCAAGGCTGCAATTCATACTTTGATTGCAAAGCGTTTATCAATTTTTATCCAGGTACTCGCCGTCAGCCATGTACTCCACCTTTTTACCAACAATATTGTCTGTCCAGTGTCTCATTAGTCGTACATCTTTGTGCGCCCTTCCGGAACCTGCGTCCGATATACCTACCTAATTGGGCCATTCACAAAAAGCAGCTCAAAAAAATACCACTCAACGCACGATACCAAGAAAAATTAACGCTTGGAACCCGTATCACTGTTAACACAGAAAAAAATACATCGTCCTTCACAAAAATTCGTGCAGAGCTTGTAAATCAAACCGTGATGTCCATATTTTGACATCTATCCAGTATATCATGTAACACCTCAATCAGTCATTGCATTCATCGGTGTAACAATTTACGCCCGATACAATTCTGCAAATTAAAAACCTATCATTCTCCTGGCTCTTCTGTCTCTGGATTTGGTGCTGCCTGTCGCAGCATGGTGATCCATAAATAATGCATCAGTTGCGGCTCACTATACGTACATACGTGCGCTGTGTTCTGGCACACCTGCCCTTATTTAAATCGGCGAAAATGTAACGATTTCCTGTATAAGTGCCCGCATGCAGAGTGCATACTGCACCTCGCTGCACCCACCGACCCTGTCGACGTGATTGAGTGCACAAGGATATTCTTCGATATTATCGGCATCTGGTGGGGTTTGCTTGGTGTTTTTTTTTGTCCTTTTCCTCAATAATAGCGTGGAACGATTCTTGAGCGTGCTCTCCACCCTTGAATTTTTATTCGCATATCGAAGGGAATCATCTCCTTTTCATATGCATATATGAGTTCGGCACGTCCGTATATGTGTCGGCCTGTGTAGTGTACAACTCTCTGGCGGGTGATTTATGCCAAAGTGTCAGGTGGGCGACGCGTCTGGAAGCACAGCTGAGAATCCGTTTCCTCAGACAAGTCAGTGGTGGGCTGGGCGTGTGTCAGTCATGTCAGCTTGAGTTAAAAATGGAATTTATCTATTCTGATGGGTAAAAGAATGTTTCGTATTACAACGGTAGACGAGGTAACAATGGGTTACATGTGTGTGCTAACATTATTATTTACCTGGCGTTGGTTTACTTTTTTTTTTTAAGTTGTTGAGGTGATTGATGAGTCTTTTTTTAGGAACACGCCCGCACTTTAAATAATTGAGCAAGTGGGATAGGGCGATTTGGAAATTGACTCCTGCTGAAAGATGTAATCGCGTATTTTACTTTCACAGTAAAGTCGATGTGAGTAGATTCCCACAGATCTGACAGTTAATATATTTATAAATTACTCGGTGGAAAGTGATTGGGGACTTGGCCAAAGGAGTGGAAAGATTAGACCACCGACAGCTTAAGTTGCGAACCCCACGCGTTTTTGGACCTTTCACAAGGCTTAAAGAACTAGGCAACACAGTCTCTAAAATTAACTTGGCTGATCCTCTCATTTCCTACAATCGCTGGCTCCATTTTTGCGATTTTTTATGGGGTCTTCGATGGATTGGAATTAGATTTGTACTATCTCGTCGTCACTACTCAAAGCCATTTATGCTGGAAGGTTTGAACGGTTTCCTTGTGTAAAAGTTCCAAAAATGCACCTACGAATATGAAGAGGTATGCTTGTAAATTATCAGAGTTGACCTTGTGGTTTTATAATTTTGTTTTTTGTGTAGATTAGCCAACCCCTTTTACACTGGCCAATAGGACTGATTTTTCACTGGTTTTTTAAACTATAACTTCTCATTTATAACTGCTGGAAATGCTAATTCAACAAGATTACCATTCCCTGAAATCCCTGCGCATTGGTGACTATGATTTTGCCTGGCATTCCTGTCTTTGAACCAACAGCTACATTCAGAACCCTCCCTTTCAAATCCATCGGACGTTGTGTCAATCTCGAGGCTGCTTGGTCTTCTTAAACTGCGAGACTCTGTACAATTTCTAACTCACAAGCTTTCTATAGACCCTGCGCCGCACTAATAATACATTTTAGTCTCGACTTTAAATCTACGGAAGCTCAGAATTGAAATTTTTTTGTTTTGATTTTTATAACAATTGTAAGGAAATTCATTATTCAAAATATTAAAACATTTACCTCAAAATTATTTATAAAATACATATTGAGATAACAATAAATGCATTTTTGTTCAAGATTTTTTAACGAGTCTAAGAATTCTTGTAAGGGCCGTCGTACCTTCTTTGAAATAAATAAAAACGGAGAAAATGTTAAGCCGTGGACTTCATTTCAGTTAACACCTGTGGTTTAGGCGGTATTTCTTCAAAATATAGCACGCAGAATAATAAAATGCATTATCAATATACAATATTTTTGGTCCCGTCTGAATTGACGGTGAATAGAGGAGAAGAAACTGTACGGTCTGTACAGCGACATCGACCTAGTCAGAAGAGTGAAGGTCCAACAACTGAGGTGGCTGGGTCATGTAGAGCGTATGAACACGAATGCTCCGGCCCGGAAGATCTTCGAATCCACACCCGAAGGAAGGCGCAGTAGAGGAAGGCCGCGACTAAGGTGGCGCACGCAAGTGGAAGGGGACCTTAACCAACTTCGCGTGTGAAACTGGAGACAGCAAGCTAAAGATCGCACTGGCTGGAGACGCTTGTTGGTTGAGTCACAGGTCCACCCCGGACTGTAGCCCCACCTTAAGTAAGTAAGTATTGTCAATATACCCAGGTCGACAGGTTTAATAATTAGGTTCCGGTGTGAAAGCGTAGACCAAAGTTTCCTTATTTTGTTTTGCTGGTTTTATTTGCATTCAGAGAGATTACGATTCCACTGAAATGCATTACGGAACGCCTAGATAAAATCGTTATGTGAAAACGCATTTACAGTGTAGCCGCATTCGATGGTGCAAGTAAAATTTGTGGTGTACACGTGTACTCTTTTTATCATAAGCAATCGCACATAAGTGTAAAAGGCTATTTTTACTTATTTCACGTTTTTGTTGTACCTAAGTTTTTTTTTTCTGTATTTGTACGATTTGCATGTATAGTGAGAGTGTCCCTACTCGCTGCAAATAGATAAACTGTGGTTGGCTCTTCCATAGTCTAGAGAAGGAGTTACAATCCTAGGTCTTAGTTACTTATATCTGAAGTAAGTAATAAGTTTTCGTTACTCCAAGCTAAATGCTTAGATCCCTTCGATTACCAAATATTGGATATAAAAAAAAAATGCATACGTTTTTATATCTGAAATTCAAGAGCAACCCATGACAGCCTTCCACCACATTTATAACAATACCCGACATATTCATACCAAAGTGAGGTTACAGCTAAAAATAGATTTCGACTTCCTGCAGAAGATATTTCTTAACCGACAGGCATCCCTTTGTGGTTAAAAAAGGGTACCAAAAGCAAATTTCTATCATGTCTGACAGCTGTGACAACAGTTTACACCCTATGTATAGCAACTAAAAAAACATATCCTTGCGAAGCATGAAATCCATTTTTATTCATGAATTAAGTTCAACTATTCCTTTAGAATTACACGACTATACCAGTCATCATCTGAATCTGATGTTTACCCCGTGCATTGTCCCATTCTCCACCCCATCCTGCAGCCATTGTTCAATTGCAATTGCAGCTTTTCTTCACCTTTATTCTCTGTCTCTGATAAGTGCGGAAAGGCTCTGAATATGCACAAACTGCTTCAAGAAAATGAGAAGAAAGGGAAAGGAAGGAACAAGGAAGTTGCGCTTGTCATTCCTGCTCGATTTGCAAAAAAAAAATTATGAAGAAAGAGTCGACTGTCGCTGTCGATAGTACTTTCCGTCAACTCATCAACAAAGCCTGGCCGTGTGTGTTATTGCAAACGTGATAAGAGTGACATCAGAAACGACAAGAAATGGCACTTTCTCACACCGCCGCCGCCGCCGCGCCATTGACAGTATTTTCCTTTCGCTAACAACGACAATGTATTCACGTATTCATCCTTTAAAGGCCTCGGGCGTAATTGCCTGTTTATTTGCGAAAACGCATTAGCACATATGAATACCTAATACGCCAACGCATACCGCAAATGGGTTTCGCAAATAAAGGCCAAAGGGATTCCAGCCTCCATGTGACTTTCTTTTCAACACTTAATTGTTATGACAATACGCGTATACGCAGCGAACGATGTAATTGAAAGCGATGTGTAATGAAAAAGGCGGTAAAGGGAAATCCTATAATTTTATTCAGTCTGGATGAGTACAATATGTCGTATATATAGCTCATAAAATCCAAGGTTTCCCCAAAGTCGATGCTTAGAGCTAAAGAAGCCAAGACCTTCGTCATAAACAGTCATAGGTCGATATCTTATACTTTCGTCTGGTCTATGTTTTAATGATTTTGTAGCTGAGGCCTGCTATTAAGCGTAGAGCTTGCGGAGCTCATGTCCGGCATAGTAAAGGCTTCTGCATAAGGCTTGCCTTTCGGCAATACATGGAACTTAGGGAACAGATAGCTTTGTCTATAAATATTACTGTAGGAGCTAAGAACTTCGTTGATAGGCAGTATACTCGCGGATACTATAGACAGAGCGCATAGGTGGCTCCATTCGGAGCTAAAAACTTTCATTGATGCATTCAGCAAAGAAGCTTAAACTTTTTTTGATGCATGCTACAAGCGGAGCTGAGCAATTTATTTAGGAGTACCATGCATGTACTCCTGTACCTAAAACCCACAAGAATTGTGTGACTTTTCGTTCTAAAGTAATTTTCAATCTGGTTCATAGTTTCAAGAGTAAATGGCCTGCCTGGCGGCTTACGTATAGGCGATCCTAAGTGTGCAAATTCTTCCTATCGGCAGATATTTACGACCCAACTTAAGCAGAATTGACAAGTTAGTACAAAATTCTACAGTGTCCACTAATATTTCATTCAACAGATTTTTAAGAGAGACTTCTTGACAGGTTCCTATGTTAAACCTGCTCATACTTTGCCAGCGACACATGAAACGTAGGTATCTCAAATTGACAATTTTTATTTCGGAAAAAGAAAAATATAAACGCCGTACAAATCCATAGGGCTTATTATCTATTCTTAAAAAATTTGAAGTTTTGAAAAGAAGAGCTGCTTGCATGTCTTGTTTTGGGCTTATTGGTCGTTATTTCCCAAATGCGAATGGTAAAACTTTATTCCATTATTTTCCGCCCTACAAGCTGATTGTTCAACAGCCCTCCGTTAGTGGACTTCTTCTTACAGTTGCGGTCTTTCCTAACCCATATCTACCACGATATTACTATTACCCCATACCTGGACTGGGCATTCTTCTGCTTACTGAGGTTTAATGACAATCGATGTTAACTGCTTCTGCTGGAGTTCATTACAATACAAAAAGAGACTACCCATCTTGTGTAACTAAAATCTGCTGACACATTTTTACAAATCAAATTTAGAGACTTCTTAAGAGCACCCTACACCCTTCGAAGCACGGCACGTGATCCACTGTACAAAGCTTGACATTTCTTCTATTTTGGCTACCAAATAAGGGTCAACTGCGTGCGTGCGTGAGAGTGCTTTTCAGTTCGTTCCGTTTTTAAATTATCAGACCCTAACCAGTTTATCTATCATCATGAGAAATAAGTGCCAACTTTGCAAAAAGCTTTATATCGCCTATAGGAAAACTTATCAAGCATTTGAATGGGTACGTTCTAGATCCAGTCAATAGCTCTATATACGGTCCTCTCAGAAAAAAACCTCCCTCCACTATCATCATCTCCCTCTTTTGAGGAGGTCACCCATGTCTTCATTTCTGTTCCAGATTTATCGTCATACAATTTATAATTTATATCTCGTGCTGACGCCATATTACTTAGAAAATAATTTGAAAGGATACTTGTATCACTATCCCGGTAATTAGGAGTCCATGTTATTTATCAAGCGACGAGCTTATTGATGTTATTTTCGCCTTCTTCTGCGAAAAGCTATTCATCTGCTTTCCTCTGGGGACCCTTAATGTGCTCGTATAACTTCAAGTTAAGCCAATTCGATGGAGTTTAACAACCCTCGTTCCAGATCTTATGGTATACCGCCATTAATATTTTTCCTACTCCCCCCAAGAGATAGCGAAGGGCGTCGTATAAGGAGTGGATTAAATCCAAGGTTTATGCTTCGCAATAATGTAGTGCATTTACTGTGTGCATCTGCGAATTGCGGAATTTTATTTTCAAGTAAAACACTATAGGTACTACCTATGACCATTCAGCTGTATCTTTATGTAAGCTGCTCTAAAATAAACAGCAAAAATGTCCTTTCAAGTAGCCCGCATCATATATTCATTATGTGCATTGGCAATTCATTCAATGACCATAACGATTCAATCTTCTGCAACAGTCTTACCAAAAGTATTTTATTCCACCCCCAAATATGCTGATGAGATGGGCCGCAAACTAATTTCGGCCAAAAAACCCTCGCTTAAGCAGTTTCTGGTCGACATGCCATTATGCCGGAGGTGATTTGCATTTCAGTTGATATTCGGATTTTTCATTCAGCGAAACATTTACATACTCGTATTTGGAAGGGGGAAGGTGGAATGAGGAAGCAGCTTGTTTGTACAAGGAGGAGGATGCATCTTCATTTCTTCATGCGCCATTAGGTTTTATGTTTTAATTTCGTCATTTCTGCTGATATAGGGAAATATTCCCTCTCACGAGTGGTGAAGAGGGTGCTCGATATGGAGGGTCTTTCAATTCGATTCTTGGCTTTAGATGGGTTGTCAAAACGGGTATAATTGATTGTGAATGTACTTGTCAAAGTATATATGTAGCTATGCAGTGTTTCACTGACGACTTAATCGTTATTATTGAAACAA
This sequence comes from Cheilosia urbana, assembly GCA_946477585.1. Lineage (NCBI taxonomy): Eukaryota > Metazoa > Arthropoda > Insecta > Diptera > Syrphidae > Cheilosia > Cheilosia urbana. The sequence goes on along the minus strand of OX297854.1, from coordinate 9,896,288 downwards.
ATTTCATACCGGGTTTTTCATTTCTTGAATATGTAGACTTGAGTGATATCAGTGCAAACGGGTTTATAGGTCAAACGGATCTGTGGACCGATTAGGATTGTATATGCAAACAAAATCTCGGTGAAAATCAACAGCATTTAAAAATTGGTTTTAGACCACCTCTGGCCACATAATCTTACACTTAAATTTGTCTTTTAAAAATCGAAATATGAAGCCGTCTAGTTGCTTGCTTTAAATACCGCAAAAGAAAGTGAACGAAAAGACCCAGGAAGGTAGAGGCTCATAAAAAAAAAGTTGTATTTGTTACTTTTAATAAGTTTACTGCCCTAAAGAGATTTTGAAGGGCTTATTTTAAAATCTTGACGTGGGTTCTTTGAGAAATTAACTTTTTTAAAAAGGCTTAAAACCTGGCAATACCCAGAAGACATAGCTGGGCTGCTGATAACGTTTTCAAATCTAATTTTATCTTTTATAAGTTTTAAATATTTTCCAAAGTTAATGCCAAACATGAACATAGATGTGCTGGAGCTGAATGGAACAAGTCTCAATTTTTCAAAGGATAGCCACAATTCTTGCTTATCCAACTTGTCTCCATCCAGCGGGCCATTATATTGCTGTAACCTATAAAACATATGTGATCGCACTGGCGTATAAGCTTTCAAGAACTGGACAGTTAGATCAATTCTCAAATTGTCTATGTGCTAGGCTTTAATAGGACTTACTTTCAACTAACTTCTACTAGAATAAGGAAATAGCCCGTAAAATGTAGCACAGCAACAATGATCGGAGCAATTCCATCCAACCAAAATCAAAGCCGGCAAAAAATATACCTGACTTGATCTGAAAGCCTAAAATATATAACGCGAATACCTGAAATGACTTGAAGGCATTCCACAAACTCAAAGTCGACCCAGACAGACCTTGCACTGAGAAAACTAAATTTAAAAATATGGGTACCAAACCCGAAAATTTCTTTCCTACATCCATTACTTGGCAAGCTTACCCATGTCTTGGATGTCATTCCCAAACCGAGGCTAATGTAGCCAACAAAGAGTTACCATAGCTCTTTAGCACGCGGTTGTTAACAAAATTAATTAAAATTAATTTGGGTCGGGTATGAACACCGTACACCAATGTCCTGTTACCCGCTAAGCTTGCTATGCTTGCTTACAACAACCGTTTATCAGCTGCGTTACCTAGTCGTTACGGTACAAGCACTGCCATACGGCTATGATAGCTCTTTTCTGTACAGTTCTGCTTAGGCTGTAAGGTTGTTCTGGCTCGTAGAATAAGTGACAACTGAGTGGTTTTAGGTATAACAACTGACATCCGGCTATGACAGCTCTGTGTTGGTCTAAGCAATTCTCTTTCTTCGTTTCTACTGCTATTAGTATCGAAGACATCGCGCTGTTCAGACGCGTTATTAATTTCGCCAGGTAAGAGTTCAATTTTTTTTAAAACTGTTCTAATATTTTTGTATGCATGTAAATGTATCAAGAGTGAAAAAAAGACAGCGATTCTTTTTCAATTTTATTTTTAAATACAACAGATAAGGACGAATAATGCAGCTATGAATCGGGTTTCAAGAGACAGCTGCCAAACAGTGAGCTTTCAAATTTCTGAGGAAGTCAGGCTAAGTATAATAAGGGACTTCCCATTTGGGTTGTCAGAACCTCTCAATAAGGTGCTAACAGCTCTGTATGTAGCTACTACAAATCTTAAAAGAGGCTGTGACAGCCTTTCAGAAGGTTCTGACAGCTCTGTATATGGGTATCACAACTTGTTTAGAGGCTGCGACAGCCTTTCAAGAGGGTGTTACAGCTCTGTATGAGGGTGCCATAAATCTGTGTAGAGGCTGTGACAGCCTTTCATGGGGTTATGATAGCTCTGTATATGGGTACCATAAATCTGTTGCGAGGCTGTGGTAGCCTCCACTGCCTTCGCATTAGCTCTGGAAAGAGGTATTAGCAGCTCTGTGTGCGGGTCTGATAGCAAACTTGGATGTCCTCAAATATATTTTGTTGGTTGCTGCAGCTCTGTTAATGTGCTGTACCCATATAACTGAAGGCATCGCACCTTACTTTTGGTTGTAGCAGCAACAAAGTTAGCAGTTGATGTGCCTACACAAACAGAGGTGGCGCATTTAGTAGGGCTATCGTAGCTCTGTAGTTTTCTGAGTGTGTGGCAAACCCCTCGTTAGCAAGTTGAAAGCAAAATCATTCGAAGACTTCGGTAACTATACAGGTGGCAGATTCCGTATATCAATGATCGTCTGAACGATATCGTTTTGGAAACTTTAATCACCATTAGAAGTTATAATCTGCTCGAATTTTTTTTAATATCATCAGCTTTCATTACATTTGTCGGAAATGAACTGGATTAACCTCTCGAACTTGTAATTTTAGCACTTAGTTGCTAGTTTTGGGTTCTATCGTTTCGACGATAATCGTCTGAAAAGTTACGGAATGAGTGCCCAGGCTTCTACCACTCTAAAGCTTTCAATGAAGAACAACCAACAGAAAATAAATAAATAAATAGTTGGCGCAACAGGTCCGTAGGGACCATGGGCCTAGCTTCTCACCATCCGTTTTTTGCGAGTTTTTCATTTTTGGAACGAAAGGAAGGGATCTACAATTTTATGCCGATTCCACACGGCTAATTGGAAAGCTCTTTCATGACAGTTGTACTGTGGTATGTTTTTCAGACGTTCGCGAGAGGTGGCGCAGTGGATAAAGCCGTAAGTTGTAATTTGGGTTTTTTCGGGATTCGAACCTGGGACCCCTCGCTTAGTAGTCCAGCAGACAGAGTCAGAGATAGGCAACTAGGAAAGACAGCCCGCGATACTAATAATCATTTTTAGTATGCGGGCTAATTTTTCGAATTCACAATAGCGAAATTTCCCATATAAAATTACCCATTGTGACCTGCAAAATATTTAGTTGGAAGAACAAAAAAATATTATGAGTAGCTAAGGTCCATGACCATGAGCCCTGAGAAAATTGGGTTACTTATTTTCCTTGCTTTCCCTGATGAAACCTGACAATGTTCGACAGCCTTTGAGCTATGTTAAAGATTCAGTTTCAGTGATAGCATTTTGTTTTTGTGATTATTAATTAATACTAAATGCGAGAAACTGACAATCATACTTAGGATCCAGGCTAGATTTAACGAACTCAAAAATGGCGAAATGTCCGATATAAAATTACCTACCCATTGTGACCTACAAAATATTTAGTGGGAATATACAAAATGATTTTTAGTAGTGCTAACTTTTGCACTTCTACACAACATTACGTGTCCTCTTCAGTGAGACTGTATTCATAACCCCCAGTCACAGATAAATATTCCATTTACCACACATTCGTGTTCAATATGAGCGCAGATTTACCCATCCCCCACAGTACTAAATAATGCATTCACAATAGCGTGAAAATTGCTTCGCCATTGTGAGAATGCAACACAAGAATAAAAACAAAACCAACTGTACTTGTATCGAACGAGAGAGTGCGAGTATTCAATGGAATCCCAACGGATACAACACTGGCATTTGGCCAATTTCCTGATATCCCTGGACCAGGTTCGCTGTTAAGTGCATTGTATGCTCACACACATGGGACTCTCGCTCATATTCAATCGGATTCAATTTCGTATCGCATCGCAGCGTACCCGGTCCATGAATGAGGTGAGAATTCGCTGCGTTATCCGTAGTGCTTTGTTGCTTTTATGCGGCTAGGTTGACTTTTCCGAGGATGATGCACATATTCTGAAATAATAATCAATGTGCTGCGATATTAAGCATTAACAGTCCTTTATTTCCATCACAGCTGTAATATTATGTAAATAAGCAGTTAAATTAATACGATTACGGGGACATTTTCCATTCCACCCATTGGATAAGAAACGCCATGAAAACGACAAGAAAATGTAAATGCATTGAAGGATAATTGCACAGTTGAGAGGCAGTAAGAAATGTTCGTCCTGTGCGTCGCTATGTTTTTTTTTTTTTCTTTTTCTTTCACTTGAAACACAGACAGACTAACATAATGAGATGCACGACTCGGAATGATCTGAATAAAGTCAGGGCAATGTGTCCTTAGCGTGAAATTAGTGGAATTATGAGTGCGGAGTGATGTTTGTGCATTAACATCCAGAGACCAGAGGCACACGAACGACAACGACGCTGATGATGAGGCGATGGGAGGGGAATATGCGATGTAAGTGGCAGAAACTTTATTTCGGTGTATATCCTTTGAGGGAGAGACATTTTTGTGAAGGGCACTGCTTGTAGTTAATGTGTGTGCAGATTTGTGAGGACTATAGCTACAAAGTTTAATTCAAAGCTAATGGAGTGCATTTTTATTTTATAGAATGAATGGGATGATTACATGAAAACGAAAACTAGATAAAGCTTATAGGACTGGTATGATATGAAAGGATTAACTTGGTTTATTTGAGTTTTGTCGAAATGTTTGCAGGAACTTGCGAGTGACCTCGGGCTTTGAACTAATTAATGAATTAATTTAATTGAGTGAGTCGACTTTTGTCTGTGGGAAGGGGTTGCAAAAAAATCAGGTTATGTAAGCAATGGGATGGAATTTGTTGGTGGAGGATCAAAAATTAAAATTTGTAAATTGTGGCTGCAGGAAATGTTGTAAGGCATCTTGGCTCCTAAGATGTAACGCTCAAATTTATGACATTGTGTTTCCTATGAAACTTATGTAGGTACACACCATTGCAGTGTTTTTCTTATTTTTTCGGAGATGGGTGTTCTTTTGAGGCTTCCTTTATGCTCTTTCACAATTTGCTTTCTTTTTCTGTATTGTTAGCATAGTCATTACTGGCTATTTTAAAATATATGTGGACTGGGCACGCTTACTTTGTGCACTCAGCTTACATAAATTGGTCTGCTGCTACCAGTGCTTTTAGGGCTCTCTCTTCATTTATCCCACGAATCGTAGACATTTTACCCATTTTTTTTATCGATCAATATTTTTTTGGGTAAAAATCGAATTTTTAAAGTACATCGAAATTTCCACAAAAAGGGATAAGTCCCACAATATAACAACAATGGCCTGCCACTTCTAATTGTGTACTACTTTGTTTTTGCTCTGGTACTACGCTGGACCTACTCTGTTACTGACTTCCTATTGTTTTACCGAAGCTCAGCTAATACTCTGCAAATGCTCTGCTATGCTATGTTAGTACTCTGTTAGGGCGCTACTACTGCTTCTGATCTGTCAATATTTTGCTTCAAATGGGTTTTAAGATCTTCCTACCTTGAAATATACCATTTCGCTGCTCTTGCATTGGTTTTTTAATATATTTTATGTAGATTCTGTTAATACTCTGTTACTACTCTGTTACTGATATGCAAATGCTCTAAAAATACCCTGGTACCTTTTTTTGCCTGTGAATGCTCTACTATTGCCAGTGACATTTATTTCTGAACATCTACCATATCAGATTATCTACTTTCATCTAAATCAAAGGCTTATAGTAAATGTGATGGTCTGTTAGAATGTTGCTTTTGTCGATGGCCGCTCCTCAATGTTGAAAGGTTTTTTTTAAGGGCTCTAGTTCTTCGGATACTTTAATGGTGCACAAAGTTTATATTTTTTGCCTGTTACTATTCATTATCATTAAATGCTCTGATTTTCATCGGTTTCTGCTTTTACTCTGTTACATCTCTGTTACTGCTCTGCTTATGCCATACAATTGAATCGCTTGCTTCTTAGAATTAACAGGAAGTACAATGCAGCAACTAAGAGCTGTGAAAATTTATTTATTTAAACTTTATATACTTTGTTATACCCAATTTCGGTAAAATCAATCAAAAATCAAATAGTCAGATACAAAAATTCGGTTGCAGCAAAGTCTGGCACTTTTAAATACTGCTGTAAAATTCGGACTTATTTCTAGTTTCAATATTTTAAGCGATTTATTTATTTATTTATTTATTTATTTAAGAAATGCAAAATCACATTAAGACAAGTTGTCTTATAATTTAGTGACTTGCTTCAATTTAAATTTAACGCCAATCCCTTCCAAAAAACAATAGCTCTTTCCACTTTAAAGCCGAATTCTGTAAGACGTCTGTAGGAACAGACAACGCACACTCGGAATCTACCAGCTCAGCGTTCCCTTGTAAAATTCATATTTTGTCCAATACCATTCGACTTTAATTAGTAAGATTTTGTTACTTATAATCCCATTCCCTTACCGATGAAAGACAAACCGGTCGACCAAAGAGCAACCTCCAAGCTCCATCCCCTATCTATAAGGTGAAATGCAAAAAACTTACATACCTACCTCGCTACGCTCTACCTCAAAAAATTAAGTACACTCTCTCTTCGTCCTGTGAGAGAATAGAATAAAAGCTGTCTTGCTCCTGCCGCCACAAGCTTTTTTATTTTGTAGCTCAAATCTCATTTGGAGAGTAATCGACGAAATTTCCCCAGAGTTTGGGATATTTTCATTTAATATATACCTAAATCATTTTCATGACTCCCACCTGCCCACCTCCCTCGTTACAATTAAACCATAAAAAAAGGAAGAGCAGAACCAAAGTTAATTGAAAAATAGTTCTCTACGCTGCTACTAATTAACCACATTCAAGTGAAGCGTAGAACATTTGCCCAATGTACACCGCTTCTGACTGGTAGAAGGATGAAATCAAAAGGATTTCTGTTCGGTTCTGCAAGCTTCTTGCGAGTTTTTTTTTTTGATATTTAATGGGAATTTCTAGAAAATTTGTCCGTAGGTACGTGTTACCTCCGCCGCACCCGTCCCTTTGTGAAATGTGTTAATTTCCTTTTCGTTATGTTGGGTGGAGCTAAACGCCCGACAGGATACAAACGACACGATGCTATATTGAGAATTTATGGCGCATATATTATTTTCACTAATGAATTCGTAATTTCAAGCGGAAGCGGAATCTACCAGTGGAAAATTATGGTTTCTATGTGTTCGCAACGTGTCGGCGCTCGTTTCAACCTTAAACTGAAAACAAGTGAAAGGATGACGACAGGAATGTCCCTATCGTACCGGGTCGGTGATGTTGAGGAGAATTTTCACAAGCAAAAGCGAAGTGTAAACGATTTTGTTGTTGTGTCAAATTAGCGCACAATTTTTGTGCGTCGGTGACTCCGCTAACTGTGTTTTGTAGCACATGCGAGGGAGAATTACTTCTTAGTCCCTAGAGTGGTTGGGGACTTTTCACTACGAACATTTTGATTGAATTTGCTTAAAGGCGTTTGTCGTCATTAGATATTGTGCCACGACGTTAAAGCTCAATGGGAATAATTCGATTTATTTTTGTATTTTGTTTGATCTGCGATGAACGATGGGAAATATTTTTAGGGTTGCTTAAAGATGTTAGATTAAGTGAGGCACATAGATATGAGTGTAGCTGAAGTAGCAAAGTTGCATGAAGTCCAAACCAAGAAAAAGGAAACAAATTCCGGTACCGAAGTAGCCGGTTGGTAGTTAACTTCTCTACCTCTATAGAGGTATTGAGCCCTAGAAGGCCCTAAACGGTTTTCAATTCCAAAACTAACGAAAGTGTCATCTTACATTAGTCTTAGAATGTTACTCGTTAACTGCGAAACTCCAAAGACAGTGCAATGTTTAAAAACACTGTAGTAGGCAGTGGGACAAATGTACTTAAAGACCAATTCGTCGAAACTTCTCTAGGCTTATTTATCTCTGTGCATGGTAGTGGCGCTTAATAATACAATCGGTTAGTTGTTTGGTTGGTTTAAGTGGCTGTATTCCCGTCCTCTGACGAAGGAAAAACACAAATAGCGCATTGAGTGCCATTTTGAGACCACGACTAATGGAACCTGAAGAAAAAGGAGGAGAAGGGAGTAAAGGGAGCTCAAAACCAGCCTGTGGAAATGAGAAATTTTATGATCTTATTGAAATGGATACTTTGGATGGCCGAAAGGTCATCATAAAAAGGGTGACCTAGTACACTGCATCTGGTTTTGGCTAGGGCCGGACACTCACAAAGAAGACGAAACACTGTTTCACTCTTGTCTGTGTCGGCGCAGCTGCGGCAGTGGGTGCTATGGGGGATACCAAGCCTGGCCGCGTGAGTTCCTAAAGGCCAATGGCCCGTGCTAATTGCCATTAATATGGCGACATCTACACGTGTTCTGGGTAAGAGGTTGTTTGTTCTGGCTTCATCGTAGGCTGGCACGAGACACGCACAGAGCAGATCCTCGTCTGGCAAGTTCATCAGCTTTCTCATTCCCCTCAATGTTCCTATGGCCGGGAACCCAGACGAGAGTGATTTCGAACCGATGACAAGCCCTGGAGAGTGTCTCCCTGCATTCTACAACAAGCTTGGACGTTGACTTAGTCGAACCGACAGCCTTAATCGCGGCCTGACTGTCGACGAAGATGCCTATTTTTTTCCTGGGTATCGCTAACCTCCTTAATTGCCAGTACTTCCGCCTGAAAGACATTGGCTGCATTGGGAAGGCGAAAAGTTTTGGAGATGTCTAATTCTGTTGGAACCGTCTGTGAAGATATTAATGTCGAATTCGTTTACGACCGCATTTTCCTCCCATTCTGATCTAGAGGGGAGTTTAACAGAGACTTTTTTATGGAAGGTTAATTGGGGTAGATCCGTAGATATACGACCTATGCCGTCTCCGGAAGGGAAAGTAGCATGCTGGTGTGGCCATAAGGCCTTTCGGACCAACATTTAGATTCCTTCAATCTAACTGCACTACACGCTGCAATACTTTTTATGTGCAGATCCACTGGCAGAAAATTAAGAATCACATTGAGCGCCTCGGTCGGACTTGATCGTAGGGCTGCCGTGATTCAAATTCCAGCTGTTCTTTGGACTCTACTTGATTTAATTATGTTATAGGCTTTGCTTAAGGCGGGCTACCATACCAGAGACCCGTAGGTGAGGATGGGACGTACCACCGCTGTGTTCATCCAACGAACCATCTTTGGTTGAAGCCCCCACTTTTTGCCGAAAGTTTTACTACAGGCGTAGAAAGCTAAGCTTGCCTTCCGCACTCGGTGTTCGATATTGGACTTCCAGTTGATCTTTGGGTCAAGTAATATCCCAAGGTACTTTGCGCTGGAAGATGAGGTAAGATATTGGTTATTTAAGCGGGGAAGTGAGAAGGTTTTGCTTGAATGATCCTTGTTTTAAGCATGGAAATGATCCCTGAAGTGACGAAATCCTCTACCCCTAGTTCTAAGAGAGATTCCTGGATCGATTTAGTGTGGACGTTGTTAAAAGCGCCCTCTATATCTAAGAAGGTAGCTAAGGTGTATTGGTGATGGGAGAGTGACCTTACAACAGTGCGCACTACTTCATGAAGAGCGGTCTCCGTCGACTTGCCCTTGAGGTATGCGTGTTGTGAATAACATACGGGAGACCTTTCAAGGCCTATTCTTATGTGAAGGTCAAGAATACGTTCTAACGTTTTAAGTATGAATGAGGTTTAGCTAATAGGTCGGAAGTCCTTCGCGAATTCGTGACCTCCTTTGCCGACTTTCGGTATGAAAACTACTCGGACATATTACCAAGCCTGAGGTATGTGATTAATTTGTCTCATTATCCTGTATTTCGAAATGAAAACTTCACGAACTCCATTTGGCTTCATCAAGCAATATAAGCACATCCCTTAAGCCCTTCATCTAGAGAGCCCCACTTCCTTCATCCCTGCATGACCGTAAAAGACGCACCATAAATAAAATGCTTTCCACAACTTTGAAGTTTCCTTCCATTTTTATTTATCTTGACATTCATACAGTCTATTGGTTGCGAAGGATAAGATATCCCCAGCAAAAATACACTCTTAAAGGACATTCACCAGCCAACTGTGCACGGCACCATCCCCGAAGGACATTAGACACATGACGTGGATAAATTTCATTTGTTACACCCAAAAATAAACTAAAAACCAAATACAGCAGAAAAAAAAAAAACAAAAACAACCTGCCAGGACGTGATCATAGCTGAAAACAACACAAAAACAAATATTATCTGATGCACAAAAACCCGAACGTATTCCATGGTCCTTATCATGTCGTTTCCCCATTTTAATTTATTTAGGCAACATTACATGATCCCAGCGTATACAATGAAGTGGAATTGTTTTTTGGACGGTTTCTTTTTTTTTTTGAATACATGGACTCCCATTAAATGAGGTATAAGTAACACTGAAGCATGTATCTTATTTTTTCCTACAACGTCATCGATTACCACAACTCAAAAAAGCGAGTTCATGTTTTTGTCTGTTATATGCTCGAGAGGAGCAACCGAAAAGAATTTTACTTTGTTCGGTTTAAAGCGAATAAGGATACGCCACGCAACATTGGAAAAAAAAATTCTTAACACTATTATGAATCTTTATACTGTTGGAGTATATAAATTTAAAAATACTGTCAGGGGCGATAAATTTCCTGGACAAACGACTGAATCAGGCAATTTCAGTCCGTTTTTGCGTGTGGAGGTCATTCCTGTAAAGAGGGTGGTTTTGGGTTTTTTTTTTTTTTTATAGCGCGCATTTAACGGACTACGGGTTTTATTTCACTGTGGAGAGTGAAGGTTACCCAATTTTTACTTTGAAACAATGAAACGAAAAATGGATATATATCCGCGCGTCATTAATCACTTGGAAACAGTTTCAGTCAGCACATTTGTTACATAAATCAAAAAAATGCTGCGTTCATATATGATAAGTATACATTCATATATATGGTTTGGACAGGGTTATATGTTTTGGTTAATTTGTTTAGTAAATAAGAAGGGCCTCGCGGATGTGCATATGGTTTCAACTTAAAGGTACGCATTTTATTCGCATATGGAGATTTTAATATACTTTTACGGCCTTCGGAGGAAGGATGAATGAATTCGGGAATTTATAAGATGACAGTAGTTAACTGCTGATAACTTCAGCTTTACTTTTTTTACTGAAGCATAAGCTATCAGGCAGTAGTCCTTTTGAATATTTTCAAATTCTGTTAAAATTACCAACCACGCCTGTTGTACGCAACTTTGTGAAGAAAGATCGTGAGACTGGAATGCTTATTGATACCATGAGTTGTCCTTTTGCCTTATATTCAGTGCGCCTCGCTTCTCACAAACATTGGATTCGTGCGGGTTTTTCATTCTTTTGACGAACCGAAGGGATCTACAATTTTATGCAGAGTCCAGCGGCTAAACGATAAGCTCATTCATGATAGTTACGCTCTCGGATGTATGCCAGACGCCGCAGTGGAAAAAAAAATTAAGACGGAATTTAGGCATTTTTCGGGAGTCGAACCTGAAACCCCCAGTTTAGTAGTCCAACCCACTAAGTCACTGCGACTACATAGATACTTTTTTAAAGTGGTGGCTATCTAGTCACATTTTGGGTCGAAAATGAAGATGGTATGCAATATTCATCCCTACGCAAACCAATTTTTAGAAGCCAAAAATTAAGGACCTAATATTGGATGAACTCTGTTTGCATCTAAATATGTCACGTATTAAGTGCAAGAATCAATACCTCAACAGTTGAATAGTTCTGTAAGCAGCCCAGCGCCACATTAGTGGCATCAAAATAATTTACACAGGTCCTTGAACAAATTTATGCTTTGTAAATCTTCAAGCGATAAGCCCCAATATCATTCCATTAAACTCTTATGTACTATCCCACAACTTCCTACCATATCATACCGTTCAACTGATTTCGGATTTCGAAGGTACTAGAAAATACATTATCCTTTGTGGAACTTCCCCCGCGCCTGCATTTTATTCATGCTTTCCGTTTTAATATTTTAGCAAATTTTATAAATCATTTGAATGCGCCTCGGATTTGATTTTTTTTTTTTAGAAATCCACTGGAAACTTGTTCATGCAGTCAATTGGGGATTTCCACATTGAGACAGTTTCCGTATTTTGCATTCGATATAATTAGGGTTAGATGGATTGTTTAGACGGGGGGTTGAGAAAAAAGGATTTCGGAGGATTAAAGCACAAAAGCGGATTGAATTTAACTCGACATATTTGCGAATGACTGAACAGATCTTTTGACAGAAATCGATTCACTGCCCTTTGAAGTAGTGTTTGCAGTTTTTTTTCTTTTTTTTTTGTGTCCTTTCATTTCGAATGGAGTGGAAGTTTTTGGAATTTGATTGTTTTGCCTTCCATGTTCCATGGAATCTTTATTTAGCGAAACTATTTCTGAAATATTTTAAACAATGCACGAATGGGTTTCTTTTTAACTCCCGTTTGAGAAATTGTACAATGAGAGCTGAGAGCTGTATAGTTATTGAGGGCTTAGGGTAAAACTTGGTAATGCCAGTCAGTCGGTAATACCGGTCACCCTTGTATCTCGAGAATGGGAACATTGAATCACCAACTCTTTGCATGGATTAGTGCTCCCGAAGATTGTTTTCATACCAGACTGTTGTTTGTTAAGTTTGTCTGTGTCCTTTGGAAGTTTCAGATCTATTGGTGTTTTCGGTCAATTTGTTATAAGAAAAGGTGATCAGAAAATAGAGAGTAAGTACTTTTCCTTATATGTTATAAATACAGTGATATTTTGCATACCTTATGTTGTTTTTTGTTATTAATCTGCAGTGGTTTTACTTTGTTTTTCTTAAAATTAAACTTAAAATTTCATTTTGCATTTTTTTTTTCCTTGGCGCTCCCGTATGGGTAGTCCCGGTCAACTGATCGGCATTACCTATTCATGGGTAGGCCTAAGTCAAGAACCACTTCCAGAGGTTCGTGGTCAGAGGTGGCTATTAACAACGCCAAACAACATATTGAAAAGGAAATGTCCATTCGCGCCGCGGCCAGGTCTACTAAAATAGCATTTTCGACACTGCCAGAACGTCTAAAAAAGAAAAACTTCTATGAGCCATCTCTGGGGTGACACACGGTTTTTAACAAAGACCAGGAAAATGAACTTGCAACACAGATCAAACATATCGCGGTTTATGTGAAAACTAAAAATAAATATAAGTATAATTTAAATAAACATTAATGACCGCCATTACCAGAATTGCTGACCGGAATTAACCGACCATATTTACCTTTTTTTATGTCTATAATAATACAAAAACATATGAATTTAATAAAAAGTGAAGTAAAGGTATTACTTAAATAACGAATTTCGTTTTATTTGAGTTTTTGTTGAAAAGACCGGTATTACCCAGTTTTACCCTATGCATTTCCAGTCAATTATTCGAATAGACAAGCAGTCTCAGGGCCCGGATTTTTATGTCAATTCATTTTTTTGACTTCTTTCAGTGGGCAAATAAGTCTGTAAAAGTCTTGCATAAATTTGTAACAGGCTCGGGATAACTTGACAATCCGGTGCTCCCTTTTATGAATTTTTCAAGTTAAGGAACGGCATTGAGCAAAAAATCGTAAAACATATAGTTTTTCGAGTTAAGAAATTTTTGCATATTTTATAAATGTAAATGCTTATTGAGCATATTTTAAAAATAAATGAATATTTTTCGTGCATATTTAATAAAAAAAAACTTTATACACTTAAAAAAATTATTTCACCGAAATGCAAACGAACCTTAAAAATTATTTCATCTGGAAAAAACTGCAATTGATAACTTGGCAGCATTAAAAACAATTCCAGCTATTCTGTATTCCAGGTGAAAACCATTCCAATGTCATTTTGTGCAAACATTTCAAAATTCAAATTGTAAACAGCTAGCTATCCATAGTCAGGCAGTTCGGTGTTCGGATACCTTTTTGAATATTTTTTGCAGCTTATTTCCGTCTTTTATATGGCATATTTTGGACCTTCATGGCATATTTTTGGTTTTTTAGGACATAATTTGGATTTTTATGGCAAATTAAGTAATTTTAAGTGCATATTTTGTGTGTTTTAGAGCATGGAAATCTGTGCCCTTAAGGTCTTAAAGACTGAAGTTGTTGATCGTCCGAATCGTGAATATGTTGTGTCACATGAAGATCTACTTTGTCCTGATAGGTTTAAAATATCGAGTGATGACTTACTTACTTACTTGAGGTGGCGCTACAGTCCGGGGTGGATCTGGGCCTCAACCAATACGCCTCTCCAGTTAGCGCGATCTTTGGCTAACTGCCTCCAGTTCATCAACTGATGACAGCACTTGTAGTTCTACAAACTTAAGCTCACCAAAAGAATTATCACCTACGAACAAATAAATAGTTCTAGTGTTTAATAACTTCCTAAGCATATCTATACAGAGATCTGTCAGAAAGCGATCCCTTAAGTGCCACTCCATTAAAATTATATTCCCAACAGCAATCAACCTCATTACAATCGATTTAGCGTATACTCGGCAACGGAACGGGGACACTATGGCAAACTTCTCACCTAGAATTTTTTAAATACGACTTTTCAATTGGTAAAATATATACAGACCTACAACCCAACACGTTGACTTGTGCGGTTTGATTGTACTCTTTGTAGCTTTTGAAATTTATCGTCCTCCTGCCTCCTGCCAGTGTCATTTATATTACCGAAAAATGGGGGAACAAGTTGGAAACATTCTTTCTGATGGCTGATTACGAAAACACGAATGTTTCCCATTATCATTTCTCCAATATGTACATATACATTTGTACATTGTATAAAAGTTTAATAGGCTTACGCTAAGAGGCTTTTTTTTAACAAGATATACACAACGCCCTATGTATCTGAAGGGAAATAAGAGCTGCTGTCGCCTACTTATTGTCTATGTCTCTGGTGAATTGAAAAGTTTTATCTGAAGTGACACTTTCCTTTCGTTCATCATACGCTTAGAAACCTGACAAACTTTAACGTAAGGAGTAGCGGTGTGTATCTGCTTGTAGAGTCTTTGAGTTATTATTTTTTTGTTCTTTTTGTCGTCATAATTTTCTGTGAACTAAATCGTAGAAGGATGTCGTTCTTGTAGATAATTGGTGGAGGTGTTTTTTTTATGGTGACTTGGTGACACAATAAGGTCTTTTTGAAGTGTCTTACGTATACTTTATTTGAGGGTATCGAAGTTGATCGAATGATACAAGCAAAATTATAGATGAGTGCATAAATGATCTGGCTGCAAAATGATGCTTACTTTACATCTTTTTTTTTTTTTTTTTTGAAACAGGTATTCGAGGTGTGAGAGGTTCATACTGATTTTTTGGACATTATTTTAGAATTTATTTTGGAGCGCATGTGTCATAGGATGCCTTGGAAATTACAAGTGGATTGTATGTGGAACGTAATGCAAATGTACCAGTAAATGGTTATAGTTGCAGTCGAATTTCGTTCATAAAATTAAAGTGGTACACGTATTACACAGGTTGTCACAAGGACCACAATAATTGTCGCTCCGCACCATATCGAAAAGTGTTTGATGTTGGGGAGGTATTGCAGTACGTTGGTCTAAAACTTTGCGATCTCCAAGGAAATTAAAAACTCCTTGAGAACAGCACTAGGCAGTAGAAACTTTAAAGCTTGAAGTCTTGTATATTATTTGTTAGCTTCGTAATATCAGCAGTTTAGTATTACGTTCCACATACATTCCACAGCAGATTTATAAGATATCCTATAGCTGCAGCGCTGCACATCGAATGGGAAATTGCACCCCGAAAAATTAGCTAGAGGTTGACAAATTTCAAAATTCATTTGAATGTGATGTAAATCAGTCCTTGGTTTTAGAAAAAATGTCGCCTTGATAGACGTTCGGTCAGTGACTTTCAAATCAACTTATCTTTCCGGAGAAGTCTATGATAAATACGATGGATATTATTTTTACCCATTTATGAGAAGGATACCACGCAAATCGCTTTCAAATGGCCTTTGAATTAATTTACCATTTGAGGTTTTGTTTTGGTTTAAGCTGAGTGTTCTTCAAGCTGGCTTCCTTATTTCCAATGACAAATGATCTCCGTTTACTGTTTTTTTATTTAAGACGACCATTAAATGCCCTCTTTGACATGAATTTACCGCAATTAAATACGTATTTCTTACGTTGTGTATTTTCTTTCGGTTTTTTTTTTTTTTGTATGAAATGCTATCAATGGATAACATGACCGTATATGTAGCGTACCTAGTCCTGGCCGTTGAGAAAAGAAACAACAACATACCCAAATAGCATTTGAATGTGCCCGAATAAATTTACTAAAACTTAATCCAAGTTCTATATGGGCTTTTATTACCACGTAAGAGTATAGTTGGTGGTGCTCTTGAGAGTATTAGCAAGTAAAAATAGTAGCATTCTTGCATTTTATACCCTTGGTAAATTCCAAAACTAAAACGTCGTGTAAATACCTCTACCCTCTTCTAACATACGCTCTCTAGTTTATCTAACATACGCACATAATCCTGCCTTAAATTTTTTTGACTATTTTCAATTCAAATCCAGATCAGCTGTCAGGGAATGCAACAAAAAAGGAATTTCTCCGATTGCCAACATCCTAGCGAGTCCCCGACAATAGCCTGTTCCACTTCAGTGGCAACGAAAACGATTTATGTACTGCCAATCACCAAATCGAGTGAGAGAACATTTGCCAAATATTTTCAACTAACAAAAAAGCAACACACACACACACTGATCCATTTCACAAAATGCTGCACTGGTATCCTGTGCGTTTTGGAGAACACTTTGCTATATAGAAGCAGACTATCCACAGGCAGATTCGGAGTAGGTATGTTATTGATTTGTTAAACGACCAGACCCGGATGGATATTGAGTGTGTATACACATTTAGTAAACACTGTTATTCCACTAAGCGCAAGGATATTCCGCTTTCAAAGATTCGCATTCCAATACGCGGCAATTGGTATCCGGGAATTCAAATTCACTAGTAGTTGGCATGTTGTGTTCCGCAAAAGAGTAAAATTTGTTCAATAAACTGCTGATGCGTGAAGTTAGAAGCTGTGGGACTTCAACTATATCCCTGCAGCACAACAACTAGAATGACAGACAAACAACGCGGGTGGCAATGAGATTTTATTTCATTTCGACTCAAGGCAAGGATAATTCGCTTGCACAAATTCCTGCAGCTGACACTGTGAATATTTTCGAAATACCTCATTTCGCATGCAGTTCTATAGCAGGACAACTGCTAAGCCGAAAGGAATTGAAGGAGCGCATTATTTGTCAAGGTCGGGGAAATCGATGAAAGGCGGTGTAAGTAGCGTCAGGAAATTCTGCAAATTATGTCTGGGATTGTGCAAATTTCAGATTACAGGAAACACTCATAGTGGGATGAAAATTTGTCAATCAGTGGAGGTTAATTGCGGGAATGAAATTTGCAACCATGAGGCAAGAGCTTCAACATAATGCCCTTTGGTTGGAACCCTAAACTATTGGCCTTAAAAATAGTATTGCCCAGTGACCGCATTAATAAAAAAATCACAAATGAAACCAACACCCTCACCCAATCCGAGGAGGCAATCCAAACGTATCAACATAATTTAGTCCCAGGACCTGACTGTCAATGTACACTAAACAAAAACACCCACCGAACTTCTTTTCATCAAAATGTATTTGAAAACTCCTTCGACCGCAAAACAGATTCTTCAAACTTCTATCGGTTGAAGTATGATTATTTTTTATTATTCTCAAAGTACAAAGGAAATGCAAAAAAAAAATCTTTGAAATAAATAAAATATATCCCGACTAAGCCAGAGAATCCCTATTATCTGAGATACCATACAGAAACGACGCGAACCGGAAACTTATGAATCCGAAGGATAATCCGTTTGTTTGCTTGTAACACTGGGTGACTGCTACAACAGCAGTTTTAGTATGGATACACAAAACACATATTTTCTCGCGCTCCACCAACAGACGATGAAAGAACTTACAAGAAGTATGCAATAATGAAATCCTTGGGCGAAATTATTTGAATACAAGGATTCTGCACGGATATACAAAGAATCCTATCGCGTAGCGCATCCTTAAGAATTAAACGAGATATATAACTTCCGATGGAGTTGACGACGCCAACAGCATTGTGCAGCTAAATACACTCGCCCCATCATTCTTAACATGCCTCAGTCGGGTGCACTTTGTTTGTTTCGTTTGGGAACTTTCATTGCATTAGCATTTATTTAATAACGGAAGTAATTGCAAACTTTGTTGGTTTATTTATGGGTTTAATTCGCCTTTTCCAAATGAAGAAAACTGCACAAACATCTGTGTGAGATGAATGCCATAGAATGCGATAAGAAAGAGTTTGTTTTGCATTCTTGAAAGAAAAACTAAAACCCTCTAACAGCAGAGGTAGCGAGTGTAGGCCAATAAGAATGCTTTTCGGAAGCGCTGAAGTTGTTAAAGTTAACTACCTGGAAATAAAACTGAGCTTCAATGCAAGAACTTCCTTCCAATGCCATTTTACTGCAGAGCTTTTGTCTCTTTATGGCATTTAAGACGTTGTCGAAAATGCAATCTCCTCAGCTGAATGCTTAACAATATCAGGCTATTATGAGTGTCCTTAAGCACATCCTCTTAGCAACGTTACGAGTGTAACAAAGTATTTGAGCTCTTCTTTGTTTTTCTTATTGTGATTTCAAAATGCGCGCGGTTAGTGTTTCGTCTTTCATAGCCTAAGACTAAGGTTCAACTATTCGTGTTTCCACAGTAATAATGCACTTGTTATTTTTTTCTTTTAGGTAATAATTTTAAGTGTCTAATTTCAATAATAAGGCTGTCATAAATGTCAAAAAATGTTGCAAGTGGTGGTGAATAAAATTTAGATCTTAAGTTTTTTTTCACTGCGATCGTCAGACAAACATCAGAAAGTACTATAGCTATGTTCAGACGATTGCCAGATCTGACAGTTTTTGTCAGTTATATAAATGAAAAAAACATCCTAAATGTCTGCCATCCATGTGAACTGGAAATTATGTCTACCTATATCTGCAGAAAAGTCATTGTCAGACCATTGCCAGACGTAAATAAAACGCAAATGAAATTGACAGAGTTTGGGACCAAACCTGGCAACCGTGCGTGAACTGGCAATTTGGTGTTGTTAGGTAGTTCCTAGTTTGCTATTATCCAGTCATTTGCAGCTCATTTGTAGACCTGATAATATTGTCAGATCTGGCAATCGTCTGAACATAGCTCATAACTGCCATGAAAGATCTTCTCAATTAGCAAAATGTTGTAGTACAAACATGATGATCCATGGGACCAGTGACGCCAACATGGATGGAAGTTTTTATTCCTTAGCGCAAAAAAAAAATGCATGCTTTACAGTTGTAGTGCAACGAACAAGCTGATTCAAATTTATTAACCAAGTCGATCGATTTGTTACTAAACCTTTTTTGCTCTCTGTAATCCAAGGTTTGGATTGAGTGAGTGAGTCAAGTAGAGAATGGAAAAAATAAGCAAGACGTACACCGTACAGTTGTAAATGAGACTTGATGATGAATAAATGTATATATACCAGACTTACCAAATTCAAAATTTATTTGTGTGAATTGATTGTAAAAATAATTCACAAAAATGTTGACATTTTTCTCAAATTTATTCCTCAAAGTCTCAAGCATCGTAATTATGATTGAAAGGGATAATGATGTCTTAGTTGGCATCACTGCCTGGAACCCATATAAAAAAGTCAAAAAGCTCAGCTTTGTAACCGAATTCAGAGAGGTCTTGAAATCCCACGAACTATTCTGGAACGGATTACATTGTTGAGCAAGGCCTTAAGCGCATCCTCACACAAATAAATCGATACTTGATACGAGTGAATCTAGGACTTACTATTTCCACGGAGACAACAGTAGATATCGGACTCTGGACTAGTTTTTGAGCCATCTGTGAAGAACTGCCTTCAGTAAGGTGAGCGACTAAATTTATTACTTATTGTCTGAACCAGAATTCGTATAGCGGCCATTAGGACATGTAATTTAAGTTTTTAGTGACTCTTTAATTCAGCTTCCTATTTATTGCCGATCCGATAGATAAATTGCATCTTTTTGGAGACTTACCAATCATACAGTTATTTGTTTAGGTCGGTTTGGCCGCCATTTGGGGAACTTTTTGAGGCTTGAAGCTTGCATATATTTTCTATCGAAGTATGGCATTTTTTATGCTAGGTTTTTGTTGCAAAGATGAACATTTAAGAACTAAGAAGAAAGTCCTTCATACTTATTTAAGTGGCTCTACTGTTCGGGATGAATCGAGGCTTCAGATAATTGGCCTATCCAACTTTGCACACTCAAATTCGGCTGATGACTTCTTCTATTTGTGGGCCTCTAATGCGTTGTGCCCTTGGGG
Source organism: Cheilosia urbana (assembly GCA_946477585.1). Lineage (NCBI taxonomy): Eukaryota > Metazoa > Arthropoda > Insecta > Diptera > Syrphidae > Cheilosia > Cheilosia urbana. Next base: position 9,876,062 of record OX297854.1, on the reverse strand, counting down.
TAAGGCTAAATATTGACCTCAGTCTCCTTAAACGAGATTTAAGCTTTTTAATGATATAAATATAAGCAAACAAATATTAAAGGGAAACTCACACGAGAAAGCAAGGAGATCGTTTTTCTTGATTTAAAAACAAAAAGCTTATTCGTATAGTTAAAACGGAGTCGAGAGCAGTTCTGTTAGTACTCTCCCTTCATTTATCCCACGGAACGTGGTAATTTTTCCCTTTTTTCCCTTTTCACCGTACTTAAATTCCCTTTTAAAATCCCACGATACTTTTTTGCCTCAAAATCCAGTTTTTAAAAGTAAAATTTGTATAACAAGGAAAGAAAACCTCGGTTAATTAACCTTTAGTATAAAAATCACAGTTTGTCACAATATTACAATATTTTTTGGTATAAGAAAATTTTGATAAAAGACGATGATGATGATGATGCCAACTAAAACGATGAGCAGTTTTTTTTTATGCACGTTCAGTGATAATCATGGTGAAATGAAGGTGTTTTCATGAATTTTCAGCAAAAGTTTATAGTTTGAATGTTTTTTGTTAGATCCCACGATTTGGTAATTTTTCCCTTTATCCCACGAAAGGCTTTTCGGACATCGAAATTCCCACAAAAACGCATAAATCCCAGGATATAACAACACTTTCGACTCGAGAGTTTTATTTCGTATAGTCGCTATCGGAAGGAGGATTGCGATAAAGACCGCCCTACCAGGGATTTTTTTTTTATATTTCATATCAAATATCAAAATTTGATAAAGTGACATTTTGGTAGGAGGTCGCTCTTCCGCAACATCCTAAGACCCAGGCACTTTTTTTTATATCAAATATTTTCCTATTATAATAGATGTGTGTCATTTTTGAACGACAATATGTTTGTGGTCTTTCGCAAAGTTCGTAAAAAAAAAATTGACCGTTGGCTCAAGGAACTTGTATAAAGATTGGTTTGGTTTTCTTAACTTTAGTTTCAGGTTTCTGAATTTAAAAATGTTGGGGTTTCTTTCGCTTTACTTTATCAGCTCACATCGATGAAACAATTATTTTAGTTAAATTTAAACGCACAATGCAATTTTTATTCACACTAGCTGTTCCCGGACGGGTTTACCCGTGCTAAAAAAATGTTTACGTAAACATAAAATCTGCTAATCTATACTAATTAAATTCATGTAGAATTTTTGATAAACACGGTCTCACTGTATATTGCGATCAAAATAAAAATAGAAATTAAATAACCCGTACAAAATAGAAAGTTAATTTTTACGAATTTTCTAATTTCCTTTTAAATTTTCCAAATTTTCTCGTCGTATGAACATTCCTTAGGTGTAGAAAAACACAATATTATCCGCTCAAGTTATGGGCGGTCTTGCGGATGCAACTTTGTTTTATATAGGTATATATATAGATAAAATCGATTACTTTTATTGACGTTCAAGTTCAAAATCTGAGAACCAGCCAGTATGCTTATTCAACCCATCAACTAACTGTGCTAAGCCAGAAACTCAATAATGGGTGAGGCAGTTTAGTTCTTTCGTGTGTCTTTTATTCCAAATACCCGACCGAATGCCAAACCGGGTAGATGGCTCTAAACAGCTGAGGTACTTTTCGTCCGCCTGTGGTAGAGTATATGCAACAACAACTCTGTGCAAAATAGAGGTACTGGGTTGACTAAGTCAAATACCTCATGAATGTCTATTTAACTTTTTGGTCGCTTGTTTTTCCTTGTAAGAATAAAAATGAACTCACCCGCCGCTCACAGCCACTCTAATTTTAATTGCACCATTCCCTCGAATGCCTCAATCATTGTAAGTGCACTTCAAGGGTTCAGCAATGAAATGTTTGAAAATTAATTGCGTCTTCAATGAACTGCGCCTCATCACTTCCTGCCACGAAATTATTCATTAAGTACCCTAAAATCCATCACAAATCACCTCTAACCTCAGAATAATTTCCACACCTTGTGATACAAAGCCCACCGGGAAGTACATCAATAACAAAGCTCATTGTTTTCGCAACCTGCATCCTGCAGTTCCTCGATACAAACACAAAGAGGAAGTTCCTTGAAAGCAACTGTTCATTGTGAACTCCTGCTTTTGCTGAAAATGAACATCGCACCACTAAAACCACCTCATCCGCAACGCGAAGCTAACTTATCGGCAATGGAATACTTTGCCGCTCCTTGTAGTGTCAAGCGTATAATGTATGCCGCGCAAAAGTTCACGAAATTACTCTCAGCTACCCCAAAGGCGACGAAAGAAAAATCAGTTAATAATTCACAGCCTTACAGATACGGAGCAGCCGAAAACACATCAAGGACAAAATTACTCCTACCACCCAAGTCAGGGTATCAAACATCATCGACTTATGGCGCAAAAAAAAAAAACACAAACAAACCGGCAGGAGAAGGATTTTGAATTTGGAATTTCCCACAAAATTTCGTCGAGTTATCCTCTCAAGTAAATGAATCAAGGATTCTGATGTTGCCGTTCGCTGCTGATTATGCCAACATCGTAACCGCAACAAAGCCCTCCGCACACACATTCACCCACTGCTTAGGACACCCATTTGTCTTATTATTTTTACCGTCGGTTGGAGAAGGATAATACGCTACAGTTTCCGCATTTATGACTCCTGGCACAGCTCGGTGAAGATAAATACGGGCCAGACCCAAAAAAGGCAAAGGACCCATTTTCGCCCCTGTGTATACCTATACTATATTTATTTTTCTTTCAATAAGCCAATACGCAAAGTGCGCCACGGGAAAAAGGGATAATAACTACGAACCGACTTGGCTCGTGAATTTTTCAACAGAGCGGGAATTAAAACACTTGTTTCTTACTTTTAAAATTAAACAATATTTATTTGGAACTATGTCCTTTATTATTGAAATACTTTTTACTAATTCTAAAAGGAGCTTAAGGCTACTATGTAGTTACAATAAGACTGTTGATAAATTCATCATACAGTCGTATTTATATACTTTTCTTATCTATCTACAAGGAGACCCAAGCGTACAATCGTCTTGCTTGATAATGAAGAAGAGATAATATTCCAACATTGTATACAAACGATATTATCTCTTTTACATATGTTATCATTGTAGCGTTGTGTGCAAGACTGTACTAGAGACTAAAGATATCATTGAATACAAATAATGTTATCTTTTTTCTCAATATGTTTTGCTATGGATACTTAACTCCCCCCCTTGTTAAACGAAATCGTCCCGATTTTTCGACGCTATTTTTAACATTTCTCTTTCATAAGTTTTGTTATATGCGTCAATCTTTTTTTGTTTTTGACGATCTGTTATACATTGTATAGTTTTTATCATTACGTACGTAAATGCTAGAATAACAATCAGTGTTACAATTGTGTATATAGTTGATAATATCGGTTTTTCTTCAAAAGGAATAATTAGTTTTTTTAAAGTATCTATGTTATCGAATTTGTACATTGTATCTTCTTTAATTATTTGGTCGATGTAAGACTCTGAATTATGATTTCTTAATATAACTTCTTTAATTTGCTTATGCATGTTTTTGTATATTTTATCGTCTAGATTTATAGTATTTTCATAAGTAACTAAGTTTATACCATTAATTGTTTGATTATTTAACTTATGCTTACCGCTTAATAACATAACACCGGATTCAATTTCTAAGTCGTAATCGTATTCTTGTTTAATGTTGCATTTTGAAGTTATATTCTTTAAAAGTGGAATAAGACAATTTTCTTCTTCAAAGTTAATTTCACAAATGTTTTTACTTAGATGATTTTGACAATTTCTTGTTCTTAAATAAGTTTGGTTACATAAGGCAATTGTTTTATCTGTAATGATTTTTCCATGTTTTGAATTTAAAGGTGTTACTTTATACAATTTACATGATTTAATTAGAACTGGATATTTATATATTGTGATGAAGAATTCATCAGTTCTAGCTAATAATATTTTAGAGTACTCAAGTATATTTATTATGGGTACTTGAATTATTTCATGTTGAATAATATTTTTAATGTCATCTAAGTCTAGGCTTTCTGATAAATATTCATTATTTTTTGCTGCATTAATTGTTCTGGTCAATAATAATAATTGTTCGTACACTTGTTCTATTACTAAATGTTCTTTAAGGCTCTGACCTTCGAATTGTTGCAAAATTTGTTCAAATCTAGAATTTATAGTTTTTTGTTTATTATTGTTTTCTATGAGATTATTTATACTCGTTTCTATGTTAACTAAGTCATAATGGTCAGGATTACCAAACACATATTAGAAAGCTGTTCCTAAAAAGTTAATTGATCTAGTATGCCTAGTATGTTCTTGTAATTGGTCTGCTAAATTCTTAATTTTACTTAACCAAATTTTTTCTTCTTGTGTAGGTTGATATTTACTAGTTACGATATTTACGTAAGGTTGAAATATCGAAGTCAGGTTGGTGGCATGTAACAAATAAGTTTGTTCTTTGAATAAATACACGTCATCTGTTTGCGTAAGTATAAACTTCTTGTTTAGTAACTCAGTTATTTGAACGTTTCCTTGCCCTTCTTGACTCTGTACAATTCCTAGTAATGTTAGGAATATTAATATTTTCGTCATCTGAAAAATGATAATTCTTTATGTTATCCTTGTGAATTTTTATTCCTTCTTTAGAGATTACAGTGTCTCCTTTATCTTCTTCTACTATTCTTGTTATGTATCTGGCGTTAGATTTCTTTCTAAGACCTGTGATTCTTACCATTATCTTATCTCCTTTTTTATACTCTCTGTGTCGAGTTCCTTTATTTAGACGTTCGATCACTTTTTTGGATGCTGAGTTTAGTTTATTTATTATAATTTCACTATTGCTATATTTATTTTGATTAAAGAAAATGTCTCTAGGTTTCAAACCGGTAACTGAGTGTATAGAATTATTTAATTCACGCACTGTTCTAAATATTTCTTCGATAAGTCTTGTTTTATTCTGAATTGTGAATATTCTAGACAGTTCAGTTATTGTACCGTTTACACGTTCTACCTGACCGTTCGCTGTCGATCTGTATACTGGAGTTTCTACTTTAGTTATGTTGTATTTCAAACACATTTGGTTCACCATTTCTGTTTTGAATCCCTTCTCGTTATCTGTCATGAGTCGTTCACATTTTGGGAAATAATTAGATAAGACCTCTTCCATAACGTCGTACAGTCTGTTTCGAGTTTCGATTTCCCGAAGGATTGTATATTTAGAATACTTATCTACTGTTACAAGGAAAGTATACTTGTCGTTGAAGTATATGTCCATATGAATGTGTGTTCCCACATGTGTTGGTATTTCTGAATTATTCAGAGGTTCTCTGATAGGTTTTCTTTCATATTTTCCAAATAGACATGCTATGCATTTTCTGTTGAAACTCTTTGCTTGTTTATTTAGATCGGGCCAGTAATATTTCTCTGAGATTTCTTGTATATTGTTACGTAACCCTCGGTGTGCTCTTTCGTGAGTTACCCTTACAAGTTTTAGTTGTTCCTCCAAATTTGTCACGTCTTGAAGTTTTCTTGGTGTGAATATAAATCTTACTAGTGGGAATTCTTTTTTTATGTTTTCACCATATTTGTATATGTTTTCAAATTTCGTATGCAAAGCTACAATCTTTTGGGGTTGTATAACTTCTTTCATCTGCCTTAGTAAAGAGTCTTTGTCCTTAAACTTTATTATGAGTCTTATTTTGTTACTAAAATAGATTTGTGTTTCGATATTATTTGTTATATCTTCAATAAGTTCGAACTGTGCAGTGTATGCATTAAAAGGCTGATTCACAGTTTTTATTATATCATTAGAAGAACTTTCAGCTGAATGTGCTGTTTCTATGGTAGAAGTATTTATGCGTTGACGTGATAATGCGTCAGCTACAAGATTTAGGTTTCCTGGTTTATAAACTAATTTTGCTCCAAAGTCTTCAATGATTCCCTTCCAACGTTTCAGCTTTGTGTTGGGATTTTTTTCTGATACAGAATATATAAGGCTCTGGTGATCGGTATATATGGTTAAGTCTGCTATACCATATATGTAGTTTCTGAGTTTTTGTAAGGACCATATGATCGCTAATAGCTCTTTCTCGTTTGTGCTATAGTTCTCTTCTGTCTTACTCAGTGTTCTTGACAAGAAGTGTATAGGTTGCTTATTCTGACTTAGTACGGCTCCAATAGCTATGTTGGATGCATCAGTAGTAAGCTCGAATGGTTTACTATAATCCGGTTGAAAAAGTTCGACTTGTTCTTTCAAATAATTTTTTAAAATTCTAATCGCTTCTAATGCTGAATCATTCAGATTTAACTTAATATTTTTACTTTGTTTTTTGTTTACTTTACCGTTATCTCCTCGTAAATATAATGTCAGGGGCTTGGCTATGCTTGCGTATCCTTTTATAAACTTACGATAGTAACCTGTAAGACCTAAAAATCCTCTCAAATCCTTTACCGTTTGTGGGACTGGAAAATTTTCTATAGCTGCTATTTTCTCAGGGTTCGTAGTGATTCTACCATGTCTGATTATGTGACCTAAGTATTCTACTTCTTCTTGAAAAAACTTACTTTTCTCATCAGATATTTTTAATGTGGCTTTATTGAGTACGTCGAATACTTGACTTATGTGCTGTATATGTTCTTCCTCAGATGAAGAATATATCAATACGTCATCAATGTAAACGTGTACGAATTTACCTACAAAGTCTCTCAAAATGTCGTCCACGCATCTCTGAAATATGCTTGGTGCATTTTTGAGCCCGAAAGGCATTCGTTTAAAATGATATTTTGCGCCATTTATAGCAAAAGCTGTTTTTTCTTTATCATCTGTTTTGATTTTAATTTGGTGGAAACCTGACTCCAAATCTAATGTTGTAAAGTACTTGGCTTTACCTAAATTTTGAATTGTCATGTTGACATCCGGAATGGGGTATCTGTCTGTTACAGTGTGAGCGTTAAGTTTTTGGAAATCAACAACCATGCGCCGTTTTGGTTTTCCTTTTTCGTCCAAACCTTTTTTAGGTACTGTCCATATGGGACTGTTATAAGGACTATGGCTTTTTTCTATTATATCGTCATGTAAGAGTTTCTGTATTTCTTTGTTTACGAATTCGTTATCTGCTATGGGATATGGATATTGTTTAACATAAACCGGATTATCATTGGTCGTCCTAATGCTTGCTTCTATAGTATCTGTAAAGGGTAACGGTCCTATGCTGTTATTAATCTTCATCAGTCTATCTATGTCTGCTTTATAAATATTATTTTCCCCAATTATGTAATTAATTTTCTGAATAGATTCGACACTGCTTATGGTAGTTAGAGTCATATTACTGAAATTTATTTCCGCGTTTAGAACTTTAAGTCCTTCATATCCTAATATCATATCAAAAGACTGAATATCCTCTAATTCAAAAAATGTTATATTTTTCTTTAATATCCTAACTACTTTCTTTGTATCTACCATAGAATAACCATGCATTGTTTTTATTTTTATAGGTTTAATTTTAATTTTTTTGCTAGAATCGCATTTTCTATTAATGTAATTATGGGTTGCACCAGTATCAATAAGAATTTTATAAATTTTCTTAGAAATAGTACTAGTTAAATTTAAGCAGGGCAACCCGTCTACTAGTTTAAATGATCTATTCTTATGTTATTATTTACCATACATTCCGTTTCATCTGCTTCTGCATATGTACTGCTGACATCGTCTCTGCGTTGTTGTCGGGAGTTATTTACTCTCTGCTGCTTGAAGTTCTGCTGATAAGATCGTTGCGGTCTGTTGTGTGTGTTGAAACTCCCGCTGTGTTCACGTTTCGCTGGTGGATTATATACATCGGGTTTGTATTGATTCCAATTTTGTCGCTGTGCATGTACAATTTGTCTCGAGTTTATCTCCATCGGCTGTGGTCCTTGATTGTGTTGCTGCATATTATCGTATTGCTTCTGGGGTTGATAATTCGTTGTTTGGCTCGAATAATTTGGTCTTCTTTCGTTTCTGCGTTCATGTGGCATATTTTTGTGGTGCTTATCCTGAGTGAGATGTAAATGCCTGTGCACATTATCATGTTCTATTCTGCGAGCAATTGCGAATGCGTGTTCTAGATCATTTATTGTAGCTGAATATAATGATCCTCTTGTAAAGTTGTCACTCATACCATCAATGAATATACGAACTGCGTCGTCGTTAGCATTTTTAATTAGTCTGTCGATTATATTCGGCGGATCACCTGACATAGTGATTTTTGATATTATTAAATTGAGATTTTTATTTATCTCGTCGTGGTATTCAGACAGTGTGCTTCTTTTTTGCGTGATGGCTTTCATCATGTCTTGTAGCACGTATAGAGGTTCTTGATTAGAGTACGTATAATCTAATCTGTTACGTATCGCCTCAAAATTAAAAATTGTGTTATAATTAGTTAAAACATTCGCGGCTGCACCCTGTATTTTACTTTTCACTATAGTCAATGCTGCTGCGTACTTACTGTGTGTTTTGAAGTTTTTAATGCTGTCCATTAATCTGGATGCTTCTTCGCGCCACGACCGATAATTTGATTGATCGCCGTTGAAAATAGGTAGGCTTTTAAATGCGTCTAACTGTATTTCACTACCATCTGTATATGTGGTTCTTATTTCCTCTAGCACAGGTATGTTTGGTACTATGCCTAATCCAGATTTTACTTCATTTAGTTTTGTTTCTAAATTAGTGTTTATTTGATTTTGGTTAGTTATTATTGCTGCTAACCTTGCATTCTCTGTGCGTGTGTGCTCTAGGGTTTGTGTTACTGTGTTGCTCCTGGTTTCTAAAGCTTCTAATCTTGCCATTAATACTGCGAGTTGTTCCATTTTGAACTCGTGTCTGTTGTCGTCGAATTTGTGTGTTTTTTTTCTCCACATATACACTTTCACTGAATTGCTTTGCTGCTTCGTACGAAGAAGCTATATTTGTACCTGCTATGCTAGGTAATTCTTGTAACCGGTAACGCGAGTGTTCTGTTTATACTAGATTTCACTACTTGTTCCCGAGGTCCGCTCGATTGAAGTTAAAAAGTATATTTAACCTCCTGGCAGGATCGCCAATTAAAACACTTGTTTCTTACTTTTAAAATTAAACAATATTTATTTGGAACTATGTCCTTTATTATTGAAATACTTTTTACTAATTCTAAAAGGAGCTTAAGGCTACTATGTAGTTACAATAAGACTGTTGATAAATTCATCATACAGTCGTATTTATATACTTTTCTTATCTATCTACAAGGAGACCCAAGCGTACAATCGTCTTGCTTGATAATGAAGAAGAGATAATATTCCAACATTGTATACAAACGATATTATCTCTTTTACATATGTTATCATTGTAGCGTTGTGTGCAAGACTGTACTAGAGACTAAAGATATCATTGAATACAAATAATGTTATCTTTTTTCTCAATATGTTTTGCTATGGATACTTAACTCGGGCCCAGGTAACGATATTTCCGATGTGGTGCGGTGATGGTGGTGATTGTGAATGCGGTGATGGCTAGTAATGCGCGCAGATGACTCAACGAGTGTAATCTGGCCACGGCAGCAAGAGTGATATGATCACGGCAATGGAAGGACGGAAAATCGAATTAAATTGCAATTCATCTTGTTGTCGAGTGGGGAGTCGGAGCGGCCGTTCACCGGGGTGCGGTTAAGGTGATTATTTGCAATCAGAGAACGTTATCCGTCCGCTTTAAAGTTGGCCATGTGGCGGATTTCTGTTTTTCTCTGTGTTCTTGTTGTCGAGAACAAATCGGTTTAACAATCGATTTCGGGAATTTATTTTATTGCTGCAGCAATTCAATTGGAATAGGCACGGGAATTTGATTATACTTTTATTTCGTCGGTTTTTTTTTTTGATTGTGTGTTGCCATTGATCTATAGGGGGAATTGAAATTGTATTACATGGAACTTGATCCATTAAATTGGGGGATAAATGTTGCAAAATTTGTAAAAGTTGTTAGTACCTACTACGACTGATATTGCAATGGGAAAATTGGAATTAATTTCGTGAAATTTATGCAGCCAAAATAGAGTTGAAAAATTTGAATGCAGATGTCAATTGTGAAGAGTGATTTGGGATGTAATCTGATTAGAGGATTTATCAAAGGGAGCGTTGCTACATAATACGAGAAGCGTACGTATTGCAAACAAAAATATATTCAATAGGTTTCGGTATGTTCATGGCTATAGATTCGTAGATATACAAAAACAAAACTAAAAACATCCACCAGTTACAAACACCTAAAAGGGTGACAGAAATCATATAAAACGACAAAAGTTTTGATGCGAAAGTAGCCACTACAAACAACAACTGCGTTTGGATTTAGCCGATTCGAGCTACGGCACACATATACAGTCAGACTTCTCGATTATTTTACCAGCCAAAGTCTTGGTTTAAAGCGATTTAAAAGGCTTTTATTTATTTCTCTTGTCAGAAAGTGAATCTTATACTTAGCTGCGATATCAACTGAACAATCGCCTACCACTTGCTGATTGAAATGACCACAATGTACCTATTTGTTATTGTTGACAAATGTTCGAGATTACGTCGACCATTTAACAATAATAATTTGGAACCAAGGACGAATTCTGAACTATTTTTGTTTTATTTTATTTTTTATTACGTCGACCATTTAACAATAATAATTTGGAACCAAGGACGAATTCTGAAGTATTTTTGATCATTTTGGTACACGAAATAAAATAACATAACGGTTTTTGTTTAAAGATATATGTTGTGTTTGGAGAAGTTTGAATCTCTTGGGTGTCTAAGGACTACATAGAACCAATATTTTTAAATATCTGCGGGCTTTTTTTTTGAAGTTTCATTTCCAAATATGAATAGGTATAATGTTCTTCTAACGAATTATATGTATCCCTATGGCATGTACTAACGAATTCGGTAATTGGCCTTAACCCTCTATTGCATACAAAGCCATATATGGATTTCAATTTTCCAGCGTCGATTGGAAGAACTAACACAATATACACAAAATAATTATTTTCTCTTGTTGGTGGCTATAATACTGGCAAAACTACATCATTTTTAGCCGGCCGATGTAATCTACATAAACGATGTAGATTACATGTATTCTACATGTAGAAAACCATAATAATGTATATTTGTAAATACAGTCGAATCCGAAAAGAGAAAAAAATCGTTACTTTAATTTCAAATAACCGGGCTTTTCATTTAAACGGACTTCGGATAACTGAAAAAGTACGCGGGGACAAATTAAATTTTTCATATAAGCAGGGTTTTCAATTAAACGAGTTTCAAATAAGCGGGCCCGACTGTAGTAATTATGGACACGTAAAATGGAACTAAACACAAGCTGCAGTGATCAACATTTCTGCAATCACGATTCCATTACTGATTTAAAACAGATGAAATGAGAATGGTAAATAGTTTAAGTAAATTAAAACAACAATTTATCAAAAAAAAAAAAAAATTAATAGTTTGCGCAACAGTTCCGGAGGGACCCTAGGCCTATCTTCTCGCAACCATTCGTTTTGTGTGACTTTTTCATTTTTGGAACGAATGGAAGAGATCTACAATTTTATGCCGACTCCAAACGGCTAATTGAGAAGCTCTTTCAAGACAGTCATACTCTCGGATGTTTGTCAGACGTTCGCGAGAGGTGGCGCAGTGAAAAAAAAACCCTAAGTTGGAATTTGGGTTTTTGCGGGATTCGAACCTCGACCCCTCGCTAAGTAGTGCAACACACTACCCACTAAGCCACTGCGCCTAAAACAATTTATCAACCAATTATATTAAGGTAGGTAGGTTTACGATTTTCGAATAGGAGAGCTTAGATCCAGCCTGTGGATCTCAAAAAGGTTATCAGTTCCCCAATAATACGTTTCGAGACATCCTCAAGGGAGTCGAAAAAGGGTTTACCAAAAGATCGCTGTCTGGTCCTAGCTAGTGCTGGACAGGCGAAAAGGAAATGAGTGAGTGTTTCCTTTTCGGCTGTGTCATTACAGCTGCGGCAGTGTGTATTTTGAGGGATACCTAATATAATTGCGTGTTCCTGTGGTTACCGCTGTTATTCTGGCAATATGTTTTCGTGTTTTACTTAGAAGGTGGGTTGTTTTATCCATGCTGTAGTTTGGCCACATCCTTCTAGATATGATAAAGCTCGTCAGCCTCCTCCTCCTCCATCTGGGGTTGGCCTTCGATAGGAATTGTAGGGAGATCTTTGCTTTGACTTCTCCGAGCGGCATTTTAACCGATTCCGAAAGTGAACAGTGAAGGCCTGAACCTCGCCTGGTCAGCTCGTCAGCATGTTCGTTGCCGCAAACGTTGCTGTGACCTGGAACCCAAATCAGGGTAACCTTGAACTTGTCAAGCGAGGCCAACTCCTTACGGCACTCTAATACCAATTTAGGGGTTATGTTGACTCTGGCGATAACCTTGATGGCAGCTTGACTATCAATGAAAATGTCTATCTTTTGTCTCGGAATTATGTTTTGTGTAGTTTGATTTGACGACAGGCCTCGCGAATTATATTAAATAATAATTAGTTGTCATTTCATTACTTCCGGAAGCCATTTGGTGTTGTAGGAAAACGAAATTCTCTTAGTCGTTGCTATAAAAATATCAACATGCAGAACTTTCCCTTTAATACCTACTACGTAAACAAAATGCCCGACCAAAATACTATTTTTGGGTTGTCGGTTAAAACGTCTAAAAAAATTGATCAACGTCTATTTTCTTTTGCGATCGAACGATTTTTGTATTAATGATAACGACGATGAATTTTAAAAAATATAATTTTGTTATTTTTGTCTATATTTTAACGTATAAAAAATAGAAAAAAAAATGTTTTCTACATTATGTATTCTACATGGCGAATCAGACTGAGTAATCAACCTCATGTAATATACGTAAAAAACTCATGTATATTACATACGAGTAATCTACATGCCAACCCAGATACTGACATATTATTTTATTTTTTTTGTAATATTAGATACTTGTAAGTAAAATCTTTGAATTTTTGTTTTTGAGTTATCCATCTACAGTTCATGATACAATGTTTTTTTTGCGGTCGAAATTCTGCTTTGCAAAATTCTGTCACCTCAAAAAAAAAAAAAAAATTCTGCTTCACGAAATTCTGTTTTTTTTTAATTCTGCTTTACAAAACTCTGATTTTCAAATTTTTAGCAATAAAATTCTGCTTATTCTGCATTAAAAAAAGCGAATATGAACATAAACAAAGAAATATTGTTTTATTATTAAATAAATTATACATGAAAAAAATCCAGAAGGAGCAAATTACTTCACATTTGAAATTCCCAAAAATTAAGGAACTAAATCAAGCTAGAAGCTATATTTTTTGATATTCGTTTAAGAAAACCAATAATGGATAAGATCTGCTCTCCTTTTTAGAATTTTTCTTATTTGTTTGTTTTTAAAAATAAAAATCCTTTTTCAATCTCTCCCCATCCCCATCCACGCGCACCTTATCTCTCCCTTTCTTGGATTTAACGATTGAAACATTCATTATGAGTACGGTGACCATCCGTCCTTTGTTTAAAAGGACAGTCCTTTCTTTTTAACCCCTGTCCTATATTATTTTATTTTTAATAAAGAATAGATTTTAATGACTTTTCAGCCCGCTGAATAACAAAAAAAAAAAAAAAAAAAACACCTGTCAACAAATCAATCATTTCAAGTTATTAAAATTATAAATATGGAACGAAAAAGCTATAACAAAGAAGGAGGAAGTGGTTGCGTACCTCAATATTGAGTCAGCAATATATTATTTAATATGTCTGAACTATCACTTAAATTCCTTAAAATAATATAGCTAAGAAAAATGAATTCTTTAGGTTCAACCATTTCTGATTCTTAAACAGAAAAAAGATCAACAATCAATGCTGAGGCTAGCTGTCATTTGAAATGTTGAAGTTTCAATTTAATATGTCTGAACTATCACTTAAATTCCTTAAAATAATATAGCTAAGAAAAATGAATTCTTTAGGTTCAACCATTTCTGATTCTTAAACAGAAAAAAGATCAACAATCAATGCTGAAGCTAGCTGTCATTTGAAATGTTGAAGTTTCAATGGGAATGCTAAGTCGGATTTCGGAATTTTTTTCCCAGAAATGTTCGACTTAGGTGCGGTGTAAATGTATCTACTATGATGTTTGATTTGGCAGCTGAAATCTGAGCTCAACATATGAAAAGCCAAAATCGAAAACGATATTAACGTTTTTTTTTTTGTTTAACAAATAAATAACAAATAGAAAATTATTGGAAGCAAAATAATTATTGTCATTACCTAGAAGAGTAATTGTCTAAGGGAGCTTCCACACCGGATGGAACAAAACGCCTTAGACAATCAAAACAGTTTTTCTGTGTGTTTCTGAAATTTAAATATGTACACACATTTAAATACGCGTGCCCACACTGAATAAGGCAAAACAAAGAAAACAAAAAAAAAGGCGTTTCGTTTCATCCGGTGTGGAAGCTCGCTTAAACAACTCTGAAATCTTAAAAAAAAAAATCTCTACCATTTATGTATAAATAAGTGAGAAGATTGTCTTCATAAAATTCTGCAAAGAATTTTTTTATTGTAAGCAGAATTTTGTAAAGCAGATTTTCGAAAAGCAGAATTTTGAAAACAGAATTTTGAAAGTAGAATTTTGACCCCAACCATATATGGTTTCTCATGCATTCACTGAAATATTATATCGTTATAGAAAAAAGTGTTTTCTTTTTTAAGTTAATTTTTTTAATTTTTTTTTTTAAATATCCTGTTAAAAAAAATGAAATTTGTTTTTTCTCCACTGAATCAAAATGCATGCAGTTGAGGGTTAATTTGAACCCTTTAAGAATATTTAATTATTTTTGTTTTCGGACGAACCGAATAGATTTTGGGGTTACGACGAAAATTTGTTTATTCGTCTACAGACGTGTCTACGTGTTCTTCAAAATATAACAGAAAACGTACTGTACAAGTTTAGCTCACGAATTACTGCTCGATGGCTAGAACATCTATTAGCTCACGGAATACCTACTAACTTTGGTGATTCTGTTGCGAAAGTTTTTATCAACTTGTGCTGTTCTGTCGTGTTGTATTTCTGTTTTCTTTTAAAAAGACCTAAAGTTATAAGAAAGTAGGCATAGTGGCTAAGTGGTTAGTGTGTTGGGCTACTAAGCGAGGGGTCGAGGCTCGAATCCCGCAAAAAAACCCAACTTCCAACTATAGGTTTTTTTCCACTGCGCCACCTCTCGCGATCGTCTGACAAAAATCCTAGAGTATAACTGTCTTGAAAGAGCTTCTCAATTAGCCGTTTGGAGTCGGTATAAAATTGTGGATCCCTTCCATTCGTTTCAAAAATGAAAAACTCACACAAAACGAATGGTTGTGAGAAACTAGGGTTAGGGTCCTTCCGGACCTGTTGCGCCAACTATTTATTTTTTTAAAGTTATAAAGGTATTATAGACTATTAAAATTAAAAGGCATGCGTACTTTTGTTTAAAAAAATAGCAAAATAAGAAACTGCCAAAGAGTGTAAACGATTGTAAGTACTCGCCTTGTATGTGTACACATGCTTCAAAAAAAAAAATTGACTTAGCTTAAGAAAGTTCGAAACTGTGTCGCACGAAACTTTCTCGTTCATTGTCACGTCTTTCAAAATTAGAAAACAACATTAAATTCATCATTCCCACTTAAAACAAAAAGCTGAAGTTCTTCCAAATCGTTAAAGCTGTTAATGGAGAAAAAATGCTCAGTATAAATCCCCTTGATAAGTCCTTTCAACTGCACATCACATCACTTCCATCTTCAGTCAATTACAAATACAACAATAAACTGCTTAGTTTGCGTATTAAAGCATCCGAAGAATAGAAAGCAGCGACAATTTCTCCACAAACAGATGTCGCTTGTGCGGTTGCAATTTTGTTAGCTCTGGTATCCAGCTTTGTCCTGCAATACTTTTAGCCGATTGCAAACATTTCATGAATAAATTTCATGAGTGTGGTTTCGCTGCAATTTCGTAGGACGCCAACGTTCACTATGGTGTATTGGCAGATGACGTTTTTACGCCAAATTGCTCACGCTACGCCCAAACTGTATATATGTATATTCGCCCATCCGGGCAGCATTGGCAAACTTTTGGTGTGGCATTTGTTTATGCGGAAAATTACTCGTTTCCCCACAGCACGTTGTGCCTGTTCGATAGAGAGAAAAATGCAGTATAGCACTATGCTATGTCAATGTGTATAGTAGGCCCCGAAGCGCTATAGCGATGCTGTTGACACAACGCATTCCGCTCAAGGACAAAACATAGTTTAGCATTTTCGAAACAATTGTTGAGCATAAATTAGATGGCCAGACTGTCAAAAGTATTTTCAAGCAGAATATCCTGTAGCCTGTACCAGAACCCAGAACCAGAAGTGTTGCATTTGAAAAAGAGAGAGTGGGTCATAAACAAAGTGACACGCGAGTGTGGAAGGTTGAAGTATTATGTGCGTGATGTTTTTGCGAGGAACCTATCATCTACATGGATATGGCGGTGAATGGCGCTGACATCATAATAATACCACAGTGGTTAATTGGAAATGTGCAATCCTGACATTGAGTGAAAAAATGGCATTTCCGTGTTTGTGAGACCATTTCCATGGATTAACAGGGAAAATGCGTAACAAATCGGTCCATTAAACACGTAGAGGTCTGCAAATTATCGCCTACATGATTTTTTTTTTTATTGGGACCAGCTAGATGAAAGCTATTCGAGCGAAAGTCGTAGCCAATCGCATTTCGCACACAATTAGTTCCAACGTAGAGAGTAAAGTTTAAAAAGAAATAAATTCGCATGAGTGTTATGGACCGTAATCGATTGATGGTAATTGACTTTTATATTCAGGGAGTTATACGGATAACGGCGAAGTATTGCTCAAGGAATTGTATTTTCGTAAAACGAGCTGTTAAGACTTTGACATCAATGTGAAGAATGGAAAGAGGTTTAGTATTGTGGCTGTACGTAGTCTCATAACCCTAATGATGACCTCACACAGAGCAGGCTAGTTAACTTCGTGATTATTTGTCAAACTGCTATAAATAACGTATATGGAAATTCAAGGACATCAAAGTTAAATCTTTTGCTTCTGCAAAAAGAAAAAAATTCACAGCCCAATTTACCACGTTTACAAAATCTACTTTAAAATGCTGCTGTGCAATGTGAAACCATGTATTTTGACGTATGGAAGGTCTAGCAGTTGATTGATTTGTTCATTGAAATAAGGCTTTTAAAGCTAAGTAAAAGGGGGCACAGGAATTGGGTTGTAACATGTTTCAAAATTTAAACAGCCTCCTTAAGCTCAAAGGTCAGTGCCACAAAGACCGAAGCCTGCAAAGACGACCTGGGGACAATTTTTGTTAAGTCGAAGTCAACGCAGAGAGTTTTGAAGGACCAGTTCAGCTGACTTTTAAACGAAGGTGAGAAAACTTAACAGCAGGTGCAACCTCCCATAAAACTTTTGTACGGCCTGATAACATACGACATAATTCTTGTCGGCTGTCAGTGGTACTATTTGTGGTGGCATAGGAGGTAGAATCAGTGAAGAATCTTACAGAAAATTACAGTCTACGAGAAAATTCATTCAACGTCTTCAGCCTTGACTTTTATAGATGATGGACAAGCATATTTTTAGAGTAGTAAAGGAGTTTTACTTTCTTGGATCTGGGAACCTAACCAAGGACAACAGTGCGAACATCAGGTGAAGGATAACCCTTTGAAATCGTTTCTGTTTCTACGGGATAAATAGGCGATTTGTTTGTACAGCCCTTTCACAAGAAGCTTAGTGTTTTTGCGACCTTATACAGAGGAAAACTATGTGAACCCTGTCAAAGGCAGCCAATCAAATGGAAGTGTAATTTCAAATTTCATTGGCAGTCCAATTTTTATCAATGAAGGTCACCAACCAAGCCCCATGTTCCATGTATGAACTTTTAATTCCATTTTAAGGGATGACTGCAGTCTAACTAAAACATTCCTTGTTGCATGCCCTTCTAGAGGGAGACCTTTATCAACATGACAAGTCTAATTGAAGGCAGCTAACCATGGATTGAATTCGCCGAAGCAATCTTGAAGAAGCTAATACTTATTTTATAGAATGGGGTCATATTTACAGCGAAGGTAATAATACAAAAGACGATATGTTAAAGAAGCTACCATTTATTTTATAGAATTTGAGCAAAGGTAATAAGAAAACACACCAACGTGGTGCGGGGCGAAAATTTATTTCTTCGATATAGCTAAGTTCAATAAATATTTTGTCCAGAGCGAAGCTCAATTTCGCCACTGAAACCTCATTTATTTTCATTATTATTATAACTTTATTCACAAGTAAATAAAATACAAGTCAATAATTCTTTCTTTTTGATCTAGTGCTAGCTGCCGGGACTTTCGAATGAAACTTCATTTTTTTTTCTAGATTCCCCTGAAAGTCATTACTTGAAACATCTCCAATAATTTAAAATCAATTTCAGATTATCCAACCGCTATAATTTCACCAACTCAACCCCAAATGGAGCAATCAAAGTTTGCGATAAAAAAAACCCTACATAGTCCTTGCAATACCATAAAACCATCAGCCCATCCTAACGCTCGTTCAAGCAATGTACCGCCTGGTCGTACAATATTTGTCACACTGAAAAAAAAAAATCCCTCATACAGAGTTAATAAAACAATCTCACATCCACACAACTGCTACCGAGGACAAAGCACACAAAATTGGTCAACAAAATTACATGACGTTTCAGTTATAGCGAGCCGCACGTACCTATACACAGACGACATATCTCTGGCACCGCAAGGTTTAGTGGTAGTTATGAACAGAAGCGACATACAAACATGATGCGGAGGACATGCCTGCGGGCGTAAAAATACCAACTGAGGAAGAAAAGTAAATATTACGTTCGCTAAAACGCCCGCAAGAGTGTCGGTGAAAAAGCAGAAAAAACAAATTCACACATTTTAATCATAGGCTCCTTTGTACCTAGTTCATTTACAAAAGGTCAACACTCGATGGAAAAGCGAGATTGAAATCTCTCGGGAGATCCTCTTTATCTGAAGCTGCTTGAAGGAGTCGTTATATTAGCTGCAGGCAAAATTCGTAGAAATTGTCCTTTAAAATCGCATGACAGGATAAATTGATAATTAAATTAAATCCAAATAACCCAGCACGCATCAATGAACAGGAACACATTTCCCTGGTAATTGCTGGGTGTATCCTTAATTAATGATAAACAGACATTTTGTTAGAAGCTGCGTGGATTATTATGGTTGTTATGATTAATGCATTTGCGGAACTTATTGATTATTCAATGGGAAAATTGCAAGGCCGTGCATCATGAAGGTATACATCTGGAAGCTGAGAAGAGTGTCCTATGTGCCGGTGCATTATTATTTTTTGATTATTTTGGAGCACCAAGTTGATGTGGTTGGAGTTCTTGCATTCAACGTCTTGAGCATAAGCATCGGCAAATTGAAAAAAATGCTTGTAAATGCTGCACGTTTACCTTACTCCTTAATTCATGGAAATAAAGAGACTGCTTCATGACGACGTATATTGCGAGTCCTATAATTCTGTGGTGGGGTTTGGGGTACTTAAAAAAAAGCACCCGCCATCAAGGCATCAACAGCTTCATCATTTACTCTGAGAAAGAGATCCGCTAGCTCCTTTTGTAAAACAACTATTGGCCACTAAGCACGCATACAAAAATGACGAATAAGGAAGTCTACCACTAGGCGCATGCTAAAAAATGTTTGTGTTCTCTTTCATACACAAAATGGGAGACGATTAATTGCGGTTTGGGGAAGTATGAACTGCTTTAATAGCTGAATTCCAAAGTTATCTTTCTTAATTTTGATGGGAAATATCTATATGCTCAACTTGGGAGTAAACTCGACTCGATCGAGACCGATATTCCGTGGTGACGGCGGAAATCAGCCTGTCGCTATTAGCTACGTCGCCGCCCTCGACTCTGAAACCACTCTACCGCTTTCAATGAAATTTTGTGGGTGTGTATGGTTGGTTGCTGTTTGAAAGATAGGATAGCCTGGTAACCAACTGTTGCCAAGATATAAAAATTTGTTTCAACTCGTTCAACTTAGTTCTTAAAGAGAACAGTCTTATGGGCACGCTGGACCTGGGAGTGAACTGATAAAGGCATGATCTTACACATACACTAGACTTCTGAAACAGTTGATTAAATTAAATCTTAGTTGTAACAATATGAAAACAAAATGCAAACAAAACTCTAAAAATATAAAACGTTGGAATGCGTTGTGAACACTTTTTAAATGAATGAATACAATCGTCGGCGCAGTGGCACAGTGGTTAGTGTGCTGGGCTACTAAGCCTCCTAGTTTCGAATTCCGCAAAAACCCTTAATTCCCACTTAGGGTTTTTTCCCACTGCGCCACCTCTCGCGAACATCTGACAATCATCCGAAAGTATAGCAGTCTTGAAAGAGCTTCTCAATCAGCCGTTTGGAATCGGCATAAAATTGTAGATCACTTCAATTCGTTCCGAAAATGAAAAACTCACACAAAACGAATGGTTATGAGAAGCTAGGTATAGGGTCCCAACGGACCTTTTGCGCCAACCATTAATTTATTTTGATACTGCCCTGTAAGAAGACTATAATATTATAAAGATTTGATTTTTAAATTTAATTTTTGAATACTATTCAACTACAACACAATACAATTTAACATCCCCATCCCCACACATCTGGTGTGTTGTTGTCTTAAAAATTCGTTATAAAAATATGAGTATCCTTTACGCTGTAGATAAAGGATACTCATACTTTCTCATATTTTTGGGCAATACCTTCAGTTTATTATATTTTTTAAACCTTATCGAAAGCTTTGTTATCATCGCCAGGCACTATTTAGTTAGGAGGCGTATACGTAACATTTTCCTTGTTTTACTTTCTGAAACTGAAAAGAGTCTGGCTGGTATAAAAAAATAAAATTTCTAGTCTGGCGGATCGCTATCTACAGTACAATTTATCAAAGCCTTATAAGATTTGGTTCGTTTTTTTTAAGCATTTGGTAAGCTTTGGTAGTCACGCACAATTGAATGCGAAGGCGTATACGTAACATTTTGGAAATTTCACTTCAACTTGAGATGGGAACAATTTTCCGCCACTCAGATTACAACCTGAATTTCACTGCAACACTTAACCAAATCCTCCTACAAAATGGTCAAATTTGTAGAAATTTGCACGAGCTTCTTATTCGTAGCAACTTATTTCGGAGACGTATACGTAATAGTATTTTTGAGTTGAATTGGAGTTCTCGAACCTTAGAGCTTAATTACATTTTAAAATAGCCCACAATAAGCGACGGTGTTTGTGGTTGTCAGTATCTGTTTGACGAAACCGAATGCAATTAAGTTACGAAGAATTCCAACTTCTGATTTAAGTGCTCGCCGCCATATGGTTAAAGTTTTAATTGGAATTCTGTCACACACCAGACCGACCGTTAAAACTCAACTCTATTTCAATTTGAAGATAGAGCCCATTAACTTCCATTAGACAGCACACAACACACACTCGCCAGCAATGTAACCATTAAAAGAGCTTCCACTTTCTTGCATGCCATATACGAGTCAAAAGGCATGTCCCGACCATATACAATGTCCTGCGTAACAAAGAAAATAAATCACCAATTCACATGATTGCAATCCATAAGGTCCGTCGCACCATCGTGCTTGGGTATATATGTGACTCCAACTGTCCTTTGAAATTGTTCAAATTAAAATATATGTACACTCCCAACTGGCAATACACAATCCAATTTTCTCTCCGAGTTATTGTGTCCTCTGGCCCCCTTTTTGCCATGATAAATAAATGTAATTATATCGGGGTTGGTATTACCCATGCCGATCCTTCTTCCTGCAAGGAAATAAAAAGTTAAACACAGAAAGAAATGGGCAATATAACTTTTAACTGAAATATGTCCCCAAAAACATGGCCAACAGAAGGGATCAAAGGTGTCCTACTCACATGTGTCTCTCGCACTTATTTACGTGAGGTTTGTCTGGACGAATATTCTCCTATAATTTATAGCGTTCGAAGCAGATTCTGCCGAGCCTTGAGAAAATCTCCCATCGTCCTGATGAATTCAATTAGCTACGCAAATATTTAAAATATTTACAAATGCGTGTCGCAGCCATATCGGTTAAAATGAAAAATTACGCCCATTTGCCTCGAATTTTAATATGATCCTCTGACTTTTGGGGGACTTTGCATTATGTGCGCCATGCGCGTTGTTGAGTACGATTTTATACAGTGTCCTTGATGCGGTTAAATTCACTGGAAATTACATTTTGTCGATTGATGCGTTAAAATAATGAGCGATTTATTGCCAGTTGTCCTTGCAAATGTTTCGATTCAGCTGTATAAGGACTTTCACTCTGATTGCAGTGTACAATATCCTGTCCTGATTTATGAATTCAATTCAAAATGCCATAAATCTCATCGACGGTTATTGGCTAGCGGGCTATTGAACTGAATTACGTTTGCCATGTCGATGCTCTTTGGTGACCAGAGCAGTTATGATTGGGTCGATGGGACATATTGTCGAACGACCTGACCTGATGGAGAAATATGTCGATTGTTAAACTAAAGCTATTATGAGCGTAGAATTTGTTCGTGATGGCTTTGCAAGGATTGTGAGAGAGAGACATACAATCAGAGCTAATGGCGGGGGAAACACTCTGAATGAAATGATTGCAGTTCGAAATGATTTATGGTTTACGATTGTTAGCCCTAATAGGTCTATATATCCTCCGATTTCCTTAACGTATAATGTTTTTCGAATGTAGTCGGCTTTTGATAAAGCATTCGATGGACTCAGAGGTTTGATTCATCATAGCAGCTATTTGGCGAGACATAATGTTGAGCAGAATTTTTGATGCGCGGCAGTTAGATGAGGAGCGAAATTTATTTTTGATGGGTTTGGATATTTGGTGGTTTTATAAACAGGATGTGACGGTCTTGTGTAATGGATTTTACTCTAATGGATTTTTGTCATAGTTATGATGCGTTTTAAGTGTAACATTCAAAATAGAGGCTGTGATTGGTTTGACGGGTTGTCTGAAACAAACTAGAAAGCTTCATGTGTCTTTGATTAGCTTTGCATTCAGTGCCAACTACCCTACGTGACTGTTTGTATATTCATTTTTATTTTGCTTTCAAATTACTGGGCGATAGACGTCCCATTTAAAACAAGTTTTCTGAACACAAATCCAGTCCATTAACATCTGCGTGACTTCGGGTCTAAGTCTGTTTTTATTTTTTTATGTTAAAAAAGGTAGGATTTAGAGGAGACTATGATCCTCATTTATCTATGAAAATCTTTGAACCACTTAAAATGAAATCAAAATTATTTAAAAATGTATTCAAGTTGTAAACTGGTTAGTTGAATAAAGTGCACGGCTGGATCGCAGGAAACTTTATTGTTTCAAAAACAGGTTGAGTCGACTGGTAGGTAGGTAAACAGTTCAGACCCAACCGAACAAAGAATGTAAGAATATGAAGTGTTAAATAGAATTCACTCTTAGGAAAGAGTAAGAGTAAGGATTCAGGGATTTGTTTTTGAATCTGTATTAGCAGTTATAAACTGGATATGCCATTGGACGTGTGTGGGATCAAATGAAGTGTGAGTTTTTAATTTTATAAGCCCCAAAGTGGTTGGTATTATTTTAAGGTGCATATTTGTTTAGAAAAAAAAAAAAAAAACAAACAAATAAGAAGCGGGATATATTTGGTAAAAATAAGTTTTTCGTAGTTTTAACTGCATTTTTATTGGCAGGACGGTATTGGGTTTTTCCAAAAGTATGCGAAGACAGATTGGGATTTGGGTGGTAGTTTCTTGAGAAATAATTACAAAAAGAACGGATTTATTTGATTTTTTTGAGGAAAAGTAAGTATGGGATATTAATTGCAATTTTATTTTATTATATTTCAATATTTTGTTTAATGTTGCAATATTTAGTTTGAGAAATACCTACATTTGTTTAACTATAAGACTGAAAATTGAGCATATTATTCGGGATGTAAGAATTACTTGATTTTCAAACATTTAATCAAATATAAAATGGACTTTTTGAGCTATGTATACATTAGCAAAATAAGCGTTTTCTGCTACTGGAATTGAAAATGAAGGACGCAATAATTTTTAAAATATCAATTTTACTCTTTGTATGCATTTTGGTCAAAATCGTTAGCGCTTATTTTAGGTAAACCGAATTTTTTGAAAAATTCATTGCACGATAATATAGAGAAAATCAGCTTTTAAGTTGGATAGGACCATATTATCTTAGAAATTATTTTTTGTTTTAATCCTATGGAACGTTTTCGAGAGATGTCCAAATTTCAAAAGTTCCGTTCTTAGATTTTTTTTCTTACCGAAAAACTGAGTATGCATGCAGTCATATTAACTTCACCTACATACTGAAATATCAATTTCGGTTGATATCGTTAGAGCCGTTTTCGAACAAATCAAACTGGTATGAGAATTTCAAGTACCATTCATTTTTAGGTTACCTTATCTATTTGTTATGGTTTTGAACCTATAAATAAAACATTAGAAATTATATAAAAAAAAAAACAATTTATTTTGGAAGAGAAGAATTTTGAAAATGCTGATTGGAATAGTTGACTTTAAATTCAACCGATTTAGGAATAGAGAAGTTTTGAAAAAAATGAATTTTTTTACTGATTATTTATTTTTGGGTTTATTTCCAAGAAAATTTGAATATAAAAAAACTTAACTTAAAAAATTAAACTCTAGAAGTCTACTAGATCACAAAAAAATATATTAATTATTAAAATTAAAACTTGAAAACAACCTTACAGCACCGTATTTGAATTATTTCAACAAGAAAAAAAAAAACTTCACAAGTTTCAGTCTTCAAGTATTCGAAGTACCTACTGAAATAACATACAGATTTTAAGTTTAAAGTCTTATATACGAAGCTCTTCGGTTTATTCTTATTCTTCACAAACTTTTCTTGTTTCAGGTTCTGTTCCAAGATTTTCATCCATTAGTTTTTTTATAAAATGAGAATGTATCAGATTTTTCTCACTTAGCAATGTATTTAAATTAAATTCTTTAATTAAAATACACTTATAAAATATTGCGAGCTTACCCAGGTTATTTTCTGTATAAGAATTATTGCCACAGAAATTAGTTTAACCCTTTTTTAATTTCATTGAAATACACAGGTTTTGCAAGCGGCTACTTCGATTTGCATATGAATAGAAGAGTTTTGAATTAAACGACTGAGTGGAATAATGTAATTTTGAAAATTTGAAAAAGACTTGAACTTTTGAAGTTCTTGTTGTACTGTACAATAAATTTCGAGTATTTCGGCGCATCTGTCGTGGCGCTTTTCTTATTCATAACTATTTTCTGTTGTCGTGCGAAAGGGGGCTTTGACGCGGCGTGTGGTAGAAACGCACGTCGCGTCACTACACCACTATCTACAATCTTTGTTTGTGACAAATTGGTTAGCAGAACCCCAAAGAAAGCTTAATGATTGATATCTGTCTGACTTCTGACTTCTTTACTTATACTAAGCTATGTGGAAGTCTTTAGTGTACAATTTTAGATAAATGGTTGACATACCAACAGCCCCCCGTCCCGAAACAAGCCACAACCATAAATAATAGAAAAATCGTCTTTCAAAGGGATACAATCACCACAACCCTTCCAACTATATTTCTGTTCCAATTCATTTTTCATCGCACATGTCAAAAAGTATTGTGTGGTCCTATACATCATACACTGCCCACTCTACATTAATCTTGCGAAAGGGTTTCGCTTAGAGTGTCCAGTGACGACGACTCATATCCAGCTATGCCTGCATCCTGGCAGCAAGTAATTTAATTTATTTACTCGCCATTCTGAAGAAGCAATCTCTCATGCAGTCGCCAGCATGTCGCCGGCACAATGACTTTCGCCCCGTGGTCGGCTTTCACTTTCGTTCTTCCATATGGCGGCAATCGTGACACAGGTCCATTGGACCGAGCTAAATGAAGAAATTGCAAAGTGGAAATTAAAATGCGAAAACAACACCACCTACCATCGAAGACTTCATCATTTATCGCGACCATGGTATGCCCAGCCCAGCTCGGGCATGGTCCTGTTCTGAGTAATGACCAGCTCGGTGGTAGGTAATTAATAATGGTCTGCGGCGGACAGAGCGCGATACGGTTTAAGGACGTTATCCTCTCCGAACAGCACACAACTCCACGAAGGAGTTGATTACTTTTCCTCCCGGATCGAGTTCCACAATTACGCTGGGCTACAGCGTGCGACGTGTTGCAACAATTATTGTAGATTTATATCTTGAATGAAGGGTTGGTGCCAGCTCTCTTGCCTTCTTCGTAATCTTTTCGCTTTTGTTTTGTCGTGGACGGGGACGATTATATGTCTGTGCACAGGAAGTGCTTGTTAGTAGCGAATTACTATAAGTTTTGCCCAGGCCTCTGTGTGCACAGCAGAAGTGCGGTGTTAATGGCTTTATGGTCTCATTAAATCGGTTGGCAGAGATTCCCATTTTTTTTTTTTCGTTCTCTCCCCCCGATTGTGGACTGTAATTGGCGGCATACGATATGTTGATAGAGGGATTATGCGAAATTGAATATTTTAATTAAACATGAAGCCGAGAGCCGGCAATGGAGTGCAAATTTGATTAATGGCGTTCATCTGAGACGAGGTGGATTGCTGTCGCCAGTGGACAAGTTGATAACGCTACCAGTGACTTGTTGGCGTCGTTTTTAATTGAATGTGGTTGATAGGAAATGGTACAGAGCAACTGAGAGGAATATGTACAAAGTGGCTCAGGTTCAGACCTCGGAATAGTCACAAATTGGTTCATTTTTGTCCACTGCGACAGCTCTCGCGAATGTCTTGGTGTAGCTATCCTTCTAAAACTTCTCAATGAGGCCATTTCATTCCAAATAAAATCTAGGATGACGACCCAAATTTGTCCCAAATACATTTCGTACGTCCCAAATTGAATTTTAATTGAAAACCACCATACAGAACGTTTAACAGCAAACCATTCACAGGGGGAACAAATATCAAATTCCATTAAAGTCCCATTCCACAAGCACATCTAATTGAGCGTGAACCGATTGCACAAACGATATCATGTCTAATCTCACCGATGCTCGTACCTACGAATGTATTCAATCAAATTTTCCATTTTATTCAAATCCATTCGGATTGAATTTTCTAATCGATTTCTACGCCACTTGGGATTAAATGGGATAAGCGAATAAAATGTTGCCAAATGCATACGCAGGCAGAATAGCCTACACCCAACACCTTGCCTACCCACCGGTGAGCACTGAATTCAGCTGATAAACCATATTCACGCTGAAAGGACCTACCATTGGTATGAAATTCACTCACAGAATCAACATGGAAAATCCTGTTTAATGATAAACTATTGTCATTTGGAACACTGTTCCATTTATTTTTGAACACACACAAAAACACGACATTAAGCGGAAAGGACATTGTTTCCTATATGGCGCCCAAATAAATTAAATTAAAATGCATATTCCCGTTGATGGGATTTAATTCGATTAAGAATGCATTTGGTTTTGTGTTTGTTCGTCGGGTTGCGGATGTGAATCCTTTTTTTTTTTCTTTTTTTTTGTCCAACACGGTCAAACAATGTGCGACATCACATTAAATGCCCGATTATGTTGTGGCAATTGAAAATAATTTCGGTAATCGATTTGTCCCGTGCAATGCGTTCAATTGTAGCTTTTAATTATTTTTGCGTATTGCGAGAGGGTGCTGCAAGTGTTTTAGGTGGGCCCATCTACCATCACTCGAATTCAATGTGAGTTATGTGGAAGCAATGAAGTGGTGAGTCGATTGCTTTCTGGACAGGGATTTGTTACGTGAATTTAATTAATGAGTTGATGATGCGCAATTTGTTGGAAAGTGGTTGTGCATAAATTATGTTTTTTTTTTTTTCAAATATTTTGCAGCCACAAATATGCAGGGATAGTGTATTTTACTGAACTGGCGTTGGCTTTTTGTGAATGCAATTACAGCGTTGTAATTAGCCGTTGACTAATTTATGATGCAGGCTCTTACACAGCTAAAGCGGACAGTTCCTATATTCATTTTGAATTTATTATTATAAAATCAATCTGTTATTCTGTTTGCTTACTGCAATTATGCGAAATGAATATTTTTATTTTTTTTTAATTAAAGTTCATTGTAGTAAAAATTGGCAACACTGCCTCCCAACATTTTAAAGAGATTACCCCGCATTTGTGACATACGTCCTCATTTAGAACACTGTATTATGTGACTTAAATTTTTCCGAACTTAGAAGGCCAACTCAAAAGATTGTTCAATATTTGTCCTGATGCCAATACAGTTAGATATAAATTACAAGCGACTACCCAAAAGTCCCTTAATCTCCTCAATGATTCTTCATTTCCATCTTTCATTCCTATAGTCCCTATTACAAACCCCACTTCCTGAAGGAATTACAAGAAGATTTACTGCAATTGCAGTTTTTCCTTCACTAGATACCACACACCAGGCGTAGGCTCCCGCAAAAAATCACCCTTGGGTTAGTTTTTTCTCCAAAACTGGTAGAAACTACTGCACATCTGTTTTGCGAGCAAATCGCCATGAATAACTGAGAAGAATCTCCTCTCAAACTCAACACAGAAAACCACACAAGTCATGGTCACTCCGTACTGTGATGTGCCATCCATCCTTAGAGTATTCCATTGAGTGGATGGTAATGGACTTCCATGTGGAAATTAATTTATTACTCACAGGATCAACATTTATTGGGTGGAAAAAACAAACATCATCCACTGTTCTGTTATTAAGTGGTTTTTCTTTGTACACCTAACATACATTATCACCGTTGGACATACTTTCTCTTCAGCTGGATGATTTTCTCACACACACACAAACCCAAGACACTACCTGTTGTGATCACAATTATTTTGGCCACAAGTAATTTATTGGTATATTCACGAATTTTTCGACAAGTACCTAGTTAAGGCAGGATGTGAGTGTACCCTTAAAGCCTGAAGGGCATTCACGTGCTTCCTGCTCTGGCTCTGTGGGTATTGCTGGCGAGAGTGTTCGTGAATGGGAGTCGTATTTTTGGGTAATTTACTCGATTGTGTACATGGAGTCGGATCTGTTGTTAAAAATAAATTACTTTAATGCTTGTGAAGTAAGTATTTGGATAATTGGAAGGAAGATCCTGAGCAATTTTCCTTTGTTCGCAGATTGTCTTCGGTTTAAGTGTATGTTGGGTGATTTTTCTTCACATGGAATATATGTTACTGTCGTCGTAGCTCACGAAAGGTCTGCGTCTGGGGACATGGCATAATGGGGTAGAGGAATTTCAACCCAAATTTGATGGAATGCGAGAGCCTTTGTAGGAGATTTGAGGTTGGCTTTGAAAATTATTCAAATTGCTGAAGTAATTTGGGTTACGAGAAATGCAGGGTCTGGGGAATTGTCCTCTTAATTGCTTGCAGTCCACTTGGCTACTTGTTACAGGGCTTATTGTGCCTATTTGAATAAACCCAGGTGGAGGCAGCGTTTCCGTTTCGCCCCTTTTTGAGCATCAGTACAGTACCGCACTTTTTGAAAAATTATCAAAACGGCCCCTTTTTTAGCTTAAGCTTGATTTTATTCTTTGTTGAGCGAAAAAGACTGCAAACATATGAAAAGTAATGAAAAAAATATTTTTTTTTGTTAAAATAAACGTCTTTGTTGCTGTGTTTTCAGTTTTTTTTTTTTTTTTTTGCAATTTTAGTATTTTAAGTGGTCCCCTTTTCAGTCCACTTTTTGAAATTGTTCATGCTGGGTGGTGGACTTCAACGAGGTCGATGGCGTCACTTTTAAAGCTATAACGATATGCTCCGTGGGTATTTATGGAGTGGTTAGGAGTAACTATCGAGTGGCAGGTTCTACTACAATGCCAGTCGAGTCTCCAGCAGAGCTCCATATAAAAGTCAGTCAAAGCTTCCGCCATCCCATCTGGTAAGTTAGTTCTTGGAACTCCTTTTATGACAAAAGTTCATGAGTTTTTCCACCCATGCTCAAGAGAAATTGCATACCAGCACATCACACAAACGTGACCAACGTTACGTTCAACTTCATAAGGATTGTCGTAAAAATCTCAAAGAAAAACATTTGAACTGCACAAACGGTCAGATACATCGCATACTTGCATCCCATGAGTGGTTAAAGTTTAGTATTCCAATGCTAGAACTCGTGGTTAGCCTCGTGGTCACATACCAGTCCCAGATGGTATGGCAACTAATACCAACCGACAATCGTCACGAGCACGGCGGCCACGCGAAAACAGTGCAGGAGACTCAAAAATACTATCGGTCGACCAAACAACATACAAGCAAAGTGGACATGATAAAGCCATTCGTTGCATGTGCTGTACTACCCAGTGTCCTCGACTATCCCTGGTTCGATATTAGGCGAAACACACTCAATCCATGATGTGCCTCGATTTGGGAGAACGATTAGGCCAACGTGGCGGGCTGTTGGATTTCATGTATTAACCTCATAAATTATTATTATTTAAGTAACCTAGGACTTCTATATCGCTTTTGTATTTATAAATAAATCTTACTTCAAATCTTTTCGTTATACTAAATAGACGTGTTTCTATTTGGTATCCACCAAACTGCTTCCACAAATCATATTAGTTCAACAGGTTATGGACCCAGGACACACGGTTTAGTTGCAGTAAAATATATAAACAAATTTAATATTTTTTTGTCTTGCCCCGTTAGCTGATTTTTCTTCCTCGGTTATAAAATGGCCGCCGCTGTACCAATTCCAATGATGGAAAAACTAAAAGGAAGAGAAAACTACGATAATTGGAGCTTTGCTGTTCAAACATATTTGGAGCTTGAAGAACTCTGGAATTGTGTTCTTGGAACTGAGTTGGACGCAAAAAGAATCTCCAAGGCAAAGGCAAAAATTATTCTTCTTATTGACCCAATAAATTATGTGCATATCAGGACTGCGACAACGGCAAAGCAAGTTTGGGACTCTTTAAAAAGAACATTCTTAGATAATGGCCTAACTCGGAAGGTTGGCTTGTTGCGGAGTCTGATAACAACTTCTTTAGAAAAATGCCATTCGGTTGATGATTACGTAAACAAGATAATCACAACAGCGCATAAACTACGAGGCATTGGTATGGAGATCTCTGAAGAATGGGTGGGTACTCTTTTATTAGCTGGCTTACCGGAAAAATATGCGCCAATGATAATGGGCTTGGAAAGTTCTGGAATCGATATTACCGGAGATTCAATTAAAATGAAGCTGTTACAAGATGTTGAAGTTACAAAAATCTCCGATGAATGTACTTCTGCATTTTTTGATGGAACTAATGGCCACAGAAATGATAAGGCAAAGAAATATCGAAAGCCTAGCGTTCGTTGCTATTCATGTAACAAGTTTGGTCACTACTCGAAAGACTGTCCTAAAAACAAATCCTGTTCCAGTTCAAATAAAGATCATTCAAATGTCGTTTTATTTACGTCATTTGCGGTTAAAGGTCTAGGTAATAATGACTGGTACATAGATTCTGGTGCTTCGACGCATATGACCTCAAATGCAAAGAATTTAATAAATGTTAGAAATCTGGCAAGAAAACAAGTTGTGATTGCAGATAGCACTTGTCTTGAAGTCACAGCAATTGGCGATTTATCGATGACGCTATCAATAGGAAAAAGTAATCGCACTGTTACCATTAAAGATGTGCTTTACGTTCCAGCGCTTTGTACGAACTTGCTCTCCGTAAGTCAAATAGTATCGAATGGAAATACAGTTAAGTTTGACTTAGAAGGATGCAGTATATTTGATGATAAAGGTGGTTTAATTGCAACAGCCATCCGGAATGACAACATGTATCGTTTAAATGTGCAAGATCCTGAAATAAGCTTGGCAGCATCTCTAAAAAATAATTTTGAACTATGGCACCGTCGAATGGGACATATGGGTGAAGAAAATATGAAAAAGCTGCGAGACAAACAGGCTGAAGGAATCGAATTTTTTGGTAAAATGGAGCTACCGTGTACTATCTGTATTAAAGGAAAACAGACTAGACTCCCATTTAAAAATTCTTTGTCTCGAGCAAAAGCACCTTTACAAATCATTCATTCTGATATATGTGGGCCTATGTCAACCAATTCACTTGGTGGTTCAAGATACTTTTTAACTTTCGTTGATGATATGTCAAGATATGTTTTCGTATATTTTATCAAGTCAAAAGGTGAAGTCATAGAAAAGCTTAAAAACTTCATGAATCTCGTCGAAAACCAATTGGATAGACGAATTAAAATATTACGAACAGACAATGGGACCGAATATTGTAATAAGGAATTTCTTAATTGCCTAGTCGCGAAAGGTATCAGGCATCAAACGACAAATCCTTATACACCAGAACAAAATGGAATCGCAGAGAGGATGAATCGGACAATAGTAGAGCGAGCCAGATGCTTACTTTTTGACGCATCTTTACCAACCGAATTGTGGGCAGAAGCAGTATCTACATCCGTTTACTTGATAAACAGATCACCAACTCGTTGCTTAGTAAACATGACGCCTTTCGAAATGTGGACAGGGAAGAAGCCAAACATTAAACACCTGAGAGTATTTGGTTCAAAAGCAATGGTCCACATTCCAAAAGAGAAAAGAAAAAAGTTTGATTCGAAAAGTCAGGAAGCAATTTTTGTGGGATATTGCGAAGACACAAAAGGGTACCGCTTGCTTCAATTGGAAACTAATGCAATTATTAAATCCCGAGATGTTATATTTCTGGAAAATCATCATAAAAGTACAAATTCGAATGAGGCAGTTGTTCAAAATTTTATGTTTTTCCCGGATCAACACGAATCAAGTCCAGCAGAACAAATCCAATCTGATTGTGATGTAGAAGAAATGGTATCTTCAGAAAGCGAGTACTTTTCCGAAACCTATGAAGAATCTTCTGTCGAAGCTCCCGAGGTTCAAGTACCTGAAGAAGAACCTTGCAATCGTGTTCGAAGGTCAGAACGTTTGAGAAAGCAAGTAAAATTACCAGACTTTGTATCATGTGTGAGTAACGCACAATCATTGGATGATCCCAGCAGTATACAAGAAATACGCCAACGACCTGATGCTGAGTTATGGGAAGACGCAATGAAGGAAGAGTTCAAGTCCCTGCAAAAGAACAAAACGTGGGTATTATGTGATCTACCAAATGGAAGAAAGGCTCTGAATTGCAAGTGGGTATTAAAAACTAAAAAAAATGCAACTGGTTCAATCGAGCGTTACAAGGCGAGACTTGTCATAAAAGGATGTTCACAAAAGATGGGCATTGATTATGAAGAAACTTTTTCGCCCGTTGTTCGATATGGAACTGTTCGATACTTGCTAAGTCTAGCCGTCAAATATAATCTAGACATTGATCAAATGGATGCTGTCACCGCATTCCTGCAAGCCGATTTGAAGGAAGAAATCTACATGATTCAACCAGAAGGGTTTTCAAATGGGGCTAAAGTTTGCAAGTTGAAGAAGTCAATTTATGGTCTCAAACAAGCGAGTCGGGTTTGGAACCAAAAGTTGGATGCAGGCCTCAAAGAAATTGGTTTGACTAGATCGGAAGTTGATCATTGTGTATACTATCGAATCGATGGTCTGAATAGATTATACGTAGCAATATACGTTGACGATTTGATCATATTGAGCAACAACAAAGAAATGAAATCATCACTAAAGGAAGCTTTAATGCGGAAGTTTTGCATGAAAGACTTAGGAAAGGCAAAACATTTTTTGGGCATGCAAGTAAATTATAGCAAAGAAAGAATCACCCTCGATCAACAAAATTACATTGAAGATATGTTAAGAAAATTTAATATGTTTGACTGCAATGCTGTTTCTACGCCTATGGATCCTGGTCAAAAGTTAGTTAAGCGAACAGATAAAGAATCAGAAGAAACGGTAGACGTACCGTATCGCGAAGCAGTTGGAAGCCTTTTGTTTATATAGCAAGTTTCCAGACCTGATATTTTATTTGCTGTAAACAATGTTAGTCGCTTTAGTAATAATCCTACCAGAACACATTGGGAAGCTGTTAAAAGAATATTTCGTTATTTGAAAGGAACATTGGACTTTAAATTAATTTATGTAAAGGATGCTAAAACTTCAGTTCATGGTTTCTGCGATGCAGACTGGGCTTCAGATCCTGATGAAAGACGTTCGGTTAGTGGCAATGTATTCTTGCATCAAGGAGGTGCAATCACTTGGGGAACAAGAAGACAACCAACTGTTGCACTTTCAACAACTGAAGCTGAATATATGTCACTCAGTAATGCAGCTCAAGAGGCAATGTGGTTTAAGCAACTTCAACAAGAACTCGAAAGCAAAGATCCAGGCAACATTACTCTTTATTGTGATAATCGAAGTGCTCTCTTCTTAGCATCCGCAAATACTTTTCATGCCAGGACTAAGCACATAGATGTTCGTCATCACTTTATTAGGGAACTGATAGCGGATGGATCGCTGAAAGTTGTACATGTTTCAACCAAGGATATGATTGCAGATGCTCTTACAAAAGCTGTGAATAAAGATATTCTCAACAAATGCTTGAAGGCCATGGGCCTAAATAAATATTAATTTTAGCGGGAGTGTTGGATTTCATGTATTAACCTCATAAATTATTATTATTTAAGTAACCTAGGACTTCTATATCGCTTTTGTATTTATAAATAAATCTTACTTCAAATCTTTTCGTTATACTAAATAGACGTGTTTCTATTTGGTATCCACCAAACTGCTTCCACAAATCATATTAGTTCAACACGGGCACTATAGAAATCTCATTTTGAGTCCGTCAATGGGCTTGTGAAACTCAGCCCGAGGACACAGTAAGTGTGGTGAGTAGTAAGCACCTTTTTTTTAGAATGATTTTCCACAAAAAAAAAGCATGTAGGCTCTTGATATATGCGAAGGACATTTATTTCAATAAAGTTGGCCCAACACAGATGATTCGTTTATTTGTCTTCCAATTCCACCACAACAACAGCGTGTCTGGAGAATGTTGGGCATGTGTATTATTTTCAGTCACGTACGTACACCAGATATTAGATGACTCCTGAGGGCCTGCTGCATATTAATGACCCGATTATGATATCGTGGAGGCAAGTAAGTGTCGTTGCGCCCGAAATAGATAAGTGGTCTCCATTGGGACTTAAGCTGAGTAAATTTGAATTTAATCAACTCATTGCTATCCTTTGGGACAGCCGATACTACATTATCGTCCTCCATTTCGAGGAACTCTGCAAAGTGGAAGTTATAGTAGGTATATTGTATAATTAGTTTCTATTTGAGGCAGATTGGCCTTATGTGTGCGGCTTCAATTAGCTAATGTGTTATTACACGGAAATTGTTTTATTTATAGGCTGTCTCGCCTTTTTTGGTATTCACCCATTCTTTCAGTAAACTTCCAAAATTAGATCGAACATTTTTCCTATTAAAATGATAAAAACCAGAGACCAAACATGAGAAGGAAATAACGCACAGGGAACTTCATTTGGTCTGCACTTATTTAGCACGTTCAACAGAAAATCAAAATTGATCTTCGATTCATCTTAATTTGCAACATCATCATCGATCATTCAGCGTGTTTTGGGAAACGAAATTGGCAAATAAACACTTACGTATCACTTAGATCTTTTATAAATCAAGCAGATTCCGATGTGTGGATTTAATTTCGAAATCATGCAAGAAAATCACTCGGCAGTTTGTCTGATGAATTTCCTGTTTTATGTGCGAAAACGTAAAGGAGATTTCACAGGCCCACTTCGCAGTTGCAAGAGAAAATTATCGGTCGTTTTATCTTGCAATGCATGGGGTAGGTTTTTTTTTTTTAATTTAAACTTCTGACCTATAGTTTTGTGAATGAAATGTGTGTGGCAGAAAATAATTCAAATTAATTCAGTCAAAGTTTGAGTAAATGTTATATTTGTCTGGAAATTTTGCATATAGGAAACGCACTCGGTGTCATTTTTAAATTTCCGTCAGTAACCCTAGCCCGAGCATCACTAACGATTACCTACGATAAACGATAACAATTTCGGGTATAAAACTGTTTTCTCTAAGATCATGCCGAAAAATGTCATCGAAATTAGAGGTATATCCCCAAAATATCTCAAAATATCTGTACTTTAGGCTTTCTAAAATAATAACTCTGCATTTAGCCCTAAAATTGCGACTAACATTAACTTTTAAATCGAGACTAAGAGTAACTTCCAAATTACAAACTAAGCGATCCAGTAAAGTCGGTAAAAAACTGTTTTGAAATTGCCTTAACCATAAAACGAAATCCCCAAAAAAGCTCCCCTTAAACCGACTCAAAGAATTGAACTAGATTGTAGTAATCTAGGTCCACCCCGGACTGTAGCGCCACCTAAGTAAGTAAGTAATAACTCAGATCTAATTTTGTATACTTTTTAGACGACTGAACTGAACAGGCACAGTCTAGATGTTCAGTTTTTACGATCCATTGTCAAATCATTGTTAGTAGAAACAATTTTCGAAGCGTTCGTTTGGGAGTCAGAATTCTGGCGAAAACATTTTTTGGACATTTTTGGCGAATAGCTCTTTGGTTTTAAGAGTGACTGTCTAAACGGACAGTTTTTTTTTTAAATGGCTTTTAACAAGTCTCATATTTAGTAGCCATTTTCGAACTTTTGTACAGAACTTCGACTGATTGCAATTTTCGACGGAATCCTTGCCTATTTCCGCGTTTTAGGAAAGATCTAAAAAAATTCTTAATCTATTTTAAGAACTTTCCATTCAGTTGTTTAGGCTGAAGTCCTATTCGTTATTTACTAGACATAAATTTTGAGCACGATTTTGAATATTATTTTTAGTCCAAAGTATTTATTTTGTACCAGAAATCCGCTTCATTGCTTGCAACTTTCAACGAAAATTTTCAAATAGCTTTTCGTTTTTGCGTGGGTTTAATTTTCGGGACACTTTTCTAAAGGCTTTAACAGGTTTATTTTAAGCGTTTCATTTAATTTTAGAATCGATTTTTAAATCAATCAACATTTCTGACACATTTTAGGTGAGTCAAAAGAATTTTAATTCATTGTTGGGAAAGACGAAATTTTTGACAGGTAGCTTTCTTCTTTAACCACCAATATTTGCAGCGATTTTGGTCAAATTTATTTCTTTGACTTTTAAACACTTTTTCGCACGACTCAATTGCGAGTTCAGTCTTTTATAGGCTTTTTTTAAACATTGTGAATCATTTTTAAAGAAGTTTTGGATGAGTTTAAAAATTATTTTTAAAACGGTTGTCAGTTTGCTTTTGGGTCAAAGAACTGGGGCAATTTCAAATCCTCTTTTGTGCAATTGTTACTGTTAATAAGCTTCTTTTATATAGTTGATTTGTCACTGTGCATTAATATTAGATCTTTTTTCCCACTAGTTTGCAAATTAAAAAAAGAGGTCACATAGGCTAAGGTCCATTTGCAAATTTTAAAGTGAACATGGAGAACCTCATTGTAATACCCTAAACACACCGAAACGGAAAACATGGTCTTCGCGAAAACTCTCGAAAACTGAAGTTTTCTTATAGATATTTCAGTATTCAAAACGAGCCGCTTAAAGTCTTTTTCCACGAAAACGACTTCCAATCTTTGGGTTGTTCAAACAAACACACCTTTTGTAATATTCAGCAAATTTAGCAGAAGAGCTGTTCGTTCAATCTCACAACTTACAACTTAAAACCATTTTCCACACTTAATTGATGGGTTAATATTATTTTTAAATGCTCTAAATTCATTTTATTTGCTAATGCATTCGAAATTTATAACCAAAATAGTTTACACAGAAGATTGACAACTAGTGCCTCACATCTGATTGAAACGTCAAACGAAAACTAGTTGGTATTCGGTGTGAATGCATCGAAGAGTTTTTGACACAAACGCGGTCTTTGGTTTCCAAAATCGTCTGATAAATCAAATTTCTCCACCACCCTGTAAGCCAATCAAATAGTCCACATTTCTTTTCCCTATTGGATGAACTTTAAGTGAATTCATAAAAAAAAAAACTTGTGCTTTATCTGAAATTTTGAATAATTGAGTGTAAGGTCTGAACTCAAAACAAATCATACGGATGCACTCAACTGCGCAATGAATTTGGTTAAAAAAAAAACCAAAACATCGTCAGCCAATCCCCTTATTCCCTTCCCTCCTCTCTGTCTTTCATAATTATTAGAATTTTTTTTCGAGTGTGTGCTTCAACTTTTCCGGTCCACAAAGTCCCAAAGATGCTTGTTTTTCTTTCTTAGTGTTACCATGCACGTAGCGTGTATATTCTGAAAAACCACAAACAAAATAGACGTCGTTTTCAAATAGAGAAATTTCAATTTCCAAGTCACACGAGATATAAAAGAATATCAAGTAAGACAAAAAAAAATAGGAAGACATTCAAAATGGAATTTTATTTTTTGATATTTTCGTATTTTCTTTGTACGAAGAGTTCTCCATCGCCACACCGACCGTGTCGCCTGGCTGTGTGTTTTGTTGTCGTAAATCGTAAGTCAGTCGTGGTTCGGTTTTGATTTCCAATTGATCATCCTCAGAGCGTGTATTTTCGAAACGGCATTTTCGATTTACCAAAATTATTTCCCTTCAGCATTCGGTTGTACATAAAACTATAATTTTCTTGTGTTTTTTGGGCCTTTCTCGAACTACGACAACGCCGACGACAACGAGTTTTCAAAGTTACTGAGTGGATATTTATCAAAAAAAATTTAACCACCGGTGGTTATTTTCTTATTTGCTGTCGAGTTTTCAAATTTGATTTGT
Source organism: Cheilosia urbana (assembly GCA_946477585.1). Taxonomy (NCBI): domain Eukaryota; kingdom Metazoa; phylum Arthropoda; class Insecta; order Diptera; family Syrphidae; genus Cheilosia; species Cheilosia urbana. The sequence goes on along the minus strand of OX297854.1, from coordinate 9,837,100 downwards.
ATCAGCTCCCCAAGGAGTTTGTTATTGTTTTGCCGTGAATTTGTTATTCAAAATCATATGAGATAAAGTATCTGGTGAGTGTTTATTTATGTAAACAGATATGTGTATGCTTATTAAGGCTGAGCGTTTGTTTTTTGCACGACAGTTAAAAGGATTGTGCGAATTGACAATTGTGGGTTAGAGAGGTCAAAGTAAATGTTGGAAAGGCCAACGCAATTCGGGTGGCCCTCCTAATGGACCGTATTTATGGAGACAAGTTCTGATATTTTCGTAATAGTGAGATGAGTTGATTTTTAATCAGGAAAAAATATTGCTGTGGGCGGGGAGTAGGTATACACAACGAGTGATTTGACGTAAATATCTAATTCTGAACAGAGAGAATATCCGTCTGTTTTTTTTTATATTTGTCTTTTGAATATGTTTGTGATATTCTGTTTGAGTGAAGGTGCCTCATACAAACAAAACCCATTTCGAAAAATTTGTTTCATGTGGATTGTGCGAAAAAGTGACTACGCAGGAATGGATAAATGGATAAATGTGATCATTGATTAGGTGTATTAATTTTGTTTTGGTGAATAATGTGCAAATACTGGCGACTGTGTGTGTGTGTGTGTGTACATTTTGTGAAGCATCAAGTATGGAAATTGCGTTAGGCAGTCAGCCGTAATGATTGAAAGTAATGAAAGTTTATTGGGTATGTCGTTGAGTACGAGTGAAATCAGATTTTGATGATGATATGTTTTATTAATGGCGCCAGAGATTTTATATTTATGGCGATTCATAATAATTGGGTATTTCTTTTGTATAAGAGTAAGAGTATATGCACAGAGTTCGGGAGATGGTGTTTTGTGGGACAAATCCTTCTACTTCTATATGTAAGGTGCGGTTGCTAAAGGTTGCTAAACGGAAACGGTCCCTACGAAATATTTGTCCGTTCTTATTTTTTTCATTTTTTTTTTTTTTGGAAAGTGTGCACGGTACGGAGCACGTGGAACATTTAAAATGGTGGAGAATAGTCTTCTTCTTGACTATGGAGCTTCATCAAAAATCTATTGAATGTGCCCCTATAATGTTTGCGTCCTTGCATATAAGACAGGTGGTGCTACGGGCTTATAGCAATATAGACGAAATCTGTTTCTTCGTTAAGAGTTTGGGACCATTTTTCCATTTGAATGGCTGTATAGGTTTTTTTAAAGTCCCGACGGCCGGTTGTTCAGATTTGAAAATTACGCTACCGTTGCTGGAGTGGATGGGCATAAATACTCTCAAGATCTATATAGCACTGGAAAAATCGCCCAAAATCTTTTAAGCAGAGGGGTCTTAATTTGAGACAGTTCTAATCGCCTGCAAGTTAAGATTAAAGAAAGTGCAGTTACAAAAACCTAATACCGGACTATGGGGCTTTGAGCCAATGAATGCCTTGTTCTATTCACCTGTCATGAACTCTTCTTCGCGTTCCTTTAACTTATGTAAACTCAAAAATCATTAAATAGGGCGATGATAAGCTTCCTGAGAATTGAAATAAATCCAGGAGCAAATACTCAGCTGGAAAAGGCAAAATAATGTACGATTTTGCCAAGTAACAATTTTTGAAGTGATGTTAGTTAGATGCCTTCCGGTTTAACGACACATGGTTATTTTTTCATTGACCTTGTTTAGCCTTTCACTAATTGATACAATTATTAAGGACGCCAAAAAACATAGTTTAAAAGCGATCTCTAAGATCCAGGTGACTTTTTATCAAGAAGAAGTTCAGGTGGGCACAGTCCCTCGTACTAAATATGGTCAATAAATTTGGTCGGGTTCGTCAACCAATTTTATTTATACAAAACAAACTATTTGGCCTCTCTTAGTTATAAAATAACAACTTGTTCTTGACTTAGCTAGGTAGTTTTTTTTTTTATAAAAAAAAATCCTCTTCAAAAGACACGTTTCCTTTGGGGAACTTAAACGGAAACTTTTAGACATAGCTACATACTACAGGAAAGTGAATTAAAGTAAGCCTAAGAAGATATTCACCTTGAAAATTCTGAAAAACATACAAGACTTAAGAACTAGTTAGACTTTGATAAAATTACGCACAAATCAAGTTCAAATCGAAAAAAAGTAACAAAGCTGTACCAAAAATCCAGACGAATTTTAACGTGGTCCGAATGCAGTGACGCGGACTGTGTGCAGAATTTTCACAATTGCTTGGTCCACAATAAAGTATTTTTATGGGAGGAATAATTATAATAAAGCAAATCAGTTCAGTTCAAGAGCTGAGTGTTTCATTTGATGATAGTCATAAATGTGTTGGTAGGAGCGTTTTCACGGTCAATGATTTTGTAGGAGCTCATTAGCAGCACACGTTGATCACGCCAAAAAATACTTTTAATGTTATATTCTTACGACCCACGCATAATACGTCAATACCCCCATTGCTTTGCATCAATATCGAGACACACAGGGCGAACAGGAGATCATTCATATCTAATTAAACAATAAAGAACAATTTTAATAATTTTAATCATTGTTTGGAGAAAACCAATGCAGCAGTTTGAACCGATTTGAATATTAGGTATTTTGAATGGAAAATTGATTTGGGAAGATGCCTGTCAGTTGCTTACATCACCCCAGAGGTAGAATTTTTTCCTTTAAAAGCTGTTTGTTGGTCCAATATTTATTATTTTCGCGTAAAACGCAGAAAAATCCACTTCGACTTACCCGGAATTTTATTTTCGACTTAGTATACAATTTTGCGATTGAGTATTTGATCTTTTGTTAAACTGTGCTTTGCGGTCTACAAAAATCAAAATCTTAATTTATTTTTATTTTATTATTGGACAGATTTTGTTGGTATAGTCTGAATTATGAAACTATCCAAGACAACCAACAAGACAAACACTGCGTCCCAATTTTGTTATTTGTGGCTATTAAATCTTTTACAAACAGTAGTCTAACCCCAACATTTTAGAGTAGCCGTACGATTCTGGATACTATGGAGGGATTTTATACTCGTTTGGTCAAAATTAATAAAAAAAAAGCCAAAAAGTCGTTCTTAGAAACCCTAACTCAACAAATATTTGAATGTCTATGGATAAATTTGTTGGTCCGAACCGGCTTAATTTTTGGTCAAAAATTTAAGTGGATTGCACACCATGTGTTCGTAAAAATATCTTTATTTTATGGAGGATGCCCAGGATTATGTGATTTATTTTAGTAAATACTAATATTTAGATTTTTCGGTCAAAATTTTAAAACTTGATTAAATACAAAACTATATGTTTTCTGTGTCAAGGATTATTAATTGTTGGTCAAAATTTGGTGTATGAATTTTAGTTTAAACCTAGAAAAGTGTAAGTGTCAATTGGACTCGAATTCAGGATTTTCGATTCAGATTTGAACTATATTTATATTTGTTTAAACTAGTACAATGGAGGTAACAAAATGCTCATGCCTTAACATTTGTTATAAGCCTCGACTAAATTTTGATTCATGGGGTTTCGGTGCATGCAAATATTTAATTCAAATTTGTATAGCTTTAGAAAAAAAAATAAAACGCGTTCACTCATAAAAATCCCAAAAACACGCCTTTCCAACTTATTGTGTCAACAATAAAAAAATAATCAACCACTAATTGTCCGGACCGCCCCATCTTGTAGCGCCATGAAGAAGGATATTTAAAAAAACAAGAAACATCTTAATAATCTAATAATTGTACATGACAAAAGAGTGACAACCCATGTCGGCATCAAGGCGAGCTAGAACCGATTCTATTTGATTTGTCACGTGCCCCAAAAATTGCATGCGTTTTCGAGCACAGAAATGTCTAAAGTCCATGATCACAGATCATCTATGAGAAAACGGTCATGAAATCGTACAATTCGTGAATGTCATGGCGCGACATCGACAGCAACATTCTTCTTTTTTGAAATACATTAAATAGATTTTGAATAGCGTATTTTCAATCAGTCGACGTGTATTTTTAGAAACTCGTGCGGAAACAAATAGCTCTGTGGTCTGTGCGCCCAAACGCACGTTGTACGTTGGCGCTCTTTTACGATGAAAACCCCCATTTTCGAAGAACATTCAAATACTGTTACTGTTTACAAGTGCGAATGCGTTTCTTAAGATCTCTCTCTCTTACTTGCTTGTTTGTCTGGAGAGGTTGGAAACAGTTTGCTCTCCGATTTTCTCAAATAGAAAACACCTTGCTTCGCTGTTCAAATCGATTTGAGTAATTTTGGCATATTCTGGCAGATACATTCGGTTGATCGCACGTCGAGCACGCAAGTTTTCAGCTTGAAAATATAAGAATAATTTGAAAAATTCTCGGTTCGGGGCTCTGACAGGCATCCAAATGCTTATGGACGGATTAATTTTTCGCGACGCGTGTTGACAGTTAATAATTTCGAGTGAAAGTGACAGAACAGATTTTGAGTGATTTTTGTGGGGTACAACTTGAGAGCAAAATGGATACGATTCAGGACATCACGGACTTTAGTGAGTCATCGATGTTTGTTTATGAAAATATTTCTCACCTATATAACGTTGGAGTTGAATAGAAGATTCCCCCAAGGTCTGATGAAAGCAACATTATTTACTATGCCCGCAGCACACTGCGCCAAATGCCTTAAGCCTGTTTATGCTGGTGCCTATTTACTTACCACACATTTTGTATCTTTTTTATATCTTATTCGTTGTTATTGTTTTATTTTCGTCGTTGTGCCGGTTCTGTTGCTATTGCCTGATATAAACACTGGAGTCTGGGTTGTTTGGTGATCAAACACCTAATGCTTTCACTTGGCTGGTAATTGCTGCTAATATTGCGTCTATTCCGTTTAGGAAATGAGAGTATTTTTAGCTGAAAATTGGGTAGCGATAGATTTATGCGCTTTTCATATGTGTGCACCAGTGGTCGCCGTTGTGGCTTCTGGGGCATAAAAACGACCTATGAAAATAGGTTAATAGCATTTTAAACTACGTGGAGATCATTGCGATGTTTATTGCTTTAAATCTTTAAAAGCATAAACTAAGTAGAAATAGACTGACAGCTTTCCAACGTCTACCCGACTTGACCCGCAAATATTTGAATGATAAACCCTCCCTTTCGCTCTCAATTGTACTCTTACTGTCTGTGAATACGTGTGAAGCAGCAAAACAAATCAAATTCTAAATGGCGGGAGGTGTAATAAACTATATTTCTTTTTCAGTAGTGTTTCTACATCGTGGTATCTAGGTATGCCTTTTGGTAAAAATTTCGATTTCCGAAAAACTTTCCGTGCGTAAACGGAAGAAACATCAAACTTGTAGGAATATCAATAATCTGATCAAAAATCATTTAAACTTCATTTCACGTACTAAATGTCAATAAAAAGTGGTTTAACTTTAACACAAATTTCTCGTGACAAAAAATATTCGTTATAATTTCAACAAACTGCGATTTTTATACTGAAGGTTAATTAAATGTGATTTTCTTTTCGAAGAATACAAATCTTACTTTTGAATGCTAGATGATTTTTTCATAAAAAATCAAGGGAATTTGTGTTCGGCGAAAAGGGAAAAATGAGCACGCTTCGTGGGAAAAAATAAAGAGAGAGGTCTAGAACACTGACTGAAAATAGTGTATTTGGTGAGTTTCTATCAGCTGATGGATGCGTCTGCGAGTTTTAATTCGTTGTTTTTTTTTTCCACCACGAAAAAATGTTCTTCAAAAAGGCAACGAATTCAAGGGAAGAATAAGGAATATTAAACTTTAAAATATTATGGGGTGCAGGGGAAAGATGTGAACAGTGAACATTTCTGATTGTGTACGACTTTTCAGAGAATTTAAAGAGGATTCTTCTCTACAAAGCATTAAACATTAAAGCTTAGTAGGTACGCTGCTCGAGATAAATGTTCGCTCCCATACAAAGTGCCCTCTAAAAAATTTAGCTTAGCTAAATACAAGCGAACCCATTTAGCTGAGTGGTACGCTGCACGGGCTAAATAATCAAACTTTTGTATCAAATGAATGTACGTCATATATCTGTACAAATTAAGCAAATGTCATTGGGGCGGTACATTTTCTCAAGCTAAATTTTGACAGATCGTTGTTTTCTGTTGTTTTTTTTTTTTTTTTTGTATTGCGGAGAAAGGGAGAAGTAAGCAAGGTTGAGTGTTTTTTAGTAAATACCTCGACGAGGAGTACATAGATTCGGAAATTGTTGAAGTCAGAGAGTGTTGAATTTTTGAAGTAAGCTATTTTCAAATAATAGCTGTTTTCTGTGAAACTTATCCGCGGCGTGCCTTACGTCAAAGTTTATTTAGAAAAGTTGGAGAGCAGATATAATTTAGAGCAGCGTACCTAATAGGCTTAAGATTTGAAGTACGATTTTGTGCTATAATCATTTCATGAAGATTCCGTTTAATAACGAAAAAAACAAACAAATTAATTTTAATAAAAAATTTAAATAATTGACAAAATAAATTGAATTACAGTTGAAAACCATTGCTCCAGCCGAGAAAATGAATAATGCTATTTTTTAATAAAAAAAATTAAAACAAAAGTTAGATACAATCAACGAAAATGAATTTTTATTTATTTTTATTTTTATTACACTTTTTTAAGCGACAGTACAATATGTCAGTTTTAATGCTGTTGTTAATTGTTTAACAAATCGATAATTAACACCAAAAAAAAAAAAACAGTCGAAAGTGAAACCCTTCCGAATATCGAAAAAAAAAAGTGAACGTGAAGTGAAAAAAAGGTTGCGAAACTTAAAGGAATATGATTAAAGCAAGACACTTTTGAGTATTACTAATTGGCATTCAGAGACTGCGCATATTTTTATCAGATTGTGTAGGTAGTCACTGATTGAAAATCATTGGTTAGATCTCGTTAACCCCGCAAAATTGGCTGGTTATCAATTTCTCGGGTTAACTAATTAAACCGTAGATTCTCTAGTAAATATTCTGGTGTGACATAGATTTTGCATATTCTTCCTAAGCGCCAGAATTTCCGCTGAAAATTAAAATATCGTTAAACGATTTCCACAAGTTTTCTCTATATGCTCGCATTTTGTTCTTTCGCGAGGGTTTTGGCGAATCGCCTGCGATTCCTATTTAAGCTCGCCGGCGAACTTGTGCTGCTTTTATTTATATAATTATCTATTAGGTAATATCAACATTGTCGACTTACCGAAAAATAAAACAATTCTTTGCCGCGGAGGAGCAAGTAAACAATTGAAAGCGAGAAAGACGTTAAAACACAAATTACATCTTCGGTTCTTTTTTTCAATGCGCAACTTCTAGCGAACGTCTGACAAACATCCGAAAGTACAAATGCTAGACGTTTGATAAGATTGTACGCCCGTTCAGCTCTTCTCAAAAACAAAAAACTCGCACAAAACGAACGGTTGTGAGAAAATAAAGCTAGGGCGCCAGGGTTATTATGGTATATTTTTGGTAGGCAAAGATTATCTATGGACAAGGACATAGCTTATAACCTGATTTATATCTTTGCCATAGAATGTCATTCCACAGAACAAAAACCTCCGGTGATGAAACGAGTAGGTAACTAATTACTGGACCGACCGAATAGAGTTACAACATGTTAAGCTACTCACGTAAACGAGCGACAGATGTTATATCCGCTTGATGTATATTCTTTTGTTTTCGAAATCCCGCACGTAATAATAGTGGAATGTGACAAAGAATTATATATGCGAGGGATAGCTTTGCATTAATCACCTGATGTATAGAATGTATTAATTGAAATATATGACCATACGCCAGATGGGAGAACTTTGACAGGGGTTCTGCTTATATCAGTGGATACACAATATTTTCATATCAAAAAAATCGATTTAACAAATATTAAAGTGGGACTTGCTGGGAGCCATTTAAATACTTTTCATACCCACATTCTTAAGATTGGTAATTTTTTAATGTATAGGTTCTGAAATTTAAGATTTTGCCGCCCACAACACAGAGCAATGTTCTAACAACTGACTGTTGAATTTTTCCACAAGTGGTAATAACATTAGGTATACTATATTGAACTTGCAACACTTTTTGGAATTCACTTATTCTACGTGTACTCTTAACATTGTGCCATCTGAAGAAGGCAACACTGGTCACCACAATTGTATCTATTCTACTACTACGTTCTCCTGATCGAACGTTACCAGTTACCACACGCACCACGGTTGCCAGATTGGGCGCTTTGTCGTATTTTGGGCTATCTTTTTACTTAAAAAACGATAAAAATTTCTTCCATGGGCGCCCAACACAATTTTGGCCTATATATAGTTTTAAAAATTGTGTGTTAAATTTGTTTGTTTTATACTTTCACAAAACTAAAAAAAATAATATTTTCGAACAAACCCGCACTTTTAAAACTTGGCAGCACTCTTGCAGTCAAGTGACATCGAACAGTCGCACACCAATTCATTTTGCAGGCCTTTTGGTTTGACACAAGCCACAAAAGCCAATAGCAGAAAAAAAAAGTCAAATAAAATCCAAGGCGTTGAAGTCGAAAAAAAAAAAATACGCGGTGAGAATAAGTCTGAAAAATACCAAAATTTTCAACGATTTTTGGGCTTCTTTCTGAGCAAAGATATTTGGCTAAATTTTTTCAGGTTTGGGCGCTTAAAGCGAACTAAATTCTGGCAACCCTGACGCGCACTCGCCTGACTGCTTCCGATTCAAAGTGTGCCCCCTTCTCAAACACATACACGGCTAGTGCTTACCCCAAATTGAGGAGAAAGTACTTCTATTTCTGAATGTTTGCTTACTCAAGTCATCGTGCAAAACAAATAAAACCAAACAATTCCCGATTTAGCGCTCTATGTTGCATCCACGCAGCGAAATCAAATTTTACGCTTGCCTTGCCGCCACAAAATCCGCCAAAAAAAACCCACACATCCAGATCCATCCCCGCATATTTACCACCCACCGCGTGACCAGATATTAACTTAACATGATCTACCATTCACCGAGATTTGAACGATTGTGTTTGTATGCAAAACGAGACTTATGATTGGCACCGCTCCAATTAATATATCAGTATGGATGATGTAGACACGCCAGCCGTCTTCTGTACGTCTTGCCAGGCCGTAAACATATCTAAATACCAAATACCCGTAATCATTCTATTTACCGAAAAGTCAAATTAATTGCAACTAAAAGTCGGCTAGTGGGTCGAGAATTATTGGAAAATAAGTCAAACGGGGAATTTCAGAAATTAACTCGATGGCATGCTGTCGATTGCCAGCCATTAAAAAGTTTGAAAATATACAAAGAAGGGGACACAACAAGAGTTGGGTACATGTAATTCTAACCACGCGATGTAATTTCCCATGAGTTGACTTTTGTTTACGTTGGGGTTTCCCTATACATCTCGTCAAAGGAAAGTGTGGTTTTCGAATGTGACTTTCAATGTCAACTGTCAAAATGCGACAGCAGGTGTATTTCGGTGTCAAAAATGAGAAGTGCGTTGCGTTGGTGTCCGTAACATGTCAACAAATCAGCTTAGTACTATTTCTTACTTGAACTTTTTTTGTTTATTCTATTTCAGCGGAAACAACAATCTCATTCGATCCGGAGATTATAACGCACTTCGTTGATAGACCGGAGCGGAGAAAATCGTCGGTCGCTGTTAGGAAATCGCATCGAAGAGAGCATTATACGGGACGTTTTTCCTGCCTAGTGAGATTTGGAGAGGCGTTTTTCAAACGTAAGCAGAAATGATCTTCAAAGACTGAGTTGGTTGTTTAAATTTGTGTTTCTTTCAGTTTTTGGAAAAATCATGGGCAGCAACGGAACACCTAGCGAGGAGGACAAATATGAATATTATGACTGTGAGTGTTAGTTTTAAGTGTTTGTTTAAATATTACAAAATTAGGCGGACAAAATAAAGGTCCATCACGTAAAGAAGACAGTTAGTGGTAGGACGTCCTGATTATGTACCTATTGTGGGACAGGATCGGGGCATACAAATAAATCTCTCTTGTTTGATGTTGTATGCAGACAGAAGGTTGACAAAAGGCTCGATTAAGGACATTACCTAAAAATGAGGAAAATAATTTGGAGTAAAAAATATCCTGGAATTTGTTTGGCTTTTAATTTTTTTCTACATGGGCAAGGACGTTCCTGCTATGCTCGTGAAATATTTGATTTACTAGATTGTAAACAAACAGAAGTATGTCTGTGTTGCGATGGATCTGGCAACGTCGGAAGTAGCAGAATGACAAGCTGTCAACTGTCAAGAGCGTGTCGCGAGTTTTGGTCACTTTGATTGTGGTTAGGAAAAAGACTTGTGGTAAACCATTATAATTATAAGTGAAATTATTTTCAACTCGAGGTGAAAGTATTTCCTATGGGACGTTATTGCCAGTGAAGTTATTTCCCCGCACCTGTATGAGAAATCGCTTAAATAAGTTAAAAAGTCGGCGGATCCTTTTTCCTTGCTGATTGTTTTCCTAAATAATTCTACTTTGCTTAGTCTTACTTACTTACTTATATGGCGCTACATTCCGGGGTGGACCTGGGCCTCAACCAATACGCCTCTCCAGTTAGCACGATCTTTGGCTAACTGCCTCCAGTTGCGCAATCCAAGTTGGTTGAGGTCCCATTCCACTTGTGCGCGCCACCTAAGGCGAGGTCTTCCCCTACTGCGTTGTCCCTCCGGATTGGAGTCAGGTTGACCAGGTTGATGCCGCTGTACACCTCGTAGAGTTCGCTGTTAAATCTCCTTCTCCAAATTCCGTCAACGCAAACGCGACCGAAAATCACTCGAAGAATTTTGCGCTCAAAACGACCGAGGAGATCTTCATCCGTCTTTGATAACGTCCATGCTTCTGCGCCATAGAGTAGGACTGGGATGATGAGGGTCTTATATAGAATCTCCTTAGTGTTTCTTGACAAGGCCTTACTTCTCAGTTGCCTTCTTAGGCCAAAGAAACAGCGGTTGGCAAGTGTAATTCTTCGCTTGATTTCTGATGTGATGTCGTTGTCAGAATTTATAACGGAGCCGAGGTAGACAAAGTCCCTAACCACCTCAAAATTGTAACTGTCTATCATGACATTCTGTCCGATTCGTCGATGTTGTGTGTCCCTTCTTGTTGACGGCATGTATTTTGTTTTGCCCTCATTCACCACTAAACCCATTTTAGCCGCTTCTGTACTAATACTGGCAAACGCACCAGTGACAGCTCGGTGTGTTCTGCCAATTATGTCAATGTCGTCCGCGTATGCAAGTAGTTGCACAGACTTTTGGAAGATTGTTGTGTTGGCTTGCGAGTTTCGCACAATCTGCTCAAGAATGAGAATGAGAATGAAAGTCACACTTTTGACATCAAAGGTCTCGGTGAGATTGTGTTCGACCTTTATGGAGCAGCGAGCGTTCTCCATCGTCATTCTGCACAATCTGACAAGTTTGGCATGGATGTCAAAACTAGACATGGCTCCCTATTATAGCTCGTCTCTATAAATGCTGTCATATGCGGCCTTAAAATCGATAAACAGGTGGTGGGTATCGACTTGGACTTCTTGGGTTTTTTTTTTTTTTCAGGATCTGCCGTAGTGTGAATATTTGGTCGGTTGTGGACTTACTGGACCTAAAACCGCACTGATAGGGTCCAATCAGTTCGTTGGCATAAGCTTTCAGACGTTCGCATAGTACGACAGATAGGATCTTATATACGATGTTAAGGAGACTGATGCCTCTACAGTTGGCGCAGTTTAGAGGGTCTAATTTCTTATGATTGTGTTTGGTCAGGTGTTCAATAAAACAGATCTATTGTTAATATCAAGTATTTGCTTACAAATTTCGAAGAATTTTCCAAAGCATGATATTAATGAAGGCTCATTACGAATGCAATATTTTTGACATCAAAGGTCTCGTTTAGATTATTTCCGATATCATAAAGGTTAACTCACTTTAAAAAGAAAACCTGACTCTTTTACAGCTCGTTTCTATGTATAGATCTGGACTTCTTTGACTATCCCCAGACTTTTCATTGCTTAAATTAAGTTAATTCATTTAAGAACCTTTCAGAATGGTTTGGGCGCTACAGCGTCCTGTAGTTCTACTTCCTAATAGCTCTTCCTGTGTCTGATTCTTTTTTTTTTAACGAAATTGATCTTCCATTGCATACCATATTCGAAAGGTTGAATTTAAAAAAAAAAATATCTTCAGACAGTGAAAGCCTCGCAGGTTTTAAGACAATTTTTTTTTCCAAAGGTTTAACTTAGGACTTCTTGGTCCGTAGTACAACATACAATAACTGCTACAGCATTACATTGATTATTCTTTTGCAAACATTCATCGGAACAGTTTTCAAAAAATGTCGTATGTCGTTCTTAGTTTATTCATTTTATTATGCATCTTGAATTCATATCATTTTTATTAAGGCCCATCTAAATATATGACTTATGCGTCCGTTTAAGAATATCTTCTTGTAGAAAACATATTTGAAATCTGTGTTCTGCATATTTGATTGTAATGAATCCTTTGCAAGGAGAGTTGCTTGACGACCCACCAATTTTTTATCAAACCAGATAAATCTAACAAATGGCGCCCAACAACAGGTCTGCGGGCACAATTTTGTAGTTTGTTGCACGTTGCAACCTTCTATAGAATACGTTTGCATTTTTATGCAGCACATACAGCGACAGCGAGTCATTACCAAGTGCAAGCGCCAGTACCTACGTATTGAAAATAGAAAGTACATATATGCACATATCTAAGCATTTATTTATGTCCCATTTCCCATTTGAAGTATTTCTGAACCTACAGCAACATCGGAGCAAATGAAGTTCGCCTTAACGCAATAAAATCAATCGACTGAAATGTAACAGGAATGGGTGTGTAGCGTAGGTATACATTTCATTTTTATTTCATAAAACACCCAAACTCATCGATTTTATAGCTCTTCCGCACCCATAATCTGGAAATGGAAAATCTTCTTCAAACAGCTGCTGCTCCCGAACAATTCTCTGGATGGGCATACTCTGTTGCTAAGCAACAGGTAGTAGTAGTGCCAGTGCCAGCTGCCAGCTACCAGTAGGCCCACTTTCTCACCCAGATGAACAAAAATCAAAATCACCACAAATCTAAGTATACAAGAGAGAGCTCACCAAGCTTGCGAAATTTCCCACTGAGCAAACAAAAAAGAAAATCTCCCACCATTAAAGAGAGAACTGAGCTAAAAAAGCTTCAAGATTGAAGTATGCATTGCATAGGCATTCGCATTAGGCATACCAGAACCAGATACCACTCAGCGTCAGCACTCAGCAGTCCGCCCTCAGCTCAGCACGCCATCTATTCCGAGGTGAATATCTCGGAAAAGTCACCCTCTTACCGGCTAAAGCAAGCATTAGCAAAGGGTTCTCAGTTCCCACGAATTCCCAAAAGCTTTTTCGTGGTTTTCCTCTTGAAATTGAAACTACCCGAGAGCCGACAGCCGAGATGCGTTTTTCGAAAATGTTTCCAACACAGTTTTCGTGCAGCTTTTTCATCGGAATGACGCGTTGTCGTCTCGCGTGTTTATCGTCGCCGTTGAATGAATTTTTGACTCCGCCAAAGGAAAAGTGAGAGATGATGTGGTGATGTGCTAGCTTTGCAGGAAAATTCCAGTCTTCCTCTTTAATTTTCGGGAGTAGATACATATAGTGATTTAAATCCTGTGGGAAACTGTTCGTTTTTCTTCGAAAACCTCTCTGTGAAACCTGTTTTGGAGAAGAAAAAAGTTTCAGTATTTTTTTTTTGAGAGATGTTTTGTAAATTTTCAAAAATAATATAAATTATTTAATATAATCCATCCACGCCATCAGGACGAGATCCCTGGGGACAAGGTAAAGCGCGAATGAAGTAATTTTTTGTTTAACTTTTCCGTTGAGTGAAGAAACCGTCGTGTCAAAAAAAAAAAAAAAAAACACACATATTCCTCTGACGAGTCCTGATGGCGTTTATATTTTTTCTCATTCCTCCATGTATGCCGTTAAATATTTAATAAAGTTAAAAAAGGAAATTAACACAGTATGGAGTCTCTCACGTGAAATGAAAATGAAATTTTGAGGAGCCTCCCTGAAGTGAAAATTAAGGCAAAGAAAAAAAGAAAAAGTTTCGCAAAGGACATTCTGTCATTGTGTCAATGTGTCATAGTGCGTGGAAAGGGGTGTGTTCCAGTAATTTATTACTTTTTTTGATTCCCAGCAGATGTTGTTTTTTTTTTTTTTCCTTTCTGTTTTTGTCATAACTCAGTGTGACGTGTGGATGTTTGTGCATAGTTTATTGACACTTCGTATGTACTACTCATCAGATAATAAATAATTTACGTGTTTGCATATGCTTAATAGCAGTAGCAAGAGCATATAAGTGGATACAGTCCTTTTTTGGCAAAATACGATGGACGTCTCAGTCAGTGCCTAAATTGTCACTTGCCTTAACCCTCCTTCCTTCTAAGTTATGCGAAGGTATACAATAACGTTGAATATATTTATCAAAATGAGGGTGGATTCTTCTTGCATAAAGTAATTGCTTGACTAACCTCGTTATTTGGCTTACTAAAACATGGCCAAAGGGGGACGTAGATGTTTTCACAGAGGACTTGATGAGTGCTTGTTGAACTTTGCAGCATTGCAACATTGAAATCTAATAGCTTTGTCTATTTATTATTTTATAAACCATGTCTACATATCCTGATCCATATTAATACATTTTACAACTGTTTGCTTTTGCATTTTAGTTAAACAATTTTTGTTTGTACTGCTAATTGGAGTTTGAATTGTTTGAGCTCGGAATGAGTAATAAATTACCAAAATTAAACAAATTACAAATTTAAACACGAATTAAGTGGAAATGAAAGTGTTGTTATACAAAGGAATTTTAAATTTAATTCAACGTTCCTTCAACTTTAACACCGGATAATCATTGAACGCTTAACATTTTGCTGATTCTGAAAAAAAAAATAATAAAAATAATTAAGGTGAGATTTTAAGAAAGTTTGTGGAAAATTTTTGTTTTAAGATAATTGTATAAATGAATGAGTGAATGTGTAAAGTTCTTGTTCTGTATTTGGTAATGTGCAAATAGCTATCTATATAAAAAATGTAGAAAACAAAAATGTTTTAACATTTAAACTGTTAACCCCCACAAAAGGGCGTCACAGTGGGCCCACGAGGAGCTAAGTGGGAAATGTGCGGTTCACCCTACTCTACACACTCGTTAACATAACCTTACCGAAAATGATTTTATAAATAAATTCTTAACTTACTACAGCTATAAATAGGACCCACTTCTCAAAATCATTAGTTGGTCTGAACTTTGTTTTTGAGATTTTTATCTCAGATCTGAATCTTGTAAAACAAGTTGGGATTGAGGTATTTGAGGCATGAGGCATTTGCTACCTATGTTTAAAAAGTGATGAACTTTATTTAGGAGTACAGGTTTTGCTTTCATCATCATCATCAGGGGATCAAAAAGTTCAATTTTGAATGAGTCGCCAATATGGTTGTATTGTATTGTAGGTGATAGGCCCTGTACACTGCGATCAGAAGAGATCTATTGTGTTGGCCTTTGTTATTCAACCCAGGGAGCTGTTGAGGCTCTTTATAAACCTTAGCACCCTTCTTGGTTCCATGTTTCCAATATCTGCATGACTTAAAAGCGCCCTTTGCATATGGATCGCTCTGCCCCTTGCCACAGCAGAGCATTCGCAGAGTATGTGTTCCGTTGTCTCCTCCTCTTCTCCGCAGAGTCGACAAGAGTCATCGTCGGAAAGTTCAATTTTTTTGAGATGATATCTTAGTGGTCAGTGACACCCGTTAGGATCCTTAGATCTTATTTGCTTAGCTCAAGTAACTTTTTTGCTTTACTACGAGCTGGGCTTATGAATCTTTTTGCCTGCTTCTGTCCCTTGGATTCCGTCCAGTATTCCGGGCCAATATGATAAACAACTTCATCGTTAAACATTACGGAAGTCCAAAGAACAAATAAAATTTGCCTAGAGAGCTAGACGGTGTAAATGCAACTCTATAGATAAATAAATCGAGGATGCTCTGCTCACCCTAGATTGCAGGTTCGAGTTTAATAATAAACTAGGGGTCGCTCCGTGGTCGAAATTCGACCAATTTATTCTTTAAGTTCATTTTTGAAGGGGAAATGAAGGGGAAATATCGGAGCGCTTGAAAATAGGCAATCGAAACCATTTCAGGCTTCCCTTAAATTGCGAATAAAAAGTGTCCAGTAATGCGGGCTGTTTTCTATTTTATATCACAGGTAGCATAGAATAGATATGCAAAGTTTCATCGTTTGTAGTTCAACAGTTTTAGAGTTATGAGGACCTTAAGTTAGAAGCCAACATTTTGCTAGATTTCATATTGCCCTTAGTTAGGCATTCTTTAAATTAGCAATATGCCATTTTATTATGTTCTTTGATCGATGTTTAAAAGGACATTTTTCAATAATTTTTTTTTTTCCGCTTCCATGACCTCAGGGTCAGTACAGAAATAAATTTATAATTTTGTTAATTTTAGGACAGTCGCGTCCTTTTGGATTTCAGGTACAATTATAGGGAAGTTTAATTTTCATGGCCCTCTTGGAGAGGCATTCTTTAAAACAGCAATACCTCTTAATTTTGAATGAATTTTAAGAAAAACGCGTTTTGGATAAATGTCTTCTTCAAGCATTTCCATGACCTTTTTCTAAAAGATTTTTTAGATTTTCAAAGACATCTGGGTAAAAGAGCTTTGACAACACAATTTTCAAGGACGATCTAGAAAGATGTCCTCTCTAGTGATTTTAAATACCTTATGTACGAATTCAATAAGCTTTTCATAAACAATCTTTAAACACCCCAAATTCTCATCTAAATCCGATGGAAAATCGTCATAGTCGTACGAATGAATGATTCTATTCTATGTTCAACCTGTCGTTTCATTGTAGTTCGGAATAACCGCCCAACGAGCCATAAATAGTATTCACTTCATAGAGTCAAAAAGGCGTCAAGTGGGAATATCTTGATGGCAGTTGACGTCAGCTTTTTGTGAGATAAGGCATACCGGAGACTTCAATGTGTCGAGTGTTCCATTTGATCTCGTCGAAACCACGTCGCCTAAACAAACTTCCAATTTCCGGTGGAACAAACTCGGCTCCACGTTGACAATCAGCATCAGCCCATGTTAGTCTTTGAAAAATCACCGTCTGATTTTGGCTCAGTGAGTTTTTTGATACTCAAAGGTGCTGGGATAATTCCTCCGTTTGTTTGGTCCTTAATCGCCAATTCTATTTATTCCCGTAGCCATTCACCAAAAAGTGTACGTCGTCACTGAAAATGTTTTTTTTTTTTTTTTTTTTTTTTCTCAAAATTCGGATCGGCTTCGAGCTGATCTACAACCCAATCGGAGATGTGCGACGCACAAAAAAAAGTCAGAAGACTAAACAGTCAATAATTGCTTCTGCATACAAAATGGATAGTGTGTTTCTGCCAATTAGTGGCAATACCAGACATGTATCTCTGTGCGGTTGTCAGAGTTTTTAATAAATTGCGATAATATTTTGTATGTATTCTGTGTGCAGATGCAGAATGTCCTAGAGCTTTTTCCCTATGCAAACGCTTTTGTTAGGTATTTGTTAGCTTAAGTGGGTAATAGAAAATATAATTGAGTTACAAGTCGACAATGGACCCAACTGATGGTCTAAGTGAATCGCCACATGTCGATTTTACCCAAATAAATTAACTGCAGGTTAATTGGCATTAAAAATAAATACACAATTGTGTGTATGTAGGATTTTTAGAATTTGGCCTGAGGATTTGATGTCTCTATCAGGATCAGGACAGGCCTCATGCTTTGTCAGGCTTTTTCATTATTATTATTATTTTTTTTTTTTAGGTCAATTTAATTTTAACGAAAAATGTTTTTATTTGTCTTAGTACAGTGAGCTTTTCCCTCCTAACTGTCCGAACTTTTGATTTTTGTTGATGGTAATGTATTAAATGTATTAAATTATAATGGAAATTAATCTGTTTCCCTTTTTTGGTATGAATGGAAGTGCCATAAATTGTATGCCTAATAGGTATAGCTGAATTGAGCAACTTTCTCAGGACAGTTAATTATACTCTCTTATATTTGTCATGACGTTTGGCAGAGCTACAAATCCATATTAAGGCATCTTTTAAGTGATCAAATCCATTTGGATCTAAAAATATTGCAAAGCCCCTATTTTCGATCGTGATAAAGGGCCTTACTAATGTAATAATCATTTTAACTTTCACACTAAATATCTTGTAGGTCACAATATGAAATTTTGTATTCGCCATTCTAAGTTCGAAAAATCTAGCCGGGACACTAAAAATGATTACTAGTATCGCGGAAACTTTATTTTATTGTGCATTACTACTCGTATTCGACTTACAGGAAACAAATTGAATCAGTTATTAAAGTTCCATCTAAGCCTGTGATGGATGAAAAAGTTTCGTTCAATCCAGTTGTAGAATTTATTTTTGACAAAACAAACCCCAATTTACTAGTTGTATTCAATAAAATCTGAAAAAAAAAATCCAAGAACTGAATTTCGCCGTTAATTGTTTAAAGCATTCTAAAACAAAAAAAAAAAAAACACCAGAAGATAAGATTCAAGTGTTTCATCAGTCATCTGTGCATTTCCCCAGAAAACCATTGTCACTGTTGATTGCATTCACATTCATATAATGCATTCCTACTTTTATTTCGCTCCGATTTACCAGAGAAAACGACTGTGTGCCCGCAAATCAAAATCCCGATCAAGAAGAATCACTTTTGATAATTCCCGATTTTATAAAACAATTTAACAGTCGAGCCACTTATAAGAACTTCGCCTTACTGAAAACAAAAAGTGAAACACAAAACTTGTTTCAATTATCCGAAGTTCGTTCCAGACAACATACCGCTTAAGTAACAAAATAATTGTGGCAAATTGATTAAGTGGAATCGACTGTAATTTGATCATTTTAATGAAGCACAAATCTTATTGATAGATCAAAATATTTTTGGCAACTGTTGACTTCGTTGCGTGTTCTCTTTTCTTATTAGTTAGGAATTCCTTTAGCATAAGCGAGAGTTAAATACAGTGAAATCAGAAAGCTGTAGGAAATAAATCCCCAATGAAATAAGGCCCCAAATTTGGGGCTTATTTCATAATGAAATTAAAAATAATGAAAACCACTTTTTATTTAACACTGTTGATATTGGATAAACTAATTTAGATTAAAGGAACTTTTTTTGAACTTAACCTCGCACCCACCCCTTAATTTAACAGTAAACCCAAGCAGGAGGGGTTGCAGGGGGGCAGAATCCCCCCCATACGCATTCCATATCGGAAGGGTAACAATTAATAAAAAAATAATAATTTTGGGGTCTTATTTCATAATGGAATAAGACCCCAATTTTCATTAGGAAATAAGACCCCAAAAAAGGAAATAACATCCCAAATTGTATTAAAAATCTTTGTTTTTGTTTTCTCTATAATTTGTTGGGGCCTTATTGAATTTTTTTTTGCCTTATTTCATTTTCAGAGTCTTGAGAAACATTGAAAAATAGGCGCAGCAGTTTTCACAATAACCTCCATAAAATCCCCTACAGATTTGTTACATCATTTGTTACAGATTGGAGGTTTCTCATATTGTAGTAGACTTAGCGATTCTCAAAATATTTGTTTCTATATTTGAAATACAAACTAATTAAATAAGCATATTTCTGTAGTCCCATCTCAACTTTTATAGTTTTACCTGTTAATTCCATTTGAACGAATACTTTGTTCATCTTCTGTTTGATGGAAACTTTCCCAGCGATGAGCGTTGTCTTGACTGTTTCAATCATCTCTGATCTGGCTGACCATTTAAATTGAAATTGACCAAAGAAACACTATACCTAGACCTACTAATACCTACACTGAGTAATACGACGAAATTATTGTTGGCACGCATATCTATCCAAGTGGATCTAGCTCGCAGTTCTTTTCGATTTTCCTATTATAGCCGACGACATTTTTGGCAGAAGCATTTAATTAAAACCGCAAAAACATGCATCCTCACTCGACCTACAACAACAAAAGACTCGCATACACTACGAAATTCGGTGAGATGACCGGCAAACAAATAAAATCGGACAATATCCACGTCAATGTCATGAGAAACATTTAATTTGAGAAATCTGTCTCGGTTTTCACAGAATCTCTCCAAGGATTTGAATTTAATTCAGTGGAAAGAAAAAAAGAAATCCAATCCAACCATCAAACGACAAATCACTGAAAGATGTCACTGGAAATGGAAATTCATTCACAGAGTATCCCTTTTGCTGTGTCAGTCTAATAATGTATAAACTATACGTATATACACAGTAAAGGTGTATATTCCCAGGAGAAATTGTATTTCTTTTTCTACTGCTGTGCATCTTGCTTTCACTGGTATTCTGTGGGTACTTTCTTCGTTTATCTATTGAACGCATTTAATCGTCCAACAAATTCGGTGAAAAGAAATGCCATAGCAGAGAAACCAGCCCGACTACTAATAGAGAAAAAGTAGAGAAAGAGAGAGAGAAATATAAAACAGAAAAAAATAACAATTCTCTGCAAAAAGTTATTTTTAGCAGAGGAAAGGAAAGTTGGCAACAAAAATGTACTCGGGCGCATATAAACGTAAACGAGGATAGCAAGGATGTTGACAATGTTTGCAATGAGCACACAAAAAGAATTCTCCTCATCGGTGTCCTTTTTCATATTTACCCAGTGACAACTGTGTGTGAACGGGTGGTGTACTGAAAATAATGGTTCAACAGGATCTCTTGTGCGCTCGCCTTTGTGATTTACTATTTACACCCGAGACCACCCCCTAAAACTAAATGGTGTCCTTCAGGCGGTGTCAGTTGCTTCATCTTCTTCATCTTGTTCTGTAGCATAATTAGAAAAAAATAAAATACAAAATTGTCAAGCAAAGTCGTTGGAGAAAAATCAGTGAAATAATTATTTTAAGCCTCCTTTCAAAGTAGAGACCGAGATTGTGATGGTGATGATGAAGGTGAGATGGGGGTGCAAAATGATCCTTCCCGCGAGTGCTGGTAACAAGCTTTTGCTCCTCGGTCTTTTCCCCTGTGGAGCTGGTGTTTGAATCCGTGCTCGAGGTATACCTACCCACTTGTGAGTTGTGACTCTGTGAGTCACATATTGTCACACTCACAAGTTTCGCTTTGTTGCAAGTGTATAATGTATATATACATACTATAGGTATCCCCAGTCAGGTGAGGTAGGCGATGACGGTGGTTTAAGGTTTCATTTGTGTCTAGCAATCGTCAGGAGTTTAGCTTAAGCAGGTGGAAGTAATTTAAGCTTATTCGAGGGGGCGTGCTACAAAAGAAATAAGTTTGTAAATTGTTGTAAATTATAAATTGCTGTTAAATGGCTGTGACACAAGCGAGAGGAAATTCCAGCCTGAGGGCTGTTTGAGATAATTAAAGAATCTCCACCCAAATGGGAGTCAATTTTTGTTGCCATTTAATTAAGTTTATGTCAGCAATTAATGAATTGAGCTCACACCAAAGGTGTGCATTAAATGAGACCTAGCTTTCATGTAATGAAATAAAATACCAAGTTGGAGCAACAAGCCCATTTATAGGGCTCTGACTTCTCACAACCAGTGTTTTTTTTTTTTTTTTTTTTTCAGGCAGATGGCAGCAGCAACCAAAAATTTATTTTCCAACAATTTTATCCCAAAATTGTAAAGTTTTTTCCGAAAAGTATTATATACTTAATTTTTAAGCAACCATCATGGTCCAAAGGACATTCTTTTATCAAGTAAATGGGTAGAGTGAACTATAATCCGGCAGAAACTCTCAACGGCGTTTTTGAAAAACCGTAATTAGTGGCAATTTAAAAAAATGCGTTTGTCTGAAATGCTTTACTGTACTCGATTAATTTTTGACGCAGTAACTGATCGGACAGAATTAAGGAAACACAGGCGAAGTTTGATTTATGTTTTTAGGATAAAGTCGGGAGATATGGCACCCAGTTCTTGTTTTCGTTATAACTCAAAAAATAAAGCATTATTTTAATTTAAAATATAAATTTATTAACTCTTTATTTAATTAAAAAACAAAAAAATAAATAAATTAATTAATTTTTAAAAGTACAAAAGTTAAAAACGGTTCTAAGTAGGTATGTGCTTAAGAAGTAAAGCTGCATATTCACAGACAGGGTGTGTCATATTTTATGTTGGCATGTGAATATTGAATAATTAAAAAAACAAAAAAAAAAGTTTCACGCAGAAACCTCACTTATTTAAAATCAATCAACTTTCGGTTAAAAACTACCAAGCAAACTGTTAATATAGCTCCTACAGAGTTAGTGGATAAAAAATAACCGAGTCAACTTGTTCAAGGAAACTCGGTTAAAAATAATCGATTTATCAATTTCCCCTCCAAATTTTCTCGGTCGTAAACAACAAAGTCACTTGGTAGAATTTAACCAAGTTACTATGTTGTTATTGGCCAACCCACTTGTTGAATTTAACAAAGTTACTCTGTTGTTATTAGCCAAGCCAAGCCAGAAAATTTCCATATAATGAGGTATTTGGATTTTATTTATGTCTGCCATGCTTTTAGCCTTGATGATCTACATCTCCGTCTATAGCCAGTTAGACCGGTAACTAGAGAAACTACCATCCAGCTGGTTGTTCCCAAATTTTGGAAGTGGATGTGTACATATTTTTCAACTAAATAGACATTCTCCACCTTACAACTTTAAAGGAAAATGGGCACTCAATAACTTACTTACTACTTAAACCCCATAAAGTTTGAACTACGTATGCATCGAAGATGATAAAAAGCAGGTTTCCAGCATACCTAATCCACATATATGTAGTTTCCTTCCTAACATAATTTAGGAAGTTAGCGTGAGAGGTGCCTTATGAGGACAGTGACACATAACATCAAGGAGTCATCATATATAATAGTTTTACTTTTATTCAGAAAAAAATATTATACCTATTAGCTTAAAAAAAAAAAAATGTGGATATATTATATTAACAAATAGGTGTAGTAGTATCACACCATCGATCAATGAAAGTTGTTTTCGTAAATCTTAGAGAATTTAATACGGTATTTTGTGACAAATTAACTTGATTGCATTCGGTCATGCAAGTGTCCACGTAAGGGAACGTAAAATGTATGTAAAATCCTCCTACGTCCTTGGGAAATGTTTATTAAGTCTTGAGGAGCTCTCCGCAATCGTATATAATATAGGTATACTACTGGTGTTACTGAAGCATGGATGCCACTGAAAATACGTCCGCACTTATTTTTCGATGTTCTTGTGGTTTTGAAAAATTAGAATTAGAATCTTCTATGTCGTGACTACACCGCTGAGTAAAATGTAAAAGCAGTTCGAAACAGTAATCTTCATTGAGTTTGACTGAAAATGAAGTTGAAACTCTGAACTTCTAATCTAATTGACTGACCAAAGGAAGACTTCATTCTGTCTGTTCTATAAATAGGAAGGTCTAGGTAGTCGTATTCCATTCTGTGACACATTGGAAATATAAATGGCTACCTACCTACGAACGGTACTTCATCACGTAGTTCAATACCTTCAAATAGAATTTTCTATTTAGGTGTAATTCCCCAAAGGAAAACCCATCAACATCTTTGCACACATAAAATTGCACATTTCAAAATTACCTCAGCATAGCAATTCAATATCTCTATCTAGCTTGCGAAAGGCGACGCCGTAAAAGGAATTCCGCACCACACACGGGGATTAAACAAGCCCCATACCACTAACCCAGTTATCTTTTTTTCAATATCGCATCACAAACAATCTGCGACCCAAATCTCTTTGCAAGTGCCAGCACAAAGCTCATCGAAATAATCCCTCAAGAGGATAACGAAAAGTAAATCAAATCAAACCCGTACACAGATCCTTCACTTTTATGCCATTCCAGCTCTTGTGATGTGAATACCAAAAAGAATCGTCTAAACAGACACATAGGTATCGCACATTTATCTTGTACCCCACTTAAACGCGGTAATCCCTTAAATTGTCCTCTAAAAAAAGTTCCACATAATCCATATCAACAGGCCAAACGGCATATTGACAACCTAAGCGGCATATAGATTCCATCCCCGAGAAAAGGCAACAAAAATGTGAATAAAATCAAATTTATTTCGTAAGCAGAAAAAAAAATCCTTTTCACTATGAGTGATCTAAAAATCCCGCCAAAGGTCCTGTCCCCTTATTCAACTTAAAGTAATTTGCACCATAAAAATTGTAACACGGAAGCAGGCGGCAGCAGCGACGCAGTTAAAACAACGATGACGACAATGTAGTCCAAAATGGCGACAGTATGTCGCGCACACACTTGCGTAATAGCGTAAGGATGTTTAAAAGTATACTCAGTCAGAGAAGACCGTAAAAGTCTAACACTACGACCACCCACCAACCGCTATAGCTCAACCAATTTCAATCCTTAAATGGGTTCCTTTTCCCCACGGACCCTACAGAATTACTTTACGCACAAGAAAAGTAAAGACCCGCCACATCCCACATGACATAAAGAAGGAGCAACCCAAACGAAATTCACAAGAAAACTTTGCCAACGGTATCATTTCATCGGACTTGAGTAGAGAGAAACTGGCGCGGAGAGGCGGGCCACGGCCCACGGGCTTCACTTTCATGCTCTTTAATTTTGGAGGGATAATGAAACACAACCAGTCGGGTAAAAAGATATTTTTTTCTTTTTGCTTTGATTTTCGTCAACTATAACGGTATTTGTGTACCCGCAGAACGACGAACGTAAGAACGTCCTTTATTTGCTTTCTTCTTTGTCGTGTTTTCATATTGGAATTGGCTTAATTTTTAATCCGCAAGGAAACGGGCGCAAATATCGTATTAAATATTTAACAAGGACATTTGCGGCCGTGCGGGTTGCTTTTTATATACATATAATATATACGCTATGCAGGATTACGCTCTTCCTGATGGTTATGATGCGAGATGAAAAATAAATAAGACGAGATGAAAACGAACGGAATATCCAACGCAATCATTTCGAATTGGTTTCTAAAAGGCAAAAAGGACTCATGTGAATACGTATGATACCTACAACGGAAAGGAATATTTTTGATGAGACGGCAGTAAATGAAGTGCTACCGAAGGATATGAATAAGTCATTAGTTGTGTGCTGCTAACATATGAATGACTTATTAAATGGAACTCACAAAAGCACCTGCAGAGGGAACGACGTATATATATGATTATGTTCCAAGGGATATTTGGTAAACAGCAGTGACGAAATGACTTTGAGACGAAGTAAATGAATGCGATTCTGATTAGTCAAGTCAGTCGGAGAATAAATTTAGAAAACCGACTGAACAATCAGGGGGACGGGCTTAGAAAGTTTGAGAAAGTAAAAGTCCCTAGGAAGTAAGATAAATACGAACAGAGTCGGTGGGGTTGCCAAACTCTGAAAGGGGAAGAACAAACAAAACTTTTCCAGTAGATACTTAGGCCAACTTTTGACTTTGAATGTCTTAGCAATGAAATTTTTGTTTTGGATCCGTAAAAGTTACTTTTCTGACAGCCAAGGGATAGCAAACAAAAGTAATAAAAAATACATTTGACACAAATCACATGTCACATTTGCAAACAATGTCAAATGTTATTGACATTCACCTACTGTACAGATACAGTCTCTTCTAAAATGATGGCATTTTTTTCGGCTTTACCAACAACTAAGTTTAGACTCGACTTTAGCGGTATATACGAAATTAAAATAAATTGTGTTACCTAAGTCAAGTTATCTTTGACTTTCGTTCCGCAGAAAGTCGAGTCTAACCCAATATTTAAGTTTAAACGTCTGTTTATAAAGTCACTTGGCCGTTTTGAGTTAAATTAGGTAAGATGAATTGTTAAGTTCTTGAAATATGTTAGCAATTTCGTATCTCAAAATTTAAAGCTTTTTTTGTTTGTCTTGAACAGCAAATCGTATATTTCATTAATAGTTTTCTTCAATGCTCACTCCCTTTTTATGTTATAAATATTTTCAGGTCCGTCTGTGCAATGGAATTATTAAATAATGGACAGCAAATAAAAAAATAAATTAAATTAAATTTAATAAAACAATTTTTTGTCGTCGTATTTTTCAAACGGGCCTATTTTTCTTTTACACACTTTTCTTTTGTGAAAAAACGCAGATTCGTTAACTATACGAATATCCGCAAAAATATCCTCATCGCTACGCAATATTATTGAAAAAGCAAATAAATAGAAGATATGTACATAGGTACTCAAAATACAAACAACTGCCAATTTCAGAAAATTATTTGAAAGCTAAAACGAGTTTACGGTTTGGTTGTTCGTAAGGCCCAAAGTCAGCAGCCAATATAGAGTTTTTCTCGTTAAAGACCGTTTACAGTAGACTCTCGAGAAAGTGATCAATTAAAAACCAAGTCAGTTAGGTTGACTTTTGCGAAGGTTCATTTTTAACAAAAGCATATGACACTCCTATCCCACAGTATGTGTTAATATTAATTTAAAATGAAGTAAAAAAAAAATTAAAAATGTTTGCTATGTCAAATAGGGTCTCTTCTGATTTGATGACATGTATGTATATTGTACAATGTACATGGACATAAAATGTTGGTACACAAAATACGATTAAAAATGATGCAGTAGGCTTAAAGAAAGACTATTTATACTAGATTTAGTAGAAGAAATTGGTCTTTTCATTTTTTCCAAAAGCCTTCCTTCTGCCGGTTCACTATACGGCGAACAAGACGGCGTTTTACTAGGAAAAACTAATTTCAAGCAGAAATGCAAGCATGCTCAAATTTGTCTATTATCAAAATTGTTGTTCACATTTAAGAGATGGCATTATTAAAAATAAATTTGTTCATGTATCGAATGCTGACATTAATTGATGTTCACGCTTAGACGAGTCTACTGTATTTTTGTAGACTGCCCATTTGATGATTTTTCTACGTGACTTTTTCGCCATCTACCTGTAAAACCTGACATTTTAACCTAGTTTCACTATTTGGAGAGGAGACTCTAAATGACATCAGTTTTCACCAAATTGATCCGACATTTGAAAAGGCAGAAAGGAGGACAAAAGCAAGGACAATGCAAACAAAGCCTAGTTTCCCCGCTTTCCTCTCACGATTTGTGGTCCACGAAGGTATTAGTCAGTCGTCTGCTGTAGTTTTTCCTATTAAATTACTGAGAAAAAGTTGTAAATTTCTTAGGCCTCAGTTATAGCCATACGTAAAATGCAACAAGTTGGAACAGTATGAAAATGAGGTTCTTACGCCTTGGTGGTCATACCAAAAAATCTATCAGAAAAAGTTTTACCTACAAAAACAAGCACAAAAAGCCAACCACCACTGATTGGATTTCATCAGAAAAAAAAAAATCCTGACAGATGGAACCGTAAGAAAGTGAAATATGTATCAGTGGAATTGTTTTTTTTTTAATAAACTAACTTTAAAATTCATCAGCAACATTTTTTAAGACCAAGATTGAGTTCAACCATTAGGTCAAAAAAAGAGATCATTTTTACGGTGTCGTTTTACATATGGCTATAACTTGGGCCTAACATGAACATAATTTAAGAAATATACATAGTCCCCTATTAGGAGCAAAGCGTAGCTATTCAAAAATACGATACCGACCATATTGCGTTCAAATAGCAGTTGCTCTAAGTCCAAAACAAACAAAAAATATCGCCCGACTCATCATTAGCACAAAAAAAAAAAAAAAACAAATCCCATTCCCTGTGGTTCATCAGAATATTTACAAGCCTATTTCGGCAAAACAATTTCAAGGATATTCTCGACGGGAGGGCATATAAAAAAACCAAAGCAAACACGAACACAAACCCTCCTAATGACGACGAATGCGAATACAAACGTGGTAACAAAAATAAGATTACAGATAAATCTCAATCGGACATTCACAGCCAGCAGTCCCTTCCTAATTAAAAAATATTTTCCTCGGAGAAAGTCCTTACTCGGTGTGGCCCGCTTGTTATACCTACGCAACCAACACTCATACAATCATCATCAATATCGCATGCTACCCATCAAAATAGTTCAAAGACTAGCGTCGTCATTATCGTCATCAGCAGCACCATCATAGGCGGCTACTAGCTGATCCGACATCCGACTAATTGACCCAGTTTGCTTGTAATTAAAGCAAAGAGCGAGTGAAAATCCCCACACACATATACACCACAGTACGCAGCGGCAGCATACAGCCTGCCGACATCAGAATAAATAAGTTGATATTGCAGTAGCAGAGCAGCAACCCTTGCCTAGTCCTCTCATCACCATTATCATCATCATCATCATCATCATCGCCATCACAATCAACTTCGTCGTCATCGCGCCATCATCAGCAGTATCGCGTCATGTCCAGACTTTTCATGCTTTCGAAATCCTTACTGCGGTAGCAAAGAGCCTTTACTGGTAAGTAAATCTCAATCGTACAGCGTACACCTGCAGAGCGATGCCATTAAAAATCAATACTCACAGTACAACTATGGGGAACACAGCACATAGAACATCTACTTCACAAGTTCACCTCTTGAAAGCTGAATCAATCTGGCAGCAGTCAGTAACAACTAGCAATATAAACACGTGTGTAGTTGAACTTGTGTGGTGCAGGACGAACGGAAAATAAATCCAAAAAGGAGTTACGTATACTGAAATCCAACTAGTAGGATGGTTGTTTGTTGCATGAGTGAAAACAGGACGAACATATGGAGTGAAGTAAGTTTGAAAAATTAATGAACTGGGTTAGGGAAGTTCATGCTTATAGCTTCTTTCATTAAACCTGACCCTTGCCCATGGATGTGGAAATACAAGTGTTTTCCTGAGGTGTTGCTCTAGCCATGGCAAGGGATATCTATTGCTTAACCTCTTCTGGTGAGTAATGCAACACGATGACAGTTTGGCAGTATTTATGTCCTTGGATATCCTGTGAAAAGCTGTGCATTGTAATTTCCTTCATTTGTACCTGATCCTTTTACTACTGCTGGTCTTAGGACGACGATACTCTGTAGGCCTTATAGGATAACGAATCAAATTAAGAAAACGGAATGGAATTTCCGTACTGCGGTTCGCCGATGGATTCAAGTGATGTTTCCTTGATGAACTTTCTCTGTCGTCGAATGAAGTGAAAACAGCTTAAAATAGCAGCGAATTGGATAGGAATTTCACAGGGACATAGAGTTAAATATCGATTGTCGATGCTCACTTTATTTGAAAAAGTTATTGAAAGACTCCTTGCACATGGTTTGCGAAAGAGTTCAATCGGTCTTTAAAATTTTGTTGCCAGGAGACTCGATCCTTAAAAGATCTCCGCAAAAGTATTTAACGAAGTAAATTAATAAGTCTAAGGGTGTATCCCTTGCTTTCAAAAAAAGGTCGGTTAGTAAGCGTCTTTCGCATAGCAAAATCACCTAAACCTGATTCAATATTTGACTCTTATATTTATAGCATAAAATGCTAGAGCGGAAGACGTTCACCTTCTGCTGGAAGCTTAGTTTCTTTTTAAACACCCACTTTTCTTGTCTGTCTGGCTATGAAAAATAGCGCGTCGTGACTATATTATTGCATCACCGGTGGGAACTGATGAAGCTCTAAGATATTCCATTGGATACCTGGTTAGCTACAAGTCGGCTGAGACTGATAAAACCCTATAGGCCTTAAATACCAATCTCCCCGCGTATAGTAAAAGTCTGCCAAAAACTACTTCTTGCTCGCCAAATGTTGCCGGTCTCACTTTCTTTCTAATAAAAGGGCATGAAGTTACTGGTAGTGCTGTTAGCTTGAAAGGTTGATCTTCGAAGTCATTTCTCTTTGAGATGCAACATATACCCATCAGCGTATAAAATCCTCTGAGCCTTTGCTTCAAAACTGTGTAAATAGAATTTATGTCTTGACAGGTATATGAATTTTAAAGATTCGTCAACGTTCGTTTTCGACAGCGTTGCTTTTGACAACATGTGCAGCTCTGCGAAATAGAATGGCGTTACAAGTATTCCCCGGAACGAAAATCTGCTCAAAATCAGAGCCAAATGTTCAACTAGTCAGAATGCTTTAAATGTGACAAGACAGATGTCAGTGCTTTCGACGTTTTATTTAAAAGCACAGGCAGCCTCAATTAACTGACCATGGAGTCGACCTATCACAAATCCTATATGAAACTCATTTAGAAAATGATGAAGGTTCATTTTAAATAAGCCTACTATTCCCTGCCTATATTAGTGACTATGATTCCCTTTGCTGTTTCGAAGGGTCTGCTTTCAAATCTTAAATCCAGAACTCAGTAGCTCTGTTTTCTTTAAATGTCTCCAGACCAAACCAATGTCACTATACTGGGTTACGGCAGTGATTTATTTTCGATTGTCACCTCAACCAACTGTCCTCTTCGAATTTGCAGAATTGAGTGTGCTTAGTTGGCTTTAACGAACATTAAAAAAGGCGTCACTTTCATGGCTAAGAAAGAAATGATCCAACACAAAGTGGGGGCGAAGGGGTCAAACGATAAATATGCAGAGGTCACGGCAGAACAGACATTTTTGTAACAGCAATGTTGAATCAGAAATGTTCAATACTACTTTCGAGTATCCGTATAAAGAATTTAAAGAACTGAATCGAATGTGATCAATTTGAGGTCATTCTGATGGAACATCGCACACGGAATATTTGCTTTTATTTAATTGAATTTCACTTCGGGAGAGTTGTTCATTAATAATAATCATAATTAATTCTTCACAAATCAACTCGACATTGCAATCACTTTTCAATATAATTGACACCTCCGTATGGGAGGTGTAATAAATTTGATTTTACTAAAACATGTGCCATACAACTGTTGTTAAAATAAACAAACCAATGCATTACACATCCCACATTGTTAACCCCATACTTCCCAAGAATACACTCTAGTGCACTGAGGGAGCAAAGAAAATCCCATTCCCAGCCATCCACTTTAAATGCAATGCATGCGTGAAATTTGCCTCAAAAAACCATAAATCAACAAAAATAAGTGCATTCAACCATCCAATCAATGATTACCCATCGAAGGGGAGAAAAAGCCACCCCCACATCCACTCCGACTGTGAGGCAAAACAAAAATCAACAATATAACCAGAAAAATACAAACAAGCACTGAAATCCAATAAATTTCCGGTCATAAATTCCTCCACTATGGAGGAGAATTTTAAACATTCGCCATATAGCTCACAACTTGTCCTCGTCCTTTGCGTCCGTAGCACATATAGTTGGACGTTGTTCGGTTATTCGGTATACGATCAAAGTGTTCTTGTTAAACGTCCGACATCACTATCGAGAAGCGTTTTGTCCATCGATATCCGGTTTGACACGGGGCAATGCATTTCCGAATGACAGAGACCAATGCCACAATGTTTGTCAGTTTTCGCCATCATTTATCTGAGTGGTGTTCCTGGGAGAACAGCATTATTATTGCAATAGATTGGCGAACCTTAAATTTAATCTAATTTTATTTCCAACAACAACATATTTGGAATTTCAATTTTAAACGGGTAGCGAAGGCAACCACCTGCCAGTTGCTGGGGGTAAATATTTGCTTGAACGGTTTTCAATCAATAAAAGCAAATATTCGCGCAAAATTGTTGGCCATGGCGGAAGGGGAGGGCATATGAAAATTGAAATAAACAACAAATAGGAAAATTGCGAAAAAAGGGGAAAAAACAGGCAAATCTGCTGAACAGCAACTTTGTTTACTTCAAGCTGAGGGTTCACAGATCACAGCATCCCCTTCGGCTGCGGAAGTAGGATAAACATTTTAAGGGATAATTTATCTACTTGGCCTTGGGTTTGTATGTCAATCTTGACAGTGTTTACATTGCTTGGACATACATAACCATCTAACTGGAAGTTATTTTACGGGTGGGACAGGCCTAGACGGTCTTATAGATGGGATAACTAGATTGGGCGTTGAATGCCGTCTT
Source organism: Cheilosia urbana (assembly GCA_946477585.1). Classification (NCBI taxonomy): domain Eukaryota; kingdom Metazoa; phylum Arthropoda; class Insecta; order Diptera; family Syrphidae; genus Cheilosia; species Cheilosia urbana. The sequence goes on along the minus strand of OX297854.1, from coordinate 9,805,109 downwards.
TAGTAGCGGCATGATTGTGGCTTTGAGTTGCTACTTCCCAATGGGTATTGGTTTCGTTAAATTTAAGGCGACGAAAAGGAGTAAGATCTGTCAATTTTGTTCTGCCCTAATCTTTGGCCTGTGCCTTATCTAAGGAATATAAATAATTCTTTTTGAGTGAGACCCCTCAAAGCCAGAGGAGTTGAAAGCTTAGATTATTGTGGGGCAAATTTCGATTGTGATCGCCTGTCTGACTCATTTTCCACATAGATATATTGTAACATATCCAAACTCAAAGGGATTGGCCCGTTGATTAAATGTCGGAACAAAAGGCCGAAGATTTTGTCCGCTAAAATTGACCTGTGCTTTGTACTCTAGGACCGTTTCTCGCATGGATTGGTGTCTATTTGTAAATCAAACCTTTTTGGTTGTGCTATTGTGTCGTTAGACTATATTTATCGGAAACCACCAGGCATTTTGGCCGATTCTGTCGAAGGTGTTGGAAAGGTGATCCAGCAGAAAGCTCCCTCTACACCGAAAAGAAGTTTCTTAAAACAAGAACATAAAGAACGGTTATGGTCCAAGGCAATTTTTTCTTATTTTAAAACTTTTCATTTCATAAGTCAAGAACGAGAAAAAAGTACTAACATTTTCTTAATTTAAGAAAACAAACGTTTAGTAAGGCGTTTTGCCTCAAGAATTGTTTTCATCCAATAGGGTTCTTTTTCCTTAAATCGTTCATAGGTTTTCTTGGCCCAAGAAACTGTTTGCTTATTTATTTAAGTTAAATCGGAATCGATTTTCTTAAATAAATAACTTATTTTTGAATTCAGGAATAATTCTTCTTGATTAAGGAAAGGATATGTATGTTGGAAACAGAATGTGACCTTAAGATCATTTCTTGTATTGCAATAGTTTTGTTCTTAAATCGTGCAATATATTAAATTCAGACAAATTTAAGCGAAACAACATTTTCTTGAAATATGAATATTAAGTTCACATTCTGATATCAAGTACGGTAAAAGCCCTTTAATTCGGAATTCTTTAATTCGGAAAACTCGTTTATTCGGAAAAAGAAAAAAAAAACTGAATAAAGGAGAGTTTTAAATTTGTTTATGTAAAAATTAAATTAAATTAGCAAAAATGAAATAACGCAGTGATTGAACACGAATAGGTAGCAAATAGACCTCAAATATATAGAAGCCGGAACAAATTATCAAAATGTCTTTTGGGGGAGTCCCGGCAATACACATATAAAAATCGGGAAAAACTATATAAAAAATTGTACAACATACAACAGTTGTACTAAATAAATATTTTGATACATTTATATTTTTGTTTCTCATGTTTTTAGTTACAAAAACGAATCAAAACAAGTTTTATGTATTATTTGCAATCTTTTGTGTTAGAAACACAGCCTTCACTCTTCTGTAAGGTCACCGCTCCGCGTTTATTCAATAGTTTACATTTCAGCCTGAGAGAGAAACAAATCAGTTTTCTTAAATAATCCAAAAGCTAAACTTATTTCATAAGAAGTTGATTCTTTTCTGAAATTGCATTTATTGAAATTTTGTAACTATGTATATTGCTATTTTATTGTCTACCATTATTAAGATTTAACATGATTTTAGATCTAAGGGCTCATTCACCTCTTGTCTCTTGGCAGTTGAAGGCTCCTATTTACTACTTAATTTAACTTAAACGCATATATTGTTAGCTGAAAATTTCTTTTACGAATTTTACCGAAAATGGTCCTACATGAAATACTTCTTAATTTCAGAAAAAAATTGCTTACCTTTGCTATACAAAATTCGTTTCTTATATCAAGAAATATTTGTTCGTTTGTGTAACATGATATTTTTTAACAATAAGAATTATTTTCTCGATTGAAGAATAAATAAAAATAAATTCAAGTCGAATAAAGAATAATATCTTCATTTTTAAATCGATTTTTTTTTGTGTATAAAATAATATCCCTTTCCTGTTCGTGGACAGATATCACCTCGTTCCATGAAGCACTACGCGGTGGATCCATTTTATACTCCTTGACCAAGCTGTCTTCTTTTGACAACTCCATTAATGCCAAAGAAATCATTTCGCATCGGGACGTAGTTCGTGTTTCACTTTTCAAAACTAAAAGCGATGACTTCAATCAAAATATTATTTTTCCAAATGCTGCTCCCTGATTGGTAATACACGATAAAACGATGAAGCGAATTCCAACGATGACAGGGACAAATGAAAAGCAGCGAGATCCCAATGATATAATAATTTATTGTGTTACCGTCTACTCTGAAGGTCCAAATCCAAGTGACCGAGAAAATGAAAAACGCTTTACAAATTACCAATTACAAGTGAACTGAGAACGATAAAGTACTAAAAAACAGTAATTAACAAATAAACGAGAGAGTGTACTAAATTCAAATAGAGAGATGATTTGCTTTACAGTAAACGTTAGCATAGCAAGATAAGCAAGTAGGTAAATACATAATTCATTTGATTTCAATAACAGCAAGAACTTTATGTATGTTTATGTATGTTGTAAAATATTTGCAAGTATAGGGTATGATTGTTAGGTTGGTAAGAAAAAAACCACTAATATTTCCAAACATTCCGCCGCCCCTGGAACACAGTTTCAGCATAAGGGTAGAACTGCCAGCTTATGAATTGGACGAATGAAACTCCCGTTGGCGGTCCTTAGGGTAACAACTCGTATACGTCCGTCTTTGCCGGGATGAGTTTTAAGTACTCGTCCCATTAGCCATTTGCCCGGTGGTAGATTTGAATCCTTCACAAGAACTAGGTCATCGATCTGTAGATCCCTTTGTGTTTGTTGCCACTTTGGTCGATTTTGTAACGATGTCAAATATTCCATGCTCCATCTCTTCCAGTAGCCTTGAACCTTGGCTTGTATAGACTGCCAGGATGACAAGCGATTGGCTGGTAATTCCAAAGTTGGCTCGGGAACTGCAGAGTAGGGTGCACCTAGAAAGAAGTGTGCTGGAGTTAATGGGTCGATATCATTATCAGACATTTGACACAAAGGCCTAGAATTAAGGATAGCCTCCACTTGTGTGAGGAAGGTGTATAAATCTTCAAAGTTAAGCGCATCATCCCCTATTACCCTCCGAAGATGATACTTGACGGATTTTACACCCGCCTCCCATAATCCGCCGAAGTGTGGTGCTGAGGGAGGTATGAAATGCCAAGTAACACCCTCGCGTGCCAATGATTCTTCGATCAACGAGTTATGGTTTTCTGAGAGAACTAAATTATGCATCTCTGACAATGTACGAGCAGATCCACGGAAATTTGTACCGTTGTCCGAATACATATGTGATGGCTTTCCGCGGCGTGCAACAAACCGACGAAACGCTGCCAAAAACGCGTCGGTTGTCAGGTCACTTACCAATTCGAGGTGTATCGCTTTCGTTACCATGCAGACGAAGAGTGATATGTATGCTTTAGTGAAATGACATTTCCTACCAAGTTTTGTTTTAACAACGATTGGGCCGGCGTAATCGCATCCACAATGAACAAATGGTCTGCACTGCTGCACTCGTTGAGGAGGTAAATTTCCCATAATTTGGCTGGCGGTAGCTTTCCTCTGCTTAAAGCACGGTATGCACTCGTGAGATATTTTCCGCAACAAATTCCTGCAGCCGATTATCCAGTACTCCTGCCTGATGAGAACGAACAGAGTTGATACCCCTGGGTGCAGGAATCGTTGATGTGCGTCGATTAATATTAGCCTGGTAATGCGATGTTGCTTCGGAATTATAATAGGATGCTTAGCGTTGTACGATATATTGGCCTCTTCAATTCTTCCGCCTACTCGAAGTAACTTGTCCTCATCTAGAAATGGATTAAGATGTACAATTTTGCAGGTGTTAGGAAATTTACCATATTTCTCAAAATATGCAATTGAGCTTCCGAAGTAAACATTTTGTAACCATTTGAGGAGAGTAAGCTTCGCGTAATGAAGTTCCTGTGCCTTTAAATAAAGAGAAGAAGTACAGGTTATTTTACGAGAGTTCGATATAAACCGAAATATGTATGCGACAGTCCGTATTAATCGAATCCATGATGACAACCGGGTTGAAAGAGATTCGAAAGGATGTTCATCATTAGTCACAACCAACGATTGTTGCAACTGCTTCCGTTGTTCCAGCATGCAGTCCGGATGCTCTTCGAGTTCATTAACAACGGGCCAATTTCCAACGTTTTGCTGAAGCCAATGTGGACCGTGCCACCAGGTAGTGTGTTCCAACAACTTCGACGGTGGCAGACCTCGAGAAGCACAATCAGCGGGGTTGTACTCTGACCGAACGTGGAACCATCGGCTTCGTGGTATCGTAGTTAATATTTCCGATGTACGATTCCCTACGAATGTATCCCATCGACGAGGTGGTGATGACAACCAGGATAAGACTACTTGTGAGTCGCTCCATGCGAAAACATTTCGAAATGTTACCTTTAATGATTTTTGAACCGCTTCAAGCAGTCTTGACAAAAGTAGAGCAGCGCACAATTCAAGACGGGGAATGCTAAGTTGCTTTAACGGAGCAACGCGAGTCTTAGCAGCTACAATTTGAGTCTCGAAAAGACCATTGGGTAGCAGGAACCTTGAATAGATTACTGCAGCGTACGCAGCTGCCGAAGCGTCGGAAAAACCATGCAGCTGAAGAGAATTGTTTGACAAACCAATCGATCTAGGTATAGCGATTTTAGTAAGGATAGAAAACTCTTCCCGATATTTTGTCCATTGTGTTGCAATGCAGTCTGGAACCTCCTCGTCCCATTCTAACTTACGATGCCACAGCTCCTGGAATATAATTTTAAGAAGAATGACAGAAGGAGCCAGAAAGCCGAGTGGGTCGAAAATGCTAGCGACGTCTCTGAGAATTTGGCGTTTTGTAACGCATTCACTAGGGGTTAAGTTAAAGCGAAAACTAAAACAATCCGTCTTTGAATTCCAATACAATCCCAAAACCTTGACCCAGGGATCACCATCACTGTCCATGGAAATCAGCTCGTTCTGCCTTTCACAGTTATCCTTCAAAAGCTCTACGCAATTACTCTGCCATTTGCTGAGCGTTAGGCCACCTTTTGATAGAAGTTCTATTAACGAATTCCGTTTAATTAGCGCATCTTCCAATGTGTCGGCACCTGATACGACATCATCGACATAGAAATCGTTCTGAACTATTTCAGCTGCAGCAGGGAACTCCTTTTCGTAGTCCTTAGCTAACTGTTCCAATACACGAACGGAAAGAAAAGGTGCACATGATGTACCATATGTCACAGTGCACAATTGGTAATGTTCCAAAGGACCCGTAGATGAACTCCGCCAAACGATGCGCTGAAAATCTCGATCCTTCTCCGACACCCAAATTTGCCGGAACATTTTTACAATGTCCGCGGTGAAGACGAATTTGTGCTGTCTAAATCTCGAGCACACAGAAAAAAGGTTTCGCTGAATAGGAGGACCTACCATTAGTGATTCGTTCAACGACCTTCCATTGGAATCCTTAAAGGACCCATCGAAAACTACCCGAAGTTTGGTGGAGGAACTGTCGGGTTTAAGTACGGCGTGATGTGGTAAGTAGAACACATTTGTTCGAGCGATATCTGGCGATTCAATTTTGCGCATGTGTCCCAATGACAAGTACTCTTCGAGAAACTGAGTATAATTCTTGTGGAGGTTTTCATTTTTTAGAAATTTCCTCTCCATGGACTTAAGACGATTTATTGCACCGCTAACAGTGTGCGCGAAACTAGGACTTGTTTTGAATGGAAGATCCACAATGTATTTCCCGTTAGCATCTCTTTGATGTGTACGAAGAAAATGCTCTTCAATATCCCCTTCTTCCTTGGAGAGATATGATTGTGGATCTACTTCCTCAATAGTCCAAAACGCTTGAAGGATTGAGTCAACGTCAAGTATGCTATGATGCGAGTAAATGTTTTGGTGCCCATTGTCTGTTAACTGACCTGCAACAACCCAACCAAATATTGTTCTTTGTGCTATTGGATAACCTCGTTCGCTATACTTGAACTCTCCTTGAAGTATATCCCAAACCTTGTCGGCTCCTAACAGAATGTCGATAGAACTTGATTGGTTGAACAAATTATCTGCCAATTCCAAATTGGTAATGTGATCCCAATCATCGATACTAAACGAAACCGTTGGTAAGTTTGCAGTAACGTGAGGTAGTACATATGCATCAACTGAGACGCTAGATGATCCAAAGCGAGAAGCTATGCACATCGAAACCATTCCCCTAGATTTGCCTGCACTGGTAGTACCTATACCGCTTATAAGTATACGTGCATTTCGACGTTTCAATCCTAGCTTTTGAGCACACGATTCGGAAACGAAGGATACTTGGGATCCCGAGTCTAGGAGCAACCGCACCTGCTGATATCTACCCCTGCTATCTAAAACGTTTCCGATAGCGGTGGGCAATAAAGTTTGCGGCAGCCGATGCGCTTCGCTTAATGAGTGGTTGTTAACCAAACGGTCTGATGATAAATGAGACACAAACCGAGAGCTCGTAGGAAGTGGATGAACATGATTGCTTCCAGATGAGCTTGTTGGAGGTTGCGATACTTGGGTGCTTCCTGCCGAGTTTGTTGAAACCGATGCCATGATCGAGTCTAAGTGGACTAAGCTGTGGTGGCGCGTGTTGCACGTTTTGCATCGGGACTTAGATTGGCACCGAGCCGATGTATGCCCAGCGCGGAGGCAATTAAAACATAGTTTATTTAATTTAACGAAATCCCGTTTAGTCTGAATATCCATCGATAGAAAATCTGCACATTGAGGCAGCGTATGCGATTCACTGCATCTAGGGCAACTGAACGAAGACGAAGCATGCATACTTTTGACTGTCGTATTTTTACCCCTGTGCGACTCCCGAATATGACCTCTGCAGGTTTCCAAAGCTTCACACCGTCGCTCCAAAAATTTCAGAAAAAAATCCATTGTAGGGTAATCCTCATCAACACAATACTCTGACCATGCCTGCCGAGTTTCAGAATCCACCTTATTCAGAATTATGTGTATAAGCCATGGGTCTCTATCCAACGAGTTTATGGACGTAAGTCCCCTGACTACCTCATCTGCCCCATCCGATATCCTGCGCAATGTGGAAACGTTCGGAGAAACAATGGATGGTAAATCGAAAAAGGTTTTCACAAAGTTGTTTATAATGTGCCGGGGTTTATTATACCGTTTTTCTAGCCGTTCCCATGCCTGGTCATATGTGGCATCCGAAATTGTTATGTGATTTAGCAAATTGAGTGCATCACCACGAAGATTGGATTTTAAAAGATGGAACTTTTGAGTGGGAGAAAGATTGGTTCGATTATGCACTGACCCCTCGTACATATCTCGAAATGTGGGCCAGTCGCGATAATTTCCCGAAAAGGGCTCGATTCTTATTGTTGGTAAGGGAGTTTCTACATGCTGCAATTGTGATATAGCAGCCGAATTATTTGAACGATCTTGCTGTTCCGCTAGACGAGCTACTGCATCTTCACTCTGTACTGTAATTTTGCGTTCCCTAATTGTAGCAAGTAGCACGGATTTTACCATGAGACATTTAGACTCGAACTCCTCACATTCTGCATCAGGATCTATATAATCTTCCTCTTCCGAAAATTCATACATAGCATTTTGGGTTGCTTTAAACTCGTTCCAGAGTTCATCAACCTTTTCTATGCGCACTTCCAAAGCCTCTACCGAAACTGTCTCTACTAATTTTTCCGTAAAGGAGGCGAGTTTGGTTAGTGAACCCTTGATACGACCACGCGTACTGCGCAACACAGCTAATTTTGCTTTCACACTCATATTACAAACCGCACGAAATGCCTTTGTCTAAGCGAATGCTAAATCGACGTGGCAAATGAAAGCGTACCGCTAGTTAATTGTCTTTGTCAAAGAACACCAAAGGCCACCGTTATTAGAACCAACGAACGAAACCCACGAAAGAAAGCCGAAACCAATATCCAGACAGCTGCACGAGTACTCCAAATAATGCGAAAATAGTTATTATATCAGAGCAAAATATCCGGCTCGATATGGACCAAGAAATGATTGGTAATACACGATAAAACGATGAAGCGAATTCCAACGATGACAGGGACAAATGAAAAGCAGCGAGATCCCAATGATATAATAATTTATTGTGTTACCGTCTACTCTGAAGGTCCAAATCCAAGTGACCGAGAAAATGAAAAACGCTTTACAAATTACCAATTACAAGTGAACTGAGAACGATAAAGTACTAAAAAACAGTAATTAACAAATAAACGAGAGAGTGTACTAAATTCAAATAGAGAGATGATTTGCTTTACAGTAAACGTTAGCATAGCAAGATAAGCAAGTAGGTAAATACATAATTCATTTGATTTCAATAACAGCAAGAACTTTATGTATGTTTATGTATGTTGTAAAATATTTGCAAGTATAGGGTATGATTGTTAGGTTGGTAAGAAAAAAACCACTAATATTTCCAAACAGCTCCCTTTTCGCCTATTTTTCTCAGTAATCCATTTTAATCACACTGTTGAAAGGAACTCCTTGCTGAAAGTACGTCCATCCATTATTGCCTGTCAAACAATACACATCAACGTTTCTTCATAAATGTGCTGGGGATGATTCCTACCCCAAATTTTATCCACCTAAAAACCAATGCCAAAATTCTCAAGAGAAATCATCTCTGCCGATGCGAATTTATTGATCTGTTGTTATTTTTATTAATCACCTTAGGCCAACTTTTCCATCAGCTCGAAGAGAAAAATGATCAACAACAACTGACGAAAGTCCCAGACTACGCAATTAATACAGAGCAACACTACTTCCTCGGCTAAAACAATTCCCAAGGATACCTCCCTGCACTAATAAATTTTCTCGTACCAGACTTAAGTGATTCCATTGTTTAAATTTTCTACGAGTGTATACTGTATAGGTGGAAAATAGAAAAATCAATTTGCACCTAATTTCATGAAACATGTTCTATATCCAAACGCATTCGCTTTGAAGTACTATTTTTGGAAGCGCGAGTGTATAGTATATCTATACTTGGTCGACGGCGGTGAACCCGTGTACCATTTACATTGCGGAAATTGCCGCTGTCTGTTTGGATTCCTGCTGTCAGTTGTCTAAATTCGCACTGGAGAACAGATATACTGATTACCGCCAAAAAAGCCGGTCCTTATAAATAATCAATTTCAGAAATATCAAACACACACACAAAAAAAAAAATCTGATAAATAATTCAATAGACATACCTACATAGTTTTCGTACGGAAATAGAACTCTAGTGGCTCGCCCATCGTCCTATTCCTATACCTATATATTGAATTTAGGTTTTAGTGTGTAAAAAAATAATATGCGACATTTTTTTGCCGAACCTGATCCTTTATGAAATTGAATTATTGATGTGCGGATTATTGGTGTGTTAGGAGCAGATATTCGCTTTTGGATTAATTTATATGGTTTTATTTTTTCCGTCTCCTATTACGGAGCGACCTATATATTTTGTTAGTATTTAAGGGGCGATTTATATAGGTACATGCATTTGATAAGAAGGTCATGCTAAGCATAGCAGGTTGATTGCTGCTTCCAGCTCAGTTGCTGCTGAATGTGCTCATGTGGTATTTGGAAATAAATCAATTTTATTGTTTGGGCTTTCTGCTGACAGTTTTGTAATAAATTTGTTGAATTGTATCGGGGATTTGAAGGTTTCATTGCTTAACTTTCGATATGTTTTGATATATTATTAGCACGAAGAGGTGGAGGGAGTGATTTTTACTGCGAAGAACTTTAGTGCACGCTTTGCTTTTGTGATACAAATCAGAGGATTGTCGATTATAGGTTTTCTTAAGACATTTTGACATATATAATGTTAAGCTGGTTTGAAGGCTGTTTAATTTTTTACAACGACCTACACCTTAATTCATATTTGCTAAGGCTGTAGGAAATAAGGCCCCAAATTTGGGGTGCTATTTCATAATGAAATAACACCCCAATTTCAACTATGAAATAAGGCCCCACTGCGATGAAATAAGGCCCCAAAACAAAATGAAATAAGGCCCCAAATTAGGGGTTTATTTCATAATGAAATTAAAAATAATGAAAACTACTTTTTATTTAATATTGTTGATATTGGATAAACTAATTTAAATTAAAGAAACTTTTTATATACTCAAACTCGCACCCACCCCGTAATCTAACAGTAAACCCAAGCAGGGGGGTTGCAGGGGGGCAGCATGCCCCACCATACGCATTCCCTATCAGAAGGGTAACAATGAATAACAAAAAATTAATTTTGGGGACTTATTTCATTTCTTCTTTTATTTTTCAATTTTCATTAGGAAATAAGGCCCCAAAAAAGGAAATAACACCTCAAATTCTACTAAAAATCGTTGTTGTTGTTTTCTGTATAATTTTTTGGGGCCCTATTTCATTTTATTTTTGGGGCCTTATTTCGAAGAGCCATTTGCTAAATGTGAAGTATTTGTGCCACATATGCCTTGACATAGATTTCTTGATTTTTTAAAGATTTCTTTTATGCAGCTGGGTGCAAGGGGCTAACAACAGCCTTATAAGAGGCGTTTTTTATTTAACCAATATAATCTATATAAATCGGTGATCACAAGATCAAACTGTTCTTGTAAACTATAGAAATCTGTTTATTTAAATTCCACTATAACTCACAATCCCTATCGGTCTATCGGTTGCCAATATTTTATTTAACCCCCTTTCCAAAAAAAAAAAATCATTTCTCTGGCACTTTCTCTCATGCACTCCGCTATTTTGTCTTCGTCTCCGTCTTTTTGTCGATAAGCCAAAAGTATACTTCTTCTGCAATGTATCCCTAGATCAAAGTGTATTTAAGATACTTCCTCATGGTCAGTATTTATCAGCACGCTCTGTCTATACTGTATGGCAGTGTTTTGTGTTCTTTTGCATTTGTTTGTGATAAAAGTAAACAAAAAAATTGTCTTAAGTGTTTAAGACATCTATTTACTGCCAGAGTATGGGTAGCAGCGATGGATAGTTTATGTAGCTTTGTGGATAATACTTGTCACCTTGCCTCTGTCAGTTGAAATTGTATTTCCAACGATGTTTTTTGGTTTATTGATTGATGGAGGGATATTTCTTTTTTAAACTGAAAATATTTATACATATGGCGATGGGACTTGTATGATTTTAAATTGTGATCTATAGATCTTACGATACCACACGAATATTGTAGATAAACCGATTTATAACAAGGACATAATAAATTAGAAAAGAGATTGGGAAATATTCATCGGAGATATAATGTGTAGGATTTTAGTTGGGTGACAAAATGTTGACATAACCTTAATGAAACCTAATCTACATTTAGCGCTTCATTAATATTCGTAGTATCAAGTTTTCCTTAAATAAGTTTTGACATACTGCGCAGCACAGGGGCTGATCCATAAACGAACTACGGCACGAAATATACTTATATTAGGATTCATCACTAAGTCCGGTATCATGAGCGAGCTCTAAATGGAGGAAATCACAATAGGCCCACTCGTGGCCGCAGTGATATGGCAACTTGCTTCCATCTCCCACTAACAATCAAATCTAATCTACTTTTATTTTGTATAATGTGTGGGAATGCAGTTTGCTGGGCTACAGAACGAAAGGTATCAGGTTCGATTACGGGAAAAACAAGTTGCAGCTTTAAGTTTTTTCCACATTAAGTGAAACGAAAGAGAAGTATGGGACGTGAATGTGTATGTAATCAACAGCGACAGTGTGTTTCTGAGGAAATGCACAAGTGGCTGATGGACGTATGGTGGTTTTTGTTTTAATGGTTGTTATAGTACCTACGTTGAAACAGTGATACCTACAGTAAGGAAGTGGAACTTTAGTATCCACGCTGTTGAATTTAATTTTCTTAAATTGGTGTTTTAGGTAAATAGATTTGTTTGATTTATTGTTTCACATTGACAATGATTACCGCTTTTATTGGAAATTACACCCATAGCAATTTTCTGGTCCGATTTGGATTTTAAATTTAAGTGACTTACATTTTACTTCGTATGTCTTCCATTACCATTTTATATCTGGAAGTGCCCGTCTTGATAGAAATAAGTTTGAGAATATTCTTCGAGCTGCTGCATCAGTAACTTTTCTGTACTTAAATCAAAATTATAAAGAATGGACAATGAAAATAATTGCTAAGGATTGATATCAAGTTGACAACTACTTTTGGTTTCAACTGCTTCTTGAACCACGTAAATCCGCTGACATCATATGAAGTTTATTAGTTAAATTATTTTAGAAAAAATTAAAAAAGGCAGACGGAAAATGCGAAGCCACGACTTGGCTTTAATGGAGCTCGGCCACTATATAGATCGATAAAGTAAGGTTTTTGGTTGTGTCTTGTTCAAGTAAAAATGGGTACATTCTGCGTTGTGAGTGTTAGGCGAACTCAATGGAATGTCAGTTTCTAAAAGCAGTAGAGCGGTTTGGTTCCTAAATTCCTACTGAAGTTGTAATCTGTAAAGTTTCTTTAATGTTCGATTTATAAGATTTTATTTTCCTGCAGGTTTTATAAGAGCCTATTGGTACATTTGACAGTTTTCGTATGCCCTTCATTGATAGACAGATTTCGGCACTTAGATCTTGGGTTTGATAATTTTTTTTCTTCGCTATTGCAAATTCTTTCATCCCTCTGTAAAACTCACAACTAAACGACGTTAGTTAGCCCTGAAGCCTTAGGACGGCATGTCAAGATTAAAGTCTTGAGGCACTTGTTTCCAGCAAATTATTTGTTGTTAGCTAAGTAGAAATGGTGTCATCTTAAAGGGCTTGCGATGAGTATTTCAATATTTACCGTACATTCAAATATCTGTGACGATCAGAGCTTGAATTTTAGGATTTATTTGGCCAACTATGTACTTGTATAAAAAATACAACGTCGTTGAAAAAAAAAGTTGAAGTCTTAATTTAATTTAATTTCCTTTAAAGTGGTTTTGGTTTTGAAACTGGCCTGTACAGGTCTGTTCTAGCAGTGCAACCATTATGTGCACATTGACGAAAGTATATTTGCGGAAATTTTGGTTTTCGGCTATATCAACTGACTTGAAGACGAACTGAAAAAAATCAGGGGTCGAATTACCGCAGCCGTGAGAAAGCGTTTGTGGATCTTACAAGCAAAACAATAACAATTTCAGTCACGTAGTATTCGATCACCTGTGCGGTAATTCAACCCCAGAGCGCATACCGCTTCCAAAGGCCTGTAGAAATTTATAAAGCCTCCCAAACTTTCCTGTCAAGCTATTTAGTATCTGTATTCCCTGACAGATGTAAATTTTATTGCTGGCCATGAGCCATTTCCATGTCAAATGAACTGAGAGATAGTGTCAATACAAATTGATTATTCATTATCTCCTATCCGAAATTTAGCTTGATTCGCTTTGTCTATTCGCGCGCATTTTACGCCATCAATTATTACCGCTCATAAAACTGCCAATGAGCCCAATCGATTTTTGTTCACAAATTTCAAACAATTCTCCGCCTAATTTCGCTCTGTTGGTATTTGATGTCCTCCCCCGGACGGCCGATGGAATACAGTTTGTTTTGGATTTCTATCTTTTATGTTATCCGGCACAATAAAACATTTATGAGATTCGTTTGTTGTTCGATGGAGGACGCGTAAAATTCTAATTCTCAAGTTGATGAGATTGTTGATTCTTCAGACAAAGGGACCACCACTGGGACCACTATGGAAGGCTATTTATTGAACTCCATCAGTTTGACAGTGCAATTGAAAATGTGTGTTCACACTCTTGGGTTAGTTGGCGAGGTATTCTTAATTAAACAAAGAGTGGGATTGTTTCGAGAATTTAAACTGCACTTGCAGCAATTACACTCCTGCACAGTCATCCTTATCCGCCTCCCACACTCGCACGATACAAAACAGTCCATTATCCGGTGCAAAAGTAATTGCACCTCGACTTTATTACATGTTTGTGCAGAGTCACAAATTGTTACCAGCAGTTAACATTCCAACCCCACGAATCGCCTCAATTTCATTACAACTCCTTGGGTACATCCTTTCCAACATAAGTCAACCGCCAGCCAGGCAAAAAACACCCGAAGAAGTTTTCTTCGTTTCTTCACCTATCTGCGCAGCGGGGCCGAGAACAAAAAAAAAAAAAAAAAAACAAGAACCAATAGAAGGAGCATTGGAGAGGAAAAGCAATTTCCTGCAGAATGTATCTACCGAATGTCCTTATCGCGTGACTTTAAATAAGCACACGTTCACTTTAGTTTCGCCGAACAAACCCTCCTGAGCCCTCCGCTTCAGATGCAAAAAGTCAGATAAGAATGTTTGTGTGTGTAGCACTTTGCACACGACAATGCCAAAAAGGATAAATGCCTAAGAAATGTCGGCTGAACGCATACAATTTTAAATAACTGCCGTTAACAGTTGGACTACGAAAACAAGGGAATAAAGAAAGAAAACCCAACCGGTCGGTGGTGGTGGGTGCAGATCCTAGTCGATATTGCAATCGAATAATTGAGATGAATTGGTTTTCTTGTCCCCGCACACCGCCTTGATAGTAATTAAGCGGCTGGAGGAGTAAATGTTTCTTAAATTCACACACGCGAACGAGGGAAAACGCTGGTAATTGGTATCCTTTCGGTGGTGGCATGATTGAATTACAATTTGTTTCGGTTTCCTGGAAAGTTTCTCATTTCACTGAACATGCAATTCTTGTGAGTTGTGAGCACTAGCACTTCTGGTGCGGTATAGCTTCGCTACAAATAGCAAACTTTCTTGCCACGGGCGGTTGTGTTGGGTAATTAATAAGCAGGACCATGAAGGATACAAAAAAGAAAGTCGAAAAGCTAGTCATCAATTATGCGGCCGCACACACGCGTCGAGTGCTCGAAGAATACCTTTTCGCCGGTGTTATCCAGAGGTGATCAGGGAGAGGAAAGTCAAAGAATTTGCATAGTGTGCGTGTTTAATTAGTGTCATTTGTTCGAAGACTTAAAGCCTCACCTAAGTTGGCGTGTTGTAGATGTCCTTAGCGCTTGTGATTTTCTTTGTCGTTTTCAATAGTGTCAACTGAGGGTTTTACTGACAGTATCCGATTTCGGGAGCTCGCGTATAGAGGCGTCACTTTGAAAAGTGGTCGTAAAAATAACCGAAGTAGGTGTAGCTAATACTTACATGTAATCAACGAACTATGAAGTAGGTGCTGTTATAATAGTCGTTTGATGTTGAATTTTCGTGTTACATAATAGGAGGAACGACGTTCTTATTTCATCGAAGTTCGTAGTAGGTAAGTAGGTACTGGTGGTGCGATCGTTAGAATAAGGTTTTTTTAGAGGTTAAGGCAGGAAGGCATTCATTACGAAGGGTGTTTTTCAATGTTGAATCACCGGCGAAGCACATCTGAGCGATATCGTCTTTAAGTAGAGAAGTAACATCTATCCAAAAGCGAAGGGTTCTTGAAGACTTCTAGATTAGCTTTTGAAATAAAGTGCACGACTGGGGCAAACGAAACTTTCTCGTTGATTTTATTGGATAGGTAGGTAAAAATCTGAGAAGCTATGCTAGGAATAGTGTTAAATAAAATCCACTTTTGAGTTCTATTAACTTAAAAGCTCTAGTAACAGAAATTTGTCGCAAATTCTGATTAGAGAGTTTTAACGAATACTGTTCTATTTTATAAGCTTTCATACTTTACAGGATTTTTGGGGTAAGGTATGTGTTTATTTTTGACTGGAATAACGCTGGTTTAAGTTGTCAATGATCCGCACATTTTGTAGGAATTCAGATATTTGTTTTTGAATTTGCATTAGCAGTTCTAAACTAAATATCCCGATGGACGTGTGTGGGGATGCAAATAAAGTGAGATTATCTGATTGTGTAAACTCCAAATTTTTTAAAGTGCATATGCCATATTGCTAAAACTGAGTTTTGCGTTGCTGTTATTACATTTTTAATGACAGTTGCACTTTTAATTTCAACGTGCGGTGTTGAGGGTTAAAAATATATATAGGTGGCGCAAAAATAACCTTCCGATGTTTTTTTGGCTCTAATTTAAAGAAAAAAAAGAAAAACTTTGATTCTTCTTGTGGATTATTTTTATTTGGTCTTTTAATTTTTTTTACATCAAGTCGAGAATATGATGTCATGAAAATGGCTGCCGCCACAGTTGCAGTGCACAGCATAGTAGCGCTCACCATTCACAGTAACCGTTTGGCCCGCGACGTCTTCGAAGAAAAAAGGCCCGATTACTCCTCCAGCGAAAACAGCACACCATACAGTGACTTTGAGCGGGTGTAATGGCTCTTCGTGGGTTACACGCGGATTTTCAGTACCCCAGAAGCGTAAATTTTGCTTATTTACGTAACCGCTAAGATGGAAATGGGCCTCATCACTCATGATTATTTTTGATGAAAAATCATCTTCCTCTTGGTGGTGATTAAGGATGGCTTGAGCGTATGTTAGACGCGATTGGCGGTCAGCAGCTAACAGCTGATGCACCGACTGGACTTTGTACGGAAACATCTTCAAATCGTGTACCAAAATTCGCTGTAAAGACCGTCGACTGATACCCATTTGCAGGGCACGTCGTCTGGTCGATGTCGACGGCGCTTCCATGACATCTTCGGCTACAGCAGCAATATTCTCTGCAGAATGGCTACTCCGGGGTCTGCCACGCCTGGCAGCATCTCGTGTTATGCCAGTCTCTTGGAGGCTAGCGGCTAAACGTCGCAGTGTTTCACCAGTAGGCGTTGGACGGCTAGGAAATCTGCGACGAAATTCACGTTGTGCCAAAGTCACCGACCGATTATTGCTAAAATAAATAGTTACCAATATTCCGCGTTCTGGAGCAGTGTAGCGTAACATTGTTTATTAACGTGTATTTCGCATGTGTTTACTACACAAATCTCAAAACAGAACTGACATTAGGGGCCAATCGCAAAATTTATAGCATTTTCTGATAGGAGGATTACTTTTGCGCCACCTTGTATAACCACAGATCGGCTTTTGGGTAGTTATTTTTAAGAAATAATTACAAAACTGATTTATTGCGATTTTTATGAGAAAAAGCAAGTACGGGATCTTATTTAGAATACTTATATTATCTTTAATATGTATTTTAATCAAAATCTTTAGAGTGTTTTTTTTGTAAAATTAGGCTGACAAAACCGTACCAAATGTTGCAATGTTTAGTTTGAAAAATATTATTGCTTAACTATTCAGCTGAAAACTCAGTATGTAAAAGTTATTGCTCGGGATGTAAGCATTACTTTTTTTTTTTCAAGTTTTATCGAAGTCAAAAATGGGGTTTTTGAGATATGAGCGGTTTTTTAAAATTAGCGGTTTCGGTGATTCGTATTGAAAATTAAGGACATCAGTACTAGGTACTCTAAGTTTGCATTTTGGTCAAAATAGTTATTGCCGTTTTTTGGTAAGCTAAGAAAAACTAGATTTAAAAAAAATTACTTTTTTCAAAAATCCATTTTACGATAATACCGAGAAAAACTGAGTTTGCCATTATGTTGGAAATGACCATATAACCTTATAAATTAATTTTTGTTACAATCGTCTGGACCGTTTTCGAGATACATATATCCAAATTTCAAAAGCACCGCTACTCGAATTTTCAGCCAAAAACTGGGTATGTAGTCATGGTAACCTCACCCACTTAAGCTCAAATATCAATTTTGGTTGAAATCGTTACATCCGTTTTCGAGCAAATCAAACTGGTACGAATAGTTTGTATGGGAAGTACCATTAATATTGAGGCTACCTTGCAAAATTAAAAATGGCCCCGAGCCCTGAGCCTACAAACTCCAAATCCGAAGTTTGAACGAAACTCAATCAGCCGTTTAGGCAGTAGGCCTGCGGGACAGACCGGATAGAATTTTGCGACCCACTTTTTTGAGTTCGTCTATTATCCTAGTGCCAGAATTGATTAACATCTCGAGTTCGAAATTTTGTTCGAATACAATATCTTTTTCTTACTACTAAAAAGAAAGCGCCTTTAACGACTACTATGTTATCAAAGTGAAATAAACCGTTCAAAACAAAGAAACGTAGAATACAAGTGCACTGCAGATACCAAGCTTGATAATTTTGTAAACAACTAATTTAATACTGCCTTGCAGATCTTTTATTGAAAGTCCATCTTCGGTAATTTTCTAGTGTCGAACTCTTTACATATTTGAGAAAGACTGAAAAGTATGTAACTTGTAGAGCATGTAAGTTCATTCATTGCGATAACATTCTTAGAAGAATGAGTAATGCTCTAACACACGTCTCAGAATGGTGTAATACAGAAGGTTTATCCATAAATCCAAACAAAACCATACTAGTTCCGTTTACTAGAAGGAGACTGGTGTATCTAGAACCCATCATCCTAAATGGAACGACAATAAGCTACTCCAACGAAGTTAAATATCTCGGAATCATCCTTGATAGGAAACTAAACTGGAACTCACACATCAAATCCGTCACAGAGCGTGCTAATAGAGCCATGTGGGCCTGCAGGCGTCTGTATGGCAGAAAATGGGGTCTTAATCCCAGTATGATACATTGGTTATATACTATGATGGTAAGACCCATTATCTCGTACGCGGCAATCGTCTGGTGGCCGAAAGTTCGTGAACGAACTACGGCAAATAAGCTTCAGAAGCTTCAACGAATCGCCTGCCTCGGCATTACGGGTGCCATGCGCACCTGCCCAACAACAGCACTTGAGGCCATTATTGGGCTCTCACCATTGCAATTTTTCATCATGAAGACGGCCGAAAGATGCGCCATTAAAATGCAACTAGAATATAAGTTTAAACCAGCTGATCATGTGGGGCACCTGGAAATACTTAAACTAATCCCAAACTTGGACATGTTCTGTACGGTCCCAGACACTATGGTTAGGGAGTACAGCTTCGGGAAACTATATGAGGTACAAATTCTCGAACGCGCTATTTGGACCAATGGTGTTCCAACACTAAGCCCGAAAAGCATAGTATGGTACACTGACGGATCAAAAATGGACTCCGGAGTTGGAGCTGGTGTTTTTGGACCCAACACCAAACTATCTATACCTATGGGAATGAGTCCCACGGTTTTTCAAGCGGAAATCCACGCGATCGAAACCTGCGCTAATCTAATCTCAAAAAAAGGTATGAAAGGTGCAATTATTCAAATTTTCTCAGACAGCTTTACTAGCTTTGGCGTCCCACACAATTGACTCCAAAACAGTTAAGTGTTGTCACGATGCTCTGCAAACCCTTGCGATACACAACAAGGTAAGACTTGGCTGGGTGCCGGGTCATCAGGGTATTGCAGGCAACGAGCATGCAGATAAACTAGCTAGGGCTGGTTCCGAATCCTCTCTGTGCGGACCAGAACCATACTGCACAGTCAATTGGACCTCTGCGTTCAGACAAATTAATGTTTGGGAAAAACAACTTCGTCTCAACCACTGGGAACATGTCCCTGGTCTAAGACAATCCAAACGTTTAATTAAGCCCTACTCCTATAATGAAATCCTTAGACTCAGTAAGGAAAACATAAGAAAGCTAGCGGGCTTCCTCACGGGTCATTGTGGCCTTAGATATCACCTCAACAAAATGAACCTCTGCCCGGAAGCAGAATGCAGATTTTGTCTAGAGGATGTTGAATCCTCTGAACACATTCTCTGCGACTGCCCGGCTTTTCATTGGTTAAGAAAACGTGTCTTCAATAGAGAGACCCGCACACCAGCAGGTATAGCACATTCTGCTTCTAAGGACTTATTGACCTTCATTAGGGAGGTCTCACGTCTCTTAGATTAAACTTTCCCCACTGACACAATAGATCTTTTAGGTCGCAGTGTCAGCCTAACTGGGCATGGGAACAATTTAAAAAAAAAAAAAAAAAAAGTTCATTCATTCCTAAGGTCGATGCTGAGGTTGTAGTCCTTTGAAAAAATGACTTCATATGACTTCCAAAAATCTAAGTTGGCTCGTCCGGTAACAATTAAAGTCTATTCAAATGGACTTTTACGAGACGTCCATTTACATGGTGCGTCAAAATAATTTCCTATATTTTCAAAACGCACTTAAACCCATTTTATGAATAGACATTTTATTATTACTCAGGCAAACCTAAAGTTTCGCTTAGCATAGTTTTTGTAAAATCATATTACGTAGCTGACGCACACCATTGCTCATACTTATACACTAAATCAGCCCTTCCTATGTTGGCATCTAGATCTGGTAGGGTTTTTGACATAAACGGGAGATAAAAAAGAAATAACGCAATTTCACAAGAGGACAAATGGGAGGAGCTCATCCCGGCACTTCAAATCGTCCGTCTTGAAATCCGACCCGATTGTTCCTTCCTGTTGAAATCAAGTATTCCTTAAGTCCTATTTATCCAAGGGCAGATGGGTGTAAGCGCGAAGACCTCCGTGGAGATCGCAAGATTGATGAGCTGAGCGACTTCAGTCCTTCGTCTTGTCACGCTCGCGGTTTGTTTGGAAAGAAACAAATCCTTCGACCACGTCTGTCCCACCACATAACTGGGTGTTTTGGTTTATGCGCTAGAACCACCTACTATCGTCAAGGTTCATACACCTTGGTCAATATTCTATATTGCAAGATCGTTCACAGGTCTTCCGAAATCAGTTGCGGACGCACATTCATCCCATATAAATACGTTCAAATTGAAGGTAAATGGGACTGCCCTTAAGCTGTTCCAATCTAAAAGTTTCATTCTATATATAGCTACAAGTTTTTACAATTCCCATAGTCAAACATAAAATTTCGAGTTTCTACAAAGTTTGTCTAAACCTCGTCACCTTCCAAAGCCAAATCGACCGCGCCCTTCAAAGAGGCACGTATTACACGACACTTTCCACTACTTCGTAATTACATGTTCATAATGTCCCTCCGCCCGTTGTACCATAGTTGACAACAGTTTTGACACTTTAATTCAAATAATGTGTACACTTGACGTCGCGTCGCAAGTATGTGCACGTGTTGGAATTTCGAAATAACTTTAATCCGATGAAACCCATCTCACGTAACTGAGCTCTCGCACGACACGTTTCACTCGAACATTTTCTTCCGTCAACAGTATTATCCTACAAGGCATTTGCACACACTCATCCCTCGTATGCGTACGCGGCGTTCTTAAAATAGAATTGTCATAGGACGTATGCGTACCTACACTTCGGATTCACATGTCCCCAGGCCCAGATTACGTCACGAAACTGGGACACACTCATTATAAATAATAATACGGCGCGACATCCCATCATAGCACCGTCGTCAGGTGATTCGCGGATGTTATACATATATATTAGGAAATGGAATCGAACAACGAACTTGTGATTTATTTCCATTCAACGTAAAGGGCGACGAAAACCGCTCGTTGATCGCAGCAAAGTTCGGATACCTTATACGCTCTGCACTGTAATATCGAGGGCGGTAACCCGTCCACTGGGGGGTGATTCTTGGATGACATGTCATGACACTTTGGATGAACACGACGTCTTCCGTATACCAGTCGCAAATGGGACACATGTGTGTCATCACGATAGAGGGCAGGACGTGGTAGCAGCAGTAGCATTGCAGAGAACTCGACGAATCTAGGTTATGACGAACACTGAATTTCTGAGCTGAATTAGTTATGTGACACGAGACATCGGACCGACCGACGATCGAGTTTCCTCCGGCGGGTAATTGTGTCATGGATTTGAATACATTGGACGGTTGACTCAATGTGCGGTTGCCAAGGAAGTGCTACCCATCCAAGTTCAGGCGGCAAGTAAAACGTCATGAAATTTTCATAAGGCTTCAAAGGTTAGATGAGTCATCTCCTAGGAGATGGTTTTATTGATTGCATAATGCATATCTCCCTCGTTAGTAATTTTCCAATAGATCCAGCTATCCCTTTGGTCTTACATTCATCGGGGGGGCATGCAATTATCCTGACGGCCGTCGTTTCTTTGTAATATAACATATGTTTCACATCCTCTGGATGATGATGGCGAAATAGAGCTCCCAACACCTGTCTCATTGTAATAGAAAATATTATAAGTGGTTCTTTGTCCTCGGCGCATTTTCACCCAGCTGGCTTCCTCCCCATCTGAACGAACAATAACCAAACAGTGGTGTACCCCGCTTCATTGTCGTCCTTAGCTTGTCTTGCATTTAAGTGTTATTCCTCCGCTCCTCGCTGATGATGATGATGGTTTATTATTCATGCACACAGCCAACGAGAGAAAGAAAAAGATGATTACCATAATAAGAGGTCAGGATCATCATCGTCATCAGCTGGAAAAGTTTTATCCAGCTCTCCGGCTGCCGCTCCAAGTGGCCTGTGTGTCATGATTATTGTTAACGTGTTTAAGGGTGGAACTGCAAAGGTATATCATACACCAGGCGTGATGGTAATTGTCTGCCTTGATCTTCTTGCCGTGGTTACATCTAAAATTGAAGTGAGGCCAAAGTTTTGCCTCGCTGAACAAGTTCACATTGCGGGCGAACCACTTTCAATCATTTCATTCTGAGTTGCCTGCAAGGAGTGGTGTACTTATGTAAGTTTTATGGATTAAGATACTTTTCGGGATTGGTGTGGTCATATAGAAAAAGATTCATTGAAACTTTGGCCATTTGAAAAGTTTCCCTCTAGATTTATATCGTCCTGGAAAGTTGCTCGGTTGTCTTTTCTTTGTGAAGTGGAATTAAACCACATTTCAAATCAGTTGTTGATATGAAAGGGGTTGCGATCATCTTTTCGACAAACATTTAACGTGTTCGACCTCGATAGAGGTTTTGTGACTTGGGCTATATTTTATATAGGCTTTGGTCCATATGCCAACTTTGGTAGCCCCGAATGGATAGATCTTAAATTGTTCAAAATAAAAAGACAAATAGACATCGGACCAGTCAGCACAATAAGAATGACACCTGTAGCTGGACTTGAGGCAATTCTCAATCTGCTTTAGAGGCATCTACACCCATAGAGTAGAGGAATCTACTGCCAAAGGGGGCCTAAGTTTCAGCAAAACAGCTGGATACCGTATAATCTTGGGCTTGCACAGATTCTGGGTAAAACACCCGGAAATGCTGTCACTTTCCACTAAAAGCCTCCCTCTCTGGACTTTGATATACCACTCTCTTGGGTAAATATAACCAAGATGAACCTAAGAAAATGATACCGATATCCACCCACACAGATTGATCGAAGATGCACTGTGCAACCGCAGGCGGACTGTTCTCTGAGAAATAAAATTAAATCGGTTCAATATGCTCCCAGATCAGAGCAGTGTATTTCAGGCAGAGCTCTGGTGATGGTCGGAGAAGCCTGTACGGTGTCAATGTTAGCAATACTAAACGACGATGTTGCCATATATAAGGTGGCGCAAAATTAATCACCCTATCGGAAGATGTTGTAATGTTTGCAAATGGCGTCGTACGTCAATCATATTTGACATTTGTGACAGCTGCAGTATCAATAAACAGACCAGCAACGGAGCGCTATATTCCACAAGAGCGTGGAGTAATATTGTCGATATTTTTGACCAATATTCGGTCGAAATTGAGTCGAAAATCATCATGAGCGACGAGGCGCAATTCCACTTAAACGATTACGTCAATAAGAAAAATATTCTGGGGCACTGAAAATCCGCGTGTGATGCACGAAAAGCCACTACATCCACTAGAAGTCACTCTATGGAGGGACATTTATGCAGGAGGAGTGATTGGGCCGTATTTTTTGAGGACGCCATCGGCAATACGGTCACTTTTACTGGCGAACGCTACAGGGCCATGGTAAATGACTTCTTACTGCCGGGATTGTATGAGCGGGGCTTGGTGAACATGTGATTTCAACTGAAAGGTGCAACCGCACACACAGCATGAGCCACAATGAACATTGTGAAGCAAACGTTTCCTGGTTGCGTAATCTTCCGTTTTGGTGATTTGGCATGGCCAGCAAGATCGCCCGATTTAACCATCCAGACGTTTTTTTTTTTCGGGCTACTTGAAGTCGCGGGTTTATGCCATCAAGCCGCAGACAATTGCAGCACTTAAGGCGAATATTCGACAGGAATGTCATGGAAAATGGCACAAATATGTATCAAAATTGGCGGCAGCCACTTGAAGGAACTAACTAGCTTTAACAGTTTGACAGATCATCGCTGTCTAAGTCGGTAGTGGCTATAGCTTCCGGAGAAGCCCCAAAATAAAATTAAATCTCAAAAAACGACAACATATGAGTCTGGGCAGACAAAGAGGTACACGAGGACACACCTCACTTACTCTGTCAATGGCCAAGTCTCGTCACTTGCGGAACAGAACAATTGCGAGATACTACTTCCTTCATATACAAGAACTTCCTGAAATCTGACTGTCTCACCTTTACAGGTTTATAAATACATTAGGTTGGCTGGACAAGGTCGAGTAAGGAAGGCATATCGAAGATATAATTTCCGAATGGTTATTTTAGTTTTGCACTGTACAACGTGCATCCTACTAGACACGTTTATGAAATCGAGTCCAGTTCAGGCAAGCCCATTCAGCTAACTAAGGTCTTGTCTATTTTTTAACGCACTTTGATTTATTTTAGACAAAAAGCCCACTCAATGACTTAGTGGTTAGTGTATTGGACTACTAAGTGAGGAGTCTCCGTCCCAGGTTCGATTCCCGAAAAAAGCCAAATTCCATCCTAATATTTTCTCCACTGCGCCACCTCTCGCGAACGTCTGGCAAACAGCCGAGAGTAAATCTGTCATGAAAGAGCTTCTCAATTGACCGTTTTGACTTGGCATACAAATGTAGATCCCTTCCATTTGTGCTAAAAATGAAAACCTCTTCACAAATGGTTGTGAAAAGCTAGGCCTAGGGTCCCTGTGGACTTGTAGCGCCAATTAGTTAATTGTTTTTAAACCCACTTAATGGTCAGAATGCTTTTAAAATTCCCGAACACATTTTCTGTCAAAAAATGATTTGCGGAAAGACAGCCCTTGGCCACATAAAGCATGCGTACAACCGAAGAATTTCCAATGAGTTGCAAAAATTTCCCAAACCGAACCCATCACACATCCTACAAAAAAAAAACCGCTTAATCTAAACTATTTATCCTCCTTATCCGACAAAAAGAACAGGAACAAATTAATGACCACAACCTGTCCCTTATCCCAGTTCGTTTAGAAGCATTTAACTCATTAGTGTCCGTTTTCCTCTGTTTTTCTTACCCAACTTGCTAACAACATAATTTCACCAGCGTCCAGTTGCCCATTAACCAAAACCCGATGACTATAATAAACTTCTACTGCCGCTCCCAAAAAAAAAATGTAATTACCGCAGCAACCTGCCCCATCCCTAAGTGTGTTGGCTGGAACATACGATTAACTTTACCTTACTACAGACCTCATAAAAAAGTGCTAAAAATTTGCTCACTTGCTTCATTTCCCATTACCGTAGTTTGCGTCAATTATAACCGCACAAAAATACCATCAATAAGAGCAAAAGTTAATTACACCGACCAACAAACTTTCAAGGACACCATACGAAATTTAATATTAGCAAAAAAATAAAATAAGCGCACACCAATGCATGCACGTCAAAGTTACTGCCCTGAGATGTGAAGCTCCTGAGGTTAGCACAATAATTATTATCGGATGTCGTGGCAAAGTCCAACACCAACACCAACACTCGGCTTCTATTCCCTTTTCCCTAGCGTTTAGATATTTCTTTTTTGTCCGCCCTGCCAGGCGCACCCTGGGTCAAGAAAAAGAGCT
The DNA here is from genome assembly GCA_946477585.1 of Cheilosia urbana. Lineage (NCBI taxonomy): Eukaryota > Metazoa > Arthropoda > Insecta > Diptera > Syrphidae > Cheilosia > Cheilosia urbana. The sequence continues at coordinate 9,779,312 of OX297854.1, read as the reverse complement.
ATAACCACCAGGCATAGGCGCAACAGGTTGTAGGTAATAACATGCTCTACCTGGGCACCGTAAGCGAAACCGTAAATGTGCATGTCCCCTGTTGGCTGGGCAAACCGTGTTTGGTAATGTATGAGACTCCGGTGGCTGAAATGCCATAAAATATTTATAAGTATTTTTATGTGGGAAGCAAGCGAGACGTACATGGAAAGATTTATCGATTTCGAGACCCACCGGAGCACGGCACACAACAAAAAGTCCTTTAGCAGCAATTAGGTTATTGCGGATGTTTTTGGTTGGAGATAAGATAATGAACTCTGTAGGATCTCTTTGACAAATTTATTTATTTATCGTTGTAGAGTTACATACGAGTGTTGTATATGCCTATACGGGCATGAGGGCCGTTCGTGTTTTATAGTTTGACCTTAGGAGGGCACTGAAATTATAATGTCGGTCCTAAATATACAATCAGTTTGGATGACTATTTAGGTAGTTGGGATAGAATTCCCTTACAAAAGCGATACAAGTGGCTGTGAAGTTGAACTGGGCAGGGTATTGTTGACTTTGATTACTGAAGCCATTGTCTGGGGCTTATCGATTTTGGGGAACTGGGAAAAGTGGGCGCCATCTTGCATCGTGAGTTAATGGATTAAGGCATCCATCATCCGCAGTGTGCACATTCATGACATGGAGTCTAGCAGCCATAGCAAGACGTGAATGTCTTACAAAAAAAAAGCAAGCTATTGGCTTCAAGACCGAAATGCATGCAGGGCCGTCGAATAAGCGAAGGGAACCTAAATTAGAGGTGCTAAAGCAGCTTTTTCGAAACCTGTTAAATGGCCACCACCATCAGTCATGCATACTACCTACGTTTGATCAGTACTGTAACATTACCGGGCTTGAGGATATAAAAGCGGAGCTCTGCTGAGGTGAAGTTTTGGCTGTTGTATAGCATGGAAATATGCCCAAAGACTAGACTATCCCCTGCATAGGTCTAAGGTAGGTTAGGGCTATTACATGTCTTGCAAAAGCTATCGACACATATCCCTGCTTAATGTCGAATACAAGATCCTGTCCAACAAACGTCTGCAGTATGTGAATCGGCACGTATCACTGTGACTTGCAGCCCGCCAGAACGACGTTTGACTAAATCTTCAGACTAAGCTGAATATTGGATAGGTAATCTCAGAATTTAAGGTTAAGGCTCAACATCTTTTCGTTATAATTACGGTGACCATCCGTCCTTTATTTAAAAGGACAGTCCTTTCTTTTTAACCCCTGTCCTTTATTATTTTCTTTTTAATAAAGGACGGATTTTGTCCTTTATTTTTGAAACTGTCCTTTAAAACACTGACTAAAAATTGTTTGCTTTAGTTCAATTAAAAGTATTACGTATAATGTACTTACATTACTTGAAATTGTGTTTACACCCTCAGTGCTTCAGTGCAGGTACTGCACACCTTAAATTTCAGTTTGTGCCTACCGGGTTTGTAGTGCTCGGTGCACCAACTGGAGAGTATTTTCAATCATGAATAACTCTTGGAGGGTGGAGCAGTGCCAAATCATTAATGAATGTATATGCTGTTAAAGCTATTCTTATAACTAAATGCAGTTTCGGAAAACCCTACAGGCTTGCCAACTTGACACATAACTTCGGACAAATATACCGAAAGAGTGGGGCGGAGAAATCAGCATTGGGACAAAGATTTAATTTTCCAACTGAAATAACAAATTTTAAAAGTTTTATAAATTGCTCAACCAACTCGTATTTTAGTACACCTCAAAACGTACTACCTTAAAATAACCTAAAAATTATGTTTTCCATAACCAAGGTTATCTGTGTACATTATCCTGTTATTTAGTTATTTGTTGAATTAAATTAACTTTCGGACAGACAAATCGTCGGGACAAAGGGCAAAGAAACATTGGGAAAGACAAATACCTTGTCCCAAATGTACCGTGTTGGCAACCGTGAAACCCTACTTAGAATTTAAAGATTTTCATAATGAAAATGAAGATGTTTTTAAATCTATCCACATTTAATTTTTTTTTCCTGTAGACCCAAAAGCAATATCGATCACAAAAAGAAATTGATTTTTTATCCAAAAAATTAATCTTTTTGGCAAATCGAAGACGATGACTTATCAGTCCGCTGACTAGCATAAAAAAAAAAAACAGTTGTCAACAAATCAATTATTTCAGGTTATTCAAATTATTAATATGGAACGAAAAACTTTTTATAACAAAGAAGAAGGAAGTGGTTGCATACCTCTATATTAAGTCAGCAATAGGTATATTTAATATGTCTGAACTAGCACTTAAATTCATAACAATAATAAAGCTAAAAAAAATTAATTCTTTAGGTTCAACCATTTCTGATTTTAAACAGAAAAAAAGATGAATAATCAATTCTGAAACTAGCTTTCATTCGAAGTTTCAGTGGGAACGCAAAATCGAATTTCGGAATTTTTTTTTCAGAAATGTTGAATTTAGGTGCGGTGTAAATGTACTATGATGTTCGATTTTGCAGCAGAAATTTGAAATCTCAGCTCAACATCTGAAAAGCCAAAATCGAAAAAGATATTAACTTTTTTTTTTAACAAATAAATACAAAAATATTGGAAGCAAAATAGTTATTGTCCTTTATTTTTTTTCCGCGAATATGGTCACCGTAGTTATAATAGCCGTTTTTTATTATCAGCTGTGATCCATATAAATCATCGATTTGCACACACTTACAAAACAACATGTGATCCTGCTTTTCATCGAGATCACGAATCATGATCTCAGAATTCATTCACCTATATCCCACTGGGTGGCTTGTTTCATTCTTAAACGTTGGTAAGCCTGGAGACGATAGTCTCACAATCACGTTGCCAGAGCAACATGCAACACCATTCACAACACAAAAAATATTGTGTCATTTCTGAACATTTATTATTTTTGAACTACATATACAGGGTTTCCGCCGGGAAGGTATACTACTTTGTTTGTTTATAATTTTTGATTAAATAAAAAAGAATGGATCTTATATTGATAAATGTTTTATTTAATATCGGCAATTATGTATGGAATACAATATCAGGTAAATGTCCGCCTCTGTTAGTCTCTCTCACAAATGCGAGCCCTTTTTAGCACATTTTTCATTACATTCTCACACATTTCACGCGGTATTTCATTAATTTCATCACGAATATTTTGTTTGAGTTCCTCAAGCGTTTCTGGTTTGTTTGCATAAACCTTGCTTTTCAGATATCCCCACAAAAAGATGTCCGGAGCAGTCAAATCAGGCGACCGTGGAGGCAAATCAACATCACCATTTCTTGATATAAATTTTTGTGGAAAGAGGCCTCGCAGTAATTCCATTGTAATCCTGGTTGTGTGCGATGTGGCTCCGTCTTGTTGATAACACATGTTAATCAAACCCAAAGCATGAAGTTGTGGCTTTTTTGTGCAAAATTGTCGCCAAAGTTGTTCTTTGAAGACCAAGCTCCTGAGCACGGCGTCGAATTGAGGTTGATGGATTGTTTTGAACACTTCCTTGAGCAGCAGTAATGTTTTCAACCGATCTTGCAGTACGTTGTGGTCCATGCTTGGGCCTATCACCTACAGACCCTGTTTCTTCGAAATCATTCACTACACGATAAATAGTGCGTTTTGTTGGCACGTTGTTTCTCCCAAAAATTTCATGTAACTTTCTCATCGTCACAGTAATCGATGATTGATTTTGATAAAATGTTTTAACGATTAAAACACGTTGCTTTATCGAATATTTTTCCATAATAAATTTTCCATGTGTCTACTTCACGGCTGCCAAATATGGACTGTCAAGACTAATGTTTACCAAAATGGCGGCAAAACAAAGTAGCATACCTTCCCGGCGGACACCCCGTATTTAACAAGCATTGGCAAAGGTTTTTATTTTGAAATAACAGCACTTGAAAATATTTTAAAACGTGCCAAAATAGCAAAAAAAAAAAAAAAAGGTGTCAAACTGCAACTTTAGTCACACAACGGTCACCCTGCTTATGGTAACAGAGCAAAGAGGGAAAAAATAAATAACTTCCATCGTCTACGAATTAGGGTGTAATTTTTTTTTTTACTGAAATGAACATTTTTAACTTTATACCGAAGGTTTTCGCACATTGATACCGAAAATGGTACATTAAGTGCGTTGGATTGGACTGAAAATCCATTCATGTTGCAATTTAAATTCCTAAGGACTAATGTTCCAATTGTCTTGAAAGTCCTTCATAGAAATGTGATTCCATTCAATGGTGAGGTATTTTTTCTTCTCCGCATATTCACTGGCTGGCATTGTGTCGCAGTCGCACAGTCCCATAAAAAGGGAAAACAATGAGCAATACACACACTTGGACAGAATAATGTGTGTGTTTCTAGGGTAGCTTCTGGTGCATTTGATGCATCTGGTGGCTTCTCCCGCAACTGAAACGTTCTGTTGTCTCACGTATAATTGTTTGCAGTGACTTGGTATTGTTTATTCCACAAGGATTGGTTACATCCTTATAAAAGTTTACTCATCGTATACGTGCACAGCATCATTCGAAGCACAATGTCGGAGCAGTTTTAAATGCAGTCAGGATGTATGATGAGGAGCGTATATGGGTATGAGGAGATTAGTCGCGAACGCGATGTGTGACACGGTTCCCACGGCCTATGTAGATTGATGGAAGCTATTAACTTGGTATTGTGATTTTTTCTTGAATGTCAGGGATGTCCTTGAGCAAGTAAACGAAGTGAGTTTTAAGTGGAAATTCTGTGTTATGCGCTGTATAGTGGAAAATTACTTAGACGAGTGGCGGTAGGTACTGGAATCCGGAATAAGGAACTGCAACAGGAATGAATATCCATTTGCACGTTATGTAGATAGTAGTAGTACTAGTAGTACGAGTATTTGTTGGGGGTCTACCTCGGTTCAAGTGGGTATAGGTACCGAACGTGATGAGTTACTGAGACTGATTTAAGCATATTTTGACAATATTCCGCTTTCACTCAGAAGTAGGTGAACTCTTGTTGCAACACACTGGAGGTTGGTAATATGGTATAAGCCAGCTAACTACGGACAGAAAGCGTCCTTCGCTATAAGTGATTAGCGAACAGCGTTAAATTTCCACCACTTTTCGCAAAGAATATTTCTTTACCTTATTGTACTTATTTTTGTATCTTATATATAAATAGGCGAAGGCAAATAGTTAAGCACCATTTTCACTGCCTTAAACACATCTTCTTCTTTCTTTTTTTTCAATATTTGGCATTATATACTTTATCTACTACCGGACGAACTAAAAAATAAATAGTTGGCGCAACAGGTCCGGAGGGACCCTAGTCCTAGCTTCTCACAACCATTCGTTTTGTGTGAGTTTTTCATTTTTGAAACGAATGGAAGGGATCCACAATTTTATGCCGACTCCAAACGGCTAATTGAGAAGCTTTTTCAAGACAATTATACTCTCGGATGTTTGTCTGACGTTCGCGAGAGGTGGCGCAGTGTAGTCCAACACACTAACCACTAAGCTACTGCGCCTACGAACTCCTGTTTTTAAAATTGTAGATCTGTTCCTTTACTTTTAAATCTTGCGAATTTTTACTAATTCTTATGAATTCTTACAAATTTTTACTCAGTGCCGTTCCTTAACTCGAAAAATTCGAAAAAGAGAGCGTCCTCGAGAGAGCAGTATAATATTAGGTAGGTACCCCTCCACTGAGAATCTTACGAATTTTTACTTAACAAATTTCTTGGTGTAAGAAGCGGAAAAGCTGTCAGTCACCTTATAATTAACAGCTGATTTGAAATTTGTTGTCCCATTTGACATATGCGTGGATTATTTTTTGATTTCTGCGTATTAAAATGGTATCAACAGGCGGAAAAATAAAATTGAATGTTCTTTTCGAGATTCTTTCGAAAGTGCGGCGACGAAATTGTACTCCGCTGGAACAGGGAATAATATCCTCCATGTAATTCTTCATGCAGTGTCGCTTTTTCCTCTTATCTCTTCCACATACTCGGATTCATCAAAATAAAATTCAAAATAAATGATAGAACTTATTTTCTGAAAAAAATTAAAAAATTCCTCGAGTTTGTCAGACATTTTAACGACTTTTCGTACCAGTTTTTGAATATTTGAATTATGTATCTGTCATTATTTATAAATCACTACAAAAGCGTTCCTTAACTTTTTCGTAAGCGTCTCTCTCTGTGAGAGAGTTTATCCGCACCACTGCTATTTTGACAGTCTTTTCCATTTTAACTACGAAAGTAAAGGAACAGACCTTATATGTAGCTAAATAAATATTAAATCTCACCGAGACCTTTGATGTCAAAAACGGATTTAGGCAAGGTGACGTGCTGTCATGTGACTTTCTCAATATCATACTTGAGAAGATTGTGCGAAACTCGCAAAGCCAACACCAGAGGCACAATCTTCCAAAAGTCTGTGCAACTACTTGCATACGCGGACGACATTGACATAATTGGCAGAACACAGCGAGCTGTCACTGGTCCGTTTGCAACTATTAGTACAGAAGCGGCAAAAATGGATTTAATAGTGAATGAGGGCAAAACAAAATACATTCTGTCGACAAGAAGAGACACAGAACATCGTCGAATCGGACAGAACGTCACGATAGACAGTTACAATTTTGAGGTTGTTAGGGACTTTGTCTAGATCGACTCCGCTATAAATTCTGACAACGACATCACAGCAGAAATCAAGCGAAGAATTACACTTGCCAACCGCTGTTTCTTTGGCCTAAGAAGGCAACTGAGAAGTAAGGCCTTGTCAAGAAACACTAAGGAGACTCTATATAAGACCCTCATTATCCCAGTCCTACTCTATGGCGCAGAAGCATGGACGCTATCAAAGGCGGACGAAGATCTCCTCGGTCGTTTGACTTCGGGTGATTTTCGGTCCCGTTTGCGTTGACGTGATTTGGAGAAGAAGATTTAACAGCGAACTCTACGAGCTGTACAGCTATATCGACCTGGCCAGAAAAGTGCGCATCAGCCGAGTAAGATGGCTAGAATGTGTAGAGCGAATGGACACCAACGCCTCCGGGCCGAGGAAGTAGAGGAAGACCTCGCCTTAGGTGGCGCGCACAAGTGGAAGGGGACCTCAACCAACTTGGAGTGCGCAACTGGAGGCAGTTAGCCAAAGATCGTGCTTACTGGAGAGGAGAGGCATATTGGTTGAGGCCCAGGTTCACCCCGGACTGTAGCGCCATCTAAAAAAAAAAAAAAAATGTACCTAAATATTTAAATTTTAATTCTCGCGATTTTTGAAAGATTTTTGCCGTCAGAGCCGTTTTCTTACCTGCGGAAAGAAACGAGAACATTTTAACGTTAAAATAGAAGTTTTAAATGTTTTTCTCATTCCACGGCAAAAAAAAAAACAAAGAAATTTCAGAAATAGGTATTTACTGTTGATTTTTTGTTTTGCTTTTTTCTGAAGACAGATATCTACTTTAGCGATCAATAAAAATAAATATATTGTTACAAAAACATTTTCTTATTTATTATTATTTTCTGGGTTATATATACGGAATTCCTTTTATTTTAAGTTATACAAATAGACAGGAAAAATGCATTTAGATGAATGTTTATTTTTTTTTTTTTAAACTGATGAAAACACATTTTGTTTTGTTTAGCTGACTTAGCAGTTTATTTCGTTGTAGCATTTTCCTTTTTGAAATTATGGCAACTCTGATGATGAAGTCAATTCTCTTCTTCTATAAAAAATTATAAATCATCCTCCCGCACCAAACTAAGTACTAAACTCCAACATCCTTTTTACATTTATCAGCATGGCAGACACACCGTTATCATCATTTTTCTTCTCATCCCATAACAACTAAGAAGGACTTTATACCAGTTTTTGTGCTCTATCCATATCCACGAAGACCATCGAAAGCATTTTATTTTTCATCCGAGGAACAAAAACTTCGTCTGTCCAGAGGATGCACTCAGTCATTTTTTCCCTCTTCTGTGTGCTACTACATCAAAGCATAATTACTGTATGCCAATGTGTATTACCGTCAACATTTTTATTTGTGTTTTTTTTTTTTTTTCAAAAGGCTGGGATATAATAATAAACATTGAGTGGTATAATGGTCCATTACAGCATGAAGCCTGGGTACATGATGTGGCTCTCCCTCTGTTTACGAAGAGTGTGTGTGTATTTTCTGGTATTATTTTTTCTTTTCTGTCTGTTAATTATAATCTTAATTAAATTGAATAGCCTTGGGCTTGCGCTGACTTCCCAAAGAACAAGCAACTTTGAGCTTCCAGGCTCTTGCTGGGGGCAACGGTTCGAAAATGCTATGCAAATGTTTACATTTGTTTTGAAATGACAAAATCAACGTGAAGTCCTAGGTGGTATTAAGGTATTAAAGTAAATAACTCAATAGTTGAAAAGTCTAACTAAAGGACCTCGTAAAGGAAAGGTTCATTTTGGGAGGGCCGCATGGCTTTTAGTGGCAATTATTAAGGGAATATCAAAAGTTTGTTCATCTTTTGGCTGTCACTGTAAGGACGGTAAATCGATACTCTGCTGTTGATAGGAATGTTTGTGGAAGGAGGTGAATATTGCCTGACACTGGCTTGAGATATTGGGCGTATTTGATGATAGTCGCCTGAACACTAATTTTGTTTGTAAGCTTTCAGGGACGTATAGATGAGTTAGATTCATCGAAAGTAGTTGATTTAGATGTAGTTTCTGAGGTCCTTCTAGATTCTAGAAAGCTGACATGTATTGGGAAGAGCGTGGAAAAATGTGACAGTTTGTGACGTAGTTTGTCCATTGTAAGAACTTTGTGACAGCTGACAGTACATCAGTCCGAATCGACTGACCGCTGAAATACAGAGAAAGTTTTTTAAGTAAAGAGACGTATGATTTAATTTCCCTCTGAGAGAATAGGTCAGACAATAACACTAAAGACAAATGTATTTTTGTTTTGCAAAGATCTCTTAGTTGTGTAGGCCTTAATTTAGGGCTAAAAGATCTATAGATGTTTGAAGGGTTATGTTAAGAAGTTGCTGTTTGTAGAGACTCTTTTGAGGCAAATTTTAAGATTCATGGTTATGTAGAGCGAATGGACACCAACGCTCCGGCCCGAAGAGTCTTCGATTCTAACCCGGAGGGACAACGCAGTAGAGGAAGACCTCGCCTTAGGTGGCGCGCGCAAGTGGAAGGGGACCTCAACCAACTTGGAGTGCGCAACTGGAGGCAGTTAGCCAAAGACCGCGCCGGTTGAGGCCCAGGTCCACCCCGGATTGTAGCGCCACCTAAGTAAGTAAGTAAGGTTATGTCACATATGAACGGGTGATGAAGACGAAGAGCTATTGGGAACCGGTGGAATAATTTCGAAAAAGAGGCCAAAGGAGTGACTAAAAGAGTCAACTCAAATAAAGTTAAATTTTCAGTTTTCAAAGGTTTAGGTGCGGGGGATAAAATTTAAACATCTGACCATCAGTTTGTCTAAAGGAAAATGATAAATTGATAATAAATTGAGACAGCGTCTTCGTTGCCCAATTGTAGAAAGCAAAAGTGGGTGGTCCCGTCTTGTTAACGTTTTTCAAAATGCAACACGAATTATTGTTTTTTTTTTATTCTATAATGACTTTTGGGAGCTCGAAAGTTTATAACCCTGTGATATGCGTTTTATCTGCGGCTGGGGTATATTCCTCGGAACACGAACTTTAGAGCGTCTTATAAACCTTCTCCTTTTATTGGTTTACAATTCGGTTTTTAAGAACCTTAATATCTACTTGTTCGATCGTAACATACAGTGGATACGTAAACTCTAACTAAGATTACTAACTTGGAAAACTCGCAATACACGATTGCCAGGAGGCTGTGGAGTATTGGAATGCTCACCGTGAACACCCACAGAGGAAGGAAGAGAAAGCTGAACGGGTTGGAAAGTTCACAATACACGATTCCGTATATGTGGCTTATTCTGAAAGCAGAACGCGCCGCCAAAAATGTGAAAAAGTGTAAGGCTGCTATCAGACGGTTTGCAGATATACACAAATTTCAAATTTTATTTGTTTATATACAAATTCGATTTATATATGCTATTCACAAAAACATACACAAGTTGGTTTGTGGTTTAGACAGTTTTTGTTTATTTACAAACTTTTGCGTGTATACAAAAAAAAAAACGACTGCCGGCCGTTTCATAATTTCGCGGCTGCCAACTATTGACTTTATTGACTTTATTATTACCACACAGCCGGTTTTATTCCACGTCAACTTCGACCCGCCTTTAAAACCTTTAAATTGTGTCCGAAAATTGAATTTTTTAAAGAGTCTATTCACGGCGAATATAAAAAAAAAAATCGAACACGAAACAAAACTTAGTGGAACATCTAGAAAGTAAAATTTGTCAATCAATTTACTACATTATAGAAATGTCAAGGTAAGAGGCAAGTGGAACTGAAAATAGCGAAATCCGAAATTAGAAATAGGAGTACAATTTGTCTTCGGGGAGTACGGGAGTAGGTACAACCAATGAAAAAGGAGCATAATCCGCAGGAGTTTTCTTTCAAATACTCCCAGCTTCCTCATGTATGTCTTGGAGACGGTTTACCAAATGGGGAATCCGTAGACCGTAGGTTACTACCGGTTTTATGAGTTGTAGCAGTTTATTTCGTCTACTTAGTCCATTTTGCTGATGCAAAATCATCAACTGATGCCTTCCTGAGAACAGCGTTCAGGTGTAGGTTGAATCTAAGTGGCTCGTTGAAGTTGACCCCAAGATATTTTATGTTATTTGTGGTTGATAATGACGATCCGTCAGGAAGGTTTATTTTTATGTTGCGGCAGATGGTGGCTGACCTGGCTCTGGTTCCTATGATGGGTCCTCTTATACAGATCAGTTCAGATTTGCTCGTGTTGATTCGTATGCCCCATCTTAAGTAGTTCTGGAATAGGTTCCTAACGTGGGCTATGGCTGGGGATATCGAGTTGCTGTATATGACAGAGTCATCGGCGAATAGGCAGCTGTTAGTTGCGTTCTCGAGCTGAGGTTGGTTGGACATAAAAATATTAAAAAGCAGTTTCGATCCTTGGGCTACACCAGCCCTGATGCTATTTACTTGTTATTGGCGGTCTTCTTTCGGCACAAAAAAGGACCTGGAATGAAGAAAACGAAAAATAATATTAATGAGAGCGTTAGGAAAACTTAGCTGTTTTAATTTGTGGACAGGTCCTTGAGTCCATACTGAGTCAAATGCCTTCTCCACGTCTAGAAAGCATGCGACTGTAACCTGCCTCCTGAATCAATTTTATCCACGGATACTCATGGATTTCCCAACGACTAGTGAGTGTGACGTAAAAACACTGACTCGCCATTGTGTGTTGTTGTTACTTTGACTGCTGCTACTAGATTTTGTTTGCGGCGGGTGGTGGTCTTGGGTAATAGTCACACATCGTTGTTTGATAATGGCATATCCAGTGGTGGTGATCAGTGGCGGGTAGTGGTATAATGCTGATTGTTCTGATTTGTCCCTGGATAGTGACTGATTTCGTAACCGATCGTTACAACCCCTTATACGAAACGCATTTTCTACTCATGGCCCAAATTCAAATAGATTGAAGAAACCTGAACGACTACCGATCTTTGAAACACCAACATATATGTGACTGGAAAATTTAAAAGCGGGTGTCCAGCTTTCGCCCAATCTAGAGAATCAATTTCAGGGAGCTACATTATCCCAAGCTGGGATAAAGAGCTGTTGCATCCTTACTAGATCTTTCTATTAGGTCTGAGAATCTTTATTAGCCAGAACCCATCACAGAACTTTTCAGATGACTGTCGTCGAAACGATAGACCTCCGGAACTAGTTAGATATTTTTCTCTCTGAAGATAATCATGAAAAATTCCGCCATAAAATAACTTATTATGGTCATAAACATTTCTTAAACGTATCGTCCAGACGATTATTGTCATGTGTGATGCGACCCTTTTCTATTCACAATGAGTCATCATAAAATCGTCAACCACACGTGGCTGGGGCGATCGGAATTTGGTTAACTGATCTACTTGTTTACTGTCAGTCAGCGATACCAACCGTATGATAATTATGCTACATGTATGATAATTTCAGGTCTTGTATGATGTATGATAGCAACCCATTATCATACGCAAAATGTATGATAATTTGCACATTCTTTAAAAATTGTAGCATAATTGCTTTTATTCCCACAAAAATCTATTGCTACTCATTAAAGGTATAAAAATTACACTTTTCAATAAAAGTGAAACTTGTCATCACTTACCAACCTAGTACTTAGCACACTGCGGCACTGAACTGAGTTGTTGCCTGAATTCTGAATACCTGTCCTCTGTGCAGGAGCAACACAAGCCCACCCACATACCTTTTTTCTACCTCTTTCTCTTTCTTACAGATAGTAAAGTTCATTTTTATATGGTACCTACTACCTACCTAGCCGTATCATAAGTCACTATCACGTAACATTACCAGTGTTGTTATATCGTGGGATTTATTTCTTTTCGTGGGAATTTCGATTTCCGAAAAGCCTTTCGTGGGATAAAGGGAAAAATAACCAAATCGTGGGATTTTGAGGAATCTAACGAAAAACATTAAAACTATAAATTTTTGCTGAAACTTCATGAAAACTCCTACATTTCACGATGATTATTAACACACTCTATGTGCATAAGAAACTGCTTATATAAATTGTCTCTTATCAAAATTTGCTTGTACCAAAAAATAACCGTAATAATGTTACAAACTGCGATTTTTATACTAAAAGTTAATTAACCGTGACTTTCTTTCCTTGTATAACTTGTATAACAAATTTTACTTCTAAAAACTGGATTTTGAGGCGAAAAAGTGTCATGGGATTTAAAAAGGATTTTGAGTACAGTGAAAAGGGAAAAAAGGGAAAAATTACCACGCTTCGTGGAATAAATGAAGAGAGAGTGCTAACAACACTGACCATTACTACTCTTACTCGTCTTACAGTGTTGCCCCCTCAACTGGTTGAAAATGTAACGTGGCGGATTTAAAGTGTAATCTATCTTAGCATTACCTGGAAATTGAATTTGACATTGGAATTATGGAAATAGAATGTTCAGTTTTTTTTTTTTTTTTTTTCAGTAAGTGAGGTTCAAAGCACATCTTCTTTACCTGGGAAAGGTTGAGTCCATATCCAATTACGGCCATTTCGAAGGGTATCCTTTTCAGGCGATTCCTCATCTGCCCATTACGATCAGACCTCGAACGAATACACGCTATAATATCAAGTACCAAGACAAAGTTCAATTTGCAATTGCTTAACCGAAAATACCTTATCTGCAGGTTGAACTTTTATTAAGAAACTCTCTTCAGAAACGCAAAATCCTTTATGCCATGCAATATTACCGCCCCCGGCAGTTAGCTCCATGCAAAACAAATACGAACAAAAAAATAAATAAAAGCCCAGGGGAAGAAGAAAAATCAGGTCAAAGGAAAGACCCCCGCCCCCTTGCACAGCATCTTAACTGCCAGGACTTGCAGCAAACAATTCGCAACCTCAATTTATATGATGAAAATCCAATTTCCAATGATTTTTTCCTGCTCTTTGTTCTCTCCCCATCCTGCCCATTAGAACAATATACTAGGTAGGGAGCAGTTCGTTTGGATATCTGTCTTTGTTTTATGAGGAAATTGTTTTCTTCCCATCATATATAATATAGTTTACTTCCGTTTTGATTATTTGTCTTTTAAAGGAAAATTTCTTGGAACTGCTTTCTGCCCCCGCCCGTATTCGGTCATTACTTGACTCGAACGACCATCGTCTGGGTGGGAATTTTTTGTTCACAAAGAGGAAGTTGAGAGAATTTCTCAAACTTCTGGAATTCCCAAGGGGTCGAGGGAATGCATGTAATCAGGCTCAAGCCCAAGACCTTTTTCACTCAATCAACGCGGATAGTGGATAATGGATGCTTTCCACTGTGGCTCCTCAAGCGGAAGACAAGACTAAGTGCGTCAAATGCACTTTGCACCTCCTACCCACTTTCATCCGTGAGACATCTGTGAATGGGTCTTTCTAGTAAGTCAACCAAACGGAAGAAGTGTCTTCTGTTAGTCTGAAGTGGAAATGTGTTTCTTTTTTTTTTTTTCTTTTCTTTTTCTAAAGGAGGGGCGAAATGAAACGAGGGAATATCACAACAAAGTGTCGCACGAATAAAATATTAAATGGGGTCGAGAAGTGGAAGCGGCATATATGTGCCAGCTCAACTTGAACAGTGTTAGCCTTGCAGCAAGTTCGAGGGCTTTTTCACGTCCCCAATCCATTTTGCCACTAGATGTGTGTATGGTATAGACGGGCGCGGGCTTGAATGAATGAATGCCGTTAAGTGGAACAACGCTCTGAAGTAGCAATTAAAGGGGAACAAGTGTTACCGTTTAGTGATGGCTCGATAAATGCGATTTTCGAGTCCCAGCTTTGGAGGGTTGCGAATTCAATGGTAAAATCTGGGGCTGATGACAGGATGATGATGATGAATGTGTCGTCAGTGGCCAACAATGAAATCTGCCCTCTTTCAGAAAATCGCAATGTCGCATATATCTACCGGATGAATGTTGCTCCATTATATCCTTTGCTAAGTCCAAAAAAATACATAAAGATTGGAGGAGCAGATTTAACGCATGATGCCTTAACAAATTGAAACCACGTGCAAGCGGACAACCAACTTGATTGTATGTAGAGATAAATGACTGAGGAAACGATCGAAAAGACATCAAGAATCGAAAACAATACAAATGTACTCATGAGCTCTTGCGACCTAAATGGAGATAGAATGTTATATGGTGACGAATTGATGAAAGATTCTATAATCTATATTTTTGGAAAATAGCTCCGTCAGTTTAATTTCTTCTGGACCAGCTTTGAATTTATTCCTTGCATTTAAATAAACGATTCCGACCGATTCATTTAAAAATAACCTCCTCTAAATATTCCTACATCTTAAAACTTTAAGCTAAATCTCTATGATTAACGAACTCAGGAGCCCCATCACTTTATGCACCCAGAATATATGTCCATTGACCCCCCGCCGAATTAGACTTATTAAATCATTTCGCCTACAGTATGTCGCATCAATTTGTCGATCCTCTAAGTCGGGGAACATTTGCATGCTTCATTGTCTGCATCACTCTCTAAGAGTGGCCAACCAAATGTACAGAAGTGGCGAGCTTCTCTAACCAAACGATGCCAGGCACTTATTTTTAGATTGCAAAAATAAATTATTTTAAATTTACTAGTAAATAGCTGCAAACGAGCGACGAGACGTCCATCGTATTCGACCCTCCTGCATCCAAGTAGACAACACGGCGTGAAATTTTCTCGCCGATTTGCATTCGCCTCGGCATAGGCGCATAGATCGCATTAATGCAACGTGCTGGTAGTAGTCCTCTCCTCTCCTCTACTCTGTGTCATGTATTCCCGCCCGGATGATGTGTTTTGTGTGTAAATGATCTGTGCTGCTGATGGTGTGTCTCGGTGGCACTCTCATGAAAGTATCTATTTGTTCACATGCTGTTCCTATAAACGAGAAATTCGTCTGATGTTTATTTTTCTATTTTATGCAAATGAAATAAAAAAAACCGAGACACAGCTCTCGAATGGGAGTTCATATGAAATTTATGACTGACGGTGCTGGTGTTGATTTTGATGTACACCACTTTGAACAATACATTTGTTTTCTTCTTGAAGAAAATATGTAGAAACGTATAAAAATACAAACGGATTTTTTATTCTTCAATTTTATATAAACAATGACGGTATGAGTAGACGTTGATGTGGATTGAGAAAAATTCACAGCTTGTTGACTGTTTAGAAAATATTTTTTTTTTTCCCCACTAAGCATCGTTAAAAAATCGTTTGGCAATTTTTTAAATGCCTTTTGGTATAGCTCTTGCAAAACAGCCAAAAAATCGTCCAATAAAATTTTAAGGTTTGCTGAATTTTTTTGTTTATTTTATTTGAAACTAGCTGACCCGCCTTTCTTCGCCAGAGTTTCACACCTCAAATTTAAGACAAAATAAACAGCGTATATGAAACAGCAGTTTACCCGAAAAAAGAGAAGAAAACCGGTCAGGAAAACGGTCCAAACAAACAGCATAGGTTAAATAGGCCAAATTTTATTATTCCCTCTCAATCTCATTTACATTCCACTTACACTTCATACCCTATCTCGCTCAATCCCATATGCGCTGCACTCGCTCACTACTCAAGCAAACTCCAAATCAAAATAAAAAAGAGGAAAAAAAAACACAATGCAGAAAAGGGGCACACAAAATGAAACAAAAAGCACACACCACACTCACACAGCACAAAAGTTACAGAGAGAGAGAGAGAAACAGATTTTGCCACACCCACACAAAATTTCCTCCACTGAACGCTGGCAAAATCCAACGATCTAGCTTCAATCGAATATTTTACTTTTTTGAATTGTATAAAATTTATAGTTTAATTATGAGTCTTATGATGATCTTAAAATCTTTGTGCATAATTGAACTTTATATAAAAAAAGATTTTATTTCATTTGGATGAGTAATTCCAAAGCTAGGAACTATAAGGCTTTCAAAAGCTACAACTTTTCTTAGATATCAGCTTAGATCTCCGCTTCTGGACAACGGTTAATGGCAAAACATATACTATCTGGTAATCCCGATAATTTTCAATGAAACTGTGAAAACCAGAATCAATTTCGTGCAATTCTTTTTTAATCTATTCCGGCCAAACACCTTACCTTAGGCAAAAGTTGTTCACAGGAGAGTCAAAAAAAAAAAAAAAAAAAACAAACATATCGCCACCATAAACAAAAGAACCTGCAAATATTAGCCCAAGAAATTTCTTTGGGCTAGTTGGTTGTAGTGGCTCTACGAATTAACTGCAAGGGAATTAACTCCAAAAAAAATCAAATGAAATGAGTCCCAAGAATTTCCGTATAAATTTAGGAGTTATTACAGGTGAAAGGACTCCAAAGCGTAAGGACTTTTTTCGGCATGTTTTGCATTTATAACACCTTTAGTGTTAGGAGATATTTCATAGAGAAGTAACTGCCAAACCTATGCAGACGAAATAAGTGCAAATTAGGTCTTATTTCATCAGTAAGGCTTTGAGAGCTGTTTGGATTTATATATGCTGTGTTTGGAGTTATTTCATTTCCTATAGCAATTTTTGAGAACATTTTGCCTTCTAAGTTGTTTTTTTTTTTCACCCCTTTGGGACTTTTTTCATATTTTCTTATTAGAAATTAATTCATGATGGACTAACTCCTAAATCTTTGGATTTACTTCAACTTTGGATTGGGACTTATTTCTACTTTCTGTAGAACTTGTTCCATTAAAACAGTTTGGAGTTATTGCATTTATTATTAGAAGTTAATTCGTTGGTATTAAACATTCTCGATTTTCTCAATTTACTTTTTGAAAACAAAATAATACCGCATGCATATACGTAGTTTTCTAATTCATTTTTGACATAGAAAAGTAAGTCAGAAAAAATATTTAATACGAAGAATTATTGGGGACGTTCGGATTCATAGTTTAGTAAGTTGACAGGCTGTCTGACTAAATGTATTTCAGTTTTGATTGGCCCAGAGTGGTCACGTGATTAGTTTTTGCAGTAGTCTGCATACTCAGTTGACATTTCGAAGAGTCAGATTTAAAATAAATAGAGTGGCCGTGGCAGAATTCTGAAGAGTCGAAAAAAGGGCCAGTGAGAGAAAAGGGTGCCATTTCTAAAGCTACTCTGCAAATTTCGAATTTTCGCACGATATTTAACAACCATTAGTTCGCATAACAGTGTAATAGTGTTGTGATAGGCAACCGTGTTACATTTTAAATGTACTTATTTGAAAATATCAATTTTTGAAAAAATTATGAGGGGTCTTTTCCGAATAAAAAAGGGCAAATCAAACAAAGGCAACGCTGACCGCGTCAATACAAAAACAATTCAAGTTGCTCAGTCAACGCGTTCGGATTCCTAGTCACGACGAATCTAGTTGACGTTTTATATAAACAATGGATCCGAACGTCCCCATTGTTTGCCAAATCAGGACCGCACGGCGATTTTCCGGAATTTTCTCTCATTTCTCATGAAATTTCCTACGTTCCAACGATTGTCAACTTTTCTTATTAGAATTAATAATACAGACGAATCCCTCTAAGTCGAATTAAATAAAAATTAGTTGGAGGTAGAGGGATTTCTGGAAAAATTCGAGTTGAAGGGGATTTCCTTTATTTTTTTATAGCAAATTTATTTGAGGCAAAAAGAAGGAAAGTAGGTAAATTTTGAACAAAATTAGTTAAAAAAAATTAGTTATTTTTGATTTCAAATTTGCTACTCAACCAATAACACAAATAATGTTGGGCACTTGCATTTTTTTTTTTTTTTTTACTTTTTTTCACGTCACTCTAACTAGAACAACAACACAAATGTTGTGCACCTGTAAATGTTGCGTATTCATTCATTCATTTTGTTAAATAGAACATGATCATGTATGCATATTACATATATTGTATGTAGAAACACAACGTATTGTCGCGACGCAACACTTCCGGGAGGGAGTTTTTTTTTATGATTTTGTTTACTTCTGACAAAAATTCGACTTAGAGGAATATTGTAGTAGGTCAAAATGCAAAAGAATATGTTCGAGTTAGAAGGATTTTTGACTTGGAGGGATTCGGACTTAGAGGATGACTTTGCTATGCAAAATTGAAGGAAATTCAAAAATTGTGTCGAAAAATTCGAGTTAAAGGAGGTTCGACTTAGAGGGATTCGACTGTATATATTTAGTTATTTTTTTTTATTTTTTTATAAATAAAGTTTAAAAAAAATTCTGTCCCCACATTTATTTTTAAAGCTTTAAAATGTCTATACTACTATTTCTTTCAAAATACTCCAATTTTTTGGCTGCGGTACTCCCTTATAATATTTCTCTCCGGCAACACTGAATACAGCAATACAAAGAAAACCAAAACCATCATGAAAATTTAAATATATATATTTTATATAATATTGAAATTTAATCTATATATATAAAAATGAATCCCTATTTCCCTTGGTCCCAGCATCACGCACAAACGGCTGGACCGATTTCGTTAATTCTTTTTTTGTTGTGTTTGTTATTGTCAGGAGAACAATGCTATGAAAGAAAAAATTAAGAAAATTGCGCGGAAAATTAGAAAATTAAAGTTTGAATGGGGAAATACACTTTGAAAAAAAATTAACTGGATAGAAATCAAGTAGTGACACTTCAAATAAAAAAAAAATATTTTGAATTTTAAAAGCAATTGTTGTTGTCAATTATTTTAATTATTTTCCAAGCAAATTGTTGTTGTCAACAATTTTGAAGTTTTTTCTTTTTTTTTTTTTAAATATAGATACCTAAAAACTTTGTTCTAATAAATTATGTTTACTATGTTACATTAAGTAACTTTTTGAAATGAAGTAGACAGGTACTTTGATTATACAAAGATGATATTATGGCCGACGATATTTTGCATCTAATTCGCACTGTGACATCGGATAATGAACTGGAGATGTCAGATGAAATGCGCAACAAAGCTTTGATTCGACGCATTTAATCGAGAATAGGAGCGAGAAATTGACTTCGAACGAATCGCATTGAGTCAAGCTGTTCGAACAAATGTGCCAATGTTGAATCTATATATATAAAAATGAATCCCTATTTCCCTTGGTCACGGCATCACGCGTGAACGGCTGGACCGATTTCGCTAAATTTTTTTTTGTTGTGTTTATTATTGTCAGGAGAAGAATCTTATGAAAGAAAAAGTTAAGAAAATTTCGCGGAAAATTATAAAATTTAAGAATACTAAGCCACCATATTAAATTATATCTAATGTAACCATAGCGCTTTTACAATTCAAACTTTTTTTATGTAACCTTATGGCGTTGGCATAACATTGACAGAATGCGTGCTGCAAATATCGTCAACGAGGATGTAAACAAAATAAATATCGTTTAAAACAGATGCTTCGATCGGAGTTATTATATTGATAAAATACATATAAAATAATTAATTTATTATTTTTAACAAAAACTGAATTTCTTAGTGCACATCATCGGAAAATCCTCAACATGTGGCGTTGCAGGCGTATGTCGTTTTTCAGTTCAATTAAATTTTCTTTAATAATAATCTTCTTAATTTGTACCTATAATTCTTTCGGGTTTTGTCCGCATTTTTGTATTTCAGGTTAACGCAAATTTAAAAGATAGGATTTTTGACCCGCTATATGGCGTTGTTGTCGATCTCCGAAACCACTCACCCGATTTCAATGAAATTTTGTAGATTTATATTCTTGGTTCGAGCTTCAAGGATAGGATACTTTTGGACCTGATAGGTGGCGCTGTTGCCGATCTAGATGGATATGGTTGCTTCCAGTTTTAAATTTCGGATAGTTTTAGACCTATAGGTGGTACTTTGAAAAATACAAGCGAGATAAGAACACGGATTGTGGCACGTCCCATTCAAAAATAAAATCAAACGCTGCATTGCGAAATGTGAGCAAAACTGAATACGAAAGGTACGGGCAAAACCGGGTGGGTACAGTTACATATAAAAGAGACTGACATCCCTGTGCACTCATAACTCGGGGACGGATCGTTCGATTTTTATGATTTTTGGTTGGAAGGAAGGGCATAATGCTACCTTTTGTTGTGAATAAAAAAAAACGTTATGGGGATTAGTTGAATTTTTTAATTGGATGTTGCGGGCTTACCTCATCATAATTTGGATTTGAAAGTCGGCTCAGTTCAAATTTTGTTGCGCAACATCAATGTACCGAAACTTTACAACGGATCGCATTTGATTTATGGTGAAGGATCTCACATCAAATATCATGCAAGTGATGATTTTAAGGGGAAAATTCAAAGGCAAACACTCCTATTCCGCAGATTTCGCTTATTTAGAACGATTTACCATTCGTGCGACTTCAATTTCCCGTGCGTCTCGCTTTCACTATGCCAAATAATTTATTGCAAGGATAATCGATGGATGTTTGTGCATTTGTGGCATCAATCTTGATTTCCTATGTTTCTCACATTGTCAATTTAGTGAAAAAGCGGAAGGTTGGCCGACACGCCAAAATCATTGCGGTTTGATTAAAACAAATCATCATTTATTTCTATTGCATTTAATAAAATTTTTGAATAAAGAATTTTAATTGGCCGAATTACATAAATTAGGAAGTGCATTTTGCATGCTCGGAATTATTATTTTCATTACATTAACAAATTTGGGCGGAACGAAGTTTGCCGGGTCAGCTAGTATTTAATATTTATTTTATTTAAAGAATGAGTTCACAGTAAGATAACACCTTATAGTTGTTATTATCCCAGGGGTTGTCGAGTTATAACTTCATCGAGTTTCACCCGAAAAAATTGTATATATAGAACATTGTTTTGCACTTTGTACATATAATAAAATAATTGACTTTCCACAAATTATTTCGAATTCCATTGTTTTTTTATTACACTACCGAACGAGCTTGTCAGCGAGAACACTAGTTACTAATAGATTTTCTAAGCTTGTTTAAGAGACGATGGGAAGGACTATTGTTAAACTTAACGGTTTGCAAAGACAAACAATAAATGTAGCTTGCAAAACAGTATGTTAAAAACAATAACTTGAGAAATGTAATTTAAAAAAAAAATAATAATATCTCCTAACAACATTGAGTGAATTAACTACTAATTTGGATGCTTCATTCACATGAATTTAGGCTTAATTTCATAATGAAATTTATGAGTTATTATATTTGTGAAACTCCTAACTTTGTATGTAAAATTTTAGGTTTTATTTGATTTTTTTATTTTTGTTAAGAGTAAATACGTTAGGATTAGTTGCATAGAGCCGGAGTAAATACGTTAGTATAGAATTTGCATACAGCCAGCCAAATATTAATTGAATTTAATTCAAAACGTAACTAAGATTTTATGTTCTTAATTTAAGAATGAATGTCTGAATGCCTGAATGCCAATAAAATAAAACTAACAAGCTTTTACTAAACAACAAATTTTGCTCATGCCTTGTGCCTTGTTCTGTCTCGTTCTTTTTTACAGATTTTCTAACAAATCGCTAATACTGCAATGCTATCGATAATAAAATACAGCAACAGCTTTTGATATGCTAACACCACCTACTAGCTCACAACTTGGCTGGGGAAGGCTTCGACTCAAAACTCGCTAAGTGATAAATTTCCACGTGCCAAATTTCCCCTCTAAGAAACCGCCATCAATATTTTTTACAGTGCTCCTTAGACGCGATCGACGATGAAACAAAATGGCGCCGCATCGAATCGCGTCCTATTTGCAAAAGATTAACGGCATTTTCCAACCGGCCACAAGAAAAGTGGTCGCATAGTATACCTGTTTCGAACTTCGTATACAAGTGTGAATTTGTTCAGCCACCGGTAGCTACTAAGGCCGAAAGATGTCTAATCCACGATAACTCGTTTTGTTTTTGTCAAAATTATTTGAATAAAAGGAAAAAAATTATCAAAAAATTTAAGTGATCCATATAGTTTAGTGTGTGCTGGTGTGTGTGTGTGTGTATGTGCGGAATGGCCAGTCCTCAAATTCAGCAACGACACACCACGTCGTACGGTAATAGCGGCGGTGGTAGTAGCAGTATTTGTATAGCGAGCACCAGCACATCGGGTGCTGGGCTGCACGCTCTCCGGCAAATTTCCGATCAAAACGATTTGATTTATCGCGGACAGGTGCCGCATTGCAGTAACGGAAGTGGCGGCAGTGGCATAGCGGCGACCATCAGCCGCAGTGCCTCAAATCAAAATAACCAACAAAGCAGTAGCAATGCAGCGTTATGCCGGCCCGGCACTAGTAGTAGTGATGCACTTATTGTTCCTGGATCGCATAGTAATAATGAGATTGTCGACGCGACAAAATCCACAAAATCGGACGATGTGGAGCAGGGTCAGCGAAAGGTGCGGCATAAAAATCGACCAATCCTGCGCAGATTAGTGAACTATGTGAGAGGTCTGTTTGCGGGCTCCTCGACCACAAATGGTGAGTACTCTTGAACTTGAAATTTATCACTCTGAATATGCGTTACAGAAATTTAAAGTACCATCTACACACGATTAAATAAATATTTTTCCACGTGAAATTGAAATTTAAATAAATACCCCATATCTGTATCAATTACCCAGCGTCGGTATCTACCAGGCATATGTGATAGAACAACAAACAGAAATCACATTTTACCCATCTGAAGCGTTTTACTGTTCAACAAGGAGGCATTAAAAACGTCTCTTCTCTAGCGCATTCTTGTGCCCGTTAAATTCGAGGTCACTCGGGCGTATACGTAACAAAAAGCTGGTGGGGAAAAAAATGTAATACCCACTCACACGTGGTTTGCTTCAACAAGAGATGACGACGCGCGGATAAAACTGAACTTTTCGCATGACACGCTGGATTCCCGATTAGAAAAATGAGTAGATAATGTGTTAGTCACTCTCCGAGAAATTTCCTCTGCAGGTATGGTTATGGTTTTTACTCTGTCAGCCAAAGCTGAAAAAAAAAGAAAATAAAAAAAAAAAAACGAACAAAAACTTGAAAGCTCATTGTGTATGATGTGATAACCTCATTTGATATGAATGGCAAAGGTGAAGCTGAACATGAACACCTAGTAGATTGTAAAAATACACTTGGATGGGTTTTGGGAACGTCACCTGCCTTGGTGACATTATCAGGGATATGTCAAAGTTATTAAGGGATCAACCCACACCTGAAAAATGTCTCTCAATATATTTTTTTTATTTTTGTTTTTGTAAGTGATTAGGCAGTGCGTGGAGCTTATTTCATTATGATTATGATTACGCACGTGTTGCTGCCACATGGAAATCAACTGGTTGAGGCTTATGTTGGTGAGTCTTAACGACATACTCGAAGAAATTATAGATTCGGACGTTCAATATCCAAGGCTTCTATATTGTCCTCCCTGTTTCCCAGTTGCTGGTGTGCAACCCATGCATATTCAACAGAGATAGTGTCTCCGGGAAACTCAGTCTAAATAAATGTCCAAGATATGAGCTACATTAAAAAAAATCGCATAACCCATAAAAAAAAAAAAAAAAGCGAAATATAAGCCAATCCCCTCACACGTGTCATATTTACCGCCCCTTCGACCAACTATGCTGCGTCATGTGTTTCGATTGGGAAAATTGTCTCGACAAAAACCGATTTGAATGCCAAAACTTGAACCGTCATCAAACATTTGCAATAAAAATTCCGGACACACCATCCTTGACAGACTTCCGATTCTTTTTTCGTCCATGATGGTCACGAAATGATTTCACTTTTTCCAACCGAAGCAAAACCAACAACAAAGCATTATAAAATTGACCATCAACACAAAACTGAGACATGTTGGACAATATGCCAACAAAAAAGAATTGATCCCATGACATGGAACATCAACATGGTGTACGACACCCACAAAACAAACACAAACACACCCAACCTGACCGCGCACTAAACCGAACGCCTCCACTTGAAATTTCACTGCATCGAGCAGCGTGTGGTTTCGATTCTGTGCATTTTATAGTTTTGTTGTTGCTCTTCGTTTTTATTTTTAAGATTCTCTGGATATTGATCCAAAATTTAAAATCAAACGTAGAGTAAGTCAGCGAATTCAATTTGACCTAAAACCACAAAAATCACTCACTCATCATAGATCCATCAATCAAAGCGGTAGTAAAAATTTGAAATTTCGATTTTAATAGCTTTAATTAGGACAGTGGTACGTAGTAGCCTGTCACCAGCACAGTATGGATGACAGGAAAAGAAATGATTTTTGAAAATCAAATGATTTGTTGTTAATTGTGACAAGGGTACGTGGTAGCCTGTCACGAGCACAGTATGAATGACAGGAAAATAAGTATGATTTTTTGAAAATCAATCAAAACTTATTTGTGCCCTGTCGGAAAGTGTGCTAACTGAAAAGTTTCAAGTTCCCAGTCTTGTTTTCTCAACGGAATACATGTCGGAAATGGTGTACGATGGGATTTTGTCGACGATGATTAAAGTAATAGTGAACCTATTTGCATATACGATCTTGTGGTAAGCAACTTGATGAGGGTTGTCACGGACAACATAAGAAACTATGGCGCAGGTTCTAGCTGTTAAAAAAATGTTCGTATGTATTTTTCTAACGACTTTGTTTACAATTTTCGTCGCGTTTAAACCCAATCCAAGACTGTTTGACTTGTATGGAAAAAGGTGTGTTCCTTAATAACCCCTGTGCTAACTAGAAACACGGATCTCGATGCTTTATTAAAAATTCGTTGCATAAGTTACGGCACCCATCCATGAGAGCTACCAAAGTAGCCTCTACTCATGGAAAGTCGCTCTTACTGATAAACCCTTTTAAAGAACTGTCCTTGTATGTCTTTGCGCAGTAGGCAAAAGAGCAGACGACTAGCGAGCAACTGTGATCTAACAAAATACTTCCATATTCTGATCACTAGACTTTCTTTATCCTGTCGAGGACCATATTATTTTGCAGATTTTCTGTAGTGAATTGGGCTGAAGTCAAGTTTGATCATTCTCTGATGTTGGTGTCGTACCACCATCGTTTTACATCCAGCTTAGGCACAATAGGCTCCTCTAAGAAGGCGCAGTGCCAGAGCTCATTGAAAGCTCTTCCGCCCTACAATCTAATTACATCCAGCTTGAAAGTTCACCCTCACTCCCTCAAATAACACCCTTCCCAGAGTGGTACGAATATGTTGACATATTTTGAAACCCAAGACCTTCTCAGTCAACCCTTCATATAACATACCTGCTGCCTGTCAGCACCAAATGAAATTTGAAATTTATTTTACCAAAATCAATTCCACGAATTTTCAGTATGGCATAGGGTGTACGAAAAATTCAAACAAAAACACCCAACCGTCCTATTTTTCACCCTCAACACAGATGAACTTCACTTCTCTTCCACGAAGTATGAAATCCAATTAAAATCTTTGCAAGTGGACAAGTATCCTGTTTTGCAGCATGTTATACTCAACTCATGCTGGATAGTAATCCCTCCTGGAAACAGATCTGTTGAGGTCCACTTCTAAATATGTACACCCACTTGACCAACCCGCGTGTACACTCCACACCAATCCAGGCGCCTTTCAACCTAAGCCCATGTCTGTGTGCTGGTGCTGGTGCTAATACTGTGTGTATCTGCACTCGAAGAATGTTTTCATTTACGTTGCACGAACCTATATAGATGTCCTGCTTACCCCCTTTAGATTCACAGTCTAATAAGCTAATAAAAAGGATTCCACAGAAATTGCATCTTTACATTTATTTCGGTTTTTATTGCACACTCCTTTCATTTGTGAAACTTGTTTCTCTGCAAAGGCAATCCTCCAAAGGATCTGCTATGTAAAAGGGATGGGGCGAAAATGGGGAAAAAAGTAACTCGACTGCCTGCGTTAAGGATGCTACATGAGTAGAAAAGTTTTTCAATTTAATTTGAACTTCATCGCACTGACAATTTGAATAGCAAACAGATACAGGCCTCACCAAACACACAGAGTATGCGGGTGGCTACAACATGACGATAACGAGAGCCCATAAAAAATAGAAAGCTCTGTCAGGAGGACTCTGTATAGTGGCCATATGCTCAGTGGGCTAGTGGACTCAACGACTCAACACTCAATATATGCAAATTTCTATTGCAAATTAAATTATCCAGTTTTTCTGTTTCACCAGTTGGGTTGATCCTGCGACAGGCACGTGGAGTGGATTTGCAAAAAAAAAAAAAAAAAAAAACTGAAATGAATTTAAATGTTTGCTCGTTGAAGTGATGGTTAACTCTATGAAATTTTAAAGTGAATATTCGAGAGGATGAGAGAGAAATCCTAACAGATTGTCGCATTGTGAGGCGGTCATTGAATTCAACTGCGGGTAAAGTTTTGCATTTAAACGCGTCGGCGGTGACAGTGGATACAATTTGATATTTTTTTTTTTTTTACGCGAAACAGTTTTTGGAGTTCGCGCTGTGCAGATTAATTGTGTATACTGTCAAGTGGGGCTTGGGCTAGTCAAATGGCTTAGATGGGAATTGTGTACGATTTAGAGAAAACTTAAAATAGTGCACTACACAGGACATTACTTTGTCAATAGAAATATTTGAAACAAACGAAGTGGTGAGAGCAAAGTGAAGCCCAATTTCAAGCTAAATTTTGTTTCTCATGCATGTAAGGTTAGTATGTGTACATTTGTAGGAGACTTTAGATTTGTAACTCAATTTGTAGTGTACAACCGCTATAAGACTTGACAAGCTATGTCTAAAGTTATTTTCCCATTTTGTTCGAAACTGAAAAACTACTCGACCGCGCTTTGTTGTAATTGATTTTGGGAGTAGTTTGAATAAAATCCAAGTGGTGGCGCTACTACAGTCCCAAGACTATCGCTCTAATTTTGAGAGCCGTTTTACATATTTTCGTGTAGCTTTTACTGTTATAATAAGTGCTTCGGTCTACAAATCTTAGGAGCTTAAATTTATCGGTCAACATTTTATAAAAAGTTCGTGGTACTTCCTATGCATTGTGCAAAAACCATAAAAAATAAATAAATAATTTACGTAGAACTAAATTTAAAAATAAAATATATTTTTAGAAATAAAAAAAAACTGATTTAATGCTATTAAATTAAAATGAAAAGGCTAATTCAAAGCAAAATTTATCTTACGGTATTCCCTATCCTAGCATTTTTTTTTTTTTTAATTGAAAGACCTTACAAAGCATTTTGAACTTCCTCCATTACATAGTAAGAGAAAGAAATTATTTTCGTAGAAAATTTCAAATTCGAGATGATAATCAATTCTGGCATAACGATGGTAGTGGAACTAAAAAAAAGTATGTCGCAAAATTCTGCCCGTCTGTACCGAGGCCTACAGCTTAAACGGCTGCCCGGGTTTCGTTCAAACTTTGGATTTAGAGTTTTGGGGTCTACAGTTCGGCTAGGTTTTTTTTGCACTTCCCATATAAAATGCTCATACCTGTTTGATATTTTTGAAACTGATATATATGCTTATGTAGGTGAGGTTAACATGACTGCATACTCAGTTTCACGCAAAAAGAAATCTAATAACGGTAGGTACCTACTTTTAAAATTCGGACATATCTCGAAAACGGTCCATACAATTCTAACAGCAATTTATTTCTAAGGCAATATGGGCATTTCTAACTAAATAGAAAACTCAGTTTTTTTCTATACTATCAAATTACATATTGTACAATGGATTTTTGAAAAAAGGTATTTTTTTAAAAACGAAGCTTTCTTTAGTTTACCTGAAAACGGCAAAAGCGATATTGACCAAAATGCAAATATAGAGTAAAACTGATATTCTCAAATTGATTGCATCCTTAATTTTCAATTCGTATCACCGAAAACGCTAATTTAAAAAAAAAACTGCTCATAACTAGAAAACCTCATTTTTGATTTTGATAAAACTTTGAAAAACAAAGAATGCTTACATCCCAAACAATAACTCGGTTTTCAGCAAAATAGTAAAACAATGGAATTTTTCAAACTAAACCTTGCAATATTTGGTACACTTTCGTCTGCCGAATTTTACAAAAAATGATCTAACGATTTTGATCAAAATTCCCATAAAAGATAATAGTAGTATCCTAAATAAGATCCCGTGCTTAGTCTTTCACAACAAATTTTAATAAATCTGTTTTTGAATTATTTCTCAAAAATTACTACCGAAAACAAACCCAAATCTGTGTTCATATATAATTTTAAGACTCAATACCGCACTTTAATATTAGAATTGCAGCAGCCATTAAGAATGCAGTAACACCAAAGCAAACCTTATTTTTAGCAAATATAATTTACTTCTTCTTTTTTTGAACAATATTGAAGATATGCACCTTAAAGTAATGCCAACCACTTACACAATCAGAACATTTTACTTCATTTGAACCCCCACACACGTCCATCGGGATATTGAGTTTATAGCTGCCATGTATAAATAAGACGTCACTTACAATTTAACTTATTTAAACCTTTAGGTGAAGAAAATAAAAAACGCACCTAACGTAATAAAAGATCGCGTTAATGCAAATTCAAAAACAAATCTCTAAATTCGAACATAATGTGTTCACACCTTAAACCTGCGTCAAAAAAAAAAAAACACATGACCTAATAGATCAGAAACAGAAAGTTCTAGTACAGATACGCTTATATCCCTTAACCCAAACATCTTGTGAAGTATAAAAGCTTATAAAATACCACAGTATTCGCTTAAAACTCTCTTTTCAGAAGTTGTGACAAATGTCTGCTACTAGAGCTTCAACTTATAAAATCTGAAATTTGTATTTACTGTCATATCAGATGAATAACTCAAGAACTGATTTTATTTGACACTATTTCTAGCATTTCTTCTTAGATTTTTAACTACCTGCGTAGTAAAATAAAAACACAACTAATCAAACTTTTGATCAACGAAAATTTCGTTCGATCCAGTCGTGCACTTTATTTCAATTCTTTTCTAGTTTTAGTAATAATAATCCAGGATAGACACGCACACTCGTTTGCCGTCGCACGATTCTTTAGTCACGCGATTTACTTTAAAAGTGAAAGCGTTGCAAATACCAGGTGATGTGTCCGCTCTCATTTGTTCCATTTTGTACACACCTACCCCTAATATCTCTCGTAAATGCCTTCTAAAAAAAATCAAACAGAATGGGTTAATATTTTTGAAGAATGTCTCAGGCCCAGTCTCTTGAAAATTCACATGTCGGCCAGTCTATCCGATGCACGTAACAAACCTTATTGAGGTACCTATATAGACTGTGAAGTGGCCCACTTCTGGAAAGTGACATATTTTCCCCTTAAAGAAAATCCGTTGAAGCACCCATGTCCTCTGGTAATTTTTATACCGTATGAGCAAATTATTTCCCTTTCAGAACAAAAGATGCTTTGTTCTGTGAATTGGTCTTCAGAGTGCAAATTGGATCACTTTGCATAAAAGTTCAAATGGGACTGAGGGTGAAGTACTTGACAGCTTTAATCTATTCATGGCAGATGCAAGAAGCTTAAGAGTATCATGTGCAATGGAATTCCACAATAGTCGATCAATATTTTATTGTATTTACCACCGACCTAGTTCAATAAATACCTCTGATTTATTTCGAAAGCAAACTTTCATCCCACTTGTACTGTGAGAAATTGCAAAAATTCCAACACTGCTCGGTATCACACACTTAATTGTAAGTCATCGAAAGGAGAACGAACACTGCATTTGATTCGTAAACAAATTTCAACCCAATTGCCCAAAATAACAGAACCAATTCGGACAGCAAAAATTCCTAGTTGACCGCAAATCAACAGTGTAGCCTCTAATTTGTTAGTAATACAACCAAATGCGAAAATATCCTTAGATTTGTATTTTGATTTCGATGTGCTCTCTCTATTTGAGTAATCGTCTGTTTCATGAAAAATCAAAATAAACAAAACAAGCCTGGAAAACGTTGTGTTCCCTTTTGGTGGCTGGCTTTCCTAATTTTAGCAAATTAATGAGTTTCGCCTCTAATAGCTTTTGCGGCGGAAGTTGGCCACCATTGCCGGCTGTCCAGTCGTATTATTGGTCATGAATATCGAAATTTAATTTCATTCCAATGGAAGTGTACTGAAAAATCGCGAAATCATTTAGAAATTAGAATCGAGAATGGGGATGGAATGAGTGAATCTCCGGAGTGATCGAGTGATGGCCGGACTATAGTCAGTTGAAACAATATTACTTTGGCCAGGGGGGTGGGCATTACAGTGTGTTTGGCAGGCAAGTGAATGGAAAGGATAGTACGGCTGTAGAAAAAAAAATGTTTTGACTGAGATACATAAAATCGAACATTTTCAGCTTGAAACTGACATCTCAGGAAAGTTTATTTTTATGGACTCAGAAAATATATATGGCCTCTACAGAGAGCAACCTGCGATAGTTGTGCCATACTTACCTTCGACTGATGATAGTGATGGGAAAATCAAATATTTGTAGGTGTATACAAGTACCTGTGGAGTATACGAACTATAACGCTTCATGGAATTGATCTGTTTTAGTACAACTAAAAGACAGCCTTATCAACTTGTCAGGGCTTCATCGTATAATATACATTCGCCGGGATTAGGTTCTGTTTAAGTCATAACACAAACTCGCCCGAACACATCCGCCAACGTTCCAGTCGACTCTCTTTTAATTCCAGCCGACTTCCAATAAATCGGGAAGCATTGCTGGTTGTTGCGAAAGTTGGGCTGGTCTCTTTTGGTGCGATTTGAGTCGCCATAGTTCCTTTTTTTTTTTTTTTTCTTTGGTGGATAACTTATTAGTCGATTTTAACCGCGTGCGCAGAACAGTTCCAAGTCATCTCAATTGTAAAATAAGTATAACGTTCTTTGTTCTTATTATGGCACCACTGCTGCACCATCGTTTATAATGAAGTCGTTTTATTTTTCTTATGGAGGCATCATCGCAATTACCTTACCATCAACTAAAAAGGTGCGATGGTCTTCGATAGCGCTAAACGTCAAACGCCTCCCAAAGAACTCGGAGTGTGTGTCTACTCTTGTTTATACAGAACAGCTAGGATAAACTGATAAGGTTCCAGATGCGCTTTCACATTCACTTTTTGAAATGCATCACTTCTATCAGTGCGGAAAGTTTTACAAGACAGAGCTCTAGAATCTTATTGGCGAAATTGAAAGTCCGCTCGCTGGGAAATATAACAAACAAGGCATTCTGCTTAATGTCGACTGTGCTTTTGACAACGCAACCTCTGATAGCCTGCTAGACAACACGAAGTAGACGAACTGACAGTTGGGTACCTACCTCTTTTCAGTGCTGTTATGAATTCCCGGCTGTTAAAAGATGCTAATTGTTATCAACCTTTGGTATAACAAAGGTAGACAGAATTTGACATCCTACCTCCACTGTCCACTGTTTGAGTAAATGGTGGAGCCTAACCACCTAAAAATACCTCAACGCAAAGTACCCACTACAATCAATTAAAAAGTCGGAGATTTGTGTAAAATCCGCGACTGTAATAAATCTGCTTTGCCTCAAGTGCTTTCGCGTGAATTTCCACATTTAATCTGCAATGCAATTTGGCCTAATCCAAAAAAAAAAAAAAAAAACATTTAAAGTGTAAGCCTTCGGGGCAAAATCACCAAAGTTGATCGTTGAAAGAAAATGAGCACAAAAAAAAATTACAACAACACCATGTGTGTCAACGCACACACTAACGCACCACCACTCTTGTTGCTGCCGTTCTTTCGTTCAACAAAAGCAATCAGTTTGCATGCATACATAGAGAACAATTCAAAGGGAGGGTGCTACCAAAGCATGAAAAGAGGCAGAGGGGTCTGGAAAACGAACAAATGTCTTTCCAGGACATTTATCCTTTTGCCAACAGATATGTACAATGGACATGTGACTTGCATTGTTCACGTTTGATGCCAAATTTCGAAATCCTTTCTTATTCTCTGGTCTATTCAAAACTTCTGTTCGGATGGCTCCGAATAAGCACAATTCGAATGTGTGTTTTTGTGGGACGAAGACGTTTAGAAATGTAAAACACTCTTATACGGAGAGAGATAAAGAAAAACGTGTGGAAAATGGAATTCAAGGTGAAAGTTGAAAGGAATTGAGTGTACAAGCTGCAAAATAAAAAGGACCTGTTATGAGCTATTTGCTTTGAGACTAGTCTCCTCCTTTGAATATGAATTGTGGAATTTTTTTTTAAATTATTTGAATTACGCCTTTGATCCTGCAAAGTGTCGGATAAATTGATTTCATTCAAATTATTGCCCTGTGCTGTTGTAAATGTCCCGTGTTGGTGTAAATTTCACACCACATCGGGCCATAAATTTGTAAATCCTCTCGACCGCCCCACTGCACCGTGTGCAGTTAAAATTAACTTAGTTTCACACCTTTCGCTGGAATACCGACACCGAAACCGACACCGAAAGCGAAACCCAAACCGAAGCGCAATCAATTTCCTCTAACGACCATCGCTAAAACTGTTAACATGTGCCTGCTCCCTATTTGCATCCAAGTCGCATTAAATAATCCCTTGGAAGTTCTTGCGTCTAACACCTCTACGAAGGTAATTAAATTCGTACACCCTCCACTCTCACAGCCGTCGATGGGTATTTGTTTGTGTACGACAAGGGCATTAAGTTATCCGTTTCGGTGGAGCTCTTTCTTTTCATTTTGGTTGGCACCTGCCCTCCCACTCTACCACAATGTCAGATTGTGGTAATAAAATTTAGAGATTTACGCCACTTCGACACACAACAGCGGCGGTATTGCATGTAAACCAGCCGGGCCACAGCCAGTTCTGGTTCTAAACTGGGTTCTCGCTTCGCTCCATATTTCCCACTTGTATATCCAGGTTAATGAGGATAAACAATGGTCCGGGTAATTGCTTATAAATCATTTTCGGCTTGCAGATAAAACAGTGTCAGGTGGGATCACGAAGTCTGGTCTGGCATAGGATCGGAAAGTATTTATGTATATACGTGTTAAGCATATGATAACCGTGCACAGCTGCTGTCATATCGAGGTCTGCGGTATCTGGTAAATTGTGGTCATATTGTGAATTTATGCCGACAGGCACGTAGATAAGATTGCATAGGAAGGCGCAAGGCGAGAATTTGTGACTATAGCGCCAATGGTAGGGAATTCACCTGAAGTGTTCGTGGGAAACGCTTTGCCTGAATTTAATTGAAGTTCTATTCAATTTGTACACGAATTGTGTACAGACGAATGGTTATTTGAACTTGCCAATTGAGGTACCTAATTTGAGAAAAGACCAAAAGTACATAATGTAGGGAAATGAGTGAATGAAATTTTTAGCGAAAAATCCTAATGCTGTCAATTTTTGCCCATTGGAATAGGCATGTACTAAATTTCCCTCAACTCAGACCTTTTAGTTCCTTTAAGTAAAAAGACAAAAACAAACATATACTAAATTAAAAATAATTTTTTTATACCAAATTTTTAACTTTCTCGATTACGTAGTAAGAGATATTAATCCTCTAACGATGTTAGAGGAACTCAAACAAGAGGGTCCCAAAATTCAGCCGTACGTCTGTCTGGCGGTATGCTCCTGAGTACTACAGACTAAACGGCTGCCCTGATTTGTTTGTTCACGCCAGTTCGATTTGTGCGAAAACGGCTCTAACCATTTTAGCCAAAATTGATATTTAAGCAGGTCAGGTTATCATGCAGTTTTTCGCTAAAAAATCGAATAACGGAACATTTGAAATTTTAACATATCTCGAAAACGTTGCATACGATTGTAACCAAAAACTCAGTTTTTCTCTTTATTATCGTAAGTATAATTATAGACAAACAGATATTTTTATTATGTTCAATATTATATTTTCTTGTTGCCACTACAATTTACAATCACAGAGATATTATATGAATAACTAGCTGGCTCAACTTTGCGGACGCCGATTTTGCGATATAGGATATGTGGTTCTGCCATGTGATTCCTGATTGACTGTGACTCCTAGAAGGTGCATTGAGTCCTTGTGATGGATTGGATGGTCATCCATTTGGATCTGAGGAACTGTTGATGCATTTTTTCTGGAAAATGTTGTGAGCTGTGTCTTGTTTGCATTAAATACAACCAAGTTGTCCTTTCCCCACTTCAAGATTTTGTCCAGATCATCATTTAGAGAATTAATTTGTTCACATCTCTGACTGTGTGATGTAGCCGTATTCACAGGCCCATTGTTCGAGATGGAGGATATAAGAGCGCTGTCATCTGCAAAGCTGTAGATATTATTATTTGTCGATCCAAGCAAATCGTTGATGTGGAGAAGAAATAGAGTTGGAGAAAGAATAGATCCTTGGGGCACCCCTGCATTTATAGCAAACGAATTGGATGATACACCATCTACAACAACTTGGATCGATCTTCCCAAAAGAAAGTTTTGCATCCATCCGCAGAGTTGTTGTGGTAATCCGTAAGACGCTAACTTGCCTAATAGGGCTCTATGCCAGACTCGGTCAAAAGCCTTTGATATGTCCAAGGCTACGGCTCTAGATTCGCCGTGTTGTTCAATTGATTGTGTCCATAAGTGCGTTACGTAGCTTAACAGGTCACCAGTGGAACGACGGCTCCGAAATCCGTATTGCCTTTCGCTTATTAATCGATGGCCTTCTAGATATTTGATTATTTTGACATTTATTGCCTTTTCCATTACTTTAGAGAGCATTGAAAGTAACGCTATTGGACGATAGTTTTGTGGCAGACATTTCTTCCCTTTCTTTGGAATAGGTTGAATGCGAGCGGTCTTCCAGCAAGAAGGAAACGTCTTCTGGGAGTACGACATGCTAAACAGCTTACAGAGTACAGGTGCAAGTTCTGGTGCACAGTTCTTGAGTACTATAGCCGGGATTCCATCGGGTCCCGTTGCCTTATTGCAATCTAGTTCTTTAAGGATGCGTTGAATTATTCGAGGCCGAAATTTCACTTCTGCCATCGATGATTGTATCCTCGGGATATTTGGTGGCTCTAGCTGTGCAGAATCTAGGGTGGAATTCTTTGAAAACATGCTAGCGAAAAGATCTGCCTTTTCTTTAGGTGTTGTTGCTAGCGTGCCGTCTTCTTTTACTAGAGTTGGAAAAGAAGAGCAACTAAAGTTATTACTGATTGCCTTTGCCATGGACCAGAATGCGCGTGAGTCGCTAGGACATCCAATCACTTTGTTAGTGACTCTTTCGCTGTAAGTTGTCTTCGCCGATTCAATAATTAGGTTGCATCTATTTCGAAGAATTGTAAATTCAGATCTTTTTAGTTCTGAAGGGTTTGACCGCCATTCACGGAAAGCCTTGTTTTTCGCTGCGGTAGCTCGCTTGCATTCTTTGTTAAACCACGGTTTATTTGAAGTTATTTTTTTGATGTAA
The DNA here is from genome assembly GCA_946477585.1 of Cheilosia urbana. Lineage (NCBI taxonomy): Eukaryota > Metazoa > Arthropoda > Insecta > Diptera > Syrphidae > Cheilosia > Cheilosia urbana. Next base: position 9,743,318 of record OX297854.1, on the reverse strand, counting down.
TGTGGAATATAAAGTTCCATACCGAGTAAAATAATTTCGGCTTCTTCAGTAAGCAAAATATGCGTTACTGGACAGGTAAGAACCCTCATGTGCTTCATGAAACAGCACTTCATACGTAAAAAGTCACTGTTTGGTGTGGTTTTCATGCCGGTAGCATCATTGGTCCGTTTTTTTTTTTTTTTTTTTTCATCGATGAAGATGACCGTCACGTTACGGTAATTGGTATTCGCTATAGCGACATGTTGGAACGGTATTTCTTTAAGCAATTACATGAGTTGGACATCAGTGATATGTGGTCCCAGCAAGAAAGTGCCACACAGTGGGTGCAACAATCGAGTTATTGATGCCTCAGTTCGGTGAACGCCTATCGATAATTAGTAACTGAATGATTTCGACTATCGAATGATTTCATTCATTCAGTAATTCAGTTCATTACTGAGACCTTTTTTTTCAAGTAGTCGATTCGAAAAATCAGAAATTTATAAAAATATTTTTTTTTTAAGGAGATGTTTGTATTTACATATATTTTTTTAGCTAAGTGATTCCGCTATATTGTATGTAAAACGTGACATTCTAAGTACAATAAGTGGGAAGCAAAAAAAAAAAAAATGTAAAATAAAAATAAAATCTTACAGCGCGTCTACGTATTTGACTGTATATACGCTAAAAATTTCACGAATCTACGATTAGTGGTTTGGCGTTTTGTCTGTCTTTCTGATTAATAAATATAACAATGTTGAAAAAGTTAAGCGGAAACGCAACCCGAAAACAACGCAAAAGTTCTAGAATATGCAATAAACTGAATACTGAAACAAACAAAAAATACTCATTATATAAAAATGAACCCCTATTTCCCTTGGTCCCAGCATCACGCACAAACGGCTGGACCGATTTCGTTAATTCTTTTTTTGTTGTGTTTGTTATTGTCAGGAGAACAATGTTATGAAAGAAAAAATTAAGAAAATTGCGCGGAAAATTAGAAAATTAAAGTTTGAATGGTGAAATACACTTTGAAAAAAAATTAACTGGATAGAAATCAAGTAGTGACACTTCAAATAAAAAAAAAATATATTTTGAATTTTAAAAGCAATTGTTGTTGTCAATTATTTTAATTATTTTCCAAGCAAATTGTTGTTGTCAACAATTTTGAAGTTTTTTTTTTTTTTTAATATAGGTAGATATACCCAAAAAGTTTGTTCTAATAAATTATGTTTACTTTGTTACATCAAGTAACTTTTTGAAATGAAGTAGGTAGATAGATACTTTGATTATACAAAGATGATATTATGGCCGACGATATTTCGCATCGAATTCGCACTGTGACATCGGATAATGAACTGGAGATGTCAGATGAAATGCGCAACAAAGCTTTGATTTGACGCATTTAATCGAGAATAGGAGCGAGAAATGGGCTTCGAACGAATCGCATTGAGTCAAGCTGTTCGAACAAATGCGCCAATGTTGAATCTATATATATAAAAATGAATCCCTATTTCCCTTGGTCACGGCATCACGCGTGAACGGCTGGACCGATTTCGCTAAATTTTTTTTTGTTGTGTTTGTTATTGTCAGGAGAAGAATCTTATGAAAGAAAAAGTTAAGAAAATTTCGCGGAAAATTAGAAAATTTAAGAATACTAAGCCACCATATTAAATTATATCTAATGTAACCATAGCGCTTTTACAATTCAAACTTTTTTGATGTAACCTTATGGCGTTGGCATAATATTGACAGAATGCGTGCTGCAAATATCGTCAACGGGGATGTAAACAAAATAAATATCGTTTAAAACAGATGCTTCGATCAGAGTTATTATATTGATAAAATACATATAAAATAATTAATTTATTATTTTTAACAAAAACTGAATTTCTTAGTGCACATGGTCGGAAAATCCTCAACATGTGGCGTTGTATGCGTATGTCGTTTTTCAGTTCAATTAAATTTTCTTTAATAATGATCTTCTTAATTCATACCTATAATTCTTTCGGGATGAAACTCGATGATGATGATATAACTCGATAACCACTGGGTCAATTTTTATGATTCTTCTTTTGGTTTGTTCGTATTGTTGTATTTCATCCAATTTCAATGAAATTTTGTAGATTTATATTCATTGTTCCCGCTTGAAGGAAAGGATACTTTTGGACCTGATAGGTGGCGCTGTTGCCGATCTCCGAAACAGCTCTACCAAGTTGATTGAAATTTTGTAAATTGATATGGTTGCTTCCAGTTTTAAATTGCGGATAGTTTTTGACCCTATAGGTGGTACTTTGAAAAACACAAGTGGGATATTTTCCCATTCAGTCCCATTCAAAAATAAAATCAAACGCTATTTCTAAAGTTGTATACCTAATTAAAATTATTAATGGACACTGTCCAAATAAAGCAATTTGCAAAATGTGAGCAAGATTTAATACGAAAGGTGCGGACAAAGGAAGTACATTATACTACCTTTTGTTGTGAAAATAAAACGTTATGGAGATTAGTTGAATTTTTGAATTATTTAGACGTTCCGGGCTTACCTCTACATAATGTGGATATCACGTGCGACTTCAATTTCCCGTGCGTATCGCTTTCACTATGACAAATAATTTATTACAAGGATAATGGATGGATGTTTGTGCATTTGTGGCATCAATCTTGATTTCCCATGTTTCTCATATTGTGAATTTAGTGAAAAAGCGGAAAGTTGGCCGACACGTCAAAATCATTGCGGTTTGATTGAAACAAATCAACATAGCTATTCATCATTTATTTATATTGCATTTAATATGACTTTTGAATGAAGAATTTTAATTGGTCGAATTACATAAATTAGCAAGTGCTTGGTGCATGCTCGGAATTTATTAACAAATTAACAAATTTGGGCGAAACGAGGTTTGCCGGGTCAGCTAGTTTCTTATAAATATAAGTCGCAACATAAATATTGTAGAAATAAACAGAACATATAATTGTACAATACACGTTGCCGTAGGTACTATTTCCATTGCATACAAAACACAAAACTACACTCTAAAACCGAAAATCATTCACTCGAACTATCGAATGAAATAATCGTTCAGACTCAGACTTACTAACAAATATAGTAAGTACCTAATTGCACGAAACGTTGAACGAGTGAAATCATTCAAAACTACTATCGAATGAAAATATAAGTTGAACGAAAAACTGAAGGAATGAATGAAATCATTCAAACTCAGTATCGAGTGGAAAAAGTAGTTACTAACGATACACACGATTTCGTTCAATTACTATATTTTCATTCGATAGCAGTATGAATGATTTTTCAGTTACTATCGAATGAATGAATTTTCAACAACTATCGAATAAGTCGATAGTTTTTATTCGATAGCCCCCAACACTACTTATCTCGAGAAACGGAAACGTCGATTGGCCGCCACAGAGATCGTGTGTTTTAACCAGAGACAATACTGAGACCCCAAACTTCGACCGATTAACAGTTATTTGCCTACAAGCTAAATTTTACGCTCCCAAAAAGTTTAGGTGCGCTAGTATTGTTGCATAGAAATTCGTATTGACAAATGTCAAAAATCATCTCAACCAACACATTCGCACCTAATCTTTTTACATTTCACTATGGGCAAAGCAAAACGGATAGGAATTGGCGTACACGGATAGGACAACAAAATGGCGGATTCCTGGCAAAAATTGAGGGGGCCAGCGGCAAGAGGATTGTGAGTTGGGGGTCTCAGTATGATTTGTTTATGGTTTTAACGCCTCTAGACTTTTTTTTTATGGCGCAAATTAAATCATTGATCTATGCGAACAAGGTGGGGACGTTAAACTCAGAGTATCGACCGCTGCATACGTTCTCGTGGTGGACATATCAACGAAGTCAAGCTCCATTCATAAATATTTTCATAGTAATTCAGCCAATACATTTTTTTAGATACCTCAAGTAGCTTGCATTTGATTTAGAAAATAAATTGTCAAATCCTTCATGAAAGACCCTTTATAAAAGATAAAATGCGGCTTAGAACTTAGATTAAAAAAATAATAGATCAACGAAACAAACAAATAAACAAATCTATATCAAATAAATAAATAAAGAAATAAATATATTAAGTAATTAAATAAATTACTGAATAAAACATACTCAAAAATAAATAACGTTGAATTAGTGAAGCACACGGTATACCGCATTGAGTTCATCATATAAGTATCAGCATATTATTATTGTACAATGGATTTTTGAAAAAGTAATTTTCTAAAAATTAAGTGTTCTTTAATTTACCTAAAAACAACACTAACGCCCACTAAACCAAAAAAGAGGTTTCTGCTTGGAGTTCAATCCACCGCGAATGGTCTGAGTGATCTAACATTTATTATCCTTTTTATACATATATAAAAAAATATTGAATGAAATGGAGCTATAACGGAGCAAAGTTTCCACAGTTCAAAGCCACTTTTAACACAAGAAAAAGCCCTCCATCACTGATGCGATAAGACTTTAATTTAAATTTTGATCACAGTCATAAAAGTCTTTAAAGCTCTCTTCATCCCACTTCCATTAATATTGTGCTTATCTTCCCCCGTCACTCAAATCGAGCTAGTTCATCCAATGGTATGGATGATAAATAATTAATTGATATTTCTGGGGAGGTATTTTATAGCAACTTTGAGAACTTTGTCCCAACAGAGGTAGAAGTGTAATCCTGGCCAATCAAATCAGGACTTAAATTCATTTCATTATGGTGACATATTCAGGGACTGCTGGTGTTTAATATTGCCAATTGATTCAATTTTCTTTCTCCTCGCTCCTGTCAGAAGTAAATATTGTCTCCGAGGGTATTATGACAATTTGTTTGTATTGTCACAATTCGCTAGCCCTCTTTGCTACAAAAGCGAGTATCAATGAATTATTTTCCCTCCATTCACATTGTTTACATCGTGTCAATAGAGAATAATATCACACAGACGACTGGCACTAGGTCTTGAATTCACTTATTTGTTTGGAGACGATGAAGTATCGGGATGGAGCCAATGATGACCAAATTCATTTGGGAAGTCGACATTTTTTGCCAATTGTTCTTGGAAAGTTCAATAAGATGTGGGTTTCGTATCCTCGATAGGCACTGTATCGAGATTTGAATGAAAATGGAATACTGTTCGGGAGAGGGTGCGGAATGACGGGTGGATTTCGTTTACTCCATGTTCTTTATCATCTTGCGAATTTTAAATTCTTTCATGAACTTCTGTTTCCCCACAGTCAGAAGTTATTAGGTTTGAGATCTGTGATAATTTGCATGTATCTAGTCCTAGATAGTTGCTCCACACCAATCAAACGTTGCTGTATGAATTAATCAGGATATCCAGCAAGAGATCTTGTCAATTTTACGAAACTTCTTTCACCATCGACAATAGATCGATAATAGTCGAATCGGGCAACTGTATGGTTTTATGGAGGCGCTATTTAAGCGATATTTAAATACCCCTAACGCCATTAAAAGTGATGTTACCACGCAAGGGCCGAGCCCTGCCTTTTACCCAACCTTACTCAAAGGCGAGCCCATAGCAAGTACTTAACATTCCCCATAAAACATCGTTACCCTCACACGTCATTTTCAAAATGAACTCATGCTTAACTACCGCCGTAGTATAAAGAGTTGAAAATTAAAACTACCCCACACAACGAGTATTTTTATATCCTTTTTGCATGTCATTAACATCGGTCACAAAAAAATGCCATCCTCGTGCATTGCGAGTGAAAACTTATTACTTTGTCCAGGGAGTGCAGAAAATTTCCCTATTTTCCTGCGTCATCAGCTGTTTGTTGCAAAGCGTTTTATACTCACCCTCAAGGATGCTATAAAGTGATGACTTTCGCTTTTTGGTTGGCTAGCTGTCGAATGAAAATTAAAAAAGGAAAAATCGCCTTAACTACAATCACAAGTTTATGAAGCATAAAAATTCAGTTTATTTTTCCACCAAATAAACATATTAAATGGCCAAAATGTAATCAACAAGGATGCGCGGGAGAGCGATGGTACACAAGTTAAGTGCAAAATGCGAATATAGATTCTAGGCGGGAATGGCGTTACGTGTGTAATTGTCGCAACGTTGAGCGAACACAATGAATTACAGTTAACAATGAACGAAGCGTAAAGTGACACGAAGTTGATTGAATTTAATTGCGAATCATGAAAGCGGTTGAGTGGAAGAGCGAGATACTCTTGTATTTATGGGCGCAGATGCGATTCATCAGTTAAATGAAGCAACGCGGAACATTGTAATGACTTGGGAAGGAATCGATTCTGGTTGCAAAGAATGTAAGCTCTGACAGTTGAATAAGATGGACGAGCTCTGTTTGGTATTTGAAGGTTTTTGAATCAACTTGAAGGATTTAATCTATAGAAATGAAATTAAGAGTCAGTCTTCGGTATTGGGTGTTTATGACTACGACATTGAGCTGGACTATATGGGACGCCACTTACTGCAGGAACAAGGGCAAAAACTGTTCGCATAAGAACATCGCCAACTCGTAAAATCATTAGAGTTTGCAAGACCATAGTATATCATAGTTAAAACTTTTTTGGAACAGAACGGCCTTAGAAGATACATTTTACGTGCCACCCGCATCATTTGAGATTTAACTGATTGCGTATGACATGAAACATGAAATATTTTCATTTAAATTTGTACAGCCGCAAGCATGTATAGGTAAAGAAAACCTTTTACAGTCCTGAGAATGGAAAAACACATTAAAATCAGTAAGAACATTACCCGACAATTGGAAGGCCATTAATTTGGTTTTCTCACTTAGAATCAATTTGTGAAATGTAAACCATTGCCTTAGTTTTTGCAGATCTTACTCAATTTTTATAATGCAATCGAACTGTGATAATCCTTGATATGAGAAAGCTATGTCATCGGCGAACGTAGTAGGTAGCCCGTTGAAATTCTGACTGAAGAGAGAGTCAATATAGATTAAAAACAAAAGTGGACCCAGTACAGAGCCCTGGGGAACACCATTCTTAATTGTACGAGAACTACTAAAACTTCCATTAATACCGACTACTTGCTTCCTACTTGTAAGATAGGAGCGAAACCAATAATGCAGTAATCGCCCAAAGCCAGCGTTATATAATTTATTTGGTAGCAAACTGTGATCCACCATGTCAAACGCTTTCGTCATGTCAATGAAAAGAGCCATTGTAAATTCAGAACTAAAGATGGGTTAAGGTTTAAGGGCCGATGTTGATTTTAAATAAACACAAGTTATTTAGGAATTTAACATCACTTCTTTTTATTATGGTAATATTGGTATGGTACATATCAACTATGTATGGAACAAAGTACCTATCGGCCAAATGGCCTCCGCGACCTCGGCGGCATACCTCCATCCGATGGTCCAAATTTTCGATGACGCTGAGGCATAATTGAGATTCTATGCCGGTAATGTGCCGAATTATCTCACCCTTTAGCTCTTGAATTGTTGCTGGCTTATCGACGTACACCTTTTATTTCAAATAACCCCAAAGAAAGAAGTCCAACGGTGTCAAATCACATGATCTTGGCGGCCAATTGACATCGCCACCACCTGAGATGACACGGCCATTGAATTTGTCGCGCAAAAGAGCCATTGTTTCGTTAGCTGTGTGGCAAGTGGCACCTTCCTGTTGAAACTACATATCGTCCACATCCATATCTTCCAAGTGCACGATATGCATTTTGATATGAACGCCCATTTTCATAATAAGCCTGAATAACTTTAACGCATTGCACGGTTGTATATCTTTCCATGGTTCAAATTGAGTTAGTCGGAAATTAAGAAAAATGTCATATGAAATGCAGAAAAAAATTTGACGTTTAGGTGTGGTTCACATTCAACATCGGCTCTTAAAATTTTAAAAAATAAAACCACCCTTTATTAATTACATCATACAATTGGGTACATAATTTAAGAATAGCGTCTTCTCTTTTAAACTCAACTGCTTATGTCACTTGGTGAAAAAAAAAAAAATTATACGTTATAATTGCAGCCATATTGATATTGCAAGTTTCTTGTTCCTTTTAAAAGTCGCTATTTAGAGCTATTGTGCAATAATTCTACCAAAATAATGTTGTTAGAAAAAATCAACACCTTAAGCAATAAATGGCATAGTTTCAACAGAAATTTCGTATTAGCAAAGGTTCGGGTCTATAACATTGCATCACGCCCCCTTTAATTGCCCAAGAATTTTGAGTTGGGGCCTTTGTTGCAAAATGTTGTAAATTGTGTGCAGCAGGTCTTTCTGTAGCCAATCTTCTGGACAATCATTCATTTGTGTTAATTTTGTTTTCGGAGGAATGGACAACGTTATATGAATTGAAAAGCTTTCTTATGACAGTTAGACATATTCTACTCACCTCCTTGAGGTGGCACAAAAAAACCTCAACACATACATTTTCTTCTTTTTTTTTACAAAAAAAATCGCCTAACCAGTTTTAAGGCAACACAGCTTTACGGTTTTTATAAAAATATTCGCTGATTTTTTTTTTCTAGCAGTTGTTCATAAGGAGTATCTTGAAACTGAAATTCGAAAAACCTTATAAAGCCATATTTTTCGAATACTGAATTATTTTCCAATATTCAAATGATTTTGTTGCAAAAAAAATCTTCACAAAAAGCCATATTACTTACTTACTTACTTACTTAAGGTGGCGCTACAGTCCGGGGTGGACCTGGGCCTCAACCAATACGCCTCTCCAGTTAGCGCGATCTTTGGCTAACTGCCTCCAGTTGCGCACTCCAAGTTGGTTGAGGTCCCCTTCCACTTGCGCGCGCCACCTAAAGCCATATTGCTATTTCAAAAGAGATTCGTACTCGCAAACGAAGGTTAATACCTGTAGGAAATATTTGAGAACCCATATTTCCAAAAATTTGTGTTAAAAAACAAAGAAAAATAACATTGACTTTACTTTTATTGCATCACTTGTTTATCTTATGCTATTTTTTTTTACTAACGCCCATCTGTATTTTCCAATGAATTTCTTACCCTTCTCTAAGTAGGACTTGACCCTTTTATTTCGAGACATCGTAAAATATAACCCTTTTCGACTATCTGGTACCTGCATCAAAAGTCAATTAACAAATACCCTGCCACCCAACATCTCATCAATCACTTCGCATCCATAGCTCACCGGTTACAAACCAGTTAATTAATTTTTCAAAAATGCAAACCATCTGTCGCGTCCCGAAATGCCCATGGACCGGGTTGAAAAAGTTGCTCCTCGACCACTGTCAACAATATCACAGCAAATTGGTCAAGGAAATGATTTACGGCAAATACTTTGACTTCACTTTCAAGGATATTTTCACCGCAGCCATCTTTTTAAATGGAAAAAACGGACTTTACTTTACTACTGGTTCCTGCTAAACTCATCGGAACATGAAGACGACATTGAAAGATGCATTTTTGCAGTAAATGGGAACGAATCCTGTGACTATGTAGTAAGGATGGGAAATGGCCAGAGTGAACACATGAAATATCTGGGACCATTCGTTATACGATCGGAAATCTCAACCAAATTCGACTGGAAAATAACCTTTGAAAGGCTTGCATCTCACCAAAGAAATACCATCGAAGAACATGCAAATTCACTTTGACAAGAATTTCCCAAGAGGCATTGAGGAAATTGTGGAAGAGGAATGCTACACTTCCCCAAAGCGGTTTAAATTTGACAACGCTGTAAGGATGAAAGATAGTCAGGTGGCTACAATTTCGAGGAGGAAATATCGTGTTTCTAGGCGTGAAGTTTAGCTCTGAGAAATACCAACAGCTTCCGCCTTTGGACAACGATTTTCTCTCTTGAATCTAAATTAAATTAAAGTATTTATCTTTCCTATATTTACTTATATTACTATTATTTATTATTGTTTTTATTATTATAAATAGCTGACCCGGCGAACTTCGTTCCGCCCAAATTCATTAATGTAGGTAATGAAATTAATAATTCTGAGCTTTCGCTTCATTCTGGTTCATGTAATTCGGTCAATTGAAATTTTTTATTCAAAAGTTATATTAAAATTAAATTAATAGGTAAAAAAATCAAATACTTGTCGGCCAACCTATCGCTTTTTCACTGAAGTGCTTTATGGTACACAACATTTTTTATTCTATTTCTATTATCGGGTGCGTACACGTACAAAGCGAGAGCTTAGCCGACACGTGAAATTCAAGGTTTATGCCACACACATCCAGCGATTGTCCTTGCGACTTATTAATTGTCATAGCAAAAGCGAGACGTACGGGAAATTGAAGACGCTTAAATACGAACGGCAAATCGTTCTGAATAAGTGGAATCCGCGGAATAAAAACATCTTGGCCTATGAATTTTCCAATAAAAATCGTTGCTTGAATTATATTTGATATTAAATTCTTCACAATCAAACGCGTACCGCTACAAAGTTTTGGTTCATTTAGGTTGCGCAACAAAATTATTACTGAGACGATTTTTAGTTTCAAATTGTGTGGAGGCAAGCCCGAAACATCCAAATAATTTTAAAATTCCGTGGGATAGTTGGTGGCTTCGTTTTCATCCATCACGGAGTCGACTGATTTGTATGAATGCAACTCACCAGCGATTTGGTTTTGAATGGCGAAATTCAAATGTTCGACGTTCTTGTTTTTCGCAGCCAAAATCACTCTTCTCTTACACTTAGCCAATGGTCAATATTATTCTGAGCGATATTCGGGAAAACATTCATAATTAGTTCTTCCGGTGTCGTTGTAAGGTTGCAAAAATGTTGTGGAAACTCAATCAGGCCGGTGATCATTGCGCGTTTGTAAGCCATTGTGCATTCGTCCCATATAATAATCTTACATTGCTGCAGTACTTTCGCCATCGCAGTGTTCTGTTGCATGTAGGTTCTTCTTCCACTTGCAGATTCAATGGCAATTTCAATGCAGGATGAACTGTTCGACCGCCTTCTAACAAAGTAGCCGCTATCCCAGAAGAGGCTAGGGCCAAAGCGATCTCAGATCTCGAACGAATTGTAGCCAAAATAAGTGAAATCATGAATGTATTTCCAGTTCCGCAATTTTCGTTATCGACTGCTTGCGTCAATTCATCGTACACTTTCTTTTATTCTTGATTCAACATTGGCACATTTGTTCGAATAGCTTGACTCAATGCGATTCGACCGAAGTCCATTTCTCGCTCCAATTCTGGATTAAATGCGTCTTGCATTGAACGATTTGGCTGTGGCATCCCCAATTTGCACAACAAATTGCCACTCATGAGCAGACACATATCCTCGATCAAAATCAAAGCTTTGTTGCGCATTATCCATCTGACATCTCCAGTTCATTATCCGATATCACAGTACGAATTAGATGCAAAATATCGTCGGCCATATCATCTTTGTATAATCAAAGTATCTACTTCATTTAAAAAAGTTACTTAATGTAACATAGTAAACATAATTTATTAGAACAAACTTTTTTGGTACCTATAGGTATTTAAAAAAAAAAACTTTCAAAATTGTTGACAACAACAATTTGGTTGGAAAATAATTAAAATAATTGACAACAACAATTGCTTTTAAAATTTAAAATATATTTTTTTTGTATTTGAAGTGTCACTACTCGATTTCTATCCAGTTTCTTTTTTTTTCAAAGTGTACAAAAATGAATTTATTGGAATGGCGGTTGCGCCTTCTTTCAAAAATTTATCATACTAATATATGAACCTTCTCTGCGTGGTCTATTAACCAACAAAAAAAACTAAATCAAAATCGGATGTGTGTGGCAGTCGTTAGGCTGTCACACACACATTTATCAAGTTATTTTTATATATATAGAAGATAGATAAATGAAATACTTTCCCCCTTATTAATAAAAAAATGTACACAAGTAAGTTAGCTAGCAAACGTCAGATAGCATACAAAAATTGGACATAACTGCTGAGTAACAAATTGATAACTTTTACATAGTGTTTTTTAATACGGGGGTTTGAGTTTGTACATATCAAAAAAAAAAACTTCTTTTACAATTTGCTAATTGCTCAATAAACACAAATTCCAAATTAAGTTTTTTTTTTCACCACCTCTTGCGGACGTCTTACAATCATCCGAGAGTACAACTTTCATGTAAGAGCTTCTCATTTGGTCGTTTGGACTTGGCATAAAATAGATCCCTTGTATTCATCTCAGTAATGAAAGACTCACTAACTAGGCCTAGGGTCCCTAAGGACCTGTTGCTCTTCTTTTTTTTTTTTTTTATAATTGCTCAAAGTACGCTTTTCTGTTACTGTTACTGTTTTGTGAACTCTTATCGTTGCCGTTTGGCCCCTTTTTCAAAAAATTATCAAAATGGTCTGTTCTCATTTTTGCTATATTAGTATTTTATTTTAGGCCTCTTTTTCCGACTCGGTCCCCTTTTTAATCCCCTTTTTGAAAATTTACAACGGCATCGCTGATTATATCTAAGGGATTCCAATCTACCCGCTTTGATTTGTAGTTAACGACTATTAGGATGTCCGCTGAGACTTAGATTCAGAAACAAAAGGATAAAGCTTCATACGGAGACACCTGTAACTCGTTTCAGTAATTATTTTAAATGTGAGTTTAGATCGTTCTCTGAAAGGTTGACTGTCATAAAAATTGGCGAAACTGCCAAAGTCATGTTCTCGTGAACGTCTTTGCTGATCTTTATTAAAATACCTACACCTCTCAGGTTGAGTTATCTAGATTCTAAATCTTTAAAATATAAATCTATTTCGATGAGGGACAAATTAACTTAACACATATTTTTGTTACGCCCACTGAACACAATAGCCCACTAGAGTCTAGACGAAAATTGGAAGGTAATTCTAAAATAGATCTTCAAAAGATAGTGGGCAATGGATGTAACAATTCAAGACCAATCCTGCCCATAAACGAAGCTAATCTGACTACTGGAATATTGGAATTTTAAATACACATTTGTTATCCTCGCAACGTGATCGGTTTCCACAGCATCCACTTGAGCAGCCAATTTACATTTCAAGGATTCCAATTATCTCGGAAATGACTTTCGAAAAGTGCTGCCTGAATGCAAAGTACCACATACCGAAGTATTCAATTTTAAACCCACGTATCCAAAATTGTTTATGGCCATAAAATACTGCATTCGCTCTGTTCGCCTTGTGTAAATAAAATTTAACTGACTCATAATCTATGAAAATGAAACCCGCCCCCATTACGGCCGGAATATCAAATAAGCCATTATACCATATCATATCGGTCATAAAATTTTATTCACCACCACTGCCAATAAAATGCATAAATTACCAAAAACAAAATCGACCTTTCTATCTACCATAGATCAAGTGCCTAATCTTCACAATCTGTGCATCACAGATGGTACTTAACGACCTCCGAGTATCTAATAAATTCCACAGTATGCCTTCGCGTCGTTTATCCTTATGCAAATCGTGCGAATATTTCACCACATTACTCCCGGCACAGCGTACCTACCTGTGCATGTATTGTTTTCCATAATTTGTTTATACGAACAAATTCGAATTCTGACAGATATTGCGAAGAAAAATCGCCTGTGAAATTGAAAGCTGGAAAAATACCCGTCTTATACGTCGTACATGCGGTGCGGATGCTGTTGCTCATGCCATGCATCTCATTTCATTTAAAATGCTCTCGCCGTAATGGATTTTGCCGAAAATACAAAACGTTGTCGAGCATACGCGAGTGCCGCAGAAAAAGAGTTGGCATGCTTTTGAAATATGCAGCAGCTAATTTTTTGTTTGTCTTCTTCTACATCCCTCAGGGTATTAACAAGGTTTGTTTTTTTTTTTTCTTGGTATATGCAAATTTTTGGGAAAACGAAAATTCGTGGTAAAAAAAACAATTGGAGTTTGTACAACGAAATTATATTTTCTATGGATGATTTCAAATAATACACCTGCCCATTCTGTGGCACGGAATAACTCGGTTGTGGCTTATGAGAAATTTTTCGAGGGGCTTTTATGGATAACTTTTCTGCCTGAACTGGGAATGCTGATTAGGAAAAAAATCAAGCAAAAGAGGCCCAGTTTGGTTTGAGTTACTTTCACGCAGCTGCTGTTGTAGTCGGGGTGGGGGCGAATTCGTCAATGTGCCATTTGGTAGAGCATTCGCATAACAATCATAAACGGTTTCTTGTGAATGATTTTCTTAAACAAATTATTAACTGGGTAAGGAGTAACAATCATCTGCAATCTTAAATCCGCGCGATTTAATGTCTAATTTATCAGACACCGTTGCTAAGGCTCCGAATACGAATGTACTCACAGTTAACATTCCAGCTCGTTACAAACTTTTTTTCCTCAAATATTCTCTCGGGAAAAAGGTGAACCTGTAACACTCCAACAGTGGCCCGAGATGCTTACACTAAGGTGTTACTTCTGCACTTATGTTAGACTGTTGTAAGGGTTGTAGTTAATGGGAATATTTTCAGAGGAAGTGATTTCCAAAGTTTGCTTGTCCTGTAGCTGTAGCAAAAGTAGTTTAGGGAAAGTGATGCCCTCTCTGATGTGTACTGATGAGTGAGGTGCTGGTTATCTATCTTGTAGAGCGCTCATGGCGCGGGGACATAAGTCCCAATTTTTACTTTTGGGACTTATAACCCACTTAAGTGATAAAGAAGTTCCAAATCGTGACCCAACAATTTTCGTAACTTTCCCCATTACGTAGTAAGAGAAAGAAATTGTTTTCCTACAAAATTTCGAACTCGAGATGTTTACCAGTTTTGACATTACGATGATAGACGAACTCAAAAAAGTGGTTCACAAAATTCTGTCCGTCTGTTCGTCTGTCTGTCTGTTCGTCTGTCTATCTGTTCGTCTGTCTGTCTGTCCTTCCTTCTACAATAGCATTAAGCCTAAACGGCTGTCCGGATTTCGTTCAAATGTCGGATTCGGATTTTGGGGGACTATAGTTCGGGGCCGTTTTTTTTTTCTCCACTGTACCACCTCAATATTAATGGACTTCCCATATAACAATACATTTTCATACCAGTTTGATTTGTTCAAAAACGGTTACGATTTTAACCAGAATTGATATCTAAGCTTAGGTGAGGTTAACATGATTGCATAAAAAACCGAATCGACTGCTAAAAAATCTAACTTGCGACAAAAGCCTGTTACTGAGAGCTTCAATTCACATTGTTATTAGATATATACTTCCGCATCAGATGAATAACCCAAAATTGGATTTTAGTTTAGTTAACACTATTTAGCTGTCTAATAAAATAAAAATACAACCAACCACACTTTTTATGAAAGTTTCGTTCGACTCAGTCGTGCACATTATTTTTCTTGCTAAAGTTAAAGCGACATCTCTTAAATAAACAACAAAGACTGTGCCACACCTCTCTGCTCCGCAATTCCTTCGCTCCATTAATAAGCATATGGAAACTATCCTCAGGAAATTTGTGGGTTCATAAATTCTCGATATAAAATGCTTCAACCCCTCTGTGCTATGTAACATCCTCCATGGCGTAACCACACGCAGTAAAAACAATCATCTGAAATAACTTTTTCTCTTTGTGCCTATTTTGGTAGGAAGCTGTGTTTTTGCTTCTCAAATATTCACAGAAAAAAATGCTCCGCAAAATAATTGAAATTCCTTTTCAGCCATCGAATATTCCTCCGCCCACAA
The DNA here is from genome assembly GCA_946477585.1 of Cheilosia urbana. Classification (NCBI taxonomy): domain Eukaryota; kingdom Metazoa; phylum Arthropoda; class Insecta; order Diptera; family Syrphidae; genus Cheilosia; species Cheilosia urbana. Next base: position 9,727,675 of record OX297854.1, on the reverse strand, counting down.
TGTGCGAAGTCGATTTCAAAAGAGAACTCCTGCTGAATCCAATTTGAAAATAAATTAAAACCGATGGATGGATCCATGGGCCAAGATCGTTTAATATGCTGAAAAAAAGACCCACACCGCAATAACAATCACATGATTGACTAAGATTATCCATCACAAGGACACACAAGTTGTTACAAGACAAATATATTTCGCAGGTTATTTCAACCATGGGTAACTAACAAAAGAGAAATTCCATTTATCATTGCATCGCATTGTCCTTGTGTAACACGGGGCAGCCACCAGACTGTCATCTGCCACCCCGCCATCAGCATGGCAGCGTCTCAACTCGAGTTCATTATCCAAGGATTAATTAAGTGAAGTTTTACACCATTAATAAAGTTGGAAATTCGCGCACTCATTCTTATTTTGCTGTGCGTCCTCTGCGCGCTGCTGATACCGAGATGCTCCGCTTTTCTGGTTTATATCCTGCTTGAAGGAAAGTCGAAAGCGATTTTTTTTTTTTTTTTTTTTGAAGAAGACGCCACTCTGTTGGATAGGAAATAGCAATGAACCTTTAGTGAGTGCATTTTTTGGTCCAATGGCTTGTCATATTCATTTTATATGGATATCCTTCGGTTGCTGGAACGTAAATGCCAGTCTTTTATGAAATATGACAGGTGGGATATATTACACTGAAAATTACGCGCACTAGTACTTTTCTGTATGGAATTGGGGAAGGTTGTTTCGGTTCCTGTTTTTACTCAGGTTTGATGAAGTGCCTCCCAATGGAAGTTATTCCTTTGCATCCTTACTACAAATAATTTTATTGAATGGCTCATTATTTAATGTGGTAAGCTCTGTGGTTCGATCCCCGGAAAGTTATTTGTAGCTTAAGGTTTTTTTTTCACTGAGCCACCTCTCACGTACGTCTGACAAACATCCGGGAGTACCTATAACTGTCTTAAAAGAGCTTCAAAATTTAACCACTTGGAGTCGGCCTAAAATTGAAGGTCCCTTCCATTCTTCCCAAAAATTAAAACTAACACAAAACGAATGTTTGTCAGAAGCTTGCTCTATAGGGTGTCCAAATGAACATGTTGCGCCGACTGCTTAGATCCAGTATAGAGGTAGTCGTAGTACCGGCCCTAAGCCTTTTAACAGATTTAGAATTATGTGAAATACAGGCTCGAATAAACAAAATTGTACTAAACAATTTGACTAACATGATAGGCTACTATCAAGCCAACCATTTCAATGAAATTGTTCCCCATAAATAATCTAAAAGTGCACTTTCCCCAAGACAGAAAAAAAATCTTTGGAAAGTAGCAACCAGCTTTTAAAAAAAGAAAAACCCAGAGAATGTTATAATTTATTTCGCTTAGCTGCTGTATGCAGTACCGGCTCTAGACAAACTAGCGCCTTGCGGAAGATTTACAGAGAGCGCCCCTTTTTCATATTTACACGCATGCATATAGGTCTTTTCCACATCATCCAGGAAGTAGACTTTAAATGCGTTTTTTTTTTATTTGGATAATTTAAAAATTTCTATTATTTGTTTTTGAAGTTGCAACATTACAAGTGATGTGAGTTAATGCATAGGTATTAAATAATTAAATAATTTAGCACGGGTGTGATGGATGTTGTTATTTTGGAGTTATTTGAAAAAGCTTTGGCAGTACATATTTGTTTGCGAAAGATAAAATTTCTTTTTCTTTCCTAGCAATGCGCCCCCAGAACTTGGCGCCCTGCGGTTTTGCACATGGTTGGTCCGGCCCTGGCTGTATGACAGTCCTGCTTTCAATGTCAAACGCTTGTCCCGACTCCACTTGCAATCGCAGTTGATATACTTAACAATCAGCTGAATATTTCATCCCACCCAAGTCCTTTTTCCAATTAGTAAATCATTACCATTAGTTACGACGAAATTGTGTACAGCTCTTATAGAGATACAAACCACGAGCGTGGAGCCAACTAAGTTCTTAGAAATTTCTCGATTTAATCCAATTATGCGGGTGTATATAAATTTATGGCGAACTTCAGCGAGACCTCGGTTGACTTTCCTTTTAGTCCATGTAACCTGGGTGATGTTTAAATCAATTTAATGAGCTCGTACAAAAGCCCTTGTATACAATCTGAGTACAACCTTCGATAAACAGCTAATAAACTTCAATAATTAATGAGCAGATTTCTGCGAGCATCAAATCACCTCACCACACACAAAGTCCTTCCTCTCGTAATTGATTCCTCAATCTCTTGCTTATGCACCCCCAAAATTTGCTCGTTATTATATTTACCGCACTCGTGTATCCAAGTAGCCGAACTCAAGAAAGTCGATAAGCCCACCCGTGTTGTTGTAGATAAATAAAATTCCCGGGTGAACATTAATTGGGGAGGATCTCCCATACTTCCTATAACCTATCCTTCTCATGCTCAGCACTTAGAATCTAAGACAATATTTACCTCTTGTTATTCTTTGAACAAAAGGATAGAAAAACATTCCATCAAGCGGTCGCTTGAGAACGTCTCATCATCTAGGTAGGGCATACCCACACCAACCTTGCCGGAGGCTCAAAGGCATCACCAAACCGATGTGGTACAGTTCCAGTGTGCAGATGACATTCAGCAGGCCCACAAACTTTTTATGAAAATTTAACGACCTCATTTCCACGCTCGAAATTTGTACCATATTTCATATTTATTTTTTCTGTGCGAAATGTCCTAATTATTTTGCAAAAGTATCTCCTCCAGATTTGCTCGAACACTCACCCAAGATCAACAGATTTCTGGGCGCTGCTTCGCCAAGGAGCCACTACTTGTGAGCAACGATGAAGGAATTTGTCTTTATTCTTTATTTCAGGCAACAACCTTCAGCTATAATTTGAATTGTAGTAGACTGGCGAAGCGTACACCTCACCTCAACCCCGTTTCCATTCATTCATGAAAATGCCTGCAAGGCATAACATCTGTTCCACGTAGTTGTTGCTGAAAGATAGTAGTTGCTTCTTGCTTATGCTTGGATATCTGACACACTCCAAGTGGGGCTAAAGAGTTCATAATGGGGAGGATGATTGTGATAGGTTGAATGCGGTTGAAAGTGCCTTAGAGCGGTTCGTATCCTTTTGTGCGCGTAAAACTGAACAAAATCTTAGGTGTTCGTAGAACACTTGCTGCGAGCGTTGATTTCACAAAGATAAGAAACTCATTCTCATGCCTATAATGAGTATAGATAAAAATAGATTATTGTGTCAGCAGTGCTGATTTTTGGATTCAATTTTGTAAGCAGGATACTTGAAGGTACTGAGCTGCATGTATGAAGTAGTGGAGTGTCAGCAGAATGAGGAGACAATGAGGAGACAAGGCAAGGAGATGAAATCGAAAGTGGGTATCAGTTAATTTTGTGACTGCCTTTTTTAAACTGAATTTTATCTGAATCTTGTCTCAGTTTTACGTGGCCTGACTGTGCCGGTCCCCTTACTTTATGAAATGTAGCGGAGCCGTAATCAAAGAGGCAAAATTGACAAGGAAGTACCTGCCAAGAAGGGAATGTCTATAGCGGAACGCTTAACGTTTTCCCTCTTGGAGCTGTTTGCCGAGCACTTGTACCAGTTTACGAATACGTTTTTGCTGTTTTTCCATGGTGGACTGGCGGAACGCCTGTTGTATCGAGTCTCGTGTGACGTGGGAATGTGGGATGCGTTTAGACATTTATCGATTTAAATAAACACAAGAAACTTTATAGTTCATACTAAAAACACATGTTTTATTTATGTACGTAAGAACAGCGTTGTGCTGAAGTTCTCAATTGGGTAATTGATTCAACGCTCCGAGCAAAAGAGTGGATTCAAAATGACTCACATCTGTCTCGAAACTTAAACACTTCCTTTAAAAAAAAAATAAAAAACCTAATGAGGACATGAGAATTTACTTGACTGAACGCCGTCACAACGAACGCACTCATAAATTTCGCATTTACTTTTTTAAGAAATTACAAAAAAAACACTCCCTCATCCTTTTCATTTAACTAATGTGGCTGAAACTTGTGTGGAATGGCTCGGAAAATGGCTCAACTCTAGGAATTCATCAGAACTACGCTTCTTAAGAACAAAGTAAAGATAAAATGTAAACTGAAATCTAATGAATTAAAACATTAAACATTAAAAAAGGTATGTGTTGTACAGAAGAGAGTGTAAATTTTATGGACTAATTATAAATGTTAAATTACTTATGAAAGTAAATTTTCCTACAAACATTTCGGCCCCTAGCAATAAAACATTTTAGATGCGACTTTTGGCAACAAATGTACTCTTGGTATAAATTATAAGAAACTAGCGGACCCAGCGAACTTCGTCCCGCCTAAAATTGATTTTTTGACTGACATAATTTGGAGCATTGACGATTCCACTCGAAATTATTTTCCAATCAATAAACTGTTATCTATTATTGGGGACGTTCGGATTCATAAGGTCTGGTCCTTTACTTTTAAACCTTACGAATTTGTACTAATTCTTACGAATTTTTACTCAGTGCCGTTCCTTAACTCGAAAAATTCGTAAAAGAGAGCGTCCTCGAGAGAGCAATATAATATTACCCCTCCACTGAGAATCTAACGAATTTTTACTCAACAAATTTCGTGGTGTAAGAAGCGGAAAAGCTGTCAGTCACCTTATAATTAACAGCTGATTTGTAATTTGTTGTCCCATTTGGAATATGCATGAATTATTTTTTGATTTCTTGCGTATTAAAATGGTATCAACAGGCCTTTATGTTACCTTGTAATTTTAATTACCTGTTAATAAATAATAATAATAATAATAATAAAATTGAATGTTCTCCTCGAGATTTTTTCGAAAGTGGCGACGATATTCTTCTTCGCTGGAACAGGGAATTATACCCTTCATTTAATTCTTTATGCAGTGTTACTTTTTCCTCTTATCTCTTCCACATACTCGGGTTCATCAAAATAAAATTCAAAATAAAAGATAGAACTAATTTTCTTAATAAATTAACAAATTCCTCGAGTTTTTCAGACATTTTAACGACTTTTCGTACCAGTTTTTGAATATTTGAGTTATGTATCTGTCATTATTCATAAATTACTACAAAAGCGTTCCTTAACTTTTTCGTAAGCGTCTCTCTCTGTGAGAGAATTTATCCCCACCACTGCTTTTTTGACAGTCTTTTCCATTTTTACTCAAAGTAAAGAAACAGACCTATAGTTTTGTAAGTCTGACAGCTGTCTAACTAGATGTATTTCAATTTTTATTGGCCCAGAGTGGTCACGTGATTAGTTTATGCGGTTGACGTTTATGGAGGGGAAGCCGACAAATCTAGTACAAATTTCGAAGAGTCAAATTTAAAATAAACTGAGTGGCCGTGGCAGAATTCTGAAGAGCTGAAAAAGGACCGGTGAGAGAAAAAGGTGTCATTTCTAAAGCTACTCTGTAAATTTCGAATTTTCGCACGATATTTAACAACCATTAGTGCACATAACAGTGTAATAGTCTTGTGATAGGCAACTGTGTAACTTTTTAAATGTACTTATTTTTTGATTATAACAATTTTTGAAAAATGTATGAAGGTCCTTTTCCGAATAAAAAAGGGTAAAATCAAACAAAGGTAACGCTGATCGCGAGAATACAAAAACAATTCAAGCTGCTTAGTCAACGCGTTCGGATTCCTAGTCACGACGAATCTAGTTGACGTTTTACATAAACTAGGTATCCGAACGTCCCAATTTTCTGCTCTGAAACCGACATCAGCTGTTTTTGACAAATAATACTACATAATAAAAAGTCAATTATCTGTCACAGTTCCGAAATTTCTTTCGTAGGGACTGATGAAATATCAACCTGCAGTCATAGAGCTATATGTGTTCCTACATTCCACTTACTACCACCAAATGTAATGCCTGGCCATATACATATTCACACCCATCCTAAAACTTCCCTACAAGCAACAAAACAATTATTTGATATTTTTTATTGAACGAAAATGCCGTTTGGCAAAAATTTACACAAGATACGAAATGAATGCATAAACAAACATTAGTTTCACTTTTTCGTTTTGTTTACAATTCGACCACGACCATATGACGTTTGCTGCAAAGATATTTACGTAAGCTCGACGCAGGTTGAAAACGCAAATTTTGGCGCTTAAATTATGCGGCCCTAAAGTAACGTTGCTAAAGTTCGTAAAATTTTTTGTAAATCACAATTTAAAAGGTGTGTTAAATTAAGCAGACTCTACGCTGGATTTATTAATAAGGCTGTTTGTGCTTTATTTTATTTTTGTTCATTAAATAAATAAAATTTAAATTTAAAAGTAAATTCGCTAATTGCAAGGCACGTTCAAAGCCAGGAATGTGCAGCTAGTAATACATATAACTCTATAGCTAATGTCAAAATTAACGTCCCTCAAAACTTCTTTGACCATTCATAGGACATTCCAAAACTAAACCCCAACTTAATGCTTCTTTTTTTTTCTCTTGTTGCAGATTCCGAATTAGAAGAATTCGAAACGCCAGCACGATATCGTCCGGATTCACTAAGTGCCCTCAGTCGTACCACGCGTTTCACTGAAGACGAAATCAAACGAATTTACCGGGGATTTAAGGCTGAGTGTCCGACGGGTGTTGTCAAAGAGGATACGTTCAAAGTAATCTATTCGCAATTCTTTCCTCAGGGAGGTTCGTGCGGTACAGTATAAATATTTTTGTTAACACTTTTCTAATCGAACATAGTGTACTAATTGTTGGTATTTGTCTATTTTTTTTCTGTCTCTTTTTTCGTCCTCTCCCTCTCCCCCGAAAACGAAAACATAATAAAAACGTGCTTTCATTTTGTTTGTTTATTAATGGTTTCTGTTTATTAACAAAACTGCATTTCTGTTTAATGTATTTTGTGTTTTCGTTTGTTTTTTGTTTGTTTGTTTGTTTTCGTCTGGAATCGTTATCGTCGACCGACTTGAATTTTATGTGGAAACGGAACAATACGAACCTAATGGTGTACACGATAAAAATATACGCTCTATGGCGTTGCACTGCAAAATGGTTTTAATTTTTACCTTCTTTTGTTTTTTTATGCAGAGCTCATTTTTTATTAGCTGTTAACAAGTTTGTTGTTATATATTGCCATTTTGTGTTTTTGTAAATTTTGTGTAGCGTTTTATTTGCTACTTTGTGTTGAGAAGTTTATTAATAGCTTGACTGAAAATGTGGGCATGATTCGAGGAAATGGAGCGACCAGGTGAAACCGGATGCCTATATTTACTCCTTCTATATTTTAAACAAGTAAAGAAGCGGGGCCAGGAGTTTTATTTTCCCCGCCGGAACAGATGTCCGCCTTAAGAAAGATAATCCGCGATACTAAGAATTGTTTTTGGTGTCCAGGCTACACTTTTCGAACATAGAATGGCGAAATTTTGTATACAAAATTGCATATTGTGACCTACAAAATATTTAGTTTGCAGGTTAAAAATGATTATTAGTAAGGCCCAATGTGGATGTAGCTTTGCTACTTTAGGACTATTTTTTCGCAGTAGATTTTCTAAAAAAAATGCTCTATAGGTAAATTGAATTTTTTTTACAAACAAAACAAAATAAAACAACAAAAACTAGCATTAACTATTCAAGTATTGAAACAAAACAGAAAATTTCAGTAATATTAATTACACAACAAATCAAAACAAAATAAACACATACACAAATGATTTTTATTTTTATTTTGAAAAGTTTTCAACAGGCTCAGTGGGAGAGCCGACTAAATTAATTATGAAATTAAATTTTTTGAAAAGTTGTGTAGTTCGAAACAGCTGTCATTCCTAGCAAAGTGACTGTGTCTACGAATTGTTGTTAAAGTTATTCTCTCAAAAACAGTAATAACTCAACTGAAATTCGACAAAAATTTCCCAACTGAAATTTTCACGGCAAACCCCTAAAAGCGTGAGTCGTTGTAACTCCTCGCTTCCCCACTCGAAAATTTTTATTGTTATGTTTTCTGCTAAAATGGATACACATTCTCAATCTAGGTGTGCATACTACAAAAATGCTGTCGATTCAATTTTTGGCAGTAGATTTAAATTTCGAAAAAAAAATGCAGTCTGCAGACTTTGCAATTGCAGCAAAGTGGCAACACTAATGGTATCTAGAAGAGCAAAAATTAAAATGCAGCCTTGCAGGACGAGAGCTACTGTTCTGATAACGCTTGTCAATTCCTCCATTCAGATACAGGATATTGTGAGTCGCTTCAATTCGCCTAAAGAAGAATAAAATTTAAACAACAAAAAATTATTGTGAATTATGAATTATTGTTTCCTCTGACAGAGGCAACAAGCAACTGGGAATAGGAAACATGCGATATTACCGCTAACAATTATTTTACATTGAATCAAATTAGAGGTAGCCGCTTGTATAATTTTTTTTTTTTTTTTTTTGAGCCCATAATTTATCAGTTGTTATTGATTATGCCTTTTTAAAATTTAAATTTTGACCAAACCCACCGTAACCGGTCTGTTTCCTCGAATCATGCACACACGTAACAGAGTATCCTTGGCAGACGCTGTATAATTTTGTTGAATCCCTAATTTGTCAGTTGTTATTGATTATGTTTTTTTTTTTTTAATTTAAATTTTGACCAAAACACCACCGTAAGTATTCTATGTGCTAAAAAAAATCAATGGATATATTTCTAGTTGCTGCTAAATGTCTATGTAAATGTGCTCCTTCAAATAGCTTTAATGTCTGTTCAAACTGGATATCTCCCTAAGTGTATCTGCATAATCATTCAATTTTCTGAGCTTCACCTCATCGCCATCATCATCATCATCATAGCCATCATCATAAGTATCCTTACCAGAATCATCCTTTGAAATGAAACCTCGAGAAGTTAAATTTCATTATGCACACCCGTACCAAAAGCCATGGCCGCAGCCACTCAAGTGACCAAGTTATAGATATGATATCTGCCTGTGGTTGTCTCCCTATCTGCATTTGCCGACTGGACGCAGTCAAAGAATAATTCAGTCTCTGCGAGCGAAGAACGACAACTATTGTGATTTGATGTCAGGGGCATTATATTATATTTTCCTTGTTGTTGTTCGCCACTTATCTCTTTAAAAAGTGATCGATACTGTGTGACAGTGACATGGATATAAGGACCAAAATGAGGACAATCGAAAACTTTAGTGACAGACGACAACGACGACGACAACTACGACTACAACCGGGTGAATACTATGAGTGATATAATCATAGATGTCCTCGACGATAGTGACCATGTTGTGGCTAAGGACACACACATGCAAACACGGATCACACCCTTGACAATGTGACTCATTGTAGCTATCCACCTATTATCCATCAAAGTTTCCGACAGTTCTATATTCGACGGCATAATTGTGGAGGAGTGTCCTGCTTTCGGTTTCTATTTTGGGTCTGCCTAATCAGTGTCCTTGGGTGTGTTGTTGTCACGTGGGAAATCAACAATCAACGTATTCTGGGCACTCATACGAGTATATGGCCTTCTGTGTCATACAACACAATGGATCCGGTCGATTGTAATAAATTCAACAGGATGATGACATTTTCAGTTCTTTTCTCCCTGTTGCCCTGTGGGCATTCGAATTCCACAAAAAGGACACGATATATAAATAAGACAAAAGTTCGGTACCCCATTACCCTACTGGGAGTAGCCCAGTGCGAGAATTACCATACGTCAGGGACAGGCATAGCAAATGAGCCGCACAGAGGTCAAATTGCAATACCGCCGGTGTGTATCCCTTCCATGGGATATCTCAAAATGCCGTTCCCAGACATCATCGGGAAAAACAGACTTGTGCTCATGTTTACCATAATCTGCCGGCAGCACCACCCAAACTTATTACCAACAAGATGTGCGGCGGCTCTTCCTCTTAAATGTCCACTTTGTGGTAGCACACCCATTATTCAAAGAAAAGGGGGGAGAGAGCTAATTTTCTCCCGGGAATAACCCTCGTGAGTGCGGAGGCTTACTTACCGTTATACCTTATACGTATTTATGTCATGAAGAAAAATTAATACATGTATATCATTACGTGTGAGGTGCCCATTAATGTGAAGGCTACGCCGACTGAATGTGTGATCCTTCGCATTTAGGTTTACATTGAATTATTAAGGTTTCGTACTTAGTTTCGGGGATCGTCCCGTCCGAAGGTGTTGTTACTTTTACATTCTTGTGTAGTCCGATAAGGGGCCGAGTAAATGGCTGAATGGGAAATTGATTGCTAAAAGTAGCTTAGCGATGATGTATTGGAATTTATGGAACAAATACGCTCACAACTGGAAGGAGGAGTGTTGGTGAAAATTTGGACATAATTTATCATCGTAGAAGTTAACAAAAAATTGACGCTCAACGTTCACTCCGTTGATAGAAAGAGCCCGGTATAGTGTTGCCATAAAAATATTTGGACAGATGTGCAATTATGACAAAAAAAAATCTGCAATTTTAATTCAATAAAAATGTTGAAATTAAATTTAAAAAGACCAAAATTATTGAATTCTGGAAATTTCTGGTCGTTAAAAGTCTGAAGCTAGGTTGAAAATCTGCAAAATGCAGACAAATCTGCACTTAGCAATGCTGCCGCCGGTATTGCGCCCAAATGAGAAGGTCAGTCATTCATGCTGACTTACCTCAGTCAGTTATAAAATTGAACGCACCGTGTATGCGATATCTCGATGTTGGTCATAAATAAGGAAGATACCCAAACGTAAACAGTCCTACCACTAAACATGAAGCCTTTCATTTAGTCAACGGAACTCTTACTAGACCCATTGCCATCCAATCAGTTCTTTAAAGGCTGATCAACTGCTTTAAACTGGTTCAATCCTTCCGTAGCAGTCAAGCAGAAGACCAGAATCCTATCACTCACTGGCGTTCATCTATCGAGACATTGGCTACTAAAACCAGAGTCCGCACGCCATCAATACATCCTTACAAGACCACGTTAAGCACAAAGGTCAATTCAAAAACTCCATTTTAATCAAGAACTATTTTCCCCAAAAAGACTCAGCCATTCCCCATATTTATGCCTCTTTTAATTGGAACCCACTCCTTGAAGTCTTCGATGCAGAAATACTCCAGCATGAGAACACCCATTCGCCTATTCGTCCATCACTCGCAGCAGCTCATTTCAAGCTGCCGTACAAGTACTCACATGCAAACGAGAAATCCCAATTAATTTCGTTCCTTCCTCGAAACCATGCACATTCAGTTCCAAAGGAGTAACGAACAAAAAAAAACCTATTCCGACGTAAGAGGCAATCCAAAAACAAAGTAACCCCCAACAACTGCAACACTGGAGAATCTGCAACCTAGCCAACATCACCATTAGCATATGTGCTCTTCATTTCATAATTTTTCGCCTTCACAAAGCAGTCAAGGACGACACCGAAAAACTCTCAGTAAAACTACAAAATGCGGCAAATGTTACGCCCGAGTGCTTGGCTCTGATCTCGTTTTTCATTCCATTCCACACATCCTTGCATATGAACTGGGGTGTACAGAATTCTCGCCACTGCCACCTAAAAAGGTCACGCATTATTATCTAGTTCTGCCCCGAAAAGGATGTGATGTTCACCGGAGTACAGCTGTTCGAATGTCCCAGCCGTTTGTTTACATTTTCCAAAGTCCATATTATTTGGATTCTTGTCTGCTTACAGGTGTTCATTTCATTCCCCTATCCCTGCTGCTCTTTTAGTTGCTTTCATCATTGCATAGTATATATTAATATCCTTTTGCTCGTCCTGTGATAGTAGCGATATGAATGGATAGCGCGTTGAAAGTATGAATGGGATTTTATGAATTGGAATTGCACCTTCTCGCTGAGTGTTCCGAAGAGGTTCTATTGCATAATGCGCTTTCTATGTACCCGCTTGTCCTGTCGCTATGGCTCCTGTTCGTAAATACCCTCTACGCTTCGCCCCTTCATTTGTATGTTGTTGTTGGCTGAATGGCTACGAAAAATACTAAAGACAACACAATCATATGCATGGTTGGATTCTGTGTTTTAATTTTTAGGGCAAAAGGATGTGTGTGCTTTCCGTTTTATAAATATTTGCTTTCGGCTTATGGGTGTGTGAATGTTCTCAGCCATACATATATATATGTTCGTTGCCTTTCTGTTCTATTGCTCTTAGTTAAACACTCGAAAGGGAATAATTCTTGTCCTAAATTGCATTTTGTGTGTTTCAAGAGCAGAGATTTTCTAACGCTTTCCTTTTTTTTTTATTTTGGATTCTCTTCTTTTAAACAGCGAATCCAGCCCTGTATGCACATTACGTGTTTAATACCCTGGATCAGGATCACAGCGGAATAGTTAGTTTCGAGGTAAGTTTGTCAAAAAAATAATTCGTGGACGATTGGGAAGCGCTTTGTGTTTTGTGAATCATTTTATGGCTGTATTCTTGGGGCTGGGCAAACCTAATTATAAGGAGCTCGTTTATTTAGTTGTGGAATTTTCAAGAAGATGTTCATTCTATAAATAAAAAATATGACACACGACTTATATGTATCAAAACTCTGTGTGAGACTGCAAGAATCAATAAGTATCACCACACTGGTGAGTTACCACCCACTGCCACAATTGAAAGGAACACTTTTCCAGTGAAATCCCGCCAGTAGCTAAAGTCATATACATCATACATTTGCCAAAATAAAATTCTGCATTTTTATTCCATTTAGCTTCACATGAAGCATTTGAGAAACTCACAAACAGCTTAGCGAGTTCGGGTATCTACAGCGGTACGAAAAATCAAAAAGACTAAAAGAAATGCCTTTGGTGAAGCATGTGCAGGTCTTAAATAGACAAACAGCTATTTCTCAGGGAGATATCTTTGCTGAAAACATATTTCAAAGAGAAACAGCTTAGCTCAGTTCTATGGATCGCCAGAACTAAGTGTTGTTTTTTGCAGTGGGATGACCGCAACTCGAAATCAAACAAAATGCATCTTTGCAGTTCTTTACCTCAATCAAGCCCGTCTTCCCAACCATCGTAACCGCAGTGCAACTAACTAAACTGTCAATTTGGCACATTTTTTGACAGCTACTTCGGCCGTTTTCTTAGGTGAAGAGGGCGCTTCTAAAATTTTTCAAATGCCGGTATTTCCAAATAAAAATCTTTAAAATGTAACGCAGTTGCCCATCGCAACCCTATTATAGTATTTAGCGATCCAATGCTTGTTAAATATAGTTCAAAAATACTAAATGTACAGAATAGCTCTAGAAATGGCATTTCACGTTGTTCCCAGCTACGAATTTTTCATACCAGCGACAAATTGCGACACACATTTCCAGCGATTTTCTTCAAAAAACTCTCGGTACATGAAAATATACATAAATACCATCGCCCTTATCGCAGACTAGTTTACAACCACTACATCGCCCACAACAAAAGTAAAGAATTCTGATGAAGGTACCTTATCGGCGCCTCGGTCGCTATCAGGACTAGTCCCCAGCGATCAGGTAAAAATGTGTCTATGCTTGCTACCAAAATCATTAGGACCAGTAGTTAACAATTTGTCTTCTCTGGCTATGTGCCTCGTCGGCTGCAGCCTGCCTTCGATTTGTGTTTTGCAAAACGTAATCAACAAGTTTCTCTGTCAGACGAAAAAAAAAAAGGAACCGCGGTTCTAATGGCACCCAACCGCCCCAACCGGCAACCATAACTATACGTTCACATTTTCAGTCTGTTCCTTTGCTTCCTTCCCGTTGAACGTTGAAGCTGAAATTGATTTTCTCGTAAAAGAAAACTGAAAAAGAGGGAAACACTCTGTCGAAAGTTTTCTTTCCCATATCCAGGTGCAACTAGGGGGTGGTTGATTTATAAAGCCATTCGACAGTGTTTGCCACGAGCACTTCCTTCAACACCGTTGGGAATGGAAATTCTCTCTTTGCGACTAAAAATAGCGACAACAACAAATACACAACGATGACACTGATGTCGAAATTTATTACTCAAAATCACGGAGGCATGGGTGTCCCGAAGTCGTTACGGTGGTGGTGGGCTGACTAATGACCAAGCACCGTGCAAAAATTAAGCGCAGTCACGTGTCGCTGGGAATGACTGCACCCTTGTTGTTACGATTCTTGTGATTTTCAATTTATGGAGGGATACCCCACTCAATGGGAATGTGTTTTTGTCATGTTGGAATAGGCTAAAAATTGTACTAGCATCAAAACAGTCCACATGGCCGACGTAAGTACTCGTACGTAAGTCTAACTTCGCAATGGATATGAAAAGTTGTTACACAACACCATCGCGTGTGCCTTGCAACCGCACTTCTTGTGAATTGTGTCTTTCCGCGCCCTCAGTCGATATGAACCCAAACGGCCTTTGCTGTCTTCGAAATTCAATTACCCGCAGATGACACCTTCGCAAAAGGACATTTCAAGTTTATTTCACCAAATCAATAAAATGATTTAAAACGAATTTAGTTAGATAGATAGTTCAATAACCGCTTTTGAGTTTCAGTTGTTTTTTTGTATGTTTAAAATTATTTTTCACAGGATTTCGTTCAAGGACTGTCGATACTATCTCGAGGATCTGTGGAGGAGAAACTTCGTTGGACGTTTTCATTGTATGACATCAATGGTGATGGCTTTATTACTAGGGACGAAATGACTGACATTGTGACTGCCATATATGAGCTAATGGGACGTATGCCTGACGAGTGTCCTGAGGAGGAAAAAATTCGACATAAAGTCGAGCGAATTTTTAAGGTAAGTTGGCAGAATTTCTTTTAATATTTCGGGTATTTTTTTGTTGTCCTTAAATTAAGGAATCCACCCATTTGTGGTCAAATTTTAAGGCAGTTTTTGTGGGCATACTTGTCCTTTAATTGAAGGAGCACTTAGAGGAGGATCATTGAAGAAATTTCATTAGATTTTTACAGCGGAAGCATATAGGTGCCATTTGCTGGGAGGAGTTGTTTTTCTGGCAAGAACAAGTAGCATCGATTTTTTTGTACTCACGGCAAGTTGATTTTTAAAACCACATTCAAGGACATGGCGATGGTGAGAAACCATTAGACTCCTTGTCACTTGAAATGCTTATCATTGCCATTAATTTCTACGCCAAAATCTTGGACTAATCGTCTTGCTATGCTAATTTATCACTGGAAATCCATCACTTAAACGAGTATACGCTCTCTTCCAGACACAATGATTAATACAAACCCAATCTTCGTTATTTTTAATTGAGCTTTAATCACCGCGCCAAGTTAGGAGTAACAAAAAAAAATATGTACCAATCTCGCAACCTTATATTCAATTAAAACCCAATTAAACAGCTTCATTATCTCTGTAGAGTCCCTCGTCCTCTTTAATGATGATAAATTAAGCAGCGAGACAGCTGAGATGCTTTATTATACAGCCCCAGCTGTGAGGAAAAGAAAACAACCCGCTCTCATGTCATAACAGACGACCCAAATAAAAAGCATAATTAGAGCAGCATGATACCACTCACTCTTGAAAACAAAAAAGGATAGACTAAAAAATTTGCAACAAAACGGATAAGGACTTTCAGCCAATCAGCTGCAGTCTTTGGAAGGATAATAAATTTCAAAAGAATTTGTTATCTCTGCACAGAGCGAGGGATACGCACTCGCACAAATAAATTGAAGCGTGTCCCCGGAATTCTGTTCTTTTAAGTTCCCATCCGATCCTTCAGCAACCTCCCTCCTTATGATTCACACCACGTTCCAAGTCTATGATTAAAATGATGTACCTACCATCACATAATCGAGTTTCAGCTGTTTTTCGTTGGAAAATTATTTCGCTCCTTGTGACGAAAAATATCCAAATCCCGGACGAGTCAAATCAACCTTATTAGCTATGCAGATTGGCAAAACCTAATTAAAATCAAATTCGTATCTGCTTACAGAAAATGGACATCAATCGGGACGGCGTTGTTACTATAGAAGAATTCCTCGAGTGCTGCTACAATGACGAAGCAATTTCTAGATCAATGTCTGTCTTTGACACAGCATTCTGACCATATCCCGGCGATGTTGTCGATGATGGCGAGGAACGCCGCCACTGCCGCCACCGCGCTATGCGGCCACATCGTCATAGCACTTCGAAAAAGGATGCACATAGTCAGAGTAACATTAGCAGTAAGCAAGAATATCACCAGCATAGTAAGAGTAGTCGAACCGCCACCACCTCCAGCGCGAGGAAACCGAAAAGAGCAACCGAAACGAAAGGAGCTGCGAGTTGTAGTTCTGCATCGCGCAAGGAGGAAATAAATCACACACCCGAAAGGCGACAGCTTAATTTAGAAATAACTGCTGGAAAGCCAACATCACCGGCCGCGGCCACCAAGGAAAGCAATTACTGGAACAGCAAGGACATCGTTGTCGTTGTGGAACCACACGCACAACTATCCACGCCGGCTGCATTGCTGACGACGAATTCATCAACGGGCCGCCAGCATCGGGCATCCTCAACAATGCCTTCACAAGAATCCATCTCATCATCAAGATCGGCGTCATCCAGCTCGCTGGCATCGTCGTCGTCATCAGCGACAGCGTCAGCGTCATCATCGTCGTCGTTTTGCCGCCATTGTTTACGTTCGCAGAGGGAATTGCAAATACGCTACGTACGCCATCGTCGTCACAAGAAACCCGAAATCAACCAAGAGCTGCCAATCACATCGCACAACACCCACCCGCAGTTGGGCATAGCACAGCCGTCAATACTGTCAGATGGGGTTCATAACCGCCGCATTGGTAAACGTTCAACGACCACATCGTCGACCACAGTGAGAGCGGGCGGTTCTCAATCTCAGCGCACAGCACATCGGTCCTCGGTAGGCGCATTGACGTTCGCACCGGCGGCGGCGACGGGGACGGCAATGACCCATCACCGACAACGTCACATGCAGCGCTTTTCACATCCCCTAACAACGACGACGATACGAATCGAGTCGGAGGGTGGTGGTGGTGCGGCCAGCACGTCACGAAATCAAAATCTAAATCAAAATTTAAGCGTAACCACGCCGAATCTCTTGACGGTAAGTGGTGCAAGTTCAAATCGGTCGAGTCGTAGCGGCCCCGCAAGTAGTAGTAGAAGTGGCGAACTAGATCAACCGACACCAGACTCGCCATCGTTGGTGAAGGTGCGCACGTGGTATACAGTAGCCAAGCAGGGTGTCTCGTGTTAGCGCAGCGCGTGTGATTTTTATTTTTCATTTGATCGCTTTGCGATGCAGATTCGGTTTTGGTTTTTAGAATAATACACTCATGAAGATACACAAGACTATGCATAGCTTTGCTATAGAGCTGAGTAGCAGGGGTAGGTGCCGAACAGGATTTTCACGGCATTAGGATGACTTTTTGACAGCAGTTGGTAGTCATTTTTGGCAAAAAGCCGCCACCCTTTTTGAAGGCCTTTTAGTAAAAGTTTAAGGAGAACGGGTGGTTACATGCCGGTTTATGCATGGCCTTCGTTCAAAATGTCTTCCTAACATAAAATTGAGACCGCACACTAAACACCGCCGGTTTATTCCACCTCGAACCGTAAGTCAATTTTGTTTGCGATGATAGTTTCGCTGAAATTAGTCGGCAAGTGGACGGCTTATGTTGCGCACTTCCAACGAGTTTCATAAGTCTGCATCTGTCTTTAAACCTGTTCGCCCATTCCCTTTAAGAACTTTTTTGACTGAAGGCAAGGCGGGCTACGGAAGAGCAATAATTCAAATTTACAGTCACCAAAAAAGTATGCAACGAAAAGTGAACTAAAAACCTTCATCAGCTTGAACACTAGGGCCAAAGCTGGGTCAAAGATTGATAAAAACCTATAAAAGTACAGCCAATGGAATCAAATGTACTGTGATATTCAGGACATGGGATATAAGTATATAAATGTACATTGACTTAAGCTGGCTTACGCAATCAAATTATAGAGGGTTCTCTGATTTATTCACTTATTATAGACCTTTTTTTAAATTTACATCCATCAGAAAGCTCGGAGGGCAATTGAAACCACTCCTTCTTGAAAAAAGGCCCATCATTCTACAGCGCTCAACAGCATTAATAGGCCTTAGAGGTGTGACTTCGTTTTTAAAGAAATACGGACTACGGAAAGTCTTGAATTTTTTTATTGAACGTATGCTTCAGGGCATGCGCTGATAGTCTTTTAGTTTGAGGAAGCTGAGATACAGCCCTGTTGTGAAAAACGATGTATCGTGGCTTTCGAAGATCGGGCACTCATATTTAAAAAAAAAAAAGGCTACATTCCTAACGCAACAGAATTTAATTGAGTGTTGTTTCTAAAATATAATTCAAAGATTATTTGTTTTTCGTTCAGTCGTGAATTTTTTTATTTTAAATTAGCAAATTCTAACTTCGGACAACTTTAACATTTAAAATAATTTTTTGAAGACTTTGGTCTTCCAGTTCCAGTTCCAGTTTGATTTCAGTGGGGGCAATACCCCCATATATTTGGCTTAATACAAGCTCCAGTTCTTCTAGTTTCGTCTGCCCACGATAACAATCTATGTTGCTTTTCTAAGACCCACTCAGCTAAAAACCGGAATATCAGGTTGACAGAAGACTGCATTTGCAAATCTTTTGAACTAGTTCTCTAAGTCATTTTCATCATTTTGTATGAGTCAACCTTACACCTAATAAGGAAGGATGCCAAAAGATCGACTTCCGTTCTATCTTGTTTCATTTTTATTTCCATACACAGAAGGTTTAGCTTACTAGAGCTACGAAGTTATGGCAGTCGTGTGTTAAAAGTGTTAACAACTTGGGCTTTGCAAAAACTCATAACAATGAAAAGTCTCCCAAAAAATAAAGCTTGAAGCTTCTGCCTGTCAAGCAACTCATGTTGTTAAACTCCTCTTCGATACAAATTCATACAAATTCCATCGATCCTACCTGCTTCTCAGCTTAGTCAACACATCACACATAAACAAAACAATCGACTACATTATTGTTATAAATATTTATATCTTAGGGATCATAATTTATTATTAAATCAATTTTTTGTATAAACGATTTTAGTGTTTAGTATTATAAACAGCAGTCTTGTAGATAAATTTAAATGTAAATTTGCGATAAATTTGTTTGTAGGTTAAATTAAAAAAAAAAACAGGAAAATATAATTCAGTCATACATTATTTTAATTTTTTTTAAATTACACTTAGTTCGCCATTTGTTTCATTTAAATTTGTTTTTGAATTATTTTAGTTTTAGGTCACGGTTTTGAAGTTCCTTTTCTATGATAACACCCCCTTACCTAATTGGACAGGATAGCTGGGGCTTTAGTGGATATTGTCTAGTTTAGTTGTTAATTTGTGTGCGTGCCTACTGGGGAATTTTCAGAAAGAGTTATAAATTGCAAATGTGGGTATATTCTTTATTTAGTTGTTTCTGGGCATGAAATGAACCTTCAAGTATTGGTTCATAATAAATGCTGCCAGGATAATACATTTCAACATTTCAATACT
Source organism: Cheilosia urbana (assembly GCA_946477585.1). Taxonomy (NCBI): domain Eukaryota; kingdom Metazoa; phylum Arthropoda; class Insecta; order Diptera; family Syrphidae; genus Cheilosia; species Cheilosia urbana. The sequence goes on along the minus strand of OX297854.1, from coordinate 9,708,208 downwards.
AAAAACAGTTTAACAAACAGGAGCAATCTATAAATTGATATTTGCTTTAAATTAATTTGAGCGGTGCCAAAAAGAAAGTTCGCGAACACTCTGAAATTTATTCCAAAAATATGCAGTACAAATAGGACTGTGTCGTTTGATAAAAGAAACCAATAGAAACAAACTTTTCCGTCCGCCTGATTTATCTCGTTTTTTGAAATACGAAAGTAATAATTTTCTTCCATTATCACCTGTCGGGGCGAAGTTAAGCCACAATACGAAACGTAGTGTAGCAAAGACACACACCTCTTCCGAAATATTTGTACCTACTCTATAAATTTTTAATACAATACTTAGGTATGTTATTAAGCTCTAACTGTAGCAGTTCCGGGAGTCAGATTAAAAATATAAATTACACCCTTATAAAATCAGTCCCACAAACTCTGGTTGCCATAACAAATTTAAAAATTGTCTCCATTGTTTTGCCATATATGATGAATTTTTTTCGTCAAACAGGCTTCGGTGCACTTGCTGACTCTTTCTTACGAATTCTTGTACTCGTATTTTCATTTTTTATTTTTTGTGCAAAATGAACAACAGAAAGGTTTTGCAAATCGATCTTTATAGTCGGAGCCAGTGTTGCCGCAAGCTTTTTTAAAAGTGTAACAATTTTGTTCAAAACATGTAACAAATGGATAAGAAATGTAACAAACTGGAAAAAAAATTGTACCTAATAATAAAATCATCGTTTTTCAACTCAAACAAATCTTTATTAGGAACTCTTTATCACATTTAAAAAAAAACTCTTTTTGGACCACCTGTCCATTTTGTGTTTAACAAAAAATGATTGACCATCGAAGTAGATTTCAATTTCTATTTCACAAACTTAATTTACAACGAGATGTAGAACATTGTCAATGGCGACGCGGCGAGACAGAAAAATATTGTTGTCTTTTCTCGTTCCCTTGCTCTTTGCTCCCTTTGCTCTGTGTAAACAAGCAAATACCTTGACAGAAATTGGTAGGAGTTTGCTCGAAAGAAAAAAGTGCTGCCAACTTTTCAATATTTTTAATGAGAAAAACAAAAAAGGATTTTCATGTGAAAAAATGTAAGCGAAAAGGAAAGTAACATTGTAACAAAATTATAAAATAATTAAAAAGTGTATCACTTTTGTTACACTTGTAACATTGTGGCAACGCTGGTCGTAGCTTCATTGTACTATTTTTAAACAGACAAAAGCATCGCCAGAAAACAAAGAAAATATATTTTTATACGCTACCCTCTTTTGTCGTAAAGATTTCGGCGTTCTTTCGAAACAGATTTTTAGAAAATAAAGCTCAAATCAAAGGTGATTGGTAAATTCACACCTATATTGTTCTGTTACAAGTGATAAAAATTATAAAAACACAGTTGCTGATGTACCTATCTGTATCTACATAATGGAACAAAGCAAAAATTGTGTTCAATCGGCGAAATATTATTTAAGCATATTAAAGCCTCCTTAATTCATAGAAAAATTTCTTGTTTAAGTGAGAGGGGCTTGGAATTCAATTTCTGTGAATTTATCAAGAAAATAGTTATTTTTCGTTCTTTTTCTGGATGCGAAATCAATCCCCTTCTTTCGCTCATCGACACATTTTTCACTACACCACCCCACTAAGTAACAACTATATAGCATTTTCGTAGATCACCCACAGCTGTGCCAATTTTGTTCTCTTTAACAAATCCCATCAAGACACGCACAATCTATTTAATTCACCACCCACCCCGAACCCAATTGGCATGTCAATAGAAACAACAGAAGAAAAAAAAATCATACGCAAACATTAATCTTTTTTCGTTCTATCAATCTGCCTCTAAATGCATCATTTATCACTTTCTTCTTCTTCTTTTTTTTTTTTCTTTCTAAAGTGGTCAATATCACAGCAAATCTCAACACTTAACACTCACACTACATCATCTTGGATAACTCTTCACACTGATAATTGGAATTAAATTTGAAAACATAAAAAAAAAAGAAAAAAAAACAAACAAATTTACTCAAAACTGAAAACTAAATTGTTAGCTTTACTTAAAAGAAAATAAAAACCAACTATATCTTAAGAACATAACTACTTAGCTCGTATTATTGTTGCCGCAACTCCAATGGAAATGTGAATTAGTGAAATTTTTATCAAACAAAAAAAAAAAAACTTTTTTTCCTAATCCAAACGAAAACCAAACTAAATCGTTCAACAATTGTAGAAGAACCACCCAAACAATTTGAAAACTGCAGGTTTATCTATGTATATCCACTTGGATTTAAATGTAAACAAAAAAATAAAATAAAGAAAACTCGTTGTTAATGTTCTTGTTGTTAAATCTATTGACAATTTGTATATTTTTGCAAAAAATAAACAATAAAAAAACAGAAATTGTATCTTTCCAAGAAAATTAAAAAAAAGTAGCTCAAATCGATGTTATATAATTTTTCGTCTTCAAAATAGAAAACCAACTTCTTAAAAAAAGAAAATAATATTTTTTCATTTTATTATATTGTTTTCTGTTTGTTTATGTTGGAGGAAAATCCTTATGATGATGTTAAATTAATTAAGAAAAGGCAAAGAAAATACTTATGATCGTAGTTAGAGAAAAATATTAGTACTTTAGGAAACAAAAAATCAAATGAATAAAAAATATTTATATAGAAGAAAATAATGAAAGAAAAAACATCTCGTGTCCAATTGAAACTCCACAAAATAACTGCAACAACAAACGAACAGAACATGTGAATAAATACAACTTTCCGCAGTAGTCTTCCAAGGAAAGGCTCCGAGAAAACTAAAAAAAAAACTCCTTTCAATGAAACAGATAGTTAATGCTAGTAGTACCTTGAACCAGCTTTTTTCAAATCCTTACCTTCGAGTCCAAATACGATTTTTTAAATAATTATAAAAATAGTAATGAAGAATATTTGCAGATCACAGAGAATACAAAATATTTTTATATCAACTGCGTTTGAAGGTGCAGTTCTAAAAAAAAAAACCTTTCTGGAATATTTTTGCCATAACAAGTCATAAACATATTTTTTTAAATCAAATAAATAAAATTGCTTATTAAAGCAAGTGTAGTTCGACTTTTCCTAATTCTAAATTGTATGTTTGAATTAGGTGAGAAATAAATATACAGACGAGGCGAGTCAACCTTTTTTAAGTCACTTCTCACCTCATCTATGAATTTTTTTGTAAGGGTAGACGAAAACGGTTGCGCTTTTGCTGAATCTGAATTCGAAAGTGCTTTTATTGGACGATTGAACCTCTTTTTTTATTGCTTTGACAGCTGACGGACGATACCCTTCAGATGACGAACATGCAGAGAACACTGTAGTGTCTGGAAGTATTGCATCAAATATTAGAAATGTGTTGTCTATCCACTCTGTTACAAAATGTCTAAAAGTATTTGATATAGTAGATAGAAAGGCACTGCATACATGGCCACGGCACAAAACGCACGTCTTTCACGGATATTACAAAGAGAACAAAAAAATGTAGGCATTGTGCTATATTGTGTTTATTATGCAAGTTGGTCAGCTAGGGAGTTGGTCTTGGAAGTATTTAATTTGGAAGTGCCACAAACTACTTCACGAATAGAGGTAGCAATCGGTGTAAAGTATACTGAGCAAATCCAATTCAAGCTGGCTTTTCTACAAGCTAGAAGTAGTTCTCGTAAAAGTATTGGGTTCGCTAGTATTGCTACAAAGGCTGATAGACATTCGCCGAAATAACTTCTACCAATTTAATACAGGGTGTCCGCTGGGAAGGTATACTACTTTGTTTTGCCGCCATTTTGGTAAATATTTGTCTTGACAGTTCATATTTGGCAGTCGTGTTAATCGTTAAAACATTTTATCAAAATCAATCATCGATTACTGTGACGATGAGAAAGTTACGTGAAATTTTTGGGGGTGCCAACAAAAAGCACTATTTATCGTGTAGTGAATGATTTCGAAGAAAGAGGGTCTGTAGGTATTAGCCCCACGCAAGGACCACAACGTACTGCAAGATCGGCTGAAAACATTACTGCTGCTCAAGGAAGTGTTCAAAACAATCTATCAACCTCAATTAACGGTAACTGTGAATGGGGAGCGATATCGTGATACGATTGAAAACTTTTTAATGCAACAACTTCATGCTTTGGGCTTGATTAACATGTGGTGTCAACAAGACGGTGCCACATCGCATACAGCCAGGATTACAATGGAACTACTGCGAGACCTCTTTCCATAACAAGTTATTTCAAGAAATGGTGATGTTGATTGGCCTCCACGGTCGCCTGATTTGACTGCTCCGGACTTCTTTTTGTGGGTATATCTGAAAAGCAAGGTTTATGCAAACAAACCAGAAACGCTTAACCAACTCAAACAAAATATTCGTGATGAAATTAATGAAATACCGAGTGAAATGTGTGAGAATGTAATGAAAAATGTGTTGAAAAGGGCTCGCATTTGTGAGACTAACAGAGGCGGACATTTACCTAAAATTGTATTCCATACATAATTACCGACATTCAATAAAACATTTATCAATATAAGATCCACTCTCTTTAATTTAATCAAAAATTATAAACAAACAAAGTAGTATACCTTCCCGGCGGACACCCTATATAACAAAGTAAAATATAAATAGTTGTTTGACACATGTTAAACAGGTGTTTAAATGGAACAGATTTTCAATTCCCGCAGTACAAGTAGCCTCATAATTCAAGAAGCGAAAGTACACCATACTTTGATGGTAGCACCAAACAGTCTCAGTAACGCCACAGGCATTTGTAATCAGCTTCGCCTTTGATGTGTTCCGCTGATACATTAACAGACTGTTTACCAAGACGTAATTTATGCACTTACAATTTTTTTTTTTCTGTTACTACCACCCAAAATTGTTCACTGCACTCCCGCACATTCATATTTATGCTCATCTATCTTGAGCAACACCGCAACCCATCTAAAAAAAAAAGCTATAGATAAGCCATAAGTTGCTTTTCTAATACAGAAACTCTGCAAAAACCGAAAAACATGCAATTTTAAAACAAATTCAATGAATGAAATTTTTCTTAAAATCAGAATAAGTTTTAGAAACTCAACAAAACATCGCTTTCTTTTCGTGAGGTGCTGAACTCTACAACACCTACTTGTCATTAGTACTTAAAATGTCAAATAAATACATCATCGACACTTCATCCATGACTCAAGGTAAGATTAGACGGTATGCCAAGTGGTCATAAAATGCCTGACAGTTCTCCTGTCAAAATATCGTCATACAATGTAATGGGCATATCTCATATGCCCTAATGACCTAAATGCCACATATGACCACGCCGATTTTGACAGATAAAAATGCCAAAATAGCATATAGTGTAATCGGACAATAAGCACGAATGCCAGCATAAAGCCTATATGCCCATATGCTGTTTATTGGAATTTCGTTGTGGCATTTGCTGGCATTTTTGATGGAACAAGAATTATTTTGTTGTCGTCGGTGTTTGAGTTCGTGGGATTGTGATTTATTTTCATTTTCGTTCTCTTTTTTCTGGAAAAATAACAAATAAGAAATGAAAAAATAACAAATGCCTCAAATGACCACCAAGGCAAATATGACCATATTGGTAATTTTGGTCATATAGTCTAATATACAGTTTTAATAATCCTGGCATTTTGGTCATTTGACAGCTAATCTGGTCATTTGCATGTTGGCATTCATATGCATAATTGGCATACAGTCTAATCTTAGCTTCAGTCGTCGATAATTTGTCTATATGTCAATAAAAACCGCACATCCATTCAGTTCGACAATTGAAACAAGGAAGCAGCTTCATTTGTTCTTCGCCTGCCCTCGCAGCCTGTTTCGCATTTATCACGGGCTGTAAAATTTAAAAAAAATATTTCTTAAATCAGTCAACTCCCGTCACTCATAAGCCCTTATTCTTATCCTACCACATCACAAATAAACACCTTCAACCCACCCTCCTTGGAACAATAAACCCACTAAACAGCAATCTTTCCCCCATCAACAACAAATTTGTATATAAAATTAATAAAAAAAAACAATGCCAAAATGAATTTATAAAAGCAAAAATATTTAGCAAAACGAATAACAAATGAATTGTGGAAAGAAACAACAGCAAAAAAAAAAACTTGGTAACTTAAGGTTTAACAATATTTTAAATCAACAATTGACCATCTATTTGTATAGAAATAAAGTGTAAAAAAATATATATATTTTTAGATAAACAAAGAAAATTGATATTTAACTAAAGAAAAACCGAAATAATAACAACACTAACTCTGTTAATAAATAAATGTTTAGAAAAATTTTGAAATTTTTTCCATTTACTCTGGTTTATTATATTTCTTCCCAAACATCAAATAATGAAGTAATGAAGTAATATTAACAAACAAACAAAATACCAAAACCATATGTAATATTTTCTTAATACTTGATGTACATTCAAAAAACAATTAAACAGTAAATACATAGAAGTCCTATAAATATACATATATATATTTTATAAATAATAACAATAATACTGTACAATTTGTTTGTGTTCTTTTCCTTTTTCTAGTTATATCAAAATCAATTGTAAATCCAACAAAGAAAAAATTATAAAGAAGAAATTAAAAACAAAAAACAAAAATCTCGTTTTAGAAGATTTTTATTTTTACAAATAGATGTAATATTAGTACCTAATTGAAAAACAAAAAAAGCTAATAATAATGAAAAGAAAATAAATCTCTTTAGTTAACGGGAAACAAAAATAATTATCGAACTTGTATCAAGGTGAACTAATTATGATAAAAAAATATGAAAATAAAAATAAATTAAACAGAATATGTTATGTTAAGACGACGTCAGAAGGTGAATGATTAAATAGAAAAATAATAATTTATTGTTGTTAGAAATGATGTTATAGAAACTGAAAACTGAATATATTTGAAGAGTAAAAAGAAAACTCTATAAAAATTATGAAATTCTTTGTGTAAACATGATGAGAACTCTTATCAAACAAATGGAGAGAAAACAAAAAAAAAATTAAAGAAAACTATTAAAAAAGTAAAAGATTTTTATTTAAACTGGAGAAGTTTTTCTATAGAGTTCATGGGAGCAACTAGGGAATTGGAGAATGTAGATGGATCCGGTGGTTGGAGCGATGAAGGGTCGAGGTTGACTGAACTTAATACAATTTTATGATGAGAATGCTGAAAGTCATAACTTTCTAAAGTAAGTACAAAGAGCGACCTGTAAACCCTTCTTACAGGATAACTTAGCGCAGTGTTGTTATATCATGGGATTTATTCCTTTTTGTTTGAATTCCGATGCCTTTTGTGGGATAAAGAGAAAAAGCACCAAATCGTGGGAATTTGAGGAATCTAACAAAAAACATTCAAACTATAAATTTTTGCTGAAATTTCATGAAAACTCCTACATTTGAAGAGAGGGTGCTAACAGCTCTGACTTAGCGAAGTGCTTCAGGTTCAACAACGTTTTCCAAGCCAACCCATTCTCCTCCCAAAATCTGAATGTTTTTTTAAGGAAGAATCGATCGCAGTGTTCCCTGACTTTGAAGACTGTTTTCTCCTTTTTTATCAGCAATGCATAAATGCCCATTAATTCGACAAAAGTTCCCCTTTTTTCCTAGTGAAATTTTCATTTATTTTCATCTGAAAAAGCTAAGAAATGTAAGCGTTTTTTTTATATTTCAAATTACCTTTTCTAAAACAAACAAGCTGTTGACACAACGGTCCGTAAAGACCCTAGGCCTAGCTTCTCACAACCATTTGTTTTGTGTGAGTTTTTCATTTTTAAAACGAATGGAAAGGATTCACAATTTTATGCTGATTTCAAACGGCTAATTGAGATATTGAGAAGCTCTTTCAAGACAGTTGTTCTCAGATGTTTGTCAGACGTTCGCGAGAGGTGGCCCAGTAGAATAAATGTTCCTTTTCTATTCGAAACAATCAGGCCGATCATTGAATCCGCCGGATGCTCTGCGGACGGATTCAATCCGATCCGCAGTTGATCACTTCACAAGTGAAAACCTATCATTGAAAACGGCGGAAGGACTACATTATCGGTCCGCAAAACCGCATTACCGATTGCTTGTAGTCCAGCGAGTCAGCTGTCAAATGAAAATCTTTTCTTATTCGATTTTGTTTTTATAATGTGTACGAACATGGATAGCATTGTATTTTTCTTAAATTTAGTAGAAATTGCTAGTAATAGTGATACTAGGAGCATTAGAAGAGGTGTTAGAATGCGAGGAAAATATGTCTGGATGTTTTTTCACCATTTTCACCATTGCCTGGAACTGAGGACGGGTTGTTTGTTTTCTAAATCGGAAAGATCAATTAACTGTTTGTAAACTTTTTAAATTTATCCTTTTTTTTTCGAAAAATAAAACTTTTATTGTGTGTATGTGTGTTATCTCTTCGAGATCCGCATCGATTTTGATGCGGATTGAAAACAACAACATTTGTATGAACCGCGGATCGGTTGCGTTTTCAATGATAGGCATGAAATGTGAACTTCGCTACCGACATCCGCTCACTTACCTACCGGCGTTTTCAATGATAGGGGAAATGTTCAAAACAGGTACTACTCCCTCCGCAGAGCATCCGTCGGATTCAATGATTGGGGTGAATATTAAAACGAGTGAATACGTTCGAATACACAAAAATTCTTACATAGACGTTCGATGGGCTGTTTTATTTTTTTTGAGCAATTAAAGTTTCACAGAGATTTTTGCTTGTTTCCTATTTTTTAAGCTTATTCCTCATTTTCCCTCGTTTCAGTATATTAAATTGGCTTTAAGGGCATCGATCGATTGCGGCTTATTGACACAGATCTGCGACTTCAGTAAACTTGACAAAACAAATTCTATCGGGGTCAAATCGTATGATCTTGGTGGCCAAATTACGTTATCTTGCTAAAGATAAGCATACCCTTAAATCGTTCATGCAGAATGTCCATCAAGGCCACACATTGCCAACATCTACCCGCTCCAAAACCCTTTGTATATGAAAAATTCAGCCTACGTATATATTCAGAACTCCAGAACTCGGAAAGTAGTCAGTCGACTGACTTAAATTTTGGCACAACATTACATTCGAATACGCGCGTAAATTGCATAGAAAAAAGTTTGCAAAAGCAACTTATGTGAGCGAAAGTTGTAATATTTGAAACACTGACGCGTATAGGAACGCAAAATGGGGCGAAGCACTTCCCATACAAGAAGCAATTGAAGCAACTCACTTCCGGTAACCGCTTTTCGTTTATATAGAAGTTAAAATTGCGCGATTGCGGACCATGGCTGGGTCTACTACTTTTAAATAAAAATTAATCTAAGATTACGACTGCCCTAAGAAAGCTCCAGCCTCAAATTTTAGCATAGGTATATATGGCTTGAAACAATTTTGCATTTTAATACAAAAGCATCTGTAAACTTTCTCGACAATAGGTCAATGTAAAAAGGTCAATCATTGCTTACATATTTCTCATGGCAAAGTTCGCAAACTAGCAATTTTTGGAAATAATTTAAATTTACTACCGAATTTTTAAGTCGCAACTTTGAGAACGCGCTAAGTTAAATTTCGTCCCACCAGACTGGCTGGGCTGTATTAGTCGGAAAATTCTATTCAATATATTCACTTTTGAATGTTCGAGTGCCAGTGAGGCAATGCAACAGTCGAAGTTCCAAAAATATCTCAGCCTTCAGTCACACGTTTTAAATGAGCCCAACAGTCGATCCCACGCCGTCAAAGAAATTAAAGGTCTCTTAGTCCGAATTTGACATACCTAATTATCTAGCCTACACCCTTGGAAAATCAAACTAAGTGAATCCTGGTGATCATTTGAAGCCCCAAAACTGCAAAGGTTTGAAGAAAATTCGAACGAAAAATCGCCAACCTATAGCCGATGTTTTGAAAAGTGATGGAAAATGTCATATGAACGAGATCGAATTGGGAATGCGTGATGTGAAAACAAGAGTCGAACGATGTTGACGCACTGCGAAAGTAAGACAGCATGTTCCTAATTTAAGAGTTCTGCTTTAAAAAGGAAACATTTCTATTTTTCTCTGGAAGGAAGTAAACCGTGCACTTGGCTTCGCTGTAAACGCCAATTGAACGATGAAACGCGCATCAGTTTTTGAATACGACAGAGAGGATGACAACCGCAGTGCATACTATTTTGGTTGCTAACACTTGAAGGCAGAGGCTTCTCATTTCTTCCTTTAGGGGATATTTGAACTGCTAGGCTTCCTTAGGCCAGGAAACTGTTTTACCAACCCGCAATAAGGTAGTTCTTCGTCAGTTCCCCACTAGAGTGTAAATTATTTGGTTGAAATTATTGAACTCTTTAACAACCTGCAGTCAAGGTTACTGTAGTCAGTTCATAGTGACGCTTTTCCTAAAGCTATGGGCGAAAGTTGCGTTCTTTTTAATTGCATATAATGTCCTTCCTCCGTGTCCTTGGTTAGTACAAGTTGAACGAATTTAGCCGGGGCCCTGATAACTTCACTTTTCAGACGAATTTCGTCAAAACGATAGACCTCCAAAACTACTATTGTCATAACTACAAGAAAGCTTCATCCAGTTCATTCTACCCAAATGTAATGAAAAGTGACGATAATTATTAAAAAAAAAAATCAACAGAAAGTAACTTATTTTGGTCATCAACATTTTAAATACGATATCGTTGAAACGACCATCGTCATAAGTGAATGCTCCTGTTTTTCAAACTACCCGCTTGAAGTAGCAGCGGTCATCGGAGACCTTTTAAAAATATTAAGGCCTGCCCCGTGAACTACCTAAAACTACCTAAAAACGAGATGGAAGAGTGGCACAAAAGCATGGCCCATTGTCGAAATTCAAAATGTTACTCTGTGGAAACATTTTGGGCCTTGCCTTTTTAAATTCGGGACTAAAATTTATTATTGGTACGGCGCTTTGACTATATTGTTGGTCGAACCATTTGAAAGACAATACAACGAAAGGGAAGTTAGAGCTACAATAACATAAAAGGTTAGAACAATTCTTTCAAGAGAATTGACCGGCATTTCTGTAGATCGGACATGGGGAGTCGAAAGTTTAATAAAAAATAAAAATAAAAATAAAATATTAGCCTAGAGTACTTTTTTGTCATTTAAAAAAATTAACTTCAATAATCAACGTGGACCGTTTCTTATTTGGATGCCCTTGGACTCCCATTACATTCTGCTAGTCAAAAATATTTATTGAACCCATGCCACACCAGCCCTTCAAGTACTACGTTCAACTTATTTTCTTAGTTTTATGTAGAAATTCCAGTGACATGCATCACTCACTAACCAAGACAGCAAGTCCTTGAAATATAACATTTTAGATAAATTCCTAGCAGTCTTCTCACTCTAAACAAATAGTACACCATTTTTCAAAGTCACGCCAAGAAACTGCACATATCCTCATTCCTTACACCCGGTAAAAGCAGCATTCCATTAGATTTCCGCACAGTCTCGGGGCCAAAAGTCAAAACTTTCAACGACAACAATGATGAATCCGCCTCAAACCACCGAGCAAACAAACGAGTGCAAAGTACCGCATACGCTGGCAAGCTACCACCATAGGGACGCATCCTTCTGTGCGAAATATAGCATCCTTCTGTGCCAAATATAAGCGGCATCCTCCACCGTTATTGCTGATGGTTACTCCGATGGAAATTGCGAATGGAAATTCCCGGTCATAGAGGTTTCTACAAATTCCTACCAAAATTCACTCTGCAACAAAGCAAACAACTTGGTCCGGATATCACCTTGCTTGGTGTTGAGTATATTCTCCTTATGCAATGCAAACTTGCTTGCTCAGGCGGATGCTCGCAATTGCCAACACATCTGGCTTCTGGGAGTCTATATGGTCCTGTTACTCACAATCTAGTTTGAAAACAAATAGAATATGCGTAGCTATTTGGTTTATCGTCGGTAAATTCACAAATGCCACACAGAACCAAACGGATGTGGTGCTCAAAAAGGAAGAGGTGAATTATGAACTTTCGCCAAAATAAACTCAATTAGGAGTGTAAACAATATGATGGCGTTTAGAGAGATAACACTTGCGACAGGAAACGTTAAATGTATATGCAAAGTTTTATCGTGTTGTGCATTGTATTTAACAAAGAGACGGCCAACGCTTACAGCTACACAATATATGACCCTAACTTCAACGGAACAGGAAAAAAAAAAACGCCCAAGAGCCTCCAAAAACAGAGAAAAAAAACAAAGCTCATAATAGAAATTTATCTACTGCGTCGTCCTTCGCTGAAGTACTTGTGTGACAATTGCCGCTGGCAAAACCATTCGGTGAAGCGAACCATAATACTAATGGTAATTAGGTACTAATGGCGTTAAGTGTATCCGATATGCAGTCAGTCCTTGGTAGTCTTTTTTTTTTTTGGCTAATGATGGTCGACTATCTTTTACACGGATTACTGACCAGAAAATGTGACTTAATTGCCCGGTTTTCAATGAGATTTTTGGTTGTATGCCCAAAACAGTTGTTGGGCAATGAACCGTTTGGGCTGGAAGAGATAACGATGTCTTACACACAATACACCTCATCAGACATAGACACAGACCCGGGTGGCGGGTGGCTTTGCCTGTGACCAGAAATTGTGTTGCTTTAAATGTTCTTGACTTAGATCCCCAGTTATAGCCAAACGTAAAATGAAACCGTAAAAATTGTCTTTTGCACCTTTTTTGATCACTCAAACTTAATGGTTGAACTCAATCTTGGTTTTAAAATGTTGCTTATGAATTATAAAATTAGTTTATCAAAAAAATAAGCAAATAATCTCTAATTTTTTTAGAAAAAGAATCTGTTAATTTTTCCGTGATCGGAAAAAGATTTTCGTACAGAAAGTTTATAAGTTCTTATTAAAAAAAAAAATTAAGAATAATGTGCTATTTTTTTTATAAACTAACTTTATAATTCATAAGGAACATTTTAAGACCAAGATTGAGTTCAACCATCAAGTTTAAGTGGTAAGAAAAAACAAAACAAAATTTGTACGATTTTATTTTACGTATGGCTATAACTGGGGCCTAAAGAAGGCCGTACCTTTTAGCTTTAGTCTTTGTTTTTTTAGTTTAAGTTGTAGTTTTCTTTCATTAAAGTAAATTTCTTGGAAATTGTGACTGCAATTCTTACAGATTTATTTTCCCAAGAACATGGCCAAAATTAACTTTGGTTTTTTCTTTCAATTTATTATTGGCAGAGAATATTAAAAGCAGTCGGTTTTAATAAAAAGGACCAATTTCAAGTAAATCTACATAAATATTCGTTAAAAACTGAAATATGTTTTTGACATAAAAAAAAAAATGGATGGCGCACCAGGGCCGGAGAGACCCTAGGCCTAGCTTCTCACAAACATTCGTTTTGTGTGAGTTTTTCATTTTTGGAGCGTATGGAAGCGAAGGAAGGGGAAGGGAATTGAAATTTAATAATTCGATAACTGCTCACGGCCCATGATCACATCACATCCTTAACAGCATAAGCCAATGTAAACATTCCCCATTACCTTAGCCCAGCATATCGGATTTAAAATGACTAGCCCTCCATCAAGAATAACGCAAGTTGACCTCGTAGATTGCTTCAGCAAATCCTCCCTCCACTTCGCACTTGATTTCCATGCGCTCTGCTGTTACCACGCTCGTATTGGCCTCGCACAATGATTTGCCAAACGACAATTACTAAATCCGTTTTCGAATAGAAAAGAAATTTCGAGGATAAAATAGAATTGCTTTCGATTCACGGGGTAGGCATCCTTGGTGGCGTCGCCAAAGCCCTTGCCACTGCCACTGCAATCTGATGTGCGGGTGTGTCTGTGTCATACTCTGAGTCTGACAATAATGGCAGTTTAATCCTTCCTTCTTGTTCTTCATCCGCTAAATCGTTTAAATTCTCAGTAGGGATTTCTGCTATGAATTTTCTTCCCCCATTGTCATAAATGTGTAGTTGAAATCGCTTTTATAAAAGTCCACACAAGACAGTCGCAAGGACCTCTATGGTCGACTTCAGGGCCACCTTAATCGACAGTAGTGAAAGAATATGGTGACGACCCCAGCGGGATACTCAGTCCCTATCAAATGGTAATCGGCACCTTCCGTACATGCAGGTTGCCATGTCCTCGCTTATTTTCTTGGACAAAAGGCGAAAAGTGTAATTTGAAAGCTTCAATTCGGACAAAAAGCCAATTGATGTCCTTAACTTCCGTTTACCACTCGACACAGACCGATACATATTTTATCAGATCAGACATCTGCAATTGACAATTTGTAGACTTTTCCGCACACTCTTTCGATTTCACACAATCGAACAGCGCAACAATGGACATTGATTACGAATGCACAAAGGACGTGAGTAAGTCATATCTCCATTGGCGCTATCGGTATGCAACAATTGCAAGTAAAATAAAAACCCCTTACAAGTTCCGCAGTTGAATGATTTCCTGTTGTTCACACATTCGAATTGGAATTCTCCATTAGTGAGTGTCCTTTTATCGCTCAACGCTATTGTTTAAGTGCAACTTCCATTTGCACTCGGAAGGGTTGCTCTGGCTAGAGAAAGCGTTATCTCTTACCATGCAATTGCCACTTGATATGCACCCAACCATACACAAAAAGGACACTTTCAATTCATGGCACGGCATATGTACTATGTCCTTGGTCGTTCTCTATTGTTTTCATTAAAATTCACATTTGAATGCAACATGTTGGGGGGAGAACAAGAAACCCGAACACGCCGCTCTTTGTCAAAGGATAAGACAAATAATCTTTTTGCTGTTATTTCTGTTTCTTTCTTCCTCTGGAAGTAAGTGATTTCGTTCATTTTTCACTATGTCCTTAGCCTTTTACCAGCGTTTTTGTTCGGCTTTACTTTATCTCGTAAAGTTTTTCCTACTACTTCCTGTTACATTTTGCACCCGAAGCCAATAACATTTATTCTACATGCAAAAAAGGATTAACGTTGCTACTTCTTTATCTGTAAAGAGAATGCCGCAAATTGGAGTCTATCCTGCTAGGGGGGCGTTGGATTAAGAAGTTTATTTAAATTTTGCTGTATCGTTGCACGGCGGAATAGTTGAAAACAATGCCCTTTTCATTCTGTGTCGCGTATGTGGAGGGCGTAAGACCTTAAGCGGCGAAATATGATAGTGGGTATCTGATGACAAAAAACTTTGAAGATAGTGATAAGAACTTATTCTTAATTCTTAATTTCATATGAGGAAACTTAAATACATAGTACAAAATAAATAAACCTTTAAATTAGGATCTAGATGTCATGACAAAATTTTCTTGTAGGAAATTTTGTAAGTATTTTTTCAAAGCTTTTTAAATATTTGCCGGGCTTTTTTGTTAAATACTTTTTAACTAAATTTTTAAGCGTTTTTGACAAGATTTGAGGAAGTTTTTTAAAAGATTTCTAGTTAGTACATTTATGGGACGTTTTTTGAAACATTTCCCGAAACTATTTTTTTAAGTTTACCGACTTATTTTGTTGAGCCAATGTTTGAGAGCCATATTTTTGAGGCGGTTTGTAGGCAGTTTTCGGTATTTTTCTGGTGCTACATTCGGGACCTTCTTATTTCGTTTTTGGCAGTTTCCTCATACGTTTTTAAAAACATTGACTATGAGGCTTCTTATAAGGTTTATGGGAGAGCGTTTAGAGGGTTGATTGCCACATTTTATCAGGATTTTAAGGATCGGAAGCTTTTTTTGATCATCTTTCAGATCGTTGTTTGAGGCATTTTTCAGCAGTTTATCTCCTTTTTTTTAATTTTTAATAAGACATGTTTCGATTGTATTATTGCTGGGTTTTTCTCGGCTTTATTGACTTTTTTTGGCCGATTTCTGAGAACGCCTTTGCTTTTATTTAATTTGGCGAGGCATTTTTTGGACATCTTTATTTGAATTTGTTGGGGTCTTGTTTAAGCATTTTTTTGGCCACCACAAAGAGTACTTAAAATTGCTACATCGCGAACTTACGTCGATTTTGTAGTGGCCCAAGAAGTAATGTTGTTGTGTTTTGTGAGATGTTGTTCGAAATATGTTTCGAAGCATTTTTTGAGTGTATTCTGAAATTTTTTTGTTTTTTTTTTATATTTGTATTTTTGCGTCATTTTATGGGTCTTTCGGGACCTTTTTTACAGCGTTTTCAAGTCGTTTTGGATTGTTTCTTTGGGGAATTTTCTGGATCGGTTCTTGGGGTGATTTTCGATACTTTTGAAGTCGCTTTTTTATTGTTTTTTGGGGATTTTTCTGAAGCGGTTTTTGGGGTGATTTTTTAAATTTTTTTTGGGGAGTTTTCCTGAGCGGTATTTGGGTGATTTTCGAAGCTTTTGAAGTCGATTTTTAATTGTTTTTTGGGGATACTTCCGAAGTGGTTTTTAAGGTGATTTTCGAAAGTTTTTATTATTTTTTTGGAAAGTTGTCTTTTTAAATTGTTTTTGGATTGTTACTTGGGAAGTTTTCTGAAGCTTCTGTTAGGGTGATTCTCGGAAGATTTCTGAAGCTTTCTTTCTAAGTTTTTCGGAACGTTTATTTTATAGTATTTTGGACCGTTTTTAGAAATTTTCTTGTCGTTTTTACTACCAATTTCATAGCCTGTTTGAGATCTATTTTTATGCGTTCTTTGGAGACTTTTTGAGAGGGTTTCCAGTTGAATTTTCGAGGCGATTTTGGGACAATATTCTGATGCCTTTCGGATGGTTTTTTTCGGATGTTCTTTGTAGTGCAATTTTTTTTTTTTGTGTAGGTAACTTACTTTTTTAAATTTGATTGAAATATTTTGCGACATTGAGAATTGTTTGATTTTATTTCTTTAACAAAGTTAATATAGGTATTTGAGAGCCCTCTTTTAGAAATCATTACATTACGTACATGCTAAACTTTTCCCTTTTCAAATTATGAAATACATTGCCTGGCAATAAGGACAGTCACTTTTTGAGAAGGTTTATTTTTTCTAATTATTATCGACACCTTTCAAAGCAATGTAAGATTCCTCTTGGGGTACCATTTTGAAGGATTTTTTAAAAATACGTCTTCTCGATAGAAATTAATTTAAAGTTGGGTAATTTCCCAGTACTTGGTGTAGGGTAATTCACATAAGATTAAAGACAATGCTATAGCTCGTGCCATATTATTAGACAGTAAACAAAGCTGTGCACGAACTCTCCCTGCAATTCGTCACGCCCCAAATATCACCAACAATCAATTAAATCGAATTGTGTCTAAACGTCCAATCTACCCTCTAATCATATTTGTGCATTCGTGCATATACGACAAGCACCGCACAAACGCCAAACGGTAGCCAAGCCACAGCCACAAAACACGATCATCAATCAAATGCAATTGTGCAATACAATTAGGCATCAGGTAATCTTGTAAATGTAACTACCCACTAAATACCCAGATGCTTAGGCTTAATGCATAATAACTGCTTGAATGCATGTTCATTTGTCACTCAACATCACGATTACTGTAAGTGCGCCTCATCAGTGTCGATGTAGTTACACAACCATGAGCCCCTGTATCATTACCACAGGGAAAGTTCACCCCCAGCAGTACTTACGCGTTAAGTCGTGTCGCACATTTTATCGACACGGTGCTTAAGCTCAAAAACAAAAAACTAAGTGCCACAGCACCACCTGCATGTCATAAGCCATTCATTTCTATCAGCCATTCACCTCTCCGCATATTCAATGTGAGCTTGCCGTGATTTTAGTTCATTAACTTTCAAGTTGATAGACTTGGCACTTCCACAAAACAAAAACTACGAATTGGTTTTTCTGTTCTGATGTTGATTAGTTCAAGGATTCAAAGTTTTTCTTAACGCAAACAGCTATCGACTACGAAATGCGCTAATTCAATTTGTACAAACTGAAGCAGCTGTCCAGCGAACAAATTGTAAGCAGTTTTCTTCTCCCTCCATCACCACCAGTAGGTACTCCACTTTAGCAGCACACTAATCCTGTCTCCTGCAACACCTTCCTCGCCGGGTTATGCGTGTTTTGGTTGCACAGTACTACACAAATTTACGATGTAATTAATTTAATTATATAGCTCTCCCACCCTCGTATACATCCTGACGAAGGCCATGTCCTGCCCCGAGTGGGGCAACACAAACCTATTACGGGTTATTGCTGCCTCTGTCATATAAAATAAGTTTTATACGTCTTGAAGCGGATTTGTTATATTTGTCATGGCATGGAATGGTTTTGTGGACATGTTGTAGGAGATGTTACCTTACCAGACACTTACCAGACTTATCTCTGTTCTATACAAATGGTTATCGCATTTAATTACAATTATTTCTGCTGTTAAGTTTCGCATAATAACTGAGGTCGAGGTGTCCTGTGGAATTAGGCGGAAGGTTTGTTGATTTTAATTAATTTCATAAAAGAGTTTGGAAGACCACAATCCGGTAATCTATGCAGGTGAGTGCGAGTTTGTTTAGAACATGTTTATAGAGGTTGTATAGCTAGGAGGTCACCTACGACATACATACCACTGCGGAATATTTTCCACGGGAATCATGGTTTTTATGAGGTAAGCTATATGATTGGCTAGGGGGCGATTCTGGTTCGGGGGCGGTCTTCAGGGCGAATTTATACACAACCAACACTTTAGGGCTTATGTCAACAAATGAGGCCAGAACTTGTAATGATGCATTCGTTACAATTACAACAATACTTTTCTATATTTCTTAAACAGTTTTCCCACGCCACCCACATCATTTGCTTTTCGCAGTATCAGCTGAGGCAATGCATTTGTGCTTTGTGCACTAAGCATAAGGCACACTCGTGCTTTCATTCAGTGTTGGTTTTGCTCAACCATCTGACCGTGTCTACCCCATACAGCCCGTACCATTTTCATCGCCCTGCATCAGCTGGGCAATGCATGTACATAGCTTTGCAAAACTTATGGAGAACTTTTCTGTTCGTGATAGAATTCACACAGGCTTGCTGCTGTCAAAACTATGAAACCAGCAGCTACATTTCAAAAAACCGAGCAAATCTCAGAGTTGAATAGTACCAATCGGCAATCTGATGTATCGCGGTTAGCTAGCAAATTGCTGAGCTCGCCATAAGCAAGACTTGAAGACCGCCGGGACTGTTGTAAGACGGACCTGAAGACCACCGGGATTGTCGTTAGACGAACCTGAAGACCGCCAGAACTGTCGTAAGGCGAACCTGAAGACCTCCGAGACTATCGCAAAATGGAAATGAAGACCGCCGGGTCTATCTCACGCCCACCAGGGACCAGACACCAGAGCCGCAAGAGAGGACCAAGCCGTTAACTGCACCAGAAGATAGAGACAAGTTTAAGCCGTTCCAAATTAATTAAGATATTGGAGATATTGGAGATTATAAAAGTAACGGGTGATTTTTTAAGAGGTTTAGAACTTTTAAAAAAAAAAAAAAAACACAAAAAATTCGAAAAAATGAATGAAATATTTATTTGAATCGATAGTTTGAACCTTGCAATTTAATGTTTAAAGATAATTTCATGCAAATGTTGACCGCGGCTGCGTCTCAGGTAGTCCATCCGCTGAGTCCAATTTTGGCATACTCTTTCACACATATCGGCCGGTATCTCACGAATGAATGCATGGATGTTGGCTTCCAGTGCGTCAATCGAAGCGGGCTTGTCCCTATACACATTAGCCTTGACATACCCCCACAAAAAATAATCTAATGGTGTCAAATCGCACGATCTAGGCGGCCAATTGACCGGCCCGAAACGTGAAATTAACTGTTCACCTAACTCGCCTCGCAATTGCGCCATTGTTTCGCGTGCTGTGTGGCATGTGGCACCGTCTTGTTGAAACCACATATCATGCAAGTCAAGAACTTCCATTTCGGGCAAAAAAAAGTTTGTTATCATCGCTCGGTAGCGCTCACCATTGACAGTAACGCTGCGATTCGCATCATCTTTGAAGAAATATGGCCCAATAATGCCGCCGGCCCATAAACCGCACCAAACAGTGGCTTTTTCGGGATGCATTGGTAGCTGTTGCAATGCTTTTGGCTGATCTTCACTCCAAATGCGGCAATTTTGCTTATTTACGTACCCATTCAACCAAAAATGAGCCTCATCGCTGAACACAATTTTTCGATAAAAAAGCGGATCCTCGGCCAGCTTTCCAAGAGCCCATTCACCAAAAATTCGGCGTTGTGGTAGGTCGGCTGGCTTTAGTTCTTGCACAAGCTGTATCTTAAAAGGCTTTACGCACAAATCCTTCCGCAAAATTTTCCACGTAGTGCTGTAACAAAGGCCTAACTGCTGGGAACGGCGCCGAATCGACATTTCGCGGTCTTCTGTCACACTAGCTGATACGGCCGCAATATTTTCTTCACTACGCACAGTACGTAAACGTGTTGGTGGTTTAATGTCCAACAAAGTAAATTTGGTGCGAAATTTGGTCACAATCTTCCGAATAGACTGCTCAGAAGGTCGAGAATGCCGATCATAAAATGGAAGCAGCGCGCGATGAACATTTCGAACCGAGCACGAATTTTGATAGTAAAATTCAATAATTTGCAAGCGTTGTTCATTTGTAAGACGATCCATGGTTAAATTGCAAACCAAACTGAAGCTGTTTGACAGTGACACAAGGTACTAAACACACGTCAGCTGTCAAAACCAGTGTTGCGAAAACCAAACCAGCTACAAAATCACCCGTTATAAGTAACTTGGAATGGAATTGGAAAGTAGAACATAAGAAAGTAACAAAAGGAAGCTCCTTCACCTGAAGTGTGTTTCTTTAGGAAGAACCTTGGCGACAGAAAGCACATCGCAAACTTTAGCACCTTTGAGCTAAATTTTGCCACTTTGTTCGTGTTCGTGGGCGCTGAGGTTCAGTAGTTTGGGTTTTAGACTAGTGATTGAATAAAAAATAAACTACACCTTCAGGTCTTCTCCATAGCCACAGCTGTATAAAAATAAAAAAATGGGACAGCTTTTTAGCTCAATAGAATGAGCATAAGATAGACCTAAACAATAGAGTGAGAGGTCGAACGACTTAAGAGACTGGTTTGTTCTACCTAGGTACTGCAACACTGCATTTTTTTTTACTGTGTTAATGGTTCCGACATTTTAAGAAAGCAAAAAAGGCGATTTGTTGATGCGGAGCTTAAGTGCAAGAAAGTCAGCACATCAGAGCCTGATTAGCACAAAATGCGGTAGTCACTGTCTCTCTCAACATGCATCTCAGACGGTGGCATAGCTTTAAATCAACACATTGCGAGACCTTAAAAATTGTAGTGGATCGTTAATAACCCTTTCAGTCGACTATAGTGAGACTTTTATTATGAAAGGATGTTAATCTATCTACAAACTACAATTGAAAGAGTCAATCCAAATGTCTTTTTAGAGCTTTAACTCAGTGGATGAAGCTCTGACTACACAGGTCGACCAATTACGGTTTAATTGCAAGGGGGATGGTATTTACCGTTTCGTGAACAATCTCGCTCTCGTGGTCTTATTACGATGAGAGACGAACCTAAAAAATGTGGGTCTAACAAGCCCTTAAACTTCGCGAAGTCAGAACTTTCAAGTAAACTAGCACCTCCTGTGTAAGGGAACAAGTTTCGTGTGACCCAGTCAGGCACATTTTTCTGATGCAACTGACAAGACCTGAGCATTTAGTGGCTCAGATTAAAACAGCGCGAAATCCAATGAAAAGGAAGATTTAATAACACACTACCTCACTTTTACACTTGGCAATTATTTAAAAATGCCTTCGTCATGCATTTTTATTAATTTTTATTAAAAACATCCACATCTGTCTAGCCGCCATCATGGTTATAGACGATAAAATTCGCATTATATTCTCCCCATTTATACGGCAGAATCTAACCTCATTCCATCGCAAAGCCAAATCGTATCCAATCACAGCAACGGAAGGTATATTGTCCCCCGACAGCGAAATGAATAGAAACGTATATATCCCACTATGAATATTATCTATTCTCCTTAAGGATATTCAATCGTCGTGGCTTTGTCCTTATTGCTGGTTGAAGCGGATGTCACAACAAATCTACCCATGCATGCCACACACTAACATAACTCGGTCCTTATACAACAAAAGGATGTACATTTAATTTATTAACGATTCTAGAAAAGCCAAGAGAACGGCATAGAAGATGAAGTTGAAGACGACGAAAGAGAACCTGGTTCCGCAATTTCTATGTTAACCTCTGCCACTTTTACTGCGAATACTTCTGCTGGTGGTATAGGTACTTCCGCTTGTTATCTGGAATACTACAGCTGTGGAAATCTTGGTTATTCGCCCGTTTCGTGTAATAAAAATTAATGAGATAGTCCTGTTTGTTCAACGAGAGAGGACAAAAAAAACAAGGAAAAGATTGTACTCGTATATTTATATATGTTGAGCCACAATGAGGAAGTTAGTCATTTCACTGCAGAAGCAGTTTGTTCCATCTTGAAAGTGCTCACCGGATGGCGAATAGATTAAAAGGGGTCAAGTGATTTTCCAGTTCAGGAAGTGAAGGCAAAAGTAAATGGAAGAAGTGCAAAATAAAACCAAACAAACTTATAAAGGACGCGGTGTTCTTTTTACATTTTGCGTGGTGAACACTTTGCCAGGTGTGGACAATGGAAACTAGCTCAAAACTTTTCAGGTAGAAAAGTTTTCTTTTTTTTAAATGGATTCTCGGTAGACAGGACAACGCTTTCAGATTACCAGCTCAGGTGGATATTAT
Organism: Cheilosia urbana; assembly: GCA_946477585.1. Classification (NCBI taxonomy): domain Eukaryota; kingdom Metazoa; phylum Arthropoda; class Insecta; order Diptera; family Syrphidae; genus Cheilosia; species Cheilosia urbana. The sequence goes on along the minus strand of OX297854.1, from coordinate 9,685,442 downwards.
TAACATCCTTTCGGAAATAATAAATTGTTGCGAAAATTTATCACTCAATTTTAATTGGAATAGTAGAAATATTTTGGGTGGACAGGGTGTTCCAGTAAAGGAAACTAATAATATGAGACTCCAAACACCTAAAAAAAAGCAATAAAAACGTGTACAAAATTTGATTACTATATCAAGCTGTGTATAAGTATTAAGTGATCATTGGAAAACGTGAACTACTTATAAGTAATTAAACCCAGGGTGTTCATGTTTTTGAAAATATTCATCTTTTGAAATTTAACATTTTACAATTGAAATTGTATTCTTACCATTTATTGTCTTACTGCTCTTAAAAAAAAAAGTGCACGACTGGGTCGAACAAAACTTTCTCGTTCATCAAAAGTATTGTTGGTTGGTTTCTTATTTTATTATATAGGTAGGTAGAGATATGAGAACCAATGCTAAATAAAAGAAACGGTTCATAAAATATAGGAGAATGAACAGTGTTAAATAAAATTCACTCTTGGATTATTCATCTGATATAGCAGTACATATAACAAAGTGCGTTTTTAAAAGTTGAAGCTCTAAGTAACAGGCAATTTTCGAAAGTTCTGGTTAATGGATTTATATTTTTTGAAAAAAAACGAACTACGGGATCTTATTTAGAATACTGATATCATCTTGAATTTTCGAAAAAATCAAATTGGTACGAAAATTTTGTATGGGAAGTACCATTACTGTTTTGAATTGTAAGCACACAGACTCCAAATCCGAATGAAATCCGGCCAGCCGTTTAGGCTGTAGGCCTGTGAAAGGACGGACAGACAGACAGACGGACTGAGTTTTGCGACCCACTTTTTTCGTCTATCATCGTAATGTCAGAATTGGTTAACATCTCGAGTTCGAAATTTTGTGCGAAAACAATATTATTTTTCTCTTGCTACGTAATGGAGAAAGTTAAAAAGGGGCGTGAATAAAATATATCCGATGCTCCTCATTTACACTGCTTACAGGAAACATAATAGGTCTGTTCCTTTACTTTTAAATCTTACGAATTTTTACTAAATCTTACGAAATTTTACTCATTACTGTTTCTTAATTGTAAAAGAGAGCGTCCTCAAGAGAGCAATTTATTACCCCTCCATTGAGAATCTTATACGCATTTTTACTCAACAAATTTCTTGGTGAAAGAAGTGGAAAAGCTGTCAGTCATCTTACAATTAGCTGATTTGAAACTTGTTGTCCCATTTGGCATATGCGTGGATGAAATAAAATTGAATGTTCTCCTCAAGATTCTGTTCGAAAGCGGCGATGAAATTCTTCCCCGCTGTAACAAGGAAAAATTTCCTCCATGTAATTTATTCCTCGGTTTTTTTTTTCAGATATTTTGACGACTTTTCGTAGCACTTTTTTAAATATTTCAACGTCACTTGTTTTGTTTTTTTTTTCGTGCGATTAGAATATGTGTAGCCTTCAACACTTTCCAATACGTTTTCCATTCACTGGATACATTTTATACTAAAACCTTTAAAATTTGTATTCTGATTGATTTCTAAATATTAATAGGTACATAAATAATTTACAAAAATATTTTCACCCTGTATTTGTCGAAAAAAATTACGAAAACCTAAAAAAAACTCCACCAGTTGTCAAACTCAAATGCACTTGTATTTGAGAAAAAATCTAGATTCGCAAAAGAGTTCTGAAATCTGAAAATGATTGCTTTTTTTGTAGGTACCAAAGGAACATAAAGAGTGTTCTGAGAGCAAAAAAAGTGTTGTGAGAGCGTTCAATCGAATACCACATAAGTTGCATCAGCCTTCTCCCTATTCAGTACTCTTACCAGTGATGCCAAATTTGCATTTTTAATGCTAGCGTTTTGAAGACTTGAAAAAACTTGGTTAAAAAAGATTAATGAGAAATACTTTTTTGCATTTGTTTTTGCTTCGCTTTTTTTGCTTCATACATTCTAACAACTTTGTTTGCAGTCTATCATTTTCCTTTTTTAAATTCTGGCAACACTGCTTCTATGTGTGACTTGAACAATTTTTCTTTCTTTAAAGACTTGTCCACCCCACTTTCAGCTGGCATTCGGAGAGTGTATTCCCCAATGAAATTACTTTACTGCTGCCAACGTTTAATTAGCTAACTTCGCAGGGTAGCGCATCACTTCAAGTTCGCTAACAAAACGTATGTCTTTCCGCATCAAGTTTTCCATCAACCAAAGTCGTAAAGTTCAGTCCTATTCCCTCTCTCTATCTCAATCTCTTCGTCTATACACTCGCGTGCACTATCTGCAATCTCTTTATTAAATTTCAAGCTACTCCATACGAAAATTCATTTCGTCATGGTTGCCAATTCATGAACTGCTTGCGGTACTCCGAAAGACTGACAAAACTTCCATCACGAGGTTGTTGTTGCTGTTTTTTTTTTTTTTTTTTGCAATGGTGGACTACTACCGCTAGTTAAAGTAATCAGTATTTACGTTGATAATGCACAAGCGCGCATGCAGTAACGAATTTCGTACAAATTTTCCAAAACAAAACTTTTGCAGCAGAAGTTTCAAGTCATTAATGGTGGAGAAACTTTTGTGATGTTTGGTAGCTTTAAGCTGGATAAGTTGTAGATTCCCTCATCAAACAAATAGTGGGAATTAATTTTCGTTTTAGAAGGATGAAAATTTGGCGAACTATGCCCGAGTTTCATAAGCAAAGTAGCCGACGGCTTGTAAGACCTAAGTCTTTGCAAGGTTTTAGTCTTTAGCTGTACGATTATGTGGGGAATTTTTAATTATATAATTTACTTGACCCTGGTTGGAGTGCAGTTTTAGTTGCAAAGGGGCACAAGTGTTGTTCGGGGGGTGGATATGGATTTATATACTGAACGTCGAGGGTGGAAGTTGCTTTGTGTGTGCAAATAGAGCCAGGCAGTCAAAGAGGGGAGATGCCCAAAACCGACTGTTAAATTCAAGCGAAATTCTCCATTCGATCTATGAAAAATCAATATTTCTACAGCTATTGCACCTTTAGACACAAATGTTACTGCTACATTACTAATTGTGGGAACAATGACCCAAACGGGGTATAGAAGAAAACTCCTTCACTTCATTGGAATTCAAAGGATATAGAGTCTGCGATCTATTGATGGCGACAACTGTACCGCGCAACAAATTCGCCTTGGAATGCAATGCCTTAATGGCCCCCTTTTGAGTTGAAGAATTACACCATAAGTCAGTTAAGCCGTCTACTTACACTTAGGCATGTGGCAGTGTACTGATTTCTCTACCCACAACTTGCATTCCGGAGAATTTCAATTCGCACCAGCAATAACATAACCCGGCCGGCAGCATGTGTCTTACGCCAACACAATCCTTCTCTACGTGTTTACGTAATTAGTGGCATCATTAATACAAACGTAATCTGGTCATTACTTGCGGCAAGTGAATACCTCTCCCGGAATAACAAAGTTACATCAAGTGCTCTTGGCCCAAGGAAAGTGTATACACAGCCAGATTTGTGAGATTTGTGAGCAACTTTGTAAATCAATTTGGATGAGATGAGAAATGAGATATCTATCTAAAATTGAACACAAATTCATTTGGCACTTTTTCCATTTTCTCCAACTTTCTGCTGGACAATCGAATGTGACGCTTCGGTAAATCTTCATCTAAACCCAAAAACGAAAATCCTTTTCCAATATTCTCCACGAAGAACATAAACTGAGGTCCAAGTGAGGGAGAAAAACAGGACCTAAAGCGAGCGGACGAACGAAACGAGTCAGTGCGATGAGATTGAGAATAGAATGAGTAAAACCATCATTGAATTTGAACTCATCTAAGCTGTGGTATGAGTATCCTTTACAAAGTTTCCCTGTAAAGTTTACAGCGTGTCCACTGCAGGATATATAGCTGTGTGTCGAAAGAATCGCCCCAGTGCTTTTCGTTAAGTGAATATCGATTGATGCAATCGACCTGATTGAATCCCATCTAAGCCACAAACTGGTTACATTGTATTTTGTATACCAACAACACAATGGCCAGCAAGACAGGCTCCTTAGAGCCGGGAGTTTTGCTCTACTTATCTGGTGGGAATAATTTGAAACAAATTTCCGAATAAGATAGATTTTCCTGTTACCATATTGATTTGGATACCTACATACACTTTACTGCCAGGATGCAAATATCCGTAAATAACACCGGTGAAATCCCTTAAGGATGTTGGGCCCGGAGTATAGTTCACCAGCGGCTGGGGTATGTGTGCGGTTTGGTGGTAAACCAAGTTTCAATTGCTTCAGGTAGATGAGCAGTGACTTGTGTGTGTTGTTTTTTTTTTATGGACACAGGACATGTAAATGGAAACAATTTTCATGGAAATCTTAATCCACCGAAGGATGGTCTTGGTTTTGTTCAAAGAATTTTGATAGATTAGGGTAAGGGTTAACCCGGACAATTTTTAAAACCTAAAATTTATTACAAATTTAATACACTCTTTAAATTTGTTTAACAATAGTACTACGTTACTTTACATTACGATAATTGAAGTTTAATTGTTATGTACCGACATTTTTATAACGAGAAGTAGTTGCGATTTTTATTCTAACATTTTCCAAAATATAACTGAGCAATTTCCAATTAAAGGGTGTTGAAAAAAAAATGGTCCTCCGAGCCGGAGTATGTGAAATGAAGTTCCTATTTCCGCTATGCTTTGAATCTGTTGAACGTATTCAAATATACAGAGCAGATTTGAGTGCAGTTTCTGGTAAAATATGCAGATGAAAAAATGTATACTTTTATTTAAAGTTAAAGAAGCTTTTAAAATAGACTAAATGGAATTTCGCTTAATTCGTTAATTTTGTCGCCAGTTATTTCACTATATCTTTGCTTTATCTTTTATAATTAAAATTAAAGATGGTCTGTGGTACACCGTAGTCGTTTGAGATATGAATGTGGATGTTTGAAGAAGTATTTCCTTCCTTAATTTTATTTAAAATAAATAAATAAATAGATGGCACAACAGGTTCGTTTTGGTTTTGTGTTATTATTATTTTTTCTGACGAATGGAAGGGATCTACTAAACGGATAATTAAGAAGCTCTTTCATGAAAGTTATACTCTCCCATGATTGTCAGACGTTCGCGAGAGGTGGCGCAGTGGAAAATAAAGTGCATGACTGGGTCGAACGAAACTTTCTCGTTGATCAAAAGTTTGATTAGTTGTTTTCTTATTTTACTATCTATAGGTAAAGATCTGAGAAGTGATGCTATAGCATCTAATCCAAAGTTTGAACGAAATCCGAACAGCCGTTTAGGCTGTAGTCCTGTGAAAGGACGGACAGACAGACATACGGGCAGAATTTTGCGACCCGCTTTTTTGAGTTCATCTATCATCACAATGTCAGAATTGATCTCAGTTCGAAATTTTGTATGAATACAATATCTTACCACATAATCGAGAACCAACCTCAAGCTGGAATTTGTGTTTTTTGAACAAATTTGTAAATTTGAAAAGAAGTTTTATTGATATGTACAAAATAAAAGTATTTTATTTATTTCTGCAATTAGATAAGTAAATAGCTATAGGAAAAATTAAAAAGTAAGTAATTCAAATTCAAGAAAAAAATATCTTTCGTTGTACATAACGCCTCGAACTGCGATATTTCCTCCGCGAAATGGTAGCCACCTGACTATCTTTCATCCTTACAGCGTCGTCAAATTTAAACCGCTTCGAGTATTCCTTTTCCTCATTTTCGTCACGTTCCTCAATCTCAATGTGAATTTGCATGTTCTTCGATGGTATTTCGTTGGTGTAAAATGCAAGCCTGTCAAAGGTTAGTCTCCATTCAAATTTGTTTGGGTTCTCCGATCGTATAGCGAATGGTCCCAGATATTTCATATGTTCACTCTGGCCATTTCCCATCTTTACTACGTAGTCACAGGATACGTTGTCATTTACTGCGAAAATACCTCTTTCAATGCCGTCTTCGTGTTCCGATGAGTTTAGCAGAAACCAGTAAAGTCCGTTTTCTCCATTTAATAAGAAGGCTGCGGTGAAAATATCCTTGAAAGTGAAGTCAAAGTATTTGCCGTTGATCATTTCCTTGACCAGTTTGCTGTGATATTGCTGACAGTGGTCGAGGAGAAACTTTTTCGACCCGCTCCATGAACATTTCGGGACACGACAGGTGGTTATCATTTTTTAAAAATTAATTAACTGGTTTGGAACTGGTGAGCTATGCAATTGAAGTGATTGATGAGATGAGGGTAGGCAGAGTATTTATATCGATGATTGACTTTTGATGCAGGTATCAGGTAGTCGAACTTTAAGGGTTATATTTTACGATGTCTCGAAATAGAAGAGTCAAGCCCTACCTAAGGATGAGGGTAGCAAATTTCTTGGAAATTATAGATGGGCGTTAGTCGAAAAAATAACATAAGATAAACAAGTGAGCAATGAAAGTAAGGTAAATGTTATTTTTCTTTGTTTTCTAGCAAAACTATATCGGACAAGTACTAACTGTCGTTTGCGAATTCGAAATTTCTTTTGAAGCAGCAATAAGCTGTTTGTGAAGATTTTTTACAACAACGTCCTTCTCCGAATTTTGGAAAATAGTTCAGTACACCAAAAATATGGGTTTGAAATGTTTTCTGATATATTTTCAATATCGATTTGACGGTGCTACAATTCAACAATAATCCTAAAAAGCGCCAAATCACTGGGATTTAACTAAATTGAATAGTCCTCCGAAAGCAAAAGAAGTTAGCCTGGGTTTCTATACAAAGATAGATGTGTAGCGGGTTACATTTTACGATGTGTCGAAATAGAAGGCTCATGATCAACCTGTGGTAAGATAACTAAATTCCTGGGAAATAACAGGCGGGTGTTAGTCAATAAAATACTTTAGATAAACCAGTGACGCAATAGATTTCGAGAGATATTTGAGTCAGACCACCATTGTCCTGTCTCTTTTCGTCTAATCTGAATTATAAGAGAAAAACGAATACGGAATTTTCTCATAAATAGGAAGAAAAGAATAAGTTCAGTGCAGTGAGGCTATACAAAATCTTTCCTTGGTGTGAGGAAATTTTAAGTCCACCCACGTCAGACGATAGACGCTTATAAACCTGCCGGATTTCAGAAAGTGGAAAAAAAATTGAACGCGGGCCCATGTCAACTACGTATAAGTTGACTCTGCAGTCTGCACTAGAGATTTACGTATCGAGAGTAATAATGGGTGTATTTTTTAGTAAAACCCATAAAATCGATTCGGATGTTGGAAACTTACGACCTGAAAGAAGATTTTCTGACATTTACTGCTTCACGAGAGTTGGCTTTCAAATCCTGGATCGTACACATAACCCCAAAGAAAAAAGTATAAAGGTGTGACTTCACACGTTCTAGGTGGCCAACTGACAGGTCCAAAATTCGCTGTCCGAGAATATTTTTTTGCGAAGAAATCCTTGGTAGCTCTACGTCCTTTTCATCCGTGGAGGCGGGAGCTTATATTAAACTAATGTCAGCGAATTTATCTTTCTTTAAATCAAAAGACTGAACCAGAGACGTTCACTTACAAACCGCACGCAAGATGGCGCTTTTGTCTGCATCAATCACCGAAACTGGCGGCTATTTTTGAATCAAACAAAATTTGTTCTAAACGACTAAAAACGGCCACATAAATGCGTTCAAATCGATTGGTGTTCCTCTTACAACCCCTTCGTACATATTTTTGCTAGCACAAAAGATAGGTATAAGCACATTTTACTGCAACAAACTGTGAAACTATTTTTATTGGGTGCACAACATTTTCGAACACGAACTCAATATAGCATCTCAATGGAAGCAATGATGCCGAGCTATTACCATTTTGAGAACCATTGACTTGAAGATTAGCGACAGCTGGCACAAGTCCTGGGAATTGTCGTGGCGCATAGCATAGCATAGTCCTGGTGACTTTGCTGGGTCGATCGCAATTTGTCCCTTTACATTGTCGTACTTGTGTTTTTATTCCCCCCGAGATATGAGAGCTTTCCAACAAATTGGCAAATAGCTTGTGAATTTTTTGTGGATTCCATCGAACAAAGTATTTGGCACTTTGACAGGTATGGGCAATGGACATCCCGTGAGGCCTGACAATTTAAATTCATATCGCGATGAACTCGATTTCCGGTTAAGGGATTTAATCAATCTCAAGTGTTCTTCACACTGAGGGACATACTGTGACGTCTATAAAAGGTGTAGGGGACCCTTGGCGTTCTCAACTTCATCCATGCATTAAACTCATTTCAAACTGTTAACATCACCATCAAACTGTGGTCTTCTTTTAACAAAAGTAAACAAATGTGAGAGTGGTTTGCAAATATTTTAAAATTCGATTCTAGTAAATAAATATGACGGAAAGGAAAATCACCAATCCAATCAGCGACGCAGACTTTTTCCTATACGATTGACATTTATTAGGTCAACTCAAGTCCAGAGGCAAGCATTATAAATGTATACACATGAACGCTACGTCAACGGAATAGTGGCCCGCAGCCGGAAAGCACTAAGATACGGAAGTAGAGAAAAAAAAAATCGAAAATTAATTATGCTCCCCAAGCACTCCGCACCACCGCATGCACGCACAAGCACATACATTCAGCCATTTTGCAATTATAAACTTTGTTATCAAAAACTTAATTGAATATCCTGTGACATGGAGAAGAGTTTTAATTAAGTTTCATCCATCTCGCACAGCGTCTCTGTCGTTCTGGGTTTTGAATGGTGTCCTTCTGCATTTGCAAATCCTATTGTTTGGTGGCCCCTCTCACCCCACTACGTCCGGTCGAACTAATAACAATCGAACCTAATCAGAAAAGTTGCAGTTTTAATTTTTAATTTTCTTTGAAACAGCAAACGATGTCCTTGCACGCATTGTCGTTCAGGCAGCCCAATTTGACTCCCACGCTGGTTATTATTTTTTAATTTAATTTCCACACTCAAATCCGAGGGATTATTGGTATTCATTATTTCTATAAATACTTCCGTGAAAATTAGGTCCCCAATTTGGATGGCAAAAAATCGGCGATATTGCTACAAAAATTAAACCACCCACTAGACCTAGAGAGTTGGGAAAAACCGATGGGAATCTCTGTGAAAATTCCAACTCGCAGTACCTCATTAAGTGGGAAGGAAAATAAAATTAAATTAAAATGCGAAATGCAAATGCCAGCTGCTGGAGGGGATGATGAAACGATGACGAGTTATGAATTTGAAATAAATGTTCCCATGCGAATCGGGAAGGTACACACTCGGAAGTTGGGATAAATACTGTTTCATTCGCAGCTTTGTGTGCAGAAAATTGCGATAGTTAGGTCGTTATAGTTGGAAGTTTGTTTTTACAATTGCAGCACTTGTTTTGTATCTCTTTGTTATGTGATTCAGAGATTTAGAGATTTATGGTAATGGCGTTGTGTAATTGGATATTATTTCGAAGTACCTATCTGAATCTGAAGGAAAAAGGAGAATGGGAACTTCGTACACTAGCCTCTAAAAGGTAAAAACTGAAAAAGTGTTGTATAGCTACAATTTAGCCCAAGTGTTTGGCTGAAAAGTAAATTGAGTTAACTCCGCTGGCGCTGCAATCTTGTTTCGGTAAGGCGTGAGTCAATTATAGACCTGTGTTAATAAAAAATTGTCTTTGTAAGAAAATTAGATAGGGTCAAAACCACACCCAACTTGACAGATGAGGTATTTATCCAAAGTAGCAGTGATTCAGGACGCTAAAACTGAGGGAACGATAGAAATAAACAGCAAATTGGTTTTAGCAGTATTTACCTTTTGGTAGCGGCTATACAAAAAGAACCATGAAATAAGTTACAAGTCGATAAATGCAACAATATTCTCAGTTTACAGACATTTAGTGTAAATCTATGCATACTTGCAGGCTGATTCGGAGAAATGCGCTCTGGATTGATTTATTGGGTCGTATGAACAAAATCTAGCATTTGCTTTGAGTAAAAGGTTTTAGCAAAGTAAAAGCCCTTAGCAATTGCTTTGAATCGGTATGAATAAAAACCTAGTTTGCTAAAGTAAGTTCGAAAATTCGAACATAGCTTTTACTTCGCTGCACGTGTACTTGCCTTTCAATTTCTGTCAAACCTGACCCGTAATTTTGAATTTTTGAATTTTCTTTGAGATTTTAACGACTTTTGTGGAAATTGAAATTTAAAAAAAAATGAAATTCAGAAATATGATTGCACCTGGAAATATGATTTTTGTTTGCCAAATAGGTTGTTGATGTTTTATTTCTTCTTCAGGTGACAAGAAATATGTAATTGATTTTTGTAGGTATTTTGATGATTTTCCTGCACGAACAAAACTTAAATCAACTATTTATAGACAAACCCTCGAAAACTCACATCTCTTACTTTTTTGTGTGACAAATATGCGTACAAAATATTTAACAAAAGGTCAGCATTTGCTTAGTTTATTCATACCGATCTGTGTAAAAGCTCACTGCCGCCGCTTTTCGAACATGTCAAAAGATGGAACTAACTCAAATTGGTTTTTATTCATACGAAACGTAGCAAATGCTTCGAATTTGACATTTCTCTTGAGTAAAAGCAATTGCTACGCTTTATCATACGACCCATTAAGCACTCGTCTGCTTTGCTTCACTTTGCTTTACTGAGGTTTTGAGGTATGTATTCAATACAACCATAACCTCATAAATGACAAGAGCAGAGTTTGAACGGACAAGATGGTTTAAAAATGCGTTGTATTTATCTGCCGCGGGTTGGGGTCAAAATTCTGGTTGGGTCAAAATTATTTTTACAAAATTCTGCTTTCCAAATTGCGCGCGCTTTTGAACACTTTCTGAACCTTTTTTTATTGGTTGCAGAATTTTGTAAAGACAATCCTTTCACTTAGGTATTTAAGCATAAAGTGTAGAGTTTTTTTTTTTTTTTTTTCTTAAGAGAGCAGATCTTAGCAATATTGGTTTTCTTAAACGATAATCAAATCTCTAGCTTTGTTTAGTTTCTTAATTTTTAGGTAATTTTAAATGTGAAATAATTTGCTTCTTCTGGAATGAAATGAGAGACAAAAATTTAAGAAAAATGAAGTAAGTAAAGACAATTCAGAAAAAAAAAAGCGAGTACCTACAAAACAAATTAAGATCTGAGCAATACAATTAAAACTGGAAATTATTAAACAAGATGGATTTTATTAATGGTATTGTCATATTAATGCCAATTAAAGACGCACATTCATTGTACAATAACATTAAACCATTCAAAGAGGAGGATCTTCCGTAATTTGTACGAGGACGAGGAATATAAAAGAATCTGTTAATACGCAAATTAAGTGATGGAACATTAAGACACACAAGACTTAAAATATCAGGACAGTGGATCTCCCCAATAAGTATTATGTGGAGAAAAACAACTCTTGATACATTTCTCCTAACCTCAAGAAACTTGAGTCCAATAAGTTGTAATCGGGCTGAGTAAGGGGGAAAGTTATTAAAATCCGACCAAAGTAGACGTCTGAGGGCAAACCTGAGAAGTCTTTTTTGAATTGCTTCGATTCTTACTATTTGAAAAACAGAATTTCGTGAAGCTGAATTTTTGTGTGAGGAGACAGAATTTCGCAAAGCAGAATTTCCACCGGATCCCATCTGGCGCATACTTTTGCATTCGGAAAACCAAACTTACTTACGTACTCGTACGTGTTCGCGTTTCAAATTTGAAATTCCTGCTTTTAAGTCGTACATAAAACATGTTAAAAATAAAGTGCAAGACTGGGTCGCACGAAACTTTCTCGTCCATCAAAAGTCTGGTTAAGTCAATTGGTAGGTAGGTACATAAAATATAAGAATAGGTAGTGTTAAATAAAATATTTACTTTTAGATTATTCATTCGGTATGATGGCAGAACAATGTGTTTTTATAAGTTTTAGCTCTCAGTGACAGGCAATTTTCGCCAGTTCTGGTTAGAGAGCTATAAGCGCCTACTGTTATAAGCTTTTATACTTAACAAGATTTTTGAATGCAAGGATACACACGCAGCAGGAGTATCTGTTTTCTGATCTGCTGGTTTAAGGCGTCTATGATTGGAATTGTAAGTAGATTTCGCCATAAACTGAGTAATCTACATAGAAATAAAGGGTGGGCCATCTAGTGGTTTCTTTTGAAAACATAGGTTATTTTGAGACTGGCAGCTGTTTTCCACTCAAAATCTTGACAGAAAGTCAGTATTATACCTCCGGGGAACGAAATTAGTCGCTTTACGCTTGAATGACGTTGGGAAATATTGAAAACTCATTTCCAAGGTGAGTGCTGTGTTGCCCCAACAGTCCTTTTTTTTTGAAAAAAAGTTTTGGCCGAAATGAAGCACCCACCGCGCCTGCTGTTAACCACATTAACAAACAAAATAGCCACATCTGGGTCTCGGAAACCTGCACGTTATTATCGAGAAGTCAATGCATCCACAGAGAGTGACAGCTTGGTGCGGATTGTGGAGTGGTGGCATCATTGGATAATTTTTCTTCTAAAATTTAGGCTGGGAACAACGTTTCGGTCAACGGTGGGTGGGCTACTTATAGAGCCATGTTAACCGACTTTCTTTTTCACTGAAATTGAAGATATGGATTTGGACGACCTCCGGTTCATTCAGGATGGCGCGCCATGCCACACAGCCCATGCAACAATCGATCGTTTGCGCACCAAATTCCAGAATCATAATATCAGCCGTCTTGGCGATGTCTTTTGGCCGCCTCGCAGCTGGAATTTGACCCATTTGGACTTCTTTTTTTGTGGGGAACCGTGAAGGACCTGTTATACCAACAATCCAGAAACGATTCAAGCACTTTAGGTTAATATCATCCAAGCAATCCGTAAACTACAGCCCGAAACCATCAATGCGTTATATGCGTACAATGCGATACTGCGAAGCCAGCCGAGTCAGCCATTTGAACGACATTGTGCGATCCATCATTAATGTGGGTTTGCTCTTACTAATAAAGCCATAATTCATAGGGAAAAAATAATTTTGCTGAAATTATTGCATTTTTAAAAAGAAACTTGTATTTGTCCCACCCTCTACAATGTACATCGAAGATCGTCTTCAATAAGTCTTCCAAAAATACCTCCACTCCACTATACCCGCATTCGAAAGTAATTACAAAATCCTTAATCCATCTTCATTCATTCCTTCCAGAACCCTCCTCCCCCTACACTGATATAAAGGACGTCTTCATCTACACAAATCGTTCCCGCACCCAAGCCAGCCCATTCAATGTTCTGATTTATTTAATTTATCCGCAAGTATTTATCATCAAGGCGGGCAACGAACGTATACACAAAAGCAGTCTATCTTCCTATATAATCAGAACAAGAACGCATTTTACCTTCACTAACTCATTTCCATTTGCTGTCGCCTGTCGGAAATCCCTTTCTCTTGCCCCACTCAAATTTCCATTTATCCCAAAAGGAAGTTCAATTTGAAGGAGTTTCTCGAAGGTGGTAAACAACAAAAAAAAAGTCAAGATTCCCCAGCTAAATATAGACTACGCGACCTATTTTACAGGGCTACACGCTGGGGATGGTTGATACGAATCAAACTCCTTGTGTACCATCCTTCGAGGAGCACACAAGCCACCACCTTATAGAGATAGAGAAGAAAAGCCATCTATCCACAGTCTATGGGGAAAATTGATTATGCATGACAACTAAATGAATCGCGTTGGATATTAATGATAACGATTTGTCAGGGAGTCTTATTTTTTTCGCAATGGTGTCTCGAATGAGATGATGGACTAGAATTTTTTTTGTAAGTCCTGCCACACAATGAATGGAAAAACTTCTGCGATGTAAGTGAATTAAAGGCTCGAGGCTCATTGAACCATTTCATTGTGACCCTTGAGAGATCAATTTACTCAATTCGTGTGTCGAATTTCGGGGCAATACTGTCATCAGTTTTGGGATAACAGTTGAATAATGACTGACTAATGATAAGTTCTTTAGGTCTACCTTTCAAATTCAAAGCAATAAAATTCTGATTTTTCCAACAAGCAAATGCAAATACATAGAAAGAAAAAAAATTAAAAAAAAAGGATATTAAAAACATATTTCAAATTTAAAGTTAAAAAATAAAATAAAATTTAAATTATAAGGGAAATAATAAAAAATAATTAAATATTACCTACAAAATACAAAAATACAAAATTAGATTTTTAAAAAATATAAACAATAAATAAACTAAAAAAATAAAAATTATGAAAAGAGAATTTTAAAACTAAATTCCTGAATTTTTGCATCAGTACTTCGATTCTTCCTCGTTACAGATCTGTGGAAATATTTTTCTGGGGAGCAAGTTCAAAAGACTGTTTCTTCTATAGCCGAAGGAGGTTTGGAAAGTGATTTCGTCATGGTGGTTACGTGCAAGTATTACTGTCTGTCTTGCAGAATGTAGATAACTCTTTTGTCATACTACGTGGAACATTTCCGTTAAGTTCGAAGTATATACCATTGAGCAGCCTATGGTATAGGCATTGATCAGCAATTAGTCCTCTTTGAAGCATCCGATCTTCTATAGTCCAACTGGTAGTTGATTTTTGCTGCCAAGCTTCATTGAAGCAGTATTGGAAGTCTCCCTTTAGTAGAGCTTTATGGAGAAGGGGACGTTGCTTCGGGCCAAAGATAAAGAACCTTTCTGCTCTAAATATTTCAATTTGAGGCCGCCGAAGATCTTGCGAACAGCGTTGCCACTTTCCTGCAATTGCAGTATATGGTATATCCAATGCACTTTTTCGAAACATAAGGCTACTGGTGCTAGCTTGACTTTCTTAAATGAAGCTAAATACTTAGACCTTATTTTTGATAGAAAGTTAACCTGGAAGCCTAACATCCAAGAAAGAGTTAAGAAGGCCACGGTAGCACTTTTCTTTTGCAAAAAAGCCAGAGGGAACAAATGGGGCTTATAGCCCCGCGTCACTCACTGGCTATATGTCTCGGTCATAAGACCAATACTCACGTACGGTGTGGTTGTCTGGTGAACTGCTTTGGAAAAAAAACAATAATCGCGACAAATTAAGCAAAGTCCAAAGAACGGCTTGTATCTGCATGGGCGGAGCTCTTCGCAGCACCCCCTCCGCTGCACTTGACATCCTGTTTCATCTGACACCCATTGACATCTTCAGCAGGCAAACGGCAGCTTCTGCAGCCGTACGCCTCAAAGTTTTTTCACAATGGACAAGCAGAACAACAGGTCATGCCGCTATCCTCAACAACATTAGGAACTTTCCAGGAAACATCAACTACACCACACCAGAACTACAATTCGATAAAAACTTCCTGGTCTCCATTCCTACTAGATCATTCTGGGAGGAGGAAGCATTCGTGGATGATGAATCGATCCATTTCTTCACAGATGGTCCGAAAACTGTGGACGGTGTTGGTGGCGGTGTCTTCTCTAATAGACTAAATCTACGTCTCTCCTTCCGTCTTCGTGATCACTGTATCGTTTTTCAGGCGGAAATAATGGCGATAAAATAGGTCTTATCATGGCTAAGGGAAAACGTGATATCTGCTAAAGATATCCGTATCTTCTCTGATAGTCAAGCCGTTATCAAGTGCGTGGAATCAGTCTCCACGAATTCTATAACAGCCCAAGACTAACGTTCGTCTCTCAGAGAGATGGCGGAGCAGTTCAACATTCACCTTTGTTGGGTGCCGGGGCATAGGGACATCCCAGGTAACTGCAGGGCCGATGAACTCGCCAAACACGGAACTACAATACATCTGCTTCCAATTAAGGATTCCTTAGGTATTCCAATCGCTACTTGCAAACTCAAAATAAAGCTGGACGCTATCGAAATAACAAATCTTAGGTGGTCAATAGGTGTTCTCTAACGATTTTCGCAGAAGCTGCTTTGGCGAGGAAGAGGAGGAAACTATTCTCCATCTTCTCTGTACTTGTCCCGCTCTCACACAAAGACGAAAGCTCCACTTGGGAGCGTTCTACTTTAGTGATCTGAACGATCTAAAAAACATAGACATTCGAAATCTACAACGCTTCATTAGAAGCTCCAATTGGTTCAACGAGTAGGAGGAATAAATACAGATTCACGTGTTATCACAAGGGACCTTATAATGGTCTAAGTGTGTCGCCTAACCTAACCAGTTAGCCGACAGCCATTTTAACCTAACCTTACCCAAGCTACTGCAAAAAAAAATCAGTCTACTGGTTTTTTTTTTACAGAATCAACTTGGAAAAATAGTCCTTAAGTGGCAACGCTACTTGCAATATTGGATAAGTGGTTCCGCTGTATTATTAACAGATTGACTGTGCCAGAAAAGTTGCAAGATTAAGGGAATAAATATTTTGTGTCGATCTAAAGCATGATCTTTTTCTAGAGAATCAAATCACTGGTGCTAAAAAGTCACGGCCATTAAGAGCAGAACCTCAGTAGTCAATACACAAGATTAGGCCAGGAAATTGTACTCCATTGTCCAACTTACCCCGAACTTCTGACGAACAACAAAGGTTCTCAATTTAGTAATTCAGACACATCATCCAGTTGTAGGTCCCTTTCATTCCATTTGAGCGCATTCTCTCATGTCTGCCATAGTAATGCATTAGAACAGTCCAAATAGCACTCCTAAGGTACTTACCATCATAAATGCCTTCTTAAAAACTGTTTTTCCAAACCAAAATGCCCTCATAAGTCTACATGACAGCTCTAGAAATCGAAGCTTTCAGTACTGGAAAGGTGTTTCTAAGTTAAAAATGACTTACCCCATTTTAGAAAGCTATACAAATAGAAGCTTTCAGTGCTGGTGAGGTGTTTGTAAGTTACTAATTGGAAACCCCAGAACGAAATTCATTTACTCAAAATAAGGAAAAGTAGCGTATTCTATATGTACGTGGATTTTTTACACATCACTCGCGTTAATACTACTCACCAAATCGTACTGGGTTTCCCAGAGGAACTCAATATCAAGCAACATGTAGTTCATTTTTCATCGCAATCGGCCAACCCATTCAGCAGATGTACGAATTTAAAGTTCCTACTGCGAACAAGAAGACTATACGAAAGTGGGTCCATCCTAGAACCAAATATTTGACGGTCCCTTCCGCACGAATAGATACATACTTGACTACGCGAATATTAAGTGCGGACAAGAGCGCCCTCCCAAAATACCCTTCATCTGCATGTTTTCTTTCCCCAGTCATTGCCATCAAGTTATATCTTTTTCGCAGCTCAGCTCTTTCAAGTCGGGCCATTAACTTCATTACTTCAACATAAATGAACCCTTTTAAATCTATATAGCTCCCAAGGCTATTGAAATAAAACATTTACAGTTCTTCTGGAGAGAGAAACCTCTGCAAAACCCGAAGTAATTCGTAAAATTTAAATTTCTTGTTCCTCTTCCCCTCCATTCAACAAACAACTCCTTCCTTTGGCCACATTTATAATTTGCACCCCATTCGTTAGCAGCCAGAAACATCAGAAATTCCAAATCCTCCAGTCAAATTTACGCTCGTTAACGATCAATTTGGTGAATTATTCACCAAACATCAAATAAAAGACTCAACCTCGTTTGTCCTCCCATCCTGGCTTGTCCGATATGTGCGCCAGAACATCACCCTCGCTGGTGACGGTCAAAAACACAATACCCTCTCGGAATACGAAGACGATTCGAACTAAACGACCTGCCAGCGCAACTCAACGGTCAGGGTTGAATGCAAATGAGCTCCAATTGATTCGACTTATTACCATTTCTTGTCCTTTCGCATGGAACAAAATAAAAACCGACCAACAGATGGAACCGAAAGCATCGAAACACAAAAATATTCGGAAGCGAACAAAATTCCAGAAACCACAAAACGTCCTTCTCGATTCAGTTGGAATTCAATTTCCGTCACTGAGATCCTTGTTTTCGTAAATTCGATTGTTTACCAATTCCGAACTCGTTGCTGGGAAAATATTTACTCCCAATGCAATGGGAATTCATCTATTCGTTGTCACATCGTACACAAGGACATCTTCACTCATATAGCCCCTCTCAGCATCTCATGTGAACGTCAACACACCTCATTTCAATTACAAGGATATTTTGATTAATTGTCAATGATGTTGATGTTGGGATAGATGGATGTGTGCGTGTGTGTGTGTGATGTGTGGCATTTCAGTACCATGCCGGCCCTTGTGGAATACCCCAGAGCCAACCATATAGATCTCATCGAATGCGATTTGAATCATTCGAGAAGTTTATATCTCATCAAAGGATTCATTAATTGAATTTGATCTCCTTAATGGACTCGAGTGCACTACGGTATACTGGTACTAACTAGTATCAATTGAAAATTTAACAATAAAACAATTCAGAAGAAGTGCTCTTCCGAATTGAGACATTTCATTTTAATGACCAACGAAACAAGGATGCAGTACCCTTCAGCGAAATAGATGTCATCCCTTTTTGGACATTATAAAGTCCTGTTTTAATGTCCCTTCTGGGACAGGTAAAAGTTTTCACATTAAAATGGTAAATGAGTGTCATGATTTGGATAATGCTCAGCGGGCCATAAAATGTCCCCTTGCACTGATAAGTTCACAAGTTGTGCGATTAGTATGGAATGGAATACGTTTTTTGTGTCCTTAGTTGCGAAATGCAGCAGCACTCACAGGAGGTGGCAGGGGCTTCAAATGGAAATAAGGTCAGCAAGTGCGAGCAAGTGCTACATTGTGGCTGAAGATTGTTTTAATCCTTCTTCGAGATTGCTTATGTCGGCTGATGGTGGTTTTTAATTAGATTTCTGAGTAAAGCTATCAACTTTCATGAGAGGGTGACACTGATAGTTTAAAGGAGCAGATAGTGGTTGTGACTTGTGACAGAATAATTGACTTTTCGTGGGGAAACCTGCAGTGCAACTTCTTATAAGTATCCACCACCTGTGGGAGCTTGAGTTAGTACATTGGCAGCATCTAATCTTTTATATAAATAGGCGACTAATGAGCTTTTTAAGAGCCCGGTACACGTTTGGCTGGAATTTTACTCCCAATTTTTGATGGGAAACATCAATTGGCGCGAATTGGGAATAAAATCGAAGGCGAAAATTGGCCTGTCGCCATCACTACGCCGCTCCGCCGCTCTCGACTTCCAAACCAATCACCTGATTTGAAATGAAATTTTGTAAGTGTTTGGTTGCTTTTAAGTTTCAAGATAGGATAGTCTTTGACCCGATAGGGTCGATCTCGGAAACTACTCAACTGATTTCAATGAAATTTTGTGGGTGTGTAAGTGTACGGTTGCTTTTAACTTGAAAGATAGGATAGGATAGTATTCTGGACCCGACAGGTGGCGCTGTTGTCGATATATAAAACAAATTTCAATTCCTTCAACTTAATTATTAATGTGGACACTTATATGCCATGCTGGACCTGATTATAGTGAACGGATAAAGCTAGGTCTTACACAGACATGAGACTACTGAAGCAGTTCATTAAATTAAATCTTCGTTGTAACGATATGAAAACAAAATCTAACAAAACTCTAAAAATAGAAAACGTGGGATTGGATTGTGTTATGATTTTTTTTTTTTAAATTAATGAATACACTTATCTACTGCGCTATATTAAGATTTGGTTTTTAAATTAAATTTCTTAATACAACTCAACGGCAACACATATTCAATTTAACATCCACATTTAGCGACCGGGCTATTTGAAACAGGGGTCCGACGTGGGGCTTTAAATTTGTATCAAACTTACTCTACCCAGCACAAACAAAGCAAAAAGTTTCTCACTTCTTTTCAGGGTGTTATTTCCAAATCGAATGTAATGAAGTTTGGACCAAATGAAAGGTTACAACTCGTTGAGTCGAGGAAAAACCATCTTTGCATACCTACATTTTGTCAAAAATGATAACAATAATTATTGATTGACTTACACATAATAAAAATAAGTACTCTGCATATTATTAGGGGACAATCTTTCATCCTTAATACTTAATGTGGGTTCAACTGAACCTAAAATCACATGCTACAATTTCTTCACTCCCAATAACACACAGAAGTTCGACTTAATCATCACCTGCCTCAATGTCAAATTGTGTATTTGAGAAAGGCATTCAAGCAATTGAGGGATGTAAATGCAAAGCAAAGTTCTACCAGAAAATAAAAAGATCCACCCAATACAAGGTCCGAACGGAAGCCTGCAGAGATGAATATGGGAGCACGGTAGTAGATTCACAGTCGGTGCTGAGGATTTGGAAAGAACACTTTGACAGACTGTTAAACGGCTGAGATGATCCACATAACCCGCTGTAAGGCAGAATGATCCATGCCGTGTGGACGATGATGGCCAAAAGTTCCGTCCATCCGACTTAGACGAAGTGAGGTGAGCCATATCATCAATATCCAAACTAAAGTTTAACGGCATCAACTCATGTGCAAAATTTGGTCGGACGTGACCATGCCCGTAGAATGGAACCTCAGAATCGTGTTTCGTGTGCGCCCCGTCCTGAACTGCATCAACTATATCAACTAGAGGAATAAGTATTGAAAATGAGGGGGCAAAGATTAGCCTGGCTGTAGGTGAAGACAAAACGAAGTACATGCTGCCACCTCGCAAAATGACATCAGCGCAGAGATAAAACGAAGAATCACTCTTTGCCAGTCGCCATCTAAGAAGTTAGTGCCACTCTCATAGAACCAAGGAGGTATTAAAATTATAAAATACCCTTATTATCCCGGATGAAGACCTCCTGGAATATTTTGAGAGAAAGATTCTTCGAGCGATATTCGGTCCAGTTTGTCGATGGCGCGTGGATGAGAAGATTTAACGACTGACTTGATTGGTTATACAGCGACGCAGACCAGCAACAAACCTGTTGTCCTATTTCATGTTCAATTTGAGTAGCTAAACAGGTTATACAGCGACGCAGACCAGCAACAAACCTGTTGTCCTATTTGATGTTCAATTTGAGTGGCTAAACAGTCCATGGACTTCTTTGCTGTTAAATATTTAATGGGAAGAAGATGCCAAAGAGACAGAGTGGGTAGCATAAACAAATTTCTCTATAGTGAGACAACGTAGGCGCAGTGACCTAGTGGTTAGTGTGTTGGACTACTAAGCGAGGGGTCGAGGTTCGAATCCCGCAAGAACCAAAATGCCAACTTAGGTTTTTTTTTTTCCGCTAGGCCCCCTCGAATGGCTCGAATACTACTGGACAAATTTTGATGGAACTTTCATTTTAAAAGTATCCTACGGTTCCTAAAAGCAGCCACGCCTCCTTCTTGGGGACGTTTTTGAGCAAAATGTGAGCAAATATCGTATTTTTTCCGGACTTAACAGCTTTGAGCTTGAATAATTCTTAGTCCTTAAGAAAACAGAAAACTTATCCCAAGTACTTTGAGCTATGAATCAACTTGGATGGGCAAAACTGACGCTGGTGTATCCGCAAATAATTACGTGCCACCACATGCAACAAAATAACGGCTAAAACACAACCGAAAATCACTTTTAATTTGCGTCACTTTGGCAGTATTACAAATGCGAAATGGAACAAGCCCATGAGGCTTTCAGCTCACAGCCACAACACGAACTCAAAGCCCACTTTGTTAAAAGTGTTTATTGCGATTGCAAATGTGGAACAACTAACAACTAATCCACAACATAACGGCTGCACGTTTGTTCGGATTATTTTCATTTCGTGTCCTTTCAATTTGCAAGGAAAACTCTTTGAAGCGCACCCCCTATACATAGCCAGTTGGCCACCACCAGGATGCCCTTGCTACAGCATCCAACAGACAATATTGAACGTACAAATTCGCATTGGAAATCAATACAAATCGTGTATACGCAAAACTTTATTTACATTCCAGCAAATTCAACTCTGCTGGCCCATATCCATATAAACAAACGTGTTCCAAATGGACTCCCAAATCGAACAGCATCGGTTCTACAGGCCCAGTGCCCAGTGGCATCTGCTTTCCAAATGTACACAACAGAACAAAAGACCGCAGTTCAGTACCGACAGCAATTCGATTGAATTTAATTCGCCACATACACAAACGAGAGTCCTTTGGTCGGCGGCGCGGCATTGCCTCTCCCTGCTCTCTGATATAATGGCGCAATTAGCAGAAATTATTTTCCCATTAACGAACATTTAAGCGATTGTGTGTAATAGTTTCGTTGTGCGAATTAGGCTATGCAGAAAATAAATTTTCACCTCAAACCGCAGCCAACAGTCCTTCAAGCAATGGTGGGCGGATTAGTTTAAATGACCATCCGGACGGAAGCGATAACAAAACGAGGTCCCGACACTAAATTGAACTGTGTATGTGATGCACTATCCCGACTGTGTGTCTAATTATTAATAATATTATGCGTGTGCGGTTTATCTACCCCATTTTGAATAATTACAGCACCGCAAGGACTCTTAATGTATGCACAGCAGGTTTAATTGGCTTCGAAATTGAATTTAGAACTTGGCGGATGTGAGTAGCGTTTTGAGCTTTGATGGAGACCGGAAATGACACCACTAACGCCGGACGGTGCACGGGGCAATAATTCGTCCAAGGACATTAATCTTCGTGCAGCACAGCGTCCTTGGCGAGAACAAATTAAGTGCGAACGCACGTTCCGGGCCGTGATCCGCTACATCATTTATTCATTTGCTTATTATTTTGGCATCTCCGCTCGGAATGAAGTGAACGACGAGCTTCATGCAGATGCTTACATCTTTATGTCCTCCCGCAGGATATAGTATACAAACCTATAAATTGCTATAACGATAAATTCCTATAGGAATTGGAGAAAGTAAAAACGCGTCCGCACTTTGCAGTATGCTCGTAAATTTTGTAATGTCCCTCCCGTTCCAGCACTGAGTGTGTGTGCGTCTCGGGATCGGGATTGGCGTGGTGCGGTGAAAAAGTGTCGCTATAAATATACTTGTGTTTGCATTTTTATGGCTTTCAGTGCATACGCTGATAGGTTTACTGTACTGAAAGTTCTATAGCGATAGGACCAGGACCATATGGAAAATAGGATCCTTTCGATGGGAATTAGAGCGCAGATGGGTGCGGGAGAGATTTTTCCTCTTCTGCTCATGAAATGGATGCAGCAACGAAAAAAAGCGATTCCGGTTATTTAATGGACATAAGCTTGGTGTTCATTAATGTTTAGGTAATAAAGCTGTTTTGCGTCAATTTATGCGATATAAAAGGTGTCCTGCTTCACTGCGATACAAGGATGTTTGGGCGAATAAATTCGCTTTATTGAGTGAAATAAACACGCAGTTAGTCTTTGCAGATTTTTGGATTATACATACACATACGTTTATAATATTGGGGCTGATCGTACGGCGAAGGGAGCTTTATCTTCTTTTAAACCAAAAATTCAGCGAACGGTAGTAGTAGGACAGTGAATACATCATACTATAGTGACTAAAATATAAAAGATACAAATGTCCAAATGAAAAAAAAAACATGCCTCTCTTTGGTCTTGCTATATTTTCACCCCTTCTTGTTTCCATTTGTATCCGCCCACCCGCACAATCCCCAGTCGCATTCATCGTTAGAGAAAATTGCTTTCTCATCCCATCACCCAAAGAGGATATGGAAAGAGACTGGACTA
The DNA here is from genome assembly GCA_946477585.1 of Cheilosia urbana. NCBI lineage: Eukaryota > Metazoa > Arthropoda > Insecta > Diptera > Syrphidae > Cheilosia > Cheilosia urbana. Next base: position 9,661,850 of record OX297854.1, on the reverse strand, counting down.
AAGTCATCAAAATATATTGATGTCATGTCGATAAGGGAGCTCAGTCCTTTTTGCACATAAATTGTGCGTGACTATGCTCATTCGGGTCCGTTATGTAAATTTATTGTAAACTTTGACAAAGGCCTACCCAACCACTGCCCCAAACATGTGAAGTGGAGGTGAACAGAAAATGAGACTTCATTTTGGAATAGAGAAAAAAAAGGACGACCCACTCAAGGTTATCCCCCAACTGGACTGAAAGATCGAAACTTCAACTCACACAAAAACTTAGCAACCCCGGAAATAACGAAATCGACTTGAATATGTATGCGTACATGGTACGACTTACGATTACGAGCTTTATGTTGGACAGGGACTATCACATATGTAAAGTCGTAGGAAATAACTGAATGTTTTGGGTGATGGGTGACCTTTCTGTACAACTGTCCAATTGAATTTTGTTTGGAAGTTTGGAAGGGGTGGTAAATCAAGTTTTAGTGTTTTTAGACAGATTTTCAGTTTCGACAAAATGTGAGTGATATAAACGATAATTCTTGATGTTTGATGTGTGTTTTTTTTTTTTTTATGTGTAAACATCTAAGCGCGCGTTATTGGTATCTGGTGGAGTAATTCCACACATTTAACTTGCGGGGACGGAAATGCGTCACTGTGTTTTAGCATACATTTTATCATTGCATACGTTTTTATCATTGCATACATTTATGAGCTGGGGCATATTAATTTCAGCTTTTTGTTGGTGTGAAATAAAGCATGTTTTTGTTATTTCATAATATGTCAAAAATACGGTTATTACAATTCCCTCTTTTCTCAATGACGTGTATCAAGCCACACGCATACCGCCCGCACGGTGTTTACACATGTTTCGGGACTTTTGGATACAGTCGCACCAATTTTTTTTTTTTTTTTGTAGATTGCTGTGATTTACGTAGCGACAAGGATTCAGAATAACATTCGAAAATGGTAATGCATGGGATGTCAAACCAGTGCTGCTCGGTCGTGAGGAATTTCCCTTAAAAAAAAATTTGAAAGGGGAATCGTCTTCTAGTGTGGGGAAAAAAGTATTCCAAGTCAATACTTAAATCCAATATTGGGTACATTCAATAATCTAGCTATCTTAAGTCGACTAGATTGGTCTAGATAAGATTTAACTCGAACGCAAAAACAAAATGGTCGGGAACGTCACTTTTTCTACGTCAGCCACATTTGCTTACTGACGTCCAAGTACTCAGTCCTGACTTGATTCGTCGGCTTACCCTCCATAAACGTCAACTGCAATAGCTGCTTAATGACCGATTTCAGCCGATCAAAACCGAGACACATTTAGTCAGATAGTTGCTGTCAGACTTACTAAATTAGATGCTTGAACGTCCCCATTCTCTTAAAAATGGAACCATGGTTGGTCTGAAGTACGTAATTGGGTAATTTGGCTCAAGTATCAAACAGAAATGGCTCATATTTGTCTCAAAAATTAAACATCACTTACTTAAAAAAATTTTGAAAAATAAAAGAACCTAATCAGGAAAAGACAATTTAGTCGACTGAACTCCGGCCGTCACAAAAACAATAGAGTGTTTCACGAAGCCCATCCTTTCATAGATGGGCTAACTTTTTCGTTCAAATGTCAAAAATTTTGTAGGTAATCAAAGCTGGTTTATAATGGCCAGAGTAGGGTTTTGTTCAAATATTGATAAAAAGCGTACAACTCCTATAACTTTAAATTCTCAGCTGTTAATAAACATAATAGGTTCGTTCATGTACTTTACGTAAAATTATTTAAAATTTGATAAGAAACTGTGCGAATGTGACCACGTACTGAAAAAATTGAAAAAAAAATGAAAGAGAAATCCATTTCCCCTCTTTTCATTTTTTTACTGAAAAATAAAAACTGACAACAAACTGACAGCTCAAAAGTTTGACAAGTAAAACTATATTTATTTCGTCCTCAACGATGTCGGAGGAAGAAGTTTTAATTGAATGTTCTCCAAGAACATATCAGCGCATTCAAAATGGTAAGTTTAATAGGTATTTAGCTTATAAAAAATTCAATTCCATTTTATTTTATAGATGCTACATTTAAAGAGAACATTTGTTTATTTTACGAAAACGTCTAAATGACATTTCTTAAACTTTTTGTAAACCTTTTTGTAAAACTGGTCAGGTACTTCTCTTGAAATTGAGATATTTCTCTCTCGATTTTTGAGATTTGACATTTTGCATTTTTCTATGCTGAAAGTACACGAACGAATCTAATTTTTCAATTCTACAATGCTTTTATCTTGTTTTTCCATTTTATTTTAAACTTTTCAGTAAATTTTTAACATAAAATCTGTTTTCTTTTTGTTTTTTAGCTGTCACTTTTTTTTTTTTTTTGTTTGACACTGACTTCGTCGCGAACTATTCGCCAATCGAACACAATCAATAATTTTTTTTTTTTTTTTTTGTAACTCCCTCTTGTGTGTAATAGCTTGGAAAATGGTTCAACTCCTCGTACTCAAGTAGCGGGTATTATTATAATCGTATATGGCTTATTTTAAAATGAGCCATATTCATATGCAGAGGTCTTTTTAATTCTAACTACAATTTAGTTTTTATATTGGAACTTGGGTGAAAAATTTGTAAAAAGCAGTCAGTTTAGTCAACATATTGATTGTGGGGAATCCATGGGGAATACACCACGAATAATGGGGAGAAAGGGAAATTTGAAGGTTTGTGATGGGAAATTTCACTTAAAGCGCCTGGCAACACCGTGTCAGACATGCATGAGTTCGATTGAAAAGGAGTCGCCTTTAATTTCTCTCTCTTTAGTCACGATCTTAGGTATTTTCATTCCAGTTTTCTTTCACTTGCTGCTTGCTCTGCCCATTGATATTGCGAGTTTAAGAGTTATTCCCTGTTAACCACATTTGAATCTAGCAAAAGCCGTTTATTATCAGCCATGATCCATATAGATCATCGATTTACACGCACTTACAACAACAGCATATATTTTGCTCCATTTTGTAATGTTGGTGTGCCTGTAAGCGACATCCAAGCCACACAGCCACGTTGCCAGAATAAAATATTCAACACCATTCATAACACAAAAAATCAAAAAGCATTTTTTTCACATTCGACTAAATTTCCCGTGCGTTTTCGTTTTTCATTCTATAAAGGTATGCCCAGACCAACGAAATATTTCATAAACATCTAAGTAAATGTTTTATGAACAATTATTTAACAACAGAATAATATTAGCGGCAGAAAAATGGCTGTTTGACGACAGAACAAGTCTATATCGTTTCTGTTGCTGCCAAGACCAATTTAACGTGGGGGGAGGTTTTTTTTGTTTGGATTTTTCTTCATCTGTCATCTGAGAAAAATGCCATTTTTGGAGATAAATGATCGGATGTTTATTTCATTATAAAGAGGAAGAGGAAGAGGTATGCTGTTAATAATGAAAAACAACATCAGCCAAATGGCCACCACGAGCACGCATACAGGACCATATCCTTTCACAATAACACCTCTTATTAAACAACCCTTTACTATTCTATATTGTGATGACCACGTATGAATAACAAACGAAGAATAAAAAAAATAGAATAAAACGCCGCAATTCGACAATTAGCTTCATGGAATTTGTCTTCACTAAACATTTTCAAAATCTGCTCCATTTTTTCTTTGAAGTCAAAGCTAAAACGTAATTAAACGAAACTAATCTGTTTCTGTTTCAGTTTTTTGTAGCTGAGCGAGCAACGTAAATAGAACCAGAATTTACTACAGAACGAATAACGCAATAACAGTGTCACCCAGTCAAACATCTACTTCATCAATAGATCCCTCCCTCCCTCCCAATTCAATTTTAAAGACAACTTTGCAGCATTTTAAAATAAATAAAATACCAACACGCGAAACATCGGATTTTCCGCAACGCAAATAACTCACCACGCATCAGAGATAATTCCGTCAATAATTGCAATCGTAATTGCCGCTTTGTTGATTGCTTTACGGATATTCCACGGCATAAAAGATCTTCCCTAATCCGCAGCTTTCATCGGGGAATCATCCTTAATCCATAATGATGCCCAAAAACGCTTGGGAATGACCGGAAATGCGTACTAAAAAAAGCCAATAACATTTACCCATGTTTTTTACAACCGTAATTTTCCAGTGGATAAACTTGTAACCTTTTAAGGATTAAACTGACAACGGTAACAGTTGAGATAAATAAAATCATTTCAGTTGTATAAGCATCCCGTATAGATGAATTTGGTTTACAATAAAAACCAAGCGGGTCGTGTTGGCAATAATAAAAAAAAATGAAATAGCTGACCCATATCAGATTATGACAAGCATCATTGACGGTAAAATATTATCCTTTCGAAGGAATTTCATTACAGATGAAATTTTTGAGAAGGATTCACATGCGCGCACTGGAAAATATGCATTATTATTTTTATCAGCTTTTAATATGATTTGGAGGGGGAGACGTGGCATAAAGGATCACATGTGGTAAGGACAGTCCAGGATAATCATTTTGGACGTCAAAAGCGAATGCAAATGTGATAGAGAAGTAAAGGAACTTATTTTTCATCGTCTCGGTTGCTGGGATTGATAATCGAAATGAAATTCTCAAATGGAAATCAATTTTACCGCGAAATATCGATGGTCAACTCCAGGCGACTCGCGTTTCATTCGCTTTGAGTTCCCCTGAAGAAGATTTTGCTTCCCAGCGAGTTTATTTAACAATCCCAGTCGCTATAAGTGTAGTCGTATAAAATGGTTGACATTGCGGCAAACCTCGATTGAAGAACCGCCGGCGATTCCCCAAAAGCCCTCGCGGAAGAACAAAATGCGAACATGTGAAAGAAACTTATTCATATTGACAAGGGATTTGCAAATTTCCATAAGTGAGATCTGGTAGTAAAAAACAATCATCGAAACATACGTCACAACTTCGCATTTCATTGTAAAATTTTAGAAAATTTCACTCACATTCATCCTTTACAAAAATAGCTCCTGAATCGCACATATAAAGTTCTGCTCTAATAGGTGATGCCCACTAAAACCTTCAACTCATTTATTTCCACTTTATGTGTCTAATGTGACAACCATCGCGATAAATTACTCAAAGAGAACTGTGGGACTAATTGCCGCAAAAGAACTGTCAAAATTGACAATTACATTTGCCATGCCACCGAAAAAAGTAAGCACATCATAATTGATTTTCAATTTCCCACATTGCATTCCACTACCTTCGTGTTTATTTATGCTTGAAAAATAATGACTCAGCATCTGGTGCGTGGCTCTTAGAAGGGTTTTTGTATGTGGGAGATGCAAGAATCCTTCAAATCTCCCAAATAACGTAGGGACATTAGAATTCCAAATGTATATCTGCCATAAATTTGCTTGACGGGACCCTGAAATATCCCGACAAACAGTCCGCAAAAAAGGGAGCTAAAAAGACGAAAAGTCCCTGAACTGGGATCCATCTCCTCGGCGTGTTTGCTTTTACTTAAAGTATCTCTTTAGATATATTGTATTTGTAGAGGTTGTCGCTGTGTCATGGTATTTGCCTTCACGTCTGCAAAGTCACTCGCAGCACAAGGACGAAGCAAACCAGTGGTGAACTTTAAAAGTATTTCCTTTGCAAAAATGAAAGGGGGTTAAGCAAATGTTTGCGGCACACAGGTGTGATTAGCGGTAATCCCTTTTGGGATCACGACGTTAATGGGATCAATGCAAAAATCGCTGTTCCGCAAAATGACAAATTCAATACAAGGCGTCATAAGTCGACAACGAAATTATGACGTATCCATTAGGCGAGTGAATTACAACGTCAACAGGCGAAGCACATAGTGCTGAGTTGTCCCAAAGGAGGAGAACAAAGGCAAACCCCAAGTGGAGCGAAGAAAGAAAGTGTTCGGAAAGTTATTCCATCGAATAGGCATCGAGAGGTATAGGGTATAGCGTAAGTATAGTTAGTCATTCAGTTCAGGGAGGAAGTCATTTCCATGGTTAAGCAGTTGGATGGCCATCTGGCGTTCGGTTGGAGTTAATCAAAAAAGAAAAACTGAAAATATGGATAATAATCCTTGTAATGGTGTATGTATAGAATGACGATGGGATACAAGAAGAAGAGAACGAGTCTGGAAGAGAGTTAAATGGGCTTTCCATGAGGAAAGTGAATTATGCCAATTGAATTGGGTACCTACTCTTTCCCCTTCATTTCCATTCCCATTTTTTTGGGAAGGACCATTTACCAAGGACTTTTAAGTAGTTCCATTATTATTAAAGTGAGCTCTTTTCTCTGGGTTTTCTTTTTCATTCTCAGGAGAGAAAAATGATGGATATCTGTGTCAAGAAAATGTGTATAGCTTTGTAGTGGTGGGGGTCTGTTGTATAGGCGCTTTAAAGAATCCGTCACTAGTCAGACGTGAAAAAAGGACTCAAGTAATGGGTTAAGAAATATAAGTGCTTTTCGGAGCTACTTAAAAGGTTTTTAGTTTGAAAAGAGTTTTTGACGTTTCAACTTTCTGCTGGCAGTAGCAAATTTCGCGGAGTGTAAGGACTTTGTGTTGCTTATACAATTCAGTTGCAGGCGCCAAGGGCCTTTGTATTTTCGGGGAGTTTATTGGCAGATCTGCTTTTTGTATATTATTGGGGAACAATGAACACTGGCTCAGGGAGGGATTTGTGTTTTCAAAGTGCAAGGACAGGGTCAATATTTTGATTTTGAATAAATTTTTGATTAAGTTTTTTTAAATTGGTTCAAATGTTTTTTGGGTATAGGTACCTGTAAGCTCTTAACTTAAACCTCTGTTATAAATGTTGGGTACAAAGAAAGCCCGAGAAATTTCATTAACATGTTGCACTGTTTTTATAGAAAAAAAAAATATGTATTTTAAAATTGTGGACGAAATTTACTTCACGGTACAGCAAATCATGGAAGCGTATATCACAATTGCTACCGCATTTCTGCCTCAAGATTTTTTTGAATTTCATTCCATGGTTGCAAGTATAGTTCACAAAAGAACTACGTAGTTCCAAAAGGAGCTCCTGATGAGTGAATGGAATCAATTTTTTCAAAGTTCAGTATTCAGCAGTTCATTTTGTTTCAGCGTTATCAGTCGAGTTGATGAGGATTATTTTCGCAAATCACAGCGAAGATCTATGCAGATGTAGATTAGTTCAGTAGTTCAGTACTTCAGTAGTGTTCCCAGACTTTTAAGACTGTTTTTCCCTTTTTTATCAATTAAAGTATCTATTAGCTTTCCCCAATATTAGTAAAGAATTCCCCCTTTTTTACCTGAAGTCAAATTTGCACTTGTTTTCAAATGAAAAAATTACAAAATTAAAAAACGTTTATTTTTATTAGGTAATTATAACTATAAGCATGTAACCTAAAAAGTAAGCACAGTAATTTCATTTTCTAATATCAAAACGAGTGAATGCATTCATATAGAAAAAAATTCTTACGTCGACCCGGCGAACTCCGTTTCACCTAAATTCGTTAATGTAATGAAAATAATATTTCGGAGCATGCACAATGAATGTTACTTTATGTAATTTGGTCAATTCAAATTCGTTATTCAAAAGTTAGCTATATGAAATAAAATAGAAATAACTGAAATAGGTATAGCAATCGATGTATTTCCGCTTTTGCACTAAAGTGGTTTTCTCGCACGTGAGCACGCCACATACAATTGACCATCTGAAAAACATGGGAATTCAAGATTGATGCCATAATTATCCAGCGATTATCCTTGCGACTCATTATTTATCATAGACGCTTAAACGCCAATGACAAATCGGTCTGATTTTAATTTCGCGGAGTCCGCGATTTTAAATTTTAAGTAATTTTTGTTGTATTGGAAGCGACACTACCCGTTTTCTATCCATTCTGTTTTTTTTTTTTTTTCAAAGTGCGGTTCTATTATCAAGTTTGAAGAGATTGTCTGAGCACTTTTACCACGCCCCTTTTTCCAATTTCGACCAATCTTCACAGGTATACTCCTGGGCCAATACCTAAGATTGTGTGTAAATTTCAACTCAATCGATTAGGTGGCTTTCGAAATTTAAGGTTTTTAATGTTTTTTTTTTTGTATGGGCGGTGCCACGCCCCTTTTTCCATAATTGGTCGTACCAACTCAGAAACCTTCGCAGGCTCATGCACAACAACTTTGCTAAAGATCATCACATGATCAAATGCGTAGTTTAGGATTCTATAAAGGACATACAAACGTATTATGTCTTCAGCCTTTTAACGTACCTCACAAAACAAGTCCAACGGAGTCCAATCACAACTCTGTGGAGGCTTAGTGACAACCCATAAGCGGATCACGCGATTTTTTACCTTTCTGCGCCAAAGATCTATAGTTTGCAGAACCCACTGCGCCATCCTGCTGGAACTGAAACTGTCAAAACCAGAAACGAATCGACTGTCATACATAATATACATAGAAAGAAACATTGCTGCCATCTTTATTTTCGAATAAAACACACACGTCAACGATAGCAGCACAGCAAAATTTATAGCAAACTGTGGGGGTTGAGAAAAAATTTGTTTGACAGCTAGGATAAGGACGAAACGACTTACGAAATACTATTTACTAAAACACGAACTTAAATTCACGAATAGCAAACGATTCTAAGGAACTTTTTTACACACTTCGGTACAGTGTTTGATTTAAACCCTTTTAAAATTGCCAGACAACACAACATTTACTTTGGGAATACCTTGGCAATAGTCGAAAACAATTTTTTTAGTTGTTCTGCCATGAAAATAATGTCAGTGTCAAAATATGTTGTAACTTGTAACTAAAGAATTGTCACGTTCCACTGACAGCTAGATAGCTAGCGATTAACGAAAAATGTATCGCAGCCAGTAAAATAAACCTGTCTGTGTCGAAATAAAATGCAGTAGTCGCGTTCCTCTAACCGCTGTATACCTAGCGGAATGATGAATAACAAATTTAACGCAGCCAGTGAACAAGAACTCAATAAGTAAATTTGTGCAATCAAGAAGCTTTTTTTATACCTTTTCCCATGAAACCTTGTCAAAAGCACGTGTGGTACATTGTTGCTCCCTATACGTTTGTAGAACGAACGGCACCATAAAACCCAACAGCACGTAGCATTTTATTTTTCCCTTAACTTAATGTCACGTGGATGACATGAAAAGCAGTAGCAAATCTTATAGCAAACACCATTATTTGCAGTAACGATTTGTTTGGCAATCTCTTAAGGAAGTTAACGGCACAAAAGCAGATTCGCACTTTTGCGAAACGATGTCGGCTATCTTTAACCATAAACGTCAAGAGAGTAAACGTTGTTATACTGCCTGCTTATGTCATATGCGATGCAATAACAATCGAACAAGAAATTGCCACCTACCGGAACCTACACGAGCAACTAATGAGCAGGGCCCGATCTAGGGGGGGGGCAAGCTGGGCAATTGCCCGGAGCGGCACATTTTAGGGGCGGCAAAATTATTCTTTTAATTTAATTTTATTTCGAATTTAATAAAGTTTGAAACTATTATATTGAATCAATTTTATTGGTGGTTACGCAACTTAAAATGATTTCTCTCTCATTTGTTTACCCGCTATGGGTTTAATTTCGCTCATTTGCCCCAAGTTTGAAACTACTTTTCAGCTATTCGTTTTTATTCTGCGGAAAGAAAATCACAATAAACTAACCTTCAGTATAAAATTCGCAGTTTGTTTACGCTGTAATGATTATTTTTTGGTACGAGAAATTTTCGGTAAATACAAATCTCCTTTTTATGGATATTTAGTATGCTGGTGTTCATAGTAAAATGTAGTTTGAATGTTTTCCGACTATTGATATTCCCACAGTTATGATTTTTTTTTTCTGTTACGCACGGAAAGCTTTTTGCAAATCGAAATTCTCACTAAAAGGCAAAGATACTACGATGTAGAATCACTGCTGAAGTGCTGAGTGTCAGTTGATTATTACACTTCCCGACTTTTTGTTGCTGCCTCACACGTATTCACAGACAGTACAATTGGGAGCGGGAGGGCGGGGCTAATATTTAAAAAAATTTACGGGGGAAATCGGGAAGACGTAGGAAAGCTGTCACAAAAATAACTAAAAAACAACAATGAAAGTACAATTTTATTTTATAATAATCTCCCAGATTATTGAACACAGTAACCACTTTTCTTTTTTATCTTAATATATAAAAACGTTCGTGCGTATGTATGACCGACGATAACGGCTGAACCACTGAAGCTTTCCCCCTTATATTCACACCATATGTTTGTGTGGTGCTCCGGATGGTTTATGTTTATTTTAGACCCTATAGGGGGCGCTGGGGTCGCTTTTTTGAAAATTCTTATTTATGGACCGATTTGGCTCAAATTTACACCATATAACACTTAAAAAAATAGAAAGCTTTTGCCAAAATTTGGACCCGATAGGTGGCGCTGGGAGATATTTACGACAAGTTAGATTTCCCTGCACATCAATTTTGTATCAACAACACTAAATTTAATTGTAGTAATATAGTTGGCGTTGGTTGTTTACACTTTTTTGAATTTGACATTTCCGTAATTCATATTTCATTTAGCTGTACAATTTTTTGACGAAAACTCCAAATTAGTTTTTAATCAATTTTAAATAGGTAAATAAAATTTCCATTCGATTTCCGGCACAAATAACAAAACCGAGGAAAATGTTCTTACTGGGCCAAATTTTATGATTCTTCTTTTGTTTTGTTCGTATTGGTGTATTTTAGGTATAGTCTTAAAAGAAACATTTTTGGTGGCGTTGTTATCGATCTCCGAAACTGCTCAACCGATTTCAATGAAATTTCGTGGATGTATATTCTTCGTTCCCACTTGAAGGCTAGGATACTTTTGGACCTGATAGGTGGCGCTGTTGGGTTAGGTAGGCGCAGTGGCTTAGTGGTTAGTGTGTTGGACTACTATGCTAGGGGTCGGGGTTCGAATCCCGTAAAAACCTGAATTCCAACTTAGGGTTTTTTTCACTGCGCCACCACTCGCGAACGTCTGACAAACATCCGAGAGTATGACTGTCTTGAAAGAGCTTCTCAATTAGCCGTTTGGAGTCGGCATAAAATTGTAGATCCCTTCCATTCGTTCCAAAAAATGAAACAAAATTACACAAAACGAATGGTTGTGAGAAGCTAGGCCTAGGGTCTCTCCGGACCTGTTGCGCCAACTATTTTTTTTTTATGTGGCGCTGTTGCCGATCACCGAAACAGCTCTACCGAAATATACTATAAGTAGTTTCGGACCCTATAGATGGTACTTTGCAAAACATAAGCGGGATAGGAGAACGGGTTATGGAAGCATTAAAATTATTAATGGACATTGTCCAAATAAAGGACTTTGCTAAATGTGAGCAGGCCTTAATACGAAAGGTATGAGCAAATCCGGGTGGGTACAGCTACATATAAAAAAGACTGACGTCCGTATGTGCGCACTCATAACTCGGGAACCGATCCTTCAATTTTTATGATTTTTGGTTTAAATTCGCATGGGCCCAAGGAAGGAAATATGCTACTTTTTGTCGTGAAAACCTTTATGGGGATTAGTTGAATTTTTGAATTCTTTGGATGTTCCGGGCTTACATCTATACAATTGAAAGTCGGCTCAGTTATAATTTTGCTGCGCAACCTCAATACACCGAGACTGTAACAGAACGCGTTTGATTTGGTGGTAAGGATCCCAAATCAAATGCCATGCAAGTGACGATTTTGAGTGGAAAATCCAAAGGCAAACACTCTCATTCCGCAGATTCCGCTTATTCAGAACGATTTACCATTCGTATTTAAGCGACTTGAGATTTCCTGTGCGTCTCGCTTTCACTATGACAAATAATTTGTTGCAAGTATAATCGATGGATGTTTGTGCATTTGTAGTATCAATCTTGAATTACCATGTTTCTCACATGGTCAATTTAGTGAAAAGCGGAAGGTTGGCCGAAACGTCAAAATCGTTGCGGTTTGATTGAAACAAATCAACATTGCTTTTCGTCATTTATTTCTATTGCATTTAATATAACTTTTTAATGAAGCATTTTAGTTGGCCGAATTACATAATTTAGCAAGCGCATTGTACATGCTCGGAATTATTGATTTTATTACATTAACAAATTTGGGCGGAACGAAGTTTGCCGGGTCAGCTAGTATAATATATTTGCCTTGAGAGAAAAGCCAAAACAAGAATTGATAAAACAATGTGAGAATTCAGAGAATATTTTAACCCATAAGAAGTCACATGACATAAGTGGCTTGAAGCTTTCAGAGGAGTTATCAGTCTTAATAATGATTTTAGATAGTTATCAATCTAATTTGGAAATTTTTAAATTTATAACAGAATTACGATTGTTTTCAAATGTCAGTATTTCATTAAGAATTCTTTTAACTTTACCTGTTACGGTAGCAAGCGGCGAAAGAAGTTTTTCGAAATAAAAAATAATAAAAAATTATCTACGCTCAACCGTGACGCAAGAGAGGTAGTCAGACCTAGTCCTAATTGCAATTGAGCACAAAGTTTGCGATAAAATAAATTATTCAGATATAATAAACGATTTCGCAGAACAAAAAGTGCGACGAAAAATTTAATTTAAATTTATATAGATTATTAATGTTCCTTATAATTTTTTCTTATATTAAGCCTAACTGCGGCAAGTAATTCAAAATTTAATTGATAGTTTTGTATCTATGTTTTCAATGTAAAATGTAAATAAGTGTAAATAAAAAATGAATTAAAATTTGTGTTTATTTTAATTCACATTGACAGGGCGTCAAATTAAATTTTGCCCAGGGCGGCATAAATGCTGGATCGGGCCCTGCTAATGAGAGGCAATATGTTGTCACTTATAGCAGTAAAAGACTACAAGGAAAAAGGTTTTTTTTTCGATAGTAGTTTGTAGTTACTCAAAGTATACTCACTATCAATCGTCTCCTTTTGGTTGTACAGTCGAACCCGTTTAAATGAAATTAGAAAAAAATCGTAACTTTAATTTCAATTTGCGTTGACGGGCTTTGGAGGAGAAGATTTAACAGCGAACTCTACGAGCTGTACAGCGACATCGACCTAGTCAAAAAAGTACGCATCAGTCGTCTAAGATGGCTGGGACATGTAGAGCGAATGGACACCAACGCTCCGGCCCGAAGAGTCTTCGATTCTAACCCGGAGGGACAACGCAGTAGAGGAAGGCCTCGCCTTAGGTGGCGCGCTCAAGTGGAAGGGGACCTCAACCAACTTGGAGTGCGCAACTGGAGGCAGTTAGCCAAAGATCGCGCTAACTGGAGAGGCGTATTGGTTGAGGCCCAGGTCCACCCCGGACTGTAGCGCCACCTAAGTAAGTAAGTAATTTCAATTAACCGGGTTTTTCATTTAAACGGACTTCGGATAACTGAAAAGAATACACGGGGACAATTTAATTTTTTCATATAAGCGGGGTTTTCAATTAAACGAGTTTCAAATAAGCGGGTCCGACTGTACATATATATAAGAAACAGCTGATTGGGTCATATGTGTTAGGGCTCTGGTTTATTGGACAAGCATTTTCTGTACCGGTTACCAACCCTCCGAGCACTCAATCTCACTCAACCCGCACAGTATAAGGCGACCCGCAGACGAAGTAACATCCAAATCATACAAATCAGCACCAATGTTCGATCCACGAGGTCCAATCCTAATCCAATATTCAACAACCGCACATCCCATCACAGGGTATGGCAGGGTACCCAATGAGACCTTCGGTCCTCACAACGTGACTAAACTATTTAACCGCAAGTTATCTATACGCTCTTCTCTTCCATGTTTATCTTTCTCCTCATTTTTTGCATTTTCAATCTGTGAACCAGCGCAATCCTGCTATTAAACGATTTTGTTAGCTCGAACTGCCAGCAACCCATAACTATGAAAGTTGGCCCTGCTCACAACGATGGTACATACAACCGTTGGTCATGAATTGTCGGCACGTCATTGCAGTGCCATTACTTTTAATTTTTTAACCATAACTCGCTATACGATCGCAGGGGAAGGTGTGAAACAGAGAAAACGTTCCGAAGAACATAGCGAACAGCTTCATCCCGAACACGTTTGCACGATGCCAGACCCCAGACCAGACCCGACCAAGACCGAGAAATTGAAAGAGATTAAAAATTAAAGCCTCGTTGCTGTTGCACGGACAGCACGCGATATAGGCAAGTTTATGGGTAGGTATATAGATATAGATATGTAGCCCTCGGGGTGGTTAATGTAGCTGGTTTTAAATTCGAAGCACAGTCAGTCATAGTATACTTGGACGGGATTTTGGGGTGGTGACATAGGATTAGGCGCGTTTGCATGTGAACGCGATGAATATTTTGTTCGGGGCGCGCACTGGTGTCAATTGCAAATGTTCTCGGAAATTAGTTTGCAGATTATCTGAGTTTTTCGTTTCATTAATCCCACAGTGGGGGCGTGGCAGGTGAGTTTTTAAAGTACTTGTGAAATTGTTTAATTTTATAGATTTGGAATGAAGATTTATGCCAGCTTAGGAAGGTGTCGGCGGGTGGTAGTAATATTTTGGAACATTTATAAAGCTGAAGAATTTCGAGTGTTGGAATTTGACAAAATTTCTCAACAAAAATTGTCAGGGCAAAACCGCAAGAACTACAGCGAGAATCTTTGTTACTCCTCGCTTCCCAACTCACTATTTTTGTTAAAGTTATGACAGTCTTTACTTTCATCAAGTTAAAGAGAATGTCGCGGATGTTATAGTCAGCACACTAACCCTTAAGTCACTGCGCCCTCCGCATCGAATCTATAGAAATAAATTGAATAGATCACATTCTGTCCTTCCGAAAGTCCCTGCATATTTGGATTTGTTGGGAAGAGTTACTTCTAAGTTCAGTCCTGTTAGATAAAATTACCACTGTCCAAAATTGAACGATGTCAACGAGCCACTGCGGTCTTATGAAACCAACGCCAGTCCTAATTAATGAAATAAGTTCTCATTTCACTTGTTGAATAATAAATCCACACAATTGAGTCCTGCCGCCGTATTTGCGCATGTATAGCCATAAACAATCATCAAACGAACTTGCTCCCTCACATTTCTGCAATCACCTGTTGCGGCCTCATTTCACTTATTATGGTCTGGTCATGAATAAGAAAGAAGCACTTGCTCCACAACAACTGCTTCCATTTCCATCCAACATTCAGCCGCCCTTTGGGAAAGTCAAATATTTTCCACTATACCACGCTATACTACTTTGTTGCAATTATTTTTGATTTGACTTAAAGCGAGTATGTGAATAAAAACAAAGGGAAAGGGAAAACCGTCTACTGGTGTGAAGGTGCAATGGAATAATGTTATACATGAATAATGAACTTCAACTTTCCTTTCGTTCGTTTATATTTATTTAAAAAAAAAAAAAAAACCTGACACGCATACACCGCTGATTTGTAGGTAGGTCAGTGTGACCAATTTAGCGTAATTCCTGCTAACTTTAGCAGGATTATTTTATTTTTAGCCTCTTTTTTTTTCAAATCATGCAAGCATTTCTTTAGCAGGATTGTGAATTAATTATGAATTTAAATAATAAAATAAAATCAAAGCAGACGAACCTTAGTGTGAACAGTCATTACCTACAATTCCCATTTGACAGTGAACACAGCCATTCAACGAATTCAGCAAGCTTTTAATTATGCAAATAACTTTCCAAACACACACTTTATTTAATGGGTCATATAAATAAAATTTAGCATTTGCTTTGAGCAAGCCGTTATAGCAAAGTAAAAGCCCTTAGCAATTGCTTTGAATCGGTATCGAATAAAAACCTACTTTGCTAAACTAAGTTCGAAAACTCGAACAAAGCATTTACTTGCCTTGCAGTTCCTGTCAAACCTGAACAGAAACTAAAAAATTTTGAATTTTAAGTCCCGGATGTACTCTCTCTTTCATCTGAACGAAATACTAGCCAAGTAGTCCACACTAATATACTTTGCGTGAGGCGTGACCAGCGTAGCCACTTTGCTGCAATAGTAGTAGATCTACTGCACTTTTCGCAAAAAACAAATCTGCTGCCACTAAATCCAATCTACTGCACTTTTTTTGTTTGATAAACCTTCTCTTGGACAGCTGTACAAAACTGTCATTCAAAATAACCGGTGCAAAGAACGTCTGAACGAAGCCAACTTATTGTGAACTTGGCCACATTCTCTTTTGAAATGAGTTCTGTTCTGTCTATATTTCTATTATTTTCTCGTTTTATGCTTAACTAACGGGATTTTGATCTGAGAGGTTTTTTGAAATTTAAAGATCGGAAAGATGTAGATTGGATCTTATATTTTTTAATGATCTACTGCGCTCCTCTTTTTTTGAAGTGGCAACGCTGGGCGTGACACGAAATAATTGCTGCGTTTACATGTGTGTTCTCTCCCATTTAAACTTGTGGGTTCTATTTCCACTGCATGAAAAATTCTGCACGTGTATTTTGGGCATTATTCATACGGATCTGAGTAAAAGACAAGTGACGCCGCTTTTCGAACATGTCAAACTTTTTATTAGCTCCAGTTAGTTTTAGTCATACGAAACGTACAAAATTCTTTGATTTTGACATTTCGTTTGAGTAAAAGCAATTGCTACGTTTTATGCTACGTTTCCACCGAAGATTACGAGATTTAGGAAATTTTCCTTAAATCCCGCATAATGGGATTTATCAATTATCATACAAAAGTTAATCTCATAAAAGGGAGATTAGAAATAAATGTCTATTATCAACCAGGTTTGCATGTACAGTCCGATTTGAGAACACACTTTCCACAGCTCGATATGTCAAAAATACAAAACAAACAGAGCTGCATTTGACAGAAATGACAAATAACAAATAAGACGTCAAAAATGGAAAAATATCTCTCACTCTCTCTCTCTCTTTCGTAAAACGTCATACTCTCTCGAATGGACGGAGCCAGTGGGAATACGTCCAGTTAATCTTCTTTTATTTAGTGGAAACACTTCAGGATTCACTTTTAACCTCTTCTATTGTACTTAATCTAGGGATTTGTGTCCGGTGGAAACGTAGCATTATTCATACTGCCCAATGTTATTTTTGTGAAATATATCTTAATTTTTCAGAAAAACTGCTTTATTGTTAATGTTTTGGGTTTTTAACAGGTTTTGATTTAAGAAAGAAATATTTAGCATGATTCATATCACTTTTTTATACAAAAAAAAAGGATGCTATATTGCTCAATTCAGCACTGTTTGGACACATCAATGAACACATCCGCGCCGTCGGTAAGAGAGCTCTGCAACACCAATCCATGAAACGAGCTCCTCGATCAATCCACAAAACAACTCCATTAGTCCATAAGCAAGTCGATTAATGATGGCGTGCGAATTTCCGCCGCCGTGTTTTTCGCGAAATTCTATCTCTTGCGATTCAGACACCGAATAAGAAGGTTGCATCCAAAGTGTGGTTGCAATAAGTTAAATTCAAGAATATTGTATATTAAAGTAATTTTAAGGATCTTTTGTTAAATAAAATAAAGTGGAAAAATAACTTGTTTTCCAAAACTTGATTTCAAAATTCAAATATTGAATTGGTCACACTTAGGTAGAAACAGGGAAAACTTTTTCAAAATTACTAAACAAGAACAGAGGAGCGACAAGGATCAAGGAAATAGAAATTTAAAACCATTGGCAAAAACTTTTGTCAAAGAATCAAAGGAAAAAGTACTCACACACGAGTTGTTTCATTTTGTTTTCCACTCTGCTCTTAGTTTCAGTTCAGCTTGCAGCTATTTTATGAGTTACTATAAAAAATGCATTTCATTTACTGTGGTGTTTTTTTTTTTAATTTGCCGTAAACCATTACCAGTCATTGGTCTATGTATGCGGCGCCCACCTTAGCCGATGGAACGATATACATACTGTTTGGCAGTTAGAGGAGATTGTTATGGGAGGTAGTTTTTGACTGAGGTTATGGCACTGAATTCAGGGTCGCCGTCGAATTTTCGTTACAGACAGTAATATGCTTTTAGAATTATTAAAAAATGTTCGTATTCGGTTTTCGGGGGCTTTCAAGTTAATAAGTCATAAGTTAAGGTTCTGTGTGGCGTTTCACCTTGATTGTGCTTTGGTGGCGTAAACATTTTCGATGTTATAGCTACGTCTGTCAGAGTCAGAGGTTGTTTTTCGTGTGCACAGCTCTCTTGGCGTTTGGTGTGGCTAATTTAATTTCGATAATCGAGTTAAATATTCTAAAGGTTCGCGAACTCGTTGTTTTCAGATGGAAAAAGTTGTGTATAATATACGTAATGTTTTTCCGTATTTTGGAGAAAATTATAAAAGAAACTTAGAAGGCGAGTCCACCTTTTATAGGCGAAGTTAAAAAACGGCGAATATTGGTTTTGAGATTGTGGGCAACGTGACGATCTTTGATTAGGAAACCGACTTCGACTGCAAAGACTAGTGCCAACAGCCAAGATAGTTTCGCATATGTTGCGTCCATCACCTTGAACCTTTAAAGGCATAAGTTATAACTTATAAGTTCGATGTCGAAGGTCTTTGATTGAAACAGACTGTCAGTAGTTTTAGTGACCGCGCGTTTGTTACATCCTAAGTGCCGCAAGATTCAAGATCGGAAGTCCAGCGGCAGCGCTACCAGAAGAAATACCGCCTCTGATGTGCTACGCAAATGCTTCACCAGTCGATCACCAACAGGATCTCTCAGGGAAGCAACATAGGGAATAGAATCCCGATCTGCAATACCAAAGTACCGAACTAAAACGCATTCCACACAAGACTCCATCTCCATTGGCATATAATTTCTTCCCTCCAAAATCATTTAAATCCAAACAACACACACCTACTAACCTACATCGCATTTTTCATCATCACCTTTACGATGTCACCACGCCATTCCATACTAAGGGACTCGCCTGTCTGGCTTAAACTTGCGGATTTAATTTCCCGGCAAAACATTAACTCTCAATAAAGGACAAAATTGCGAACAAATTACCATTTACATGACTCGCATGAGTTTCAATAAATTTCCCTTTAAGGGAAAGTATGGTGCCTCCGCCGAGCATATGCGGAGGCAGCAGTCTGATCTGATCCCTTTGCAAACAATCGTCATCATCAGTAGCAGTATCATCCAGTTGGGCATCCCTGGGGTGATTCTACTTTCAATTGCTCGCAACTGGCATGCATTCGCGTAAATGGGTAAATGACTGTTAGTGGATATGGAACAATGAACAGCAGGGGGGCTAGGCCTCAGTGCGTCGTCGTCGCCGTGGATCCAATCCTGTTGCTGGATATGGTTAATACTGATGTGTTGTGCTGCTGCTAAGGAAATACTCTAAGAGCTAATAAAATTCGCATTACTTGCCTTGGTGAGACGTTGCTTTTAGGCTCAATGGGATGACAGGTTAAGTAGACGATGTGGAGGGGGAGGGATATCAAAGCAATTGCGGATTTGGGAGTTCCTCTTCCAGAAGGATGTGTTTTAGGAGCAGCTACAATCGCATGAATGTGTAATTTATGTGAATTCCTTAGCAGTTGAAATCATTGCATCGCTTTTGTGATAAGCGTGAAGCGCAAGAATATTTGTAGCAATGTAGCGAGTAGTGTGGATTTAAGTCACCTAGGATATTTGTAGCAACGTAGCAAAATGGCAGAAGAAGTTGCGTAAGAGTGGGCCTGGGCATGTGCCATAGTAGCGAAATATATCACAGCATATAGCAAAAAGCTATAAATCAAACATAGCGCATTGCTTTATGTATAATGGCGCCGTAGCATGAACTATGTAGTAATGAGTAATGTGTAGCGTAGCTGAATGTATCGATGTAGTATATGTACAAAAGAACGATGCGAGTTCTTCATAGTAGCGTGCAGCCTTGTACAAATTATAACTTAAAAAAAAAAGTAGTATAAAGCAAAGTTATTTAGTTACATGTAGCTTTGCAGCGTGTAGTGAGTAATGTGTAGCGTGCTGAATCTATCGATGTAGTATGTGTACAACAAAACGATGCGTGCAGCCTTGTACATTGTAACAAAAAAAAAGTAGTATAGTGCAAAGTTGTCTAGTTACATGTAGCTTTGCAGCTTGTAGGATGAAATCGTCTTTTACAGTCACGTAAAGAATGTAGTAGTAAGTAACATGTAGCGTAGCTGAGCGTTTTGTACTAGTTTGCACTTTAGAACTATGTGCAAAAGAAGCACACAACTCATTTTGGCGTCTAACCTGGAAGAGAGTACTATGTCAAGTAGCATAGGTACGTGTAGCTCCTCAGAATAAATTGTAGTATTGCGTACTGTAAAAGAATATGCTACAGTGGCATTGTTAATAAAAGTATATGCATCCAAGGAGCGTGTTACTTATACGATGATAATCGCATTGTGGTCTAACATAGCAAAGCATAGAATAACTTTCTGTAGCATTGTAGCATGAATCATGAAGCATACAAGTATACGTTGCAACGAGCTGTGTGAAGATAAGTTAAGTGATCTGGACAAAGCTCGTTACACAGTAGGTACCTTATTTAATGAGACATGTAGCATATTGGTGTATAAAAACACGAGGCATTGTAACGTGTAGCTTAGTAGTAAGTGGCAAGCGATACATGAAAACATGTGTGAACCTTAGTAGCACATGGTATAACAGCGCGGATCGTATTGGAGTCATTATTCCATGTAAAGAACTTGCAGCTCAGTAGCTTACTATCATGCGACTACATGAAAAAGTTTGCAGTGTAGTAAGATTCTGTTTGTTTCTTAAAATTAAAATTGTAGCCTAGCACCAGTAGCTTTATTTCTGTTCACAAACGTAAAGTGTGCGATGATGTGGCGCAGTAGATGTACATAGACTAAGGGAGGAAAGTATATAACTCCGGATATAAGTACAAAATGTGGGGAGCGTGTCTTCAAGGGTATACAAAAAATCACTCCCAAAATAAATCTCGAATGTGACTTAACTTCGACAAAATCCCTCTCATTTGTAAATGTTCTGAGGACAACTAAAAACCGTGATCCGTTTCAGCTGCCTATTACTTCAATGCGCAAATAAGCAGCAAGATTTGTTCCTCTTCTCGTCGACTGTAAGCCACAACCATTTCGAATTTGCTTAGTACTTCTGAGCCTGGAGATTGATAGCGTCATTCATTATCGCACCCTAAACATACACATATACGATACAGTCACACCCTCCAACTGGATTCCAACTGGGAGGGAAGAACAAAGTTCGCAAAACCTCATCCACACCATGGCAAACAAAGATAAGTCAGTCATTATTGTCATGCATATAAACAGAGTTGACTCTGTCCTCATCCTATTCGGAATGTTAAAGCAGTGAAATGAACTTAAAGCCCCACGAGTATGGAACTGAGTTTGCAAATAAATTACCAAAACACAATTCCACCCCAATGACAGAGGGATGTAACGAACAATCTGCATCTGAGTGCACGGCGAGCGTCTAACATCTGTAAGGAGGTGCAGTTAACACTTCATCTCTGCGAATGCAACATCCTCTGTGCCGAAATATCATAGACACGGAGTATATGTTATGTACCCATACCTTTTATACCCCCAGGTGATGGGCGGGCCATAAACATAAGCTTGCATAGCGTTGTGCAGGTTTTATTGTGAAACGTCCTTAGGCGGACATGTGGTGAGCTGCTGCTTGGTATTCAGAATTTATTAAAATGGAATTTTCTTTGAGTATAAGATATTGCCCAGGGGGATGTCTCCA
Organism: Cheilosia urbana; assembly: GCA_946477585.1. Classification (NCBI taxonomy): domain Eukaryota; kingdom Metazoa; phylum Arthropoda; class Insecta; order Diptera; family Syrphidae; genus Cheilosia; species Cheilosia urbana. Next base: position 9,640,129 of record OX297854.1, on the reverse strand, counting down.
CTGTGGAATCTATGGATTTAGGGTTGCGTAGGGCCAGGGTAGGTATACATAGTACTGCCGCAGGGTCATTTTATTTACGGGAATTTGTTCGAGTTACATATATAAGCAGTTTAAGGACTGCTGGTCTGGTTGTAGGATATAAAGGATATTTCGTAAGATCCATTGTAATTGTCGAAGTAGGTATTTTGAATATTCGCATAGTGAATGTAGGAGTAGATACCTAACCGAAGGGTTGATGGTATGAGTGGCAGTTCAAGTTGGTTTCATAGGCTTTAAGAGCCTTTAAGTACTGATCATTGTGGTATCCAGGGATGTGTACAAGTTGTTATCTTGACATCGCTGTTTGGAGCAGAAATGTGCTGTTTGTCTTAAGTATGTATTTATAACTAAAAAAAGTTTCGTTTAATGCTTGCAGATGTATCTATCTATAGGAACAGACAATACAATTAAATTTAAGCCACAAAGCAATTGATATCTATTTTCGGTCCCACCAGCGAAATTGGGATCGCCCCAAAGATGTTATTTGGTCGAGTGCAATGGACTTGTGTTATCGGACACCACTTTGCTTGTGGTATTTAGTATTTACAGTAACAATTAATTTATTGTACGGGGTTCAACTACCCACGGCACACGGAGTATAGAAAAAGATAAGAACCTATGAGACCACAATAGCCCCGACACCCTAAAGCTGTTAAATAAATGAATAGCTGGAAAAATATGTACCTAACTTCTCAAATCATGTCCCGAGTTTTTTTTAAAGCGGACCTACAATTTTATGTAGAGTCTACGTCTGAAATGAGAAACGCTTTCATAACAGTTCGTCGTTGCTTGACAGAAGTCAGACGTTCGCGAGAGGTAGCGCAGTGGAAAAGAAACTTCAAAAAGTATAATTGTTGTGTTTAATTGTGTTTTTCTGGGGATCAATGCTGCCGAAAGTACTCGCATAGGAGTGTTGTGCTTTCAGCATCTCCATACTCCTGTACTCCTCCTTTCATATTCGTACTCCTATTTTTTAAAGACCTAAAACATCTTACACTTAAAGGAAAGTAATATTAATAATTAATTCACTTAAAATTTAATGCAAATTTGGCAGCACTTTTATCTGTCAAACTGTCGTTAAAAAGGGAATTTCCCTCATGATTTCCCTGAGATTGTGGTTTGGTGGTTCTGTTTTTTTGTTTGAACTCCGTGAATTTTTATACATAGTTCAATAAAATGAAAAGTTTTGTTAAATTAATGCTTGAAATATTACTATTCCTATTATAATAAATAAAAGTAAACTTTGAATACAGACATTTAGTGAAATCGGATTTCTTGGAGGCGGTAAAGGCAAAAGAAGCTGTAAATGTGTCTTGTGCTGGAGGTTCTAAAACAAATGAGTCTGCTGCTGTTCCTATAAATTTAGCAAAATCACCTTCTGCAAGAGCCAACGATGGGCAATTTTTGTTATTGGAATTAATAATTTATTTATTTAAATATTTTTTTTAAATAAAGTTAACAAATTTTTTTTTTTTTTTTTTTTTAATAATTACTTCCCTTTTTTTGGCTGCGGTACTACCTTATAAAATGTCTCTCCGGCAACTGCTGGGGATCGAATCTAATCTATTCCTCCTCCTTTTTTTTTTTGACAATATGCTCAGTATTGAAATCGATGAATTGGTGAAATTTAGAATGTCTGGGGACATGTTAGTTGCTAAATTTTTTTGATGTGTACCTAAACATCTAAGCGCGCGTTGTTGGAATCTGGTGAAGTACTTCCACACATTTAACTTGCAGGGACGGAAATGCGTCACTGTGTTTTATCATTGCCTACATTTTATCATTGCATACATTTATGAGCTGGGGCATATTAATTTCAGCTTTTTGTTGATGTGAAATAAAGCAAGTTTTTCATATATGATGGTCTCACATTTCTTCCCTGTGACGGACATCTCGAGGAAATTCGGTGCCAAATCTTTCGTGAATTACCAGGCACGCAGAAATCACAGCTGGACAACAACTAACAAAAATGTCGTAGACCAGCACCGCTACCATATGCAATGCAAGCCGAATGAAATTCTATTGATATTTTCATTTACTGTATAACAGTTGATGTCATTCTACCGAAACTATCACAGAACGAATAAATTATTGTTATTTCATAATATATCAAGAATACGGTTATTACAATTCCCTCTTTTCTCAATGACGTGTATCAAGCCACATACATACCGCACGCACGGTGTTTACACATATTTCGGGACTGTTGGATACAGTCGCACCAATTTTTTAGATATTTGAGTCGCTTCGAGATGAGAAGATATTCACTCATTTTGAATGCATTTCTTAAGGTCAAATAAATTTAAAAAAATTAAATAAGACCTTAACTAAACATTTACCCCCGTATTAATAAACGCTGTGTAAAAGTTACAAACTTGTTTCTCAGCCTTTATGTCCAATTTATGTATGCTATCTGACGTTTGCTAACTAACTTACTTGTGCACATTTTTTTATTAATAAGGGGGTTAATATTTATATTCGACAAAAATTGTCACAGGCAAAGTAATTTAGTATTTCTGAATTGAAGAAGATACCGCTTTGCTACTTGGGATTTCTTTCATTTGAATTTTTTCGTCTTTTCATACGCGAAATGTCAAGATGTCAAAATTTACCACTTGGAAATTTCACTATATACAGTATGCAGTTCGAGTGAAAAATAGCTGCTTCGAAAACTGACTTGTAGGTGGCGATAGTAAAGTCTCTCCACAGCTATTTCACTGGCTTTTAATGTCTGCGCCTAAAATTTTGACATTTCAGCGTTTAGAAATTAATTGAAATTTCGATTCGAACTTATAAGTTACGAGAACATTTTTCTACACTGTTCCGTAATCAGAAATTTGTTTTTGAATTATTTGAAAGGTTTAAAAGAAAATTCTGCCGTTTGTCATATTTCTGAACTGGTTGGGTGTATGGTTGCTTTTAACTTGAAAGATAGGATAGTTTTGGACCCTATAGGTGGCACTGTTGCCGATATATATACATTTTTTTTAAATTCATTTCTTTCAGCACCCTGGACCTGGTTATACCGATGATCCTACACAGACACTAGTGTGTAGCAGTTGATTAAATTAAATCTTAGTTGCAACGATATGAAAACAAAATGCAAACAAAAACTCTAAACATAGAAATCGTTGGATTGGGTTGCGTTATGAAAACCATTTAAATGAATAAATACACTTATGTAATGCGCTGCATTAAGACTATAATATTATAAAGATTTGGTTTTTAAATTAAATTTCTTAATACAATATTCAACTACAACACAATAAAATTTAACATCCACATTTTGTAAGAGAATTTTCAGAGCTGGTGATAGTCTCTCTATTTTCTAAGTGGATCAGTTGTGCATAAGTAGGTATAGCTGCTCAATTTTGTGTTTGCTATTAATTTATTTTTATTTTATATGTAATCTAAAATCTTTTTTAACTTCTCTTTAAAAAAAAAAAAAAACTCTTCAGCTCAGTCACCCTGCACAAATTTCTCCACAAAAATCTCTACAAAAACAAAATGCACTTTTCATTTCACAGCACTTTTTGGAGAGCAGTGAAAATTTCACTTCACTCGAACAGGGTACCAGCCTTTACCATTAAAAATTGGACATCTTACTTTATGATTTCGATATTTTTAGTTAACTTTTAAGGGCTATCAAGAACCCAGTGTTTTAGTGGTTAGTATGTTGGACTACTAAGCGGGAGGTCCCAGGTTTGAATGTCGAAAAAAGTCCAATTCGATCTCAAGGGTTTTTTCCACTGCGTCACCTCTCGCGAACGTCTGACAAACATCTCATGAAAGAGCTCCTCAATCAGCCGTGCGGCATTGTGGAATTGTGGATCCCTTCCTTTCGTCCCAAAAAAAATTAGAAACGCACTCAAATGATTGGTCCCTATGGACCTGTTGCGACAACTATTTATTTATATTTTAGCAAGAATTCTTAAATAACTGCAAATCTAAACTTTGCAAATCTTCGAACTTGGCATTTACTTCAAAGGCAAATTTTAAATACTAACTTGAATAAATTTTAGAGATTTTTAGTCGTGGAGTAGGTACCTACGTTTTTTTAATGGTTGGTCAGTCCCAACCTGAAAGGCTCATTTTATTTGCAAAGTCGACAGTTTGCTAAATAAAATGAAAATAACATACGCTTGGGCATCTAATCTTGTACAGCTTATCTCAAACATCTTAGACGATTTAAGAAACTCAAAAATAAGTTGAAGGTAGATAATTTTACTTTCAAACAAAAAAGATAGGCCCCTCCTAAAGGGGGATATAAAGTGTTTTCAAAAACAATATCTAGGTACCTACAAATGTTTGAAATAAATATTATCGTTGTATCAACAAATAAAACGGCTTTGTAAATCTTAAAAATACGCAGTGGTTTGCGGAGAATCAGGATTTCGCACAGCCTTGCGTTACAGAAACATGAAAATATTCAATTCAATTTGCTTTAGAAAACGGGGTCCCACAAACGTCACTCAGAGAAGGAAAAGGACATACGTAATTTCTGGCGACTTTTTAGAAGCTGTCAGGGGTAACCTTCCAATAGGAATACTGCTCTCCTGAACTCGAAATATTTCAACGTCAACCGACCTGTTAATTTAAAAACTCGGCGTTTTAACATTAAGCGTCCCCCAGCTTGTAATCAATTTGATGGGAAGTGTTGTTGAAAATAGGTCTGTAGGCAGTATTGCATTATTTACATCCCGAAAACGTTTTTATTAAAATGCATGAAATTGTAGGTAGGTACTCAGTGTTTAGGAACGAGTTTTGACGAACGACAATTTTTCATCAGAAATTTTTTAATGTTTAATAATACTCTTGTTGTTATTGTAGCCAATGTAATTTAATCAGACCATTTTGCCTATTTTTAGATAATATTAAAAATGAAAACCTACATAAATTTGGTAGACAAAAAAAAGAAGCCACAAGAAATAGTGTCGGCCAATAATATTATATAATTACTCAAAAGTTTGTTTTTTTCATGATTTCCATAAATCACATTAAAAAGGAGTTAAGGTATAAAGCCGACAGGTTTAAAGACCTAGAAAAATTTCTTTTAAATCCCATAGCTCAACTCGAAAGCATATAAAGCCCCACATTTGAATGTCCCAGTGCCTTTTATACACAAAAATTACAATCAAAACACCCAGCACCTAAGCCATGTTTTTGTTTTCTCTTCTATTCCTGTTTTTCTCTTTTCGCAATCATTTGCAAAAAGAGCAAGAAAGGAAAAACTATAAATTGCAGGCTATGGCAGGTGCCTCTGCATTCACCTCAATTTAAGCCCATGAAACCCGTAGAGATAAATATTTGCATAGCACTTGCACTATGCGACAATAAATAATGTTTACGCCAAGTTTTGTAGCTTTTAAGTGAAGTGTTGCAACGCAGTGTATATAGTTGTAGTGGGGACACATTATGCCCGTTGTTTGCTTAAGGTTTTTAACGCGACATTACAGTCGGATTTGGGTTGCAATTCAAATTTATGGGCATTTGAGGACAGTGGATTCTTGTTGTGATCCGCACAACCATACCCTACTCATGACCTACCTTATCAATCCATTCCATACACCATACAACCTACACCAAATACATTACCAGAGCGCACGGCTATTAATAGGTCATTCGCTTCGTTTTCATTTGTTTTTCCATTTACCCAAACGCCACCCAAGCGCAATGAGTCAAGTGCATACCTACCCATAACGATACACACGTAACCCAAATCCGATCCGATTGCACAGCGGCACGCCAACATATGGCAAAAATGCAATAGTAGCATATCGGAGGAATACTACGTTGTGGTATCAGGGAAATAATAATAATTTATGAATGGATGACACTTGACACCAGCGTAAGGCAAATGACACCCAAGATGTCATTTGGGTACTTTTAATGGGAACGGAAAACAATTAAGCAATGCCTAAAATAGCGCGTATGCACATATGGTAATTGGTAAGGAAAACATGGTGCGTGGAGGGGGAAGATAGGCGATGGGTCATGAGCAATAATAGTATAAAAGGCGAAGGTTGTGACCAGGGAAAATCAGAGTTAAGTAACCATCCTAATAGATCGCAGCCATTGCTTAAGACAGCGGGTCTCATTAGTGAAATAACATAAAAGAATAATTTAAATAAAATAACTCAGAGTCGCAGCCTTGCTATAGACAGCGGGCTCTGCAGTACAAAATTTAAACAGAAGTCTTTTAATCTTAAACTCTCCGTCCAATACTCTTCTCCCTTTTTGGGAAAGCACGGTATTGAGCGTATTTCATTCTGTTGGCATGGTTTGCTACGAAGAGAGTCGATGGGGTTCCCCATAAACAAAATAAACAATGGAAACGCCATTTGCTTGTCGACTTTCAAGAACTAGAAAAGGGACATGCGACATGCCATCAGCAGCCGGTACGGAAACTTTCCACATTGCCAATTTCAATTTATCTCATGCCCAATTGTCCAGAGCAAACCCAACTTTGGTCAGTGCACACCTTATGTACATAAACTTGTCACTTGACTGCCTGCTGTGAAGCAGTGTCCTTTCATGCTCGCACTGAGTTCACACACGTTTTTGGTCAGAAACTTTGCTCACACTCTGTTGAAGGATTTAATTTAAAAAAAAAAAAACACTGCCTCCTTTGAATGGAGGTGAGTGAGTCATTTGTTTTTTGTTTATTATCCTGCAGTTTAAATTCAATGAAAAGTTACTTTTCTGATTCAAGGTGACGTGATTGAGTTTGTGTTGTTTTCATTTGCAAGGATATCCTTGAACTTTTTACCCCTCTTTCGGAGCACATACTTTCCAGCTTAATGCAGGTCCACTTCCAGAACTGTACGGCTTTGCGGAACGCAACGATTGAATTAAGGATCCTGCACTTGCAGTCTCGTATAGTCCTTAATTTGTCTCAACCTCCGTCAGTGCCACAGGACTGCGGTAGGGTCATTCCAACTAAATAAATTATTCTAATTGAACAACACTTTGACCACAGCAAACTAACCGTACTGCCGGATTCCTTTTGGAGCATACCGTATATCCCACAGCAGCCGGATGCAAACTGCTTGCCTGGGTGAACCGGTGAAGGTAAAACCTACATACACACTGAGAGAGAGGAATTTAATTTCATGCGTGCAGTTGGGGGGCTAATTTCAGTACGGTACCTTCTCTAGTCAGATATATAGAAGAGTTTACTATCTGCAGGGAGTTCCATGACACAAACATCAAGTTTTAATGTGGAATACGGAACGAGTAACGATGATTGTTGTTGCTGGAGTAATTTGGTTTGGAATTTCATTTTCAATTTTAAAGCAAATGCCCCAGATGTTGCAGATCATATTTGATTTTGTGTTATCTGGGGGCTTTTATGGCGTTCCTTTGAAAGGCTACTGAAACTAAGGGTTTTAAATTGTCCTTTTGGAAGATAGGCAAAGATTATGAGGTCGGACACGTGTGTGCATACTTAAGTCCAAATGTGTAGGCACAAAGTACGAAATGTACGCTTTACAAAACGCTCCTCCTGCCAGTTCTGCTTTATTTCGCCGGACGATAAGCAGGAAGGGAGAACTGATACTGGGCTCCTTCGAAAGAAAAATTCTTCGACGCATTTTTGGTCCTGTGTGCGAGGAGGGCGAATGGAGGAGAAGATACAACCGCGATCTCTATGAGCTGTACCAAGATGTGGATGTATTCCAAAAATACGTCGACTACATTGGCTCGGCCACATTGACCGAATGAACAATAATGCTCCAGGTAAGAGGATCTTTGAATCCAAGCCCCCAGGTTCGAGACGACAAGGAAGGCCGAACCTCCGTATCGAAGACCAAGCCATCGAGGATGCCAGAGCGCTTGGTCTGGCGAATCGGAAGCAGCGTGGCCGGGATCGCAGAGGATGAAAGGCTGCAGTGTCTCAAGCAGAGACCCTTCACGGATCGGGATTAAGTATTTCAATTTCATTCTCCTAACCAAAGCAAAGCTCAAAAAGTACTGTCATTCAATTTTTATTTACCCAAAAGCTTAGTAACTTGTTTACATCTTCTCTTCTATTTAATTACTCGAATAACTTTATCACATCAAAATAGACCCCAGTGCTCAGCGAAAATTTCAAAACAACTAAATGCAACTTTTGGTTCAAAAATTCAAAAAAAAAAATCCATCAAAACGCTTTACAAAAATAAAACGCTCGACCTTAAAGCAGACTCCACATCAGCCACAGTAGATTGTCCAGCCATTAAGTGCTCCCTGAAGAAAATATTTCGGGCCACTAAATTCTAAATGTGCGCTCATATAACTTTATTATCCACCTCCCACCGGCGCCGGCAATCCAATTGTCATCTGCTAGGCATTAGCTCAGAGCAGATGGGTGGAATTTATTAGTTCGATCAACTGCCACAGATAAGGTTATTCTCATATTTTACAAAACACCATCCATTGGCATATGCGGTGTTCCTTTAACGAGGATATTTCCAAACGACACCAAAGACGAAAGCACGTCCTTATCAAGATCATTTAAATTGTATATACCCAGGCGAACTAAGGTCCGCAAGTGTCATATCTAGAAATGTTTATCGTTCTTCTTTAAATCCATTCTTCCTTCCTCGCAACAAACCAAAATGTACGCAAAATATCTGCTCCTTCTGTTACAGTGGATGTGAGTGTAAAATTATGACGAAGCACATCACTATGTCAGTTGGGTTTATGGCACAGGAAAAAGTTGTAAAATGCTTTTTGACTCTCACCGTTTTATTTCGCTGTGAAACTAAAATAAATAGACACGTACATTATGGAAATGTTTATATCCTTGGTATGGAGGACAAAAAATGGAACACATTGTAACTGTTACTGTGGGTGTTGTTGGCACAAAGTGTAGAGATTTTTTTTGAATGCATATATCCAGTTGTGCAAATGTTTATGATCTATGAAAAACTTGGCAACGTTCAATCGAGCAGTTGGCTACCTTGCAAGTTATTCTAACTTTGGGGGATGGGTTTTGAACTAAGTTTCGCAAGCATCATTTTTAAGGCAGTTGGGTCTGTCTTTAAACTGATTGACTTTTACTAAGTAAAAACCGAAAGTAACATTTTAGATTGCATTTGGCAGAGCTGTCTCACTTGGAAAAAGAAGTACGCGTTTCTTGAATAAATCAATGAAACTGTGATAATTAAACATGGCATCTGTCAAATTAAATGCATGATATGTCAGTCACAATATTCAAATTCAGCTATAGTTGAATTTAAACAACAAGCGTCAATATCTTCACTTTTTAAATAAAATGCACGACTGGATCGCACGAAACTTTTTCGTTCATTGTAACTTTCAAAGCGATTTCTATATCTCTGAACGACACTTTTAAGCTAACAGAAAAAGGAGATAAAATCGATTTCTTTTTTAACAATTTGTGCAAATTTTATATAAACCTAAGTCTGACTTCAATTTAAATCACTTGAACCATTCCATTCCTACGCACCAACTTGACTCACACAAACTGATTTCTGGATCATGACGAACTCGCATACCTTTGGTTACATCACTATCAGTCACAATCTTTAAATTCAGCTTCAGTTAAATTTAAAACCACAACAAGCGTCGATATTTTCTCGTTTTAAATAAAATGCACGACTGGATCGCACGAAACTTTCTCGTTCATTGTAACTTTCAAAGCGATTTCTATTTCTCTGAAAGAAGAAAGTTTTAAACTTTCCAAGCAACTCTCGAAGGAAGTATTTTCCACAAGCAAAAGTACGAAATAAAGAACACAACTACACTCTGCACAATCTGCATTTCTTTCAAATAATATTTCACTTAACCTCACGTGTAATTTTATACTGTTCCATCCATGCCATTCAGGATGTAAGGTTACTTGTGTTGTGAATTCTCTCAAGAGCAAGAAATATGAAAACTTCAACCGAACTTTGCCAAAAGAAAACGAATCCCAAATGCAAGCAATTCTTTCTTTGTTTCGTCCTTGTGCCGCCCATAACTCTTATATAGAACGCTAAAAACTGAAGAGGAACTTAATTCAATGAAAATTTAAATAAAAGTACCTAGGTATATGCGATTTAAAAATAACGAGAATGAAATGGTTTTTCCCCCGCACGTATAGAGGGCGGTCGAAGAAGACGGAAACTCATTACAACATGACGCCCTTTTCTTGTTTTTATTGCTCAATTTAAATAACCAAGTACACAACAAAGTATCCGTTTAGTTGTTTTGTACAACAAAAAGGCAGCAAACTCGAAAACTTTTCTCATTCTCCGGTTAGTTTTTTCATTTTCTGTAGTTTTTGTTACCTACTTTTATAGTGAAAAGGCGGCAATGGAGATGGATATATTTTTAAATCTAGGCAAAGGCAAATAAAACTTTTAACCGCATGTAGTTCCTTTGTATAAGTAGGGGATGCTTGTTATTACTTTGACGCAATCTGTCAACCGTTTTATTTAATTGCTGCTATCGCTTCGCTGTAGAAATTCGCTTGGTATTCGAAAAGGGTATATTCTGCGTCGTAGGGAGTTGCAAGTTGTAAATCTCAAGTAGCATTTATTAGAAATATTTGTACCTGCAAAATTATTACCCATTGAGGACCGATAGCCGATGGTATTCATTGCAATACATTTCTACAGAGGCACGTGTGTCCTTCACAAAAGTCAAGCGATCTTTCAGTAAGTCAGGAGCTATTAAAATTAGTTGTGGTGTATGGAACTATAACTTTGAATTTGAAATGAATACCTGATGTTGGGTAGAACAAAGAGCGCTTAAAATATGAGCATCTGAAGGCTTAACGTATTTTAAATAAATGTATAATTCCGCTGTTGGATAGAGTAGGTATTTTATATTAAATTTATAGATGATGCTGGCCAAAAATTGTACCTATCCGATCAAAGAAAAGAGTTGATGGATTCAAAAGGATTCGCATTATTAAAGCGTTCCGCGTTTTATGCAAGAAAGTCCGCAAAGAAACCGAGCGCTCATATAGTTGTTGGTACATCAAAGCTCCTTGGCGAAAATAGTGAATGATAGGAATCTTCTCCCTTTCACCTAAAGCAATGAGTCTTTCTTAAGAGTAAATCCACAAGCTTAATATTACCTGCATTATTTTCTAAACTACAATAGTCCCCAGAAAATGGCAAAGAACTGGGCAAATTTTGTTTCTTAAAGATTTATCAAACAACTTATATCGCCTAACTTATAACCAATCCTCAAACTGAAAAGACTTTGATTTTTACCAACGTTTTCTGAATTAAATCTTACCTCGAATTTTATTTTTTCCATTTGTCAGCAATTCATTGCGATCTCTGAAGTTCCACAGCGCACCCATTTAGGGCCTCTAATTTTTATTTTGACGACAAATAAAGTGGATCTCAGCGCCACTTAATGTGAGCTTAAAATGTTGTCAAATTATGTGGGTATATGCAACTTCTACCTAGCGCATTCGTTACTGTGCTGTATTAAACTAAGCATAAGCTACAACTTGAGGTTTTTTCTACTGCACCGGAAAACTAAAACTATTTACGCCTTGAGGTTTTTTTGACTGGATCATCTCTCGCGAACGTCTTCCAAACCTCCGAGTGTATAACTGTCTAGATCCATATTTTACTTGGTGTCGAAAAAATTGTTGGAGCTAAATCTGATTCAATTTGGTTGCGTTCCGTTGCACATAATCTGCTTTACCAAGAAACGCGACCCGCTTTCTGTGAAATTTGCTTAAGCTCCACTTATATTATCTTGTGTTAGATATTTTATATAATTTACAAAGAAGATTAGTTCCGAACCAACTTTTAGCCTGACTTTCTATGACATTTGTGAAACAGCGTTTTGAATATGCTATAGCTGGAGAAATCGGCCTTGGTCATCTGTGTAGGTACCTAGGTCCATTGTGCTGGAATCTTGGAAAAGACAACGCAAAAGTTCAACATGCATAGAGTACTAATGCTTTATAAAAAAAAAAAAACTCAAATAAATATTCGTAGGCATTTGAAACTATAGCTTAAGTCCCCACAATCCAATTATGGCAGAGCCGTAAACGAACTCACAAAACCCCCTGAAGAGGCTCCAAGAAAACGAATTATTGTTCAACCTGCGTTACTTCGAATGTGATATTTCTATTTATCTAATCTCCTCATACAAGTTACAATTCGAGGGTTCCAGGGGCTTGTAAGGAATGCCGAAATTATATTGATAGCACAAATTCTAGATTGCCGGCATCGGTATCTCCAGTGACTCACATTAGACGTAGGAAGATGACTCTGAACGTCAACTAATAGGCTTAACGAAAATGCATTCAACCACCCGCGTCGTCTAAAATATGTAGGTATGTCGCTAAAATCATTTGACTAATCCGCCCTGCATGCAGCTCAAATCAGTAAACAACATATTCCTGCCGCCCGAATTGCATTTCATTTATCTATAGTCTTATCTCCGACTCTATGAAACTTATCATCGAACAACAATTGAAAATTACTCAATTTCCAATTGTAAAAGCCTCGTTATCGCCCTCGAAAATACCTCCGTCTCAATAGACAATAGATTAGAAAAACATCACGCTTCCCAATTCACAAATTGCAGTCGAACAACGTTTGCATCTACATCACAACATGTTGTGTACGCGTCATCTATGATAGTGCACACGAAATACCACCGTGCGTCGGGAGATTACCATGGAAAAACAAAAGTCTAGTCCCTGCCATTTTCAGAAAGCATCAGACAAACAACCAGAGCCAATCTTTGTACGTAAACAAGCCGCAGCGTGTGCGCCGCAATTAATAAACAACTTTATTGCATACGACATGAAAAACACTTTCCAATGACTAATTGATCTTGAATTTATGGGGTAGGTACATAAAGGACAGAGGCGGCGTAGCTACCTGATGACAGCAGCTGCCTGTATTCATTTTGAAAATTCTTGCGACCGCCCATTTTTGTTTCCTATCATTTGGTAAACAACACAGTTTGTGCCGTGCGGTCGTAGCAGAGTGGGATGGATGCAACTGTAGAATGTTGATTGCGCGGTGTACCGTATACGCATATAAGACGCTCGACACTGCACCACGAAACACCAGTCTGCGTAGTTACTTTGACGACCCAACAATAATTAATAACAAATTATACCGACGTTGGCGACATAAAACTTTATTTTAAAAGTTGGACAAGTGCAATTTTAACGTAACAATAACATCCCTGATTTTCTACTGTAAATTCATACAAAAACGAAACAACATGAACAGCGAAATTCAACACCAACCCACCAACTTTCTGTCTGGAGTTTTTCTGCAGAAAATTTGCGACACCTCATCGGCAAATATCAACTTGCAAGCAATCATCCCTTATCGCGATCTAACCCCAGAAAGCGTTGATGCCGTCATCGATATCGAAATGAAGAAAGTAATGTCTAGATACGTTGCCGAAGAAGAGAGCTTTGTCCATCAGAAGCTAGTTGAAAATCCAGTTGTCTGCGAACGTCGAGCATCGACACGGTCCGGATCGGAATCCAATTCATCGCATCGTAACCCACTGCAGCAACAGCGGGCGGAGGCTTGCCGCAGATCAAGAATCAACAACAAGATCAGGAAGGCCAAGTCAAAGTTCCGTCACAAGTTCATCACCATGAAGTTGGCTCAGAGCGCAGCCGCACTGGAGTGCATCAGGGAAGTCATCGCAAATGCTGAGGCGAAACTACGTAACAACGGTTGCAGTGAGGAGACTATTCAGAAGATTAGAAGCACGATGGGCGTTGATCGAATGGAGATTGACAATCTGTCAGAGATCACCAAGCAGCTGGGTAATGCTGCTATGAACTGAGATGGGAGGAAGTACCTATACATACTTTTTATGTTCTTGAGAGTTCCTTATTAGGTTAAGGTTTGTATAATGCGAACTATTTTTTTAAGACGATATCTTTTGTAATTTTATGATAAGACGATACACGAGTACATTATAATAAATTTTGAATAATTATGTGAAAATATGTCGGACTGCTTCCAACAAACAAGGATATAAAAAAAAAAAAAAAACAAGTCAAAGTGTAGGCTTCCTCTACGACTACCAATACAAACCGCACCTTGCAGGAATTTTAATCGCTGATTGTTCCACTTCAGTGGTTTTTTTATATCGTTTTCCCCTGGGACAGAAAAAGCCCTTTTTTCAGATACAGAGCAGTTTTTTCGGCTCTCGAAATTAGTTGACTGTCAGATTTCATGTTCCAATGGCCGCAAAAAAAAAAGACTTTTTTTAAGAGTTAGAGCAATTTTGCAAATCATGAGAAATTTGTTTTTTGTGTGAAAAACACAAATGTCAATCAATTCAAAAAGCTGTTTGAATTGATGAAATCTAACCAGAAGCTTGTGAAGGGGTTTGCAAAATTCGGCTCATCGAAAAAACAAAAACAGAAAAAAAGAAAAAAGCCGCAACATGCTAGTAGTGGTAGTGGCTATTTCAGTCTCGTTCTCATCATTATCGCCATAAAACAGGTCGATGGAGCTCATAGTTTTGTTACAAAACGTGAATGTAGCTCAATAAAGATACAAAATTATAATAAATGTTTTCACTTTGACACTTATTGCAAAAAAATCTGTTTTTTTTTTTTTTTTTTATTGTGGCGGCATTGGATTTTAAGCGAATGAGTCTATTCGCCAACGGTAATACAAAAACACAGAACATTCGCTAAAGCGTTCGCCTCGAGACGAATTTTCGCTTCGCAAACGATAATAGGGCACTTACATTTGGCCGCTGCAATGTATATCAAAATAAATTGAATGGATTTTTATAAACACAAATTACAATTTAAGAACAGCTGACTTTTAAAACACGCGATACTTTGCAATCACTCCTTAACAACTGTCAGCTGATCAATTTAATGAAAACATAAAATTGGATTTCTTAAAAGTCATATATTATGTTGCTATGAATAATTTTTTTAATGGTATTGAATGGATAAATATCATTGACACTTTTAACTCAAGTAGTAGGAAGTAGGAATTTGAAAAAAGTAAACTTGACCGGGCGATTTCTATGTTTGTACCAACAAAACATGTAAAAAGATCCTATAGACTTGCAGGGGTAATAAAAGTTTAAGTAGATTGAAGAATTATAAATTATTAAAAAACGATCTATACCCGCGCCATGAGTTTTGACGTTTGAAAAAAGAATATGATTTTTTGAACAAGTTCTACTAAAAGAACCATGTTACAACTATTGAAGCTATAAAATAAAACTAGTAACTAAATTTCTAGTATATAATGTAACCGAAAGGTGCTATAAATGTTTTTTTAATGTTTTTTCCCAGCCAAATTTTGTTAGTGAGCAAAGCAACTGCAGTTTCTCGGATCAAACTGAGCATAGAATTGATTGGTTTTATTTTTGGAATTGTCATTTTTACGTTATTTTAAAATTTCAAATACCTATAGCCTAGCTGATGCACTAATGATTATATTTAATTTATCTTTAACTACTGGCGAGTTTCTAGACTGTTGTCAATATTCACTCATATGAAACTGCAATTTTTAAACCAGGATCAAAGGGAAATATTGAAAATGATAGGCCTAGTGAGCAAATCTACAACAGTTTCTTAAAATATTCGAGGCAGCTGTTCAAAAAAAGGTTGTAGTCAGTTGTTCGCAACTATAACCTCTCAATGTCTGCACGGGTTGGTAAGTGGTAGATCGACCTCTTCAAGATTTGGTAATTTTTACTAATGACTGTCTTGAAAATATTGAAAACAAGTATAAATTGCGTGTATACTGATTTTCCCAAAGCCTTTGATCGTGTGCACCCCAACGTTCTTTTAAATAAACTTAAACTTTTTGGATTTTCTTCTTTAATTTTTTTTTTTTTTTTTTTTATAACAAACACGCGCTAAAGAGGTTGTGACTACTCTTATGGTGTAGTTTGAAGTACACAGCGCGGGCGTTAAGGAAATTGGGATAGAGAAGATAGGAGATTCCGATGCACATTGGTTTTAAATGTCTGTAAATTGCACCGAGGGGGAAAGACCGAGCTGGGCAAGGCATTCCACATTCGTGTTGTACGGCTTATGAAAGAATCTCTATATTTCAGAGTACGACCGAAAATAGGCTGAAGGGTAAACTGATGGGCATTCCTGGCTTGGCGAGTATTGCGGTTGAATTGTTGAAGGGGTGGAATGCAGCTGGCAATTTTATTTGAGCACTGTTTGTGGAAATAGCGATAAAACAATGAGAGACTTGTTACATTTCTGCGATGTTCGAGCGAATTTATAGAATTCGCTATATTTATGTCTCCAATGAGTTTTAAGGCACGATTTTGTATCCTATCCAGGAGGTGCAGTAAGGTTTTAGGGGCACCAGACCAGATATGAGAGTTGTACTCAAGTTTGGGGCGAATGAACGCCTTGTATATGGTAGCCAGATCAGAAGGGGTAAAATATTTCTTGCACCTTTTAAGGAAACCTAGACATTTCGCAGCGTTCTTGGCGACTTCGTGAATGTGGTCGTTCCAACGGAGTTTTTCATGGACACACATACCGAGAATGGAAAGTCTTTCGGTTTCGGCGATGCAAGTGCCATTCATGGATAATGGCTGAGAATTCTGGTTTCGCTTTAATGACAACAGACAGCATTGTGTTTTGGAAGCATTAAATTCCACTCTATTGGCTAAACCCCATTTTATAATGCTGTCAAGATCGGAATTTAATGAGCTTAACATACGTTGCCGTTCCAGTTCTACGGCCAAAGAGCAGGGACGTGAGTCCTGGAATGAATATGAGAAGCTGAGGGTGCTGTCATCAGCGAAGGAGTGGATTGGATTAGAGGTAACAGACAGGAGATCATTTATGAAAATGAGAAAGAGAGTCGGAGACAAAACGGAGCCTTGGGGAACACCAGCATTTATATGGTGAATTTCAGACTTGAAGCCATCCAATACAACTTGAATTGAACGGCCCGAGAGGTAGTTTCTAATCCATTGAAGAAGAGACGCATCGATCCCATATGCACGCATTTTCGATAAAAGAGCTTGGTGTCAAACTCTGTCAAATGCCTTTGAAATATCAAGCGCAACAATCTCTGTTTCACCAGAGTGATGTAGAGATTGGTTCCACTTTTCGGTGAGATAAGCCATCAAATCACCAGTGGATCTGTTGCCACGAAAACCATACTGCCGGTCATTAAAGAGTTTTCGTGATTCAAGATATTTCATGAGCATACGATTTATAAGCGTTTCCATGACCTTAGAAAGAACGGATATAAGTGCTATGGGTCGGTAGTTGGAGGGAGAAGAAGATTCGCCTTTTTTGGGGACGGGCTGGACAAATGCTGTTTTCCATCTTCTCGGGAAGAGTCCAGAAGAATAGGACAGATGGAAAAGCTTACGCAGTGGTTTTGCCAGCGTGGAAGAACACCTCTTCAGAACAATTGGGGAAATGCAATCTGGACCAGCGGATTTGTTTATGTTGAGATCATTAAGTACTCTTGCCACTGTACGAGTGCGAAAATGGATTTGTCCCATGGTGTATTCGACGCTCTCAAGTACAGGTAGAGGCAAAGCGCAATCTGGGAGCATTGAGCTGGCTGCAAAATGTGCAGCAAGCAGATTCGCTTTGTCTAGAGAGTTGACAGCTGGAATGTCATTGTAAATGAGCGTTGGGATCGAAGATGTGGCCGAATTCTTTATATTTTTTACAAAAGACCAAAAGTTTTTACTACCCTTGGGACATTGTAGTATTTTTTGCCTCAACTTTTGGTCATACGAGAATTTAACACGCTTGATAGTGGTATTGCAGTCATTTCTGGCTCGCTTGAACTTTTTTCGGTTTTCCTCAGATGGGTTGGCCTTATATGACTGAAAACTTAACTCCTTTTGTCTGATAGCCTCTTTACAGCTCGAGTCGTACCACGCATTTTCTTTCGGTGTGATACTCTTTATCCTGTTAGGAATAAAGGATTTCATACCTCATTTCATTCATATGGATCGGCAGTTACCTGTACAGTCGCAAACAACTTGTTAAAAATGGATCCGAAAATTTTCAGGTGTTCCTCAAGGAAGCCATATTGGACCTCTTCTCATTCTTCTTTTTATTAATGACTCACCCACCCTCGTATTAAACTCTAAATGACTTTGGTACGCAGATGATCTACAAAACAATAAACTGTCTGTCAGATGCCTTAAAAAAAAAATAGTTGGCGCAACAGGTCCGAAGGGACCCTAGGCCTAGCTTCTCACAACTATTCGTTTTGTGTGAGTTTTTCATTTTTGGAACGAATGGAAGGGATCTACAATTTTATGCCGACTCCAAACGGCTAACTGAGAAGCTCATTCAAGACAATTATACTCTCGGATGTTTGTCAGACGTTCGCGAGAGGTGGCACAGTGAAAAAAACCTTAAGTTGGAATTTGGGTTTTTACGGGATTCGAACCTCGACCCCTCGCTTAGTAGTCCAACACACTAACCACTAAGCCACTGCGCCTACGCGTTACATAATGATTGAAACCGATTATATAATTGGTGCGTGTTCGTAATGGCCTTTTTATTTTGATATAAAAAAAGAAGAAACAAATTTCCTAATTTTTGTTAATTAGAAAACATGACATTGAGTAGGGTTTCAGACCAAAAATACCTAGCAGTCATCTTTGACACTGAGCTAAACTGTTCATTGCATATAGACTACATAGTTGGCAGAGCTTCTCAAATGCTAGGTTGTATTTTTTGAAACTCTAAAGATTTTAATGATCCATATATAGGTATATAATTAAAACTCTATACAATGCCCTGATCCGTTCAGTATTAGAATGCTGTTGTATTATTTGGAGTCCTTTTTACCGCAAAGCTGAATCACTCTTAGAGAAAATTCAAAAAGGTTTTCTAGGTATGCACTACGAAAATTCGACTGGAACAATAATCTTCCAACTTACGAGGATAGATGTTTTTTAGTAAATTTGAAACCTCTTTTCAAAAGAAGGATACATTATTCCGTAATGTTTGCTAATGACGTCTTAACTGGTCACATTGATTCTTCGTTTTTACTTTCTTTATTTAATGTAGGTATAAGCTCAAATTGCGTCATTTACTGTGATAAAATGTCTACTTTACCGACTCCAATGGAGTTTTTCGCAATTAAAGAATCACATTACCATTACGCAGTAAAATGGAGAAGGACTCTGTCAATGGAGCTATCACAAAGTGTCCACCACATAAATGAAGAAGAAATGTCTAAATCATGTAAATTGAACGATATTCCATAAACGCAACACAAAACAAAGGACATTAGAGAACCGCGAAAAAAATACAAAGGGAACCACGGCCATCGAAAGAAAAGACTGCAAAAAAACAATGTTCCGAAAAGGAACGTCATTCTGATTGTTGGGTTTTTTTTTCGCTCCTCCGGGTGTACTTACAAGAGGACATTTTATGGGATGGAGGTGGTAAAAAAAATGATTGAATGCTGATAAATCATGCTAAACCGCGGAGACGGGAAACCACCTCATTGATGAAGTTCTACAGAAATCCATAGAAGAAGAGGCAAACAAAATTCCGAAGATTAAAAGGAAAATAAAAGAACCACTCCAGTGGAACAATCTGCGAATAAAATTCCTGCAAGGTGTGGTTGTATTGCTAGTCGACTTGATAGAGGAAGCCTACAATTTGACTTCTTTTATTTTATATCCTTGTTTGTTGGAAGCAGTCTGGCATGTTTGTGAAAATTTGTGAAGATACCTTTTACCAAGGGGAATCTGTCAGTGGACACGAAATTACTTTCTAGGTTGAGGTCTCTCCTCACAACTAGTCAAGTGGGCGACCTTACTGTTAGTACCCAGTAAGCTGGTATTCATGAAGGTATAGTTCGATTAACCAATCAAAATGTAAAGATCAGTACCACTCAGTGCCATCGGTTATAGCAAAAAGCCAACCGACATATTTTCACATAATTATTCAAAATTTATTTAAATGTACTTATCGTGTGTCGTCTTATCATAAAATTACAAAAGATATCGTCTTAAAAAAATAGTTCGCATTATACAAACCTTAACCTAATAAGGAACTCTCAAGAACATAAAAAGTATGTATAGGTACTTCCTCCCATCTCAGTTCATAGCAGCATTACCCAGCTGCTTGGTGATCTCTGACAGATTGTCAATCTCCATTCGATCAACGCCCATCGTGCTTCTAATCTTCTGAATAGTCTCCTCACTGCAACCGTTGTTACGTAGTTTCGCCTCAGCATTTGCGATGACTTCCCTGATGCACTCCAGTGCGGCTGCGCTCTGAGCCAACTTCATGGTGATGAACTTGTGACGGAACTTTGACTTGGCCTTCCTGATCTTGTTGTTGATTCTTGATCTGCGGCAAGCCTCCGCCCGCTGTTGCTGCAGTGGGTTACGATGCGATGAATTGGATTCCGATCCGGACCGTGTCGATGCTCGACGTTCGCAGACAACTGGATTTTCAACTAGCTTCTGATGGACAAAGCTCTCTTCTTCGGCAACGTATCTAGACATTACTTTCTTCATTTCGATATCGATGACGGCATCAACGCTTTCTGGGGTTAGATCGCGATAAGGGATGATTGCTTGCAAGTTGATATTAGCCGATGAGGTGTCGCAAATTTTCTGCAGAAAAACTCCAGACAGAAAGTTGACGTTTTGGTGCTGAATTTCGCTGTTCATGTTGTTTCGATTTTGTATGAATTTACAGTAGAAAATCAGGGATGTTATTGTTACGTTTTCTGTTTTTAAAATTGCACTTGCCCAACTTTTAAAATAAAGTTTTATGTCGCCAACTTCGGTATAATTTGTTATTAATTATTGTTAGGTCGTCAAAGTAACTACGCAGACTGGTGTTTCGTGGTGCAGTGTCGAGCGTCTTATATGCGTATACGGTATACCGCGCAATCTACATTCTACTGTTGCATCCATCCCACTCTGCTACGACCGCACGGCACAAACTGTGTTATTTACCAAATGATAGGAAACAAAAATGGGCGGTCGCAAGAATTTTCAAAATGAATACAGGCAGCTGCTATCACCAGGTAGCTGCGCCGCCTCTGTCCTTTATGTACCTACCCCATAAATTCAAGATCAATTAGTCATTGGAAAGTGTTTTTCATGTCGTATGCAATAAAGTTGTTTATTAATTGCGGCGCACACGCTGCGGCTTGTTTACGTACAAAGATTGGCTCTGGTTGTTTGTCTGATGCTTTCTGAAAATGGCAGGGACTAGACTTTTGTTTTTCCATGGTAATCTCCCGACGCACGGTGGGAAACTCTGTTGTTTTCGGGTGCACTATCATCGATGACGCGTACACAACATGTTGTGATGTATATGCAAACGTTGTTCGACTGCAATTTGTGAATTGGGAAGCGTGATGTTTTTCTAATCTATTGTGTATTGAGACGGAGGTATTTTCGAGGGCGATAACGAGGCTTTTACAATTGGAAATTGAGTAATTTTCAATTGTTGTTCGATGATAAGTTTCATAGAGTCGGAGATAAGACTATAGATAAATAAAATGCAATTCGGGCGTTGTTGATTAACACTTTTTTAAAGAGTCAGAGCAATTTTGCGGATCTCGAATTCTGAGCAGGAGATAGGAAAACTGTAAGGTGCAGCATGCGCTAACACCAAAACATTTGTCAAACTTTAAGTGAGAGAAAAATTACATACATTAAATACATAAAAATACATTTGGCCTCTGCAATGGATATCAACATAATTGAATGGATTTTTATAAACACAATTTACAATTTAAGAACAGCTGACTTTTAAAAAACACCACCACAAACGCAAAGGAAGTGTGAGTAGCCTGTCCAGGTTTATATCCACGTCGCTAATAAAGTCAAAGAAAAAAAAATCACGCATATTCCCAGGATCTAATCGAGACATCACTTAGTGACCAAGGAAATGGATCTACCTCCGTTAAACGGTGTAGGTAGGTATTATAAGCACCAGAAAACTGTCACATACCTGAACTTGAGTGATGCTCCTGTTTGCGTAATAATCAAATGGATTACCTGAGTCATATGTGTGAGCGCGTGTGTGATGTGATCCCATTTCTGCCTCTCTTTGTTTGTGTTCGTGTTGTGACGTTTTTCCGCGCGATGCTCTTGCTCGGTACGCGGTACCTTTTTGTTTTTTTGTTTTTTTGGTTTTGAACTCGTCGTTTATGATGGAGTTACAAAAACAAAAGGATTCAGCATCTACCGTCCGGCGAATTGATTTCCAATTTATTGTCATTTATTGTGGATTTGTTGTCGATATAATTCCTTACTGGGATTTTACTTGCAGCATAGTTTTACCTGTTTATTAACGCTGATTATGACTTTGTTGTTACACTGTACCATTCCCTTGTCTCTCCCATACCTCTCTTTCGGTAGAAGAGCAGAAGTACTGTTCATTACCCGTATAGCATCTGCCATTATACCTGCAACCTTCTAGCGAATTATCTTAGTATACTCGTACAATGTTATCTCACCACTGGCACTAAACTTCAATATCCTGTCAAGTCACGTTTTACATTTCAACGATTTCCATGAAAACGCAGCGATGAAACTTAAATGAAATTATAAAAATGTTCCCGATGCTGCTGCTTACTTAGAGGTTGCTCGTAATCCTTCACCCACATTCGTGATCGTTGCCGAATGTTGGTATTTCATTGACACGCTGCCACTGAAATGTCTATACTGTGTAGACAAACTTGGAGATGGTGAGAAGACTATACAGATACACAATCTCCAAGTTTGTGCTACGAATATCCTCGCTAATTAACTTGGACAACTTTCTGTCACACTGTGTACATCCTTTGCGATTGTGCTGCTAAAAGCGACAAATTTCCTGAGCTAGATGTCATTTATTATGGCGTCAGCAGAGGATAGTCGAAGATGTAGCGCTATATCTGTTGGCGACAGTAGAGAAAAAATGGCGCTACAAGCAAAACATGGCGCTCCAAAGCCAATGCATTTAATAAAGTTTTCCCCGACTACACTACTTCCGCATTCCAAAACTGAGGAGTTGAGCAACACGCCCATGAACAGAGTAATGAATAGATGGATTTGCAGCTTGTAGTAGGTCGTCCTTGTACACACAATATGGTCCTACCTTCCACGATGAGGATTCTGGGGTCCCCTAGTTCTTCTTTTTTTCTTTTTGATCCGCAACTTCAACTGACAGTAAATTGGATTTGAAGATGTAAGGCTGAGTGCGCACATTTTTTCGGAAGAGGAACTTACCTTCTAAGTGCAGGGAACTTTTCCACGAAGCTGTTTTTCATCTTTCCCGAAGGATGCAAACATGGCCATTTCGTTTGCAGCCCTTTATGAGGATTTCAAGTTACAAATGCAAATTTATGTGGACATATGGATGCAGTATAGGGAACGGTAGCACGTTTTAAATTTTCAAGCAAAGTACGCCCCAAGTCTTTCTATTAAAGTAGTTCCAATAAAATTGCCCTCCCAACAAACGATCAAACTCCACTTAGACCGCCCGCCACTAACTGTTTAAACTCGATCAATCACGCTCCTTGAGCATGGCACAAGTTTATTTTACAGAATTTTCTTCCATTAGAAAACGGGACAGCGACGCAGAAAACCATCAACCCAACGAATTGAATTACTATCGGAGGAGCAATTCGCATGACTGCGATTCGCTGCAATTCCTTGCAATTCGATGCCGCAGTATGTGCCAGTACCACGGAAGCTATCGCTGCCTGCACCATATCGGCTCCTTTGGGAAACGTATACGTATGTCGTTGCAACTAATGGAGCTGCCTGTTTGCCAGCGCCAAAAGGAGGGCGGAGGAATATCCCTTTTCAGTGAGAGAAAGAAAACCCCATCTAGTACCTATTCCCAAACAGTAGAAATCCAATAAGTGCATACATCACTCAAACGAATGGCGCTCTCATAATATGTATACGAGTGTATAATGTATACACATTGCCTTTGCTAGTTTTGTGATTTGATTTCTTGCATTTTGACAAGAAACGAATCAAATTGTCATGCAATTTAGTTCGAAATGATGTTGATTCATCGTATTTTTGGCGCATGACGTGGGCTTTTGTGTGGCTTGTGCTCTCCAGCTGGATGTAACTTTATTTGGAAATAAGATGTCATGCGGAAGGAAGAACAGTATTGTTGATGTGAGTGCTTTTGAGATGAATTTTTGTGGCACAAATTCCGATTTATTCGAATGTCTGTTTGATCTGGATAGACTTGAGAGAAGCTGAGATGGCTTTTTAAAAATGGAAACTGGGCTTCGCAATGTCAAATGTCATTTGTACTTTTTTGATATCTGTCACCATATGGTCGAGGTGAGTTTAGCGCTTTATTTTGCTATCAATCAATAGGATGAACTATTATTTTTGTTAACTAGGTATTGATTTGTGCTGCACTCGTAAATCTAACTAGGAATGTATTTTTAGAAATAAAAAATAAAAATTGTTTAACTTAACTCGTAACCCAGTTGCAACGCCATCTGAACACACCCAGTCGGATGACGTTTCGGACGCGTAAAAAAAGAAAAAAAATGGCGTCGTTCTAAAGAGGTTAGGAGAAGAGAGGTTTTTTGACGAGAAACATAATAAAAGTTTAAAATAAATCGATTGTTTATTTATTTTATTTAAACTAAGTTTAAAGTTACTGCAAGTGCTGCAGCTCTTTACTGGAAAATTCAGAGGTGACAGGTCCCGGGATTGTTACCTTTTGTGTTCGACAGCCAGCTTAGTTTCCGGGGTTCCCCTGGGGGAAAAATGAACAGACACTTCTTAGTGGGCTTTGAGTGCTCACAAGAGATTAACCACTTCAATAAAATTTCTAGTGCTATTGTTTAGGGAAATACAATACTTGTTCGACTTTTAAACCTTTCACATACCTATTTATAAGTTTAAATCCAATAATCAGTTTTTCTTGACTTTTTTTCGTTTAGTATTAATAATTGCGGGGTTAACTTTTTTCGGTCGACATGGATTCTTTGTGTTGAAAAAGGGAAAAAAGGGGAAATTTCGACCTTAAAATATTATTTAAGCAAGACACTGGCCGGGTTCCACTGCCAACTAGACGTCTAGCACAAAATATCCCAAATGAAGGAACACGCGCGCTAGAATACTAGCAGCAGCGGCGAAGTCCCCACTACAATTAAGGAAATTATGCAAATATCATAAAAATAGTATCAGAATTGCTATTTTATTTACATTATTTCCAATTTTATCACAATTACACTTGCTCGGCTTCGTATTGTTTTTTTATTCTCAATGCAGCGGGTAGTTTTACGCTGGATTGAAAAATGTCCCTGAAAGGTAAATTTTACAAAAAGTGCATTTTATATGGAGTTTGACATGCCGCTATTCATCTAGCGGGCAGTGGAACGCGGCCACTGTCAATATTGTTATACATTACGAGAACTTTAATAGCTTCACTTTATTTACAATGTTATTTGTTTTATTGTAACTTTTAGGTGCATGTTGCCAGAATTGGGCTCAATGCTTCTATCCCTTCTTTTTCAATATTGTAGGTTATAGTTGGTGATTTTTCAAATTTGTACTAGAGCTCCACCGCAAATGATAAAATGTGTTTTTTTTTCGAAATTGTGTTTGACACGCGGCTAGTCATCTAGAGGTCAAAGGAACGCGCCCATTATAGTCAAAAAATCTGTACGATTTCAGCAACTAGAGACATACGTTTTTTACTAATCGGAACGAATGACATTCTAGAATGACATGCATTCGAGGTTGTTCGGTTTGAGACTTGTTCTGCGATGAAAACTCTGAAAATGACACCGCATCAGCTATAAAACGAAGAGTTAGACCTGAAACTTAGGGTTTTTTTCCGCTGCGCTACCTCTCGCGAACGTCTGACAAACATCCGAGAGTATAAATGTCTTGTAAGAGCTTCTCAATTAGCCGTTTGGAGTCGGCATAAGACTGTAGATCCCTTCCATTCGTTCCCAAAATGAAAAACTCACACAAAACGAATGGTTGTGAGAATCTAGGCCTAGGGTCTCTCCAGACCTGTTGCGCCAACTATTTATTTTTTTTTTTTTTAGACCTGAAGCAACTATAATTTGGTATTCGATTGGACGCTTTCAGAGAAATTTTTTTGCTCTCAGAGCACTTTTTATGTTCGTTTGGTACAAAAAAAAACAAACAGTCTTTTTCAGATTTCAGAGCATCTAGATCGAATCTAGATTTTTCCTCAGATTTGCTTCAGATTTACCAGTACAAGTACGTTTGAATTTGAAATTTCTAAAAAGGATTTTTGCTGTTCCCATTTCCCAATGGAAAAGGACATAAAATTCAAAAAATTGTCTGTCAAAGTGACAGGCAAGTCAGGAGAAGCCCAGGGGAAAACATTAAAAATCTCTGTGAAATCTACATAAATTGTTTAAAACTAAAATAAAAAAATATGTACTTATATTACAAACAAATTTCAAACTTTACTCAGAATGAAAGATTCATACTTAACATAAAAGAAAACAGTCCATCGAACGTCTACAAAAAACATGTACAAAAATTAAATGCATAATTCCTAATTTTAAGCACTTTAAAGTCTGAATTTTTGTTATTGAAGGATTGAAGCACACAGTCTCTACTTCTGAGTTTGAATGTAAAGGGTGGTTAAGTTTTAAGGGCCGATGCTGATTTTGAATAAAACACAAATTATTTAGGAAATTTCTGTCATTTATTTTTATTATGATAATATTGGTATGGTTCAATTATGTATGGAACAAAATATCGGCACACCTCCATCCGATGGTCCAAATTTTCGATGACGCTGAGGCATATTTGAGGTTCTATGCCGCTAATGTGCCGAATTATCTCATCCTTTAGCTCTTGAATTGTTGCTGGCCTATCGACGTACACCTTTTCTTTCAAATAACCCCAAAGAAAAAAGTCCTACGGTGTCAAATCACATGATCTTGGTGGCCAATTGAGGTGAAAATATGCCTCATCACTGAAGATGATTTTCTTCGAAAATTGATCATCCACTGTTGCCATTTCTTGTCACCATTCTGACCATTGACGACGCTTGAAATGGTCAAGAGGCTTTAGTTCTTGAGTCAATTGCACCTTGTAAGTGCTTAAATACAAGTCTTTATGCATAATGTTCATCAACGACGAGCGTGAGAGGTGCAATTGTTGGGCACGATGACGTGTTGAGGTGGACGGCTCTTCAGCCACACTATCGCGAACAGCAGAAACATTTTCTGCAGTACAAGCTGTACGAGCATGCACTGGTGTTTTCACATCTCCTACAGACCCGGTTTGCTCAAATTTCTGCACGATTTTTCCGATTGTACGCACATTTGGACGATTAAATTGACCGAAAAAATCACGAAGTGCACGATATGCATTTTGATTTGAACGCCCATTTTCATAATAAGCCTGAATAACTTTAACGCATTGCTCGATTGTGTATCTTTCCATGGTTCAAATTGAATTACTCTGAAATTGAGAAACGTCAAATGAAATGCAAAAAAAATACCCTTTATTTGATGGATATGCCGTCTCATCAAAGTTGACGAACTCGAATGAGCATAATTTGATGCTTTCTGAGAAGCTTTCAAAAGACATGAAACTAAGCTCCAATCAAGAGAAATACTTGACCATCAATTTATTCGAAAATGAATCGAGCTCACTATAGTCCTTATTCCCACAACCACATCCAATTTCAGCAAAGAAGAATGTTTAAAGAAATTCTCAAGGGAGTTTCAAAACGGCTCACTTAAAAGAAGTCATGACAATAACGGAGCTTTCTTTCTCCTTATTATTATAATTAAATTCCATTCTTGCGGTTAGGTTTGCACTTTGTCCCCATTTCCTCATCATGTCCTACATCCTAGCCGTCTTGATATTCTTATTTGCATAGTCTATCTGTAGTTGTGTATGGAAATTTAATGACCGACCCTGTACATACATATATACTTTTGTTGTGAACAATATTTTCCTACTGCAAATGTCGCAACCATCCACACTCGCTGTCACCCAGAGATGAACATGAAATGAGCCAGACAGTGTTGTTGGCGGCCCTTAATTATCCACTCCCCCCCAGTCAGTCACAGGATATTTCTGTGGCTATGATTTTCAATTGCATTCCGCATGTTTTCAACAAACGCGAAATTTAATCTACCCCAGAAGTGTGGGGTGGGTCTTATGAGTATTAAGTGCCCGGCTCATTTCGTTCTGAAGTTTAGTATTATTAAAAGCTGTCAAACGGATATGGTTGGAAAGTGCTAGCTTAATAAACGTGTCAAGGGTTATACAGACTACTCCATGGAGATTATGGTAAATGACAGAGAAATACTCATTTAAAGCTGTTTGCTTGATTTTCCATAAAGAATCCGACATAGAAAAGTTGGACAACTTCCACAATCGCGTCCTTCCCGATATGGCGACCCTTTCCATCCATTACACCCATTAAAAGTCTATCTATACCATAGGCAGCCGAAAAAAAAACTCTGTAATCTTCTTTGAATTGCAAAAGTTAAGGATAAAATCCTCTTACCAGTCCCTTAAGGCAATTAAAACCTAACAGACGAAACCACTTCACACAAAGCGACTGTTTCCTGAGTTTAACTCCCCGAATTCATAATCCATTTTACATCCTATAATTTATCTGTCTACCGCAGGTAACCGAGGACCAGGCCCCATCCAAAAGCATAACCCTTCTCAACACGTTTGCCAAAAATTAGCTACTGAAATATTGAGGCAGAAAAACAAAAATTCTATGCTATACGAATATGGTCCTTATTGAAACTAAGCCTAAGGCCACTTTTCAGGATAATTGCTTTTTTGGAGAATAAAATTCACCCGTTCGCAGAAAAAATATGAAGCAAACTAAAGCGGGACAAAATTCAAACCAACTCAAATGAGAATAAGAGGATTTATTCGCCTCATCCCGTGTTCTGGTATATCGTTGTCCTTGCCCACGCCAATGGCAAGAGTGGTTCACCCATATACACAGAACGTGGCGGTATATGAAATATTAAGAACTTTCCCATAAAGTTTTGTTTCTCTAATACCACGATGTCCTTTTGCTGGGGTATATTTCTATTCGTGGGAGGAAAAAAGAGATAACACCCTCAACAAAGCCCAATGCGGTAGAATAAATTCAACCTAAAGAGCACAACAAAGGCCTATTTTCACCCTTGGCATGGGAATGAGATTCCAGGACGTCAACATTCAAAGAGTTTTTTTTTTTTTTTTTGATGGAAAGTTCTGAATTGATTAATGTTCCGCTGGAGAATTTTCGGCAAAACTTCGGTAGAACTCTTTAAAGTTTCGCGGCTATTTCGTTCGGCAATATATTATATTGTGAGGCATAAGGGGTAGGGGATAAAGTGCGCGTGAAAAAAATCCTTTGACATGGATATCAAGGACTTGCTCATTCGACTCTGATAAATGAAATCATTTGCAATCCATATTTGTCTCAAAGTCCTTTGCAGCAAAAGAATTTCAAGTAATTAAAAACCGATTTATGCGGTCGAAAAGTTTTGCAGCCTTTGGGTTTGACCCTGAAAGTTGACGTCTCTATGGCTGGTGGTATATAGTATTAGCACGCCTTTGGACCACAGTCGTAGTTGCAGCACAGACTTCAACCGACCTTTCAGAATAACAAATTAAAGAGTAATTATTTATAAAAGGTTAAGTGTACGTTTTTGGGTAATGCCTGCCACCACCAACAGACGAGATGCCAGCATCGCGCTGTTGTCGTACAGTGGGGTCATGTCAGATAGGGCAGGTGGCCTCAAAAAATAAAAATGGCTGTGAATGGAAGTTTCATAATTTCTCTCTTTAGAAATATATTCCCATAAATTCCCTCCGCTTATTTGCATATTGTTCCCGAGGAAGTTTGCATAATTATCTTGTAGGCATTCACATCAGCTTCCACAAAGCGTTTGCATTTTGTTCTCTAGCGTAGGTTTTGGGGAATAATCTGCCGGCGTTCGCCGCGACGTCAACCATTTCAACCACAACGTATATGCTTCGTCAGGGATTCTCAGGTAAACTCATCGACGAAGGAAATTGCCTTCCGGGAACTACTCGAGGCGGTGGAAATGCGGGAAGCTTATTCCTTGTTTGTGAGTATTATTTATCTTTTTATTTACACCATCACACATTCCTACCACGGTAGATTAAAGGGTTGCCCAATACTAAATAGCCGACTGACTGTAAGGGACAGCAATACCTAACAGGCGATAAAACGTGACACGTATTTTGGTCGGCCATCTTGTTTACCGAAATAGAAATAGAAATGTTTTCAAGTGATTGCAGGAATGTTGGTCGCCGGAACTTGTATTTATTTCCGCTTTACGTAGCTATAATTATGGTTAGAATATCGATTATACCTTAAGTCTGGTTTGTGATCTCATTCTTACGCCTTTATGAGCATTGGCTGCGGTCAAACGGAACTCTCTGTCCCGTCTCGTCCAAAAATACCCGTGCGTGATGGTATAAATGCGGTATAAAGCTGACATTTCCAGAAAGCACACAAAATACAAAAACCTGACTTAATGCGAGGTTTGCATTTCAACTATATTGAACTAAAGGATCTACAACTTAATTACAGACCTCCTAAGTTTATATTGTGTAAATCATCTTCCTTTTAATAAAGTGCACCCCACTGTGCACCACCTTAACGATTAAAGGCTATAATCCTCAACATTTTTTTTTTTCTGGTAAAATGAAGGGAAGCAAAGAGATTCTTTAGTATCAGACAACAGATGTGCAAGCCCGTCTTTATGGGGATTTAATGAAAAATATAAATGAGAGGTTAATGCATTCAATCTTTGGTCCTTTATTGATTTTTTTTTTTTTTTCGGTTGTTTTCCACAGGGTAAGGTTTAATTATATAAACGAAATATGGGAGGGATTTTGATTTCTTATTTACAAAATTAATAACGGCTTGCTTGGAATGGAAACTGCTTTAATTTTAAATAATTTATCAAGTTTTAACGGTCAAACTGATGGGTTGACAAATTAAGGGAGTAGGGGTTGGCAAATTGGAGATTAATTGTAGGCAAAATGAGATATGAAGGTTGTGTAGGGATCTACCACCATCCACAAAACCTATGTCTCTATGTTAAGGCTATAAGCTAGAAAACTAAAGTAAGGTGATATATGGATGAGACTTTTATAGGTTAAAAATCCAGCAAATCACTGGGCGAATTTATTCTCCTAGAAGCTAGATGAATGTATGGTTAATGATGTAGGATTTAACTTGAAAGTAGAAAAGTACGTTAGGTAAAGTAATCCTTTTTTTCGAAATGAGAACGATACAAAATAAAGTGCACGACTGGGTCGAAGAAAACTTTCTCGTTCGTCAAAAGTTTTGTTGGTTGTTTTCTTATTATATTTGGTAGGTAAGTAAACATCTGAGAAGCAACGTGGCTTCACCAACCTCAACAAATAATCGAATTGATTGGCTGAAATACGAAGGACATTGCGATATAGTTCAGGTTCTTCTTCGCGCGATTCGAGCAGTAATTCATCACAAAATCCACTCTTCTCGCGACGGCTCAACCACCTCTTTTGGTAAATATTCCGCTTTCGTTGCGTTGGCTCGTAATCAAGATCGTCGTCAGTGCTTTCCAGTATACACGCTGCCAAATACACCGTCTCCGCAATTTCCATCATCATCGCAAAATTCCTTTTCGACATTTTGTATTTATTATAATTTTTTTTTTTTTTTCACTGCTTTTTAATTTAATAAAGTCGTAGAACACCTACGCGTCTTCGCCGAGAGAAAAACACCAAATGGCAGTAGCTATATTTTTGTCATTGGTCATTACCGTCTGATCGCAAAGCAGATAAATGA
The DNA here is from genome assembly GCA_946477585.1 of Cheilosia urbana. Classification (NCBI taxonomy): domain Eukaryota; kingdom Metazoa; phylum Arthropoda; class Insecta; order Diptera; family Syrphidae; genus Cheilosia; species Cheilosia urbana. The sequence goes on along the minus strand of OX297854.1, from coordinate 9,608,337 downwards.
CGCGAAATTGAAATAATAGAAAAGGTGACATTTGCCATTTTGATGAGGCATGTCATTACCGTGTGATCGCCATTTTTTCGCTCGACATTTAGTGGCATCCCAACGGAAAATTCTAATGTGGTTTTCCATTGGGACCACCAGAAATCTTTTTCAGATCTCAGATTTTACTGTGCTCATGGAACGCGCAACGAGATTGATCTGCTTTTGTAAATGGATTAGTGCGTTAATTGACAACAATATCAGCTGTTCAAATGGCATTCGTTTTTGGCTAAATCACAAATGGATATCGACCTGAAAAATGTTTCGCCTGTTGTAGATACAAATGAAGTATTATTGGTGATTTGTAGTCTTCAGATGACGAGGAAGACAATGAAGATAATAATTCCTCCGAAATAATATCCATAGCTATTTATATATTTTGTTATTTTGGTTTTCACGAAACTTTGCGCATTTGCCTCGAAAGCAAACTTCTTAAACTGACGTAAAACAGCTGTGCAAATTAAATTGGTGTGTGTAGATCTGAAAAAATATCGAGATCTGCAAAAAGTGCTCCGAATCGAAAAAAAGATTGATTTTTCGTCCCAATGGAACGCGAAAAGTGATTTAGATCAAAAAAAAGATTGATTTTTTGTCCCAATGGAAAACCACATAAATGACGCGCAGTGTCCGTCATTTGATTTTGGGACAAAAATGACGATGATAGTCATTTCGTGTGATCGCCATTTTTTGACGAAAATTAAATGACGAATCGTAGCTTTAATGTCTCTCTGATGCGACATTTTTTCCTGACGTCAAGGCGCCATTTCAATGACACAAAAAAATGACCGTGTAGTCGCAGCTTAACAATTCAAGTCGATTTATAAACGACATTTTTCGTTAATCACGCCAATTGCCTTAGACGTAATTGAATTCAAAGAAAAATCCGTTTAATAAAAGACCGCGCTCCACCGAAGCATTTATAACGTAGTAATAATTTTTTTTGAAAATTATGTGGCGCCCTTGACAGCATAAATACAATAAATAAGATAGCGAAAAGTTCGGAAACGATGTACCTTGAACCCACCCATTTCGCTGAGTTTAGCCGAACGCAGACCTTTTCACTAGCTGCGGTTGCAAAAGTTCGCGAATATCTCGTTCGCGCTTCGCGATCTCTGGCAAGTGTCATCTTCATTGTACATTCGATAATTCCCTTTGGGTTTGGGCATTGGCGATGGCGATTGCACTTTTTCTAATTTTTTTTTTTCGTTTGTTTCGCCAATTAATTTATTAAAATAGTAGTTTAATAGCGATAACTATATCATAAATAATTTTTGCAACAATACATATCTGCGCACTTTAATTGCGTAAAGTAAATAGGTGTTCTAATAAACTCTGGATGACTAGCTCCACGTCAAACTAATGTCAAACTTTGTATAAAAAGAAAAATCATGAATCACTGGCGATTCGCCAGAGACCACCTGGATCCTGGATGACGGAAATTCGAAAATACAGAGGAAGTAAAGGGTGATTTTTTAGCTGGTTTGGTTTTGGCAACACTGGTTTTGACAGCTGACGTGTGTTTAGTACCTTGTGTCACTGTCAAACAGCTTCAGTTTGGTTTGCAATTTAACCATGGATCGTCTTACAAATGAACAACGCTTGCAAATTATTGAATTTTACTATCAAAATTCGTGCTCGGTTCGAAATGTTCATCGCGCGCTGCTTCCATTTTATGATCGGCATTCTCGACCTTCTGAGCAGTCTATTCGGAAGATTGTGACCAAATTTCGCACCAAATTTACTTTGTTGGACATTAAACCACCAACACGTTTACGTACTGTGCGTAGTGAAGAAAATATTGCGGCCGTATCAGCTAGTGTGACAGAAGACCGCGAAATGTCGATTCGGCGCCGTTCCCAGCAGTTAGGCCTTTGTTACAGCACTACGTGGAAAATTTTGCGGAAGGATTTGTGCGGAAAGCCTTTTAAGATACAGCTTGTGCAAGAACTAAAGCCAGCCGACCTACCACAACGCCGAATTTTTGGTGAATGGGCTCTTGGAAAGCTGGCCGAGGATCCGCTTTTTTATCGAAAAATTGTGTTCAGCGATGAGGCTCATTTTTGGTTGAATGGGTACGTAAATAAGCAAAATTGCCGCATTTGGAGTGAAGATCAGCCAGAAGCATTGCAACAGCTACCAATGCATCCCGAAAAAGCCACTGTTTGGTGCGGTTTATGGGCCGGCGGCATTATTGGGCCATATTTCTTCAAAGATGATGCGAATCGCAGCGTTACTGTCAATGGTGAACGCTACCGAGCGATGATAACAAAATTTTTTTTACCCGAAATGGAAGTTCTTGACTTGCATGATATGTGGTTTCAACAAGACGGTGCCACATGCCACACAGCACGCGAAACAATGGCGCAATTGCGAGGCGAGTTTGGTGAACAGTTAATTTCACGTTTCGGGCCGGTCAATTGGCCGCCTAGATCGTGCGATTTGACACCATTAGATTATTTTTTGTGGGGGTATGTCAAGGCTAATGTGTATAGGGACAAGCCCGCTTCGATTGACGCACTGGAAGCCAACATCCATGCATTCATTCGTGAGATACCGGCCGATATGTGTGAAAGAGTATGCCAAAATTGGACTCAGCGGATGGACTACCTGAGACGCAGCCGCGGTCAACATTTGCATGAAATTATCTTTAAACATTAAATTGCAAGGTTCAAACTATCGATTCAAATAAATATTTCATTCATTTTTTCGAATTTTTTGTGTTTTTTTTTTTTTTAAAAGTTCTAAACCTCTTAAAAAATCACCCGTTATATGCAGATGCATAGAAGACGATAGTTCGAATCTTGCTTGAGGAACAATATGCAATATAAGAAAAATGTGACTATAAGACTTTCTATTTAAAAATAAAGATACCAGATGACACTTATCGCTTCCAAATTCAAGAAAATTTATTGATTCATTTACCGACATGCAAAAAGTTTCCAAAATAATCATCCACCACTCTATCCGGTTGCAAATAATGTTTATACTCCAATATTGACGCAATATCTTCAATCATTAAAAACGAACCCAATAAGTTCAGCTTATTTTGAATTTGGAAAAAGAACTTGAGAAGATCTGTAAACAACTCAATGTAGTAAAAGATTGGCTGAAATTGTTTGTTTCCTTCCAAGATCTGACTGGGCAAACTTGTGTCAATTTTTGCCATTGATCGGTCGAAAAGGGTGCATTTCTCTCTTAAATAATGCAACGATGCGGTCATTTTACTTCTAAGTAAAGTAAAGTTTTCACAAGTGACCTCGGAGGTAAATAAAATCTTACCTCGACACATGAAGAAGTTTCTTCTTTGAATTGAATTCTTCCATGACATTCAGTCTTTCTCTATTCACTATATAATCGGGATATGGACAAATGCAAGGAACCCCTCTGTTTAGAATAGGATTGTGAGAAGACAGAAGACTCATAGTATGCATTTTCCGCAGCGACTTACCTGGTCAATACAATAAACCGCTGACTTAGAACCCACATTTCATCAATAATGTCCATCTGCTTACTCGTTGTTGATTTCAATAATACAGAATGCCTCAGAAATAAGCTCTCCAAGGTTAGTAGATCTTTTCTTACCGACTCGCATTCAAAATTTAAACCAAACTTCTGTTTGAATGCACTCATAATGAATTTAGTTTTATTTTACCCAATGATGTATTTTTTCTCTTTGACTGACATTCAAAACATGGAGTTCTATCTCACTAAACCACAAGTGGGTCTATAATTTTCACGAGCTTCAGGAAAATCCTCCACTTAAACGCACAACCAACAACCTATTCGAGTTGAATTTGTAATGGCATCGCAACTCTGTTGAATAAAAACATAAACGCAATAGCCATCCAATGTGTGCCCAAAAAAACAAACAATTTTATAGAAAAAACAAGAACCGAAGCCATCAGTCTCCCAAAATGACAATCGCGTTCGCGAAAAACATGGATATGCCCACAGCACTGATATGTGACAGAACAGGACAGTGGAGTCGAGATTGCGGAATACATAATGTCGTAAATCTGCGCATGCAAATGCTGCGATGATGAAAACAACCATATGCACATCGCCCTGACAAGGATACAGGCAAATAGGTGATGATGTAATCATAGGAATGACATTATAACAATGAGGCTCCACGATGTAATTATCCTGACGTCGCAATACGTGTGAACGTGGGTCAGTCAAACCAGGTACGAGTTCGTTTATGCAAATTTAATGCGGATGAATGCCGAAGATAAAATCATATGACATCATTCCAAACCTTTTTTAAATAAGGCACTTCTTCCTTTCGGTTAGAGAGTTGCCTTTGGGAGATATGAGAGTAGGATACTCTTGCCTCAAATGTCGATTATAAAGTCCTTACGATTGCATATTTAGATATAGGTAGTAACTCGAATCGAGTATCCTCAAACAGCACCAAGCAAAATCGCAATCTTCTGATTCAATCATTTTTGGGTTCTCCCTTAAGCTCTGGAAGATTTTAATCAATTTATACTCGTATAACAAAAAAGTGCTCAGTTACACAAAACCTCTGGAATTAGTCAAATCATCATCCAGTATGAGAATACCCAATTTTCCCCGTGGCACTAGTTAAAAACGCACACATTGTATTATTTTCATTTCCGTCAGAACTCTGATCAAAAAGACATACCTAGGGAAAAAAAACTCATAAGCCCTTTACAAAGATACCCCCATCTGCACACATAAAATTTTCATCAAGTGGATACTCAATTGGACGAAATTGACCTGTGTGTGCTGAGAAAGGACATACCAACTAACCATCACCGTCGCCAGTGTAAAGAGTATCTCGATAGTGCTCTGGCATCCTTGCCGCACATCATATTTATTGGATAAATTCAAAAACTTTGTGTTATTTGATGATGGGGCCAAGCAAGGATGTTGTAGTTGCTGTGCTCTCTAAATGGAAACATAAATTGGGGTTCAAGTAAATTGATCGGGGGGGAAATGCAATTTTGTTAGGAAATATTAAAAGCAACCAAGCGTTTACCATCGGGATGATGGTAAGTTGCTGAACGAACGGGGGAATACTTCTTTACTTCAGTATTTTTCTTTTCTTTTTAATCTTTTTCCAGAACAACGAGGAGTGGTGCATACAGCCTTGAGTTTGTAATAGGAAGCAAGTATTTATCGGAAAGTTGTTTTTCGATTGGATGGTCTGTTCATGCTTTGACTGCAAATCAAAAGCATTTCAAATTGTACAGCATCAGGGGTCCTATAGAGCTTACCACAACATTTATTTGAATTCTCTTGAGTTGTTAAAGGGTTTGGCAGCATTTATACCAAAATTCCATCATAAACGTATACTTCTTCACCGAAGGTCAACCCAAGTACTATTTTGTTGTACGTACCTACAAATAAATCGCAGTCATCTCTCACACGTTGCATCCATTCTGGTAACAAATGCAAATTGCCTTAACCCATTTCTCCTACCGCATTTATTAGTAGGGTGTGGGTGTACAGGTGCCAGGAGGCAATGGCAATCTATTTAGTTGGGAGAAAATGCACGGCAGCGAAGCGAGCGACACGTCTAATTCCATGTAGGACGCGGTGTAAAGCTTTCCAAGCTGCAAAACATAAATCTTCCAAGCTCACATCGAATGATGACCATGAGTGAGGGTGTGGTATGTGGTACAGAATGATCGTTATCTTCACATGCATTCATCACCTCATGTCTCAGGTTAAGTCAACCGTTAATGTTGAAATGAAAAAATGACAATTTTTCAAATGCATTAACATGGCTTACTTAATACGGACAGGGACAGGGACAGGGAAACAGGAATTGTTACGCTGTGCTATTGAAAAAAGTTTCTTCTCAAGATGTAAGGGTTTTGTATAGAGTTGGTAGCAGGTATGCAGCTGTTTTCAATAGGACATCTGTCGTCATCTGTGCATCATGGTTGAACTGTTTTGAGTGTGAATATTATGGCAAGACCACAAAAATATTTGCAGCGTAAGTTGGTAATGCTTCTCATATTTTAGTATTAGAAGATCACTAAACCCAACATAAGGATAGTAAGCTTCACCAAACGCAATCACGCGCCAAGAAACCTATGGCTACAAGCAAGATCAAGATCAAAGCCCAAGGAAATGCGATAAAATGACAGAAACAGTTAATAAAAACTACGAAAAGATGAGTAGCTAAATAAAAAGTAGCATGAAAGATGAAGTGCTACACAATAAACGAACGATTTGCAAACGTCGCGTCAACGAAGAGCTGCAAAACTACCAGACGCCTCTGAAACGCCACAACACGCCAAAATCTGTACAATGAAATGTGGCAGATCTACCTAGATCCCACGAAACGCTACAAGGCATGGCGAATCGAAGCAATAACAGAAACGAACATGGCGGTAAAAAAAAACACTCCGAATCGCCATACAGTGCGACGAAACGATACAAAACGGCACGTACGAAGAGCTACGAAATACTACAAAACAACGATAAGCAGGGCGTAGCTTATCCAATGCATTGGTCCTGTATCAGAGAATAGTGAGACACCAAAATATTCTTAAATATCTTGGAAGTAGCTTCCAAGTGTCGTAATTTTAAACTCAGAGAAACTAGTAAAATAAGCAAAAAATTAGTTTAGTTCTTATATGTTTATTATAGTCAAGAGCCTAGGAAAAAATGTATAAAAAAATAAGACCAAAGAGCATCATCTTATCCCGAACATCCACGACAACCACAATGCACGCACTCGACCACACGTCCCTCTTCTAGCTTTGACTTGGGCACCCTACAAATGCAGTTTGTTCCGAAATTCGTATCTCTTGTTTGAATACAACGCAGGCAGCAAAGATTCTCATAGCCGGACTTCTTCCATTTGGCTATCAAGTTGGGATCAGCTATTTTCTCCTTCAAACAGTAATCATAAAGCTCGCGGCTAATGGCCTTCCGACGATAGAACAAATCGTAAATGTATCTTGACTTTTGATGATGAATCTTGAAGATTGGCCACAGTGACTCGTTGATACGCTTTCCCTCATGGGGTTCCGTTTCAGCTGAAAGAATAATGTTGGATATTTGTTCACAAAACGAAATGAAAGATTAAACTTTACCTTCACGCATTTTCTGTTCCAATTCCTCCAGTGTTGGTTCTATCAACTCCCAACCGTCTGGTGGTGGTTTTCTGCTGCGTTTAACTTTAGGCATTTCTTTTTACTATAGGTTTTTAAATTGGAATTAACTGAAAACTATGAAAATAAATATTTTCAGATTACTATTTGTGGCAAATTTACCGCCGTCAGATTAAAAAATGACACAAGTGTGTTTTTTTTTTTTTTTTTTGTAAATGTCAGTGAATGGGTGCGTTCCCGAGATAAGAGCTGAATAGTCGTAAGCTAATGTTACACTATGACTTATAGTCATAGCGCAGTTGCAATTGCAAATTTTTTGCCATAACAGTCATCTGGATAGGTAAAGGACTATTCCGCTAAGAGCGAGCCACAAAAGTTTGGAATTCTAAATTTCGTTATTTAATCTGTTTATTAACTTATTTTCTTAATACATTTTAATGGGATTATTATTTATCCTCCATTATCCTTCACTTGGAATAGTAAAATGTTCAATTTTCTGTTCATAAATACATCAAAAGTGAATTTTCGCATTTCAGCAATTCGTTCGCTTGCCTCATGTGAATAGTCGTTAGTTAACTCCTTCGCTGTTAAAGTTTACATTTTTGTGTTTAATATGGCTCAGATGAACATATTGGAAGTCCTAATCAATCGGATGTTTCACTCAGACAATAATTATTGTTAAGGTGAATATATCAAACTTTCTACCGCCATAGCTCAGTTGTTAGTTTAAGCTTCGTTCTTCTACTGTGAAATTAACTAGGCGAAAATGTCATAAAAATGAAAAAGAAAAACACTAAAACAAAAGCTAATGAGAAACCAAAGTCTAGTATTGTGGTTATTATTAATTTATGTATATACGAAAAACTGCAATTCCACAAACTATTATATTAATCGATGTAACCAAGTTTAATTTGTATTTCAACAACAATGTGCTGCAAAAAAAAAAAATTATTGCGTTATAGCAAGTGGCATCAGCGCCATCTAAACGTAAGCACTTGTAGCTGTTGGAAATTTCTTCATCCCTACATTTGACAGTTTTCATTCAAGAAAAATTTATTTGTCAAACTTTCACTACGCGAAGTCACACACGAAAATTTTCGCAAAAATATTTTCGTCTACAAATCCCTGGCCACTGATCAAAAGTTAGAGTAAAAACAATTAAAATGATCACACAGTGATTTGCATCCAACAGGCAGTGTACAGTGTGCAGTGCAATGCAACAAATTTAGAAGCACAAATCAACAAAAGAAAAGAAAGAAAAACCTTCAAGTGCGTGAGAAAACAAAAACAACACTCAGCAGTTATATAGACTGGCTGCTTCTTGAATGTATTATTGTAATGAAAAAAATTGTGATATGCTAAAGGGGCAGTACTCGCCTATTTTTGACCAAAATAAATAACAAGTGTGCGGTAATCCTAATCTCAGGTGTGCCATAAAGGCGTCAACACACATGCGGCAGCAATTGTTACATCCGAATGCAGGAAATAAATCATTCAGGTTCGTACCAACACATTTATCAATCAATGATGGAAACAGGGGCTTCCATTGCAAGCGTCGTCACCTATTTCTCTTTTTTTCCGTTGTTTAATTGAATTTCACTGCCTGTACTCTGTACACCACAACTTCTCAGAACAGTCAAATCAGCATCAGAATAAGCTCCCAAGTTTACAGAAGCAATTGATTTGCGCTGCCATTGTCTCGCTGTTATTTTGCTTGACGCTGGATGGATGTGGGAGAAAATCAATTCGCGGTACAGCGAAACGCGGAAGAACGTTCGTTCGAATGGGCGTTGTGTGTGACGGGAGGGGTGAACACTTTGAACAAGTGCCTGGTACTGCTTTTGCTATGAGTGCTACATCAATTATCAGCGCGTCCAATGGGGCAGTAACTCGTTAAATTTAAATATTTTTGTTTTCACTTTTTTTTTTTTTTTGTTTTTTTATTCCTCTTATCTCTCTGCACTGATCGAAGCGAGTTGAAAATGCAAATGACCTTAGTCGAGATTTCGATTGTTGCAGATCAATGGAAGCGTTGTCATGCCCTGATGATGTGTATGAGTTGCCAATTCCAGGAAGGCGACAGTGTAAACCAGTGTAAACATTGATCTCCGGATGTGTTGTGTGAAAAAAAAATGAATAGAATGTCACATTGGGAGTACAGCGGGGCTAAGCAGTTGGTCATCGTTTCGATTTTAGATTTTGTTTGCTAAAGGGAACTACACGGTTTTCGTTTAGGGAAATGTAAGTTGGTTTGCTATATTTGAAAATCTTTCTGAGGAGACCATAAATTTGTCTGGAACCAAAAACATCCTTGTTGAAGAGAAGCCCTTTCAGAATTCATCTTGGAATGTCTTACTTAAAGGTGAATAGAGTTTTTGATGCAACAAACCTGGATGATACTGCACAGTCAAACAAGGGAACGTTTCAACTTGATGATGGTCAATATCCCACTGTCAGGCACAAAAAATCTCCTTATAAACTACCTACAACAACTTGTAGTTTTCTATTGTCCTTTACTAGGTTTGTTCCCATACTTTCTATGCACGAAGATCTTTTGACTTAAGTTTTGAGTATATTCATTATGAGCGTCTAGTCCTTTCTGAACGGCTTTTAAAAATAGCACTGCAGCTGATATAGGTAATGAACTAAAAATATTACTTCGCTATTCCAGTGAATCTATTCGGATGAAAAAAAAACACATGCATACATCGTAAGCCGTCCAATAAACAGAAACCGTGATCGTGATACATAACTTCTCACTCAAACTTAAGAATGCGCTGGAACAATAACTTTACTGCTCATCCGCAAAGTGCCGTCCGAAGCACGCACACATCTGAGTAGGAGTGCTCTACTCTCAACCTATAACCATTTTCTCTACGTGATTCTTTTTCTATTTATCGAACAAATAACGCAGCCAGCCATTCACTCTGAAATGCCCAACTCTGACGGCGGTCGTCACACTTACACCTTGTGTTCTACATGTTCCTCCTCCTATCGAAATGTGTCATTTGTGTATTTTTATTCCGCCGGAACAATACAATGTCGTTGTCGCAACATAACACCTACAATTTAATCACAAATCGATCGATTGTTTGTTTTGTATGAGCCACTTTTCGGTCCGCCTCGTGGCTTTGGATGTGGCACTTATGCTGCGCTCTGCATAATGAGCATGGTCTACATATAGTCATGAACATGTTGCTCTACGTTCAGCAGCGCATTATTCAATATCCATTTTCATGATGATACGAGTACATCGTACAGACTTCTTGATGTTAAGTGCACCGAAGCTAGAGTTCACACAATTCGGTGTACACTGTGAAATGCCGACGTCAAGATAGTGAGCGGACTGGTAAGATGCAGTTTGTCACTTGGAGTGGCTTTATTGTTGGTTTTGTGTGAGGTAATTTTGTTTGTAACATTTTGAAATTGCTTCTTGTTGATGGAGCGGAAGCACTCAAATCGTCGCTAGAATGCAGAACTAGTCTAAGTCCAAAATTTCGAAATTTACGAGTTTTACATAAGAAATAAACTAAAATAAAAATGCTTTTCAAAAATCTGTTGCCGTTAAGATAGAGCTCAAATAAATAATGTACCTAATGTCTTTCACGCCAAGGTGTTTCATATAATTGTTTAGAAGTAAATAAATTTTCAAATTTAAAAAACGCTCTACTGAATTTTTGTTTAAGGACTTAGTCTAGTTCTGCATTGTAGTGACGAAATGTGCAGCTATTGGAATGATATTTTCAGCAGGTCGCCTTTTGACAATTGAGATGTTTGTGTGATGCTCATGTTGGTATTTAATGCGATTAATTAAATTAATCAATTAGGAATGGAATTTGAAGAGTGCTTTGCTTACGCATAAATGAGAGTCACCCTTGTGCCGACACAATCCGACTTTTGAGAGCTTTCCTCGTTTTTATTTATAAACTTGCTACAACTTCTGTCCTGACTCGTGTTGCCGGCAATAGACCTCAGTCATGCCCAACTCAACACAGTCAGAACTTGTCCTACCTGTACTCCGTGTTAACCTGTTCGTATCTACTATTTCTCATTTCAGTATTTTAGATTTGCTCAACTCATCAATCCTTTCCTCGTTGTTAACTTAAAACATTCACATCACACACGCCATGGACCCGGAGAGCGAAGGCAACCTGTTGGAGATTATGGATCTGGCGCGCACCTTGCGTCAGGAACAGCTCTTCATACAGCACGAACAGGCGGCATTTGCCAGCCTGGCAGACACATTAGCTTTGAATTCGTCGCAAATAGCTCAGGTTAGTTACGCTTACGATATTCCTCAAACAGTCATTTGTAGAACACCACACCGCCCATATAGCTCGGCTACATTTGTGCCCAACAAAGACAGAACCTCAATGATCTTATCATCTCGCGGCCAGAGTCCGGACCGTCGGTCTGTTGCTCTCGCGCCAACTACCTGGAAAATACAAAATTTGTCGATGCCAACAAGGCAAAGTCACTCAAATACGAGGTAAGCACAGGATTGCGCCTAATTTGGCCACACTAAAGTGTATTTCTCTTGTTTCAGTACGTAATTGCGTATGTGGAACTGTTCAACTATCTTTATCGTACTCCGTATGTGTTGGCGATGACCCTTGCCACCGGCGATCGCATTCCGGAGATAACTCCAAGTCAAATGAATTCCGTAAACCATACCATAGCCAGTGGACTCTACGGCAATGCAATCCACACAAGGGATGTGGAAATGCTGCTGAAACTCCTGAGAGAACTAATCGAGATTCAAATCGTGGTCAACGAGAATCCCAGACGGATGTTGCGTGCCGGATCATCATCCTTTGCGAGGCTGTTTCATCGCTTGAATGAATCGATGTTTTCGGCGAAGATTTTCCTTACAGCCGCGCTGCATGAGCCGCTGATGAACGTCCTTGTCGATAGCGAAACGATGCTAGATGTCGATCCCGACAAAGTGCTGAAGAATTTCAACAGTAAGGAGCGGCTAAAGAGGTTCGGTGAGGACACGTCGCCCGAATACCAGGAGAAAGTTCAGAAATTCCGTGATGAGATCATCAACAAGCTGCACAAGCTGGCCAGCTCGTTCATCGCCAGTCTCACAGCCAATTGGTCTCTGTTTCCATCAACGCTTCGTTGGTTGATCCAAACCATGTGTCACCAGCTGAAGCAAGCGCATACCGATGAGAAGGACATTAACGAAATAATCACTGATATGGTGTTCACGCATTTTGTCTGTCCGGCTATAGTCAGCCCGGACATTTTTGGCATCATAGACGCTCCGATCTCCGAGCTGGCTCGATTCAATCTGATACAGATCGGCCAGATTATCCAGATGCTTGCCCTCACGAAGTACCAAGATGTGGATCCCAAGTTCAGTGAGGTGTACCAGTGCTTTGACGCGAACGTGGTCACAAATCTGTTGGATTTACTCCTGGTGAGTAGTTCTGGAGAGGATGTGGTGGCCATTCGATCGCAACAGAGTGATTTCGAGCGCGCACATCTCCTGATCACTCAGACGGAGTTGAACACCTTCGTGGAGTTCTTCAGAGTTCTGATGCAGAACGATGAGTTGGTGTTGCTGGAGGATGATCGACAGAAGCTGAAGAAAATAATCGATCAGATACCAGAGCATGTGCAGGTCAATGGCGATGTTCCCAATCCTGTGTGTACCGAGTTCCCACATCGCTCCAAGCAGGGCCTGATGCATCTGGGCAAGAGCACGAAGAGCAAGCTTTCGAAAAGCCTCAGTAATGGCTCGAGTATCGCGACGAATGGTCACTCGCCTTCGCATTCGCCTCCTTCGAACCATTCGCTGGAGGACAACGAGCAGGTTTTGGTGTTCCGGATTTGCATCTCCGATGACAACACACTGCAACCGCTGACGGAGGAAGAAGTCCTCAAGATGAACGCTATCGGTCAGGAAATCACCGATGATGCGGCCAACATTGAAAAGCTCGAATCGGATGGAATTGATGGGCCGCTGCTAAGGCCTCTGCATGCCAAGACAACTCGATTTTCGCTGTCGCATGATGACGCTTCAATTGGCAATTCGGATAATCTCGAAGCAGTGAGCGAGGCTCCCAGCAATCACTCAGTGACGAGCTCACTCGAACTGGAGGAGAACGATCAGAATGACAATCTCTCGGATATGGTGTCAGCGAACGTGTCTGGCCGAGGAACACCCAACATATCTGGCCGCGATACACCTTCATCTCAAGTAACAGACGGGGAATCTGTGACAAATGTAATTCCAACCCCTCAAATGGCCAAACTGCTCTCGAAAGCCCGCTCGGACATTGAGGATAAGTTCTGCAAGTTCGAGATCAAGAAACTCATCGAAGGCGACGAAACTGTGTCCATCATATCTGACACCTGGAGCACAGACGTGTTGGCGAGTGACTCTGAAACTTTGGATGCGAATGAACGAGACCGAAAGTTTTCAACGCCGCTTATTCCATCTGCGGTGGTCTTGCCAGGCGATAACAATTTCGATCTTCTGTCGAACGCCAGGCCACAGATAGGAACAAACTACTTGGACGCCTCGGAGACCCGTTCTGAGTCCAACTGGAGCACAGACGTTCTGGCCAGTGATTCGGAGAAACTCGCCGAAGTCGATACCGATGATAATCTAAGTATCACCGCCAAGTCCGACATCACTAATGCATCAGTGGCAGATCAGCAGTGCACCCCGGACTCGCCATTCTTCGCCCCACGCGCAGTCAATGTAAATTTTCACACCCCAGAGTCGCCAGCTGGATCGGTGGCTGGAGCACCAAACGGTGATCCCTCCCAGGACTCGGCCTTCTTCGACGGCACTGACTATCAGGCAATCTCGTCACTAGCTCGAAGCTCTGTTCGCACAACGAACCAGTATACGGGGGAGAATAGCTTCCAGCAGAATTACAAGAGCGACAGGGAGTCGTTCTTGTCGCCCCGAATGAGGCGTCAAAACTCCGCTGAAAGCAGTATCTCCAGTCAGAGCCTGAACATGGATGACAAACCGTCCACATCGAGGCCGAGGAAATCACACACATCGGTGAAGGATCTCATAGACTTTTCCGACTTTGGCGAAGACGGCGCCATTGGCCTGGAAGACAAGGTAATGCCTGCAAACGAAGAAGAAGGCGGTGAGCCGTTCAGTGACATGTTCGAAGCAGTGATCCATCGTAGGGTGAGCAGCGAACAAAGATCCGCTGTCTTTGACGGACGACGCAATGGCATCAGAGAAATGAAAAACTCCACAGATACCACCGAGTCCACCATCAAAATGCGACGCCACCAGAGTCTGAACTACGAAAACCACGAGATAATAGTGAACAAAAACTTGCACAGGCTCAGCATGAAAAACTCGTCCGTCACTGACGACGTGAAATCACAACAGCAACAGGGCCGTCTCAACGACGAAATGATGCTCGTCCTAAAGACCGAGGAACTGAGCTTAAACGGCGCTTCGACGTCGACTGCCAATGGGCCAGTGCCACCCGGTCCATCGTCGGTTACAACAAAGCCAACAAAATCCACGGGAGCCATTCCCAAATCGATAAGTTTCGACGCATCGGCAGATAAATCTGCACGCAGTATGCAGTTGCGCCGGTTGCAGCAGGAACACACGCTGAGAGCTACTGTCACATCAACATCCAGCAGTGCAGCTGTGGCCGCCGTCGTCAATGGCTCGGGCATCTTCAACAAACTAAAGCAGGGTTTCTTTAAGAATCGTCGCGGCAACAAGAGCCGACTGACCACGGACGACTTTCCAAGTCGCAACGTGTCATTCAGCACCAACGCCGAGACACTCGAGTTCAACGATGTGTCTCTGCAGGTTAATCCCGTGGTGGCGGGCAATGACACGCCCTACTGTGATATCAACGAAGACATTCTGGCCAAGTATCGACGCAAAGTTTCCACATCGAGCGAGACGACTAATTCCGACTCCACGGGCAACAGCTGTCACGTCAATCGCAAGAACTCGTCGGACAATGAAACAAGGTTTGTTCGGCACACACCACAAATAGCCATCTGCTGAAATTCGTTTTTGCTTTCAGAATTCCGAGTGTCATCCTCCATGACAAAGTGGTCGCCTTCAATATGGTCAAGCGAAAGGTTCGCACAGTCTTGTCCAAGACTGATCTGCACACAGGTGACTTTCGGCACACCACAGTGAGTTCACTTGCATATGTCATTTGCTCATTTGATTGACGGTTGTTCTCTTTTGCAGTTCGCCAATGCCTCACCCTTGCTTACATATCTCCAAATTCAGTTGGCGCAAGCCATCAATTTGCAGAATTTCCGACAAATCTCCAACGTGTCCGAGGCGATACGATGCCTGGGCACACTAGATGCGCCTCAACATCAGCAGCTTATGGAAGAGCTGCAGAGCGACATTCTCAAGCGGCAGAGCTACCTGCAGTACCTAATGCGGTACCGTCAGAATCTTCTCTTCATAATGGAGAACCTCGATCAGTTCGAGGAGCGTCTACGGAGCGAAAGGCTGATGTGCAACAGGCATTTGGTCGCAGTGTGCGTGCGAATGTTCCTTGAGAAGCGAGAGGCGCGAATCGAGGCTTTCCAAGAGGAGTTCGGCAGGCTCACAGCCGTCGATGATAAGATCGATTTGCTCCATGAGTTTATGGAGAGTTTGCTAAGCGAACTGGCCGACGGGGGACTACTGCACGGAATGGCCGAGTGGCAGCTGCAGGAGGCGCGCGTGTCCATTGAGAGAGTCCTGCTGCAGAGATTGTATCAACAAGTGATGTTCCCTAACGATGATGGCGATATTTCGAGAGATAAGTAGGTGCAGCGAAAATGTTCCACACATATTTAGCTAACGTTGTTTTTTTTTTTGTCCAGTGTCCTGCACGACCACATTCGAAAACTCCAGCGAGTTATTAACCCGTCGCATGCCGCCTTGAGGATACCGCAAGAGTATCTAACCGAGGCTCCGTGGACATTTGCCCAGCAGCAGTTGTCCTACATTTCTGCCTACAAGACTCCACGCGAGAAGCTGCAGTGTGTTATCAGGTAAGCTGATTTCGATTAAGCACTTGAATCACACCCATCCTCTCCCGGCGCCCTTGTAATATTCCCATTTACTTGAATGCTTGCAGATGCATTTCCAGTATAATGAACCTTCTCCAGATGGCTTGCGATCGAATTCCGGCTGCCGATGATTTGCTACCAGTTCTTATTTATGTTGTGATCAAGGTATATACTCCCATCCGACCACTTCTCCGTCGATTTCAATGCGTTTTCCTCTCCTTCTAGGCCAATCCGCCCTACCTGCTCTCAACAATCGAATACGTCACCTGTTTCATTGGCGACAAACTCGACGGCGAGGAGCAGTTCCATTGGACCCAGTTCTGTTCGGTCGTTCAATTCATCAAAACCATGGATTACTTGGAGTAGATCTCCGGTCCCTTTCACACACACACACACACCCACTCACTTGTTTTTATATATTGTGTATTTTTTGTTCTAAAATGTATTTAAAAGAAAGAAAAAACCCTTGTTACACGTTACCAGATTTACCTTTAAGAAGAAATTGTTATTTTTTTTTTTTTACAATTATGTATATCCGTTCTCAGATTTAGTTTCCTGCTGAACAGTGCAAACCAGAGATATTAGAAAAACAAAACAAATTTGTTTCAATAAAACGTGTTTTTTACATTTTTCCAAAAAGATAGAAACTAAAATTTAAATAAAATCTCGAGACGAAATGCAAACAGTTGTAACAATGCAATAACTAAATATTAAGTTAGATAACTACAACACCCTTGATTATGTAAAGTTATGCAACCGATACAAAAAAAAAAAGCAAAAATAACCATACCATGATAAAGCAGAGAACAAATGGAATTTTAATAAATAGAATTGGGGAGACATGTAGCAAATCAGTAGAAGAACATTTTAAATGAGCTACGCGCAGAGGATGATTGGAAAAGAGCCAGATAAATATTACTCGGATATTTTTTCGATATTTATTATTATTCGTAAAAAAACAGAAAACTAAATAAATATATATGACCAAAGCGAGTGTGTTTTTATGTCTTCTAAAGTTTAATTGCCATTAAAGGATTCCATAAATGATGGTGTTTTTATTTTTGGTTACTTAGTCGGTTATTCAACTGTTGGAAGAACGTTGTTGTTGATACGGTCATTGGCATTGTTTTATTGCTGCTGCAACAACTTATGCCGAAAATACACTTAATATCGAAGAAATGTTGCGTCATAAAATTGCTAACTAGCTCTTGCAGAAGCTAATGATTATTCGAACGGTTGTTGTTTAGTTATTTTTATTTACTCAGCAAATGGCAAATAAAAGTTGTTTCATTTGTAGATTGGGAGGTATCAATTCGAAAACAGATTTCCAATTTGGGTCCTTTTCAAATCGCCATCCATAAAAGGTTGTAAATACACACGTATTTCACACTCTTGACTGTGAAATTCGGCCCTAGCGAGCCACCCGTCGGAGGGGAAAATTCTTCGCAACACATACTCCTTCGGAGGCTCAAATTGCATTCGAGGTGCTCGACTTCGGAGGAGAAATAAACAATTGCGATGGCGCACCGCACCGCACTCTAAATCATGAACAAATTCCGTAACCAATTTCTGTCGGAGGATATCGGGACCTAGCTGTCAAAAATTTAACAAAAAAATGCTCTTCATCGCACTTCAACGTAATTCGCCGATATTCTTTAAAAAAAATGTCGGAAAAATTCTCCGAACAATTGTTACGAATCGTATAAAATCGGAGAATTTTCCGTTCCGACGGATAGTTCGCTAGGGCCGATTATTCGAAGTCGTTCGCCACTGCCTGGCTTATACACAACATATTGAAAAACAAGTTACAAACAGCACATCTTCCCAACAAAAACAAATCAAGCAAATATGTTGTTTTTAAGGCATTATAATGCCTTTTAAGTGGTTATTAACTATTTTCCCTTGCCTATTTACATTTAAGATTCATTCGAACACATTAACTTTTTATTTCATTTCGTTTATATTTTGTGTTCGTATAGCATTCAAACAGATGTAAGAAGGAAAAGAAGCAAACTTCTTAATTTCTGCAATAGAAGCAATAAATCTGTTGCTCTTAAATATAAATTTGTACTTTGTTCTATTGATATTTGAATATTACCAATTTTCAAATTTGTGGTTCAGCGCCGTTCCCTTTCTTTTTGCTAATTTGTTATTTCGGTAAGCGAATTCTCTCGCAATGAGAGAAATGTGACATGTTGCCAATGTTGAACCAAAAGGTAAGGCTCCAGAACTAATAGAGCTGTTCAGGAATAAAACGAATAACTAGATTTAGTAAAAGGTCGACAAAACAATCTTCCAATGCAATTTGATTATAATGCTGCATTTACACCACCAACCTTTCCTAACACGGAAGATAAGGGATGCCGGATGCCCAATACCAAGTAGCCGTCTGACTGAAAACACGCAAAAAAAAACGTGACACGTATTTTGATCGGTCATCTTGTTTACGTGGTACGAATTATAGGAAAGCTCCGCATGTTGATATTTTTATCAATTTTTATATCGATAATAAATAAAATAAATAGTTGGCGCAACAGGTCCGGAAGGACCCTAGGCCTAGCTTCTCACAACCATTCGTTTTTTGTGTGAGTTTTTCATTTTTGGAACGAATGGAATGGATCTACAGTTTTCTGCCGACTCCAAACGGCTAATTGAGAAGCTCTTTCAAGCCATTTATACTCTCGGATGTTTGTCAGACCTTCGCGAGAGGTAGCGCAGTGGAAAAAACCATTAGTTGGAATTTGGGTTTTTGCGGGATTCGAACCTGAGACCCCTCGCTTAGTAGTCCAACACACTAACGGTTAACGAAATTCCGCTTTCCTTTAAAACAAAATGACTTCCAGAAGTGATGAATGAACATGTATTTATTTATTTCGTATAAATGATCGATGAATTGTTGGTTTAATTTACTAATACTAATTAAAACTATCATTTTACATGTCTTAAATCGGAAAATAGAAATGTTTGCATGTGATTACAAAAATGTTGGTCGCCGGAACTTGTGTTTATTTCCGCTTTATGTATCTATAATTATGGGTAGCGTCTTAATTGATATCTCATTCTTACGCCTTTATAAGCATTGACAAGTGGAATTAAGGTTTCAAGTTTGAACTATATTTTGTCATTTTGGAAATCGTTTAATTTTGAGAAAAAAGTAAGAAAAAACTCTTTTCAGCGGACATTCCTTCATCAATGGGATAGGTATCTAAGGATTAAAGGTTATCAAACAACACTCACCATTAATGTCAAAGAACTGACAACAAACTGCAGCACTAGCTTGGAAATAATTTCCATTGGAAATTGAAAATCCATCAGTATGAAAAAAATATCATTATTCGTAATAAATCAAATTGTAAAATGAAAACATTACAAAAAACTATTTGTTGACTCAACACAGGTTACGATAGTCATTGGGTACATCAATGAGTGCGTGGAACACGCAAATGACCAAGAAACAGTATTTGCATTAACTTTTTACTATACTCTGTTCAATTTATATTTTCAGTACAGGGAAGATAGGCTATTTGCCTTTCACCCTTACTATTAGGGATTTTAATAAGCTGTCTCCATTTTAAAGCTCTCACATGGTTGCCATAGTGAGCACTATAAATTGGCATAATTCTCTCCCAAATATCGGTAGGGTTACCAAATACCAATCCTTTATTAAGAAAAAATGGTTTAACTGCATGTTAACAGATCCTTCAGATATACAAAATAATTAAAGGAGTACCTAAAAACTGTATGGCAACATCCCACATAATCAAATTCATTTATTCGCTCTCAAAAGCTTTAAAAAGCACCAAAACCGAAAGTTCTTTGACAAAATTTAAAGAAAAACCCTTAATGATATGCTAAAATTGACATATGGTAACATTTCTCTGATGTGCTTCAGTCACTCACACATCACACTGCTTATTTTGGTTGATGATAATAGCAAGCGACCGCAAGACAATCGTGCTCATTCTGCCGGCGGCTGCGGGGCAGACTGGTTCTGGTGGGATGTATGCGAATTTCAGGAAAATTACAACAACAAAATTCTTTGGAATGCCAGTGGTTTCGTTATTATTTCAGTGGCAAATCTTGTATTTGAGTGCCGTGAGAGTAGCTACAGGCACTACTGGTAGAAAAAAGAGCTTCCCATAAGGCCTGTACTGAAAATATAAATTGAACAGAGTATAATGTGGTTTTCCATTGGGACAAAAAATCAATCTTTTTTTTGATCTAAATCACTTTTTGCGTTCCATTGGGACGAAAAATCAATCTTTTTTTCGATTCGGATCACTTTTCGCAGATCTCGATATTTTTTCAGATTTACGCATACCTATATACTTTGTACAGCTGTTTAACGTCAGTTTAAGAAGTTTCATTTCGAGGCAAATGCGCAAAGTTTCGTGAAAACCAAAATAACAAAATACATAAATAGCTATGGATACGATTTCGGAGGAATTATTATCTTCATTATCTCCCTCGTCATCTGAAGACTTCAAACCACCAATAATACTTCATTTGTATCTACAAGAAGGAAAACATTTTTGAGGGCGATATCCATTTGTGATTTATGTGGTTTTCCATTGGGACAAAAAATCAATCTTTTTTTTGATCTAAATCACTTTTTGCGTTCCATTGGGACGAAAAATCAATCTTTTTTTCGATTCGGATCACTTTTCGCAGATCTCGATATTTTTCCAGATTTACGCATACCAATATACTTTGTACAGCTGTTTAACGTCAGTTTAAGAAGTTTCATTTCGAGGCAAATGCGCAAAGTTTCGTGAAAACAAAATAACAAAATACATAAATAGCTATGCATACGATTTCGGAGGAATTATTATCTTCATTATCTCCCTCGTCATCTGAAGACTACAAACCACCAATAATACTTCATTTGTATCTACAAGAAGGAAAACATTTTTGAGGTCGATATCCATTTGCGATTTTGCCAGAAACGAATGCAATTTGAACAGCTGATATTGTTGTCAATTAACGCACTAATCCATTTACAAAAGCAGATCAATCTCGTTGCGCGTTCCATGAGCACAGTAAAATCTGAGATCTGAAAAAGATTTCTGGTGGTCCCAATGGAAAACCACATTAGCCAAAAGCGAATGCCATTTGAACAGCTGATATTGTTGTCAATTAACGCACTAATCCATTTACAAAAGCAGATCAATCTCGTTGCGCGTTCCATGAGCACAGTAAAATCTGAGATCTGAAAAATATTTCTGGTGGTTCCAATGAAAAACCACATTAAACATTGATTTAGAATAATTTTAAATAAAATCCATAATCGTCCCTTCAAAAATAGTACTCATACGCCACAGTCAAATTTAAATGTACGTTAGCTAGCTTGTTGTAACTGACAGTTGTCTGTCAAGTATTTCAAATGCCAATTTCAATATGATTCTTATAGCGTTTTTCATTGGCGCAATTCAGAATTACTCTTTTCATTGAAATTCGTTAGAGCTCTTTTGCAATAGTGGTAGACCCAAGCAAGAAAACACAACAAGCTCCTAGTGTGTGTTGGTGAGTTCAGACAATTCTGTAAAGATGTCTCGGATACTTCTGTCGTTTAAAGAATTGATTTTCCAATTGCTTTTGATGGAGGGGTAACTAGTCGATTAATCTGGTCAAAGTATTCTTGACACATATTTTTGGATATTCAAATGCTTCGAATTTGTCTCTGTACTCTAAAATAGAACGTGGAATTTAATTCAAAATACATAGCTTAGTAGAAAATTTCAATTTTGGCCAATGACGTTATTGGATGTATATGTAAATCGTTTTTATTGGAAGAAAGTGCGACAACAAGAAATGTGTTTAATTGTATTCTATTTGTGTATGTGTTTTATTGAACACCTATCTCAGCATTGCAAAGTAGAGTAGAATATTCACTACTAATGTCGTTTTCCATTGGTTTCACTCGGGGAGCGACTCAATCTGTAATCCAATGGAACAAGAAAACTGCTTCTGGTTAAATCCACAAAAGTATTGGTGAAATGTCAAAAAACAATCTACGGCAGCTGTCAACTGACTTGTATAAAATACATAAACTACACTTGTGTGAGTGCTTCTTGAGTGGATTCTGACTTCAAATCGAGAAGCGGATTTCTCTTCTCAGAATCACCAGAAGAGTATTTTTTGTGTCAATGGAACAGTTTCAGAAGCCAATTTTTCGATTCCGGACTCTCCCGGACGCTTCCTTTTGCCCAATGGAAAACGACATAAAAGTTACGAATGTCACTGGGGCACATTTAAAAACCTAGTTAACTTAAGTCGACTCAGAATGGTCTGGACTAGATGTACCTTGAACGGAAAAAATAGATTGGTCGGTAACGCCGTCAGCCACATAAACGAACTGTCAACTTAAGAGTTGTTGACTACTTCTCCACAAATCTCAAAATATTGTTCATGTAACCAATCTTGGACAAAAACTGAAGACCATCAAGTCAGCCAGCTGTCAGAACTACCAAACTAGATTCTTGAATTTTGCGCCCTTAAAAAATTAAAATATTTAATACAGCGTTGAGAGAATTCTGCACTTTGATAAATGTGTAAATGTATAAATATATAGCAAAATAATAGCCCAAAAAGTACAGGAACAGAAATGAACTGACATTTTTAATAATCAAAACTGTCAGTTAAAATTGATTTCTATTTTCGAGGCCACAGTACGTTTACTGTGGCATCAGATTGCGAAAACGAACAAATAGAAATTTGCTGCGCGATAGTTTCTGTACTAGGCGAAAATATATGAATTTGCCGTTGTTAAAAAAGAGAATTATGTCTTTCCATCTGTATATTTTGTTCAAATTATCGAAACATAACTATTCGCCCATTAAGGTTGTTGTTTTTCTTTTGTTCAAGTTTTGGCAAAGAGTTTCTATCATCGGGTGATGACCTAACCTATAATATTTCGACACAACGATCTGAAAGTCTGTATTGTGATTATCACCGGGCATATGAATCCGCCATCATTATTTTCATTTTTAAGCTTACGAGTGATGCTTCGGGCTGTATAATGAACTATTGTCTGTAGTTCGATTACAGCATTCAGTTTTCCGCAAAGGTACTCCATTGAACGGGAAACTCATTATATTCTTACAGTTCTTAATATGCATCGGGAAGATCCGCAAGTATTCTTATTTCAAAAATCTGATCTGTAAAACAAGTTCCACGAAACATTCATCAACTGTGAGATCAGGCTTTGGCCAGCCACACGCTATTTTGTGAAACAGGCTTTTTGTATCAAAACTGTCTTCACACGACTGCATGTTGTCTGATGAAATACGAACACGCGATTTAATAAGTTTTTAAACAAACAATAATCACATTTTCAATTGTATCTCGTCCACATTCAAATACATTTGTAAGCAAGCAATCTCCCTTAAGGCCTTTGCGAACAGCAACCATCCGCCACCGCGATGAAAAGGTCAAAAGCTCTCCGCAGCCATATAACAATAGCCTACCGAGTTCGACATGACCAGAAGAAAAATGTAAACAAAATATTTTCAGCCATCAGTATCACTAACCTACTTCCATCTATCCACAAGTTCGCGCGAATTCATCGACCAAAACCAGAGATCGTGATTCTGTGTACTCTGACGTAAGAGCGCACAGCGAATTGCCATCAAGAATCCAAAGCAAACGTCATCAAAAGATTAGCCACCTGTACCGCCGTTCGCCGTACGGACACCGAGTACCAGTTTCGCTACGACCCTGACAAAATAAAAAAAAACTCCGATGGGATGTCTTCGTATCTCTCGTAGGTTTCTCTCCGCTTTCTGCATAGCCTCACGACTAGACCAAGCTACCTAACACTCGTTCTAGTCCGCAGCAAAACATAAGCCACCTTCACTTTTGTTTGATTAGAGCGTCGCGTCGCCATCGCCAGCGTCACTGTTTGAATGCTCAGCTCAGTGAATCTCTCACAACACGTAAAGCGGATGAACCGATCCGTCAGTTTGATGTGTGCGCTTTTCGAGAGTGGACGCGTTTGGTGCCTCTGTAGATCTTAGCTTCGAGCGAAGATCACTTTCAATAATTCAGCAAAGCCGTGTGACGAAATGAATGATGCAAAGCTAATCGACCTTGTCGAGGCGCAGCCCTGCATCTACGACAAGACAGATCTTTTCTATAGCAACAAGGAACACGTAAGATCCATCTGGCAGATGATTGCTGGAGAAATGAAACAGGAAGGTGAGTAAGGGGGTGCATCTCAGACTACTGCATGTGTGTCGCGGCTAGACAAGGTAATCACAGTGATTCGGTTTAATTTATGCAAACGCTACGCGGATGGTGAATGTGCACACGATCGGTAATAAACGACCCGCGAGAGGCAGACTATACGAGCGGACCGAAGTGCGGATGTTATGTTAATGGTTGGATCGTACAACAAAACAAAAACAAAAAACAAATCTCGATAGTAACGGCCTTGGTGTTTGCGTAAAAAACTGCTTTTTGCATAAATTTTGCTTCGATCACTTACAGCTCGCGGGGCAGAAGGTGGGGGAGTGACATTTTCAAAAGAATGCCGCAGTTGTGCTCCGGAGATCGCTAATACTCTCTGTGTCTTGTGTGTCTTTGCAGTTCCGGTTTGCCAGAAGCGGTGGCGATATTTGAGGGATTATTTTGTCCGACAATTGCACATCACCGAAAACAGCAATGCAACCGATAGCGACAACAAGCCAGCGGTTCCATCTTGTAGTGGAAAGCGCAGCTACTGGCCGCTCTACAATCGATTAACGTTTCTCAAACCATTCTCCTCCACTCGGCGACGATTGAAGAGAAGTTCCACTGAAGGCGTTGCGAATAATAAAGGTTTAAAGGTCGAGGACGACATAAATTCCATCACACCATCCATTTGCAGTGAGGGCAGTGATCATACGAGGGCTAGCAGTGATACATCCGCTTCCGGAAATTACACTGACACGATAGCGAAGTTGGATTACGTCAAGTTCTACCAGGCAATGCAGGCTGCAGCTCAACAAAGTTTCAACTCAAACAGTAGTCCACAGGACTATGAAGGACAGATGGTGCCGCTTGAATTTGACAATACGCAAAGTAAGCGGACTCGCAATAAGAATGGTTTCATTCCGGCCTTTCAAGCCGTTGACTATGCGATCGACGAGCACGATTGCTTCTTTAAGAGTCTTCTCAGTTCGGTCCGGAGGATAAGCGACGAGCATGTCATTGCGTTTCGAACGGAAGTGCTACAGGTTATAATGAAATATCGTCACTTAAGCGAGGTTATGGAGAACGGCGATGCGAATTACGATGATGTTACAAATGACGAGCAAAGCGGCGACGAAGTGGTTGTGGTCAATACGGAGGAGGCCCACTGGAGGAAGAATCTCCTCCGAAAGTAGTTTTAGCGTTTGCCGATTACAGCCGTTAATGTATATATATAAATATACATATGTATTTTTAAGAGATTGTGCGTGTGCCAGCATGTGTGTAGTACAAATAAAGTATTCTTTTATCTATCAATTTTGATTGGAAATTTAATAGCTGCCCTTTAAGGACGAAAAACAGGAACTAGGCGGCACAATTTAAGTAAAAAATTGTCAAATCAGGAAAGAGAGCTTTGTAGTGCAACAAACAAATAAATCTTGGAAAGGAGATTCGTTTTTAGGGTTATGATGCAGTTTTCGACAGTGAAAAGATGTGTGGTCGTCTACCCATGAGGCTAGTCCCTACAGAGGGGTTAAACGCATTTTGCAGATACCAACTCCCGACGCCACCAAATATCAGTTCTTGATTTTATTTTAATGTATTTTCTAAAACAAAAAGTTCACAGCTGTATGTAATACACCGATAAACCGATCGGAGACTATCAATGTGGACTCCGAAGAAACTGATCTGAGAGTGACCAACTGTTTCACAGTTTGTGAGAATTCAACGAGACGAAGCATCAGTTAATTCTAAATTTTTAAAAGGCGAATGGCGCGATTATAAGGTAAAAGCCATTGGAATAACAAAAAAAACGAAAAAAAAAACTGTTCAGATCGTTCAATTTTGCCTGTACGTTAGAAATGTGTGCTTCCAAAATACACAAACGTTCTTCATTTACTAGAAGCTAAAGGCGCATTGCAAAAAGTAAACAACCTATCGGACACGTTCCATTGACCGCTAGAAGTCTACCACATACGAATGGAGTTGAGTGGATGTGACATGGTAGTTTGATGCACCGATAGTAATCCAACGATCAGTGGAACGCTAACAATCTTGTTTTTTTTTTTTCGCTCTTTCAGTTGTTTTCTATTTTACGAAAGAATTACTGAAATTCTTACCGAGTAGTACCACCTCGATTTCAAACAGATCGATTTTAGTCCCCGCACAATGTCCATGATACCATGCAAGGATTCAGTGAAAGCAATCTACCTTAAGCCAATTTGGGCCTATACTGAAATTGTTTCTATTGAGCACAATAGTACAAGTGAGCTATTTTAAGCCTTTGACTAATATCCAATTGTTCATTTTGGATACTGTTTCTACTACGGTTGAACCTTTACCATACCTCATTCGAAGTATTGGCTTTACATTGGGGCGTTTGGCATCATTCCGCCCAACCACGATCATTCCAACAAAAGTACAGTGTTCGTCATTGTAAAGTATGTAATTTTCGACATTTTTGATCTACGTTTTCAAAATTGGTTTTCTCAAATATGAACAGTTTGAGATGGTTTCATGTCCACAGTCAATGTTATAATATTCCTAGAAAGAACCATGGCCGCAGTAGGTACCTAAACAAGATACAAGTTTCCGGTTGAATACATACTGAAATCACTGGTGACGGAACTTTTTCTACTTCAACCATTCGTTTCTTTTATTGTTGTCAAATATCCTCGAAATAGGAACATTATAAGGAAAGTCAACAGTTCGATATTCTGAAGTCTTTTGCGCAGGTTCTAACAACCTGAGTACATGCCATGAAATAGTTCAATTGTCTTTTTTACGTTGTTTCTCAGATGGTATTTATTTGGAATATTTTCATCGACAGAAAAATAGACGAAAAGTGGCCAAAGGAAAAAAGAAAACTTACCCCACGAATAGTTTAATCGCATTAATGTGCTCTTTCTGAAGTCCTATTATATCCTGTTCTTAAGCATGTGCCTACTAGAACTTAATTTATTCAGCAATAACTCGCTGCAATCAAACGCGTGTGCCTACTGCGGCTAATCAATTAAATGCTTCTATGGCCTTAAGCAAAATTAATCACAATTAGGTACATAGGTAGGTATAGTAGATGTTTAATTAAAGCCACTTTATTTTAAATGACGAGGCATTCATTCATGTTTTATGCAAAATATGTTAGCAATGGGTTAATAAGTTTCTAAAAGCAAATATTGGAACAAGTCTTTTTCTTAGGTTAACCATCAGTTCTGTGATTGTTTATAGAGCACTCCGGTAATCTCACCATCCTTTTGAATGATGCATCTCCTAATAGTAAAAAACTAATTGTAGGTATGAATTAAAGCCATATCAAAGGGAATTTACCTATTTCCACTGTACAAGCATACGGTTGGTGGATTCATATTTGGCTCCAATTTGCAAGCTTGTTCGGATATGGCTATACCAATACCAGCCATGTCTGGGCTTATTGCTCCTTTAGCTTTAGTTAATAGAAAAATAACTTTTAGTAAAATAAAACACAAATGAGATTTGATTAGACTTACTGCACAGACAAAGACCTTGTTTGTTGGCGAACAGACACGCTGTGGTTTCGGGGGCTCCAACTCTATGAAAGAAAAAGAATATGCATATAAATGTGTTCTCAAGTTTGTATAATTCCTTCGTACATATCGTTTAAAACTTTTTCTAAAGACTGTTCCATGGCTTAAAGGTTGAAAAGCTGATTATATTTCTACGGCACTGAATTTGTGTAAAAACAAAAAGAGTAAACATGATATTCGTGATTAATAATTATTTGACAGCCAAACACAGCTGACAAAGGGATCGAAATGGAATAGAATAACAGGGTGCTGCACGCTATTGTTTATGGCAAATCCCATAAACTTGGGCTAACTTTATGTAGGTTTGGGTGGTGAAAAATGGGTCGTATGAATAAAAACTAGCATTTGCTTTGAGTAAAAGGTTTTAGCAAAGTAAAAGCCCCTAGCAATTGCTTTGAATCGGTATGAATAAAAACCTAGTTTGCTAAAGTAAGTTCGAAAATTCGAACATAGCTTTTACTTCGCTGCACCTGATGCACGTGTACTTGCCTTGCAATTTCTGTCAAACCTGACCAGTAAATTTGAATTTTCCTTGAGATTCTAACGACTTTTGTGGAAATTGAAATTAAAAATATTAAATTCAGAAATATGATTGCTATTTATAGCTCCAATTGCACATGCAAATATGATTTTTGTTTGCCAAATAGGTTGTTGATGTTTTATTTATTCTTCAGGTGACAAGAAATAATTGATTTTTGTAGGTATTTTGATGATTTTCCTGCACGAACAAAACTTAATTTAACTATTTATAGACAAACCCTCGAAAATTCCTCCGAACAAAATATTTAGCAAAAGGTCTGAGTCAACTAAATAGCAGACTCAGAATTTGCATAGCATTTGCTTAGTTTATTCATACCGATCTGTGTAAAAGGTCACTGCCGCCGCTTTTCGAACATGTCAAAAGTTGGAACTAACTCAAATTGGTTTTTATTCATACGAAACGTAGCAAATGCTTCGAGATTGACATTTCTCTTGAGTAAAAGCAATTGGTACGCTTTATTCATACATAAGTGCAACCAATTTTAAAAGACAGATTTCTTTCTAATTTATTTGAATTCAGTGCTCTGTATCCTTCTGAGAAGATTTCAGAAGAGAAGGAAATCCCAGGCAAAAGAAAATGCTAAAAAAAACTGCCACAGGAAAATTATTATGTATTTTGATCACGGAACAGGATAACTTAATTGAGAACTGCAGACGATTTCGTGCTTCACCACTCTATCATGAAGGTTAGGTTAGGTTAAGTGGGGTTGGGAGATCGTCACAAAAGACCGCATCAAAGCAGGCCCATCGCCATCCCCAGGGAACCATTACGGTTAAAAACCTAAACTAAATCGCCAAAACAATCAATTTCCCTACAGAATTTATGGTCCCAATATTATTTGAGGAACCAACCTCCTCTAAGTTATTAAAGAAGAACCTGCCTAGGGGCTGCCTTCTACTCCGAGCAATTGCTTGACACTCGTATAAAAGATGGGCGTTGTCTTCTGTAGGTTATAGGTCCTCACAGTACCTACATGTGTCCGTATTAGCTAAGCCTAATCTCATGGCATGCTTCCTTAGACCGTTATGATGAATATAAGGCTAAAGTAAGGCTTAGTGTCCTTTTTGGCCATGAATTCTGATGAATGCACTGCGCACAAGTCATCAGTATAACTTCAAATATAAAATAAAAGCATCGCTTTCTCTTCGTGGGGAATATATTAATTTATCAACAATTACGTACGTTATACGCGCATTATTGCACAGTAAGATTTGTTATGTTTTTCAGGGAGTGGGTCGCTCTCGGCTCAAGAATTTCTGTTAATTTATTTAATACAGATTTGTTTAACCTTAGGTTTACATGATATTTATATAAGTGTAATAAAAATAAGAGAATATATATATTTCTTTATGTTTATATTGGTGTGTAAGAGAATACGATGGATATAACAAAACAAAAACGGAGGGGGCGTGCTTAGACGATCTCATATTTATCAACAAACAACACGGATTCGGATGAGAACTTCACTGGAGTCTCATCGTCCACGTAGACCACATCTTTAGCACGAATGTCGGCATAGGGGGTTTTGGAAACGAACGACACCTGTTGGGAGAAAAGTTTATTGGTATAAAAACTGGTATAAGAATTGTGTATGCAATCTCACTTGTAATGGGAAGAAGTCCCCAGGAATGGATGAGACACAACTGAATTCCATAGAGCCGGCTTTGTTTGAAGCATCAATGATTGGTATAAGCCACTGGAGAACATGTTTTCGCGAATCATAATTGTAAGTGCCATCATATTCGCCAACCGATGGCTGAATACTCATTCTGAAAAAGCAGAAGGTGTCGGTTATGAACAGTAAAAAAAACACAAAGCACTGTACTTACGGCAGAGGAATTGCAATGCAGACGTCTTGCAGTTCCAAACGCTGTGCCTCCAGTTCGTACTCAATGTTGACATCGCAACCACCTTCACCGTTCTCGGACGGCCAGCAGTTAACTAAAATAAGAAAGAGACTTATACCGGTAATCTATTGAATTATGTGGGAGTCGTACTTGTGAGTGGAATTGCCGAGTCGTCTTGTGTAGAATAACGCCACTTGAGCACACCAACATCGGTGTTCAATGGGAATGGCTTTGCTGGATTTTTTAGGCCAATTTGCGAACGTGTCTTAAATAGCTCTTTATCGACATTTGGATGTGTTTGCAGTTGGATTCCGTGAGTATCATTGTTTTCCAATTGAAGCTTAATACGGCCCATTGATTCGTCGGAGATTCTCAGTGTCAGTAGACCTGAGAGCTCGAATGTTTGAAGTCCACCGTCGCGTCCCACGCGGACAGTCAGCTTGTCCTCCATTTTCAAGTGGATGCTGTAAATTATCATAAGTAAAACGGCTCCCATTTCAAGAATAACACCTACCCCTCAGTATGAACGTCAGAGATTAGTTTTGGCCTGACAGTAGTGGTTGAAGCAATTCCACTAACGTTTGGAGTCAGATTGGCGATCTTTTCGCCTTCGCTCTTTAACTGATCAACGAAACTGTCAACATCCTTGGTCTTGCCTCCCAACTTAAGTGCGTTGCGTGATACTGGTTTTCTGGAAATTAAAATCCATTCATAAACATTCAATGATCTGTTAGCACTATGACCACTTACTGTGCCTTTGTAGCTGGCTTTAGGTCAGACGTATCAATGGAAGGCGCACTGATGGACGACTGGCTGCCAATGCCACCGGAAGAACCGAATCCTTCCAAGCTCGAGCTAATGTGATGGCCCATACTTGCAGCACTGCCACCACGTTTGGCCGATTCCATGCGTTGCCTCTGCAATTCTTTTGCTTTTTCCCGCATCTTTTGGCGAGCCTCCCGCTCCTGTGTGAGTCTCACTGCTTGATAGACCTTCTCTTCGTGTGAATCCATTTCGACAAAAGTCTTAATCTGTGCCAAATTAACACTCTCGCGATAGCCAAGGGCAACGATCTCATCGAAAGCAAATATCAAACTGAAAGCATTCTCAAGAATGTCCTTCTCATCAAGACTTTGGCAATATTCCGGAATCTATGCGCAATAATGATTACCAGTCAGAACGTTTTCTGAAAACTATTTACCAATACTTACAACTTTCGAGAAAAGTCGTAGTGTTTCCAAATCCTCCAGAATATTACTCGCTTTAGTTGTTATCAACAGCATGTACAGTTTCTCCATCGGCTGGTACACATACCTGACCGAATCTGTTTCAACGAATGTGTGCTGCTTGCCAGAGGTCATGAGCTTGGGAAAGGCAGCCAATAAGCCTTCGATTCGGGCTTTTGTCATTTCGACAAACTGCCGAGAAATGATCACTGCAAAGCGAAGAAAACACAGAAGTTGAGCTTGCAAATTGGTATGTGGTGTGGTTAATTATTTACCTTTGCCAGTTTTTGTGCATACCGCTGAGGCGATCAGAACCTGCAATTTTCGACAAGGAATTTTAACTGTTTTTTGGTTGATTCACGAACATATTTTATACGAACCATGTTTGTAGATTAATAAACAGATGATTGTGATGAAGTTTTTGCAATTTTTTTTCAGAATTTAAGCAGAGAAATGGATTTTTCTTTCGAATTACAATCCTCAGTACGCTGACGTGTTCGATTTTCTTATAGTAAAATGTCACAATTTGTGTCTTTTTGACAGTAGTTTGTTGGCATGTTTGTATATCGATAGATTAGCTTTGTAATCGAAAACAAGTGGAGCAAATGTTTCCAAGATCTGTTCACTAGGAAAATTTATCCTGAGAATAATCTGAGATTTCAGTTGACGGGAAACAAATATTTTTGTTTCACTTGCACTGGGAAATCATTTAAATTAATTTTCACACATTTAAAATAACGCATTTCGATATAATTTAATTTAAGGACTCGTTTCCACAAGTGTAAGATGCATATAATTCAGTTAAGAAAAACAACTCTCAAAAGCATATGTCAAAAACATTAGTATTATGTGGTTTTCCATTGGGACAAAAAATCAATCTTTTTTTGATCTAAATCACTTTTTGCGTTCTATAGGGACGAAAAATCAATCTTTTTTTCGATTCGGATCACTTTTCGCAGATCTCGATAATTTTTTCAGATTTACGCATAGCAATATACTTTGTACAGCTGTTTAACGTCAGTTTAAGAAGTTTCATTTCGAGGCAAATGCTCAAAGTTTCGTGAAAACCAAAATAACAAAATACATAAATAGCTATGGATACGATTTCGGAGGAATTATTATCTTCATTATCTCCCTCGCCATCTGAAGACTACAAACCACCAATAATACTTAATTTGTATCTACAAGAAGGAAAACATTTTTGAGGGCGATATCCATTTGTGATTTAGCCAAAGACGAATGCCATTTGAACAGCTGATATTGTTGTCAATTAACGCACTAATCCATTTACAAAAGCAGATCAATCTCGTTGCGCGTTCCATGAGCACAGTAAAATCTGAGATCTGAAAAAGATTTCTGGTGGTCCCAATAGAAAACCACATTAGTGAAAGTAAGTGTAAATCTGAGAAAAAATCGAGATTTTTCTCAGAAAAATTGATCTTTCTGCCAAATCGGAAAAAATATAATTATTTAATCATTTATCTCTGGTAGGTAACTTCCCCACTGGAAAGTTATACATCTCTGTAATTCAATTATCTTTCGTAGGTACTACATCTTTTACGTCGGTTATCGATAACTTATATTCTGCTTTCAAAGTGACAGTTGTAGTTTTCACCGAAAAACCGCGTAAATGGCAAACATTTTTGCAATTTGTTTTAATTTTTATATATTTTCCCGAAAAACTAATTAATAACTTGTTCAAATTTGCGTTCATAATGAGTGTTACCGACACAATAAACGCCTACTTTATTCTCGATGACGAAAGTGAAGAGGAGCCAGCAGAACTTAGTTCAGCATATGCCACCCTCAAGGAGCACATCAAAAACAACGACCACATTAAATGGATACCACCTCGTGAAGCATTCTCTATGATAATAGCCGGCCAGTTGACAAAGAAAGATGTATTTGTGTTTCCGAAATTTGAAGGTGAGCTCTTTGAACAATTACAGTCCACAAAGTGCTTGATTGTTGGCCCCAAGTGTCTTATCAACTGTCTACATAGTTGCGAACCAATACCGCCTGGGCCATCACCAATATTCACTACAGCTATGAGGGGATTACACATATCCGCCTCTGGCCTTGGTGCAGACGATAAGGAGAAGATAAAGTTATTGATCTGCTGGATGGGTGGTCACTATTATCAAAATTTGGGTAGATCCATAACTCACTTGGTGTCGAATACGATTAAATCGACAAAATACGAGCACGCAACATTGAATGGGATTCCAGTGATGCACGTCGATTGGGTGAACAGTGTATGGGAAAAGAGTTGCGCGAGCAATGCTGTCACTGCCACAGATCCCGAATTCGATAAGTACAAACTGCCTGTGTTTTATGGAGTGAATATTACTTGTTCTGGTTTGGACAGCACAAAGAAGACTGAGATAATGCGTTTAGTAGAGGAGAATGGTGGCACATACAATCGGGCTTTCAGGTCGCAGTTCACCGATATAGTTATCACAGAGAAAAGTAAGGCCAACTCCGACAAATATCAGGCCGCGATTAGGTACAAGAAGGACGTACTGATTCCTGAGTGGATATTTGACAGCGTGACTAAAGGGTTTGCTCTGCCCCCAAAGAATTATAAGGTTACCAACATGAAGGTGTCGACACCCACAAAATCTGACCATTCTGTGGGCGATTTCACCCAGTTATCGGACGTTTCAAGAATTTCCATGGTCGATAGCGGAAAACGTGGTGATCTAACAGTCAATGATTCTGTCTGTTCAACTTTGGACAGCACAACTCGCTCACAAGGACTGACTAAAGCGGTTCTCACCAAGCAGGCTGCATCTAGTGGGCTGCAATACAAGTCAATATTGGCGGACATTTGTCCGAAAAAGGCAAAGAAAGCGGGGACTTTCCTCGATGGCTGTTGCATCTACCTCAGTGGGTTTCGCAACGAGGAAAAGGACAAACTGAACCGGATACTCAATGCTGGCGGTGCTACCCGATACGACGAAATCAATGAGAACCTAACTCATATAATCGTTGGACAGTTAGACGAAGCAGGCTTCCGCAATTGGCAAAAGGATGGCCTACTCTCAGTCGTGAACATAGTTCGACTCGATTGGCTTGTCGAGAGCATCAAACAAAAGCAACCAGCAAGCGAGAACATCTATAGAGTATCATTGCCTACAAATCGTGAGCCAGACGCTCCCTCTCCGTCGAGCAAAAGAACTTTGCGCTCGATGAATCACAGTTTCAAACAGCCCGATATACCCAAGAAACGCTTGTTTTCAGCTGCGACGTCTGAAAATGTATCCGAGTTCGAGTTGGCGATTTCCAAAGACGAAGAAGATAACTTGATCTCGCAATACTCCCAGGATACTCCAGTTATGGTACTACCACCAGCTCCCTCGACTCCTAAGTCGATGAGACAACAATCTGAGACAACTCCGTTTCGATTTGCTCCGCCAGTGAGTACGTCCACCCAAGCAAGTCAACTGAGTGCTGCACCCGCACCTGCACCTGCACCTACAACTGTGCCAACGTTGCCTACCGACTCGGAGATGACTAATGGGTTGACAACGCTGGACTATGAGAATTTAGACTTTTTCCACGGTATGGCAGTCTACATCGATCGGGAGCACTTTGACGATGAGTTCCACACTCAGTTGGTGTGCGAGTGCGAAGCGGCCCACGGCAATGTGGTCAAAGAGAACTTTAGGGATCCTGTAGACTACGCAATTGTTTCCTTCCAGAAGACACTAGATGTTAAAAAGCTCCCAGTTAAAGTGCGGCACATCGTCACTGAACTTTATGTGGTAAGATTTTTGAAATAAAAATAGTTCTGATCCTTTTCCATTGCGTATCCACGCAGTCTTTTAGTCCGAAGTCCTCCAATGGGTCAAGTAAGTGGTATCTGGTATATTGTGGTTCCCATTTCCATTATTCATTTATAGAACTAGTGTCTCTCTTTGAAGATTAAGCTTTCTCAGAGGATAGTTCACTGCTTTCTTGCGTCACACAGTACAGACAGTTTTTCTGTACATTTGTATGTTATTTTTGAAACTATTACTAACGCCGCGTCTTTTCCATTACAGGAGGAGTGTATGAAGCAGAATAAGCTCGTCCCAATCGAGTATTTCCACAAGTACATCCCAAGTACAGCTGATTCCTGTCCACTCGATGGAATGACCATTGTCGTCAGCATTTATTCCGGACTTGAGCGCGATTTCGTCGACGAGATTGCTCAGCTTCTGGGAGCGAGTGTCAACAAAACGTTTGTCAAGCGAGAGCGACCCCTATTGATTTGCCCACAACCGGAGGGTTCAAAATACGAAGGTGCCATCAAGTGGCAATATCCCGTAGTGACATCCAAATGGTTGCTAGACTGTGCTGAACGTGGCGATAAACTCTCATACAGGGACTACCTCGTTGGAGACAGTCCACCAGACTTTCCTCCGTCACCGACGCTTCGTGAGAAGAATACCAATGAGTTGTCTCGCACTCTAATCGCCCCGGCGCCGCAACAGCGAGTCGTGCCCATGGACACCGATGCAACTGAGAATATTTCGGTAGCAGTTCCTGTGGCTAGCAGCACTGTCACGTCGGAGTTCACCCCATTGAGGAATAAACGAGTTACAGAGCTTGCAGGACCAAGCCGAAAGAGTTTGGGCCCAGAGTCACCATCTACACCAACCAATGGCGTGGGACGACCTTCATGCAATTTCCAACTCATGGATGAAATTCTGGCTGAAATCGAAAACGAAGCAGAGAGGGAGTGCCTGCGAGAAGTTATTCTTGACATGAAAAACAATCAAACACCAGAACTTGAAAGAATCCGACGTCAGGCGTGTACACCTATCAACAGGAAGCTTCCCACACCCAAGGGCATTCCGGACTTTTGCACCACGCCAGAGTTCGAGAAGCGAATGTCCGAGGAATTCGAGCGTCGTTGGCGGCTTCCTACTAGGAATCTAAAACCCAACACTCCCATCGAAGAGATCCGCAAGAGGGTACTGCGTGCGACCTGCAAGATGTACGGAATCGAGTACAAGGGTGACGCTGAGCCCAAGCCAACAACACCAGCGGTAAAATCGACAACAATAAACGAGACTACTACCCCCCTGGCAGGCAGTTTATCACGCAAAAAATCTACCTTTCAGGAGAAGATGGACTACGAAGACTGCTCCGCCACCACTTCGAGTCAAACTCCCGAGCTTAAGCAGATCAGCGAATACCTTAAGAACTGCGAGTCTCACCGACAGAGCATACAGAAGCCGAAGAAACCACAATTCATTGACAGCCAGGAACAGGATGATGGCCGAGTTCAGCGCTTTGAATCGGAGAAATTTGGCGCGGATACCGAACAAATGGTCACATGGCGGGATCCGACAGAGTTTTCGGTTTCGCGACGATCCAAGACTTCTTCCATGCAATTCTTTGGAACTCCGCGTTTCAGTATTTCCTGCTCCAGTGATCCGATGCGCCATGCAGTCATTGATAAAGTCACACGTTTGCGAGGTGAGGTCTCTGAGAATCTCACCAACTACGACCCCGAGTGTTCGCACTTCTTGTGCGAGCGACCCAATCGCGGGGAAAAAATGCTGGGATGCATTGCGTCCGGAAAATGGGTTCTCGGCTTGGCCTACATAGAGGAATCCTATGCCCAGAATTGTTTCGTCAACGAGGAGCTCTTTGAGTGGGGCAATCCCAAGGCATTCAACTTGCCGGATCTCACAAAAGAAGAGCAGGTAATTGCCACTGCCGCTCATCGATGGAGGAAGCAATTGTCCGAGTTAAAGGATGAAAACGCAGGAGCTTTCACTGGCTTTCGGGCGATTCTGCGAATCTCTGAACGTCACAAGGAATCGTTGAAAAATGTCATCAAAGCCGGTCACGGAGTTATTATTCAGATCGACTCCCCATACGCTGACAATGAGCAAGTGAAACAAGCAACACATTGTTTCGTCGATATAAAGAAGACTCCACTAACGCCCAAGGAATATGCTGTGTTGATCGAAAATGGGGTGCAGGTTCTATCGCAAATATACATTAACGCGTATTTGATGAACGGGAAGGACGCTGACGTTGGACCGTACACAATAAAGATGTAGTCGGCAAGAATGATTTTTGTTGTGTTTTCTTTGTATTCTGGTAATAAAAATATAATGGGCTTCTTTATTTAATTGTTGCGGTGTTTTATTTTCTCCTCCCATAGATAGGCCGACTGACGATTTTAGGGAGACTGAGGAAGAAGGACGAAGGCGGTAATGGATGGTAATGCCCTACGCCACAATGTGCGCCCGGTCTTATGAGATGACTGAGTGTTCAGTTCTCGAAAATATTGGGACAGAAAGACAACAAAACAGATCCCATTCCTGCTCATAATAATACCTAATGTGATAATATTCGTTGTTTCATTTTGTATTTCAATAGTACCCCAACATCATCAAAGCAATTTACCCCAAAGAAAAGGAAAGTATACACAAGACTCAGGCTTACATTTACGCACAAAAACCTCTACAACAGGGAATACCTTAAGCATGTCAGTTATGAGACGAACGACCTACCCTCAGCATGGCAGACCTCCTCTCCGGCAAGCTCTACTATCTTCGAAGACGAAGAACGAAGACTCCACATAACATACTTTCCCCTATTTTATATATAGGTACTTAGTCGAAAGCCCTGGCAGCTAGCACTACATTAGTTGAAGCCTCAAAACGGCGATCTATGAATTACTTATGTTTTTCCTTTACATGGTGGGAATATAGTCGCTTAAACCAACCAAGCATGATAAAAAAAAAGTACTTTGTTATTTATTTGTTAAAACGTTAAAAGTTAATAGCTTTTTTTTTACTAAATAGATGTAGATCACTGTTGTTCATCAACATTTTGTTGTACAGTAAAAAGTTATTCACCGGTAAACCCGGATATTTGACACAGAATCGGGCCCTAAGAAGTAATAAAACGATTCACGAGATATCTCATGATTGAGTTAAGCAAAACAGATTTCTAACAAGCACTTAATCGAAAGCTTGCATAATGGCAGACTGACTCGGAAGAGGTGACGTTAGTTGTTGTACCTTGCTTTCGCTCAGATAGGATGTTTTTTTTTTAAGTCCTACAACAAAAACAAACAAAAATGGACCAATCTTCAGAATTTGATATTTCTGTCGGTTTAGCAATTGGAATCATTATTTTTGCATGGACCAAAGTGGAAAAACACCAGGGCGTCAAAATAAAAGTAGAAACAAAAAAACTCCGGATTAACGTAAGTTTTAAGATTCATTCATACCGAGAAAATTGTGAAGTCCCTGGCGAATCGGGCCTTACAATTCTGATTATGAGTTTTGAAAGCACAAATTTTCAAAATTAACGAACGCTCACCACTGACGTACATCAATTTCGATAACTTTCCCTTGAGCACCACTGTTGCAGACTCACTCCCTCTTTTATCGAAATTCCATTACATCCCAAACATTCCATCACTCATCACGCATTTTGCTTTGCAATGACATTTGTGTAAAATCAGAAACATTTCACAAAATTCTTTTCCTCATTCGTTCACTTGCTCGCTCCCAAAAAGGAGAGTTTTCGCTAAAATCGTCTTTCTGGACGCAGGGATACGTCGCGGCTCCCAAATTTCAAGTTAAAGTTCTTCGATTTCCAATCCAACTTGTACAGTCAATTTGATTTTCCTTTTCTTTTCTGTTATCGTTGTTTTGTTTATAAAAAAATATATTTTTATCGAAAAAAAAAAAAAATGAATAAAATTATGGTTTCCAAAAAGTAATATAAATCCCACATAGCTCACCCTACTACTCCAGTTTTATTCGGTTTGGTTTCTGTGTTTTATTTTTTTGTTCATTAATTTTGGAAAATTGCCCCCTCTTCCGCACAAAAAGTGTTCAAAGATAAAAACAAATTCTGTCTTCGTATTTCTTTTTTTGTTTCTCAATAAATTTATTATTCGTTTACGTGTGTGAGAAAGTGAAGCCGACGACGACGCTCCCGCTGGTAGAAAAAGCAAGAAACGCGAAAATTAGCGTATTTCCTCTTGGGAGTACATAGTCGAATGTGCGAATGTTTATTAGAGCACACGAAAGGTGTGTGTGCTCTCGAATGCAAACTATCGGGAATTTAGTGTTAATTGTGTGAATTCCCCCAGGTGTCCCATTCCAAGTCCCTGCACGAGCTGCATAGCAGGTTTCTATAGCCCTACCCTATCCTACAACCCAGTAACCATGGCAATGGCCAATGATTTATGGCGCGAGTGTGTCGCCTGGCTGACCCGCTGTAAAATTCTTCCCCCAGACCACAAGGCTAATTGGCCAGAGTCGGAAATTCGGGTGCTGGCCCTTACACTACGCGATGGAGTTCTTCTGTGCAATCTCATCATGTTCTTGGATCCGACGTGCATGGACAAAGGCGACTTCAATCGGAAACCACAAATGGCACAGGTAAGTCCGACTCAAAATGATGATTGTTGATGGCATTGACAGTCGACAACTACAAGAGCCACCATCCAAGAAGAGCCACCTTTGTGGCTATTTGTGAATACTTTATGCAACTTACTTCCGGTTGGGTAGCAGCGCGCCGCGCGTACGATTGCTGATTACATTAAGTGGTTCTATGTTTATGAGGGGCTTGAACTGTAAATTTATCTGCGCTAGAATGGTCTCTGCGCTCCGGCCATCGTTATCTATTCCAGTACGTCTGGGTTATCTTTATACCTATCAAAAGATAGTCGTTTGGCTAATGGGAATGTAATTAGTTATGTTTGTGGCAGCTCAAGTAAATAGGAACGCCCCACTTTTTGGCTGGTCTCTATCTCTGTCAAGGACACCATACTGCATACACCACAGCCAAGTGCTATTGATTTTGTTATTGTGTGCAGCGAATTGTTTATTTTAAATACGAAAATAAGTGAAATGGGGAAAGCAAGATAATTTACAAAAAATCATAATCGCAATGTGGTTTCATATGGCACACAGAATTGAGTATAGCTGAGCGATCCCATACTGAATCAATCTAGTAATTATTCCACGAATCATCAAATGTACATGTACGTGTGTTGTTGACCTTTCGGCGGGGAATGGCGAGGAATGGGCAGCTATCGCTTTATTGTAATTTGATCGCTGCTATGGGTGATAGAGTTGAACGACAGAACGAGAGTAATTGAAAGAAGAAGAAGTGATGAAAAAGCGAATGAGAACTGAGAATTAGATGGAACAAAATGTTAATTAATTTTCTGCTCGTTGTGTACATGAATGCTTCCTAACTACAGACAGTTATGGAGCCGAAGCCGACGCCATAGCTCAAATGTAAATATTATTGGGAATTCTAGTACCTACCTAACCAGTTTGTGGATTAAATCAGACAATTTTATAGTAGGTACTCGCCAAGGTCAACGGCTGGAGAACTGATTCATTTTTGAATTCGCAAGTGGAATGTTGGGTTCTTGGAAGGTCATTTCCTTAGAACCAGATGACCACGTACGCTTATGATGAACCTTAACCAACGTGACATCCGCCCAACCGCTGCTTCCTGCCATAGACATTTGGTTTGGTGTTTCTCGATACTTGACGTGGATACGTCAAAAAGAGTTCGACATCTAATGCAAGTCTGCGTGGCCAATTAATGAAGACTTTCTTAAAGGTGGGTTATATTTAGGTAAAACTAAAGATCCTTTTCTGAAGGCTTTCTTTTTGCGGTACCAACCACTGATTTACACTTTCGTTCGCAGGCAAGGTCTAGTGCATAGAGAAGTTTATCAGAGAAGTTGTCGGCAGACATTGAGCGACAGATACGAAGATGGAGGAAATATTGTACTCTGCGTGATGTGATTTTAAATGTAAAGTACCACTGTAAACAAATTTTAATTTAACATGAGGTTAGGTTATGTGTATACCTACACTCCGTTTCACTTGAATAGCACACCATGCAAACTGCCATTATTCTTTTTATATTATCTTTAATAATAAAGCCAAGATTTGTTTTTATTTTTTAGCTGCAAGTATAAAAGTTAATCTTATAGAAAAAAGTAACATTTCTTTCAAATGCCCAACACGTTCTCAAAACCAAGCTAGAAAAGAAAAATACTGAAAAAATACGACTTGTTTCTTATTTCACATGAATAGCACACTTCAATATATTATATTACTAGCTGACCCGGCAAACTTCGTTCCGCCCAAATTTGTTAATGTAATGAAAATAATAATTCCGAGCATGCACAATGCAATAACTAATTTATGTAATTCGGCAATGATGTTGACGTGTCGTCCAACCATCCGCTTTTTCACTAAATTGACAATGTGAGAAACATGGGGAATCAAGACTGATGCTACAAATGCACAAACATCCATCGATTATCCTTGCAATAAATTATTTGTCATAGTGAAAGCGAGACGCACGGGAAATTGAAGTCGAACGAATGGTAAATCGTTCTGAATAAGCGAAATCTGCGGAATAAGAGTGTTTGCCTTTGAATTTTGCCCTCAAATTCATCACTTGCATGATATTTGATATGAGATCCTTCCCCACGAATCAAATGCGATCCGTTACAAAGTTTCGGTACATTGATGTTGCGCAACAAAATTTTAACTGAGCCGACTTTCAAATCCAATTTATGTTGAGGTAGGCCCGGAACATTTAAAGAATTCAAAAATTCAACTAATCCCCATAAAGTTTTTTTTCACAACAAAAGGTAGAATTATGCCCTTCCTTCCAACCAAAAAATCGTAAAAATCGAACTACCTGTCCCCGAGTTATGGATGCACATACGGACGTCAGTCTCTTTTATATGTAGGTAACTGTACCCACCCGGCTTTGCCCGTACCTTTCGTATTAAATTATGCTCACATTTCGCAAATTGCTTTATTTGGACAGCGTCCATTGATAATTTTCATCATATGACTTTAGAAATAGCGTTTGATTTTGTTTTTGAGTGAGACGTGCCACAATCCGTTTTCTTATCCCGCTTGTGTTTTTCAAAGTTCCACCTATAGGTCAAAAACTATCCGAAATTTAAAACTGGAAGCAACCATATCCATCTACAAAATTTCAATCAACTTGGTAGCGCTGATTCGGCGATCGGCAACAGCGCCACCTATCAAGTCCAAAAGTATCCTATCCTTCAAGCGGGAACGAAGAATATAAATCTATAAAATTTCATTGAAATCGGGTGAGTGGTTTCGGAGATCGATTACAACGCCATATAGCGGGTCAAAAATCCTATCTTTTAAGTTTGCGTTAACCTGAAATACAACAATACGAACAAAACAAAAGAAGAATCATAAAAATTGACCCAGTGGTTATCGAGTTATATCATCATCATCGAGTTTCATCCCGAAAGAATTATAGGTATGAATTAAGAAGATTATTATTAAAGAAAATTTAATTGACCTGAATAACGACATACGCCTACAACGCCACATGTTGAGGATTTTCCGACGATGTGCACTAAGAAATTCAGTTTTTGTTAAAAATAATAAATTAATTATTTTATATGTATTTTATCAATATAATAACTCCGATCGAAGCATCTGTTTTAAACGATATTTATTTTGTTTACATCCTCGTTGACGATATTTGCAGCACGCATTCTGTCAATGTTATGCCAACGCCATAAGGTTACATCAAAAAAGTTTGAACTGTAAAAGCGCTATGGTTACATTAGATATAATTTAATATGGTGGTTAAGTATTCTTAAATTTTCTAATTTTCCGCGCAATTTTCTTAATTTTTTCTTTCATAAGATTTTTCTCCTGACAATAACAAACACAACAAAAAAAATTAGCGAAATCGGTCCAGCCGTTCACGCGTCATGCCGCGACCAAGGGAAATAGGGATTCATTTTTATATATATAGATTCAGCATTGGCACATTTTTTCGAACAGCTTGACTCAATGCGATTCGTTCGAAGTCCATTTCTCGCTCCAATTCTCGATTAACTGCGTCAAATCAAAGCTTTGTTGCGCATTTCATCTGACATCTCCAGTTCATTATCCGATGTCACAGTGCGAATTCGATGCAAAATATCGTCGGCCATAATATCATCTTTGTATAATCAAAGTATCTATCTACTTCATTTCAAAAAGTTACTTAATGTAACATAGTAAACATAATTTATTAGAACAAACTTTTTGGGTATACCTATATTTAAAAAAAAAAAAAAAAAAATTTCAAAATTGTTGACAACAACAATTTGCTTGGAAAATAATTAAAATAATTGACAACAACAATTGCTCTTAAAATTCAAAATATATTTTTTTTTATTTGAAGTGTCACTACTTGATTTCTATCCCGTTAATTTTTTTTCAAAGTGTATTTCCCCATTCAAACTTTAATTTTCTAATTTTCCGCGCAATTTTCTTAATTTTTTCTTTCATAACTTTGTTCTCCTGACAATAACAAACACAACAAAAAAAGAATTAGCGAAATCGGTCCAGCCATTCTCTCGTGATGCCCTTACCAACGAACATCATTTCATTTTTATTTATATAGATTATGTACACTTAATAATTTTTTAAGTATGAACAAATACCTATATACATATTAATATGAATTTAAAAAAAAAAATTAAAAATATTTAATAATGGGTGGAGCCTCCCTTGTTTAATATTGTTTCATAGATCCTGTTTGGTATTGAATCATACAAACTTTTTATATATTCAAGGGAAATTAAAGTCCAGGCTCGTTGAATTGCTTCGATTAGCTCAGTTTTTGTTGAAAACTGCTTTCCCGACTCATAAACTTTCCGGACTAGCCATCCCCAAACATTT
Source organism: Cheilosia urbana (assembly GCA_946477585.1). Taxonomy (NCBI): domain Eukaryota; kingdom Metazoa; phylum Arthropoda; class Insecta; order Diptera; family Syrphidae; genus Cheilosia; species Cheilosia urbana. The sequence continues at coordinate 9,564,100 of OX297854.1, read as the reverse complement.
TCTATAATGTTAAGGTCCGGCGAGTATGGCGGCCAGCTCAAAAGCGTGACATTTTTGGACTCGATCCACGATTTTACCACACGGGCAGTGTGTATAGGAGCATTATCGTGTTGAAAAGTCCACGATAGAGGCCCAAAGAGATCGTCCAATGTCGGAAAAGACTTCTCTAGAACATTTATATAAGTTCTAGCGTTCATGTTTGTTGTTAATATTTGAAGCTCACAGACTCCATATTATGATATGGCCCCCCAAACCATAACACCACCCTCTCGACTGTGTAAGCGATCTAACTGATGAGTTTCCTTCCTCAAATCGTGAAAATAATAATGGAAGCCATCAGGACCCTCCAAATTGAATTTTTTCTCATCTGAAAAAACAACTCGGTGCCATTCTTTGTTCCATGACAAAATGTTAATCGCATTTCTTTACGTTGAGGGGTAAGTGGTGGTTTTTTTTTTAGTTTAAGATGTTTGATGTGTTGTGCTTTAGAAATGACCCGCCAAACAGTTGTTTTACTTGCTTGGACTCCTGATCTTTCTTTAATTTTGGCCAAGGAATCATGCGAATTCGAAGCGTTGCGCAGAATTTCCCGCTTATCTGCAGCAGAAAGTACACTCTGCGTACGACCTTTCATATTTTTCCCGTACTTGAGTTCATTTTGAATAAAATTGCAAATTACTTTTCTGCTTCTTCCGATTTTTTCCGCTATATCACTCACAGAAAGGCCACAATCTCTATAGGCTTTTATTTTGCCTTGTTCCTCGCCCGTTAAAGCTTTTCCGCGGCCCATTATAATTTTAAATTAAACACAATGTTATACAAATAATAATTAAATTTAGCTTTGATCAATAATTGAAAACTTGCACTGAGTAAATGAACTTTCAACCACGATGTGCTATTCAAGTGAAACAAAAAATTCGCTTCAATTATACACAACACTAAAAGAAAACAGCAGAAAGCATATAACGGTACATTTCCAGTGCACCATATTTTTTTTTATGAAAGTTGAAATGAAGATGAAGACAAAACAAACAAAAACAATAACAACGAGGAAGAAGAATATTTATTTATAAGCAAATAACAACAAATATATGAAATGTGCTATTCAAGTGAAAAGGAGTGTATGTATGTATATAGATTTCGAGAAATATTCGAACCAGACCACCATTGTCGGGCCTCTTTTCGTCTGTCTACTGAGTAAGGTTAGGGGTGTTCGAAGTGGCTGTCGGAACACTTAGACCAATATTGTAAGCTGCCATCAATTAAAGTCATATTAAATGGAAATATTGCTAATTGCAAATAAATTTAACAATACTCTGAGCGAAACTTTAGCCATCCTGATTTCGTGTCCAACTTTGAGTGCGATTCCAATTAGCACAGCTTCAATGATAGATCATCTTTATAACTGTTTCGACCTGCTCTTCGGTAGCATTGAAGTTAAAAAGTTTCAGTTCATAGATAAAACCACTCAACACCGCGTTTGTTAAGTGCTTCTTTTGTAAAATGTGCCAAAATTGTGAACTACACTATTAGGTTCGATCTGATGAAACCTCATGACTTTATCTCATGCACACTTATGGCTTTTGTAGGCTTGAATTGTTTGTTTACTTAGTATTTTTAAAAACTATTAATTTTACATATTTCTTAGTGTAAGTGTCAGAGAAGCATGAATAAAATAAAAAAATAATAATTTCCTCATACTGACTGAGCATGAGCATGTGATGCGACTGGATGGCGGATGGAATTTATAAGTTGGGCCATTCTCTCCAAAGTCCCGAGTGTCATTGAAAATGCAAATTTAATTTTGTTAAAACATCACGTCGGATTAGAAAAAGCGGGTGGTATGTCGTTTAATGTATTTTAATTGACTCTATGCGCCCAAGAGATCCCAAATGGAATTCTTTATTCAATATCCTATGCCTGGAAGTATTTCCCTTCATCAAACATGTACCTAGTATATTGAAGCTATTGAGATGGAAGGGAAATGTCTTGTGCTAGCAACAAATGTATAACGTTATAGAAAGTAGACATGCCCTGAGGGGATCCATGTAGGACATGGTGATGTAAAAATATTTTCCAATAATGTTTGCTTTGGTAAACAATTTGTTCCTGAAAGAATTAATTATTCAACTGGATGCTGGGTACATTAAAGGATGTTATGACGGGTGGTTTTGCAACGGTGGTGGGGTATAGATGTCCATTATCCTATTAAGACTAGTGTGTCCGAGCGGGAACGCTCTTGTAGTTTTAAAATCACACTTATTTTAAACTCACCCGTACTAAAAGTAAGTTTAGGCTTGTGCAATTTTATATCAAAACATTCGACATGCATGTCCCGATTGATTTCTAAATATTCATACATTAATAATTTTCAAAAATAGATTCACCCGATGCAATGCCTTTTTTTTCAGGAGAAAAACTTGGGCAGTCGGACAGAATCCCGAAAACGTAATATCGAAAGCCCAAAATCCCGAAAATATAAAATCCCTAACACCCACAGTCCCGAGAAGCCAAAATCCCGAAAAGCCAAAATCAAAATTCCGAAATTCCTGGTTTTCAGGTATCGGTATTGTGCAACCCGAAAAACTTCACCAAAAACGTTAACAAACTCCACCAGTTTGTCAAATTTAAACGCACTTGTATTGGTAAGTCTGAAGCAAATCTGAGAAAAAATTTGAATTCCCAAAAGTGCTCTGAAATCTGAAAAATATGTTTTTTTTTTTTTTGTACCAAGCGAACATAAACAGTGCTCTGAGAGGGCCCAATCGAATACCACATAAAAAAAATATACATATTTTATCTTATGGGTGTGTTCACTTGGTGAATCTTTTAACCAGCTATTGTTTTGTGACTATGTTCAGTCGAGTAAAAAATTCAGTTGGACAATTCACGGCATCATCTTGATTCATAGCTGTGTCGATCGATTTGTATGCACAAAATTGAGTTGGTATTTTATTCATAATGTCTACCTTGATATCATTTACTTCTTTATTTGTTCGTGCCAAAATTGTTCGTTCACTCAACCAAACATGATTATTTGATTGTTGTGCAATATTTGGGAATACACTATCAATCAATTCTGCTTTCGATTGAGTCATTCGAAAAAAATTAGTGGGAAGTGTTACTAAGCCAGTTGAATTATCAACTTATAATTTACCATTTCCAATGTCCAATAACTTTTAGAAATTAGAAAATTCGACTGCTGTTGTATCGTTTTTTAATTGAACGCGCATATTAGTGGTCAGTGTGAGTTTTTCACATGCCCCCACAGTCCACGTGCATTTAATTCATCAGCAGCTATAGATTGTGGAATAACAGGCAATGTTTGGCGAAAATCACCTGCTAACAATAGCAAGGCACCAACGAAAATCCGTTGATTCCCCCTTTCATTAAAAATAAAAAAAATATTTAAATCCACCCACCAGGGTTCTAGATAAAATTATATAGAGATTCACAATGAAATAATTCAATCTGTAATGAAATATTTCTTTGAAATAAATTTCAATGATAACAAAACAAAAGCTTTCCGAAAAACTTTGTCAAAAACTGAAAAGATCAAAAATTGAAAGAGTTTTATCCTTCCTAACTTCGGCTGGACGGATTTTAAATTTTCTAATTTCTAAACCATCTATAAATGGTCCCCTTTCATTTAAAAAGAAAAATAGGTAAATCCACCCACCCGGGCTCTAGATATAAGGTCACGCACAAAAGTGAAACTCGGTTTTATATATAGAGAAGAATATAGAAGAAGAAGAAAGCTAAAGTACTTGAGCTAAATTACCCAATTGGTTACTTCAGCATAACGCTGCTCCTGCTTAACATGCATTTTTGACATTACATTCGAAAAACTCAACCTGTGCGATGATATCTCTGACTCTGGCTAGTCGCCCATCAATTTCTATGACCACTTGACAACGAGGACACTGAGTTTTACCTCGTTCAGCGTACTCATAATATTTACGGTGTGGCGAAATCAACAAACAGCGTCCAATATGTGAAAATCGAACTTCTAAATCACGACCATCCATCGCCATCAGGTAAAAGTCGATAATTTATACCAATGCCAGAAAATAAACTCTGAAAAGAATCTGCTGTTGGGAAATCCAACTGTGTTTACGGTTGTTTTTGCAAAAGAAAACTTTATTAACTGACTTGTAAGAGCTTGGAAAATAAGCAGTTCACAAACTTTCACGCAAGCAACTAATTTTGTTTCAAACTTCAACTCCTCAAACGACAAAGTTCAATTTTATATTTCGATTAAGGTAACCAAATTTCTAAAGCAAAAACATTCGATTTCCTCTTCCTTTTTCATTTTATCGAATTCACTGGAATTCCCACAGCCAGACACACCATCTTTCCTTCTTTTCTCTCGGAGGGCGTTCTTTTTCGTTTTTCCAAGAAAGCTATTGTCTGTGTCCTAATAGGAAAACACTTCCGACTTTGGAGTATGTGTCAATACGGTTTTGTTATCAAAAACCGAACAACAACAAAAAATGTCTACCGAAATGTGTCTCAGCAAGTAAAAAAAGAAACCATCCAGTTTCCCAAGGAAAAACACCGAGAGCAAACACACCTAGGTGTGCTAAGGAATACGAAACTCATCTCCTCTCATTCGTACATGATACCCCCACTTACGTGTGTATGTATATATACTTCTGCGATTATTGAAAATTGTTTTTCTTTTTTCAAGGTTGTGCGTGTACTACACCCGTTACGGATGAGGGAATAAACTTAATTAGCTTGATGTTGTGTTTTCCTTATCCTTTTTTGTTTGCTTGACAAGAAACATAAAACAAATGTCTTGCTATTTGTTGAAAGTGACGACTTCATTCGAAGTCAACGCATAAGGGATGGATGGGTAAAAAGGATGTAATAGCCAAGCACTTAACTTGTTGATTTGATAAACTTTGGTGGATTCACCTTTCTTTTGACATTGACACTCCTTGAATTGAGAGTGAGAAAAAGGTTGTGGAATGTTTTGTTGTCACCCTTACGGTACCTTACGCTCTCAAATGAAGCCCATTTGCCATTGAACCTTGAACGCGCCCTTCGTTTAGCGTGACAATTTTTGAAAATCTTTCCCACTCGTCTGTGGGTTTTTCAACATTTTATTACTCTCAAGGTACAGGACATTAAGTTGACGGTCGTTAACGGCGCGCTTCAATCCTTGGAAAACATATAGATGCAGATATGTGAGCGCATTAAATTTTGACGATATAAAGTTGAAAGCGTGATTTCTTCGAATAGACGTAAAATGCAAATTAAATTTATAATCCGTCCCTGATTAGCTGGAGATTGAACCAGTCAAGGATATTATCGATGCCAATTAATAAAATATCCGTCGTAAACAGGATAATAATTATGCTGCAGTTTAAATGCATTAATTAGGGCATATTAGAGAGATACATACATATATTCGTATGAAGGATGGGGTAGGTGTTGACACGTCGAATTAATTTCCCTAATTGATGACATTCATCCCGTATGTGGAGAGAGGTTGGGTTTTTATAGTGTATCGCCAATTTGCTTTGTACCATGTCTCCTTTGTTCCTATCATACTCATAATGCACAACAACTAACATTTTCCGCAGGTGAGGTGCCTGCCCACGACACACTTCAGATTGGTCCTTTGTGATGCCAAATGGATTCTATGACAGCGGGGGCAACGCTATACTCAGTATATTTCTCAACCAGTGGGTTTTTAAAGTTACGGATGAAATTAGATTTTGTGTTTTTTTTTTCTTTGAATATATGTATATACTATTTCTATCAGGGAAGGCGGACGCTTCGTTAAAGCCCCGTGGGTCGATATTGCAGATTGATGTTATTTTGAGACGCTGTTTGTTGGAGGTTGAAATGTGTCGCAGGAAAGACAGCTACAAAGTTTGATTGGCCTGCAAGAAACGCTGTATATATACTCGGCCTTACCAATTAGTTTCGATTCTAGATTTAAGTAGTTCACAGTGGCTATATTTTAAATACAAATTTTCCAATTGTGAGCTTTCGTAAATTTAAAGTCGGGACTAAAAATTGCTATAAGTACGGCGCACTGTTTGAAAAACTGAAAATTGTATAGTATAGGGATGGAATAAGAGGTAAAAATATCCTCCAGGAGTCAGTAAGTAACGAATATTTTTACAGGTACTCAAAAATTGCGACATCCACTCTTGTTAGATTATTTTTAACCTAACAAATACATGGCTGCCACTGAACTGGAAAGTTAGGGAACGAAAATTTGGTCAGGGAATGTCAGGTAAAGTCAGGGAATTTCGGGAACAGTCAGGGAAAATTCGGTCTAACTATTTTTTTTTATAATATTAAAAAAAAAAATATTTACATCAAGCTCTGAAGTCAACCCATAAAATAATTATATAAAAATATAAAAATCAATGCGCCTAAACACTCCCATCGACGTGTTCGACCAACAAGAATGAAACTGCAGTGCAATATGAAAACTGTTTCGGGCATTCATTCCGTATGTCGATTATCGCCAGACGATAGCGTTTCGACGATAGCTTTGCTTCACGTAACTTTAACAATCGTCTATCGTCCAGACGATATCGTTTTGACGATTGAACATTTGCTTCACGTAAGTCAATAATCGTCGAAACGCTATCGCCCAGACGATACAATTTGAGCGATACCTAATGAGGTGTCGTTTTGCAATGATTTGTGTGTTTTGCAATTTGCTAAAGATTTTTTTATCGAATTTCATGAATTTTATTGTGAACAATTGACTTCGTAATTGTTTCAATGATTCCAAATACATTATATATGTAATATATCCGACATTTAAAATCATAAATTTTGTGTATTATAATGAGCAAATTTTGTGGCTGACTGTAATTGACATATTCCGTGAGCGCTTTGTATGTGAGTGTAATTTGATTAAATGCTTTGTGTCACTTTGAAAAGTAAGCTGGAGCACCAAAAAAAATTCGACGAGCTGCCCGAAACTGCTGAACGGAGTGAAGTCATCTGTATCACCTTTTCTTCTTGTTCAGATATGTAGATGACTTCAGCAGGTCCACCCCTGTTTTTTGTATGGACAGTAAATTTTGACTGCACTTTTTTTGGCCCTGTACTTGTAGTCAGTCCTTACCTTAAAATAATAGACATGAAGTCATTAATACCAAACGAAACAACAATAAGTTTTTGCAAATACCTTTCTCCAAGCAGTCACGCTTTTTGTGGGCAGGCTATCGGCATTTAAAATTGCCGCCAACTCATCCCACATTTTATTTATCTCGTGCTTCTTTGCACAGAATTGGGTTTGTATCCCTTTGCCAAGTCCGGATGAAGCTCCATAGATTCAATTAAAGTTGCTATTTGCTTCGGCGTAGCTGACTTTAATAAAAATATGTTAGACGTTTATTGTTATTAATCCAAAATTAACAAAGATTAATTTTTTACCTACATTTTGCAATTTATGGATCAATTCGCCGGCACCAAACACAAAAACCGAAATCGTTTAAGAAATGTCATTTATGACAATTACGATGACGTCTTGCGAGAATTCCAATTACAGTTTGTGAGCTTCTGGGAGATACCGAAACTTCTCAAACTTTGTGTAAAATAAACGATGGACGACACGATAGTAGTAGAGTTATGTGAAGCAAATTAATAACGAGATCGTTGACTACTATCGCGCGGACGATTATCGCTCTCAGAGTTACGGAATGAGTGCCCTGTCAAGTATTTACGAGACTGGCAATTCATTTTATACCTCTCAACATTTATTGATTGTGATTTGTTTCAAACAAAAAATCAAACTGTATGTAATTTATTGATCTCAAGGACAGTGTTGAAATATGTTTTTTTTTTTTATTCTTTTGCTATATTTGTAAAATTAGGTCAGGGATAATCAGGGAACTATTTTTTTTATAATAGTGGCATGCTATTTAGATTTTGAGAATTGTAAAGATTGTAATTTTATTGAATTGTTTAAATAAAATCTCATCTATCTATCTATCTATCTATCTAATAGTGGCAACCATGAAATAGTACACTCTTGTAAGGGACATTTTTCAGTGTGCAGGATGAGACATATTGTTAGTAGCGTCAAAGCAATAACCGTCGGATGATACTTTTCCATTTTCTTCGCCTTTGATGTCAACAAATGGTTAGCTCTTCGTTAGTTGGTTGATCTCAAAATACGTTAATATTGTTTATGGCAAAGATATTTCACTAGCTCTCGAAAGTGTGTCAACTAGAGGATTTTTTTTTGACAGGTGCGTGTACCCTGGTGCAGTGACTGACATCTTAGGTTGAAATATCTAAACTGATGCAGTGAAGCTTTGTCTAGATCTTTTTTAAAGGCGAAAGGCGTATAAATGAAAAATAGTGTTCTATATGGCATGAGTGGAGTAGCTTTTTCTTGCAGGTGATGGTTGGGTATGTTTTCAGCTATTCAACTTGTCATAAGTATGCTGTATTTCTTTTGAGTGGCAATTCATTTACATACATCAGTATCAGAGTATCAGAGCCAATGACTTCTAGTCACAAGACTGGGTTTGGAGTCGAAAACCTTTTTGTGGTTAATGTTTCGAGGGTCCACCCTATTTTGCGATGTTCGTTTTTCTTTTTACTGTACTCAAAGACTTCATTTTCTTAAAATAGCAGCGGTTACCTGGATATAGAGTCTAAGACTCTATTCTTTGTCTGACCCTAAAACTTCTTGAATATAGCCACATCTTTATTATTTTTTTTTTTTTTGTGTGTGTTAGGAATTCGCTGGAAGTGAAAAATTATCGAAAGACATTGCAGAGCTAGTACGCGAGGGGTGCTTCTGTAATAGTAAGGACCTTAACTCATCTAAAAAAAAAATTCCAGTGGGAATGACATTCATCAATCCCGAATAGGATTGCATCTAGTCGTACGACTAATAAGCAATTTATTTTTGAATTATTTTATGAATTTAAGAGATAGATCCGCCGTTTGTTGGATTTCTAAACTTGTTTTGTTTGAAAACAATACCTGATTTTTTAGCCCTAGATAAATCTTATAGATCAAGAGGTTTTATCCGTCTCAGTCTCCTGATTACATTTTCATTATTTAGAAGTTATTTTTCATTTTAAATTCAATTTTATTTATATCTTTAATTAAACTTACATATACTACACAAAAACGATTAAATCTAATTTAAATCTAACATTTATCTTATTCTAGCTTACTGGCTCTTATAGCGAGCGCTCTAAACATAACAATATCCTTAAAATTATTGCCTTTCGGCCTTAAATCTATATATATCTATGATTTGTTTTGTTTTTTAATTTTCAAGAAACTTTAGAAAACTTGAATTCTTTACTAAAAAAAAAAAATAATAACTAAAGTTCTGTACTGTTATGTATAATGTACACTTTTGCATTAACTTCTTTAAACTGTAGTTTAAAGTGAAGACAGAAACTGGGCAAACGTGTTGGCGCTGATAATTCACAACCGCCGTGTTCACTTTTGCTTATTTTCAAATGTGAACGGCGCGAAAATTATTTTTCCAGCGCTTTCCAGTTATTTCCATTCTGAGTTCTAATTTTTTCATTTGTTTTTCCAAATATTTGACAGCTGTTTCCTGACACAACAATTTTTTTTGTTTTTTTTTGTGTTGCAGTACAAATTGATTGTCAAAGTTTTAAACTTGATTTCGATTAAAATGAAGAATTTCCTCGGATCTGCATATCGGCTAAAAATGCAACGAACAAGAACTTAATTAGTGAAGTTGGGTCAAAGATAATGGAATACAGAAATATAAAACTTTCCAGTGGAAAGGCGGATGCCTACAAAAGCCAATAAAATTCAATACGAAACACAAAACAATTAAACACCGCGATGCCCATAAAAGCAAGATGATTGGCGGCCGGCCATTAGGGACATGCTTTTTTGTAGCTCACACGTATTCACAGACGGAGGTTTAAATTACAAAAAAAAAAAAAAACAATATAAACAAATGGGTTTTGGGGGGATAGACGTACGAGAGTTATCCATCTCTTTTAATCATTCATTTTCGTAGGATTCATTGCAAATGTGACTTTTTTTATCCCTAAAATGTGTAGTACTTGTATGACTAAACGAATCATGCTCCCATTAATATTCAACCAGTTGAACAGACACGGTTGGCGCTAACTTATCAGCTAAAACTTAGAAGGTAGATATACTGTAGAACTAATTAAAGATTTGTGTATGCATTTTGGTTAGAAAGCAGTTCGAACAAAGCAACACGTATGGATATGCGCAAGTCCATCAAAGCAAGTAACTCATTGAATTTTATATATCGGAAGGAAGAGGCGGCTTCTACATATGGTTTCGCAATAAGTTGCATAAATATTACAGTACAGAACAGCGAAGATATACTCGCACCAAAAAAACATCACTTGTTCACTCTTTAAATATAGAATTCGAGAACCCTTTGCAGCGCCGATCCTTTATCGAAGCACTATTAGCTACGTATATCTACCCTGTATTCATGTTAAATCCGCACAACCGCCGCCGTGTTAAATTTAATGCAATGGAAACGTTGAAATCCGGATCCAGAAATGGATGTACTTGTGGCTTTCCTCTGGGGGGACCACGTATATTTTATTGCGGAAGTAATCACATAAACTTTGCTACAGTTAACTACCCATACGTTTTTACGTAAAGAATCCCATGAAATATATATACGTATAGTCGTATGCACATGACAACCTTATCCTTACATTTTGTAAGTAACTTGCTTGACAAGGGAAATTCATATATGCATACAGTACCCAAATAACTCAAGCAAATTTTATGGATATTTAAGGCCACTCAATCAGTAACAACTACTCTATGAAAGCCATCAAATGATATATTGAAATTGTTTGTTCTTCTGCTTGCTTCGTAATTGAGCATAAGTGAGGTTGGGGACGATCCACACGATAAATGTAGCTTATTCGTCCTTATGAGCGAAGTGAATATGTTTCAGAACTACCCAAGTGATTGTGGATAGTAACTTAAGCGACCCTTATTCATTTGATGACAAAACAACTTCAACGCTTAAATTCTTTGTCAAATGTTTGCGCACGAAGCTGAGAGGAGGGGCTTTTGTTTGAGCTCCAATCACGTTGCCCTCCCTAATCGAGCTGTCTACTTGTGCGAAGGTTGACTTCGTTTGAATAAAAAAAGAACTCCCCAGCAGGTCCTTCGAACCCTACCAACTTGCTATCGATGCAGTCAACCATACAATTAACTTTTCTGATTCCCTTGATGGAATTATTACATTACCCCAACTCAAGTAAGGAATTTCAAGTCAGTGGGATCTCCAACTTCATTTATGTAGGCAATTAGATTTTATCTTTACTACTGACCCTATAAACGCCTCTGTTTCACTGTGTCCCATAGCCCTATAGACCATTGATAACCTTCACCCACCACTTCTTCTCCCTCTCTTTTCCTCGACTCTCCTATCCAGTTCATTTCTTCAGCAGCCGCATACTCTTATGACCTTCATAAAGCGAGTTTCCCCAATATTTACGAATATCTTAGCAAGTGTTCTTGTGAGTTCGTTAATCAGTCTCGTAATGATGCTCTTTCCATTTTCTACAGAGAAATATTTAATTCAATTTCCCCCTATGTGCCTTCTACAAGCGCCTTTGTACAATTGAAACTCGCGGTCCCTACGTAACAAAAGAAATAAAGTATGGGCAGTTTTCCTTCGAACCAATTCTTATTCAGACTGTTCCAACTATCTCGGCGCATACCTTCAATTCACTCAGCTTTATGACTTCATACACGAACACCATCTTTACAGTGCACAAACCAAGCTTATAAACGACCCAAAGTCATTTTTCCAGTTTGTTAACTACAAAAAAACCAACGGTTTTCCTCCATTCCTTTCATAAGGGGATCTTCCGATCCGCACATCATTGCGACATCTATTGGCGCGCGACTTGGGAATAAAGGCGACTTGTTTTTTTCCAAAAAGGCATCTGTTTTATTTCCAAATAGCTGTTCCCGCCCGGCTTTGCCCGTGCTAATGTAAATTGTTTGTTACTAAATAATGAAATTTATGTAGAATTTTTGACATAACGATCAAAAAAAAATCCCCAGTACAAATGTATGGAAAATAAATTTTTATGAATTTTCCAATTTCCTTTTAAAATTTTCCATAGGCGTAGACAAACAAACACAGCAAAGAAATCGGACGATCCGTTCTCGAGTTATGGGCGATCTTACGGATGCAAATTTGTTTTATAGATTTATTTTTTATTTTTTCAAACATTCTTAAAAATCTTGACCAAAAATAATTTTTTATGTGTCCTCGGCCTCAAAGAACGTGTTTTAAACTCTGCCCATTCTCCGAATACTTTATCTGCCATTCTTTAAAAATAATTCCAGCTTCCACTTCCAATAAGTGGAATGAAATTGGAAACAAATTTGAAAGCTGTTTGTTGTTTGTTTTTGCTTCGGTTGCGATTTTTTGTATTCAAGACAGAGTTTGTTGATAAATGAAGAAAGTAAGCAAATTATAAACTCATTTTGTTATTTTGTCTTGAAATTTACAACTCTATTCAACAGATTATCGCTCTAAAATGGTTGATTTAAATTATTTTTGAAAAAAAAAAAAAAGAAAATAGTTTTTGTCTATTTTTTTATATTCGTGTTTAATTTCAGATTTTTTGTTTCACTGTACCTAAAAAAAGATATATTTTAAGCATTATGTTATTGAAAAAGGCATCTTTTTTTGCAAATTAGGCATTTTTTTCATCAAAAGCGGCTGGCAACGCTGACAACTACTAACCTTATCGAATTCATATCCTCCACAGTCTACACTCTCTGCTCTAGAAAGCTGTAAGAAGTCGACGTTATTGCAAGTTACAACTGATTTCAGTAAGGATTTTGATAAGATTTCCCATAAATTATTACTTTTCAAATTGTCCGCCCTCGGCTTCGAACCCATATTACTAAAATGAATATCTGCATGCCTGGAAACCGTTTTTATAGAGGCGCGCTTCAGATGCGTTCTCTCGGCTCTTATATTAGCCAGCTCGCGTGTTCCTCAAGGTAGCCACCTCGGTCCCCTTCTCTTCATCTTAACAACTAACGACATTGAAAGGGTCATTCAACACTTAACACTCTCTCCCTCTCTATGTTGATGACACTAAATTATTTGGCTGTAGGAAATAAGGCCCCAATGAAATAAGGCCCCAAAATAAAAATAAATAAGACCCCAAATTTGTGGTTTATTTCATAATGAAATTAAAAGTAATGAAAACTACTTTTTATTTAATATTGTTGATATTGGTTAAAGTAGTTTAGATTAAATGAACTTTTTCTATACTCAACCTCGCACCTACCCCGCAATCTAACCAACGCAAGTAAACCCAAGCAGGGGGGTTGCAGGGGGGCAGCAATCCCCCCATACGCATTCCATATCGGAAGAGTAACAATTAATAATAAAAAAATAATTTTGGGGACTTATTTCATTTCTTCTTTTGTTTTTCATTAAGAAATAAGGCCCAAAAAAAGGAAATAACACCCCAAATTCTATTAAAAATCGTTGTTGTTGTTTCCTGTATAATTTTTTGGGGCCTTATTTCCTTTTTCTTCCGGGGCCTTATTTCATTGGGGCCTTATTTCGCAGAGCAAAATTATTTAAATCCATTTCTTCATAACATGACTCTTAGTCTCCTTCAAAAAGATCTGAATGGTTTTTCCAGTTGGTGCCTTAAAAACCATTTAGAAATTAATGTCCCCAAACGTCAATCTATTACCTTTGTAAGAGCAACAGGTCTCCTCCCCGAATTTGCCTTCTTCTCGGCCAACCAATATCTATCGTGCAATCCATTCGTAACCTTGGCATTTTGTGCGAAAGGGAGCTTAATTTCCGTTGGCATATTGAGAATTTTTTTATTGCATTATTTGGATTTGTGGAAAATACTTATAACCAAATATTCTCTGGTCTTGTGTCTGTGCGGCACACAAATTCTTTTGGTGGCCTGTCCTGTCCACCTCTTATGTGGGTGAGATAGGTGTGTAGAAATTGAACTGTCAATTATCTCACATTTTTGTAAGTCGACTATCAACCTCGAAACTCAAATAAATGGATAAAATTCTATAAACGCCGTTTGAGCCGATTTGCGAAAGTGCGAGCCCATTTTTAGGTTGAGAGTTCATAAAGCTTCTTTGGATTTTGGTGATTTATCAAATATCCCTCAGTGAATTTTATGGAAATTGTTTTCTGAGTAGAAAAAGTGGAACTTAGGAAACTTTGGTAAAAAATAGACCACCCTTTCTAATTCTAGAACACTGCTTAGCAGATTTTTAAAGAAATGTAATCGACTTCAGTGATTAGTTTTAAAGGGGAGGCCATCACGTATCACTTCGCCAATTTAAATGTGCGCGAATATGAATGTCGACTTGAAGCGCAAGGGATTACAATATTTGGCGTAGCCGCCGTATATGCGTTCGATTTAAGATTTTAAAATTCCACATAACCCCAACAGAAAGAAGGCATGCATTATGCCATCCGACAGCAGACAGCTGTAAGTACTACCGGGAAATCAGTCGTTAATTCTTATGACAAGTGTAAGGGGCATATCAGTAGATATAATTCCCTGAGTGATAACGAAAACGAAATGAATGCTATATTTCAAAACAGCTCAACTATAGTCACAACAATTTCCCCGATTGAAGTAACATCAATATCGTAATCCTTTAAGTTTCCGCAGTGTTGCCTCGGGCTACCGTAATCTCTCTCCAACTTGAAGTTTCATGTGTGGGAAAGAGAGAATTGATTCGTGTGAAAACATGGTTATTTGGGGATACATTTTCAGGTTCTTTGCGGTACCCATTTACTAGATGAATGAACTTGAACATGTTCATGGTAAATTGACACTTTGAAGTGCGTTACTGGATGTTTTTCTCAATTGTTGATGAGAAAAACTTTCCGTCTTAACTTGGCCAGTTATATAGTTTTTCTCTTTGGAAAGGTCATAATTTTTCGAAACTATCTCATCAGCTGTTCAATGGAACTTCACATACTTTGGTGTCAATTTACTGCATCCAGTATTTTGTTTTGTTTACATCTAGATGTGCTTTTCAAGGACTCGATATAGTTTATTTTGCCAACGCCCGATCAAAGTTGGAGACTCTGGTGCAGACAACGAAGATGCAAATGAAATTCCGAATTTTTTTTATACACCTCAACTCTTGTAGAGTGTGTGAAACCAGTATGGGTTTTCTTTTTTTATGTATGGCAGCCAGTGGGCAAACTTTTGTATTGCAGTTTCTTAACTTATTCTGCCGAGAATAGAGATTGACGCGGGCGTTTAGGGAAAGGGCTTTCCTCTACAGCTCGTAATTAAAAGTTTCGTTGGCAATGGCAACGGTAGGTTATAGGCACGTATAAACTTATTCCAGTTTCCAGAGAAAGTTTACCTTGTCCAGTGTTCTTTAGGAAGACGAGTTTTTGTAAAAGCTCTTACCTCGTAATGCAGAAGGAAGGAAGGTAAGGACAATCTTAAAATCGTTAAAAGTTGTTAAATTCTGATACACCGGCTTTGATTTTCAAAAAGGAACCTCAAAATTGAAGAAAATGTCAGTCTGAAAACGGTCTTTTTAAGTGTAGAAAGGAATTGAAACTTCAAACTTGCAACTTGCAACTTATTATGTTATATGTTTCCCATCTTAAAACTCAGCCCATTTTCCGAACAATTTATCTGTCATTCTTTAAAAATAATTCCAGCTTCCACTTCCAGTAAGTGGAATGAAATTGCTCTTGTTGTTGTTTGTTTTTTGTTCTTTACTTTGCTTCGGCTGTTTTTTTTTTTTGTATTCAAAAAATAGTTAAAAAATAAGTTAATTTTATTATTTTGTCTTGAAGTTTAGAACTCTATTTAACTAATTATCACTTTATTATAAATGAAACATAACAAATAACCATCGAAGACGATAAAAATAAAATTCCAAAGAAACAAAAAATCGCAAATAAATTCGTATACGAACAAATGGGAAGAAAATCTTTTGCTTTCGCCATGAATAACAAAAACAGTAAAAGGTTTAATAAATTTTTGTAAAAAAAAAATTATTTTAGGCATTATTTTATTAAAAAAGGCATCTTTTCTTTCATTAGACATTTTTTTCTTCAAAAGAGATTGGCAACGCTGAGCCCAACCGATGTTATACTAGTGGCGCACCAGGGATGTCAAGAGGAAAATGTACAATGTTTTTTTTTTTTTTTTTTAAATTATGCAAATTATAGAAGAAGATGTTATTAGACGATTGCCAGATCTGACAACGAGCTGCTAATGGGTGTCGTGAAACAACGCCGAATTCCAAAGTTCGGCGTTATTTCATTTTGTCAAAGCGACATAAAACCGAATTTTAGAATTGGACGTTATTTCACATTGACATAGTGAAATAATGCCGAACGTTGCTTGAGAAATTAGCCGAGAACTTGTAGTATACATGTGGGCTTTGTTTAGAGGCCGTTACTGTAGTTTTGTAAAGTCAGCGAATTAAGAAAGATACTCAAGCTGTACCAAAAGTCGGGAGCAAACAGCTTGAGCTTCATTATTTTTTTCCCGAGAGCAGATCGTCTTTAATTCTCGCACGACGAATAACGTATAACGCCTTTGGCATACTTTTTTAACTCGCTCTCAACTAAATTTACTTATTATAATACCAGAAAAGAGTTATAGTTTGAATTGAATAAATTAACTTGTAAAATCTTTAAAATCTTAAATTGGAAAGTGGTGTTTAATGGACAAAGTCCTACATACATATTTTTAATTTGCAGATATAGATGTAACTATTATTTTAACTATATGAAAATTCAAAATGCTGAAATAAGTAGAGGGGAAATTTGTGAAATAGTTCAAAATTCGAGCGAATTTTCTCAAAACTCAAAAGTTAAAGTTATATTTGTGCAATGTATTTATAAATTAAAAGCGAAATAGCGCCAAATTCCAAAATTCGGTTTTATTTCGCTCGGCGTTATTTCACGGCACCCTGCAAATGTTCTGACAATAGCAAACTACCTTACAATACCAAATTGCCAGTTCACCCGGTTGCCAGGTTTTGTCCCAAAGTCTGGTTTGCCTGTAAATAATTTGTCTGACAACGTTGTCAGGTACAAAATTGCCAGTTTTCACGGTTGGCAGACATTTGGGACAGTTTTTTCATTTGTAGACCTGACAATGTTGTCAGATCTGGCAATCGTCTGAACATAGCTTAAGTACTTTCAATGTTCTTCTACACCGGAGCACTCACGGTTCTCATTTTGAAAAAAAATCTTCGCCCACGGACATGACACCTGCCCTGTCAGCTGTCACCCAACATGACAGTTAAAGTGAAAAATTGACAACAGAACAAAAAAAAAAAAAAAACAAAAACATTCTCCACTGACAGAAACGCTCATACTATAACCCAAATAACATAATCACGTGTCAGATTTGTGTCATATTTGGGTAAGGATAATTCCTACCGTTACCGATTTCCCTGGGTTGATTATTAATTCCTCTTCTATACATGATGGAGTACTGTCTGTGTTATTTTGTTTTATATAGTCGCACGTGTTGTGTCATAGAAATTACGAAATGTGTATATTTAACACATAATCATGTCATTTTTGACATTAGAAGGAAAGAGACTGACGTTCTCTGTTATCACTTAGCAAATGGAATGGAAATTGTTGTGCGCCATCGTAGGCGTATAAACAATGGTTGTTTTCGCCGCCGGCTTGGGGAGACTTACTTTTCATTTGTCTGTCCCTCAGGCTTGGCACACAATCAGTCGTTTTAATTGGTAACCCATGTCCGCCATGGTGGCAGACGACAAGGAGTAAAGTGGCGATTTTCCGCATTCGCCCACAATAGGTGATTGATATTCACAGTGGAATGCGAACAATTACAACGCCGACGGAGTATATCCTTGGTGGAACAATTCTGTATTCCCATTGCAGCTGAATGTGGGTTGCCATATACCCGACTAATTGAGTGGCACAAGAGTGCAGCAAATTATAAATAAAAACGCACACGGCACACCTTCGACGATGATCCTGTAATTATCCTCGCAGACAAGCGCTATTCCATCAATTAGGGTTGGTTATCCTTGCATTGTTGATTCTTCCAAGAACCGGAGGTGGATGATATAAACAAAATCTGTTGTTCTGTGTAATTTTTGATTGAGATTTTCCCGGAGGGGCGTCTTTCCAGTGAAAGGACAAAATGACCGCACATTGTTTACACAGGTTGTCGTTCCACTTGAAGCCAATAAAAAGGAATATTCGATTAGTGAACCCATTCAAAGGAAAAGTTGATTTCAAAATGTGTTTCCTTTTTGTCGAAGTGACATTGTGGGAGTTCCGTTCCTGGTAGCTCTGAACGCTAAAAGCTCCTGCGGCAAGGAAAATGTGAATCGATACGAATCTGATTTTACTGAGAAAGGATATTTCGTATTTGCAGTCCTTGGGATAGCTCTTTTAGGAAATACAACATGTGCTTGCTTGTTATGCTTCCAGTTATTCTCGGAAAGCTATAATCAATTGACGAAGTATTCTACTGTTTTAAAGCAGGTTCATGTGTATTGAAATAGGTTCTCGGTAGCAAAAGGGTTCGAATAACAGAAATTTACCAGAAATCGACATGTATGCAAAGAATTATGTTCGTAAATGAGTGGGAGGTAGGTACCTACCTGTACCGAGTGGTGTTGGAGCGACGAATAAGAGAATATAGCTTTGTACGGTAGAAGCAACAAAAGAGTTACTGAAAACTGATTCTACAGGCTTGTGTCTAACATTGGAGAGGGATTTGCATGGGCTAAGCCGTTTCCAAAGATTAATGTTTCCCAGGATGGCTAAAAGGTAAGCACCTGACCTTGACGTGAGAGGAAGGTGGGCAGATCTTATCAAATCATTTCGTTTTTCACATACAATTGCAGAGACAAATGAACGTAACAAAAACGAGGTGATTATAGCCACTTACATAGTCAAGAGCATTTGGAGTGGCAAACGAATCCGAAGAAAATGTTTCCATCTTTAGGGGATTGGGTGTTGTTTTCAATGAAGCGAATGGAAGTGACCCCCTAAGCGTCGCAAGTCGAAAAGAAATGTAGACAATTCGTTCTTCGTTTTCTTCGTCGTGATTTTTGCTCTTAAGAGTTTTGATGAAGTCTATTTATTTGACATTAAGTTATTCAGTAACCATGGTTGCCACTGGTCTGGAAAGACAGGAAACGAAAATTTGCTCAGTGAAAGTCAGGAAAAATTTAAAAGCGGTCAGGGAAAATTCAATTTGTCTAGTTCTTGTTTAAATAAAAAAAAAAAAAAAAAATATTTGGTCTGAGCTGTTGCAGGCACAGTTTGTTCAAAAATGTTTCCTCATTTACAGAGCTTCCTGTTTTGTCGGTGCGGATCCGTTGTTCTCTACTTGCTCGTACTTGCTTACACCAAACACTTGTATTTCAAATAGGTCTTCCTGATTTTTCCTATAGAAACTGTATTGTATTGTAGGTTAGTGTGTTGGCGAGGGGTCGAGGTTCGAAAAACAAAAATTTCAACAAAGTTTTTTTTTTCACTGCGCCACCTCTCGCGAACGTCTGACAAACATCCGAGAGTATAACTGTCTTGAAAGAGCTTCTCAATTAGCCGTTTGGAGTCGGCATGAAATTGCAGATCCCTTCCATTCGTTTCAAAAATGAAAAACTCACACAAAACGAATGGTTGTGAGATGCTAGGCCTGAGGACCTGTTGCGCCAACTATTTCTTTTATTAGGACATGAAACTAACATAAAACCATTCGGACCTGTCGATAAATCTTCTTAGATCTGATAGAGGTATCGCTCCTAGATCTTCCAGCCCTTCGAAGAACCGTGCTCCCGAACAAGAGTAAGCGGCGTTCTTTGAGGGAAGACCTCCCCCCTAAGTCTTGCATACAAAATGTACCGCTCTATATTTAACGATACCTACGATAAGTGCGGACACCTTACGTTACTCCAGGGCGAGTATCAGACTCGCGGAGTATGTTTTATTCATCCCCTTTAGAATTTCTTTTTCAAAGACCAGGGTCGGCATCGGCATCTTGTAGAGCAAAAACGTTTAAACGTTTTCATTTGCAAGAATTATTTCCTCTATGTTAAAGCAAATCTACCCAGATCTGACCTGACTGACTTGTGCCTTCCCCATCAGAAAAAGTATTTCCCTTGTCCGATTTTTTAAACTCAATACCTTGAGAATATTTCTCGAAGCCTGAATCACGTATCTCTTCAGTCTTCGACTTGTTGCTAGACCCCTAGAGCGCGTATTTCAGTGGGAAAGTTAAAAGCTTGACAGCGGCGTTAGGTTAAGTCAACACAAACGTAATGAAATCTGCCGATAACCAAAAAGAAGTTTAGAAAATTGAAAACTTAAGACTTCTAAAATAGCTTCTCACAACCATTCGTTTTGAGTGAGTTTTTCATTTTTGAAACGAATGGAAGAGATCTACAATTTTATGCCGACTCCAAACCGCTAATCGAGAAGCTCTATCAAGACAGTTATACTCTCGGATGTTTGGCAGACGTTCGCGAGAGGTGGCGCAGTCGAAAAAAACCCTACGTTGAAATTTGGGATTTTTGCGGGATTCGAACCTACAACCAACACACTAACCACTAAGCCACTGCGCCTACTTAATTAAGACGTCTAGCTGTCGTTTTATAAGTGATTTCCCATCCCTGAATCACATCTGATAAACAAACGTTTCTCTCTCTCTGAGAGTCTCATTTTCGTCATCGATAGACCTTTGTCGCCATGCATTTATTAGGCTTAATGCAAGCTTTAACAATGACTTGCCTATAGCTATACTTAAATAAATCCTCGAACTTATAAGTAGGACTTGAAGCTGAGGATGCTTAAGAAGATCGATCTTTAGCGAGGTAGGGCTGCGTTTGAGGTCGAAAACAGTGAGGCTTAAGTTATCCTTTCGCAGCATACGAGACATTGGTTGGCGGAGTGTTGGAAGATAAAGATACGTATAGAAAACGATGTTTAGTGTTAAAGCTCTTGTCATTGCATGGCTCGGTTGAAGGCTTCATTTACCTCGTTCTTAAGGCGTCCTAAGAATGTTGCTACTCCCTACAATTTCGACATTGTTAACATTTAATAAGAATTTATAATCCCAGCACAAATGGTTGTTTGAATGGATCCCCGAAGCGACGATGAGAAATGCATTAAACCACAAGATTATGTAGATAGGAAGACCTCTCTGTCGTTAATCGTTCGACTTCAGCACTACCCCAACATAACGCTCCATCAACATTTCGATTACAACTTAGAAACGCCTACCATACGGCACGTGTAGCCTGTCAGCTAACACAATTCATAAAATTCTTCAACTTCGGTGGTAATGTCAAAATAATCGAGTCACGTCGCAAAGTTTACTAATTTATAGCCTTCATCCATGACGCACAATAATGATTACCCGCACTCTCGAACCAATATCCTCGATAAAATACCCAACTCAAATTCGGTCCAACAGCATGAAACCTGAAGTCGACCAGAATTCTCAAATTAAATTAGCCCTCACCGTTTCAGGGGCTCCACTAAATGGAACAAACTCCGTATTTCCATCACTATATCTGTACACAATATCCTGTTTAAAGATTGATTTTGTCGGTCATGTTGGCTAAATTGGCGGCGGGCATTTCGTCCATGACACCTACCTCTCAATTCTTTGAATAATTGGCTTTTGTAAAGAGTATGCCGCTCAGCTGTGTTATGGGAGAATCCCCTTGAACTTTTTAAAAAATATAAAGGAAAACTTTTCCAAACAGACCGTGGAGGGGATTACCGTCGTCATGGCAATGAGTTTACAAAAAGGAATCCCATATTCCATTCCGGAGAACTCTTAAAAAATTTCAATCAAAATGTAAGGCGCACAACGCCACAGCACAACTTATCAAAAGTCACTTTTTGTTGATGTTGGGTTCTCCTGTGACTGTGACTCTTGTCAGGCCCAACCGGATGACAAGTCTCGTAAGTGAGTAAATTAGCTCACTCAGAGGTTGAGGGAGAACTTGTTAACCAACTCATGTGAGAAGTGTGGTATCTTGTATGTGCGGCAAGGAGTACACTTGTGGAAACTTATTAATTGTTCCGACTTTCCGATGGTAAGCGCGTGTTTGCTTAAGAGAGGAGGAACTCTTGCAAAAGTCCCAGGGAAGCACCCTCAGGGGAGCACCATGATGTTTATTTGAAGAGACGTCTTTATAATGCAGACGACGACGACGACAAGGTTCAAGAGCATATTCCTATTCCCCTGTTGCATAATAAATCGTTTCCCGTCGTCCTTTCTGTGCGATGATGATGGTCTTTGCCTGAGGAAAAGGAAAATCTATGTCCTAGTTAGCCTTAGAAGCGGAATGAAACGCGCGGTGGACTATTGTGCGGCAGTCGGCGAAATTTATTTGAAACATCAACCTCAGATTGCACTTATAAATGCAAATAGGGTAATTGCCAGTCTTGCCTGTGGGGAAGATGTTGAGAAATCGCTTCTAAAGTGGCGGCTGATATGGTGCAGATTTGCAGCACATGAACCGGAATAATAAAGCACTTCAGAGATTGCTTAATCAAATTTCGAAACAATGTTCATATTTTTATCCTGACTTTTGAAGTGTTTTTTAAGTTTTTTGGAAATTGTCCTATTTGCATATCTGTCGTATTGTCGGGAATTCATTGCTATCAAGCAGTGAAAAGGACATCCGAGGAGGCGCCATTTAGTCATTCTCGCACACTTGTACATATTGTATCCGCTTTTCCGCCTGTGTACGATTTTTTTTCCGGAATTGGCGACGAACTTTATGGTGTACACTGTACAGTGTGGGTGACTTGACCATGAATAAAAGTTACGAGTTTCCGTCTGAACTTTATTGGGAATACATTTTTTTTTTAGAGTGAGGTGGCGTCGGTAATGGGTCAACGTGATTAAAGAACAATTTATCAAAGGATGATAAAAAAGTGAATTATCGTGATACAATTTAAACCTCTTGTCAAAACGAAGGATGGGAGATGGGGTGAAGGCGACCTTTTAAGTATCCAATCGTTAGTCGCAGCCTACAACACATTCTACTGTCATAATGTCAAGGGCGTTTTCAAAACTATAACTGACATATTTTTTGACATTGTACGTCTAAAACCTACTCACCGTGTTTTGGGAGATACATATATTTAAATAAATTTACTTCTAAACCTAATTTTGATCCTGTTTTTAGAGTTTGCAATAATTTTTGGGAGGGGGTCCCCATTGCAGGCATGATATCCCTAAGGTTCAAACTTGCAGCTCGGCATTCTGACTATTAATTGTTTAAACGCTGTTTTGTTTCCCTTAAAAAGTATAGAAAACGTTTAGGTTGAATTTTAAAAACTCATAACTAACAGCTTCCGCAGACAAAATTTTCTATTGTGACCCACAAAATGTTTAAGTTCAAAGTTAAAAATGATTTTTAGTAAGCTCTAAAGTTTTCGCAAAGGGCTTCCTACACCAATAATAAATTTTTTTTTTGGAGACACGGCATGGAAAGGCCTTAGGATGGAATGTTGTTCCACATAAAGCCATAAAAAAACTGTTTTAAAACACAACCAAACTCTTTCGGGGATATTTTTTTAAGCCTTTGAAACGCCAAAGACCTCCTGCATCTTACTGTAGGAAAATAAGAGCAATTTAAAAAATTTTATTACCACGAGTCAAAATGTGTAACATTTTTGAGCTTTTAGCTCACAATAAGCTAGAACCATGAGCAAATAAAGCGGCAGGAGAAGAGCAATACGGTTTCTATAATTTAAGTTCTAGAGCAGACGCAAACAGCGATGTAACAAATAGGGCTCAAGCCAGCACCTGCCACTAAAACGAGCTTAAAATTATGGACAAGATATGCTATGCCTTTATAACCTTAGACGTAAACGAACCCTTTAATCCGTCGAATCAGGAACGTCTTATAACTATCTTAATCGGGATTCTTTCCTAAAATTCTGGCAATGGAATAATCGGGAACAAATTAACTGACGGTCCACCGCAAGGCTCTGTTCCAGGTCCCTGTTATGACAGAATGGAAGTTTAAATCCAAACAATTTTTTTTGCCCCAATTTTCTTTCCGCTTATTTTGTTACATATGTCATTTGCAGTCTTCTCTGGGCTTGTGCAGATTATGTGAGGCCAGAATTTTGTTTTAAATAATTTTCCTTGGTCATTTTGACTTTTTGACATGTGCCACTCTTGAAATAGATAATTGACAGACGTTTTAATCCTGTAGCGTTCTATCAAACGTAAGCCCAGGCAATACTCCCCTATGCGAACGACTGTCTTGTTTTATAATAACTCGTTACTTTGCTTAGTCTCCCTTATAAAGTCAATACGTATGTCCGAGAAAAAAGGGGCCTTCGCGCTTACTTACTCGTTACTTTGATTAATCTCCCTTTCGGTCAATACTGGTCAATTGTGATGCCCGAGAAGGATAGACTTGTTACTCGATACTTTGCTAAATTTCTCTTTCTGTCAATACTGGCCAAGTATGATCCCTGAGAAGGATAGACTTTGTCGATTGTCTTCTTAAACTGTTCGCTACTCGTTACTCGTTATAATTTGCTAAATGTCTCTTTCGGTCAATACTGGCCAAGTATGATCCCTAAGAAGGATAGACTTTGTCAATTATCTTCTTAAATTGTTCGCTACTTGTTACTCTTTACTTGCTAAATTTCTCTTTTGGTCAACATTGGCCAAGTGTGATGCATGCGAAAGGTAGACTTTGTCGAGTGTCTTCTTAAATTGTTCGCTACTTGTTACTCGTTACTTTGCTAAATTTCTCTTTCGGTCAATGCTGTCCAAGTGTGATGCATGCGAAAGGTAGACTTTGTCGATTATCTTCTTAAATTGTTCGCTTCTTGTCACTAGATACTTTGCTAAATTTCTCTTTCGGTCAATACTGGCCAAATGTGCTGCCCGAGAAGGATGGACTTTGTCGATTGTATTCTTAAATTGTTCGCTACTTTTTATTGTTTACTTCCAAAATTTCTCTTTCGGTCAACACTGGCCAAGTGTGATACATGCGAAAGGTAGACTTTGTCGATTGTCTTCTTAAGCTGTTCGCTACTCGTTACTCGTTATAATTTGCTAAATGTCTCTTTCGGTCAATACTGGCCAAGTGCGCTGGCCTAAATTCTAAGACTTTGTCGCTTATCTATAAATCTATTAAAATGACTCGTCACTTGTTATTTTCCTAAACCTCTCCTTTAACAGAACTAGTTAAATCGACACGGTATGAACAAACTTTTACTCTAGTTAAATATTCATAGGACGTATTGAAATAGAAAATTTGCGTACATAAATTTTCGCTCGTCCTTTGTTCGCTCATTGTTGTAAGGTGTAATGTAACTCAGATTTAAAAGCATCCATCCAACAACCAGTTTTCAGTGTAATTAAAAACATAAAACCACATCATTGGTCGTCGGTGGCACTTTGCGCCACATAAACAAAATCATTATGCCCTACCTCAGGCACTGATCAAAACAAGCACAACTCTCTTCTATTTTCCAACGAAACGGCACTAATTTATATTTCCCAAATTAAAGCTCATTACTGGTGGCGACAGCGGCTCTGATACTGAAACCAGCCACTGCTACTAAATTATTCAACACCGCCGGCCCGTGTGGGTGTGTCATTTGATGTAGCAGTTCGTGGAGTGTCGTTATTTTCAGTTTTACTATGGTGTTAAGGGATTGTAATAGCAATTCCTCATTAAAATTTCGCATCCAGCCAGCAGTTACCGCAGGTAGCGGATAGCGTCATCGCTAACAGGCAACAGGAAAATCCTTCGTGTATGTGTGGTGTGATGTCAAGTTCAGCGTGCAACCGCAATCGGTCTTAACAATTTTAGATAAAAATCCCTTTTTCCACATGGAAATCACTTTGGTAGGATTTTTGGGATTTGGACCAATCACTATCAATCATTTCCGTCCTTCCAATTCAGCATTCTTATTTGCGGGAGGCCGATAGGACTATTTTCGAGGAAACTTAAAGTTTGTGCAGGGATTATCCATGGGCTTTAAAATTCATTTGAGGGGATGTTTCCAATGGTCCTTCTTTGTGGCAGAGAAGGAGGGGAATCGTTTTCTTTGTTCGATGGCAGGCAACTGGCCCTGACCCTGTTTTTCATACAACTATGTATTCCAAGAGGCGTTGCGGTTGCACTTTACCTATACACGCCAATGCTGCCATCATGGTATTGGAATTGCAACCATCCTGTATGTTGGGTTGTGTCACCGAAATCTGGGTTAGGAAAGCAAAATGAAACACAATATTCGTCGATGTTGTAACCTTGGTCGCCGTTCTTGTTGTAATCCTGGTGGTGGTGGCGCTTATCGACCTTGACCCAATGGCAATTTAAAGTTAACAGTCACGTAGCGAATACAGCGGATCAAGGAAGTCAATTATAGTTTGTAGAGTTTGTGGGTGGAAATGATGGCAAGCAAACTCCTGGTAATTGAGGTAATTCTTTTCCGAATGGCGCCGCCACTTCCACCAGTGACGGTCTGTCCTGTCGGTTGGATATTCAAAATTATTACTTTCTCGTTTCAGTGGTTATTATTAACAAAAATCGCCTGGTGTCGAAAAGGTGTACGAAAGACACAATCTATCTTGACAAGAATATGTTATCATTCATCGAAATGCTGGACCGAATATTTCGTCGTGTAATTTCATCCTGTTTCCGTAGGGATCTCAAGGAGTCTGCTCCTGCCCTATTATTTGATAAATTGTTGAAGCTTTGTGCTGCTTTCTTTGAATATCATGGACCATTATAATTTGAAGCGTATGATGGTCCTTTATGTTTTGCGAAACAAAAATTATTATGGGACTGATGGCGATAAGCTATTGTTACGAGTAAATTTATTATGAAGATGAAAGCGAATGCGTAATTTTCCTGCTCTCATTTTTCTTCTTACACTAGGATTAACAAAAAACTTTCTTATCCGCTTTTTATTTTCTCGAAAAATTGTTCATTATTTAAGATAAGGGTATTTAGGTGGGTATATGTAGGGAGCTTTGCGATTTCAATTCAAAACAGAAGTGTTAGTAAGATCCAATTAATTTCAACGAGACGTGGAAAAAAAAAAGCAAAGATCAACAAAGAGTAGAGGCTTTCGTAGGTTTTCGTGTTTCAATAATGGGAGAGGGTCAGTTTTTGTTTCTTCGTTTTCCTGTGTTTTGAAAGAGCTTATGAGATATTAGTGCTTTGTTTTTTATATATATTTTTTTTAAAGAAATAGTTTGCGTAACAGTTTTTATTTGTTTAGGGCGAATCCGAATGGAAAATTCGGGAAGCTTTCTGAGCCGAGTTATACATTCTTTTGGAAGTTTCGCAGACCTTCGAAAGTAGTGGAGTAGTGGAGAAAACCTTTCGTGTTTTTTTTTTTTTGGGGCTCAACCTGAATCCCCTTGCTCAGTACCCTAAGTACAAAGCGCTAATCTGCTGCACTCTCCCTCTACTTTACTTCTTTTCTTAATATCGCAATAAAACTAGAGTTTAGTTCAGGTAAATTCTGTATATATGATTAGAGGTTTGTGTACTATAGTTTCGAGCAGGAGGATTCAGGTTGAGCCCCCAACAAAAAAAAAAAAACTGAAAGTAAAACAGTTTGAGAAGAATGCGATCCGCGTTTCATATAAAATTGCTTTATTTTGGCTTTTCATTTTTAAATGGAACCCAGTTCAGAACTTCAAAGCACTTTTTTGTATTCTGCTCAAAAACAAACTTGACCCAAAATT
Source organism: Cheilosia urbana (assembly GCA_946477585.1). NCBI lineage: Eukaryota > Metazoa > Arthropoda > Insecta > Diptera > Syrphidae > Cheilosia > Cheilosia urbana. The sequence goes on along the minus strand of OX297854.1, from coordinate 9,536,354 downwards.
TAAAAGTTTTTAAAATTGCCTCCTTAAATGCTTTTTCGATTATTCTAATGTCAATTCGTCATCTGCGTGAGAAATTCAGGTTGAAAGAGATTTAGATGAACGGACAGATTTAAAATTTATTGCTATTCCTTTAAAGATTACCGCATATACCTAACACCTATCATAATAATAATAACCATAAGCTCAAGTTTTATGTATCCATTGAATGCATTGAATATGAATTATTATTTAATTTATATGGAAAATAAATGTTCTCTCTCATGTGCATGTAAATAAAATTGCTATTGAACATTTTATTAAACACATTACATTAACACTTGAGAATTCATTTCTTTATTCAAGAAATTTTGTCGTCCAATCTATTTGTTATTTAAATTACATATTACTATTATATTTTTTTTTAACATCCCTGGATAAGAACGTTAACATTTTTCTTAAAACCAAGAACAACCAAACATAGGCATCGAAATTTATTACGGGAAAGAACATATCCATCGCCCTCACATCACACTGATAAAAAGAAATTCACTTCACTCGAATGCTTAGAACTTATTTTTAGGTCTGTTTCATGAAGAAAAACAGAAGCAGAACGGCACAGAACTGTGCGAGTAGGTGAAATACGTCAGAACAAAAAAGCACAGCTTTAACACTGAAATTTAAAATTTTAAAAAAGTTATCAAACTGATAATATTGAATAAAAGAAATAAGGTTAACAGTAGAAGAAATGTTGCGCAATTTAAAAACATGAAGGAATTTAATTTCTGGAGTTTTTTTAGTTTTACTGCATTAAAAAAAATAATATTTCCAATAGATTTCAAACAAATTTGTTATGTCGTTTTTCATTGGGACAGAAAAAAACACTTTTTCAGATTCAGAGCAATTTAGCGAATTTCGATTTCGAGCGATATTCACACCTACTTACACTAACACCAAAACATTTGTCTTTTGTCAAACTTAAACTGTGTTATTTTACGTTTTTAGAGAAGATGTGAAAAATAGAGAAAAATTTACATTTGGTCGGTGCGATGGATATCAACATAAATTGAATAGATTTTTATAAACACAAATTACAATTTAAGAACAACTGACTTTTAAAACACGCACCACCACAAATGCAAAGAATAAACAAAAATCTAGTTTTATGTTCAAATGGGCACGAAAAATCTGAAATCTGAGAGCGAGATCTGTAAATCTCGTTGACATTATTCGCGTGAGTGTGTGAGTTTATTTTTTCTGCATTGACATATAGCGGTAGCCGACAGAAATAAATACTTTGACTGTACACTTACTGCCTAAACACAATGAAGCCGCGGTAGTAGCGGTATGCAGCGCTGTCAAAGTTAAATTACACAGATTTCATATAACGTGAACATAATGGGTGGAACCGCTGTATCGTGTAGTAGCGGCTGTAGTACATATTGGCCAACTTTTAACTTTTGTCGCGCTATATCGAAATAATTTTCGGTGTAGGCAGTTTTGTTTGTTCAGTGCGGCGATAATTTGAAATATTTTTGAATGTACCTACTTCAAATTTAAAGCAGGCGGCGCGGTTATAGGTTCTTTGAAAATATATAGGCGGAATATTGCGAAAATTGAATGAAATCATACAGAACAATTATTTGAAAATTTGATTTTTGACGTTTTCGCGCTACTTCATTGTATACACTTTTTGTGTGTGCAGCGCCACATATTCTGAGAGGTCCTACTACCGCCGCATACCACTGCTACCGCGGCCTCATTGTGTTTAGGCAGTTAGTTGACAACCAATTATGTCAAACCGGGAGATTATCACTTCAAAAATATACTCGTATGAACCAAAATTACGAAAATCCAACTTATTCGTGGCGAAATTCATTTGAACAATCTTTTCCAGGCAATTCTAGTCGACTTAAGAGTTAAGACTTGAGAATTGAGTCCTCATTTAGAAAAACCTGCTGCATCTGAGTGTCTACATCAATGTCGTCCATTTTTGTTTTTTAGGATCAATGTCATATTCGGCGAGTTTTGCCATTGAATAAATTAAGAAATGTGTTTTTTTTTTTGTAAAGATGACGGACAGCAATATAAACAACAATTCGAAAGTCACTTACTTGCGCTACCTACTTATTTGGACAGCCAACATTTGGATAGTGAATATATAGAAATTCATATTCAGCATGTGCATTGCAACAGGAAACAACTATGTGAGGTTTTCCATCAAGTTTGGCATGAACAGTAAACTGCGATGATGACTCATCTTAGATAGAAAATATACTTAAACCTACTGTACTTTCATTCCACTCTTGGCTGAAAATAAGAAGAATTAAAGTAAGTGTTCTCCACCGGAGCAGGCAATGTGTTGTCATAGCACTGGCACTGGTGCGTTATCAGCGATTTTAATTGTTAACATGGCCTCCATCCATACTACTTGGAAAAACAAGTAAATCCGCGCATTCAACGTGCAATTGAATAGAATATACAATTATAGAGCATTATCCTTTCATTAGATAGTTTTCCAAGGAACAAGGCCGCCTCTGTCTCGGGTTATAATCCGACTGAATGCGTGGTTTTCCGTTAAAGGTGAATGGGTGGGCGTTTGATGCGGCACAATGTACGTGTACATATTTTAAGATGCGCTGCAACGAGAAAGGAATGTTCTGAGAAACTACTAATTGAAAAAGTTGTTTTCGAAATCTTGATTTAGTTGAGTTTTCTAATTCAATATCGCCAACAAAACAGCTTGTATATCTGAGACAATAATTTGATTGGCTGTTAGTTAATTTGGGTTTAGAAAAACGTTTTTGGAAAGTCTTGCAGGGGCTTAAAATGAACAGTCAATATGTGTCTACTGTTGAGAATGGGAACTCTGCGTAAATGTAAGAAAAAACTAAATCCCTCTCGGTGTCCTTATTTGCGGTAAAATGAAAAGCAATGGTCGGTAATATACTGTGTATCTCCAGTTGGGTAAAAGTTCTCTGCATCACTAGACAAAGTTTTGCCACCATTATGACGAATGGTACTCCATTTGTCGCCCTTAGTGTTTTCAGCAGATTGTCTACCCTAACAGGTATAACTACCCCGAAAAGTTTCCCTGCAGTCCAAAAGGTAGGTAAATGGAATTTTGATTTAAAAAGTTTCAGATTTTAAGCGATAAGTGAATTGTCGGTGATTAGAGTTGTAGTAGATTTTTGTAATCATTGTGCTTATAGGTATCCCGTTTCGATTCTCACCACGTATACAGCTAATTAGTTTGGGGTGACTTTTCATGAGCCTGTCACATCACACTTTGTAAATGGCTTTGTTTCCGCAATCATAATCCTAATGCATTTTTTTCTGTCGGCGAAAGGTTCACGTTGTAGATTATGTGCGCAATGGATGTTGGCGGAGCAATATAAATATATATACAGAGGTTTTTGTATTATCTGCGCGAATAGAGGATGTTTAAAGTATAAATATTTGTGCAGGCTTATTTAAGTAATAACGCGGTAAAAAGTTGTAAGGACAACTATAGAGAAACTACGGCATTCCAGATGATAAGCGAATAGAGGATGCCTTCGCCTTGCGGTGAGTAGATACAAGGACATCGCCACCTTAGAAGCCCATGGGAGAAGTATCAGCTTTAATAAGCATCTACAAAAAAAGAAGGCGAAATGTATCAACAAATGCCATGTTATATGGGAATAAGAAATCAAAAAAGAAAAAAGCAAAAAAAGCTTGTGTCCGTAAATAAATATTGTCACATCCTATTGGAGGACAAAAATTCAAAGGAAATCGCAGAGATGGGACAATCTGCAAGTCTACTCGAAAAAAGGTTCGTACATTTTATCGGACTATGACAGCAAGTTGATTTTTTTTTTTTTTTTTTTTCGAAGCTTAAAAACCTTCCCTACGAGCGAACTCAAGGCACCTCTCTCCGAAGAGATATATTCAAAAGGCAGCACTAGCATTCATCGGCGCAGGGACATAAGTCCCCGGGACATAAGTCCCCGGGACATGAGTCCCAATTTTTAATTTTGGGACTTATGTCCATCATAAGTGAGAAATAAGTCTCGAATCGATTTTGGGACTCATGTCCTACCATATTGGGACATAAGTCCGAAAATTCTTTTGTCGAAAATGGACATAAGTCCCAAATTTTCGCATAGATAATATTTAGCAAAATATTGTAGAAATCCATTAGGCATCCAACCCCTTTTTCCACTACACACCAACAATTTTTCTTAATAATTTGGAAAATAAACCTTAATTTTAAAATTTTATTTTCTAAAATTCTTAAAAACTAGCCTTCTTATTAATAAAAAAATGTACACAAGTAAGTTAGCTAGCAAACGTCAGATAGCATACAAAAATTGGACATAACTGCTGAGTAACAAGTTGATAACTTTTACACAGTGTTTATTAATACGGGGATAGAGTTTTATATTTTCTTTTGAGGATTTGAGAAAATATATTAAAAAAATTTATTTTGTTTGAGAATTTGAGAAAATAAAACTAAAAAAATCGCGCGATTCTCAAAACCTAAAATTTTTTAAGTTTCTTTTCGTGCGCGATCCAAAGTCTGAGCCTAGTCTCACTTTCCATTTTCCCGAAAGTAGCGTATAAGATCAAAAAACTAGACTAACTAAGAAACCAATTACTAAAAGGCTGTAGGAAATAAGGCCCCAATGAAATAAGGCCCCAAAAGAGAAAATGAAATAAGGCCCCAAATTTGGGGCGTTATTTTATAATGAAATAACACCCCAATTTCAAATATGAAATAAGGCCCCACTGAGATGAAATAAGGCCCCAAATTTGTGGTTTATTTCATAATGAAATTAAAAATAATGAAAACTACTTTTCATTTAATATTGTTGATATTGGATAAACTAGTTAAGATTAAAGGAACTTTTTATATACTCAACTTCGCACCCACCCCGCAATCTAACAGTAAACCCAAGCAGGGGGGTTGCAGGGGAGCAGCATGCCCCCCCATACACATTCCATATCGGAAGGGTAACAATTAATAATAAAAAAATAATTTTGGGGACTTATTTCATTTCTTCTTTTGGGGTCTTATTTCATAATGAAATAAGACCCCAATTTTCATTAAGAAATAAGGCCCCAAAAAAGGAAATTACACCCCAAATTCTATTAAAAATCGCTGTTGTTGTTTTCTGTATAATTTTTTGGGGCCTTACTTCATCGGGGCCTTATTTCGCAGACCCTTACTAAAATGCTTGCATTATATTCCGCAAATTGTTAGTAACCGTTTTTTTTTTTTTGAATTTTAGGTAATGCGTCAAACTAAACCAATATAACGAAAAAAAAAAATAGTTTGACTCTTATTGGATGGTATGGGACATAAGTCCCAAATCGAATTTGGGATTTATTTCTCACTCAAGTGGGTTATAAGTCCCAAAATTAACAATTATGACTTATGTCCCGGGGACTTATGGCCCTGCGCCCATTCATCGGCAATTTTAAATTAACTTGTTTTTTTTTAACGGTAATTTCCCTTAAAAATGAAAAGTTTAAGTGCTCATTTGCATAAAATTTAATTCCACCCAGACACTTAATCTCTTTTCACCTATAAAGCCTTCGGAAATGAAATTTAAGCTCGTTTTGCATTTCTTACTCCTGCAATCTCCGCATCCACATCTGATGCATAAAACTTCCATTATTCTGATTACTCAATGCGATAAAGAAGGTGAGAATTTTCCACCGTTGTTGCATAGGCATTACCCAACTTTCTTATGAATAGCAAACGAAAGTTTTTTTTCTTTTAACGAAGCTATTACCAACTTTTTCTCTGACGAAGCGGCATATTAAAGTAGTTACGATTCCGATTGCAATTAAAACTTTCCGGTGCATTTAACAGTTAGCAGTTTAATATCTAGGCTTTAAAAGATTTCAGTGTAAAGTGAGTTATGTATTATATATATATTATTACGGCTTTTCTAGGTCGAGTACGCTGAGTTAATTCAAATTTGGAAATGCCACCTGTTAAACGGTTCAAACGAACCGACATTTTACAATTAAATTCGAAAAGCCACCGCGTTTCCACAGTATGACAGCCGAAATCAATTTAAAATTCGTCAAAGAGAACTCCCTGGAAAGTTGTTTTATTTTTTGGTGTGCTTAAGTTAAACTATACCTACCTACACACTGGATCAGAGATTTGCAATTTTGTCACGTAAAGTTTGAAAATTATTTCCATATCCAACGAACGACTTCCAACGTTCGTAAATTTGAGTTAATATTTCGCATCCTGTGTTGCAAAATTCGTATTGAATTTATTTACCTACTTGAACTTGTATGTGCTGGGGATTTCCTTAAGCTTTTACTTCTTATGTATTTATGAGTGAATGTTAATCGATTTCCTACTTTGAGTGTTGAATGTGCGAATTCAGTTAAGTAGAGGATTTGTATCATATGCTGCACTTGTTATTCTTCTAGTCAACCTTCAAGTGTAAAAATTGGTAGATCACAATAGATCAATTCATGTGGACAAGTATCCCCATTGTGAGTTCTTAAAACTTGACTTGAACGTTGGCTTATTAGTACCTACCCTACCCAGCAATTAGTTTTTGCAAGAAATCCAATACGTATATGACTTATGACTTGTGACTTATGAGTAAGTAAAGAGTGTTTTTTTTTTTTTAGAGTTATAGAACTTTGGAATGAACGTAGTCTAATCTGGAGGTCCAATTCACGGGTCCGCAACGTGAAACTATGCGGTTACCAAACGTTTTCTTCAATAAATCAACCAATAAACTTCAATAAAGTGTCTGACTGACTGTTTGGTGTAGTCAGTTTTTGTGGATGTAACGGTGTCTCAACGTACACTCGAGGATTATCATCACTCCAAGTACGGCAGTTTTGTTTATTGACGTATCCATTCAACCAAAAGTGAGCTTCATCGCTAAAAATAAAAAAATGGACGTAGTGCGAACAGAACCATGATTTTCAAAATAAATTTGCAAAATTTGGAAGCGTTGTTCAGGCTACAGTCTATTCATGTTGAAATTCCAAACCAAACAAAAAATAAATGACCGTATTCAAGAATCTAGTTATCTTAAGTCGACTAGATTGGTCTGGATAAGATGTAACCTGAACGCAAAAACTAGATTGGTCGGGAACGTCACTTTTTCTACGTCATGCCAGCGTGACCGTTGTGCGACTAAAGTTGCAATTTGGCACTTTTTTCATCACCTTGCCACAATGAGACGACTTTTCTAAAATTTATTGATTTTGGCCCTTTTTGAAAATTTGAGACAAAAAAATATTAAATTTTCAAACTTTGATATCAATGATAAAAAATTATATGTATTGAAGTGTCTAGATTCTAAAATCATAATATCTGGCGAGGAAATAGATTATTTCGGGATAACAAAGTGGTCATGGCCATTTAACAAGCAATCCACAAAATGTAATTGACTATTTTAAATTATTAGAATAGAAGTCTAATGAAGATTCTAATAAAAAAAATATATGAAATAACGGATTTGGAACAGTTTTCGTATAGAGTCGGGATAATAAAAAATAATTTTGATGAATTTTTGTACCAAAACTTGTACCATTTTGTTGTTCATGTTCATCATATTGACATTACCACACAGCAGTGCCTGTACTGAACGCGTATTCCAGTATTTAGCCCTAATAAAAAATAAACAAACCATAGGCTTAACATTAGTTCCTGTGGAAAAATAATTTCTGCATTAAATTTGATCAAACGCTTAGATTTGGAAGATTGGGAGCCAAGTATTGATCAAGTCAATAAGTACAGAAGTACAATAACAAAAAATAAAAGTACATATCTCATATTTATGTATGTTATGAAACTGATTTTACGTTTAATGTTATTTTGTTATGTTTTATTCGACTGAATTGCTTAGCTTTAATAATAAAATATTACCGATATAATGATTTTTTTAGTCAATTTTTGATTTGTTATTACTTAATATAATTGGCCCTTTTTTTCTCCTTGGCCCTTTTTCTTGCGACTTTTCAAAATTCATCAACGGTAACGCTGAGTCGTCAGCCACATACCCGAACTGTCAACTTAGTACTCAGTCACGAATTTCTTGACTAGATTCGTCGGCTACCCCTCCATAAACGTCAAATGTCACAGGTGCCCACGTGACCGATTTGAACCAATCACAACCGAGATAGATCTAGTCAGACAGCTGTCAGACTTACTAAACTAGATACTTGAACGCCCTCAATCACTTGACAGCTGATAAAATGGCCGCCAGTTAAAATAGTGTTGCCAACTTAAAGTTCTATATCTCTAAAAAAAAACACCCTTTATTATCCAAAACCATGGTACTAAATCACCTACAAAATAGGTCATACTTTAATTTATGGGAAGCAACTGTAGTTTTTAATATTAAATAATATTTGGAGTGACATTTTCCAAGCAATGAACACAAAACACATTTCAATTGGACACCGAACACAACTCAACCAATATATTCAGTATTTCATTTAGCATCGAGTTCAATTGAAGTAAATAAACAAACGCGAAATAGAATAAACTGAAATTGGAAAAATATTTCAATGACCTAAATAAAAAAAAAAACTACCACCTGGAAATGTAATATTTCCCTCTTTAGCTGATGAAATCCTGTGTTTGATTTGGTTTCGATCTGTTTTTATTGTATTTCAAATGTCTATTTTCGCGTATTTAAACAGTAAGAACTTGAAAAACAAAACAAACAAAAAGTGACGTTTCCGACCAATCAAGATTTTGCGATCAGGTTACATCTTATCCAGACCAATCTAGTCGACATGGGATAACTAGATTCATGAATGTGCCCATTGACTGCGTACTAAGTTGACAGTTCGTGTATAGTGGCTGACGTAGAAAAAGAGATGTTACCGAGCAATTTAGTTTTTGCGTTCAAGTACATCTGCTCCTCCAGACCAATCTAGTCGATTTAAGACAACTAGATTTTTGATTACCCATTGTTTTGTCTATTGGAATGTGGTATTCGATTGGGCCCTCTCAGAACACTTTTTGCTCTTATGTCACTTTTTGCTCTACATAGGTCACTTTTTATGTTCGATTGTTACGAACAAAAACAATCTTTTTCTGCTTTCAGAGCACTTCTACGAAGCTGGATTTTTTCTCAGACTTGCTTCTGATTTAACTATCTACAAGTGCGTTTTAGTTTGACAGCTAGTGGAGTTTGTTGAAGTTTTTGTGACATTTTTCAACTGCAAAGAAATGCATTGCATCGGTGGATCTATTTTTTGTAAATTTTGTATGTGCAAATGCATGGAAATCAATCTTCTCGCAAATTTCGAATGTTTTAATATAAAATTTAAACAGTGAATGGAAAACGCTTAGAAAAGTGTCACTGGCTACAAATATTCCAATCGCACGAATATCAAAAAAAAAAAAAGCAAGTGACGTTTCTATGTTCGATTAGACATTAGAAAAAGCGAATCTGAAGAAGCCCAATCGAATACCACATAAATGAATGCATTTAGTACATTTTATAAAGGTATGTTCGATGTGAAAACTTTCTGTGGAACTGCATTTGAGGAAATGACACTTATGCCCAAAACACATGTGCAGAATTTCTGGACGCAGTGAAGCGCAGAATGTGCCGAAAATTGTTTAACATGTATTCCATCAGCTACTGTCATTTGCCGACAAAGCAGCTGATGTGTTTTTGGAAGTTTGTCTGTAATTAAAGGACTATTCACATGAAAGCGAATGGCGATTTGCGAACACGCGAATATTCGTAGTTTCTGACACTTCATTCACATGAAAACTTTTTTTGGTCGCAGATACCCGCGTATCAGTGTCATTTTTAAAGGTTAAGTTCGAACGAATTTTTCATTCGTGGATTTGTGGATCGCGACAGTTTTGTATGGATTGTGAATAAAGTTTGACAGTTCGCAGCAAGAATTTTCAATTCGCGGGAAAATTGCTTTAATTGTTAATTTAGCTATTTAAATCAATTGAGATTCATGTTTTTTTTAGACTAGATCAGCGGTTCCCAATCTTTTTTAGTCGCGGAGCACTTTTTAGGTGAAAATTTCCTGGCGGAGCACTTCGTTGCACTTATGCTATTTTCGGGGATTCCATGTACATAATGTTGATATTGTCATCCCATATCACATATTGTTAGTTTGTTTGTGTTGATTTCTTTTAAATGAGCATTTCAAATTCGCATTGCTGCGATCAAAATGACAAGTTCAGAGGCACAAAATTAACTAGTCACTAGTGTAATGGAATTTTGTTAGGTATTTCTCTTTTTTTTATCTTTCCGCGGAGCAATTGAATATCCTTCGCGGAGCACCAAGTGCTCCGCGGAGCACACTTTGGGAACCGCTGGACTAGATGTTAGATTAATTAAATATAATGTTTTGTGGTAGAACAAATAGTAATTTTCAATTCATAAATACTGTTAAATTGATTTGTTCGCAATTCGCCTATTCGGAATTCGTTCTCATGAGAAATTCAATAAAATTCCCAAAATTGTACTGCTTTTATCGGTTTAGCAGTTGTACTAGAACTTTTCATACCTGTGCCGATTAGCTGAAATTATGTTTTCGTCGACAAATTCTATTACTTTTTCTTCCATTTTTGTGTCAGCCGATTTTGTACGCAAAATATTTGAAATAAACGTCAAACGCTATTGCAGTGGATTGAAATAGCGACAACTTGCAGTACTCAGTTGGCTGACTAAATCTTTTCGCAATGGCTGATGCTATTCGCCCGACGTTCGGGACACAGCTACGTAACGAAATGTCAAAGTTAAATCGCGTAAAACAGTGAAATAAGGGCTCGCTTCGCTCGCAAAGGATTCTAAACTCCAGTACTACATTTTCGGGTACGAGCCTGTACGTTTTAAGGCCCAACTTATTTCTTAAAACACTTTTTTAATGAAAATACAATTACGTTACGTCAACTTCGTAATCGTGTCCCGAGGCCAGACAAACGTCATTCAGTACAAAAGTGTCGAACGAATAGTCACTTCGTTTCGCAATAGATTTCTCCTGAAGCCAAAAACTGAATCGGTTTTAAAAGTCTCTTTTGTTACGTCAGCGATTAAATCGAAATGTCTATTGCGTAGGTAGGTGGTATGTTCTCAAACTAGTTATGTCAACTATATCCTTCCATGAATTACTTACTAACTTAGATGGCGCTACAGTCCGGGGTGAACCTGGGCCTCAACCAATACGCCTCTCCAGTTAGCGCGATCTTTAGCTAACTGCCTCCAGTTACGCACTCCAAGTTGGTTGAGGTCCTCTTCCATACTTGTGCGCGTCACCTAAGGCGCGAGGTCTTCCTCTACTGCGTTGTCCCTCCGGTTTGGAATCGAAGACTCTTCGGGCCGGAGCGTTGGTGTCCATTCGCTCTACATGTTCCAGGCATCTTAGTCGGCTGAGGCGCACTTTTCTGACCAGGTCGATGTCGCTGTACAGCTCGTAGAGTTCGCCGTTAAATCTCCTTCTCCGAATCCCGTCAACGCAAACGGGACCGAAAATCAGTCGAAGACGACCGAGGAGATCTTCATCCGCCTTTGATAACGTCCATGCTTCTGCGCCATAGAGTAGGACTGGGATGATTAGGGTCTTATATAGAGTTTCCTTAGTGTTTCTTGACAAGGCCTTACTTCTCAGTTGCCTTCTTTTGCCAAAGAAATAGCGGTTGGCAAGTGTAATTCTTCGCTTGATTTCTGATGTGATGTCGTTGTCACCATTTAAAGCGAAGCCAAGGTAGACAAAGTCCCTAACTACCTCAAAATTATAACTGTCTGTCGTGACATTCTGTCCGATTCGTCGATGTTGTGTGTCCCATCTTGTTGACAGCATTTATTTTGTTTTGCCCTCATTCACTACTAAACCCATTTTTGCCGCTTCTGTACTAATACTTGCAAACGCACCAATGAGAGCTCGCTGTGTTCTGCCAATTTCAATGATGTCAATGTCTCCCGCGTATGCAAGTAGTTGCACAGACTTTTGGAAAATTGTGTCCCTGGTGTTGGCTTGCGAGTTTCGCACAATTTTCTCAAGAATGATGTTGAAGAAGTCACACGACAACGCAACACCTTGTCTAAGTCCTTTTTTGACATCAAAGGTCTCGGTTCTCCATCATCATTCTGCACAATCTGACAAGTTTGGCAGGGATGCCAAAACTAGACATGGCTCTGTATAGCTCGTCTCTATAAATGTTGTCGTATGCGGCCTTAAAATCGATGAAAAGATGGTGAGTATCGATCTGGACTCCTTGTGTGTTCTCCAGGATCTGCCGTAGTGTGAATATTTGATCGGTCGTGGACTTACCGGGCCTAAAACCGCACTGGTTTCCATGAATATCAACTAATCGATCGATATAAGTAAAAAAAACTTGTGGCACATCCCTTCCACCAGCTGTCAGACTAAGTAAACTAGGGGTTTTAACGTCCCCATTGTCATGCGGCAACACTTATCGCAAATGGACTTTTATGAAATAGATGGCATCTCCGGCTGTAACTTTTGTATCCTGACCTCAAATCCAATCCTTAAATAGAATAGATATACTCCTTAAGCGAATCCTGTCATTCTCTCTGCCATAAAAAGTAAACAGCCATCATAAATTCCAACTTTATAGTTACTTAAAGTGCCCAGTATGTCATGCTTCATGCATCGTCTGACCTCGACGAGTAAATCAATTTGTTCCGGTAACTTAATCACTGACAATGACAATGTTTCTTAACTAATCGCCTCCCCACCATATTGCCACATGTAATCCTCTTTCGCACATACCTATTTACAATGTTAAGGTAAACATATTCATTACTCTCACTCGTCGTAGTCAATTCACACAATTATTGTGCCTGTGCAGGCGTTCATTCAGCTCGTATCGGCATGGCTTGAGTACAGGATCAAGTGTCAATACACTTGAGTTTATTGCTTTATCAAGTAGAAGATTCACATTCACAGCCACAAACAAAAAAATCCTCTCTCAAATTGGTTTGTTTTGTTCTCACTTTTTTTTTCTAGTTCCTTTGTTGCAAAAACATAAAACTCTTCTTGGATATATGCAAGAATCACTTTGGCATCCGGGAATCGGATCTATTCGAACCGACTATGCTGTACGACTTGACGAACTTCCATCGTGTGCTCATCACCTTATCCAAGTTGTCACAATGCCGTAAAGTACAACAGCTTCATGTGGACCTAACGTAAGTCAAACAATGCGAGTGACAACCACCAACCAGTCAACCAAACATCGTCTCATTCTCCTTTTCAGGGGATTCAATATTCAGTTGTCGCCCAGTGAAAGGAGTCATTCGGATGAAGCAATCTACAAGGATCTGCATTCAACGTGAGTAGAGTTTCGTTTTATTTTTACACACACACACACACATTTCGTGCCCTGGAGTTGGTATTGCTCCCTTTTTCTTTTGAAATTCGGATAAAAATGTTTTGATTCCTAATCCTGTACACGAAAATACACATCCATATTTTACACCTAACAACTAGGAGAGCAGTACGAGGAGACTTATTTTCTAAACAATATCCTTTCTATTTCTTTTTATTTCCTGTCGATTTCTTTGTCCGTCACTCTCTATCTCTGTTAAACAAAAATGAAACACTTCCCTGCCGGGGAATATCTATCGCTTTTTTTCCCACCATTCCCCATTACACCTCAACTTTACTGTCTACCAAAAAAAAATATTCCTTTTTGCCAAATATCACCAAAATACGAAAAGTGAACGCAAAACAAATGGCTCCGCTGAGACGCAGACGACGACGGTGCCAACAGAGACGGAGGCGACAGAGTTGGAAACGGAAAACCTAGACGGCCGGAGTGGCTCATTGTCCGTGGACGATGACAGCAGTGAAATTAACGTTGAAACGGCATGCTTCGAAGATGACAGCTCCTCGCTGAACGGTCAATCGAGTGTGGTGGGATCAGCGTCACCTTCTATAATATCATCGTCGAGCATCAATAGCAGGCTGCATAGGGCTGCTGCCAATGCCACAATATGGACTTATGCGACTCACGCAGGCGGTGGAGCAGACGTCACCGACATTTATTTTGATGAAGAGGAGAAAGTCTACGAGGACTTATGCTATGTCACGTTCTCGTCCAATTTACGCGAGGTGCTCATTCACTTAACTGTCATGCTCTCAATCTCTCTGTCTCGCTCTCGCTCACACTGCATTATTGTTATATTTTGTATATTTTGTTCTTAAATTTAAATACCGTTACTGTTAAATTTTAAAGTTATGCATAATTCACCCCCGCTCATTTTGAATGTGGAGCGGGTTTAGTTCTGTTTATTATGTACTACCCGTTACCCGAACAGTTCATCCTTTTTTGATTGTTGCTCGTGCTGTTCGTGTTCTTTCATAGATTTGAATGGATTTTCTGTTTTATTTGATTGTTTTGTGATTACTCTAAAAAGTGTGCGTCCGTTGAAGTAAAAAATCTCTTTTGTTTCGGTTTTTTTGTTGTTTTTTTGTTTTTTGTTTTACTGCGCTTCAGGCGTGCACTGATCCATTGTTTTGTTTTGGAAACTTAATGCGCGATAAGGCTTTTTATACTGGTGGTGCTGTTGCTGCTACTGCATGATGGCGGGCATTATATATTATTTCACTCTTTTTGCTGTAGTTGTTGCTCTCTGGTTGTAGCCTTCTGGTGGGTTAAATTCAATTTGAATGTTTTCGTTTTTGTTTTCCACATCATTTGGCGATTTATGCTGATTTGTGCGTGGGAACGAGCCAGCATTGTAAATGTATCCAAATCCCAAATGTGAGAAGGAATATCTTATCGGTTTGTTTAGGGGTCTTGTCTATGTTTATTTTGGGGTTTTAGCTAGGCCAAAGGTCATTATCGTTATCTTTATTCGGGTGAACTTCCGTTCCACTCTATGTAGGTACATGTGTAAGTTTTTAACTGCGCCTTTTTTTCACTTTGCATAGAGGGAGATTTATGGGATTTGCCTCAAATAATTTGCAAAAAATACTGTGAATTTGGTGCAGTGCAAAATTTGCCAAAGTAAAAGCAATTCTCTTCAAAATGTGTGTGATATCAGTAGACACGTGGGTATTATCTAGATCTGTTCCTTTACTTTTAAATCTTACGAATTTTTACTAATTCTTACGAATTTTTACTCAGTGCCGTTCCCGAACTCGAAAAATTCGTAAAAGAGAGCTTCATCGAGAGAGCAAGAAATTACCTCTCCACTGAGATTCTTACGAAATTCTACTCAACAAATTTCTTGGTGTAAGAAGTGAAAAAGTTGTCAGTCACGGCTGAATTCCAAAAGGCAGTTCTTCTGCATTACTTCTTAATCAAGCGTTCCAAAACGCAAACGTATTACTATGATGCAATGCATACTTTTCTAAGACGCATTGTGAATGCATCAACTGCGCAAACAAAAGCAAACAGAGCATCGTGAATGACTATGATGCAAATGATATTTGACATTTCATTTTATTATGCTTAAACGTGTTGACATTGTACGAACCAACATTGTTTATTAAGCTGTTAAAAAGAATGGTTGTTACTTATTGTTTGGACATTTAACGATAGTTCGCATCAAAGTCGTTCCAAACGTAAAAAATTGCGAAGCATTACAATTCCAAAGCAGCGCTAAAGCATTAATAACCTGGCATCAGAAAAGCAGTGTGCATTATCAATGTGTAATTGTGCATTTTTTGACGTTTTGGAATTCAGCCCACCCTACGACAAACAGCTGATTTGAAATTTGTTGTCCCATGTGGCATATGCGTTGATTATTTTTGACTTCTTCGTATCAACAGTTGGCAAAATAAAATTGAATGTTCTCTTTAAGATTCTTTTCGAAATTGGCGAATTCTTCCTCACTGTAACAAGGAACAATCTCCTCCATTGAAGCGTTGAGAATGAGAAGGTGTTAAGTGACAAATTTCTAGTTTCGAGTAAAAGACGTTTAAAGTTGTTTGCCGCTAAATCTGCCTATAAAAGAAATTGGAGTTCGGTAATACGAAATAAAAGTAAATAAGGAAAATACTATTTTAGACAACGTGACTTTATTTATTAAACGTTACAATAAGTGGTATTTTTTTACAAATTAATGCCTTTAACGCCTTTATGCAAAAAAGTTACAATCACTTTTCATTTAAAAAGTTGTGTATTTACCACCTTTAATCATATCAAACTCCTATATTAAGTACAGTAGAGTATCGGCGAATAGGCCAAAATTTAAGTTGTCGCATAATACCTTTATCTGATAAAAAACATCAAAATTTTCAAAAATGTCACTTAACACCTTCTCATTCTCAACGCTTCTCTTAATGCTTTTTCCTCTTCTCAAGTGCTTGTAGTTCAATCAGTACAAACTCTTCCATATACTCGAATTCATCAAAACGAGGTTCGAATAATTACAGGTCACTTTCATCGCTAGGTAGATGATGTACTAATTTTCTTTGTAAATTAGAAAATTCCTCGAGTTCACCAGACATTTATACGGCTTTTCGTACCACTTTTTTTTTTTCAATATTTGAAATATGTATCTGTCATTTTTTAAAGATTACTACAAAAGCGTTCCCTAACTTCTTCATAAGTGTCTCTCTTTGTGAGAGAATTTATCCCCACCACAGACATTCTTTTCCATTCTTACTACAAAAGTAAAGGAACAGACCTAATGTTGTCTTAAAATTCACACAAGATTCGAAATGTCAGCTCTCCATGCGGTAAAGTGGAAGAGCTGACACAAATGACAGTTGACGCTTTAGGGTTGTTAAAAACGCAGCGCCACTCGAAAGAATACGATTTTTTCATTGTTGAGCAGTATTATTAAAATAATGCAGATAAAATTACAGTTACCAATCGTTAAAACTGTCAAATTTGAAAGTGGAGCTCAGGAAATCTATTCGATTGACACTTAAGAACCTTGTTATCTAAAGTCGTCTAGATTGTTCTGGATTAGCTGCACCTTGAACTCGAAAACTACATTGATCGGTAACGTAATTTTTCCTACGTCAGCTTACTTTACTTTACTTAGGTGGCGCTACAGTCCGGGGTGGACCTGGGCCTCAACCAATACGCCTCTCCAGTTAGCGCGATCTTTGGCTAACTGCCTCCAGTTGCGCACTCCAAGTTGGTTGAGGTCCCCTTCCACTTGCGCGCGCCACCTAAGGCGAGGTCTTCCTCTACTGCGTTGTCCCTCCGGGTTAGAATCGAAGACTCTTCGGGCCGGAGCGTTGGTGTCCATTCGCTCTACATGTCCCAGCCATCTTAGACGACTGATGCGTACTTTTCTGACTAGGTCGATGTCGCTGTACAGCTCGTAGAGTTCGCTGTTAAATCTTCTCCTCCAAAGCCCGTCAACGCAAACGGGACCAAAAATCACTCGAAGAATTTTGCGTTCGAAACGACCAAGGAGATCTTCATCCGCCCTTGATAGCGCCCATGCTTCTGCACCATAAAGCAGGACTGGGATGATGAGGGTCTTATACAGAGTTTCCTTAGTATTTCTCGACAAGGCCTTACTTATCAGTTGCCGTCTTAGGCCAAAGAAACAGCGGTTGGCAAGTGTGATTCTTCGTTTGATTTCTGATGTGATGTCGTTATCAGAGTTTATAGCGGAGCCGAGGTAGACAAAGTCCCTAACTACCTCAAACTTATAGCTGTCTATCGTGACGTTCTGTCCGATTCTTCGATGTCGTGTGTCCCTTCTTGTTGACAGCATATATTTTGTTTTACCCTCATTCACCACTAAACCCATTTTTGCCGCTTCTGTACTAATACATGCAAACGCACCAGTGACAGCTCGCTGTGTTGTGCCAACAATGTCAATGTCGTCAGCGTATGCAAGCAGTTGTACAGACTTATAGAAAATTGTGCCTCTGGTGTTGGCTTGTGAGTTTCGCACAATTTTCTCAAGAATGATGTTGAAGAAGTCACATGAAAGCGCGTCACCTTGTCTAAATCCTTTTTTGACATCAAAGGTCTCGGTGAGATTGGTTCCGACCTTTACGGAGCAGCGAGCGTTCTCCATCGTCATTCTGCACAATCTGACAAGTTTGGCAGGGATGCCAAAACTAGACATGGCTCTGTATAGCTCGTCTCCTACGTCAGCTACATATACGAAATGTCAACTTAATACTCAGTTGCGAAATTCTTGACTAGATTTGTCGGCTGGCTACCTCTCCATAGACGTCAACTGCAAAAACGTCACGTGAACGGTGTAGGCCAAACAAAACTGATCGATATCCATTTGTGATCTTTTGCAAAAACGAATGCAATTCGAACAGCTGATATGTATTTCTGCCAAATAACGCACTAATACATTTCCATAAGCAGAGGAATATCGTTGCATGTTCCATGAGCAGCGTAAAATCTGAGATCTGAAAAAGGTTTCTGGTGGTCCCAATGGAAAACGACATGAGACACATCATTTGAGCCAGCTGTCAGACGTACTAATGTCGTTCTGCTTTTGATTGAATGCACAAAAGTATTGGTGAAATGTCAAAAAAGGATCTACGGACGCTGTCAGCTGACTTGTATAAAATACATAAATTACACTTGCGTGAGTGCTTCTGGAGTCGATTCTGATCTGACTTCAAATCGAGAAGCGAAATACTCTTCTCAGAATCACCAGAAGAGTATTTCTTGTGCCAATGGAACGGTTTCAGGAGTGATTTCTTCGATTCCGGACTCTCCCGGACGCTTCTTTTTGCGGAATGGACAACGACATAAAATAGACACTTGCAATTGCAAGTCCCCCTTGTTAAGAAACAAATGCATCTAAAAGGTGGTAACGTTTGGTGCCGATTTTGAGTTGCGGCATCGTCGGACCATTCGTTTCAAACTGCGTCTGGTCTGGGGCAGGGTTTTTTATGTAGCCTAAGGCTTATGCCAACCAGCCCACGGCTTATGAAAGATAAAACCAAACGCTGTATCAACGAAATTCATCACGATGTTTGCGAAACGGTCGTAAAAATTGGAATAGAAAAACACGTATTTATGTATGTGCCAGCAAGGCCATTCATTGTATAATACCTAATGAATCAATGACAAATTTTGCAGTAATAACTCAAATTTACGCTAGAAGTAATTGTTATAAAACACAAAGCGTTTTATTGAAAACTCATTGCGACACCCCTTACGTTATGAAGAGTAAACACAACATTTGACCTAAAGTTCCGGGCTGAGTTCTTACTAATTGACTTGTTTAACACGAGCAAACTAAAGCATTCATCTGCATAGGTATATAAATGTACCTACTCATGAATAAAATAATTACACGAACACATTGAACAGAAATGTCGCATTCATTCAAATGAGCACAAACCAAATCTAGTATAAATAAACTACATTCGATAACTTTTATTTATTTCTGCTTTTATCCAGAGCACTCCAACATGTTGCACCATTATGGATAGCATACTTTATTGCCATTGGCTTTTGCACTCGCAGATTCTGTCTTTCATCCAACCTAATGAATGCTTACAATGTGAAAACTATTAAAATTTAATTTGATGCAGCTCGTAAAAGTTAATGTTAAGTGCTTTTTGTGTTTGCATAATTATGTCACAACGAAAAGAATTCACATATTTACAAGATTATGCCAGAAAAATGTTGTGTCATTTCCGAGCCCGGCAGACGACAATATCACGTCAGGCCGATAATAAAAGCCGAAAATCTGACTGATAAGATTGCTCAAGTTCTCGTGCGCTTCGCTATAAAAAACAGAACACTAATTGTGAATTTATTTGTACGTGACGCACACTTCATCAAAGGAAATGTATTCCAGTAAATATTCATAATAATTGATGTTCGGTATGGTATACCTACCTACATACACTACACAAGCGATTACAAGTTTTATCTATGCACTTGCCCCACACAGTTGGGGGATGACACTTTTGTTGGTGGGTGATGGAGTGTCCCGCTAAGTATAAACTTTTACTTCGCTCCTACTCCGAAAAAGTTCGTGGTAGAAACAAGAATGTAACTTGTCGAAAAGGGGACTGAGATGGTTTTCCTTTAAACTGCTGGTAAACGAGATGTCATACTGCGAAAATTTGCATATATGTTGAGCAATTTGAATTGCAAATGAATGCGCTATCAGATACCGCCTTGACAAATGGGAGACATTATGTCCTGTCCTTGCAGTTGTCGAAATAGCTTTCCTTTCAAGGAAAGCATTGTAATTAGTGCAAGTGTAATCAATTGCCAGGATTGCAGGCATACACATACTTTCTATTTAATGCGAAAACAGCATTGTATGCAATGTCTGTCCCATTGATTTAAGAGTGAATATGATATTTCTGACTTCTAGGAATCATACGTAAGCCTAAATTTAAACGATCCGGGCATACCCTTTTCTTCTTTGTTAGTGTCATGCTAACCTGTTTCCAGGTTATCGTTGGTTACCGTGGTTAGTTGCTTATCGTTATACAGGCTTTTAAAATTACTTATAACATGGCGATGTCATACGGAGAGTATGTGGGATAAACAAAGTCCCGTTGATTTGAACAATGCAACTTTCCGTGCAATTTTATGCTCTGCTTCAATGTTGTCAATTGCTCTATTTGATAGGTACTATGTCTATGGGCGGAAGAGCGTAATTGCATCGAATAGTTTAACTGGATTCTGGAAAGAGTACGCCCGTTGGGATTGGTACTATCTCTTGTCTTAACTCTGTTCAAAAGCCTCACTTTTAAGACTTTAGTACTTTGCAGAACTTGTTCCAAACAAACTTTGCTCACCATCAAAGCAGATATTGAACATTATTCTTTTAGCCAGCGAGTTTAAAAAGGGGCAAATAGCTTTGAAACATCTGGTTAAGAAAGCAATACTAAGTACAAAACTACTCGTAATATCTTTCTGTACCCATCTCGTGGCGCTGCTGAGGCGTTATAAAATCGCCTTTCCAGAGGAGTATACTAACTCTTTTTCACATGTCTTTTAATATCAATCAAACAGTCGCTGACCAATTCCTTAATGTAAAAAAATGAATTCCATGTCTCTTCCTCTGTTAAGTACATTTTTGTATAACGTTTTTGCCCGACTATCCTTCTGCCGGCAACATCAATCATCAATCCGTTGGGGTGTACATTTCTGTATTTTTGTAGAAGAGCCTAATTTATTATTTACCCATATACATATCAACTCCGGATCGATCTAGTGAGGTTAGTCTAGCGCCATTTAAAAACCTAGCCTACCAGAAGATTAGACAAAACAAACTCCATTTAGAGCAATAGAAACCTTTAATGTCATATACGCTACATAAAGGAACAACAAATGCAACAGATACACACATTACGGTACAGAATTGGTAGGCAAAAAAAAAAAAAAAAAAAAATAAAAAATAAAAAAAATTATAACTCAGTCTACAATAAGCAGTAGGGAACTTTCCCTCACAGGCCGCTTTCCGCGGACGCCAATGATGCTGCCGTGCAAGTCGTTTCAGAATCTTCCGAGCACATGGACAACATTGACCCCTCATCTTCTGTAGAGACCTGCTCGCTCTGTGCCGCTAATCTACTCGTATCCACGTTTGGGTAGTGCTCCTTGATAACCTGTCCAAAGACATGTAGTAGAGCGTCGTAACGACGTTCATTCCTTCGGTCATAGCGTCTCTTGTGTTTGTAGTACTTGTCCCTCTCCGATGGCTTCCGCTTTTTTTTCTTCTTGGCCGACGAGGACGAGCCAAGTGTTTGTACTTTCTCTTCTTCTTTTGGTTGCTTAATACTATTTGTGTTCTCTCCCAGGACGGTGATGTTATTGGTGTTGGTGGCGAGTGTCGGTGCAGCTGACGGGGGCGCCTGATTTGAATTTATTATTTCATGGCTCGCCGATTTGGAATAAAAGTCGTGATCTGTATTCTGTGGAACTGCTGGTTGCTTGGATTCTTCGTTTACGTGAAACACTGCAGGTGTTGGCTTAAATTCGTCGTCATCTTCAGCATGGCTATTATCGCTGCTGCCACCCATGGCAGCACGTGGTGTCTGTGCATAGGAATGAAAGTTGGTTACTTTTTGGGACATGAAGCTGTGTAGCGGGTAGAAAAACTCCCATTCTTCGCTGATTTCTCGCGCGATTTGGTCGTTTAAATCTTTTCCGCTTTTGCCGAGTTGCCGCAAGCGAGTACGCTATAGGGAGAAAATGATTTTGAAATGAATTTATCACATTTTTTTCACTTTTATCTGTACCTTGTATGCTTTGTATCTGGCCAGTAGGTTGGCCCACTGCTTGCGAACGAAACAAACATTAAAATCATTTAACTTGGCAGCTGTCATGATTTTCTTCCACGATTCTACACAATTTGATGATTTCCTCGCGAAAATCCCATCATAGTTGATGCGTGCTTCTACTAATTTCCTTTTCTGCTCTATTGTCCCTAGAAAATAAAAGAAATACAATGAGAATTTCCTGTGCAGAAATAAAATGTGCACTTGTGTGGCTACTCACATTTTTTGTATCCTCGTAATTTTGCGTACGAATGAAGTTCCATGTTGGTGTATTTTTAGCGGATCTGTTATATTTAATATCATTCGCCGGTAGGTAGTTGATTAAAATTTGTATTTCTTCACCATGTCAGATTTTATTTATCCTTTTTGAAGCAGATACCGACTAAACAGAAATTTTCACGAGAAAATCGAAGCAAATCCACTGCCGCTTGGTTGACACTTAACAGATGACAGAGTACAGAGAAAATTCAACTGACAGAACAAATTTACGAGATGAGTTCACAATGGAATTTTTGTTCCGTTTGCGCTTGGTTTGTGTCTGTGGTGTCAAAGTGAACGGTGGTAGAATAGCAGGGATGTTCTGAGGATGTTGGTGGCTTAAAAAAAAAAAAACGAATGATTTGTGGTAGGTATTCAATTGGGCGCTATCAGAACAATTTTGTTGCTCTCAAACACTTTTTATGCTCGTTTGTTACAAACAAAACAATCTTTTTCAGATGTCAGAGCACTTTTACGAATCAGATTTTTTCTCAGATTTGCTTCAGATTTACCAAAACAAGTGCTATTGAATTTGACAACTGGTGAGTTTGTTTAGGTTTTCGTGAATTTTTTCTACAGCAAAGAAAGGCTTTCCATCGGATGAATCTATTTTTGTAAATTATTATTTATGTAGAAATATTTACAAATCAATTGGGACGCAAATTTCGAAAGTTTTAATATAAAATTTAGCTAGTGAATGGAAAACGCGTAGAAAATTATCAAATGCTGCAAATATTCGAATCGCACGAATATCTACACAAAAAAGCTCAAGTGATGTTTTTATATTCGGTTAGAAATACGAAATCTTAAATCTGAGAGCGAATATGAAAAAGGCCAATCGAATACCACATTAAATTGATTGCAATGAAACATCTTCCTTTCTTGTAATTATTCTACATAAAGTTAGAAAAATACTGCTGAAAACAATATACAAAGATACAATAGTCAGAAAAGTAAAATTGAGGGCGTTCAAGTATCTAGTTTAGTAAGTCTGACAGCTGTCTGACTAGATCTATCTCGGTTGTGATTGGTTTAAATCGATCACGTGGGCACCTGTGACATTTGACGTTTATGGAGGGGTAGCCGACGAATCTAGTCAAGAAATTCGTGACTGAGTACTAAGTTGACAGTTCGGGTATGTGGCTGACGTAGAAAAAGTGACGTTCCCGACCAATCTACTTTTTGCGTTCAGGTTACATACTATCCAGACCAATCTAGTCGACTTAAGATAACTAGATTCTTGAATGCGGCCATTAAAAAAAAAAAAAAAACAGGAATGTTAAAGAGGGTCTAATAGATGTATACTCATCATCCCTTCGCAATAATAGGTCTATTCGCGTACTTTACCGAGCTAAACACTAGAATTAAATTGGACAAAAAGAAGCGTTCGGATTTTGAATTTGTTTCTTTTCAAATCTGTGGATTTCAAATATTTATCAGTCCTTGCCGGGAAGAATTCTCTGAGCTGTTTCGAGCCAAGAGAGAGAAACTTCTCGTTTTTTGATAAAAACTTTGTGCTATTGTGATCGATTAATATCGATTGCGTTCGATTTTAACCGCGTGTGTGAATAAACCTACATAATATAAACTCGCCTTACTAGCTGTTAGCTGAAAAAAGGTGTCTGAACGGATCTGTTACTTATTTATTAAACTCTTTCTACAATCCGTTTATATCAATATTCTTCTGCTCTTCGGAACCGTTTTTTCACAAAACAAAAAAAAAAAAACTATTTTACACCAAAGCTGCTTATCTACGTAGACTTATATTTGCAGTACCCAACAACTTTATGCCTCATTTCTTAACCTCGCAAGTAGGATGCGAGAAACAGGTGTCCTATTTACTTGACTGATCTTTTACATTTGGAAAGCCATCTTCTTTATTTTTTATTTTAATTAGTAGGTACAATTAAATCAATTTCTGTTTCTTTGTTCACGTAAAATGTTTTATTGCATGTTACAGATTAAGCTCAAATATTCATTTTATTTTATTTCGAATTTATTCTTATTTGTTTTTTTTCTTTCTTTTATTTATTTTTATGTATAAACATATTGGCTTTTGGCTGACATACATGTGGCGCGCTGTCAACTACAAAAATCAAATCGCACCCATATTATGTTTTATGTTCTTGTACTTTATTTGTTATAAAAAAAAATTGTTCGGATCATGTAGAACTAACGACAATGCTGTATGCAATGGTAACGTTGAAGAACTGAACACAAAAGAGGAGGAGGTCTATCAGGACCTCTGTGTAGTTAACAAAAAACAATCGAGTCAGGTATTTTATTTTTAGCTGTTGTTTTGACTTTAAAATTTAAATTGTTGAAAAAAAAAAAAAAAAAAACATCAACAAAAAGCATGAGTTAAAGACTTGCGTTTTGAACGCGCTACACACGCTTATTGTCCAGAGCGAATTTATTAATCAACATAAAAGTTTAAAACTATAGAAGTGAAAGGCTAATATTTTATTTTTATAAAACCAATTAGCTAACTACAAGCTTTGAACAGCGTGACTACGTTATAAGAGAACTGATTGACACCGAGTCAAATTACTTGGACGTACTGAACGCCCTAAAGTACAAATTTATGCAGCCCATGGAAAAGTATCTGCCCGCGGAGGAAATTAAGTCGATATTTCCTCGAATAAAGGTAAGACAATTGCGATGCAATTAAGCAGAGAGACTAAATCTGTCGTGTGAATTTTTGTAGGACCTGTCGGAAATTCATAGTAAATTCTTGGATAAACTTCGAGAAGCTGTACTCCCAAATACCAAGCTAAAACTAAGTCAAGTGTTTCTCGACTTTCGGGAGCCGTTTCTTATATATGGCGAGTATTGTTCGAATCTTATAAACGCCATTGATGCGTTGGGTGATATATGTAAACGAAATAGTCTGATTGAGCAGCTGGTTCAGGTAACTAAGTCCTTTCTACGAAATAGGGTTGTGTTTGAGCTTATTTCTGTTTTTAGCAATGTGAAAAAGAGTACAACGTTGGTAAGTTACAACTTCGTGACATTCTCTCAGTGCCAATGCAGCGAATATTGAAGTATCACCTCTTGCTGGACAAACTAGTCAAGGAAACTTCCCCTGTAAGTCGCTCAAATCTGAATTTTTGTTTTCGCGCATCTAAAAACAGCCGCAATCTAACTACAGGTTCACGAGGACTTTCGGGGCTTGGAACGTGCCAAAGAAGCAATGGTAGACGTTGCACAATATATTAACGAGGTCAAACGCGATTCTGATCATTTGGTAATTATACAGAAAGTTAAGGTAAATCAAAGACAAACAGCCTTTTCCCTTGTCAAACATAATCGCATTCCTCTCAATCCAGGATAGTATAATCGACATCCATATACTGCAGAGTGGCAACGATTTAACACAGTACGGTCGACTCCTGCTGGACGGAGAGTTACACATCAAGGCACATGAAGATCAAAAGACTAAACTAAGATACGCGTTTGTATTCGATAAGATTCTAATTCTAGTTAAGCCCCTGAGTACGAAGACTGGCGATACACAGTACACGTATAGGGACTCTCATAATTTGGCAGACTATCGTGTGGAACAGAGTCATACGAGACGAACGCTGGGACGAGATACGCGTTTCAAGTGCCAGCTTATATTGGCCCGTAAATCACAGAAGACAGCGTTCACATTATATCTGAAGTCGGAGCCCGAGAGGGACAAGTGGAGGAAGGCACTGAATGATGCTATGTAAGTTTGGGTTTTGGATGCAACTTGGATTGGTATTAAGTGGGCCTTCCTCTAATCAGTGGCACTTTTCATTTCTCAGGGATAACCTCGATCCGCCGGGATGTCGAAATACGGATCATAAAATGGATATTACTACTTTCGACGCACCAGTGCAGTGCACACACTGTTCGAAGTTTCTAAAAGGCCGTATTCATCAGGTAATTATCCAAAATTTAATCGAAAATAGATTAAAATGAAAGGAGCCATTGTCCTTGACAATGAATAATCAGACATTTTTAAGCCTAATCCTACAATTCTCTCTAGTTTGTGTTAAATAAAAGAGTAGCCACGAAAATGTTAAATATTACAATCAACTAAAAACAGCGAATCGAATTCATAGTCTCTTATTTAAAAAAAAAAAAAAAAACCCTCTCTTTATTGAATCACAGGGTTACAAGTGCAAAGTCTGTGAAATTCCAGTCCACAAAGGATGCATCTCATCGACAGGCCGTTGTAAACAGAATCCCATAAGTATACCTCCACCTGTGTGCGATCGACAATTAGTTGAATTCAATTGGTAAGTTTCTTCTGTTATATACTATATACCTCAAACCATCCCTGGTTTTGCACGCAACTTGTAGGTTTGTAGGAACAATGGATCGAGACACTGCCGCATTGCGACTTGAAAGTCGTAAAATTGGCACTTATCTGTTGCGGGTGCGTCCACAAGGTGCATCCAATCCCCATGAGACAATGTATGCTGTCAGTTTAAAGTAAGTTTTGAGGTATTTTGAACTTTGCTTGCATTTATAAAAACAATACCCTCTTCAGGACTGATGATCATGTGATAAAACACATGAAAATCAACCAAGAAACTGACGGTGACCACGTAGTCTACTGTCTGTCAACACGGCGTCATTTTAAAACAATAGTCGAACTGGTTTCCTACTATGAACGCAATGACTTGGGTGAAAATTTCGCTGGGTAAGTAAAAAAAAAACATCCCCTCTTCAATAGACTGAAAATCCATTGCACTTATCAAATCCCCAGGTTAAACCAATCACTACAGTGGCCCTTTCGAGAAGTAATCGCTACAGCCATCTATGACTTTGATCCAAAGGGGAGTAACCAACTCCAACTGAAGCATGGCTGTCAGGTTGTAGTGATTGGCAAAGATGGCGACAGCAAAGGCTGGTGGAGGGGTCGAATCGGTGAAACGGTTAGCAAAATAACATATAATTCCTTTTTGAACTTTCCTAATACACTTGTCATTCCAGGTGGGCTACTTTCCTAAGGAGTATGTTCAAGAGCACCCTTCAACTACAGACGACCTATGATATTACAACTATTTTGTATTTATCGAGCCAGTTGTCATTGTTACTTCATCCTCTGCCATGCCGTCAGATACAGCGACAACGAGGCGTGATAGCAACTCAAGTGGTAACAATTACTAAAGCAAACAACTTTTGCTAATTTTATTCTCGTATGACTGAGTCTTTAAGTCAGACAAAAATTTTTAGGTAAATGCAATTAATTAAATTTTCTCTTAGAGACATCTAGCGGCCAGTGTCAGGCGCATTTTGATTCTAGTTACTCTAGAATCTCAATCTGAAAGATATATTATATACCTAATTAAAATTTTCAATTTTATTGCTGGAAACGTCAAGCTTTAACTAACGGTATTCGTGTGCGTGCATTTGAATGTTTTTTTGATAGCAAATTAGGGAAAAACAAATTAAACATTTTTATGGAAATTCGAAATGTTAAGAGTGAGAAAATTTAACACGAAACAAACAAATTCAAAATCCGTCATAACTAAGTGTAAACTTAAAGTAAAAACAACATATTTATGTAACTTTTTTGGTGTCAAAGGCTTTAAGCGCCATCTGTTGTGCAACATTGGATGTAATATTTAGTAGAAGTAGATAAAGAGATGAATCTATTTAAATAAAGGTGTATATTTTTCGATGTATACACATTGAATAATAATAAAAAACAAACAGAATATAAATACAGATATATACAAATGCATATAGCTATACATACATATAAATATATATTTCTATGAAATTTAATTTTATATAAACAAAGAAAAATTGCTGGCTGGCTAAATTTTTGTTATTGTCAGCGAAATGTGTA
Organism: Cheilosia urbana; assembly: GCA_946477585.1. NCBI lineage: Eukaryota > Metazoa > Arthropoda > Insecta > Diptera > Syrphidae > Cheilosia > Cheilosia urbana. The sequence continues at coordinate 9,508,114 of OX297854.1, read as the reverse complement.
ACTCATTCAGCGCAGTTTGCACGGAACGTATGCAGTTGCATATTATTAGTTGTTGTGTACATATACCTAACCTGCAAGAAGTGTCATTGTGAAATCTTTTGTAGCACTTTTAGTTGTATAAGCGTTGAATTATATTTTATGGCAGCTCATTTTTTATCCAGATTTTCTTTACATTCTGCTGGATAGGGACTGTGTTTTTGTGTGCCCAGTATTTAAATGGTGTGGATGGTTTTTATATTCCATTATTGTTAGGAAATCATTTTTTAAGTTCATAAAATCTGCTTAGAGGCAGAATACGATTTGAATTACTGAGCGGCGAACAGCTGTGGATATGTTCTACCCCGTTGCGGAATCAATTAGAATTTGTCCGTTCCCCAATGTGTGGTATCGCATTGAAAGCGCCTTTCCCGCCATATTATTTATTAAATCGTCGTTTGTTTAATTGACTGGCGCCCAGCATAGCCCACGAGCCCTTCAGCTTTTGCTATTGTTCTACAACAGACTTCACAACACATTCTCCTTCCACCCTTTAAATTTGTAACTTTCTTTGTAATCATTGTAATCTAAAAATCCTGCTCTTTTGCGCTTCCTGTAAGAAATAATTAACACAAATAAATACTAAGTCTCTTTCCATGCACAAAAACGGTTGTCGACTATAATGAGTCTAATAAACATTTTTACAATGAAACATATTAGCCGGATTATAGCTTGCTGAGTATTGATTGTCACATTCCACATATCAAATGTTTGTTTTGTTACTTTGCGCCTATTCATTTGATAAATCAGAATATTTACAGAAAACGAAACAAAGATTGAAGTACTAAATAAATATAATAGCCTATCCAATGTTCTGTCACAAATTAATTAATTTTATTATTCTCTTAAAAGTTCTAGCACAATTTTTCAATTGTCAATTCTCTTCCAATAAACTAAATGGATCAAGAAACAAAACTCTAATTAAAGTAATTTGATCTTCCTTATATTAAATCAAAACTTATACAAATATATTTTATTCTATCTTCTATTATATCTCTATCCTAACTGTACTTGTGTGCCGCGAATCTATATATAAACGAGAAATAATAAATTGGATAATAATCCTTGTATATTAAGTGAAAGAAAATGAAATTATTATTGTAATTTAATGTTAAACTGTTATTTTTATTAATTGTATATCTTAAAGAAGAAAAATTAATTCCCAATTGAGACGATACATAATTGAATGGAAGATAATAATTGTAATTTAACAAACTAATAAAAGAAAATCAACGAAATATATATATTTTTCCCTCATTGATGGTTGAAATTAAATAAAAGGAAAACGTAGAAGAACTTAAAAGTGACATATTGAAGAGAAAATCTATATGTGTTTTATTTGATTTTTAATTATACAAGGGAAGTTGGAAAAGGTGTACTTGTTATCACTAATCTATCCTGTGAACTACTTTGTACCCGCGTCATGCAGGGGTCGAATCGCGTCCTCCGTGATCGAGCATTTCGTGACGGAATTAGTTTTTGTTTCACATGTAAAACCAACTTAATTCCGTGAACTGGTAGCTCGTTCGCGGACGTGGCGATTCGACCCCAGGTCATCGACTGAGCACCTGCGTTCCAAAACTAAAGGCGAAGTCTTAGTAGAACTTAAAGTGCTTCAGCTAGTTGTGTAATTTTGTTCAAATGAACCACTGATAACATTTGCCATTCCAGCTTGTAGCAGGTTCGATGGGGTAAGCTCCGCGGACTCCTTGACAATTAGCTATTTCGACGGCGCTCATTATAATATCAAGATTCAAGGGAGAAAGAGAAACATAGCAAATTCAGATGAAGGAACAATTGTGACCGGGTCTATCACAGAATCCATCGTATTCGGAATTTTGCTACGAACCCCGAAAGAACTGTTACAGATAATCCACCGCATGTTTCGCGTTTCGTCAACTTTTTGTACTGACAGATTTTAAACTTCTTTTTGGATTTAGTTATCATAACTAGAGTTCGTCCAGTGGTAGAAATTTCAACAATATATTGACCTGGCTTATGCACAACAAATTGGAAACCAAATTACAGGCAGCATTGTATTTCTGCAAAAAAAAAAATCAAGCGAATATGTTTTGGTTAAGGCAGCGAAAGTGGTTCACAACTATTTCCCCTTCGCCTATTTATATGTATATAACACGTCGTTTTAGAAAATTTCGGTTATCAATTTGAAGTCAGTATCCACTCAAGAAGCACTTACCACTTACACAAGTAGTGTAATTTATCTATTTTGTACAAGCGAGCTGACAGCAGCCGTAGATTTTTATTTTTTTGTTGGCATTTCCATAATACTTTTGTGAATTCTATCAGAAGCAGTTTTATTTTTTTATTTGATTACAGATTGACTAGATTTGTCTGTGTAACGTCACTTTTCCTACGTCAGCCAGATGTGCGAAATATCTGTCAACTTCGTAACTCATTTATTTTTCAATTGGGACAGAAAAAGCGCTTTTTTTCAGATTCACAGCAGTTTTTCTGCTCTCGAAATCAGCTGGTTGTCAGATTTCATGTTCCATTGGCCGCCAAACAAAAACACACTTTTTTCAGAGTCAGAGCAATTTTACGAAGAGCGAGTTTCACACCTACTTATAAAGGGTTTTTCAACAGGGACGCTACAAAAGTAGAGCTACAGGGACAGCAAACGACGCCGAATTTTTTGCCGCTCTTTTGACATTTCTCTTCAGTAAGGTTTGCCATTTCATGATGGAAAGATATACGAGCCAACAACGAGTCGAAATTATTAAAATTTTCTACCGAATTCGGAGTCAGTGGCCTCAACGTTAAGAGCGCTACGTCCAATTTCTGGTCGTCATAATCGTCCTAGCAGATCAACAATTGAGCGTCTAATGGAAAAAATTGAATCCACAGGCACAGTACAAAATGTTCCCGTGCCAGTGAGATAAGTGTCGAGAATATTTCTGCCGCTGAAGCTTCAGTTGAAGAAAGCCCAAATCTTTACGAAAAGATCTTGGCCTACATCCTTACAAGATTAAATTGACGCAAGAACTGAAGCCGCTTGACTACCAGAAGTGTCGTATGTTCGTGAATTGGGCTGAGCAACAACTTGAAAATGATTCGGATTTTCATCGAAAAATCATCTTTAGTGATGAGGCTCATTTCTGGCTGAATGGCTTCGTCAATAAACAAAATATGCGGTATTGGGCAGGCAGCAATCCACACGTACTCCATGAGTCATCATTGCATCCCGAAAAAATTACGGTTTGGTGTGGTGACGGTTGATGAACTTCATACGAATATCGAACGTGAAATTGCAGCAGTATCGGCCGATTTTTGCTTGAAAACCTTCGAAAATTGGGTTCAGCGTCTGGACTTCTGCAAGCGCTATGGTGGCCATGCAAAAGAAATCGAGTTCCATACATAATGGCATCGAACGTACTTTCACAGGAATTAAGAATTTCATTGATATCCAAAACCGTTTTTGTTTTATTTAAAAAAACTTTTGTAGCGCTCTTATTGAAAAACCCGATACTAACACCAAAACATTTGTCATTTGTCGAACTGAAAGTGTGTTATTTTACGTTTTTAGAGACGACAAGTCTGTCAAAAATAGAGAACAATTTATTTATTAACATAAATTTAATAGATTTTTGTAAACAAAAAATTCAATTTAAGAAAACGACATGAGTCAAAGCCTGGCTAAGTATTTTAGAGTTGAGATTTATACGGCCTACTATGCAGTATGCAGCCAATACCTAATCTAGAGTTGTCCAAAAAGTCTTTCAAACAAAATCCAGGCACACAATTACGATTTCTATTGTTAGTGTTATCGTTATCTGAATTAACGAATTATTGCTGTTAAGTGGGTGATTAATTCATTTTCAGATAAACCGCTGTTTACCTATTCTAATTGCGGATACAAAAAAAAAAAAGACAACCAAACATTATCATGATAGCACTGCGCCTTGCGCGATATCAACGATGTCGTTCTATTTTTCATTTATCTTCTTCACCTTATCGGCCATTTTTTATTATCATAATGCTATAAATAACATTTTCCACCCCTTCCCATGAGGCAAGAAGACTTCAAATAGTTCGAACTATCAGCTGTCCCGAAAGCAAAGCATTCATCGCGCTGAAGCTCACGAGTTACAACAAACACCATCAGCTGTGACTTTCAAAACAAAAGGTAAGCTTTACCCCCAACAAACTGCTGGAACTGGTAGCTAGGTTAGGTATAGGTTAGGTTATGTAGACGATCCATCTCAAACATGTTCGATAGCCGGTGGAGTCAGGCCAGCTGCCGCGCCAGCCCCATCTGACTCCACCAAACCTCCACTCACTTTGCTCCAGTCAATGTCGAGAGTTCTATCAGTTCGAACGTATTGTAGCTCCGTTCAATGATCGCGCATATCTGATGTTGCAATATTGCACAAGTTCAGTGATCGTATTAATCGTTTTGAATTTTTAACACGAAAATAGCAAATCGATACCTATAAAACGGAAGACCAGGGTGTGGTGGGCAGTGAATGGTACCGATACACTGTTGCGGATGAGCAACCTGTAGTGAAATGTGATTTTGCTCCTCCTCTGTAACAAACCTCACAAATAGTGTTGTCACGGTTCGATAGTTACTTTGAGAAGATAGCTGCATAGAGCGGTTGGTTTACGGGCCTATGGCTTTACGGTCACAAATCGCGTTCTAGTGTGTTATAAAAATTTAATTAAAGCGAGTATCTTCTATACTATCCCAACCCTCAATTGGGTATTGTGAGTGAATAATTATAACCAACAAAAAAAGATTGAAGCTGAAGGTAACCGCTATTCATTGCGATATCTGCATATTTTTGTCTTGCAAACTTGGTGTTTAAAATAGTGCAATCTGTAAAGGCCCGGTGCATACATTTAAAAAAAAAAAAAAGAGTCGCATTGTCGCAACTGGTTTTGCAGTTTAATTTTTGTCTTTAATAACTCTTGCGCGTTAAAGAGTTGTAACAAAAGCAAAAGAAGAACAACTTCAAGCTGTAGACACACACATAAAAGATAAAACCTCTTGGATTATTTGCATAAATTGGAGCAACATGTCGCAATTTCGTGATAATTCATGGGTAAGTTTTAAAAGTTGTTTTATTTTATTTACAAAATATACAGTTAGTGGGTTTTGTTGTTCCTTTTTTGCAAAATAACACCGTATTAACACTGACATTTTAATAACCGCTTAACGCACGTTTTAATGGAGAAGAAAGTGGCCGTTTGGAGATGTAGTCTTGGAATTTTGTTTACCTTGGGCTTGTAAAGTATAATAATGCTGATGTGGTTCATTAAGCGGTTTGAGAGGATGTTTTCATATTTTGCTACGAATATGGTTACTGTGCGCATCTTTCCACTTTCGCTGTAAGTAGTTTGAGCAGCGGCTAGACACTTTTGACGAAATTACGCGTTGGTGCAAAGCAACCAGAAAATCGTTTTATCGCGTAGAGGTGCATTTTATGAAACGCGAAACTTGATTGACAGTAACCGATATTGGAAAGTTATTTGCGCAGAGTGTTTATGGATGGCTCTACAAGGTTGAAGAGTATCAAAGTAGATTCCCATTGATGTTAGAACAAAGTCTCACTTTGTGCCTGCTTCGAATTGAATTGAAGGCAAATCAGAAACAGTCAGTGGAGCTTTATCGAAAATGTTGCTGCATTTCACTTGAGTTTAAACTTTGAATTTGCACATTCCATGTCACATGTTAAATATCCACATTTGTCTCAAGTATTTTTAAGTGTGATCGACTGCGGTAGCCCTGACAAAAACCATTTTCATTTGATTTATTTTAATTGAATGCTTACACATTAGGCGTTTTTCTTTTTTAGTTCAGAGCACAACCTGAACTGTTATACAAAAAGTTTGTGTTTCTTTTTTAGCTCAGATGCATCAGAGCTCGAATTTGTGTTTCTTTATTCGTTCAGAGCATGATCAGAGCGCGCTCTATGAGCTCAGAATTAATTGACTGAGCAGGCTGAGTAAATTGCTGATTACACATATACATTCACACTTCCAGTCATATTCGAGAGAAAAAAAAAACAGGAATAACAGAAAATCATCAGAACGATCTGAGCACGCTCGGTTCAGAGCGCGCTCATATAGCTCGAGCTCAGTTCAGTGCTCAGCTCTGAACTAAAAAAGAAAAACGCCTATTAAGGCATAAAATTAGCATTACCTGACGGAATTTGCTTTTGTTTCACATGTTAAATCAACTTTATTCCTTGAACGTATAGCTCGTTCACGGAAGTGGCGATTCGACCCCAGATTTTTTCCAATCACTCCCCCATATTGCCATATCTACATAAAATATCGCCCAAACCGCCTACCATTTACGCCTTGCAAACAAAAAGCATTTCCATACGCTCATGAAAGAGCGGTAACCGAAAAACCGGCAGCCATATAACCAAAAAAATCACACTTTATGAATATTCATAAGGCAGGTCTATTGATTTTGTAACGGCTATAAAACTGGTCATCAATATTCGTTTTATTGGGGATGGTGATCAGAAGAAGTCGCATATGAAATCTAAGTTTGCAAATCTGATTGAATAAATATTCATCGAGTTATGGCAACCCTAATCCCGACTCCCAAGTGGCATCAATTTGTGCGTTTTTTGATTTATTGCTAACAAATCTCTAAAAAAAAAATTGAATTCACTGTCAAAGTGGCGATTTTGTCTGCCCAGCCTTGGTAGCTTAAGAGATTTTTACTATTAATTACTTTTGTTGTAGGTATAGTTTACCCAAAATACAGAAACAGGATAGGCTCATAAAAGTTGTATTTGATAAAGATATTGCTAAGTAACTAATAAAGTTCCAAGGTTTGGCGAATATGAGTCCGGCTTTGCTATATTTAACTTTTGAAAGCAAAATGTAATTAAAGCAGGTTTTGGCTGCACAATAAGAGAAGTAGAATATAAGGTAATTACGAAAATAAAATAAGTCAAGGTCTAAACAGCTGTACCACATCAAACTACGGACAGGGCCGGACCGAGCATATATGCAAGATGTGTAAATGCACAGGGCTCCAAATTCTGGGGGCGCATTAATAGGAAAGAAACATTAATTTTATCTTCCGAGGACTCTATAAAAAAAACGGATTGAAAGTCTATCTCCAGGATGATGAGGAAACTACATATACATTGTGTAAATAATGGGCGCTTTCTGTAAATCTTGCAGGTGGCGTTAGTTTGGATGGACTGGACCGGCACTGACTACGGATAGTAAAATGTTAAAATGTTTTAGAACAGCGTTATTTGTTGGTATAGCTATTACTTGGCGTCCATTCACGATGGGTGCGTTCAGAAATTCGAACTTGGTACAACTTAAAAAAAATAAATAGTTGGAAGGGATCTACAATTTTATGCCGACTCCAAACGGCTAATGGAAAGACATTTATACTCTCGGATGTTTGTCAGACGTTCAGGAGAGGTGGCGTAGTGGAAAAAACCCTAAGTTGGAATTTGGGTTTTTGCGGAATTCGAACCTGGGACCCGTCTCTTAGTAGTCCAACACACTAACCACTAAACCACTGCGCCTACTTGGTACATCTGTTGCGGATAAAAACTGAATCTTCTTGTTCACTAAACATAGGTATTCAAATGTAAAGTGTTAAGCATATTTTTTAGTGGTCGGTCACCGTATTGTCGAAAATTGTTAACGTTTCTTTACAAATGCTGTCGAATATTAAATAGACACTAGTCCAATGATGCAAGATTCGCTCTCAGATTTCAGATTTCATGTGGTTAATCGAACATAAAAACGTCACTTGCTCTTTTTTGTGATAATATTCGTTGGATTCGAATATGTGTAGCCTTCAACACTTTTCAAAGCGTTTTCCATTCATTGGCTAAATTAAAAAAAAAAAAAACATGCGAACTTTGCATTCCGATTGATTTTTAAATATTTATACAAAAATAATTTACAAAAATAGATTCACCCGATGCAATGCCTTTCTTTGCTTTAGAACAAATTAACGAAAACCTAAACGCCCTCCACCAGTTCTCAAACTTAAGCGCACTTGTATTGGTAAATCTGAGAAAATATCTAAATTCGCAAAAGTACTCTGAAATCTGAAAAAGATTGCTTTTTTTTTGTACCAAACGAACATAAAAACTGCTCTGAGAGCAAAAAAAAGTGCTCTGAGAGCGCCCAATCGAATACCACATAAAATTGGTATTTGTTACAGATAACTAAACGTATAAAGAATTTTCTGGACGGTACACAAGCACGTATATAGTGACCTTGCTAAAGACACAAGTAAACTCAGTCATTTTGCAATTTTTTTTTTAAACAGAAAGCTAGGTTATCATCAACCGAAAATGATTGCTGTCACCCATCAGTAACTCAGTGTCACAAACACATGTCTTTATTTTTAACTGTATAACTGTATATACATTGCAATATAAACCAATTCACTAAAAAAATCCAAAACATTTAGATTAAATTTGGTTTGTTCCTTTCTCTGGCCGCGAAAAGCACGCATATCTAGCCAGACGACCGACCGACGACAATCATTTCTACAATTACATTTCATTTATTTTATGTTTGTCACGACTATCAACCGACAGTAACACGGCAAAGGCGACAACCATCGAAAACAACAACCTTCCATGAAAAAAAAAAAACACAGTCAAACTAAAGACAATTATTGTAAATAATGGAGTAAAACCCTCCGTAAAAGAAACTACGAAATAGTAGTATAAGAAAAAGAAAAGAACGTGACTTTCAAGAAAATTTACTTTCTTTTGGACTCTATTCGACTTTCATTTAAGCGGGCTGCACATTTAGCCGAAAGAATTTATCTTCAAATTGACAATTGATAGAAGACAATAATAGTCACAAGACTGATCCGATCAGATCGATCGGAAATTTAATGATCGAGTAAAAGGAAGTAATCTCAATTACCGATCTTGTTTCCATTTCAATTGCTTCAAATGGCCTAAATCCAAGCCATTTATGATACAACGGGGGAGGGACTATTCAATAATAGAAATTAAAGCGGAGTGGCACACAGAAGCCGCAATCAGAGTATTTAATGGTATTTCCATTTAAATGTGGCCGCGGGTAGCGCTACACAACGCATTTCCTCTTTCCGCAATACATCCCTGAGTGGTTACGGCGTAACCTATCTGTCTACTCGGTGCGTTGCTCTGTTAAGTGATCGTATTGTGCGTTTGAAAATTAGGTCACTTAGTGGTTACCAAATGTGTGTTATGTATATCGATTGCTGTCAACAAGGTAATATTGCACATTTCGTGGTTGTGTATATCGATATCTTTAGCACGCATGTAAAAGTTCATCATTTTGCAACTAGTGTGAGGTTAATAGATCGTTTTGATCGCCTGAATTGACTTGTGGTAGCTGTCAGTTCAGTAATTGATGGTGGAGGCAAAGTCAAACCAAATGCTGATTATGCCCATTAACACCTCAAGAAAAACATCATAATACGTATTTTGAAAGGTAGTTGTGATAATGATGATAAAGCAATTTTAATACCTGTCACTCTGATTTTCGATAACATTAAGCGCGATGCATTAGCGTGTTCTTATATTAGTAATGTACAAGAAGTTGAACGAAATCGGTATTGGAAATCGAACATTAAACATGAGAATAAAAAAAAAGAAAAAAGAAAATGGCAGCGCGAAAATTCAGGTGACTCAAACGTCATTTTTATTTATTTAGATACAAGTTTGTAATCCACGCCACTGGGTATAAATAGGTAAACATTGTTTATTTGTATAGGTAGGTACTACCAGAAGTACAGCGATTAAAATCCGACTTTTCAGCAGTTACCGTCAAAAACAATTTGTCAAACTGACAGTTAATTTTTATTATACGCCAGTTCTCGTCATAATTCAGTGAAATTGTGTTTTTTATTTTTTAAACGAATCCTAAAATTTAAATTTGTTTCGAAGCTATGTGCAAACTACAAGCAATTTTATATTGGGGCTGCAAAGTCGTTTTGTGTTTGTTTGTAATGGGGAAGTTCGGATTCATAGTTTAGTAAGTCTGACAGCTGTTTGGCTAGATGTACCTATTTCAGTTTTGATTGGCCCAGAGTGTTCACGTGATTAGTTTTTGCAGTTGACGTTTATGGAGGGGAAGCCGACAAATCTAGTGAAGAAAAACCTGCCTGCATACTCAGTTGACATTTCGAAGAGTCAGATTTAAAATAAAGAGAGTGGCCGTGGCAGAATTCTGAAGAGTCGAAAAAAGGGCCGGTGGTGAGAGAAAAAGGTGCCATTTCTATTTTCCCACGGAATTTAACAACAAATAGTTCGCATAACAGTGTAATAGTGTTGTGATAGGCAACCGTGTTACATTTTAAATGTACTTATTTGAAAATAACAATTTTTGAAAAAATGATGAGGGGTCTTTTCCGAATAATAAAGGGCAAAATCTAAGTCAACGCGTTCGGATTCCTAGTCACGACGAATCTATTTGACGTTTTACATAAACTAGGTATCCGAACGTCCCTAATGTCGTTTTCCATTGGCTTGACTCGGGAAACCACTCATTCTGATGTAATCCAATAGAACAAGAAAACTGTCTTCAGTGGAATCCACAAAAGTATTGGTGAAATGTCAAAAAATAATCTACGGCTGCTGTCAGCTGACTTGTACCTATAAAATAAATAAATTACACTTGTGTGAATGCTTCTTGAGTGAATTCTGACTGACATACATGACAATGTAGCATTCTACCCTGAACTTATGATTTTTCCCATGAAGAACGCAAAGAGTGTCCAATATACTGTCAGTATATAGGTACCTTATTGTCTCGTTATTTAAAATTTAGGTACCTATATTTGTATTCCGTCAGACATAGTAGTTAATTTCGTTTACCATTGGGATTTTCAGATTTGGCTCTCAGATTTCAGATTTTTCGTGCGCAATGGAACATATTCTATTCAATTTATGTTAATATCAATTGCACTGCCTAAATGTAAATTTTTCTCTATTTTTAACGGACTTGCCGTCTAAAAACGTAAATAAAAACACACTTTAAAGTTTGACAACTTGTAAATCTCGCTCAGTAATCGAGATTCGCAAAATTGCTGTGACTCTGAAAAAGGAGGATTTTTTTTTTGGCGGCCAATGGAAGATGAAATCTGACAGCCAGCTGATTTAGAGAGCAGAAAAATTGCTCTGAATCTGAAAAAAGTGCTTTTCTGTCCCAAACGACATTACACGATAGTAACAAATGCCCATCTCTCTGTTCTGTAGTCGACTTATGTAACGGAAGTTCTAAAATCCTGTACTTGTGCAACCGCAATGATCGTCTATATGAGAGAAGAACGGTAAAGCAAAATTATGAAAGACTTTATTAATGATGTGCCATTTTTATTTACCCTTCTAAAATGCTAGTGAATCTCTTGGCATAAAACATTTGTCTTGGTCAACCCATCAATCATTGCTGTAGAGAAAAAACTCTTTATAGCCTTTAACACTTCCTCTACTGGGTCAGGTCTTACCACATTTTTTGTACCTCTATATAAGAAATCTCGGTCAATATCGCAGACAATATTAGCAATAAATCCCTTTCACGCAAAAAGCATCAGTGCCACCTGCAACGTTTACTAATTCTACTGTCAGTGCATGTGTGCCGATGCATAAAGCTTTCTGAACGTGCAAACGGATATACACTTGTATTCATTATGAAAATCACTGTCAACGAAAAACTCCCAAGCATCAATCTACTGCAAGTATACGCCTTTGTTCCGTATACTAAGCGAGTGAGTGAAATTTTCATTGCCATACTATCGTAGATGCACACAAACGACCAATGTCATCGTCACATAAGCTGCATTCACCACTCACAGTCGCACACAACAGGTGCAGCCGAAGTATAGTCACTGCAGTCAAGTGACAGATGCTTCTGGAAGGCAATAAGTAAATGGCAACCCGCATCACTAGCTCCATCTATGTAAGTTCACTCATCCGTCTAATGCAGTTGCATGTGTTACACGTTACACCGCTGTTAGGTGGAGAGAAAACCACTGTCAGGAGAGAAATTCGCCAATGATGATGATGATGATCGGTGCATCACACCATATAGATGGGCTTGAAGAAGACGCACGCTTCAAAGTGGCGATTTGATGGTTAACGGATTTCCATGAAATTTAGTTTCAGGTAATTCAGTCACTTCCGGATAGACCGCATCAGGGAAAAAGTAAAAGTTATGTTCGAGTATTGAATTTGTTGCAAATTAGCGTCTCGCCAACAACGATTGCGCGGTGTGCAGTCATTTTCTCAGGAAAAGACTCCATAATTTTCCAACAGCTATGGCATCTGAATATGTTGTTGTAACAAGTGTCATGTTTTTCAATGGTATATGGAGGCGACACTATCCAACCTGTCACGATCATCAATTTATGGGTCGATCGAATGATGGTTGCATTGCGAGACTAATTTGTAATATAACAAGTTGCCACTAACGGATATAGCAAGCCAAATCAACTGTTGGTGTTATTGACTTGTGAACTGAAATGTCAATGCTCTGGAGATTTTTAAAAGTGGGAATCGCTTTATGATTGCAATATGGGAGTTAGTAGTTTTTATGTCTTTAAAAAAATGCAAATGCTGAATATAAGCTCTAAAAATACTTCAATCGCTATAATTATTATTGGATGAATGTTCGTAAAGTCCCTTTCAGAAGAGCAATTTAATAATTCGCATAGGTATTACCAAGCCGACACGCGTACATTTTGCGGATTATTCATTTTTAAAGCGTTTACCAATGTCGTTATAAACCCATCAAAAAGTCAACGATAAACAAGCAAGAAAACTTAGGACAATAATTACCACATTTCTCCTTTGCGTTTTTGGTTGGCCAATAACTTCATTACATTAATACGAGTAAAAGTAAACAAAGGAGTAACTAGTTGTATTTATTAATTGTGAATATGTAATTTTTCCAAATTTGTAAACATTTTATCGAATCGCATTGACAGCTCGTTCTGTTTTTGCTTGCGGGCTGGTAACTCCATTGATCGGTGGAGAAATTTCCCTTAAAGGGATTGTTTTTTTTGTAATACGGAGTTTGACGTATCGCTTGAAATATGACAGGAAACGGAACGCGGCCGTGAATTGAGTTGAAAATTTTGAATCGAAAAGCGATATAGCACATTTGCCCAGACTTTCTACGAAATGTTGATAACTGATTATTTAGCGGAAACTGAATTTCACCAGCGCGATAATGAATCAACTGCAGGTATACATTAATTTTCGGAGAATTAAGTCATCAAAATTAATTCCTCGATAAAAACATGAAGTAACAAAATAAACTCATGTACGTATTGAACATGTGATCTGGTAGCGAAATACCGGCCCCCGACACGTTTGACACATCAGTTTCTGGGCACTTTAGCGCACCACGTTTTGAGTGCGCTTAAGCACGCAACCTCAGAGCAACCTGCTAAGGAAATTAGTCAATTGGAAGTCGGAAGTTCGATGAAACTTTTCACGCAAATAGCCCACTTTCGTTGAAAAGTAAAAGGTGGGTGCGATTAGTTGACTTAATAATCGGATGCAAAGGTTGTTACTTTGTGACTAATTATATCTGATTAAAAATGTGGTTTTTATTTTTCGTAAACAAGCCTTAATTTGGATAGTGATAAGAGAGAACAAAGTTTTTATTTAATCTTATTGCGACTGCAATGATACCGACGCAGTTTACCTTTGTTTTTATAGGAAGGCATATCAAAGAATAAAGTTGTTTCTACTCTTTTCTCTTTGTTTTGTCATCGTCTGTAATCAGCGGCGTCAAAAGTTATTTAAAAACAAAAAATTCTTTCTTTATCGGTTATAACTTATAACCCTTCTTTCACCACATAAGTAAATTCATCATCAGACGGAACGTGAAAGTGTTGACGGTATACAAGTTAAAGTGACAAATGAAAAAGAGCTTTAGAACTGTCATCTGCTATTCTTAGAAAAGGTAATTTCATTGATTTATTTCCAACTGATACTCATTTATAATGGTAGAGTTTTTGTGAAAAATTATGAACATTTTAAACGCTTTGACAGTCACGATTATTACGTCAGTCTTAAGCGATCGAATGGGGTTTGTATTACTAAAAGCTCTCACACCTATTACGCTGGAAGATGATCGACCTTTTCGCTGGGCCTGATCAATTGATCAAGTGATACTTATCTATCAACGTTCATTTCGTTATTAATTAATAAATGTAGTCAGATGTACCTACTGACAACGTTTACACGTATTTTACAGACATTAATTGATATGAACTAATTTTTGAGTGCAACTAGAGGGCACTTGCGGCGCGCGTTGAAGGCGAAGACATAGTGCTTCAATTAGAGTGGCAAATAGGTACACAATAAATGAGTATCGTGTACAATGAATGGAGATGATTAAAGAACTAATTTTAGAGGTTAAGTACGAATTTGAAAAGGTTTCTTGGTCAATCAGTTAATTTAAATGATAAGAGATCAAACGTCAAATTTTGTTGAACATATATATTAAGGACTAATTGCACAGATCCAACCTTGATTTCATTTGCCAATGTTGATTTGTTGTCAACTGTGAACGGAGCCATATAAACTTTAAACAAATGAGCCCATTCATAAATGCAATATTGCGAAAGATATGCTAAGCAGAAGTTCACAAATGCATGAATTGGCATCACTGCTAAGCAGAGAATTCATAAATGTAGGAGAGTTTTATTTACTGCGCAATTTTGAGCGCAATCGTGCAGATGTAAGAATCGTATTGCATTTGCATAAAACCCGTCATTGCGCTGTTGATTATTTAATTTTTAATTTATTTTTGCTGAAAATAGGTGAAAGTATTACAGATAAAGTAAGTAATATTTAACATAACAGAGAAACACAAATTTGGACAAATGATAATGTAAAATTACCATGCGGTCGACGTAAATTCAATTTTTACGCAGTTGTTCGTTCATAAACATATGCTTCTTAAGTGCATGCTTTGCAGGAAACTTTCAACTTCAAGTTGCGCAGTGTTTCCTGCTTTGCAGTGCGTTTGCTTTGAAAACCTTGCATTTATGAATGGGCCCTATTTCGTCGGGGTGCAAACATCAGAGTGTTCAGCTTACACCATCTGTCAATTTTCATGTATATAGATCTACTGGTATATTAAATTGGGGAAGGAAGTTGGGTGCATGTATACATTGCCGTTGGTAGCTATCAGAAAATGTTTCCGACAAGTGCTAGTTTAAATTAATATAAAGCCCGAGTGTGACTCGATGTGTTTTTTTTCCCAAAAATAAACCACCAAACTCAACATCTTCCCACAGTACCGTACCTTCGAGCTCACGCAGCTCAACAAACATGTAACAATTGTGGTACACAAACTACATTACGAACTTAATAACATAATCACTAGTTGCAATGCATTTAACAATAAAATACATAACTGCAACAACCGAACATCAAAATATTATTGCTTCCCGTTCCACATTTATCCATCCTCCCTCGTGTAATCCGATTTGAATTATTATTAAAATCCACCAATAACAAAGGAAACCACCAACCATTATACTATATGAATGACGCAACCGGCTCCGGCAACAAAACACGGTCAAAATGCATTTTATGTTCCGTATATTGATCTCATTTGATATTCCCTCTGACGATACTGTACACCTCTCGCTCACACTGATCAGTTACCTAATCCAAATGACCATGCATTTGTATGTAATGATCACTTTTGACTTGAGTTTCCCACCATCTCTACTTTACTACCTCAAATCTAAATAAATTGACATAAAAGAAATGCCTGACAACTGTTGAATATTTATCAAGACCTTCTCGACGATGAAATAATTAGCCATCATTGTGCAAATGATGAACGTCATTATGATCGATCGGACGGTGATCTTTTGGCACGCGACCAAGGTACACGATGAAGATGCGAATGCTTAGCGATGGAGGCCAATGAAAGCGAAACCTTTTGAAAGTCGCATTTAAATTATTTCTCGTTCTTGGTTTTGCTGCGATCCCAGCAGTTGACCTTCATTTTTACAATAAATCAACGGCGCAGAACCAGCCCAGGCCTAAAGTGGTATTGACAGTTGTTTGGTTTTATTTTTTTATATACTTCTCGTTTTGGTTATAAAACTTGTAAGTTGAAGTGATATTGCCAATTATTTGTAATGACAAACAAAAATACATGAACCCGTTTGCTTTAAATTACAGTTAAGGCCCTCTTTTTGAAGGTCGAATAAGGTGTTTTCTTATTGATGGAGAAGACAAATTTGTGGATCGGAAAAGTGATTTAGTAAGCGGTTCTGTTTTACTTTAGTGGGATGTGTGTGTGGAAATAATTTTATATTGGTATTGTAATGTATTCCTTCGGTGAATGGAATAAAACACGTGATTTCGACTTGGTGTTACAAAAAAGTGTCTTTTATTCCAATGTCATTAATCGGAAAAGAAGAAGATTGAAGATTGTTTTGGTGATGCCAGGTCTGCATAATTTTGGCAACACCTAACAGGTATTAAACACGTATGTTCCGAAAGAAGGGAAAGCTTGAAAATACATATATGCGTTTCTCAATAGCGTTTTTTTTTATAGGTACTCGTATAAGCATGCAACTTCTGTTCCTCAATCTTACGATTTTTTACATAGGCAAATATTATTCAAATTCGAAAATGTCTACTTACACAAAGTTCAAAGTGATTTGAAAAAAAATTTGCCCATAAAGTGGAATTTTTAAGCAGCGAATCCTTATTCGCATGGCAATGATGCAGCGCAGTTCATTGTGAATTGTGATTGTGAATCACATTTTATACAAACCTCAGAAATGACAGGTAGGCTGGTTGGTCTGTTTTCAAAAACAACTGTCTGCAGCCACAACACAAAAATTAAACGGACCAATAAACATTTTTTGTTTCGACTCTAAATTTTATTAGTTCACAGTGGCTATATTATACACACGATTTCGCAATTGTGAGCTTCCGTAAATTAAAAGTCGAGACTTAGGTAATGTTAGGTAAATAGGTAGTTAGAGTAGGGGAGGTCTGCAATACCTCACTTAGGTCCTCGTGGACCCATTGTGATGCCCTTTTTTGAGGTTAACTGTTAGTGTTAAATCGGTGGTCTCCATCCCTTCTCCTTTTGTTGTTACTTGACATTGTCTAGCCATTCCGATGTCGTCATAAACCTGTAAGGATCAGACAGTGAGACATCAGAAAGTTTATGTACGCCATGGAAGTAATAGCTTCCAAGTGTTCTGTTCCTCAAGTGACAGAGACTCGGGCAATGACAAAGGAAGTGAGGTGTGTCCTCGTGGTCCTCCTCGTCTCCGCAGCCTCTACAAATATCGTGATCTTTGAGATTTTGTGATTTAGTTTCATAGCGTGGTTTCTAAGGAAGTTATGACCAGTTAGAGTCCCTACTAGCTTAGATAGCGATGACCTGCCAAACTGTAATAGTTTGTTGGTCCAGCTTCTGTTACATTCTGGCCAGAGCTTCCGTGATATTTTGCAGGTAGTGACTAGTGAGTTCCTTTTACCTGTTGTTGGTTTTCATTCGAATTTGGTTCTCCACTCGCTCTCTGAGATTGTAAGGTGGTGGCTTGATCGATTGAAGTGCTTCATCAAGATCCATTACGGACCCCTTTCTCGCCAGTTCATCCGCCATCTCATTGCCGGTTTTGTCTCTGTGCCCAGGGACCCAGCAGAGATTCGTGGTGTGCTGCGAGCAGAGAACCTTGAGCTTTTCGCGGCAGCGGTGAACTAGTTTGGAATTTATTTCATTAGCAGAAACTGCTTTTATAACCGCGTGACTGTCAATGAAGATGGTTATATTGCTACGAGGTATTCAAACATTGACGCCTTCTGGGTCAAAGTCAAGACTTGAATTATTTATTAGAACGGCGTAATGTTTCCATGATTCACTTTTTTTTTTGTATACATGCATAATCTGATCCAGATCAGATAACCAGAAACTAGGTTAATAAGGCTGTTCAAAATATGTTCGCTACTCGTCTTATTACTAGAGTTCAATATGTTCTGTGGTATACTATTAAACTGAAACCGAAACCACCATTAGTTACGCGTTTTTACACTAAAATCGAGTAAATTTTTCGCTGATTTCCTACAATTCGTTTTATGGGTTTCACCTGTTAGAAGAGTAGGTACATACGTTTTAAAAGTTATTTTCTTTTTCTTTTAAGTCAGCGAACTCATAAAAGTTAACAAAGAAACAGCAATTATAATACAGCATTCACTTCCGCACATACTATTTAGTTGGATAGTAAAGTTCGTTGTTTTAATTATGCTTCTTTGGCTTAGCGGTTTAAAAAGCTACGCTTCGCGATGGGAATGAAAAATAAACCAACAATTGGTTATTTATTTATTGCATCTGACAGGCGACAGACATTAATCGTGAAAGTGGTCGTATTATGTGCTTTTTAAATTAAATGAAGCAGCAACAATATCCATTGTTAATTCGCGCAGTTCCATGAGTGTTTTGCAAATAACTTTTTTTTTAATTAGTTGCTTATTAAATAATGAAACGCAGATGATGACGCTTGTCATTCCCAAGGAGTAGTCAATTAAAATGTTGAAATCCTAATGTCAGAGTTTGGGTGCTAATTTTCTCGCGTATTGTTAATGCAAATACATTATGTACCTACTACATGGAAGTACTTCCGAGTATGTTAGGGAGCTCTTGTTTACAAACAAATAAATAAATAAATAGAGGAGCCAATAGTCTCTGCAGCTAGGCTCTATAATCTTTTATGTTACCATGTAATTTTAATTACCTGTTAATAAACAATAATAATAATAAAAATAAATAGTTGGCGCAACATGTCTGGAGGAGCCTGGGCCTAGCTTCTCACAGCCGTTCGTTTTGCGTGAGTTTTTCATTTTTGGAACGAATAGAAAGGGTTCTACAATTTTATGCGACTCCAAACGGCTAATTGATAAGCTCTTTCAAGACAGTTATACTCTCGGGTGTTTGTCAGACGTTCACCAGAGGTGGCGCAGTGAAAAAAAACCCTAAGTTGGAGTTTGGATTTTTTGCGGTATTCGAACCTGGGACCCCTCGCTAAGTAGTCCAACACACTAACCACTAAGCCACTGCGCCTACAAGCTGTTGTTTACAGTCGTTTAAAATTAATTAAATGCGGTACTAATAATCATTAGTGTCAAATTTTCCGAACTCACAATGATCACATTTTCCACATTAAAATATCTAAACCGCTAAACCGATTTCAATGAAATTTTCTGGGTGTGTATGGTTGGTTGCAACTTGAAAGATAGGATAGTTTTGGACCCGATAGGTAGCGCTTCTGTCGATCTTCTTAGCCATTCAACCCATTTTAATGAAATTTAGTGGGTGTGTAGTGTTTAGTTGGCTGCAGTTTTAAAGATAGGATAGTCTTCGACCCGACAGGTGGCGCTGTTGTTGATCTCCTAAGCCGCTCAACCGATTTCAATAAAATTTTGTGCGTGTGTATGGTGGGTTGCAACTTGATAGATAGGTTGCCGAGATATAAACATTCTTTTTTTTCAATTCCTTCACCCTTAATTCTTAAAGTCAATAATTATATGGGCACGCTGGACCTGGGAGTGAACTGATAAAGCGAGGTGTTACACAAACACTAGACTTCTGAATCAGTTGATTAAATTAAATCTTCAACTATGTACAATTCAATTCAATTTAACATCCACATTTAGCGAGAGAAGTTTCACATCTGGTGTGTGGTCACAAGCACACTCGCTGTTTTTTTTTTTTTTGTATGGCTCTCAGGTCGTCTGTGAAGTAAGCTAAATAATTATCATCGGATGTCTTTCTGACACTATTATTAGGTCTGTTGCTGTTCGCTTACGATATGCATTCGAATTCATTCGAATACATTTTTTTAGTCAAACATAGTTCACTTCTATCATTGTATATAAATCTTGATCTAGAAATAATTGTATATAAATCAAGATCTAGAAATCTAGAATCTAGATTCATATATACAACTCTTGCGTAAGGGAACGAAGTTTGACTAATGTATTCGACTGCATTATCCTAAGAGAACAGACCTATTGTTAAAAATTATTTTTTTCAACTGTCAAAAATAATTGCCCCGGAAGCATGACAATAAATTATATTTGGCTTATTATTTTGACGTTTTCTTTTGCCTTGGAAGTTGGTAGAGTGCTTAGGAGATAACAAAACGTTTACGTGAGCGTGAAGTTTAGCGCAAATAACACACAGCCTTAAAGTGGGATGTTTTAAGAACTTCTTTAGTGTTGAAAGTTCAAGTGGTTGTCGCTGTAGGCGGCTATGTAGTTCTCTGTGTCTCTCATTTTTTAACTTTGCACTGGTTCACATGACATAAGTGATTAATCTGGTTACACATTTTCTAAAATGATTACAAAAATATCGGAAAATAAAATGAAATGTTGCCAACGAATTAGAGCAGAATTAAAATAAACTATTATTATTATTATCAACTTGGATTTTCTTCGTCTACTACGGCAAGAAATGAAACAGATTGTTCTTCGTCTGAATTCACTGACGTTTGGCTGTAGATGGGCTCGCGAATATATTTTTCGCATACAAAGTAGAAATTTTCATCGTCGTTATTGCGTATAACTTTCTTTCTAACATTTCAGACTAATTCCATCTGGTTTGTTGTTATTGTTAAACTGATCCTGCACCTATATTTACATTCGTAACCGTAGGCATTAAATGTTTCAAACAAAATTTCGCTTGCGGCACGATCCATACCAATATAAACTTTGCACAAGGAAATAATGTTCATACAGGGAAACTGTTCGTAACTTTAATGATCTAAACAACGTAACGTCAATAGCCAATCTTATTGACTTAAATCGCATCATCGGATCGTAATTGTACCGCCGATGATGAAGATTATGATCGACACTCTTTCCCCTGATAGATCAATGTGTACATAACTGATGTTTGTAATTGTCCATACGTAATTCACTAAAGGTATTTGTTATTACGAATATTAGTTAAAAATATTTTTTCGTTACTACCTAGTTTGAGTTTAAACTAAATAAATCCATATGCTGAGCGGTAACGTGATATTATAGTCACGCAATGCTTATCTGTGTGACGGTATGAGTTTGCGTTCACTCAAGCGAGCGTACCAATTTCTGTTTTTTTTTTTATTATCTGACGTCTAATGAGATTTGCGTATGTACATTTAAGTGAAACTCACCACTACAATTCAATGGTTTATAACAAAAACACTCGTTGTATGCTCAAAGCGATTGATGTCACAACGTATTGTCTCTGGTCACAACACAATTCAAAACATCAGATATTCATATGCGACCGCTGGCCACATTAATGGCATTAATTGTGACGACAGTCGTATATTAATACAAAGATGGTTAAACTACGCCAAACACTTGATATCTGAACGACTTATTGCCAATTAAGTGGAGGGACTGAAAAAAAAAAAAAAACACAAAGATTGTAGTACATCGAATGCGGAGGAGCGACCTTAAAAGGTTATAAAATGAGGTTGCCCACAGTGGTATCGGTAGCAATATACCCGACACAAGTTGCATAAGTGGATTAATGAATGAATATAAATTTGGAGTGTGCGGGTTTATCAATAGCTTCAAATTGTTTGGGACTTTGTTCGTTATTTATCGATTGAGATTGCTGTCGCTTGGAATACATGTGGAGGTAAGAGTAAATTTACCCTTCAATCTGTGACTTGTCTGACATATTAAAATAATAAATATATCTACCGGTACAGGAATATGAGACAAAATTGGTCATTTCGCAGCAATGTCACAAGCAACGTGGGTTTATTAATAGCTTCACTATGTTTGTTTGTTTTTTTCTTCGTTTTTTATCGATTGAGATGGCTGTCACTTGGAATACATAATGAAGGTAATCTGTGACTTGTCTGACATATTTTAATATATCAACCGGTACAGGAATATGAGCCAAAATGGGTCACATTTCGCAGCAATGTCACAAGCAATGTAGTTCATAATTTGCTTTCTCATAGACGCGCCTCTATTA
Source organism: Cheilosia urbana (assembly GCA_946477585.1). Taxonomy (NCBI): domain Eukaryota; kingdom Metazoa; phylum Arthropoda; class Insecta; order Diptera; family Syrphidae; genus Cheilosia; species Cheilosia urbana. The sequence continues at coordinate 9,486,091 of OX297854.1, read as the reverse complement.
CTGAATTTGCCTTGGTACAATAAGCATCATTCGAACTTCTCTGACATGTACACAGATACACAGCACAACTCTGTCAAATTCATTTATTCAATTTTAAATCTATGAAATAGAATTCTGAGAATTAACATTTTGATAAGATTTAATTATTAACTTACCCCCATATTAATAAACGCTGTGTAAAAGTTATCAACTCGTTACTCAGCAGTTATGTCCAATTTTTTTATGCTATCTGACATTTGCTAACTAACTTACTTGTGCACATTTTTTTATTAATAAGGGGGTTAGATTTTGGTGTTAAGTTATTTTATTTTGATGCATATGGTTCCGTTTAGTAAAAATGAACCTATTGTCAAAAATAATCACATCCGATGGAGATACATTGCTCGCGTTCCACTGCCCGCTAGATGAGTAGCGGCCATGTCAAACTCCATATAAAAAAAACTGACATTTCACAAAAAGTGCTAGACATCTAGCGCAAATGGTGAAATTTCAGTTTTTGTATATGGAGTTTGACATGGCCGCTACTCATCTAGCGGGCAATGGAACGCGGGCATTATTTATGCTCTTCATTATATAGCGTCCGCTATTGCAAATTGAGGAACTTTCTGTACTAAGTGACATTTAGTCATCCTGTTAAACAACAAATCGAGGAACCGGATGGATGCCTAGAACAACTTCCGACAAGCAATGACAATAAACCTTTGATGTTGTCTTCCATTGGGATTTTTGGATTTTTCTCTCAGATTCCAGATTTAACGTGCCCAATGGAACATAAAACTAGATTTTTCTTATTCCTTGCATTTGTGGTGGTGCGCGTTTTAAAAGTCACTTGTTCTTATGTAAATTGTTATTTGTGTTTATAAAAATCCGTTCAATTTATGTTGATTCCATTGCAGCGGCCAAAAATAGATTTTTCTCTATTTATCACATAATTGTCGTCTAAAAATGTACCTAATTAATAACACACTTCAAAATTTGACAAATGACAAATGTTCTGGGGTTAGTGTAGGTAAGTAGGTGTGCATCTCGCTCAGAAATCGAGATGCTCTTTTTGTGGCCAATGGAACATGAAATCTGACAGCCAACTGATTTCGAGAGCAGAAAAACTGCTCTAAATTTGAAAAAAGTGTTTTTTCTGTCCCAACGCAATGGAAAACTGAGACAACCGAGTGTGACATTCATTCCATTGCTCGCATTACGATTACGAGTGCGTGTATTGTATTTGTATTCGCTTTACAATAGTTTTCCATTTCAAGAGTTCTTCTCCGCATAAGAGCAGCCTTCCACAATTCAAGGATGTGAATGCCTATTTTAGGAAGAAACATTTTGAATCAGGTCAGGCACTTGACTACCTCGGTTAGAAACTTTTAAACGGATACTGAAACTGAAACACAGAAACGATATTTGTTGTAAGCAAACCGCGCAATAAGCACGTAAACAAATTAGCACAATTTTTTTCCATACGGCAACAACATCGTATGGCATTTAAGGCAGGTTACCTGTAAATGCAGCTTTCGAGTCATTCTACATTCAGTTTAGTGTAGATGACTTTACAACAAGCCTCCTCCTCCCACTTGCGACTAATTGTGGAGTCGGTGTGATTCTCTGGCGTGACCACAAACGAACATGAACATAACAATTATTTTATAAGTGAAACCATTGTCAGGGAATCGTTTCTTTGTGAGAAGGTCTCGGAAATGTACCCGCGCGCACCGCACCGGCCAAGCTAAGTGTATCGCTAACTCATTGAACGAGCACTTGCACTTGACTTGGTGAGTTTTGTTAGACTATTTATTTATAGCGAAGTATTTGCGGCTATGAATTGTTTGTTGTTTTTTTTTAATATTTTTTTTTTTTTTTTTTGCTTAAACCGAAGATTCCCATGTAGGTCAGTTAATGGCGGATAATTGGATATGTGCGGCGAGCGGCGACTTACTTGGCGGTAGTGCTGGGGCGGATTGAACACGCCTCGGGGTAAATAGGTACAGGTAGTATATAGTAAGCAAATCGAGTGAATACGGATGCTTGGAGATGGGGCGAATTAATTGAAAATTGTTTTCCATGAAGGTGGAAACTCATTACAATTGTAATTAATGGAAATTTGCAGATTTGTATCTTTAATTATGGTTTGATTGACCTCATGCCTTGAAATGAAACTAAGTTTATGACGCGACCTACTATTATATAACCCGATTGATGACAACAACATAAATTTCTATAGTTTAATCTAGAAAAAATTGTAAGGATTTTTTATTGTGGATTGTAAATTGTCCGTTGGATTATAAATCACTCATTCCTTCTTGAATAATTCTCACAGAAGAAAAGAGCGAGCAAGAAAAACAACCAACCTGAAGTTTGGTTATGGTTTCAAATTTAACAAACAGGGTTCGGACTTCACTGCAATTTTAAGAAAATAAAAAAATAAAATCGATTGCACCACTGCGCTCGACTGACAATCTACTGCAATTAATGTGAATCTCGGAAATCTTAAATCAAAATTGGATATATCCATACATTTTTGTTTCTTAGTATATTTTTAAGAGCCCATTGCAAATAATCAGTTACTGGAAGCACTGTTTATTTGTTCTGCAGTCCATTACAATACATTTAAAAAGAAAATGTGCATGCCATTTCGTTTTTACTGCATTTGCCTTGCATGAACTGATACTGATGTCAAGTCTCAAGTGTGTCTTTCTCTTTCTCTTTCTCTGTTTCTAAATTTAATGTTGTTGTTGTTCTACTCTGCTGTCAGCTGTCGCTTTTTTATGTTTAAACTAATACATTTATAAAAAAATATTTTAAGACTTTATTTTTATCGCATTTTTTTCTAAATTCAAAATTTACTGCAAAAAAAAGTGAATCTACTGCACTTGTTTTTTAATATCTACTGCGAAATTTTATAACTGAAGTCCGAACCCTGATTCAGTCTCTCAAATGGGGTAAATGACGCCATTCAGCTTTCACAGCATGCGTTATTGTGACATCATATACATGGAAGGCGTTACAAAAGTGTTTACACTAGTTTCTGTTTCTGTAAATATGTACAGGGTGGGCGAATTACAAGTTTCAAAAATGCAATAAAATGAACAAAATTTGATTTTTTTCCATGTATTATGACGTTATTAGTAAGAGCAAATATTCCCATTAATTATGGAATACAACGTCATTCAAGTGGTTGGCTTCGCAGTACATATAACGCATTCCAAGACCTTTTTGGTGGTTAAAGGCTGTAGCTCACTTATTGGCCGTCAATTTTCGTTTTTAAAATATTCGCTTTTATGGTAGTGGTAACTTCCATGTAAAATTATCTATTGTGACCTAAGAAAAAATTGAGGGTGGGGTTAAAGATCAGTAACTCTTTTTTTAAATGAGAAAATCAAAAAAAAAAAAAAAAAACAGTAAACCGCCTGCTTGGAAAAGAGCAAAAGACGGAAGCCAAATGTGGGCCGCACAAACATACAAAGCAGAGTTTAGCAGACTTCGTAGTGGTTGCTGGTTGCTGTCAATAAGAGAACTATTGCCTTGTTGATTATTAAGCACGATGCTGCCGAACCCGATCGATATAAATATGTACCTGAGTTGCTGATGGCCGACAAATAATGCAGACGTACAGTAGTGCAGTACGTACGTTACACTGAACGATCTAGACTCTAGAGCTGTACTTGGTGTCCCTGATAAAAGCAAATGCCAATATTCCTTATAAGGAACCAGCATTTGGTGCATTCCAACAATCAAACGCAGCAATTATAAAATCTCAATCGCATAGGTATAGCTACCAGCAACAGTCCTCCACCTTCATTTCTCATTTCCAGTCTAAATAAGGCCTCACACTCCATTACTGACACAATTCCATCACATAAAGTGAACCTAATTCCCACTTATCTTCAAACTAGAATGCAATTATGAATGTGTTGAAGAATCAACAAACGAACGATGGATGAAGACGACGACCGTCCGCACTTCCTGATGACCAAGAATCCCACTTCATGTGTTTCTTATTTCGTTTAAAAGAAGACTCTTTATATGCATTGCGTATAGTCTGCCACTTCAGCAAGTCAAACGGGTTGATATTCCTGACGGCTGAAGCGCACACAAAATCTTGGTCAATATTCCAAGAGCGGACGCATCGCGTCAGTGATCTTCTGTCGCACCATATGTCACTTCTCATTCGTATATTTATTTGGCTAGCTGCCTGCTGTTTACCTGCCCGGTTTGTCTCATCGCTGCGGTGTAATTTACTCGTTTTATGTTTGTACCTAGTTAATTTCGAGTTCAACTTCAAATGCTGACCTGATTCACGGTGGACGCGCTACAAAAACAACAGCAAACCAGAGTCTAAGCCTGCTGCCTTAGCTCAAGGCAACTACACGGTAGAACAGAGATAATATCATTCCAGCATGAATAAGAAATGACGCGTATATACCACCGATACACTATAAACTTGTGAGCATGAGCATGCCCAAGGCTGACTCTTGGAGCTCTTCGGGCTGCTTCAATGCCAATGTTTAGTATGCAGGCCGGCTGCAATCCAATTCGATAGTAAAATTCACTTGCTGTACGAGTTTTTTCGATGAAAGGTGGTGGTATGTTTTGTTTTTCGTTCGCGTACGCCTATATGTACGGGTACGCCTTGTCATTTTAAATGAAGTGAAAACAGCTTAAGCTTTACTGAGGAACGAAAACATATTTTCTAATATCGAAGCGTGCATTAAGAATGGAGTAACTTATTAGCTTTCTTAAAAAATTTTCTGTGCACGTAGATGTCACATAAATATTTTGCAGTATAAATGCGTTTAGGTATATGTGAAGTTCTTCGAAGATCTCTGCTTCAGATTTTAGTTAACCTACAAATACTGAAAATAGTTTACACATCGATATGTGAAAACCTGGTTTTCCACGAAAATACCACGAAAACGACTTCCAATCGTTGCGTTGTTGAAACAAACACACCTTTTGCAACATTCAGCAGAACAGCTGACCGAACAAATGTCACAATTCACAACTTAAAATCATTTTTCACACTAATTGATGGGATGCGATCGAAATTTGTAAACAAAATGGTTTACACAGAAGTTTCCCGACTAGTGTCCAACAGCTGTGATTGAAACGTCAAACGAAAACTGGTTACTGTTCGGTGTGAATGCAATTTCGAGTTTTTGGCGAAAACACGGGTTTCGCTGCGGTGTGAAAAGGGTAGAAATAAACAGAAATTGTTGGAAACATTTTTTTTGCTGATTTAGAAAAAAAAACTTAACTATATATCAAGCAGAAAGACGGAAAATTAAAGTTTTGAATGCACCCATTCATTGCACTTCACACTCAATACAGTTCTGAATATTTTAAATCAGTTAACCAGAGATATATAACTTTCCAGTGGAAAGCCGGCTGCCGAGAAGCTGGTTTTCCCGGTGGAGGTACGAAAGATATCCATCTCTTTTAACCGTGATGAATTAAACAAATTATTACGTTCGGGAGTTAAATATGATATGATCCTGTTGCCTATTTTTTCCCCATATTTGTTCAGATAAGTGTCAAATCATTTAAAGTGTGCAACGAATTAATGGATAAGCCTTAACACCGAGGACGGTGTCTACATTGCCTTCAGCGCGATGTCTTTTTTCGATATCTATACAGATAAGCTGGAATGTAGGGTGGTGTCATGTACATGTTACCCGAGGCCAGATAGTAGGAATTGAATGTCTCGCCTTTTTTGCCGTTTGTGAATAAAGCGGGGCACTGAGCTGATGCAAATGTAGACAGATTCAGAGACATTAAGTCTGGGTATTACACTGCAATGTGCGATCCAGTTCACTGTACTCCAGATGGAACAGAAGCTCAGAATTAATTTTTGAATACTCGCAATGATTGCGCTATCGCTCGACGCACCTAATCGATCGATTCTTCAGTTATATGCACTCAGGGAAAAACTGCATCCTAGATTTTAATAGCAACGTATTAAAAACTAGGTTGCATACATTTTTGAAAAACACATTTGAATCAAAGTAAAAGCAATTTGATTCAAACACGAAAAGCGTTTGAGAAGGCAGGTAAGTATATAATTCATTTGAATTGATAATAGAACTACTTCGATTCAAATTTTTGAACAAAATAACCGAAAATATTTTAAATCAAAGTGGGAACGTAATAAAATACTAAAAGTCTCTTATTTCAACAGCAACGTATTTAAAAGTAAGTTGTTTCATTTTTACAAGACGTATTTAAATCAAAATAAAATATATTTGATTTAAATACGAAAACAATTGAGAAAACAGGTAAGTGCATAATGCATTTGAATTTATAATGAAACAACTTCGTTTACAATTATGGAATGGAATAAATGAAAATACTTTAAATCAAAGTGGCAACGTAATAAAATACTATGAGTGCCTTATTTCAATAGCAACGTATTTAAAAGTAAGTTGTTTCATTTTTACAAGACGTATTTAAATCAAAATAAAATATATTTGATTCAAATACGAAAACAATTGAGAAAACAGGTAAGTGCAAAATGCATTTGAATTTATAATGAAACAACTTCGTTTACAATTATAGAATGGAATAAATGAAAATACTTTAAATCAAAGTGGGAACGTAATAAAATACTATGAGTGCCTTATTTCAATAGCAACGTATTTAAAAGTAAGTTGTTTCATTTTTACAAGACGTATTTAAATCAAAATAAAATATATTTGATTCAAATATGAAAACAATTGAGAAAACAGGTAAGTGTATAATGCATTTGAATTTACAATGGAACCATTTATTAAAAAGTATTATTAATTTTTTGCATTTTAAATCAGAAAACAAACAGCATTAAGACCTTTGAATTAAATTGAAAACGTACTCATTCCAAAATTAAAACGGCTTAGTTTACTGTCTTTTTGTATGCTAAAGTGAGTTTTTACTTAAAGGATAATAATTTTCAAATCAAACATACTGACAAGCCAGCAATGAAAATCAATTTAAAATCGCTGTACAATCGACCCAAAATAGTTACACTCAGCAAGAATTTTATTTTATTCAAAATAAAAACTAATTACAATCCACCCATTTGTTGTATACCGATTTCAGCGCCATCTGTGGAATGTTTTGACGACCTATTTAATGCATATTGACGATATCTGAAAATATCTAAATGATTGGTTGAGCTTAAGCCATTAAAAATTTATTCTCCGCACACCAACGATTATACATTATTCTAAGTATACAAGGGAATTATATTTTAAATGAATTTGGACAATTTTTGATGTTTTTTTTTTAGAAAATTTTGCATACAAAATGGTACCAAATAAATACTCCAAGGTTCGGAAAGTATCTAATTTAATACCTTTTAGAGCCTATGTGCTGCGGTGAATAACATTTTAAATCAAAGTGCAAACGTATTAAAATAAACCTATCAAAGTGGGATCATTTTTAAATTAAATACACATTTTATCTTTTTTTCCTCGGAGCATCGAAAAAAAAACTTCGTCTTTGATTTTAATAGAAAATACATTAAAAAGGAAGTTGCTTATAATTTGTTTTGAAAAAGATTTTAGTGGTTGCAATATTGTTTTTATTGGAACGACTATATTGAGGTTCACAAAAAGGTACTATGTGAAAGGCAAAGCAATATATAGATAGATATTTTTGGAATACGAATCTATAAAATATACAGTTCAAACAATATCGTTTGAGCGGTATTTACAATATAATGGAAACAAAATTTTTTTGACAAAACTTCCAAGGTTCGGAAAGTACCTACTATTCTTCAACTGTTAAGCAGAAAACTGAATACACACGATTGTTTAGGTGATGTACGAACGTATTTTCGAATATTTAAATTCTTATCGAATTCGAAATGGAGTTGTGTTTTTATTTGTATTTTTTATTTTTATAGAATGTCTATAAACTACAGAAAACCAAATTCTTAAAAATGCCTGTCATTTAAAATTATATGATAATACAAAAACTGATTTTGCCATCAAATTACTATTTATCATTACCTTAAGAATTGATTTTTGTTGAAAAATAAATACCAGTTTTTAAAAGTATCGTCATATTCGCATTATTGGAAAATAATCAAACATGTCTAAAATCTTTATATAGAAAGTAGCGTTAATATATAGGAGCTAAAATGGAAAAAATGGGTTCGCACACTAGGCCTACAAACTCTAAATAAGAAGTTTCAAACAAAAAGAGCTTGTAGCCGTTTCTTTAAGTTCCATATCAATATCTTTCTCTTACAACGTATACGAGAAAGTAAAAAAATACAATTCAGTACAAAATAATACGATTTAAACTAAGATGTGTACACTGTACACAGCTCATTTTTCATTCCTATCGACACCACACATTCTATTTCAGTTCAGTTTCAGTTGTCGGCGAGTGTGGTGCAGTGGTGTGGTGGTGGTCAGTCCGTTCGCGTTAAAGTAACAAAACACAAAAAAAAAAAAAAAAACAGAAATCTATGGTAAGTGTCTTTTAATAGTTTTAGTTTTATTATATAATTAAAATATATTAATGCGCAATTGTTTACGTGGTATAGCTTTCATTTAGCCAAATATTGTTCTTGCAAAAACAAATTATTGGTTATTCTGTTTGGTATTGCAATTCGGCGAAATACATATTCATTTGGCTTGACGGCACGTGCGGCTCATATCAGTATTTTCGCATTCGTTATTTTCGTGGTATAACTATATTAATATCCTATCTGTTTTATGGCTTAGAAAATATATTCAAATCTCAAATACCAATTTTTTTTTTTGCAAGAACAAATAATTTTTTGTCTGCGATTTGGCGTCATAATGCGACGCCATATTTTTTGCACTTTTCATATTTAAAGTGAGTGCGAAAGGGAAGGTATTCGTACTATCGTTGCAATCTACCCTTGTAATATGTGAAACAAATAGGTCTGCCATTTTCACATTTTTTCGCGTAAAGTGCGCATTTCGATCAAAATTAAATTATTCAGTCAGAAAGTTTTTCTTTGATGGTTTGTGATCGTGAATATAGATATATGGAGAATATCATATATTTGCAATAACACAGAATTAATTTTCTTTGTCGAATCGTTATTTTGCGCCAGAATATTCTTACTTGGCTGTATGTGCGAAAGGGAAGGTATTCGTATATCGGTGCAATCCACCCTTGTATTGAGATTGAAGTGACAACATGAAGTGAAACAAATAGGTTTGCCATTTTCACATTTTTTCCGCGTACGCATTTCGATCAAAATTAAATTAATCAGTCAGAAAGTTTTTCTTTGATGGGTTGTGATCATGAATATAAATGTGTAAACCTATTTGTTACATAATGTACAACGCAGAAAATACACGTTTTTTTGTAGTCAGGTTGTCGCTACAATGCAGAAATAGACCAGCTAAATCATACTTTAAATTCAGTAGATCGATTTTTATATTTGAAAATGTATTTACTCCTAAACTACATATTTTATGCAACACCTTGGCGTAAAAAACATTTATATTATTCGTTTGAGCTGTATTTTAACGGCACTAGATTTTTGAAAAAAAAAAAACATTTTTATTTTAGTTGATTTTTGCACTTTCGATTATTGTGCATACATATTTTGAGTGTAGAAGGAGTCTGTCTTTATTATTTTTTATAAGATAACATAAAAATGGATATCCAAAATTTTGCACATATAAACAGCACAATATTAAGCCCCGATTTCGAATTTATTCAATTGGATGAAAATGGTCAACTTTTAGATGAATTGCTCCAACCAGTAGATGACGACCAAAAAAAATTTACTCAATTACTGAAAGAGTTTAACCTTGAGTCTGTTATTAAAGTCAATGCAGTTTGGGAGCCGTACCTAAATACAGTATTGTCGAAACAACAATATATTTAGTAATGTTTGTCAAAAATGTATAACTAGTTTTATATGCATTTGTCTTTCGATCGTGTATAAAACTTGAAGTATTTTTCTTGTTCCTCTTTATAATTTTGGATGAGTGGAACCAAAAAAACACTTTGGCACTAAAAAAAGTTATATTTAACCCTTTTTTTATGTACTTATTTAGTTGTTACTATACTTCTTATTCAGATAAGCGCATTACTTACCACAGTTTGCAATATCTATCCAAAGAGGACATTAGAGATGCTACTCGACACATTGCGAAGAAAGCAGAATTTAGAGAAAAACTTTTTTTTTTGGAGAAAAGAACAGTTAGGTAGTTATCAATATACCTTATAACACATTGTATGTCAAGGGTTATATTTGTTATTTTTATTTGTATTACACCTTAGTATGGGAAGGATGACGAAACCATTTCCCTCAATTCGAAAGTTGGCGAGTGGCAAAGCAAAACCGATACTTCAAAAGAAATAATTCTTCAACCCAGACATTCTAAAATTGTAAGTATGAAACTAAATGTGGTAGATAGATATTTAAGTAATAAAAATATTACAATTCATATAGAATCTTCGAGAACTAAAATTATCCACAAATGCTGAATTTTTAAAATCTTGGCCGAAATTCTCGGACTCAAGGGACCTGGTAAAAATTTAATTAAATTTAAATAATAATGCAGATAAACATAGACTTTACGCTTTAATACCCAAAAAAGCAACAACTTTTATTTGCTAAATGGGAGGACTTCAAAATAAATATTAAGAAATATTTTAAAGTCATCATCCACAACGAAAATTGCAAAAGAAGGTTTTCACTTTTGAAAACAACCCCAGAGATTGGAAAAGGTAAATATAAAAGGAAACAATACAGACACGCCTGATATAAAACCATTTATTTCTTAGATTCCGAAGACTATCTCTTGACAACGTTGTTGAACTCAGTCATTCCCCCAGTATCCAGGTTCAAAGATAAGGCTGGCAGCAATAAAAGAAAGGTGACTATAAGCGATGCACAATAAAGTTTCATTCTGAGGCTTTCTTTGATAAAGAACTATTCCGAAAAGATAGAAGAGCTGATAAATAAATATTATAACGTAGGACTGACTATACAGCCTTTCATATATTGTCGTGGAGGCAGACGAAATTAATTTAAATTAATTTTTTATATATTTAGATAAAACTTTGTACAAATTCGATTCATTTATAGAACCACTTGACATTTGCTTTTTCAAGTTCTCTCATTGGAGTATCCCTTAGCATGTCAGCCCTGTTGGGTTTTTATTCAAAAGTACTTTAAAATTTAGAAACGCAATGTGATTTACAATCACCCAACATAACATCTCTATTAAGTTATATGAGCTCTGTTAAGTAGTACAGATAAGTTTAACAACTGTATGCATCTGTTTCAAATGCTGCAATCATTTTCCTTACTTACTTTATACAAATTTAATTCTTTTATATAAGCACCTCCTTGTAAGTAACCTTGATTACTTTATACAAATTCGACTCGTTTTTAGAATAACTTTTGTTTTCTTTTATAATACAACAGTATTAATCTGTTTCAAATGCTGAAATAATTTTTCATGTATTGACCTCCTTCTTCGTAGTCGTAGCATATAAGCCCTATTGGGTTTTTCTTAAAACAACTATGTACACATGTTTTAAATGCTGCAATCAATTTTCTTGCACTGACCTCCTTGTACGCCATCTAAAATACGATCACTTAATACCGCAAAACAATGTCTTGCAATGTAAGCAAAATAACTGCAACCAAGTATTTTCCAATTATAAAGTTTTTCGTCGTCATTTAGACAATTTGCATAAATCCTCAGAAATAGAAAAATTTAAAACTGTTTCCGGATGCAAAAATATTTCTAATTCAAATAACAACACTTTGGATGTTGATGTACATACAAGTCATTCCAACAGCTCATCGCATGTAAAACATGAAGTTATTTACGATGTTTCTAAAATTTTGAGCGAGCTTAAAGTATCTGCCATTAATTTATCTCTAAAGCTATACGCACGTACTTTTTTACTAAATAAACAAAATCATTTCTATCACTTTTTTAAATGAATAGCTCGTATGAATTATTGTGTAAATTACTTAAAATCATTAATATTCAACTACATAAAATGTTCAAAATATCTAACAAGAAATTCCAAGCCTAATAAATTAGGAAACAATTGAGTAATGTAATAGTAAAAGGCAATTGTAAACAAAAATCACATTTTTCATAAGGAAAAGGAAAAGCCATTTGTGAACTTTCATTTAATAAAATTAAAGAAGTTGTCGTTATACATAGAAATCGTTTTATATTAAATCATTTTTATCTCTCTTGAATGAATTTTTCTGGGTCCATCTTTAAAGGGTAAGCTAATGTAAGTCAATATTTGGAATTAAAATGGATCAGTTTATGTAAATCAATGTAATCAATTATTAATTTAAAGCATAGATTTTGTTATATTTAATGTGAAAGTTCATTAAATATAACAAATATCGTGTTTAAAATAAGATTGTTTATGTTTTGATTTAAACAGATTGCAACTAAATTCAAAGTCGATTCATTTTGGTTCTTAATAAGGATTACTTTCATTCAAAGTCGACGAGCATTAGAAGTAAACGGAAGTCACACTTAAATCAAAGATAAAAGTGATTAAAATCAAGTGTGAGTAACATTAAATCAAGCTCGTCTATGACATTAATTAAAAGTCAAATTGCCTTTGAAATAAGGTTGTTATCGTTATAGATTTAGGTGGATTCTATTTTGATCTAAAAACATTTCAACTAAATTCAAAGTTGCTTCACTTTTGTTTGTAATAATGATTACTTTCATTCAAAGTCGACGAGCATTTGAAGTAAACGGAAGTCACACTTAAATCAAAGATAAAAGTGATTAAAATCAAGTGTGAGTAACATTAAATCAAGCTCGTCTATGACATTAATTGAAAGTCAAATTGCCTTTGAAATAAGGTTGTTATCGTAATAGATTTAGGTGGATTCTATTTTGATTTAAAAAAATTTCAACTTAATTCAAAGTTGCTTCACTTTTGTTTGTAATAAGGATTACTTTCATTCAAAGTCGACGAGCATTTGAAGTAAACGGAAGTCACACTTAAATCAAAGATAAATGTGATTAAAATCAAGTGTACGCAATTATGAAAACCTTTTCAACTGTTTTCAACTACGTCCTCAATTTAAAGTTGTTATGTATTTGATTTTAAGTGTCTTTTCATTAAAAAAATATTTTAAGTTGCACTACTTTGATTTAAAAATTTCCGTGTTTGGTCCCAAATCGTTAACGTTTTACTTTGATTCAAAGGCGTTTTTTTTGATTCTAGGTTGTTTTTTGGCTCAGTGTGGTAAACAAATTTTTGTCATCGACAACTGATTGTTAACTTTGGTTCTAGGTACGTTAGGTACGTCAAACGATGAACCTGAAAATATATATAGGGTGATTTTTTAGCTGGTTTGGTTTTGGCAACACTGGTTTTGACAGCTGACGTGTGTTTAGTACCTTGTGTCACTGTCAAACAGCTTCAGTTTGGTTTGCAATTTAACCATGGATCGTCTTACAAATGAACAACGCTTGCAAATTATTGAATTTTACTATCAAAATTCGTGCTCGGTTCGAAATGTTCATCGCGCGCTGCTTCCATTTTATGATCGGCATTCTCGACCTTCTGAGCAGTCTATTCGGAAGATTGTGACCAAATTTCGCACCAAATTTACTTTGTTGGACATTAAACCACCAACACGTTTACGTACTGTGCGTAGTGAAGAAAATATTGCGGCCGTATCAGCTAGTGTGACAGAAGACCGCGAAATGTCGATTCGGCGCCGTTCCCAGCAGTTAGGCCTTTGTTACAGCACTACGTGGAAAATTTTGCGGAAGGATTTGTGCGTAAAGCCTGTTAAAATACAGCTTGTGCAAGAACTAAAGCCAGGCGACCTACCACAACGCCGAATTTTTGGTGAATGGGCTCTTGGAAAGCTGGCCGAGGATCCGCTTTTTTATCGAAAAATTGTGTTCAGCGATGAGGCTCATTTTTGGTTGAATGGGTACGTTAATAAGCAAAATTGCCGCATTTGGAGTGAAGATCAGCCAGAAGCATTGCAACAGCTACCAATGCATCCCGAAAAAGCCACTGTTTGGTGCGGTTTATGGGCCGGCGGCATTATTGGGCCATATTTCTTCAAAGATGATGCGAATCGCAGCGTTACTGTCAATGGTGAACGCTACCGAGCGATGATAACAAACTTTTTTTTGGCCGAAATGGAAGTTCTTGACTTGCATGATATGTGGTTTCAACAAGACGGTGCGACATGCCACACAGCACGCGAAACAATGGCGCAATTGCGAGGCGAGTTTGGTGAACAGTTAATTTCACGTTTCGGGCCGGTCAATTGGCCGCCTAGATCGTGCGATTTGACACCATTAGATTATTTTTTGTGGGGGTATGTCAAGGCTAATGTGTATAGGGACAAGCCCGCTTCGATTGACGCACTGGAAGCCAACATCCATGCATTCATTCGTGAGATACCGGCCGATATGTGTGAAAGAGTATGCCAAAATTGGACTCAGCGGATGGACTACCTGAGACGCAGCCGCGGTCAACATTTGCATAAAATTATCTTTAAACATTAAATTGCAAGGTTCAAACTATCGATTCAAATAAATATTTTATTCATTTTTTCGAATTTTTTGTGTTTTTTTTTTTTAAAAAGTTCTAAACCTCTTAAAAAATCACCCTTTAAATCAGCACCTGAAAATATCAATAAAAAGATCCTTTAATTTACAACAAACAAACATCATATTTTTGTATATTCCTTGACTGACATTCATTGACATAAGTTTGACAGTTTTATGTCTAAGATTCCATATATTATGTATGTTCTTTCTATTTGACCTCATTTTGCATAATTAGTAGTTTAAATTAATTGAAAAACAAAAAAACTGAAAAACTACCAACACATAAACGAAAAAAACCCTCAGAAAAGCTGACCTGTGTCTGCGTGTCTAATTGGAGCACGAATACTTACCTATTTAAAGTTTTGTCACTTAGCCTCTACACATAAGCGAAACAAAAACAAAAGCAACCACCAGCTCATTGTGATTGTCTCAACTGATCGAAACGAAACGGATCAACGAACTTTTTCGCAGCTAATGGTTGATCTATTATGTTCACGATCAGCACCAAACAAGACGTTAATTATAATTAACACAATTTTGTTGGTATTGCCCCCTGCAGTCATGTTTCCACACGACTTTAGAAAGCACCTATAATTGCCACTGGTTTTTTATTGCCTTAATCATTTCAATCAAACTCAACTCAAACAAACCAATCGCAACATAAATAGCCACGCAAACGTCAAATTAGCTTTTTAACAAATTGTTTATTTACAACATGGCCTAGGTCGGTGTTTCAACGCCGTTTTTTTTTAGGAAAAAAACTCGATTATTACGCAACTGGGTGTTGCTGTAATAAGCCAAACAACGTCTGATTTAATTTTAACTTTGAGTGCATCGGCGATATGTCAGGATTGGAATAGAGACATTCAATGTACCTACATAATGGCTCCCTCTGTTGGTTGTCGACCATTATAACCGCCATTACAGAGTACAAAACCATAACGAATCCAATCGACTGAAAAAGATGATGATTTTCACTCAACTCGACTTTTGTCCGATGAATGAAAAGATGATAAATAACTTTCTCCTGCCATTGAGGCAGATTCGCGATGTCTTGCCGATACCGCCACCACCAATGCTACTGTTGAATACGATTATGTGCGAATTTAATTGGCAGCACTTGGTTTGCGCCATGGAGAGCTTCAGTGAAGATATTTGTATTTGAGTTCTTTTTTGTTCGCTATTCAGCACAAGTGCCTACTAATTATTCAAGTTAATAGATTTATGACACGATCTGGAAGAATGATCTGTTTTTTGTGCGCTTCAGACGGTGCGGTTACGGCTGATTCATTGCACCGCTGAGTGGTAATTATTAAGCATACATTTTCAGTACTTTTTCTTTTTGTGTGTCTGTTGACAGTTTGTGCCGTTAACGATGTGATTGGCATTGGTTCGAGGCAAATGGTGTTGTGCACATGCACAAACATATAAGTTCACCAGGTGCTCTCGTCACAGGTATAGTTTTGACTTTTATGATATAATTTCTGCAGTGACTCTGTAATGAAGCTGTCAATTGACAAAATCGTGGATTCTGGATTCTCAGTAGCTTAGATTCATAGATAGGTTCATTGAAATAATCTGCAAAATCGTATATTTTTAAAAAATAAAGAAAGTGAAATGTGTGACAGGAGGCAAATCTATAAATAGGCAATCTTATCTTGGTCCTCCAACCAAAAAAGGAAGTTTGCAACAATGTGTGCTCATATAATTTGAAATTTTTCAACACTTCATAAGAACACCAACTAATCCCAATTGAAATATAAACGTCACAATTTCATAAAAAAGTATGCGTTTGCTAAGTTTTGATTTGCTTATCTTATTTTTTCTAAAATGTTTGTACGTTAATCCGCAAGTAGTGCAAATTTGTTGCATTCGTTTTAGAGCTTTAGCGTTGTATACTTGATATGGATAATGTTTCGCGAAAACACTCGAAAACCTCATCGATAGGTATATTTCCCATAGGTACATGTTTCAGTTTTCAAAACGAGTTGTTTAAAGTCGTTTTTCCACGAAAACACCACGAAAACGACTTCCAATCGTTGGATTATTGAAACAAACATACCTTTTGCAACATTCAGCAGAGCAGCTGACCGAATAAATGTCAAAACTCACAACTTAAAATCATTTTCCACACTAATTGATGGGATGCGATCGAAATTTGTAAAAAAAAATAGTTTACACAGAAGTTTCCCGACTAGTGTCTCACAAGTCACAACTGATTGAAACGTCAAACTAAAGCTGATTATTGTTCGGTATGAAAAGGGTATACGACTTAACTGGTAGGTACTCCGCTGGTCATTCACTGAAATCGAAGTTGAACTCAACTGAACCTAATATATGACATATGTAACTATCGCCATCAGCTGGCATCTTTCAAAACAAAAATTGGGCACATTCAAGAATCCAGTTATCTTAAGTAAACTAGATTGGTCTGGATAAGATGTAACCTGAACGCTAAAACTAGATTGGTCGGGAACGTCACTTTTTCGATGTCAGCCACATATGCGAACTGTCAACTTAGTACTCAGTCACGAATTCCTTGACTAGATTCGTCGGCTACTCCTCCATAAACATCAACTGAAACAGCTGTTCATATGACTGATTACGGCCAGTAAAACCATGATGATCAATGATTAAAAGAGATGGATATATTTCGTACGCCTATTCCCCCAAAACCCATTTGTTTACATTGTTTTTTTGTAATTTCAACCCCCGTCTGGGCATACGTGTGGGCTCCAAAAAAGCATGTTGCCTATGGCCTGCCGCCAATCATCTTGCTTTTATGGGCATCCTGATGTTTAATTGTTTTGTGTTTCGTATTAAATATATTTGGCTTTTGTGGAGGTTTTGATTAAAAAAAAAGTGAAATACATAGAGAATACCTTATTCTTGCATTAAAGTCCAATTCATGAACTCACATATACTACAAAAGAATTGAGCAAACGTGCGTTGCTTCATGAATGTTTATGAAAAACAGCTTGTAGGCAGCTGCCTTTCCACCGAAAAGTTATATATCTCTCTGTATTCCATTATCTTTGGTAAAAACCGAGTTATACTATACCTAGTCAGGTAGCTGTCAGACTTACTAAACTATAGATACTTATAATACTTCCCAATAACGAGGTGTATTAATTGTTATATCACCAGCTCATATGATGTCATACACTGTACGTGAGTTAATTGGGCTTTTTGGTAACAATATACCTAACATATCTTCACTTCCGTTTAGATTACTTATTGAACCGCCGTGAGCCAGGTAGTTACGAGAAGTCTGGTCAAACTTTTTTAGAAGACACAAATTGTGCAACAAATTCACATTCGAACGCAATCATGCATTTTCTGTCAATTAATTCATAAAATAGACCACCGGTCTACACAGCGAAACTACTTTTATGGACAAAGTGATGAAATATTGCATGTAAGCTCGTATCTTCATCTTGCCTCATAAAATTAAAAGGCCACAGTTCAAAATGTTATTAACAATTAGATGAGACCCACAGTCTGTATATGTACACCTCATTAAGCCGGTCGGTCGGGCGCGATGTTGCGTTTCATTGATGTTTTAACTTAGCTTATGCTATACCATTAATGAAGAGTTCAGACGTCTCTCTCTCATAAAAAAGAGCTCATGATTGCACAGCATACCGCGGGCAGTCTATCTATCCTACAGCACCGACAAATGATACAATATTCACAGGTTAAGCGGACGCACCACCGGTCCCCCCAATAGCTACCTTACAAGTGTATGAGTAATACTTAAGGCCTGACTGAACTATCTAACGTCGACTGTGCCTTAAATATGATGAAATCAGGTTTGAGGTTATGCAATCTTAATTCACATATGTGTCGGTAGATGGTGTTACAAAAATGAGGCTGCCGTGATGCTTGGTGTATGAAGTATGATGGATGTATGGATGGGTGGACTTGATGCAGGCGGATGAAACTTTACCTAGGAAATGTGTAAGTGAATCAAATGGGCATGACGACGTCGGCTAGAAGTAACCTAATCGGGCCGAAGACCGATGGGAGGTGTTCAATTACGGAGACGTAGAAATAGAACAATTATTCATAGCGGAACTGGCGTAGATTTAAAAAGAAATAAATGACTTCAAATAAGTGTTATTGGGACTAGACAATAAAATGGGTACAGAGTTCTTATATGGCGCCATTTGTATACATATGAGTTTCGATTATACGATACTTATTTATTTCGATATTTTGTTTACCGTTTCCTCTAAACAATTGGTTCCTTTCGCTTTAACAAATACAAAATATGATCAAATGCCTGAAATGACCAACAGGCCAAATATACCTATGCCTATGTTGTTTGTGGTTTGACAGCGCTGATCTTTTAGTCATACACACATACTCACATGTGCACTGTTCATAATCCAACCGTAAGTAAAGTACCTGTCAAAGTTCAAAATTACAACAGCAACGGCGCCAGGAAATTATTTGCATCGGACTTTAACCGTTGCACTTGCCAATGAAAGTGAATAACCGACCCCCATAGGTCAAATGGAAACCGCAAACGGTAAGACTCCCATGGTATTTGATCGTCAATCAATTCAACACCCAATGTGTATACAGCTTCACTCCTAAGCCGTTCGTACATCGATCAAATCAACAATCACTCATTCATAAGTCATAAAATGCAATATAGAAAGCGTGGCGCAGTAGGAAATATGCGGAATACAAAAATAAACAACAAAACAACTGCAAATCGGAAGTTGGCCATTTGTATGCCCATTGACCATACAGCCATATGCCACTGTTTGCTGTGTAAGCTAAGCTCATTCACAGGTGGCATCCAAGTAGTTTCGAGGTAGGTAACTTTTTCCTTCATACTCGGTACGTGTGTTTGTTTTATGATTGAAAATGTGTTGAAACATTTTTTATTGTTCATCAGTAAGAGAAAAGTTAAGTAGCTAGAAGTTTGAACTTCCACGGTATGAGTTCGTTGACCAGTCATTACTTGGCTAGGCTTGGTTTCCGTTAAGGCATATGAACTTATGGGTGTAAAAAGAAACAAGAAAGAGACGACTCATTCCCGGGGAAACTATAATATTATGGGAAAATGCATCGGAATAAAAAAGTGCATGTACCTAACGGAAAGCACACACTCTGTTAGAAAGACGATGACAGAAAATATAGTGACAAGTAGAGTGAAGCACAGCGTTGATTGTGTTCAGTTATAAAAAAGTACAAAGAGCATTTGAATTGTCATTCATAAAAGTATCGGAACAAATCTAGTACATACATTATATTTATGTACATACATTTATGAATCATCGCAAAAACTGTCAAATTTCAAGTTAACACTTTTGTAGACATTTTCTGTCTCACATTATCTCTCTAGTTCTACCTAATATCTTAATTCTAAACTGGAACGATAAACGAATTCATCAAGATGGTTTAAAATTACTTCCTGAATCTTACGTATGTGACAACTTAATTTATAGGTTAATATAAAAGGCGTACAAACAAACTTTACAAACTGATCCACTTTTCAACAAAATTAGACCACTTCTTTCGGGGAAAATCGAGGTCACCTATATAATTGAGTTGGAGAGCCCATCTCAGTTCCAAGCCGACAAGAGTGTAAAAAGCGCTCGTTTATGCATTCTGTTTGTATAATGAACGGCTGCCTATTTCACATGAATGTTTAATATTTACCTACTCATAGGTGTACTGTTCTTCAGCTGTTGAATTTAAATGGTAAACGATATTGCTTCTGTTATGACTTGACAATGATGTCTGTTTCACATCATTGTTTTTAATAAATATTTGATGCAGTACATGACTTTTTTTTTTACATGACGTTAGCTCTGTATTTAATGTGGGTGGAGAAAGTTTGGTTCGTTTTGTTGTCAATTTGTTTTGTCTCAGGCTTAATTGTCATGCACTTTTATTCCGTCGTTTAGCTTCGCAATAATTTAAATCCCAAGTGATTGTTTAATGCAGCATTTCTTAAAATAATCTTCGTTTAACAAAAATATAGTTTTCACTCTTTAAAGTAAAGGAAAATTAAACTGACAGCCTTAATTAAGTTGATTGAGATTGACAGTTCTTTGGTATACCTTTATTAAGCTTAGTACGTTGCTCGTGCTATATTTTAAACTATATTTTATCTGCTCTCCAACTTTTCTCTCCAAACATTAGCTAAAATCCCAACTAAATTTTGACATTGAGCACGCCGTGGATAATTGTCACCGAAAATAGCTGTTCTTTGAAAATAATTTACTTCAAAAATTCAACACTTTCTGATTTGCACCAGTTCCGATTGAAGGTTGCTTAGAACACAACGATCTGTCAAAATTTAGCTTGAGAAAATGTGCCGCCCTAGTAAATGGGTGCGTTATAAATTTTAACAGATATCTACATGAAGTACATTCTAAAACAAAGGTTTGATTTCTTAGGTCGAGCTGCGTATAACACTCGGCTAAAGGGATTCACTTAAATTTAGCTCAGATAATTTTTGGAGAGACTTTTGTATATGGGAAACTAAGTTTTACCTAAGATAGAACATTTTGACAGCTAGTCAATTCCAAATATTTCTGCCCCAAAAAGAAAACAATTCAAAAGAACAAGAGGCGCTATTATTTTATAACGGATAAACGAGGAAACACGCATCGCTGAATATAATCAAAGTGTCATATTGCCAAAAGACAAGCATGGAAAATCAATGTTAAATATACATAGTTATGAGTGACGTCCATTCTGAATATAATACAAAAAATTTAAAATTGAAACCTATTTTCAATGGAGAAAACATATATTTTGGACTATTTTCTGTTTACGGAAAATAAAGAACATGATCGGAACATCGCCAAACTGACATATCTGTCGTACCTCGAACCTATAGTCCATGTTTCGTCAAATGTGAACCCCGTTCGCTGATGTCGCAAAGATGTTTCCCGATAACCATTCATATATTTTTTACTCCAAAGCACCCCAACTATTATACCTAATCTATAATCCAACCCAGCAAATATGGTAATAAATGCAAACAAATTATGTTTATCCAATTTTAACAACCACGCAACAACTAATGGCAACAAATTAACCAAACTACCAATCCGTATAAATAACACTTTTGTTTTTTTCTTTGTTTAATTTTGTTTTGCATTTCTTTTTCTTTTATTTTCTTTGCTTGATCGTCTACCATTTCACGTGATCTTATGTAATTGCAATGAAACAAAACCAATAATAATTGAATTCAAACAACGACCGAACACACACATTTAACAAAATACCTATACTCGCAGCTGGCAAGTTCACGGTCAAAATCTGTCCTGATGAGTCTCAGATGCACAACAAGCCGATCGAGATCGCGTTCGCTTTCCGTCTCTACCGACAATCTCGGCTATGGAAGACAAAAACCTCAGGTAAGCCGCGAGACAGCATCACAATATCGATGACTGTTTGTTTGTTTACATGTTTTGCATTTGTGTTTTTGCGCCAATAACCTGGATTAACATGTTAACATCAAATCAGAGCGGCCAATCGTATTTCATTCATTGGGCCTGACATTATTTTAATAAATATATCACTTCCACCTATTTACAAAAAAAAAGTCTCTAACAACAGCAACTGCTAACCCCACTGCAATTGAAACGAGTTTCGTTTTCGCATAGTAATATTTTTTTTTGCTACCATAACAATATAAAAAAAGTTGCACTTCTCTCTCCCATTTGATTAGTTTAATTCACACCTAACTTTCACATTTGCACTTCATTGCACGATCATTTGTGTGTTTTTTGTTTGCTCACATGTCATTGTTGCACTCAAAAAAGACTTTTTCCATGGCCAAGGAATAGACGTCAAAGTCAAAGAGGAACGTTAGATGGCAGTTTGTGCGTTTTTTCCATTTGCAGCTTTATAAATTAAAAATCTATAATTAATTACAAGCAAACATGACGTAACAATTAGATTTGCGAACTTTAAAATTGTGTAATCTATGTTTTTGTGTATGGATGACACTTATTTTGACGTTTTATAAAAGAAAGTGGCACTCAATCTGTTTGAGTTCAAAGCAGTATATTTTTAACCAATTCGCAATGATTTATTTATAGGCTAATGCTAATTGATGAGTTTAATAGAAATTTACATCACGTATTTGAAATAAATGTGATCTGTAGGTGGAGAGAATTATAAACTGTCACCTCTAGTACATTATTTGAAGGCTTTGTGAAATTTCCATACAAAAGAGAACAAATTCCACCTCGTGGGATGTCTAAGATTTTGCCATGCAGAATAAATAAATAAATAATTACTTTTTAAATGTAATGAATAAGTCGCAGTACTGTGGAAGTGGAAGCGATTGTCAAAACAGTATTTAAATCAATTTCTATCTAGAATTGCAAAAATCTGACAGCTTCTATAACGGATTGTTAAGTAGCAAGTTGGGTAAGACATTCCTTTCTCTTTGCAAGCCAGACACTTCAGCAGATTTCCTAATTACGTACATTTGTATAGTAAGTCGATACAATATTACATATATGTTAATCTGTCAACTGGTGGTAAGTTAGTTGCGTAATGACAGGTTCCCTTGTTTATGTTTTATGCATTTCTAATGTTCACAAGGACACCTTCATATCGGTAAGAAATCTTGGCTTACATGGCTGTAAAATTAATATAAAGTTTTCTCTTACCAATAAAATAAATGTCAAGTGTCAATAATTTGTCGCTAGCAATGAACGTTAAAAAAAATATATATATATATATAAATCAGTTTGACAAACAAGTAAAATATGTCCAAAAGTTGGTGTTGAAAGCAAGAGTACCTAATAGAATTGGCGACAAACCTTCGACACAAACTTTCAATTGACACATTGGTCATTAGCGACTTATAATAAGGGCGATGGGGTACGGAGGTGGAGGTCAATTTGTGACTTATTAAATACTCCAAACATATTCATAGGTGCAAAAAAAAAGTGAAATGCTTGGGTACTTGCTGTCAACTGGTGTTAATATTCATTCATGATAAATACCGTGCATTTCATTTCACTTCTATTTCTCTTTCTGACCGCCATATACCCAGACAAGGCTGTTAGTTTCCGTGAAATGTAATATTATTTCTATTGAAAGCATCTCTGATTCAGCACATCCGGTGAGCAAATTAATAATCTATGTATCATCGTTTTCGTGTCACGCTCAACTGCCTTAAATAATTCAATTATTCAAATTGCTTGCAAAAGCTTCTTTGAAAAGTTCGTTAGGACAGTATTTGAAATAAACAGCTGTTACAGTTTATTTTTCCAGCAGTTTAATTGCACTCGCATAAAATCTATGGTTTAAGCCTCTGCTAAAAGCTTTATCCGGGAATACCACCGTTCATTATCTTAGACTAAACGGATGAAGTAAGTACATACACAAACCGAGTGTAAAATTCAGAGATGTGCCTCGAGTTGGTGTAGGAAATAGTACTAGAGTATAAATAAAAATATAAATATAAAAATAATTTTCAGTTTGTGAATTATTTTTTTTGTTCCCTCAAACTCTTAACAACAACTCGTAGACACATCCACTTTGGTAGGAATGATAGCTATTTCGAACTACACAACTAGTTCATCATCAGATTCTTTGAAGTGATTGTTTGTTTGAATAGTTTTTGAATTCTGACAGTCAATTCTCCGTATATAATTCCACTTGGGAAGACATTTCTGCTTTCCCCTGTCAGGTCCAATATGGGAGGATATAATATTCTATACATTTTAAATTGTGAGGTGTGGTAATTGCAGAATATATTGTAAATAGTACAATTTACTGAACTATTTGACATGCTAATCCGCACTCATCAGGGCAAATTATGCAATGGCCGCGTTCCACTGCCCGCTAGACGTCTAGTACAAAATATCCCAGATGGAGGAACGCCCGTGCAAGAACCCCAGCGCCAACGGCAAAGTGACATTTGACACTATTTTTTGCAAAATTATTTCCAATTAAAGAAATGATACAATATATTTTAAAAAAGCACTTGCTCGGCTACGTATTAATTTTTTTTATAAAACGTTTGAACGATTTCCTTTGACAGGTCGTTTTTATTTCTCTCAATACAGCGGGTAGTTTTGGGATAGATTAACAAATTTTCCTGTAAGAGATACGCGGCCAATGTCATTATTTAACTGCAGTGAACCCGATTTTATAATATTTTGTGTTCTATTACAATTAAGCAGCGACTTGTGTTGGACTAATAACTTCCATTGTCAGTACTTTTATGAAAGTATTTGTGCAAGTGACAGTTCTTAACTGAGGACGGATCCAGTTGCAATAATTGTTGTCCATCAAAACTAATTTGGAAATAATGCGTGTATCATTCAGAAATAAAAACAATTGATTAATTTTACCATAGGGAATTGCGTAGACTGGTATTATGGATGAAAGTCCTGCCAAACATTTAAAATAATCCAGAATACTATATTCGTCATTGCGCACAAATATAATGCAGGTAATCGCTAGTCTATTATGATTCTCCCTTTTTTTTTCTAACAAATTGTTGCTCCTGCTTAAAATTCGTGCAGCTTACGATTTATTTAGATTGTTATAGGTACGTGTTCCATTAATGTCACATGAAATATTTCTATATTCCAGAGTGTGTTTGGGTTCAGAGGCGAAATGGCTAAATTACTTAAAATGGTAGAATATTTATATACCAGCAGTTTAAAATGTCAATTAGAAAGACACATCTCTCCGAATATTTTCATTTCATTGCCTGGTTTGAAGTTTCCGAACAATGTAGATAGTAGATTTTGCAAGCAACAGTCCAAAAACCGCTTTAATTCAGCTAATCGCTGAAAGACACCACACCCACGAAGAGCAATCATCTTCACAAAGTATAAATTGTGCAAAATTCTCTTCACCCAAATTAGCACTTAACATGCTCCATAATTGAATATAAGTTTGTCTATTACACTTAAGAGTCATCTGCGAGATATTATTAAATCTCCGCCACATGATGTCATTAGCTCGTGCCAAGCACACATACTTAATTTGTTTTTTTTTTTTTTTTTTTTTTTAACTAACGTGCCGTTGCAAAGAACGCATCATTTAATGTTGTAAAATTACCCGTTACGTTGCACTTATGCGCTCCCTATGCAATGTATCACATCTTTGAGTAAAACGATTTCAATAAAATCCAAAGTTTAGTACCACCAATTAAGCGGGATTTCTGCCACCGACCGGCAGCACGAAACATTATTTACTGACAGTGGTCGTTATCGTTAGTATCCTCCGCAAAGCGAGAAAAGAAGACTCAACTGGAGATGAATCTCGCGGCATCCCATGGGATGGGGCAGAGTCTGATCGAGAAATCCACTCGAGAGTACGTATTCCATCTCTGTGGGCAGTGAAAGAATTTATTTGATCTATTTTTAAGTCTAAAATATAGGCAATCGTAAGGGTGCTCTGCTCATCGGAATATTTTGTTTATAATTTTTTGTTTTTTTATTTTAGATTGGTCCATGGCCTTATACTTGGATTCGGTGTATGCCTTTTTTTCAGCTAAAACAGGTGAAGTGCACGCGTGCCATGAAATTGGCATTAAAACTAATTGTAAAGCATCGCGCTCGCATTTAATATGTGCGGGTTAATGGGGCACAGACACATTAGTAAATGTTTTGTGTAAGTGTACCGCTCAGTGAATTCATGTTTCGTCTTACTGTATTCCCCTTACATGATGTGTGTGCTTGCTTGTGTTGCTTTAGATGTGCATATTGTTTTTGTTTGCTGCAAGAATTTATTATCATCGTTATTTATTGTGTATTTTTTGTTTGTTTCTTTACAGGTGAGTTAAGCGGTTTAATTAATTGAATGCGAGTGCTTATATTTGGGGCGAGCTCTGACCGCTAACTGTAGATGTAAGTTGACAGTTGATAAGTTTGTTTGCAATGTGATTTATATTTAAGCAATGCATTTAAAAAAATTAAATAAAATTAAGTGAATTGCAAAGTCACGTACCCACTTATTTGCAGATATTAAGCTTGAGAATTGGAGTACTCAATTTATTTAAGGATACACCATCCCACAGCCACCAAAGAATATTATTCAAACGTATAGCAAATACGCGAACCCAACAACGCTGTCGCATCAATTTCATTCATTCTTTCAAAACATTAAAAAAAAAAAAATCTAGTTACCTGTCTTAACTCGAATATAGTGGTATGGAGTAGGTAGATGTAACCTGGGCGCAAGGACTATATTGGTGGGTAACGTCACTTCGTACGTCAGCCACGTATATAAAACAAACTGATATACTGATAAACTCAATAATAATAATAACTAGGGGTCGCCCCGTGGTCGAAATTCGACCAATTTATTCTATAAGTTAATTTTTGAAGGGGAAGTGAAGGGGAAATATCGGAGGGCTTATAAATAGGCAATCGAAACCATTTTAGGTTTTCCTTAAATTGCGAATAAAAAGTGTCCAGTAATGCGGGCTGTCTTCTATTTTATATTACAGGTAGAAAAGGGTGCATAGAATAGATATGCAAAGTTTCATCGTTTGTTGTTCAACAGTTTTAGAGTTATGGGGACCTTAAGTTAGAAGCCAACATTTTGCTTAAATTTCATATAAATCATAAACCGTTAGGCCGATTGGTACGATTTTAATTTTATTAGATTAGTATTGTCGAACACTTTCGAAAATAGATTTTAGAAATTTTATCACTTTGCTAGCTGCGGTTTTAGAAATAACACGGTTTTAAGGGATTGGGATTTTGTTTTTTCAAATGGTTCTAACTTTCAAACGGTTGAACTACAAACGAAAAGAATTTCACTACAAACAGCTACAAACGATTGTCTGTCGAACTGCATTCCACGTTTTTCATTCTAGAAATAGTGCGAATTAACTTCACGCGGGTGCCATGTTGTTGTTGTTGTAATTTCATGCAATTCGCTTAAATTTACCTGCTTTAATTCATAGATTGTGGATAATTTTTGTATTGTGCACTTCTATGTATTGTCCCCTACCCAAATATATATAGTGTTGGCATATTTATGTGACTTATAATAGGAAAAAAGGGGGGAAACACGTTTTAGGCAACTCCGTATTAATATATAGATAATAATAATAATAATAATAATAACAGAGAGGGTCTAGTGCAATGCGACCTTGTGGTCTGTCAGCTTAGGACTCAATTAAGAAATTATTGACTATATATTCGGCGGCTAAACATAACGTCAGCTGGAAAAAGTGTTCACGTGACAAGTCTTGGCCAATAAATTCTGAAACACACCAAGACAGCCAGCTGTCAGATTTAATAAACCGGATTCTTGAACGTCCCCATTATTTTTTCATGTCAAAGTCAATAGTGAAAAATCGATTACCGAAGGGAATTTAATGAAATTGGGAAACAAAACACAAACGGAGTAAATAATGTCTAAATCTCATTCCAATACAAAACGTGTCACCCTCTTAAGCCTTGCTTGAAGAAATATACGAATAAATACAACGAACAGTGATAAGATTATGTAAACATTTTTTTGTTTTCGAACATAGCCGACATACTTGGAGCTTTCGAATTTCTTGTATTTAGTAAAATAGCAAGTATGGAGACGGAGTATAAACGAAATATACCTGGGGTCGGATTACATCACGGAATTATGTGAATTCGTATACGGATGTTGTTGCCAAATTTATCACTATGAACTGGCAAACGTTATTTGACAAATTCACGCACACGCGGCACCCAACGAAATTGTACAAAAATCCACTAAAGTACATTAGAAATGTCATACGAAATTGCAAATGCCTAGAGAAGGTTTAGCTAAAAGATGGATCCCGTCAAGGATTTTTGTGCTAGATGACATTACGAAGAAACGCTTGTGTGTTTGGGTTTTGAATCAGAATTTGGAAATGTAGAACTATGTTCTTTTCGATGACACCCACAATAATATTTATATTATGGCCCTTACCAATAATTATTTATAATATTCACATTAAATATTTTGTAGCTCGCAATGGGAAGGGGAGACCGGGTCTAATTATCATCAGGGGCAAGTTGACTCACTGCCATTTTTTTGAAGAGAAGAGATGAATTTTATGTCCATTCTTGTCTTACATTTAATACCGAAACCTGTTAAATCTGCTTTTGTATCTCGTCGCGATTGCTTGTCATTCAATAAAAATATTAAAGACCCCGGTACCGGGGTTAGTTGACACAATTGAGGTGCTTAAGTGCAATTCAAAAAACATTGTCCTCACGTTGCCTTTTTCTTGTTTTTTTTTATTGAATAACTTTGTTTAGAAAGATAAAAGGAAAAAATATGGATAGGTTTGAAAATCATTTAAAAAACTACATACTGCATTGGATACCAGCAACAAGAGTATTTTCTCGCGGAAGAGCGAGCGGAGGGTGTCTGTATGGTATAAAAAAGGATACAAAAAATAGAGTAGGATGTCGTTTTGTAAATGAGTATAACAGAACCGTTGTTGAAATATCTACGGATGCTATTAGAATGTTTATAGTCCCGGTCTACATTAACTGCAACAAATGGATGGACGATTTTCAGAGCTTATATGACTTTTTATTGGAATTCGGAGAAGATGACGTTATGGTTATAGGAGATTGTAACGCAAGAATAGGGGATACGCAACTTTTAGAGGTGGAAGCTGATCTATTACCGCAGGCTTTAGTTGTCACCAGGTGTGCCACAGATAACCTAACGGATAGAAATGGTAGAAAATTTATAGAAATGTGTGAGTCGGTTGGTCTAACAGCTCTAAACGGTCGTAGCAAAAGTGACATGAAGGGTAATTTAACGTTTCTCAGAGGTACTGCTTGCTCGACAATAGATTACTGTCTTGTGCGTGGAAAATGGCTGAAGTTTGTTACGGATCTCATTATTAACGAACGTGTTTACTCTGATCACCTACCGTTGTCAGTTGTGATGTCCTTGGATGTTTGCATCGAATCTACCGCGTTGGAATTGAACTTACTACCGAAACTTCAGTGGAACGAAATTTACTCCCAAAGCTATAAACAACAGCTGAATCGTAAACTCAGTGACATAGAGGATAGCGAATTCGACTCAAACCGTGGTGTGCAAGCATTGGTTTCTTGTATTGCGAATGCTGCCAGAGTATTTCAGCCAAGAGCAAATTTAAAAAAGAAGCAAAGGTGGTATGACTGGGAGTGTGTTGCAGCGAGAAAAAATTCGTTCGCCTGCCTACGCTTAGTCCGGCAAACAAACAATTGTGTTGCAAAGGACATGTACCTACAGGCTAACAAGGCATACAAAGCCATCTGCAAGGATAAACAAAGAATATATGTACAAGAGCTGACGAGAAAATTGGATGGCATCAAAGATGGTCGCGGATTTTGGAAGACTGTAAGAACTCTTAACGGTATACCATTTTCTCGAGGCATCCAAGTTGAACTGCCTGCTTTAGCTGACCATTTCAAGCAGTTGTTGAATCCCCCATGCAATGCGCTTCAACTAAATTATGCCCTTCCTTTCATAACAAACAGTTCATTAGACCGTCCAATTACAGTTGAAGACCTACGCAAAGTACTGCACCGATGTAATGAAAATAAAGCTCCTGGTGAAGACCGAATACCATATGAATTCTTTAAATTTGCGTCAGTAGAATTTTTAGAAAAACTCACACAAGTGTATAACCACATGTTCGTCTTAGGAGAAGTTCCGGAAAGTTTTCGAAAGAGCATAATATTTCCGTTATTTAAAAAAGGAGATGTCACTGACCCAACGAACTATAGAGGAATTTCTTTTATGAATTCTATAATGAAAATATTTACTGGAGTTATTCTAGACCGTTTGTCGAATTGGGTGCGAGAAAATGACCTACTAAGCGAATTTCAAGCGGGGTTCAGAAAAGGCTATTCCACAGTTGACAACATTTTCACGTTGACTAGTATTGCTCGGTTGTACCTAGATAAAGGAAGAAAACTGTATGCGTTCTTCGTAGATTTTAAAGCAGCCTTTGACACAATTGATAGAAACGCGTTGTTCTACAAGCTAAGTAACTTAGGTGTGTCTTCAAAGGTGCTGAGGGTCATACAGAGCCTTTACAAAGATAATAAAGCAGCTGTTTGGGATGGTCACAACCTGTCCAACTGGTTTAGTTCTGAAATGGGAGTGAAACAAGGATGCCTCATGAGTCCACTTCTTTTTTCAATATTTTTGGATGATCTCGTAACGTTTTTAAACGGTGGAATTATGTTCGGCGGCCAGAAAATAAAGCTGCTCTTATATGCGGACGATATCGTCATTCTATCAGAAACTCCAGTGATGTTGCAGATGATGATTAATAGACTCGAAAACTACTGCAATTTATGGAACCTGAAAGTGAACACCGTTAAGTCCAAGGTAATGATATTTAGAAATGGGTTTGGTCGATACTCAAGGCAAGAGAGGTGGACCTGGGAGAACCAGGAACTTGAAGTGGTTAAGGAGTATAAATACCTCGGAGTTTTACTAACATCGCAAGTATCTTTCAAACCCCACTTGAGGGAAAAATTAAAGGAGGCGAAAAAGGCAATAAATAGCAGTTGGCGGGGAATCCTTTGTAGGAAAAATATTCCTTCGAGCTGCAAATTTAAAATCTTCGAGGCTGCTATGAGATCAATCATGTGCTATTCTGCACAAGTTTGGGGGGTATTCGAGTACGAAGAGGTTGAAAAACTTTTAAGGTATTTCTTAAAAAAAATGTTTAGACTACCCGAAAATACGCCGACATACATGTTGCACTTGGAAACTGGTATATCTCCTCTCTACATCTTTACATTAAGATTGCACTTTCTTTACATACTTAAAGTGATGGAACTTCCAAGTTATCGCCTTCCACACATCGTCGTAAGATGTTTGTTACAACGGAAACTCCAGTTCTTTAATGAATGGTCAAGGCTTAGCAGCGAACACAATATCCAGTTAGCAGACTATAATGCAGAATCTTGGCGGCGTTCTCTGAACGAGCTATTATCCGCTATTGAAGAATCTTCCCGAGCGGAATTTAGATTAAAAGCGCAACAGAGTGAGCACAGGAGTACTTACCCCTTACTAAACCATGACCTAGCTACGAAAAATTATTTCCACGATCGATTCAATGAAGACGCAATTTCTAACATCTTCAAGGCCAGAGGCGAATTACTTCGATTGAACTTCAGACCACATATAAGCGACGGGAATGAGGAATGCAGCTTATGCAACCTTCGACAAAAAGAAGACGTTTACCATTTTATTGGGACTTGTCCTATATTGAAGGAAATCAGACGAGCTCATTGGAAGAAAGAGTCGTTGTCAGTGGTGGAATTCACCAGAAGTCTAAATGGTGAGGACTGGAGCGTACTGGCTAGCTACTTAAAAACTGCAATAAAATACCGGCAGCAAATAATGAACGAAGCTTTTTAAATTACAAACAAAAATAAATAAAACGTTAGTATAATTCTCTCTTTCCTTCGGCTGACGGCAATAGCCAAAGTCTATTATTGTAAATTATTGTAAAAAAATGAATGAAATTTATGTCTATGAATAAAATTACTTACTTACTACTTACTTACTTACTTACTAAAAGGATGTTTTTTTAATGATATTTGAACTGTTTTGATATCAGGCTTAGTTCAATAAAAAAAAGAAAAGTATATTTCGAGCCAGCCAGCCCCAGTCTCCCCTAATTACCATTATGAGTACGCAAAATCGAGCCTGGACACTAAAAATGGTTATTAGTATCGCGCTATATCTTTGTAAAATTATTTGTACTTAAAAAATCGGCGAATAGCAAGTGCTGGTCTGAAAAAGAAGAAGAAGTTACAGGCAACTTCTGCTGGGGAGCGCCTATTATTCAGACTTCGAAAGAAGTATAAAATAGGTTGGAAAAAAATATACACATTAATCTTACCTTTCAAACATGACATCTGTAATACAGATTGTTGAAATTTATGTACGTTCCAATGTAAATCCTCTCTGTCAAACTCGTCCTCAATCCTCCGACACATCAACGCATTTGTTCTGCAGTTAATCAAACTAAACAAATCATATCAAAAATAGAAAACTATTTAGAACAAATGGCGGTGCACTGCCTGAGAGAGAAAGGAAAACACAAAAGTTCATCCTAATATAACTTATTGTTGGTCGACATCCAAGTTCTAAGAATTCCTATTCAGCCTATCAATAAAAAAAAAAAAAAAATTAAAGAACAAACGCATAACGAATGCCAAATGTTCGCTCTATCTCTCCACAGCTGAACTGATAAAAGTGACTAGACGAAGAACAGTTTTTATTTATTGCCATCTTCCTTTTGAAATTACTTAGCATCAACGTTCTTATAACAAAATGCCGCAGTAAAATGTCAAAATGCTATAAATTAACAAGCATTAAAAGATTCAGAATTAATGTGGGGATACAACTGCAACATTGACGACAGCTACGACTTTGCTGGGCTTAAATACGATATCCCCCCAATGGGATTTCAATTTCAATTAAACTGCTGAAACTTGTTGGATGTGGTAAATCCAATTAGGGTGTTTATATTACAGTTTTGTTCTGGTTTCCCACCCATGAGTGGTCTATTTAAATCGAAATATCACTGAATTGGGACATTGTAAACAAGAAAAGGCCTCCACACTCCACCAACATGTTGCTATGAACTGGAGCAGAATGTGATTCTGACTTTGGCAAGCCTTTTGATAGCGGATACCTATTCCTCTTCCGGATTGGAACAGCAGAGATCAGTGAACCAATGAGTTGAGTACGCAGTAACTTGAATATTCGTATGTACGTTTCTCTGCAACATTAATTCGAAAAGAGTCATTTCGCCTTATAAAGCATGCCATCTAATAATAGCGTCAAAGTGAAATGAGCTATTTAAGGGCAGGCCATGTTTGTATACTTCTCTAGTCTTTCAACGCCGACCAGAGACCGGACAGACACGCAATGATAAAATCCAATCTAACCAAAGATGGTAAGAGTTGGAGGAAAAATTGCAGTTCCAGTTGAAGTTGGCTGCAACTGAAATTGATTTACCGTTCAACATGTTCTCCAAGAATGGACACAGGTTGTTTGGCGGGCTTTTTGAGAAATAAAAAATATATTTCTTTTGTAGTGTTGTTCGATACTATTTGTTAAGTTTAATGATCGCACTTGAATCACACCCTATGGGGAGTGGCAGTTCGGTGTAATGAATTGCCTTTGCGCTTCGTGATGTATGAGTGTTCATTTGTCATCATGTGGAATCTTCTGATTCAACCTGGTAGGCGGTATACTTTGGAGAATTAATTGCTGAATTGGGGCTATGCAATTGTTTTGTTTTCTCTACGAAGGGGAGATAGGATACATAGCAGATAGTTAAAACGGAATAATACAATTCCATAAACCCTGCACTAGATTTGTGCCTAAAGTAAATGTCTATCCAAACGAAGTCGATCATTGACAGAGACAGAGAGAAAATATGAAGCGGACAGGATCAGAGATAGGATGTGAGGTGAACGCCTTAAATTTAAGAACAATACTTTGAGTATGTTCGAACGAAATAAACCAATGTCGTCCAGATCATGCTGCAGGTATATAAACCAGAGATAATAATGAGATCTGAGACCACCAACTTCGGCCGATTTCCCGTTACTTTGCCTTCAAGCTATATTTTTACGGAGTGCTCACGGTTTTGAGCGATAGTATTGATCCATAGAATTTCTTACTGACAAATGTCCCGAAACTTCAAAAAATTCCGGCTCACCAACACGCGCCATAAAAAATGTTAACCACATCCGCTGTGGGCAAAGTTGCTTCCAGTGTTCATAGAATTTTTTTGTTACAAAATTTATGAAAAATAATCAGTGCAGAATGGCTGTAGGAAAATAAAAACATTTTGAGCAATTTCTCATCAGTTATTTAAGAAAAATCTACCTAAACATGAAATCGAAGTGAATGATATGCAAAAGCGGAAAATACACAACCATGTTTGTCCTAAAATGTTTCTAGTATATAAAACATCTCATTTAGATAGTTTTATTAACCAAACAAATTATATTATTTGCATTTTAAAAATATATAATAACTAACCAAAAGCATTGAGTTATGTTAAAATGTGGTATTCCCGAACTCTATCACATTCCCCCACGGTTAGCAGCGGTTGGCAGCATTGATTTTATATTTTTTGTATGTTTTTGCATGTCACACGGATTCTATATTATTATTTCGAGAGATATTCGAATCAGACCACCATTGTCGGGTCTCTTTTCGTCTCTCTACCACTATAAATCTTACCCAGAGAGACTTTCTGGATTTCTCCAGAGTTCTTCCCTGAGCTCAATTCCTAGTGTTAACGCTAGCATGTGTTTATGGGAGATCTGTTTCATCAACTGGGTCTCGACCCAATGATGTCCCAAGATCCTCATTCTTTTGCCAGCCAACGCCGGATATTGACACAGTATATGTGCCGCTGTCTCAGGTTCCCCCAGGCATAGTTTACAGGTATCATCCTTTCGAAGGCCCATCTTCCTTAAGTGATACCCGAAATTACCATGTCCTGTTAACAAAGCCACCACAACTTTCAATGTTCCTCGACTCATGCTTAGAACCCTTCTTTGAGTGGAGCAGGTCTGCCACTTAATTGCCATTGAATGGTTCTGGTCCCAGCAACTTTTCAGTTGACCCCTGTTTTGCAAGGGAGTCCTCCTTTTCGTTGCCTTCGCACACGGATTCTAAATTGACATAACACCGATAAGAAAAGAAAATGGTGAATTCAAAAAAAAAAAAAAATAGGGGCCAGTGGTAAGGGAATTGCGAGCAGTGTGACCACAGTGGAATATTTTTAAGCTGTAGAGAATATATTTTTTCCAAAAAAGGGGAATATTTTGTTAAAATATTCTCCATAATGGCAAAATTCACAAAGTTTTGATCTCTGGTAACACTAATGACTATTACATATATAGTACAGTCATTTTCATCTCACCATGGAATAATATTTTTTGTTGCAATTATTGAAACTTTGTTTGAAATTAAAGTTTATTTGTTTTGCATTTTTGTCTGTAGGCGCAGTGGCTTAGTGGTTAGTGTGTTGGACTACTAAGCGAGTGGTCCGAGGTTCGAATCCCTCAAAGTCCCACATTCCAACTTAGGAGTTTTTCCACTGCGCCACCTCTCGCGAACGTCTGACAAACATCCGAGAGTATAACTGTCTTGAAAGAGCTTCTCAATTAGCCGTTTGGAGTTGGCATAAAATTGTAGATCCCTTCCATTCGTTTCCAAATATTCCAAATATTCCACTTTTCAGAGTAAGTGGAATATTTTTGAGAGAAACTGATGGTCGGTCACACTAATTGCGAGTTGGTGGTCTCACTATTATCTTTGGTATAAACATTCATTTAGTGCACTACAGTATAAGCGCTATGAAAACGGCACAGTTGGTGGACGTGATTTTGCCATTTGAGGTTAGGAACGCCCATTTATTTATCTTTGTGACAGCGACATCTATAAACAGAAAGATCCATCAATTATTTAACCCCTGTAGGTAGATAAAATGTTAAGCCACTTCAGGCTTTTTGCAAAGTTTTTCTTGTCAGAATTAACATGAATTATGACAAGAAATCAAACATTC
This sequence comes from Cheilosia urbana, assembly GCA_946477585.1. Lineage (NCBI taxonomy): Eukaryota > Metazoa > Arthropoda > Insecta > Diptera > Syrphidae > Cheilosia > Cheilosia urbana. The sequence goes on along the minus strand of OX297854.1, from coordinate 9,449,989 downwards.
TATTCGATTGTAAGGAAACCCGTTCCACCTAACCTCCAAGCCACTTAACGCAACATACAAGTTACTATCTAAATCCAAACCGGCTCAATACTTATTTCCAGCTAAAAGGTATTTTTCGTCCGACAAAATTTCCCATGTCCATCCATAATTCCATTACGTTCCGATCGCAGCCACTGGCTGCAGTTTCCAGTTTCCACCTGTGCTGCTATGACAGATGACACACAAATTACATCCATTCCATTAGAAATGTGTAACGAATACGCCGCAATCATTTACATGACACATCTGCCGGGGGAACCACTGTGTTCTCATATAATCCTCCCTTTGGTACACAGTGGAAACGGTTACCTAACCGCGCCACTAATAAGTGTACATTATGCCGTCAGCTGAGTGTACTTTAACCGAGCTGCAGCGGAACCAACGAGTTCTATATGTCAATCTGAGTCTCTTGAGAGCGCGCACTCACATTTGTTTATGTGCTTGCTGCCGTTATAATTATTGCCATCATTCTTCCATATATGTATACAGATAGACGCTGCTGGGCCGTAAAGTACCAAGCCTGCTATTATGGCCAAAGCTGTGCAAGTGCATGTGCCTCTGCCTCCTCAATATCAGCCTGTCAATCTGCAACAACTATCTAATTGTGGCCTATTGCTAGTAGTGGCTTTTCGAGTGCACACACTTTGTTGCTGGTTTGCTGGGTGTTTTTGGTTCAACGTACCAACGAGAGAGGTCGGTTATTTATTTTCCTCAGAAGTGGCTTGTACGCGTTGTACTTCGTCTATAAGACAGAAAACACTGTCACTAGTCATTCTCATTGGTGTGTTTTTGCAGTTTGCACTAAACTAATGAGAGAGTAAAAGTGTACACAGGCACAGGTGTCTAGGAGGTTTTTTGTTTTCTGTGTCTATTTTGTCCTAGGATCAGGTGTTTGTTTGCAGCTCTAAGGGAACCGCTTAAGCCTAAAGGGGTTGCGGATTTAGTCAAACCCAAGTGTGTACTTGATGTGGAGTGGCTAAGGGAAGAAGGTATAGGCTACTAGTGCAAGATTGTGGCGCGAGAGCCTAAGCCAGAAGAAAAACAAGTACTCACGAATGCGATTTGTGAATAGAAAGAGAGGAAGCGACCACAACTAGTAGGGCTGCCGCGAATAGCGAACTGTGCGACAGTTCAATACTGAAAAAAATTATTTGATGAATTTAAAAATTTTGGGTTTGTTTTTGTTTTGTTTTTGATTGTTTTCGAGGTTCGGTGGGGCTTTGACGGATTTGACTATTCTTAGTTCGTTTTTAAGGGATTCTTCTTTTTTGAAATGATTTGATGAAATTTTGAATTTAGTCTCAAAAAACTGTCTTTTAAAGCATTTTTCTAAAGTGCGGTTAAAGAGTGATAGCGAATATTTTAGGGTGCAATGATGGATTAAAAAGTTTTTTAATTGCATCTAAAGAAGACCGTCGAGCTGAACTTCATTTGTGATATATTGTACTTCAAATGACTATGACCAGGAGAAAGAAGTGTGGAAACAACGAAGACTGAAGACACTTTGCCTCCAATAACGTGTTAAAGGTCTTTGATACAATATTGTCTGTTGCAGTGATAAACGTTAAATGTCCATATAAAGTAACAATGGCTTGAGGTTGAAAAAGTTAGATCATTCGTGTTTTTTTTTTAAAGACATATCAGAGACTTTTTTAAAAAAAGGAAGTCACATATATGCTTTTACTAAATTAGATAAACGTACTTGTTGCGCTCTTGGGCTCAAGTCCGAAAGATTTTCCACACTTTGTTAGTAATATTTTTTTATCGTGTCAAATAAATAAAATGAAAATGAAAACTTAGTTAGAATTTAAAGACTTAAGTCCTATCTTAAACTTGACGACGCCATTTTTTTGTTTGATTTTTGTGTCAATTTTCTCGTCAATTTCACAAAACTACAATTCGCAATTAACAGGCAAATTTAACAGTGGTAGACTGTAGGTACCGATGAGTAAGGGGATATGACAATTTTATACAAATTGACAGGTGATTTGAAATAGAAGGTACATAGACTGAGTTCCGAAACTTGAAAGCAAGTTTAGATGCAGCTAATTCAGAAGCTCTTTCATGACTGTCATACTCTAGGATGTTTGTCAGACGTTCGCGAGAGGTGGAACAGTGGACAAGTCGTTAAGATACAGTTTGTGTTTTTCCGGGGATTGAACTTGAGACTACTCACTCAGTAGTCCATCACAATAAATTTTTATAGACATCTGTCATCTGCAATGCAATCATGTTGTTTTGCATACATACATTTTATGTTCATAAGTCCGTCTTTTTTCACTTAAAAACAAAAAAGCTCACTCACAACGTCACAAGTCACAACATCATTAGGTGTTTTTCTTTTTTAGTTCAGAGCTGAGTAGTGAACTGAGCTCGAGCATTATGAGCGCGCCCTGAACCGAGTGTGCTCAGATCATTCTGATGTTTTTCTCTTCTTTTTCTGTGGTGTATGAATATTTATGTGTTATCAGCTTTTCACTCAGTCAATTTATTCTAAGCTCATAGAGCGCGGTCTGATCATCCTCTGAACGAAAAAAGAAACACAAATTGGAGCTCTGATTTGTCTGAGCTAAAAAAGAAACGCGCAATTTTTGTATAACAGTTCAGGTTCTGCTCTGAACTAAAAAAGAAAAACCCCTATTAAAGAACAGAAAATATTTTTCCTACTTCTCTTCAGACGCCATCATTTTCTTTCCATAACAAATTTAAAAAAAGTCAAAGGAATGTATTTTAAAAACGATCGCTCTGTAGCTTGCGCTAAAACCCCTTATGAGACAAAAATGTTTTTTTTTTTGCATTTTTCATGCTTTTAAAATGAAACTGGAGCAGTACGTAAAATTAGAACGAAGTTTCCCGATAGGAGTGAGTGCGTAGGTACACATCAACCTTATTAATGTAGACATTATAAAAAACAAAGGCATTGGAAATATATTCAAATTATAGTTTTCAGCTGCTGGCAGCTTGTTTTTTTTTTTTTTTTTGTTAGATTTGTGGTCGTTTTGAAAACAATTGCTACCCCTTTCGTAATACACTTTTTGTCTCGTTTAAATGCAGCTGACTTTTCAACATGATGTGTGATAAAAGTGAGGAAAAAATGAGAGAAAAATGTAATATGGATGAAATTTATTGTTGAATTTTGAAAATATTAACTGTGCATATTTTCAAATGTCATTAATTACAACTGTCAAAAATTAAAATTATTCCAATGTTAATTTTAAAAGCAGCAATTCTACTTTAACTTTATTTTCAAGTTTAACTTTGCCAAAATAAATAATGGAAAACGTATTTGAATGGCAGAGTAATCCGTTTTAATTGATCATTTGTTTTAAAGTCGCCAGAAAATTTGAATTTTCTTTACCTGGAAAATAGATCTTGTCTCGAAAATAGTTTCCATGACATGCGATTAGTCGCACACTCGTAGAATTGAAAACAAAGAGCTTTTCATTTTTTTTTATTTTATTCTTGGGCCATTTTTGGGATCCAATGTTTTATTTTTGAAATATTCTCCATATTACCGACATATGTATTATGCTTTTGAATTATAAGTGGATGTAGTTGGAAATGGATTTTTTGATTTTTGAAAATGTAATAGATCTGACTTTTCTTTTTGACACGAACGATCTGCAACTGCAAATAGGTAAACAATTTGTCGGAAATTTAAATTCAACATCAATATACTGTTATAGTCCACAGCCTCTTGTTTTATAATGACTCAATGACACAAAACATTTCTGTGAATTCGTTTGTAAGTTTTTCCAGAGATTAATATACTTACCTTGGGTATTTCAGTTGTTAATAATAATTCATATTAACACAATGGGGAGAGAGACTGTCAAAAGCGGCATTTAAATGGGTTGGGCTCTTTCGCTTTTGTAATAACTACGAAAATATGATGGCCAGTTGAATGCACTCAATGACTTATAATGTCAGCAAATGCACTGAATCTACTCAGACGCAACCTATGTGGTATTCGATTGGGCGCTGTCAGAGTGAATTTATTTTTGTAAATTTTTTATGTATAAATATTTAGAAATAATCGGGACATCAACTTCGAATGTTTTGATAATTTAACCAGTGACTGGAAAACGTTTTGAAAAGTGTCGACGGCTACTCAAAGAGCAAGTGGCGTTTTTATGTGCGATTAGGCACACGAAATCTGAAGTCTGAGAGTGAATCTGAAGAATCCCAATCGAATACCACATATAACGTATGTACTTGACAAATTTTCAAAAAAAAAAAAAATGTAAAATTCATAAGCTCTTCTAATTAAGTTTACTTACAAAGTAAATGATCAAAGAAAAGTAATTCCCCCAACCATTTTCAATTAAGGCACATTTTTCTCCAATCGAATCAACAACTGAATCTCACGCGACCTGTATCCAAAATGCTAAATTTAAATTTTAAACAATTTTTCTTCTAAACCTAATCAATTCTATTTTTACCGCAAACGAGTGAAAACATTTCTTTGGGTGTACTATCGCCTCCCCATATACATGAACAAGCACACTGCTCTCGTACTCGCACTGGGTCTGTCATTGGCGTTGTTTAGTGTTCACTGTTGTTGTCGACTCCAATCGACCACCGACAGTCAACGCTGAAAACTCGCACCACCAGCTAGTTAGAGCGTATACGGGTTGTCGTCAGACAAAATCTTATTCTTGGCATGAACAGAGAACCTGCCAGCCGTGCGTGCGCTTAACACAGTCAGCCTCTCGACGCCGATCTCTAACGCTGCTTCGTCGTCGTACTGTATTCCAGTGCCTGTGTCCATGTCTCCCGGTTGCACGTTTTCAAGCGATATATCGAATTCGAATTAGTTGTACCGGTCGTCAGCTGGCGCGAAATTAGCGCCTAACGTTAAGATCAAACCTATATACATGTGATTGTAGTCGTGTATAGACAAATAATTCCGGATTGAGAATTTTGTGTTTTTATTTAAATAAACAACAAGCAACAAATAAAATAGAAATAGAAATAAAAATAGAATTTTTAGCAGCATTTTCGCAAGTCACTTGTGAAGCGCCTGTGTGCGGTAGTCGAGCATCACGGGCACGGCCTACAGTAGATCTCTCACGGTGTTGATCTCCGGTGCTTATTCAAGGTGCTGATTTTTGGCAGCGTGTTTTTTTTTTGCTACAAAATTAGTTTTATCACGAATCGAAAGTGAAAATCTTGAATGATTTTAATGAAATCGAACGAAATGAAAAATTGTCCACAGCCCTGTTGCTGCATCATTGTTGCCAAGATCCAGTGAGTTGGGTCGAAATAAATTAATTAACTAAATTAAAACACGCTGTGAAAAAGTGAATATTTATAATAAATTAAAAAAACAAGTGAGTGCGAATAAAAGTTCTACCAAAAATAGTATACACAAGTGTTGCAAGTGCATGTTGTTGCAAAAGAGAATCCGCAACAAAATTCGAAAAGAGATCTTATGCAATCTGCGCTAAATAAAATATTTATCCGTTTTCGCTTGTGTTATTGTTTAATTTGTACATTTATACACATTCATATGGTTTTTGATGATTGAGGCTGAAAATATTATAAAGAACAAATACAAAAATTTGTCACAAAACAAATAGAAAACGAAACGAATGTTCTAATTGTGACACAGTAGTGGAAGGTTTCTTTGTACGCGACAGACATTTTTGCAAAGTGGTTAAATTCTTTTGGATTTACAGTTTTTAATGCGTTTTCATTTTTTGTCACCTTTATCATTGAGATTTTGTCCGGTGAAGTGCGGAATTTCCCTTGTCATCGTTATTTGGAGGCATTTTTCAAAAGTGACAAAAGTCAAGGGTACACATATTTATTCAGTGGGCTTTTGGTAAAAATCAAACAAAACGATTTGAAGGTTACGAGATTAAGTTTGACAGTTTGAAAGCAAAATTACTGATGCTAATAAAATAGAACTCGGCGGACTTGATTTTTGGCAACATTTCATAAGTAGGTAAACGGTACCTATATTCAATCGGGTTTGTCACCGCTGCGAAACGTGCCTGGAATTGACTGAAAGTCAGTTTTTAACCTGTAGCTGTTTTAAGTTTGCCATTCTGATAGAATCACATGCCACAGACACACGTTTCTGGGAAGCTACATCACATGGCAAGATCTTATATTTTAATCAAGATCTTGTGTTTAATGTAAACAAGCGCTACTCACCTGACAACATGCGATCAGTTTGACGTATATGCGACCTGTGTGTATGAGGTCAATGCGCAAAGAGCTAATGAAGCTGGTAATAGGTTTGTTATTTGTTTGCACTGAATTAATTACTTACCTTTACACTTGAAACTGTTAAGGGATATAATTACTAACCTGAATTTGCTTTCTTAATACTCGTAAACCAGATATTTAGCAAATCCCAGCACATGACTGTGGGCGAAATATGGAGGCTTCAAGTTTTGCGATTGAAAAGCTCGAAAATGAATAATCAGTGACAGTTGATTTGTTTAATCAATCATTCCTGCTAGCGCGGTATACCAGACTGCCTGTCCCTAACTGATTTATCCGCAAATTAGATAAAAATCCTATTTCGCTCGTTTTATCTGTGAATGCGTGCGAGTGTAAAAAATGGTCGCTTGCTCTTTATAGTGAAATACAGCAAAGATTTGATCAGAAAGTTGATCAGACTTTCCCATATTTCTTATACTCAGCCCGAGCAGTGGAAAACAGCCTTATAATGTCATTTTTGACCGTCCGGGGATCGAACTGGAGACCCCGTACCCGTATTCTATTCTATAGTCTAGCACATTAACCATTGAAGCTTCGCTGAGGAAAATTTCCAACAAGTTCAATGACATTTTTGCTTAATATTGTCAGATGACAGATTAAATTCAGTTATCGGTACAAGGCGAGTAGATAAGTGTAAATCATGATACATCTTAGTGAAAGTGTATTTTATAATCGACTTACTGCGGATATAATTTTTGGGTTAGTTAAACTACCAATTTGCTTACTTCAGCCCCATTTCTTTGCTGTCTTTAATGTCAAAAAAAAGGCTAAGACAAATCATTTGTTGAAAATCTGGCTTGATAAAGACAAGCTTTAAGTATGTTTTCAAGAAAACCAATATGGAAATTGGGACACATTTTTTAGGGACAAATTCGTAAGCCATCGTAATGTGCAGGCCTAGCTGCTCACAACCATTCGTTTTGTGTGTGTTTTTAATTTTGGAACGAATGGAAGGGATCTACAATTTTATGCCGACTCCAAACGACTAATTGAGAAGCTCTTTCAAGACAGTTATACTCTCGGATGTTTGTCAGACGTTAGCGAGAGGTGGCGCAGTGAAAAAAACTCTAAGTTGGAATTTGGGTTTTTGAAGGACTCGAACCTGGGACCCCTTGCTTAGTAGTCCAATAAACTAACCACTAAGCCACTGCGCCAACCAGTGCTGTCCGTTTTAAACAATTTTTAATCAAAAGCTTAAATGTGTTCGTCTCTTAATTTTATAACCAATTGCAAACAATTGTTATTGTTGTCAGGGAATTACGTCAAAAACAAAACAGAAACAACTTTTATTAGAAAAGTTACAACAAACAAGCCATAAAATCCCATCATGACCATCATTTGGATCCAATGTTTATTCACCAATTTTGACACTCAAAAACTTCATTTCAAAAATGTTGAAAGTATATTTTTTCCAGTTAAAAATTTGCAACAATATTTGCATACTTATATCAGATTTTTCGTCTCATTTTGTTAAAACTAGTCCCAAATCTTTATTATAATTACAAACGGCTAAACCGTAGGTTCCAGCTAAAATGATCTTATCATCCCTATGACGCGCTTTTCTTCCTCATCATCAGCTAAGCCTCGAAATGCGATAATTTACACACATATTCAAACTACCATTGCGAGAATGACATGCTAATTAGTTTGCGTGTGAGATTCGTTAACTTACTTACGCCAATTACTGTAATTTATCACATAAACCTCCAACCTGTTATCTTATCTGTATGAGTAAACACAAAATTCCGCAACCATCAGTGACGATTTAAAATATTTATTTTCTGCGACAAAACAATCTGAAAGTCATGTTTTCCCTTCACAAAGACAACAGACCTATCTCAGTTGCTGCGATAAAAAGTTCGCAAAAAAAAGAGGAATGCTTGGTAACGCACACCCTGCAACTAAGTGAATACGGGACGGTCTCATCTCCCATGGGACCGTGCCTTTTTTTCACAGAGAAAAACAATTTCCGCAATACGGTGCATAGATTGATCTGGAAGCGATACAAGATGTAAATGAAGACAAATACTCGTAGTTTGAAGTTTCTGTTTTTTTTAAAAGAACACTTGCCGCAATAATTCTTGAGGAGAAAAACGTTTCATTTCATTTTACAAGTTTTTTTTGTAGAGAAATTTTCTTATCGTTATGGCGATGTCACTGGCTTCGCAAGAGCGCAGTGGATTTCTTCGGGAAGTATGAGTTGGTTTTTGCTTTCATGTCTCGTGCAATTGTTTCCGAGTCTCGCGCTCTTCCCCGCACTTGAGATTTCATAAATCAATCAAATTCCAAAGCAGGAGGCGCACACACAATGGGCGCAATATGCCAACAAGATTGCGCGCATAATGAGACGTGGTACTTAGCCACGTCCTGTACGCTGATGAACTATACCATTGATATGGGGGTTGTTTTTCTTAAGTGTGCTCTTTGAAGGCTCTTTAGGCAGTACCTATAGTCCTACTCCTATATACTCAAGGTGAATGACAGCGGCTTAAGAAAGTTGGCAGGGACTACGGTGACTTTTGAGTGGATCTTTGAATATGACTTTTTGTTGTGCGAACAATTAGAGTCATTTTGGCGATGCGGCAAATAATCTACCGGAAATGTTCAGAAACCATTTCATTGGCAGAAAGAATCCCCTCTAACTGTTCTGAGAAGAGGATTTCGCTTCTTTGTTTCTAGTAAGAATTTACTCGAGAGGTGCTTAAACAAGTGCAATTTATGTATTTCAACATACAAGCACACCCTTGCCGAAAACCGGGTATTTCAGTTTTCAAAACGAGTCTTTTAAAGTCCTTTTCCGTGAAAAACCACGAAAACGACTTCCAATTGTCGGGTTGTTGAAACAAACACACCTTTTGCAACATTCAGCAGAGCAGCTGACCGAACAAGTGTCACAACTTTAGATCAATTTCCATACTTATGTCGTTTTCCATTGGGACAGAAAAGGCGCTTTTTTCAAATTCACAGCAGTTTTTCTGCTCTCGAAATCACCTGGTTTTCAGATTTCATGTTCCATTGGCCGCCAAAACAAAAACACACTTTTTTCAGAGTCAGCACAACTTTGCGACTCTCGATTTCTAAGCAAGATTTACCCCTTCTGACACTAACACCAAAACATTTGTCGTTTGGCAAACTGAAAGGCTGTTATTTAACGTTTTTAGAGACCACAAGTCTGTCAAAAATAGAGAAAAATTTACATTTGGCCGGTGCCATTGATATTAACAAAAATTGATTGGATTTTTATAAACTCAAATTACAACTTAAGAACAGCTGACTTTTAAAGCGGCCCAGATCTACCCCGGATTGTAGCGCCACCTTAAATTTAGACTTTTAAAACACGCACCATCACAAATGCAAAGAAAAATCTGCAAGTCATTAATTGATGGGCTAATATTATTTTTAAATACTTTGAATTCATTTTATTTGTTAATTAATGCGATCGAAATTTTTAAATAAAATAGCTTACGCAGAAGTTTCACGACTAGTGTCTCACAGCTGATTGAAACGTCAAACGAAAACTAGTTATTGTTCGGTGTGAATGGAATTTCGAGTTGTTGCAGAAAACATGGTTTTCGGTGCGGTGTGAATAGCGTATAAAGAAACCCAATAGAATATCACATAAGTTGCACATGATATTACAAACACATTCTTATTCAAATGGCCACTGTTATTTGCTTTTGACAACCCTTCGCAACTGATAGATCTATTGTTCTGCAACTTACCAGTTCATCGAATGTCAGATTAGTTCATACCAGCGGTGCCCCTGGAAATTGTAAAAAAGGGGACAAAAGAGGTGTCCGAGCCGAAAAAGGGGTCTCCACATAAAATATAGGTACCTAATATAGCAAAAAAAAAAAACAGGGCAACAAAGTAATTTATTTTTAACAAAAACACAATCTTCTCATTCCGAAACACTTCTTTTCATATGTTTTTTTCATTTATTTTTCGTTGAATAGGGAATAAAATCTTACTTAAACTAAAAAAGAGGCCATTTTGAGGAAACGGAAACGGCAGCACTGGTTCATTCTAATGTCTGTCGATAATTACCTTATTGTACGGTTTCCAGAACATCTCTTTTGTGTTCTCTACGTCCTCTTTTTTGTCAGCGATCTAATTTACACTTTCTTTTTTCTTGGCTCTTTTTTTTTGTTCAGTCCTTTTTTTGTTCTCTTTTTTAATATATATATAGATGAATATATCAATTTCAACATAAAAAAAATTCCCTCATTTTAAGACTTTTCGGTACGCCCATAAAAACTAGCAGTGGTAGCACTTTTCCGATGTAATTTATTTCTTCTCTGTTCCCCATCACCACATCTGTAGCCAGGGGTGGGATTCTGTAAAAAACGAAACGAAAAACGCTTTCGTTTGCGCTAAGAAATTTGATTGTGTAAAAACGTTTGATCGTTTCGCCTTACAGAATCTGGCCCCAGGTTTGCCAGTTTGGGGTTTTTTTTCCCACCCATTTTCTTTTTTTTTTTTCGACGGGGGAAACCTGAGGGGAGATATTGTTTAGGTTTTTTCTTTTTCTTTTTTAATTCTATTTTATTTGTATTTTGTTATAATATCCTTTTTGGTAGCCCTAAAATTATTGTTTGGTGATCGTAGATTGTGACCTCTTTTTCCGTTTGAGGTATATGGACACCCTATCTTATTGAAAACCAATCACAAAAAAAAAAAAAAAAAAAAAAAAAAAAACCAAAGAGTCCTTGAAAGATGCCCACGACTTGTTCGCTCGCATGCCGTATCCGCACATCGAAATCGATTGCATAAAAATAACCACACTCTGTATAATATACGTCAAAATTAGGTACAAGATCATTCCGATTGAATAATAGTCTCAGCCCCACACTAGTGGTACAGCAGGTCCCCCATAATGCAGCAGAATACGAGTATCACACTTCTGCACAACTGCGCCGCCACAGACAGCCTCACATAGATTGTCATCTCGCTTGTGTTCCTTTGAGCAACACAACATCGAATGATCAAGTGCATGGCATCGATCGCACACCGCGACCGTATCCACAACAATAACCCACAAGTGATGGGAAAATCTCAGCAATATCGCATCATTTGTATCTGAGGCGATTTAAAATGTATTTTTAGTTTATGCGCCGCGAAAGAACACCAACCACGCCAAGGCAATTTCATATTTCATCGTCGTGTGAGACTATCCCCATACACACACACACTGCATTTGGACTTTTTCAGTGCATATTGTGCAGAAATTAACACTTCACTTTGTGGGTTAACATTTTTAACGGAGTGGGTTCATAAGTCGTACTGGTAACTGCAATTGAACGAGGCTGCGTTTCCACATGGCATTTTTTTTGTCGGGACGTTTGCTATATATGAATCAGAATGGTAACAGCGGTTGAGTAATTGCTTTTCAGTTGCGCTGAGAAAATTGAACAATGAGTGATTTAATTTAGTTTCACTTTCAGGCTGTAGAAACTTTTTTGTCATGCGCATGCCCTCTGATGGATTATCTTCTCATGGATTAGTATCTGTCGGTGGGACTTTGTAGGCCTCTACTAAAATCAGATGCCACTTGCTAGCCCGCCAATAAACGAGTTTTTTCTCATCACCTCACTCTCAATTATGTGAAGAAAAAAAGGATACACGTAATTGCACAGCCATCAGGACACTTACATCCAACTAAGTGCCAGGCATCCCTGCAACTGCGTAGCCTCCTCAAGATGCGTTTGCTTGGAATATACAAATCGCCTGTGATAAGCGTCTTGTAACATGTGTAACCATGGCCAGTGATTAAGTTGCGCTGCTCAATTCTAGAGTTATTTATTTCACTTAGGATCTCCCAGTGGATAGTCTTGGGTACAACAAATCGGTAACCTTCAAAGGGTTCGCAGTTGCAAGGCATCCAACTATGCAAAACGTGATGCGGTATAGCTATTATCTATCCACTTTAATGGAAGTATGTTATTGTCTGTTCTGGGTTCTGGACAATTGGTATTCTCGATATGTCCATGGTACCTATTTATTGTTATTGGCGGAGGATGTGCCCAGGATGTACAGACGATGCCATAAAAATTGGCAGGCAATTTAGACGATGCCAGTGGTAGCTTGTATGGAATTAAGTTATTGTCGACTGGAATGAGATGAGATCGGCGATATGGGAGGATAGAATGTAGCTATATGTGTGGTTCGGAGGAATGAGGACCGCAGTTTAATGAGGAATTTTCTAATATGTGCTGTAGACAGACTATTTCCATAGTTTATCAGGCCACTACAAACATCTGAAAAGAGCCCAAGTTTCATCTTCATCTTTCAAAAGATACCGCGCTATTGTTATATTGTTATACTGTTTAATAATACATTTACACCGCACCTAAATTCATTGTTTCGGCTAAGTTCAACATTTCAGGCCAAATGTACAGTATTTCGCCATATAGGTATTTTCCAACATTTCCAAATGTTGAATTTCGTCGCTGCATTCGCGAGTCTGTCAAATCGAACAAACCTCTTTTTAAATTCCGCACGACTTCTCAGCCCGCTGACAAAAAAAAAAAACAGCTGTCAACAATCAATCAATCTATGAATCAATCATTTTATGCTACGTTTCCACCGGACATAAATCCCGAGATTAAGACAAGAGGTTTACAATTAATCCTGAAGTGTTTCCAACAAATAAACGAAGGTTAACTGGCTCTGTCCAATCGAGGGGGGATCACGTTTCACGATACAGAGAAAGAGAGACATTTTTTTTCATTTTTGACGTCTTATTTGAAATTTTTGTCAAATTCAGCTCTTCAAATTCAGTTTGCTTTGTATTTTTGACATCTCGACCTGTGGAAAGTGTGTTCACAAACCGGACTGTATATGCAAACTTGGTTGATAACAGAGATTTATTTCTATTCACTCTTTTATGAGATTAACTTTTGTATGATAAATCCCGAGATTTATGTGTAATTTACGTAAATTTTTCTAAATCTCGTAACTAGTCTCCGGGTTATTAAAATAAACATACATGAACAGAAATGAAATTAAAATAAAAAAAAATTATAGGCTAAGAATAAATTATAAATATTGAATACAAAAGTTATAAACAGAGAAGAAGGACGTGGTTGTCTATGCATTACTTTATTTATTCAATATTTATTACATTCTTTAGGTTCCCAGTGTGACCGCAGCAGAATTCTGTAAAGTCGCAAGAAAAAGGGCCAATGAGAAACAAAAGTGCCATTTCTGAAGCTATTCTCGAAATATAGAATTTTTTAACAATATTTAACATGCATTGGCTTTCCAAACACTATAAAAGTGAAAAGTTTCTATTTGGAAAATTTTCGAAGCGCTTTTTCCAACTAAAAAGGTGTCAAAATAACAAAAAATTTTATACCAAGCTCTCGAGAAAAGTGTCAAATCTTAACTTTAGTCGCACAGCGTTCACGGTGGGTTCAACAACTTCTGAATTTTAAATAGAAAAAAAGATCAGTAATTAAAACTGACCTAGTGTCATTTGAAATGTTGAAGTGTCAGTGGGAACCGAAAATTGGATTTCGAGATTTTTTTTTTCCCGAAGCTCCCATCGTGCTCGTGTTTCCCAAAATGTGTGATAAAATGTGTGTTTGTATATGATTTGTGTAAAAAAATAAATGTTGTTTCAAATTGTAACAAACCAAACGCACACTTTATTTAATGTTATTTTTGTGAAATATATTTTATTTGTTCTCAGCTTTTTTTTGGGTTTAAGCAGGTTTTGATTTAAAAAAATATATTTAGAATTAGCATTAGCATTTTAGCACTTTTTTATAAAAAAAAAAACATGCTATATTGCTATATCTATTGCTAGCTTAGCATGGTTTCAAATATTGGATTGGTCACACTCTTACATACAAGAGACAACTTTAAATTTGCAGAGTAGCTTTAGAAATGACACCTTTTTCTCTCATTGGCCCTTTTTTGACTCTTCAGAATTCTACAACGGCCACTCTGTTTATTTTAAATTTGACTGTCAACTGAGTATGCAGGCAGGCCTCTGACTAAATTTGACGGACTCCTTCCATAAACGTCAACTGCAAAAACTATATACACGTGACCACTTTAGGCCAATAAAAAATGATATACATCAAGTAAGTCAGCTGTCAGACTTACTGAACTAGGAATCCGAACGTCCCCAAAGAAATTGAGAGTTACTGATTCAAGAAGTACAAAGAATGACAAGAGAATGAAAAAATTCAAAATGGTATGAATTATAATAAGGTGCTTATGGCACCTGATAGGTATTCGTGTAAGTTGTGGAAGATATTCCAAGACAGTATATCCATTAATACAAAAGATCTCTTCTGGTCGCAGTGTACAGGGCCTATTACTTACAAGATAGTATCCATCGACGAGTCTTCGAAGAAAACACCATTTTCGGTGCGGTGTAAATAGGGCATTTGCCCCAATGAAAGGTGGTGGAAAGATCAGATGGTAGTTTTAAATATAAGCAATTCATTTTTTAACAATTTGGAGCCAAGTCCATTGCCAGAATGAACCACGTTCCTTTCTCCTGCTATTATTGGAAGAATCAATTTTGAATCGGTCCCTTATCCCTATCCCTATAATGAATTTGAAATGACCGACATATCAAAATGAATTCAGATTGTCTTCAAATTGGCTTCAGTTGTTCCTATTAATTCGAAAACAAGACCCATTGGCTAAAACTAAAAACAATTAATGCCATCATATGACAGCGATGCAGTCATTAATCGTCTACAAGTAGTGTAACTTTAATTACGTTTCTGTTCATTACTATTTACGATCAAAGTTCAGCTATTACCTCTGAAACTGAGAACACTTTTCTGCCTCGTGTTTTAACAGAATTTTGCTTAAAAGAAAAAACGATTAATTTAATTGACAACTAGTTTCGTCGACACCGCACACTCACACTGCGTCTGGCGCTCGTTAACAGCGTCGAAGTAGTTCGCATCGATTTACAATTGCTCAACGGAGGGGACTCAATTCGCAACGCAGTGTCAATAAATGCCGCAAACGCGGTTAGAATTGTGGCTTAGGAAACCCGATTAAGCTCTGTCTTTACTTTACCCCCAACTTGTGCCACTTTCAGTTGTTTTATTTTTGTATATCTGTAGATAGGTAAGTGAAAATCCAATTACAGATGACCGCAAATGTTGCATAACACATCAGCCGGTTAGGTGCACAGACAAAAATTGTCAACACCGTGCCGTTAGTTTGGGATGTGGTGGAAGGAATTTGAAAATAGTTGGCTAAATTTGTGTGAGTTTTTTAATTCGTTAATTGTCTAGATGTCAAGAAAGCTCGTTTTGTTAAGTTATAGTAACGATAAAACTGGAAAGTAATTGCCACTCATTACGTTGGATTTTTTTTTACTCACTTTGAGATTTGACAAGTCGTCGGGTGTAGTTGAACCTGTAAACAGGTTGTGCGATTTCAGGTTCATTGCAAAATGTTGAGTTTACTTCAAGTCGGGGTATAGTTCATAATTGTGCAATTTAACTCCGCCGTACCTACGAATAACAAATTCCAGTTTTGACAGATGGTCACAATCGAGAAATTTGTCTGGAAAACAAAGCTTATACCTACTTTTCTGATAAAATAATTGTATTTATATCTGTCAATTTCTTCCACCTGACACATTTTACGTTATACCCGATTCACACCGGACCGAAAACCGTGTTTTCGTCGAAAACTCGAAGTTGCATTCACACCGAACACCAACTAAATAGTTTTCGTTTGACGTTTCAATCAGTTGTGAGACACTAGTTGTGGAACTTCTGTGTAAACTAATTAATTAACAAATAAAATAAAATAAAATGAATTCAGAGCATTTAACAATTATATTAGACCATCAACTAAGTGTGGAAAATGATTTTAAGGTGTGACTTCAGCTGTTCTGCTAAATCTGCTGAATATTGCAAAAAGTGTGTTTGTTTCGAAAACCCAACGATTGGAAGTCCTTTTCGTTGTGTTTTCGTGGAAGACGTCTTTA
The DNA here is from genome assembly GCA_946477585.1 of Cheilosia urbana. Classification (NCBI taxonomy): domain Eukaryota; kingdom Metazoa; phylum Arthropoda; class Insecta; order Diptera; family Syrphidae; genus Cheilosia; species Cheilosia urbana. The sequence goes on along the minus strand of OX297854.1, from coordinate 9,433,743 downwards.
AACGACTCGTTTTGGAAACTGAAATTTGTATAGGAAACTTCTGTTTTCGATGACGATTTCGAGTGCTTTCGCGAAAACCCGGTTTTCGGCTCGGCATGAATAGGGTATTAATCAAGTCAAACCGAAGCAAATTCTCTGTTCCTTTAGAGCTAATTGGGGAATTACTCGCTACTCGTTGTTTTGATAATTTTCTATTTTATTTTATGCGACCATTTATAGACTTTACTATTTATTTGTTTTGATTACCGTCAACTCAAACCGAGTGCGCCGTCATATCACTCGAAAAAGTTATGTAGCTCGAACGGAGTACACGAAAGACATGTCAAATTCGAAATATTTAACGGAAAGCTATCAGAGAATGGAAAATGGAATCCAAAAACATCATGTACGAACTCTACCGGTCTGTTTTCTGAAATTTCGTTATCTTTTAATGACAGCTCGCATGTTTTTTCATTTAATTCAATGGAGAGAATAAAAATAGGGGATTTTAGGGGGAAAAATACAATAGTGAAAAAATTGGTTATACTCTTCCATCATATAGTACACTCTGCATATTTTTTTCTCAATTTAACATTTTCACAGTCGTTCAAAGCTCGAGCATGTTCCAGCTTTCACTTTTTGCAAAGCTCTAGAAACAAATACATTGAAAGAATTTGTTCCTGACTTTCCACTAGATCACGTTTTAATCGCATAATTCCTGTCAGTTTTGCAAGGAAAAGTTCTTTTTGCACTTGACTCGGCTAAATCAGGCTTAAATCGTGTGATTGAGATCAATTTCGCTTTCCGCGATTTATAAAATTGGCAAATTTTGTGGAACAACCCGCTGCGTATTATGACATTTATGATTCAACTTGAAGGAGACAAACTGTCAACATTTAGACGGTAATACATTCATTCAGCCCCTGTCCAATTGCTTAAGAATATTGTTCCAAATTTATTGTTTATTTACCAACACGGCTAAATTTCATAATTGTTTTTAAAGGTTGACAGTATAAACCATCAGCTAATGTCATAAATCATCTGCGCAAACAAGGCTAAACTAATACCCAGGTTTTTATCGTTTTCTGTAGATATCAAAAACCAACCCAGTAACAAGAAATAGGGCACCGTTTCCCTTATGGGCGTTTGCTCTTGTTTTTATCTTTGGGAATGTCACCGGAATTACGGCATTACTGCACTTCCATCGATTCATTTTGCATTTCTTCCATATCAATGGCTTTGTCAATTTATTTACTTATGTTATTGTGTTTTATTTTCTATTTTCTTAAAGAAAATCACGTCCGTTTAGACCACGTTCTCCTGCACGTACAGCCACTGCAAATGTAAACAGTTCAATGCATCATCACTATAGGCGAAAGAGGCTTAAATGTCTGGCGGCCACCTCTGATGACAAAGTGAACCAACGTCAACACTATCTGTTGACAGTTTTGTATTGTTTGGTTGTGGAGGTTTACACATATTTTCTTCTCTTCTACAACCACCTGAAGAAGCTAAGGAGTGAGTTGTAGTAATCGGATTTTGTCTGATAGTTTGGCGCGCCTATGCCAACAAATGCACAGGCATCTGTCAGTTGGTCAGCTGTCAGGTGGGCGAAGAGGTAGGTGCCGATTTGAGTGAGTGTGTGGAGTGGACTATGCATGGTGTGTTTTAATCATTCTTTGACTAGGCATGTTGTATTTGTTGCCATCTTTGCATTTAAGCTACTTCCAGTTCAGTTAAATTTTTGCGCTGTTCGACACTTTCCATTTCAGTGCTTTTTTGCAGTTGCGTTTTTATAGGTCAGTGTTTTTCATTTCATTTGTGAAGTCGCATGCCATGGCAAGGTAAACAATTGGGTTAACCTTCGTACAGGCGATGGGTTGATGGTAGGGCGACAGTGCAGATGGGTTAGTGGGCTAAGAATATTATGCTTAAGCGCGTTTCTTCGTTGTGCGATGACATCTGTTTTTTTTTTTTTTTTTTTTGTGTGGAGGGCTTGAGTAGTAAGAGGGTGTCCCTTTAAAGACATGTCACGTCTGAAGTGAAGCATTTAGAAACCTTCGTTCGTAGAACCCATATATCAATGAAAAATCCCAGTGTAGCTGCCTTATTTAAATGTATCCGAGACAAAAACCACAGCAAATGAAACAATAACACAAGCGCTTAGCTCGTATCGCTAAGCCCCGTCCCAACAAATTTCACTTTCGTCCTACAGCTCTCGGTAGAAATCCGCCATAATCCGCGTCACTATGAACAAACTACGGTCGGGAAAATACAAAACCAATCCAGATGGCAGCAGTGGCGGACTATTCACCAAGATCAGCAAACGCTATTCCACTCTCAGCAGCAAAATCATCAAAAGACAATCACCTGGCCGCTCGGGCACATCACCGGCAAAAGTCATTTCGGGCAGCTACAATATGACAGGGGCCCACTCTGATGATCACCGATTGGAAATAGGCGAACCAATTCTAATATCGACGACAACGATCAATGCCGATCGTTTGGAGGACATGAATGGTCGCTATAAAACGCTTCCAATCAACGATCCAAATGCTGGTTCATCCAGCAGTGAGAATGAGGTGTTCGTCGATGCAATGGATTCGCTGTCAGCCTTGCCAGATATAAAATTTGAATTTAAGTCAAGATCACCGATCACCACTGGGAAGGAGTCCTCTCCGGAAATATACGATACAACGGTATCGTCAGCAGAACTCAATGACGTGATGGACAACTACTATGAGACTCCTAAGACCAGAAAGGTGCTTAAGAAGATCCACTCGAAGTCAGTTCAGAGCTTGCATAGATCAGAGATCAAAGTCTTTCTGCAAAAGGCACCTTCTTTGGAATTGAATAAGAAGCTAGAAACAGCCAGAGACTTTGGTGGGCATAAAATAGTAGAAGGCGATGAGAACAAAGAGAACGCCACTCCGATTATGAGTAAGAGTGAACCGAACACCCCTCTGAATCCGGAAAAGGGAATGCTGGTGCCTCCGCAACACTATCAAAGCGCTGACTCTATAAACATCCGAGCAAAAAAGAACCGTACAAGCTCGAATTTTGCCAGTAACATCAGCATCAATCGTGGCAGCAAGGACAGTGTGGCGTGTGACAGTTCTATTGAAAATTTCGACATGAAGTCGGTCAGTTGTCAGTCGTTGACAACTCAAAATCTATTCCTCTCGATCGACGAACTGAACGAGATCACCCGCCAGATCAATGAATCCGAGGATTTCACCAAGGAGATTGATTTGGAATACTGCGAACATCGGGACAATCTCAAGCCGAGTGAGAGGAGGATCACACTGCTTAAGAATAAGAACTCCCGCCTTATCAGCTTCAACCAGAACAAGGAGAAGATAAACAACGCCTGGAGTGGTTTGAAGAACTGGATTGGTGAGGAAAGTACTCGCTTTAAGGAGGTGGTCCAAAAGCAGGCCGCTCTCCAAAGGGTTGGGCATAGTCTCTCTCCGGAATCAAAGGTATCTCCAAACCGTGGAGACTCAGTGGAGAGGAGAGAGGATTCTGTGTCCATTGCGGCATCGTCTCTCTTCCTGCCGCAGATAAGTGCGGTGAACTCATCGACTGTTATAGCTGGGGATGACGATGACCTAGAGTCATCGGTGACAACTATGCGACACGGAGAGGTTTCGCCATTTTCGAAGAAATCAAGGCTTAAAGAGAAATGGGAGGTGAGTGACAGTGGCTGGGCTTATTTCGCTTTCAGTTGCGGTCAGAGTTTTGTTTTAAAAAAACTACTTTTAAGATAAATTTTACATTTCGAATATAAAACTGACATTTACCTCTAATTTTAGGGTCAAAATGGATTTGAGGAACTGCGCCGATACATCAAACAGGGTGGCGATTTTGGCAAGGAACTCATTCTCATACTTCAAGAAAGGTTAGTTAACATTCATAATCCAACAATTTTGACGTAACAAACTTCACTTTTCAGAGTCGAATCCGAACAAATGTATTCGAAATCACTTTCGAAAATGGCAACCAAACTAAATAAAGCATGTCGCGAGCTGCCTGGCAGCATTGCCGACGCCTGGCGTGGCGTGGCTACCGAAATGGAAAGTCGCAGCGAGATTCACAGACAGCTATCCAGCTCATTGGTAGATGAGCTGGTAAAACCTTTAAAGACTTTGGTCGATAATCACCACAAGACAAGGAAATCCGTAAGTTCTTCGAAAACCTTTACAAATCCCACCACTTAACCAATTGCTCTCTCCTTAGGTTGAGAACAATGTAGATAAAAGCTCCCGCGTGCTAGCCGAATGGCGCATCAGCGAATCCAAGGGTAAAAAATCCTCCCACACTGCCGCTCGCGAAAACGAGAAACTCCAAGACGGAATGCTTGATGTTCGAATACAAAAATCCCCGTCCATAGCTCTGTTGCATCAGGGCTCTAATAAAACGGCCGCCGAAAAGGAAATGAAATCCGCTGAAAAAGACTGTGCAAAGCTCGACAATAAACGACGCAAGGCCGAGGAGGCTGTCAAACGGGCCGATGTCGAATATTACACGCTTTGTGTGCGTGCTGAACGCGCCCGTGTCGATTGGGAAATGTCAGTGCTTCGCGGATCGTCACTATTGCAGAACGTTGAGACTCAGAGACTGGCCAGCATGAAAATGTTTGTAACGAATTATCTCCGATTAACTGCCAACATGAATCCAATATTGGACGGGCTTGTTCAGAGACTTACACCCACCGTTGAGGGTTGTAATGTTCAGAAGGACCTGAGTGTGATTAAAAATATACGGCGCATTGCGGAGGGCCCAAGCGAGCAGCTGTTGCCCGATTTCTATTGTGAACACACGACGCTGGCTATGAACAGAGAGAGAAGGAAGCACGCGCTGATCAAGCTATTGCAATTGGTCAAGACCGATTTGGAAAGGGAAAGGCGCTCTCGAAATGGACTTAAAGGACTTTCGGATTCCTTGAACAATCCAGAGAATCCGAATATCACAGATAAACTATACCATGTGAGTATAGAAGTTGAATTTTGATTGAGTTTGTTTTTTAATTGTTATTTTTGACAGATCCGATCGATGTTGACATATTTAGAGGGAGCGCGCTTCAAACTCCACTCCGCGTTGTTGGAATTGGACCATAAGCCGAGAAGTTCACATCCACTCGCACAGCATATTCAGGTGAGCGATTTATTTATTTGACAGTTGTTAGACTTTAGCACGAAGAAAAAGTCAGCGTTCCGGTCGACGACTAGCGGCATCCGCATTTTGAACTTCTTCGAGCTCAAAATTAGCCTGACATCTACGTCATTAACTTCAAACTCCATAAAGGCATTACAGACGCACAAGGTTTCATTTGTATTTCATTTTGACAGCCCGAAAATAAAATAAAAATAAGTGGACATAACCTCATTTGGTATGCCCTTAATGGATGTATGTAATTTGCGCCAGCATTTTGTAGCAGGACACGGCCGAGACCCTCGATAATGTTAAAACACAATAAAGAATGTGATTTTCTTTTTAATGCGGCCACGATCTCAAGTTGTCAGTGTCATTTTGACGTCATTCTCAAAATGAAACGACAGTTAGGCGGACGTCTCTAATTCAAACTATGCACCAGACTTAAAAGTTTATATATTTTATGCTCCATAACACTTATGTCAATAAATTTATTTTCTTTTAGATAACACGTGATCGTACCGGCCTCCAGCAGAGTATTTTGAAAGTCCCACTCTGGTTGAAAAACAACGACAAAGTCAACAGCCCCGACAGTCGAGACAATGAATACGATACGGTAAACGAAGGGAACGGCAGCTGTTCCGATGTTAAAAATGAAATGTTGGTCCAGCAATTCCAACGTAGCCAAAGCAACCTGGAAACAATAAGCAACTCGAGTACCACCCAGATCTGTGTCAGTGACAAGGCCAGCACAATTCCGACCACAGTCCTCGATAGTCCCTTCTTCGATCGTGGCATCGCCGATGGGGGTTCCAACCAACCTGACTCAGATTTTGACGAATTCAGCTCCCAAGATGGTGACGACAACGAGGATGACATAAAACCACTAGCCATTCCTCTGACCAATGGGCAGGTACCCATCGCAGATGCACCAGCATCGGATGATGTCGACAATGTCAACTCTGTAGTCATAAGCAAATGTAAGGCTTTGTACAGCTATACCCCTAAACTGTACGACGAGTTGGAGCTGAATCCTGGCGATATAATTGAAGTGCATGTGAAGCAGGAGGACGGCTGGTGGTTGGGCGCATTACGCAATCAAGTTGGCATCTTTCCAGCCACCTATGTGGAGGAATTTGCTTAGACAGTTTTAGAAGCGAACTTGAAACGTTCGGAAATCTTATTCTGCCTACGGGGCTGGGGGGAATCAACGCTGGATTGTATCCCTTCTGACTGCCTGCCCTTGACTGGGTCTTTGGGACCTCCTTCTCGTGTATATTTTTTTCTTCTTTTTTTTTTGTGACACCCGAAATCGAATTGAATTCGAAAATAATTTCTATTCTACTACTTGTACGTGCGAATTTAATATAGAATCGCACTCTTAAGCTAATGTGTACATTGTGTTGTTTCGCAGTAAATAAGTTAATCTACATTATAAGAATGAAGTTGATCGAGATGCAAGATAGGAAGAATATTGTTGATGTAGTTTGTAAGTTGTAAATCCTAGAATAATCAGAGTTTTTTGATAAATTCGAAAATGAAGCAATTATTTAAAATGTTATTCGAACAAAACTGAAAGTGTATAAATATAGAATTAACGGTTTTATTTAAATATATATACATCTGCGCGTCATATCTTTGAAATAATTGGAAAGTTTTTTTCTTTCTTCAAAGTAATTATTATAAATTTCTAACAGGGATTGGGTGCACAATGGTCGAGCAAGACGCGTTGCCAATAGCACATTTTGGAAAGCTCATCATTTAACAGATGGGTTCAAATGTCATAAATACTAGTGAGAAAAATAGCAGAATTCATACGGCTAAACCACTGCTTTGTTTTTCTACAAGTTTTCTAGCTGTCACTTTTGTTTTGTTTTTTTTCCTTCTCAATTGGCAGTGACGTTTTCGGGAACTACTAATTTGATGACTAGCGTTATCTACGGAGTAATGAAGAGAACTATGCTCCTTGCATACAACTCGAGGTCCATGAATAGATTATCTCTCAAGGGTTTGTAAATTAAACTATGTGATCATTTAGGTCAACTTATGACAAGACAACCCACTGTCAAACGTTGATTGAAGTAGCGCTTTAATGGCACAAAAGGACAAAAGGACACAAAAGGACTATAACATACAACAACAATTAAAGGAATAACAGACAACCGCTCTGCAAAAGAAATCTATGAGAAATGAATCTTGCTAAAAATGATAGAATGCAAAACATATATTATGGTCATTAGATCTTGGTTTTGTTGTCAATTGTGCCCGTTGTTTGTGTACACTATGTACTTATGCTTGATATTTCATCAAATTTATGTGTTCAAATTAGCATGGTCATTATCGTCCCGTGGGAAATGTCAAAACACTCTTTTTGTTAACTACTTGTCATGAATTCTTAATTTGTTCGTTCTTCAACTTACTTTCCATCATTTATGATTTCATTTCACCCAGAAACAGGCAACACAAACTCATGAAACAATTTGTAAATTTCCTAGAAGTATGCAACTGAAAATATGACTCAGAGAATGACCGAAATCAATAAAATTGCTCCTAAATCAACGCAACCAACTTGCAGAAGTTTGAAAATTCTCGATGACAGATTAAAAGGTCGATTTCCCGTTACTTTGCCTACAAGCTATATTTTTATGCGGTGGCAATTGCGTTAATCAGCATCTATACCATCACGCACGCGCATTTTTGTACGAGACGGGACAGAGTGACCCGTTTGTCCGCAGTAAATGCTAATAAAGGCGTAAGAATGAGATCACAATTCACAACTCAGACGAATAAAGTGTCATGGATGTTCTACCCATAATTGTTAAGAGAACATTTCTATTTCCGATCTAAGACATGTGACCTGAGAGTGTTAATTATAGTTTTAGTAAATTAAACCCACAATTCATTAAACATTTATATGAAATAAATAAATAATTGTCCATTCATCACTTCCGGAAGCCATTTTGTTTTATAGGAAGGCGGAATTTCGTTAACCATCGCTATAAAAATATCAACAGGCGGAGCTTTCCTATAATTACTACCACGTAAACAAGATGGCCGACCAAAATACGTGTCGTTTCTTTGCTGTCCCTTTGAGTCAGACGGGTATTTAATATTGGGCATCCCTTTAATCTTCCATAGTTATATCAATACGTAAACCCAAACCGTAAAAATTTTCTTTTGCTTTTTTTGACCACTTAAACTTGATGGTTGAACTCAATCTTGGTCTTAAAATGTTCCTGATGAATTATAAATTTATATTATCAAAATCATCAAACAAAATTTGCAAATGATCTTTTAATTTTCTACAAAAAACAATTATTAATTTTTCCGTACGAAATACTTTTTCTGATCAACTTCTTAGTCAATTCCACAAAAGAAAATCGAATCATTCCACTGAAATAATTCATTACTTTACTGTTCCATCTGTCAGGAACTTTTTTTCTGATGGAATCCAATCAGTTGGGTTGGTTTGATGTAATTGTTTTCGTAGGGAAACATTTTCCTGACAGATTTTTCGCTATGACCGCCTAAACGAAAAAAAACTTTTTCGGTTTCATTTTACGTATGGCTATAACTGGTGCCTTAGGGATGTGTGATGGTGTAAATGCAGCATTAGTATTGTTACATAGAAAATCGTATTGAAAAATGTCACGAAACTTAAAAAATTCCGGCTTGCCAACACACTCGCACCTTGCATATGCCACTTCCGCCAGTCGCAAAGGTGCTGTTACTTATTCACAAGCGAACAATATCTTCAAAACTTAAACACGTTGTTATGGCGTTATAGATGATCCATAAAATATTCTTATGGACCAATCTCAACCAGAGTCAAGTCAACACGTCAAAAATAAACTGACAACCTTCATTCAACGTGTCGTCGTTCTGTACTTTGACGAAGGAATCACCGATTTTGAATAGAGTGGGTAGATAAAAAATAACGAGCCTGAGATGAATTATGAGAATTCCATTTTCAAAGCGTTCCTTTTTCTTTTTTTTTTGCAGAGTTCTTACAGATGTCCAAGATATTTTACTACTTTCCTCGCATATACTAGGTACATTTTGTACAATGTAGGTAATTGGAGACGATATACCGAGCTGGGCCTCGCCTCTTTGAATCAATAACTAAATAAAAGACCACACCTTCATTGGATTACAAAATGCATTTACACAGATTATATTTAGTTACTTTCTTCTTAAATGAATATCTTTGCTATAAACTCCTCCATTTCCCTTAAAAACTACAAAACTAAAAAAAAAAAAACACAGAAATATATACGCAGAAAAAAAACGGTTAACGAATACAAGTACAACACACGATCAATGTAATAAATTAAATAAACTTTGTTGCTATATTACGATATTGGTTTTCTTTGAAAGGCCTCCCTCTAAACAGACTCGGCTGCGTTACTTTTGCTGTCCAAGTCTTTGATTTTCTGATACATATTGATGTAGTGCATCTGTAACTGTTTCTGATACTTTAGGACTTTGTCCTTTTCCTCGGCCCACTGATGACGCTCCATTTCAAAATTTTCCCTCAGCTCTGCCAGCTCCTTACGCAGCAGACAAACTTCATCCTTCGGCACTGTTTTCTCATCGCTTTGCGTGATATCGGGAAGGTTTTTGGTGCCGTAGACGAAATTTTGAATATCACTCGTCATTTGGGCAAGGCGGGACTCCGGTGTCATGTGTGGTCTCTGGTCCGATTCAATAAAAGGCGGGACAATTTGAAGACAATTCATGATCACCTGCAAGTTGGAATCATCGATCGCCTTTGGTGGTAGATCTTTGTGTTTATCGTCGTCGTTCATTTGGTTCTTCTGGCAGATGGTGGAGATTTTATCGATCTGATACTTCAGTCGACTTAGTTTCCCCGATGGCTCCTCGCCGTACTCATGGAAGATGGCCAGATCGGACAATTCTTTGCGGAGTTTGCCCAGCTCATTGGTGAGGGCTAGAATCACTTGATCTTTTAGGATGATGATGCGATTGAGTTGACTAATTTCCACCTCTTGAGCTTGTTCAGATGGTGATGTTGTTTGGGGTTCAGCGATAGCAGCTTGATCGTGCTTGAGGTGGAGGATTTCTTTGTCTTTTGTTGTTAATTCAAGCTGCAAAGGAGAATACGTTGGAATCAACGGCATGCGGAAAATGAAAAATATACTCACATTGGCCTCTTTAAGTTGGTTTTTGAGTAAAGCTATTTCACCATTTCTCTGGCACACAGTCCATTCGTTCTCCTCCAATTGTGCCTTAAGATTGCCTATTAGGCCGTCCATAATGGCGGTCTTCTCCTCCAGTTGACTAATACAATCCCGAATTGAGCGCTCCGATGTTTTAAGGCCCTCATTTTCACTTCTGGAAGAAGAAACATATTTTCATTAGTTTAACAAGTATTTTTGCTGTTTCAAAATGCACGCTAGAATTCCCTATAACTACGAAGAGAGTGAGCATATTACTATACTATCCCTCCACTGAGAGAGTTCAACAATTCAGCCCAAGACATTTCTATTGCCATATTGTAAAATAGTGTGATGTGTAGATAGTTTGTTTGTTTGATAGTTGTGTAATGGAATCATCTTTGTCCACATCTATCGTGAAAAGGTTTTACTACTGTTGAGTATTACTGAACGCACCCATTCAACTGCCAATGAGCAATCGTGCACGTGCATGTACGCATTGTTTTGTTTTCTTGCTTTGTTTTGCCTTATTCAGTGTGGGCGCGCGTATTTAAATGTGTGTATTTAAATTTTAGAAAAACATAACGAAAAACAGTTTTTTTTTGTCTAAAACGTAACCAAGTACTATTCAACTCACTTGAGTAGCTCGCTCTCCTTCTTCAGATCGCCGAACTGCTCCTTCAGTCGATTTGTATTCTCCGTTATCCTCAACTTGTTCTGCTTAAACTGAAATGACTGCAGTGTCAGCATTTGTTCCATTTTCTTCATTTTCAAAAGATATTCCTTCTGTTGGTTCTCAAAGAACGCCTTCAAGCGCTTTGTCTCGTTCTCCCAATAGGCCTCCTTATCCTAAAAAAAAGAGGGAACATCAAATTAACAAACCTGCTCCACCTTTCATGCAGTTAATTCAAAAATTTTACTTTTTGAACTTTGAAAATCACTTTTTCATTGTGTTCCATGGTTTGCCGGAGATACGATAGCTCCGAGTCGCGATCTTTCAAAGCCGCTTCCAGCTCCGAAATTCCAGAGTCCGATGGCGATGGCGTCATGTCAAATTGTTCGCTTATGCTATACTTATTGTTACCACAGCTTGATTTTCTGTAAAATATACAAAAAAAAAACCTGATTACCAACAACGACCAATCTCCAGACTTGCCGCTAACTTACAAAGTACTATTTTGGCTAATTGCATCTAAGTCGGGCGTGTGTCGAATCGATTCCATACTATCGTTGATCTTCAACGATCTGGAACAGCGTCGACGTGCCATTAAATTGTTGCAATAACTATTGCTCGACGAATAACCATGCCGAAGGTCAGACGTGCCTAAGGTTGCATAAGAGAGAGAGATAGATGTATATCATAAATACACACAGTAATGTGCTTCACTTACTTCCAAATCTTAAACTTGAACCTTGAACCGGTGCCAGCGATGGCGTTGAACCATAGCGATCACCCAGCTCATTATATCGCGTTGGGATACTGTAATCCGGCTCAAAGGGGATCGGCTTGAATGCGATCGGTCGGAGGAGATTTGTTGCCTATAAACCAAACAAATGGGGAATGAGGTCATTTGGGTTTAGTCAAAGAATGGAAGTGATTCTCACCTGATCTGATTTTGTCCTGCGATTTATACGATCAGTGCTGCCGCAATCCGATTCGACAATATTCAGACTGTCACTGTACTCCACGCCGCCACCCATTGTGGTCCTCTTCAGCTGCGGGTGGTGAGTGTTGCTGCCTCCGTTCGTACTGGTGCTGTAATTGCTTGCGCTGCTCCCTCGGTGGCCCAGTTCCGGATGCGCATGTATCACTGTCGCCATGTGAATGTTTTGCTGGTACTGGGCATGATTCATTTGATTGATCTGTTGCTGTTGGATTGTATGCAGTTGTTGTTGTTGTGGTTGCGGCTGCTGTTGTGGTTGCTCACAATCACCCGCACCAGCATTCTTATTAGCCTCAAACATGCTGCGAATATTTTGAAACTTTGAACGGCTCTGCTGCACGTAATCCTCCAGATTGCTCTGGCTGCCGAATTTGTTGCGCAGCCGCTTCTGCTCGTTGCGTGACTTGAGAGTGCCCGTAAAGCCCGGTTGCACCAACGGCAGCCCTAAGGTATTCTTCGATATGAACGAATTTGCATTCTCCAGCGATGCAGAACGAATGTGACCTCGCTGCTTGTTGTACGAATTTTGGATGGAGCTGTCCATAATCGGATATCTGCAAATGAGTGGAGAACAAGGGAAAATATGAAAGTAACAGATAGTTTTGATTGATTGTCAGTATGTTGGCTATACAAATATACAAATTGGCATGCAAAAATAATGAAAAAAATCTGCTGGTCCAGCAGCGAGTTAATTGGGCCAATGTAGTGCTTGCGGTGTGATGCAAGAGAGACACGCATGGGGCAGACAGTTTCGGCGCCGATATAAGAAATTTGAATGTCTCGAGTGACAGTTATCGATAAAATGTAGTTGATTGGATGGCTATAAGGGCTTTTGGGTAAAAGCAAATCTGCATAACTGGGTATACAACAGAAGATGAGATTGGTAATCGGCTGATGTTGTTGAGACGAAGATGTAGCGAGTAGTTTTGTAACACTCGTTGGAGTGGAGAAATTTTTGTTTGTCGGACAAGCGTGCATAAGAAGATTAGGTAAGGCCAGTTCAGATGGAGAGTCCAGACGAAAATGAAAGTGACATCTAAGTGGAATGTCAGAAATGAAGGAGAATTTATGAGTGTCGAGTGATGGATAAAGCATATCGATGAAAGTGGGATGACAGGCGAGAAGAATTCAGTTGTCTATACATTTATGAATGTATGGATGCGTCACTTGTAAAATAGGAAATTGACTGTGATAGTGAAGGTATACTGGGCTTGTCACCTGAATTCAACAAATCTCGCCTGTTCCCTCGAACAGTCAAATTTGTTAACCTACTCTAAATCGAATAAAATTGACAGCTCGTTATCTATCTCCCTCTTTCACAATATACACATATACCTAGTAGCGGGTAAATCTGTGCTTAAGCTCTGTAATTTATATTTAAATGTAGTTGGACACGCCGCTAGAGACTAGCAGTCAACGAAACGCGGATTCGTTGATGTAGTGTGTAGAACGACAGATTGTGGAATCACTTTCGCTGGTATGATTTCAAACGTTCCAGTGACAGCTCACCATGCTCTGTTATGACATCATTTTGCAGTTTTTTTTTTTTTTTTTTTAATTCAGTGAGACCCTGAAATGTCGTTAAAAGGTTTTTGATTTGTTTTTTAGCTCACAGTATGGATACATCTAAAAATCTAGTAATTCTGAACCGTATAGACTTGTCTGGACTAGATGAACAATGAACGCAAAAATTAGATTGGCCGGTAATGTACCTTTTCCTATACCCACGTCAGCCACGTATGGGAACTGTCAACTTAGTACTCAGCCAGGAATTCTGGATTAGATTTGTCGGCTATCCTTCCATAAGAGTCAAGTGAAAAAAACTGTTCATGTGACCGATCTAGCCCAATCAAAACTGAGACACATCAAGTCAGCCAGCTGTCAGACTTCCAAATATTGATACCTGAACGTCCCCTATGAGAATAAATTGACTGAGCTAAAATCCGATCAGAGCATTTGACAGAGAACTTTATTATTGCTCATCAGGAATTAAGTCGATTTTAGGCAGCATTGCAAGTATGGTGTATTTTTTATGACAGTTGGCAGATAGTACCTACTTGAATTCGTTCTGAACACATTCATTCGAGTGCATGGTCGAGGTGCTCGAGTTCTGTTCAGCACTCTACTTCGATAGGAAAAAGAAAAACGTCAAATCACAATATGCGTAAAGAAATTACATAACAGTATCATGAACATCCCTTTGTGCAAACTTTTTTTACATAAAAAAAAACTCTGTGAAATGTTTTCCGCCATCTATGCAGCAGCGGGAGGGGTCTAACAATATTTTTCACAACTGACAAGGTGGGTGGATATCCAAAAGCTAAAAATTAATGTGCTGTCATTTGAAAATCGATAAAAGTATGGAAAATATTGATCTTGACTTGTTGGCCTTTTTCCAGGATTTGCAAAAGTGGTCAATTGTAGACTGAACCGCACTGATAAATACCAATCAAGTCATTCGGCCCTAGCGAGGTATCTTTGGAACAACTGTTCGGAGAATTGTTCCGATATTTTGTAACGCACATTGTTGAATTACGTTGAAGTATGCGATAAAGCGCTTTTTTTCTTCTTTTTTTTTTAATTTTTGATAGCCAGGTTCCGATATCCTCCGATAGAAATTGGTTGAGGAATTTGTTTACGATATGGAGTGCGGTGCGCCATCGTAATTTTGTATTTCTCTTCCGAAGTCGGACACCTCAAATGCAATTTGTGCCTCCGAAGGAGTAGGTATGCGTTGCGAAGATTTTTATGTTCCGACGGATACCTCGCTAGGGCCGATTAAGAAATGTCCTAAGTTTTCACAATTTACTGCAGACAGGATCTTGTACGGAAGGTTAGGGAGAAGCGATGACTATCTTCCATTTCACTCAAAATTCAATTACTTTTCTAGTTCCACAATGCATTTGTTAATTTCATCGTTAGACAACATATGTTTCTACCTTAACACACTTTTTCGCAAATTAAATCTCAGCATTTCCCATTAACAGTCTAATGACGTAACATGCACTTATTTATGTGTGATAAAAAAAAAAAAAAAAAAAAAAAAACTCAACTAATCTATGGCAAATAATCATTTGTCGTGCATTGCCAGGTTTACCTGAATCGAAATCTTAAATGTGTAACCTTGTCGGACTGTGGGGTCGGCTGCCGCCATACAACTCCATAAAAAAGTATTTTATCTAAAATCTCAACCATTTCAGATCGCTGCTGCCGATAGAGATACCGATTCCCATAAACAGTCACTTTGACGCTGTTTTGAATTTATTTCATGTTCCTCGAAATTTTATTTTTATCTCTCTCTTTGAATCAATATCCGGTTTTTGGATATTTTCGTTTTTTTTTTTTTTTTTATTTATTCTCTTCATTCAAGCGAAACTCTTGTGGTCATGGGGTGTTGTATCGCGTAAGTGTCTCAAATACTTTTTGTTGTCAAAATTTTCCCACACCAACGCGTTCCACAATCAACTGAAACTTGACACTCATGCCGGTGTTGACTTTCGCAAGTGATGGATAGATTCTTCTTTTTAAATCATAAAACTTGAGAAAATAAATATTAGAATCTACCTACTCTACGTGAAGTCTTCATTTTGAATAGATCCTCTGTTTTGATGGTGCGCTGTTTGTGTTTTATTGTTTTGAGAAGATCATGAATAATCACTGCGATTCGAGATGATTGAAGTTGGAAATCGTGACGAGAAAGTATTTTCACTGTTTAGCCGGTAAGAAGAATGATTTATCTTTGGAGCCATCCAGCAGGAATCTTTATTTTTATTAAAATCATATATACCTACACCGGGTAGGTACTCGTTGGATTGAAGTGATGCCGAGTTGCTGGTTGTTGGTTGATGGTTGCCCTTGAGCGCGAGTGAAAACTGGAGTTCATCGAATGTATGCCATTGAAATGTTTATAAGTAAATAGGTGATAGCTGTTACAGTGATTGGACATTCCTAAGAGTGTGTATAACATTAATATAGTTAATACGGATAGACATCACCGATTTTTGTGAAGCCTCTTATCGCTTTTATTAATTTTGTAAAAAACACAGTGCAAATCATCTGTCTAATAATAAATTCACTGTAAACAAATTCAATTCAACTAGACATTACCGCAATGTTAGGCCTTGAGTCAGTGTCATTTCAGCACTATTTTACTGAACATTTGTCTTAGAAATGCAAAGTTAATGAAGCCCAATAAAACAGTTTGCAATTATATTTGGGGCAAAGTGTTATAAACTGTTATATGTTGTTGTGTCTCAACTTTTAGTCTGATTCAAGGTTTTCTAGTTTAGGTTAGGTTAGGTTAGAGTGATAGGCCGCGTCAAGTGCAGCCACACTTAGGCCAAATTAGGCCCATTGTGTTACCACAGGATCGATATCGACTCCTTATGTACCCGTTGAACCAGCCGGAGCTAAGAATGAATCGATGAAGGCAGTTGATACCTATGTTTGCGAGTTCGCTGAGATTGTCGAAGAAATATTCTCCGAGGTATAGTATTCTACGGAGTGACTGTGCTGGACACATACAGAGAAGGTGAAGAATAGTTTCCTCCTCCTCCTCGTCCATACAGCTTCTTCAGAAATCGTTTGAAGGGAGGCCTAATCTGAGAGCATGTCTCCCTGTGATGCAGTGTCCCGTGATGACACCTACTAGAGTGCTTATTATGGGTCTTTTCAGTGTAATCAGACTATTTGAGCGCTTGGAATCCAGCTGAGGCCAGATCTGTTTCGAGGTGTGTCACGTTAAACAGCTAGACCACCTGCGATTAGTAGCGCTTAGTGCATTTTGTTTAATTAGGAGCTTGCAAGTAGCAAGAGGCATATAGAGACTCTCCTTTTCTGGTAGAGTCGACATAGTAGTGCCTCGTCTGGCGAGTTCGTCGGCGATGCAATTACCTGGAATGTCTCTATGGCCCGGCACCCATATAAGGTGCCAGGGATTTAATCGCGGCTTGACTGTTGGTAAAGATGGTGATATCCTTTATACAGATATTACATTATACCGAAGCCACGACAAGGCCTCTTTGATCGCCATGACCTCCGCCTGAAATACACTACAGTGATTAGGAAGGCTGAATGAGATTTTACAATTTAGATCATGAGAGAAAACACCCCCCCCCCCCCCCTCCTACTCTTGTTTCAGTTTTGGACCCATCTGTATAGAAACAGACAGACTCCTTACGGGGTACTATTTCGTTCTCCCAGTCACTCCTGGAGGATATGTAGGTTTCGAAGTTCTTTTCGAATTGAAACTGAGGAAGGGTGTAATCAGTATCTTTTGGAATGCATTCCAATTTATTTAGAATAGACGAGTGACCAGTTTGGCGAATGGTCCACAACTGAATTGCTTTCATCCGAGTGGCTGCATTTGCTGCCACTTGTTTAGCAAGTGGAACATTACGTCCATAGCCGCTATTGGAGTGGTTCTAAGGGCTCCACTTTTGCATATGCATGCCGTTCTTTGGACGCGGCTAAGGTGATTATGATAGATGGCCTTTTCGAGGGCAGTCCACCATACAATAACGCCATAAGTGAGTATAGGTCTGATAACGGATACATATGGCCAATATGTAATTCGAGGCTGGAGTCCCCATCTTCTTCCAATGACTTTTTTGCAGCAATACAGAGCCGTGGTGGCTTTCTGAACTCTCCGTAGGATATTGGGTTTCCAGCTCAATTTATTGTAAAACTAGGCCTAAATACCTAGCCGTATTGGTGAGCACCAGGAGTGTGCCGTTTAGTTTTGGGGGTACAAAATTGGGAATTTTGTATTTTCTTGTGAAGAGGACCAGTTCAGTTTTCTGAGCATTGACCGCCAGACCACATTTTTTGGTCCATTAAGAGAGCTTAGAGAGGGCATTTTGCATGAGATCTCTAAGCGTGTTGAGGTGTTTTCCTGAGACAGCGATGGCAACGTCATCTGCATAGGCAATTACTTTGCACCCTTCCCCTTCCAGTATTAAAAGTTATTCATTCACTACCAGGTTCCAAAGAAGAGGTGAGATAACGCCACCTTGAGGCGTACCCCTTATAAACGAACCTCCGGACCGATGCAAGGTTTTCTAGTTTAATCATGCTTAAAGTGAATGGCACTGAAAACAGTTTACTAACAATGGAATTAAGACTAACCAAGAAGCTGTCAACATGAACAGTTGCTGTCAAGTCAAATCTACTTGGGATAAATACCTAGTTTTAATCTTGGAAGCGTCAAGTACCTACAGTGGAGGCGTTGTGTTGTAAAATATTGTACAGGGACGATCTCTAAACGCGTTCATCGCGGTTGTCATTTGAGAGAACGTCAAACTTATACGCGCCAGCGCCATTAAATATGTCATTTAAATTCAATCGCCAGCCCAGAAAACTAAAAGAAAATTGTTTTATACGAACATGAATTGTTATTTATAATAAGAATATTACAGAGAATAAACGCTCCATTTTATATCTTTAAATACTGGACAATAAATCTTATTGGGCGAAGGCTCCGAAGCGGAAACACGTTGTAATTGCTTATTAAAGGTTCTACTTTACTTTGCTTTGCTGAGATAGATGTTCAATAAAACGCGCGTATAAAAATTCAATTATCCTCAGTTAATTTTCTAACTCTAGTGTACTGAATATAAGTTGTGGAAAAATAACCCAGTAGGCTTTTATTTAGATGTTTTCTTTACTTGGTATTTGCTGAAATGGTTAAACGCGTAAAATTAGAGAAAACTCTGCTCTAAAACTGGAGTAAAATTTTCTAAGAGAAATGTCTAAAAAATCGTCGGCAGATAATAAATAAACGAACTGAAAAATTTCATTGAAGTGTATCTACTAATTGTCAAGCCTATGATATTTTTGCTTGAACCCACCTGAATTTGGTGTTAGTCCATATACGAGTTTAACAAACTGTCTTTTAAATATTAGGAAGAGCAACTAAAAAACAATTGGAAATAGGTATTATTTCTTTCAGTTATATAATTCATAAGGAATTAATTTTCAACCTGTTCCCGTAATTGAAATAATCTTATTCCAGGAAAAGCAAAACTTAAAAATTTACAGTAAACATAAACAGCAGCATTAGGATGTGCGCGCAAAATCGAATCACACACCCATTACCTGTCAAATTTCATCCGATTTAATGTCCAATCATCTGTCAAATGTTTGCCCTAGACATTGACTGTGGAACACACCCACAACTCTTCACGAAGAAATTCTCATATTTCTCATATCTTTCGATATATTGTTTTTCCCAACCTGTCAATCAGTGGCTGCTAAATCAACCATACTTGACATAATGACAGATGCCCGTCTTGGCACACAAACTGTCACCAGCTATAGGTATATAGCATAATCATCAACTGAATGAAATTTTCATGGAATTTTATTCAGTCATTAAAATATTGTTAGGAACAAAATTGGTTCCCATACGTTGTAATTATTTCGCCAAAAGCCGACACGAGAAATTGTCTGTGTATGGATGGACTGAATGTAATATGCTCGTGTTACAGGTTGTTTTGTGATTTAATTATATGTGATGGCAACAATGTCACGAACAAGATGTGGGGAGTTAATGTTGATACAAGAAGGCGGTCTCTTGAACTTGGTGAAGAATTTTCTAGGTGAAACACTTATTTTCAAGTGCATGGAGTTGCATATTATGTAAATGGCGTGCTTACGGTGTACGAAGTACGAGTAGGTATACAGTTTACTTCCGGTTTTTGTTTTTAATTATAAACTGTTTCACGCTACATTTTTGCAGCAGTGGGAAAGGGTGATGAACCTTTGGATTATTCATTTGGCGGATCACTGGACAATTAATCATTACTCGGAGTTGTGAAGCAGAACGAAGGGAATACAAAAGGCACTTGAGTAAAACTGTTGGTTAATATACGGTATGTAATTAGCACTTTTATTCGAGTGGCAATGATAATTATAGTGGGAAGTTGAATGTGGAAGCTGTCAAAAGATTTATTATTCACTATTAGACGAGGGGGGGCTGTGATGTGAACGTACTAACAATAATCCAAGCAACCGTTTAATTGAAATGAGGTTGCAGAGTGCTCCCTGACTTTGAAGGCAGGGGTCAGATTCTGTAAGGCGAAGCGATCAAACTTTTTCGTTCGCACGAATGGTGGGCCCTATGATACACAAGCAAATTTCTTCATGCGCACGAAAACGTTTGGACGTTTGCCTTACAGAATCTGGCCCCAGGTTTCCCCTTTTTTTTTATTAGAAAAATTCATAAATTCCAAAAAAAAAAAAAAAATCCCCTTTTTCTCCCCTGAGTGAAATTTGCACTTCATTTCATAAGAAAAACTTTACAACTGTAATTGTTTTTAGTAACAAGCTTGAAATATTCATATCACATAAAAATATACCTACATATAACACAATAATTTCCTTTTCTACTATACAAATTATCAAAACGAGTGAATGCATTCAGATGCACAAAAAGTCCTACGTAGACGTTCGATGGGCTGTTTTTTTTTTTTCATGCTTAATATGAAAAATTCATTGTTTGAAGTTTTTTCATAACGAAAATACGTTTTTATTTTATTTTTAAATATTTTACGTTTCACAGAGATTTTTTTTTCCCCCATTTTTTTGTAAGGCTTGTCCCTCTTTTTCCCCTCAATCTGGGACCTCTGGGTTGCACTTACAAGTCACCTAGAGTCTAGAGACTTCCTACCATATACATATATACTCAGTCAATAACTCATCAATCATCAATGAAAACTGAAGCGATAGTTGAAGGTTATAGCCACCGCTGTCATTGACTAGCTCATTCCACTAATATCCGCACCCATTTCACTTTGCAGGAGACTCTAATTTACAACTATGTATGGACATCAATCAACGATAAGTGCCGCGAAGGAAGCCATACCTCATTACACCATCGCTGACCCAAAGAAAAATAAATTTCTTTCTTAATAATCTTTGCGCAAAATTTCACTACCACCTGTCACCTTTGAATGGCTACCCGCCCCTTGACATACACTATACTGCCACCACGGCCAACACTGACTCTCGGGCTCAACACTTTTGCTTGGTAATTTCTCTTCCAGTTCCAATCCACCGGGCGTTCGCAATTTCTTGTTTGATTGATGTCTACCTTGAAGGGACCTCACGTCAAATTATGCTCTTTCACCCAGGCGCACCCAGGCACTAAGTGATTTTAAATTACCACTGACAAAATAAAATAAGAATACGAAGGAAAACAAGAGACAAACAACTTCCACAACAAAATTGCAAAATCAGTCATAGCTAAGAAATTGTAACCCGAAATGTAGGTTAATGGACCACTTCTGTTGCGGTGGTGGCAGCAAAACTGTTGCTCAGTGCCAGATCTGACAACTGACAGTTCAATTGACATATTCCCACACAACATAACTTGTTCGCACGTTGTTGTGGGGACTTTAACAAATACCCGGTCTTGCTTGTACGAGTGAATGGTTGCGCAGATCTGACTCCGACTCCGAGTGACATTCAGAGATTCTTAAGCCCTTTCTCTTTTTTTCTGCCCTTCGCTATGCGGTGATGACACTTTCACGATTTTCTCGTCTCTCGTCGTGATGTTCGTGTAAACTTGAGGTTTGTGGTCCAAGTCCACATGAAGTGTCTCCGAAAAACAAACGATATTCGCCACACCAGGCACACTTATGCGGCAAATTCCAGTTTCTTATGCTTACCTAGATCTAAATTCTAAATCTTCTTGGTGTCACTGTCACCTGGTTCTTTTATTTTGTATTCTTTGTTGCAGACTGAGTCTCGTTTTATGTTCCACAAAGATTGCGAGTCTGTGTCGTCGGTCCGTGTGCATTGCTGTTGGACGTCTTCATTACGATTGTGGCTATGGAATAATGAAACTTGGATTGGAAGTGTCAGCTTTTTCGTGGTGCTGCTGACCCTTAACTTTTGCCACACTTTCGCAATGTTGGAGCAACAATGTAGGACTCGATGTAGTCGCACCGCAAAGCATTGGCCACGAACGTTGAGTTCGTTTACCCAATATAGTGTTGAAGCAGACGGACCATTAATCAACGGCGTTTTGCGTGCGAGTATTGCCATCCTCTTCACTGTGACAGGAGTGGGCTGTGCGTCAGAATTATGCAACAGTTGTTTGAAGAGGAGTGCAAATAAATTAAATGAATTTTTATGTAAACAGGAAATTAGTACGTTTCCCGAGCGGAAACCACTCTGTTGTTGTTTGGGTGCGCTTGCGACGGGAACTGGGTGCAACATTGCAACAATAATAGCCGCCGAATGACAAGTATTTGCAAAATTGCGTATGGTGTCTTTTGAATACATTGAAACGTAGGTGAAGATACAACAAACCGAATAATTTTGTTAAGTTTATGGTACAATCAACTGACAGCTTCAATATTAAACTTCATGCCATTCACTGAATATCCAGTGAAAGCTAAAAATAGGAATTTACATATCTTCCGAAAAAAATCGATGACACCATCCCCAAGGCCCAGCCCAACCCAACACATTCGGATCCTTAAGTCTATCAAAAGTCACCGAAAAGCATTCCAGTCATTCCATGATTTTTTTTTCATTTGCGTTTCTTTTTAACTCCGCTGCGCTGACATCAGCATTACTTGCGCGTGCAAGATCGATGTCTCCCCCTTCTTCAAAATTTGTTTTTTTCTTTCGTTTTTTTATTAAAATTTCAAGTACTTGCCTCGCCTCACCTATAGTGGCGTTATCAAACATCAGATGACCGATTAATATCTCTTGAGCCGGCCACCACATGCATAGTTGGACTCCCCGTTAAATGTCATATGCTGCTGTTATACTAATGACGCGACACTGTGGAGTACCTGCAGTTGAAGCAAATTTATTGACACACTGTCTGGCTGTTAGCTTGACCTTCTGAAGCGTGTTTTCTTTTTTCTCCACCAAACGCGTGATTTATTGGATGCGTGCTTGACATGCAATCATGTTGAGCGGTGTTTACAAGCGGACATTATGATACCGCCGCTGGCAGTCGCAACTCGCAAGTTTTACTGTGGATTGACGGATGTGAGTGACATTGGAACTATGTCATTCAAAGTAGTTCAAGGCTAACGAAACGGTGATGCCATCTCTGTGCAATTGTCTCACTTGACAACACAGTGCTGTCACTTCCTGATTCGAATGTTGTTACAGCTCCTTATGAAAGCCTATCTCTTGCACAACCACTCTGTGCGTGAACATATATCATATCAATTTATTGGCAATGTCAAAACCATCCTGCCACTTACATTTTTTACGAGCCGAACGTTCCCACCAAATGGCTGCAGCCGCCACTAAGGAAGTGAAGCGACAAATCGCGTCTTTCTCACACTCCATCGACCGGATTCCCCAGCATCATTACAGGCGTCGAGAAATCCTCCGAAGAGATGAGCCCACCTAAGATGACAGCGACAGGCGGTCGCATGTAAGTATAGCCATTTGCATTCGCTCTCACTTACACCAGGAAGACCTGGGCTGATTGCAGAGTAATTGTTCCCAATCTACATGGCATTGAGCGAGTGTCATCTCATTAATATCGCAATAAAACATTATTGCATCAGCCAGTAGGAGCTCAGGAATGGGTCAATAGATACAAAAAGTGACTGTCAGCGAGTGTGGTACGGACACTCACTCGCATCGAACAAAGACCAAGAGCGTGGGAAAATGTTTATATTCCGTTCCGATCCCAAACAAATCGTCGACGGCGGCGGCGGCTGCTTGTGCCGAGCCGGAGTCAGAGTCCAAGCCAATGCAATTAAGAACCGCGCGCACAACTGAATAGCTTTAGGGTGCATGTTGTGTGTGCAGCTCATATGAGTCAGCAGAGGCCCATAAAGGGGGGCGCGCAGACACAACTCGTACGTTGTTGTGTTTTGTGTATAGTGTAAGTCATTCATTCATCCGCACTCTCGGGGGGGATTTTCCGCACGGAGCATATGCGCAATTTCATGCAACGTATATCCTTTGTGTCAGAGATCATAGAGTGCCTGCGCCTGGTGATGGTATGGTTGGTGACCAAGTGTTTCATGGAGCCATAACTACATGAGCTGCCTATAGTCGCAGTAAAACGACACACGAGAAGTTGCATGTTTTTGTTTGCATGGTGACGACGACATGGATGCCAACGACGCGACGCGACGGTCGACGATTGGACATTTTGATGATGCTGCTAAATCATGTCCCTTGAGGGTTGATAGAGCGCACAAAAGCAAACCAGGCGCCACAGAGTCCACCTTTCACTTTGAGGATTGACAGAAGAATTGCAGTTAATTGGCAGAGCGTTGCGGTAAGGTTCTATTTTGTTTGGCTAGTCTGGCGATTAGGCAAGGAGTTAAGGATCATCCTTGTGTAGTTTGTTTTTCTCGACGATGGTATAGAATATCTCACACGAAGGCTTTCGGTCTTGGCCGGTGTTGTTTTCGTAAAAGAGCCACGGTTGCGTGTTATACAACAAGCAGTATGATTTGAAAGACGAGATGACTGTTATTATTTCTAAGGGCTTATGGGACGTGTTTACGAAGTGACCGTGTCGAATGTGTAGAAAAGGTTACATATTGACGATGCTTTTGGTTGAAGATTTCATGCACGCAACCGGGAACTACAAAGAAAATTGAGAAAATGTTTCTCTCCTAGGTCTTGGTTGCCTTGCAAAATTGTTTTTTGTCTTCGAAGTTAGAGCGTATTCAAACTGATCCAAACCTTCCCATCGCATCAAACAACTGCGTGTAGAAGGAGTAGCGCAAATAAAAAAAAGGAAACCTACATAACTTTCTGTTTCGTTATTCACAATCCCCAACATAAAGATGCGTTTCGTTCGCAAAGCCACGAATACAAAATTCGTTTTAACCTCAAAAACGAAAAGTCACTGTAAATTGTTTGTGCAAATTCATTGAACCTCGAGAACATCTGCGACCAAATAAAATGTATCACGTCACCTATCGCGATAGAAATCGCAACTAGAAACTGAAAATTCTTCGATCGAAAATAAGTTCATTCGAAATGTCAAAATTTGATAACATTCAATTTTGCACATTTTTGTGTTAAAAAATTGTCTGCACAGAGTAAAACGAAACGAGAAACAAACATCTTTCTTAATATATAAAAACGTTCGTGCGTATGTATGACCGACGATAGCGGCTGAACCACTGAAGCTTTAACCCTTATATTTACACCATATGTTTGTGTGGTGCTCCGGATGGTTTATGTTTATTTTAGACCCTATAGAGGGCGCTGGGGTCGCTTTTTGAAAATTCTTATTTATGGACCGATTTGGCTCAAATTAACACCATATAACACTTAAAACAAAAGAAAGCTTTTGCCAAAATTTGGACCCGATAGGTGGCGCTGGGAGATATTTACGACAAGTTAGATTTCCCTGCATATCAATTTTGTATCAACAACATTAAATTTAATTGTAATAATATAGTTGGCGTTGGTTGTTTACACTTTTTTGAATTTGACATTTCCGTAATTCATATTTCATTTAGCTGCACAATTTTTTGACGAAAACTCCAAATTAGTTTTTAATCAATTTTAAATAGGTAAATAAAATTTCCATTCGATTTCCGGCACGAATAACAAAACCGAGGAAAATGTTCTTACTGGGCCAAATTTTATGATTCTTCTTTTGTTTTGTTCGTATTGGTGTATTTTAGGTAGGTATAGTCTTAAAAGATAAATTTTTGGACCCAATAGGTGGCGTTGTTGTCGATCTCCGAAACTGCTCAACCGATTTCAATGAAACTTCGTGGATGTATATTCTTCGTTCCCACTTGAAGGCTAGGATACTTTTGGACCTGATAGGTGGCGCTTTTGGGTTAGGTAGGCGCAGTGGCTTAGTGGTTAGTGTGTTGAACTACTATGCTAGGGGTCGGGGTTCGAATCCCGCAAAAACCTGAATTCCAACTTAGGGTTTTTTTCACTGCGCCACCACTCGCCAACGTCTGACAAACATCCGAGAGTATGACTGTCTTGAAAGAGCTTCTCAATTAGCCGTTTGGAGTCGGCATAAAATTGTAGATCTCTTCCATTCGTTCCAAAAAATGAAAACTCACACAAAACGAATGGTTGTGAGAAGCTAGGCCTAGGGTCTCTCCGGACCTGTTGCGCCAACTATTTTTTTTTTTAGGTGGCGCTGTTGCCGATCTCCGAAATAGCTCTACCGAAATATACTATAGTTTCGGACCCTATAGATGGTACTTTGCAAAACAGGATAGGAGAACGGTTTGTGGAAGCATTAAAATTATTAATGGACATTGTCCAAATGAAGGACTTTGCTAAATGTGAGCAGGACTTAATACGAAAGGTATGAGCAAATCCGGGTGGGTACAAATACATATAAAAAAGACTGACGTCCGTATGTGCGCACTCATAACTCGGGAACCGATCCTTCAATTTTTATGATTTTTGGTTTAAATTTGCATGGTCCCAAGGAAGGACATTTATGCTACTTTTTGTCGTAAAAACAAAACTTTATGGGGATAAGTTGAATTTTTGAATTCTTTGGATGTTCCGGGCTTACATCTATACAATTGAAAGTCGGCTCGATTATAATTTTGTTGCGCAACCTCAGTACACCGAGACTTTGTAACAGAACGCGTTTGATTTGGTGGTGAAGGATCCCAAATCAAATGCCATGCAAGTGAAGTGACGATTTTGAGTGGAATATCCAAAGGCAAACACTCTCATTCCGCAGATTCCGCTTATTCAAAACGATTTGCCATTCGTATTTAAGCGACTTAAGTTTCCTGTGCGTCTCGCTTTCACAGTGACAAATAATTTGTTGCAAGTATAATCGATGGATGTTTGTGCATTTGTAGCATCAATCTTGGATTACCATGTTTCTGACATGGTCAATTTAGTGAAAAGCGGAAGGTTGGCCGAAACGTCAAAATCATTGCGGTTTGATTGAAACAAATCAACATTGCTTTTCGTCATTTATTTCTATTGTATTTAATATAACTTTTGAATGAAGCATTTTAATTGGCCGAATTACTTAAATTAACAAGCGCATTGTACATGCTCGGAATTATTATTTTCATTACATTAACAAATTTGGGCGGAACGAAGTTTGCCGGGTCAGCTAGTACCTCCATAAAAAGTGAAATTTTCTAATGTTCAAAAGAGATGTGACATTTGACATCTAATTGGATTCTATGGGCGTGATCGAGTGTAGAATACGGAGGACGATGCGCTTTCAAATATATACCTACTTCTGATCTAATACACAAACCATATAATGGTCGTATGACATATAATTGCATTGCCTTAAGCTGAATTACTCACACAGAATTGTTTTAATTACAGTTTTCCCATAAATGTCAGCATCGTCTCCCACGAGATTTAGATTTTCCAAAGTGGCAGCATTGTCCTTTGTAACATGAATTTTAGTTGAAAACTTGCGATAAACTTTCGACTCTACTGTAAACAAGGCAAAAAAATGTAAACAAAGCACCAACAACTCTGCCAATTGTAACAAGTGAAGTAGAAGTCTTTGTAAACAGACAGTTGACAGCAAACGTTATCAAGAGACGATTTATTTTTTAGTTCAGAGCAGGAGCACCGAACTGAGCTCGAGCATTATAAACGCGCTCCACCTCAAGCTCAACCGAGCGCGCTCAGATCGTTCTGATATCTGATGTGTTTATGAAACACACTTGTGCAAAGCTGACATTATGGCATAAATTGAATATTTATTAATTTTTGTTTATTAAATTGGTTTACCTTCAGTGGCAGAATAATAAGGCTCGTCCGCCATTTCAACTATTTTGTATATTCTTTTTTTTTTTTCTGTCAAATGTGACTGTCATTCTGCATTTACACCATCACACATTGCTAACACAAAAATTTAATGGGATCCGGGATGCCCAATACTAAATAGGCGTCTGACTGAAAGGCACATCATTACCCAACACGCAAAAAAACGTGTATTTTGGTCGGCCATTTTGATTACGTGTAGGAAGTATAGAAAAGCTCCGCTTGTTGATATTTTTATAGCGTTGGTTAACGAAATTTCGCGTTCCTATACAACAAAATGGCTTCCGGAAGTGATGAATGGACAATTATTTATTTGTTTCGTATAATTGATTGATGTATTGTTGGTTCAATTTACTGAAACTTTACGAGCATTGACTGCGGACTAACGAACGTCTCTGTCCCGTGTCGTGTAAAAATGCGCGTGCGTGTTGGTGTAAATGTACTACTATTGTCGGTATGGATATGTATGATCAGCTTTTTACTCAGCATGCTCAGTTAATTTACTCTGAGCTCTGAACGAAAAAAGAAACACAAATTCTGTGTATAAACTAAAAAAGAAACACGAACTTTTTGTATAACAGTTCAGGTTCAGCTCTAAACTAAAAAAGAAAAACGCCAAGGGATATCGCCAACAGATTATTTTTTGTACACCTGTCAAAGTGAAAAATTGGTAAGTAAAATACTTAAAAACTCAGAAATAGCGATTGATTTATGTATCTATAAATTATATTTTTTTTTGACGAGGAAAATGAAAATAAACTAACCCCCGTATTAATACAAAAATGTTCACAAATAAGTTAGCTATAAAACGTCAGATAGCATACACAAATTTGACGTTGATTCTAAGTACAGAGTTGATAGCTTTTACGCAGTATTTTTTAAGATGGCGGTAAATGTTTAGCATCGGTGCAAATGCTATAAAACTTATGAAGAAAATAACATATCAAGTGATGTTACATATCCTTAATCAGGGAGCGGTAAGAAGGTTGTTACAAGTTTGTTACCACTCATGTCACCTTGACATGAAATTCCAAATTCTACAAATAATATCTTCTAGAAAATATGTATGATGGTTAAATATAAATAAATGCTAAAAAGCTTCTGCACTTTTTAGGTATCTGGTAATCCCGCTGCAGTATTTCGATATTTTAAGTAAACGTCAGCATAAAGTTGGTAGCATTGCACATTAACATTTAATTAAACATTTTGACCTAGATCGATGTCGAATTAATTTATTAATTTGTAATAAGCCATTAAAAGTAACTGATTACAAGAATTACGATTTGAGTACTCGTATAACAGTTGCGTGGATTTCGCTATGGCAATCTGGTTTTCGCCCAATGGGTGCGTTCAGGATTAATCTTTATATGGCCGTAATTTAAAAGAGATCAACATAGATCTCTGGCTAAATTATATACATTTTAAATACTAAATTTCTGTGTCATTTTAATAAATTCTATCATTTTTGCTGGTAAATGTAGTCTCAATCTATTTGCGACCGACTTCGTTGCATCTGACACTTAAAAATATTTGCGATTTGCCAAACAATATAAAGAATGCAAATAGTTGCCTGTACTAGTCAAAATCCTTTCTAAATTACAAATAGAGCTCTCCAAAGCTGTGTATAGACCACGGAACCAAATCAAATACACCATAAAATAAATTTCCCCATTAACGTCAAACTGCTTAATTTATTGGCTGATTATAAAAACTGATTTAAATTGCTGTCATTTCAAGTGTTTACTAGCCAGGGGCTAAGGACTACATTTAAATTATGTTTCAGTTGAACTGATTTATTGGGGCGTTACCTCTTAGACAAAAACAGAACCTGACACTCTTATACGGAAATGGGATACAAAAAAAAGACTATAACTGGCTACTGATCGATACTTTGTATTTTTCTATTTCAGTGCTGAAGCTTTAATTACGACTATTGAAGGTGCAGTCTTATCACTTGATTTATGTGTGAAGTCTGCATTCGACCGTAAAATTAATTGCTTATTTAAATTCGATGAATATGTTATTGAATTGGCGGTTGATTTATTGAATTAAAATGAACGAGCAACACATTTTCTAAGAGGCGTTGGAGCTAATGCAAGTGTTATAAGGAATTAGCTGTTGCGGTACTCACTCACAAACCACATAAAATGCGGTTTGTTCCGCTTTTTCTTCAAGTTCCCATAATACATCTGCGACAGCAAAGACCGGCTGTCACTTTATTACTGCATGCACTTCGGACATCATTATATAAGTTTTTCTGAAACTTTCTTTGAACCAGCTCTTTGGATATTGAAAATCGCTGTGGTCCGGCCTAATGTCGCCATTAGCATTCACATCTATGGTTTATGGTTGGACTGCATGGAATCGATACCAATAAATACCACGCACAAAAGCATAATACGGCGGAAAACGATTCCACGAAGAAAACACCCAGCACTGGGAGGTGTGAAATATCATTTCGGTTGTATCTTTATATAGCGGAACTAATGAAGCCATGAAAAAGATGTAACTTTCATTCGTTTCCCTAATGAAACATTTAAAGTGGAAACGTCACTGACTTATAACCACAATAAGCCATCCAAATGTGCAGCATTCTCTATGATGATTCTGATCTTCTTCTTGAGACGGCCTTTGAATAGATCAATGCAGCAACCAGAATGATCGAACACCACCACCAACATGACCACCACTGACACAGGCGAAAAAAAAAACAAGTTTTCCATTTAGAGATCCATCAGTTACACCGTCATGTTCATCCGCTTAAGGCAGCCGCATCACGATGAAGATGAATAACCTACTAAAGATGTGGGTCACAGAAGCCGCTTGATCTGGGAGTTGAAAAGTTTTCATTTTCAAGGTACACCGATACCCATACCTACTGAATGGATATGCATTTTTTTTCCGGGTCTTCTCACCGTGATGCGTGCGTGATATTCGATTTGCGGCCGGTCCACCATACCGGTGGTTGGAGGTGGAAAGTGAAAGCACAATCAAAGCGAATTTATTATGTGACAAGCATATTTCACGGTTTAGGGATTTTAATTTAAACCATGGCCTGGGCTTATCGGGTTCCCCAAAAGGAGATGTTGACCTGCGGTGTATTGAGTGAGATATGATTTTTTAAGTGGTCGTGAAATTGATGAATGAGAGCTTGAAGGAGTGAAGTGAAACTTTTGAGGAATTATGGATTCACATGATAAGGAGTAAAAGTTGTTAATTAAGAATGCTTTAGTGAAAGATTGCGTGCTAATTAAGGTAGATAGGTAGTAGGATTGCGTTCGCAATGGGTTCCGGGCAGAGTATAGCAATAGTCTGTTGCCAATATTTTAAATATAATTGCCAGGGGCTATGTGAAAAGTTTGGTTATGGACGAAAATCCATTACAGTACTGTCAAAAGTTTGAACTAAGTCGCGTATTTTAACCCTCAACCCCTTTTCCTTTAATGTAGGCATGTTGAGCCGTTGAGATCACACTATCATGAAGCCGAATGCGCATAAAAATGTTCAAAAGCTTTTCGAAGGTTTTCAGGATGAAAAGATCTCAGTAACTTCTATTCAAATTTACCATTAAAAAATGTCATTACTTACAGACAGTTTGACAATAATTGGCCGGAGGGCCCCAAGGCCTAGCTTCGCGCAACCATTCGTTTTGTGTGAGTTTTTAATTTTGGAACGAATGGAAGGGATCTACAATTTTATGCCGACTCCAAACGGCTAATTGGGAAGCTCTTTCAAGACAGTTATACTCTCGGATTATTGTTAGACGATAGCGAGAGGTATCGCAGTGGAAAAACCCCTAAGTTGTAATTTGAGTTTTTGCGGGATTCGAACCTCGACCCCTGGCTTAGGAGTCCAACACACCAACCACTAAGTCACTGCGCCTACAAGCAGCTGTTATTCTGGGAAAAAAAAAATATGCCTTCAACACCTACTATAACTAGTTCAGTATTTTTTTTTTTTTTTAAATCTTGCGACACTTTTGCACAAACCCACTTCTTGTTCTAATGGTTTAATTAATTTAATAACCGCGCCATCGAACAATGAAATCATTACTTGTAATTGAAATGCACAAATAAAACATGTTTACACTGCACAAATCCAGCAGCAGTTGTGTGTGTCGCTAACGACATTGTTCCTCATTCCAAAGTGAGCCGTAGTGGTATTTCTGGAAAATGCTGTAGAACAAGTATCTTGGCCACCGTACAGTACGGCACCACCAAGCGATACTGTCTTTTTTTCTGTACAAAGAACAAACCCAAACCACTTTTCACCTGATCACCTGATTCGTGTGTAGGATTTCTTCTTTCATAATATTAATCATCGATTGCAATTTATATCCTTTTGTGCTCCACTGCAGCATTTGATGCCGTTGGCTAAAATTTAAATTTGCCACAGTAATTTGGTGTGTGCTTTTTCATAATAAAATATCCATTGTTCGCAGGTGGTTGGCGAAGGTGTGGACACGAAGTAGGTGTTTGGGGAACGAATTGGTTGGAGGAGGAGACGGATTTGCAGGAGAGTGTGGTTATGGTGGAATAAAAATTCGAGGCAATGTAAGGCGGTCTACGGAAAAGGGATAAAAATGTTGTCAAAAAAAAAAAAAGTGAACGACTGTGTCGCACGGAACTTTCGCGTTCAGCAAAAGTTGGTTGGTTGTTTTCTTATTTTATTAGATTGATGTAGGTTAAGATGTAATAAGCAATGCTAGAAAAAAGTGGTTCATTAAACATAGGAAAATTAATAGTGTTAAATTAAATTCACTGGGTTATCCAATGTGAGTTTTTAAAGTTTGAAGCTCTTAGTAACCGGCAATTGTCGCAAGTTCTAGTTATTTTACAAGCTCTTACACTTTACAGGATTTTTGAGTACGAGGACAAACGTAGTACGTGTTTCTGTTTTTTTGATCTGTTAGAACATGATTTTATTTTTGACTGGAATAGATTAATGACGAAAGTTTAAGTTGTCAGTGCTTGCAGGTAGTATTCGTGATAGATCGATATCTTTGCATAGAAATTTATGGATATGTAAGATCTTGGATTTGTTTTCGAATTTGAATTATCAGTATTAAACTGAATATGTTGGTTCATTTTCTTAAGCAATATGCTTCTTTCAATATTTACCACTACGGTCATAAGTCCTCAATTAAGGAATGAGGTCAACCTTTGAAGTGCTAGATTTCCGACCGCCCTTACTTAATTGGAACAATTTTTAAAATTAGAGGAGAAATGGTACGGTTAAACTACAGGCCTCATCAAAGTGAAGGAGAGGGTATCTGCACACTCTGTAATCTACAGGAGAGGGAAGATATAAAACACTTTATAGGAGTATGTCCAGTCCTGATTGAGATAAGACGCGTTTACTTTGGAAAAAATACTTTACAAAACGAAGATATAACTGCCTATCTCAATGGGCTAGACTGGATGGTCTTATACGAATATTGTAGGGAAGCGCTGTCATATAGGGCGAGAATCTTCAATGAAAATTTTTAATCAGCTGCAGTTATCTGTTTTGGGCATTGCTTTTTTTTTTGAAGTACTTGAACCATATTTTTTGTTTTAACTAAACTAAAAGTCACGAATCCTTATTTCTGTTTTTAACTAAACTAAAAGGCAAAAGATTTCAAATTGTATTTTAAATAATCTTAAAGTCATAAGAGTACAAAATATGTTTTAACTAAACTTAAAGTCCATAAAATGTAAGTTTTGCTTCATCATTCTCACCTTGCACTCTAAAACCAAAAAAATAAATAAATAAAGGTTAATGTAAAACGTAATTAATTTGCCTCTCTGGCAGACGACATTAATATGTCATGTCTAAATAATTGTTTATTATTAGCAAAAATAATGTATTAATTAATTTTGTTAACTATAAATAAAAATTAAACTAAATTAAACTAACTAAAAAAAAAAAAACTAACTATTAAACTGAATATAACGATGAACGAGTGTGGGGGTGCAAATGAAGTGGGATATTCTGATTGTGTAAACTCCAAGTGGTTGGAATTATTTAAAGGTGCATATTAAAAATGGTTGAAAAAAAGTAGAAGTGGGTTATATTTGCTAAAAATAAGTTTTGCGTTGCTTTTATTGCATTAATGGCAGTTGAAATTTGAATTTTAAAGTACGGTATTGAGAAGTAATAAAAAAAAACGGTTTTAATCGAACTTTTTGAGAAAAACTAAATACGGGATCTTGTTTAGAATACTGATATTATCTTTAATATGTATTTTGACCAAATTCGTTAGAGCTGTTTTTTGTAAAATTTGGTAGACAAAACAGTAAACAATATTGCAATGCTTAGTTTGAAAAATACTACTGCTTAACTATTTAGCCGAAAACCGATTATAAGTTATTGTTCGCGATGTAATCTTTACATCGTTTTTAAAGTCTTATCGAAGTCAAAAATGGAGTTTTCGAGATATGAGCGGTTTTTAAGATTAGCGTTTTAGGTGATTCATTAAGAACATCAATTTTACTCTAAGTTTGGATTTTGGTCAAAATCGTTATTGCCGTTTTCAGAGGTAAATTAAGGAATACTACATTTTTAAAAAATGTCTTTTTTCAAAAATCGATTTTACGATAACACAGAGAAAAACTGAGTTTGCCATTAAGTTAGAAATGACGATACTACCCTATAAATTAATTTTTGTTACAATCGTATGGACCGTTTTCAAGATATGTCCATATTTCAAAAGTCCCTGCGGTATTCGATTTTTTAGCGAAAAATTGAGTATGCAGTCATGTTAACCTCATCTACTAAAGCTCAAATCATACTGGTATACAAATTTTATATGGGAAGTGAGTACCATTAATATTGAGGTAAACTTGAAAAAAAAAATCGAACCCGAACTGTAGACCCACAAACTAAAAACCGAAGATTGAACGAAATCCGGGCACCCGTTTAGGCTGTCGGCCTCGGGAGAATACGGACACACAGACGTATAGACAGACAAATGTACAGAATTTTGCGACCCACTTTGTTGAGTTGTCAGAATTGCTTAACATCTCGAGTTCGAAATTTTGCACGAACACAATATCATTTTCTTAATACGTAATCGAGAAAATTAAAAATTTATTTAGCTAGAGGTAGACAAAGAGCCTTGTGAGGCTGAAGCAAGAAAGAACAAGCAACTTGTAAGCAAAGCTAAGGTTAATTCTGGGGAACAAACTGTTTAAGGTCCGACCGTTTAAGTAAACCGACACCCACTTTATACCTTCATTTCCGAGAAACTTGGCTAAAAATGTGCAAAAGTGGGGAACCGCAACTGAAGGTATAATAACTTGAAAGCTGTGACTTTGTGAATTGATTTCTGAAAATTTGGCGCGAGTCTTCCTCTTTATACATGGTAAATAAAGAAGCATCACCCTCCAACGACCGAGAGTTTGAAAACTATTCCGTACTATACCTCCCGCGGTTGTACTACCCCTCTTCAACAGTTTCAAAGGGGAATTATACCACGCCAGGTAATCCTTCTTCCACGGACCATAACACCATTGCACTGCAAAGACAAGTTCAAAACAAAAGCCTTCCAGCCAACTCGATATACAAAGTCTCTGCCACAGTTTAAGAGCATCCCAGTGCTGCTGGTCGTATCGTGTTTTGACCAACCAACAACAACGCCAACATATTTATGTAAAACGTGATCTGGCCATTGTCATTTGCCGATTCCGATTCTAAGACCAACCGGAGAGCCTTGCCCGGACGCTATTGTTATACGTAGTCGCTGTATCCCTTACGGGCTGCTATCACTGCTAATCATCTCTTTGGCTGTTGTGGACTCTTATTTCTTCGAAGTCCATAACCATGACTAAGGACTAGGCGCAATTTGAGCCTCCACCACGGTATAGGGCAGCACAACAAATGATGGCCACAGCGTATCATATTCTCTTGCAGAATGTTCCCAGTAAATAGATGCCAATGGTGGGCCTGCAAGAGGTGGGAATGCGGGAACGGGAATTGCGGATGATCCTCCAGATTTCGCCCGCCTTCTTGGGGGTAAATCATAGTTTACGGTACGTTACAGATCATTCTTTGTTTCGCTTGATGATGGCTGCTATGAGTATATACGGCGACCGGAAGAACTTGTAATTTTACGGCTAACGATTGTGTGGTTCTTAGGGGCTTTTGTGTGCGCTCTTGCTCTCAATCTTGCATGTTATGCTTGAGTTAAGGGGTTTATTGTTTTCGCTTTGAATCAGATTCGCCTCTGGGACTTGAGAAACTTTCAAAGTTGTTGTTTCTGGTGGATGACTTGCAAAGAATTTTGTATTTATTTTTTTTTTTTTTTCGGCTAGCCTTTGAAGGTTCCATGCGAGAAGATTCGACTTCAAGTGGAACGTAGCAGGTCCGGCTGTGAAGTGACTAATTATGCGATCACCCACAGACAATGGATACGAAATACGAATATCGCACTGCAATCATTTCGCTCGCATTCAATTGCGCCTGTGTATATGAATAAGTTATGAGTCATTGACCAAGTTATGCAGCAGTGGTGGTAGTTTCCACTCCACTTTGATAAATTATATTGATAATTTCATAATGACTTCCGTCCCATATACGTACGCGGTATAGGTTGTAGTTTATAACGAAAAACAAAACGAGAAACAGTTCAAGGTGAAGCCTAATGATCACTTGAGGTGAAGCTTGGTTATAATTCTGGCTAAGATTGATGTGGCTTTTGAGATGGCAATGCTAATCGAATTTAATTGAAATAATTATTTTGACACGCTGAGAGCTGGTTTAATGGTTCCACCTCCAATTACTCATCTGGGTGACCTAAGGTATGGCTTTGGCTTTTTGTGGTTCTGTGACATTCAAGGAAAATTTTGCAAACGCCAATGTCAGTTCGCTGGTCAGCGCTTTTGTTTTTGAAACTCAATTATTGACTTTGAGCATTGCTAGTGTGTGTGTATGGAAGCAAATTATAAGGAAGGTCTAAAGTAGGAAGGTTGCAATTTCAAAATATTGCGGTTACTCAAGGAATTCGATTTGTGGAAAGAGGCAGAGCAGATTCCTGCCGAGGAATTTTTAACTTAAGAAGTCAAATTTATGGATTTGTCGTCGCTCAGTAATTGGGCATCTCTGTGAATATTTTGGGCTGACTTGATGCTGATTGTGCCCTAAATACTACTCAAATCGAATAATTTCGCGATGGAGCCTATTTCTGCCTCAAAGACTTTGTTTAAAAGCAACAAATTCAAATTAAGACAGATCAGCAATCGGAAGATATTGCACGCACTAAAATTGGTTGTTAGTGCAGGTTTAATCTGCGATGTTGGCATTCCGCCACCCGTCAAATTGGGCTCATTCAATAACCTAGTTGTCTCAGGTCGACTATATTGGTTTATGGCGTTTTTCATTGAAGATCCGACAGAATTGCCCCTAAATTCAGAATTTTTCTTTTCTAAAAACACAACAAACATTTCAATCTGACATTTTGCTGGTGTGTTGGTCAGTTCAGGACAATTCTTTCAAAAGACCCAGGATACTTCTGTCGTTGTTAAGAATAGACCTGAAATTTCCCTTTTGTCTGCACTACTAGATTTGATATTTTAATAGAAACGGCAATTCTTGTCCTCAATCGAAAACGCCATTAGGGTCGATGATTCCTGAAGGTAAAAACTAGATAAGTCGGTAACGTCACCTTTTCTAAGTCAGCCTAATAAAGGAAATATCTACTGAGTACTCAGTCAAGAAATTCGGGACTAGATTCGGCAGCTATACCCCTCCATAAACGTCAAATGAAAAAAATGCATAAATGACCAATCTGGGGCAATAGAAACTGAAACACAGCAAGTCGCCCAGCTGCCAGACTTTCTCCACTAGATTCTTGAACGTCCTCATTAGTTTCATCTCGAAAAGGTAGGCAAAGGCAAAACATACACCAAAATTAGAGAAACGAAATCAAATAAACCGTCACTTCCTAGTAACCGTTTGAGGAATCTAACAGCCAGCTGTCAGTTTGAAAAGAAAATATACCCAGTTTAACGAAATTTGTTGAACTAAAGTGTTCAGGAAGTTTAAATGAGGCCAAAAGTTATAATCTCTTGTCGTACAAAGACAAAACGCAGAATAGTCGTTAGCCAAATTTGCTTATATATATAGTAGAAAAAACCCTAAGTTTGAATTTGGATTTTTGCAGGATTCGAACCTGGGACCCCTCGCTTAGTCGTCCAACACACTAAACACTAAGCCACTGCGCCTGTATTTGCCACATAAAATACAGCTTCAGGC
Organism: Cheilosia urbana; assembly: GCA_946477585.1. NCBI lineage: Eukaryota > Metazoa > Arthropoda > Insecta > Diptera > Syrphidae > Cheilosia > Cheilosia urbana. The sequence goes on along the minus strand of OX297854.1, from coordinate 9,395,801 downwards.
GTTGAATCGAATTTAGATCGTAAATATCGTAAAGTTCAACGCGACGCCTGAGTAGAGCTACTTTCTACTATCACGCGCGTTTAACAACTTTGGAATTTCGAAGTGTTCGATTTGAGGTTATGGAGTGTGCCGTTTATAGTTGGAATAGCACAGATCTGCTTATGTTTATCTTTTAAAGGGTTATTTGATGTTTGATATAGTGTAGATTTTTTGGAGGAAAAATATTAATCAAGGGTTTTCTACCCGTATTAAGAATTTTTTTTTTTGCTTTGATATATATATTTAAATATGATTTTCTTGTATTTTGTAGAATCGTTTTTCAATTCGTGCATAAAAATTACAGCTAGAAGAAAAAAGGGAGTAGACTTGAAATTGTAATTCTGCTCTAAATTGGTATTTTTCAGCCAAAAAACAAACTAAACTTTTAGTCTGTCATACTGTCATACAGCATTTCGTTTTACAAAATTATTACTCGCGTGATTTGGCATTTAAAATCGTAAAATTTCGATTAAGCGTGTCAAAGCGCGTCGACGCACGCACACGTTTAACGTCGAATTGTGAATTGGGCATTTTTTCGAGCAGTTTGCACAAGCAAAGCTTGCAAGTTTTCTACAATTTCTTGAAAATTAGGAAACAAAACAAATTAAATATAGGTGGATAGTACGTTAAGTTATAAAAAAGAATGAATAAAATAAAAATGAATTTAAAATGAAAAATAAACTTGCAATTAGCTGTCAAATCAACGAATGAATGAATGAAATGATGACGTTTGTTTAATATCGTAAAAGTATACCTTCCTATAGGTACAAAAAGTATATTTCAGTTAAAGTTTTACATCGCATAATGAGCAATATATTACTCCAGCTAATTTATCCTTTGATTGAGACAACACGTCTTCAATTTATTAAATGTCAGCATTTAAATTAAATACTCTTTGATTTCCCTTTTTACCCAAAATGCGTACCTATCAAAGATTACAAATCATATAGCACAACTCTTAATTAAAACACTCTCACCGCACGCGCATTTGATACGTCAAATAAATGATTCCAACCAATCGCAACGTCACAGTAAAAAATGTCATCGAACAGAATCAGTTTTCTTGGAAAAACTAATTGCTGACATAAATGTCATGGTTCAAGGAAATATTGACGATTTATCGATTGAATCTCAATAGATGATGGAGTAACATTAAGTTTCCCAATAAGAAGAAGAGAACACCATCAACCGAAAAAAAAAGTGTCTGTTCATTTCCTAGAAGGTTGCATCAGCAACCGAAGATTATAAGTTTTGTTTTTCTTAACTGAACCTTATTGTGCCGCAAGACACACCAGACACCACGAGACTTGCATTACGCTATCGACTTTATGCAATTACCTACCGTTAATTACTGCAAACGAATCAATAATTCATATTTTCCTTCGCTTAGCCATGTTGTACTGCTTAAAGCAGTTATGCACATACGTATAGAGTACCACAAGAAGCAAACCGCAAACAATTCCTAGGCGGAATGAAATGGAACAGCATGGGTACCCGTGTAGCACGGACTGACAAATCGAAAAAATCCAGTCTACCGATTGCAATTAAATACAATTAAAGCTCTTCATACTCGTTGCAATCAATTAAGGTGACGAAATCAATACGACTGCGCAACGCAACTGAATCTTAATCGGACGGGGACGACGACGACGCACACGCGTGCTTAAAACATTCTGCGCGCATGCGCATTGTTCAGTGTTCGCCTCGGGTATCGCGTTCTCTGAACTTCTCGGCGGCATGGCGAAGGATTCCTGCGAGCTGCGACAAGTGACATTTCACCACCACCAACGCCATTGCTGCACTGCACTGATATTCTTGGTCGTGTAACATGTCTGGCGTGCCCCGCCGAGGGATTGGCCGTGGCATGTGAAAGGTCTTGCGAATGGGGCAAGCAAGAACGCACAATAATTTTAGAAAGGGAACAACAAGTGCAATTGCTTACAGGCCTGGTGAATTACTTATGACGGAGACGGGATATGTCGATGTGAAGATGAAAGACGTTTAATTGAAGCAAACCCCACTGACAGGCACTGAATGTCAAGCCGACTGACATTGAGAGCGTAACTTCGGAGCTTTTGACCGGCGAATCTTCTTTTGAAGTTTCGCCGCTCTGAATGAGGAGTTTGCTTTGTAATAGCTGCACCTGATGTGGGTGGGGCTGATGCAAAGAAGTAACGAGTTTGACAGTTGTACAGAGTTCACTTAAATTAGGGTGCGGCCTGATTTCGTTTGCATTTTTAAGAGTAACCACCTTATTACAATCAGTGTGGTAGTATGTTTCTCGCATTTGATCTGCACGATGTGAAAACATCGATCCATGTCCTACTACTTTTTAAAAGAGCAATAAATGTATGCCTGTGAGCAAAGCGCTTAATTATTATACATCGTTTCGAAAAGCCAAATAGCCAAATTAAACATTCAAGTTCCTAGGTTGGAAATTTTGTTACAGTTTGACAAATGTAGTGCCAAGTTGATTGCTAAACTCGTTTAACCTCATTAACCTCTCTTAATATAGTTTCTTTTTTTTACTTTTGAGTTGAAAACAAGTAGCAGTGCTGTTGCTGTCGCTGTACCCTGTACTTGGAATATTTTGTAATGCATTTAGAAATACATAATCGAAAAAGTGCTGCCAAATCGTATATATAAATAGGCGAAGGCAAATATTTAAGTCACTTTCACTGGCTTAAACACAACACATTCAATTGATTTTTGTTGATAAGATTGTGCAGAGATGTACCTAATGCTGTGTGTAATTTGTTTTCCAATATTTTGTATGTAAGAATGGCAACTTTAATGGTAGAATTTTATAATATTAAAATGGTTATTAAGAACGAGTAAAATAATTTACAGCAAGTATTAATAGAAGAAGTAGGCATTGCCCTATCTGGACGGTTCTTTTTTAAAAAATTGCATAATATAAAATGTTTCTTACGCCCATTTTTTAAGGGGGTTTTTGACTCAAGTGCATAATTTTACTAGGAAATGTGTTCACAGAATATGAAATGGTTAGATCAAAAATAATTGTCCAACCCAAACATTTTTGACATTCATTTTAGGAAAGTTTTTAAAGATTGGGAAATTTGTCAGAAAACCAACACAATGGGCGGGTTCCACTGCCCGCTAGACGTCTAGCACAAAATATCCCAGATGAAGGAACGCTCGCGCTAGAACACAAGCGGCATCAGCGGAAGTCTCCACTACAATTAAATAAATGATACGAATATCATAAAAATAATATCTGAATTGCTATTTTATTTACATTACTACCAATTTTATCACAATTACACTTGCTCGGATTCGTATTTATTTTCATTTTGTAAACGATTTGCACGTTTTCTTTTGACAGGTCGCTTTTTTGTTTCCTCAATGCAGCGGGTAGTTTTGCGCTAGATCGAGAAATTTCCCTGAAAGGGATATTTCACAAAAAGTGCCCGATGTCTATCGCTAGTGGTGAAATGTCAATTTTTTTTATATGAAGATTGACATGTCGCTAGTCATCTTACGGGCAGTGGAACGCGGCCATTTAGTTTTGTGTGAACAATGTCCATAAGGTTAAAATGGAGGAATTTTTACAGACCCACATTGATTGATGGTTATCGATAACTGTTTTCAGTTGCCCAAAGGCAACTCAAGATTTACCATAAATATTTCATTTGCAATCGTTTTGCAACGTTTTACTTAAAGTGAAAGGGCTCCAAACCTTTGAACTAAACCGTCAACCCGTTACTTTTAAATGAAAGGTATACTCGAGCGTGTTTAACGCATAATGCGTATACATTTTCATTATGTAAATCGGTACAGAGCTTTAAAATTTACCATGAAACATAAAATTCATGGTTGACTTTTTTTGAGCATCAGAATCGTGTATCAAAAATCTACTAATGGTAAGATTACAAACCAAAATTACCTCTTATCAGCTGTCAGTTGGCAAATCGTGTGTTGCTATAGAAAAATGGTTATCAATTCTGAAAACAAACCTCTTAACAAAACGCTTTTAATAATTATAACTGTCGTTAAGCAAAATGTAAAATAAGTTTGATATCGTTAAAGCCTGCCCCGAAGTAACAGCCAGATTATCGTTTATCGATGATTGATTGCTGTGTGCTTATTATGTTAATTCATCTAATTATCCAATCAATTAACTTACCAGTGTACAATTACGACCGAGAACCGCCTTAAACCTGTAACAAGAAAAATGGGTTTTTATTCAATAAACATGTGGCCAATAATTTTAATTTATTTACACATGACATATTTTAATTGGTGAAGGCCTAATTGCACTTAAACGAATTCCAAGCTCAACTGCTCTGAAAACAACACCTAGCGACTTTGCCGTTTATTGACTTATCGGATAACATTATATCCAAATCGGTCAAAATATTACCGCTAATTTGGGAGCAACAAAAACAAAATTAAATCCGCTTTTGGCCAAACTAAAACCTCGTTTTACTTTATTTGTTACTTTATGCTAATGGTTGTCAGTGACACTTTGAATATTCGAGTGTGGGTTTCTCAATTAACATTTTGCACACATTATAAGGTTTCACAAAAGTATTTGTCGCCCCTGCTGAATGGAGGAGAATGGAGTAGCAAAACTAAACGCGACGTGGACTTGCACACGTTCTACGTAGTGAGTAAGTGATTTACTACACATTTTTAGATTGATCCCACAAACTTTTTTTTTTCATTCTTCTGTTCCGTAGTTTGACAGTTGACACCAACATATTAATCATTTCGCTGTGTGTTGTATGAAATTATTCAGGCCTGACAGATTTAGTTAGTTTAGTTGTTGATCATTTCCAATTTGCCGGTTGCAAGGGTGTTGTATAATATTTGATAGCGTTATGCAATTCAGGCTGACTCCTATAACTGAATGGCACTTCATTTTGCATGTGAATGGGAGTTTATTTCAATACTTACTGCGGCTGCAAACGCAAAACAGAGTCGCTGTGATGGTAGTTACGACGATAGCAAAAGCTGGCAGATTGATGCTGAATTTACTGACAAAGTGACAACGGTGAAGCGCGGTTTTGTAATTTATTTCGATTTTATTTGATTCGTGAAAGTAAATAGCAAAGAAAGCGGTTTTGCCATTTTTTCGGTGGGAATCATTTTCGCCCGATTGTCGGAATGGTCGTTTGTTCCAGGTCGTGGGGAATTCCCCTTTATGTGGCCGATTTCAATAAACAATTTGGAGAAAGGGAAAAAGGGGAATCTTACCACTTCTACAGCGAAATGTAGGGAAAATAAAAAAAAAATATTTCCAATATTGGGAACATTCAAGAATCTAGTTATCTTAAGTCGACTAGATTGATCTGGAACTGAACTCAAAAACTAGATTGGTCGGCAGCGTCACTTTTTCTACGTTAGCCACATATGCGAACTGTCAACTTAGTACTCAGTCACGAATTTCTTGACTTGATTCGTTGGCTACCCCTCCATAAACGTCAACTGAAACAGCTGCTCATATGACCAATTTCAGGTAAAACCGACATATATTTAGTCAGACAGCTGCTGTCACTCTGTCAGACTTACTAAGCTAGATGCTTGGAACGTTCCCGTAACCTTTTAAATGGAACTAGGTTTGTGCTGAAGTATCTACTCAATTTGGGGGATTTCGGTCAAGCATTTTACCATTGGCTCAATGCTTCGAGCCAAAGAAAAATGGCTCACACTTGTCTCAAAATTAAAACATCACTTTCTTAAAAAAAAAGATTGAAAAATAAAAAATCGTAATCAGGAAATGAGAATTCAGTCAACTGAACGCCGTCACATTTCACATAGCCCATCCTTTCACAGATGGGCTAAATTTTTTGTTTGTCAAAAAACTTGTAGGATAACAAAGGTTGCTTATAATGACCAGATATAATTTTTCATTCAAATATTGCTAAAAAGCGCACAATTCCTATTACTTTAACTTTTGTCCAGCTTTGTAATTTATTTCGTGCGCTCTTTTGTGTTCTCAGTAAAAACTGAACAACTTCACAGAATGTCTTAAGCTATTGAGACGATTCGGATTGAGTTCCCCGGGACAGGAATTCATTCACTTTGAGTTTATCTTTCAATACCAGGGGCCTATAACACAATACAACAAATGCTTGTTGAACAAGTGAAATTCAACAACTGTTGAAAACAACTAACCAATCTGGTAAGTACGTGTTATATAAATTTTCAATAGTCGCGTTGAATTTCACTAATTGTATTGTGTTATAGGCCCCAGGATTGAATACCTATAGGTTATAGAAATAGGTTGCATTTAAAATAGTTGATATCGAGGAATTATTCCCTGGGGATATCGCAAGCGACTCGCCAAAACCTACTCGGAAGAACGAAATTCCATCTAGAAGAACACATTCGCCCAGTGATTTTCTAGGGTTTGTTTTCGGACAATGCTTTCGTTCAAAAGCTTTCAGCGCTTAAATATTAGCGATTAATACTACCCATTTTAACTCAGTAAGCAATCACGTGTTTCTCCCAGAAGATGTCAGGCTAATTAATATTTAGGTCAAACAAACTCAACACCTAAAACTCATTAATAAAATACCGATAGCTCCTATTGTTTTGGCTGTTCTTTATTGAGTTCATTTCGTGTAGGCATTTAATTTTCAAAACTCCAAGCTCCAAATCACGCTACCTAACCAAAGTAGGTAGATATTTCTTTATTTCTGGCACGTCCTACGGATTTATTTTTTTTAATCGATAAAGATGTATGTAGATATAACCTTTAGAGATATACGGCTGACATTAATAAATGTAATTTACATCAATAGCTCATTCCACCTGACATTGGTGCAGAACGAAATATTGTTAAAAAAAATATGTATAAGTACACACGAAGTCTGTTCCCTTACTTTCTGGTTCAACGTTATTGGAAATATGTCACATTTCTCTCTTTGTGAGAGAATTCGCTCACCGACGTGAAATATAACCAAAAAGAAGAAAAAAAGAGGAACGCGTTGAACCAATAATTTGAGTGATATTTTTGTATGAGGGACTATTTAAATATCAATATGAATGGTTTTATTGCAAAAATTACAAAGTTAAATTCTTTTGCCTCTGACTTCTGACATAAGCACAAAATATAAATGCAAATAAAAATTCAATCAAAAATTGGTAGGTATTTGAACGATTTGACAACCACCTGTCAGCAACAACCAACTAGATGAAAGAAATTTCTTGGCCTAATATTTGCAGGTTTTTTTTTTATGGAGGGGGAAGTCTTGTTCTCTCTTTTTGGCACTCTTCTGCCCAACTTTTGGGTAAGGGAACTAAGTTGGACTAAATTTGACTAATGTATTCGAATAAATTATCGTTAGGAAACAGACCTGAGTGGGAACTAAGTACACCTTTGTTAAGTGGACTTATCTCCCAATCAAGATGGTTTAAATTCCCATGTGGAGTTAATTCCCGTGGATTTATTTCCCTGCACCTAACAACAATTTACCCCTCGGGGGGAAGTTGCATAATAAAAAATAAAAAGAAATAGCAAAACAGCATCATCTGTGCTGTGCCACCATATCAACATCAATCGATAATCATGTGTATTTTTTTGTTAGTGTCGTCGATCAGTAATCGATATTTAACCGGAGCCGGTTTATCGAAAATATTTGCATTTTGCATACATATTCTCTCAAAGTGTTTCAACAGTCACACAAGTTCATTTCCCCCATTTCTTGTGGCGAAGCAACACAAGAAACCGGAATACGTATGTATGTATATATAGCTACTTTGGAAATCTAACAGAAAAACATTAAAATTAATGGGTAAAAGTTTTGAAAGATGTCACAAGTGTATTCGCCGCCACTGTGTGGCCGATTTAAAGAAAACGGACCCACAAGACACAACCTGTGCAACATGTTATTGCAGAGGCTTTGCGTCGCACAAGGAAACACATTTTCACTTCCGATATATAATGTGGAATTGAGAGCGCTTCATCGAAGGAAGTCGGCCATTGAGGAGCCAACTGCATAAACATCGTACACTTTAAAAGAAATGCAAATTGAGGATATGTTCGATTCGAATGGCTTTGCAATCATTTATTGCAAAAGAAAGGCTGCGCGCTGGTGGTGCTCCAGTTCAATCCCATTGGGCAATCAGGGTGATCAACCAACTGGAAATATTTACGCGATCAGATGTTGCAATTAAAAACACATTCGGATCGGCTTAGTGTTTCCGTTAATTTATTCAACAAGTGAAAGTGAAATGAATTCAAGCAGGTAGGTATACGGTATACCTTATTCCATGGGGTAAATCAGTGTGAGTTAGGTGTTTTTTTAGTGTAGGGAAATGGTGCAGAGAGTCCTAGGAGTTATGGATTATTGGACTGAGATTTCTGATTTTTCAAAAGCTCAAAAGTTCAAAAGTTCGAATATTCGAAAGTACAAAAGGTCAAAAGTTTGAAAGCTCAAAAGTTCAAAAGGCAAAAATGCCAAAAGACCAAAAGTGCGAAAGGCCAAAAGTTCAAGTAGAAAAGTGTAAAAAGTACAAAAATGTGGACGAGTAGATCGCAAGGAACGTTCTCATTTGACGATAGGGGTTGCTCTGCTCGTTGCTGATTGCTCCGCTTATAAATACATTTAGACCTAGACCAAAAATTCTAAATTCTAAAAGTCTAGTAAATGCGTTGCGTTTTTACGCCATGGCAGGCATAATGATATTAGAAATAAAGTCGAGTTCCATCGAGTATTTCTGCTGTCAGATGTAATAACACATGATAATTTTGAGTGATCAGGAAAATAACAGACAGATTTATATAGGACAATCGCATGAAGACACTTTTTTCAATCAGAACCAAAAGTAAGTGTCATGTGACATTTAGACCAACAATAAAAATATCATAGCTGTCCAAATGAACAAATTCGAGTGACAAAATCGTCTATAAAATTTCAGTACCGCAAATTATATTTTCAAAGTGACAGAAAAAGAACAGAAGAAAAGAGAAGCAGCAAAACAACGAGTAACGAGCGATTACACTTTTCTCGCTAAAAAGCTTAAAGAGTTTCTTCTGTTTGTCGCTAAATATTTTGAATACGACAGGCTATAATTAAACACTTCGAAAGAGTACGCCAACGCAAATTCGTGAACACCGCACTGATTAGTGACTTATGCCAAACTGCGGATGCAAACCAATATGACAGCTGGGGAGTACAGAACGAAAATTAAGAAATTTATTTTTAGCTAAGCATTTTTCAATTGGGACGGTTTCGATGTTGGAAGCCTATGGCGGCCATGTTGTTTTGGTAGAGACTGTCACTGTCTAATCTGGTGTTTATCATTCAGTCACTGACTTTAGTATCAAAGAAAGAAAATTTTCTGGATCCGCAAAAGTTTGTTAGATCACGAAAAAAATGTAAACAAAGTAAAATTTGTTTTGCAATTTATTATAAATAGAAATTAAAATAGTTAAATCCGAAATTAAAAATAGGAGTACATTTTGTCGCTGGGGAGTACCGGAGTACGGCTGTCGGAAAAGGAGTACAACTTACTCCTATTGTATAGTACTTTTGGCAGCGCAGATGTCATGTAAGATAAACTTTTATTTTATTTGATGACTGAACTTCCACTTCGATTCCAAATAACTTTCCCAGCTGTCACTCGATCACTGACATATTGATTCGTCCCCAGGCCCAGAGGAAAACCATATAAACAGCAGCTTTCCAGTTTAAACAACTCAATGTCACTGTTGACACAAGGCCCAAAAGATGCCACAAAACAATCGATGACTGATAGCGTAATATAAGTTCTGTATTCTGTAATACATGACAAATAGCTTGTCTTTACCCTTTCGAATCGATCACTGATTTTGTATTGTTTTGCATTTCTTGTTTGGAAGCGTACAGTAAATTGGGTGTTACAACAAATACGTAATAATTGCTCAATCGTATTGTTATGAGAGTTGAACTGCTGCTTTTCATAATCTGGGCGTGATTATTAGCAAATTATGGAACGAATGTGTTTATACACATTTACTAAAAGCCGCATACAATGGCCTCTTTGTCGCACGACAAATAATGTTGTAAGGCCGAGATTGATTTAAATAAAAAACAATACGCAACGATAATGGAAAGTGTTGGTAAATGCTTCAGTAGATTTGACAAATAAAATGGAAATCGCAGACCTCCATAATTCACGGTGAGACTGAGCGCATCGAATCAAAGTTATCAAACCGTGAGAGGTTTAGTGCTTAGGTCTGTCGATTGGATCAGTGCACAACGCAAGCGAATAAATTAAATGCCTTACGAATAGAAGTAGATGATAGTAGCTTTTCATCATTAAGACTCAACTTGGTCTAGAGGTAAACCTGATCCAACTGCATTGCGTGACGCTCGAAAACACGCAATACAAAGCGCAAATTGCAGGTCCCTATTTCCAATTTGGGAACAGGATTTTTTAAAGGAGATTCGCTTTCAAAGAAATTATAACCATAGGAAACTGCATTTGCAACCATCTTTCCACTTTTAATCACTTCAACCACTCTAACTCTATCGCCAGTAGAACACCTCATTCGCTGACTGAACTTAAATACACCCAATGTAGAGCCAGGAAGGACCCAACTGTAAGCCAAGCCAAAGTTATCTCATCGCCAGAGACTCCGCAGCAGAAACGACGATCCTTTCCGGTTAAGCAATTATGTCGAAAAAACACTCAAATTAGCAAATTTTAACACGCCATCCATACAGCAATTACCCATAACACCGATAATTGGTCTGCGGCGCGCTCAAGTCCACTTATGTCCGCTTGCAAAACATCAACAATTAACAACTCCGGAACCGGCCAATTCCGCATTGGACTCTGGGAAACGCACACACTCGCCACGCGCATTTGACAAATAATGTAAATCGTATTGACATGCCAACATTTATTTATCTCACTTTCAAACAGAGTCAACAAAAACCACAAACGCCATCAGCCAAGTGAGAGCAATGGAATGGTAATTGCTCTGGGAAAATGTCACGACAATGGCAAAACAGATGGTTTCATCATTGTCATCATTACCATCAGCATTAGCAACATCGTCGTCGTCATCGTCATCTTCGCTCGTCACAGAGACACAACACAAGAAGCAACAATTGCAATAAAACCGTTCCAGATTGTTGGCGCAACAAAAAAAGAAAAACCCCGCATACACATCAAGAGGCGACCATTAGCAATGGAACAACTTACTAAGCCATCGAGCAACCATCCATCCATCTTCTGGGATAAGTAACTCGATGCGGATCACTTCATGACTTCATGAAGTCATCTATGCAGTTGCAGTTAGCACCACACCAGATCTGAACTTAGTGCTGCACCTCGCCCTTCCTCCTCGGTTTGCAACAAGTCAAGGAAACGAGCAATTTTCCGCAACGAAGCACGTCATCGTGGTAGATTTGCTTAAACTGTGTCACAGGAACAGCACCACGGCTATGATCCGTGGAATGACTCGTAGTAGTCAGAGAGATTGGAGAGTGCAGCACCAGCTCAGTTGATAGCTATCAAAACGCGCGCTCTCTGACTGCACTCGCTAATTGGCATTTGGAATCGTTCGGCTGTGAAATGTGAAGAAATTACGTAAGAGAAAGGCGACACTCGGTGGCGGCGCCACCATCGAAGGAAGTCTCTTACGAGTACCACTTGGGTTAATAAGTTTTGTCAGTAATTTATTGATATTGCTGTGTAAAAATTGTTTTGGCCTTAATCAATTCGCTGATTGAAATTGATTGCTTTTTCGGTAAATATGCAGAGGAGTTTGCAGTGTGTACGCGCCGCTGTAATGATATTAGTGATTTATAGAGGGGTTTAAAATATGCAAAAATGGTTTAAAATTTTTAGTTTTTAATCTTTCCTTTGGGCAGTTTTCAAGTGTGAGTTATGGAAGTTGTTTATTGTAGCCAGCTAGTCAGATAAACATTATTTAAGAGGCTTTAATAGCCTAAGCTCTACCTTAGGAGTAGTAATATTTTAGACGTTAAAGTTGCTTTCCTTTTAAGTCGTTGCGATGCGGTTCTAGAAATTCATGTTACGAACAACTAATTTACAAGCGCACTACTACGTGTTGGCAAATCTATTTCTACTTTGCAGCTATAGGTATAACCAGATATAACTCGACCAAACTCTCTTCATTTTCAATCCCAATAATTTAGTTTAGTTTATTTTATCTATTCATCAAACAAAGTTACAATACTTCAGTGATTACTTGACAATAATAAAAACACAATAAATAAAATACATTAAACAAAGAACCAAAGATCACAAAAAAAAACCTTCTTAGCGTTTCTATTGTTGTAGCTAATTTCCCATTTAATTTAAAACAATGTCACCAGCTGTCAAGATTAACTCATTTCATTATTTAATTGGTGCCCTTTTTGAATTAAAAGTTTATAAAGGCCTTAAACAGTTTTTTTTTTATTATCTTTTTTAACTATTTCGCCATTGAAAATATATAATAAAAGCATATGGCAAAACTAGGCCTTTAAATATTTTAGTGCGATATGAAAGTTTTATTGACTTGTTTATTTATTTTGTTACACAAATATATTTACGAGGCATTTTTGTAAAGGAGATAGGTGCCGAGCGGAAACTTAAGGTTTGAATCCAATTAAACTCAATTTGCTTGGTTGACATTATTCGAGTTTAAAGATCAATTAAAATAAGCTCCAGTTTGCATATGCAAATGACTTGGAAAATTCCTGCGAATGTACTAGATTCACTTCATCAAACCCAATTTTTCATTAAGTCTAGTACATACATTGTTCTTGCTTACATTAAGCTCCCGTACAAATACTTCTCCAAACATAACATTCAACAGTTAAGCTCTGAGCAATGCGCAGTTCTAGCTACATTTATTTCCCATTGTATAAGAAGTCTCCACAACAGTTACGCTAGCGAATAATTGCAACTTCACATCAGATCAATCGGATTAAGGAAGTAGTATCAAACAAAAAAACCTATAAAATAAGAAACGAAGTCATCAAATGGATGATGTAGTAGACGGTTTGGTTTGTTTACCAAACTGTCAAAATTAATCGAACATTTAGCAAGGTCGTGAAGAAAAGCGTTGTAGAGGCGCTTATTTTAAGCTTTTCTGAAACAGCGTACTTGGGCTTTAAGCAAAGTTCGCCAGAAAAATTTGACATTTCTGATGGAAGCTGTAACTTGGTGAGATTTTTATTGTAGTAAACCGCCACAAGCAGTTGCCCTTGTCACAAAGTTATACAAATATAGGTACCTCAGTAAAAATATGGCTGCGGATCTATTACTGAAAATGTATTGATAGTAGCTCGGTAAAATTCATGCTCATGGAGATTTCAATTTATTTTCGCCGTCCAAATCGAGCGTGTTGTCTTTCCATTTTGTAATTTTGCTATATACCTCTGAAATACGAAACATTTCTAACAAAGCTGTTGACTTTATCTGACAGTCAGGAATGTTTAATCAAGAAAAAAAAAAGACGGAGTAGCGCAAGCAAGTTAGAACTGTCAAAACAGAAAAATATTCTAATTGCATGATACAACTGATGTTCTGCAACTGTTGGAATACATTCATATCTACATATTAACACTGAGAATTTTGAAATGTTATTCAATGATTCAAATAACGCAAATCGGGTTTGCATTACCAGAAACTTCTCCTAGATTTAATTGAATGCATTGTACATATAAGTGCAAATGAAACTATATTTACGCAAAATAAACTCAGTTTAATTAATTTCAAAACGTAAACTGAACTCGCAGCAACTGCAGATTTCGACACCTTTCACGAGTGTGCTTCACCTCAGAAGAAGGTGTAGACAATTGTGTAGTTGTCAGTAAAAGTAGGTAGGTAACTACTGCCTGACTGAATACTGAAACAGAAATTAAATCAGTTTCAGGCAGCATTTCAACTCGTGAAACACAAAAACCTGTGATAATCTGTTTAGTTTATGGTCCGTAATCAGACCTAATGTAAAATATTCTTTATTTTCAGCTTTTTATTTAAATTCATTATATTTTTACCTACATTAAAATGCACAATTTTTGTTGAAAAAAAAAAAAGAACTTTATAATAAATTAACCGATGGCCTTTCTTTTTATAGATTTTATTATGACTTTATAAAACACGAACATGTTGGTTCTTTACAAAAATTGCGTTCTTATATATCTATCCTGTCAACGACGAACACTCGCATGGTATCTATCTATCCGTTTCCAATTTCCTACAAATACATTTCTCATGGCATTACTTTTGGTGATACCAAACTACCTTCTACTACAATCTACTACAACTTAGTGAAGTTATTTTAATATCCCTGTTGTTATTTGTGTTTATTGAAAAAATAAGAATCTATTACACGAAAAGTGGCGTTCAAAATAAAAAGAGTTACCGATAACATTCCTCTTGTGAAAATTCATTTAAAGAGTTGCGCATGCACAATGAAATTCAACCGAAAGCTACCTAACTACTGTTTTTTTTTGTGCAGAAAATCTTCGACACGTCTTCTTCGAATGTCGACTTGCAAGAAATCAAAAATGTTTGAGATCTGACCTCAAAAAGAGCTATGCCCTTCAGACTTCAGAGGTTTATAAGTACAATGGAAGTTGTCCGAATGGAGCTCCTGACAATAAAATACAGCCGACAGTAGATGGAACGTACACGGACTTGAACACCCTCAGTTCAACCCAGATCCCAGACAACTATTCATATACTACGAGTATGAATTCGAGAAGACAACTACAAATTATGAAAAAAAGGTTTAAGAAAACAAACATCCCCTGATGTTGTTGAGCCAACACATTTAAATGTTAGTTATTCACCATCATTTGTTACCTAGCCTTAAGTCAAGTTGTATACAAAAAGTTCAGTAAAAGCAAAATGTAATAGATGGAACAGAAATGATTTACACAAGTTTTGCAATAAGACTTTAGGCAGGCTTTAAACACAGGGTCGGCTTCCTTAAAAGTAAAATGTTAAACTTTTTCGTGTTACAAATCTAAATCAATGGCGGTTGGCGGCAATCAAACACGTTTGAACGGCTTTGCCGTACAGAATGACAACCCAGGTTTTTGACCGATTTTTTTATATATCACCTTCGAGTCGATGCATATTCAAATTGTTTTGAAAGAAAACACCTTTGGATCTTCTAATCGAATGGAAAAGATCTGTTATTGTATATGGTATACCACATTCTAACTTTAAGAACAACAATTAAGGACAGTTACCAATATATTCTCTGATGTTTATTGGGTCGGGTATACCCACTTTAACCTAGGATTCCAAAGCGCGTTTACAAAAGACTGAAAATTAAAGGCCGGTACATAAAAACCTGAAAACAAAACTTACTTCACTCTCGTCAATGGTCCTAAATTTTAGTAAATCTATCTCTCCAAATGTTTCTCCTAAAAAAACAGTTTTTCTTATCAAAAATCCTGAACAAATCAAATCAAGTTTGAAACATACGGCTTTTACTTTCCGGTCTACTTGGAAAAGTTGTGAATGTATCTTCAGTCTTTTGTGAAACCGGGGTAAAATCAAACAAACATCATTTCGGATGTTCATTAAGCTTGTGTCGAGAGCCTAAGTGACGCAAAGAAAAAGCCCGTTCTTTTCAATCTCGTCTTTTAAATCGCATGATTAGCCCCTCGATCATTACGCGCCAAAAACACAATTCGTGGCTAAATTGGTCAAAACACGCCACCATTAAATGCCTACCCCACAAGTCAATGAACGGCAGAAGTTGTTTCGTATAATTTGAAACCAAATGTTACACTTAAGTAAAGCTGTTCATTAATAATATTTCCTAGAAAAGATGTCGAACAACTTTTAACGAAATTGCCAAATTGGTATCGACTCTCATGATGGTTTATACCATCAACAACAAATTTCGAACATAATTTGGCATCAACAAAATATTAAGCAGCACCCACGTCATCCACATTCCTAAACAGCTCTTAGTTAAAATCGTGAATAAAACATTTACACTAAATTACTCCTGTCTTTTCAATGTCTCTGCGAAAGTAGAGAAAAAAATGCCAGTTGACTGGGGGCGATAAATTTCTATGAATCCCAATAACTTTGGATGTCTGATGTCATCTTGTTTTGGTTAATATGCCAACAGCCAACATTATATCTGATTTCTGATCATAGATCCTTCATGTGTCAAATATAAAAGCTGTTCCCAAGGCCGATCGTATTTTTTCCACTGATTTATGAATGTTTGGCCTAAACATTGAATGTGATGTAAATTTCAATTAGAGCGGAGATTCCGATTCGTAGAATTTAAGAGGAGTGTAGGTAATATTTTCATTCATTCAGCAGTTATGTGTCCAACTGTCAGGTGTCAGTTAGTAGGCGACTGTTCCAACATCAATTTGATCTTTAATATTCCAGTTGTCGTAGAACTACAATGTGGGCAGTGCAAAATTATTTTGACTCCGACACAGAACCTTCGCGTGTAGAAAGTTCATTTTTGCGGCATCGTGTCGATCTCTTAACTACCGGAAACGATCTTCAAACTCCATATCACACAACACGCGCAACAGGAAACCCAATAAAATTCGATATCTCCATTCTGTCATCTTCTGGCACTCGTTTGCCGTTGTTCTCTCGACTGATCCTCGACTATAGATCTCCACATGGTGGCACCTGGCACGATCGCATCTTGGCCACCGAGACATTTGTCAAATGATGCTGCCTCGCATGTGTGACAGACTTGTAATTAAATTCGACTTCATATAGGGTACACAATACATTGTCATTCATCTTATCGTTGAAATGGGGAAACCCCCACGCGCACACTGCACATCATATGAGTCGAGTGTATCCCTCGGGAGAGAGCAAGGGATAAGTTAACTATTTCCAATTTATTGCCGTTGTAACGCCCTGAATCCTCCGCAAACAGATTCGCTCGTTTCTCTGTTAAACTCATCTAATGTGGGCAATAAGTTGTGTACCTCCCGGGTACGTCGTCAACGCGGTTGCCGTTGTCGTTATCGCTTGCCAGACCGAATATCGCTGAAGTTCATTAGAAATCATTTGAGCCACCCACGAGAGTTTGCTGCCTCTGCTGCTGTGTCTAGTTGTGCGCGAGCTACCAGTGGAAACCTACAATTAGATCTTCATGCGCGCAACCTACTATCGATGGAAATGACATTTAATCGATTTCCTTGATGATTACACGGACTCACCATCAGATAAATAGATAAATGATGATGATGATCGTGGGCTGTAGTTTTTGTATACGTACAGAAGTCAGTCTGTTGTTTGACGGTTCTGGTACAATGAACTCGAAAACATAATACTTGTTGGTTTAGCGGAGATCAAAAGAGTTCTCTGTACATTGGCGCGCTGATTAGTCACTGCGTCGAGTGGTTTTTTATGGAACACGGTTGATTGCCTTCGAAGAAGAGTAGGCACTGGCTTTTTGCCTTTTAAAGTGTTTACTCAATCAAGTTCACAAATAATAGGAAATGTTTGCATAATGATATTGTACAACTTAATTGGCTTTATGCCTACACGCATATACCTTTAGCAAAAAAACACGACTGGCATTCGATTAAAATTGGTCATTACCTTGGATTGCTGGGGAGCTAATTCAGCGCAGCTGAGACCAAATGATTTCCAAATCGCTAAAATTCAGAAAGTACAAGAAGGCTTTAGAAGTATGACTTTTCACTTGCTGATGGAAGGAAGCTTCAATCACTCAAATCTCTATGAAGTCATATTGAAAAACAGCATATTTTTCGGAAGACGTTCGAAATAGTTGTCAAACTCTTTTGGTACCAAGGGAATCTACTAAGGCAAAAGGCACATTACCTACATTCTACCGTAATTAGCCTCCTCAACTTTTAATGAAGTGCTTTGATAAAATACAAAACAAATTCACCGTAAACTGTATTCATAAATCAAACACAGAGTTGTCTTACCGTTGTGGTTATACCAACTTTCTAATAAAATACATTAGTATGTATTTCCTATGCATGATGTAAGCTGTAAGGTATATCTAACCTAACCTACAAGGAAGGAGTTCACGAAGCACAGCCCCCCCAAGGCACACTATTCCGTCAGAAATAATATTTTATGGTTTCTGCTTCAATTTATGATTCTATTTGTGATTTGGCCGGTTTTTTTTTTTTTTTTTTGGCGAAATTCATTCAAAAAACTTTGCACATTCATTGTGTGTTTGGACTTTGGAGAAGGGAAGCTAATAAATATTTATTTCGATTGAGGGATAAGGAGAACTTCAGGTGGATTCGTTTGCGGCTGTAAATCTTTTTGGGGGGAATTATTTTTTATTATTGATGCTTTTTTGAATGATTGCAGAGATAATTTTACTAGCTTTTTTTATGGAAAAATGATCAATCAAGCACCTGCTGGTGGTTTTTGAATTGGATTCTGATTTTACGATCGCTATCACTGTTACTAATCCTCATGGGTTAGTTTTGAATTTGAAACTTTTATTGCTGTTTTGTTATTATCTTTCGTTTTGTTAAGATTTTGGGAAGCGAACTTACAATAGGTAAATGTAAATGAATAAGAATGCAACAACAGAAATTATTTTTACGGAACTTGTGTGTACAGATTAATTAAAAAATGGGTTAACTGAAGCAACCAAAAGTCTCCGTCAGCTTTGGCTCATAAATTGCAAAATGATTCAATTGTAAGAAAAATTGACAACCCCACTGCAAAGTTTGACAGCAACAGCAGACTGTTCAAAATAATTTTTAATACCATTGACCAAGTTTACACACAGAAACATTCGCATAAGAACTCAGTCCGAAATATGACCATTCAGTCAACCGACATTTTTGTTTTCCCACCTTTGTTACCTTTAGTGGAGCAAATGGCGCAGTCGTTTATTATTGAAGTTGTCCCTACTGTCAAGGTAGCTGTAACAGTTTTAGAGGCTAGGCACGTTTATGTCTTTTCTTAATGCTGTGTGTCACTTTTATTCACTTGTAGTGAAAGCGATATAAGTAACAGCCGCATTAATTTTCAGCCTTAAATTTAAGAAGCTCTATTGCCCATTCAAGTGTCGCAATTGAGCTTCCGTAAATTTAAGGATGAGACATTAAAACTTAGACTAAATCGCATGGAAAACCATCGCGATTTTAAACCTAGGTTTTTCTGTCCATTTTAGCTTAGACTTGAAGTAAATTCTTAGGTAAATGAAAAAATTGTCTTAAATGTCAATTTATAACTGTAAGGCAACCCCACTGAGTATCACTCAAGCATCAAGCTCCTTTCGTCCACTCAATTGTGAACCTCTTAATCTTAACCATCATATCCCCTCCTACACAATCAGTCGGTTGTAATTATTACTCGGTGAAGGCGGACTTTGACTTCAATACCTACCCAATAAAAGTATAAATTACAGTAAGAAAAAGAGAACAGTTTTTCATTTGTTTGAGGAATACAACATAACTTACTCTTGCATAAATGTACGACAAATAATTTCCTTACTTTAGAGTTGAAGAAAACGTTAGTAACACAGAAGTTATACACGGGCTCTGATCGACTTACATTACCTATACATAGTAATAGAATTCTCTCTCATTTGTTTACCACTAAAGGGTTTATCCCGCTCATTTGCTCATTGAGCTGACGACAATGCAATAGCTACAGAATTCATAAAAATTATAAACATGTATCCAAGGAAAAAAACTAAAAAAATAAATGAATAAATTACTAACTAACTTACTTACTTACTTAGTAATAGAATAAATAGACAAAAATTGTATTAATCAAACTATTATATAAAGAGGTAATGTTTGTTTGGGGAAGGTAATCTCCGGAACTACCGAACCGATTTCAAAAATTCTTTTACTAATAGAAAGCTACGGGATAGAGTATTGCGATAGGCTACTTTATTTTTTAATTTTTCCATTTTAGATTTTTTTGATTTTCTGAGCTATTTATTTTGACTTTTCTATATCAAAAATTAATTAGAAATCTACGTACCTACTATGTGCGGATTTTTTTTTTTTTCAAAAAGTGGATTGATAAAATCGAGATGAAATTAATGTATTATATGTTGTGCATCGCTCCAACAGTTTCATTTCTTTTACACAGTTGATAAGTTAAAAATTAAATGTAAAAAGTTTAAACGCGGACAAAATAGTTATTGAAAAGCAAATTTCAGCTATTTTTTAAAAATGCCAAGACGTATGCGCAAAAATATTGGCCGACAAACAAGGCAAGCAAGTCAACAACAAATATCAACGAAGCCAAACTACAGAAGAAAGCGAAAAGTGGGACATCGCAGGGCATAAGACCAGATCAAAAGTCTAGAAAATTGAGAGTGCAAGTAATGAGAACTGCGTCAAATCCTACTATTGCTGGGATGGGAGCAAGTTCAAATCGGAGTGGCAAGATGCACGTCGTTTATGACATTCGAAGGACTGGCATTTCATTAGAAAGAACAGAAAACTATGTCGGTGATGCGATTTTCGATATTGGAGCGATGATTATAATTGTGTGCCACCATTAAAACGCGCTAAAAAACTGCTGTGCGAGTGGCAAAGTAAAAGTAGCACCTGCGGAGCAATTTGAATCGGAGGATTTTCTAAAGAACATTTGAACTACTGTTTTCGTATGACTACATTGGGAACAAAAATCATTAAAAAAAACTGGTTTCATGCCGACTGGCAGGGCAATATTTTCTCTTATACACACATTTTCTAGCAATGGCACGGGATTCTACGCCGCAAAATTCGGATTAACAGATTCAAGGTCAAATTTACCATCGAGTGGGTGCCTTCTTGCCAGTAAATGAGGACGTACAGTAATATTCGCAGGTGCACTTCATTTTGTCGGGGGATGATCAAGTCGATAGCCTGTACCGAGGGCAAACAGGAGTGACAAAAAACGTAATTCGCCAATTGCAACTATTATAAATGCAATCAATGCTTTCATTACAATGTTTAAAACGGCGATAGTAAACATGAACTTAGAAGATCGAAGATTTATTTTCAAACCTGATAATAGAACCGCACTTTGGAAAAAATACAATGGATAGGAAACGGGTAGACTTCCAATACTAGAAAAATTATTTAAAATTTTTAAATTTTTAATTCGGATGTTCCGGACTTACCGTTTCACAATTTTAAATTAAAAGTCGGCTCAATTATCATTTTGTTGAGCAACCTTAATGCACCGAAACTTTGTATCGGATTGCGTTTGATATGATTGTGAAGAATCTCAAATCAAATGTCATGCAAGGACGATTTTGATTTTAAAAGGCAAACATTGTCATATCGCGGACTTCGCTTACTCAGAACGATTTGGCATTTAAGCGTCTATGACAAATAACAAGTCGCAAGGATAACCGCTGGACATTTGTAGCATCAATCTTGAATTCCCACGTTTTTCACATGGTCCAATTGTATGTGCCGTGCCCACCTGTGGGCAAACCACTTTAGTACAAAAGCGGAAGGTTGGCCGGCACGTCAATCATTGTGGTTTTATTGAAATACATCGATATTGCTATACTTCAGTTATTTCTATTGTATCACTATCACTACATACTATAAAACAAAGTCGCTTTCTCTGTCGCTATGTATGCTTAAATCTTTAAAACTACGCAACGGATTTTGATGCGTTTTTTTTTTTTGCTTAATAGATAGAGTGATTGAAGAGGAAGGTTTATATTTATATATAATTATTAATTACATCCATTAAATAGTGGAGAAATACTTTTATTTTTGAGGTTTCTAATGTGATGTCGTAAATAATTATATTTTTTTCCGCTTACATTCCAAACGCAGGCTGAACCTTATGTGCGAAGCCGGGGCGGGTCGTTAGTTTAACATAACTTTTGAATAAAGAATTTGAATTGACGGAATTACATAAAGTAGCATGCGCTGTGCATGCTTGGAAATATTATTTTCATTACATTTATGAATTTGGGCGGAACGGAGTTCGCCGGGTCAGCTAGTTTATTATAAATTTAGAAAATGATTGATATCAAAAATCATGATGTTGAAAATATTTCTATTTCCAATTTAAAACATGTAAAATGAGAGTGTTAATTAGTTTCAGTAAATTAAACCAACAATTCATCAATCAGCTATACGAAATAAATAAATAATTGTCCAATTATCACTTCCGGAAGCCATATTTCTTTATAGAAACGCGGGATTTCGTTAGCCATCGCTGTCAAAATTTCAACATGCTGAGGTTTTCTATAATTCCTACAGGTAAACAAGATGGCCGACCAAAATACGTATCACTTTTGTTTGCGTGTAAGGTCCCTAGGACCCTGTCCCTTTCAGTCACATGATTGTTTAGTATTTAGCATAACTTTAGTGTTCCGTGTTGGAAATGTGTGATCGTGTAGATGCAATCAAATGGATTCTTACATGCATACAAAGAAAAATGACGTTATATACATATTTCAAGTTGTCAAACTAACAATTATTATCACAATTAGGACAAAAACTTGTTTTCGTAACCTTGATCTTTGTATGCTAACTAGCTGCAAATATTTTTATGTTTCCAAAACTGCCTCCAGCTGTTTGTAATTCTTTGGTCTATTTCTTTTTCTTTCTTTGTTTGTTTAGTTGACCTAGATAAATAAAT
Source organism: Cheilosia urbana (assembly GCA_946477585.1). Classification (NCBI taxonomy): domain Eukaryota; kingdom Metazoa; phylum Arthropoda; class Insecta; order Diptera; family Syrphidae; genus Cheilosia; species Cheilosia urbana. The sequence continues at coordinate 9,373,229 of OX297854.1, read as the reverse complement.
TCATCGACATATTCGATGGACTTGTTATGTACAGTAATTTCTTCTCATTCGCCTAGATTCATTAAATTTGTTTTACCTGTGTTCATTGTAAAACCTGCAATGACTCATCCTTCTTCTAAATCCTTTACCATTTTCTTCATGTCTTCTGTTGCTGGTGCTTCAAGCAAGCACGACGAAAGCCAACTTGCTCTATTGGTTGTTGTTCGTTTAATCTTTTTCGGATGCTTCGAAAAATGCATTTTGCACCTGGTATGTATAAATGACCGATATTAAGATTATAGGCCGTTAATTGTTTATATTTGCTATCCCTCTTTATATCCATCTTTCCTTTGTTTTGGAATTTGTTCTATGTGTAGGTTTGGTGAGGCAAAGGACTAATTTACAACTTCCTATTTTAACCATTTCGGCTTTTATTTTATAGCTTCCGCGACATTTTCCATTTGATAGTTCTTTTATTGCTTCTGCTACCTCGGATGGCATTAAAATTGGTACTTCTTCCTCATCGTCGTCTATACTAAAGGTACGATTACACGTGTCATTTTTCGTGGCAAATTTTGATATACTGTCGTCAAAAAAATTCGCTCTTTCTATTGTCACTCGTGTGTCTCTCGTGAGAGTACGTTACGATAGTCAGCATAACTAGTCGCAAAGGCGATCACATATAGTGACTAGTGATACATTAAGCACATGTGTTTGCGTCATATAATGACGTCGGCATGGCAAAATTTGCCACGGAAAACTACACGTGTAATCTTAGCTTAATTGCTTCATTTTGTGTTCATGGTTGGTTGGTTGGTCGGTGAGGGTGAGCTTTCCACTCTTCACTAAGGCCTCTGATGGGCCAGTTGTGGTTCCCTCTTGTTTTAAGAAACTGTCGGAATAATATTTCTAGGATGCGTGAAAGGATAGGGGGTAAGGGGTTGGTTAAATTATGGCTAGCCACTATATATAAGGTTTGTGTTGTCAGCAAATCTGTTCGCTCGTTCTGCCAATTTATCAGTTGGTGTTTCTAATATTATTTTTGCCCCTCTACATGTTTCTAGGTGTTCCCAGTATCTGTGTATATGTTAAGCTTAACTTCAATACCCATTCCTTTCCAATATTAATTTCTTTATAAACTTTTTTAATTCAACGGATGACTTGCGATTGCGATGGTATAAAGCGTAAATCTATAGTCTAGCTTTTCCAACATGCCAAAATATCCATCACCAACTGACAGATTACACAGAGCTCAAGGAACTTATTCCCGCAGATGGTCAGTAATTAGTTAAGCTTAGTCCAAATTTTTAATTAGCCCCTTGGTTGCCTAACGTCGGCTTTTAATTTATCAAGTCTCTTCATAAATCACGCACCACATTTCATCTCTAACACAGTAATTATTTCTTCCACTTCCCAAGTCGGGCCATTTAGAATTGCCAAGCCCACACTTGCTGATCAAAGCTAGATCACCTATAACAGATTGAAGAGCACCTTAATTTGAAACAAATTACACTACAACCAAACTGGGTCTGCCCTTCCACTCAAAACCTCGCATATATACGTTTCTTTGCGTATATGGAAACCCACTCCCATTAAATGACCTCATATCCGGCGACCTCTGTGCGCTGATCAACTATACACTATACTAGAACTGATTGCCCTAAATACTTGAAGCGGGCGCACGCAAGCGAGATCATCATCACCAGCATCAGTCGCAACTATGCTTACACTCGATAGTTCAACATCAACAAGATTTAGAAGGATATACAAAAAAAAAACAAAAAAACAAAAAAACAGCAACCTCAACTCGAACTTGCTACTTCAAAGTGCGCCACACTCTTAACCTCAATGATCAGCCAATAAAATGGCCTCAATGACCATCGTTAAGCAGAAATATCGCCAAGAAATGCCAAGCAAAATATTTACTGTGTGTATTAAATGTATCCACACACTAGCATCCGCCATACGGACTGCAACTGCAACTATATACAGTTTTGCATCTTATCAAAATCGAAACGGCAATAAACTATCTTCAGGATAGAGCGCAGCCAGCCGGACAGAGGGAGTGTAAACTTCTACCGAACGCCATGTATCGCATGGCACGATTTTCAATTTTCATAACCCTGGCAATAAGTCGCGCAAGTGTATATACTTACACATATAGTTGGCCGCATAGATATTTCCCATTCTCACGAAATGCACATAAAATTCAGCCAGCATTCACTCGGTGATGGAATAAGAATAAGAATATAGAATCTAAAGGCACTTACCATGTCGCAGGGAAAATTCCAAAAGTAAAAACAGCGGAAGCAGTCCACACGAATACTGATGTGTACACGGGTTGTTTTCGAAAATTCAAATTTATCCAAATTTTTAACGGACACTTTGGCGATCCCGCAAAAAAGAAACCCACCACTGAAAATATGTATCTGCGTGAGTGGCTTCCACCTTATATTTCCTATGCAGCACTGATATTTCACATGAGCACTTTGCGCAGATCAAACAGATGCAAAGATGCACTTTACCAATGATACAATCACAACAACAACAATAACAGAAACGATAATAATAGCGACACCGAATGAAGGAAATTTCAAGAACAAAATTGCAACCACTTGACTCCTCCGATTCCGCGACAATCCGTGAGATAGCACTTCTCTTCCCAGAGTCAAACAACAACAACTACAACAAAATTATTCCGCAAACAAAAAAAGAAGAGGCTTAAAAAAAGTAAATCGTGCCTGCGAAGTTTGTAACGTTTTTCTTAAAAAAAAAATTTCGTTTTGCAATTTCAAAAGAACAAAATTCAACAGACAAAAAAAATGTCAGAGTAACAGTTGAGCCACCTTGTCCGTCTACCGCCAACAAATGACTGAATGGTCCACAAAGTGGTACATGTTGGCTCGGCCGGATTTTCGTTTCGGAGTTAGCATAAGAGACTGGATTTTTTCTTGGTTACTAGTGGCATTGTGGAGTACACCACTGCTGTGGATGGATGGAGTGCTGGTGTAGTTCAGTGTTGCCAATTTTTAAGAGGGGTATTTTTTTTTTTTTTTTTTGGTAAAGCAGAATTAGACGAATTGTGCATAGGGCCGGCTAGATTTTTTTTTTTTTTTTCAGTGTTTTGAAAGAAGCCATTTCGTAATTGAAAATAGCTCTAAAAATATTTGAAATTTGGCAAGAGTTGCGCTTGCATCTGTTTTTCCTGATCTGCTAGCTCCGCTGTCCATCGCACTACGAAAACAGATTCCATCGCAAAAAAATGTACCAGTTCAGTTCAGCTTTTTCATACAACAGGCTCAAACAATGGGCAACCTATCTACCAAATAACTGGAACTCAGTCTAACTTATTTCATTTTCGCCGTGAGTGGCTTAAAAACCTAAAAATCTACAAAAACTTAGCAATATTCACAAAAAGCACAAAGACTGTGCCGTTTTGACAAAGGCTTACTAAAAAGATTTTTGATTCTGTTTTTTTAAGTACAACAAAAACTTTGTTAACACGGTAAAAATTGTATTCAACAAGAAAAAATTAAGATTTTTCAACTGAATTTATGGCTCAATTTGGGAGCTTCTAAAGGACAGATTTTTCAATTTAATTCTCATTTCATTTATTTTAATTGAATGCTTACACATTAACACATAAAATTATCTTTTAATATAGTGAAAGCTAAGTAACGATAAATTCAATTATGACCGGTCAGATAAATCGCCTGCTTGCTAATGATTAAATTTATTTCACTCTTTATCTGCCAGATATAAGCTTTGAGTTTTTCAATCATAAAATAAGAGCTAGATAGCTATTCGAAGGTAAAGTAGTGTGAGTGAGACAGATTGATTGACAGTATGTTGAATTAAAGTATAGAAGACCAAGACAGTCATGTTCAAAGCTTGACGTTTATCATTAACCATTTTAGTTTCAGTGCAAAAAGTTTAAAATTTTCAACGGAAAACGGTTATATATTTGCCAAAAAACGGGAGAGGTCCGTTAATCTTACATCTTCAGAAGCGCGAGTGTTAATGCCCGCGTGAATTATCGGCATGTCAAACTTCATATAAAAAAAACTGACATTTCACAAAAAGTGCTAGACGTCTAGCGCAAATGGTGAAATTTCAGTTTTTTGTACATGGAGTTTGACATGGCCGCTACTCATCTAGCAGGCAGTGGAACGCGGGCAATGAATATGGTGTTAAAGTTTCAAAAGATTATAGAAAATAAAAAAATTAAACTGATTCCGTGACAAACAAGGAAAAAGATGTTCCATGGATTAAAATTTCCGAATTATCTAATGCTGCTAGTGGTGTGACCGCAAAAATTTCAAAAACTTTAAAGGTAAAGTATGATTGAATTAAAAAAAAAAACTACACAAAAGAAAGCCGCACAGAATCGCCAAGAACTGTATAAAACGGACGGCGGAGAATCAAGACAGGAAACAATTTCAGCTGCAGAAGGAAAAGTAGGCTCGGAACGACAGTGACTTAATAGAAGGTATATTTTAAGTAATACGTTTACACCTGCATACACTGCATCTGAAAAATGTCTTTCAGAATGTACGAGTGCTTTTTTCATACCTGGTGAGAATGAAACTGATGAAGAATATTTAGACGATCCGTTGGTTAACGAACAAAAGTTCCTTTGTACTGAAGAACAAGAAGAAGAATGGAGTGAGCAAACATTTATTTAAGAAATCCGCTATCTCCTAGTATTTTTCCATTCCCAAACGAACCATTATCACATGATGAATGACGATGAATTTTAATTTGATTTGCACATAGCTAGAACATTAATGGAAAAGTAGGCTTTTCGGTTTCTAAAGTTTTCAACGGTATCACCACCTGAAATGAAGTATAATATCCCGTTTTATTTAAATCAGATTTGCTTATGTCAATTCTTATGCATATAACAAGGACATATGTACTTACCTGGTGAAATTATTCGCACATGAGTACAAAATTTAGCTAGGACTTTAGCTGATGTTTGGAGGGAAAAGTTAGAGAGCAGATAAAATTTAGTTTAGCTCGAGCAGCGTACTAACTTAATGCAGCGACTATTATTGGCAATTGGGCTATCTTATAAGAATCTTGTTGAATTTGTAGTATTTCCGCTTGGTTTCTCGGCAATCTTACAAATTTCGGTCTTTAGGAAGCAATGGCTAGAGTAACCTTATTCACAACTCTGCATATTCTTGAAAGATTCATACCCGAAAAGTCTCCTGTAGCATAAGACCTCAGAGCAATAATTAACAACTGTATCATAGGTGGAACACATTGTTTTCTAAAATAAATAAAAGCGTGGACTTTATAAGAATCAAAATAATTGAAGTATTTATAGCTAAGCTTTCTGTTTTGTGTACGAGTTTGTTTTTAACCATGGAAAGTCCGTACTGGCAATTATCATTTTGGAGCCTGAATCTTCGTTTGAAATCTGCATTTTCCCATTGTACATAATCGTTAGGTCTCTTTCTCACCCCCCTTTTATTTCCGTGTTGGGTTGAAGGTAAGAACTATTCAAATGAGAGCCAATTGCGAACTGCGAACAAACGAATATTCGTATTTTTTGACACTTCATTCACATAAAATTTGAAATTTTCTTATTCTTTTTTCGTATCAGTTTCATTGTTCAAGTTCAAGGTTAATTTCGAACGATTTTTTCATTCGTGCGTTTGCGAATCCTGACTGTTTTATATGGATAGCGAATAAAGGGTGACAGTTTGCGGCAAGAAATTTCAATTTACAGTAAGATTGGTGTAATTATCAATTTAGTTTTTTTAATAAATTGAGATGCCGCTTTTTTTAGATTAAATTTTTTAGATGTTAAATTCATTAAATATAATGCAATTCATAAATACAATTAAATATTGATCTGTTCGCAATTCGCCTATTCTTCCTTAATTGTTTGCTAATTCCTCTTCTTCAATAGTAACATCGTCAATACCTTCGACCAATTCCACTTCAATATGAACATATTTACATATTTCCCCAAACAAAACTTTGTAAAATAAAATGTTCAAACTTAACAGTTCGCCTATTTTAACTATAGATTTACCCCCGTATTAATAAACACTGTGTAAAAGCTATCAACTTGTTACTCAGCAGTTGTGTCCAATTTTTGTATGCTTCCTGACGTTTGCTAGCTAACTTACTTGTGTACATTTTTTTATTAATAAGGGGTTATATTTTATCCGTCTCAGAAACGGGCAGACAACTTTATGTCTTATCTGACAGTTAACCCCTATCTGATTGGGTAACAGGCTATTGAAAAATCGGCCCTAACTTGGGACAAATTTTCAGAATTTGTGCATTAATTCTAATACTCTTTGCATAAGCCGGCACATTGGCAGCATTGTTGATATTATCTGCCACCAATGTTGGGTACTGTCGCAGAATATAATGTTTTTTGTTATTTTTACTTTATAATTCCAATACCGGTGCACTGCAAAGTCGCGCAGGTTGTTGAATATTTATGTATTTGCCTATTTTTTGTGAGCCATTTTCAACGTGCAGATACTTTTACACCTCATTTTTGCTTTGTGGTCTTTTTTTATTCCTCTGTATCTAGACTTTTGATTTTTTTTGAAACAGTCAAGTATCAAAGCCAAAGCCTGGTTCAGCATCAGCATGCTTTCCAGAGAGTTGAAGCCGAAGCTGGAGTTTTTGCGGTTATCTCGCTGTCCGAAAGTCAGGCGAAAAAAGAAAAGAAAATTCGATGGCGGTGGCGGTGGTGGGTCCCATGGTGTGGAGTGTGGACGTGCGCAAGCATATTCCCCCCAAAAAATAAGAGTCCCACATTCCCGGTTGAGAGTTGCTCGACCACTTTGCTTATGCTTCTTCTTTTTTCTATTGTGACTGTTCTTGTTGTTGTTACTGTTTTTGTTGCTATAATTGCTTTTCATGGTTATGCTGGTGCTGCTGGTGGTGAATTGGTGATAGTGATGGCGATGGCGAGGCGATTTCTGCAAGTGTCTCTTCGTTTTCAGAAGATCAGCAGCATCATATTTTGGGAACTGTTTGGAGATGGTACTTATTAGTCTGGGGCAGCGAATGGCGGACCCGTATGTGTTCACATTTTTATATTCCTTGAGATCGAGTGTGGTTCCATGCCGGGGTATTCGCAACTGAACTTGCGTCTTTTATTCTTCTTTATTTTGTACCTATACTCAGTCACTCAGTGTTTGTTTAGACATTTTTTCGCAATTTCGTGGAGTTCTATGGTATATAAGTTTATTGCAGCGGAGGCAGGCAAATGTTGGGAAGCACTTTTGAATTATTGAGTCTGCCGTCTGCGGCGTTAGGTATCAGTTATGCCGTGCCTTAGTGCCTTTACCAATCGCTGTCAATTGTAAAATTAGATTTTAGCAGAACTCGGCTAAGTTTTTATTCGCAAACTCTATATTTTGAGGTTAATTTTGGATCAATTTTTTTTTTTTTTTTTTTTCCCAATCGAGGATTTGTGGAGCGCGACTGAATTTGACAGTTTGATTCACGGCAGGAGTGTGTTCAAATGATTGCTATTGTAAAATTTCAACACATGTTTGAAATAGATACAATTTTCGTAACAAAGTTGTAAGCCGTGATCCAGTAGATTGATCTCCAAAATTTAGTAGGTAGTTGAATATTGTTTTATATACCTAATATATATTACGTAGCAAATAATTTGGAAGTCAACATAGGTACCTCGTGGTATTTTTCAATATGCGGCGACGTTCGATAGTGCGCTCGGTTTCTCAATCATAATTGCCTACAGTTTTTACAGCTAACTAGTATTTCATTCCTGTTCTGAACGCACCATATCGCTCTCTCTCCAACTCTCTCTAAAAATCGATAGAAATTTCTTCCATGAGCGCCCAACACAATTTTGGAATAATTCTATATAAATCGTTTTACAAATTTTGTGTTAATTTTGCGTTTAACTTGCACGCCCACCAATTTACCACGCACGCAACGACCGTCTGCGCGAATTCAAAACTTTTTGAATTTTCCTTGGTCTGCAACGACATATCTGTGTCGTGTATGCCCCCTTTAAGTTAGATGGGTAAGTGTGAAAAATACTAAATTGTGGCAACCCTGGTCACAAAACTCACTGCACACAAACAAAATTCAAGAATCGAGTTATCTTACATCGTCTAGATTGGTCTGAATAAGATGTAACCTGAACCCAAAAACTAGATTGGTCGGGAACCGCACTTTTTCTACGTCAGCCACATACCCGAACTGTCAACTCAATACTCAGTCACGAATTTCTTGACTAGATTTGTCGGCTACCCGTCCACAAACGTCAACTGAATGAAACAGCTGCTCATATGACCGATTTCAGCCAATCAAAACCGAGGTACATCTAGTCAGACAGCTATCAGAAAGCTGTCAGACTTACCTACTAAACTATAGATACTTGGACGTCCCCCATTATGTGATCGGAAAACTACTTTAACAACAGTCCATCAAATACCATATCATGTTTGCACCCAAAGAAATCTACTAATTCGAATACCTATAAGTTGCGATCTGCACCTTAATTCAAATGTGCTTCTCAGAATATACCCACTGCTAACAGCGCAACTCTATACAACTAAGCACCTTATTCTCAGCCAGCCATTTGTTTCTGGATTGCATTCATTCATACGTCATACCTAATCCAATCCATAGTTCTCGCAACTTCCAAGCGTGGTGTTCTTGATACCCACCTCCGACGCAAAAGATAAACAAAAAACAAATTCGACCGCAGGTCAACAAAAAAGTATCCGATTCCATGGGATTCTATGGAACGAAAAACACCCCAAGCAAGGTGTCCGGTGATCACCTTGGGCAGTTGGTGGTCCCCAACGTCTCTTAAGAGGAAAAGCTGGTTTTGCTTGACTCTTGTGGTTGTGGCAGTGTAAATTTTATGTCACATGTGCATTATTGTGAGCGGGCACCACCAAGTCCAATGTTCAGTCGGTAATTGGGGCTGATTGGTTAGCCAATTCAAAAGTCGAGTATTGGAATATTGGAAATGGAAATTAAGTGTAAGATTTAATGTTAAAGAAATATTGAAACGAGTTTTAAATAAAATTAAATTATTAATAGGTAATTCCATTCCTAAACAAAGAATAGGTAGGTAAAGAAACAACGATTTGTATGATGGCTTACGTTTTGAAACTGTGCTGGAAGTGTATTCGCCTGAAACTATGTGAATCTAATGGGCGGAGAAGTTCTGGTAGTGTTTTTTGAACAAGCCGTTGTATACTTTTAGATGCAAATTATTTAAAATAATATCACTGGGCTTTGGTAAAAATATGCTTAGGTAGGACATTTAAATAAGTAAATTTAGATTAATGGTTTTGAACCCATGGATAAATTAACAGAAATTGCAGTTCACTACTGTTTCAGTACTATAGGTGTCGCTGCCATTGATCTAAAGAGTTATTTTTGGAAATACTCAGAAATATTCAGAAAGAAGTTTGTTCCTAATTATATCAGCGGGTGTTGTTAATAAATAAAGAAATTCTTCGCCTTTTTCAAACGTCTTAAAAAGGTAATCACATTTTTGTAACAATACCTTTGCCTCAAGTTTCACCTCTTTCACTCTGAATGAATGGGATTCCATCATCGCTGTCTTTTCCATACTTGAAAAGTACGGAACGTCTGTTTTGTACATTTTTAAATTTCGGCATTTGAGACATTCACCCTTTCTGAAAAAATTAAGTTCGTACGTTACTTCTTCTAGCGGATTTGACCGATTGCGATGGAATGAACTTGCTTCATTAAGCCATATATTATGCCTAAGAAATTCGTACAGCTGGGTGATTGATTAGTTTTCCGGTGAGGTTTTCACAAATCAGCATGCAGAGACTTGGAAAGTCTGACAATCTGACAAAAGGGCAGAAATTCTGAAAGGAGTGTGCAAAGTTGGGAGGGCTGTCATCGGCGATGGAATTAATTCAACGGAATTTGCAGTTGCAGGCAGAAGAAGTTTTTGACAGTGATAAAAAGAGGCGGAAACAAAACGAAGCTTTAGGGAACAGCTGAATTTGTAAGGTAAATTATATAACCTAAACATTCAAAAACATTTTGAATTGAATGGAAGGTAGCTTATATATATGGTATGCACTTTCTGTAAAAGGAATTTGATGCCAAACTCTGTCAAATGTCATTGGATATGTCACGCGAAAAGTCCATAATTACCAGAGCGATGTTCATAAGGGACTCCGCTTTTCTGTAAGCTAAGCCATCAGATCTTACCAGTGAACTTGTTGCCACGAAATCCATTCTTTCAGTCATTAAGGCGTGACTAAAGGTTTCACCATTTCTCTGACTTTAAACAAAATGATCGTTGGTGGCATGAGTTTGTAATTGGTGATATTTCTTTCGAAGCTGTTGCGATTTTTTAGAAACACTTTGGGTTAAAGAGAGAACTGCTGATCTGACCAGTAGTGGGTTAATTGAATATATGAAATATATATTTGAGAAAAAATTACACAATAGAGTTTCTGAGCAGAACTGTCAATAGTTGTAAATTTTTGGACCCCAAGATCTATCCAAAAATTGAATTCACCTCCGCCTTAAGGCGGTTCTCACACTGAGGCAACAAGCAATAAGCAGAAACCAATACGCAACTTTTATTTTAACCTACCTATTCTTGCATTGAAGCAACAGTGTTGTCAGAAATTTCTAGCTGTCATGTCATCCGATGACTCCGAAGATACAATTTTACTAATGTGGTGGAATGTAAGAAAAAAGAGACAAAATAAGAGGAAATATTGGTTGAACCCTGCATATACTAATTAAATAAATCATGGTGGAAAATTTGGATATTTTTTCCAATATTTATCGCCCGACATATTTTCCAAATTAAATAAAAAGTAGGTAGTAATATGCGCAAAAGTCACGAGCGATCTGTCACTACTCGTTAATAGGTATTGATATCTACCTACCATAACCTAAGTATTTTGCTATAGGTATATATTATTATAAAGCTTAGTTTATGCTACCTACAACGCGATATCATTTATATAGAGGCTCTATATACAATGGCGATACAAGCAGCGTTGCCACAATGTTACAAGTGTAACAGAAGTGTAACACTTTTTAATTATTTTATAATTTTGTTACAATGTTACTTTCTTTTTCGCTTTGTTACATTTTTTCCCATTAAAATTCTTTTTTGTTTTTTTCATTAAAAATATTGAAAAGTTGAACTGGCAGCACTATTATCTTTCGAGCAAACTTCTACCAATTTCTGTCAATATATTTGGTTGTTTACACAGAGCAAAAGTTTTGCAAGACGTTAAACTGCGATTGGGAATGGGAATGGGAGGGAACGAGAAAAGACAACAATATTTTTCGGTCTAGCCGCGTCGCCGTTAACAATGTTCTACATCTCGTGGTAAATAAAGTTTGTGAAATAGAAATTGAAATCTACCTACTTCAATGGTTAATAATTTTGTTTCGTTTTTTGTTTTTGGAGTTGAAAAACGATGATTTTATTATTAAATGTTTTTCCAGTTTGTTACATTTTTTATCCATTTGGTACACTTTTTGAACAAAATTGTTACACTTTTAAAAAAGCTTGCGGCAACACTGGATACAAGGTATATAGAATATAATGGTATGATACTGCGCATGTCTATTTCTATCTCTCTCGTATAAATTTACGTCACCTGTATCGTGTTTTGACACTTACTTAATGGATTTTTTGGCGGCAAATATATAAACATTTATTTATGTGATTATTTGGTGTACATTTACATTAAAAATTATGGTGAATTTGTGCTGTATTTGGCTGCAATAGTAGCAATGACAAGAGATTAAAAAGAAATAGACTAGAAAACGAGTGCGATAATGCTGAAATCTTCGACGACTACTACACTGTTCATCGTCATGATCGATCAGAAAAGAGTGGTCATCTGCGCGGCGGGGGAGTGTTTATTGCTGTGTGTTCATGTCTCACTGCTAATCACATTACTCTCCCATATGATGATTTTAAGAGTGAACAACTGTGCGTCTCTGTGAACCTTGGAGGCCTGGCAGCTGGAGTAAAGGAAATCTTCTTTGTTGCGAGCTACATACCTCCAAATAGTCCGCTATGTGTGTATGAATGTCATCTTAACAACATCGACTTCATTGCTAATCAGCTGATGGAACATCAACATCTTATCGTTTTGGGCGATTTTAATTTAGGTGATATAAATTGGTTATATTCAGATGAAGATAAATGTTTAATTCCATATAATATGAAAACGGAATGTGAATTCATGCTTATTGATTCTATGTTTGCATTTGATATATATCAAAAGAATTATTGTCACAATTCATTAAATAGAATTCTTGACTTAATATTTGTAGATAATTATTTAAATTGTACAGTCAGAGAAGCTTTATGTCCTATAATGAAAAATTCTATTCATCACATTGCTCTATGTCTAGATTTACAATGCAATAACCTTTCTGCAATAGACTCTAATTCAAACAATTATAAAACGAGTTATAATTTTCTAAAAGCAAATTATACCGCCTTAAATACGTACTTAGGCTCGGTTGATTGGTCGAGCATTCTTTCTGGTTTGCATCTTAAGGAAGCCTATGATACATTTGTAAGCATCTTAGACTATGGATTTTCTCAATATGTGCCAATCATGAGAAAAAGACAATCCTTCAAATTACCTTGGCATAACCAAAAATTAATTAATTTGAAGAATGCTAAAAACAAAGCGTTTAAATTATTTAAAAAGTCAAGATCTGATTTGCACAAGCAACGTTTTAGCCAGTTGCGTCGGGAATATGAATTTTTGAATAAATTTTTGTATAAGCAATATGTAATGAACGCTGAGTCTCAAATTTCTAAAAATCCTAAACGTTTTTGGACATTTTTAAACAGTAAAAGAAAATTTAGTGGTATTCTGCAAAATATGGAATTCGAAGGTGCTGTTTCTTGTAGCTTGGATCAAACTTGTGAGCTTTTTGCAAAGTTTTTTGAATCAGTTTTTGTTGTTCACACGAATCTTAATCCATTACTTGATATTGATATAAATGATTCTGATGCTTGTTTGGGATCACTCTATCTTTCAATTGATGATGTTCTACAAGGCATACAAGGTATGAACTCTTCTCAAAGCGCTGGCCCTGATTGTATTCCTTTTGAAGTTCTTAAACAATGTAATTTGTCCTTGTCTTTTCCTTTAAAAATAATTTTCAATTTATCCTTAGCTTCTGGTGTGTTTTTAGATGAATGGAAATATTCATTTATAACACCCATATTAAAAGCCGGATCCCGACAGAAAATTGAAAACTATCGTGGAATATCTAAGCTCTCCGCTATTCCAAAACTTTTTGAGTCGATTGTTACAAAAAAGCTTTATTTTACAATCAAGGAACAAATATCACTGCAACAACATGGATTTGTATCTGGTAGATCCACATTAACCAACTTGACGCTTTTTACGAAATATCTTTTTGATTCTGTTGAGTCGGGATATCAAGTTGATGTAATTTTTACAGATTTCAAGAAAGCTTTTGACACGGTATGTCATGGCATTCTTATAAGCAAACTAAGATCATTTGGCATTCATTCGATGCTACTTAAGTGGTTAACAAGTTACCTCACGAACAGAAAGCAGTATGTAAAGATTGGTTCTTCTCAATCTAGACTAATTGAGGTCTCTTCTGGTGTCCCCCAAGGCAGTCACTTAGGACCCTTACTTTTTAATATATTTATTAATGAGATTCCTTCATTGCTTAATAACGCTAACTGCTTGATGTATGCCGATGACCTAAAGATATTTATTCGTGTTAAAAATATTTTTGATTGTGGAAATCTACAAAATGATTTAAACACAATAGTTCAATGGTGTGACCTTAATGGACTTACCTTGAACATAAATAAATGTCATTCTTTTTCTGTGTACCATGCTTTAGTACCTGTACTTAATGACTATACAATTTCCGGGACCAGCCTTTCTCGAAAAACCGAAATTAAAGACCTTGGTGTGATTTTTGACACGAAACTTGCATTTTCGTTTCACATTGATTATGTTGTCAACAAAGCAAACTCGATGCTTGGATTTCTTAAGCGAACATGTGCTGAATTTTCGAACCCATATGCTCTAAAGTCTGTCTATATGTCTTTAGTACGACCTTATCTTGAATATTGCTCTTTAGTATGGTGTCCTATATATGCAAATTCTATAACACGCCTTGAAAGGATACAAAAATCCTTTACAAGATTTGTTATAAGACAAATGAAATGGAACCTTTATATAATGCCCTCTTATCCAACAAGATGTGCCTTAATAGGATTAGATGCTTTAGAGAAAAGGCGAAGTGTTCATTGTATGCTGTTTATTCATGATGTTTTCTCTTACCGTATAGTATGTCCCGATTTACTTCAACATTTCAAGTTTTATGCACCAGAACGAATTCTTCGAACAAGAAACATTTTTTTTTCGAGCCCTAAACATTCTTACAACTACGGCCTTAATGAGCCAATAACAAAGTGTATAAAAAAGTTTAATTTTCTTTGCAATGAAATAGATTTATGTGATGATAGATCGAAATTTAAATTATCCTTACTGAATATAAATATGTCCTAAATGATAATACCTACTACTGAATATTTTACATAATTATTTTTGAACTGTTAAAATATTGAATCCTAGTCTGTTAGAGTTAAGCTCGGTAGATGAATAAAGAATAATAATAATAATAATAAATTCTTTCGATTTCCCAAGGACAAACAATTTCAGAAAGTGTGGCTTTTCAAGTGCCGTAGAAAAGACACATTCAATGCAAAAAATGCATTTATGTGTTCCAAACATTTTACCGCTGACCAATATCTACGAAATTTAATGCATGAAATGCTTAATTACTCCCCAAAGAACAGCAAAAAGCTAAAAGCGGATGCTGTTCCAACTGAAAATTTGCCTTTGTCTGTAGTTTATATCGACAGTAAGCGCCAAGAGAGGAAAAATAAGCGAGATACAAAAAAAACTGTCGACGAAATTTTGTAAGATTAATTATTATAAATAAAAACCTCAATTGTTAACAAAATTGTTCCCTACAGAAATGTTTCCGATGAAACAGGGCTTGAAAATCTTCAAGAAACTCCAACAACTGCAGATATACAGGAAGCATCAGCGGAATTAATTGTGTCAAGATCAAGAGTCGACAAATCTACTAACACCGAGAATTTAGGAGAGACACTTATGAGGTAAAATATTATTAATTGATAGAATTTGTTTAACATTAAGTTAAAATAACATTTATAGTACACAAATGGATCAGTTAATTCAACAAAATAAGAGTCTAATGAAAGAAGTTCATTTTCTTAGACAGGAAAGTAAATGCATAGATGAGATTTTTACGCCTGGGCAGCGAAGGAAGTTGAAAACAAATGGAAAAAGGATTAAATGGGAATTCAACGACATATCTTCAGCCTTTGCAATTTATTCAAGCGGTCCAAAAGCGTATAGGGTTTTATTGAACAGAAATTATCCTCTGCCAGCCGTTGCTACATTAAGAAAGTGGGCATCAAAAGTTCAAATTAACCCTGATATTCTCAGCTCTCTGCCGCCTTAAATCCAAGATTCCGAATTTGCTGGAAACGTATTGCGACGATCAACAGTCTGGATCTTTGACATGGATGGATCAAGTGACAGAGGGAGGATTGCAAAAACTGAATTCAAAATTTATAGATAGGTACCCTCAAGCAGCTTGACAACATTTTTGACGAATATAATTCAACATCATTGAAAGTCGGTCCGAACTACATAAAAACACTTCTAAGTATGGCCGAAAAGATTGAACTAGACTGTAAAATAAAAAAACTGTTTTTCCGCTGCAAAATATTTTTCAAAATTCGTATATTAAACAAAGATATGTTGGAAAATATAAATTCAAGAACAAGAAATGGAATAAAACTATACACGGCACGGAAACACGGCTGCGATTCTTAGAAAACATGCTACTGCTACTTCGGCATTTTCTGTCCACTTTGTTCGCATTATTAACACTTAAACACACCCAAAAATTTAGTTATAATATATATTTTTATTTTATAGTAAGGTACATACATTGTATAGTATTTTTGTTGTTGGAATATTGTTTCACAAGTAAAAAGACATAAAAAAATTTCAGACGTTCTGTAATATATATCTTACAATGTAAGATATAGATATTTCATTATTTCCCTGGATGGAGTCATTGTGCATATATACACATACATTTGGATTATTTTCAATATCAGTTGGTTGATATAACGACATCTATATAAATATAATATAAATGATTAAATATAAATTTGTTCATTTTCAACTATTGGAGAATAGTTTTTTTTTTTCTTTTTTTTTCTGTTTGTTAGTTCGATGAAAAAAAAATCTTATGTCTTGCAAATCGAAAGGGTGTCCAACAGAAATACAGCCCCATTGATGATCATCAATGATCCAGCCGCCAGAGCATTACGCTTGCGATCCTTGAAGATAATCTCTGAGGTATCGTGCCATTCATCAATTACCAAAGCACCAGATACAACGAATAGAATGCATCCGATGAGCGAGAACAGGGCGTTGATGCGTTTCTCAACAATGGAATTAAGGACGTGTCCTGCAATTGGGAAGTTTGTTAGAAAAAGGGAGCTATAAAACATATGACAATAACTTACCAACTAACAAGACGGCGCAAATAACGGTGAAGCCACCAATGGTACCGCAAACGATGACCGGTCTGGTCGATAGAATTCCAGTTGTTTCCCACAGTATCACACAGGCCACAGCAAGACCCTAAAGATATTAAAAAAAAAAAAATTAACCATGTTTCGAAAATAAAAATAAACTGTTCTTATAGTGAATATTTTCTGTATAAAAATTTCGCTTCTGCTTCTTATATTGTTTTATTGGAATTTGTCAATTATCAATTTTGGAAAGTAAGGAAAGTATCGACGACAAATATTGCTCCGTTTATAATCGATATCGAGTCTGAAGCGATTAGGGCATTTTTATCCATGGTAGTAGTGGAAGCGAACGCCCACTGATCAATGATCACTGCACCAGTGGAAAGGAATAGAACGCATCCAGCTACGTTGAAGAGTAAGTCTATGCGCTTGTCAGTTGTTGCACCAAGAATGTGGCCTATAACAAAGGTTGAAAAAAAAAAAAAACAAGCTGCAAGATAGAACAGTCTCAAAGATACCAAGATTACCGATCAGTAGGGCACTACAAATAATTGTGTAGCCCGTAAAACTGCCGCCAACTAGCATAGCCTGACTTGTGTACGATAAATCGGTTACACTCTCTATAAGGATAATGGAGGTTAGTGCAAACACCTCAAATAGTCATAGTTGTAAGAAGTTGCAAGGAGAATATCATTATGGACACATACCAAACACAGGACGTTTAGAAGGGACAATCAATTCGCGCGGAAGATTTTGTGTAGTGATTGCGTATTTTTTTGTGTTCTACTGTAATTGTAGTGGTGTTTACAAATTCATCTTTCAAAATATTTCATTCCTTTGCAAAAGAGTTGCCAGCATCAAACGTTCAGCTAATTTGTTTTTATTTAAAGAAATCTTGTCGCACGATCTCATTTATCGACGGTATCACTTTGTGTAGCGACGAAAATATTCGTATTTTTATCATTTTGCCTTTCTAGTTATTACGTTTTACTTTTAATCAATCTTAAGCTCTGCATTAATTATTTTGCAGTTCAGAAAAGGGCCAAAGGGCCTCGCCTTAGGTGGCGCGCAGAAGTGGAAGGGGACCTCAACCAACTTGGAGTGCGCAACTGGAGGGAGTTAGCTAAAGATCGCGCTAACTGGAGAGGCGTATTGGTTGACGGCCAGGTTCACCCCGGACTGTAGCGCCATCTAAGTAAGAAAAGGGCCAATAATTAAATTTTGTAGATCACAATATGCAATTTTGTATAGAAAATTTCGCCATTGTGAGTTCGAAAAATTTAGCCTGGAGACTAAAAATTATTATTAGTATCGCGGAAAGACTTGGCCATTATGAGTTCGTGAAATTTAACTTTTGTAGCGTTTCAAATGATTTTTAGTACGAACAGCGATACGTTTTATCTTCACCTTAAATTAATTTCAGGTCACAATAGCTAATTTTATATGACCATTCTAAGCCTGGACACCAAAAATCCTTGTTAGATGGAAATGATTTAAATGTAAAAGTAAAATTAATAGGCGCATGCGTTTTTTTTTATGAATAAACAGGTTTGAGAGGAAAAGTTTGCAGCATTGTCAAATCATGTGTAAGATCGTATTTTGAAGTAAATATCTCTTAAGATCCGTCACTTCAATTCCAATCATAGGAAGCAATACTGAATTACAGCAGTGCGTTAGGGTTAGGCAATAACGTTCGAGAAAGAATGCCCAAATCGATGTGGAAATATCGCCTTAAATAAACAATAAAATTTGCAACAAGATTTTAGGAAAACCTTTCACTCTTCTTGACATTTCTGAGATTCAAACTAGGTGGTTATTCCAAGTAGAATTGAATTTGTAAGCAGTCAATTTGTGAGCTTTGAAAGAAATCCTTGTAAACGTTCAGTCTGATTGTGAAGTAGTGACTGTCTATAGTTTTATTGAGCCATTTATCAAATTTACTTAACTTTGCTGAAAAAAATTTGTTCAATAAAACAAACCTAATTATTTTTTCTGTACTGACAACGATCTGGATTTAGGTTAAGAATGATTGCATAATGAAGTTTGCCCCTCAGTAAATGTGCAAACATTTCAAATAACTCTATTACTGACTAATCTGATTTTTATGTATACAAATCGACACAAATTAAGAGCATTGTTCACAGTAGACAGTCGATTGATCGTCTATAGAATGTTTGACGTTATCATTCATGTTTGTCGGTACTTTTAAAGGCACTCTTCTCAAGAGGCGGTACTCGCAACAAAACTATTTTCACCGTCAGCCAACGCTTTGTCTCGTGTTTAACTCCCTGTCAATAATTAGTTGACAGCTGGGACCTTCTATTTGTAGGAGCACTAAAAGTAAACAATTTCATTACCGGCACCCCAGGCGTATGTGGAACCATTTTTTGCTGCAGAATTAAAGAAATTCGCTAAATGCCAAAGTGGCATTCAATTCTTATCGGCGGTTTTCTTTTCTACAATCCGTTGACTGGCTGGGCCCATCAATCTGTATTAACTAGCACATTGATTATATTTTTTTGCCACAAGACAATGAAAAACGGTGATTAAATTTGTCATAATTTTGATTAATCATTGAAACTTCCAGTCAGAGAGCACACTAGGTAGCTGCTTACAAAGACACTGCAGAATTAAATAGTGAAACTTGTTTATTTCGGTTCGTCCTTATTTGTGTGCAGGCTTGCCACGCCCAATGTTCGCGGTTGCTGGAGCGACGTTAATTACAAAAAGTCCTGAATTTGATACTTTAACACGCCGAATGCTACCACCGAACATAAAGCCAATTACTTGCAGCTTACTAAGCCGATGGTCGTTATTGTCTTATTTATAATCGCATGGGCGCTTCACTGAATACACACTGACAGAAGTCAATGTAAAATGTATGCGACCCGACAAAGCCGCAACGACTTTGGGAAATGTAATGTAAATAAATATTTAATTAACCCCACTCCTTAAATCGACGATCCTATCACTATATTGTTATCCTTATTAAGACTTTGCTAACTGTGTTGTTATTGATACAATGACGGACTGTGTTGGAAGGAGGGAAGCGGAATTAAGTGAATTATGTATATTTATTGCGGGGAACACATTCAGATTCGGAAGCTAAATTAATCGAGTAATGCTGGTTGTAAATCATGTCGTTTTTTCCCACTAGCGTTAGCTAATGGATATACACAGCAAGATAAAAAGGAAATGCGTGCCTAATTGACCATGAATTAATATTTTTTTCTTATCAGAATGTAATCAGAATGTATGACTGTTTGCTTTTGATTAACTTGAATGACAGGGATGATAATTTTTTATGTTTGTTTATGGAACGGCAGCGGAGCGCAATGGTTCAGTGATGAGAGTGTTTTTTCTCATGAACGGAAATTCAATTTCACTTATCTCGCCAAATTTCTGAAGTGCAAGGGTTATTGCCATACTTTACTGAATAATCAGTAAGAATCTGTCAAATTCAACTAAGCACATGACTCTAAAGTCAACTAGGTACATTTGCTTGCACTAGATTTTCCCTAAACGAAGAAACAATATTTGTCGCTAATGTCACTTTTACTGCGTCAGTTATTCAATCGAAATGTCAACTTAGTACTCAGTCGAGAAATTTGTAAATTTATAAATTTCAACTGAAAAAAAGCTGAAAACGTCAGCGAAGGCCAAAATAAACTTCAGACATAGAAAGCTGCTGTAATACTTAGAAAGAGACGGTTTTGAACGCCGCAAATTCTCTCTGCATTTTAGAGACAACAAGAGAACTACTACTTATTTTGCAACATGTTCCCATTCTTTTCTGTAAATTTGGATAAATTTTAAAGGTGTTTTAATGTAATACCCGTTTTTCCCGTTTCTTTTGCCGTTACAATTAATTTTTATTCTGAGATATTGAAGGTCTTCTTAAAGTTCTAGAAGGTTACTTTTTTAGGCTTTGATTCCACTGCTCTTAATTAGAAGAACTGTTTGTTTTAAACGAAAAAAAAAACTATCTGAAAACTAGCTATGTGAATATTTAACAAAGAGGTTATGAAGTTTCATGTTCCATATTCCACTGAAAAAAAAAATTGTTGCAATGCTTACGAAAATATTATTATTATAAGAGTGTTGCTTGGACAATCTGTTTTTCTAGCATAAAATTGCTTACAAGAAAACTAGGAGGTATGACAAATCTAGTTCAAATCTATCGGGAATTGTTTTTTAGTCAAACTAATAGCCTTTTCATACCGCATCGAAAACTCGACGATGCATTCACACCGAACACCATCTAGTTTTCGTTTGACGTTTCGATCAGCTGTGAGACACAAGTCGTGAAACTTTTGTGTAAACGAATTTGGTTACAAATTTTGATCGTATTAAATTAAGAATTAAAATGAATTCAGAGCATTTAAAAATAATAATAGCCAATCAATTAGTGTGGAAAATGATTTTAAGTTGGGAGTTTTGACATTTGTTCGGTCAGCTTCTCTGCTGAATGTTGCAAAAGGTGTGTTTAGTTCAACAACCTAACGATTGGAATTCGTTTTCGCGGTGTTGTGGAAGAAAACGACTTTTAACGACTCAGAAAACTTCTGTTTTCGATGAAGTTTTTGGGTGTTTTAGCGAAACACCATTTTCGGTTTTCGGCTCGCTGTGAATAGGGTATAAGTAAACATTTTGGTTTATCAGGGGCATGAAAAAAATTCCATTTATTTATTTATTTATTTACTTTTTTTCGAATTGCAATCGCTTTCTTTTAAGTCCATTTTTTTCTACTAAACGTCAAACAGATGCATATCCTCATCAACATAAAACAACGAGAAACCTTAATGTATTCAATGGCTGTTAAATATTATTGACAGTAGTTTGCAAGGTCAGTACCAGAGACAATACTGAGACCCCCAACTTCGACCGATTAACAGTTATTTGCCTACAAGCTAAATTTTACGCTCCCAAAAAGTTTAGGTGCGCTAGTATTGTTGCATAGAAATTCGTATTGACAAATGTCAAAAATCCTCTCAACCAACACATTCGCACCTAATCTTTTTACATTTCACTGTGGGCAAAGCAAAACGGATAGGAATTGGCGTACACGGATAGGACAACAAAATGGCGGATTCCTGGCAAAAATTGAGGGGGCCAGCGGCAAGAGGATTGTGAGTTGGGGGTCTCAGTATGATTTGTTTATGGTCAGTACGTCTTTGCTCTTTATGATCTTTCAATGAAATACACCTCCAAGATTTTGGAGTACGTCCAACTAGTGATATACGAAACCTACGCCCTTCGATAACGATGAAAAATCGTATTAATTCGTCGCACGTCGCATTATTATCAATGCAGCAACAAAATCAAGGAAAAACCTTTGGATAAATAAACGGAATTTTTACACATATTATATACACTGTTGGAATTCAAATGAATTGGATTCGATTCGATTTTATACCCAAATGGAGTGGCCTGACACATATTGATAAACAATTTTATGAATTACGTGACGGAGATGTAAAATAATATGTAAGCGGATTTCGTTAAGTAATCATTTTGCCGGGTGACTCAACCGCCACTGAATTGCAATAAGATCTCTGCATACATAATACGCAATACTAAACTGTATTAATTTTTGCAAAGATATGCGTTTACATATTTTGACATTTATTATGAAGAATGGATAGAAAAGACAATTTTTGTCTGATTTAACCTCACGCTGACAGATTGATTAAGAAATTTTACAATATCTTCCAAATTTTAGCAAACTCATGTTCATGTAAGTTGCTCACCGGTGCAAATGTTTACCATAAGCCTCTTGTTCTCGTAATCTCTCTAGCACTTGACATCTTTTCGCTAAAATAAAAGGTCTGTTCCTTTACTTTTGTAGTAAGAATGGAAAAGACTGTCAAAACGGCAGTGGTGGGGATAAATTCTCTCACAAAAAGAGATACTTACGAAAAAGTTGGGAACGCTTTTGTAGTAATCTTTAAAAATGATAGATACATATTTCAAATATTGGACAAAAAAGTGGTACGAAAAGTCATTTAAATGTTCGATGAATTCGAGGAATTTGCTATCATCTACCTACCGATGAAAGTGACCTGGAATTAATCGAACTTCGTTTTGATGAATCCGATTATGTGGAAGAGTTTATACTGATTGAACTACAAGCATTCGAGAAGAGGAAAAAGCGAAACTGCATTAAGTATTACATGGAAAAGACTGCTCCTTGTTACAGAGTGAGGAAAAATTTCGTCGCCAATATCGAAAAGAATCGTAAAGAGAACATTCAATTTTATTTTGCCGAATGTTGATACCATTTTAATAAACAAGACGTAAAAAAATAAACAACGGATAGGTATGCCAAATAGGACAACAAATTTCAAATCAGCTGTTAGTTCGTTGTAAGGTGACCGACAGCTTTTTCACTTTTACACCAAGAAATTTGTTGAGTAAAAATTCGCAAGATTCTCAGTGGAGGGGTTATATCTTGCTCTCTCGATGACGCTCTCTTTTACGAATTTTTCGAGTTAGGGAACGGCACTGAGTAAAAAATCGTAAGAATTCGTAAGAATTAGTGAAAATTCGTAAGATTTAAAAGTAAAGGAACAGACCTAAAATATGTAGTATAGCAAATTTATTCAATTAAAATAAATTGTAATAAACCGTCCTATTTGATCAAAATGTTAACACATCTTGATTGATAAATGCGAAATGAGTTCTCAGGCGATTTCTCAGCTACTCGTCCATTAACGTCAGCTAAAAAATTACATATTTAACGTGATCAATCTAAGGGCGATCAAATAAGTGACAAATAATGCTGTCAGACTGACACTCACTGAACGTGAAATCCAAACTTAACCATCTCTGGGATTAAAATTCTTCGGTATTTTTATTAAACAGAAAACCATATTTTGTCAAATTTAGTAGGAACGTAGTCTATTCAAAAATTTACTAAAATACGAGTACTCGTATATGAAACGATCTACTATTTCTGAGTAAACTGTCTGCCGCTGCGCTCTCACGTTCAGTAAAATTGGTTGAATCACAATAGATATGCATATCAGTTTCTTTTGATACTCACAATTTTCTTTACTAATTTGTACTCAATGTCGTTTCCTAACTCTAAAATTTCCGAAAAGGTGCTGTAATTTTGTCTGCAACAGTAGCTTAAGCTTTGGCTATAATTATTTAATGATTGTATCATATATTTCGACACATACATATAATAAATTAAAATTGATTCTCTTATCTCACAATTAACATATTTGCTCAAGGCAAATGAAATGCTTTCCTTGACGGATAAATGAGTAAAGCTAATGACTCAAGTGGGTAGCACTGTTCGTGTAAATCTATTTGAAATGAAATGAAAATGAAATCACACAGAGAATTGTTAGGAAATCTCCTTATGAATGTTTTATTGTTTAACATATTCAACGATAACACCATAAACAAAGGGTTGTTACTAATGTCAACAGAATACCTACTTGTGAATCACCATTGTGTTATCTTGAAGGAAACTTGCTCAATACACCAGAATATAATTATTTCTCAAGTGTATCACATTTTACATAGAAGTTGAGTGATGCCCCCAATTTGTCGCGTCAACAATTCTGTTATTCTATTATGACCTCATTTAGTTCAATTTCGTTAATAGTTGCTCATTCTAACGGAAAAGTAAGCGGATTTAATTAATATCTATTTATAGTTTGACTGTTTAAGTACTAAAATCTAATTTATAGCAAATGATTCGTTAAGCTATTTATAGCGTTTTAAATGGTTTGTTTATTTTCTGTTGGCTAGCGTGTGAAAATCAAACTGTCAAATTTTGTTCATCAACAGTCTACACACTATTTGGTACAGCAGTGTAGTTAAATACATATCTACTTATTTGTTGTTTGTATAAAAGCCGGGACTCGGGAGCGTTTTTATGGCGTTTGCCATTGCAAAGCAATCAGTCTGTTATGACCACTTGGCCGCGTTCCATTAATCGCTAGATGTCTAGCAAATAATATTCCAAATGGAGGAGAGTCCACCAGAACTTTGACATTTGGTTTTATTAATTATTATTTTCACTTTAACAAATAGCTTGATAGAATATGAATTAAGCCTTAAATTACCTTCATTCTGAATTTTGTCGGTGAACTACATGTCCAATGTTGCTTACTTTTAATAAAAAAATGACAGCTCGTTCTGTTTCTTCTTTTTTCTCAATATAGCGAGTGATTCTGTGCTAGATTGTAGGTAAGATTGGCAATAGCTAAATGTCAATTTATTTGTAGGAAGTCACACGACTGCTTTTATTTTATGACCTGCATATAAGTGAAAGAAAGAGTAGGACATTTTTTTGCTTTTTTATTTGACTCTACTCTGATAGAAATAAATGTGCTTGTTCTCGATGAAGTCACTTCCTACTTCAAAAAGCATTTTTTTTTTTTTTTTTTTTTTTGAGAAAAAACAGCACATTTTCGGCTTTGACGGCATACTTCATTTATGCAAAGCAGCTGATTAATATTTATTGTAAAATAAGAATAAAACGAAGCCATACAAATTAAAAACGGCAGGCATCGAAATTCGCGGTAATTTGTGTGGCAAAGGAAATATCACAAATTTGTTTGCACAACGCACGAAGAATAAATTCCGAAATGAGATCATCACTCAGTCGGCGAACACTTCTGGAAGCATTTCTACTTTATTCTCTAAATATAAAAAAAAAAACAGTTTTGCAAACCAAAGTAGGTAGTTCTTTTAACATAGGGTTATTAACTATGAATTAACTTTTGTTTGTTTATACATACAACAACTTTAACAAGCAATTTTACAAAGCTAACACATTTTCCAGAAGCAGAGTGTCTTTTTTTTGGTGAATAATTTGACAGACAAATCTTTTTGAAACCAGGAGTAGGTAGGTAATCAAAAGAGATGTGCTGTTGAGCGTTTACTAATGCAAAATATTTGACGTACAATAATATTAGAGTGGCTGCATTTATGACAACAACTTGAAAAAAAAAATCGGATAAACACAGATAAGGTTGTTTAAACAGTTGAGTATGATTCGAAAACAATTTTAAGTGACATTTAATTGGCATTTCCAGCCTTTGATAAGCACGATTTAAAATGATAGAGGTACCTATTTTATTTAGTCTGAATTACCAGGTAAACAATTTATTATTTCAAGCGCTAGATTTAGATGCCTGCTTAGATGTCTGTTTATCTGCCTTAGATTACCTGTCAGAATGTTACACTTGCCTATAAATAGGTTCTACTGATTGCTACTATTCCAAACCTCTATCAGATTTTAGACTTCGTCTGTCAAATCGAACGTTCAACTTTTTTTCTTTTTTTTTTAATTGTTGGTATCTGTGGATTTGGAATATCCGGAGCCATCGGTAGAAATTTGCATATTTTAGGATTTACTGATTAGATATTGTAGTCGCAGTAGCTTAGTGGTTAGTGTGTTGGTCTGCTATGCGGGAGTCCCAGGTTCGAATCCCGCAAAAACCCAATTCCGACTCAGGGTTTTTTTTTTCCGCTGCGCTACCTCTCGCGAACGTCTGACAAACATCCGAGAGTATAAATGTCTTGAATGAAAGAGCTTCTCAATTAGCCGTTTGGAGTCGGCATAAAATTGTAGATCCCTTCCATTCGTTCCAAAAATGAGAAACTCACACAAAATGAATGGTTGTGAGAAGATAGGCCTAGGGTCTCTCCAGACCTGTTGCGCCAACTATTTATTTTAGATTAGATCGTACATCTGATTATTCGAAATAAGTATGTACTCCCAGTGATTTATACATGCCTACATCTAATACCTATACATATTTGTAAAATATTGATTAACAAAATAAGATCTAGTTAATGCAACGTATATAAACTCCACCAAATATGAAAAAGATTGTTTGTACCAAAAAAACATTAAAAGTGTTCTGAGAGCGCCCAATCGAATACCACATAAGATTCAAAAAGAGTAACCAAGATTCAAAAAAAAAAAATGTCGCATTTTAAATCGAATATTAAAAATGATCTAGAGCGAATTAAAGTGATAGACGTCAAATGTCACAAATGTCGCATTTGAAATTGAATATTAAAAATGGTCTAGAGCAAAATAAAGTAGTAAGCGACTAATTCTACAAATATTGCATTTAAAATCGAGTACCTAAATTACGTAATCTAGAGCAAAATAAAGTGGTAAACGTCAAACTTCACAAATGTCGCACTGGAAATCTAATATTAAAAATGGTCTAGATTAAAAATACGTAATCTAGAGCAAAATAAAGTGGTAAACGTTAAACGTGACACTCGAATCTGACTTCATTTCTTCTTGATCATTTTTTATATTCGATTTTTTCATAATCTAGATTACTTTTCCTGAATCTATATAATTAAAAACTTTTCAAACATTTTTGAAGTTTGGTTCGCGACGTCTGTTGTTTGTTCGCTGTGCAGTCTTCCTATACATATATATAAAAATGTACACCGGTGAACCCATATCTACTATCTTTTGCAGGAAAGCATTTTAGTAATAATGTTGGTATTAACGTGGGCATGGACCACACATTTCAGCACAAATTACTCAGAAACAGACACCCCCCACACATTTAGTCGCCATATTCATTTCATATTGGAAAATTATATGATTCTACTCTATTAAAAACCATTTTGCTACGCAATGACAAAACCTACACTCTGCGCATACAAATTACGTCACCCACTCCCTCATGAGGTAAGCATAATTAATTCCAAACCTACTCGTACTATATACAGCGCAGTTTTCTTTCAAGACATATTGGCATTGTTCTTGAGTTCTATATGCGATTGAAGGGCCATATCGTAGTTACGCCGCTACCTTCCTGTGTTAACCCCATAACAATGATGACGATATTATTATGTGAATGTCCCATGGGGATATTTTATCCTAAGTTATGCGTGGCCAATGTAATTTTATCGTTTCCAGGTTGGCCTTCAAACTAGGCGCGAGACAATAAGCATTTCAATTAAACCTCTTACTACTGAATTAAAAAAAAAAAAGTGTGCCTTTAAATGTGTTGCAAACCACGTATCCAAAAACTTATCGCCGACAGAAACCTGGATCATCACTAGAATATCAAATTGTTTATATCTAAAGCAGGTTGTTTTGATGAGCGGATTTTTATATATCTACGCAAATGATGTCATGAATATCGTTAGCTAATTATAGCGGTGGTACAAAAGAATTTGGAAAACAAAAATACCTAGTGCGTGTCACGATTACAGATATACGCATAACAAAAGACCGGAATTTACTAAGGTAGGAAGGGGTTCGTTTGAATAGCCATAGAACTGTGTTAGCTCATACTTGTATATAAGGTAAATGACGATGACAACTATTTCAAAAATAGGTAGGAGGAAGAAGTGCGAACGTACGAGTGTTCCCTTCGTTTGTATTACTTCTGGGTGGTCAAAGATTTATGGATATGGCCTTATAAAGCTGCGCACAGTGAGAGAATTGTATTTCAAATTGCTTCATGTTGTAGTTGTTTGGGCAGTTTTTGCAATTAGTTTAAATTTTTTCCAGCTTAATGACATGACTTGGCCGACATCTTTCAAATTGTTGTATAATCGCATACCTACTTCTCACATTTATGCAAATCCGTTTATCAAAGTGAATGCTCTATTAGATATATCATGGCTCATGGGCATATGCAGCATTAAGCTGCATATACACCATCCCGCACGCGCATTTTTGCACGAGATGGGACAGAGAGATCCGTTTGTCCGCAGTCAAGGATAATAAAGGCGTAAGAATGAGATGACAAATCAGACGCCGAAGGTATCACCGATGTTCTACCGGCGACCTAAATTTCTGCAATCACTTAAAATCATTTCTAAGTTAATTAGTTTCAGTAAATTAAACCAACAATTTATGAAGCAATCATACGAAATAAATACATAAATTGTCCATTCATCACCGCGGAATTTCGTTAACCATCGCTATAAAAATATCAACAAAAGGAGCTTTTCTATAATTCCTACACGTAAACAAGATGGCTGGCCAAAAAACGTGTCACATTTTTTTGCGTGTTAGGTAATGCTGTCCCTTTCAGTCAGACGGCTATTAAGTATTGGGCATCCCTTTAATCTTCCGTGGTAGGAATGTGTGATGGTGTAAGTGCAGCATAAGTTGCTCAATAAGTCGCGGGAAATGGGCTGACTCCTCAAGAAGTATTTCACTACCCTCTCGAACTTATTTTACGCGGAATTGTTACAACTGTCATGGAATATGTGATTTGTGAACCATTTATAAAATTTGCTCATCTGAGGACCGTCATGCATCCCTTAAAGCCAAATCTTTCTAACTCCAAAACTCAGAAAATATCGACTGATTTCGCTGAAAATTTAGCAGTTGTTCCAATTATTGCCGGCAGTGTTTAAAGAGCATGAACTCTGACAGGTGGCGCTGTTTTTGCCTCTACGTATGACTACTTGTATGACCGCGATTATCTCGAGAACCACTAAACGGATTTCACTGCTATCACCTGAATTTCTTACGAATAGCTATATGCGACTGATTTAGGATAGATTTCTTATCCATTCGTAGCCCTTTGTCGAATAAGAATTTTAGACCTGAAGACATTAAGTGGCGTAGAGCGGACAAACGTCAGTTCTTTGATGTGAAACTTCTATTGGCGCGACTTAGGAGTAAAATCGAATAGAATGAGACCGAAACTCCGGCGTTAAGGCGAAAATTTCCCTATCGCCATTACTACGTCGCCGCTCTCAACTCCTAAACCACTCAACCGATTTCAATGAAATTTTGTGAGTGGCTATGGTCGGTTGCAACTTGAAAGACAGGATAGTTTTGGGCTCGATAGGTGGCGCTGTTGTCGATCCTCGAAACCACTCAACCGATTTCAATAAAATTTTGTGGGTGTGTCTGTGTATGGTTGCTTGCAACTTAAAAGATAGGATCGTTTTGGACCCGATAGGTGGCGCTGTTGTCGATCTTCTAAGCCATTCAACCGATTTCAATGAAATTTTGTAGATGTATATGGTTGGTTGCAGTTTGAAAGATAGGATAGTCTTGGACCCTATAGGTAGCGGTGTTGCTGAGGTGAGTATTTTTTTCAAC
This sequence comes from Cheilosia urbana, assembly GCA_946477585.1. Classification (NCBI taxonomy): domain Eukaryota; kingdom Metazoa; phylum Arthropoda; class Insecta; order Diptera; family Syrphidae; genus Cheilosia; species Cheilosia urbana. The sequence continues at coordinate 9,343,542 of OX297854.1, read as the reverse complement.
TCTTTTAGCTTAAACCTTAAAGCAAACAATTACTCTAAAAATAGAAAACGTTGGATTGGATTGTGTTATGAAAACTTTTTTAAATGAATGAGTACACTTATCTACTGTGCTGTACAAAGGTTATTTATTATATTATAAAGATTTAGTTTTTACATTCAATTTCTTTATACAATTACAATTACAACACAATACAATTTAACATCCACATTTAGCGAGAAATTTTCACATCTAGTGTGTGATCACAAGCACATTCGGCTTTTGTTTTTGTTACATTTAGTTTTCCTTAGTTAATAGCTATTATTTATAACGAAATATACGACTAACAAATCACAAAGCCCCGTTTGAGATGTATACTAGCACAGGCGCGGTTATCCACTAAGAAAAAAAAATGAATTGTTGGCGCAATATGTCCGATTGTCCGTGCAGGACCCCAAGTCTATCTTTTTACTACTTTTGTGCCACTGTGCTGTCACTATTCCCATAATATGGCATTAAAATCAGGGTTAGAATTACAGTCGCAGTTTATTTGACCCAGGAGGAACATTTAGTAGTACCCACCTACCTAGTACCTTTGCTCTTGCCCACAAATACTGTGACTAAGGCGACAAGCTAAAGAGTTGGATAAATGAAATAGTGCAGGGAAATGTAATGGGTCCTGGTCCTGTGGAAATATCGTATTGAAAATTGAATTTAATACGATATGTGCTTCTGCTTTCGACTTGTGTCTATGTCAAATCTAAACGAAAGTGTATAAGGCTCGCACTGTCGTAACAACAACGCACAAAGTCGGATATTATTCGAATTCCTCGCGTCAGTAAAATAAATGGCCGCTTGCTAAAAACTCGTTTGTCCCAAGCTGTTTTTTTTTTTTTTTTTTTTCAAATCGAGATTGGCAAAACGCACCTAGCCAGCGTCTACCCATATAAGGTGTGAAATTGTTTTGTCTTTTTCTTACCCAAATATGTTTCCTTTAATCAAAATAACAACATTATGTCATCCTACTGTTGCTCTTCTTATTCATGCCAGAGTAAAAAATATTATTATTCCCCTAGATTTTTGTTATCTCAGTTCAAAGAAACGCAGTGAAATGAGTCAATTTATTCAAGCTTGCTTTTGAAACGAAAACGAAGCAAATCCATCTGCGATGACATCACAAATGCAGAGCTAAACAAAAACGAGTTTTATAACACCGACCCCCCGAAAAAAAAGGCGAAATTTAATTCAATTCAATTCAAGGGTAACTGCAGATACCCACAACAATTTTGTCTAAAACAGAATTGATTTATTTTTGTTGTGTTGTGTATAATTTATATCAAGTAGGTACATACATAAATGCACACACAAAAATCACAGGAAAGGATACCATTTTGTGGGTTTATAGATAGCATCAAAAATATGTTTATTATTCCCTTAAGAAAAGAAGAAATACAGATTTTTTTCAAAACCAGCACAGCATCCCACAACTACACATCGGATTCCTGGAAGAGGCATATCCATGTACGAACGACAATGGACAAGCGAGCAAGCACACTAGCAGAAGAGATAACTTTCACTGTTGGAACATAAACTTTTGATTTCATCGCAGCAGTAAATATTTAAGGAAATAGGAATATGACATGTAAACACTCAAGACTCAACTCACCAGTTCGATAATTTTCAAAAGTAGACGGTTATTGAATTCCATGTTTATTTTATTTTGGTTGTTTACACAGACGTTTACAGATTTGTTAAATAATTGGACCGCACAAAGAAAATTTGTTTTATATGTTCATTCAACAGAAGTTCGACGCTGACTGAATTTTTCTTGCGGTCGTCAAATTTATCGGGGCGATGGCGATGGGCGAATGCAGAGACAATACTGAGACCCCCAACTTCGGCCGATTTTCCGTTACTTGCCTACAAGCTATATTTCTATGGGGTGGTACACGCTAAGTGCGTTTGTATTGTTACACAGAAATTCGTATTGACAACTGTCACTCACCAACACACTCGCACCTTGCGTGTCCCACTTCCGCTGTCGGCAAAGTTGCTTCCAGCGTTCATAGAATTTTGTCAGTTAAATTTGAAATTATTCGTTTCGTGTAAATAGTATTTTATTTTAGGAATTAGTGCACTTTTGCTGAAAATATTTATGAAAAATGATTACTGTAGAATGGTTGTATGAAAATAAAAACATTTTGGGCAATTTTTCTTCAGTTATTTAAGAAAAATGTACACATCAAATCGAAGTTAATGATATTCAAAAGCAGAAAATACACAACAATATTTGTCCTAATATGTTTCTAGTATATAAAACATCTCATTTAGATCGCATTATTAACTAAACAAATTATATTAATCGTTTTTTAAAAATTTATAATAACCAACCAATAGCATTCAGTTATCTTTAAATGTGGTATTCTCGAACTCTATCACATTCCCCCATGGTTGGTAGCGGTTGGCAGCATTGAATTTATATTTTTTGTATGTTTTTACATGTCACACAGATTCTAAATAGACATAACACCGATAGGAAAACAAAATGGCGAATTTGAAAAAAAATTGAGGGGGCCAGCGGCAAGAGGATTGTGAGTTGGGGGTCTCAGTATTGTCTCTGGGCGAATGCTTTTGCTATGGTTGCTGAAGCTGATGCTGACTTGCTGTTTGCTGGAATTCGAAACTTTCACTTTCTGATAAGCAACAAGTTGCTGGAAAGTGATAAGCTTGCTTAAAATGTTGTTGCTATTGATGACGCCACTCGAAATCGTATCGATATTGGCCGGTATTTGTTGCTGAGAAGTAATGCGTCATTCATATTATTTGATTTGGTAATAAATGCTATTTCCTATCAACATGTTGAGCATGAATCTTTTCCAGCGGCAGTTGGTGTAAAGTGAACATTGGTTTCCTTATTCAGCTAAAACCGCGTTAAAACCACCACAAAAACGCGTGAAAATTTATTTAAAAAGTGTAAAAAAAAAACGCATCCAAGAAGCGTCCAAAAAATGAGTAAAAAAAGCGCTTTGTAAGACTTTGAGTTATATTATAATAATTTGAGTTTGTGTATCAGCCTTAGCAATGCATTGCGCTTCCGCCTTTGGCAACCGTGGTGATTTTAAACCATAACCAACTTCGTTAGTTTTAAGAGAAGGCCATCTTGTAAAATTATTCAGAGACGTTGTCATTTAAATCTCGTGTAAGAAATTGAATTTGAATAAAATGCCCATAATGGGCCTTACCAATAACCATTTTTAGTTTCGGCTTTAAATTTGTGTAGTTCACGGCGGCAATGTTTTCCATACAAATTTTGCAATTGTGAGCTTCTATAAATTTAAAGTCGAGACTTAAATTAACATAGGTGTTCCACAAGGCTCCGTTTTGGGTCCCATTTTGTTTTTAATTTTTGTAAATTCGCTTTTTCTTCAACCTCTTAGGGGAAAACCACAGCTTTTGCTGATGGTACTGCTTTGTCTTATTATGGTAAATGTTATTTTAATTTATATGTGGATGTGAACTACGATCTAGATATACTGCGGAGATGGTTTAAACCAGAGACAATACTGAGACCCCCAACTCACAATCCTCTTGCCGCTGGCCCCCTCAGTTTTTTTTCAAATTCGCCATTTTGTTTTCCTATCGGTGTTATGTCTATTTAGAATCCGTGTGACATGTAAAAACATACAAAAAATATAAATTCAATGCTGCCAACCGCTACCAACCATGGGGAATGTGATAGAGTTCGAGAATACCACATTTTAAGATAACTGAATGCTATTGGTTGGTTATTATAAATTTTTAAAAAACGATTAATATAATTTGTTTAGTTAATAATGCGATCTAAATGAGATGTTTTATATACTAGAAAAATATTAGGACAAATATTGTATATTTTCTGCTTTTGAATATCATATATCATTAACTTCGATTTGATGTGTACATTTTTCTTAAATAACTGAAGAAAAATTGCCCAAAATGTTTTTATTTTCATACAACCATTCTACAGTAATCATTTTTCATAAATATTTTCAGCAAAAGTGCACTAATTCCTAAAATAAAATACTATTTACACGAAACGAATAATTTCAAATTTAACTGACAAAATTCTATGAACGCTGGAAGCAACTTTGCCGACAGCGGAAGTGGGACACGCAAGGTGCGAGTGTGTTGGTGAGTGACAGTTGTCAATACGAATTTCTATGTAACAATACTAACGCACTTAGCGTGTACCACCCCATAGAAATATAGCTTGTAGGCAAGTAACGGAAAATCGGCCGAAGTTGGGGGTATCAGTATTGTCTCTGGTTTAAACTTCATAAATTGGTCATAAGTGACAAAACGAAGTTCATGATTTTTAACATTATGGGTAAAATCTGTAATGATATGCCTTTACAATACCATTCCCCAAATTGCAATAGATTCCCTTTTGTTTATCCTTGTACACACCATTATAATTCACCCACATTTGTTTCACATGCCTATTGCACCGCTGACTGCTTTGCAATCGAACGCGTCGACAGCTTTAAGTACTTAGGTATTACCTTAGATTATAAGCTCAGTTGGTTGGAGCATACTATGTACTTACAAAAATATCTAAACAATGTTGTTAGACAGATTTTTAATCTCAGCCAATATTGTGATTTAACAATTTTAAAGTTAGTCTATAATGGTCTTCTCAAATCTAAACTTCAGTATGGTACAGCTTGTTGGGGTGGTACACATTATAACAAATTAGAGCCTTTGCTAATAAAACAAAAACACGCTGTTCGTATTATGTGTAAAGTTAATCGTCGTACTCCTAGTTTTGGATTATTCAAAAGTCTTGGATTTCTTCCATTGAGACATTTGTACTTCTATAAAGTTTTAAAAATATTTTTTGAAAGGTCTAGGTACAACTCTCCTAGGGTTTATGAAAACCGTAATTTGCGCATCAACACTAGTAATCTCGTCAATGTACCTACAATAAATAAATCGCATTTTTCCACCTTCTTCAATGTTACTGCTCCACGTTTGTTCAATAAAATACCTTCAAGTCTGATATGTGAGCGAGTTAGATCCGTATATCTTAAAAATGTAAAATGTTGGCTCTTCTCGTTAAACTACGCTGTAATTGGTAATTTACTGAATCCTTTGGTATGATTTCTTTTGTTGTATATTTTTTGTATTATTTGTATAGTTGAATTTATACTTATTTTTATCGCATCCCCATCGATAAATAAATCTTAAATTTTTCAAGTATATACTGTACATTCGCCTCTTGTCAAAATCTGACAACAGAATGTACATAACTATTTCAGTTTATAACTTAAATGATCTACTATCTTGTTATTTATCTTTGAATTTGTTTTAAACTTTTGTATACATAACTTTAAGTTATTAATGAAGTAAGGAAATTAAATAAATAAATAAATAAATAAATAATTGATTATTAGTACGGCGCAATAAGTCGTATGAATGAAATCTAGCATTTGCTTTGAGCAAAAGGTTGTAGCAAAGTAAAAGCCCTTAGGAATTGCTTTGAATCGGTATAAATAAAAACCTACTTTGCTAAAGTAAGTTCAAAAATTCGAACATAGCATTTACTTCGCTGTACGTGTACTTGTCTTGCAGTTCCTGTCCAACCTGAACAGTAAATTTGAATTTTCCTTGAGATTCTAACGACTTTTGTGGAAATTGAAATTAAAAAAATTAAATTCAGAAACATCAATCCAACCTATAGCTCCAATTGCACCTGGATGATTTTTCTTTGCCAAATAGGTTGTTGATGTTTTATTCCTTATTGGGGTATTGGAAATATTTGTTAACACGCCAACCGAGAGGTTTTTGAACTGTCAAACTAAAAGCCCGGATCTCCTATATAACTGTACCTTAGAATTGATTCTTTTTAAACATTTTCATCGGAACGAAATATTAGCCAAATGGTCCACACTCAATACTTCCTGTAGGTACAAAAAGAATTTAACTTAACTATAGGTATTTATAAAAAAAATATCGAAAACTCAGAATGCTTCGATTGTTTTAAGTTAAAAATAATCATACAAAATATTTAGCAAAAGACCTGAGTCCGCTAAATAGCAGACTTGGAATTTCGTAGCAATTGCTACGTTTTATTCATACGGGCCTGAGCAAAAGGTAAGTTGTACCGCTTTTCGAACATGTCAAAAGTTTGTTAGTTCCAATCAGTTTTTATTCATACGAAACATAGCATAGCTTCGATTTTGACATTTCGTTTGAGTAAAAGCAATTGCTAATGCGAGAAACAGATCAACACAGCGACATCAACAGCAACTATGAAAACTTTGTAGAACCAATGTGTTTTAATTACCTTGAACACATTAGCACAGCTACATCGACAGCGCCATCAACAGAGCTAATCCTAAATTCGGTGTTGCTGTTGCTGTCAAAGTCGGTGTGTTAATCTGTTTCTCGCATTAGTTTTATTCATTCACGTCGAAAAAATATTCAGAATAAAGCAAAAGAAATGTGTCAAAGATGAGTCAGAAATGCGTAATAAAAACCCACGAAAAATGAGTCGTACTACGATATTGACAGCTCGTGTCTTTGTTAGCGTTTTCTGAATGTAGTGTGTAACCTTCAGGCGTTACATTGAGAAACATCCCTATGGGAAATTGAATAGAGCTATAGAGATAGACGTAACAAGTTTAATGTGTTGTTACAGGTGACCCAAATAAGGCCCACATTACAGATTTGCTTTGATAACTTCCAGGCTTCTAAAAATAATTTGCTTAGTTGACATTTGTACCTATAATTTGTTGTGAAGTTATTCATATAAAAACAGTTTTTATATTTGTTAAAAACCAAATTGAAATATATTTGTTTGGGTGTTTTTGACGGTATTGAGAACACCTGTTCCGAATGAGGCCTTTATACATATTTTTGCCTGATTACTCTAAGTTTTCCTGCTAAAATAAGAAGTTTTTTTTCAAAGTGACATTATGTTTAATAAGCTTTTGTGCTCCTGCTGGATTTATCATTTGCAACATACAAAAATAGGGAATTCTGGGTGTTCCTTTAAAACAAACATAGCCATTTCCTACTCCCTGCAAAGCTACTATGGTTAAGATTGCTGTTATATTCCTGATGATAAAAAATGCAGAGGCTTAGAACCGCAGTACTTTTGTTTTCAGAGTCATCATACAAACATACAAACTTTAGCAGGTCTATATGTATCCTTCTGGAAAGATCCTCTTCTCGTTCGGGTGTAAACATGAATCGCTGTTTATTATATATGGTTCCCCAAGGTTCTTTTTGATTTTTTTTTTAGCTCCTTCAAGCCTCATATTGTAATAAAAAAAAAAAACCTTTGGATCAATTTCAAGGCTATTCCCATATCATTAGACTTATTTAATTTGGTGATCTTTCATATAGGTATCGTCTAAAAACAATGCAAAAACTATAGCTGAAACAGAAAATTTTTCCAAATAATTCTGACTCTGTTTTCATGTTAAGAATTGTTTATTGATGGATAACTATTAACATTTCTCGACTTTACGTTCTGACTTAAATTGCCATGAAAACGTCATTGTATTTTACACTCCAGCACATTCACTCATCTGTTAAAAAGTTCAATTGATCATATCAGAAATCAATTGATTTTTAATGTCTTTTTGAAAGTTTTTTTTATTAAAAGCAAAACAAGGTTAAAAAATGTTTACTTCTTGGTTCGAATATCGCTCCAGAAATTTGTATTTAGCCAATGGATACATTTTACACAAAATTATATAAAAAAGTGAGTTTGAAACACTTAAACTTAAATTAGTATAGAAAAAATAAAACTATCAAAAATTGTACCATTCTATTGATATCTCTCTGAGGACATGAATGCGTCATATCTGTACGATCATTTGTCCTTCAATGTAAACAGCGCGTCAAATCCAAAAAGAGCTCCATTGACAATCGAAAGCGATGCCTTTACAATCGCCAAGTCTCGAGTTCTCGTTCGAAAAGAGTATTCCCAAGCCTCGATCAGCAAAACTCCTGATGTTATAAACAGACAGCATCCCACCACACTGTAGAAAATATCGATCCTTTTATGGATTGGGGCACGCATTAGAATTCCTTCAATGAAATAGAAATCCTTTAAAATTTTGTCAACTTTTATATTTTTTTGATTTTGATTTTTTTTTTTTCTAAACCAACCCGCGAAAATTCCAAGGACGATTAGAATATAGCCAGCAAATGTACCGGTAGCTATGAAGGACGTCATTATGTCACCGTCATTAAAACTGTAAAAATGTAGTGACAGACACGCGATCGAGAAGGCTAGCTCTAGGAATTTTACCACATTTAAATGCGCCTTTCGGTCTTCGTTAGCCATGACAATAAGGGTGTGTTTTCAAAAAAAAAAAAAAAACGATATCGATCTGCTTTCTACAGCAGTTACTAATTGACTGATGATGACACAATTCTCTGTATCAGACTAATCGGAGACACAGGAGCATCACTGGGCAACAAACAACAAAACGGATTACAAGAGGAAGGAAATGCGTTTCACTCAAGAGTTGATCGAGAAGCACTTTAGCTGCCCACGAGAACTGGACAAGTACTATCACAGAGAGATCACTCAATCGTCATGGGGGGCTCCAAATCTCAGAACTGATGATAGAACGAGATTAATCACAGTTCGTAGTGGGTACATACATAATTAATACGAGGAGGCATTTAAGTTTTGGAACCGGGTTATGAGAACTGTGTGTTCAAGCATGAATAGGCTGTGTGGCGGGGTGCGGAGCGCTTACAAAGATTATGCACTTTGTTCTGTCCCCAGCCCCACCAATATGCCATTCACAGATATGCTGATTTAGTCGCTGTCGCTGTTTTGCTTTTGCCTGGTAGTTCCGTATATGTTTTGAGGTGTATTTGTGGTTCAAAGGCCACTTGGGGGTGTGTAATTAAACACAGTGAAGGAAACATGCAGATGAACAGAGATGAACAGCCCAAGAAATTGATTTAATAAAGCACTTTGAAATAACGATATTGCACTGTATAAATAATAATGATTAGTGTTGCATTATCTATAATGATTATTATTTTAACTATTCGCAGTGTACCTAGTCTTTGAAAATCAACATTAAAAAATTGTGCTTTTGGGAACTAAAAATTATTTCTGCCTTTTATCGTAAAGCTTAACCTATGAATATTATAAGACGAGCTATTAAAGAAAGACCGTGAGATGACAGATAGCCAAATATCCGCGATCTGTACCTAGGAACAAAATTTACCAGGGAGCCAGTCGTCTTCCCATTGTGAATTTCCATTGATTAAATCCTTCGAGATTTTTTCCACTTGAATCTTTTTATTGTGTAATTTAAAGTCCAATCTTAGAATTTAAAGTCATTCTCCTTTTTTTGGCAAATATCTAAAATCTCTTAAAATCCGAGCTCAAAATCACTTCATTCTTTAATCACAATAACGAACGTTCAACTTGTTGGCCGCTAGTGTGTCTAAACACTTTTACAACTTTCGTTGTACAATTTCTGCTAATATTTCGAACATCCGCTTTGAGGTACCTACCTACATATAGCTCTATTCAAATCCAATTTGGAACGTCATTCATAGGGAAACGTCATTATTTTTTATAGCTTTGTTGTAGTAGAAATAGTTCTTCCGATTCTGAACTCAGAGTATGATGGAATTACACAAGTTGCTTTTGTTACAGATTAATTAGGTAGTTGCATCAAATGACACGCAATCAAATTTTACATAGGTACAAGAAATGCTTTATGGAAGTAAAATATATATTTTATGCTCATAATGACGCAAAAATAAATGCCGACTTAAATAACTGATAAATGGAAAGTACGTAGATGTGTGCGTTGAGTAGTGATCTTAGGTGAATTGAAAGTACTATTAGGTAATTTCTCAATTGATCGGTTTATAGGGCAGGCAAGAGAAGGTGACGAACAAGAGAAATGGGACTACGAGTATCTAATATAATTGACCAAACAAATTCGCTTTAATTTGGTATGCAACTCCTGTTAACAAAGTCATTGAGAAAACGCCTAATTAGGTTTATGTACGTTTAAGGACTGACTAGAAGAAATCAAATTATTACAATTTTCCCGCGAATTGCAAATTCTTGCCGCGAACTATCACACTTTATTCACAATCTACACAAAACAGCCGCGATCCACAGACCCTCGAATGAAAAATTCGTTCGAACTTAACCTTTAAAAATGAAACTGATACGCGAGTGTCTGCGACCAAAAAAAAAGTTTTCATGTGAATGAAGTGTCAGAAACTACGCATATTTGCATGTTCACAGTTCGCAATTCGCTCTCATGTGAATAGTCCTTCATAAGTTGTAAGAATATAAGGCATTGTCAAATAATTATGCATTGGGCTTATATTTTATTTTTATTTTGAATCACAAAAGAGATAGAAAATGAAAATAATGTCGTTATCCATTGGGACAGAAAAAAAAACACTTTTTTCAGATTCAGCTTTTTTTGAGAGTCAGAAGTCAGTCAGATATCTGAGCGAGACTTTACACTTATTTGCACTAACACCAAAACATTTGTCATTTGTCAAACTTTAAAGTGTGTTTACTTACGTTTTTAGACGAGAAGTCTGTGAAAAATAGAGAAAAAATTACATTTGGCCGCTGCAATGGATATTAGCATGAATTGGATTGGATTCTTATAAACACAAATTACAATTTAAGAACAGCTGACTTTTAAAACACGCACCACCACAGATGCAGAAAGAAGAAAAATCTCGTTTTATGTTCCATTGGGCACGAAAAATCTGAAATCTGAGAGCAAAATCTAAAAATCCCAATGGAAAACGACATTAATCACAACGCTGACAACAAAATAATTCTTGTTCCATCAAAAATGCCATCAATGCCATAACGAAATTTCAGTAAAAAGCATATGGGCTTATGCTGGCATTGGTGCTTATTGTTCGATTACACTTTATGCTTTTTGGACATTTTTATCTGTCAAAATCAGCCTGGTCACATGTGGTATTTAGGTCATTAGAGCATATGAGATAAGCCCTTTACATTGGGGACGTTCGGATTCATAGTTTATGTAAAACGTCAACTAGATTGGTCGTGACTAGGAATCCGAAAGCGTTGACTAAGCGGTTTGAATTGTTTTTGTATTCTCGCGTCAGCGTTACCTTTGTTTGATTTTGCCCTTTTTTATTCGGAAAAGACCCCTCATAATGTTTTCAAAAATTGTTATTTTCAAATAAGTACATTTAAAATGTAAATTTAACACGGTTGCCTATCACAACTATATTACACTGTTATGCGAACTAATGGTTGTTAAAAATCGTGCGAAAATTCGAAATTTGCAGAGTACGTTTAGAAATGGCACCCGTTTCTCTCACTGGCCCTTTTTTCGACACCTCAGAATTCTGCCACGGCCACTCTGTTTATTTTAAATCTGACTCTTCGAAATGTCAACTGAGTATGCAGGTAGGATTTTCCTGACTAGATTTGTCGGCTTTACCTCCATAAACGTCAACTGCAAAAACTAATGACGTGACCACTCTGGGCCAATCAAAACTGAAATACATCTAGTCAGACAGCTTGTCAACTTATGTCGTTTTCCATTGGTTTCACTCGGGGATCGACTCAATCTGAAATCCAATGGAACAAGAAAACTGCTTCTGATTGAATCCACAAAAGTATTGGTGAAATGCCAAAAATGCTGTCATCTGACTTGTATAAAATACATAAATTGCACTTGTGTGAGTGCTTCTTGAGTGGATTCTGACTTCAAGTCCAGAAGCGAAATTCTCTCCTCAGAATCAACAGAAGAGTATTTTTTGTGCCAATGGAACGGTTTCAGAAGTGATTTTTTCGATTCCGGACTCTCCCGGACGCTTCTTTTTGCCCAATGGAAAACGACATTACTAAACTATGAACCAGAACGTCCCCATTGTATGACCATATTTTGACAGGAGATCTGTCACAAATTGTCATTTTATGACCACTTGGCATACAGTCTAATCCTACCTTAAGCAACTCTTTCAATAATAAGCCTGTTTTTTTTTTAGTTTCGATCTCAGCAAAGCAAAGTAAAGTGGGATTTTCAGCACGCAATTACAACAACTACTGTGATTCCTCAAAGTGTCAAGTAGAGTGTAGTTGTTTTAATTGCGTGCTGAAAATCCTACTTTACTTTGCTTTGCTGAGATCGAAGCTAAAAAAAAAACACGCCTAATATAATTATGAGCAATAATTGACAACTGAGACTCTCCTCAGAAGTTAGAAGTACAATTTTCCTTGATAAATAACTCTAGTACAACGTAATAAAAATAAAAAAGGCAAAAAAAATAACACAATTATAAACAAGATATATAATATATGTATGTAAATGCCTGGCTACTCAAAAAAACTGATAGATGGCACAAAGACAATTTACCGAACCCCACCATTCCCACAAAAACAACATTTGAAACAAACATACCTAATGATGATGTCCGTCACTTGAAAGTTGAAAGTGTCAACGGCAAATTTATCCGTATTATCCGAATCACACTTTCCTCAAGTTTGTGTGTTCTTGCCGATTAGTTTTTGGTTATTCCAGAAAAAAACAGAAGAATCTTTCGGGTGTCCTACGTTTATAATAAATTAACAAAGAAATAAATACCAAATGGCTTCAACGGCAAGTACATCAAGCGATGGCGACAAAGTTCAGCCGATCTTTCGTGAAATCAATGCAGATGATCCAGTTCCAGAGACAACCGACGTCGAATCCGCATGTATGCAGTGCTTCAAAAATGGTTCCACCAAAATATTGCTTACCAAAATCCCCTTCTACAAGGAGCTCGTTCTAATGTCCTTCAAATGCGGTCATTGTGGCTTTGAAAACAACGAAGTTCAATCAGCCATGGAAATCCAGAAGAAAGGTGTCCGTATTGTGCTCAAAGTAAGCAGTGTCGAGGATTTGAATCGTAAGATCGTCCGCTCAGACTATACGTCCACGGTCATACCAGGGATTGATCTGGAAATTCCAGCACAAACACAAAAAGGTGAAATAACCACCGTTGAGGGAATCTTTGATCGCACAATACGTGGCCTGAGTCAGGACCAAGCTAAACGTCATATAGAAAACCCAGATATAGCTAGATCTATAGATGATTACATCCTGCGTTTGTTGAAATTCAAGGAAACATTCCCGTATGATTTGATTCTTGAGGACATCTCTGGAAATCTATTCGTTGAGAATCCTCTTGCTCCGGCACCTGATCCGAATTGTAAAATCACTCACTTCGTACGAACACCCGTACAGGATAAGCTTTTGTGCCTGTACACTGAAGAGGAACTAGCAGAGCAGCCGGATAACAACAGCGATAATTTGTTAAAACCTATAGCCGAGGGCTCGTGGCCAATTGAGGAGCTCCACAATGAAGTGCTTCAGTTTCTGACGAATTGTCCGTCTTGCCAGTCACCCTGCGAGACAAACATGAAAATGACAAATATCCCCCATTTCAAGGAAGTTGTTATCATGGCCACCGTATGCGACAAATGTGGCGCCAAAACCAATGAAGTAAAGGCCGGCGGTGGTATCGAGGACAAGGGCATACGAATAGAGCTTCGAATCGACAACAACGAGGATCTATCCAGAGATGTTCTAAAATCCGAAACGTGTCGTTTGGGAATTCCAGAACTAGATTGCGAGGTTGGCGCATACGCCCTGGGAGGACGTTTCACCACCGTTGAGGGAATTTTTGCCGCAATCAAGGACCAGCTTGAAGGCGATGGAATTCTATTCCATGATTCGGCTGACGAGAAAACTAAGCATCGTTTGACGGAATTCATCGACAAATTTGATGATATTGTGGCTTTAAAAATGCCAGCCACATTGGTGCTGGATGATCCGGCGGGTAACAGCTATGTCCAGAGTTTAGTTGACGAGGGTAAGGATCCCAAAATGACGGTAACCCGGTATGAGAGATCGTTCGAGCAGAATGAAGACTTGGGTCTGAACGATATCAAGACAGAGAATTATTGATGAACCACAATCGGGTGTCCTAGCCGCCAGCATTTCCAGATCAACGCAGAAGTTAAATTTGTATATAAGAGTTTAATATTTGTACTTGGTGTAGAAATCACTCTTGGTATTTATTCGATTTATTAAAATGTTTACTTTCTTTTTACTGTAAACGGCTTGGTGTATTTATTTTGTGTATTTGAACTGACATGTTTGTACATTGTACCTTACGCAATAAAAGTAGTTGTGTTTAGGGTACAATAAGCATTGAAATGGCGTGGTATCCAACCGAATTTGTAATAGTTCTAATAATTAGTCAATTCTTATATTGAGTTCTGTACTCAAGAATGCGAAAAATTGTTTTGGATTTACCTGCCTAGCTGTTCGACTGTCGTGTTTCCTTTGGGTTTTGCAGTTTTTGTATTACAAGTATGACTGGCTCGTATCTACACCGTTTTTAAGACTCAGAAACTACATACCGATTTTTTCTCAAAAGAATGCGTTTATACTGCGAAAAAAAAACGGATTCTGTAACAGTTCTTTCGGGGTTCGTATCAAAATTCCGAATACGACGGATTCTGTGATAGACCCGTATATTTGAGCAGGCAGGAGACCCGCACCACATATTAAAAAAACAGTCCACCAACTGCAGTAGGAGAAAACCAAAAAGTTTGACGGTGGATACAATTCGGATGAGATGGCTGGTGAATGAGATTCTACTTTCGTAAAATTTAAAAATGGTTTGATGGTAAATCATACTAATTTCGCATTCGATGCACTTTCATACTACCATCTATAGATAGCTCCTTTGGAGTCGCTGAAACTTTTTGTATGAGCAACTTTGATAAAAAACACCGAAATAAAAAGATGTCGAAACGGTCATGAGCAAGTTCAGCGAATACAATTGTACAATGCCAGTGAAAACCCGGCAAATTTGCACTCGCAATTCAGATATGCAACGAACTACTGTACGAGGACGAGCGACAAAATCAAGGATGGCCATGTTTCGAATGTAAATCGCTGGGTAGAAATATTCAACCATCTTAAAAACGCCGATTGCGAATACAAAGCAATGGCTGCAAGCGTTGAGTACATTCTATGCTTGCCAGGAACCGCAGCATCGGTGGAACGAATCTTTTCTGCAGCTTTCAAGCTTGGACTTCAGACAACACTCGATTAGAAGTGAAAACATTGACGGCGATTCTAATCATTAAATGTAACTTAAGGTATTAGTGCGTTAAATAAATAAATAGTTGGCGCAACAGGTCCGTAGGGACCCTAGGCCTAGCTTCGCACAACCATTCGTTTTGTGTGTGTTTTTAATTTTTGGAACGAATGGAAGGGAATGGCTATTTGAGGAGCTCTTTCAAGAGTTATACTTTTGGATGTTTGTCAGACGTTCGCGAGATGTGGCGCAGTGAAAAAAACCCCTTAGTTGGAATTTGGGTTTATGCGGAATTCGAACCTGGGACCGCTCGCTTAATAATCCAACACACACACCACTAAGACACTGCGACTACATTCATGCGTTGAGTTCTTTGAATACCTCAAAACAAATCCGAAATTGCTTCGTCAAATTGCTTCAGGGGACAAATACAAAAAAAAAATTCAGAAAGAGGTATAGAAATGGAAAACAAAGGCGATTCAGATGATAGAAATGGATTGCTCGGTAATTAATTTGCTATTTTTGCCAATTCTCATTGAATTAAATGTATACTGCGCAAAATAGTTTTTTTTTTTAATTTTGTTGGTGAAATACTCTTTCGCCCGAAAATACGAGCTTTAAGTACGACAAATGTGTTCCTGATCGTGGCCAAGAGTATGCCATGCCTTTGAGTTGTTGTTCGCGACCAATTATATAATAATAGAGAGGGTCCAATAAACAATCGAATGTGCATGTGGCTGGCACTTGTCGCAACCCCATTTACGACCACCAATGAACTATCTTCAAAGCAGCTAAGTGCTAAAAACGATTTGAATATTTTCAAAACTGTACAAAAGCTGACGAATTAAAGACAACTTAAAATATGCCGCAGTAATCCTTATTTCGTACATTTACGTTGAGTTTATTTATTTCGTTCAAATGCATACACTGATGTTTATAAGAAAAACAACAAAAAAGAAAACTTAAACAAAGTTTAACTTGTGAGTAAATAAAAACAAAAATGTGTTCCACATAATATAATAACATAGTAAGCAGCGCGCCACTTTTGTAAGGTTAAGAAAAAAAAAATATGAATCAATTCACACGTTTAATAAAAATCTTCCTGCATCGGATCGTGTAGCTGGTCCACGTTCACTATAGGCGTGAACGTCTCGGCACCGTTTGAATCGCTAGTTTCCGAGCTGGAATAGCTCGCCGCTCTCACCCTGCGCCGCGACAGTGGCTCGCCTTCGATCAATCGCTCAACTTCGGTTGCGTCTATTGCATTGAAATTATAGGTCAGCCAAGAGACTTTTGTGGCATCCTGCAGTAGTCGTGGCCATTTCATATAGACACTTTTTACTAGTCGGACGACAACGTTTAAGCCACGAATTTCATGAGTTACTTGTTCAGGTTCCACATATCCCAAAAAGTCGAGTGTCAACAACTGTTGCTCTCCGTTGATTGTGGCCGCAAAGATCAATCGTTTGGGAGTCACCTCCAGGTGGTAGTCGGAAATATCTGGAGCGTGGATCACTAAGTAGATCATGCACATGGTTTCGTACCACGTGGTTAGCGGGCGTTTATGTAGCGACCTCAGTGTCGGTAGTTGGGCTTCGGGAGATTCTCCGACTTCGTCCAACGAGGAGTCGGGGCTTATTTCTACAATTTTTGGTTCCTCATCTTCAATAGCTGATATTCCATTCGTTTCCAATCCGGACATCCTTAGCTCCTCAGCATCGTCCTCGTCCATTTGTTCCTTTATACGATCGAGGAACGACTGAAAGTCAAAAGATTCGTTTGCCTTATCTTCTTCGTAGTCAAAATCGCCAAAGTCGACGTTAGTTTCTAGCTCTAAGAAATGCTTTGTGTTGTCGTCGTAGCTCGCTAGACCGCGCTCCACTAGCATTTTATTGATTTGAATGTCACACTTTTCGGCAAAACACTGGTAGAGGATGATCTCGTAGTGATGGATGAGCAAATCATCTTCGTAGTCATCTGCGATAGAGAACTCTTTTATGGTGTATGCGAAGTGAATGCCGTTTTCGATTTGAATGACATTTTGGATCTGTTCGCTTGCGGTCTCTACATGGAGTCCAATTAATTTGCAGCAAATCGCTTGAAATGGAATGTATTCGATGATATCTTTGCTGCTGGTGTAAAGCTGTTCTAGTGGATAGTTGGCGAATTGGCCGTAATCACAGAAGAACACCCTCGCTTGGACACAGCCTTCTGTGGAGTCGATGATTAGGCGCTGGATTTTCGCTCGGCAATACCGTCCGTTCAGGGACGCGAGGCAGTTTTGCATTGGATGCGGGTCTTGAAGTGGCACTCTCCTTTGGTCGCGTATCATGTCCTCCAAGTCGCTGAGCTCCTCTTCTTTGTTCAAGAAGCGAAGGTAAAACTTAGCCGCATCATGGAATTGGGTAACTCTTACCTGCAGCAGCTCATCTCGTTTGAGCTGCATCCATTCCTCGGCCGCTCTTTTGGAAACCTGAAAAGAGCAGATAAATGAAAGTCAAATTTGAATTACAAACTCGAGATCTTACCGCTTTCTTCGCCGAGTTGGAAACTATTTGCTTCTGCTTCACTGATTCTGGTTCTGGCTTCACCGGCGGCAGATCTGTGTAACTAACATCAGCATCTGTAGATGCTGAGAACTCGAGTAGATTTTGATCGCCCTCATCTTCTTTTACGCGTACGTCTGTTTGTCCAACCTCTGCTGCAATTCGCAGCAACCCCATCTCTATCGCAGTCTGCTTTACCAAATGTGTCGTATCATCAGCCAAAGCGAAATTCTTCAGTAGCAGCGATCGTCGCACATTCGTCTTGATTGCGTAGCCACGAAGAGTCTTCAATAATTCCATCAGAATGACATTATCCACCCAAACAGTGTCCATGAGAACGAAATTGATATTCGCCTGCAGACAATCCTTGTCCGTGACATCAGTCATTATCCACTTCTTCACTGCGCGCCTGCTTCGTGAGTCCCAAGCTCGCTCACTGTCAAACGGAACAATACCCGCCAATCGTATATCCACTGCCTGAGCAGGAAAGTCTTTGAACTTCTCCGGAATGACCAGTAAATCGTGCGACTTGCACATAACATATGTGCCAGAATCTATCAGCTTAACTTTAACATTTATCAACTTTACGATGTTCTCATTGGCAATCGGTGGAACCTCCATCAGGCGGCACCGATGGAAGATGTCTTCGCCTTTGTAAACGCACAAATCGTTCACTTTCGGTGGCCAATGAACGACCAGCGAGTTCTCGTTCATAAAATGAAGTGTCAACTGCATAAGGAAATGCGTAACCTCGTTCGAGCGGCGCACTATCTCCCATTGGTTCCCATTTTTGTAGCTCAAAATACGCGCTGTATAGTGGATAGGCGAGAGAACGTCGAGTATTTTCAACCTCACTTCGCCCTGCGTTGGAAGGCCTTCGACTGGGCCATCGTACTTCGTCAACTGATGACGATGTGCGCATTTGCTGCTTTGATCGCACGTGCCGAATTCCAAAACTTTCGGGCACATTTGTACGCCTTGGTTGACGCGTAACTCTTCACGATCAGCTCTCACCCTTGCAGCAACGTTGAGAATGTCTTGGGGAATGTACTTCAACTGCGAGTGAGTCTTCATGAACTCGATCAAACGAGGCAGCTGGATATTATTCTGTTCGTCAATAAGTACCACGGACTTTGGCACTTTCGCGGGCTTTCGGAATTCCGTCACCAGTTGGTTTTCGTAATTCTGGAGCAAGGTTGAGAAACGAAAATTGAATTTCGTCCATGACTTTGGCAAGGAATAGTGGAATAGAGTCCAAACATTTTGGATCATCAGCTCGGGCAGGACGCTATCGGTGGTGACGAGGATTTGATGACAGATTGTCTGTAAATTTATTTAATCGAATTGTATAAGTTGCGAATCAAAGGAAAACAAAAAAGAGAAACCCACCTTGAGCTTCCATTCGTTGATCAAATTTGAATACTCCACCGACATCCGACTGGTGTAGGCCAAACACGCGTAGCCACCATCTATTAGACATTTATGCACCATTTCTACCTCATCGTCCGTACTGCATGTAACCAGAACGCGTTCGGTTGCGTAGGGACACTTCTCCAAACACTTGACCATGACAAGCATCTTATCCGCGCCGCTTTGTAATTTAATGGAAATCTTATTTTTTGCATAAACCGCCGCCTCTAGGTAGTCGGCAATGCAGAGCAATGGTTGATTGCTGATCCGCAGCAAATTGGTTAATCGTCGCGACCATCGCTTTGAGGTGACAACCAATTGGAACGGAACCCTGCCGTTCTCCTGATGCTGTAGAGCGGGCCCAATGAATTTGAACAACGTCTCATTGAATTGGTCATCCTGGCTCATCATGGTGTCCAGATCATCGACAACCACGTATTGAATTCGTTCCATATTGAGCAGAGATTCACCCTCGTTGGAGACTAGGAGACGCCGGAGGCTCGCTGGTGTAATCACCAATATCCCGCAACCATTGTGCAGTTCGATTTTCACTTCTTCCGCGTTGCGATATGCATATGACGGTACAATGGTCACCCGGGTCTTTGTGCTGGCCAACAGACGACGACAGTGCCGACTGATACTCTCGACTTGAACAGATGATGGCGCGATAATAACCGCAACTGGACCGTAGGTGTTTGGCAGGCAATTCGACTCCAATCGAAAACCGACCATACTGCAGAGTGGAGGCAAGTAGCACCAAGTCTTTCCCGAACGAGCGGCGTTAATGACAAAGAACGAGTTACCACGAACGAGGTGCGCCCAGGAGTACGATTGAATACGATACATTTTGTTCAGCCGCATTAGCTCCATCTCTCGGTGAATTTCGGGTGAAAAGAGCGCGCTGGTCATGCGCTCAATTGGAGTCACCTTGACTTTGGAATGTGCCAGAACTAGATGTTGAATGAAATTCGTCTTGAGTGAGGCTTCGTTGAGGAGGACTGGCAAATTCTTTGGAGTCACGTTCAATTTGGATGTTGAGCTCGTTTCTTCCGAGAAGATTGGCGTGCGGCTCTTCGACGATGATGAAGAAAGGGATCCACCTTGCTGCGTCACTTCCATCGGTGAGTTTTCCAATACGGATTGAGCATTCTCCGCACCAACTGTTGGCCGAGCAAGCAAAGTCATTGAAAGCGACGGGGTCCTTTCAGAGCTGATTGGGAATTTTTTGGCATCCACTGAGGGAAGTTGCTTTCTATTTTCTGACGACCTAATGAGAGGCTGTTCATCTGAAATAGCTGAAAACTGTTTTTCGTCCAGCACCGCCGAAGAGCTTGAAGACGACGATTCCAAAATTGGCCACTTGATGGGCGCCTGACCTGCTACTTCGACTTTTGGTGCGGAGCCGGAAGAGCGCGACGACGAACTTGCTTCATAGTTAAGATTTCGATCTTTGCAAACGTTAGTTAACTGCTTGCCCTTTTGTTGTCCAGACGCAAGTTCTATAAAGGAACTAGTTGATACCGAAGACGATGAGCCAGTATTCGCCGTCATTCCTCGCAGTTCCTTCTCAATCAGAGCCTTTGCAGAACCATCTAGCGACAATAAACGGAATAAATCATCAGCTGTGTCACTACTGCTGTGGCTTTCCAAAAGCTGTTCCCTCGAAGTGTCCTTGATATCGCTTTTCTCCTTTACAAACTTCAAAAATGAATCGGACGATGCAGTCGCTGAGACATTCATCGCCTTTTCCGGTTCGTTCTGCCCACTCAAATCAATTAGCTTGTCAGTCGCTGCTGACTCATGAATATCATCGAAAAGAAGCAATTCACCGGTGGGTATACTGCCAGGCTGGGCAGAGACAACCACCGGTGTGATAGCCGGCGCACAGCCAGAATCATTCAGTGACTGATCGAGAAGGTGTGTCGTATCCGATTTACCATCCGTCCCAGGTCTCTTTCGTTCCTTGCGAGACCTGGTAAGCCGAAAATTTTGCTCCTCGACATCTTCAGTGCGACGTGCAATCGACTGTCTTTCGCCGAAGTTCGAATTTCGATTCCTGCCACCATATTTAAGCTCATCGCCAGAGTGATTAGACGGAAACGAGTCGTTAAGTGTTGTTTTCTTCGTATGCCAGTGAGTTTCTTCGTCGTGTCGTTTGACCAATTTTGTTACATCGAAACCAGCTGGCACCATGGTCATACTGTGGAGGGAATTAGCTTGGATCTGCAAAAACAAAATGAGTACATATCTATTTCAGCATAAGTTCCAGTTGCTTAACTATTTCTCGGAACTTTTTTTTCTCTTCTTCAGTTTTCAAGTCATTGGTGGATGCTGGTGGGAGTGGTTCTTGTTGTGGATTCTCCTCAGGCCTATCGACGCAGTCCTCAGAAGCGTTTGACTGAAAATAAAACACAACTTGGTGGGGATGTACATTGTACATACTAAGTGTTATTTGCTTACGAATTCGAGTTTGTTGAATTTTTGACTTTGTTGGGGCATTTTGTAGCCTCTAGTCTTCTGACCCTGCACAATGGGAGCACTCTCTTCTTGTTGAGATGACTGAGAGTATTTTTCTTTTATCTGAAAGTACAAATCGAATAGTATGTGAGATAGGACAGCCTTTCCAAGGGACTTGGCACCTGACGTTTCGTTATTTTTTGACGAAGTGTCGTTCAATGCGTGTAGAAGTACCTCGGTATTTGGAATTTTACGTACCTTCTTGCGCATGCTGATCAGTTTAGCGGCGTGTGCAGATATCTTTGACTCCGTTTGGCTGTGCTCATCTAAAATCGGAATTTCAGTTGAGGCATCTATCTGTTCCGGTTCCATCACAGTCTGCTTAGAGTGTTTCTCTCTTATCTGGAAGACGAATAATAAAAGCAACTCAACAAGAGATGGACACCACAGCCGGTTTTACCTGTTTCAACCGAAGTTGCCGTGACGATGTAGTTGAGCTAGAGCCGCAATTCTCCACATACGGAGTTGCAGAGTTACTGCCTTCGTTGGCGGAACTATGATTATCCTCCAACCTTCGCTTACGAAGTTCCTTCAACTTTTCCAATCGCGCGCTTGCGTTTTTCTACAAAAAAAAAAAAAAAATTGAAATAAGCAAATTTAAACATGTCCTTCAACCTTTTACCTTTTTGCAGGTCTCGAGAAACTCAGCTGCGGAATCTTCACTGCAGGTACTAATACGCATCTGGGCTAGTTCCTCGTGTGGCGTTTCTTCTTTTTTCTTCAACATTTCCTGATGCTACAATTCGATCTTTTGAGTAGTTACACAAATCAAAGTGGTAAACGTGGACTTACATTTTTACGCAACTCAATTAGAGCTTTGGCTCGGCGCGAAGGAACACTGGTCTCACTTCCGCCCGACTTGCTTAAATCCTCGTCTTTGTCATTTTGCTGCTGTTTCTCTGGAATGACTTGGAAGACCTCCATGGCCGGCTTCGGTGGAAGTACCTTGCCCTCGTATTTTTTTCTCCTACTCGCATGCAGCGCACCAGCATAGCCCATCAGCGACTCGTCAATCGAGTTGCCGTTTCCACGATGTTTGTACTGTTTTACACTAACAGAATCATCGAAGGAGATATCGGTAGCGTCTATAGCAGATGTTGGGCACAAAGCGTCTGTGTCTGACACGTCCTTGTAGGTTAAATTCTGATTGCGCTCACACCAATCAATAACTTTCTGTTTGGAGAATGAATCGCATGAAGAGTCGGACAACGGGCCAGAGAAATCAAACTTTCCCTGTGCATAGTTCATATTTAGTGTGTTCAACTTATTTTGGATTATTTTCACATCGTTTGCGTTTGTCTCCCAGCAAGGAATTTTATTTGTCTGCAGATTTGCCAATTTCTCGCGAAAATTATCCACACACTTAATGGCGTAGTTCATCTTAATCAGATAATCACTAACTAAGAACTCGTCACCCGAGTGGTTTATGATCTTCAAGTCACCAAAATGTTGCGTTTGCTTGGTTCTTTCTACACTGAATAACTCAATAAATGATACAGATGCAGCATCATTGGTTACCCTTTCCAGCAATTCTACAGCACGCTGCGACCACGACTGTTTGCAAACTAATCGGCTAGTGGTAGTGACGAAGTCAAAGTCAAGTTCAGCGGGTATGACATTGGCAATGGCACCGAGACGAATATAATCAGTTAGATCAGTGTAGGAGTCCGGCAGCTTCCGGACATAACAAAGCCTGGTCTGGAATGGAAAACCATAGTCCAAAGCCCAAACAATGTACTCATCATCCAACTTCGAATATTTGGCAATGTGTTCTACACGTGCGCGAATGTACTTGTTCCAGGAGACAAATGCAACAGCTACAATCTCACCGACTTGTGGTCGATAAGGGCGTAGAGATGAACTTAGTTTTGCAGTAAATAAAGACTGTACGGATTCCTCGATTCGTTGCAAATTTATGAATTCTGGGTTTTGGCCATCGACTTTGTGGTACCAGAACAATTGCGGGTTTATAAAGTGCGGAATTGCTATGAATTCTTCAGTACTCATTGCGGAATTTGTTTCTTTCCCGATAAACAGGGAAAATTCTTATAATCAAAGTCAAAAAATACTGGCAAAGTATAGAATTCAGTTTTGGATTTCGCAAAATGGAGAAGTACTTACCGTTACACGAATATTTTGTAAAAATGGTTTGCTTGCTTTCTGCTCGCTTTGTCGGTGTCGGTGTAATTTTTTTTGCAAAATAAGCGTAAAATATGTAAACCAAAACAACATGCAAAACGGAAAACCAAAAGGTGACAACTGACAAAGTGACAAATGAGATGCATGTGAGTGATGCCGAATCGATGTTAGTTATGTTTGTTTTGTATGTGATGAAAGTTGCAGTGCAAATATTTTAATTAATACGAGAAACAGATTAACACAGCGACACCAACAGCAACCTTGACAACTTTGAAGAACCACTGTATTTTAATTACTTTGAACACATTACAACAGCAACATCGACAGCGACATCAACGTTAGAGCTAATCCTAAATTCGCTGTTGCTGTTGCTGTCAAATCTGTTACTCGCATAATGAAAATTTAAATTGTTTTGTTTAATAAAAAATATTTGACGACCCTTTTGTTTGCGCATAATCAATTATCACTGATCTATATAAATCGTATAGTTTTATGTGTGTGTTGTGACAAATTTCGTTTTTGGTTTGGCAAAAACATAATTTTTTTATCGAGATTAATTTTCGTGTTCGTTTGCCAAAGAAAAAAAATCAACCTTTTTTTAAATGAAGCACTTTTGAGAAATTTCACAGGTACTGATGTTTATTACACACAGCCGGCAGTTACGAATTGTTTATTTTATACTAAATTATTTATTTATATTAATTTTTTTTTTTTAAATGCGTTATAATAAATGTGTGAAAATCAATTGAAATGGATTTTCAGTGCAAATGAAAGAAATATTTTTTTGGGGCCAACCCAATACATACAAGAACTAATGTCGATTTCCATTGGGATTTCGAGATTTTGCTCTCAGATTTCAGATTTTTCGTGCCCAATGGAACATAAAACGAGATTTTTCTTCCTTTGCATCTGTGGTGGTGCGTGTTTTAAAAGTCACGTGTTCTTAAATTGTAATTTGTGTAAATAAAAATCCATTCAATTTATTTTAATAAATATTGCAGCGGCCATATGTAATTTGTTTTCTATTTTTCACAGACTTCTCGTCTAAAAACGTAAGTAAACACACTTTACAGTTTGACAAACGACAAATGTTTTGGTGTTAGTGCAAATAGGTGTGAATCTCGCTCGGATATCGAGATTCGCAAAATTGCTTTTTTTGCGCCCAATGGAACATGAAATCTGACAGCCAGCTGATTTCGAGAGCAGAACTGCTCTGACTCTGAAAAAAAGTGCTTTTTCTGTCCCAATGGAAAACGACATAATAATGTGGTATTCGTTTGGGCGCTCTCAGATCACTTTTTTTGCCCTCAGATCACTTTTTATGTTCGTTTGGTACAAAAAAAATCAATCTTTTTCAGATTTCAGATCACTTTTGCGAATCTAGATATTTTCTCAGATTTACCAACACAAGTGCGTTTGAGTTTGACAACTCGTGGAGGGCGTTTAGGTTTTCGTGAATTTGTTCTACTGCAAAGAAAGGCATTGCATGGGGTGAATCTATTTTTGTTAATTGGTTATGTATAGGAATATTTAAAAATCAATCGAGACGCAAATTTCTAATGTTTTAATTTAAAATTTAACCAGTGAATGGAAAACTGTTTGAAAAGTGTTGAAGGCTACACATATTCGAATCGCACGAATATTATCACAAAAAAGAGCAAGTGACGTTTTTATGTTCGATTAGCCACACGAAATCTGAAATCTGAGAGTAAATCTGAAGAAGCCCAAACGAATACCACATAAAATTCGAATTTCATTTTCGATTTGGCAGCAAAAATCTGAGATCTCAGATCAAAATCCAAAGAGCCAAATCGAAAACGACATCTGACTCTCTTTCATTTTTGTCAAAATTTCATTTGATTTTGAAGACTTGGCATCACCAACCGTAGAACGCTCAAATGTCAACAAAGAGTAAAAATAAAAAACTTAAATATTTTCCAACTAGTTCGGTTGTGTTTTATTTTTCCATTATAAACCTTAAGTATTACCATTTCAATTAAAAATCGTTAAGCTAATTTAGTTTCCTCACAACCAACCGTCAACCGCTAAGTATATGCTCTTATTAGCTAGCATACAAAATGGGCAAAGAATCTGCTACCTGCAGAGTCTGCATGAAGAAATCAAAAGAATCCATCGATTTGGAGTCTATCTTCGTGCGGAAACCTCAAATCACTTACCTCGAGTGTTACAACATCTGTACCCAACTGAATGCGATGATTGAGGACGATTTACCGAAGAATATTTGTCCTAATTGTAGGGATGAGCTAAAATCATCTTTTCGGTTTATGGAAAAGGCCAAGGAAACTGACAGAAAGCTAAGGGAGAAGCTAGGAGTTCATCGAATCACCAGAAGTAGTGGGAGGATTAAGCAGGAAGAAACTATCACTAAGACAATTTTGGTACAACCGCAAGATGAAACGATATTCGACGAAATCAAGACCGAGTTCATAAACTGCACAAAGGATCCACTGGAGGATTCTGACGTCGAAGTGAGTTGGTTGAAATGTTTTCTGTAATTAGAAAGCCGTGGCTAAAAGGCTTTTTTTTCTCTTCTAGGCTGATGAAAAGTCTGAGGACGAGATCGAAATGAGTTGGGTTGATGCCGGTGGCAATCACATGGAAACAGACGGATTTTCCGAATCCAAGACTGCGGCGGTTGACGATGACGACGATGAGGATGATGATAAACCCCTTAAGGATCTTATCAAGAAGGGTTAGTTGGGAGCAATGGAATATCGCACCTGTTGTAATATGATTGATTTTTTATAGAAAAACTGAAAACCATCGTCGAAGAGCCCCCGAAGGTAAATGAAAACTTCGACTCATCGGACGTCTTCAATGATTTTCCCGAGCCAGATAATTATTCGTCCGATGAGGAGGGTGCATTTAACGATAAAATGATGGAACAAGTGCCTAAACCCCCAACGAGTTCAGAGGCGCAAATATTTCCGCAGGGTAGGTATATTTTTACTTGTTTGCGTGTCAGCGCTTAACTTTCGTCAATATAGGTCGGTATATATGTAAGATCTGTCAAAAGGCATACTTCACAGCAGCGGGACTGAAGGCACACATTGCGGTCCATATGCCCAAGAAAAAGAAGGAAAAACGCATTAGGGGGCCCAACAAGAAGAAGGCAAAAAATAAAAAGAAGACGTCTGGCGACGGCGAAGATGATGAGGACGAAGAAGCAGCAGAGGAACACAAAGACGAAGACGAGAGCGAGTCTAAAAAGAAGGATGAATCAGCGACGGCTGGTGAAAAGGACGATTCAACAACTAAGGGAAATGAATCGACGACTGCGGAGCCTGAGACAACACTAGACGGTAAAAAGAAGCGCAAAAGTAAGGCACCTAAGCCTAAAAAGATGTTTCCCTGTCACGTATGTGGCAAACACATGATATCTGCCTCCAAGCTCAGATATCACATGGTTATGCATACCGGCGAAAAGGACTATTTATGTACTATGTGTCGTAAGTGTCTTTCTTTACCTACTATCAATATACATCCTTTTTCTTTCATCAGCGAAAGCGTACTCGACGATATACGCACTGAAGCACCATATGCGCACTCACACCGGTGAACGGCCGTACGAGTGCAAATTTTGTGGAGACAAATTCACCCGACCAACGACGTTAAAGTCGCATATGCGAAGGCATACCGGTGAACGACCATACGGATGTGATATTTGCGGAAAACGCTTCATCCAACACTCGTCCATGACTACACACATGAAACTGAACCACATGGCGAAGACAATTGCCTGCCCGCACTGTGATAAAAAGTACGCCCGCCAGACAGACTTGAACACTCACCTGCTCAGTCATACGGGCGATAAGCCCTTCTCCTGTGAACTTTGCCCGAGTCGTTTTATTAGACAGGCAAACCTTAACAAACATATGAACCAACACCACTCTGCCAAGAGCAATGCTCCTGCGAATGCACCCGTGGCAACAACAAGCATTCAATTAACTGAGAGTCTGAATCAGCATATGTCGGCCAAGAGTAACACTGCAACTGCAGCCGCTTCCTCTGCCCCAGCTAATCAAATGTCTGAGCATATGAATCAAAATCATATAAGCAAGAGTAGTTCGGCAACTATCGCTACCTCTGCACCAGCAATCAGTCAGATAGCAGAGCATATGAGTCAACACAACATGTCGGCCAAAAGTAAGCCGATAATCTCCGCGAACATTCAAATAGCCGAGCAAACGTTGCAGCAGAACCTACTGCCGCTAGTGACTGCACAATCAGGCCAGCTACCCCTTATACTTGGTCAACGAGCAAATCAACTCCAGCCGTCAGTACAACGGGGAATAAACGGGGGAACGCCATGCAATCAGAATCAGATTGCGGCCCCCTTGCCACGAGTGGTGAATGTTAGGTCGTTAGCAAAGACTGTACAGGGTTCAGCAACAACATCATGCCAGATGATCGCCACGCCGCCCGGCAGCGCGGGGAACGAAGAGAGTAACAGCAGCAGTCATAGCAATCACATGTTGCCACCTGCTGTACCACAACAACCATCACAACATCACCAGCAGCAGCAGCAGCAACAACAGTCGCATATGCAGCAATCGCACATGGGTCCTCCGCTTGCGGCAAGCAACGAAAACGGTATTCCGATGAGCATGAATATTGAGCGTATCCCCGGTGGAATACCAACGCACAACATGTTGGGTGCCATTCCCAGCGCCGGCAGAGGAACAGGTCATATCGCACCGCATGACCGATTAGAGTAAGTATGAGGTTGTTTTTTCAAGAACTAATTCCTTTTTCTTTTTGTTTTTTTTTTTTTTTTCATAATCGGAAAGCAAGGGTTTCTGTGAAATCCATCGCGTAAAAGTGTTCCTTTCTCCATTCATGATCCATTGTGATTGTTTACAGCGATGACGGCCACAGTGACCTAAACCGCTTTAATACATATTCCATTTGCTGCCACTAATAAGCCATATATTTTTCTTTGTTTCAGATCGGTAGAGCATTTAATAGTTATTCATCCGCCAGTTGATAATCCGCCAAACTTTCTCGGGCAAGCGATTGACCCCGAACGGATTGGACGGTCGGTCGACGATATAATGCGATGGAATTGGTCGAATGCATCATAATACAGTTCGTTAAATGTTTCCTTTAAGTTTTTATTTTTATATCGATTTATGTGTCTTAATTTACAAGAGTGTTACAAGAGAGTTGTGTGTTGTCATCTTTACTTGGCATAATCCACTATATATATTTTTTTAAGAATTAGCAATAAGTAATCAACGCGTGACTGCGTCATGCTAAGAGTGGCTTCTTTAGAAAATAAAATTTATGTTCTAGCAACGAATAATGTATAACATCGCTGGTTGCTAAAACAGTATAGCTTGTAGATTATTTTCTACGTTAAGTGCAAATAAAAACAAAAACATACCCACAATAATTTAGCATTGTAAAATTTAGTTAATCAGAAAACCGAATTTTTGTCGCTCATTTACAAATTGGTTATAGAGCGTGAAATTCTGGGTCAGTAATTGCGACGGTCACTTCGGCAGATGCGGTAGAGCTGTGCAAAATGATTAAACAGATGATAAAAGGGAAGAAGAAAGAACCAGAACTGCTTACCAATTGTGAGCCATTCGCATGTGAGCTTCTAGGCTGGCTTCATTGTAGTACTTTTTGTTGCAGATTTCGCATTGACAAGTCTCCACCTCCGTGTGCATTAGTTCATGGTCACGTTGTGCATTCTCGGTGGGGAATCTCCGTTTGCATTTGCGACAACGATAGGGCTTTAGTTTTTCGTACTCGTGTACTTTTTTGTGTGTAATAAGCGCTCTTTCCAAGTTAAAACGAAGACCACATATAGGACAAGTATATCGCTTTTGGCTAGTGGGAAAAAATACAGGCGTGATAGTTTCATTGGTTGTAGAAAGGTGCATCGTCTCGTGCGCGTGGAGCTCTTGAACGGAACTGAACAACATGCCTGACGATTGTACATGTACCTATTAACGTTGCCAGTGATGAAAAAGGTTGAATACTTACTGCAAACTAGGCAGACAATTCTTTTGCCTGCAGCTTTACCCGGTGGTTTACCATTCAAAGTAGATTTAACACGATCAGGCTTATTTTTTCGGGTTTCTGCAATTCAAATAGTACACAATGAGACGAACTGCAATATGCCAGCTGCACACCCACCAATCAGTTTGTCCTTCACCAGCCACACTGTCTCTGGCTCAATCAAGACGGGATCTAGTCGCATTTGCTCGGCAACGTCGGCTTTTTTATCATTCTCTGTTGTACGAGACGTTTCAAGTGTTTCAACTTCAAAGTCATTATCAGCCCCCGGGTCTGTGGATTTACTTTCGAAATACAATTCAACATCTCGTAATTGGGCACAAAAGCGTCTGAGTTCAATAAGCGTTCTGTAACAATTTCGACAGATATGCTTCGGACAGTTTTGACCGATTACGCATTTGAAGTGGAGTACTTCACGGAGGAAATCACACATTGGACCTGAGATGCTGGCCGACCCAGTTTCTACATTCGAAAGGCATGTTATGCACATAAAATTTAAATCATTCATTGAAATTGAAATTAACGAATTAGTTGCGTTTCTTTCCATTAATACATTTATTTAACTTTATACGCATAGGTAGTAAAATTACTTGTAGCTGGAACGTACTGCTTTTTTTTTTCTTTGACAGCTGAGATGATGTCTTTTTTGGCAAACTCAAAACTGACAGTTGAGATTAGAGAATGAACACTTCACAGTGGCGGCCGCGTCTGCCGGAATATATAATTCATGCATTTTAAATAAATTTAAAAAGAAAATCAAAAGCAGGAAATATACGGTGTTCGATTGGGATGTGCAATAAGCTGTCAGCTTTTTGTGACAATCGAACATGAAGAGTGATTTAGATCTAGAGCAATGAAAAGTGGTCTCTAATTCAAATCGAATAGAATTTTACTTTCTAGTTTCGAGGTTCACAAATTGTAGGTTGGCAACAGTTTTTTTTTTTTTTTTTTAACTTTGTGAATTTTTTAGAATCATTATTGTTATGGTTCTATAATTTTAATTTTATTGAAAATACGTTATGTGATATGATATGTTTTGCATGCCTTTCAGATGAAGGTTTTTCTGAAGGGAGCAAACAAAAATAACATGGAATCCATGTTGAGCATGAAGGGGCTGACTCCTATCATTGTGACCAATGTTATAGAATCTATGGTAGACACTTAAATTGGACAAGAAGTAATTAATATGATACAGGACATAAAAAACCTCGGCCCAAAAGTGAAGGAGCGAAGAGCGAAGCTAGTGCTTTGAAGTAACGGTATTGTAGTTCACACAGTATTGTCTCTGGTTCACACAATCCTTAGGCCGTACAATTGCGCCCATTGTCCGAATACATTTCGTCAGTGGTCTTAGTATTCATAAACAAGTTCATTCTGATAAGCGGGTGGTGTGCCCGATTCTGGTAAGTGGTAAGCGATTCTCAACATCTAATGCATAATGAATTGTCCACCATTCAAAAGTCCACAATTGAGAAATAAATAACAAACTGCAGACATTTTTCCGTTTAGAGAACTTCCAACAACTAAAGATGCATTAAGCAGCATCAAGAATGTGCACATCTAGGGCGCGTGAAATTTCCCCACAAAGATTTGATTCTGAGTAATAATAATTCAAACATACAAGAAGAAAGTGAGACTATTTAGGGATAGAAAAGGAAATGAAAAAAATATGCTGGTTTTTACTTTCGTCAAAAATGATGTTTTTAATGATTAGAGCTTAGATTTTTATTGTTGGTTTATCGTTACAATTCTTCATTTGCATATGGCTTTAGGGCCTTCATTTGGTTGGTGGTTAAACTGATACCATGAAAGCGTTTCAAGTGATCTGCGAGCCTGTAAATAAAGTCAAGACTCTCATTTAACAAACCGCTAATCGCATAAGAGATAATGCCTTACTTGTACTTGATAACGAAAAGCCTTTTGCAATCATTCACCTCGCATTGGTATCGGTTTTTCGAATGATACAATAGGTGTCGATCGAGCTTATTTTTCTGGGAAAAGATCTTATGACAGGTATTGCATGTAAATTCACTCCTCAGATCTTTTTTATGCTCGATTTGTTGGTGCATTAGTAGTTCACATTTCTTTTCAAACACCTGCAGGCAGAATTTACATTCAATAGTTAGAATTTCGGCTTCAATCAGCATTGGCTTCACATTCTTATGGGCAAGTTTTTCATGAAGTCGTAGACCATTCACTGTTAAGAACGTTTTACCACAGTTACAGCACATAATAGGTGGTTCTTCATTTTGAACGGAAGGGTCTGGTTCCATGTTTGTATGTTGTTGTGGATTTAGTTCAGTCTCTGGATGGTATGTAGCTAGATCTCTCTCTACATCTAAATAGAATGCTTAAATGAAGACATTTAGTGTGTTTATACCGTTTGTTACCATTCATATCATCATCTTCGTCCAAAAATTCTAGATTCTCTGTGATTCCAGTTGAACCATATTCAAATTCATCATCTACAATAGGCGTGTTTTTTTGAGCTTCGATCTCAGCAAAGCAAAGCAAAGTAGGATTTTCAGCATGCGATTACAACAACTACGCCCTACTTGACACTTCGAGGAATCACAGTAGTTGTTGTAATTGCGTTGTGAAAATCCTACTTTGCTTTGCTTTGCTGAGTTCGAAGCTCAAAAAAACAGGCCTAATATATGATCTATATATTTAAATGGGTGGATGTTTTAAGAAAACATCAATTTATTCACGTACCTACTGTCATCACATTCGCCATCATGAATATCTTCTTGAAGGAGAAGACCTGCACCACCTTCACTCTTCACGTTTGGTGGTAAAACTGGTGGTAGATCTTGCACTGGTTCTTCCTTGATATCAGCTGCCATGATTTTCCACAAGTCGTCATGTGATTTCTTGCATTGCAATTGAAATTTATAAGCTATTTCCAATTGTTTCGAGCAGAAGTAGCAAATTTGTTGAGGAAGTCCACCGTCTAAATGAATTGACAACGATGGGCACACAGTAATTAGCAAATCCAGGAGACTCAGCCGATCACTCCCGGGGGCATTAATTAATAGATTCACTAAATTTGACCTTTCTGTATTACAGGCGCGACATATTAAATTAAACTTCTCCATTGCCTAATACTAAAAAATACAAAATTGTAATCTGTCTGTTAATTGTTATGATGCTATTTCTGACAGTTTTGTGCAGATCTGTTCGTTTCACATGGTTTTTGATTCGGCAAAGAGTACACTACGAAAACTCGAAGATGCCACACCCAACACCAACTAGTATTCGTTTGACGTTTCAATCGTTTTCCATTGGGAAAAGAGAAGCGTCCGGAAGAGTCCGGAATCGAAAAAATCACTTCTGAAACCGTTCCATTGGCACAAAAATTACTCTTCTGGTGATTCTGAGAAGAGAATTTCGCTTCTCGAATTGAAGTCAGAATTCACTCAAGAAGCACTCACACAAGTGTAGTAAACACATTTTTTACAAGGCAGCTGACAGCTGCCGTAGATTATTTTTTAACATTTCACCAATACTTTTGTGGATTCAATCACAAGAAGTTTTCTTGTTCCATTGGATTACAGAATGAGTGAAAGCCCGAGTGAAAGCAATGTAAAACGACACTAGTCATGAAACTTCTGTATAAACTATTTTATGTCGTTTTCCATTGGGACAGAAAAAACACTTTTTTTCAGAGTCAGAGCAGTTTTTCTGCTCTCGAAATCAGCTGGCTGTCAGATTTCATGTTCCATTGGGCGCAAAAAAAGCACTTTTTTTTTAGAGTCAGAGCAATTTTGCGAATCTCGATATCCGAGCGAGATTCACACCTATTTGCACTAACACCAAAATATTTGTCGTTTGTCAAACTTTAAAGTGTAGTTTACTTACGTTTTTAGACGAGAAGTCTTTGAAAAATAGAGAAAAAAATACATTTGGCCGCTGTAATGTATATTAGCATAAATTGAATGGATTCTTATAAACAAAAATTACAATTTAGAACAGCTGACTTTTAAATCACGCACCACCACAAAGGCAAAGGAAGAAAAATCTCGTTTTATGTTCCATTGGGCACGGAAAATCTGAAATCTGAGAGCAAAATCTCGAAAAATGAAAAAACTGTCAGTCACCTTACAACTAACAGCTGATTTGAAATTTGTTGTCCCATTTGGCATATGCGTTGATTATTTTTTGACTTCTTGCTTATTAAAATGGTATCAACATCAACAGGCGGCAAAATAAAATTGAGTGTTCTCTTTAAGATTCTTTTCGATATTGGCGTCGAAATTCTTCCTTACTGAAACAAGGTATAATCTCTTCCATGTAATTCTTAATGCAGGGTCGCTTTTTCCTCTTCTCGAATGATTGTTCAATCAGTACAAACTCTTCCACATACTCAGATTCATCAAAATAAAGTTAAAAGTAAATGATAGAACTAATTTTCTTAGTAAATTAACAAATTTCTCGAGTTTATCAGGCATTTTAACGACTTTTCGTACAATTTTTTGAATACCTATTTGATTTATGTATCTGTCATTTTTCATAAATTACTACAAAAGCGTTCCTTAACTTTTTCGTAAGCGTCTCTCTCTGTGAGAGAATTTATCCCCACCACTGCCATTTTGACAGTCTTTTCCATTCTTACTACAAAAGTAAAGGAACAGACCTTTTAAGTTGTGAGTTGTGACTCGATCAGTCGTTCTGCTAAATTGCTGAATGAATGTTTTTAAACAACTACACATCCCAAATTCTTTGAACTTTTCATGAATTCAGATATATCTTCTAGATAGATCACTTTTTAAGCTTTATTGGCACTGCAGGAAATTTGCTGTGTCGTGTTTAATGGTACCTACCTACAAAAAAAAATATTGGTTTCCATTCCATTTACATTTCCTATAATTTGATTTTGGAAATCTGGCAGCACTGCAAAAGAAGGATCCCTTCCATGACACATGTCACTTTTTCGTTGTCATCAAAGAAAATTTTTGACAAATCGAATTTTTTTTATTGTTTTGCTAGAGGAAGAGTGTTTTTCAAGAAATTAAAATCGAATAAGAAAAGCGCACGTCGCACTTTGCGAAAGCTATTTAAAAACATATTTTCAAACAATTTCACGTGTCCTTAGAGATGCAGCGTCTACGAGAACTATTCATTCTCGCGCTTTTGTGCAGTGTATGCGTAGCCCGAAAACATCACCTTGAAGTTCGAGTAAGTCTACCGAAGAAGAAAAAGTTTTTAATTCGTCCACAGCAGTATACTGATTTGCTTTTACTTTATATATCACTTTAGAACGATATCCGACGATATATAGCCTTGAGTACATTTGGCTTCTACCAAGGTGGCATCCTCGATGTGAAATTGAGTAATTTCGTAATTTCCCAAGAGCAAGAAAATGATTTGGTAAGAATTAACATCTGACTTACAACATTGCTCTAATATACGTTTTTGTTCTGCGTAGTTTGGCCTATCACTCGATAAAACTACAGTGGATGCCATGAACCCATACCTAGACTCCCATCAGAATAGATGCATTTTTCAGGAACCAGCATCGGCGCAACACAGTGGACCAATTGTATTCTTTCTAATGGACCTAAAGAATTTGCTGTAAGTGAGACACAACATTTTTGCCAATATTTTAACAAATCCCATTTGTTTGATAGGGTTCATGTAACATGCTCACCGGATTGGAAAAATTTGCACATATACAAAAATCGCTCAATGCTGCCAGTATTTCGATCTAAGAGGCAATCAAAAGTCAGCGATTCTTCACTATTCGTGCAGCGACGAAGGAGAGACTTGGCTCCATCCGACGAGCATCTACAAACTGCCCCAGCAGAGAATAAAGCTATTTGTAAGGATCTCACTTTGCCAATGAATAGGACCGTGGTTGGTAAGCAAAGGTTTTACAGTACTTCGGTAAGTTGAGATAGGTTAGATAAGGCAAATTCAATGTGATGACTCGTTTTGCAGTTTTCAATGTTTGTTGCATCACCACATGAAGAAGGTCTTTACAACTTGTATTTCCATGCTTGCCCGAATTACTACACCTACAAGGAACTGTCCTTTGATGTAAGTTACTGCGACTAGGTACTTCTGGTAATTTTAACAAACTATCCAAATGTCAGGTCGATATCGAGGAGAACAACAATGGCAATTTTCTATCGGCTGGTGAAATGCCCTTACCAGCTTTGTATTTTATGATGAGCCTTTTGTTTTTCCTTTCTGGACTGTTTTGGGTGTTTATACTAAAAAAGAGCAAGTAAGACACTCACCCAAATTCCGATATTACATCCAGTAAATGCGAATTTCGTTTCAGGCATTCCGTATACAAAATCCACTACATCATGGCTGTATTAGTGTTTCTGAAGTCTTTGTCACTAATATTCCATGCAATTAACTATCACTTCATTGAAGTCAAAGGCGAGCATGTTGAGGCATGGGCCATTCTCTACTACATTACCCATTTGTAAGTATTTTGCACTTCGAAATCCACTTATGCTGAAAAGTAAATTGGATTAATTGTATGTCCTTTTGACAGATTAAAAGGAGCAGTGCTCTTCATAACGATTGTCCTCATCGGAACCGGATGGACATTTATCAAGCACATTTTGAACGACAAGGACAAGAAAATTTTCATGATTGTTATTCCACTGCAGGTGAGCAATTGTCCGTCTGTTATTTGAGTTTTTGAACCAATGGCTGCATTTAAAAGGTTCTTGCAAACGTCGCTGAGATCATCATTGCCGAAAGTGAAGAGAGCGACATTGAATACCGCACCTGGCGCGATATCTTCATTCTAGTCGATTTACTCTGTTGTGGAGCAATTCTCTTCCCTGTTGTTTGGTCTATCCGTCACTTGCACGAGGCATCGGCCACCGACGGAAAGGCTGCCATAAATCTTCGCAAGCTAAAGTTATTCCGACAGTTTTACATCATGATTGTCTGCTACATATATTTCACTCGCATCATTGTATACCTATTGAAAATCACTGTCGCATTCCAATACGCCTGGCTGGATGAGATGTTCCACGAAATGGCAACCTATGTATTCTTCGTACTGACTGGCTATAAATTCCGGCCCGCATCGTCACACCCGTACTTTGCTGTAGCCGATGATGACGACGAAGACGAGGTAGAGGTACTTACAGAGTCAGGCCTTACCGAAGGCCTCCACAAGACTAAGGCTTTAAATCGTAACGCCCCACCAACCACCACAATTATTGTCGAGGGTAACGACGAGGAGAAGGAAAATCTTATAAGTAAACGCGAATCTAGCCATGAGTACGATTGAAGTCACATCTTAACAGTCAGCTCTAAATAATATCAATATACGTTAGTTACTTTAGAATTGTTGTGCTTTTAGGGACGGTTGGCTTTACAGACTGAGGTAGTTGTTGTCCTTTTATTTTTATTTCCTTGTTTCATTTGATGAATCGACAATGTGAACAATGTGAATGATGATTTCTTGATTTCTTTAACATTTAGTATTAGTGATGTAAAATAAAATAAAAAAATACGTGTATATCCGACCAAGGGCACCAAATGAACAGCTATCCTTTTTCACTGACGTTGCTATATACTTTCTTTACATTTGATTCGAATTGCTTTTGAAGAGAACAAACTTTATTCATTTAAATTAAAACTAATCCACTGTGTATCGAGCAAAATTACATCTAAATTACAAAAAAAAATATATATATCCTTGAAAGCTAGTCGAATTGTGATTGTGTGTGTGCGTAGAAGATTCAATCAAATTTAGACTTGAATTTTGGCATGAATTGTATGAAGAAAACCATATACGTTGTAATGGAACCAATTGCCTGAAATGTAAAACCAAAAGGATTTTTAGGTTAGATTGCAATGTAATGGAAAGATATTAGGAATATACATACATAAATAGTTTACAAAGTTCATTGTTTACGCTTTTATGCAGACGTCTACAAAAACGAATTGTGGGTGTGGGTAGAAATGCCATTAAATAAAATAAGGACACTGGTGAGTACTTTAAGAAAGGGGATTGCTTAACTCCTTTTGGTTGCAAATCTTGTTTGTTTTTAAAAATATCACACCTGTCAAAGTATACAATGAAGTGCATATAACGAAGTAGACCCAAAGTATACTTTGTCATAACGCCACAGATTGGTCTGTGTTGCATATCGTCGGGCAGCTCCCTTTTTTTGAGCACTTCCAGCATTTTTATAAGTTTTCTGGGGGTAAACAATTTAGCACATTACAACGCGCAAGAACAGATTTGGAAATGCAACCATCTTTACGAAGAATAAATCAAAGCGAAACCAAATATATTTCAAACTTCCATCCAGCAATGAGGGGTTGAATCGCCACATGAATTAAATTGGTTTTACATGTGAAATAAAAACAAAATCCGTCACGACATGCTCGATCACGGAGGACGCGATTCGATCCCAGATTCTAAAATCAAAATAAAACAATTGTGCTACAAATTACCTTAGTCAACATATATCCATCCATTGAAGCGATACCCAGTCCGTCGATTTTGATTTTTTGATGTAGCAATTGCAAGGAAAAGTTCTGAATCTGTAATGTGATCATACTTTCAAATATATAATAAGCTAAAGATTGTAAATAGACAGAGGTACCTGAATAGATGTAGCAATATTTTCAGCACTGTGTTTTAGGTTATGTACCCTAAACGAAATGTATTTGGCCTAAAATACAAAAAACAGGTTAGAAGTGATAATTACTGTTGTCGTTTGTCGAAGAAGACCTAAAAATTTGGCATTTCTTCTTACAGGAACCATTTATAATTGCAGCTGACAGGTGGATGGCTAGCAACATGTAAAATTTCATGTAAAAAAAAGAGGATGATGGAACTCTATTTTTTGTGAACAAAATTTGCCGGAGAACTACTCGTAGCGATTTAAGGTCTACTTAAATACCTTATGGGCTACTTTTTCTATGTCATAAACTGTCACATATGATTTTAAAGTGGAACTTAAATCGCTAGGAGTAGTATCAGGAAATTGTCCTTTAACATCAGCCGTGTGCAACGAACGGACAGGAATAATATACACTTATTAACAACTTATTAAACAACATGTCACGCCTCGATCCTAACATTGAAGACAAATGCCCACACTGCAACTTTAGCCCACATGATGTAGAACACCTCTTCAATTGGCCGGCCAAACCAACCACACTAACACCACTAATGCTATGGACGCACCCAACCGAAATGGCCCAATTCCTAGGACTCAAAATGAATGACGAATGACGCTGCTACAACAACAACAACAACAACAACAACGGACACGAATGATAATTATGATAGTTATTTAAATTACTTATCCTTCCAACTCACCGCATTCATGCAGCTTTTAGCCGTAAGCAGGAACATGGGAATCTCCAAAATAGCCGGAACTAGCAGGATATCCTCTGGAAAAATAAATGCGTAGGTATTAACTTAAGAAAAACTGCCAACACAAACAAAGCAACCCACGTGTACTCAATTTCGAACTATACCACGTCCAATAAAGCCAATAACAATTGACTTATATTCGCACATAATACTTGATATAATAGGCTATAATCGCCAGTCCATTTGAATTTTTAAAACTTTCAACCTTTTCATAGAGATCCTCATATCTCTTTTGTTTCTCTGCAATACGCAAGCGAATAAATTCATCAAACTTGGGAAACGTTTGCCGATGCATTCCAAACTCTGAGTACTCCACCAAAAGTTGCAGGTCCTGTATCTCAACAGTTACCAAATCAAAACAGAACATCAAGTGAATTGTTCGAAACGTCAGCAAGTACGAATAGGGAATGAACAAGGACTAAAATATTATCATTATAATCCGATATTCTGCCAACGGTAAGGAAGTAAAACCTTCCTTCAATATGATTCAATATTAAGTACGAGTAAAATTTTAAAAGGAACCACTTGTATTCTTTCACTTGGGTCCAGATCTAGGCTCGAGCCAATGAACGAGTTGAACTCAGCCGATCGTACTTTCTCCAGAAGGTGTGCTCGTATTTCCTTTTGAAGAGCGGTTCTAAAATCGATACCTGCATAGTAAACGACGTGGTGAATAGCTTAATGTAATTGATAGTAAAACCAAAGTAATCGTTAGAGTACAAGAGGAAATCTTGGTTATAAAAGTAAGAAAATTTTGTAATGTTGAAGAACGCAACAAGCAGCAAATTCCAAAAGGCGAACAACAGCTCATTAGTGCGTACATCTTTTGCATTGCCACTTAGCGAAGTTGGAGTAAAGCTGAAAATTCGAAACAATTTAAAATGCCAGTGAACTATGGAGCAGACGTCGTTCTCCATGATTGAAAATGGCCCAACTAAGGACTTATTGAAGAACTTAAGTAATAAGATGGCCATACAGTACTTAATTGATTAAGTTATGAATCGTGTCATTTAATTTGATGGACAACTAAGTGTGCATTTTTTAGTTCCATATGTTGGTTTTTAGAGTAGGTACATACTAAGTTGTGAGTTCTTTTTATCACGTCACCCATGGGTCATCATTACTGATTACTATTACTATTCCTGAGTAACGCTCTTAAATAATTTTCACTTTAAAAGTATTCAGTACTGCTACCTATCAAAAGGTATCTATAGGTACCTCAATATTCAGTCGACAAATTTGGTGACTTATAAATGAAGCTAGACTAAGATTAGTTGTTGTATTGAACAGAAAGATGTACAACATTCTAATCGAAGTGGTTCAGTGAGTGGTGTACGGGGAGTGATTAATGTTGCAAACAACTGCACTCATGTGTTTTTTTTTTTTTTTTCAACACGCCAAAGCTAGTTCACATTTGGAAAATATCCGAGAGTATATAACTGCCCTTAAAGTTTTTATCTTGATTCACCATTAAATTGCGAGACTTATTCTACTTATCTTAAAAAAATAGAAGTTCACACAAATGAGTGGTTGTGAAAATATAGGCGCTTATATACCCCAGGCAGACAAAGTCTTGAAAGAAAATAACTTAAAATAAATACAGCCAATTTATTAATTTAGGGACGAAAAAATAAACAAAAGTGTTGCGTATACGCCCCAGTAAATATGTTCTAAACCCTATTTTGGGGAAATTTTATGACTTTTCGTTTGTTAACTGTGTGTAATTTAAATTAAAACCTCTTTAACTTACCAATTTCATTGGAACCGCTATAATGTAACCATATGCAAAAGTAGCAATCAACTATAATTACGATATATCCTCTCAACAACTGAATCACCATCGACCAGTTGCATGCCAGCTGAAAGCTTTGGGTCATTTCAAAGATCGATTGATATATTTTTTGTTTCTCAACAATTTGTCGTCGAATGTACTCGTTGAAATTTAAAAATGATCGTGTTGGTCGTTCCCACTCGGAGAATTCCACGAGTGTAGCCAAATCTATCTCAAGCGATTCCACTTCGAAGCGAATTAGGTCCATATAAAGCACCAATTGGATATTTCGAACGAATACAGCGGCTAAAAACGGTGTATACATAGTATAAAGTCGTGTAATCTGTGCTGGCTTGTCAACATATGCAAACACAAACACCAATGTTGTCACTAAGCGAATTAAAAAAATACCAACAAATTTGCATATAAATCTTTGATGCTCTCGGATTTGATCGAAGAGACTTTGTCCTTTTACGTTTGGATTCCGGTTGGACCGCAGCTTTATGTATAGTCTCCAAAAATCTCGTTCATGAGTTTTCATTAACAAGGACTGCCATAGAGAAACATTCAACGATAGTGTAGAGACGAGGATCTTAACACGATCATTGAATAGACCGAAGGCCCCAGATGAGAAAAGAAAAGAGTCCTCGAAAAAGAAAATTAAAATCGTCATTCCGTTGAAGAGCCCGATCACTAACAAGGACCATAAGCAACATCGATTTTCTCTTCTGATTGAGTGAATAGAAACTGGGCAATACCCGAATACACTAAAAAAGCAGATAAACCATCGTAGAAGTGAACTTATTTCGTCGCTCATTACGATACGCGTGAACCATTCAGTGGTCAAAAATGCACTGGGGGCGGTTGAAAGTTTTCATTGACTGTGAATGTGTATTTGTCGTGTTTTTTTTTTTAACTATAGCATAGATAAAGGACAATAGCGATGTCGTCCTAATTAATATGCAATTAGTACAGGCAACAAAGTCATTCACGTAATTGCAATAAAGCGAAACAAATGTACCTTCTTTATAATTATAACGAGGGTTTTCAGCCGGGGTAGGCTGAGCGGGGATGTCCGGGTCCAAAAGCGGAAAAACTAAAAGCGAAAGGGGAAAGTGAAATAAAACCCACGATTCAATTAAATTCCAGTCTTTATTTATTGAATAATACTCCTAACTAAATTACACTCTGTGGT
This sequence comes from Cheilosia urbana, assembly GCA_946477585.1. Lineage (NCBI taxonomy): Eukaryota > Metazoa > Arthropoda > Insecta > Diptera > Syrphidae > Cheilosia > Cheilosia urbana. The sequence goes on along the minus strand of OX297854.1, from coordinate 9,301,438 downwards.
GCTGACACGCGCGGCTGTGCTCTGATGACTGACTCTGACGACTGACTCCGGTCTAAGGTGGATCTGCCTTTTATAGTTGTTCTTCCTGTCGCTGTGGCTGTTGCTTCTGTCGTCGCCATCTGCTGCTGTTGTTGTTGATTGTTGCTGTTGATTGTTGTTGTTGTTGACTTCTGTGGGGCATGCTAATGATATTATTAGTTCGTCTACTTCTACCGCTATCACTACCACTACTACTACCACTACCACTGCCACTACCGAGGGACGGTTACCTGGGCCGCAATAAACTGCGCACCCTGTGTCCCCACTTGCCCACTCTTGCTACCGAGTCCGATGATTACCACCAGAGCGCTTCTGCTCCACACACGTAGCTGGATCCAGCTTCCGTGCGTATGGTCCGGTGGCCACCACTCGACTGACCTGCTGGCTGTCGATTTGATCGGGCTGTGGTCGTGTGGTAGGTTGGCCCTGCGCTGCGGTGGGATGGTATGGTGGATTGTTGCGTATGCTGAGATTCGTCGCTGGGCGGTGGTTAGGTGTGTGTGGGTGTGTTGATCGGCAGTGGTATTGGAGCGTGGTGAGTTTCGTCGCTGAGCGGTGGGTAGCGTTGGCTTAGCGTAGTAGTGGTGCGGAGTGTATGGTGAGTGGCGCTGGCTGAGCGTAGTAGTGGTGTGGAGTGTATGGTGAGTGGCGTTGGCTTAGCGTAGTAGTCCGTAGCGGGGTGGACGGCGGGGTTGAGGGACTGTGACTGTGTTTGTAACGAAAACACTTCGTTACATCCCCCCCTTACTTCGATGACGGAAGCTGCGGCGTTTGGTTGGACGGCGCGGCGAAGCGCTATCGGTCAGTCTGCCATCGGAGCTCCATGTCCCCTCGACTGGAGATAATTACCCTTGCCGGTCTGGCGGGTGTGGGAACCTTTACGCGTCTGCGGTCGTTCTTTGTAGACCCTTCGATGGCGTAAGCTACGGCGTTGCTGCGGTTTGTACCGTTGACAAGACATGCAGCGACGTACATACTTAGTTACGTCCCGGAACATGCCTGGCCAATAGTAGCATTTGGCGATCCTAGCGATGGTTTTGTTGACTCCAAGATGACCCGCTGTTGGCTCATCGTGACACTCTCTTAGCACACGCTGTCGTTGGTCTTCGGCGACGCAGAGCTTCCATGGGATGTAGTCTTCGTTGAGGTATGCGGTGCTGTCGTGGATGTGCCGGTACAAGCTACCGTTTTTCATTCGGTAATCCGGGAATCTCGACGGTTCTTTCATCACGGCTGTCTTCTTCTTGCTGCACCAGTCGCCTCGGTTCGGTGGTAGATCAATGGTGTGGAGTTCGTCCGGTCTTTGGAGTGGTTGTCTCGGTGACGCGTCTGCTAGGACATTGAATTTCCCTCGTCGATACCTCACCTTGTCATCGTATTGCATGGCTGGATTTCGCGGGAAGTATCGCTGCTTGACGGGGTGATTGTCTTCCATCCTGATGCTATGTTCATTGATATGGGTAGCTCCTTGTAGGTGCTCGTACCTTGGTAACTCGGAGACTAGAAATTCGTCGATCGCCCGTCTTTCGTGGGCTGTAGTTTCCGTCGTTGGTCTCCTTCGGGAAGGACCCGTTTGAGTCTTAGCGATGGTATCGTTTGGCGATGTAGAAGTTGGACGTCTGGTTGTCGCTGGCGCGGAAGCGGTGGCTATCGGGTGGGCTGGCGCGATGTTTGTTGGTCTTGGGTTTCCCCTGGGCTGGTCCGGGGGGCTTCTGGCTGGGGTGCCGGTCGACTTTAGCTCGTTCGTCATCGTACCGGCGGTGGCAATGGACGCTGCTTCGATGATTCTCTGCTTCGGGATCTCGAGGACGCTGGAGTCGAGACGTAGGGTAATTCCCACTCGTACGAGGAGGTCCATCCCAAGAATGATGGAATTGGTCATTCCTGGCATGACTAAGAACTCATGTCGGTATGACTGGTGATCGAAATGGATATCGATGATGGTGCTACCTTGGATTAGCACGTTGCTTCCATCTGCTAGGCGGGTATATGGGGGGTCGCTGGTCCTCGGGGATACGGTGTGTGTCATTCGCTCGGCGGTTTCGACATCGATGAAGGATCTCGTTGCTCCGGTGTCGATGAGTGCTTCGTAGGTCTCGCCTCTGATGGTGATTCGGGCATACATGCGGTTGTCGTCGTTGATAAATAGGGGTGCGGGGCTAGTAATGGGGGATATTATGCGAGTTCGTCGTGGCCCCTGTTGTCGAGAACTCGCCTCTCGTTTCCCTCCCTGGAACGACAGCAATCTCTCGTGCGCACGTCTGGTCTTCCGCAATCCCAACAGAAAAGTACTTGGGGGTTGCGGCAGTTCTGCCGTAAGTGTCCTTCTTGGCCGCATCTCCAGCAACAATTGTGTAGCTCGGGTCTCCTCTGTTGGGCAAGTCCCGCCGGATGACGTTCTGGAGCAGACCAATGTTGAGTTGGAGGAACCTCTGGATCCTGGCCTCTAGGGGGTCCTTGTATGGTAGCTACTCGGCTTGGGCGTTCGTCGGCACGGATACCTTCGTACTCTTCGGCGAGGAGGATGAGTTCCCGTAGCGTAGTGAAGTCTTTTCGTCTGACATAGAACTTGTATTCGGGCCGGCAGTTCGTGTAGATCCTCTCCAGTTTTTGCTTCCGATCCATGCCCGTGGCCAAACGCATGAGGGTCTGGATTGCTGTGACGTAATCCGTGAACTTTTCCTTCGGGTTTTGGATGCGGCGGCGGATGTCGTCTTCCAATCGCTCAAAATATCGTGGCGGCAAGAAATATAGGTAAAAGTCCTGTTTAAACTCGTCCCAATTCGTCCAATCGCTCTGGTTATTGCGGTACCAAGACAGAGCTTTATCCTTCAATAGCTCGGGTAGTGTTCTGGTTATTCGGTCGAAAGGGAGGCAGTAGCAGGTGGCCAGTTCTTCGATCCGTGCTAAGAATCCAAGCGGGTCTTTTCCACCATCGTAACGGATTCCCCATTTTCGGACTTTGTCGCAAACTTCGGCGTCGCTGATTTCTGGTTCGTTACGTTTTCCCGTTGTATCCTCGTTGCTGGCTCCGTATGTCTCTTCCATAGTTGTCAGTGTCTTCTCTTCTATCGCCTGGCTTCGTTGTACCGCAAGATTGTCGACCTCTCTCGCTTCTGCTTCGGTTGATCGATGTATTTTCACTCCCTTGATACTCGGGTTTTCTTTCGCGATCGCTTCCCAGGTTACCGTTTTACCGGTAATGCCTTGCTCAGTTAGGTGTGGTGAGTTTGGGGGGTGAACGGTAGTTTCCCCTGCGGTATCTTGGTCCGTTGTGGGCTTCTCTGAGTGTGGGTAGCGATAACGGGCCTCTAGTTCCTGCAGTTTTTCTTCCCCTTCCTGGGCACTGTCGATGTATGTTGAGAGTCGCTTCCTCAGCTCCTCCAATTTCCCCGTAGGCTTCTCCTCCAATTCCTTTAACACTGCTTGGATTTCTTCTTTGTTCAAATTGTAGATCCACGATTTCCCCATTCGCACTGTATTTGGTAACGTTGCTTTACTTTACTTACTGAAGTGATGTCCCTGCTCGGGCGCCATATATAACGAGTATTTCCCAGCCTCTGCTGCTGCGGTCCCAGTTGCTGGCTGCTGCTGTTTGTTGATTGGTGATGGTTGTTGTTGATTGTTGTCTACGGCCTGACTACCACTACCCACTACTTCCACTACCATTGTTTAACCCACCATGCTACGACTGCCACTACCATGCCACGACTGCTACTGCTAAAGGAGGGGCGAGTACCTGGGCCGCAATAGCTGCGAACCCTGTGTCCCCACTGCCCACTCTTACTACTGAGCCGGTGGTACCAACCAGAGCGCTGCTGCTCCACACACGAGCTTGTATCCATTTACCCGTGTGTCTGGTCTGGCGGCCACCACTCGACTGACCTGCTGGCTGTCGATTTGATCGGGCTGTGGTCGTGTGGTAGGTTGGCCCTGCGCTGCGGTGGGATGGTATGGTGGATTGTTGCGTATGCTGAGATTCGTCGCTGGGCGGTGGTTAGGTGTGTGTGGGTGTGTTGATCGGCAGTGGTATTGGAGCGTGGTGAGTTTCGTCGCTGAGCGGTGGGTAGCGTTGGCTTAGCGTAGTAGTGGTGCGGAGTGTATGGTGAGTGGCGCTGGCTGAGCGTAGTAGTGGTGTGGAGTGTATGGTGAGTGGCGTTGGCTTAGCGTAGTAGTCCGTAGCGGGGTGGACGGCGGGGTTGAGGGACTGTGACTGTGTTTGTAACGAAAACACTTCGTTACATAATAAAACTGTGTTCCAGTCCCATTGGAGGATGGAAGGGGCTAAAGAAATATTGTTTTTCAAATGAACTTTTGATTACTTTATTAATTAATTTATAATTTCTGTGGAATATACTTAAAGGAACGAAAAATAATAACCCAAAAGAGGAGTGCCATCCAGGGTAATATACTTTTTAATTACATATGCGCATTTAGCTGCAAAAGTAATTTAAATAAAGAAGCGACTTTTTTCAAATATTGAAATTTACGTGGACATTTGAGTGACGTTCGATGAAGTGCAGGGGGGTTTCTCTCTTTACGTATCCCAGCGGAGGGAAGACTTCCTAACTGTCGAAGAAGATGCCTATTTTTTTTTCTGGGTCTCTATGTTAAGGAGCAGTCCACACGCCGCCTTATTTGCCAGTACTTTAGCTTGAAAAACGCTGCCTGCGTTGGGAAGGCGAAGGGTCTTAGAGATGTCTAATTCTGTTGAGGAAATGTCCGCTCCCACTCCACACTTCATTTTGGAACCATCTGTGAACATAGGTATGTCGAATTCGCTTACGACCGCATTCTCCTCCCATTCTCTAGAGGGGAATCTAACAGAGAAGTTGAGTTTGGGTACAATGTAGTCCGTAGATATACGACCCATGCCGCCAGGAAGGAAAAGTAGGATGCTGAATTTAGATTCCTTCAATCTAACTGCACTACACGCTGCAATGTTTTTTATGTGCAGATCCATTGGCAGAAAATTGATAATCATATTGAGCGATTCCAATTCCAGCTGTTCTTTGGACTCTTCTTAATTTAATGATGTTATAGGCTTTGCTTAAGGCGGGCCACCATACTAGTGATCCGTAGGTGAGAATGGGACGTACCACCGGTGTGTGCATCTAACGAACCATCTTTGACAGGATTTCGAAAGAAAATCCATAAAAGAGGAGAGATAACCCCACCTCTTGAGTGGTTCCTCTTCTTACTAATTTGGTTAAAAGGGTGTTACCAAGTTTTGCTTGAATGATCCTTGTTTTGAGCATGGAAATGATCCATGAAGTGACGAAATCTTCTACCCCTAGTTCTAAGAGAGATTCCTGGATCGATTCTTTGTGGTTAAAAGCGCCCTCTATATCTAAGAAGGTAGGTAAAAGCTAAGCTGTATTGGTGATGAGAGAGTGACCTTTTAACTCTACGCAGTACTTCATGAAGAGCTTTCTCCGTCGACTTGCCCTTGAGGTAGGTGTGTTGAGCATGTTCAGTAATGCGATCAAAATGATGTACCAGCAACGATATAGTCGATTGGAGTATTCCTTTCCATTAATCGAAACAGGACAATATCGGATTAAATAGAATTCGTCGTTAATTTCTACCCGGTACAACTAAGCGATTTTGAAGTGAAGAATATATGGGTGAAGTATAAAAGGTTTGAAATGTATTGTGTATGCTCTGCGTTACCTTTTAACATGCAGTATCGACTTAATAAATAACTTTAAATCCAATAATAGGTATAAATAGTTCTACATCTACACATATAATAAAACTGTAGGCATTTTCTTTGTTACCTAATGGCGTGAAAACTACAGCACAGATTTCGATGAAACTTTTTTTAAAATTTTCCTTAAGATTCTGTGAAACACATAGGATATTCCTTTCATTACCGTGCTTATTTTTTTGGGGCGATTTTGACCAAAGTGTGTTTTTTTTCTGACTTTACTGCCTTTTACTCGCCATTACTTAAACAATTCTTAATCAATGCAAACAAAACAAAATACTAAGGAGAGCCAACACTTTTATAGTTATTTCAAGCCATCAATCACCTTTCTATGTCCTCTAGAAGCTGAGCTACAACCTAAAATCTAACATGAAAAAATAAATTTATTTTCTCAAATCGAACATTATCAGCAGCCGCGGTTCTTGATCGTTGTTCTGTTTGGGGTGGTTGGGTGGCGCACATCGCACAAGCACGTTCATATGAATAAAAACTGCGTGGTGTTGTCTCCAAATTAAGTGAAACGAAAGAGAAGTATGCGACGTGAATGTGTATGTAATCAACAGCGACAATGTGTTTCTGAGGAAATGCGCAGATGGCGGATGACGTGCGCTGATGGACATATGGTGGTGTATATAGAAATTGAGTTCAAGGTTTTTGTTTAAATGGTTGTTATAGTACCTACGTTGATACCTACAGTAAAGAATTGAAGAATTCAAGAAGTAAAGATGATATAGGTGAATTATGTTGGTTGATTTATTTATTGTTGGTGTAGATACAAATTTCCGTTAAGGCTTTTGTTTTAGTGGTTGTTTTGATATTACCTACGTTGATACCTACAGTAAGGAAGTGGGACTTCAGTACTTACGCTGTTGAATTAAATTTTCTTAAATTGGTGTTTTAGGTAAATAGATTTGTTTGATTTATTGTTTTACATTGACAATGTTCACCGCTTTTATTGGAAATTACACAGTCTCACGCCGCGTACGAAGTTGCCAGCACAGCTTGTAATTCCATAAATTTGTTTAACTGTGTCATTTCTATTTTTTTGCAACACGACCAATAATCTATTAATAATAATCAACGCTGAAAAAAAAAATGTCATGGAATGAAAAATGTTTTCCCTGCAACCTTGAAAAAAGACCATAAGCTGAATTGTATTGCTTTTATCAGAAACAGAGAAATTGCAGAAATATCAAGAAATCAAATAGCATTTGAAAATTGAGCGGTATATTCATTTGATAAACTTCCCGAAATTTGCTCTTAAGTTGATATTAATTAAGAGAACACCAATACTAAATAACCTCGGCTAATTTTGCAACATTATCGTTTTCATAAACTAGTGAAAGTGGTTCTTAACTAACGGGTGATTTTTTAAGAGTTAAGTTTTTCAGGTTGACAGCACTGGTTAGTAATGGCGTCCAAATCCCATCTGTCAAAGTGAAAAGTTTTCAGTATACTCTGCCATTTCCCGTTACCGTCAACGGCGAACGATATCGAACCATGATACGCGACTTTTTTTTGCCCCAGTTGGCTGAGTTGAACTTGGTTGACATGTGGTTTGATCAAGACGGTGCCACATGCCACACAGCTCGTGAAACAATTGAAATGTTGAAGGATGAATTTGGTGAGCAGCTTATCTCTCGAAATGACCTGTGAGTTCGCCGCCAAGATCATGCGACTTAACGTCTCTTGATTATTTTTTGTGGGGTTTTGTAAAGTCGTTAGTCTATGTGGACAAGCCGAATACTATTGAAGCCTTACAGGATAACATAACACTCGTAATTCGTGGAACACAGGCCGAAATGCTCGAAAAAGTGACGCAAAATTGGACCTTCCGAATGGACCATTTGAAACGGAGCCGCGGACAATATTTACATGAAGTTGTCTTTAAAACGTAAATGGAAAATCGATAAATAGGGATTACAATAATTTTTTTTCAATATTTGATGTAAATTTGAGTGTTTTATTCGATTTAAAAAAAAAACTACGCTTAAAAAATCACCCGTTATTTTCCTTCGCCTATTTATATATAATCGTGTTCGTGGTAAATAAGCGCTTAAAATATAATTCTACTCCAAAAGCTAGGTAACGTTTTCGACATATTGTTTAGCTTAAAACCAGCAATGAAAACTGTGCCTCGATATCGATTCGGTTGAATTTGGATAACATTTTGCTTTAAAGAACCACAGAAATGTAAAAAAATTACCCTTTAATTTCCTAAAACACATATGGTGTAAAATCGCTTAATCAGTTAAAAAAGATTATTCATTTACGTCCTAGATCCCAGCACTCAGCAGTACTTAAATAAAGAGAAAAGTCGATTTTTTTCCCTATTCGGGTGAATCAAATGTTGTTTATACCCAAAAATGATGTAATTTTTTATGTCATGAAGTTATTTTTTAGTAAATACATATACCTACACGTTTACCTATTCAAATAAAGACAATGTTAACTTAAGAGTAGTGGTGCGTACTTTTAGGTGGCATTCGATTGGGATTCGTCAGATTCGCTCTCAGAACTCAGATTTCGTGTGTCTAATCGAACATAAAAACGTCACTTGCTCTTTTTTGTGTTGATATTCGAGCGATATGTGTAGCTTTCGATATTTTTCGACAATATTTCCATTTACTGGCTAGATTTTATATTAAAAAACATTCGAAATTTGCGTCCCAATTGATTTTGAAATATTTATACATCAATTATTTACAAAAATAGATGCACCCGATGCAATGCTTTTTTTTCAATAGAAAAACTTCACGAAAACGTTAACAAACTCCACCAGTTGTTGTCAAATTCAAACGCACTTGCATTGGTAAATCTGAAGCAAATCTGAGAAAAAATCTAGATTCGCAAAAGTGCTCTGAAATCTTAAAAATATTGTTTTTTTTTGTATCAAACGAACATAAAAAGTGCACTGAGAGCGCCCAATCGAATACCACATTATTCTTACCTGCTGCATTCCAGCTGTCAGCTGTACTTATCCAAAGACAAAAGTAGATTTCTATAACAACTCGGATAAATCCTCGTAGCAGGTGTATTACCATCGACCAATTGCATGATTGCTGAAAGCTCTGCGACATTTCAAAGATTCCTTGATAGATTCTCTGCTTCTCAACAATGCGTTGTCTTACGAATTCATCGAACTGTGGAAACGGCCGATTCGGAAGTTTCCATTCAGTGAACTCTACCAACACAGCTAAATCTTTCTCAAGATACTCCACTTCCATGCGAATTAAATCCATGTAAAGAACAAATTGTGCATTCCGAACAATTACAGTAGATGAATGCAATGCTGTTATGGCAAGGAACTGTCTAAGCCTTAGGGAACTTTCTACATATAAACGTACAGCTGCTGCCAGAATATTTACCGAAATAATGCCAATAAATTTAAGAACAAATGTCTTATGTTCCAAAAGCTGAGTGAGTACATTTTGTTCCTTAAGAGTTGGATGACGAGTAGATCGTAATTTAAGGTAGTATTTCCAAAAATTTTGCTCGAACTTTCTCATCATAAGGGACTGACATGTGGACACATTCAAAGATATTATTGTGCTGACAAACAATAAATGGTCAATAAACAAGCTAAATTTATCTTCAACTACGATAAAATAATCTGGATACAGGAATACTATTGCTGTTAGTATGTTCAAAAGCACTATCAGTATAATGGGCCACAAAAAGAATAGCGATTTCTTCTTCGACTGGAACTGAATTGGGCAATATCCAAAAACGCGGAACAAATAAATATGAAATCTTAAAAGGAAACCGACTTCATAACACATATTCGATACGACAAGGTGTACACAAACTTAGAGTTGAAAATAGTAACTATTTTTGAAGTGAGAGTTTATAAAAGTTTCGCTCACAATTCCATCGCGTAGGTACAACTCGATTAATTTTATTTATGTGCATGTCCGATATCATATTAATCAACTCTAGATAAATATCAACCAGTTGGGTCTTACTGCATAATTTTATTCGATTGCGGTTTAATTCATCGATCGATAGTTTAATTTAGATTCCCAATAAACAGGCTGTGGGGAATCTGCTATTCTGCCTTCAGTATGAAAAGAGGGTTTCGCAACAGTAGTCTACCTAAAAATCCTTTTAAAATACTGCATGAAGTTATGTAAATCTAAAAATAGATTTTGGCTTATGTCGTTTTCCATTTGTCAAAAAGATCAATCTTTTTTTGATCTGACGCACTTTTGAGAAATCTGGCTTTGTTCTCAGATCTACACAAATGCTTTCACAAACACCAATGTTTATGACAAGCAGCTGCATGCCGGTAACGTATTGTTGACCTTTGGAAGGATGAAAAATGTTTTTCAGTCAATGAAACGTCTAAAAAAAAACAGGCCTATTGTTGAGGATAACAGCCGCCACGTTATTTTTGTCGTTTAAAGTCCCTCGGGGCTTCTTTTCATTCATTTATATTTCATACATCGCTGTCGACGGATAACCTGCATCGAGTATTTGAAATCAATGCAAGAATAACAAACTTTTCTTACAAACTACTACTTCGTCTATTTTTCCTTTTCCACTGTGAAACAAAAGTAATTCAGTGTTAATTTAGGAATACAAAAAAAAAAAAAACAGTTTATTTCATGCAAATGTTAAGACATACGATTTTTAACAAAATTGGTTGATACGTAAGTACATAGTATGTGTAAGAATAATCCAATACCAAGTTACTAGTTAAATATTGTTTTTAAATAATGATCTATGATTAATCAGCAATAACCCATTTCATATATATATATATATATATTGCTCGTAATACTTTCCACAAACTAGTGTGGACAATTTGCCTTCAGAATGCACTTTTTAGCCGCATTAGGCCCGCTGCACTTTGGCGGACACTGACCCTTCGGAATACATTTGCCACTCAAATTCCTCACATGACCCTTTATACAGTAGCAGCCCTTGCGATGGATAGGTTTGCAAGGTGAACTATTACAAGTGTTGTCACAGCCCGTTTCCTTGTAAACGGCATTAGGCCCGCTGCACTTTGGCGGACACTGACCCTTCGGAATGCATTTGCCACTCAAATTCCTCACATGACCCTGGATACAGTAGCAGCCCTTGCGATGGATAGGCTTACAAGGTGAACTGCTACAAGTGTTGTCACAGCCCGTCTCTTTGTAAACGGCATTAGGCCCACTGCACTTTGGCGGACATTTATCCTTTGGAATGCAAATGCCGTTCTTGTTTCTAATGTAGCCAAGTTCACAATAACAACCAGGACGACTTTGAGTAGAGTCATATATCAGCAGGTCACACGTGTAGTCACAGCCTGTCTCCTTAAAGACTTCATTTGGTCCGGTGCACTTCGGGCATCTATGCTTTGGAATGCATTTTCCATTATTTCTCACATAGCCTTTTATACAGTGACACTTTGGATATGCCTGCGTTTTATTGTAGACCCCACCGTCACAAGTGTAGTCTGGATCACATCCATATGCAGTCTCATAATAGATTTCATAAGGTCCATTGCATTCTGGTGGGCATTTGTCTTTTGGAATGCATTTACCGGCATTTCTCACGTATCCTCTTTTGCAGAAACATCCCGCTGCTCTATCAGAGTCCTTATCAATCGAATCCAAATCTTTACATGTGTATTCACATCCCGATACTTGATACTCCTCATTGGGGTCACTACAGCACTGACCGCGGCTTTGACAGTTCTTCGCATCTGTAGAAGTAAAAAGCTTTTAAAATAGTTAACTAACAAGCTAGTTTTGGTTTACTTACTGATAGCACAAACTAGTGTCGTGAGTATGAGGGTTACTACCTTCATGACTGCTTGGTTATGTACGTCTTTAATGCTACAGCCAAAATGTTATTCTATTTATACTCCGAAACGAATCGATTAATTTCATTAATGGTTTCAAAATCAATTGTCTCAACACATGTTCATGCAATTCATCTTTTCAGAGTATGTATGCTTCGCAAACAATTCATCGGCCCAAACAGTGAAATCTTGAACTTGGCAATGATCACATTCCGGGGTTAACGTAGCTAAGTGTGTGACTGAACTTAGCATCTGAATCCACAAAAAAAAAAGCGGAAACAAAACCAGGACCGGATGCTGTTTGCGATTTTCAAAAAGAAATTGCCAAGCTGGGCTATGAACTTAATCTAAAGGGCTATGACCTTAAACAGAAACCAATTTCTTAAGTCTATACTTGTGATTTGTTTAATGGATTACTCTACGAAATAAGTTTTTGGACATTTCGCTTAAGTTTTTAATTATTTCGCAATTAAAATGCAATGTTTGGCTTGGTTTTATAGTAAATGTAGGTTTGGCATTGTCACAGCAGTTTGTACTTAGGTACCTAGGTACCTGCTTCTAATGGCGTTTTCGATTAAAGAAACGAATTCTATGAAAAGAGCAAGTCTAGAAGTGCTCTTTCTATGTTTCCTATGTTTCATTGAAATAAAGAGTGAAATTCCAGGTCAATTCCTAACAAGACAGAAGTGTCCGGGATATATAGAAAAATGTCAGATTGAAGTGTTTGTTAAATTATTAGAGACAAAATTTGAGCTATGTGATCCGAAACTATGCAATTATAAGTGCAAAATGTAATCTTAAATTAAGTAATATTGATTTGATCTATTAAAACATTCATATTTACTGTGAAAAACAACAAAAAAGATATCTTTCGTACGTCTATCCCTCCAAAACCCATGTGCTTACCATGTTGTTTTTGTAATTTTAACCCCCGTCTGAAATACGTGTGATCTTCCAAATAGCGAATAATTGCATTAGAGTGGAATTCATAAGCTCACATAAACCAGAAAAGAAATGAGCATGTGTGCGTGAATTTATGAATTTTTCTGGAAATCAGCTCGTAGGCAGCCGCCTATCCACTGGAAAAGTATCTATCTCTGTATTCCATTCCATTATCTTTTATCAACTACTCAAAGTTCAACAAAGTCGAGAAAATTATGTAAAATGCAGAAAGGAGTGAATCGGGATAGGGAAATTGGCCATTCGTGGAGCGACGAAGAGGAATCGCGTTTGATTGTGGCGGTGCAAAAGCAACGGGCGCTTTGGGATAGCTCAGTTCCAGTGCCTTGATTTTGTTCGGTTTTTTTCCGCAATGGCGAGTAATGTGTTTTTTATCTAGGCTGAGGCTAGCTCGCCGGATCGCAAAGGTCCTTCCTAAAGAAACACGAACTTTAGGTAAGAGAGTTTTCTTTATTACGTCTTCTAACTTCGATTTACAAAATATACTACTTTTCAAACAATTTTTACAATTCAATTCAAATCATACTGTAGTTCAAACAATGTCAAATGATTCGAGTTCTACAATTTTACAATTCCACATTCTACAATTTAAACAATTTCAAGTAATTCAAACAATTCTAGTTAGCTGGTTTACGGTGTACATTCCAACTGCGGCGGTTCGATCCTCGGTTGTGGTTGTGGTTCCGATAAGGAGATCGTGGCTACGGGTGCCACCAGGCTCCAAGTGTTGTACTGGCTCACGGTCTAATGACCCCAGTTGCTCCAGGTCCGTCTTTCGACAGTCCCGGCGTTCTTCAGGTCCGTCCGATGGTTAGACAGTCCCGGCGTGCTTCAGGTCCGTCTTTCGACAGTCCCGGCATTCTTCAGGCCCGTCTTTCGACAGTCCAGGCGTTCTTCAGGTCCGTCTTTTGACAGTCCCGGCATTCTTCAGGTCCGTCTTTCGACAGTCCAGGCGTTCTTCAGGTCCGTCTTTTGACAGTCCCGGCGTTCTTCAGGTCCGTCTTTCGACAGTCCCGTCGTTCTTCAGGTCCGTGTTTCGACAGTCCCGGCGTTCTTCAGGTCCGTCTTTCGACATTCCCGGCGTGCTTCAGGTCGGTCTTTCAACAGTCCCGGCGATCTTCAGGTCCGTCTTTCGACAGTCCCGGCAATTCACTAGTTACCCGCAGGTTCCTAGCAACAAAAAATTATCAAGTGTCAAAAGATCCCTTGAGGACCAACTTCAGTAGTACACGAGATAGGTACTTTTCCACTTCTGAATTTGCTCGATTGTTTGGGGCTACGGCTGGTGGTCTAATGAAATTACCACCAGTAAGCGAGTGTGACTTCTATTATGTATAGAAATTATTGGTCGGCCACAACCATTTAATAATAATGGAAAGAGCGAGGGACTATACTGGCCAATGGCCATTGTTGTTGGAAGTGACAATGTTTTCCTGTGCCTCGATTTTGTGCGGGTTTTCCCGCAATGGCGGTTGCGGAAAGAATTCACGTATGGGCGGATTCTCTAAATGTGTGCGTGATGTCGAGAACTGACAACTTCCAATATTTCCTGTTCTATTCTAGCCTTGTTCCTGAAAATTCCAGGCGAGCTTTTCCATACGCAACCTATTTAGGTAGCGAAAAGGATGTCGGATGAGAAGATGAGAACAACTGACAACAGCGTGACCGTTGTGCGACAATTTGGTAATTTTTTCGAGGAGCCTGATACAATTTGTTGCTACTTTGTTCCGTTTCGTTAGTTGGAAAAGGCATTTCGGAGAGTTTTTAAAAACTGTGATTTCAAAATAAATATGTTTAAAATATAACGCTGTTCCCTATCACAACACTATTTTCGGTAAAAACTAGCCAATACTTGTTAACTACATTCAACGAGATCTTAAAATGAAGATACAAATATGAGGTGTTATAACTACATATTTACAGCAAATATTTAGTTAATTTTTATGTATTTATAAATCAAAATTTCAAAATATAAATCGAAAAATTCGCTTCTGAAACTGTTCCATTGGCACAAAAAATACTATTCTGGTGATTCTGAGAAGAGAATTTCGCTTCTCGTTTTGAAGACAGAATCCACTCAAGAAGTACTCACACAAGTGCAGTTTATTTGTTTTATACAAGTCAGATGACAACTGCCGTAGATTATTTTTTGGCATTTCACCACTTAAACTTGATGGTTAAACTCAATCTTGGTATTAAAATGTTGCTTATGAATTATAATAGAAACATATTAGGACATACATGGTTGTGTATTTTCCTCTTTTTAGTCTCATTAACTTTTTATTTTCCTAAACCCAATCACACTTTTCCTAAAAAAGTGCTATTCACACGTAACGAGTAATTTCAAATTTAACTGATAAAATCCTATGAATGCTGGCTGCAACTTTGCCCACATCGGAAGTTGTTGAAATTGTTTGAGGGTGTGTTTGTGAGCCGGAATTTTTGAAGTTACCTGCTACGTAACATTTGTTAATACGAATTTCTGTGTATCAATAGGTACAAGCGCACCAAAAACAGGACACTATCCTTAAGAATATAGCTTGTAGGCAAAGTAACGGGAAATCGGCCGAAGTTGGTGTTCTCAGTAATGCCTCTGGTTCTTATGTTCGATTAGCCACACGAAATCTGAAATCTGAGAGTGAATCTGAAGAATCCCAATCGAATACCTACCACATTAGAAACAAAAACATGTTGCAATACTGGGGTGGTAGTAGATTTTGTAAGATTCCAAGATTCTATGTGGATCAAAATCAGATCACGTTTCCGTATGTTGTTATAAGAGAATCAGAAAAAAAAGTCATTTATTATTACGTTAAAGGTCATACAAAAGATTTACATAGAAAATGTCTTAAAAAGATAAAGAACTCAATGATGATAAAGGTGTGTTTTATTTGAAATCTCTGAAAAAATGGAACTCCAAAAGTTTTTGCATATGCCTACACGTATATAAACATGCGCAGTCAATTCTGCCGCATTATGATCTTACCTCCTGGATTCCAGCTATCAAATACTGCACTTGTCCAAAGACAAAAGTAGATTTCTACAACAACTCTGATGAATCCTTGTAGCAGGTGTATTACCATCGACCAATTGCATGATTCCTGAAAGCTCTGAAGGGCAAATTCAAAAA
Organism: Cheilosia urbana; assembly: GCA_946477585.1. Lineage (NCBI taxonomy): Eukaryota > Metazoa > Arthropoda > Insecta > Diptera > Syrphidae > Cheilosia > Cheilosia urbana. The sequence continues at coordinate 9,285,805 of OX297854.1, read as the reverse complement.
TGTTTTTCAGTCATTGAAACCTCTTCCCTAAGGGCCTATATATGTTTATTTTTGTTGTCATTGTCTCATCTTATATATAAACTAGCTTTGCCCGCAACTTCGTACGCAGTGTGGGACTGTGTAATTACCAATAAAAGCGGTGAACATTGTCAATGTGAAACAATAAATCAAGCAAATCTATTTACCTAAAACACCAATGTAAGAAAATTACATTCAACAGCGTAAGTAGGGGAGACTGGGTACGGTTGAAACTCAGGACGGTTGAAACAACACGAATATCTCGTGAGCCATACGCGCAGCGTCTATGAGTATTAGGGGTGAATGAAGCAAAAACAAGTCCGTAGACGAATAGCAGTAATGCATCGTTCGTTCGGCGGTTCAGTTGTAAGTGAGAGCTTATGTTCTATTTAGACTATCAAAAGTAAGTATTTTTGTTCGGTTATTTTTCATTTTATTAGGGTTTCTATCCATGCGAGATGGCTGTGCGTATTTTTTTTGTATGCAGTAAGGAGTGTAGAGTACATCATGATGACTAGTTTAAACGTGTCAGTGTTGTTTTCGTTACTTTATAATTTTTTTTCACTTAAAGGGGGGGTTGGGGACGGTTGAAACAATTTTTCAGGGGACGGTTGAAACAATATGTTTAATTATTTTTTTATTCTTATATATTATTTTAACGAAATTAGAAGAACCAGAAAGTCTACAATATACACCGATACACCAGAGAAAGAACAAATAAAAAAGGATCATGAAGCAAGACTGTAACAAACCAGCTAAGCAAGCTAAGAATTGTTTGAAAGTGGTAAAAAAGAAAATAAAAGTTACGAAATTAAAAAAAAAAAAAAAAATAATAATAATAACGCAGCATTCCAGTGCTCTATTATTTTTATTTTATTCAGAAGAAGAGGAATTTTATTGCCTTGTCTGCTTGTCAACGTATTCAGGGAGCAGATCTAGTGAAAGTTGGATACAAATGTGTCAATTGTAAAATGTGGGCTCACAAAGAGTGCACAGAAGGTTGCAATAGTTATGTTTGTCACAATTGTGATTCGGAATATTCCGACAACTGAATTTTATCGATTGTATTATCGAAATAAAAGTAATGTTCCTTTTGTTTAGTTTCAATTAATTTAATGAATTAAGATTTTTTTTTGATTTTTTTTTTCTTTAATTTTTTGTTGCTTAGAAATACTGTTTATTTTTTTTATTTCTATATAAAACAATGACGTGATGAATATTGTCAAACAAAACTATTATTTATAATAAAAGTTAATTAAATATGTAACAATGGAAGATTGTTTTCATGTTTCAACTGACCCCAACAACTGTTTCAACCGACCCTGGTATGGGTACGGTTGAAACAAATTTTCATTTTTGTTTTAATATGATGTACTACGCAAAATATCACACCGAGTACTCAAAAAGCACTTTCCATTTATACACAGAAACATGCTCCTACATTTCACATTACTTGATCACCGCTAAGCTTATAAACGGCAATGGTATGGACGGTATAAGCGAAATTGTTTCAACCGTACCCAGTCTCCCCTACTAAAGTTCCACTTCCTTACTGTACATAGGTATTAACGTAGGTAATATCAAAAGAACCACTAAAACAAACATAATTCACCAATATCGTCTTTACTTCTTGAAGTCTTCAAATCTTTACTGTAGGTCAACGTAGGTACTGTATAACAAGCAATAAAACAAAAACCTTGAACTCAATTTCTACATATATAGGTACACAACCATACGTCCATCAGCGCACGTCATCCGCCATCTGCGCATTTCCTCAGAAACACATTGTCGCTGTTTATTACATACACATTCACGTCGCATACTTACTTCTCTTTCGTTTCACTATTTGGAGAAAACTGCACTAAGTTTTTTGTGCGCCACCCAACCACCCTAAAGCAGAACAACGATCAAGAACCGCGGCTGCTGATAATGTTCGATTTGAGAAAATAAATTTATTTTTTTCATGTTAGATTTTAGGTTGTAGCTCAGCGTATAGAGGACAAAGAAAACTGATTGCTGGCTTGAAATAACTATAAAAGTGTTGGCTCTCTCTAAGTATTTTGTTTTGTTTGCATTGATTAAGAATTGTTTGAGTAATGGCGAGTAAAAGGCAGTAAAGTCAGAAAAAAAAACACATTTTGGTAAAAACGCTCCAAAAAGTAGGCATGGCAATGAAAGGAATAGCCTATGTGTTTCTCAGAATCTTAAGGAACATTTCAAAAAAAATTTCATCGAAATCTGTGCAGTAGTTTTCGAGCCATTAGGTAACAAATAAAATGCCTACAGTTTTATTATTATGTATAGATAGGCGAAGGCAAATAAAGGGTCTTTCATTAAGGACTTGACAAATTCTTATTTAAATAAAATGCAAAATTCTTGATACCTCACAAAATTGGTTTGAATTAATATCAAAACATTTATGGAAAAACGTATGCAGCTGTCGATACTCGATACGTTACGATACGAACCCAATTTTCGATGAATTGTCCGCACATTTCGACCGATACGGCCGCATTTTCTCGTTCAATATTGGCTCTGAGCTCCTCTAAAGTCGCCGGCTTGTTGGCATAGACCAATGATTTAATGTAGCCCCATAAAACAGTCTAGAGGCGTTAAATCACACGATTTCGACGGTAAATCCACGGGTCCGTCTCTCGATATAACATACGTTCACCGAACTAAGCCTTCAATAACTCGATTGTTGAAAATAATGCTTAACTCATGAGCACTGAAATATTGTTGAGGATAAAAGCCACCATGCATTTTTGTCGTTGTAAGTCCCTCGGGGCTTGTTTTCTTTCATTTATATTTCACACATCGCTTACGACGGCTGCATCGAGTATTTGAAATCAATGCAAGAATAACAAACTTTTCGTACAAAGTGCACAATTTCCATTTGCAACAGCTTCGCTGCAATAAATACTAGGTAGAGGTACTGCTTAAATGCGCAGCCTAATTCTCTACTACGTCTATTTTTCCTTTTCCACTGTGATACAAAAGTAATTCGGTGTTGATTTAGGAATAAAAAAAAAAAAACAGTTTATTTCATGCATAAGTTTTTTTTAACAAAATTGGTTGATACGTAAGTACATAGTATGTGTAAGAATAATTGAATACCAAGTTACTAGTTAAATATTGTTTTTAAATAATTATCTATGATTAATCAAGCAATTACCTATTTTATATTATATATATATATATTGCTCGTAATACTTTCCACAAACTAGCGTGGACAATTTGCCTTCAGAATGCACTTTTTAGCCGCATTCCTTACATAGCCCGGTTTGCAATAGCAACCTTTGCCATTTTTGACATTAGAAGTTATGCAAGTTATCCCTCCACAAGTATAGTCGAATCCTACAGCTTTTTGTACCTCATTGGGACCGCTGCACTTTGACGGACACTTGCCCGTCGGAATGCATTTGCCACTCGAACTCCTCACATAACCCTGTATACAATAGCAGCCCTTGCGATGGATAGGTTTGCACTGTGGACCGTCACAAGTATTATCACAGCCAGTGCCTTTGTAAACCTCGGTAGGATAGTTGCATTTTGGTAAACACTTACTAAGAGGTATGCACTTTCCATTGGCGTCTCTGACATACCCCTTTTTGCAATGACACTTGGGATATCCTTGAGTGTTATTGTAGATTAGCCCGCCACACGTATAATCGGGGCCACATCCACATTCATTGTCTGGATGAATCTCATTGGGACCCTTGCATTTCAGCGGACATCTATCCTTCCGAATGCAAATGCCGTTCTTGTCTCTTACGTAGCCAAGTTCACAATAACAACAGTCATCTTTACCAGGGATGTGCGGTAGATTGTCACAAGTGTAGTCACGGCCTGTCACATTGTAGATCTCATTTGGGCCATCGCACATTGATGGACATTCACTTTTCGGTATGCACTTTCCTTCGTCGTCTCTGACATACCCCTTTTTGCAATGACACCTGGGATATCCTTGGGTATTATTGTAAATTAACCCGCCACACGTATAATCGGGACCACATCCACATTCATTGTCTGGATGAATCTCATTGGGACCCTTGCATTTCAGCGGACATCTATCCTTCCGAATGCAAATGCCGTTCTTGTCTCTTACGTAGCCAAGTTCACAATAACAACAGTCATCTTTACCAGGGATGTGCGGTAGATTGTCACAAGTGTAGTCACGGCCTGTCACATTGTAGATCTCATTTGGGCCATCGCACATTAATGGACATTCACTTTTCGGTATGCAATTTCCTTCGTCATCTCTGACATACCCCTTTTTGCAATGACACTTGGGATATCCTTGGGTATTATTGTAAACTAACCCGCCACACGTATAATCGGGACCACATCCACATTCATTGTCTGGATGAATCTCATTGGGACCCTTGCATTTCAGCGGACATCTATCCTTCCGAATGCAAATGCCGTTCTTGTCTCTTACGTAGCCAAGTTCACAATAACAACAGTCATCTTTACCAGGGATGTGCGTTAGATTGTCACAAGTGTAGTCACGGCCTGTCACATTGTAGATCTCATTTGGGCCATCGCACACTGATGGACATTCACTTTTCGGTATGCAATTTCCTTCGTCGTCTCTGACATACCCCTTTTTGCAATGACACCTGGGATATCCCTGGGTATTATTGTAAATTAACCCGCCACACGTATAATCGGGACCACATCCACATTCATTGTCTGGATGAATCTCATTGGGACCCTTGCATTTCAGCGGACATCTATCCTTCCGAATGCAAATGCCGTTCTTGTCTCTTACGTAGCCAAGTTCACAATAACAACAGTCATCTTTACCAGGGATGTGCGGTAGATTGTCACAAGTGTAGTCACGGCCTGTCACATTGTAGATCTCATTTGGGCCATCGCACATTGATGGACATTCACTTTTCGGTATGCAATTTCCTTCGTCGTCTCTGACATACCCCTTTTTGCAATGACACCTGGGATATCCTTGGGTATTATTGTAAATTAACCCCCCACACGTATAATCGGGACCACATCCACATTCATAGTCTGGATGAATCTCATTGGGACCCTTGCATTTCAGCGGACATCTATACTTCCGAATGCAAATGCCGTTCTTGTCTCTTACGTAGCCAAGTTCACAATAACAACAGTCATCTTTACCAGGGATGTGCGGTAGATTGTCACAAGTGTAGTCACGGCCTGTCACATTGTAGATCTCATTTGGGCCATCGCACATTAATGGACATTCACTTTTCGGTATGCAATTTCCTTCGTCATCTCTGACATACCCCTTTTTGCAATGACACTTGGGATATCCTTGGGTGTTATTGTAGATTAACCCGCAACAAGTATAATCGGGACCACATCCACATTCATTGTCTGGATGAATCTCATTGGGACCTTTGCATTTCGGCGGACATTTATCTTTTGGAATGCAAATGCCGTTCTTGTCTCTTACGTAGCCAAGTTCACAATAACAACCAGGACTTTGAGTAGAGTCATATATCAGCAGGTCACAAGTGTAGTCACAGCCTGTTTCCTTTAAGACTTCATTTGGTCCGGTGCACTTCGGGCATCTATGCTTTGGAATGCATTTTCCATTATTTCTCACATAGCCTTTTATACAGTGACACTTTGGATATGCCTGCGTTTCGTTGTAGATTCCACCGTCACAAGTATAGTCTGGATCGCATTCATATGGAGTCTCATAATAGATTTCATCAGGTCCGTTGCATTCGGGTGGGCATTTGTCTTTTGGAATGCATTTACCGGCATTTCTCACGTATCCTCTTTTGCAGAAACATCCCGCTGCTCTATCAGAGTCCTGATCAATCGAATCCAAATCTTTACATGTGTATTCACATCCCGATACTTGATACTCCTCATTGGGGTCACTACAGCACTGACCGCGGCTTTGACAGTTCTTCGCATCTGTAGAAGTAAAAAGCTTTTAAAATAGTTAACTAACAAGCTAGTTTTGGTTTACTTACTGATAGCACAAACTAGTGTCGTGAGTATGAGGGTTACTACCTTCATGACTGCTTGGTTATGTACGTCTTTAATGCTACAGCCAAAATGTTATCCTATTTATACTCCGAAACGAATCGATTGATTTCATTAATGGTTTCAAAATCAAGTGTCTCAACACATGTTCATGAATTTCGTCTTTTCAATTTATGTGTGCTTTGCAAACAATTCATCAGCCCAAACAGTGAAATCTTGAACTTGGCAATGATTACATTCCGGGGTTAACGTAGTTAAGTGTGTGACTGAACTTAGCATCTGAATCCACAAAAAAACGTAAACAAAAACAGGGCCGGATGCTGGTTTACGAGATTTATTTTTGAAAAGGAACTGCCAAGCTGGGCTATGAACTTAATCTATAGGGCTATGACCTTAAAGTGAAACCAATGTCTTAAATCTAAACTTGTAATTTGTTTTAGGGATTAGGTTACTCCACGATAATTTTTGGGACAATTCTCTCGGGAAATTCAATGGAAAACGCCATGGAGACAAGTTTGATGCTTGGATGCTTTCGGCAATTTATATTTTACATACCTATCTAATTTATGTGATATCGATTTAAGTTAACGGAAAACGTGACATTTCGTCAACTTAATATTATAATTCACATTATTATCGTTTTTATTTGTTTTCTGTGTTTTTAATGGAAAAAAAATAATTTTAAACAAACGAATCCGTAGAAGACCTTGAAGTGTTTCTTATTTTCGCTACCGTTAGCTAAAAGACACAATTATAAAAACAGTTTTAGTTTCGATTTTAAATTTAAGTGGTTCACAACGGCTATATTTTCCATGCAAAATTCGCATTTGTGAGAGCTTCCGTAAATTTAAAGGTAAAGTACGAACGAATATTTTCATTCGTGGGTTTGTGGATCGCGACTGTTTTGTGTGGTTTGTGCATAAAGTGTGACAGTTCGCGGAAAGGATTTTCAATTCGCGGGAAAATTGCTTTAATTGTTAATTAAACTGATTAATTCAATTGAGATTCAAGTTTTTTTATATTAGATGTTAGATTAATTAAATATAATGGTTTTGTGATAGAAAAAATATCAATTTTGAATTCATAAATACATCCAAATTGATTTGTCCGCAATTCGCCTATTCGCTCTCATTTGAATAATCCTTTAAGTAGGTAGAGGTACCTACCTACTTGAAAAAGTACCCAAACAATATTCATCCGGTAATGCAGTTCATCTCCACACAGCGGCTGTATACACCAAATTCAATGCTGTCTATGCCTAATGACAGTCAGCTGATCGTACCCGCTGTCATCCAACTGATTAGTTTGACATTGACTTGACATTTTACCACTTCAAGTGTGGAAACCCATATTTTCTCTGCAAAATAATTAGATTTTATATAAATAAAAGTGTTTTCATCTGTTTTTTTTTCATCGTAAGAATCTCCTTACAATGTTTCCTTTCTAATAGAGTGTAAACCAACTTTGTTAACAAATAGTAAGTGTACAGTTTCACTCGATTTAGCTACACTGTGTACAGCACACACATAACACTTTACTACTATCTTGTGTTTAATTATAGCTTTTCTTCTCCTCTTTGAGTTCACGCGGCTAACAAAAACAAAAATCAAACAATGCGTAGCCGAAGCAACTCGGGCGTTCGCCTGGACTACTACCAGCGAATCGTCCATCGTCTTATCATGGCCCATCAGGAGCCTATAACTGGTCTATTTCCTGCTAGTGCTGTAAACTCCCACGCATGGATTCGTGACAATGTGTACTGCATTTTGGCAGTATGGGGTCTTTCAATGGCCTATAAGAAAATTGCTGATCAGGATGAAGATCGTGCCAAGTGCTACGAGCTGGAACAGAGTTGTGTAAAACTAATGCGAGGCCTTCTTATGGCCATGATGAATCAGAAAGACAAAGTCGAACGTTTTAAAATTACCCAAAACCCATTGGATTCATTGCATGCCAAGTTCTCCAGTCGTAATGGACAGCCTGTGGTGGGTGATGCTGAATGGGGTCATCTTCAGATCGATGCTGTGTCGTTGTATTTGCTTACTCTTGCCCAAATGACTGCGTCTGGTCTGCAGATTGTATTCTCACTGGATGAGGTATCTTTCATTCAAAATTTGGTGTTTTACATTGAGTCGGCCTATTGCATCCCCGACTATGGCATATGGGAACGTGGTGATAAAACCAATCACGGTGAACCGGAACTTAATGCTAGTTCCATTGGAATGGCAAAGGCAGCCCTAGAGGCAATGAATGAATTGGATTTGTTTGGGGCACGAGGAGGGCCTGCCTCTGTAATTCATGTGCTGGCCGATGAGGCACACAAGTGTCAAGCAGTGCTCCAGTCAATGTTGCCACGCGAGTCAAACAGTAAGGAACTCGACTCTGGGCTATTGTCGGTTATTGGATTTCCTGCTTTCGCCGTTGACGATCCACAGTTGATCAAAACTACAAAGGAAGCGATTATGAACCGGCTTCAGGGGAAATACGGTTGTAAGCGTTTCCTCCGCGATGGATATCGTACTCCGAAGGAGGATCCATCAAGGTTATACTACGAGCGCTGGGAATTACGAATGTTCGAGAATATCGAGTGCGAATGGCCGTTGTTCTTCGCCTACTTAATTCTGTTTTATGCGTTTCAGAATGATAAGTTGTCCGTTAAGGACTACGCTGACCGACTAGACGTGAGTTACAGGTCGTCCAAATAATTATATTTATATTCATGTATACCTATGTAATATTCTTTTAGAAAATAATGGTACGAGGCGAAGATGGAGTAATGCTGATTCCAGAGAGCTACGCAGTTCCACACAATTTGGTTCCTGAGGAGTACCAGAAACCTGGCTCTCAAATTCGAGAGGTAGTCGGGCGTTGTCCTTTTTTGTGGGGCCAATCACTGCACATTTTGGGAAAGCTGCTACAAGAGGTGAGTTTTCGCATGTTCATTCTAGTAAAATGCTAACACCATTAAATAAGTATTCGACCACATGTTGCAGCTCCCCAATAAGTTTCGTACGTTGTTAGATTGGCCAAGTTAGTCTTGTCGCGTCATAACCACTCGAGTCTGTTTTGCACACATTTTCATATGAATTCTATTCACCTTGCATGTAGTCAACTTTGAGGTTCCTCCAAGTACTATCTAGTTTGCGAATATCTTGTTCGGAACGTTACTTGTATTTTGCATTTCTAGCTAGGAAGTTTGAATTTCGTCAGACCGTAGTAACTAGACGCGCCCCTTATTGGCATGTAAAAGCATTTCCTCATTTTATTAATAAAAAATTAAACTTTTCACAAGCATATCTCAACAATCTTATGATTTTTTTTTTCAGGGCTTCCTGGCCGTCGGAGAACTCGATCCGCTCAATCGTCGCCTTGGTGCCCAAAAGAAACCCGACGTAGTCGTCCAAGTCGTCATTATTGCCGAAGACAACGAGATCCGTGACAAACTCGCCGAACACGATCTACACGTTCAGACCATTGCCGAGGTGGCACCAATTGAAGTCCAACCAGCACGTGTGCTCAGCCATCTTTACACCTATTTGGGTCGCAATCGGAAACTCGGCTTGACAGGTCGTAAGTCACGCGATGTTGGCATCCTTAGTACCAGTAAATTGTACTCGCTCAAGGATAGAATATTCGCGTTTACACCGCAGGTGAGTTGTACACATCCTGTTCTCCCTACTCCTATACCTTTCATCCTCTTAAGCAAAGTTTTGTGTCACATTTTTTTCTTCCGTTTTTTATTTTTGCCAATTTTTGTAGAAGATTTTATTTATTTAATTTTGTACATCTCTAAGTTAATTTTTGTTTTGTTAAACTTCAAAAATCACAATAGTTTGTCGATCTATCACGATTCTACATTGCGTCCGACAACGAACTCATGATCGACATACTCAAGGGTGAGATTAATTTCCTCAAGTCAGCATGGGATTTACTTGGACGTCCGTTGGTCACGTTGGTTCTAAAGAATATCCATCTAGGTCCGTTTGTATAGCAATGCAATGCAAGGGAAACGCAATGTCTACCTAGACATGAATATCTTTTGTGTGTTTTCTTTTTTTTTTTTTCCTTTTATTGTTTACGTTATTTCTTTTCTTGTTTCTGTTGTATATTTTTTATGTTTTTTTTTTCGGGTCTTTCTTCGGAGTTAAGTGAAAGCAAGTTAGTTAAACATAAAATTCTCTGCTCAAATTGGATCACACACAGTCACACGTACACAAAAACACAGTCCCCCGCAGAAACAATAAAAAAAATTATCGGAAGCAATTTCAATTTTTACTTATTAAACGCTGGAGGTGGTGGTAGGCATTAGGTATCGATTCTTAATGTGTATTGGCATGTATCGAGAAATACAAGTATGAACTCATGAAATTCCGCTTAGGTCTTGCAAGCACATATATTTTTCATATACATTTTTGTTTGAAGGTGGTGGCTTGAATCTGCTTCGGAATGATCTGCTGGAATACATTCAATCATTATTAACTAACGCAACCAGTAAGTTCAAGTGCCTATCCAGTTGTTCTCACCACCAAAGATGAAGTCTTCCTTTAGTGCTGTCTCCCGGTATCTCGAACTGGAGTTCTGATGTCCATATGCTTGTTTTGTCCTAGTCATCCTAGACTCCATCCTTAGATTCAGGGTAATTTTATATGGAATATTGCGCCATTGTGAGTTCGAAAAATTTAGCCTAGACATTAAAAATGATTATAAGTGTCGCGAATTTTGTACATGGACAATGGACACAGAAGAATTGTTCTGCATTCGTAATTTACGGTGTCTTCTTCGCACTACAATGATTTTATATTGTTGCGCTTGAGCAATTTTCAGTTGTTTTCTATATACGGTAGTTGATATGCGAACGTAGTTCGAGTTGTTGTATTGAATCAAATACTCAAGAAGTAAAATTAGCTATAGTTAACGTTGGTCCAGAAAATGAATGTTCAACCGTTAGGTACCTACAAATGGAATCAAAACAAACACGCACACTCTACAGAAATAATATTCAAATTGGTTTATCCAACGATACCAACAATTGCTTTCACGATTCGAAAATATTTTGTCTGCTTTGTATATTTTTGCATGGTAGTACTATCTATTTAAGCAAGCAAAAATAGACAACCACCCTGAGTGATTTTGGTGATTAACAATGCCACGTTTGTAATTAGTTTGAGCGCACAGCTTTACGTTTTTTTGTTGGCTCTGCGAAATAAGGCCCCAATATAAAAATGAAATAAGTCCCCAAAATGTTGTACAAGAAAGAACAACTTTTATTAAAAAGGGTCTGGTGTTATTTCCTTATTTCCTAATGAAAAATGGGGACCCCAAATTTGGGGCCTTATTTCATTGGGGTCTTATTTCTTACAGCCTTTTTTTTTTTAGGTATAACCCCTTTTCTAGTGACTGAATATATTAATCAAAATTCAACCTGTGAAGTGAATCCCATCCTGCACAAGTGTCCCCAAACAAAAATACACCAGACACCACACCTAACATCCTCCTCTCATATCCAACTTTGAATTTTCAAAATCCATACACAAACACACACACACAGCAAAAGAACACGAACAAAAGAAGCCTCTAAATTGTTCATAATTAATCGCAGAACATCGATTTTGACGAATACTACACCACTCGCGATCCAGACTTACTTGCAAGTATTGTTACAACAAATCTGGCCTTCCTAACGAACAATTGGCGGCATATGTTGGGAAGGCCGACCATAACTCTAATGGCAACTCATTATCTTTTAGGTAATTACCACTTGTAACGCACTCAATAATATTGGCATACAAAAAAAGTACCATTTGTGATTATTTGTTTTTTTTTTTTTTACACACCTATATCCGAATTTAAACAAAAAAAAAAAGAGAACGTATTTGCTACTAAAACTTTCAAAACCATAACGAATGTACTCGCAAAGAGTAAAAAACTTCTTGTAACATTTTTTAATTATTAAAAGGCGTTTTTTTTTTAACATTTTCCGTTGGGTGGGAAAAGGTGTTTTATCTTATTTGTGTTTAACTTTCAGGCTGAGCGCTTAATATTAATGGCGTTTTCGACGGAAGAAAATAATTGCCCTTTCTATCGAAAGAGCACGTCTGGAAGTGGTCTTTCTATATTTTCTATGTTTCATTGAAGAAAAAACCGAAGTGTCCGGAATATTTTTTTAAGAATTGCACTGAACTCACCAACACACACTAGCAAAGTGTCAGATTGAAATGTTGTTAGGAAAAAAATGCTATCCGAAAGTATGCATGCAAATTGAAACTTTTATAGAAACATATTTATTTGTTCCATTTAAATATTCATAACTCACTGTTAAAACCAAAAAAAAAGTGGCAGCAGAAAACCAAATCTCACATTTATGATGTCTGTCAAAACGGCAGCGGCATAATAGGTTTGTTCCTTTACTTTTGTAGTAAGAATGGAAAAGACTGTCAAAATGGCAGCAGCGGCTAGCGGAGATAAATTCTCTCACAGAGAGAGAGACACTTACGAAAAAATTAGGAAACGCTTTTGTAGTAATCTATGGAAAATGGCAGATACATAATTCAAAAATTCAAAAAAGGAGTACGAAAAGTCGTTAAAATGTATGATTTTATCGAATCACTCAGCCATGGGCATATTGTCGTTGTCGTACTCATGTATGAGTCTTTTCTCTTTAAATAATATATGCTTGAGCTTGCAGTTCTCTTCCTCGAACAAGAAGAAGTCGTTCGGCAAACTCAGTCACATTCAGAACGTAGAGAGTATAGGTTGCCGCATAGGCGTAAGAGACATAGAGTACAGAATAAAGATTAATCAATAGTCGGGTTTTTATATATTTTCCCGACTCTAAATAAGTCGCCATGTTTTATTTCCGAATTATACAATGATAAACTCGAAGAATTCATCTACCACATGAATGATGACGAAAGTGATCTAGAATTATTCGAACTTCCTTTCGGACCATTCACCGAATATGTGGAAGAATTTGTATTTATTGAACTTCAAGCATTCGAGAAGATACAAAATCGAGTAGAGGAGATAGTCCATTCTTAAAGCGAGAGGAAGAATTTTGTCGCCACTATAGAAAATAATCTTGAGGAGAATATTCAATTTTATTTTGGCGCTTGTTGAATGTTGATACCATTTAAAAACGCAGGAAATGAAAACACATGCACTCGCTAATTCGGACGACAATCAACAAATTTAAAATCAGCTGTTAATTGCAAGGACTTGCTTGTCTGTTACCTGACAGCGTTTTCAATCCTTACACCAAGAAATTTGTTGAGTAAAAATTCGTAATATTGCTCTCTCGATGAAGCTCTCTTTTACGAATTTTTCGAATTAGTAAAAATTCGTAAATTTAAAAGTAAAGGAACAGACCTAATGCAACCCATAAGTAGCTTTGTTTGGTTATGGCTACGCATTTGTAACCCATAATCCATTCTGCATTTTGTTATGGCCACGCATTATGTGACACATAAGCAACTTTGTTTGAGCTCTCTTTTGATCGAACTCGCATGTGCTACATCATTCAACAATCGTCGCTTGAGTTCCTTTGAAAAATCAAGAATTATTAAATCTCGCTGTACACCAGACAGAGGTAGATGTGCACATAATGCAAGAGCAATAAGACAAAAATACAAAAGACAACTAAACTCTTAGATTAGATTAAATTGTTAGTGGGAGGTGGAAGCAAGTTGCCATATCACTGCGGCCACGAGTTGGCCTATTGTGATTTCCTCCATTTAGAGCTCACTCATGATACCGGACTTAGTGATGAATCCTAGTAGATCTTTGAGTGCGCTGTCAGATATGTCCTCTGCCCCCAAGGTAAGGTCTTTCTAGATGGTGTTGACGTAATCTGACTAGATATTCACAGTGACACAGTATGTGTTCTTCTGATTCTTCGTCCTCGTTGCATAGTCTGCAAGTGCTGTTTTGTATTATTCCCATAGTCATGAGGTGTTTTTTGACTTGACAATGTTCAGTGAGGAGCCCTGTGACTGTGACTGACTTCTTGCTAGGTTTGGGAGTTGTTTTGTTCTTGAAAGGGAGGTAGTGGGCATGAACATTTTTGCTTGTCTGTTACCTTCAGTGTTGGTCCAGTAATGATTTGCCTTATTTTTCAGCCAGGTTTTAATGTAGAATTTAGCCCTGCTAAGGGACAATCCACAAAATGGTCTTGGCATCATGAAGGTCGATGCCGATCCTTTTCGGGCTAGTATGTCTGCTATTTCATTGTCCACACGTCCGCTATGTCCTGGCACCCAAACGAGATGTACTCCACTACTACTCCACAATGCGCACCAAACCGTTACTTTACTCTCTGTGGATGCATGGGCTTCTCGACAATAACGTGCAGGTTTTTCCGAGCACCAGATGCGCCAATTTTGTTTGTTAACGTAGCGTACAGCAGGCGCGGTGGGTGCTCCTTCCCGATCAAAACTTCTTTTTAAAAAACGCACTGTTCGGGCTACATAGCACTCACTTTGGAATAAGTTTTCAATATTTCCTAACGTTTATTCAAGCGTAAAGCGTCTCATTTCGTTTCGCGGAGGTTTGATACTGACTTTCTGTCAAGATTGCGAGCGGGAAACAGCTGTCAGTGTCAAAATAACCTATGATTTAAAAAGAAACCACTAGATGGCGGCACACACTTTAGATCGGTTTCTCATGAGTAAACAAAAGTTGTTGGCAATTTTGAAAAACAACATCTAACCGAACAAAATTGTGAAAACTGTGTCTATCATGCAGTCTCTCTCTCTCTAAAACTTACACGGCTAAAACACCTTTTCCCCTCGTGCGTCGCCGGGTGACGTTCATCATAATGTATATCTATCATCAGATTGTACTTCATCGAACTTTAATTTCCACTTCGGAAATTTTTGGACTCATTTATCCTCTCATTAAAGTAGATTAAGAAACAACAACACAAGCATGTCTCCTAGAACTAACTCTGTGTATGTACCTTTTATCCCCGCTTTCGGGTCTCTTTGTATGCGTTCTATGTGGCTCTTCGAATAGTCTTCGCCTGTACAACATTCTAATGTGTTTCTTTTGTTTTCAACAATATGATTAATTTGGTCAAATACCAGATCAAAATAAAATCCCCTTGGCCATGATTCAAACAATGCGCAAACTCAAATCCGGTTACATAAACGGCACACGCGTTATGTTGGGCAATCTGAAGGATTTTCTCAATACATCGGCTATAACTGATTTAAGCTTTCTGGGAAGCCAGGAAGATGGCTATCCAGATCGTCTACATTCAGACGTACAAGCCTATCTGGACGATCATCTTTTGCGCTCGTTCAGCAATAAAGCCGCTATTAATATTCGTGCGTCCGGGCTGCGACCACGCTCGTTGCGCAGACGCATGTCATGCAAAGGTGCCATCAAGAAGACACGTTCCATTAATGTGGACTGTGAGTAAAAGATGTATTACTTCAAGTGCGTTTAAATATTCTCTTATTTACAGCCGACACACTAGGCATGGAAGGTCCTGGTCATGGTCCACTCTCCGAACGACGTCTATCCTCGATTGTACCGCCCCCTTGGCTACAGGCAAATTCCCAACAACATCACATTAATTTATTCGCTACAACACCCGAAGAAGAGCATCCACATTTGGAAATTCGAGAGAATATCTATCCCATTGATCCGCATCACAATCGAACAGTTCACGAACGACGCAGTGAGTTCGCCAAACAATTAGAAAGTGAGTACCCCAACTCTTTGTCGTTATAGTCATTCTCTTATGTTTATTTATCATTTTAATTTCTTATGATTTCATATTTTGGTTTGTTTTACCTACTCAAAAATGTCAAATTACACAAAAATTGCAATATGAATATTTGAAAAAAAAAGTTCCCAAAATTCTTATCCAACGCCATCGCACGGACACCAATTTCGCCGACACCGAAGTCGAGGAGTTGATTGCAATGCTACGCGAAACGGAAAATCTCGAGGAGCAGGGTGATATCCTACAGTATTTGGTTGATACAGAAGGCTTGGACTTCAACACAGGTAAACCACAATCAATAAAAGAAAAACACTCTCGTATCATTAGCTCAAAACTACTACCATCATTCACACCTACATAACACCATGCATGAGTTATACAAATTTAAACAAATGAATTTGATGAATTACGATTTTTTTGCTTAACAGAGCAAGATTTTTGAGTGATCGTGGTTTTGTTTTTTGCCTCCATTTAGTTAAGTTGTTTTGTCCCATAAAATAAGCAAGCTCTACGGTTATTAGCAGAGGTTATTAGTATGGAAGTAAATAATTGACGTGAATTGATTGCATTTGGAATTCTTTCAACGTCGTTTAATTAATTAATTTACAGGCAGAATAGGTTACTACGGATAAGGGATGAAACCTTTCCCCCGACGGGTATCACAATGGGTCAATATTGACCTGAGTGTGGCGCGGGACACTCCCCTCCAGCCCACCAACCTAACCTAACCTAACGTCGTTTATTGGTCTTTGTTCGTAATAACTAATAAGATATATGATACAGATCCATCTTGCATTTGGTAGCTCGCGGCCAAAAAGTCCAGAATCGAAAAAATCACTTCTGAAACCTTTCCGATGGCACAAAAAATACTCTTCTGGTGATTCTGAGAAGCACTCACACAAGTGTAATTTATGTATTTTATACAAGTCAGCTGACAGCAACCGTAGATTATTTTTTGACATTTCACCAATACTTTTGTGGAATTTTTTCTTCCATTGGTTCACAGAATGAGTGGATCCCCGAATGAAACCAATGGAAGACGACATTAATTTTGACAGCAACATAGCACATTTTTTTTCGAAGCTCTCCGACAAGACAACCAATTGCTGCGGAATATTTTATGTGGTTTTCCATTGGGACAGAAAAAACACTTTTTTTTCAGAGTCAAAACAGGTTTTCTGCTCTCGAAATCAGCTGGCTGTCAGATTTCATGTTCCATAGGCCACTTTTTTCAGAGTTAGAGCAGTTTTGTGAATCCCGACTTCTGAGCGAGATTCACACCTGTTTACACTAACACCAAAACATTTTTCAGTTGTCAAACTTTAAAGTATGTTATTACTTCCGTTTTAGACGACAAGTCTGTGAAAAATAGAGAAAAATTTACATTTGGCCGCTGCGATGGATATCAAGAACAGCTGACTTTTGAAACACACGACACTCATGTGAAATGAACGCGTTTATATGCTTTATTTATTTTGTTCCGAAACGAATAGTTCGAACGCATTTTCGTATCGGAATTTTTTCCTAACGGATACCTCGATAGAGTGGACGAATATGTCCACCAAAGGCAGTAGGAGCAAAATCACACTTACCCTAGCAAGACTGAGACTGATTGCGAAAGACCAAGGCAGAAGAACAAAACCGAGTCGAAAAGACATACACCTCCAAGACTTAAGTTTTAAAATCATGTCAGTGGAAATATGGTGTAAGCTGCAAGACAAGAACGTTTGAAGAGGGCAGACGAAACTGCATCCTCTTAGTAGTTATGCTGAATGCGCTAAATGTTTCAAAACGTGGCCTCGCTTCAACAGCCATACGTTTGCCGATAGAATTCGAGGAAATTTCATCGAAAATTACTAAGGGAGCTTCCGGATCGGATGGAACAAAACGCCTTATTTTGTTTTCTGCCTTATTCAGTGCGGGGGCGCGTACACATTAACCCCCGTATTAATAAACACTGTGTAAAAGTTATCAGCTTTTTACTCAGCAGTTATGTCCAATTTTTGTATGCTATCTGACGTTTGCTAGCTAACTTGTGTATTTTATTATTAATGAGGGGGTGAGTGTGTATTTAAATTTCAGAAAGACACAGAAAAACAGTTTTGTTTGTCTAAGGCGTTGTGTTCCATCCGGTGTGGAACAACTCTAACAAGAGTTTCCCAGAACCTGAAAATGTACGGTAAAACTTTTGACATCATTTAACTGGTTGTGGCCGGTTGCCTTTCAATCTTCAGTGAATGCATACATCTTGTTAACCAAAAGATGCATATCGAACGCAAAAAATTCTGCCTCGATTACGTCTCTGGTTCGTACCCCTTTTGAGTCCACTGGAATATATGTATTTAGCGCCATCTACAACATAGCAATGGAAATCTAATGTGGTTTTCCATTGGGACCACCAGAAATCATTTTCAGATCTCAGATTTTACGGTGCTCATGGAAGGCGCAACGAAATTGATCTGCTTTTGTAAATGGATTAGTGCGTTAATTGACAACAATATCAGCTGTTCAACTTGCATTCGTTTCTGGCAAAATCGCAAATAGATATCGACCTCAAAAATGTTTTCCTTGTTGTAGATACAAATGAAGCATTATTGTTGGTTTGTAGTCTTCAGATGACGAGGGAGATAATGCAGATAATAATTCCTCCGAAATCATATTCATAGCTATTTGTTTATTTTGCTATTTTGGTTTTCACGAAACTTTGCGCATTTCTCTCGAAAGCAAACTTCTTAAAGTGACGTAAAACAGCTGTGCAAATTATGTTGATCTGCAGAAAGTGATCCGAATCAAAAAAAAGGTTGATTTTTCTGCCCAATGGAACGCGAAAAGCGATTTAGATAAAAAAAAAGATTGATTTTTGGTCCCAATGAAAAACCACATAAGACATTCACTAATTATAAGGCGATAGTTTTTAAAAAAATTAATTCGTACACTCATCTCATATGCCCGAGGCCCGATCCCATGCCTTACAAAAACCATCAACAAATTCATACAAAATTCGATTTTCTTTAGATACCTCTCAAACCCATTCCCATTGGTAATGCAACTTCATATTCTCAAAAGTAAACCACAAATATTGTAATAAACCTTCTTTTGTTATTCTCTCCTCCTATGCCTTATTTTATTACGCAAAAAAAAAAAAAAAAATACTTAAAAATCTCAATCCAACACGTCACATTCTAGCTGGACTGGGATTACGAAAGAAATCTTCGATCGGTAAGTACCCCAAGTGGTTTATAATACTTTCCACATCTACACTACACATCTCCTCTCTTGTCTGCCTTTATTTTCGCAAACACGTATTTAACCATAAACTCACCAACAACATTGCACAATTCTTGTAGTCATGATTTATTTCTCTCTCTCTCTCAATGGGTGTTGTTGGTTGTATCTCGTTAGTAAGTGAGAATCATATTCCTCCAAAGAAAAAAAATTGTACTAGAACACAGATTTTATATTTTTATGTATCTTTAAGAGCTAAGCAAACATTTCTGTTTTATTCTTTGCACGCTTCATTTGGCTTATATTTTATGTCGCACATTATACTCTCATTATACTATAATACACACATTGCACGACTACTGAGCATGTTTACAACTATTCGCATGAGGTGCGAATAGCAAATAGGAAATTGCGATTTTATTATTTAAGATTTCGTGTGTCCAATCGAACATATAAATAGCACTTAAAGTGGAACATTAAAATGGGTTATTAGTAAAGGCCCGTTACTTTTCATTTTCGTCTTGCGTTAAATTAAATCTCTTACTTAATTCTGGCTACATTATATTTATTTTCATTACCTATAACCATGGCTATGAATAAATAACTATACATACTATTGAATGCTGTTCGCCTGTGCTGTTACTGCTTTTTGACATCTCTATTATAAATAACGGTTGAAAAAAATAATATGCAAAATACATAACGCTTTGGTTGGTCGGTTGATAACATTAAAAACCTCAAAGAGATCGAATCATCAATTCTGGTGGAAGAGAATGGTTCCTCGAATGATGATCCAAAGATTTTGCAACAAGATACTAATTCTTCTCAATCTGAAGGCATGCTGGAAGAAGGTAGCGTTGTTACTGTGCGTGGTCTGCTCAAGGGACTGTACGAGAAGGCATGCCAGCAAAAGTTGTGGGGTCTTGTACGCCACACAGCTGGCATGTTGGGTAAGCGGGTAGAAGACTTGGCTAAGGCGGTCACCGATTTGCTAGTACGACAGAAGCAGGTAAGATTGCTCAGTATTTTGAAATTTGTCTTATGTATGATTGGAACGACTGTTATGTGTATTAGGTAACAGTTGGTATGCCACCGCATAATGAATTCACCATCACAGCACCTCTTCCAGAAGTGGAACTACGTCAGCTGATTCACGATGTAAGGATTTGACGTTCCGTGTGTGTTTACGCCGCTATATTAATTGTTGTGCGCTCTTTCTTGCATAGGCCTATGGAGACGATCAGAGTACATCCATGTTGACTCAGGAATTAATGGTCTATTTGGCCATGTTTATACGCACGGAACCGCAGCTCTTCCATGAGATGTTGCGCTTGCGTGTCGGGTTGATTATTCAGGTTATGGCAAAGGAGCTGTCACGTACTTTGAACTGTGATGGCGAACAGGCTTCAGAGCATTTGCTTAATCTTTCACCCTTTGAGATGAAGAATCTGTTGTATCACATTCTCAGTGGCAAGGAGTTTGCTGTTAGCAGCGGTAAGTGGTTGCGACTTTGTGAAATTAGGTTCGTTTATTTAATTCATGTTTCAATGCAGTTGCTCGCGGAAATCTATCGATTGTAAGTTGCAAATCAAGTCGCGTCAGCAAGAAGAGCCAAATCGGTCTTGGAGATCCAGAAAGTGATGACCTAATCCCGGCTATAGATGATCGGCAGGGACAGTGGCTGCGGCGAAGGCGCTTGGATGGAGCCTTAAATCGTGTGCCAAGAGATTTTTACTCAAGGGTTTGGTCCGTTTTGGAGAAGGTAAGTAGCATATATGATAGTGTTGTATTAAAATACAAAGAACTTTTTGACGTCAAAATTAATGAATACGGAGATACCTCGCATGAATTTATCATGTCTTGTGGAGGCAATTTATTAGTCTTCTGAAGATCATTGTTGTATTCTATTGACAATTGGCATTCATACGTGCGCAAAACCAACCCAAAATCATTTTTACTCAATCTGATATATGGGTCCCTTTATAAAATACGGTCGCGGTATTGCATATACAATTTAGAGAGCATTTAGAAAACAACATCGGTCAGTGAATGTAGCAAAGGAGCTGACCTAGAGGTTAAGCCTAAAAAAACAGTATTCCTTGGCTAAATAAAAAAATTGGCGCCCAATGTGAGGTCATTTACAACTACATCCAATAAAGAATACTCTCTTATGTTTCAGTGCCAAGGACTCGCAATCGAAGGACGAATTCTACAGCAATCGCTTACTCAAGAAATGACCCCTGGCGAATTAAAGTTTGCACTTGAAGTTGAAACAGCCCTCAACCAAATCCCTCAGCCCGAGTATCGCCAATTAGTCGTCGAAGCGCTAATGGTGCTCACGCTTGTCACTGAACACAATCTAGTTTCATCACTTGGTGGGATCATCTATGTGGAGCATCTAGTGCACAAGGCTAATCAATTGTTCCTTGACGATCAGCGTAAGGTATCAGGTGATGCCACTCTGTGTTGTGCCAAAGCAAAGGACGGTAAAGAGAACACAACAGCATCTGGCATGTTGTTGTGTGGAGGAGCAGCTTATATTTGTCAGCACTTGTATGATAGGTTAGTTTGTCATTATACGATCACAGCAATGCATTATGAGTAATGTTTTATTTGTTTAATAAAGCGCCCCCAGTGGAAGTTACGGAACCATGACATATATGGCTCGAGCAGTAGCTCTCGTTTTGGAATGTGTGCCTAAGCAAGGCGAAATGGATTGCACAATTTGTTAAGACAAACAATAAGGAAGACACGAATACTTTTTTTCCCCTAAATATCTGGCATCAACTACCAGGTGGCATCTTACGTTTAGTGTTTGAGTTATCGTTTACGCTTTCGTATCGACTGTTATACTAATATGTTATTTCAATGTTAGTCGCCTCAGTCTTTCCATGCAGTTTTATTTTTTATGTTAAAACTATAGAATCCCACATTGTTAAGAAGGTGTTTCCAACTTGATATTAAAAATCGATGACTACTTACTTAACTAGTTAACCAAGTAGTGGTAACCACTGTAATTCTTACGAGAAATTGTAATACATATTATTGATAAAGAAAAGATTAAAAAATATGATCAAAGGGTTCAAATATATTTTTCTTTTGCATGTATTTAAAGGAAAATTAGCCAAAAAAACTAAACGCGAATTTCTTAAGACAAGTTCGCTCTAGCATATTTCGTCCAACTTGTTTGATCAATGGGGGCAGAATCGATTGAATTCTTAAGTGGTAAGCAAGTTATATAAGACGTGGTTCTTTGAGCTTCAATAGGCGTTTTTCTTTTTTAGTTCAGAGCTGAACACTGAACTGAGCTCGAACATTATGTCAAATGTAGCTGGAAGTGTGAATTTATATGTTTAATCAGCTTTTTTCTCAGCCTGCTCAGTCAATTTATTCTGAGTTCATAGGGCGCGCTCTGATCATGCTCTGAACGAAAAAAGAACCACAAATTCGAGCATTGATGTGTCTGAGCTAGAAAAGAAACACAAACTTTTTGTATAACAGAGCATGATCAGAGCGCGCTCTATGAGCTCAGAATAAATTGACTGAGCAAGCTGAGTAAAAAGCTGTTGACAGAAAAAAAGGAGGAAACACATCAGACCGAATTGGGCACGCTCGCTTCAGAGCGCGCTCATAATCCTCGAGATCAGTTCAGCGCTCAGCATAATTGCATGCTGAAAATCCTGCTTTACTTTGCTATGCTGAGATTGAAGTTAAAAAAAAAAACAGGCTTATTATAGCGATATCAGATATCTCCCTTCTTATACGACTTCTTTCTGTCTAGCTAGCTCAGTTTCAGGACCAAGTAAGTAGGAATTATTTTTTTAAATCGCCGCTATTAATATTCTTCAGCCTACATACTAAAAATAAACAGTTTTTAACTTTTCCAGAACATGTTTTGTGTAAAAACAGCTAAGATTTTTAAATGGCAACATCACTAGAAATCAATATTTTTGTAAGACAAATTCCGGTTGTTAAAAATAGTACATTAATTTTTATCACAATCTTTTCAAAAAAAAATTCTCACCGAAAAATAAATTTTTATAGATTTTTGTTTTGGAAGATTCCCAGCACTAATTTTTCAGACAATAATATTTTTTTGAATTTTTTGCACACATCAGTTATGTCGTTTTCTATTGGGACAGAAATGGCACTTTTCAGATTCAGAGCAGTTTTTCTGCTCTCGAAATAAGCTGGCTGTCAGATTTCATGTTCCATTGGCCGCAAAAAAACAATTTGCGAATCTCGATATCTGAGCGAGATTTACACTTATTTGCACTAACACCAAAATATTTGTCATTTGTCAAACTTTAAAGTGTGTTAACTTACGTTTTTAGACGAGAAGTCTGTGAAAAATATAAAAAAAATACATTTGGCCGCTGCAATGGATATTAGCATATATTGAATGGATTCTTATAAACACAAATTACAATTTTAGAACAGCTGACTCTTAAAACACGCACCACCACGGATGCAAAGGAAGAAAAATTTCGTCTTATGTTCCATTGGGCACGAAAAATCTGAAATCTGAGAGCAATATCTGAAAATCCCAATGGAAAAGGACATTAGTTTATAGTTCGTTAAAAATTTGTCTAGTACTAGATTCTACTACCTAATTATTTCGTTAAGACTCTACCATTTGACCTGGCATCACTTTTTATTCGAACTGTCAACTTGACAACTCCATAGAAAAAAACATAAGCACTTTTTCCCAAGTTCTGCACAGAACCAACAACACAGCTGAAAACATTTCTCGGTTTGTCGTAATTTTTTCTCCATTTGTCTTTCTTTCCAATTCTTCTGCATAAAAATGGCGTTCCTGCTCTTCTCATTTTTTCATCGCAATCAATTTTCGTGACATAAAGCCAATTAAATGAAAATTTACTTGTAATTTACTCAGAAAAGCAAAAATAAATAAAACAAACCAATCATTTGGCCGAAGTGTGAACAATTAAGTCTTTCCATTACAATAGAAGGCGTAACGAATCAAGCAAACAATACAAATCGAATATTTACGTAAATTTGGTTGATTACACTTCGACCTTCTACGCACTAAAATCTGCTACATTTAGTTTAGCCAAAAGGCGAAAATTTGCATAGCCTTACAACAGCCCAAAATAGTGTTTGGGTCCTAGAAAAAAGAAAAAAAAAGAAAAAGAAAAAGTGTTGTGATTTCGTCGGAAAAGTGTACTCGGGTGTGAAAAAAAAATCAATCCATATACAAATATCATCATGCAACAAGAGCCCAACGATGAAAGTTGGCTGGAGGAGCAGTGCCTCCACGAGCTAGACGCTCAGCATGACTACGAACGAGAGTATCACAGACAAAGGGAGTGCTCCATCAGCAATGTTTGGGGTGCATTTCAAGATTCAGCCACAGCCGTAGCACAATTGTATAGAGGTATGTCGATATGGTGAGCGGAGCCAACATTGTAGGGTTCTGCTCTGTCCCATGTCTAATGATTTTTTTTTTTTTTTTTTGTTCACTTGCTCGTTGCTCCCCTCAAGGACAAGTTTGCTAAGGTGATGGGTTTTCTTCTTTTTTGTTCGCCTGCGTGTATTTATTTGTTCTCCGTATCTGGTTCTCCCCCAGCCCCGACCAGTCTTGTGCCGACATTTTGTTTTCGTTTAGTTTTGGACAGAACCAGGGATTTTATATAGGAAAAAGGAAGACCTATTAGAAGAAAATGTATTTTTAATTGCAGTGCGCTAGGTCGATGTAACACATATTTGTTTGGGCTGCCGACGTAAAGAAAGGTCCAGCCAGCTGTTCTGGTGGTGCTTTCGTAGGTTGCTATAGTTCGTAGGCTGACACCTGCTGTTGACGGAAGGTTGACATTTTGTTTGTAGACCGAGTTTCTACCTGTAAATTGTTTTTTTTTTTTTTTTTTTCTCATTTTTGGATACCTACCAAGTTCGCCTTGGCATCGGACCTTCCTTTCCCTATTTCGTTTGTTCCTTTGGTAGTGCATTTTATAATCGGCTCTCAGATTGTTCATGAAGAAATGTATCTATCGGTGCCTTTTGTTTGTAATTTGTTGTATTTTATTTGCTTGTCTATTTTTGGTCGCTGTACTGCTCTAATCTATTCGAAATATAGAAATGACGATGCTTCTATACACTCGACACTATAAACAGATACATAGCTAATTATTGTGGTCAACTGTTTTCAAGTTTAGGACACAAATGGAATCTGACAAACTGTTTTTTTTTTTTTTTTTTGTATTTATGTACAATGCATACGCACATCCATTTGTCATCAATTTTTGATGTGTAGACGGAAGGCAATTGTATTTTATTGGATTTTTACAGCGGTCATAACTCATGTACAAATAAGATAATTAATTCCATTGGCTAAATATAGCCCCAAGACAGGCTTAGATAGCAAGTAAAAATTATTCCAAAAGCTTAACCTATGAATAGACTGAACATACTTTGAAGCAGGTTGTGCTGAAGTAGGTACGAATGATAAATTTCCTTCAAAGTCGTTATGTATTCACAAGTTGACCGGCTGTTGCATCTACCCAAATAAATTTCAGTACCCTAATGATGGACATGTGGCGATTCTTAGTTCAGCTGAGTATAGCGCACTTCAAAGTTAAACATACGTCAGCATCTTAGATATCCCAAACCTCCGTGAATGAGAAATTATTGCGCAGAAACCAAAAACGAACTTGGATAGAATTGACCCTTGTGCGTGGAGGCCTCCGTAGACAATAAATGATGTGCGACAACTATTGACAAAGGCATTATTGATTTAATCAGTCAAAATGTGTTATGTCGGCAGTTTTGGTTGTAATTGTCGAATGCCCAAGTGACTGCACTTTCAACCGTCCTTGTCTAAGAAGGATTTTCGGATGATTTTAGGCAGCGATCGCCAATTTGTTTGACGCTGTAATTGCAAAGTTTACTCTTTTATACTCCGTATTCTTTTCCGTAATTTGACTTTGATGGTCAAAGTCCTCTTCATGTTCTACCAGTCCAAAATGCTAAACACTTGTCCAGCATCAATTAATTTGGGAACATTCATTGCGTCTTAACACAAGTTAATGTAAAATGTTTTTTATTTTATTTTTTGTATCTTTCAGAACGCTCAAATCACAACAACTACCACCATGATACCGGTGCTCTATGGATACCATTTCAAACAGCAGCTGGCACAGTGACAAGTTTGTATAAAGGTAAGCGTAGTTAGAACTTCAGTTGGTTTAGCTTTGTTCTATATGTACTCTTGTTTCCCCTCTTCAGAATCCTGCGAAGGAATCAAACGTACTGGCGAAGCTGCGGTGCATAGTGGATACCAAAGACGAACTAAGGAACTGGTCGATTGGGCACGAAGCAAAAAGCGCCGGCACATTCGTCGTGCCGATCTGTTAGCCTATTTGGCTGGAAAACCCCCACCACCTTTAAATGCCACACGTCGGTGAGTTTCAGTGGATACATACGATTGGAGACAGATTTGCATTTTTTTTCCGCTTACAGTTCGCCAAAACCGGAACAAAATTCGAATGCGTTTACAACCAGTGGCGGAGAACCTACAACAGATTTGCACACATTTAGAGAAGCCCTAGTTTTAAGACCACGGTAAGTGCAGTCTGTCATTTGGCCAGAGATTTAGTAACATTTTTTGTCTTTCGCAGAGGTCCAGAACTCTTTGCATTTGTAGCTAATGAAATCGCGCGTCACTGTAAGCGCCCGGCGAGTCCATTGGACGACACAATGGACGTGTGTCACTACAACAGTAAACGGCAACGTTTTATGTAAAACTTGAAGACAAAAACAAAGAAAATCAGCCGGGCAAAGGAATAACAAACGCTACACCAATTGTCCCATGGGTGACGCAACTGAATACATATTCCGTGTATGTAGTGAGAGAACCGCAGAGAATTGACGGATCGGAAGGCAACAAAATCATGAATAAGAAGTGAAAGAGGAATACTTTATTGTTCTAATCAGCAAAATAGTGATTTTATTATTATTATTAGTTTTTTTTTTTTTTTTTTGGTAAAGTACTTTCTAGTAAATTGTTCTGGAAATATTATTATTTTTATACGTCGTATACATTTACTACAAATTTTCTTTAAATATTGTTTATTTTTTGTATAATCCCTGAACCGTAGTTAAGCGATAAAAACAATTTGATTCCTATCTCAAATGTGGATGAAATGAAAATACAAAAGAAAATAATAAATTTCTACACAAGTTATGTTGTAATGTTAAATAAGAAAAAAAAGTAGAATGTAAAGCTAAAAGTAAAAATAAAATTTCGATCGCCATATATTATGTAAACAATACATAGATTAACTTTTATATTACATTAAAGGAAAACTAAATCTCCAGACTCATATTAAACAGATAAAAATGTATATGGATGTATATATTGAATTACTGTACTATATGGAACTTTGGCAATGTTTATTAATTATTATTTAATTTAACTGTAAACGTGAAACATTTAAACGTTATTGATGGCATTTTGCAGCCCTTACGGTCATTTTGCAGATGATTTTTCTGAGAACAAATTGCAGGAATAAAGTCATGGCGTTCAATGTTGATTGGCAATTTGTGTCTGTATTGCTATTTGACAAATTATTACAAAAGAAAAAAACAATAAAAACAAATATAAAAAATTAAACGAAAAATTACAAAAACCAAAGTCAGCCCTATTCTGCTATTCATCGGGGGAAATTTTTCTTCAATTTTCACTGAACACTATTCTACTATTCATTCGAATTGAATTTGAATTCACCTCATCAATGTCGGTAATACTGCGTGGTATTCTCTTATTCACGTGAACGCATACATCCTATACACACATCCGCATGTCAAATGATGCGGATTTGAAAGTAAATGGATCGTTTGTCTTGTTGGTGGTTGATAAAATGTAACTAAAAACTAATTATTGCGGGACTATTTGCTTATGAATAAAGATTATTCATTTTTAGGGGTAGAACAACAAACAGAGACCAATTTACAGCAATAATTTCCACAATGAATATCCATATCTGTTTGTTTATATTTTTTGTTTTTAGTTAACCAAAATACTTTATCTAACTTCCAAAGATTGTCATAAATAGAGATCAAATTGAATACATTTATTTCAATCTCAAAAATAAACTAATGATTTTCACATGAACACGTGCTAACTTGAATGTCAAATTGGTTTGGATAATGTAGTTCACCCAATGGAAAGTAGAATGGAAAGGCAGAGTCAAAGGAAATCGAGTGGATAAATCGAGTACAAAATACGAGCGCATACAGCGGCAACATCTTTGCTGTGTTGATTTAGCGGATAGAGCAAAGCAAATTAGAATTTATTTTACAGAATCAAAATGGATAGTATATTTGAGTAGAATATATTTAACAATGTGGAGCAGGAGCATCCAACGAAAATAAAATGCGTGCATATTAAGAGGAATTACAAAGGACATAATGGAATTTTCGGATTCGACGTGAGTTTTCTGAAATACAATTGTTAATTAAATTGTTTATAAAGTTTATTTATCTCTCAGATTTACTAAGTGCTTTCAGTTAAATAAAGTAACATTTTCATGTTCTTTTGTGTGTTGAACTTACAATTTTACAACAAACGATATGATACGCAATGAATTAGCTGCGTATATTTGAAATGTCAAAGTTTGTATGGGGAGTTTCACTTCGATCGTTTTCTACGATCGTGTTAAACGCATTCACTTTACCGACTGGTGAATCTTTCACTTCGAATGTATTCTACGATGCCAAGTATTGAATTCTGGTGAAACGTTCCCCCCGGCGCGGCGTATTCCACGATAGGGGTGATTGTATTATAGTAGAATTGAATGCAATTCCGGTACTTGGATTTTCATAATTAATGCAACTTAAATTTATTTTTATCTTGTTGGAAACAGTTGGCATTACTTTTAAGAAGTTAGAATAGGGTTACTCGTTTGATGCAGAAACCACGTTCAAATTCAATTAAGTACGGCGTACTGGGAAGCTACGTAGGTACTATTAGTTTAGTAGGGAAACTTGGATAACAGCTCTATGCCAGAAATTTGTTCCGAACAACCTGATCATCTGCGATATTAAAATTAAAAATCTGCAATAGAGGACGAGGTGGTACTGCTAGAAAAGGTCCACCGTTAGAGTTATAAAATTATTTCCTGTTTACATAACTACTGACATTTGGTAGAGGCGAGTACTTATCACTTTTATTGCCGTTCCCTTTCCATACAAAATTTCATAAATGTGAACTTTAAAATGTAGAATGGGGACTATAATTTGTTATTTCTATGTTTCTGGTAGTAAGATCTAAGCTCAATAAATAATTAATATTTAATGCGATAAGAAAACGGTCAATTTCATGTCAAGCGGACGCATTATCACAACAAATCGTTAGTTCAACAAATTTATAGGCCCACATTACCAAATAAAAGGATATTGTTACCGTGTAAAGAAGGTAAAGCTTCACAGAGAAATCTCTTATACTTATACTAATACTATTATAACATTGACTGCACAATACAGCTCGTCAAAAGAGTCAGTAGACAGACGTATTGAGTCAAGATCGCAGTTTGTATCTGACTTTCAAGGGCGCTTGACGAGTTCGCGTAGTATAACAATAAATTGAGTTTATATTATAATTAGGTAGGTAGTTAAATTGAAGCTTCGGTCCATTAATGCAACCCCAAGTTGGTTGAGATGTTCCTTTAAAATCTAACTGCGTTGATCCTTAAAATAAAAGACTCTGCGACCAGACGCGTTGTTATCCGCTCGCTCAGTGCGATTCACAGTTTATGTGTTACTTAATCGACATAGCTGTCTTTTAAAAACAATCTATGCAATAAATGGATTTGTATCGAATTCAAATGGAAGAGTTGTTCTAAGGTCCAGCTGTGTGGGTATAAGATGATTTTTATTTTATTTGCTTTGCACTAACGTAGTAATATTCGCCGAACTTCGACTGCAGCCATACCAAAAACAGACCTTTTAAAATGTAGCTCCCTAAATTGTATTTTGTTTTATTTCAATGATCTGATTCAGGTTTTGATGATAATAAAATACGCGGCTATTGTGCTACGTTGATAACCTCACTGACTAGCTTCAACTATCGCTTCGGTTTCACAAGTTGCCGTTCCCTTTTTACCATCATCAAGCTCAACCTATAGGACCCCATGTCATCTGTGAAAGCCATTCAACTATATCTACCTACATAATTGTTATCGACCTTCGTTTCATAAGCTGCGTAAGGGCATTTGTGTTAAAAAAAAAAAAAACAACCCTTAGTGGAACGTTGTTGAATTCAAGTCAACCAGACAACCCAATTCGTAAGACAATCGATTACGAATATTTAATTAAATACCTACGTAACTATTGGTAGATCCCGCGCAAGCACTTTATGGTCTTCCCAGCTAAAACAGGTTCACCACAGACTGAACTAAGACGACGAGAAACTAATCAAATGAACAAATTCATTATTCAGAGACTAGATAAGCAAATGTGAGTGAGTAGTTATATCATAGTATTCATTCACACCTTTGCAACACTTTATCAGCTGTTGCCATAGAAATCATCAAACAAGAGATAAGTGTAAACAGAAGAATAATTACAGACGGTGCATTTTAAGATAACACAAACTCAGCGATTTACGCTAAAATTTACTAAGCCGCAACATTTGAATCAAATTAACAAAAGGGTGACGTGCAATAAATATTCCCTTACTTATTCACCCACACGACAACTTACCAACAACGATCTAGGGGTTGTTGGTTAAGTCCAATACAGAACAAGAACAACTACCAATATCAACGGTGGTAGGAGTTAAGAATAAAAAAAAGAGCAAAGCTCTCTACATACAGAAGTTTCTTGTCTCGCAAGTCGCTTGCAATTAGTCAGTTCTAAATGTGCTAACAACGCTCGAGAACGTGTCAGACTGCTTGGAGTGTTCTCGCATACGACTTTATCTTCCACTTTTATTTTCGGGTCGATGACAAATTTATGATTAAACGCACATTTTTACTAATTTAAATAATCGCTGTTTTTGTAGCCGCCGTCGGGGTCTAATCTATAGAAATCGTGCTTAATTAAAGTTTGATTTATTTGCGCTCTCGTGTGCGATTTGTTTGAATTCATTCACATTTCGTAGAAGGATTAATTTTGTGTGTGTGATTTGTTTGGCTTTCTCCGTGAACATGATCGCGAAAAATATTCCAAGGCGACAGGCGATTCCAATTCTGTACACGCGCGGAACACACTATGACGTCGGTTTTGATATGGTAAGTGGTAGATAATAGTTACATACAGTTACATAAGTCGGAGGGACGACGAGATAGATTTTTGTTTCTGAGGTTAAATACACATAATTTAAGTAGATACCTATATAATTTTGAAATGTGCGGGATAAGTTAAAATTAATTTGGCTTTAGTATGATTTTATATACTGCTTTGAGTGACTTGTATAGTGTGTATGGGATAAACCTTTGTCGTTTCTATTAAAAAAATACCTAAGGCTATTCCAATTGATTTTTTGTATGAAACAGGAAATCAGGAATTTATTTTTGAGTACGATTTTTGAAAACCATCACCTTAGTGAAAAAGTAACTCCGACTGACCGGATCGCAAACTCACAATGTGGGTATATTTTTGTATTACCCCTTAACATTCTGTTAAGAAAAATCCAGTACCACAAACAATATATTTTCCGTTTACCCGATTTTTCTCAAATTTTTTAAATAAATAGGTTATTCGTCTGAAAACTCTCAACTTAAACATTTATAACAACATTGTTTACAACAAACTGTAAAAATTCTTAGGTGCCCGTATTTAGTTTAACATGTCACACATACTTTCCCACCTATAACAGGAGTTGAATTTTGAATTAAGATGAAATGATCGCAATGTTGAATGTTATCTTAAAACATATCATATGACTATAGTAGTTAGTTTTAATAAATAGCACATTAATTCAGCAAAATAACCATTTTCTTCTCCTTAACCACTTCCGGAAGCCATTTTGTTTCATAGAAAAACAAAATTGCAAAAATTTTATTCTTAAGTATCAAACCACATTTGAATGTCAATTTCTTAAGGGGTTGAACTGCAGTTATTCTTTAAAAATTTTCAAAACTGATGTAGTATTCGATTGGGCCCTCTCAAAGCACTTTTTTTTTGGTCTCTGAGCACTTTTTATGTTCGTTTGGTACAAAAAAAGCAATCTTTTTCAAATTTCGGAGCCCTTTTGCGAATCTGAATTTTTTTTCTCAGATTTACCAATACAAGTGCGTTTGAGATTGACAACTGGTGGAGCTTATTTACGAATTCGTGAAGTTTTTTCTACAGCAAAGAAAGGCATTACAACGGGTGAATTTTTTTTTGTAAATTATTTATGTATAGATATTTAGAAATCAATCGGAACGCAAATTTTGAATATTTTAATACAAAATTTAACCAGTGAATGGAAAACGCTTTGAAAAGTATTGAAGGCTACACATATCGCTCGGATATCAACACAGAAAAGAGCAAATGACATATTTATGTTCGATTAGCCACACGAAATCTGAAATCTAAGAGCGAACCTGAAGAAGCCCAATCGAATACCACATGAATAAACAGACAGGGATATCTTGACAAGATCTGTCCGCTAATTCCTTCGTATATGCCAAAGGAAAATCAGTCCTCTATATAAGTATATGTTTCGTTACGTAGCCACTCAATCGATCAATATTTAAGCCAAAAAATTATGCCAGCCAGCTGTCAGATTAGGTAAGGAGAAATTTTGAATGTACTCAATGAAAAAAGGAAACAAATAGTGAATTGGGATCGAACAGTTCGAACGAATTTTTCGATTCTCACAAGACTTACAAGCTCACTCGAATACTGAAATAGTACGGTTATTATTTCGAAATATCAACTGAGTGACCAGCCGTTATGTCGTTTTCCATTGGTCAATCGTGGATCCACTCATTCTGTAATCCACTGGAACAAGAAAACTGCCTCTGATTGAATCCACAAAAGTATTGGTGAAATGCCAACAAATAATCTACCGCAGCTATCAGCTAACTTGTATAAAATACATAAATTACACTTGTGTGAGTGCTTCTCGAGTGGATTCTGACTTCAAATCGAGAAGCGAAATAATCTTCTTCGAATCACCAGAAGAGTATTTTTTGTGCCAATGGAATGGTTTCAGAAGTGATTTTTTTCGAGTTCGGACTCTCCCGGATGCTTCTTTTTGTTCAATAGACAATTATTGGTTACCACTTCATACATTCAGTAAAATGCATAGAATATCTAATCCATAAATAACAATCATAAATTCACAAACGGTTGAGTTATCCATTTCCATTTGAGGTATCATTTTCGACAGATAAATGTAATAGATTCCCTGTTGGCAGTAAATGCCAACTCCGTATGAAGAGTTCGGAAGACTTTTTATTTTGGTATTTGAAAGCGTGCAATGGCGGCGCTTCAAATTCCCTGCAATTTTATTAAAATAAATGGAATTCAAATAGATTTACAAAATGTTACAAAATTACTTTAGTTTTCTTCGTTCACAAAATACGGCTTCGTTTTCTTCTTTTTTGTCTTTTCTTTTTTGTTCACAATAATTATGATTGATGGCGGACGCACAATACCAGCTGCCTCGCAGTTTTTTCGTATTACCCCCTCTCTTCTTGGTGTGTCCCTGTCAGATGCTCACTCATCGTCCAGGGATGGCTTGCTGCTTGTCAGTGACATCAGTGTTACTGACACTCCCCCCCGGTATGAGAGACACATCCGTGATCGAAATACCCTTCGTATTATCCCGGATATCAAGCACAGCAAGCTTCACAGCAGGTCTCTCGAACACTCCAGTAACTGTTTGAACGGTCGCTCTTCTAACTTGGCCATCCTTCCCGACTTTGACTTCCAGGACTCTTCCTTTTGGCCACGAATTCCGTGGAAATTTGTCGTCTACTATGACCACGATATCCCCGGGTTCAATCGGCTTGGCAGGCTGCAACCACTTCGTTCTACGAGTCAATGTAGGCAGGTACTCCTTTACCCACCTTCTCCAAAACGCATTAGCGTAGTATTGGGCTGTCATCCAGTTTTTTCGCAAAACATGTTTATCATCACTGAACTCACCGATAGGCTTGGATCCATTTGAAGAACCGATCAAGAAATGGTTGGGGGTGATAGCTTCGTGATTTATGTCATCCACTGGAAGGTACGTCAAGGGCCTGGAATTAATCACATTCTCCACCTCAATTAACATACTTTTTAAAAGCTCATCAGATGGATTGCGGCTTGGCATGATTGCATAAAGAGTTGTCTTCACAGAGCGTACAAGACGTTCCCAACTTCCACCCATGTGAGGGGAGGCTGGAGGATTAAATATCCACTTGATGGTAGTTGACTTGAGCTCACTGGCCAAATCGGTTGACTTCACTGCGGCAAGAGCCATTCGTAGTTCATTCTCCACTCCATGGAAATTGGTTCCATTGTCGCAATATATTTCATTTGGAATCCCTCTTCGAGCAATAAAGTTGCGTAAACACAGTAGACATGAGTCCGTCGATAAGGTGTGGGCCACCTCGATGTGTATTGCGCGAGTTGTTAAGCAAGTCACCAGCATTCCCCATCTTTTTTCAGTGCGTCTTCCGATAGCCACTGTAAACGGCCCGAAGTAGTCCATGCCTACAAATGTAAACGGACGAGTAAATGTAGCCAACCTTGCTGCGGGTAACTCGGACATTTGTGGTGGACATGGTTTGGCATCCCGGATTTTACAAACAGCGCATGACTTCCTTACTGCTTTTAGTAGTCCACGTAACTGCGGAATGGAGTATAGCTGTCGCAATTCGTTAACTACAGTTTCGTTGTTGTGGTGATGGTAACGTCTGTGGAATGCGTCGACAACCAAACGAGTAATCTCATGTGATTTTGGCAACAGAATTGGTCGTTTTGTCGCGATAGGAATATTAGGTACTGCATCTATTCTACCTCGTGCACGAATAACTCCAACATTATCCAAGTAAGGAAAGTGTTTGTATATGACGCTGGTTTTTTTCACAGGAATGTTTCGAGTTAGGGCTGCCATCTCTTCCACATATTCCTCCACTTGGGCCTGTCGGTAGATAACATTTTCAGCTGCCAGGTATTCTTCGCTTGTGAATGGTCCTCTGATCACTATATTTGGCCTCGACAAAATGTTGGTTACAGCACGCATTACATAAATAGTGGTTCTCAATAATTTTGTCCAGGATGAGAATCTGTTAACTTCAAGTAAACTGGAACGATTTGCACAGATGTGTAGCATGTTGACTCGTATTTCTTCTTCTGTTGTCGACATCAAGAGCGGTGGATTTCGTGGCCATTCATCTTCAGGTCGACTAAGGAATTTCGGACCAGTAAACCACCTACCATCTTCCGTAAAGTCCGGTGACTTCTGCCATTTGGTCGCTTCGTCTGCTACGTTGTCTTTTGTAGGTACCCACTGCCACTCGGCTGCTTCTGATAGGTCCAACAGCTCCCCAATACGAAAAGCAACAAACTGCTTATATTTTCTGTGGTCTGAGTTGATCCAAGCAATAACCGTTCTAGAGTCACTCCAAAAATAACGTTTACGGAAGTGAACCGAGTGTTGTTTTTGTATGCTTTTAGCAAATCTAGCACCAAGCACCGCAGCCTGAAGCTCGAGCCGCGGAATGGATAGGAGCTTGATGGGAGCCACTCGAGTTTTCGCGCCGATCAATGAGCACTGCACATTTGTTCCTTTTCCCATTCTTATGTAGGCGACTGCTGCAAAGGCATTCTCGCTGGCGTCCACAAATATATGGAGCTGATATTCATCTTCTTCTGCCCCTGCTTTCAGGTAACATCGAGGGATTCGAATGGCTTGAATCTTAGGCAATAACTCCACCCAACATAGCCACTTTTCGTGTTGGAAGTCTGTAATCTCGTCGTCCCAATCAATCGAAGATCGCCAAATGTCCTGTAAGAGTATTTTGATGAGGACAATATAATTTGCAATTAGTCCTAATGGGTCGAAAACTTTCATCATGATCCGCAGAACCTGACGTTTAGTTGGTCGACGACATCCGTTTAAAATCTGCTCATTTGATCCATCAGATTTGAGAATAAATGAAAAGGTGTCATTTATCGTGGACCACCACATTCCGAGGACCTTTTCAACTCCTAGATCCGCATCAGAGTCAAAACACTTTTTATTTTTCTCAAAGTCCTCTCCAAGGGCATCGATAACTATCTTCGAGTTGGATATCCAGTTCCTTATTACGAAACCCCCCTGCCGATGCACAAATGTTACTTCCCTTGCGAGCCGAATCGCCTCCTCTTCGGTATTGACGCTATCCAAGTAATCGTCCACATAATGTTTATGCAGAATTGCTTCCACTGCATTTGGGAAGTGCTCAGCGAATCCACTGGCGTTTTTGTTTTTAACAAATTGTGCACTACTTGGAGAACATGAAGCACCAAATGTCATTACCGTCATCTCATATGTGTCAAGCTCCTCTTCTGGATCGTTTCTCCACAAAAAACGCTGTGAGTGTCGATCGTCGTACCTAATTCGCACTTGGTGGAACATTTCACAAATATCAGCGCAGATGGCGATTTGTTTTTGTCGAAACTGATAGAGCACAGCTGGAAGTGACGTAAGTTGATCCGGTCCCTTCATCAGCATTGAATTTAGCGAAGTTCCTCTTACTTTGGCTGCTGCATCCCAAACAATCCTAAATTTACCGGGTTTGTTAGGATTGGAAACCGTAAAGATTGGCAAATACCACGTTCGAGGATGGTTGAGATCCAACTCAGCCTTTGACAATTTGTGAATATAACCCTTCATTTGATATTCATTGATTTTTTCTTTTAGCATTAAGGCGAAATCAGGTTCTGAACACATTTTCCTTTCCAGACAACGAAATCGATTCATCGCCATAGGCAAACTGTTCGGGAGGTTGACATCATCATATTTCCACAATAATCCGGTCTCGAAGCGGTCGTCAACTTTAATGGTTTTCTCCTCAAGCATCTGCATGGATCGCTCATCTTCTACGGACAATAAATTCTTAGATGGAATAACAACACCAAAACTATCCAAAGAGAAATAGTCCTTAACCATTTGCTGCACTATGTTGTCGTTTGTGTGTTGACATTCGCACATATGGAATCCTTGGAATTTTTCTGCTTGAAAGGCCTCATCATTGTTATTTCCTATCGGTCCATAGATACCCCAGCCAAGTCTTGTTTTCGCTGCTACTGGTTCATTCTCCTCACCCTCACGGAACCTTAGTGGCATACCCAGCTTCCAATTGTCGAGTCCGATTAAAAGCCTAGGAACTGCGTCCTTGTAAGATTGTATTGGCAGTCCTTTAAGATAGTTGTATTTTCCTATCAGAGAGGCAACGGAAAGCGTTTGTTTCGGGAGATTAAGAGACTTCACCGTATGTGCATTTGAAATTGAATGCGTGGTTTGTGTTTTCGATCCAGAAATCTTAAACGAGACAAGTTGGGACTGTTCCTCCATACGATGGGTGTTGGCGGTCCATTTAAGGCAAAGTGGTTCTGGACTTCCCTTCAGATCCAATTGAACGGCCAGCTCCTGATCTATCAAAGTGATGGACGACCCGTCATCCAGAAACGCAAACGTCTCAATTTTCTGTTTGTTTCCATATAGCACCACAGGCACAATGCGAAATAGGATGGATTGATTGTTCATCCGATGTGTATTGCATATGGATCCGCTGGCAATATTCACCTCTTGTCTATCCGGGTCAGGTATGGTATTGTGCAACAATGGATGATGCTTATAACTGCAGCCATTTATCCCACAGATTGCATTCGACCTGCAGCGACCTCGTCCATGTGATGATAAACATGTTCGGCAGAGTTTGTATTGGCGAACAGCGTCCCATTTGTTATTTATGGCCAGTTCTCTGAATTGATGACACTCTTTAACTGTTGGGCACGACTGCTGACAGATGCAACAATTTCTACTTGGCGGAGTTCGACGGTTGCCCGATTGTTCTCGTAAAATTGGTTTTCCGGCATGCGTGTTTACGAAATTCTTTCTCTTTGATCCGTCTTGTCTTTCATAGGCGGCTGACACGTTAAGTGAGACCTCGCTAATCGATTGAGCAAGTTGTGTCAACCAACTGTTGAACGTTAACAAATTTGGTGAAGTTATATTGTGTCTGTAAACTGCCCAATTGACTTTTATTTGGCTCGGTAGTTTATCAGTCATCTCCTGCAATATCATCGGGTTGTTTAGATGATCGGTTAATCCAGTTGACTCCATTGTCGCGCACAGGTTTTGCACAGAAAGCGAAAAATTGATTAACGTGTCCAGCCTCTCTGCTTTGGGTGAAGGTTCGGAACGCACTTTTTGTAACAATGAGTTCAGGATCAACTCGGGTCGCCCATATAACATTCGGAGAGTTGAAATGATACCCGGAACATTTGAAGGTAGTAGCAGCCTGCTACGGACAGCTTCTAGCGCCTTACCTTTGAGGCATCTTTGCAGTCTTACAAGGTTTTCGTCGTTAGTGTAACCACAAATACGCGTGGTAGATTCAAAGCTGCTTAAGAACAACGGCCACTCCTCCGGATACCCAGACAGCGATGGCAGCTCTTTTGGCATTACATGCCGAGCCGCAATTTGATCCGAACTCAAACAAACGTTCAGTAGTGCATTCGAAGCAGTAGGAGCTACTGGGTTATTGGTGACGTATATGTTGTTGTTGGTACTTCGACGTTCCTGGAACTTGACTTCCTGCTGGTACAATGGCTCTTGATGCGAGCATCGGTTTGGATTGTTCATGTGAACACATTGCACTGTACATGGAGGTCGGGAAGCATTTGCAAATCCATTAGGCGCGACCGGCACGATTGTGTTGGCTACTTGAGGTGCATTGACGTTTTGTGATTTAACCTCAGAATCAATTTGAGGCACTCTTGGCCCTTGAATCTGAACACCGTCAACTGTAGCACCTTGTTGTAACCACTGGCTTACCTTTTGATTGGCAACATCTTCCTCGTCCTCATCTATACTTGATTCAGACTGAGAATCGTTCTCCATGGCGATACGTTGAAGTACTTCGTACCGTCTATCAAGATATTCCTTGTTCAATTGCTCTTTTAGTGCACGTTCTTCATCTACGCGTTGTAGTTCAAGCGCAGCGAGCTTAGATGATTTATTTGTGTGCTGTGAAATTCGGCTTTTTTGGCTGCCTCCACGCTGAGTCGGATTTAATTGCTTTAGCAAATTATGATGAGGTGATGCGCAACGCGAGTGCGCTTTCTGGGGTGAAGCATGTTGCATTTCCTCGCAAACCGATGACGCTCGTGGAAACTGTTGCTGATGCGATGTATGACGTTGCTCCTGAACGCTTTGCGATGTACTGCGCCGCGGCTGTGGATTGTGGGGAGTATGAGTTTGCGAAGCATCTGCTGCTTTATTTTGCGCCTGCATTGATGAGATACACTTTTCACAAACCCACTTATGGTCCTTAATCTTGCGAGAAACTCCGACGCATCGCTGATGGAACCAGTCCCCACAAACATCACATGCAACCATTGGTCCGGTGTCGTCCAAGTCGGTACAATTCTTGCAATTGTTTGCCGTGTTCACATTAGGAAATCCATTCCTTCCCCCAGGAGGCGTACGTGGCATCATTTTTGATCTTAAATCAATGTTATTCCTTTAAAGGAATTTGAAGAATGTTGGCAGTAAATGCCAACTCCGTATGAAGAGTTCGGAAGACTTTTTATTTTGGTATTTGAAAGCGTGCAATGGCGGCGCTTCAAATTCCCTGCAATTTTATTAAAATAAATGGAATTCAAATAGATTTACAAAATGTTACAAAATTACTTTAGTTTTCTTCGTTCACAAAATACGGCTTCGTTTTCTTCTTTTTTGTCTTTTCTTTTTTGTTCACAATAATTATGATTGATGGCGGACGCACAATACCAGCTGCCTCGCAGTTTTTTCGTATTACCCCCTCTCTTCTTGGTGTGTCCCTGTCAGATGCTCACTCATCGTCCAGGGATGGCTTGCTGCTTGTCAGTGACATCAGTGTTACTGACATTCCCCTTTTATATCTGGCACATACCTTCCGTTAAAGGGCACATTAAAAAATTTAGTTATCTTAAACGTCAACTAGAAAAAAAAAAACAATCTAATGTGGCTTTTCATTGAATCAAAAAATCTACCTCCTTTTTGATCTAAATCACTTTTTGCAGATCTCGATATTTTGTTAGATTTACACAAGAACATTGTAACAGAAAAGAGAAAAGAGACGTTATTCAATTTGTTGGAAGATGTCGTGAAGAATTATTCCGACGAAGAACAGCTGATATCGCTGTCAAATAACGCACTATACATTAAAGCAGATTAATATCTAGAAAAAAAAAGAAATATCTTGTGGTCCCAATGGAAAACCACATTAGCTAATCAAAACTGAGACACATCAAGTCAGCCATCTGTCAGACTTACTAAACTAGATACCTAAACGTCCACAAATTAACAGAAAAGTACCTAAACCTATTATGATGATGAGATGAAAATCTGTTATTTCTCACAATTTAATACTTTTCATTAGAAAGTACGTACGTTTTTCTGCTGTTTTGTCAGACGGCCTTAGGTTAGGTTAGGTTGAAGTGGCTGTCGGCTAGCCGACACACTTAGACCATTTATCAGGTCCCTTGTGATACCACATAAATCTATACTTATTCTTCCTACTCGTTGAACCAGTTGGAGCTTCTAATGAAGCGCAGGAGATTTCGAATATCTATCTTTGTGAGATCGTTCAGATCATTGAAGTAGAACGCTCCTAAGTGGAGTTTTCGTCTTTGTGAGAGAGCTGGACAAGTACAGAGAAGATGAAGAATAGTTTCTTCTTCCTCCTCGTCAAAGCAGCTTCTGCAAAAATCGTTGCATAATACGCCAAGCCTTTTTGCATGCCTGCCAATAAGGCAGTGTCCCGTGATGACACCTATTATAGCACTGATATGCTTCCTATCGAGGGAGATCATATGCTTAGAACGTTTTAGATCCAGCTTTGGCCAGATCTGTTTTGTCGCTAGACATGTTGAGCCGGTTGTCCACCTGAGATTTGTTCTTGCGATAGCATCCAGCTTAATTGTGAGTTTGCAAGTAGCGATTGGAATATCTATGGAATCCTTGATTGGAAGCAGAGGTATTGTAGTTCCGTGTTTGGCGAGTTCATAAGCCTTGCAGTTACCTGGGATGTCCCTATGCCCCGGCACCCAACAGAGGTGAATATTGAACTGCTCCGCCATCTCTATAAGAGATGAACGACAGTCTTGGGCTGTTATAGAGTTTGTGGAGACCGATTCCAGGCACTTGATGGCAGCTTGACTATCAGAGAAGATACGGATATCTTTAGCAGATATCACGTTTTCCCTTAGCCAAGATAAGACTTCTTTTATCGCCATTATTTCCGCCTGAAAAACGCTACAGTGATCAGGAAGACGGAAGGAGAGACTAAGATTTAGTCTATCTGAGAAGACACCACCACCAACACCGTCCACAGACGGCCTTACCTATACACATTTTAAGATTCGACTCTAGATTTTAGAAGTTCACTGTTGTTATATTTTCCATACAAATATCGCAATTATGAGCTTGCGTAAGTTTATAGTCGAGACTACAATTTGTTATTAGTACGGCGCAGAGTCTTTCAATTTTTACTACAAAAATAAATTAATAAATCGATTTGTGTTATAGAAGAGTACTACGTTCGTTTAGTAATTTACTGAACAGTATCCTAACACCACTAACAATAAGCCACAATGTCCGTCAACAATATTTCAGATAATAACTGCCAAAATTTCATTCAAAAATTAGTAAAATTACGCGAAATATACCAAAATAACTCGTAATCCGAGTAACCCAGCATCGATTATTGTACAATGATTCGTTTGTTGTTGGTCTGTCACAATGTAAAGTCTTATGTGTCTAGAACTTACTCATAATATTTGCACAGACAAGAGAATAATTAAATTTTGAAGTTCGAGGTTAAAAGTTGTTGTTTTTGCAGTTAATTTATTCGTTACTTTCATCGTGATTACTTGGTGTTTAATTTGGACGTATTGTATGTAAATATAAGCTTGGTAACCATCAATCAATTTTGCATGTTTATGGCACGTTACATTTTAATTATAAATAGCTAAATAAAATATATCCAATACAAATGAAACAAGTTTGTAAACAAGAACCCACATGCCCACAACCCACAAATGAAATTCAAAGAATGTAGTTTGTAGTGAGTTTTATACTTCATTTTGAAAGCAGATTGTTGGAATTGGAATTTCGTAACATCAAATCGGTCGCCTCATGCATTGGGCGGTGAATGAAGCAGCAATGTTGTTGTCCACTTTACAATTTGCTCACACAACCAGCACGAGTTTTCAGCAAATTAACTGCCATTAAATAATGCACGTCTTGTTTAATAACAATTATAATTTTGTAGCTAAACTCTTTGTGTCTATTGGCTTATTAACATTCTTAGCTGAGAGTATCGCATCTATTAACTGCAAAGATTTCGCATTATATCCCCGAGTTTATTGAATCTTTCAGTCGATGCACGCGATGCAGTATCTCAAGAATCAAGGTTATCGTTATAAGTCATTTTAAAATTGGTACAATTAATAAATATTTGTGTAATCTGATTGTTAAATAAGATTCTTGAGTGCTGAACAACAATTTTGATGTGTCAATATATAAATATTATTGTAACGTCTGTAATTTGACAGCATGAATAAACCAGCACCTGCCAATTTTAAGTAGTCTTCCATTTGAGTGGTAGTTACATTCGGTTTGCTAAAATCATTTGAAATTAACTGTAGAAACAGATATGAAAAAATGTCTGCATACATGAATGTTGATACATAAATCTGAAAGCGGTAAGGAGGTGTCAATTACTAGAGTACCTTTATCTTATCGGCTTGGCTGTATAAGCTATTAGTTTGGCGAATAAATAAACACAAACATTTAAACATGTCAGGCGCCAAATTGTAAAGCTTAGCGTCTGGGCTAATTTTATTTTTATGGCGCTCAATGTGCAGATATTAGGTAGTATAATTTTGCTTACTGACATTGTTTTCCATTGGTTTTACTCGGTGGGATCTACTCATTCTGAAATCTAGTGGCGCAAGAAAAGTGCTTCTGGTTGAATCTACACATGTATCGCTGAAATGCCAAAAAAAATAATCTGCGGCAGCTGTAGCTGTCAGCTGACTTGTATAAAATACATAAACTGCACTGGTGTAAGTGCTTTTTGAGTGGATTCTGATTCTGATCTGATCTCAAATCAAGGAGCGAAATTATCTTTTCAGAATCACGAGAAGGGAATTTTTTTTGTGCCATGGAATGTTTTCGATTCCGGACTCTTTAGAATGGTTCTTTTGCCCAATGGAAAAAGACATGAATAATCAAAATTAGGGCAAGCATGCTACTTTTTTTGATTCAATAGAACAGAGGTTTGGTATCTTTACAATGGCCTGGAAGAAGACATTGTCTTCCCATGCTATGCAATGTGGTATTAAAGTCGAGTCGAAAGTCCAATCGAACATAAAAACATCACTTGCTCTGTTTTATGTTGATATTCGTGCGATTTGAATATGTGTATTGTACAGCCTTTGATAGTTTTCTACGCGTTTTCCATTCACTGGTTAGATTTTATATTTAAACATTCGAAATTTGCAACCTGATTGATTTATATATATTTATACATAAATAATTTACAAAAATAGATTCACCCGATGCAATGCCTTTCTTTGCAGTAGAAAAACTTCACGAAAACGTAAACAAACTCCACTAGTTGTCAAACTCAAACGCACTTATTGTATTGGTAGATCGAAAGCATCTCACAACCCCACTCAACCTAACCTAACCTAACCTAAATCTAAAGCAAATCTGATTTCTTTTTCCATTGGCACAGAAGAAGACAGTTTTTTTGCTCTCAAAATAAGATGGCTGCCAGGTTTCATGTCAGAGCAATTTCGCGAATCTCGATTTCTGAGCGAGATTCACACCTGCTTACACAAAAATCAAAACATTTGTCTATTGTCAAACTTAAAAGGCGTTTTTCTTTTTTAGTTCAGAGCACAACCTGAACTGTTATACAAAAAGTTTGTGTTTCTTTTTTAGCTCAGATACATCAGAGCTCGAATTTGTGTTTCTTTTTTCGTTCAGAGCGTGATCAGAGCGCGCTCTATGAGCTCAGAATTAATTGACTGAGCAGGCTGAGTAAAATGCTGATTACACATATACT
Source organism: Cheilosia urbana (assembly GCA_946477585.1). NCBI lineage: Eukaryota > Metazoa > Arthropoda > Insecta > Diptera > Syrphidae > Cheilosia > Cheilosia urbana. Next base: position 9,241,579 of record OX297854.1, on the reverse strand, counting down.
TTCACACTTCCAGTCCTATTTGAGAGAAAAGAAAAACAGGAAAAACAGAAAATCATCAGAACGATCTGAGCACGCTCAGTTCAGAGCGCGCTCATATAGCTCGAGCTCAGTTCAGTGCTCAGCTCTGAACTAAAAAAGAAAAACGCCTATTAGAGCGAGCAGTGAGATAGGGAGGGTCTACTTTTAATTACCGTGTTGACATAATGTTGCGCTTGTATCGTTAACTTTAAGAGGGTTAAGGGCCCAGCCCATAGAATCCGTCGCATACGGTGACAGGAAGTGTTTTAAGTACTCTATCATTATTTGTCCCACGAAACGTGGTAATTTTTCCCTTTCCACTGTACTCAAATTTCCTTTTAAATAATCCCCTGGATAAGTATTTTTTTGTGAAAAAAAAACTTTCTTTTAAAAGTAAAATTTATATTATACGGAAAGATAATCACATTAAATTACATTTGGTATAAAAATAGCAGTTTGTTAATATTATTATGATTACCTTTTTGTACTAGAAAATGTTTGTACTAAAAAATGCACTGGTGACGGCCGATGACAGTTTCTCTTATACTCTCACCAATAAAAAGACATCCTCTCACGCTGTGCCAACTGTCAACGGGTGCGACGGACAGAAAAGTAGAAAGTAAACCTACTTTGTCCGTCGCATCCGGTACGTTTGCTGCTTATGGGTCACCTTCCATAAGATACTGTGTATTCTATCAACCTGTCAGTCGAAAACGTTGCCGCAACGGAAGTGACGGATTCTATGGGTTGGCCCCTTTAGGTTGAAGTTATTTAAACCAAGATAATGGAATACAGAGATGTATAAATTTCCAGTCGAAAGGAGGTTGCCTACAAGCTGGTTTCCCAAATTCAAATTCATGAAGTCACGCACACCTGCTCATTTCTTTTGTAGATTACGTGAGTTCATGAATTGGACTTTAGCAAGAATTCGGTATTTTCTAATGGTGTGTTTCAATTTTCGATTTAATCAAAGTCTCCAAAAAAAAAACAAACAAATTCAATAGGAAACACAAAACAATTAAACACCGCGGTGCCCATAAAAGCAAGATAACTAGCGGTCGAACATGTTTTTTTATTACTTATACGTAGCACGTATTCACAGACGGGGGCATAAATTATAAAAACAACAATGTAAACAAATAGATTTTGCGGGGATAGACGTACGAGAGATATCCATCTCTTTTAATCATTCTCTGATACAAACATCACTTTTAATGTTTGTTTTTAATTTCCATTGGTCCCAAACATTCTACAGACTGCTACAGACGACCGGGAAATTTGAAACACTAATCTTTAAAAGCCGGACTTAAAAATTGGTACGGTTTCAATCTGTTTAGAAGCTTCCCTCACGCACAATCGCTCGATCAAATAACATTCACATGTTCTGCGTTCGCAAAAAATTACCCTTACCAAATAATCGGAACTCATTTTAAATGAGAAAATCCATAATGATGTCGACGACGTATTCTTCTGGCATTATTCAAAGTGTGTGGGTGGAAACTATTGAAACTATTTTCTGGGATCTCGGTATAATTTATGACCATGTCCATCGAATACGAATTCGATAAAATCAATTCATTTTGTGATTAACAACAACTACTGTGGTTGTTGGTATGAAAAAAAAAAAAAACTGTAAACTTTGCAAAAAAACACCAAATTCAAGACTGAAGCAAAGTCACGACAGTCTCGTGCGGGTACAGCATTTGCATATATAGCGATTTAAGGTTTGATAAAACGGGGACTTATAAACTAACTCGTTTTGTTTGAGAGAAGTGTTTTGGATAGGCTTTGATCTGCGAAATGAAGTCATGGCCTGAATGTGTGCCTGCCAGAGTACGTACAAGTATTGTTATTATTTGTGCTGCCGTTTCCGTCACCTTATGTATTTTACAGCCGGTTGATGCTATGTGGACAAACTAGTAAAGCAAACAAGACCTATACACCTCCAACGACTACATTCTAATGATAAGTTTGCTATGTTGCTTAGCAATGAAAGTTTAGCACAACTCACAGGTTTTGTTGGTTTTTAACAAAGTCATATCCTTATTTATTTGAGCTAAATCTTCATTTACTAATAAAAGTATTCGGATCACTTTTTGCAGATCTCGATATTTTTTCAGATCTACACACACCAATATAATTTGCATAGCTGTTTTATGTCAGTTTAAGAAGTTTGCTTTCGAGAGAAATGCGCAAAGTTTCGTGAAAACCAAAATAGCAAAATACACAAATAGTTATGAATATGATTTCGGAGGAATTATTATCTTCATTATCTCCCTCGTCATCTGAAGACTACAAACCACCAATAATGCTTCATTTGTATCTACAACAAGGAAAACATTTTTGAGGTCGATATCCATTTGCGATTTTGTCAGAAACGAATGCAATTTGAACAGCTGATATTGTTGTCAATTAACGCACCAATCCATTTACAAAAGCAGATCAATTTTGTTGCGCGTTCCATGAGCACCTGAGATCTGAAAAGGATTTCTGTTGGTCCCAATGGAAAACCACATAAATTACACAGGGCTTGAGTCAGAAAAAAAGTAATAAAATGGAGAAATCTATTACATTTATCTGTCAAAAATGATAAAAACAACTTAGCAGCTTGTGGAAAATACGAATTCAATTCAAAATGAAATGAAATTCAATTTCAAAACGGAAAAAGCAAAAAGATTAAGCTTGGAGAACTAGTACTCCTTTGAAAATGTATTCACATAGAAAATACATGCATAATGTAATGTACATTAAAAGACATTATCGGAGATAAAAACTCAATAATTTCTTATAAAAACGTCGATAATAATGCGTCTAAATTAAAAAGGGAAGCTTTTTTGATCAATAATGTGAAGTCAAAATGACATTTCGATGCTATTCCAGCTGTATACAGGTACTAAACAAACTTCAAACACGTTTAGCTTGTACACGATTTATACAACGTTAAAATTTTTGTGCGTTTAGAGGCATTTTAAAGAGTGCATAACTTTTTACACTCTCTATAATACGTTTATAAATAAAGCTCTAAGTTTTTAGACTTAAACATTATCAGCCGTATTTATTACATTACATACCTATTTGCAACGCCTCTACTACAATTTTATGCCGACTCCAAATGGCTAATTGAGAAGCTCTTTCAAGACAGTTATACTCTCGGATGTGTGTCAGACGTTCGCGAGAGGCGGCGCAGTGGAAAAAACCCTAAGTTGGAATTTGGGTTTTTGCGGGACTCGAACCCGGGACCCTTCGCTTAGTAGTCCAACACACTAACCACTGCGCCTAAACGTTGTTTAGTTAAGTAGGTATATATCGCGTCAGAATGTACACATCCCTTTCGTAGCTTTGTTTTATATTTTTTCATAGTCACTTAGCTACATTAACTCTGGGGATGGCGATGGGCCCGCTATGTCGCCCGGTCTTTTGTGACGATAGGCGTGTTTTTTTTAGCTTCGATCTCAGCAAAGTAAAGTAGGATTTTCAGCACGCAATAACAATAACTTCTGTGAGTCCTCGAAGTGTAAAGTAGAATCCTACTTTACTTTACTTTGCTTAGATCGAAACTCAAAAAAACCCCACTCAACCTAACCTAACCTAGCTACATAAAAACGAGGTTTGAACGAATATTTGATAAACTGTGACAAAAAAGTGACATCTTGTCGAAAGATGTGGAAAAGTCAATGACTGGCATAATGTCATTGAACTTGCGTTCATTAAAGTGGAAGGAAAAACAACTCACCCCCATTTAACTCTGTTTCAACCCACGGCATTAACAAAAATGCCCCACACCGCTAAGGTTATTTTGATCACGGAAGCAATACAGAACATAGTGGTGATTGGTGAATTGTCTGACCACAATACCCCAACTAGTCATTAGTCGTACCTCATGTTTCTTCGATTTAATTGAAGTAAAAAGAAATTAAAATAAAAACAATGAAATATAATGTTCCCTTCATTATAATCATTCATATATACCTACTACCATATTGCTAAGCGCTGTTATTGCAATTTGTGAACAGCACCGTCACGACACGATCCAATTTATCAACATTTTTGAGCACAGCGTGGTGCATGCAAAATAGGTGTGCCTGAGCCACTACGGCGTATACGTAACCTTTTTCTTGATCGTCGACAGTGACTTTCAGTAAAATGATTTGTTATCTCAATCAAGGACAAATCAAATAATAACAATTAAAGCTATTGTGCATTTGACCATACATTTCACGCTTTGAACTTCAGAATTAGTTGTGTATTCTAAACGGATGTGTAAATAGTTCATAACAAATTTGATTTTGGTTTCGATTTCGTTTTAGGGTCGAACTTTCGGTGCGGTGATTAAAAGTTTTCTTCAGCTTTCGCAGCCCCTCATTGAGTCCTACCTGCCACTCTACGCCACCACAAAAGGAAGTAAGTAACCTTAATGACAAAAGTAATTTTCTAAACTGTTCCACAAATCATTTGTTTGTTTAATTCTTAGAAGCGGTCTACAATGAAACTCTCGAATGTGTTAAAAAATCATTCCCGCAATATATACGCGAGTTGGAAGGCATCGCCGATGGAGCTCAAGTGGAGTTCCATAAGGTAAGTGATTTGATTGCGTTCGGTGTGCGGACACATGTCGAATAAATAAACGACTTTTATTTGGTTTTACCCAAATCAATCGGGCCAGTGACATAAGTAGCTGGCAGTAATGTGTTCTTGTCTTAGTCAACAAGCCAGCATTGCAGACCATGCACGAATGATTTCACATGGTGTGAGTTACTTATTCGCGAAACGATCTAGTTCTTAGATTGACAGGTAACTTTGTAGTACATACAACATACAAATAAACGTGGTACATATGCACATAAATGGTCGATGGCTATAATGATAGTGAAGAGTTTTTTTTTTTTTTTTTGAGAGTTTGCTACGTCAAATTTATGTTCTTTTAGTTTCGGAAATGATGAAAAGTCAAAGAAGATGAATGTGTAGCGTGATAAAAACTGTTTGGTGGTGACAGTTTTTGGAATACGTTTTATCGCGTTGGCTTTTGTGTGGTCATCGTCTGGTGGAACTGGATTTCATCACTTCAAAGATTTATTGCCACTAGACGGTGTCTTCATTGACGCGACGCCTTCATTTTGACATCTATATACAGATGAGAGGGGCTGTGTTTAATTATATGATGCCGTAGGGTTGCCAAAAATGCGCACATTCGAAAATGTAGCCGCCTTAAGCTTCTGATTGAATCCACAAAATTATTGGTGAAATGTCAAAAAATTAACTACGGCAGCTGCCAGTTGACTTTTTTAAAATACATAAATTACTCTTGTGTGAGTGCTTCTTAAGTGGATTCTGACTTCAAGTCGAGAAACTAAGTTCTCTTCTCAAAATCACCAGAAGAGTATTTTTTATGCCAATAGCACGGTTTCAGTAGAGATTTTTTCGATTTTTTCGATTCTGGTCTCTCCCGGACGCTTTTATTTGCCCAATGGAAAACGAGGAAGGAAAAAACATAGATCGTTACATCTTCATCAGTGTCAAAACAGAAAGAGAAAAAACAAGCGACTGCTGGAAAAACTTGTAAGGAACCAGACAGCAGATTAAAAATGCAGTATAATTTATAATATAGGAAGAAAAAAATCCAGAACTGAAAACGCAGTGTTTAAAAATACTTGAACAAAACTCTGCTCTGATATTTAAACCAAAAATATAGCCCATCTCTATCAAGTGCACTTACGGGTCTGTTCATTTACTTTTAAAATTTACGAGTTTTTACGTCTCTTACGAAAGGGAAAAATATTCTCCTCACAATTTTTAATGCAGTTTCGCTTTTTCCTCTAGGTACTCGAATGCTTGTATAGTTCAATCAATAGGTACAAACTTTTCCACATACTCGGATTCATCAGAAAGACGTTTGATTAATTCCAGATCTCTTTCATTGCTAGGTAGATGAATCTAATTTTGTTAGTAAATTAGCAAATTCTTCGAGTTTATCAGATATTTTAACGACTTTTCGATTAGATTTTGTATCTGTCATTTTTTTATAGATTACTACAAAAGCAAAGGAACAAACCTAACAATTTTGACAGTTCACTCTGTGAATGGAACACCACGCTGTAACTTTGCTTCCATTTTAACACTCGTATTAAGAGATAGAAAAATTGATTTGAACTCAATTTACCACGTCATTAGTTATTCCAATTTGAATGAAATTTGTATACGAATTCAAATCTAAATCATAGATTTTTATATCAATCAATCGTTAGGCATTAATGATTCGGGACTGCAAATATGAAACATTTCCTAAGATCAATGTACCTACCACTTATATCTTCACGTTTTTATATATTCTTTTGTAAGCGTTAAGCGAAATTTCTAAAAAGTATTTTGTGAGCGGTTCGAACAACGAAACTACAATTGTAGTAGTTGTATTTTCTTATTCTAAAAACTGACAGATTAAACACATTAAAAAAAATATATATATTATTTCTTGGAAAGCATTTTAGACTTGCTTTTGGATTGCGTAACAGGATTTTGCAAACACATCCTAAGATTTATCACTCGTGTAACACAGAAACATAGGAACGGAGTAGATTAAAGTTATACCTACATGCAGCAAACTGCTACGTTCTTTTGAACAAAGTCCCTAACCATTCATTATTATGTACTTGCTAAAACGTGTTTGTATTATAGCCTCATTTATATAAATTTCCTTCTTGTTTACGAATAATCACATAAATACAGTCTGATTATGTCAACTGAAATCAAAAACGATAGTTGGCAAAAAAGTCAATTCAAGGCGATAATGAATGCAGCCCCTGCCCTTGTAAGTTTGATTCGAATTTAAAGCGAGGTCTCTCATTTCGTAAGTTGCATATTTTAAGAAAAATATAAACTCACTTTCAAGCAGACCCTGTTCTGACCAAAACATATTTTAAACCATTCCAATTAAAGTCTCATTACCTCACATTATACAGTATTAGGCTAATTAAACCCGAAGGACAAAATGCCAACCTCGTCTGCGCCTACGACTGTACACCATCGAAGGCCTAAACACTATATCTTCTAAAGGAAAAATATCAATTAGCCACTTAGCTCCGAGTTGGTAAAAGGAAAAAAAACGAACCCATTACTGATAAAAGCCTCACGCGCCTAATTACCACTACCTACATCAACAAGCTAATATCGCCTTGCATGAAAATTATGCAGCAAATGCCACTCTTTCGCAGCACCATCAACTGCATTCGAATGACACACCAAACGCGATGGCTCTGTGGCAAATCCAATAACTTATTTACGTAACACGGCAAAGAAGCCACACAAGCTAGAAACAGCCAAGCAAATAGCAGCAATCGAAATCGATCCAAGGTCACTGCAGTTCCATTTTGTGGTCTACTTAAGAGCCCAGGGGAAAAACCTAATGCAATATAATCATAAGATAGCGCAGAGTTAATGGCCAGAACCGAATCCGATCAGCCTTGTCATTAAAATCGAAATATCAACAGCTGCAGATTGTCGTAGCAGTGTGGCTTAGAGTTAGCCCAAACTCGGTGCCGAATTCGAACTTGAACTTCTTCCTTTTAGCGTGTTCTTGGGCTCAAGTCAAGCGGGTCCGGCCGCTTAGGGGCCTAATTGGCGTTGAAAACATGTTGCAAACTGTTGAGCAGTTCATCACACGCTTGCTTACCCATCGCTGCATGCAAAAGAAACGACGATTGCAATGGAGTGCGAATTGCCATAACACTGTTCAAACATGAAAGTGGGTGTAAAACTGTGAAACTAGTTATTAACGAGGCTGGTTAATCATTAATCCATCACTAACCGTGCACTATGCGGACGAATTATACCAAGCTGCATCAGAGATCGAGAGGTGAATATTTTGGCTAGACCTTGCATTTCAGGCAGCACAAAATGGAACAAGGATTTATTCGTTATGGCCATAACTTATCAGCTCGTGTTTATGAAATGAAAAGCAATTAACTTTGAATATGTATAATTTATTTACTGGTAACCAGCTGGTAACTACGTAAGAGAATTTTAATGGGCTATGCGCGGCGTGTGTCTCTGCTCAATGCAAGATCTGCATCCGAACTGAAAAACTCAATGCCAAGCTAAACAAAGTGAATTATCCTTCCTGTTTGCCTCGAACATGACGAGGTTTGGATTCTGAAATCCCCTTTGCTCGACCTTTGTCGTACATTTGACCGATGGTGTATTAGAGCCAATATAGGATTCGACGTGTTTGCCTATCCTACACCCACATTTAGGCGCAGTTCATAAAGCACCCATAAAATCCGTCGTCGACGTAGCGTCGAAGGATACGTCAGCGTTAACATTTTCGTACACTTTCTGCCCCGGACAATTAATTATGCAATTAAATTTCTGTCATCGTCATCGTATGCGAAGAATTCTAAGGGACTGCTCGTTCCCTAAGTTAGGTTAGGTTGAAATGGCTGTCGGCTAGCCGGCGCACTTTATCGATTAAAATATCCCTTGTGATACCACATGAATCTACGTAGTTGTTGTCCTTACTCGTTGAACCAGTTGGAGCTTCTGATGAAGCGAATGCCTGTGTTTGTTAGATCGGTCAGATCGCTATAGCAGTGAGCTCCCAAATGAAGTTTTCGTTTTTGTGAGAGAGCCGCACAAGTACATAGAAGGCGGAGAGTTTCTTCCTCCTCCAAGTCAAAACAGCTTCCGCAAAAGCCTTTTGAGAATACGCCAAGCCTTATTGCATGCCTGCCTATAATACAGTGTCCTGTGATGACACCTATTCAGGCGTTACCTCGAATACGTCAATATTGACGGATTGATGGAAGCAACGGAAAACTCACACAGCATTCAACTGACAGAAAACAAGTTAAAACAAACCTTATCCGTGGCATCCGCCATATACGTTGCTTATTATTATTATTTTTTTTTAACCGAGGGTAGGTGAAAATCTTTCAAAGACACTTTGAGAATAGCAAGCAAGCAAGAATAATAACTTTTGACAGGCTACTTTCCAATGAAAGATCCTGCATGTTCCGCAATTTAGACGCGGTTAATCTTATATTGCCAAGTCGAACGGTTTCGTTCTTTGTAGTCGGCGCAATAAATTGTTCTCGTCCAAAATTTGTCGGAATGTATTGTTGACATTTTCGATTAGTCTGTTTCTGTGTTTTTTCGCGAAGCTTCTAGTTTAAGATTCAATTGTTGGAATTCCGAGATCCCTGTGGATATCGTCGTTTCTAATATACCATTGTGCTTGTACAATTTCTTTATTTTGAAAAGTTTGTAGAATATTGGCATTTGTTTTCTTGGTACAACCCCAAAGTTGTATACCGTAGGTTCACACCGGCGTTAGCACTTGCTTGTATAGAAGCAGTTTGTTTTCGGTACTGAGCTGGGAATATTTTCCGAGTAGCCAGTACATTTCTCTATACATATTTGATATCGAGTTTTTTACGTTTCATTTTCATTCCCAGATCCCAGCTATTTGGCCTCGTTTGCAAAGGGTATTCGGGCCAAGTTTAGGAAATTCACGTGAACATATTTAGTTTCGTTGAGGACGATCCGCCAGTCCCTCGTATATTCATTTACCTTATTCAGTGCGATTTGAAGTTTTGCAGTCGTTTCTTCAATTGTATTACCTACTGCTAGGATAGTGGTGTCGTCGGCGAACGTAGCGAGACTAGTGCCATCTTCTCTTGGTATATCGCGAGTATATAACAGATAGAGAAGGGGCCCAAGGACACTTCCTTGCGGCACGCCGGCCGTAATTTCCTTAAGCTCAGAATATTCGTTTCCATGTCTAACACGGAAGAGTCTATTCCCGAGATATGATTCTAAAATATCATCTAGGCGTACGGGAAGAACTTACGTTGCTTATGCAATTTGCCATTACAATAAACTGACCTGTATTCTATTCTGCTGCAACGATACGGCATAGCCGTACTTAACTAATGAATAAAAGCTAGTTGAACACTGAGCCGATTTTTTATGATAAAAAAGTCTTAAAATATAAAATATTTATAACAGTTGGCTATAATTTCAGCTCTTTTTACTTCACATGGATGAAATAACACCGCAATCGCTGAAACATGAAAATGTGATAAAAGAAGCAACTGGCTGCTCGACAATCATGCTTAATACGGAAGACAGTGTAAGTGGCAGCCCTTGTTCAATACAATACTCAGACGGTTCACTATAGTTTTCTTGTTTTTTTTATTAAATAGAAAGTTCTCGCTCACACAGAGGACGCTCTAACAGAAACACTTAACCACTACTACTTTGTGGTTGCGCATATAATTAACGATACCCCACAGGGTAAATATAATGTCAAGGAGGAACGCTTCATGTCCCTTTGCTATGCAGGACATCTGCCAGGCTATACAATGAACTATAACCACCACGGATTGGTGTTTTCGATAAACACTCTGTCCGCTGAGTACCTTCGAAGTGGAAAGACTCGTAAGTATATGAAATTTCGTCAATTCAATCCCGCCAATGTATAATCCAAGTCAAAAGGACCTTTAACTTTCGTAGATGCTACTGTAATAATGCAAAAAATACCAATTGATTACTTACTAAAACTAGGCTAGGTATTTCCCCGAGACTAAAATGTTATTTTTAATTTCAGCTCGACACTTTTTAACCAGAGCGTTATTGTCGGCCGACAACTATGAACAGGCTGTTACAATTCTTAAGGATTCGGGTATCGGCGCCGGAGATGGATGTTCGATCAATATGACCTTCTTAAAGTAAGTTGCAAATTCTGACCAGCAAGAAACAGTATACTCGAGTTTATTTATTGGTCAGGTTTTTAATTTCGGTTCAAACAAATCGCACACTTTTCTTAACTGCTTATCGCGCCGTTAGAAGTCAATAGACTCAAAAATAATAGTGGGTCGTTTCGCATTTGCTCATATCGTTTGAAAAAGCATTTGATGAACTTTTTAAACGCGTCATGTTTGACACAGTCCAAAGCGAAAGTGATTGGCTTGTTCTTATTGTTAATTTGCAAATCATAAATACATATGTACGTTTTTTTTTTTCTGATTTTCCCAAAACGTATTATTCCAGCGTCGATCCACAGCCATTCTACAACATTGAGATGGGACCAGCTGTCGGAGATAAAAACGAGTCTCAATTGGATATCAGAGAAATTCCACTCGGTGGACATAGCTATCACGCCAATAGGTAAAAGATCATTCTAATTGTCAGAGTTAGATAAACTACAAGTTGCCTTTTCCACAGCTACCTTCGCAATAAGATTCCGGAAGCGAATGAAATGATGGTGAGTTCCAGCGTGTCCCGCATGAATACATTCAACAGTTACGACGCTCCGAAGAGCAAAGAAGACGTTGTAAACATGTTGGGTGATTGTTCGGGTGGCGAGCACTGTGTATTTCGTGAAAATGGTGACCTATCTGAAGTGGTCAAGACCATTGCGGTTGGTGTTTTCGATTTAAAGGCTAAAACTTATACATTATATTCGGATAATCCAAGAACAAGTTTGCCACATGTTACCATTCCATTGCATTTGAAAGAATGAAACGGACGTGCTGGCGAACGTGATATAAATGAAACAGGGTTATTGTTACTTAATTTATAAAATATATTCGTGAATAAGAAATAAAAATTGATAATATGCAAGCTGGTTGCTTTGTTTTGCTACGGACCAGGTGAGGCTGCTGAACCATCACTCGTATATAGATCCTACGAAGAAGAAGACTTCTCAATAGATTGTCCCAGATCCGAAAAACGCAAACATAACAAAAACAGCTTACTTATGAGTAGTTTCTGAATAAAAATAATAATGCAACTACCTTCAGGATTTCTTCTTTAACTAGTTTGGAAGCCAAAAGTTGATAATCGGCCCTAGCGAGTTATCCGTCGGAACGGAAAGTTCTCCGATTTTATCTAGGTTTCGATATTCTCCGACAGAAATTGGTTGCGGAATATGTTTACGAATTGCAGTGCGCCTTGCGCCATCGCAATTGTTTATTTCTCTTCCGAAGTCGGACACCTCGAATGAAATTTGAGCCTCCGAAAGAGTATGCGTTGCGGAGAATTTTCCGTTCCGACGGATACCTCGCTAGGGCCGAATAACAAAAAGAAAACTGCAACCGTAGTTTATGTATTTTTTCATTTTCTTTTATTTAATGATAGTAATAATAATCCATTTCTTTATTATTTTATTTGTTTTTGTTTTAATTTTTTTTTTTCTTATAAATAATAATTTATTTACATAACTTAACAACCATAAAATTAAATTTTCTTCATGGTATATAGATCTAATAATGTTACTTCATTTTCCTTTTCCTCACTCCGCCCCTGTGTTTATCCATCATGTTTTTTTTATGTTTAAATTTGTTCAATTGTTTTATAAGTGATAGAGAAAAAAACAAAATTTTATCTAAACAAAGAAGTATTTACTTCTACAATCAATTTAAATGAAAAGTAAATAATAATAAACTCTAAACAATAACAAAACAGAAAAACATTCACATTGGAAATAGGAAGAAACAAAATTACACAAATTAACCTTTCGAACATCGCACATTCTGTGCCTCTACCTAATAATAATTCAAGTCTTTCACAGTTTTCTTTTCGATATATTCGTCAGTAAACAAATTTAGTTTTCACTCCATTTCTTTTCCATTCTATGTAGCCTAATTAATTCAACTAAGAAACATGTGAAAAAAGTATAACGAGGTTTGTAAAAAAAAAAAATCAATTCAAAGCAACTTAGAATGAAATTATTGTAAAAAATTGAATTTCAGTTTTTCTTTTAAACAATCATTAACTACAGTTATTCTTGCAGTTCATTTTGTTTTACGATAGCTAATATAGTGTTTATAATGTATGTAGGAATATTAAAGCAAACGGAATTTAAAATTTGATGATTCAATAAAAAAAATAAAGCTTCCAAAATTCGATATTATTCACAAAGCAACGCTGAAAAGAACAAAGCGATATGGGAACAACAAACCTATAGGATCTTTTCAATCAGCTTAGAATTATAATAATGAACAATATAACCAGTAACCGTTAGCCCCACGAGTGACAGGTGAATATTTAATGAAACTCACACAACTTGATTTTCAGGTGCGCTGCGATAGTTTGACTATACAAAGCGAACGGCAATCTTTGGGCTAACTCAAATCGGGATGACAACAATGAAAAGATCTGGGCTAAATATGACATATCAAAACGTTTAGTCAACCAACAGAACTGACAAATCAATTTAAATACGTATGCAATCAATTTAAAATTTGCGTACGCAGAGCTGCAATGGTCATTGGATTTGCTGCAAAAGATGTTTACACATTTTGTAAAGTAAATTGTTTAAGGTGTGCGCTTTAACAGTTAAACTGTTGCAATAAAGTAAGATTCGCCATTTCAGGAATTATTTTCGCAGCATTTTGTTATAACAGCTGGCAATTGGTGCGAGAAATTTGGAATTTATTTTTAAAAATAAAAATTGAAATGGAGAATCACAATAATTCATTTTATTTTATTTTAAAACGTTCTTGGTTTCTTCAAGTAGTTTCTATGTTAACAAGTTTTCATATTTTTCCCTTCCTTGCACTTTTACAGCACAATGTGTGCGAAACGCCCTTGCACTTTTTCACAATTATTGCGCTTTCCATTTATAAAAGTTGATGAGAATAGGAATTGCATCATACGTGATGCACGAATGATACGTGAAAACAAGGCAAAAAGGTTTCAAGCCTAGTTCAAAGAGAACTTAAAAATGGCCGCTTTTGGCAAAGTATCGAACAGGAATTCGTTCGGCGATGTTTTCTTTCGAATTTGATTACATTTAGATTATTTTCTTTAACTTGCATCTGAAGATAGATTTTTTCTTTTTCAATGCTTATTTTATGAGCCTCAATTGTCGTTGTTTTACACGACTTAGGCCCGTTTTCTGATACTACTCATAGCGATTTAAGTTATACTTTTTCTATGTCATAAACTGTCACATAAGATTTTAAGTGGAACTTAAATCGCTATGAGTAGTATCAGCAAACGGGCCTAACATAACTATGATAGTGTTGTATGTGCGCCGCTGTGGTGTATGCGATTGATTCGTGGTGTCATATACGACAAAAGTTTAACGTCATTAGTACGGACGTGTCGTACCGTTACAAAACGGTTGGCCACAGCCAATGTCCTCAAAACGACCAAGTCTTTTATGAATAGAAATATAAACTGCGATGTGCATTGCATACTCATAATTAGTGCATATTTCTCAAGAATATTTATATCCGGTATTGAGTAAAAAAAAAAAAAAAAAAACGCACAAGTGTGTGAGTACAGATCAAATACAGGTGCTGAATTACCGCATCCGTGATCGAGCCATACGTCAATAAATTTTGTGGATTTTACAAGCAAAACAATAAAAAAAATTCAGTCACGTATTACTCGATCACAGATGTGGTAATTCAACCCGTGTCCTTTACGTGGAGATGTAGGACCGGCAAATAAAAAACTGGCAACTATCATTTTGCTACCTCACTCTTTTGGATTTTGGTCAGACCTGTGAGCATCGGTATCTACTGTTAACGACATCTATTCCCATTTCCTAAACGCCCGCGTGGGTTCATTATAAAAAAAAACGTATTCCTTGCCTCCGCTGCTCTGTTTGACGTTTCAGAATCGATTGATTTTTTATTTTTTGTTGTGTCTCATGACAGAAGATATTTCAGCGCATTGGGTTTGGATATGTGAAATTTTACATAATCATGAGAATGTCATAACCTCACACTTCGTTGGAAAAACTATATGCAATGCATTTTGTATTAAAACATACACAAGTGGTGTAGAAAATGAATGACAATGGGAATAGCTGCCTAAAATGTTTTAATTCGAATGATAGTCAAGTTTCGTGCTAAATGCAAACGGTCCGAAAGTATATGTAATGTCTATTTCGCCGTAAACCTGGGGTCGAATCGCGTCCTCCGTGATCGAGCATTTCATGACGGAAATTGTTTTTTTTCCACATGTAAAACCAACTTAATTCCGTGATCGGGTAGCTCGTTCACGGAAGTGGCGATTCGCCCAAAGATTTTTTTAAGATTTCCCTCGATTTTCGAAAATCACGGTATTGATTTTGCATGGATTATTTATATCCACTTCGACAAGCAACAACGCCAATACGCGCATTTGTAGTTAGAGCCTTGAGTTTGATAAGAATATAAGGGAGGAAGGAGTATTCGTTCAAACTAGGTACTGAGAATAACAGACAAACAAATTTTGTTTCTGTTTCGATTCGCCAAACAATATTTAGAGTAAGCAAAGAGGAAAGGAAGAAAAGAAAAAAAAAGGTTGCAAACATTTCAACAAAAATATTAGTCAACGCCCCACCATTCCTCTACAAGTACAGAAACCCCGCAGAACAAACGCACACATAATCGAGGTGTTAATAAAATTAATAGAAACAAAAAGAATTTATGTTATGGTTCAAAAATATCATATTCTGTTTGTTTGTTTTTTTTTTACTACTACGATACATTATTTACACGTTATTTTGAGATTTAATAGTTTTTTTGTTTTTTGTTTCTGTAACTGTTTGTTTAATATTATTTCACACAGTTTATAACTAAAAATCAGATTCCAGGGAAAGAAAATCGAGCGATAAAAAACAATAACACAATATAAGCCGCTATATAGAGTGGGTTATCTTTGTTTTACTAATATAAATTACAAAATAGCAATTAAAAAGAAAATATTTGTTTTATATATATAATATGTATAGCTGAAGGGTAATAATGGTACAAAAAAAAAAAAAGAAAAAAAGATAATAATAATAAGAAGAAAACTATAGGTTTGTTCAATTATTTCAAAATTCTCTGTATCATCTTACTGCCTAGGAACAAATCGCTGATAGTTTTTATTTTGTTGTTTATATGGTTAATGATTTATTTAATTTTTTGCTAAGTTTACTCTCCCCTGTTCAATTTCCTTGCGGTTTTTTTATGTACTTGTACTTTGCCGAATCTGGATAGGAAATCGTGGCGGTGGTGGTGGTGGTTGAGGTGGTAATTTTGGCTAAATATGAAGCTCTGTTACCTGTTCTCTTTGCTGCCAAAGCGGATGCGTTGCTTAAACGTTTTGGAGGTACTCGAAGAATCTTTGCAGGAGCTGTTTTGTCTGAGAATGTAGTTGTAGCTGCTGATGTTGCAGCCTTGCGTATCAATTTGTATTTGCTGCTAATTGGAGCAAACTTTTTATAGGGTAAGCTACGTGCTTGTCGGACAGTTAGCTGTCTTAGGCTCTCATTGTTTAACTGATTGTTGTAGTGTTGGTGTGGTTGTAGTTCTGGATTACTATTAATATTTTTATTAGATGAATGGATTGATGAACTTGTCTGTGTCGATTCGTCGCCAGTCTTTACGTTGTCTGTCGTTAGATTTTCTACTTCATCATGCTGATCCCTGTCATTGGGTGCTGATGGTTTGTCGTTGTTTTTTGTGTCGTCCTTAGGGTCGTGGTGGTCATCATCACCGCCATTGCCATCGCTGACTTTGCTGCTTCGGTTGCTGCCGCTGCTGCTGCTGCTGTTTGTGCTCTGCTCTGTTTCGCTGGGTCTATAGAATTTGTATTTTTGCATTAGAAATGTTTTTTTATAATGATATGGCTTCTGTTGCAGTTGTTTTGCTGGTTGTGTTGGTTGTTGTGGTTGTTGCTGTTGTTGTCGTGGTAAAGAAAACGTGGAAAGCTCTTGATTGGTTTGTTGTTTATAGGTTGCAGCGATTGTGGAAGCTTGTTGTGAGCTTGTTTTCTGACTGCTGCTGCTGCTGCTAATGGCATTGGCGTTGATGTACGTGTTTGTGTTATTATTTTTGTCGTCCCGTACCGGTCTCAACCATTGTCTACTGCCAATACTATGGTCTACCGCGGTGTTATCCGGCGAATCGATGTACGCATTTTCCGACGAGCCTGCTGACTGGACGCTTGTGATCCTGGTGTTGGCATTGGACTGTAATTAGAACAAATAAAAAATCATACCTGTGATCTTTTCATACTGAAAATTAACGAATCAAAGAAACATATCGAGTCGGCGTTCTCTCTTGGTGTATACACAAAAATGCAACTTTCCCCCTGGGTGGGGAAGGATAATAATTATGCGACACAAACAGGTTTTAACAAAAATCTTTCACAAATTAAACACAAACTATATATATGTGACATGCCAAACAAAAATGAGCTTGGTTAGGTTTCGATTAAAAAAAAAATAAAACAAGATGCCTTTGGACAAATGGAAGTCTTTTGTGAACTCTGTATGCGCGTGTAGTCCTAAGACGAACCATCTCTCACAATGAAATAAAAATCAAAACAGCGATCGTATCACTCACTATCTTTTCTCAATTTTAACGACGGTACTTACGCGAAAATATTATTTGTTGCTGCCGCTGCTGGAGCAGCTGCATTAAATTGGAACGGTCCACCGGAATTTGATCCCTGGAAAGAGTAAAAGGAAGAAAAAAAAACGTTGTTTTCTTGTTTTGGTTTCTGTTTCTTGATAAAGAGTTAAGTTAACTATATTTACAAACTAGCCATGTCCGAAATAAACAAAAGAGATGATAGTAATATAAACGAAAGACACAAAACCAAAATTAAAAAGGATGTTTACAATGAGCTGTTTGAATGCATGTGAGGATGAGTAAAATGTGGCGGTGGTAGATGAAATACTTGATGTACACATGTTAACGAATGTCATACAGGAAAAAGCAATTCAACACTTTACGGACTGACGATATCGGTTAGTATGAATCGTTCTAGCGCGACAATGTCTCTTCAGGCGCTGAGGACAACAGTTTTAGCGATAATCTGAAAATATCTTGTGCCATCGCAACTGCCACTCACTTTTTCACAGTTAAAAGAAAAGAAGTATTGTCCATTCAAAGCCATAGGCAATTCTTTTTTGATTTAATTTTTATCTGTGCAGGGTGGCTGATGAAAGTCGCTACCAAAAAAAAAATTTAATAACTATTTTTCTATTCAATGATTTTTAGATTTAAGAAAAATGGATAACTGGGACACTGAAACAAGAATTTTGATTGTCCGCCGCTACCACGCACTGGATTCCGTAGTTTCGGTTAAAAGAGAGTACAGACGCACGTTTGGCGGCAATCCTCCGAGCAGATGGAACATAATGATGAGACTTGTTAACAATTTTGCCGAGCATGGGACAGTTGAAAGAACCCCTTACCATTGAAACCCTTCAGTTCGGGCGAAGGAAACAATCGCTGCTCTAGCTGCTTTCATACAAAACAATCCAAGATTTCGACAAGAAGCTTATCTGCTCAAATGGGTACAAGCAGACAGTCATTGCAGTCAATTATGCACAATGATTTGGGCTTGGACTATAAAATTCAAATGGCCAACAAACTGAACGCAGCAGACTTGCCCATTCGTTTGGAATTTTGCCAGAAGATGCTTAAAATGGTGGAAGAGGACGGAAACATGTTGAACTGCCCTTTTATGACTGACGAGGCCCATTTCGATTTAAATGGCAACATAAACAAACAAAATTGTCGAATATGGAGTGCTTTCAACCCACAGATACTCCATGAGATGGAATTGCATCCACTTCGTGTCACAGTGTGGTGTGCAGTTTCATCACGCTGCATTGTTGAGCCCTACTTCTTCGAAGAAAACGATCACACCGTTTCGGTTACTGGAGACCGTTACTTGAGCATGTTGAGAGAGTTTTTCTATCCAAAATTACGCCGAGTGAGAATTTATTTCAACTCTGTGTGGTTTCAGCAAGATGATGCAACGCCTCACATAGCCCGGCCTGTTATGACAGAATTGCGACGAAAATTTCCCAATAAGCTGATATCCAGAAACTCCACATTCCGTTGGCCCCCCCAGGTCGCCTGACCTTACTGCACCTGACTCTTTCTTGTGGGGTTATTGCAAAAATGGAAGTCTACAAATTTGAATCAACTATAGCAATCCATTCGAGAAACAATTGCGGCTATTCCTGTCTCAACTCTCCAAGCATAAATTAACAACTTTTTCGTAAGATGGCGCACATGCATCAACGAGCAGGGGGGCATTTAAATTCCATTATTTTTAAAACTAATTAAGCTTTAATAAAATTGAATGAGCTTTAACATGAATAAAAGAAAAATGAATTCCATATACTGAAAAAAAAGTTATTTGAGTTTCTTATGTTGCAATATTCATCAGCCATCCTGTATATAATAAACACGCGCTAAAGAGGTTGAATGAACCCAAGCAGGTCGGGCAGAGCCACGAGCTACCGATGCACGTTGATTTTAAATGTGTTTGCTATGTACTGAAGAGGAATTGATAAGGATCAATACCAATCCCAAGTGCCTCATCAAAACAAAGGGCAGAGATATAAAGTTCGATGATTTACTGATTTCCTAGATTCTAGGAGACAAAGAGTAGAAAATATTAAGCGTGAACGAAGTTGTTTTTGTTCAGTGAACAATTAAGCGGTACGATCAACGTATTCCTGCGACCAAGTTTTTTCATAGAATAAGGAATACCGACAAAAAACTGTAAAGGCACACATCAGTTGTTTGTTGTACCAATTCAGTAGGTTAACATTGCCGGACTTAGTTTCTCTTCAATGTATGTGCAATTCCATGATGATCCTCGTTGCAACTTGCAACGCTGATGGTTTCTGATCTTTAGGCCGCCAAATAAATTAATGCAAAGTACGTTTTATAAAAATGAGAAGAAGCAACAACACAAAACAGCACACTACTCTCTTAGTCTATATATACTACCTTTTGTTAGTCGTAAAAAGATGGTTTCCGTGGGCGAAAAAATGGACACAATCAAAAATAGGTTAAGACAAAAAAAAAAAAAAAAAAAACAAAAAAAATATGCAAATGCAGTAATGTGAGTTAAAATGTAGTAAACTGGTTTTTTGTCTTCAAAAGCAGCAGCGAACAAATCAAAGAATGTGTGTAATGGTTTCTTAGTGTGCCGTTTCTGTGTAAGCAAAAAATTAAATTTTTACTTTACCTCAACACCACCACCAAAATTAAAAACAGCCGGTGTACTGGTCGGAGCTCCAAACTGAAACGGTTGCGCTGCGTTGGTTGGCTTTTTGTTTGTTTGTCACATTCGCATATTTTTCATTTCAATTAAAATTTTGCATATGAAACGAAAGACAGGACATAAAAATTAGAATTAAAATAGGAGAAGAAAAATAAATAGAAGATCAAAAACTACCCCAGGTTAATAGGTGTTTCCTCTCCGGAAAGAGAAATCAATTAGTTTTAGAGAGTGTGAGAGAGAGAGAGCAACAAACATACCTCAGTCGATCCAGTGAAATTGAAACGGGGCGTAGCTGACGTTGAAAACTTAAATACAGAATCTGCCGCGGGTTTGCTATTGCTGTTCGATCCAAACGAGAAACCACTCTGCAAAAGAGAAACAAATGTGAATACCTTTATGAGGATTGGCAATTTAACTGAAACGTACGTTTCCTGAGCTTTGCGTACTGCCAAAATTGAAGGCGATGTCTGCCTTCTTTGGTGCTGATGCACCGTCGCCATTGCCTGATGAGGAGGATGCTGCTGCTATCGAACCAAATCCGCTGGAGAATGATGAGGAACTCCCGAAGGTTGGCGCCGCCGCTGGAACGTTGTTGGTATTCGCTGGCGCCACTGGTGCCACTGCTGCGGCAGGAGCTGCACCAAAGCTCATCGAGCCGAATATCGGCGTGGAACTTGCTGAACCGAAAAGATTGCCAGTTGTTCGCTGTACAGCTCCAGATGGCGAAGGAGTGGCATTCGAGCCAAATAGTGATGACGTGGCAGGGGCGGCTCCAAAGGCTGGCGCTGCCGATGGCGCCGCAGGATTTGGTTTCGCTTCACCCACTTGGGCGGAGCCGAAAATTGATGTGTTTTGCCCGAAAAGTGATTGCGATCCGAAAGCCGGAGGCGGTGCCGCATTGCTTTTCACCTCTTCGGGGGGTTTGCTCGATCCAAAAGTGAATGTGTTTGTTGGCCAACTGGATGGAGCAGGGGCTGGGGCTGTTATTGTGGAAGCAGCGGCTGTGGGTCCAGACTCGAATGGACTGGAACCAAAGAAGGGTTTGCTACTTTGCATTGCATTCGGTGCGGCGCCACTTCCAAATACAAAAGGAGCGGAAGCAGACACACTTGTGGGTGCTGATGCTGAGGATGAGGCAAGCGTCAATGAGTTTGTGGAAGTTGGTGCTGTCGACGACGAAGCTGCGGTAAATAGAGCAGACGGCTTCGAACCAAAAACAGAAGTTGTGGCCGAAGTGGTTGCCGAGCTTGTCCCTAACATTGGGGTAGTTGTTGCAGGCTTTCCAAAAACGAAACCAGCTGTGGAACTGCTCACGGCTGTTGAAGTTGCAGCGGGCGATCCAAACATTGATGGGGCGGGGCCACCACTTGTTGCTTGGTCTTTGCCAAAAGCGAAGCCAGACGAAGTGGATGGGGACTTTGAAAACGGCGAAGCTGTAGCTGCTGGCTTCCCAAAAGCGAAACCACTGCTGGGACTAGCTGTGGCTGTGGGTGACCCAAATGTAGCTTTTGGTGGCGTTTTGTTGGCTTCCGCGGTAGAACTACTGCCGAACATCATCGGCTTTACTGCAGCTGTATGTTGGTTTGTTGGCTGTGCAACAGATGCTGGCGCTCCGAATATAAATCCTGCAGCTAATTTGTTTGCTTCCGCTGCCGCCGGCTTGGTTTCTTCGACCGTTTGTGGCGCTCCAAATGTAGACGAGGCAATTGGATTGAAGGGTGCTGCAGGTGCTGCAGTCGAACCCGAGGAAGTGGAAGTTATTGCTGACGCTGAGGTTGTAGCTGGTTTGCTTTCATCAGTGCTTGGGGTTAGATTGAATTTGACACTTGAGGGCTTAGGGTCTGGCTTATTGCCAAAGCTGAAGCCTGTGGGGGCTGCTGCAGTAGCAACAGGTTTGCTACTGTCCGCGGGTTGAAATCCAAATTTGAAACCAGACGCGTTCGATTTAGCAACATCGGGAACGTCGTCACCAGCGGATGAGGTAGGTTTGGCGACAGGTTTAACACCAAAAGCTATTCCAGTGCTTGAAACGGTTGCATTGGCAGATGCGACATCAGTTGTCGCAGGCACACCAAATGTGAACCCTGTCGCCTGTGTCTCAGTCTTAGCAGCTGCTTCTGCCTTTAACTCCTCTTCCTTCTTAGTTCCAGCGAAGCCAAACGTAAACTTTGACGCACTGTTCGTGCCAAAGCTGAACTGCGGTACATTGTCGCTGACCACTTGCGTGCCAGGTTTGGCTTGTTCGCAGCAAACGCACTTATTGCGTTCGGCATCGTTTCGGGTCATACAGGCGTCACACTCCCACTTGGAAGCGGTTTGCTGAGCCACCAAAGACTTGAAGCCAACATCTGTGGATTGCAACTTTGGAGCGGTTGTGCTGGTTCCGGAACCACCTGGTTTCTTTGTGTTGCATGCCGCGCACTCGTTTGCGTTACTTTCGTTGCGCACCATACATGCATCGCATTCCCATGTATCGGACCTAGGTTTGAAGGCATCCCCAAAGGTGTTCTTTGTCAGCGAATTTGACAAAGGTGTCAAAGTGGATGCAGCCGGTGCGACAGACGTTGCTGGCTTTGTGCGTGGAGTTGTACAGGCGACACACGACTCTACGGCCTCTTTGTTGCGAATCATACACACGGAGCATTCCCATTCGTTGGAGGGCTTTTTAAATTGGCCTCCAAAGAACGAAGAACCTGTTGCCGTGGCACCGGTCGTTGGAGATTTTGTCGTGATAGGCGAAACTTTTTCGATGGGCTTCTTGAGCGCATCGAGGACACTTCCCGTCTTCAGCTGAGGTACAGTGCTTGGTGCGGCAGATGATGTTGGTCTCACTTTGTTGGCCTCTCCATTTCCAGCACCAACCATGACTGGCGAACTAAATTTGAAATTGTCTATCGGAGTCAGGTCCCCCTTCGATGCGGTACATCTGACGCTAAGTGGTGAAGAGAATTTGAATTCATTGCTCGAAGCGGCGGCAATCGGTGAGCTCACTGCAGAGCTAGTTCCAAAGTTGAAGTTCATTGGCGGCTTTGACGTAGCTGGTTTGGGCGATTTCTCACCTTGTGCGGCCTTATGTGGGACGCCAAACGAAAAGTTATTCGTAGGTTTGGCGTCTGCCGATACTGCAAACTTAAAGTCTGCCTTCGCTGGCGGTTTCGACTGTGCGACGGCACTCTTAACAGATATGTCAATCTGCGGCACCGATTGCATGAATGGGAACGCAATGTTGGGGAGATTTGCGGGAGCTGGTGGTTCCTCATCCTCAACGATTGTATTTTTCGAGCTCACCCTCGAGCTGGTGGAAAACTTGTGTTTGATTTTACTCATGTGCTTGGACCCGTTTTTGTCGGCACTTGTGGTATCGTCTGCACGCGGTAGTTTGTACTCACACTCCTGGTTGAGGGCCGATTTCGATGCGTGGGCAATCTGTCTTGAGCGCTCTGTGCAGTTCTGCATCTTCTTCATTTGCAGCAGTTGCGACATCGATGGCACCTGCAGCTCTTTGAGCGTGGGCACCACCCGCTTCGAGTCATTGCTACTTGGATTGAGTGTCACGCTGGGACGAGCGTACGGTGAACGTACCGTTGATAGCCTCACACCCCTTGACGCAGCCAAGTCAGCTTCGCTGAACCGCTTGCCACCGGATGCACTGCGATTGGCCATCATTGCCGGCGTTTTGATGTTGCTCGCCATTTTCTTGGCGTCGTTTAGCGGCGTAGAAAAATCGTTTATCAGCTCCAAGATCCTCTTGGCTGTGCTCGAGATGGCAGAGTTTGATTGATCGTTTCCGTGGGCGAGAGAATTTGTGGATGAGGACAGCGTAGACAAGCTTGACGTTGGCCTAATCAGAGTCGGCGCAATACGAACCGACTGATTTAGCGCACGATTGAATTTACCGTATGCCGCAGCTCCACCATATGTGGTCTGTCCCTTGTAGAACGGTGACGACGTGTTCAGCAAACGGCTGTCACTTAACGCCGATGTGCTTCCATATATTGAAGAATTGAATTGACGACGATTCAAGCTGTTTAGCGAGAGCGTTGAGTTGTTCAACATGCCCGGCATGTTCTTCTCCGAAAATAGAGACTTTCGCCCCTCCAAGTGACTGTAGAAGTTCAAGCCATTACCAGACAAGGTACGCAAACCTCGATTAGCCGGATTGAACAACCCCGACTTGGGCGGTACCGTTTGAGCAACGCTGGAGCTCCGGCTCTCGCCACTCTCGGTGGCAACGGACGACGAACGACCCACCAGATTGCCATTTGTGAATTTTTGTTTCTTTGATGTTACCTTGGCGATTTCCTCACTCTCCTCATCTTCTTCGATGTCGTCATCCCCTTCTTCGACGACCATAGTTTTGTTTCCTGATTTATGCAATCCCTCCTGTTCGTCGTCGTCGTCGTCGTCATCATCATCGTCTTGAATTTCCAAAATTGTGGTTGACGTACGCTGCGCTGAGTACGATGATGGGCCGGAACCTGATGTTCCCCCAAACTTTGACACTGATTGACGCTTTAGATCGTACAAACTCCGATGGGAGTCAGTGGAAGATGTTGAGGGTATGTTAAGGCTTCTGCGGGAACTGCTGAAATAAAGACCACATGAAACGAGTTCAACTTGGTGGGGTGATGTCGGGTGCTTACCTTATACTGGTGTTCAGGAGATTTCTATCGGGAACAACTTCGATTATGTCAGCCGAGTCAACAGTTGAGTTCTTAGTTGTAACTACGCTCCTCGATGTGTTTGTTGTGTACTTGGTTTGGCCAAAGCTATATGCCGGCTCTTTTTGTTTACCATACAGATTTATATGGGTTAGACGGCGACGTGGTCCTGCAGTTGGTGTCGACGATACGAGGCTTTGACTGCCCTTGAAATTTGTTGTGTTTACCTATATAGAAGATTGAAAATAATATACTACATATACATAAGAGGCATAAAACAGGAATCGATTTTAAAGATTAGCACAGCGTTTCGAGATGAAGTGATTTTTTCATAGAGACCTGGGGTCGAATCGCCACCTCCGTGAACAAGCTCTACTTTCACGGAATTAAGTTGCTTTTACATGCGAAACAAAAACAAATTCCGTCACGTAAAGCTTGTTAACGACGCGAATCGACCCCTGCTGTGTCAATGTGAACAAGATGGATGAAAGTATGGCCGATGAATGGAATCGTTATCGTTGTCGGTCCGGGTATAAAATCTGCGAACGCTATTTGGTAAAATTCTTTTGAACATTGGATACAACACGAAACGATGAAGCCGATCGGTCGGTGCTGGTTTAGAACGCCAAGGCCGTCTTTCTTAGGGTTAGACTGGTATTCCAAAACGATACCCACCAACTATTCATCAATTTTGCAAATCCTTCAGCCATTTGCATATGGATATAAATTAAAAAGCAAGAAACACGTTGCAGTTGAAGCCAACGACGTCAGCCTTTGACAAGGAATGAACCCTTTTGAGGAAGAAAGCTAACAGAACAAATTGTTGTACTTTGTGTGCAATAAAGGAAACTTTCATTCAGTTGGACACATTTCTCTCAACGCAACGATTTCTGAGAACAACCGCTGATGTAATATACCACTTGTTGGTATACCTGACCTCATTGCAACTTTTAAAGTAATGAGCTGAAAAGAAATTTCTGGCCAAAGGGAGTTGATGGCGGACACATCCGTTATATAATTGTATTTTTTTCACTTTTTACTATAAAAGGTTAATCGGTTAGCGGATTAAATCTACGAATTTAAATAAAACACGTAGTATTTTAGATATGGGCAATTTTTTTTTATCGCCTGCACGTCTTTGCTTGACGGTGGTAATAAAGGAGGTTCAAGTTGGCCTCAATATGGTCTGTGACTATGACAGAACCAACGAGGGCCGGCAATTGTTCCTGGCTTGAAACCAGAGTTAAAAGGGGACCACACAACAAAAAAATCAAATAAGAAACGCATGATCTTGACAGTCAATTTACATTGACACTTTGTGAGATTGGGCGACATGGAAACTTCAGCTTGAATATCTCGAGTGTTTCCCCAAACCATACGAGCAAAGTCCGCCAAACAAACTCGACTATCTGGACTTGGTACCCTACCCTGTTGCCAAGATTTTAAGAACTACAAAATTGTGGTGTCATAACATTATAATTCTCGTGCTTCCGGTTTTTTTTTTTTTTTTTTGCCATATGAATGAAAATTGTACTTGACAAACTGCAAACCAAAGTCGCGCGCCATACCGGTAAAAAGACAAAATAGAGCGATGATTAATTATTTCCTTGGTCCGATATAGGTACATATTTGTTTCACAGAAAAAAATATCGATTGATGATTTTTGGAATTCAAAAGAACCAAAAAATAAAAAAAATACTACGCCTCCATTTTATGTAAGTAAACGGATTGGAATTTGGAATGATGAACAGTCTAAAAATGTACAACTATGCAATGCGCCACTATCTTGGCTAATAGATGTTCGATAAAAAGATATCAAATCGGGTTCTTTCTACTTTTCCCGAGAAAATTTATAACTGGAAATTAATAAACTGAAACGCTATACTCTATACACTAACCTACTTAGAATAACGAACTTCCACTAGTCATTCAATAGAGGCGATTTGCCGAAACTGTGACAGCGTTAGAACAAACAAAGTGATATCTGACATGCGTCAGTTTGGCTTGGGGCCAACATAAAACTGTCGACCGGTAAAATGTGACGATTTTAAATATGCACACAATAAAACAAGTACACGTTATTATAGCGCGTCTGATTTAAGATAGTAGTCCATAAAACCTCAATCCCAGCGCGCTACCAATTACTGAGAAAGTGCTCAACTAGCTAAGTTATTTAAGACACTACGCAAATAAAACGAAGTGGCTATTCGCTCGTCGTTAGGGACATGGCTTAGGTCGACGGCTTATGTATTTTCATTTGAAAATAGTATTTTAAGAAATAAGTTGTGCCTTAAAACGTACAGACTCGTGCCCGAAAACGTAATACTGGAGTCTAGAGTCCTTTTTGCGAGCGAAGCGGACACTTATACCAGCGTTTTACCGGTTTGACATTTCGTTACGTTGTCCCTAACGACGTGCGAATGGCAGCAGCATAAATAAAAACTAAACATGGTAAAAAGGAAAACCGCTATTGAAACTTCAGTTGTCGAACATTGAAGACACACGAGATCTATGTTGCGAGCACAGTTATATGCATCTGCATTTGGCCCAAACATGCTGATTAATTATTAATACGTGCTGCTGCATTTTCTAGCATTCGTTAGAAGAAAACTCAAGCATTCACTTTAACTTAAGAAGTTCTTACATGCGCTATGTGCCTACATCAGTCAAGATGTCGTTTTTTTTAAATGGTTGTAGGATTTTTGAAAGGCACTGTAAACATACGTACATACCTTGCAACCAGTAAACAAAAGCAGAGAGGTGCATAAAAAAAAGAACGAAAAAGCATACAGTGCATACAGGTACAGAGAGAGAAGTGGATATTGGCGCACACACACACACAACATTTGTTCCATTGAACACTGGGAAAATCCAACGATCTGGCTTCAATCGAACATTTTACTATTTTGAATTGTATAAAATTTATAGTTTAATGCTTATTGTTTAACTTCAGGATAACGGACAAAGATGTTTTATATTTCAAAATCTTTGTACATAATTGAGCTTTATATAAGAAAAAAAAACTATTTCATT
Source organism: Cheilosia urbana (assembly GCA_946477585.1). Taxonomy (NCBI): domain Eukaryota; kingdom Metazoa; phylum Arthropoda; class Insecta; order Diptera; family Syrphidae; genus Cheilosia; species Cheilosia urbana. The sequence goes on along the minus strand of OX297854.1, from coordinate 9,213,857 downwards.
TGTATGAGTCTTTCCAAAGCTAGGAGCTAGAAGGCATTCGAGAACTGAAACTTTTCTTAGATATCAGCTTAAGTCTCCGCTTCTGGACAGCGGATAATGGTAAAACATATCCTTTCTGGTAATCTCGGCAATTTTCAATATAACTGTAAAAACCAGAATCATTTTCGTGCGGTACTTTTTTAATCTTTTCCGAACAAACACCTTACAGCCGAAAAAAAAGTAACAGTTTTACTATAGTAAGGATGATCCATCGTTTGTAAGGTTGGGCTTGCTGGCTGTCGTTGGTCCCAAACATGAAATATTTTAAACTGAAGTAGTAACTGTTTGAACGTGAATCGTCGAAAAAGTTGCATTACTAAGGAAGGACGGATTCCGTTTGAGGCCAACAAAGCATTCAAAAAAGGTTGCGTATACGCCACCGATACAACTAAAATTCCTTTCAAAACCAAAAAGTTATATCTTAGTCCACTGATGTAGCTAAGAAGTTGGCCGAAATACTCTTTTGGTTCCCGATTCAATAATGTCAAGGTCAAAGGTCCTCAATATAAATAAAGCTAAGAAGAGGACTTCAGGTCTTCTTCAAAAAAAGTTTTGTCAAAATCGGTTCAGTAGTTTTCACGTCAATCGAATAGAAAGCCCCAACAATTTTATTATTTGTGTGGATACTCGTACGTAAAGATAATCGGACAGTCGAAACAGACTGCACTCCTTGTTGGTGGTCTTTATGTCTATCATTAAAAGGGGAAACGCGAGGAGTAAGTTTCTTGCCAAAGTTGGTGAGTGGCTAATTTTCTATCGCGTTTTCTTCGTTCTTTGAAAGGAAGCGAAGCCTAGCTTGTGGGAAGTAAAAGAACCTAAAAAATGTTATGTAATTGTAGTGTGTGCTACTGAAATTTGTTTGTGAACCGTTTTAGATGCCCACACTCCCCAAACAGTTGATCTATAATATCTAGCCCAGGCTATTTTTCTTTTAGACAAAAGTTTTCCGAAAGCCTCTCGCCTATTAGTTCGATTTGAAATACCAACCAAGGCTTTAAGAAAGTCTAGGAATATACATAAGGTCTCGACGGCATATGTTACGCAAAAGAAAGAAACCCACATGATAGAGAGTAGGCGAAGATTTACGTCGTTTTTGCATAGAGAGCGGTTTAGTCCCATGTAAACCAAACCCTCGAACTTCGCCGACTAAGTGAATGTCGATGTATAGCTCGAAGAGTTTAAGATCATTCTCCAAAGCCTGTCATGGGACCGAAAATCATTCGAGGATGTCTTTATCTGCCCTTGGAAGCATCAGTACTTTTGTGTTACAGTTTACAGAACAGGACTGGGGTGATGTTGGTCTGATATGCTGCCTCCCTATTATTTCTTGAGATATAGCATGCCAAACCGCTGGCACTTTGTGACCTTTTCCACATCAATAACTGTGGTCTTTCCTACTTCTCCACGCCTCGATGACTGTCTTCTATGAGCATATGAGCACTTTGAGCATTTTTAAAAACAACTCCTTGCAATAATTCAATCAAAGCAACTCAACAGGTTGACGTTGACGAAAACTAATTTTCTTTAAAGAGCCAACTACTTCCTGTCATCAGAAACTATTTTAACCCATACGAAAATGATAAGCAGGCCGCTGGCCAATTGACTCCAGCAGCGGCTAAATACAATACGACCAAGTGCGAAGTCCTGCGGATGTCTGGACCTATGCCTTAACGAGGCGAAGCCAGGATACTGTTCGCTGTCAAAAAATACAAAGTTCCCTACTACTCAGCGGTGGCAATGGTAGGACTCGGCGATGAATGCTTGGGCTTTGACTCATACGAAATGATCGACGAACGCATGGAAGCCATCCGCCGATCTGCAGAAGGTGCCGCTCTGAGAATTTAGGCGTACCAAGAGCTGAAGGACTCGAAGAAACGACTTGAGGTGCCGAATGTTGATTTGTATACCACCAAGGATGAGGTGTGTGACTTGGAAGGATGGCGTATTGGCCTGCAGAAGGCGGCGGCCCAGAACTTGTGCAGAGAGCTGCAAGAAACGCCTGCCAAGCAACTCACCCCGACAGCCTTTGCAGAGAAAGTCATTCAGGTGCTGTGTAGGTCTGGAGTGAATGTCGAAGTTAAAGTCAAAGGCTGGGCTGAAAGTCAGCAGATGAACGCGTTTCTGGCGGTGAGAAAAGCGTCCTGCAAATCTTCGATTTTTCTCGAACTGACTTACTATGGTGGTGCTAAAAACGAACGATCGATTGTGCTCATAGGCCAGGGCATCACCTACGACTGTGGGGGTCTAAATCTGAAAGAGAACTCTGAGTTGAAGCTTATGCGTGGTGATATGACTGGAGCTGCCGTGGTTGTAGCCACTTGCAAGGCTATTGCAAGTCTTCGGCTTCCTGTGAATATTCGTGCCCTGATTCCGCTCTATGAGAATGTTCTGAGAAAGTGCAGGAACGGCAAGAGCATTGCCATCCAAGGAACGGATCACGAGGATGTCCTTGTCTTGGCCGATGCACTGCTATATGCGCAGAAATTCTGTCCACGATTCATAGTTGACGTGGGTACAACATCCGGCGCTTTTGCGTCAGACATTCGATGAGGCCGCGTGTGGTGTATTCACGAACTCCGAGACACTGTGGCAGCAAATTAAAAATGCCAGCATTCATACCGGTGATCGTGTGTGGAGGCTTCCATTTTGGAATTATTATTCAAATCTGGTGAATGAATGTTGTATTGCATCGGATGTCCAGAACTACGGCAGTGGTTCGGGGGGGAATCCATGCAAATCGGCGGCTTTCTTACGACAGTTCGTGCCCTGCGGCCAGTGGATGCATATTGTAAGACAAATTTTCATAGTTGTGCTGCAGTTTTATTTTATTTCTAATTATCAGGATGCGACCAATGTCATGTACACAGAGGAACTGAGGAACTCAAGGAAATTATCCCTCGAAATGCAATTTTTGGGCGCCCAACAAGACAGGCTGCTAATGCTCATGACCATACAGTACACTTGACAACCGCGAGGACATCAACTTTCAAAAACTCCTTCTGTTACAGGACAAGCAAACTTTGGAACTCGCTTCCTGGGGATATATTTCCAGAAGACTACAATCTGCAGCAATTTAAGTGCAGAGCAAACATACATCTGCAGGCATCTCGGGGCGCTGTTGAAGCGTTATAGGTTCGCCATTCCCGGGAGTATATAAAAAAAAAAAAAAAAAGGGAGACGATTTCGAGTATATTAGACGGGGAATGGCGGGCAGGCCTACTCGCACATTAGTGGAGTTCATTGCGCAGAACGTTTGCAAGGACGTTGCACCGAAAACTCCACTACGAAAGTAGTCTGGGGGATGTTACTGCCCAAAAATTTGTTGTTTCAATCAAAAATATATTTTTTATGTAGCAAGCTAGAGAGTTTTATTTGGAAACGGAGGAGTCGAAATAGTCTCCGGGCAATGTCCCAACTCAGATTTTAGGGTCCAACAAAACAAAGATATTTCATATTTCGATGCAGAATTTTTTCAAAAATCGAATCATGATTTCCAACACTATTTTAAATAAATACAGACACTGAAGGGAGCTAGGAATTAAGTGCCCTATTATCGTTTACTTACTTTTAAGTTCTACTTTCCTCCTTTTTCTATGTCATAAACTGTCTTATAAGATTTAAAGTGGAACTTAAATTGCTATGAGTAGTATCAGCAAACGGGCCTAAGACCCTTCCAATTATTACGGCGACCTACATCCACTCTTCTGTAAACTATCGACAAATTGATACAGTAAAACCGACACGTCCAGCTAAAGTAGAGTTCTGGAAGTTTTCTTTTCCTTGTTCTTAACAGGTTTTCTCAGATCCTAACTCTCAGATGAATGCGACTACAAGCGGATAGGCTTTAATTATATTCAAATTTGCATTATATACGGATTTAGTGACGTGTAAAGTGTGAGCCTTCCATCGTTTGCATAAAAATGTAAAATTAAAAATAATCTTATTCGCATTTGCATCTTGAGTTGTAATGCAAATTCGATTCAAAGATTAATTGAAATAATCAATAAGGAGATGCTAAACGTCAACTGCTATACAAATCGAGTGTTTTTTCAGTTCTCGATTGGTCTTATGATCGGCGAACCTTGCTTACCTCAACATTCAGACGAGACCTCTTGGTTGGTGGCTGAGTAAATGCTGGAGAAGCACCTTCTTCATCAGCACTGTTATTACTCTCGTCATCTGAGTTATTCGCACGTTCATACTCTTCTTGCTCGCATTGCATATTGCGGCGTCGTCTACGGCCTACCCCACCGTTGCTGGTTGTGGTGGTTGTCGTCGATGGCGAGAACCATTTAGTTAGCTTTTGTGGGAATATGCTGGAAACGCGCGACTTAACTTTTCCAATAATTGACTGAAATTGCACAAGTAATGACATTAGAAACGAGTTGTTTAATTTTTTTTTTTCTTGTGAGTTGCAATTTTTAATTTTTTTTTTTTTTTTAATTTTTTATCAATTGAAATACTTACGTTATTCGCATCATCATGCTCATCGGCGGCATTGTGCTGTGACGGTGATTGATGAAGTTGCTGCTGATGATGCAGCTCGCCCCGTGTGGGGCTATCGGGTTCCGACATTATTCCAAAAAGCGGTGAAATCGGTAGCGGCGTGTTTTTTCCTGATCGAATTCTTCACAAAATCACTGTACTATGTTCAGTTTGATTGGTTATTTAATAACTTGCACAATTTTATACACAATTTATTATTTAGTGGTCAGAATTCTTTGATCTTTTCACTTTTTTATCCACGCGAAACCACAAAAAAATATTACTACTGTCAAAAAATAAAAAAAAAAATAAAATTTTGGCCTCGCTCTGCGTTTTGATACCTCTCTCTCCGGTTTTTTTAGCTTTCTATCTCGCTTTGGTGTATGCTAGGGCGCTGTTGGTTTATTCACTTGCTCGCATTACGCGCAACACACACTTTTTATCTATCACTGCCGACGACGAAGCACCAACCCCCCATTTTACTTTGCATTTTTCTGATGATGGAAGCTTCGATTTTAGTGATTACGATTGATTGTTATGACGAAATAGTAGTTTCACACCCGATTGCAATTAAGGGATACTTCTTGAGAATTATTTTGGCGGCGAAACTTGATATGGAAATAAAATGAACTGAGAAAAAAAGTTTCTTATAACGCACAGAAACGCGACCACACTTTCGCGTAAAGAAATGGCGGACTCGGATATTTTCGGAATTCACCCGTCGTTCGGAAAAAATGAAAATATGGCGGCATATTTTGTTGTTGACAGAAGGAAAACATAGATGGCGGACAAAGTGTTCGTAGCGTGCTTCCAAACTTTTGGTTTTCTATTTTCTTTCGGCATTTCGGGTCTTGGGGGGTGTTCTAAGGAATTTCGCAAGCAAAAGAAATTTTTTTTTTTTTTTTTTTTTTAATTAATTTATTTGGCAGTAGTCTGCCACTTAAAAATTCAATACAATCTTATAAAAATTTCATTAAATAAATCTATTCTTGACATACGCACATAAAAGTTTCTTAAATTTCAACAAATTTTCTTCATTCTTTAAATTATTTGGCAAGTTGTTATATAAATCTAGTCCTCTATGAAGTACCATATTCTTTGTCTTAAGGTTTTTAAAGTTATGTAGTCTGAAATCACCAGCATTACGTAATAAAAAGGGTTGTACGTCACTTACATATACGACATGTTCATTTAAATAATTAGGTAATATATTAAATCTAATTTTATACACAAATACTATCACATTATATATTATTCTTTGATTAACATTCAACCATGATAACTTAAGTAACATATCTCTTATTGGAGTGAATCTATTGCACATTAATATTATTCTCATTCCTCTATTTTGAAGTCTTTGTAACCTACTTAACATTTGATTTTTTGACATAAACAAGACACTGGAGCAATATTCAAAATGAGGTTTAATGATTGTATTGTAAACTTTAATAGCAGTACCAATTGAAATTCTCTTTCTTATTCTTCCGAAAAAATGAAGTTTTTTTGAAATTTTTTTACAAATATAGTCAACGTGTAAGTTGAAATCTAACTTATCATCAATTAAAACCCCTAAATATTTAATTTCATTTACTTTTTCGATGATATCATTATTGATAGTTATATTTCTATCAGTGTTACCATTAAAAATCATGGCTTTTGTCTTATTGATATTTAATTTAAGCATATTCATTTCAAACCAATCTTGCAACTTATTGAGATCTACATTTATTTTATTTATACATTCGTCAACGCTTACTCCTGAGACAAATAACAATGCATCATCAGCAAAAAGTACTAACTTCGAGAAACTGACAACCTTCTCCATATCATTTATATACACTAAGAACAGCAACACTCCAAGAAGCGATCCTTGAGGGACTCCATACAAAACAGGAACGGAATACGATACAACATCATTTACTTTTGTTCTTTGAGTCCTCAACTCCAAATACGACTTGAACCAGTTAAGCTCTCTATCTCTTACACCATACATTTGTAACTTTTGAATTAATATGTCTTTGTCTACTGTTTCAAACGCTCTTTTTAGGTCCAAAAACACTGCAACTACAACCTTTTTATCATGCATATCTATCTTCCACTTTGTTACAACTAGATTTATTAGCGATTCACAGTTATGATTTTTGCGAAAACCCGATTGATAACACGATATTAGGTTAAACGAATCTAAGTAGGATTGTAGTTGGTTATATACCACTTTTTCGAGCACTTTACTTTCTAAAAGCATCATATTTACTGGCCTAAAATCTTCTATTTTATTTGAATTTTTTACTTTTGGTATTGGCACGATTTGTGATATTTTCCAGCAATTGGGAAAAGTCCCCAGAGACAAAGATTTATTAATCGTTTCGAGCAACAATTTACCGCACACTTCGAACGCATCTTTATACATTGACACACTAACACCATTAATATCTTTTTTGTTGTTCATTGAATTCAGTATTGATTTTAGTTCACTTTCATTAATTTCATTAAACTGGAAGTTTAAATAATAGTAATCAGTCACTATGCAGTTGTATGTTCTCTTTGGTATATTGTTTCTTATTTCCTCAATACTATTTACAAAAAATGAGTTCAAAACATTACACATTTGATCGTTATTTGTATATTTTACATTGTTACAGACCAATTCATTGATTTCGTTCACATTTTCGTTTAACACTAGTCGCTTCAGGGTTCTCCACATTGTTTTTTGCTCGCTGCAAGTATCAATTTTTGAACTAATGTATTTGTTTTTTGCATTTTCAAGTGACGATTTAAAGTGATTTCTACTTATTTTATAACTAATCCAATCAGAGTCTTGGTGCGATGCCTTCGCTCTTTCGTATTTAGCAATTTTTTCATTTTTTAGAGTCCTTAAATCGTCATTAAACCACGCACTCTGTATATTATTAACTTTTTTACATAACATGAAGCTACTTATTGTTCGAATGAAATTGATCGAGAATTTATCTGCCAAAGAATCAACAGATATATCTTGCACTGTAAAGTCACTATTTCGCAGTTTGCTTATAAATCTTTCCGAATTATATTTTAGTATCCGTACACTTTTTTCCTCATATTTGATGCTACAGAAAGTATTAATACTAACTATCACAGATTCATGATCACTTATTTTATATTTACTTATTGGTTTAGCTTTAACGTTATTTATATTATTTGTCATAACATAGTCAATAAGACTCCGAGTATTCATTGTTATTCTTGTTGGTTCTGTTACTATTTGGCTGAATGAATTATCTTTAATTATTGCATCCATTTGTTTCTGATAAGTGTCATTTATTAACCAATTTATATTTATATCACCCATTAATATCACGTTATTGCATGTGTAATCTATATTTTCCATCCAATTTGAAAAATGTTCTATAAAAATACTTTCAGAATAACTTGGTGATCTGTATATTCCTCCAAGCATGTACACTAAATTATTAAACGTCACTTTAATAAGCAACCACCAAATTTTCTTTTCAATTGCACATTTTTGTAAAATCTCATACCTCCAATTATTCTTAATATATAAAACGATTCCGCCAGTATGACTAGATACACTTTCACATTTAATTGCTTTGTACCCATTTAATTCGAATTCTTTATCTTTATCCAAATATGTTATATGTGACTCTGTTGTACAAATAAAATCAAATTTATTATCATGAACTATTGCCTCTAGCATGCTTAAGTTGTTAATAAGTCCCTGAATATTGAGAAACAAACACTTTAACTCCGATAATTGCTAATAGTTTATTTTACTGCGTTCATTTAACAGAAACCTTCTATAGATAGGACATTCGACACTTCGCACATCATGTTTCACGTCAATATCAGAAAGGTTGGTTTTGTTTTTCATTCTAATGCAATTTACACATCTAAATTCATCACTCACACAGCTTTTGACTTCATGATTCGTTTCACCACATTTTAGGCAAACTTTATCACTGGTACATCTTTCAACACTGTGATTATAACCTAGGCATTTAAAACACCGGCGAACACCAATTTTTTCAAAAGCAATGCATCTGTCATATTTAATGAATAATCGTTTTAAATTCAAAATTTGATGGAACGATTTATTATCTACTTCCAAAATCGCATTATAAATTTTGTTGTTTTTAAATGATTGGTAAACCTTAACACACTTCACCTCATCAAATGCTATTTTGTTTTGATTTTTAATTGCTTCCACAATTACATCACCATCTAAACACTCAGTAATACCACTCACAAGAATTTGTGGATTTTTCATGATTGGTACATGCACTTCATATTTCTCACTCATTTTATTTTTGATTTCATTTCCAATTTTTATCCTATCCTCTTCACTGTCACAACTAATAGCAATCGATCCATTCTTTCTTTCGAAGAGATTTTTCACTTTAATAGAAAGAGCAGATGGGTCTATTTTCTTTTTTATATCCGACTTTGTTAAATTAAAATGCTGACTCTCTTTCGGTTTCACCAACACAGGGGCAATTTCTATTGGTTTTTTGAGTAACTCCGCATACGACAGTTTTTCTTTCTCTTTTACACTTGTTACCTCGACCACTTTCTCACGTGAATTCAACACTTCACTCTTAAATTCATCTAATTTATTAACCAAGCAACAACGCACACTTTCTTCCATTACTTTGATATGCTCGGTTTTCTCATTCACACTCTCTGAGGCTTTTAATAACAATTCATTTTTAAGCTCCAATACATTATCAGAAATTTTTTGGACACCTTCATTCAATTGACTATCTTTCTCACTTTCACTCTTCTTTAATATTTCAGACTGGATTGTTTGCTTCATGTCTATAATTTGGTTCGATAATGAGTTTACATTTTTATTTAACACCTCCACTATTTTTTCATATTTTGATTGTTGTGATTCTAACAAGAAATCATATTGCTTCAGGATTTTGTTTGGGAGTATAACACAATCCGAGCAGTTGTAGCTAAGATGACGGTTCTTTCTTAGCAAACTAACATCATACTCGGTTAATTGACCTTCGCAACATGTTCGGTGAAATAACTTCTTACAAAACCCGTTACACGGCACAATTTGACTATCGCCACGACTAAAACCTTTATCGCATTTTCCGCAAAAACTATCCATTTTATCGATTGTTTATCACCATCAACCGACCAAATGAATAAACTCTTCAACTTTGAAGTGGTTTTGTGTTAAACACGACTTCGACAAATCAGAATTAAAAGATTTATTTATATTATATAAGCAGTTATTAAACACACGTCTATCTCTCACAAGTTCTCTTCAGTATTAGTATATTTACCTAATTCAAACCGTAATCTGAATTTAAGTTGTGTGTAATAGAGAATATTTAAATTTGTCTTCACTTTGTACTAGTTTCTTTTCAATGCAAAAACTCTTCGAAAAACCATTTTCTTAAATGCGAGTTATTTCGATCGCAGCTGCTTGTAGCGGCTGAAACTTACGTTCTTTTTCGATTTGACAAAAGGATATTTTTTTTTTTTTTTGAAAAAAAAAACTTTCTTTTTTTTTTATCGAGATTCATATTCGATTTGCAAAAATCAATCTTTTACTTGATTTGAGGCAATTTTAAGAAATCTCGATCTAAACGTACCTTGGCTAACACCAATGCTTATGACAGCTGGCGATAACGAATTGTTTATCATTGTAAAGACTGCTTTTTGAAATGTATTATTGATTTTTTGCGTATGGAAACGAGTTTTTTTATATTAAATTATATTGAAATGCATTGTTATAAATGTTTGAAAATGAATTATAATGGATTTCCAGATTCTAGTGCAAGTGAAAACGTTTTTTTTTTTTTTTTTTTTGCGGCCAACACAATACACACAAAATTCAATAAAATTCGGATTTCATGTTCGATTCGGCAGCAGAAATCAGAAATCTCAGATCAAATTCTGAAAAGCCAAATCGAGAACGATATAAATGTAACGTAGGTATACAAATGGTATAACATCCTTCCTACAAAATTAGTTTTTGATGTCTGACTACGTCCATTGAATGCAAACATAATTAACTTTTTATGCACGGAACTCGCCTATCAGGATGTCATTATTTCACAGTAATATGTCACTCTGAATGCAATTATTTTGTATTCGTGAATTTGCTTCAACTAAATTTAGTTATAACAATTAACTATAAAAAAACGGAAATACTTTCAATTTAAATAAATGGCTGTCGCCTTAAAACGACCGCTTTCGGTCACAGAAACCGCCGATTTAGTACTTCAGACGCCAAAAAAGATCCGCATTCATGCCAAGTCTACACCGGGTAGAACTACATCTATACTTGCGTCTTTGGAGGCGGTCTCAAACAGCAGCAGCAAAGAACTCCTCGAAGTGCTTGTAAAAATATGTGACGAGTTGAATTTGGAAGAAGCCCTCCCCGAGCTATACGACTGTATTCGTAAATTAATAGAACTTTTCCGGCAGGAATCGGAATCTACAATACGAGCTAAAATTCTAGGATTGCTAGCCGACTTCGCCGAAGTGAAAGTAAGTGAAATCCTCAATGTACTAATCGATGAAATTGTCAACGTTCTTAAAAATGAGAAATCAGCAAAGGTAGTATCGCAGGGTCTATACAGTTTGTTCAGAATCGGTACCACCGCCTGCAACCATCTGCCATCGACTCATGTCACTAAAATGGGATTCTTCGCTCAGAGCCACATGACTTCGGAGAACCACAACACACAAAAGAACGCTTTGTTGGTGCTGGCTGCTTTTATTAGTTTGACTGAAGCAAAGAAAGGCGTTCTGGACACAATTGCTCACTACGCCGACTCTCAGGATGCTGGGGTGCGAGCTCAAGCTTTCAGATCGATTCTAACGCTTGGGGAACGCGGAGCTACTTTGCCACCAAATTTGTTTAACAGAGCAGTGTCTGCCATGCAGGACGACTACGAGTGCGTACGGAAGGAAGCTTTGCAACTGGTCTTTGAATTGGGTGTGAGGCACCCAGATTATGTTATAAATACAAACGATGAGGACTTGAGATTGATTGACGCGGCATTTGGCAAGGTATGCGGTGCCCTCTGTGACCTGTCAATGCAGATTCGCACTCAGGCTGCATACCTCTTGGGAAGCATGGTCCAGGTTAGTTCGGAGTTTCTCCATCAAACTCTGGACAAGAAGCTGATGAGTAATTTGCGGCGCAAGAAAAGCTTTCACGAAAGATCCAACGACTTATTCGCAAGCGGTGAATGGTCGACCGGCAAGCGTTGGGCGGACGATACCCCTAAGGAGCAGCTTGAGGCTGCGTCGATATCTCTAATTGCATCAGGGGCGTGCGGAGCTCTGGTTCATGGTCTCGAGGATGAATTCTTAGAAGTCCGAACAGCCGCTGTCGATTCGATGTGCCGCTTGGCATGCACCAACACCAACTTTGCTGTAACGTGTCTGGACTTTCTGGTGGACATGTTCAACGATGAAATTGAGGACGTTCGCCTTAAGGCGATTTACAGCTTGACGGCGATCTCGCGTCACATCATTCTGCGGGAGGATCAACTAGAGATCATGCTTAGCTCCCTGGAGGACTATTCTGTAGACGTTCGCGAAGGTTTGCATCTGATGTTGGGCGCTTGCAAGGTGTCAACACAGTCTTGCCTACTGATGGTGGTTCAGAAATTGCTCGACGTCCTCTCCAAGTACCCACAGGATAAGCAATCGGCATTTGGTTGCATGCGTAAGGTCGGACAGAAACATGCTGATCTCTGTTTGGCCGTCACCTCAGATCTGCTACAGGACCACCCATTTTTCGACAGCGCCGAGCGGGATGTAGAAGACCCCGAGTACATCTGTATCCTCATTATGCTGTTCAACGCTGCGGAACATCTAATGCCGATAATAAGCCTCTTTCCTGACGTCACTCTGAAGCATTACGCCTATCTACGCGACACTATGCCCGATCTCGTGCCCCATCTCCCCATCGAGGGGGCGTCCATTAAGAAACCTCTCAAGATGTCGGGTTCAACAACCTCACGACAGTTTCTCGACACGATTCTCGCCAATATCCAGTCGTCCTTTGCCATCACAAGAAACCGCGTTTCACTGCTGAAGACGGCACAGGAAAACCTCAACCGCTTGGGCGAAATCGATCCAGAGATGTTCGGAACATCCAACTTCTTGGGTACGTTTCTCGCCGCGCAGATTCTCATCGAACAGCTGCAGTCATTCACAACATCACAGAGAAGTCGCACCCCCTTGAAGGAGTCTCTCTCGCAGTTGATTCGCAACTGCTTGAAGCTGCAGAACATCTTCTCGGCCCTCACTTACAGCGACATGTTGCTGGTCAAACAGATTTGTCTCCGTGCCAGTGCCCTTCATCTGGTGCTCATCGTGAAAGATCGCTCGCAGAGCGCGTTGGGACCGTGCCAGCTGCTCCTCCATACAGCGGCAGACATCAGTAATTTCCTCACCGAAGGCGTTGCACCAGATCCATTCACAACTTCGCTTCTCAGTCAGCTTGCGACCATCTCCGACCCAAAGCCGGGGAGGGTATTCCGCGAGATTCTCCCCATTGTGCAGTGCGCACCCCCCGTAGTGACACCGCCAGCCAATGTCAACATAAAAATGTGCACCGGGCGTATAGTCGAACCGTGTCCCACCCAATCGCAAGACAACGTCATCAAAGTGACTGCGGGATTAATCGCTGCTCTGCCATTTGTTGCAGAGATTGACAATCTCCAGGAGGCACAAAAGCAAGACATGCGCATCAAAATCAAATACCCCGATCAGAACATCCATACGGTCGTGCCAAAACTCTCCGACTTTAAGAAGATCATGACCGAGACGGGCGAGCACGAGACAAACTGCAGACTGAGGACAACAATACTTCTGTCGCACAGCGTCTGGACGGAGGCCTCTTCCGTGGAGATCACCTTGTGTTTGGCAGTTCGTCCCAGTACCGAGTTGGAGTTGTGCAAGCCAGCGAAAATATTGTTCGCCCCGAAACCAGTTAGAAGAGGGATTTAAAATGTTCAAGTACACATGTATAGATGCAGAATGTCTTGTATTTTGTAGCCTAGATTATTTTTGAATAAAATTCTATTTGGGACACAGAACAACGAGTGTTTTTATTTGCCACTGGGAATTAGCTGCTGACTGTGCTCGTCATTGTGTTGTCGTCCAAGCCGTCTTCAGATTCCAGGCTGACCTCAGTTTTGTGAGTGTGTCTCATGTGGCGTTTGAATCTGAAAATAGAAAACGGAACACGTTTATTTGGTTTTGTTTGGGTTTGGGACATACTCGAAGATGCAAGGCAACTGGTAGTACCCAGCAAATAGGATTCACGAACAAGCGGTATGTTCTGTGAACAACTAAGTTCATTTTGCATACGAAACAAAAGTGTTGCTCGATCAGGGATGAGAATGTTACATATAAAGCCAGACCAGAGTGGGGTCCACCAGCAAGAAATGAGGTAAGGAACAGCACAACAGGTAAGTGCTACTTTTTGTCAAACTTTGGAAAAGTTCTCTTCACACCAACGACAACAAAATTAACATTCGTTCTTAATGCCCAATAGCACAAACGTAAGTTCTGAATCTGAACTAAAAAAAGTTTCTTCATACGATTTGCAATCTACGAATAGTGGAAACGTCATATTCACACACCTCCTCCTCCTCCTCCTCCACATGCAAGCCCAGAAGAAACATTTGGGTTGTGATTTTCATTTCGCAACCCTTAAAAATTTGTATCTAAGAACGTGTAGGGTATTTGGTAGCATCACGCCAAACCAGCCCCTTTAGCTCAGTGGTAGAGCACTGGTCTCGTAAACCAGGGGTCGTGAGTTCAAACCTCACAGGGGGCAACTCGACTTTGCGTTGTTCTTTTTTTTTATTTCTCAACTGGAATCTATAATGATGTTGGTAATTTTGTAGAAATAGTTTGTCGTGAAGTTTCTGCTGCATTTTATTAAAAAAAAAAAAGCATTTTGTTAGGAATTTATGAGAGGAAAAGGCTTGGTTACGGACGGGTTCACCGATTGCCTTGGGGATGACCTAAGGCTACCAAATAAGAGCAAAATTACGCGGCATCGAGTTAATAGATTCCTTCCGTACCACAACACAAGGTGGGTCACTGAAACTGAAAGTGTTATCCGCTAGTGCGCCGCACTTGGCTATTGCTGGCTCTATCTACATCTACAAACTATCTACTTCTCACCTGTCTTTCGAGGGAAAATCCTTTTCGCAAAATATGCACTTGAATGGTTTGCTTTCCGAGTGCGAGTACATATGACTTTTAAGTGAAGCCTTTTTCGTGTATTGCTTGCAACATATTTCGCACACAAACTTGACACCGTTATGCGTGTCGATGTGTCGATCCAAATGACTCTTTTGTTTGTAGCTATTCGGACAAAGACTGCATCTATAGGGCCGCTCTCCAGTGTGGCTCCGCTGATGCAGAATTAAGTGCGAAGGACGACTGAACTTCTGAGGACAATGTGGACACTGTACCGTTTTGCCTTGATGCAGCGCGATATGAGTTTTCAATATAGAACTCTGTGTGAATGACTTTCCGCATATTTTACATTGGTACGGACGTTCGCCAGTGTGTCGTCTCATATGACACTTCAGAGTATGTTTTGTTAGGAATTTCAGTTCACAGACGGTGCATTCGTGGTTGCGAATGTTAGCATGGCCTCGTAAGTGTTCGCGCAGTTTAAAAATGGTATTGAAACGTTTTGCTAAGATGAAAAAAAAATGAGTCAAGTAATAGACTCGAGAAAGTAAGAACTCACGACACAAATTGCAAGCAAAGTTCTTCTCTTTGGTATGCACAAACGTGTGCATTTTGAGTTTTTGCTTGGATGAAAAGATTTTGGCACAAAACTCGCACATGAAGTTCTGCTCCTTTCCGCGTTTAGTTTTCTCTTTGGTTGAACTTGGCGGTAAAGGGGGGTCTTTCACGGGATCTTTTATAGAATCTTCCATTTCGACCATAGCCGTGAACTCAACTTCCTCAGGATCTGGTAATATTTTTTCTAAAAAGAAATTTGTATTATAAGTTAAAAGAAATATGCAGACGAGGCTTACTTAGACTTACCATCGTTAACAATGACATCTTCCTCGGGCTCTTTTTCATCATTAAATGAATTGCACGAGTCATATGCAGTTTCTTCGGCATATTCGGGTTCTATACAAAAGAAAGACAGACGACCCTAAATTTTATTTAAGCACAAATACTCATTCGACTAATACCTTCATCCGATAATTTCATGGACTCATCTACGTAGACATATTCTTCTAGTGGACTAACCTCATAGCAGTCATCGACGTTTTCTTCAATAGCCTCTTCCACCATTTGTTTCATGTCAGGTTCCTCGTCTAATTCTTGGAAGTCCTTTTCCAATAACTGCTTATCGCAAATTGACTTGAGTACTTCATTGGAGTGAATTGCCTTCCTTAGGACTTCGTAGACAAATTTTAAACTCTCTGAGCAGTCCATGCAGATAATATGTGGCATACCGTCTGTTGGAAGGGCATTTAAGTTTGTGCAGAAGTTATATGCATCCCAGTAGCTTGAACTATCGGAGGAGGCTTCAAAAGTACTGTCCATACTTATGAAGTTACCCGAACATTTTAGACACATTCGACAACCCTCGGATTCTTCTTTTATTGAATTGGGTTGACGATGCATTACTAATGTAATAGTTTTCGACATTTTTTTTTAAATAGTTTATGATAATTCCATTACAAAATTGGTGCAGAATACAAATTTTATTTAATAATAATATTGACAATTGCCAGTCGTGGGGAACTTATATTTTTCACCACGATACTTTGATGTAGGATGGGGAATTGTTCCGGTGGCTGCGTTCAGGTAAAAATAGTTATTGCTTTTTTTTTAAGGTAGGTACCTACCTACCTACATGATCTGTCTAAGGCGCGTTTTATTGAAAACACAAATCAAAGTATTGTAGACGAATGCGTAATGAAATTGCTGGACCATATTTGTGAAAAAATGGTGACATAAACTGGTATATTCTGGACGAAATGTAGCGCGCAGTAACTGCAAATAAAACAGATGTGCAGAAAATTGTTTGACATGCATTGCATCAGGTGCTGTCATTCGCCGACTTAGCAGCTGATGTGTTTTTGGAAATTTGTTTTTAATTAAATTCGTTGAAAATGAAAATTGAGAAATTCAATAAAATTCGCAAAATTTTATTGCTTTTATCGGTTTAACAGTCGTACTGAAAATGTTTGTACCTGTGCCGATTAACTGAAATTATGTTTTCGTTGACAAATTCTATTAGTGTTTTTTCCATTTTTGTGTCAGCTGATTTTGTACGCAAATTATTTGAAATAAACATCAAACGCAATGATGACAAATACGTTCAAATTAATATTTTTATTTTTCTGTGTTGTGGTGGCATTGTCTTTTGCTTTAGGTAAAATAGTTTCGTTCAATATACTTTGTTTATGGATCATGCAGTACAAACTTTTTATTAGTCATTTCCCAGAATACGGACACGATAAAGAGAAAGACCCTAGACATTTTCCGAATTCAATTTCTTGATACGTCAGTTTTATACAAAAAACGTAAGCCCTTTTGATTCTACGACTACGTGGCGAAAGTGAGAAAGTCTACTTGCTATCCTTTATGAAAAACAGAGACAATACTAAAACCCCCAACTTCGGCCGATTTCCCGTTACCTTGCCTACAAACAATACTTCTACGGAGTGTACACAATTAAGTGCACTAGTATTGATACACAGAAATTCGTATTGACAAATGTCACGAAACTTCAACACACCAACACACCCTCAAAAAATATCAACAACTTCTGGTGACTTCCGGTGTCGGCAAAGTTTCTGCCAGCGTTCATAGAATTTTACCCGTTAAATTTGAAATTATTCGTTACGAGTGAATAATATTTTATTTT
Source organism: Cheilosia urbana (assembly GCA_946477585.1). Lineage (NCBI taxonomy): Eukaryota > Metazoa > Arthropoda > Insecta > Diptera > Syrphidae > Cheilosia > Cheilosia urbana. Next base: position 9,196,435 of record OX297854.1, on the reverse strand, counting down.
AGGAATAAGTGCACTTTTTCTGAAAATATTTATGAAAAATGATTACTGCAGAATGGTTGTAGGAAAATAAAAACATTTTGAGCAATTTTTTTTTCAGTCATTTAAGAAAAATTTACTCGTAAAATCGAAGTTAATGATGTTCAAAAGCGGAAAATACACAACAGTGTTTGTCCTAATATGTTTCTAGTATATAAAACAACTCATTTAGATAGTATTATTAATCAAACAAATTATATTAATCGTCTTTTAAAAATTTATAATAACCAATAACCAATAGCATTCAGTTATCTTAAAATGTGGTATTATCGAACTCTATCACATTCCCCCATGGTTGGTAGCGGTTGGCAGCATTGATTTTATATTTTTTGTATGTTTTTACATGTCACACGGATTCTTAATTGACTTAACACCGATAGGAAAACAAAATGGTGAATTTGAAAAAAAAAAAAAAAAAAACTGAGGGGCCAGCTGCAAGAGGATTGTGAGTTGGGGGGTGTCAGTATTGTCTTTGATGAAAAATAATCACTTCACACTCAGAATACAGTGGTCATGGTGAGACCAGGGTTGCAAAATTTGGTTTTCTTTAAGTGCCCAAAACTTAAAAAAATTCACCCTAAAATCGTTGCCCAGAAAGAAGCCCAAAAAATGTGCAAGACTTTGGTATTTTTCCCATTTATTTGACTTTATTTGACTTCTATTTTTCGCAATTGACTTTTGTGGCTTGTGTCAAATTTTTTTCACTTCTATCGTTACAAAAAAAAAAAAAATACTACAAAGCGCCTAATCTGGCAGCCCTGGCTGAGACCCCGACCCCGAATCTTATGACAAATTGATTGATTTTATGCTTATAGATTATAGTAATTAGGTGCCACAGTTACTTTAACTGAGAAATGTGAAGCTCGCAATCAACTACCCTTAAGCTTGTAATTATGTATTATATTAGGTTCGTTCGTGTACTTTTTTTTTAAACGTAAAATTAAAAAATTTGCTATGAATCTGTGCGAATGCGACCACGTACTGAGAAAATTGAAAAAAAAAAATAGAGAGAAATCCATTTCCCATCTTTTCATTTTTTCGTAATTTTCTACTCGCCGAATTTCGACTTACTAGGTCTGTTCCCTTACTTTCTGTTTCTGGTTCAATTTTGGTAAAAACTCACATTTCTCTCATTACGAGAGAATTCGCTCACCGAAATGAAATATAACCGAAAAGAAAATGAATGCGTTGAACCACAAATTTGAAACATATGAATTTTTGCAAGGCGAGAACACTCGAATATCGGTAGAACAAAACAGAAATTCTTATTCAAGACCAAGATTTGTATTGCTTTTATTGCAGAAATCAAAAAATTCAATTCTTTTGTTTCTTACATCTACTTTAATACTATACAAGCACAAAATTATAAATGAAATCAAATTAAAAGTCAGTTTGAAATTAATGTTTGAACGATTTGACAACCATAATATGTCAGCAATAACCAACTAGCCCAAAGATATATCTTGGGCTAATATTTGCAGTTTTGTTTATGGAGGGGAAATGTTTTGCTCTCTCTTTTTGGCTCTCTTCTGTCCAACATTTGCGTAAGGGAAGGAAGTTTGACTAAATTTGGCGAATGTGTTCTAATGCATTATCGTTAGGGAACAGACTTACTGAAAAATAAAAACTGACAGCTCAAAAGTTTGACAAGTAAAACTCTATTTATTTTCGTCTTCAGCGATGTCGGAGGAAGAGGTTTTAATTAAATGTTCTCCTAGCACATATCAGCGCATTCAAAATGGTAAGTTTAATAGCTTATAAAAAATTCAATTCCACCTTATTTTGTAGATGGTGCATTTAAAGAGAAACGTTTGTTTATTTTACGATAATGTCAAAATGACACTTCTTAAACTTTTTGTAAGGAAACCGGTCAGGTACTTCTCTTGAAATTGAGAGATTTCTCTCTCGATTTTTGAGATTTGACATTTTTCATTAACAGATATTTCATAGCTTCTTATTTTCCTCTGTTAACAAACGACGTACTTCTTATGGTTGGCAACACGTATGGTTGATTGCTAACAGTCCATAATATTTATAATTAGAATATTAATGCATATCCAAGTGCATACACATATTTCATTTTTGCAATAAATGCCATTTTGTAAACAATATTTAATTATTCCATAACTCGTTTTAACATTGGATTATATGGATTTTTTTTCTCCCATCATCTCTACTGAAAGAAGAATTAAAAGCTTTTAAAAATAGTTGTCATCAAAAAGCTGTTGCACTTGCACATTGCACTGATCAACTATGATTTTAGTATTCAGTATCAGTTACGTTCAGATTGTCGTTGAAAGTAGTTGTATTTTGAAAATTTCAATTCAGTGTTAATGAAATCAAATCATGGCAATGCCATTAGAACTGCTATCATGGGAAAATACTGTTTTCAAGTCTTACGTTTACTGGACTGGTGTGCTTTGCTTAAAAATGCTGGCAATGTCACTTCTGACAGGATTCTATCGCTTTAAAACACTGGTAAGTCGAATAAATTAGGTACCTACATTCATTGCAACCGAGTGTGTGATTAATAACTAATTATCCAAAATCATTCACGATCACAGCTATCGATTAAATTCGATTTCAACTCAAACGCCTAGTATTTTCTATGATAAATTACTAATTGCACAACAACAAAGTTAATTTTTCATAGCAAAACAACTTTTTTTTTTTGAATTTAATGTAAAGTGAATATTCTTCCAGAAGGTACTCAAAGTCCAGATAATTTAATTACCAATCGTTCATACAATAATTGTTTTTGCTTAAGCAAATGATTAAGCAAACCAAGTTTTAATTTTTTTACAAAATCCAATTTTCTTTTAAAAGAGTTTGTGCACGCATAAATAAAATAGAAAGCTTTTAAAGTTTAAATTTTTTTTCATTCGCTTCTTATATTTGCTGGAACAATATTTGAAGACTGTTTAGGCAATTTGATAATAGAATTTAATGGTTTATCTTGTAATAACAGCAATGGACTGTTCTAACCTAATTATTGCCCAAATAAACAGGTAACTCACGTTATGTATTGGCTATGCATAATGGTAGAAAGGCCCATAATTACATATTGCATATTGGGCTCTTGGCTGGTGGAAAGCCACGAACAAGAAGTATGTACGGGTTATGTTGACCAGGGTACAAAGAACAGCCTGCATTGAGTGCTTTACGTACCACACCAACGGCTGCACTGGGATCAAAATCGTTATAGCGGTTCTTGTAAAATTTGGCAGACAAAACAGTACCAAATATTGCAATGTTTAGTTACTCATAGTCGATGTCATTCGCAAAGGCCGGGATGCAAACAGCCCTACGTTCTTGACGTTATTGGACTTCTCAAAGGCATTCGACACAGTGGATCATTCTCTTCTCTGTCATAAGCTATTTCGTACTTAATGGAACCGTCAGCAATGTGTGGCTGTGGGAAGCATAATTTCATCATTTCTTGGGGTACCTGCTGGAGTTCCACAAGGTTCTATTCTCGGTCCCATTTTATTTTCAATATATGCAAACGAACTCCCACATCTTATACAAAATTCTACTGTCCACGCTGGCGATGTGCAATTATTTATGTGCTGCCCGTTGGATATGATTAAAAGCGCCCTTCAATTAATTAATGAAGATCTAAAGGTCATTCAGCAGTGGTCTCTAAAACACAACTTGCCGTTTATTCCTTCAAAGTCAAAGGCTCTTTGTATCTTAAAGCATCAGTTATGTATATCTAATTTTCCGCCAATCTTGTTAGGACAGTCATCAATTGAATAGGTTCATTTGGGAATAATCTTCAATGGCACACTCACTTGGACCGATAATGTTGCGGCTACAATTTGGAAAGTTTACAATAGCATCCGACTTCTGTGGTCCACACAAAGTTCTTTGCCCACTAAAACTAGGATTCTACTTGTTAAATCCCTTATACTACCTATCCAGTTGTATGATTGCGAGGTTTTCTGCTACGTTGACTACAACACTAGGCGTACTTACTTACTTAAGGTGGCGCTACAGTCCGGGGTGGACCTGGGCCTCAACCAATACGCCTCTCCAGTTAGCGCGATCTTTGGCTTACTGCCTCCAGTTGCGCACTCCAAGTTGGTTGAGGTCCCCTTCCACTTGCGCGCGCCACCTAAGGCGAGGTCTTCCTCTACTGCGTTGTCCCTCCGGGTTGGAATCGAAGACTCTCCGGGCTGGAGCGTTGGTGTCTATTCGCTCTACATGTCCTAACCATCTTAGACGACTAATGCGTACTTTTCTGACCAGGTCGATGTCGCTGTACAGCTCGTAGAGTTCGCTGTTAAATCTTCTCCTCCAAATCCCGTCAACGCAAACGGGACCAAAAATCACTCGAAGAATTTTGCGTTCGAAGCGACCAAGAAGATCCCCATCCGTGTTTGCTAGGGTCCATGCTTCTGCGTCATAGAGCAGGACAGGGATGATGAGAGTCTTATATAGAATCTCCTTAGTGCTTCTTGACAAGGCCTTACTAATCAATTGCCGTCTTAGGCCAAAGAAACAGCGGTTGGCAAGTGTGATTCTTCGCTTGATTTCTGAGGTGATGTCATTTTCAGAGTTAATAGCGGATCCGAGGTAGATAAAGTCCCTAACTACCTCAAATTTATAGCTGTCTGCCGTGACGTCCCGTCCGATTCGTCGATGTTGTGTGTCCCTTCTTGTTGACAGCATATATTTTGTTTTAGCCTCATTCACCACTAAACCCATTTTTGCCGCTTCTGTACTAATACTTGCAAACGCACCAGTGACAGCTCGCTGTGTTGTACCAACAATGTCAATGTCGTCAGCGTATGCAAGTAGTTGCACAGACTTATGGAAAATTGTGCCTCTGGTGTTGGCTTGTGAGAATGATGTTGAAGAAGTCACATGACAGCGCGTCGCCTTGTCTAAATCCTTTTTTGACATCAAAGGTCTCGGTGAGATTGTTTCCGACCTTTACGGAGCAGCGAGCGTTCTCCATCGTCATTCTGCACAATCTGACAAGTTTGGCAGGGATGCCAAAACTAGACATGGCTCTGTATAGCTCGTCTCTATAAACGCTGTCATATGCGGCCTTAAAATCGACAAAAAGATGGTGAGTATCGATCTGGTATTCTTGGGTTTTTTCCAGGATCTGCTGTAGTGTGAATATTTGATCGGTCGTGGACTTACCGGGCCTAAAACCGCACTGATAGGGACCTATCAGATCGCTGACGAAAGGTTTAAGGCGTTCACATAGTACAGCAGACATGATCTTATACGCAGTGTTAAGGAGACTGATGCCTCTATAGTTGGCGCAGTTTAGAGAGTCTCCTTTCTTGTGGATCGGGCAAACGATGCTGAGGTTCCATTCATCAGGCATACTTTCCTCTAACCAAATTTTGGAGACGAGTTGGTGTATGCACTCTACCAAGTCATCTCCGGCTGCCTTGAAGAGCTCGGCAGGTAAGCCGTCTGGTCCAGCAGCCTTGTTGGACTTCAGCTTGGATATTGCTATCCTCACTTTCATCGTCCAGGTTGAATGGTTCGTTCTGCCTGACAGCGGAATTTGTGTCATCTTCGCCGTTGAGCAGTCTGCAGAAATGGTTTTTCCATGTCCTCAGCACCGACTGTGACTCTACTACAAGATTTCCTTGTTCGTCTCTACAGGTCTCTGTTTGGGTCTTGTTGGCATGACACGTTCTTTTTACCTTTTGGTAAAACTTCCGAACATTGTTCCTGGAGTAACACCTCTCTATATCCTCGATCGCGCGCTTCTCATGCTCTCTTTTTTTCTCCGGAGAAGCCGATGTTCTTCCCTCCTCTTTTGCTCGTAGAGCTGACGAGCTGCTCTCGTCCTTCTATGCAGCGACGCTTCATAGCCACTTTGTTTTGCTGCCAGGGGTTTCGGGGTGGGTGGGTTGTTGAGGTGTAGGCTGTGTTTTCCGATTGTGCTACCAAAGATGTCCTCCTTTCCTATTTTGGCGTTAAAATCACCCAAGACGATTTTAACGTCATGCTTAGGACATTGCTCATATGTTTTGTCGAGGAGCTCGTAGAAACACTCTTTGTCTTTTTCTTCTGTGGGGGCGTGACGTGAGCGCATATTGGGCTAATGTTGGCGAATTTAGCCTTTATGCGGATTGTTGCAAGGCGTTCACTTACGTGTTGAAAGCTCAAGACATCTTGCCTAAGTCTGCCGCTTACAACAAATCTGCATCCAAATAGACGCTGCTTTTGTTCCCTATAGCAGTCACCGTAGTAAATGTCACAGTTTTGCATCCTGGATAGCGGTGATACCTGCTTTATAGCAGTCTAGGGCCTCCGATAGTTGTTCGGCTGCACGCGGTCTGTTCAGAGTTCGAACATTCCACGTGCAGATCCGAACGTCATTGTCCTTTTTTCGTTTTGCAGGGTCGTCAACAGTGCATCCGTCCTTATCCGAGGCTATTGGTTGCTTCGCAACATATATTGTTTTCCGTGGTAGGGTATAGTTAGCCCCACACACAACCCCCAACCTGGAGGACCAGGCCCTTTCTGCAACCCCTTGGGCAAAAGGAGCCGGAATATTCCGGAGTCAGTAACCCGCTGCGGGGATGTGAGAGCTGCCGTTGACCCATTAAGGGCTCTTCCGCCACCATCTCTATTTCAACACCCTGACTAGTGTTGAAAATCCTCAATGACCTCAGCTCCAAATACGTCGAAGTAGCTCATTGAGGTATCTGCCATGTTGACTGTTGACGCCACCGTTGATTCAACCATGTGAATTCATCCGCCGTACGTCCTCTTTCTGAGGGGCTCATGTAAGACTTCTGAGACTCGAGCAGACAGTCAACTCCAACAGAGCATTATAGTGTTGTTATTTTCTACGTGTTCAACACTCGCACTTATAAGTTCAGCAAGTCAATTCCGGATGGACATAGACCAGTACCCGGTGGTGACCACTTGGAGGTAAAATAAGCACAATTGGTGTATCTGAACAGTTGCAACAACTGAAAAGGGTATTACCTATCAAAAATGCGATTGTGTTACAATACTAACGTAAATTTGCTCCGTAGCGTTTTTAGTTATAGGCACTGCAATGTGGCCCTACTTTTGACGGTAAAAATGTTTGTTAATTAAGCGAAGACTTGGAAATGTCAACTGAATACTCACGCAGGATTCTCTTGACTAGATTATAGAGCGCATTGCCTTCAACATTCCTATTTTAATAAATCGATCCCTTCATTGCTATAATTCTTTATTAGTTGAACATGTTTTCATTTAATAAATAGTTATATCATAAATGTTCGAATAACTAATTTCTGGTTGCAAAGTTCTTTATATTATTTTAGTCTATCCAATAGATAATAAATAATCAGTATAAATCACTTGCCATGACTATGTATACTTTATCAGATGTTTGTACCTATCTATGAAGTATGAACCATTAATAGACACGTTATGCTCTCCCCACCACAGTCAGTAGACAACTTTTTGTGTATGTTCTCCCAAAAGCCTCAATATCAAATCAACGATCAACCAAACCAACTCCCAAAAATGCTTTGTCATTGGCCTTGTCCCTCCATACGTACACATTCTGTACATTCATTCCATATAATAGCATTCGCACATCGTATCGGGTATCGTATTCGTATTTCATAATCGTATCTGTTTTTTATTGAAAATATATATAAAAAGACGCTCGGAAAACACTCAGATTTTAGTACTTTGACAGACTTTGGCTTGGTCCCACCAGTCTCTTTTGTTAAGTTTAAAATTGACTTTTGTGTTGAAATATTTAAAAAAAAAAAAAAAATGTCCATCCTTCAATTACTGTCTTTTGAAAATCCCGTCTTCAAATCATATGCATTTTGGGGAGGTGTTCTTGCAATAAAAATGTTGGCGATGTCACCATGGACAGTTTCACAGCGGATCAAAACTAGGGTGAGCCTATTAACATTTCCTAGAAACAACCGTATTATTATTAGGTTTAATGTTTATTTTTAATTTCCGGTGTAAGTGTATCTATGAAAAGTGATTGTTAGCTTAAGGATTGTTGCTTATACTAAGACCGTGAGTGAACTAATTAGATTGGCGAAAAAAGTTATAAATATAATTTTAATAATTTTTTCTGGTCTTCTGGAATGATTTCCAGTGGTATGCACATGTGAGCAGACGTCATGGACGTAGATATTGACCCGATTCAGACATCTGGGGTTCATAAACAAACCCTAGCGACCCAAATTGACGAATGATTTTGCCACTTTTGGTTCTTCTTCTAACCGAATATGTAATAGTTGCGTAGAAAGTGACAACAAGCTGTCTCGAGTCTCGACTGCTTGCGATTGATATTTTATTTGTGTTATGTGCTGTTTACTAAAGGTCCCCCAGGCCCCAGCAAACTGCTTTCATCTGTCACACTGTCATAGTCATATATGCATGTCGTACATTTTGTGTGTCATGCCACTCATAGAATCATAGTTATGAAAAGTGATTCGCTGGGTTTCCATCGCATTTAGTTGCTTATTTCTTTAGCTAAGAAACGGAGCTCTGCGCTTAACGGTTAGCGAAGGCATTTTCTTTAACTATTTTTTTGTTTGTAAAAGCAAAAGCAATACTGAGTTTTAAAACTTTCGACACTTTCAATCCGTGACATTATTCATTCACATTCATTCAAATATCTAAGTAAGTTTGACAGCTGGCGCTGGCTGACTTGATGTGTTTTAAGTTTGATAAGTCACATGAACCTAGTTTTCAGTTTTATGGAGGAGTAGCCGACGAATCTATTCAAGAAATTCGTGACGTACCTACTAAGTCGGCAGTTTGCATATGTGACACATGTACCTAGATAAAGTGACGTAACCGACCAATCTAGTTTTAGGATTCAGGTTACATCTTATCCAGACCAATCTAGTCGATTTAAGATAACTACATTTTTGAATGTGTAGGTACACTTTGACCACGTCCCTGAGATTACAGAAATTCACGAAAGCCTATATGTATTTCTACGTAGCGATATGCCCACAGCTAGAGATAATAACTCGGATCGCAGTTCTTATGCTAAGCTCGAAAAAAAATATGCCTTTTGGCGAAAAAGATAACTAAAAATGTTCATATTTAACAATTAACGTATCGTACAAAGTAAACAATTTTATAGCAAAATGTTGTTTGGTCGATAGGTAATTAAACCTTTTTTGCTCTCTGTAACCCGTTTGTTGCTAACAAAAGATGTTGTTCCCACTTTTTTGTATATTATGTACCTACTTTTGTTTGACGTCGAATAATTCAAGTTGAGAATCGTAAAATAAGCATGACGCACAGTTGTAAATGAAAATGAGTGAGGCGACTTTGATCAAAGTACCAGATTTGCAGAGTACAAAATTTAATTGTATAGTTTGAGTGTAAAAACATCTCACAAAAATGAATACCTTTTTTTTCTGAAAATTATTCCTCAATGACTCATGCATCAAAATTATGCCTAAAAGGCATAATTATACCTCATCACTAAACACAATCCAAACAAGACTGAAGAAGAAGCTTTTTTGTGTTTCTCTGTCCAAATAATATTTGTTCTGAGATCGTACGTGGACGTGGTCCGTGGTGTAAGTTGTGACAGATCTGAGATGTTGTAATTACATTTTTGTTCAACAGAACAGCCACAACGCACAAGCTTCAAGCAATAAACCAATACTAGTATTGAAAAGTACCATACTGATACTACCATCTGTTCATATTCAAATAAACACACATAGTGACCATTCCGATTTAGTACAGTCGAACCCGTTTAAATGAAATGAGAAAAAATCGTTACTTTAATTTCAAATAACCGGGTTTTTTATTTAAACGGACTTCGGATAACTAAAAAAAAATACACGGGGACAAATTGAATTTTTCATATAAGCGGGGTTTTCAATTAAACGAGTTTCAAATAAGCGGGTCCAACATAATTTAGTGCCGTGAAAGTCTTTGCCAAAGATCAGAGACGATTCAGAGAGACAAATCACAATCCTCTTGCAGATTGCCCCCTAATTTTTTTTATTTTCAAATTCGCCATTTTGTTTTCCTATCGGTTTTCTTTCAATTTGGAATCCATGTGACATGCAAAAACATACAAATACAAATATAAAATCAATGCTGCCAACCACAGCCAACCGTGGGGGAATGTGATAGAGTTCGGAAATTCCTGCATTTGCCTCACAAACATACCCAGAGAAAGTGACATTCAAGACAACAGGAACAAACGGAAATGGCAATTCTATTGTCTTATATATACATTTTTCTAAATATAGAGTATAAGCAATTTACATAAGTGTGTTAAGTAAACTAACTCCAACGTTGATTAGTAGCTCCATACATAGCTATATCGTATACGCTATAGAAACTGCTTTGTACTGCTTTTTGTCGACTGGTCATGCTGCTGCTTTTTGCATTTAAACGACATTTCTGGTTGGGGGTCTCAGTATTATCTCTGTCGGACACCTAGACTACAATTTGAGCCTTCGAAGGAGTATGCGTTGCAGAGAATTTTCCGTTCTGACGGATACCTTGCTAGGGCCCATAATCTTATCAGTAGATAGTTAAGATATTCCAAAATCAAGAACTATACTTGTACAAAAAAAAGAAAAAAGGAAGCTATAGCAGTAGATATCTGTCTACGCTCGTCGTGTTCAAGAAAAATTGTTACTAGTTGCTACCTATGTCATTACTGATAAGTTACAGGTCTGGCTACACCTAAACTAAAGCTAAAATAACACATGCCATTTTTCGTGGCAAATTTTGACATGCTGATGTCACAAAAATTATGCGAGAAACAGATTAACACAGCAACAGCAACTTTGACAGAACCTTTACAACCAATGTATTTTAATTATTGAACACATTAGCACAGCAACATCGACAGCGACGTCAACGTTAGAGCCAATCCTAAATTCGCTGTTGCTGTTGCTGTCGATGTGTTAATCTGTTTCTCGCATTAGCTTTTTCTATTGTTTTGTCACTCGTGTGTCTCTCATGAGAGTACGCTGCGATGCCAGTGTGACCAGATGCTTGACACGCGATCACACGCAGTGACATAATTAGGACAAATGTTTACGTCATAATGACGTCGGCATGTCAAAATTTGCCACGAAAAATGACATGTGTAATCTTAGCTTAAGACGAATTTCTCCCAGTAGATAATTTTGTATTTTCTACAAATTCGTTTGATTTAGATTAGATTATTTAGATTATTATTAGATTATTACTGCAACTAGTTTCAATAATTAATAATAAATAATCATGTTTTTTTATTTTTCAGTCATTTCCCAATCCAGAAGATGTTGTTTTGGCGAACTCCAAGGTCAAGTACGATGAACCAAGTGTGGAACGTATTCGCAGGTATGCTAGGCCTTTCGCTTATTCAACTACAGCGTAACTTATCAAATTTCTTCCTTATAGGGCACATCGTAATGATTTGGAAAATATTTTAGTATTTTTCCCAGTTGGTCTACTGTATGTATTGACCAACCCATCGGTGTCCGTGGCCGTGAATCTTTTCCGTGTCTTTGGTATTGCTCGTATTGCGCACACTATCGTGTATGCGGTATGGGTGATTCCACAACCAGCTCGTGGATTGGCATTCAATATCGGCTTGCTTGCCTCCGGATACATGGCACTGCAAGTTATTCTTAAAGTCCTTTAACCCTTTTCTTCCTAGTGGTTTCACAAAGAAACCACATAGAAAATATTTTTTCTATTTTTTCCTGGTGGTTTCACTGCAAAACCAAATAGATTTTAAGGAACTGTATCTCATTTAAAAGTAAAAAAAAACTGTTTTGTCTGTTATGAGAGCTTCGAACGTGCTAAATCGTGCATTTAGATTCATCGATTTTGTCAGACGAAGTGATTTACGTATTTTTTACTAATTTTTCTCTTATTTACGTGCTAAAATCGCTTTTTTAAACAACAATAAAAGGGTAACATATTTTAATTTTTTTTTTAAATATATTTTTTTAACATCACTAAGGCAAGTTTTATCAAAATTTCAAACAAATATAAAAATATTTGAAAAAAATAACACCTCCGGGAACAAAGGGTTAAGCAGTGTTTATTTCATGTTTAAATGGAATTAGGTATAAGGAATGTTAATTTTTTTATACATGCATAATATATATTTTTTATATTCAAATAAATCACTTGTAGGAATTGGAAAGCGTTATTCCAATAAGTAAAAAAACATTTTTATCAATAGATTACTATGCTTTTGAAAGATAAATTTATCAATTTTTGTTGAAGTCGTTATATTAATTTTTTCACAAACAATGAGTTCTAAAACTCAAACGACACATTCAATCACCAACGCATCAGCATAATCTGTGCATCGCATCATCAATTCATCATAGCAATGTTTGACGTTTCTGAATTTACACTTTGTTTCCAGCTTAAGTATAGTGAATTCACAATGGTGAGGTTTCCATTTAAAAATACATATACCTACTAACAATGCGCGATATTGATCTCTAGTCATTTATGTCGTTTTCCATTGGGATTTTCAGATTTTGCTCTCAGATTTAAGATTTTTTGTGCCCAATGGAACATACAACGAGATTTTTTTTCCTTTGCATCTGTGGTGGTGCGTGTTTTAAAAGTCACCTGTTCTTAAATTGTAATTTGTGTTTATAAAAATCCATTCAATTTATTTTAATAACTTTTGCAGCGGCCAAATATAATTTTTTTTTTTTAGTTAGTGCAAATATATTGAGATTCGGAAATTTGATCTGACTCTCAAAAAAAGCGCCTTTTTGCGGCCAATGGAACATGAAATCTGACAGCCAGCTGATTTCGAGAGCAGAAAAACTGCTCTTTCTGTCCCAATGGAAAACGACATTAGTTTGAAGGTTGAAAATTTTCAAAACTAGATCACACGATGCAATGCCTTTCTTTGCTGTTGAAAAAAAATAACAAAAACGTAAACAAACTTGGCTTCTTAAAATTGTCGTTTCGGATTTATCTCAATCTACGTAATTCACTTTAAAGTGTGGCGATTTTTAGGATCCTTAAGAATTTTTAATTCTATTGCGGACGTTATCTTTTCGTATAACTTAAGCTTTCTAATTTTTTAGCATTTAATGTCAGGGATAATAAACGTGTGCCTAGTAAATTAATTTTACTTACTGAATATTCCATTAAGATTTTTTTCGTGATTCGATTTTGTTATACATTATTTGTGTCTAAAACAATTTTGCGGAACCTTTGTTGTTGTTGTTCTCTCAGAAACAATAATGAAACTGGAAATCCTCTTTCTTCTACCAATATTTAAAGATTTGAAATAGAATGAAACAAGCTGTGTGTGTGCTTTTACGAAATATATATATATTTTTTAACTTTAAAGGGCCATTCATGCCCTATTGTATGAAATATAACATCGCTTAGGTAAATGTCCGCCGCGGCTTCTCACGGTATCATAGATCCGAGTGGTACAAATTTTGCCGAACCGGTTGTTTAAAATTTTGCTCCCAAACGTTGAAGAGTCACCTATGTAGGGCCACCGCGCCTGCCCCTAAATGAGCGCAACATTATTTTCAGTGACGAACACTTACTTTGATACTAAATTTATACTCTGTTGTCTGTTCCCTTTATATTTTCAGTACAGGGAAGATAGGCTATTTGCCTTTCACCCATACTATTATGAATTTTAATAAGCTGCCTCGATTTAAAAGCTCTCACATGGTTGCTGTAGTGAGCACTATAAATTGGCATAATTCTCTCACAAATATCGGTAGGGTTACCAAATACCAACTCTTTATTAAGAAAAAATGGTTTAACTGCATATTAACAGATCCTTCAGAAATACAAAATAATTAAAGGAGTAGGGAGTACCTAAAAACTGTATGGCAACATCCCACATAATCAAATTCATTCATTCGCTCTCAAAAGCTTTAAATAGCAACAAAACCAAAAGTTCTGTGAGAATATCCATAGAAAAACCCGTAATGATATATTTGCAAATAAATATGGTAACATTTTCTTCTGAGGTGCTTAAAACACACAGGACACACCAACACCACACGAACACATGTTTATTTTCTGCGATAAAAAAGCAACCGCACACGAGAATATCACCCTCGTCATCATCCTCATTCTGACAGCAGTTGTGTCACATAATGGAGAAACAGATAAACACAGCGACATCAACAGCAATTTTGACTACTTTTTAGAACCAATGTATTTTAATTACTTTCAACACATTAGCACAGCAACATCGACCGCGAGCGCGACATCAACGTTAGAGCTAATCCTAAATGTTGCTGTCAAAGTCGCTGTGTTAATCAGTTTCTCCCATGCCATAAAACACACAGCGACAGCGAGTCAGAGAACAACGACGGCATACGGCAGTGTTCTTAGCACTCTCTCTTCATTTATCCCACGAAGTGTGGTCATTTTTCCCTTTTCACCGTACTCAAATTCCCTTTTGAAAAACCACGATACTTTTTTGCGTCAAAATTCGGTTTTTAAAAGTAAAATTTGTATTATTGCGACAAAGAAAATCATCTTTAGTATAAAAACCACAGTTGGAAACATTAGTTTTTTAATACTAGAACATTTTGATAAAAGACGAATTACATAATGAAATTTCAGCAAAAATTTACAGTTTGAATGTTTTTTGTTAGATTCCTGAAATTCCCACGATTTTGGAGCTTTTCGCTTTACCCCACAGAATGCTTTTCGATCGTCGAAATTCCCACAGAAAGAGATAAATCCCCCGATATAATAACACTGGCATGTGGAATTCCGATTCAGTACAGTACAGGAAATACATAATGATTATTATGGATGATTATTGATATTGATATTTGATAATTCAGTGCCGTGAAAGTCTTTGCTAAGTTTAGACGTTTATTTTAATCGGAAATGTCCATCATCGATCTGATATCTTTCGAAAACCCCGTCTTCAAATCCTTTGCGTTTTGGAGCGGAGTTCTTGCAGTGAAAATGTTATCAATGTCATTATTGACAGGTGCTCAGCGTTTTAAGAAATTGGTAAAGAATATTGGTACATAATGTTCTTTGAACTATATTAAATTGCATGTGCTCTTTATTGAATGGGAATACCTATATTAGTGTCAAGTGTCAACTTCAACTACCTACTCGTACAGTCTCGACTTCTCTACGATAACCTAAAAGTTTGGAAATGTGACGTTGAAGGTGGAACTACAAAAAATCAATTTGTCGGTGTGCTTTATTAAATAGTACCTAACATAATAATATTATAATAATCTTATATAATTCTAAATTGGAGAGGGCAAAAATAAGAACCACTTTCGATTTTCACTACCTTCAACACAGCACATTCGCTTGATTTTTTTTATTGCTATTAAATTCAGGCCATCAATTTTGTTTGACCCCTTTTTTATCTTCTTTTCAAGCTAAGCACATCACCTATGTTTCCATGTCTACCCATAAAAATATAGGTTATCGATGTGGTTTGACAAGTTTATCGCTAAAATGAATATGAATGAGTGGAGTGGAGAACTTAAATTATACATTATACCATTGATTATATACATAAAATCATTGAATGAATATAAACTCAATGATTATACTTATACCTACCTAATTGCTAGTCGTCGTGCATCACATCTTTTTCACTGTGGTAAACAAATCAAAGTACGAACACAGTGAATTGTCATGCCTGTATTTTGTTTATGGTGTCAGTGTCATATGTCATTATGTATGAAGTTGAAGTATGAGTGTTAACAGCGTTGCCAGACAGTCAAAATATTTCCCCACAAATAAATCATACAAAAAAATATAAAATCAATGCTGCCAACTCATACCAACCATGGGGGAATGTGGTAGAGTTCGGGAATACCACATTTTAAGATAACTGAATACTATTGTTTGGTTATTATAAATTTTTAAAATAAGATTAACATAGGTAATTTGTTTAGTTAATAATTATATCTAAATGAGATGTTTTATATACTAGAAATATATTAGGACAAATATTGTTGTGTATTTTCCGCTTTTGAATATCATTAACTTCGATTTCATGTGTACATTTTTCCTTAAATAACTGAAGAAAAATTGCTCAAAATATTTTTATTTTCCTACAACCATTCTGCAGTAACCATTTTTCATAAATATATTCAGCAAAAGTGCACTTATTCCTAAAATAAAGTACTATTCACACGTAGAGAATTATTTCAAATTTAACGGACAAAATTCTATGAAAGCTGGCAGCAACTTTGCTTTGTTGGTAGCGGTTGGCAGCATTGATTTTATATTTTTTGTATGTTTTTACATGTCACACGGATTCTAAATTGACATAACACCGATAGGAAAACAAAATGGCGAATTTGAAAAAAAAAAAAAAAAAAAAAAACTGAGGGGGCCAGCGGCAAGAGGATTGTGAGTTGGGGGTCTCAGTATTTTCTCTGTTGGGAACTTCGAGCATCGTTTACGTATCTATCGTGTCTATAACGTCCGATTGATGTCAATAACGCGCCAAATTTAAATCTTACGGCTGTAGGCTGATCCTCCGCTGTTAATCCAAGATTCAACCCGCTCTCAGACGCTAAGCGTTTTTGAAAAAGATTACCTTTTCTTGAAATTATATAATTGAGCACAAGTTAAGACAGTCTGCCTCGTTCCATTACTCCATTACTTTAACTATATATACTCAAAATGCAGAAATGAGGAGGTACCTACCCCAGTTTCCAAATGCAACATTTAATTAGGCGTGTTGTTAGGTAGACGGAAAAATCGTTTCAAAAAGTATCGAAGGAGCTTTTCTACTTTCTCAAAGGGGTAAAAAGTAAAAACCCTAAAATGTAGTTAAATTCCGCAGTAAGTGTTAAAATGAATTCATTGGTTCAGTTTTTATAGAACTCGAAAGGAATGCGGTCGTCGCCTGGAGAAAGAGATAACGGTGCACCCAGAAAGACATCGTCCATCTGCAGGGCTGTAAAGTAAAATTCTGGCGAAATTAGGTTAGGATTTAGGAGTCTGTTGAAATTTTCTTTCAACTGTGATCCCTGCAATTTGGAACCAATGACATTTGATTTGCCGTTGACATATTTTACAGCTCTATGGTCTGCTCTTCAATGGACAATTATTTTTTCTATAGAAGATGCGCTCGTAGTCTTTCGCTTAGTCGCATCCCCATATACCTATAGTTTTGAATATGTTTGTGTTGTGTTTTCGCAGAAGTCCAAGAGCTGCAAAGGACCTTTCTCTTGCTTTTAGACATTCAAGATCAAACCACCTTTGCTTACATAGATCTTTTCTCCTTGATGACTCATTTGGTGTTGCGTTCTTGATTATTTCTGTGAGGTCGTCAACGTTTATTTGTGTGTTTGATGCTTTCAGCGTTTATATTTCTCTGGAAAAGAGGAGTTAGGTTTCCTTTCCAAACCAATTCCTTTGATTATTGGATAGGATTGCTACTGCAACTAGTTTAAATAAATGATAATAAATAATTATGTATTTTAATTTTTCAGACATTCGCCAATCCAGAGGATGCTGTTTTTCAGAAAGCCAAGGTCAAGTTCGATGACCCAAATGTGGAACGTGTTCGCAGGTATGTTACGCCTTTCGCTTGTTCAACTACAGCGTAACTAATCAAATGTCTTCCTTAGGGCACATCGTAATGATTTGGAAAATATTTTAGTATTTTTCCCAATTGGTCTACTGTATGTATTGACCAACCCATCGGTGTCCTTGGCTGTGAATCTTTTCCGTGTCGTTGGTATTGCTCGTATTGCGCACACTGTCGTGTATACGATATGGGTGATTCCACAACCAGCTCGTGGATTGTCATTCTTTGCAGCCTTCCTTGCCACCGGATACATGGCACTACAAGTTATCATTAAAGCCGTTTAAGCTGTGTTTTTTTCACGTTTAAATGGTATTATAAGGAATGTTAATTTTTTTGTACACGCATAGTATATATTTTTTTTATATTCAAATAAACCACTTGTAGGAATTGGAAAGCGTTCTTGTCTGTGTCATTTTTAAGGTCCAATAAGTTTCATGGACATGGACATGTAGGTAGGGCTCTGAACGTTTGCAATTTGCCGATAAAAGCGGCCTAATAGAGCTCAAATAAAAACTCCAAAAAGCTTCGCCTAAACAAAGCCCTAAGTAATGTTGAATGCTCAAATTTTTAGCGTATTTAAAAAAGTCTTAATCACACGCCTCTTATAACAGTTTCGCCATCAATTTTTTTCAGATTTTGCAGTTTTTTAATTACTTCATTTCGAAACGCCCCTTCATCCATTGCATCACAAAGCGGATTTCCCAGAAAGCTTATCTCAACCAAGCTTGAAGCTTGTCCCATTCTATTAAACTCACTCCAATCTTTAATAGAATTGTTGGATACGTAAAAAACTTTAAGCGCTTTCATCTGATCAATCGGTTTGAGTTTCTCTATCATGTTATAGCTCACCCAGAGTTCTTCCAGCGTGTCACTGAGGACTTCCTAGAAGATGGTATCAATTTTAAGAAATGTCCTATAAACAATTAACCCATCGCAATTACGATTCCTTGGAGATTCTTTATGTGGTTTCTAGCCAGCGACAGGATACGCAAGTTTTTCATTCCACTTATACCGGTGATGTTTTCAATCATATTTGTAGATAGGCTCAGTTTTCTGGGATTAAAATAGTGAAAAGATATAGTAGCTTTTCCATTTATGCAGTTCATCTAAAATTTGACTGGTCATACCTGCATTTGACCAGAGTAGATAGAGTGCTGTCCATTTTTTCAATTGGTGGCCATTGGAATTGCATTCCAATATCTTCAACTTCAGTAGCAACTTTGTTGGTTTTTTCCTCCCATAATTTTAGAGCATCTTTTATTGAAATTCCCTTTGACATGTTTCTTGTTTAATGAAAATAAATTCAGCGGAAGCATTAATTCAAAGAATTTAAATTTTGATTTCTTATTCTAAATTCTTAAGAACAAGTAGTATTCCCCAGAAACACGAATAAGGATAAGGATTCTCTTCCTCAGTAGTTGCAATTACTACCGAATGAAAAACTTCGATCCAATACCCAGTTCGGCCATCCAAAAAAAGAGCAAGCGCATCGCCAATCCTACAAAAAAAAACTCAGCATTGCTCCGCTCCCATCATCGCACGTGAAAAAGACCACGGTGTATATAGCTGTAGGTGAAGCCCATAAAAAGGAGAGGAAATTGAGTAAAAAAATAGAAAGTTACGAACCATAATAATAAAAAAGTACAAAACGACACCGTGCCTACATTTCCGTGAAAAACACCAGGCACTCAGCAAGACCAGCTGTGCAATATTTCTGCTCGATTTCTGCTGTATATCAGCCGAAAGTATGCAATAACGTCTCAAAAACATTTTATCATATTTTTAGGAGTATGTGCAACACTTCCTGCGCATACGGGTATGCAATGCTATCTGATACTAAGCTCACTGCACACTTTCAAATGGATAATACAGTGCACTCGGGAAAATGTCAACTAATTAAAACCGCGGGTGTTGACGTTTAAAAAATTGTTGACGTTTACGAATGTAAAATTTTTAAATAAAAAACATCTGCTTTTAAAAGTTTTTATTAATTATAAACTAAAACAAAACATAAACAAATTCAAAAAGGAAACAAAAAAGGCATTCAACACAAATAAAAAGATAATACGTGCAGTTGCAACTACTTTTCTACTCTTCTTATAAGGGGAATCACCAATTTCAGAAATGATTTCATAAAATAAATGTGTGTGTGTACAAATTTGTGTATTTTAACTGCTACTAAATTCAAAATGTTGTTTTATTCAGAGTTGACGTTTTAGAGCTTTGTGGTTGGGTTGACGTTTTAGAGTAGGCAATGTAAAAAAAAGAGGGTTGACGTTTTGGGATGTTGACGTAAACAAGCGTTGACGTTTTCCCGAGTGCACTGTAATTCAACTACTTGGAGTATCCAAGGGGCGCCGGGCATAGGTGATGTTTGATTTTAGTGGGAATCTGTACAGTTGTATCCCAATTCCCAATGGCTATTTCTGGTGGGATGGCTTTTGTCAAGAGTTTTGTATTTGTGTTCTGCCTAATTGATGTAGAGCCCCGGAGGAGCTGGAGTGAATAAGAATGACTTATGACCGTCGATTCATGACATTCAATTCGATAATCGTCGCGGCGAATAAGTAATTGGAATGAATGGGCACATTCAAAAATTTAGTTACCTTAAGTCGACGAGATTGGGCTGGAATAGATGTACCCTGAGCACAAAAACTAGATTGCTCATTAAAATCACTTGTCTTACGTCAGAATATAAGAACTGTCAACTTAGTACTCAGTCACGAAATTCGAAACTTATAATCGTCGGCTACACCTATATAGACGTCAACTGAAAAAAATATGTTCATGGGATCCATCTAGGCCAATCAAAACTGAGACACATCAAGTCAACCAACTGCTTTCAGACTTACTAAACCAGATACCTACCTGCTTGAACTTCCCCAATGGCTTGTGGAAGAGGACCAGTGAAATCGACAACAGAAACAAGTTCTATGGTCGCCTGTTTTTGGGCCTCACTCTCCCACTGTGGCTTAGTGGCTAGTCGACCATAGCGAGGTATCCGTCGGAACGGAAAATTCTGCGATTTTAAACGATTTGGAGGATTTTTGCTGCGAGGTATACTCTGGAACAACTGCTCGAAGAATTTTTTCTTTAATTTTTGACAGTTAAGTTCCGATATCCTGGACAAAAATTGCTGGCGTAATATGTTTTACGATTTGCAAAGCGCCATCGCAATTGTAAATCGGCCCTAGCGAGGTATCCGTCGGAACGGAAAATTCTCGGATTTTATACGATTCGGAAGATTTTTGCTGCGAGGTATACTTCGGAACAACTGTTTGGAGATTTGTTCCGACATTTTGTAACGCATATCGGCGAATTACGTTAAAGTGCGATGAAGTGCATTTTTTTGTTAAATTTTTGACAGCTAGGTTCCGATATCCTCCGACAAAAATTGGTTGCGGAATTTGTTTACGATTTGGAGTGCGGTGCGGTGCGCCATCGCAATAGTTTATTTCTCTTCCGAAATCGGACACCTCGAATGGAATTTGAGCTTCCGAAAGAGTGTGCGTTGCGGAGAATTTTCCGTTCCGACGGATACCTCGCTAGGGCCGAGTGGAGGGGTGTCAGCTTCGATACCCCGAAAAACACCAATTACATCTTAAGATTTTTTCCACTGCGCCATCTCCTGTGAACGTCTGACAAATATCCGAGAGTATAACTGTCGTGAAGGAGCTTCTCAATTAGCCGTTTGTACTTGGCATAAAATTGTAGATCCCTTCCATTCGTCCCAAAAATGGAAAACTCACACAAAACGAATGGGTGTGAGAAGTGAGAAGCTAGGCCTAGGGTCCCTACGGACCTGTTGCGCCAACTATATTTTTTTTTACAATTTTGAAAAGGGTTGCAATTTTTGAAAATAACCTCAAAACTCCGCATGAGATCATCCAGCAAGTCTAGTAACTGGCTGCCTCTTAGCCAATCCGCTGCCAAAATGCAGTGTCTATGTGTTGAACTGAAATTCGTACATAATCAACATGTTCATCGCAGAAAGGGGGTTTAGATGTTGATCGCAGAAAGGGTGTTTGGCAAACTTGCTCCGGTTTCGACCAACAATAGTGATATTTCTTCAAAAGTACTTAAAGCTTTTG
The DNA here is from genome assembly GCA_946477585.1 of Cheilosia urbana. Classification (NCBI taxonomy): domain Eukaryota; kingdom Metazoa; phylum Arthropoda; class Insecta; order Diptera; family Syrphidae; genus Cheilosia; species Cheilosia urbana. Next base: position 9,174,787 of record OX297854.1, on the reverse strand, counting down.
ATGATCTGGTGATCTTCAGCGGCAACTTAGCGCCATCGATAACACCTCTGTTCTGATCACCTTTGTTGTGGGTCAACCTACTGTCACTCGAAACACTGTTCCGCCAAAATGTATTTTTAAATGTATCCACCATTTCGTTGTCCATACTGAATCATCAAACAGTTTCGCCGAAGCGGCAATTCGCCGAAGAAAACACTCGCAAGTTATTTAAATATTTTTTTCTCATATTTATTTACGTCTGTTTTGTTGTATCTTTTTTTCTGTTTTTTGTTTTCTGACTTTCGCTTTCACATTTATCTACAAAAATGTTTTGTGTTTTTTTTTTTTCATAATTATAATAATTTCTTTTAATTTAAATTACCTTACATTACAAGTTTTCTTTCATAATTACTTTAGATATATTTATATATGTATATATACTGCATTGAATTAAATAATAATAATAAATGGTTACAATTACAATAATAATTAAAAATGTATTCTTCAATGATGATTATAATAATAAGTAAATATTATTCTGTTTTATTCTTTCTCTATTAACTGGTATCTATTTTTTTGCATTTGTTTTTGCATTTGTTTTCATTTTTGCTCTATTTTGAATTCACTTTCGCTTTGTGTCAGTTGATTTCCTCGTTAAATAGTTGTTTTGCTCCTTCTGTTCGTCGCGGCGGTATGAAAGAGGGAGAGAGTGTGTTGTCTTGAAATTGTTTATGCGTGTGTTTTGGCTCTTAATAATCAGAATCTTAATCGTTTTGTTTTTAAATACTTTTGTTTTGTTTTGTTTTTTGTTTAACAATAAATAATAGTTTGTTGTTGTTTGTTTTCTTCTTCATAGCAAATTTTCTGTTTTGTTTTTATATCCTAAATAGTTTAAATTATTATGTTCTAACTCTCTGCAATGTGTGGCCTGAAGTCGGCGCGGCGCAAGGGCGAGAGAGGGTTCGTCTTCGCTCCCCTTCTCTAGTCCCTAAACATACATATACACTTACTTTCCTTTATACACGTTTTGTTAATTATTTTATAGTCTAATTGGACTCTCTCTCGCCCTCCTTGGATGCTGCTGTTGTTGCAGTTACGATACACCCTCTAAGTCCTAGTCCTTAAGTCTACCTCAATAAAAACGAAAACAACAAAATGATAAATAAACCTTTACATCATTTTATATATATATAATATACTTGTTATGTATAAAATTATAACATTTTGCTTGTGGTTTTGTGTGTAGAGTGTGTGTGTGCTTTTCTTTTTTCCTTTTGAATTAAAAAATATATTTATATATTTATATCGAAGAGAAGAGCCAGTGGTGATGCTCCTTCTTTCCCTAAGTTTTAACTGGTTTTACATAATTTTTGGTTACAAAACAATTTTGTTCATATTTACAGCAGGATATCTTACAAAAGTTTTTTTTTTTCATTTTTTTTTTCTTCGGGTTTTTACAGAGAAAGAGCAGGGTCAACAAATTAAAACGAAAAAGCTTTTTGTGTTGCTTTACGTTTTCTTACAGACTAAAGAACTATCTACACAATGAGAATTTATTTAAGTTTAACAAAAAAAAAATATATATGCATATATATATTTATACGAGCTTGTCCTATTGCATCTCTCTTATAATACATTTGGGAGACCGCATATTGCGGTCCAATGATCGATTGGGAGAAGATCATTTTTGGTCTTTATAACACTGGAGGGGGGGTGGAGAAGGAATGGGAGTGGATGGGGGCTTGGGGGAGGGGCCTTACAAACTAAAAGTATGTACAAAATATCCTTACACAGATAATTTATAAAGTTTTAGTTTATTTCATTTCGTCTGCAGCCTATCATCGGGCTGGTGCGGTGTCTTCTTTTTTGTGCATATCCACGGAGACTTGCATGCCCTGCATATGTGGTGGCGGTTGTTGGGGTTTATGCGATACCTGTTGCATTCGATGGTGGGGTGGTGGCGGTCCCACCGCCGGCGGAATAGGACTGGGCTCTTTGCCGCGAAGATGTGCTGCTGATTGCATGGCATACATGCCCATTGCTTTGGCACGTTCCTCTTCGTGGCGGAATGCTGCTTCGACGAGCGGGTTGTAGCGCAACATCTGTCCGTATGGATCGCGGTATGGGTCCATGGTCCAACCGCCGCCGCCGGGCGGACCAAAGTGCGAGAGTGGTGGACCGCCCATTGAGGGTGGCATCATTGTGCGTGATAAGTGAGGTGGTGGCGGTAGTACATGTGCTCCATGACGGCTTGTCATGAACGGATGATGAGCGGCACTGGCCGCCTGCGCAGCGGCCAGACTTTGATGGTAACGTGAGTCAGATCGCATCATCATTTCTTGTTCTTCTTTTCGAGTGTCGATTCGTGGATGTTCCTCCTTGATTCGGATGTCGGGACCGTCAGCAGAACCATTTCGCAGGGGCGAACGATCGCGAGCTGCAGAATTGGCAGCGGCGGCCGCAGCAGCTGCTGCTGCCATTTTAGAATTCTCATTCATACGCTGCTGTTGGATCATTCGTTCGCGTTCCATTTCTCGGCGCTCCATTTCGCGGCGTTCACGTTCTTTGCGTTCACGCTCGCGCTCTCGTTCACGTTCACGTTCCTGTTGTTCCCTTTTCAGTTTTTCCTCCTTCTCCTTGCGTTCGCGTTCCTCACGCTCCCGGCGTTGTCGTTCGCGTTCCCGATGTTCACGTTCGCGTATTTCACGCTCCCGCTCCCGTTCCCGTTCTTCGGCTTCTCGGCGAGCAGCATCGAGCCCAGGATCGGGCTTGAGAGGCCACGCTCCTTGGCCTGGGGCAGAAGGATAGCCGACTGTTCGCTGAAGACTTCTACAAAAAGGTAATCACATTAGAGCTCAGGTTCTACCACACGAATTAAAAAAAAAAAAAACTTACGTTCTCCATGGATCATGGATAGTGGCACCGATTGGTATATCTCGACCAAAGTGCGTCAAGCCAGCGAAACCAACAAACGGTCCAGGATATCGGCCGAATGGGGACACTGCTGTACCTAGACGATATTCAAACGCCACAATAAAATATTTGTCATATACCCCCTCTCAATCAACACTTACCCAAGTGACCGGGTGGTGCCCCTAAGAAACTCGCCGAAAGCTGAGACGTTTCGAATGGCGATCGCCCAGGCAAACCCGATGGATAGCCAGGTGATGGCTGCATTTCATTAGGACGATGCAAACCGGAAGCTGCTGCTGCCGCAGCAGACGACTGAAACATATGCGATGGAGACCGCAACATTTCGTTCATCGATGCTGGCGATGGCTTCAGGCCTAATGGCTGTTGGGCACCTGATCCTGAAGAACTGTTTTGATTTCCAGAAGCAGCTGCTGCGGCGGCCGCTGCGGCTGCCGCCTTGTCAGGATTTTGCTTATTTTGGTGGTAGTAGATCTCCCACGCTATTCTCACATGCATTGCGTTCCATCGACCGGTTTTCTAAAGAAACAAAACATAGACACAATCGAATAAGTTGATTGGTGGTGTTGGGTTAGCTGCTAGATTGTGCTAAGCATAGTTAGCCAACCGACACACAGAGGAATTACACGGAGATAGGTATAGAGAAAGACAAAATGGCATACATAGATAACTGAAAATTAGTACAAACAATGGATGATATGAGCTAAAAAAATATAAGTAAGTACTTGTCTATTAAGAAAGCAAGTAAAGAAAATTTAGTAGTTTATAGGAGCTCGCAATGTGTTACGAATTGTTGGAACAAAGCGGGATATAAGCTCTGTCACGTCAGTTTTGTTTATCGCATTCTCAAGAGGAATATAGAACTGCCCGAAGAGTCTTTTAACGGAAGTAAAGTCCAACCAGATTGTTGAGTTTTCCTTCACTCATATTGTCATCGCTGCTCCGATAAATACTGTCCAATCAATTTCGTAACACACTGTACAATATCAACAATCGATGGGTGGAGGTAAGGTTAGGGAGGGAAATTAAAATTAAATCAGAAACAAACTTAAACCTACCATTTGCTTAGGCTTATTGGGATCAACGATCTGGGTCGGTTGCTGCGAAACAAAATGAAAGAATGAATGAGTGTTAGCGAGATGATTTTAGATTTTTTTTTTTTAATTTTGCTTCATTTTGATTCAAAAGTTGGCGTGTAAAATTGTAAATAGCGATGATATAAAAGTGAACGTGTCCATGTGTTTTTTAATGACATTTTGATGACGAACTAAAGACCAATTATTCACCAAACAAAAAAACCAAACAGAGACCAAAAACAAAGAAAGTATAAGAGAAACCAACAACAACAGAAACTAAGGTGGTAGTAAGTACGAGTTGTTGCCTCGCGTAAACACTATACGCCGCCGATCGCACAGTATTGCTTGGGCGTTTATAGTGAATTCCATTCTTTGCGCGAATATACGTGAGAAATTGAATTTACTATAACCCACGCGTGAGAATATACGTCGTTACAATCAAACTTACCTTGGGAGCAAAAGATGGCAGATGGCTAGGAGGCACAAACGGTGTCGGACCACCGAGTCCGGGGTGCAACAGACTGGGTGAATAGCCCGGGTAACCAGGTATACCCAGACTGGTCCTATAGAAAGGCGAATCAACGGCACCCATTTTGGGTATATCCTTGAAAAGAGGCGGGGGAAATAATGAAGAAGCGGCTGGTGGCGGTGCAGCCGGTAACAGCTGTTGATGCTGATGTTGATGCAGGTGCGTGTGCTGATGCTGATGATGATGAAGTTCTTGCCGCAGGTATGTGGGTGGTGGTACTGCCAAACCTGAACGATCCAGGAATCGGCTGTCCAGTTCACGACGAAGGAGATCTGCTTGATCAGCTGAAAATAATATACAAAAATTGTAAATTAGAAAAAAGAAATTTGTAATGCAATGTTCACAGATGTACAACGGTCAGGATTTAACTACGATGTGAGCAAGCACGCAAAGATGGCGTTTCGTAGCGCCTATAAACAAATGCTTGTGCTTTAGAAACAGACTCAAAACGCGATGGTTTTTAGTTATACATTTGAGTTGAAATGACAAGTCGGCAAATGTGTATTTTGCGTTTTGAAACGTATCTATCGCTACTTACTTTTACTTGATTGGAAGAGAGATTCAGCGGAAAAGGGATGTGGAGCAGTCGATGCAGAGCTAACTGATACCGGCGGTGGTAGCGGCGCAGCAAACAGCGGCGGCTGAAATGTGGAATGCGTTGTTGATGCTGACGAATGGTGCGGCGATACAGAGTTTGCTCCACTTGGAGGTGCCTGCTGTTGCTGTTGTTGTTGTTGGGCTGGAGGAGGTGTAGGTCGCGTGACTGTGCTCGTTGTTGCTGGTGAGAGTTGCGTCGCACTGGTTGTGCTGCAAAGAGAAGGAAATAAATACAATGGCTCAGATTTTGTGGATCATTTGCGAACTTACCTTGATGCCCAAACAGAGTTCTTCGGCGGATATGGTAGACTAGAAGGAGTGGCACCAATCGATGTGGGTGGCAGTGACAGGGGCGAGGATGTCGCACCAATGGAGCCACTACTACTACTACTACTGTAATGTTGCAGCGATGGCGATGGTCCAGCTTGTGGTGCACTACTGTACGGTACACCACCGCCCGGCGTCGTTGAGGATCTCGATAAACTGCTTACATTACTACTGTAAGGACAGAGAAAATTCAATTAGTTTAAACTATATGATGAGATTGCGTATTGAGTAAGCTCACCTATAACTATCCCTTTCCCGATTCGGACTATGTCCTCTCGGCGAATGAGTTCGTGGAATCACAGACGATGAACTGTTCGCCCCAAGTGCAGCCACTGAGGCATGTTGTGGTGGCAATTGATGCTGCTGCATTTGTGCCTGCTGCTGCATATGCATTGCATGTGGGTGCCCTTGCAGCTGCAAAGGCGATAGCTGCACCTGATGCTGCGCGGCGGCTTGCTGCTGCTGATGATGATGCGATAAAGATGCCATTTGCTGCTGCTGCTGTTGCCGCTGTAGCTGCTGTTGATGCTGATGTTGGTGTTGTAGCTGCGCACTCAATGATGACTGCTGATCCCTGAGAATGCTGCCTGGCGGTAGATTTTGTTGCTGTTGCCCACTACTGCTACCACTGCTGTTCGGTTGCCCACCCATCATATGAGAAGGTGGTCCATATGGCGATTGCGATTGTTGTGGGTGTTGTGACGATGGTGCAATGCCATGCGAACCGCTCTGTCCGGGCGACTGTGGCGGTAAACCGTTATTGGAGCCGACCATCATACCGCCGCCACTTGACGGCGTATGCGGTCGCACCGACTTCGAGACTATCAGCGGCGACTCCCGACTACTAGTCCGCGAGTCAATGGTTCGCGGAGACGCCGTTGGTGATGGCACTGCCGGCGGCAGATACGGACTATGATGCAGATTGTTATACGGTGCATACAGCGGGTAGTTTGGATATGGCGTTCGATACGCTGCCGATGGCGGTATACTGCTACCACCGCCATTCGCTGCGATGCTGGCGCCATTCATTGGTGGCGCTGTTGCCGTATGCACTGCACCGGTCGCAACTGCTGGGCTATTCGTTCGGCCGCTAGCCGCTGCTGCACTATCCAAACCGGGATGATGAACGCTCGGGGCAATTGGGGGCGGTGCAGCGGGAGCAGTCGCTGGCGGCGGCTGTGGCATCGGTACTGACAGCGATCCAGGAATAGGTTGTACTAAATTGCTGCTATTGTTGCTACTGCTATTATTATTATTATTATTACTTAGGCTACTACTGGTGCTGTTGCTGCTGCTGCTGTTATTGCTGTTGGCCGATATCTGCATTGGTTGTGGCGCCTGCGTCAATTGCTGCATTTGTTGTTGGTGTTGCTGAGTTGATGGTGATGTTGGTGATACTCTAGAGCTGCTGATCGGATGCGATGTTGTAATCGATGGCGGCATTGACGTTGCAAAGCCATTGGCCAATGTAGTAAGCGGTGCTCCAACTAGATTGCTAATGCCCGCTGAGGAGTGTATCGAGCCAGATGGCTTTGGAGATGCTGACGTTGCCGTTTGAGGAGAGTGTGGCAGCTGCTGTTGTTGTTGTTGCTGTTGATGCTGCTGTTGTAGTTGTTGTTTATTGCTTGGCGATGAGGTTGTTGTGCACGTTGAAGGAATTTTCGAAACTACAGCTGGTAGAGGTTTAACTAGACCCGCTGACGGTTGACTTGAGATCGGCAACAGATGTGTGCTTATCGGACCATTTGACACCTGAAATCATAAAGGAAAATGCGAAGTTTAGTAATCTGCATCATTGAACCAATTTTAGTGTTAGATATTTAAAAATATTTTTCAGTGTGCGCTGACAACTGTGTGTGCGATAGCCCTGGTAAGCTCTAAGGGGCGATGATCGACTATGGTTGATTATGAATTTAACAAGTACCCCTTACCCCTACAACAAAAACCAAGTCTTTAGAAACAAATCGAATACGAGGTGTTCTTCGCTGCCATTGTGGGGTTTGGTTTATCAGGTTCCCAGGGATCCTTTGAACAACACTGACCGCTACAATGCGCCATTATTTTGTCGGTGAATTACCGACCGTGTCTGAAACCAGCGGCACGTTATGCGTAAATTCGACAAGATGTGCGCTTCGACTAAATGGTGTGCGTTAAGCCTCAGAAGCTGCGAAACAATAGTCGTTCCATTTAGTAATGCACCAACTGAATATAAACATGTGCGAATGCTGTTTGTGCATCAATTAATCAATTCAGAGATTTGGAATACAAAACTTTTAAAACTCCCTCCCATTAGCTCTAATTTTACTGTTTAATGATTCCATAATTTTCCACAGAGAGGCCAGAGAGAGTGAGAGAGAGAGAGAGAGTGCGCGCAAACAAGTTTATCCCGCACACATTTTCGTTACCGTAAACTATGCAAACAGATAATTAAAACATCTCTCTGCACGGAGCAGAAACGAACGAAGACTTGATGATTACGATGATGAAACTAATACTCATTAGCGTAAGCGCTATCTGTGATTAGGTTAGCGGCGTCACGAAATGCCGACAGCAAAGTATATTCATCTTTCACACAACCCCTTGGTGTGCGCTTAAATAGAAAACCTAGAAAACGAGTTAATTAGCAAACAGTAATTGGTTTCGCTAGAGGAGATTGGAATATTATGCAAAACCTCGCGCGTACGCGGGGAAAAGGTGTGCCAGGACATTCGAAAAGGGATTTCAACTACCGAGTTATCAAATTAGCATTATAAGCGCCGCGTTGCAGGGGCTATATTCGGTATTCGTCATCCTGCCTCGCCGGTCCCCATCTGCCGCAAAAGCAACGGAAAATTCTGAATGCGTAGCCGCCGGGCCATACTCCCGGCCTCATAGCATCTCAACAACAACAACAACACCACCACTACCACCGACAGCAGTGCTGCAGCGAAATAAAAAAGAAGAAATCCCAAAATGGATTCCACACCGACAACGACAACAACGTCGAGAACGACGACGACTACCACCACCACCACCACCACCAATTTCAATGTTCATTCATTCCTTCATCCAGCTCCAGGTTTGGCGAACATCATCCTCGTCGTCGTCGTCGTGCACATGGATATAAAGTAAAATCCCCAAATGGGAATCTGTTTGTAGTTCAAATAATTGCTTTGAATTACAAATGGCGCAACGAGACGTCGACGACGTTATAGCGGCAGCAGCAGTAGCAGCAGCCATCATTGGCATGGAATGAAAATTGCTCTACGACGAGTGTGCTGTGTGCTCTGTGCTTCTGCTGCTGCATACACAGGGGTCGTTTAAAATGCTCCATCTGTATGCGGAGGGTTAGAGGCGGATAAAAAGGGATTGTAGATAGCGACAGAATTGTGGAGAGGTATTAAAACAAAATGGTTCCTGTCTCGGTAGTTCCTGTTCCGGTTCGTTTTTCACTCTCCATATACCTCCTCCCATTCTGTGCAGTCTGTGTAGTCGACATCCACGTCGCTGACGATGACAACGAATTTTAATCCTCCAGAGGGGTTGATTGTCGGTTTTTGCACGCCTCACACCCCCTCCATGGAACACAGCGTGAAAATCAGTCGAGGTAAATTGCAAAATCCCAAGTTAGTTGCATATCCACTTAATCGGATGGCGGAATTGTTTTTACAGTAAGTGCTCGCTGAGAGCAGAACGATACGAGAACGAGGTTGCAGACGACTCTCTAAAGTCTATACAGACAAAGATAATCAAATGATATTGGTAATGCGATTAATGTCCGAAAGCGGACAGCGCCGGATTATTGCCGGAAGATTGATGAAAACCGATTTAATCGAGAATGCCGTCTGTTAAGTTGGCATTAATTGAAATGGTTTAGCATAAGTGACGCGATATCATTTTGGCAGCAAATGCAATAGAGTGTCGAAGGGAGGTAAATAAAGCGATTAAGAATGTGACGTTTGTAATGCGATGGAGTGTAGTTGGCATTGTTTGTGAAACTGGCAACTGGCAACTGGCAAGTTTGATTTTCCACACGTCGTATCCGGCCCATTATGACATAAAGAATACATTGTAATACCACACATGGAACATGGAATGCCAGCGAACTGTCAATTTTATAAAAAAAAAAAACTTGTAAGGAAGATAGTAACCAGATTTTAGTTTTACATATTTGATTAAGTGTCACCATATCGCTCAAACCGCCCCAGGCACAAAGAAAAACCAAAAAATGATATGTCAGTTGAATTTGACGGTACACGAAATGGTGAAAACAAACAGAACTACAAATGTGGAATTCGCTGACTCGTGAACAGCACACTAACTAAAGCAAACACATTGGCCGCGTTCCACTGCCCGCTAGATGACTAGCGGCATGTCAAACTCCATATAAAAAAAATAGACATTTCCTCAAAAGTGCTAGACGTCTAGCACTTTTTGTGAAATATCCCTTTCAGGGAAATTTCTCAATCTAGCGCAAAACTACCCGCTGCATTGAAAAAAAACAACGACCTTTCAGCAAATCGTTCAAACGTTTACAAAATAAAAGTAAATACGAAGCCGAGCAAGTGTAATTGTGATAAAATTGGTATTAATGTAAATAAAATAGCAATTCAGATATTATTTTTAAAATATTTGTATTATTTCTTTAATTGTAGTGGGGACTTTGCCGCTGCCGCTATTGTTCTAGCGCGAGCGTTCCTTCATCTGGGATATTTTCTGCTAGACATCTAGCGGGCAGTGGAACCCGGCCATTTTATCATCCGCTGGCGCTACAGCTATCGTTCCTCAATTTAGCACGCTATGTGCTTAACATTTAGCAGTCAATGGAACGCGGCCATTCTCACCTCAAACAGTAGGTATAATAATTTCGAAATAAATGACGTAAAAATTACCAAGTCACGGTAGTCACCTCGCACTATATGAACGTAACAAAATATAAGAAAAAAAAAAGAAAAAAAAAAAAGAAAAGAAGAAAACCACAAAGGCACACGTTGCAACTAAATATTAAACAATTCATTTTTACATACTCTTCAAAATCGCTTCAAGTGAATGACACCTGAGATGAGATGATAGAAAAGCTGCAGGGATATTCTCTGCTGTGTTAACGAACAAATAAAAAATTAGCCACAAGCGCAATCTGATTCGGTTTGCGTGTCAGATTTCTTGTTGCATCAAATTACCCAAAGTCACTCTTTCGTAAAACAAAGTGAATAACTATAAAGAAACGGATCAACCACTTGAAACATGAAATAGGGGGCTGAGGCTATTTCGAGGATCACCATAAATTTATTCAATGAATTTCGTTCCACTTGAGAGATGAGGGCAATTTTTTTTTCTTCTTCTTCGTTTACAACTACACAGCATTGCGGTATTGTAAGCAAATAAAGGTGCTACTTGACCGCCAATTTGTATGTCATATCATTAATGTAGAGCACTGTACTTGAGTGTGAGAGGAGAGCCACAAGGTGTATGAAGTATGATGGATGGAGTGAAATAAAATACATATTGGGTCGGGGGAGTCATAGTTATTCGAGTAAAATGGAATAATCAAACAAACTGTAAGTATGTAGTACATGGTGAGAAAAAATTATGGTTCCACAGGGTTGGGTAATTGGCTGGATACTTTTTTGTTCCACAATCAGAGTGGTTGTTTAATTTGCTGGAGTATCTTGAGCAGGGCTACCAATTTACTTCATATGTAGTAGATCTACTTCATTTATTGATTTGTATGCATCTGCTACGTAGCAATTTATTTCTTCTTCGTTTCGACTCATTTTTATATAACGTTTAAAATTTAATGTAATATGTTGTAACCGTATTTAATAGTAGCATGTTTAGTGGACGCACTCAGCCTCTTTGACTCGAGTGGCGCCATCTAGCATCTTTGTGAATTATCGATTAAGAAGAAAACCGGAGCTAACTTCGGTTCGAAAAACGAAGTAGCTGTGGCTAACTTTACTTATAATAATACACCTTGTAGAAGAAGTCGAAAACGACCATCTTGTTAATATATAAATAAAAATAATTAATCAAATCGTTCTTTCAATGTGTTGTATTGATTCATTTTTGCATCAAGGGTTATTTGAATGATCTGAATGCACTCATCGCAAAAATCTACTACAATTTGCCTTCAGTTGTTGTCCAAACTGTCAAACTTCTTGTCATTGGGGAGAATTAAGCTGAATGAAACAAAAAGTTCCTATTTAATTTAAAATAAACCAATGTACTATGTAACTATTAATTTGTGAAATTATTCTTTAAAAACTGTAATTGTTAAACGAAAAACTAGTCAATATTATGTTTTCGTTCTGCATATCAAATAAATTAGTTTTTTTTTCATTGTCTGACACACTTTTTTTCCAATCTACCTCGTTTTTCTGTGCGCTTTGCTACACTTTCTGGGCTCAACATTGGCAGCCCTGGTCTTGGGAGTCTTTTTAGTGAGATTTGTAGGAGTGAGTTTCTATGCATTTGAGACTAAATTGAGAAGTGCAAGTTCGAGCTGCCAGTTTGACGTTTTCAGTTGGTATTTCATTTTTTATAGCTTATATAGTTAAATTCGGCAGATTGTTTTATTTGTTTCGAATGGTTTTTATACAATACCAATAAATAAATTTCTGTTCCCATGTTTGCACTGACAACATTTTGCAGGAAGACCTATCTCTGGTTGGTATTTTGAAAAAATCAAAATTCATAGATATAGACAGTCGTTCGTTGTATGGGTTTTAAACCAATCTTTTGTGAGAGCTTAAGTCATCTACTAAGCCCAGTTCTTTTAAAAGCTTTACTCTATTCTAAAAACTCTTTTAACGTTTTGCCGTTTACAATAATTTCATTTAACAATATCAGGGATGTTAGTGGAGTTTATATTTTTGAATTTTCGTTTGTCACAAAATTGCTTTTATTTGGTTGGTTTTATGATGCACACACTCTTGCAATCTTCTGCTCGTAAATCCATTTCAAGGGAACAATCCTGATTGGAACTGTCACATTAGAAAACATATGATAATTACAAATTTGACAGATAATGACAGCGCTACTTTTCTTTCGAATTAACGACGACTCTGCATGCCCTTGAGTTTTATGGCCACTTTGCAGTTTATAACCGCTTGTTAATTGTAAAGATTACAAGTTGCAATCTAAATCGGCTTACTAAAAAAAAAAAAAAAACCTAAGCCCCTCCACCTACCGATCCAATCAAAGATTGTGAACTCTGTGCTCTCATAGCACCACTGCTGCTACTTTCGGAGTCAAAATTCTCAAGTTGCTGCTGAAGTTGGCTTCTTATTCCTTCTTCATCTCCGGTTAAGCAGTTCAATTACGCTCTGATTTATGGGCGCGCACACATAATAACCCATAAAATCCATGTCAATTCGCCATAAACGAAAAAAAAATCGAAAGAATACTCGTATTAATGTAATCAGCGCCCGCGCACAAGTTGGTGTTGTGTGTAAACACTTGCGACGTCTTCTCAGAAACGAATGTAAACATTCACAGCACTTGTGCCTCTTATCGTCGTGCTACCACTTGAGAATGCCACTTGACTAGGAGCGCTCTGCTCTTAGTGGATTGAGGCTGCTGCTCAACGGTTAAGAGCAATGCGCTCCAGGGTACACAACTCCAATGGATACGGACAAAATTACCCAAATGCATTACGTATATATGAAGTTGTGTACACATGTCTGTAATAGGTTCTGTAACAAGAGTTACTCTTGTTTATTAGTTTGACCCGAGAGGCCACCGCCCCACAAGGCTCCATCAACATATTTGTTATTCTAATTTCAGTCATTGAACGGATTCTAGCTGTAGTTTGTTTTTATTTTTCGGAAAAGATACCTTTTCTGCGATTATAAAGCTGAAGGGCACTTGCTTACTGGAGAGGTTGCTTGTTTGAGGGGGCTTTATGTGAATTGGGAGTTGTAGTTTTACAAATCCAGGTCCGTCAGCGAAAAAAACTCGGTCGGCGAAAAAAGGCGCTGAATATGGATATTCCTATACCCACTTTACACCTTAAAGTGACATTTCTTATTTAAGACACTGGGAATAGGCACTCGCATAAAAAGAGCCGTTGCTAACGACCACTTATATAGATAAATTTGATAAAGTTATCATATCGACCATTATATTTCAAAATTTAACAACTGACTCGAAGAGGAGATTTTTATTGATATTACGGAAGACAACCAAAATGACAAGTGACAGGATACGCGAAATGTTTCATACTAAAGCTAAGATTAGAAGTGTCATTTTTCCAGGCAAATTATGACATGCCGCCGTCAAAATGACGTAAACACTTGTCATAAATGTGTCATTACGTATGGTCACCTGTCAAGCGTCTAGTCACGCTGGATGTCGCAGCGTACTCTCACGAGAGACACACGAATGACAATAGAAAAGCGAATTTTTGATACGTCAGCATGTAAAAAATGACACGTAATCTTAGCTTAACAGCGTTGCAGATGGCAATGACCAATTCACGACACTCATTAAACATTTGGAAAATAAATGTTGTCACACGTATTCGAATTTGCGGAGTCTATCAAAAAGTGACAGTTCCCTTTATTTTTAAAACTACCATCAATTTATTACTGTAACTAACAAATCTCATTCATAACATGACATTAAAGTGTACACATTTGCGAAATTGCAATAACGTTCGTCTTGTTAATACTAATATTCATCGATATTTCCAATGACAGTTCTTCATCACGACTAACAAAATGCCGAAATATTACGATCTATAAACTAATCGCACATCTCTTTGCGATCAAAAGTAACGAATTGCGTGTAATAATCGGCACTTTCGAATACTCGAATGTGTAGCTGTCAAAATTTTACATGAGTTTTAGTTTCCCGAAGAAAATGTAACTTTTTCGAACGAATTTTGACAAGCAAATTGACTTGTAATTAGTTGATTAATTGTCACATCCCCATTTTAAAATGATTTTGCTTGCACAATAATCCCTGTTACAAATATAGTCAAATTATCACTATTCGGAGATACCATTTTCGAATTTTCGAAGTTGGTAAACTGATTTTCGCATTTGTTCCTGTGCATTTGATTTAAAGCTGAAGGATCTGGATTGTGCACAGAAACTAGGTATGTTCCCTTATAATGCATTCGAATACATTAGTCAAACTTCGTTCCCTTACGCAAGAGTTGGGTTGAAGTGAACGAAGTTGGACTAATATATTCGAATGTATTCGAATGCATTATGAGAACAGACCTACTATCGGAATGGAAAATCGCATGTTGATCGAATTAAATTACAGCAAGGACAAACGTTTTCCATTGGCAGACATTCGATATTAGCACACTGTACTGATCTTTGATTGTCGGGGAGGATTGGTATACAAGCGTACCACGCTATATTCAGTAGGCGATGACTCGCCGCAACTTTGAGACTGAAATAAAAACAGGCATAACTGCCGCGTTAGGGTTTCATGACAAATCTATTCTTTATTTCAAATTCGACTCCTTAAATACTATTTACATACTGTTATACTTATCTGCTATCTTACTTCTACTTACATTAGTGATTATATAAACCTTATTCTAGATTTCCATTGGTCGTACACTATTCCATAGGATCTTATTACTATTGAGTGACTTTCAGTGCAATTGAGTGCATGACACACCAAGCATGTGTGACACATAAAGAATTGAACTCGATTGCACTTCACATATTTCGTCACTTTGTTATTGTTTGGATAGGGGCAGTGGTGCCAATAAGTGGATGCACTACACCCTTACCCTTAAGAAAATTTTTAGGGAATGAATTAAATAATTTATGAACTAAAATTTGTTGTATTTATTTATTGATTGGCTCATATGCTTTCAATAGATTATTATGGACCTCTTTATGTAGTCCGTTATAGTCTATAATTGAATTAACTCCTTTTCTTTCTAATATTTTGAATGGACCAATATATGGTGCTTGCTGTTTTTTCCTATTTTCTACTTTTAGTAATACTAAATCATCTACATCTAAATCTAATCTTTTCTGATAATTTTTGTTTTCATTTAACGCTCTTTTTTCTTTAATTTTCATTGTCATTTCTTTTGCCTTTGCGAGTGCATATTGCAACCTGACTCGTAGCTCGTGAGCATAATTGTCGTAGTCATAAATTTTTGTTTTGTTATTTATGGTGTCGGAGGGTAAGCATGGTAATTTGCCATAAACGAGTTCATATGGTGAATACCCGGTATCGACATGTGGTGTCGTGTTATAAACAAATGTAAAGTATGGGATCCATTTATCCCATTCATTGTCGTTGACAACTGATAACAGAAATTCGTTAAGTACTCTGTGATTTCTTTCAAGTGCACCTATCGTTTGATGGTGGTATGGGGAAGAAAATACTTGTTTTATCTGTAAAATTGAACATATATTTGCTATCAGTTCGTTATTGAATTCTGTCCCTCTGTCTGATTTTAAGATTTTAAAATGCCCATATTTAAGAATAAATTCTTCTACCAAAGTTTTAGCTGTTGTCGTTGCGTCTTTTGATGTCATGGGGTATGCAACAACGAATTTTGTTAGCTCGCACTGCATCGTGAGAATGTATCTTTTTTCGTTTGATAATCTTAATGGTCCTACAGTGTCGATTGACACTACTTCAAAACTGTTGTTGGGAGTGTCTGTTATTGTTTGTGGTTCTTTTGTATGTCTTACTTGTTTATTTCTTGCGCATGAGTCGCAGTTTGTTATAAATTTCTTCACCATTTGGCTCATTTTTCGCCAGATGTATCTTTGTTTTAGTTTTGTTAGAGTTTTTCGTACACCTAAATGTCCGCCGTGTAAAGAGTTGTGGAATTCATCGATGAGTTTGTATTTTGTAATATCATCAAGTATTTGTTTGGGAGCATTGTATATTATGATTTTTAGCTTAGGATTCTGGCCATTTATTTTTATATTTGCATATGCTTCTTTTAATTTTTCTTTTTCAAAATGTTTAAATATATCATCGTTGTTTGTTATAGCTAGCTCATTTATGTTTTCTTTTTTCATTCTGGATGCTAATTTCTTCAGTGTCGACTCTAGTGTCGCTGAGTTATCGTTAGATCCGTTGTCTTTATTAAATGTATGCTTCCTCAAATTCGAATCTGGATTCGTTGATTTATCGCTACATCGCACGTGCACTACATTGTTATCAATAGTAATTTTTGAATTCCTAGCATTTTTATCAATATTAAATTTTAATTTCTTTATATTTCTGACGTCATTAATGGATATACATTCCCAAATTTGAAGTTGATCAGGCTTCTGCTGAGAGTTGCATTTCTCCTTGTTCTTGTCCGTTTTTTCGGACTTGCTCCTTGTGATGATAAATGTTCTTTTTGAGTTTTCATCGATTTCCGAAGGTATTATTTTTTTTAGCATATCAGTATCTATTTTGATTCTGGATAGCGCGTCTGCGTTTGTATTCATTTTCCCGTTTTTGTAAATTATTTCAAAGTCATAGTCACTTATGTCCAATCGTATTCTAGTCATTTTCGAGGATGGATTTCTGTGTGAGAACAGGGATACTAAGGGCCTGTGGTCAGTGACAACAATAAATTTCTTGCCGTATAGGTATGGTCGGAAAAAGTTGATTCCCCAGTGTATGGCGAGTAGTTCTTTTTCTATGATGGGTTTGTTTAGGTCATGCTTCTGAAGTGATTTGCTTGCGTATGATATGGGTAGATCTTTGCCGATTTCGCCTTGTGACAGAATTGCTCCGAGGGCAAAATTTGATGCGTCAGTTGTTAAAATAAACGGTTTATCAAAGTTTGGATACTGTAGAATTGGAGGTTCAATGAGTTTAGTTTTCAATGTATCAAATGCTTGTTGGCAGTTTGTGTTCCAATTGAATTTCGTATTTTTCTTTAATAAAGCATTCAAACTTTGTGCTATTTCAGCAAAATTGGGTATAAATCTCCTGTAGTAGTTACAGAAAGCTATGAAACGTCTAACCTCGTCTGCATTTTGTGGAGTTGGATATTCTTTTATTGTTTTATATTTCTCGGGGTCTGTTTTTACGCCATCACGTGTTATAAGATGTCCTAGGTAAACTACCTTAGATTTTCGTTGTGGTGGTTTAGGCTGCATCCGTAGATGATGATATCGTCTACGTATAAAAAGGCTTCAGATTCTAATCCTGATAAAGCAATGGTTAGCATTCTTTGAAAGCTGTTGGATGAAATTTTTAGTCCGAAGGGAAGTCTCTTGAATTGGTAATGTCCGTTGCATGTAGAAAATGCAGTTTTTGGTCTTGAATCTTTGTGAAGTCCTATTTGGTGAAACGAACTAGTCATATCCAAAGTGGAAAACCATTTCGCTCGTCCTAATTTGTCGAGTACATCTTCTAAACGTGTCAGTGGAAATTTGTCGTTTACTATTTTGTCGTTTAATTTTCTGAAGTCTACCACGACTCTCCATTTCTTTTTGTCTGCAACATTTTTCTTTGGTACAAGCAATAGTGGAGCATTGTATGGACTTTTCGAGTGTTCTATTATGTCATCTCTAAGCATTTGCTCAACCTGTTCTGATATAGCTTCTAGATGTACATGAGGGAGTCTGTAATTTTTTATGTAAATTGGTGTGTTATCCGAGGTTTCTATTTTTTGAGTATAAAAATTGTTTGTTGTTAGCGGTTCATCTTCTAAATGAAAGACTTCTTGGTATTTTTTAAAGATATCGATTAATGTATTCTTTGCATGTTCGTCTTCGCAATTGATTTTTAATTTTTTCATAATCAATTTGAAACGTTCTTCGTTTACATTTTCCTCTCTATATGCTAAGATATCATAATTCTTAAGTGGTTCTGTATCTAACGTAATGTTATTTAATATGACTTCACTGTCGTTTGTATTTAGTAGTTTGATATGTGCCATTCCACTTTTTGGTATTATAGTATTGCTAATGAATACGCCTCGTGCTATTTCTTTGTTTGTAATCAGAGTGTCATCGTTCAGTTGTATTTTGAACGGTTGTATTATTTCCGTTCTTGCAGGTATTTTGATTTTAAGCATGTGCAGGGGTTTTGTTTGCATTGGTAGAGTTATGGTTCTAGTGTTATCGCTTAACGATATCGTAAACGTTTCGTAGTCTATTTTGCAAAGAAATTTCTTGAAGAAATCTCTGCCTAGAATGCCGTCTGTTTCGATAGGAAAATTTTCTTCTACTAATTGGAATTCATGAGGGTATGTGGTTTCACATAGTTGAAGATTAAGTTGTATAGTTCCTAAAGAGTGTATTTCTTCATTTGTTATACCCGATAGCTTACATCTTTTCTCAGGAAAATATTCTTCGTCTTCGAGTTTGGTTGTTATTTTACAAATTGAAATGTCAGCACCGGTATCAATGAGGAAAGTCATATTTTTGTTTTTGTACTTTGCTATTATGAAATTTGTATTTGTATCCGATATTTTGTATATTTTTAATTTTGGCTGTCCGGAGTACTCATGTATTCCGAGCCGTATTCGTTTCCCTCGTTATGGTCAGTGTTTAGTGTTCGTACTCGATGTGTCATATTTCTATATGAACTTCGATTGTTGTTGTTTTGGTTTCTGGAGTTGTTAGAGGTATTGTTTGCATTATTGTTTCTGTTTTGGTGTCGGTTATTGTTCCAATTATTATTGGGTCGTTGTTGGCTTCGGTTATTATTCCAGTTGTTATTGGGTTGCTGTGGGTTTCGATTGTTGTTCCAGTTATTGGGTCGAGGTTGGTTGCGGTTGTTGTTCCAATTATTGTTGGGTTGATTTTGGTTTTGAGGATCTCGTCTGTAATGCATCAAAGAATGAGTTCTTGTGTTTTCTAACTCTGTAGCAAGGTTTACTGCTTCAGTCAGTGACTTGGGTTGTGATGCAAAAATGGTCTGTTTTAGGTTTTCGTTCAGTCCATTTTTGAAGACGTTTAACGCATAAATGTCATTCATTTTTAGTATTACCATTTTCTCTGCTTCAGTTGCTTCATTTCCTAACTCCTCTATTTGTAAATTATTTAGTTCAGCTATGGTATTTAGCAATTTATCCTTAAATGAGCTTACTGAGAGATTTCTTTGTGTGAAATTGGAAAGTGTGTTATGGATTTGGGGTATGGTCATGCTGTTTCTATATTTTTCTTTAAGCAAGTTCTTTAGTGTAGCAAAAGTACTGGGTGTCTGGCTACCTAAAGCTGTTTTTACATTAATTGATAATTTTACTTGGACAACGAATTCAATAAAATCCTGCTTGCATGTGGTTTTTAGTGATTTATCAATTATCTCGACTATTTTTAAAAAACTATCTAGCTCTTTGTAGTTCCCTGTGAATATTGTTATGGCTTTCATAGCCATTCCTAGGTCAAAATCTGCCATATTGGTTTCTTGTTTTAAAGTAAGTTGTTTTAAATTCAATTTTTAGTGCAGTATTTGTCTTATTTTCATCTTCGCTATCTGCTATGGTTTCAAATTTGTCTTTTAGTGCTTTTATTAAATCTAATTTGGACTTTATTGTGTCCTGTTTATATCGCCTTCCTGAACTTTTTTTTATGTTTATCAAAATTGTTTCTAATTGTTTTTTTGTTTCTTCCATTTATTTATTCTTCTTATTATTTATTTACATATACATTTTTTTCAAATTTATACATTACTAATTGTGTTATTTTGTTTGTGCTTGTGCACATAGTTTTTGAAATAATTGTTTATCTTATAAGCTACGTACAATATTATAGAAATTATTATAGCTGTTGCTATTGACTCTGGGATTACACTAAACATGTTAATTTCTTGATGCTCCTGTATGTTGTTTACTACCGTTGCCTGTGATGACGGTTTACTTTGAGACTTTCCCATAGTATGCTTTCTTTTCTTCTCTTATTTTGTTTATCAGCAGGTTTTTCTGCTTTTTGTCCGTGGTGATCGCAATGACGCGGTATAGGTCTGCGATGTTTTGCCTTGCTTTGACCTGGCGTCCTCCACGCGTCCTTTTTCGTGGTTGTTTGGTTGCTTCTTGCTCTCGAAAATTTTGGAGGTTTTTTCGCTGGTTTTCTTGGCGCTTCCTATATACCTCGATGCTAATTGGCTTAGGTCCAGCAGTTTTTGAAGTTGGAATGTACGGTGGTATATCTTGGTTTATTTGTGGAGCTTCTGGTATGTATTCCTCCTCTTTTACCTTATTGACTTTTATTGCCTCTAAATACCGTTCCCACTTGTTGACTATATTATCTATGTCCAATTGTGTAGACATCTGGTCCTTATTTGATTTGGCAGGATCGCCATGTACTGATCTTTGATTGTCGGGGAGGATTGGTATACAAGCGTACCACGCTATATTCAGTAGGCGATGACTCGCCGCAACTTTGAGACTGAAATAAAAACAGGCATAACTGCCGCGTTAGGGTTTCATGACAAATCTATTCTTTATTTCAAATTCGACTCCTTAAATACTATTTACATACTGTTATACTTATCTGCTATCTTACTTCTACTTACATTAGTGATTATATAAACCTTATTCTAGATTTCCATTGGTCGTACACTATTCCATAGGATCTTATTACTATTGAGTGACTTTCAGTGCAATTGAGTGCATGACACACCAAGCATGTGTGACACATAAAGAATTGAACTCGATTGCACTTCACATATTTCGTCACTTTGTTATTGTTTGGATAGGGGCAGTGGTGCCAATAAGTGGATGCACTACAACACAATAGACTGACTTCGAAAAACGTTGTGTAGACTCTTTCCTAACTTCGAAATTTACTTTTTAAGTTCGAAATCCGAATAAACGTTTTCATTCATTTGTTTTTTTGATTTCGGTTTTCATTGTTTAACCTGTTGAATGACTAAATTTATAGCCTTAGTTCATAATAAGCTGATAGTGAGTTTTGTGACAGTCAAACAAAAGTGACAGTTAAAGCAAAATAAGTGGAGAAAATACTTCATTTGGACTTGTTAAGACTTTTTGGGCATGCTTTCCCCACAGCACTTGGTATTCGAAGTGAAAAATTATTCGAAGAGTTCTGTCAAGCTGTCAACCCGACACACTAACGAAATTATTGTCAAATAATACATTTTTTTTGAAGTCTGCGGCATGTATAGTTGTTAAAATATGTCGGATTTAAGCTTTTCATTATTCTGTAAATTATATTCATAATGAAAAAATTTCTCACATGTCAGTCACATCGACTCAAATGACTTAGGGAATACAAATTTTGGTCATATTATGATAGCTTACCTGCATTGGTGTTGTTGTGTAAGGCGGTGGCAGGTTTGGTGGTGGCAACGCAGCCGGTGCTGGTGACGGTGCCGGTTGTTGTGTTTGACCAGGACCCACACCAACTGCCATACCAATGCCACCACCAACAACACTGCTTTGACCGCCACTGGCAGCTGCTGTGGCCGGTTGAACGGGAATTGGACTAACACTGCCTCCCAGCCCCAATGGTCCGTTGCTGAGAGGCAAACCAGTTTGATTTGGAAAATCCGATGATTTTCTCGGTGTTGTTGGGCTGGGTGTTGTATTTGTAACTTGTGTTGGTGTAGATGGAAACACCACTGACCCTCCATCAGAACCCTGTAAAGACAAAATCAAAAATTCTCTCATAACAAAGAAGTCATAATATTTTTTATAAATATATACATATTTTAAAATCGAAGCAATTTGAATGGCAACGATGATCCCGGTTAATCTGATTCATTAACAAAATTATTGGCTTGATTTCAATCACGTGCATGAGGCACAAAAGTCTACCCATTACCATTTAAGCCCAGTTGACAGCTTTTATAATCCATCAGACAGTTAAATGAGTCTGGCCGCCTCTCCCTTCCTGTGATGGGTCAGGAATGATTCGTTTTCCATGTTATTGCCTCCAAATTATTCATCTATTATCCGTGACATTGCCCCATTCTGTATTAAAGTGTTGGCGTTGGCCATTAAAACTTGATTATCACTACAGATTGTCGCCGGGGATCATTTTTATACTCGTTCCTAGGTGCGTCGCGGGTTAACATTTCATGAGTGTGCTCGTCGAACTGCCTAAAAATGCCCAGCAGGCGGAACTAATTTATATTGATCAACCGCGACAGGGGAATTAAATATCATTCACTTAACAAGCAGCGCCCTGGCAAAGGAGTGGTGGATACTACACAAAAAAAAAAAAAAAATGCATTGCCTTGCCTATGGCCATGTCAGCGTGTCAGCATAAAATGTGTTCAATTTGCATTTTAATTAAGTGCCAATTAATGCCTGATTAAAAAGAATTAATTAATCGAATTCATCGCATACACCCTCAGATAGAGCCCGCCGCCATACTCCATCACAGCACCAGACCAGAGGAGGCGTCCGCTTAGAGAGGAAAGAGTGACAGTGGACTCTTATAATCAATTCGCTCCCCAAGCAATTATCCACTGCCTGCCACACTTGGCTACTAAATTAATCTGTTGTCATCTCGCTGCGCGCACAAGACCAAGACACACACGTTGTGTTTTTTTGATTGCGACCAAATTCACCCTTGCTTGGCTGACATCGGATCGCAGGAGGAAGGCACTTTGTCCCAATCCCAAGTACCACTACCACCCGTGGTGACTGCTGATGGTGACTCTACAGACCGAGAGACAGAGAGATAGACCTACTACGTATAAAAGCCAGTGTGACTGGAAAACAACAAACAAATTATTAATTGCATTCATTATTGGTAATGTCAGTTTAATTTCAGAGTCTGAACCCGACCACACACATGGGGGACCGCAACCGAGTCGCACAAGAGACAACACCAGACGTCACCCGTGTTCAAATCGAAATGCAGTTGCGTCTATACAATTTTAACGATTCAATTTAGATTAATTGCTGCATTAACCTGTGCCAGCTGCAGTGGCGTTTTTATTTTTTTTTAATACTTAATTAGGTACTATTACTATTTACTGTCATTCCTATCTAAACTATAAATTATAGATTATTGAAGAAAGAGCACGTGTATTGATGTTAATAAATAGTAGCCGATGGAGAATCGTGATTACCACAAGGGTCAAGTAGTGTAGACAACAACTGTCATTAATTTTTTTCCAATGCCCGTTTTGAAATGACTAAGGTGATGTGGAACGGCAAAGTGACGTTAGTAAGTAATTATGAGTTTTTTTAATGACAGAATGTGAAATTTAGTTAACCTCTGTCAATTTTCTGAACATTGTTGCTCTTAGTTTAGGTTAGGAATTTGCCGTTTAATGGAGAAATGTAAGAAAAGATTAATGTCGTATTTTTGTGAATCGAATTTCGTGACTACTATTTGACGTTTACAGATAGACACGCAGGGTTAAACACTACAACAACAGGAGGTAAAATGTGTGACAGATAGTGACAGAAAAGTAACAGAGAAGATAAATGTTTGGTCGCGTTCACAAACGACATTCCTGCCAAATATTTAACCACATTTAATCAAGGCGCGCGCTTTTTAACACTTTCCAAACTTTTTTTTTTATTTTTTGCAGAATTTTGAACAGGAGAATTTCGAAAACAGAATTTTGAAAGGCAGAATTTTGAAAGCAGAATTTTGTAAAAAAGAATTTTGACCCATCCAGAATTTTGACCCCAACCCTTGACATTTTTCACTCTTCTCTGCTGAAAAGAGTACACGAACGAACCTATTGTGTAATACGGCGAAATGTCAGTGACGTTTAATTTGCGAAATACTAGATTTAGTTTTTAAATTTCACAAGCTTTAACTAAAGGCGGCTGCTCGGAAAATACCAATGCTAAACATACGAAAAAGTTTGACAGATCAAAAGTGAATTTTATGATGTTCCTGTCATTCGATAATAATAGCTTCCTAAGGCTGCAGCCACACCGGATAGAACAAAACGCCATAGATAAACAAAACTGTTTTTCTGTGTTTCTAAAATTTCAATACACACATTTAAATACCGCGCCCACACTGAATAAGGCAAAATATAGCAGGAAAACAAAATAAGGCGTTTTGTTTCATCCGGTGTGGAATCTCCTTAAAGTTTTACTATTTATTTTACTTAAAACAATTCAAATTTTCTAAGTTTTTCTTCATGTTATTGAAAAGCAAGATCCAAAATGTGGTGAAATGTCAACAAGACAGGTGAAATTTATAAATGTTGTGAGAAAATGTTACACTGTTAAACGAATTTGTTTGTCAAAATGAAAGTTTCGTCTTCGTCTAAACTACTCGCATGCTGATATCAGTTGGTATTAATAAAAACTTTCAATCAAAAAATTATCAAATGACATTCATTGACATTAGGAATTTAATTTAAAATCACGGGCGCAATGTACGAAAAGTAACCCACTTCAACTTTATCAATTTATAAAATAATTTTTGTGAGTAAAATATAACTCTAACAAATGAAACGTCAAATGTTTGCTATTTTTTTTTTTGAATAAATTATGATTAGGGAATACTGTGACAAACGTTAAAACTTTATTCGAATATTAAATTTGTTGCTAAAAACTAATCAACTCCAAAATAAGGATTGCAAGGCAAAAATCTTGCTCAAAAACAAAACTACATATTTCAAACTCTTGGGAAATGCCAAATTAATTTTATCATTGAGGTTAAGTTTAGAAGTGAAAACTGTGGGCAATCAGCTGAACTATTCGAGTTAGTTGGGGCTGATGGTAACACTTGGGAACTGCTTTGTTAAATTAACTGTGTTTCTTTGACTACTGGATTATTAGCGACACGTCAAATCCATGTCAAGCTCCGTATACAAAGAATTGACATCTAGTACCAATGGCCAGAGCCATTCATTAGATGTCATTATTTTGTATATAGGTTTTGAATTTTTTTGATGTGTCTTTCAATGGAACGCTGGTACTTCTCGAAATATTTCACGGATTTGCTTACAACACGAGGCTACAAGTCCACGAGGCATGCGAGTGCTTTTTGATTTTGTCTACAAGTGCGGTAAATGTCATTTTGACATTCGATTTAGGCTTCAGTTGATTGGGAACAAATTGACATTTAAAGGTAAATTAGTTTCAATCGTTTGACAATTGAAATATCAAACGTCTGTGACATTGCGTTGACCTTGATAGACGTTTTACGCAAAGTACTCGAACCAGTTAATGGAATGTCAAATCGTGAGCAGTTTGACAGTTTCACTAGGGACAACTTTATTTTTAAATTAACCAATGTTTGTGTCAAAATGGCTACATCTTTCACGCAAAATAAGCCACAATCGCACAAATCTTATTAATAAGCTCCAATGTGTTAAATTGTGCCAAGAAAAACTGTTACGAAAATTCGGTTATAATAATTCGGTCTAGTCATCCATGCTAAATAAACACATCCAGCTAACTCGTCTGCCAGCCAATTCAATTAATTAAAACTTTGACCTATACTTTTCGTTCCCAATCGAAGAAACTTGCAAGTTAGCGGGGGAAGTTTTCACGTTTCATGCCGAGAACGTAGAAAATTCTATTAAAAAAGAAAAAAATGACAAAGTAATTAATATTTGATTCGATTCTGCTAGACATAAAGTTGAAAACTTTTTATATTCTCGACGTAGCAGCTACCACACCGCCGCCGGCACCTTTGCTGATACCGAGCGCGCCAGTTAGTCCGCGCACAATTCATTTAACGCTCCCGCATGGAATAACTTACAATGGAACTGGCTGTTAATTAACCCTTAAGAAATAACAGCATTCATTCACTTCGTTCTGCACCCTCACATTTTGTTCACTTTTACTTCACTTCACTGGAGCTCAATAAGTTCAAACTTCTATCTTCCACAGGGATGCATCTTTGTCGTGGGCGGTTGTGGTGGCTGCTGGGTTGTGCGAAACGCTGCAGAACAGACGCTCGTAACATTTCTTCGTCTTCAATTTGAGACAACTAAGCCGAAAAGTTTCATCGTCTTTCGAGTTGTTTTCTGCTTCGTCGTCGTCGTCGTCTTTTTTATTGTATACTTAGTTCGTTTTTTGTCTTCCTGGGAGTAGCAAAAAGAAATACTCGCCTCCACTCACCTCCCGTCAGCGGTCCTTCGCCGGCGTCGTTGTCGTCTTTTGCCAATTTTACATTGTGAAAGTTTTCCGTTTTCATTATGATAAACATCTTCACTTGCACATCTCTGCTTTTCGCTTTCTCTGTCCTCGGATGGTGCAGAAGATAAAATATACATCGGAGAGTTTTTCTTTCGCAACTACTTCCTCGCCAAGTTGTCTTTTTTTTTTTTATTCGAATCGCTTTCTTTCAAGGTTTTTGTACTTTTTAAGCGTTCGTCAATTTCTGCACGCCCTCACAAAGACACGCAAGCAGGATGGGATGGCCCAAAGTATCTATCCTCCCTCAGTCGTCTACTTGGCAAATATAATAACATTTTTCTTCTGCTTTTTTATTCGTACTCTGCTGCGGATGCCTTTATCCTTGGGAGGTACTTGGGTGGCTGGATTTTAATGAAAGTTTCATTAGGCAAACATCTACTATACGCTCGCTCTGTCAGATGAACAAATAGAAGCAGAAAAGTTTTTGTGCTTCTTTTGGATTTAGTTAGGTACAGTCCTTTTTTTTTCTTGCTCTCCTGTTTGCTTGAAGTGTTTGTGTTTTTCTTTAGAAAATTTCTTAAAACAAACGCGCAGCGAAAATGCGATTTTAAATGCACTAGCACTATATTTATATTAGACCTAAGAAGGAGTTTTAGTGAACAACAAAATGGGGAAAGGGAGAGAATGAACAAAAGCATCAACATTTAGTTGGTAAACGAGGGATTGTGTTTCCTAATTAATGGAAACCAAAGGTGTTTTTTTGTTGCTGCTATTGAGTTGGTAAACAGTAGGTACTGCCACTTATGGGTGGTTAGGAAAGCTGAACTAGCCAAAACGTTACAAGAATTATGTTACAACAAGACGGTAACTCTGTCATTAGTTTCGACAAGAAGAAGAAGAAGAAGAATGTTGTTGATTCTCACAAGTAAAAAAATATCTGGTGGAAAGCAACTGATAAGGTACTAAATAAAATTTTCTTCTTGAAGTAAAATTGCAAATAAGCGATACTCATCCCATACCAATAAATTTTCGCTTCGTTTGGTGCTTTCGAATAATTACTGAAATTTTTATCACATACACAAACCACAAGTAAATTAATAAGTCACTAGTTTGGTTTAATTTAATTGATCACGTGACAACTGCAGCTGTCGTTCAAGGCAAATGCAATCAAGAAAGTCTTGCGATTTGGCATTTTAAAGTGTCAAACATTTTTAGCAATTCAAAAGATATTAGCGACAAAGTTAATTAAAAATATAGTTAGGCACAATTAAAAAATCTAGTCACCAAAGTAACCTGGACGTAAAAGCTGATTCGAAAACGTCACTTTAGCTTTTGACTAAATTCGTAGGCTACCCTTCCATAAATGTCAACTGAAAAAGCTGTTCATGTGACCGATCTAAGCAAATTAAAACTGATACAAATATCAAGTCAGCCAGCTGTCAGACTTGCTAAACTATGTAGATACTTGAACGTAGTCAATCCAGCATAGGTTTTTATATAAATAAACTATCTGTTCCCGCCCGGCTTTGCCCGTGCTAAACAAAATTGTTTCCGTAAAGAAAATCTACTATATAATTTAATTCATGCAGAATTTTTTACAAATATGATTTCACTGTATATTGTGATCAAAATGGAAAAAAAAAAAAAAAAAATCCCCCGTACGGAGTTATGGAAAATTATTTTTTACGAATTTTCCAATTTCCTTTTAAAATTTTTGAACTTTCTCGCCGTATGAACCTTCCATAAGCGTAGACAAACACAACAAAGAAAATATAGCTCAAATCGGAGGATCCGTTCTTGAGTTATGGCTAGTCTTACGAATGCAACTTTGTTTTATATATATAAAGGGTTTGACCATCTTGACAGAAAGTCACCATCATACCTCCGCTGAACGAAATGAGTCCCTTTACGCTTGAACAACGTTGGGAAATATTGAAAACTTATTTCCAAAATGAGTGCTGTGTAGCCCAAACAGTGCGTTTTTTGAAAAGAAGTTTTGTCCGAAATGAAGCATCCCGAGGCTGTCACTTGAAAGACGTTGAGTTCCATAATTAATGGGAATGTTTGCCCTTACTAATAAAGTCGTAATACATGGAAAAAAAAATTAATTTTGTTTATTTTATTGTATTTTTAAAAAGAAACTTGCATCTGGCCCACCCTGTATATATGCTGTTGCTAAATTTGGCTAAGTTTCGTTAACTTTTTCGTCACTTACGGTCAGTTGTGCAAGAGCGATTTCTTTGTTTATATATTTATGGAGATATTCGCTGAAGTGATATCTGACGTCTACGAACACGAATTCGACATGAGAACTAGTAAAAATGAAGATGTTGATACTTCTGCGGGCTTCACAAAACCCATAAAAGTGCATTGACAGTTGTCATTATTATTTTCCTTCTCGCGCTGCGAGTCTCACAAAAAATGAGCTGTAATTGATATTTGCACATGGAGAGCTGCAAAACAGATTTCGTTGTTTGTTTGTGGAGTATATAAGTGAGAAAACCATGATCCACGAGCTTTGAAAAGAGCGCCACCTGGCGGTAATCTGGGACGATGACGGTGGATTTTGGCCTTTCGCCATCACTACGTCGCCGCTTTCGACTCCTAAACCACTCAACCGATTTCAATGAAATTTTGTGGGTGTGTATGGTTGGTTGCAAATTGAAAGATAGGATAGTTCTGGACCCGATAGGTGGCGCTGTTGTCGATCTTCTAAGCCACTCAACCGATTTCAATGAAATTTTGTGGGTGGGTATGGTTGGTTGCAATTTGAAAGATAGGTTAGTCTTGGACCCGATAGTGGTCGAGATAGAAACTTTTTTTTTTTCAATTCTTTCAACTCAATTCTTAAAGTGAATACTTATATGGGCATGCTGGACCTGAAGAGTGAACTGATAAAGGTAGGTCTTATTTTAAATTAAATCTAAATGCGAACAAAACTCTAAAAATAGAAAACGTTGGATTGGATTGCGTTATGAAATCTTTTTAAATGAATGAAAAATGAATACACTTAACTACTGCGCTATTAAATTTCTTAGTACAATTCAACTGCAACACAATACAAGTCAACATCCAAGTGGTCACAAGCACAGTCTCTCTTTTTTTTCTGTTTTTTTTCGACTTTTTTTTTTTTTTACATCAAAGATAGTTGGGATTGGGATATTTAAAAAAAAAAAAACTGTTGTCACATATATTGCAAAGTCACTCACCTACTGAGCCTTGGTCAACACGCAGTTCGATGTTTACGCTCTATTAAAACCATTTTCACATGCAAACTCCACGTTTTTAATTAGCAAAGGGCCCCCTGTTTGCATACGTGCGTTTAATAAGCCTACACCACTATCAGAAACACCTATCATTAACCTCTTAATTAATTCAAATCAAATGGCGAACATAATGACCCTAACTGCTTGAAACTGATAGGAAAACTATTAGCTGCAATTATCGACTCGTGTGTAATTTATGCCGCTACGAGCGTATTTCAATTCATTAATATCCCTGCCCGTTTTCATTTTCAGTTCCATTTCATTATTTATTTTCGTTCTACCTCCTTTCATTTAATGATAAAAAAAAACACAAGTCCCTGCGGCTTTTCCAATATTAACTCCCACTTGTGGGTCTGCAGCGGTGTATCCCTCCTGAAGTGCACGCCGGCTGGTTGCCGCTTCGTCAAAACAAAGCCAGTCAGCTCAAAATAATCCCCATGCTCTCCATTTGCACTCTGGCTTCGTTCAAATATTTACCAATTGTTACCGCGAGCTTTTTTTTTTTTTAGCTTTCCAACCCCAATCCAAACTGTGAGGGTTCTACATCAGCATAGTTGGTAAAAACAGCTCTCTCGCCCAAGCATATTCTAATTTCCAATCGAGGATAATTACCTATAATTATTTAATTATTCTCCTTCCCGCGGCATTTGTAGCACGGACTCTAGGTATAGGTATAGGAAACTCGGGTGCCGTTTAGCTGCCTGATCCCGAATGGGGCGGCAATCCTTTGTGCGGTCGTCTGAGTGCGTGGTGTTTTGGTTACCAACAAAACGGGATACACAATTGGTTTGTGTACAAGTATCTCGCTGTAGCACGTATCGGTCAGATAATGACATTATTATGGTGTAACCATCCCTTTGATTGCCAGCCGCGCCGCAGCACCCTGCGTGTGTGTGCACATTGGATCTAGAGCACACCCGACACCATGGACACTTTTAGAGTGTGTAAACTGGTGTTTGGTGTTCGGCGTTCCACGGCCGCTCTCCACACTCGACTGCGAACAAAGTGTGAACTGTTTTGTAGTGGATTAATTATCTAATTGAATTGAATGTTTTATTTACTCGCACTCGGTTGTAATGTATATGCGATCGCTGATCAAAGAATGCTCGCTGAGGCAGGGGCGTTCAAGAGGGTGCATGTAATTTTTATTAAGTGCTTTGACTGTGTGACAACAGTGGTTATTATGATTACAAATCGATATGACCGTGTATAGACCGCAACACGATTGTTTGGTGTTTGCATTTGTGTATCGAGCAAATGTTAATTGTTCCGCTTATCGGAAAATGGTGGAGAGGTTCAATTATAATTAGAATAAGTGGGTAGGTTAGAGTCGTGTACACTGTACAGTATTCACTTTCAGTTGATGATTGTTGAATAAATCATGTGAAGGAGGCATTATTCAATCGGGGGGTTGAGTCATTTATACGGAGCTGGTTGTATATACTTCCGTGATGTGCACTGAGCCACCTGGAGTAGGCTGTTCGTAGAATATGAATGATAGTATTCAGGAGACTATTCAGAAGTTAGATATATGTTTGAATGCAATAAGTTTTTTGTTGGATTATGAAGGCTTTTGCTAAATCTAAGAACCTCCTTGGCCATGAGGGAAATAAGTGAGGGTGCGCATCATTCTGCAGTCGGAATTAACCATCCGTTAGTTTAAAGACAATTTCTGAGCTTCACCTAGCTAAAGATCAAATAAGCCCTTTAAACTTTATATAACATACGAGTTTTTGGGGAATCCCGATAGTAAATAGCAAGTAGAATTATACTACTTCCCTTAAGTGCATTTGCTTTAATAAAAAAAGCTGGTAAGGCAGCTCAATACCGAAGCGCACACTTTTGTGCGCTAAGATTTCTTCGTATATTACGTGTTTTTCAGTGACTAAAGTACAAAATGTTCTTATGCGAACACGAAAAATAGTAGAACATTCTTAGTTTCGTCCGTAACTTGGTTCATATATGGCCTACTATGAGTGTGCGTTAATGTAATATCAAAAAATTGCTGTTATGGTGCTGCGAATTGTTGTACCAACGAATTTTTAGTGATATTTGTTGAAAGTTAAAACAGGGCTGATTTTCTTTGTAAATACATAATTAAGTTGTATACTCGTCTCTTTCTTAGCAAATAGTTATGTATACAAATTCTGTTCTATTTTTGCCTACATAAGCGTATACACAACCATGAATTAGGAGTTAACGAACTTCGTTTAACCTGGTATAGTAGGCGTTTTTTTATTATGTCGGCATGATCCATATAGATCATTGATTTTCATGGTTTACAACAACAGCTGGATCTCGTATTATTGTTGTTAACTATGGAAATCAATGTGGGCATAATAAAAAATGCCATATATTTCGGTTGTTCTGTAATAAAACTTTTTAAACTTGGACCTAAGTAGTTTCTATCGCCTGGTTTAAACTTTCTTCACAAAATTTACGAATTTTCTTGTTAGCGCACAGGTATTTTTTTTTAAAAGAAATTGTGTGTGCGCTTGGAGTTACTTACTTACTTAGATGGCGCTACAGTCCGGGGCGAACCTGGGTCTCAACCAATATGCCTCTCCAGTTAGCGTGATCTTTAGCTAACTGCCTCCAGTTGCGCACTCCAAGTTGGTTGAGGTCCCCTTCCACTTGTGCGCGCCACCTAAGGCGAGGTGTTAGTTTGGTTTTATTGAACAGTTTTTCACCGCTCGACTACAGATTATAATGTATATTATGAATATTCTTAGTTCCACCCTACAATTGGACTTGCCAATTTTTTCTTTGCACGTTAAGCTAGTGGTTTTAATATTACTATGTGAAGGGGGTTATTGTACTGCGACCTTTTGGTCTATTGTACCCCCAGCTTACGGGGATAGTGGCAAGTCAACGATTAATAAAAAAAAAAAACTTCTCACGCACACGAATTAAATTAAATCTTCTTGTTCTTCCGTCTGAGTATAGATATGTGCGTTTCTATAATGCAAGTATTTCTCAAAACTGTGAAAAATTGCCCCCATTTGCGCACATCAGCATGTGTACCACTTTCCCCTACTTATCGTACAACATCGCAGACCACACAGCCCCACGAAACTTAAAAAACAAAC
Organism: Cheilosia urbana; assembly: GCA_946477585.1. Classification (NCBI taxonomy): domain Eukaryota; kingdom Metazoa; phylum Arthropoda; class Insecta; order Diptera; family Syrphidae; genus Cheilosia; species Cheilosia urbana. The sequence goes on along the minus strand of OX297854.1, from coordinate 9,142,040 downwards.
GACTAAAATCCCAACAAATATCTGCGTCTCGACACCATAACTCAAAATTCATTGCGCACACAAGCGAAAATCCCGAAATCAATAACGCACACCCGTAGTTGAAATTAATTCATTTGCGCACACGACTAAAAAAAAAACACATATTCATCTTGAAACCCTTTTCACAGCGCCACATACCTATGCAGCCAAATAAGTGCGACCTCCAAAGGCGAGTCAGCAGAGTTTGAAGTATTAATAGCCTGCCAGCCCTTATCTCTGGCAAGACACCACTGTCATTTCACAACATTGCGCACCACTGTCCACGACGTCCATCGCTAAAGAGCTAATTAAAGTTTAACACATCTTTCTCTCTCGCTATCGCGATGCATAAGATAATCAACTCACCGTAAGCATTACACCGACCGACGGCAAATGAACACCCAACCGACATCTAAACGGACCCAAATGTCCCATGGAGCCAGAGCGATAAGCCATCTGTATTCGTCCTCCCCACACACGACACATGCAAAAAAAAAAAGGACTATTGGCCTGACAGACGACATGTGTTGGTCCGTTGGAGTTAATTTATTCCCACTTGGCCTGGATTCCCAATCGGATGGTGGAGTACCACTTCGGTACCGTTTTCTTTCTCTACAACTCGACCATTCGTCTCCTCGTGGAGTGTGAATTTATTACCGCCTCGGAGCGGTTATAAAAATTCCTCCAAAGTTTCCGCACATTTATATAGTGAGTCAAGTCCAACAGCAGGAAAACAAAAACGCTATACCCCTCTAAATGATATGCTAACGCAAAGATAACGATTGCTGTTTAACAACATTCAATTATTTTTAATAGTCACTTGGAAGTCAAGTCGCCGCGCTGCTTGTAAATGCACTCCTCGGACACTTTAATTATTGAGCGCGCGAGAGAGTGCGCTCTGTGGTGGTTGGCGTCTTTGCTTTTTTTTTTCTGCAGCTTCGTTGTGCGCCGTTGGGGCATGCTTTGCAAGTTGGCGGCAGCAGCAATGACCGTGTTTGCATATAGTATATCTGCGGAGCCCCGGCCTACATGTCGATTAAATTGATTTTCAATTTGCATTTTACATGCAAACTTCTCGCAATCATTTGTAATCGAATCGGAGTAATGTGTCTGGCTGCTTGGCTGGCGTGTGTTTGCGCACGCCGGCGGAATATCAAGACAGGGTAATTGGGCCCGTAGTTATGTGCTTAAGAATATCATATCTCGTCGGTATATCTGACATGACAGAGTTGTCGCGCCGCGGCTACGCTTTCTAAACGCTCGCACATGCACAAACGTTATACAACAATATTTTTGCGGCTACGGTTGTGCTGCTTATAGAACTCACCGTGGCTGTCATCGCTCGTGCAGTTGTTGGTCGTCTTCATGGAATTCCATTTGATTTAGTATTCGAGTTAATTGACATTTTGTTACTCGCAATTTGCATACAGATTACGGTAATTATCCGTAATTCAAATGAAAATTACCGGGTAATTACGGGGATTAATGCAACATGTAGTACACATACTGCCGGCGTGTAGTTAGAAACACTTAAGGAGAAAAAGGCAAAATGATTCTTTGCGCGCGCTCGACTGCCTCGCTCCCGGTGTGTGAAGGCGTCTTAATAGAGGAGATACCATTCTGTTTTTTTGGCGAGATCAGAAGTTAGCCCCTTCTCAAATGAGGGTATATAATTTTTCGAATCAACGAGATGTGACACGATTTTCGGGCAGATTGGCTGGGCACAATTATGTCACTGATGACATGAATCTTTCACGCGCTATTTTAGAAAGGAGGATGCTCGACACCGTTTGTTCTGATCAGAACTTAATTTTAATACACAGTTCAAAGTTCGAAAGTCACTTTGACGTTTGAAAGTAAATTTACAAACTACTAGAGATTTTTCATCGATGCCGTGTTTTTGACAGTTCCTCAAACTGTTTGAGACAGATCTTAGAAATATAGAATGTTCTTAAATCACTCGTATTAAATTGACGTTTGACAGCGAATTTGTGAACAGCGCTGTCTAGTTAGTGATTGAGTAAGTTTTCAAAAACACCATTTGTATTAATTGTGACATAAGCTTTTTGTGGCTCACATTTTTGACAGTTCTTTCTTCAATCAGCTTGACAATGATCTTGGATATATAGAATGATTGAAAATTACTCGATTATGTTGATTTTTGATAGCAGTTTTATTTGCAGTGACATCTAGTAGATGTTTTCACATATATTATTGATAAGTCATCGATACGTTACTTTAATTTCGTCAAGTTGACATTTTTGACAGTTACTGCACCTGATATAAATTGGACACATCCAGAAATCGAGTTATCTTACATAAGTCAACTAGATTGGTCTGGATAAGATGTAGCCTGAACGCAAAAACTAGATTGGTCGGGAACGTCACTTTTTCTACGTCAGCTGCATATTCGAACTGTCAACTCAGTTGGTACTCAGTCACGAATTTCTCGACTAGATTCGTCGGCTACCGCTTTATAAACGTCAACTGAAACAGCTGCTTATATGACCGATTTCAGCCAATGAAAGCATCACATATCTAGTCGGACAGCTGTCAGACTAGATACTTGAACGTCCCCATTGTCTTTAAACGAATGCCAATGACAGGTTAGAAAATCACTTGATAACGTTGACGTTTGCTTTTTGACTCGCTAGCAGCGACATACAGTAAACAAAAAGGGCTCTCATTGGCATTCTTCTATCTACCGTTATAAAAAAGAGGCGTGGCACATTTTATACCTAAAAAAAAAATGCATTTCCCGACAGCCAAAGTTGTAAAATTTGAAACATTGATGTGCAATGGCGGTACAACGCAGTTTGCAAAATGTGGACGGGCTTAGACCATGGGGCGTGGCACCTCTCATGCAACAGAGTCATGTAAAAGACTGAATCTTTAGGCTTTTATCGCAGCTTTAGTATTGAAACTTGGTAAGATGCAGATCGAATGTCTGATCAATACGTTTTGCAAAATATGGGCGTGGCACCTCCCAAGCAAATAAATACTTTGTATTTTATATCTTAGATCAATGAGCTAAGATGTTGCAGTTGTTAGATTTTGTATATCGACGCATACTGCACGCAGCAGTAGTGTGAGGCGTGGCACCTCCCCTTCGACAATCGACAAGTCATAAAAAAAGCTTTATTTTTTGTACAAACAAAAATCGTTAAACTTTCGATCTTGGCGGATAGAATTGTAAAATTTGGCAAATCGATGTGACACGCCGCCTTTTTACACCAATGGTAACAAATGGGGAAAAGCCTGAGACTGCTTTGAACGGTCTTAATGCTTACATTTTTCGCATCAATTACATTCAAAAACAAATATAAAAAAAATTTCTCTCCAAGATTACTAATTTAAAATACAATAACCTTCCTCCAGATCTGCATGTAATCAGTGCTCTTTATAGAACAAAACATTTTATTGCCCGATAGCATTTCTCGGACACTGCTCCACAATTCTAAATTTGTACAAAAAAATAGAACAAAGATCAAAGCGTATATTCTACAAAAACAAGTCAACAACTTTTTATTTTTTATATGCATTTTTAACGGCATCGTTATTATTATCGCCTCATAATTATTGACACTCCCGTCACGAATTGTTTCTCTCGAATAAAAATTAACAATGCCATGCATGTGCTTGCAATAAAATTACAAACAGACACTGAAATGGGACATTCATTTTTATTTTATACATTTGTTGCTTCTTCTTCCCGCGCCATAAAATTCTCTTTACGATTATTGTTTGTCTCTCTAAATAAGTAAAGACGCAGAGGAATATCAAAACTTGATCTACGCATAAATATTTTTCATTTTCACAGAGCTGCTTCCAATTCGAGTTTATAAAAATAAAAATAAAAATGTTTACCTTACGAGTGTTTTTGGAATTAGTATCACGTGTGCGATAACGATACGATAAATCTGCAGAAAGTGACAAACCAAACCAGTATAATTCTAGTAAAAAAATAAAAAAATGAAGCAATAATGACACGACAAGCAACCGTCTCTCTGACGGTTGCCATCATTAAAGAAGAATAATTAAAAAGGATGTTAACCAATCTGCCCCCGAAAGCCGGTGAGGAATGCTTTGAAGACTGTATACAAGAGGGAGGTGGGGGTTTCGAGTCTCGCATTACAAAGAAGGGAAATTAACATAATTACTGTTCCAGCGGAAATCCATTTTAATTTTTTTTACTTTCTCTCTCTCTATTTTTTTTTTTTGTGTTTTACGTTGAAGATGAAGTTTTATCCAATTAATGACATTAGTTTGAATTTCCGGTAAATTTTTAAGTAATTATTTCCGTGCTAACAGAGTGTAAAAATGGGGACTGAGTGGAAAAGGACATGATTAAAGACGGATGTCAGACAGGAACAGGGGATGAATGTGAAAGTTGTTTAATTGAAATTGATGGTCAAATTAGGGGGTGGGCTTTCATTCTGCCAGAGAGGACAGTTTAGTTGGTGAAAGTTTGGATTCCAGGGGAGAGTTCTCTTCTAAGTGAAGTAGAGTATTTTGATGCGGTTCGCATAGCGACAAATGGGAAAGTCGTTAGATGATGCGGCACTGAACTTTGGAAAACAAAACAAAAAATCTATATGTGGTGAAATGTGGGGGTGACAGAAATTCTCTGTGTGATGTTTATCGATAACCAGAAAATGTTACGTTTTGTGAGCTTTTTTAATTATTTTCACCACAAATATCCAACGCATTATTACTGAGCGAGGAGATGCACAAGAATAGGGTGGCGCTGTCATTATCGAATACACACAAGGCCAAAAGCAAAATCACATCTGGTTCGCTCTCATTATGCCAACTTTTGAAAAACTCACAATAGGGTTAATTAATTTAGATGGTGAGTGCGACTGCCCCGTGATAGAAAGTTGTAGGAACGAAATAAGTTAATAAATATTATAAGTCCTGCAGTTGTGGGTCGTAAGGGTGGTTTACGGAGCAGAATTTCATCTTTCTCGATTATACCGATAAATCCGTTACAAAGTGAACAGGAATACAAAATCGTATGACAAATATTTTGCATTCCTCTATTCATTTTTTAACATCTACTCTCAGGCGCAAACAATGACAAAAAATGCCCAAAAATAATCTCGAGGAAAACCCAATGTCAAAGACACGATTTAGGAAAACGCTTTCCTAACGCAACTGCCAGTCGCATTACGGATTTTTTTTTTCTTGTTTAAATTGAAAAGCGCTCGCCTATAAAATTAACTCACCCAAAGGCAATAAACATATTGAGCGCCGTCAGACATTTATCGCGTAAAACTTGACAATTTTACTAATGATGGCAACGTCCTCACACCACATAGACCAGCCATACTCGTACATCTGGTGGGATTTGCAAATTGCCTCATTTTATTATCCATTCGACTCAACAGACCGACTAATACACTCGTTGCTTTCTCGCTGAAATTGGTAAATAAATTACCCTCGACAAAAGCCCCAAATGAAATGCCTAATGCCAACCAACCACCAAGAGCAGTCAGGGCTCCAAAGCAACACCACAACCAGTCATTATATCCACGGCGGCAAAACCACATCACCATCGTGATGATGATCATCATCATAATAATCACGGTCGTCGTCCAACTGAGAGTCAGTCGCTACAATAACTCCATTCCAACATTCAATAGTCCAATCCGCTATTATATTTAATCGTCCCATTAATTCAAAGTGCTCAACTGAAGAAAGGAGCACTAAAAAAGAGAAAAGAAAAAAAAAGAATAGAAATAAAAATAAAATAACCAAAACGGGGATAACAAACGACAATAAACTTGCCAAACAACAAGCATCCAGGGCTGGCTAGGAGGAGGACCACCATTCGTTTATACAGATACAGAGTCGCCGATGTTTGCGCTGGCCTCTCTGCCCAGATACGTACGAGCGAATAGATACATAGATGGATGGATGGATGGTTGCATGGATGCTTGGATGGATACTGCATGCATCAGCGTATAGCGTTCTGCGTTTGAGGTAGGTCGGGCTTGACACACACAGCTCCAAAATGATACAAAAAAAAAGAAGAAACCCCTTGCCAGACCGCACCGGACCCTCCTTTACCGCCAGTCTACCTCATGCAAATGCCTGCAATTTAAATAGTTTTATCGTCTCTTGACATCGCAATGCTTGCATTATAAATCATTCCGAGTGGCTGCTGCTGCTGTTGCAGCAACTCTGCACAATGTACAATGTGTGCCTGCTGTGGCGGGCATGTGTGACTTTTCGACGTTGCAACTTGTGCTGTGTTTGGTCAACATTCAAGTAGAGTGAACAAAAAAACGACGAACAACTCATGCCAGGCAAGAGTTAAGGTATCGGCTCCGGTAAATATACAATACTCTATGCACTGCCCTGCCCTTATTCATGTGAAAGGTCCAATCTCTTGTGTATAGAGTATGTTGTGTTGTTGAGTTTGCGGTTCAGACAACGACGATGACGGCAACTGACACGGGCCGAGGCAGTAGACCCCTCGAGTGTTACATTTAAATATGCAAACTGTGGACAAACTGTTGACATCGGGTGGAATAATGGACATCTTGGACGCTGTTGGCGGCTCGAAAAAGGAGATTTAAATCACTTTTTGGTATAGCATGGTCATTGGTCGTGGTTAGAGTATCTGGCAAATTCATTTTCGCCTCTATACGGTGTGTGCGCAAAATAAACACAAGGGTGCCAGCTGCGGAGACTAATTTAAAAGTCACTCTCGGAAGTGCAACCTAATGGGGAGAAGTGGAAGAAAACGCCATATGCCGCACTTCACAGTGGCATGCAAATCAATACAAATCTCTCGCAAAAAGGTTTTCCTACCTATGATCTATGGGAAACACTAAATACTCTCTGCACATGCATATTGTGCTCATGTTATGTTGCGCACATTATTGAAATCACTGACAAAACACTCCTGTGCATAAATTGAGAACGACAAACTGAAAATATGCCCTTATTACCAATTATCTAAGCAAACGCGCACCCATTCCCTGCAAGCGCACATGATTTATCAATAAAAAAAAAAATATACCTACTGAAGAAGTGTATACAACTACGGAAAGATATTGATTTAGCAGAGTGCGTAGGTATATTGGAAAACAATTTCTTCAAGTGTTTGAGTTTTTTTTTTTATACACACTTTATAAAAAAAAAACAAAAACCCATCTCCTAAAGCACAAATGATTTAAAAATTAATAAAAATGGTGAAGTTAATAAAAAAAAAGTTATCCAACACAATTTTTTCCCAATCGGGTGGGGATGTGCGCATATAACGATTTATATTTGCTAGCGCACATGAATGGCTCTTATAAAGTGCCTTTATACCAACTATCTAAGCAAACGCACAGGTATTTCCTGCAAGCGCACATGATAAAAAAAAATTAAAAAAAGAAGTTTATGCAACTACGCAAATTCATTATCCAGCAAAAGTGCGTATAATGATGGAAATTATTTTTCCAAGTGCATGAGTTTTCTTTAAACACACCTTATAAACAAAATAAATAAATCTTCTCAAGCGCACATGAATTTCTTGGAAACGCACATACCTGAAAATTAATAGAAATGCTTAAATAAATAACAAAATAATCCAATGCAATTTTGTTCTAAGTGGGGATTTGCGCATATAATGAACTTTATTTGTTAGCGCACACGAATTGTTTTTGCAAAGTAAAGACAAAAAACCTAAAACTCAGATGGAATAGTTCACACGAGCTAAAGGCACTTGAGGATTGAAAGCACCTTTAAGCACTACTAAAAGTGTTCGTCGAAAGTTGGGAGGTAGTGTGCGCATAAAGTAACTGAAGCATGTTTCGACCAATAGGAAAAACTGTGCACCACATTAATCCAAAAATGTAAATGCTTTTTCGGGAGCGAGTAAAGTTTTAAAGGAGTTAGGCCATAAAACAAATGAAGCGCACACGCTTTGTATTATACGCAAAATTGTGCGCTACGCTCCTTTGATTGAATTAATGCTATTTAGGAGACGAACAAAGGTTCAAGAGAAATAATTAGATCCCACTGTTGTTGAAAACCATGAAATTCAACGATCTTAATAGATCAGACGGGTAAAATAAAAAACGCCTATTGTTATGTCTGACGTGGCTTGCATCTTCTACAGTCGCAATTACCCGCAACGCCTTCAAAGTGCAATTTGTGGTGTATTTTTTTTTAGCTTAAGCCAGATTGTAACAGCGTATTTCTAAATTCCTACCCACAAAATCCAAGACCTTAACCACGTAGATCGCCCACAATGCCTTACTTTTATTGCCACTACTCTTACGCACGCTGATTTTCCATCGACTTGGGTATACATTACGCGCCGCTACCACATCATTGTTCTTGGGCTTAACGCAAATCTACCTAATTATAGAGAGGCTACCTGAATGCTGTGCCTGCTCACATGCAGCTCGGATAACATCAACACCCTAACACAATATCTGACGCATGTTAGCCTCGTTAAAGTAGCCACAAATATGGCTTTTGATGGTGGCAATGCGATAGTGGTTTTGCTGTCAGTGGTTATGACTATGGCGGCGCTGGTGGTGATAGCGGTCATGGTTTGACTACCAAATAACCCATCAGCCATACAGCCACCTTCACACCACCCCTGGTGGTTGCCACCGAGCTAAGTTGCACTAATTCTTCTGATTAACGTGGCACCACAACGGCACGACTATACGATTACGAAGTCGACGGCAACGACGACGCCATTGTCATCACCCATCGCCAGGCCATGTGTGAAATAATTTCAAGACCGCAATTGGATGTATTAAGTTCTGTGTAATACGATTTGAATGGAGTCATGTGAGTGTGTATGGGCTTGTAAGGAATTGATAGCCCAAAACCACACAATGCAAAGGCAAAAGGGATTTTGTCGTCGACACATAACCTCAATTTCACATACAAGTATAAAACGCGGACTGGGAGCGAGCGAAGGGAAGATGTTGGCAGCCATGTTATTTGCCTTGTCTATGGTTGAGTGACTTCGGCATGTGAATGTCGTACGACAACACATCAGAAAGGAGAACTTCTACAATGTGTATGCCTCTTTATGCTGAACTCCTGCTGTCTGCTACTGGAACTGGTGGCTGGATAATGGTGATGAATATAAATTTGATGATAGGGTCGGATAAACTTAGCAATTAAGTGCGCGAGGCAATGAGGCGTATGTGGGTGTTTTTTTTTGTAAAAAAACAGTGTGTGATGAAAGTTTGTACGCACATAAGAGACCCAAGGCAGTTCTGTTTGTTCTGTGGCTTTAATGAATTCGAAAAAGAAAGATGTATTGAGAAAAGTAAAAAATTGAGCACACATCTTCGGATGAAAATAAGACTAAGACCCCACAGGGACTTCGATATTTTTCTATTCCGCACATTGTCATTGTACTCGCTTCCTTACAATCAAAAGATATTTGTACGGTTGCAGTTAGAGTCCCTGCTGTAGCTGTGCGGTTTAAAAAAATATGTTGCGCTGCATTTTGTACAAGATTCTGTAACAAAATGTTGACATCTGTCATCAAATGTATCTTTTTTAGAAGTGTGCGTTACAGAAAACCGATTTTAAATAAAACTGACAACATTTAAACGAATGCGCACACAAAATGTGTGCTGTGTGCAAACACAAGAGAGTCTAAGAAAAGTTCAAAGACAAACTACATAGCCACCGTTGCGCACATCTTTTCACCACCACTGTGCAATAACCACTGCCAGGGCGCGCATCAATTGAGGCGTACACTCGTAAATTAAATTTGTAATGAGTAGTGAAATGCATTCTAAAAGAGCCTGTTTACCTTCCTCTCCTCATCTCTGTCGAGGCCCATCACTGCTGCGTCATCCAGTAATGAGTTTAATTACAAGCAAAAGACTGAACAGGGTATTAAAACACGCCACACGTTCTTTGACTGAGTTTATCCTTGTGGTGGCTATATGTATAATGCAACTTCCCTCAGGTATTAAATTGCAAATTGCAAACACGGATGTTGAGGAAGAAACCAAGAAGCAGCTGCTATGTGCCGTCCGTGAAGCGTGTGTGCGCTTCTTTTTGGCGGATATTTTTATTTTGCATTTTACTCCTTAAAGTCTTGTCGTCGTGGTCGTGGTCGTTGGAAGCACCGAGCACAACCTTTTGTGGATTTTGTGATTTAATTACACACGTTAAATTGGTGTGTGTATGTCCACCTTCTGTCAGTGTGCGCGACAAGAGTCCTTTTTTTCCCCCGCTACTCTACGTGGAGTTGGAATGAATGGCAGTAGCAGTGCAGTGGCATTAATAGAGGTAGTGCCTCTTGTTTTACACATAAACGTCTTGCAAGAAGATGAAGGCTACGTGACGATGAAGACGAGGAGACGTAGAAGTAGAAGTAGGTAGGTACTTCTTCCTCCTAGATGTGGAAAAGACGATATAATAACCTCGCCTGACGAGGCTTTCTGTGTTTTTTTTGTTTCCACCCAAGCAAGGACCATCATCTCCTCGGATTCGAGGGGTAGGACAGAAGGCTGAACATGTAATTTATCGCTATGATGCAGTTATGGAGCGCGAAATCCATTCCCCTTCGTTAGTGCCAACACACGAAAGATCAAAGAAATCAACTCGTCATGGCTGTGCCTGAATTATTGTGTGCGCAAGGAGCAGCCTTAAGTTGCCGTTGTAATCATCGTCGTCATCACTGTGCAGATATTCGACAACAAAGAGGAAGGTGGGGACTGGGCGGGGTCCTTGTTAAAAGCCGTTCGCAAGTACTTTTGCAAAACTGCGGATGAATTTAATTAAATCAACTTGTTGTGTACTGTGTATGAGTGTGTGTGTGTATGTATACATGATGGTGGCATGTTACAAGGAGGCGAGTTGTAGATTCGAAGGCAGGCAGAGGCAAGCAGTGCAAAGTGATTTAGAGGAGGTACTGCATACAAAGCCGACATTTAATTTGGGCAGGACAAACGATTCGGAATAGAGAGGTTCCTTTTAGGTATGAAGAAGGTGAAGTGAATGTCAATTAGGGACTATTACCGACAATGGAGCACAAAAGCAATGAGGACACTGAACACTTACGGAGAAAGTCGTTTAGTTTATTGGCCAACGGACACAACAGGGCTGGGAACATTCTCAAATTGCTGTAACTTATACCAAAGGCATTTTCACTGCGTTACCCCTTGGTTTAGGTCGTGGTGCAGTGGCGAGGGACGTGGTGCAGACACGAGTAGTACATTTTTTCCCCCCGAACTAAGTGTGCGCACGGCAGTATGCAACGATAAACATATTGACAAGGAAAACGCTTTCCGAATTGAATTGAAAATTAAATAGAGTATCAGTACAGTAAATGATGTGCGGTAGGTATAGCGCTGCAATTTGTGACGAGTTTTGACGACTGTACGCCGTTCGAAAAGCCAAGCCAAATCGCGTTATCTATAATCCGTTTTTACTCCGTATGTTTAATGGACTTGATGCCGTAAACATTTACCCTGATTAAACTAAATTTGGATAATTAAAATAGTAATTTGTACAACAAACAAGTCAAACGCACACAAGTGTGCGCTAAGAACAACAGACAAGAAACGTTAAGACAAAGTGAATCAAATATTTATTGATTACTCATTTCGTCCAAGCGCAGTGGTGTGTTATTTGCGCGGGTCACAATTTATATTATTCTGATTTCGCACTTGAAGTCTCAGTACTCTCTTAACCACTGTTAAGGGGTCAATACTCTGTAAACAATTATCTGTGAAGTCTTATGAATAAATTAGCGAAGGAAAATAGTTAAGAACCACTTTCACTGCCTTTCGCTTGATTTTTTTTTGTTGGGAAGGCAGATATGCAACGCTGCCTGTATCTAGTTTTCCAATTTGTTGTGTATAAGCCAGGTCAATATAATGGTAGAATTTCTACTACTGTCCTTTATTTAACCCTAGTCACTTGAAAAACCAGTCCATCATTTTAAAACACGAATAGACACAAACAGTTTGCGCACAAAAGTGTGCGTTATACGTTTTGCTAGTTGCTTTATCATTTAAATAAACTTAACAACTTTTCAGAAACATCTATTTACACTTTTATATTTGACAGAACTGACGGCATTGTCCAAAGTCTTTTATTGTTAATTATTATAAAAAAAAAGAAAGAATAAAGTTGATGTTTATGAATGAATTACTTCTACTACTATTTGAAAGAGCGTGCCCACAGATTTCGGTCCGCAAGTGGGATCTGTTTCAGCCACAATTTTTTTTTCGCACATAATATGTGCGAGATTATGGTGACTGCAATTGATTCTGGATGAAATGGTTTCAAAACCATGCCATAATTAGAAATTACACCACGAATAGAAAAAGAAAACTTTGCGCACATAAGTGTGTGCGTTAAAAGTGTTGTGGGACACATTTGATTCAACATGGGCTATGTTACCATTGGCAACATAAATCAGGTTATTCGACATATATATACCGTTCTTCTAACAGACAAATTGTCATTTTTAACCACAATACCCCCGCAACGCTACACCATGACCATGAGACTGTATACCTGTCCTGAAAATATTTTTCTCTACAAATGGCTACAGCGATGTTGTGCTGTAATTAACTTTAAGCTCCTTATAAGGTATTTATAAACCTGCTTCCATTAACAAAAAAACAAAACTCTCCGCAAACGAACTCCTTCAGTTAATAAAAAACAATCTCCACAACGATAAGTCCATTCCTAGACTATAACTCCCTGCCCATTAACAAGCAGTCAGGCAAACTTAATGCTATTTCCATCTCTCAAAAAAATAATAATAAAGCAAAAACCCACTCCTTCCGCCGGTGGAAAACCAAACACGCGCAAAACACAAGCTGGCTGGCTCCATTCCGAATGATTATTGAATAAGTCCGTAAATACTAAATTAATCCGATTTAATTACACAACAGTCTGCTGATCAAGCAACTGCAGCGCGCTCCAATGGAGTCCTCCAAACTCACGCCCTCCCACAAACGAGTACTGTGTGTACTGACAGCCATCACGCAGCTTAATTTTATGTGTGCGCGTTTGTGTACATAAATGTGCTGAGCCATCGAAAATGCCGGCAATAATAATTCACATCAATTACGCTTTAAGCGGATTACGAATTAAATATGAAAACGCCAGAAGGATATAATAATCCCTCCTTTCTCTTTATACCAACCTCAATCAAAGGACCATAAAATAAAATATACCACGAATTTCCCAAGTAAATGTTTCAAAAAGAGGACTCGGTGTGGGTGCTTTTAGAAGACGCCTTTGGCTTGAAAAGAAACTGCCAAAGTATTTTCCACCAACCGACCCGCCTAAAGGAAGAAAGCGAAAATCGCACGCCGACCAAAGAAGCATCATTGAATTAAGGGAAATACCACGAAATTTTTTTTTTTTTTAATGAAACGGATGACGGAACACGCAAAGAGGAAATTTTCAATTAAGCCCTCTGAGCATCAGAAGGCGTTCGGAGTGCGGGTGAGTTGGAGTAGTGAAAATTAAAAAGGAGATTAAGTTAATTAATTCAGCGGCACCCAACAAACAACAACATTTCAACATTTTTCGCCCAATTAATCTTACCGGGAGCAGGGACGAGGAGGCAACATTTTAGGGACTTAATTTTATGCAAGTCAGATGGGAAAACGTTTACAAAACAAGATTACTTGACAGACAATTTGTCGTCCTGGTAAAGCACGATTAATAGTGAACGGTATAGCGACTGTCACGACTCATTTTCAAAGGTTACCAAGACAGCAACTACGTGGTTGGATGAAGTGAAGGCGATAATAAATTTGAAATAAAAACTGATCAAAGAACTGTCAAAACTGACATAATATGATATAAATATCACAAGACCTGTCAAAACAGCGAAATGAGTGTCAAGCCTTAAACTAAATTAGGCAAATAGAAGGCACATGGGCGGGCTTAAGACCCACTTGTCGAACTTTGCTCATATCGGCTTAAGGCTGTCTATTAGCGAGTTTTGGTGTTTGTATTAATTTCGGTTTTTTCTTGAACTTCTGCTGATGAATCCACGAGGAATTTGAGAATTTTTTTTGTCTGTTATTTAGAAGAAAATGAGCATGCACTCGTACTCAGGCCCATATCAGAGTTCTGTTTTTACCAGGAATGGTAGGTAAAAATTTATAAGAATTTATAAGACGTTCAGCAGTAACAAAGCTTCTCGACGATGTTCCATACGAGTATGGGAATATGTCAAAAGCAGAGCGCAATGTTCCCAAAACTGACAAGAAGGTAAAATTGAAATTGGTCAAAAACATGCGTTAAATTTAAGACCGATATGACAAAAAGCTGCCTTGCCAGTGCTTCAATTTAGGCAAAATATTTTGAATTGCGTCAGAAAAGAATAGACCAAAAACCGACAGTTTCAATACGGTAATAAGACGGCTGATGAGAACGCCACAAGGTTCTTTTTTTTTTAGACTCATCCCTCTTCTAAAAGGCACAACTTTCAAAAGGAATTCTCTTAATTTTGACAGTTCTGCAAGAATTTTGTTCATTATGGTTTGAAAAATGGTCACAAATAGACCTATATCGTTTTCCAAAAACTTAAGCTAAATGCAAAGGCAATTTCAATCCAAATTCTTGAAGCTGTTAATTAAAAAAAAAAAAAGACGTAGCTGTTAAGAAAACACTCGTCCTAGAATCAGCAACCAAGAGACGTGATTGGAACAGAGGTAGAGATAGGGAATTTCTGACACACTTTAATATTTATTTAACTGCCCACAATTCATGGAAGTGCAATTACAATTAGTTATCACGTTAAGCATCAACGATTGAGCTTTGAGAAGATGGTTTCTTTTCGTGAGTCGACTGTAGTTTTACCTAAGTAAGGCTAAGCTTGAAATAGACTCCAAGGCTTACTTTCAACAATCGTGAATTTAAGTTTAATTATTGAAATGAATGGAAAGAACTTTCTACAATTGCATGGTACATTCAATGGTGGAATTGAGAAGCCTTCTCATGACAGTAGCAGCCCCGAATGTGTGCCATGCGTTCGCGAGAACAGTGCGGTAGCGAAAAATTCGAAATACGACTAAACCGGGGTTGGAGCTAGTACATATTAATGAATACTTCTACTCCCTGGTTGCCCTGGTTGGCCGACAAAAATTAGTCGGTTTTCAGAGAGAAAAAAAAAATGTTTCCAGTGTCTTAGAAAGTATCACTCTTACCACCTGGTTGGCGTATTTTGGACGAAAACAAGTGCTCTTTTAAAATGTCAACGGCAAGCTATACAAATTTGTCAGCTTTTAGTTTAAAAAAGGAGAAAAAAAAAAAGAAACCTAGTTAGCGCAGCAGGTCTATAAACCATCCAAAACGACCGCTTCCATTCCAACTGCTCATAGATCACAAAAAATTGCCGCTATACAGAAAAAATGAAATGCACGACTGGGTCGAACGAAACTTTCTCGTTCATCAAAAGTTTTGTTGGTTGTTTTCTTATTTTATTAGGTAGGTAGGTAAAGGCCTGAGAAGCGGTGATAGATAAAAGTTCAAACAGTTCATAACACAGATTGGCTTTTGGGTAGCAATTTTTAAGAAATATTTAAAAAACGGATTTATTTCAGTTTTTTGGAGAAAAACTAAGTACGGGATCTTGTTTAGAATACTGATATTGTCTTAAAAGTTTTTTTTTTTGATTAAAATCGTTAAAGCGGTTTTTGTAAAATTTGGTTGAGAAAACAGTACAAAATGTTGCAGTTTATAATTTGAAAAATAATATTGGTTAACTATTTAGCTGGAAACCGATTATAAGTTATTGTTCGGGATGTAGGTAAGCATTACTTGGTTTTTAAAGTTTTATCGAAATCGAAAATGGGGTTTCCGAGATATGAGCACTGTTTTTTTTTTAAATAAGCGTTGTCGGTGATGAAGATTCGATCTGGGCAGCCGTTTAGGCTGTAGGCCTCGGCATAGACAGACAGACGGACAGAATTTCGCGACCCACCTTTTTCAGTTCCTCTATCATCTTAAAGTTGGAATTGGTTAACATCTCGAGTTCGAAATTTATACGAAAACGATATAAAAAATCACCCTCACCGAAAAACTCCCCGAGGACCCAATTTTTCTGCTCAAAATGACTCGAACAATTAAATTTATAATTCAATTTAACAAAAGCTCAAAACAGACTAAATCCTGTTACAAGGTATTTTCCTTTTTTTCCAACTTTCATATTTGAGGGCGTTCTTCAGATGTACACACAAAGCACAGAGATTAAGGATTTTTTTTTGTTTCCTTTCACAAGGTATACAAGGTACCTACATAATTAAATTTTCATAGAAAACAACGATGAGAAATGAAATGGCAAATGGCAGGAATTAACTTAATTAATTCCGCGAAAGCAAGAAGCGCACAAGAAAAAAGGTCAACACTTTGTCTAATTAATCATCGTTTATAGCTCCCACGTTCGTATATAGAACATCCTCGTCGTCGCCTTAGGGATACATGTCACAGAGTCCCACCTATAGTACAACAATAAAAATAATAAAATCCCCGAGTGGGTGCTCAACAAGCCGCGAGCAGGAGCAGCAAACTACATAAGAGCTACAAGCGTTGGTGTAATCATAATGACTGTTTGTTTGGCTCACAGAACATACTCAGTGTGACATTTAACTCCATGTTCCCGTTTAAACACTGACTCGACACAAATGGCTTATGTCGTTGTCGTTCTCCCGTCCTATAGTAAAAAAAAAAACGAGAACGAGAACCCTAACACAAGTGTTGTAGGTACTCGTCGTCGACGTCGTCGTCATCGTTGTCGATACGAGAAAAGGTGCCGAGATGTGGATTAGCACTTTCGCAAATCGCTTTAAGTGTGTTCACACATTCAACTTGGTAATGCGACACCATAACCTGCGATACACGACCAAGAACGACACTGGAGCGCATAAAACGAGCGTCAAATTCTCTCGCACAGAAGGGATTTCGAAATGAAAGGAACATTTTATATAGTGGGGTACACAAGACGAAACCCTTTTGTCGCCACACTCATCGCTGTCGTCTATTGACACTTGGTGTCCTGGTGATGGTAGTTGTCGACAAATCCTTGAACGTACCTGCCAAAGAGAAGAACAGAAAAAAAATTCTATTAGATCCAGAGAAAGGAAAAAAAATACGCACAAAACTTAAGATCTAAAATGTACACAAGAAGAAGAGTGTGCTGGCAAAAGAGAAAAAACAGAAAAGACCAGAAATTCTGATTAAATGACTTTCCACTGCTCGCGGTGGAATATAAGAAAATCTTTTGAGTTGCTGACTCAATTCAAAGCGCACACCACCACCACCGCCAACGACTGACGTGGCTTTGCTCGATTTACTTCTTTACTTCCTTTTCATCATTTCTAGCTGGCAAATCCCTTAAGTAATCGTACTTGTGAATACATAAAAAAGCGACAAGGACTCTTCTCTCACTGCTGACGCGCGTATATTTCCTCCTCTTGTTGAATGCGAAAAGGAATAAAATTCCGAAAAATATAGAAAGCAACCATTGGCATCGCCATGGGGTAGACACGGTTTCACAAAAAAGATTTTCCGTACTGCCATACAACCTTGCATCCGCTGTGTAAAGGAGCTTAACGCTCGAATAATGCTCCGTCGTTATTTTTCCTGTGTGTGAATGGTTTTCTTCATGCTGAGTTAGTTACCCGGATGGTGGAACAACAAATTTTCTGGTATTAAGACTGGAAAAAGGAAAATACCACGAGAGAGGAAAATGGCAAGCGAACAACTGCCAGACATCGGAGAAGTACAGGGGCACAGACTACAGAGGTACTTTTCAAATGTAGTTTGAGGTTAGGCTGAGAATGAGGTTTAAGTGAGTGTACTTCCAGAGGGCGTTTCGAAAACTTTGGAATATTCAAGGATTTTTTCAAGAAATTATAAGAGACACTTGTTTGTTTAGTTGTAAATGCAATACACATAAGCAAACACTCACCCATAAATTTATAAGTAAATTTGCTGAGGTGAGTTAGCTAACAGATGTCAAATGGCATACACAAATTTGACGCACCATAATTCGAAACTGTTTACGAAAGTCCAGAGTATATACCTACTGCCAGCCAGAAAAATTTGTCGAAGCTTGATTTTTTTTATAAAGTAACGAGTCGAATTACTCGCAACTTGTTAATGTCTCTATCTCTTTACGAAACCCAAAACGAACTGCAAGCAATTTTCTTCTTGTCCACCTGTAAGTTGCAACTCCCGAAATTCTAGGTTTAGCAGTAAATCGAAGAAAGGGCATTTCCTTGTGAAGAACAACTCGCTACTCGTTATTTTGTTTTCAGCATAATTATTTTTTTGTGCATCGGTCAATCTTGCAGTTTATATCGGGAAAAAAAAAAAAATGTATGAGAAGAGGCGGATTACTCGCTACTCGTTATTTTGTCAATTTTCTGCTTACTTTTCTGATGAGAACGCGTGAGTGATTTGAGTATTTCGATCGATTTGAAAAGCAAAATAAATAGTTACGTGGGAGGAACAATTATGCAGTAATAAGTGTCAGATTTAGGAAATAAGTGAAGTCTGCTGAATATGTCACTGTCATCCGAAACAAATGTATTGACAACGATTTATAAAAGTACGTCGGAGTGATGTTGAATCGTTACCAGTCCACCATTACACGAAAGAAGTGTGTATTTAAAAACAAAAGCGCAAGTAGACATTAAAATACAAACTGTAAGAATGTTACTCCAAGTGACAGATGTCATATTAAGACCATGTTCTGACTATTCGGAAAATAATTAGATGAACAGAAGAAAATTGTGTAGTACGAGTATTATTACAAAGATCTGATTGTCTTTTTTTTTGTGTTAGAATGTTGAAATTGCAATTCTAAGTGACAGATCTTACTCAATGTGACAGATGACAGTCCACAGCTTGTAAAACAAAAAAAATGTAACATTAAACTGATGTTCAGGTAGAGACACAAAGCACATTTCACTTTCTCACCAAGCATGAACCGGAATCTGTCATTCTAATTTATGATTCTGTTTTCTTTTTGGCCTCCTCTCATAACCTATACCGTCTCGACGTAATCACCTCAAAGTTATATAAAAGCTCGCAAATATTTATAATCACATTTAATTCCACTTAATATCGCTTAGACTCGTTTAGCTCTTAGTCATAAGCCGTGTGGCTGTTTTTAAACATTCTGGATAAGACAAAAACAACATCAAAGTCTTGAAAAGGATTACATTTCCTTAAGCCTCACTCAGTCATCCTAAAGACCCACTACCAAAAAGAAGATTCACCAGCCTTCAGATTAAGAAGATTTGCTGTTTGATTGATAGGTGGCTTTGGAAATCATGCTAATTAGTGTGAATTTAGAATGACTTACCTCAGCGTGGGAGTGATTTCTAATCCTTTAAACATAACTGATGGGAATATAAGTCAAAATGAACACCCAAAGATTGATGACGGGTGATTTTTTTTTATAATCTTTCAGACAAAGCGAAAAAAAATCTCCAATGTGCTACCTAAACTCAGGCGGGGTATTAGGGTGACTTCATGTGTGTAGTCGGACAGATTACGTTATGAATTAAAAAAAATTTTCGATAAGCATTTTCGAAATTTTCGCAAATGAATGGAAGTTGTGATTGAAAGAATTCCGCTGACGGACGTGATACATGTTTTCGATTTTAGTAGTCTGCAATATAACATAAACCTTCCCGAGGTTGACTCAATTTTTCTTATGCAACGAACTATAGAAATAAAATTTCTTATAATCAGAAGTAACGAGTAATTGGAGTACAAGATAGGAGACATCTAGAGTGTTTTTCGAAATTGTCTTCGAGTTCACTTTGGCTGTAAGAAGTTTCAAGTAGTTCAGACTTTGTTGATTCACAAACAAAATTCGAAAACTTTTGTATTTCGAGTTCGAAAATTCGAATTTTCGCATTACCTATACTAAACGATCGATTTCCGAATTACTTTTTAGTTTTTTAATTAAACTTAAAAAAAAAACCCTTTAGTTTTGGAAATATTTCACCAGAAACAGCTGAAATTAGTAAGCTCCAAGAATCTATATTATCAAGAGTTTTTTATTTGCAGATGAGTCAGTGGGTTACCGTTGATCACTTTGAACAAGAGGAACAAATGTATGTATTTGAAGTGTCAAAAGTGGGCAATTTTATTTAATTTATATATTATTTTTAATATATACAGTGAATATTGGAAAACGTGAACCCTCCAAAACGTGAACACTGTATTTTTTACATTGACTGCTCTAAAACGTGAACAAATCTAAAAGCTCTAAAACGTGAACAGACATTTTTTCAACATTTCTACATTAAAATGCACTGAATTATTTAATTCGGGGAATCCCATAATATTGACAATGCGTAGTATGTATGTATTTGGTGCCACACGTGCTATCATCCCTCATTCGGTTGCTGTTTTTTGCTTGCATCATCGTCTTATTTTCTGTTTAAAAATGTGTTCAAAGAAAGTTAAGGTTTTAACATTAAACGAAAAAGCAGACATTTTGGAAGTTGTTGACCAAACGTACTTAGACGCCTAAGAGAAAATGCAGTTGTTCAAATGTTGGGAAAAATACAACAGAAAAAAATTACAGATTTTTTTTGTTAAATAAATCTTTTATGTATTTTTAAAACGGTCAAATGTAAAAAAATTCCAATAAATTTTGTTAATGAGCCGTTCCAGTATGTGTAAAAATGTAAAAAATATTTATGAATCTATACTAATACAAGCAAAAAGAAGATAAAATGGGAGAAAATGTGTTTTATTTTAAGAGCAGAATCATAAAATATTACATTCCAAAACATGAACAATCTCGAAAACATGAACACCCTCAGTTTTAATTAGTTCACGTTTTCCAATGTTCACTGTATATAGAAATAAAGTGATTTGTACAATTAATTTAAACAATTTGTTGTATAAACTCTTTCGGCAACAAGTTTAAGGTTCTCAAAAGTTCTTCACAACTAAGACATAAAGTCAGTGGGTCCCGAATAAAACCAGGGATTTCAATTTCAATTGAACAAATTGTATAACGACTTCCAACAGTAAGGGTTCTAAAAATTGAACGGCAAAACATTTAAACATTTGTCGCACTACTTAAAACAAAAGCAGCAAAGTAGTAGGCTTTCATTGAGAGTATGTCGAAATATATCAAAGTCGCAAATATTTAATTGTCAGAATGGATTTTACAAGTTTAAGACAAAAAATAGGATTTGATTTTTCGATATTTGATAGCGGTTGGCAACACCGGCCCTATGAAAAATCCTATCGCAGAACAAACCAAGAGCTGTACAGCGACATCGACCTAGTCAGAAAAGTACGCATCAGTCGTCTAAGATGGCTGGGACATGTAGAGCGAATGGACACCAACGCTCCGGCCCGAAGAGTCTTCGATTCTAACCCGGAGGGACAACGCAGTAGAGGAAGACCTCGCCTTAGGTGGCGCGCGCAAGTGGAAGGGGACCTCAACCAACTTGGAGTGCGCAACTGGAGGCAGTTAGCCAAAGATCGCGCTAACTGGAGAGGCGTATTGGTTGAGGCCCAGGTCCACCCCGGACTGTAGCGCCACCTAAGTAAGTAAGTAAGAACAAACCAAGTTTTCTTTCATTAATTTGTTAAGCTGGGACTTCTGAGTGAAGTTTTCCTTGCATAGAACTTAATTCATTAAAAATAAGGTGTCAAAATTTGATGGTACAATAAAGTCCTCATCGAAAAATACTCTTATGAAAATACTCCGAATAAAATAATAATAAAAAGTCTTTTGCGTTTTAAATTATGTGATACCACATACTCGCCAGCGGGCAACAGACGATAGTTTGTAGATTTGAATGACGATTACAAGCTCTTTTCTGGAGAAGTTCTGTTGGATTATTGGTAGATTTCATTTAATTTGTGGGGACTTACGGGGATCATGCTCTCATACCCTTAACTCAGGCACTTTGGTGTTGGTATAGCTTTACACAATTAGGGCTCCTTTTAAGAAAAGGTTTTTTTTTTCTTAAAAGGACAGCAATTTTGGTTGGATATTTCGTAAAAATTATAAAATCCTTGTAAAGAATGGATGAGACGTTTGAAAATTTACAACGAACATCTGTTACCCCCATCGACATCCACCTTCCCAACGTTTATTTCAACAACCGTTTTGTTCATTCTCAAGACAGATTCTCTTCAACAAAGGAGCACCGCTATGGAAGGAAAAACGCAAATGAAGACAAAAGATAAATCTTCTCTCTCTATCATCGCCTGTCACTTTGGGTGGATTTCCTTTGATTTCAATACCACAAAGGACCTTCCATTGTGCTGCCAACAACTCGACGGAATGATGGACAACAAATGTCACCAGAGGGAGTTAATTTAATGATGATGATAATGTGCCAACAGCGCGAACAAGATAAAACCCATAAAACAAAGACATCCGCCGTGCATCATCAAAGTGAAGACACCACTAAGACATGAGACTGGTACCCGGAGAGCTACAAAAAAAAAAGAAAAAAAGAAGAAGACAGCAACACCAACCAAGAATCGAAACGAAACGACATATGGCGTCAAACTCAACCACACTATATCTGCAGCGGTGTATCTTTTCCGAAAAACATTTTCAGATTACTTATGACACGAGCGATTGACTTTTGAGTGCGCGCACCCTTCGTTCGTCCTTCCTCGTCGGAGTTTCGCCGTCGCGTCGGTCGTTTCGCTGCACTCCTTTCAAGAGTATTAATTACATATTATGTTACCTTCTCCAATAAAAGGCAGCCGAGGTGCATGAAAAGAACGTACGTCGTCTTCATCGTCGTCGTCGTCGATCAAAGTGATAAAGATAAATTATTATTGTGTGAGATCCTGTGGAATGTGCCGCCTTGCACCTTAGCTCATGGCATAGATGTAGTGTGCGTTAGTACACAACATTTATGATTATAATGTTATGTACAGGTGCAAAAAGGTGCACACCTTGAGAATGTTTTCCACTTGAGATATCCTCGAGTGGAATGCACAAGCACAACAGACCAAGCATGCATGCAACGCAGGGTACTTAAAGGTGAAATGTAAAAAACAGAAAAAATAAAAATAAAATATGCAGCAGCAACGAACAACTTGGAGTTTGTGCGGGAATGATGTTGAGAATTTGAAGGATGTTATGCATACCGTTAAGGATGCATGCAAGGCTGTTACGGAGGTTGTATATTTTGTTTATGGGAGGTGTTTCTGGTTTATGATCAATATAATAAGGCGGTCTCATAATTGACATGCCACCGGCTGTTACTTTTTTTTTTTTTGTATGCTGGTTCGGGTCAGTCGTTGGTAATTCTTGTCATTAAATATGGATTGGACCATGTAATTTGTTTTGACAGATGAAAAGCCGTCGGGAGTATGATTAAATATTTAATGATACACCGGCGGTCGGTTTCATTTTAATATTTAATTCGCCCACCCACAGATGGCACCACCACAGCGGGTTGCGTTTGTAAGAAATCTCGTGAAAAGCACAGTTGAAAGTTGAGACAGTTGACAATTATTGATTGAAAAAAAAGTATTGTCAACTGTTTAAGTCCGTATGACATTCCATTTTTTTTTTTTTTCATTTTTCTTTCGACTTTTAAAATGAAACAAGAGCAGTACGAAAAATTATAACGAAAATTCCCGATTGGAGTGAGTGCGTACAGACTTGTTAATGTAGAGATGTCAAAAAAAAAAAAATCCATTAAAAATGTATTCATTTACATTTTTCAACTTTTTTTTTTTTACATTTCAAGATTTGAAAATAAATTCGTTTGAAAATTTGTGGTTGCTTTGCAAACAATTGCTACCTCTTTCGTAATACACTTTTAGTCTCTTTTAGACGAAGCTGACATTGCAACGATTTAATGTGATAAAAATTAGGAAAAATGAGAGAGAAATGAAGTGTCATACGAGCTGGCAATGTTTTGCAAGTCAGCAATCGAACAACAACTGGATATAAAATTTCTAACCAATCGCTGCGACGTGCATCAGCAATGCATCAGCATTCAAGGCATTGACTTTGCTGCCAACCTCGAGAAGACCCCATTCCGATAGAAAGTTGTGTGGAAAAATGTATAAGTAGTCAAGTGTCAGAAATGTGAAAATGTCAGTTTGACGTGTATTCATTACACTAAAAGACTAGCTGCATTTCGGTCGTTCTCAATATTTATATCGTGAACTACCTATGACAATAAGTGCTGATTCTAACCCAAACTTTGAATGACTTTTCTGATCGTCAGTGGCCAAAATTTCATTACATTAAGATTTTATTTAGTAAACATTTTAAACTGTTGCGAAAAGTATCAGTATTTCTGCGGTATAGTGGTTAAGTGTCAAAAGAGTTATGAGACCACTCAGACTTTTAAAGACTTTTCTGATCACTTGTGGTCAAAATTTCATCCGACTTTGAACGATTTTTATCCAGTAGAAATCTCAGGCGAAAAGCATCACCAAAATAGTGGTGGACTGCCAGAAGTGAATGGTCAAAATTCCATCCGACTTTGAACGGTTTTTATCAAGTAGAAATCTCATGCGAAAAGCATCAGCGAAATAGTGGTGGACTGTCAGAAGTGTACGAGACCGCTCAGAGTTTGAATGTTTTTTCTGGTCACTCGGGGTCCAATTTTCATCGGACTTTGAACGATTTTTATCCAGTAGAAATCTCGGTCGAAACATCAGCGAAATAGTGGCTGAGTGTCAGAAGTGAATAAGACCGCTTGGACTTTGAATGACTTTTCTGATCACTCGGGGTCCAAACTTCATCCGACTTTGAACGATTTTTATTCAGGAGAAATCTCATGCAAAAAGTATCAGCTTTTCTACGGTATAGTGGCGGAATGTCAAATATGAATGAAATCATTCAACTAAATGACTTTTCCGACCATCTATGGCCAACATTTGTGCGACTTTTAGAGATTGCTCTCTAGTGCGAAGTCTTAGTGCGATGAAACCAATTTGTGTCCGAAAGTGGTACAACTGATATTTTTCACAGCTGCTTCCGATAAAGGGAAATGTGCCATGTCCAGATCCATCCCGGACAACATTCTACCATCAAGAGTAAAATGACTTATTTTTATATACGACACCTTGAACTGGCCGAAACTTTTGAAACTAAATGCAGATACCTACTATATACAGCTTAAATATAAAATTACTTGAATGGGTAAGGAGCTGTCCGCTTCAACTATACCCAATCTCCCGCAAATCGCTTCTCGTAAGTCTACCAACATGATATTTGTTTAAAAATTTGTCAGACTATCTGTCCACTTCCAATTGCCAGTAAGGTCGGGAAACTTTTCCCTTAAGCAAGCAAAAAGTAGAACCAAACAACAAAAAAAAAAAGGTCAGGACAAGACACCAATCCCCCACACCCCATTCGTAAATAAACCTCTTAAGGAGGAAAAGCACTTGGAAAGCATGTTTGCCTATTGTGTATATGGTAATATTTACTTGTCACGTATGTCAACCTATTTGATCGGATTAAGTTGGAATTACATGGCTGGCGTTGCTTGCTGCTCTACAATGCATCCATTGTTCGCGCTACGACTCCATGGCACTCACTCTCTAACGCCGCCGATTTTCGACTCAGTGTGAGTGCGCTTTTTTGTTGTTTTCTGTGTATCTGTAGTGTGGTATCTTATCGTCTGCAGGGGCGGTGTTCACTTTGAGGTTTCTGTGGAGAATGTTAACTGAATCGCTGCTCCTGCTGGCAATGTGTATACCAAGTCAATAAGTCTCCTCAGATACACTTCTACCACTCGGCGGATAGTGGCTATATAGCCGCCGCCACCACCCGCTGTGTACTGTATGCGCCAGCGTGTGTGGTTCCACCATCATCATCATCATCATCGTCATCTCCCACCGTCTTTGGGGGGCAAACAGCGCACAACATACCCCATAACTCTTGTCGCGCAGTGTGTGACCAGTTCAATATGGCAAATGTTAGAAGGCAACACAACACACACACTATACAGGAAGGTGGGTCGTTGTCGTCGTCGTTGTCGTTCGACGTTTCCGTTCCAAACCCCACCCCAACAACACCTTGCCGGCTCCTCTGCACTGTCCTTCTCCGGGCTGGGATATGGTATTATGAATATTTTATGAGGTTTTACCATTCACTCAAGAATTCACATGAATAGCTAGGTGGGCACGGTACACACATGCAGACTAAGTCCCCCGGTGTACATGTGTGTACACCGCTTACAAGTCTGCCATACGTGGGCCGTTTTAGATGGCTGCCTGACTGGTTTTGTACTTATAGTTTATGGAATTTCGCAAATTGCTTGGTATTTACATGGTTTCTGACATATGCTCGGGCTAATAGTCTGACATACATCTCGCCTTTCACTTGCGGTGCCTGGCTTGTGCGAGGACGGCCACTAGAGGGGGAGCCGAACGAGGTAAGCGAGCTACACCAGATAGTGGTGATTTTCTTATTAGTTTAATGTCAGCTAACAAAATTTATGTAAGCACACACGAGTAGATGTAAATAATTTCAACGTCACAATCAATTAGTGCAGGGGGCAGACGTTGATGTGGAGCAACGTGATGATTGGTGGACTGATGCGAAGGGGGCCAGATTAGACAGTTGGACAGACTGCGCGCAGCCATAGCTGAAGACATTTTAATCCAATTTTATTTGCTTGAGCCGTGTGTAAACAGTGCCTGCTGTTGACTTTGGCCGAGGATAAATATTTACAAGTTGTTGAGCAAAGATATAATTGAGTTCAATGTATTGGCAGAGTTGGTGGCGATCCACTTGGTGTAAAAAGTACAAAGAAAAAACGGCTGCGGTCTTCGTTTAGTCATATCTCGTAGGCTCGTGCTGAGGCACTTTGCTGTGAATGGATGTTTGTTGAAATGTGAGTAGAAAAGCGAGAAATCGCGAAAGAGTCATAAAATATACGCATTTACTCTTGCGCACATTTTGTGTGCGATAAAAAGCGACCGTAATTAGGTGTGCGCATTAGGCAGACGGGTCATCTTGAAACGTTTAACATATAATTTCATAGAACACATTGCTTAATTATTGTACATTTGCACTTAAACACAAGAATACAAATTCCGTCCAATTGCCAAGTAACCCGCCGCCCACTTATTGTACCTACAACAAATACCACATAAACCTCTACCTTGTGGCCTCGAAAAGTAGAAAATAAAAACATTTCTATTTTGCATTGTGTAACTAAAAGTGCTCTCTGCCATAAAAAGGCAAAGCACATGCAGGCAGTTACACAAATGAAGCCTTTATGGCATCCAAATGCAACCGCAGCATTTATACGTGCACATTTACGAGAAAGTGCATTCGCAAATGTAAGCCTTGGTATAAAAAGAAACTTCCATTCGTACTGAAGTGGTTTACAGTAGTTGAACAACATGAGTATGATGTAAAACTGTGTTAACCATAAACAGAAAAAAATAGACACACAAGGAAACAACAAACTGCAAACACTGTTGAAGTAGTTTCTTTGGTCTGTGCATATGGTTGATTGAGTAGTAACTAATAAGTAGTGCGACTTGTATTCTGGACAATAGTTGTAAAGGGAGAAATACAGCAGGACGATGAAAATTTTGTATTCAAAGGGTTTCTCAAAGGGAATCTACAAAATGTGAAGGGAGTCAGTGCATGCATAGTGTTTTTTGCGGAACGTTCAAGGAAGGTAATCCGGTGTATGAGGCGCGTAGTAGGGGCCTTGAATTGCAAAGTGCATGGTGGAGTGGAGTCTTTCAGATACATACTGTTTGCGCACACGGTAATTTTGTTTCTGTAGCAAAAATAGAGAGTATTCAAAACAACATTTAACTATACCTACATATGTCTCATAAGAGGACGTTTTTCTGTGCCGCACATTTGGTGTGCGATACCGAATTAACAATTACCTACGTGTGCGCAAGCGTGGTTTTCATTTGCATTCTTTATTTTAATACAAAATGACGGACCCCCGTCAAAACTGTTCCTATTTATTGCCCATACAGAAGTATTAACTGAACCAACGCACTCCATTCAATAACCAACGCAAAGCATATTCATATTAAAAATTCAAATATTCCACATTGAACGCAATTGCTCATCGTGATCAGATTCATACTACTTCAATACGGATGTTTCCCCCACATTTGTCATCTGACAAATGAACATTACAACCAAACCATATACGAGTGAATTATTCTGAAACCGAATTCATGAATGATAAGTACAGAAAACATCTACGTATAACAAGGCCACCCGCATACCCGGTATTCAATATACGATTCAAGATAATCCATTTCATTCAATCTGCTCTGACATTTCATGTTTCCGAGGTACAATGTGTGCGTGTGTGTGTGTTTGTGTGACGAAACGGAGGCACACTTCAGTAAGGATTATCTTTATCTGATGACGGCTGTTGTACTCTCTTACATAAACGATAAAATGTCTTTGCTTGGGATTAGCATTCCCATGAATTATTGAACAGGCATAACATATTCTGAATAAGATACCTTTGAAGCATGAAGAGATATATATTTTGTGTTTCTATTGAAATTGTCATAACAACTTTGGCGGGACATCCTATGACGAATTTATTTTGATTTATTAATAGGCACATTGTTCTTGTGTAGGTATATTGACTTAAATGATGTAATTTATGTGGTAGGAGACTTCTTGGAGCATGCGGTTTACTTTAAAAGTCCAAATGAGATGAAGGCTGTACGCAAAAATTCAAGTCAATTGTGGGGTTTTATAATTGTACTGCCTAGAGTATCACCAATCATTTCATAAAAATGATGTGGTACCACAAGGAAACTCGATGGGACCTGCACTTTTTTAAAATAACTAAATACATTCTGTACAAAATTAAATAAACTTTCCAATCTCTACGGAAAATTTCAAGAGTCTTGTGGAACTGATTAGTGCATCATATCTCTGGTAGAAGCAAAACAAATAAGGGGTACCTCAAGGAACCCACAGTGGACCTGTATTTTTTCACAATTTTTATTCCCAGTCTATTTGATTTGGAATTCGTGCACAAAAACGGATATCGCAAGGTTGAGATCCAAGGCCTACTAAAGACCCCCTTCAATAAGAGACGAAAATATCAACATAAACATCAAATAAAAAATGCACGATTCCGCACATAAAAACTCACAAGTAATCATTTGTCAAGTAATTAACATAATTTGTTTGAGTACACCCACATATAATTAAATAATAAACAAAAATATATCTACTTCATCAATCGCCGTTTCCTGAGTTCCTTAGAAGTTGTTATCAGACGTATACATCTGAATTACAAAAGTACACCATTTTATCTGCAACAGCCCAAGTGACAAGTGATAACCAATTTAGATGAGATAAAATGTCAGAGCATACGTTGTGTGTGTCAAGCAGTAAATTTGTCAGACACACAGAAGGTCTGCTCGTACGATGTGATAGCAATATAATTTAATTTCAATTAATTGGTTCAATAGCGAACTTTGGTGGTTGGTAAGAAAAGATAAGGAACTACTACTGGAACATGTTGATATAGGTTTTTGTCGTTATCTTTGAACACACTACTCGTAGTAATATT
Organism: Cheilosia urbana; assembly: GCA_946477585.1. NCBI lineage: Eukaryota > Metazoa > Arthropoda > Insecta > Diptera > Syrphidae > Cheilosia > Cheilosia urbana. The sequence continues at coordinate 9,112,503 of OX297854.1, read as the reverse complement.
TTCGATATTTGTCGGCAAGTTGTTGTCCTTTCTTGCAAGGTTATCGCCAAATTTGACATTGTGGCTAGTGAACGAGAGGTGGGTGGGTAGGGTAGCTATAGGCAAAGGTTTGGACGGTAGATATCTATCAGAAGCTGATCGGAAATTATTCTATGGCATATGGATATTGAGCGGATTTGGGAAGTTGGAATCAGGCTAGAATGTGAAAACTGAGGCGAGTGCGATAGTAAAGAGTTGACTTTTCTTCGCTTTTCATGTGCATGTTCACTTAACTTAATAATTCGTATAACGCACATTGTATGTGCGCAACGCAATAAAGTTACTGCCATTGAATGCAATTGACTATTGCCATCAAATTTCAGAGTTCCGAATCAAGGGCATGAGTAGAAAAAATTAATTATCATGTCTAGCTAATGCAATAATTGGGATAACGCACATTGTATGTGCGCAACGCAATAAGGTTACTGCATTTGAGTGCATCTGATTAAAGAAAATAGTATGTAGTAGAGAACATAGTTTAATCGTAGCGCACACCGTAGTGCGATACCGCAGTAGTACACCAAAAAATAGATATTTCCTTACTTTCTCAATTTGGACAAGATTATCCTTTTATTAACTGCCAACATTACCGATATTGATGTAAATTGCTCTTAGATCTCAGATCTACCGCCAGCGGTCCTCATTCCTCCTTCAAAAATGGCACACCACGTCTCCTTTCAGTCTATCTATCGACAACATCTACCTATCGGATGACATTAAATCGATTCACGTACACAATTTACACAATGTCATGTGCACTGCTGCGAATATGGGAGATCTCTCCATTTCAAATGAAATAACAATCTTCCCCTTGTGTGTCGAGGTGTGCGGATAGAGGGAGTTGCTATTAAACAAAAAAAACCGAACAAAGGAGGATTCCACAGAATCTCACATCGAAAAATTGACGACACAAAAACTGATTAAAATTACAATCACATACTCGACATGATATTGGGTACGTGATTTAAAGATAATCATCGCCATCACCATCATCATCGCCATGACTGGAGTTTTGTTCTCGTTGGTTGGTTTGTTCGTGGATGTCCTCCTCCAAAACAGAGAGACTACAGACAGAAAGACATAAATGCGCGACGTATATGGCATAAAATTTCTCACTTGAACGACGACACAAACAATTCTCTTGGACTCTATAGGAGCATTTCCCAAACACGGACGAGCAGAATGTTGTTGGGGCACTTTGCAGGCACTTGAGATAGAATTAAGTGCGCTGCTCATCACTATCAATCTACAATCCACTTGTAGATACAATTGGCATCCGCATACGCATAAAAATGACCATATAAATGAAGTATAGATAGTATCTGGTGAAGAAGACGACAACGACGACGTTGCCTCCTCGCTCGGAATGGAATTCCTTGTGGAGTTGTTTTTGCCCCCAACGACAACGACGGACGGAGTGAATTTCACAAATTAAATACTCGCCTTCCTAACTTATTATTCGACTCAATTCCCCATTCCCTGTGCCTAATTTAGGTACACATACGGCACAGAATGTCATGGGATGCCATCACATACGGCAGACGACAAGAGGAGTTTCTTGGGTTTCTTCTTGTTCGGCATTGTTGATACTCTGTGGTGACAATCTTGGAAGTCTTTATGGCGTGCGTGTTCTATCAGACGAATAGCAGAAGACATTCTGCATTCTGTGTCTGTCTCTGGATATATGGAGTGTGATGGCGAGTTAGAGAAAGCGCGTTCGCAATGTGCTAACAATTGCTTTATTAATAACCACAGCACGGCATGGTACAGCCCATAACTTCGGGGAATGATAGTTGTCCGCGTTCTATGATGATGGGCGGACTGGGCTGGGTTCGGGGACACAAACAGACACAACAATTCAGCGGTGATCAGTGCGCGCACACGGATACCAATTACGACATGAAATTCTAAAGGGGATTGATGAGATTCTGCTGATGGTGCACGCAGTTTGGTTCGCCAATTGAAATTCACAGTCGGTGGCGTGTATTGTTTTTATTAGTAAGCCTAAGCATGTTATTTACTGATGCCTTCTTCTATGATGTGATATCTGTCAGTCGCGTGGATTTAATCGAGTACGACAAATGAGGTTGACAGCGAAGAAGGATACGGGCTAGGCATGATGGTATGCGGTTCTTGGACAGAACCAGCTCGGAATGCCCGCTTCAATGGAAGAGTGAGACACATGACTAAATTTGTCCGTCGTCAGGTCAGGATAGGAATTTTGTTTACCTACGTTTAAAACTTTCAAATATTTTTTTTGTATATTCAAATCGGTCAGAATTTCTCCTCCACCATTTGTAATGTCGGCCTTTGAGTTTGATTTCTAAATTCGGACTAACCATAACAAGCTACATTGATTTGAAATCGCAACTGGTAGTCAGTTACGCGAACTAAAACCCAATAGATATAGATTTTTGACCAAAAATGTCCAAATTCATCCTACCATGCCCTGAATTTGAATTTTTTGAATTCTGGTCAAACATTTTTTAATGATATCGATATAGATTTCAACTTGAATTCGATTTTAATTTGTCCCCCCAATTGTGGCCAACAATTTGAATTCCAAGTCCAATAGTGTCAGAAATGATTAAATTTTGACCACAAATTTGTAGTTCACGATAAGGAAAATCCGCAGATATAAATTCGAAATGTACAGACATCAATATTTGATCAGAAATGATAAAATTTTTGTGTCATTTCTGAACCAATATCTGACTAACAGATTGTAGTTCACGAGGCTAAAACCAACCAGCTATAGAGGTCTAGCTAAAATACGAATTAGTTCGAAATTTAGCTCATTTTGACAATTTCGATTTTAAGTCAAATTTGGCCTTAAGTTGTCCACACTCTATAGTTAAGTATTTGGGTGTTGAAATTTGTAGTCGCCTTTTACGCAAATAAGTAGGTATATATAAGCCATTCGCCAAAAATTTAATTCTGACCAAAAATTCGTCCTTCACACCCACGGCATCGAAGCCCGCTGGATATAGATTTTAAGTCGAATTGAACCCAAATTTGTGCAACATGTGGGTTAAACATTTGTTTCTAAATTTTGACCAATTATTTGGAGATTTATTCGATTTGGTTAGTAACAAAAAAAAAAAAAAAAAAAATAAGTCAGCCCTCTCTTAGCAGATTTTTAACTTTCTCATTACGTATTAAGAAAAAGTAATAGTAAGATAGGTCTACAGCCTAAACGGCTGCCCGGATTTCGTTCAAATTTCGGCCGGTTTTTTATTTTTTTAAGTTAACCTCAATATTAATGGTACTTTCCATATAAAATGTTCGTACCAGTTTGATTTGTTCGATAAGGGCTCTAACGATTTCAACCAAAATTGCTATTTGAGCTTAAGTAGGTGAGGTTAACATGACTGCATACCCAGTTTTTTGGCTAAAAATTCGAAAAACGATGCTTTTGAAATTTGGACATATCTCGAAAACGGTTCTAACGATTGGAACAAAAATTATTTCTAAGGTAATATGGTCATTTCAAATTTAATTTGTCTATATTATCGTATGATGGATTTTTTACTTTGATTGAATCTCTGGTGGAATCTCCTTTTCAAAAAATGAGAAAGTCGTACGTTAGGCAGATATGCTTTATCAAATATTTGTCGCTGTAAGCTAAGCGCAATTTTTCCGCGCATAAAACTCCATACTCCTTAAGCAAACAGCAATAATCTATGCTCGTCTGCGATCTTTTAACTAAATGCAAGCGCCATCTTCTAAAACTGAATTTAATGAAACGCGCCCTTACTTGGCAAGCGACATTATCTATAATTTGTTATTAAAAATATGAAATATTACTCCGGTACAAAAACAAAGCACAAAATTCTGTCCTTCAGATACACAGCGTTTTTGTTTCATCGGAATCGCTTCAAAAATGTCTCTGAGGGTTATAACAGGCATTCGTGTACGTAATGCGCCATCTAGCGAGTAAAAATCTATTTGCTTGCGCGGCGATATCTCGAGAACGACTCCACCTATTTGAACAGCATTTTCACCAAATTGGAACTCATAACACAGTCGCTGTCATCGTGCGCCGATCGACGTCACCTGTTTGATAAATTGATCACAGGGGATCTGGGAATGCTCTTGGATTTTCTTTTAGTTCTCTGCAGAGTAAATGGAAGCACATAAAACAGATTTCGATTAACGATAGCTCTTGATTCTTTGACAGATTTGACTCAATTTATCGCACTCTTAACAGACTTGGATTCCCCTCTCATTATTTTGTGCCCAAAAATAGACTCGGTCGGTCGTCTTTTATTAAATAAATCATCTCAGTAATTACCAAACACGAGTGCGCAAACTTCCCATCTGGCTATACGACCCCAAACCGAAAACAGTGGCAATAAAATTAAATGATGCTCGTAACACGTTTATAATTTGCTCCTGTTCATTCGAGTACTACAGCACAATGGATAGGTCCTCAGTGTTGCTTTGTGTGTGCGCTGCCAAATAAATAAATATTAAGGAAGACATGAAATCAGCAGTATCTTGTGTCCTCCATGCATATTCGTGTGTCGGCAAATTTCATCTATTCTCCGACCTCTTGAACATCGCCCCCCCAAAATCTAGTCACATCCATTGCGCACACTATGCACACTACTTTCAAACAATAAACACTAGTAATACACCCCAAGAGTGAGATTGCAGTACTCTGTGGTAAAATTCATGTTATCCTCTGTAGCAAGAGCAATCTGCTGCTTGCTGGTTGGGCTTCGATCCGGAGTAAGTACGAGCAGCGTGTATAAATAGCTTAATGGTCTATTATGGAGAGGATAGATACGAGTACGATAGCAGTGCACCACGGCACCAGCAGGAGCGTGTGTGTCTACATATACTAGTATATATGTTGGTGCAGAGAAATTGCGATTATAAATTGTCTCGGATGATTCTTGTTAAACCAGCAGAACCAGCCCTTGACTCCTCTGGCTCTGTGCTCGATGGCACCGCATGACCCTGCTGCTGCTGCTGTTGCTGCCATCACAACTCACATTCTTTGTCTATATCATGCAGAAAGCTAGATTCTCTCTCCCTGTGCAGAGGCAGAACAAAACCAGAACCAGAACTAGATATTCAGCAAATGAACATTTTTCCACTCGCAGCGCCCCCCATCTCGCAGCAGCACATACGTGCGCCCGAACGTTCTGGTGGATGCCAAAAGGGATTGGCTTCCTCTCCGACGCTCAGGGCAAATGGAAGTCCATTAAATGCATATTTTCCCCCCACACAGACGACGATACCATTTCTCTGCTGCAACTTCTGTATCATGGTGCCGCCACACCGTCCGCACATAGTCATCTCGAGTCCGGATAATGATGTATGTACAGCGGCGAGTGTGTCTCTGCGCTGTGTGGCTATCTGCAGATATGTCGGATTGTCGGGGATAGTTCATGATTGCATGCATCCTTGTTCTGTTTTCCACATGCACTCTTTCGCTCTGCATCTTTTCCTCGGACCATGTTCAGTTTATTCTTACTATTCGGGTACCAAGAACGGTGCATATACTGACTCCCAGAGCGGGGCTGCTTGGAATCTTGCCCATTCGTGTGTATCGGATGGATACACGAAATCGTATGCATATTTCCACACTCGATTGTAATGCTTCACCTTTTCATCGGAGGTTGTGGTGTGTTTTTCGGTTTTGTTTGCTCCTGATGCTCGCTGCTCGTGAACAACTTACTTTGGGACAGACCCTTGGTATACGCGCGAGACCGTACACTGGTTGTTGGCATGTGGCCTAACACGTTGTTTTTTCATTCGAAACTAAAAAAAAAAAACCGATTGTTAGGAACTATGGACAGGACTGTTGCGGATAGAAAATGGATGCGAGAATGTTATTTACTTGGAATAATGGTCACGGATGTGTTGCGAACAAGTAAATTGGATGTTAGATCCTCGGGGAGATGGGGTTAAACAAGAATTTTCGACCACTCTCGAAGGGACTTTTAATTACCATGATTGCGTCGGAATTGTAGCCCAAGTAAAGGATGAACGCAACTCCTGGACGTCTGTGTTTGAGTGTTGCCAATAAATAGGAAGGATATAGGGGCACGTTGAAGAAATAGTGGCATTGCAGCAGCTCCCCAGGAGAAAGTTTGTGCGACCAAAATAAAAGTACTCCCTACAGAGCAAACTGCATACTACGATGTAGAAAAGTGCGGGTTATTGCTTTTTTGAGGTTGGAAACGTGTCCGCTTAGACGACCCTTTTCACGACTTGAATTATGGTTGCAGTCGACTTGATGACACTGTTGGGCAAATCTATGCTCCAGCGGATAGAACTTTCTAGATCTGTTACAAAATATCATAAGCGACGTATAATTTCCCGCTGAATACTCTGGCTCCCTCCACTGGTCAAGTGCACGACCACTTTCACGACTTTAGTTAGCTGTTGCAGATTTGATAAAACTCATAAGCAAATCGAGGTGAGAGTTAGAAAAACTTTATAAAGCGATTTAGCAGGCTTCTGTATCAAATTCAACATTTCTCCTTGACTACAATTGGAAAAGTTCACGACTATTTTCAGGACGTTTTACCTTAAATTCATGGGAACTTAGTGAAATTATGAGACAAATTTAGGTTACAACTGCAAGAAGTTTGCAAGTCCACGACCACGACTTAGGGGGGAAACCACGACTATCTAAGAGGAAAGTTAACGACCGGCTAAGAGGCAAGTCCACGATTAGCTGCTTGACCATTCCAAACCTATGCACTTCCACGAATGTTAAACGTATTTCGAAGCCATGGAAGTTTAGTTTATGCGGCGGACTAGACGAACAGTTGGTGCTCGGTGACACCATTGAGTCAAGCTCACGACCACTTTTATATAAAATGTGTTGGGTTTTGCTTCAATTTTAAAAATAAAACCGCAAATGGCTAACATTTGGCAACTCAATGACAAAATGCTGGGAGGTTTTTACTTATAATTGAATTGAGTCAGGGGTGTTAGGTTAGGTTAGGTTAGGTATGTGAGCTGGCGTGGAGTATTCCGTGCCACACTCAGGGTCAACATTGACCCATTGCAATGCCCATGTCCCTTACCCATAATAACAGAGTCAGAGGTGTTACTAAATCTATAACTTACGGGCATAAAGCTGCGAGTACATACCTGTAACGATAAAAAAGAAGAACATAAGTTTAGACAAGTCTCAAATAAAATGCTTGAAATAAATGAAAAAATGAGTTGCGCAACTATCAGCAGCCTAAGAAACTATAAATCCTAGTTATTCTATACATTATCTGAAAGATATCTATCCAAATGATGTTTAGAGTGTTAGACTGTACCTACTTCTTGAACTTTTTCACAAACTCAAGCGACATCTGTCGTGGACTACTGTTCCATACAAAGTTTTCTGACATCGACAGCTCCAAGGAATAGCAAAAATACTTATTTCATACTTTATCTGTTGGATAGTAGTTCGAATGATGTCAAAACTGACAAAGCGACTCTTTAAGTAAGTGTGCTTGTATAAACTTCTCCGACGTCAATGGGTGCAACTTACACCATCACGCTTAAATCTGCTACCACTTATGTCATCCGTATGTTGCGCCAAATTCACATGGCTGTTATGATTCACAGATCTGTTTCAGACAGTTTAAATTTTCTCTTTGCTTTGAAATCCCAAAAGCGATGTCTTGTCAAACACAGAGGTGGAGGGAAAAAGGAGGAAATGCTCGATCTAACCATCGCGCGATTACACACCACCGTGAACGGGGAATCAACACCTAATCCGTGATAAATGAAATATTTTTACAACTAAAAGGGATTAATTTGTTGAACCAACAAACAGGCAGCCAGCCGAGGGACCCGGACCAGCACCAGCATGCACACACGTACGCTCGGTGGGGATCTAATCTGTCATCGCGCATGACTTGACAATGTTTACACTCTCCTCCGTGACTGACTGACTGCCGTGCCGTGTAGTGTATGCCTTTTGGATCGATGGATGGATATGGCCAGGCGACAAAGCCATAGACCCCCCCACTATACCATGCAGCTACAGCATGGCTGGTGTGAGCTGCTGTTCATACTGACAGTCGGTAGCGCGCTTCGAAACACATGTTTCACTTTTGTTATTGACTGTGACGACGACGACGACGATGACTGTCGTTTTGTTCAGTGCTCTTCAGTGTTCAGTGCCGCTGAACATGTACCTGATACAAAGGCGCGGGGGGTGCGACATTCAGAGCCGTCGCTGTTGTGTTGAATTGTGAACCATTTAGCTGGTGGGCTGGTTAATTAATTGTTAAATGACAACAAACGGTGGCCAATTCTTCTAATTATCTGTCTCATTGAAATTTCAAGCGCATACTGGCAATGGCAACTGTTGTGGACGATGACGACGTCGTCGGCGGCGGCTGAAGGCAGCAGGCAGCAGCTGCTGCTGGTTAATAGTGACTTGTTATTTTTTTTACTTGTTGTTGCCGCTGTTGGTCTCCCCTTTCTGTTGTTGGTAATTTATGAGAGTTGTATTTTTTTTTTTTCGTGCCTCGCGTACCCACTGGGGGGCTATATGCAAGCGTGTAATATACGAGTTGATTAATGTATCTTCGAGTTTTGTTTGAAAAATGAAATCATTTTAATGAGCAGACAAATGAGCAAGCAACCAACATGCAAAGCTGCTTCGGTCTGCGGTGTTGCGGCCGGCATTCAATGAATAATTCATAAATTAATTTCATTTCGAGTAAAAAGTTTATAACTGCTTGCCGTTGCTGTTTAATTTTGAATGGACAGAGACCTAGACGGTGGACGCTGAGCTCATTCTTCATTTTACGAAGACGTGCTATACAAACCCACACTCGAACATGAATGAAATTATAAAGATTTATGTTCCTCTTTTGCTCTAGTCTACGAGTAGGACATTTTTGTTTGGGGTTCATTCATTTGAAAGAATTTAATGTGCTAAATGACGGCGATTGCTCGCTGCAAATGAGGTTTATGCAAAATAAAGGCGAGGTTGGGACAAATTGTTGAAGTGAGACATACGAAAAGGCAAATGTTCACAGGGCAGGGGTTCACTTTTAGATTTTAGATACATAATGTGTTCATATAGTTCAGTTAGTTGAAAACTCGAGCTATATACGTCGTGGACACGGAGCAGGGCAATCCCCACTGAAATAGTTTGCTCATATGGGTGTAGTTCACTCAGTTCAAGCTTTGGTGAGGTGTGAGGGTTGTGGAAGATTTTGAACTAAATCACCGAAGCAGAGAAGCGCAGGTTCTTTAGAACTACATAAGTCGTTCAGGCGGTTGGCTTTTTTTAAGTCGTTAGAGAGCGGTTTACATACATTTACGAGCTCAAGTTTTTAAATTTTTAAGACTGCGACAATTTTATAACGTCCCTGTTTCGAATTCATCATGTTTTTTAACCAATAAAATCGTTTAAAGTTCCTGTAGTTTAAAAATCAGGTTTATTTACGGTCATATAGAAGTTATCCTTCAGATAAAGTCACGAATAAGTCAAATTTTCGTTTGTTTTCCTTAAATAAAATATATTAAAGGTTCATCTAAAGCCAGCGTAACGCAACTAGACAGACAGCAATGCAAAAGCAAATATCTTTAAATATACGTTTTTTATCTGGCAGATAATCTGTCAAATAAATAAACAATCTAGCGAGTGTTAAATGGTGAAGAAAGTGGAATTTAAAATGCTTTAACTGTGGCACAAAGCGCCAATAGAAACCTATTCGATTATGCTTGTGTTTGACTTCGAAATATTCTTATCTGTTAGGTAAAGTGGGAAGTAGTATTTCTGTCAGAGTGTCACAATAAAAGTTGTACCTTCCAATGTGACAAGGAATTTCCCCATGTTTTTGGGGAAAGGGACAATAAGCTTTAGAAAATTTTATAAACAGATATTGATTTCATAAATGAGGCTGTCTGTCAGTTAAGTAACGAATAAGCTAAGATCTGGATTTTGTTCAAATAAGGCTAACCTTAACAGCACAACAAGCCATAGCAATTACCTTTTAGAAATTACTAGCAGGCAGAAACGATTTATGTATATCGAAAAAGGTCTAGACCACAGTATTTGTATGCGAATCGATTTCAATTTGTACGAAACGGAACACAGTTTTACTGGTCCATATGAAGTTTTGCACTTCGTTTTCAGACTGTTTTTAAAATCGTATATCTATATGATATATAGATATTATATATTATATTATAATAGGTATTTTTCACTGACAAAACTTATCCGACAGATAACGTATGGAATAAGATTGAATTTAGCTTTCTTTATTTTCTGATGCAACCTGCGAACAAAGCAAAATCAACTAGAGAATGGTTTACTACTTTTAACACAATCAAAGTGACGAACAAATCCAAAATCAGGAAAACAAACTGTCCGAGATGACATGGAATAGGTTCATTGATTGGAAGAAATAACTGAACAAACATTTGTTTTCAAAAAAAGTCTCCAGTTTTAAAGGGTTTACCAATAACGATTTATTTGAATAGAAAGACTTCATAAATCATTTTACGGGCCACTTAACCGACAGATGATTTCCTTGAAAGTGTCAAAAACATTTGTTTCGGCTCTGGTACAGTGACAGTGGTACAGTTTCTTGAAGAATTGTTGAGAGAAAAAGGATAATTTTTGTTAAAAAAAGCCTAAATAATTTTACAAGCGACTTATCCGGTAGATAGTTTCCTTGACAGTTTAAAAGACTCTTATTTCGGCACCAATTTAGTAAGTACTAAGGCAACTGTCATTGCAATTCATAGGCAAACTTTTGAACGTTTGGCATAAATAATAGAATTACGTGAATCTGTCAAAGACAATAGGCAAAGGAATATGATAAGAACCAATAACACTGTCATAAAATGACAAATCAATACAACAAGTACCTGCAATTGGGCGAAATTTAACAGTCAAAATCAGCAAGAGTCAGTGGCCATCTGTCATATATGTTCAACTAATTATGTAATGTGTCCCTGTTCATTACATTGCATGACGTTATTCGTGTCATCGAGAACTGTCAAAAATTGTTATAAATACACAACTTGGCATGCAGTTTATTACGTACTTGAGCTTTTCAAATATTGCATGATCAACTGCACGAAACAGATGAAATAAGAAAGCGTGTACTTCAAATAGAAACTTAACTTTTGCGCCTACAACAAAAAATGTAGGAGTTTCTCCAAAAAATTTCTCTGCGCCATCATTCCCCGAAATGCCTCCCCACTGACAAAGCTGATTTTCTCGAAAATACTCGCTCGTTGGTTGTTCATCTTCTTTCTTGTCTCTTGTCGTGCGCACCCATCGCCATGGTGATAATCCCATTAAATGAATCTGTATACAAGAGACATGTGTGCTGACAAAATGTCGCCAACGCGAAAGCGCTTGATAAGTTGTTCGGCGCTATATTTACTGGAAACTAAATAAATTACCCTAATGATGATGATGATCTCTTGCTGAGATTTTTATTATTAATTAGCGTGGAGTGGAATGGTTTTTTTTTTATTTAATTTTTTATTTCTTTGCAGACACCCTATGTTTTTATTTCTCAAAGAGAATAAAAAAATCGTAAAAATGTTCTTTCTTTTTTTGGAACGTCATCCCAAGCCAAAGCTGTCAGAAGAAAATATTTTTTTTTCTTCATTGATGAAAAGCATTTTCGTGGATACAAAAAAAAAAAAAAAAAAAAAAACAGCAAATTTCTCTATCGAGGACATCTGAGCCGATGCGATGAAGTGAGTGTTTATATTTTTTGAAGTTGAAAATTTGTGAAAACATTTTTATTGTACTAGTACTTCAGTTTATTTGATTATGATTGATGTGAGCGGCGCGGCCGCCGGGTTCTTGTGTCTATGCAAGCAAAAAATGAGTGAGTTATTATTTTTAGACACGGGTTGTGCTATGCGATTTATGTTTCTGATATTGGGAATAGTATCGTTTTCTATAGGGGAGCATGCACGACTGCGTTTTGAATTGATGCGCGCTGTGTTTTGGGGGAGAAAAATCTGTTATGGAGGTTGGCAGATGTTGTGCGTTAGTGTGTTTTTGAATCGATTGTTATTCAACGTCGTTTTGGAGGATTTTATATTATTTTTCTGGGCCACTGCTAAGAGGGCGGATTACTTGGAATTTTATGCACGACTTGTAAATACTTCAAAATTGATATTGTTGAGACTGTGAACGGGACAGCGGTTACCAGGGAGTGTTGTTGAATCAATTTTGTATTGGTTTGGTTACGCAACTTAATATGATTTTTCTCCCATTTTCTTTTGCGGCTAAGGCTTTATTCCGCTCATTTTGTGTTCGAAATGGCTCTAGTTTTAATCAAAGTTTTTGTTTTAATAAGATATGTAATTATTCCCAGTTCAATCAATTTGAGCTGAAATGTCAGGACATACATTTTTGACTGATTTTTGTGCGAGCTTAGTGTGGAGAGTAATGTGCGCAATAGCAACGAATTTGTCATACCTAAGCCGAAATGACTGCAAGGACAAGTTGTCGATCCCCAGATTCACCACGAACTAAGTTAACACCGCACCAGAAGAGATGTGATCTAGCTATAGCTACTGCAAAAGTTCTTCCAGAGAACGGATTTTGTTTCAATTGGGTTGCGCACATGCAGCAAACTAACACCTATTTTTGAATGTGCGCAATCAATTTATTTATGTAGTCTCTCGATTTTCAGAAGAATCGTCTGTTTTTTTTTTGACAATTGGTAAAAATATTTTCAAAAATAACTTATAGGTGCGCAATCCATTTGCCTTTTGAGAACGATATATGGAGGGCTCAGAGCTGAAGCGAACCAAGTCAGAAAAAGACAAATCGAAGATATTTTGAGTTAAAGTAAATGAACTGCCATTAATTTTACTAATCATTGACTTAGTTTTTTTACCGTTACCATAGGAACGGAACACTTTTTGACTTAGCTCGTTACAGAACTGAATAGAGTTAAACTTTATGGAGAATTACGCACAAGTTTTGAAATTTTCCATTTTTCATGACTTGGTTCGATTCAGCTGTGAGCCCTTCATATATTGCGGCCGTTTTGACTCGTTTAATGTGGCGTAAGTTCGAGTCCTGGTGCGTTACCCAACCGACGATTAACAGAAACGGATAATGTCCACTTTTCTGATTAACACCGAAAAAGGGTTGTGCCAGTACGATGGACTAGAAGAGAGTCCTCCAGGATAAAATAAAAAAAATTGTAAAAGGCGATTCAGATGTTGTTTTTCGTTATTAACGGCATACCTTCCTCTTTATTATGAAATAAACATCCGATCATTTATCTCAAAAAATGACATTTTTCTTTGAATACCAAAATAACACCTCTTATTGGAAAACCCTTTATAATTGTCAACGTTAACAGCTATTTCCCCTGAACATTCTCTTCTTTCTCCTTTTATAAAGCTTTTTCTCTCCCTATTTCTATTTTCACTCCTCTCCCCTTATATTTCTTTAGTTTTATGTAAGTTTTATTTAATTTTTTGTTTATTCTTCCAAAAAACTACTACTTGAAATAACTTGATTTAACTTTTATACTGGGATAGCTAGGACGATTGCGCACAATTTGAGACAATTTGAGGGAGACCTCAACCAATTTGGTGTGCGCGTAAGTGGAGGCAACTAACAAGCGCCCGAGGATGGGCTTGTTGGTTGAGGCCGTGGTCCACCCCGGACTGTAAGCGTCACCAAAACCAAGTAAGTCACAGCTAGGGCGATAACCGATTACAAACAAAAAGTGTTAAATCGATTGACCAGTCGACTACCAGGCACTCGCCAAATTAAACCACCAACATAAAGAAATACCATCCTTTGACCATCAACCTTCCGTGTGCCGATAGTCAGTAAATCGCAAACGACTCGTGTGCCCATTATAAACCAGAATGGAGCGCCGCCATACACAATAAACCACTGCCGTATGAAAATATCCATTTACAGCTACTCCTTACCCAATAATTTATAAGTTATTTTCCCATAAAACTCAATTATACCCCCTGTCATAAATAATTAATCGCAATTTAATCGCACAAACATATTTTCACTTTACAACATTGCAATTCACTTAACAAGCCAATAATAATTTAATAATCGCTTTTAATTACTTCTCTTTCACAACCGACATAAATATACCAAATGTACACGCCGTACGGGCACACCAACGACAACCGGCGGCGACTGTTTTCGCCACAAAGAAATGCGCGCGCCCGTCTCCAAAAGGTTGCCTGTCCCACAATCCGGAGTCGGAAGTCAGAGACTCCGCACCACAACGTGTTTTGACCATAAAAAAAACAAAAAAACAACAACATTACAAAAATTAATAAATAACACAAAAACAAAGTGTGATTTGGCGTTAAACGAAAACCAATGTCCACCTCGGGGCGATAATAAATTTTTCGTTGCGATTCGGCGCGCCAGAGTGGAAAATGACAAAAATCGATATTGACAAACGCCCCCAGCTGACATCGCCGCTGTGCGCCAAATCATGGAATTGCATAAATTAAATTGATTTCTGGTTGTCCCCTTAAGTGGCAGCGAACAGGGAAAAAAAAAGTACAAATTTTGTAAACTGGGCGCACTTAATTAACCGCGCGCACCGCCCCGTGTGCGCTTAACCACCAGAGGTGAAACCGTCGGATAACTTTTCACAAGATGCTTGCTCAAACCGGTCACAGCGAAGTGGTGTCCAACGAACTGCAACCACCGAGGAGGTGGACAGATGATATAGCCAACGATTAGCGCACAGTAGTTACCGACGGACTCTGGGCAAGACTTGCGAGTGCCTCAATTAAATCAGGCAAATTACGGGCCCACTACTGCATATCGTGGTTACACAGTTGTTTTTTTTTTTTTCTCTTGAAGTTGGAGTTGACTCTTGTTGACTGACGGCATCCATGCAGACCAAGACAGCGCCGAGTCGGTCGTCAAACGGGAGCACAACAGAGCAACAAAGTGAATTTTAAATGGAAACCTACCCAAGCATAAAACACTGATTTCGAAAATTGATATCGGGTCGTGTCTCGGCTGTTTTGTTGTTGCTTCTTGTTTTTCACCGTACATGACAGGGGAGAAAATTAATGCAATAAACATTAATTATAACACTAGTGCGACTGCCTACTGCCATGTTTGCGGTGCGGTCGCGATCTTTTTACTTTCTGGCTGTCTTTCAGAACTGCCCTGCTGTCATATCTGCGCTCTGCGGCGGAGGAACGCACTCGGTGCTCATTTATTTTATGGTCGTTATTTATCGCCATGTTGTTGCTCCTTCGATGAGAGTTGGTTCTGAAGAAGCGGCGCTGTAGGGGGACACAACAGAGATTTCAGATATAGAGACCTATAAAAATAAGCCACGGAATGCTTGTACGAAATTAAAACAAAAACAAATGATGTGTTGCAGCTCGGAAAAGATCCAGTTATAGGCTCCTAGATTTTTATGGCGAGTTATTTATTCTTAATTAGCCACTTGGGGATATATATTTATAACACAAAGGAAATAAACACACCAAGCGCGACGTAAGTATGAAAATGAGCAGCAGCGGTAATAAAAGTGAATTTCTCAATTACTGGATGAGATCAATGGCGGGCGGTGGGCGGTGGGCGGTCAGACGCGGTGTGATGAGAGTCGGGTCGTAACGATAAATAAACAAATTTTTAATGGAGGTAGCGCACAAGGCCACTTCGATCGGGTTTAGTTGGGTTATTGGCAGAGAGGAGTTGTGCCCTCTGGGTGGTGTGGTGATGGTTGGATGCAATTCCATCTTACACTCAATGTCGATCAAAAATGTCAGTTGGAAGGGGTTTGTTTTGTCATATATTTAACAAAATTTTTAAGGCACCTCGATAAGGATACTGACGGTGACTTTGCTGGGTGAATGGATAATGCAATTGCAACATGTTTCCTCAAACAGAAACAATTTCAAAGCGAAAATTACCTTCTTGGTTTAAGTACCCACTACACGGTTGTTGGCTTCACTACCAACTTTGATCGTCATTGCTGCTCTTAGTTGATTGCAAAATTTGTAACCAAAATCGGAATATACATTGAGGCCAAAACAGAAGCGGCTTTGGTGGAGTTTGAAGTGTTAGGTTCTAAAATCCACTGTTTGGTTGGTGGCCGTGCTACAAAATTCTGGCAAAGTGATCAAAAATTGCAATCGAGTTTTATCGAATAGAGAACGTTAGTCGTTTGTATTCCAACTTTGTTTTTCTCACTTAACGCACGTCTTTTTTATTTCAACTTTGTCTTCTCATTCAAACGTTTTCAGGAAAGCAACGTAAGTCCACTTACCACTAGCAGCTTTCAGTAAATAAAGAGAGTATACAAAAAATACATTTCAGATTTTTGCAGTAGGTATATTCCAAACAAACATGACACCAAAAACCTTTATCGCACACAGAGATGTGCGTTTAGTTGTTGTGATCATAATTTTATAACGCAGGCCTTACTGAGCGGATTCCAGGCAGGAAAAATACATTCCCGCACATCGTTTCCCATCCACCATTAGTAAGATTAGAAGTGCAACTTGGACTTAGTCCCCTTAGCCTTTTTAAAATAACGACAAAAACTCACTCAATTTC
The DNA here is from genome assembly GCA_946477585.1 of Cheilosia urbana. Taxonomy (NCBI): domain Eukaryota; kingdom Metazoa; phylum Arthropoda; class Insecta; order Diptera; family Syrphidae; genus Cheilosia; species Cheilosia urbana. The sequence goes on along the minus strand of OX297854.1, from coordinate 9,095,921 downwards.
TATCAAACGCCTGGTTGCGTCTTAAATACATTTCCACTGTAATCACCCCGCTAGCACATTTAAATTTATCGCCACAAAAGCTTAATGATTAATTTATTGGTCACCTCCTTAATTTTTGACACTTGTATGCTCGTAATTTTGCAAAATTCCATTCAAATATCGCCCATGGTGTGTTGCGCATCAATCGCCGTCCACCATACTGCGACGACATTCCGTAAATATCACACGAATATTTATTGTCAAGTTGGTTAATTTAGTGTCTCAAATGAAGCGTTTGTTGCTGTCACTTAAATTTTACCCCGTGTCGCCGGCGCGCCCTCCTCCATCTGTCTTGTGTTGCCCACTTTTTCGTTGACATGTTTATTAAACAGAGAATCATGTGAAATGGAAATTAGCCAACAGCTGTGTTCTGCTTTGCATCACCGTTAGCGCGACAACCGCACTATGTATTCGATGACATTTGGCGTTCGCGTTGGCGTTTTGTGAATACGCGCCACACCCCGCCGTCACACCGGTAAATACTATTCTGAATGCCTTGTCAGTTTCATTGATTATCTGTCACTAGCTTTAAAATGCCGTGGTCATCGTCGCCACGTATTGCCACCGGTGTCAGGTCAACGCTGTTAAATTTGTCAGTTTCTTGGTTGTATTTATCGTCTGTCAAAATTAGCGCTAACAATTAATTGACTGTGCGCTAAAGGCAAATCTGTAAGCGAATAATTTATTAAGCCAAATGAGTAATTATTTAAATTTTATTATAATATTTATTAACATATACAAAGTCGGTTTCACGTGCGAAGACAAATATGACAGTTGACATAACGGAACGACAAATTACATTGAATAATATTGTGCCATTTTGAACGTAGTATACAATCCTAAGTGCTCCGCGAGTTGGGGGACCGGGATGACTGCCATGCTGGAGGAATAACCTCATTTTAAAAATGGAATTTCATTTTCTTTCCTTTTAAGTAAGCACACACAAGAAATACGAAGAAAAAACGAAATTGAAAATGCAAAACGAAAAGATGAATAAGGGAGTATACAGAAGAGGGCAGAGGCAAAGAGTCATAATGATTGCGTACACTTAAGTGGATAAAAAGATCCTTGTTGTGCGAGTATGAAACGGCACAAAAAAAAAAATATAATAAACCCCCAGAGTACGAAACTTAAGGACACCATTCTAAAGGACATCGTCGTCGTCGTCGTAGTCGTCTGTATGCATATTTCAGAGGCATTTTGTGCTTCGCGTAGCATCTCCGTTCCGCCGTTCCGTCTTAGTGTTTACATACATATTTTCCCTTTTTGGTTCTCTAACACTGTGTGACAGAGGAGTACAGCCGAGAGTAGTCGGTAAATATCCCTGCGGCCCGTTCTTTTGAGTGTCCTATGAGGAAAAGGAGAAACCCATAGCCAGAGCATTACAATCTCTTATGACGGCTTCTCAAGTGGTATGCTAAGTGGGATACAAAGTCACTTAGTGTGTACTCTAGTAGTACGTGTTCTCTCAATGCCTTTAGAAGAAGAAGGTCGGTTTAGGCCTGGTTCTATGTGTTTATTAAGTGGTGTGCGATGTGAGGTTTTTTTTCCCCCCTTTGCGATTCAACATCTTTTGGGCATATTACACACACTTCAAGGGTTTGTATAGACATGTCAAGAAGAAGGGTAGAGTACTGAGGGAGAAAAAAAAAAACTTTCAAGAATACAAGGACTTTTCAAAGGACACATGGTAGAAATTAAAAATTTAAAAAGAGCATACAAGTCTTACCTTTTATTTCGGATGGGGGAGAGTGAGAAAATCACTAAAGGCTTCATGAGGTACAGTCATTTTGTTGTGTCTAAGAATGGAGAAGGAGAAAAGTAGCTACCGGTGTTTCTCAGCGTTTTATCAACAAGAGATGTTTTAGACGAGGATACACTGATAGGGTAAGCACGATGCTTCTATAATTTTACAGATAATATAACAAAAAACCTTAACGCACACCTATGTGCGCGATCTAAATTTTCGATTTTTTTAAGTTAATTGTTCTCTTATTCAGTCCTGTATCTCTTGTGAGTTCTACACTCAAGTGAGATCTGCAAAAAAAAAACTAGCTAATGTGTATGTGCGATAAGTAGATTCGCCAACTTTTCCTTTTGAACTACAAACTTTTAATTCTCCCTTTGGTAGGGTATGAATAGAGACTTTTTTCTATAAAAGTTTTAATTTAAAATGTTATACTTTCGCAATAGGACTATCTTAATTTTATTAATTTAATTACATTTTACTCGAAGTAAAACCGAGCCCAACAGACAAGTCACACTGGCACTTTGCCTACAAACCACAATAAATTTCATTCAACTATCCCCTTAATTTTCTTTCATATCGCACACCAAATGTGCGCTAGCGTATTTCAATGTGCGTTGCACCCAAAACAGAGACAGATTAACACGAAATGTGTCAATATAAAAGGTTTTTCAACACGGACGCTACAAAAGTAGAGCGACAGGGACAGCAAACGACGCCGCTCTTTTGACATTTCTCTTCAGTAAGGTTTGCCATTTCATGATGGAATGATATACGAGCCAATAACGAGTCGAAATTATTAAAATTTACTACCGAAATTCGGAGTCACTGGCCTCAACGTTAAGAGCGCTACGTCCAATTTATGGTCATCATAAGCGTCCTAGCAGATCAACAATTGAGCGTCTAGTGGAAAAATTTGAATCCACAGGCACAGTACAAAATGTTCCCGTGCCAGTGAGACAAAGAAGTGCCCGTAGTGTCGAGAATATTGCTGCTGCTGAGGCTTCAGTTGAAGAAAGTCCAAATGTGTCTCTCACACGTCGTTCTCAAGCGTTGGGCATCTCTGTGACGTCGTTGTGGCGAATTTTGCGAAAATATCTTGGCCTACATCCTTACTAGATTAAATTGACGCAAGAACTGAAGCCGATTGACCAGAAGCGTCGTATGCTCGTGAATTGGGCTAAGCAACAACTTGAAAATGATTCGGATTTTCATCGAAAAATCATATTCTTCAGCTATCGAACGTACTTTCACAGGAATAAAGAATTTCACTGATATCCAAAACCGTTTTTGTTTTATTTAAAAAAACTTTTGTAGTGCTCTTATTGAAAAACCCTTTATATCTTGAACTAACTGGCAAGTACATTTCAGTAAAAATTCTCCTTTACTCACCCACAGTTTTCGACTGATGACGTCAACATAAAGTAAGGTGCCATCGGCTTTCGCATAAACCACTCTTCCCCTTCCATCTGCGGATTTTTTAATGAACATTGCCAACTACGAGACATCAACACCCAAACGGGCAATTCGCAAGAATGCTTTTAGCGACACCGTGACATTTCTCAGATTTATTTCAAGCACTCCCTCTATCTCTCATGTGACCAAGTTCAGATGCTCAACTTACCGCACGTCTATTCTTAGTCAAATCATTCGTCTTTAATTAGAAAACAAATGCTAACGAGGTTAAATACTTTTGCTGATTTGTCCTTTTACAAACTTGGTGGTTTGTAGGAAATGCCAAAACAAACAAAAACTAAATCACCGACAGACAGATAGACGAAACTCGCTAGGTATGCAGTCAAGTCATTCGTTCAGGTCAAGCGGAAGATTTTTTTTTATTCAGCACTCCCTATTCAACAGAAAATGTTGGCAGCAAAAATGTAAGGAATTTATTTTATTTTTGTTCTTGTAGTCCGCATTCCCCCCGTCCTCCTGAAAAATTTAAATACTTACAACAACGGATCGATTGAAAATAGAACTCAGCAGGAGACATGACAAATTTATAGCGACAGGGGGGTTGGACGTAGCTCGTTCAGCATATTACGCGGGGTGAAGCGATGCGATGTGTGTACGATGTACGTGATTGGAAATCGAAGACGGAGAGAGAGATGTATGATAATAATTGAACGACAAATGGTCAGCGAAGCTCCGCATATTTGTTTGACTATAATCAACTGTCACAATAAAAAATGCACACCACGACTGCGACAGTCGTTGCTGACTTGGCTGAGACTGAGAGTTAATTTCGAATTCGATGACAGCCATCGTTGGGCCACCATTGGATAGTCAGCCGTCATCAACATCATCATCGCTGTTGTGGTTAACAACATCAGCAGCTCCTCATATCACACGACGAATCATATTAGCAATCATGGCATCGTTTCGAAGAAGAGGACGAAGAACAAGACTGCGTGAGTGCTGATTTGATGTGATGTACGTCGACATGTACGACGAGCATTCAAAGCATGCCTAATTGGTACGTGAGTGAGTTACGTAAGCGTGCGCGTATAATCTCCAAGATCGAAAGGTGATGGTGAAGATAGAAACGACTCCAACACGACAAGGCAATAACCCCAAAGCAGTCTCCCTCCGCCAGCAGTTGCTATACACTTAATAAGTGTGTGCAACGCGTTAATTATCAACATCGAACATCATCGTTTGATCGATATGAATCGACTATACCTTTGTAATCTCGTCTTGGACGGGCTTTGTGCGGTGTTGTCGGCTACCTTTGATCGTGATTTATTACTTCGCGGATAGTTAGAGCCGTGAGCGCGCAAATGCAAGTGGCGCGTCGATTAATACCACACATTGAGTGAGAATGCCGCGCAAAAATATAAGTCACAGCGCAGCACACTAATTAAATCAATTTAAATCGCTGGGGTCGTTGCGCACTCATTCCGATAAGAAAGAAGAGAGTCTCAAACATTTTAATTGATGGCGGATGATCGGCCTCCCTTGTGCTGCCTCCATTGGGTATTCTCAGCTTGACGTTTTAATTCATGGCTCTGCGAGTCAATAGCTACGAGATGAGCTTTTTTTTCCATGCATTTCTACCTGTGCACGTCTTGTCACCTTGTGTCATTAGCTCCACGTGACATTTGATGCCTATCTATGCATTTAAAGTGATTTCGAGAGTTTAGCCGGCCGCCGGCGGGGAACATCTATCATTATCTGTCATTATGTTGACTACAGCTCTAGAGGACATGTTTTAAGGGGTGGAGTTGTGAACGTGCCGTGACACAAATTAGAGGCTATAAACGTTGCGCACACGAAAGGCGGGATAAATTGCTTTTTGGCAAGTTGCACAAATTCATGGATGGAAGTTATTAGGAAAAGCTATTAGCAAGTGAGCCTTTTTCATGTGTTGGCATTTGAGTGTAGAAAAGTTTATGAGACGGAGAAATGTGAAGAAAGTGAAGGACTGACATTATTAAAGAATTGAGATAGGCAGATGACCTTGAGCGCAGAAATGAAGCAAACGCACATCTGATATCTAATGTTGTTTACTGTCAAATCAGGATCTTATATGAAACCGCATGTTAAAATTTGGTTCCGCTCACTTTTTCCAGTCTGCGTGCCTTGAAATATCAAACACCGCAGTTGTAGAACAACCCATATTTACCAAAAGTCGCGACGTTGTACAGATTGTCTGTGCGTTTACAACTCCACGTTAATATTTGGTATCGCACACTCGAGTCTGTTAAACGCACCCGCAGCATGTGACGTGAACAATTTATTTATACGTTCTCTTTACAAATTTCCTATGATTGCCAAAGACAACTTTACTTTCTGAATACGTTGCACGAACTTGAGTCGAGAATGGGATGTGCGCACATGGGTTTCTAGTAAAGTCCTTTATACGTGCGCTTTTCAAAATGCCAGTGTTAATTAAGCCAGTAAAATTTTGATTTTTGCAAGCGAAGAACTAATATACTTTGAAATGGGTGTCTTCGCAAATAACTCTTTTCGATTGCGCACAAAAGTGTGCGTTTGACTGTTTCAATGGAATTTCACTTTTCTCGATGAAAGATCTCACGCACCTACACATTTACAAAAAAAAAAAAAAAATAAAAAAACGCCACCAATCGATGAAACGAACAAAAAGCCAAGTGTGACAAACGTTATAAGCGGCTACTAAAGACAATCTTCTTTTGGCGCATTCCATCTATCCGTCACTCACAATATGGCAATTGCCTGCCTCTTTCTGTCTTCTCCTTAGCAAAACTGACAACTAACTGTCCAACATGGTTTACCACCGCCATCATTGGTGCACCGCGTTGCTGTTGCGCGCCGCTGTCACTTTACGACTTTAATGGAACGATAATTTTTTTAATAAATGGGAATTGTACATCGTTGACGGGCTTGACTCAAATTGCTGCAGTAAGTATTTTTTTTTTTTTTTGCTTCTCTCTATCCATTCTTCTTGTTGTGCCATCTTCTCGAGAAGAAGTTGTTTTTAGCCTCTAGCTGTGGCCATGTCTTTGTTTGACAAAGCGATTGTGTATAGCGCTCGTTTGCTTTTCCTCTCCTTTATGACCGTCAGTGGTCGGAAATCAATTTGAAATTCAGATTTTGTTTTTTTTTTCTTTTCGTTTTTTTTTTATTCCTTTTGTAGCAGCTTTTTATTTGTTTTAAATTGCCACTCAATGTGATTAGTGCGGTTTGGATGTTTATTGCGGTTTTTTTTTTCATTCTTTCCTGATTTTTATCTCGGAACGGGTCGTTTTTATTGCTTCTTCGTGTAAGCACTTCAGTGTAGGGAATTCTTTTTTTAAGGCTTTCCTGATATGGATCTTAAGACATTGGAATAGAGCGTCACCCTCCAGGGGGTTTACGTGCAACATAAAAAAAGAAGAGAAATGTATTCAATGGCGACAATTACCTCATCAGTATGAGCCTTTAATGGGGAATACCTACATTTGGTTGGGTATTAAGAATGGAATTGCCATCCTGAATGACGGTAAAATTGAGTGTGATTAACCCGGCAGTACCTGACAGGTATGGTATAAAATTGAAGGGCGCCTTAAAAAAAAAAAAGAAGTAATGATGTTGTTTATTATGAGCGGGACTCATCGAATGGTTTTTCACATGGTACGGCAGATGATTGAGTCGAGGACATTGTCTTTGGATAATATTTTTATTGGTCATGTTCTGCGGAGTGCTGCCTTCAATTAGCAACTACGTGGCGGGGCGCGGACGACTCTCAGGTCTTTCGCAATTGCATGGCAGATGGTGTGAAGTTTATGAGGAGTTTCTCTTTCAGAAGTTGTACGAGAAAGAATGCGTTGTGAGGCAGATAATTGCAGAAACAGGTTCCACTGCGATCCACAATGGGAAATGTAAAAACTATAAATTTGTCTATCATGTCAAAATATTTACAGGCAAAGGCATTTGATTTTTGTAGATTTACTATACGATCAACACAGACAAAAACGTCCCACAATACACCTTTTAAGATAAACGTTGTCTGCGCGAACATAGAATAAACAAAATATGAGTTATTGTGGAACATATACTTACCATCCACAAAACATAGCATTGGTAGGATAATGTTTCTTTTACATTGGGAAAGGGGTGTCGCTACTGCAGAATGCCTTGTCCTCCAGATATGAAGGAAAGAAGTTATTGATGGGAAGAGTGACGTTTCTACGATCCACAAGATCCACAGAGCCTGGGTCAGAACGATTTAACATCACACCATGCGTAATCAATACAATAATCAGCTTTGTTCAAGTTTTTTTTATTATTTTTTTTTTTTGGTGAAATATTTATTCACTTACAATCCACAGACAATAACTTTCGACTCAGTAGTTCGTTTTACATCCAAAAATGTAAACGCGACCTATAATATTTCTGGCGAAATTCGAACTATTAGTGATGTTAAAATATGTGTCGGAATTAAAAAGCATTACTGGCACATTTATGATCCACAGCGATCCACACGGCAAACTAGTCAATAGATCGCTTGTGTTTCGAATGGAGTTGTTGTTGATAAACCATTTTGGACACTTTTACTTTAAAACGGGGAACAACAGCTCCCATTCACTTGTTTCAATGCGATCCATACTAAACAAGGCCACGAAGAGAATGCAGTTGATTGAATAAACAAATGTCCCGGTTCGTTAAATTTAATTAAAATCCATACAGCGGCATTTAAATTCAAATATTAGTCAAATTCCCTGTGGAGGGTATCATCTTTTTTGGCCACAACAATGTGGTGTGGGCGGACCACGTATATTTGTATACCCAAACTTCCAGGAGCAATGATTTCATATCGTTGCAAGGACGATGATAATATCTACCATAAAGCCCGGCCGATTGACTCGGTATATAGAGTTGGTGAAACCAGTTTTCAATCAAAAACCTCCTTGCATTGTCATCGAATTATCATCATGGTATAGAACTCTGCATCGTCATGTGTATGGTCGCTCTAGACACAGGTATCCGCACATTATATTGCCCCTATGAATACATTCAAAAATGTTCTACGGGTAGTCTCTATACGAATATTAATTTCAAAATACCTGACTGTTCTCTGTCGGATTGGCGCACAGAGGTAAGCATCCTTACAATGGAACTACACTCTTCGGGAACAATATTACACACATGGATCCAATTCACTTTGACTTGAAATCAGATTGAGTACGACAATGACCATGATGACGACCGAGATACTCGTACCTATGGTTACGGATGCATTTCATGGTGGCTCTTGGCACAGCAGAAGCAGATAGACATAGAAAAGCATTGTTCTCCTCATCCGGATGGAAATTGGATCGTTGCTAGGATTTGAACATCCGCGAGCTACTGTTTGGTTTTTTTGTTTCCCTTTTGTGCTCTTGTATTATTTGCAATTTTGAATTTCAGCAGAGGAGAAGAGTAACCAGGATGCGTTTTGTGTGTGTTTTCGAATGCATTCATGCGTATTTACATCCTGAATGCATACATCGTATATGGTGCAGGAAGCTTTGTATGCAGATTGGGGCATCCTGTTTTAGTTTTGCACAAAGTTTTAGAAAGATAGATGAAGATGATAACCAGAAATCCAATTTGTGCATGATATGCCATTGAGGTAAATAGTTTTATGCAGTTTTCATGCAACCACTCGTGTGAGTTAGTGCGTTTGACCGAGTACTTTTGGGTTTTCCAGCAAAGTTTGAAGTGGGGTTGGGTTTTTTCTTCAATTTTTTTTGGTGAAATGATTTTCGTTTGATTGGTGCTACTTGGGATGCTAATTGGGCATGCCAACTCGTAGGGTTGTTACTACGACTGTGGATGTGTATGGTGAACTTGTCAGCATCAGAATATTTGGGTAAATGTTGTTAGATGACCTCAGAACAAAGAGCTTCTTTAGTGGTAGGCTTTTCATCCCCAATATGACCAGTTAATGATTCTGTCAGTAGGTTATTCGGACTGCTAGCAGATTTAAAAGGATAATGTAGAATTTCCATCGCTTAATTGCCTCGTTGAGGGCATTGCGCACACGATAACAGCTGTTTTGAGTATTATGTGCGCTTCAATTTTACCTTTTAGGGGACAGGCTAATCAGGACTCATATTGCAAAACTTGTTATCACGGTGCGGCAATAGTAGTCCTAATTATTTGTTTTTCTGTGGATGGGAATTATTGCGCACATTTATTGTTTTACCAATTATCACTGCATGCATGGCGTTGAGAGTTTGTGGTACTTCTCTCTGCATATATGATTCAAATGAAATACTTTTGTTTTGGATCTACAGCATTGTTGCAATAACGCACATGTCCTATTCGAAAAGCCCACATTTCGTTCCCCTCAAAAAAATAAAATCGTTACTAACAGCTTCTCATAAGGGCAAATCAGATATATGCAATGACACTCAACTGATTGGCGATCTTTCTGCAGATGCTTAGCGGTAACGCACACATGCCGTTTGGTAAGCGCACATTTCGTCCCCAAAAATAATAAAATCATTACTAACAGCGCCTCATGAGGGTAAATAAGATATATGCAATGGAACTCAACTGAGTGGCGATCTTTCTGCAGATGCTTAGCGGTAACGCACACGTGCCGTTTGGTAAGCACACATTTCGTCCTCAAAAAAAGTAAAATTCTTAATAAAAACGTTTCATGAAAGTAAACCAGAAATTTCCAATTGAATTGCAGTCTCTTTCTGCAGCCCTGTGGCGGTAACGCACATATTCCATTTGGTAAGCGCACATATGCTCCCCCGAACATAATTGAATCGTTAGTTTAGCAGGCGCCGTCAAGGACGTTGGGGCATTCTTTATTTGTAAAATATATCGTAAAGGCCAGAAATGGTGGACAGCAAAGCTTATACGGATCTAGTAGAAGCTCACTAAAAGGTCCTTGTCGATATGGCACTCTGACTACTTTAAGAGTCCATGGATCGATAATGCTCCTCAAAAAAATATATATGGACAGTTGCCCTTAGGAATATAAACTACTTTAAAAGGAAGGAAGCAACCTTCCTGCAAAACAAATGGGATAGCGCCATCTGTTGGTGGAGAGACGATATCACTGGACAGTCGGTGAAAACGGAAGTAGTTTAGGATGGAGTTGGTGAATTCTAAACTGGAGTGCGTAAGCAACTCGGTTTGAATGATTTTGTGAAACGATTATTCATTGGCGCGAACACATATTCCACAAGGCAACAAAGACACACGTTCTGCTATCAGAAAATTTGCTTACACGTTTGTGGCCCAACACCAAGTATTCCACAACATAGTCCTATGAGGAGAAGCAATTTTTTTCTAACGACTTACGCTTACAGTTTCATTTAAAAATCTAAAGGACACATACCTGGAAAGACAAAAAAGAAAATAACGATTTAGTACATCATCACAAACAAGGACAAACATCTAGTTGTATTAAAAAAGGATAAGATCTTAAACTTAAGCAGAGACTTCAATAAAACGCTAGTTCTAAAGTAATTTTGACAACACGCATCCATCTCAAAGCAATCATTCAAGGATAGAATAAATCCGAAGACACCTCCTTGTGGTTTGCCCCTAAAACACCAGAAACACGTTACCACTTAACAACTATACAGCCATTCAAAGCATTAGTGCGAAACCCCTAAAAGAGGTAATAAAAAGTTTAACCAGTTTCGTTTCAGTTATCCAATTCAAAAACAGACTCCTTCTGTCAGTTTAACAAAAAGCAGACTCCTTCTAGGAATAATAAAAAGAAAATAGCAAAAAAACACCAAACAACTTTATCCACCCAGTTAGTCGCCCAACAAACTCCGTTCAGCTCCGGCTTCGTTATTTGCAGACCTTCACTGCTGTCAAAAAACCTTCTTCAGCTTTTACAGTAATCCAAAAGAACCCTTTTTCTCCTCTCGCTCCATCCATATATCACAACATTTTAGCACATTTTAAGGCGAAAACAAACACAAAGCTCAAAAGCCGTCGCCATTGCTATTGCCGCATAAAACCAGACGGAAGGAAATTCCACCGGAAATGTTGTCCGTGTTAATGATGCGAAGCACATACTATACCCCCATTTTACAAACAGCTCTCAATCCTGGGCGGGTAAAATGAAATTCCCCATTCCTCCATAGACAAAAGGATCCACAAGGATATATACACACTAACGGGCACACTGGTAGTGGCAGACACATCACAGCTAAAAACCCAAGATCCGCGCGCCGTGTTATTAAATAATTTATCCTGATGGTACTTTAACTTGAGTTCCTGTTCGGAATATAAATGGATATCAGCAGGAGAACTTCTATACTATGTAAGAAGGATATAGCGCAGTAGCTTGTGTTCGTTCATTTGTGCAGAGCTAGTTGGTATGTGCTTGCTCATCCTTTGTATTGTTTGGTCTATCGTTGCTTCGTTGCCTGCCCGCAATGGATATCTTCCTGTTGAAGTGTATACATAACAAATAGTTCTGGTGATCATTTTGCCGAGTAGACCAGAGTGAATAAGGCAAACACACTGTGCGAGTGTATAATTTAGCCACAGCAGGGAGGACGAAATACGACCGAAAACGACCCGACTAACAACAAAAACTACACAACGTATAATAATGAAGATGGAAAAGCCAGGCTAAAAAGGAGTAAAGGCGATGAGGAGACTTAGCGTTTGGCTTAAAATAAAGAAAAGCAAAGAAAGAAAAAAAGGACAACTCGAAGAAAAACACTACCGGGACGGAAAAAGGAAATTCAATTTGAAAATAATAATCCTCTTAAGCTAGATAGAGGTTCCTGTTCGAGACCGCAGTGGAAAATGAAAGCGATGCGTGCCATTGGGAGCTGGATAGATGTGCGGTTAATTTAAATTGAGTGCATCCTTATCTGATGGAGGTATATAATCGCGTTAGTTGATCCGTAAATCGAACTATGCACCTGCTAATGACTTTACTTTACCCCCGAAATATAGATGGTAGCTGAGATTGAACAGCGATATGAAATGGGGTGCCGCAAGGTTGAGTGGTTTTACCCATACTTTTTTTCAAATGAAAATGTTGCTTTGTAACCCTTTTGAGCAGCAAAAAGTGACCACAATGCGACTGAAAAGGATTTGTGAATACAAATAGGACCAATCAGCTCAGCAACCTATGATCAAATTGAAGCAGAAAAGCGGTGTATAAAGTCCGGGATCACTATTCACCACGACTGCAAGTGGGACTATTGTGAGAAATTCAACTTTTTAACATTTGTGGTTATTTAGTTTTACTTTTTAAATACGTTCATGTTTCTGTCAATACGATCATACTTCGATCAAGTGTTTTAGAGACAGCATCCTTCTTCAGATGAAGTATGTTCATGCTTACAGCAAAGCTCTATGTCAGTCTGGTAGTAGTGCAAATAATTACCTTTTGAGCCCGACCTATGGACATAACTCCCAACATAAAGTAGAAGACCTAACCAAGGCCGAAACCAGAAAGAACGTTTTATTTCCGATAGGCAGTTCACTCACACAAATGGAATGGTTGTGAGAAGCTAGGGCTAGGGTCCCTCCGGACTGTTGCGCCAACTATTTATTTATTTATTTATTAGGCAGTTCATATATAAATTGGGGTCCCATAAGGTGATATGGTAACATCGATACTTTTATTAAAAAAAAATAATAAAACCGACTGGCAGCCTTGCGTTTATCTTCTAAAAAGGACCTTAGTGGAAATGGCAATGATACAAATTCGATGTTTATAAACTTGTTGGATAGTTCACCTGATATCCGTCAACAAGTGCGACGAAAGTGTCGTTCTAAAATCTTCAAAGCTTCCCCAAATGTAACCCAGATTTCGCTATCGAAGATCTGGGGACAGTTATGTGGAATTTCGTTGAATATATGTCGGGGACAGGCAGTTCATATATAAATTGGGGTCCCACAAGGTGGTATGGTAACATCGATACTTTTATTTAAAAAAATAATATTAAAACCGACTGGCAGCCTTGCGTTTATCGTCTAAAAAGGACCTTGGTTGAAGTGGCCTCGTCTACTTTTGGCGCAATGAAGTTCGTTATTTCAGATAAAATCAAGGACAACAACCTGTGGTTTGACTGATATTTTAAACAGATAGTTCACCTGGAATCCGTCCACAATTGCAACGAAAGTGTCGTTTTTAAATCGTCAAAGCTTCCCCAAATGTCACCCAGATGTCGCTATCGAAGATCTGGGGACAGTTATGTGGAATTTCGTTGAATATATGTCGGGGACAGGCAGTTCATAACCCCTATCGGGAATAAGATTTCCCCGGGAATATTTTCTGTTCAGCAATCTGACTTACATTGCTGACAAGGGAAACATTTCCCACGGAATTTATTCGCGATAACCCCTCATATATAAATTGGGGTCCCACAAGGTGGTATGGTAACATCGATACTTTTAATTAAAAAAATAATAATAAAACCGACTGGCAGCCTTGCGTTTATCGTCTAAAAAGGACCTTGGTTGAAGTGGCCTCGTCTACTTTTGGCGCAATAAAGTTCGTTATTTCAGCTAAAATCAAGGACAACAATCTGTGATTTGACTGATATTTTGACTAAAATCCGTCAACAAGTGCGATGAAAGTGTCGTTCTTAAATCGTCAAAGCTTCCCCAAATGTCACCCAGATGTCGCTATCGAAGATCTGAGTACAGTTATGTGGAATTTCGTCGAATACAAGTCGTTGGAAATAGCTTTATATCCTAGAAAATAAGAAGTTCAATAGCTGTTGTCCTGAAAATGGTTTTGTCACTTGTTTGCTCCATGCTGTTCATCATGCCCGTTCGTATGGCAAAGCATAACTCAAAGCATTGTAAAGACGTAAAACACGCCTGTGGAGTGACACCGCCTACTCCATCAGTACATCCACTTACTCTGCGTCCGCATTCAGTGATACGCACTCCTCTTGAACTTCAAAGACAGCTCCCTGTACCATTGTGACACACCACAAGGCGGTCCCATTAGCCCGTCTTTATCGTTTCTCTATTTACAGTGCAGGTTAATATATTACAATTAGCGTGCAACCACTTAAGACATTTTCGAAAATCCGCACTCCACTCGATTAATTTTCTACTTAAGCATCGCGCACAGCAACCGCATAGCACCAGCGAGTACAACCACTTATCCAGCGAGATTCCTTCAGTCAGCGCTCCTGCAACTCTCACCACAAAAGGCGAAAAGAAACAAGCCAAAGCAGCACATATGCATTGGTATGCATTACTCAACTCCGGGTTGTGCTGCGCTCTGCGCTCACCGATCCAATCAGTAAGCATACATATTTAAACAGCATATTTTACATCAACCGATTTCGGATTCCGGCGATTTGCAAATGGAAATGTTCACAACATGGCTGCTGCAATCGGGGGGACGGCATTGAAACATGATGCAAAAAACGGGCATCGCCTCTGGCAGTATAACAACTCCTTAGTATGCGACAAGTAGAACCACCAAGGCAGCTACAAGTTAATGCAGAAAAAAAAGGCACACACAGAAATGGATTGCAGGAAAGGACCGTAGAGAGGACGCGTCGTTTTTTCTTCTTTTTGCCATCTCTCGAAACTTGTTCAAAAAGCTGAAGTTGACAAATTTAAATTCAAACCTGGTTGCTTTGTCATTGTCTGTCTGAGTTTTTACTGCCAGGGAAATTCCTCTCCTCCTAGTTTTTTGCATGCGCATGCATGCTGACAATGTGTTGAAAGAATGCTGCTTTCGGAAGCCCACAGAGGACTTTTTGGCGTGGATCTGGATATGACAACGACGACGACGGCTGCAATTCTAGATTCAACAAAAACGCCAGCAATTTCAAAAGATCGAAATCGTATTCATGAGAACGACACGAGGAAGAGCGAGAGAGAGACAGAGAGAGACAGAGGACCATTTAGAGTGAACAAAAAGGAATTCCAATTGGTTTCGTATGAAAATTTTTATATAACATAACAACCGCCCGTCCGACAAGGACAATCCGATAAACGGAAAAAAGCACACAAGGCGAATCGCTCCGAGCATATGATGATGAGGAATTGTATCTCGATATAGCGCCAAATTAAAAAAAAAAATATATCTCCGCACATCCAAGAAATAATGTATTCAACTGAAGCTGAGACTTCTCACTATGGAATTTGCGCCAAGGATTCAGCAGCAACGTGCTGGAGTAGTATCTTTGGTGACAGCATAAATAACGCACACACATTCTCGGGATGCGGGATTTTCTCTGCTCTGGCTTTTTATGCCAGTGTATCGCTCACAACCTGTCGTCACGATGTGTGTTTTCTGGAGTGAAGAAGACTCAGAGACAACTTCCTCAGGGCAAAGCCAGCCGCCACCCGATGATGCCCCGTGAAGACAAAGGAATGACAAGCTGAGTTCCTTTTGCTGCTGTTGCTGCATCAGCGGAAGAATGTGATTTGTGAATTATTTTGCTCACGTCCTATTGCTCCTTTTTTATTTTATTTTTTTGTTTCAGAACGAATGCAGAGTACATTTGTGTGTAATGTGTTTTGGGCCAAAATTGGACTGCAATGGTACACGGAATTGGAAGCACATGTACAACAAGAAGTGTTTGACTTGAATATATTCCGTGTAGAATGCTGGGTGGAGTTGTTTCTGTTTTTTTTATTTTTGCCTCTGGCTGGTATCTTTGGAATTTGCAATGACAAGTGATATCCTTTTAGCAGGCCGGGGATAAAGTTTTTACCATTCCGAGAGAACATTGATTTAGGAAGACAATATTCCTTTGGTGGTGAATTAGTTTGTCTCATGTCCGACGGTGGTGGCTCTGTCTATCAGGATTTTTTCTTCCCTCCTTTGTTGTTTCTTGGGCGTTGAATAAAAATGGAGGAGGTTCTTGTTGCGATTTTGTGTACAAGATTCCACTTTGTGGTGGCGAAAGTTTCGGGGAACCTTGTTTACTTACCTTTTCTATCGATTTCCCATCGAATGAGTTTTCCCTTCGCAGTTTCGAAAAGTCGACTCTATACTCTCGGAGGCCAAACATCCTCAGTTTTTCCTTTAAATCAAGGAATCATAAAGATGAAAAATTTCGTACTAATAAGTTCTGACACAAACCGCATTTAGTTAATACACAGATCTGAGCAAAATAAAAATAAAAATATTCCCAAGATTCAAACCATCAGAGTAGGGTTTTTTTTTCAGCTTCTGTTGGGCCCGGGCAATCAGTTTGTAGACAGATCTTATACATAAATAGGCGAAGGAAAATATTTAAGAACCACTTTCACTTCCTTAACCACAACATGTTTGCTTGATTTTTTTTTTTTTTTTTTTTTTTCGAATATTTTGCGTGGAAGCCAGGTTACTAAAATGGTTGAGTTTCTAGCCTTCCGTAAGACTTCTCATGGAATGGGTTTTATTTTTGAGCCAATCAACCTTGACGTCTTAACGATTTCGGTTTTATTTATAATAGAAAACGAGGCCAGCTTTCGAACTTTTTGCGGAATTTTGACCTTAAAAGCTACATCAACCAAGTTCTTGAATGAGCTCTGGTAAAAATTTTGCAGTTACATAGGTGTCAAGGCACAAAACACGTTGAAAATCAACAAAATCAAGAAAAGCAGATGTCTAGTCAATGAACCTAGTGGAACCCCTTTAGTTTTTCTTGTTTTTTTTTTTTTAGCATCTCAATTTCCAAAGAAATTCTTATCATTCATTGTCAGCCATCCCTATTCACACTTTTTAAAATCAACTTAAAGTTGATTCGCATATTAAATATCTGCGGTCAAAATCTAGGTTTAGCTTTGCTACTCATGGGCCTAACTGCCAGAAATGTTGAATACCCTTTAAAACAGAATTTTCATTTAATTCGAAAAGTAGAGGCCCTACGGTTGAACCTTCTGGTACCCCAATTTGTTGTTATTTAACTAACAGTGTACTCTAAAATTGTTCGTTTGTTTTAATTGTCGTAGTAATTGTTGGGCTTTTTGCTGTTCCGAACTGGGGCTGCAACTTGAACAATTAAACCACTGAGACCCTTAAAGAAAAACAAAAACATGCTGATCACCCGACGTTTCAGAGGTTTGTTACAATGGCCAACTGTCATTTCAATTTACAATATAAATAATATTTTCTATTTTAGACGCTCTTTATCACAGAAAAGGTAATATATACTCACGTGGATATGTAGGACTCAACAAAAATCAAAAGTACTCCACCGCGTCAAAATGATCATTATGATATTTGTTGAAATTTAAAAAGGGAAGTCGGTAGGAATCGGGTTATATGGACGCCACGCCACTGATAGGTGCTCAACACGATGCGATATTATGTACATTTATGACCAACAGGATCTGCCCTTGCCCATACCCTACCAGTATCCTATGATTTAGCTGTAAACGCATTGGGTAGTGAAAGTTGGAACTAAGTACGTGACCATACTGCGTTGAATTGAAACCTGAGGCGTTGCGCACGCAGTGTGTGACCGGCTTTACTTCATTTCAGAATACTTAAATTGAATGGGGCGATAGCTGGGAGTGGTGATTTTTTCGCGAAGATCTTCTCATAACTATACGGAACAATTTAAACAAATTCAATCACAGTTTCCCAAACAATTGCCTATATAAACTTTTTGACAAAGATTGACTTGAATGACTATTTTGCCTTAATGAGTCTTCATCTTCGAATATAGACTAGGCAAAATGCATTGTGTGTTGTGTCATTAAAATTTTCCAAAAGTGAATCACAGGGCATAAATGTCAACTGCAATGGGATAAGATACAAGCTGTGCTATTTATAGCCCCACACAGTTCCGATTTGACAAAACTAAAAAGACTAGAACATGACACGTTGAGTACCAGAAAATAATCGAAATTTCCACTGTCACCCAAACAATGTCCTTTCCACTGTCACCCAAACAATGTCCTCCCCTCCTAGGGTCCCTTTTGAACCACGTTCTATACACACATTTATCGGTTTTAATTATAATCCATTGTTTGACCGCCGGCAATCAGATGTAATTACATTTATTTAAAAGCCAATTTGTTTTGAATTGCTAATCAAATGATTAAATTGATATTTTTGTTATATTATTTTATTTTCTGTTTATGCTTTGAGCTTAATTTATTTCCACGATTTGATTTTCAGTGATTTTTAATCTCATTTACAATTCAAACAACCGGTCATGTCATGCTATACACGGTCATAATTCAAATTTAATTATTTATCCATAAAGCAAAAAACAAGAGAAAAAAAAAAAAGTAAAACTACCCAAAGTGTAAACGATATGCTTCATTTCGTTCCACCACTGTTGCCGGCGGCATAGGAAATGTAAATTAATTAAATTCATAAAATACTCTACAAATATGATAAATAACGAAATAAATTAGTTTTGCAGCCAATTAACGCAACTAATTAGAGAAAAGAGCGCGACATGAATTATGCAAATCGCGTTCCAATAGAGTTTTCTTGTGGCCCGTCCCATATTGTCAATATGGTTCGCACCATCGTCAATCATTTATAATTCGCTTAAATAAAATGTGATGATTGAATTTAAATGAAGAAATCTGGCGCAAATAATTGTGTGCGCACTCGTTGTTGTAGTCACGTCTCCGGCTGCGGCCGGCAGCACCACCAGCCCCCCTCGGGCATATTGCCAATTGATTCGGTTGCGTTTTAGGGCTTCCTTCCGTTTCTATGAATGTTGCTATTGCTATATCCCCAAGGAGGAAGACGGAAAGACGCCAACACCGACCGCTATGGGGCGGTTTATCATTCGCGTTCTGTTCGTTTCGTAACTTCCCTCTTTTGGTATATTAAATAGATTTCCTTTTCTTCATTGAAAGTCAGCCTTTTCATCCTTTGGGGAGCGATACCAATTCATTGTGTTTGCGTGTTTGTGTGTGTGCCTGAATAAACGGGCCGCCATTAATAATAAATAAAAACGATTTCTCTGTGTTCTGAATTTTGATTGATGTGCCACTGCTACTGCTGCTTTTGGTGGTGTAACTACACTCCCCAAGAGTCGTATAGTCGTAGTCGCCGTCGATTTGCCTGGGCGTCGTGCTCTTCATGCTAGAGTGAGGAAATCGGAGTGTGTGCCAAGCATAAAGGATGATATAGCCCGGTATTCTATCAAATATTCATGAGCAATGAATGTAATTTTATTGGGTTCTTTTTTCTTTTTGTCGAGAATGAGAGAAAGAAAAAAAGTATACAAGTTAAGAGTTCCCTCGAAGGAGGTGTAGAAGAACGAAGAGGAAGAACCCCTTAAGCGCCAAATAAGAGTGCTCTACACGGCTACTGTTCTAGAGTTGTTCCTTTGCTTGTACACACTTCCTCCGTTTCATCTTCCGACTGTTGGCTTACGGTGGGTATTCCTGTTTTAGTGGTTGTTGTCTTTTCGAGTTTATTAAGTCGTTAACTGTTTGTTATGAGTTATGTAATCTGATGTACGGATGTACGTGGTTAAAATTCATTCGTAAAAAAATTAAAATTTTACGGCTTTTTTAAAGGTCGGTCGTAAAAAAAAACCTTACCAACGTAACCGGGGCTTTGGAGAGGTTTACGGCCGCTGGTTTCCTTTTTACGACACTGGAATTACAAGAGGAATGTGCCGTGAAGTTTCATAAGCACTTGGGCCTTTATATAGTTGCTGAAGTATCGAGGTGAGAAGGGAAATGGGCCAATTGTTTGCCTTTTTTTTTTGGTCGGAAAGACAAGTAGGTATAGGTAGGTAGGTATTTTCAAATATGAGTTACAGGAAATGGTCCCAAGTTGGGCGCCATTTTGTTTTACATTGTTAAAATATTTAAGCATTTTGTAGGGATTAAGGGATACCATTGCATAAAACATGTCATTGGAACTACGTTGGGCGCCGTATATCTACCTTTTAAAAAAAAAAAAATTGCATAAAATATTAAGTGGATGCACTCGTTGACTAAACCTCGGACGAAGTAAAAGTCAATCTTGGTAGGTTGTGGGATATTTATTTGTCTTGTGGTAATTTTTATTGTAAACAAAAGGGAACAAGCCCAGCGGAATTCCATGGGACATTTGATCAAAGGAGAAAACAGTTTCCAACTAAAAGCTAATTTGCCAACCGGAAGTAATGGTTGAATTGCACTTTCACTTTTTCGAAAATAACTTCGAAAAGAAGTTCGTGAATTACCAACTGAAAAATGTCCGTGGCGTCCCACGAATAGGAAAAAAACAGTTGGTACAGTATACCTTTGCCAAAAATAACTACGCTGCCAACCAAATGCTAAAGAGCAATTTCAGTTGTTCGAAAATAACTTCGAAAAATAATTTCCAACTGAATACTGTCAAAAAAGAGAACGGAACTTTGTCTAGTTGGCGTTAAAACTTGAGAGAGTTTTGTTCTCCTCTCATTTTCCATATAGAAAGCTGCCCTAAACGTCAAATTTTTAAAGTTCGACTTCGAAAAATCTAAATCAGTTGGCAAATACGTTTAATATTGTCAAAGAAGGGAACTGAACTTTCTCTAGTTGGGGTTAAGACTAGAAAATGTTTTGTTCGCTTCTCATTTTCCATATAGAAAGCTGCCCTAAACGTCAATTGTTAAATTTCGACTTCGAAAAATGTAAATCAGTTGGCAAATACGTTGAATACTGTCAAACAAGGGAACTGAACTTTCTCTAGTTGGGGTTAAGACTAGAAAATGTTTTGTTCGCTTCTCATTTTCCATATAGAAAGCTGCCCTAAACGTCAAATTTTTAAAGTTCGACCTCGAAAAATGTAAATCAGTTCGCAAATATGTTGAATACTGTCAAAAAGGGGAACTGGACTTTCTCTAGTTGGGGTTAAGACTAGAAAATGTTTTGTTCGCTTCTCATTTTCCATATAGAAAGCTGCCCTAAACGTCAATTGTTAAATTTCGACTTCGAAAAATGTAAATCAGTTGGCAAATACGTTGAATACTGTCAAACAAGGGAACTGAACTTTCTCTAGTTGGGGTTAAGACTAGAAAATGTTTTGTTCGCTTCTCATTTTCCCATATAGAAAGCTGCCAAAACGTCAATTGTTAAATTTCGAATTCGAAAAATGTGAATCACTTCGCAAATACATATCAATTTCTACATTGCGTTGGTGACAAACGACAAACTGACAGCTTACAGATAAAATATCAATAACTACGGAAAGTCATATAAGTGCTGCCAAACATCCAAACCAACTACTTTACAATATGCCAATAAAAACTCCCACAAACGAGTGGTGAGTGGTTGCGAGATTTGATTATTTTATGACTTTATATGCCACAATAATTACTGTCCATAGATAATGCTACACGAAAAAAAAAGTGATGCCAACTACTGTCACCGACTTAACGCCAATTCCCTTGTTTACAGCCCCATTACTTACGACCCACATTCCATAAAACTAACTCCGTCAACAGTCATAAGTCCATAATCTCGGGTAATCAAACGATATGGCCGCCCCAGCTTACAAAGGCTTACAAATGTGCGATGTCATTTCATTGCAAGGAAACGATTTACAGTTCGCAGGCGCCATAAAAATTCAATTACCCTCCCGTGAAAGGAAAAACCCAATTAGTGTCGCACACATGCTTATCACTTCAATTTGAAAAGCCACAAAGCCTGTCTAACTTTTACAATACATTTTAAAGGAATTAGTCGCTCTGGCCTCCCCCCTTTGACCATTGTTGTTTCGCCTCCGCTTAAAATCAATACCTGCATAGACTTTCCACCAGCAAAATTGACACACCACAAAAGACTGAACCTCGAAAATGGAATAATAAAAATCCATTACAATAATTTACCACACCACCAACACAAATTACAATTTAATAAATTGTTATTCTCGTTATCAGATCGGAAAAGGCAAACAGAAATAATAATAATCACGGCAATCAGCCGCAATAAATTAATCAAAATCGCTTAACCTATGTTTGTCGTCGTCGTTGTCGCCGTCGGTCGGTTGGATAGCAGTTTGACATTTACCGCGTAGTGTTTAATTTTGCCGCCTCCGCGTGCTGACTAATATATTTAGTGGTGAAGTGACAGGAGGGCGAAACCAACGACCACACATAACTAATTTAAAATGCCCATGTTAATAAATTACCTACGCTATAGACTTGATAAATAAATGCGTTGTGCTCACTACTGTTTTATGCCTGGTTGACTATAAAAACAAAAAGCAAACCTCAATCGCCGACATTCGAGTCGGTCTGTCAGCCAACACAAAGTGGCCGTCATTAGCACAAAAAAAAAAAAAAAAAAAAATCTATTATATTATGTTAATTATTGTATATGATTATAATCGTGGGGAATACTAATTTTCTTCTTTTTGTTCGCTGTTATTGGCGAGAGAAGGCACAAACTAATACCACGATTAGCAATCCACAGAGTATCGGCCAGTGAGAGAGGTGGGTTGGCAATAAAAATATTTATGGCTACGAATGAATATAAAAATTAAAAGAAAAAAATATAAACCCAAGACTCATTAAGGCTAAGCGTGAGGCGATTAAGCCGGGGACAAGGTAAGCATGTTAAACTGCTTAATTAAGTTAGCCGATATAATGGCAAAAAGATACTTAAATATTCAAATGATGTTGTTAGCACTCGCACATTATAGCTACGAGGGGTAGGTAGAGCTTCAAATTCCTTAAGTGTGCTTTTTTTGCTGTGGTTGATTTAAGTTCGTTTTAATGGCACATTTCGCTGAAGATTGGCAGCACTTGACAGAAAGTAAAAATTAAAAGTTGCTGTTGTCTCAGGTGTTACTTGGAAAGTGTGTTCATGACTGTCCCTGCACTTAAGCTGGTGTAATTGGTTTCGAAAGTTGCACGTCGATTTTATCGCATGACAGTTTACGTCATATTTTTTTTGAAGAAGTATTTTCTCTCTTTAATTGATGTCACCGGACGTTATGGCAATTAAGTACAAAGTTGGGGTTTGCGAGCTTTTGGATCGGGTTTTTTTGCAAAACGTGTTTGGGTACAGTTTAGAGAACTAACATTCCCGGAACCGCGTTCGGTTAGGTATACTGATGAGAATTTCTTAAACATACCTATAAACTTTAGAAGATTATTAATAAAGAGGCGGATTGTTGAACTTTACTTAACATGCGATGACATTTTTTCTTACTGAATGCGCTTTGAAGATTGATTAAGGCACTTGTATATTTTCAAAATCCACAGCATTTGGAACTGGGTAAATTTTACATACCTAGTAAATGTTTTGTGGACCGATTAGATGTTTATATTGGATATTTTTGTTGGTTAAAGTAAATCAAAGTTGATGACTGTTACCATTGGCTAGAGTTGGCATCACTTGCCAAATTGTACTTGACATGTTTAACCTTCTAAAGGGCTTACAAAGCATATAAAATCATATGCAAACTTAAGCCTAATCGATATTTGTTAATTCTCTGGCACGTCTGTCAAAAATGCTGCCAATAAAACCTAATGTCAAAAGCAAAAACTTGACTTCCATTGTATACAAACAAATATGACATGGACCATTGCCCAATTGATGTTTTATATCAAAACATTTCCATTTCATTTCAATTATTGATTAAGCATATTCTGTTACACGTCAAACTTGTCCAACTGACAGATGAAACGACAAACAAGACCGACATCTGTCACTTCGCCGCCGAAAATCATATCCGTCACACAACGTATGAATTGTATAGAGCAAAAAAGCAAACAAAACAGCTCATTAAACTGTCATAATTCACAATAGAATCTATCTCTGTCAAATTGAAATCTTGCGTGAAACACAACAATGCACGCAACGCAATTTAATGTCAAGTGATCTTTCGTTTGTATCTATGTACTACCACAAATTGAAATCAACTAAAGTGTGACGTTTTGACAATGTTACTGCGAGTAGTTGTTTACTTGCATGGTGCTCATATCAGAGGGTGGTAATTGTATACAATTCCACGCCAATTAGCA
The DNA here is from genome assembly GCA_946477585.1 of Cheilosia urbana. Taxonomy (NCBI): domain Eukaryota; kingdom Metazoa; phylum Arthropoda; class Insecta; order Diptera; family Syrphidae; genus Cheilosia; species Cheilosia urbana. The sequence continues at coordinate 9,071,807 of OX297854.1, read as the reverse complement.
GTCAAGCAATTGAATAATTGCAACAAGAGTTCATTTTAATGGATTTCTGTGTAAGTCATTAACGGTGCTTACAACTCACTCATTTGTCATTAATGTGTATAGTTTGTTCGAATGGATAAAAAAGCGTTGTTAATCGTGCGAATTGCAGTCACAAAGTGTTTTAATTATTCGACTTGTTGATTATATCTGATGGAAGCGGTTTTTTCTACTCAAATGCGCGAACTGTGACTTGTCAATTTAAGTGGATTTTTTTCAATTTATGTGACGAATGAAGAGTTTTTTTTTCTCTGAATGAAATTGTGGTAATTTAATTTAATAATTTTTAATTTTTGGGTAAAAACTTAAGTTGTCAAGAGAAGCGGGAATAAGTTTTCCTGCTTGGTGTCGAATGACAAAATCACACGAGAAAAGAAGCGATGGATGCAATTTATCGGTCATAATTCAAATAAACGTGTGAGTTCGAATGGATTTTCGAACATCTTTGTCTTTGGTTTTCGAATGATATAGTTTTTGAAACATGCTGGAAGTGGGGTAGAGGTTTAATTTGAGCCTAGGTTAGATCATTTTAAGCTTTAAGACAAGTTGACATCGGGTACTAGATGAATATTTTCGAAAATGCGTTTTTCGAGGAGGTTTTTTTGAGCGAGAAATGAAATCAATTGAAATTTTTTGCTGAAAGGTAGCACAAGAAAATTGTTTCTGGGATTTTTTTCAGAACTAAATTTCAATGTCAATTTAATCACTAAGTGCTGCCAGCTGTTAGGTATTTATATAAACGCGCAAATATTGCGCACATTTTTCTTGGGAAGTGTTCGAAGCTCAAGATTAAAGATTCAAACATTTTTCAAACTAAAGAAATCTATTATTTCTTATTTTCAGAATTGAAATTCAATTGCGAATTTGTTCAAAAGTTGCCATCTGTACTAATTTTTACCAATATACAGACGCAAGTAAATTTAGTTCTGACAGGGCCCACCTCTCAAACCTATTTAACTTCAAAAGAAGACAGTTCAGGGCTTCAGAGACCTAATGAGAAGGTATGATTATTTCGGTGACACAGATAAGTGATGACTGATGAGTTCAAGGACACTCACAAACTACGCCCTGGCAATTTAGTAAATCGACTAGTTTTCATGTCGCTTAACGTCATTCCAACACAAATCGTATATTTGTCGAAAACACGCCATCAGTACGAAAAAAAAGAAGAAAATCCTCTTACCCCACTTAATCTCAACTTTGAGCCCTCTTAATCCAATTTTAATAACCCCCCTCATATACGTCTTGATTGCTGTTTGGTTTGTTTTTTTTTTTTTTTTAATAAGCAAACAATTTTATGAACCACAAAACCGCATTAAACTACTCCTGTGTAGAAGTTGCTCCCGTCCAAACCATTTAATATCGATGTTCTCTCCGCCTATTTATGCTCCTTTCAAGCGCACACATCCCTACATATTTATATATACAAGCGGCTTAGATGTAAAATGTTCTGCATAATCGACTTGTACACATGCAATGCACATTTATTAACAACCAGTCATCATAATCATCATCATCGTCGCCGTATATATTATAAGAGGCTGAGGTACGCCATATGAAGCCCGAGTGTGAGTTGTTAAGATATGACATGCGATTTTAACATTTCAATTAAAGTGCTGTACCCCGCCCATGGTTCTCCTCCTCTGGGCTTTGGCTTTTTGTGTGTTACTTCTGTAGTTACAGTTTAATGAGGGTAATGTGTTTTCAAGTGATTAACACCGGAGGCCAAATTAGCATTTAACATGCCAGAGAGAGAGACAGGGAGGTAGAGTATGATGGTGTGTTGTGCTGGGTTGCTTTATGCATGCAGGAGATCATCCATTAGAAGAAGTTTGTTTGTTTTTGTTTTGCTGTGCTTGTCGTCTACTAAGCTGTCAATTTTGTTTCAACAACAGTTTGGCTTCCTTGGCTCGGCGAACCGACACCGGCACTGAGAGCTATATACCGCAATCTCTTGAAATGTGAATGGCTCCGATGGCAGAGAGGGTTCTACGGTAAGGACAATTAGTGGCACGTTGTGTTAATTTTTTTTCAGCTGGTATGTAGGTATGGGAAAGTTTTTGCGAGTGGATATTGTGCCAAAGAAATGAGAAGAAGAGTTTACTTTTGCTTTTTGGGTAGATGAATGACGAAAATGGAATTAGAAGGGAGTTGTCGAAAGTATTTTAGGCTCTTCTATGGTATTAAACACTCAAAAAGCTTAAAAATATGACAAAATCAAGGCAAAACCATGACGCACACTTATGTGCGCTTTCACTCGAGCTTTACAACAGCACATTACGTTTGAAAAGGAAGTTTTTTTTCAATCGGTATGTTCCAAGACTCAGTTATATCTCTATTTTTTTTTAGCGCACATACGTGTGCGGCAGTGTGTGCTGCAACTATGCAGCTACAACTGAATAGTCTTGTCCCTTGTGTACATGAGCGAGTTTAACTTTCTACTTAGGATTTTTTGACAGGAATCGACGACGTTATCCGTTGTAAATGTGCGGTTTGATAAATGAAAAAATGCACATGTACATATGTATATTTACGTGTGCGCTTTGCGACCAAGCAATTGATTTGCATTAGCTTGACACATTTTTAGATGTGCGCACATGAGGAAATGTGTTTCCTGTGACTGAGCACTTGGGACTATTTTTGGGCACACGAATAGACAATTTTTGTACCTGCCAATAGTAAAGTTAGCGAATAATTTAATAGAGTAGTATTTTGTCTGCACTGTAAATATGATAAATATGATTGTGTATCTTCTTGTGTGCGCAAGAAGTAGCTCTTCGAAAAAGTAGAAAAATTATGCTCATTTGAGTACCCAATTTTATTTTAAGGTATTTATTTGTCCAAAAAAGACGTAAGCACATACATCCTGTGCGACAGAGCGTTTGATGATCTATTTGCGCACATGGGTGTATTAATGGCTAAATTTTTCTCCGAGTCCCAACTCCCAAATTAACAAAAAACAACAGAAGAGATGTGCTATGTGCATTAATGTGTAACAGATGAATCAAAAGTATGCACTAGTGGTGGCTCCATAACTCTGGCAATTAATATATTTTTGTGCGGAAATTCGTTTAACGCTTTATTCGAAACTCAAAAGTAATGCAAATGTCTTATCTTTGGTTTTTGTGAAGAATCTCTTTTATCTTTGAGTACAAAAAGAGTCTGAACTTATTTTGTTAATCCATTGTTAGATTGAAAATACACCCCATACCTATATGTAGACAACCGATTATTTTGTATGCTAATTTAAAAAATAATTTTGTAGAAATTATCACAGATCCCATTCAATTATTATTTAGATTGAATTGTTATTTTAAAACATTTAAATAATTGGATATGAATGTCGCACAAAACACAAAGGCCCCAATGGTCAAATCAGTATACAATGTGTGTTCACTCTCCCATAAAAAATATGATTCCAACGACAATGATTATTCAATTAAACAACCAGTGAACCCCAAATGCATACGCGGGTAGGAATACAAACCAAACCGCCATTTTCTACTGACAATAAATAAATTAAAATAATAATCGAAATGAATGAAAAAAAAAAGTTACAAACGGAAAAGAATATTAAAGAAAAAAAAAAAAAAACTCCGCAAATAATCAATTATCAATATGTAAATTAATCGTGTCTACCTTAAATAATTACAAATTGAATGAAATGAAATATTTGCATTGTTCATTTCGTTTTACATTTTTTTTTTCCTTTCTACTCAGTTCGGATTTCCATTTTTTGTAAACTCCGCTCTTATAATTGTTTTTCTTTCTGTTTTATGATTCGAAAATCGGTGGGTCGTGTTAATTGCACTATCATCATCAGCAGAATATTGAATACACCGAAAATAAAAAAAATGGACAACCAAATTAATCTGAATTGCATTCGACGGAAAAAATATGCACACAAATTCAGACCAATAAATATAAATAATAACAAAAAAAAAAAAGCTGAACGAACGAAAATCGGGTACATAAAACATAATTAAGATTCATCAGCACATAAATTAAATCTCGCCGTGAATTCAGATATCACAAAGCGGGAACAGTAGAGCGCAATGTTATTCCCACGGAAATTTGAATAAAAAAAAAAAAAAACACTGGAGGACTATAATTAAATCGCATCGATTGTAGTCTCCGCTAATTAATAGGCGATAGTCCATTTCACCGTTTTTTTTTTTTCGTCTCTTCCATTAATCATCTCGAACAAATGAGCTCAATTAAGAAACGATTATTATCAAGTCCAATTTTTAACATTTCAACATCCGCCATTAGCACAAAAAAAAAGAACACAAAAATAATAACAATAACTTGAGTTCAAGTTAAAAATATCGTAATTTCTATTTCTGTTGAAATTTATTTTTCTTTTTTCTCTCTTGAATCGCTAAGCAATTATCATCACTCTTATCTAGCTCACAAAAGCAAAGCATACAGCATATTTAAATTAACATTTTGTTAAAACAACAACTTACATGCATTAATATTAGATCAGATTAAGTATACAAATTTCGACGACACATACCTGAAAAGATAAAAAAGAAGAAACAAATTTATTAGACAAATTAGCATTGGGTCACTAAACAAAACACACAACTAGAATTAAGAGGAAAAATACAACAACCTCATACACACAGTCGTGCATTTGATTTGTTTGCAATGCAAAGTAGCTGAAGAAAGATTTATTCATCGGAAAACAATTTGTGTGTTTTTTGTATGGGGTTTTGTTTAAATATTTATACATTTTTGGGTGTTTATTTTGTTTTGTGCTTCAGCTTGTTATATAACAGCATGTCATCGAATCAAACTTCAGAATGCGATTTGGGTTTGTCTGCGGTTTGGAAGATAATAGGCGATGACACAGTGTTGGGACATTTCGAAGAACTAATATTTAACTTGCGCATGTACAGAGACATCTATCGGGATTTGTGTGTAATGAATAATGATAATGGGAGTTTACACAATAGATTTTAATTTTTAGGACAAATGGAAGGGATCTACAATTTTATGCCGAGTCCAAGTGACTATTTGAGACGATCTATCATAACAGCTGTAGTCTCGGATGTTTGTCAGACGTTCGCGACAGGCGAAGCAGTAAAAAAAAAAATTCGATGGATTCCTGCGAGTCCTCGTCTAGTAGTCAAACACACTAACCACTACGCCCACAAATTTATTAAAATGATTAGAATTTTATTAATAAAGGGTGGTTAAATTTTAAGGGCCGATGTTGAATGTGAACCACACCTAAACGTCAAGTTTTTTTCTGCATTTAATTTGACATTTCTCAATTTCAGACTAACTTGATTTGAAGTTATTCACGCTTATTATGAAAATGGGCGTTCAAATCAAAATGCATATCGTGCACTTTGTGATTTTTTCGGTCAATTTCAATGGCTGTGTTATCTCACGTGGTGGCGATGTCAATTGGCCGCCAAGATCATGTGATTTGACACCGTTGGACTTCTTTCTTTGGGGTTATTTGAAGGAAAAGGTATACGTCGATGCAACAATTCAAGAGCTAAAGGATGAGATAATTCGGCACATTAACGGCAGAGAACCTCAATTATGCCTCAGCGTCATCGAAAATTTGTACCATCGGATGGCGATGTGCCGCCGAGGTCGCGGCGGCCATTTGGCCGATATTTTGTTCCATACATAATTGAACCATACCAATTTTATCATAATAAAAAGAAATGACAATAATTTCCTAAATAATTTGTGTTTTATTCAAAATCAACATCGGCCCTTTAAACTTAACCACCCTTTAGAACACGAACGCAAAACTTCAAAGACTGGCAAACATTTTTTTTGAAAGAGACCACACTAAGCTCTACAGAGGGCTTCACCACAGGTACCGCGAATTGTATTAAAAATCAGATCATAGCATTGTTGGAAATATTTGTTGATACGCCAGCAAATTGGATAAAGACGAACTATGAATTACCGAGAGGTTTTTCAACTCAACTGTCAACCAAGCCCGGATCTCGTATATAACTTAGAAAGGATTTTTCTAAACATTTTCGTGTGAACGAAATATTAGCCAAACAGCTAGTCCACACTCAAAACTTCGCGTGACACGAAATAATTGCTGCTTTTTTTATACCTACGTATTTTGTTGACTTTCTTGTACACACAGAATTTAACTTTACTATGTATAAAAAAAAAAAAAAAATTGTTGGAAATAAGTTTGTGGTGTGTGGAACAGAAAATAATTGTAAGTAGGTGAAGTAGGCCACTGGTCTTTAGTAACCGACATTGATTTTTGAGTAGAGTTTTGATAGTACCAAGTATGGTAGCGACACCTGGTGAGATATCTTTATCATTGTGTGCGCTAAGATCATTTAGTAAATTCAATGGTAATGCAGATGCTCCTGCCAAAAAACGATCTTCAAATACACGAAAGTAACTAAATGATAGATGGAAATGGACCCCTTGAAGCTTCCTTGCTCATACATATAGCTTATAGTAACACAGAAATAATAATATTGGTCAAAAGACTATCAAATCCTTAGCTCTTTTCAAGGATGGTTACCAAATATCATTTGAAAAGTCCACTACAGCTTTAGAAAGCGGATGCCAAATTGCCCCCCTCAGTCAGAGATCACGAGAAAATTGTTGCAGTTGGTTTGAGTCCCTTTTAAAATGATTCCTGTCCAAACTCACTTGCTTTCAATTTATACGTTCAGATAAAATTTTCATTCCTATTTCAAACTTAGTTTTTAATGAACCCAACTGACATATACGAGCATGAAATATAAATTTTCCCTCAACATAAAACACACAAAGAGTTACCACACAGAACAACAAACCATCAGTTGGGTGTTATAGTAATCCATTCGAAACGAATAGTAATCATCCTTTACCTTCGAATTTGATTTGTTTAATTTACAACTTTTAGAAAACTCCTCGTCCCAGAGATGTGCGGTCAACATATTTCTCCCTTCATTATTTGAGTACCCTTACTGCAAATAGGTACTTGAATATGTGTTTACTCGATCTGAGAGTTTCAACCCTTCATTGTTGCGTTGGAAACCAAGCATGTGTTATTTGCAATTCGAGGAAAATTGAAAATTTTATTATCCCCCTAGAAAAATCTAAAAATCTCAACTTTTACCACGTACACCCTCAGATGGATTTACAGCGAACTCACAATGAGTCAGTTACGTGAAATAGGGTGATTTAGACCATCGTCTGTGCTCAGTTTAATTTTGTTGCGCTTTTCTAAACTATATCCACATGCAACCATGAAAAATTCATAATAAATTTCAACAACAGTTTTCCCTTTTCAACGATATAAATGCATTTGATATATACAGTACACATAACTTTACAGTTAGCCATGTTTGGGGGATAGGGGGGAAAAAGTACGCAGGTTGGAAAAAAAAACTGTGAGAAAAACAACAGCAACGACGAACCGAAAAAGTTTATCTGTAATTTTGAAAATACTTCTCGTTTTTCCTCCGAAATTAAGTGAAGCTGAAAATAGTCTGTTTGGAGTTTAGATGATGGAATTTTGTGCATTGAGGAGAGAACATGGAAATAGAATATCTACTCTTCACTCGTAATGTCGTTTTGCGGGGGCATAATGGGGCGAGGAAATAAAGTGAAAAACTTTGTCCGTGGGAGCGACTGGTGATGGGTTCTCGTCTAGTTAAATTGGAATGAGTATATATACACCGGAGTGTACACACGAAACTAAAGAAAAACTAAATAAAAAGTTCTTTGATTGCTTTCAAGCGGAAAACAACAAATAATGGGATGAGAGCGGGTGCAGAGTGCAGTTTTTTGTTTTCCTTTTTTTTTTGCCAAAAGGTACTATGTAAATGGAGGGTATTTTATTTTAAAATCACCAGTCATCCGTGAGGAACGAATTTCACAAAATGTGAAACTTTAGAAAGGGAATTGGCTGTATTTCGTATGGAACCTGATGATTTCCAGATAGTTGGGACTTAGAAATGTTGCAGAGTACCTACCTAATTGTGAAAAGGAAATAAATTGTGGACCGGATACATGGAAATATAAAAATAATTACTGTAACTTCGGGGTTTCTTAACCGAATTTGATAAAATATGTTGCGGTATGATTTACAAGCAATCCGAGATGAGAAAATATGTATGCGCACACTTATATTTTTGTTTAAATCAAAACGCACATCATATGTGCGCATAGAGAAAAATTGTGCACACATTATTAGAACATGGTGAATACCGCTTTGGGCGCAGTGGCTCAGTGGTTATTGGGATGGACTGCTGAGGGAGGAGTCTTTTGTTCGATCCCCGAAAAAAAATATTCCAATGGAATCTTACTTCCATTTTTTTTTTATATTAAGTAACAATAACAAAACAAAAAAGAGCTGAATACGGAAATGATAGCATACAGCGAAAGTAAGCGTGCAAAACATATTGAAATTATATATATAAAAAAAAGAACTAAATTTACGAATGCAGCCAAATCTGAAGCGCAGATTTATGGTAGTTAAAAGTCTGCAGCTAGGTTGAATCTGCACTTATGGCAACGCTGCTAGGAAGAGCTTTTTTCTGCCCCGTTTGGATTCGACATTCAATGGTAGGTCCCTCCCATTCATCCGACAAATAAAAAACTTACAAAACAAAAATTTGTGAAAACCGAGACCTCTACGGACCTGTAGCGACAAGTTTTTTTTTTTTTTTTTTTGTGATTTGTATCCTCCAAATTCTCTCTCAACCTAGTTCAATGAAAAATATCCAGGACACATCGACAAATAATCTGAAATGTAAAAATCTGTAAGCGCACACTTATATCTTTGCTCCCATAAAACCGCACATCAAGTGTGCGCATAAAGTAATATACGCTCATACGACTCTAATTTCGTGTACCATAATGAAAATACATAGTACCAGAAAGCTTTTCATGTGCGCTTTGATATTTTACCCAGCAGTTAATCAAATTTCAAGGGAATCGTAGGAAAACTACAAAAACTTCCAACTTCCAACAATGACCCAGCGACATACTTAAAATTTAATGTGAAACCAACCCTCACTCCCATCCATTGTTAGAGAGCACTATAGCTTGACAACGAATTGTCAAACATCGCTTGTCGACATTCTCCCAACGCTTTGATTGAATCCCAAACAAGGGGAAGACAAAAAAAAAAAAACGTTTTTATTCGAATCGCTCTTACAAAGACTAAACTGTAATAATGTCCTAAGTTTTCAGCACTCCATAAGTTGTATCTATTTCAATCAATTGAACACAACCCTTTTATGGAATTTTAACGTACACAGCAGACGCTGAGAATTTATCGCCCCCCATAAAACTACTAAAACGACCCACATATCATTCGTTGCCGGCACCCTTTGCGACCGACTTAACATCGTGCCAGCAGACACACATCATACAGTAAAAATCAACTGGCAATATGTAATCTCTCCCCAAAGAGTTGAGTGTATCAATAAAATCCCATATCCTTGTTCGATAATAAAATCGACTTTCAGTTACATCCTTCCGGATATAATATGACGAGAGCTCTTGTACTGCGACAAGGACAACCCTAATTCTCCGAAAATCAAATCGAACGATGAGAACTGACGACTGTAAATGGGAGGAAGTGGTTGGAAAGTGTGTGCACTCGCATGGTACACGCCATTTAACAGCATTACATTATTATATCCGATTAACTGGAAATTCGCATCAATAACAAACATCTTGCTAACGTTCGTATGCACATCAAATGTGCCCCACAAGCAATGATGACGACAACTTCGAATGGAAATGTATCAAGGCAACAGCGACGAGGAAGGACACCATCGCATAGGTAGAGGTATTGAAATCCTTGAAATCCATCCAAACCAATTACGTATCAATTCATTTTGATTGATTGATTGATTAAGTTTTCCAGCAGTTTATTTCATTTTCATCCCTTTGAACAAATTTTCTCTCGACCCTCCTCGTCACTGGTACAGGGTACAGAGCAAAAGAGAAAGAAAAACGAACGAAACACGAAACAGATTTAGAAATCAATTTAGAAGTCAGTTTGAATGGGATTAACTCGACCCTAAGGAGAGGCGAACGAATCAAAAGTTTCGGGCCAAACTTTCTGTGTGTATGTGGGAAAAGAGTATACTTCGGCAAAAAGTTTCTCAAGTACTATCGTTTCGTGTGGGTATCTAATGTTCTGTAAAATTAGTAAATTTTTAAGTTTTTCTTTTGAAGTTGAAAAGTTTTCCATTCACTTACTTTGTTTGGCGTTACTACGTGAGCATATGAATGATCTATTATCTGTCGCCACGCTATTGGAATAGGAAGTCCAATTACGCTCGTAAAACTAAAGTTTCTAAAATAACCATAAGGCTAGTTGCAGTTGGAGAACATTGGATGTGATATATTTGAGTACAAGTTTTGTAAAAGCTGGAGAATATTTGATTTTTTTTTTTGGAAAATACCCCAAAAACTTATCGTGGTTTTCGATTTTTCTTTTGTTTTCCTTGAGTCGAATATTGTTGGGTGTGTGCGTTAAGGAGGTAGATAAAGACAGCCAACAATAGTAAGCTGTCTGACTATTAGATGTGAAAACATTCGAATAGTGGTAGAGGGAAGTCGAAAATAGGTTTGAAAAAAGCATATGGATTGCGCACATAAAAAAAAAAAAAATGGATTGCGCACATTATACGAAAAAGAGATACCGGTACCAGATTTTGCTTTAGTAGATTTTCTACGATTATTGTTTAAAGTGAAAAACGCAAGCATGTCGGCAGACTTGAGAGCGACGCTCGGTTAAAAATTGTGTGCGCAATCTACCCGCACAAGCTGTGAAAAGTACAAAGTATCAGAGCATTTTTGCACACAACGCTAAAGCTACTGACCATTTTTAGATGCTGCGACGAAAGTCTAGTTTAAATTGAAGCAAATCACTCACTTATTCGACACTTTATCTGCCAGATAAGGAAGCTCTAAGGTATCCAAAAATTGGAAGAACTCTAGCGGCGTTAAAAATGTCAAAAGATTCGGCAAACAGCCTTTAAATGCATAGACAAAAACAGGGTTTCAACTGGATGGCACACACGGTGGACGAGTGCACATACTTATACTTAACCGTTGGTTAACTTTTAATTTGCATCATATCCGTTTGCTGTGACGATTCTGCATCGATACTGAAAACTGGATTTTAAGGGACTGTAAACCACCTCTCTTTAATCACCCGATAGAGACCATCAATGTGTTTACATTCAAGTTCGTCCTTAACCATAGGTTATCTTTTAAATTATCTTATGTCAAGCTTTGTTTGAGTAAATAATTTAACTGTGACCAAGTTCTATAGACAAAATGCTTTTGCGAGATATCCCAAACCCAATGGACCATAAAATACAGGCCGTGTATGCTGTAATATTTTGGCCAGCAGTTCCTTCCCTTGTGATGGTAAATCGGGGGCCAAACTTTTCACACGATCTCCAAACTTCTTCGGTTGTATATAAAACTGGCAATATTCGATAAACAGCTTTTTGCAGTTCGGATTCTGGACCTGTGAATGCCGACTCCATTAAAAAAAAATTAAAGTAAATAGTTCTCACAACCATTCGTTTTGTGTGAGTTTTTTATTTTTTTTTTGAACGAATGGAAAGGATCTACCATTTGACGTTCGCGAGAGGTGGTGCAGTGGAAAAAATCCCAAGTTGGTAGCTGTGTTCTTGCAGGATTCGAACCCGGGACCCCTCGTTTAGTAGTCCAACACACTCACCACTAAGCCACTGCGCCTACGACTCCACTGATTTCCAATAAATTTGTGTAAACAACCAAAGCTATGACAACTACTTGGGACTCTTTTCCGCAACTCATACCATCCACATCTCTCAGCTCTAAGCCCGACCATAAACCAATTACCCATTTTTACGCAACAATAAAATTCCTTGAAAATCAAATAAGCATAAGGCATGACAATAAAAATAAAAGATTATCACCATCAGAGCTGAATATGGGGCGCAAACACGCACCCACCGCAGTACACCGATAAGTAGATCCCAGTTGAGATGAGAAATATGTGCCAACAAATTTATTGCCCAATCCTACCCCATAAAAAAAAAACCGGGGAAAATTCACTTGTAAAATTTCCATTAAATTTCCATCTTCTCCGGTTTCTGTTTGCACATTTTGTACGAAATTAAATGTTTATATTTTTTGTGCTTATTATTAGATATAATAACACTCACCGCATGCGGAGTTAGAGGCGCACTGCCAAAGGAGATACGAGCGGAGCGACAGACGGTAGCCCTATAAAAAACAAAACACAAACAACACACAACAAACATAAAAATAAATAAAACTAAGGCACTGTAGCGATAGATGTATCCTTTTTTATTTCGTCTCTGCACCGCAAATCTACTTTTATTTTGCTTTCCACCAGCTCGGCGGGTGAGGAAGCAGCTTTTTTTTTTTTTCTCTTTATGATCTCGCAAATAAAAATAAACATTTTCTTCTCCTTGCGATTTATTTTTTTATAGGATATACCTATATATATTTTTTCTTTTCTTTTATGGGGTTTCGCGCTCGCAATGGGACTATCATAAAAGCCAAGCCAACAACAAAACAACATTTGATATTCATGTTGTGTTCCAGTACCAGCAGCAGGAGCAGCAGCAAGCAAGGGGAATGGCAAATAAAAATCACAAAAGCCAAAGGAAAGGAGATACCATGCACACCATAAACGACCGTGCTAAGATGGTGGATAATTTCTATCTCATCTTTGGGAGATAAAAACCCAGAAAAGCTGAGGGATTACGCAGCAAATCTGTTTCATCCACCCGAATAAGGGTGCCATAATCTTTCTGGCACTCCTACCTTGGAACGTTCCCCCTTCGGGAATGGCATAAAGTTAATATAGTCCCAACGGCAATGGGGGTCCATGTTAAGCATGAATAAATAAAATGTTTAACGTTCTTCGGGACAATTCAATTACCCGGATTCTTTTCTTTTTTCTTTGTGTTTTTATTTTTATTTTTATTTTTTTTTTTTGCTGTTTTTCTCTCGATTTCGTTGCAAAGTCGTAGTCAGTATACGGTTGGAAGAACACGAGTGCAGATAATGCGACATTCATAGGAAACTTAGTGCCCAACTGTCTGTCGGGGGGTTTTATGTGCGCCCGTGACATGCAGACATAGACACAGAAACGGAAAACATTATCTAATCGCCTGTCAAGTATAAATCGCATTACAAGTGAAGAAGCGCTCATAAAACAACAGATTTTCTTCACTCGAAATCCCCAGTGTAAAACCCATACCCAGTATATTGACTCGTACTACAGCCCATACAGACCCGACCCACTCGAAATGGATTGGTGGCTTGTTATGGCTGTTCAACGAGTTACAAGTGGATGTACAAATGTGGGGCTTAGCGCAAATCTATCGATTACCTTAGTCAACTGGCAGGCAATCGATGATTGTTGTAACGACGAGGATGTGCTACCCCCACACTCGTTGGATAATTACACCCTTGTCGACATTGTTGGAATAATACTTGAACAAGGTCTAACGGATTGTTAAATGGCGAAGAACTACATGGAAAACAAGTGGGACTATTGATCTGTTTGCACATGGTCAGCGACATCTGTTGAGGTTCACAAACAATCGCTTATCGTGTTGCTGACAGAAAGGAGGCTGACAACTAATTAGTGGTGTTGTTCGAAATTGTTATAATGCCAGCTAAAGAGTTTGTTAACAACGTGTTGCTAGAATAAGTTGCGTTTCATTTTGAGGGGAATGTTGTTATTCACAATCATTGTTGTGAGTTTCTTGCAACTGTTTTTAACTCGTTGACAAAAAAAGTGGGTAATAGATATTATCTCCACACTAAATTAGTGATGCCACTCCCTGAAAACGCGAATGATTTCAAATAAAAAACGCCACCAAATTTTGAAACCTTTTAAAAAAAAAAAGTTGTTTATCAATCATGTACAATATGTTTCCAAAAGGGTTACAAAAAAACGTATACATTTTAAAATCCTACTCAGGTTATTCACAGTACAAAAAAAAAAAATGTTCCGCTCAGACCGCGTTCCATTGCGAAGATGCCCGTAAAAAATATTGTTCCAAAAAAAAGAAAAAGAAAAAAAAGTGGCATCACTCAACTCAGTGCTGAAAAAGACCTTTTTGCTAAGCGAGTAGAGGTCGAAAAAGCTTCACAAGAGAGGGCCCCTTGTCAGACGGCACTTCGTTTGTTTGTCAGGTGACTGCCGTTGTGTACTTGAAAAGAAGTTGAAACACAAATTTGGTTCAGTTCGAAAATTTCAGGTGGACATGTTCTACCGGTCCCATTGACTTTGGATCACTATTTTTATATCTGTTAAAGATGCCAAGTGGAAAATAAATAAAAAATAAATAGTTGGCGCAAAAGGTCTGGAGAGATCCTACGCCTAGCTTCTCACAACCATTCGTTTTGTGTGAGTTTTTCATTTTTGGAACGAATGTAAGGGATCTACAATTTTATGCCAATTCCAAGTGGCTAATTGAGGAGCTCTTTCAAGACATTTATACTCTCGGATGTTTGTCAGCCGTTCGCGAGAGGTGGCGCAGTGGAAAAAAACCCTGAGTTGAAATTTGAATTCGAACCTCGACCCCTCGCTCAGTAGTCCAACGCACTAACCACTAAGCCACTGCGCCAAGAGTAAGTTTGGTAAAATTTCATATCAACATTAGTGGACTTCACCTCGTTTTGCAACTTGAAGAGACGGAACTTCACTGAAATTGAAATATTTCCAATTGGACCGTAGTGCAGATTAGCTGTCAATTTTAAAATTAATAAACAGTTGGCAACCGGTCCATTTAGGACCTTTCGTTTCTCACAACCATTTGCTGCGTTTTGCTTTTGGCACTGAGTTTGTGTATAAAATTTCCAAAAACAGACTTAATAAGTCGATGGAATGTTGTAAGTCGACCTTAATTCGATATGGGAGGGCCCTAGTTTCGAGGCCTCGAAGGTGTTTCGAAGATATCGTTTTACATAAAAATTAAATATTGTTAGGGAGCATTTTCAATTAGTTTAGAGAAGCCGATATTGGCAGCAAAAATCCTTTCAATCTAGGCCCTCTTATTTTCCGTAAAACTGCAGACTTTTGTTCCTCGCTTGATGGTGGTGTCATAAACCTTCATTTTTAACAAGAATTCGCTTCTTAAATGCTCGTTCAAATCGAAGAAGCGACGAAATAAGCCACCACCTTGGAAATAAGCGAAGGACACACATACCCATCCACTTATATGTCAGATGCACCCGTCATCACACTCTGAATAGTTGTCGAGTAATTGAAGTATACCGAAACGAATGATCAAGTACTCAAAGTTCAGTAAATCTCGACATCTGCCTACTGATGATGTGTATCATTTTGAAAGATGTCACCAAATCATGAGCATCTACTCTTTGACAATATTTCAACAATACTTCAGTCAAAATTTGTCTCAACTTCCCTTGACAAATCACAAAAGGGTTATTGTCCTTACAAAAGAGCAATCAACCGAGCTTAAATGTCTTTTGAATTGGGACAGGAAATACGTCAACACAACTGAACACGACGGCGTGTATTCTTCTATTTCATTGCCGCTCGAAATAACGCTCCCTAAAATAAATGCGAACGCTCTGCAGATAAAGATTCCGTTTTTATATCCACACCTCATAAAAAGCGGGATAAGGTAAGCACAGTTAGGAAAAAAAAAAAACATTATGACGCCGCGTCGGGCTGTAAATTCATTAAATTATTGTTTTGCGGCGTTCACACACTCTCCCTGTACACGCATAGATAGAGTATCTTGCACACCAGATACAATTCAACAAATGGTAGTCGATTACGCACGCATTATTGAATTTTCAATGAGTCTAGAAAAATGTTAAGTTGCCCCTTAGGTGTTCGTTACAAAGAAAACTCCGGCTCCGGCTCTCTAAAGAGTCTGTGAATAATTTATTGGCTACGGGGATGAAAGGCAAAGAATAGGGGACTGTAATGCGACCCTTGCGTGTATACATGTTTAATTTATATAAATAGGGATCTGCTTTGTGTGTTATACTTAATACAGATTGGACACACTCCTTGTGCGCTATACCAGGGAAGAAAATCTCAATTTAATTTATCCAAGGATTTGGATTTCGGAAGGTTGTAGTCGCTCCGCGTGTGACCAAAAGTAAAAGGGTACAAAAAACACACACCACTCGAGGAGGGTCGCTTTCGCTCTATCTTCTATAGAATTCACATTTTATTTGTGCACACATCTCGCTGATTAAATCCCCAGGGGATGTAAGCGCACAATGGCTGATGGGCCGATAAATTCGTGGATGGCTGCACGCCCCTAATGCAATCTGACGTCAGAGTTCTCGCCGCGCTATGTTCTCGTAATCAACCCTAAGGAGAACCTGCTTTGCAGAGAAGGACTTGGACTTCCCTTATGTTTTTTTTTTCTCCCCCTGGCTTTGTTTGTTTCTCAGCAACCCCTGTTGATATATATATGCATGTAGTTGCGAAGGGATTTCAATGAATATCTTATTTTCGTATTGTGAATGCAATGACGGCGGCGCCGCGCTACTACCTGGGATTGCGTGGATTTATGTTCAATTGTTTCTCGGAAACGTGCACACACATTGTTTGACAGAGAAATTAGACATCAATTTGTTGAATGGAACCGGGGGGACGAAGCACAGCAAATGTCGGATAAACACGTTAAATTAGCGAGGGGAATGAAAAACCGCAGCATCGACATAATACAAAACAGTGTTCTTCTCACCTATTGTGTTTTCGGGTCTGTATATAGTACGTGCGGTGTTTTTATTTTTTGTCTCCCGCTCCCCTAATGCGCAGTAGTTTAGCTTTAGCTACATAATATACATGCACTTGGTCTCATGTACAATTCTTGAGGGAATCATTTTGTGAAGTGGGGTTCCGTCGCACAGTCATTCGATGCAGTAGTTAATGAGATGAATAGGCCAGCTAGAGCTGGAATCGGAATCAGGGTGAAGCATATTGCGTTAAAGTCTTGTGTATGTGTGCTCGGGAAATCAGGCGAAACGAAGTGGAAATTGAGTGTACTTAGGTTTACTATGGGTTGCACTTTTTTATTTTTTTATATTTTTTTTTTTCGGTCTCGTGGAAACGTTGAGAAGATATAATAGTTGTCGTTAACGGCGGAGGTTAAATGAAGGGTTAACAATAGAGGGTACTGCATCTGTTGATGAGGGTCACATGGGTTAAGAAAAAAAATTACAATTCTGCCAATGAGAGCTGCTGGGGTTGGGACAGAATCGTGGCATTTAAACAAGTTACACCTCTGGGTGTGCATTGAACTCTAGATTGGTATATACAACATTCTAATGAGGAATTATGTAATATGTTGATAGGTGTTGATGAGCTACAAATAGCATATCACTGGACTTGGAGCTTTATGCCCTGTGGCTTAGGGCTGTGGTACTCTGTACTTGTGCTACAAGTTTTTGTCACGAAATTTATTTCAAAAGAGTTTCTAATTTAAAAAGTGGTAACACTATTCACTCGACACATGATACAAAAGTAGTTTAAGTATGTAGTAACTCAAAACAGTTAGTTTCTAGAAATGTCTTCAAGTTTTTGACAAGAAACCCAGGGATGTTGTCTGATGCGTATAAACCATAAAACCACGAACATTCCGACAAATAGCGTAGCATTGAAATGACAGCTTTGTAGCTCGGAGTTGTGGTCCACTTGTTGTGAAGTAGCTGTTCTACAAGTACTTGAAGTTTTGCGCCTTAGGCCCCAAAGTTTAAAACATCTTTTACTTACACCAGACCAGCAATAACACGAGGCGGATGTGTATGGCGAATCTTAAATTTCTTCTAAATGGAAGCATAAGATGGAATGTGTAGTTTTGTGGTTATGAAATGTACTACACGTACATAAAAACTTGTACTACAGGTTATTGTGGTTTTGTCTTTTTTGAAATTTACCAGACGCAACTATATAATAAGTTGTACTTTAGTGCTTACCGACTTTAAATTGTTTTTCACTTGTATAGTCACTTGGGCTACAGTTAATTGTAGTTTTGCTTTATGAAGTGTACAAATAAAACGTCAAATTAATTGAATTCCTCTATTTGTAGTGAACATTTATCATCGGCAACATTTGTAGTTTGGTGATTTAAAATTGTGCTAAGCTTTTACTACAGGTACTTGTAGTTTGGTGTTGTAAGCGTCAAGTCTCAGGTAAATGTATAAAAAAAAAGTGTTTGCCTGATCTTACTACAGAGCATGAGTGTTTGTCAAGTGAAATTTGAACGTAGTTTACAAAATGTGGTACACCTGAAGAAGCTAACTCGTATACTACAAGTAGTTGTAGTTCTGTAGCAAAGGATACAAATTTTAGTTTAATGAATATACTACTTATACGTAAGAGTCTCTCTGTATTCGACTATATTATTTTGAATCATTTTATATCTTACTAGCTAACTTCGTCAAGCCCAAAATTAACTTTTTGACTAACATAATTCAGAGCATTAGCTATTCAACCTGAAATTATTTTTTTTGACCCAAAATATCTCTTGAAAAATACGATGAAAAAAAAAAGTAAAGCGAAAATGTATGGAAAATCAATTTTCACGAACTTTCCAATTTATCTTTAAAATTTTCCAATTTTCTAGCCGCATAAACCTTCCTCAGGCGTAGGCAAACACAACAAAGAAAAGATAGCTCAAATCGGACGATACGTTCTCGAGTTATGGGCGGTCTTAAGGATGCAACTTTGTTTTTGTTTTATGTAATAAAGCTGTTCCCGCCCGGGTTCGCCCGTGATACAACTGATTCAGTAGTCTAGAGTCTGTGTAAGACCAAGTTTTATCAGTTCTATCCAGAGGGTCAACGTGCCCATATAAGTCTTCAGTTTAAGAATTAACTTAAATGAATCAAACGACAACCAAGCATATAAGTAGGTACATCCACAAAATTTCATTGAAATCAGTTGAATAGTTTCGGAGATCGATAAGAGCGCCATCTATCGGGTCCAAAACTTATCTATCTTCCAAGATGCAACCAACCATACTCACCTATGAAATCTCATTGAAATCGGTCGAGTGGTTTAGAAGATCGACAACAGCGCCACCTATCGGATTTTTTTTTGGGTAGATTGCGATGCAATGCCGTGTTTAATTTGTTTTTCAATATATTGCGTATAAGACCGGTGACTGCTGCTGCTGCTTAGGATTACAAAAAAATAATAATAATAACAACTCTTGCGTCACGAGTTACGTAACATAGAAAATTAAAAAAATAAAATTTACAATACTCTGATTTTTATTAAGGAAGCTTCAGTTCATAGTTTCAGTTTTCGGGACAAAAACTCGCTCAAAACCGTATTTTCACTTGCTAAACTTCACTTTATAACTCACCTTATTAACTGACAGCGGCGACTGTTGTCCACCAGCAGCAGCTGAATTATTTTGCTGCTGTTGCTGCTGTGTTGTTGGCGTAACCAGCTTTTTTGGGCTCTGTGGTCCCGCAGTTTCCTGCGGGTTACCGGAGGGCTCTACACGTACTATGATCGCTATGGTTGTGGATTTGAGATGTGTCCCCTAAGAATAGGGACACTACTCTCAAAACTCAAAAAACGGTACCGAAGAAATAAAAATAAAGAATAGTATTCCGAGAGCGGAACTTTTGTTGTTCTTTTAAATCGATATCCTTGCTAATATTGATGATATTGTTGATTGGTGACTCCTTGTGTAATCCAATTTAAACATGTGGGTTATCCTTTTGTTAAAAACTATTAATTATAATTCTTAAGAAGTTGAGTGGGAAATATGTTTCTATTGTTAGACACTGAAAGAGAATTTTCGAAATATATTTAGGGATTTGGAACTTTGTTTTCTTTTGGTATGTAAACTTTTGACGCAATAAGGTAGATTACACTTTTGGCTATTTGGTTAAGCGAGTGATTTTGTTGAATTGTTTGAGAACCGCTGTACCAATTACTTGAGAGATTTTTGGAAATGTAAATTCGAGTCGAAAGGTCGTCTTTCTAGTGGTGGAATCCGTATGTTTTTCGTTTACAGATGTGGTGTTTTCCTTTTATTCAAAGAAAGTTCTGAACCGCTGTACAGATTTTTGTCGTAGGTACTTTTAGTTTGTAAGTATGCCGAATTTATGAAAGGATGCCATATTAAATTATATTATACTTCAGAGCGATTTTAAGTCACAAAAACATGAACCGCTGTATCATTTTTATCGCTCTAGATCAGCGTTTCCCAAATGGTGTTTTTCGGAACCCTGGGGTTCCGTGGAAGGGTCGAAGGGGTTCCGCGAGAAAAAAAATCCTAATCGTGCCGTCGCGTCGCACCGCAATTCATCATCAAACAAATTCATACACCTAGTCATCAGCATTTTTTGTTGTTTCTACAATAAATGTTTTATAAAACGTAAAATAATTATTTTTGTATCATATATGTATTCTTTATTTTCTTGTCAAACATAAAAATATCCACATCGCACTTCAAGGAACGATGTTTTCTGTTAATATCAGTATGGGGGTCCGCCAAAAAAGTTTGATCATTTAGGATGCTAAAAAAATGGGTAACCTCGCTCTAGATTTTCTCGGTTTTTTTGTTTCAGGGCAATTCAGACTCAAATGGCTATCGATTGTAGATACTGGCAAACAGAGTAATGGTGAAGGGACTCTCATATATAAAAATATGAAAAAAGGGTAGGCAAACAACCTTTGAACCCCTGGAACGAATTTAGTTGTGCAACTTAAAAACAACAACCAATTTCACACTCCCTGCACAATAGATGTGTAAAGCATCGAAAGCACCGCTGTAACGAGTTTCGGTTGATATTTGACTGCAAAATTTTATGCTTCATGTGGAAAATAAAATACAAATGGACCCGATTGAATTGGATATTTTCGGTAGGTTACAACCTTCATCTCCGATGCAAAAGGGTTTTGATTTCCAGCCGTAGCTTCCCATCCAATGAAAAGATCAAGGGATTATAACAAAAAAATCACCTTGGAAACTACAAAAAAAAAAAAAAAAAACAAGAATAAGGGGAAACAAAAAACAACTACCAACGATAGCAATAAGTAAATTAAAACGGGTATCTTCGTTTCTGCACTGCAGTAGTCAAAAGTCTGTGGACTGCTCGTCTTTCATCTTTGTAATGGAAATTCAATACTCCATTCAGATTAGACTACTCAATTGCGACGAATGGAGCAACGAAATGAGTTTAATCCGACCAGAATGAGGATAGAAACGGTTGCGAGATCAATATGAAACGAAGAAAGCAGGGTATCCCGGACTCAGATATCCTCCGCGCGCTATTCGAGATTCAGTTCAAAATGAACAAACGATTCTTTTTTCTTTATTTTGCTACAAAGGAAGAACACAAAAAAAAAAAAAAAAAAACTGAAACTACTCCCACAATTGAGTTTCTGTACGATGAAGGGGGCTCTAACAAAATAAAAATAAAAAGGAACGCCATCCACCCGCTAGAGAGATGCGAGAATACAGAATGAATGAAACTCATGCGTTCACGAAGACCACTGCAGCCGCATCCTTCTCTTTTACGATAGCCAAAAGTAACGGAAGGACGAGGAGAAGGATATAGAGCTATTCTCTGTGCAATTCGGTCTTTTTTTCTGCCTTCAGATTCTTTTGTCCTCCATATGCTGTGCTGGAGCTGAAGGTTTGAATGGAAAAAAATCATTTAACAAAAAAAGCGGAACAAAATGGACAGACGGACATGTCCATATACATACAGATGTGGAAACGTATATCCTTGGCAAGGCGAAAAAGCGGTTGATCAGTTTTTTTCATTCTTTTCTCCTGCTCTTGGGTATACGGGGATTTTTTTTTTTTAATGGAAAAACAAATACACGTGGGTGGGTGGTGGTGGTGGAGAATTGTCTGTGGTTGCAGCAGCACAGCAGTTGTCTCTCTAGTAGAAGACCGTCATCTCAACCCACGACAAAAAAAAAAACCTTAAATGGAGCACCAGTAGATGGGGCAGTCGAGGACGACGACAAGGAAAAACCACTCTGAAATTTGTTCGATAGCGAATTTGCTTGGTTCGTTTTTTCGGGATATGTGTATAATGATTATGGCATGTAGAGGAGAATATGCGGATACTTCGTACTGCAATGATATATACACCAGCGGCGAAGATAGATAAGGTGTGGAGTGTGGGAAGAAGGTTGTCTGTGGCAGACCGGATTTTTTTTGGCTGCGATACGGTTCAAAGGTTGTCCTCTGGATCAATAAAGGAGAGCAATTCAATGGTTTTCTTTTTTCCTTACTCTGGTTGTACCTACTACTGATTTGTGGAGTAGGTGTATGTACCCTGTGCAGACTTTTAGCTAACAAGTTACTTTATAAATCCAATTTCACCATGCGTTGCCATGCTGGAGCAGAGCCAATGCAATTGCAACGTTGAAAAAAGCCACGCTTTGACATAAGTGACACATGGAATCGAAATATCGTTTGAGAAAAAAGTAATTACCTGAAATACAGACTGTACCTCCTTTATTCGAGTTCGAAAGTACATAAACTCGACCCATGAAAATTTTATTTATGTTCGAATTGATTTTATGAAATTTCGAAGTCGATCTGACAGATTTTCGATCATGTGCTGGTAAATCAACTCAAAATAAATGAAAAGCGGAGGCTTCTACAACAATGAAAATCAATAGATCATTTTTCTAGCAGTAGCTGTCAGAATTTGCCTAATTTATGAAACGAGGCAACATGTTTTCGGTAGGCGGCATTATCTGAATCAAGCATAAGTTCACTAAAAATTTAGTGTACGTATACATATACATATGTATTTGACTTCGGAAATCATTCTAATGTACATGGCGTCTGTCAGAACTGACAGAAACTATTTTCGAAGTTGTTTTCGTTTTCATATTTTTCGATGTCGCTTACATGACATTTGTGTATATTTTCGAAAACAGTTGGCCAAAATGAGTGTTATTTTCAGCAACTGATTGAAAATGGTAACTTGTCATGTTTAATTAAACAAGTACTAAAACGGCAGCCATTATTTTCGAACTGAGCTGTCAAATGTTTCAATTAGGATGAAGACAGCACAAATGTGTTGGTAAAATTATTCATGTCCAACGTTTTTCTAAGCTACTAAACTACCGCCTTTGGCGAGCATGCTTTCAAGTTCTTGTACAATATTTTTTCAAGACATTCGAACACTTTTTCGAGCATATCAATCAACTGCTGTAGGCAAGGTGTGAATTTGAAACCTTAGCTTGGACAGATTATTTATCGGATGTTCTCAATTTTCGAAATAAGCTGTCAACTGTGTGTTGTGTGATCAAAACACGCGTCTTGACATTCGAACGTATTTCGAACTGGTAATCACATGCATTCGAAATAAAGATTTCGAAATTTCAAAGATTTCTAGCATTTGAATAAATGTTCAAAACGAACTGTCAAATGTGTGCGATGAAAGAACAGTCCAATATGTCTAAAAAAAGCACGGAAAAGTGCAGTGTTCATTGGCCCATATGTAAACAAGAAACAGTTTCTTGGAAGTGTTAATGACATTCGAAGTGCAGCTGTCAAAGACGCGATTTCTCCTTGCCGTTTTGGCAAACGGAGTCAAAGTGCAGCTCAGGTGTTTGCATTTAAAATGTTCACCC
Source organism: Cheilosia urbana (assembly GCA_946477585.1). NCBI lineage: Eukaryota > Metazoa > Arthropoda > Insecta > Diptera > Syrphidae > Cheilosia > Cheilosia urbana. Next base: position 9,048,163 of record OX297854.1, on the reverse strand, counting down.
CATGAAAAATGCACCAACAAAAATCGACATCGCCATAAAACGTTCGAATGACAAACAACCCCGTTCGCCGGCCATTGTTCCATAATTTAAATTCGCAGAAATAAGCTCACTTCCCGCTGAGACTCGTGCAACGGTCTAGTGAGTTTCTAAAATCAACGTCCCTTTCCTATTAAAATCGCAATACACAGGGTACAGGGATTTACAATGTCCGTCGGTAAATGTACGAGCACGTCGCCGTTGTCTAGCTGAGAGAAATATTACCCCTCAGTCAGTGTTGGGCTATTGATTTTCCCTAACCCTACAGCCAGATGGACCTCATTTAAATATCAAATTTTGTTGTTTTCGTCGTGTTTTTCTATAGGTTTGCCGTGCATTTTCTTTATTGCGTCAAACAGTTTGTATATTATTTCTTTTCTTTTTTAAGCGGCGACAGGGTAATCCTCTTACATTTTTTTTTCTTATTTTTATTTAGAACGAAAATTAAGTCGCGTATATTTTTCGTCGACGAAGCAAAAATAATCCAATTGACGACGGGGAGTCAAACTCCCAGTGAATGTGATATGTATATTCCAATGTTTCCCAACGTGTGTAATCGGGGTGTTAATCCTTTCAGAATGCGGGTAAACAGCGGTAATGCAGCTGTCACCTGTTTTTTTTTTTCACTTTTATTTTGGGAGACTTTTTTTCTTCTTTTCCTTTTTTTTTTTCTTTTTTCTTGTATCACTTTTAGCACATTTATTTATTTATTTATTTTTTCACTTTTTCTTTTCCGCACTTAAATTTTATTATTTACAATCACATATATGAGAGAGAAGAAATAAAAACTCATGACAGAAGTGAAAGCTTGTCATATTCACAAAATAAACACTGTTGTGCTGCATTCACATATCCAAAACAAACAGAGTAAAATCCGGATAAATAGAGGTGGCGACTGTGTGTCCGTGTGTGTGTGTGGGTTAATAATATAATTAACCACTTAGTTGTTATTTAAATAGATAAACACTAGCCGCACATGACACCACAATTTAATTAGCACTTAAATCCTCATTTGATGATTAATTAATCCAACACCGTGAAGAGTGGGTGGGCGGAGGTTTCTGGTACAGGGGCGAAGATATCCCCATTCTCGGGCGAGGAGATGCCAGCACGATTATTTCTCTACACGATACGCGCTAATTATGTCATTTTGCATAGACGAACGCGAATTTACAAGTACTTTCCCCGACTGACAAATACAAAAATGCCCGATACACGAACACGACCCTCCGTTAACAATGGCTCTACTCGGTCTGATTCGATGTGTTCGCTTGGATTTCTCTTCGACCGAACTGGCTGCAGAGGAAAGTACGAAAAACAAAAACAAGAAGAAAAAAAAAAACGATAAGAGAAGGGGAATCAATTTCAATGGCGGCCGAAGTGAATTGAATGCAATGTTGTTGTTGCTTCGCTTGAGTATGTGCCCTCTCTTAAGCAGTTGTCTGGTTTATTTTACAAAGCGTTAATTCTCTTGTTGTGCGCATGGTTGGAATTGGAATTGAAAATCAGACTCGCATCACAGCAGGGATGTTATCAGAGTTATTTATATTTATCAGTCGGAATTTGTTAGGTGTGACGCGTGTGGGTGCGTGATGGGAATTTATTTAAATAAAAAAAAAAAAAAGCCAGTTTTATTTAATATGCCAGAAATGTCAAAATGCAGAGGGATTTAGATACGTTATGTTTTATTATGGATGATGATGGCATTATGAATGGGAGAAATGTTTCTGTTAATTTATTTCTATTGGATTTTTGTTATATTCTGTCCCCATTTCTTGTATGAATTATGAATGACACTTAACAAATCAATTATTTGTTGGTGTAAAAAAAAAAAACTCGTCAAAAATAGATAAATAAGAAAAGGTGGTTTTTATTGCTGAAATACCTACACATAAATAATACATCCACTGAGTCTCTGAAAAGTGGGTTGCGCACACTTAATTTCGAAGAAATTTAAAGCGCACATATGTGGTTTTCAGGAGAACTCACATTAAGAACGAGCGACCAATTTAGAGGAGTACTTTTACCTGCTGGTCTTATTCAAATTTCACTCACTTTTGATTCGTGGAACTCTTAAACAATAAACGATATTTAACATAAATAGTTCGAAACGCAAAGAACGGTTACATATTCAATCTAACCACTGTTTTAAGAAGTTGTAGTCAAAGTGGAACGGTGGCGCAGCGGCTTAGTGTTTTTTTTTCCACTGCGAACGAGCGACAAACATCCGAGCGTATTACTGCCTTGAAAGACATTCGTCCATCCATTCGTTCTAAAAATTAAAATTTCACAAAAAAAAAAAGAATAGTTGTGAGAAGCGAGATCTAGGGTCCCTACGGACCTATTGCAAGAACTAATTATTTATTATTATTAATCAAATTAAAACAGTCACTGCTGAACCAGGAACATTTTAAATCCAGGAATAGATGACTAGGTTCCGATGTTTAAATAAAAAGTAATCATTTCTGTTCCAGGGTTTCTATGGTATTAAGCAGAATGTTAACCACTATTTTAAGAACGACCACCACTGAACTACAAAAGTTCTGAATAGAAGAGTAAACGACTTGGTTTGGTTCCACTTCCTTTCAAGTATTTCTGTGGTCGCTTTTTGTTAAACAGTTGACTTTGAAAGTACATTGACAATGTGCAATTTAAAAGAGATGTCTGTTTTTAATCCAAAACGAATCGCAATGCAGGACATTAAACTGTTTTGTCTAAAGATCAATGTCCAACGCAAAAGACTCGTGCCATCCATCCACAATCTACGAGTACAAATTCCAATATTATAATAGCGTAATAAACGCCAAATGATAACTTTTGATCTTTTCGTGAAAATATAATCCCTATTGGATTTTACCTATATGTCATCATAAAACAACGAGCAATACCACATCGAAGCGATAAGAAACCTTCCTCAGTAGGAATGAAAATGATTCACGCGGTGCCCGTGTCATTCAGAAAGTTCTTGCCGTGATTGAAGATGATTCAGAGAGAACTGTAGCCATAGACATTTAGAACAGAGATAAGTTGCGTATAGAAGGTTTGTGACATAACTCTGTTTTGTGAACAGTTTTGTTGTACACGAAAATGCTCTGCCATGTTTTTTGGTATAGATTTAACATTTATTGTATGACTTATTGATTATTTGGCTAATTGATCGTTTCTTCTTAAATGCGAATACTAAAACTGATATTCCATTATTTTCCACCCAAAGTTTCGTTGGTGTTCATTTAAAAAACACATAACCTTTACTCGGTACTAATTCAATAACATCAAGGCAGTTTGAACATTATTTAATGTAAGAGGTCGTTGCCCCGGTTGTCTTCGTAAACGTCAACCGGTGCATTTCCTTCCTTTGTACTGAGCAAAATTCTGTCTTTTTTATATTTCACCCTCCATAAGGTAAGACATCGGACTCCGAAAATAAAGAAAATCGAAATCTCAATCACTCTATTATTTTATATAAACTCCTTTACGAGGAAAACTCTACCTACCAGCGCCTATCCCAGGCTCTACCCTAAAGCACCCGCACAGTTGGTATTTTCTAACTTCTTTAAGGGCAAAATTCATTTAAAATTGTACGGTACAGAATTGGGGAACAAATAAATAAATAAACAATTGCATACACTAAACAGAACTTAACACTTATTATATACAAAGAAACATCACAGATTAATTACAGCTGATCTCACAGAGCCACACTGTAGTTATATTTATTAAACAAGGGTGAAAGTGTAAACTTGTCGATTTGTATTTCAAATTTGTTCATGAATATGAACAAGAACATTTTTTTTTTTTGTCCTAAATTCTCTAATTTCGCCACTCGCTCTCTCAACAAACGATAAACAATAAGCAATATGAAAGGACCCCATTGTTAGAAAAAGGAAAATGGTTAAAAACTGATTCTGCGTTGACTATTTACCGGGAACTATGATTTAGCATTCAGTTACGTTATTTTTAAGCTACTAATTTTTTAAGGAGTCGAATATTGCAAACATGACATGTTTGTAAGCTTATTGGGAAGGACATACAGACACGAAACCTAAACTAACGAAATGATGTCGAGTTCCTCCATTTTTGTATTTCTTTTCATATTGGTTGAACATCACGCCCACTTTTTAGGGCCGTTTTCTTCAAAACGAATTAAAAGATCAATTGTATAATTAAAATATAAATAGCTTCCTAGTTCAGAAATGTGTTTCGAATCCGTTTTTATGGCTCTAAAGAGTAGGACTGTACATTCGCCTTCTTCCAACCTTTCATCTGTCAGAACGTTACCTTGGAAGCACTATAAGACGTACTTTCAGGGTGTAAGACCCTAAGGCGTACTTTAAGTTTCTATGTGAACCAAAAAAGAGTTTTTTATAATGCCCGGCGCATGATCCATATAGATCATTGATTTTCGTGTTTTACAACAACAGCTGAATCTCTTATTATTGATGTGAACCATGGAAATCAATGATATAGATCTTGTGGGTATAATAAAAAAAACGCCTATTGTTCAAATTCACTTGGAAAATAGCATTTTTTGTCTACGAGACGATGGATGTTGAAATAGTAATCTTTTTGTTTCCTTCACTCGATAGGAAAGACTTCGTGATTTCGAAAAAGATTTAATTTTTACAGACCAATCTGCCTCATAAAAGGATGTCATAACAGAAAGTAAATTCTCAACTGTCATGTACCTATTCAAAAACGTTTCCATTTCTTGTCAACTGCAAATTTAGCCTCTAAATATAGTAAATAAATAATAAATAAATACTGAAAAATGAATAAATTAAGAACCAAGTACTAACCACATCACTGCTCTAACATCCCTGCATCGACAGTCAACATGAAAGAAGGCTGAAATGTGAAATGTATCTGGCATGCAGTTTGCAGTGTTTTTAGCACTCTCTCTTCATTTATCCCACGAAGAGTGGTCATTTTTTCCTTTTTATTTCCCTTTTCATCGTAATTAAATTCCCTTTTAAAATCCCACGACTCTTTTTTGTCTCAAAATCCGGTTTTTAAAAGTAATATTTGTATTACACGGAATGAAAATCACGGTTACTAATTAATTAGTAATATCTGGGTGACCGAGCTTTGCTCGGTTATTACTATTTATTGTAATTTTAAAAACAATAAAAATTAAAAAAAATATATATTAACTTGAACATATAAAAAACTTTAAGTCTCCTAAATGCCGGTAGATGTCTTACTTTTTTCCTTTTACTATGACGCGGACTTATTACTTACTTATGCGACTTCCAACGCTAATAAAAGCATTGGATACTCAAAGGTGCGAGGGTACCGCTCACGCTTCAGAGTTCAGAGTATGCATATATACATACAAGAATTGCTCGTTTAAAGGTATACGATTAAAACAAAAACCTTGAACTCAATTTCTATATACAGCACCTCCACCCAGCGATGCCAACCTAGGTTTTTTATGCCTTTTAGGCATTATTTCATTAGCTAAGGCGTTAAGGCTTTTTTGTTACCAAAAACGCATCTTTTTTCTATTTCAAATATTTATTTATTTTTTGATCTGATGGACTAAAACTGTGTTTGTTTTGTTCAATGCTATTTACCTACCTACTCAAGAAACTAAAGTCATGAATTTTGTTCCTATTTCTTCTGTGATTTATACATAATTTAAGTTTTTTTTTTTGGAAATAAAAATTGTTGTTGTTAATTTTGTTATATTTGTGTTTAATTTTTGATTTATTGTTCCAATTTACATAAAAATTTTTTTTAGGCATTATTTTATTGAAAAAGGCATCTTTTTTTCTCAAGTTAGGCTTTTTTTCGTCAAAATTGGTTGGCAACGCTGCTCCACCATCCGTCCATCACCACACCACACGTCATCATCCATCTGCGCATTTCCTCAGAAAGACATTGTCGCTGTTTTTTTTTCATATGAACGTGCTTGTGCGATGTGCGCCAGAAAACCACCCCAAAGCAGAACAACGATCAAGAACCGCGGCTGCTGATAATATTCGATTTGAGAAAATAAATTTATTTTTTTCGTGTTAGATTTTAGGTTGTAGCTCAGCTTCTAGAGGACATAGAAAGCTGATTGATGGCTTGAAATAACTATTAAAGTGTTGGCTCTCCTACGTATTTTTTTTGTTTGCATTGATTAAGAATTGTTTGTGTAATGGCGAGTAAAAGGCAGTAAAGTCAGAAAAATAAGCTCAAAACGCATGAAAACTCGAAAACACGCGTTTTCCCAAACATAAGACTAATCTAGATCAATTGCTTACCCCCGAAAACCCCCATATACCAAATTTCAGCGAAATCGTTAGAGCCGTTTCCGAGATCACAGAAATATATATATATACAAGAATTGCTCGTTTAAAGGTATAAGATAAAAACCACTGTTTGTAAGATTACTACAATTATTTTTTGGAACAAGAAAATTTTGGTAAAAGACGATTTATATGAGCTGTTTTTTTTTATGGACATTCAGTGTGTTGTTAATCATGGTGGAATGTAGGAGTTTTTATGAAATTTCAGTAAAAGTGTATAGTTTAAATGTTATTTTTATGTTTATGTTTACCTATGTTGCTATGTTATGTTTGTATTGTTATTTCATAGATTCTTAAAATTTGCACGATTTGCTGCACAAAAGGCTTTTCGGACATCGAAATTTCCTGAAAAAGGGATAAATCCCACAATATAGCAACACTTCTGGCATGGCAAGGCAATGGCTGTCAAACTCTTGAAACTCTCTTTACTATGAACTCAACCGCAAGTCCACAGCAACAGCACAACCACTCCTACTTGTGCTCAGTGTGACCACAGTGGAATATAATATTCCACTAATGGAATAATTTTAAGCTGCAGAAAATATATTTTTTCCAAAAAATATTCGCATATAAGAGTGGAATATTTTGTTCTCCAAAAGAAATTTTTAATAACAAAATATTCTCCATAATTTAGAATTCAATTCTTAACTGAAGTGGATTTCATTACTTCTAAATCGCAGAATTCACGAAGTTTTGAGTTCTGGTACCACTAAAGGTAATTTGCCCTTATGTATAGTATATCTAGTCTGGCTGATGTCACCATGGAATAATATTTTTTGTTGCAATTATAGTTTTTTTTTTTTAACTTTTTTTTAAGATTTCTTTTTTTCTTAACTTTGTTAGAAATAAGAGCTTATTTGTTTTGTATTCATGTCTTAAGATTCGTTTTATTATTTTTATTACAAATAAAAAATGCTGAAGTGGAATATAAATTTATATAAATATTCCACTTTTTAGAGTAAGTGGAATATTTTGTGAGAGAAGCTGATGGTCACACTGGTTGTGCTGCACTGCTATAAGTACGGTACGGAGTACGGGTACGACATAAATACTCGTATATGATGGCAGCGGCAGAGCAAGTGCTTGGCTTGCAAACTAAGCTCTATCCAGCTCCTGTGCTGTGCCACTATATAAATTCATTTTTACGCTTACTTGAATTCCACACGGTACAGTGACGACGACGACCGACGCTAAGGATGACGATGGCGACGATTCTACCTAACACACAATGATATCATGGAATTACGGCAATAAACAGTAATTATGCAGCAATTAAACAGTAAGCTGTTAACATAATGAAATTAGCAGGTGTAGTAAAAATTCAATTAATTCCCCAAGCGGCGCGATGTTGTTGCTTTTAAACCTAACTGCTGGCCGGCCGGTGGTGTCGTGGTGACTGCCTTTGCCACTTTTTATAAACACTGTTTTATTTGTAGTATATACTTCTTTTTTCAGCTTGGCAGAGTCGTAGCTCGTAGCTCATAGACGTAAACTCGTAGTACTCGTATTTCGTATAGTAGAGCCTGCTGGGACCAAGTGGAACGGTTCTCTTCTTTGTGTGAACAAGTTCTTTTTTCACATGTTTGCTTTTTTACGTTTCGTCGTTTTTTTTTTTTTTTGTTTTTACTTTTTCATTTGACTAAGTGTCGTTTACCCCACTGAGCACTGACAAGGCAAAAAGTTGCAGCGCACAGCGAAGCATCGCCAAGAAGAGGATTTTTTCGTTTCGACGACGCGCGAGAATTGGCAGAAAGCAAAGCTATCCGACAAAGAGCGGGTATCTATGAATCTACTAAAACTACTCCTCTCTCATGTAGGAGCAGACTATACCCAGTATAAGCCGGTTGTGACTTGTGACGTTGTGTTTGTGTCATTTGACGGCTTCTTTATTGGCTTTTTGTAAAACAGGACTGAACTGACACTTATTTGTGCTACAGATAGATCCTATGTGTGCGCGTGATTTTAGCGCAACGCTGCCAAATTGTCGTCAAGAGAATCCATCTTAACTAAAAGTGCATCTAATGGCACTTTTCGGTGTATCTACGAGATGTTTTCAAGTATCTATTGGGTGTTTTTTTGAGTGCCTTTGCTAATTTCGTACTCATGACTCACGAAGCCAAGTGCCTCGAGAGCAATTTGAATATCAAACAAGCACGAGGAGAAAAATAGACAACAGCGCCAAAGAAGAAAGTCAACAAACCGAACTGAGTGTATTATTTTTTTTTTTCCTCTGGAATCCATCTTGGATTGTTTTTTTTTTTTTTTTTTTTTTTTTATATTTCACCAGACGATAATAATAAAAAAAAAAAACAAAGTCCAATATAAAGAGAGAGCGCGCGCCCCCGAACCCGAATTGAAGAACAAAATTGTCCGTCTCTCTTACCTACTAGACACGATGAGTCGGAGACTCGGAGTCCACTTCCATAGAAGCTGGAGCAACCAGGAGTAGTATAGTAAGGTTTGCGTAACTACTCCGCTCTTCGGGGTATTGTGGATGGATGTGTGCAGCGTTGCCACAATGTTACAAGTGTAACAAAAGTGTTACACTTTTTAATTATTTTATAATTTTGTTACAATGTTACTTTCTTTTTCGCTTTGTTACATTTTTTCCCATTTAAATCCCTTTTTGTTTTTCTCATTAAAAATATTGAAAAGTTGAACTGGCAGCAGCACTTTTTCTTTCGAACAAACTTCTACCAATTTCTGTCAATGAATTTGTTTTTATTTGTTAAACACAAAATGGACAGGTAGGTCAAAAAAGGTTTTTTTTTTTAAATGTGATAAAGAATTCCTAATAAAAAAATTATTGAGTTGAAAAACTATTATTTTTTTATTACATTTTTTTTTTTTTGTTACACTTTTTATCCATTTGTTACACTTTTTGAACAAAATTGTTACACTTTTAAAAAAGCTTGCGGCAACGCTGGATGTGTGTTGTGTTCCTCTGTATCTTTGGGATACGTAGGTATATCTACTACTATTAGCATTTGCATTTATAAATTGAGAATGTTTGCCTCGGGCAAACCGGATTCAACAATGCGATGGATGGATGGATCATGATGATGTGCTTGTGCCGAGGATGACTATCTCATGGGAGAGACCCGCAACGAAATGGTAGAGTACGCAAAAGCAACGTAAAAAGATGCAGATACACCCCTTGTTTTTGTGTGGATTGGAAATCGTGTTATTAAAGGTTGTTTTTTTGTTCCCCCTTTTATTATTATTATTTACCTTGTTCATCTACCCGAAGCTAACCCGTGTGGTTGGGTAAGTATTTTTTTTTTTTTTTTTTTGAAAGTGACGGTTGTGTTTTAGCTTGGTGGGGGGCTGTCCCAAAACGCAGTGGTGGCCTCGTAGCATGTGCCACTTTTGAAAGATGTTAACATGATGTTATAATGTGTATGATCATTCAATTGATTCAGCTTAGAGCTTGCGATATAAAAGGCTATCTGATCAAGCGTAAGTGGCAGTGATGACCGGGCAATATATACAGTGCCAGTGGCGAAATAGTGAAAGATGTGGACCACAGCGTGAGAATTCTAACCTTTGTGTGGTCTCAATAAAATATTAAAAATCGTTTCCCTCTAGAGACGAAAGAAAATTAGTTTTTGTAGTTCGGTTCCTAGAAAAAAACGGGAGCTATTTTTTCAGGCCAATTTTTACAAGCTTCGGGAAAGAGTCTTAGTCAAGAGGGCATTGATTTCTTAACAGTTTGTAGAGCCCGCATCATTTTACTCATCTCCAGCAATCAGAGATCAAAACCGATCAGTTTGGAATCTAAATCCACCACTCCATTGATGGTCAATTGTAAATTTATCTACGAGCATATTTCACTTCCGTCAACCACAAGTGCCGAGCACTTGAACAATTTCCAACCTCTAGCGCACATCTTCAAAAAGTGCATTTAATTGCGCACTCCTAATTTGCCCCCACCATATACCTTACCCACTTTCGATTTCAAGGAACTCACCTCCTCCACCCAGAGATGCAATCTCTTCACCGCTCCGCACATCTCAATTTGAAATGCGATTTCCAATAATAATAATCCCAACCATAAGCAAACAACGATTTATGTGGTGTTTTTCTAGCACATTTCGACTGCGATTGCTTAACCCAATATAAACATGATCTTTTGATCTGCGCTAATATTTCTCCGCCTCTCTGGTTTGTATGTGTGTATGTTTGTTGGCTTTTCCACTCTACGGATGCCTCTTTTTCATCGCTTGAATCTATCGATCGATCTTAGCATCTATGTAGGCGAGCAGCAATCGTAAAAACAACACCATCAGTAATTTCAGTGGAAAAAGTTTATTTGAAAAGCAATTCAACGTTAAGACAACAAACCGAAAAGCGATCACTGATCATCACATCGGCAGATCATCACCGCACTACCGCCGCCGCTGTTTCATTGAGATGCGCACGCACGCAGCGGCAAGCCATTAAGTGTGCGATCTGCGATATAGTGATGCAAGGATCGGAGGGAGGCGGCGAGTTACTAAAATAGCGAAAAATGGAAGAAACAATAAAATAAAAATTTCAAAACCTCCATATGCATGCACATACAATAAACACGCACACAGCCACAGGAGGAGCAATACTCGGATAATTAAAATGCTGCACAGCAAATCATTTGGATGCGGGGCCACGGATGCGCGTCCACGGACGTGGCATTCGGTTTGGATTGCTTTTTTGAAGATTTTTCCACTTTATTTCTGTTTTTTTTTTTTGCGCGCGCGAATTATTTTGCGGCCAAGTAATTTATCTGCGAACTGTATATATATATATATTATGAGTGTGCGCGCTGTGGCAAAAGGGGGAATGGATGTTTATGCAGTGATAAATCGTAAATAGGAAAATTTACGATTATTTTGATAGAGCTGTTGCGGGTTGTTGTGTTTTTTTTTTTTTTTTTACGTTGAAATATTGTTTGATTAAGTTTCTGCTCTGTTTGGCGATGTGATGGGCGGTGGGGAGTGAGGCGAATTTATTGGCATCTCAATGAAATAATTATAGGCAAACAGGGAACGAAAATAGCACGCGCTGTGTTTAACATTCTTACAGAAATTGAGTGATCAAATCGGAGAATGAGCTGGTTCGATGATTGGTATTGAATTGGTACCAAAACGGAAGGCAATTTTTTGGTATAAGGCACTAGAGATGGGGATGATAGCTGAGTTTTAAAATAGGAACATACAAAAGCATTTGATGTTCGAAAAAGTGCATGCGCACACGATATTAGACGATTATTCATCAGTTATGCAGTTGCGCACAAGACTTTAATTCCGATGTGCGTTTGCGCACTACTGTTTTCGTCCATGTAGCATGTGTCTATGATGAAGGATAGTATAGGCTATATGCTTTGTTTAGAATTTGTGATGCTTCACAATCAAATGTGCGCAACGAGCTCTGATGACGAAAAGTGGATAATAAACTACAATTGCCAATAAACAACAGCGGACCATCTAGTACAATACGTTGCATATTCTCAGCGGATCTTGTTGGAGAACGTAACACGACCAAATCTTTGAAAATGTGAGCGTTTATGTCATTTACGAGTTACCGAACCTAAGATATGAACATTGTTGACCTTAGTGCCAAATTGAGGTGGCTAAGGTTTCTGAAAGGAGGTTGACTGACCAAGGGAGAGATGCCACTGCCGCTCACCTTGAGTTGGTCACATCCCAGGAGATTCGGTGCAAACCCAGCCAGGAACACGTTCCAAGCTGAGTATACACTGGGTTCCGGAAGGAAATCAGGGGAATATTTCCCAAGATCGTCATACGTGGTGAAGAATCACATCCTGCACGAGGTGCCACTGCTTTCGACTAAATATGACGGATCTAGAGCGGAATAGCTCGATAAAAACCCGTAATCCCGGGTATAACAACCGTGCCCATGGGATGTATGGCACAATGTTATGGTGTCTTCTAACGGGAACTCTAGATACCTGGGGACCTCTAGTTTCAATTTAATTCCCCTTTTCTGTATACAGGGGGTGAGTACAGAACGACCTTCCCTTCCCCCTTACTCGTGGGTCCAAAATAGAAAAATTAAACAAAACAACAAACAAAGGGACTGGTGTAAACGAATCGGGCACCAAGAACTTCGGAAAAACCGATTCTCAGACAAGAATGACGGAGGAGGAGGAAAATCTCCTACTCCAAGAACCGTCAACAATTAGGACTGCTTCGGTTGTGGGAAGCGAGGGAACGGTTGACCTCAGACTTGAGAAACTTTTTCTTGAGGATGATGACAATCGTTCCATCGCCAGCTCAGCCAATTTCTCCATATCTTCTACAGCTTCTATTAGGAAAAAAGTAATCAACTGTAAAATGACGATTAAGAAGCTGCAGAAAAGACAACACCTTGGAGACAATGACAAACGGCGACTTCAAAGTGCTCTTGATTTTCTGGAAAATCAGTCGTTGGAATGCGACGAGCCCTGTGCTAGTAGCCCACCAAGGACTGGCTTCCCTGAAATCTCGAGCAAGGGAGCTCTAACGCAACAGCCCATGCCTGTGATATGCCTTAGCCTATCGGGGCAGGGGCCTGTTGCATCTGACCCCGCAAAAGAAGAAGCAGACAAAGGAAATAATTCACCGGGAGAGGGAAATTCGACATTGGACAGTGCAGTTACTGTTGTCGATAAGCCAGGTGAGCCAAAGGACACTGAATGTTTGGACCTAACCGAAGCCTCAGCTGTCACCGCGGTGATCTTGGTGGAAAACAACAAGCCGTCCAGTACAGTAGTTGAACAGACTGATCCACTCAAAATGCGCAGGAATGCACGTAGGTTGATAAATAGGTTCAAACGCCGCAACCCCAGTTCCCTTACGGAAAGGGAAACGGCTCAGCTAGCTAGAGCACGCGAAGCTATGAAAACAACGCTAGATGCATGGCGCAGCTACCAGCAAAATAGGAAACAGAACCCAACTAGAATAGGGAAGATGACTGGACCAAGGGAGGAATGCCTCTTGCCTTCCGCTTTGAGTAGGTCAAAACCCGAAAAACTGGGTGTCAAATCAGTTAAGGACTCGTCCAAGGCTGAGGAAACACCTAGCTGTTCTAGTAAGGTTCCAATTAGTAGCAGACTAGAGTTTAGGAAGCCTAGGGCGCGTGTCTCTGGAGGAGCCAGCGTGGAATCTGTCGCAGCGGGGGCGAAATGCCTCTTGCCTTTCACCTCGACTGTAGCCGATCCCAAGCGTCCGGGTGCTGTCTCAGATAAGGATACGTCCAAATCTGGGAACGCTCCTGGAATCTCTAAAAGAGGCAGGCATGACGACACAATCTCCCCGGTTGTAGGTAGGCAGGCCAAAAAACTGAAATTTGCGGAAATGGTGAAGGAAAGTCTTCGTGTCGCAATCGTCGACCTTGGTAATCCAGATCGAAGACTTACCGCTAGCCAATGGGAACTAATTGAACAACGAATCCTAGATGGTGTCAATGACGCTATCGTGAAGGCGGAGAACAAGCTTCCACTCTTTGGACAGCTAACCACCTTCAAAGGATTCAAAGTAATAGAATGTGACGACAAAGAAACGCTGGTATGGCTAAAGAACTTCGTCAGCAACACCAAAGCACCTTGGTCAAACGCCGATTTGCATGTTGTTGATAGGAAGGAGATCCTTAGCATCACAAGACCAAAAGGCCGAATACATATTCGAGGACCGTACCTACCCGCGGAAAGGATAGAACGCAACCTGCAATTCCTTAACCCGGAACTTCAAAGCAGGGAGTGGAAAATCCTGGAAACGAGTGAGTACACTGAGAATGGTATGGAAGTAACCGTACTCCTAAGTCACAAATCGCTGCCGCTACTACGCAAACATGACTTTAAGGTCCGAGTAGGCATCACGCGCTGCAAACTCAGGCTGGTAGCGGAAAATCAGAAGAGCGGAGGAGAAGAAAAGGCTGCCCGTGATGAAGATAATACAAATAAATCTTCATCACAGTAAGGCGGCTAGCGCCAACCTGGTTCTTCTTATGGAGACCAGGAAAATCGATATCGCCCTAGTACACAGGAACCCTGGATCTTCCGGGGGAAAATACGAGGGTTGAGCTCAAAAAACGTGCTGGTATATAACAGTACATCAGACAGTGGTAAGTCTCGTACATGTATTGTCGCCAGGAAACAAATTAAACTTTTTCTCTTACCTAGCCTCAGCTGTACCGACCAAACTGCGGTCAAATGGGACAGGGTGGGAAAGAACCCTCTTGTACTGGCGGCAATTTACATGCCATACGAATCCACCAACCCACCTTCCGAATTAACCAAATCACTGGTTATAGAAGCAGAGCGCGACAAATGGGATATAATCCTAGGCTGTGATGCAAATTCCCACCATACGCTATGGGGAAGCACCGACATCAACGATCGAGGTGAGTCTCTCTTAGAATTTATTATAGAAAATAACTTGTTAGTAGCCAATGTTGGCAACGAACCAACTTTTATAACAAGTAATAGGCGTGAGGTTTTAGATATAACTCTATATAGCAACTCACTAACTCTCACTGTGCGGGAATGGAAAGTGTCCACAGAACCATCCTTCTCAGACCACAGAATTATAGAATTCCTTATTGACGAGAAAATTGCCCCTTTGAGCAAATATAGAAATCCCAGAATGACTAACTGGGAAACATTTTCATCAGAAGTAGCCAAGAATGGCCAGAAACTGATAACACAAAAAATGGGAACGTTAGATGAAATCGATGCAACGACAGAAATGTTAAACACAGTTCTAATTAAAGCATACGATAAAGCTTGTCCTTTACGGACAATAAAGAATAGGAAGTCTCCACCATGGTGGACAAAGGACCTCATTGAAATCAGAAAGAGAACCAGAGCCCTCTTCAACTTGGCAAAGGCCACAAACTCCCAAACAGACTGGGATATATACAAAGCTGGCCAGCGGAAATTCAAAAAGGCCATAATTAGTGCTAAACGCACAACCTGGCGCACATTCTGTAGCGATATCGAAAGCACCACAGAATCGGCCAGACTTCGAAAAATCATGTGCAAGGAATCCGCAGTACCCGGATATCTCAAGGACAGTAATGGTACTTGGACAAAATCCTGTGAGGAGACGCTCAGTCTACTTCTGCAGACTCATTTTCCGGGTTGTACTATGAACCAGGCTAATCAGTCTAGTTTTACTACCACGTTAGCGACAATTCCGACAGAACTTGTAACCGAAGATAAACTAAACTGGGCAATTGATACATTCTCCCCGTTCAAATCTCCTGGATGCGACGGTATTTTTCCAATCATGCTCCAGAAAGCTAAGACTACTATTACCCCGATCTTAAAAAGACTTTTCATTCGTAGTCTGGAATGCGGCTACATTCCTAAAACCTGGCGAGAGGTTAAGGTCGTTTTTATTCCAAAGGCGGGAAAATCTAGCCACACCACCGCCAAAGACTTCAGACCGATAAGTCTGACATCTTTTATTCTGAAAACTTTCGAAAAACTAATGAACGTCTTTATACGCTGCCGGCTAGATGACAATGCGATTTCCTCTGCCCAACATGCTTATATTAAAGGTAAAGGGGTGGAAACCGCATTGCATGAGGTCGTTAGCACCATAGAGAGGTCATTAAAAGATAAAGAATATACTCTGGCGGCGTTTCTGGATATTGAAGGTGCCTTCAATAATGTTAAAACGTGCGCAGTAAAGAGAGCACTACAGAATTCAAATGTTGACCAATCTCTCACTAATCTGATTATAAACTTACTTAGCGAGAGGAACATCAACGCGAAAATAGGTGACACTGAACTTAGAGTAACTGCAGCTAGAGGCACTCCGCAGGGAGGGGTCACTTCTCCTCTACTCTGGGTACTTGTCATTAATGAGCTATTAATGAGATTTAAGAATATGGGTGTCAAGGTGACTGCATACGCAGATGATGTAGTCTTGCTTGTACAAGGAAAATTCCTACAAACCATAAGCGACCTGTTAGGGAATTCACTAAGAACTCTCAGTACGTGGACAAAGCAATGCGGCCTCGGGGTTAACCCTCAAAAAACCGAGCTTGTCCTTTTTACAAACAAAAGAATAATACCACAATTCGAGCCACCAACTCTTGAGGGAATACCTCTAAAGTTGACAGATAGGGCAAAATACCTAGGTATGATCCTCGATAGGAAACTTAATTGGAAGCCGAACGTCAATGAAAGAGTGAAGAAAGCAGCTAATGCTTTCTATGCATGTAACCGTATCTTCGGCAGGAGGTGGGGACCAAACCCCAAAATAATCCTGTGGATGTACACGGCAATCGTGCGGCCAATACTCACATATGGCAGCATAGTCTGGTGGCAAGCCGCTGGCAAGGCAACCAATCTCAAGGCAATGACAAAGATACAAAGACTAGCATGTATAGGGACAACCAGCGCAATGAGAACTACACCCACAGCTGGATTGGAGGCAATCCTCAATTTGACTCCTCTGGACCTCTACATGGAAGAATCTGCTGCCAAAAGTGCCTTAAGGATTAGTCAAACTAATACCTGGAACCCATGCAATTTTGGCCACGCACATATTCTAAGTAAATACGTTGGGAACGTCGTCATTTCTGACTATATGTCTCCCCATCTGAGCTTTGATAGACCATTCTCCTACTCTTTTCCGAGCAGAGATGAATGGAATTCAGACGAACCCACTAAGGGGAAATCGATATCCATCTACACAGATGGATCAAAGATGGACTGTGGAACCGGTGCCGGTATATTCTGTGAGGAATTAAATATACACTGCTCCATTAGGCTTCCTGACAGCAGCAGTGTCTTCCAAGCAGAGGTTCTGGCAATCGCGGAAGCAGCCCGAAGGGTGTCATTGTTGGCAATACCACGCAATGATATTACCATTTTCATTGACAGCCAGGCGGCTATAAAGGCAATTTCTGCTATTGAAATAAAATCCAAGCTAGTTCACAGCTGTCGCGAAGAGCTCAAGGTTCTCTGCTCGCAGCACGCTACCAATCTCTGCTGGGTCCCTGGACACAGTGACAAAGCCGGCAATGAGATTGCTGACGAACTGGCGAGAAAAGGGTCTGCAATGGATCATGATAGAGCACTACAGTCGATCAAGCCTCCACTCTGTAATCTCAGAGAACGGGTGGAGAACAAGATTCGTATGAAAACCAATAACAGGTGGAAAGAACTAACTACCTGTGAAATATCTCGGAAGCTATGGCCAGTATATGACAGTGGCCGAACCATCAAACTTCTACAGTTTGACAGGTCATCGCTGTCTAAGCTGGTAGGGGCTTTAACGGGTCATAACTTTCTAAGAAACCACACGATGAAACTAAATCTCAAAGATGACGATATATGTAGAGGCTGCGGGGACGAAGAGGTTCATGAGGACACACCTCACTTCCTCTGTCACTGCCCGAGCCTCTGTCACTTGAGGAAGAGAACACTTGGAAGCTATTACTTCCATGACTTAGAAGAACTTTCTGATATTACACTCTCTGATATTTACAGGTTCTTGAGGATATCAGGATGGCTGGACAACGTCGGGTAGATATATGAAGGAGAGACATGTGCTAACCATCTACAGCACCAACGATAAACCCCCAACAAAGGGTATCACAACGGGTCCACAAGGACCTAAGTGGGGTATAGTAGGGTCTACCTGCTCTACCAACCCGTTAACCTAACCTAACCTAGTGTCAAATTGAGTGAACAAACCGCCCTAATGCAATTATTTGCTTACAATTGCTAATGTGCGCTATTGGGTTTTTTAAAACTGTTATTTACCGCTTAGCCTCTGCTGTCACGCAAGAG
Organism: Cheilosia urbana; assembly: GCA_946477585.1. Taxonomy (NCBI): domain Eukaryota; kingdom Metazoa; phylum Arthropoda; class Insecta; order Diptera; family Syrphidae; genus Cheilosia; species Cheilosia urbana. The sequence continues at coordinate 9,030,049 of OX297854.1, read as the reverse complement.
GTGGTAAATATTTAGTTACAAGTTGCTGATGTTTGATTTGATGAATATGGAATAGCTGAACGATTGAGTCATGTTAATCGCACACAGATGTGCGCAATGAATATAGCTATGAAAAATGTTTCATAAGCACATAAATATGCGCGTTAACGTCATTTGCGAGTAAACGAAGCTAAGATATGGACATTGCTCAAATGCAATTATTCGCTTACAATTGCTAATGTGCGCTATTGGGTTTGTTAAAACTTTTATATACCGCTTAGCCTCTGCTGTCACACAAGAGTTGGTAAAAGTTTAATTACGAGTTGCTAGAGTTCGCTTTGATGAATATGGAATAGCGGAACGATTCAATCAGGTTAAACGCACACAAATGTGCGCAATGAATCTTACTACGGCAAATGGTTCATAAACATAGATTGTTATACACATTGCCACTTCAAAGTATTTGAGAAAACTGAACCCAGGTAGACCATAGATTTTGTTTTGGTTTAAAAATGTGCGCTATAATGGAGTTTGTTTCATTTTCGGCTTAGACAAAGAAATAAATAAAAAATAATACTCTCCATCTGCATGTAGAAAAATTATTATGTGCGCTAACGAAGACAATGAGCGAAATCAGTACCTTACGTACAGGGTCTGTTGCAAGATATATATCTGATCCTAATATAAGACTTCGTGCTGCGAAATACAAATTAACCAAACCGCCAGCAACAAACTCCGTCCACACAATAAAAAACGTTCCCCTACAAAGTTAGATTAATATCTTAATGAGTTGGCAACCGATGTCATGGACTACACAAGCAGTGATTTAGCACCCCCTTGGCTTGAAGAGCCAACCCGTCTCACCACTATCAAAATAATCAGTTATATTATTGCCCCCAATCATCACATTCATTTCGACAAATTACCCTGTTGATGTGATAATTACACGCGATTATTCATGCAGCCACGGAGGATATAATATTCAATCTGGGGATGGGTATCTTGCAAAGAAGATTTCCCTGCCAACACTCTCGCACACGATAACCCCAAGTAATAAAAATAATAAACCTCTCCGCCCCCATCAATTCACATGTACTGTTTTGTATTCAAAACACTTAACCCCCGACAAGCAACTGGTCAGTTTCTCACTCCATTCAATGGTCGACTTATGTGGTATATCCTTCTCAGCCCTCACATAATGCCAAAGCAATTTGCATTTCAATTTGCAATGTTAAGTGAGCTTTTGTGATCACAGCGAACCTCAGTGAAACCCTTCAATGTCCCGCCGCCACCCCCTAAAATTAAATGCCATCTCCTTTGGCCCTCCGTACACTCTGCCATATGTTGTTAACTTTTCTACTCGTCGCTCCCCCGCTCCACATTGTTAGTAAGATTGCATGCAACCCCACACCCGGTCTATGTAAAGTGCCCCCGTAGGGATGCTTAATGGAGTATAGCTTCAGTGGCGTCATCATCATCATTGTCGTCGCCATCGCCATCGCCATCTCTCCTTCCCTCTCTCACTCTTGGTGCATCCCTAACTCACACCACTAATATAGATACCCGGGCTACACATATAATCATCAACGTTTAATTTAATTTAATGCATTCCCTTGTGGGTCATTATAAAGACTGCGGGATAGCCAGGCAATGAGTAGGGGATGAGCAATGGAATCCGGCGGTAACTATAATTAATTCCGTGGCTGATTTTGTCATCGCTCATAAAACACGACTTCGAGTCAGCCAGAGGATGATGGTGCTGTATTATATACCAATGACATCCACCCCAACATTTGGGTATATTTTATGAGCTCCATGTTTGAATTCGTATCGTGTGGTGCATTTGTGTGTGTGTGTGCGGGGGTGGGTATTAGTCAAAGGGGCGGCGGCCGGGAGGCCAACTAAGCTTATTGTTTGTCAATTTGTTAGGACAACACAATAATTACGTGTGTGACAGTATACCGCATATCACTCCTATTATAGTGGTGTGCTCAATGTGTGTAAAGGATATATATATAGTGTCTGTCGTGTTTGCTAATGACAAAATGCTTTCGCCTATTATTAGTTGTAATACAATCGGGGGAAGTGCGATCAATGTCAATGATGTGTGTCCCATAGTAATTGATGGCCTGGACAGCTCAGGTAGATGTATAAGTGCACGGTATGTATCTGCCAGGCAAGCTGGATGGGCGACAAGTGACAAACAAAGGACGACATTGAAAGTGAATGGATTTGTGTCAACTGCAAGATGATCGCACTTAAGGGTGTACAGGCGGAGCAGGTATCTTTGATTATTTTATTTCGTAGAAATCACAGCACTGAAAGCGGTCATTGACACAGAGTTGAGTGTCTCATACATGTGAATATATAGACGTGACGATAAAAAAAGAAATGAAAAAAGACCTAAAATATCCTCCATGCTCTCCATGTTGCTCGAGAACACTGTCATGGCTTGGGGTGAGGAACAATACTGTTCAGGCATATTTGAGTAATAGACTTGCAAGATATAGTATGCACAGCACAATATAAACATTGGGAGTAGCAAGACGCTCCTTTGGAGTATTTGTCTACTGGTATTATACAATTAATGAACCCGCTGTCGGGGCGTCTACATAATCTATCTCAATAACGAATTTAAGCAACTTTAACATTAAAGGACGGTGCAGAATCGTCAATCGAAACCCAAACGTGGAATATCGGGTAACACTTTTATCTTTCATTTCTCTCCAAGCGCACTCTCATGCCAATAGAAACCCTTATATCGCCAGGAGCTACATGTCTACCCATAATAATTCTATGCGCACACCGTTTTTGTACAATTCATTTCATTCATTCATTCATTCATTTTTCATTCACATAGCGCACACATATGTGCGCAAACAAATATTTCACCCAGAAAAAGGTGGTGTGAACGTGAGCTTCTTTTAAAAGCTTAATAAAGAGTTGAGTCAAAATTATTACGCAACGTAGGACAAGTCGTCAGCTCAAGTTGGTAGAAAATCGACTCAGCCGAGAGCGATGATGTGTGCGTTTCAAAGGCGCGACTTCCCACAACAATGAAAGTGTGATGTACTCCAAAATGTGGAATCATCCCTACGGATATGCTTGTGAACCTCTGTAGACCGTGTGAAATGCTTATTAAAACAAATTTCACCAATCAGACAACTTTCACCGATCGCCTTAGTGTCCGCGAACATGGATAGCCCACCTTTGCGTTGCCTGGACCTTGAATAGACTTGAAGTACAGACACATCTACTACACCCCTTACTGGCAGACCTCCTTCCAGTGTGAACAAACATTTTTAATTCCCAATTTGATTGATAAAACTTTGAGCCGCTAATCATAATGATTATCCAACAAATAGGTGAGCTACAAACCTTATAATTAGTGATAATAAAATTCGTTACGCTCGAGAGGTTAACACGAAACTAATTAAAACTTGTTGCATGTACGTTAATGATATTTTCGTCCAACAAGCAATTAGTTTAATTACTCGTTGCACAACTAAATGCGAGCCTAGTATTAAAAGTGAAACAATTTGTTGCTCCAGTGGCCCCTGGTTGACTGCTCTGGGTGTTAAACAATAAAAATAAATCAATCTCTCTCGAAGGAAGTGACAGTTGAACCCCAATTGAATGAATGTCGGGTTACATGTCTGATAGTTACCTTAGGCAGAGTTCTCTTCAATGTAATACGCACCTGAAAGAAAAAGAAAACAAACCATCAGTACAAATGAAGCATGACAGGTGAAAAATCTACCCACTCGATTACAAATCAAATATGCCATCATTAATCAGTTGGAGCGCATACCTCCTTTAACACCTAACTCTGCGGGCGCACCCAGCCAACAACTACATATATTGTATAGACCGCCTCGCCGAGGTAATAATCAATTAAACTTTCACCGTTTTGTCCGACACTTGCCTCCCAATGGTACCAATGGAATTGCAACTGCGATACCTCCTGTCCGGAGGAGGAGAAATAAAAATAACAAATAAATTGCAGCAAAATTACAGTAATCAAGTTTAGTGGTGATAATCGCTCTGTGGAATCTCAATTAATCGCCTTGCTGCCACAAGATTACTCCACACTCCACTGCCGCCGCCGCCGCACTCCACAGAGTCCATATATATCTTTGTCGCTTTTTTGTACTGCTGCTGGTGGCTGGCAGACAGCCAAGCCACACAGCGTCAGCCCTCACAACTTTTGCGCCCACAAGGCGCAGCGGCAGTATCCACCTATCAAGCTCCGGCTAGAGCTACACCTAACCATGGAATACATTATTGCCTTGTGCGGCCTTTCTTATCATTTTCTCAAGATCTCTTCGGCCACTCACAGGGCAAAGGAAAAAAAAAATCGTTTCTTCTTGCTGTCGCAGGGCTACATCTTTCACTCCTTGGTTCGTCGTCGGTTTTTACTGGGAACAAGGTAGTTTGGCACATTCAACATGACGACGATGGTCGGTCTTAGTATGTAGTTGGTTTGGTCGTTTGTTGGTCGGCAAGTCTGATGATGATAGCATTCGGTAATCGTACAGCCACCTAAGTAATTTGCAGGTTTCTACCTTTTTTTGCGGTGCGGCTCTCAAGACAGGCGGTTGGGTGGTGTTGTTGCCTCTTGCCTGATGCTTCTGCTGCTGTGTGCGATCTTGCGCCATGATATGGCATCTCGCCTCCAGAGGCATCTGTTGAATGGAGAGTCTTCCCTGAGACCGCACACTCATAGCTGAGCTAAAAAAAAAAGGAAAACAACCAACCACAACGACGATGACGACGACGACGACGACAACCAACGATGGTTCAACAAGGCATCTGCGATACTGCAACAAGATAATTTGCACAACGTCGAGACGACGGAACGCGTTCGCTTATTGACGGCACGGCGGCGAAAGGCGGACTCCTCATCAACATTTGCACATTCATCTGCGTGTGGAGGTCTTTTAATTCGTCAAATACCATTGGGCACAGTGCATCGTCGCGCAGACATCAGGACTCGCTATCGGTGCTGGAGAGGGGCCAACTATTTCCAAAGCAATTTGCGGAATGTCGACAATGTACGAATTATGGTTATCTCCAGTCTTGCCAATCGTATAGTGAGCAAACACTTTGCATCCATAGATGGAAGGTTGAAGCGGTCCGTGCATGTGCGTACTGACGCTCGCGAAATGGGAACCAATTCCACACACTATATACCTTCTGTGGAGTACAAGTCGAAATAGATGCCAACGTGCATTCACAATTAGCGAGCGTAGATGGAGCGAAATAGTTATATGCTTGTGGAGTGATTAGTATCGCAAAAGGAGAAATAACTTCAGGTTTTGGCGAACTGGTCCGCAGCTATAGGTTGGTGCACAATTTCACAAGACGCTCACAAGTTAGTCGGAGCGCAGTTTGACACCTACCTGAGTGAGCCTAGAATTTGACGAATACTAACAATATTTACTGGATGACTTGACGAAGCTTACAGCATGCCGTATTGAGCTCTTGGTAATTGAACTCTTTAGTAACACCGAGATTATTATAGAATAAACTTGACAACTTGTGGAGAAAGATTGGCGCGAAAACCTTAGACGGCATAGATGCTAGATGTTGACGACGCTACAAAATGAGTTGAGTTTGGAAGTCCTGAAGATCTACAAGAAGATGCAACAAATCAGCAAGAGGACATCTGCTTGGCGGGATGAATCAGTTCATTTTGGATGCAAGAGCAATGCTCAGTTCTTCGGTGATTCTAGTGCTCCATCATTATACTAAGAAAGTCCTGGCCATTTCAATCTCTTTGTATGAAAAGCTGTTTTAGTATGCAAAATACCTTTAGGGGATCGGTGATTGATAAAAGTTATTGCTCGATCTTTTCGCTGAAGAAACCTCATCGTTAGGAAAAATTTCCCAGTTCCAAACTGACTTTAGTGAGACAAAACGCATTTTTTTGTTAATCGATCAGTTTTTTGAAAATGCTTCTTTGCTCGATCAAAAACTGTTGGGTGATCTAACGATTTCTGATAAAATTCCTGTGCTCGATCATCACTAGAAATAGTTATTTTTTTTTGTTTACTACATTAAGTCTCATAATGCAAATATGATCTCTAAAAAAGGATCGGTGATCTGCCATACTGGAGAACACTTATTTATCAGCAAAACTTTGCCCAGCTCCAACAGAGTTTGGTATCATAAGATGAATGGTGATTTGTGACTTTAAAACTGGGTTTGAATTACCGCATCCGTGATCGATTAATACGGGACTGAATTTGTTATTGTTTTGCTTGTAAATCCACAAAACTCTGTGACGTTAATGAAACTCTAAAGAATACTTCGTCTTAATCGAAAATTTACTTTCGCCTACCCTTGGCGTAGTGATACATAGAACATATTACAGTAATCGGTCACTTTGCAGTGGCATATTTTGCTCGGTCATCACCAAAACGGTGCCAAATTGTTTCTCATATACTGAAGTAGAAATTAAGCTAACGCAATAGAAAATAGGCTGCTGCAGCACAAGACATATTTAATTGATCGGCGATGGGTTGTTCGGTTCACGACGAAATTAATTTCCTCGGTCATCACCAACATTTTACAGAATTGAATTCAAGGGAAGGCGGCAACAAAAATTATGTAGTAATATTTTATGTTGTGGACTAGTTTAAGGTGTAAGGAATTTTGTGATTGCAAACATTTGCTCGATCATCATTAGAATGGTGAGAAATATATTCAAAGTAACACTGAAGAAAACATTAAACCCAGCTTAACTTAACGTTCGCCAAGTTATGCAAAGTTTATTGGCGATCGGTCAATTTGTGACTAAGCCTTTGTGCTCGATCATCACCAGACCGCTGGTGTTGAAAAAAAAAAAAAGCAATAGCCTTAACGAATACTTACATTTGCCCAGATACAGCAGGGAATAGTTATTTAAGAGACATAATAAATTGTTTGATGTTTAGTATATCTGTGGCGAGATTTCTTTGCTCGATCATCACCAAAATTATGCAAAATCTAATCCAAGGCAGCACTGCAACAATATACATCTGTGGTAATAATTCATGCTAAGGATTAGTTAAAGAGGATCCTGATTTTTTCTGGTTTAAATTTCTGACTAAAAATGCTTTGCTCGATCATCATTCGGGTGATGCCAAGTTTGTTCTATTGGTAAATGTAAAGATTCTCGATTCTTGGCTAAACTTAACGTTTGCCAATTTATGCACAGGTCATTATAAGGCGAAGCTCCTTTGCTTGATCATCACCAGAACGGTGTCAAAAAGTTTGCTTTGCTTTTACGGAGTTGTATTGAAAAATCGGACGAAAGACATCCCCACTGATCGGTGATGCATCAGTTTGCGACGAAATTCATTTGCTCTGTCCAAAAATAATGCAAATAAGAAAATGTTATTCGCCTTTCGTACTCATTAGCGGATCAGGAATTGCCTAAAAAAGAGTGCTTCTGAGTCCTAAAAAGGGATTGATTTGCAGCAGTGACTGAATGCACTCTATAAATTTTGGAACAGCACATATTTTGTGGGAGTGCACTTATAATGTCTGCAAGGTGTTATTTACCTTTGCAAAATCCAGTCAACATTTTCCCCACACCACAAGCTTACAACTAGGTCGATGCCCCTTTCCGAATCACTTCATTATCGACGAGATAGTCTCTATATACAATGCCGACAAGAAGGTATAACCTCAAGCGCACTTATAGGTAAGAGGCAAAACAAAACTACCTACCACTCTTGTAACCATCACGAATGTTTTTGTTTTGTTGTAGATTCCAAAAAAAAAAAAAAACAATAAAAATTTAACCCCGCACAACAACAACGACTCAACACGCTAAACTCCATGTGAACCACACAACATCGTACACATAACCTCTATCTCTCTTTCCGTTCCCATATGAAGCGCAGAAGGATCGTGATTTTTTTTTATGAGATTTTGTGTTTTTGTTGCTTCGCTCTGTCTGTGTTCATGTTGTTTCGGTGTTGTGTTCATGCCCATGTTTAACTTTGCGGAACATGATAGTAAAAGCCGCAGAAAAATATATATTTTCTTGTAAAACATAAAAGTAAACATATAGCGAACGCCACTCCTTGGATGGTATTTTTTATTTTTATTTGGAAATGTGGGAGGGTTGAGAGTGATTCTAAATACGTTCCGATAAATTCGATTTTGGTTTTGGTAAATTAGTCGAGACAAATTGCTGCCATGCTGTTGCGGGTGGATTTAGGAGGCAGACAGACTTTGGTTTAAGGAGGTACTTAAACGAGCATACAATTGGACGGTAAGAATGTTCAGTACGTACGCACATGAGGCAATGACTGAACGAGGTTTGCGACATGGTTTTGAATATGGACATCACAATGTGTTGTAGGGATATGAAGCGAATTTTTTGAAGGGGATTATGGAGGAGGAAAAGCGGAGGACCTTCTTTCGGTTATACATTTCCAGCAATTTTCTTCGCCATGCATCATATGCTGATCGACAATTAGTGTTCAAGTACTTTAATACCACCAGAAACATGCCAAATTAACCTCAGTTTTGATGGAACGTGGATGGAATTGTGTTGCTCAAAAGCATCTTATATTTTAAAGCGTTGTTCCAGTTGAATGAGGCATTCAAAATTGGTTGGTGATCAACGGACGGTCAACGATCACCCGCTGAATCATCTCCGAAATGGTTAAAAATTAGACTACTGAAATAAATTGGAAAGCTTCCGGTTCGCCCAGATATTTAAGTTGATTAGTGATCATGATCGGTCTATTTCTGGAATTTAATTAGACCAAACTTGGGTTGTGCTCGGTCAAGAAATCTTGTGCTCGATCATCACTAGAATTGTATGGAATTGCTTTACAGAAAAGAAAAAAACAATTTCTCTTGCTCGAATCTAGTTAGAACAGAATTTAGTTTGCAAAAGTACTCTTTTTCTTGTTTTTCTTGTGCTTGATCATCACAAGAAGTGTGCCAAATTAATTGCTAGAAAGCTTTAGTCGAATACAAAAAGAATAACATTTTCTTAGAGGTGTGTTTAGAAGGAAGTTTGCAAACGATATACAGGGCGCGGTAAGCATCGAAAATTTAAAATTCGTGTGCTCGGTCATCACCATAATTTTGAAATACTTGTTTTGAATAATCATTTTTAAAATATCTAATTAAGAAGGAGTTTGATGGTACATGAGGCATAATAAGGTACATAGTTATTGGTTGATCTATGCATGAATTCATTTGCTCGGTCATCACCAAAAATGTCGGTACATTTACTTTAAGTTCAAAAGAGAAATACTTAGTCAACATAATTGTTTATCGAGGTCGAGTTTCCTTCGGAATTTCCTAGTGTAAATAAAATCCCAAGATCGAATAATCCCTGAGTAAATAGCTTTGCTCTATCATCACCAGAGTTTTGTCGAATTCAGTTTGGTCAAACACCAGAAATACAGACTTTGAAGAGCTCTTATTGAAAATGAATTTCGTTTAATAATAGGTTTCTGTGAATGAATTCATTTGCTCGGTCATCACCAGAATAGTGGAAAAGTTATTTCGATCGAACAATGATGGTAAGTTTAGTATTGGATACGTTTCAGCTCAAAGTCGTATACTAATAGCGAGCGCGGGGATGGAAATGAACATAAATTTAGCGGTTCTCGATCCAGCGATAGAATTTCATTGCTCGATCATCATCTTTGAGCTTATTTTAGGCGCTTTTCTACATTCACTACATTTTTGCTTTAGAGCAGCACCTCAAAAAGTTGGCCTGTGTACTCAAATCTGTATATTGCCGATGACGAATTCACGTAAACACAATGCAATCCGCTATTACCACAACCAAACAAGTGCTGAAACCCATGTATACCCAGACTGAAATTAAGACGACACACATGCGTTAACTGTCACCAAAGATACACGATACTCGCAACAACTTTATAACTCTACTACGATTTACCAAATAAATGCAGAAGATGAATTTCATACAAGCTGTAAATACCCCCGAGGAGCATTACATTAGCGACATTTGCTGTCGTGCCAGCAAACATAATAGTGAACTACGGTACCAGCTGGCATCTTTGAAAGACGACATTCCATGCAGTACAGATACATCCGTCGTACATCGAGTGCAAAAGTTCAATAGCGTGTCTTTCGCGCACAGTCTGCACACGGCTTCCTCTATAATCACACGAGGGACATGATTCTCGTGAGTCTCTAACAAATTGGATTCGATTTGCATCTTTCTCTCCCTAGACCGTGGCATCCATTCAAAGCCCGCGAGAGTGTTGCGAGTTTGTTTTTTGTTTCTTTCGATTGTAGCTTTTCGAATTTGACAAATCAATAGTCCATCAAGACGCTTTCCTGTTTCACCCCATCATCGCACACATCATCAGTCATGTCCCTCATCAGAGGTGACACATAAATAAAACTCACAGCAGACAACATGTTCAGTCTTACAACACTTTTTCGAAATTTGTTTCTCTTTTTGTCTGTTTGCTGCGATTTCTGCATAAAACATTAAACATTCAGCATTCTTGTCTTGTCTTGCCTTGTCTTCATTTCTGTCAATAAAAAAAAAAAAAAAAAAAACGAAAAAGGCAGGACTACGGCGAAAAATGTAAACCTCGACTCACCGTCAGATAGACCGAACTGTGCGTTCCAAGCCCACCAATGCAATTAGCTAACAAATATCATTGAGGGAAAATTCCTCATCGTCGTTGTCGTCCGCATAGTCAGTTGTGTGATTCGTTATAGTCGTGGTATCGTTAACTTAGGGCCGATGTACAACATGCACGCGAATTGAATTTCAATTCGACGCGCGTATCCGTCGCGTTATCGCGTATGCATACGGAAAACTCAATGAGCGCGTTAGCTGGTTTTGACGTTACTTGTAAAATAAACTCGCGTGCGTTTGCATGGTAATGGCAATTTATTGCGCAAAAAAAATAAATTAAAACACATTCATTGGAAATTGCAAAGTAATAGTTTGTGTGTTATGTTGTTTGAGGTTGCAGATTTATTTGCGCAGACTTGTATCCACAAAAAAAATTGCACTTCAAATGGGCTGGGCTAACTAAGATTTTTCGCCGAATTGTGCGATGTTGTTTGATTTATGCAACACATTCGTATTTTTATATGACCGATGAGGCACGTATCACTTATTAAGGGAGGACATTATTTTAAATGAAAATTGCATTCCGAAGATAATATATCCAACTCTTCACATTCCATATTTTGAACAAGCGAGAAGAGATAGCCGAATGATAACAAAATGACAAGCAGGTCGCGTTGGGCGCCATTTTATTTGTGCTCCTTTTAAAGGAGGAATAGTTTACCCTTGTTTGCAGAAAACATTTGTTGATAAACCTATTTATTTAACCATTATAACTTGCGTTCGTCGAAGCACAGTTAGTAGAATGATGGCAGACACACCTACCGAGTTTAAGTGGCCTTTCGTTGGGCGCCAAATTAACCAATTTCAATTTTAATATTTAATGCCACTTCAACACTTCGACTGTTAATCTTTATAATCGTTGACCATTCTAAATACGAATGGATCGACTTCCTCTAAGGAGTAACAATTGGCATGGGTACCAAGATCTGGAGGAATAGTTTTGGGCGCCAGTTAATAGGTTATTTTTTTTTTAAACCCTTACAATGACTAGTTAAATAATCTAGGCAAGCATATTCATCACCACTGGTGCCAGTTAGTATTTATACAGACCCCAAGAAACAATAAGCAGTTGACAGTTCATACTACACGATCGTGCACATGATTCCGCACTCCCATTTACACTTGCGCAAACGAATAGTAGATATGCGATATGACGAAAATGATATCAATCGTTTACACGCGTCAAACGTGCATTGCTTATCAGTTGTTGGCCCCATATTCGTAGCGCACATTTATGTGCGTTTTCTCTTCTTTCACTTATCAACTACTTTTTATACCTCACTTGTCAATTGCCCATTGCAAAATCAGTTTTTGGTCCCATATTCGCACATTTACTACTTTTTATCGCTCACTTCTCAATTGTCCATTGTAAGAACAGTTTTTCCATTATCGTTGCGCATATTTATGTGCGCTTTCTTTTCATTTGCTTACTAACTACTTTGTATAGCTTGCTTGTTGATTGTCCACTCTAAGATCAGCTTTTGGTCTCCGTAGCGCACATTCGTGTGCGTTTTGTTGCTTTTACTTATTGATCACTTTTCAGCGGCAAATGGCAACCCCATTTGTCACTTTTTTTTTCCCCAGTTTCCAAAGCAATTACTTCGCATCCACAAAACCTGATTCCGTGTTAATATTTGCATCTATTACGCATCAGTATCTCCACCTACACTTCCGACCTTAGTAAGTTCATTCCGCTTAACCTCATACCATATTCACTCACCGTCAAACGGCTAAATATAAACACAAATCTATATAAACGAATGAACCGACACTCGATGCAAAGACAACATCCAACGAAAAATCCAATTTAAATAACCTAATGATGCTAAAAATATCCCATGGCGGGCTGTGTTAATCTGGCGATAATTGAAAATATTTGTTAGCACCACGAGAAGAAACAATCTCAAGCGTTTTATTTACCCATAAATTACACACCAAAGTGCTAAAATTTTATTAGCATTTCGCACTTTGCCTCTAATTGAATGGAGCTCATTTGTTGACATTTTTATTTTCCCCAATACAACATTCTCGATGTGGCTGTTGGTTCTATGGTTTGGTTATCTCTTGACTCTGCGACTCCTTACTTGTTTACCCCGGGCATTAGCATGGAAATTCTCTCTAATCAATTATCGGGTATATTATGGTGCTCATGCAATAATAATCCATATATAAACATTGATAATTTACATAATTGTGCAAATGGATATACAAAGGCTGCACGAGGTGGAGGAGTATCAGCAGCAAAACACATACGTCCGGCTGACTAGGGCAATTTTAGGTCAACACCGGAGCACCGAGAACCGAGCACCACATTTTGCTTGCAATTGGAAATTACGTTGCGTTGGCCAACACTGCTTACAGACATCTCTGAGACCATTCGGAATCTGTTTAACATTTCAATTTACACCATTCAAGGAGAGCTATAGACATACAACACAGAGAGAGATGGGAGAATGGTCCATGCGGCATATCACCATTTATAGGAAGGCAAGTAAACCCCTAGGGGCTTTCGATTTGTTGGCATCGCAATTCGCCAACATCGAGGATACTTTGCAGCAGCAGCAGCAGCAAGTCAATCCCGAGCACACGCTTGTGCAAACTTATTAATTTAATGACCACAGCACAGTTGGTTTTAGGTCCAACTATTCGAGAGGTATCTGCGTAGCTTGTGCTATGATTGTGACAATCTGTAACTGCCTTTGGGAGAGCCAACGCCGACTTGTGTGTATATGTTGCCATATTTGGAACGAGATATTGGCGATCGATCGATGGCCATTTTGGAACAAGGCCTCCGAACCACTGGTGCGTAGCTGTATGCGGGCTTCGCACTAATCAATTATACCAGCTGAGCGTTATGTTGCAATCAAGCAACTCTCTCGAAAAGTTATTCGTTTCGATTGCCCTGTGGAACCCAATCTACGATCGAATGAACAACTCTATTAGGCGAACGACTTTGAAATACTTCCTTGAAATATCTTCTTTCATTGCAATCGACGATTAATCTTCAACCCGGCCTGGGGGCAAAACTCTATAAGTTAACCTGTTGTTGGGTGCTGCTCTGCGCACCGTTGCCTGCGAAGGTAATTCCATGCATTTTATGTTTCCTCTTACACCGGGGCCAAAATGTGGGCTCCTCTGGTCGGTCGTCATCCATATGCATGCGGGGGGAGCTTCTTCCACTTCTTACTGGCGATTTTCCAAGTCTTTAGCACTGCGTTAAATCCAGCAATTACCCGATTCTAATTGAATGCCATTACGTTGGTTATGGTAACTCTTATCTGAGCAGCAGAGCGTTTTATGTGCTTCTGGATGCATGAAAGAGGTTTTAGTCGGGGGTTTATTTTTTATTTTTTTCTTCTTTTTATAAAATTTTACAGTGTGGAACGAAAGTACGAAGTATTTGCACAAAATTCGCGTAAAGCGGAGCGAATTTGTTGAGACTTAAATTAACACGAAACGAAAGGAAAGTGAATGCGAATGAGTGGAGTTCAAGGTTTAAGGGATTGGAGAACTTGTGATGGAGGTACGTTCGTGATGTGACGTCTGCGGAACGTCAGTTTTTGGGTGGATATATACTTCATAACATGGGCATTACAGGTGACGTTGTTGCGACAGATTTCTTGCAACTTATGATTGTGACGGGCACTGTGTTGGTGAGTTTCAGAATTTCACAGAACAGAAAAATGATGATGAATCTTAGACCGCACAGCTCTAAGAAAATTGTGACTGCGGCGGCACAGGTAACCAGAAACCAAATAGGTACTATCCGCTGTAAATTACTCGAATCAATCAGAAAAAAATATTTTTACCCCAGCTAAAAACCTTGGAGAGTCATGAAACAAAGAAATGCAAGAACATTCGTTTACTTGTTTTTATTATAAAATTCGACAGCTTATATCGATACCGAGATGTGGCGTAGGTAGTCCTAATATTATGACGTACCATTATCACTAACATTATCATTACCAGTTTCACGAAATGCCCTTTATTATGGATAGCAACGCCGCTCTTTCACAAGCTACCTTTAAACCCATTTTCTCTCGTCACGTGATTTAAATTTGCTAAAATATACGAGCTTTCATCACAAAATGAAGATGCAAACTTGTCCTCCCCACTGTTCCTCCCATTTCTCAACAATAAGATACCCCCCTTTCAATATACAACTATACACTACCGAGTTCAGGAACTCATCAAGTCAGTTGAGAAACCCTCTGCGATTGGGATTTAGAGATGTTCATCAACCTTTCATTTATCAAACAAAAAGGCAGAGGCCAACAGCTGAAAAATATAAAAGACTCCATCGAAACCTCCATCAAATTACTGCTCATACACCCAACAATGGCAGGAGTACTTCCTCCCATTTAGTTTTGCCGACACTGATTGAGCTACTGGATACGCCTTTACCGCAAAACAGGCAGCAACAAAGCAAAAAGAAGGCTAAACACATCCAAACCAACACAGCCTCATTACACCACACATCGGCTGGGCTCCTAAATTGAGGAAAAGACGACCAAACCAAACCAAAGCGACCGAAGAAAGATCTAAACGTAAACTTGATTACTACCGATGGGAATGGAAGCTAAAGGCGATAATATTCCCGGACGAGGAGTTTCCTTCTCTGGCTGCCCCCTGCTTACCTACAGGTAGGCGAGCACAAATTTACCGCACCAGCAGCAGCGGCAGCATTAAGCATCAGCATCAGGAGATGAAATGGGCCTTCAGGAATTTTATATTAGTCGAAGGCATGGTAATAAATTACAAGGAAGGACCATGTTACAAACGCAAACCATTACGTTTTAGATAGTTATTCGGAATGTAGCCGCACCAGCCAATATACCTACCCAACCAAACCAAATACAACAACAGATTAAGCGAGGAGGACTGTGTTTAGGGAGTAATTGTGCGCAATGTAATATCGATTACCGATGTCTGTTGCTCTGTTGTTCTGTTGCCTCACTGGTGGTGATGGTGCCGCTGCTGATGATGATGGTGCTTCTTCGGTGAGTCGTGACTTTATCAGAAGAGGTAAATTGAAATCGCCACACATAGGTAGAACAGAGAAGAAGTTGTTGCCCTTTTTCGGCTGCATGAGACGGAGAGAGCGAGAGAGAGACAGAGGGTGCGGATGATGATAGGAATTCCGAGCTCTGACCGGCCTACTTAGAGGGCTTCCTCTCCGCCCAGTTTATTTGTGGTTATGGGAAACTTGACTGGGAATGCGGCAATTTAAAGTTATGGTTATGGTACCTATTGGTGATAGGTAGCAACAGCAAAACGTTCATATCCTTCGTGATTCGGGTTATGCTGTGTGTGCGTATAGGGTTGTGAATTTATCTCATCAATCTAGTACTCATATTTGCCTTGAGGTCTACTGCAGCATCAGTATCATGCTGAGAGTTGAGGTTTTAATAGTCCAAACATTGATTAGCTCGCTACACGAGATCACGAATACGCAACATCCGATGGGGATTTCGAGAGAAACTGAACATCCTACCATGTGGGACGTTTGATAGGCGATGTGGATTAGAATTGCGCTCCATAGTCCCGAAGGGGCTTAACAACCAACTAATTTTGAATAATTGAAGGACTTGCATCGAATATACAGCGAACGAGAAGATACGAACATAATTTGGTTATCCGTATCCCAATTTGATGGTAGACTACATTGTTGCTTTGGGTATAGGTGCACGAATTCGAATTTAGTTGGGCTACTAAATAATGTTCAATATTCGAACTGAAAATGGAAAACTGTGTAGAGAGTTTCACGAGAATGTTGGCAATCCGATCCTATAAAATGAATGCTGAAATTAGGACGTTTTCGTCGAAAAGTAAATTACTACTGGGTAGGTACAGCCCTTCAAGTTTCGAAGTAGTCATAGCTAAATTAAAAATTGGGGCGATAAATGTGAAATGGTTGGGCTTTCAAAATAGAGAATAAGTTTATGTTGGCTGTCATCACAACAAATTAGATTTGAATTGATATTCGAAATATGTTGTTCGAAAAGTATAAAATAACTACTACAGTCTTTTAATGTTTCGATATGATATGGGGAGGGGAGGATTAAAAAAATGAACCTGTGGATGTGGATACCTAGTATATCTATCTTCGAAATTTCGAACTTCCTATCGAAATACGATAAATTGTGTCAAAGCGAGTTGCCTGAGCTTAAATGACAAACTTATTGAAATTTGTGTTAGTGCTGCATAAGTGTAAATGTAATATCTATCTTCGAAATTTCGAATTTCCTATCGAAATACCATAAATTGTGTCAATGCGATTTTCCTGAGCTTACAAGACAAACTAATTGAACATTGGGTTAATGCTGCATAAGAGTAGAAGTTATATCTTTCTTCGAAATTTCGAACTTCCTATCGAAACACGATAAATTGTGTCAATGCGAATTGCCTGAGCTTTAAAGACAAACTAATTGAAAATTGTGTTAATGCTGCATAAGTGTAGAAGTTATATCTTTCTTCGAAATTTCGAACTTCTTATCGAAGTACCATAAATTGTGTCGAAGCGAGTTGCCCGAGCTTAAGAGACAAACTAATTGAAATTTGTGTTAGTGCTGCATAAGTGTAAATGTTATATCTATCTATCTTCGAAATTTCGAATTTCCTATCGAAATACCATAAATTGTGTCAATGCGAATTTCCTGAGCTTACAAGACAAACTAATTGAAAATTGGGTTAATGCTGCATAAGAGTAGAAGTTATATCTTTCTTCGAAATTTCGAACTTCCTATCGAAGTACGATAAATTGTGTCAATGCGAATTGCCTGAGCTTTAAAGACAAACTAATTGATAATTGTGTTAATGCTGCATAAGGGTAGAAGTTATATCTTTCTTCGAAATTTCGTAGTAGATAGATTGTCTTCGAATTTACGAATTGCAATATTTTATTATGCGGCAGGAAGTGTTTATCAAATATGACGGTGTCTTACGAAATTAACGAACATTTGTTTTAAGTTATCAGGAGATTTTTCTTCTTCGAAACTTCGAAATACTTTTAATGAAGACGATTGTTTCGAAATCATTTTCAAATGTTTATATAGGAATAGCATACCAATTTATGATCTAACAAAACAGAATAAAATCTATTTTGAGTGCTCATTAGTCAGAGCAACTGTTCGAAATTTTGAAGTTATGTTCGAAGTCAAATTTTCAATTGTGACGACGATAGTTTTGGGTTCAAATGGCAAAAACAGTACTATTATTCTGTCTCATATATTCAAATTGCTCAAAGAGAAATTTGTGAGTTCGGGGAAAAGCTGCTAAACTAGTTTCAATTACGGGAAAAAAACTCAACCATTTTTGGGGACTGCCAGCTTTTTTTTTTTTACACATTTTTGTATGTGATGCGTTGGTGATTTTGCTCCGCTTAGTTGTTAAGTTCTCAGAAGCACTAGCTTCTCTCCTTGCTTTGTGTCTTCTAGGGAAGTATCTACTTTAACTTTTTGCTTGGAAACGTTTTTTTTTTTTTTTGCATCCAGTTGAGTCCCCACTTTTCACTTTAAGGCTTAAAAATTAGAACTAAGTATTTACTTTTGCTAGCTCCGATTGACCCCAAGCACCTTGACATAAGTACAAAAAAAAAAAAAAAAAAAACCAATAGAACCGATCAATGTAGACTCTAAGGTCCCACAATGTTTACCCAAATCATTTTCTCCCGCACTCTGTCGCTGCTAATCCAATTTATCATTTAATGTCTCTTTTTTCATAATTTTGTATTCGTCCTTCTATCAGAATTAATAAGTTCACTAATTAATCCAATCAATTCAATCCTCCCGCCAAACTCCCAGTAGAATTTGCTCATAGAAAATTCATTTATCCATCGGTCTGTGATTGTGTACATTTCTCGATAGAGCTGGAACTTTGACATCCATGTCGTCCTGGCGGCGCGGTTCTGTTTGCCATTCTTTTTTTTGTATTTTAATTGAATCTGCGGGTATTTCATCGAATTTATTTCGGTTTTTTACTTTTTTCAATTGTCGTTGAATAATTTTTTGTGTACACATTTTCGCGCGTCTGTTATTTTTCAAACGGTGTTGTTTATTTTCCTTTTTTCCATGCACTCACTGTCGCGTTCCTGTCAAAGGATTTCTTCCTTTTTTTTCCCTGAATATTCCTCGTGAATAGCATTTTCCACTACGTTAGGTTGGAATAAAAACGGGGGAAAAAATATCGCTCTCCTCTCCGATACAAATTAATATTTTTTTTTATTCTTGTTCTTAATGAAACAAAGAGGAAAAAAGATCCCCGAACCGGTACGCAAAATATCATTGCCGTGGGACGAAACCATCGCCGCCGCTTTTACCACCAGTCAAAGGGACACAGCAGAGAAAGGTTAAAAAAAAATAAACCGTTCCCCAGTCCAGATGATTGAAAAGTTGAAGCGATGAAAGAATATCAGACCGAAATACAAAAAACAAAAAACCAACTAAAAGTCCTTGCATTTTGCTGAAAACATTTTGATTGTACCCTTTTATCCTGTAGCAGAGCACATACATGATTGATTCAGGGTTTTTTTTTATGCCATTCATTCCTGTTGCATTTTTTGCGTTTGTTTTTGTTCCCTGTTCATATTTGGTTTTTGCATAACAGCGAGGATGAATGTCCAGCCGTGTCATGGAATATATGGAGTTTGGTCATTGTTTCTACGCGCAAGAGGAGCTATTCATCCTTTTAAAACAAGTTGATTCAATCACTAGGCACTGCGCAAGACGTGGCTTGTGCATTTTTTATGAACCTCTCTGTATAGCTTAAAATGCATTCGTAGAGCGACGATGTTGCCTGGCGATGATAAGACCCGATAAATTGAATGGAAAATGAATGCGGATGATGCTACATTGCAGGCGTTTTAACGAAGGAGTATTGTGACATTTTTTAGTCATTAGTATCTTTTTCAGCGATTCCAACAAGGAGGGATGTCCTGTCCATGGGATGTAGTTGGACACGTACAGTCGTACGTATGTGTAAACTTTTGGTTAGAAATAATGTTTGAGGAAGGCTAAATTGATTTTATCTCAGTTTGCCTTAATACGGTTGATATTGCATATTGCATATTAATATTGCAAGTTTGATAAATTTTGCTGTAACACAAGGTATGGTGAAGCGCACAAGTGGTGTGCGAAAACCATAAAAATAAAAGTAACTAAGTAACGAAAAGATCTACAATACAATTTTTTTTTCGTTATTTCTCATTTTCAAGTGGGGAGGAGTAGGTACTAACTACGTATTTTCTTTTAGACTCCATTGAGCCCAACTTACATTGTCCATACGTCTATCCTCAGTTTCACTAATTTTTCAGTATGTGCGGAAGATAAAATGTAAGAAGTTCTTTAGATTACTCTACATACGACGAGTAGCGCACACTTATGTGCGGATACGAAACGTACCTAATTATTATTGCGGCATAAAAATAGCTGTCAAGCGAGACAATATTCTCCCCGATTTCCTTTCGAAAAAGCACAAATTTTGTGCGAATCTCGTAGCGCACATTGAAATCAACATTTGGTATAATATCGAGCCTCTTAATTTTTTTTTTTTTTTTTTGAAAATGATGCAACAAGTTAATACAACCCCTATAGCCCCATATATCTAGCGAAAAGAAACCTCAGAGCTATATACATATAGCTGCTCATTTGGTGTGCGATCAACAAATATCCGTGTGCGATAGACAAATAACCCTGTGCGTTTCCAATTTTTCGATTAAGAAACCGCAGGCAATTGTTTGTATTATGAACCCTTTTCTATACCTACGAATATAATTACCTCCTGCCTACTCTTTGACGCATTTCCTCCAACAAAGAACTCAAATTCCCTTCAACTTGAGCATATCCATGTCAAGTTCATTCAAAGCATGATATTAACATTTTCTACCCCCCAAAGTCGTTAAATTGTAATAAAAAAACAGACCCTACACCATTAAAATTCTACCAAAAATTAATTACGAGCCTTCTCGAAAGCCTTCAAATATGCACCGCCCCTCCAACATACCGCATGAACCGACAGAAACTTTAATAATAAGTTTAAATTAATCTCTTATTCAAAGAGCCAACGAAAGGGGCCCATTCCCATACGGTATTTCTGTACCACGCACCAACCTCATCATCCACCCAAAGTTTGTGGAATTTTAATTTTCAATGAAAATTCGAAAAACAACACACAAAAAAATTCCATATTAGAAACCAAAGTCTGGCAAACTTTTATTATCTCCAACCATCCGAGTTGAACTTTCAAACTGACGTGCTACAATTCATTTTACGACTTTTACCAACAGCATCAGGCATAAACACATCCGCAAACATTTTGCCATGCAACGATAGCACTGGTTTTGCTCGGTTTTAAAGGAGGCAACCGGGATAGTGTACTTTGGTGGTTTGCGCAGTGTACCTACATGCTAGAAGGACCACCCGCAATTTTGATTAACGTGCTAGATTTGGTGTGCGTGTAAGTATGTGTGCTCTCAAAAGACCACCGAGCATATGAGGTGAATAAATATTAAACCAGACGACAAATGACAATGGCGACGACAGCATCTAGAGATGAAAGTTTAATTTCTTGGAAATAGTTGTTGAGTGTTTTTTTTTTTGGTCTAATGTGCGGTGGGTTTTTTTCGGAAGAAGTGTCATCGATGATTTAATAGGCAGACCCCAACTGAGAAATGAGTTCTGGTCGTGTGAGAAATGGGAAATGAATTCGTTGTGACGGATGAGGACTGAAACGACATCGGATTTACGTACTTTGTGTAGCTCATTTGTCTTTGAAGATGTACAGGGTGCTGTCTGCGGTATGGTTTATGGATGGGCCAGAGGAAAATATGCATGCAGACAGGAAAAAAAATGGTTTGCGCACATTTGTATTTGTTTAACAGATATCTTACCGAATTTTAGATAATGCAGGCATTTTGGGCAGACACCTTTTCAGTTAAGACCTTTGTTTAGGTGCACAAATCAAATTGAAGTTCAGTCGCAAACGCTATCTACTGATGGAAATACGAAGCTCACAGTTAATGGTTTGCGCACATGCAAAATGTATCTTATGAGGCGCGAATCAATTGGATTACCGTCAAGCAGTTTTGTTACCCATTGTGCAAAAAGCTAAGATTCAGTCTCAGTGAATAGTACTCTACGAGAGGTTCGGAGTTTGATCCACAGAAAACCGTATTTGTTTTTAGATGGCATCGTGAGCATACAGAGGGGGTTGCGAGAACTTTTTTTTTTAGGCAGACTAAAGTTCCATTTAAGTGTAAAAACTGTAACGGGTGAGGAGAATTCAATGATTTGTTCAACCCTATTTGAAACTCAACTAAAGGTTTGTGTTCTCGCTTGTACTACGGGTCGTGTCCAAACTAAAAGGTTAGAAGATCTGCTCAGTGTAATTATTTGTGGATTTCTTTAGACAGCTCAATATTGGTCGAACAAAATGTCCGCTCCCACATAAATTAACCAAATTGAAATATATTTCAACACATGGACAGCAAGGATATATCCCAACAAATATTTTTGTTTCGTTTTTTTTTGAACCAATTAATTCCCCATCCAGGGGGGGAGATATAAACTTGTCATCACAAGGATAATCATACCTAAGCACGATTTAAGCACAAATTTAACCCAAATGGAGTAACAAATTAACCATTAAAATCGCAGACATCCACCCTCAGGATGATCCCTCACAAGGAGCCATAATCACTTTGCATGTCTATCCACAGCCTTGACTCTTGTGTATGAAATAATCACCCTATGGCGCGCGTTTGGATATTTATGCCTACGAAACACGCGACATCCTGGCCTCTACCCCTGTGGACTCATTTTCACATTGTGTCGTATGTCAATTTATTTTATCCACCCCATTTTGTGTGGAAGTCTTTTTTTTTTTTTGTCCCCGCCTCGAGGATATGGTGGATTTTGTAAATGGAATTCCACTTCGTTTACTTCCTTATAATGTGTTCTGATTTATTGCCGTCTGCGGTGTTGAAAACTTGCAGACAGGCATTTTGTGCAAAGTCCTGATCCTTTGGGGGGCCGGCCTACAGCTATACGACGACGTAGCTCTCTCATCCACGTCGTCTTTGTCGTCAAGGCTATAATGGAATTCAAATCGAAGGTAATGAGAAACAGGAGAGTGTTGGCCAATTTTCTGTCCGCACGAACAAAAAAAGTGAAGTCGCCCTCGCAAATCGGTGCAAATCTCTTTATAACTTGCCCCACCTCTACCTCTCTCTTTCTCATGCTTGCATTTTATTCATGAATAAATAGCAAACTAAAAACAAACGCTCGACGGGGATAATCTTGTTGCCTTGGCTTTGCTATATAAAATGTTGGCACTGTCACAAGTCCTTCGGAGAGCATAAACTGCTTTACATGTCTACTCTACTCTTCGACTACCGTAGAGCGATTTTTTGTTGAAGCTTCCTGGGGCCCACCTTCTCCTAGTCATCGTCGTGGAAGTAGTTTTTGTTATCACAGCGTTCTGCCTTTCATCCCAGCTACTTGCCTCGAAGTTTATGGCGTAGAAAAACCAAAAAGGACGACATGCAATGAAGCACTGACTGGAAGGACTAAAGGAAGGCAAAAAAAAAAAAAAAAACATTTAACTTGGCGAAAACTGAAAAAGTTTTCTCGTCATGTATTTTGAAGCAATTGAAAGTTTTTACTAGCGGCAGCGTCCTCTTCTCTACTACGACAGCAGTGGTTCATTTTTCCAAGAGGGTATCCTTTACTTTTTTGCTCGTGCTTCTCATCTTCTTTTAGTAGAAAAGAAAATTTGCTTTGCGACAGTTGCTTATAGTTCAACGCAAACGCGACAGACGGAAGTAAACTTGAAGTAATTTGAGATACTTTTTCCTTCGATGGCATTTTCTCTCTGTTCCTGTTTGTCTGTGTGAGTGTGTTGTCCTAGGGTAAAAAAAACTTTTCAAATATCTGCGGTTGTAGGTGAAACTTTGGTAGTAAATTTCGAAAACAATAAAACTTTACATTTGTTTATGTAGCCACCTTACGACAGTCTCTTCGTGCCCGGCAAAAACACAACTTTAGTCCGGGCCGTGGGGAAAAAAGAAATAACAAAAACCGTTAAAAGTTTTCACTTTGAATATTCAAAGTTTGCGGATTTAAGGTTGCGGTGTTTAGCTGTTTGACACCTCATTTGTTGCACCTATATGTATTGATGTGGAAGATGTGGAACGTGTTTGGTGTCGTTTTTATGAGCGGATCTGTTGTGGTTTTTCTATGTGTGCACAAGTTTTTGTTGTCTACTGTCTGTTGGCTTTCGCTCAGGTTTTTTTTTTTTTTTTGCGAAGCAAGGGCAGCGCAGTGGGCAGCAAAAAAGCTAAGTGGTCCAGACACTGGAGGAGGAAAAACTTGAATACCTTGTCGGGCTTAAATGAATTCGTGTAAAATTGCTAATGAAGCCATTTAAGTTTGGGAGGAGTGTAGTTAGGATGCACAGGCAACAAAAAAAAAAAAACAAGCTATGGAAATGAGTGATGTTTTCGGAACACAACGTCGAGTGTCAAACTGGGGAGAAGTACTTTTTTTTTGACATCAGTTGGGAAGGGTTAAAGAATTAATTTTATGGCATGTAAATGGCGCTTGGATTTTTTGCAGTCATACTAATATGAAGCGGTAAGGCATCGCACACTCTTTTTGTCTGCACTATGGCAAGGATACTTTCAGTAATTTGTTGGTGATTAGTGTGATTTGCTAGCTTGCTGGTCGAAAAGCATCTATGGAGTTCTTATTAATACGCACACCACTGTGCGCAAAAGATGCAGCTTTAAAATAGATCACTTAGGAGTTTGACAAATAATGTCCCAAGCGCACACGGGCATAAGTTTGTTACAGATCAACAAAATACGTAAACGCGAGCAGGTAGTTAGTCAACTTCGATGTAGGGGTAGGCAAACAAGTAAGAGACTTTCTAAGCGCACACTAAATGAAGTGAGGTATTTATATATGCAACTGGAAAGGATGTCATTTAGCTGCAAAACGAAATTCTCTTGAACAGGCACAGTTTGAAAAAGGTACAGATTACGAAATTATATATATGTGCGCAAAATTAAGGCAGCTGGTGATGCATCGAGTTGACTAGAGAGGCATTGAAGTTGAGCCTGGCAAATGACCAATAACTGCAAAGGCACCTACTCCCGACATCAACATCGAAACGACTTAGCAATGAGATATAAGAGGTTGTATGCGCACATGCAGGTTATTTAAGTTAAGCGTAAAATATGCACCTAATGGCAAGTTACTGCTATATTCGCGAATTTTTTTTTTTTTTAATGTTTAATCATATCGTCGAAAAATAAACACCTCTATAAATTGAATACCAAATATTTTTTGCGCAAATGCATTTAATTGCTATCGCACACGTTGTGTGTGTTTGATGATCATCTACTGCGGATGTAGATCAAATACTGTAGAAATAAAACATAAATATGGAAAATAAATTGAGTTGTTTTATGTGCGCACATTAGTGTGCTTTTAATTGCCATCGCACACATTGTGTGCGGTTGAAGACCAATTAACGCGTATGGAAATAAAAAAACTGTAGAAATAGAACAAATAGACGAAAAATTAATCTGATTAGTTTTATGTGCGCACATTAGTGTAAACAGATTTTCAATCGGTGTAAAGTTTAAACTGCATTTTAATTTCACTTGATGTCGATACTAATCCAACCGCACCAGCACTCCAAGAAATTAACTACAAATATTTTCTGCGCACATTCATTTAATTGGTATCGCACACAAGGTGTGCGTTTGATGACCAATTACCGCGTATGGAAATAAAAAAAATATAGAAATAGAACAAACAGATGAAAAATTAAACTGAGTTGTTTTATGTGCGCACATTGGTAGTGGTCGGTGCAAAGTCTAAACTGCATTTTAATTTCACTTGATATCGATTCTAATACCGATTGACTTTCAAAGAAGGACGTCACGCTTTCTCTTCAATAATTTAGCTGCTCTGCAGCGCTTTTACGGACCATCTCTCTGGCATTTCTAAAAATAACTCACATAACTAAACAAGGTAACTTTCGCCAACCAATGACGTCGTTAACCATCGCCAAGATTTAGCTTTGTCTCATGGCGCACAAAAAATCAATTTCCCCATCCCTCGCCAGTGTCTCTCCATTACCCATCTAACTCCCCCGCCACTTGGCACGTCTTTCCACGATAAACGACATACAAGAATTGCTCTCGGATAAGTAAGAGATTTAATTTTACATTTATTGTATTAGGTTTCATGTGCCAAGCCGCAGCTACAGATAGTGTGCTCCTTCACCATGCGCTTACTTATCCTCTCCCACTAAAAGTTCTTTCGATCCGAGGGGACACGTAGTACGTGCAGAAATGTACTACTATCCCGGGCATAAATCTTGTTTCGACGACAACGACGACCACGGGATATCCACATTGAGAAGTGTCACACAGAGAGCCTGTCGTAGTGCTGCGAGACGGGATTGCGAGCAAATTCCTTCCTCGTCGTGTACATAAACATTTGTGCTGCTGCTGCTGATGACGGTGCTGCCTGCTTCCCATCTTCTTTTTGTGTGTCTCCACTTTGGCCGCAGCGAATTTCGTTCGGCGATTTATTGCTTTTTTTTTTTTCTGCCCTTCCTTCCCCACATATATCCTTGGTCTTCGTGTCGTCCCCTTTATTTCCGGAAGGATACACATGTCTTATCTAAGCTTTTCATGCTTCGTAACTTCTTACCGAACGACAAGTAGTAGCACAGCGTCATCTTCATCCCAGAGAGGGATAATCTTTTCCGTACGTTTTTATACATATACACATTTTTTTTCTGTTGGAAGAAAATCTGTTGATGTTCATGGGGAGGAAAGGATCTTACGTCTCGAGCGCAATTTAACGGAAATAGAAAATCGATTAAGTTACAGCAGATAGGGTGACATATTTTACTCAGCCGCCACCACATCCCCCCGAGTCGGCCCACATTTAATTATATTAATTTGTTAATTGCACATCTACATCTTGTATAATTAACCACACGCGGTGTTAAGAACCAGATTGTCGGTGGTCGCTCTCTCCCTCTCTGCATGCCCAGAGAGCTATAGTCAGCGATACTCTACCTAACTATGCAAGCTGTAAATTCTTGTTTAATCGTTCATTAAAATAAATTATCTAGTAGTGGGTAATTTTTTTTTTCTGCTGAATTATTTAAGAATCTGTGCAGTGAGCAATTTGTTAAATTAATTGATGGCTTAAGTTGGCAGTGGTATAGTGCTGGGTGATGCTGCTCCGGCTGCTGCTACTGCTGATGAGGTTAGTAGTTGTTGGTGCGCGCTAAGAGTGATAAATTTGTAAGTGAAACCACAGGCGAGTTAATGTATCTTTCTTTGATGTTGTGTTGTTGCCAGAGAATGAGAGGGAGATAAGTGACATTTGGTGAATTTATCTTGGGCATAAGTTAGGTGGATTCTTGGAATTTCTGCCGTCTTCCTCCACTGTGTCTATTACAACATTTGCGAAGGAAGGTCATCTTTTAAGGAGGTGAATAAGTGAAATGTTTGTGAAGCCGTAATTAAGGTTACAAAGCTGGGTTATGGTGTGAAGTGGCTGCCATCTGGGGAATGTTAGGAAGTGCCAACCTTGGACTTTGTTTTTGGGTGGGTTTTTTTTTTTTCTTGTCGGTGAGTTTAATTACTTGTGGGGATTGTGGTACAGTTTTTTTGTAAGTTGAATTTCTTATTAAGAACAAATGTATGTAGGATGACCGTAGGGATCTGTTGGTGATTTGAAAATTGGCGGGGGAAGTAAGAGAAATATTGAAAAATGTGTAGAGAATTTTCGAAATACCGACGTTAACTGAGTAAATTTAGACAGAGAATGTTACTCTTCACTCGAGCACCAATCAATTTCAAATTAAACTTAGTGTTTTTGTAAGCGCACATTAGTGTGCGTTAACATATTCCGGGTGCCAGGGATCTATTTTTACGGTATTTTCGTTTGTGTCGACGGAAGCAGAACTAATTCTATTCATTTCAATACCGATTGATAAACGGAAATGACTTCGCCATTAGCCAAACAGGCACAAGGTTGGGTGTGAAATATAAGCGCTTTTTTAAATGTTATAGACAGTGATCTCCCTAAGTATTTTAAAAGACGTACGAGTGTTTTTGTTTTTTCGAAGCCACCTAACGATTAGCTTCAAATCACTGGGTGGGGGTATGCGCTATTCACTCGAGCACCATTCAATTTCAAATTAAACTTATTCTTTTTGGTAAGCGCACATTAGTGTGCGCTGTCATATGACGGCTGCCAGGGATCTATTTTTACGGGGTTTTCGTTGGTGTCAAGGAGTTCAAATTTAGCCAGACAGGGGGCAGGATAGCGTCTGCTAACATAACCGCCTTTTGATCTCATTTAGGCAATGATCCACAAAAGTATTTCGTAATATCACTGAGTATGCAAGTCAATCGATAAAAATGGAAGTGTTGCTTCGAGCACCAGTCAATGTCAAACTTAGCTGCGCATATTAGTGTGCGTTAATATATTACGGGTGCCAGGGATCTATTTTTACGGTTTCTTCGTTGGTGTCGACGGAAGCAAAACTAATTCTATTTATTCATAATTGATTGCTTAACGGAAAGGGCTTCGAGGGCCATTGTTAAATTCTTCCCACAGCGCCTTTCATCAAATGTGTTTGCACGACAGTAAGATGCAGATAATTTCTGATACTTACAAAATGGGCAACGTAAATCTTTATGCCCTGACTGCTGATAGTCTATTTAGGGCTAACATTTGGAATGATAGAAACAGCTGCTTTTCCAGAGTATTGTCATTGTTCATCAATAGGCTGAATGATTTGGAAACCATGTGTTTATAACCCCAATTTGGCTTTTATCTTTACAACTTTCTCACAACTTACTGCTTGAGAACAATTAGAGCTGGGTATATGGAGTCTGGCAAACGAACAACTAGTATGCGACACTCCTGTAAAGTGTAGCGACACTAAAGCATATGCCCGATTTTCAGTTGAAGGGACAATGGTGTATGAGAAGATTCAACTTCTTCTTGGAGCTTGTATCTCCGTACCTAGCTGGCTGTCGTTTCTACCCACCTCGGTTATTTAAGAAAATGTATGATAAATACTTCTATATGTCGATATCCCCCTGCAAAATAATTGAAAGTCACCAATCAACAAGAAGTTTGACCATCTTCAACTTAGTTTGCTGATCGATTGAGCGCCATCTTGCGTAAAACTAGCGATGCTCAAATCGCATTAAGAGTCTCCGAATTAATCAGCTGGTTACGTTAAAAAGAAAGATGAAGATGAAAAAGCACACCCAATAAAATTTATTGGTGCCCTTGCAGAAAATCTATTCCACTTCACCAGCGAATCGGAATGCCAAACACTTTACAACTCCATTCCGACTATGCACTTCTCAAATTTAAACTAACCGCCTCAAATGGCTATCGTCACAAATAAAAAAAAACATTCTATATCCGCAAAATAATTACATTAAATTGCAATTTCTCGCCACGACATAATGTCCTCCGGGGATAGCGCACTCAAAACAATACGACTCATAAATCTTCAATTGGCATCATCCATCCCTTTTATTTATCTATAAATCGCCCCCACATAAAGTATCCCTTAAATATCGATACAAAAGCACCATTTTACTACAACAATATCGTCGACACGAAAACGTCTGCCAAACGATATCGCGATTATCGAGAGATACACTCTTGTAGCCATTCCCGAGTACATAAGGATTGCGAGAGAAACTGCACGTTAAACTGTCCCTTGGCCACCCCTCCTTCCTACGGGCAAACACAGCACAGAAATGACCATCATTGGCAGACGACATCGATTGCTGTTTCTGCTGCAAGCTGTTCCAACTATCATCCTCCTAATTCCGCACAAAGGACTAACTAAAGATGGGGACAGAGAGACAAGACTCATACAACACCAGCCAGCCAGCCACCCCGAGCCGGGAGAAGGAAATATAAAAATAAAAATAAATTGTAACAAATTGACAACGGTACTGCTGCTGAAGCTCATTCTGTGTACATTTTATGTTTCTCGCTCGCCCCACACTTGGAAAAGTTTCAGTCCTCGTTGGAGTTTTTTTTTTTTGTATTCAGTTTGTCCTTTTCGGAATTG
The DNA here is from genome assembly GCA_946477585.1 of Cheilosia urbana. Lineage (NCBI taxonomy): Eukaryota > Metazoa > Arthropoda > Insecta > Diptera > Syrphidae > Cheilosia > Cheilosia urbana. The sequence continues at coordinate 9,000,294 of OX297854.1, read as the reverse complement.
GAAAGGACTCGACTTCCATTGTTATCCTCAAGGGAGTCAAACTCTCGATAAATTTCTTTGGCTATCATATATCTTCTTCCGTTGGCAGCCGATGGGTATATGGGCACTTTTATAGAAGCAAAAAAAAAGAAAAAAAGAAAAAAACAGGACACTTCTTTGAAAGGACTAAAGAAATCCCTTTTATATTGAGATATAAAAGCAGGGACTGCAAATCGATGTAAGGCGCAAAGGACCCCCGTCACACGGAGGGGATGAGAATCAACCGGACATATTTAAATGCATGACTTTTCTCTCCTTCGAAGCCCAGAATTACACAATAATGTGACCAATTGTGTGCCATTGGGACATTAGTCACTTTGTACGAGAGTAATTTTCTGTAGTGCCAGACGATTGTGGGGGGCAGCGGGCAGGTGGCAGGTCACTTCAAGGAAAGCAATTTGCATTGATTAGGGACGGGTTGGAGATTGGAGACATATGGATTTTTGAAAGTGCGGAGAAAGTGGGAGTGACAAATAATGAATCTGACGTCGCAATTTCAGAGAAGAGTTAGACATTCAAGAGGTTTTTAAAATGTTTTTGAAATTCACACTTGGTAGGCATGACAATAAAAAGGGCGCGCTAAATGAAGGGCCATTTTAGAAGTCACACTTTGGCAATGAAAGTCTGTGGATGGAATGTCAGCCCGTAGATGAGTTGTCCTATTGCTCTGAGGGAGGTGGTAGGTAATGGACCGCCAGTGGTTGAATTTTGAAATGAGAGTAGATGGTCTACTCAGCTCATATTGTATTGTAACTAAATCATTACAATACACTTTAAGAAATAATAAAAATAATGATCAATCTCTCTCTCTCTCTCTTTCTGAAGAAGTCTTTATTCGATTTTTCCTTTTAAAAAAATTCGCCTGCTCTCTGGTAATTTGCTAGACTTCGGCTTGAACCTTTGAGCCCTTGGTTAGCTCGGTTCTTAGTCAACTGTCTACAGTTGCACTTTCAAAGTGTTTTGGGTCCTTTTCTACTTGTGCGTTAACGTCTCCTGTGTCAACTCTCAGTTTTAAAATCGAAGATGGACAGATCGTTAATGACCATTCGACGTACGAGTGTTGGATGACTGAATCTCCCTCTTGCGGCCAAGTCAATTCAAGACTCATTATTTTGGAGCCTTATAAAAGGTTACTATTTGCTAAACTGCGTCGCTAAATTTTATTATTGTAGACCTTTTTGTATGAGAGATACAGTTTAGCGCGATCAGGATATTTTAGCTTTAAAATGAACAATTCAATATTTGAAATTGTTTTGTAATAAAAATCCGTTAAAATTTTTAAACAGTTCACAGAGACTTTTGATTTGTTCCTCTTTTTAAGTTTGGGGAAAAACACATTTCATTCAATAAGGGTAAAAAATTTCTGACAAATGTTATGCCTATTTAAACTGGGAATAACTTTAACAATTCTAAAAAAGCTCCTAAAATAAGCTTGAAGCTCAATAAGGTACTCGAAGATCGGGAAAATAAACAACAAACAGAATTTAGCAAACGGAACGTTTAACAGTGATTTCTGGTCCTGTAGCCGTACGTAGGACTCTTTTATTTCGCTCTGGGAACATTTTTGTCTTGAAAACATTTTTGCCTATTTGTGAAAGTCATCCTAGACTTTAGTGTTGGTTGCCCCAAATAAATAAAGCGACACAAAAATTGAATGATGGCATATTTTCTTTGGCTTACTTAAATCTTATTTTTACTGTTAAAACCTTTTCATTGACAGAAATTTAAATATCCAAGGACTCCTTTTCAAATGAGGACATTCAGACAAGTTCCTTAGGAAAAACATGTTAAAAATGGATTTTAAATGACTCACCTTATCATCGTCTCCTTCACTATCACACTGCAAAAGAGAAAAAGAAAATATCATCAGTTGTGGTACAATTTGCAAAGGAATTAAAAAAAAAAAAACATATTCAGTCAAGGACACAACCCTAGACTAGACTCGATACCACTGTGACTGTATACAAGTTTAACCTCTTAATATGCGAGAGTTCTTCAAGCCTGTAAGTAGGTATCTTATAAGTTCGACCGAATAAGTGTTGACATATTTGCAATAAAAAATAATAATACAACCACGACGAGAAATGAAACAAAATCAATTGCAATAACCGTTATCGTAATCGTAAAAACTAAAAGGATACGCCTGAGAGGGAATGAATGGCAATAGCAACGACCAACGCCAGCGACGAGGACCATTGCCGTCATCATCAGATAATCTCATTCACAATTCAAACGATTGATTTAAGTACCGAACCGAGGCAAATCGTTATATCACATAGCCCGCATGAAGGCAAAGGCACTTTGTCGTTGTAACACACAGAGGCAGCCGGCTCTCTCTCCGCCCCATATAAAACGTGAACGAGAAGCAAAAGAAGACGAAGAAAGAAAGAAAAAAGTTCCACCGTATGGATCGGTTACAAACAAAATGAACGGAAAAAAAAAAATTCAATTGGCCATTTATTCAAATGTGAATGGATTTTCAAGAAAAGTTTCATTTTCACGAGCTGCCATTTTGAAGTTCTTATTTTTTATTCGCTTTTTGTTTTTTTTTTTTTTTTGTTCGAGAAAGTTTGATATATACAAAAGATAATGGAATGGTTGAGTACTTACGATATATCCTTTGCCGGAACTGCATCTACTGCTTGCCTGTTGGTGGTGGAGAGAGAAAATACGGTAAAATGAGTAACGAATGACAATAGAGGAGTAAATTGGTGGATATATGTTTCGAAAAGGGATCTGCAACTTACATCACTGAGTCGATCTCTGGAGCTGTCCGCATCCCTGGGTGCAACCGAAGACGTTGTTAACCTTTCCGACGCTCTACCACTGTCATCAGACGTACCAGCATCTTGAGCGAGTGTAATTGAATTCTGGAAAAAAAAGAAAAGAAATTCTGGGTCAGTAAAGAAAAATAAGGGCCAAAGTTAAGAGGGCAAGGCGTGGATTAAGTTAAATTAAATTGTGAGTGTAGTTCGACTTAATCGTATTAAAGTGGTTGTTGTCTAGGATAAAATCCATTGAAACGCTGGGTTTCATTGGTTTTTTTCGGTTGCTGTTGGAACTATAGTTAAGTCGACAAAGAACTCAAAGTGGGAACATAACAGGACAGGCTGAAAAAAAAACGAATATCTGGAACAGGCTGGGCCTGGGACCTATATAGACCTGCTGCACTCCCCCTGTCAACGTGACATCTTCCGAATATACCTACAAAACTATCGCCGATCTAGCGAGACTTCAAACAACATTTGTTGTTCCAATTTTGGCGTCGGTAAGTCAAGAACCCAATTATAACAATAAATTTCTCGGTCCAGCACCCTGATTTCATCTGAGTCTTATCGCATAAAAAGATTCCACGTTTTCAACGTAGAACCAAGCGTTAGAATATTGTAGAATCACGTTAAGAACTGCGGTCGGCTTAAAGCGAGTTGAAGGGTCGATATCAGGGGTTGAATTACCGCATTCGTGATCAAGTAATACGTGACTGAATTTGTTATTATTTAGCTTGTAAAATGCACAAAATTCAGCGACCTATGGCTCGCTCACGGATGCGGTAATTCGGCCCCAGACTTGACAGCTACAATTCGATCCACAAACTAGGCAACAAATGGTTTATTTTAAAGTGGGTAGATGCTAGAAACTTGGAAGATCTTTCGAGGAATTTCATTCGCTCTGCAGGGCTTCAATATCAGTTTTTCATTTATCGGTCGAAAAGTACTAATTTCCCTCTAAAAATATGAGGTAAATGCCTCGTTAGTTCGAGAAGCATGGTGATGGTGAAACCAGATTTGTACATAAAGGGTTTTCCAATAAGAGGTGTTATTGTGAATGACCCGCTATTTCGGTAGCTGTCACTTTTGAAGCTTTTATTCTTTAACATTTGACAAGTAGAAACTACACCATTACTAAAAATGGAACGATACACGCTTCAACAACGCATTGAAATTATTAAAATTCACTACAAAAAATGGTGAAAATCTTGAAGTCACAGTTCGCAAAACTAAAGCATTTTTTGGTCGTCGTGAAGCACCTTTTCGGACCGCAATACAGAAATTGGTGGAAAAATTCGAGCTGTTGGGACAAGTTAGTGATGTGAAGAATAAAACTCGTGCACGTCGCTCAAGAACAACTGAGAATATTGCTGCTGTAGCCCAAAGTGTTGAAGAAAACCCAGGTTTGTCCATTCCTCGTCGTTCTTTGGAATTGGGCATTCCACAAACGTAATTACACCGTATTTTGCATAAAGACTTGGGTCTTAAGCTTATAGAGTTCAGATAACACAAGATCTCAAGTCGGCCGATCATCAACAACGTCGTGTCTTTGCTGATTGGGTCCTTGAAATGCATGAAAATGATCCGGAATTCCATCGAAAATCATCTTGACTGATGAGGCCCATTTACACCTCGGTGGCTACGTCAACAAGCAAAATTGTCGCATCTGGGGCTCGGAAAATCCAAGAGTTATTGTTGAGAAGCCTCTCCATCCTCAACGTGTGACTGTTTGGTGCGGTTTATGGTCCGGCGGGGTCATTGACTTTACTTTTTCGAAAATGAGGTTGGATCAACAGTTACGGTGAATAGATTTCGCTATCGAGAGATGATTAATGATTTTTTATGGTCGGAGTTGGATGGTATTGATCTGGACAACTTTACAACGTTTACTTTCAACAAGACGCGCTACGTGCCAAACAAGCAACGAAACCATTGATCTTTTACGGGAAAAGTTTCCGAACCGTGTTATCTCTCGAAGAGGTGATCACAATTGGCCACCGAGATCTTGTGATTTAACACCTTGTGACTTCTTCCTTTGGGGCCACGTGAAAGATAAAGTCTTCGCCAACAGCCCAGCGTCGATTCAAGACCTCAAAGATAAAATTCGTAAGGCTATCGAGGACATAGGGCAGCCACTTTGCGATTTGGTTATGGAAAATTTCATGAAAAGGATATGGTCCTGTATGCGTGCTCGTCGTGGCCATTTGGTTGATGTTGTTTTTCATTATTAACGGTATTCCTTCCTCTTTATTATGAAATAAACATCCGATCATTTATCTCAAAAAATGGCATTTTTCTTTGAATACAAAATAACACCTCTTATTGGAAAACGTTTTATTTTGAGATTACAAGACCATGAAGAACTAAAAGACCTCAATATCCACGAGAAAGCATGGAAGACTCCTCTTCATTAAGCTGCCAACCGAATTTGTTATGTTGCAGGTGAAAATCCGATGTCATCGGCAACAAAACAAAGCGACGGTACCATCAAACACTTACTTATAAGGCAACCGACAAGTACTTGTTTTGCTGGTTAACCACAAGCAACAGTAGCTTCGAAGACTTATTACAGTACACCCTTCCCAAAGTGGCAATAACAAGCAGACTGGTCGACAAAATTCCATCCTGTTGGTTGACTTATTTTACCAAATTCTTCTTTTACCAACTTCCTTCTTCTTTTAACTTCTTTTAGCAACCATTTAAGAAACAGTCCCATAGAGGACTTAAAAATATGGCATAACTTCTGACAAACTGCATCACATTCCATTTCAGATGTCTTCCAGTGACCAAGGCAATCCATCAACCATCCGGCTCGAAGGACCAAAAATGCGTAGTCGTACAATGAACCCCATGGCAAGTGAAAATGTCTACAAAACGCCAGCCCGATAGACCGAATAACTCGACAGCTCCCCAATAGCAATCGAATCGAAAAATAAGAACTCTTCTCCTGGCGACCCATGAGATGAATTCAAAAACCCGATGCCCGCAAATCCCCCGTAAAAACTGCTGCGCAGCTCACGTGATTACAATTCAAAATCCAACCGCACATACGATTTCGATTTCGCTTTCCTCCGCTCTCCATCCCTCGAAACAACAAAGAACTGAATAAATAATAGCAGACAACTAGGATGAGAAATGTGTGCGAGCGAAAATGCCTCTCTCATGCGTTATTCCGAAACTAATACTCCCCAGAGATCTACACCACCGGCAGCAGCCGAAGAATACCTAATGAAATTGTTAGCAATAATGCATTTGCTACACAAATTGCTACAAGAGTCTCATTGCCGTATTGAAATAATTTTCAAGCACACACACGCAGAGGAATAATATCCTTTCAGGGAATAACAATCACATCCGACCCCGGCTGACATGGGTAATCCAAATTCGCAATTGAACCAATCGTGCACATCCTGCTGCACGAACTTGCTGCCAGAGTGCCCGACTCTTCCTTAACCGATTCATATTGCAAATATTCTCCCACGAGAAAAGGGGGAGACGGAGAGGTTGGATTGACATGGATATACCAACCATTATTCGATAAACATTATATGTGCGGCGGCAAATATACACCCGGAAAACAGGCGTCTCTCTGGCCAGGTGGAAACTTGTTTTGATGCGCCCATAATCCTTGAAAGTACTCGACTTAATAGTTTGACATAATGTACTTATCAAAGGCTAAGTGCTGCAGGGAGCAAACCGCCCGGGGGTCACATTTATCCATACAAACTAAATCATAACTTCATCACAAGTCATGTGAGTGTGCACGTCGTGATAGATAATGTTAGCTATTGCCATGGGAATGGCCTTTGATGCGGTTTAATGTGGCAGAAGTATAGCAAATAAATTACAATCTGCCACAACCTTTGGTCCTTATTTTTTCCCATGTCTACATCGTCGCCCGTTTAGGACATTCCTTCCCACACGCTGTGCTGTACTGTGCTCCACTCCGCTCCGTGTGTGTGAAGTGGAGAGCAAGTCGCAGTTCATGCTCCCAAGGAGCATGTTGAACACCAAATCCAATTGATTAGAGCAGATCGAAGGCGGCATCAAAACCATCTGCACCTTTCGTGTGCCGACATTGCCACCGCGCCACCGACGACGACGAGGATGCCATGTAACCAGATAGCATATCTGTACCTCCAAGTTGGGAGGCAGCTTGCGAAAGAACACCACTCAACTTCACAGCTTTTCACCGCCACGCCACGGCCGCCGAAGAGGACGAGGACGACTACTAAACGAAGCAGAAAAGGCAACTGCAAAAAATACAAGCACACATCGACTGGTTAGTACTCGTGGCCTCCTTCTATGTCATGCCGTGGCCTTTTGTGTGTCACAAAGCATGCCACTGGGATTCGCTTGAGTATTCCTGTGAAGCAACAGTGCGCACGCCTGAACTGCAAATCTTAATGGCCGAAATGACCCATGGTAACATCGGCGGCAGGGAGCAAGCAGAGCGGCAGATAGCAATCCCACATATACACAGGCCGGCATGTACCCATCATGGTTCAACAGGAGGCGAGGACGACGAGACGAAAGCACACGACCGAAAACAGATGAGCCAAAGATCCGACGCACACTCAGTGCAAAGTACCACCATCCACCAGAGCCAAGACGAATGTGCAGCACAACAACAACAGCACAATAATGGTGGCTGACTGCTGTTGCTGGATACTGCTGCCATCTGTGAATTGTTGCACACAATAATCTCCGTGCAAACTTCAGCCCGAGTCGATGTGGTGGTTGGTGCTCGGTAGAGCGCGCAAAAGCTTTCGCAGAAAGTTACACATTTTTTGACGTAAGAAAGTTGGGTAAGGTTAGGATGGTGGATACAAATGAAATGTTAGTTACCTACCATAGTACTTGTGCGATTCAGTTCGAAATAAGTCGTCGAGCTGATGGGTTCTGCTCGCAGCCGAGTTTCGCTCTGTCATTCGGAAGCGGAAGTGTAACGGCTTAACAACGGTGAAATACAAGCCAAGGGTAAGGAAGTGCACAGAGATAGTGAGATGACGTTTTAAAATGATTACAACGGTATTCTGCTGACCAGTGACAGTTGTTGGGGCGCACGAGTACAATAATTAAGGCGCCAAAAAATTATAACGTTTAGGTGGAGGATTTACAACAAGTTAGGTGGGGAGGCACTCCGTGTAGGCGAAAGATAAATTAATAAAAAAACTTAGAATTAAAAAAATATATACATTATACCTACATAGGTATATTAAAAACAATGGCAACACTTCCAATAAAGTACAACATTTTTGAAGACCAGGAAACTGTTCTTTCACATTATTTTTAAATCAAGTTATTTCTGTTAATTGTTTGTGAAAAAAATACTTTCAAACCTGAAATTTTAGGAAAATTTGTCTTAGGTGTGACCATCTCTGAGATTTTGGCAAATTACCGGCAGCATTTTCTAAATTTAAAAAAAAAATTTGTATGCTGATTTGTTGAATATTTAATATTTAGTATAATCCGACTAAAATTGTTTGTATTTAACCTCTCTATAAAAAAAAACTAAGTTATCGTACTCTCCCTGTTGTTGGCGTTTTACTATAACAACAAATAAGGGACCAGTGCGACATTAAATTTATCAATATCATCAATAAGTTTTGTCACTCGTCATTCAGTCCGGTCTTTAGTCACTTGTTTCCAATTTTGCACTCCAATAATTAATATGACATACAGATCAATTGTCCATCAACACATTGATTCTAACAGAACTTGCTACACTGGCCCTAGGGATGCCAGACGTCCCCCTTTTTCATACAAAAATGCTGTTTTTCCCCCCTAGTACAAACCACTGTCCCCCTTAAGTCAAAATTCAATAAAAAAAAATATTCAATTGAAACTTTGAGAATACTTTCTTTTGATATTTTTAACAAGATTCTCTGTGAACACATCCATTTGAAGTGCAAGGAAATTTTTAAAAATTAATGCATCCACTCACGAACTACATTTCACTGCACGTGCTAAATTTGTTCTCGTGTAAATTTTTGTTTTTTACTGTAATCTGTCTCTCTTTAAGTTTTCGTTTTGAAACCAAAGTTTACTTTGGTAAAAAGACCAAACCCAAAGAAAAAACCAACAAAAACGAGTGTTCATATAAACAGTGTTGGAAACTTGTTTTTGTTTCACATTTTTTGGACTCTGGTGTTTAAAAATAAAAAAGGAATGTTTTTCCTCCTTTTTGAAGTCTCCTCCAGAAAACTCACGATGTCCCTCTTTTCGTATTTTTTTTTTTAATATGGCAACCCTAACTAGCTCCTTACTAAGAGCTTCAACTTTTAAAAACTCACATTGTTATATGATATGCACCTACTGGTATCGAATGAATAACTAAAAATCGAATTTTATTTAACACAACCTTTTCTAACATTTTATGTACGGTTGCTTCTGAACTTTTTACCGGGATCCGGTCGAAATTCTGCTTTCAGAATTCTGAGTTGCAAAATTCTGTCTCCTCACACAAAAATTCAGCTTAACGCAATTCAGCTTTACAAAATTCAGCTTTTCAAATTTTAAGCAATAAAATTCTGCATATTCTGCTTAAAATCAAAAAAAAAAAAAAAGGGAAAGAAAAAAAAATTTTTTGTATTGTTATATATGTATTACAGGTAAATAAATTACAAGAAAAAATACCAAAAGAAGCAAATTATTTCACATATGAAATTACCAACAAATTAAGAAACTAAACAAAGCTAGAGAGAGCTATATTTTTTGAGATTCGTTTGAGAAAACCAATATGGCTAAGATCTGCTCTCTTTTTTAGAATTCTTCTTATTTTTTTTTTTTTTTAAATACATATATTTCCTTTTCTTTTTCAATTTCTCCCCATTCCCATCCATCCACGCAAAACTTATCATTCCCTTTTTTTGATTTAACGATTGAAACATTCATTATGAGTATAAGACTATTAGGACACGTTCATAAAGGTATAGCTACAAAAACACTACCTAGAAGAGTAATTGTCTACAACAACACTGGAATATTAAAAAAAAAAAAAACTATACTTTATGCTTAAATAATTAAGAGGATTGCCTTTACAAAATACTGGAAACAATAAAAAAAGGCGCGCGCTTTTTAACACTTTCCAAACCTTTTTTTATTTTTTGCAGAATTTTGTAAAGTAGAATTTTGAAAAACAGAATTTTGAAAAACAGAATTTTGAAAAGCAGAATTTTGAAAGCGGAATTTTGCAAAAAGAATTTTGACCCAAACCCCTTTTTACCTACCCACGAATCGACTTAACCAAACTTTTGATGAACGAGAAAGTTTCGTGTGACCCAGTCGTGCACTTTATTTTAAACAGTCTGGTGCTGAAATACTCCGACCGTGAATTAATCTCAGACATTATGCTTGAAGAAAACGAGGGGACAAGCAATGCAAATCAAATTAACTTCTTAAATGTATACCTCATCCACGGGTGAAGCGTTTCGATCCGAGTTAAGCTTTGATCGATGGATAGGATTGAGTCCGTATCTTGCCTGTGAGCTAATGCATTGCTTACACAAAATTAATGCACAAAGTCGGCTACAACTTCGATTCGGGAACACTAATGAAAGACTACGAACGCTGCCTTACAAATCGCCTAACATTCGATTGATTTATTGGAGTGATATCATCACCGCGAAGGTCAGATAACAACCATCATGTTGGTCGTTTATAAAACCCAACAACTGACATGACATGTCCGCCTAATATATTATTATAAAATATTAAGCAATATGTAGATATCGTCGTTTGGCTGCAACTTCTGAGTGAATGGCAGATACAAAGCGTCTTTTTAAAACAGATTCTCCGACGGAAGAGTTAAACTACAAATTGTGGTACAGAAGAACAATTAAAGCATCGCACCCACAAGCGGTGGCATATGGAACGTAGACCGGAGTGCATATTTTTATATAGGAGTAAGACAAAACGAGAAAAGAACTGAGTTCGACAGCGAATTTGCTGGGATATTAGATATTGGGTCTTAGTAATAATCATTTTAAACCTTCAACTTATACTTTCTAGGTCACAATATACAATTTTGTATGGAAAATTTCGCCATTATGAGTTCCATAAATTTAACCTGGGCAGAAAACATTTAGCATCGCGTATTATGTACAACCAAAGGAATAGGCGCAACTCAAGGTGTAAGCCCATAAATCATTAAATACCTCTGACACTCTAAAAATAAATAGTTGTCGCAACAGGTCCGGATGGATCCTAGGCCTAGCTTCTCGCAACCATTCGTTTTGTGTGAGTTTTTTCTTTTTTGGAACGAATGGAAGGGATCTACAATTTTATGCCGACTCCAAACGGCCAATTGAGAAGCTATTTCAAGACAGTTATACTCTCGGATGTTTGTCAGACGTTCACGAGAGGTGGCACAGTGAAAAAAACCCTAAGTTGGAATTTGGGTTTTTGCGGGATTCGAACCTCGACCCCTCGCTTAGTAGTCCAACACATTAACCACTAAGCCACTGCGCCTACACTCTGGTTGAGGTTTTTCTAAGGTTTGACAACGAAAGTAACCAATGATTGCCTGATCGGTGATTGTCACAACATGGGGTCAAGTAGGCCTTTAAACTGAAGATCTGACTGTAGGCTTTCATTCATCCAAATTGCCGGTCCACTGTCGCACCCACCTTACTGCCTTACAACAAATCACAACAAGTAAGTAAAAGGAGAATTATTTTCGGCGTTTCTTTGACAGATTTAGATTTAGGATGATCTTCAGGTGGTTTGGCATCTGGTTGAATATAGTGACACAGTGATGCAGCTGTTGTCTGCCGCACGCATTGTTGAACATCGAAATTTTGACAATTCGTACTTTTTTTTGGAACCGGTATTGCCAGTCCCTTTTTCACGACTTCTTCTAGACACTTGTCAGTCACAGATAAAATTGAGATTGACCTAAAATTTTAGACAGTCTTTTCAGTGCCACCTTCGGAATTGTGCTTACTATCGATTTTGCAAGAGTATTTTGTACATTCCCTTCGTTCACTGGCAACTAGTAAGCATCTTTTAATGGCCAATATCGCGGCTCGTCTAAAGAAAAATCAGAAAAAAAAAATTACAAAAGTAATATCCAGAACTCGGCACCGTGCTTAATCGCCCTAGAAACCGACCTCGGTAATAGCTTTTCACTCGCAATAATTCCAAATTGATTCTCTTTCCGGTGAGGAGCAACAATTCCTCAAACACACACACACACAGAAAATGTATTAAGCAAATAAAATTCCTCAGCTAAAGTCAAATAAACCGAAAGCAGGCGTGCAAACACACAAAAAGTTATTGGCTAATATTTCGCCGCCATAAACTAGTACACGCCGCGCGCCAGCCGCACCGAAATAATACCAAAGTCCATTTAATTTGATTTTTTCAAATAAAAAAAATAAAATAAAATGAAAACAAACAAAAAAGACGAGGGATACTTGTACATCTAGTTGTGGGTGCTATATCTGCGGTCGTTTGTTTATTATTCAGTTCGAAACAGAAACAAGCATATTAATGGCAATTTTCCGGCCCAATGCCCCTCGGTGCAGCCTCCCTATTCACCCCACCCATCCATGGGGAATGATTTGAAGCGTTAAATGCGGTGATTTTTCATGATATTTTCACCGACTGGATTTTCCTTGGCGAGATTTTTCACCTCAATGAGGTTACCTAAGCACTGCGCGGTGTGTGTGTGTGTGTGTGATTGAATTTGTGCGGAACACGTCCATTCGTCTAAAGTCTGTCTATCGTCGTTTGTCTGGTTATTTTTCTTAGCTGTCATCATTGATTGATGCCAAAGATGGCTAAATGGAGTGGAAAAATGCTTTTCCTCTTCCATTCACATCGACTGATGGGAGATTTGTGATTTCCTCGCGCGGTAAAATTCACTTAGGGACGTGTGATGATTTGATGTTGCACTCTGCACACGGAAGAGGAGGTACGTTCCCCCGTTGCTGTTTCTGCAATCGAATTGTGATTGCGGATAATTTGTGTTTCGGTAATCTTTCCAACCCTACACTAACAATGAATGTGTGCGTCTTTTGTGTGCTGCTATAAGTGGGTAAATAATAATTTTCGGCCACAAACTTATAATCATATAATCTTCTCATTTGAGAAACGTAATCCACCCTTTTATTAAAGAAGAGCACGCTTCGGTTGTATCCTCCGGGAATATGGAAATGGATTTTTTTTTTTTTTTGCTCTCCTTATGACTGGGGGTAGCAATCTTCGCCGACGAGGCATACGGGGGGGTGGGGCGAGGCCGAAATGCGGTAGGAAAATACCAGAGAAAGTGAGTTTGAAAAGTTTTCCGATTCGAGCGAGTCTGAGAATTTTGTCTGTGTACAGCCCTTGGGGTTTGGTATGGGAGGATGAGGAAATCCTCTTTGATTGGGAATAAATTAATTAAAACTGTTTAATTTACTCGGGGGTTTGCAATGGAGCATAACAATGGAAGTTGTTATCTTAAGACACAAAGGAGAGGGACTCGGATTATATTTCCTTCAAGGGTAGTTTTGCCCTTGAGTGCGGGAGAGTGTGTGTGCGGCTCTTTGTGGCTTCTTTTGTAGTTGTAACCGTATAGAAAGTGCGGTCATTTGAAGGATCTGTTTAATATCTCTTTGGTAATTAGCAGCCCATTTCAGTCACATTAGGAGGAGCACGTCTTTACGGAGGGAGCAAGGGTTTGTGGTTCTGCTTGGCCAGTTCATAAGTACAAACAGTAACAGCGAATGGCTTTCGTCTGCCTGCATTTGACGTTGAGTCATGTGTTTGATGTATCAAGTGGACTTTTCGAAAAACTTATTGACGCAGTTACAGAGCAAGTAGGTAAAGTTATTTAAGGCTGTAAGCCGATCAGCAAGTGGCACTGGTTTTTGTGTTTTAAAAAATAGGAGCTCATAGTTTATATCGCAAATTTAAAGATTCGTTTTGTTTGCAGACCCTTCGCGAGCACTCAAATACTTCCCATACGTAATTATGTTCGTGGGTTACAGCTATTTTTCGATTATAAAATTTTTAAAATATTTTTTCTGCCCACCACGGTTTTGATAACATGATCCTCTGTACATTCACATCAGAATTAGACACCCCGCCTATGGTTTTGTCCCATGTTCAGTTCGTCTATAGTAACAGCCATAAGGCTTCCGATGATCTGAAAGTGGTGCATAATAGTTCTAAGAACATTTTCCACTTCAACGAAGTTTATGCCAGAAAATCACACACTAAAAAGTAACTTTCACTAGGAATTTAAGCCAACATAATGTAAGCGCACACTTCACGACGGCAAGTATCGAAATGTATAAGCGCACACTTATCAGTATCAACAAGTGTAAGCGCACACTTATGAGTGTCAACAAATGTGATCGCACACTTAAGAGTGTCAACAAATGTAAGCGCACACTTAAGAGTGTCTACAAATGTAAGCGCACACTTACGAGTGTCAACAAATGTAAGCGCACACTTATGAGTGTCAACAAATGTAAGCGCACACTTATCACCCGTCAATATGAGTGCGCTACACTTTATTCAATCAGCTCGAATGCATTTAAATAGACATATGTACGTACAATGTAAACAAAGTTTCTATACGCATATATGAATAATATGTGCGCAAGCAAGAAGAGTTCGACACAAACTTGTGCGCCGCACTTATAATTCATCATATATTGATCCAGTAAAGTTGGTCTCACTCATTTTTCTATTGAGGTATTTTGTTTGCGCACATACGTAGATATTCGATATTTTAAATAATTTTGTCTTTTGTTTTCTCATAGAAGTTTTTACAATTGCATGAATAAAGATAACATCCTGTACCTGACTACCTAGAAACATATTTCAATCACTCCAAACAATAACAACAATAGTCTTAAACAACCTGTCAATTATATTCCTACATCTTTTTATGACGATACCACATAACGAAACAAAATGTTTTACTCCAATTGTAGAATGGAATTCCTCTTAAAATTGTTCTGCTGTCAAACGAAGAGAACGTGTTAACCTGTCAAAATCACCATATAAATTTATTACCGTAAACGGATAACTTTTCTGCTTTATCGCACGTTGTCTCTTGTTTGGCTTATTTCAAGTAAACCCAGGAAGTTATAAAATCTGTCCTAGCGTCAATAAAATTTCTAAGTTATAAAATTTGCGTTTTTTTTTTTTTATAATTCCTTTTGTCTATGTGAATTCGCAAAATCAATTTACAACAGCTGTCATAAGTTTGTTAAGTTAAAAGAAAAAATTCTCAAGTTTAAAAAGAAAAACAAAAATTCCTAGAACTTTGTGAGGCTTGAAGCAAACATTTTTTTTTATATATGTCAAGTTCATTAATTTCAGACGCGTAAATGTGGAATTACTGATGCGAGTAGGTACCCGTTAAAAACGTCAATTGGTATGCCAAAAGCGAAATAAAATATACAACAGAAAAACACACTTGAGTGACACTAACGTTTAGATGTGTATTGTCTGTAGAAGACATGTTGTGAATTTTTAGAAGTCAATTGGAGGTGTTTGCGTCACGTTAATGTCATCATAACGTCAGGCGAAAAAATAAAATAAAAATGCAAATATTTAACATTCTGTTTCCGTTTAACGTTTTGTTTCAACAGTAGAGAGGTTGAAACCAATATTGCATTCAAGTTGTAAGGGTTGAATTAAAATGTCAAAAAAAGGTCATAGTACAGTGTAAACATTAAGGGAATTAAAAAAAACTACGAAACAACGTTTAGATGCAAAATAAGAATGTAAAAAGAAACGAGTGTTTTTTTACTCGGTGTTGTTAACAACAAATTGGCAGATGCATAAAAAATAACTCATCGCCGAAAAGTACACGAAAACCACGGTTTAATGTGCTAACAAGATTGTTCCATTGTTTACATTTTATAATTCGAATGCAGTGTTTAAACTATACTAGCGAGTTTGAACTCGATACTTGTTCGAATATTTTCCGATATATGAGCGTACGTTTCCTATAGAACTATAAACTCCAGCCTTACCATAAAGATTTTTAGTTTCGACCCCAAATTTTAGTAGTTCTCAGTGGCAACATTTTCCATACAAATTTCGCAATTGCAAGCTTCCATAAATTTAAATTCGAGACTAAAATTATTGTTATTATTACGGCGCACAGTGTTTAAGTGTATTCGCAAAAACTTCTGTTTCAACCGTCTAAATGAATTTATGTCGTAAACCTATTTATCAAACAATTTGGGAGATTTTTATCAGTGACAGTGGCAGCGTTAAAAAAACGTTTTGGTATATAGGATTGCGGCGTTACAAAAAAACGATTCAAACATATGTTGAAATCATAATCTCACGAATTCACCAATATGTATGCATACGGTACCACAAAGTAACGAATAGTTCCTACAAAGTAACGAATAGTACGAACAAAGTAACGAATAGCGCTTACAAAGTACCGAATAGTTCCTACAAAGTGACGAATGGTACATAAAAAGTAACGAGTCAACACTACAGTAAACACATACAGTTTTTGCTGTCTCGTGTATTTGTACAAACTCTATTTTCTCCGGTGAACTGATTCGCTATGCAAAACAGCAAGCAAAGCATCTGTCAAAATGGGAAGATTTTGTCGATTTGTAACTGTTTACTAAATAGCAACGAATGGAACTGTCAAATCATGACAAAGAATCGAACTTTCAAATCGACGTTTTGCATTAATTTTTAAATTTACTGGATTATGGCGACTGACAAATAACGAATCGAACTGTCGAGTTTGATCACTTAAGCTTCAAGTGTCAAAAACATTGACATCAGTAACAGACAAAACACAATTCCACAATTTGAACGATTGTACGATACGACGCATTTCTAAAGCAGCTCTTCATCGGTTGAGTAAAAATGCACACACTGACAGATCACATTTCTGTCTTTCTGACAGCTCAAAGTGCAGACCCTTTGAACAGCATTACCACCAAAGAGATCAATTACATCCATCGCAGTTAAATAAATATTTTCGCATTTACAAACCAATTTAGGGACATTAACTCACTCACTTTGCAACAAAACCGCTTAATCCTTGCCAAAGCGGTGTAAGCGATGCACAATACAGCAAGAAGCACAAGCGAAACAAATGATAACGTTAACCTTTCGCATTCAGTGCTGCATCAGTCATTTCTCTCGTCCCTTCAGGCAACGATGATGTTCGGTGTTTGGTTTATGCTGGCGTAATTTAAATGTTACATATCCACAAAAGGCAGATGCATCAGCAGCAACACCACCACCACGCCGGATGGGTAACAAGCTGCAGGATTTAAATCCTCGCTTGTGTTTCTCGTTCACACTATACGTATTCATATAAACCGGGTTGAGTTTTAGAATACACGAGGAGTGAGAGAATTTTTTGTGTAACCCATTTCGGTCGATAACACAGTGATGTGTGGTACTGTCATATCCTTGACGGGAATAAAAAAAAATACAAAATACAAAACTCCACAGTCCACACAGTAAATGTTAAATGTATTAGCCGTGCAGAATAATATGCTAAAATGTGCATCAGCGTCGAAGGAGATGAATGACGAATGGGATGAGAGGCGGAGCCGTACAGGATGCGGTTGCTCGTCGAATGGATTTCCCACATTTGTACGAGGACGTGTTTCACGTAAGCAGCACGTTCTATGTGTGATATATGGTGTGAAATAATGCCCCCGAGCGGTGCGAGGCAAGAAGTGATGAAAAATATGAGAAGTGATATAAAAATACGGAGATATGTGTTTTTCTGTATGTGGAAATACTCCAGGGATAAATATGTCAACAGAATGCCTCCGAAATGATGAGGCAGTTGCTAGGATTTGTTTTGTACTTTCAGATACACACATAATGGAATGAAAGGTGTGATATGGATGAAAGGCTTTGGATGTGATTTGAAACGGGTTAGCATTAATGCCAGACGTTTTTATTTTGTGATTTGTTTTTGCATTTAACGTGTACTTTATGTTATTTCAGTCACAGGGAAGAACTAGGGGTAGGTATCATGTGATGTTGATATTCGATAAAATGTGTGTTGAGAAGGCACTCAAAAATCAATACGAATCTGATGTTGGCCTTCTAGTTTAGTCAAATACCACCAACTGACTCCTCGCCGACCTCTGAAAATTCGCATGAGCGAAGAGTTGACACATCTCTGAGGTGGGAAGCTAGCAGAGAAATGTGAAGGGTGGAATTTCAGATTTGTACTGCTTCGGACGTTGCGAGCAGTTCGGTACAACAATTATCTTGAATAAGAGTTGTCTGTTGTGCCTCTTATATGTCTTGTGATGTAAGCGCACATTTAGTGTGCGCTAGCGAATCGAGACCAATATTCATTGGCTCAGTTTTGTGTGCTTGATAATGGACACTCTTGAAATAAGATATCAAATATCGGCATTTGCACAACTAACAAAACGCACACTCATCAGTCAATCACGTCAGCAATGACTGTGCGCTACTTAAGCACTGGTCTCATAGATGTAGGTACCTGTACATACACATATGGATTCCGCATTGGAAAAAAAAAAAAAAAATGCTGCACTTGTATAATCGCGCGAAACGAAATCGCACATCCATTGGAAAAAAGTATGAAGGAGGTAGTAAATATAAAATATAAGGTTTAGTTTACTTTAACTCCAGAAAAAAAATCCTCGAAGAGATGAAATATCCGTATACGCACACGACCAAAACGCACAACCAAAAATGTGCGCTTTGAAAACTTTTCATCAATAAATCTTCAGAGCACATTTCATGAGTTCCATATAAAGAAGAATGAAGGTTATCAGGTTAAAGGAGAATGCTCAAAAATGTACTTACATCTTTTCCGCACACAACGTAATCGCACACGAGTAACCAATGAACTCAATGATGTGCGCTTTAATAAATGAAAAGGCAGTGAGTCACAAAAGTAAGATCTATTGACGTATCTCAGTCATGTATTTCTTAAGCGCACACAACTGGTGCGTTTCCGCCACATCTATGATTCAGACAACTAAGTGTTATAGTAACCCCAGAAAACATTCTCGTTAAGATTAACCGCACTTCCTTCCGGTCCTCAGCACAAAACCCGACACAAACATGCCTTTCCTTCCAAATCTCACGAATTCTTCTTCCATCTTTCAATAATACTTCAAAAACACCTGCCAGGGTTCATAATCCGACTACCACATCACGCACACATCCGACACTCGTTCCGAAAATCTTAAAATCCTAAAGATCCTCCCCCCTCAACCGGTTCTTGAACACTTCTCCTCATTCCGTTCAAATGATAAGTAACTACCAAAGGCTTTGTAAATTTACTCCGCTTAACCAATTTTAAGGTGTGAATCTTACAAATCTCCTTACACAACAGGGTGAACCAAGCCATTTCCAACCCCCCACCCCATACACATTTTTTCCTTTGCCTTATACGACGACATTTAGACATCATAATGTGACACGAAACGTGGCATTGAGTAAGCATAAGTAGTTTGCTCATTCCTTGAGCATTTCACTCGCATCATCCTCATCCACCCACCGGAAGATGGTAGGTACGAGTATTTTCGTCGTTGGCAGCCCAACTATATACTCATGACTGTGGCACAACACACCGCACACATAACCAGAAAACCCAAAGGAACGGGAGATGGTTTACGCCTTTGACACCGTCACACATACACCTCGATAATATTTAACGCCGCCGCCACAAATAACGAGATACGAGCAATTTTACGAGTGCTTCATTGTGAACCAGAGTTAGCGGTGAGAAAGGAGTACGGGAACGGTATAGGTGGAAACGCGGTGCTAGTACTTTAAGCCAAAAGCGCGGCTGGCTGTTGTCGGTAACTGAAATGGCAGGAATGGCGCGAAATCCACACTGAGTGTATTAGAGAGGCCATTAGCAGAAATATCTCGCAATTACTGGAGAATGCTTTTTTTTTTTTTAGTCCTTTTCTTTCGATGTTCGGCTGCTTCGTAGCAGTCCTACATCTGGAAATGTGTATGCGTTGAATTGAAAAGTGGTTGGGTATAGGGCCTTTTTACGGTTGCTTTATTCGATAAGTGCGCGCGCGAGTACAAGAGTGCGGACAAAAGAACCCATATACCCATGGTGTGGGGGTTGCTAGGAAGTTGTATATATAATATATGCCAGCTGAATAGCAATAGTAAACGTGGTTAATTGACTAGGAAATAACTGCTACACTTCAAAACTCGATTGTCTGCTCTAAAAATTTTGCTCGAGGTACTAAACGCACTAGGCGCGGCAAGTGCTTGGAAATTGTTTCAATTCAGTAACAAACTAACTTGAAGCGAGGGCTGGGGAATGTTAAAAGTTGTTGCACAATTGTGCGCTGCAATAAGTGTTGGCCCAAAGTGGCCCCCTTGAGGTGTACCTCACAAATTTGACATTTGGAGTTTTTCATGCTCATAATGAAAATGGATGAAGGTTGTTTGGGGTGTTACATTATCGGTGGGTAAGTGCTTTATGTAAGTTAGTAATAGTAAGTCTAAAAGTACAATAAAAAGTCGGCCATCTGTAAATATTTTTTTTTGCCTTCGAGCTGTTGGACAAGAAGTTATTGTAGTTGAATGAAAAAACCCGCGCAACAAAGAGAGAGAGTATCAGAAAAGGATTAATAGATAGTTTGACAATCGGAGGCGACTCTAAAATAATCGCTGGAAAGGGACTGGCGCCTGGCCCTCTTAATTCGAGGTCATGTGTGTGATTACCATAAAATAACTAAATAGACTTACAGCTTCAGCCAAAAAAGAGGGATTGCCTACAAGCTGAATTTGACCTTAAATGTAGTCCAGTTTGAAGTCATATATTTGTGCCATGTTAATCAAAGGGGGCACTCGCTGCACGCATTCTTTATAAAAAAAAAAAAAAAAAAAACAGCCTACACTTCGGGTTAAGCCGGATGTCAGGTAGCCTGCGGTGGATTCTCACTTCAATATCGACTGTGGGCTGTGTTGTAAATAATAGTTTCTCTTAGTTACAGAAATAGTTGTTCGACTTTCTTACTTCTTAAGTGAAACTAATTATGTAGCTGGACACCGTGCAATAAAAATCAGTTATAAACACCGCAAATTCATTAATCAAAAAAGTATTTTATAGAAAATACTTAAAAGAAACATACGAGATAATTGAAGGGCTAGGAATGTTCACATTGTACGGTATAAAGAGGAGGAATATATTTTCTAATACATTCCATAATGAATTTTAAATACAAAGATGTAATTGGTGTTGTAAGTAATAGGCCCATGTTTCCTATGTCTGCAGGACTTAAAAACACCCCTTGCATATATGGATCGATCGAAGATTTAATTTGTATGATATTGGTATCAAGAAATTGTCCGAATGTTTGCCATAGAAATTTTAAGTTATTTTTCATTTCACATTTCATTTTTTTTTTTTTTTTTTTGCTATATTCGCCTGGGGTTTCTTTCGACTGTTTTTTTTTTAGTCACCGATTTGTTAAACAAAAAGCAACAGGACTAAACAAAACTGACATTGTACTGTCGCTTAAAAAAGTGTAAGAAAAATTAAAAGAATCCGCTTCTACGATAATTATTTTAAAGAAACAATAAATAATAATAAATGTGGAGTCATCATTTTGCAACAACATTTTAGATGCTTATTTTCTACGCTCACGGTGATATCCTTATTTAACTTTTCACAGAATATAATCCTCTATATGTACATGAAATGACATTTAATTTCATTCATAAAATGTCTACCAGAAACTTACTAAAGGGTTTTCCAATAAGAGGTGTTATTTTGGTATTCAAAGAAAAATGCCATTTTTCGAGATAAATGACCGGATGTTTATTTCATAATAAAGGGGAAGGTATGCCGTTAATAATGAAAAACAACATCAGCCAAATGGCCACCACGAGCGCGCATACAGGACCATATCCTTTTCATAAAATTTTTCATAACCAAATCGCAAAGTGGCTGCCCTATGTCCTCGATAGCCTCACGAATTTTATCTTTGAGGTCTTGAATCGACGTTGGGCTGTTGGCGTAGACCTTATCTTTCACGTGGCCCCAAAGGAAGAAGTCGCAAGGTGTTAAATCACAAGATCTCGGTGGCCAATTGTGATCAACTCTTCGAGAGATAATACGGTCCGGAAACTTTTCCCGAAAAAGATCAATGGTTTCGTACTTGTTGAAAGTAAACGTTGTCCAGATCAATACCATCCAACTCCGGCCAAACCGTACCAAATAGTCACACGTTGAGGATGGAGAGGCTTCTCAACAATAACTCTTGGGTTTTCCGAGCCCCAGATGCGACAATTTTGCTTGTTGATGAGATGAGATGTTAAAGATGATTTTTCGTTGGAATTCCGGATCATTTTCATGCATTTCAAGGACCCAATCAGCAAAGACACGACGTTGCTGATGATCGGTCGGCTTGAGATCTTGTGTTATCTGAACTCTATAAGCCTTAAGGCCCAATTCCAAAGAACGACGAGGAATGGACAAACCTGGGTTTTCTTCAACACTTTGGGCTGCAGCAGCAATATTCTCAGTTGTTCTTGAGCGACGTGCACGGGTTTTATACTTCACATTACTAACTTGTCCCAACAGCTTGCATTTTTCCACCAATTTCTGTATTGCGGTCCGACAAGGTAAGAAATACCTAATATAAAAACGGCTGCAATATCAATACCCTTTACTGAGCGAGTATTCGGTATCCTCGACCTATTGAGTTTACATTTACATTTACATTTGCTTTTATTAAACTTTTTGAACATACAATTTGACCTAAGGCTAGGTAACAAATGGTGGTGGATAGTTAATATTTAAAGGTGTTGGCTCAACAACAAGGGTCCAGGGTCTACCCATTGAGAATCCCCAGACAGCTACAAATACCGATGGTGGTTTCGATGCCGAAACAATCAATCAAAAAAGTCTCAAGCGGTGTGATAGGTACGGCATACCGCATACGGCATACCCACAGGTAACCCTGGATTTGACGAAAAGTTAAGGCATATATATAGTAAAAAACAAATTCCTACAAAGATTGGCTCATAAGCTATATGATCAAAAGACGAGGGACGAACATCAGCTTCTCATGAGCACTAGAAGCTCGCCATAGAGAAAATAGAAATCTGCTGCTCCAGAAACACTGTTTGCAAGTTTAACAAAAATAAATAAAATAAAAAACGGGCCAACGAACCGACTAGACACCAACAGAGACCTCTAGAGATAAGCCAGGAGCATTGGGGTTAACAATTTTTCTCATAACATACAAAATCCCATGTGTTCGTTAAAAGTTAATTTTAATCCGCCCGCAGATTTAAACTCTTTTCGACGCTGCTAGGGAAACTTTCAACATTTCCCCCCAAAACAATCAATTTTACGGCCAAACTTGAGAAAGTTCCAAACAACAAAATCACATCAAAGTCGTTACCAAGATTGAACTTCACTTCATAGATTTTCATCCGCCACCAGTCAATAAGTCGTAACTCGTAACACCTCAATGATAGAGAAAGGGAGAGAGTGGGCCAGCACCATATATACCCAGTCATGCCCTCTATTGAACATCAATCAAAACAAACTGAAAATAAAAAAACAAACACAACAAAAAGGGTACTCACATGCGTTGAATGATTGGTAATCAGTTCAATATTTGTGTTGCCGCTTTCAGCGTGACTTATCGTATTGATGTTGCCGGCTACTGTGGCTGCTGCTGCTGCCCCACCAGCTGCCACAGTGACATTTGTGCAATTCACTGCTGCCGTCGCCGTCACACCGTCCATTGCGATGGCAGTCGCGTTTGTGTTCGCATTGCTGACAACACCACTGCTGCTGCCGTTGGTGACAACACCACTGGAATTGTTGCTGTTGCTGTTGCCATTGCCGGCACCGGGAAGAGTGTCACTGGCGGCACAGTTACTGCTCAGCAACGGTGCGGTTGCCATTGTTGCCGTTGTTGGTTCAACAGTACTGCTGCTGTTATTGTTGTTGTTAATGTTGCTGTTGTTATTACCATTGCTGGTGTTGTTATTGTTGTTGTTGTTGATGTTCAGGGTGGTGTTTAAATTATTATTAAGACTTAAATTGTTTACATTTAGAATTACATTATTACTTGCACTATTGTTGTTCTCGCTACTATTACTATTGTTGTTATTTAAATTTTGATTTTTATTATTATTATGTACTAGAGTAATATTTTGATAAGCGTTTTTCCACTGTTCGCGGCTACTCGCCAGCAGATCCTTTTCGATGGTCGGCAGTCCGACAGCACCCACCACCAGACCACCGATACCCCGCACTGGGTGCGGCTGTCCCGTATCGATGATTTTCGGCAGCTGAACGTCCTCTATGAAGTAGGTGCTGGTGAGCTCCTCCAGTGCCGACAGACGTTTCTCCTTTCGCTTTTGGCCCAATTTGATGGCAAACTAGAAAGAGAGAGAGAGAGAGTGCATTCTCAGTAACCAATCAACAAGTAAACATAAACAAACTGTAAACAAATGTGTCAAGTACGTAAATGTCCCCGATTGTTGTCGAATTCTTCTTTCAATAGCAGGCTTGTGATATGCGACACCAACACCGTATCTAGATACAATTATTGTTATTACTGTTATTATTGTCGGGGTTCGCCTTTGAGTGTGTCGTTCAGTCTCTTCGTCTGCCTGCAGTCAACTTTAACAATTACAATGCGGTATTATGTTTGACAGGTAATCCAACAGCGATTAATTTTATCCCGTCGCACCGTGAGGGGGGATCGGTTTTCTTTCCCCCTGAGCAGCAAGTAGACACAGGTGGTAGGTGGAGGTGAAAGACTGCACACTGCTCAGGCACTGTATATATGACTGCGCATGGTTCATGTCTCATGTGTGTGCAGCCACTCCAAGTGTGGCGAGAAGCCAAGTACCTAGACATTATGTTGTCGCCGTCGTTAAGAGACGTCGATGTGAGGAGCTGGTGCGGAGTGTTACTTTTTGGTATCAAGTGGCTGCTCTGCATGGTGAGGCCCCAGCAGAGAGTGTTGGATACCTCCGCACATGATTTGTGGAATTCTTGAGACCTGGACGAAGCGCAGTTGTTTAAAGTGGAGAAATAGAAATCCGAGAAGCTGGAGGAATTTTCATTCACCACACATTGGTGTCATGTGAATTTCGATTAACTGTCGTGTTTGGCTGCATTTTGCCTTTGAAAAGGCGTGTATGACAAGCAGTCCCGTAATGAATGCATATAATTTTGCAATTAGCTTGTGAAATGTGTTTATTTGTCAACTTGTCGGGTTGGGTGAAGTATAGTAGCATTTCACTAGAATTGATGGTATTTTCGGTGTAAGTCTGCCCATGTAGGTATGCGCAGTGGCGATTTTGAACGAGTATTTCATCGGAAAGAGCCTGAAGCGAGGCCTGTTTGGACGACACAAACTGTTTACATATTTGGCAAAGCAGAAGTTGTCGCACCGGCATTTGTTTATGGGATAGTGGCTCGAAAGAAATGGGGTTTCACGTCTGTGGACTTTTTTGTGGAAGATGTAAAACAAGCACAAGATCATGGAAATATATTTTTGTGCATTTTGACAGCGCTTGCTTTGAAAACGAGCTATCTTGGATATATATTTTGAAGTGTGTTTAATTTGTGTGTCCAGGTGACAGGGTATATATAAGTGACAACCACACTCATGCTTTTGAACGGGTCAATATACAGAGCTTAAAGGACCCTAAGCCTTTGTGGTTATCGTACGCATGGTTATGGATGGACGTACAGGTTGATTCAGTGTACAAACTATAGAGTTGAGGTCTTTAATGACAGTTCCACTCCTGTCAAATGTCAAACATAAGATGGGACAGTGGAAAATAGATCTTTCAGTGTCATTTTTAATTTTCGGCAAATAAGTCGTAGTCCAACACATGACCCACTAAGCCAATGCGATTATACTCATGTATGGGAAGACCCTGTTGGTTAAAGTCAGTAGCATGGACAGATGCAATCCCGGTTTTCGAGGGGAAATATTTCGAGAACTTTAGCCAAATCGTAATTCATACAATACAAAAACTAACCTGCGACAGCAATAGTTTCAACTCATTTCGCTACAGCATCAAGATCAAGAAGAGTTTCCAATATTAACTTATCCCCTTAGTCCTAACCAAACTTCAGTAAATTTCTTAGTGTATTTCCCAACTCGTGCCAGTGTCTTGTGCACTTGAGCTCATTTGTGATTCATACAGAAACGAAAAACTACCCTGCTAGACTGCGAATGCGACACGAGCGAAAACAATACTTTCAATTTCCACTCATTCGACCGTCAACTCGTTCAGATGAGTTGGAAACGAAATGTATCCATCAAAAATAAATGCTATACAAAAAAATATAACGCACATCGTACCCACTATTTCGTTTCACCGCAGTTGTAAACGAAATCAACTATGTGGGGTTCGTGTGGTGCTTGGGTTTTGGGTTTGGGTGGGATAGAGTGGAAATGAAAGCATGAGTAATTAGGTTGCTTTCACGTTTTACTTCGTTACGTTCTGGAAGGCTATGAACGAAATGGAAAATTTGTATTAAATTGTATTTGATGTTTTGGGTATATCGTATATAGGATATTCTGGGTGGGAAAATGTCATTAAAATATTTTTGAACAAATCTTATCTGAACTTAGAATATAAGTAATTTTTCTGTGGATATATTTGTACATTATATGAAAAATAATTTAATTAAAAATAAAATTCAATGAACTGAACGCCTACACTTTTTGTTGAACATATTGTATTGAGTTTTGTCAATAGGTCTCTCTCTCTCACAATGTTGTGCATCTTTCTCTTTTGTTGAACATGAACACACACACACATACCAATGTATTGGAATTATTCTTTTTAGTCTGTCGTTGGCTCAGCTACAGCACAGTTCTGTCTCGTGTCTTGAATAATAAAACTTTCTTTTGTATTTAATAACAAAACGTGTTAAGTATATTCTATTTCTTATACTATTACAGATATAGAACAAGTGGTAAACGTATAAATCGAACAGGTTATAGGCCCAGTTTTACGCAGTAAAAGTAAAAATAAAAGAAATAAAATTTTAATCGTTTTGTGTGAACGCGGGGATCGTCGCATATCGTCGCATATCAAAGGAGACGCCATTGCTGCAAATTAAATGCGTAGTTGTGTTTGCAATTGAAAAATATTTTTTCGGATAATTGCTGGAGATACTTCGGGAAGCATTAATAATATAAAAGTTTTTTTTGTGTGGCAAAATTGGCATAATGGAAAAGGATATATCTACAATTGAGAAATTTGTCGATCCATCTCAATGGATGATGTGGAAATTTCAAGTGCGAGTAAATCTGATGGCGTTGGAGCTTTATGACTACGTTAATGGAACATCGCGGAAGCCAACTGATATAACCCTTTTGGCTGCATGGTCTAAAAATGATGCTAAGGCACAGAAAGTCATCGTGAACTCATGTGGTTCCAAGGTTCTCATTCATTTGTGCAATTATACAACGTCAAAAGAAATGTGGGATAAACTTCATTCTGTTTACGAGCAAACTAATGACTCAGCCAAGCATCTTTTGGAAGAGCAGTATTACGCATACCAGAAAGATCCAACTCACGATATCGCGACTCATATATCGACTTTAGAAAATTTGGTTCAAAAATTGAAGGTAGCCGGTGTCACCGTAGACGACAGTATGTTGGTCACAAAAATACTCATGACGCTACCAGCAGAGTACCGACATTTTTCTACGGCATGGGATTCAACGGCTAAGGAACATCGAACGATTATCAACTTGACGAATCGACTCTTGGTTGAAGAAAGTCGAATAGGAACTCAAAACATGAATCTGAGTGAAGTAGGAACGAGTGAAGCGTTGCTGGCAAAGCGAAATACTGGTGCGGTCAGACGGCAGATTCAATCCGAGTATAGGAAGAAGGACAAACCAAAGCGACCAGGTAAATGTTTTAAGTGTGGATTAACTGGTCACTGGAAACGCGACTGCAAAGTACAGGCGAAGACAGATGGAGATAAGGCATTTTTCAGCAATATTGTTCAGTCTCTGGGAACAAGTGATGCCTGGTTTGTCGATTCAGGAGCCACTAATCACATGTGCAGACGGCGTGATTGGTTTATGACATTTAATAAATTAGATAAACCAGTCGAAGTTCTTCTTGGTGACGGGAAGCTGATGCATGCAATCGGACGAGGCGATTTGAAGGTGCTTTCATACAATGGGACCAAGTGGATCGAGAAAACAATAAAAAATGTTTTGTTTGCACCGGATCTATTTGCGAATTTATTCTCTTCGACAAAGGCAATGGATAATGGACACACAAGCTGGTCAGATAAAAATTCATTTAAGCTGTTAGATGGTGAAAATGTGGTGGCAGTGGGAGCAAGACAAGGTGGTATGTTTCAAATGCTTTTTAAAATAATTCAGCCGGGGTACGACAGATCGATGGTGGCTATGAAGGGCGAATCGCTTCGCGTTTGGCATGAACGTTTAGGCCATCAAAATCTGGCTCACGTTCGCAGTTTTCTGAAAAGCAACGAGATTGATTTTGTCAACGAAAACTTTGACTGCGATGGCTGTGCATTAGGGTGGCTCGATTTTTTTTTTCAAATTGAATCTTCGGGCACTACCCAAAAGTTGTCTTTATATGTCATGATGTCAGGTAAATTAAAAATTTGAAAAAAAATTGTGATCTTATACTGCCCCAAGGTCATAGAAACTTCTCATGAAACCAGGACAAAACTGGAAGAAAGATTAATTTTTCGCACAAAAAAAATATTTTTTTAGTAGTGGTTTCAATTTTATTATGAAAGATAATTAAGAACACTTAAAGCAAATAACAAAAAAATATTATTAATGAAAAGTTAAAGAAGAATCAAAAAAATCAAAAGTCAAAGGTTAAACAAATAACTACAAAATTTTGAAATCTTTTTTAGAATTAAAAAACGGAATTAAATTATATTTTATGTTTAACTTGTGAAACAAAAGCCATTTTTTAAATGATTTTATATCATTTTTTTTTTTTAAGATTTCTCATATTTCGAAAATCTTTTAGGTCCTTGGGGCAGTATTAAAATTTGGAATTTTTTTAAAATATTTTGGATTCCTATTGAGGGACTCCTATGACATCTTTTCTATATTGCCCGAACAAGATCAAACAAAAAAAATTTTTTTTCATACAATTTTTTTATCAATCGAGCCACCCTACTGTGCATTTGGGAAACAACACCGTTTGAGTTTCAGTATGCGACCGGAGAGATCAGCAAAGTGTGGTGAAATTATCCATGCTGATGTGTGTGGACCTATGGAGGAGGATTCGCTCGGAGGCTCAAGGTATTTTGTACTTTTCAAAGATGATTTTTCAAAGTTTCGTTTTGTATATTTTCTGAAAAATAAATCTGAGGTGATTGCAAAGTTTAAAGTAGTTCTGAAGATGGCAGAGAAACAATGTGGTCATCCTATTAAGATTCTTCAAACCGATAACGGGCTGGAATTCGTAAACAGTCCCTTAAAGCAGCTGTTGGAGGAAAATGGAATTCATCATCGTAGGTCTGTTGCATATACGCCTGAACAAAATGGGTGCGTCGAACGTGAAAACCGAACCATCATGGAATCGGCTCGGTCCATGATTCATGCAAAGGGACTTAGTCCAAAGCTTTGGGCGGAGGCGGTGCAGACAGCTTTTTTTATTCTTAATCGGACGGGAACCAGTACTATAAAGGATAAGACACCATATGAACTTTGGCACGGTAAGCGCGCACAATTTCAACATTTTCGCATTTTTGGCTCTGAGGCTTACGTTCATATCCCAAAGCAAAAACGTCGCAAGTTAGATGCGAAATCAAAGAAATGTGTTTTTGTTGGTTATGATGAATGTCAAAAAGGATTTCGTATGATGGACGAATCAAAATCTATTTCTGTGGTTCGTGATGTAAAGTTTTTGGAAGAGGAACCGTCTACAGCAACTATTATCGAGGAAAATGATGAAATCAGCAATGAACCAGAAAGTGACGATGTTTCCGTAAAGAGTGATCCTGATGAAGCTGACGATCAGCAAGAACTTCAGCATCAGCAAGCTGCAGTAAGAGTACCAGGACAACCTATACCAGAAGCAAAAATTGATGAAGCCAATATATTGGACACACGTCTGCGTAACCGTCAAGGTAATTCAATGGCGATGGCTTTGTTATCAATTACTGAAGAACCCAGATCATATGAAGAAGCTATAAACTCTAACGAAAGCGAGCAATGGTTGAAAGCAATGAAGGAGGAGTTTGATTCACTTTTGAAGAACCAGACATGGACTTTAGTTGAGAAGCCAAAGGACCAGAAGGTTATAGACAACAAATGGGTATATAAAGTGAAGAAGAACCCAGACGATTCCATTGAACGCTACAAGGCGAGACTAGTGTGTCGTGGATTCAATCAAGAATATGGGGTTGATTATTTGGAAACATTTAGTCCAGTGGTTCGCTTCACGTCATTACGAGCAATTCTGGCCATAGCTGCTGAAAAGGGAATGCACATGAAGCAGTTTGATGTTAAAACGGCGTTCTTAAATGGTGATCTAGAAGAAGTTGTCTTCATGCAGCAACCACGTGGTTTCGACGACAAAAGCGGACGCATTTGTAAATTGCTGAAAAGTCTTTATGGTCTGAAGCAGGCTTCGCGCTGTTGGAACCAAAAGTTCAAGTCATTCATCGAACTTTTTGGTTTCAAAGCTTGTGATTCAGATCCATGTGTGTTTGTAAGTCATCAAGAAGAAAATTCCGTAATTTTGGCAATATATGTGGACGATGGGATTGTGACTGGAAACAACAAGGAGAGTGTGGAATCCGTAATAAGACATCTACAGGAACACTTCGAAATCAAAGTAACGAAAGTAGGCTGTTTTCTTGGATTTGAGATTGACCATCAGGCTGATGGTTCCATCTTCATGCACCAAACAGCATATGCCAAGAAGATTTTACAACGATTTCATTTCGAAGGCTGCAATCCAGTATCCGTTCCAAGTGATCCAAACCAAGTGCTTTCAAGTTTTGAGGAGTCGGAGCCAAGCAAGTTTCCATATCGACAATTGGTTGGAAGTCTCATGTATCTGTCCATAGCTACAAGACCAGACATTAGTTATGCCATCGGGAACGTGAGTCGATATTTAGAAAAACCAACGGTGGTACACGAGAATGCTCTCAAGCGGATTTTAAAATATATAAAAGGTACAATCAGCTATGGAATCCTATACAGTGCAAAAGGAAATCATCGTTTGTGCGGATTCAGCGATGCGGACTACGCTGGTGACGTCGACACACGTAGATCAACATCAGGTTTTGTTTTCAAGTACAATGATGGGATTATCAGTTGGAGCAGTACCCGTCAGAAATGTGTCTCACTCTCCACGACAGAATCCGAATACATAGCAGGATCTGAGGCGATAAAGGAGTTAGTTTGGTTACAAAGGCTATTTGCAGAACTAACACCGAACAGCATTAACAAAATCACAACGTTCTTCATGGACAACACTAGTGCTATTCGCTTAATAAAAAACCCCGAATTTCATCGACGCAGCAAACATATTGATGTTAGATACCACTTTATACGGGAAAAATTTGAAAAGGGTTGCTTCGACTTGCAGTATGTATCAACAACAAACATGATTGCAGACGTCTTAACTAAGGCTCTACCAAGAGAGCGGTTCCAGTTCCTACGAACGTTAATGGGAGTTTTTTTTTGAAAACTAAATTTTGTTTTAATTAACGTGTGATGTGTTTTGTAACGTAATGAAATTTTTTCTTGAATTTTTATAGTTGACAAAAAGTGGGAGTGTTGAACATATTGTATTGAGTTTTGTCAATAGGTCTCTCTCTCTCACAATGTTGTGCATCTTTCTCTTTTGTTGAACATGAACACACACACACATACCAATGTATTGGAATTATTCTTTTTATTCTGTCGTTGGCTCAGCTACAGCACAGTTCTGTCTCGTGTCTTGAATAATAAAACTTTCTTTTGTATTTAATAACAAAACGTGTTAAGTATATTCTATTTCTTATACTATTACAGATATGGAACAAGTGGTAAACGTATAAATCGAACACTTTTTACTAACACGTCGCCACTGATGAGATTGACAGCAACACCACCTAGGTAAACCCAACCTTGAGACAAAGGACATATTTGACAGTCGACTCAAAGATACTTGGGTTCATCACTAAGTTCGGTATCATGAGCAAGCTCTAATAGGAGGAAATCACAATAGCCCCATTTGTGGTCGCAGTGATAGAAAACTACTTGCTCCCAGTTCCCCGGAAAAATGGAAATCTAAATTCAAGACCAGAAAATTGACTGCGAACTGTATAGAGCTCTCAAAATTATTCAAGTCTAGCTGGTGAGTATGAACGAAGCCCGTAGCGTCCCGCTGTCCAGACTCAAGACTTAATACACGCAAGACCAACAATACTAAAAAAAAAAAAAAAACGCATTGGGTAGTTTGATGTTCAACCTAGTTGACGCAGTCTTTTTTCTCAAATAATTCTCTCGCGAAAGGCTTACCTACAAAGCTTCAACAGCGCTTCAAGTAGCCTTGTAGATAGATATCAGTTCTGAAAATAAATTCGAGCAAATTGACCTTTAGCTTAAATTTTTGACACAAGTCGGCAAAGCACGTTTTTGTGCGCATTTTGATAACGCGACACGAGACAGTAAAAGTGACTACAAGCTTGTTGCCCCGTAGACGTCATAGGTTATAGCAGATGATTCAAGCATGGTAGGGCCTGACTTTCAATGCTTGCCTTGGACTCAGCATCATAAACCCTTCACGTGGTGCTACGTCAAAGTCCTGTCAATTACTTTCTGTAAAGCTGCACATCTTCCCCCAGCTGTATATAAAAATTTCATTGAAAAAAGTCGTTTCAATCGTTATCGAAACATAAGTATTGACTCCTTTTGGTGAAGCCTTTGATGGAATAGTTATAATTATAACTGGTGAGGACTGGTTGAGGTCCAGGTCCACACCGGACTGTAGCGAGCCAAGTAAGTAGGTACACAGTTCAGAAAAATTGTTGGGTATAGGTATCGCAATAAATCGGCTCTTTGTCGAAAAACTTTCGTAGACCTTCATCTGAACTCGTGCAAGATTTATGTCTCGTAAAAACTAAGACGTATACGGTCCACTGACCAATTGGAAAGCCGCATGACAACCAATAACTGTGATGAGCATTTTGGCAGCCTAATAGGTATAGTCTCGGTGAAAATGGTATATAGTTCTTTGGGGGAGAGGAAATAATCACAAGGAATGTAAAAAAGTTTTAGGTTCCTTACTTCTTCCGGCATGGTATACGGAGGTGACAATGGCTTCCGGATACGATAACGTGGGTTGTATGTGTAGGTATACCTACCGACTCCGATCAAACAAATAAAAAAAAATAAAAATAAATTTACAGTTGACGCAACAGGTCCGGAAGGACTCTATCACTGGCTTCTCACAATCATTCGTTTTATGTGAGTTTTTTTCATTCTTGGGATAAATGGAAGGGATCTACAATTTTATGCCGATTCCAAACGGCTGTTTGAGAAGCTCTTTTAAGACATTTGTACTCTCGGATGTCTGTCAGACGTTCGCGAGAGGTGGCGTAGTGGAAAAAACCCTTATTTGGAATTTGGGTTTTTGCGGGATTCGAACCTGGGACCCCTCGCTTAGTAGTCAAACACACAAACCACTAAGCCACTGCGCTGGATGAGTTGCACTCAGGTTCAGTTGTCTCACAGATGATTTGAGAGGGTTGCGATGATCCCCTGTTGAACATTTCAAAACCGACCTGCAGATTATAAACCTTGCAAACCGATTATTGAGTTATTTTCAAAAAAAAAAAAAAAAAAAAAAAAGATGCACTTGCCAATCTCGGTCCTGCGTCGATTCAGAGGCGCCCTTCTATACCTACTCAACCTCTTAAATACAATAGATATGCAAATCAACCACTACTCCCAATCCGAGATCCCAAAAAAGGGTCCATCGGCTAGCACAATTCGCCTGCAACGGAAACGTCAGAGCTGCCATACAATTTGCCATTTTTTTTTTCGCAATTCGGCCTCTTCAATCCCTGTTGACATTTATGCAAATTCGCGAGCAAACGACACACACGCGCCCATAATAATCACCCTGGATCTTCCGCTTATTATTTGGACCAAAAAAAAAAAAAAACCCTACCAGTCAATATAAAGTAAGAAGCAGAGAAAGTGTCAGCACGCCGACACTTTAGTCAGTACAGTTTTTTTTTGGTTTCTGTTATTTCTGCCTCACGTCACTGCGCCGCGATTGTGTGGAAACATAAGCCCTCGCCTAAGTATGTGCGAAAATGTATCACAAAGTCAACACACTTTTGACGGCCACCGCAATAAAGCAGAGAAACGACCGAGATGCCTTCTGTGACTTAAAAAAAAAAAAACTGCCTTCCAGACTTGACACTTGACTTACTCATCTCTGGGTTGTCGTAGCGTTCCTCCTGGTTCTGGTTCCTCTGAGCAAACTTTTATTTCAGTTCAGTAATCGAATTAGCTCAGCTTTTCGCATTCATTTTCGTTTTCTTTTGTATTGCATCGTCGTCGCGGTTGTCGTTTTTTCTCCTTTCTCTCTCTCTCCCCTCACATCATCCACGAACCAGGCAAGACGCAAGAGGTAGAGCGTAGAGGGTAGAGGCTAGAGGCAAGCCCTCTTCTACGCCGCTTCGTCGTGTGTGAGAACAACTTAATAACCATGTTCCGTGCTCACCCATTCATACGCCTGTTTAACCATTTAGGTGTGCAACACGAGAGGAAAAATTTAACAAAAAAAAAAAAAAAACAACACAACCACTCACTGGATGCGTATAATAGGCCGGCATTCTCTTTTGTGCCAAGTTAATTGTGTTTTCTTCTGTATTGCCCTCCTCCGTAACTGTTTTGCGTTGACCATGAGAAGGCAAATGTTCATCCATCATCTTTCTAGGCGGACCCGACCATTTGGGGTCAATTCCTTTGCTAATGAGTTTACTCTTTGACAGTTGTTGCAGCAGTGTCAAGCGAAAGACAAACTGAATACCGTTTGACATTTCCTGTATCAGTTTCCGAACCGGTCTTACGTGACACTTACCGTATTCGTTTTCGATTTGAAAAACCTCCCGTTGGGTAATAATTTCCCTCCCTATTCCGTTTAGTGTACACAGCCACACGCATCCACAGTCATCATCATCGTCGTCCCTCTAAATTGTTATCGTTCCTAATCGTACAGCTGGCAGTGGTTTAAAAATCCTGCTGCTGTTGCTGCAAATGGGGTGGTGCAAACGGACGAGGAAAAAAGTCCTCGAAACACAAAAGAAGCAAAATGAATGAAAAAGTCGCTGCGAACCCTTTTTCGTGTCAAACACACGGTGTCTTCGAGGTTGGCACCACTGCGCTAAAAGGAACATAACCCCAAAAGGGACACACAAAAACGAACAGGGGAGTGACAGCCACTGACAACAACTGACGAGTGAGTTTGATTTTCCTTTCCATGAGGATGTTCTTAGTAGGTAGCCATGCATTGAGTGGTTGTTTTGTTGGTTCTTTTACGGGAGGTGGGTAAAGGTACTTTTGGGAAGTTTTCTTCGTCAATTTGTTGGAGAACATCTTCGATGTTTGTATCTTATCTCAATTTGTTCAGGTTGTGAAGTATCGAGATGATGTCACATCCATGTGAGGCAAAGAAAACAGCGAGTTGTGTTTTGTTATCTATACCAACAGCCACTTAAGTTTTTTGTGTGTGTTTATTGATTTTCAATAAATTACAAATCAATCATATCGAGAGATAAGTTTTGAAAAGGTGGGAATGCTTAAAATAGGTATCGACCTATTCGAGAAGGCCTATCGAGTAGTTAAGGTTATGTTTACGACAGGTGATAGTGATATAGGAGTGGCTGGCTGAGCAAACGCAAAACAATTTGATTTTTTTCAGTTTTTTTATTCCCCAGTTTTTCTATCACATAAAGGTTGCAGTTGATTACAAGCTCCGGTGTAAAGATGTCTTTGGAACTAGATTCAGGTGCATAACATATAGAACAGACATGGAACTCCTTGGGAGGTGTGAAAGCGTTAAAGGTTCGCCTTTCTAGGAAAAAAAGTATTTAAAGATCTAGATCTATTTAACGAAATCTAGATCTATCTTAAGAAACTTCTTTGTGACTCAAAGTTAGGTGTTTCAGTAAATTTTAAAACGTTTCTGAAAAGATAATAAAAAAAAGTAGGTGGCGCAACAGGTCCGTAGACACCCTAGGCCTAGCTTCTCACAGCCATTCGGTTTGTGTGTTTTTCGTTTTTGGGACGAATGGAAGGGATCTTCAATTTTACGCCAAGTCCAAGTGGCTATTCGATAAGCTCTTTGATGACAGTTATACTCTTGGATGTTTGACAGACGTTCGCGAGAGGTGACGCAGTGGAAAAAAAACAACCTTAAGATGGAATTTAGGATTTTTTTTAGGGAACCTGGGATCCCTCGCTTAGTAGTCCAACACAGTAACCACAAGGGACTGCTAAGGACGCTTATTCGTAATATATTAAGTTCCATTTCTATTGACAGAAGGGTTTTCAAAGAGACTGTTACTTCTTAATACTACAATTAAGCTGCAAAGGCAACGCTGTTTTATTTCTTAATTATGAACACTTTTAGGTTTAAACGAAGCATTTTCTTTAAAGCGTTGATCCCAAGCAAGCTGTACAGCGACGTCGCGTCGACTAAGTAAAACTGCACATTGGACGTTCCGACTGGAGTCTCCCTTTCTTACACTCGTAGAAAAGATCTACGCTGTAAAAGAAGACCGCACCAAAAGTGAAATGATTTTAAGACGAATATTGAACAAATTTCAGACGGGATGCCGGAGGCTGCTAGCGTTGGTTTGACTGCTTCGTCTGTCAGAAGAAAAACCGCCACACGGTCCTGTCATCCTTGGCAACCTTTCTCATACCCACTATCAGGGCTGGCAGAGTTATAGGTTAGGGTCCCTTCACGGACTGCGAATACGTATTGGACGATTTGCTTGCTACTTACTTAGGTGGTGCTGCAGTCCGGGGTGGACCTGGCCTCAACCAATATTCCTCTCCAGTTATCGCAATCTGTAGCTAACTGCCTCCAGTTGCGCACTATTGCACGCAGTAATAATTCTCCTGGTATTTGCCCGGTCTAGAATTTTCTGGCCACCTTCCCTTTCCCTCATTCATGTGGTATCACAATCAGTTCTGGGTTTGGGTTAAGTATGCCCTTCAAGAGCCTACCTAACCATTGAAACGATCGTCATTGGGTCAGCATGTACAAAAGTTTGATCTGTTAAATTCGCACGAATTTCAGACTGACAAATTCGGTGATTTGCAGATTATGTATCTTGATTTCAGCAGCTTTCGCAATGAGTCCGGCTTTAAAGAGAGCTTGTGTTCAACTTCCCTTGTACGGCAACTAAAAACCGGCAAAAAAAGATAAGTAAACCTGGAAGATAGTTGAAGACACATTAAGTGGGTGTTGGATGCTCGACTCTGTGACTATGCCGAACCAATTAAAAGGCGCAAGTAGTCTAGGGACAGTTAACACTGTTTAAAAGGCAAATCGAAGAAGCATATTTCACCCCAAAAACTGACTTAAAAAGTAGACGGATCGGTGTTTAAATAGTTTAAGCATTCCTTTACTTTAGAAGATGTTTACAGTTCGGGGCTCGATTACAAGTGCGTGCAATACTCCCTCTCTATCGAGTGTCCAATCCCATCTACACATGGTTGACTACCAGACACCAGACGTCTACAATGTATGGCGATGGGTGCAAACAATCGCAGACACATAAGTCAACCGCAAGTAATCCTTACTCTCCCTTCTCTTTAATTTACGAGTCTGTAAAGGACACCAACAGTACCCCAACAATAAACACGAGGGCATTTAGTAAAAGACAACCAGATTCTTTCTTTTTTTGTTTCGAACTTATGAAATAAAAGGATACCTATACTATATGCGTGTGAGTTCATGTAAGTCCACCGTCGCTTACTCTATTCAGGATATCCGTCCGGAAGTTTGCGTGAGTCCGGCGTAGGACAGCTTTTAACACGAGATACATGCGAGCAAAACAATCTCATTTACATGTACATGATGGAGGAACTATACTCCTGGAATCCGCACTTAATGGCAGGATGTTGTCGGCCTTTTTTTCCTCTCCATAAAGAGTGAGGTGAAGGTTCCAATTATCCGGCATCGAAGCATATGTACTTAACGTCCTAGTTATGTACGGCGTTGGGGCGTAGCACGGGTGAAACACGGCCTCTCAGGGCGGAACGACTTTGGAATTTATGCTAAATCAATGAGAGACCCGTCTGTTTGCAAGGGAATTTGGGGAAAAACAAAAAATTAATAGATGGGGGAGGTTTTAAAAGGGCGCTCACGCTCATCTTGTAGGTTTGAACATAAGAGAAAAAAAATGAAACTTTTCCAGCTCTATAGACTTTTGGAGATGGACAATCCCCTGCGTTACTATTTCACAACGTTAAGAAAAGGTAGAGGAGACAGGAAAGGAACTTCCTTCAGCATATTTACAGTGGAATACAGCGTGTTACAGTTGAAGGCGTCAAGCTACCGTCTGGATATGGAAGCATTGTCAGTGCTTCTTTTAGAGAAGTATTTAGACAAAAGATCGAAGCTTAGTTAATCAGCTTGCGCTAGTTTTTTCTTAACCAGACTCCTCATAAACCTGTTCTCTATAACTTAAGGTAACCTTTTCAGAGTAACGTTGTTGTAAAAAACTAAAAAAGCAAGCGTTAAAAAAAATTGCAACACCTTCTATAGGCTTCAAAAAACCTTCTACCAAACCGGGATTTCTATAAAGGAAGGACGTATCGATCAGTGTAATGATTTTTAGGGTTCAATACCTACTCTCGGTCTTCTGAAGCGCACAAACGGTGTTACAATTATTGCAACGCTTTAAAGAGTCCATTACTCCCAAGCTGCTGAAACGACAATTTTGAAGTTTTCAAAATTGTGCTCTGTTCTTTTTTAATTGCTTATAGAACCGTTAAGTTAACCATCGGCATTTTGGTAGTAGCTTTTGTAAAGAGTTATACCCCATTAACACGCACCGAAAACCGTGTTTTCGTCGAAAAAATACCCAACACCTTGGAGTTCTTTTACCTGTAATAACTCCTAAATTTATTTGGAAATTCTTGGGACTTATTTCATTTTCTTTTTCTTTTCGATTTAATTCCTTTGCAGTGAAATTGTAGAGCCACTTTTTTTGATGTGTAAACATCTATGCGCGCGTTATTGGTATCTGGTGGAGTAATTCCAAACATATAACTGCTGGGACGGAAATCACCCGTACAATATGCAATGCAAGCCGAATGAAATTCCAATGAAACTTTCATTTCCTGTGTAACAGCAAACGGGTATTTTCCACTGCATAATTTTAGGAGTGTTTGTTGATATGTAAACATCAGCAACAGCGAATTTTTGACAGCTTTAACGTTGACTTCGCTGTCGATGTTGCTGTGCTAATGTGTTCAAAGTAATTAAAATACATTGGTTCTAAAAAGTTGTGAAAGTTACTGTTGCTGTTGCTGTGTTAATCTGTTTCTCGCATAAAGAAAATGTCGTAGACCAGGACCCGTACAGTATGCAATGCAAGCCGAATGAAATTCCAATGACACTTTCATTTATTGTGTAACAGAAAACGGGTATTTTCCACTGCATAATTTTAGGAGTGTTTGTTGATATGTAAACATCTAAGTGCGCGT
Source organism: Cheilosia urbana (assembly GCA_946477585.1). Taxonomy (NCBI): domain Eukaryota; kingdom Metazoa; phylum Arthropoda; class Insecta; order Diptera; family Syrphidae; genus Cheilosia; species Cheilosia urbana. Next base: position 8,960,786 of record OX297854.1, on the reverse strand, counting down.
TGTTTCGCTGTTCGATTTCACTGTTTAATACACTGATTATAATTCATTCAGTTGTGACTCCTTAACCTCAACTGTCATCCAAGTCGCATCTGTAGGTAACTACATGCATTTCAATAGTAAAACGCAGAAAAATACAGGAAAATACGTAATTGGTACAATTCCATATTTCTGACAATAATGCAATGTTTTGCCGTCAATGAAGATGCATTAAAATATTTTCAGATATGGGAAAGACAGATGCAGAACGTGAAAAAAGATAACAGGACGTGTTTACGTGCAAGTAAACCTCTGAAACCTCAGGAAGATTATCATCTTTTACCAATGATCATAAGCGGAGACTTCAATATCAATTTTGCAACTCCAGAAGCTCAACCATTTATTGATTTTATGCAAGATAAATTTAATTTTCAAATGAACTCCAACCAGAAAATTTCAACAACAGGATATGGAACAACCATCGATGCTGTCTTCCAGCGTAATCTAGATAGATTACAGTCTCGAATGTACATTTCTTGCTTCAGCGACCACAATCCGATTGTATCTATTCTATCGAAACTAGCACAGAACGAATAAATTATTGTTTTTTCATAATATATCAAGAATACGGTTATTACAATTCCCTCTTTTCTCAATGACGTGTATCAAGCCACACACATACCGCACGCACGGTGTTTACACATACACATTTTTCGGGACTGTTGGATACAGTCGCACCAATTTTTTTTATAAAGTTTTGGATTTATAACACTCTTTAGTAGGTATTAGGAATCATTTCGGAGTTATATCAAAAGCCATGCAGATGAAACAAGTGCAAATTAGGACTTATAGTATATTTTCACCGCCCTAAATTCATCGTTTGAATTCAACATTTCATTCCAAATATCCTGCATTTGTAAGTTGTCAATCGAACAAAGCTCTTTACAAATTCCGCATGTCATTTAATGACTTTTCAGCCCGTTGACAAAAAATAAAACAGCAGTCAACAATTCAATCAATCAAAATGTGTTAAAGATATATTGAATATGTCTAAATTAGCACTTTAAATGCATATAGCTAAAAAGATAAATTAGTCTCAACCACTTCTGATTTCTAAACGATAAAAAAAAAAAACACTAATCAATTCAGACAGTAGCTGTCATTTGAAATGTTGAAGTTTCAGTGGGACCGCAAAATTGGATTTCGAATTTGGATTGTGACTTATTTCAATTTTCTTTAGAACTTGTTTCATTAAAAAAGTTTGGAGTTATTGCACTTGTTATTAGAAGGTCCTTCGTGAGGAAATATTTCACACCGGTTTTACTAGTTTTCGTTTGACGTTTCAATCAGCTGTGCGACTTTAGAGTCGTGAAACTTCTGTGTAAACTATTGTGTTTACAAATATCGATCGCATTAATTAATAAGTAAAATGAATTCAGAGCATTTAAATATAATATTAGAACATCAGTTAAGTGTGGAAAATGATTTTAAGTTGTGAGTTGTGACTTCCGTTCGGTCAGCTGTTCTGCTGAATTTGCTGAACATTCCAAAAAGTGTGTTTGTTTCAACAACCCAATGATATGAAGCCGTTTTCGTGGAAAAACGAAAGGTTTTAAAAACTTGACCAGTGAACCCATCAATTATTAGTCAGTTATCATTAAATAATAAAATTTCTCTCTTAATTTGTAGTTAATGCTGAATTTTTCTACTTTAAATATTGGCCCGGACTGTAGCGCCACCTAAAATAAGGAAGTAAGTAAATATTTGGTTTTTTTATTTTTGTATATATCTTCTATATATCTATATACAAGTTGAGCCTTAAAATTAAACTTAGCACATTTACCGATTTTAACAAAACTTTCACACACCTTTGGTATCGACCTATATATGGTTTTTGTTAAGTTTGGTTGCAATCGGAAAATTTGGGATAGGACTATTTTGGACCCGAAAGGTGGCGCTGTCGTCGATCTCCTAAACAAATCAACCGATTTCAATGAAACTTTGTGGCTCTGTATGGTTTGTTACAGTTGGATAGATAGGACACTATTTTGGTATGGTTGGTTCAATATAAAAAAAAAAGATAGTTTTTGACCCGATAGGTGGCATTTGTAAAAGATAAGCGGGATAGGAAAACAGGTTGTAGCAACTCTCATTAAAAAAAAAACGGAAAATTCAAATACTATAATTGAAATTATAGGACATTTGGTACTTTGCGAATGTAAGGGAGGCTGACGTCCGTATGTGCCCTCATGACTCAGGAATGGATCGTGCTTGGTGGATTCGGGATACCTATTGACCCAAGGAAGGACATTATGCTATACCTTTAGTCCTGAAAATAAAAGTTTAAGCGGATGAGATTGAGGATACAACTTAGTATGGAGAACCGCACTTTAAAAAAAATAGATTGAATAGAAAAACGGGTAGTGTCACTTTCAAAAAAAAAAAAAAAAAAATTATTTAAAATGTTTAATCTTTAAATTATGTTGATGTGCAGGGCTTACCTCTACACAATTTGAAATTGAAAGTCGGCAGTTATAATTTTGTTGCGCAACCTCAATCGAGTGATCGCGTTTGATTTGATTGTGAAGTAAAAGGTTTTTCAACAGGGACGCTACAAAAGTAGAGCGACAGGGACAGCAAACGACGCCGAATTTCTTGCCGCTCTTTTGACATTTCTCTTCAGTAAGGTTTGTCATTTCATGATGGAAAGATATACGAGCCAACAACGAGTCGAAATTATTAAAATTTACTACCGAAATTTGGAGTCAGTCAGCCAGAAATGAGCATGACGAATGTCTTCGTCAATAAACAAAATATGCGGTATTGGTCAGGCAGCATTCCACACGTACTCCATGAGTCATCATTGCATCCCGAACAAATTACGGTTTGGTGTGGTTTATGGGCCGGCGGCGTCATTGGGCCGTACTTCTTCCGTGATGATCAAGACCGGCACGTAACTGTGAATGGGAATCGCTACCGTACAATAATAATCGAATATTTTTGGCCCCAATTGGATGATATGGACTTGGAGGACATGTGGTTCCAACAGGACGGCGCCACAAGCCACACAGCGAATGTCACAATCAATTTATTGAAAACCAAGGAAACCGCTTTATACATCGTGTTCCGTAAAGGACTTTAGTCAAAAATCGGAAGGTTGACTGACACGAACGAATTTCAGTAGCATGCGCATATTCGGAATTACTATTTTCATTACATTAACAAATTTGGGCGGAACGAAGTTCGCCGGATCAGCTTGTGTATTTATGTTTTTGGTCTAATAGTTTATTGCCCTGGGGTTTTGAAGGTTATTAAGTTTCTTTATAAAATCTTAGAGAGCCTAAAATGGAAATAAACAAATAAACAATTTTTGTAAAGCTTTGCAGAACCTACAACCTCCGATCTTTTCTTGTCAAGTATTAGCTGACATACTTGCTTTCGACGCAGAGACACAAACGCCTCTTCAACGTTGACGACATTTTCTGCATTAAATCGAAGGTCCCCTCAATGAGTCCCGAAAATAAATCGCAAAATTTTTTGAAAAGCTATTCCTAAATTCCTATATGGAACTGTAACTATTATTTCCATCGTGCTCTCATAGTTGAGTGTATGGATAGTCGGCCAAAATAAGCACCATCAATCCTTAATGACGATTATAATTGAAATTCAAACGAGGTCTATATAGATCTACCTCTACCTCGACTCACACTTGTGACACAATCACTGCCAACGTCCCACTTAAGACCACTTCTACCTGGATCAGCAAACACTCCACTGGCTAATTGGGTACTTTATTAGGTAAGTGGTGATTTGTGTCCATTAATGTCATACGTGGGCACTGTGTCGATGAATCAATCTCCCACGACTTGCGGCACATTTATATACTTTCGCTCTACATCCTCGCTTGCTATCATCCTCCTCAATATATATGGTTGGCCATAATTATAACCAATTTGATGGGAAAACCTCGACAACTGCTGGAAGGATAATCTATGTTCAACTGCCGCCAACAACACCAGATTGTGTGCATAAGAATCTCCGCAAAACATTAAAACAATTAATGAGAGGAAGCAGATTCTCAGCACCTAAACTGGTGCCCAACTAGGGACCAAATTGAAAACCAAACAGTAAACCCCCTCCCCGCACCACACAGAAAACAAGTCCGCACTCACTATACTAATAGCCAAGTACCGTTGCCGGAAAGGCAACCCTTTTCCGCCTTTTTGCTCCCATTTTGCTGGCCGCCATCCTTTCAGCGCATTTCTCCTCTCGGTTAGACACACACACACATATATATATATATTTTATGTACACACAACAGATTGTTGCCATTACACCCAGAAGACATTTAGACCTTGTCAAATTAGCCTCGAAGCCCAAAAAATGGTAAACAAAACAGCCCGCAAATAACCGACCTAAACAACACATTCTAAATAGCCATGAATAGCTGACGCACACATACACACGACGGTCTACTGGATAAAGGAGACTGCGGGAAGCAGGACTGACAAACTGAAAAACTGAACAAAAAGAAGAAAGAAATCATAAAAATACCAAACGAAACCCATAATCATAAATAAAAGGAGAATAAAAATGAACGGACCGACATCCGACACACATATAGCGATAGCAGCAGCGGTGGGCATGGGCATGGGCATGGGCATGCGAAGATGAAGAGAAATGAGAACGAGGACAATCCAAAATAATAATGAAATCATTGTCATTTGGAGAGATGAATAGGTATGGGGGAGGCGACAGGCGACAGCCCAATAGGTGGCAAACAAACCGAGTGCGGGGCATTCTACGAGAAGATACTTATATCCTTAAGGAGTTGTCTCACAAACAAACATATGTACAACATCCACTGTAGGTACAGTGTGTACAGTGTACACATTCCAGTTTCAATTTGATGAAGAAGAATCTATAGAAGAAGGTAAGAAAAAAAAAACACACACATACACCAGAGAAAAGGTTAGCAGGGAACCAGAAACAGAAGCAGCAGAACCAACGTAGCCCGCAAGCACACTACACACTAGATACGAGTATTTTTTCCGTTCCTATTTTTTCCTTTTTTTTTTTTTTTTGATTTTTTCTGCTTAGGTAAGCTCTAGTGCCAGATTTTAGCTCGCAGAAGGACTTTCCCTTGATTTTTTTTTGTTCCCCCTTTTCTTCTGTTTCTCGATGTGAAAGCCTCATCGTGCCCGTTCTTCATCCTCCTTTCCTCCTTCTCTGGCAAATGTTCATGGTGTTGTAGCGGATTTCTATCCAGTGGCAAAAAAAAAAAAAAAAAATCCGCTGTGTGGTGGTGGGAGGACAAAGGGAGATGTGCCTGATTTTCATAGAGCAGTTTTGTCAACTATTGATAGTGTACTCTCTATGAGATTGAAGGGGGATTCTCCGGTGCACTCCACTCGCCCACTGTCGCCCCATGGAACACGAGAGTGGGTGAAGGTTCAGTGAACTACAACGAAAGAAATTCATCTTACTCCTGGCGAATGAATAGAGCGCCCCACGGTGACAGCAGGATAAGGGTGGTGTCGGTGTGGTGGCAACCTGAATTAATTTTGGCCTGTAATCCAACAGCAGTGTATAGCACAGCAGCCATTTATTGATATTTCATGTTTGCAATGTTGCCGAGCGGAGGGCGGTTGAATGTAAAACTCAATATACATTGGATTGTGTTGCAATATGGGCTAAAAGTAAATAGAAAGCCAGTAAGAGGACATATGTAGTGTAAGTGCTTAGTGTATATCCGATATCAGGGAATGGGCGGTGAATTTGATTTTCCTTTCAACACCCACAGGTTAAACAGTGCTCGAGCTGACGTGGGAGTGTTTATGAATAGAATGGCGATGGCAGGATGATGGTGGAATTCCATATGCGGTGACTGGAGTGTCGCAAGGCGGTGTTTTGTCATCGGCACTGTTTTTAAACGAATATTGATGTCCTGGGGGGCTTGGCTGGGGGAACGATGACGGCAATTATAGCACGACAGACGATTAAGGAGCGATGTTTGAGCAGAGGTCACGATATTTGCCGCTGAGGGAGTGATAGTGGTAGCTGTGCAGGTAGATGGAGGCAATTGAACCAATGTAGAGTGGGATATTTGATTTATGAGTATAGTCAGGCTATTCTTACGCTCGGACGAGTTAAACGATTTCCCCACAAATGGCTGTAAGTAAAAATATCGCGAGTAACCCTCCGTTGGGGTAGTGGGAGCATGTACATGTACACCCTTTAAAATCACCCTCTACACTCGCGGTGAGCTGATAAACTTGCAGTGTAAGCTGACATTTTTTAAAGGGATAGATCGTCTTCTTTTGCACGAGATGTTTTTTTTTTTAAACGAGTGCGTTCGTTTGTTTGGTGTCTTTTCTTGGTCTCTGCGGAGCTTCTGATTAAATATATAAACTAAGGGAGGCAGAAGACCGGAGAAGAGAAAGGGCCTGCCTTAGGTGGAAGTGGTCCGCAAAATCGACCAACTGTGAGTGCACAAATTGGAACGAATATCGGCTGAGGTCCGAGTCTACTCTATAAGAAATTAGCCAGGCTGTCTAAGCAAAGAAAGGTTGTGCCATTCAGCGTTCCCTTTCCCAATTCAGTCCTAAAAACGTGTAGGTTACTCTTAACTATTGCACTATACATTTATCACGATAGCTAAAACTTTTGTGGTCAAATGAATTGGTGTCACCTCTCTGACACCCAACTAAAGCCTGTCGATGTTGATTTTTGCTAAGCGCGCCTCTTATTAAAGTCAGAAATTTTAAGAAGACCTCGTGTAGTAGGTATACCCAAGGAAAGCATAAACTGTATCGAATAGTTCAAAAACTTACTCGAAAGATGAAGAGTTCTTTGAATGTGAATGACTTTGGCGCCAAGACAGAACAGATCGCATTTCAAAGAGGTCACAAGTTCTCTTTGAGGTTGAACAATAAGCATCCGGCAGCATCATATTTTTACCAAGCAGCTAATCGGCTGGTGGGAGCTATGTAAGTTGGCTCTGTTAAACCTAGGTAAATTCACCAAAGAGTTTTCGACCACTTCCGCTTCTGGTAAAAGATCGGGAACTTTTAAGCCACAGAGACACCATTTATATCATTCTTTAAGCCATCGGATGATATGCAGTCGGGGGTTTACTTTGAAACCCTAGTAGTCTACAAAAGGTCCTCTTACACCGGCTTACTTCCCAACCAGTGCTACGCTACATTTCTGTGTGAATAAAGGTATCGGCTACACCAAATGTTTCAGTGGTTAACTGGGCTTATCCAACTGCCTCCAGTTGCACACTCCAAGTCGAAGAATTTTGTTTACTTAAGAGTTTAAGTCTTCTTCTTCGATGTTGACGCTCTGGGGTTCCGATATTGACTCTAATTGATTTCCTTAATCTACAAACTTCGTAGTGCGGACATTAAATCGATGAGTCCATTACGATGATAGGCGCTGTCGGTTTAATATCGATACAAATTTGCCAACGTCACATGTCCTGCGTGTTTAACGCTTATATTATAAAGCAAAATTAAAATTTGCTAACGCGTTTTCAAAGAAAAATGGTTCAACGATGCCTCCACTCCAAAAACGCCACACTTTGTGGATACGTTTTGGTACTAAACAATTACTCATGGACTTTCTGAAGCCCGAACTGGGCAATTTTAACGACCATAAGTGGTAAATAAAACTCACCGCTGAAGTACTGAAATTGCAAACTGTAGCTAAAAAAGTTTTTTAAATGTTGGCTCAACAATGAAAAAGCGTTGTTCTATTGTACATCGCTCCATTTTTAATGGGCAGCACTTTACCGCACAAAAATAGTGAAAATTTCAAATATTGCGCGGATTGTTATTAAAAATGGATCAAAGGCGAAAAAAATATTTCCAAAACCAGAGCCTGTTGCAGGCGTCAAGAATTAAAAAAAAAACGACACATGCTCAAAAATTGACCCTAATCGAGCCCGAAAAATGGGTTGAAACTAACTTTCTGTTAAAAAAAAAAACAACGAGTAGATACTCGTTAAAAATTAACGAGGTAAAAAGGGTTAAAAAGGTTGCATTCTGTTAAAGAAAACAGGTAATTTATCAGTTGTTATCAACAACCGAGAACATTTTTGCAATTTTCTTACGACCGAGAAAGTTTGGACGGAAAATCGATAAACCGATTACTTTTAACCGTGTTTGCATAAACAAGTTGACTCTGTTATTTTGAATCCACTTACTCAGTAGGAGTAGTATGGCTTAGTACTTTTTAACCGAAAGTTGGTTGAATTTAAATATAAGTGGTTTTTCTGCGTTTAGATGCTAGAGCTGTTTCAACTTATTCCTAGGGCACGGGTGGAAATTCTGCTTTCAAAATTCTGCTTTGCAACATTCTGTCTTCTCACAAAATAGTTCTGCTTTACAAAATTCTGGTTTTCAGATTTTAAGCAATAATATTCGGATTATTTTGCTTTTTCCCGACTAACAAATGTAAACGACGAGAAACAAAGAGATTAAAAAAAAAAAACAATTTTAAATTTAGAACAAATTAAAATTAAAAAGGAACAAGAAAAGAAAGATTCAATTAATATTGACAGACAATTTTAATAAATAAAAAAAAAAACAATGCGCCGTACTAATAACAAATTTTAGATTCGACTTTAAATTAACGGAAGCTCACAATTGCGAAATTTGTATGGAAAATATAGCCACTGTGAACAACTAAAATTTAGAGTCGAAACTAAAAATGTTTATCGGTAAGACCCAATATCTATTGAACAAAAATATTAAAAATTAAAAAATAATGCGAAATTTAATTGGGAAAAAAATGAAGCAGTCAGAAATTTTAACTTTTATTCCGCCGTTGTGAGCCCTCACAAGTCACGAACTCCTTGTGAGGTTGATTTCTTGTGAGGTTTGTTGTGATTCGATAATTCTCACAACAAAATTCACCTCAGCATGGTTAATTTCAAATTGGCAACAAATATTCAATAAAAGTCCGAGCTCGTACACGAAGCTAGTGAAAATATATAATATATAATTTTTTTTTTTGGAAATATGAACACAGAAATGTTTTAAAACTGAAGGATAAAAATCAAGACATTTGTCACAAATCAAATTCCCCACCTTCCTTAGTTTTTTGTTGTATACAAATGTACGAAATGGTTATAAATGTATCATAAAATGCCATGTTCAGGTCATTGTGTTTGGAAATAGGGAACCAGGATCATCAAATGGAATAATGATTGTCACTTGTGAGCTGTTCTGTTATTATGGTTTTGAATTTTGTGACCTGCTCTTATAGATCTCAAATTCGAATGGTTTTGTGAGTCTAACAAGTTGTGAGTGTGCTGACAGAATACGAAAACCTCACAAAATCAATTTCACCTCACGTCGTGAGGGTTTTTTGATTTGTAAAGGTATCAGTGACGTTTGCCAGAATCGGGCTGATAATTTCGTTTGTTTTCTTTTTATACTTCTACTAATAAATGAAAAAATATATTCTTACGTATCTTATAAATTTAACTAACATACGACATCACATACCTAATAATTCCTAATTCCTAATGTTTGAAAATTATTACTTTTTGAAATTTCTAAAGGTTTTTTTCTTTAAACCAAAGGTAAAAGCCTCATTTCGGCAACGTAAAAGGACAGCCGAAATGTTGTTTAATCATAATGCCTTCGAGAAGCTACTCGGTAGGATCTTCGAATAATCTGAGGCCATTTTCCTGTTAATTTTACGCTACGATTGATTTGTGGTGGACAGTCAAGACCTTTTCCCAAGTCTTCCTCCAAAATATCAATAACATCGTCGCTTCTTTTGTTTAATCTCATATTTTCTAAAAATACCCAGATCTTTTATTTCCCCCGCAGGAGAAAATACAAGGCCACCAATACAAAATTACAAAAAAAAAAAAAAAAAAAAACAGAAAATGTTCTCTTTATGTTTATTTATTTTTTGCAGAATTTTGTAAAGTATAATTTTGATAAGCGGAATTTAGAAAAGCAGAATTTTGAAAGCTGGGGTCAGATTCAGTAAGGCTAAACGTTCAAACGTTTGCGTGTACACAAAGAAATTTGCTTGTGCGCACGAAAACGTTTCATCGTTTCGCCTTACAGAAACGGCCCAAAAATGTCGACCCATCCAGAATTTTGACCCCAAACCCTTATTCTTACTGCTTTTATACTGACCTCCTACTTCGCTCTTATAATAAGGTTGCTGTGGGAGTTCCCTATATCATTTCAACTGACTCCTGTCTAAAACAGTGAAACCTGTCTGTGTGTGAATTTAAAGAGGTTTTTCGCGCAGTTCTAAAAATTCCCATCGCTACCTCAACCCTTCCGTAAATTTCACCCAACAGACTTGGCTCACCACAGTTTAGAAATAACCATCTTCCGATCTTCCCCATAAACATATCGCACACAAATCTGCGGCTTTATTTGGCCCAATTTAAAATTCAAATCCCTCAAATTATTATAAAAAGCGTGTAGCAACCCACTCTACCAGTTCACTGACTGTCACTTTTCCCAGCAAAAGAGCCAGCAACCCCATTCCCCGCTGAATGAAATCCACCACATGAATGCCGTAAATTCCTTTGTCACTACGAAAATACATACGCCCGCGCGCACAGCGAACCTCCACTGAGCGTCTGCTCCGAAAACAATTATCCCAAATTAAATTAAAGATGAACCCAATGAACAAACCCAATTTACTATACAACAAAGGAAAGGAAGCCCCAAACATGTAACCCTATATATATATATATGTTCTAGTAGTAGGCACCTACACACACATTTATTTGGTCGGTGTGCGCCGTGTCCAAACATACAAATTCCCGGCGCACAGAATCAACAATCCAGACGTGGCATTCATCGTGCGATAAAATCTCGTTTTGTGTTTTTGCTTTTGTCGGCGTCATCGGTGTCGTCGTTCCCCCACTTTTAACCGCGCGTTTGTCTTCTTTTCGCCCGCAGTTAGGTGTCGGCGGGCAAATAATATAAATAATAGTAATAGACGACGACGTTGATGGAGAAGAAGGACAAAACGCCACACTCACACATTATACCAGCAAGTTTGGAGTTGCTGTACTGTACTGTAGCGTAGCGTAATGGAACTGCGTGAAAAGTGAAAAATTATGTTTTGACATGACACACACAGCGGGCGAACAGAGAGCGCACATTAGTACCTAATCTCAATATAATCCAAGTGGGTATTAGCACTTAACTTCGACTTGGATGTGGCAAAGCATAACAACACCAAACACCGAACAGCGAACACTTAGCCCGGCTCATGTAGCGCCGCCGGCCGTCGCGAACTATTTGCTTAATTGCGGGTGGATAATGAGATGCGGCAGAGAGGAGGGAGCGGTGTAGGGTATGCCTCAACATCAAGATGTTCTTACAGTGATAATGAGGGAACTAACATTGTCTTTGGGGAACTACTTTGAGCAGTGTGTGTGTGTGCACAAGGAGTGTGTGGGAGTTGATACAGAATTATCCTGGGGGATGGCGTTTGTTATGCGTTTCGGAAATTCAAGAAGCCATCCTAGGCGCCTGTAGAGCGATCACAAAATCGTTCGTTCGTAAATTAAACAGTTTGGGTTCAAAGCAATTACAGAACGGGACGTGTAAAATATGAGTACCAGTAATTTACAAAACGAGCATCCGTTTTAAAGAATTTATAGCCAATTCCTGCACTGCCCAATCGACTTCATTCCGATCACATGTACCTCTTCATTCCTCTTCATTCTTGACACGACATGGCGAAGCCTTTAGGCAGGCGAAAGTTTTGAAAATTAATGACTCCGCACTCGGGCCCACAAGAGTCGAACAAAGAGCAGTACTTATCAAGAAGTTGTATAACCCTCCAATGCCAACAGAAAACCCCTAATCACCAAACAAACTCGAATAAGTTCTTTCGGAATCAAAATTACAACATCATGGCAACTTTCATCCGTTCTTCACGTCTGCCGACGACCAAGACACTTCCTGGCATCGAAAATCTAAATCAATTGCTACTCTCTCTCTCTCTTTCTGTCTCTGGCTCTTGAACTCGGAAAGGGAATGCCACAGGAATTCTGGAAATCCCTAAAGAACTTCTCAAGTACCGAACACAGCTTACGTCTTCTTCGGTGTCTTTAAAGTTTTCTTTTGCAACTTTTCACATGAGTGCGTTTGTCAAATAAACGACGACTACGACGACGACAACAACGAGGAAAGAAGAAGAAAAAAAAAATACACAGAATCACCAGAGAATGACAAGGAAAACTTCCCACAAATTCGTAAAATCCTCTTAATTTTGTGTCAAAATAATTTCCGAGTTGAGAGATATACACGACAATCAAGTGGGTGGCGAAAAACGACGAAACTGCCGATAATTTTAAATGAAATTCCCCAAAACAAAACTCATCCTCGCCAAAACGGAGACGACAAAAAAGGGTATACAAAACGGAAGGAAACCGGAAGGAAGGACACACGGAACAAACGGAAAATCAAGAAATGAGAAAAGTTTGCCCTCAACCGCACAGAAGGACATAAAATGTCAGCCAAAGTACACAACTCCACCATTTACTGCACACAAACACATGGACACACGTGGAGAATATTTGTATACTTCCTGAGTTAGATATACCGAACCAACGATCGAAGCTTTACAGCTAAGGAACACCTTACCTAAGATAGATATCACATCGCACATTTTGTCGACGACATCGCATCTGGGTAGCTCACTGCAACGTTCGTTGGATCCCAGACTGTATACGGATGAGAGGTGGCGCTGCTGGCCTGCTATATATGTATATGAAATAATAATGTTTCCCTTGCGCTTCTTGGTTTTACTTTTTTTTTGGAATGGTGGCGATGACTGGTGCCAGGAGCGCCACGCCAACTTGAGGGAAACTGGATTAGGAGAGGATAAAGGTGGTGGTCGCACACGCCATGTCGACACGGTTAGCTGGGGCATAGGTTGTGCATGAATGCAGAAATGCTGATAGGATAATGGAGGAGAGACATTTTGCACTTGAACTGGGAAGGACCAAGTTTTGCGGATCATCCGGCTGAGCGATATACACAACTGGGGGTAAATATTTGTTGTCGCTTCTTATTGGGTAATATTAACTCGATGGCAGTTGTCAAATTTGACATATTCACAGGTAGTTTTGCAAGTTGCCATATGACAGATCGATGAAGCAGACTTTACATTTATGTGGATTGACACACAAACAGCTGTTGGATTAGTTGGGAAATACTCTTTCAAAGATTCGGAAGACGCCCGCCTACGTCGCAGTGAGTGAACAAAATATTTGGATGACATTTATCCAGCGGTTTTGCGTGGGGTCAACTTACAAAATAATAGAATAACTTAGGAGATAAACGAGATGTGCATTTATTCAAAAATATTAACCTGACTTAACTAGTCCTCATCACTTTTAAAGCCTATAAAGACAACCTCAACCCTGTCCCAACATGAATAGAGGACACGTTCAATTTGTTGACTCGATTACAGCGCAGGCCGTTATAGCAAGGCAAAGTGATCGGTTCTAGGAGTGTGTGTGTCTGTTGAAATGTCACTCTATTTGAAATGAGAAACACTTCGTCATCAAGTGGCACCAGTAGAAGACAACGAGATGCGCGATCCAGTATTGGAAGCATTGGTGGAAACTTTTGCGAACTTCATATCGGGGAATCTTCACATAACAAGTGACAGCTGACAGCTGTCAGCCGATTGACAGCCGTTCAAACGGTTAGGTTCACAGATCACAATTATTTTTACATGAGAGGACAAACAATAAAGAAGCGCATCTAAATACATATTCATTGGAAAGCGAAATCTAAATGTCAAATAGATTTGCGCAGGTAGTAGTAACGGAGTTCCTGTCAATTGCTGAATGAATTCTAACACCGAACGTCTCTGGTTCTGTCAGAAATGTTCAGAATCATTCAGTCAATGGGTGAACAGACGTTTTTTTAATTTTAGGACATTTTACACTTTAGTTCACTAAGGACCGTTCGCTGATACTGCTCATAGCGATTTAAGTTCCACTTCAAATCTTATGTGACAGTTATGAATATTAATGAGGGCATCACAATGGGTCCACGAGGACGTAAGTGGGATAGCGCAGGGTTCTACCTACCCGTTTACCTAACCTAACTTACTTAAATCTCTTAAAACTTTGACAGCTGACTACCGTGATGTGTCTAAATTTGTACGTATACTAAGATTGATCACTGAAAAAAGTTAATTCCTTAGACTTTTATGAGGGTGTGTACTCGACAGCTTTAGTCAACAATTTCCCTTCTGAGTATTCAGGTGGCAATTTGATTGTCTGAGACGTAACGAGTAATCTAGCTTAAGCTTTCAGGGGAAATCTGTTTCAGCCAATTTAAGTTAATTAAACAATAGATTTTTGAACGTGCCCAATCTTTTACTTGACTTATGCACGTTTGCTGATACTAATCATAGCGATTTAAGATCCACATAAAATCTTATGTGACAGTTAATGACATAGAAAACGTAGCGCATAAGTTTCTTAGTTAAAGTATAACAAATATGCGACAAATTTAGGTAAACTCACTTAACACTTTGATGTGTCAAATTTTCTCAGCAAATTGAAATGTTTAATGGAGTTTTTATTTTTTTATCAAATAAAAACCAGTTGTGGTAGTTTTCGAAAGAGGAACTTCTTATGATGCATTAGAAAAGTGGACAAAAAGCTGGAAAACGTAACCGTAACGAAAATTGAAACGCTTTGAAAGTTCTCTTTTTTGCGTCATTTATTATTATTATTATTATAATTATTTACATTTACTACACCTACACGTACACGTGCATATATAAAATATACAAAATAATATATTACAGCGCTAGCTACCACGGCTTTCGGCTGAGTTGCGTCATTTAAATGGCGCTTTGACGTCAAAATCGCGTCACAAAACCGTCATTTTAATGTCGTTCTGTTTGACCGCCATTTTTGAACAACATTTTCGGTGTCATTAAAACTAGGAAAATGGCGGACCAAATGACACGAATTTTGCGCCATTAAAATTATGAAAAAAAAAAAAAATTGCCGTGTGAATGCTCTTTAATGCAGCAACTGGTGTGAATTTTATGTGTTACGTTTCTCTCGAATTTACCAACACGCCAACTTTTTGTACAGCGACGCTTTCACTGTCAGACAAGCGTTATTTATTTGACATTATGAGTTTCATTTTTCATTACGGTTTTGTGTAAATAATGCTCATAGAACACGCGCCCTCATTTTTTCTTTGTGACTAGAAAAATATGTGTATATCCACCCCGAAATATTTGTAAAACAACATGGCCCGCCATTGACGTAGTCCTAAAGTGTGACTTTTAGAATTCGCATTTGAAAATGTAAGACAGTATCGTATTTAAAGGCAGGATTGCAAAAAACTATGCAGTTAGTTGTCAAATGGACTCCTTTGTAACTGGTTACTTATTTATGAATAACAAACACAAAAACAACTGTCAACTGACATGGCTGGTCTCATCCAAAATGGGTGCGTTCATTAATTTTGCAATTCACACGAGGGAGAACATCATGCTAATTGAGCAGTGGCTCCAATAAACGGCGACGCTTAATTGGACCAACAGCCGCTGCTTGCAATTGCAGTGCAGATCATAAACCACTTCACTCCACCACATATACGTACATCCGTTGAATTAAGTACTGGTTATATTTTTTCTTATTTTTACAAGCCAT
The DNA here is from genome assembly GCA_946477585.1 of Cheilosia urbana. NCBI lineage: Eukaryota > Metazoa > Arthropoda > Insecta > Diptera > Syrphidae > Cheilosia > Cheilosia urbana. The sequence goes on along the minus strand of OX297854.1, from coordinate 8,945,116 downwards.
CATTCAAAAGCAGTTCGCTTCAAAACAATTAGCACCTTTTCAAGGCTGTGGTACACGCATTGGAAAACGAAAAACGTACCACCTTCACTGCGGTCTATCACTCATTGTGTCCAGACACGCTCATCTCCTCAGGATATTACACGTTCTCTTCGCCCCGCTTGTAGGTAATAACTCCCTTTCCACCTTAATTTGAAATCTATTCACTTCTGACACGCTATACAGTGACTTAATTGGCAGTAAACATGAAACCCACTTCGGAGCACCACAAAACGGATACGAAATTGCCAATCAACTAGTGACGTATGGTCAAGGAATCTTCTCTGTTTGAATTTCGTTTTTTATTATTGTCAAATTGCACACAACTGCTTCCATTGATTAAGCAAAATTAACCCTGACAGATTACAAACACAACAAAACTTGACTTCTTTAACAATCAGTTTTCCATTTGTCCAATGTTTCGTATGACTTCCTGACAGCAGCGTCAAAGTGGAAAAATAAAAAAATAAAAAACGAGCAAAAGAAAAGTTCCGTCTCACTCTTTCGCACAGTTCGCTGAATAACATTCACCGGCAGGTGGTGCTGGCAGTGATGCATGTAATGCAACCATCAAGTCGCATGTTTTATTCATCTTTTGGCTAAGGAAGCTGTGTAAATGGCACACACATAGTACGTACGTAGAGTACTATATGTTTTGGAACATGAACGCACACATGCTACTGAATTGGAGTTGCTTCAGCTGGGTGTATAATAACATACTCTTCCGACCACAGAGGCGCGTCATGTTGACGATTGCTCAGTAGAGCAAATGAAGCTGAATGAATTTTCGAGTTTACTTTGAGGTTGACGCTGCCAAGAAAATTGAAATCCCAACATCGGTGACATTTGTGTATTCGGTTCGAAAAACAAGAGGGAAATATATAGTATCCCGTCAGTTTTCTTCTGCTTTGCGCTTCGCACTCAATAAAATAAAACGTTTATCTAACTGCTCTGTTACGTGATTTACCCCATGCGATACGAAAAGTCATCGCTCCTGACAACAACCGAAAAATAAAACTGCTTCCAGCTAAACAAGTTTAATGGGCAACGCATGCGGGAGGCCGTCACATGAAAAATCGCCTCAAACATGTAGAGGCTGTTTTTACTGCCCAAAAGCCGGAATCAAAGTGAATAGCTAAGCGTGATTCACCACGTATCGCTGGATGTATAATATACCTACGCACAATCGCTAGCAAACATAGCTGTGGTAAAATTCTTTAATTCCTGAATGTGCACACACGAATTGTGGTCGATTAACTGATTAACATTTAGGCCGTGTGTCCACTCTGAAATTAATTGATTAAAATAAAGTTAGCCAGGTGTGACAGCTGCAGAATGGGACACATTTTTATTCGCGACCACAAAACTACCCAAACGTCAATTATTTAAACGTCAATTATTCAAACTTCAATTATTTAAACGTCAATGATTTATTCAGTGACAGTTGTGTATTTATGACAGATCAAGTTAATACTTCCTGTTCTGGATCGACGTTACTTAATGCGTGAACTGCTGGACAAAAAAACCAAAGTTGCAACTCAGACAATGCAGGAGCAAATTAAACAACGTCCGACTTGTGAAGTATAATGAATCAACAACTTTATTGTCTTCAGTTCTTTGTTAGCTTGCAGTAATATGGTTCTGTTATTTCATTTGAGAAGTTTACATAAATATATAATCGAAAGAGAGAGAGAAAACAGTTCGATTGCTGATGGCTTAGTTCGCATATGAAATTACATAAGAATTGGAATGAGAGTGTATGTGTTACATAATTCTAGGTAGGTAATTGTAGGGTAAATTACGATACATGCCGCCCACCTCGGAGTACAAACGACGACTAATTCCAAATAAGCCAGCTGTGTTATTGAACTTAGGGGTTGCTGGTGCTGTTTCCCTGGTTGTTATTATCTTGATCTAAAGGTAGCGGACATACCTTTGCAATAGAACGTTTGACGCTGCCTGAAGAAGTTCTAAGAGTGACTACTCTGATCAATCCGTCAGGTCCAGGGTGGCATGCTTCTACCCGAGCTAATGACCATTTGCTCGGTGGTAAACGATCATCCTTGACAAGAACAAGTTGCCCGGTGCGAATAGATGACGATCGAAGTGTCCACTTTGGTCGCTGCTGCAACTGGTGTAGATAGTCCGTTGACCATTTTTTCCAGAAGTGTTGAAATAATTGCTGAGTCAATTGCCATCTACTCAGGCGGTTGGGGTTTATTGAACAAAGATCAGGTTCTGGAATGCATGTCAGTGGTTGCCCAATTAAAAAATGCGCTGGTGTCAGCACATCATGATCTAATGGATCATCTCGTAACGGCATAAGTGGCCGCGAATTCAATATCGCTTCGATTTGGGATAAAAGTGTGCTAAGTTCTTCATATGACAACGCTCTATCCAACAAAAGTCGCCGCAAATGGTGTTTTGTCGACTTGACCGCGGCTTCCCAAATACCTCCGAAGTGCGGTGAACCTGGTGGGATGAAGTGCCATGTTGTACCCATAATAGCGAGATCGCGACCAGCAGCATCCTTCTCTTGACCATACTGAAACAAACTTTTGCGGAGCTCCCGATCTGCTCCAACAAAATTTGTTCCGCAGTCACTATACAAATCACTGCAAATGCCCCGGCGTGATGTGAAACGCTTATAAGCAGCAATAAACGCCGCTGTTGACATGTCGGAGGCCAGCTCCAAATGGATTGCTCTAGTGGCAAGACAGACGAAGACACAGATGTACCCTTTGGTGTGAGTTATTCTTCGTCCCATATTCTGGCGAATGGGTATCGGCCCTGCATAGTCAACGCCAGACTTGAGAAATGGGCGACATGATTGCACTCTGGGGGCTGGCAGATTTCCCATAAGCTGCGAAGTTGCTTTGGCGGTTTGACGGTGGCATATGATACATCTATGTATGTATTTTCGAACTTCGTTTCGAGCACCAAGGATCCAAAAGCGCTGCCGAGTATAACTAAGCGTTGTCTGGACTCCTCCGTGAAGGGTCATCATGTGCGCGCGTGCAATCACAAGTCTAGAAAGAAAACTCGTTTTAGATAAGATGAATGGATGTTTCTTACCAAAATTAATGCGAGCTTCTTGTAGGCGGCCACCGACTCTTAATAAGTCATCTGAGTCTACCCAGGCTGCAAGTTTTATTAGTGAGCTTCGGCTGCTAATTGGTTTGTTCCCCTTTAATGATAAAATCTCATCTGGAAAATCATAATGTTGATCTAGTTTAATGCAAATCAGTTCAGCATTCAATAATTCGCTATGTTCCAAATACCCCAGGTTTCGTTTGGCTTTCGGTTGCTTGCAGTTCAAAATAAAACGCCAGCAACGAGCAACTATTCGTACCAGCTTCCCAAACGACGAATATTTTGTTAGTAAGGACCACCTCTCAGACACCCTTGTAATGCATGAGACAGTGCTATTAGACTCCTCAGACCAAGGCTTTGATGGATCTGGTAAAGGCGAAGTAGGCCATTCCGTTGACCTCTGTTTTAACCAAGAGGGTCCGGTCCACCATATGTTGTGCGCTGCAAGTTGGTGCGGAAGCAGACCTCTCGATGCGCAATCTGCAGGATTGTCACTAGTAGGCACATAACGCCAATGCGAACAGTCAACCACATCTTGAACTTCTGCAACGCGATTTGCCACAAACGTTTTCCATTGCCTCGGTTCCCCTCGGATCCAAGCTAACGTTACAGTGGAATCCGACCAAGCGGTGGTCGGTGCGTGTTTGAAGAAACTTATCTGTCTGAGTTCCTTTATGAGTCGGGACAACAACACAGCGCCACATAGCTCAAGGCGAGGAATGCTTGTGACCTTGAGTGGAGCTACCTTTGTTTTAGCCATTAAAAGGCTCACTTGAACATTACCGATATCATGCGTAACTCGTGCATACACGACTGCACTGTAAGCTACATTGGACGCATCACTGAACCCGTGGAGTTCACAAGTCAGATGATTCGCATGCGTTCCTATCCATCGATCGAGCTTGATTGTGTGCGTTAATCGAAGATGATCGTAAAAAGTTGACCATTCCGAGTTAAGTTCTATCGGCAGTGGATCATCCCAATTTAGACCTGTTGACCACAACTTCTGAAGAAATATCTTACCTAATATTATGGTGGGTGCAAGCCATCCCAACGGATCAAAAAGCTTAGCGATGCTGCCTAGGACTTGGCGTTTTGTGATTTCTGTTGACGACTGCGATGGTATCTCTACTGAGTATGAAAAGGTATCTTCTGTTGAACTCCAATGAATACCTAGAGCTTTAATTCCTTCTACCTTCGAGCTAAGGCTTACTTTACTGTCCAACATGTCCTCCGACAAGTTGGCCAACACTTCTGGATCGTTAGATGCCCATTTCCTTAACGTGAAGCCCCCCCTTTTAAGTAACTTGATCAACTCATCCCTGCGCTGTAATGCCTGCTGTACGCTGTTTCCACCAGAAAGGATGTCATCCACATACGTCTCTTCAAGAAGAACTTTCGCTGCATGTGGAAATTCTGCACCATCGTCCTCGACTAATTGATGAATTGATTTTATAGCAAGATAAGGCGCACAACCCAATCCGTAAGTATTTGTCAAAAGCCTGTAATCAACTATTTCTCCAGTTTGCGGATTCCGCCATACTATTCTTTGAAGATCGCAATCTCTCCTATCCACTTGTATCTGGCGATACATTTTCTCCATATCTGCTTTGAATACCACCTTATGTATACGCCATTGTGTAACAATTGAAGGTAGACTTCTTTGTAACTTTGGACCCACATAAAGACAATCGTTTAAAGATACGCCGTTTTGTAACCGATATGATCCGTTAAATACAACGCGGAACTTGGTTGATTCGGTGTCCTTGTTTACTACTGCATGATGTGGCAAATAAGCGATTTGATTCGTACTGTTTGTGCCCTCCTGCTCCGAAACAACTTCCATATGCTTCAAACTGATGTAGTCACCCATGAACTTGTGGTAGTGTTCTCGAAGAGCTTGATCTTTTCCAAACCGCCGTTCTGTATGTAAAAGTAGTCGAATAGCGTGCTGGCGAGTTCGAGAAAAATCTTCATTTTCGAGTGTTGGTTTACGCGGAAGACGAACAACATATCGCCCTGAATTTTCTCGCTTGTACGTAGCCTTGAAAAAAGCTTCACAAACCATTTCGTCCTTTGATAGTAAAGGAATGTCCCCATTGACATCTTCCAAAGACCAAAAACGCCGAAGTTGCTGTTCCAGACCTAAACAAGAGCAAGCATCCAGTCCCTCTGCGGGAATGTTGATGGTTAATGAACATTTGTTGCGGATGCACCCAGTAATATCAGTACTTCCACTCAAAATCCAACCCAGTGTTGTATTCTGAGCTAGTGGCGATCCCAATTTACTTGGTTCAATACCTTCGATGACAATTTGACTGAAAATATCCGCTCCCAGCAACAGGTCAATGCGACTGGCCTGATTATAGTGAGGATCGGCTAGTGGCAAACCGTTTAAATGATCCCATTCTCGTGGTCTGAGCCCTCTTGACGGAGAGTAGCTTGAAACATGGTTGATGACGAGCGCTTGGACCGGATACTCGAATTCCTTGTTATAGCATGATACGAGTTGTATATTAACTAAGTTACGAATTTTTCCTAAATTTTGGGATGACAGACCAGACACCTGTATGTTGACCTTAACCTTTTTAATTCCCAATCGCTGTACCGCACATTCCGAAATAAAACTTGCTTGCGAGCCCTGATCAAGTAAGGCTCTTAGCTTAAGATAAGTTCCATCCTCACTGCGCACCATAACCCAAGCTGTTGCTAACAAGACATCATTGAGAACCACTTGCTGTGTGTGATGAGACTGAATATCGTTGGTTTCATTTGTTGGACATTCTGGATTTATTAGCAACGATGATGAGGATGGTTGTATATCTGATATCTGATGTATCATCGTGTGGTGCTTACGGTTACACTGCTTGCAGCGACTGGCAGAGGGACAGGTATTTGCTGAATGGTCAGATCTGAGACAATTGAAGCACAGGTGCGCCTTTTGAACCAATGCTCTCCTCTCTGTGATTGATTGTGACCTAAACTGTGGGCAATATGTTATGGCGTGCTTCTCTCCGCATATAACGCACTTTTTAGCAGATGCAATATGATGTGACTTAAGCAATGCTTTTCCTGCTGTAAATTGTTGACCATTAAGCTTTGTTGAGTCGAATTTAGAACCTATGGATTCAAGAGTGCGTAGACGATTCTCCAAAAAATCTAGCAGTGTTTTGCTTTTCGGTATATCCGTGCCTGAACCAATTGATACCTCCCAATCTCTGCGGCTCACTGGATCAAGCTTAGATGTGAGATGGAAAATGATCCAATCGTCCCATTCATCTACCGGTCTCTTTAGATTCCTCAGCGCATCTAACATATCCCTTGTGGTGTCTAATAACCGACGAACCTCGCTCGTAGATTCTCCCTTTGAAGATTGGAGCGTAGTGAATTTTCTTAGATAGGACATGGTTATGATGCGCTTGTTCTCGTAGCGAGTCTTCAATGCTTCCCAAGCCACATCGTAATTGGATTCCTGAATTCCAATATTCTTTAATAGGAGCGCAGCTTCACCAGTAACATGTCCCTTTAAGTGAGACAGCTTGTCCACGTTGGAAATTGGTGCGTTGTGAACAATGCTCGTGAATAGATCGCGGAATGACATCCATGATAAATAGTCACCCGAGAACGTGGGTATGTTGATTTTTGGAAGATTAGATCCCGCCGCCGAAGAAGATGTGGAGTTTATGGACTTGTTATTTGTAGGTAAGGACTTTTCATCTAAAAGATCTGTTAAATAGCCCAGAGTTTCACAAAAGGTATTCTCAATATCATTATACTTATCTTTAGTGAAGTAATCTACTCGAAGATCTTTATCATCGGCCATTGTTGACAATTGATCGTGTTGTTGTTGGAACTTCAGCCAGTATGCTTTTAATAAATCGATACGTGTTTTAGTGTAACCCAGTGTCTGATTTGGTTTCCCAGCTTTACCAAAGTTGACTCGAAAATTATTAATAAGCGCCATTGTGGCAGTTTGCTTTTTCCATAATTCTTCCATGGTGTGCTTGACTAATGAGTCTCAACCAAATTGGAAAAGCAAAGAATGATAACAACCGTTTTCTTTCGCTGCTGCAACCGAAATCTATGTGCCAACCACTAATGCACTCACAATGGTAATTGCTTGCGGTACAATCGTTTGGTCACAGCAAATGTGATAAATTACACGAATAACTACTAGCTACTCGTCTTGTGTAACTCAACGTTCGATCCGGCTCGAATATGGACCAAAATGTTCTGGATCGACGTTACTTAATGCGTGAACTGCTGGACAAAAAAACCAAAGTTGCAACTCAGACAATGCAGGAGCAAATTAAACAACGTCCGACTTGTGAAGTATAATGAATCAACAACTTTATTGTCTTCAGTTCTTTGTTAGCTTGCAGTAATATGGTTCTGTTATTTCATTTGAGAAGTTTACATAAATATATAATCGAAAGAGAGAGAGAAAACAGTTCGATTGCTGATGGCTTAGTTCGCATATGAAATTACATAAGAATTGGAATGAGAGTGTATGTGTTACATAATTCTAGGTAGGTAATTGTAGGGTAAATTACGATACACTTCCAACAAGAGATGATGATGATTTCCGTTAATCGGATTCACTTTTATTCAGTGTGACGTACATTTTGACATTGGCGTGGTGAATAAGTGTGCAACTAGTATTCCAAACTACACGTAAGACTGCGCAATAGAGGCCAAGTAATCCAAATTATTATGAGCCCTAGGCTTTTTCGCAGAAGAAATTAATTGAAGACGATTTCTTTTTGACAGCTAATATATCAACCTTTTTGCAAGTGACAGCCAGGAGTTCAATCGGTTTACAATGTTAGCTGTCAAAGTGTTGCCGGTTCGAAGCAGAGACGCATCGACGGTAAATGAATGTGGATAGTGCTTGGAATAAGAGAATGTAGTTATACACTTTTGTTTGACGTTTCAAATGTCATCCGAAAGAAGTTAAATCAAAATATTTAACCTATAAATTCGATAGGCAGAAAAATCATAAGGTATCTACTTTAAAGTCAACCCTGCCACCTCTATCGGTGTTCCGCTGCACGACTTTTCCGTCCATGTTTTTACGAAAATGTCACTTTACAAGTAAGTAGAGCAATTTGTTCTATATTTTCGAAGACTTTTCGCAGCCTACTGAAAACTTTTCGGCGTAAGGTCTAAAATATTTGTTAGTTATAAACTTACGTCTTACTTATCTCGGCATAAAATTTTGAAGCGATTTGACACAATGCTCTCTCTTTGGGCGGCAAGAGCTGTCATAAGTCAAAATATATATTTTTTAACACCATAACTGAGAACAACTACTGTTTTACGTCACTTCGTCGATATTGAATTATCCGTAGTGATTCAAATAAATTATGAGTTGTCTCACCTTCGTCAAATGTCACTTACAAACCAAAATTTCACAAAGAGGTTTTTAATTTCATCTTAAAACAGGATCTTAAAGAAAAGTCAAAACAAAGACTCCGCAAGATGTTTTGGTAATACCTTTAATAAGGCGGCCGCTCTTCCAGCGGTCTGAAACAATTTTATTGGATCGCAATCAGGGAAATCTTTTTTGCCAAGCGACAGATAAATGCTGTAAAATCAGCCCTCTGTTGGCTTATTTTCGAAGTTTGTGATATGTTGACATTGGCAGCACTAAAACACTTGAGATTGACAGATTTTTTTGTGCATTCACGTATAAAACACAAAAATTATTCCCAAAGTAAGGTCCTTGATTTCAGATGTTGTTGTTGTACTCGTGAGTAGCTGTCAAACGATTTATTTTGACGTATATGTACATGTATACATACATATATTGAAAACTTGTCTCACATCTCGTAACAGTTTGACACAACATATTAGGGGAACATTGAAACGGCTTACGAAGGACGTTTTCCAAGTGGAGCTACAATTTTAGGCCACTTGACCATCAAGCAACAAGACTCTTGGGCTGAAAACTTCAGTCGCGAATCCCACGTTGATATAGGACGTTTTCTACATAAGTGGGCCACCTTAGATCATTCTTTTTATACCGATAAGAGTTTTCTTCACTACCTACAGAGCTTAAGAAAGATATTTAAGGTAGGTGGTTACACCTATAACCCTCCTCAGTTCGAAGGGACCTACAACATTGTGTCTTAATAAATTTTGACTGACAAGTTCACGCCAACATTTTTTCAGGAGTCCTCCCTTACACGTTGTGCCGGTAATAATTAAAAAAAAAAAAAAAACATCCTCTCATCTGTGGAGTAGATATCCTCAAAAGCTAAATTTTTCTCGAGTATTATTTTCTTTTTTGTGTGTTTATTCAGTGTCCTGCATTCGTTTGAATTTTTTTTTACTTAATTTACCATACTTTCTCGTTTGAAGTGCGCGATATCTTTTCGATAGAGAAACTAGTCCTTTGAGATTTTTTAATGTTGGAAGTAGGTACCTATACAGTTAATTTTTTTCGTTTCTTTGTTTCCTTCTTGAGTCTGTTTACATTACGTAATGCTTTGCGAAAAGCTACAACCAAGGTATTGAGTGTAATTTGTGTATGTAGGTGTACTCCATCCTGTTTCAAGAGGAGACTACATACTTCCATTCCAAAACTTATAAGAGGGACAGAGGAGAGGCATTAAAATGCGTTATAAAATAAATATCCTTAATGTCCTTAATTAGAATTGGGGGAATGGTTGTGTGTTTTTCTACAAACGTTAATTCCATGGTTACATTGGGTCGTCCTTTTTCTTTTTTGTCGTTGTAAAGTTCGTAAAAATATCACATTTGGGTAAAAATGCGAGGGGGGGAATTTTTATTTGCAAAAGGTAGTCTCGGCAAACAGTATGGCAACAGTTTTAACAAAAGTAAGGCCAATTTTAGGGGCGGAAATACATTTAAAATTCGGTTTGTTGACATTTTGGGAAACAATTACTAAAACGACATTTGCTCATTGCGGCAAATTCGTAAGACAGACGTTTGTACAAAATGATTTAGTAAAACGGTGTTCATATTGCCGCGGGAACAAATATTTCCTCATTTGACTGCGAAAATTTACCAACAGACTGTCAAAATATTGTTCGCATTGGCGGAGGAATAAATATTCACAAATATTCAAATTAAACTGATTTTTTTAGGGTGGAAAACTCATGAAACGGTCTCGTTTGATCACTTTTTTTTTTTACAAAATCTGTACATATACTATTTTTAATATATTTTAGAAAAATTTCCTAAAAAAATATTACGATGAGCAATTGAATTGACAACATTTAACAGATTGCAAATATTTCTCATCAAATGATTTTCGTTTCCTTTTCTGCATATGCCCAGTAAAAGTCCGTATAATTTTAAGAGGAAAACATTAGAACGCACAAATTCAGTGTAAATATTTTTCGATCTGATTCTACCCTTTCAAACATTTTTACTGCAAAGTGCAGCACAACCAAAAAGGCGGTAGGAAAATAATTTCCTCGTCTCGTTTACTCTTCTGTCAAAATATTTACACTTCACTCATACACACAATAAAAAAATAAAATAAAAAAAAAGAACAACACAAATATCAAGAGCAAACTCAGTGTTTACTGAATTTGACGGCTCCACCAGAAGTAGAAGTATAGGTACCTACATAATGATGCCCGGAAAAAAGAGAGCAACTTTCACAATAGCTGCCGAGCACAGTGGATATCTTTCATCTTCAAATGCAAAAACACATCTCCCGCCAAGATTTTTGTATTTATTTTCATTTGATTTGCACAAATCAACATATAAATTCACTGACAGGAAAAACTAAACACATTCCTCCTGCCAATTAGCTAATTTATAGATTTGGCAGCACTAGTAAAAGTCAAACAGAAAAAAGAACCACGAAGCACTCTATTAGCATTCATTTCAGCACGGTTGCCACAAATTCATTTCAAGCGTAGTAAACGTTTTCCGTGTGATTTATTGGGATTCAGGAATTATTTGTTTTTTTCTTTTGTTGTTATTGTAGAAGTGGGAGCTCGTGACAGGGCCATAAAGTGTAGTCATCGCCCCCTTTTGCCCACCAAGATTGGCTAATTTAGCAATTAGAACCTAGGAAGGCTGTTTACAAAATACTTGTACTTGGAGAGGTGTGGATCGCTTTCGAACTGACAGCGCATTAGCACAGTAATTAGCATGATTTTAGTTTTTTTTTTCTCTCGAATAGGGGGTATTATTAAAGGTAATATTCCCGCCGCTGTATGGTAACACATGTCGGACAAGCTATCAGCTGGTTAGTCATTGAGCAAACAGATAATAACAACCTTATCGCTAATCCGAGGCAATTTCAACAAAATGCTGTGCGTTTGCATTTGCGTTTACGTTTTGTTTGTAAATCAAAGTTTGTTGTTTGAGTTGTAAAAATAAAACGACAATTTGTTATTTTATCTGTTTACTGAAGCAGGGAATTTCAGATGTTTTGCAAGAGATATAGTTACGCTGTGGATTAATGAATCTCGTTTTGTTTTTTTGCCGAGCAGGTAAACAGCGAGGAGATTGTTTTTGAGATCGGTTTGTAGACGTTTTAGACATAAGGCAGACTGGGTGGGACGAGAACTTTGACATTGACACATGACACACTGATCTGGTTTTTAGACACAAGATGACAACTGTCAGCGAATCTCTCTCTTAGGTACTTCTGAGAAACAAATTACGTTATCAAGCAGATTAAGACGTTTTCGATGACATTTAGGAATGCATTCAGGAGCAATATGTTTTCTAATAAATTATATTTCGAAAATTAGATCACTTTAAAGAAAAGTTGCTAATAAAAGACATCAAAAACAGTAAACAGAGTTGTTCCGTAGAGTCGTGCATGACGTGAAAGTGGCTGTGTAAATTAATCAAAGAGGAATTCAAACTATTTTTATACAGAAGTATTTTGTTTTTTTAGTCTGAATATTCACTATGACAAACAGAGACAGCTCAATTGTGCTAAAAATAGAAGAGGCACACATTTTCCATTTGAGCGGTTACCAACTGGTCCTAATAAATAATGTAGTTTTCGATTGTCTTCACTCCGGTATCCACTCATTCTGTAATCCAATGGAACAAGAAAACTGCTTCCGATTAAATCCTCAAAAGGATTGGTGAAATGCAAAAAAAAGAACCGTCATCTGACTTGTATAAAATACATAAATTGCCCTTGTGTGAGTGCATTCTGGGTTCAGATTCTGTAAGGCTAAACGATGAAACGTTTTCGTGCGCACGAATGATTTGCACAAGCAAATTTCTTCGTGCACAAGAAAACGTTTGGACGTTTCGCCTTACAGAATCCAACCCCTGACTTCAATTCGAGAAGCGAAAATCTCTTCTCAGAATCACTAGAAGAGTATTTTTTGTGCCAATGGAATGGTTTCAGAAGCGAATTTTTCGATTCCAGACTCTCCCGGACGCTTTTTTGTCCAATGGAAAACGACGTAAGTCATCTGATATCTGTCAAATCATCTGACATCTGTCAAATCATCTGACATCTGTGAATTCATCTGACATCTGTCAATTTATCTGACATCTGTCAAATCATCTGACATCTGTTAAATCATCTGACTTCTGTCAAATCATCTGACATCTGTCAAAATTTTACGCAAAAGTAAAAAGTAAATCGCACGGGTATTCAATTAAATTGATCAGTAAGAAAGTATGAAAATGTCATGCAAAACAAAAGAACCTAGATCAAATTTGAAAATAAGATTACTTGACATCTGTCAAATATGTAGCTTTAGGTATCTCTGTAGAGTGAATATTTAAACTGACGCACTAGTTAAAAATTCAAAACCATTTATCCAAGAATGCACTCGGTTGCAACTTGGGAAAATTAGAAAATTATATCACCTGACAATCTGACATCTGTCAAAGGTACACTCCATTCCAACCGAATAGGTACAAGCTTTTTCAAATCTATGTGGCTCAATATTACCACATAGCAGCATGAAATGATAGATTCATGTACATTATGTGGAAATAATGGAACCACATAGATTTGAAATAGTTTGTACCTATTCAGTTGAAGCGTAGTGTAGGTACATCAGAAAGAATCATCGTAAATTTAATAATAAAAGTTCCTCTCCAGATGGAAAACCATGGAAATGGAAAATCATAAAAATGAAAAATCATAGAAATGGAAAATCTGTTTTCAAATGGCGTGCGATCAAATTTGTAAACAAGATCAACTGACACCTGTCAAAATCGTCGCCTTAGCTATATCTCTGTAAAGTGAATACTAAATCTAATTCATCAGTTAGAAGGCTGTAAAAATATATAACCGGGACACTCGGTTCAAGCTCGACAACATTATTTGACACCTGAGATCTGTCAAAAAAAAAAAAATCTCCATCAATTGAATATTAAAACCTAAGTACTCGACACATTTTCCCAAATATATAAAACAACTTCTTAAGAAAAGAAAAACTTACCTCCAAGTCCTCATATGTTTTAAACTCGAGAATCGCAAATCCATCGATTATCTCCTCCTCCAGCAACGGTGATTTTGGCAGTTTTCTTAGCACCGGTGGTGGTGGCCGCGGCGGCTGTTTATCCCTTGGCAATAGTAATGTCGAGGACGACGATGTCGACAGTAGATCCTCATCTAAGCTCTCGCCTTCAGAATCACTGGGTGCTGCCATTAGGCCGGTATGTACCTCTGGCGAATTTGGTGGATTCAACAGCAACGATGCGATACTATCCGTTGGGGGGATTAGATTGCTGCCACTGCTGCCATTACTGTTGCCGGCGGTGAGAATTCCACTGGAATTATTACTATCATCACCGGCACTGCCGCCTCCTCCACCGTTACACACGCGACTGTCGCGCTCTGCTTGCATTCGCTGGGCGCGCTCTCGGCGACGCTTTTGTTGACGTTGCTGTTTGGCATTCAAGCCATTGCCATTGGTTTGTGGATGATGCGGCGGGATGCTCCCATCAGCGGTGCTGCTCGTAAATTCAGGATCCGAATCGACGAAGTCATTGCCAACGTTATTGCTTGCACTGTTCGAGATGGCGGTGATTGTGGACGTCGGTGGTGGTGGCGGCAATTGCAAATGGTATGGGAATGTTGTGGTTGTAATCGCTACAGCGCCAGATGAATTATGTGGCGCAGGTGGTGGTAGAGTTAATTGATCATGTTGTTGTTGTTGTTGCTGTTGTTGCTGTTGTTGCTGTTGCTGCTGTTGTTGTTGTTGTTGCTGTTGTTGCTGCTGGTGCATTTGCAGCGTCTGTGTATGATTCGGTGATGGTTTCATTTCTGAGGGATTATTCCTTGGAGAAGAAGATTGTCACCGTTGATGAAGCTCATGGCTGTTGCGCAACAAAATTTCTCACATCGATTTGATGAGTCGAGATAATCAGCTGACGACGAGTTGGCTACATTACACCACATTCAGAAACTGAAACGAAAAATGCTTGATTATTCGAGATAAGTGAGACAACAAATGGTAGACTCGATTGTGTTTGATACGCCGCATGTATAGTGAATTTGTTGTAGAGTTGTGTGAGCGTGAGAAGAGTTGAGACGGGCCATTCACTTAGGTAAATGTTTGCTTCGTATGCCGTTTAGCATATCCAAGTTTACATGTGTATTCTAATTAGGAGTAGGTACCAAAAAAAAAAAAAACAAATCAGCTTGTTTTGGAAAAGTACTATGGGTTTGGTGATACTACTCATAGCGTCTCAAGTTCTACTTAAATACCTTATGGGCTACTTTTTGTATGTTATAAACTGTCACATAAAACTTTAGGTCCAACTTAAATTGGTATGAGTAGTATCAGCAAACGCGCCTAGCTTAACAGGGACGGTTAACGACATATTTTATTGACAGTCAGCGGTATTCCACGTGTCCGAAAAAATTTACTAAAATTCTGACGAATGAATGTATGTATAATTTGAACCTTAAATTACTTTAGGAGCTTGCAACTGTGAAAAAGGCGTAATGGTTAAGACCCATAACTGGAGCGCAGTAAGTTACCATGGAGTTGGGTGCCAAAGAAAATAGAATCGCGGTAATAACGCTGCATAAGTGCGGAAAGAGTGCTGCTCAATTTTTTAAATAAAACTTCTCGGAATATCGCGAATGTTCGTTTATCGGGATATTATTTGATTCAGTGAATTGTCGGAAGTGGAGGACAGGCGAGGAAGTGGTCGCCCACGCGTCGCACGTACGAGTGCGGTAGTAAAAGCAGTGCGTGAACTGAACGTATTCGCAGAAATCCAGAAATCCCCTTCGGAAGCAGAAGATCATGTCCAGGGAGTTGAACATGAACATATCTGCCAGATCGATGTCTAGGCTGGTTCAGGATGATCTTCGTATGAAAGCCTATCGTCAATCAACAGGTCATCTTTTAACTCCTCAACTGAAAAGAATTAGGACGGAGAGATGCAAGAGACTTTTGTTGTAACACGCGAACAATGGGCATGATGAAAACATTTTTACCGTGGAAGAAGTTTTCAACAAGCAAAACGACAAAGTCTATGCCTTGTCATCAAAGGAAGCGTAGTCATTCCAAGGGTTCAGCGTGGCCATCATCCCGCTTCCGTAATGGTTTGGTGGGGTGTCTCTCACCCAGTTGTCACATCTCTCCATTTCTGTGAAAAGGGAGTGAAAACAGGTACAAACGTTTACCAGGAAGATGTGCTAGGTAGAGGGTATTGTAAAGACGCTAACAAATTCTCTATTTAATGGAGAAAGATGGGTCTTTCAACAAGACTCTGCTCCGGCGCATAAAGCCAAAACCACACAGGTGTGGCCCAGGGTCAATATTCCTGCTTTTACCTATAGCCGCTGAGGATTGGCCGTCAGGAAGTCCGGATTTGAATCCATTGGACTACAGTTTGTGGTCGGAATTTGAGAGCAAGTCCCCATAGAAATTTGGAGAGCCTAAAAAAATCGTTGACCGTGCTCTGTACCTACGTGCCGCTATAGCTCAATGGCCAACACGTTTGAGAGCTTGTGTTAAGGCAAAAGGTGGTCATTTCGAGTGATGTATTTTTTGTTTAGTAATAAATAACAAGATGTTAACTCGTTTTTTTTGTCTATGCCGCTTTAAAGTTGTAACAGAATTTATGGCATTACTAGGTAGAAGTAGGTATGCCTACGACTCCAGCGGTTGTTGGGTAAGACCTTTTAAAGATATGTAGGTATCCTATTGGTTTATATTACCTCTCTTCATGATTTACAGTGAGTTTGGTGAATGTTTTAAGACCAAGTTCAATATGCGTAGGCATTTGAACTATATTCAGCTTTGTTCTGGGTATTCGGTGATTTGTATAAAAGAAGACATTGCTTCCTTTCGAAGTAGGTACCTACACCTTTGCTTTAAAGGGACATCTACTCAGCTCAACTTTAAATAGTGGAGACGGACCTTTCAATGATTCGTTTGAGTGAGTTCTAATTTTCTTGAAATAGTTAGGTCCCCCGCATTCAGTTTTAAGCTGAATTACCTACCTACAGGTACTGATGGATTGAAAAGTTCCTCAGCATGCCTAATTATATACTCTCGGATTCTTGTCAAATGTTCGATTCACGTGAAGTTGTGAAAAATGCTTAAAGATTCAGTTTGTGCTTTCCAGGAGTTAAACCTGAATGTCGTCACCCAGTAAACTGCAGGTAAAATTCCCACTAAGACACTACAGTAAGTAAATAAGATCTCATTTCTTGTTTGGGAATGGATTTTTGATGCACAAAAGTCACAGCTCCGACGGATACATTTCTATGCTTCCGTTTAAAATTAGTTAAGACACAGCGTAGTAAGGACAATTTCGGAAAGGGGGGTACCGTAGTTAGCTTATTTCAACCCCAAGGGCTCATCATTTAAAGGATTATTTTTTTCTCTTTTAGTTAACAATAAACAACTTAGTACAGGGCTCTAGTTGACATACACCAAACAGACTTCCGAATGTACCCAATTCCGTTCTGAAACCTACCTACTTAGTTGACGTTTCGCCACAGTTTCTTATAAGAATTATTTTGTGAATTGGAACCTGGAAAAAAGAATGTTGAAAGTCCATTTGTTTTCAATTCTTCTTCACTACGAAGTACAAAACAAAGTCGCTTTCTCTATCCCTATGTCCCTATGTGTGCTTAAATCTTTAAAACTACGCAACGGATTTTGATACGGTTTTCTTTAATAGATAGAGTGATTGAAGAGGAAGGTTTATATGTATAATAACATCCATTAAATAGTGGAGAAATACTGCTATTTTTGAGGTTTCTTATGTGATGTAAATAATTACATTTTTTCCGCTTACATTGCAAACGCAGGCTGAACCCTACGTGCGAAGCCGGGGCGGGTCGTTAAGTCTTTATTATACATGTATCGCGACTGATAGGTATGCAAATTATGAAGATAAGTGAGTAGGTACTACCTATAGAAAAATATTTCTCTGAGTGCAATCAGAACTGACGTCTAGCGAACATTTTGCATTATCAAGTTGTCGATGGGTGACATTTCCTTTGACTTCCGCGGGGCGACTTTTCTAACTTGCTTGCAGTGTGCGACTTTATTTTGACCTAAGGCTGATTATAGGTAGGTATCTTGTTATAATTCTAATCGCAATGCATAAGAAGCTACATCTGGATTATAACAAAAAGAAAAAAAAAACTGAAAGTCAGCATACTTTTCCTATCAGATTTTCCACTTCAATTTCATGAATCAGGTATTCTTAGCTGCGTTAAATGAGTATTAGCCGATTTCGATCTCTATCGCCGAATATAGACGTCAAAACCATGTACCTAAATGTTTTGAAACTACATACCTACCTACAAAAATGTACGTTTGTAGCACAGAATTTCAATCGATAAAACGCGCGAAGCTAATCAAATTCCCTGTTGTTGTTAAACCTTTTTCCAACACAAAAAGATACCTATCTATAACGAAATTGAAAACCTTCATGTGTACAATTGAATAGAACCTGTCAAACGTTGACCCTTAATTATATTTAACAGGAGCAACTTGATTAGGGCACATGCAAAAGCAAAACCATGCACTTTCTGTAAATGAAAATCCACTGTCGTAAAGTCAAAACACCGAACACAGCCCATTCGTTGTCGACTGCCTAATCAGTGATCAGCTGTGTGGGTAGTGGTAGTGGGTTATATTTTGTAAAGAAAACAAGAACAACAAAATCCGCCGCCATCCCTCCACGCTCCACTCCACCCACCTGGCTGTTGCAGGATTAAAAAACATGGCGGATGTACCAGCCAATCCGAATAAAGGGAAATTGACACACAAGTTTAACAAATCAAAATCAAAATCACAGAAGGGCCTGCATCGCCAAGCCTACAAGTGCCAGTTGGGGAGATGGCCACTCCGGAACCGACTTAAAAGTTAGAACACGACAAACGAAAAAGTTGTTTGCATACATTAATTAAGTCTGTCATGCGATTCTTCAAGGACATCCAAAACTGAAGTAAAAAGAAAAAAAAAAATACTGCAATTGATTCCCTGCACCCACTGCCACCCACTCACTCGCAAATATTGAAAACAAAGCGCAATTATCCACCCAAACACTGGGTCGGCAGGGTAGTCGGAAAAGGGAGGGCGGGCGGACAGTGCACACGCTGATTTTGGAAATATTCAAAGCAGAATTTATTTATTTTCGATTTCGACTTAATTTCTTCTAACTTTTGTATTTTCTTTTTCTTTTAAGCGCTAGAATGCCATTCTTCTGGATTCCGCACACACAAGCTCAACACAAACGCACACACATTACACCGCGCATGTGCTACAATATTTATACACACACCTTTTGATGGAAATGTAATTTTTTTTTTTTTTTTTTTTGTTCTTTCTTCTATTCCTTGGGGGAAAAAATCTTCTT
Source organism: Cheilosia urbana (assembly GCA_946477585.1). Classification (NCBI taxonomy): domain Eukaryota; kingdom Metazoa; phylum Arthropoda; class Insecta; order Diptera; family Syrphidae; genus Cheilosia; species Cheilosia urbana. The sequence continues at coordinate 8,926,180 of OX297854.1, read as the reverse complement.
CTTTTAGATTCGTTCTTATTGCTTTTACAAATAAAATGGTATTACCATTGCATCGACGATTACTTAATCCTTTAGGAACGACGATGAAAACTCCCGCAATGAGGACATATAACTTTAGAAAAACACTATCCACGACGAGGATGACACCGACCACGAAGACGAACCGACATTTTTTTTTCTTTTCTTCTTCCTTTCCCGACACGGACTCTATTCACTATGTTCGACGACGACGACGAACATTCCGAGGATACCACAGTATAAAAAAAAAATATACAAAAACTGCACGTTGGTATCACTGGTGACTGTGATTACATTTGGGGGCGACAATAAAGGACAGATTTAAATAAATTTTAATTGATGAAATTATGTTGGGCAACGATTTTTATCCTTTTTTCTCAATCAAGATTTTTCGGACTTTTTTTTTCGCCTCCGACTGGAATATGGAGAAACACAACACACGACAAGATGTATGTTACACGGAGATATATCGCGCTCTCCCTCTCTAAACAAACACGCACACACTGCACAAATGTAAATCTGCAAGGCGAGTTGAATTATTATAGATTTGACTTTTCTTTTTGTGATTTTCTAGAGCTTTTTCTATTCATTTTTCACCAAAAAATTTAAATTTCGAAAAAATTAAAAAAAAAAAAAAACAACAATTTATTGTGAATTGTGTATGCGAATGGGACAATTTGTTTCAACTCTTTCGCGCACGTTAGCACTTCACCACAGCATATTCACACGGACTCAACACGGGGGGAAAAGAGAAACACCGAAACGAACCGGTGTGTGTGGGGAAAACGACAGCGACGACCGACGACGACTACGATGAACGACACAAGACGACGTGAGTTTATTAACCGCGAATTAACTAACACACACAATCGAAAAATTTACGGAAAAATATTTTTTGTTTCCTCCAACTTTTTGCTTCTCCTTTTTCTTTTTGTTTATTTATTAGACTTGTTTTTTTTTTTTTTCGATTTTTTGCACTTCGAAATTATCCTTGTAGAATGCAATTTCTGATACAAAATACGATTCGAACTGTCAGAACGGACCTCGCCGCAATTGTGAATCCACCCAAGGAGCAATTTGACTTTTGTCAGGTATTTTCCAACTACCACTGGACAGATTTTGATGAATGTTCACTCTTGACTAACAAACTCTGGTAGTTTTCTAATTACAATGGGGAATTTGCATTTAGCCCACCACTGATCACTGATGCACTTTCAGAAGCTGCCTGCCAATGGGTTAGATCTCGTTCACCCAAAACAATGACATGGACATTTTGGCCGAATTTGAGAATTTTCGAAAATGTTATTTCGCCAATTCGTTTGATTATTGGATTCACGAAGGATGCAAGGGGGCGACAGATTATCTATAACTTCCAAAATATTTTGTTTTATTTTATTTTCTTATGATTCTGCACATCGGGCTCTGCGTGTGTGTGTAAACTTTTGTAGTATTTTGCAATCTCGTGGATACATAGATTCAACGAATTTAATTACTCCTTGGACAAAAGGGCATTAAAAGAACCAAAACACAGCAAAAGGAAGGACATTACATTTTCTTCACCAGTCACCACCGTAAATACAATTTTTTCCCAATAAAGTGGTCTTCCTTTTTCCTTCTTTAACACACAAAAAAAAAAATCACTTGAATTTTCGAATATTTTTGTTATATGCGGTTATTCTCATCTCCTCTATTTCAAACATACAAAGCCATCGGCCAGAGTGAGATAACAGCAAACGAGATGAAACACGGCGACGACGATGGACTACACGACGACGACAGCGACAACGGCGGCGGACAAGGAAAAAATCACCACACACATTCAGCGCGACGACGAAAAACGAATGAACGAATGAAATTTTTTTTCCTTGGAATCTGTTTGAAAAATTTTTGTAATCACTTTTTCGGTGGAAATTTCCAATGGAATTCAATGGTTTTTTGCACACAAGTTATCGGAATGAGTTAATTTTCACACTTTAATTAGTTTGAAGTGAGTTTTTGATTGTTTTACCGATGAAAACATTGAAAATTGTACGAGCGAATTTGACGAACACACATCACACTCCAGTGGTAAATTCTCTCCTCTAGAGGGAGATGATTTTTTTGTTCGTTCTTCTTTTTGCTGATGGTGGAAGTCGGGTGGTCTCCGTCTGGGGTTGATGTCTCTGTCTGGCGCAGTGCATGGGGTGTGTGTGAATGTTGGCAAGCGGCAGCTGCGATATGTCATTGCATCTCTGTTGCTCTGGTGGTGGTGCAAGCGGTAAGCGGACCACTGTTCAGGGTGAGCAACTGTTACGGATGAAAATTTTCACTCACTAAAGTGCTGCCAATAGTCGGGAAATCAGGGAATGACATCGAAGTGGAGGAACATTTTTTTGTTCTTTCTCTTTTGATGACGGGCGTCACCACATAGAAAAGGTATAAGAAATCGTACGTTAGTGAAGTGGAGTGGTGGTGTGGCGAATGCACTCTTCTTCTTCTCGTTCTCGTGTGAGTTCATCATTCTTTTGGTTTTCGATTCGTTTGTTTTGTGATTGTTATTCGTTGGATTTTGTGGCCGTTCGCCGTTGGTGTTGTGTGTTTTGTTGTTGTTGTTGTTGTTCGTTTTGCATGTGCAGCACAGTCACAGTGTAATTTGCGGTTATTATTTTGATCTGAATTCAAGGTAAAGGACTGCAGTCTGCAACATTTACATTTAATATGGGTGACATAAAGACTTCGGGAACGTAACCGTTCTAGTGGTGTTTATTTTATATAGGGATTTAATCAGTTCGACGTCAGAGCTGGCATAATTTTTCGTCAGTGCTGTAATGATGTGATAAGGAAAGTGCTAAAATAAGTTCGTTGAGTCCAACGGCCATTTCGCACTGTTGTAGATGAAAAGTGAGACTGAAATCATTTTTAGGGGTTGCAAATATTTCCAACGGAACGCAGGTGCATGCCTATTGGATCTATTGGATTGGATCTAGGATCTATCTGTATTCTGGCCTTGCAGCACTTTACGCTGTTTTCTACAAGGTCATTCGCTAGTTTTTATTTTTCATTGGCCTTTTTTGTTTTGTTTTTGTAATCTAATCACGTAACCTAAGCGATGCAATCAGGGTTTTGTTATCGTGTTCACTGTTGAGGCGCTATTAGGAAAAAAAGTAGACAGGTAGGTAGGTACGTCTAGGTAGGTATAGGTAGGTACCTATGTAGGATGTAGGTATTTACTATGGAATCTTTAAATAAATTTATAAATACATTAGGGGTATTCACGATTCGGTGGAATAGACCTAGTAAATTGTGAAATTATATTATTTTCTATAACAAAACTGAAACAAATGACAGACCAAATTTGACAATTTAAAAACGTTTAAAAAGGGGAAAAAGAAAAGCGATTCAATTTTTATTGGAAGATAGGTAGGTAGGTACCTACCTACCTAATGGAGACAAGATTATTTTAATTATGTAGTTAATATTACATAATAAAAATTATTCCCTTCGGCGGCACTTATTTTTGTTTTATATCTAGGGTAGATGTACCTACCAGTACCCGGCCACCTAACAGTTTTTCATACTTTGATCCGTGATAACTAATTCACCTGGCCATTTAAACAAGGTTTTCTTTTTTTTTTGCTTTTGATAGACAATAATTTTTGTTTGATAAAAAAAATGGTTGAATATAATTGGGTTCTTGCATTTAAAATTAAAATTAATTTTTTGAAAGAAGTCAAATTTCACCAGAACGCGGCCAGCAAAATTCAGTAGTCGGCCACTTTTGTTCCAGTATCCGGCCAGGATATTACAAAGAAAATTAAACATTTAAACCCGATTTTAATTGATTATTTAATAAAAATACATATTTACTTTTGTTACATATACCTATACTAGCTGACCCGGCGAACTTCGTTCCGCCCAAATTCATTAATGTAGGTAATGAAATTAATAATTCCGAGCTTTCGCTTCATTCTGCTTCATGTAATTCAAATTTTTTATTCAAAAGGTACCTATATTAAAATTAAATAAATAAATAAAATCAAATACTTGTCGGCCAATCTACCGCTTTTTCACTGAAATGCTTTATGATACACAACATTTTTAGTTCTATTTCTATTATCGGGTGTGTACACGTACAAAGCGAGAGCTTTGCCGACACGTGAAATTCAAGATTTATGCCACACACATCCAGCGATTGTCCTTGCGACTTATTAATTGTCATAGCAAAAGCGAGACATATGGGAAATTGAAGACGCTTAAATACGAACGGCAAATCGTTCTGAATAAGTGGAATCCGCGAAATGACAACACCTTCGCCTATGAATTTTCCAATAAAAATCGTTGCTTGAATTATATTTGATATTAAATTCTTCACAATCAAACGCGTACCGCTACAAAGTTTTGGTTCATTTAGGTTGCGCAACAAAATTATTAATAGTTGGCGCAACAGGTCCGGAGGGACCCTAGGCCTAGCTTCTCACAACCATTCGTTTTTGTGTGAGTTTTTCAATTTTTGAAACGAATGGAAGGGATCTACAATTTTATGCCGACTCCAAACGGCTAATTGAGAAGCTTTTTCAAGACAGTTATACTCTCGGATGGTTGTCAGACGTTCGCGAGAGGTGGCGCAGTGAAAAAAACCCTAAGTTGGAATTTGGGTTGTTGCGGGATTCGAACCTCGACCCCTCGCATAGTAGTCTAACACACAAACCACTAAGCTACTGCGCCCAAACAAAATTATTACTGAGACGATTTTTAGTTTCAAATTGTGTGGAGGCAAGCCCGAAACATCCAAGGAATTTAAAAATTCCGTGGGATAGTCGGTGGCTTCGTTTTCATCCATCACGGAGTCGACTGATTTGTATGAATGCAACTCGACAGCGATTTGGTTTTGAATGGCGAAATTCGCAGCCAAAATCGCTCTTACACTCAGCCAATCATGGTCAATATAATTCTGAGCGATATTCGGGAAAACATTGATGATTAGTTCTTCCGGTGTCATTGTAAAGCAGCAACAATTTTGTGGAAACTCAATCAGGCCGGTGATTAAGTTTGCTGGAATCACATCATTGCCCATCGCCAACAATTGCCTGGAGAACTCTGATGTTCGCATGTTTGTTGTCAAATGCAATTTCTTAACGTATCGCCATAAAGCAGACGCCTTTAGGCAAGCATTCAATTTATTTGCCGGAGTTAATCTCGAAATGACAGGCAGCGTTTGACGAAAATCGCCTGATAGCAAGATCATTGCTCCACCGAAAGGTCGCTTGTCATTACGTAAACGGTTCAGGGCCCCCAATGCGCGTTTGTAAGCCATTCTGCATTCGTCTCATATGATAATCTTACATTGCTGCAGTACTTTCGCCATCGCAGAGTTCTTTGAAATGTTGCATGTAGGTTCTTCTTCCACTTGCAGATTCAATGGCAATTTCAAGGCAGGATGAGCTGTTCGACCGTCTTCTAACAAAGTAGCCGCTATCCCAGAAGGGGCTAGGGCCAAAGCGATCTCAGATCTCGAACGAATTGTAGCCAAAATAAGTGAAATCATGAATGTATTTCCAGTTCCGCAATTTTCGTTATCGACTGCTTGCATCAATTCTTCGTACACTTTCTTTTATTCTTGATTCAACATTGGCACATTTGTTCGAACAGCTTGACTCAATGCGATTCGACCAAAGTCCATTTCTCGCTCCAATTCTGGATTAAATGCATCTTGCATTGAACGATTTGGCTGTGGCATCCCCAATTTGCACAACAAATTGCCACTCATGAGCAGACACATAATACTCGATCAAAATCGCACATTCCATCTGACATCTCCAGTTCATTATCCGATGTCACAGTACGAATTCGATGCAACTGACATATCCAGTTCATTATTCGATATCACAGTACGAATTCGATGCAAAATATCGTCGGCCTATCATCTTTGTATAATCAAAGTATCTATTTCATTTCAAAAAGTTACTTAATGTAACATAGTAAACATAATTTATTAGAACAAACTTTTTAGGTACCTATAGGTATTTAAAAAAAAACTTTCAAAATTGTTGACAACAACAATTTGGTTGGAAAATAATTAAAATAATTGACAACAACAAATGCTTTTAAAATTTAAAATATTTTTTTTTGTATTTGATGTGTCACTACTCGATTTCTATCCAGTTTCTTTTTTTTCAAAGTGTACAAAAATGAATTTATTGGAATGGCGGTTGCACCTTCTTTCAAAAATTTGTCATACTAATATATTAACCTTCTCTGCATGGTTTATTAACCAACAAAAAAACTAAATCAAAATCGGATGTGTGTGGCAGTCGGTAGGCTGTCACACACACATTTATCAAGTTATTTTTATATATATAGAAGAAGATTATATGCATATATACACAATATAATTAAGATAATTTCAATTTGGTAGACTTGTCAACAATGACCCCCGATGCTGCTATTGCAAACCGATCTTCTTCAGAAGGCAAAAGTTTGCTGTATTTATAGGATTTTGTGGACACTTTTTTAAGTATTTCTTGAACTCAGTTTCCACAATCTATAGCATTTGCATCAAATGGGAAAAAGCCACACTTTTTGAATCCATTTCTTATGGTATTATGAGCAAGATTTCTAGAAGTGGACAAAATTCTTTAAGAATTAGGTAGAACATTTCCTACGTTATTCGTGTTCCATTGTTTTACCGTGTTTTTCCAGTCTTTTTTTAGTGGCTTAAACACACTAACGTCAGCTGGTTGAAGGATATGGGTGGCAGAGCATAAAGTATAATATTTTTTGCATGGCAAAGTTGGCTTAGTTGCATGGATAAATGCAACCTTATTCACCTTGTCCACCTTGGCCGGACACTTAAACACCTCAAAGAAAAAAGTTCTAGTGACCGGCCACCATCTAATACTTAAAAAGAAATGAAAATTCCGTGTTTTTGGCACATATTATGATTAATAATTATATAACTTAACAGATAAACAATAAAAAAGTTCGTAAATATTTAAGAAAAATACTGAAACCTACGTTTTCCGTTGGATACCTCCATTAACAATCTCGAACTCTAAAACGCACTTTTCACTTCCTCGAAGTCTGCGCATTTTTTTCTTGCAGTTTAGTAAAGTTCACAGCCGTCAAATTTTACCAGCACGATAAATAGGCCAAAAATTATAGCCCCAATTTTTGGCCCGTGAAAATAGCGATTAATTTACTTATTATAAACTATTTAACGCAAAGTGGCCGGCTACTAGTGACTGGCCGGGTACACCTACCCTATTCTCTTTATTTTTTCCGATACCTACCTACCTACATAGTTGTATTTTTCGGTTACAATAGGGTCAGGGTAGGTACCTATAGATAAAGTGCAAAAGTGTAGCGACATTTTTGACAGTAGGTAGGTAGGTATATTTTGTTGTTGTAGTGCGAAAAAAAGTTGCACTTTCGCACTTTCGAAATGATACAAGACCAGTTGCACCGGATCGTGAATATCCCTATTGTTGGATAGGTAGATAGTCAAGGTACCTACCTACTTTTTTATGTTAAGCTAGGTACAATTTTATCAAAGGTACTCTGTGATGTCGATGTAGGATTTTGCGTGTTAACCGCCAGTTAGATGAAACGAAAATTGCGAATAAGTAAGTACCTAGGTACCTAGTTGAACTGTCAACAGGTACCTATAGATCATAACGTATATACGCAATTTACATAAGTGTGTTAAGCTGGTGTTAAGTGTATTAATTTCAACGTTGATTAGTAGTTCCATACTTAGCTTTATCGTATACCTACGCTATAGAGGTACTGCCTTGTACTGCTTTTTGTCGACTGGTCGTGCTGCTGCTTTTTGCCTTCAAACGACAGCCCTGCTACCTACCAATGTTTGGCGAAGCTCATCCTTTCATAGATGGGCTATCTTTTTGGTTCAAACGTCAAAAAAAAAAAAAACTAGTAGGATAATAAAGCTCGTTTATAATGGCCATAGTAGTGTTATGTTTAAGTATTGTTTAAAAGCACACAACTCCCATTACTTTATCATCTCAGATTTTACCAAATACGTAGGTACCTACCTACATTTGATAAACATCACTTTTCAATTCTACAATATTTTTATCCTATTTTTTACACATTATTATATAGGTACTTTTCAGATTTTTGTTTGTAAATATAATTATGCTACAACTAAATAAAATCTGTTATGTTTTCCTACAAGTTTTTTAGCTGTCCCGTAGTTTTTGCTTCCACTTAGTTGACACTGACGTTGTCGCGAGCTATACCATTTTAGGTTAGGTTAGGTATACTCATCTGCAGTTTAAAAAAAAAGTCAATATTTTATGCTGTAATACCTACCTTTAGGACTGAAACAGTAAGTAACTCTGCTCAAAAGTCAGAACACATTTTACCTAATTTGTTTTCCAAATTATATGATTCATGTCGCGGACGAGGTAGTTTGAAATGATAGCTAATTCTAAAATGTTCTTGTGAGTAGCTGGTAAACAACCTATAAAAGTTCAAAACTACGAGCCTTATTGACTTATAATACAAGCAGTTTAATAAAGGGTCTTTCATTGGCGACTTGGCAACTTAAAACTTTTAGGCGCCTCTCCCACTGAGGCAACAAGCAATAAGCAATAAGAAGCTAGAAATAAGCAATAAGCAATAAACGCAACTTTTATTTTAACCTATTCTCCCATTGAAGCAACAGTGTGTCATGCCGACGACTCCGATGTGTATACGCTTTTACCAATGTGGTGAAATTTAAGAAAAAAAAAAAAAAAAAATAGACAAAATAAAAGGAAATATTTGGTGCACCCTGCATTTATTGATTTAATAAATCATGCGGTGGAAATAAATATTTGGATATTTTTTCAATATTTTTACAAACTATGTATTATAAGCTGTATTGCCTGAAATCTTTTCAAAATTGAATAAAACGTAGAAACATGCCCAAAAGTCTCTAGCGACTGCGACCTGTCACTCCTCACAAATATTGATACGGCGTTAGGTCTTATCGCCCAAAACCATAACGCCCAAATTGAAAAATGTCATAACGCCCAAAACATCACTAGGCAATTTGTTGGTGGAAAATTCATGTAAATTTGGGTGATATGACATTGATTTTGGGCGTAATAACATTATTTTTGCTTAAAGTAGCGTTGGGTCTTATCGCCCAAGGTAAATGTCATAATGCCCAAAATCCGTCACATCGCCCAAGATATTGAGAAAGAAAACGTCAAAAAGCCCAAATGTATTGACAAATCGCCCAAAAAAATTACTGAAAAATATTTTAATCCCAAATTTTATTTATCGCGCGCAGCGAGGAGGCGCGGCGAGGCGCGGCGCGGCGTGGCGCGACGCTAAGGCGGCCGGCCGCCGCCGCTTGCGTGAGCCGCTTCCGCGCCGCCCCCCCCCCTTCCGGGCGCGGAAGGTGATAGTATTATCTTTCACAAACATTTTCAAACATTTTTCTAATGCCACTTGAAGAATTTGTATCACTTAAAAGCACTGCAGGACTAGAACATTGTTTTCCATGTGTATAGCTTGTTAAAAAGCATCAGGAGTAAAATAACGGTTTTTGATGACAAAAATAAGAAAATGTCATAACGCCCAAACTGTATTTTTGCATTTTGTTTGATATTAAACAGAAGTAAGTTTTCTGGGGTGGAATTCTGTAAGGCGATTTGCGATAGTTGATAGTCACAATCACATTGTTTTCTCTACGTAAGGTGATTATCACTGCGACTATCGCTTTTTTTCGATCGTTTTTGTGTGATACCTATTTATGTATCATTTTCAGATAAATTACACTCATTTTTGTTGATTGTGGTTTCACCAAAAGTCAATATGTTTACTTCGCTACGATTACGAGTATTTCCTCATTCAAGAGATAGGTATTGAAGAAGATAGGAATTATTCCGTTGTGCACCTCCTAAAAATAAACTTACGGACCAAATCAAATAATATATTTCAACTTCCAAATGCAATGTGAGTTTCATTTTATTTTCGTTACGCTATCCAAAATTATTTTTTTTTTTTAATTTCATAAAAAAACTTTCATTTATCAAAAGAGGGTTTTCTAAATGTCTTGAGATTGCTTGACTTGTCAGATGGGTTAAGATCAACGCTTATTTCACCAATACTGCAACTAGCTGTAACGTTAAAATCTTCTCGGAGGCGACGGTTACCAAAGGCAAGTGGGAGCCGACTGGGTTGCACCAATGGGTCAAGGTACGGTAGCCAAAATTACAGCCTGAATCATCATAATCCGGGTTCTTCTCCATAAATGCATATACATTATCTAGTATTCGCTGCTGATTTGTATTTGCTTGTGTCCTTTGAAAGTGAATTGTTCTACAATTTGTTGAGATAATTTTATATTTGTTTTCCACTTACATTTTTTCTCTGCCATTGAAGAAGTATTGAAGATTTTTTTTTTTTTTTTTTTTTCAAAATAAAATTATTTTCCCAAGAAACTGTCAGTTTTCTTTCAAATAATAACTGACAGCATAATTTTGTTTTGAAATGATGAAGTGAAGCCAAATTTGTATAGTTATTTTGCGATCACCTTACGTAGAAGCAGAATGATGTGACTGTCGCATTTGACTATCACAAAAGTGACTATCAACTATCACCTTACGGGATTCCACCCCTGGTTTTAAAAATGTCATAACGCCCAAAAACTATGTCGTAACACCCAAACTTAATAGTAAGAAATATTTTGGGTGTTATGACATTTCTGTATTTGGGCGTTATGATATTATATAATTACTTTGGGCGATAGTCATTCTATTTGGGCTTTGTGACGCTTTATTCCTTTAAATTTTGGGCGATGTCGCGGCTTTTGGGCGTTATGACGTTTTTCATTTTGGGCGATAAGACCTAACCTAATATTGATACTACGACGCGATATATCGCTTTTCAACATGCGCTGTGTATTGCCAGCAATAATGTTGCTATAATCAGCAACATTTTTCGTTCGACCGATATAGATTTTTTTAATTTAATTTTAAAAATCATTTGATTCAGTGTAAAATATTTGTTTGCGATATTATCGCATGTTTCCTATGGCCAGTTGCTTGTTGCCCCAGTGGGAGAACCGTCTTAGTATATGAACGTACCCCTAAACCGATGAAATCAAACCTTCAATGTCAAAATATTCAGTAAAATCAACATTTTCATCATGGTATCACGATAGAACAACGTTTACAATTACTTTAAAAACAATACCGAAATTCAGAATCGGTGGTCGTAACTTTAAGAGCGTTAATGCCAATTTTAAATCTTCAGTGATGAAGCCCATTTCGGCTTCGTCAATAAGCAAAATAAGCTTACCTATAGCTACGGTTGCGAAACCTCATGTGCTTCATAAAAGAGCACTTCATCCGCAAAAAGTAACTAAAAATTTATGCGAATGCAGACAAAATCTTAAGCGCAGATTTCTGGTTGTTAAAAGTCTGCAGATATGTTGAAAATCTGCACACTGCACTTATGGCAACGCTGGCCACAAGCCATACACAGCAGCACAGGGTGCAACAATCGAGTTTTGGAAGTCTCAGTTCGTTGAACGTGTTATCTAGAGACACGGACCCGTCGATTGACCGCCGAGATCGTATGATTTAACGCCTAAAGACTTTTTTTATGGGGCTACATTAAATCATTGGGGTATGCTAACAAACCGGTAACGATTGAAGAGCTCAGACCAATATTGAATATTGAAAGAGAAATAGCGGCCGTTTCGATCGAAATGTGCGGTCGAGTCATCGAAAATTGTGGACATATGAACGAAGTCGAATTTTATTCATAAATGTTTTGATAGTAATTCGGGCCAATAAATTATAAATCATAAATCATAAATTGTTTGCTTAGCTATCTCAATAGTTTGCTTTTTATTTAAAAAATAAGTTGTCAAGTCCTTAATGAAAGACCCTATGCTACCAGTTCGTATTTACCAACCCTGTAAATGAATAGTTTTTAGGGTAAAACAAAAATTATATTTACCACTCAACTAGCTCTTCTACACATAACTTAACAAACTCAAATACCACAGTGTTAAGAGCATGGCAATACATTTTCAGATAGAACCTTTTGGTAGCTGCGATCAAAAGCTGTTCCAAATCACTAACAGCGAATCGGGATTAGCACGTTGGAAAATAAAAAAACTAAGGCTGTGGCAAAAAATATATTCAATGGTACCTACTTACCTCTAGTGCGTTCAAAAACCAATCAAAATTGCAAATTTAAAAGCCAAATCCTTCCAATTTCATTCCAAAGACTTTATAATCGGTCGCAACATCCAAGTCACATCAGCACTCGCAAATTGTTTTGATTTGACAATTTTATTTTTGAATCTAAATTCATTAACTGCTGATGTACTTTGTTCGCCGCTAAAGTAACAAAATAAATCTCCGTAGTCTTTGTTAAGACTTGAACTGCCACCCCTTGCAAGGGAAAGTCCAACTTTTAAACTTAACTCGCCCCCCCCTTCCACGACTGTCAGCCATGTATCCCGGCACAAACCTCAAACTCTTTGCCAGCAAATGCCTGTCATTACGAGTGAATTTCATTTACGGATTCAATCTGTTTCTCGTTGTTACCAGTGCCAAGCCATAGACACAAGGCCCAACTGCGCTCTGCTCTACGCACAGAACAATATCCGCAGGCAGTAAATTGGTCCTCATTGAAAATTCCATAAAATTTGCATAACAATGAGGCATTTGCTCAGCGTGGTGTGCTGGTGCCTGGCGACTTAAAAGCGCTCTGTCTGCCGCATATACTTGCGGCCTACACGTATATACCTATATTTAGGATGCGGTAAAACAGTTTATTGACAGTCTTCAACCCCTTGAGTCACATCCCCAAACATAAATAAAACAGAATCAACTTTGCACACCTCTTGTTTATTTCGCTTTGTTCACGGAAAACAATTGAATATCAGGTGATTTGATGGCGCTCCACACTCGTGTTCGGCCCGCTCCGGCTGGCGTTGGCTATCGCCTGAATGACGACCTCTCTGTCATGCACTATGCAAAATGCATCGGCAAGGAAGAGTACGCCGCCGAGAAGTTGCATAAACACAATCGAAAACAGGGCGTATCGCATGGCTTCAAATTGGTGCACCAACTTGATGTCCTTCTCACCTGATGTTGGATTTCGCGACCACCTGGCCTTCAAAAGCTCGGACAGCAGGCCAACTAAGTATGGACTGCCGGCATCACCTAACGCATGACTGATTGCGATTTGGAATGCTTCAGCAGTTGACCGGGCTTCGGGAACCACAACCGAGAGTAGGATGTCCGCCACAACGGTCCACGTGACGTTCATGAAGATCATTCCGAAAAATACCGCAGTGTACGTGAGAACGATGGACTTGTTTGAAAAGATTAGCGCCATTACAATCAGTGGATCGCCCACTATAAGCCCGAAGCCGCAGATGACAGGATCGATAGCCGGATACCTCCGGATGAGTTTATGAGATGCATACGCACCGAGTGGGACTCCGATGAGTCCAGTTGCTACAGCCACCGCACCAAAGCCTAGGGCCACTTCGGTCAGGTCTATGTCCTCTTCCCCCGGTAGCAAGCGAAAGCCGGAATGCAGAAACTTTGGCGCCCACCACGACAGGGCACCAGCTGCAAAAGTGACCGACGTAAAGCCAAACGTCGACAGAAGATAGGACCTGTTTTTGGCTAGACCCATAAGGTCTTCTTTGTAATTCGTAGTTTTAATGACCAACTTTCCCCTACCAGTCTCCAAGCGCTCTCGCTCGCCTCGGACCGGGTCCTTGATGAAACACAGAAGCACACACCCCATTAATGTCAGGATGGGTGTAGCTCGCAGGCCCCAGCACCAATGTCCGCCAATACTTGCTGTCTTCGCGCCCACCACAAATCCCAAGCCCGCGCCAATTGGTATCGCTATGTAGAACAAAGCCAGCGCGTCCTTCCTCACTCCTTTGTACGTAACGTCGTAGATAACCGTCGGTGCTATTGTGCTGAACGATGCTTCTCCAATTCCGACAAAGGTTCGCAACGCGAAAAACCATCCGTACGTTCTAGTAAAGGAACCCACCACTGTGGCTGCAGTCCAGAGAAGAACGCTAAGGACCATGATCAGGCGGCGCGAGTATCGATCACCAAGGTAGCCAAAAATGGGCGCGCAAATTGTGTACGAAATCAAGAAAGCCGTCTGCAGAAGGCCACAGTAGTCGTCACCGATCTTGAATTCCTCTTTCAAATCGGAAAGGATCCCAGCAACGGTATATCGGTCCATGTAGTTGAATATGTTGATCAAGAATAGTACGGCAATGGTGTAGCGCTCGTGTTTCGAGAGACGCTGCAGCATTTTTAAAAATTTTGAATTTTTCTTAACTTGTTTTTCTATTTTTTAAATTTAGCCGAGCTTTGCCGATGCAACCGGTTGAAGGTTTAATAAGACATCTCGAAAAGACAGGCGATTGACACGTTAGTCACACAAATTGATTGACAGGAATTTGTTTTGGCAGACTTCACAAGCTTCGGAACTTAAATGTTTTATTTTTTTATAGAGGCTTTTCCCTAAGTGGCTCTGAAGTTGATCTTTCTAGGGATACCTGCAGAACTACAAAATGAAGTGAAGCTATAGTGAAATGGCAAAGCGACACACTGTAGTCCAACATGGATTTTTTGGTTGCAAAAATCAAAACTTTTGAACTCATGAAGGTATCGCTACATTTGTTTTTCTTCTTAAAGGAAATTTCCAAGCCTATAAAAACATTGATTTAAAAAAAAAATTGCATCACAGGTTGTTTCTAAATCTTAGGCTGAAGTAAGATTTTCATTGCAAAATGAAATAACAGAGAAAGGGATTAAAGAACAGCTTTAAAAACAGGTTAAATTTAGGAATCTTATAAACAAAGATGTGCGGCTATTTAATTGTTGACAGGGTTATCCAAAATATTTTTTGTTAATAACAGTGGGTGGATAAAATTAACGCAACAATTTTGATTGCTTTTAGCAAGTATTTGGCGCATCAGTATGTATAACCTGTGAACTGTTTGAGTGATATATTTTATAGATCTTATTTTTCAGAAAAAAAAACTTCATTGCCGTCATCGTCATCATTTTCAACATTTAATAGACTTATTAGTTCTGGGCAATGAATTTTTTTCATTTTTCAACGATCAAAATAATAACAAAAATATTTGTAATTGCTCTTTTAATTAACAAAATAATTGAAATATCCCATAAGGAAATTTGCATCTGTTGTCAGCTATAAAATTGGGTTTCGCTGGAAAAAGTGTTGCGAGCTGTCACATATGAACCCACGTTATACGATAATAAAAGACTTACTTCTGATTTTTATTGCAAGTTGTAAAAAAAAAATAATTCTAATGGTCTGAAAGCACTCATATTACTCACTAGAGAGCCCGTGCCCGTAAAACCCTAGCTTGCGTTTGCAACTTGCAAGTCAACAAAAGGCTGGAATGTTAAACTATCAGACAATGGAATAAAAAATAAATTATTTGCGACAGTTATATTTTTCCGGGTTCGATCAAGGGTAGTCCGCCTAAGCGATCGTAAAATGTATGACATCAAAAGCATGTGGATGCTTGTTGGCTCTTTGGCGTCTACCGATGTAACGGCTAACTCTATATTGGTCGGAAACGTCATATTTTCTACGTCAGCCGCACATACGAAATGACAACATAATGGCCGGGTTCCACTGTCCTTTAGACGTCAAGAACGCTAGAAAACTAACGGCAGCGGCAAAGTCTCCACTACGATTAAAGAAATGGTACGAATACTATAAAAATAATATCTGAATTGCTATTTTATTTACATCATTACCAAATTTGTCACAATTACACTTGCTCGGCTTCGTATTTATTTTGTAAACGTTTGAACGATTTCCTTTGACAGGTCGTTGTTTTTTTTTTCCTCAATGGGTAGTTTGGCGCTAGATTGAGAAATTTCCCTGAAAGGGATATTTCACAAAAAGTGCTAGACGTCTAGCGCAAATGGTGAAATGTCAATTTTTTTTATATGGAGTTTGACATGCCACTAGTCATCTAGCGGGCAGTGGAACGCTGCTAATACATACTCAGTCAAGAAATTGTTCTCTAGATTCATAAACGTCAACTGAACTGTTCGCGTGACAAATTAACTTCAATAAAAAGTAAAACACATCAAGTCTGCCAGCTGTCAGTGGTAAAGTGTAGTAGTTTTGATGTCATCTATTACTTATTTGGCATCGGAAATGAGTTTAAGATTTTAATTTTGGAAATTGTGTACCCATATTCGTCGCTAGCATAGAAACGTTGATTGTTTTCGAACAAAACACGAATTTGTCATTGGATTTAATAGATCAATGGGAACATTCAAAAATCTAAATACGTAGGTACCTTTAGGGCCGGTCTGTTCACAGCTATGTAGTTAAATCCTTGGTTAGGTTACCACAGATTTAGGTTAATCCATGATTAAAAATCAGTGATAACCAATCAGTGTTTGTTGACCGTTTTTTTCACTTCGGTCATCAAACCATAGCTTTGCAACAAATCGTTCCTTTTTTTCAGTTTATTTGTCAATCAGTGATTGGCGTAACCAATGGTTAAATTTTTATTTTTTTATTTCGGGTTCTTTGGTTTTTGTTAAGTAATTTATTTAGGTAGATATTGTATGTATTTTATAATTTTTTTTAAGAACTGAAGAATGAAACTTTTTTTTGTGAAGAACATTTTTGAGAACAAAACCGAAATAAAGCCAAAACCAAAAAAAAAAATGTGTTACAAATTTATAAGCCTCATGCTATTTTATTCAACGACAAACGAAATTTTCTCATTCTCTCAATATTTTTCCTATCGCGTGTGCTTTATCTCAATTTATGAGAGCTGTCATCGGCCAAAAATAAACGTACTTCATATTTTGCATCCATTATTTTGCCGTGTTGTGTATTATATGTATGTGTCAGTTGAAAACGTTACTGAAACATTTCGTTCATTCTATTATTTGCATTTTTCTTTTCGTTCACACAATATTGTACAACCCTTTTTTTTAACAGCTACGTCAAAATGAATACCTACGTAGTCCTTAAAAAATCTTGAACAGACGAAATTACAGAAAATCAGTGGTTAAATCTCATTAACCGCTCAAAATCGGCTGGTTATCGATTTTTCTGGTAAACTAACCAAACTACTGATTCTCTGGTTAATATTTTGCTGAACAAACACATTCGAGGGTTACTAGCTGGAATAACCGATGATTAAAGATAACCAAGATTGAACAAACCGGGCCTTAGTCTACTAGATTAATTTATAATGCCACTTTTCCTACGTCAGTTAGGTACATAGGTACATGAACTGTCAACTTAGTACTAAGTCACGAATGGAGACATTCAAGTGTCTAGTTTAGTAAGTCTGACAGCTGTCTGACTGTATACCAGTTTTGACTGGCTGAAGTCTGTCATATGATCAGCTGTTTCAGTTGACGTTTATGGAGGGGTAGCCGACGAATTTATGTGGTTTTCCATTGGGACCACCAGAAATCTTTTTCATATCTCAGATTTTACTGTGCTCATGGAACGCGCAACGAGATTGATCTGCTTTTGTAAATGGATTAGTGCGTTAATTGACAACAATATCAGCTGTTCAAATGGCATTCGTTTTTGGCTAAATCACAAATGAATATCGCCCTCAAAAATGTTTTCCTTCTTGTAGATACAAATGAAGTATTATTATTGGTGGTTTGTAGTCTTCAGATGACGAGGGAGATAATGAAGATAATAATTCCTCCGAAATCGTATCCATAGCTATTTATGTATTTTGTATTGAAAACCAATTTCACGAAACTTTGCGCATTTGCCTCGAAATGAAACTTCTTAAACTGACGTTAAACAGCTGTACAAAGTATATTGGTATGCGTAAATCTGAAAAAATATCAAGATCTGCGAAAAGTGATCCGAATCGAAAAAAAGATTGATTTTTCGTCCCAATGGAACGCAAAAAGTGATTTAGATCAAAAAAAAAGATTGATTTTTTGTCCCAATGGAAAACCACATTAGTCAAGAAATTCGTGACTGGAGTACTGAGTTGACAGTTCGGGTATGTAATGTAGCTGACGTAGAAAAAGTGACGTTCCCGACCAATTTAGTTTTTGCGTTAAGGTTACATCTTATCTAGACCAATTTAGTCGACTTAGGATAACTAGATTCTTGCTCAATTCCTTGACTAGATTCTTCGGCTACCCCGCCATAGATGTCAACCGAAAAAAAAAGTTCAGTGATCGATCTAGACCAATCAAAACTTACAGACAAACTTAACTTAAGCTAGGTAGGTACTTGAACGTCCCCAGTACAAATTTACATGGAAAGTCAACTAATGACTTGAACGTCCCCTGTGACGGGAAAAGCCCAACCATTTTATCGCATCAGAAAGGAGGGCTAGTGTCCTTATGGTTTCCATCTATTTTCGATCCCCAGCATCGTTTGTTTTGTTCCCTCTGTCATTACACAGTCAGTAAACTAACCCATATTATTTAGGTATAGGTATACCTACCTACCTCGTTCAGTTTTTTCTATACTCTGTTGAGCCGTGTACTGCTGTTAGTAACTAGGGGAAACGCATCCCTCCATCGAGAACATAATATCACTCTCTTAATTATAAGCTAACCATTTATTAACATTTCGCTGGTTTCAGCATTAATTTGATTACCCATAAATAAACTTGTCTCAGTATACCTTGTAACTGAATCGTAAATTTGCCTTACATGCGCCTTGGCGCATAAAATGGAAATTAATTAAATATTAATTCCGTCAATCTTTGATATCGAAATACCCGTAAAATAGTTAATTTCCCCTAAGAAGATAATTCAGTTCGTTGAAAACTCACTTTAACGGAATACCTATACCCAAATGCACACATTGTACGCCCACTTATCAGTTATCGAGTTAAGGAGGTTGAGATGGATGGATGGATGAAATTGGATTTTCCAATACCTACTGGATACTGGCACTTCTGCTCTACCGCAAACCGCACCCATGTCGTCTTCGTCTCGTCGTCGTCAGTGCCGTGCTCATGCTCACTTTCAATCGCGCACAAATTCTTAACTAAAAGCGTATCATCAAAAGGACATAAATCAATCACAGAGGTGAACCGCTTTCCGCTTGTTCGGCTTCGGTGCCATATACAAAGGACATCTGAGTTGTGAAAGTACCTACAGCTACAGCAGCTCGATGGCAACCGAAACCGAAATACCATCTCCTTCAGTTGCCTTATCCCTTCGGCTTCGTGTTTCATTAATAATTCATTGCGCAATTTTTCTTTCATTGCACCTTTCATTAGAGATGACCGTGTCGTCGTCGTCGTCGTCGCGTCGTTTCATAGTTAGCTCAGCACGAGCAACGGATATCGGGGAGGGGACAGGGGAGCTCTCTCGGCTGGTACAATAAAATGTTAAACGGAGAGGAAAATAAAACCAAAGGAACAAAAACAAGAAGGCACAACAAAATGAGAGACAAACAACAAAAAAAAAAAAAGAAAAAAAGAAAAAAAAACAAACAAAAATAACCAAGCAAAAGGTGGATATGGGTATACAAAATAGAATTTCCGTTAAGTGAATAAATTATCATAAATTTTGCATAGGGGATTAAACGAAATAGGTATATAACGGAGAATCTGGAAAGTAATCCTAGAGGGGATAAGAAGGCAGATGAAAGAGCGGTCGCTTCGAACAGGACTACAATCGACGGCGAGACAGGTGAAGACAAAGGCGCACCGAGCACATGTCAAACACGCGCTGCAAAGTGATTATGACCCCTTAACTTGTCGTTTTGAAAAATCGTTAAATTAATTTGACAGGATTTTTAGATTAACGCAATTAGCTTAGTAAAACCAATTTTACTTAAGCTAAAAGCTTTACAAACTTACTGCCCATCGAATAAAAGTAAGTTGTGAGGGCTGTCAAGATTATTTTTTGGTCGCCTCTGAGGCAGCATCGATATATCACATCACATCGCATCACACTATATTTATTTATTTATTTGTTTATTTATTTTTTATTATAAAAGAGGTAATGTTTGTTTGTGGGAGGTAATCTCCGGAACTACCGAACCGATTTCAAAAATTCTTTCACTAATAGAAAGCTACGGGATAGAGTATTGCGATAGGCTGCTTTATTATTTATATATTTATATATACAGTCGAACTTCGATAAGTCGAACTTCGATAACTCGAATATTTAATAACTCGAATAAAATTGGTTGGCAATAGCGCCAACACTAAAATTTGCATGTAATTTGTATTTGATAACTCGAACTTCTATAACTCGAATGTCTTGATAACTCGAAGATATTATTTGGCGTCACCTTCGATAAGTCGAATTCTAAAGGGGGAAATCCCAAATTCTGAAGGGGAATTCCCTAATTCTGCGTGTTTTAACAAGTTCGTTTTATAATGCATCGCTTTCGGGGGCACTGAGTTTGAATGTTCCTTATACATACCGTGTAGAAAATCGTAATTTTCGTATGTGTGAGTAAACATTTTCAAATTTCTTCCAGGTTGCTATATTTTTTTGAATTATTGAAAAAAAAAAGAGGAAGACAAAATCAAATTTGGAACATGATTTGATTCAACAACCTTCAAACGAGTTGGTTGCAAATTTATTAAGCATTTTGCGTTTATATTTAATGACTAATGAAAGACAACCGATTCTGTTTATAATATAAATTCCATTGAAGATTTTTTAACCAAAATAAAATTACTTTTCAATCATTTATAACAGACTATTTTAAATATTAAATATGCTAATTTCCTGTACTTTTTTGTCTTATATATTCGCAAATAAATATGTACATATTTTGTATTCCTATCAATTTTGTATTTTACTTGATAACTCGAAGTCTTGATAACTCGATTTTTTTTCCTGGCAAGTGATGGTTCGAGTTATCGAAGTTCGACATATATATTTATATATATATTATTTTTTGTTTCTATATCAAAAATTAATTAGAAAACTATGTACCTACCTACTATGTGCAATTTTTTTTTTTTTTTTTCAAAAAGTGGATTGATAAAAAATAAATAGTTGGCGCAACAGGTCCGGAGGTACCCTAGCTTCTCACAACCATTCGTTTTGTGTCAGTTTTTAATTTTTGGAACGAATGGAAGGGATCTACAGTTTTTATGCCGACTCCAAACGGCTAATTGAGAAGCTCTTACAAGACATATAAATATGTACTCTCGGATGTTTGTCAGACGTTCGCGAAAGGTAGCGCAGTGGAAAAAAACCATAAGTTGGAATTTTGGGTTTTTGCGGGATTCGAACCTGAGACCCCTCGCTTAGTAGTCCAAAACACTAACACTAAGCCACTGCGACTACAGTGGATGGGTGCCTTCTTACCAGTTAATGAGGACGTATACCAATATTCGCAGGTATTCTTAATTTTGTCGGGGGATGATCAAGTCAATAGGCGTTACAGAGGGCAAACAGGAGTGACAAAAAACGTCATTCGACAATTGCAACCATTATATCTGTGGCAATAAGTTGAGGTAGCTTATGTCGACATAAGCCAAATTCGAGTTTTTTTTTTATACAAGGTTCTCCTTTTTCTAAGCTTTCTTTTGGTCCAGCTCCTGTTACTCTACGACCATTGACACCGGTTAAATTTGAAGAAAACTGAACAGCATAAATTTATTTGGACTATGTAATACAATAGATTTAAAACTATAAGATAAATTAGTTTCTCTCACCCTGAAAAATTACCAAAATTGACATAAGCTACTTTAACTTATTGCCACAGATATACAATCATTTCTTTCATTACAATGTTTAAAACGGCGATAGGAAAAATGAACTTAGAAGATCGCAGATTTGTCTTCAATCCTGATAAAGGAACCGCATTTTGGAAAAAATAGAATGGATAGGAAACGGATGGTATCACTTCCAATACAAGAAAAATTATTTAAAATTTTTAATTTTCTAATTCGGATATTCCGGACCTACCGCTTCACAATTTTAAATTAAAAGTCGACTCAGTTATAATTTTGTTGAGCAACCTAATGCACGACACGTCAATGACTGCGGTTGGATTGAAATACATCGACATTGCCATACTTCAATTATTTCTATTGTACCTATTTAATATACCTAACTTTGGATTAAAGAATTTGAATTGATCGAATTACATAGAGTAGCATGCGGTGTGCATGCTTGGAAATATTATTTTCATTACATTAACGAATTTGGGCGGAACGGAGTCCGCCGGGTCAGCTAGTTTTTTTTATAAATCGAACAGGTGTGTTCGATTCTTCGAATTTTTCATGCTCCATCAACGCAACGGCTGCTTATAATAGTTACCTACCTTTTTTTTTTTTTTTTTGGTTGCGCCAAGGATGTGTAATCTTCAAAGATACTAGTAACCCGAGTGTTACTAGCATGCACGATTCGCAAACCCGAGTGCTCGATTTCGGGAATACGCCTGCGTACTAAACCACACCCTACACACTTCAACCATTCTCCCCGCGGGACTGCCGTTAGGTATTACTTCGCGGGGCTGGTTAGCATTCAAGCTATTCGTGTTGTGTCATCTGTTTCTGATGGTGTTTCTCCGGCCTCTGAGGCTTCTGCTGTGGCTTTTCTTAGCCTTTCAATTCTCCGTAGCTCGTTTTGTAGGATGGTTATAAATAGTTACCTACCTACACTCAACTTTGTGCCTTCCCTAATTTTGATTTGTTAAAGGGGTTCAATCTGTGCATGTGCATTTGCATTTGCATTTGCACTCTCCAATGTTCGAAAGTGTTATAAAACCGGTTAATAATCCTCGAATAATGAACTGTTCCTGTCCCACAAAAGTTAAACCAATTAGCAGACAATTTTACTTATAAATTACTGAAACAAATAAAAAATACTCAGCCTCATAAAAGACCCAACTTATATATGTGGATAGTGGATGTGGAGTAAGTATAATTCCGACGCTTACGCATGACCGCCATTTACTAATAATTGGCATGAGCAAAGAAGCGCATCAACTCGTTTACTCGATAAATATGCATTGTGCATCATAATTCATATCATAAGCGTTCTGTACGCTATTTAGTATTATGTGGGTTGTTTGCGTTAGTCGGAAGCTTACATGGAACTTGAGTTTACAAACTCGTACGAATAATATGGTGATGACTGATGGATGACTCGTATATGTGCGATGTTGGTTATTGATCGATGTGTTGTGTGCAGTGCATGTATGCCTTTTTTGTTGTGAACTTATAGTAGTGCAAAGAGTCCACCGTATTCGCGAAAAGCATATGCAAAATTAAAATCCAGTCTCCACGAGACTTATTTTCAGCCAAGACTTCAGTTATGACAACAAAATGTCTCGTGTAGACCGCGGTTTTGTGGACATGACTGAAATCCAGACTTTTCAGTCCGACTTCTTTTCCTGACATCTCTATGCAGACTGAAATGTGGACTGAAATTTGACATTTGAAGTCGAGACCATCGTTTGACAGAAAAAATCTTTTTTTTTTTGTAATTCTCGAGAATACACGTGCGCGGATTCATTTATGGTTGATTTTGTGATACTTAAAATTTAATAGATATGCATATTTATGAATACATTTTCTAAAGTATGAAATATAGCAATTGCCCTGCTAAATGATTTTTTTTTTCAGATTTGCGAAGGTTGTTTACGTTTCCTGGAAATTTTTCAACTGCAAGCAAACGCATTGTATAGGGTGGATCTATGTTTGTTAATTGTTTATGTACAAACGTTTGAAAATCGACCTGGGTGTCAAATACGCATAATATCGCACGAATACCAACAAAAAAAGAGGAAGTGATATTGTTATGTTGGATTAGACACACGAAAATTTGAGCAACCTGAAGAAGCGAGTGCCCCCTTCACTTGTTTCTTCGTTGATGACATCTTGTGAAATGAAAAGTCATAATAAGATTTGCCCAACCAAAGCAATGCAAATATGGCGGACAAGAGGTCTGATTTAAAAGTCTGACATAATTCAGACTCGTGGGACGCGGTGTAAAGTAAGACCAACTTGACACATCCACCATATTGCTGCTCTCCAACTTTTCTCTTCAAACATTAGCTAAGTTGCTGGCTAAATTTTGACATAGAGCACGCCGTGTATAAGTGTAACAGAAAACAGATGTTTTCAAAAAATCAACACTCTCTGATTTCAAATATTTACTATTCTAGGTAGGTATTCTCCTTGTCGATGTATTTATTATAAAAACCCATCCTTGCTTGCCTCTAAACTCTAACGTTCTCCGCGATACAAAAACGCAACAGAACAAAACGTTTTGTCAAAATTTAGCTTGAGTAATTGTGCCGCCCCACTAAAAGGCTCGCTAAATTTTGACAGATACATGAAGTACATTCCGAAACAAAAGTTTGTTTATTTAGCTCAAGCTGCGAATCACTCAGCTAAACGGGTTCGCTTAAATTTATCTCAGCTAAATTCAGGAGAGAATTTAGTATGGGATCAAAAATTTAGCTCGAGCTGCGTATTATCTTTAAACGTAAAAAATTTCAACTGATTTCTTTTTAATTCCCTATTAAAGTCGATGCAAAGCTTGTCAACATTCTAGCCCAGGGATTCCCAAACCATTTTAGCAAGAGACCTGAAACCTTAGGCCCCCATAGTAAAATTATTTAAAAGTTATATCTCTATTTTTTTTTTGTTCCTATAGATACAAAATACTTCTTAGTTTTCTCATAAAAATTTAATAAAATAAATAGACGTATAATTCAGTCAGTATCAAGTGTAATTAATAATAACAAATAGTAAAGTAAAAAAACAAAATATAAAAAAATCAGTGTGGTGGATGAACCTGGTGACTCTATACCAATCTAGCTAAATCCGCTTCAATATTGGTGAGTTGCATACTTAAATCCCCGTGTTCGTTGATTTTCAAATGGTTTCATTGTTTTGTCAAAATGTTTGCAACCACATTGAAGCATTTTTTTGGTAGGTACACGTAACACAACTTATACAGTATCTTGAACTTTTCAAATAAGAACTTCTGTTAATTAATAGCGGTCGATTTTTAGACCTCGTCGACCCCCAAAATCAGTTTCCGTTTATGTTGACCCCTCGATATCGAGCACTTTGCGAATCCCTGTTATAGTCCAATTAAAAGCAAATTAACAGCGTTAAAAATCTGAACAAACCTTCAAAGTGATGGAACGAAAAATCAGCAACGAAATTTGCTCAAATTTTTCCCATTGCCACTACTACCAACCTAAAACTACGTTTCCACCAACGATATCACTACATAGTATAAAGCAAAGTCGCTTTCTCTGTCCCTATGTCCCTATGTATGCTTAAATCTTTAAAACTACGCAACGGATTTTGATGCGTTTTTTTAATAGATAGAGTGATTGAAGAGGAAGGTTTATATGTGGAGAAATACTGCTATTTTTGAGGTTTCTAATGTGATGTCGTCAATAATTACATTTTTTCCGCTTACATTGCAAACGCAGACTGAACCCTACTTGCGAAGCCGGGGCGGGTCGCTAGTTAAACTATAATTTGCTACATAAAGGACTATTCACATGAGAGTGAATTGCGAATGTGGGTATGTAGACATGATTTTCTTGACTAGATTTGTCGGCTACCCCTCCATAAACGTCAACTGAAAAAAGTATTCACGTGACCAACCTCGGTCAATAAAAACTGAAATACTATGATTTAAAACGGAGCTGCGGACAACATTTACATGAAGTCGTCTTTAAAACGTAAATGGCAAAGGCTTATTTATCCATTACAATAAAAATGTTGAATACTTGATGCAAATTTGAGTGTTTTATTCGATTTAAAAAAAAAAAACGCTTAAAAGATCACCCGTTATAATCACAATGGTAGCAATTGCAAATGATTACGGAGAGTTTCCCGACTTATTGACCTTCTGCTACACACTTGCAAGGGTATATAACTTACAATCGTCTGCCCCCATTGGCAATCTCCATTCAGCAGAAATCTCTGCAAAATTTTAATAATAATTATTCCCATCCCACACTGACGGTGTCTCCCTGACAGCAACAATCACAACAATTTGTTCGCACTTCACCCCATTATGTTGCATACCCATTGGCGTCAACACTTTTGTGCATGTCACCCGTTGCATACTAATTGGCGCAATGAAATATTCAAAGCGCATCATTCCTCGTTCGAACAAAACAACACCCCCGCGCCGTTCGTTTAATTGGAAACAAAAATTCTTGATGAACTGAAATTACCTTCGCCACCTTGAAGCTTGAACGTGGCACAACAAACACTTAACAATCATCACAATCCCAATCCGTATTACCTTCGAGGCAATGACGTAAAATGTCAAAGCAATTACACTCGATAACTCCGAGCCAGTCAGATTTCATAATAATAACCCTCTGCCATTTGAACACAGATAGATACTCATCTACTCACCCGTGTATATGGGCGACAAATGTCTACAAATGCCTTCTCCCTCACCTCGGCTGTATTTGAAAGTTCTAGCACTACCCCTGTGCCCTGTCGTTCGTTTGAGGTAAACGCCGCAACAGTCTTCCATATAACTATGTTTACCTACCAAAGTGCTTCGCCGTCGATCGATAAAATTCCCGACACCATGGCGTGTATATTGCCAGCTTCTCTGCCTCCCCCATCGCCACACAGAGACAAACACACACACGAATCCGCACCCCATATATTTACAGAGCGTAGATATTGTCATTCCATTGCATGTTTCAGTTATCTTTCACTCCTTGCAGGATTCACACAAAATTGGAAATCCTTCACATATCCCATAAACAAGAGGAGAACCTGATTGTATCCGTCGTCGACGTCGTCCTTTGGAGGATACATCACTTTGTACAACTGGTGCAGAGCTTTAGAAACACACACATACACACGCGACACGGCAGCCTTCAATCTCCGGCCGTAATCCCCACCATTGGTCATTCGAATCCGGACTAAACCCCAAAGACACACACGCCGTACAGGGCAGCCGGAGCAAAATCAACTAGAGATAGCAAAAGCCATGACACGCAGTGACAGTGACGGTGACGGTGAGGGCAGCAATGTCAATCGACATGTTTCGCCTCCTCCGGCCAAACTCAAAGGAAGGACCGACTCCAGCATCAATACAAGCAATCCGGCGAATACCGTCGGAATGATATTAACCTGCTTAATTGGATTAGCTCTGTCAGGATATGCGACGTATGTGGAAATCCAAGTGGAAAAGGATGATGAATATCAGGCGATGTGTGATATCAGTGAAAAAATTAGCTGCACAAAGGTCTTCGCATCCAGGTGAGTATAGCGGGTGTGTGAAGCGCAAGCCATCAGTGAATGGTATAATGTCCTTTGCAAAAAGTGTTTGTGTGCGTTTTTGTATAGATATATGTGCGCGCTGTCCTTGTTTATGTTTAATCCAGTACTTTTCGGATGGGGGCTGATATTAAATCGGCTTTCTGACAGACGCAAAGGGCCCCCCTCAGGATAATTGATATTTATTGGGATGTGTTTCCCTAATGCCTTTGCATGATGTGTGTTCGACGTTTCGCTTTTATGGTGTACGTGTTTATCTTTATTGGCTGTATGTTTTTTTGTTTGATTATTTGCAGATATGGCAAAGGATTCGGCATTATCGGTTGGATTTTCGGCGAGGAGTCGCTGCTTAACACGCCTAATGGAGAACTGGGAATCGTATTCTATATCATGATTGGCGTTTTAAGTGAGTATTTAACGTGCTATTAAGGTCCTTTGATCCTTTTTTGTCAGCCATTGTATGCGGAATCCCAAAGTCGAGTGTGTTGTTGTCAGGCTGTATGGTTGGTTAAATATTCTTGTATAGCTTTGTGGGTGGTGTGACTTGTGTACTGCAAGGCTGATCCTTATGGGGGTTACGGTAGGTGTTGGGAATGTAGGTTATTCAATTATTTTCGATTGTATGTAGGTAGTAGTGAGATTGATGTGATTGTAGACTAGGTTACATGGGCTAGAATGGTGCGTCACAGAGTGCATGTGCTTTCAGATCAATACAGTGTGGCGGACCAGACAAGTGAACTTTATTGTTTAAATTTAATGCCGAATTGCTAGAGCTTGCTGGTCTTGGGAATGAGTGTAATGGTTCTGTCGTCGGCAACGACATCTCACGGCAACAGAAGCAAACATAAAACGAGTTCGTAGCTGGCGGCTGTCAATGAAGTAAGGATTAAAAGGAAAGAGGGAGAAAAGCACGAAAATTTTGAGTGCTACTTTTAATCCTGCGTTTTTTAAAAATTACTTTTCGTAAATAATAAATCCAGTACCTACTTACACTACAAGAAACGAGTTTTTCTTTTACCCTTGCCACATATTTGTGACAGGTTCGATGCGGAAAAGTGTCAACTTAGCAACTTAGAATCACCACCATTGTAAATCTGCAAATCATTTTTCAATTTGCAATATCTTCGAGGTGCTTGCATCTTGTTCTTCCGCGTGGGCTTTGGCGAATCGCTTGTTTTCCCATTCTTCCAAGGACAGTCGCTTCGAAGTAGGTAAATCAGGTAACGCCACTCATGCATAACCGTTAATTCTTTAATCCTTAGATGAGCTCGCCGGTGAACGAAATCTTCTTCCGGGGAACTAGAAGCGAACAAAATGCGAATGGTTTGTTGGACATAATGTATATTCGCAGATATAGGTCGATTTTTCTTCTGGACTCTTGCTGTAGTCATTTGTCCAAGGAGTTCAATTATGGATGAGAGAAATTTATTTTGCGGCGTCAGTGAAATATTTGGAATATTTGGTGCTTCGTAGTTTATTCTTCTTCTGGACATTCAGGGGAATGTGTTGAGGTATTCTGTCAGTAGAGTCACCATGGATGTGGTCAAGCGAGCTTGTCAAAATGTATTCCGTTGGAAGGTGACAGAGGAAAGTGGTTGTAAAGAACGAATACTGTCATGAACTACACATTCTACCCACTCTACAAAAGCTAAGATTAACCGCGTTATTTTTCGTGGCAAATTATAACAGGCCGACGTCATTATGGCGTAAACTTACTTACTTACTTACTCAAGGTGGCGCTAAAGTCCGGGGTGGACCTGGGCCTCAACCAATTCGCCTCTCCAGTTAGCGCGATCTTTGGCTAACTGCCTCCAGTTGCGCACTCCAAGGTGGTTGAGGTCCCCTTCCACTTGCGCGCACCACCTAAGGCGAGGTCTTCCTCTACTGCGTTGTGCCTCCGGGTTGGAATCGAAGACTCTCCGGGCCGGAGCGTTGGTGTCCATTCGCTCTACATGTCCTAACCTTAGACGACTAATGCGTACTTTTCTGACCAGGTCGATGTCGATGTACAGCTCGTAGAGTTCGCTGTTAAATCTTCTCCTCCAAATCCCGTCAACGCAAATGGGACCAAAAATCACTCGAAGAATTTTGCGTTCGAAGCGACCAAGAAGATCCTCATCCGTTTTTGCTAGGGTCCATGCTTCTGCATAAAACGCTTCTATGGCGTAAACACTTTTCCTAAATGTGTCAATACGTGTGATCGTCTGTCAAGCGTCTGGTCACGCTGGCTGTAGCAGCAGTGTATAGCAGAGACACACGAGTGACAGTAGAAAGAGCAATTTTTTGTGAGGTTGGCATGTCAAAATCTACCACGAGAAATGACACGTGTAACCTTATAGCTAAAGACTTTCAGCGAAGTCCTGCCATGTGATTTAATAGCCCAATTCACCTATTAAAACTGAAACTAATGTTCACTTCGCTGCCAAGCACTACACGTAGTTTTTGTAGATTTTATTTTTTTATGTTTTCGCCACTCCGATGCGGTCTTGACACTAAAACATTTATTCCATTCACTTGGGGGGGTTGTTGATTTGCACATGTTGCTGACGACAGCTCAATCCGCACAAATAAACTTAAGACTTTGTGAGAGACAACAAAGTATTTCCAGACAGGCGAACATGCTTCTAGAAAATACGACCTCACCCACAAACGACATGCTCTGTCGATAAAGACGACTAAATTATCCTGCCAAAGGATGTGTGCGGAGGTGTCTTTGCCTTCTATTATCCGCACATCACAAAGCACATTTTGTTTTTATTTTTTGCCTCTTCTATGTAGAACGGAATCTATACCACAAGAACGTATTGTCTTCAACAAAATCCATTCGTTCTCTCATCCGTCTCAGCCTTCAGAATTGTGTGACACAGAGACATAAAACTACACTAAGTCTCTAGTTAAATGTATACATAAGTACACAAGGAAATATACCTCCTCTGCTCCGTATCTGTATAGTGGCTACAGCTCGCATTGATTTTAAAAGAAAATTGTGGAAAGGTTGTTGCGAGATTTTGTTAAGTCACAGTATAAGACTTTAAACATTGGAGCAAGATTTTATGATATAAACTGACAGTGGGTGGTGCGAACTTACGTTGAGGAGGTGACACAAAAAAAAGACATAAGCTTGAATGAAGGGAGGATACCTTAAAGACGTTTTGTTTTTGAAAACAGCAGTAAAATGAAAGTAGACTCACGTAGTTAATTTTCTGGTTGAAAATGTCACTTTTCAGTCATAATTGGTTTTACAAGTAGATTGTTAACCACGTTTCACCTATGGTGACCATCCCTTCATTATAATAAAGAACAGATCTCTATTTGAAGACGCTGTTCATTATGAATTATTTTGTGTACCAAAACATGTTTTTCTTTATATGCTGTGTATTTAATTTAAATTCTTAAAAAGAATAACGTAAACATTAAGAAAGCCAAAATTCAATGAAGAAAATGAAAATGCTTTCCTGCCTCCACTTGGTGAATGAGCAAACAAGTAATCTAGTACTAAAAAATGGGTTCTATTTGATTTATATTTGTTTAAGTTTGCTTTAGGTTCGTTCGTGTACTTTCAGCATAGAAAAATGAAAAATTGCAATTCTCAAAAATCGAGAGAGAAATCTCTCAATTTCAAGAGAAGTACCTGACCGGTTTTCCTACAAAAACTTTAAGAAATGTCATTTTCACATAATTGTAAAATAAACAAACGTTCCCTTTAAATACAGCAAAATAAGTTGGAATTAAACTTTTTATAAGCTAAATACCTTTTAAGTAGGCGCAGTGGCTTAGTGGTTAGTGTGTTGGACTACTATGTGAGTGATCCCAGTTTCGAATCCCGCAAAAACCCAAAAGTCGCATCTAATCCTTTGGAACTGGAAAACCGAAGTTAGCTAACTTCATTTCCAGGGAATGCTTTTGAGGTGCATTCGATGATTTCTTGGAAGATATTGGACCCAAACTTAAACCGATTAATTGCAGTTTACAGCTCTGCTTGGTCTTGCGCATTCAACAGCAACAGTGTCCTTTATTCTAAGTGAACTGCTAAACGCGTTATGGAATATTACATGTGCCCAAAATGGATAAGATTCATTACACAGAGGTAGAAAAACTAATGGCAAAATGTATATACATAATAGCCCTTAAAAATAACAACAATAACAATTAAAAACGATGATGTTCAACATTTTCGTTTAAGAGTCGTCTTTATCAACACCGGAATTGCGATTGATAGAAAAATTGACAACTAGAAAAAAGAAAAGAGGGGAAATGGTTTTCATTCTCAATTTTTTCAGTGCAGGGAAATAACTTCACGGGCAATAACTTCACATGGGAAATAACTTCATCTTGAGTGGGAAATAATTTCACTTTTTTTATGTGAAGTTATTTCCCACTTGAAACGGGCAATAACATCACGACCAATTTTGTGAAATTATTTCCCAACTACAATTTGAAAATTTGTTGATTCTAACTGGAAAACAAAATCAAATTATTTATAAGTAGTAAAGCTTATTTAATAAACTTTGCATAGAGCCAAACTCGCAACTACTTCCATCCCTAAACAGAGACTTCATACTCCATACATTTTCCACTTTTTGTTAATTGTAGGCTTACATAAGTCATCGCATGTTAAGATAAATTGTTTCCCACAAAGTGAAGTTTTTGCTCACTAAGAAACTGTGTAAATGCGACCATGTACTGAGAAAATGGAAAAAAAGGTGCAGGGAAATAACTTCACGGGCAATAATTTCAAATGGGAAACAACTTCATCTCGAGCGGGAAATATATTCACTAATTTCATGTGAAGTTATTTCCCATTTGAAATTATTGCCCGTGAAGTTATTTCCCTGCACCTTTTTTTCCATTTTCTCAGTACATGGTCGCATTTACACAGTTTCTTAGGAAATTTTTAATAATTTTATGTTTGCAAAAAAGTACACGAACGAACCTCTTATAAAATAAGAATTGAAGAATTGAATAATTAAAAATTGTATTTAAAGTTCTTTCTTTTTGTATTGTTCATTATTTGGAATTTTAAAATATGGTATTGGTCACCGTAGGCATACCTACCCTATATTGACAAATGATAATAACCACGTTGATTTTATTTATCGGTTATAGTTACAGCAACTACGTTAATTTTTTGTGTGGCAAATGTCGTTTACCATCGTTTGCTAACTAATTAGCATGCAGGGTCTAATGTGTGACTTAAAAGTGACACTTCCATAAACGTCAAAATGAGTCTAACCATTTTTTATCAATGAAAGCATTCCCACTGTTGCCAACCGTTGACTTTCAGCCCCGGTAATCACCACCCTAAAGCTGGTTGACAGATGCAACTGTCATGCCACCTCAACAGAATTTCCTCATTTTCCGCAAATTATACAACTTTTTCCGTTTTACTTTCTTTCAGGCATCTTCAGAAGCGCCTTCCTGACCAAAATCCAACTCATCCTCGCCGTCGTATCCAACTGCATGTCCCTGTACCTCGCATATCTCCTCTACTTCGTACTCGATGACCTTTGCGTTGTTTGTGTTGGAACGTATGCAGTCAATTTAATTTTGCTAGTTCTCACCTGGCAACGCCTTCAATCGTTTGTTGTTACAGCCGCTGCGCCTGGCGATTATTATTCTACGAAACTAGATTAGAACGCACCTTGCTCGAACTAATACTAATACGAGTACAAAGCACATGCAGTGCGGAGTACTTATAAATAAAATGATTTTACAACTAATTGATGTTTTAAATTATTCGAATTGAATATTCTTTTCACGATTCTCCCACATGGCCTGATTGACATCTTACAGTATACTTACGAGAATTCATACCCACTATCCTCGGGCTTTGATGTTCACAAGTTGATGTTGCTCGCGAATGCGGTTCACCTTGACGCAATGACATAACACAGATGCTGCGGTTTTATGGCGCTTTTCAGTATTTTCACCGCCACTATACAAAGGGAAATCGACGCAATGAAGTCGAAGCTGGAGCAGTGTTAAATCCACAAGATATACAATCCCGCACCTGTGATGTCAATCGTACAATGTCATCTCGTAAATTGTCAATAAATTGACTGTTGATCTGCAGTATTTAGTGTTATTAGATGCGAATCTGTTACCACTCGCTGACTAATTTGGAAACTTGTATTTCGTTGTGGGCCGGTGTTCAGAAATGTGCTAATGACATGATGACCTTGGGTGGGTCTTGAACTTAACGTCTCTCAAATTTGAAATGTGTTTTTCAGTTTCGGGGGAGAGAAACTTATTCTTATGCAAAATAAAAGTTGTAAGTTGTTAGTGAAATATTTTGAGTTCAGACGGAATCTTGTGAAATATGTTACCCATTTTTGGGGTTGGCAAGTGAGAGAACTGTAACGCTGAACACGCACCCACTGGCGTTTGCTGTAACAGTACAAGTTTATAAAAAAGTATGCAGCTAGCTGGAGTATTTCACATACCTCCCATTGGCATGGATGGAATAAGTTTTATAGGTAAGTCAAGCGGAATAGGTATAAAAAAAAAAACTATCAGATCTATAAGAACATTGGTCCAACGTTCAAGCCTTCTGGAGACACTTTCTAGTTTCATTTATACACATGACAACTTTATGCTGTGTATCTCACAGACTTCCACTGCGTACACCAAGTTGAAGGTCTATGAATAGGAAAAAAATCGGGCCTAGTCTTTTACAGAAAACTAATTTGCTACTGAAATTTCGAAGGTTTCTTTGGAAGCTTCGGGAAATGATTTAGAAATAATACCGAGTATAGGCAACGCCTGTCCTAAAAGGTTCCTAGTATTAACATAAATCAGCATACAGATTTTATGTAAATAGCCTCATAAATAAATAGAATTGGTCCTGTTTTAGGAGAATCCACAACTCGCTTAGATCTCCGCCTGAGGTCTGCTTTGTATGTGTCATCAAAAAGCTCTGAGGAGAGTCATTTACTGCAAATGCATATGTCAAAAAAAAAAATCAGGCGTTACGAGCCTCCTCCGATTGGAATTAGAAAAAATGTCTTTAGGGAGCTGGCAGTGTTGGTTCAAAAACAACTATAGATTTAGTGAAAACTAAAAGGCTTTAACTGTGGGTGACTTACTCTATAATCAGCTCCTTGTTCGCTTCAGTTCTAGGGAAAAAAAAAACGTAACCAGAAAGAGCGGTCGCTAGAAAATTGTCTCCAGTTGAACACTTAACTTTTATTCAGATCGTTTTTTAGAAAGGTCCGGCGTTGACTATATGGATAAAAAACGAGGGATCCATGCAAGCAATGGCAATGACGTCCACTACATTTCTCTGCCATTTCCAGGGACCGCAGCGTAATTTCCTCACTCAACGCCTTTGTCGCTATACAGCTCGTGTGAATTGTCCATCACCAACGCAAACGGGACCTAATAATTTCGTAAAATTAACCAACTTGAGGTTGAACATAAATTTATTATATATTAAGACTTATTTGGATCTGACTAGAGTCCAAAAATATAAAGATGAAGCGTATAGTTGAGCGTTTCGATATTAAATATGAAAGATGCAATCAAACTATAATTGTTAAGCTAGAGAGGTAGGTACCTACTGAAAGAAAGTTGCTCAAACTATTTTAAGTTAGGTCTTTCTTTATTCATGATGATTTTCTATAAAGCCGAAAGTGAGAACCAAAGTGCTAAAGTTTCTTAAAATGTTAGTTAATATATAAAATCTGTAAAAGAGGCAAGGCCTTACATTCAAATCAAACTGTCAGGAAGAGCCGTGGTAAAAAGGCTCCTGAAGCCTCAATACAATTTCCGAGAAGCTGCAAAAAGACGTGTGCATCTGTTAAAAGACAAAGATTAGCAAAGGACTTAGCTCTGCTCAATCAAACATAATAAAACGACATCAAAAGAAAGGTGTAAAAGGTTTAAAGCTATCGTTCGTGCTTCGGGCATCGAAAGCCAGTTGTGCTAGGCTGCTGTTTCTTGCAATTGTTTTTAAAAGAACATTACTGGGGCACTCTTTTAAATATAAAGCTTATAGATTTGGGAATGCAACGCCCTTTTAATGCAGTAGAAGGCTCTAACGAAAACTATGTAGATATTTCAATACCCGAGCTCTTAGGCATTTTTAAAGTAGGTATGAAGTTTGTGTATTAAATTATTTGGTTGTTACATTCTTTTAACGCACGAAAGTTCTCGCATGCGAACTGCTGGGAATCAAAAAAGTGCTGAGTTAAATTAAAACACGTCTTCTTCCAATGGTTGTCTAAATTCAAGAGGACCACTCTTCCATCTTTATTGGCGGAAAGAATAAAAAAAACCAACAGAGAACCAAATAACGACATTTGACGATGGTCAGAGCGCCATCTCTATGTAAGATCATGAATTATGTAAGTGCAAGTAATAAGATTGGTAACTGAACAAAGACTCTTGAAGGAATAAAAGGCTACTCACTTTAAGGACAAAATAGGGGAAAAAAAATGCCAAACGATTTTAGACCAATTTAAAATGAATGTTAGATTAAACGTAGAACTATACATTCTACTTGCAGAAGAATATGAATGTCCTACCCACCTGCTGTTAGTTGATTCACCGCCTGCAAGAAACCCCCCAAAAGCACTAGCTACATACTTCCACTCGCGTCACAAATTCCATTTATTTTATATAAGTCATCTCGTATTTCATGAGCTGTCAATCATCTGCATCTCCAGAGTTACATAGGTACATGAAACATGACAGACAAAATATGTCAAAAAATAGGGGCGGCCAACTAAATGTCTCTCACCGGAAATCCAGCAACCGCTTGTGAATTTTATAGCTCCCCCGCCGTAAGACAGGTTGCCTGTCATATGACTCATCCCCCATTCCAAACCGTACGTATGATAATCTCGGTCAAAAGGCGATTTGCCAATTCCTATGCTTTTCAGAATTCCGTCCCATGATGTAATGGATGAGATACGCCGCGTTATAAGTGTAACGCTTATTTGCCTGCCTCACTTGCCAACAATAAACTTCCCAGCAACGTGACTATACATTAATTTTATCCAAAAATGGATTAACTGTGAACTTTCACTATGTAACTATCCGTGTGGGCATATTCAATCCCCGCAGGTCATCCGTAAAGAAAGACACAAAAAAATTATTTGCGATACAAATCTGCCGCAAAAAGTTAACCCAACCAATAACGATCGGTGCAGACATTTGACAGGTTGTTGGTTGATTCATGATTTTGAATTAAGATTCCGTCTTATAAATCGAAGCCAATACGACCGCGTGCATATGAAGTTATTTTGCTACGGTCCTGAAGTTTGCGAAACTCAACAATGCGGAGGAGTCGAAAGTACAGGCAATTGTGTGCGTGTGTGTGTCGATATGTGTGTTTGCTGGACTTCTCTGCTGGAGTATTAATTTATTGGGGTTACGAATTCTCTAATTTATTTGTCGACTGCACAAAGTCAAGTTGTGGCTTAAATTCGCAGCACGTATTTTGTGTGTGTGGCGATTTGAAAATATAGATTAGTTCTTGGAATTTTCGAAAGAGGTTCATTAATTATCACCATAAGCGATCAAGATTAAGCTATCCAATTATTTATTGGGCGGGTTATCAAGGCCACGGACAAAAACAAATAAATTAATAAAGGCAACAGGAAGGGCTGTGATTTTGTATACATATACATACATATACCCTCCAATCAAAAAAGAAGAATATTAAAATGTTTTCTTTTTTTTAAGATGAAATGCATGCGTGGTTTTGTTGCTCTAAGAAAGACACAAACGGGGTTAATAGTTGCTCTGACTAAAGGAGATGTACAACCAGAGATGAAGTACTGTTATGTACTTAAATAAAATAAAAAGCGAAACCGCCCTCCAATTCCTTCAACGATTGTTTATTTCCATTGAATTGGAAGTTTGTCGCACGACGAGGTCATTTTATGAGACGCCTTTGGTACACAAGGGAGCGTATCGGAATCCCGCTTTTTGAAATCCCGCTTTTCAAAAATCCCGAAAAAAAAGTTTTAAAATCCCGTCTGCTAAAATACTGTTTTTTTTTAAAATCCCGTCTTCTAAAATCCCGCTTGTTCAAAATCCCGATCTATTATAATCCCGCTTTCTAAAATCCCGCCTATTCCCGCTAATCCCGTTTTTTTTACAATATATTGTTATCAAAAAAAAAATAGATATTGGTTATATGCGCTTTTTTATTCTATTATTATATATTTAAAAATATTAAAAAACTCGACCAAAAAGAAAATGCATCCGAATGTTTTTACTGTAAGCACATATTTGTTTTTGCTTACATATTCAACATTGTTTTTGCGAAAATAGTATATAATGCACATAAAAACCTTCCTCTTGCTAACGGTTTTAACCTTATCATTTACTGCTCTAATAATTATTGGAGTTTACGCCAATTTATATTGTGTAAAATATCATATAACATTACTTTATTATTTTTTTTTTTAATTATTGAAGATTGTCATATTAATTACTTAAAAATGTATTTTGATATTATTTATTTCTTATTTTGTTACTTCCTCTAAAAATGATAAATGTTAAAATAAACTGCATTTCAAAAAAACACTCATTGCTTAATTTATTTTAATGTTCTTATTATCCCGCTTTTACAATCAAAAGTAGTTGTTTTATTTTAAGAAAATTGCGCGATTTTAATAAGAAACGGGATTATAAAAAACGGGATTATAAGAGGCGGGATTTTAAAAAGCGGGATTTTAAAAAAGCGGGATTATAAAAAGCGGGATTTTAAGAATCGGCATTATAAAAAGCGGGATATCGAACCCAACCCGTACACAATACTGGCACTTGGTCCGTCTTTTGACTAACGCAAAGTATTAAGCAGCTAGTGCTTCGGACTTAAAGGGCGTGGGTCTTTATGTCAAATAGGGTTGTAGGCCAATTAGTGATTGTGAGTTGAGTTGCACAGGATAAATACAGAAAAGTACAGAGGTTTGGCCATCTACTAATTGATTCATAAAGCGGTACTGTGCTGTCTAGCTAAAGTTTTTTTGTACCTAGTTCTGAGACGGGACATTGGTCAGACTGTCACACTATAGCAACATGTTCATAAACAACATTTTAAGACTAAGATTGAGTTCAACCATTAGGTTTAAGTGGTCAAAAAAGGAAAATAAATTGTTTAGCTTTCGATTTACGTATGGTATAACTAAGGCCTTATTCAATGAGCTCTTAGGAACGTTTCTGCTACAAACTCTATTTGTGTGTGTGTGTGTTTTTTTTTTTCTTATTTAACAACATGTCATTGCTTTTATTGCTTCCAACAGCTGAAAGGCCAGAGTGTTCTAGGCATCTTTGTGCTTATGACTATTTGTCTTCTTTATCTGTAAATTTCCTAAGTCTCGTGTAGAGAATCGGGGCAGTTTATCCTCGGATAGGGGAAGGGTGACCGAAACAGTCTTCCCCTCGCCTGTAATACTCAGGCAACTCCTTGAAGGGAGGAGACCGGGGATAACTAATTGGACGATATGTCTTTGGATATATGCCGAGTAACCGAAATAGTGTGCCCTTCGCTTATAATCCCTTAACGTCTCGTCAAAATGGCGTAAACCGTATGCGCCATCGGTGATTAGTAGATCGGCCTTTTCGCTGTGTAGCATACTTGAGGTGTAATAAGGCTGGTCAAGGAGGAAGTGACCGGTCAACAGTATGTCTTCGGATGGGTGGGTGGTGACCGTATCGGTTAGACCCTCGCTTGTGTCCTCTGGCAACTTATCAAATATGGCGGATGTAACAAAAAGCGCACTACTAGTGGCGATTGCAGCAATCAGCCTACAACGCATATTGCGGGGTGTTACAACTTGGTCAAAAGGTGAGTTTAACTGAGTGACGGTTTGTTTCGGATGTACGAAGTGTGACCGAAACAGTCTACCCCTCGATTGTAATCCACAGACAGCCCGTCTAAGAGATGCGGGTGGAGCGAGCAGTAGTCGGTAAGACCAACTGCTGGCGCTGAGTATATGTGGAAGATCATTGATGCCATATTTGGTCTTTGTAATGTATTTGCTGATACAGCGTCTGTGCTCGACAAGTCACTGAGGTCATCAAAGAAGTAGTCTCCTAAGTTGATTTTGCGCAAATTTGAAAGAGCTGGACAGTTACAAAGAAGATGAAGAACGGTTTCTTCCTCCTTCTCACCCATGCAGCTCCTGCAAAAGTCATTGTAGGATGTACCCAACCTACGAGCGTGCCTACCTATCAAACAGTGTCCTGTTACTGCCCCCACTACGGTACTGATTTTGTTTATACCTATAGATAGAAATCTCTGAGTCCTTTTAGCATCTAGTTTTGGCCAGATTTGCTTGCATATGACGCGGGTATTTATGCTGTTCCACCTATTGTTTGCGACCTTTATTGCCTCTTTGAATAGGAGGAATTTCATAGATTGCATAGGAGCGTATACGGTTGACTGTTGTTATTTGAGTGAAGGGTGCTTCCTTGTCTGGCTAGTTCCTTCACTTTGCAGTTGCCCGGAATGTCGCTGTGACCTGGAACCCAGCACAGGGTTACTCAATATCTGTCCGCAATCTCGTTAAGAGATTCCTTACTTTGATCTGGTTCTTTGTGTATTCAGGGATATTATAGCTGCCTGACTGTCTATGTAGAGGGCGATTGCTTTACCGTCTATCGCCTACAAGGCAAGTCTGCAGGCTGCCTCGCGTAAGCTATTATTTCAGCCTGAAAGACGCTACAGTGGTCTGGGAGACGAAGGGGGTTAAAGTAAATTATTATTATCAAAGTTTGTGGGTTTAATAAAATTAATCGACTTTTTTTTTAATCTATACATCAAGGTTACCTATAATCTAAATCTAGCTTTGTAAGAATTGAAAAAATACCTCCTTGGATATTCCTTATCGTAGAAAAATACTCTTAAGGTGAAAAACAAGACCTTAGAAGTGACAAGAGGTTTTATTAAACTGACCTCCAACGTCCCCTTTTATACTAAAAATATCAGAGAGGACATAGTAGCGAAAAAGAGGACGAATGATGAGCGTTATTTTTGGTTCCGAAAAAAAGGTTCGTTCAAGAAGGTGTTTCGCTAGCTAGATTCTCGTCGAATAGCTTTTCAGGCGATTGGCAACTCAGTGCTAATTTTATAAGTTCGAAAGAGTTC
Organism: Cheilosia urbana; assembly: GCA_946477585.1. Taxonomy (NCBI): domain Eukaryota; kingdom Metazoa; phylum Arthropoda; class Insecta; order Diptera; family Syrphidae; genus Cheilosia; species Cheilosia urbana. Next base: position 8,885,810 of record OX297854.1, on the reverse strand, counting down.
AGTTTCTACAAAGAAAATGAACTCAGTCGATAAAAAATAAACTCAGCCAATACATTTTTACAGTCGGTATACGATATCGCACAGCCGATCATCGCACGTTTGGTGAAGTCATACCTTAATGAGGGAGGCACTGAAAGTTTATAGCAATTAAACTGCTGGTCTGCAAACAAAATGTCGCACAAAAAACCCAATTATACCTAAGCAGATATCTTCCTTAGCTGCATGTCAAGGCCGCAACAGAGGAAACAGATGACACACTACTCATATTGCATGTTGAAACCGCCCCACCTATGATAGCCGACGCACTAAGAATGACACGATCGTCAACAACGTAGTACGTGGGTATTTAATTTCAATTCTCATTGCTGCAGCATCTGGTTCCGGGGATCTAGGTGAGGCGACGAATCGGCGGGTTTGTTTACAAAGCTAAAGTGCATAAAATGTGTACGCCCGAGAGAGTAGTACCAAGCGAAAGCAAATGTGGATCGTAAGAGCACAAGCTTTGCCCGCGATCGAAAGAAAAGCTCACCGCACTGAAACGGAATACACCTGACAAAAACGTCAAAACTCCCAGAGACAACTATCTCTGTTGCCAGTATACCACTATTACCAACTTTACCCATCTACATGTCTCGCTTTGTACGGCAAAATCGATTTACAGATACAGTTCGTGAGAGAGATACACTGCGGCCAACCTGAGCTCGGCTTTGTTCTACCTGTTGGCTTGCCCATGTCCACTCAATCCAGCTACTGCTCCCCCAAACTGTATCGCCGCGATGAGATTTTGATTAGGTTTTCTCCAATTTTACCCGTGTGGAATGTATCTCCACATTTTTTTGTTTGTGTTTTGCTTTTATGTTTCGTATTCCATTAGCTGGAGTGACTCTAAGTTGTTGTTGTTTTTACTCCTCAAGCCACAGTTCGCGCGCTTGGTATGATCGATGTTTTGTCTTTGCAAAGATATAGACAGACGATGTAACAAAAAAAAAAAAAAAAGCACGCCTCGTATCTGTATCTCCGTCTGATCATTCAGTTCGCACTTGACTGAATCGGTGTTTTGTATAGTATTGTGGACCATATTCTGTGTCTGTATCAGCACAGGTAGATCAGTCGTGACGCGATTTTTGCACGGTCTACACGATTCGAGTTGAATACGTCTGCCAATTGTGCGGATTTCGTTTGTTGTTTTCTTACATCCGTTGACATTGAAGGAAGTCAAACGAATTGGAAATCAAATTTTCTAGAATCGATCAACGTACCTCAGGCCCGCCTTCATAATCCGTGAAGGTCTCGCCTTAAATTCTCCACCTGTCGATTGGAAATTCCTCAAAACCGACCAGCTGTTTCCCAATCAACTGTGTAATCGCTTACAAATCATTATAGATACTTCTCGTCGTCGTTGTCGCGTCGTAGTGGTCGCTTTGCAACTGTGTGTTTAGTGGATTTCTACATTTTTGCGTGTTACGCGCTAGTGCCTTATGCGTCAGTGCATTACTCAGAAACCGAGGCTTCGCGCGTTTGATAATAATAAGCGCAATGCGATGCAGTGCTGAGATGTGAAGTGGATCTATCCTAAACGGGTCGAATAATGATGTCAAATCAATTCAGTGTGCTGGCAACTGGTAGCGTAAATGACGTCTCTGTATAAAGGTATCCCATTTGCATAGAATTTTGTTGACACAGGGGAAACAACGCGACGTATAGCAAAATAAAAGTGAAAATATACAAAAAAAAAATTGATTAAACGTTGGGCGCCCGTTTGTTGATAATCGTGTGTTAAGCCATACTTGCCAATTTGCCAATGTGCTAATTGTGCAAAACTTTGCAAGAGCTCAACTGTGTATCTGATCGGGATTTGTGTGATAAATTGCAGATACTTGGCGAAATCGCATGTAAAAATTTTGGATTACGTACCCTGCGTCAACCAAATGATTTGAGCTCATCGATTTGCGAACGGGTTTTGCATTTTGGTAAGTTGAAGTCAAATGGCTGTTTTTTTTTTTGTTCATTTGCTGTACAAATACGAATGTATATGTAGTCAGTTTTGGGGCCTTATAAAAGCTTATTTATGACACCTTAACACGTCAGTTCTTGGAAGGCAAACTAATCGAGGGAGATAAAGTTACATACATCCGGGATTGCTTCGGATCTTAATGTCATTTATTACTGTTGGCATTTTTGCGGTGTATAAAAAAACAATTTGTGTCTATATATAACTTTAAATTGGGTGTGCTGGTCTTGAGTTGGAAGCTCTATAAGTTCTAAGTAGTTTTTCCTTATGCCGTGTTTTTTATTATTCTCTATCAGCGATCTGTGATAATCTCGATCATTAAAGCAAATTAGGTTTATTTCGAAGAGTGATAGTTGAAATGATTGCGAATATGATCTGCTTTAAAATTTTATGAACTGTTTTGCTAGTTCCTGGTGCTAAATGCGTTCTCTGTTGTATGTATTGTAACGAATAGTTGTGAGAATCTAGACCTAGGGTCCTTACGGACCTGAGTTGGGTATTTTTTATTTCGAACAATAAAATGCGGACCATTTCTTTTCTTTTAAATATGCATTTGCACTCAAACAAATGTCTGCATCCAACCTACTACTAATAACTTTTTTAAATTATCGATCGATCCGTCGGAACGAAAAATTCTCCGCAACGCATACTCCTTCGAAGGCTCAAATTGCACTCGAGGTGTCCGAATTCGGAAGAGATAAAGGGTGGTTAAGTTTAAAGGGCCGATGTTGATTTTGAATAAAACACAAATTATTTAGGAAATTATTGTCATTTCTTTTTATTATGATAATATTGGTATGGTTCAATTATGTATGGAATAAAATATCGGCCGAATGGACGCCGCGACCTCGTCGGCACACCTCCATCCGATGGTCCAAATTTTCGATGACGCTGAGGCTTAATTGAGGTTGTATGCCGTTAATGTGCCGAATTATCTAATCCTTTACTCTTAAATTGTTGCTGGCTTATCGACGTACACCTTTTCTTTCAAATAACCCCAAAGAAAGAAATCCAACGGGGTCAAATCACATGATCTTGGCGGCCAATTGACATCGCCACCACGTGAGATAACACGGCCATTGAATTTGTCGCGCAAAAGAGCCATTGTTTCGTTAGCTGTGTGGCAAGTGGTGGCACCGTTCTGTTGAAACCACATATCGTCCACATCCATATCTTCCAATTCGGGCCATAAACAGTTCGTTATCATCTCACGATAGCGAACACCATTCACAGTAACTGCCTGACAGGCCTCATTTTTTAGGTGGACGGATCTTCAGCCACACTAACAGCAGCAATATTTTCTGCAGTACGAGCTGTGCGAGCATGCACTGGTGTTTTCACATCTCCTACAGACCCGGTTGGTCTTGGGTTTGGACGATTAAATTGACCGAAAAAATCACAAAGTGCACAATATGCATTTTGATTTGAACGCCATTTTCATAATAAGCCTGAATAACTTTAACGCGTTGCTCGATTGTGTATCTTTCCATGATTTAAATTGAGTTAGTCTGAAATTGAGAAATGAGAAGTTTGACGTTTAGGTGTGGTTCACATTCAACATCGGCCCTTAAAATTTAACCCTTTATATACAATCAAATTCCACAACCAATTTCTGTTGGAGGATATCGGAGCCTAGCTGTCAAAAATTTAACGAAAAAAAAAAATGCACTTCAACGTAACTCGCCGATATGCGTTACAAAATATCGGAATAATTCTTCGAACAGTGGTTCCGAAGAATACCTTGCAGCAAAAATCATCCGAATCGTATAAAATCGGAGAATTGTCCGTTCCGACGGGATGTTCTTCCCCCTAAAAGTAATAATAACATTTTAGAAACTACAAAGGAATAGCACTCTGATTTAAATTCATCATAACTTTATAATGTGTATCTGGAATTTTTATTTTTTTTTTTTTTTTTTTCAATTTTAACTTTTTGTAATTGCCAAACCCACATAACACTCTTGTCTATCAAAGTCATTGCCACCCTACTCGTTATTCCCATGTTGGTTATTAATGTAGTAAATAACAACTGAGAGGTTAAATCTCTATAATTAGTTTCTCAAATAATTTCACTCTGATATTGCAAAAGTTTCAAACTGTTTATGGAGCAGACAATGGCCAGTTGGCACACGCACAGAGGTATAGTGCTAAAAGCATTTAAATTTACCCATTTGAGTACTTTGAAAACAACCATTACGAACAAATACAACTGCCATCTATCACTTTCCTTTCATTTACTATATAAATGCTGCACTCAATTTTACTCAATCCCCTGCTGGCTTTTTTTTTTAAATGTTACCCTGGATGGCACTGCTGCGGGTACCTTCTGCTAGTTTGCTCATTCAATAGTGTCCACATGAGTTCATCATAAGAATATAAATGGTTATGGTCCACACGTCATATTGGGATATCCCGCAGAGCGTTCCATAAAAAATAATTGTATGTTGGTGTTGCGTGTGAATTGCCTGCCCAGGAAGGCTGTTTGAGTAGAGATGAACTTTGTACGGTCATCTGTTGGTAACCTTATTTATTGTAATTGTGTCCTTCGTTCGAAAGAGTTTGCAAATCAGAAGAAGTCGAACTGGAAGTCTGAACTGGGAATACAATGGGCGTGTTTTATTGAACGTCAATATCAGCAAAGGTACGAAAAGAAAAGTCATCAGCACGCAGTTAATAGTAACTTCACTCTACTTGACATTTCTTTCGATATTTACTCTAGGGATTTATTCTCCGAGGGACGGCGATGGGCCCGCTTTGGTGCCTGGTCTTTTGTGACGATCTGACAACCCCACTCAAACTAACCTTGCCTACTCTAGGTATTTATCCCAATATTCCCAAGTAGGTACCAAGTAGTAGTGACTATAGTGACTTGACAGCCACAGTCATAAAATAACTAGTAACCTGCTGTTTCCAGCGCCATTCCCAGCGAGGGGGAACTGGGAGAACGCTAAATCAAACTAAAAGTCGAGACAACGACAAAGGCTAACTTTGCTCAAATAGATGTTAAAAAAATAGGCCCAACGAAATGCAGCCCGGTAAAACTTTAACGCTTTCATAAAGCGCTCTGTTCTAATAGGTCAACTTTTTTTTTCGCTCAAACTTGATTTATGGTATTTTATGTAAATTAAAAAAAAAAAACTAATAAGGTTCAGTTTCTTCCATACGGAACCTTAAAAAACACTCCAAGTGAGTACAATAGGTACCTATGTTCTATTGAAACATAGGGTTCATTCGCGTACGCAGTTTAAATCGAACGCAGTCGCACAAAGACAATACACCTTCTCATCAAAAGTGACAGAAAAAGAAAAAATTAGCAAAATAACAGCTCAGAGAATTTCAACCAGTAATTACTGATGAATATGTCAAATGCACAAAGTTGACAAGAAACAAATACAACATCTGTCAGAAAAATCAACTGCACTCAAAATCTTTGAAAATAAGGAAAATTCGGTGGTGAGCGAAATATTCTCCCAGAATATTTCATATGTTGCAAACCGACAAGTTATATCTTTATTTGTGATATGGAATAGATGTCAAAGACGCAAGCAGTACAAAGTAGCTCGAAGTCTATCCACGTGCTTTGGAGTATAATTTCAGCTCTCTGGGGGAGTTTCGCCCAATTTCTTGAGTTTTACAAATTTTCAGTGCTTGTCTCCAGAAAGTTTCGCGAACCTATTGAGATCTATTACAATATTCGTGTGAACCCTTGATTCGATATACCTACCATATCGATTCGTAATCGAACAAGCCCTCAAGCATAATATTGCTGAAACCAAGATGGCCGACCCTATTCCACACATAATGGAATTACAAAGATATATAACTTTCCAGTGGAAAGGCGGCTGCAGTCACGCAACCATACTCATTTCTTTTATAGTATTAAATGTAGTAAATTCGGTATTCTCTTATTTGTATTTTTCACTATTTTTTTCATTTTATTCAAAACCTCCACAAAAGTCAAAAGCGAGAAACAGTTTAACACAGCGACTTTGACAGCAACAGCAACAGCGAATTTAGGATTAGCTCTTACGTTGATGTTGTCAAAGTTGCTGTTGATGTCGCTGTGTTAATCTGTTTCTGGCAAAACAAATTCAATACAAAACGCAAAAGAATTAAACACCGCGATGCCCATAAAAGCATGATGGTTGGCGGCCGGCCCTTTACCAACATGCTTTTTTGTCGTTCACACGTATTCACAGACGGGGGTTGAAATTACGAAAACAAAGAATGCATCTCTTTTAATTATTTCATCTCTGCCTATTCGTTTCTCCATTCCATTTTCCATTGAGAACGTTGAAGTATCTAGCTTAGTAAGTTTGACAGCCGCCCGAATTGATATGTCTCAGTTTTTATCATCCTAGATCGATCATATATGAACATCAGTTGACGTTTATGAAGGAACAACTGAAAAATCTATTCAAGACATTCGTGACTGAGTACTAAGCTGACAGTTCGCATATGTGGCTGAAGTAGAAAAAGTGACGTTACCGATCAATCTAGTTTTTGCGTTCAGGTTACATATAGTCCAGACCAATCTAGTCGACTAACATTTTTGAAAGCGCCCGATAACCAATCCTTTGGAAGTTAACATTCATCTGCACTGTCAAACTCTATAGTTGTCAAACTAGATAGCTGTCAAACTACAGATAGCTGTCACTTAAAATGCGATATAATTTGCGGATATAAAACTTGTATTTCTAAGTCCTAGAATTCGCCCAGTGGTAAAAATTCTACCAATTTATTGACACAAAATATTGGAAAACAATTTACAACATTGCATATCTGATAAATCTTTCCGATAGAAAAAAATCAAACGAATATGTTCTGTTTTAAGGCAGTAAAAATGGTTGCTAACTATTTGCATTCGCCTATTTCTATATAAGATTTGATATCGAATTTCAAAACCTGCATCGTGAATTTAGTTTCAGTTTGTATGGTCGCGTTCATAAATCTAGTTCAGCTAAAGTTAATCAACTTAAGAAACCTGGAATGTCTCCAGTACGTTGGGTACAAATCGTTTAAGTACTACTTTTAGCGCTTAAGCTTAGTACGCTGCCCGAGCTATACTAAATTGTATCTAGTCTCCGACTTTTCTCTCCAATTATTAGCTTAAATCTTAGCTAAATTTTTACATAGAGCGCGCCGCGAATAAGTGTTACAGAAAGCAGCAGTTCCTTAGAAATACATATATAACTCACTTCAAAAGTTCAACTCTCCTGATTTGATCCATTTCCAATTCCATGTACTCCTCGTCGATTTATTTATTAAAAAACGTCATCCTTGCTTACTTCTACAAAAACGCAACAAAACACAACGACCTGTCAGAATTTAGCCTAAGAAGAAGTGCCGCCCATTTTTACACTTTGACATACACTTGAAGTATATACATTCTGAAGCAAAAGTTCGACTTTTTTAGCTCGAGCTGCATACCGCTCGCCTAAAGGGATTCGCTTAAATTTACCTCAGCTGAATTTTGGATAGAATTTTGTATGGGAGCTTAAATTTATAGCTGGATTAGCGTACTAAACTTTATCAGTTAACTGTGTAAACGGGAATTCTGTGCTGAAATAAGTTTTATTCGTAGCCGTTTAATTAGAGCTTTATTTAACATTTTTACTTTTGACATCTGGTTTTGCATTTTTGGCGTTTGAAAGTTGGGCTAAAATTAAATTCATGACGGGATATTTAAGTAAATAAGAAAGAATTGTTTGTTGAATTTAACAGCCGCCATACTTAGACACCATGGATCTCACCAATAAACAGTTTTAGTTTCGACTCTAAATTTTATCACAGTGGCTTTTTTTCCATACAAATTTCTCAATTGTTAGATTCTGTAAATTTAAAGTCGAGACTAAAATTTGTTTTTAGTACGGCGCAGTGGTTAAATAAATTAAAACATCTGTAAACATTTTAATTTTCACTATTATTAGTTGCCTTTTTAAGTCGGGGTCATTTTACCTGTTCGACATTAACATTCTAATGAAACTATGATTTATTTGATGGATATAATGTTAAATGACTACATGGCTTGTATTATTGGTTTTAAAAATAATATAGACCCTATTAATTTTTTCGCTATAAAAAAATGTAAAGAGCAGTGCTCCCCAAGTAACATGGTGTCAATTGGAACAGAGGCTATACCCGTGCGCGGAGTAAGCGTTCACATGATCGTTCGTACGACACTAAATTTACTCACTAAAATAAATTAATTGTCATAAATTTGTCTCTCTCTCTCCGAGTGCAACGCCCTTAAGAAATCACTAAAAAAAATATAATTTACTTAATAGGCCTAACACACAATAAACACGTTTAACGATTATACTTGTGGTGGTTGGGTGTTGTATGAATAGGGTAGGCACTGATTGGCGTCAACTTGGCGATGCCCAGTCGTTGTAACTGTTCATACACATCAATTGTGCTTATTTTACCTCCGCGTGGTAGCCACCGGGTACTGGTCTTGTCCTTCCGGGCATGACTTGCTAAACTTATAAGCGCGAGTGTTGAACACGAAGAAAATAGCAACACTATAATGCTCTGTCGGAATGACTGCCTGATCGAGTCTCAGAGGTCTTACATGAGCCCCTCAGAAAGAGGACGTACGGCGGATGAATTCACATGGCTGAATCAACGGTGGCGTCAACAGTCAACATGGCAGATACCTCAATGAGCTACTTCGACGTATTTGGAGCTGAGGTCATTGAGGATTTTTCAGCACTAGTCAGGGTGTTGAAATAGAGATGGTGGCGAAAGAGCCCTTAATGGGTCAACGGCAGCTCTCACATCCCCGCAGCGGGTTACTGACTCCGGAATATTCCGGCTCCTTTTGCCCAAGGGGTTACAGAAAGGGCCTGGTCCTCCAGGTTGGGGGTTGTGCGTGGGGTTAACTACCCTACCACGGAAAAAAAGCACTGTTGCGAAGCAACCAAAAGCCTCGGATAAGGACGGATTCACTGTTGACGACCCTGCAAAACGAAAAAAGGACAATGACGTTCGGATCTGCACGTGGAATGTTCGAACTCTGAACAGACCGCGTGCAGCCGAACAACTAGCGGAGGCCCTAGACTGCTACAAAGCAGGTATCACCGCCATCCAGGAAGTGCGGTGGGATGGGCCGGGCAAAAGGAGGATGAAAAACTGTGACATTTACTACGGTGACTGCTACAGAGAACAAAAGCAGCGTCTATTTGGATGCGGATTTGTTGTAAGCGGCAGACTTAGGCAAGAAGTCTTGAGCTTTCGACACGTTAGTGAACGCCTTACAACTATCCGCATCAAGGCTAAATTCGCCAACATCAGCCTGATATGCGCTCACGCCCCCACAGAAGATAAAGACGATGCTACCAAAGAATGTTTCTACGAGCTCCTCGACAAAACATATGAGCAATGTCCTAAGCATGACGTTAAAATCGTCTTGGGTGATTTTAACGCCAAAATAGGAAAGGAGGACATCTTTGGTAGCACAATCGGAAAACACAGCCTACACGACACCACGTCTGGAAACGGACTTAGGCTGATTGATTTTGCTGCGGGACGTAATGTTACCATAGCTAGTTCACGGTTTCCTCACCTCAATATACACAAAGGAACATGGCGGTCACCTGATCATCAAACCGTCAACCAAATTGATCACGTTGCGATCGACGCAAGGCACTCCTCCAGTATTCTAGATGTCCGAACTTTCCGAGCGGCCAACATAGACTCGGACCACTACCTTGTTGTAGCCAAGGTACGGATGCGGATATCCAAGACGCCACAACAACGAGAAAATACTGTGAGGAGATTTAACGTTGGACGACTACAAACGCAACAAACCGCCAGAACCTTTGCCGATCGCGTATCCCTCAACCTCTCGAGAAGTCCTATGCTGCCAGCATCAAGTGCCGAAGACCAGTGGCGCCGATGCCAAGAAGCCATCAAAAACGCCGCAACTGATGTGCTCGGTTTCACCAGCCCACCCCCCCGAAACCCCTGGTTTGACGAAGAGTGCCGGCAAGCACATGCAGCAAAACAAAGTGCCTACGAAGCGTCGCTGCATAGAAGGACGAGAGCAGCTCGTCAGCTCTACGAGCAAAAAAGGAGGGAAGAACATCGGCTTCTCCGGAGAAAAAAGAGAGAGCATGAGAAGCGCGCGATCGAGGATATAGAGAGGTGTTACTCCAGGAACAATGTTCGGAAGTTTTACCAAAAGGTAAAAAGAACGTGTCATGGCAACAAGACCCGAACAGAGACCTGTAGAGACGAGCAAGGAAACCTTGTAGTAGAGTCACAGTCGGTGCTGAGGACATGGAAAAACCATTTCTGCAGACTGCTAAACGGCGAAGACGACACAAATTCCGCTGTTAGGCAGAACGATCCATTCAACCTGGACGATGACAGCCAAGATTTCCGTCCACCTGACCAAAATGAAGTGAGGATAGCAATATCTAAGCTTAAATCCAACAAGGCTGCTGGTCCAGACGGCTTACCTGCCGAGCTCTTCAAGGCAGCCGGAGATGACTTGGTAGAGTGCATACACCAACTCATCTCCAAGATTTGGTTAGAGGAAAGTATGCCTGATGAATGGAACCTCAGCATTGTTTGCCCGATCCACAAGAAAGGAGACCCTCTAAACTGCGCCAACTACAGAGGCATCAGTCTCCTGAACACTGCGTATAAGATCATGTCTGCTGTATTGTGTGAACGCCTGAAACCATTCGTCAACGATCTGATAGGTCCCTATCAGTGCGGTTTTAGGCCCGGTAAGTCCACGACCGATCAAATATTCACACTACGGCAGATCCTGGAAAAAACCCAAGAATACCAGATCGATACTCACCATCTTTTTATCGATTTTAAGGCCGCATATGACAGCGTTTATAGAGACGAGCTATACAGAGCCATGTCTAGTTTTGGCATCCCTGCCAAACTTGTCAGATTGTGCAGAATGACGATGGAGAACGCTCGCTGCTCCGTAAAGGTCGGAAACAATCTCACCGAGACCTTTGATGTCAAAAAAGGATTTAGACAAGGTGATGCGCTGTCATGTGACTTCTTCAACATCATTCTTGAGAAGATTGTGCGAAACTCACAAGCCAACACCAGAGGCACAATTTTCTATAAGTCTGTGCAACTGCTTGCATACGCTGACGACATTGACATTGTTGGTACAACACAGCGAGCTGTCACTGGTGCGTTTGCAAGTATTAGTACAGAAGCGGCAAAAATGGGTTTAGTGGTGAATGAGGGTAAAACAAAATATATGCTGTCAACAAGAAGGGACACACGACATCGACGAATCGGGCAGAACGTCACGATAGACAACTATAACTTTGAGGTAGTTAGGGACTTTGTCTACCTCGGCTCCGCTATAAACTCTGATAACGACATCACATCAGAAATCAAACGAAGAATCACACTTGCCAACCGCTGTTTCTTTGGCCTAAGACGGCAATTGATTAGTAAGGCCTTGTCAAGAAGCACTAAGGAGATTCTATATAAGACTCTCATCATCCCTGTCCTGCTCTATGGCGCAGAAGCATGGACCCTAGCAAAAACGGATGAGGATCTTCTTGGTCGCTTCGAACGCAAAATTCTTCGAGTGATTTTTGGTCCCGTTTGCGTTGACGGGCTTTGGAGGAGAAGATTTAACAGCGAACTCTACGAGCTGTACAGCGACATCGACCTAGTCAGAAAAGTACGCATCAGTCGTCTAAGATGGCTGGGACATGTAGAGCGAATGGACACCAACGCTCCGGCCCGAAGAGTCTTCGATTCTAACCCGGAGGGACAACGCAGTAGAGGAAGACCTCGCCTTAGGTGGCGCGCGCAAGTGGAAGGGGACCTCAACCAACTTGGAGTGCGCAACTGGAGGCAGTTAGCCAAAGATCGCGCTAACTGGAGAGGCGTATTGGTTGAGGCCCAGGTCCACCCCGGACTGTAGCGCCACCTAAGTAAGTAAGTAGTAACGATTATACTTACGTGATGAGCAGATGTGATTCAGTAAATCACACGCACCCCATATCACACTTCAAAATCATTAAAAATCACCCGGACCACGTTCGAGTACATCGACCCTAATAGGTCCTTGAGCTAAGCGCGACAGAAGGGAATATAAATGCCGCCCTTAAAAGAAAGTACCAACTCTGATTTAAATAATTTCCCCTAAAGCCACCTACGAAAGAAAGCAAATCGTCCTTGTAAATGCCAATCCATATAAAAGTCAACCCCACTTCAATAAATATTAGCAAACAAAAAAACTGTGTCCATGTGAAAACGAGAGCAAGTCTATTCCCAAAATGTGCTCGTTCCAGACAGCTGTAATAATTTGGAATAATTTTTCAATTTTCAAATCTAAATGCGGATATTATTTCACTATGAAACGAACTCACGCGACCCACTCGGGATGGCGTGTTTTTTTTTTATTTTATTTTTGGTGAACACATTGATGGCCATCCGTCCGGCGGACATGTAGGGAAGGCACTTGTTGAATGGTTGTCCCCGTATTTCCATTTTAGTTGGCGAATAAAAAAAACTGTTTGTTTTGCTTCAGTTTGTTCCTCGCCTTGAAATGGCTGGCTTTTTACTTGTTTTCTCCAGAGTTGGACTCTTATTCCACCTCCACCTAGAGTGAGTTCTGTTTTAATGTATTCATTCAGCATATTTTTATATTGTAGTTGTAATTGTGTAGGAGCAGAGAATGTCGTAAAAGCAACATCCGAACGGCGGTATTCAAGTTTACGAAGCTGGTTACCATTTTGGGTAATGTGACTGGAAATGAGGTTACAAATTCGACGCGTGTGTGTTTGTGTGTGGGGTATAAGGAGAATGGGTAAGGATGTTTGCAAATATTTATTGTTAAACTTTATTCAAGATGCTATATTTTGTGGATTCATTGATCTTTTGGTTGTATAAGATGACCAAGATGAGAACTTTTGGAACTTTCGTAGGGGGCAACGGTTTTGGTCAAAGTCTGGAAGTGGATCACTCGACTTAAATAGGTGCTACTGATGAGATTCGCACACACATCACTTGTGTTTGCTTTCCCATTTCGGTTATAATTGGGGAAACTATATATTTATGATGTGGGGGCAGTGTTTTTTGGGAATCGGGTAGCGCCCTTGGGAATATAAGAAATTCAAATGATTCTCTTTTTTGTTGTTGTAAAATTGACAACTTTGCGACACTGAAATTTGATTTTGTTACTGTGACGTATCTATGCAGGGCAAGGGAAAATTCAAAGTAATTGCGGCGGAATTTTCAACATAAAATTGCGTCATGGTGACGTTAGCTCTTTTGATAATGTCTCTTGTTACGTGCAAGCAAATAGAACGTGAAAAAGACACTTCTCGGTTCAAAAATTTCCTTATAAGAAAAGGGATCTTGGATCTTGGATTTTGAGTGACATGTGAAAGTAGTTCCTGCCTATTATGGAGTTATATTTTTTTGTATAAAATTACTCTCACATTTGTCAAAATTAAACTCAACTTCCTTAAGCCGGAACCACGCTTGTAACGTGTTGTGGACTGTTGTGTTGCTATCCCTCCAAAGGACTTCATATGCGTAGAAACATATTTTTCCAACACTCTGTGGCGCAATGAAATGACACAAAAATATTCGGTCCTAGCGAGGTATCCGTCGGAACGGAGTATTCTCCGCAGCGCATACTCTGTCGGACCCACAAATCAAATTCGAGGTACCCGTTTTTGGAAAAAAAAAAAATAATTGAAATGCGATGACGCATTGACTTCACATGCTCGTATTGCTTGGTGCTTGTTTTTTCGCTTGATTTTGCACTGGACACACAAATTGAAGCAATAAATGCAATAGGGGGATATGGGGTACATTGATACATACGACTGCGTAGTTTGATGCGTATCAATGCACCTGCAGAACAGCTGCTCTTTTTGATTCTAAAATCAATTTTTGTCCTTGTTTTGAGTTCTTTTTTTACGTTATTTATGTCAAACGCTTAGGGAAGCATTTATTTCTTATTAAAAGTGATTTAAAATTAGGTTAAAATCAATTATCAAATACCTAAACACTGTTTGTATTGTTACGTGCTATTAAATTACTATAAAAATGTTTAAATTGCTATGAATGAAAGTAACTCGGACGTCGGACGTGTACCAACGTACGCCCAGAGTGGGGCAGTTTGATACAAATTTAATATTTTAATAAATAAGTCCTAAAATTGTTTGGGAATGGATCTGAGAGTAAATTCGTCTGATATAAGCTAGTTAGAAAGACACTGAACGCGTCAAATATTTTATTTTGTTACTTCTTTCAATATGCTGTCTTTTTTTTTTCTTTTTTTTTTTTGAGTTCCAAATAAAATGGTGCCCCAACTCCCCCTACGGCGCAATAATGTTTTTTTTTTTTTGCTGTTCACATTTAATAACACTTCGCTGCAAATCGTAAATAAACTCCGCGAATGATTGTTGTCGGAGGATATCGGGAGCAATTCCTATGAAGCTGTCCAAAATGTCACGAATGGATCCAAAAGGTATACCACACCATAAGCCATAATACACCACGCGTAACACATTACAAGTCTGGTGCCGGCTTTATTGAAAAGCGGCCGTTTTTGTTCTCGAAATTGTTTCTTTGGAGTTTGGATATAGGGTGTTTTCATAAAAGTCGAAAATCTGCACTAGTACAATCGTCTTTCTTTTTTGTTGCACTAATGAACTCACTTATTCTGCAGCACTTGTGAAGGCCTGCTTCAGTACAATTTTAAGTAGGCACTAAATGTTCATAACCGTCAGACAAAAATCACAAAAAAATGATTACAATAATTTGGTTTTTAACCACATTCTCCGCGCCGCAGCTTCTTTCTCCATTAAAAAAAGATTTAATTGTCAAAACACATAAGAAATCCCAATAAAATTTACATTTTTCGCACTTTACATTTTTTTACCTCCCGCGCTTTCTGCAGTCAAAAAAATGTGGATGCACAATCTGCTAGACGCTGATGACATTTATGACGTTTATGAACACATCTTCCGCAATTCATCTGCGTTTGTTTGATCACGAATCTGACTTTATGAACACTTCTTACGCAGATCTTAGTAAGGCAGACGTTTATGAAAACACCCATACTTTCTGCGTTCAGTGGCGTTGTATTGCTTTGAATATTCTTATATGAACTTTGACATAATGCAATATTACGATTTCTGACAAGATATAAACAAATGCCTTAACTACCGAGCGAACATGACCATTACAGTCGAATTGGTGAGTATATGTATTGAATACAAAATTGAAAGAGCAGATGTTTCGGTCATTTACCCGTGGTAAAAAATATGCATACTTATTTAGCATGCAGTTTTGTAGTCATAGAAGCACTGTGTCATATCACGTCAATGCCTCATCACATTTGGACTGCGATTAAATCGACCGACGAGTTTCCCCGACCTTTCATCGTGGTAACCCAATAAAATCCATCAATCGATTTCCGCACGAAATTGCTTACGCACGTGCAGGGTGCAGATGTTATCGGCTGCGAGCAAATCCAGCCGACTTATTTTAATTGCCGTTTTACTACTCGTTTCTGGGTCCCGAAAATCTTGCTTGGAGCAAGACCAAACCTTGTTCATAATAAACACATGACTCTCTGACTCCATCAAATCGCAATCGCAATTCGAAATTTATTGCCCTTCGGGTGTCGTAAATTGTTCTCTCTCGGTATCTTTGCCTACCACTTATACTTGTGTGCCAAAAAGGATCACCATTTCCATTTCCATTTCCATTTCCAATTCCAATCACCCGGCCATTAGAAGTCATCTTAAACACATATTTGCTGTTGTTTTTCGTTTTCTTCTCTAAAACTAAAAACAAATAAAAAACAAATCACATAAAATCCAACGCATTACTGCCAAGTGCCAAACAAAGGAGAACCAGCAACCAAGCAAACCGAATACCGAACCCGAACCCCACCGCACCAGTCGCAGTCACCACAGTCATGTGTATCAGTGTATGGCTGGCCAGAGCAGCCCGCAGTGGAGAGTGTGGGAAGAGCGTACAGCTGTCAGCCACCACAAGTAGACTTGTCGACGTTTATTTGTATAGTTAAACTTCTTGTCTTTGCCTTTTAGAGACATATCCCCATTATCGTTGTTGTCGTCATCGTCATCGTCGAACGAAAAACGATCTCCTCGCACTCGTACTCGCAGTCAGTTTGTCAGTTTGTGTGTAGGACTTGAAGCGGAGAAAAATTATTCCACATTTTGCGAGTCTCCAATAATCAGTCAATTAAATTTATATAGGCTTAGCTGGGGACTTGCGAAGGCGGTGACAAATATAATTTATTGACCGTCCCTGAGCGTGGGTCAGCCACGGCGTTGTGCGTGCGGAGATTTTGTAATTTCCCTATCAGCAAAAGAGAAAAAAACTTTTCATTTGACAGCTCTACCGTTACACAAATGCCTAATAGACATCCCACGCTTGCTGCGTCGCTATTCAAGTGAAACTTCCATCAATTGAATCGGGTCGAGAATATCAAACCCCTCATAACTCGTTAAAGCTTGTTAGCACTGCTGCCCCACAACACCGTCGCCAAGTAATTTAAATTGCGCATGAAACGTCAACGAAACGTTGGGCTTTGACTGATTCGCGACACGATTCACTAAACGTCAGCCATTAAGCGGAAAGCACACGCCATTTGGTAGTTACGATAGTATATATTGGGGAATCTGGAAAGTGAAATGTCTATGCCCCTTCGATTTTGAGTTGTGTGTACGGACGCCATTGACCTTGTGATTTAATGCACTCTGACGCACAATTAACACGTGTAAACATCAAGGTTTGGTCAAATATTAACCACTGCAGAAATCAATAAAGTCGAATGCAAAGAGTTGTGGATTTGATGTGCCCCTGGAATGTCAGTTATCTGTCATTGGCAGGTCTGTTGTTTGTGGCGATTATGTCACCCACTAGTGCTGTCATTCATGGCGAATAGACAAACATGCTTATTACCTTAAGTAAACGAAGATGACAATCGGGGGGAAACCACAAGAGTTCTGAGAAGTGTACCGACACACACATTGATATTTAAATTAGTTGCCTCTCAAGTATAGATAAGCACTCGCCGCATGGTTTTGCAATTAGTCAGTGACATTGAAAAGAAGTTGTCCGTTATGTTAGTTGTCGGCTTTCAAAAGGTGCTTGCACTAATGATGTCTACGTCAAAAGCCTGTCGATTAGTGATCTTGAATGGATTCGACATTTGGTAATGTTTTTCTGGTGGTTTGTTCTGTTTCTCATTTAACCAAGTGGAGAGACTCTTAATTAGGCAAGCAGTTATTTAAACCAGTTCCCATGGTGAATGCGTCATATTCTCAGGCAAAGATAACCGTCCCACAGTGACAATATGTATAGTCTCATAAATTTAACAAAGGTTCTTAAGCTGGTGGCCTTCACTGACTGATAAGATGATTTAGGACGATAGCCAGTATGCTGAAAATACTACTGATCGGGGCGATGTGCTTCATGTCAATTCTTGAATACATCGCTTTTGATGTTGTCTGATGACACAATGGAAATACCGTCAGAGATATTTTTGTACTTTTGAGATTGACATAGAGGTCGCAAGGCAGAAGTGAAAAAAGAATTGTGATTACTTTATCACTGCGTAACAAAGTTAACAGCGCACGTGAAAAGTTAATTTCATTGATCTGTCAAGTAGCGGATTAGGTTGGGTTAAGGTCGTAGGTCACAGCAGCACATAAGTCCCAAAAAGCTTCGAAAGCTACCCGGAAACGCATTAAAAAACAATCTGAAAATAAAATACAACTGTAACCTGATCCGATAAACAGTCCAAAAACATTACGAAGTATGCTTCAAATGCTGACTCAAAAACCGCTCCGAAAAAGTCCCAAGAAATTGTTCAAAAAACACTTGGAAACATCCAACGAAATGCACTAGAAAATAAATTAAAGAAATTAAAAGCCTGAAAACCGTATCAAAAGCGGACAAAAATCGGTTCCTTGAGAGATGGAAATATCCCTGAATTAAGCTTCGGAAAACGCCTTTTAAATGTCCCAAAAACGTCCAAAAAAACAGCTTAAAAACCTTCGAAAAACACTTCAGTACTAAGGTAACTGCACTTCAGAAATGCTAAAAATAATGTACAAATGTATTATAAGAAAACGGTCTGATAAACGGTCCAAAAACATACCGAAGTACGCACAAATATCCACCTCAAATCTGTCCCGAAAAAGTCTCAAAAGCGCTTAAAAAAACATCAAACGAAATGCACTAAAAAATACACTTGAAATATGAGGCAAACTTCGCCTGAAATACGGCCCAAAAGCGGCCAAAAAACGGCTCTTTAACAAATGGAAATAGCCCTAAATTACTGAAAAATTATAGAAACGCACAAGAAACAAATTTTAAAACCTTTGAAATGCACTTCACAAACGCATTCAAAAACAAACTAGAAATAAATGACAAAGGTATCCTGAAAAACCGATGCGATAAACAGTCCAAAAATGTTCTGAAATACGCACAGAATTTCGCCTCAAAACCGTCCCGAACAAATCTCAAAAACTCCTCGAAAAACGTCCTCGAAAACAGATTGAAAAACATCGAAAAACGTCCTCAAAAACAGATTAAAAAACATCCAACTAAATGCACTGAAAAACACACTAAAAATACAACACAAACTTCGACTGAAAACAGAAAACAGGCCCAAAAGCGGTTCATAAAATGCCACCTAAACAAAAGGAAAAAATCATGAATTAAACCTCGAAAAACGCCCTTTTAAACATCACAAAAACGCCCCAAAAACCGCCTAAAAGAACCTTCATAAAGCACTTCAAAAACAAACTAAAAAAATAATTAGAAATAAAGTACACTTTGAGCACTTCAGACACGCATTCCAAAATAAACTAATAATAAAGTCAAACTGTCCCAAAACGTCTCGAAGTACGCTTCGTTTTCCGACTCAAAAAACGCCCCGGAAAAGTCTCAAAAAAGCCCCAAAAAATCGCCTTAAAAACTCTTCGAAAATAACCCAATAACCGCATCAAAAAAATAAAACAAAAAATACAATACAAAAACGACCTATGACATCCCCGAAACGTTTACTAAAAGCCGTCTCGCTACGTTCCCCAGTGCCTCAGCCTTTTTCCAATATACCTCTCACAAGGAATCTACATATTTTGTAACTCCGGCTGCCACAAGTCGAGTTCTAGTACAAAACAAGCACCTTGTGTGTTGTTTGTATGAGAGGTGCCACGCCCCCTAATCCAAAACCCGCCTTCGCATAGCGCTTAAAACACCCTCAAAAAACAGCCTTACGTTCGACGCTCCATGGACATCAGATTGGATCAAAAGTCTGAAAACGTACAAAAGACTCCCAAACAGAGGTACAGACGTGTCGCATCCACTTTACAGTAGAAGAAGAAAAAAGTGGACTACTTGTCGCCAGGTGCCAAAAAGTCAAACGAAGTTTATCGAAATTATAAAAACCATCAGGCATAGATAGGTTCCTATGCAATATGCTGCTAAAAGTCATCCAAACCGTAATTGTCTACAATTTGATCCAACTTACGGCACCATTCAAACGAAATCTTTGATTTGCTCCCATAACCTCTGATCTACATTGTCGTCTCAGACAAAGAAACTCCAAATAGACTTACTGTGCACCGTACAGGCAAATCCAAATGGACGCAATATTCTTGTGCCGCAAGGCTCTCAACTGCCATAAGTGAATCAGCCAGGCACAACCATCACACCCAACACTGTGACACTGTCTAACCACAACAACCAACTGTGCTAAATAGCTTCCATTTGTGTTAATAATCATTCGATTTACGACAATTCGTGCCCTCAACTCCTACAGGAGGCAGACAAATGCGCGCACACATTGTCCATGTGATCCCATCTATAAAACACGGCTCGAATCGGACGACATCATGAGAGCCCGCAAGGTAAGCATAGACGACACTGGTATAAGTCCCATGCTAGACAACAGCCCCGGGCTATGAATTTCCCCCAACAACCGCAAAATCGAATATACAATACTCTCGTGTGCAGCAATAGGTGCTACTCAGTGCGGGCAGCTTGTTATTTGGAACAGCAGGTTACAAACAACTAACGACGTTGTAATTCGATTACCCGGTGGATCGTGTAAATTTCATTCGATTCGCTTGTTGTGCTTCAAGGAAGTGCTGTAAAGATGGAACATTTTTGTCTCTTGCTACAGACATTGTGACACAGTTTACCAAAACGAAAGGAAAGGGACAGTGAAACGAGCTAAACAAAAGTTCCTCTTCGAACTGATTATCACAGACCGGCGAGAGAGATGAGAGTCTCTTTCTAAGGCAGTGAATTAATTTCAAAACACCAGAATCGGATAATGAAGTTTTATGCAAATTACATTTTACGCTAATTTATGTTTTGGCTGACCTTGCGGGGATTTGTCTGAACGTTTTGTTGACATGGTTTCACAGTCAATGGCTATGAAACTCAAGCGAATGCGAGTGGATTTATTTGTTCGAAATATGACCTACTGCTGGTGATATAAAACATGCTGCAAACAATGTAAGGCCATAAATAATGTAACAATACTTTTGACACTAATTCACACGAAGTGTGAAAGTGTCAGCGGTAGTTAAATAGTGACAAATGTCTCTTTGTTACATGCATGCCAGGGCATGACATTTTTGAATCGGAAACATAGGGTGGGGCTGTCAATATGTGCATGTGTCAAAACTTTGACAGGAATATGTCAATTACAATATTGGGGAACTGTCAAAAATCTCCTCCTGTCAGTGGTTGCTGTAGAATTTAAGCAAGGGACGTCGTCGGTAATCCCCCATTTACACATTAGTCCCAATTGCAACTACCTATAAATGTAACTATTTGACAGAAGCACCACAACAATTTGACAAGACAAACGTCATAAACAAAAAATACACTCCATTGCCCGCAACGTGCTCCAATCACATATCGATTTGCGTGAATATCTAGGACACTTGTACTTCACGTCATCGCATGCCTGTCACCATTTAAACTTCACATTGCCTCGAAGCCATCTGTCAGTCTGTCATATAGTTAAAGAAGCGCGACGACACAGACTCGTGCCACAGCATAATTGCCTCACTTCCTCCGCTTTCCTAGCTATGCGCCATCCGGTCTTGGAGAATTCCCCAGACACATCCACCCAACCTATAGTCGGTCGTCGAATCAACGCTGACATTGCACAGACGTCAGAATAATCCATAAATACAATAATTCAGTCGAACGTCCGTCCGTGGCTCCATCTATCCATCCGTCTTCCTCTCAGCGTACATAATTTACAAATCACCTACACGTAGTGCCTATGTGCTGCTGCTGCTGCCAGTGTCACATCTAGTACACAAGTCGACGCTAGATGCGTCACTATGACCATAAATGGTCTGGGGCGCGAGCTCACACAAGGACGTGGACGTGCTGCGATTTCCATGGCGGCTTTAATCGCTTATTTATTTGTTTTTTTTTTTTATTACCCGCGCGAGAACGGGAGAAGATGCCAGACTGGACTGGCACTATGGTCACTGGACACTCGACAAACGATGAAATGCATTTGCAATTGCTGACTATGCTGTCGCTGTCGCTGTGTTCGTTGTTATTATTCCCGTACTGCAAACGAGTGTACGACATACGACGTACGAGTACGAGTTCGAGTACTGCCTGTCGCATCTCGCATGTAGTTGGCGCAGTGGTAGTGCAGTGTTGTGCAATGTTCTCGCACTTGTTGAGGAGGGTATATCGGTAGTATAGTGGGTTGCAGTTGGAGCGGAGGTCTGTGCGGTGGCTGACGATGCCTCGTTGTAGTGGTTTGATTGAGGTTTTGCTTATGAATGGCGAATGAGTGGCGGTTGATAAAATGACTTCCATAAGTCGATTAAAGGCCTCGCTGGTGCATGCTCGCCATACGTCGAGTTGTGTCTTGTGTCGGCTCGGAACTCACTCGCCTGCCAGCGGGTCATTATAAATTTTTAATTCCGTTTTCCTTCTCGTTTTTCCATGGAAGTATATATGTAGGGAAGAATGAAATTCAATGAATGTGCGGTTTGGCTTTTATGGTTCTTGATACGGAAAAGTACGGTCTGTCTAAGGGCGCGTGGGTGGGCGATGGGAATTTTTCCAGACTTTATGATGAAACTGGTTAAGGTATGATTGCTTTTAAGGGGGGAGAAGTGCATACGGTGGATGTGGCTGAAGTTTAACCTAAATATGGGTTGGGGAAGCGTTATTACCTTGAATTGGTTTGCTTTCATCGAGGGGCCGTCAGGAATATTTGGTTTTGCTTTTTTATTTTTTGTATCGCTCCGTCTCTTGTGAAGGCCTGACAAATATAAGAGTTTCGAATCGTTGTCAGAAGCTATGCTGTTGTATTGTAGACTGACAGGTTTTTTTTCCTTAACTGCACTGAGAAGGGTTTTGATTCAAATTTCCTTTAAATGCGTCACCAAACCAGTAACGATTTTTGTTGCAAGTCTGTCTCACTTACAGACGTTAAAATAAATAAATTTGCAAGTCTAGTTCAATTACAGAGGTTAATTTACAAAATATAAGTTTCACTTATAGAGGTGAAGAAAGTATCACTTATTGAGCTGATTTTAGGCCCACTAATAGAGGTATTCCACTTAGCCAGGTCCTATTAAGGCTATTTAGGCTCGAATGTACTAGAAAATAACAACCGAGAGGTGAACTGAAGGACTGCAACTGAAAGAACAATTCATTTTTACTTAAATACACTCCCTGCTCGATGTCGACCCATTCCGATGTGCATTAGAGCTGAAAATACGGCTTCCAAAAACTATTCAGCTCCACCTCTAATTTCCTATCTGACGAATTCCAAGAACCAACTTAGATATTAAAAATGTGGACCAAATCTCAAAATATTTTACGTCCACTGGCAGTAGCTTGATCTTCCTCCCAATCAATTATATCCTTCAATCTAAAACAGGAAATCTGCGAAAAGACTAAGAAAAAGAAAATTTGCGACTTAAAAATTGTTTTCTTATTTTTGAGGTTAGCTTTATAAAGGCTTCCATTTGAATTGAAAATTAACATGCTAGGAGCTAAAAGTTACCTACTTTTTCGGATGTAAAATTTCATAAAATTCTTGAAGTTTTCCCACTCACTTAAAATACCATTAAATCATTTATATGTAATTTTTGTTAACAAAAACTTGTTAAGGAGGAAAGATATTGCGTTATGTTTTTAGATGCAAACCACATTTTATGCAAAACATTGTGAAAAGGAGATACAAAATGGTCACCCTCCATAACACACAAATTCAAAGAAGAGTGTTTCTGGCTTTTGTACTGACTCAGAACTGAATATTAATAACTTGTTAAGGATCCGTAGCCTTTTCTACTGCGTTTAAGAATGAACAGGCAGTTGCCTTTGTGGTATTCTAGAATACCTCGAAAGCCTATTCCCTCTATCAGCATAATACTTTTACCTACATTTTGGCAAAACTGTACCGTGAAAGAACAAGTTTTCAGTATGTATTGGCAGATTTGGTGATTTTGGCCAAACATAAAACTTACAACTAACCAATAAGTAGAATACCTACCAAGCCATCAGCAATATGATCATAGCTCTAGATTTGAACAGTTTTAACAGAAGAACTGACAGAAAGTAGTGAAAAATGCGACAACCTCCACTAACGACCGATTTTATTATTTACAGAGCGCGATGGCCCAAGAACAAGAAGTAATCAATTCCTAAGAGAACGTAGCAGTAGTAGTAGTAGCGTAGCAGTAGCAGAACGCAAGCAGTCGGTTCGAAATTTCTTTGACCTTTGTGAAATTAAAGAATCGGTCATTAAATCGCAAAAATTGGAATCATCTGTTCAAAATTTCCTTCAGGTTGGTCTGTGACTTCTTATATCGACTTTTCGATTTTTTTTTGGAGTGGCTACAAATTTTATATTTTTGCGAAAGGAGTCATTTTTTCAATGAGAGACATGGTATTTAGAAATATACGTGATTTTTTAAGTTTAAGCTTTAATATTTTTCGGTAGTCAACAAAGTGCTCCTAAGACCAAGCACGGTACTCTTGAAAATTGCAATAGAAATCTTGTCTGCTTACTGTCTTCTTAAATAGGACGCCGAAATGTTTGGCTGGCTTCGTTCCGCACGCACTCGTTCAATAATAGTCGTGTTTTTCTGAGCTTTAATCTCAGCAAAGCATAGTAAAGTATGACTTTCAGCACGCAATTACAATAATTACTTTGAGTCCTCGAAGTGTCAAGGAGGGCGTAGTTCTCAAGGTCAAAAAAAAAACGCGCCTAATTTACCTAATTTTACAAATTTGAAATAATTTTTTATTGTATTTGAAGTGACACGCTCCCCGTTTTTCTATCAGTTTTCTTTGTCAAAGTGCGGCTCCTCACACAAACGTTCATGCCCTTTTTTACCACCTTGCAATTTTTATTTCGTGATAGCCTAAGTCCTTCCTTGGACCAATACCAATCCATCAAGCCCAAAACCATGAAAATCAAACGATTTGTTATCGAGTTATAAGTGCACACACGTACGTCACGAGTCTCTTCACAACTCTACGCAGTATTTAAAAAGGCTGCTTGCTAAAAGAATAGTTACGCAAAATTTCCGTATGCAAAGTGACTTTGGTTAACTAACTAATTCGTGCGCATTTATTTTCGAAATCCAGGGGCAGTGTCTAACCTTAACTATCCTAAAAGTTTTGTAGGGAAAACAAGTACATTTTTTACGAGGAGAACCCTTGTTTCGTTAGTTAGCTTTCAAATCAAAATAAAGAGCCGCTGCATGACATAAATAAAAATAATCCTTTTACATGAATCACTTGCCTGATAACTCATCCAAAATTTTCCTTCTGCCAGAAGTTTATGATATTCTTCACCAAAGTCTCTATTTGTCCAACGAGGCAACACTAAGTTGAATAATTCGTGTTTGTGACAGCTGTCTGTAACTACGAGGTTCAAATACTTTACTTCGACTTCATGCTGGGAAATACTTTTCGCATGATACTCCCATTTCTTATAGCTACTACCATTAGTCACAATTCCAGGTAAATTGCCTGTGTCATGGACTACTCGTTATGCAACACTTACTACAAATATATTGTCTAATTAAATCAAGGTCAAAGTTGGGTCGTTACATACTAATGCAACTACCTTTACCCATATATCTGGGAACGACGATTCATCTATATTACCTTTTAATAGACAGTTAGAAGCACACATTTAATTGTTCTCGTTTTGATTATCAACGGTATAATTAATAAATTAACCACCAGCGGACATTGGTTGTCAGTATTGATTCATTTACGATCGTATAAAGTATAATATCGTAAAATGTTGCTGGAACGTATGATCACCTCCCTAACGTATGCAGTTGTAGTTAGTGTCAGTTCAGATCAATTCGGTAATTCAACTAAATCTGTTGCATAGTTTGTGGGTGTCATTAAATTAGGAACCATTTTGAGCACATAATTATTGCTTCGTTGCTGCAGCAGAAATAGCGCGCATAGTCTGTTGTTTGGCACAGGTGGATCGTAGGTGGATAAACACGGAAATGTTGGAATTTTAAAAAAGGATGTTGTCTTTTTTAAACCAAAAAACTGTTTACTCTGTATGTCGATCAAGGAAAGCAGAGTTTTAATTGATTCTAATATTTATTACGTACTTCGGGGCGTATACGTAACATTTTTGTGGTTAGGTTCAGAATTGAATTAAAACTTAGGGGAAACGAATCAGGGAGAGTTGTCAAGTTAGGGTGATTCAAACAGTTGAAAACTGGTTCGATATTTGAGGTTTATAGGGTAAACACCGCTCCAATATACATAGAGGTGGAAACACAGTGTTTTCACGCACATAGTGTGGATTCGGGCGAACATTTAATCGTTCTCTTTTGGAACATGGGTACGTAAAAGAATTTAGTATGTTTCTTAGACATTTTGTCTTTAGATTAAGGAAGACGTATTCAAATTTAAGTTTTTTTATCTAGAGCGACATATTCTTCTTCTTAATTTTCTTCTTGGTAACCATGAGGTAAACAGCACAGCACTTCAATGAGACCATGAAGTTACTTATGTTTGCCCTGCTTCCCTTGGGCCTTCTGTTGCGGCGGTCCTCCATTCGAGTAATCAAATTAGGTCTAAAGTGATCCAAAAGCTTTTTTTTTAATTATGATTCTTAATTAATTTTTAATTTAGGTTTTATTACGTACTAAGATAAAGACATTGTTTTCGTACAAAATGTCGAACTTGAGATGTTAATTAATTCTGACATTACCTACGATGGAACTGAAACAAGT
Source organism: Cheilosia urbana (assembly GCA_946477585.1). NCBI lineage: Eukaryota > Metazoa > Arthropoda > Insecta > Diptera > Syrphidae > Cheilosia > Cheilosia urbana. The sequence continues at coordinate 8,859,524 of OX297854.1, read as the reverse complement.
GGGTCGTAAATGATAGACGTCTACCGCAAATGTGAAATGCCAATTTTTTTTTTTTTTTGGATGTGGAGTTTGACATGTCGCTAGTCATCTAGCGGGCAGTGGAACACGGCCAATATCTAATAGATAATATTCAATATAAATTGGGATATTACAGATCGGGGTAGGTTGATCTGCGGTTGCTATGTGAACATTGTTTGTTGAGTTGATTTTTTTTTCGTGGTTTTTTAAAATTCTCTGTCGGACTTTTCAGGTAAAATGAATGATACAATTGGCAGTGGTTATGCCCGTGGCTTCAGAGTTCGATTCTGGGTAGGCTAAGCATTTATTAAAAAAAAAAGTTCTTCCAACCAACATTAGGTAACATGATCCAGAAAAGTTTGCAAGTAACAGATTTGTTTTATTTACATAATAAAAAAAAAAAAACCATCCAAAGGCCCCTTGATAGAATTTGCTACAGGCCCAGCGATGGGCTAATCCGACACTGGGTTTCGGGCAGTAGTGCTTCATGAAATGTTCTAAGAACTTCTACTTACAATTTCCACAGTGAAGACAGTATTTTTATAGAAGTGGAGTAGAACGCATAAACACCTACCTTTTCGAGTTAAAGGAAATCACACATATCAACTGAAAGACGACGAAACCATTTGTCGGGCACAAATTTTTTCTCCCGTATCTGGAGTCAGAATTGAATTTAAGTAAATTTAAAGTATGCGATAAAGTTTATTCGGGCAACGTTTGTCTACTCTTTGCAGTTGCTTCCGAGTTTTTCGATGGTGAACCCTTGAAGGTCTTAGCAGGTATTTGTATCACATGGGACCTTATAATGGTCTAAGTGTGTTGGCTAGCCGAAAGCAACTTCAACTTTACCTATTTGTAACGTAAATACCTACTCTCTTTGCATTCGTCTGCCCATTGCTGCAACTCTTGTTCAACACGACGAGCTAACGAGGGTGTTCTAAGGACTAATACATCGGATTACAATAGCCCTTTTAATGGGTCTGGTTTGCTTAAAAAGGATATCTCATTGTGTAAATATCTCGGCAGGAATTTATTTCCTTAGGACAACCTCCTTTCCTTATCTAATTGATAATTGCACTGAGAACTCAAATTTAAGATTCCCCCAGCTGGCTTTGGTACCCACTTTCATTGATTTTTCATTTCCCTATAGCACTTTAGTTTGTGGCCTATAGTTTTATTAATTTTTATTTATTTCTTCTTCTTTGCAGAGATTAACCAAAATCATTTTTTTTTGGTAATGAAATTGTACTGAATATTTATATACCAACAAATATGACTGAAACTGTGCCAACTCTCACCACCAGACATCAGATAAAACGTGCCACAACGCCCAGCAGCCCGCTGGCGGTGCAGAAATTCGAAGGACTACCCCTGGAGCCACCAACAAAGGATGTGGTGAGTACAAACATTTTACTTCTATCTCTAAAGAGTGCGACCATTATCAGGTTCAGTACAACTAACAAATCAGGCAACGCACATTTTTTGTGAAATCGAATTCGCTTTCAGTTTCAAATTGAACCATACAATACACCGTAGTAGAGCTGAAAGGAAAACCCATCCATCTGCAGCTTATCCAAGTGCAATCACTACGTGAAAACGTATACACTACCAAATAAAGCACATAGACGGCGCCTGGACAACCATTTTTCCATGATCCGTGTGGCGAAAAGTATCTCTCCACGTTTGTTGTCTATAAGCTCGACACAATCACCTTGAGAAGATCTCGCTCAACACGCACAGAAAGAGACGACGCGACGCAGCGAATGGGAAAAATAAATAAAAGATACCAGTGGACAGAGATAGAGACCATAGTCTGCTCGGTTATGGGGCTGGTTATGGGTTCCCACGAATTTCTCGGTCTTGCGTGTAAGCCAATTTCGTTTTGCCGGTACATTACACGGTTCGCAAGTGAACCGTTTATGAAAGAAGTCCATTTCGGAGTTGGTAATAGACCACCACCAGCAGCAGCAGCATCATCGGAGTTGGTAATACAGCCTACTCTCTGCGACGGAAAATGTGTAACAACATCCACTCTGGGCCTACAATTTATGAATGATGAAATGTTGCGATAAAAATCACTGCTGGCACACACACACAAGGTCGGAAATGAATCATTGTTGCGGCTTCGAATTTCATCCAGTTGGAGATGCGTGCCATGCAGATCAGAGAGTGTTTATGTTTGGGTAATAAGGTGCGCACGGATTGAGGACAATGACTCATGGAAGGTGAAGTAAAGTAGCAGTAAAACTGATCTTGGACATCATTGCGTTGCTAGTTGCCATGGAACTGGAGCAGTGGGTGCCAGATGCTTACTGTTCAAGGTCTGAACGAATAAGATCCATTTTTGTAAAAACTAAAGCGACTTACGCTTGCTAACTGCTAAGTCCAAGACTCACCATATGCACATGTGACACATCTTTGAGATAAGCAAAATCATCTAGATCGATACAAACCATCTGCTGTCGATTTCAAGGCCACTTACGATAGAATTTAAAGAGATATACTAGCTGTTCCCGCCCGGCTTTGTCCGTGATAAAAGAATAGATTGCGCAAAGAAAATCTACTAAATAAATAAATTCATGTAGAATTTTTGACAAATTCGATCTCACTGTATATTGGCCGCGTTCCACTGCCCGCTAGATGACTAGCGGCATGTCAAACTCCATATAAAAAAAATAGACATTTCACCAAAAGTGCTAGACGTCTAGCACTTTTTGTGAAATATCCCTTTCAGGGAAATTTCTCAATCTAGCGCAAAACTACCCGCTGCATTGAAAAAACAAAAAAAAAACAACGACCAGTCAAAGGAAATCGTTCAAACGTTTACAAAATAAAAGTAAATACGAGGCCGAGCAAATGCAATTGTGATAAAATTGGTAGTAATGTAAATAAAATAGCAATTCAGATATTATTTTTATAATATTTGTATTATTTCTTTAATTGTAGTGGGGACTTTGCCGCTGCCGCTATTGTTCTAGCGCGAGCGTTCCTTCATCTGGGATATTTTCTGCTAGACGTCTAGCGGGCAGTGGAACCCGGCCATTGCGAATGAAAAAAAAAATCCCCTTACAAAATGTATGGGAAATTGTTTTTTACGAATTTTCCAATGTCCTTTTAAAATTGTCCAATTTTCGCATAAACCTTCGTTAGGCGTAGGCAAACACAACAAAGAAAATATAGCTCAGATCGGACGATCCGTTCGCGAGTTATAGGCGTTCTTATGGATGCAACTTTGTTATATTGATATAGATGGAGTCATTTCTGATTGTGGCATTCCAGTCAAGCACTTCAGATTGCGGAGAATAACAGTGGAGAACGCTCGCTGATCCATTAAGGTCGAAAATAAACTCGCCGAAACTTTGAAGGCGAAAAAGGATTCAGACAAGATGATGGGAAGTTTTTTGGGTTCTTAAGATAGAATTGATATAAAATTCTGCGAAGCTCCCAATCCAACAAAAGGGGCACAGTCTTTTTAAAATCACGTCATACACAGATGACATCGACATCCTTCGCAGAGCTCTGAGACCTGTCACTGGCGCGTTTGAAAATACTGGAACTGAAGCAATACAAATGGGTTTATTCGCAAATTTAACTTTATGCTGTCAAGAAGAAAGGAGTACCTACACAACATCGATGAATAGGACGGATCACAAAAATAGTCAGCTACAACTCTGAGGTACTTTAAGTCTTGGTACATGCTCCAAAAGAAACGTTTCCATAAGTCTGTGTCCCTCTTAGTAAGCACTGGGACTGGGACTCTTGGTTTCCAAGTCTGTGCGATTTCCCATACTAAATTCGAGCCATTCCTTGGCTGTTTGGCACACTTAATATTTTGAAACTTCCCACCATCGACCAGCGGCTTCAACTGAGGCATTCTACCTCATTCTGTGTATATTGCCGCTTGGACAGATTTTTAATTGACTCTTTGTCGTACTTCAGTCAATCTTAATTATCCACCCCGGCCCGCTGGTTGAACGTCAAAACGAAAGCAAATTATTTACCATTGCCCCAAAAAAGGTCTACCCATATGCCCACAGCTCAGCCTCCATAAATAGGCATTGCTCGTGCGTCGTGCAACTCAAATCCATGCCGCATTCCGCTTTATTAACCCGCGCCTCGCAGTCGGAAAGCCTGCAGTTGCATTTTTGTCATTCGCTTATGATTTGTCTTGTCGTTGTGGACGGCGACATTTGCCGCGAATTTACGCCTTTTATCTCCGGCATACACCATTCTAAAGATTAATTGGAGAATAGCAAAGTGAATTGATTTTATTGACCAAATTAAGATGATGTGGCGACATTTGGGCGGCAAATAAGATTTTTATCAAAGCGCGCGCGCACACATAGTAGTCGCCGTCTGCCCACAGCTGCTGAAGAATGTTTCCTTAAGACAAGACCAACATGAAGATATTTGACACACACCCACAAATGACATTTTGCGAAATGTACGCGCTCTTCGATAGAGAGTTGCAATAAAACGCCAAGATTGCATCAAACAATCGGGCTTTTCACTCCCAACGACAACGTGGATTATGATCATAAAAAAAGTCGTACACACAGATACTGACCTTTGGCAACAGCGAAGACCGAGCCACTGTTGTGATGTTGTGATAGTTTTCCTTTTCGTGTCGTTTTCTTTGTGGTAATCGCCCCAAATGGGCATTATTTACTGGCTTAGATGTTAATTGGGTCAGCAAAGGGGGGCCCAATGCGCGGGTTCATTGCGAGTTCAGCGTCGTCGTTGTCGGTTTTACGACCCATTGTCTGTTGGAGATGGGTGATATTGAGCCGGTGCTAATGTGCATTAGTTTTAGTGTGTGCGCTGAATGGAGGATGGTTTTGTATGCGAGGTTGTCGCTTGTGGGGATACTTTTGTTTTCTCGGCTTTCGTGGAATCCTTATATCGAGTCTTACTGTTAATTAGGTATTTTTTGAACTTATTTCTGCCATTAACTGGTCGATGAGAGAGTGGAGTTGTGCAACCCGAGGCAGCTGAATTGTATGCGCTGTGGTTTATCACTTGGGGTTTTATAGTTCGGTGGCGAAGTGCCTGGAATAGTTTCAGTTCACCATTGTAAGGGAATAATGTTTTAGGTTTCAAATGGAGGAGGAGTCTTCTATTTTATCATCCTACGGAGAGTATTATTCAAATGCAAGAACAAGGTTGTCTAAAAGGAGCCGTTTAAATTTAATGGGGGGCTTAAAACTCTTCAGGGAATAACATTTAGCATCTTAGACTTGGTGAGCGTTTTCTGAAAACTGTTGAAAACTGACATGTTCGGACTGAGTATTGTAAGAATTCAAATTTGAAAAGTCGGCAGTAAACACTGTCTGTATCTTATATTTAAAACCAATTGCAACGGAAGTAAATTCAAAAAACGAGACGACAGTTATACCTTATTTTGTAGGCAGAAATTGTCAGACTTCCAAAGTTAGGTCGAAATATTGTAAACATAGGTCAGAAATAAATTCTACAGCTAGGTAGTTGCACATGGTGGGAAACCCAAAGTGTCACTTCGACGGGAGTTTTCCATACCGAGATATAACACAGAGCGGCTTGTGAACTTTTGAATGATGCTGATTGAGTTCGACAAGCGCCGACACCTTTGCGAGGCGAGGTCTTCTCAGGATTATGTTCGAAGACTAGACGCTCCGAACATGACCTGACCATGTTGGCTTTTTGTTCTCTTGTTCTCATTTTAAAACGTCTCGTGAACTTTTCCATTTAGCGGGTCTAGAACACTCTAGGTCAGATTGATCGGCGAGACGTTTTAGCGAGGAAAATGTTCTGTCAATCTTTGCATAAAAACCACATTTACCAATCGTCGTAGGTACCGGTAGCTTAAACCAAGTGCCTAGCAAAATCTACTAGTTCGATACCTTTGCTAGAGTGTTAGTGAAAATATGTCATCAGCACCCAGTGAGTAGGGATCAGAGAATGCAATTTTCAACAGTCATAGTCGGGTCGTTTTACTCATTAGAATTGATTAGTTTTTGAAAAAATAGTTTTTTTTTTCGAAAGGAGCTGAAAGGTTTTTGCTTAAGAGTCCGCGAAGCTTTAATAAGCTTTAGCGGGTAGTTTTTTTTTTTAATATTCTTCAAACATACTACTCGCACTCTGAGTAAAGATTATTTCGTAAAAGTCCCTCCGAATACTTCTTCTTGTCGATTTGCCTCCATGGTTTATAAAGGTTTCACTCCCCCAATTTGTCTTAAAAAACTACTGAAGATATTATTTTTTATAGCAGGAAACTGCCTTTCTATGCTGCAGTTATGTATTGTAATGTATTGTACATTTCAGTTCAAAATCGGTGGTGAACTGATGTTGAATAGCGACCTTTATTTTTCATCTTGTTGTAAGTTTTGTGAGTAGTTCGATAGATCTATCAATCTCTTTCCCAAATCGGTATTCTTAAAACGTATTACCTCCTTTGTAGTGAGCACCTCACTTGGGCTTGAAAACTCTATGTAGATGTAGATACATTTGACCTGAAATGTAATACCAGAAGTAAGTGTGAATTTTATGACCGAAAAAATATATACCTCTATATATATTTTTTTTGGACAGTCGGATGTTACGTGTCTGCCCTTGTATGTGCGGTTACTCACTCCTTCAGGTAGCTGTCAAATTTGAAAACCCAAGCATTATAAACCGTCTAAACGGCTAGAGTTTAGAACTTCACCTTATATTCGCAGACACTATTGGACAAGAGTCTGGCAGTAAATCATATGGAAAAGCCGCTAAAAGCTCCTAAAACTTGAAGACACACCTCATATCCGTATGTTGATGCTCCCTTAATAGAAGTTTTGCGTTCTCGTTTCGCCAAAATCCAACAGATGGAGCGCCGAAGGTCTGCCGTTAGAGAATTGCGAAACTAGCTGGCTCCGAAGTGGGATTACTGGACACCGCCCTGTAGCTTCATTCCAGTCTTTACAAGGAAAAGCAATATACCCTCAACACCATGTACCTACTCAAAGTTGGAATTCATAAAAGAAACTTTCAAGAGCTTTAGGTTGCTGATTGGCGATTTTCATAAACTTTCTTCTTCTGTTAAATTGTCATACTTTACTCTTCGTTGGTTGGTTGGTTCCACTCTTCACTGATGGGCCCGTTGTGGTCCACTCTTGTTTTTAAGAAACTGTCGGAAATATTGCTATTGCCTTCCTCATGTGAACGGTAAAAATCTATACCACAGGAGCTTTTCCTTTATTGTTGAGAACTTTCGCTGAGCTTTTCCGTAATACCAACTATAGTTCTTATCTCAGTGCATCAGTGTAGTCGTTAAAGCGCGTTAAGAGCTACCGCCGAATGTAGCTTCCGGGTTCATTTCGAAGGCCCGTATGACGAATTTTTATAGTAATATCCATCCCATGTTACATATATGCAACCAGAGCTCGGGTGGGGGGACTCTGCACCAAATGAACAGGCGTTCTAATTTAAAACCTCCGACTTAAAGAGTTTGTATAGTTCTTTATACCGTATTCACACTGCACTGAAAACTCGTCGATGTATTCACACCGAACGGCAACTAGTTTTCGTTTGACATTTCATTCAGCTGCGAGACACTAGTCGCAAAACTTCTGTGTAAACATATTTTAGTTACAAATTTCGATCGTATTAATTAGCAAATAAAATTAATTCAGAGCATTTAAAAATAATACTAGCCCATCAATTAAGCGTGGTCATTTGTGGGTGTAAAATTATTTTTGGCGACTTACTTCATTTCTTCTTTTGGGGTATTATTTCCTCAAAGGCCATTGCTAAAGTCGTATTCCTTCCAATTGTGTACTGCCCTTAATTTTTTGAAATATCTATCCCCAACCCTTTTTTAACGCCAATTATAAACTGCTGCCCCATAAGTCAACTGAAAATTGCCCAACCAAATAAAAGCCATTGATCATCCAGCGTAGCCCACAATGACAAACAACTTGAGACGCATGACTTTCCCGAACATCAATCCACTCCATAATTGCATACCTCTCTGCAGACGTTCCCACGTTGCATCCAATTATCTTGGACGATGACCTGAACTTGTATTTCACTTTCACTTTGACTTGTGGGTGCCCGCTGTCTTCCAACCCGCAACTTGATGATGAACCTTTTACACAATAACCACGACTACCTGTATGTGCGGTGCGCACACAATTTGATACCCAATACAGCTGTCTGCTGTCAAACAAAAGCTGTCAAACAAAAGCTGTCAGCTTTGATGTTGCATTTACGAAAACTGACGCCCAACTCTGACTTTACGAACAATTCCATTTGGACTCGGCTTGACCCCATGCAACAGCAATCGCCTCGGCCGCATTAAGACGTTAATAAGGTGCGATAAATCCAGCGCTTAAATCATATTCATAGCCCCTACCACAGAGTCATTCATTATGGTCGCCACCCATTTACCATATAGATCTGTCCGCGCGCCAGAACTTCCCCTCTAGTCATAATTTCGTTCGATTTGGTCATGCCGCACACCGATTGACGTAACAAACCAAACAAAAAATGCAAAAATCAACGTCAGGGCGTGATCAGCGTCAACAAGATCGTCGGATCGGAGAAAACCTCCAACGGGCTGGTGCTGCTATAGAGAGTCACAAACGGAACGGACCATTTTCGGTGACTTACTGGAACTGATTTATGCATTTATTGGGACGGCCGACTGCAACGACGACGACAAAGTTTTTCTGCGTTGCTAGAACGACGGACATGAACTCAAAAAATCTGCTGACTGATCGTCCAAACGATCGATCAGTATATGGGAGAGTAGGAAGCAAGGAACACCACCATCACCATCACCACCAGATCGAAGTTCGATCGTTTTGCGCGCGACCTAAGTTATTGAAGTTTTCTCGCCACAGCAGCGGCCGCACTATGAACTGCATGGCACAAAACTATGGGTACCTGTCATTTAAGGCTGCCATAATCGGGGGCTTGGGTGTATGCACATGTAATAAACATGGGCTTGGCATGGCACATTTTTACAAAACACAGATTCGCCCGCCGCGATAAAGCCGCCGCATATAGTGACTGGAGAGGAGGGACGACGACGTGATTCAATATTTCACTGCAAATGGTTATCGCTTCCTCTGTGGTGTGCGGAGGAGGGTGTGTGTGTTTAGCTTTTCGGAGACCACTCGTAGGGTGCTGCTTTCTTGACGCGCGCAACATGGACATGGCCACAATGTGAAAACCACCACAAAAGTCGAGGTTATGGGAAAATTGTAATTTTCCACTTTATGCGATCTCAATCGTGCAAATGAGGGGACTTGGCACAAGTCTGACTTGGCCGTTGATTGGTTGGCCAGTGCGGATCATGCAGAAGACGGGGTTTCAATGAAGCCGCGGGAAAAGTTAATGATGGGGCGCAGTGTGCTAGTTGGTTACGAGAGGAAAATGTCAGCTGGGAACAGAAAGGGCCTGCAAGTTGGCTGTATGTATTTATAACGCATGGCGGTGATGTATAAGGAAAGGATATATTTGTGGAACTAAATATAGACTTTCGAGGCTGTAGTCAAGGCACTTCTAAGGTCGGTGAATCGAAAGTTATTTTATTAATGTTGTTATGAATTAATTGGGAGTGGGATTAATGATGTTAAAAAACTTCGGAAAGGAGAATGTAGCCAAAAAGAAATGTCGTCTTCCTCCCGGGTGAGGTTAAATAGCAAGAAAAAAAAGGAACCAAGAAAGATACCAACCTTTTGTCAAAATGACAGCTCGCATGTCGAATATACGAGCTGTCACTCTGACGTAAAGCGGAAATCAGTACAAGTTACGGCGACCAACATTCCTTCAATCGCTTGAAAACATTTCTATTTCTGAGCAGAGCTGGAACTGGGTCGTCACGTTAGCCTCGGGAAACACACTTCCGTATACCAGGCTGAGATGATTGCATTGATACATGCGTTGGACTACTTGCTTGAGAGTCAGGTGGAGGGAAGAAATATCCTTATAGCACTGGACAACCAGGCGGTGATCAGGCGCGTGGAACAGACAAACATCACAACATCATTGGAACTGGAATGTGTACTTAAGCTCAATTTGTGTTCATCTAAAAATGAAGTAACACTGAATTGGGTACGAGGACACATAGGGATCGAAGGCAACGAAAAGGCGGACTCCCTTGCAAAACAGGGGTCAACTTAAAAGTTGCTGGGACCAGAACCATTCTCTTCAATTGGCAAAGGAATGATAGAACAGCTGATTCACAAATGGATCACGGCAGAATACCTGAGAAGATGGCCAACCGTGGAACAATGTAGAGAGGCTAAAATGGCAATTAAGTGGCCGACCTGCGCCACTCAAAGAAGCTAAGCATGAGTCGAGGAACATTGAAATGGGTGGTGGTTTTTTCAAAAGGACATGTAATTTTGGGTATCACTTGAGGAAGATGGGCCTTGGAGAGGATGATACCTGTAAACTATGCCTGCAGGAATCTGAGACAGCGACACATATGTGCAGAAGAATGAAGATCTTGGGACATCATTGGGTCGAGACCCAGTCGATGTAACAGATCTCCCATAAACAGCTGCTGGCGTTAACACTAGGAATTGAGCCCAGGGAAGAACTCTGGAGAAAACCAGAGAGTTTCTCTGATAGGTAAGATCTATAGTGGTAGAGAGATGAAAGGAGACCCGACAATGGTGGTCTGATTCGAATAAAACTGTAACTTTTTCTCTGGCTGTAAGGTGTTTGCCCGGAGTAGGTTGGAAAAGTACTGCACGAAATTGATTCCGGTTTTCACAATTGCATTAATAATTATCGAGGTTATTAGATAGGATATGTTTTACCACTATCCGGAGATATAGTTGTAGTTCTCGAATGCCTCCTAGCTCAAAGCTTTGGAATAACTCATCCAAATCGGATTTTTTTTAGTGTGAAGTTCAATTATGTACCAAGATTTTAAGATATAAATCATCTTTGTACGTTATCCTTAAGTTGAACAAGCATAAAACTGTAAATTTTATAGGTACAATTAAAAAAAGTTAAGTGTTCGATTGAAGCTACAGAGTTGGATGTTCCCAGCGTTCAGTGGAGGAACTTTTATGTGTGTTTGTCGCAAAATCTGTTTTTCTCTCTGTACCTTTTGTACTGTGGTGCTGTCGCTTTTTCTCTCTTTTTTTTATGCACCTTTTGGGCTTTAAATTGAACTGGCGCATGCGATTGAGAGAGATAGGATATGAAATGTAATTGTGATTGAGAGGGAGTCACACTCTTTTGTGATTTAAAATGCGCTGGTGAAGCAAGGCGAGCACAGGTCAATACCAAATTAAATAAATAGTTGTCCGTTCAACACTTCCGGAAGCCATTTTGCTTTATAAGAACGCGCAACTTCGTTAGCCATCGCTATAAAAATATCAACATGCTAAACTCTCCCATAATTCCTACCATGTAAACAAGATGGCGGACCAAAATATATGTGTCACGTGGCGTGAGAAAATGCCACGTATTTTTGCGTGTTGGGTAATTCTGTCCCTTTCGTATTAGTATTAGTATTGGGCGTCCCTTTAATCTTCCGTGAAATGAATGTGTAATGGTGTAAATGCAGCATTATTAGGGAAAATGATGTACACTTGTTCTTCCATAAGCAAATTCTAGACAAATGTACTTATCAATTTACTGAGGTCGTGTGGTTACATCAGTTGATACAGGATGTCCCCGTCCCCGTAAATATTCAACTTAATCTGAGTATCATTTTAATTCCAACCCAAAATGAAGTTCTGTGGATGGGAAATAAAAGTTCAACAACTGAATTGCTTCATTACTTTTAAGGTCGAATGGTACAGCGCAGCCTTGATCCCAAAAATGAAATTCACTGTAATGGGTAGGTAGTTGGAAAAGGTAGTCCAAGAGAGTCTTGTGGAACTGTGACACCCTCCATTGATCTTCGTTGACCCAAATCGCGAGGAGATAGCATTTGGGTGCTAAAACAAACATCTCATATATTCACATATATTTGCAAAATGAATACCTTTAATTTCTATAACCGCTACAATGTAAATAGCACTTAATCAAATCGAATTTAATGGCATTTTCTCACGCCACGTAGACACACTTACAGTTTCGCCAATCACCCTTAAAAATTCGTTTAAAATCACCAAGACAGCAGATATTTCATTTACACTTTTGCGTTATCGATCATACATACCTTTCCACAAAGCCTAGCCTAAGGCACCTTAAACTAGCACCTGTCACATGTATCTTAAACTGCAATAAATAAATTCTATATCTATTACCCTAGTAGATCGTGCGTTCGCATAAGTAGAATTTCAACTATTTTAACCATTCCCAGTGCGCCGCCACCTGATCGATGTCGATATCTGCACTCTGCACTTGTTGTGCTTGCTTGCCCAATATGCGCACAAGACACAAGAAACATTGTTGGGTTTTTTTTTTTTCTGTTTTTGCTAGTTACACCGAATCTATCTATATTCACCTAATTTGTGTGTAGAGTTATCGACTAAACCGCATTCATTGAGTAAATTTCTCAAGCTTTTCGCTGAGCCAATCGGAAAAAAAGCTCCACAGCCAGACTAAGCCGGAATAGGCGCTCAAAAGTAAAAGGGTGGTTGGATGGCAAGTGTGTCATGTCAAATTAAAAGTCGGTCACAGATGTGTCTGAATCTACACAAAGTATGGACATCCGCTGAGAGGCTTGCTTAAACCAATCTTGTTGTAGATCGTTTATTTACTGCTCATTACGGTGCCCTTATTGTGCACGACGAGTGCATTTTCTTCCTCCCATACCTTGGCCACCTTAAAGCAATGTTTTTGTTTTCATTTGCCATTTTCCTTCCCTCTGACTAACTGTTAAGAAAATCCCTCGACAAAAACAAGAACACACTCTAAAGAAAAAGAGTCAACAAAACCTTACACAGCAGTCAGCGTGATGACTGTGTTTGTACAATACGTATCGCCATCGCCAGTCGCAGTCGCAATCCCAGTATCTAAGTATCTAACGTAGCTTGAAGAGCTCGCCGAGTAAAGTTTTGCGATTTTTGTGTTTATTTTTTTGTTTTTGTGTAGCTGCCTCTGTGTACTGTGTATTCTTTCACTTTGAGGCTTTTGAGAGGCAACTCACTGTGCCTGGCAGAAATACAGTGACTCTCATAGATAACTTCAGTTTCAGTGCACTGTGTATAGTTTGAATTTAAGTTTTTTTTTCCTCCCCAAGAGCTGTCTGCGCGCTGTGTTCTGCTGAGAGTTACTGAGAGTGAAATAGTGAGATAGGTGATCACTTGGCGGAGTCATATTATAGCCAAAGACGACCAAACGAGAAGTGGGGTGGGCAGTGCAGTGCGTCGTTCGTCGTACTATTTTCCATTTCCCTGCTAACGACGAACAACAAAAATAGAGAAAAACCCATTTCGTACTAAAGTGTAGTTTTCTAGCGATTTGTTTGTATCTTTTGCTGCACAGTTTAGTGGTGTAGGAATTCCAAAGTCGAGCCGCACCGCCAAAAGCACACAATTTTTCCCTCGTTTTGTTATAATAGTTTTTTATTTGGTTTTGCCTTCTTGCAAAGTCAGTTCAGGTGTAACTGCTCTAAAGAGTTAACGTGCGCATCGTCGTCGTTTTGTGTAGTCGTTGTCGCGTCCGTTTTGTTGATCGCGTTTTTGTCGTCTGTGTCGTATGAGAAGGTTCTTAAATAAATTTAGGTATTGTTACGTAACATTTTCGAATAATTGCCCACTGAATGTCACTTTTTTGACAGTTCGTCTTTATAAGTGGCTATTATCGGCCACTAATTCAAAGATAAGTGGCGAACAAAGTTCTAAGTTGACTGGAATGTGTAAGAATGTGATGCAAAAGTTAACAGGCTATTACAGTTTATTTGAAAACGTGAGAATGTGCTTAAAATTATTAGAGATCGCTTCGGAATTGAAATTGCCAAAAATTGACAAGTCACCGATATAAATGAAAAAAACAAAAAAGAAGAAAAAGAAACTTAATTTATCGAAAATTGTTGAAATGTGGTACAAAGTTTGACAGGCTGTCGAAATTATTATTTAATGGACTGAATCTTCAAGATTGCATCGAAAATTATTAGAATTTTTTTCCTTTTTCTTTAGCCATAAACTGCTAGGATTCCTTAAAGTAATAGGAGTTTATTTTTGTCCGTCGAGTGTAACAAACTTGATCTTACAAGCGGTCAAAAAGGTGGACACATTTCGCAAGCCTTGACATTTCTTGGAAGCAAATATGTGTGTCCTTCTGAAAAAATAAGTAAAGCTGCCAGAATTCAATTTTTCGTATCAAAGTTTTGTTCGAAATTTTTCGCAATTTGTGTAGAAAAATCTGCGTTCTGCAGAAGTTAGCTAAAGTTCTTAGAAAATTCAAATACACGGTTGGGGCATGTCCAAAGATTGTTCATACATAAGCTGTAATATTTTTGGGAGAAAATGTTCGAAATTCTCTTTTTTTTGAAACACGATTGACACAACAAGACTCAGATAGAAATGAACGTTCGGGAAAACAAAAGTCAAGTTCATTTCATTAATGAAACCGTTTTCTGAAATTTTCAAAATTTGTACATGGGTACATTTTTTTCTCGAATTTTGAAATTTTGGTTGTAAAAGTCCAAAAAATTGTTACAATATTTAGAAACAAAAAAAAAATTGGAGCATGTGAGCAAAACCTTAACTTTGAATAATTAATAGACATAATTTTAGGCTCATTAAAACCAAAATTGCCACTGAAATTAGTCGAAAAATTGGTCCAAAATACCCAAAATGTGTGTCAAAATGTACAGACCACTGTAGAATAATTGAAAAAAAAAGTTGTGCCTCCAGAACTCAGTTTAAGTCTCGACTTTATATTTACGGAAGCTCAGAATTGCGAAGTTTCTAAGGAAAATATAACAATTGAGAACTAGAGTCGAAGCTAAAAATATTTATTGGTAAGGCCCATTGAAAAGATTTTAACTTTAACAAAAAACTTGTCAAAAATACAGAAATATGTCTGAAAGTAATCCAAATTTTATGCTCAAAATTCTTTCAGATAAACAAAATCTATTTTAAGTTCAAATTTCAAAAGCCTTTCAGACATTGTAAACCTATTCAGACAAAATTGTTTCTCATGTTCAAAAAGTGTCAGAAAACGTCTGAAAACTTTTGACAAATCGGCTAGGTACTTATTCATAAGATATTTGCTTACAAAAAAAAACGCGTTAATATAATAAATAATTAATTAATGTCAAAAAAGTGTCAAAATTTTTATAAAAATGTCCAGAATTCCTTCTAAGATATATGAGCACGCTTTTAAATTCACTTAAGCCTGTTAAACTTTGCAAACCAATGCAAACTGTGATCAACTTGCTTCGAAAATTGCGTCAATTTTTCTAAAAGGGTCAGAAATTGGCCTAAAATTTCATCAAAAACGGCAGGAACTAACTTACATTTTCTTTACTCCAGGAGAACGTGGTAAAAACATAAAGCAAATTTTTGTAAAAATCAATCAACCTAAAAGTGTTCAACGTCCGTTTAGTACTAAATTCGAAAGATTTGTCGAAATTCGGAATTTCTAAGTGAAAATTACATTGGAAATCTTTTAGTGAGTGCAAAATACCTTAAACATCACAAACTCCTGTCTGACGACAACATACGAAATCATACCGATTGGTTTAAAATAGTCATCCAAAAAAGGTGAAAGATTGCAGTTAGAAAAAAAACTTCCCCCAACTGGTCTTAAAGTGTCAAAAAAGTTGAAAATTTCATATTTCACCACCCTACCCAAATAGTGCTCTAAGACTCCCTTCAAATGCCTGCGCTTCCCATTTGAATAACACTCAGATGCAATTGGCTACATATTTATATATAAAAAAAAACAAAAATCTAAAAAAGGAAAAGTCAGCGGGAACAAAATAAATTCCAACAATAAGGCAACTTAAAGTTATGTAAGTTGTTTGGCGATGTGCATCACTCTATTCATCGAGCTGATGACTGCCGGAAAACAGGCGATAGAGATATAATAGAGAAGTCCGTGAGCATTGAAGATCATGAAATGAAACAAATCGTTGGCAGTTTTATTTTATTTGTAATGGCACTCCATAGGAAGACAGCAATAACAACAATGATGTCAACAAAGTTGTTAGTTTATTTATTTATTTAAAAAAAAAAATATGTAAAAAATCTGCATTGTATGTGGTGTGGCTGAAAAATCGATTTAGGTATTTTCGTCTATATGGGTTTGCTGGCTGATTGATTTTTGTAGTCACAAAAGTTGTATTGTCACGATTCGACATTGAGTTCATGTTTGTGTTCTGTCTCTGCAATGGACAGTAGGTAATTGTGCGGTGAGCTTGTGTGGCTTTATCTAGTTTACAAAAAAAAAAAAAAATTCTCAATGACTGAAACTCACTTATGTCACGGGTATGTATTTTGCAATTTGTATGGGTTGTTGCGCGTGAGGATCCCTGTTTTTTTTATTCACGACAGGGTTGGGATGACCTCTCTTGTGTTGTACCCCATTTAGTGGTGCATATTGTCACAAAGTCGTAATTTATACGACTATCACCCCTTCAATGGAAGTTCGCGCTGTTATTGATTTTTGTTTTACTTTGCATATTTTTTTAACCGCTTTTGATGGTCATCGCACGTATGATGACAAACAAATAAAATAATAATTCATTGTGTCCAGAGAGTCTGACATTTTTTTGTGTATTCTATTTATGGATTATATTATTGGGAGACTGATAATTGACAAAGTTTCATGGTTACTTTTTATATTAATTATTGGAAATTCTTTGTAGGGTGTAATAAGGTCGGTTTGTACTTTTTATTTTGGCAACAAGTACGTGATGTGGCTGTCAATTGGCGACAGTTCTCATTCGAATTGTTGGGGAGGTATTTGCGGTTTATTGGGGTCTTTTAAGTATCAATTTCGAGACAAGTTTTGGTACTCTTTCTGCGAGAATATAATTTGTTTCGAATTATGGCTAACCGCTGGAGGGGGTTTCTGAGCAGTTCACTGTTTCCACCACTGTGCCATAGGGTAGATCATCTACGGGTTTTATTGTCTGGACGATAGCGTATTCAAAATTTGAACAACCAAAATGAGATATTTTCTGCATGATTTCACTAATCTGCATACTTCATTAGAGTCAATACGAATGAACTGGAAGCTGCTGTCAAACGCGTAGCTCTAGCAGACGCTAATTGCTATTAATTAGCATGTCAATCTTGCAAACATACTGGATTGACGTTTGTTTTTAAATCCATACTATTTAGAAAACTCAGCTTCCAATTTGGAAGTAAGTTTTTCATGCCAAGAAGGCTGCGGAGAACTAAAAAAAACACACACAAAAGCAACGCATCGAATTTACAGCTAGACTATTTCATTTTGCAGTCACGCAACACACAACACGTAGCGTTTTGCGGTTTGCCTGGGACGTTCCGGATTTAAGACAGAATTTCGGTTGTCCTGCTGGGACAGCTTTTGTCGGATAAAATTCACAAACAAACAAACTACTGCCAGCATCTCTTATAGTTTACAAAACACACACTACATTCTTAATTGACCTTAAGTCCGTATGACACTAAATTTTTTTTTTTTTTTTAGCATTTATCAAACTTTTAAAATCAAACAAAATCTGTACGAAATATAACAACGAAAATTCCCGATAGGAGTGAGTGCGTACACCCTAGACTTATTAACGTAGACATATCAGCGTGCCAGCTTTTGTTTACATTTCAAGATTATTTGAAAATAGATTCGTTTGAACATTTTTGGTATTACACTTTAGTCTCTCTTACACGCAGCTGTCTTTTCAGCATGATTTAATGTATAAAAATGAGGAAAAATAAATCAAAATCTAGTATCATATGGGGTTTACAAATTCTCGTTAAAATTTTCAATAAAGCACACCTTATAAGAACGTAAATTTTGCAAATTGACTGCTGTCATTCAATTAAATAAAAAAAAATGTTTTTATTTTGTCCCGGGAGAAATTTGGAAATCCCGCATTTTCCAAATTTTTTGCTTTTTGCCCGTCGAGCTGCGAGCAAAATCTGGCAACCCTACTCAACAGTGACATTAATGGCAAATGGGAGATTGTAATAGATTTTTGTCTGTGGTTGTTTTATTAAAGTTTGGACTTTGTAGAAACAAATGAGTAACTGATACCAAATGTACCAAAATACGTCAGTTGACAGTTTTTTGTATGAACATTTGGAAATGGGGTCGTCCAAAAAATTCTTCAAAAAGAGAAATTAGTTTGAGGATGATTATAAGAAATCAATTGGAAAGAAAAAAAATATTGAGTGAACTAGATCGTAAAATTCACAGTTGTAACTTGGAAATGTCCAGACGTTAGAAATAAGATTATTGAAGCTTTGTTTATTTCCACTCTTACATCTGTGAACATTGTGAAATTTTGTAAAAATTGTATGCGATGCGCAGTGGTTAGTGTGTTTGATTACTAAGCGAGGGGTCCCAGGTATGAGTCCCGCAAAAACCTAAATTCCAATTCGTAGTGTTTTTTTTTTTTCTACTGCGCCACCTCTCGCGAATGTCTGACAAACATCCGAGAGCATGACTGTCTTGAAAAAGCTTCTCAATTAGCCGTTTGGAATTGGCATAAAATTGTAGATCACTTCCATTCGTTCCAAAAATGAAAAACTCACACAAAACGAATGGTTGTGAGAAGCTAGGCCTAGGGTCCCTACGGACCTGTTGCGCCAACTATTTATTTTTTATGGGATGGAGGTATGACCTCGCCAAGGAAGGAGTTTATTAAGCCGTCTCATGTGACACATGACAGTTGCTAGCAATTTGTATCGTCTTGAAGTTGGTACTGAATGACAGAGTTCAGTAGTTTATTAAATGGGCAGACTTCAGTGAAATAATAGATTATTACACTTGGAATGATTTTCAAACAATCTGTTAAATAATGCAACATTTTACACATTTAGAAGAAGAGAATAATTTATTGTAATAGATCTCGCGTACTTTTCCGAGTCAATCACTAAGAATCTGTTAAAATCCAAAAAAAAAAGAATGGAAATCTCGCGAGCTACTTTGACCCACCTATATTTTTGACATCTAATCCATCTCACAAATAAATCTATACAAATAAAACAAAGTTGCATCCCTAAGAACGCCCATCACTCGAGAACGGACCATCCAATTTGAGCTATCTTTTCTTGTCGTGTCTGTCTCCGGCTGAGGAAGGTTTATACGTCAAGAAAATTGGAAAATTTTAAAAGGAAAACAAAATTCATAAAAACTAATTTTCCATACATTTTTTTTAAATTTTAATCGCAATAATACAGTGAAATCGTGTTTGTCAACAATTCTACATGAATTTATGTGATGTGATATAGGCGCAGGCGCGACTTGGGTGTAAAATCGACTCGACCGAAACGGAAATTCCGTGGCGAAGGCCTGTCCTGTCGACCTGTCGCGATAGGTGGCGCTGTTGTCGATCTCGGAAACTACTCAACTGATTTTAATGAAATTTTGTGGATGTACCTATATGGTTGGTTGTAGTTTGAAAGATAGGAAATAAACATTTTTTTCAATTCATTTAATTTAATTCTTAAAGTGAAGGCTTATATGGGCATGCTGGCCCTGGGGATTGAACTGATAAAGCTTGGTCTTACACAGACTCTAGATTACTGAATCAGTTTTATCACGGGCGAAGCGGGTGGAATTGATTTTTAAAAACGGATTTCGAATTTGTATCTTGTCAATTTTGTGCAGTTGACATATTTATCAGTAGTTGCCTGATGAAATTCTCTGAGCTGTTCTGCTCGTTAATCGTTATTTTGCTAATTTTCTCTTTTCCTGTCATTTTTAAAGAGAACGTGTATTGACTTTGTGCGATTGCGATCGATTTCTATCGATAGCTTTCGATTTAAACCGCGTATTCGAATGAACTTAATATCACCTAGAGGTATGGTTTAATTTTCATTCATGAAAGAACTGTCAAAGTTTGACACTTGTGCGTCATTGACAGGTGATGGAAACTCTTGAAGTAAAAATTGTGCACATAAATAAATACTAAATATTAAATTTAAGCCTTGAAAAGCACCGAGTGTACACAAATATTGAAACAAACACATATACGTGATATCTGAACCATTCAGCTATAAAGAAGTTTTGCAAAAATCCAAATAAAACAATTTAATATCCACTAGACAGCACAAAGCAACTTATTTCATTTAGAGGCCCATCGAAGGTATTTCTATCAAGCATTAAAAATTAATCTTCCGCACAATTAAAGTCGTCACGTGAAAAAAAAAACTATTTCCACAGATTACCATTTACAGCTGGCCAAGAGACAATACCAATAAAAAATTAATTAACTGTCCAACTGCCAATTAAAAACTATCTCACCGACAAATTAAAAGTCTAATTACATAATTAGAAGCAAAAGTTGTGTCCAACTAACTTTTCTACCAATTATCAGCGAAAATGAGTCACATGCACTGCAACCCGATACCGCAGATAGTAGGTAGTCAAAGTAATTATGCATGTATGTGCAGTAGACATAAAAAAAAAATCCACCTCTCTTCCTGGATAAATAAAAAGTAGAAAACTTTGATTACCGTCATTTGCGTTGAACTTTGTGTGTCACTGTGAAATACTGCAGCCCTCGCCCTACCTACCCCTTCGAAACCAGATCAAGGTACAACTTAAAAGTAAGAGATAATAATCGATACCGAACCACCCAGCCAGAGGCAGCACATATAAGCACTAGACACTAGGCTAGGCATACTAGGCACTCTAGGCAGTCTTCAAAGGCTGACCGTAAATATTAAATCCAAGCCCTGATGAGCACCGTGAGATCTAGGCCGGTTGCGGTTTTCGTTTTTCTCCATCGTCAAGTCGTAAACGAAATCGAGAGCGGACCCGCATAGCTATATAAGTGTCTTTCGCAAAGGCAGTCAGCTCCGTTGGCAGCGGCACAGCTCCACAGCTCAGCTGGGGGATTTGAAAAAGTTCAATTATCGTTGTTTTCCTCCTTCGGATGGAGGTTTTTGTTTTATGTGCAACCCCGCCTCCGCCTCCGTTTCCCACTGGATGTGTTTGCATATACGGATTCTCAGTCGCCACGTTGTTCAAAGTGTTCACGGTGCTCACGATTATGAATGAATTAGACGGGCAATTAGCACCTAGCACTACTGCCTTCCCTGCTGCCAGTTTTGTTATCCAATGCGGGCAGTGATTAGAAACAAACAAAAAAATGTTAAGAGCTATAGCTACGAGTACATGCACAAACCACGTTGTAGAGAAAGGTGCTGTAATGTGGCGCGCTTGCATAAAACGGAAGCTCGAAATGCATTTGCGGAACACCACCCATATATCATGGTGCTGGTGCCAGGCTGCTCATCATCATGCCTCGGAATGGAATAAATGTGCGGCCTAGTGACCAGATACAGATACATAGTCGGGAGGGGAGCGCAGATGGGGGTGCACCAGAGGCATCCATCCATTCATCCGATGTTAGTCGGTTTATAGTATGTCGGAGGCCATTGCGTGATTATGCAATGGTGCATTGTTTGAGTTTGCTGCTGCTGCTTCTTTCTTCCTTTCTCACAGCAACATTCGCGATTTTGCAATGTGATTGTGATGTTCGTTTGATATTTGTTTGCTTCATCTGACTGAGCGGACGGTTGTTGCGCTGACCAGCTTGAAACCTTCCCTCGGCTGACGTATGGACTTGGACTATAGAAATAGATGCTGCCCTGCGTTTAACCAGCACGTATTATCTTCGAAACCATTTACCAATAATTCATGTCAGTTTTGCGTGTGTATTTCATGTTTTTTTTTATTTTCGTGCGTAATCGGGTTCGCGGCGAAACGAACCATGTGTCTCGTACTTAATGAGTGGTTGTCAGTGCTGCAGTTAAAATTTAGAAATTTCACCTCACGCATGAGTTGAGTTGGCAGTAGGTCGTCTGTAAGACAATCGACAAGTGGAGTTGTGGCCATTTATTTGAATGGATGCACCGTGGTATATGGGTGGGAGTACCATGCCAATAGAACAGCAGAGAAATGTGTAAACCGTTTAAATTTGCTGGTAGAGACAGAAAAGATACCGCCCGTATACAGCGACTTAGACTAGTTAAGAAGTGGATAACTTTGGGAACTATGCTTGGTGGTGAAAGTTCAAGCCATTTCTGTACTTGCAACGTATTAAAAACCTTTGCGAAAAAAACTTACTATAGGTACCTTTGTGAACATTTTTTTGTGATTGAAGAGACGGAATGACAAAACTTTCTTCCTTTATCGAGTTTATACCTTGTATTCCTTATCTAGTTTGACTCGATAAAGCCCTCTAGACAAATTACTTTGAGGCTTGTAGTATGAAAAAGGTTTAAGTCTTTTTAATACTTACAACTCAACTTTATGTCTGCTTGCTTAATAAGCCTTCGAAGAACAAATGGACGTTTTGGTATGAAAATACCGCAAATATTTCGAGGCTGCAGAAGATAACTTAAACAGTCTTATATTTCATTTCATTTATTTATTTATTTATCACCAAAGAACTCTTTCTTAGATATAGGTTCTTAAAGGAAACTATTGACCTTCTCTTCGATTCCTAGTACCACTTGGCTGCAACATTCGCAATCCAAACTCATACATTTCGAATTGTTATGATTTCGAAATAAGACTCGCTGGACTTAGAGTGGCTTTTAAACTCTTTAAGTCATCATAACTTGACGGCCTAAAACCTTTTGCAATTCAACAGCGCCTGGAGCTATTCCTACTTTCTACTTTGAGTTTTGCTTATTTCAAAGTGCTGCCTAAATCTTTTTTTACATTTTAAAATGGTGGACGGAGGTTTAAGTACAAGGTGGGCCAAAAAATATCACCCTATTGGAAGATGCTTTTATTTTTGCAAAAGGCCACCAATGTCAAATCCGTTTTGACATTTGTGGACTAGACAGATGTAGAATACAAGTGAACAAGCCATGGAGCGATACACTCCCCAAGAACGAATAATAATTTAGAATTTTCAATTTTTCGACCAAATTCATAATGAGCGATGAGGCTCATTTCCACCTCAGCTGGTACGTGAACAAGCAAAACTATCACTTCTGTGGCACCAAAAATCCACGAGTAATGCACGAGGAGCCATTACATCTGCTTAAAGTTACTGCATGGTGCGCTGTTCACGCTGGAGGGATCATCGGGCCATTTTTTTTCGAGAACGCCACTGGTCAAACGACAACAGTGGACTGTGCCCACTATAGGGCCATGTTAACCGAGTTTTTTCTGCCGCAATGGACATGTGGTTCCAAAAGGACGGAGCTACGGCACACACTGCGCGAGCCACAATCGATATTCTGAAGGCGGCATTACCGGATCACCTCTCGTTTTGACGATTTGCACTGATTCGAAAGATCGCCCAATTTAACCGTTCCAGACTTTTTTTTTGTGGGATTTTTTGAAGTCCCGTGTTTACGTGAACAAGCCCGAAACCATAGAAGCCCTGAAGGACAACATTCGACACGAGTGCGAGAATCTGTCGCCCGAAGTTCTCGCCAAAGTGATGAAAAATGCAATAAAACGAGCCCGTATGGCAATCAATTGTGACGGCCGATATCATCTTCTCGACTTGACCAATAAAATTCTAAAGGTTCAAGTAAACATAATCAGAAAACGGAATCGAAGTTTTTCATTTAGAAAAACAATAAGAGCCAAACAACATCGTAGGACTTCTTTTGGCCCACCTGTACTTTCCAAACCGAACGGTTGTAAAATCTAGCACATCAACTCCAAAGATATTCAAGCTATAAGACTATCATCAACTCCCAGCTCTAAGGACTGATTAATTCCTACCTTTAAAATGGATTTGGATTTACTTGTCCGTAAAATAGAAAAACTCTTGGGTCACTTTTTCGAGTATTGCTTGTTGCATTTCCAGAACAGCATGAACCATATTGGCCTTCAAGACGTCAAACTTGGTTAATAAAGTTGCAGATAATAATCCAGGGGCTTCAAGTTGTACGAGCTTGGATTCAGTTTAGTTATGCTTACACACAGTACAAGTTTGAATATCCATAAGTCCGTGGCTATGGTAGCAATTGTATGACAAGTAGCGCCATCTTGCTGACATTTTTAACATTTTAACATTTCACATTTGTAAACAAACAAAAAATGACAGTAAAAGCTGGTACGCAATTCTGCGAATAAGAAATATTTGTCTAAAGGATATTTCAACGTTTGTAGTTTGTACTAAAGCTTTAGCCTTGTGGATTTTGATATGTTTGAAGCTAGTCAATAGAACTCGATAATTTACTTCCATCCTTACAATGAACATTCTTTATTTACAAACAAATAATCAAGCAATAAATTAGTTTTTACTAACATTTTATCAACCACCAACCAGACGGACGATCCACTAAATTTAAGACCCGCAACATTTGACATCCGGATCTGAATTTTATAGAATGAATGCGTGCACGTGTATAAGAGAAAACCCCGCGCAGTACTACCGACGTTACCGACATTAGCGAGGTGAATCCAGATTCAATTCGAATAAATAGTAGAAAAGTGTTCAATGAAAATTGAGGCAACAATTCCCTCCGATGAATAGCAAATTTGCGCTGTTTTTCACTCGAACTGCGTACTGCCTAGTGAAGTTTTCAAATCTAAAGTTAATCTTCACATTTCGCAGTGAAACATTTGTAGAGAAAATTGGATTTCACTTGATATGCGTACTAGACTTAACGCAGGATATTTGTAGAGTGGTGGTCCAACTTCAAAATCTCTTAGTAAGACTTGGTGGTTCTGTTTACAGCTAAAACGAGGTACATCTCGGCCGCTAAAAGGCTTCAGAGTTAAAGTAAATGGAGCACCGCTCACACTTTCATCCTTCTACTTTTACAGTTCATTTTCCAATGATAAACAACCCTGTGAGCTGACATCTAAGGTAAAGTTTTTGCGAATCAAAATAAGACCGTTGTTCGAGACCGCTGGAATAAAAACTAGTTCCAAGATCAAAAGGAACAACCACCACTTTTTAAATAGTAATGCTTCATTTGAAGCCCTACATTTCTCTTAAAAATATCCATACGAATTGTATGATTAGTCTTGACTTGATTCGGGAACAAATCCACATACAAATAGACTCCCTTTTCAATTGTATTGTATGTGCGAAAGAAGACTTTCTACATTTATTCATTTCATTTCATTTTCATTTTATTGATTTCTGATTACATCTTTTACATATAGGCTTAGAGCCTTTAAAATTGTTAAAATTAAAATAATACAATAAATCATTTTGAGAATATGCATTGAAACTAACGTTAACTGTTGAACGAAAGAGAAGCTTCCTAAATACAAAGTAATCTACTTGAGAATAATTTATTTATTTATCAGCCCCCTCGAATTGCCTGGTTCCTCACAGTTTTCTAATGGAAATCATGACAGATAACTCTTAACTCTTCCGAGGGTTTATCATATACCCATCAAATCAATAACGACAACAACTCTGAACTTCGTACAATTCAAAAGAAGATGTACCCAGAGATGTCAATCTCAAAAAGTGAGCCGGATTAGGCGAAAACATATTCAATCAATTTCGGAAAAACAACTCCATTCACTTGTAGATTTGCCACCACGACAAGTGCCGCCTTTGTCATTGCTGGATCTTCTGTAATAGGTATACACATATACAAGCGTGCGTAGTATATCACCCGCCAGCGAAAAAGAACACCCACGCACGAGACACAATTCGTATTGAGATTGATGCATGATTTAGAAAGTGTGCGCGCTTCTTCTTCTCTGGATGTACAGCCTACATAAGTAATTCACATTTTTCTTGTCATCTGAAGATGTCCCGAAGTGCATAACGCCGCGTCTTTTACGGCCATGATAGATATTTCTATATGCGGGTGAGTATGCCTAAGCATAATCTTCCCCCTTGAGGTATTTTGCTGAATTCTTAAATTGATTGACAATCACCCAGAAAGCACTTTGGAATGTGGCCACGCGCTCATGAACCGGCATACTTTGTATTTACTGTGTCATATTTCAATCGTGACAGTATCAGTGTCAGGGGAGAGCACTCCTCTAAGGCAAGCTGATTTGAAAAAGGGCAGAGTTTAAGTATGTGTGCATGAGGTGTACCCAGAGTTGCCATAATTCGGTTTGGTTTAAGCGCCCAAACCCTAAACAAATTTAGCCCAAAATCGTTGCCCAGAAGGAAGCCCAAAAAATCGTGGAAAATGTTAGTATTTTTCCCACTTACCTACCCATCTTACAGCGCAGCGGATTTTATTTAACTTCTGATTTTCTGCAAGGCGCTTGTGGCTCAAATCAAAAGGTTTGCAAAATAAATTGGTGTGCGTGCAAGTTGAACGAATGGTCGATGACCCTTCACTGCTGCCAAGTTTAATGTTTGTTCGAAAATATTTCTTTTTTTTAATGTTGTGAAAGAATTATTTTGTAAAACGATATGTAGCGCAAAATTGTGTTGGGTGCCTATTTTTTCATTTCTATCGTTTTTTAAGAAAAAAAAAAAAAAAAAAAGCCCAAAAAACGACAAAGCGCCCAATCTGGCAACCATGGGTGTACCTACCGTAAAGGTGTGAAGGATGTAATTCGTGTGCGGTTTGTTGTTTTGACAAAATGATTTGTTGGAGTCCAATTTACTGGCTTTCTTTCCCAGTATTTAAATCTATATTCATTTTTAAAGTTCGTTTTTGGCGCATTGGGTGTGACAAAGTCGATTTATTCAAAGATCTATGTTGTGCGATAGCGGGTTTAGAGCTTACTATTGTCCTTGTATCTAATCTACATAAAAGGTCTTTCATTAAGGACTTGACAACTTATTTTTTAAATAAATATTTTCTAAATAAAATGAGAGACATCTCCAACAAAATATTATTATTATTTCTCGTTCAATGTTAGCTCTAAGCTCCTCTAACGTTGCCGGCTTGTTGGCATGAACCAATGTTTTAATATAGCCCCATAAAAAAAAGTCTAGACATCTACGCGCTAAATCACAGGATCTCGGTGGCCAATCGACGGGTCCGTTTTTCGACATAACACCTTCACCGAATTGAGACTTGAATAGCTCGATTGTTGCTACCGCTGTGAGGCTAGTAGCACCGTCTTGTTGAAACCACACATCACTGATGTCCAATTCATGCAATTGATCAAAGAAATAAGGTTCCAAAATGTCTCTGTAGCGAATAACATTTACAGTAACGTGACGGAAATTTTCATCGACGAAAACAAAACGGCTCAATGACGCCACCGGCATGAAAACCAGTTTTGGCGGATGAAGAGCTGTTTTATGAAGCACATATGGATTCTCACCTGTCCTTGTCCAGGAACGCATATTTTGCTTATTGATGAAGCCGTTTAACCAGTTGAAAATTGGCTATAACGCTCTTAAAGTTACGCCCACCGACTCGGAATTTCTGCCGTAAATTTGTTAGTTATTTGTAAACGTCGTTCTTTCGTAAACTCTTCAGCATGATGAAAATGTTGGTTTACTGCATATTTTGACATTGACAGTTCGGTAATCGGTTAAAGGACTATTCACATGAGGCCGAATTGCGAAGAAATTAATTTAACTGTATTTATGAATTGAAAATTTCTATTTGTTCTATCACAAAACCAATACATTTTCTTCATCTAACACGTAATCTAAAAAAAAAATATGAATTTCAATTGATTTAAACAGCTAAATTAACAATTAAACAAACAAACCCACGAATGAAAAATTCGTTCGAACTTAACCTTTAAAAATGAAACTGATACGCGCGTATCTGCGACCAAATAAAGTTTTCATGTGAATGAAGTGTTAGAAACTGCGAATATTCGCGTGTTCGCAGTTCGCAATTCGCTCTCATCTGAATAGTTCTTGGATGTGTTCACACTAAAAGTTTTAAGTTGTCGAGTCAAGTAATTTCAGCTCTTCGTTTCAGATGGCGTTTGACAAAAATGCGCGCAATATATCTCTGAGACAATAAGCCTAAAAGTGGTCACATTCTTTTAGGAGAACCCAATAACAGCGAGGAAAGCAGCTTAATTTTTGATTCGAGAAAATATCGATAGTTTCGCAGCTCTGAAACAATTCACTATTTTGACACGATATACAACTCTTCCACAGTCTTCCGAGTGTCTCTGGGATTTATTTAAAGATAGTGGAAATAGAATCCTTCAACTTGTAATGCCATGCTAAAAAAATGTGCAAGCCTGGAAGAAATCTGCTCGTATTGTCGCATTGGTTTGCCGGTCCCAATGTCTATGTGGAAACATTTTCCCTTAACTAACCTCCGCCTGCAACTAGTGGAGGATGACATGAACTTTTCAAATGACGATTGAGCAATTGCTGACACTCATCTGTCTTCAGTGTGACATTTTTTTGTTAAACCTCCTGCTTTGTGTCATCAGTGCCCACCATCATAGACTGCGACTGCCATCCATCCATCTTAGCAACACCATTTGTGTTAATTGACGCCGTCATTATTTGGTGACGAAAAAGCACCATAAATCAGTATTACACGCGATTCTGGTGCCATTGATGCGAAGACCTTCTCCGACATAGCTGTGCATGCGCTTATTTCATAACATTAGCATGACCCATTAGCCATCACATGACAGCGTTCAAAGATCATTCTGTTTGTTGCCTCATTATAATCATTTCACATACCTCGATTCACACACTGTACGAAATGGACTTCTCACGGCCAGGTATCTTAAATAGAATTGGTAATTTTACCTGCAACCATAACTGGCGGCTTAATAGGACACTATTTGCGCAACCAAACAGCATAACTTATCACCTTTGATGCTAAAATAAATTGCCTGCGAACATGCCAAAGTCCGAGCGGGAATAGTTCCATCACGGTAGCTTGTGAAAAGATCCAACTTCGCCTTCACGATTTGGCAGTACACTCAAATTAATATAGTAAACACTCAACTAAATTTGATTCAAACTGTACCATGGCAAAGGGGATAGCTGCAACTTGATCTGTAACACGCTGTTGCGAGGAAAATCTTCGCTATGCCCTTGAGATCAGTTGCGCGTTAGATTCTCCGCACTCAGGCGACGATTGCCATCTGCAGATAAATCTTTTCCGCCACGATGCGACAAAACGACAATTGTAACGGTCTAGTCTGGCATTGTTCTGCTCTTGTGGAGTGTTTCATCGTTTCATGTCTTCGGCGTTGTTGTTGCTGCTGCGCAGATTGACGTTTAGCTTCGTCACCCTTTTAGAGGCACTTTTCTTTCCGAGAGCTGTTACATCTGTATTAATTGTATTACGTCGAGTTGGCTAAAAATATAATTACTGCGCCAACAATGAATTGCAGCGCAGCACAGGTATATCTGTAGGAGGTGCGCACAATGCGAGATAATTTATGGATGTGATTATTTTTACACTCAAGGAAACTATAACTGCATGCAACACGAACCACCGACAACAGAAAGATAATAACAATTAAAGCACGTTGCAAATAAATTACGCTGTTTTGCATGTTTGCATAATATGTATACTACAGGCGGTGTGAATGGGGATGCAGCTTAAAGGGACAGATGGTACACTCTTGAAAGTTGTATTAGCAAATCTCCGATTTGACACAGATGCCGTGGTGAAGTTCTGTAATTGACAGGACGAGCCTTCGGGTGGAAAGATTATGGCACCTGATTGATGACTTTCGAGAAACGGCATAATTGCTTGTCACTGCAAAGTGACTTGACACATGTCTGTAAAGCTAAGATTACACGTGCCATTTTTCGTGGCAGATTTTGACATGCTAACGCCACAAAAATTCGCTCTTTCTATTGTCACTGGTGTGTCTCTCGTGAGAGTACGCTGCGACAGCCAGCGTGACCAGACGATTTAGAGGCGATCACACTTAGGACAAGTGTGTACGTCATAATGACGTCGGCAAGTCAAAATTTGCTACGAAAAATTATACGTGTAATTTTAGTTAAAGTCCTTAAAAGATGTTCCTTGATTCTAATCAACTTGTGGAAAGACACTCAACAACCTACTTAAAACTTAGAAGATTTAGGGACTATTATTAAATTTATTACTTATGTATGTGTCAATTGCATGCCACTTCGCCTGAGAATTCTGAAAAGATGAAAAGTTTGACTACCAACGTTGTGTTGATGACTGTATGTTTTAGGCTAACCTTGACCAGGCAGAGTGTTGGCCCTAAATTGTGCCATCTCCAACGTTCCCCTATTGTTAAAATTTAACCAACATATCACGAACCAGTGTGCGGTCTTGGAATTGCGATCACCTTGTACGATCGTTTCCTAAACACAATTTAATTTATCATTTTTACTGTTATGGCAACTCTTTTCGTACAAATGACGTTTACAAAATTTTATATCGCTAATGTACAAGACAAGGCGCAGTGGCTTAGTGGTTAGTGGGTTTTTATTACTAAGCGTGGGATCCCAGGTTCGAATACCGCAAAAACCCAAATTCCAAATTAGAGTTTTCCGAGAGCATAACTGTCTTGAAAGAGCTTCTTCATTCACGGTTGCCAGATTGGGCACTTTGTCGTATTTTGGGCTATCTTTTTACTTAAAAAACGATAGAAATTTCTTTCATAAGCGCCCAACACTATTTGTCGTTTTACAAATTGTGTGTTAATTTTGTTTGTTTTTTTCTTTCACAAAACTAAAAAAAGAAATATTTTTGAACAAACCCGCACTTTTAAAACTTGGCGGCACTCTTGCAGTCAAGTGACATCGAACAGTCGTTCAAGTTGCACTCACACCAATTCATTTTGCAGGCCTTTTGGTTTGACCCAAGCCACAAAAGCCAATAGCAGAAAAAAAGTCAAATAAAATCCAAGGCGTAAAAAAAAAAAAACGCGGTGAGAATAAATCAATAAATCTGAAAAATACCAAAATTTTCAACGATTTTTGGGCTTCTTTCTGAACAATGATATTGGGCTACATTTTTTAAAGGTTTGGGCGCTTAAAGCGAACTTAATTCTGGCAACCCTGTCTCCATTAGCCGTTTGGAATCGGCATAAAATGGAAGATCCCTTCCAATCGTTAAAAAAATAAGAAACTCACAAAAAACGAATGGTTGTGAGAAGCTAGGCCTAGGGTCCCCACGGACCTGTTGCGCCAACTATTTATTTTATTTGTTAATGTACGAGACAAAATGGCTGACTTTCCGAACAAAATTAATTTTAGAAAAAAAAAAAAATATATGTAGTCGACGCAAAAGGTCCTTAAGTCTTGGCTACGATTCACATATGTAAGGCCCGTTTGCTGATACTACTCATAGCGATTTAAGTTCCACTTAAAACCTGATGTGACAGTTTATGATAAAGAAAAAGTATCCCATAAGGTATTTATGTAGAACTTAAATCGGGATTAGTAGTATCACAAAACGGGCCTAAGACTTGCATTTTTTAGGGGTCTCATAAATGGGAAGGAAAGCTTTTTGACTAAGAGGGGTTCCAGTTTTCAGCACCGCTTTGCCCAGTCTTTCAAAATGTGTCTTACAGATCCCCAGAACGGACTTTGACTGGACTTATCCCATGTAGCTGACAGCACGGCATCTGCTGGCATTTTTTTTAGCCGTATTTTATTATTAACGTGATCTGATCCGGATCAGATAATAAAAAACGCCTATTGACGCATGTAATACTTCTCTTTGGAGATTTTTATATAAATTCCTGTGCATACCTTTCTTTGTCTTCTTATAGTCAGTCGAAGTTTTGACTGTGTAAATCTGAACTTTTTAACGTCGTACAAAAAAATCCAAAAGACTATTTTGATTATTTTCTATTCTACCGCGTAGACTCAACGACTTTTTTCCAGTCGTATTCGTACCCCCATTTTAACTCACAACTTTGGACGTCTATTCGTTGAGAAAAAATCTCCTACTCGCACTTTAACCCTGAAATGACTGCAACAAAATATCAATCAATGCTCACACTCCCACCTATCTCTATCGTCTAACATCCGCTAGTGCGTGGCTCACGCGATTTCTGAGTGAATTCAAATGTTCAAGCCGGGAATTAGCATTATTCTCGTTTCATCTCTCTTCACAACAGATACTATGTTCAAGGACTCTAAGCGAATTAATAATCTTTCTAAGCGGCGAAAGATCAATGGAACGCTTTAAAAGCGTTATGCGTGTTTATAGCTTTTTTGCATCTCAAAGTGAACCGCGCGATCCGATCAACAAGAGTGAACCAAGAAGAAAGAAATTAAAATTCCATTTCAAATGATCGAATGGTGGTGATTTTATTATTGACACGATCGACAATAAATGGCTGTGATGGAGGATCTAACGAGAGTACATCTACGACATCCACCGGCGTTACCGCAATCCCAACTGCCGCCTACAGGGCATATCAGCAACAGCAGGATCACTATCATCATCATCACCAGCAAACACAAAATCAACACCAACACCAACAGCAATACCAATACCAGCAACAGCAACAGCGACCGCAACAGCAGCCGGCATTCTCTAGTCATCACTATAGGACTCAGCCTCATCGAGGAGAGGCAGAGTCCGCTTATCAGCCTCCTGCCGAAAGCTACGCAGCCTCAACCAATTTCCAGCCCACAGAATACACATACCGAGCACAATTACCTCCCAAAAAGCCCCACAAAGTCACCTTCGACTTTGACAGATCACACAGACACCGATCTGAGGACGAAGCTGGCTGTTCTTATACTCCTCGGTATCTTTCGGCGTCTCTACCACATTTGCCATTACCCTCATCGCCCCCACCATTGCCAAAAAGCCTACCACCAAATGTTCAACCCTACGGCTATCCATCAGAAATCAATGCGGTACCAAAGCCACCTCGTCGAAAGCAGCACCGCACCTCGTCGGCAGCAGTTGCAGCGACATCGACAGCGACCTCCCTGTTGGGGCGTCCGTTGCAAAATTCAAATACCACTACTAACACAAAAGACTATATTCGTCACGTGACCCGTGTTAATTTTTACGATTACGATTGTTCACAGGTGGAGTACGGGAACGATGACGACAAAAGCTGCGATACTGAAGCAATTACCAAAGAAGGTGAGTTCCAATCTACCGCATCCATTTAAAATTCATTTAATTCCAGAGCTCTATAGCTGTATAGAGGGCAATTTGATCAGATTTTTTTATTTTTTTTTTTTTTATCTGCGTGCGGATCACTGGGGTGATTACGAAAAGTGTTGTTGGCAGCCACGTACCGCATGCCGCGTACATATGGCCCAGAGTTCAATCCATAATTATGGTTCATAATTACAATAATGTTTGCCACTCTGGTGATGTAAGAAGTTAATTGCTGTGAACGAGCAGCAGCAGCAGCAACACATAGACAACGACAGCGACAATAGTTTCCGGGTGTACACTACTTGGCAGTTATCCGGTACTTTGCACCGGCTCTAGTTGGAGTTGGGTATGTCGAGTCGAGAGTCAGGCGGTTTAGGGGAGGCAGTTGACTGAAATGGCAGGAGCGAATAATTAGTTCAACGGTAGATGGTTACTTTTGGGTGGAGACGTTTGTAGTCGTCTTTAGGTTTCTATATTGATCGGAGAATGAGTGAGGAGCTTGCATACAAATTGCTAGCGAAAGGTTTGACTATCTATTGTGATTGCACAGTTTCCCCTTGTTCGTTATGGTATATGTTGGGAAAGTGTTGTAAGGTGAACCGGAACTTGTTACTCGTCGGTTGAGGTATCTATTCTTAGTATGGGTCTTTGCAAAAGGGTTGGCTTAGTTAGATTCCTTTTTAGGGAATGACAGTTTATAGATGAACATAGTGTGGGCCAATGTCATAGTAATGAAATTTCCTTTGACATTTAAACAAGGCTACTATTTTCTGCTGTATTACTTAGACTGAGATATAGATTTATTATATATGGACCGGTAGTAGCCAACTTTGCGTTAGTTCCAGCATTTTTTGAGCTAGCGCCCTTGGTTCAGAGCGGAATAAATTGGAAACAAATTATATAAAGCAGAAATGAAGTAGGTTTTCTGGGCTTCATTATTAGTATGAGGACTTTAAAAATAACTTTTTTCAAATTGACGACAAAAAAGCTTTTTCGTCTTATAATTTGAACGGCTCCAGGAAATAACCCCCCAACGAAATAAGCCCCGAATTTCATTCATAGTACAATGATAGAAATTCGCGTGCGCCCAATTGGAAGTATGAAATAAGTCCCCAAAAACCCATGAAATAAGTCCCCAATTTTGGGGTTTTATGTCGTATGAAAGAAACCCCCACCTCCATACAAATTTTGGGGGTTATTTCATTTTTCATTTGGGGGGTTATTTCGTTTTGGGATTATTTCCTGGAGCCAAGTTAAACAAGGAAGTATGTTTATTTGATAGCTCCCCTGTCTTATATTTTTAAAATTGGGAGCGAATTCCATCCGATCCAGCAGTCTATCCGTCGTCCAGATGATTTTTTTGTTTTGAAAATTTGTAAAACTATCCAGAAAACTTTTTTGATTAAAATTTATGCAAAAGTGGTGGGGCAGATTCAACTCTTTTTCCGCAGATTTGAAATAACTTTTTTCACAAATAAATATTTGAAAATGTTTCTTTTTTATTGAAAGCAATGATTATTTTACTACAAAAATAAATAATTTCTTAAAAGTTAACTTCGCGCTGATAGTTTAGAAAAAAAAAAAAAAACTGACCTAAAAAGTCGAATCTACCCCATGGTGGGTCCACAATCGTCAACCGGGTGGGGCACTTTCGTCATGAATCTAGATGGTGCACTATTACGAATAAATACTGTCTTTGTTTGAATAGTTAAGCAAATTTTTAAATCTATAAACATAAAAATTAAATGAGATCAGAAATTAATTTTTTAACTAAAATTAAATTAAATAAAATAAATTTAAAATCACATTGCATAATATTTCCCGCAAAAGAACAGAAAAAAATTTATTCGCCATTAATATACGAAAGTTGTACAATTAATGAGGCAATAAATGCATACAATTCGAGTTTTTATTCAAATTTGGCTGGATCAATCTATTTTTCACAATTTGAACTACCACAAAATTTGACAAAAGCCTGAACTACATCGAAACAAAAGTGGGAAAAAGTACAAAAAAGTGGAAAAAATCGGATATACTCTTCCATCATTTAGAACGCTCTGTATATTTTTTTCTCAATTTTAAATTTTCACTTTGTGGAAAGCTCGAGCATGTTCCAGCTTTTACTTTTTTCAAAGCTCTAGAATCAAATACATACAAAAGAATTTGTTCCTGACTTTCCGCTAGATCACGTTTTCCTCGCGTAATTCCTGTCAGTTTCGCAAGGAAAAGTTCTTTCTGCACTTCACTTAGCTAAATTTGTTTATTATTGCTTCCGGAAATTTTAAATGCAAACTAAAAAAGCTCTGAGCTTTCATAGTTCAGACTTTTCTCATAGATGTCATATAAATATGCGCGTGTTTTCGGTGAGTTTCGAGGTGTTCACTTTTTTGTAATTTTTCCCACTTTTGTTTCGATGTAGTTCAGGCTTAAGTGGATCTTCCTTCTTCCATAAAAGTTGTGATTTGTTAAAATGAATGATTTCGACCGATATTTTAATAATATTGCAGCGCTGTTTATTATTATACAAAATTCTCCCCAAAATTTAGCTGAGCTAAAATTTAGTCGAGTGGTACGCAGCTCGAGCTAAAAAATCATACTTTTGTTTCAGAATGTACTTTATGTATCTGTCAATATTTATCTGGGATTTTAGCTGATGTTTAGAGAGAATAGTTGGAGACGAGATAAAATTTTGTTTGTACTGTTGCGCGAATCAACTCATGTTGACTCGCCAAACTATACTGATCATAAATGTCAAAAATCGAGCTCAGTATTTGCCAACAAATAGCACAAATAGAAAGAAAACTTTGTATAAATCTCTCAAAGTTATTTTTGTTGTAGGTCGAAAGAAACGTCGAATCAATAGACAGTGCGATGCAGACAAATTCTTTGTAAAATCTGTTGCAACTTGGAAGTCAAAGTCACAAAACGTCATCGTACAAATTGTACAAATGTCTCGTTATCAATTTACAATTTCCATAAGTATTTCTTCCTTTTAAACATATTAATCACATAAAATGTTTAAAATATGTGATACTTATTAAATTACAAAAGTATTTTCATCGAAAGAAAATCTGACCGACTCCTATCTGAACATCTGCGTAGTTTCTTTCGAGTTTGTCCGACTTGTCATTGCATTGCATCTGCCGTTCCAGGCTCTGGCAAATAGTTTGAGATAATACAGGTAACTGTCTCGCTCTGTATAAAATGTCTATGAAAATGGGCGGAAAATAAATAATATGGATTCCCATTCCTGCAACGGTTGGAAAATGGAGCCACTTGCTGGAAAGAACATAATGAACTATTTTGAGTTTAATTTGCTTTTTTTGAGCTGGCAAAATGTGAAGGCTCAGATCACCTAGAATAGCTATAGTTCCAAAATCCATTCTCTCTGTTGCATTGGCGTAAGCTAACATTAGGCTCATCGCTGAATTAGCTCAAGTGGAAAGGACTTGGTCAATTGAACGCCAAGCGAAGGTTGACTTTCTAACAAGAGAAAGGCGGAAGCTTCGTCCCAAAAAGAGTATATAGTATAGATAATTGACTGTAAGAATTCAGCCGTCATTTTGTTTTATTATCCGACTGTACTCCCATAGCAAATGGATACATTCAAAAGTCTAGTAGAACCCTGAACGCAAAGTCAAGATTGGTCGGTACCTAACGTCACTTTTCCTAAGTCAGTCACATATACGAACTGTCAACTTAGTACTCAGTCACGAACTTCTTGAGAATATTTGTCGTTTACTACTTCATAAACGTCAACTGAAAAAAATAGTTCATGCGACCGATCTATGCCAATAAAAACCAAGACACAACAAATCAGTCAGCTGTCAGACTAACTTTAATATATTTTTGAACGTGCCCAATCTAATTTTTCAACATCTGACTTTGAAAGCAAAGAACTCTACAGTCGATAACAAATTTGATATGGGGGCCATAGGTTTGAATGGGTGTCTCACTGGGCATTCACCACTATTAGAACTGATTGTCATACAGTTAGTTCAATATAAATGATTGAAAACTCTGACCTGCCAAATCATAGGTATATCGCATTTGAGATGACAACTTACTATGGACACGTTTTAGAGGGCAGATCTGTCAAAACTTCTAACCTGACGACTTTGCTTTTGCTTAACTCCGCTGGCTACCAGGTAAAGAAAACTTTGTACCTCGCTTCCGCGGGTCGTATTAGCAACGACAACCCGCCAACATTTAAGTGCTGAACTAACATAGATAGATAGATAGATAGATAAAGCTTTAGTGGGCTATATAACCAGTTGAATTCATAAACCAAAACCATTGTCCAGGCCAAATAGAAAGAAAAAGAGGAAGAGATATTTGTTTTGTCTTTTTTTAAAGAAAGAGATTCGTTTTTTACCGAACGCGTGTCTAAATTGAGTAGGAAATTCCAACTTTAAAGCACTTTCGAAAATGCTGTCCATTCGAAGAAGATATCTCAAGCGGAGCAATCCGACATCGTTCTCGTAACACTATTACTCCACACTTCCACAGACTGAACCTATCAACCAACATTCCGTTGAGCTGCTGCCCAATTTTCTGCCAACTTGTACCTACTTTCGAGTCATTAAGCAGAAATAAATTCCCAGCCCCACATTAAACTGCAATAAACAAAGTTGCACAGAGCAAAGTTTTATTTAGCATCAAACTTATTAATAACACACTCTCCTTGAACTTCAAAACCATGCCAGGCCAAGAGCAATAAAACAGCACCCAGTCCGTATATCTACCACCGACAAAGCCATTAAAAACCACTTCCCCTCTTCGGTGTTTTTAACACGTTCAGTGGATTATGGAAATAAGCCATTCCCACCCACCAGCGAGCAGAAAACTATTTTATGTCACTTTGCATCAACGTCCTCCGACGACGTCGCGTTGTACGAGTATATGGCACGTGCCACCGAAATGAAATAATGCGAAAAATGTTCGCAAAACCTGTCAGGTGCTCTGGTGTGCGAAAGATTTTCCATTGTTGACCTAGAAAATTTGTTTGCTTACCTCACTTATTCCAATTAGCCCCGAAAGATCATCAACCCAAAGCCGTATAGTCTCTAATTAAATTAATCAGGCACTCGAATCGGTGAACCGGTGAAGAAGAAGACGAAGAAAAACAAACCAAAGACAGGCAACCATCGTTGGATTTTTATGTCATTGCTATGATCACACTGTGAGATATGGTGGTGCTGCTACTGCATGTGCAACTAAAGACGCTGCCAACTTATAATTGACCGGTTCCGAGAGTTATACCGAGCGTACACTCCCTTAATGGCTGCAGAGCATCTGGAGCCTTCTGCATGTGCTAATTGCGACACAGATTAGAGTGCACAAAAATACCTGCCAATCTGCGTCGCACATTCCCACCGCCATTACGACGTCAGGTCCGCTTACATGTTGCGTAACACACGATTACCGCAACCAACAAGCAGAGTCGTTGGCGTCGTGTGCTCAGTGCTATACTGGCGCTGGCGCTGGTACTGGTACTCCCTATATCTATACCTATGCGTACACACCCCCTACAAACATATACTCACGACACGACTGCGACAGCGACGATGTCGATGGCGAGACCGCCATGTGAAGAGATTTCAACTGCCTCTGAGTTCAATAACTGGTTTAATTGCGCGCTTGCGCGCCTACCCGCTGACACTCTAAACATTGCATGATGGAGGCTCAGGTGTATTTGCGCTGAGTAATTACTTTTGCATCTAAGATTCAGAAACAGATTAAAAAAAAATCCCATTTCAACGTGGTTTAACGAAACCGTCGACCTTTGGCTAAGAGAGGTGACTGTTTTGAAGGTGCACCAGCTAGATCGGGGCTAGCCATAGCTATCCTCTTGGAAAAGCTCTTGCGCATGAGCGATCTGAGCTGGGGCCATAAACTCGGTTGCCCATTTAAAGTTCAATAAATCGAACAAGGCGTATCTGCTGCCCACTCCACTGTGCTGACAAGATCAAAGCTTTCCACGCACAGTAGCTTATCTAAGCTTTCCAATGACAGACACCTAAAAGTATGCCCCACTTTAATCAGATTTCTGTACGAAATACGTGCGTCAAAAGCGGCGCATTAAACATGTAGCTACAGTCTGATCAAAAAGTACGACTACAATTTTATTTTCAAATACGTTTTATTAAAAAAACTCATCCCCGCCTTCTCACTTTAACTTTTGCAGAAGAATGGATTACGAAAAAGAAAACCGAACTAACAACAACACGACAAATAGAAACTAGAGTTAAACGACAAGTGGTGCTTGAAGATGGTAAAGTTATTGAAGATTCAGGCCCAATTGTGTCTACCAATACTACAGAGGATACGGACAAGCAGGAAACCGAAACAACTGAGGTAAATCCGATGCCCTATACAAAATTTGAGCGGCTGATCATTTGTTCGTTTTGTAATTTTAGCGACGCGACTTGGGCAGCCCCAAGCCAATCGTTGGTGCCCCGGCAATCGAAGCTGACAAAGATGAAGTTGATTCGGGCAACCAACTGGCCGAGGCGACGGGACAAATTGCGAATTTTGGTGGAACGATGATTCAGAAATTCGTGCCCCGCCCTGCAGATGGTCTGGTACGAGAAATCAACGAAAAACGGGTGGTATCCCGGGAGGAAATCAAGGATCATCTAGAAACAGAAGATGTCCGACATTTGGGGGATTTTTCCGATGAGGTAAGTCGATTTTATATGAATATTTTCATTTTCGGTTGAGCAGTTTGCAATTTACAAGAAGGCTAAGGCCCAATGTACACGGGGGAATTGGTAAAAAAAACGCAACTCGGGTTACAGACTAGTTACGGACTTAGCGGACACTTGACTCCACACACCAGTCAAAAACTCAGTTGTCAGGATGTTTTTCAACATCCTCCATCATAGGTTGGTCTCGACTAGCAACTAGAAACTGAAATCAAAAGGCAACCCGACATGTAAACCAACAGACGACTGGTTACGAAATGGTTTTTGTTAATCGCAAACGAGTTTTCAACCAGTAGCGCCATCTGCGTCGTCCCATTTGATCACACAGGGTATGACTGAAAGCAAACTAATTGCCAATTCGCATCGCTGATCAGTTTCTTATTTCAGTCGCTCCGTGTGCATTGAGCCTCAGTTTTAACCCTTGATAGGTTTTGCCAAAATCGGGAAAAACTATTTTTTAATAAAATAATAAAGATAACTTGAAATATTTAACAGAATCGGTTACTTTTAAAAAAATATTCCGAATCGTACAAAGCATTGCCAGCTACGACTGTAAAATTCTTAAAAAAAGTTAAAGTCAAGAACGTCAAGAAAGTCAAGTTTTGGCAATTTAATTTTATTTAATAAGTTGTGAATAAATTTTATTTTCCTTAATTGGGTTTTTCCACAATTATTTTTCGGACTATTATAGTTGCGTAGTTTTTAAAAAGTTCCTTGTTAATTAATAATCACTTCTGTTAAGTTTGGAGATGTTTGTTTAACTAAGTATTAAAATTAAATGAATATAAATAAACATTAAACTGATAATAGGAACGTTCCCTTACTTTCCAAATTGTTCCAAATTGAAATATGTCACATTTCTTTCACGAAAATTAAAAATAATAAAAAGAAAGGAACGCGTTGGACTACAAAATTTGAAAAATGTTAAGTTTTCCTAGGCAGGATTTGATATTTTAATATTCAAATATCAATAGAACAGACAGATTTAAATTTCAGGGCAAGATTTTAACTGCATCAATTGCAGAAATTAAAAACTCACTTCATTTCCGTCTTACATCTATTTTAATGCTATACAATCACAAAATATAAATGAAATTAAATAAAAAATCAGTTAGAAATTAGCATTGGAACGATTTGACAACCATCTGTCAGCTCAACTAGCACAAAGAAATTGCTTGGGCTAATATTTGGAGGTTTTTTAGGAAGATAACATGTTTTGTACTCTCTTTGTGGCTCTCTTTTGCCCAACATTTGCGTAAGTGAACGGAGTTTGATTAAATTTGACTTATGTGTCCGAATGCTTTATCGTTAGAGAACAGACCTAACAAGGAATTCCAACTGCAGTGCTACCTATGCCTACTAGATGTTTTAAAAAAAAAAAAACATTTTAAATTTGTTGTTAACAACTTCGTGTCGTGGTGCCATCTTATTGTCGTACTTCTGACAGTTGGAGACTTTCTATGAACACCGAATGGAATTATCTGCAATGACATTTCTGCTGAAGATTGGGTACGTTCTCGAATCTAGTTTACTTTCTATGGCTGACAGCTCTGGGTGACTTTACGTGTTTGAGGTTTGATTGGCCTCGGTTTATCGTTTCAACTGTTTTTTTTTTTCCAGTCAATGTGTACAAATTTAGTTAAATATTTCTCGACAAATATACTCGCCTGGCATTTTTAAATATATATCTAGTTGACATTTAAAAGTGACTTTACGAACAACCTATTTTTTGCGTTCAAAGAAAATCCAGTCCAGACAAATTTAGTCGAATGAAGATGTCACGAAATAAACGACAACCAACTTCGCTTTTGTATCAATTCTGATTCTGCCAAAGTGAAACCATTTCCGCTTTAGTATGGTTGCCTCTGTTAAGAAATTAATGTCAGACTTTCTTGAAATTATTATTAACAAAACATCAATAATAAGAGACTCTTAGTAAACAATCTGTTTGGCTGAAATTGTAGTTATTTCAAACAACGTCCCTAATTCATTATCAGATTATTATAATCGATTTTGTTTGAATATTTAAATTATGACAGACGCTGTCCAATTTACCATCGCATTAAGGTTAACTTATTTATTTAGCTAATACATGGAACGATCCGGTAATCGAAAAGTGATTAGTGATACTTGATACAACAACGGGGCGTTCCCTCCGCAGACATTTTTTTTTTTTCGAAATTCATTAGCAGAAATATGTTTCAATGGGTGTGACTGTGTTTTTTTCTGTTGTTTACAAAGTTTAGCAGACATTTTCTGCAATTTTCGCATTAATCCGAGCGATTTAGCGTGAACTTTTGTGGAGGGAACGCGCTGAATGGGTATGTTCAGTAAATAAGTTTGACTGTTGGGTAGGGTTAAATGTATGAGTTTGGCGGTTGATTTAATGACAACCAGCTTTTTTAATCGTTTGATCGTTTCGCCCTACAGAACCTGACCCCAGTTTTTGACAAGAAAGTGGGGGCAGTTTAGAACTGCCATTGCAATTGGCTGGGTGTGTTCAATATAATTTAAGTTGCATGACAGTTTGCAGTTATGGGGCCTTCCTAATAATCGTTTTTAACCTCCGCAATAAGTATTTTGTAGGTCACAATATGCAATTTTCTATTGAAAACTTCGCAATTGTTAGATCGTTAAGACTATCGTTTTTCATAGTTACATTAATATTTCAGCTGATAATTGAATTTAAGGACTCTGCGTACTGTGTTCATCTGAGGCGCCTTTTTTCTTACCAATAACACTCAATTTCTCGCATCAGTCCATTTTAATAACTGGTATAGAAATAGCGTCTTTTAAAAATGCTTCTCTCGGAAAAAAATAAAGATTATGAACTCAATTTTTCCCCAAGGTACCTACTTGCAAATAGAGCCTGTTTCTGTATTTTACTCTATAATCGCCGCAGAAGTTCTGCTCTCGATACCATTCTCTTTAGTAATTGTTAAAGTTTTTCACACTCCTAGGTCCGTTCTAAAGCAATTCCTTGAAGGGTCTTGAGCAGCACATTTCCAAATAATACCCGAACCGCGAAATGTTTTGTTTGCGTGAATATTCGGCAGCACATGGATGTTTCCGCCAATAACAATAGTTCAAGTACATTTATATGATTTATGATCTAC
Organism: Cheilosia urbana; assembly: GCA_946477585.1. Lineage (NCBI taxonomy): Eukaryota > Metazoa > Arthropoda > Insecta > Diptera > Syrphidae > Cheilosia > Cheilosia urbana. Next base: position 8,816,681 of record OX297854.1, on the reverse strand, counting down.
AATTGTATCTTGCAAGCCATAGGCATGGAAATGCTCGTGTTAAATTATAGGGACAGTGACACGAGAAAGAAACTCAACCACCAGTGTGGTCATGTCAAGATTTATCTTCTTTTAAAAACTGTCCATTCCTGTCAGATTAACTGCCATTCTCGCTCTAATTGTGACAACCCGGACCTTGGGTCGTGGACTCATTTATTTATTTTTTTGTATTGTCCAAACTTTGCTTAAAATGCGGATCTCATATAAAAGGTACCTAATTAGCAAAAAAATCAACCTAATTGCGCTCGCCAACAAAGTATAAAATAGAATCCTGCCCTTCGGCCAACACATGTCCCAAGGGCTCAAGCATATTACAATCATATTTATTACACGTCACTTTGTAATGATCAAACTCACACGCATAGGGCTTCGCACCATATGTCGCTAACAGAACTTGTTACAGAACACCGTCGGTCGTACCTCAAATTAGTCGCACGAAATCGCTTTCCCATAAACATTTACTTTAATCTTCAATCTCAGCGGACAGGACACACTGAAAAAAAAAGGTACACCATAGTAGTGAAAAAGTTCATCAATGTGATGAAAAAATCAACAATTTTAGTCCAGTGAACTTTTTCACTAGTATGATGAAACCGATTTCGTCAATATGATGTTGTTCATCATTCATCAACTTTGTTCATCAATATTATGAAAAATTCATCAATATGATGAACCCAAATTCCCCTTTAATTTCATAATGTGATGAATGTATTTATCATATTGACAAATTTGTTCATCAATATGATGCACACTTTCTGTGCTGTCAAATTTGTTTTCATGTAGTTGTAAGATTATTCACACAAATAACAACATGAAATAAAAATACTGACACCAATACAAATCGTAAAGATATAGTCTTCCCACTTTCATGGGGATGCTAAAATACTTAAACGAGCATAATGTCATGAAAATGGTAATGGTAATATTATGTGAATTTAACTATTGAATTTCTTCGCATCCGAAAGGAAAATATTCAAACGAAAATCAGTTTTACCACGAAAGTCAATAAAGTGTAGTGGCAAAAACTCACGCGCTCAAGAAATATTGAAGATTTATAAAAATAAATTTTATTTCTGAGTTACTTTTATCACTCCTGGGACAATTTTTTTTTTTTTTCATAATGGATCCCAATGAGAATCAGAGAACGGCCATTTGCCTGCCATATGCATAGAAGAGTCACAGGGTGCATGTGCATACATTTGTGTTTGAAATGTGTTTTTGCGTTTTTAGTTATTTAGTTATAATTTTATTGATCCATTCTGTTGAATTTTATAATTTAAAGGCGTGAGAGAAAAATGTATGAGAAAAGTTTGGTCAAATAACAATATTACATTGATTTTGAAAATATTTTTAAAAAGTAAATATTTATTTACATTTATGTGTGTAATGAAATCACAACGTTATAATTATATAGGGAACTCTTTTTTTTACCAAAGGAAAATCGTTCTAGAAAATTCATGATAATTGTAGTTTTATTTTAATGACATATTTATTTAACGTTAAAAATCGACCCTACTGCTAAGTTTCCCCCGGAGGATAACTGCGAGATTTAGAAAAATTTCCGTAAATCCCGCATAAATCTCGGAATTTATCATACGAAAGTAATCTCATAAAAAGGGAGATTAGAAATAAAACAAACACACTTTTCACAGCTCGATATGTCAAAAAATAAAAAAAAATAAATAAAAGAAAAGACATCAAAAATGGTAAATGTCTCTTTCTCTCTCTCTCACACTCTCTCGTGAAATGTCATTTTCTCTCAAATGGACAGAGCCATTTAAACACTTCGGGATTAATTCTAAACCTCTTGTACTTAATCTTGGGATTTGTGTTCCGTGGAAACGTAGCTTAACCTACCTTTTAGAAGTATGTATTCTAAAACACGTACAACAACATTTTTCGATATTTACGTTTTACTTTTTACAAATGAAAAAGCTATATCAAGATATCGGAAAAATAAGCCCCTTTGAAAATTAGATAGTCTTACTCATGATTTAGCTTTTAAAACGTCGCTATGAATATTTAGAGCAAACAATTTATGTCGAAAAACGTTCGTTTACATAGCAAAATCATTGAAACGAAATCGGTTGGCCAACACCTCCCACATATATCTATGCAACTGAAATAAAGTTATACATTAATTGCATACCTTTAATTAAGGCTAGGTAAATTACATTCTTTTTAGGGTAAATGAGGCGCTCCATCGAAGATGTAGGTTCTAATTATATAAGTTTTATTATACTGATAACATAATAAATACTTAAAATATATTAATGTATTAAAGCTATTTATGCAAAATTTATAACATTTTATATAATGTGAATAATCGAAGTTAGACTATAGCTTTTTTATATTTCTACCATTCTTACACTAATATTGAATTTTTCATACTTCATTAATTGTTTTAAATTGTATATACTGCAGTTTATTAAGCAAAACCAGTCGCCCGTAGTAAAAGCAAAAATAAAAAAGTTTGTCCATCGGCAAGCAATTGTCAATACATTGTTTAAAATGCAAATATATACTTTTAGGGGAACATTAATTAAAAGATAAACAAATAATTATGTGATGAAATTTCTAAATCACATATATCGAATCTTTAAAGATATTCATCGTTCATCGTAAAACCATTCACAATTTTCTTCTATGCCACCCTGTGTAGATACTTAACGCTTGATGAGCAATGACATATAATTATCTACGCATATATACATTAAAAGATTCATCATGCGTGTGTGAGTATAAATGCTGTACCAACATCGCGTGTGTACACCTACAGCATACATCATATTAACAATCTGTGCATCACATTGAAGAAAACGATGAAAAAAGTTCATCAATATGAGGATTCCATTCATCAATATGATGAATATAACGGTGAATTTAATTTTTTTCGTCAATATAACGAATTAGTTCATCTATATTATGAAGGGTTACATCAACGTTCTCCTTAATAAAAATTAATGTCTGTTTTTTGACGAACGCTGTCATCAATATAATAAAAGCCGTCATCAAAACGATGAACGTCGTTATCAATATGATAAAAATTCAAAACTTGGCAATCGCACTTGAATATGATGATTCCATTTATCAATAAGACGAATAAATCATCAACTGGATGAACAAATGACTAAATTCATCAAAATAAGTGTTTTCGTCATATTGATGAAATGTTTTGATGAAATAATGAACGTAGTTCATAAAAACATCCGCTTAATTCTCTTCAGAATCCTGTTGAAAAAATTGATGAATTCATTTTCATCATATTGAAAAACTGTTCATCAATTGTCAAAAAGTTTTCATGAATTTGTTCATCATATTTATGAAAATTACGTCATATCAATGAATATCATGTTGATGAACGCCATTCATCAATACGACGCCGACTTTTTTTTTCAGTGCAGACTGTCCGATTGTAAATTCACCACCACAGACCGAATGTATAAATAATTTCCACGCTGTAACAATGTGGGTGATTATTATGCCCGTTTTTTGGCTGCCGCTTTATTCTCTCAGCACGTTTGAAAGCGAAAGCCGAAAGGGACTCAAACTACGAGTGGCAAAAAATGCCATGTTGTATCCAATTACCAAAAAATTATTTTTGGCCAGAACAAGTTGCCCACAAAAAAAAAAAAAAAAAAGAGAATAAGAAAACGAGCTCCACAAAAGGGCCAACAACCAGTGAAAGGAAAGAAATAAATCAAGTCCAGAACAAGTCTTTAGATCCCTGCCTGAGATGTGGTCGTTTCATGCGTGGATGCATAAAAACCGTGCGCACAATATCATACGCTCCTTGTGATTTTTGTCAGTCCTTTGTATAATAGTTTTTGTTTCTCGCGCCCATTCGCTATATAAAATAAAACTCCAACCGCCTATCCTGACCCGTGTGCAAAGAGCCAATTTAAACCAATCGGCTTCCGTGTTCTAGTCTCGCTCGCTTATGCATGCCGTAGCCTCTCTAACAACCTATCCAACACCAAGATTGCGTGAAATTACAATTCTACATCGAAACCGGAAATTTCAAATCTTCACGCCGGCGAATTCAAGTTTTACCATCTCGTCATAACCACTTTCGGGGGCACCCATAATCGATTTGTATCTCTCCTCGGTTATGGCTCCAATGATCGTCTTAAATGGATTCGGATGATCCGCACTAACCCAGCAATGACTCAAAATAATCGCCAATATGACTCTCCGTCCATTGGACACCCAATCTTAGCCATGAAACTTAATTGAGCTGGCTAAATCGTGGATTGAAATAACAAACAGTTTGTCTATTGTTCCCTACCGTGTTTTCTGTTTCTCTAGTTTTGCAATATTTTAGCATTGAACCAGCAACGGTGTGGTGTTCAATGACCAGGCCAGGTTTAGTCATTATTTGTTGTTGTCTTGATGTTTCAATGAAACGACACCGCAGCTTCGTGAAAACATATATACACAATTCATCTTGCTGGTGTCGGATCGAAGAGCCATAACCAGAACCAGAACCAGAAGTCTTTGGCAACATTGAACCGCGAGAAAGACTCGAAGTCGTTGTTCTATTCCGTTGGTGTTCGCCTAGGGCATAATTAGAGTAAGAAGCGGCCGTCATCAATTTATCATTTCTATAGATGTGTAGCATTGGACTGATATAATATTTTTCGCCTTGGATTTAGTTCTGTTTTCTTAATGAAACAGAGGTTACTCAAATCGGAAAAAAAAATCTGCTCTCTGGTTAAGCAGCTGGACTTGTGGTTACAATTGGAGTTGATTTACGCGTGTACATTCGGCTGGTTAATGCGATTTTAATGCATTAATACAAAGTATAAAATCCTCCATTGAATTGTTCTGACATTCCGTCGGAATAGTGTTGATGATTCAGACACATTTTCGATACAAATTGTTGAGAGTTCAAAGAGGTCACATTTTAAGCATTCTTTATCAAAATAAAAATATATATTTAACCTTTTTGAGAAGCCAACGAATTAAATAATTTTCAAATCCAATCAGACCGCAAAAAATTCATCGATAACAGACGCATATCAGCTTCAATGAGGTGCCAAAAATTTGCTTGCAAGTTTTCGAAAAAATCATCTATCCATTCTTTGGGTTTGTGTGACATAAACAAAAAAATGCTTCGAAATATTCGACTTTTCTAATAAGCTTGTAAATCGTGTAAAATCGTGTAAACTGTTTTCGCTACCTATTCTTAAACTCCTGTTAGGTAACTGTCTGTTAGCATATCGACGATTTGAAATCGTTCACCTGTTTGCTGACGTTATTCTCTCTTGAGTTCAGAAATTCAAATAGAACGTGAAATAGTTTTGGAATTTCTTCGCACTTGTCTTTCCGCGAAACTAACAGTCATTTTTTAGTGTCCAGGCTACATTTTCGAAATCAAAATGTCGACATTTTCTATGCCAAATTGCATATTGTGACCTACAAAATATGTAAGGTGAAGGTTAAAAATGAACATTGGTAAGGCCATTTAGGTTTAGTTTGAGTTACAGACCTTTGGGGCTTTTTTGCTAACTAGAGTTCGCCCAATGGTATAAATTCGACCATTATAGTTAGCTGGCTTATAAAAAAATATTGGAAAACAAATTACACACAGCATTCCAATCTTCCCAACAACAGAAAAACATCAAGCGAATATGCTGCGTTTAAAGCAGTGAAAGTGGTTCTCAACTATTTGGCTTCACCTATATTTATATTTTAGATAAAATAAATAAATAAATAGTTGGCGCAACAGGTCCCGAGAGACCCTAGGCCTAGCTTCTCACAACCATTCGTTTTGTGTGAGTTTCTCATTTTTGGAACGAATGGAAGGGATCTACAATTTTATGCCGACTCCAAACGGCCAATTGAGAAGCTCTTTCAAGACATTTATACTCTCGGATGTTTGTCAGACGTTCGCGAGAGGTAGCGCAGTGGAAAAAAACCCTAAGTCGGAATTGGGTTTTTGCGGGATTCGAACCTGGGACCCCCGCATAGCAGTCCAACACACTAACCACTAAGCTACTGCGACTACATATATTTATATTTTAGATAATCGTTTAAAATTTTCAGCTTTAATATTATGTAGGCCACAATGCGATTTCGTAAAATTTAACCTGGACACTAGATAAGATTGTAGGGCGGGAGAGCTTTCAATGAGCTCTGGCACTGCGGCTTCTTAGAGCAACCTATTGTGCCTTAACCTGGACACTAAAGATGAGTGTTGGTATTCATGCCAGTAATACCAGATTGAAGCGAAAAGCGCCAATTTTGGCATGAATGAAAACAGCCCATCGAACGTCTACGTAAGACTTTTTATTCATCTGAATGCATGCACTCTATGTAAATTTTTAATTTCACTTATGTATATTTTTATGTTACTTACTTTTACTAATGAAAACAAGTACAAATTTAACTTAGAGAGAAAAAGAAATTGTTTGTGAATTTAGGGGAAAACTAATGCTTTTCCTGATAAAATAAAAAAAGGAACAGTTTTCTCAGTCTGGGAGCACTGATTCATATTATAAGAACGTGTACGAGTATCTCTGGACGTAATAAAAAAGTTATTCTCCTTCACACGTGTGTGTCCTCAAAAAGGGTGGCATTAAAATGAAAAAGTTAAAGTGAAAAAAAAAAAACTTTCTCGTCCATCAAAGGTTTTTAAAGTTTAATCGAAAATGGGGTTCACGAGATATGAGAAGTTTTAAAAATAAGCGTTTTCGGTAATTCGAATTGAAAATTAAGGACGCCATAATTTTGAAAATATCAATTTTGCTCTAAGTTTGCATTTTGGTCAAAAACGTTATTGCCGTTTTCGGTAAACTAAAAAAAACTACATTTTTAAAAAATTACTTAAAAAAAAACATTGCACGTTAATATGAAGAAAAACTGAGTTTAGTATTAAGATATAAATGACCATACTTCCTTAGGAATGAATGCTTTGATACAATCGTATGGACCGGTTCCGGTATTATGTCCAAATTTTAAAAGTACCGATATTCGATTTTTTAGCCAAAAACTGGATATGCAGGCATGGTAACCCTATCTAATTAAGTTTAAATATCAATTTTGGTTGCAATCGTTATAGCCGTTTTCGGCGAACAAATCATGGTATGAAAATTTTGTATTGCAAAAAAAAAAAAAACCGGCCCCGAACTGTAAGCCCCAAACTCTAAATCCGAAGTTTGAACGAAATCCGGTCAGTCTTTTAGACAGACCTCGGGACATACGGACAGACGGACAGATAGACAGACAGACAGACGGGCAGAATTTCGAGACCCACTTGTTTGAGTTCCTCTAGTGTCAGAATTAATTAACATTTCGAGTTCGAAGTTTTGAACTAAAACAATCTTTCTCTTAAGCTAAGATTAAACTTGTCATTTTCCGTGGCTAATTTTGACATGTTGACGTCACAAAAATTAGATCTTGTCACTTGTGTATCTCTCGTGAGAGTACGCTGCGACAGCCAGCCTGACAAGACGATTGACAGGCGATCACACGTAGTGACACATTTAGGACAAGTGTTTACGTCATAATGACGTCGGCGTGTCAACATTTTCCACGAAAAATGATACGTGTAATCCTAGCTTTACTACGTAATGGAGAAAGTTAAAAATTCTGACGAAAAACTATGGAAAACAAAGAACCAAAGCTTGGAAGTCTCGTACGCGAATTCAGTCATTACTCAGAATTCCAAGAGCCAGTTTGGATCACAAAAATTGACTTTGAGCTCGCATTTTATGGATTTTACAAAACTATACAGTTCTACACTCAACGCTTTAGTTTCACGATGTTTACAAAGCTATACAATATACATGCGGGTATTGCGCAAGCGCAGAACATCGAATTATAGTAGTAAATACCTTACCATCTTCGGTAATAAAACATTCAAGGACTTAAAAAACGACGACCAAATTGAAAGTTTAAAAACGTTCAAGGACAAGAGTGATGACACGGAAACAGCATCCAGATTTTAACAATGGATCCATGGCGTCTTTCCAAAAAACTACTAATAGATACTAAGGTAATTTTGACAAGTTTTAAACCCGAATTCATATACGAATATTTGATATATGATTGTCGCCCCTTTTCATACATCAAAAATTGGATGAGCCTTTTCTTCTTGTCCAAAACCAAAATTTATATACAACAAACCACACGTTAAGTTCGTATGCAGGTTCCGTGCCTTTCCTGACATCTTCCACAAGTTGTACAACAGTCTCGCCTGTCCCAGATTCAAGAGCCACCTCCGAATTCATTTTTAAAAGCGGTTTCCTCAAAGTTGTCATTAGTTGTAACCTTTTCCCCAAATTGATACTTAAAACCATCAGATCTTCTCTGCTAACTAATCACCTGCTTACATTCCTGCTTAAAAATATTTAAAAAATATTTAAGCTGCCCAAGCGTCCGATAATAATTAATGATGGCTCAACAAAATTTCACCCAAACGATCTCTTCTCGTCGCGTCGTTTCGCACTTGCTTCTCGTAGCTTCCACTTGACTCCACTGCTATTAGACAGAACCCCAACCTGAGCATAATTCATTTTCAGGTGTATCCCATCTGAAAGGTGTACCTACATGGCATAAACGAAAAAATTAATTATTTCCAGTCCAATACACACGGATTGCACTTAAAATTGAACCCCCCACCAGCCGACCAGCCGACCAGTTGACCAGATTTTGTCTAATCTAGCCGACCACACATCTCTTGTGTCTTGTGTGGAAGAGCATCTCTGCGAAATCCGCAAAAGCCGGTTCTGCTCTGAGTCTGTGATATGGTAGTGGCACTGGCAGCCAGGGTTGCCGTTAACTCAAAAAAAAAAGTCACTAACTCGAACCTAAAAATCCACCAGATATGCTATAATTTTTAAAAAAGTCACTAGAAAAAAATGTTTACTACCAACAAATGAATAAAAAAAAAAATATTCAATTTTAACAACATTTTTATTTTTAACAATTAATCAAAAACTTTCAATATGTAAATAGATTTATGTTAACTTATAAAAAAAAGCAATTTCAGTCTCAAAGTTACAAAAAAAAATACAAAATAGTTTTTAAAATCACTACAATACAAATCAGAAATAATAAGATCGATTTCATCTTCATCACTTTCTTCTAGAAGACACTATAAGGACACTCGACGCGTGCTCATAGTAGTGTGAGATTTTGACTTACTAAAACCACCTCCTACAATTTTTTTTTGTCCTGCAACTAAGTTAGTTTTACACGTTTGGCAGGCAACATTCCGGCGAAAGTTCCTGCTCGTTCCGCAATTTTAACGCGGTTGATAATTATCGGGCTAAGTCCGAAGGTTTAGTTCGTTGTAGACGCCACAGTAAATTTGTTTCATCGAGATTTTTACGGACCGAGCTATTAATATGATATGTCCTAAATCGATTTCTATGCTTTCGAGCGCATTTATTTCGGTGGGAATTCCGAGGTCTCTATGGAGATCTTCAATTCTAATGTACCATGGTGCACTGACGAATGATCTTAGCACTTTATTTTTAAATACAGGCTTATATAAAAAAAGCTTGTTCTCGAGGGTAAGCTTGGAATATTTTCCGAGTAACCAATAAAGTTTTCTATATTTGATTTTAAGTTCTTCGCATTTTTTCTTTACATGCGGTTTCCATTTCAATTTTGTGTCAAGAGTCATTCCGACTGACTCTGGATGAGCATTATTGAAATCAAAGTTATCGTTGATATTTTATTTCTCAACTTATTTTTAACTATGACCAGAACATCATACTAAAAATGCGTTTGACTTCGGCATTTGAATGTGGAAGCAAAAAGTAAAATTGAATATTGCAATTTGCAAGTGTCAAACTCGAATACCAGGGATGTAACATCACCAGATGCTTAATAATTAAGAAAAACATGTTTTTCCAAAAAGTCACCAGAAAAGTAACTAGAATTTTCTAGTGACAAAAAATAAATTTTTGTCACTAAACTTTTGAAAATTCCACTAGATATAGCGACAAAGTCACTAAAACGGCAACCGTGCTGGCAGCCTCTGAGGTCCACCGAAGAGAACTACAAAAGAGCACATCAGCACAGCCACACAGCTTGCTGCACTTTACGACCGCCATCAAGCATAAAAATATTGACAGAGCCTCTCATTTCTTGTTTTAGTGCCTAGGAAACCAGAAATTTACGACAAAAAGAAGTGTATATCCACAATACACACAAGATACAAACACTGGCTCAAGATAAGTGCGGTTTCCCAGCTCACCAGTCACCACAGTGTCGGGCAACAAAAACAAAGACCATTCGACAAGAATCCGAGCTCAAAGTAAAAGGCAATGTTATGCCTGGGCTAGTGCAGGCTTCCTAGCAATGTTGAAGCCAGGCTTTGGACCAGCAACACAATACCGACTTGTAGAAGTCATTTCAATAAGTGCACCACTGTACCGTCACCGACCACGACCATTTATACACAATACACACTGTGAAGAGATTGTGTGGACGCGCAGTGGTTGCTTAAGATTTTTCGAGTCTCCGACTTTAGTTGGCTTATAGCATGCCACCTGACTGGATGTGAAATCTGTTTAGGTTGGGCTAGGTATGTGATTCGCGGTTTGTCCTCCGCGTAGTGTGTCTCGTACCAGAGTATAGAAGTTTTCACATTAGTGCTCTTTTGTTTTTATCGTGTTTTTATTCATTTGTTGTTGTTTTTTCTTTTTTCATTTTCGCTATAATAGTTTTTATTTATGCATTTTATTTTGTGTTGTCGCGCTTTTCGCGAGTCGACTTTTCTTGCGCGAGCTGTGTGCGTGTGTGTGATAACTTGTTCGGCGCGGTGTTAACTTTCGGTGCCGTCTTCTGTTTTTCTTTTGTCTGTTTATTTTGTTGAAAATAAAAACTTTCAATTTTGTAACAAATGAGTGAAATTCGTTGTTTATAATCGCACCGAGGACTTTGGCTGGTTTAATTGGCGAAGGCGAAGATCGATCTGTAGCTACGTGTGGATCACCGAAGAGTTGTTCACCTTTGGGAGGCAGTCTCAAGTCTCAACTGTTGCGATTGTGGACAAAATCTACCTTAAGGTCGTTTGGTTATTCCTTGTGGATCGCATGTGGATCGTATATGAACTGAAAGTTTGACGGCGGTGAAAATCCTTCGCAAAAGGTCACCTCAGTGCTCACATTTAACGGTCTTTTCCCATAGTTGCGGTTACGGAATGCATAGAAAAAGGGAAAAGTCGTAAATAACCTTAATTCGAGTGTGCATTCTGCGGTTTCTGTGGTGCAAAAGCGAATTTAAGTCAGTGGAATTGTTTTGACAAGTGTATTGTATTACATTTAACACACTCGAAACCAGAAGTCACCATCAGCTCGAATGGATATCAATGAGATAGTAATCAACTGAAGGTAAAACTTGCAACATTTACTTAGAACGTTCTTCTTGCTGTGCCCCTCTTTTGTGGCAATTTGTGTTTTTTTTTTTTTCATATTTTTTAACAGGAAATCTTTCATCATTGCCATAGAGAAGAGCAGCGCAAGAAGAAAACAATTAAGGCTTCTTTACGAGATGAAATGAGGGCTGTAAAAAAAAACGAAAGAAAGAAGTGTGTAATTAATTTTCTTGATGTTTCTGTCGGAGTCGAGTCGGTTGGAGATCGCAGCAGTTCTTCTCAGGTTAAGAAGTTGAGGACCCAAATCTGTTCTTTGTCTTGTGCGATTACCTTATTCTAACTGTGCCATGAGCATTTTTTCATCAGCAGCGTCTTTGTACACAGCAGTTTAGGGCATGAACTAAGAGGGTGACCTCTTGCATTGTGCTGTGTCTTTATGCGATGGCGAAATTTCATCATCATCATCATCATCATCCGCCATCCAACAAACATCAGCATCGTCATCTGAGATGACCATCTCAAGATACCACCGGGTTTTTCTTCGTTAACTTATTTTTGTGTTTGCAAGTATGATTTCATTTGAATTGGGGTTGAGAAAGTTAGGCAACGAGTTTTGTCGGAAATTTGAAAGTTTCGCTAGCCGTGGCGCTGAGTCTCTGCTGGGGAGATTTCATTGCCGCACACTTATTCTATTTGGAGTGTAAATCGGCTGAAATGTAATAAAGTTTCTGAGTTTAATGGGTAATAGCTTAAAGTTGGAATAGAGTACAAAAATCGCTTCAAGTAGCGGCGAGCATGTTTAATTTTTATAAAGAGGAATCTAGTGGTTTGGTGGGTTTCGCAAGGAAGTTGTGCGGGTATTCCTCCATGAGAACCGCTGTTTGGCCGATGAATGTGAGGCAAGAGAGCCTTGAATTTTTGTAAGCGTTACTACCAAATACAACTTTTAGCCAGGTGGAGAAGGTTAAGTTCAGAAGGATGTTTTGCCAGTTTGTAAACAAGTTTCTGAATGCAGCTGATGAAATGTGCTAAAGATAGCCTTCTAGGAAATTCATTTGGAAATCTGATTTTCAAATTTTTGAAGGTTACCCGTTGTTCTACTGTCCTTGAGATTACTTCGAAGCTTCATTGAGAAGGGGGTACACAGAGTCTTTGAAATATAGAATGTAGTGCTTCTCATCAATCAACTTTAGTGGTTTTTCCTTCCTGGGTTCCTATATATAGAAAAAATGCAAATGAAACCGGGTGATTAATCTGTTCTGTATTTAAGAGAACTTAACGTTAGTACAGTAAAAACTCGCTAATTCGGAATAAGTGGGGTGAAGGTCGGTCCGAATAAACGAATTTTCCGAGTTAATAAAAATTTTTTTTAATGCACTAAAACGCGTTCCTATTGATAAAAAAAATGCAAGAACTTAAAACCAAAAAATTATTTTATTAACACAAAAGATTGCAAATAATACATAACATTTTTTTATAATAAATTTTGTAGCTAAAAACATGAAAAAAATTATATTAATGTATCAAAAAAATTGTATTATGTTGTATGTTGTACTAAACATACAACATAATACAATTTTTTTTATGTTATTTCCCGATTTTTATACCTATGGGAATTGCCGGGACTCCCCCAAAAGATATTTTGACGATTTTACCGACGTCTACATATTTGAATAAAATAAAACAATTTAAAACTCACATTTATTCAGAAATTGTTTTTTTTTTTTTCGAATAAACGAGTTTTCCGAATTAAAGGAGTTTTACTTTATTACCATTTCTTTAATTACCTACAAAATTTAGGTAATAATTGTCCTACTTTTTTATGTATATTCAATCATTAATTTGATTCATAAAAATGAGAGTAATTGACCCAACAGGTTCATCGGCAATATAGGACTCTATGGCTAGGTTCTCACAATATAACCTACAAAATTTGTTGACCACAATTTTCTTTACTGAATACCTACAACTACTGTCGTAGTTGACAAACCTGGCAACACCATCAAATTTGAGAGACCGAAGCGAAACTTGACATAACCAGGGAACAAATTGTAACGAAAATGATTTTTAAAATTAACGGACATTACTTTTCGATAATAGATGGGTCTGGCGAAGCAAATTCAAACTTCGTATTTGACATAAGCCCTATTTACAGCGAACCGAAAACCGGATTTTCGGGAAAACACTCGATATCTCCATCGAAAACAAAAGCAAATTCAGCAGAACAGCTGACCGAACAAATGTCACAACTTAAAACTTAAAATCATTTTACACGCTTGATTGATGGGCTAGTATTATTTTTAAATGCTCTGAATTCATTTTATTTGTTGATTAATGCTATCGAAATTTGTAAGCATAATAGTTTACATGGAAGTTTGAAGACTAATATCTCACAGCTGATTGAAACGTCAAACGAAAAGTAGTTGGTGTTCGGTGTGAATACATCGACGAATTTTCGATGAAAACACGATTTTCGGTGCGGTGTGAATAGGGTACTATGTGGATTGTGAATAAAGTGTGACAGTTCCAGGCAAGCATTTTCAATTCAGGTGTTTTTATAGATGTTACTTATTATTAATGTGATAGTACAAATACCAGTTTTAATTCATAAATGCAGTAAAATTATTCGCTATTCGCAATTTGCTCTCATGTGAATAGTCCTTTACATGGGGCCCCCATTTCTTTTATTATTATTTTTATTATTATTATTATTACTTATTATTAGGTAATTAAAATTACATGGTAATATTAAAGTTACTGAGCCTACCTGCAAAGACTATTGGCTCCCATTTCTTGTCACTTTCTTCATTGACAACAAATTTCTTCCAAAGAAAATAATGTGTAAAACGAACGATAGACGCCTCGATTGTCAGAGTTATCTGTCGAAAATTGGTGTCAAGTTCACTGTGACGAATATTGTGCTAAGAGTCGCTGAAAAAGCAAGTAATTTTTTAAATGTCTGTTCATCATTATAATAATTTTCTTTGGAATAACAGCTATTTCGAACAAAGCTAATGATCCATCATCATCACTCTATTTAAGATGACGAATAATCGACTAATTTAAATCACTTAATCTTGCTATAAGTAGCTTGAAGGCACTCTAAAGCGGGCAGAGAAAAGCCACCTGACTTATTTTGTTGCTAACTAACTTACTTGTGCACATTTTTTTTATTTATTTCAATTATCTCCATGAATTGAGGTCACATCAAATAAAATAGATTGTCCCTCTCGCAACTCTGTCGTCGATCTATTGTACGTGTCATCAAACAAAAAAAGCTTTCTCGTGTATAAATCAGCTCATGTTGTTGTGTTGTGGATTAGTAACGAAAAAAGGCGTAGCTTGTCACACCCGCCTGTCAGCAGTTTGAATCTGTTCCTTTATTTCCTAAAATAGTGTCAGCAATCCTACGAAAATAATAATAGCACAAAATGAGGCACGCATCGTTGTTTTATAAACTATTTGAGATCCTATAAAGTATTAACAAAATATGTCTATAAGTGAGAAGCAGTGTATATTTTTTTTTTTTTTTTTTTGTATATTAATAAATGACCTGGCAAAATGCTTATTATGATTAATAGTCTTTGCCAAACAGATCTCGCACAATTAATGGCTATCAGTTCGTTTACTCCATTATAGCCATTAAATTATTTTGTTAACTCAAAAACATATAACAACGACTTATATACGTCCATCTTCCATGTTACATAACATTTCAGGTATTATTTATATTAAAATCGATAAATCACGTTTTTAAAGTAACATTTTGAATGGTTTGTCTTGTACTCCTAACTGGCTTTATCTATCGGTTAAGGACGTTCAATTTGGCATGTTTGCGTTTTTTAGTCAAATTAAGTCTGAAATTCAAATTGATCAATTAAAAAAAATAAACATTTGTGCTAAATTTGAATTCGTGTAGACTTCGACTTTTCGGTGCGCTTAGTTAGCCTTAAGCTTACTTACAGACGCGGTGACTTTTGTTTTTTAATTTCATACGTCTCGTCTTAATCTTAAGAATGGTCCAGGTCCACCTGGGACTATAGCGCCACCTAATAAGTAAGCAATCTAAGACCTAGTAGCAGCCATACGTAAAACGAAATCGTAGAAATGTTCTTTTGCTTTTTTGACCACTTAAACCTAATGGATGAACTCAATTTTGGTCCTTAAATGTTGCTTATATGAATTATAAAGTTAGTTTATCGAAAAAAAGTAAGCAAATAATCTTTAAACTTTCTAGAAAAATAATTTATTATTTACATACCCCTAACGCTGTGTAAAAGTTATCAACTTGTTACTCAGAAGTTATGTCCAATTTTCGTATGCTATCTGACGTTTGCTAACTAACTTACTTGTGCACATTTTTTTATTAATAAGGGGGATTCCACAAAAAAAAAAATCATTCCACTGAAATATTATTTACAATTCCATCTGTCAGAAATTTGTAATTGTTTTCGTAGGGAAACATTTTTATGACAGATTTTTTGCTATGGCCGCCTAGACGTAAAAAACCTCATTTTCATACTGTTCCAACTTTTTCGGTTGCATTTTACGTATGACCATAACTGAAGACTAAATAAATAAATAAATAAATTCAAAAATAGTACAATTTTGAACGCAGACATTTTTCGAATCCGCTCGAAACCAAATTCGATCAGAATGAATCAGGTGATGATTTTTGTTCAGTTGCCTTACAATAATTTTTTGCTCTTTTCATCCGTATGTACTTTATAAAAAGATAAAAGATGCTTGCTCTCAATATAAAAGGGTAAATAATTGTTTTCCAATAGGGATCAGAGGGATTGGTTTTTGAATTCGATGATCTTCCTCTTGCCTTTATGTATTTTTTGTCCAGTGAGAATTGGGTCACTGGCACTGGCAAATCATGCAGAGTTTCAAGAGTAAAACGCAAAAAAAAAACAAAAGGATTTATATTTTTGTTCCTTTACGTTTGTAGTAAGAACGGAAAAGACTGTCAAAATGGCAGATGTGGGCATAAATTCTCTCTCAGAGATTTACACTTACGAAAAAGTTAGGGAACGGTTTTGGAGTAATCTACGAAAACTGACAGATACATAATTCATAACTTCAAAAAAGTGGTACGAAAAGTCGTTAAAATGTCTGATAAACTCGAAAAAGAACCATAATATGTCTATTTGCGTACTTCCCTGAGCCAAACACTAAAAATCTGTAAAACTAAAAAAATTGAGCGAAATTCTCTCAGAGAGAGAGTTGGAAAAATATCCCAAAGTACGTGGAACGTGGATAAGCTTCGAGCTAATTTGAACCACTTTCATCTTTGACATCTTATCCATATCACAGACAAATATATAACTTACCTTTTCGCAACATATGAAACGTTCTAGGAGAACATTCGACCATTTCTTTATTTTTTCAGATTGAATTTTTCTGTACAATTGATTTTTAAGAAGAATTTTGAATAATGTTCTTGTCAACTTTGTGCATTTACCATATTTATCAGTACTTGCCGGTTTAAATTCTCTGAGCTGTTTCGAGCCACCAAGAGAGGAACTACTAGTTAATATAGTCGTTACCACAGTTGCCATATTGGGCGCTTTGTCGTATTTTGGGCTATCTTTTTACTGAAAAAACGATAGAAATTTCTGCCGTGAGCGCCCAACACAATTTTGGGCTACATATCGTTTTACAAATTGTGTATTAATTTTGTTTGTTTTATTATTTCACAAAACTAAAAAAATATATTTATTTTCGAACAAACCCGCACTTTTAAAATTTGGCAGCACTCTTGCAGTCAAATGACATCGAACAGTCGTTCAAGTTGTACGCACACCAATTCATTTTGCAGGCCTTTTGGTTTGACACAAGCCACAAAAACCAATTGCAGATGATAGACGTCAAAAAAAAAAAAAAAACGCGGTGAAAATAAGTCTGAAAAATACCAAAATGTTGGGCTTCTTTCTGAGCAACGATATTGGGCTAATTTTTTTTAAGGTTTGGGCGCTTAAAGCGAACTAAATTCTGGCAACCCTGGTCGTTACTCGTTATTTTGATAATTTTCTCTTTTCAGTCAGTTTTGATGAGAACGTGTATAGAATTTGTGCGATTGCGATCGATTTATATCTATTTATATATTTTCAACCAAATGAGATTACTTAATACAAGCCTAGACTTCAAAACGACCACCAAAGCCTAACAACAGAATACGTTTATTTCTAACTGAATCCCTACTAAGATGAAAATCGAATTTACTACAATATTTATTTGATTCCCTTAGTCAATTAGAAATTGGTTCATGTATCCATAGTTAACTCTATGATTAGGTACATAAAATAAAAGAAGATTTCTACGACCTCTCGAAGGAGCATAAAATCCAATGAACCTGACCTGACCATTTATCAAATCTCAAATGCAAATATTTGAAAAATATTGCCTACGTTTAAAAAGAGGTAAGATAGGTAGCAAATAATTTGCACCGTTTCGTAAAATGGAATTTCAATATTCAATCGCAGTCTACGAGCGGCCACTCCAGTAAGACGCTTTTCGATTTTCTCTATTCTAGTAGAATGTACTTCATAAAATGAATTCCATACTACACCGCAGTAGGTACTCAAGGTCGAACAAATGCACAAAATAAACATTTAAGAGTATGTGGACCTTAAAAGTCTTCGAATTTCGCAATATGAAACCTAACATCTGATTACCTTTGGCAACAAAAAACTGAATGTGGTTGCAAAAGCTCAGTTTTACGTGAAAAATTACTCCAAGATTTTTTTTTTATGAAATCTTGGACATTACGTACATAAAGTACATAAAGTGAATTGGAGAGAGGTTACGATAAAATGAAAGGCTTTGACATTTAGAGACATTGAGATGAAGGTCATTATTGTAAGTAAGTAGTTAGATTTAGAGTTAAATTTCTACACATGCACTTACGATATGAAAGGAATTTTCTTTCGATTTAAGATTGCAGAGCGTACAGAAATTGTTGCTTCCGTTGTAAGGGTTTCCATTTAAGGAAAGGAGCTCACACCTTGCTTTGAGTGTCAAGGATATTTCATCACAGCTAAGACCGCTCGCATTCAACTTATTCCAAAGAAAGGGAAGAAATGTCTGCCACAAAACTATCGTCCAATAGCGTTACTTTCAATGCTCTCTAAAGTAATGGAAAAGGCAATAAATGTCGAAATAATCAAATATCTAGAAGGTCATCGATTAATAAGCGACAGGCAATACGGATTTCGGAGCCGTCGTTCCACTGGTGACCTGTTAAGCTACGTAACGCACCTATGGACACAATCAATTGAACAACACGGCGAATCCAGAGCCGTTGCCTTGGACATATCAAAGGCATTTGAACGAGTCTGGCGTAGAGCCCTATTAGGCAAGTTAGCGTCTTACGGATTACCACAAAAACTCTGCGGAGGGATGCAAAATTTTCTTCTGGGAAGATCGATCCAAGTTGTTGTAGATGGTGTATCATCCAATTCGTTTGCTATAAATGCAGGAGTGCCCCAAGGATCTATTCTTTCTCCAACTCTATTTCTTCTCCACATCAACGATTTGCTTTGATCGACAAATAATAATATCTACAGCTTTGCAGATGACAGCACTCTTATATCCTCCATCTCGAACAATGGGCCTGTGAATACGGCTACATCACACAGCCAGAGATGTGAACAAATTAATTCTCTAAATGGTGATCTGGACAAAATCTTGAAGTGGGGAAAGGACAACTTGGTTGTATTTAATGCAAACAAGACACAGCTCACAACATTTTCCAGAAAAAATGCATCAACAGTTCCTCAGATCCAAATGGATGACCAATTGACCATCCAATCCATCACAAGGACTCAATGAATTGACTTTTAGGAGTCACAGTCAATTCAAGAATCACATGGCAGAATCACAGATCCTATATCGCAAAATCGGCGTCCGCAAAGTTGAGCTACCTATTTAGAGCAAAGAGGTACTTTAGCCCCAAGCAACTTCTCCTTCTCTACAAAGCACAGGTTAGACCAGGCTTGGAATATTGTTCCCATATATGGAGCTCGGCCCCAAAACATTCACTTAACCTGTTTGATAGCATACAAAGACGAGCAGTTCGACTCATTGGAGACCCTACACTCACATCGAATCTACAACCGTTGGTGCACAGAAGACAAGTCGCTGACCTATGCTTGTTCTATAGGTACTTCCATGGTAGATGTTCTGAGGAACTCAAAGACATTATCCCTCGAAATGCAACTTTTGGGCGCCCAACAAGACAGGCTGCTAATGCTCATGCTCATACAGTACACTTGACAACCGCGAGGACATAAACTTTCAAAAACTCCTTGTGTTACAGGACAAGCAAACTTTGGAACTCGCTTCCTGGGGATATATTTCCAGAAGACTACAATTTGCAGCAATTTAAGTGCAGAACAAACATACATCTGCAGGCATCTAAAGTATTAATTTTTCTGAATAATGCGGTAGAGTTGGTGTTTTAAATGATGTAGGTGTTTCATATCAATATGCAAAAGTTTCGCCACAATTGCTGCCAATAGTTTGCCATCTTTCATACCACCAGTCCTTATTCCTCATCTCATACAGAGGCAATTTTTTTTAAAGTCTAGATTCTTCATAGCTACCGCATATCTTAATTATGAAGTCAGTCTGTGACTTGAGTGTGTGCGAAAGAATTTTAGAAAGTCCGGTTGCCAAGTATAGAGCATATCTGGGCGTATTTACAGGTAGATTGAAGATTTTTTTTTATAAAGCTCCTGTGGAATATTTCGATTTCCTCGTTCTCATAAGATCGCCAAACTTGAGAAGCATAGCAAAGAGTTTATTTGACAACTGTAAATACCTTATATTCTGCATTTAAAATTATGCTCTTCTTTGAGAACACATTTTTCCATGAGTCATTTAATTTTAATTTTAGTGGGGGCATAACCCCCATTTATTAGGCTTAATACAAGCTATAATAAAGACTTAGAGCTATAAACTAATTTTAACACAAGAACTTAAACGTCAGACTAAGAGTTAAAAAATAAGGAAGGGAGTACTGCGGTTGAAATCGAAAACTTTAAATTTTGAGTTAACTTTTCGCAACATACGGGAGATTGGTTCGTTAGAGCCATACGCGGTGCGGTGGTTTGGCAGATAGGAGAGACGGGGGCATCGTAGGTTACGAGGGTTAGTATTGAAGAAGATGGCGTTGTGAAGGGAAATGCAATCGGTGGAGCCTGAGAGGAGACGGTGAACGAAGAGAATGTCTGCGACGCCCCTTCGCTCCTCGAGGGTGTTAGGGGGGTAAGATAAGAGGATCATTCCAGGATAGACCCCGGAGAGCAAATCGTGTCATTATTTTGAAACCATATGGAAAGACATTCAAGATCCTCTTGTAAAAAAATTCAATCGTGAACTAAACGTATAGGTCGGAACACCTTCAAATCGTCGGCAAACATAAGACATTGGGAACTCAAAAACCAGTCAGTAATGTCACTTATAAATGAAAAAAAGAACAAAGGGCATAAATTACTACCTTGGGGTACTCCAGAGGTAACATAAATTGGTGACGAGAACGTGTCATTTATGCGAATATACTGGATACGATCCGTTAAGAATGAATCCACTTCAGGAAACTGGAGTGAAGTCCTAAGCCACTTCGTTTAAAAATTAATATATTGTGGTTAAAGCGATCAAACACTTCAGCAAAGTCCGTATATTACATCACATTTAAACCCATTTTCAAGGTAATTCGAGGCAGAATTGCAAAAACTTGAGAGATTTGTGGTTGCCTACATCGAAGCCATTTTGAAACGGAGAGATGAATCTCTTTAAGAGAGGTGTAAGCTTGTCACAAACTAGTTTTTCAAACAACTTAGGAATTAAAAAAAAAACTCACATATTGGACGATAGTGAGTTATATCATGTCTCGATCCAGATTTATGAATGAGCTTTTCCAATTTTTCAATAGAATAATCCAACAACAATTTTTTGAGCAAACAAACACTTTGACTGTACATAATTTTGTATTTCTTGTAAATACGAAAAACTATTTATTTCAATAGGTTCATAATGTTCTCCCCAAAAGAAGTAATCGATAAATAAATTTGTGGGCTGTTGCTTCTTTTTTTCTTGAAATACCTCTGATTCCAACCAAAGTATTTGTTTACGAAAAACTACGTTTATCCTGATTTAATTCTACTTCTCAGCCAGTTTTGAGCATTTGTAGGCTTTCCGCTTCGTATAGATGGTTTGCGAACTTTCTACAGATTTAAACGGGTTGGGTACGACAAAGGTACCTTATCACTTGTGGTTCGCGAATGACGATTCGCTTTATGTCATCATTCTGATGCAATATGACTACTGCTGATCGCTCAAAAAACCTTTGTGGCTGCCACCTTCCACGACTTGCCCATTATGCAATTATAGAAAAAAAAAAAAAAAACAAACCCAAACTAGATTTGTCACACTTTACTGATCCACATTTTCATTACAGGTGGTATGCCACTTATCTGTCTTCCTCCTCCTCCTCATCAATCATAATTTTGCAATCCAATGCGTGTGTGCACACTATTGCGAATATGCGCGCCGCTCTTATGACACACCAGCTCTGTTTCACGTCTGCATAATATGATAATTGCGTCTGCGAAGGGAGTACCTTTTTGTGTCATAATTCCATCCCTAATAAACCATCGCCCATATTGGATTACATTGAATTGAAAACGATACCTCCATAAGCAAATAATAATGAATTTAAAAATAAAAATACATTATGCAATCGACAGAGAGAGAAAAAAAAAAAAAAAAACTATGTCGAGGAAATGAATCACTGAGCTGCTACTTGTGCGCCCTCCTCCTCCAGTGGAGCTGAAATCTTTTGCAGAATATCCCGGCAGAGGAGGAGGTCTTGTTTTTCCTCATTTTCCCATCAGTGACTTGACTCGACTTGACTTTCATCATCATCATCATCGTCATCATCATCATCGGCATCGTCTTTATCCCATTGCACTGTCCGATGGTCGGTACTTGGCTTTTTTTCCCCCGCAGTCTTTGCAATGGCTTAGTGTGATTATACCCGCAGCGGGGATTATAACATAGATTGATCGTTGAACTGTGAAATGCATACCTAATGCGCTCGCCTCTGCCGCTGTGTACCTCTGTACCGTTTCCCTAAAGTATAGTGGCGTTTTGCTAGTGTTGCAAAAAAAAGAAAAAGCAACAGGAACCACGACGCCACTCTTTTGTAGAAATGGAATTACAATACTTAAAAGTTGTTGACCACCTTTTTCGTAAATTAAAGATTCCAGTTCAGTTCAGCTGGCAACGGGGCACGGGGGTATCGCTATATACACGAGTATTCGCGCAGAATTGAACAGCAATCTTGCAATGCAACAGTAGTGACACAAAAATGCGCGGCGCGACCGACAACAAGTCCAGCAGCTTTATCACATAGCTCTATGCTGAAATGTGTATCTTTCAGATTGTTAGAGTGGATATCTCACATAGATTTGAGTTTAATTTTTCTCAAATTTAAATGAAGTGTTGCCGGGCGCACTGCGTACCTATGCCTAAGGTTTGGGGTGGTGGCAGGGGGGAAATAATAGCACGGGTTGGTGGAAATAAAACAGGACTGACTTGGACTACACTCACAACTGGAACTAGTTTAGCGGACGGGTGGGCTTAAAACCTGGTTTAGCTTTGCAGCTGTTATTGTTATTAAATAGAAAATCCAGCCTGCGAAAGGTACTTGCTTTATGGAGAGAGGAAGTTTGGCCCATTACGGTATTCCAAGGATTTGGCATAATATTCTTGTATGCTAATGGCCAGCTGCTGTATTAAGTGGAACTTGCAGTCGACTTGTTATCAGTGAATGGAGTGGTGGTGCGGCCGTAAATTAAATATCTAGATTAGAGAGGACCTCAGGATACATTTGAAATTGAGTCATGATCCAGTTTGAGTTGCCACATGTGCGTGGTTTATACATCAAAACGAGATCTTGGAGAAATTATGTCGGCCAGTCCAACTAAAATGTGGTTTTGTGATTTTTTTTCTTTTCCTTGCTAAATCCGAACCCGAAAGGGAAAATCAGGCTGACGTAACATTCGGTACAGCAAGAAAATGAATACGCAGCTGGGGATATTTTTTGCCGGCGCCAGAGTTAGAAAGTAATGCAATCGTAATCCACTGAAACCCCACCTTCGCCATTAGTCCATTTACGAGCGCATTTATGGACACGGAACTCATCTACAAAATATCTTCGATCACTTCACCGATGGACAATCAGACGGATTGAGCCAATTGTGTTGCTGGACATCAATGGCTCCTTCGAACCGAAAGTCTGAGCCCTGCACAAGTTTATTCGAAGTTCTTCTGCAACATTAGGAGAAAGTGTTCGTGGATCAGTTCTTCTCAAATTAGGTGCTTCGTGCAGTGGATGACTTATAAGCCGTTCAAAATTAAATTTAGAGATGAGGTGGACACAGCCGAGGTCTTCCGCAGATTTCATTTGATCATCGTCCCTGAAAGTCCGGTTGTTACCCTGACAAGCATTCGGACTCGGTTTCGATCAAAGGTTGCTAAGACCTTTCACCTTTAAATCACGATTATGGGCTTCAAGCTAAGGGATGGTTATAGTAAAATAGCGTAAAAGCGACTCTTTCAATGAAGCCTTTTGCTGTCTTGTACTAGTTGCCTCTCAGTTGCTTTTCAATTCAGACCAACATCTGCCTAATTTTCTTCGACACCATAATACCCAAAATCCAAGTACCTATATAAAAAATATAATCAAGGGTATTAGGGTTGTTTTTTACTTCGATATATTGTTAAGTATGATTTTCTTGTATTTTGTAGAATCCTTTTTTCAATACGTGCATAAAAATTACAGATACATGAAAAACGGGAGTAGACTTGAACCTTTAATTCTGCTCTGATCTTGTATTTTTCAGCCAAAAAAAAATGAACTTTAGTGCTCGCGCGCTTCGGCATTTAAAATCGTAATGTTTCGATATAGCGTGTCAAAGCGCACCGACGCACTCACGCGTTCAACGCCGATTTGTGAATTGGGCATAAACCTCTAAGTACTTTAAGAAATCGAATCCTTCAAGAGACGGATTTCAATGAGAGTGGAGATGGTACCTACGCTCTGTAAATATCGATAACATCTCCCGAAACAATTTATGACCTGCATTGCTTTGACAGAGTGACAGTGACTTCTCACTCCATGTGGTTTCAAACTACAACTATATTTACTTTTTCTAATTTTATTTTATTTTATTTTTATTTATTTTTTCTGATTGAAACCCTATCAATCAAAAAAATCGGATTCATCTGGTCAAATCTAAAAATCTAAAAATAAATTCTCAAGCATCCGCCAATCGACTTGGTTGCTAAATTTGACTTTAATGACGCACATCCACCTTCTCTATCACAGCGGATCTTTGCCTCTAACTGGAAATTGCAACATAATTCTAAATTTCAGGTAGTTCGCCTTTTCCGTGTTAGACTTGTTATTATCCCCCCGCCCCGCAGACGCTACTCGACGTCTTACTTAATCAAATTAAAGTTTTATGTTCGTCTAATTAAATTATTTGATTCCGGTTTTCTTCAGTCCGCTAATTATATGGGTAGTCAATTACAGTTAGCACGCGAATTAAGATTGAGCAATGCACACCGATCATTGGTCCAAGCCGCAAAGTATGAGACTTACTTTATAGCCATGTACGGCGCCTTAACGCGCCGATTAAATTTCCTTTTACAAACAAATCCAATTCAGCGAAATGGAGACAAAAAAAAAAAAAAAAAAACGACTCGACGCCAAAATTGTATACACTCGATAAATTTATCTGTCAAGGTCGTTTCGGCCGTCATGTCACTTGTTCGTTGTGCCACTTTCGATTTCGAAATCGCGCTCTCTCATATTCGGGAAACGCTGCTTACTAATCGTTTTGCTAAATAAGGAACTTGTTTACCCCTCATCAGTCATCAGTTATCTGTCAACATGCCGTCAATGACGAGTCTAAGTTTCACGGTTCTGAACATTAATTCTTGCCTTCCGCTACAGGGTGTCGTTGTAACATCTTCGATTGTGCACGAATTTCAACTTCAACTTGTTCTCATCCACTGTCATTTTCAGCGACAGAGCGATGACAGCAGATTGATAGATGTAACGAATGATTTGGTTTGCCTCAGCCTCAGCATGTCGTTTACGTTAAATGCAATCGCTGCAGCTGTCAATCTTACTCGCAGAAGTATGTAGGCAGTGGGTTGAAAGAACTCAAAAAGCCCACATATCTATATGGCCGTGGTGGCGTACAGTTATTCAAAAAGAAATCAAAAAATGCAGCGATAGGTTTATATATTACGAAACCCACGCTCTCGGCCTAGAACAAGTCACATGCACATGCACATGTCATCGAATTGAATCGAAGAGCGACAGTGCAAGGGTTTTCTTTCCAGCTGCAATTTCAACAGCCCAGACTTCAGAGATTTCCATCATAGAACCCACGATGAATTCTGTGCCTGTCTCTCGTTGGAAATTGTGCGGATTATTTAGTGAATTTGCGTGTCGTTAGTTATTTCGGTGCTGCTGAGCTGAGATATGTTGGAATGGGAACGTTGGTGGTTGGTAGACCTGGACTGCTGGACTGGACATGTCATTGACTACTTGAAGTTCGTCAGCTCGTGGGAGCCACACACACAGCGGGGTGCTTTCCGGTCGAGACTCGAGACTAAAGTTGAAGTATGACTGGTCATGCGAGTGATGACAGTTTAACGATTTATTTTCCTTGGAAATAACAAATAAGGGAAATGCATTTGAATGCTAATGGATCACTTCTGGTGTTTGCTATTGACTTATACGTTATACGTGAGGAGTCATGCATGTATTTATTGAGCGAATAATTTGTGTCAGATTGCCTAGTTTGGTGAACGGAAAAACAAACATATAAAATCTTGTTCCCAATATGGCGTCGTTTGCGGTTCATTTTGCATACTCAAATTGAATAGATTTGATTTTATGTCAACATCATTTTAGAATATAGGTGTTTGCCTCTGCGGGAACCCAATGTCAAATGAATGAAAGTTTTACAGCAATATTTGATCGAGATTTGCAGAAAATGAATTATTCATTCACGAATTTTATGTTAATTATGTCAAATTCTGTCAATGTCAGCGTGAAAAACTTGTAAAATTATAATCTTTTTGCAATGTAGTATATATCGACCTAAGGACTCCCTTACACAGAGATAGCCCCACCACAATGACAGATGAAGAACAGAACTGACTCCGTCCTTGACAGTGGATAAGTTCCTCCGTCATATTGTAAAATGGGCACATGTCCCACAAAAAAATTGAAACGAAGTTATTTCGTCAAGTAAAAGTCGAAATATACTCAAGTCCTTAACACTAAGAAGTTATAACCAGCGTTGCCACTTAGATCTTGAGCAAATGTAGTACATTAGAGAAAAAAAAGTAGCATTTTCAAACAAAATGTAGTACCTGTTTTTTTTTTTTTGTATTGAAATTAAATAGTTATATATAATATAATATTTATTTAGATAGTTTTTCAAATTATAAGTTTCCAAACCCTATTTTTTTGTTTGTTTAATTCCACCCATATTGCCACAATGTCGCTATTTCGAGGTCCACATTTCAAAATAAGATCAAAAGCCCCAATCAAAAAGCGCCACTGCTCATTTAAAATTTCCAAATTTACTTTTTTTAAAGGGAAACTCCTTAAATAAATTTAAAGTGGTTGGTTCTTAAGAAATGTAGTACTTTTGGGTAACGATGTAGTATGTAGTACGGCGTTAAAAAATTCAGCAAATATGTAGCACAGTACCTACTACATATGTAGTACAAGTGGCAACGCTGGTTATAACTTCTTTTCAGTAGTTCTTTCTTTTCCTGTGCCCGCTGTTTACAAATATGTAGGTACTAAATGGAATTAATTTCCTGTTCCAGTGAGTTTGAATAAGTTATCTTACGAAAAAGCGAAATGCGGAAACATACTGGAAGTAAAGTGTCAAACTCCAAACGTCAAATAAATTTCTTCTTTCTGTTTAGTTTAGCAGTACAAGTTTAACTAGATTTGCGGAAATTTCAATTTTTAAAAACTTGTTGACTAACTACATACATTTGTCTTGTGACTTATATGATTTTACTGTCATATTTTTCTTATTGTAGTACATAACTCGTTCTTAAACTTATCTTTACTTACGAATTCTTGCGCAAACTAGACAGAAGCCAATAAATTTTGTATCGTAGCTTAGGGAAATTAATGGAAAGCAAAGAAAACAGATCGTCACAAAAATAATACGTGTTAGAATAAGCAAAAACACAAGATAATTATAGTGGAAAAATGTTATAAAAAAACACTTTCATTAATTTATTCCTTCTCAATAATATTTGCACCTCTCACATTACTGCCTGCTATCTGACTGACTTTCGTCATGCAATTATTAGAACCTTCTCGGTCTTTCGTTAAGTTTTATATCTTCGCTCAATACATCGACCGCAGAGTTGCAATACGCATGCAGTTCGATACAAATTTAGCTGATCGGTAATCAGTTCCAGATAAATAATCGAACTTTCTTTTTAGACTGTACTAAATGTGTCAGTCAAGATTGTGTCAGCGTTCTCAGGTGGAAACAGTGAAGATAGATGGTTTTCTAAAATGATGATATTTTTGGAAAGGAATATAATAGAAATGATGAAAAGATATCCACGACAAAGTACAGTAGAGATGTTTTTCTCGAACTACGTAAGGGTCTCATTGACATTGACGTTGATATTCATTGATTTATTTGAAAGGCCAGAGAACCAGAGAAATGGATTCAACCGTTATGCTAAAAGTATCCACGTTACTTCTTAATGGGAAATGGGATGAATAAAAATATAAATGAAAAGAATAATAACGAATAAATGCTCGACACATATAGGTAATTGTCTTTGAAGAAATATTTATGCTACAGATTAAGAATTAATTTACGCAGATAAGGTCCATTAAATGTCAAAAATGTACACTAAACAAAATGTGACAGGCATTGTGAAGTAGACAGTATAAGTGATTCTGAGAGGCACAGCAAAAGGCAACAAAAAAAGAAGAACGCTTATTCCAAACTGTCAGTAAGGTAGATACGATTCGTATCAGATGTTAAAATCAGCTGTTTTTGTCTGAAAATTTAATGTTAGAAAGTTGAAAAGAGTAGGTATAGCAGCAGATTGGATCCTGATTCTTTCAGATGCAATTTATGGAAAAAATGTATCTGTAGGAGGCCGAATTGTTTTTATTTGCTTACTTTATTAGCAAAAATAGAAATATATTATTTCTGGCACATTGCAAGATGTTCCATCGTTCCTTATAACCGCCGAAAAAAGTGACAGACAAAGATAAGAGAGAGGGAAAAGATGAAATGTCAAATAGAATGATGGCCACCACTTGCTTGAAGTTAGCTACGATTGCGCATTTGTTTAAGCCGTGGCAACACTATTAATATAATTTACTAAACAACCAAGAGTCATTTTCAGTAGCCAAAAGAGTAAAATATCTTCTCACTTATACAAACCGATGACGTACCATTACTTCCCAATCTGAACTGTCATATTTTGTGCCGGCTTCTTTAATTGAATCACCTTTACATTGCCCGCGTTCCACTGCAAGCTATATGAATAGCGGCCATGTCAACCTTCATATAAAAAAAAATTACATTTCACAAAAAGTGCTAGCCGTCGAGCGCTGGCCAGTGGAACGCGGGCATTGTGTGGTTTACCTCCAGTCCCATGCAACAAACAGTGTTGCCATGAAAATATTTTTACAAATCTGCAATCATGACAAAAAAAAATCTGCAGTACAGATTACTATAGAAAAATCTTCCTTCACAATTTTTTTTATTTATGTACCTAACAATAACAAAAAAAACAAAAAAAAAAACACAATCTGAATATGAAAATGACAGCATACAGCGAAATCAAGTGTGCAAAAAATGTTAAAATTTGTTAAAAAGAACAAAATATATTATTGCGGATGCAGACAAAATATGAAACGCAGATTTCTGTTTTTTTTTTTAAAGTCTACACTACAGCAAGGTTTAAAATCTGTAAAATGCAGACAAATCTGCACTTATGGCAACGCTGGCAACAAGAGAACTTTAGGCGACTTCTGTCACTTCAAAGTAAACTCTTAACTGTTTCCACCTTTATTCCTATAGTATCCCAGTCAACTTTCCTGTGACATGTCATTTAACTTTCTTCCTGCGATATTTTCTGACCAGTCTTTCTCAACGCCACTTGGTAGAAAGTTAGCAAACTACAAAATAAATGTGTAAAACAATACACACACCTGGATAATGTATAAATACAAATAAATGTGTGAATATATTTCCACGACAAAATTTTGTGCACTTTAAATTTGCAATGTCCCACCTGCCTTCAAACATGTTTAACAGCGGCGGCGGCGCGCAGTGCAGAATGACATTAAATTTCACTTTCTACATCGCCCGTAAAGATGGCACTGCATTTTCACCACCTAATGGAGTTCTTAAAACATTACGACTACGATTCCTCGCTTTTCTAATCTGAATAAGCTGTCACACGAACTTGTATTAATGCAAGTAGAAAGTTCCATTCGCTCAAACCGCGCTGTCAAACACATTTTATATAGTTCACAGCAACGAAAAAACTAACTAATTTGTTCAAGCAATTATCATCGCTAATCAGATGACTTTTCCCGGGCACAACAATTGCCACACCTGAAAGGCAGCACACTAAACAAACAATTTCACAAAACAATTCAATCCACTATAGTTGACCCTCAGTCAACGAGTCCACTTTCAGGCCTGCCTTCGCGCCGTACACGCATATGCACACAACAAAAGCGGCAGCAACGCACTTAATTTCTCTTCAATTATAGTTGCATAACCTAAAACGAGAAATTAAATAAGAAAATAATGAACGCGAAGAGACTCTTAGCGGTGGCCCTGAAAGTTCGATATTCGAACATAATGAGGGCCCAATTGAGAGCTGAGTCCACTGGAAATTTCCAATGTCATTAACAAACAAGTGCTCGACCAGCAATAGAGTCATTCAATGGATTCCAACAATTTAACTCATCAGCAACCACTTCTATCAAAAAATATTGTCATTGTGACTATGATGATGATGATGGTTATTGCTGCGCATTCACATGCGAATCAAATCGGCCTCGGGCCAACTCATGCCTGGAGTCTGCAGACAATGTGCATCATCATCTAATTGACACCGAGAGTTGTTGTGTGCGGAGAGAAAGTGTGGCTGTGGCCCAGACAAATAATGACGATTTCTGCGCATTGTGTCCAGGTCATGGATCAAGCGCGTCGATGCCTACTCCACTGTAGGGTACCTACATCACGACGCGATATAATTCAAAGTGAGCTACGCTTTCAATTGTCATGCCCACCAATCCACTGTGGATCGTGTTTCTTTGGGAGCGCTATTGTTCCTTTCGATTGTCATGAGATCGGCGGCTTAGTCGTAAAGGGCTGCGCCGCTCATCTGCTTAAATAGAAGATCTTCACATTGCGCAATGATAGCTCTTTCTCTGCGGAATGAGCCCGATGATGGAGCTAAGTAAGCAGAAAAACCCACTACGCTATAAAAGTGATGCGATGCAACGACAACAATTGGCTTTCTCGCGGTATAAGCACTCCGTCTTCAGAGGGAATCATCTAAAGACGCTCACTTACATTCCTTCTGTGCGAGCTGAAGAAAAGTGCCGAAGATTGTTTGCCTTCTTGTCAAAATGATAGCGCATTAGAGGCATGGATGTATCTGCCTTAATTTTATGGAACTATTATTTTCGGAGCGATATTGACGGCAATTTGGTTGAAGAGAGTTATCTCAGGTATTTTCGCAATTACCCGTCCGAAATGGGTCGCGATTTATGTTGTGGAGAACGTGATAGGCGCATTCATTTTTTGTCACGACCGATGCCTCGCACTTATGCTGCCTTTACTTCTTTCAAACCATGTCAATGTTGGGGCAGGCCAGCAATAAAGCAATCTGTCAAGAAGATGACAAAGAACTGCTTGGGTCACTTCGATGCTGAAACCGTATACACTCTCAACGTAAAATGAATAATTCAGGTGATGTTGCCTACAACAACTTTTTTTGAACGGATGTCATCATTTGTATGCCCACAATATTGAATAATTATATACAAACGACCGTGTCTAACTGAAAAGCGATGCATCTTGTGTTTAGCAACCGATACCTCATTTGGATTCGATTTGATAAATGATAAAGGTTAGCTAGACATTATTCTCTTACAATCCATTCCCAAGCTAATAAATCTTAGATTTTAGTTACCACTTTGACTGGCTATTTTGGCAATCACTTTCTGAAATCGAATTGTTTTTAAAGGGAATTTTTGGGTGCGAATTACGAGAACAGATTGGCAGCTAGTCATAATGTTCCACTGCACGCACTTGTGGATGAACCCATATGATGGGTTTAAATTCGAGACCTAGATACCCTCTGATGTGAATTAATTCACCCGTCTGATTGACATTTTGGAAATAAATTGAAATCTCTCTCTTTTTCCCATATAGCTTACTGCTCATTGTTCTCATAGTTCATAATAAACTTGGAATACCTACGTTTCGGTAGCATTTTCAATTTTATGTATACCTACTAGTGGCACTAAATCGGCGATTCCAAAAATTATGCTTATATCACACGTCAAGCGCTTTTCTTGGCATCGTTCATACGCGCATTGAGAATACAAAGAAAATGCAGCCAAAACCATTGCCATCCTCTCTATTACATTTAATAGTTATCCTTGGCCTAATCCTTATTGCCGCAAATAATGGAAGTTAAGTTAATTGACGGCAAAATGTAAAACCAATATTTAAATGTAAATTAATATTATGGCGTTTTTCGATTGAAGACAAGTTCTCAAAAAATTTATAGGTACAGCCATCTAGTACTAAATCAAAATGTTTTTAAAGCAGAGGTAACTTCACTTTCAGAAGCGTCTTTAAAACCGCCTTTGAATTATTCAAATTAAGTCGCGTTAAATCTAGCCCCTTATTTTTGTCAAACTTTCGGAATCAACGTATATATAAATACTAGCTGACCCGACAAACTTCGTTTCGCCCTAATTTGTTAATTTGTTAATAAATTCCGAGCATGCACCAAGCACTTGCTAATTTATGTAATTCGACCAATTAAAATTCTTTATTCAAAAGTTATATTAAATGCAATAGAAATAAATGATGAATAGCAATGTTGATTTTTTTCAATCAAACCGTAATGATTTTGACGTGTCGTCCAACCTTCCACTTTTTCACTAAATTGACAAACATCCATCGATTATCCTTGCAATAAATTATTTATCATAGTGAAAGCGAGACGCACGGGAAATTGAAGTCGCACGAATGGTTAATCGTTCTGAATAAACGAAATCTGCGGGATAAGAGTGTTTGCCTTTGAATTTTCCCCTCAAAATTATCACTTGCATGATATTTGATGTGAGATCCTTCACCATAAATCAAATGCGATCCGTTACAAACTTTCGGTACATTGATGTTGCGCAACAAAATCTTAACTGAGCCGACTTTCAAATCCAAATTATGAAGAGATAAGCCCGGAACATCAAAAGAATTAAAAAATTCAACTGATCCCCATAAAGTTTTTTTCACAACAAAAGGTAGCATTATGCCCTTCCTTCCAACCAAAAATCTTAAAAATCGAACGATCCGTCCCCGAGTTATGAGTGCACATACGGACGTCAGTCTTTTTTATATGTAACTGTAACCACCCGGCTTTGCCCGTACCTTTCGTATTAAATCTTGCTCACATTTCGCAAATTGCTTTATTTGGACAGCGTCCATTAATAATTTTCATTATACAACTTTATAAATAGCGTTTGATTTTATTTTTGAATGGGACGTGCCACAATCCGTTTTCTTATCCCGCTTGTGTTTTTCAAAGTACCACCTATAGGTCAAAAACTATCCGAAATTTAAAACTGGAAGCAACCATATCCATCTACAAAATTTCAATCAACTTGGTAGCGCTGTTTCGGCGATCGGCAACAGCGCCACCTATCAGGTCCAAAAGTATCCTATCCTTCAAGCGGGAACGAAGAATATAAATCTATAAAATTTCATTGAAATCGGGCAATATAATAACTCCGATCGAAGCATCTGTTTTAAACGATATTTATTTTGTTTACATCCTCGTTGACGATATTTGCAGCACGCATTCTGTCAATGTTATGCCAACGCCATAAGGTTACATCAAAAAAGTTTGAATTGTAAAAGCGCTATGGTTACATTAGATATAATTTAATATGGTGGTTAAGTATTCTTAAATTTTCTAATTTTCCGCGCAATTTTCTTAATTTTTTCTTTCATAAGATTTTTCTCCTGACAATAACAAACACAACAAAAAAAATTTAGCGAAATCGGTCCAGCCGTTCACGCGTCATGCCGCGACCAAGGGAAATAGGGATTCATTTTTATATATATAGATTCAACATTGGCACATTTGTTCGAACAGCTTGACTCAATGCGATTCGTTCGAAGTCCATTTCTCGCTCCAGTTCTCGATTAAATGCGTCAAATCAAAGCTTTGTTGCGCATTTCATTCTGACATCTCCAGTTCATTATCCGATGTCACAGTGCGAATTCGATGCAAAATATCGTCGCCCATAATATCATCTTTGTATAATCCAAAGTACCTATCTACTTCATTTCAAAAAGTTACTCAATGTAACATAGTAAACATAATTTATTAGAACAAAGTTTTTAGGTACCTAAGATATTTAAAAAAAAAAAAAGAAAAAACTTCAAAATTGTTGACAACAACAATTTGCTTGGAAAATATTAAAATAATTGACAACAACAATTGCTTTCAAAATTCAAAATATTTTTTTTTTTATTTGAAGTGTCACTTTCTTGATTTCTATCCAGTTAATTTTTTTTCAAAGTGTATTTCCCCATACAAACTTTAATTTTCTAATTTTCCGCGCAATTTTCTTAATTTTTTCAATTTTTCTTTTTTCCTAAACCTTCGCGGGGCAATTACGAACAAATCCGCAGAAGGAAGTATCCAATTTGGTCCCGTCGTTTTCGAGTTTTAAGCATCCGAACAATCCAAGATCCATTTTTATATATATAGATAATAATATAAAAAGTATAAATATAAATTAAAATATAAAAAAAAACAACCGGGCGCCACTTATCAGTGCGGATCGTAAATGCGTTAAGCTGTAATTCGGCCATTACTTAAACAATTAATAAGATGAAAGCTTGTCACATTTCATTAAATCTTCAAATCAACAATTAAAACTACACTAAAACTGAGTTCTCCCATAACATCCAACCTTCAACAACATTCCGTCTCGTGTATAAATTATAGTTTTAATTTTTTTTTTTTGCTTTGCATAACTCCGTGCTCCTAAATTCTACATCGCCCAGATGGCAACAGCAGAAGAATTATAGCGTTTTCGATTACAGAAAAAAAAAAACCGATCTTTCTATGAAAAAAGCAATTCCAGAAGTGTTTTTTCTATGTTTTCTATTTTTCATTGAAAAAAAGATCACTTCGAGGTCAATTCTTAACATGACAGGAGTGTCCAGGATATTTATAAAGAATTGCCCTGAACTCACCAACACACCCTTTTAATAAAAAAATACAAAAATAGCAACAAGTGCTCCAACGAATTTCATTGACAAGAGCATTTCTGAATTTCGGGGCAATTCCCTCGAATCTTCAATAACAAACGCCATTATATTTGTAAAACTCGTTCCAACAGTGACGCGTTCCATTTATCTGCAGAAGTCTAGCACTTAATGTAATAGCCTAAGCGCTGCGGCGGCCGGGTAAAAATACAATTAGTTCTGACAGCTCGCTTTTCCTCAACCCAACGCAGAATTACTCGACAGAAGTCACTTTTTGACACTGTAGTTTGGCATATCTCCGATCATCTAGCAGTCATAGGAACGCGACCTGCAGCTTATAGCACAATTTTTTTTGGAACAATCTAAAAGATAAAATAAATTTGTCATTCTTTTCTTATAGTAAATACCAAATGAAAAAGTAGTATTGATAAAATTTTTTGACAAATTTGCGAAGGCCTTTTTCAAATAAAAAAGGGAAAATCATTTCAAGTTCCTATTCAATCGAGTAAATGTCAAGTAATCTAATCGCGATATTAATTTGGGAGAGATATACCATCCTACAAACGGTATAAAGAATAATTCTGTTTTTCCTCTAAAACAAAATGACTTTCAGAAATGAAAAGACAACATTTTGAGCTGAGTAAATTGGTAATATATATATGCAGTTAAAATGTCTACCTGCAGAACAAGTAATGTAGAACCGGTTTTAGCAAACACTTCCGCTGAAAATACTGCTATTTCGAAGTGAGCCACTAATTAATCATCAGACTATTTAAAAGAAAAAGAACAGCTGAATTTTGACAGGAAATTGCCGATTGAGTAATGCGATTTAAGCACTCCTTTTGCGTTTCTTTACATCTTATCTGTGCATTATTACGGGCAGATTTTCAACGACACGCTGAAGGGTTGATTTGCAATCTTATTCTTAAAGGTTAACCATAATGGGATTATGTGAGCTTAAGCCAAGTGTTTTTTTTTAAATCTCATAAAATAATTTAAATACCACGACATAAAAATTAAATTTATCTGATCATTTCTCCAAGCTGGTAATAGATTTTCAGTTCTTCCTTTACAACGTCTTTTCTCTTTCTCTCTCTCTCTCTTTCTCTTTCTCTTTCTCTTTCTCTTTCTTATCTTCAATATGGGAGAATTGGTGATAATGTACCTAAATTAAAAAACAAAAGCTTAAACGAGCTTAAGAAACGAATGACAGACTCAATTATTGATGGTCATTTATTTACTTGCTCATTTTATCTGAGCTCCTTAGCCTCCTTTCAATAGCGCTTAAGGCTTTGGAAAACACAGTCCAATCACGCGACAGTGCTCGCAATAGCAAACGCACTTTAAGCGTCACCTACGTAACCTTATTAAATCAATTAAGCTTGCCAAATGAATGTCAAGGTGATCATAATCGCTGTCACTCATTACTACGTTTCCACTCAATCTTTTCGGCGATTACTCATAATCACACTGTTTAGCATAAAATGTCTTGTGTTCCATCGAATAAATAGTACGCTTCGGGCGATACCACAAATGTTTAAAATTAGCCATGCCAAAGCTGAGTATTTGGTAGCCCTCGTCTGGACTCTGCTGTGTCGCCCAAGAGTCTCACATTCTTCATTCCGCTGGCTAATAACTAAATTTGTTTTCCCTGAATCCCATTAGCATAATTAATTCAATCTTAAGGCTTCATTAGCCTTTCGGTATAAGAAAAAAAAAAAAAAAAAACACAAGGAACCCAGCCATGCATAGCCAGAATTGAGCAACAAATTTCGGAATTTCTTTCGTGTACACATGCACGGCATACGTAACACTTTCCAGTCAACTGATTCCATAACCGTCATTTTAGTTCAATATGACCAAGTGTGGAGCCGCCACTCTTCAGTCTTGACTTGAGGTTGAGGTATCTAAGCGTCCCACTCGCAGACATATTCTTTATGTGCAACGCATCCTTTACGTGGAATAAAAAGCAGTTGCCATAATATGGCAATAAAATTCCATAAATTTGCGACGTGAGAATCTTCGATGGCACGTCTTCTACGTCGTCGCGTCGTCGTCGTCATCAGCATCAGCGGTCGCTTCACTGTCGGAGTTGGAGTACTATATTCAAATTTAGTTCTTTTTGCCTTCGTCGTTCATTTTTCTACGGAAATTCTTCATTGGTTTTTATGGCTTAATGGTGGACACATGAGAAGATAGAATAGAATTTATGCTTTAAGCACTAGATGGGGGGAAAAAAAAAAAACGTCTGTAACTATCCGGGAAGATTTAATGCCCTTTCGGGTTGCGATAGCGGACTGTGTAGTTCTACACCTTGGAATTTTAATGCCGGCGCTATAAAGATATCTCTTAAATGTTATGCGCACTTTAACGCGATTAATTTGTGTAATTGAGGAAGTCGAACAGATTATGACAATCGATCAAAGGGTTCGCAGTTAATTATAATGGTGCGTCTTTTGAGAGGGCTAATTATTATTAAAAGGATATTGGTGTAATACGAATTCCATGGGAATTAAATATGGATGCCCATAAATCTGACATAAACTTGATCGACGAAAGGAGCAGATAACAAAATGGGAACTATAAAGAAATTAAGCAATTAAACCCTTCGTTGAGGCTGCTTCGTCTTATTGAATACGGGCTGTGCAACGCCCTTTTTCGGAAAGCAATTAATATTTCTCGGTTGAATTCTTAGAATTACTATAGACGGCGGCTTATTTGGGGCGGGTCTTGACTTGAAAAAGGTGCACCGACAAGTTATCACTATCAACTGATCAGCTGAGAATTGATGGACGCGTCTACAAGGTCTACTGTCTGCACCTTCTAATCTTGTCGATGCTAATCAGAAATTTGTTCAACTAAAAACGTTTGGGGCAAGTGCATTTTTATAAATATGTGCAGTTTATTACTTTTTAGACCAGGAGTAGGTACTGCCAGAGCCTAAAGAAGTGGCTGAATGAATGGTTTAGTTTATACCCATTTAGTCCAAGAGTCGAACGCGATATGTGCCTGGGGATAAAAATGAGTAGGATGCGTTGAATGTGCTTCAAAAGTCTGTTGGAAGACATAAGCCAAATCCCCAGGAATACCTACCCATTTTGTGAGATCACTGTTAGAATTATAAATACACTTCTAGCTGACCCGGCCAACTTCGTGCCGCCCAAATTCGTTAATGCGATTATAATAATAATTCCTAGTATGCACTTGCTGTTTCATGTAATTCGGTCAATTCAAGTTCTTTCTGCAAAGTCAAACTGAAGTACATAATATAACAATCTGGTAACAATGTTAAGACTGTCGACATTGCCGCAATGAGTTAGCTGGCCACATACAATTGACCATGGAAATTCAAGATTGAAGCCACACATCGTCGCTTTAAAAGCAAAGTGACATAAGTCGAAATTTGTCATTTTTGAGTTAAGTATACAAAAGTGATCACAATTTTTTTCTTTTTTTTTCTGCCAAAACGGCTTAATTCTATTCCTTCTACTTTCCACGTTTTAAAAAAGTGTCGTTTCGATTTCCACTAAAAATCCCAAAATTTTTTGTTGCAAAATGACATTTTTTTAGTTGTGCGTCGCGATTGGCTGTGTTTTTTTTTTTTTTTTTGTGGCAAAACGGCGTATTGCGAAAAATTTCAAGCGACAAAACGACACTTTTGCAACTCATTTGAAAATAAAAACTTAAAAAACTATCAGATTTTTGGCAAAACGTCATATCTTTTTTTAAATATTTGCCTTTTTGTACAAATTTATATACTATCTGAAAGAGGGAGAAAAATACTTCAATTGTATGTAAACGCACTTTGTATATTGTTTTTAATTAACTAGAAAACAATTTTTTTGTGTGACGCAAAACTTTAAACATCGCTCCTGAAAATCATACATTTTGGACTTATGTCACTTTGCTTTTAAAGCGACGACATGTCCTGCGACTTGTTAATTATTGTCACGTACGTACGGAAAATATAAGGCGCTTAAATACAAACGTCAAATCGTACGGAATATGCATAATCAGCGGAATGATACGAATTCTTACGAATTTTTATTCAATGCCGTTCCTTAACTCGAAAAATTCGTAAAAGAGAGCATCATAGAGAGAGCAAGATATTACCCCTACACTGAGAATCTTACGAATTTTTACTCAATACACTTTTTTGGTGTAAGAATTGGAAAATGTGGTACCTGACATGACAAATTAACACATGGTTTGAAATTTGTTGTCCTGTTTGGCATACCTACTCGTCATCGTTACTCGTGCATATGTTTTCCTTTCCTGCGTATTAAAATGATATCAACAGGTGGACAAATTCAACTGAATGAAGATTCTTTTCGAAAGTGCTGACAAAGTTTTTCCTCCTCCACGAAGGGACGATCTCCTCCACCCTCCACGTAATTTTGAATGCAGTGTTGCTCTTTCCTTTTCTCAGATGCTTGTAGTTCAATCAGTACAAATTCTTCGACATACTGGGACTTACCAAAAAGAAGTTCGATTAACTCCAAAGGACTTTTATCGCACATGTCGTATTGCGGCGAATGCAATACTGACAGTTGACAAACGTCCTTCAATGGCAGAATATTAACGCACCGAAGAAAATTGTATACCTACGAGTGCGGAGGCATAACGAAACGCAGCTCGATTTAAATTAAAAGGTGGTGCACGTGTCCTTTGGTCTTGACGTCGTCGTGGCTCTCACTGCATGATTTGCCTCTAAATGATCGGCACTTTCATTTTGCGAAAACACGTTTTAAGAGGAGGGTAAAATTAGACAATTAGTCAGTTCCGAAGTGCTTGTCATTCCTGTGAATCAGTATTTCCTCCTTTCCGCACAAAATTAAATTTTCAGAAATCCCCAAATTCAACCTCTGAAAGAATGCAATGGTTTTCACATTTAATAATTTTCGGGATTGTAATATATAAAAAATGAGAGTAACATGTCAAACGCGACGGTTCACGTCAAGCACTTGCGCATGTGTGCATGAAAGTTCAACTGGGGGGAATTAGCGCCATCTGTCATTCAACTACATAAATAATTTCGTTCTGTTTTAAAAACGAACGACGACTTAATTATTTGGATATTGATCTGAAAAAAATACTTAAATCGAGATTAAAAAATGGAGGGTTTGGGTGGGAAGGTGAAGATTTGGGGTCATAGATATATTTTGATGCCAGATCAAAAATAAATATAAAAAAAAAAAAACATTTTCGTCAAAATAAGACCAAAAATGTTTTGGACATAGACACCCTAAATATTGTATTAGGTATACCACCGATTCTCATACCTACCATATATACACAAAAAATTTCATAAAAATCGGTCCAGCCGTTTCGGAGGAATACGGCTACAAACACCGTGACACGAGATTTTTAAATATTAGATAAATACAAGTAAAAAAAATAACTTAAATAAAAGCACAATTTTGAAGTTTAACAAATTTGTTAAATCTCCAACTAAGTAGTCGCAGTGGCTTAGTGTTAGTGTGTTGGACTACTAAGCGGGGGGTCTCAGGTTCGAGTCCCGCAAAAACCCAAATTTCAACTTATGGTTTTTTTTCCACTGCGCTACCTCTCGCGAACGTCTGACAAACATCCGAGAGTATAAATGTCTTCCATTCGTTCCAAAAATGAAAAAACTCACACAAAACGAATGGTTGTGAGAAGCTAGGCCTAGGGTCCCTCCGGACCTGTCGCGCCAACTATTTATTTTTTAATTTGTCGGATGAAAAACAAGTGCATCTATTCCATCTTCCTTTCATCATCAGCTCTGTGTTTTATGTACTGTTACTGGCAAAACAATTCATGTGGGTATTTACCTGCGGAAAGTCTCATTTCATTTGGTACATAATTCATAAAAATCGGTCTCAAAATAACGGCACAATCGACAGAAAAAAAACTTGTCGACTAATGATGATTATTTATCAATAATTTCAAAGTCACCACAACCAAGTTCACAGTGAACTTTCATGTACGCGACGCGTGCAAGTTTGTCCCTCCCATTTATTTTCACACGTACTATCCTATCTTCTCGCTCTGAACTGGTGGTCTCTCACACGTAGGGTGTGATTCAATTTCAAATCAGCAGACGCAGTTTGACTTTTTTTCGAATTGCGTGAATCATGATGCTTTGCTGTCTTGACACAATGGAATCGGCGAGTGAAACTCGCACAAACTGTCAAATGTTGAATACGAATAGAATTCATTTTGAGAAATACTACTATGCATATGGACGATGGAGCGTTTCGATGAGTTGGCGGACTTCAAATGGATGTTTCACATCCTCTAAAAGCTTCAAAGGATCCTCCTGGAAAGCAATGTACAGTCGAACCCGTTTAAATGAAATGAGAAAAAAATCGCTACTTTAATTTCAATTTAACCGGGTTTTTCATTTAAACGGGCTTCGGATAACTGAAAAAAAGTACACGGGGACAAATTAAATTGTTCATATAAGCGGGGTTTTCAATGAAACAAATAAGCGGGTCCGACTGTATTCCTTCTTCATCGACACCTTTGGGAGAACTGACTAATCAATTAAGTCGCCACCAGCGACTAGCTATATACGCTGCCAATACCCCTACATCTCAGCTGCAACTAACCTTCATCTAATATCGGACTAGCGTCAAGATTTCAACCAGAACATGGAAACCGCACATCCGCCCAAAAACAATCACCTGTTCCACAGCACGATTCAAAGGAGTGGAACTGATTTCCCCATATACAAGTTGCCCAAGCCCACATTAACTGCCAATGCCAACTAGGCTCACACAATTTGATTGTTGTAGATGCGCACCCAGTCGTCCCCGGTTACACCTCATATTTTGTGTATTTATTTGCAGCGAGTTGCAACTCCATCCGCGCAGCATCATCATCTTATCAGTTCGATCTTCAACCGCGAAATGCATTTCCAGAATCAGGTTAACCTTCACCATTAGCTTCTGGGAAGCCTACACTCGTTCCGCTGCCGACACCCTCTGAAGATTTATATGTACCAAAGGGTAAATTGTACCCGACAATAAAAAACATGTTTCTACGACTGTAAGTCGGTGTGCGCCTCGATATAGAGTTTCCTAGTGTATGGCCTCCAGGAAGAACAACCATTTCTCTTGTTTTTTTTATTGGTAGTTGGAATAGTGCTGCCGCCGCCGCCAATGATGCCCGATGATGCTACTCGTGCAGTGGACTTGAACTATATACAAAGTTGTTAACCGGTCCATGGACGCGCACATGCAATTAAAAACCGCACCCGTGCCACAGAAGAATGGATTCAGCTGGTGGAGCATACGCTATACTCCCGTGTCCACGTCGTCGTGGTGGATACACATATTATAGATTCACTATCAACTGGAGAGCGCTCTTTTGCGGCGCAATCAATTACTCAATGAGGAAGTCATGATGATAATATTAATAGAAGACGCGTGATCGGAGGCTAACGGTTAAGTTAGGTTACTACGGCGAGTTGTGTTTGCAAAACTACCTATGTGGCTGTGGTTGTGGTTGGTCGGTTTTTGTTTTATATCGTAGCTGTGTGTGGCTTGTTCTATTCCTTATGTCTATGCCAATGAACCGAACCACAAAGATTGTTGAAGATTGGGTAACAAGATCGAATGCTGGAATGGCCGGCTCTGGGTTATATTTTGGTGAAAGGTGCAGTGTACAGATTCGGTTTGATGGGAAACTGTTCCTTTGTTTAAGTTAG
Source organism: Cheilosia urbana (assembly GCA_946477585.1). NCBI lineage: Eukaryota > Metazoa > Arthropoda > Insecta > Diptera > Syrphidae > Cheilosia > Cheilosia urbana. The sequence continues at coordinate 8,773,987 of OX297854.1, read as the reverse complement.
GTTAGGGGAGCAGTAGTGTGGCTGAGCTGTCAGTTATTGGAATAATGATTGTGTCGGCAATGGGGGATAGTCGCCAGTGATGTTGAATCAAGTGGATTGCAGTTAAAATCATGTGGGTTTATGACGATGTATGTGTGTGTATATTGGGTTTCTTGACATTTTTTGTGACATACAAAACTTATGTGACACGGACGGCTTTTCTGTCTAAAAGAAGACATATCTTTGTGAATTTGTTAAATTTAAAAATCAAAAACAAAGATTTAATGCAAAGATGTTATCAGCAATGAACAGCATTATTTGATTTCGACCTGAATGAACACCTTTTCAAATTATATCGCAACATACGACAGTCACAACAAAGCTAAACCCTCCAAATAATGTAAATGGGCACATTCAAGAATCTAGTTATCTTAAGTCGACTAGGATTGTCTTTATAAGATGTAACCTGACCGCAAAAACTAGTCTGGTCAGGAATGGCGCTTTTTCTATGTCAACCACAATCACGAACTGTCAATTTAGTACTCAGTCACGAATTCTTTTGACTAGATTCGTTGGCTACCTGTCCATAATCGGCAACTGAAACAGCTGCTCAAATGACCGATTTCAGCCAATCACAACCGAGATACATCTAGTCAGACAGCTGTCAGACTTACTAAAATAGATATTTGAACTTTCCCAATTCTACCCAAACTGTCGAAAGCCTATACTACTATACAAACCGTTAAATTAGGAGAAATCCATGCATATCGTGAATATATTTGGTTTTGGTACACCTTACTCCTGCGGAACACTTTAAGGTTATAAACGAACAACGTTTCATTATAATATTCAATAGACATGTCAACTTAAGAAGAAACCTTGTCAGGTAAAACAAACATCATTGTCTTGACAACAAAAAAAGAAAACAACCAAATAATGTGACTTTCTCGCAATCTACTAATCGTTCCAGCAGACGCCGTTCCATTTTCTAGCGAAATAAATAAGCAAATTTGAGTATATCGAAAAGGCAACCAATGTACGCGTCTAAATTAAGAATGATGAAGGCCCTTAAATAATAAAATCGGTTCATCTCACTATCAAGAATGTACTAGATTCTTAATATTATTATTCCAATATTTAATGTTTGACCAAGCACCAAGGAAGGAACATTTAAAATATCTTCTCCCACAAGCCACAACACCGTTTACGTTTCTAAAATTCCTAAAACTATTCACAGAACATGACTTTACATTCCATCATCTGGAGAACTGTCAAAATTACTGTCAAGCAACTGACTTTTATTACGATTCTTGCAATTGACTTGTAAGAACGTGATGTTCATACGAAATCCGTTTTGACGTTATGCCTGCTCTTTTCTGCACAGAAAAATGTAAGCCCCACCTTACCTACGGTTGTCAACTCTATACTGACTCTGAGTGCATAATTATTCATCCACAAGTTGAGAAAAAAAAATGGAACCTGTGTGACAGACAACGCGCCTCGACGACCGAATAATGATATCCAGTTTGACTTAACCCACGATGACATGAGTTGATGGCCGTATTCAGGTGAGAGAGAACCCACTTTTTCCAAGATTGATGCAAGACCACTCGAATGACCTCAACTGTATTATGATTGGCGACGGCCTTCAATTACTATTGTAAGACAAAGTACAAGTGCGCGAGTAGGTATAAATAATGCGAATTTACCTCGAATGATAGTTGGTCACTCGTTTGATGTTCATTACGATACGAGTAGCTTGGACGTGTTTTTTTTTTTTTTTTTTTGCTATGATCATGAATTTATGAGTGTAGAGTTTTGCAATTACGTCGATTGATCAATGTCAAAAGCGTCCGGAAGTGGCAAACGTATATGCACGCATCCAAATATGGTCTTTATGCGAATGTTCCTCTTTGACAGCTGACATTTATAGCCTTTGGAATGCACGAATATTCATCTAAAACAACATTCCATTACGAAAAAAAGAGGTAAATCAAAAGGCGACTGAAATTCGACACTGAAACTTGATATTCAGCAGGCAAGAACGACATAGTTTTCCCCTTCAGGTGGAATTTTCGACAGCCAGACATTACTCTCGTGCTTAACATAAATTCCATACCTACACAGATTAGTGGCAGGCATATAACGAAAACACGGATACACGGTGGGCCTTTGGGTATAACCACAAGTGCGGTGTCGGGTGTGTGGTGGTCGGATTGCTGTGGTGTGATTTGCGGCCAAAGTGTGATGCAAAGTCGCCAAAATAATAATAATAATATGACTGCTCTCGACTTGGTGTTGTAACTGTAATCTGTAAGTATCCAACACTTATAAGTTAATGCTGTGAGTTATAACCCTTAAGGCCTTTTTTCTACTCTGGTTGGGGGAACGTAGATAGCGCGAAAAATGTCATTACAACCGTCAAGTGCTGATGGAATTTATGACATATGAGTGTTAAAAGTGGTGGCAGTTTTGACACGATTTTTATGCGGTTATTGCTTAAGACTGTGGGGCTGGTTTCAATTTTGAAGTTGATGCCAGGAATGTGATACTAAAGTTGGTAGCGGATTTTTGAATTGAAACTGAACGCGAATCTAGTACTGAATTTGATTGAAAAGAATTTTTCCCAGAGGATAAGACCATTTTTTTACTTAGAGAAAAATCCTTACTTTAAGTCCGGCTTTCACAGAAGGGGGCACTTTTTTTTTTGTTCAAACGTCAAGCTTCAGTTATGGCGTTATTTCTGTTTCTATAACTCATCCTCAAGACCCTTAATTTGCTGCTTGTTACATTGCTGTTTTTCAGTTTTAGACTGCTGGTGTTAAAATGTTGTCTGAGGTTAAAACTAGTCCTCATTTCGCTTTGACAATGCGATCTACAACTTATTCGCTATAGACAGTAAGTTCTAAAATAATTGAAAACTAGATTCGTATATTCAAAGAAAACGCACAAGCTGCGCTTTTTCAGAAATGGAAATGCCACCTCTCCCAGTTGCGATTTAACAAACGAACATATCCAATTCGCACACAAAACAATACCAACAAATCGCATGTGTTCTAGAGTAAACTGGAATATACGGGTATTGGAAATAAATATGTCAAATATGAAACTAGTCAAATTGGAGACGTTCAAGTATCTAGTTAGTAAGCCTTGACGTTTATGGAGGGGTAGCCGATGAATCAGTCATAAAATTTGTGACTGAGTAATAAGTTGACAGTTGGCATATGTGGCTGACGTAAAAAAAGTGACGACCAATTTCATTTTTGATTTCAGGTTACATCTATTCCAGAACAATCTGGTTGACGTAAGATAACTAAATGTTCGAATGAGCCCAATATTCCCAGTCGTTAATAGGTTTAGGTTTGTGTATTTTTTTGGGACAATATTTATTGAATGTCATATTCTTGTCAATGACAACGATTTGTCTCACTGCGACAGAAAATAATGAACCAGTGTTATGGGAACGCGTTGAAAGGCAAATTCTCGAAAACGTGAGAAATACTTTTGTGATTTGGCCGATTTTTGAAAAGTTATCTTGTGAAACAAATTAAGACAAATGTTTTAGGTTTCACGTGGATAAAAAAAAACAGCTTAGTTCTTTTTGTATTCAGAAGCCTAATAATATGTTGTCAATTCTGCAATTCTTAAAAGGGTGTTGCTTTGATTGGTGTTCTCTCAAGTGTCAACCACAACATGATTAATTATGTTGGCTTAAGTAAGTGTCAAAAATGAATGACAATTCACTTAAAACTAGAAAAAAAACACCTGCAATGGCTCATGAACTCTGGTATACCCGCAAATTCAATGTAATTGCTCACTGGCTTAAGCTAGATTACTCCCACGCAATCCTCTGCGTTGTTTTCTCTTTAGCGGTCGAAAGTGCTGTCACTTTTACTACATTTTTAATATAATTGGAATAAATCTTGTACGCTGTAACTATCCTAATAACCTGCCAATCAATTTCGGTGTCCAAAAACCATATACATATATCTTAAATACAGAACATAAACTTGCTTCCACATCTGATCACACCATTTATTTTCTTTATCTGCCTGATACCCTTTTGAAAGCCTTACTTTTTGTATGTAAGAAAGCCCACATGGCGGACTGAAAAACGGCCTACGAGTGTAACTGATTGATTTTTTAAGCACCCTCAAGCTATGGCTAACACATTATAGCCCTGAAACCTAGGTCCGATGTTTTCCGGGCTTACTAATCTATTTTTCAACACCAAATGAATTAGTTTTCAACAAATGAATCAGTGTTTGTTTTAACTTGAGAGGGAATAAACATTTTAGTTGGACTAAGTGGACTTGAGACTTGATTTATTATTTTAAGAGACCATTTAAATACTTCCTCGTAGAATCTGCAAATATAAAGCAAATTTGGCTTCGCAATGTCGCTGCTCAGCTCCTTTGTTCTAAGAAAGCAGTTCCATATATACGCAACATGAATTAATTTTTTCGACTTGTTTGCTCTATTCTTGCAGTCATACGTGAATGCAGTCAACAGCGGTGCCGAAAACATCGAAGAGATACTCTATTCCCCAGAAAGTCAAAAGCAATTGGTACCCGCCGGACCGAGGATCCTTCACCAATCGACAAAGGGTCACAAGACAATTGACACCGAAGACATCGAACAGCGTTGTTTAGCTCAGAAAGACGGAACCTTAGTCACCGAGAAAAAGAACACAACAGAGCACGAGGAAATTTTCGACGAAGAACTGCCCGAAAAGGACGACAATTCAACCGGGAGCAGGGAGAAGATCTACACCACCGTAAGTATAGCCTTAAGTATTCCTGTTCAATTTGAAAACTCTGCCTCCTGTAGGAATCTTCGCAGCGGTTCCACAAGCAACGGGATGAACAAAATGTTGAGTTCGTAGCCGACGGTAAGGTAATAAGTAAAGAGATGCGCTACGCAGCTGAAACGGAACAAATGGAACGCGATGGCGCCCCCGAGCGGCCAGGCGATTGGGACAGTTTGTCGGCCCGAATTCGAAAGGCCAGGAGGGTGCCGAAAACACTGTTGCAACAGCAAAAAGGTAGTTGCCCCATGACCATTTGATCCACACCCCCTATAACCCCTTTTATTTTGCATTAACTTCCCTCACAGAGGCGGCTCTGCTATCTGATCGGAAGGATGCACTTACTAAACGACCATTAGATTTCGACCGAGAGGAGGAGACGCGCAAGGGCGAAACCATGAAATGGCTCGAATCGCACTTTGGCAGCGAATCGACAGCTTCGAATGACTCGCGGGATGAGTACCAGGAGATCGAGCCGACCAAGAAGACCTACTTCAATGTGACCATCAAGTCGAACCCGACAACACCGCCTAATGTGCTGCCGGTTAATCCACCACTCTCTCGTTTGCCCAGTAATGGCGTTGCCAATGGCAAGATTATCGTGGCCGATCATGAGCCCGACAAGGCTAAGAACTACTTTCAGGGAATCTCGAACTGGGCCGACCGAAAGGAGTCCACCCCGAAGCAGTTTGCCACGAAGGCTTTTCGGGATGAGCTACAGGGCACATTGGACTCTCGGAATCGCCTAAGGCAGAATGCCTCCAGGGAGGACCTGTCCTACTATCCCCGGGACAGTGTACCCCGCAACGAGACTTATGTGACGCGCGAGGATATTCTGCAGCAGAAAAGGCAGTACAACTCGCGTAGTGATTTGCGTTTCCGTAGTAGCTCCCGCGAGGATCTGGTCGATCTGAAGAACATTCGTTCGCAAAAGGAAGACTTGGGGTATCTGAGTGGTTCGAGAACTGACGTCCGCTACCACAGGCCGGACTCCAATGACGACAACATCCGCAACTTGAAGAATGCGAAGAACGCCAGCTACTTGAAGAGGGAAGACTCCGGGTACGTGAAAGACTCCAGTGAAGATGTCACGTCCTCCCACATACGGTGCGACGGCGAGGATGACAGTAAGCTAGGAGCCGACAAGTATCATCGCTCAGAGTTGATGATGCAAGATGACTCCGCGTACGTGTCGTACGACAACCGTCTCCCAAAGACACCAGAATTCGTCCAGAGATCTGCATCGCCCGAGCTAGTAGCCCATGAGTCGTCGACCTTGTCCCGGCCGACTGTGCCGCAACGTCGACGCGGCATAGAAAAGAAACTCCGGCAACAGCAGACACCCGTCACAGCACCAGCATTCCACCATCTCGAACGAGACGAACCACCACCAGATTATTCGCCACCGCCACAGAGCCGTTCTGCGTCACCGGCACAAACCCGTTACATAGCACCACCCCCGCCAGCGTTCTCACCCTACACGAACAGCGGCATTAATCCAGCTAACGCGTCGTCAACTGCCAATGGCATTCCGCCACGGAAGCCAAACCAACGCACGCGCTTTGCATCTGAGTCATCGTCGGCAAGTCAACAAGCACGACCCTCGATGTCAACTCAGACAACGCAAACATCCGCGCCGTCTGGCGGTAGCAATGGCAAACAATCATCGACGAAAGTCGGCCAGGTAATTGGAAACTCTTTCCGCAAGTTGGTCGGCAAAATTCGCTCCGCCAGCGCCGAACGAAAGTTCCGAATGAAGTCGAAGAGCAAAAGTCGCGACAAGTCTCCAAACAACGCCGGAACCCCACCAAATGCTGGAGATATGTCCACATACCAGCAGTACAATGTCATCGATAGTCACATCGGTGGCGGTAATGGTGGTGGTGGTGGTGGTGGCGGCCAAGCAGGTAGTAGTACAGCAACAACAACTTCCTCCACACAACAGCACGCGGCTACACAGGGATCCAACACACATCACAGTCAGCTCCAGCAGCGCAACTCAGCGCCCATCAATCGAGAATCGAGCGTCGTTAGTAGCTCGACGACAGTTGGCCGAGAAAGGCCAACCCAAACCGTTAATGGGAATTTGTACGCCAATTCGGGTGACAATCGACGCGGTTCATCAGATCTGGATGCGATGGGTAATCCCAAGCAACGATACTACCTTGGGGAGGATCCCTACGGCGGCAGTTTGTTCGGCAAGGAGAACAAATACGATCCGGGAGCAGCGAGAAGGCTTCGAGAATCTCGTGACACATTGGACTCCACCTATCCCAGGGAGATAAGTGCAACTGGTGGCAGCGGGGCAATTGGAATACCGCCCTCTACCAGCCAATACCATCGGTCTCGTCGCGGTGGCTCGTCGGACGAGAACAGGGAAATCTACGTACAAAGGTGAGCTTCCTCTCCCCCGAGTGTGTCAATGGAATTCTTTTTTGTGTGTACTAACAAATTTTCAAAACGCAAAACTAACCAGCCAGCTTGAGTTATGTGATCAGAAGCAAGCGCCTACAGCGAATAAGCGTACTGAAGGTCAGTGAGTATGCTAATGAGCTGCTATTTGCCAGATACTCGTACATTCCACTCAGCTAGTGACATGTGTTTGTGCGTGCATTTGTTAGCTTAGTTTAGATGTCTGCCCGTACCCGTTCCTTTTGTGGTCTGGCGACATTGTTGACATTTTAATTGAACGCAATCGAGTTGAAAATTTTCGCATTGCAAGCGATCAGGTGCTGCAAAAGTGATCGGATTGATGGAGCACGTTTAGATGCGCAGTAGCTGATGTGAGTAGTGATCGGTGTTCGGTGATCGACCTAGTGTGTTTGAGATTTGTAGGTGTGCCGCCACCGATGCTAAATGAGTGTGCGAGAAAAGTAGCGACAGGCCAGTTCACTGTGTTTAGATGTTTGCCAGTTAATGCGGTCAACATCGTACTTGATGCATCGCTTACGCAGAGTATTTTGATGCAACATTGAATGAAGTACAGCTGTATATAAATTTGAAGTGAGTCGTGCGGCTTAAGCAAAGTGATGTTGAGATCGAGTGTCGGCGAAAAGTGGGCAAAAGGTTTAGGAAATAGCTACAAATGGAGTCAGTTGCTCAACAGAACTTAAAATGGAATCAGGGACAAATAATTGTACCAGTTTGTACTTATTTGGTCAAGTGATTGCAAAGCACTTACGGCTAAAAGGCTTAGGGTACGATTACGCCTACGTTCAGAATTTCTCTTACAGCGAATAAAATTGTTTACTTGACTACATATTAATGCAAATGAACTGGTAGAAGGAAGCGTTCACCAGCGGGAAGTGATGAAACTTAAAATAAAGAATAACAAGTCGAAAGTTATTTTAGTCTCGGTATGCAAATGACAACTCGTGTTTGTGTTGTTATCGTCATGTTCTTGACTTGTTCGGGATTTCTTTTTCCTCTAAAGATATTTAATACTTCCTTCGATTTCTTTGCAAAACATGACGACCGTTAATCCAGAAATATCGTTAATCTGGCTTAAGCCAATGTGTGCAAATATTGGAATCGGATGCTCATAATAGGATAAGGTGAAGCATGTGACTACAGTTTTGTCATTATTGATATTTAAGCCCACGTAATTCTATAATGACAGTTAACACAAAACTATTTAGACAACGGAACTCCCGTAAAGCTTTAGTGACAGCTAAACAATCATTTAGACCTTAGCAGTATGTATTTTTATTGGGTTCCATTTTAAGCGCTCTACTGAGCTTAAGTGGATTTTTTGGTCAATTTTTGACTTAAGCTTAAGCCCACGTAATTCTATTGTGACTAATTCTGTTCTGCATTAAATGTTTCTAAGCTCTACCACAAGTGGTTACAAGTTATCCATCAGCTGTCATTGCGGTCGGGAATAAGTGAAATAACTAGTCGGCTTCAGATTAAATTAGGGCTCGAAATAGAAGCGGTGTTTCAATGAAAGGCCTAGTCTTTGAGTTTTGTTTAATACTATTAAGCCACTTCAAACAAATTTTACTGACGGTCAATGGAACATAAAACGAGATTTTTCTTTCTTTGCATTTTTGGTGGTGCGTGTTTTATAAGTCAGCTGTTCTTAAATTGAAATTTGTGTTTATAAAAATCTATTCAATTCGTGTTAAGATCCATTGCACTGGAAAAATGTAAATATTTATTTATTTTTCACAGACTTGTCGTATCTACAAACGTAAAATAAAACACTTTAAGTTTGACAAATGACAAAGGTTTTGATGTAAGTGAAGTAGGTGTGAATCTCGCTCACTTGTGCTGACTCTAAACTCTTTTGCGGCCAATAGAACATGAAATCTGAGAGCCAGCTGATTTCGAGAGCAGAAAAACTGTTCTGAAACTGCTCTTTCTGTGCCAGTGAAAAACGACATAAAGAAAGACGACGAGAAAAAGTTTGATTTGATTTTGATTCAGGTTACATACATGCAAAGTTATTTAGATCAAAAACAGAGGATTGATTTTCTTGCCCAATGGAAACCGACACTTAAATGATAAGTGTTTAAAGTATAAGAGGGGTTCGCTTGCGCTTGCGATTGCAGTTTGATTTTTATATAAGTTAGTAAATTTGACGCAAACTCTATTGAGGAAACGTGTTGAACCACAAATTTCATTTTTCATAGGCCAGAAGCTAACATCTTTGCATGCTTTTTGCCTAAAAATCAACTAACCAGACTATTGTGCTTGATTGGTGTAAATATTATTTTTAATTAGTTGAATAAAATATAGAAACGAGCTTGGCATTAACATTTCCAGTTGTAACGCTCACCAAAACTGATTCCCATATATCCCCAAGTCAATTCTACTGTCACTTATTGATTTTTCTTTTCAGAAACATCACATCGAGTACCCTAGGTCGGTACCAAAAGAACAACCACCGTATTGGTTCAACGCCCGACTTGAACTACGACTACCGCAGCGCACACACCCTTCCCCGAAAATTGGACTCGCACAGACCGACGCCGGCACCAACACCGGCACAAGTAACAGTCCCCCAACACCATTCGTCAAAAATCAACGTGTCGATTGTAAATCAACTGAAACCTCCACACAATACAGGTCCCGCCAAACCGGCACGCACTTACAAAACCCTCAATCGGAGCAAAAGTTTCAACGTGCACGGCATGAACGGCACCAACGATCCTAGTCCCATCTACATTGAGAAGCTGACTAAAAACAATTACTCCAATAATACCAGCAACATGTACAAGTCAAACCCCCATCTGTATGTGCCAGAGAACGCTCCCCTGCAAAGCGGTCTCAAGAGTCCGTCCATAGTCAATCTAATTAGTCGAAGTCAGAAGGATCTAACACGGATTGATGAGTCAGATCGGCGCTACACCAGCAACCTCGGCGAGAGGCGATTCTCATCGACGGCAGCAACAAATCCAAACAATTACTCTAACGGTGGCGACATAAAGCGAAGCGTATTCCTCGAAGGACTTCGTGATCAAGCACCCGACCTCTATAAGACTCTGCATGGAGACGAACCAGACTTGAGTTCGCCCTCGAGAAATGTGTACAAGTACTCACAGCTGGTGGGTAGGGACAACAATGCATCGCCACTCGGCGGTGGGGGCTCCAGGTCACCTGCAGTCGAAATAATCAGACGCGGTAGCTCGAGCACCGAGGACTACTCAGAAACCTACAAGTATACGACTCGATCGGATGATCCCAATCGGCCAATGGTCACTGACACCGTACAGACTTTCTCGAAGAAGACTGTACCGGCCAAAGACGGGCGAGGCCTGGAGACCATCCAGTCATCGGAGCGACAGAGTGTGACCAAGAGTCATTACCGTGGCGAGCCCATGTCAAATCTCAAGTACATCGACGAACATAAGCGTCGCAGCTCTGGCAATGGCGGCGGTTCGACAATAATTGAAGTACGCCGAAAATAGATTGGTCCCGCTGACAACGCGGGCATAGGAGAGAACATTTTGAAGATTCAAGGAAGCATACAAAACCAAACGGAAAGCAGAAGAATTCAAAATTTTTCTTGGCTTTACTTTCATTTGACACCGCTAGCAAATAAAAATCAAAAGCCATTGTACAAAGTCTAACGACCCTCTAAAACTCAATCGGGCCAATATCTTATTTTTCATTCGGACAACAATTTTTCGTCAGAGTTTTTTTTTCTTTTTCTTGTGATTGGCAAGTTTTATACTTTTGGAACTTGTGCGTATAGTTTTTTTGTACTTGCTTGGGTCTGTCAGAGTTTTTTACTTCTTTCAAGTGTTTTGTTGACCATCTGTCAGAGGTTTTCACGATGATGCTGGCTGAGAAGACACTTAACATAAATGGTTGCCATTTCTGTTTTTCTTTATTTTTTTTTTTTTATTTTTTATGTATAATTCTAATATGACCCATCGATCGCCATACATTGTATTCAGTTTTTTATTTTGTTTTTCTTGTCGTGCAACGTAACCATTACACGAATAACAATTTGTTGGTCATCATATTGTTTCCTAATGAGCACGCTCTGCAGAAAATAGGAACCGTTTAAATTCAGCACCAGCCGTAATGAATATAGTTATGTACCCTATAACCAGTCGTAATCTAAAAGTATATTTGACGATCTTAACTTTTGTAATCCATTAGTTTTTTTTTTTTTAATATTTTTAAAACGAAAGTTAAATATTAACACGTAACACGTAATTATGGTAGTTCCCATTGTTTTTTCTTTCTTAATTTTAATATTAGACTCGTACGTTTATTGTAGTTTTAATTGGAAAGTAATTTAACCAACAATTTTTCGTCATGAGAATGCATAATACATTTGTTTCTTTTATTTAAGAGAATTTATAATTAAAAATTACATTAATAAATATTTAATAAAAACAAAGTTACAGAACGACTAAATAATAATAAATAAAAAACAACAAGAATTTTTAAAGTGCCAAATGTTTAGAGTTTTATTTCCTAGAACGCGGACTGGAGGCTTTGAATTTGCGGAAAGTCAAAACTACAAGAACGTGAAGGCGAAAGCAAGTACTTATAAGTATGCCGAAGCCGATGCCGATTTTAAGTTGGAGGGCAGTAGCTCAAAAGCATAACCAAATAAATTTTGTCTGCGTTTTTGCAAATAAATATATTATTTAAATAGTTATTTTCACATGGCCAAAGTGTGATTTTGCACTTGATTTTTAAAAACCAAAACCTTAACAAAATCCCAGAAAGATCGGTGCAACAAACTCTAGGCCTGTTTGGTTGATCATCTGTCACAGTAATTGAAATAGGCGAACGCCCAATAAAACAGTTCCAGTCACTTTTATGTGTGAATAAAATTTTTGATTTGTTTAACATTCTCCTAGTTTCCTCTCGCTGAAAGTGAAAGCAGCGGAAAACAGTATACCAGAACAACCAGAAAAGCTCCAATGTAAATTTGAGTACCATAACTTTAAGCGTTATACTTCACTTTGCTTTGCTGAGATTGGTGTTCAATAAAACACGCTCATCAATGTTTAGAATCTGTTAAGATCCGTTGCGGATGTTCGTGAACTGACTAACGTCAAATAAATTGATTTTCTTTGATAGTTTAATGTCATTATTGTTACCGCTGACGTGAAGAAAACCCAATTTTTAAGTATAGAACAAAACTAAAAATAAAGTTTATTTATTAAATTCAATGGCGATTACAAATAAACTTTACCTAAAAATTATAGGTATTTTTTCTCTATCGTTTCTTCCTCCGCGGTAAGTTATTTATTTTTCTTCCAAAAAAGTCCCAGTGTCGTTCTTTTATAAGAATTTATCGAAGTGTCATCGTGGATTGTCGATGGGTGCGTTCAGCATCTGACGTCCACTCAGCTTTTAAATTTCGTCAGCAACACTTCTCCCCCCCGGTGAGGCGGCTGCTATGCATGATGTATCTGCTGCTGCTTCACCTTCATTTGACTTGCTGACATCCAGCACTGCCAGTTTCACTACCGGGCGATCATACACCCCACTTGCGGTTCTGACTGTGGCTCTTCTTATTTGACCATCCTTCGCCTTCACCGTGTTGACAACGATTCCTTTAGGCCAGGAACTCCTTGGAAGATTCTCATCGACAATTATGACCACATCACCCTCTGCGACGTTCCTTACGGGCTGAAACCATTTGGTTCTCCGGGTGAGGGTTGGCAGATATTCCCGGATCCAGCGCCGCCAAAACATGTTCGATAATTGCTGAGCAACTCTCCAGCTTTTGCGAAGAAGATCCTTTTCGTTGAACGTTCCTGGTGGTTTACTGCCGCTCGATGACCCAAGCAAAAAATGGTTAGGTGTCAACGCTTCTGCATCGGCTGTCTCTAGAGCAACGTAGGTCAGTGGGCGCGAGTTAACTATGCCCTCAATTTCAATCAGAACGGAGCGCAATGACTCTTCTTCCAAACGCTGATTCCTGGTGATTTCCTTTAGAACACCTTTAACCGTTCCAATCAGCCTTTCCCAGCACCCTCCCATGTGAGGCGCTGCTGGTGGATTAAAGAACCACTTGGTTTCAGCACTTGTAAACGTGCTCTGAACGACGTCACTGTTCATCTCATGGAACGCTTCGCGAAGCTCCTTCTCGGCTCCCTTTAGGTTAGTCCCGTTGTCCGAATAAATTTCCCTTGGAGTGCCTCGCCTCGACATAAAATTTCTGACGCACATAATGCACGAGTCTGAAGTGAGACTATGTGCCACTTCAATATGAATTGCTCTTATAGTCAAACACGTGAATAGGACTCCCCAGCGTTTTTCCACTTTTCTTCCGGATTTAATCAGGATCGGTCCAAAATAATCGATTCCTGTAAACGAGAAAGGTCTTACATATGCCGATAATCTTGCCTCAGGAAGTGGAGCCATCTGGGGTTTCGCTGGTACTGCTCGATCATTTCGACATTGCTGACATCTTCTGCATACGGATCTCAATAGTCGTCTCAAGCTTGGAATCCAAAACATTTGACGCATCTCATTGATCACGGTTTCTTGACATCGATGATGAAAACGAGTGTGGAAATCGTAGACTAACAAAGAAGTTATGTAGTGGTCTTTCGGCATGATTATTGGTCGTTTGGTATCTTCTTCAACACACCAGGCACCATCAATCCTTCCCTTTAACCGCAGCAGTCCATCGTCGTCAAGGTAAGGTGAACATTTAAATAGGGAACTCCCTTTGGGAACAATCTTGTTGTTCTTTAGTACTACCAATTCGCTTGCATACCTTTCCTTCTGTGCCATATGTAAGAGGTATGTTTGCGATCGTTGAAGCTCGTCCGATGACAACGTCTTACTGACGCGTCTAGTCCTTTTGGAATTTACGTTGTTTGAAAACCGAAAAACCCATGCCATTGAACGAAGCAAACGACGCCAAGATGAAAATCTAGACACTTCTATTAAGGGTTCAGCATCGTGTCCAACCGTCTGCAACAGGAACTGTGGTCGTACTTCCTCATTCTGAATTTCAGGTTCTTTATCAATCGGGACCGGCCAGTCCCTCTCTTCATCGTAGAGAAACTCAGGACCTTTGAACCACTTCTCGTCTTGATGGAATGTTGGTGTCCTATTCCATTTTGTGGCAAGGTCGGCAACGTTAAGCTTTGTCGGGACCCATCGCCACTCCTCCTGCACCGTAAGTTCCAATATTTCAACGACCCGGAACATAACAAATGGTTTATATCTCTTGGCGTCTGATCGCAGCCAGCAGAGAACATTCCTCGAATCGGTCCATAGAAATCTCTTCTGGATCTTAAAAGTATGGCTCTTTTCAATTGCCTTTGCCAATCTGGATCCAATCAGAGCGGCCTGCAGTTCTAGCCTTGGAATCGATAAAGGCTTAAGTGGTGCCACCTTTGACTTTGCACCAACGAGTACACAGTCCACTGAGCTTCCATTCACAAATCTGAAGTATGCCACTGCTGCCATGGCATTCTCACTCGCATCCACAAAGACGTGCAACTGGACCAACGCCTCCTTGTTGAAACCTTCAGGCAAGTAGCACCTCTGGATTCGCACATCTTCAACCCTTGGCAGCAGGACACGCCAACTTTCCCATTTGGTCTGTAGGTTGGTTGGAATTATTTCATCCCATCCTATTGCTGACTTCCACACCTCCTGCAGAAGGATCTTAATCTTGACTAGATAAAACGACAGAAATCCCAGGGGGTCGTAGATCGACATTAGCACTCGCAGAAGTTCACGCTTCGTTGGCATTCGCTGTCCTTTCAAAACATCTTCATGAGCCTTTGTGAATTTCAGCGAGAAGGTAAAGATATCGTCTGAAGTGTTCCACCAGAGTCCCAAAACCTTTGCCGTGCATTTCGTTTCTTCAGGATGTTCTTGAAATGTTTTTCCTTTACGTTCAGGTTGATCGAGTGCTTGCAGAACCTCCTTAGAATTTGACAGCCAGTTTCGGATATTAAACCCTGCTCTAGAGTGTATATATTTGACTTCATTTGCTAGACGGATTGCTTCCTCAACTGTGTCCACACTATCCAGTAGATCGTCCACATAATGATGCTGAATAATTGCTTCCGATGCTCTGGGAAAGTCAAGTGCAAACTCCCTTGCATTCGTATTTTTCACATATTGAGCAATACTCGGGGAGCATGTTGCCCCAAACGTTAGCACCTGCATTACGTAGACATCTGGCTTACGGTTAGTATCCCCATCACGCCACAAGAACCTCTGCGAGTTCTGATCCTCCTCTCGTACGCCAATCTGATGGAACATTTCTGCAATGTCACCGGCAATCGCTATTCGTCTTGTTCGAAACCCATGCAGTACTTCAGTTAATACTCTTAACTCGTCTGGCCCTTTCAACAGCATGTTATTTAGTGACACTCCTTGTGTGGAAGCGGCTGCATCCCATACTAATCGTAGCTTTCCTGGTTTATTTTGGTTTCTTACAATAAATATTGGTAGATACCAAGTCTTTGTGTTAAAATCATTAACCTCCTGCTCACTTAACTTCCTTGCATATCGTTTCACAACCAAATCCTTTATCTGCTCACCGATTATTTCACACAAAGAAGTATCAACCGTCATCTTCTTCTCCAAACATTTAAGCCTTTTCAAAGCCATTGAAAAGCTATCAGGCAGAACTACGTCATCATAACGCCATAACAATCCAGTACTGAACGAGTTACCTTGTCGCCTAACAGTTGTACTAAGAATACTTTTAGCGCGTACCTCTTCAGCTGACTCAATGTGTCTCCTGCTAATTCCATGCTCCTCAAGTATGAAGTGCTGCCGAACCATCTCGTGAAGATCCTTATTACAATCACAAGCTTCGTATGCGTGATACACTCCATTCACCTTGGCATCCTTAACGCAGCTCCCGCTGACACACCAACCCAGCCGAGTCTTCATTGCAACTGGATCATTCCATCCCCCTTCTCTGATTCGTTGTGGCAACAATAGTCTTTGGTTATTAATTCCAATTAATATTCCACATTTCGCATCTTTGTATGACTGTAGGGGTACACCGTTAAAATATGAGTACTTACGATTCATTTCCTCTTGATCCACGGATTGTACCGGCAGAGCTAGCCGTTTAACTGTGCGCACATCTCTAAGCCAGTATTTTGTCAGCTCAACACCTTCATATCTTGCAGATATCTCTAGAGGAACAATCTTAGATTCCTCTTCCAAGCGCGTAGTATCCGCAGTCCATTTCAAACATAATGGTTTGTTTACTCCTTTCAGTCCTAGATTGTCTGCGAAGCTTTCCTCCACCAACGTTAGCGACGATCCACTGTCCAAGAAGGCATACGTTTCGACAGACCTTCCATTTCCATGAAGGACCACTGGCACAATGTTAAAGAGCGTATTCGTACCATTGGCTTGCTGATGAGCATGATGATTGCCATCAACAGTCGGCATCGGCTGATGAAGCACTTCTTGATAGTTGTGCAAAGTTGGATGGTGAAAGTATACACAGCCGTTGACTCCGCATGCGCGTGCCGCTCGACATCGGAAACGTTTCGGATGCCCTAAACATACCTCACATACACCTTTCTCTCTCAGCAGCTCCCACCTCTGGTACAAAGTCAACTGTCTAAAATGTTCGCATTCAGCCAACTTGTGACCTTGGTCACAGAGATAACATCCTCTTCTTGGCTGGTTGGGTTGCGTTCTCCTTCTTGGTGTCCGGTCTTCGGTGTGTGTATGTAAGGATATTTGTCGTCTCTCATTTCTCCCGTCTATTACTGCACACGATGTCGTAACGGTACTTGCGGCCTCTGCCACACCATACAACCATTTGCTAAACTGCGTTAGGTCTTGTTCCTTTTGTCCATTATGCAACGCCCAATTCAGCTTAATTGATGCTGGCAGCTTATCAACCAGTTCTTGAAGCAATGTTGGATCACTAAGATGGTTTGTTAATCCAGATGCCTCAATCGTACATTGCAGACTTCGTACAGATAGAGCGTACTGTATGATGGTGTCCAACCGATCTGCTTTCGGTTGTGGTTCCGCTCGTATTTTCTTAAGCATAGTATGGACTATGTATGCTGGTCTACCATACAACATGCGCAGCTCCGAAATTATTTCGGGAACTGTTGATGGCAACATAAGACGTGAACCCACTGCTCTAAGTGCACTGCCCTTTAATGCCCGTTGCAGCCTGCATAAATTTTCCTCTTGAGAAAAGCCACACAACTTTGTGCTATTCTCATAGCTGCTTATAAATAGCGGCCACTCTTCCGGGTTTCCAGAGAACACTGGCAGTTCTTTTGCCAAAACTTGCCGCGCTGCAATTTGACGCTGGTCCAGCGAAATAGGTTCGTTAACAGCTGCAGATAGTTCCTTGAGTTTAACCTCTTTTTTTTGAACGCCCTCTTCCGCTTTTGTTTCCTTCGCAGTTGTATGTTTTTCGTCATTAATCCATTCTGCTACTCGGTCTCTTGCTAAGCTTCTGTCGTCTTGCAAGTCCTCTTCTTCCTCTTCTTCTTCCAATGCAAGTATCTCGTACTTCTTGCGAAGGTATTCGTCATCTAATTTCTTTTGTTCATTTAGGCGAAGCATCTCTAGTTTCAGCATTCGCTTACTTCTACTCGTGGACGCAACTGACCGCCTACTAACACTCAGCCTTTCTGACGGTTGATTCAAATCAATGACTCTTGACTGTGTCCTTACGGATGCACTATCGCGACACTCCTTTTCAGCTGCACTCTGGTTCCGAACAGTAGCGTTGAGTTTGCTGCAGGCAATGCACTCAAAACTCGTCTCCGCTACACCAGCATCCACTCCAGCACAGCTGAAATGCTGCCATTTTTGGCATCCATCGCATTGCACCATATCTTCGGCGTCATTATTCCTTTTACAAGAGATACAATCTCCTTTTCCCTGGCGCTTCGACATCTCAAAATGGAGGCCACTATAATTTTTAGAAATGTTACCGCTGACGTGAAGAAAACCCAATTTTTAAGTATAGAACAAAACTAAAAATAAAGTTTATTTATTAAATTCAATGGCGATTACAAATAAACTTTACCTAAAAATTATAGGTATTTTTTCTCTATCGTTTCTTCCTCCGCGGTAAGTTATTTATTTTTCTTCCAAAAAAGTCCCAGTGTCGTTCTTTTATAAGAATTTATCGAAGTGTCATCGTGGATTGTCGATGGGTGCGTTCAGCATCTGACGTCCACTCAGCTTTTAAATTTCGTCAGCAACAATTATATTAACCCATGCTGACTTACTGGATGAGTCATCTAATGGGAACCTATATTAGCTGTATGCAGTATACATGCATCCCTAATTATTGCTTGTTCCCCACAGGACCATTACAGGTTAAGTTTTAAGTTATTGATTATCAAATGTATTATCACTTTTCCCAATGTCTGCTGATATTCAAATTGCGAACTGCTATCGAGCTGGATAGTTTAAAGCATACAATTGCCTTAGTACCTACTTCTAAAATGCGTCCTGACTATAAATCGAGTAAAGTTTTTTTTTTTTATATTATTTATTCCGGGCACGAGTCACCGACATATTAGTTTGAATACAACTGCCACTTTATTGAAAAGGCGCCATTTGCATCTACCGGAAATTAAATGAATCTCTCTCTATTGGTCAGTAGGTGAACTATTAGCTTTTCCCTGACAGCTGAAAATTCTCATTTCTTAAGAGATATTAATAAATGTAAATGGAGTTTTATTAGAATAATTTGATTTTCGTAAATGTGTGGAATCATTTAATAGATTGAGAACTGACTAAAACACATTTAAGCACTCTTAATATATTAAGACTGGGTACGTACCTACCCCAAGCATTCCGTAAGCATCCATAGCGGAATTTTCATACAAAGGTTACGTTCAATATTCTAGTTTAGTAAGTCTGACAGCTGGCTGACTTGATTATTCTCTGTTTTAATGGCCTAGATCGGTCACTACCAATAAACATTATCAGTTTTTTTAGTTGACGTTTATGCAGGGGTAGACAATGAATGGCCGCGTGCTACTGCCCGCTATATGAATAGCAGCATGTCAAACTACATGTAAAAAAAATTGACAGTTCACCATCTGTCGTAGACGTCTAGTACTTTTTCGTGAAATGTCACTTTTTTTTATATGGAGTTTGACATGCCACCTATTAATCTAGCGGACAGTGAGACGCGAGCAATCTTGTCATGAATTTCTTGTGTGAGTACTAAATAGACAGTTCGTTTATGTGGCTGACTAGGAAAAGTGGCGTTACCTACCGACCAATCTAGTTTTAGCGTTCAAGATACGTCTAGTACAAGCCAATCTAGCCGACAAAATTGGTACTACATAGAATTTTTAATGTGCCCAATTTATCTCTCATATGAGGGGTACCCCTCGTGAAATCCGATGCAACTGGTCTTGTGTCATTGTAAAAGTGCACTTTTTTTCGCACTATAACAATAAAATATACTGACTTTCGCTACACTTTCTCAATTTATCTATACCTTGACTCTATTGTTACCGAAAAATATAACAGAGTAGCCTTATCAAGCTGACAGTTGTTAATTCCTGTGTGCAGCTATCGGACAAAAATAAAGAGAATAAAAAACAAAAGTAAGCGCCGCGGAAAGGAAAATGATAATTTACATAGTTATTAGTTAACCTTATTTTGTTTGCAGCATCTTCCAATAAACATTGAAGTGTTTTTTTCTCAGTCGCTTTTTTTCGTCATAGTAAACAATTAAAATCATATTTTTCATTTTCCGAAAAGTTTTAACGTTTTTTTTCACAACAAATGTCAATTGTGAAAATGGATCTTTCATTTGTTTCAGTTTTGCTGATGTTGAAAAGTGTGTTCACGATCTGATAAAAAAAAAAAAAACAAAAAAACATCGCAATTTTTACTGTTAAGCCTGGTATGCACCTCTCCACAAACGAAATATCCCATACAAAAGTGACACAACGAAATCATGAACGAAAAATTCCGCTCTCCTTTTCGTTTTGTAGTACGCAGCTGCTGCGAAATGATGGCGGAAAAGTAGGTAGTTGTAGTAGATTGCTTGGTACAATTCTCCACTCTTTTTTCGCACACGTTTATTGTCCGGGACATTCTTTGCTTGCGGAAATTTGGCATTTGTGCTGCAGTGTTGCCAGCTTTCATAAGAGGGTGGAGTCAAATTGAGAAATTTTGAAGACGAAAATATCCAAACTCAAATATGAAAATTAAAACTGCATATTTTTTGGTAATTTTAATTAAAAAAAAAAAACAATACAAACTCGTAATTGAGAGCTTTTTTTTAGTTTCCATTTTGCAATATTATTAACAAAAAAAAAAAAAAAACAAAAACAGCGAGTTTTTATATTAAACTACTTCGAAATGGGTTGGTATAAATGTGTGAAAACCAATTGCAATGAATTTCCGGCGCAAGTGAAAAATATGTTTTTTTGCGGCCAACAAAAAGAAACCAAATTCGGATTTAATGTTCCATTTGGCAGCAAATCTGAAATCTCAGATCAAAATCTGAAATGCCTAATAATCGAAAAAGACAACTGTTTAGAAAGTTTTAGTTATACGAAAAAAGTACGTTCACAATGAAATGATTATAAATTTCTAAGGATCCTGAAAATCGCAAAACTTTAAATAAAGTGAATAGCGTAAATTACTATAGATCCGAAATGACAATTTTAAGGAGCCAAATTGGAAATAAATAGCCAGTGATGGTAACACTGCTACTTGTGTATCAGCTGATGGAAATCTACACAAATTATTTTCCGCTGCCTTTTCGCAGACGTTTCGCTGTCCATTTGGAGACCACCGGAAAATTTCGTTTGTGAAGAGGTGCATACCACGCTTTACACCGAATTCTGTTCGGTAAGGTTAACGGAAGTGAATGTCCATAACCTCCATAATTTTAAATTGAGATTTCAAAACAAACATAACTTATTTCTAAATTGTTCAATTCAACAAGAAAATATTACTGACTAACTAAAGAAATCTGAATAAAAGAGCAATGAGTGCACAAGTTAATAAAATAGCAAACGTTAGAGAGCAATCAGAAGTTTGACGCCCATGCAGCTTTACCGGGACATATCTTTTGTGCAGAGTTAAATTAATTAATAAACTAGAAACTATCCTCCTGGATACACTATTTATTGTACGATAATTTGATTTTGTTTTTTGTGATCAATTCAAACAAACCGTTTCATAGATTTTACAACTCAATTAGGTATGTTTGTTTGTAGAATTATTAACTGCTGGTTGAATTATTGACTCTATTCCCCACTAGGCATCGCAAATAGCAACTAGATCTATCAACCGCCATTTTTCTGACGCCATATTCATTGACAGATGCTGTGTCCAAACTAAAAAGCCGTGAGTGCGAATTCATTTTTTTTTCCTCTAAAGAGAAATAATTGCAAATAAAAACAGTTAATTTTTGTTCGTCCGGAAACGTTTAACAAATCTTGTAAATATATATTTACCTGCAGAAATAGTTTTATCAGCAAAACCTTAATAAAAACAATTCCAATATCTGAAAATGTCTGGCATAGCAATTGCTCGGCTCGGTGAAGAAAGAAAAGCGTGGCGCAAGGACCATCCATTTGTGAGTTTTGTTCATTCTTGTAACAAATTGGGGAAAATGAAATTGTAAAATTTTGCATGTTTTATGTTTTTTTAGGGTTTTGTAGCCAGACCCACAAAGAATCCCGATGGAACATTGAATCTTATGGTTTGGGAATGTGCAATTCCCGGAAAGAAGGGGGTAAGTTTCAAACTGATTTTTTTTTTTTTTTTTTCGCTTTTGTGTTGACCTAAAGTGGTTGCATGGAAATTGTTGCGATTTGCGGCAGTTGAAAGTGAAAATCTGGAAAAAAAATTTCACAATAAAAACCGGATGTTTTTGCGCTAAAAACGCGTTGCGAAAAAAGCAGCACATAATAATAATGCACATTGCTGAGTAATCTGAATAAGTGTCAATCAGTTGACGCGGGTGTACAATTTCGTAATCTACTTTCGAACTGTGTGGTTCATATCTTGCGGCGCCGACATAGATTTCGTAGTTATTGTTGTGTGCTTACGATTTGATCATATTTTTCAGAAAGGGTTAATTTAAATTTAATTGTATGAACGGCATAATTCCATGCGAAGCAAGATAAGAGCATCAGCTGTTTGATGTTTTTTAAGCGCCTGCTAGTTTTTTGTATTGGACGAATGATTATTGAAATGAGTTGAATTAAGTTAATGTCGATATTACACAAAAGGTTTGGCTATTAACGATGGAAAGCAATCAATTTTACTCTTCATACTGCTATGCCACCAAAATGTTGCGAAACTGCTGATATTTCTAGGCTATTTCGGTTTACCGCCCGAGGAGGCATTGGCGTTCTGCCATAGTAACAATCAAAGTAAATCTTAGAAGGATATAATAAAAGAGAAGTAGTTTTCGAATGGGCGAATGGGGCCTTTTTGCAATTGGTAACCAGCATCGATCCACCAGATTTGGACATGCGCACACTCCATGCGTTTTACTAAGAGTTTTTCAGCGCTTCTAACCTGAAATATTATCGGACAACTAGGTGGACAGTATGTAAAAGCGTAAATAGTGTTTATCCACCATTACCGGGATAAAAACGCTTTGTGAATTGGGTCCCCTCAGCCAGCGAAACGAACCCAATCTCCATCCCTGCCGCAACAACCTTTTGTTGTCCCAGAAACTCATAATCCGAAACAATAAGTAGGGCGTTTCAATTCGATATAGACTGTTTTCGCGCATGTTTTCTTTTTAGAACGAGCTTTTTTTAAGCGCGTTTCATCATCAACATCGAATTTATATTGTCTAATCTATATTCAGACTCCCTGGGAAGGTGGCTTGTATAAACTACGCATGATCTTCAAAGATGACTATCCGACCAGTCCTCCCAAGTGCAAATTTGAGCCACCTCTATTCCATCCAAATGTTTATCCATCAGGCACAGTTTGTTTGTCGCTTTTAGACGAAGAGAAAGATTGGCGCCCCGCTATCACTATCAAACAAATCCTCCTCGGCATCCAAGACCTTTTGAACGAGCCAAACATCAAGGATCCCGCGCAGGCAGAAGCTTATACCATATATTGGTAAGTGTTTACCAATTGCTCGTTAAAAACTCCCATGTACTTACCTTTATCTCTCTTTGCAGCCAAAACCGTTTGGAATACGAAAAGCGCGTTCGAGCACAGGCCAGAGCTATGGCAGCAACTGAATAAATATTTTTAAACTAAATACATTTAATTTCAGGAGTATTCCTTTTAATGTTGAAGGACTACTCTAAAGCAAACATATAATAATAAATAAACGAAAAAAAAAAAACTTTAATTACCAATACACAAATTTATTTCTTCTTGATGTTGAATTCGGAATGACAAAATACAAAACAGACACAAGAACAAACAAAAAGCCAACCACCTTATTTAACACTGTAAATTATCATGCGATTGTCAAAAATGTTGTGTATCCTCCTCACACCTCACGCTATAGAATAAAACGTTTGTTTCAGTAAATTTGGAAAGTGCCCTCCACTTATTGAATCGAAGGGAATTGGTATATATAATGTTTAATGTATGTAGGATTTTGATCCGTAACCTATTTTTTACTTTCAAATAAAGTTTTAAGATAATTTGATGTCACTTAAAGTTGTGTATGGATTATTGAAGAGTTTACTTGCACGTGCGCCAATTTTCTGAAGTGAAAAGCGTTCTTAACCCCAAAGTATGATAGCATACACTTCATGAATGTAACGGCACTGGGCCGTACTAATAACAAATTTTTAGCCTCATTTTTTAATTTACGGAAGCTCACAATTGCGAACTTTGTATGGAAAAAGAAGGCCACTGTGACGAACTACTAAAATTTAAAGTCGAAACTAAAAATGTTTATTCGTAAGAGCCTGTCTTCCTGTACCTGTTGCAGTATAGTTTTCTGTGTTAAAAGAAGGGAGAATATTTAACCATTACCGTCGTTCAGCAGTATTTTTAGTGAATAACTGGTTCGACCGGCTGCCAGGACAACTCTGACCCAACTCCGCTCGGGATGGTGTCACATACTATAGAACTTCAGGTCTTACTTGGACCCCCATTGAAAACAAATGCCCAAACTGCAACGGATTGCCGCACGATGTACAATACCTTTCCAACTGTCCAGCAAAACCAACCGCATTAACCCTAGAAATGCAGTGGACCCACCCACATCGGCCCCATACTCCATTCCTCGGACCTAGAACCAGAGACGACTGACGAAGTGACGAATGAAGCTGCAATAACAACAACCGGCTGCTCTTAGAATCAGAATCACTTTCCTTATCCACTGTAAAGCAGTGACCGCTCTTGTCTAATTGAATACTACGAGTATTTCCCGTAGAAATGGATAAAAAACCATCACAAGCAGTTAATGGCCAGTGTGGTCACTGATGTGATCGTCGATACCGATAAAAAAATATTAAAGTCGTACAGAGGTTTTCGGTTTAGGTACCCTGTTTTTGTGAGCAATTATCGTGTCGATTTTAATCGCAATACCTATCCATTCAAATCGAAGCACTCTGCCCATGGTCAAACACCTCAACTGCGAATCAACATGACGTTAAATTTAACTCTGGCGTTTTTCATTTATGATCCAAGAGAATTGCCCTATTCGATGAAATTCGTTGGAGAACTTTTGCAACAGTAAAAAGACACCATGCACATCATACATAAGTTTGATTTGTTTATTTGTTTTGTGTAGGTTAAGTGAATATTTCGGTGGAGCAATGTAAAATAATTTGATTAAAGTTAACTGTACGCTTGTTTTCATATTTTGGGACCACAAAGTCCAAAATTTGTTCCTAACAAAACGACAAACATTGCAATCAGAGACAATACTATACTACTGTCTATTGTATTCACGTCTATCACAGAATCCGTCGTACTCGGAATTTTGCTACGAACCCCGAAAGAACTATCACAACAGAGAATCCTTCGTAGGGGACATTTTTGCTACTTTCGAAATTCGTAGAACGTGGTATATTCAGTGATACCACTTTCTACGAATTTCAAAATTCCCCTACGACGGATTCTGTAACAGTTCTTTCGGGGTTCGTATCAAAATTCCAAGTACGACGGATTCTGTGATAGACGTGGTTGTCTCTGATTGCAATCTCACATTTGGCAAGTCTCCACACTTTTGGTGAGTTTCAGGTTATTTTTTTTTTTAAATATTCCGGACTCTTCTGACGTAGGTATTAAGAATAGGCCTGGAAGTGCATGATGAAACATAAAAACATAGAAAAAAGCACGTCGAGATTCCTTCTTTTTCTCAATCGAAAATACTATTAAGAGCAAATTGTTGGTAGGAGCCAGCCATTACATTCAAAGCCGCAATGACGAGCTCGTCCTCCAGCCGTTGATAAATTCTATTTTATTAAAACAAAAGCCACAAAAGTCCGATTATTTTGTTCTATCTTTTGCATTCCCTTATCCCTTTCGCCTAACACTGCGAGATCCAATAAAGCACCTCCCATATTACGAAAATACTGTTGTAATGTTATTTCAACATCAAATCTTTAGAAAAAAAAAAAAAAACATTGAAGTTGTCCTTCACAAATCTATTTAAATCCTTTATTCTCAAATGTAAAAATAAAATTGATCTTCTAGCTAGGTTTTTGACTAAAATACACGCGTATGCGCCTCCAAAAAACGTTTATGAATCTTCAACAAAATAATACAGTTGCATTTGACACAGACACGAATTACTCGTTATAAAAATAGCACCTGCTTACATCTAAACACTTATGAATAATATCTTCGTCTATGCATATTTGGTGTAGTCGAAAAATGTTGGAAACAGTGAAGAAGAATCAAATGATTGAATTTATATCGGCTTCAACTTGACAATCTGCATAATATGGATGTAAGTACTAATGAAAAGAGAACTACAAGACGCCTCCATTTGGTAAACTTTGTATTTCGACAGATGTAAAACGATAAAAAAAAAAAATAATAACAATCAGGTATTCTACTGATTAACATAGCACACACGCAGTTTACAAATGCTACTTAAATCGAGTTAGAAGAGCAGGAACATAACACAAATATTTACAAGTCACACGCTAGGGCAATATGATCAGACGACGGATCTACGAGAGTTTCTCAATGTATTGCGAGTTAAAGAAAAGGACGGTTATGGTTATGTCGTCACGGTAAAGACGCACCACATCCTGCGGCAGCGACAGGTAGTATGATATCTTCGAGTGTTCAATGCCATAGTCCGTGCTGCCGAGAGCGTTGCGGATTAGATGAGTTGCTGAATTTTGATCGATCGGCTTGCGCTTGCGTCCAGCTCTGATAGGGAATGAACTGATTAGTAGGCATTTTAGTGACCGCCTTGATCTACTTACTTGCGTTGTGCCAAAATCTCTGAAATCTCGTTTAGGGTTACATCACCCTCAGGCAGTTTAAGCGGCTCCAAAGTTTTCTTCGACATTATATGTTCGCCCACCAGGCTGACAACCTGCATCGGCGACAGGAAATCCCACAGTCCGTCGCTGGCTATCACTAGAAATTTGTCGGCCGCTGTGAGTTCATGATTTACAATGTCAGGCTTTGCAGTCAAGTACGGTGGTGTATGGTAGTGTGGCGGCATGTACATCTGCCCTAAATTGGCCACCACGTGCTTTTGCATGATTTCGGTGCTCCACTTGTAACGGAAATCACCATAAGCGCGTAGTGGCGCTAATTGTCCGAGTAGCCGTTCATTCCTTATTACAGTTTCCGCCTCAGATGGTGGATGTTGTGCTAAGATTCGCTTTACCTCGGGCAAGTTATCGGTGTTGTGTTCTTGGGAGAGTTTCTTTGACATCCACTGTCCAGTATCGGTGAGATAGCCAAGAACAGCAGCGCAGTCTCCCGTGCTGGCAACATGAACGTTGCGACCTTCTACGTGAGCCACGCATGCAACAGCCCCTACAAACGCATTTCATATAAATTCGCTGATGACTTCAACAAGTCCAACTCACCAGACATAGCCACTGCCATTGTAGTCCGAACATTAGTGTGTTTTAGCGCCTCTTCTGACAAATCAGAATCTAGCTGCATGCACGCCTTGTCTATGGCCTTCTCTAGCACCATATCGGTATCTACGATGTCGTTCACATACCGCGCAAAACTCTCCTCGTAGATGTGTTGGATCTCCTTTACGAAGTCTACCTGTGAAGTGAGAGGTTAGTGTCATTCGCATACCCAAACATCTCTTGTAGGACAAACACTATCATTGTGGCACTTGAGAAACGACTGACTCGTACACCCCTTGGATATTTCTTGCCGTAACGTTGACCGATCTATGACTCCGGCTGCAATGTACCGTAATAATCTTTTTGAGATTACTTGAGAGCATGCTGGCCCCGCGTGCCCATCGAAAATACCACATATGAAGGCTAGATAGAGGTAATCGAAATTGGGTTAGTGACCTTGACACACAGAGAAGGACCCTCTTCCTTACCATTTTTATGAATGAAACTAGCTTCGGTTCGTGTATCCTCGACTGGTTTATTTGACGCTAATTGATTTGACTCGTATCCCATGAGCGGACTTTCTCCATCAGCAAATTTATGCGAAAATTCATTCTCACGCAGTATTCGGTTGACCTTAGATGAGGTCGGTAAATATAAATAGAGAAAACAAATCACAAAATGTCATTGTAAACAAGTCTAGAAAGAGCAATTTACGAGAGGACATTAAAATGTTGTGGCCTACTTACATCATATGGCGACAATTGAGGCAATTGCTGAAGACGATTTGATGTTATGGAGAATTCCCGGGTTGTTGTTACGCAGTAGCGTATATTGAAAAGTACATTTCTCAGCTGAAATGTTAACATCGGGGAACAGTGGAAAACGTACTGTGTGGGGACGATGACAGCAGCAGTTTTGACGGTGATTAAATGACAAAAATCAACGGTTTCACAGCTATTTATTGTTTCTATCAATTCGGAAACTATAATCGCTATTTTGTTAATTATTTTCGGGAGCAATTCTTGTGTATTCTAACGAGATTTTAATTTTTCTCACACACGTTCGACCCAAGGAAAACCTAGTTGATGGTTTTCCACGAGTGGGAGAATGTGACAGTTTGTAAAAGTCATATGACTAGTCGAAACTTTAGGGTGGATATGTAAGCCGAATGTCGGCAATGTAGTAAACGTGTAAAAGTGAAAAGCAAATATAAATTACCTAACTTTTATGTGGTATTCGTTTGGGCGCTCTCAGATCACTTTTTTTGCTCTCAGATCACTTTTTATGTTCGTTTGGTACAAAAAAAATCAATCTTTTTCAGATTTCAGATCACTTTTGCGAATCTAGATATTTTCTCAGATTTACCAACACAAGTGCGTTTGAGTTTGACAACTCGTGGAGGGCGTTTAGGTTTTCGTGAATTTGTTCTACTGCAAAGAAAGGCATTGCATGGGGTGAATCTATTTTTGTTAATTGGTTATGTATAGGAATATTTAAAAATCAATCGAGACGCAAATTTCTAATGTTTTAATTTAAAATTTAACCAGTGAATGGATAACTGTTTGAAAAGTGTTGAAGGCTACACATATTCGAATCGCACGAATATTATCACAAAAAAGAGCAAGTGACGTTTTTATGTTCGATTAGCCACACGAAATCTGAAATCTGAGAGTAAATCTGAAGAAGCCCAAACGAATACCACATTAATATGCATAATAATTGACAAGCAAAGTGTAAGGTCGGTTTCAGAAATGAATGATAAAAAGAGATGGATATCTTTCGTATTTTTATCGCCCCAAAAACCCATTTTGCTTACATTAGGCGTGTTTTTTTGAGCTTCGATCTCAGCAAAGCAAAGCAAAGTAGGATTTTCAGCATGCGATTACAACAACTACGCCCTACTTGACACTTCGAGGAATCACAGTAGTTGTTGTAATTGCGTGCTGAAAATCCTACTTTACTTTGCTTTGCTGAGTTCGAAGCTCAAAAAAACAGGCCTATTGTTGTTTTTGTAATTTCAACCCCCGTCTGTGAATTCGTGTGTGGTAAAAAAAACAATCATCTTGCTTTTATGGGCATCGCGGTGTTTAATTGTTCTATGTTTCGTATGCACATTAGATAACACCGTATCCAATTCTTGAAATCACATACTAGAAAAGAAATGAGCAAATGTGCATGAATTCATGAATTTTTCTGGAAAACAGCTTTTAGGCAGCGGCCTTTCCACTTGGCAAAAGAAAAAAATTAATTTTTTTCATGTTCGATTTGACAAAAAAATCAATGTTTTTTTTTGATCAGCCGCACTTTTGAGAGGTCTCGATATTTTCTCAGATTAGCATATATTTTGACTAAAGCTAATTTCAGACTGTATGCCAATTATGCATATGAATGCCAACAGGCAAATGACCAAAATGTCATTATTATCAAAGCTGTATATATTATATTACCGACTATAATGACCAAAATTACCAATACCAATATGGTAATATTTGCCTTGATGGTCATTTAAGGCATTTGTTATTTTTCACCCAAAGTTGTGAGCAGAGACAGTACTGAGACCCCCAACTCACGATCCTCTTGCCGCTGGCCCCCTCAGTTTTTTCTCAAATTCGCCATTACTTTGTTTTCCTATCGGTGTTATGTCAATTTAGAATCCGTGTGACATATAAAAACATACAAAAAATATAAAATCAAATGCTGCCAACCGCTACCAACCATGGGGGAATGTGATAGAGTTCGGGAATACGACATTTTAAGATAATAGAACGCTATTGGTTGATTATTATAAATTTTCAAAAGTCGGTTAATATAATTTGTTTGGTTAATAATACTATCTAAATGAGTTGTTTTATATACTAGAAACATATTAGGACAAACATTGTTGTGTATTCTCCGCTTTTGAATATCACTAACTTCGATTTCACGAGTGATTTTTTCTTAAATAACTGAAGAAAAATTGCTCAAAATGTTTTTATTTTCTTACAACCATTCTATAAATAGTTAAATAAAAAGTTGACGCAACAGGTCTGGAGAGGCCCTAGGCCTAGCTTCTCACAACCATTTGTTTTGTGTGAGTTTTTCATTTTTGGAACGAATGGAAGGGATCTACAGTTTTATGCCGACTCCAAACGGCTAATTGAGAAGCTCTTACAAGACATTTATACTCTCGGATGTTTGTCAGACGTTCGCGAGAGGTGCGCAGCGGAAAAAACCCTAAGTCGGAATTGGGTTTTTGCGGGATTCGAACCTGGGACTCCCGCATAGTAGTCCAACACACTAACCACTAAGCTACTGCGACTACAACCATTCTGCAGTAATATAATAAAATATTTATGAAAAATCATAAATATTTTCAGAAAAAGTGCACTTATTCCTAAAATAAAATGCTATTCACGCGCAACGAATAATTTCAAAATTATCGGTCAAAATCAGCCTATAGTCATAATGTGGAATTTAGGTCATTAGAGCATTATGAGATAAGCCCATTTCATTGTATGACCATATTTTGACAGGAGAACTGTCAGAAATTCTCATTTTATGACTACTTGACTTACAGTCTAATCTTAACTTAACACTAGGCCTGTTTTTTTGAACTTCGATCTCAACAAAGCAAAGTAATGTAAGATTTTCAGCACGCATTTGCAACAACTACTGTGATTCCTCGAAGTGTCAAGTAGAGCGTAGTTGTTGTAATTGCGTGCTGAAAATCCTACTTTACTTTGCTTTGCTTAGATCGAAGCTCAAAAAAACGCGCTTACTAATGTTTATGACACAAATCAAAATCTGATATGTATCTGAAAAGCCAAATCGAAAACGACTTGAGTCAACTATTATTATAATAATAAAAAAAATGTACCACCTTATCCCCTACACTGCCATACCTAGGCCCTCTATATTCCATCATCTACGATTTTCTCTGTAGCACAAACTTGCGTAGTAGATTTCGCGTGGAAAATCCAATGGTCTATTACATTTTAAAAAATAATGTACACCTGTTTCTGTCATAATTTTCGAGGGTGTTTATATTTTTTCTCCAACTATTTGTGCAGAAAACTTATTTAAAACCAGTGATTTGTAAAATATAACTAACCAAATTCGATGCTAAAATAATTTCCAATCATTATTCTGCCAATTTCAAGTGAATTACACGCGATAAAGAGTGCGAAAAAATGATATGATAAATACGTTTGTGGATTTTTCCCATTTTTCTTTCTGTTCATTTTCATTTCCTTCTTCCCCCACAAATTATCGAGATGTTTACCATTCGAGGTAATTATAAGAGAAAAATTCGACTTTTCCAAAATTGCAATAGACTGTGAAGTGATTTTTGTGTGAAATTCAGTGTTTGGAAGAAATCTGTAGCGCTTTTCTTAAGTTTTTCCGTGGCCATCGTTGCAATCGTATTCGCCCTGTTTCAGACACCTAGCAGTCGTAATGTGAAAGCTGGATAGAAAGTTTTTCAGTGCATGCCCTCCCCCCCTGCCCTTGGTGAGCAGGCAGCACTTTACACCAATAGCACCTTCGTCGTTGCTCCTCTTTTTTTTTTTTTCCTCTGTTTTTCTGTGGTTTGGTTTGGGTTTTCAATTTTTTTTTTTTTTTTTTGCTACTGATGGTCGTCAATTTTATATTTGTGGCGAAAATGCGGGGCTTAAAGTGGAAATTTGTCTGCATAATTAATGTTTTATGCATGTGCGCTGCTGCGAATGTTTCTGTGTGTAATATTCGGGTAAATCATTGATGCATTTCATAAATAATTTAGGAAATGCACGTATTTTGGAAACTAGGCGATCGGTGAGCAGTTAACAATGCAGGAGATGCAATTTACACTGGAAACGGATGGTGATTGAAAGTGTGGCTTTCGTTGGTTAATAGTTTGTTGTTGCAATCAGTAATTGGTTTGATTTGGTGTTTGTAGTTAAAACCGCTTTATTATGTAAAAGGTAAAAGCGAGCGAGTGAAGCAAAAGACTTAAGGTGGTCACGGTCAGTGCAGACTTGTATTTTTGGTTTGTTGAGTTGGCTTATGGAATGCGTGGCTGGGATGTTTCTATTGACGGAGCTGCAATCAAAGTGTGGATTAACAACTTCAATTGGAAAACATGCAGTCTTGAATGGTCAAGATAACTTTAAAGTCAAGGAAATCGCTCATTGTGATTGATGGTATTGATCATCCATATGCGTCCACCCAATCCTTACACCAAACCAAAAATGGAAAGTGTTTGTACTCATTTGATGTGGTTACCACCAAAAACCTTTTTCAAAGAAGTTGTTTCCTAAATCTAAAGTCAAGACGCTGCGCACCCTCCAGTCACACCCGTGGAGGCAGAGGTAGTTGAAAGTTGAAAGTGCGTTCCCATTAGTTTTCCACACGACCCTTTTAACATCCTGCGTAGAATAAATGCGAATTTGATATGCTTTTAGCACGGGCTCTACGAAAGTATTTGTTTTACTTGTTTACTTGTTTTTGATTCTAACCTTTTATTTAAATAGGGCACTCACTTGCCCGTTGTTTTCAACGATTTTCAACCTCAGTGTTTAGCGATTCATGGAACTTTTGGCATTCCTTTTGTAACATTTTTTCTTCCCCTTGGTACCTAAATAATCGTTGAGCTTGTCGAATATTTCCGACACTCTGCCTACCACCCACCAAATGATTTCACAAAGTTTGTTACAGTGTTTTTATTTATATTTTCTTTTCTTTTTCTTCCCAGTGCGCTTTCGTTGACATGAATATAATTCGCTAATCAAATTAGGCGGAGGAGGGTTGCAGTAGGAGTTTGGACATATAGTTACCATCCATTCTGCATCTGAATCTCTTGCCGCCACACAAAATCCACGTTTGCCGCGCGAGACATCACACGACATATAGGCAAACACATCTCAAAATAATAAAGAAAATCAAAAGAATCAAAATGGGCGCCACAACATCGTCCGACTACCCGATGCCATCGACATCGGGAATGCAATCTTCATCTGGTCTGGCCGGCAGCAGTGGTGGGCCCAGTGGTGGTCCGCATTTTCGTGAGCAGCGTCGCAAACGAGTGACCGGATTCGCGACACTCAAACGAAAATTTATACGACGCCGACGATCTTCTAAAGCCTGTGATCATGCGAGGGTATTACGTGACTTTGTCTCCGATTGGAGTCCATTAGAATTGGCAGCACTTTGCGAGGAATATGAAGCTTTGGCTGCACTGAAAGATCTGTCAGTGCAGGCAGAGCTGGCTCGACCACCGGCGACTACATTTAAACAGGATCTCGCAAACCTGTTTGATATGAAGACATGCACCGATTGTGATCTAGTGTTTCGTGGAACAATCTTTCCCGTACATCGGTCGATTCTGTCATCACGCTGCTCATACTTCCGAGACTTGCTGGCCGGATGTCCAGGCTTTGGGGCGCGTATTTGCCTCGAGCTGCCGTCTTCGCCGATTGACGTACAAATGTTCTCATCACTGCTGCGGTACTTGTATACCGGTGATCTTTGCCCACACGATCCGAGTATCGATATAAATCTTTTGCGACAGCTGGGCGATGATTTCGGCACTCCAAATCCACTGGAACACGATCTGAGATACTTGCTTGAGACCGGAGACTATGCCGACGCAGCATTGGTGTTCACTTCAGAAGGCAACGACTATCATCGGCCCGATTCGGGCAGTTCGGAGTACGGTTTCAGACCGAAGTTAGAGCTGCCCTGCCACAAAGCCATTCTGAGTGCTCGTTCACCGTTCTTTCGTAATCTCATTCAGCGGCGGACGCGCAATGTGGACGAATACACGGAGCGTGCGCTGCATGTGCCAACGCGTATAGTGCTAGACGAAACTGTGATCCCGAAACGATATGCTCGTGTGCTGTTACATGCCATTTACTTGGATACTGTCGATCTGACGCTGATACTGCGAGGTGCCGGCAGTGGCAACAGTGCCGGCAGTTTGGGTGAAGTACACGCATTGACTCACACTGGACGAGCGCGTCCCACCCCGCTCGAGGAAGCAATGGAGTTGTATCAGATAGGGCGCTTCTTAGAGTTGGACATTCTGGCGCAGGGATGCGAAGATCTGATACTGGAGTGGTTATCACTGGATACGTTACCGACTGTGTTAAAATGGGGCAATCAACCGCACGGTTCCGCCTGGGTGTTTCGCCAGGCGTGTCAATACTTACGTGAGGAATTCTCTGCGGTCATATCATCACCAGTTCTCCACCAGCTAGACAAGACGCAGTTGATCTGCGCTCTACAGAGTAACTTTTTGCAAGCTTCCGAACTCGAAGTGCTTCAGGCGGTTCTCAAATGGGGCGAACAGGAGCTAATTCGCCGCATGGAGGATCGTGAGCCAAACCTGTTGAGCCACACCGCGCATTCGGTAACGCGGAAAGGTGTGAAGAAGCGAGACCTCAGCGACGTCGAACTGAGAGAGATTCTATCCGAGCTACTGCCTCTGGTGCGAATGGATCATGTACTCCCGCCAAATAGTGAAATACTCTGCCAGGCAATACGGCGAGGGCTTGTCAGCACTCCGCCGTCGCACATGATTGGCGACGAGCGAGAGAATCTTCGCGTGAACGCATGGATTCGTGGTGGCAAGAACCAAGGACTCTTTGTGCGACCGCGTCTCTTTATGCCATACTTCGAGGAGGTAAAAGCACTTCTGGAAGATCGAATGGCTGCTTCGCATCACGTCGAACTGCTGCGTATGCGTCGGTCACGTCACTTGCCTGACATCCCCGACACTCTCTACATGGTATCCCGAATGAATGCGGCCGCAGGCGGTGGTGTAGGCACTGCATCAGGCCCCGACAATATAGACATGCTAGCTGCAGCTGCAGCCATTCCCCCACCCGACGGGCCTACAATGACGGCGATGTTCAAGCGCGAACACAAACTGCGACAGTCGCCCATGTGCCAACGGGCACTGCTACTTCCACTCTCCTCCAAGCACGAAATCAATCGCCAGATTCGACTACGAGTAGTTCGCGAATTCAACTTGCCCGATCCAGTTTCAGAGTTGTTGGAGAGCTCGTTGAGCAGCCAAGGTGGTGGGGATGAGGTTGCTGCCAACAATACGACACAAACTGACGATATGGGCGACGACGATCAGACACCACCGCCATCGCCAGCACTGGCTGGCGGCAACGATGCCTCATCAGTACAAAATAATCTGCCATGTTACAGTCGAAACATGACATTTCCACGACAGCACTTGAGCGTCGGCCCTGGCCATCACATTGGCGGTGCTGGAGGTGGCGTAGGTATGAGCGGTGGTAGTAGTTATGGATCGAGACACTCCTCCGCCCACAGAGGTGATCTGCCTGCGTTGATAACCGAGGGTGATTATCGACAATTTGCTCCGATGACTGACGGTGTCGACGGAGCGAACGGATGTGACGGTGGCCACTTGTCTGACATGATGCCCGATGTGGCGATGGCAACGGCGTCGCTGGGACAGTTGCATTTAGCCGGCGAGCCACCCGATAGTCTGCAATTGGACCTGGGCGATGGACCGAGTCATATAATGGGCGCAGCTGGACCAATTGGATTGCGGGGACTGCAGGTGAGTTTTTGGAAAATGTTACCCCTTTAAGGCCAGTACTGTTTGCGAGCCTCTGCAAATTCAAGTATCACTAATCAGAGGTCAGATTCTGTAGGGCAAAAATGTTGAAACGAATGATTTGGTCTAAATTCCAGAAGTAAATCGTTCGTGCACTCGAACACGTTTTAATGTTTCGCCTTACAGAATGCTGAACCCAGTTTTCCCATACCATTTACGAATCTTCATTGGCAAAGCCTTTATGTTGTTCCGCTTGTCCCGTCGCATGCTACGCTGCAATTCTTTCGTCTTTATTCGGTATTGGGGCTCTACTATTCCTCGGTACGCAATGCGCAACGTCTAATATGCCATCTACCGACACGTCATTCATCCCAATTACATGATCTATGATTGGCGGACGTTAGCAATTACTGTTTGTGCAATTGGACAGTAGCATGGTAGCAGTAGCAGCTACTAAAAGATGCGGTGAAGTCAAAACAAAATTGAATCTCTCTCGTTTTAAATATCTCAGTTCTTGTCGACAGCTCCCCTGAATTTCAAATTAATTTCAAGCACTGCAACCTTAAAGCTCACAATTTAGAATCATTTCTTGTCGTTTTCATAAATTTAGCACCAACTGCCGCCAAGCAACTACCACCATTTTATGCAGCGTTCAGATTCACCATTCGATGTTCTTCGTCAAGGTCAACCATCACCGGCACCGCCGCAGGGGACATACAATTCAGGACCACCAAGATATTTATAGAGTTTGAGAGTGGCCCCCGATGAGGGCCTTTATTTTAGCATGCCTTTTTGAAAAGAAAAACACAAAAAAAAAAAACAAATAAAACAACAAAAAACACAAAAAAAAAAATGTTATAAATAATTTTAGAAAAAAAAAAAAAAAACGATTTTCAAATTCAAGCTAAAATAAAGCGAACAAAAGAAACAAACTTAAATTTATAAATATTAATTATATACGTTAATAATTAATTAAACATAAATTGTAAACAACCGATGATAATATTTATTAATTACTTGCAAACAAAAATTCAACAAATATTACTTATAGAGTATATACATATATGGAGTATATTTCAACAAGAAAACAAAATCAAATTCAAAGCGCACGATGAAAAGCAAATGAAGAAATCAATAAGAACTAACAAAGTAAAAGCAATTGTAAAAAAAAGCTCGTGTTTATTATGAAATATGATATTCGCGTACGACAGTGTTTCTGTTTCGTTTCCCTATTGTTTTTTGATTAAGAGAGATCCTTTTGTACAAACTGAGGAGTTGCCTTGGTGTACTGTTTTAAAATCGCTCGCGCGCACTGATTTGCTTCCGTTGGAACTCTAAAGTTTAAGAAATAATAACAAATTAAAACACAACCAAATTACAAAGACATTTTACATAATTAGAAAGTTACATAAGGAATACGTTATTTTCTTAAGTAAATGTGCGAATGACAGAACAAGTTTACGAAAAACGATTTTTTATTTTGCCTGCCTGCTGATTTATGAAATACTGAAACGAAGAGTGCAATACGATTTTTGCCAAGCAGAATTTTTATTTAAAAAAAAAGAAAGGAAGAAAAATTAATACAACAATAAACTTTACTAAGCACAGTTTTTGAACCGTTCTAAACTCTCATGTACAATAAATGAACGCAGAGTGCACTAAATTGCGCTTTTATGAATTTTTCTATTCTCAGTACTGATTATTTTAATATTATTGCATCGACTCGCACTATATTTTACTATTTGAGCATTTTGCCGAAAATTATTTGTATTGAATTTTATTGAATATAACTTTACGCGATTTGGTATTGGTAGGTATTTTAGAATGTAAGCGTGATAATTTCTCTCGTTCAAGTAGTTGGCCATCGCGAATGCTTGTCAATGGTGAGGTGAGGGTCTAGCACGCTTTTGGGGAAATTCATTCATCTTCAAGCATCCGAAAAGCAGATGTTTATAAATCAATTAGTGGGGTGGTAGTAAAACTGGTCACATGATATTTCAGCTGCTTTCATTTTTTTAGACAGCAAAAATTGTATTTGGCATAGGCACAAATACTCCGGAGACTAAAAGTCGAAATTAAAAATCTTTAATGATAAGGTACGATATTAACCTCAAAAACTGGGGATGCTACATCAAATACGTCATAAAACTCTACTAGATCACCTTTATCTTCTTCGACAAACTCTTTTATCAGAGGCATTCGGCCCTCCATCCGTCGGAACGGAAACGCATCCGCAACGCATACTCCTTCGGAGGCTCAAATTGCATTCGAGGTGTCTGACTTCGGAAGAAAAATAAACAATTGCGATGGCGCACCGCACCGCACTGTAAATCGTATCTAAACAAATTTCGCAACCAATTTCTGTCGGAGGTAATTGAAACTTAGCTGTCAAAACTTTAACAAAAATATGCACTTCATCGCAATTCGCCGATAAGCGTTACGAAATGTCGGAACAATTTGCCAAACAGAACGAAGAATATCTCGCGGCGCAAATCCTCCGAATCGTTTAAGATCGGAGAATTTTCCGTTCCGATGTATACCTCGCTAGGACCGATTTTAATGTATCCAAAAATTTCAGTGGGGGCAATACCCCCATATATTTGGCTTAATACAAGCTAAAACTAACTAAGCTGCCCGACTAAAGTTGATTATTGGTTACGCCGAACTAGATTTTCATGGCTCCACAATGGCTAGTTGGATTTATCGTCGATTGCAAACAAAACCAGTCGAGTAAGATTTAATTTCGGCACGATAAAGTAGCACTTGGCTTTTTAACTTAAATAATTGCATCGCAGTATCATTTCGGAGTTCAGGTTAAATTTAATGTACTCACGATAGCGAAATTTTTCTTTATAAAACTGTTAAAAAAAAGTGGTCATTGCGCGAAACGTCATAACCTGAAGGATGCGATCATGCCATTTCGATTTAATTTTTTTCTCCGACCTATTGCCTGCCAAGGACTCAACAGTCAACAGCCCTTTAGATTTGCCTCAAAAATAAGACACAGAAACGATAGGTTGTGAGAAGCTGGGCATAGGGTCCTACACGCACAATTAACCGTCAAAGAGGGCTCTAAAAGGGTTGAAAAAAGTTGAAAGTCATGTTACCCAGGGTATACCCTCTAGTCTTGGAAACGAAATTTTAACATTTTCTCGATATCCGAAGCAATAATAGGAACTCTCATTTCAACAGATAATATCCACCAAAAGTTGTTTTCTTACTTATAAACGAAAGAGTATATCCAACTCATTTACAGTTCGATAAACGTATTGGCGAGCATTCCAAGGTTAGCATAATGTAATAGGCACCCATTTGAGGATTATTATTCTAGTCTATGAACACTTTCCTTAGAGAGGACATTTAACAGCAGCTTGCATTTGTAGGTGACCTGTCTTTTAGAATTCACCCCGAATTCCACTTGTACAGTTCTGGTTTCAATATATGCAATCATCCTCTTCGCAATTATCACGCTCCATCTAAACCAAATTAAGTTAACACACTTCTTTTTTTAATAACTGAATCTCACACTCTCTCGCTTTCTCTTGAGATAGTTAAAAATAAATCAAACTTTTATTCACCTCATTAATTTTACTCTCGCAATCATTTGGAGAACACAAACGAACGCACATACGGAACGCGTTACGAAAAGTCAAACACACGACTTACCAATATTGTTGGTCATTATTAATGACAAACATTTTTAATACAACTAAAAATGAAAACAAACAAAAAAGAATCCATTCGTGATGCACAACGACCATTCGAAAAGTAATATGAAAGAATTTTCATTTTAAGCTCTTAAACAACATTTTAGACAAGATAAGTGAATGAAATAATAATTTATTCTTCTTTAAGTATACATATACTCATTACAATTAAAAACAATATAAATACGCCCAATATAATAAATACAAAAAAATATAGTAAAACAAATAAAACAAAAGAAAAATAAACCATCAATCGTTTAAGTGTAAAATAAAATTGATAATTATTTGTTTGACTTTATTCCCGATAGACTGCTAAGTTTTACATTTACATATGTTACTGTAATCATAATTAATTGTGTTAATAGTTTTTAATTCGGATATTAAATAACGAAGGGAAGATGATATTTTTTTATTATTTTTGCGTTTGTTTGTATTTTGAGTTGTACGTCTACATTTACATAATTTTACATCAGAAATAGGATTTATTTTTAGTTCTCTAATTTACCTACTATAAATGTTTGTTTAATATAGTTTTCATATATCGATACCTATTAATTTATTAATTTAAATGAAGTAATATATAAATATATACATACATTATATATTTACCGTAGCTATACATTAATGAAATAAAAACAAAATTATCCTTATCGCATATTTGTAATTGTTATTTACAAGTAAATAGAAGATATAAAAGAGAGTAAATTATTATAAGATAAGCGACAGAGGATATATAGTATTTATGAGAACAAATTAAAACAAAATTAGAAAACAAATATTATTATAAATTATAAAATAAACGGATATAAATAAAAACAAAAGAATGACAAGAAAAAGAAGACGTTTCACAATGTTGTGTTTAAACATTAAACTGGCTTTATTTTCTGAAGGCATGTTGGGCTATATGCTGAAACGGTGACCAGAGTAAAGTGCATCTCTATTACTAGGCGGCGGTCATGGTTAAGTGGATTGAGTGTCAGTCTTGAATAAGAAACGAACTAGTGTTTGGACCAAAAAAGGAAGCGCTACGGGTTTATTTAAAAAAATATGCATCATAGCAGCTGTATTGAGATATACTACGGAAATGCCAAGAAAGCAATCAATAGGCATCAAGTCACCCAACGCTCGTCCAAAAATGCGTGCCAATGCTGTATGAACCCTTAGTACTTTAATAATTCGCATAAACACTAAATTTTCTACTAAATGTCTTAAATCGATTTGCCTGGACTAGATTTCCACTGAACGTAAAATCTAGATTGGGCGGAAACGTCAATTTTACTACGTCAGCCATCGAATCGAAATGTCAACAACTTTTGCCATTAGGCTTTACAGATTTTTCTCTCTTTGCTGTTTGGTGATGGTGCGTGTTTTAAAAGTCATCTGTACTTAAATCGTACATCAAATTATGGTGCATCGGTCATATGTAAATTTTTCTCTATTTTTCATAGACTCATCCAAAAACGTTAATAATAAAAAGTGTGTTATAATTAACGTTTTTAGACGACGAGATTTAGAAATGACAAATGTTTTGGTGTAAGGGTAAGTAGGTCGCTCAGAAATCGAGATTCGCAAAATTTCTCTGAATCTGAAAAAAAGTGTTTTGTTTTCTGTCCCAATGAAAAACGTCATTGGTAATCAGTCAGAGTGGTGTGTACGTTTGTTGGATTGTCTAGCACTCCATAACCGGCAACTGGAAAGACTGGGCTCATTCAAGAACCTAGTTATCTTAAGTCGACTAGATTGGTCTGGATAAGATCCTGAACGTAAAAAACTTGATAGGTCGGGAACGTCACTTTTTCTACGTCAGCCACATATACGAACTGTCAACTTAGTATTCAGTCACGAATTTCTTCTTCTCAGCCAACCAAAACCGAGATACATCTTACATCCGTCATCGTATATTTTTTCGGTGCAGGGAAATAACTTCACCTTGAGTGGGAAATAGTTTTAACATTTTTTATGTGAAGTTATTTCCCAATGAAAGTGAGCAATAACATTACCACCAATTTTGTGAAATTATTTCCCACCTACAATTTGCGCATTTTTTGAAAACGCTGTCTCCACTTGCGATGAATTCAGAGTATGCAATAGAGCATGCTTTCATTATCACAAGTGGAGACCATTATAACTGCTTTATTTCCATAGTTTGCGATAGAAAGCATGCTTAAAAAGCATACCATCTATCGCATACTATAAACACAAGAAAAGTGTCATTTTGCTGTCAAATAAATTTGAAATCAAACTGTGCTGTTTGGGAATTCAAAATGTTTAATTTAAATTAATCAATTATCGCTTCAAATTATTTTTTTATAAATAAAAAAATGGAAAATTGGGAAATAAAACTCTTAAGAAATCTTAAAACTAATAAATTATAAATTACTCAATTTTTTTGCAATACTGCCAAAGTACTCTTCGTGTGTGTGCTCGTTGCCATTCTATTCGTACTAATGTGGTATTCGTTTGGGCTTCTTCAGATTTACTCTCAGATTTCAGATTTCGTGTGGCTAATCGAACATAAAAACGTCACTTGCTCTTTTTTGTGATAATATTCGTGCGATTCGAATATGTGTAGCCTTCAACACTTTTCAAACAGTTTTCCATTCACTGGTTAAATTTTAAATTAAAACATTAGAAATTTGCGTCTCGATTGATTTTT
The DNA here is from genome assembly GCA_946477585.1 of Cheilosia urbana. Taxonomy (NCBI): domain Eukaryota; kingdom Metazoa; phylum Arthropoda; class Insecta; order Diptera; family Syrphidae; genus Cheilosia; species Cheilosia urbana. Next base: position 8,731,866 of record OX297854.1, on the reverse strand, counting down.
AAATATTCCTATACATAACCAATTAACAAAAATAGATTCACCCCATGCAATGCCTTTCTTTGCAGTAGAACAAATTCACGAAAACCTAAACGCCCTCCACGAGTTGTCAAACTCAAACGCACTTGTGTTGGTAAATCTGAGAAAATATCTAGATTCGCAAAAGTGATCTGAAATCTGAAAAAGATTGATTTTTTTTGTACCAAACGAACATAAAAAGTGATCTGAGAGCAAAAAAAGTGATCTGAGAGCGCCCAAACGAATACCACATAAGAAAGTAGGTATGCTATGAAATGCGCATCACACGAAATTTGACAGTTGCTCTGCTATGTGCTGTTTTTTGTTTGCTGTTGCTCTTTGCTTTGAATTCATCGCATGTGGAGAGAGCGTGTTAGTTTTATGATTATTTTATTATTTTAGTTACTATGATTAAAGTTCCTGCAATAGGTACTGCTAACGCTAAAAAATGCAGGGGCAATATTTTTGTTTTCAGAGGCATCAGACTTCAAAACGAGTCTATCGATCCTTCCGTACAGATCCACTTCTTGTTCAGGTGATTGTAAACATGAACCGCTCTTTATCTGGTTCCTCAAGGTTATTTTTGGAACTTTATGGCGCCTTGAAGTTGAGGCCTTATGTTGTCAAAAAAAAAAAAAAAAAAAAAAACGTTGGATAGACTGGCCATTCTCATATTATGGGAGGAACATTCTGATCGCTTTATTTTATTTTATTTGGTTATCTATGAGATCTATACATATAAAACAAATTGGCACCCGTATGACCGCTCATAGCTGTAGAGCCGATCGTCCGAATTGAGCTATCTTTTCTTTTTTCTGTTTGTCCATCTAGCTTGTGATGTGCTTTTTGTCCAAGGCTGAAACACTAACACTAACTTTACCTATGGATAGAGGAGTTTCTTTTACTATGTATTTTCTTACCTACACTTATCTCTAATTTACAATTCAAAGTTTCATTTACTAAATTCTAAAGTTTACAATGATAATTCCAATAAATTCTTAATGAACACTGGTACGGTTTAAGCTGGCCTTTGTCCTCTAGTCGGTACTCGGACGTCGGGTGTGGCTCTGGTGCGATTACGGCAGCCCGGCGATCTACAGGTCCGTGTTTCGGCAATCTACAGCCTACATGTCCGTCTTGCCGCAGTCCCCGCAATCTACAGTTCCATCTTGCGACAGTCCCGGAAATCTTCAGGTCGGCCTTTCGGCAGTCCCGGGTCCCGACAATCTTAAGATCCGCTTTGCGACAGTCCCGGCAATCTACAGGTCCATCTTGCGACAGTCTCAGCAATCTACAGGTTCGTCTTGTGACAGAAATCCCGGCAATCTACAAATCTTCCTTACGGAGGATTCGGCAAGCTAGGCAAGCCCGCAGGCCTGCTAGCACCAACATTTCCAACTTCCAAGTAGTCCAGCAAGTACTTGAGGACAAAATTTAGCGGTACACTGGATTGGTACGGTTAACTCTGAGTTTTGCTTGATTGTTTTGGGGATTTAGCTGGTGGTCTCATGGAGTAACCACCAACAAGCGAGTGTGAATTCATATCATGAATGGAAATCATCGGTCGACCAAGATCATTTATGCATTATTACTACCAACACTGGACTGGCGGAGCAATTGATCGACTGGGCTTGGTTCTTAGTGCAACAAAGAAGAATAATACGACTGGTAATTTAATTCATTACGTAACGAAATGCATCGTTACAAGCTTTAGAAATTACATCTTTTTCATTTTCTCTTCAGAATTCTGCCGCTGCCACTCTGTTTATTTTAAATTTGGCTCTTTGAAATGTCAACTGAGTATGGGGGCGTTCAAGTATCTAGTTTAGTAAGTCTGACAGCTGTCTGACTAGATCTATCTCGGTTGTGATTGGTTTAAATCGGTCACGTGGGCACCTGTGACATTTGACGTTTATGGAGGGGTAGCCGACGAATCTAGTCAAGAAATTCGTGACTGAGTACTAAGTTGACAGTTCGGGTATGTGGCTGTGAAGAATGCGGCCTATGCAGGCAGGATTTTCTTGACTAGATTTGTCGGCTTCCCCTCCTTAAACGTCAACAGCAGTCAAATTGAAATTTTCATTGTTTTTAAGTGCAAAAAGTTGGCCACTAAAACAAATGAAATATAATTCCTTTTGCTTGTCAGAAGTCCACTTTTTGCGGACTGGGCCTTATTGGGTTCCGGAACTTGTATATAATTATTCAAATACATATCGCGGATTGGTGTAAGATTATGTGGGTGGGGCTATAACTCCATGTAAAACGATTGCGTAATCAAACTTATTGATTATAAATAGCTTTATTGTTTTGATTGCTCAACTGCTCAGGTCATGCAAACATTTACTATACAAGGGTACTAAAACTACATACAACATACTTGACGCAAATTAGTTAAAATGCCGGCCGGTTGTATTAGCTTAAATTATATAAACGAAAAAACGGCGTAGGAGGAGATGATGTGTGCATTCACATGAGTTTCGTCTGTATAAAGATCATTTGCATCAGAAAAGCGTTAAAATTTGAACGCAAAGGTGGACCATCTAGCCATACAAAGTCATTTTACATTTCTCCCCCTCCATCATGGAAAAATTGTTTTTTGTATCCAAACAAAACATAATTTATATAATCAAGTTCCATGTTTTTGCAAAGTAAACGCACATTTGCCTTAAAGTCGCTTGTGTATCGTCATCGTCACGTATAATATGTCATTCGTTACTCAGCATTGGAATTGTTCTTTTTCACGTTTTGGCCAAAAAGACAAAAAGAAAGAAAAATATCATAACAAAGCAAAAATTAATGAAAATCACACCAAGGTCGCATTTCATTTAGCTACCTACCCAAACCAGAAGAAGACACTTTAGCTGACACTGCAACATGCATTTGTAAACAAGCCATCAACACATGCGCGGCCGACAAGACAAACTGCTGCCAGCAACATGCTGCGCCTAACACAATTTCCCATCACAAATCACGACAGCGTCGGCAACTCACCCTGGCCAAGTCAACTGGACGCAATTAGCCATAGCACCACCTATAGACAATGGCAAGACAAACAGAGTGTCGACTCTACACCCGGCCAATAGATCATTAGCATCAGTTTCAGTTCGATTTGAACAGCACAACTGATAGGTTGAACGCGATCGGTTTTGTGAAAAAAGAATAAGCAGTCGCTGGTTTCAGTTTAAAATATTTAAAAACAAACAAATAAAATAATTCCCCCATATCCAGTCGGAGGTTTTAATTAGTTAGAAGCCATCAGCGTTGAATTAATTACAACAGTTGACATGCGGGAAGTATGCATTGTGGCTGTGTTAATGTGTGCAACAGTGAGTGCGCGCGATCATGCAAATGTGCACTCATTAATTGCCGGACTTGACAATAGTGGTGGCAGTAAATTGCTTAATGCGAATTCTCGCGCAGAAAATTCTCAATTTCAAGGACTTGGCCGCGTGCTACGTATTGACGAGTTTCAGCGATTCGGAAAAAGCTTGCAGCTGGTGTCCGATGTGGAGTGTAAACGGGATTTGAATGCAACACTTTGGGGCATTGTGCATGAGGAGCAGTGGGCCGTTTCTAGTAAGTACACCTAAACTGTGGGTTTTGAAATGAAACTCTGCACTAAACTGGAAATAGTACGTATACGTCGCAGTTGCTGGAGGTTTCGGGGTGCATTCATTTGAACAAGGACAATTTTGTGCGATGTGTTGCTTAGTGTTGGCTGTTAGTGTTTCCGTCTTCAAAAGTTCGTTACGGTTTGCTGAGCGAGTGGAAAAACTCATAAAGGTATCCATATCCTGAGATAAGTGAGAAAATAATTGTGATACTTTTGATCGATATATTCACTTGGGAAATAAATCAATGATATCAGAACAGGTTGTTTGAGAAATTCCATTTTTTGGGGCCATATATTTGTGGTCTAAAAGTGCCCTAATATGTCTTTCTCACTTTTTGAGAGAAAATTACAGTTTTTTATGATTTGTATATTATATTCGGTCAACTTAGCTCGAACATTCTACGCGTAGACGCCACAAATGTGAACAGTATAGTTGCTTCTATTTTTATTATAGAATTCTACTCCTTCCCTACTGTCACTTCATTGAACGAAAACATTTGAATGGTACTGTGAACTATTTATTTAGTTTGTAAGCGAAAATAGTAAGCAAATGGCGAATAGAAAGACGTGTTTACCGAAATCCGTAAATTCGGATTAGTCATGCTCATACCTCATGCATACTAACAGTATTTACATTTCAGAATTTAACTGATACTTAATTTAAGTGCGATTACTGCCTATAGAGACTTTCTATGTACATTATACATTACAATTAAAATTGACAGCTTCGACTGCTTTTTATTTTATTTTCGAGACTGTTACAAAGAAATATCAAATAAATATATGTTAATGTCCTTTTGAAATTAGATATCTGCTGAATATACGGAGGATTAGCAGGATCGTACCTACCTTATTTCAATTTGACATAATACCTGTGAATAATTTGTGTCAAATTATATTTGAATCTTCTCTTTTTTGCGCCGCAACTTTCATACAATAGTTTTGATGAAAGCCACTTGTATAGTAGGTAATAGGTGAAATTTCGATTTCTCATCTTTTAGTGAGTCTGATGTGGTTTTCCATTGGGACAAAAAATCAATCTTTTTTTTGATCTAAATCACTTTTTGCGTTCCATTGGGACGAAAAATCAATCTTTTTTTCGATTCGGATCACTTTTCGCAGATTTCGTTTCGTTTAGTTTCGTGAAAACCAAAATAACAAAATACATAATTAGCAGTGGCGTCTCGTCAGGGTGTGCAAGGTGTGCATTGCACACCCTGATCTAACGAAAATAAGTCCCTCATCAAACACTGTAATAATAATAACACACAAATAATGATATGCACAATTCCATAACCCATAAAACCTCCATAACACAGCCAACAGCTACAGCCTACACCATACCTATTCATAATCATCCTTTATAAATTATAAATCTTCTTTCAAAATTCCTTCACCGCTGAGAAAAAAAAAAAATTAACTCGTACAAAAACTCGCTGTGCACCATTCTGTTGATTTCATCAAATAAATTCATCCAACTCCAAACTATATCCCTCTACAAGATTTCTCCAGTATTCATCCCCATCGTCATTCGTCACCCGGACGCCTTCGTACTTAAATCGCTTTACTTTGATGAACTTGTAGTGAACTCGTGCGAAGGTTTTCTGTGCACGTGCTGTATTCATTTTCTCTTCTTTTGCATCTGTTCTGTTCTGTTTCCGTAAAGCGTCATAAGTCAAATACAAAATGTATTACATCGATACTCGTGCAAATAAAAGCTGTGCACGAAAGCCGATGAATGAATGGTTGAACTTAGCTTTTCGTTTAAGTGGTTGGGGATTGGGGTTGCAGTTTCGTGCGGTGCTTTTGATTTTGTATGCGAAAGTTTTATTTTTCTATATTTTATTTTGAAAACAAAATAAGATATCAAAAACAGCAAAACAATGATTGAGAAAACAATAAATGGGACGTGTTTTCAGGCAATTAATTGATATTTCTAAAAAATGCATAATTTTAAAGAATTTGCACACCCATCTAAATAATTCACGCGACGCTGCTGATAATTAGCTATGGATACGATTTCGGAGAAATTATTATCTTCATTATCTCCCTCGTCATCTGAAGACTACAAACCACCAATAATACTTCATTTGTATCTACAAGAAGGAAAACATTTTTGAGGGCGATATCCATTTGTGATTTAGCCAAAAACGAATGCCATTTGAACAGCTGATATTATTGTCAATTAACGCACTAATCCATTTACAAAAGCAGATCAATCTCGTTGCGCGTTCCATGAGCACAGTAAAATCTGAGATCTGAAAAAGATTTCTGGTGGTCCCAATGGGTTTTCCATGACATGACATGACATGTGACATTGTCTTGACATTTCAATTTAAAATGTAATAGATCTGATATAGCATGAAAATTTGCAAATAATTCAATTAAAATATTTTGCTTTTAAAATTTTAATACAAACATCATTGAAAATATAAAACATGTTAACAAATACGTACAATATTTTTGAAACCGGCCGCCTGCATTTTCTACTTAATATTCTATTGTTACATACGAGTACTTAGGAGCGTTCATTCGCTCTACTTCTTCATTTTTTCTTCATTTTCTGCGTGCAAACGTTTTTTTTTTATTTGTCATTAAAAGTTATTCAGTTGTTAGTTCAATGAATTTATTGAAAGATTTGTCGTTTCTGTCACTTCATTTTAACATTGGCATCACTGAAGGTTTTTTTTTTGGATTTTCATTTAGAGGCTTGTTCTACCAATCTACAATTAAAGAAACAAATTTTTATTTGTTTATTACATTTACAAATTGGTTTACTGATTTTCTGTTTCACAAACTACAAACCTATTTCCAACAAACTTGTTAAAAAGAGGAAACAATTAAGTGAATTAAGTTATTTACATATATAAAAAAAAAAAAACAAAACATTTTTTCAGAGTTGTAAATAACAAATGAATAAACAGAACAACATTTTTATCGCCGGTTTAAATCGCAATAAAAATGTTTCTACCTTAGCTCGTTTTATCCGAAACGTAGTTCGTAGTAAATTCGCGGTTGAAAAAAATTTTTTTTTTGTTTTTCTATAAAGCACAAAATCTTCACTTATATCGCTATCGGCGATAGGGTCAGTTGGGGTAAATGGGAACACTTTCTGCTTTTTTTAAACCAAATTTTGAAAAAAATAAAAACAAAAATGTTTGGTACTTCTTTCAACTTTCGGATATTAATATTATTATTAAAAAATACCAAGAATTGCCCTGGTGATCATTGCACTTCTGATCTGTAACCATGAAGCGCAAAATAGTGCTGTTTACATTTACCCCGGCGTTGTTTACATTTCCCCCAATTATTTATAAAATCAAGGGGTAAATGGAAACAGTCCGTTGGATTCCTGTAGACACTAGGGACTTCGGTATGGGGTGAATGTATACAAGTAAGAACTGGCTGTTGATTGATATTGATTTTCTACGACTAAAATTTTCAGTGATATATGAAAGTCACCGGCGATTAAGTGCGGCGACAGATTGACGGCAATTCAAATTGTTTTTTTTTTTTTTTTTTTGTTTCTTGGCATACGACAACCAATTTTGAAAGGGTAAAATAACCGCCGTTTACAATTACCCGTTTTTACATCTACCCCAACTGACCCTTACTATGCCTTCGATCGACGTAGGTTTGAAAAGCGATTCCTTTGGAATATTACAAATTGTAATTAAATCGAGATGCGCTATTTTTCTATTGTAAGAAATTTTTAGTGATTGAACAAATTTGTTAAATTTCGTGATTTGGTGAAACACTAACTTGAACTAAAATATGAATTTTATTTGTAACAGGCAAGGAAGAAAATGAGCTTTTAGTGAAACAGAAATAATGAAATTTTTACAAATTTCCCTTTGTAGACAACAAATACAATTTTGTAATACAAACATTTTGTGCAACAGAAAAAATCGATTTTTCCACAAATTTGTTGAAAAAATGTATGAAAACAATATTTTGTAAGTTGGTGAAATATGCCACTGGTTGTAAACGTGCTTGTGAAAGACGTGTTTTATGGACAAATTAACTGATAAAAACTTATAAGCTATTGTGTTGTTTGTTTAAAATAAATTAAACCGCTTTAACAAAAATAATTAAAACGAACAGTTTTTGTTATTAAAATAAATGTAAACACAAAAATCTATTACGTTTCTGTATTGAAACCGACATCTTCAGTTGTTTTTGACAGATTTGCTTTGTAAATCAATAGAAATTTGGTACAAACAGGATAAATCGTTACGTGAATATGAAAATGTGAATTTACTGAAAGCAGTTGCTTTAATAAATCGTTTCTCGAAATAAAATAGGAGACGGTGACTGAAATTTTGTACAATCTAGATCAATTAGCTCGCTTATTACATTTCATATTTATGATACTCCTGTTCTTTTCCCAATGCGTCTTTTTAAAGGTTCCTGTGCATAATTCCATAAAATGTATAGAGTTTCTGAAAATCTACTACAATTTTTCTCTCAGCTGATTCCTTACTTGGCTTGACCATAGAGGAACCAAACTAGAGAGCCAACTGAGAGCAGAAACGGTACATTTGCCCACAAGCTTCCTATGACCTTGTACAGCTGCTAAAACCGCAGTGGATGATCCTAAGTATTGGTGCATGTACAAATCAAAGGAGCGCCATTGCTGCTGCACGCATACTTAGGCACATCCTCTGCGGTTGCCATTTTGTCAATTGTTTGGTGGAATTTTAAGTGAGGGCGACTGTGTTAGGCATGTTTAGTGCCCATTAGTTACACGGCGCTCACATCGCAGTTCAGTTTAAAAATTTTAAAGTTTATGAAATTGTTGGAAAATGAAATTCCTGATATAATTTCATCATAATACCAAATATGTACCTTCAAATAATAATATCTAGCAGTAATCCATCTCATGATAGTAATCAAAGAAAAATGAACTAACAAGGTTTTTTGGACTTTTGTTGTATTTTTTGAAATAGATACACTTTTTTGTTCGTTAATTTTAATCTTTTAACTTCAATATTTTAAGACAATTATTTAGGGAAAACTTCTTTGTGTGTCAGAAAAAACGTATTTCAGTTTCAGCATAATTTATAATCCGTAATTGGTACGTAAAATGCATAAGTTGCACAATATTGCATATAAATGCAAGTATGCATTTGTTAAATTCATAAAAAAAAAAATCAATATATTTGTCTTTTATACTATTGCTCTCAAATTTATGTCGTTTTCCATTGGGATTTTCAGATTTTGTTCTCAGATTTTTCGTGCCCAATCGAACATAAAACGAGATTTTTCTTCCTTTGCTTTTTTGGTGGTGCGTGTTTTAAAAGTCAGCTGTTTTCAAATTGGTTTTTGTGTTTGTATATATATGCATTTGTAATAACATAAATTGAATAGATTCTTATGAACACAAATATTACAATTTAAGAACAACTGACTTTTAAAACACGCACCACCACAAATGCAAAATCTGAAAGCAAAATCTGATGGCGTTTTCCATTGATAAATCTGGATTTTGATCTGAAATTTGATCTATTTCGTTACCAATGAAACACGACATTCAGATTGATTTTTTTTTATTTGGAAAAAAGACCTTGTTTCTCCCTACCGAAATAATAAAAAACTTCAATATTTAAACACAATGTAGGGGAAACAGTTTGTATGCCGTGGAAAAACATATTTCAGTATCAACATATTTTACAATCTCTAATTGATGCGTAAAATGCATACTTACACAATATAAAATGTGCAAGCATGAATTTGTTAAATTCAAACAATTAGTTCAATATTTTTGTTCCGTTTTTTTTCCAGAGTCTGGATAAATTTGCGAATCTTTATTTCTGAGCGAAATTCACACCTACTTACACTAACACCAAACATTTGTCATTTATCAAATTGAAAGTGTGTTATTTTACGTTTTTACAGACGACAAGTGTGTAATTAGTAATTCAAAATAAATTCTATTTTCCAAAAATTTTTTTTTTTGCAATAATGAACTACCATAAATTTAATGTCGAGACTGAAATTTGTTAAAAGTCCTGCGCTACAAACCACGAAATAGAACATGAAAATACCTACAATAAACAAAATTATTTGGATTCTCACGATTGTATACGCCAAATCCGAAATCGGAAATTATATCGCAAAATCCAATTAAATACCACATTATTTGGCGTGTTTTTTTGAGCTTCGATCTCAGCAAACCAAAGTAAAGTAGGAAATTCAGCATGAAATTCCAACAACTACTAAGAATCCTCATAGTGTCAAATAGAGCGTAGTGGTTGTAATTAAGAGCTGAAAATCCTACTTTACTTTGATTTTCTGAGACCTGCTCTGAGAGCAAAAAGAGTGCTCTGAGATCGCCCAATCGAATACCACAAAAAGTTTACTTTTGCCCTAGTGGAACATTGGGCTTAACTTGCATGTTGTTAACCTATTTATGGAACAACCCCCAAGGTTTAGCTGCATGAATTCTGCTGTCGAAAATGTAATTCATATAAACAAAATTAAAAAGATCTGAAATGTGAATGGATGAACATTTTTTGGAACCGAATATGGATAGAGAACAAGTACAGCTATATAAAAAACCAAACTCAACATTTATTCGTGCTACATTTATTGTTATAAATGCATTTACAAATTGTTTTTAATTATAAAAGTACCACCGGGCGGCCATTAATTACACGTATTCACCGACAGGAAAAATAAGAGCGCGCGAGAGAGGGCAGTCATTCAAAATTTCCGGGGAAAATCGGGTAGGTGCACGGGAGTTGGCTCTCTAGTTTGGATACTCTCTGGGCTTGACTACGCTCTATCAATCACAGCAAATTTAGCCGCATGATCCATAATCTAACTATTGGATGCTTAAATGAATTTAATGTAACAATGCATTTGTTTTATACTAATAGACCCTTTCCTTAAAATTTAATGTAAATTAGGACACTCATTCGGCATTTCAAATATACGTGCTATACTTCTATTATATTATAATCAATAAAGTAACACAGTCGACAGCCGTGCATGAACTGTGACTCATTGTCATTGGCTTTTTGTTTACCAAATCGTCGTTTTAGCTACCAAATCGTTCAATGATCGTAAAGTAAGTATAAAAGTATAAAGTAACTGAACTATATGAATAAAAGTAATTTATGGGTACTTAACTGGAAGTATTATTATGATTATTTTTATTGCAAGTTTTTATTCATCATCATTACGTGCCATATGTCAAAATCCTGGTGCTAACTGAAAATTAAGAACGATTTGGAGGTCAGTAATACTTGAATAATGTCGTTTTCCATTGGTTTCACTTGGGGATCGACTCAATCTGAAATCCAATGGAACAAGAAAACTGCTTCTGATTGAATCCACAAAGGTATTGGTGAAATGCCAAAAAATAATCTACGGCAGCTGTCATCTGACTTGTATAAAATACATAAATTGCACTTGTGTGAGTGCTTCTTGAGTGGATTCTGACTTCAAATCCAGAAGCGAAATTCTCTCCTCAGAATCAACAGAAGAGTATTTTTTGTGCCAATGGAACGGTTTCAGAAGTGATTTTTTCGATTCCGGACTCTCCCGGACGCTTCTTTTTGCCCAATGGAAAACGACATAAGTATAATTGTTTACTGCTTGGATTCGCGTTATTTGTCTCATATGTCTTTAATGTTAACAAGTACCTAAAATTCAAATTTGATGGAAAAAAAAAATGCAAACTGACCGGATTGCATACTTAGAAGCACGGCATACGATTTTTTAGACATTACAAAGCGAGTTTGTCTTTCAATTGTGAATGTATATGTCTGGTTCAAAAGTTCTAAGCAATAAAGTCGTTGTAAGAGATGGCGTCAGGGGTGCATTGCATATAAGCGGAAATATACCGTGGGTCCGAAAATAGAGTGGTTGGGTAATTATTTATTATTTATCAGTAAACCAACGCGAATGCTTACCGCTTGATTTATTTACCTACCTACTCTAAAACTAATTCACAACAAATCAGGTGCTTTTAGCCAAAATGATTTAAGCGTTGCCAAATACTGTACATCGTAAACGGTCTTTGATATGTAGTACCAAATGTTGAGTCAGTGAAACAACATTAAGCAGTCATATGTTTCGGTCTGGTGATGAATCTGCGTACTTATTTTTCAATCCAGAGCATACTTGGAACAAATATTTTGATCGAATGAGTCGCAGTTGGACTTGGACTGCATCAATATGTAGATTTCGCCTGACAAGAATGACAATCGTAATTTGAATACTTGATTTATTCAACAAATCGCGTAAACACGAGGAGTCATCACGAGACCGATTCCTTAGTTTTGGACACGCCAAGCTATTTGAATAACCAAAATCGCAGATAGCATACTACCCCCGCATAGTAAAAGCATTATGCAAATACATTAATCGCCATATAAAGAAATTACCAATTTCAAAAGTGTACTCTACTTATATGTCTACACAAATCATTAGGAGAATGCGATGACTTGGCTGGGAACTAAATTCAGCCATCAGTATGATGACACAAAGTGTTTTTGCTTTGTTTTGATCTACACAACCGAAAGGAATTCCGTCCCGCTTAACGATCCACGCGAATTTCTATAATTCCTCAATATGAATTCAAAAAGTGTATCAGTCTTTATGACTGACTCGTGATTTCTATCCACAATTCGCCGTAAACAAGACCACACACTGAGCGGCCGAGTTTCCTTCCATACACTTGGGCCGCACATACGAAAATGCAAATCGCCATCTTTACAGATATTTAGAATCCACGAATATTCTAGGAACAATAGATGACACCTTAGCTGAGATAGCTTCAAGGCAATGTGGAGTCTCGTCGTCAAGTTTTAGACCCGGAAAGTCAGCTCCAATAATTAATCAGTATCCCACCGATGCGCTGCATGTTAATAGCCTTTTTATAAAGCTATCCCCTGTTGACTACTATCAATTGCAAAAAGTAAAATTGGAAAAATCTTGCATACATTACAAATTGTAAACTGATCGGAATTACAAAATCTGTCATAGAGAGAGAGAGACGCATTAGTTAATCCGTTTACTAACAAAATAGACAAGTATTTTGTAAAGTTATTTACCAGGGAAGGTGTCTGATTGGCACTTCAATTGGCGATGTAATGTGCGAGATTTTTCACTAATTGAAACAGTTAGTGACTGACGTCACTAAATTACGTGAACTACGTTTCAATTAGCATGTCTGTTGCACATCGGATGCTGGCCACAAAACTATCCCGCTCGATGAAAAATAGAGTACAACATCAAATTTGGAATGTGCAAGCAAATGGTAACGTTTTGTTTGCAGCGGTGAACATGAGCAGTCGATTGGGGTTTCGGTTATTCGTTTCAAGGTCGAATGTTTGGCTATTTTCGAAAGTGATGACAAAGTACGTTGAGACTGAAAAACGAGTGCGGATGTGACGGTATGGTTGATTTTTGAACGTCAGTTGTGGTAGATCAGCACCATATGTGAGGAGCTTCGATCAGGTTTTCGGAAATTTAATGCGCGGATGTCACACCAAGTAAGTAAGTCAGGTGTGCATTTCTCTTGCATACCAATGCGCTTTGAAACAGGCACTTGGTATTCTCCGAAGAGTGAGTGGATCTTTCGCAGATATGGGCGGTAATACAAAGCGATGACTTTAAACGATTTTGGTCCGATTTTATGGAGGTGGTTATATAACTGATGGATTTCAAATTTCCGTTTACCATTATGTGAAGAAATCACACTAATTGAATGATTGCAAATAGTTGGCTTAAATTGTTGGCGCTATATAGAGACTTTTGGGATACAACAGGTTGTAGAAATTGGCCTACAGGCTTACAAACAGACAGCTTCGTTGGATTTAAGTTGATATATCTTCGGTTCAAAAGTAAAACTCATTAAGTACAAAATTTGTAAAAATTATTTTTTTTTAGGAAAATGCACGTTCTATAAAAGAAAACAATTAGCAAGGCATAATTTTCATATTCAGTTATTTCAAAATTGTAAAACTCATTAAGTACAGGCGTTTAGTTTCTCGTCAGAGGAAAAAATCATCAAGTGCAGCCACATGCAACATCTAGCAGTTGTAACGGTCACTATTACTGATATTTTTAACTTTTCTCGCTTATTCTTTTGTCAGCTTATAATCATTTCAAAGTCTAGCGGTTAAAATGTCATTATTGTCGCGAAAACTTGTAATGTTTCTACTTTGGGTGCATTCTTTTGTCAGCTACCAAAGTGAATAGTTATAATCGTTAATAAAATTAGTAAAAACAATAATTCCACACAAAGTGTTCTGGCTAATGTCCTCCACAACGAGCCTGGAGTATCTGTAAAAGCTGTCGGTTTGGAACGACGAATCCAAAACGTGTGTATTCAGAATATTTTAATTTTACATTTAACGTTTTGATTTTATACCAACCAAATTAAACTTGTGGACTATCCAATTGAAACGGATGATGAGGAAGACTTTAGTGTATCACCGCAGGATGATCCTGATTGTAAGCCTTCGCCTACTTCTAAATCTACGTTTTCTATTTCTGATTTCTCAGACAATGGGGACCAGAATATTACTGTTACTAATTTGACGCGACGAGGAAAGGAAAATTCAGATGACAATTCATCAAATCATTATATCAATCAAAGGTATTTCACATTGCGACTAAAATTATATCAGGAGTTCCAGTATACTGTTGCGTTTTCCAGTCATAAAAAACACTCTAATTGGGCAATCTACACATACCTTTGTTCGATATATAGAAACCAGACTCTGTGCCAAATATACTATTGCTTACTCCCTTCACAGTCCAAAAATGATTCAATTCCATTAGAACATATTCTTCTCTTTTTACACTTTCCCTATACTTTTCCTAAATTATGCGTTTTATTTTAGTGAGTTATTTACTACAAACTACTTTAACTATAACATATTAGGTATATATGTTTCCAAATTTGCTGAGACATATTAACAAGTTTTTTATTTTCATTTTTAATGTTTCTGTGTTACATCATTTAACACTGTTTAGTGCTATTAAACTACAGAATATCGAATCATTTTTCTACTTTGCACAAATATGGCGCTAAACGAATGAGTTTGGAAACACCCACTAAGCCTGAAAGAAAATTTGGTAAAATCTGTGTTTGGGAATGCCCTTGGGTTAAATTTGCACGTTGTTAGCTCATTTTGGAATAACTGCTGCTGTCAAAAATTTAGTTCATATAAACACAATTAAAAGGACGAGAAATGTGATTGAAGGAACACGGATGGATAGAGAACAAGTAAAGCTATCTAAAAAACCATACTAATAATTTATTTTTGTACATTTCTAGCTACAATTTATTTACAAATCGTTTGTTATTGAAATAGTTCCACTTGGCGGGACGTTTAGGATTGGAATGAATTTGATAACGTGTTTCGTCTTTGCCCCATTGATTGTATAAACATGCGATATAACTATTCAAATGTTTACGAACCACACTTATCATCTTTGGAAACCATTAAGTGCGTCGAATATGCTCATTAGTACGATCAATGCCGCCACCTTACTCCACAACAAATTGATGTACCTACTTTTTCGGTTATTTGATTGCAGACATTGATTTTCGTAGTCCTTTCTTTTTAGAAATTTTTTTTTCTCAGGATTATTTAGCACATCCTTTATTTCCTTAAACTGACTTTCAAGATCTTGTAAAGTCGAAATATAATCCTCTTTTAGTGCTTGAACTATTAACATGCCAAATAAAGAAGCACATAAGTAGTGACGTGACATTTAGTTTTTTTTTGCAAGAGATTGAATGGAATGTAATAGATTAATAATCAAATAAATCAAATGCTTAAATTTCCCTCCACAAAAGTCCATTCGTAACTATAGCTAAACAAATAGTTATTTGTAATTTTGACGAAGATCAGCTCCTCTTGAGATTGTCCACAGACCCGGTTGTGAATTGACAGACAGATTGACGCATTCCAATAAATACATACAGGGTGGGTCAAATACAAGTTTCTTTTGAAAAATGCAATAAAATGCACAAAACTAAATTTTGTCCATGTATTATGGCTTAATTAGTAAAAGCAAACATTCCTATTAATTATGGAACACAACGTCGTTCAAGCGGCTGCCTCGGCCGTCTTCGCATTAGGGCATTCTTTCACTCCAATTTTCCAAGACCTTGTTGATGGTTTCGGGCTGTAGCTCACGGGTTGCTTGGATGTTGAATTGTTTCCGGATTGTTGGCATAACATTGGTCATTCACGGTTCCCCACAAAAAAAAAGAAAAAGAAAAAAAGAAGTCCAATGGGGTCAAATCGCAGCTCCGAGGCGGCCATATGACATCGTCAAGACGGCTGATAATACGATTTGGGAATTTGGCGCGCAGAAGATTGATTGTGGCATGGGCTGTGTGGCATGGCGCGTCATTCTGCATGAACCCGAGGTCGTCCAAATCCATGTCTTCAATTACAGTATAAAGAAAGTCGGTTAAAATGGCTCTGTAACGAGTACCGTTGACCGAATCGTTGTTCCCAGCCTCATTTTCGAAGAAAAATGGTCCAATGATGCCACTCCACAATCCGCACCAAAATGTCACTCTCTATGGATGCATTTGCTTCTCGACAATAACGTGCGGGTTTTCCGAGACCCAGATGCGGCAATTTTATTTGTTAACGTAGCCGCCGGGTTGAATGAGGTGGGTGCTTCAAAACTTCTTTTCAAAAAACGCACTCTTTGGGCCACACAGCACTCTGGAAATAAGTTTTAAATATTTCCACACGTTTTTCAAGCATATAGCGATTAATTTCGTTCCGCGGAGGTATGATACTGACAGTCTGTCAAGATTTCGAGCGGGAAACAGCTGTCAGTGTCAAAATAACCTATGATTTAAAAAGAAACCAGTAAATAAATTCCTCTCTTCTCAAGATAGGTACCTATGTAAAAGAAAAATAAACCTACTTTCTTCAAGCTTTCAATCAGACAGGTGTGGGCATAAGTACTTATATTTAATGTTCACATCATTTCTTGAAATAAGTAAAAAACAAAAACAGCCGCCAACTGAACACATCCCAAGAATTGCACAAGTAGGTATTTACTTATACTTATTGAGTAAAACCAATGATGGAGAAAAACGATTGATGTCAATAACCTTTACCAGGAAATCTAAAACGCTTAAGTCAATACAGGGCGTCACCACACTTATGTATTCCACGTGTGTAACTTTGCGCTAAGCAAAGCCTTTGAAATTCTAGACAAGGAGTTGTTTGCTCTTTCTTTTCTGGACGCACCCTTTTACAATGCATTACGCATGTATGCAAGGAATCCTCAATAGTGACATGACTAGACTGAAAATGAAACTATCTTTACACTCTATACCTATGTCTAGTTCGGAGTGACCATCATGATTTTAAATCAAAACAATTTGCATGCTCTTAATCAATAGACAAATGGCAAACATTCACCAACCAAACTTCAGGAAACTTCTCCTAATTAAAACTCAGTCAAAGTGAGTCTTCAAATCTGTTTGTCAACAAGTAGTCATCATGTAAATGATTTGTCACTATAAAATTAACCATATTCTGCCCCAGATGTTTTCGAGCACTTTGTGAAAACGTTTTAAGAATATATGACAACAGTCGGCTCATCGTAATTTGTATTTATTTAGCCTAAGCGTCTATAAAGAGACACGATTATAAACATTCTCGCGCAAGCCTATATCGATGTTCATCGAACGGTTGATGGTAATAATATAAATAACATCAAGCTAATTAAAATTCTAGCCAGAGCTTTTCGTAAAACAAAACAAAACGCAATGAATGCTGAGAATGCTAATACCAAATTTGAGCGGTACCAAAAACTTGTGTAGATTTGCTTTTATTGTTGACCCTTGCATACTGACGTAAGTTTTACAAAGAAGCGAAATGGAAACCTGGAAGAAAAGTTTCAACAATTATGACATATTTTTCAATTGAGTGTGGTACTGGTATTGACGCAGAGTGTACTTACTTGAAGTTGCTGGCATACGTCATTCGCATAACGTGTGCAATACTTATATTGATCTTAAAAGCCAACAGTTCACACTACGAAGACCATTTTATGAGTCAGAGAGTTCGTTAATGTAGTAGTTTCTTACGAGGTTCTTATTTTTTTCGTCGACAACTATTTTAGCGAGTATATTCTATTTTACTAAGCCCAGTACCTATTAAATTTTGTATACTCATATCGTGCATTTCATTTTTCGATGTCTTTTGTCACTTTCCGGCAAACCAGACAATTTGTATTTTGTTTGATTTGGGTTCCCCCGGAGAAGATTTCATTCGCCGGCGGGTTCATCTGTGATTCTCAGGCGATATGTTTTTTTCTGTTTATTATATTATGGACTGCTAGTAGCCAACTTCGGGTTGGTTGCAACATTAGCGCTAGAGCTCTTGGTTCGGAGCACAATAATTTGGAAACAAATTATAAGAAGCAGAAAAAAAGTAGGTAGGTCTCATTAGCTTTATTATTAGAATTCGGAATTTAAAAATAACTTAGCTTAGAATACATTTCGTCTTATAAATTGGACAATGAAGTGTTAACTACCCCACGTATATAGTGGCGGCCCATCTACATGAGTGTTGAACTTTTTCATTTTGACAACCAATATATATACCTATATATTTTTTTTGTATTCATTCTCTTTTTGATTCGAGTCGAGAGTTGAGACCGAGAACGAGTAGAGTAAATATTAGTTTTTCATGCGGATTATTTCATTTTTATTATCAATTGCTTTCATTTGTTGTGAAGCATTCCTTTTAATTAGCTTAACTTTATAAATATATAACAATAAACAAAGAATATTACTGAATACAAGAGTAAAATAACAGAAGTAAGTTTATTCAATACCTCCCCTGTTATATATTTGTAAAATTTGGCGGGAATTCCATCCGTTCCGGCAGCCTTTTCGTCGTTATTCATAGTTATTTGAACATTTGTAAAACTGTCCAGAAAACTTTGTTGATTGAAATACAAAATTGCGAAATTGTATTTCTTTTTATTAGATCGTGAACACACTTTTTCTCATCTATAGCAAAACTGAAACAAACGTCAGACCCAATTTGACAATTGACATTTGTTCTGAAAAAAAAGCGAAAAAGAAAAACGATTCAATGTTTATTGGAAGATAATGGAGACAAAATTATGTTAATTAATTAATATTGCATAATAAAAATTATGATTTTCCCTTCGGCGGCACTTATTTTTGTTTTTCATTCTCTTTGTTTTTTTCCGATACCTGCACACAGGAATTCATAATTTAGCGAACTGTCAACTTGATAACGCTACTCTGTTATATTTTTCGGTTACAATAGGGTCAGGGTATAGCTAAAAAGCAAAAGCGTAGCGACATTTTTGTCAGTATATTTTGTTGTTGTGGTGCGAAAAAAAGTTGCACTTTCGCACTTTCGCAATGATACAAGACCAGTTCCACCAAATCGTGATTATCCCTATTTATTTATGCAAAAGTGGTATTGTAACGGGTGATTTTTTAAGAGGCTTAGAACTTTTTAAAAAAAAAAAACACAAAAGATTCGAAAAAATGAATGAAATATTTATTTGAATCGATAGTTTGAACCCTGCAATTTAATGTTTAAAGATAATTTCATGCAAATGTTGACCGCGGCTGCGTCTCAGGTAGTCCATCCGCTGAGTCCAATTTTGGCATACTCTTTCAGACATATCGGCCGGTATCTCACGAATGAATGCATGGATGTTGGCTTCCCGTGCGTCAATCGAAGCGGGCTTGTCCCTATACACATTAGCCTTAACATACCCCCACAAAAAATAATCTAATGGTGTCAAATCGCACGATCTAGGCGGCCAATTGACCGGCCCGAAACGTGAAATTAACTGTTCACCAAACTCGCCTCGCAATTGCGCCATTGTTTCGCGTGCTGTGTGGCATGTGGCACCGTCTTGTTGAAACCACATATCATGCAAGTCAAGAACTTCCATTTCGGGCAGAAAAAAGTTTGTTATCATCGCTCGGTAGCGTTCACCATTGACAGTAACGCTGCGATTCGCATCATCTTTGAAGAAATATGGCCCAATAATGCCGCCGGCCCATAAACCGCACCAAACAGTGGCTTTTTCGGGATGCATTGGTAGCTGTTGCAATGCTTCTGGCTGATCTTCACTCCAAATGCAGCAATTTTGCTTATTTACGTACCCATTCAACCAAAAATGAGCCTCATCGCTGAACACAATTTTTCGATAAAAAAGCGGATCCTCGGCCAGCTTTCCAAGAGCCCATTCACCAAAAATTCGGCGTTGTGGTAGGTCGGCTGGCTTTAGTTCTTGCACAAGCTGTATCTTAAAAGGCTTTACGCACAAATCCTTCCGCAAAATTTTCCACTTAGTGCTGTAACAAAGGCCTAACTGCTGGGAACGGCGCCGAATCGACATTTCGCGGTCTTCTGTCACACTAGCTGATACGTCCGCAATATTTTCTTCACTACGCACAGTACGTAAACGTGTTGGTGGTTTAATGTCCAACAAAGTAAATTTGGTGCGAAATTTGGTCACAATCTTCCGAATAGACTGCTCAGAAGGTCGAGAATGCCGATCATAAAATGGAAGCAGCGCGCGATGAACATTTCGAACCGAGCACGAATTTTGATAGTAAAATTCAATAATTTGCAAGCGTTGTTCATTTGTAAGACGATCCATGGTTAAATTGCAAACCAAACTGAAGCTGTTTGACAGTGACACAAGGTACTAAACACACGTCAGCTGTCAAAACCAGTGTTGCCAAAACCAAACCAGCTAAAAAATCACCCGTTATATTTAAAAAGAAAAAATAATAGGGGTATTCACGATTCGGTGTAACAGACCTAGTAAAATTGCGAAATTTTATTTTTTTTTATCAGATCGTGAACACACTTTTTCTCATCTATAGCAAAACTGAAACAAAGTCAGACCCAATCTGACAATTGACATTTGTTCTAAAAAAAAATCTTTTAAAAAGCGAAAAAGAAAAACGATTCAATTTATTGGAAGATAATGGAGACAAAATTATGTTAATTAATTAATATTACATAACAAAAATTATGATTTTCCCTTCGGCGGCACTTATTTTTGTTTTCAATTCTCTTTATTTTTTTCCGATACCTGCACTCAGAAATTAATAATTTAGTGAAATGTCAACTTGATAAGGCTACTATGTTATATTTTTCGGTTACAATAGGGTCAGGGTATAGCTAAAAAGCAAAAGCGTAGCGACATTTTTGTCAGTATATTTTGTTGTTGTGGTGCGAAAAAAGTTGCACTTTCGCACTTTCGCAATGATACAAGACCAGTTCCACCAGATCGTGATTGTCCCTATTTATTTATGCAAAAGTGGTATTGTATATTTAAAAAGAAAAAATAATAATAATGTAAAACAACTTGAACTAGGTACCACATTTTCGATGCGCAATCCATTGTAAAACAATTTGAATTTTAGAAAATCAATTACCCACCCAATAGGACGTGTCTCTAGCATTCTATGGGGAAATCCAAGATGGTTGCCATTTTGTTACACATTTTATTCGCTTTGATTTCATGTTAGTGTCATTTTTTGGGCGTAGCTTGCATTTAGCTGACATTTCACCCGCAGTCCATATTTATATAGTATGTAGCTCTTCACCATCACCATCCGCTGCATTTTAAAAATTTAACCACCAAACCATTTCTTTTACAGTGTACGATGCATCTGTCAAAGGATCGGCTGGTGTAGAAAGCGGATTGGTGTATCAGTTTGGGCATTATGATCAATGTATGAACATAAATAAACACATGACAGCTGATTTGGACCATGTTCCAGTCAGGGTGAAATACTGTTTAGCAGATGTTAAAATGGAAGGCTTAATAATACAGGAATCGGCCACACGCAAACTACGGGTATGTGTTTTAAACAAACAAATAATAATAAATTAATACGAACATTTTCAGTTTCATTGATAATGTTGTGCTAATTTTTTTCCTAATTGAGTGTTAATTTTAAATAAACTTTTTTTATACTTTTTCAGGGTTATGGTTAGATTATAATTAATATTGACAATTTATATATTTTTACAGTCAGCGAACTCTACTACTGTTCACTGGGGCACGTGTGTGCCAGCTTCTTGTAATGCCGCTGACATTGGAATATTCTTAGAAAACTTTCTACAAAAATCTGTTGTTGTCGACGAGCGAATGTGCCAAGTGGAAAACAAATTTCACATGACAAGGGACATGATGATCTATGCGTGAGTATTTAAATTATTATGCAAACAAATGAATTTTTTTAATAGAATATGTCACATGAGGTCTGTTCCTTTACTTTTGTAGTAAGTATGGAAAAGACAGTCAAAATGGCAGTGGTGGGGTCTCACAAAGAGAGACACTTACGAAAAAGTTAGGGAATGATTTTGTAGTAATTTTTGAAAAATGACAGATAAAAAATAAATAAATAGTTGGCGCAACAGGCCCAGAGGGATCCTAGGCCTAGCTTCTCACAACCATTCGTTTTTGTGTGAGTTTATGATTTTTGGAACGAATGGAAGGGTGGCGAGTGGAAAAAAACCCTTAGTTGGAATTTGGGTTTTTGCGGGATTCGAACCTCGACCCCTCGCATGGTAGTCCAACACACTAACCACCCACTGCGCCTACCTAAATGACAGATACATATGTCAAATATTGAAAAAAAAAAAAAAAAAAAAAAAAAAAAAAATGGTACGAAAAGCCGTTTAAATGTCTGATGAACTCGAGGAATTTACTAATTTGCAAAGAAAATTAGTTAAGTAATCATCTACCTAGCGATGAAAGTGACCTGGAATTAATCGAACTTCATTTTGATGAATCTTAAACAGACTATTTCATTTTATTTTGCCGCCTGTTATACCATTTTAATAAGCAAGAAGTCAAAAAATAATTAACGCAAATGCTAAATGGGACAACAAATCAAATCAAATCAGCTGTTAGTTGTAAGATGACTGACAGCTTTTTCGCTTCTTACACCAAGAAATTTGTTGAGTAAAAATTCACAGAGAGAGTGGAGGTGAAGGGGTAATATCTTGCTCTCTCGACGACGCTCTCTTTTACTAACTTTTCGAGTTAAGGAACGGCACTGAGTAAAAATTCGTTAGATATAAAAGTAAAGGAACAGACCTATGAATTATCGGACAAATGAAAAGTGGTTACGTTCAAGAATCTAGTTTCGTAAGTCTGAAAGCTGGCTGACTAGGTGTGTTTCAGTTTTGATTGGCCTAGATCGGTCAAATAAACGTCATTTTCTGATGATTCTTATGGAGCCGATGAATCTAGTCAAGAAATTTGTGATTGAGTACTAAGTTGGGACTTGGAAGTTCCTTTATTTGTGGCTGGCGTAGAAAAAGTTACGTAACCGACCAATGTAGATTTGCGTTCCCTCTACCTAAATTTACTTCAGACCAATTTGGTCAACTTAAGATAAGCAGATTCTAGAATGTGCCCACTATCAACAATATACGTCTGTTACAGTAGTGTCTGCGACAGTTTTGGATAAATGTCACATTGCACTCAAGCGAATTCTCTTACAAAGAGATGTAACTATCAGAAAAATTAAAAAGTTACCGAAATAAATAGTTCGTTAATAGCATTTACAACTAACTAACCTAAAAAAAAAAAAAATGTTTGGACAACATTTGCGGGGATTTTATATAGTAAGGGTGTTCTCTGCTATTTTTTTTTCCAACTTTTATATACGGGAACGGGAATGTATGTGTAAACACCGTGCGTGCGGTATGTGTGTGGCTTGATACACGTCATTGAGAAAAGAGGGAATTGTTATAACCGAAATTCAGGAAGAACTGTCCAACTGCGTTCTCCAAGTTTTGCTAGTATGCCGACGATATAACATATATCCGTGGCTAAAATCTTGGTCCGTAATGTAATGTTTGGGTCCGCCAGTTAAACCTGCAGAATCTTTGTGCAATTTTGTCCGAAGTTTCTCAGGACCACTCACACAGAAATCGTGTAAACAAAAGTTAAGGCTAAAGTTGAGAACTTCTACCTTTGAGAACAACCCATAAAGCATTCTAAAAGCACTTTTAAATTTTTGTTCAACCATCAGTTGTTTGCCAAAGAAGTTTTAAATTTTCTTCTCTTAAAAAATCGGTTTTATCTCTTCCAGAACTGCTGTAATGTTTTTTGTGGCACTGGCTTTGGCGAGCACCTTCTACCATATCTACAAAATCTATGAGAATAGAAACGAAACTAAAAAGCCGACATACACAACCGTCGACATGGCACTCAAGTCGTTCTCTATTATTGGTAAGACTCCATTACAAATGGTTAGCCAATTAGTTTAATTAAAAATTCCTTGTAGAAAACCTTCAGAAAATTGTGCAAACAGGCAAGGATCAGCTGGGACTTAACGCTATCAACGGAATTAAGGCCATTGCTATGCTGCTCATTGTAGGTGGGCATGCTTTGTCGTTCATCTACAGTGGACCGGTGTACAACTCGGGATTCATGGCAGAGGTGCGCAAACAACTTACATTTTTTTACAGAGAAAATTGTAGTTTTTCTTATCCCTTTTAGAATATAAAGCAGGTGCAAAATGGCTTCCTGACAAACTCCCTCCTATTTGTGGATATATTCCTGTTTTTGAGCGGTTTTTTGTTCTGTAGAATTCTGCTCATCGAGCTGGAGAGACGTCGAGGGAAACTCAACGTGGCAGTCATTTATATCGGCCGTTATGTTCGACTGACACCATCGTACATGGCGGTTATTGGATTCTATATGACTTGGTTCACAGTCATTGGAAGTGGCCCCATTTGGGCTAGTAAAATCGGATTGGAACAGGAAAGATGTCAAGAGTCGTGGTGGCTTAATATTCTCTACATAAACAACTACATTGGCACGGATAAGTTGGTATGTTGAACAAAGACAGTCCAATAAAATGGTAGTAATAACGTTTTTTGCTTTACAGTGTATGTTCCAGTCGTGGTACCTGTCGGTGGATACGCAGCTCTTCTTCTTGGCACCACCGGTGATTTTCCTTCTGAATAAATCCCGCAAATACGGTTTCCAATTTCTGATCGCCATACTGGTGATTGCAGTAGCGATTCCTTTTACCATCACTTACATGAATGGACTCGATCCGACCTTGATGGTTTACCCAGAGTAAGAGTATTTCTTTGAATGTACGACGCAGAAACCTGTACAATTTGATTTCAGTGAAGTGTACGACTTTGGCAGTAACCCTTTCTATACCGGATCGTATATCAAGACACACATGCGAGCAACTGACTACGTTTTAGGACTCTTGGCTGGATTTGTCGTCCATCTAATGCAGGAGAAGAAGTGAGTCCCTACAGAGCTCACCAATCGAATTAAACTCACCTTCGAATCCATTTCAGTACAAAGATCCCCAAGTACATTGTACGAATCCTGTGGACGGCGTCAGTCATCGTCGGTCTGGCTTCGATGTTCGCAATAACCGTGTTTTATAGAAAACCGTTTACGGTATTGGAAAGTTCCTTGTACTCGGCCTTTCACAAACTCGGCTGGGGCCTCTCCATCGGATGGTTGGTAATAGCAGTGACCACAGGACATGCTGCTGGTCTTCAGAAATTCCTGAGTAATCGAGTGTTTGCACCTATAAGCCGATTGACGTACTGTGCCTATCTGTGCAATGGCATCGTCGAACTGTATCATGTAAGCGACATGCGATCTCCTATCTACCTGAGTAAACTTGATTTGGTAAGTGCTTTGATTTTGTCATGAGAAATCTGAACACAGCATCCCACATTTCAGTTCAACAAAACTATGACGCACTCGTTGGACACCTTTATGCTAGCGCTGCTTGTGTGTCTACTTTTCGAGTCACCAATCCATGCCTTGGAGCGGATACTCCTCCGAAGTCAGAGAAAATCTCCACAGCTTAAAAGTGACACTGCAACGCCCAGCACGTCGGAGGAGCAAGTGGCGTAGTCTTTACCGCGCGTATACATTGTAATTTAAATCGGGTGATAGATTAAGGTCGGAAAAACCGCGCATATGAAACCAAAAACAAGAGTGAAACACGTCACAAGGAAATGCAATTGCATGAGTACGTAGTGTGAGCCTTGCCCTGTCTTAGTTGTGTCTGAATCTAAAATAAATCTCAAGGAATTACGTTCTTTTTAAGGTTATGTTAAGAGAGTTAGTTTTATTTTATTTAAAACTTTGTAAATACTTAAGTTTTGTTTTTATATTAAACGTGTTACAACATGAAACAGTAGGTAATGTCTTTTTTTGTTGATTATTCGTCATCTTCGACGGTGGGACGTCGCCTTCGATAGCTGGCAGGTGTTTCATTAGATATGGCCGGTAGTGAGATAGGAGCAGTTTCTGGGGTTAGTGGTCGTCGAATGACTTCATCTTCCTCGGCGATTTCTTCGTCCTCTTCTTCCTCGTCGATTTCTATTTCTTCTTTGGATTCGATTTCGTCTGTTTCTTCTGGTATCGGTTCAGGTGCAAGCTCTGTTTCTGGTTCGCTGAAGAAATAAAAGAGTAAATTTTAGCAGAGTGCTTTGGCAAATTAACAACAGAAAATGTTTTATTTTTCTATAAAAAAGAAGCTTCTGCAACGACTCGAAGATTCATGTGAACTTGGAAGATCTATTTTTCCAAAAGAAACGATAAATATTTTTAGGTTAGAAGGGACTTTTACTACTTCATGTCGGATTCGGATGTATTGCCCCGACACATTAATTGGACAATTAGTTTTTTTTTTTTTGCGGCCAATGGAACATGAAATCTGACAACCAGCTGCTTCCGAGAGCAGAAAAACTGCTCTGAATCTGAAAAAAAGAGCTTTTTCTGTCCCAATGGAAAACGACATAAAAGTAACTAAAGTGTTAACGATAGAAATATGACACGAAATGTCAAAATCTACTGGGGATGTTTGAGTTCCTAGTTTTAGTAGAACGTCAAATAGATTTTCCTGGACTAGATATACGAACGTGTTGACTAATGAAGTTGAATTAGGGCACATTCAAGAATCTAGTTATATTTTCCTACGTCATCCACATATACGAACTGTCAACTTAGTACTCAGTCAAGAATTTCTTAACTAGTACTAAATTCATCGGCCCTACAGAAACGTCAACTGAAACAGCCGCTCATATGACCGATTTCAGCCACCCAAAACCGACATACATCTAGTTAGACAGCTGTCAGGCTTACTAAACTAGATACTTGAACGTCCCCATTGTTTTTGTATTCCCTCGGTTTATTTTGAATTTTGACACTTCGAAATGTCAACTAAGTAGGTATGCATGCAGGATTTTCTGGACTAGATTTGGTCGACTAGACCAATCTGGGTCAATAAAAACTGAAACACTTTAAGTCACTCAGCTGTCAGACTTGCTGAAATAGAATTCCGAATGTCCCCCTTTTCTTGACGACATTAGTCGGTTATTCTTCCGTCAACTTCAATTGAAAAATTGGTCATGTAATTAATTTGGACCAACCAAGGGAGATAGAAATGCTGTCAGACAGCTGTCAGACTTACTAAACTAGAAATCCGAACGTTCCCATTGTCTAAAAGCAGCAAGGTTTTTATGTTTGCTTGATCTAGAGCAACACGGCGACCATTGCCTATTGAGTTAATACTTGAATTTTAACCAGTAGCCCGGCATTTCTATAGTTAAATCGAAATCTACAGTATATACCAAAGAAATGAAATCGATATCAGTTATCACCATGGTCACCAGTAATTTGAGCATCTTCGTAATAGTCGCCCCATTCTGCAGTAAATAAAAGTATGTTACGTATACGCCCCAGTATGATGATGATAAGTTTAGCTATGTTTGCTCGTTAGATTTGATTGATCAAGATCGTTTCGATGGCCATTATATAACAGGAAAATCTAAAAGTTGTTGTGCGAAGCACCGGCCGAACAATGACAAACAGTTGTTCGAATGAAAGAGGCAAGCGAGTTATTAGGCCAAGAATAACATGTAGATCAGATAAAAACAACTAGGAAATATAAGAACAAGATTCACCGTCGTCATACGCTTCAGCAGGTGTAAGAGAAAAGTCTTGACCAAAACAATTGTTTTGTTACGCGCTACAACCCTAACGCGTCGTTACATTCGTTTAGAGCCCATGTACTCACTTTATAGTTGACTCGATGACAGCTCCAATTCCGTTGACCAAATGCGTATTAAATCTCACAACATACTCGTGTTCCTTTTCATCGGGCTCAGCATCCCAAGCCTCGTCGATTGGTGGTTCTGGAGTTCTCGATATAGGAATCCGGTTTGGTGTTCCACTTGTCACTTCAGAGATGTCTTCCGATTGATCCAGCTCCGCATCGTCGTGAACATCGAATAGTTCTTGTGCATTTTTTTCTGTGAAAAGTTTCTTGATGATAATCAGTCGAACATTCTGAAAGGGCACGTCAATGAGGAATGCCAGGAAGGTCGAACACAATACTATGGTGGCCAATTCCACTGCGTTTATCTAAAGAACACATGTATGAACAATTACGACAGTGAATAGGAAAGGTTATATATTTTATTTACCAAATCAGTTATATGATACTTGCTGGAGTCCTTTACTCCAGCTGTGGTGTACAAAACCACTGTAAAGCTAACGAGCTGCATTGGGAATGAGATTCTACTCAAGAACAGCACCGGCTTTGATGTTAGGATGTTCGATAAGAGGAAACCTTCTTTGGGTGTCATGAAAACGATCCATATTACGGCCAATCCAAGAATCAACGGCGACCACGACGCATACGATGCCGCTTCGGACGAGTTGTAAATAAAGTCAGATCGCATGCCTGACGATGGGTACCAGAAACACCAACCGATGCTAAAGAGTGTGGCAAACCATCCAATGTGGCTGAGGCCAGCAGGAACTTCGAGATTCCCATCGGTGGATCGGTGCAGGATTCCAGCTCCTATTCCAATTAGATATGGCGTGGCCCGGCTAATCGGAGAGGAGAATAGGATGTTGGCTGTTCGGTAGAATTTGCTGACGCTGTCAATGAGAAAACAATGTTACATATGATGTATAGGTTGTGGACTTGGAACTCACTTCATTCCGTGGAACATTATTGCAGAGAGGTGCTCTAAGTTCGTCCTCGAGTACCTGGCTGCAACAGACATTGCTTGGAAGGCTCCGTACGCAAAGAATCCGGCATCAGCGTCGGTGTAGTACAGCCAAACGAGCAAGGGCCCCAGCATGTACAGTTGCAGTTCCAATGCCAGCTGGATCGTTATTGGAGAGCACTGCAAAGAGAGATCGTAACAGTACAGTCTACAGAGCTAAATGAATGTATTGCATACTTACCGTCTCTTCGAAATCGATAGCATTTTGAGCGCCAAATAAGACTCTCCACATGTTTTGTTCACAGAGGCGGGCATTTTGCCCAATTAGCTTGTTCCACAGAGGACCGGCACCCAAATGGGGGAGAATCCAGGTCTGGAAGAATAAAACCGCATATATGGTGGGGAGATACCGCAGGATTTTTGCAAAAACTCGCTTAATCACTCCAATGTAGGTTTTCTGTTCCATTTCCTCCGACAGTTGGTATGCCGAGAGGAATCCGCTGATTATCAGAAGAAGATCAGTGTAGATCATTGGCGATCGAAAGACGACGCTCAGCGGTTGGTCAACTGTTCGAACCAGTTTATCGCGGTTCGTTATTGGCAGGTGACCAATCATCATGTACTTTAGGCAGACATACAGCATCAACGTCGAGAGGATCTTCAGAAGGTGGAATATTGGAAATTGCATATCCAGCCGATCCTGCGACAGTAGTTCCGACAACGATCGCTTCGGGGCGAAGGAATGAAAGATTTCCTTTAAGATCGCCTGGTTTGAGACCTCCTGTTGAGGTCCTTCTCGTTCTTGTTCTTCTTCTTCTTCTCCGGTGGGTTCCCCTGCTGCGCCATTAGCGTCGTCTGATTTGACGTCTCCTGACGTTTCGTCGTTGGTTTGCTTCAGAAAACTATTGAAGAATGCCGAGATCTTTGTCCAATTCTCCGAAACATACGCAGCAACAGAAATCAACCAAAATGACGCCAAGTAGCACCTGTACCAAGGATTCAATGAAAGCATTGACCTTTAAAATATACGAAAATACCTTACACTGCGAAGCTAAACTTTTCGTTTTTCTTGAACAAGGTGGTAAGACGCCGGCTAGTCCTTACATAGCAATCGTTTTCAGAGACTTCCACACGAAATTCAACTCCAGTGCTGTTGTACGGCCTCAGGTTCGTCTCGATCATATCTTGGACAACGCTGGCGGAGCACGCATTCGGGATACAAACGCCCCAGTTGGCCACAGCGTATCGTGGCACAAAGTGACTCGGCTGGAAGGTTATTGTCAAGAAGAGACCATAAAATGAGTACAATCTAACGATCTTACATTTCCCAAATGACTCCGCCATAGGCCACGCCCGTGAGCCAAATGAACAGGCACCTTCAGTTCGTCCACCTTCGCTAACGTTTCAATGTGGGCCAGACAATATTTGCCTCGAATTCGCTTGGATATATCCGACGTGACCTTGACCACAGTCTTGGCATGAGTGCACATCTCAAAATCGCCCAGTTGGTTGATATTGCCGCGCAGCATTCCCGAGGTAATCTTTCCGGTAGAATCAAGCACTAGAAACAAGACAAACCGTGATCGAAAATAACCATCTACAACTGTTTCAGCTAACTCACTCTGTAAAGTCCAAATCTTATTGCCGCGCAATTGGCGATGAAAGATCTGCATCTGCTGCTTACATTCAATGTCGCTCACATGCGATGCGTTCACAACGAAGCCCGGAACGGTATGCAGCAGTGATTCGAAGTGGTCCTGACTCATTGGCTCCGCGCCAGATATATATCGACCAGAAGAGTCGTCACCGCGTGGTAACGAGATCTTCTTTTCAGGCTTTCCAATTGGAAAGAACGTGTTGAACGGCCAACGGTTCAGGTATTCCATCCAATCAGCCCCGATGGGCTTTGGTTTGGGTTCTTCTATGGGCTTTTTGAAGCTCTTACTAAACGATTGGATCCACTCAATTATGCCGTTTGACTTCTCGGCGACCGGCGGTGGAGTAGCTTTTGGTGGAGAAGCTTGTTTTCCACTACCAAACCATGAAGCGAAAAATCCGGGTCCGTCCGCAGCCTTAACCACTACAGGTTTCTTTTCCTCCTCATAGTCCTCCCCATAACCATCGACAACTGTGGCCTTCTGAACTGGCTTAACTTTCACGCCATCCGCCTTGCGAACGCGTTCAAATTTAAAGTCATCATCAGTGTCATCCTCTTCCTCGTCCTCTTCATCAGCGCTCTCCTCATCGGATGGAACTACTCGCACTAATTCCCGAAATTCGAATTTTCGTGGCGGTTTTCGTCGAAGAGCTCTCCCATCGGAAGGATTCGGCACCTCATCGTCATCCTTTATACCAAATGCACTTGATCGAAGCGGTAAGGTGAACAACACTAGGAGAATTGCCAAACGTAGGCACTTTATCGATGATGTAAACATCGATGTGCGAGTGAAAAAGCTCTACCTATCTTTCTCTTAAGAAAAATGAAGAAAAAATTAAAAACTATGTCGAGGGGAGTGAACGGAGACAAGTGAATATAATTATTAGACCTTTCACTTTACGGTAGTGAATTGCTAACTTCTCTACACTAGAGTCGTTAAATAGTGGGAAAACTATTTAATTTCGTTTTAACTAATTCGCACAACACACACACACACCCGAATATCGTAAAAGGAATTTCTTTTTCGCTTTGCGATGACAAACTTATGAAAAACCAGAAAAGAAAAAATCCAAATTGACAGAAAAATACATCTTCTGCCTACCGTCGCGTTTTCCCACTCACTGAGAGCTGTTGGCGATAAAATTTGCTCTCGGGAGCCGAAAAACGATCGGTCGACGACTATTTTTAGAAAAGCGTCTAAACGAAGCATGTATTTTGGGTGTCCAGCTGTTAAAAAACATTTTTTGAGGGAGAGCGAAAAACGCGTGCATGTGAATTGTGAACATGGCGATTGTTTTGATTATGTCCGATCGAGATGCTTTTGCGGAGAATGCGAATTTTTAAAAAAAGCATGCGTTGTACAGCAGTGGTTGCAGTTTAATTTTCTTTTTTTCACTGCGTGTGGTTGGCGTCCAGGATGACAGTGAGATCATACCGTAGATGTTACGATATTAAAATTCATTTTGTTGGGGGCAAATTCAAACGACTTATAAAACAATCCAATACGAACAACGATGAAAATAAGGGTGCACGCGGATACCGATGCCGTATATAGAACACCCTAAGTAAATTGACAGTATAGTTGTCAACTGGATTGTTAGTTTAGAAGCTTATTAGATTGTGAGGCGGAAGAGCCTTCAAGGAGTTCTGGCACTGCGGCTTCTTAAAAGAGCCTTTTGTGCCTTCAAGCCTATTGAAGCTTATAGCTCAAGGCAAAATGTTAAGGGCCGGCTAATTTCCGCCTCAGTTTGGGACTGAGGCTATTCTCAAACCCAGGACCAGGACATCTTAATACAGTGATCGGTAGACATTTTGTTTCATGATCAATCAGCCAATCAATAAAGAGGAATTTTAATGGACTTATTCACTCTATGATCTCACATAAATATATGGGGCATATCTAGAATTCACCGGATACAATCTATTATTGTATACACAGAATGGGGTTGGGGTCAAAATTCTGGATGCATAAATAAGTGAGAGGATTTGTTAAAAAGAGCGCGCTTTTGAACAATTTGCAAACCTTTTTTTATTGTTTGCAGAATTTTGTAAGGCAGAATTTTGGAAGCAAAATTTCGACCGGATCCCCACAGAATGATAATGAAAAATGGACACCGGTGTAGGGTCTGGTATTTTCCCCGAATAGGTTGGCGTATCCAATATACATACACCTAACGTCTCCAATTACCCTGAAACATATTTCTAAGCTTCTTTTCCAATGGCCATGACGTGCTTTTCACCAAGTAATTTAATGAATCCTTTGGATAGTTAGAAAACATTACACAGGGGCTTATAAATAGGGTTTCGATTAGCAAGCGGCAATCTCTTTCACCCAAGTAGAGATCACAATGCATCAGTATCGGCATTGAACTAATTCACAAATAAAGCAAAACTGGTACAACTTGACTAACTAGCCTTAGCCTTAAGGCGGCTCTCCCACTGAGGCAACAAGCAATAAGCAATAAACAACTAGCAATAAGCAATAAGCAATACGCAACTTTTATCTGAACCTATTCTCACATTGAAGCAACATTATTTCTAGCGACCTGTCACTCACTCAGTGATAGTACAGAAAACACAGGAAAAATCCTTACAGTACACAAAGAAAATCCCTACTTTTCCCTACACCGTCGAATAATTTTTAATACAAACTCTCTACATAACTATTTTATCATACACTAGCTGTGCCCGCAACTTCGTACGCGGCGTAAGGCTCTGTAATTTCCGATAAAAGAGATTTGACCGTTTTCTCAACGGCATATTTGTTTAAAATCAACAGTCTAGCTAAAACAAAGCGGTGAACATTGTCAATGTGAAACAATAAATCAAACAAATCTATTTACCTAAAACACCAATTAAGAAAATTAAATTCAACAGCGTAAGTCCTAAAGTTCCACTTCCTAACTGTAGGTATCAACGTAGGTAATATCAAAACAACCACTAAAACAAAAGCCTTAACGGAAATTTGTATCTACACCAACAATAAGTAAATCAAACAACATAATTCACCTATATCGTCTTTACTTCTTGAATTCTTCAATTCTTTACTGTAGTCTGTAGGTATCAACGTAGGTATATAACAACCATTAAAACAAAAACCATGAACTCAGTTTCTATATACACCACCTCCAACGTACATTCACCACCACACCACACGTCATCAGCCATCTGCGCATTTCCTCCGATCCGAAACACATTGTCGCCGTTTTTTGTTGTTGTTTTTTTTCATATGAACGTGCTTGTGCGATGTGCGCCACCAAACCACCCCCAAGCAGAACAACGATCAAGAACCGCGGCTGCTGATAATATTCGATTTGAGAAAATAAATTTATTTTTTTGGTGTTAGATTTTAGGTTGTAGCTCAGCTTCTAAATGACATAGAAAGCTGATTGATGGCTTGAAATAACTATAAAAGTGTTGGCTCTCCTAAGTATTTTGTTTTATTTGAATTGATTAAGAATTATCTGAGTAATGGCGAGTTAAAGGCAGTAAAGTCAGAAAAAAAACACATATTGGTCAAAAACGCTCCAAAAAAATAGGCATGGCAATGAAAGGAATAGCCTATATGTTGCACAAAATCTAAAGGAACATTTCAAAAAAAGTTTCATCGAAATCTGTGCAGTAGTTCTCACGCCATTAGGTAACAGAAAAATTGCCAACAGTTTTATTATAAGTATAGATGAATAAAATCGAATCAAACTTCTCATACTCAATTTCAACCACAAATGAATTTTTCCTATTTTTTGACTCTTCAAGTTATGTCATCCCATTTCATTCCTTAGGTAATATCGACGAATGTAAGAGCAAAATATAATAGATAAACAAAAATAATAAACATTTTTTGACTGAGCAAATCAATTAACTTACAAATCAGATGAAAATTTTTCATCCGAAAAAAATACCTACGTTGCAAATCTGTCGCTTTTTGCCTACGGCGTCAATTTTAGATCGAAAATCCCTATGTGCAGGGATTTTTACCTACATGTACTATCACTGCACTCACTACTCGCAAATATTGATACAACGACGCGATATATATCGCTTTTCAACATGCGCTGTGTATCGCCAGCAATAATGTTGCCGCAATCAGCAACATTTTTCGTTCAACCGATATTGAGTTGCTTTAATGTGAGACGTCTAATTTGATTCAATGTAAAATAACTGTTAGCGATAATATCGCATGTTTCCTATTGCCAGTTGCTTGTTGCTTGTTGCTTCAGTGGGAGAGCCGCCTAACCTTAAAGAAAAGAATTGCCCTTTCTATGAAAAGAGCAAATCCAGAAGTGCTCTTTCTATGTTTTCTACGTTTCATTGAAGAAAAAAAGCCCTTTCTAGGTCAATTCTTAACACGACAGAAGTGTTCGGGATATTTTTAAGCAATTGCTTAAAAATATCCCGACACACACCAGCAAAATGTCAGATTGAAATGTTTGTTGTGTTGTTCGAAACTAATGTCGTTTTCATTGGTTTCACTCGGGGATCCACTCATTCATCTGTAATCCAATGGAACAAGAAAACTGCTTCTGATTGAATCCACAAAAGTATTGGTGAAATGGCAAAAAATAATCTACGGCAGCTGTCATCTGACTTGTATAAAATACATAATAATACACTTGGCTGAGTGCTTCTTGTGTGGATTCTGACTTCAAATCGAGAAGCAAAATTGTCTTCTCAGAATCACCAGAAGAGTATTTTTTGTGCCAATAGAACGGTTTCAGAAGCGAATTCTTCAATTCCAGACTCTCCCGGACGCTTCTTTTTGCCCAATGGAAACCGACATAAAGTTGCCTTATGTGCTACGAGGATATGTAATCTAAGCGAATGTAAACTTTAATTGAAATAACTTGATTTGGCTTATTAAAGCATTAACAATTATTTTAGAAAACAACAATAAAGTAGCAACAGAAAAGAGCAATTCTGAATTTTGGCGCAATTCTCTCGGATATTCAATTAAAACGCCATAATGAAAACGACGTTTTGCCAATCACAAAAACTGAAGTTTACGAACTAAAATTGTCCTTGCAATTCAAACTGATACAAACGACGAGCCATTGTACATTCCTCACTTGGTGGGGGGTGCGGGTGATATAACTTTGAAAATATAACGGCGAGGTTTGGTGGGTACCAATAACAGTACTACAACTCGAGTTTTTGCAAATAATCGAATTCGCCCTAACTTCTATTTCATTTATAAAACGACTGAACCGCTACGCAATTCGGGAAAATTGATGAAATTGATACAAATATTAAAATAAATGAAAGAAAATCTTGAAATATATTTTAAATTTAATGCAAATTCGTACAAATCTGATACAAAATTCCTAAATGGCAATACTATTTTTATCTCCGCTCATCAGCTGTGCCAATTTCAAGGGCCAGGCCAACATTCATTCAAATATAAATAGGTAGGTAACTATGTTTACCAAATAAACATTCGAGAAAGAGAGAGACGCAGTCGCAAACGTCTAACGTTGGCCAACTAGATCGATGAGCTTTCCTCCTTAACCTTTTTCTTTAGGCCCGTTTGCTGATACTACTCATAGCGATTTAAGTTCCACTTAAAATCTTATGTGACTACGCTATGAGTAGTATCAGCAAACGGGCCTTAGACTCGCAAAAACAAAAAGAAAATACATAAACGCAAATTTGTTTGAGTCAAGCTTCAAGCTGGCAAACTTTTATTTAAGAAAAAAAAAGAGCAACAAAATCCGCAAACTCCTTCACTTTGAAGAGCGATTAAAAAACTTAAACAAGTAATTTTCCAATTTAAAACATAAGCAATAGCAATAAAAACATAATATAAGCGGTAAACTCCATGCATCATACAATGGGAACAGTACAGTTCATAAATATTTGAACTTCGAATCCAAATTGCAACCATCAAGCCTATCTTCTTCTAGGAGCAATGATGGACAAATGAAATTATAAAAAAAAAAACGTGTGAAAAGTAAATTTTAAATTAAAAAGAAAGTTCAACAAAAGTGTTGTCGTGCAGTAAGAAGACGAAGTTCAAATTTAAAGTGTCAAAATCAAACTACGATTTTTAAAAGTTCAAGCTTAAAACGTAAAAAACAAATTCAAGATTCAAAAAGAAAAGAATTAACAAACAAAAAACATGGTCTAGGTATGTATGGAGTAGTTTTAAGTACATCAGCTTAATTAGGCAAAAAATAAAATTGAAATTCAATTATGCATTGATGCCATCTTGCATCCTTGAGCATCCTGCTATCATTCGGTGTGTGGGAACGGCAGAGGCACGGGCAACTGTTCTAAGACACTCGGCATACGTAGCGGCCGATATCCATATCGGCGGAGTCATTAGCTGTTGCTGCGGATGATAGAACGAAACGCCGCCGAACTGTATCTGACTCAGTAGGTGGTCTGTGGCGAATCTCGATTGCGTGACTGATAGTGGTAGCAGAGATAAGCCAACGTACGGCAATCCATTGTGTCCGCAGTCGAATTTCCAGATTTCACACGGTGCGTATTCTCTTGCGGGAAAAGATGT
The DNA here is from genome assembly GCA_946477585.1 of Cheilosia urbana. Classification (NCBI taxonomy): domain Eukaryota; kingdom Metazoa; phylum Arthropoda; class Insecta; order Diptera; family Syrphidae; genus Cheilosia; species Cheilosia urbana. The sequence goes on along the minus strand of OX297854.1, from coordinate 8,695,033 downwards.
ATTACTTCCGGTTTGCTGGAAGCATAGTGCCAAAATTATTTGAGTGTTGTTCAAATTGAATTTGAGCGCTGGTCTGTTTCTGTAATTTGGCATGATCGTTCCGAACACGCGTAGACCGACATACCATCCAGAGAGGTAGGTATTCATGTTGTGGCCCATGAAGCTGTTTTTGTATGCCTGCAGGAGATTTTCTTCGGAAGGCTGTGCAAGATAGGCGCACGCCCAACTAATATCAATTATTTCCATTGTATCGAAGCTGAATTCGTGCGGTATCATATGCGCTGCGACGAATGTCATTTGCTCTCCGGAGACCACTACCCCGACTGAAAGAAAGTAGTATTAGTATTATTGGAGTTATTTGGTGGACCTTTAAACATACGTAGGTGGGCGATGTCCTTTTGCGCGAAAAACACGTAATTGCAGTCGGGAAATCCACCGACTTTATCAATCAGTGAATAGACGACCTCGCAAACACGCGAATGTATGTCAACCAACTCTTTGCACTGGAGTGTAACAATTACAAAGCGAAGCTTACACTCTACGTTTCGAAGCAAAACTGCAGCATATTGAATGCCCACCTTTTCGAAAAATGTCCCAAACACTATCACCGGAATGTGCCACGAGTTTGCGATGCACTTCAAACGGAGCAATGCATCAAAATCGGTATTGCGCAAGCGATGGAGAGATTGTCTAAAAGCAAATAATGGAACTCGAGTATTTATATAAGTTTTTTCTGACTTACTCCGCTGAAGGTTTAGCCCATTCGACTTCAAATCGAGAACCACGAAGCACAGCACCTTGCATCTTCTGCAAAACTGTCTCAGCTGCCTCACGGCAAGTGAAGTCAAGGAATGCATTGGTTCGCACTTTTGAAATCTTTCGAATGGTCGTGCGATGAACATACTTTACCATTAAATCGACAAGATCCTTGTTGTTCAGTTTAAGATCAACGTTGCGAACAAACAATGTCATGTTCTAAAAATTGTATTTTATTTACTTTTTCAATGGCATATTTTATATAAATGTATTTCTTACGGATGAAGACTGATCCGCGCCCTCGGTGTTGGCCCAAACAACTTTCAATTCTTGTCCCCAAAGTCGAATTACACCCAGAGACGTGCGCTTCTTTGCCTCCAACGCTTCGTTGTGAGTTTCGAAGTTAACGAATACGTAGCCCATATTGCCATCACTGCTCTTGAGAGAACCCTTCGAATAGATTCGTTGCATGGAGGGAAAGATCGTTCTGAACTCTCTCTCAATTTCGTCCTCCGAGAGATGTTTGGGGATGTTGCTCACAAATAGGCGACACTTTTCGCATGAATTCACAATATTTAGCGTTGTCTGCGGTGCAATGAAGTAGTGGTTAAGTACTTCCATAGCGCATCCGGCGTCATCCTCGTTAGTGTATCGCACATACGCATATCCCCGGAGTGCATTTAAATAATCAACGGGCACACGAAATTGATAGATTTTGCCAAAGCGAAGAAACGGTTGTAAGAGCGTCTGTTCGTTCATGTTTTTTGGAATACGACGTATATATAACTCACATGAGCTGCTAGGTGGCGGCCCAATCCAGTCACCGCTTGGGCCAAAAACTTTGCTTCCATTAGTCTGCATCAGTGTGTAGGACTCTATGACGGTGCTCGTGTTCTCCATTATGCGACTGGTGGACACAGGGATTTGCGTTTGCATTTGCATTTGGATTTCATCAATCTGAGAGTTGAACATTTGGCAATGCATTTTGATTCGCGCACTTTGCAAGTTCGATTCACTAAAATGTATGCAATCTTTAAAGATTAAATAAATACGTAGGTGATTTTTTTAAGAACAAAATCCTCAAAGCTGTATCTGCTGATCTCAAAATTCACGGGAAAAGCAGTGAAGCGAATAGAGATATAAATGACGGTGCCAGATGAATCGTTGCGTTTTGAATGAGGGAGGATGTGGATAAAAGTTCCGTTATTTCAAGAACAGTGATCCCATTTCAATTAGAATAAGCTGGTTTGACAATAAACTTAAAATTGTACTAGATGTTCCAATGTTTTTTTTTTTTTAACAAATGGTATTTCGTTATTGATTAGGCATTTCAGATTTTGATCTGAGATTTCTGAATTATGCTATATGTTGTGTAGATCTGAGATTCCTCAAAAGTGCCTCAGATCAAAAAGAGATTGTTTTTTTTTTTTGCAAATCGAACATGAAAAGCAATCTTGATCAAAAAAACAAAATTGATTTTTTCTCAAAAAAAAAAAAAAAAAAATTGAAAACGACATTAATCAACCTAACAGGGAAAATAAGATTGGGCAGTTAGCAAGCTGAAAATAACTTGTAATACAAAAAAAAAAAAAAAAAAAAATGCATAAGAAAATTGAGGTAAATGTTGAGATTCGTATAAAACTCCTAAAGGATTTTTTTTTAATTTAGCTTGAAATTACTTCTTAGATTTGGAGAAAATAGAAAACCTCCCTGATCCATTTCCTGGCGAGCCACAAGCATGAACCAAAAGGCTTCATAATGCAATTGAATGACTAAAATTATAATTTCATTGAAAAGCGCAGCTCTGAATTTCGCTGCATTCTCTTAATTCTGACGCAAGAACTCCAACGTTATGCAAATAAAGATTGTTTGTCATTTTCGCAGTCTCAAAAACTATTCTTACTTTCGTTAGTAATTTTTCAACATAAAAAATGACATTTTTTTTGATGCCCGACCCAATTTTGTCAGAGTAGTTCACTTTTTGTAGTATGTACCTGTTAAGTACCATCGGCTTGCGCTTTATTTGCAATTGATTCATCAGAGATGTCGCTTCCTCCTTTTCTATATACTGTCAAGTCGAATTAAACTTACCCGGATAATTTGACAAAGAATCGGGCCCTTAAGAACACGATTCACGAGATTTCTCCCCAAATTGAGATAAAAAAGCGAAACAGAGATATCTAACTAGCACAAAGTCAAACGCTTGCATAATGTCAGACTGACTTGGAGGAGGTGGCATTAGTTGTTGTACCTTGCTTTCGCTGAGATAGGATATTTGTTTTTAGTCCCACAACAAAAATAAGCAAAAAGGGACCAATCTTCAGAATTTGATATTTCTGTTGGAATTTGTATTTTTGCATGGACCGAAGTGGAAAAAACCGGGACCTCCAATAAGAATAATAACTCCGGATTAATGTATATTAATCTTCAGCAGGAAAATGGTTAAAACCCTGACGAATCGGGCCTTACTGAACCTATATAGTCATTTTTCAACAGCCATACGGTATGCAATGAAAGAGCAGGGTAATTCATTGTGAGTGAATATTCAAAAATCCCAAAATTTTGGTAGCCCTGGTTGAGCGAACTTTCATACTCGTGAAGATGAAGACGTGGAGTGCAAATCTTATCAACAATACACCACTCCCAATAGTATGCAATGCAAATACTAGGAACTGCAGAAATAGCATAGGTACTTTCATTGCGTACATTGGGCAGGCACAAAAAGACGAATAAACGAAAATAAATAAAAGAAAAGTGTCCGCAAGCTCTGTCTACTTCTTTCTTCTTTCGTAAACATTTATAGGCGTTTTTCTTTTTTAGTTCAGAGCACAACCTGAACTGTTATACAAAAAGTTTGTGTTTCTTTTTTAGCTCAGATACATCAGAGCTCGAATTTGTGTTTCTTTTTTCGTTCAGAGCATGATCAGAGCGCGCTCTATGAGCTCAGAATTAATTGACTGAGCAGGCTGAGTAAAATGCTGATTACACATATACAATCACACTTCCAGTCATATTTGAGAGAAAAAAAAAAACAGGAAAAACAGAAAATCCTCAGAACGATCTGAGCACGCTCGGTTCAGAGCGCGCTCATATAGCTCGAGCTCAGTTCAGTGCTCAGCTCTGAACTAAAAAAGAAAAACGCCTATAGGTAATTGTTTGCAGTTACATTCATGTTTACCCTCAAAAAGAAAATTTCGATTTTATTGGAAAGCTTCGTATCTGGGTCGTTTTGTGATTCTTGCAGTTTTTTTGTGTGGCGATTTGGTATGGTGAACTACCAGCAATACTGTCGCCTAAGCTAAGCTAAAATAAAATACACGAAAAGACAAATCCAATTAAAAAAACAGCAGTTTTGGTAGATTAAAAATTAAAAATGTTTATTTGAGTATTTCCTTCTTTTTCTTTAATTTGTTTTTAATGACTATTCATCGAAGTTTAAATGTATTAAGTAAAATGTTTACTGTATATTACAAGAAGATTAACAGAAATATTTATTGTTCTTATTTACAAGTAAGTTTTGTTCGTATTTATTACATCTATATTTTGAATTCCAATAAAATAAGCCACACAAAGAAAATCCTAAAATTATTCTTCAAACTGTTTCGTACTTATGTGGTATTCATTTGGGCGTTCTCAGATCACTTTTTTTGCTCTCAGATCAGTTTTTATGTTCGTTTGGTACAAAAAAAGCAATCTTTTTCAGATTTCAGATCACTTTTGCAAATCTAGATATTTTCTCAAATTTACCAACACAAGTGCGTTTGAGTTTGATAACTGGGGGAGGGCGTTTAGGTTTTCGTGAATTTGTTCTACAGCAAAGAAAGGCATTGCATCGGGTTAATCTATTTTAGTAAATTGGTTATGTATAAATATTTGAAAATCAATCGAGACGCAAATTTCGAATGTTTAAATTTAAAACTTAAGCAGTGAATGGAAAACGTTTTGAAAAGTGTTGAAGGCTACACATATTCGAATCGCACGAATATTATCATAAAAAAGAGCAAGTGACGTTTTTATGTTCGATTAGCCACACGAAATCTGAAATCTGAGAGCGAATCTGAAGAAGCCCAAACGAATACCACATTAGTTTGCAAACAAAAAGTGAAGTGGCCAGACTTCTGACACTTTCCAAATGAAACAGAAATAGAATTCTTAAACCTTAAAGTCCTTCTAATTGTAGTCAATCGTCTATGGTCTATGCTAAATTTAGTTTAGTTTCTGTTTAGTTTTTATTCAATCAAATCCTCAGTGCTTGCAGTGCATTTAAATATTTTTGTTTATTTGTATTTTTCATTTTGCTGAATGTTGAATTATGTACTACATATTTATATTAAAAAGTAAATTAATTTTTTATCTTTGTTTGTGGATTTCTCTTAGTAATAAAAATGTTAAAACACACTTTATAGTTAGAAAAGTCAATATTTAAATTTATTTTGACCATAAGCAGGTTTGTATTTTCACTATCAACTAGGGTAGGTATTTCAGCTAAGACTAAGTTCAAGTTTCAATAACATTTCGTTTAGTGTATTAAAATAGTGATTTTCAGTTCAGACTTCTTTTTAAGTACTTAGTACTAAGCGGATTGTTTTATTTTTTCGTTTTTGCAATAACAGTTTTAACTCTTTTACGTATAGTGTTCTTACAATTTTATACAATTTAGTTAATAAATGCTATAACTCTTGTTTGCTGGAAAAAAAAATTGTTGAAAATAGAGTAATAAACATTAATTAAGAAGAACATCGATGGTAGGAAGTGTTTTTTCTAATAGAATTGACTTTATTTAACCAAACTAATAAATGTTAGGCTTTGTTTTTTAATAAAACAGAGGGAAATGAGATGTTTTGTAGTTTCAAGTAGTTCGGTTCGAGAAAAGAAACAATTTGCTTACTCTTCACGTCATTAAGGAAAATCTAACGATAATTTTTAAAGATTTTTTACGAATCTGTCCAACCGGATTTGGATGTGAGAACGTATAATTAAGCCCTAAAAAACCGCATACTGGTCCTCATGATGTTTTCATATTATTCCTGTACATATTTAAACGGTTTTAATCGGCAGCATTTTTGGATGAACTTGTTCGAGAATAAAATATACTTGAGGGAAACCCAAAGTGACTCAAATGCGAATTGCCTGGGGAGGAACAAATACGCAAGGCAGTCTGCGATAAGTAAGTAGTCATATTCGTAACTTTTTAAGCACATTTTGCTAATCAAGGCTAAATAAGGCGTTTTTCATTGAAGATCCGTAAGAATTGCCCTGAAATTCAGAATTGAATTGAAATGTTGACAATTTAAATTGTTATTGTATTACCGTGGTTTATTATCATTTTTGACACTTCGAAATGTCAGCTGAGTATACAGGTAGGATTTGCTCGACTGGATTAGTTGGCTACCCCTCCATAAACGTCAACTGAAATTAAATATTCACGTGACCAATCTAGGCCAATAAAAACTGAGCTATATCAACTCAGCCAGCTGTCAGACTTACTAAACTAGAAATCCGAACGTCCCCCATTGTCAATGGGCACATTCAAGAATCTAGTTATCTTCAGTCGACTAGAGTGGTTTGGAAAAGGTGCAACCTGAATGCAAAAACTAGATCAGTCAGGAACGTACGAACTTTCAACTCAGTCACGAATATCTTGACTAGATTCGTCGGCTACCCCTCTATAAACGTCAACTGAAACAGATGCTCATGACCGATTTCAGCCAGTCAAAGCGGGATACATCTATTCAGACAGCTGTCAGACTTACTAAACTAATGTAGTTTTCCATTGGGACAAAAAATCAATCTTTTTTTTTGATCTAAATCACTTTTTGCGTTCCATTGGGACGAAAAATCAATCTTTTTTTCGATTCGGATCACTTTTCGCAGATCTCGATATTTTTTCAGATTTACGCATACCAATATCCTTTGTACAGCTGTTTAACGTCAGTTTAAGAAGTTTCATTTCGAGGCAAATGCGCAAATTTTCGTGAAAACCAAAATAACAAAATACATAAATAGCTATGGATACGATTTCGGAGGAATTATTATCTTCATTATCTCCCTCGTCATCTGAAGACTACAAACCACCAATAATACTTCATTTATATCTACAAGAAGGAAAACATTTTTGAGGGCGATATCCATTTGTGATTTAGCCAAAAACGAATGCCATTTGAACAGCTGATATTGTTGTCAATTAACGCACTAATCCATTTACAAAAGCAGATCAATCTCGTTGCGCGTTCCATGAGCACAGTAAAATCTGAGATCTGAAAAAGATTTCTGGTGGTCCCAATGGAAAACCACATAAATAGTTGAACGTCCCCAATGTCACTCTTATTTAAAGACTGAACTGTCAACAAGAACCTAGTGTTTCTTTCCCAGTTAAGACAACGAGATTTGAATTTGTGTGTCTTTTCCCCTTCATATCATAATCACAGCGCAGTAAAATATGCGAGAACAGCGTATCATGACAATTAAACATGTGGGAGTTATTTTCTTTATATTGACAGTACTTTGCATTGAACAAATATTGAAGGAACTGTAAGTGCCTACTTTTTTAGCTGTTTAAGAAAAGAAATTGGTAGACTTTTAACTTCGTTGGATTGTTTCCCCTTCAAAATAGTTTACCCTAAGTTCGGTATTGTTTTAAATTTATTTTTAGATAGATTCCCCTCATTTAGACGTTTATATTGATGAACTTCTTGAACTTTACTGTCCTCACGTAATAATCTTCCTCAAAAAAAAAAAAAAAAATACAGTAGTTTCAATTGTTTTACAGCATTCAAAGCCAATACTTTTTGCTCTGAGACTGAGATCAAAACTCAGCATTATTCACCAAGATCCAATAAATAAGTTTCAAAAATTCTTTAAAAACGTATAAAAGACCTCAGAAGCGAGATAAGTCAGAGAAAGTTTACAAAAAGCATTAAATTAAAGAGAAACCCATCCAAAATCTATTGAAAGTTCTTCCATTTTATTTAAAACAAAAGGGAGTAAAGTTGTTCTATTTACATGGTCTGTGGTGATGCTAAAACTATTTAAAAAAAAATATGCAAATAAATGTTAATACATCTGTCGTATTGTTTAAATACATTTATTTTAATTTATAATTATTTTTTAATTAGTTTAAAGTAATAAATATATTTACATAAGATCAATCAGCTTCCAATGAATCATTTTGTTTACATATATATTTTTTTAGAACACTTATCAGCTAAAATTCATAAGACTTTCGTTTCAATGTAGATTTTCTTCTTGTTGAATACAATTACAAAAAAAAAAAAAAACTATATTTTTCTTAATTTATACAAGGAAGTCTCTAATAAAAAGAAGAAATGTAATAGTTTCTTTAATTACTTGTGTGAAAAACTAATATAACTAAGTGCTGCTAATAAAAAAGAACGATTTTCTGTTTGTGGGACGTTGAGATACTTGTAAATGTGTAGGTGTAGTATTTATGTTAATTAATTTAAGTTTTGGGTATTTTATTTGGACCCGGTGTTCATTTTTTCTTTTATTTGTAGTTAAATTAACTTTCTATCTAAATGTAAACATTTTTTTTGTTTATTATAAATAAATTGCTTTAAGAAGTTACACTAAAATTATGCTTTTTTTTGCTTTTCTTATTTTGTTTTTATTAAAGAAAACAAATAAGTATCTCCGAATGAATAATTCGTTGTTGTTTTTTTTTTAAGAAAGACTAAAACAAGTGAACAATTTATTTGACTCTCATTCAAGTTTTTTTATTTTATTTACATTACTAGTAATATCTTTAAGAATTGGATTGTCCTTTGCTAATAATGATTTTTTTTTAAATTTTCGTTTTTACTTATTATCGATTTAAAGTACAAAAAGGCAACTTTCTAACAATTTGTCGCACATTATGGGGCTAAAAATGTGCAATAAATCGTGTTGAGTTATCTCCTTTGCGTTATTTTAGTTCATTCATAATTACCAATATTATCCTCTTTATATTTTTAAGATTTCATTTAATGCAGACTCAGTTGAATTAAGATTTTTTTGCTTTTTTTTATACTTTAATCTAAATATTGCAGTTGAATATGATACACTTTTTAAAAGTATTATTTCCTTAATAATTGACTTCATTCCAATGATAATTTATAGTTTTGTTTTTCATTTATTAAAAAAAGAAGAAGAAAGAAAATATTTCTGCCTTACTGCTAGCTTTATTAAGGGGTCCTAATTTTAAAGTAACAATTAGATTTCTTTTTTATATTATTGAATAAGGTGATTGAATAAAATTTCCATTTAAATTTGATTCTTATTTACATTTAAGTCTTGTAAAAAAATATACGATTCATACGTAGTTCTTTGCTAAATATTTTACACGTTTTTCATGTCATTATTTAAATGTTTATCACTTGAATTTTTCAAAGATTCTAATGTATTTCTTGTAAGGAAGAAAAGTTTTGATTGTGTTTTTTGTTCTCTTTTTTTTTTTAAATAAATTTGATGAGATAATATTTTTCGTTGAGTATTTTTTTGCTTGATTTTGAAATAGTTCTTATTATAGTTTTTTTTTAAAGTATTTACAAGTGTTAATTGGTTGATTTGCGATAAGCAAAAACGAAATACTGAAAATTACACAACAGATGGCTTTGTTAGAGGCTAAATCATGAGAAAATACGTTTCTTGTTACGTGTTGTGGAGTCTAACAGGTCTACAGTTCTACAGTTCTTAAAATAGCAAGATAAAATGTTCTTAAAAAAAACTGCATCCCCAACTTTATATTCATAGAAACAGCGGCCCTAACGGCACTTCGTTTGCATCGAGATGCGAAATGGTACAACCGTGGTACCATCTATGGGCATAGGAAGATCCTGGAACTTGTCAAAAACGAGATTAGGGAGCTGAACATGCCTATGGATGGGATAACAAGGGTGCGTATTGTGGAAAGGAATCACAAAACTCGTATTGAGAACGGATTACTTCCAGAAAAACGGAATGGTGAAATAGTGATTTTCACAGATGGATCCATGATGGATGGCGGAGAACGTTAGCCTCAGGAAACACACTTCCGTATACCAGGCTGAGATGAGTGCATTGCTGCATGCATTGGACTACTTGCTTGAGAGTCAGGTGGAGGAAAGAAATATGCTTATAGCACTGGACAATCAGGCGGTGATCAGACGCATGTAACAGACAAACATCACAACATCATTGGCAATGGAATGTGTACTTAAGCTCAATAATTGTTCATCTAAAAATGAAGTAACACTAACTTGGGTACGAGGACACATAGGGATCGAAGGCAACGAAAAGGCGGACCCCTTGCAAAACAGGGGTCAACTAAAAAGTTGCTGGGACCAGAACCATTCTCTTCAATTGGCAAAGGAATGGTAGAACAACTAATTCACAAATGGATCACGGCAGAACACCTGAGAAGGTGGTAAGCCGTGGAACAATGTAGAGAGGCTTAAATGGCAATTAAGTGGCCGACCTGCTCCACTCAAAGAAGGGTTCTAAGCATGAGTCAAACAAACAATCTCAATCGCACAAATTCCATATAAGGTCCTACTAAAAATGACTAAAAAGTAACAAAAGATGGTAAATAACGAGATAGACGTCTCCCGGGAAAGAGCTCAGCGAATTACTTCTGACTTTCGCAACTGAAACAAATCTATTAAATGCAAAAGTTCTCAAATAAATAGAAATGAGATGAGCGACATAATTTCACCAACAAATTTCCGCTTTCCATATTCCAGATAAGCCAGCTAGAGCTTAGCGTCGACGAAAGAAAAATGGCAATTGCCATTAGTTTACATTCCTCTTTTACTTAATATGTACATATTTCCCATGATACAGTAAAGTTGAAACTTTTAATTTACCTTTTCCCGAATTTTGTCGAAAAATTGCATAACCACTTTCGTTTACTTTTCTAAATTATTTGCTTACTTTCAATCGATGGCTTGTGGCATTCAATGGCGCATAACATAGGTCCCTGCTGAGCTCAAAAAACTATACAAAAGTAATTGGTGGAAGTTGGCTGGAGGTTTACTCTAAAGAGTCATTCACGAATATTAAAAAAAAAAAAAAAAAAAAAAAAAAAAAAAACAGTCCGCTACACTGTTCATATTTCTTTAAGAAGGGAATCTAGAGGATCCAGGCAAATTAACAAATTTTACAACGCGCTGGTTGTCACACACAATGCCAAGCCAAATGGAGGCATTTTAATGGATGGCATGAATGCGATTAAAGGCATTGAAATTATTGTTTTCTTGAATAAAATAAAAAAAATAAGTAGTTGGCGCAACGGGTCCGTAGGAGGGATTTAAAATTCTATGCCGGGTCAAAACGGCTTATTGAGAAGCTATTTCATGACAGTGATGGTTATTGGGTTGGCGAGACAGGGGGAACCTGCACCCGCCACACTTAGATCAATGTAGATCCATTGTGATTTCAGACAGTGATACTCTCGGATGTTTGTCCGGCGTTCGCGATAGGTGGCGCATTCGAAAAAAAAAAAACTAAAGAGGGAATTTGTTTTTTTTTTTTTTTTTTTTTCGGGAATCGAACCTGGGACTTGCAGTGCTTCCGAATTTCAATGATAAACGCTGTCACCCCCTCGCTTTGGTCCTATTAAGAATTATAATTTAAAAGCGAATGTACTCAGGTCGACTTTATTCACCACCATGATGGTAAGGGAGAGTCCACGCTTAACATGGGCTTGGAAAAAGATCAGAGTCCACACTTTATATAAATTGTATTAACTAGTTACAAATCTGATACTTTTCAAACAGTGCAAGCGGCAGAGGGCGATCAGTAAACAGAGTAAGATAATATTTCTATGAAGCACACCGGCGTACACAAACACTTAGCACGTAGTTTTGTTGTTAATATAAAAATTGTTCCACAAATTATTTGTTTTCCATAATAGCTAGAGAGATTCAAAATTATTAATTTGCTCTTTCTTTCTTTAGTTAAAGTTGCATAATATAATTGGATATCACAATGTTTTCTATTTAAAATTTAATGTTTCGATTGAAGCAAACACAAAAATGAAATTCAAATTCTCTTATATTTAATATTTAAGCGCAAAGTCTTAAATAAGTTTATTTGAATCGAGATTTCGCAAATTATTTAATTCAATGTTCTCTTCATGTGAACGCTTGAAATAAATTTCAATAAATTACCATATTAGTCAAATGATGTTATTCAAAATGTTATTATTTAATTTTATTTTTATCTTTGTTTTTTTTTTTCGCTTAAACGCTATGAATAAATACAATTATATTAAATTTATTAGATGCCTTGCTTACAATAAATATATGCCTACTTAAATGAACAAAAACTAAAGAACAAATATGATGCGATTATAAGTTTTTGTTTCTAAATCTGTTCTTGTATGTCCATGTGTAAAAATCGTTCTTGACCTATTTGGTTTTTTTACAATTGTTTTAGTTTTTAAAATTTAATTGGAATGTGTTTAGTTTTTTTTGTTTCGTGGATAAAAGTACAGTTTTCCGTTATTTTTGCATTTTTGTTTTTTTGTTTTTTTTTTTTTTTTGAAAGGGAGGAAAACAAACAAAAAATTAAGTTAAATTGTTATATAAATATAAAATGTGTGAATGAATAATAATATAATGAAAAATGACGTGGGGCGCTATTCGATTGTGGGGGGACCAACAAGGACTTTACGAGCTTTACACTAATGCACTACACAATACCAATGTAAATGGTGGTGGTTGGTAATTTTTGAGAGACTGCACTACCGCAAAGTTAGAGTCTTACTTTCAAGATAGGTGGCAATATCGCGTGCATTTACATTGAATGCAACCATCATGGGCGTGCATCCGTTGTCGTCACGTATTGAAAGATTCGCACCGGCAGCAACTAACATCACAGAAATGTCGCGGCGTTTATTTTCAGCGGCCACATGGAGAGCGGTGTATCCCCTGAAATTGACAAGAAAATAACAAATCAATTACATAAGTACGATAAGATTTTTGTGAGTATATTTTATTAAATAAAAGAAAAATTGTAGAATAATCGTGAAAATATGTTTCCCATTTATATTAGGCCTGTTTTTTTGAGCTTCGAACTCAGCAAAGCAAAGTAAAGTAGGATTTTCAGCACGCAATTACAACAACTACTGTGATTCCTCGAAGTGTCAAGTAGGGCGTAGTTGTTGTAACCGCATGCTGAAAATCCTACTTTACTTTGCTTTGCTGAGATCGAAGCTCAAAAAAACACGCCTATAGTTGTCTTTAAACTCATGTAATGATATAAATGGCGCCTTTTTCTGCTAGTGCCTAAATTTCTTGTTTTCGAAAAGTGTTACAACCTAAAAATTATGCGATGAAACCTACTAGTGATAAACATTCACGTCTATCACAGAATTTGTCGTGGTCGGAATTTTGCTACGAACCCCAAAAGAACTATCACAGAATCAGCCGTAGGAGAAATGTTTGCTACGAGTTTCGAAATTCGTAGAAAGTGGTATCACTGAATCCCAATGAATCGGAATTTTGACATTTAAATTTACGAACTACTATCGAATTTTTCGTAGTGCGCAGATAATAAGGATTCAAAATGCAAAAACCGTAAGTTTGTTACAGCATTATGGAAAATAATCGTTTTTTGTTCATTACAGGTCGAAAATTTCAACAAATATACTGTAACATCCTTTGCTGTTGTAGTACAATTATTTTTCTTCAGCCGGTGGGATCATTTTGATATGAGTACCATCTGGCCTTTGATCGTATAAGGATCGACACTTAAATTTACGAACCCCGGATGGCAACATTTTCTGTACAAACATATCCATTGTGGTTTTTTCTACTGCGCCACCTCTCTCGAACGACAGACAAACATCCAAGAGTACAACTGCCAACTGGCTATTTCAAATCCGTGTAATGCGAGAAACAGATTAACACAGCGACTTTGAAAGCAACAGCAACAGCGAATTTAGGATTAGCTCCAACGTTGATGTTTCTGTTGATGTTGCTGTGCTAATGTGTTCAAAGTAATTAAAATACATTGGTTCTAAAAAGTTGGCAAAGTTTCTGTTGATGTCGCTGTGTTAATCTGTTTCTCGCATAAGTCTAGACCCCTAAACTAAAACTGGCAGCTGTCTTTTACATTGCAGTTACACCGTCACACATTCCTAACTCGGAAGATTAGAGAGATGCCCAATATCAAATAGCCGTCTGACTGAAAGGGACAGCATTACCTAACACACAAAAAAACTTGACACGTATTTTGGTCGGCTATGTTTAACGACATTCCGCGTTCATATAATACAAAATGGCTTCCGGAAGTGATGAATGCACAATTATTTATTTATTTCGCATAAATGATTGATGAATTGTAGGTTTAATTTACTGAAACTAATTAACGCACTCATTTCACATGTTTTAAACCGGAAATAGAAATATTTTCATGTGATTCCAGAAATGTTGGTCGCCGGAACTTGTGTTTATTTCCGCTTTACTTATCTATAATTATGGATAGAACATCCATGACACCTTGGGCGTCTGATTTGTGATCTCATTCTTACCCCTTTATTAACATTGACTGCGGACAAACGGATCTCTCTCGGTCCCGTCTCGTGCAAAAATGAGCGTGCGTGATAGTGCAAATTCAGTTTTACAAAATGTCCCTAAGTTTTTGAGAAGAATTTAAAGTCTTGGACTGGATGTATATAGAAATTCGAAAAATCTAGCAAGGAATTTCTTGTGTAAATCTGTTGAGTGCCATTTTAGAAACGAATTTATTTTGGGGATTCATTTGTCGTTTTGAGAGCATTCTTAATAATAAATACAAAATTAAGACCTAATTAATAGTAAAATCTATCAGACCTAATTTAACGCCACTATAAATCGCTTGATATCAAAAAGAATAAGAGCAGAATCCTGTAATGTAAAATAATCGGAATAAATTGAGCAGTCTGAGTAATAATCTAAGCACAGCTTGTTTTGACAGCTAACTAAGTGGCAACTAAGGGAGTTTCCACACCGGATGGAACAAAACGCCTTACATTGTTTTGTCTTATTCAGTGTGGGTGCGCATATTTAAATGTCTGTATTTAAATTTCAGAAACACTAAGAAAAATAGTTTTGTTTGTTTAAGGCGTTTTGTTCCATCCGGTGTGGAAGCTCCCTAAACATAAAACAATATAAAACAAATAATCGTAAGGTACGAGTACCAACAATCAGTTTTTTAGCTTCATTATACAACAGCGACATTTAATAAATTCGGTTTTAATGTCAAACATGAAGAAACGTTTTTTAGTTACGATTCAGTTCCTTAAACATTAGTGAAAAACATAAACAAAATAAACACACTCTAAAGCACATCTACCCGCATTATTTAAACACCGGGTTTAATCTAAATTTCCATTATACTTTATACTTTATACACATTAAAAGCATTTCACAAACAAAAATACTCACTTAATACTGTCTGCCTTATTGACAACACTATGCGGTGCACACGATATAATATATTTAACAATGTCCTTGTGATTTAATTTGCATGCAATATGTAAAGCAGTTTGTCCTGTCGCGTCTACTGATTGTAATGAGAATCCTTGTTCATGTAATGCACGTAACTGTAATTATAAAATATGCAAACAAACAAAAAAACCCAAAACACATTTAGTTAGTACAGACTTAGTTTAAAGCCCACTCAATTGGGACAAATTATAGAAACAAAATAAATAAAAGTTCATTTTTGCTAACTACCAAATTTATATCGCCACGTTGGGCTGCTAATAATACGGCATCGGAAGTTTTTTCCAGTACAGAGCTATAATAAAAAAAAAAATACAAATGTGAACACAGAAAAGAAAAACAATATTAACACAATTTCGTTCTATTTTTTCGATGCAGTTTAGAGTGGATTTGGTTCATGCGTTTTATCAACATAAATAAAACAAGCTTTGATGTTTACAGAGCGATGAGAGATGGTTTGATTTTGTGAAAGCAAAACACAGAGACAGGCGACGTTGATAGTGACTTATTGAAAAGTGTGCTACCTTTGAAATAAACTGACGTTTATCCTAACATTTGGAATATTGCTTATACATTTTCAGCGACTTGTAGAATAAGTTACTTATTGGTGGTGTAAGATAAGCATATTTGGGGGTTTCACATCATACCAAACTTAACAAGTATAGATTTGGAAGGCATAAAGAATTCTCTGGGAGAAATATGACAGAAACAGATTTTTTCATGTGAAATGTCAAATAAAATATGGCGGTGAAAGAACTTTTATGATCAGATAGGCTAATATTAAGGTTCGTCCGTGTATTTTTTTTTAAACGTAAAATTATTTAAAATTTGCTAAGAAACTGTGCGATGGTCACATTCGCTGAGAAATTTTAATTTTTTCGTAATTTTTTACTCGCCGAATTTCGTCTTACTGAAAAATGAAAAATGAAAACTGACAACTAACTAACAGCTCATAAGTTTGACAAGTAAAACTCTATTCAATTCCACCTTATTTTGTAGATGCTGCATTTAAAGAGAACGTTTGTTTATTTTACGATAATGTCAAAATGACATTTCGTCGCCTGAGAATTGTTTTGTTCCATACGCCACTTTTGTCGTTTTTGAGTTAGGAACGGATTCTATGGTAATTTTGTATGCTCTTTTTAAATCCGTGATCCGATTTGCTCTATGTCTTTCCAATCCCGAGATATCGAGCATCGACTTTGTCCCATATCCACCAAAATGACAGTTTGAGGAATTGTTTTGTGCCATAGATCATTTTTTGGCGTTTGGAACAAATTTTCCATATAATTTTTTGCAATTTGTTTGCAAGAATTGTTTTGTTCCACGTGCATATCACTGCGACAAGAGATATACAAAATATGAACGAAGTTGATAATTGGTTTGTCCTACGTGGATTTGTGTGAAAGAAAAGCCAAATCCACTTTTTTTTGTGTTCCAAGTCCATGGACAAACAAAAAATCAGTTTCAAAATATACGAGGACAAGTAAAAAAAGTAGACCTTTACGTAAATGAACGTAGCGTGTGAATGGTTTGGCAAAACACTTTGAAAATTAGTAGGTAAACTCTTTATAAGACTAACTTCAAGTTAAAAATAAAAATATAAAAAAATAAATCTTATCACACGGTTTCGGAGTACCAAGTACGCAAACCTTTAAATGCGTTTTTCTCGGAAAAGTGCCAATGGCGTATGGAACAAAACAATTCTCAGGCGACGATTTCTTAAACTTTTTGTAAGAAAACCGGTCAGGTACTTCTCTTGAAATTGTAAGATCTCTCTCTCGATTTTTGAGATTTGACATTTTTGATTTTTCTGTGATGAAAGTACACGAACGAACCTATAGACTAAGTAAAAACAACAAAAACCTTGTTGAATAAAATAATAGTCGTATAACTAGCAAAACTTATCAGACACGTATTGAATGAACTGCGATTTAATACATTTTTGTTTATTATGTAATAGTGTTGTCAATGAGATCATGAATAGAACTGTCAAATAAAATGTGATTGATTGGAAATAATGGCAGCTAGTCTGCGTAGCTTGTCAGCGATTTGCCAAACTGTTATCCCCGAATTTATAAACACTGCGTAAAAGGTACGTAAAATGTTGGTTTGCTATCTGATGTCTACTATCTAACTTAACTTGTGCGCATTTGTTTCTTCGATTTGTACCTGTTAACAACTATCAAACAACGTCACTATCATTGTCGCTGTCTTAACCTGATCCAAGCAAAGCCAATGAGTAAAGTATATGAATAAGAAAAAGAAGTGTATACCTGAAGTTGAGTACATCTTCGGTTAAGCCAAACAGTCTTTGTCTGTTGCTGCATGCATTAAATTAAGTTAAGTAAAAGAAATACAAATAAACATTACGAAACGCATAATATAAAACAAACAATAATGAAACAAACATAAAACTTAGAAATCGAGGAAAAAATGAACAAATTAGTGGGCTTTGTTGTTAAAAAATATGCAATGAAATTTAAAAAAAAAAAAAACGAGGAAAAAATAAGAACAAATTTCATTTCTTTACGCAAAATGTTACCTTTTGAACTTGAGTTCAGCTTTCTTAACTTTAGTCCTCACTAGATGTCGTTAGTAAAAACACACATTTGTATAACACATTTGTTATTTTTTTACACAAAAATAAAGTAAAAAAAAAACAAAACAACATAAGTATAACAGAAATAAATAATTAACTGAAATACAATTTTTCTTATATAAAGTTGCCTTGTAAGAAAAATCAAATTAAAGAATATAAAAAATAAAATAGATTTGTTGTACATACATTTGGTTTGGGTTTTGTGAGGGTGTTATTTGCATGCTATACCATACTTTGCAGACTTCGGAATACTGTTTAGTCTTTGCGTTGAACATAAGTTGGCTACATGTCCATGCACCGAGTGCAGTCTGTAAACACTAGATTATCCGTACAAAAAATACTTACTTACGTTGGGCAAGGACTAAGCTGTATTCTGAAATCCTTAGTAAAGTTAGAAGTTTACAAAGTTTGAAAGTTGAAAGTGGTGTTTAGTTTTTTTTTTCCGTTTATGTTTATTGTAAGTTTTGTTGATTTTTTTTTAATGAATAATATAACATGCATTTTTAAATTAGAAATAAAATAGTTATAGTACAGATTATACAGGTGGGTAAGCTAAGAGTTAGAAATTTATAAAGTGGTGGTGTCCGGGTGGATCTAGATTCAGTAAAGTAAAATAGTACGTATACGCCGTGTAGTGGGTAAAGTGCAAGCGGATTTATTTATTTGAGTGTGATTTATATTTTGAGTTTTCAAATAAATAACTGGGACTCGACCGACTGATACCGAGCAGTACGGTCGTGTTTTAATGGCTGTTACATTGGCGGGTGCCTATTACAATCTCTGTGGTGTAAAAAGGGTGACATCGCACATGAGCAGCGTTTGCTGAGTCTAACTACTGCAAGCATATTTGAGTGAATCACCAAACAATTGTCAACATTACCAAGGGCCATTGTGTAATTGTGAATTGCCATATGAATTGTATTCATCATTTTCAAGTTATTTGCAGGATTTGTGAAAGTTCAAGGATACAGTTGTCGTAAGCTCAGTGAACCATCTAATAATTTCGATCGTCTTCTTCTAAACGCTCAAGAGCATTGCACATGTATAACCTTGTACGCAGACTTGTGTTGACATTTCTAGGTTGCGAAAAGCCTACTGCAAGCAGAAAGATGTGGTGATCTCGCAACGCTTTGTTTCGCATTGAAATTGTTGCCCAGAGGTTTTAATTCGGTTGATTTTTCACAGCTCAATTAAACTTCAAACTGTTCACTATAAGACTGTTTACTTTAAAAGAATAAAAAACTAAGACTTTCCGCATCTCGAGAGCAACGACAACATTTTGTTTTTAATATGTATGATAACGACGCAAGTGGTTAACGTAAAATCTACTTGACCGAATTTAGTACCACCTCCAAGGCCAATTGGGACTTAATATCTAAAATACTTGCAAGTGGACATTCAAACGGATAAATTTAACACAAACAACACAAAAGCAATATTACAGTATAAAAACAAACTTGACAAAAATGCCAGACGTGCATGGATTCAGTAATATTGCGACAAACCCCCGTCCCCGAAAACAAGACTTTTACAATTCGAAATTCTTCTTATAGAAATGGTAATGTAAAAACATTCGTTTAGAACAGAACGGAAGCGTTGCCATACCCGTATTAGAAGTACGTCCAGTCTGGTCAATGTTGCGACGTTCGTTCTCCTCTTGGCGCTGTTGGAAGGCTGCATATGCTCGCTCCTGATCCGGTGTCTGGGGTAATGTTGCACATTCCTGATCCAAAACGTACACATCACCAGTGGCAATATCTGTTATATAGTGTAGATGTTCTTGTGCCCGATCGATGCGAAAGAATCGCTCTGCAGTGCAGGCTAAAAATACATTTTTCCAAATTAAAAAACAATTTTTCCAATCATAAATATGTGCAACTTACAATCAACGAAACACCATTCTTGGGACATTTTCGGATAACTGGTGGACTCTTCGAAGAATTTGTTAATATTATTCCGTACTTGTTCCAAATCGGAGACGGGATCGATTTCCACGCTACCCAAGTTGACGGCGGTCTTCTTTAGCATGTCCTTGTCGTAATGGTATTGCTCATAGTTGGGCATTGTAATGCGGAGAATGTTCATCGTCATTGGATCCAGTCCGGCAGTTCTAAGAAACAGAAAAATATATAATTTTTATCAGTTTGCGTTTGTAGCTTTGTTACTTCGTCATGCAGTAACCCATAAACCAAAGATCAACTCAAATGCGTACCCATATCGGTATATATAAT
Organism: Cheilosia urbana; assembly: GCA_946477585.1. Classification (NCBI taxonomy): domain Eukaryota; kingdom Metazoa; phylum Arthropoda; class Insecta; order Diptera; family Syrphidae; genus Cheilosia; species Cheilosia urbana. Next base: position 8,674,979 of record OX297854.1, on the reverse strand, counting down.
AGAACCCAAAGTACGCCATGGTTTGCAAGAGAAATAATGTTTTATTTTATTTATTTGGACACATGTGGATTCACTTTCAAAAGTTTTGTATTCTTTTAAAATACGATCATGATCGAAGGGAGTGTCGTAGGGATTTGAAATATGGCACAGCAGTAGCAAAACAAAATAGTTCGATGCTTGAGCAAGTCTTTATCAAAACGACTTGGTTCAATGAAACCTCTGGGGTAAAACTTATACTTATAAAACACTAACCGAACCGTTAATGAACTCTATAAATAGGAAACTTCCAGACAAGATAAAAGCAACTCAACTGGCGAACGAACGGCGAGTGCCATTTTCACGTTAACACTGAACACGAATCCTTTTAACTACACCCACTTCACGGTGAATATCTCAATATTCAACGACAAGAAACGCCAAGTCATTGGCTTCGTTGCAATTTCATTAAAAGCCAATCAAGTGTCATCGGGTTGCACAATCAATTAGAAAGTGCCAACGTGGCTCGTTGTTCGGTAGGGAAAAAAAATCAATACCCCATTATACCACCCATCTCCTGCATCACCGTTACTAAGTAATTGCATTGAAGAGGTTGTAGAACCGCCACGACGAAATCTACACTTCTCCGCCCCGAATTGGGGATTAATTAAGTTAAACAAAATATTACCGCTTTCTGTCTCCTCTAGGGACTAGCTCTACTTACGCCACATTCACTCGTCCCTGCTTTCGCTTCGCCAACATCACAGCCTTGTTGAGCAGATCGATTTCGATTATTGACGGCTTTACACGACACGCCTCTCCGTCGACCTGCATCGGGATTGTCTTCGTGGTGACGATTTTCGCAGTCTTACACTGGCAGATGCAAGTGCCATGAGCACCGGCCTGCAGGAATGGCAACTGGTATGTTGTGAGACCAACAATCTCGAACATCCCATCGTCCGTTGATGGTATGCATTTGGTGAAGGAGTCATTCCATGGATGGGTACCACCCCCATAGCTGTAAGAAGAAAGATAGAGAGTGAAACTTTGACCATTACATCTACCAACAATCTACCTTGGGATATTGAGGACAAGTATTGCATGAACACGTGCCTCCTTCAGCTTGGGTGTGTAGTCAACGCCATCGGCTTCAAGGGTAACACAATCTGCGAGATTTCTATATTTTCGCAGGATGAGATCTTTGCCACCCATTTGGCCGTAATACATTTTGTTACGGAGGCGCGAATTGAAACGTTCCGGATGGGCTTCACGGGCTTCGTGAAACTCTAAGGCAATATGGGCATCAACACCGAACGAGAAGTAATTGTTGATCACATTCAGGGGCAGGTTGTCTTTGCCCTTTTCAGTTGGTTCGGCCTCTGGATTGGGAGTGACTGTTACCTTCCAGCGATCTAGCAAGATGGTGTTGGACATTCCGATCTCACGGAGAATTTTTCCAATCGGCTCATCAGTGTAGCCCTGAAATTTATCATATTTAGTAAATAATAGGTAAGGGAGTGCGTTTTTTCTTGTGTATACTTACACCACCCCATCCGAGGGCACGAGCTAGATCATTGCCAGTGCCAAGTGGTAGGACGCCCACTGCTGGCGGCGGTTGAATGTTGATTTGATCCAAAACGGAAAGCACCCATCCGACGGTACCGTCTCCGCCGCACGCCAGAATTCGCAACTGTGGAGATTTGCGAAACATTTCCAAACTGCAAAGAAGGGTTTGATGTGTTTTAATTTTTTTTATAAGAATTGTCAACTCGAGACTATTTTCTGAACTGGTTAGTGATGGGACACGGCTTAAAAAAAAAAAAACAGATATGACATGCGCAATTATAAAGAACTGTTCATTGTGTCAGTTGAATCTGATTGATTGTAAATTGTAAACCAGGAATACCTTTGGGCGCCAGTTAAGTCCGACGAACAATTTTAAGGCACTTAACACAAATATGAAATTTGTTGTGATATTTTTGAGGTCAATTATTTATAAATGTTCAATATTAAGACATGACTAACACCCGCCTTCAATTGTGTAGACCAGGCAAGAGTAATTTCGATATATTCATAAAACCAAAAGAAAGTCAGCAAGTACAACCACGAATATTTAACAAACTATTTCGCGTGAAAAGTTTTATTAATAAATTCCACTCCAAAAACTAGCGGAGTGGAATTTTAATTTGCAAAACATTTACCTTTCCCATTGTTAATCTTAATTTAAATGCAAAATAACTTCCCCCACGAAACCGAATCCGAAGGCTACCACAAAGAAACCAAACAAATAAAAATACTCACCCCATTTTCGGTCCACCTTGAGTTAAATCAAAGACCTGTCGTGGATTGAGAATCCATTGAAATTTTCCCAACAGCTTAACGCCCTGTGATGAGAGAAAAAAAAAAAAAAAAAAAAAAAAAACAAGAATAAGCAACTAATATTAACACAATGGAGAAACAAAAGAACAATAGGAAAATAAAACTGATTTGCTTCGTACCTGGTTGCCACCGCTCTTCGGATTAATAAACACTATCACAGGTCTTGCCTCAGGCGATGGAATGGGTTTCACAATGAAAGCTCTCGGCTCCTTATCTTTTGGTTTCTTCTTATTTGTTGGCTTGCGTTTGTTGTTCCTCAGCGAGGACTTAAAATTTCCCTTATTCGGTAGCTTAACGATCCATGATGGCGGCACAATAATTGGCTGATAGTTTCCTGTAAGCAAAGGACAGTGACAATGGTGGAAATTCAATTTAATTAATAAATGCATATTTATTTGAATGGAATTTCGTGGTTCATATTGTGACACGTTAATGCTTCAGATCTGAATTCTGAAAGGGCTGTGAGAGTAAGCTGGAACAGGTCAAACTTAATCCTTTGCAAAGACCAAAGTGTACACTGTACAGTAATGAAGAACGAAAAGGTAGAAAGGAACACAGTGCGGGTCGCTTAAGATTAAAAATAACTCCTTATATAATTTGACAGTTGATACCTAAATAGAGTAAATTTGGCAAATTGTTATTATATGATTAAGGTCCGTTTGCTGATACTACGCATAGCGATTAAGGCTCCACTTAAAATCGTATGTGACAGTTTATGACATAGAACAAGTAGCCTATAAGGTATTTGTAGAATTTATATCGCGATGAGTATTATCAGCAAACGGGCCTAAGTGAATGGGAACAAAGCCCAATAACAGCTGGAACAATTGGAAAGATCAAAGCAGCAAAGAGAGAGAGAAAGAGAAAGTAACATGTTTCAGTATAAAAATTAATTTTTTCAGAACTAATTTTTAGCAAGTACTACTGTCAAATCTGCTAAAATGTTAATGTAAATGCAAGATTAGACTGTATGCCAAGTGGTCTTAAAATGGCATTTTCTGACAGTTCTCCTGACAAAATATGGTCACACAATGTAATGGGCATATCTCATATGATCTAATGACCTAAATGCCACATATGACCAGGCTGATTTTGACAGATAAAAAATGCCCAAATAGCATATAGTGTAATCGGACAATAAGCACGAATGCCAGCCTTAAGCCTATATGCCCATATGCACTTTATTGAAATTTCGTTATGGCATCACTGGCATTTTCGATGGAACAATAATTATTTTGTTGTCATCGGTGTTTGAGCTCGTGGAATTGTGATTTATTTTCATTTATTTTTTTGTGGAACCCTACTACAACATTTGGTAAAAAATAACAAATGCCTTAAATGGCCATCAAGGCAAATATGACCATATTGGTAATTTTGGTCATATAGTCTAGTATACAGTTTTGATAATACTGACATTTTGGTTATTTGGCAGCTAATCTGGTCATGTGTACGTACGGCCCCAGTTACAGCCATACGTGAAACGAAACCGTATAAATTGTCTTTTTTCCCCACTTAAACTAAATGTTTGGACTCAATCTTGTACTTCAAATGTTGCTTACGAATTAAAAAAATAGTTTATCAAAAAAATAAGCAAATTATGTAAGTTTTCTAGCGCTTATTCTTCTATATTAGAATGTAATAAATGGAATAAATAATATTTTAATTCTTAGTAAAAAAATAGTTTCTTTTAAGTCGACTAGATTGTTCTGGACTAGATTTTAACTATACCTTTACGTAAAAATTAAATCATTCGTAACATCACCTTTCATACGTCAGCCACATAAATACGCAACTCAGTCAAGAAGTTCGAATTTCTAGACTAGATTCGTCCATGAACGTCAACTGAAAAAGCGGTTCATGTTGCCGATCTAAATCTATCAAAACTGACACGTCCAGTCAGCCAGCCGTCAGACTTTTAAAATAGGTCTGTTCCTTTACTTTTAAATCTTACGAATTTTTACGAATTCTTACGAATTTTTATTCAGTGAAGTTAGAGGGAACAATCTCCTCCGTATGCAATTCTTAATGCAGTGTCGCTTTTTCCTCTTCTCTAATGCTTTTACATAGTTTAAGCAGTCCAAACTTCTCCACAACATTAGCAAATTCCTCGAGTTTATCAGACATTTTAAAGACTTTTCTTACCACTTTTCTGAATATTTGAATTATGTATCTGTCATATATTTCATAGATTACTACTAAAACGTTCCCTAACTTCTTCGTAAGTGTCTCTCTCTGTGAGAGAATTTATCCCCACCAATGCCATTTTGACAGTTTGTTTTCCATTCTTACTACAAAAGTTAAGGAACAGACCTTATATACTCGTCCCCATTCTTTGCAGGTTTTTTCGTCTACTCGAACTCTTTTCGAACCTCAACCAATGGTGCGGAATTCAAACACATTGCTCTGTCGTCTGTGATTTCCTTTCGTCAGGTAGTAAGTGTTAGCTCCAATCAGTTTTGATTTATACGAAACGTGGCAAATGCTTAGATTTTGACATTTCGTTTGAGTAAAAGCAGTTTGCTACGTTTTATTCATACCACCCAATGTCCGAAATGTTTTCATCACCAAGAAACTTCGTTACAGGGAGGTCAGTTATTTGTATATCCTGCTGGATTTTTATTATTAAATTGGCTTTTTTCAGCTTTCACTCGCCGAGGTGCCAGCTCACGAAGCTCCGGATGGGCAAAAGATGAATTTTGTTGGATGACTCGATCAACGATCTTTTTGAAATTCGAGTCCAGATATCAAGACAATAAAATCATTTTCCATAAGTAACGCGCACAATCTTTGCAAGAAGGATGACTTTTGATAAGAAACCATAATGGAGCATAAGCTCGACCAATTTGCCGCAGTCAGCCAACGGGCATGTAACTTGCCGGGATTTCTTTTGAGCACAAGTACACGGGACAGTTTCCAGAACTTACGGCTTGACATATATTATGCAAGTACTGTTGGTCACATTGGCCAGGAAAAGCAATATGGACCTGTTGTTTGACCGTACAAACTTTGTAGAAGATGTTGAAGAGACAGCTTATTACAATGAAGCAAACATATCGTCACGTGAATGCAAAAAGGGAGTAACTTCACTTTCCACACTTTTGATAAATCGAGAAAAAAAAAAAAAGTTTTGCTTCTTACTTATACGACCATTTCGCAATCTATTTCTGACACAGCTACAAGATATTTTTACTTGGCCACTCTGTGAAGTTTAAAGGGTAAAAAAAACGATTAATAATTATTGGCATATAAATATGTTTCTGAGATAAAAATATTTAAAATACAAAAAAGACAGCTATCCATTTATAGCATCAACTTTTTTAAACTGATTGAAATTTGAACTGTCAGTTACCTATACCTCTTCTTATTTATTTTTGTTTTACATTTTCCAGTACCTATCTCAATATCAATTTTAATTAAGCAAAATGATGATTTATGCATTCGAATTAAAACCAAAATTCAGAACATGTTTTACTTCTTCTTCAATTTTACGATGAGGCAAACTTTTTTAAATGTCAAAGTAATCACGGCCCTGAGGACGGGGGCTTTGTTAAAAAGAGACACATTCACGTCGATACCGTTGTCGTTTCGGACTCAAAAATACACGACTCTTTCAAATCTGTTTTACGCTTGTCGTTTTTACAAGACAAAGGTCGGATGAAAATGTCAAATGCCTTTTGGTACTAGTTTTGTGGTCTTACTTTTATTACCTAAGAAAAAGTGACACGACTAATTACCTAAAAATGGGTTTGATAAGATTGCACATTTAATATCATCCTTTTGTTTTGTTTAGGTTTGGGCAGATTTAAAATATTGTGAAACAAAAGCTATTTCATGACAGTAAGGAGTCTCGAGCAGCCGGAGGAGGCACTTTAAACAGGGTATACTTTCGCCTCAAGATGAAGCTATTTCGAATTTGCTCTCCTTCGAAAAAATTTTAAATCCGAAAGGTGTGAGCATAGGAGCTTCAATTGTGCGGGCACAATCGCCTGATTATAATATTTATAAACTATCCGTCGACATCGCAGACAATTTCCACACCAACCATCACAATGGGATGATTTTCCTGAAATGTTAGCCACCGATCTCCTCACAAACTCGCCAACACCACCCACTTCCTTGTACCATCAAAGTGGACAAGGATATACTCCTGTGCAATAAGAAAAAGAAAAAAAGAAATACCAAACTAAGGACTCAAACTAGTTTAAAAGGAAATCAAGAAATCTTTTAACCAGACCAACTTTCTTCTTCTTCTTCTTCTTCTTTCTCACTATTTGATCTGTAAAACTTTTCAATGGTACCTATCTATTCATCTTATAAATCTTTAAAAAACTGAAATCTTTCGAGAAGTAAAAACTTTTCCACAAAAAAACAATTTTCCGAATAAAACAAAACAGGTTTTTGGACAGTTTCATATACAGGTGCTGCCAATCATTCCAAGAGATTTTACTACACTCTATTCGTCTACAAATCTGCTACAAATTCGGCGGGTCGCCTGTGTTAGGGGATTGAAAACCGACACGACTCAAGAAACGACAAAAGTAGTTTTCGACAAATGACAACGGCAATCGAGGTGATTAAGTATTTAAAGTTGCCCAGTGATAAATTGGGAAACATTTTTATAGTTTAATATTAAGAATTCGAAAGGCTTCTTGAGGCACTTTTTGAGCAATCAACGGTCCTAAAAATTCCACTTTTCAACGATTCCTTACATTCGTATGTATAAGGGCGTTTTTTTTAGAGGTATAGAACTTTAAGTTGGCAACACTATTCTAAAAGGCGGCCAGCTGTCAAGTGATTTTTTTTAGTTTGGTTTGGCATTTCAACATGAATAGACTGACGCCTGAACAACGCTTCCAAATTGTGCAAATTTATTTTGAAAATCATGGTTCTGTTCGAAATACGTATCGCGCACTACGTCCATTTTAATTTCAACATAATCGTCCATCAGAACTCACTTTTGGTTGAATTGATACGTCAATAAACAACACTGCCGTATTTGGAGTGATGATAATCCTCAATTGTATGTTGAGACACCGTTACATCCACAAAACTGACTGTTTGGTGTGCTTTATGGGTTGGTGGAATAACTGGTCCGTACTTCTTTAAAAACGATGCTGACCAGAACGTTACAGTCAATGGTGAGCACTATAGAGCCATAATTACTGACTTTTTCGTTCATCGATTGAACAACCATGATGTGCAGGAGCTGTGGCTTCAATAAGACGGCGAAACATGTCACAAAGCTCGTGTCACAATTGATTTATTGAAGGAAACGCTTGGTAACCGCATAGTTCCACGTTGTGGACCCGTGAATTGGCCTCCAAGATGGTGCGATTTAACGCCGCTTGACTATTTTCTGTGGGGATATGTGAAGACGGTAGTCTATGCCGATAAGCCCGAAACGATTGACCACTTGGAGGACAACATTCGCCGCGTAAGTGCCGATATACGGCCACAAATGTTGGAAAAATTCGTCGACCTCGATTTGGACACTTCTGTCTATGGCCTGTAGATTTCAGGCTGGAAAATGATGGCACTTTCAGACTATTTTGTTCTGGCCCGAATACTGCCGCTCCAGTTCCCTCATCAGTTCTTGACCCATCTGTGCGCCACTTTGTTGTGTAATTACTCTGTTTGTGAATTGTGGATTCATTGCTCCAGTTCTCCAGTTGTGGCTTAGTAACAAAGCTCTCTTGGAAATCAAATCTTTTGATGATATCTTCTCTAGGAAAAGACATAGTTTTTTTTTTCTTTTAAATAGTGCATCAAATTGCCTCGATGCGATGCACTTTCCTCTTCATATTTCTTTTTTGGCCATTCTTAGAATCGTAAGGCAACAACACATTGTTTCAACGTAATCTCAAGTGAAAGAATATTGAAAAAGCTTTTTCTCGACACTCATGGCACCCAAAATTCCTCTCTCCGTTCGTTCCATAATTGGTTTGATCTCATAACATAAAATGCGTTTCCTTGCCACAGACAAAAGGTAGTTTCGAGCCCCTACTCGTGTTCGTGTGCTACCGAGAAATCAAATAATGTACAGACTTCCAGGAAATACTAAAGTGAAATTCTGCACAATGAAACCAGCTCACTGTGCTCGTACTTATTTCAGGGAAAAGCAATTACAACTATAATGGACAAAAAATAAAACTTGCACCCACCATCCAACTTACCTAATGAGCATTCTTCACCGATGCGTTCCTGATTGAAACATGACTCCTTGTTGTGATAGACATCCTTACACCAAGCGCAAGATAACGCAACAATTTCCTTGGAACCAAACAGTTTTCCTTGCACAGCCTGTAAAGAGGATGATGAATATTATTTTAAAGTCTAAGTCCGCCCCCAAAAATATGCATTTAAATTAGAATAATTTCAAGAAATTAATAACGCAAATGGTTTCCAAATATAACTGAACCGAATTTCGCTTTCTGAGAAGAGGCGAATTAATTATAGAAAAGGTCGGCGAGTATAAATTATGGAACAATATCTTTGACGGTTTAGTGCTTTCTAATTCACGAGTACTCTGACATTGTTATGGAGACGAGTTCTAAGAATAGAAAATTTAAAATAAATGCGAAAATGGTTACACAAAACGTGCGACTCTCCTTGGAAATAGGGAGGTAATGACGCCTAAATGCGATCGATTATTATTCTTCTATCAAGGGAAATATACATTTTGCCGAAACTTTTCCAGTACGAAAGTAAAAACTTGGTAAAAGCCTTTTTGTTGGCAACAAAGGTGGTTCGAAACATCTAGGGAGCACTGTACATGGTTGAAATTTATTTAATTTAAATGACGAAATCTGTGTGAAAAAAAAAAAAAAAACAGAGAGTGCGCTTGTGACCACACACCAGGGGGTCAATTCTCGTTTTGTGAAAAAGTGAAACGTAAATGTTTTCAACCTCTCACCGCAATTTCGATTCTTGTTCTATGAAAAGGTGAAACCAAACGTCAACATTTTTCATATGAATGATTTCTTTTCACCGTCCCATTTGCAAATGAATATTTTTAGTGAGAGTTTAAAAATTGAGAGCCCTCTTTTTACACAACAACGTGTGCGGTATTGAATTCATCACGATATTTTCACTTATTGAACGAGATCGCATTTTAGTACAAAGTGAATCGAAAAAATGAAAACAATGCGTGAAAGCGAATGTGAAAACGATTTATTCAATTCACTCTTTCACAGAACGACAATTGACCCCCAGATGTGAAACTTCTCTCGCTAAATGTGGATGTTAAGTCCTATTGTGTTGTTGTTGAATTGTATTAAGAAATTTAATTTAAAAGCTAAATCTTGATAATATGATAATCGTAATACAGCGCAGTAGATACGTTTTTATAACGCAATCCAATCCAACGTTTTCTATTTCTAGAATCAGTTTGTGTTCTAGATCTAGCTTCAGTTCAATCAGCAGGTCCAGCGTTCCCATATAAGTACTCACTTTAAGAATTAAGTTGAAAGATTTGAAAAAATGTTTATGTCTCGACAACAGCACCACCTATCGGTTCCAAGACTATCCTGTCTTTCAAACTGCAACGAACCATATATGTTAAGGGCCACCTAGTGGTCTCTTTTTAAATCATAGGTTATTTTGACACGGACAGCTGTTTCCCGCTCGAATTTTTGACAGAATGTCAGTATGGAACCTCCACGGAACGATATAATCGCTTTACGCTCGAATAACATTGGGAAATATAGAAAACTTTTTTCCAAAATGAGTGCTGTGTAGCCCAAAAGATTTTGGGCAATAAATCATCTTTTCTGACGAGGCGCATTTTCATTTCGGTGGCTAAATTAATAAATGAAATTGCAGCATCTGTGGCTCGGAAAACTAGTACATTATTATCGAGAATCCAATGCACCAATGCACCCACAGAGAGTGACAGTTTGGCGCGGATTGTGGATTTGTGGCATCATTGGACCATTTTCGTCGAAAATGAGGCTGAGAGCAACGTTTCGGTCAACGGTGGGCGTAACAGAGCCATGTCAACCGACATTTTTTTTAATGACATTGAAAACATGGATTTGGAGGACCTGTGGTTCATGCAGGATGGCGCGCCATGCCACACAACCCATGCCGCAATCGATCTTTTGCGCACCTAATTCTCAAATCGTGTCATCAGCCGCCTTGGCGATGTCAATTGGCCGTGTCTCGGAGCTGCGATCTGACCTGTTTTTTTTTTTTTTTTTTGGGAACCGTGAATGACCGATGTTATGCCATCAATCCGGAAAAGATTCAGGCACTTAATGCAAATATCATCCAAGTAATCCGTGAGCTACAGCTCGAAACCATCAACAAGGTCTTGGAAAATTGGAGTGACAGAATGCGCTACTGAATGTTTGCTATAACAAAAAAATAAAAAAATATTTTGTTCATTTTATTGCATTTTTTAAAAAGAAACTTGTATGTAGCCCACCCTGTAATCCACAAAATTTCATTGCAATCAGTTGAATAGTTTCGGAAATCGACAACAGCGCCACCTATCGGGTCCAAAACTATCCTATCTTTCAAGTTGCAAGCAACCATACAAACCCACAAATTTTCATTGAAATCGGTTGAGGTGACAGGTCAATTTCCGCCGTCACGCCGGAATTTTCATCTCATTCGAGTCGATTTTACTCCCAAGTCGCGCCCATAGATATTTCACATCAAAAGGACTTTGTGACTTCGAAGCAAAGATCGAAATAGAAAAAGAAAACGCTTACGGATCTAATACACGAAACAAAAAACACCTATCCCACCAAGACCGCATATAAAAGAGAACCCTCAGGCTGCAATAATACTCAAAAGGCCAGGGATAACTACAGTCTTTTATATCCTTTTCTGAATCAAGCCCGAAGAGTCTCCTTAATCGCGTTAAGTATCCAAATTGATTAACAATTATTTATTTAAAACCAAACATGAGATTCAATAATTAGCCAAATCCAATTACTCGCCATCAACCCCCGGGCTCTATAACCGTCTATATCCCATTTACGAAGACCTATTAAAGCAGCACATCGTGTTTTATTTGTTTCGGGTTGACCGCCGGAGAAAGGATAATGATTGTGCCACACATCTCTTCAAATAAAAGCTACACACACACGGCCCGAGATGGATAACACCGGACAGTCGAAGGAAAACAAAGAGGTCACTTCAAGTTGCCAACCCGTTCCTGAGGGAGTATCACCAACACGTACATATAGTTAGTCCATATAAGTTGGCTTTGGGTGTGTATATACTCGTTCAATGCCATCAAATATAAATCCAAGTCCAAGTCATATTTCATTTGTATCTTTGAAAGAAGTTCAATTAATTCAGAAAAATCTGTGTCCCCCCCGTGCGCAGTGCATCTTGGTATATACGCATTCCTGAACAGAGAGCACTTCGTTTCCTTGAAATGTGACACGTAGTATACACAGCTATACAGAGTAATTGGAATTGGAAAATATTAATTCCGTTTGAAGGAAACTAATGAAGGATGACAGATGGTTGTTGTCGCTGAGGATGATAAATATCGCTTTAAGTGGCGAATGTCCTTGGCTATTGTCTGATTAATTTCAGATATCCACTTTAGATAAGCCTGCTGTCACAATTGGTCCTGTCCTTTGCTATGTCTAGTTCAGGTACGGTCGGAAAGTCGGAAGAGTGGGAGTACTTCAATGGGGAGGATGTAGGAAAATATGCACTTACCTTGCCGCATTGTTTGCATTTACCCTTCTCGGCTCGACGATGCACCCAATGGTGATGGGTGGTCGTTTGCTCTCTGTATTGTCTTACGCCTACGTCACGAAATGTTGGCTTACATGCTAATTGAGTCTTTTCATTGACGAGTGGAATGCAATTTTGATGAGCGATTAGTTGGCATGCTGAGCATTTCATACGAGGGCCGCTTTTCTGTAAAATGAAAATGAAAAGGAAAACAAAAAACAAAGTTAGAAAGGATGCGAGCGATTTTTTCAAGTAGGTATTTATATTTTAGTAAAGAAAGAAGTGCACTGGAAAAATATATTCATTGTGAATATGGGTCTGTTACAGTGTTGCCAGTAGGTCAAAATATTTCCCAAAAAAAAAAAAAAAAAATGTTTGTCATTATTTTTTAACGTCTTTTATGTACGACTTAAAAATAAATAAATAGTTGGCGCAACTGGTCCGTAGTGTAGTGACCCTTCTTACAACTATTCGTTTTGCGTGAGTTTTTCGTTTTTGGAACGAATGGAAGGGATCTACAATTTCATGCCGAGTCCAAACGGCCAATTGAAATGCTCTATCAAGAGCAAGGATGTTTGCCAGACGTTTGCAACATGTGGCGCAGTGGAAAAAAACCTTATGATTGAATTGGTGTTTTTTCGGGAATCAAACCTGAAACCCCTCGCTTGAAAGTCCAACACACTAACCACTAAGCCACTGCTCCCACGACTTAGAAGGAGAAATTCTGAATTTGAAACGCGGATATGTAAGTTTGGCTTTCCGAATGCTGAAGTGTGCGGCAAATAAAAATACCCAGCCCTTACGCAACTTTAATGAAATTGTTGTTTTAAATTTGTAGATCCTGAAAAATATTTGAGGAAATTTTACAAAAACTTTTTCCTAATAAGACTGGCCTTCGATTTTTTTGAAGGATTTGTTTTGTAAATGAAAATAGTCCAAAGATATTATAATAAATAAATATTTGGCGCAACAGGTCCGTAGAGACCCTAGGTCTAACCATTCGTTTTGTGTTTTTCAATTTTGGAACGAATGGAAGGGATCTATAATTGTATGCCGACTCCAAACGACTAATTGAGAAGCTCCTTCAAGACGCGAGAGGTGGCGCATTGGTAAAAACCCTAAGTTGGAACTTGGGTTTTTGCGGCTCGAAAGATATTAGAACAACAAAATTTCACTGGCAAATATAGCTTCGGAGGATTGATTGATTATTCAACAGTATTTTATATTAACAAACACATTTATTTCTTCCTCGCTTGCCATGCTCAACTTTGAATCATTTAGTTGTGAACAGAACGAAGAATCTCTACGCTAAGCATCCCATTCTTAAGTATAAATTACTTAGCGTTTCTTACGTCCACAGAATGCCTATGAATTTCATTTTTATACGGAACCCCATTTAAAGTTAACCCAAAAATAAAATAAAATAATAAAATTAAAAAAAAAAAAAACAGATTTCCCGTCGTCTAAAAAACCCTTGAACTGGCAACGCTGGTCTGTTACTTGCTTCTAAAAGGACGTCCATTGTTTTTGCCGATTCTTCCTTCAAAATAGGTTACAACGTCAATTATGTCAAAGTTAATATCCGAGCAAACTAGACGATTCGCATTTCGTTCGTTTAAAGCTCTGCGGACTAAAGGTTCGTTCGCCCGCGAGTTCTTCGGAGACTCCCAGGCGATACTTGTACGTGTTTCATGGAAAATTGTTGACAGTTGACCGATAAATGTCGGTGAAAGAGTAATTATAATTGGGAGCAATTCGACAGAACCCACTTGGAAGAACAAAATTCGAATGTGTAGAAGAAGCTTCGGCGAATGTATGCATGAAAAAACTTCAATGCAAAGAAGGCATATAGGTGATAGCGAAAGTCAAGAAGCTTACGAGCAAAGCATACATTGGAGCAAAGGAAGATGATTCAGAAGCTTCGTGGGTTAAAGCAAGTCGTATATGAACTTTTAAAATTGGTCCCTGGTTGCAAAAAAAAAAAAATTCTCCTTACCAACACTATTCCCTGATAATATTGCATTATTTCCTTACCCGGCACTCATTGTCCACGCAGCAAAGATCCCCAGAGGCAGATGAGGGCTTCCAAAAGTGATCGCCTTGAATAGCATTCTCCGTCCAGTCGGGAACAATTCGTATCGTCCGTTTAACTGCAGTTTTTCTGCAAAAAAAAAAAAAAAAATAAAAACCATAAAAATTAGTACCACAAACGTAATCATCACATTTAATGTTAAATTTAAATTAAAAAAGCAACACCCATGTCAAAATCTCAACCGAAACATAAAAAATCACCCACACGAAGCACACTCGGATACGACGTGTCCCACAATCATTTGAATTTTTATTGCTTCATCCTTGAGATAAGTGTGTTCCCACACCTACCAGCTTGGCAGTTAAATGCCTCGTTTTGAATTCGAAATTTCCACTGCACATATACATCAAAGAATAGTCCTCATAGAATTTGAGCTTTTTTGTTTTTTGTGTGTTATGAAGCAAGAGTGACATGAACTGGGCAAGTGTCACCATAAGGATTTGGCCTTCTCTGAGTATATGTGCATGACCGACATGCATAACTCTGATGGCTACCCACCACCGACTATGCTGGGCCTGGGGGTAGAATGCACATGTTTATGTGAAAGTAGCTATGCAAATCAATTATCATTGCACTCGGAGAACAACCATCAAACTCTGTTGACCTGGTCGATTGTAAATTTGGTCATTGGACTGCGGAAATCCATTTGTTTTTGCACCGCTTTCATGTGGTACACTAAGAACTGAGACCATCCGGTGGAATATCCTTCCGGACAATGAAGAGGAGAGAAAATGAAAAGGATATAGATATATCAAGGATTTCGGAGAGATGGGTGCATGTCGGCAAACATTCTGTTAGTTCAATTACACCTGGCAAGAGAGCGCGCAACGAGAGAGGGACTGGATGTTTTTTTTTTTTTTTTGCCAGATGTTGGTACTTTGCACGGGTTTCCGCTTGTGATACGGAAGGAGGTTTAAATTACACTCGTACCATCGGAAGAACTACACGATGATGATGGTTTCGAATTGAGGGTGGCTGTCCATGCATATCCATATCCATGTGGGTATTTTACAGAGTTTCGACGTGTGGATTTATGCCATTCACATACTTTGTGCTGGGGTTTTATTTGAATCATGCAGAAAAGGATCCCATAAAAGCAAAGGGTGAGCGTTGTTGATGGCGGTGATAGGATTATGTCGGTCGATTTAAGAGTTTTATTGCCGTGTACACAGATATTGCGAATTCTGACGCAATATTTCAAATAAGCTCGAAGTTAGACCTCCCGATTGGGTGGACAAACTTAGCTATGGGATTTTTTTTTGTATAAAAACAAAATTGCTGCTGTCAGGATAAATGACGAACATGAGACTAATCCTCTCAATTCATGACACATGTTACTATCGAAGGACGATTCTTTTTTGTACAAAGTAACGAGGTGAGATAACGTCATAGGTGCTATATATATAGGGTTTTAAACGTTTTGGTTGCAAGTAGCTGCCACGACTACTTGTCACCCACATTTTGCAAAATACTTTCTAAGGGTAAATATATATATATACGAGTATATATAAAATAATATATGTACTAAATTTCAAGGCCAAATCTGCCATTAAGATAATGGTTATAGTTGAAATGAATTTGTTGCTTGGAAGTGCCACGCCTAGTCATCTTAACCCGCCCACATTTTATGGGCTACTTCCAAGGAGCAATATACGTCCGTTTAAGCAAATTTAAGGCCAAAACAGCCATAAATGTCAAGATATACAGGTTTAAATGTTTTTTTTTTTTTTATATAGGAGATGCCACGCCCCTCTCCCCAATACCACCCACATTTCGCAAAGTGCCTTGCACAGTCAGTATATATACATAGACTGCATCGATTTACCTCTTAAATTTGGTCTGTTTTGAAGTTAATCCTACTCCACCGAAGATGTCGCTAGTTTCTGTGAAAAAAAGTTACCAATTGCTTCACTTATTTGACGCTATAAATAATTGGCGTTTGTTATGTTTATACCGCAATTTTGACGCCACATTTATCTAGATTCTAGACAGTTCATGTGCAATGTGCCAACGGATTGAACAGTATTGAGACTGGATATGCGGATTTATTGGAATCTAAAAATTGGAACCCACAAGTTGGAACCTACAAATTGAATGTACAATTTATCTTTAATTTAGGATTCTTCTAGTTTGCACTCGTTGAAAGTTAATGGCACTGAGAGCAGTTTTCCGGATTTAAATAGATGTTTGTGGCGAATCAGAAATTATGCTAATTTTTGCACAAACAAAAAAATAAGTTAACTACCCCGATGAGTTCCACAAGCAAAAAAATAAAGTGCACGACTGGGTCGAACGAAACTTTCTCGTTGATCAAAAGTTTGATTAGTTATTTTTTTTTTGTTTTTGTTATTTTATTATGTAGGTAGGTAAGAATCTGAGAAGCGATGATAGGAATAGTGTTAAATAAAATCCATTTTTGAGTTATTCATCTGATATGGTAGTACCTATATATCAAATAACAATGTGCGTTTTTATATGTTGAAGCTCTAGGCACTTGTTGCAACTTCTAATTAGAGAGTTTTAAGCGCATACTGTACTATTTTATAAGCTTTTATACTTTACAAGATTTTTGGGTTAGAGATTAAGCGTATATAGAAGTTTCTGTTTTCTGATCGTTAAGGTATGTTTCTATTTTTGAATGGAATAGATTAGTGACGATCGTTTAAGGTGTATATGATGGGAAGTAGGGTTCGCGATAGACTGAGATATATATGTAAGAAATCAGAGATTTGTTTTTGAAATTGCATTAGCAGTTATAAACTGAATACTCCGATGGACGTGTGTGGGGGTGAGAATGAAGTGAGATTTTCTGATTGTGTAAACTCCAAGTGGTTGGAATTATTTTAAGCTTCACGTATTAAAATGGTAAAAAAAAAAAGAACTGGATAATTTTTGCTGAAAGTAAGTTCTGCGTTGCTGTTATTGCATTTTTAGTAGCTGTTGCAATTCTAATTTTTAAGTGCAGTATTGAGTTTTAAAAATATATGTATATGAACACAGATCGGCTTTTGGGTAGTAGATTTGCAGAAAAAATTACAAAATTTGATTTATTCGAATATTTTGAGAAAAACTAAGGACGGGATCTTATTTAGAATACTGATATTATCTTTTACATGTATTTAGATCAAAATCTTTAGAGCGATTTTTTGTAAAATTTGAAAAAAAAAAAAAATGATATTAAAAAAAACCATACCAAATACATATTGCAATGTTTATTTTGAAAAATACTATTGCTTACCTAATTATTTAGCTGAAAAATAAGTATAAGGTAATATTCGAAATATAGGCATCACTTGTTTTTTTCAAGTATTATCCAACTCGAAAATAGGGTTTTCGAGATATGTATTTTTTAAGTTAGCGTTTTCGGTGATTCGAATTAAAAATTAAGAAATTAAGGACGCAATAATTTTGAAAACATAAATTTCACTCTTAGTTGGCATTTTGGTCAAAATCGTTACTGCCGTTTTCGGGTGAACTAAATAAAACTAAATTAAACAAAAATATTTCTTTCAAAAATTAGGGTTGTAGGCTTAGGGATCATACGGGCAGACAGACAGACATACGTAGGTACCTACAGAATTTCGCGACCCATTTTTTTGAGTTCCTCTAGCATCGTAATATCTTTTACAACGTAATCGAGAATGTTAAAAATAACCCTCCAAGAGCACATCTGTAAAGGTCACTAGCCCAAATCCTTTGCAAATCCCAAAAAAGGAAAATAAACGAGAAATCAAAGCTTAGGATGTAATTGACAAATCACACAATTGAGTTGCAACTAAGCTAACGTTAAATCATCCAGAAAGCTTAATACGCGTATAAATACACATCCAAATAGAATTAGCGTCCAAGAGGAGCAGGGGCAGCATTCAGTACTTGTTTCTATAGAAAATATAGAGCGGTATTTTATATTTTTCATGCATGACATTCGAGTTAAACCGGCTTTAAAAACTATCGACAAATCACTGCCGGATATAGTTTTCATCCGATTATATTTGAAAATAGTGTTTCCAAATTTGTTTTCTGTTATTTTCTATTCAAACATCATTGCTTGATTTAAAATAAAGTCCTTTACGAAAACAGTATCCACAATCTTACCTTTGCTTACGCCAAGTGCCCACCGAGTCTTGCTGCCGCCTACGAAAGCCCGCTCTACGTTCGATGCCAACGGCCGAGAGTCGCGGAACTTTTGGATTCTGCTGTTGAATGAGTGCCGTTGCTTCCATTCGGAATCATATCAGTATACACCGACGGACACGAAATTAACTTTCAATACTTTGCCCGGTTTCGATTGCGATATCGATAGCGCAGCTTTTATGTCCTTTATGTACCGCTGAAGTTTATCCTTCTTTTAAATTTCCATACCATAAATTAACTCGTTAAATTTATCTCTTAACACTTTTTTACTTTATTGTTTTGCACATTTACTATATAAATTCAAAATGACTGACTGTCATGCTGGTAAAAAACATGAGAAAAAAATTAATCAACTTAGCCACTTTAAAAACGTTGCGCTCTTTTATTTTCAGAAGTAATCCGCCCTCGCTATTCATTTAGACGATCAGTGCCAGTGAGTGGTTACGAAAAAAAAATTAAAGGTCCGCCTTTTAACAAACCACAGTGCATAAAATGTGCACACATATTTTGTTAAATTGATTTTCGTATTTCGCCGCAAGCGTGCGACTGTGTGCGAGTGCTCCGATTATGCCGATTACGCGCTATTTGTATTTCCTGGATATCGGATCAGATAAAGGCCTTGGGGTAATTTACCTCAATCGCAATTTAATTGCAGAAACACACAAAAATATTATATGAAACCAGTGGCATAAGCTGAGTACATGATTTACTAACATTCTGTACCAATTAAGTAGTCATTATCATTAAAAAAATATGAGATAGGGTGAGCACAAACAAACTGTGCCACTGTCAGCCCACAGAGGGTGGCGGATGATGGTACTTACAAGATATACCACTTTGGGGAGGAAGAGTAGAGGAGTGTGTACTCGTAATATTTGTGTTTGGATGTGTTTGCGTTTAAGCTTCCATTCGCCGATGTGACAATGTTGTAATTACGCTGATGGGGGCACAGCACTATTATGGAGATTGATAAATGATAAGCTTGCATACACACATCGGAAGGTATATAACTTGAGGGCCAGCACCTGTAACCCGTGTAATGTATAAGTGCAAATAGTAGGACATTGGTTATGCAACTGCCAGCAGACGTTGCAGACGTTCGGTAGACGAACTGTACGAACTGCTTTGCCAACTGTATACGAGTGTCTACATACTGTCCTTTTACAAAAAATAAAAAAACAAAACAAAAAATAGTTGGCACAACAGGTCCGTTGGCACCCTAGGCCTAGCTTCTCAAAACCATTCGTTTTGTTGTGAGTTTTTCATTTTTGGAACGACTTTTACAAAGTCTATTAAAGTCACATTAACGGACGTAATATCATTCGAAAATTATTGTGCAAAATGATGGATATGGACATGGTCCACCCGGTCAGGGTGTTTGCATTTATTTTTCATTATGAACTTTGCAATCTTAAACGAAAAAGGTTATACTTCGATATTTTAGTTAAGTTAAACGCATGTTTCTAAGCTTATTCATCTCAAGATGAG
Source organism: Cheilosia urbana (assembly GCA_946477585.1). Classification (NCBI taxonomy): domain Eukaryota; kingdom Metazoa; phylum Arthropoda; class Insecta; order Diptera; family Syrphidae; genus Cheilosia; species Cheilosia urbana. The sequence continues at coordinate 8,655,211 of OX297854.1, read as the reverse complement.
GGATGGTTGGATCAAGTCAGAAATGTCACAATATTTTTAGAACTCACAACAAATGCCACCTTCTCGTTTTCATTTGAGTAATGGAGCTCAAACTTTTGTGAAATGGCTCGGAGCAGCGTTGCCGCTAATTAATAAAAGGGGCCCGAGCAAAAAAAATGGGACCTCAATTTAAAATACTAATGTAGCAAAAAAAGAGTTCGATTAGAGTTCTCTTTTTTTTGTGTTTGTGACCGACCAAGGAAACTATTGAAAAAATTGGAAAAATTTGAAGAGAAATTGGAAATTTCGAATAAATGGATTTTACATATATTTTGAAGGGGACATTTTTTTTTTTTATCGTATTTGTCAAAACTTAAGAATTATTTTGATGATTTCCCGATCTGCTTCGGATATCGATCGCGAATGTTCGACTACAAAAATTAATTTTGGGTAGAATCGTGATTACTTCAAATTACAATTTTAATTAAAAAATCAATTTCGTCCGCTAGTTTAAAAACAAATGAAAAAAATCAATGTATTCATTATGAAACACTTTTTTAAAAGTTTTGCATTCCTCTTTGTTCAAAAAAAAAAAACTTACTTAAACTGAAAAAGGAAACATCTTGATCATTTTAAAAAAAAAAGTGGAGGCCACAGGTCTTGACTCTTGAGGTCAAACGTTGAGGCTGGCTCGTTGAATGGCTCAACTTGAAGATTTCTCCGGAACAATGCTGCCCTCGACCTCAGTTTTGAACAGGCAGAATATTAACAATGAGGCTGATAATGAGTTATGGCAAATCGTAACGAAAAATGAAACACAAAAGCGTCACTTCCGTAAGGCTATCATGCGATCAAGGCCGTTTTGGTTACTGAAACTAAACTCACTCCATTTTTGGGTTGCTGTATAAAGAGTTGTTCATTTAATGGGGTTTTACTTTTCGTTACGCTTCCATTTTAAAACGAGAGTTCTAAAGTATTTACTTGAACGAAAGTTGTTACGTATATACCTGAATAAGCTCCGCATAAGATCAAGAGCAGGTGAGAATTGGAGCACTCAATCGTGTTTCACTTTTCGTTACTCTCCTCATCATATGATCCATAACTACAGAGGAACAGACTTCTAGAGTAGTCCTTATAATTTAACGTTTCTATTCTACTCATATCTAGTCGGATAATACGTCCTTGACGATCATTGCTCAGTACGAAAAGGATCCGATTTAAGACCTTGCCATTGGTAATTAGGGGAGCTGGCTCGGCCTGTGCAGCAGAGCTTTAAAAAAAAAATAATTGGCGCAGTAGTTTATAGGTACCCAAGTTCTAGCTTCTCACAACCATTCGTTTTGCGTGAGTTTTCATTTTTGAATCGAATTTATTATGGTGAGTACAGGCGGTAAAAATAAGAAGCTCTTTAACGACTGTTATATTCTCGGATGTTTCTCTGACATTCGCGAGAGGTGGTGCAGCGGAAAAAACTTTAGGATGTATGAGATGTTTTTCCTGCGATTGAACCTGAGATCTAGCGTTGCCAGACGTCTTGGGTTGCGATTTTATATTTCACAATGAGATTTTATGAATTAAAACAAATCGTGACTAGTTAACACTCATTTTAATATTAAAAAAAAAAAAACAAAACATATTTGAATAAGTATAGATATTATATGAAGTACTTTTTTGTTGTCCGCAAAAAAAATCGAAATCCCTGTTTTTTTTCTCCATATTTTTGGCATTTGTCCAATCGAGTTGCAAGCTTATTATGGCAACCCTACTGAGATCCCCTGTGTAGCAGTTGAGCACAAATTGCTAGAGGAAGGCTAGTTGGTGAAATTTAAAATCCAAAGCGGTTTACAGGAGTTTGACGAAGATGCGGTTTTCTGCATTTGCTCTTTCGATTGGATGTGCAGCAAATCAATGAATGAACTAATGGACCTCCATCAGATACTTAGATGAGGGTAAAATTGGGCTAAAGAATGACATACTCCTTCGATAAAGGTCATCAACCTCGATATGCTAGGGTCATTATCTCAAGTTAATATTGCTAGCCGGTAGAGGGCGCTATGCGATATTTAAAAAGTATTATCTGTACCATAAGCGGAGGTACTACCTGCACCATAGGTGGAGTTTTGTTTAAATTTATTCGAGGTGCCACAGGGCTGTGTTTTGTCACCTATTCTCTTTGTAGTCATTAAAGAGTGCAATTCTGAGAGTCCGTCGTGTACGTTTCATCAAGAGATACCTTAACGTTTATGGATTTAAATGAAAATCTGTAGCATGAAATGTTTTTTTTAAACAGAGATAAATGGCGTCTCAAAGTTTCCAGTAATGAATGGGTAAGGGGTAAACCCATTCCCACCGACGCGACACGGGTATCACAATGGGTCGAGAGTGTGACGCGGAGCACTCCCCGCCAGTCCACCAACCTAACCCAACCTTCCATTAATGAACATGCCTACGGGTCGCTTAGCGCATTTGCATTCACGGAACGTCCGTGGATAAGAACGAACTGTTCAACACTCTGAATGGTTTTGCGCCATTTGAATTGGAATGAATACATAAGTAGGTTGTATACGAGTTCAGAATTAGTAAGACGAATGGTCCCACTGGGCCTTGTGGTATTCATTAATCATCCTCCCGATAAACCCAAATCCCTTTAAAGGTTGATTCTTTTTTGTTTCAAATTCAAACATGCGTAAAACTGCACACTAACACTGCCCTATTTACCTATCAACTTGTTAAGCCATTGAAGTGATTTCGTCCTTATACCTAACTCGTTAAGCAATCGCTTCTGGAAACTCTCATTACATTTGAAACTTTTCCGCAAAAAAAAAAAAAAACTCAAATCCAAACTAAGATTCATATGAAAAACTTTACGTTTAACTTTCCTGCACCAAGTTGTAGCAGAGAAAGATTCAAACCGTCAGGATACAGGTGTTTCTCTTTCACAACTTGTGCTGCCATGACAGGGAGGAAACTTATCCGTACACTGGGGCTTTTCAAAAGGCTCCATAAAATCCCATCCAACTCCTGAGAATTGGCATCACTATCATGATCTGCAAAAATCGCTTAAAATCTCAAATGGTTTCGCACGCGTTATTTTATGGCAGCGATTACGCTTCAAAATCGCTGACATTACTGGAATTCGTACACCCACGTGCAGGTTCTAGTGTGTTTGTGATTTAGTTGCTGGGGATTAGCGGCGGCGGTTTGTAGTTTATGTTGAGGTTGTTGTTTGTGCTTGTACAGGTTTTATCCATCATTCGTAAGGGAGATAATGGCAGCTCTTTAGTTTGGGGGTTGCATTAGTGCGGTCGTAATTAGCCAATTTGAAGTGCTTACCGCTGGCGACAAAAGAAAGAGAGTCAAAGCGGTATAGCGTAGCCCGAGTAATTTGTTAATAAACAACACGCGCAAATGTTTTTCTGATGAAGTAATTGCCGAGCTGATAAGTGCTGTTGGCGGAAGTGGGGTAGTTTATAGATAATGGCGAGCACTTTATGGGAAGTGGTTGTAAGGTAGCATTGTTGTAAATGGGCGAAATGGTCGTATAATAAGTAATCATAAAATTGTGCACTAACTAGGAGACAACCACTTGTTGGCAATCCCAAAGCGGTAGACACCGTGAAAGTGGGTCTTCAAGAAGTCAATTGTGATAGCCGACAATGGATAGCAAACTCCCGAAGAATAGAAACGGTTGGCGCGAACTTGTCAGTGGGGTTGTAAACTTTGTGGTTATATACAAACATCTGAACATCTGATGAACTGTGTTCAAAAGTACTTAACGGTGTACAGTAATTCTGCGGTATACTCGAAATTGTTTAAGTTACTGGAATTTGTTCGGAACAAAGCGTAGAAAGAGACAGCAACATACAATGGACAACAGGCAAACGCTCAAGACGTACTGAAAACTTTGTAATGTGGCTACAACAAAAAATAAAGTGCACGACTGGGTCGAACGAAACTTTCTCGTTCATCAAAAGCTGTTTTCTTATTTAGGTAGGTAGGTAAAACTCTAAGAAGCGATGCTGTATAAAAGAAACGGTTCATAAAATAAAGGAAAAGTGTGAAATAAAATTGACTTTTGCGTTATACATCTGATATGGCAAGTATCTAAAACAAGGTGAGTTTTTATAAGTTGAAGCTCTCAGTATTCAATTCAATTCAATTCAATTTCAATTTATTATTATTATACAATTTTAAGGTACATTAAGATAAATATCTTTTATAGTACTTAGATTTAAGACAATAAGAAAATAAATTCAATAATACAATAAGTTAAACTTATAATTAAAATTAAGCTTACAATACAATAATATAAGAGATAAGGTAAAGAAGAAAGGAAATAATAGGAAAATAGACTAAATAAGCAAATAGAATAGATTAGATGACAGTTCAAGTTAGGAGGAAAGATAGAATGAAAACATTAGGATAGGTTTGAGAAATGTAGAAAGACTGTGCTTTTAAAACGATTGGCATTGGAGATGGTTCTGATATTTGTTGGTAGGGAGTTTATAGTTTTACAGCATAAATAAAAAATAAACGAGACGAATTAAGATAGTTGTAACGCGGTGGAATTAAACAAAGCGTTCTTAGGGAACGAGCAAAATTAAGTTTTTCATATAGATACATCGGAGTCTTAGTTGTTATTATGTTATATAGGAATATACAGTTTCTAGCGTCAATATAGTGCTTAAGGGTTGTACCCAATAGGCTTTTTGCCTGTTGTGAAATATGGTCATACCTTCGTAGGCCGTGAATATATCTTACCGAATCGTTGAAAGCAACTTGAAGCTTGCGCTGGGAAGGAATCGACATTACAGTATACAACCTCAGAATACGTAATTAAGGGTAGGATGAGACTTATTACAAGTTTCCGTCTAGTGTCAATAGGAGTAAAATCTGCACTTAGCCACAGTTTCCTAAGGCATCCATAAATCCTTCCTATTACATAATTTATATGGTCGTATCCTGATAAGTTAGAGTCGATAACAAATCCGAGGCTGGTAACAGTATGAACAACCTTTAATTTGTAAACAGAAAGCAAGATATCAGGTAAAGTTTGGATGGGTAATTTTTTTTTAGAGATGGGTATAACTTGCGACTTGTCTGGATTTAGAATTAATCCATTAGTTACAGACCACAAATAAATACTGGAGAGATCCTCATTTAGGTTGCGTACAAGTTCAGCTTTTTTATTAAATGGCCTGGCCAAGTAGAGCTGAACATCATCAGCATAGAGATGGACCGAAGTATGTTTACAGACAGATGGCAGGTCATTTATAAACATACAAAAGATAATGGGGCCAAGTATTGATCCTTGTGGAACACCCTGCTTTACTGGCAGAAGAGCTGAAGAAGAATCGGAAGTTATAACTTTCTGAAATCGATTTGAAAGAAAGTTCTCAAAAAGTTTTACTGCACTATTACAAAAACCAAAATGATGTTGCAATTTCCAGCAAAGAATTGTATGGTTAACCCTGTCAAAAGCCTCTGAGAAATCAAGCAGACAAAGAAGCGTAACACATCCGTTATCAAACTCTTTTCGTATGTCTTCTAAAATGTTAACCATCGCAGAAGAACAACTGTGGTTAGACCTAAAACCCGATTGCCCACCATACAGAAGGCTATTAAGAGATAAGTGTTCAATAACCTGTCTTGCTATGAGTTTCTCAAAGACTTTTGACAAGCACGGTAAAATACTGATTGGTCTAAAATCAGCAGCAGATGTCAGGGTGTTCTTTTTTGCAACAGGTACAACTCGAGCTATTTTCCAAGACTTTGGGAAAGTTGACGTGGTAATGCAGTGGTTGATAATATGGGTCAAGTGAGAAACAATATACGGTAAAATGAGTTTTATAAATCGTATTGGTATTGCATCTTCGCCGATAGCATTTGATTTAATAGCTGCAACACATTTTATGACATCATTTTCGTTAACAGTTTCGACTTCAAAACCTCTATCCAACTGCAAGAGCGAATTGTGATTATTTGAAAGATTGAAATTGATTTTCTCAGTATTGCTATCGAGAAAGAAGTTATTTAACACATCAGGGTCAATTTCACACTTTAAATTACTATTTGCACTAGAAACACCAATTTGTCGAAGATTACTCCACAGCTTTTTAGGTGGAAGATGAGTATTCAGACTAGAGGAGTAGTAATATCTCTTGGAGTTTCGTAATACAATTGTCGAATGGTTTCGCATTGCTTTGTAAGCGAGCCAATTGGAAATACTTGGACTATGTTTCCATTTGCTGTAAAGCTTATTACGAGCTTTGATGGTCGCGACAACTTCAGTTGTAAACCATGGACAGAGGCTGTTACGAACTTTTACTGTTTTGACTAAGACAAATTGGTTATATAACTCATTAACCACTTCTTGAAAATAGTTGAGCTTGGCATCAGGATTAGGAAATGAGCGACAACCATCCCAAGGTGCCGAAAATGCAGCGTTTCTTAGGTCTTCCATATTTATTGACTTATAATCCTTAAAGGAAAAAGTCAAAGGAGCAGGAAAGTGATTGAAGTTAATGTTGTAGGTGCAAAACAGAAGATCATGATCCGATATAAGGTCAATTGAAAGCTGGTCGAAGAGGATGACCGACAATGGGTCAGATACAATTGTCAGATCAAGGAGGCTAGGAATAGAATTCTTAGCAAAACGCGTTGCATAATTTACATTTATTATTTGGAGTCCTAAGGAGGAAGCAGAATCTTTTATTTGGAAGGCACGAGAGTCGTTTTTGAACAAATCTGCATTGAAATCATCACAAACTATTACGTGTTCATAAAGAGGCGAGAATTGAGAAAGAACAGAGAAAAACGGCTGAGGGGAGCAACTTCTGTCCGGGACATATGCACAAGCAATCAAGCATTTAGTGCAACCATCATGGACCTCAACAATCAAAAACTCAGTGTCTAAATCAACCGATTTGCTTATAATTTTACATTTAAGGGATGATCTGCAGTAGATAGCAATCCTACCTCCGCAAGTATATGTGACTCGATCATTTCTTGATATTGCATAATTCGGTATATTATATTGTATATCAGATATATTAGGCTTAAACCAAGTTTCACAGACGCAAACAAATTTCAAAAGTTTCGTTTTTTTTTTCAATTTTTATCGAAAAACTGGGGTGCCAGCACGTAACTTGATACAATCGAGGACTGTTCATCGTCAGCCAACTCGAAACAAAAAAATTTCAGTAGCACGTAACTTGAAACGAGTTTGATTATGACTTGTACTTAAAAGTGTCACATAAAGTGTCAAATTGGGTATTTTTTTTAATATAAGGCCCAACTTATTTCTTAATACACTGTTTTTAATGAAAATACAATTACGTTATATCAAATACGTAGCCGTGTCCCGAAGCCAGACAAACGTGTAAATAGCCACTTCGAAGAAAATAAAATGTCGGTAGGTAGAAATGTACCAAATTCCTATTAAAAGTATGGTCCAGACAACAATTTCGAAGTTCTTTTATTTAAAATTTGTTAAAATTTGTATCTGTTTTCTTATTAACAGCCATATTTGGCTTGATTTCCCCTTTTTAATTAGTTAGCGATAGGTATTTTCTATCGAGTAACATTTTTTGTTTAAATCGTAATTTTCTAGTTTGTATGCTGCCAACTTCGACGATACAATCGAGGATAATCAATTGAGACAAATTAGGTGCTGCCAGAGCTCGACTGTATCGACTGAACTCGATTGTATCAAGTTATGTTCTGACACCCCTGAGTATGTAGTCATGTTAACCTCACTTAAGCTCATATATCAATTTTGGTTGAAATCGGTGGAGCCATTTTCGAACAAATTAAACTGGTATGAAAATTTTGTATGGAAAGTACCATTAATATTGAGGTTAAAAAAAAAAAAATAGTTGGCGCAACAGGTCCGGAGGAACCCTAGGCCTAGCTTCTCACAACCATTCGTTTTGTGTGCGTTTTCATTTTTGGAACGAATGGAAGGGATCTACAATTTTATGCCGACTCCAAACGGCTAATTGAGAAGCTCTTTCAAGACAGTCATACTCTCGCATGTTTGTCAGACGTTCGCGAGAGGTGGCGCAGTGAAAAAAACCCAAAGTTGGAATTTGGGTTTTTGCGGGATTCGAACCTCGAACCCTCGCATAGTAGTCCAACACACTAACCACTAAGTCACTGCGCCTGTTCATTTTGAGGTTAAAAAAAAACGGAACCGGACTGTAGGCCCAACAACTCCAATTTAGAAGTTCGAACGAAGTCCGAGTAGCCGTTTAGGCTCTAGACCACGGGACTTACGAACAGACGGACAACATTTTGCGACCCACTTTTTTGAGTTCGTTTATCATCGTAAAATCAGAAAAACACGAGAAAATTCTTTTTAAGATTTTGATGACGAAGAGTTTCACTCGCTACAGATTATTCATGTTCATTCCATTCATGCATTTTTAATTGTTTGTATCTTTTGTATTTTTTTTTTGTCTTTCATTCATATTTGTTTAAAGACAATTCCCCAAACTGTATTTAGTTTCCCAAACTGTAAGTTCTTAAGACTGTTTGGCAAGAATTTGCGTCGCGGACGATCTAAGATTGGTACTAGTTTTAGCTAGGTCACCAAGCGTTTATATAATGGACTAAAAAGTTAGGCACCGGCTTTGAAGTTGGAGTGCTGTCAGTTAGTATCTACTTACTAGTCTCTCCTGATACACGATGACTACAATTTTGCGCCAATATCTTTCTCTTACTACTTAATCGAGAAAGTTAAAAAAATGTTTTTGTAACTAACAGCCACATAATCTTAAATCGGAATGTCCATGTCCGAAATACCCAAGAAATTAGATTGTTTCAACTGCAAGACGAAATATTTATGGCACAGCTAAATTGGAATAATCCACCATGTCGCTGAAATCGTCCTTATGCGCGCCACATGTCGCATGCCACATGCCGCATACGACATACCACATACGACATACCACATACCACATCCAAATGCGTTTAAATATAGATTAGAACTTCTCTTCCAAAACATAAGCTCTCGCCTGTGCACACATTCTTTTCGGATCAAGGGATTCGGAACTCATCAGATGATGATAACTTGGTACGTGAATTGTCCTTTCAAAAAGGCAATCACAAGTGTCCCACTTAGTATTCCCAACATCTTCGCAGCCGAGCACGCACACCCAAATGCGCTGTCCAAGACGAAAAAATACCAAATTCAGATATTTTGAAACGTTGCGTGACCTAATTTGTGTTTGTCATCAAACAGTGGCGTGGGCGGTCGCCCAGCGCACATCCCCCAGCCTGACCATTGTGGGTCGCTCTTGACAAGCACTCGCATCTCACACCACGCTCCTGACACACTCGTTGGTATTTTAATTTTGCGCAAATGAAGATGTGTCTGCCAGCTCCTTAATGAGAAGTTAATATTTACCTCACGTACAAGTGGTGGGCAGGGAAATACTACGAAGGGAAGTGAGGAGTGCTCATTAAAACACACGACCAGAGATGTGCGAACTTTGAACAGACTGGCGTCGCGGAATGCAATTTTCCGTTTGCTTAACAGTTTGACTTTAATTAAGACGAATTACGTTCCTTGTGAGGCAAGTATTGAACGAATACCAAACAAGGACGATTTGAGTCAATTTGTTAAATGAGCTGCGTTGTAAATCGCTCGACAACGATATGCAAGGCAGAACAAACGTCGCGTCGCGTCGTCGGACAGCAATGCCATAAAGGAGGATATCATTTTCCAAATATGTAATCGAATTATTACTACCCCCTTGTATTCGTCCCGATGCTTTGCTACTCTGCACTGTCTGCAAGAGCGAAACAGAAAAAAGAAAGAAAGATGGAAGGCAACGACCGGAGGCAGTATCTGTGTTTGTTTGTTTTCAGTTTGAACTGTTTATTGGCTATCGACGGAGGAGAACCTGCGGGCTATCCGCCATGAACCTGCCTCAACTGGAAGTGAATAAAGTGCGTGTAGTGGTTACATCGAAAATAGATTGTTCGCAGCAGATGTTTATAGAGCGGCTGACGTCTGTGCTGGGGAAACGTGTAAAGCCCTTGGTGGGGCGAAAAATTGAACTCAACTGCACACCGGGTGGTCGCGTGCAGTGTAATCAAAGAACCACTTGAGTGTGAGATGGAATTCGAAATGAGGGCATCGAGACTCGAGAGGTATTCTATTTTTTCCCCTTCTTGCTGTGACAATTGGTAGCAGAATGGTGGAGGTTTTGGCAAAATTTAACCAAACCACAGCCGTCGGTGTATGAACGGGGGTCTTTGGTCCATCTAGCAGATGTGCGCGTATGGGTTGAAGTGGAGTTCGGAACGTCCGCTTAATTAAGAAAGAGTACGGGTGACAGCGCAGTGGCTTAGTGGTTAATGTGTTGGACTACTACGCTAGGGGTCGAGGTTTGAATCCCGCAAAAACCCAAATTCCAACTTAGGGTTTTTTTCACTGTGCCACCTCTCGCGAACGTCTGACAAACATCCGAGAGTATGACTGTCTTGAAAGAGCTTCTCAATTAGCCGCTTGGGGTCGGCATAAAACTGTAGATCCCTTCCATTCGTTCCAAATTCATTCACATTCTGTGAGTATGTGAATAGAGCATTCGTCCCTCTCAAGACAGAGTTGGAGAGAAAGGATCCGGTGAGACGGCAATGCGCCACGAGACCATGGCCGCTGATTATTCCTGTTAGAATTCTCAGGTTATTTTTGTCCAGATTAATTAGGAAGAGTGATTTTCTTGCAATCTAAGGCGAGGTCTTCTTTTGTTCTGTTGTCCCTTCGTTTTACAGTATCTTAACATACAGTTGACGTAACAGGTCCATGTGGTCCCTAGGTTAAGCCACTGCCCTAAGCATAGTCAACTTCAAAATATATGTGCTGCGAAAAATCCTACATATCTCCTCTTTAAACTTGATTTGCAGCGAAATTATTTTTAATGGAGTACCACAAGGTTGCATGCTTTGGCCATAATTGTTTTTTAAAATGTAAAAGTCATTCAAAAATATATAACTACAAACTAAATTGACTGAGGTTCAGAATTGTGCACAAAATCGTGAGAAGAGAAGGCCTCCTACACATTCTTACAGAGCTTACAAATTAAAACTAAAACTCTGCGTTTTGTCATAGAGTGACCAGGGAGAAATTTAGATTCGGACACCAAACTTCGCTTCATAAAGTCTTTATGAAGGCGTGCTGTGTTGGGGAAAATAGGTAGAGCAAAAGTAGCGTAAAAGCATACAACTTCTACAGAAAATTGTCATAAGCTTCAATAAACTCTAAGGGCCGGTCTGTTCACAGCTGGTTAAAGCCTTGGTTAGGTTACCTCAGATTTAGGTTAACCCATGATTATAAATCAGTGATAACCAATGAGTGTCTGTTGACCGTTTTTTCTTTTCGGTCACCAAACCATAGCTTTGCAGCAAATCGTTCCATTTTTCCAGTTTATTTGTCAATCAGTGATTGGTCGAACACATGGTTACATTTGTATTTTTTTGTTTCGGGTCCTTTGGTTTTTGATAAGTAATTTATTTAGGCAGATATTTTACGTATTTTGTGATTTTTTTAAGAACTGAAGACTGAAACTTTGTTTTTGTGAAGAAAATTTTTGAGAACAAAACCGAAATAAAGCAAAAAAAAAAAAAAATTCTTACAAATTTATAAGCCTCTTGCTATTTTCTTCAACGACAAACGAAATTTTCTCATTCTCTCAATATTTTTCATATCGAATGTGCTTTATCTCAATTTATGAGAGCTGTCATCGGCAAAAAATAATCGTACTTCATATTTTGCATCCATTATTTTGGCGTGTTGTGTATTATATTTATGTGTCAATTGAAAACGTCACTGAAACCTGTCGTTCATTCTATTATTTTCATTTTTCTTTTCGTTCGCACAATATTGTACAACAATTTTTTTGTTTATCAGCTGCTACGTCAAAATGAATACCTACGTAGTCTTCAACAAATCTTGAACAGACGAAATTACAGAAAATCAGTGTTTAAATCTCATTAACCGCTCAAAATCGGCTGGTTATCGATTTCTCTGGTAAACTCACCAAACCACTGATTCTCTGGTTAATATTTTGGTGAACAAACACATTCGATGGTTACCAGCTGGAATAACCGATGATTAAAGATAACCAAGATTGAACAAACTGGGTATAAGTATAGAAGCGAAAAAAAAAACAATAATAATAATAAAAACGTGGGTGAGAAGACGGAACCCTGAGGCAGACCAGCTTTTGTTCAAATGTCAGACGTGCGGCGTAGATTGATTGGTAAATTAAAACTTCACTACCGGTGATATAAGTTGTCCTTAAAAATATGCATCTCCTACGAGGACGGGCGAGGAGTAACCCCCTGCAGCAATAAGAAACCTTTAGCAAAGATTTTGCTTATCGCCTAAGATAGAGAGTAAAAGCGTGTAGAAACCTTTGGATCAGTCGGAAAACGGAATTAACTGAGTAGTCTTGTTTGGCTTGCTGGGTACAATGAAACAACAGAAACAGAGGTCCACTCTATTGTGCCGTAGGGACAAACATATGACTTGAACACGCCGGTTTTACCTCAAGGTTAAGACACGACATTCGCCTGAAATTCATTTACTTTTAACTTTTAGTCAAGAGTAATTTACAACTCCAAACGAACTATCTAGCGATATTGTTGAATAGGATAAGGACTATCGATTGGGAAAATAAAACGCTTCTAAGCTTCTCCCGGTCAAAAGTAATATTGCGTGAATATCTCTGAGCACGTTGCGAAACAATCCAATCGAAAAGTAACCACGTGTCCCCCGCCAAAACTTGAATTCAAATCGAAATTTCCCAACTTTTTTTAAGAAAAAACTTTGTTGAAATTTTCATGTGAAAAAATTTAGAATCTCCACAAAAATTGGGTAAACTTTAAAATGTCAAAATGTTCGAGTCACAAAACCAAAAGAAACCCTCCAAATTAGTAAGTTTTCAAGGCATCAGCGTTATCAGTTCATGAGAACTAATGGACGGCAAAAGTCCCCCTCCCTATACTTAAATGAACAATCCACAGCCAAGTATAAATCTCACTGTAATCCGCCTGGATTCGCAGCGAATCAACATCTCATTAATTTTCCACCTCATTGTTGATCCCAAACATGCCCACACCAACAACAGAACATCACTTAACCTTTTGGATTGTGCAAACCACCTCTCGAGCCCCACGCCATTTATACTGTATACTCAAGGACATCCCCATTAGGGGAATCCTTTCGATGGGTTGGCTTTACACCCGACACCACATGCTCTGATATTCCAAGAACCCATCCAATTCCCAATTAATCAATATGTTCCTAAAAATACCACTTTGAAGAGGCTGACGAAACGTACAAGAAAATACAAATCTTAAAGATACCCACACGCATGGAGCAGGGTTAAAAACAAACGTCTATGTGTTTGTACAGCCCAGAGTTTAGTTAATCGATTTCAGTTGAGAGGAGGAAAAATAAGAAGCATCCCTTTGGACCGGAACCACTTGCTTTATATAGAGGAAACGCCTCGAAACAAGAGGAACGACACAAGAGTCTCTTCGTCGTGTTAACTATCTCGTGTTCACGCGTATCGTATACTTAAGCACGTTCGCACGTTTATCACCGATTCGTTCTAATATAATACAATTTGCTTACAAACGCCAGGGGGAGGGTGGGCTATCTCTCGGCGAAAGTCAGTTCTTTGGTGTTTGGAAACGTTTTCTCGCTTTTCTGAGTTGTTCTTTGTGAAATCCAAAGAGTGATACAGACCAAGAGAGAAAAGACCAAGGAACGTGGCAATGATTCTGAATGACGCAAATTGATTTGTTTAAGTTCGCAAACTCGAACTTAATTTATTTAGCGGGTGTACGGTGTACGGTGTACGGTGTACAGATGTATATAAGACCCACGATAATGAGTGCGGATCTGAAGAACAATTCCATGAATTCCGTGATAGGTTTGAATGAAAGAGATACGGGAAATGAGTCAGTAAACAATTGGAAAGGTAATGAGCCGAAGATTAGTGGTCGCAAATATTTATCAAGCGCGTTGTGGTATTTGCATCTTTGGATTCCATGAATTTCTAATGACTTTTGGGTGTCAAGTATTATCATTGTTGCTGGTGGTTGAAAGGAAGTTGACCTGTAATAGATATTGGTCTTGGGGGATTTTTCCATCCAACACGATGGGATCTCATTTTACAAATATTATTCAAAGCTGTTATGCACGATTTCTGTTATTTTTCTACACCACTTCGAATGTCATAGAAAAGAGAGGGCAACAAATGTCGATGAGAACAACGCGACCCGAAGCTACGAGCTACGACCATAGGCAAACATTTCCGAATGAGGAAAACCTGTCAGCTGACTTCTAAAAGTGCGTAAAGTTTGCGGGCATTAGACTAAATCGGCCGATTGGGATGTACACAAAACCAAATGCTGTACCCTTAAGCCCTAGGATTTCTGAGAAAACCATACCGATTGTGTGATGTGTGAGTAGTCCACATGCAAACTTCAGAATTTTATTTTATGTATCTAGAGATATCGACTTTTTTTTTTATATAGGTATATATACTTCTCCCGGGAAAGGCGAACCGAACAGCGCCCCGAGATGCTTGCAGATGTATGTTTGCTCTGCACTTAAATTGCTGCAAATTGTAGTCTTCTGGAAATATATCCCCAGGAAGCGAGTTCTAAAGTTTGCTTGTCCTGTAACAGAAGGAGTTTTGGAAAGTTGATGTCCTCGCGGTTGTCAAGTGTACTGTATGGTCATGAGTATTAGCAGCCTGTCTTGTTGGGCGCCCAAAAGTTGCATTTCGAGGGATAATGTCTTTGAGTTCCTCAGAACATCTACCATGGAAGTACCTATAGAACAAGCATAGGTCAGCGACTTGTCTTCTGTGCACCAACGGTTGTAGATTCGATGTGAGTGTAGGGTCTCCAATTAGTCGCACTGCTTGTCTCTGTATGCTATCAAGCAGGTTAAGTGAATGTTTTGGGGCCGAGCTCCATATATGGGAACAATATTCCAAGCCTGGTCTAACCTGTGCTTTGTAGAGAAGGAGAAGTTGCTTGGGGCTAAAGTACCTCTTTGCTCTAAATAGGTAGCTCAACTTTGCGGACGCCGATTTTGCGATATAGGATATGTGGTCCTGCCATTAGATTCCTGAATTGATTGTGACTCCTAGAAGGTGCATTGAGTCCTTGTGATGAATTTGCTTGGTGAATTCCCCGAGTAAGTAATTGTAGTTTGTTGTTGGGAAGATTGTGCACAGAAGCAATGCTGTCTGTAATTCGTATTCGTTACTAAAATGGTAGAACTAAAATGGTAGAACCACTGGGCTACCTCTAGTTAATATTAAATACCCGTTTTGAAAAAGAATTACCAAATCAAACGGAGTTTTTATTTAACTATCGAACTTATACAAGCCATGGGTGCATATATAAAAATCAAGATCTTCGCTAATTTAAAATAAAGTTTCGTTTTCTGCTGCACGTACAACTTAAAATGTAAGAGTGTTGCGATTGATACGTATCAACTGTCAAGTTCTCTTTTTCACATTGAAAGTGGTGTGTTGAGGTTCTATTGACTGGAACTGAAGAGTCCTGCCTAAATGGGTGCCACGTTATATTTCTACAAATTTTCCTAAATTGTTGTCAAGGGTTTATAATAAATAAACGTATATAGTCCAGGATCCCTGGTACATTTTTTTAACTTTTAGTATCAAGCTAATTTTCCGTGAGTAGCTTAATTTTGATAAGACGCCCACAATTTCCTTTGCGAAAATTCTTGACTGTGGTAGCTAACAGAGCTAGCAAGGCTTAAATATGTCGATTTGATGATTCTCAAATATTTATTACTAACTGGATTGTGTTTTATTAAATCGTAAGACAATTATCTAAATTATTTGAAAAAATATTTGTCCTACAAAATCGATGGTCTGATCAAAGAGTCCCCCCCTTCCAACATGTATCGATAACGAGATCACCAAAACTTATTACTAACCACCTGATTTTTTTTTTATTTATTAGTTAATATTTATATAGGTAATTCAACAGTCATATTGTCCTACAAATTCCGTGGTATGTTATCCCGGTCCTACACTCAGAAATTGTTAAGACCATAAGACCATTTTTATCATTACTAACTGTAGGACAAAAATATTAATAATAGGTTAGTGTGTTCTCTGCCCAAATAAAACAATGTCCTACAAAAAAACAGGTACGTATCACTAGTCCGACAAGAATTGTAATTTTTTCGTTTTCCTATTTGTAACATAAGATACAGTGAAAAAATCTTTTAAACACACCGACCGAGTAAATGAGTCATATGCATATGCCCATAGAAGTAAGAAATCAAAATTTCAATTCATATGTGCTCAAACAAGAATTGAAAAATCTCGTAAATCGTAATGCAGAAATTCTTCCACAGAAAAAGAAATGCACATGCAAACTACACACAAAGTAGGTACCTGCTCATCTCATTCATAAAAGCAACAGACAACAAAAACAAAGCTGAACGTATTATAAAATCGAACCAAAAAGGCAGAAAAGGAAGACATGAAAAAAAAAAAAAAAACCCACCCTCATCAACATTCAACACATTCAATTGGAGCACCGCGATAGCGTACCAACAGTGTTACCTCTGAAAATTTTCAGAAAGAGTACAAAAAAGAGTCCTCGATGAAAAAAGGAGTCCTATTCCGATTTCAATATTTTTTTTTTGTTTTTTTTAAATAAACAAACTGTTAAATTCACATTCAGGTAAAACCAATTTTTTCGAATTCAACTAAATACACTGAACAATTTTGAATTATAGCAAAAATATCCTACATTTTTAAAAGGGGTCCGAATTCACTGATTTTTTTAAAGATGAGTCCGGAGCCCAGGCGCTCAAAAAGGAGTCAAAATGACTCTTAAGCGTCCCGAAAGGTAACACTGGTACCAAGCTTGTATATAGTTCTGTACTACTACTTTTGAGCATAGGACCGGGATAACGTACCACGGAATTTGTAGGACAAATATTTTTTTAAATAATTTAGATAATTATCTTAAGATTTAAAAAAACACAATCCAGTTAGTAATAAATATTTGAGAATCATCGAATCGACATATTTTAGCCTTGCTACCTCTGTTAGCTACCACAATCAAGAATTTTCGCAAAGGAAATTGTGGGCGTCTTATCAAAATTAAGCTACTCACGGAAAATTAGCTTGATACTAATCAAGTTAAAAAAATGTACCAGGGATCCTGGACTAATATATAAACAGAAGATATTTCTCGAGTAAGCACGTATTTTTATTTCGGTTGCCTGAATACACTCATTTTCAGTTCATTCTGACTATCATTGGCTTAGGTTCGACTAGATTGCATATGCCAAAATGTCAGACGTGTAAAAATATTGACATATTTTGTCTAAAAATGTATATTCGGAAACATTTTTTTAAGATGAACGTCCGCTTTGCACGACTGTCACCAACAAAGTTTTGGAAAATATATTTGGTAAAAATATATATGTATTTTCAATTGGCACGGGCATTACGGGCAACCTCTCGTGCGACTGGAATCAATGTGCGTGCCTGGCCTTCCGCGCAGATGATAGCGTCTTTAAAAACGTCTTTAAATTATTAAAATTAAGTCGCGTTAAGTCTAGCCCTTTATGTTTGTCAAACTTTCAGAATCAACGTCGTTCAGGCGATCGACGTCTGACGCCGTTTATTCAAAGAACCGAAAATCTAAAGCTTTATCTAAATCAAATGTAAGGCCTTTCTGTGGTTGTTGTGCCAAATCTCCTACAAAGCCTTTTTTTTTTAATATAAAACCATATAACCAACCGGGCGCCACTTATCGGTGCCGATCGTAAACCCGCTAAGCTGTCATCCGGCCATAAAACAATTAAAACGATAAAAGCTTGTCACAATTCATTAAATCGTCAAGTCAACAATTAAAACCACAGCATAATAAGAAATCCAGGACGAGTTCGCAGACCCCATTTCGCAATTCCATTTGGCAATTAGCTTGTTTGTCACCCAAATGTCAATCAACGCAAGAAAGCCTACGCACTACTCGTACTCGTACTCGTACCCGTATCTCTAAAACTGAGTTCTCCCATAACATGCAACCTTCAACAACATTCCGTTTCGTGTGTATTTAGTTTTAATCTTTTTTTGCTTTGCATAATTCCCTGCTCCTAAATTCATCATCGCCCAGGTGGCAACAGCCAATTTGTTCTCTAAAACAAATATCTCGATTGTAAATCATCTTTAAGTGGACAATGCTGCCCATTAATCAACTCAAACGGATCCGCATGTATGGAGTAATCAAAATAAAAATCGTACACAAATCTCGAGTGGAAAGAAAAATCAGAGCGCACGCCTCAAGTTATGCAACACTTTTGGCTACAACTTGGAACGAACAATTTTCTGCTGTACCGTTCAATGTGATAATAATTACACGAGAAAAATACCCGAAAATAGAATCAAATGTCGCCCGAAATAAGAAGCAAAACACAATTTGAACAAAATTTGCACTTGTTGCGGTATTTTTAGAGCAAGCGATTCCGCGCAATAGAGAGACGGACGCGTCGCATCTGTCTCGATTTAGCATTTTCGATTTGCCAAAGGTGATGGCGATGAACAACAACCGCACTCCACAGAAGGACTGTACTTTGCTGAATTTGTTCCCTTCCAATTGCACTCAATAAAACAAAAACACACACACACACAAACGCGCGGGGGCGAACGACCGACCTATGGAATGGAAAACAAAAGAGCACAACAAACACTTGTTACACGATTAACAAGGAGCAAGAACAATTGCTTGCAATTTACAATTAATTACAATGCTTGTGGTTATGGATGTGTGTCACTTGCTGTCACCCGTCGTGAGACAATAGACGACACGGGGGGCTCCGTTCTTTTTAACGCGATAGGTATTTTTTTTTTTATTCGCTAATTGTTTATCTCTAAGTAGATATCCGCGAGAGATGCAACACAAATACAGAGGTGAGATGTGACAACTGTGTAAGGGCTCTGTGGGGCTAAACAGCGAACAAAGTCTGCGACCGGCGACGTGTAGTCAACTAAATGACCGAGTTGTTAGCAGCAGCGCCGTTAGCGTTGATCGTTTACAAAGTAGCGATGCTCTTTCTCTGACATATGGTATAGTATACTCTTGTGTGTGTTCGCTTTATCGCAACTCAGCAGCACATATGTGAAACAACGCACGCTCCGCTCGGTTTTATCTAGAACTGTCACTTACGGTAGAATTACACTTACTAATCGTGAATTTGGCATTTGTTGCGGGTGCTATGCTGCATGCTACAACCTACAACCGTTCGGTCTATTTGTGGTAGAAGAGTCAAGAGTGTGCTGCTGTGTGGAGTATGACGCGCAGACAGATTTGCTGGTTGGGCTGTCACTGTGACGGTTGGCGGAATGGGAATAGAATACATTTTGGCAGCCAGAAGAGCTGCGATTGAGTCGTGACGTCAATTGGTGAACGGTTGCATGGCAGCATGATGCGATGGTGGAAGAGCTTTGCAAGCGATTGCCCTACTTTTTGGCTGGGGCCGAATAACCCATTGCAATAGAACTGACTACGAATATACGCAACGGATGGTCGTTGGTTATGACTGGAAGGCAGTATATTTTCAGAAGTGTAATAATAGTTAAGACTCCAACATCCTTTGAGAAAATAAATGCTAAACATGTGCCGAAGCTCGTTTTTTAATAGTACCTGCGTCAGAGAAAATAGTATTAGAGAGTGTCGGTGATGACCCACAAGCTACGTGCACTGAAAATACATCCTATCAGATCTCAGTTATAGCCTTTTAGCCAGAGGGACATGTGTTACCGTCAGGATGGGGACAAAAACTTCCGAAGTTAACTGACTATCTAGATGGTAAGCTCGGTCGCTTGTACGCATTTCACATGCAAGTTTATGCGGCGTCCTATTTATATTGACGCAACATTTTCATATGGGGACGAAAGTCGCATTGGTCGAAAATAAATTTGAGTTATCCTTGACGAAGAATACGAGTACATCGAGTAGACGTTTCGAAATCACAATTGAACCACGGATGAGGAGACCAATCACAAATTGTACGATTCAAATTTGATCATTCCATGCGGTATTTGCTCGGTCATTACTGAGTGTATACGATGTCGACTACAAGAAGCATAGTGAATGCTAAGAGTCCCATCCACTGCCATACATGTTTGGCGGTCTCCAGTTCATAAAACTGTAAAGGTAAACCCCTAACAATCGAACCATCGACCTTTGGATGCCCCCAGGGTTCCAACGGGACATGAGCCGATTGGTGAATGTGTTTGCTGCAACACCTGAAGGACACTGCAAGAAAAATAGGCCTTTAGAAGGCAACTATTTTAGGAGATTGACAGAACTTTTGTCGACCGCTTCAAGCTTCAAGTAAAAAGAACCAACGGCAACACTTTGAGCTTCCTAAAATTCAGCCACAAAGCGATGAGCATTTTATATATTGTTAAACAGCAAAAACGGCCAACAATCCGCTGGCAGGCAGAATGAGCTGCTTAAACTGCACGTTGATAGTAAAAACTCACAACCCGATCGAAATGAAGTCACAACGGAAGAGGGTTCTAAGCCTAAGTTCATCTTCTGCTGGAGCGGATAGCTCCACGTCCGAATTTTTCAAAACAACAAGACACGATTTGCCAAGAAGCTTGAACAACTTTTTTATAAAATTTGGTAGGGTATCAGTATTCCAGGTCAATTGAAGCTTGGCATTGAATTACCCATTGCTAAGAGGGGATATCTACCTACTTCAACATTTTCATACTCCGGTTGGTTGGCGTAAAATGTAAAATATCCAGGTACTGCAGACCGATAGAAGGGTTGGGATCAAAACTATAAAAATTCTCCTTTCAAAATTCTGGTTTAAAAATTCTGTGTTCAAATTTCTGCCTTTATAAATTCTGCTTTACAAAATCCTGCAAACAATAATTTTTTTTTGGAAAAGCGACCGCTTTTTAACATTTTCCAAACCCTCTATTTTCTAAAGCGCGCACTTTTTTAACTTTTTCCAAAGCGCGTGTTTTTTTTTTAAAAGATGTCGTGGGTATTTTTTAAAAACAGCATTTAATTTTATTTTTATTAAAGAGATACAAAAGTAAACAAAACAAGCGAGACTGTTCTTGTAATTTTTTAGGAAGACTAAATTTTGATTAAACAACATTTCGGCTGTCCTTTTATACTGTCGAAATGAGCATGAGCATGAGCATCTGGTTTAAAAAAAAAGCATTTGTATGTTGTTTGACTTTTGCAAAGAAAGTTGGTATTTACATTTTTTCATATTCAAAGTGAATAGGAATTTTAAAAAGTAATAATTTTCAAATATTAGGAAATTATGCTATGTATTAGGTATATGTAAAGGGTTTTCCAATAAGAGGTGTTATTTTGGTATTCAAAGAAAAATGCCATTTTTTAAGTTAAATGATCGGATGTTTATTTCACAATAAAGAGGAAGGAAGGTTAATAATGAAAAACAAAATCAGCCAAATGGCCAACACGAGCACGCATACAGGACCATATCCTTTTCATGAACTTTCCCATAACCAAATCACAAAGTGGCTGCCCTATGTCCTCGATAGCCTCACGAATTTTATCTTTGAGGTCTTGAATCGACGCTGGGCTGTTGGTGTGGACCTTATCTTTCACGTGGTCCCAAAGGAAGAAGTCGCAAGGTGTTAAATCACAAGATCTCGGTGGCCAATTGTGATTACCTCTTCGAGAGATAACACAGTCCGGAAACTTTTCCCGTAAAAGATCAATGGTTTCGTTGCTAGTGTGGCACGTATGGTCGTCTTGTTGAAAGTAAACGTTGTCCAGATCAATACCATCCAACTCCGACCATAAAAAAATCATTAATCATCTTTCGATAGCGCAATCTATTCACCGTAACTGTTGATCCAACCTCATTTTCGAAAAAGTAAGGTCCAATGACCCCGCCGGACCATAAACCGCACCAAACAGTCACACGTTAAGGATGGAGAGGCTTCTCAACAATAACTCTTAGGTTTTCCGAGCCCCAGATGCGATAATTTTGCTTCTTGACGTAGCCACCGAGGTGGAAATGGGCCTCATCAGTCAAGATGATTTTTCGATGGAATTCCGGATCATTTTCATGTATTTCAAGGACCCAATCAGCAAAGACACGACGTTGTTGATGATCGGCTGGCTTGAGTTCTTGTATTAACTGAACTTTGTAAGCCTTTAGACCCAAGTCTTTATGCAAAATACGGTGTAATGACGTTTGTGGAATGCCCAATTCCAAAGAAAGACGAGGAATGGACAAACCTGGGTTTTCTTCAAAACTTTGGGCTACAGCCGCAATATTCTCAGTTGTTCTTGAGCGACGTGCACGGGTTTTATTCTTCACTTCACTAACTTGTCCCAACAGCTCGAATTTTTCACCAATTTCTGTATTGAGGTCCGACAAGGTGCTTCACGACGACCAAAAAATGCTTTAGTTTTGCGAACTGTGACTGCAAGATTTTCACCATATTTGTAGTGAATTTTAATGATTTCAATGCGTTGTTGAAGCGTGTATTGTTCCATTTTTAGTAATGGCGAAGTTTCTACTTATCAGATGTCAAAGAATAAAAGCTTCAAAAGTGACAGCTACCGAAATAGCACAATAACACCTCTTATTGGAAAACCGTTTATTACGTAAAAATATATTTATGGTTTATAAGTAGAAGTATAAAAACAAGATAAATGAAATTATAATAAATAAAAGCTGTATTTTTTTTAAATTTCGCATTATTTTTTAACTTTTTTTTTTATTAGATTTTGTTTTTTGTTATTCAAATTGTTTGTCAATGTTTATTCTATTTTTTCTTGTTTCATTTTAATTTTATTTTTATTTTTATTTAAAAATTATTATCTCGTCGTTTATATTTAGTTGACAAAAAAAAAAAAACAGAATTGTATTTGAAAATCAGAATTTCGTAAGGCAGCATTTTTGTGTGAGACGTCAGAATTTTGCAAAGCAGAATTTTGAAAATAGAATTTCGACTGGATCCCATTGCCTTATCGACTGTTTAGGACGACATGTGCATGTACACCACATTTGCTGTATTTTTAAAAACAGCTACGGAGGCTTTACGACAAAACTAAGTACACAGCTTTATAAACCCAAACGTCCTCGTTCACAGAAAACACGTCCTAAGGTTAGAAAGACAGAATTGCGAGACCCACTTTGCCGATTTCCTCTGTGGAGCGTCTTGCGAGAATGATTCTGCGAGGAATACTTTTTCAGACTGTTTCAAGAAAAGGAGAACCAGCAGCCAAATGAACAGACTATTGGTAAAGCGACGTTGACTTTTCTATAGCGGCAGAGATGTCTAGAGCACATAAACAAAGCTTACGATTTACGAATCTGACTAGACCTGACGCAGGAACCAGAGCAGAAAAAGACACGGATATAAGTTATAGACTAAATTCAGTCAACTTGGTTTACTCTACAAATCTTCAGGCAGCTAACTCGGTACAGAGTCTGCTGGAAAGTATTGTTGCTTGAGGCCATGCTGCACCTCGGGGAGTAAGCGCCATCTGAACAAACACAATAGCAGCAAAAGAACCTAGAAAACATGTCTGAAAGTGATTCATATAACAACCCTTGTCCCACTTATACGTATGTTATGTAAGTATCCCAAACGAAAAGCTACACAAATCGTTTTGAGGATATTTTCGAAAAAAAACCTTTTACTTAAATTGGGTATTAAAATTGCATCATTATGCTCCACATTTCACATTTGGCATCATATTAGCAATTGGTGTACACGCTAAACGTTGAAAGCCACCCCAGAACGAACCACTGCTGCCAGGTGAACTACATTTCACAACATCACTCCGAAAATCAAAACAACTCACCCAAAGCCTTACGTTGAATTCGAATTCATACACAATAATTTTCCACTCATCATAAATCCAAATTAAGCCCGTTGATGGGCGCTAATACTTCTTACCCGATGTAATCTACTAATCGCCTTATTTATCAGCCTTCTTCCAACAATCCAACAGAAAACAGAAAATGTTTCCGTAGATTTCTGTAGATTTCCGTTGATTTTATCAGCGGTTGAACCCGCACCGGTTCCCGGATAACAAGAAAATCAGCGTCACCAAAAGTCTATTCCTATGGTGCTTACGCACTCAGTGCTCCCCCTTTCTAAGAAAACACCTAATCCGCAGGTCAAATATTTTTGTGTGGAAAGTAGGACAGTCTGCGTGTCTTAAATCAAAATGCATCTCATATCTTGGGTAATCAGTATCAAAATAAAGTCCCCCCACTCTCCACGTTTCGAATGAAAAACGTATTTAACTTATTAATTTGTCTTTCACCAGGCACCACACACCACGCCCAAATCTGGTGTCCTAAATTATTCGCCCCAAAAGTGGCGCATTTCTGTTTTAACGATGTGCTAAGGGTTGACACAATCTAATCTTAGTCTTAATCCTATGACAATGAGCAAGAGTTTACCCAGCGCAAATTCGAGAATGATATTCTTCTGAATGAATAATTCATACTGCTCTGACAGTTGGGAGTAGCGAGTACGTTGGAATAAGTTGGTTGGTTGTTTGCTCTTTGAATGTTGGCCAATGTCAGTGGGATTTTGTTCAGAATTTTAATCGGCAGTTACCCGCAATTAGTTTCTTCCAAGAATGTTTTGCGAACTATATCGGGAGTGATGCTAGTTCTGTTGTTTTCGAATTTATTTCCCAACAGGAATCTGTCCAAATTAAACCATTCATTCACTTATATTCTTAAATGGCAATGATAAACAATCCCACTGCGTGTCGTGCTATGTTTGAATCGCTCTTTGCGAAAGCAGTCTTACTTTCCTGACTCTCTCGTATAATCTTTCACTTTTGGCCCAGGGGACATACGTTTTCGAAATTAATCTTCAAGAAATATGAGATCCATTTCGGCAACCGTAAGTAACAGAACAAAAAATTATTCAACGACTTTTGTAAACATAAAGATAGAGATAGACTCTAGAGGGAGAATATTCTCAAGTTTTTTGGGTGAAATAGCTGCAAAGTCGGCAGCATATTTATTGTCTTTACCCACAAGAATATTTATGAGTCGTTGTTCAAGCAGAAGAAACAACTAGGCACTCAAAAAGAATGCGCCAAGCGCCATACTAAAGACAGTTTTCGTATGCCGTTGAGATGGTTTCTCCCTCAGTATGTCGTAAAATTTCCCACAAAAATCACATTAGTTTTTTTTTTTTCTACAGAAGAAGGCTAATTATTTTTTTTTTATTCTACTTGCAAATAATCATTTTTGAAGAAGGAGGGAAGGAGTCATCCCTTTTTAATACGCGGGCATTACAATTCAAAACATTTAATAAGTTATGTGTTTTTTTCTTATGTCAATTACATATTTAAAATATAGAAACTTCCTGAAGTTAAAATAAATCGTTCATAATAATTTCTTTTTACATCTATTAGTGACAAAATATTAACAGCAACTTAAGCAACTTTAACTTTGGTTTATATAACACCCTCATAAAAACCGAAAAAAGGATTTCTGCTTTGGTAGAAGAATAGACGATAGATCGAGTGATTAAAAATTTGGCATTTACGTAATAGACACTAATATTATTAAAATAAAATGATTTTGCAACATTTAAATAGCATTGTCGACAATTTTATAAAAAAAAAAAAAAAAAAAAAAAATACTGAAGAGGAAAATTTAATTTGTAAAATTACTTTCAAACTAACACCTACGGCTAAAAACTGAGGCGAAAATTTGTTCTTTTTTTAAGTTGGTCAAATATAAAAATATAAAAATACCACAAAATTACACAGCAGAACTTCTCTTTTCCACAAGATGGCTTTTTACTATAGAAATTTTTCATTAAAAAGGTGAATTTCCCACGACATTACAACACTGTAGTACTTTAGCAATAGGTGCATACTATTTAATTTATTTTTAATTTAATATCAAGGCCTTGTTCAACAACCTTCCATCGAAGTAATTGCTATAAATAAATAATCAGCCCTATTGCGAAGATCAACTATCAATCGGTTGACGATTCACAAATTTATCAATTAAAATTGATGTTGGTATTGCGAAAAATAATTTATAAAAATATAACCTGTGAACATAACGCCTAAATAAAGTTATTGTGAATGAAAACTCAACTTTGACAGTTCTAAAGTATTTTTGATTTGAAGAGTTATCGTTAAGGATTTTGCAAACAATTTAATTAAACAATAATTACGAGCGTTAAAATCTGTAAAAATTTATTGAAAAATATGTCATCAGTGGAATTTTCGAATGGCAAAATGTATATACATAATAGCCCTTAAGAAATAACAACAACAACAATTAAAAACGATGATGTTCAACATTTTCGTTTAAGAGCCGTCCTTATCAAACCCGAAATTGCGATTGATAGAAAAATTGACAACTACCAATAAAATTGTTCGAGATTGACATTCGCAATACCGATTTGTCAACCGACAATTGCTGCACTTTCACAGTCGATCAACACTTAATTGATAATTTATCGTCGCAATACCATTTAAAGAAATGTATTTTTGTTTAATTTAATTTGTTTTTATTTATTTATTTATTTTTATATTGATAAGTATCAACTATCAATAATTGATAGTTGATCTTCGCAATAGGGGTGAATAATAAAATAAATAATTAAAAATAAAATAACAAAAATTGGCGCAACATTAGAACCATCTTTTACAACAATTCGTTTATGTGACGTTTTATATTTTGGACACACCCCATTTTTATGCCGAATTAGGAAGCTTTCCTAGGACAGTTAAACTCTCGGATGTTTGTCAGACATTCGCGAGAAGTGGTACAGGGGACCAACGTCTTAGGGCGAAATTTGTGAGTGTTTTCCAAGGGTTGATCGTGAGACCCCTTCCTCCGTAATAGACACAAAGTTACTTTACCTGGATTCATAATTTCACAATTTTTGACAATTTTTCGATAGTTTTATGAAATTTTCACAAATCTTATTGCACAGAAAGGTGGAACGAACCTTAAAAGGAAAAATAAAACCTGCTGCGGACTATTTCCCATTACAGTCAGTCAGAAGTCAGTTCAGAGACGTCAAGCCGCAAGAGTCAGTCGCCACACATAACTCTCTCAGTACCAACAGTATTTATACTTATTAATATTGTTTATTATATGCTAATAAATAGTAATTATAAGCTCGGGGACATTTAAAAAAAAAGCACATTTTTACTTGCAGTAAAATTTTGAATTTCGAAAAAGCAAGAAAACATATGAAATAAAAATAGAGAGCGAGAAAAAAGGGAAATTTCGCTTTTAACGTGGGAATTTGTGTAGCAAAGGTCACCTTTCACCTGTCGCCTCCTCGTACGAGATGTAACAAACCAACCGCTTTCTAGCGGCGCCATTTACGTCGCAACTAACATTGTGGTTGCTTTGAGTTTGTCAAAAATCAACATCTACGTAATATTTTTTTATCCAACGAAAATACACTCATTCAATTGGTTTTCCAAAAGATTTGAATGACTGACATTTAGAGATGTGCTCTTCCGCCTTTGGTGTGTAAATTATCAAGAATTTCAGTTCATCTATTTGATACACAAACAGACAGAAAACAAGCTTTTGCGGTGTGTTTCCATTCGCTCGCAGAGCTATCTCAGATGCAATTTTGTACAAATAGACGCGAAGCGATGAGATTTGCTTATCTTGTTTCTTTCGTAGTCGCACAAAAGATACAAACACCGCGAAAGGTGC
This sequence comes from Cheilosia urbana, assembly GCA_946477585.1. Classification (NCBI taxonomy): domain Eukaryota; kingdom Metazoa; phylum Arthropoda; class Insecta; order Diptera; family Syrphidae; genus Cheilosia; species Cheilosia urbana. The sequence continues at coordinate 8,627,460 of OX297854.1, read as the reverse complement.
AAAATAAACAACTCTGCTTTCATCTCTTGAGCAAACAGCAAACTACATGCACACAGACACAGTCGCAGTAGTCACAGAGAAAAAGATGAGACAAATTGCGGTGTCAACGCGGAGCATTATTTCTCAATTCACCAACCGTAAATGGAACACCCAAAAGCGGGCGGTATATACGAAATACGTGTACAACTTCTATCAGCCGTTGGACAGTTCAATTTAATTAAAACCTTATAGAACAATTTGAAACTGCAAAGAGGTTTTCCGGGGGCAATTGGTTTTAATGGACATTGCCAGAGGTCGACCAGACCACTGATAGGACGACAGTTTTTACAAGGCCCCCGCCGCGTCTGTGATGTGCCCATTGTGCGGGATGGTATAACATTTTCCAAAAGAGATGTGATGCGATACGGAGCTTGTTGCTTCTTGCTTGCTGGTCAAAGTCTATTGAAATTGGAACACCGAAGTATACAAAGCTATTGGGTAATTACTTAAAATGAGTTTTCGCCTTCTCACAAGGATAGGCATGAGGATTGGCAAATTGAACGAAAGTAAAGTGCAGGACTCGGGAGCTATAGCTAAACCATTTATGAAGGCCTCATTAGAATTTTGTGGTTTTGTAAAATCTGATATACGCAATAAGCCGAGAGTGAAATGGGGGGTCACATTTACCTAATGAAAAGCCAGCGATTGAGCTTTACATTCAATTTAATTTTAAAGGGAAACATAGCTGTTTTTTTTTTTTTTTTTTTTTTGATTGGCAACACTTTTCTAAGCGACATTTGATATGACAGCTGACAACTGAATTTGGCTCATTTTGGTTTGCATTTAATGGACATATTTGGAAACACGGGCTTTGTAGAAAAGATTGTCTGAAATTAGAAATCTTATAAGGATTTTTTTAGTGGTTTGTTTATCAAATTGGCAATACTTTTTCAAGCGACGAACTCTCCTCTTGAGGATGCTGAGGATTCGCAAGTCCTCCCTGATAATCGACAAGTCTTCGGAAGTATTGGACATCGATAAGTCCGTTTTGCGGTGGCCCAAGGACGAACAAAGTTTACATTGAAAGAATTGAAAATCAGCAATTGCAAAATTTTGAGTTGCAATTCACGAATTATATCTATATTTTTCGCAACGATTTTTTTCTTGAATTGATACAAAAATTCATAATTTGACATTGAAAACGGCGAAGAACATCAAAATCTGTTTGCTAAATTTTACGATTAGAAGTCGATATTAACTCGAGCGTCTTTTATTTGTAGTGATTTGCGTTATTACTGATTTTATTAAGTGGGTGGTCACAACAACACATAAGGCGGCAGACCCAAAACACAATAAATTAAATTAAGTGCGCGTTAAACTCCTCACACTCGATAAAACTCACACCTCCCACCTCTGAACGAGTCCCTGTCAAGTGAAATACATACCTCTATCCTATTGTGAATACCCTTGGCGACCATCTTAAAGAAATATTCGAACAAAAGACCACCTTCCCGAAGTAACCCTGAAATAGTCCTTTTATATAGGTACCAAGCAACCCGACAGAGATACTTCCATTACCAAATGAAATTCCTCACGTTACTCGTAAGCTCTGCTATAATTCCAGATGATAATTCCTGATATCAAGTTGCGCCCCCACTTGTTGTTCCACAAGATGTATAGTTTTCCAAGAAATCCACAGACTTCCCGAGACACTCGGAGACCTATCTCTTTTACGTCTTATTTATATTTGAAGTACTCTCAAAATAAAGCTTGTCGCCCTCTCTCTCCCTCTGGTGTTTGATCACGACACGGTTCAAGACTTCTTATGAAACCTGTGCCAAATTCGCCCCCGTATCATTGTATAGAGTGTTACACGGCGCAAAATATTTCTTCTTCTTAATAATACAGGATAAACAAAAACAATGAACAATTATCTTCCTTTTTTTTTTTCTGGTGCCACAATTTTCAGGTAGAAAAGGGAATTTTCATGACAACACGTTCCCGGATGCCGACAGTGAAAAAAAAAAAACCACCTACACACCAAAAGATAATTGCGTGTTTGTCAACATTCTTTTCGAAGGATATTTCATTACCCATTTTAATGTCTAAACCTGATCTGGCCGGAGGCTGGAATTAAACTTGCTTTGCATAAACGGGCTCATCCTATGGGCTGCGTGGCTTTCATAATTCGACTCCAATATTAATTCGCATCCGTCTGGGTGACTGTTCGTGTTAGGCAAGTGGATTATATTACAAGGAGTGACCGTATAACAACCGAGAGAGAAACTCAATCGCATTATGAAATTTGGCCTGGAATGCATGCGGCCTATTGCGTGTGCTTTTTGCAGAGTAAATCCCCCACAAAGGCGATAAAGAAAAGACCCCCCCCAAAGGGTCTACAATCTTATTCGTGCACTCATGTCTGTGGTGGAAATAATGTATATAGGCCCGTGCTGTGGCGAGCACGTCCAGTCGTCCACCGAAAGCCCTTGGGAATTATGGTTGGTTTGCGGGGATTTAGGTTCGTGAAATGTTTATGAAAAGGATTCCAGATTGCCTGTAGTTATATGGCAAAATATAGGGGAATTTAATGATTTGACAGTAACCTCGTTTATGGGCACGGAGTAAGGACCAATCTGTGATTGAATTGTTGCAGTTTTTTTTTTCTTTTTTTTTTTTGGGGACACAGAACGCCTCCGGCAATATTTTAGGTCCTTTCATCTCGGATGTAAAACAAATTTCCTGACCCTTTTAAGAAGCTGTTAAAGGAGGGTATACACAGCTTGAGTGGTATTGTGAATTATTCGGAGGGACATGCAGAATTATGCCATTTGGTGGGGCAGTTGTTTGTGGAAAGTCAAAGGACTGAGTGACTGAAATTGCACAGTGATAACAATCGAGACATGCGATAGCCAGAAGGGAGTCGATTGTCATCGATTGACATCTCGATGTAACTAAAGAAGCAATGACCCCATTAATATTTTGATAAATGATAGTTCAATCATCTGATTGATTTCAACCTAACAAAGCAAAATGTAAAACAAATATTACAAGAAATGCAACATATTTTAAAACAACTACAGTAAAACCCAGATAAGTGCCTCTCACTTAAGTGCCTAACCCGCATAGGTGCCTATCGAAACGGGGCATTTAAAGTGAGGCACTTATCCGCCCTTGTTCATATCGCTTGCGCTGCGGCCTTAATGTTTTTTTTTGTTTGCTGATATTTATTTCAAGAAACGTAACACCTTCCTTAAACTTCCTCGAAGAATACATTTCTTTGAAAATATGTGGAGGAGTCCTTCCTTTTAGACAGAAGCTGTATTTAGTCATAGGCTACTCAGTTAATTTGTTTAGATCTTTGGATGATCTCGTAGTTCAAGAAAACCTTCCAGTTTCCTAAAATACAATTCTTATCTAATATGGGATTCCCCTCAGTCTTGTATAACCTTTTGGACTGTCTAAGACGAGGGATATTTCTGCCTAGTAAACCAGGCGGAGTAAGTATTCATTTTTAATCCAACCTAGGGCAACAGACCAATTTTTGAGCCAGATTTAGCTAATTCATCAGCTTTCTGATCCCGGGTACTCAATCAAAATAAAGCCTGTTTTAACTGGCTAGGGATTAGAATGCATCGTAGCAGGACTTTCCTTTTAGTCCATGGAGCTAGAAGACAGTGGTTATGGTGAAACTTGGAAGACATATGCAGTATGCAGGGCAGGTCGCAGGCGGAGACTCGTCACATATCGGGAGGCCGCTGAGTGAAGTGAGCTAAACCCTTTCTTTTAAGTTTAACATGGCAAGGACCTGAATGGAAGCTTAAAACAAAAGGAGACTCATCCCCTTTGGTAACAAGGATTAAGCTATAAGCTTGAAAGACTCTTCATTCTTCAAAGGGTTTATTTGATTTGACATCTATCGCAGCAATGCAGGGTTAATAAGAAAAACGCCCTTTAAAGCCAATCGATAAGTGATTTGCCCCCAAAGGTATGCAATATTTTGTGATTAAACGGTAAAAACTAGTATATTTTGGGGAGTGTCATGACTCACGACATTTAGGGACGAGCTACGAGCTCCTAAACTGATCTTTCGGTAACCGAAAATTGAAGTACATACATTCATAAGAGAAGGGACCTACAATTTAGTGCCGAGTTCGAACGGCTCAATTGGGAAACCTTTTCATGACGACTATTCTCTTGAATGTTTGTCGGACAATGGGTAGATTTAGCACAGTGGAAAAAACTTTTAAAATTTGATTTATAGAGGACTTAATGCTCAAAAAAAAGAGTCTATAAGTAAAGTTCGAATAAGTGGAATATTATAGAATAATTGGACTTTTGAAATAGCTTCCTTAGGACATACTTCCAGAAAATCGCAAGCTACAATATTATAAGTTTAGACTACTATTGGCAGATATGTCGGGACGTTGGAAGCAAGGCTAACTTTAAAGCCGTTGATTTACTTTTTGCTCTGCTTTTTTTTTTTATATATACTTCTCCCGGGAAAGGCGAACCTATAACGCTTCAACAGCTTTTGCGTTTGCTTCAAAAAATCAACTCAATGTTCGTACTCAAAAACAGAAACACACCGCCAAACCTCATTGGTGCGAACAAGATTTAAAAGTATTACATGTGTTTTCAAAATGGATGTAATGTAATACTGAAACTGAGAGAATGGCATCAGAAATGACGCGACTTTTATGCTATTTTTCAAGCAGCTATACACTCGACGCCACCGTTTTGACAGCGAATGCTATACTCGAATGGAACTATACCCTAAAAGGAAGTTCTTTCTTTTTTGTGTTTTAACAGCTCATCCGGTAGATCTATAAGCAAAAAGACAAAAGACCAAAAATAACGACATTTCCGTCGCACGTTAGATTTTTCCCGACTTAATTATTCGTGCGACAGAAGGCTCATTTGTGTGCCTGCCTAGCTTTAGTCGACAGAAAATAGAACCTGAGCACCAGCGAGCAGTAGCAATATTTTTAGATGAAAACTCTTTAAAGTAAGTAAGGGTAGTACGAAATGTTGGACCCGAAATGTAGCCGTAGTAACGAAGATGCAAGCCCAATTATTTTACTTCTTTTGTGGACTGCAACGAAAGTCAGCATTTCTCTGTCATTTTAGCTTATGAAGCATGAAAGATGAATCCGACCGAGTTGAAAACAATTCCAAACAGGCTTAAGCCAAACAAAGTTTCTGTATAGAGTCTGGAGACCAAAATGTTGGCCCAATTGACAGCTTGTGCTCTGAACTATCAATTTCAGTAAGAAGACCCTTTGATGTCAAAAAAGGCATTAAACACGTGAGGCAGTTCAATGAACCTCAAAGACGAACTTTAGATGAAAAAAAAAAATTAACTAAAGATCAAACTTAAAGTTGTTTGGAGTTTGGAGAACAATTTACAAAAACGAAATTCTCGATAAATTCGCCAAAAACCTCCCAAAATTGTATACAAAAATATTTGTCTAGCTCCTTGTAGAACGAATATCACTGGAACACCAACTTATCCAACCAGATCACTTTAAAGACTTCACATGCCTGCTTTGAATCCCCAAAGAACAACGGGTTAAAGAGACTCCTCCTACTCCTCGCCCACATACACCAACAGAGAGCCGCCACAGAACCAACATCTCATAAATAAAGTTAACAGGTCCTTAGGCATCCAGCCGAAAAAAAAGAAAACTGCAAACGCATTATCAATTCGACGGAACAACTTCCTATGGAAATGAGTTGTGGCCCAGTGATTTATCACTTTGTACCAACTTTCCGAGCACTGACTTTTCAAAAGGACCCTGAATTTGAAAGCATATACATATTTTCTTTGCCCAACTTTTAACCCCCGGGTTACATTCGAAAAGTATAATCCCTTTGCCGCACACTGGACGGGGCATCATTAAAATTTAAAATTCAACATGTTACCTCTTTTAACCGCTACACTGTTTGTTTGGTACATACCTGCAAAGAAAAATAAAAGAAAATGATTACTCGTTCAGATAGCGAATATATAAAAAGGATAATAAGGAACTCCAAAATCAAATTCAATTTGAGATACCAATCGACAATAGGCCAGGCCAGCATTTTACAACATAATGCCGATTGTTAGCGAGGATTTACGAGCCGAGATGGCATTCATAGCCATAGCCACCAACGCCAAGGACTACCCGCCGTTTTTGCGTTTGCGTGAGGAGATCTTGTGCTCGCAATGAATTCGGAATTGCCCATGCTACAAGGCTACGAGGTAAGCCCAGGATAATCGAGAAGTTCAACGACAACGTAATACCACAAATAAACAACGCCAAGCAACGGATGACAATAAAAATACGCATCTAACCCGAGGTCCTTTTGGTATGTAAATGTAAATACATGTGTGCGAGAGATTTTATTTGCAAGTGCGTAAAAGAAATTGTACTCAACTTATGTTATGAGACCGTAAAAAAAATATATATATTTACTTCCAGGGGGGTGGGGGGATAAGCCAAGAGCTTAATCCTTCCGGGCGACGAAAATGTGGATCTATTACATGTATGAGGGCATATGTATATTTAACTGTGAAGTTGTGCGCGTATTCTCTGTAATTCAACGTAATTTGCGGGGGTTCCAACATGCCACGTATACTTTCACTCGACACAGCAACCAATTCCCGAGAAAATTACTTCCAGAGCGGCGGGACGATTGGTGGCAGATAGCTCAAAGGTGGCCTACGGATATAGATGTGCTGACCTAAAGCTTCGGTCGATGGATGTGTGTACGTGTACGTGTAGCTGCGACCAACATAATACTTGATGGAATAATAAAACCACAAAATAGTGTTTATTGTGGGATAACGTGTTATTGTATGCCGGCAAGGATGTGCCTTGACAATGGGGGCGGAGTGGCGTGCGGGTGTACAGCAATGTTCCAGCGATTGGAGATGGGATTGATTGTCTGGGGTCGGGGATGGGTATTCACTTTGTGAGTATAAATGTTTTATGGGCGAGTGGAGTCGTCGCTGGCGATAAAGTTTATTATGCGCTTCCACTGTTTGACATTTATAGGTTATTGAGCCCGCGAGGCATGGTGATGAATGGATGTTAAGGGCTTTTGATTTTTGAATGATGGCCAGGATAATGTCGTGTTTCTTGTCAGTGGAACTATAACGGAACATTGATGGTATTAAATGGAGGTTAAATTGCGGCGAGGTTAGTTGGGACGATGATTCGCTGAATAGGACAACGGAATGCTGACTCAAAAAATGGCGCTACAGTCCGGGGTTGACGTGGGCCTTTCAAGTAAGAGTTTTCAGCACACTATAAGTCTCGAGACATAGAAATTGTCACAGAATATAAAATTTATTTTCCTCTTCAACGCTTGCTCTTCGAATTATAGAAGCGTAACGAAAAGTGAAACCCGATCAAAAGTACCACTGCCGGAGCAGGTACTCAACTTTGTTAAGTAAGCGAGAGTTATGAGGTCTAGTGGACTGCCATGCCTATTGGTCTCCGAAATAAGGACGTAACGAGAATTGAAACGCGATCAATAGACCCGATGCGAAGGCAGTAATCTATTCTGATGACTATCAGTTTTGATGTCCGGGCTATTTATAAAGCCGCAGGTTTAAAACGCTCGAATGAACCCATTATGACTTCAGATTCTCGAAATATATGAATATAACGAAAAGCGAAACGCTGTCAAAAGTAACACGCACGCAGTAAGCCAAACATTGGAGTAGTAGTGCTCTAGTATCTAGTCGACCCTCAATAGCTGCTAGTCCTGAAAATATATTAGCGTAACGAAAAGTGAAACGCAATGTTGTACTCTTCTTAATACGCAAAAACGAACCAATTGTGGTGATGCTCTCGTTGACGTGCAAACCTATCAATAGGAATATGGGAGCGTAACGGAAAGTGAAACGCAATTTAATACAACACACCTTACGAGACAATATAACAATAGCGCGTTTTGCAAATGAATCTTAGACAAGCGAAGTTATAGTGTTTCCTTTTTCGTTATGCAGTATTTCACCATCAACATTTTGAATTGCAAAGGACGTGGGTGCATAATGTTCGAGTGGACCCTTCATATCTCTTAACCCTGTATTTGGACACCAACAAAATTTTGGCACACTAGTGGAACTTGTATATTTTCAACTCAAAATATTTTATTTATTACAAATATTTGAAATTTTCATGTGCGAAGTCTAGAAAAATTGAAACAAAATGGTGCCCCAGTTGATCTTTTTTTTTCCCAGTCTGGCATAAGACTTTACAATAACTTAGCTCCGTTTTTTTTTACAAACGGTGCAAATTGGATCCGTCTAAATAGAACTTCACTTATCTCACATTTAACTCAGTTTAATGACCATCTGCCCCACAGTTGCACCCTACAACAAATGCTGGCAGAAAGTAGATTTCAAAATCGCCCACCCAATCTAATTTTTACATTTTACCCCCGCCCAAGAACGCAATTTTAAGGGCACTTTTACTCCTTCGCTGGTACTTTGAAACAATGTCGACCGCATGAATATTTATAGCCTTTCAAAAGTGAACCCAAAAAACAACAACAACACCCAGAAAACCACCATAAACCGACAAGTACTGAGCAAGTATAATAGACCTCTCGTAAAGTACCTAGCTAGATTTCGAGGTGTTTACCTTTGTCGATGACGCTTGCTTGGGGCTAATGGCGGACGTTTTCGGAAATATGAAAAATGAGTGAGTTTTCAGCGTTTAATGAGCCTCTCTAATAATCGCCCTCCTTCACGTTAGCCGCGATAATTTTATGATAAATCCGTGGAACCGTCTTTTTTTTTTTTTTTTTTAATTTTTTTTTTATTTCTTAAATTCCTGCTCACTTTATATGACGCCGAAGTTGGACTGGTCGTATGTGTGCGTGTCCCAGATCATAAAACTTCACGTTCAGCATGAAATGTACTGCCATTTCCTTTGTCGGTTATAATTTTTTTTTTTTTTCTACAACCACAATTGCAGCCCCCGAAGTCAAAAGGCAACAATGTAATTTGCGTGCGAGACGCGTTTGGAATTTATTCGCGGTAAAATGAGGCAGGAAAAAGAAGGGCGAATGCAAAGTTAAGGGAAGACCCCTGAGGTGGTTGTCGGTCGCAGGAATGAGCAAATTATTTGCGAAATTCCACGATACATGGTTGTTAAAAATTATGCATTCGTGTGGGTCCCATGAGTCTAGTGCTGGAATATGTGTTCTCCATGCCGACAAGGAGTCCATATCCTGGGGGAGTGATGATGAAGTTGTTATATACTTCGTGGCAACAAAGTCTGTGCGGTTAAACGTGATAACGTTAATAAGTTGCTGGGATTTGTTTCAACTGTATCGGCGAGGACTTTGCCTTAGCTGTAATTGTATTTTAATTTTTCGCTTCAAGTCGAGCACGAGTTAGAGGCTTCTAAATGGTTTGTGGGGCCATTGGGCGAAGGCTTCAAGTGTGTTGGGGAAGAGTTGGGTGAAGGTTTGAAGTCAGTTGCAAATTGACACACAAAAGAAGAAGCTACACCCATGCATGATGAAGATGATGTATGGCGCAGCGTCTAGACAATGTCGCGTTTGTTTTAAGATAAGGTCGCTGCCAGAAGTGGGCACGTGCTTCGCAGTTGTGCTCGTAGAATTATGTAAAGTAGCAAACAAGTTCTTTTAACACTTTCTTTAATTGAAACGAGGGAGGTGGACCGACCGTGAAGAAGGGCACCATTCAGAAGTTGGCCTGCGATATGGCGTCCCTGTGTTGGTTCTTGGTTGTCTTGCATTCTAAATACGACAGAGACATCTTCAGCGTATATGGGACCTTTTGGTCTTGTGAAAAAAAATAAACCTCCGAAGTCAAGTATGGAGAAAGCCATCTTAATGTGGTTAGTGCTGGATGTACATATACCTAACTTGTGCTTGCTTGGTCCAAGCACCCTCCATGAATGCTGCACTTCAAACTTGAGTGGCACGGGACGCAATTAGTGCCGGAAATGTTCACTAATCCTCAAAATTAACGAGGTACTCTACCAATTGAGGGATTGGTTTGCATTGCGGTTCGGATAGGTCCTCCCTTAAGTACTGGTCGCGAACAAGTACATGCGGTCTTGCAAGGATTTGCAGTAAGAATTAATATGAGTGAGTTGAACATGTCAGATGCTACTTCGAGTGCCAGGTTACCCCAGATATACGGTTCATGGTGCCTTGAGCTTCTGATGGACTATACAAATTCATTTTGAAACACGTTTTGGCTAACATTTTCAACGAGAGCTACTTGTAGTGGGAACGGAGCAAATACCTTGGACGTTGAACTGTCAACCAGCCCCTGCGGACATTCAATTGAAGGCACTTAACATTAGGGTTGCTTAGTTGAAAATCTACCCCGGGCAAGCAAAGTCAAATAGACAAAGGCTCAATAAAACAAACACGCGTCAGTTGGAAGAGCCCCTCAGCCTGAAAGTATGCAAGTATTTACTATGAAATGACATGAACTAGTTTATGTGGTGTAGTTTGTGCATGCGATTATAACACCATTAAGATTTAAACAAATAAATTCGATCACACAGGGATTCAAGCATCTTCCAGGTTGAGATGGTTAAATCAATTCGGACATTTTTCTTCCACACGCTTGGGGATTGCCCGATATCACATTTAGAACCAGTGGCAGAAAATCGAAAGTCCTCTTGAACACCCTACATACCCGCGACGAAAGATGGGATTTTTGGAAAAGACGCCCTTGGAAATTTGACAGTGCAAGGCCGAAGTTCTTGGGATAAACATCTTATAGCAATCCTCATTCTTAAGAATTCGTTTAACCTCTTAGCAGAATCAATTCGATTGATTTCGTTAACTTATATCGGTCGGACAACGAGCGAACCTTTTAATCCCCATACATATATCACATCCACCGATCTATTAATTTAACTGTCCCATAAAGAAGTACTCGCTCCACCTAATGCAAAGTAAAAACAAACGCGACACGTCCGTTTTTATTTTGCCCATATCAAAGCTGATTTAATGCGTTATTTACTTAAAAGCACACGATCGATTCTAGTTCGAATCGATTTTCCGTATTCTGAAATATTGGACCATCCATCTGTAAAAGCTGACACCCGAATTACACAACGTTTACATCGGCACTCTTAATCAATCGCCCGGCAATACATCATGGCAGCCAGTCTTAGTGCCAATCAGACGTTCACTTCCTTAATTGATTGGATCATCCCAAATCCCACCCTCCCCCAGAGACTCACAGTGTAGGACCTCTTTCGCTGATTACAATTCATTTGACCTGATTTCCATTTTGTTTTGTTTTCTTCCCTTCGAACTTACTAAATGCATTCAATGGCACTTAGCTACTCAAATTAATGCTACAGTATTGCAAATGAGATTGCGCTACACCAAGAGTGCGGGTGCGGAGCAGAGTCAGTGTATCTACTCAAGTGATTTAGTGTATTCATCCCTTTTAGCCATTGTGGGTGTTTTTTTTTTTTTTTTTTTTTTGAATCAGTTTGCTCGTTGTAATCCATTTCAGAGAAAGAAGTTGCATTCGGTAGTGTTTCCAGTGTTGTTCTATCGATAAACGTATAAAATATGTATCTTGTGCAATCCCCAGTATCTGTCTGCAAAAACTTGGGCAAACACAAAACTTTTACAACCGATTAGGGACGAACCAAAGAAAGGTTACGTCACGACTAAGAGCACTTCTAAAGCAGGAGGGGCTGCAGTTGAGCTAACAAGACTTAGCAGCACTTTTGATTGGGCAATTAGCGAACAGGGGCAGCTGATTGCATTTTTTGGTAGGGTGTTGAAAATATCCTGAACCAGCAGAAAAATGAGTTGGCACTTGAAACCGCAAGCCACTTCTCGGTGTGGGGGGAGCCTTCCAACATTTTGTTAATAGAAATCGCTGTGTGGGGGTGGAAGATACATTTTAGACAGTTTTTTTTTTTTTTTTTTGCTGGAAAAGCACTATAGAGAGTAGAATCTGCTAAGGTCTATTTGCTTGGCGGGCTTTTTAGGATCTAGCCTATATTGAATAGAAAAACAATGCGAAACAGACATTTAAAAATGGGTACATCAAGGGTGTCGTACTTTTGCATGGACGGTCTTCCTTTGGTCATACAAAGTAAAATTTTCGTTGGTTAATAAACTTCATATAGGGATAGCAGTTGGACAGTGACTTGCTAGTATTTGAAAGCAATAATTTGAGATTATTTGCAATCATTTGTATTCTTTGCATCCTTTGGAGTTCTTTCCAGTAATTTCCGATCATCTGTCACCATTTGAATTTTTTTTTAAGACACTTTTATTTGTCTGCAATCATTTGCATTTCATCCCAATCCCAATTTGTATTCTTCCAATCCTTTAAATTATTTTACAATAATTGACTTTTTTTACAAGGTATTTGCATTTCGTTTGGACATGTTTTCAATCTTCTGTAATCAATCAAAATATTTGTCAATCGTTTTTAATAATTTTCAATTATTTGTATGCTTTCACAACCATTTGCTTTTTTTTCAATCATTTCCTGTCATTCGAAATTTTTTCTAATCAGTTGGATTTTAGTATTTGTTTGCATTTCCTGGAATCCTCACTTCCAATCATTCGCAAATATGTCCTTTCCTTGCAATCATTTGAAGTCTTCTCCAACCATTTGCCTTTATGACCGACAAAAGGTCAATGTACGCAGTATAATATCTTTGGAATTGTGCGAGTTCACTTTCACTATTTCAAGATTCAGGCAAAAGTTTTGACATTTCCAAGGGGTGTTTTAAAATCTTTATTAAAGTCAGTGCACAGTTAAAAATATTTTCAACAACTTGTCTTCCGTGGGTAGGTAAAAATTTCAGAATCTGTCCAATTGGTTGAACATTATTTCAAAATTGTGTAATGGTCGTACCTAAGTGCTTGTCGCTCACCCACTCTTGTTGAAAATGTTGGTAAACCATCAAATACCGGACAATAATTCTTACGATGGAAACAAAATGGCTGCATGTTGGGCGCCATTTTTCAGCCCTTGAAGAGGAAGATTGCTGTAGTGAAAATCGCTCAAGTGCGCGGTTCCCATATCTAATTCTCATCAAAAAACCTTGCAATCCGATCGGCGCTAAGATTGAAAAATCATCTTTATCATAGATCCTACATTCTAAGAGGGAAGGAACTCATATGTCTTCATGTGGTTTAACATAGATTGTTCTATTAGTACAGAAAAGTAGAGGACTCCTGTTAGGTATGTGTCCCATTTGTAAGAACAATTTGAATGATTTTAGCCTTTGATGGCAGCATGTCCGAAAAGCCCAATGGAATTAGGTAGGCGTATTTTGTGTGACGTAGCTTTTCCGAGAATATGTAAAAATCGGCCCAGTGGTGTAGTGGTAAGTAACTTTGACTACTAAGCAAGAGATCACCGGTTCAATCCCCGGAATTTCCGAAAAAAATCGAAATTCCATTTTTTTCTTTCAATGCACCACCTCTTGCGAACATCTGACAAACATTCGAGCGTATAACTGTCATGAAAGAGCTTCTCAACTAGCCGTTTGGACTCGGCATAAAATGTACAATTTTATTCCCTTCTTTTCGTTTCAAAAATTAAAAACTGGCACGAAACTACTGGTTGTGAGAAGCTAGGCCGAGGGTCTCTGCGAACCTGTTGCGCCAATTATTTATTTGTATTATTCTTTTATCAAAATAAACTAACGTTGGGCGCCATTTAATAGTGTTCTCTAATATTTTTTACTCACGGCTTCGCATCAGATGTAGAAATATATTTACATCCAAGTTGTAGAGCTTTAATATTTTAATGACTAACGACAATTAAAAAAAACATGAACATGGCAAAAATCGTTTTCGAGAAGGATGAGTTACTTTATGATGGTACCAAAGAATGAAAAATACAATTTAAAATATACACATGAATAAGCAGAATGTTCTCGTTATAAAATCATCTTAACTCTGTGAACGTTACGTAATGCACTTAAAGGGGTATTAATCACTGGTCGCATTTTCTTAGTACAATTAAGGCTCAGCGTTGGGCGCCACTTTACAAATTATTTAACAATCATTCTTTAATGGTATATTGCGGGCAAATGTAGACGTTTTTTTATGTAAGGATGATGTCTACGTTGTATGCAAACTACCCAGTGTTCATTATCTGGACGAATTTTCACTTTAATTTTTTTCTGTTAGAAATTTACTGCCTTTGTAGTAGTTTTGAATGCGGAATCTACAGATCGTCTTTGGGATCTTTAGTAAAAGTGATCTAACAAGGGCCGCCATTTTCTGTTTCAATTTCCTTCAAAAATATTTCGAAGCTTCGACGTTTAATAAAATAAAATCGACTTTCAATATTTGAAATCAAAGTTTGATGTTATTATGAATTTCGTTTTGAGTACATTTGTGCTGCGATTGGTTTTATATTGGTTTGGTAATTTTTTCTTATATAGGTACACTTTCACTAAAATGAATAATAAATTATTGATCACTTTGGAGCAATTTAAATCTTTCCAATGTAAGATGAAGTAAGAAATGTTATCCAACGTTGGGTGTAAATCGTTTTATATTAGATTATATTTGTGACGTATTTCCAAAGGTGCCAAAACGCCGGATGCTATACAAATACATAGGTCCGAACTTTGAACCGAAAACAAGCCTATGATTCATTATTATTTATTGCAAATGCTGTGTCGTAATCCACTTCTAACTAACTATATACTAATCCGCACAAATTCAAACTAAAACACCCTCAAACGTGCAAGACTCACAAAGTCTCATCAAAAATTAGCAAACCATGCCACTGGTACATTCCAATTACCGCCCTCTTAGGTTGAATTTATTTTTTACGCAACCGCCTTCTTATAGAAATTCATAAAAATTTCATTAGCAAACTTCATGTTCCTCTTCCGAACTTTTGAAGCTAGAAATTAACAAAAGTGCCGCCCCCAGTTCACCGTTGGTGTGTAGTATATGCAATTTTCCAACTTTTCCATCCAGAAATTAATTAAATTCTGAAAGTTACCTCTTAACATTCACCTCATCTTCACCTTCGTTAGAGCTACATACACAGACAAGACAAGACTTATTTGAGCACGTGTTGTTGTCCTGAATAAATAAATAGAAATAACTTTCCTCGTCTGCAACCGAACCGACCAGGAACCAACCTGTTTCGCCCACACCATACAAGAGGCCGAAATGTGAACATAGCATATAAGAGGACCCGTCCCCAGTTAAATAACCGGACAATACAATATAAAATTCAAATTGATTAAAGTTTCTCATCCCTCTCTGCGAAGTACACATTTGTTTATTTATTTAATTTCCCACTTGACAACGGGAAATTAAATTAGAACACAGGAATATCTGTGGCTAACTTTACCCAATGTGTGTGAGTACAAACAATGCACTTAACCCAAGTTCCACTGTATAAATACCGGTCTTATAAAAATAGCTTTTCCTATTTGGGCTATTTATCGTTGCCCAGACATCGATTTGTTAGCTTTGTGCTCACCAGTCGGAGGAATTGGATTGCATTTTTGAATTTTTTGCTCTAATACAAATTTTGAGAGAAAAATCCTTGCCTTGGATTTGAATCGGATGATGGTTGGGATGGTTTGGTTTATATTTTGAAGTGGATGTCATAGATGTTGCTTTGCCAAAATTTAGTCAGTTTTTGAGTGTACTCGTACCACCTTTTTGGTGGTATCTAGTATGATCAGTCAGTAATTAACAAATACTGACGGGGTGGATGTAAAGGATGCGTTTTAGTGCTTAGTGTCTTGAATGCCTGTTTTTTCTTGTTTTCATTTTTCATCCTAATTTGCAAAAAGTTGGCTAGAAAAGTGTTTCGCTTATTAAAAGTTTAGGTATAATTTTTTTTAAACCGTCACCTAACGATTTTTATGTACGGAATCCCGTTTAAACGCTTCATTTTGTCAAGTTCATTTTGAATTGATATTGCTTTGTTTGAAAAGAGTCGGATTTTAGAACTTTTCTGGAATGTGAAAGTTTATTGAAATTGGCGCCCAACAGGGGACTTTTATTTTATGTAACATTTTCACTAGGTTTATTTTAAATTTTAGATTTTTAACAATTTATCGTGACTAACACTAAATTTAGATGTTAAGAACCGTTCTTGACCTATGCAAGAAAAGATCAAGCTGCAACCAGTTCTTAAAGACAATATCCATTGGCTTCTCTTCGTCACATCTTATGTGGTTCTCAACCAAATACAGTAGACATACCACTGACATGGATAAACAATTAATTACATACCTGGCTATAATCTTCATATAATTCAAACCACCTTTGGTTGGTGGTAATAGTCGATAACCGAGTTAATGTTTCATCCGATCGAGCTATTATCTATGTCTCGTAGCGTATACCAGTCAAGATTAAAAAATGCACTCTTAGCACTAAGGAGCTACATTACGGTAAGCCATTTTTTTTTTTTTTTGCATTCAATTTCAAAGCATTTTCCAATTGAAAAACTCTAAAATAAAACTGGCGCCCAACGATGGGTCATCCATACTATTTCCTAAGGAACTTTTTATTTGCAACTTGGACTACTGTATGGTCTTTTTTTCAAAGACTTGTCGGTACAACATGGCTTCGCCTTGATAACTGACTAGCAACGTCCTCGAAATCGCAGTACTTGTAAGGCCAAAGTGCCTCCAACAATATTCTCATGCCGGAAAGTCATTAAGTAAGTTAAGATTCTTATATATCAAAGATATTTAAAAAAATCAGTCACCTGAAGTCAATTAGAGAAATTTATTTAGAAACAAAATCACATGGATAAACATCCTTGGGACAAAATTTCTATGTCTCCAAAGTTTATCCATCTAGTGTTAGTCAAACAATACTTTTGAGAGATAAGCTTTTCATTGAAAATAAGAGTTAGAAATATGACAGGACCTTATTGGTAGGCTCGACATGATGTTGTTCATACAATAATTGGGCGAGATTCGAATAATCATCCATCGAAAAATATCAAATTACACAGGATATCTGGTTTAGGTTCTTTCAACGTCAAGCCACTGTAAGGAAAATAAAAGCCACAGTACGAAAGCCAACTCTATAATTTTTTTGGAGAATTGGCGCCCAACGTTGGACAGCTTTGGACAGATTGTTCACTAAGTTGTTGTGCACAGTTTTTTATCTATGGGCATCGCAACACCCTGATTCTAGTTCGCCTTTTCTAACAAATATTTCCAAAAGAAACTCCAAAAATGGCGCTCAATACTGAAAATGGGTCTTCCTCGTGCGACAGGTCTATCAAATCATGACAGGAAATAAAAATAAATTCTCGTTATCATTCTCTTTGTAAGGTTAACTTTTAGCTAAAGGAAGACCAGCATTGCCATTGCAAGACAAATATATTCAACCGAAGATTTGACTGTCAGAATTCAGCTGTCCAGAAAATGACTTAGAAAAGTTTGATGATGTTGACATAACTTGAACGAATGGCTTTCTTTCTAGACAAGTTTGAAGAATACACCAAACAAAAGCGGAAGGATTTTAACAACATAACAACTGCAGGACTACAAGTACAGGTAATGTAAGCACTCGTTAAGTTGAAAGTCGATTTAATTCTTGATAAAAAAAAGGTACATCTGAAAAACAGTCACCCATCGATGGACAATGACTAAAAAAATGAACGAAAGACATCACACTAACTTGTAATATTTTGAATATCCTGTAAAATGGATAGAACCAATTAGACTCTTCCGCGCTGGATAATCCAATCAATTTCTATAACAACTTCCCGAAACAAGAACGGCAGTTTGGAAACAGGAAACTCCTTTTCCAACTCACGGGTGTATCGTATCCTATTACATTTAAATATATTCATTATTCATACTGTCCTTAAGGTAATTTCATTGGATAAGGTTACCAAATTCAAGGGAGTCCATTAAGTCGATACAAAAAAGGTATAAATCCAGGTCCATCTTCACCCCCTATCGACCAAGGTATTACCGAATCTAAAATCCCGCAGCCATTCAATTCACATTTGTGGCACATTTCCTTTTCTTTCTCTGTGTCGTTGAAAGCTTTCATGTCATCTTTTTCCTGACCTATCGCCATCCATCTCTATTTGGGTGGGTAATGCACACATCACTAGCTATTAACATCTCATCCCCTTGCAAGGCCATTGGGCATTGGCCTATCTGTCACATTGCTCGTCGGATATGTCCAAGGAAGGAGGACAACAAAAAATTCTCCTACACACTCACATCACTTGCAAGGACTAGCAAGGAGATGGCCCATCACTCACTTAATGAAACAGGACAAGAGAAAACGAGAGAAAAAAAAAATAAGAAGAAAAAACACAACAACAAGACTAAACATACCCATGAGCGTAGATCCCCGATGAGCCGGTCAACGCCAGAGCCTTGTAACGTGCTTGTTCGTCGGTCGGCAGGACAATGTCCACAGAACGAGATCTCGTTGCATTGATATTGGGCACCGTGAGGAAACATCCGTCGTCACTGGGCTGCAACTCTTCGGTTTTCCCACTCGATGACACCTTGGAAAAGCACGAGTCCACCGAAGCGGCACGGTCCCGCTTTAGGTCAGGTACAGCTAAATAAATATCTCGCACAACAAGTGCAGGCGATTTCGATGCATCGGTGGTGTCCTGCTGTTGCTCCTCCTCATGGGAGACATTCTCCAGAGAGTTGCCAGTTGGTTCGACAAATATCGCCTCCTGGCGTGATATCGAACGACGACGTGGTCGCAGCTGAACCGGAGGCACAGGTATCGATTCCGCATCATCGGGTGCTGGCGAAATACATGGTTCTGGTGGTGGCAGCTCAATCGAAGGCGAATGTGGAATGAATTCAATCGAAGGGGAGTGCGGTGTCGTTAGGTACATGGGCGATGCGGACGTTATAGGAGGCGAACCGTGCTCGAAGAGGAAAGCGGTTGACTCAAACTCACCATTTGTCGGCGAAAGAGTGAACGTGATGTTACACGGCGTCGTCGGTGGCGGCGGCAGCAGTGTATTGCCAAACTGCGGACTGTCATCGTCGACACCTTCATCTTCGCTGGTCGTTGCCGACGGAGTTCTCTGCAGACCATCGTCGCCCTCCTCACCGTCGTCTTCATCTTCGCTACAACTCGTGCTGTAGCTGAGCGATTTCAATTCGCGATGGTCGATAAAGTACCTCTGATCGGCACTCACCTGCTTCTCGTACTCCTCCAGATACAGACAATGGTAGCAGGGGGGCGGTGTTTTGGTGTTCGAAGCTCGTCTCGCTCGCATTCGTCGGGGTACATCCAAAAAAGTTCCCGAATCATCACTGCCAGCCGAGTCGAAGGAACGAGAACGCTGCGATTGCGGCTGAGGCACTTGGAGTAATCCCGTATCAGAGGAACGTTCATCAGCTGAAGAGGAGGATTGCTGCTTAAGCAGGTGTGATGTGGCACGTTGAGCTTCCAGTTGCATTTCGTCAAATGATGCAGAACGTACCTGTGTTTGATGGTTGGTTGGATGGAAATTTATTTTTCATTTAATCTGATTGCGGAACAAGAAAATGTAGAACACTGAGCGGATGTAGGTGGTTTGCATGCAAAGCTGGGGTGGTTTTGTGCAGTTAAAAAAGGAAAACTTAAATCATGCGAAACATCAACGCAAAGGGAATAAAAAGAAAAACCATGCAGAGAAGCTAAACGAGTCTTACGCCAAATGGGGTCAGGATTTTTCTTCTGTCAGGATTCATGCTTTCGACTTGAAAAATTTCAATAAAACACGTGATTTCGCTTTGTATTTTCTATGGAAATCCTCATTTGAATAATCTGTTTTGCATCAAATGGAGAATTTCAAAAGTGACCTCCACTGGGCGCCACTTTGCTAAGAAAAAAAAAAAAAACGTGCGGGGAACTCACGGTACTTTTCGCTTGCAATTACTGATGGAAATATATCGACGTATGTTTGTAGTAAAAAAAGCGCATCGGACAACAATTTCTTGCAAACACTAGCCTTTGCTATATCTTTATGAAAAAATGACTTCTAAATTGCCTCTCCATAAGTAAACTGGCAATTATATTCATTTTCAATCAAATATTCCACTTGGGATGGTCCTTTTCGAAGAAAAGCATTTCTAAACTGGCGCCCAATGACGGGTCCATGGCCAAACTATGCGAAAACTCCTTTACTTGAACTTTTCATACATGAAAAACACATTTTTGTTTCTTTAAATTCAAATAATTATCGTCAAGCGATTCCTGCCTCCTATACCTTTACATTTCCCGGTGGTCCCTCATTTGAAACCATTGAAAACTGAGGGTATACAAAGTCCTGCCACACTATAAAATGGTGTATTGCAACCAAAGTCATTCTCTATGAATAATAACGCATAATAACATAAAAGCTTACATATTACCATCGCACTGCAACAGCGAAACCAAAAGGATATGCAACAACAACCACTACTTATAGTTACCTATATGTATTTTCGTCGTGCATGGGACCCTTTTTGTGCTTGATGGATGGATGGACGGGCTACATCACACAATGTGCACCGAGTGGAAACATGTGGAAATTAATAGTATTTTTTCCTCCTTCGTCCTTTTATCGTGATACAAGTGTCGTATTTTCACATGTTGACTTTTATGATTTTAATTCAAATTTTCACCAGTGAGAATTTCAATAATGAACGCAAAAAAATGCGGTTTAGTTATGTAAATATGTCAGAAAAAAATGCGATAAATTTGTTGTTCAAATTGAAATGGTATTTGGTGGAGTGTGCTCGCATATATTTGCATAAAAGCCAATAGTTGGTACTTTTCGCATGATCGGAGAGGGTGGGCGAGGCGATTGTTGAGCCGGAACAAACCGCCTTGCGGAAGTTGACTTTTCGAAAAATATATTTATGACAGTAAAAAGTGCGATCGGTGTAGATTCCGAGGTCAAAAGTTAACAAACAATAACAACGCACTTAACATGTCCTTTAAATGTTTGCAAACAAATGCAGGAAGAAAGTCATTCATTCATTCCAATGCTCTTAAGGTTTAATCTGCGATGGAAATCGGAAGTGGTTTCTTTTATGTCTCGAGTCAAGGTTTTGCTGCATAGTAAATAACAGAAAGCAAGTAGCAAAGCGATTTAGTCGATATAGTTCTGTCACTCCAAGAATTAGGTTCGAAAGCTTTAGCAAAAGGTTAAAAGAACTGGTCCAGGCTACTAACCCGGTACCAAAGCCTACAAAGATGAGCACAGTCATTGGCGAGACTTCGAAAGGACACTTCGAAAGACTATTAAATGGCGATGACGACCAAAACCTCGCTATCAGGATTTTTGAGTCATCAAATTGTTAAAACTTATAGACACAGTCCCATCAACCAGGCCAAAACATGAATCCAACAAAACTGCAGGAGCTGACGGGCAGATATTTTCAAATTAGTTGATAGGACGTATGCACCATCAATACCATCATACTTCCACCTGCAAAATTTAGAGGGATGAAACTTCCTTTGATGGCCAGATCTTAACATCGTTTGTCCAAGCTTGATGAAAGGAACTCCTTTGATTTGCACCAACAACAGAAGCATATGTTTGCCCAAAAAACAAGATTTAACAACAAATATTAAAAGAAATATAACAAATGTTAAAATAACTACATTTAAAAAATAAATATAAATAATTGATTCACTGTGGCTTAAATAGTTAAAGAAATAAATAAATAAACGAATAAAAGATTTTGCTTGCAATTATCTGTGATTTCCTAAAGCAGATCAGTAGCAATTTGACTGTCAGCAGCGTTGCCAGACGGTCAAAATATTTCCCCCCAGATGAATCTGGAAAACCCCCAGATTTGGATATTTTTTTCCAAAAAAAAAACGCAACTTTTTGTCATTATTTTTTTTTTTTAAAGTTTTATGTACAACTTAAAAGTAAATAAATAGTTGGCGAAACAGATCCGTAGGAAACCCTAGGACTAGCTTCTCACAGGCAGTCGTTTTGTGTGCGTTTTTCACTTTTGGAACGAATGGAAGGGATCTACAATTTTATGCCAACTTCAAACGGACATTAAAGAAGTGTTTTGTTAATGAAAATAGTCCAGACATTGACTTTGGAGGATCGATCGATTATTCAACAGTATATTTAAAAATAACGAACACACTTATTTCATCCTGGATTGTGCTCAATTTTGAATCTTGAATTTAGTTGTGAACAGAGCTAAGAATCGCTACGCTAGGTACCTATACTTAAGAACAGGTTAGGTACTCAGCGTTTTTTACGTTCACCGAATGCCTATAAGTTTCATTTTCCTACAGGAGCTCATTTTTATTTCCCTCCAGATTCCCCCCCATCGACAAAAAAAAAAAAACCCAAACTGGCAACGCTGACTGTCAGTCTTATCAGTGCGTTTTAAGACAAGGTCCACTGTCAACCAAATATTAACACTACGGCAGATCTCAGTAAAGATTTAGGAATTTTAAGTCGACACCCAGCCCAGCCTTGCCGATTGGCTCCTTTTTTGAGCCTCAAGACCTTTGGCCCCCACTTTTTGAAAAATTATCAAAACGGCCCTTTTCCAGTTTATGTGAGGGCCCCTTTTTCGGATCGAGCACCGTTTTAGTCCCCTTTTTGAAATACTTCAGCGGCACGCTACACCCGCGTATTCGTAATTTTTAAAAATGCTTTTTATGGTGAACTTACGAACGAGCTAGACAGAACCAAAGTCGTCTACCTTTCCAGGATGTTCGTTCAAGAACTCCCACCGCTCCATCAAGAAAAATGTGAGTGATGGTTTGATATCGAAAACTTATTACCCATGTACAGAGGTACAATCTTTCAAAAGCCTCGCAAAAGTCTCGCGTATACAGCTGACATAATGGGGAGACCTGCTGCATCTGCGAGTATTGATGCAAAAGCGGCAAAGATAGGACTAGCAGTGAAGGAAGTCAAAACAAAATACGTGCTCTTACAAAAGAGACTTGAAAAATCGGCGCCTTAAACAGAGTTACAAGGGAAAGTATAACATTGAAAGACTCCTGCCTACCAAGGCTCTGCGGAGAACTCCAGCAATCACATCAGCGCCAGCCATTGGTAAGAACAATTCTTCTTAAGAGACTTAGAAGGCAATTGAGTAGCAAGTTCCTTTTACGATTCACGAGCAACTTAGCAGATATGGTTTAGAACCCTTTCATCTCCCTTATGATATTAATGGGTTTAGGGGCGGTTGAAAACGTACTAACTTTCTCCGCGTGACCTGTGGTCCAGTTTGTGCTGCAAGAGCTTCGAGACGAAGGTACAATGAGAAACGTTCGGCCTGTAAACGAAGGTAGATTTAGTCCAAGAAATGTCAATGAGCCTAGTCCACTGTGATAATCCCCCATCCCTGCACAACTTAACCTAACCTAGTTAAAAAGACTTGCGATAATTGATAAAGATTGCTAGACACATCACAGACCGCATGGACGACAAATATTCAACCAGGAGATTCCTCAGTACAGCGTCAGAGGGACAACGTGGTTGAGGACCACCACTGAGGACCACCATGTATTGCGAGGATAGTTGCAAGCCACCTCAACCAACATGACGCCAGCAACTGGAGGCAGCTAATCATTAATCAAACTGGCAGGAGGGTCCCACATGTGCGCCTCGATCTGTAGCTCCATCAAGAGCAATGTAAGTAAGCTGAAACCATCTTAAGGATAACCTTTTTGAACTCGTACCTATTTTAGGAACAGCAGAAAAGACACTCTACCTCACCGAATTTCAGTTTCGCGATTGTTTTCTATTTTCACTTCAATGTTTTCCGTATTACCAATAATCTATAATACTGTAATCGCATATCGAACTATAGGTATAGGAACAAAGATGTCAAACACAAAAAAAAAAAAAAAATTAACAACATTCACGTCTCCAACCTCAAAGGGGAGCTTTCAGCTTTGCTATTTGCAAAGGTACCCCAGCGCACAATAAAATATTATATCCGAAAATAGAACAAAGTAGTCAGTTGGAGGAAAAAGAGGAGCAAAACAAATAAACGCCTCATTAAATATACATCGAACAAGAATACAGAACAAAAGGAAAACAATAGAAAAACCAACATCACTACGTGATAACGAAGAAAGCAAGTACATAAAAGCGCGCAAAATATCCTTATGAAAAATACGAAAAAAGAAAAAAAAATTATATAGGATGTGCACCTTCACAGGCTGATTGACAACAAAAAGAATAAATTTTGGGAACAAACAGAATTTTTTGTTTTCTGATTATTTTTTGTTTGGTTTTGCACACCTGTTTGGGTACTTCGAGGCTATTTTGAGTTTTCATTTCGGCCCCAGTTGGTGTACGTGACCTCGTGAATGTGGTGCGCAATCGGTGCATTCTTCCAGCTGAATGTTGAATGTGGCTACCACCACACCACTGCACACATTCACTTTTGTCGCCGATGTTTTACTGTAACTGATGTAATCCTCGGTCTTGTTGTCGTGTTTGTCAATGATGCTTCTATTGTTGGGTGTGGGTTGGTTTCTTTGTTTTTTGGATGACCTCCCCACCCTCAGATGACGGTGGTGGAGGCTACATACCACCCCATCGTCTCCATCTGGTTTTCCAATCCATTTCTCACACGCTCGTCTGTAAATGATGAATTTTGATGAGCTTGTAACGATGCTTTGTGTCGTTCTCCTTCTTTTGTTGTTTTTGTTGTTGCTGTTAATGTTCAACTTGTCGTTTCTGTTGTGCTTATCCTTTTCGAGAAATTCCCGCTGTTGCTGCTAAAACAACACAAAATAGAGAGAAAAGAGGGAGAGATGGAAGAAAACATACATTCGTTACCCACAAGGACTATTTACGCTGAAATAAATAAAATTGAAAAAGTAACAACACAAATTATTTTTATTAGTAGTAGGCGGACGCGACGAATGTGCTTTAAAATGGCACCAACTTCAGTCCGTTGGGATTTACTCCGTTTTCCCTGTTCTCTTTGTCGGATAACATTTGCATTTCGGCTTCGCCTCCCCGTCAAATCCGGCTGTGTATTTCTATTTACTGTGTACTGTATATGGTGGAATATGAAATGAGACGAGACTCAGGGATGTGCCTTACACGGATCAGGACCGGGACTGAATGGAAAAAATATTCTCTCTGTTTTTATTTCTGCTTGAAAGGGTGTAAATATTTTACTCATATTTGCCAGTCAACTCTTTGACTTAAAGGATGATGTCGGCTTTAACGAATGTCATGGGAAGTGGAAGTATAAATCAGACGTGTTTCCGTTTTAAATCTCAGGTAAGTAGGTCGATCGGTGGAAATGTCGGAGCTCGGAGCGGCTTTGTTGTGCCTTTAGAATCGTACATGCATATCATAGAGCTTTAAAGAGCGATTTTTAAAGATTGACTATGGTCGGCGTTTTCGGAGGCTGTGTTGAGAAAATACGTGTAGGTAAATAAAAATAAATAGTTGGCACAACAGGTCTGGAGGGGACCCTAGGCCTAGCTTTTCACAACCATTCGTTTTGTGTGAGGATCTACAATTTTATGCCGACTCCAAATGGCTAATCGAGAAGCTCTTTTAAGACAGTTATACTCTCGGATGTTTGTCAGACGTTCGCGAGAGGTAGCGCAGTGGAAAAAAAAACAAAGTTGGAATTGTAGCAAAAATAACTGATCATATTCGGAAAACAAAATATAACTTAACGGTTTTTCTCCATAAATAATAAATATTTAAATCGCTATGGGAAATTTTATCATAGGTACTCCCTTATTTCGAAACTTTAAGCCTGATCCGGAGGCAGTTGCACTATACCGATTGCAAAAATAATTTATACATGTAATATCAGTCAATTGGCAACATATTTTTGCTATTAGAACCCATAGTTCAAAAAAAAAAAATGTTTTGGCCCAAACCTCCCTTGCGCTTTCAATGCGCAAGTTACTTCTGGCCGTTCCCACGCCCTTTTTCCATTTCAGTCGGTTTCCTATGAACAAATTTCCCTTGAACCCTTGCTGACAGATAGGTTTCCCATTTTAAAAGCATATCTACCACCAACTGCGACCAGATGCTCCCAATACCCTAAACAGTTTTGTGAAAGGTCAGTGAATTATGAACCTTATTAAAAACTGATTACGGGTGTGCATGAGTGAGCCCACTGATTGTTGACCCTCAATAATAATCCTTTTAGAACGAGTTATCGAAGCTACCCAGCTAATTTGTTAGCCTTATCTCGAGATAGCCAAGTGGATATACAAATACAAATCTTTCACTACCTCAGCACAAAAACGAAGAAGAGAAAAGTGAGTTCGTTTTGGAAAAATTTACATCGTCACGCTATTTAATAATTATTTCCTCTCTTCTACTACCCGAGTTGGGGACGGATTTTCGTACTTTTGGCGCCTCTATAAAACTCAAGGGCTGTTAACGACATAATTGGCAAACCTTTGTGAAAATTGCACAAACGCTTAATCTTTGTCGTTACGATTCTAACACGTTTGTGGATAAGGTTAACTACCTAGTTGGTTGTTGTTTTCCTTTTCTTTTCGAAACAAAGCAATTACACTAATTTTTACTATTATTCCTGTAGTCGCTCAGCTCATGAATAACAAAAACTGAAGGGAAGTGAACATTTCTTTATTCGCCCCCTTCCAGTCGGAATAAGGCGGACTTATTCCGTTTTAAATGGGCCAACTTCTTGTGTGCCTCATTAATCACTTCACCATTTTTTGAATAAAAATAAACTGAGACACAGTTTCGCTTTTACTGGCACACAATGCAGTCGTGGATAAATTATGTATCTTTGCATCGAAATTAAAATAATTGAATGTCATCTAATTATATTTGTACATTACTACGGTATCCAGCTGTTGGTGCATTTTTCTGCTTCGCATTCGCTTTTCATTCATGCAGGATGTAGATATCCATCAAGTGGCGGAATACATCGAACTACAATTAATATTTTTTCCTTGTTTTGTTTCAATAAGAATGCGCTCTGCATTCAATTAATAAAACATAAAATTGTGTACAGGGTGGCATTTTGCGGTTGCATTTTGATATGGCACATCGTTGGCAGATTTCAATTAGATTTTGTGGAGTACACAAGAATTAGAATGAGGCGAATAGGTTATACATCAACTGATTTGTTTTAAATGAAAGTAACGCAAGGCGTATTTGTTGGAGGACAAAATTGTTTGCATCCTTTTAAAAATGTTTCCATAGATATACCTATTTATAAGTCCTTTCAAATATATTTTGTTTATTTAAGTAAAAACTCCCTAAAACGCGACAGAACTTAATTGAAAATATAAAAACTTGTAATCACCTGGCCTATAATTTGCTTCCCCAAAGAGCCACGAAAAACCGCACAAAAATCGTTCCAAAAAATATAGAAACCTTAAAAAACGTCTCGAAAAACAACCTTAAAACGACCCAGAAAAACCTTCCAAAAACTGTCAAGAAACTCGCCAACAAACTCCTTAAAAAAAATCTACCAAAAGCTTTTCAAAAATCAGCTAACAAAACTCTTCGCATCTGCGGTCTGTAATGATTAAGAAAAAATATGTCTTAGAAAATGTGTTCCCGAAAAAATGAATCAATCCCGAAAGTATGCATCGATTTCAAAGTGTATTTTTTTTACCGATTTCGAGCGCTTTGTGTTTACATATTCAGCACTATGTACCTGATCACGGGGAATAACTAAAGCTACCAGTTAAGATAGACTGATGGAGAGATGTTTTTTTTCCAAAAAGAAGAGTCTTATCCAAAGCTTTAAAGAACGCAAAGAGGCTACAAAGCCCAAACCGGATTCGGCAAAGGCGAATAACGAAACATTGCTGAAAAGTCACAGTACAGTCGGTAATGAACATTTTGAAAGACCACTTTTCCATATTGTTTAGCAGCGATTACGACCAAGATTCTGCTGTCAGGCAGTATGAGCCATTCCACAAAAATCCAATCAATCGGTCGAATATGAAGAGAGGGTAGCCTAACCAAAATTTAAATCCAAAACAGCTGTGTAAGCCTATACGGTTTGCCTGCTGGGATTTGCAAGCCTGTAGCAAATTCATTGTTATGCAAAAGTCTGTGAATTTCTACCGTCAAAAATGGTTTAAACAGGGTGACTAGCAATCATGTGATTTTTTTTTTTTGTTCTACATATTTATAAAAAAAAATCTGTACGAATGTCAAATGCCAACTCCGGAGGTACAGTCTTTCAAAGTTCGTTCAAATGCCTGCATATGCCAATAGCGAAAACACTATCAAATATTTAAACAAAAGGCGAAAAAAGAGATTTAGTTTGTGAAAGGGTAATATCAGGTCAGGATAACACCGGCGAATTGGACAAAACGTCACAGTAGACAGCTACAAAGTCGACGTAGTTAGGGGGCCTTTCTAATAATCATTTTTAACCTACGCATTAAATATTTTTTAGGTCACAATTGGTATTTTTATACGGAAAATTCAGCCATTGTCAGTTCGTAAAATCTAGCCTGGACACCAAATATGATCATTAGTATCGCACAGGGACTTTATCTATCAACGCTGTGCTGCAAATGCTAACAACAACAGCGCATTACAAATGACAAATGTAAGGAGATCAATCGGAAGAAACGTTGGTCACAATGTGAAATCGCTTGAAATTGCTTAACTGAACTTTAGTTAGCTTAAGGCGTCATAATCATGTTAGAATAGACTTTTTTAAACTTTTTAATCGATGTTTCGGTATTACAAAGTGTGTGGTTCAATTTTTATTAAAATTTAAATTATTTTCAGTTGTAGAATTTATGAAGAAAATTTAGCGCAATTATAAATGTCAGATTATAATGATTACTGGCCTGCTCTATGGTGCAGAAGCTTCGACATTAGTGAAGCCAAATAAATAACACCAATTGTCATTTTAAAACACAAAAATTGTTCAAGTTTGTCGTTTGCATTTCGCTGACGGTATTTGGAGGAGGAGATTTTACGATCTGTAACTCTACTCAGCGACATTGAGCTGATCAGAACAAAAATTGACAACTCGTCGTCTTAAATGGTAAGAACGGCGCAGGGTCATAAGTCCACAGGCCAAAAGCTCTCAATGGACTTTTGACCCACCTAGGTGGGTTATAAGCACTCAAATCAATAGTGGACTTATAACCCAACCAGGTGAGCCAAAAGTTCACAATAAATTGGGTCATAGGTTCACAATCTTAAAATGAAAGTAGGCCATAAGTCCATAATTTTCCATATGACTATAAAAAATATATTAAAACAACTCAAAAAGTATGGGAATGTTTTATAATTTAATGGCGCACGCGAATTGCTACCATTGTATTATGAAATGTGTATGGGGGGGCAAGCTGACCCCTGCAACCCCCCTGCTTGGGTTTCTTTTGGATTACGGGCTGGGTGCGCGGTCTTTTGCTTGTAGTTTGTTTTTAATTTTCAAATTGCAAATACCACAAATGAGGTCATTACTAGAATTTTGAGCCATAAGACCACAATCAGTGAGTCAAAAGTTCACAAGTATTTTGTGTGAAAGTCCATTGTGGACTTTTGGCCTGTGGATTTATGACCCTGCGCCGTCATGTGAAACCAATTTATTTCTTTAACGATCTTTTGGCAAATAGAAGATTGTTTATGCAGCTGACAACTTCATGGAGTATTTTAAATAATTTCAAATTAATTCTCAGTTCACCCTGTATCATGAGATTTCCCCCCCCCCCCCCCCCCCCTCTTAATCCCATGAACCACTCGTACAATCCACCCTCTCTCCATACCCGCATAAAAAGAACACCTTCCCTACCCTCTCCAAACGCTTCAGAACGTTTTATTGTGGACACACAATCGATAAGAATTTAAATTTAATTTATATGCCGGAAGTCTTCCTTTAGACGACAATATAATTGCATACATAATTCGTCCGCCAGGTAACAATACTGTGGATATCATCATCAGAGTGCAGCACACTGCAACTGACACCGCCAACACAACAATAAAAATGCAATTTCCCACAAATATAAAACAATTCATTCTGAACAAGTTTATTCTACTGTGCTTTGGGTTTTTATTTTTTGCACCCTCACTAAAAGCAAATGACAATACCACTAAACAAAGAACAACCCCCCAGAGGGGAGGGGGGTTTTATTAAAAACACTGTATAGACAGTATATAGAAAGAAAAACACGCGGCAAAACCAACCCAACTCATATTTTAATTGACAATCGCTGTCACAGCATACAATTTATTGACCTGCATTGGGGTGTAACCATTCCACGAGGAATTTTCGTGGTCGTGTTTTTTTTTTGAAAGGACATTTGTTATACTTGCCAGCACAGTTGTCAGCACTAAGTGAACAATGCGGTAGTTAATTTTAACTAATAAGCCCCGCGTTGTTGTGTGTCGCCAGTGGATCTACATTTTATGTTTGGCGCTGATATTTGCTTGTTAATTAGTAAAATTGTTAAATATTGATTTTAAATGGGATTTCAATTTTAATTGAATTCCTTTCGATGTGGAGTGGAGTGGTCGGTTATGTGTGCGGACAATAATAATAAACTTGCCGTAGTTGGTGTGGATAATTAGGTCTGTTGGTAAAAATGATTAACAACACTTTCTATGGTCGTTGTGGTTTAATGTTTATTATTATTATTTTTTATTTTTTTGTATGGGGACATGGTGTAAGCTTTTTCTTAATTGAAATTATGTTGTTGGGAACTATTAAAATCGTTTGCATACAGTTTTTGTTTTAATTTAAGGTGCAATTACAAATAAAAAGTGTTTGTAATTAAGGTCGGTTGAATAAATAAGGTTTTTGTATAACACAAACATTGAGCGCTTAAATGCTTATTTAATTGACCCAGTTTGATTGGCTTTGAATATTTTACTGACCAATATTAAAAGGGTATAAGGGTATTTAATATATTATGTGGGGAATGGAGGACAGTTTGTGATTTCCGTATTGTGGAAAATTATTGGTCCTTCGAGCCGTATTTTTATTTTTCTTAAACAACAGATATTGGTCCTTCGAGCTGGACATTTAGTAGTTTATACAGTGACTCCAGATATTTGCCATGGATTTAATTTTGAGTTATTGTGAAATGTATTGGGAGATATTACTGCTATTTAAGTAAAGGTAATACATTTTCCCTTTAGAAATTGATTTTATATTTTATATAAGGATCCTCTTTTGAATTTGCTCAACAGTTCATTACAATGAATGAAATTAATCAGTCAGTTACTGCCGAACTTTAAATAATTGCTGTTTCCTTAACCATATTTCATTGGAATTCAACTCTGATTTTAAAAATTTCATGGGCTGTACTTCAAATATTAGTTTTTACCGGCGAACTTCGTGCCGCTTACAATTGATTAAAAGGAAAGTCTAGACCCTCTATTGAATCTTTTGGAATTAAAACATTGTGCTTAACGATTAAGTCCATGATCGTTTCAATTTATTTTTTTTTTGTGAAAAATCGTGGTTAATGCCTTGGCGGTTGCTCCATGTTTGCCCACGAAGTAAGAGCCCATTTCGGATGGCAGGTGAACGTGATGAATGAGTCAGGGCGTCCGTAATGCCGCCATATGTCATTGAGTCCTGTGCATATTTGTGCATATCCCTCCGCCTTCCAACATATGATTGTGAGAGTTGTCAACTGGCCGAAACTTAAGAAACGCATGATCTATGGTTTATTTGTTCTTGGATATGAATATTGGAAAGGGGAATGGGACAAATGATCCACATATGACGTCATTTGGAAGCAGCCGTTGTATTTTTAACGTTTTTTACATGTTAACTTTTTTAAATTTTTTAACTTGTTTAACTTCATGCAGAATCGATCGCAATTGCTGCGGTGAGAATGCCAAAAAGTGCAATTTTACTTTTTCTCATGCAGAGCACAACCCAAGCGTTGCTAGTGCGAATTGCAATACTGACAAACGAAATTCAATGGCCCAATATTAACGCACCAAAAAAAATTGTATCAGAGTGCAGAAGTTTAGTGAAACGCATATCGATTTAAAATGAAAGGTGGTGCACAAGTCCTTCGGCCTTCACGTCGAATAAGTTTCCGTTAATCTTAAATGTCAAATTCATGGGTTTCATCGGAACTCATCCCCGAACAACTCGGGTCGGGTGCAACTCATCTCTGGACAAATAGTCTCCCGCCAAATTTCGCACCTAGCGCCATCTACATCTCAACTCTGTTTGAACTGTTTGAAAAACTTACGACGGTTAAATTATTTGTATATTGTTATACAAAAATTATAAAATCGCCACTAAAAATGGGGGAAGGAGGGTGAAAATTTGCGGTTATAGGAATTTGTATGCCAAATCTAAAAAAAAAAATACAAAAACAAGTTTTATCCAAAATATAGAAGAACATTTTGGATAGGGACACCCTAATCATCTAGACTAGAGGTCTGAAATGTACTTTACAACCTATTCTCATACCTGCCAAATGTACCTACACCAAAAATTTCATAAAAATCGGTCGTGACCGTGACAAGAGATTTTTTTGTAACAAGAAGATTATTTTTATTATTTTTTTTCAGTTTCGGTAATGTAAATGTCACTACCAGATGGAGCCACGTAACGTGGATAATTAATGTTTTTTTTCCAGTTGTAGATTTAAAGAATTAACACAAAGCAATCAAATATGGGGGACAACCTTGTGCCTTAAATTTGTGAATAGATACAACTCTGCCTTTTTTTATAATTTTTTTCTGTGGATTCGAAAAAGACAAATATGAATTCATGCAGGCGTTCATTTATAATAGTCCGCATAGGCATGCTTAAAATGGGGAAATACTCTGAACACAAACAGCTTCATCTAAGCTAAGTTAACAACTGAAATATATTTCATGGCATTTTCGAGAGGTTTTCCAAGACCTACTGGGTTCTTGTATCAAGATTATGTTCCCATCTCCCAGCCCGCGGCTTAAATATTAATAAACACTTCCCCAGCTTGCACAAACTGCATGTAGAATGTGTCCGACAGAAGTCTATCCTTGGTGAGTACTGCATGTATAATTTATGTTCTATAAAGAGGTTATAGCATACACACACATCGTGTGAGGCAAACCAAATATTTCATTCTAGTTGGCACATGTTAGTCCAATCTTATTCGAAAATGATTCGGAAAACATGCTTTCATTTAACTACTCCAAATACCATAGGAAATTCCCTGGCATGTTGCAACCTCAATACTTGGAAAACACTATTCACGCCGAGCGATATTGTTTAGTTTCCCACAATGAGGTATGCGCTCAACGTTCGTTCGGCTTATATAATTCGCTTTCCAAGAACTAATTCCGTGCGCTTTTATCTCGTTTTCATTTCCTCGCACGTAAATGTTGCAGAAACAAAAAGATTGAGGTTTCAAAAGATGCAAATTCTCAACATTTTCACTGGGAAACTCTATGAAAGCCGGCATTCGATAAGTGAATGTGTGCGCGAAAAATTCTCCTGGGGAAAAAAAAGAAGAAAACAAAACTCCTTGAACAAAAGGGCTCCATGCTAGAAACGAACACTCTTTGGCTCCTTGGCACGATAATTTCTGTTGGCAAAACAAAAGACTCGGGAAAACTTTGTTTTATCTGTTGCTTGCAGAGGTTGGTACTTTGTTTGGATGGCAAAAAAGTTTTGATTGTAAGGCAGAGTAGCCAATGCATGCGCATGGTCTACTGCAAGAACAACAAAAGTCGATTGTGATTGCAACTGTGAGTCATATTCAAGACTGTGGCTGGTGGAAGTGCATGCATTTAAATTAGGCCTAGCTTTCTTTATATCCTTGCAGGTTCGTTGTTCATGCAAGTTGATGTGCACTGGTGGGGAATAGGTTAGGTTTATGCGTGGATACGGCAGAGTGAGACCTACCGCACCCCACTTAGCTCCATGTGGACCCAGTGTGACGAGGTGGGATATGGGTAGTGTCACTCTGAAAATGTAATAGGCGTGTTTTTCTGCTGGTTGCACCAGAAGTGACTTTGTTAAGAAAAGGCGACTTATCACATTCATTCATTTGGGTACGTTTTATTTTTAGGACGAGTGAAAGGGACGCACAATTTAATGACAAACGGTAACATTGAGGAGTTTTGCAGGAGCAATTTTACCGTCGAATGTTTGTCACTCGACCAAGTGTCAGCGAATCTGAATCAAATTCTCATTCAGCTGCGTTACCTTGCTAATTTTGTTTGCAAAACTGTATTGTGTTGGCAGATTTGACGGCCGACTTCCTGATGATGATGACACCATACCTACCTATCTCAGTGGTACTTGCACTACTGCCTTTATCTTCATAAGTACTTAAGTATTCATAAGTCCTAGGCCCAGTTCCACCCCGTAACGTAGAGCTACCTAAGTAAGTAAGTACATATCTGTCCTACCCCAACTTATTGTACCCTTATTCGAATGAAGTTCGCTCCTCAAAATTCGTATATTTGAAGGAAATAAAGTCGGTCTTGCTTTGAACATAGTTAGATAAGTGTGTTTATCCGAGTTTACCCAATAGTCTATCCGAGTCATTTGAAAACATAGGAAAATACAATGGAAATGCCCAAATATTTGTGTAAACTGTCACGTCTATCCAAATGGCGAAATAAAATCGTTTTATTTAAATTTGCGCCGGAGGTTAAGGGGCCATTTATGACAGTATTTGCTGAATAAATCTACTGCTGGGCAAATTTTTAACAATTTTTTGGCGATATTTCACTTATAATTACCCAAGCAATTGAACTTCTCTTCCTCATCCTTTCTACACAATAAATAACCAACCCACTCAATTTAAGTCTACTACCATCAGCTACTTTAACTTAAACGAATTAATAATCCAACCATAAACAGGACTAAAAAAACAAAGAAACACCACTGTTACCGACTTTGGTCATGGTGCTGGCGCCGAAAAAATAACAACATCAAAAAAACCTCCTACATTATAACACATAATTAATTGCTACCTCCCATAGAGCTCTTTTGTGTTGTTCCAAATTTAATTAAATCCAAACACGAACCACCTTCTTGTTTATTCTTTTATCCGAAGCCGGAATAAAAAAAAAATAAGATCCCTCTGCTACGCATTTGGTTCGGGAGGTTCTCCTCCATCACTCTATACAGAGTAGAACTCTGTGTACTCGAACAATATTGAAGAAGGAGAACCGGAAAACGAAAGGAAAATAACTGCTTTAATTATTCGAAGGGAATGAAAGGTAATAATTTAAATTTCACAAACATCATAAATAGAGCAGAACTAAGGACCGTAGAGAAGGGCAGGGGATTGTGATTAATATCCTAACGAACCTATGACGGATGCAAAGTGGTTCAATTTGTCAAAAGTTTGGTATTTCAAGAGTATACGGTCAGGGCCGAAAGCCGTTCTCTATTATCAGCCGTGATCCTCGATTTGGATGCTCTTACAACAACAGCATTTGATCCTGCTTCTCACCGAGATCACAATTCACAAATCAAGATCTGAAAATGTGTTCTACGAGTACTATGTCTTGCTGCGTTGTTCGTTTCATTCTTAAATGTTGGTGTGCCTGTAAACGACAGCCAAGCCACACAGCCACGTTGCCAGACTAAAATAATCAATACCATTCAAAACACAAAAAATCAATAAGCATTTTTTCGCTTTCGAATAAGCTTCCCGTCCGTTTTTCGAGATGTTGCTTTTTCATTCTATAAAGGTATGACCTGACCAGACCACCGCAATATTTCATAATCATTTATCATTTCATAAACTTAGTGCGCAGTTTCGCAATCGCAAAAATCTTTGGTTTCACAACTGCAGAAAGGTGAGAGTTGTGTTTCTTTTCTTTTCTTTTTTTTAACATAAAATATAACTGTCCAGAAAATCTTTGAATAATGTAAAATGGAAACGAGCAGGCTTCATAAATTCAAATTATTTTCAAAACTAATTATTGACAAACACATTTCTTTTTTATAACAAAATATTAGAAAAAAAAGGAATTGCAAGTTTTCGCCGAGTTTTTTGAATAAATATTTTTAAATTTATGTGAAGTGACGATTTAATTTTGACAATCAAACGTATATTTTCTGTGTTTGCAGTAAGCGTGGTAACAATAATAAGTCAAGTCGGAGAGAGAGCTATGGTGCGGTCACAACGGGATTGACCATGGTTGAGAAACCGAACGAACCGGTGCTAATAATCGAACGCGTACCACTTTTTAGTTCATCATCTTCTAATTCAAAAATGAACAAATGTACAAGAACGACCACTCACTGGGTTATGCCAACGAATAGAACTAGTAGTTATAGAACTAGTATTATGAAAATTTGAATGTTTGTTGTAACTAAACTCAGTTTGTTCTTCGGCAATTTCGCTGTCTTTTATTTTGTCTAAGAATTCCAATCTATGCGGTGCAAACTGCGGTAAGATTTTCATAATATTTCAAACTGATTGTAAGCCATTTCCTTTTAGAAATAAAACGCACCATATTACAAAAGCCGTGAATTTCCGACAGTAAAAAACAGTTCATAAAAATTTAATAAATACTTCATCGGCGTCTACACCGGCAAACAAATTTCAGAAATGTTTGACAAATGTTTATGATAACTACCAACAAAATACTGTTTATTTTTTGTACTATAATTGAAAATATTTTAAACTGGTTAAAAAAAAAAAAAAAACTATATCGAAAATGAAAACTATGCAATTTTTTTCGAATGGTAACACCTCCGATAAGTAAGTGAAATGTTATGGGAACTGATATCATATTGTGACGTCACGTTGCGCAGAATGTTTGCAATATGAAATGGTTCATACTCATACATTATCTGTCGCGTTTTGAAAGCAACTTTTGCCACAACTCAAAAAATGAAAATTTCCTATGAGCAGATCACGCTGATAAATACGGCTAATGTGTGGCTTTTGATTTTGCCAACTAAAAATCCTTATCCGACCACTAAATTAAGAATTGTAGTACTGCATTTTTGTTAAGGTCTAATTTCATGTCCTAAGAGTACATAAACTTAAGCAGTAAAGCGTATTTCAACTACATAAATAAAATTGAAAGTTTGCCTGACTGAATGTTAACGAGCCTTTTAAGAGAACGAACCCCTTCTTTTAGCTCTCTTTGGCGTTTTGAAATGGCAACTTCGTCTTGTTTATGCATTGGAATAACCTTCAAATTCACTGATAGACTCCGTTGTTATTTTTTTATCCGAGTATTATTTCATTTTATCCGAATCCGTTAATTTTATTTTATAATAATACGACGTGGTTATTTTTTCATTCGCGTCTTCTTTTATTTTATCCTAGTATTCTTTAATTTGTTTACCCGAGTCTTCTTTAATTTTGTCCAAGTCTTCCTCGGTTTTTTACGAGTCTTCTTTAATTTTATTCAAATATTCCTTTAATTCACCCGCGTATTCTTTAATTTTATTTTATAATACGACGTGGTTATTTTTTGTCCGAATCTTCTTTAATTTTATCCGAGTCTTTTATTTTATTTCATAGTAGGTAAGACGTGGTTATTTTTTCATCCGCGTCTTCTTTAATTTTATTAGAGTTTTTTTTTTATTTTATCCGAGTCTTCTTCAATTTTAGTTTATAATACGACGCGGCTATTTTTTATCCCAGTTTTCTTTAATTTTGTCCAAGTCTTCCTCGATTTCTTTACGAGTGGTCTTTCATTGTATGTCAATTTTATGTAATATTCAATGGGATATCTTTTTATTTTTTTATTTTTTAGACAACACGAAGTTTAATATCTGTATGGAAAATCAAGAGATACTGACTTACTACTTCGGGCATCGGGCACCTGTTGAGTGTTTATGGCAACTTACGCCTAAGGGCAGACTACGTTTTTATTAATGAAGAGCTTTGTTCTGTCAAAGTTATCTCTTTGATGCGAAGTATGTATTTTCGAATGCGAGCGAACCTTTGCAATTAAAATAAGAAAATGCAGGCGGCCTAGTTCGGTTTTCGACAGCGTTCTTGTATTTTTATTTTATTAATTTTGTTTATTATAGAACTGATTTATACGAAAGTGTTTGGGTTTATCCGAAAGAATGTTTGAATTTCTGACCAGAAAAAAAAAACATTTGCTGTTGCTATTAGTTATCCGTAAAAATGTATCCGAAGCAACTCAGAGTTTTGCAGATATACAGAACATGCGTAAAAGGTAAATAACTTTATCCATATATGCAAGGGTTTTTTTTCCAGCTCAGTTCGGATAAGAGGGTTGAAAAATTCGCGCTTGGATTTTATTTGAATTTTGGCAGTAAGAAACTTTACACCTCCATCGACAGGGTTATCCCTTTTCTGATAGTGAGTAACCGACAGAATCTCAAACACAAGAACAAGAGCTCCCCGCAAGTGAATTTTTGCAAGGCCTCTTAAAAGAAAGAAGTGACCGTGTCTTTTTTTTTTAATCCTTACTATAATAAAAGTAACTTTTTTTCCGGCTGTAATCTGTGGCTAAGAATAGATTCAAAAAGTACTGCACGAATTTGATTTCGGTTTTCACAGTTGCATAGGAAATTGTTCAGATTTGAACATAGGATATGTTTTACCATTATTCGCTGTCCGGAAGTGGAAATTTAAGCTGATATCTAAGAAAAGTTGTAATTCTCGGATGCCTTCTAGCTCCTAGCTTCGGAATCACTCATCCAAATGAAATGGTATTTTTTTTAATACAAAGTTCAATAATGTACAAAGATTTTAAGATATAAATCATCTTTGTACGTTATCCTGAAGTCGAACAATAAGCAATAAACTATAAATTTAATACAATTGAAAAAAGCTAAATGTTCGATTGAAGCTAGATCGTTGGATTTTTCCAGCGTTGAGTGGAGGAAATTTTGTGTGTGTGTGCGGCAAAGCCTGTTTCTCTCTCTATACATTTTCTGCCGTGTGCTTCTCTTTTTTTATGCAACTTTTGGGCTTTGTGTTGTTTTTTTTTTTTTTTTTTGCTCACGTTCTTAAATTATTAGTGAATAATGACAATGAGTAGTAGAGCGAATGTGGTGCATGGGATTGAGGGAGATAGCTATGTAATTGAGATTGAGGGAGTCACACTCAGTTGTTAATTGTGATTGTGATATTTAAAATGCGCTATACTGATTCTGATCTTATTAGTGATACTGATTCACGTCCATGCTAAAACCTGTTTGTGCATTTGCAGTTTTTTTGCTTCATGTTTTTTTTTTCTCTTTTTTTAATTTGAACTTGAGGATGTTTGTGTTTGAGTAGTAAGTGAGCGAGTTGTTATGGGATTGAGATGGGGAATAAAATGTAACAACTTACAACTTACAAGTGGAATGTAAATGAGATTGAGAGGGAATAATAGAAGTTAGCCTACTAAGGTATTTGTTTGGATTGTTTTACTGGCAGTTTTTCTTCTCTTTTTTCGGGTAAGCTACTTTTTGTATAGCGCTAATTATTTTGTTTTAAATTTGAGAAGTGGAACTCTGGCGAAGCAAGGCGAGCACGGGTCAGCTAGTTTAGAATACAAAAGTTGACAACACATTTATCCGGAGCCGGTGAAAATATTATCTGCACCTTTTAATTGAGTTTTAGCGATGGCGTAGAGCATCAGGCTCCAATGCAATGTCAACTAGATCAATAATACTCGTGTTCCGGAATCCCCAGTTCCATTGACTCCTTCAAGAGTCGATTGCAATGCTCATCAAACACAACTCTCTAGAAACACTAATGGCATTCGATTTGTTACAATACAATACAATAAAACACCCAAAGCCAGCTCTTCCGCAGAACGTTTTTGTTATGCTAGTGTCATTGTTGAAAATCCTTTTCAGCAGAAAACATAAAACCACCACCAACATCAGTGTCATCGTCAAAAATATCATTTTCGATTAATTTCGCTAAAAAAAAAAAACTATGACTGCCGGAAATTAAACACTCCGTTAAGGATATCTTGTATCCATAGATACAGATGGACACGAACTAGATACTGCAAGTGCGTATCCATTTCAGCCACCTCCACCAATATAGTCATTATGGGGAACGATGATCTATACGGTATCTATCATCTTTCCAAATTAGTTGACTATTGAATAAAATATGCCCTACATTGTTGCCAGAGATTAACAGCCACGACGGGATGCGAGAAGACAAGAAACAACAGCTTTGTGTTTATTTTCCATTCGTATACGTCAACATTCGCCGTTTGGTGTGTACAAAATTGTAACTCATACCGCTTTCAATTAGACGACCGACGGACGCGACCAAGCGACGACACAACAACGACATGCAAAATTGGTGGCAAGTTTTATTTTGATATCGTGTGTGCAAATGTTTGGAATTGGATAGCTTTTGTTCCGGGTGCTGACAATAGGTAGATCCTTGTTTCGGTCTGATTTTCTACTACGCAACTGTACTCTCCGTATATAAATATTATATGTCGGTTAGCTTGGTTAAGGATGAATGCAAACATTGGCAGTAAACAACATCAAGGTTGAGTATACGGGGGGTGAAAAGCGGGGGACCGAAGGATGCCAGGCAGGAAGAGTATTTCAATTTAATTGCACGAGCAAACAAGAAACCAATTATAAACTTAAATGTTTGATAGCCCTTTGTATGCGGGTTGGTCTTCGCACGGCGAGTGGCGCTAGGTTCATTGGCTTCGAGGGCAATAGGTTCACCAAGTGTTGTACATCGTTAAAATTGTTTTGTCATTATATTTTTATGTGTGGGATATTTTCGGAAGTATTGTCCTTTTTTTAAAACACTTTATTGGCCGTAGGGAAAATAGTTACCCTGTTTAAATAGACTTTGCAAATGTAAACACGATGCCTGTGTACCAAAATAAGTCGTGACGACACATAAAAGGTAAAAGAAAGCAGATAGGCACTCTTTTCCAAATTATGTAGCATAATCTTAGGCGTAAATTGAAATAAAAATGGTCTACCCTTTTTGACGTAGAAAGATTCTGTCTTTGAAACTTTAAGAACTCCATGTCGTCTAAAACAGTAATTGAAAGAAATCCTAAAAATAGCGGGAAAAATCTAGTATTGGGATAAAACTGAAATAGACTCGAATAAAAATTAACCATTTCATACTATACAAAATGTAACCGGACAAAACGAAACCGAAACGATGACAGTTTAAGAGGCCTATTTTTTATTGGCCGCACCCTCAGAAAGCTATCTAAATTTCAAGGTCATTCGAATACATTTCAGTGCCAACATTTATCTTTGCACCTGCAAGTTTATCCGTATGAAGTCTTCAACTGGATTTAAAGATTATCCAAATGCGTTCATGCATGTTTTTGGACAAGGACAAATCTCGAGGACACACACTTTATAAAAATATACAGATTCCTTAGGATACGAAGAACGTATCAGATGTTTTTAAAAGTTAAAGCGGACCAGACAAGGAGCTGTTTTTTTTTTTTTTTTTTTAAAGATCCGGAACCCCTGGGTGCAGCTCAAGCTTGACATAACATGATTGGCTGAAAACATCGATAACTACATAACCAAATATTGACGTGACATGGATAAGTAATTTCATAGTTGGTTTGGGTATAGGACATCTAAATCGAGAGTTAAATACAGGGTGTCCGCCGGGAAGGTATACTACTTTGTTTGTTTATAATTTTTGATTAAATGAAAGAGAATGGATCTTATATTGATAAATCTTTTACTTAATATCGGCAATTGTGTATGGAATACAATATCAGGTAAATGTCCGCCTCTGTTAGTCTCACAAACGCGAGCCCTTTTGGGCACATTTTTCATTACATTCTCACACATTTCACGCGGTATTTCATTAATTTCACCACGAATATTTTGTTTGAGTTGCTCAAGCGTTTCTGTTTTTTTTTTTTTTTTTTTTTTTTTTTTTTTCAGAAATCCCCAAAAAAATAAGTCCGGAGCAGTCAAATCAGGCGACCGTGGGGGCCAATCAACAGCACCATTTCTTTAAATAAATTGTTGTGGAAAGAGGTCTTGCAGTAATTCCACTGTAATCTTGGCTGTATGCGATGTGGCACCGACTTGTTGATACCACATGTTAATCAAGCTCAAAGCATGAAGTTGTGGCGTTAAAAAGTTTTCAATCATATCACGATATCGCTCCCCATTCACAGTTACCGTTACGCCGTTTTCATTTTCAAAGAAGTAAGGTCCAATGATTGCTCCTGACCAAATTGCACACCAGACTGTAACTTTTAATGGATGCAAAGGTGACTGATGAATAATTTGAGGGTTTTCCATTGCCCAGAACCGACTTTTCTTTTTATTCACATATCCATTCAAATGAAATGTTGGCACGTTGTGTCTCCCAAAAATTTCACGTAACTTTCTCATCGTCACAGTAATCGATGATTTATTTTGATAAAATGTTTTAACGATTAAAACACGTTGGTTTATCGAATATTTTTCCATAATAAATTTGCCACATGTCTACTTCACGACTGCCAAATATGAACTGGCAAGACTAATGTTTACCAAAATGGCGGCAAAACAAAGTAGTATACCTTCCCGGCGGACACTCTGTAGAATAGGTTAGCGTACGCGCTATTTTTTCTCAAACTCCAATAATTTTCCGCGATTGCTTGTAATTTCTATTGCACTTTGTTTAGTTAACCCATAAACTTTCAAATGTGATTTTGATTACTGTATTCATAGGACTCGGCTTATGGTTTTGTGCGGAGTTTTAAGATATAACCCACGACTCAAGTAGCGAACATATGAACAGATCGCGTGTAATCCCGTGGATCTTTTAAAAAAGCTGTGATGTATTCCTATTCTTTATAACTCTCAAAAGACCCTGCCTTTGCATAGCTTTCCAAACCTTTGTGACAACTTAAAAGACCTCGATTATCACTCAACCCTTCCGATAAACACGTGCAAGGCAACAACAAATGACAGCTCTGTACATGCCATGACAACAATTCACAACTTGTAAGCAATTAAACTGGTGGATTTTTTTTTTTTTTTCAGTAAAATGGAGGACCTCACCTCAAAATATATACATGTCAACGGTAATTCATGCTCAGCCCCACCTTCGATTCATGTTTTCCATAAATAAATCAACACGTATGCATGTGCGCCATAATTCACAGCGCTGTCGTATCTCGCACATGCAATTAATTATCGCGACATAGGTCGACGCCTAGACGCCTCGGCGCCTCAAATATGCACAAGTCTTGAAAGAGTCGCTTTATCCTGTAAATGTGTCCCCGCAGACTTGCTGCTACCCACAGAATGGTTCCAATGAATTACAAAATCTGAAATAATTAAATGCTGCGGTACTGAAACCAACCGCCAACCGGTACATTAAGTCGATGTCCGCCATGGCACATATAACAGGCACCCAACCCATTATTTGTATTTGGACTTCTTTTGGTAAAGACCAAGTCTTCATGGAACGCCGCCGCAATGAAGTGAGCATTTGTTGCGCTATAATATTCATTTGAGTAGTGATTATTTTCAACACACCAATTTTCTCCTGGCTTGTATGGTGTATGCGACGGCACACAGATCGCGTGTCCTTTGATGGGATTAGACAACGTACAGGTATGTGGCTTCATTTTCAATTAAAATAGAAGCTATTCTCCAATGTGACATATGTGCATGGATGTCACATGTGCGGTGTCGTTTATAAATTAAAAAAAAACTGCTCAGAATGGGGTTGGTCTGTCGAATACCTCCACGGGGATGTAGAGAGAGAGAATGTGCATTAGTCAAATGGCTCCAATTTGTGAGGCGCGCACTGTGGGTATAGATGTTCTTTGTGTGGAGAAGGATAAATTTCATATTTATGATGGTTGCGGCTTCATAAGTACGTGCCTGTGTGATGGTGTAATTATTATTATCTTTTTAATTCCCAATAATGAAACGGCATGTCAGTGCTTTTTATAGTGGAATCAGTAATGAACAATTATTCTTTCTGCAGCAATGTGCGTTATACGCTGTGAAGTG
Source organism: Cheilosia urbana (assembly GCA_946477585.1). Classification (NCBI taxonomy): domain Eukaryota; kingdom Metazoa; phylum Arthropoda; class Insecta; order Diptera; family Syrphidae; genus Cheilosia; species Cheilosia urbana. The sequence continues at coordinate 8,583,667 of OX297854.1, read as the reverse complement.
CACGAGTACATAAAAGATTTACATTTAGGGATTACGGCTATACCTTGGGCGACCTCATCATCGGCAAGAAACAGTAGGTTTAGGTCACTAACAAAATTTATACATTCAAACCAACCAACGATATTCGAAATTATAGAGACAGTAAATCAAAGGATAGTTGGCGCAGTGGCTTAGTGGTTAGTGTGTTGGACTATTAAGCGAGGGGTCCGAGGTTCGAATCCCGCAAAAACCCAAATTCCAACTTAGGGTTTTTTCCACTGCGCCACCCACTTGGATAATGCGTTTTTATATTCGGATATAGGTAATGAAGTGAACACGAAAAATACTTCCATAAAGAACACCTGACTTAACTAGTCCACGGATAAACATATATCTATTTATTAGACCACCCATTAAAGCTTATAACTTTGAAGACTAAGAATTGACAATTCCGAAAGGTATTTCAAACTTTGTTTTCACCATTCTTTAAGCTTTATGTTATCCGTATACAAATAAGTCGAGTGCACATGGATGAATCTGAGGATTTCGTTTAAAAATTGCTACAGCTATGAAAATTGATTGTCGGATAAATGTTCGACATCTCCGGATAAAGTAAAAACCTATCGGGATAGAGCTGATTGCATTGCCAATTCGAAATTACACTATCCGAATACAAGTCGAATGCATTTGTACTGTTTTCAGCAATTCGGATAAAACTAAATTTTATTCAAATATGAGATATGGGTACTTGGAAAAACCTACTAAAGATTTCCTGCAAAGCATTTTATTCAATAGACATCAAGCTAACAAAACATATCTTCCCCACAGACTGTATATTAAAAAAAAAGTGATAAAGCGAAAAGGAATCTTGTAAAGGAAAAATTAAAAAAGACCTTTGTTTAATGAATTTGGTTGGTTTCAAAATTGTATTTTATTCCCGGTCAGGTATTATAACATGTGGCTAGCAGGGCCGGCGAAAATTGAATGAATAAAGACAAGGAAATTGATTTGACATTCGGTAGAGTTTCTTTTATGTAAATGCCCCCCGATCTAGTGGTGAGCTGTGGCGGTTTAGTTGTCACTTTTCGACGACAAATCTATTATCCTACTACGTGGTATATTTAAAGAGTCGAATAATTAGGTACCTATATTAACTTTTGGCGAAGTCTCAGTGATGGTTTTGGCAGCAAAATGTTGCCTTGCTCTCAGTCGTAGTGATATTTTGCCACTAAACCCGGATGCCGGATGGCGTTATCCGTAAGCGAGAACTTTGCTTTGGATTTTTACGTACATTTGATTAACTCAGCGTACTACGTAAAGCTCGGTCACGGATAAGGAAACGCTGCTCCTGGTTGCAGGTCAAATTACCGTTGAATAAAAACCCATGCAAGAGCTGAAAGTATTTCTTTGATTGCGCCTCCAGTTATGCTTTTCTTTTTATTTGCAAATTTTGGTTTAGACACAAGCTGTATGAAGAAAGAAGAACATGGTCAGAGGTTGGTGCACTCGCTTATCTAAGTAACATAATATACTCGTAAGTATCAGAACAACTTTTGACGGACAGATCACTTAGGAAGAACATATGTTTTTAACGAAGCTTTTATGTTCCTGAAATCAGTTTTTTTTTTAACCTTCTCTCGGACGCGGATAAGTATATTTGTCACAAGTTATGTTTTTTAATTGCTAAAATGGACAAATACGCCCAATTGCTTGACAGTTTGTTGACTTGCAACAACATTCTGATGAAGTTTTTACGCAGATTTCTCTATGTACAATGCTACATTTATTTATGAATAAAAAACTAAAAACTATTCAAACAATTGGTTGGTTTAATGCGCCACCCTGTATAACCCACAACTGGTCTTTCTATCCAAACATACTGTAGATATTCTACCAAGGAGTTAGTCCTGTCAAAACAAAGGGACTAAGTCGAGGAAACATCTGAAATTTGTTGAAATAATTGCGGCCCGTAACATATCGTACCCACCCTTTTCCCTCTCTCCGGTAATTTCTTGAACAACCACAAAACGATCCATAGATACCCTTCATGCCAAAGGCATTTCCTTCCAGTGTTTGCTAAGGTTAACATTAATCGAATCCCTTTTGTATCGTCTTGGGTTGACCTACATCCTGCTCATTTATATTTAATGCAAACAAATTGGAATACTTTACGAAGTTCATTCGAAACCCGGAAAGCTTGTAAAATATTAAAACCTCATTAAATAGTGATTGACAAGCATACGTCGAGTATGTCTGTTGACATTTATCTCATTTGTGTGTGCGGTCTATGCAGTCACCACCTTTTTCCACTTTGCATTAAATAAATATTTAATTGAAGTGCTTCTAATGGTGACGGCTTGGAGCAACCATTCATTCAACAAACATGATTTCATCAATCAATTTGCATACAGCTGCTGGGTACACCTCGTCCTATCGCCTTTAATTACTGCAACCACAATCAATATACTAAGCCATAAGCATATTAAGTGGAAACTATTCATGCCGACTAAACCTATGTGCTCACTCTAGGTATATGTCTTCTGTTTTATTGATTTCTGATCTAATGAGCGCATGGATGTTTTGAAGGAGCTCCGCACAGAGGAAGCAAGCTGAGGTGGTATACCTGGTTTGAAGGCTGAAAACGCACTTAATGCAAGTGAAATTCTGTCGTTTGAACTGAGTTTAAAAACGAGTTCTAAAAGAGAACCACTATACAGGGACGCAGGCAGATTTTGAAGATAATTTTTTCTATAGAACATGTGCTAGGAATATTATTTACAGATCTAGGTAACACATTAAATTTAATAAGGAAAGTGCAGACTGGGCATTCATATTTATATGTCCGATGATGGTTTTAAACGAGTTACAAAGTGATGCCAACTACTCTGGAGCATTTTTTGCTTGGCTACGGTTTTATTCGCATATTAAAAACAAAACTGCCTGAAAATATGCAAGCATTTGTGATAAAAAGTGATGCCAAATAATCTGGAGAATTATTTCCTTGGCTAAGCTCTTATTCTGATATCAAAACTAAACAAAATCTGCCTGCAATTATGCAATTACTTGTGATAGAGTGCTATAAAATGATTATTTTGGTTTACGTTTCGACTTTTGCTCCGATTCAACTTCCTCTTTGAGTAATCCCTGTTTCAGATTAAAATTAAACCACTCAGAACATAATTGTCAAATGTAAAACCAAATACAAATTGAAAAACTTTTTAATTGCGATCTCATGGTTTTTCATTTCAGCATAAGACACACGAGTCTTTGTATTAGAAATTGTGTTCACAGCAGTCACGCAAAATGCGGAAATAGTGTGTCTCTTTGAACAATGAGTGAATTGGGTGCGGTTTCGACAACTTTTCCAAGGCGTATTCTCATTTTGTTGAAGGTTCTGCGATTCTACACTTTGTCTGCGAAAGTGTAAAAGTAATTTAGAGAGAAGCCAACTTCCATCACACCGACTTTTGGGAAGGTATTTAGTGGCCAAAGTACATAGTAGACTTTCACGCAAATTGAAGTGACACTTTTTAATCAGAAATTTAAATGTTAGTTAGAAAATGTCTGTCGAAGGAAATACGTCTAATAAGTTGTACTAGAAAAGCACCACAAAAATTCTATATTTCCTAATACAAGCTTACTACAACACTCACCCCGAGAATATATAGCCTTTCCTTGGGGTCCGTTTAAAATTAACTTACCTTGGCAGGTCTTTATTTTTTTAGAAAATAAAGTTTCATTTAATTGGGAATTGCACAAATAGTAGTCATACATATCCAAGTAGAATTTTACTTTAAATTAGGGCTTTCATTTAATTAAATTTAAGTTTGAAGGTAGTAAAAGTGGTTCTTAACTATTTGACTTCGCCTATTTATATACAAAATTATTATATGCTTATCTTTCAATTGATCTTCCCCCAAATGTATTAGTTTCCATTTTCAACTTTACTTTTACTAGATGTTTGCGACGCGATTTCCATCTTTTTACTATTTGGCGTTTTATTTTATTTTATTCACATGATCTATACAGATTCATGGAAACATAGATCAAGTGGGCAATATCAAAAACTACTTCTATTATATTAGGAGAAAAATGAAAATGCTTTCTGATTTTACTAAGTAAACTATAGTAGATTAACTTGGAAATTTATGAAGTGTGACACAAAATTAAATTTTGGTGGAAATTTATAATACGTACCTTCGTAACATACCTACATTTAAATACATGTATTCACTTAATTATGTCGCTTTTAACAAACCAGACTAGCAGTACCAAAAGTTATAAAAAAGGTACAACACCTTAAAATGTTCAAAATCCGTTTCTTATTATTTTAACCAAACTTTTGTTGAATGTACCTATATTTTTATATATATACGTATCTTATACAACAAACAAAAGAACAACTTTTCTCAATATAGGGGTATGAACCCCGTGCCCCTACCTGAAGAAAGGCTTATGACAGGCAAATGACCGCTTTCTGATTCTAATCGGGATCCATTATTAAAAAAAAAAATAGCCCCTGTAAAAATAAGGGCCCGCGCCCATAGAATCCGTTGCATCCGTCGCGTCGTCGGATTCGTCAATATTGACGTATTCGACGGAACGAGCAGTCCCGTAGAATCCGTCGCATACGGTGACAGGCATTATTTTAAATAGGTACTCTATCATTATTTGTCCCATGAAACGTGGTAATTTTTCCCTATCCACCATACTAAATTTCCTTTTACATAATTTCCCCGATATGTGTTTTTTGTGAAAAATCTAACTTTTTAAAGTAAAATTCATATTTTACGGAAAGATAATCACATTGAATTACCTTTTGTTTAAAAATCGCTGTTTGTTAACATTTTTATGATTACCTTTTTGTACTAGAAAATGTTGATGGTAAAAAATCTTGCTAAAAGGCGATTTAAATAAGATCTTTTTTATTGATGAGTTTATTATCATGGTGAAATGTATAGATATTTTGACGGAATTCATAAAAAGAACTAGTTTGAATGTTTTTTGCAGCTTTTCCTTTTTTCCACGGAAGGCTTTTCTGACAACGAAATTCCCAAAAATAAAGAAGAAATCCCACGATATAAGAGCACTGCTGACAGCCGATGACAGCTTCTATCATGCTCTCAATATTTCCACCAATGAAAAGGCGTCTTCTCTCGCTATGCCAACTGTCAACGGTTGCGACGGACAGAAAAGTAGAAAGTAAACCTACTTTATCCGAACTGTGTATTCTATCTACCTGCCATTCGAAAACGTTGCCCCAACGGACGCGACCGATTCTATGGGTTGACCCCTTAAGAGTACCTATCTTCTTAATAAAATTTAATATTCTAAATACTCAATATTTTTTGAGCGCGTGAGTTTTTGCCACTGCAACTCATTGATATTTGTGGAAAAACTGATTTCCGTTCGAATATTTTGCATTCTGGTACTAAGAAATGCAATTCTTATATTCACATAATACTACCCGCATGCCCGTTTTCCTGACATTATCTTCGTTAAGATATTTTAGCATCCCCATTAAAGTTGAAAGCTTATGTGTGTACACTTCATATAGGTATAAGTATGTAGTTTTATTTCAAAACCAACTTGCAAACACATGAAAACAAATTTGACAGCTCACTAAACCTTGGTCGCATTTTGGTTACAAATAATAGCCAAATACCATTACGTTTGTCTGCCGAAAAAGTTATTTAAAGAGCTAAAACTAGTTCCTAATTTTGGTCACCGTTCCATACTGCACTGGAAAGAGTACGCACTCTGATTAAAAACTATACACACTATCGCTGTTACGGTAACATTTTTGATATGTAGTCACAGCGCCTGAACTATAACCATCAATTTCTACTTCGGTACCTATATATTTTGAAAAATAAACCAGCAATTTAATTTATAATCGTATCCTCCAAACATTTTGTGAACTATTCTAGAATTGTTTAAACAGAAATTGCAAAACTTAAAGACCACAGTTAAAGAACTTGAAAAATGATTAAAATCATAAACTAAGTTCTCATTAGTTACAATTAGGGTGTACTGAAAAAAACGCTCGAAGAATTCAAGAAAATATATGAAGAACTATTCCACGACTTTAATGCTGTTCAGGTTGGTTCTGACTGGAGTTCTTCAACCATATACTACAACCAAGTTTTCGAAAATCAAGTTCTGTATAAGAGCTCTCCTCAAAAACTACTTAGGGCGATTTTCGACACTCGTCTACATTTTATACCCCATCTAGAGCATTTGTGAAAAGAGCCAGCGGAAACTATAAGTCCACCTGTAGGTCTGATGAGTAACATCCAATTGCAGGAACTGCTAGCTTGTAAAGTGAAACATCTAGAGCCTCGAAAACTGAGTCTTACCAGTTAAAATGTGATCCCAAATTCAAGCCGAAAAATCAATGTTTTCCCTGAGTTCCCGTGGGTTCTGTAAAGTGTTCAAAGAATTCAACAAAAAACCCTTAGGACACGATTTTTTTTTACCGAGGGTAGCTGAAAATTTTACAAAGACACTATGAGAAGCGAGCGCGTGCTCATAGTAGTGTCAGATGTTTACTGACTAAAAACACCACCCTTCGAAAGATTCTTAGATACTGCAACTAAGTTAAAACTTATCAAGCAATTTTTGACACAATTTTACAATTTCTTTCTAATCAGTGAGTTCCCATTTTATTTTTAAGACCTTCTGACTTCGCCTAAGCGATGAAAGGCACGTCGACCTATAAGATCTATTGTGTCATGAGTTCCCATTAGTTATGGTTAGATTTCCTCATTCTCTAAAGTCTAAACTATAGTTCAGTATTTATCTGCGGTATAAATTGTACTAAATGTGGTTGTCCCCAACTATAACCGAAGGCTTTCCCCTCTCAGCACCCAGTTCTCATTAAATATTCCAAAGAACATTAGCCCAAATCCAAAAGGGTCATTAGACCATTAAATCCTCATTTATCTTGATTTCCAGTTAAAATCCCATCAACTCCCAATCAGCATAGTTACACCCTCATTAGTTGCTGTCCACACATTAGGGTTGATTACAAATTTAGTTTCTATACGAATTCAATTGCCAGACCGCTTTTGCATCTGACAGTTACCAACACCGGTATTTTCGATGTCCAGAGCATTAGGTCTATCATTTCAATGCCTGGTTAGTGTAACCCTGCTCTATGCAGCGCAGGTGAGTTGTTAGATCTATGTGAAGCTTATCTATTTAAAAACCATGCAACCCACAGCACTGCTACAAAATGACCTTCATCTCACTCAAAATGACAGACTCGCCGGACTACCGAGCTACCCTTGAAATTAACAAGGACAATTCATTGCAGTCGGTAACGACGGTGTACAAAGAAGTCCCCATACCAATTTGGCATCTGAAATTCATCCAATACAGTCCGAATTACAAGAGGTTACACTACAACGGCACTGTGAATGCGTGTGACTTTTCAAGGTACATGAAACGTATACGCGTATTTCGACAAGTTTTTCTAGTGTTTAACAAGCCGGAAAGTGGAAACTTAACCTTGAAGTGTCCAATGCTAGTTGGTACTTATGTTATGAAAAATATGTATGTGCCAAGTGATTTTGAATTGCTGAGGCTTATCTACGCTCCGAATTCGACATACACTGTGTATGGAACGATGTACTCGCTGTTGTCCAGAAATCGAATGGAAAAACTGTGTACCTATGAGATAAATGCAACGATTTCGAAGCGGTGTTAGGGTCTTGCAATAAAAACTAAAAACAGATAAACGGATGCTGAGTAAAGTTTTTTTTAATTGGGTTTTTTTTTTTTAATCAGTCAAACAAGCAGGTTTTTGCGTTTGGATGAAGTAATTCGATCAAGATGCATGCTTTTTTGGGTATTACAATAAGTTTGGATAAAGGAAAGTGCATTTTATTATCTTCGGATAAAAGCTGCAGCTTGTGGGAATTGTGTAGTACTTCGAATACAAGTCGTACAAGTCGAAAATCAAGTAAAGACTTGAATATAAAAACAAAAAAAAATGTATTCCACTCTCGGTGAAAGGATTGGGTGTTCACGAGGCTTACTAATAGCCCGCAGTATAACTGAGATAAATGTCCTACTTCTATACATAAAATTATACAAGTTGGGATAAAATTTGTTGTCGTTGAAGTAAAGTGATTCAGTGGACATGATAGTTGGTATGAAAGTGGAAAGCAGCGTCTTCTCATGCTACTTTTCATGTCAAATTTTCACATGCTTACGTCATTATGAAGTAAACATTTGTCCTAAATTTGTCATTGCGTGTGATTGCCAGTTAAGCTTCTGGTCACGCGGGATGCCGCAGCGCACTTTCACGAAAGACACACGAGTGACCAGCGAATGGCTGAATTTTTGTGACGTTTAATAGTGGCGTACATCATTGGCACTGGAATGTGTACTTAAGCTCAATAATTGTTCATCTAAAAATAAGGTAACACTGACTTGGGTACGAGGACACATAGGGATCAAAGGCAACGAAAAGGCGGACTCCCTTGCAAAACAGGGGTGAACTGAAAAGTTGCCGGGACCAGAACCATTCTCTTCAATTGGCAAAGGAATGGTAGAACAACTGATTCACAAATTGATCACGGCAGAGCACCTGAGAAGGTGGTCAACCGTGAAACAATGTAGAGAGTCAATTAAGTGGCCGCCTTGCTCCACGCAAGGAAGGGTTCTAAGCATGAGTCGAGGAACATTGAAATGGGGTGTGGCTTAGTCAACAGGACATGGTAATTTCGGGTATCACATAAGGAAGATGGGCTTAGAGAGGATGATACCTGTAAACTATGCCTAGATTAATCTGAGACAGCGGCACATATACTGTGTCAATGCCCGGCGTTGGCTGGCAGAAGAATGAAGATCTTGAGACATCATAGGGTCGAGACCCAGTCGATGAAACAGATCTCCCATAAACAGACGCTAGCGTTCACACTAGGAATTCAGCACAGGCAAGAACTCGGGAGAAATCCAGAGATTATCTCTGGGTAAGATTTATAGTGGTAGAGAGTCGAAAAGGACCCGACAATGGTGGTCTGATTCGAATATCTCTCGAAATATATATAATTCCCATTACATAATAGAAACATGTAATAGCAATGTCCACATGATCAAAGTGCATATTTAATTTATTACAATACGAACATGGTACAAATTTTATTACAAATGATTGCAGACTTTCAGGCGGATTGTCACATCTCAAGAGCATTTATTTAAATAAAAAAAAGTTCTATTGAGATATCGTCTTCTTGAATTTGCTTTGATAATAAAGTTAGTCATTGGGAAAGAACCTTATTTTCGTTTGTTCGCCTGAATTGAAGTAGATGAAAAATACGGTGCATATTTTTAGGATGCCATTACGAAATTTTTAACATAAATTGCGTTCACGTTCAAGAGAATAGAATTTAAATGAGAGCTAAGGTGGCCTACCAAAATTTTAAAGACAGATAAATATTTGACGAAACAGGTCTATATAGGACCCTTTGGCAATTTCTCCCAACCATTCCCTTGGGTGAGTTTTCTAATGAAAGTCGAGAACTTTCTAAAAATCGATAAATAAATCGTTTGCGCCCCTAGTACCTACTGAGAGTAGGCCATTACAAATTAAATCATTAAATATAAATAAATTGTCCACCTTCCCTTCCCGCACTTCTCAAGCACATCATAATAAGCATCAACTGGATTTCACCAGACAGACTTCGTAAGACAAAAAAAAAAAAAAAAAAAGAGAGTTGTTTCTCTCAAACAATAATTCACAAACTGAAATTCGACATAATTTCCCAACAGAAATTGTCAGGGTAACCCCCAAACAAGCGAGAATCGTTGTTACTCCTCGCTTCCCTACTCAGCAAAAAGAAAGATGTTTGAATTTTCCTTCTGGAACATTGAAGGACTTCTCAAAATACAGACATTCAATGTTTTGACTGTGCCTATCATAAGTTCGTGGTTGAAAAGTCTAAGTCCACAATATTCAATTTAAATATAGGAATGTAAATAGCTGCGTAGACAAATATTCTCATACCACTCCCAATGACCCGTGCGTAGCTAATAATAATTGCTGTGTAGTCAGGAAAACCTTCCTTTTAATTAGGTAATTTAAATTCTCCAATACTTCTAATATTTACCAATCTCTTTTCGACTTCAGGCAAATGCTATGACAGTGTCAAAGACGGATATCGGTGCCACCTCCTACACCAGCGAAAGATAATTAAAATTGCCTGCTCGTCACTTCTCGGATGGTGCTCTGTGTTTTCGTTTCTGGGTATCCCTTTTATTTCGTCCTTCGTGGAATTGATGTTTTCTTAATGTCAATTAAAACGCCTTTGATGGTTGTAATCATAAGTGAAAGGATTGCTTACGTGCGATGACAAATCCGTGAGACTAACGCAGACAAAAAAAAAACACAAAAAGCAAAAGGTTGTTTCTTCGTGGATTGACTTCCGTCTCCAAATCCTCGTTGAATCAAGACAATATTATCTACTTACAATTTCGTAGAAATAATTACAAGCACTTATATTTTACCGGTTCACTGCACCGCAGATCAAGGCCTCAAACTCAATCATGCATTAAAAAGTTAAAGTTCACTGTGGCGTATACGTATTTTTTTTTTTTTTTTTTTTTGTCCTCCCCATTTAAGAGTGTGTTTCGGTATCGATTTGTTTTTCATTTGAAATTTATTTAATAAATTCTAAGCGACTTAACTTGTGCGTTTGTTGGTTCATTTTTGTCGCCTTGTTAGCGCCACCGATGTGACAGGTAGGGTGTTTCGCAAGGTATTAGGTATATGAACTTCTGCGAATGCCCTTCGGCGTGGACAACGCTGCCGAAGTCTTCAACGCTTTGTTCATGCTGTTTGGAGGGAATATAAATGAATTACTCTTCGTTGAGATATTGATGGTATGAGGAGGCAGGAAGGAAGATCGCGCACATCTACTTTGCGAAAGCTTCACTTATACGCTACGGTATGGACGTTGCCATTTTAGACGTTTGATGGAAGTCTGCAGAAATAAGTGTCGACCACCTTAAATGTTGGCATTACCTGATAAACTTAGAGGACCATGCGGATTTGCGAACAACCTTAAGAAGGTCTCCAAAAATAGAGAGACCTATTCCGGTCATAGCAAAAGCGATTTTGTTTTAAAAGCCGTATTCGGAGACTTTTTGAATTTCTACCAATCATTTACGAAATCGTTCTTTAAAAGCTTTGAAACCAAATCAAAATTATAAATAATAGTAGCTAAAATATTCGCGATTAAGCCGTTTTTATGCAAAAAGTCGGGTTTCTTTGCAAATAGTGAAGTGTCAAAGTTCCCGCGGATTAAAGTTCTTAACTGCGAAATATCTCCTCGGGTTCTGGGGTTGAATTACCGCATTCGTATTCAAGTAATACCTGACTGAATTTGTTATTGTTTTCCTTGCAAAATTCCCAAATTCAGTGACGTATGGTTCGCTCACGGATGCGGTAATACGGCCACTGATCTTCCCCAATTTGTTGTCATTCCACTTGCAAAGTCCTGAAAGTTCAAGAAAAGCTAATTAGAAAATTCCATCCAAAACTCGAACTGCGTTATATTTAAAAAAAAAAAAATGTGTACATTTTTTCCATCACAAATTATTGCACATGCCCCGTTAACATCGCTTGACCACGGTAGCGTTTATCTCAAATGTGCCCAAGCTATTCACTCTTTTATCGGACATCTGCGACCAAACGTTTCCATACAAAGTGTAGATGGAATTGGGAGCGTAAATAAATTTCAGTATGCCAATGTCAGGAGGCACTTGAACGTTTTTCATCACATAAACACCCTTAAGCAGCGGACATGTCAGCGTCCAGTTGCTATTCTCCGGACGTGTGACGAAGGAAGCCACCTCCTTGAAAACTCGTACTCGTTTCACAAACTTTATGAACTCGCATACCTTAACTGTCCCATTGTAGTGAACCTTCGAGTCCTTTGAGGTTCGCTGCACCAGCACCAGATTCCACAACGGCACTGGGATGTCCTTAAGCACTGTGGTCACCGAGGATATGGAGTTTTTCTTTAACTCATCCATCCTGAACTGATAGTACGGCGTTCCCGTCGAACGAAACGACAACAGGTTCGCCTTGTAACAATACTATATAGACAAGGATAAGATATCTGTAATCCCTACATGTTCCTATTACCCTGTGTGAACTCACCTGAAATGCAAGCTGTACAAGTGCAAGTATTAGAAACAGATGCAGGGTTCCCTTCACCGACATAATGTCTTTCACTGTCGATCGTTGCCAGTGCACGGACGGTGCGACACAAAACATACTGCCATGCGATGAGTGTGTTTTGAAGGGAATGCGAATCATGGAATCACTAGGGCAACCTAACGAGATTATAATTTCCTGACTTTTGTGGGACCACCCGCCGGTGCGGTGGTGTGCGAACGCAGTGCACTAGTGAATGTTAATTATAAAAGCAATTTGTGCAGATTAATGAGATAAATTGTGTAGATACGAGTAAAAGCTGGTCCGCTGTTACTAGATTGCCGCTAGCGAGCTCGTGTATATGGCGGTAGATGAGAAGGGCTCCGACATCAACTAATTGCTCAATGGGGGGTAGTAGTTCTTGCACTGATTAAATTTGACATGAAAGTCGTCGCCCGGCAGCATATCATTTAAGCGATTTAATGATGGTTTTCGGGAACTGACGTGCATTACTGTTTGAGTTGATACGGTTTTGAGCTAAGGTAATAGATGCGCGTAGGTCGCTTTTGAGTGAAGGGTAGTATGCGAAGATGATATGCTTCTAAATGGGGCACCGCTCAAAATCAGACGATGGTTTATTTTATTAATAAAGAGCTTCCTTTTTGGGTTGGGCACTTTAAGGGGTTATTTGGGCATCCATCATTTCGCAGCTTGTTCATTCTAGAAGATATGCGGTGTCTTTCAAGTCCATTCACTCAGCTTCAATACTTGTGAGTGTTTTGTTTTAATATGGCAAACACGTTCATTTTAAGTCTCAAGAGAATCATTCCGAGTCACGGCTTTCGTACACGCAATAATTTCGTTCGTCTTATTCACACTGTCTTTGGCGTTTCAAAACTTCAAACAAACAAAATTGTCTTAATCAACGACACTTAAACCCAACATTCGAATAGGAAAGAGAGTTTCAAAATTCCTCAGCAATATTAATACTGTCATATCAAATTGATATTTTGGAAAACAATTTGTCATTGACTGCACCGAAAAGTCACCACTTATGGCATTTGAGTTGAATTGCTGTCACAGTCTCTTTATTCGCGCGGTTAGTATGAGCTATTATCAAATTTAAAAATTGGTACAAAGTTTGAAGCTCGTACAGCCGAGCAACGCCTGATATCGATTTTGATTGAAAACGAACCGATGCTAAGAATTTGAATACATAAATTCTGACCCAAGGCGTATCATCCTTTATGAGTCAAGGACAAAAAGAGACCCGACAATGGCGGAAATCTATGAGTCGAGTTGCACCATAAATGGCAATATTGGTTCCTTTTATATGTATACCGTCATTTGAAACTTCAAAAATTTTGCTTAAAATACGATCCCCGCTAAGGCGACAAATGCCTGATACATATTTTAAGTACAATTACGACATAAATCAAAATATGGCGGCTGCCATTTCTTCCAAAATTTGACTGAAATCTTTCATTAAATAAATGCGTTCCTTGCATTAGTACGGCCATTTAAAAGTGACATAATATAAAACTTAACGATCAAAAAACTGAAAGTTCAAAAGCCTAATGTACTTTCAAATTTTGACCAAAAAACTCGTTAGTGTTGCGAAATGCCTAATACGGCATTTTGATTCATATATGAACCTGAAAAATGCTGATCAACGGTATGATCGACAGTCATTACCAACCACGATTTATCAAATTCAAGTCGAATTGGACAAGAACTGACCAAATCTGGGAGCAATTTCGCATTTGTAAATTTTCACAGAAAAATAATTATCTGCGTCATCAAAAACTACACGTCCCATATTAATTCTCAAAGCCAAAAAAAGTAATGTTTTTGAAAGATTTTTGGAGTCAGAACAACACCAGGTAAACGCTTTCAAAACTGTTTTTCTCATTTGCAAATTTACTACAGCATACTTTCCAATACTGAGGAAGTTTTGTGACAGTAAAATCAGTTGATAAAACAGTCTTAAAGCTGTTGACGCATGAAAGCTTTTGACATTTTGCCAACAGAAATAGACCTAGAGCTGCTAAATCCACTACATGCAGTTGGTAGCAAGTCGAATTTTAATAATTTTGTGTCAGCGGAGGCGAAGTAGCAGGCAAGAGTGGAATATTCACAAGCCCCAGCCTGAAGCCCGAGTATTAGAATGCATGCCATTCGGAGGCTTGAAAGATCAACCCTCTCTTTTACTAGGCCCATGGCCCACGTATAAATAGTTAGATCAAGTCCGGCACTGCCAATGATTTTTAGAGTCGGTGATAATTGCAACTAAAGAGACATTCCGCAAAATAACGAGTAGCGAGTTATCACTAAAAGTCAATCGCTTTCTCATAAAAAAACGGATGACTAACTAAGAGAGAATAGATCTCAGAATAAAAATTAGGTCGAAATAGGAAAATTTCACAAAATATCGAGTAACAAATAGTAATTAATAATAACAGTAAATAATAATAACTGAATAAGAGAATCCTAAGTCCATTTGGCAGCACAAAGCCAAAACCCGTTGAAATAGAAGAAAATGAACGAATTCGCAAAATAACTAGTAACGAGCAAATCTATTTGTTTACTCGATTAAGCAATCAATAAAATAATAGACGACTTTGGGTGAAAAAAATCAATTTTCATTGATTGCAAAATAAATCCCAATAGAAAACCAAAGTTAATTTTTTTTTTTTAATTTGTTTTACTCTGAAATGAAAGTAGAGTCAAATGATAAAAGTGAATTATAGCCTCGGAATGTATTATATCCAGCGTTACCACCAAGAATTGATGAAAAATAATTAAATTTCAAAGTAACGAGTAACGAGTAATTTCCATTTTACCTCGAAAAGATCTCAATCAAATTTTGTTTTCTTTATTTCTTACCATTACGCTAAAATAAAGGCTCCAGACCACTGACCGAAGGGTCTCACGTTCAACCCGCGGAAAGCAACACAAGCTCTATCAACCATAGCGACAACTTGTCTAGCAAGAATCCAAGAGTTTAACCTGAGAAAGTATATATAACAGGTCCCTTTCAAAAATAAAAACTCATACAGACAATTTGTTGTGGGAAGGACCTACTGTACCAACTGTTAATTTTTTCATTAATTTAAAAAGCGGTCTCTAAATGAAAAACTAAGAATGCCAAAAGATCTTAATGACACTCGATTGTTTACGCCTTTATGGGTTATCGTTTGTAATTTCTGCATTTCTGCTCACTGTCACCTTTCTGGTTCTAGAGATCACAGACGGTGCCGTGATATAACGCCGAATTTCCTTGTTCAGTCCTCTTTCACTTTGTGAAAGTCCCAGTCGGCCTTATTTCGCTTTGAGTTTATAAATACACGGAAAGAACTGAATAGTCACCAATTGCAAAATTTTGAGTTGCAAATCACGAATTATATATTTTTCGCAAATCACGACGATTTTGTCTTGAATTGATACACAAATTCCCAATTCGACATTGAAAACGGCGAAAAATATTAATTTTTGTTTGTTGAATATTACGATTAGAAGAACATATTAATTCGAGCTTCATTTATTGTGATTTGCGACATTTTTTACCACCACTGAATGATGAATCAACAAAATCTTAATTATAATAATTTCGCACATGGAAATTAAAAACGTAAATTGACGTAGAGAAGTCGTAAATTGCAAAATATGAATTGCAAATTGATAAAAATAAGTGGCAATTAACGATTAAGAATTTGTAGATTACAACTACTGAAGTAGTAAATCAACCACTGTTGCAATTTACTAAGGGATGAAATCGTGTTTGCAACAGAAAAGTGGTAATTTACAATATTTTTTTTACATTTCACAACCACAGTAATATCAAATTGATAACTATTTGTGTCAAATTGCGATCGGTTATGGCAATATGTACTTATTTCATGCCCGATCGCAGAATTTGAAAAAATAGCAGTAAGAAATTCATGCGAATTTTGAACTTTTTTTTAGAATTTAGTTATAGTTAAAGTAACAGTTACCTGCTTATATTTCTGCAAATTTGAAATACATATACTAAAAGTTCTCAGCCATTCTGAAAACATTTTTGCTTCGGCTTTATTTCTCAAATTCGCCTGTATTGCGCTTTCCTCGTATTTCATGGTACCGCACACATTAGTGGCTCAAATATTCAATTCCTAAACGATTGTTACACTAAACACGTCATTTAAAAAAAAAAATATTTATCGCAACAGGTCCGGAGGGATCCTGCGCCTAGCTTCTCAAGACAGTTTATACTCTCGGATGTTTGTCAGGCGCTCGCGAAAGATGGCGCAGTGGAAAAAAAACCCTAAATTGGAATTTATTCGTCATTTAATTGTATTAAAATCTTTTTGTCGGCTTTTAAGTTCGATCCTTAAACAAAACATGCGTAACGTGTATATACAGATGACGAAGTAATCGAAAGACCATCAGAAATTGGCATTCTCCCCACCAGAATTACGCTCCTTTCCCTCTCTATAGTGCAGCTACCACCTGCAACTAGAGCTATTGTTTACAAAAGTTACTCGTGTGTTTATTTACTACTATTGATTGTTGTACGAATATTTGCGGGACCTCCAGCTATTTGCTATTCGCATATTTCAATTCGCAAACACACAACACAACAAGAGTTTGCGTCGCAAATTGGGATATCGTTTTTCTCTCATATTTGCCGTTCTACTCGAGTTAATTGTGCTATCCCCGAGGACGATCCGCAATATGTGTTTATGTTCGAAGGGAATATGATAAATTTATGATAATCGATATTCCGAGATAAAGAGGCAACCTGTTATTTTCTTAAGGGAAGACCTCGTGAGTATAATGACTTGTGTACAGCGTATATGTGCATGTATGATATAGGATACCCTCTGGCGGGGTATGGGCTTGGGCTTCCGGGACAATGCAATAAGAATGAAACTAATGTAAGTCGTGTTCACTGGATCGGTGTGGGTTTGATTGATGTGGAAGGAAATATTCGGGAGGAAGTTTTCCGGGATTAATGATGCCAAATAATTGGATTGACGATGTAATGGTGGCTTCGTTCCGTTATTTGCCACAGGATCTAAGGCACTTGTATAGCAGCAGCAGATTTCCATTGTCATTGCCCGTCTGAGATAGATGATGCTGGAGTTCAAGTGCAGTGAATTACTTTTCGGATAGCCCACAATAGCACTTAATCAACCACATAAAAAAAAACACCCCTCTGCTCCTTGCCACCTTCGTTTTATTCGAAACCAAAATCTAGCACTCTTTAATGATAGTTGCATTAATCTCATACGAGCACATTCTTTCCATCTTCTTGTTGGGCAACTGGGAAAGCACACCTCCGTACAGCGTGTACAACGAGTTGGGTGAGTAGAAGAACTTCAGGAATAACGAATCGGGATCGACGTACAAATTTTTTACCACATAGATGCCCACTGGCATTGGGCATTTCAAGGAAAAGTTACCACTCTCTGGATGAACGAACATCGAAGTCAACTCTCGAAAGAGCCTCATACGCTTGGCAAACCTAAGAAAATCACATGCCTTGATGGTCCCGTTGTAGTGCAACTTGTGGTAACTGTCACTGCGTTGTGTTAGTTTTAAATGCCAATATGGAAGGGTGATTTCCTTGTGCACATTCGTCAGCGAGAATATTGTATCGTTGCTGCTGACTGACATGTTAAATCGGTAGTTTGGTGTATCTGTTGTTTTGTACGAAAGCAGATTCAGCTTGTAACACGACTGACGCGGCACACACAATGGCAGAGGAAATAATCTCCTTAATTAACTTGGACAATATTTTGATGTAGTTCGATGGAACGGCAATTACTCACCTGCACCGCCACATGAATGAAGCCGAGATGAAGGAGGATCTGCAGGACGCCTAAGCCGAGTGCCTTGGACATAACTGATAGGCGGTGTATGGCTGAGAGTAGGCAAAGTTAACCGAACGATTGTGTGCCAAACGGGAAATGGGCACTGAGTTCTAAATGCACAATGGAGCACACAAAAGCCGCACTAACGAGGTTATAATTTTCGATTGGATTTCACCGATTGTAGGATAGATAGTTGAACTGCGTTTGGGGGCATAATTTTTCATTTGAGGGGTATGATTTGATTTTCGCACAGTCTTTGGCATACAAGTGTTTGGCTGATGAAGTTCGCATTAAAATTTTGGCCAAACCACGAGGTGAACTTGAATAAATACGCCACTTTTTGCACAGGCATTTCTCTGCTAACCATACGTGGTTGGTGAATGATTGTGCATTCAACGCTTTGTGGTTTGAATAGACGTAATATTTCGCTGGTGGCAGGCAAAGCACCACCTTACAGGCTGAAAATGCTCCCGTTAGTTGGGGAAAAGCATAGGCGCAATTTTCTCCGGTGAGTTCTAAGCACTGCATATTGTTTGCATTACCTTCCTGTATGCTTTCGTATAAGTTTCCTTCATGCATTTGCGCAAGCTTCCTCATTGCATTCGCGTTAGCTTCGTCTTTAGCTTTGAATTTGTTCTTCCACGTAGAATTGATCGAGTCTCAAAATTTGACATGAAAAGTGGCATGTGTAATCGTAGTTTCAGTCTTTTTGCCTTTAGAAATCTCTGTTACGTCAATGATTTCATACGAAATACATGCATCGGTTGGGATTCTTCGAGGAACTCACCGGCGAATCGGCTTATTTATTGGGAAAAAAAGAGATGTTGGCAGTAGGTGCGGAGTGGGTGCATTTTTTTAGACTTATTTCCGATAAAATGTTTTTCAAAAGGCATTATTTCCCTGAGTTGCTCAGCGCAGAACATTCTCACTACTCACTCTCATTAAAATCACTACATTTTGGCAACTCTGTCGGAGCAAAAATACAGCCGCAGCATCTTAGTCCTGTGATCTGTAAGTGCCCTGGATATACAGGCTGATCTGTTTAGAGCCAAGAGCCAAATTGCTCTCTACTCGTTGTTTTGCGAATTCCGTCTTTTTCTGTCATCGATTTAAGTCGAGTACGCAAATTAAGTTACTCGTTACTTGTTATCAACTCAGTATTCTGAGTTTTGATGAGAACTTTCCTAGACGCGTTGCGAATGCATTAATTTCAAATCCATAAATGGAATTACCTACTCGTTGGTTAATTGATGTTAACTCGATATTTTGTGAAATATTTTTTCCACCATTTCCAAGTATGGTTGTGCGGAGGTTATCGATTTAAATCGAGTACCAAAATTAAATTACTCGTTACTCGTTACTTTGGGATAACTTTATTTTTTGTTTGTAATTTTTAATTGAAACGTGTCTAGACGTTGTGCAAATGCATTCATTTAAGATTAAGTCTATTAATGGAAATACTCGTTGGTTAATTGTTGTCGCTATTTTGTGATTTCCTTTTTTTAATGTAATTTACGGCGAGAACTCATATAGACTTTGTACGGTTTTTATCGATTTAAATCAAGTACGCAGATTTTCATTTCATTTCATTTTCATTTTCACTAGTTAATGTTTTTTTCTTAGAAGGTGCCTAGACGGGGTACAAATGCGTTCATTTTAGTTGAGGTATATTTATGGAATTACTCGATGTTTTATTGCTCTTAGCTTGATATTTTGCGAATTAGTTTTTTACGCAAAAGACGCAAATTTATTAAACTACTCATCACTCGTTATTCTTTGATTGTTTTCTTCTTGTGTGGTTTTTGATAAGAACCTGCCTCGATGTTTCGATCGAATTTAATCAAGCCTACAAATAGAACTACTCGTTACTCGCTGTTTGCGAATTGTTTTCATTTTTCAATAAGACGTATTTTTACTCGTCTTTTGTGCAATAACAATAACAATTTCAAAAATCGACTATATAAATGACATTACTCGTTACTCGTTATTTTGCAATTTGACGTGCAAGTGCACCTTGATTGTGTGTCATATACGGTATAAACTGAGGTGGTAAATATCTCTTCACCTGTAAAGAGAATGCAAATGTTGGTTAATAATGTCACATTCCTCGGACGATATTGGCCAAAATATTTGCACCTATAAAAGTTCCGTCTGATACGTGCTCATTTGGTCAATTAATGACAAAGCGCAAGGTTAACTCCTTTAACAGTCAGAATTTATAACAACAAGGGAAGTCTTCTGATGAACGAGTAGACTTATTCGAAATGGCTGTTATCACAGTCGACATAATCGATTTAAATTTCATGCATCAATTTGGCGGATTTTACCAAATAAATATTTGAAAAACGACTGCCTTGTATTTACGTAATCATATTGAGCAATTCATTTCAATACTTTGTCACTCCGATTTCATCTACCAGAGGACACCTTTGTCTGCAATTATTTTTCACATTTCATTCTAATTAGAGTGCAACACATTGTTTACCTCTAGCATGCACAACATTATGAGTATGAATCTGTCAGAAGTCCTTGACTACCCCTAATGGTATAACCATAACGTCAGACTGAGCAAAGACAGTAATGTGCTCTGCAAAGAAGGGGGTGCAAAGACAACACCAAGCAAGGCATGGAAAAAAAATCAATGTTCAGTCAAAAGGACGAACAAACACAATAAGTGCAGTGAACAAGGAATGTTTTTAAAATTTTGCTCATTTTTCGTTCACCTTGGTTTAAGTTCTTATTGTGTTAAATTTCTTTTTTTTCTGTCAAATGGCAGTCGCATTTGTACATAACGATAAAAGCAAAGCACTCGTAGGACAAAACTTTTAAAGCTGACTACTTGTGTTCGCTTTATTCTTTGAACTAGGTCAATATTGTTTTAATGTACCAGCTATGACCACGGAACGTTTCACTAGAAGCCGGTCCCATTCCAGATATGGCTTACAGAGCACGTGAACACTAAAAAAAGAATATATTTCCTTTTGCGGAATTATTATCATCATTGGTCGGGTGGGCGGTCGGTCGGTCGGTCGTCCCCACTTGGCACATGTTTGCTCCGCAAATACACCATCTCTATGTTTAAATAATCCTTACCACGACTATCTATTTGAGTGTATACCGTATATAGTTCTCGTGGAGGCGGTGTGCTGACGGTCATAGCAAGTGGGGGCGAAGCTTCATCTTGAAATCAATACCACACCGAGGCACATTCTTCAAATGCGAATCGGTTTAACGACGGACATTATTTCTCTACTTGAACAGATTGACTGCACTTTGTGCGATATTATTGTTTGATTGAATTTCAATCGAACGATGGTAATCTATCAAATTGATTTTAAATTCTATTTTAATTGCCATCAGACCGGCGCGGCAGGTGGTCTACTATTTTAAACAGTGTGGCACTCGCACATGAATTATGCATACGCGACTATCGGTGTAAGTTTGCAGATTTGAATTTCCAATTGAAATTCTGTGATTTTGCGGACAAGGACGGGAATAGGGCGGTTCGTGTTCTACACACAATCTTTGCAAAACGAACCCATTAATCGCAGTTGTAATCCAATGGTCATTGTAGCGGATTATTGGGGGTATTACATGTGGCGAGCGTGCGATAAGGAAATTGATTGTTTTGAAAATTCGTTTGGTCAGACGGGATAATCATATTAATGAAATTGGATTTGCCTGCATATGACGTATATTATTGATGTGTAGTCAAAATTGTGACAAATTCGCCCACGAACGTGAAAGGGTTCAAAATGAAACGAACTTATGCAGGCAGGCATGTCGAACTAAGCACGATGGAGCCATCATCTGATGGAAATTGTAGCTTGGCATGTTTTTGGTGGAATTTTTAATTTGACTGAATTAGATGGTGTGAATGTACCACCATGCCGAAATATATACCTAACGCAACAATTTTAAAGTCCAGAAAGATAGCGAATGCTAATTGAATTGTACTAAAACTTTCTGATGGACAAGCTAGTCTCACAACTTTGGGTGGTATTGAGATGACTAGTATTCAAATTGTGACAATTTGCACGCATCTTTGGCATTGATTATGAAAAAGGAAAAGCTGACTCTTATCTGTATATGAAGAGAACAACGCCCGCCTAAATTAATAGCCCTGCAGGCTTTATTTTTTTTTTTTTTGACCTTTTATTTCCCATCTGTTGCGTTTTGGGTTTTTCAAAATTTGCTTTTGGATAACACTACAGCCAAACGCTTTTAGCCGCTTGGGTAGTCTATTTAGTGTAGATGCTAATCGTGAGGTACGCATCAATATCCGATAACTTGTACAGCTTAGCCCCCATTAACTTATATATCTCTGGAAAATAGGTAAGTTGCTTGGCGATGTAAACTTGATAAAGAAACAATTTTTTTTTTTTTTTTTCCACATAAACCCAAAAGCACGTACAAGTTCAGTCTTATTAAAAACTTTGATTTCCAAACTTTTTCACTATAGCCGTTTGTTCACATATATTCACAGATATTTTTTTAAATTATCAGTCCTCGGAAGGTCTGCTTATGTTTAGTTTGAATTCATGTGTCAATCGATAAGTATTAGGAACCCGCTTAAAGGGTTCGGGGGGCATTTACAAAAACACCTCTTGAATGGCTTGTACTTCTTAACGTGTAAGGTTATGAATCAATGAAGTCAAAGTAAAGGTGTCCCCTAAAAACTGGGAGGGGGGTATTGCAGCACTTGGATTGATTAAATTTTAAGAGTGCTGAGGTACATCTTTCGTCATTGGTATTGTAAAGTTATTTTATTAACTTTTTACAACCACAAAAATTCTTCTTCCCTACAAATGATTGTATATACCCTCATTGAATGCCCCCCTAAAAGGGGCTGTCGGGCAAAAATATCAACATCTTTTGATACTTGTACTTGTCCAATTGTTTTCTGTAAGCTATTCCCATGTAATATTAAATTTCCCTGTGGTAAGCGATATGGAAGAAATGCTTAAAAAAAGGCCCCTCAAAGAGGGGGTCACTTTGAAAATTTTCGAAGCACCGATTATATTTTTTCAGACCCACACTTACGCCGAAAGTTTAAAATTAACGCCGATAAATATTCATTAGTATAAAAAGAAGACCGACGTTCATTTAAAAACATTTTGCACAGTTCTATATGAATTCCTGATTATAGCAGTGCCTTCCCAGCAGAGGTTCAGCCAAACGCAGAAGCAGCTGTAATGGTGTCAATGATGATAAACACGACACAGTGGCGACGCGTACTATTGTTCATTTCTTTCATGAACGCCTAACTTTTAGAGAATAAATATTAACAATTCAAAAAATGGTTGCACTTGTCCTCTAAGTTTTAACTACGTACAGACTAGTCCTAGTGTATTTCCCAACTCGTGCCACCCTCTCGAGAACTTGAGCCAAATCGTAATTCACACAAAATGAAATACTAACCAGTGACAGCAATACTTTCCACTCATTCCGGTGCAACATCAAAATTAAAAAACTTTCCAATATCCGCTTATCCCCTAAGTCCTAACCAAACTTCAGTAAATTGCTTAGTGTATTTCCCATATCCCAACTCGTACCAGACAACTAGAAAAACTACCCTGCTAGACTGCGACCGCTACACGAGCGAAAAAAATACTTTCCATTTCCACTCATTCGACCGTCAACTCGTTCAGATGAGTTGGAAACGAAATGTATTCATCAAAAAAAAAAAAAAATAAATAAATAAATAAATCTATAAAAAAAAGTATCCCGGTCCCAATATTTCGTTCAGCGCAGTTGTAAACGAAATCAACTATGACTATGGGTTTGTGTGGGGTTCGTGTGGTGCTTGGGTTTCTGGTTTGAGTTGGATGTGATAAAGTAGAAATGAAAGCAAGAGTAATTATGTTGCTTTCACGTTTACTCGTTCCGCAAGGCTATGAACGAAATGCGAAATTTGTGTAGGATTTTTTGGGTTTATAGGATATTCTGGGAGGGACAACGCCATTAAAATATTTTTTAACAAATCAAGGCTTAGTGTAGAAGTAAACAAAATTTAAGAAAAAAAATCGAGTGAACCTTACGCCTACACTTTTTACTCACGCGTCGCCAGTGCCAAAACATATAGATTAGATAGCCATATTTGTTGAGAGCCATACATCAACAAAAGTTATTTCTGCCACCGAAATTAAATCGCAGCCATCGCAGAAAGACCAAAGCTTTCACTATAACACAGATCCCTGGTCAATTTCGCTTCGAATGCATTTTCTGCGTCAATATCAAATCATAAACGTAGTGAATTGAACCAAATTTTACAGAAATGAACAGCGCAAAAATTGCCATAATAAAACATCCCATACGCAATATCTTCGTATAACCATAGAACAAATCAAACAAACTCTACATTCAAGCTATAAAGTCAAACCGCTAAAACAACATGTTTGAATATCCTTTTTGCTAGCACAATGCCGAAACCATCTCCAACTATTTATAGGCACATGCGATAATGAATTCCATTTCCCAGAACTCCCACCTATGCACACTCGTAAACTTCACTACCTATACTGAAATGCGAAACAATTGGTGTATAACGCCCACGCACACACGAGCAAATAAAACAGGAAAATTGTCAACAAAAAGCGACGTTATCACTATTTCCGTCCGGAACATTTATGCCGCATTCCCCGGTAGACTTTTCCGTATACGAAAAAGATAAACGACAGGACGACAAGTGTTTTCTATTCAAATCGACTGTGAGTGTGAGAGTGAGTGTGCTCTGTATCCTGAGTGCTGGTATTATTTCTGTTCAGAATTAAATTGCCAATAATACTCCATTTTGTGGTTGTTGCTTTTGTTTCTTATACACAATGAACAGGTTGAAGTTTCACTCTATGCGTAAGGATGAAGGACAAACAGCAAATGTTTTCTCAATTAAAACTTTGTGTGGTTTGATTCTTGACTTAAAAACTTCCAACTCGAGGTGGTATGCAAAACTTTCCACATTGTCTTTAGTAGGGATAGTGCTGCTACTTTTTCATATAGGGTAAATTTGTTTTTGGTTTTTAACGAATGCAGTAGGAACTACTTTAAGCCAGTCATGCAAGACTAATGAGATATGGCGAAAGTTTATAATAAAATGGCTCCAATTTGTAAGTTATTTCTATTTTGGTACTTGACGCAAAATGTTACTGCATTGAAGTGTCCTTAAATAGATACATAAAAATAAAATGGAATCCTGAAGAGAAAAAAATGGAGAAAAGAAAGCTCTACATAGTGTGTAAAACTTTTTCCTATATGTTTCTCCTTTTTTCCTTCCCTTAATGTACCTCTATAGCATAATTTCCTCGTAAATTCTGACTGACGAAACCTAAAGGTCAATATTCATTTTTTTTTTTTTTTATGAATAGAAGAGGCATCGGAACAAATTTTGGAATACTAAAAAAAGAATTTCGAAGATTCGAGATTTCTATCAAAATTTGTTTTTTTTTTTTTTAATTGGCAACGCTGTTTCTGGTGACAGTCGATTTGGCAGCTGACAGATGATTTCTGCTGAATATTTTGGAAATGGTTCGGTTCGCCATTCTAACCAGGTCCCATATAAGGCTTCATTCGAACCAGAGCAGAAATCATCTGTCAGCTGTCAAATTGATTGAATTGACTTTGACTGAAGACAGTGTTGCCAATTTTAAAAACAAAACTCTAAGAAAAGCTTGTCGATAACTTCAATTGGTCACATTTAGGTCGATTTTAAACATGAGTTACAACTGGTCAGATCTGAAGCTTAAGATACCAGTTTGCCTCTCTGAATGATTCAAAAGCCTAAATATGCCTGGAATATTATTGAAAATCCTGCCCGCCTGTGGCGTTGATCATTCGTTAGCTTTGTACATAAGACCCTTTCTAAAGCTTCTACGTTGACCCTGTTTATGAAGTGGAACGGTTTTTTTAAGTGAACAAGTGAGTTCAAACAGTCACTTCTGCGTCTTTGAAATAATGAAGAAATTCCTCAAGGGTTCTGAGTAGGTTACATTTCCAGAAACTGCTCCAATTCCAAACAAAAGTGTTTGTTAAAAAAAAAAAATATCCCCGCGATTGACTGCAATTCCCAATATATATAAGTTTCGAACGGAAAAGTTATTGTAAACAAAATCCACGTGTAGCAATTCAAACGGCAAAATTCATACTTGAATACAGAGTTTACAGTCAAGCCTCCAATAAAAGCACAACCCTTCCTACTTTTCATTTACAAAACCGCTTTGCCAGCGTCCTAATGGTTTAGCAATTAATTGAAGGACTTTTCCCGGGCAAGCGGTTAACATCAAAGGATATTATAGCTCTAATTGATGTTGATGGCGGCGTCCGTTCGTAACGCTTTCGTTCATTTAAATAATTTGCTTGTATGCAAACCATTGCCAACTCCTAATAGCAAACATATTTCAGCCTCAACTGACCTTATTCCGTTTTTCAATTAACTTATCTCAATCGAGCCTTTTTCGTCGCCCCCCTTTAAACAACCGCAATCCGCTGCTCTCTAAATTTTACCAACAAATATTTTCATTATTTGTAAATTGAATGGGTTCCGCAGAAGCAGCAACACCAAAAAAGAAGGCGGTAAATTTTCTCTTTCAAGTTAAATGAAAGAAAATAGTCGAAGCCTATGGGTAGAAGAAAGGGAAAAACTTTTCAACCGACATAATTAGACTCCGACCAGTGTGAACCTAGGTGTGTATAGGTGCATAGGTGTTCTTGGAAAGTGTTGCACCGCAATTAGGGCGCTCGAAGAGTGGGCGTCCCATCTATGGGTTGTAGAGCAAACGAGAACCCCAAAGGACAATGGACATCCTTTTCGAGTTCTTGCACTGACCTGCATTGTGCATGGCGTGCCAAACAGACAATAACAATATACACTCACGAGAGGACTCTTTCAATATGCTGAATTGCTGACGTGTTCAATTCACATGCTGATGGCGATGGGTGGTCTTTTCCGTGTTTCGTGCCATACAGAAGTACTGCGCTTCCTCTCATGTCAGGGTGTCTAACTCGATTGTTCTCCATGAGATTGGGTGGTATAGAATCGCCCTCGGTCCCCCAACGAGTGAGAAACAAAAGAGGGTGGAGAGCACCAGCCCCTGACACAACACTTTACAATCGTATACCCTCAGCGAATTAGGACGATATGGTTGATTACACAAAAAGCACAGCCCACAATGGAGAGAAACACAATCCAAGTCGATTGTGAAGTCGTGGTTGGGCCTATTTGGGATTCGCCTTTTGTGCGACTTTTCCGCTTCCTTAATCATTGTTCTTTGGCTGCGCCACTCCAAATTATACACTGCTTGATAATTCAGGTACTTCCTTCGGTTCGTTCAACTGTGTGCAAACAGCAGTAGGTGGGTAGGTGCGGCGGATCGATTTTTGTTTGCTTCAGCGATGACAATATTGAAAAATACCTTTATAAGCTGCTTTTCCAAAAGCCAAACAAGTGTACTTAAGGCTTTGTAATGATTAAATCAATGTGAGAAGGAATATTGTCATTCATTTTCAACACCCGACAGAGGTGTGTGTATTTTGGGGTGTTTTGGGGGACATTTTAACTTAAATTCGAATTCTCCGAATTTTGGTTGAAATAAAATATTGAGGCAAGAACGAAACATGCTATCACGTTTCTGTGTTTAGGGAAACTTCCTAGTTCCGACCGTATGGCTGGTTATCGAAAAAGGATGATTCAGTTGGATATAAGAGGGTTTAGAGCTTCTATCAGTGAAGGGGTGAGTAGGTTGACATAAGGAATAACAACCAAGCCTTTTACTATCACTTAGCATTTCAAAGTATGTAATACAAGAATAGAACAGGATATTGGGAGAACGCAAAGGTGTTGAATAACAAGATATTTACAAAGTAGATTCAGATTGACGTCACACTGTGCGTGGATTGAGGATGCCATTTGACTAACGTGTACGTTTAGAGTGCTCATTTTGGAAAGGGGGATATATCGTAGGAAACGTTTACAGGAGATTTTAAAATTGGGTTATATTATAACATACATTATTTCTATAAGCTTTGTAAGAGCTATTGAGGCGAATTTTCCCTAACACCCACAAATTCGATTTTTAAATTACGATGGTTTGTAAGAAATGATGAACTTGCACGACTGAAACTTTTTTATATATTTTATATATTTTAACCGATATATCATATATGGATGGCAGATAAAGTTCATAAGTTCATTTTAGAGGTAAAGGCGAAGCTTGGCGCAGATCCTCTAAACTTTTTTACTGTGTTGAAAATTTTGGAAATCGTCTTCAAGCAATACTGCGTGTATGCTGATTTTGCTAAGGCCTTTGATCGTCTGCAACTTAAACTTTTCATTTTAACATTTTAAAATGGATCGGCAGTTACCTGGCCAATCGCAAGCAATTTGTCAAAAGTGGATCAGTTTTTTCGGATAAAATTCGTTTACCATATTGGGCCTCTTCTTTTTCTTATTTTTATCAATGGTGTCGTTTGGATTCCTAGTTTATGTAAAACTACAACTAGATTTGTCGAGACTAGGTATCCGTAGGCGCAGTGGCTTAGTGGTTAGTGTGTTGGACTACTAAACGAGGGTTCGAGGTTCGAATCCCGCAAAAACCCAAAATTCCAACTTAGGGTTTTTTTCACTGCGTCACCTCTCGCGAACGTCTGACAAACATCCGAGAGTATAACTGTCTTGAAAGAGCTTCTCAATTAGCCGTTTGGAGTCGGCATAAAGTTGTAGATCTCTCCATTCGTTCCAAAAATGAAAAACTCACACAAAACGAATGGTTGTGAGAAGCTAGGCCTAGGGTCCCTCCGGACCTGTTGCGCCAACTATTTGTTTTTTTTAGGTATCCGAACGCGTTGACTAGGCAACTTGAATTGGTTTTGTATTCTCGCTGTCAGCGTTATTGTTGTTTAACTAAAGTCGAAATTTGGCATTTTTATCGAGAGCCTGTTTTTAGCTATCCCTTTTTTAATTCGAAAAGAACTTCGCATATTTTTCAAAAAATGTTATTTCCAAATAATTACATTTAGAATGTAATACTCATCATCTCATCACAACCATATAATAGTGTTATGCGAACTAATGTTTATTAAATATCGTCCGAAAATTATAAATTTGCAGAGTAACTTTAGAAACGCCTCCTTTTTTTTATCTCATTGGCCCTTTTTTCGACTTTGCCGAATTCTGCAGCGGTCACTCGTCACTCTATTTATTTTAGATTTGGCTCTTCGAAATGTCAACTGAGTATGCAGGCAGGATTTTCTTGACTAGATTTGTCGGCTTCCCCGCAATAAACGTCAACTGCAAAAACTATTCACGTGACCACTCTGGGCCAATAAAAACTGAAATACATCTAGTCAGGCAGCTGTCAGACTTACTAAACTAGGAATCCGAATGTCCCCAATGACTTATACACTTTCGTGTCAAACTCAAAAAATCTTTTGTACACAGATGATCTAAAAATTTAGAATTAACTCAGTCACCGGTGCGCTCTTGCGAATTACGGCTGTGTTCGGCAGGTAAAATCAGTACTTCTATTTGTTTTAATTTTTTTAATCGCGCAAATTCGTCGTTTCGGACTTTTGCGGATCTTGCGTAAAGAAAAATTGTTACTTAACTTTTATAATTTTTCATTTATCATTATGTTTTTATTAATTTAATATTTTTTTTATTTTTTTATGTTAATATGTTAAATAAAAATGTTGTGCTTACTTTGAGGACTGTTTAATACTAAAAAAATAAATAATTATTTATTAGAAATCCTTCCTTATGTTGCAGGGAAAAAAGTAGAACTATATGTATTACACAAAGCTTTAAAATCGAAGATTGATAAGCTTATTAGCGGCAGTCAATAACCTTAGTTTTCTAGGGTAAAAGAGCGTTTTTTTAAGAGTCGATATGAAATGAATGAATATACTTATTCCGCCTACCAACTTCATTCAGTAGAGCAGTGTTCCCAGACTTTGAAGACTGTTTTCCGATTTTTTTTTTTTTTTCAGCAAATGTGTTAGTTTTCCCATAAAATTCGAAAAAGAAGATTCCCCTTTTTTCCCCCAAGTAAAATTTGCATTCATTTTTATATTAAAAAAAATTAAAACTATAAGCCATTTTTATTAACAAGCTAAAAATATGCATTTAACATCAAAATTATTTAATTTTCTATTAGACATTATATCTGAATGATTGACTTCATTCGGATAAATAAAAACTTCTTACGTAGACGATCGATGGGCTGTTTTCTATCACTTTTGATGTGAACATTTCATTCTGAGTAAACCTTGAAATTTATTTGTAATGAAAATGCGTTTAAATTTGACTTTTATGTTACTTTAAGTGTCACAGTGATTTGCGATTTGTTCGACCCTCAAAAAGCGCTCAAGTTGTCGATTTTCCCTTCAATCTGGGATCACTGCAGTCGAACTACTTAATGCAGGTCCTATTTTCAGTTATACGTATTTCGTATTCGGAACATGCATTCCTGAGATGTCACCACTCAATTTATTAGGGCTGAGAAGTCGAGCGTGCTGTGTTGCGAAAACAAGTTCTAAATATTTTATAGCAGACAGTGACAGCCCGCAACCCCCCTGTTACTTCCACCGTGTTTGGCACACAAGTACGATTGAGAACACGCTTTTTAATTTGTGTTCTACAGTGTTTAGTAAGCTGTACAGAGACCGCTTGACCTTGCTCATATAATCACATTTATTTTTGACAAACACCTTACAATTCCTGTGCCTTGTGAGAAGCTAGGCCGAGGGTCCTTTGGACTTATTTTTTACTGTTCTGTTCGAGGGAACAAAAACTTGTTGGAATTATAGTTATTTCGAACTGCACTACTAACTCAACATCAGATTCTTTCAAGTGAGTCTCTCGCAAATGCTTTAAATCGGTCCCAATGTCTGCTCCACGATGATGATGCTTATAGGCGTTTGGGAAGATCGCTTTTTTTAAAAGGTTGTGAAAAGTGAGCCAGGTTTATCGTAAAAATAAAACCCGACCAGCCACATTTTCCAAAACCATAAATACTCGATCTGTACACACCACAGGCTTCATGCTCAAATTCTTGTACTAATTATAAAAACTAAAAAATAATAAACACAAATAGAAAAGCAATAAATAAAATCGATTGCAGTTCCAAATGAGCCCCCAATTCATAAAAGGGCATTCCAACTTTTTTACACAGATGTCTCAGCTCGTTATAACTTATAACCCCTCCCAACAACAAAAAATAGGATAATGACGTACGCACGATGATAAACGATTTCTTAACCTTTCAACTTTAGCACGCAACTCAACAGCATCTATGTTAAAAATTGTCGGTCCTACAACAAAAAAAAATAAAATAACTGCAATTAGCGTAACAAGTTGCAGACTTTTTGCGAACTTTTAATGTCACTCAATTAAGTCTCGTCCCATGAGAACGTACAGAAGCTGAAGGAGGAGATGAGTCCTGCCGCCTAAATGACTTTCCATCCACCCGCCCCCTTCGGAGAGTATTACGAAGGTAATCCTAAACTTTGGTTAGAAGAATTTTAATTTCCCAGATGAATATTCATTTCGTATGAATTTTTGTGGAACAAACAAAAGTGCTCCCCCGCGAAAAAAAGGAATTTTAATTGAATTGTGATATGCAAAGTTTTGGCAGGCACCTATTCCTAAAAAACGTCAAATTAATAAACATGTGAATATGAAGGGAGCAGATGCTTAACAAGTTATGCACTGAATAGTTGAGAGTTGGTTCAACTTTTTTAATGGAAATATTTCCACAACCAGAACTGAATAAGATACTTATCAAGTGCAAACGCACTCATGCCGCCTTCGTCTACAAGCAGCCATTTACATTCACAGCTGGAAGCAAGTACCAAACTGTCTTGTTTATAATTATTTAAATGGATTCCCATTATCGATCGCGAGATTGCCCTACTAATGCCACTACATTGAGCATTATCCCTCTCAAATTGCCAGCAACAACAAATCCAATTTTCCCAATCCGACAGAAAAAGGATTCGTCCTCACCGCTGCTATATCAGGAATAGAAACAATTAAATCCCACTGCTGTGGGTCCATAAACTGGAAGACATTACTGCGGTGATAATTAAGAATACAGCAAAGTCCCTCTTTGATGATGATGTCGGCAGGGGTGTTTAGTGGTCTCGAAGGACTCTCTCTGGCCGACGAAAAGTTTTTCAATTCGAAAATTATACATCCAGCTGCATGAATGGTTTCATTTTCATTTTAACAGAGGGAAACGGTTAAGCAGCACGCACCTTTAATTCGGCAGTTAAGAGGGGACAAACAAATTCAACAACCCGATTACAATTTGCAAATTTTACTAACTTTGTCCGAAAAACAAAGGACGTCGTCCGCTCTGTATCCATAATAGAAGAGACTGTCTCCAGTTACAGGAAGTTCCATTCAAACTTCGACACCCTTTCTCGCAGCTGACATCAAGTATTAGATTAAATTTCGTCAAAGTTTCTTTGTACATCTCCATTTTGTAACGACAACCGGAGGACCCATCGAAAGGGGATTCAAAACACATCCATTGTTAAATATTTCATGAATTGAAGTGACGCAGATAGATGAGCAAGGTCAGCGAGTAATGGCCTCACCCCTTTTGCAATTATTTCCAGTTTAGACGTTGGCCGGTCGTTCGCTTGTAAATAAATCCTACTGAATACGGGACTATGGGATATTAATATTTGATGCATCTGCAAATGGCGGTATCAAAGGAGTAAAGGAGTATCTACCCAGATAGAGAGAAACAGCGTTAAAAAGATAACCTGGAACGACCATGACATCTCTCACCGGGAGGGCTATATATGTATGCTGACAAACTGAAGGGCCCAAGCCTTATACAAATTCAATGACTTCTCCCTTTGTGCTTATACCCCACCTCGCTGTGCGGATAGTGTTTGTTAATAGTTAACCTGCGGGACACTCCATTCCGAAGGAAAGACTATTATTGTCCTGCTTCCTAATGACATTTCTTTGGAGCGGCAGCAAAACAAAAAAGGATATTCCCTTGAAAGCTTTCGAAAAGTCCATATGTGAGTGAAGGTATCTATTACCGTTTCATCTTCGGTAACAGAAAAACATTAGACGTGACACCAGACAAGGGACCGAAAACACACACAAAAACGGAAGAGCGCACTGAATTGGAATGGAAATTGCTTTCACGGCGAATGCCAACCACACAGTGAAGTACTTACCTTGCCACAGGCAGGGATATCACCGGTGATGGAATATGATATCCATTTGCAATGAAACTCCAATAATCGAAATGTCGATTCATTTTTCATGAAATCGCTTACGCTGGAAACTGTTTTGGTTTATCATGTCTTTGGGATAGTTTTCAGGTGTAGGTGTTTGACAAAACTGCTGGGTGTTGTTGCGGCGCCATTTTCTTAGGTGTCAACTGTCTTGAAGATGGGAAATCATTAAGAAGAGTTTGATGTATTACCGTTGAGGACATTTTCCGAAAAGTTGGTCATGAGTGACGATGCCTATTAGGAGGGATATCTCAGAAGGACTGATCAGTCAACGACATTTTCACTATTACAAGAATACCACTTATCACTTATGGCTAATGGATGAGTTTTGAGTGTTTTTGGGTAGTGTTGGGTAGGACACGTATTTAGAATGAGTGAGAATGAGAAATGGTACAATGTCTCACCTAAAATGAGGTGTTGCTCTTGATCTTATCAAATGAGTGTTCATCGACGTGACAAATTTTAAAGGTGGTATTCATTTTGAGGTGTTGGGACATTTTAATCGGTTGTATGGGACATTTGTCTTAACTCATGTATGAGTAAACACAACACCATTTTGGGGTGCATGGGTTCAGAGATTTTGCCCATGAGGGGCCGACTTACTCAGCCTTTGAGTTAGAAATTGTATGACACAACCTTTGGCCTATAGCTTTTATTTTACTTTTATTTATGAGCATTTGTACACCTTGAGATGTGGCATTATAGATGACACCTTTGGCTTGTTAAGTTCAAATTATAATTAAAAGGAGATGGATGGCAACCCGAACTGATCTCGTTGACAAAGATCTGCATTACTGGACAGCGGATAACGACAAAACATGTCCCATATTTCAATCGCGACATTTCGCAATGCAACTATGAAAACGGGACTAAATTTCATGCAGTAGATTTTAGATTTATCCCGGACAAATACCTTACAGTCGATAAAAACTGACAGTTTGTGTGTAGTAACGATGTTGATGGCATTTGCGTTGATATTAGTAATGATTATAATGCCGACCTTCACTCCTTTAATACAGAAACGTACTGAAGCCAGTGATCCTAGACTGAGGGGAAAAGCGCCAATTTTGGTGTTTTTATAATGAAAATTTGTAAAACGAGGGACAACCTTTTAAAGAGAGGAACAAATCGAAAATCTCTGTGAAACTTAAAATTGTTTGAAAGTAAAATTAAAACGCAAACAAACTTCAAAGTTTGGTCAAAATGAAATGTTCACATCAAACGTGAAAAAAAAAACAGCCCATCGAACGTTTACGTAAGAATTTGTGCGTTTCTGGACGCATTCACTCGTTTTCATACTATCTCTATATATTTAAAAATCAATTGCTGTGCGTTAGTCGGGTAAAGGCTCCAGAACGGCTCTACCGATTTGAATGATTTTTGTGTTGTTTTGTTCGTCTGGAATCAGGGATGGTTAAGGAAAAAAGAAAAGTCGGAAAATTGTCAACATGTGGCGCTGTAGGCGTATATTTCGTTTTTCAGTAAAATTCAATTTCTGCCTTCAATTATAGTATATAATAATTCGATAACCACTGGGACAATTTTCATGATTCTTCTTTTGTTTTGTTCGTATTGTTGTATTCATGTTTAGACGGTCTTAAAAGAAGGGACTATTTTGAGCCCGATAGGTGGCGCTGTTGTCCATCTCCGAAACCACTCAATCGAATTCAATTAAATTTCTGTAAGTTCTCTGTAAGACCAAACTTCAGTTTACTCCTCGGATCCAGCGTGCCCAGATAAGTACTTACCTTAAGAATTAGTTTGAAAAAATAAAAAATATGTTTTTTATGTCCAAAACTATCCTATTTTTCAAGTTGCAACCAACCATACGCACACACCCACAAAATTTCATTCAAACCGGTTGAGTATGGTTTAGGAGTCGAGAGCGGTGGCGTTGTGATGGCGACAGGCCAATTTCCGCCCTCACGCCGGCATTTCCGTCTCCTTCGAATCGAATTTACTTCCAAGTCGCGCCAATTGATGTTTCACATTACAAATTGGAAAACAGTCTTCAAAGTCTGGGAAGACTGGCTGAGGCCTCAGTAGTATTCAGTACTTTTTTAGTTTTCAAGCTCAGAAAGGCTCTCAGGAGCGGCGCTCGGCGGACAATCCGCGAGGTTCTCTTTTTAACCTTTTTAACCTGACATTCAAGCAACAATTGCTAAAGCAAATTTAATTTGATTAATATTCTAGACCTTAAAAAAGATTCTTCATAAAATGGTCTGTTCCGTTTAGCAACAGTTCACAGCAATTACCCCATCCAAATAAGGCTCCAGTGCATTCTTTGGTTGCTGTCACGTATGCCAATGCCAATTAACAGAATAAATGCCTTCTGCAGCTCAAAAAATTTCCAAAAATAATCTAGCACAGCGCAACTTATTTCCACAGCTCAATTAAAGTTAATTTCAACTTACAAACAGCGACACAAAAAATCCATTAATTTCGCCTTAGCTCGGCGAGCAACCAGATGACATCCTCCGTCACGGAAATGCAAAAGCGAATTAGGATTGCCTGTCACAGGCAATTAACAAATCTGTTGCCTCTTGTGATTGTCCTTGTTTCACTTTTGCCGGCCGAACAAATTTTGTAGGCCATTTCCGCGAAAACTTTTCCGTGTCGTCTTGTCCTTCGGCCAAATGGTTCAGAAAAATAATCTCCCCAATGGTAATGGAATGTCAGGGGCACTTAAAAAAAAGTAATATAACTTGAAAATTAAAAACAAGTATCCAGAATCCAGTGTTGAAAACTCTCCACACCCCCACCCCTTGGCACATGAGTCTACTTGCAGTTTACTGACTCCTCATTCATTCGTCTTTCAAGATGACTACGACACTCCTACGTGCTGCCACACAGGTTCCAAGTTCTAACATTAAGTTGTCTCCGCCAGTCATTTAGTGTTGCTGATGACCGAGGTGTACTCGTCGTTACTGCGGAACTTGCGAATGGCGGGAGGGGGGGGGATTCGTATCCTATCCCTGTGTAAAGTTTGTGGCGCCTTGTTACACTGGTGGACTGTGCTCCGTCTTATCAATTTCAGTTTGTTTACTGCGGCATAATCTACTCAAACCTGCGTAGCATATTGGCAGGACAGCATTCTGAAAGTCAACTGTGTTTTATTGACGAGGCTCATTTAATTTAATAATCCTTGTTGGTGTGGTAGTCTGTGTACTTCGTTCTATGTACTCAGCTTTAATGATTTAAAAATTTGCGAGTATTCTATTTGGGGTTCTGTTTGGGGTCGCTGAGGTCAGTTGAAATATTAGTTATCACTAGGAATGTACTTTAAAATGTCCCTCGGCAAATTAATTTTTCTTTTGAAAAATTGAGAGTATGAGTGAGAGATTACCTTTTGGTTTTGACGGCAAGTAATTTGTTTGTTTTATATGTTAAATAAGTAGAAAAGATTCAAGTTCTTCGTTCTCTTAAAGATAAATAGTTAGCACTGCGGGGTGCTTTGCTACAGTTCAATAGGGTTTGGAGGTGGAAGCGTTTCAAATGAAGATAAATTACTTCTCTTGTAGCGTTTTGGGTCTTGTAATGGAGATCAAGTGACAAGTGCTGGTATTTAATTTTTATTAACTGTATTTTTTTTTATAGGCGATTTAGGAAGGTGGGTTGCTTGCTGGGTGGACCTTTGAAAGAGGAAAATTATATTGCGCATTTGTGTAGCAACAAACAAGATTGTACAAAATTTATTTCCAGTCGTATATTTAAAGCCTAGTACGCAGCTGTTCTGGAACGAAAATCCCATACAAAAGTGACACAACGAAATCATGAATGAAAATTATCGTTCTCCTTTTCATTTCAAAGTACACAGCTGCGAAATGCGGCGAAAATGTGGATAATTGTGATAGATTTGTTGGTACAATTCTCCACTCTCTTTTTCGCACACGTTTATTATCCGGGACGTTGAAATTGAAATTTCTTTATTAAGACTTCCTTTATATAACAGTTAAATAGTATACAATTTTCTTTTTTTCGGTTTGATAGGTAAGAGAGGCTGTATGAGTATGGCCATCTCATTTGATTACGTTATACATAGTATATGATTAAATGCCCACATGGCTTCAGTTTTTCTTTTATTATTATTAAAAGAGGTATATTGCTCTTGCTTTCGGAGCGTTGTACGTTTTCTTTGACTTCGTGTCTATCACAAGTGTTAACTTAATCTAGCTTAAAACTAACTTAGAATAATAGGAGGGGTGTAGCATAGCGAGATTGCTACTTTGAGATAAGTTTGTCTTTTTTAAGTTCTTTTAATTCTATTAATTGGTGGTAAGTGTACGAAATAATTATGAAATTTGAAATTATCAATTATAATTGAGATTCTTGTAAATTTATTCACTCTTTTTGTTTTTTGTGCTTTATTTCAATCGTTAATGTATTTATTTTGTATTTTTTTTCTTTTTCTTTTTTTTCCCTTTTCTTTTTAAAAACGAAGGGGAAGTGAGTGAAGGAACAACATTAAGAAAAGTTGACGAAAGTAACCATAGAGGATGGTTACGAAAGAAATGTATTTACAAAATAATTTACAGAACTTAGTGTATAGATGTAGAAATTTTGCCTCCAATAAAACGATTATTCAAAGAATAAAGCAATCTACTCGAGAGTTTTAGAAAACATTTTTTTTTTTTCTTTCTCTTTGTTAATTTTAAATTCAGTTGGAAAGGTTGCGTGATGATTTTCGAAGATTAGCCCCTATTTTGGCCGCGGATGGTTCTATTGTAAAATTCATTACGCGGCCCATCAGGAGTAATTGAAACATTTTCGAATACGGTGCCGACCGGGGAAGGGTACATTGTATCGTTCCACGAAATGTTTAATTGAGAAGAGTGTACTTCTTTTAGAAGATCATTGTCAATATGCGGTAGTTTAAGTATCGTTTTTTTCATTAAAGAAAGCGAGTAGTTAATGAGGGGAGTAACCTTTGAGTCATTGTATATACAGGTATTGGAGAGTCGTTTGTTTCTGGTCTCGTAATTACGGTTGATGTATATTCTTAGGATTTTCCTTTCGAAGGTTTTAAGTAGTGTACGTTAAACATCGATAGTAATATCGATAGTATCGATAGTTATGAACTATCGAAAACCTCGATGGTTTTTTATTTACATCGATAGTTTTTTTAATGTATTGTTTATAGAGTTCTTGACCAATTTAACTAAATAAACCCATTTCCACAAACT
This sequence comes from Cheilosia urbana, assembly GCA_946477585.1. Classification (NCBI taxonomy): domain Eukaryota; kingdom Metazoa; phylum Arthropoda; class Insecta; order Diptera; family Syrphidae; genus Cheilosia; species Cheilosia urbana. The sequence goes on along the minus strand of OX297854.1, from coordinate 8,545,229 downwards.
ACACGTTTTTTATGTAGTTAGATAGGGAAATTTAATTTTAATTATCAAATAAATACTTGGGGAAATGCCTTTTAATAAATTTAATTCCCCGCGAACATGAATATACTGTCGTTAAATCATCATTTTTATTTTCAAATCCTGATGAGGAATTTGTTTGTTTAATTGTTTGTGTAGGTGGTCGTACCATCGTGATCAACAAAAAAGCGTCTGGTTTTTAGTTTCCAGTACATTTTGATTTTATTAATTTAAGCATTTTTTTTAATTTATTAATAATGAGCAAAAGATCACGTGTATTGAAACTTTTTGGAAAAGAGTTCCAATTAAAAGTTTGCTAATAACAATGTACCAAAAGTACAAAACAATTGGAAATACGTACTTCAAACTGTATTTCCCATTTAAAACTTAAATATATAAATGAAAATAACCCGTCATCCGTTTGGATGATTGTTACAGAAATTTGCGCAAGAGTGAGCATACGATTTTGCCGCTGGTCTACATTTAAAATATTTAATCCCCACCATATCATCTTGTAAGACCTGTTTTTCGCAAGAAATCAATTTTAAATTTTCGGGCTATCGATACTATCGATAGTTTTTTAGAAAAACATCGATACTATCGAAAACTGAAACTATCGATGTTTAGCGAACACTAGTTTTAAGTGTAGCTGCTATAGTCGGTGAGATTGAGAACCAGATTGGAAAAGCATATAAGAGAACCGGCCTAATTAGAGTTTTGTAGAAGAGTAATTTGGTCTTTTTACTCAAGCAATTTTGCTTTAGAGAGGGCATAAGGGCTATTAAACAATTACTGGCAAGGAGAGTTTTAATGAGTTCGACTCTCCTGCTATGACTTACTAAGGACTGAATGTTGAACCCGGGACGTTGATTGCTTTGAAAATGTGGCATTCGTACTGCAGTGTTGCCAGCTTTATAAGAGGTGTGGCCCAGTTTTGAAGCCGATAATATCCAAACTCAAATATCAAGATCAATAATGCGCATTTCTTTTGCAATTCATATGCACACTTATTTGGATTAAATTGTTTTTAAACAATATTAAATTACAAAAAAAAAAAAAACAACACAAGCTCGTATTTGATAAACTTTTCTAGTTTCCATTTTCCAAATGTTACCAAAGAATAGAAACATTTTGCTGGAAGGGGAGATACCTGCATACTTGGACAGTTTGTTTTCATATTCATGCATATCTTGTGAGATGATTTTACTGCTGAGATGTGAGAGTCTGTTCAAAAACTGTATACAAATGGAGTTGGCTCATTTACAGTTAAGTGTATAGAAAGCTTTAGTTATTACGAAGAGTATGTACGCAATTGAAGTATGCACTTTTTTTTTATAAATAGGGGTCTAAGGAACCTAAAAATCGACAAACTTTAAAGTAAATAGATAATTCCCAAATGACAAGTTTGAGGAGCCAGTGAAAAATTCGAGTATCTAAATCGGAGATAAATATTCAGTGCTGGTAGCACTGCTGCTTGTGTATCAGGTGATGGAAATTTCCACAATTTATATTCCACTACCTTTTCGCAGACGTTTCGCTGTCCATTTGGAGACCACCTTAAATCTCGATCCGGAACAGCTGCGTACTAGGCTTGAAGTGGAAACAATAGTTAGTGCAACACGTCCAAAAGCTCTGTGTTAAGTTGACTGCAAATATACATTTCTGTTTGTGAGTTTTAAGTATTTGGAATGTACTGTTTTATTTTATTTTATTTCGTATACAAAAGCCCAATCGGTAAGGTTTTAGAAGACGTTGTACTTTAGGATGTTATAGCAATTAATTGTTGAAAATCTAGTACATTCCTTTTATATTAATATATCATATCTATTGTACCAAATTATATATGAGGTGAGCTAGATTATTATAAAAGACTTCTTGTGCTAGACACGCCTGTCGCATTCAGATCCCACGACAGCAGACTAAATCAGCGACAGTAAAATGCTGCTTTCAGTGTGGGAACTACAACCTGCAAAACAGAAAAACCGCAAACAATATTTAAAAACTTATTGGTGCCTAAACATAATATGAATCATAGTCAGATTTTGTCGCTTCAAACCTTCAAAATCGTTTGCAAAAAGTTGCATTAAAATCCGGTTTTAATATCTTGAAGTTTGAATTTCTTTTTGTTATCAGTAGCATAAGTTTCCCCCGGGCTATTCCCAATAAAACGCTCCTATTTAAAAACTTCAACAAATCTTAAAATAAATAAGTCAATCATTTTAAAATAATAACGAACAAAAAAGAATATTCGAGAAAAGATCAGTTACGTGTTTTATTTGCACTGAATATAATTTCGTATGTCAGCTACCTGTGAAAAGTCATAGGTTCGCCATTTTATTTTGCTTGATGTTGTATTTTTAAAAAAAAAAAGTGTCAGCACTTTATTCAGTTCAGTTCTAAAATGTTTTGTTTCACAATCGATCGTAAATTTAATTAACTCAAGAGGTGAATATAAAGTAATCTTCAAAGAGAAATTGTAATATGTATACATATTTTGTATACCATGTTTTCGCTGACTAGATTTAACAAATACGTTAGCAGTATTTCCCAGTTTTATGCTACTTTGGGAGGAAGTTACGGAATTTATTTTAAATTACAATTTACAATTAAATTGCCGAACAACAACGTGCCTATAAGCCGGACAAGAAACAATCAAAAAAAGCGCATATTCTAAAATTCAGCGTGTCATTTAGCACAAGCAATCGAAACAAAAAATTACTCACATCTATTGAAATTAATTTTCGGCAAGTTAAGTAAAGTTTTCCTATCGTTATTTACAGAAATATACAAAATAATGTATTATAGCGCTAGCAATTTTTTATTTTCTTAACTGTGTCTGAACGCAACCACTTCTCAGAAGTGGCCAACTTCACTTTACATTCTTATATTGCTAATCGCGGTCACTACACTACACCTCTGAGCATTTCTTAATGAATTGGCCCCCAAGTGAATTGTTCGAAAATAAATTCATTAGAAATAAGAATGACAGGAGTATATTCTGACAGGCAATAATTTCTGTATATGTGTTCCTTGAGTAAACTTGCACTTTGATTTGCTATCAATTCTCTAAGCTACAATTTGCACTAACCAAAAGAGTAATAAACACACCAAAACATAAAACATAAACATACCACCAATACACCATAGAGATTGACAACTGATATGCAATTTGACAGCTGCTTTTATGTTGGTGTTTGTTTAGGTTAGAGTGGGAAGCAACACCTATGCCAGAGTTAAAAAAGGTTTTTACATGTGTTTCTTGACATCTTTGCATTTTTAGCGCTATGATTCCGACTACGACTTTTCATATTTTACGCGCACTTAAGGCGGTTACGATTTATGAATACCCTTGTAATGTGTTGCACAGCACTAACATTACTTTCAATTTGCGCCTAAAGTATGACTCATAATTTTGTCTGGTTCAAGCACAAGCTAAAAAGAACAAACAATTTACCATAGCGATGCGTGGTGTGGTAGATTTTTCTCCTTTTTTTTCTCCGCCTGGATTTTGTAATCAGTTAGACAGTTTAAGACCTCAGATTGTTCGCACTGGATTATTCCCAAAATAACTACCCTCAATCGCCAGCCCACCTCGTTCAGTAACCACTTACGGACTAATCTCATTTTTCCATTTAATTAAGTAAAAACATAATATCGAAGAATTTATTTTCGTAATATGAAAATAATAACAAATTAACTTTCATAAACACAACTTGCGAAGCGTAGAAAGAAGAAAGTGCAAGCATATTTTAAATTAGTTTTATACCTTTCACTCTAATGCGATAAATTACTTTTAAAAAAAAGTAATAAAAACCAAATGCAATCCTGTTTCGCTACATTCAAATCCTCTTTCAAAATGGATTGCTGTAGTTTACGGAAACTTTCTGAAAGCATGATTCTTTTGCTAGTGGGGGGGGGATGTAAAAAAGTTTAACAATTATCTACTTTATAGTCAACAAAGGGTTTTTTTTTATTCCTGTTCTCTCTGTGAATTTAGTTAAGTACACGGAACAGGGTGCCAGGGAAGATGGAACAAAATTTCAGAGGCAAACCAACGCACCATTTACAACAAAGAGATTTGATAAAGGATTACATTTACATCGTGCAACAGATGGAGTGAATAGCAAAGTTTCATGCGACACAGTCGTGTGCTTTTTTTATCGTTTTAAAAGTTCATCGGTAGACTGTCGGAATTCAGAAAATGTTACATAATGAGCCTTTTGTTTTTAGAATCATACAATATAGCGATTTGCTAACGCATTCAACTGAATGTACATATCGCCATTCCTTCAGGTTTTACTAAGCAAGTGTCAAGCAAGTTAAGGACGTCCCGGAGTAATTTTTATAAATTGTTCGGATTTTTTTTATGAATTGATTGGAGTAAGTGTCTAATCTCCCAACTCCAAAAATCAGTGGGGTACTACACCAGTCAAAGAAACAAACAGGCTCAATACTTAAGAGATGGCTATTCGAAACGAACAGAGCTATTGAACTGTCAAATATCCTACTCCAATAATCAATGGGCTACTACACCAGTCAAAGAAACAAACAGGCCCAATACTTAAGAGATGGCAATTCGAAACGAACAGAGCTATTGAACTGTCAAATGTCCTACTCCAATAATCAATGGGCTACTACACCAGTCGAAGAAACAAACAGGCCCAATAATTAAGAGATGGCAATTCGAAACGAACAGAGCTATTGAACTGTCAAATGTCCTACTCCAAGAATCAGTGGGCTACTACACCAGTCAAAGAAACAAACAGGCCCAATACTTAAGAGATGGCAATTCGAAACGAACAGAGCTATTGAACTGTCAAATAAATGAAAAGGTAAATACCCGCTTTTTATATTTATCTAACACGATATTTAGGGTCAGTTGGGGTTAATGGAAACACTTTCTTTTTTAAACCAAATTTTGAATGTGTGTACGTACATGCAATTTTTCTTCAGCAAATAATAGAACTTCTCTTGTTTTTAAACATTAGCGAAGTTGGCAGCTGTCAGTCCATTTGTTATAAGTATTTACACAGTTTTATGTTCCTCAATTTAAAAGAATGCAGCTTTGCTAGGAAGCTGAACTGACATTAATTTTTAGAAAATCGAAAGTATATTTTTATTTTAGACACACATTTAGCTAAAAAGATATTTTTAGAGAGAAAACTTCTGACTACCACTACACCATGAGTTTTGTAGAAAAATAACGCAAGCTTTGTAAAATTGCGCATAGAAAAGTGAGGTGGACTTCTAAGCCCATAATATGCAGTAGTTTTACATCATTTAAAGAGATGTCAATATTTTCTGTTTAAATCACGATCTTCGACACCCTGTAACCTAAAAGTCATATTGGATGAACAATGTTCCCCAACAAAGTCCAAGAGTATTACTTAAAAACTTACTTTCATGCTGTTTATGATTTGAAAAAGAGCAAAGCATGAGTACTGTAAGCGTAACCATAGCGTCTGACACACACACACAAAGTTGCACTCGAATGGACTCTGTGCTCCAGCAACCGAACACAAAGCAAATCGCCCCAGAGTGTCCGTTGTCCATTTGCGCTGCGGTTAGATGTTCAACATGGAACATACCGTGAGATAAAGTTCTCATCTCAACATGGAGGGTATGATAATAAATTATAAATCCGATGTGTGCTTTTGTTTGCGTGTGCTGCAACAGTAAGGACATTAGCTTAGATTCAACAACGAACGGAAGATTTACTACTTTCATGTTTCACCTTCGGGAGATGTATACCTATGCAGTCTCAGTCAGCTTTTTGTGTAAGGGTCTACGGGGATACTCTTATCTCAGTGCAGACTTTGACCTGGCTTACAAGGTGTTGACTCTTTGTAAAATATACTAGCTACCACCTCCGCCCAGCATTGTAATTGCAGACAATAAATTGATATTCAGATTTATCTTCCACCCTCTGATAAATTTCCTCTGATTGAAATATTTGTCTTCATTTCATTCTTTCTTTCTTTGTCAGACGAAGAAGGCGAATTGCAAACCGCACCCTCGGGTGCCATCAATCAAATTTTGCGCCAACAATACCACAAAGCATTTGGAAGCATAAACAATGATAAATGGATATAGATATTGTATCTGCAAGCTTGGTATTTTCTTTGGATCGGTTTCTTTTGTCCTTGCAATACTTTTGGGACCGCAAATATGGACAAATTGATTCATATCGAGTTAAATGAATTATTGATCGGTGACGGATGTGCCAAATGATTACATTGATTTTTTTTATCAAAAGCGAAAGAAAAAAAATCTGTTACCGTTGACAATTGATGTGGCAAGGATGTCAGTGGCTCCTTTGTGCGTTTCTGAGTTGTTTTTAACAAGAAATAGGGAATTTGAACTGCCGACTGAGAGTGTGTTTGTTGTTTGTTTTGATGTTTGGAAATTTGCCTCAAGGAGAGGATTCTCGAAATGAGATTTGAATATTCACAGTTAGGAATATCGCCATTGCGGCTATGCGATAATGTGGTGTAGTATGATTTACCCGTCAAATTAGAATGGATTTATTTATTTGGTTTGCAGTAGCTGCAGTAGGATGCGGTCTTGAGGAACGGATAAGGTGACCTCGTGACAAAAGGTGTCTAAACTGACAGGGATGTAATCAAATTGTAGCAGTTCTCCAGAACCGCAGTGAGATTTCTAAAAGCTAACAGAAAAAAAATAAAATATTTAAAAATTGAAGTATCCTTGCAGCTCAGTCAGGTAACCGTTCGATTGTCCTGCGATATAAGAAAACTCATCCCGTGCACTTTACCTTCTCATAAGTCAGTCAGCTTAGATAAATTGCCAACAAAATGCGGATGCTGCGAGTGTTCGCTGGTGGCGTGTTGGATATTAGACGCTTCATCAAGTTTGACAGCTCAAGTTGACGCCCATCAATGAAATCAACTTCTTAAAATATCGATACGTTAGCCACTGATTTAATTTGATAAAAGTAGGTCCAATGAGTTTTCACGCAGTTTCACAAGTTCATCGAAGAAGTACTCCCCTAGAGTTTGCTTTCTTATGCGCGCAGTTATATTCTCTTCCCAATTGACTGCACACAGTAAAACAGCATGCTACTGTCACTAGGATCTAAAGTCAAGATAAGACTATCAATACATTTTTACAACACACCATCACTTACTCTCAGTGGGTTCTACAGGTACGATTACACGGCAATTTTTTCGAGTCATTTAAATGACGTTGTGACATCAGGAAAAAATTTCGCATTACAGTGACATTCAAGTTACGATTCGTCATTGGTTATTTGCGAAAAAATGGCCATCCCACAAAATGACCATCATCGTAATTGTTGTCCCAAATTGAAATGACCGACACTGCGCGTCATTTAGCATTTTCCGTTTGATTTTGACGTCAAAGCGGCATATAAATGACGCGAAAAAAATGGCCGTGTAATCGTAGCTTAACAGCGCACTGTCAACTACAAATTTGGACATCGAGTTGGCATCTGGGGATATAGCTCAGTGGTAGAGCATTCGACTGCAGATCGAGAGGTCCCCGGTTCAAACCCGGGTGTCCCCTTTGTATTCTTTTTTTTTTTTATGTAACGGGTGATTTTTTAGCTGGTTTGGTTTTGGCAACACTGGTTTTGACAGCTGACGTGTGTTTAGTACCTTGTGTCACTGTCAAACAGCTTCAGTTTGGTTTGCAATTTAACCATGGATCGTCTTACAAATGAACAACGCTTGCAAATTATTGAATTTTACTATCAAAATTCGTGCTCGGTGCACGAAATGTTCATCGCGCGCTGCTTCCATTTTATGATCGGCATTCTCGACCTTCTGAGCAGTCTATTCGGAAGATTGTGACCAAATTTCGCACCAAATTTACTTTGTTGGACATTAAACCACCAACACGTTTACGTACTGTGCGTAGTGAAGAAAATATTGCGGCCGTATCAGCTAGTGTGACAGAAGACCGCGAAATGTCGATTCGGCGCCGTTCCCAGCAATTAGGCCTTTGTTACAGCACTACGTGGAAAATTTTGCGGAAGGATTTGTGCGTAAAGCCTTTTAAGATACAGCTTGTGCAAGAACTAAAGCCAGCCGACCTACCACAACGCCGAATTTTTGGTGAATGGGCTCTTGGAAAGCTGGCCGAGGATCCGCTTTTTTATCGAAAATTTGTGTTCAGCGATGAGGCTCATTTTTGGTTGAATGGGTACGTAAATAAGCAAAATTGCCGCATTTGGAGTGAAGATCAGCCAGAAGCATTGCAACAGCTACCAATGCATCCCGAAAAAGCCACTGTTTGGTGCGGTTTATGGGCCGGCGGCATTATTGGGCCATATTTCTTCAAAGATGATGCGAATCGCAGCGTTACTGTCAATGGTGAACGCTACCGAGCGATGATAACAAACTTTTTTTTGCCCGAAATGGAAGTTCTTGACTTGCATGATATGTGGTTTCAACAAGACGGTGCCACATGCCACACGGCACGCGAAACAAAGGCGCAATTGCGAGGCGAGTTTGGTGAACAGTTAATTTCACGTTTCGGGCCGGTCAATTGGCCGCCTAGATCGTGCGATTTGACACCATTAGATTATTTCTTGTGGGGGTATGTCAAGGCTAATGTGTATAGGGACAAGCCCGCTTCGATTGACGCACTGGAAGCCAACATCCATGCATTCATTCGTGAGAAACCGGCCGATATGTGTGAAAGAGTATGCCAAAATTGGACTCAGCGGATGGACTACCTGAGACGCAGCCGTGGTCAACATTTGGATGAAATTATCTTTAAACATTAAATTGCAAGGTTCAAACTATCGATTCAAATAAATATTTCATTCATTTTTTCGAATTTTTTGTGCTTTTTTTTTTTTTTTAAAGTTCTAAACCTCTTAAAAAATCACCCGTATTAATTTTGATTGATTACGCAACTTAACAAACAATTTCCAATTATTTTCCCTCATGTATCTAAAAACCAATAATCCTCTTTCAATATTAAACGTTTCACGGAGATAGAAATACAAATTTTGAAAGGACACACGAATTTCCATAGGTATCATCCACGGGAATATACATAATAAGATTCATTAAATACAAAGTCCCACATATCCAACTCCAACATATAAATCTTGCTAACAAAAGAAAACTCATTTCGCGCAAATGTTGGTGATGTTGAGACGGTTGAGGAGTTGGTGCGGTTAGGTTGGCTCTTGTGTTGCGGAACTTTTATCATTATTGCCTTCAGTCGTCAGGATGAGAATCCGGCACAAAGGTGAAATGCATGTCTTTACTTTACAGGCAGTTTCCTTCCTTCATACACAGAGTCCCTCTTTCTGTCAATTTTCGGAAATTTTATGAACCAGAAAACTGGTGTCCCTGTAAGTAATGTCTCTATGCACGCAACATCCCATCATTTGCTGTGGCATTTAGCATAAAAAATCTCCGCTAAATAGATCCGGGTCTGTCTATTGGTACACGCATATCTTGTACGTGGGATAAACAATCGTAAATTGTTTATTTTATTTCTCTCTACGGCCTACGAGCGACCTTCGACTGTATATCACAAGTGTATCTAAATGTTTGATTAAGTTGTCTAATGATGTGTACGTTAAAAGTTGTCTCATCAAAGACACATAGGAGAATGTGATTATAACTCAAAGATACGGTTTACGGTAAGCTAAACACCCATCCAGCAGATGGCCATAATGTGGCAGATTTTTTGATGGCACTTTGACGGCGGATCGCTTTTGGGACGCGGTAGATAAAGTTGCGACACAAAATGTTGCGTGGTTAATTATTCAGTGAAGAATGGCAGCGATGGAGGGAGTTTTTTATAAATAATATTTGCAAAATTAACAGGTTACCATAAAGAATGGGTTCAGTGAAAGTTTGAAAATGGAGAACTAAATTGAACGAGAATCGGTTTTCAGTACGTGAGAACGATCTATTCACTCGAATTCACAGAACCAGAGTTGGATACGCCCTGAAATATGACAGTAGGGAAAACGGAAAAGCCTCAAAATACCACGCGTTCACCAGAAATTGGCGACACAATTCTTTCAGATCCTAAGCAGGGATAAAAAAATCGCTATCAAAGTCACTGAACGTTACAATAGTCGATAGTAAGTTGTGACGTCCGATGTAATACGCGTGGTGTCACACACAATAACCCTGTGCCGATTTATTAGATTTTTATTTCGAAAACATTTATGTGCTGATTAATGGACTGCATGAATCATTTTTTCATCGAAGAAAAATGTGATTCATCATCATGATGATCGGGGTCCAGGGAAACGTTCATAACTTTGAGATTATTCAGTGACCGGGTATTGGCAGCCGAATTGTAATAGATTTCAACTAGGACGCACCCAAGGCGAGCGTGTAGCTCGAAGTACTGTGCGTGGTGTCACAAACATTGTGTCGTGCCGATGAGTTCCAACTTATTTTCGATGGAATTCGTGTGCTGACGCAGTGAGTTCACTGCTCCATTGTACTTTGCAACGCTGTTTGATTTGTCGACATCTGCGTAGCTATGTCAAAATTTGTTTTAGGGAGCCGCTTTGACAATTGGTATTCCAATTTGTAGGTTCATATCATCATGACAATTACCAATTCTGTAGCCAAATGCATCTCGCAGTGGAACCTACTTAAGAAGGTCTTGAGACGTTAGAAATAGAATGAAGTGGATATCAAAGTGACCCAAACTAACAACAGTCAAGCTTGAGAACTTCGAGCCAGCTCAGTCCACCGAGACTGCCAAAAAATAATTATTTCCGATAAACATGGTGGCGCCCTCTACCGAGCGAAAGGTGTTTAGACACTAGAAAAAGAATAAAGTGGATATCAAGGCGACCAAAAATAACAACAGTCAAGTCAAGGAACTCCAATCCAGGTTAGTACACACAAGAGCGATTCTTCAACTTACACCTTAAGGCGACGACATTCTTCAGCTTGAAACACAGGTGGCGTATGTATCGTTACGAACGATTACAAAAAAATATATTAACAAGTGTGGAATGGCAACATTTTGACGCCAAAGTGATATCACTTGAACTTGTGCACCCTTTAAGTCGACGAGGCACGTTTCCCTTGCGAATATGACCAACTTCGGTTGCACGGTGATACCCCATGTACCTTATTCGCCACTCTTACAATCAAATTCGATAAATATGCATTTTCCCTTCGAAGACCGCAATATTTTCGAACCTCCTCAAACCCAATTGTCTACAAAGGATTGTTGTGGTCAGAAGATAGCAGAAACATTACTGTTGCTCAATGCACAGAGTTCACAATCATACATTTTAGTGACGGATGACATCCTCCGACAACAATCATCCCAACGACAAAAAAAAAAAAAAACACCAATGAAATAAGTTTATCGAGCAAAGTATCTGTGGAATCTGTTTATATATCAAGTGCGGCTACGGCGGTCTCTTTTATTTCTTCGATTAAGGACGATTTTCCCATGAAATTAAGTGAACGGTATAGTATCTGCGCCCATTCATCTCCGCACCAAGGAATTCACTCTGTTGTAGTCGGTCTAACCGATGCCCTATCCAAGAAGAATGTAAATGGAGGCATACCTCGATCCTATCCGATTTTATCCAATTATGATGGATGACACCGAATAAGTGACTGTGAGGAATTTTTTCATTTCATTTGGAATGTTTTCCCTATTGTTTGCCAGAGTGTGTGTGAGTGTATGTGCGGCAAGGTAGGATGAAGATAGAACTGACAATAGGACACAATTGATGATGGAACGAAATCGTTTTCGTTTCTCTTACTTCCATAGACAGGGAATTGGATTCTAATTCGATTCAACTGATTGGTGTGAACGATTTTTGTTTTTTGCGATCAGTGAAGGGGAATTCCTATCCCGAAACGGAAATAAATGTTCGCGCTTAAAGTTTGGTTGGACAGGTTAAAGATATGAGATTACTGAGACTACCTCTCCGATATAAACAACTGACGATGTCTTATCGTACACCAACTCAATTGTTGTTGGGGGTTAATCAGTATTTTTGCTGTACGATACTGGAACAAGTAGCCAGCTTGTCAATGAACAGTTCAGCGGGAGAGCGACACGTTGGTGACGACAATTTGCGAGTTAATTGACCTGAATGGCGGGTGAAATCGTGACGCCGAATCAGGCGTGCAATGACAGCACATTACAACTCAAAGACCTTCGACAAATACCAATTATCCACCCGCACAATATGTGTTCAAATCTAAGGATATCCATACATTCCGATTCCATATTATTTTTATTGAGGATTTCCACTTCCACTTTGAGCAGGAAGGGAAAAACATGGGAACCACTCTGGGAATTGTGGACATTATGCGCTTTTTCTGTAGTTTCAAATGCCTGTGTCTGTACAGTTTATACTGCAATATTATACACTCCCACGCGTGGAATGGTGATTCCTTTTTTTTTTCTCATATTCGCTCAATAGATTTCATCTGATATTAAGGCCATTTCACGTTCACAATATTGCCATTTCAAGTCGAACACACCACACACACAAAGGGAACAGTCTCAATAACAATTTCACAGCATAACGACGAACGTGCGTATATAATTTGTACTGAGATACCTTCCTTTTGGAAGCTGATTAAAAGATAAAAATGCAATTTGATTAAATTGTAAGGGAAACCAATGGCTACGATTCGCATATGAGTTTCCTTAGAACTTTCACTCGCATATGAGTTGAGTTGAGTGCGTGTCACGATCTCGAGGAGTTCATGGAGGCGCGCATATAGTGATTCGTGAAGAGAACATTTTATGGAATCATGTTGTCTTCAAATGAAGTGGAACATTTTTATAGGTCGTGATGAAGGTAAGTTCGTGTTAGTAGGATATCAAGTTTTAGACTATCGATACATCACTGGAGAGCTTATATATCAATAAACAATAATTGACGGTAGGTGGCGCACTTATCGGGTGTGGGTATTTGCTAATTGAACTGTCTAGTATAGTATTGGAAATTAAAATTGGTAGATGTATAGGATAAAGCGTTGCTCAAAGTGACAGTAAAAGTTGTTTAATGCATTTCATTTGATTTGGTGATAGAACAGGGCATGGGTAAGAAGCGTTATACACGATATCAGAGAGAAAACTGTCAGTCTTGCATGATATATGTATTTATAGTCTGGTTTTCTAAATCTCGCTTCATGCGAATAATTGACTGTTAAAATGGCAAAGCATTTGTTCTTAAATTATTTTTCACAACAAAGGTAAATGACTCATGGGAAGTTTTTTCAATAAATTGTCAGTGGACAATGGTTGCAAATTTTAAACAACATCTCCTACGAATTGCAACTTGTCCATTCTAGGCAAAGAGCCATGAGAAGCGCTTATATTGTTTTGCTAGAAATAGGTACCTATAATTCAAGCGATTGGTTACTAATAATTGTTGTTTAAAAATAAATAAATAGTTAACGCAACAGGTTCGTGTGCCGTAGCTTCTCACAACTATTCGTTTTGTGTGAGTTCTTATTTTTGGGACGAATGGAAGGGACCTACAATTTTCTGCCAATTCTTAACATCTAATTGAGAAGCTCGTTCATGGCAGGTGTACTGTCGGATGTTTTTGTCAGACATTCGCGAGAGCTGGCGCAGTGAAAAAAAAACTCTTAAAATGAAATTTGTGTTTTTCCGGGAATCAAAACGGAGACTCCTCGTTAAGTAGTACAGCACACAAACCACTGAGCCACTGTTCGCTTTAGCGTCTTTAAATGCTTGAGCTGATTTGTTATTAATTTTTCATGACTAAATAGAACAAGAAAATTAAATGAATGATTATTAGCTTAAATTGAAATCCGGAAGGACCTACACGCGTGCCTGGTCCACTGTACCTTTCAAGAAAGAGGTGCAGTGCTATGTGCTGCTGTTCCCCATCGTGATTTGAATAAGAAATAACAGCTTTCCTATTAATCGAATTACAAAAGGCGTTTTTTTTTTATAATGACCGCATGATCTTTATCATTGATTTTCATGGTTTACAACAACAGTTGGATCTCGTATTATTTTTGTAAAACATAGAAATCAGTGGTCTATATATATCATGTTGGCATAATAAGAAAGGCCTAAACAAACGATCTTCGTCCGCATATTTTATTTTAGAACGTACTATTTACTTAGTACACAGTGAATCCCTTAACATTTTGGTGACTCACCACTCGCTGAATGACACATTTTGATAATATTACCAGCCAAGGGTGCGTTGGCATGCTTTGTGGCATAATAATACGTTTTCTGCAATTTACAGTGATGGTGACATTTCAAGAGATCGAAGTCGAATATTTGAGTATAGTCACTAGTGACTGGCAGTCACCTTCATATTTTTTATTAATTTTTTAAGGAAGACGAACCCAGAATGCAAGAGGGATTTTATCTGAATTGTCGGCCTTGTGCGGCGCTCAAATGTGACGAATGGTTTCGTTAATTTTCTTGGGGCATCTGCTTTTAGAAAGAGACTTCTCAATCTCTCTATCTCTCTCGCTATAGCATTATTTCTCCGCATACAACTTTTTAAAACAGCCAACTCCCACTCCCGCCAACTCGCAGTGTGTCACCATAGTACCTTTCTGGCTTTAGGCTTTCCTCCCCTGATTATCTCCGCCAATTCGCCACAATGTTTAGCATTTAACAAATATTTTTAAGAACTTTTTGAGTGGGCTTTTAAGGCCATACTTATTCAACTTTAATGCTGGTTATCAAAGGCCCTTGTAAAAGCAAATCCCTTGTCAATCCAAAAAGCTGGAACAATTTTAAAAATTAAAACATGACATAAAACTCAAAAGCGCGCCGTCATTCTGTTAATAAATTAATAAAACATTTTCTGAGAGTGACTTGCAAGTTTTTTTTTTTTAATTCTCATTTCCAATTCACGGAACATCAGCCCGGGATGGGTTTCTGCCGAAATCTTTCCAGATGAAACGAACGACGTCCTAGGAGATGATATGTGATGTAGCACAGGCTGTCATGTATGCACTGTCAGCGCCACCTCAAGTTCAGGAAATCACCCTAAGGGCAGTAGGTGAATGGTATTACACTCATGTACATATACCTTCTGAGGAGGAAAAAGAAAGAGCATGAGAAGCGCGCGATCGAGGAAATTGAGAGATGCTACTGCAGGAATGAGATTCGGAAGTTTTACCAAAGGGTTAAAAGAACTTCCCAAGGATACAGAGCCCGAACCGAAGCCTGCAAGGACGAACAAGAGAACATCGTAGTAGAATCGCAGTCGATGCTGAGGGTATGGAAGAACTACTTCTGCAGACTGTTTAACGGCGATGACGAACAAAATCCCGCTGTCAGGCAGAATGAACCATTCAACCTGGACGATGAAGACCAACAATTCCGTCCACCCGACCTGGACGAGGTGAAGATAGCCATATCTAAGCTGAAGTCCAACAAAGCCGCTGGAGCAGATGGCCTAGCCGCCGAGCTATTCAAAGCGGCAGGCGATGACTTGGGTAGGAGCATGCACCAACTCATCTGTAAAATATGGTCGGAGGAAAGTATGCCCGATGAATGGAACCTCAGCATTGTTTGCCCGATCCTCAAGAAAGGAGATCCTCTGAACGGCGCCAACTACAGAGGTATAAGTATTCTTAACATCGCCTACAAGATCTTATCTGCCGTGTTGTGTGAACGCCTGAAGCCTTTCGTCAACAACCTGATTGGTCCCTATCAGTGTGGCTTCAGGCCAGGAAAGTCTACCATTGACCAAATATTCACACTGCGGCAGATCTTGGAGAAAACCCAGGAAGTCCAAATCGATACCCACCACCTTTTTATCGATTTTAAGACCGCCTATGACAGCATTTATAGGGACGAGCTATATAGAGCAATGTCTAGTTTTGGCATCCCTGCCAAACTCGTCCGTTTGTGCAGGATGACAATGGAGAATGCACGCTGCTCCATTAAGGTCGGTAAAGAACTCACCGAGACCTTCGATGTCAAAAAAGGATTTAGACAAGGCGATGCGCTGTCATGTGACTTCTTTAACATCGTTCTTGAAAGAATAGTGCAAAACTCAAACGCTAACACCAGAGGCACTATCTTCTATAAGTCCGTCCAACTACTCGCTTACGCCGACGACATCGACATAGTCGGCAGATCGAAGCGTGATGTCACTGACGCGTTCGTGAGCATTGAGACGGAAGCGGCAAAGATGGGTTTGGCGGTCAATGGGGGCAAGACAAAGTATATGCTGTCATCAAGAAAGGACAACCAACACCGACGTCTTGGACAAAATGTCACCATAGACAGATATAACTTTGAGGTGGTAAAGGACTTTGTCTACCTAGGCTCCGCTATGACTTCAGACAATGACACCAGCGCTGAGATTAAACGAAGAATAACTCTTGCCAATCGCTGTTTCTTTGGGCTAAGAAAGCAATTGAGTAGCAAAGCCCTCTCTCGAACAACTAAAGTGACCCTTTATAAGACCTTGATCATCCCAGTCCTACTTTATGGTGCAGAGGCATGGACCCTATCAAAAGCGGATGAGGCTACTCTTGGTTACTTCGAGAGGAAAATTCTTCGAGTAATTTTCGGTCCCGTCTGCATAGACGGTGAATGGAGGAGGAGATACAACGACGAACTGTACGGGCTGTACAGCGACATCGACCTAGCCAGAAGAGTGAAGGTCCAACGACTGAGGTGGCTGGGTCATGTAGAGCGAATGGACATCAATGCTCCGGCCCGAAAGATCTTCGAATCCACACCCGAGGGAAGGCGCAGTAGAGGAAGACCGCGACTCAGGTGGCGCACGCAAGTGGAAGGGGACCTCAACCAACTTAGCGTGCGAAACTGGAGACGGCTGGCCAAAGATCGTGCTGGCTGGAGACGCTTGTTGGTTGAGGCCCAGGTCCACCCCGGACTGTAGCGCCACCTTAACACAAACAAACACATATACCGAAAGCACATTACAACTGACATTTTCATTTTGTAATGTCAATTATTTTTTATTTTTTATTTTTTATTTTTTTTTTTTTTTTTTTTTTTTTTTTTTTTTTTTTTCAATTTATTTGTGTATTTTTGGAACAACACTTTGTCAGATTAATTGAAGTTAAATAAATCTTTCAATCAGGCGAATACGTTTCGGAGGATTTTTATGATAGACTGTCGTAAAAGTACATGTCACCCTAAGTCTAATTTCATAGGTGACTGCTGTCTTGGTCGATGAGAAGTTGAAATGTGCGTTACCTTGTGTTGAAAGATGCTAGTCACAGAACATAGGTATATAAAAATTGCGATTCATCTTTATAAACGAATGGGGAAGGTACTTGTGATACATTTATATTATGACAGACAAGTGGAGTGAAACAAGAAAAAGTACTCAGAGTAGGTACATGTTTTCTGTTATAGATACCTTGAGCGATAGGTGCGTTGAGCATTTCCAAGCTGCGAACTGGACAAGTACCCCTCAAACCCATCAAACCAACAGGTGTCAGTGCTTTGTTTCCATCAAAGGAATTTCCCATCATACCACAGTTTAAACGTATGTATATCACGACAAAAAAAGAATCGAGACGAGGCTTTTGTCTTGACAGGGTATTTTCTCCCTGCCAGAGATAGCAATCATCTTCTTTCGTGAAATAGACGAAGAGAAGAGAAGAAGAGGAGCCCCAAGTACGGAAAGAGTATCATGTGACAAATTTCGCTAAAGGACTTGATATAGATGTTGGGTTTGTGGAAGAAATAAAAGGTGTACAACTTACAGACTAGCAAATAGACTGCCAGTTGTTGACATACGAAGATATTTTTATTGCATGCAACATTTATCACTGACATTATGTCATGTGAGGGATGAAGCGTGTGAGTATACGCTCACACTCTAACAGAGCTCAACTTCCTCCGTTAAACGATTGAATGCATTTAAAACAAATTATAATTAAAAATCCATCATGCGATAAATGTTTTAATTGGATATTATGTCGTATGTGAGAAAAATAGAAGTTAGAAAATAGACATAGGTACTAGTAAACTAACGGCCAATTGTGGAAATATGACGATTTTTCTTATTGCATGCAACATTTCTCACTTACTTTATGTCAAGGAAAATCCAAAACCCATTTAATTGTTAGCAGACCACCTAGACTGTAAATGAGATCAACTTCTTCAGGGAAACAGGCGACTGTAAGCTTTCAAAACGAATTAGGCTTAAGAATCTATCACGCGATAAATTTTACCAACATTGGATATTAGGTAGGTATATGGGGGAACAACAGAAGTTGGGAATTAGAAACACTAGTTAACAGGCAGGAAATCGAAGATATTATTATTGCATGCAATATTTCCCGCTTACTTTATGTCAAGGAAAAGCCAAAAGTCATTTAATTGTTAAAAGCGCTCTTAGACTGTAAGTGAAATCAACTACCTTAGGGAAACAAGCGAGTGTAAGCTTTTAAAACGAATTAGGCTTAAAAATCTATCATGCGATAAATTTTACCAACATTGAATATTAGGTATTTGCGAAAATAGAAGTTGGAAATTAGAAACACAAGTTAACAGGCGGAAAATATGAAGATTATTTTTATTGCATGCAACATTTCTCGCTATCTCTATATCAAGTGAGAGACAAAAACAATTCGATTGATACCTGATGAACTTCTTTAATATAATAGGCATTTAACCAAAAGCCTCGATGAAAACTTTATGCCCAGATACATATGTCATGAAAGATGTCTCGCATTGCATGTGTATTTCATGCGAGGAATAATAGAAATATATATATGTAATTTAATGAACAAAAAAAATAGTTCTAAGCCTCACTCTTTTTCGTCTCGTCTACTTGGAGTTTTACAAGAGGCATGCTTGCTTAAAGTCGCATGCAATAATCGAATATTAACTTTCGCGACAAATTTAATAATCACATACTTTCGCTCACATTTCCAATTCCTCGTTAAAGTTCTTTAAACAGTGTCTGTCACCAATTCCATAATGTGCTGAATATTTCATTTCTGATTAGCAAACTTTCGCCAAAGAGTTTACTGTCCTTTGGGCATTCCATTATGGCCTAAAGTAAAAAAGCAAATTAGCGTTTGATGTCAACTTAATTAGCAGCCAGTGGAAAATCTATATCCTCAACCCCAAACCGAATGTCTGTGTGTGAGCGTTGTAACCTTAAACGCCTACTTTCATGTCCACCAACAGTGTTGACAGCTCACAAAAAAAAAAAAAAAAAAGGAAAAAGTATGAAAATTGAAATCTTTTTGATATTCCTCTGAATATCCCCCCTCCCCCGCAACATTCAGAGAGTGGGAGCGAAACTGTGAAGGAAAATTCCCAGTTGCTTGCATTTGAAAATGTTGTTTTTTAGAAAATGACCAAAGTGCCGTTTAGCTATTCCGTGTAATTTAAAACTTCCTTTAAAAGGACAACATTTAGTTTTTGAAGTCTGGTCTCTGGTTTGCAGTGGGTTTGACAGTGCCAACAAGAGGTTTGCACACCAAACACACCGTTGATGGTGACTGTAGATAAGGAATTTCGACGACCGAGATGGGGTGTAAAGTAACATTCGGGCTAAAATATTGACAGACGCCTGGAAGGGATTATAACATTTTTTTTTTTTTTTTTTTTTTTTTTTTTTTTCAATTTCACACCTCGCAACTATAAGCGCGACTTTTTCAAAATTACGGGATAACAAAAGTAAGCTCAATACAGTCGCCTATGCAATGCAATCGTTAAAATGCAATCACGTTTCGTAGATGAGCTGCATGTGAAAAAAGGTTCCTGCAATAGCTGAGTGGTGATCCCCACTAAAAACGGCCAAATTCTAATTGTCTTAGAATTCCCCTGATTTTATTTCCACTGTCACTCGCATATCCTTGAATTTCAAAATGTTACATCCCAATTCAGCAACTGAATTAAACTGTCTCAGGTACGAAAGCAATGTCTGTTCTAGGACATTATTCAATTTCTGCTAAACGAGTTGGCGCAAATAAGCAAAACAATTTGTTTTCGTTTCCTATTTATACAAGCACCCTTACAAATTATTTTCCGCATTCAATTATTCAGCTTATCCTCTCCAATTTAAAAATTTACAATTCTAATTGTTATACCTGAAAGCCATACCGAAAGAAAAAATACGACTACAAGGCACATCCCTTGTTCGAGAGGACATACAAATTTAAATATGTACGCTTATCCGGCAGTTTACTTGGAACAGTTTTCTTCCTTCCTGCCACTGCCACAGCAGCTATTTCATCCTTCCATACACGAGTGCCGTGCATTCTGATTTCCGCCACAGGAAAAACTGCTATAGAAAATATGGACAAGGGACAATTATCTCTCCCCCTAACGACATACATTTCATGTAAATTCTTTCAGAAACACGCTTAGAAAAAAAAAAATTCAAACATATTTTTACTTGCCTCCGCTATTTTCAATTCCCTCTGCATGTACACGAACATGATGCATAAATGCTAAGGACATCCGCATGAATACTTAGAATATAAAACTGCAGACGGCAGACCTACATGTATCCAAACTTTTAATTAATTTTAAACGCAAGGTTCCATGCATCTCGGCGAAAAATTTATTGATTCCCCCATGTGTAATGTATATATGGCTCATCCTATATGTTGAAATATAAATAAATTATTTTCGCCAAGTGTGATTCCGAGAAGAAAAATTAATTTAAAGTGACTATGTGACTGCCGTGATGTGAAGCGTAGGTGAGCACGAGTATATGTTGCATGAATATGCGCGAAAAGGGCTGGCAACTGACAAAGCAAAAAGACTTCCTGTTGCCTGTGAAAGGATGCACATCTTGACGTTGTACTGATTAAAATACATTGTTTGGTTTTTGCGACGTACAACGAAGGAAACAGATGCTTCTCTCTGATGACTTAGGCGTTGTTCTACCCTACTATTTAGAGACAAAGAACTAGAAGCTACTCCCGCTGCTTACATACTGCCTTTAAATAAGACACATAATATTCTCGCACGAAAAGCCAGTAAGCGGGGAAGCATCTGACTGGAAGTATACAATATACATATCTGAATTTGAATTCATTGAATATGTATTTTTAAACACCATCGGTGTAATTTCCGCTGTGAATAATAATAGCGTGCCATTGTATTAACTGACAATGGCGTGTTTGGGAACAATTTTGACGGTGAAATGCGCTTCTTATTAAATTTTAATGTTCTCGGGAATTAAATGTATACATCCTATACACGGAAAGAAAATTATTTTCCACCCAAAGAAATTTAATTTCTTGAATCGAGAAAATTTAAAAATTGACAAATTTAAACTCATTTGAATTTAATTAAATTGTATTTAAACATTTACCCCCTTTTTAATAAAGTGCACAAGTAAGTTAGTTAGCAAACGTCAGATAGAATACAAAAATTGGACATAACTGCTGAGTAACAACTTGATAACTTTTACACAGCCTTTATTAATACGGGGGTTATTCTTTATTCCGGAAAATAATTATTTGTGGTAAAAAATTTCATGTTGACATTTCCTGATTTTAGAAACGAATTTTGTTTACTTAAAAAAGTTAAGAAATATATTCTGAAACCAGGAAGTAATTAATTGATACTATGCATTTTGAACTTAGTTTTAAACTAGTATTTTTTAATATCGAGAAAACTGTTGAAACCCGACACAAAATCGGCTTTTGGGTTTTCATTTCTAAGAAATAATTAAAAAATTAATTTATTCGAATTTTTTGAGAAAAACTAAGCCGAGGGTCTTGTTTAGAATACTGATATTATCTTTAATACGTATTTTGATCAAAATCGTTCAATCGGTTTTTGGAAGATTTGACAGTCAAAACCGTACCAAATATTGCAATGTTTAGGTTGAAAAATACTATTGCTTAACTATTTAGCTGAAAGCCGAGTAAAAGTTATTGTTATTGAATTTAAGAATGTAAGAAATGGTTTTTAAAGTTTTACCTAAATGGAAAATGGGGTTTTCGAGATATGAGCAGTTTTTAAAATTAGCGTTTTCGGTGATTCGAATTGAAAATTATGGACGCAATAATTTCGAAAACATCAATTTTACTCTAAGTTTGCATTTTGGTCAAAATCCTTATTGCCGTCTTCAGGTAAACTTAAAAAAAACTAAATTTTTAAAAAAAATACTTTTTTTCAAAAAACCTTTGAACGATAATACAGAGAAAAACTGAGTTTGCTATTAAGTTAGAAATGACCGTAATACCGTAGAAATGAATTTTTGTTACAAATACTGAGTCTGTAGTCATGTTAACCTCTCCTACTTAAGCTTCAATACCAATTTTGGTAGAAATCGTTTGAGCCGCTTTCGAACAAATTAAAATGGTATTGGAAGTACCATTAATATTGAGCTTACCTTGCAAAAAAAAAAAAAAAAAAAACGATCCCAAACTGTAGGCAACCAAACTCCAAGTCCGAGGTTTGAACGAAATGCGGACAGCCGTTTAGGCTGTAGGCTTGGGCACAGATGGACAGACAGACGCAAAAAATTTTGCGCCCCACTTTTTTAAGTACCGCTACCGTCGTAATGTCAGAATTTATTAACATCTCGAGTTAATCGGGTCTATCACAGAATCCGTCGTACTCGGAATTGAGTAGAACGTGGTTTCGTCTTTTCGCACACGTTTATTGTCCGGGACATTAATTGCTTTCGACAATTTGGCATTTGTCAGCTTTTATAAAAGGTATGGATCCAAATTGAGAAATTTTTGAGCCAAAAATATCCAAACTCAAATATGAAGATCAAAAATGTGCATTTCTTTTGTAATTCATATGCACACTTATTTGGACTTAATTGTTTTTAAACGACAATATTAAATTTAAAAAAAAAAAACAACACAAACTCGTATTTGAATGCCTTTTCTAGTTTCCATTTTTCAATGTTACCAAAAAATAAAAAAACATTGTGTTGGAAGGGGGCACGTCTGCATACTTGGACAGTTTGTTTTCATATTCATGCATATCTTGTGAGATGATTTTACTGCTGAGATGTGAGAGTCTGTTCAAAAACTATATAAAAATGGAGTTGCCTCATTTACAATTAACTGTATAGAAAGCTTTATTTATATGAAACTAGCTGACCCGGCGAACTTCGTTCCGCCCAAATTCATTTATGTAGGTAATGAAATTAATAATTCCGAGCTTCCGCTTCATTCTGCTTCATGTAATTCGGTCAATTCAAATTTTTTATTCAAAAGGTACCTATATTAAAATTAAATAAATAAATAAAATCAAATACTTGTCGGCCAACCTACCGCTTTTTCACTGAAATGCTTTATGGTACATAACATTTTTTGTTCTATTTCTATTATCGGGTGTGTACACGTACAAAGCGAGAGCTTTGCTGACATGTGAAATTCAAGATTTTTGCCACACACATACAGCGATTGTCCTTGCGACTTATTAATAAGCGAGAAGTACGGGAAATTGAAGACGCTTAAACACGAACGGCAAATCGTTCTGTATAAGTGGAATCCGCGGAATAAGAACATCTTCGCCTTTGAATTTTCCCATAAAAATCGTTGCTTGAATAATATTTGATATTAAATTCTTCACAATCAAACGCGCACCGTTACAAAGTTTTGGTTCATTTAGGTTGCGGAACAAAATTATTACTGAGACGATTTTTATTTTCAAATTGTGAAACATCCAAAGAATTTAAAAATTCCGTGGGATAGTTGGTGGCTTCGTTTTCATCCATCACGGAGTCGATTGATTTGTTGAATTGAATGCAACTCACCAGCGATTTGGGTTTGAATGGCGAAATTCAAATTATCGACGTTCTTGTTTTTCGCAGCCAAAATCACTCTTACACTCAGCCAATCATGTTCACTATAATTCTGAGCGATATTCGGGAAAACATTCATGATTAGTTCTTCCGGTCTCGTTGTAAAGTTGAAAAAAGTTGTGGAAACTCAATCAGGCCGGGGATTAAGTCTGCTCGAATCACACCATTGCCCATCATAAATATTTGGACAACAAATACCTGGACAACTCTGCAGCGGACTGGTCATTTTGTAAAGAAACTCGCATGTTTGTTGTCAAATGCAATTTCTTGACGTATCGCCATAAAGCAGACGCCTTCAGGCAAGCATTCAATTCAGCTGGCGGAGTTGATCTCGAAATGACAGGCAACGTTTGACGAAAATCGCCTGATAGTAAGATCATTGCTCCACCGAAAGGTCGCTTATCATTACGTAAACGATTCAGGGCCTCCAATGCGCGTTTGTAAGCCATTGTGCATTCGTCCCATATGATATGTTGCATGTAGGTTCTGCATCCACTTTCCACTTGCAGATTCAATGTCAATTTCAATGCAGAATGAGCTGTTCGACCGCCTTCTAACAAAGTAGCCGCTATCCCAGAAGAGGCTAGGGCCAAAGCGATCTCAGATCTCGAACGATTTGTAGCCAACATCAGTGAAATCATGAATATATTTCCAGTTCCGCAATTTTCGTTATCGACTGCTTGCATCAATTCATCGTACACTTTCTTTTATTCGTGATTCAACATTGGCACATTTGTTCGAACAGCTTGACTCAATGCGATTCGGTCGAAGTCCATTTCTCGCTCCAATTCTCGATTAAATGCGCCTTGCATTGAACGATTTGGCTGTGGCATCCCCAATTTGCACAACAAATTGCCACTCATGAGCAGACACATATCCTCGATCAAAATCAAAGCTTTGTTGCGCATTCCATCTGACATCTCCAGTTCATTATCCGATATCACAATACGAATTCGATGCAAAATATTGCCGGCCATTTATCATCTTTGTATAATCAAAGTATCTACTTCATTTCAAAAACTTACTTAATGTAACATAGTAAACATAATTTATTAGAACAAACTTTTTAGGTACCTATAGGTATTTAAAAAAAAAAACTTTCAAAATTGCTGACAACAACAATTTGGTTGGAAAATAATTAAAATAATTGACAACAACAATTGCTTTTAAAATTTAAAATATTTTTTTTTTTGTATTTGAAGTGTCACTACTCGATTTATATCCAGTTTTTTTTTGTTCAAAGTGTACAAAAATGAATTTATTGGAATGGCGGTTGAGCCTTCTTTCAAAAATGTATCATACCAATTTATTAACCTTCTCTGCATGGTCTATTAACCAACAAAAAAAACTAAATCAAAATCGGATGTGTGTGGCAGTCGGTAGGCTGTCACACACACATTTATCAAGTTATTTTTATATATATAGAAGATTACGTTCGCAATTGAAGTATGATTTTTTTTTTATGAATAGGTACCTAAAGAGCCCCAAAATCGCCAAACCTCAAAGTAAATAGATAATTCCCAAATGACAATTTTAAGGAGCCAATGAAAAGTTCGAATATCCAAATCGGAGATAAATACTCAGTGCTGGTAACACTGCTACTTGTGTAGCATCTGATGGAAGTCATGGATGGAACAAATGATTTTCCGCTGCCTTTTCGCAGAAGTTTCGCTGTCCATTTCGAGACGTTCAGGAACAGCTGCGTACTAGGCTCAGGCTCGGTTTTCATTTTCAGGAACTGTATTATTTGAAAAAAAAAAAAAAAAAAAAAAAAAACAATAATTAGAGATTCCAACAGACGACCTACTTTTGAATTTCGCCGTCAATTGCCCCCAGTGGGCGCATTTCCAAGCAGTCCGTCCCCAAAATTGGTAGTAATAAAACAAACAAAAAATATCTCCACAAAGGACTCACTTTCTCTTTGAATACGGAAAAAAAATCTTCACCCAAAATCTACTCAAGGAGTCCCAATTCCCACTCGGTAATGAAAAAGTTCCAAGGAAGAAGTAAAAAAATATTGTCTTTTCCGCTTCGACACACATGCCTACTCTTTTGGCAAGTTTGTTGCTTCGCATGGCGTCAATTGAAAACCAATAGAACGAAACTCCAAATTGAAAAACTTTTTCTATTTTTCATTATATTCGAGTTGCCACCTCCCTTGCTGTCGCGTCAGTGTTATCAACCCCGAAGTTTTACCTTAAAGCGTTTAATATATTTCCAGGAAGTGAATGTAAAGCGGGAGATCTTATCACAGTGCTCGTCGCTTCAATTAAATATATAAAATCGATATTGAAACACATGAACTAATATCCGTAATTTTTTTTTTTTTTTCCAGGACATTTTCATCCACTCCCCCTCATCGAAAGATCCACACTTGCACTCAATCAATGAGAAACATTGGGTCTTTTCTTTTTTCGTTTACCTTCGTGGGTAAATACACTTTGAAGTGGGTTTTGCTAGGTGGAATGTGAGTGGGCGTGGCCGCGCGTGGTGTACTACACGAAAGTGGATTTTAATGGTGAAATTCACATTTCCATTTATCACACGAAGGGGGAGGTGGTGAACGGACAATAAAATTGCTCATCACTCGTGTGGGGTTGATTGCTACTTGCAAGCGGTAAAAATATTTCGAAAATGAATTTATGAATTTCGCTGGGAGGGTGGTCGGTTTTTGTACACAAATTGATATAATTTCCTCGAAAGCGGCTAGGTGTGCATGGACATTTTCTTGGTAAGCAACTGAATCTGCACGGGAGAGGTTAATTGGATGCAGTTCTCTTTCTTTTTGTATTTCTTTTTACAGAATACAATCGTTTGTGTTGTTGTAATTGTGGATAGAATTTCGGGGATTCGTTTGGACAGAATTCGGCAAATGGATCGTGTTTGCCTCCTGGCTGACAAATAGCGCGGGTAGTTGGATACTTTCATTGTGATTACTCAGCTAATTGATGCATGAAATTGGAAAATGTATGTTCTGGCTTCCGGGTGTCTGGTGAATTAACTGTGAAGTCAGTCCATGTTGTCATGGACATAACTGAATATAAAAGTATTGCTGTAAGTTGATTGAAATGTGTCCTTTGGCAGCAGTCCTTCGATGTAAGTTATATTCAAATGTTCTCCAATTTTTGGAACTCTTCTTCAACCACCATTCATAAATAGGTTTTGAAACAACAATTCCAAAATTTCGGAAATTTTTGGCCTCCAATTCAACTGCCTATCGTGTGATGTGCGAAAGCGTGTTGCTCAAGTTGACCGGGAAGGCCAAACAAAGTGAAAATTGAGTAAAAATTCAGCAAAACAGACGACTTGATTTGTGGGAAGAACATTTCATTCGCCGGAGAGTTCATCCGCGAATCCCAAGCAAACAATCTTCCATGTAAAAAGATTGGCGTCGCAAAAAATACTGCTAAAAAAATCCGTCTGCGACTTGACTGAAGCACACGTGGAGGAACAAAATGCGAACATTTGGAGAAGCTCATGTCAATGCGTACGCAAACGTCCCAGGGAAGGATATTTAGAAAAAAATTATTATTAGAGAGCATTGTCAGAACAGTGTCTTCCAATGTAAGCATACTTTCAAAAATATAAAAAAAATGCTAAATCGAGGGTTTTTTTTAGTTTTTCTAAGTTATACTGCGATCTTACTACAGTTGGGCCGTCACTATTAAAAGACCGTGAAAAAGATGGTGGTCATACAACGTTAAATACATAAAATATTTTTCAGAAAAGGAGCAAGCAAATTTGTAATTAAAAAAAAAAAAATGACTTGTAGAACTGTGTACCAAAGTTTGTGTTTGTGTTTATGTTTTTAGAACTTTTTGAAATGACAATAGAGAGGTGCAATAGGGATTTCAAAACGCAGGTCTATTACAATTGCTTCCAGAAAAAAACATTACGGCACATGAAAAAAACTACAAGTGGTGCCGAACCAACGCAATTGAAAACTGGCTGCAGTTTTCAAAATAGCGACGCTCAACTAAGAAGACGCACTTTTGAGAATCAAATCAGCATTTCAGTAAAAAGAACGAGATACGGCATCTAGTATAAAAGCCAATTGCACCATCAGTACTGACAAATACTAAACTATACAAAAAACAGACAACTCGTCTCATCGTTCTTAAAGCAACTTCATGCTAATTTTACGCTTTACCTCCGCTTAATTCGACAACTATCCAGATGTGTACCATCCCGCGATAAATCTGTCGCTTTCAACGTCTTTTCGCTCGCAAACTGTTCACCATTTCCACTTACTTTTGCTATAAATAATCCTGTTGCCAGGATAAACACGGTAACAAGTGAATCTCTATAGAAAAAAAAAAAACTTTTTGGCAAATTATTTCACTCACTTCATCCTCGTAGAGCAGGTGATTAGATGTCGTAAAATGCCGGAAAAGTTTTCCCTTCCTTCGATAGTAAGGAGAGACCCGAAACTTTTCAATCTTCCCATTTCGGTTTCAGACGTTCCCTGTTCCCTCCCCCACACACAGAGAACATGTATGTTGAAAGTTTTGGTTTCCAAACAAAAATATTGATCAGCCTGAAGAAGGAATGGCGGCGCTCCCTCACATCAGTCTGGCAGTTCGCTTCAATTTTAATGACATTTTAATTGTACGACAAGCTTTACACTGCCTTTGGATACAAAAGTTTGCAATCAAATTGAGTAGCCCAAAAAAGAGGAAGGCAAATAAGACAAAGAAGACATTTTGACAATAGGTTATCTGCTCGTCGTCGTTCTCTGACTCTGTTTGCACACTCTCCGCAGGAGGATTGTAGGAAGGATTGTTTGCACGCCAGTAAAGAAGACATCCAACATTTGTGTATGTTGGTAGAATTTCAAAATGAGCTACACAAAAGCATCCTACATGTGGGGCGATGTGACAGCACACTCGCCTCGGCGAAGACTTCATTAGAAATCCACAACTGCTGTTTGTCAGTCTATCGATGGTGCTCGCAGATGTGAAAGTTTTTGCGTAAGTTTGTTGCCCACTTTAAGAGCCGCAACATTATTATAGTGAGGCGCACACATGGTACCCCCCGGCCAAGCATTGGTGTGTGATGGACCTAATTTAGTTTTCAGCATCACTTCACTCACAGCCGGGAATGAAGGGAGCGATTCGAATTATGTGCTTAAATTGGAGTTTTCTGCGTTCACACACAAACAACGGCCAGACTGATGGACCCAGGGGTATAGAACGAATGCAGTAATCGTGATTTATGTCTTAAGTTACAATAGCCAGAGTGGCAGCGTCAATATGGGGGAAGCGATCACTCTAATGTTTGATGTATGAGATGCGTGTAATTTTGAGAGGAATCCTCATGGAAGTTTGCTCCCGCAGGGGATGGTTAGACCCACGTTAGAGGTTTGTTCTCTCATTCTTTGAATGTTTTCAATTTGAGAGCATCTGGGTGTACGAGGGGGACCATGAACATGAGAGAGATGGGGTCAGTCAATGTAGGAAATGTCCATTGATTGGACAATCTGACACCAAATCGACTTAAACTTTGCTTCACGGCACAATCTGAGGTGAAACGTTGAAAATACAGAGCAGAATTCGAAAACGCACATCGGTGTGCGCAATAAAAATAGCGAATTTAATGTTTGTCTGAAGTGCGTATGGGACTACATTTTATAAAACAAATATGACTCGCTGTCCGCGATAATCAGTGGTCCCAGGTTTGGCCACCACAAAATTTAAAAGGCTTCTCAAAGAAATATCCAAGAGTGCAGCTGTCTCAAGAAAGCGTATGCAACAACTTTCGACAGTTACGACTTTGCAGTCAGCTAATTTTCTTTTTTGACTTTGACCTGGCGGTCGATTCATTAGTAGACTGCGACTCATAAATAGAAAAGTAAAAACCAATCAAGTCGAAATAAATTTTCCAGTTTTTTTCTAAAGCGCACACTTTGTGTGCGCTAAGAATACCAATCCATCAGTGGTGTGCGCTTATAATAAACTGTATACCTACATCATACGCAAGGCAAGTGGAGGTATTTACTGGGTGGTAAAAGTGTTGGAACGACCTCATTTCATTGTTATAAATACGAGCACACTCTCTCTTTAAGGCGTTTCCTTCCGCAGTTCCAAAAGTACAAAAACAACTACAAAATGACGGTTAACATTAGGGCATTTGTCAGAGAAATCTTAATTAAATTATAGAAATACTCACAAACAACTGCCACAGAAGTGACAGCTTAAAACTTAGCTTTCCTTTTCTTTTCTTTTCTTTTTTGTTCTCAAATGTTGAAATACATTTAAATACCATTAATAAAAGTTGATTCCCCTTCTATTTCCTAAGTACTTCCACCATTAGGACAGCCCCGGGGATATCGATTGCGGCTTACGTTCGGCTCTGTTTATCTCACTCAAAATTAATGGTCCCTACGCGGGCACATAATCCGCATCTAAGCTGTCCAATTTTCGAGCATAACATCTGCAAACTGCAAGTTTAATATTAAATCCTTCGCAACATTATTAATTTTGTCATTGCTCTAATTAAAATAATCAATTCTCCCAACAACAGAACGTAATTAAATATTTCTCTTGCAATTGAAAGCAAATCCACCAAAAATAACGTCCTCGACTATAGGGCTTATATTAATCGATGTAATTTTCAACATGTTCTGGTCAAAAATTAAGCTCTTCACAAGTAAATTCCAAATAATTCCCCATTATTAAGCCGGAATAATTAATTTCCATCCTTTCCATCCTCGCGATTAGTATATAATTTGGCTAAAATTACACAGTTACTGTGGCAGAACTTTATTAACCCGGCTATGGTGCGGCTCTTCATTCTACATAATTCCATTCATTGTCTGGCCTAATTAGGCAGACCGTAATTAAATCAAAAGAAAGATCCCTTTAATTACTGTCCCATGTCCGGAACATCAACAGATTGTGCTAGGTAAACGCCGAAGGACACAAGGACTTTACAAATTATTTTCAAAGGTAGAATGTCACACCTGACGATTTCCATTGAAACAAGACGAAGTTGTCTTCCATTTATCTCTCCTAATTGACTCGGAACGTGGTTTGTGTAAACGAAAATCGATTCCCAACTCAGCATTGCGATAGAAATTTACAAAAACATATCAATTGAAATTGCGCCATGAAAAAAGAATGCACCATCCTTCGTACAGTAGACTGTCACGCTCTATGTTACGAAGAGAACGACAAATGACAGCGAGAACATCGTAAACCGAAACGTCACAATAAATAAGAGAAAATAAAAATAAGAAACAGATACTAAATTATTTGTAGCATAATTGATTTGCACTCGTCATGCAGGGCAGGTCCTTCGCAATCTAGCGTAAAGATTGTTGTTGATTTGTCTACCTACAACAGGACTGCAGAATAATTTTGCAGAAATCATGTTCTTTAGTGTGGCTGTGTGTGCTGGTTGATTGTTTGTCCCTGAGAGGTGATTTAATATGGAAATAGAATTTGGTTTATATCTCTTCTATATTTGGGAAGGATAATCGAGAGGCGAATTCCGTAAGTCAGCAATAACGACAAGTTAATTTGTATGTTAAGGTGGATTTCAGGAATTTACGAAACGATATTCAGGGGACTGATGATCCGGAGAGAGGTTTGTTCTGTATTCATGCTTTGGGAGGAGACCTTTTCATGGAATAGGATTACCATCAATGGGTATATAAAAGTAGATGGAAGTTTGTTTCTGATGTTTCGAGTGGAGCAGTATAGAGAAAATGAGGTTAGGGTGAATTTTGTATCGGATTTCTTTTGTTTGTGTAGCTCTATCTGCTATATTTCGCCATCATTGACGATTGTTGTTATAGGAAATCGAATAATTTCGAAACTCCGCCTGGGGGTATGCTATGCACCGTTAATTGGAAAATATAGTTTGAGAATTTCTTTTTCTTGGTTTTGAAACCTTGAAAGTCCTTAAAATAAAGAGATAGGGTGTTTTCATAAACGTCGACAATCTGCGTTAGTACAATCGTCTTTCTTTTTTGTTGCTTTAATGAACACACTTATTCTGCAGCACGTGTGCAGGCTTGCTTTAGTACAATTTTAAGGTCAGTGAATGCTCATTAACGTCAGAAAAAAAATCAAAAATGGCAGCGAACGAGTTTGTTATGAAAATAATTTGCGAATTATTATTCGTTAGTTAAGAAGAAGAAGAAAGTTAAGAAATTCATTTCCACAGTTTGTTGAAAACGAATTGAACAATTTATGGATAACAAAAGACACTGGCCGACCAAAAATAACATTAAAATTGTCTCTAAGTTTGACCATTTGGAAACTGGACAACGGATCTTGTTTTCGCGAACTTTCCAATCTGTTCAACGTTTCCATCGGAACAGCATTTCATTATTTTGTGGAAATAATTTATTTGCTCTACCAATTAAGAAGCAAGTTTACTAAATGGCCATCAAATATAAATGAAATTATGGAAGGTTTTAAGAACCTCAGAGCAAATCGAGTCCCTAATGTTGTAAGTTGTGTGGACGGGAGCCACATTCCTATCCTCGCTCCTTCGTGTGACAAAGTAAGCTACTTCAACAGAAAAGGAATATGTTCGAGCAATCTTCAGGTAAATGTGTCTTGCCCTTAAAGTAGATTAACTAATTCAATAAATCCTTTCTTTCATAGGCAATTTGCGATAGCCAACAAAGGTTTATTGATGTTTTTTTAGTTATCCGTTCCCGGAAGCTGTCGTGATGCTAACGTTTGGGAAAATAGTCCAATCCGAATGAAATTAAGGGCGGTTCCGGAGGGTGGAGTAGGTTGTGGTCATGTTTTGGGTGACTCAGCCTATCCATACTTACAACATACCTTTTGGTTCCTTTCCGTGACAATGGCTACCTAACTCCTTTGGAAAAGAGGTTTAACTATGTTTAAAGTTCCACGAGGGTGTGCATAGAACAGGCGTTTGGGAGGTTAAAACAAAAATTCCGCATTCTGAAACACGTCGACATTAAAAAGCTTGAACACCTTAAATATATTGTGCTGTCTTGTACTGTTTTGCACAACATTATAATTGATAGAGAGCAATTGGCAGAGGATTTTGTTCTTGAAACCCAGAACTCGGAAGTTGATGACCTGATTAACCTAAATGGAAACAACTTAACTACAACCGAAGCAAAACAAAAAAGAAACCAAATGCAATGCTTGTTTGTCCATAATGTGCTTTAAATAAAGGAACAAATTTTTACTTAAAAATTGTTTTTTTTTAAGTAAACAAAACATTAACAGCCATTTTTTTGTTAAACAAAAATAAAAGGGAATTCAGCTAAGTAGTGTAGCATTCATGCAGTCTTAAGTTTCTAATTCGATTTGGCCAGCAAGTCCAGCAGATGTTTAATAAGGTCCAATCGCCGATTGTCGATTTCCATTTTCTCCTTCTCAATAGCAACGAGCTCTTGATGCTTTATATCGTCTTAAATGGCTTCCTCCTTCAGAAATGCAAGAAGTTTGTCGCCGTTAGGAGAACGTTTTTTTTTTTTTTTTCAACGGAGTCACAAATGTTTCTTCAGCGTTCGAACTGTTTTCTTCTTCTGTCAGCAATGATGAGCCCAAAAGATTTCTCGGAGGAGACACGCTGTGCCTACCTTCGTATGCTTCATCGAATGCTTCGAAGAATTCCCAGGTTGTGGCGTCTCTTCCCGACTCTTTATTTTGCTTTTTAATTCTTTTGCAAGTCGTCATTAAGTTCTCAATTTTTTTTTTTTTTTTTTTTTTTTTGATATCCAAGACTTCGAAGGAGAAGAATGGATCAACTTTTTTGATTTCATAAAGCACCGTCCTCCACAATGAATTTTTTTTTTTTTTTTTTTTTTTTCTTTTTCCCAGTGTTGAATTCTTTTTCCATCAGAATTATTTTATCGATCAAAAGTTTGGTTTTTGCCACATTCCACGCGGCAGCTTCATTTTCCCTTAAAAAAAATTTAAATTTAATTTAAATTTAAATTTTTTTACCTCCCTTTCCGCGTTCAGCAGTCAACAAACGCTGATGACATTTATGACGTTTACGAACATATCTTCTGCAATTCATCTGCGTTTGTTCGATCGAAAATCTGACTTTATGAACACGACTTACGCAGATCTTAGTTAGGCAGACGTTTATGAAAACACCCAAAGTTTTCTGTGCGACAGACGTTTAAAGGTCTCGTTTTCTGTTGCAATTGATGCCCCGCCTAAGTGTAGGCAACAAGATTTGATAGAAACAACAAATATTCCATTAAAACCGCATGCAATCGACACCACCATTTGTTATAGCGGACGCAAAAACACTCGCAAAAATCACCCCTTTCAAAACATGTACAGCTTCTTAACGAAGAACAGTTGTCTGTGCTGTTTTTGCCTTGAATTTCAATAAAATATCGCAAACCTACACTTAGTCGAATTCCAGCGAAGCTATAACAAAACTGCACAAACTCCTGCCCTCGATTTCAGTTGGCCCTCCTTCGTCTGCTCCTACGTGAAGCAGAATCCGCAAATAGCAAGGATGCCGTATATCCTTCAAATTAGACCGAAATGAAAGGAGAAAGAACTCTCGGAATTCCAAAATTCATTAAGTCACTCGCCTGCAGCGTGCACTGCATCCCGTGCTCAACCTCCTGTGTCGCCTCTCTCCATTTGCATCTTGGGGTAAAAGTGAATATATATTTTTTTTTTCTTTACCCCCGCAATGCAATCTAAATATCTACAGGAGGACATTCGAGGACATTTTTCAAGCGTTTAGAATTTATTTCCGGGTGGCGGGATATTACTGTTTAAAAGCAAAACTGCATTCTTTTCCGAAACAAAGCATGAACTACGGACCACTCATCCGAGTGCATGCCTATAGTCATCGATCCGTGTTTGACTATAGCTTCTGGTTAAATGGATTCCAAATGAGAACATTAGAGAGCGAAAATCCCCAAACGCCGGCGAGGTGGAATATTTGCACTGTCCAACCTCTAAAGTGTACAATTTTCACCGATTTTCCAGCATATCCATGTTTATTGGCAGCGAATGTGCCCTCGATTGGTTATTTCAAGTTCGCAAATTGTTTCTGTTTGTAAATATTTGTTTATGGCTTGAACGGTCGGTGGTGTGCTTGGAATGGAATAGTTTTGCGAGCAGCAGGCGCATTGTTTTAATATAGTTTTGGACGAAATATCGCTTCGACCTCGATCGATACCGGGGAAGCCTTGAAACGGCATTCGGCGATTGTAGTTTGCAAATGCACATTGAAATCGAAATTTTGAAAAATTTAAACAATGGCAAGTATATAGATGAGTGTCCCGGCGTGGGTGGCCATTGCACATATTTCCGTAAGTACTTTTAATGAAAGCCTATGCGAGTTGTGGTGCATTTGTGATAATAAAAATAGCTGCACTTGCATTTTATGAACGAGAGTCACCGAATTCGCCTACAAAAACCATTTAGAATTACAACAATAGAATAGGTGCTCTTTCTTATTCAAACAAAAGTGTTCTTAGACCGAGAGTGTTAGACCTTACTCAGCGAGGTAGAATTCGCTCTTCAAGGTGACTATGTCACAGGGGCAATCTGTTCAATTGTGGTTCTTTGAAATAAAATAAAATAAAATAAAAATCAAAAACACTCCCCAATTTATTCAAAAACACACCCCAAACACGATAACGTGCCTTCCCTTAGCTTGTGTCTAAGCCAACGAAAGGAAACTGCTATAATTGCTATAAAATCTAGAACTAAAAATCTACAAAAGTGAGCATAACCTTAGGCGTTAATTTGAAGAAAAAAAAACCCTCGTGCAGTGAATCTCGTAAAAACAAAAAGCTCCTTATACCTGAAGCAGAAGTGACTTTCCGCGAATATCAGTTTCATAAGGCTATCATTTTTTAAGCACAAAGTCTGCTCCTAAAGGCCTGCTTCATCTACCCCGTCGAACATTATCTTGGTATAGAATATAATTTTTCGCTGCTCTAGAAGTACATGGACAGCAGGCGACATCTGGTAACGGACTGAAGCTAATTGCAAAAGTGGATGTTATTTAACACTATTTTTTTAACCTTTTTTTTATCTTTCATCGGTTATCAGATTTTTAACTACCTACTTGTCTAATAAAATAATAAAACAACCTACCAAACTTTTGATGAACGAGAAAGTTTCTTTCGACCCAGTCGTGCACTTTATTTCTAAATTCAACGAAGCTCACTTGTGGCGTGTTCGACTTCAACCATTGAAGTTACTCCATATAGTTATGAAAAAAGTAAGGATGTTTAAATGAGTTTCAATGCATTAATTATTCAAGACCCCAGAGAGTGCTTTATTACTCAAACTCAAAAAGTCCCATTACCATGCCCCAAAGCGGAGCACATTCCGTGCGCAAACAAATTATCTCTTCTTCCGCCGGTGCGGAATAGAGTTGGTTTCCCGACGAACAACACATTCCAACGACTCCCTCAACAGACAAGTAAATCACACTTAGTTCACTGCAATCAACTGGAAGGGTATCTGTGCTCACACAAAAATGGCCAAAGGCCACGAGACACGAGTCCGCGTCTCGGCTGAGTCTTGAATATTTCTTTTTAATTACCCTAAAAACAACATTATCCGGATAGCATCCAAAGGACGAGTAATAAGATTTCACTACAACTACAAACGGCCCCAGGCTTTGTATTTGTACCTTAAATATATGAATACGTCGTGCTATCCACAAGGAAGGCGGTGGGTGCGGTATAACTTTCAAAAAGATTAACAACAACGCTCCGAGCAACAAGTTTTGAAAAGGGATTCCTCGCTGCTCCGCACACTCAACCTCCTCAGTGCGGATGAATTATGAAGTATTTACCCAACTCCCAGGGAGTTTTCGTTTCCCAACTTGTACATCTTTTTTTTTCACATCCCCCGTGGATCCACTTAAATTTACAAAGCAAAGAGGTTTCTAGTTGGAAGTGGCAGCACAGTAGAGATATCCCCCTGTAAAGTGCGCAAAAAGCAAGCGAAAAACTGTTTTGTAGGTTGGTATATACGGTAATGACCTTACCGCCTACAATAAAGTTCCGTAAAGTGCAGCCTTATGGTTCTAAACCTCAACACTTTCAAGCGGCGATGGTATACCAATAGAAAAGTCAAATAAAACAACGTGTTCTCTTCAAAAAACAAAAAAAAACAATGACACACGTAGTCGGTAATTGTTGCACGCACGTCGGTCGATATTTATTCTGGAAAAAATACAGTGGCTGCAGGAAATAAGGCCCCAAAAGAGAAAATGAAAAAGCCCCAAATTTGGGGTGTTATTGAAATAAGGCCCCAAAAATAATGAAATAAGGCCCCAAATTTGCGGTTTATTTTACAATGAAATTAAAAATAACGAAAACTACTTTTTTATTAGATTTAAATTTCTATTAAATTAAATTATTATTATAAATTGGTTGGCGCAACAGGTCCGGAGAGACCCAAGGCCTAGCTTCTCACAACTATTCGTTCTGTGTGAGTTTTTCATTTTTGGAACGAATGGAAGGGATCTACAATTCTATGCCGACTCCAAACGGCTAATTGAGAAGCTCTTTCAAGACATCTATACTCTCGGATGTTTGTCAGACGTTCGCGAGAGGTGACGCAGTGGAAAAAACCCCAAGTTGGATTTTTTTTTTTTTTTTTTTTTTTTTTGCGGGATTCGAACCTCGACCCCTCACTTGTCCAACACACTAACCACTAGGCCACTGCGCCAACGTAGAAGAGATGTCCCTCTCGCATAATTAAGTTGATATTGGATAAACTAATTTCAATTAAAGGAACTTTGTATATACTCAACCTCGCACCCACCCCGTAATATAACCGCAAGTCCAAGAAGGGGGGTCGCAGGGGCAGCATGCCCCCCATACGTATTCCATGTCGGAAGGATAACAATTAATAATAAAAAAACGAGTTTTGGGGACTTACTTCATTTCTTCTTTTGGGGTCTTATTTCATTATGAAATGTGCAATTATGAACAGTACAATTTTCATTAGGAAATAAGGCCCCAAAAAAGGCAATAACACCCCAGATTTTATTAAAAATCGTTGTTGTTGTTTGCTGTACAATTTTTTGGGAACTTATATCATTTTTGTTTTGGGGCCTTATTTCATTGGGGTCTTATTTCGCAGAGCCTAATACACCCCTGTCACGTCAGATATAAAAATTCGGGTTAACCGTAAAGTGATGTGTAAATAAATCTCTCGAGGCGAGACAAACTCGCAGGTAATTGTGCGTAAAACGAGTCAAACGAAATGGAGATTCCCCCGAAAAGATAAAAGGAAAAGATTTGTTTTTGTATATCACTGGTGTGGATTTTTATTCGAAGGGCCTAGGACGAATTCGACGAATTTTCACGCTCATGAGGTGTTTGGAGCAGACTTGAATTCATTGGGAGAGATGAGATTAATTTGAGATTAGATTCGAACGAATATGATTGTTGGTTCTTGGAAGAGCCGTCGATTATTATGAATTCATGACAGGGATTACATTTAACGATGTTTTTCGTGTTAGCTCTCCCCTCGGATTGGTGGATGATGGAGAGGAATAGTCTAGACGGGATACAGATGCGGGCAAGGGCTCAGTAATTGTGGGTATTTATTTTAATGAGACGAGTTTAAATGTCTACTAGACACTTGGATGGAAGAAATTTAAAGAGACTTTTCTGAATAATTTAGCAGTAGTCGTCAGAGAGACAGGTTGTGTTCGACAAAGCTGCGTATGACAAAGGGCAAGTAACGTGAGAAATAAACGTAATTACTCACAACACATGCGGTAACAACTGTGGGGGCGAAAAACGCGAGTTTGCCTGTCGCACGAACTTGCACAGCTGGCGCCTTCTTTGACACGCAAGGATACAGATGCCAACTTTCACGACTGTCACGAAGTAGTTGAGTTCATATTTACAACCGTATACGATGTGTACAAGTATTTATTTATTTATAACCAGAAAAACTCAAAACTTGTGCGGATATGTCGAACATTGTTGGAACTATAGGTTGTGGAAATAACGATGAAGATAATTCATCATAATCACTTTCAAATGATCGTTGAAGAGTCAAAAGTAAGGCCGAAAACACACCGGATCAAACAAAACGTTTCAACATTTTTTCTTATGAGACTACACATGTGTTGAAATTTTTCGGTAGTGGTTGCCGAAAATATATATATGTATATATGTATTTGTATACCACCGAATGGTACAGAACTGTTTCGAACAAGCGTCGTTGTCGATAATTGTATACACAATTTCCTACAAACCAAATGAATCGAAATATAAAAAAAAAAAAAAAATGTACGACTGAGTCGCACGAAACTTCCCCGTTCATCAACAGTTTGGTTAAGTCAATTGGTTGGTAGGTTCAGAAGCAACCGTACATAAAACAAAAGAATATGTATTGTTAAATAAAATTCACTTTTAGGTTATTTATTTGATATGGCGGTGGCGGTACATATCAACTAACAATAAGTTGAAGCTCTCAGTAACAGTAACAGGTAATTGTGGCAAACAGATTTATTCGAATTTTTAGAGAAAAACTAACAATAAGTACGGGATCTTATTTCGAATACAAAATCTTTAGAGCGGTTTTTATAAAATTTGGCAGTCAAGACAGTGACAAATATTGCAATGTTTAGTTCGAAAAACTATTTAGCTTAACTATTTAGCTGAAAACTGAGTACAAGTTATTCTTCGGGACTTAAGCATGACTTGATTTTTGAAGTTTCATCGAAATCAAAAATGGGGTCGTTTTCAAAATTACCGTTTTCGGTGATTCGAATTGAAAATGGGGACGGAATAATTTCGGAAACATCAATTTTACTCTAAGTATGCATTTTGATCAAACCCAAATTTAAAAAATGAGTTTTTTTTTTTTTTTTTTTCAAAAATCCATTGTACGATAATAGAGAGAAAAACTGAGCTTGCTATTCAGTTAGAAATGACCATATTACCTTAGAAATGATTTTTTTTACAATCGTTTGCACCTTTTTCGAGAAATGCCCAAATTTAAAAAATACTGTTATTTGATATTTTTTTTAGTGAAAAACTGGGTATTCCGTCATGGTAAATCCATATAGGTACTTAAGCTGAAAGCCCCGAACTGTAAGCCCACAAACTCCAAATCCGAAGTTTGAACGAAATCCGGGCAGCCGTTTAGGCTGTAGGCCTGTGGAAGGACGGACAGACCGGACAGAATTTTGCGACCCACTTTTTTTAAGTTGGTCTATCATCGTAATGTCAGAATTGATTAACATCTCGAGTTCAAAATTTTGTACGAAAACAATATCTTTTTCTTACTACGTAATGGGGAAAGTTACAAAAAAATGGCCCCAAACTGTAGGCCCCGAAAAACTCCAATTCCGAAGTCTGAACCTCTCAAGGTTGCCTTACCAGCGAACCCTGAATATTGGTGCACCCTTGAAATGGTGGAACCCAGATCGATGTATCACCAAACCGTGGATGACCAGGACCACCAGTTGCAACCCAGACGGAATGCATATCAAGAAGCTTGAGCCCCTTAAACGAAACAAGTCTGGCGAGCGTCTTTGGTATAAGAGTCTTTGCGAAGATCTTAGTGATGATGCCTGGGGCTGAAGCTTACATGATGCTGAAGGGTCCCCATATGAAAACTGCATCGCTCTCAGGGTTGTTTCGACAAATAGGGAGCCAGTTAGTCAAAGTCTTCACGAGAGTTTGCCTATGTCTATGACGCAAGGAATTATTCTACGCATGTAAGAAGCTACTAATAGAGAGGTTTTGGACACTAGATGGTTTCCTAAATCAATATTCAACAAATGTAATAAAATAAAGTACCAACCTCAGTTATGAGTCGGTCTGCAGTTCGTAGAGAGCCTACCTATTTGCTGAATCGAGGGGAGTTTTTTTTGGAAGCGCAAAGGATCAGTCTTAGTCCTTGACGTGGCGTTTTCTCATCGCTCTATTAATTTATTGCATACGATTGGCGAAGTTTTCCAGTGGGCAATGGGCTCCATGCAGGAATTAAAACGACAGAAGGACTCTTTGCAACACTAATACGATTTTCCGAAGTCTAGGTCTACTGTAGATGAATACTTTCAACAATAGAACAACTTAATCGTAAAAAAAAGAAACGATGCCGATGACGTTAATAATCCAATCCCTCATGGAAGTTTATAGCCTTCGAAAGCAAAAATTTGGTAGTTAGTGAAGAGGTCGATAGACCTGACAGAAAAGGGCATACCTAAGAAGGTTAATCAAAAACCGTTCCCAACTTCAATCTGCCACCAACTCCAGCGACTTGAGAGATCTCAATTCCTAGAGTGGAGCTCATCACAAAAACAATAGGCAAAAAGACATCCTCCATAAAGTTCGCATAGCAGCGCTCAAATTTCCCAACCTCATTCTCAAATTAAAAACAATTTCCCGGTGAAAGCAAAATCTGCATCTTTCGGTGCAAATTGAAACACGAATCTCTCACGTACAAGTGCATACCTCTTTGACGCCCCCGTCTGTGTCATCCGTCATCCGCTTTCAGTGTCTTGTAATTTCATTGCGCTCGCAAAAGCATCAGCCGAGCATAACAACGCATGTAACGTGCAAACAACGCCTTTATGCATACCAAACAGCATACGAAGTTTACCCTCTCCGACATGGAATAAATTTTGCAATTTCGCATTCATAAGAAGAAAGTTTTCACAGGTACTTTCGTACCTTCGTACTTAGCCCCCACCCACCCGTATGAGTTATGATCTCATGCTTTGTATAGGACGAGGGGAGTAACAATGACAGTCATTTACTCCCCACGGAAATGCGACGAAGTTAAGACACACACAAATTACATAGAATGAAGAAAAATCGATGACAAATTCCACACCCACCGGTCCGAGTATCTCTCCGCGAAGCTCATTCCATTTATTGAAACGTGCATTTCACCTTTTGCTCGCTTAGATCTACCTTTGGTTTCATCTTTTGTGTTCTGTGTGGCGGGTCGTCTTTGTGGCATTCCTTTCCGGAACTTAACCTTTAATTTTCCCATTCCTGCTGAAGGATCGCTCTGTGTGCGGATTCTGCGACACGACTCCAGCTGCAGTGCAAATTTATTAAATTTATTTATCACGTAGATTCGGATATCTCGTTTGCCGCCGCCGCCATTAACCTCCATCCATATCGCAGTCGCATGTGTGAACAAAAAGGATAGTCAACGGGAATTTTATCCATTAGAATCGAAAACGAAATCGACCGGTTTTATTTGTTTCCTTTAGGTTTTTGTTGCTTTTGAGACACCGCTTCCTGGCTTCCTGGCTTCCTGGCTTTCCTGGCGATTTATCGAAGAATGTTATTGGCGTTGAGAGAAACTCTCTTCCATTTCAACTCCTTCTCTTGGGGGTGCTCTGTTTGTGATACAAGCGAGATCATGACGGACAGGGTGGTACAGAAAGTGTTCACAGATTTCAATGAATGAGTGGAATTATTTGCAAAAGGATATTGGATAGCAAAGCATCCACGATTGATGGATAAATGTGGGCCACCACCACCCACAGATGAAAGGGAATATTCTCCTTTTTCCTTTTTGCTGTCTGATGATGTTCATGTTCACGAGGAAGATGATGATGGCAGTAAGCTGGCTTTCAAAGTGTTCAAAGTGATTTTTTATGGTCTTCAATTTCTTTTATGCTGTTCCTTGCCAGACAAAGGGATAAGGATGTGTTTTTGTTTTTGTTGAGGTTTTCTTTTTTTGTGTTTTTGTGTTCAGTGTTTTAAGTTGTCTCTCGTACTTTGGGTAGTAGGTTGTGGGTGTTGTTTGCTACTTTGCATTGCTTCCTGTCTGCATGTCCTTGGTGGAAAATGATCCTTGTTTGATAGGTGTATATGGAGGGATTTCATCTGTG
Organism: Cheilosia urbana; assembly: GCA_946477585.1. Classification (NCBI taxonomy): domain Eukaryota; kingdom Metazoa; phylum Arthropoda; class Insecta; order Diptera; family Syrphidae; genus Cheilosia; species Cheilosia urbana. The sequence goes on along the minus strand of OX297854.1, from coordinate 8,502,658 downwards.
TTAGTTGTGGCGTCATTTCCTTAGATGGGTGGGGAAATGGTTAGACGGGGGAACGAACTGCAGTTGTCCATCGATGGATGCAGCCTTTTACGGATTTGGGCATTTTTTTCACGTTAGCTCAGGTTGTACTGATGAAATACATTCGAATTGTAAAATTCAAAACAATTGGAGAAGTTTTAGAGATTTCAAAATGGCCGATTCAAGATGGCGTACTTTGGAAACGTACAAAATGTATGATGCGTTTAGTGCCATCCTTTTAAGCGTTGCGGTCGGAAGGAGAGGTGGTTTGTCTCAAGAGACCTATCGGTATGTGCCTCAACTATAAATGCCCATTTTAGGAGCTTACTAGCTTTATAGTCCAAAACTGTTTCGACAATAGACAACCAGTGAAGTACAAAAGAAGTTGATACTTTGCCGGAGTCCATGTTCGGATTAGACTGCCGATCGCCCTCGAGAAGGTTGATCTTGGACTAGTAAATGTATATTGACCCAGAGCCAGAGGTAGAGGACAGACTTTTGGAAGTCACTCTCGTGTTATTGGTATACATAAAGAGGGGAGACCGTTTCAAGGTATGCTGAAGTTCCAGACATCTAACAGAAGGACCGGCGTTTTTGGGATGTCTATTAGTTCTTTTTTTATAGAAACTTAATGCTTGACAATGGAAAATCAAAAAGAAAGGTGAAACCAGGAGCTCAATAATGGATTTTCAATATGGCGGTTAAGATCGAAAACAAATGCCTTGGTAGCGTAAAACGTGCCATTTGAGCGACAGTCAAAAATATGTCCATCACAACAGAAGGAGGAAAACACGTCGGGAATCCCCGGGAAAGACCTAGTTTAGAGCAAACACCATTCTCTCGATATGGAAGACGCTGAAATCCAAATGGAACCACCAAGGAAGCTGAAAATTATAACTAATCAGGTAACCGAAAAATTTTGGAAGTAAGGCCGATAACAAAAGAGCCTGCTCAGCTGAAAAAGTTCGACGGAAATAGCCAAGACCATCCTTAAAGTGCTTCGAGTAGATGCCATTATTTCCTGAGTCAGTGTAGCAGATAGTGGGACACTAAACACCCGTAATACCTCTAAACTGAAGAAAGCGAGGCAGCATTCCCTGTTTAAAACCCGCAACGATCATCGAAACCTCGATATATCCTCGATATATCTACCAATATTAAAGGAACTCAACAAAAAAAAACTAAATCTGACAAATCCTTCACATCCCGACGTAAAATCGGAATTTTAATTTAATTCTTCCGTCAAAGGTAGTTTGCATAAACCGATTTTAGAATACAGCGCCAAGTTCACAAGGGACACAGTCGTGCACATTTTTCATCTGACAGGCAACCAACATTCGAAAGCAAAATTGATTAAGGAGGATCTAGTCGAGTTTACATTCTCAACTCCAGTAATACAGTAATGGTGCTCTTTCTGGGTGAAACACCTAAGAGCAATGACTCTCTGGACTTGGTGCGCCATTTGCCTCAATGCTATGTGTTCATTCACACCAACTACGTCTCAGTGCATTATAAAATTGCTGCAACACCCCAAATACGAAATGCCTACCTCACTTTCGTTTAAAAAAATTAAAAACGGCGATTCAATTGTCCTTCGCAATTGTTACAATTCAATGAGCCCATACGTCGTGCGCACTCTGGCTTTTACATTCCATTTATAGAAACATATTTATATGGACTTCTTAATTTATCCAGGAAATCAAATCCCATACAGTAATGTTGGATTTTTCGGACTGACTAGGTCTTCTTTTTTTATTGAACTCGAATGGTTTTTCTTCTGATTCCGTATTTAAAATGTTTTTTTTTTCTGTTCTTCGCCCTTTTAGCTTATTTTGAAACGCAAAATAATAACCCACGATTTGGCATCACTGCTCCCATAAATTCCCTCTTAAGATTCGTCATGCAAAAAATATAGAAAAAGCAAACAAGAGAAAAAAAAACAACAAAGCAAGGCGGAAGCGCATTGCCTCCAACAATCAGAGTGAAAAGTATGGTACACCCTTCTAATGTGAAAGATCACATATACGCGTTCCCTATGGCTGTTACATTTCAATGAACTTTCCAATTCATTAAACAATTTCACTCCCTCGAAACTGGAGCACACACGAGAGGTACGTGGTTGGATACTTATTTTGCTCCATCGGCAGGTTGGAGCTCAAATGGGTATCAAATCTGAGAAATCGTGTTAAGAAAATTTTTATAGCAAACAAAGGAAATATCGTAGATATTCGAAAAAGTGGGCGTGGCGCTTTAACAAATAGATGCAGCTTTGGGGATGATTTGAGCTGGTATTGTATACGTGTTATATAGAAATTGGAGCCAGTTTCTAAGATAGCCGCTTTAAGAGGCGCCAACTGCGAGCGAAGACTAAGTGACGCTACAAAGCTACATTATGATTCGGAAGGTCTTCGACATACACAGAGTGGAGTAAGCTATCTGGACAACAAAGGAGGATATATAGAAATTGTAAACCAGTTTTTAAGACAGTCGCTTTAAGAGGCGCCAACTGCGAGCGAAGACTAAGTGATGCTACAAAGCTACATAATGATTCGAAAGATCTTGGACAAACACGGAGTGGAGCAGGGTATCTGGACAACAAAGGAGGATATGTATATAGTAACAAAAAGCAGGTTTTTAAGCCAGCCGCTTTAAGTGGCGCCAACTGCGAGCGCAGACTAAGTGACGCTACAATGCTACATTATGATTCGAAAGGTCTTGATCCTACAAGGAGTGGAGCACGGTAACTGGACAACAAAGGAGGGTAAATAGAAATATGAACCGGTTTTTAGGCCAGTCGCTTTAAGTGGCGCCAACTGTTAAGACTAAGTGACGCTACAAAGCTACATTATGATTCGAAATATCATCGCCATCGACGGAGTGAGGTTAAGTATAGTAATTGATAGGAGTGTGTGGATACTTTCTCTTTCTATTAAGCTTATATGCAAATTGGGCCGCTAAGATTGAAGTCTCTGAAAGACTAAAAGACTCAATTCACGCCACAAAGACCTGCCACAAAATTATACTACGGTGACGCTGGTTAATACAAGTTGATTCCCAAAGTAGATGCATTAGTTTGACATCAACAAAAAGGGCTTTGTTTTCGGCTAGTGATAGACTATAAGATTTGCACGCTCTTGGGTAAAGACAGAAAATTATTTTGTAAGAACTGTACTCAAAATCCTGGATCCCCAAAGCAGTGGCAATGGGTTATTTTCAAGGAAAATTCGGAGAGTCCTTAAATATATCTCGAAATCTATAAGTTCAATAGAAGCTGTAATGGACTAGACGGCTTGATTATTTCTGCGACTTAGTTCCACAGATTCGTAGCTTCAGGCTTCTGATCGGATGAGTGGAACTATATATTGAGCGCACTAGATCTGTGTCAAAACGGCCTACCAATTACTTATTAACTCTAAAATTGACAGAAAATACTTGCGACGAGTCCTGGCATATTTCAATCAGTGGGATGGGAAAGCAAATGAACTAACTTATTTCATTGCTCAACAAATATTAGACCAAAAAAGCCGCATAAGAGACAATTGTCCTTCCATCACTATAATCAGTCAGAACGCCCTGAACTGTAGAGCAATGAATGGAGGAAATATATCATGATTTCAATTTTGTCACTTCCCTATAGCATGTACGTATCAAAAGACATCGTCGAAAGAGAAAACCTGTATATGACGTTGTTTTGTATTGAAAATGCCGCCACAAGTGCTTTCACTTATTATTTCCCTATGCAGATACGTCACATTGTAAGAAATAACTACGTTGGACTATATCTTCTGCTGCACTTCGGTTTGTAAACAAATAAAAGATGGTTCACATCAAATGCCAAGTATAGTTGGCTTGTGCGATTCTTCTTATTTGTACGAATGCAAGGGACCTATGAACAAAAGTCTTACGTATCCCAACAGCAGCTTTAAGAAGCTTTCTCAGGGCGGTTATATACTCCCGAATGTTTATTAGACGTGACTCCAACTGTTGGTCGCGCAGTGGGAAAGAGACTTAAGATAGCTTTAGTCATTCTCATTATTTTTCTGAGCGCCGAACGTATAACCTCGCTCTCAACAGGTCAATATAGGTACGATAAACTGAATGACTCGACCATACTATGGTCACAACACCTCTGTAAATTGGAGGTGGGTTGCAGTAACAAGCTTAGTTTTTCAGGCGCCACAAATTGGATAATGATTATGTCTTATGACAACACACAAATTCGATACACGTGCCAACAAAACCAGGTGTCTGAGTGGGGAAGCGAGGAGTAACAACGATTCTCGCTTCTTTGGGGGTTACCCTGACAATTTCTGTTGGGAAATTATGTCAAATTTCAGTTTGTGAATTATTGTTTTTGAGAGAATAACTCGTAGACACTGTCACTTTGGTAGGAATGATAGGTATTTCGAACTACACCACTTATTCATCATCAGATTCCTTGAAGTGACTGTTTTGTTTGAACAGTTTGAATTCTGACAGTCACCACATAAAGAGCTGGGGAAGTTCATAGGACTTTCCACAGTAACACTTTGTCTTCAAGTGATACACCAAAAGCCACATAAATTCATTCAAGGAAATTGAAAAAAATCCCCCATCTTTTGAAACGAATTTAGTACATCCACTGCCATTTCCTCCAACAGATGGTCGCCCAGGTGTTGACGCCGTGGCTTTTTGAATCCATTTTCGTTGGAATTCGTTTGCGGAAGTCATCCTCCCAAATTTACCGAAAGTGATATTCAGTTATCAAAAAGCGAACAACAGCCAACGTCTCTCGTTGAGACAAAAATAAAAATTTCAAAGTAAAAGAAGTTAAAAGGACTTAACTGACTTCAAATAAATCTGTCAGCTTTTTATGTGATCTCGATGGGAAGGGAGTCTTTCTGTCAACGTATTCCTTCTTTTATTAGATACACTTGAGAGTATGTGGACTTTTTTTTCTGGTAATAGATGCACTGAGTTGGCTACCAAAGGCTCGTATCAGAAAACAGCAAACAATAGGAGTATTTTTACATATGACTGGTGTGAAATGCGGTTACCGACCCCAGTTGGTATTTGGCAGCATTAACCAGATGTTGTCCATACTTCGGTGTAGCTATCACCTGTAGGTGTGTTTAAGCTTCAAATGAATTTGCAGGTCGATGCCAAGTAGTCTTCTGCGAGGCTTAAAGACAACACAACGGCAGTTGGTTGTCAGTTTGAATTGTGTTTTAACCCTGAATAGGACATCGCGAGTAGAGTTGCACAAAAGTCTGTTGGTCAGGGAAGAGCGTGGACGCCCGCTTCCCACCAAAATAATCAACATTCTACCAGAGTAACTGGTCACAATCCGACCCATTGTTCATTCTTTTTTAAAGCAAACCCAGTCTCAAAAATAAGGCCTTGTCACGTTTTTAGTCACTGAAAGGGACTGTTTTAGAAAATTGCTCCAGAAAAACCGTTGAAGCCCATCCCACTGGTGGCTGTCTACATAAAATTTCCAGCGCTGATAAATCTCATATTAAGTCGGTCCCTTTGAAAGATTGTCCCTTTACCAGTACAGTCTAAGGAGCCTTCAAAAAAAAAAATACCTGAAATTTAACAAATCAGCCAGAGCACTCTCCCGACTCTCCACTTCAACAAAGCACTCAATTTGTCCTCCACGGGATTACTAAACTGCCATTCAGTTCGACAATTTGTTAAACTGTCAACGTTGCTCCACCAAACGAACTAAAAATACGACGGTTACCAATAAAATAACTCATGTCATCCTTAACTTTGCCATCAATAAACTCAACTCAACCGTTTATGCTTCACCATACACTCCTCCCGACATTTGTCACCTTCACATACACACATGCACACACAGTGAGTGTGTCCCAGACGACAAACAATTGCCATCCGCACTTGTCTTAATGCATCCAGTGCCAGTCTTTTATTTCGTACATTCATGCTGAATGTATGCGCCAGCATTAAGCTGAGACGTACGAACCGAACATGCCAGTGCACTCGCAACATCCGAGCGTCATTTAACCAATATTTACGAGTATCAAGTTGAAGCCATAAAATAAGCGAAACAGGGATATACAGCAACACAATAACACAGAAGGATAACTCGTAAAGAGGAGCCTTTCGTTCTGCTTGGCCCCGAATTCTCGAAGAAAATGTTCGACATAATGAAAATTCATCGAGTCGCTCTGAAGTCGTTATAGATGCGATGGTACGTTGGTAGAGTGCTTACTTTTACGAACGAAAAATGTTTGCGTGTGTGTGTGTGCGTTTATATTGTCAAGTTTATGATGATTTTTGCCGTAAAAACTTGAAAGGGACTCGAACGTTAATTAAAGTGAGGCCAGTACCAACTGGCCTGTGGTACGAGTAAATATCTGGTTCTCTTTTTTCCCCAAGTAATAAAACTCAGTAATGCTAGTTCATATTGATGACAGGGATAGTTGGGGATTTTTTTTCATGGGGAAATATGCACAAAGTCCTCAATTATCCAGCGAGGGAGAAGGAAAAGCCAACTTTGATGATGCACTATAGTAAATTGTTGGAATAATTAAAAGTTTTCCAAGTGTGAGTGGCTCATTTCCTTTTGCGCCACTATAAAACACGAAGAGGAGTTCTTCAGAGGACTCTCAGGAGAACAATTTCGGTGCAAGTCATGGGTACTCTAGTGGGACCATAATTGCAGAGTTCTATTTAAGATCGAGTTACTTTCTATGGGGCTGTTTTCAGTTTTGACACGCTGGTAGTAGTTGTCATAAAATTAGGACGAAGGGCGCATAAAATGGTTTGGAATTAAATTAAAGTAAATTTCCATCGTGTGACCTAGCAGCGTTGCCACTTTTCTGCAATTGTGATTAATCTACTGCAGTTTTTTTTTAGACATTGGAACAAATTAAATCTGTTGCATTTATTGTAAGCAAATATTAAGTAACGAAATGCAAGAAAAAAAATACTAATTCTATCGTGTGACCTAGCAGCGTTGCCACTTTTCTACAATTGTGATAGATCTACTGCAATTTTTTTTTTTTTTTTTGACATTTGAACAAATTAAATCTGTTGCATTTATTGTAAGCAAATATTAAATAACGAAAAGCAAGAAAAAAAAATACTAATTCAAACAAAAAGTTCAGCGCACAATAAAGAGTGGGCCATCTAGTGGTTTCTTTTTAAACCATTTGGTTATTTTGACACTGACAGCTGTTTCCCGCTCGAAATCTTGACAGAAAGTCAGTATCATACCTCCGCATAACGAGTTATTCGCTTTACGCTTGAACAACGTTGTGAAATATTGAAAACTCATTTCTAAAGTGAGTGCTGTGTAGCCAAAACTGTGCGTTTTTTTAAAAGAAGTTTTTGGCCGAAATGAATCAAGTTTGTGCAAAAAGTTCGTGAGACTGGTTTGCTATTGGACAACACTCATGATCCCCGCCGTCATACTCATACATGGCTTTGGACGACCTCTGGTTCATGCAGCATGGCGCGTTACAGCCCATTCCACATTCGATCTTTCGAGCACCAAATTCCCAAATCGAGTTATCAGCCGCCTTGGCGATGTCAATTGGCTGATTTGACCCCTTTTTAATTATTTTGTGGGGAACTGTGAAGGACCGATGTTATGCCAACAATCCGGAAACGGCTCAAGCTCGTAAGGCCAATATCATCCAAGCAATCCGTGAGCTACAGCCCGAAAGCATCAACAAGGTCTTGGAAATGGGAGGGACAGAATACGCTACTGCGAAGCCAGCCGAGGCAGCCACTTAGAAGACGTAGTGTTCCATAATTAATGGGAATGTTTTCTCTTGCTAATAAAGTCGTAATACATGGAAAAAATTTAATTTTGTTCATTTTATTGTATTTTTAAAAAGAAACTTATATTTGGTCCACCCTAAGGTAAACGATTATCTAACAAAATCCAATTTCAAATCTACTGCGAAAAAAATAGTCCTAAAGTTGCAACGCTGTGACCAAGGACTTTAAATCATTATCGTAGGCTACACCTTTCATTTTATTTGATTTAAAAATTTGCAGTTGTGGTTCCACGAGTTAGCGTTGATCTTTGTGGAAAGGTTATCTATTCGAGCCAGACGTTGTAATAAAAAAAATGAATTTAGCTCCATTAAAACTCAGCTTTAGCCGAAGGTTTTTAAAAAAAAATTCATATTTCAAAGAAAAACGTTCCAAACCTAAACTTTTCAAGTAATAAAATACCCGGTATAGTTTAATTGATTCCAAGTAGTTAATAATTTCAAGTTTTATAATAGACAGCCTTTTATAAGTAAAAGAATTCATTTTTATGGTGCAGGGAAATAAGTCCACTGAGGGACTTAGGTCCCACTTTGTGGGAAGTAAAACCACTTCCGTGTGGTGGACTTAGTTCCCATGTTAGATGGGAATGGGAACTAAGTTCACTTTCTTATGGGAACTTAGTACACATTCGAAAATAAGAAGGGGGAACTATCTTCCAACATTTAGAATTGGATTTTGGATACAATTTTTTTTTTTTTAAATCGCGGCGATTTTTCCTTGATTATTTTCAGAGTTTTGCAAGCTGAAATTTTGAATATTTATTCTGTAGGTATGACAAACTACTCTCTCAAGGCTCTGAAAATAATCACAGAAAAATTGCTGTGATTTTTTGGCGCAGGGATATAAGTCCACGAGACTAAATTCGCGCGAATGTTTTACTTTTATTTTCTCAAATTCTCGAACCCTAAATCAAAAAGTTGATTGAGAAAATATATTGGCATTTTTTTAGCCTTCGGAAATTTGAGAAAATAAAAGTAAAAATTTCGCACGACCGGTCTTGTTGTGCGTCGATTTTCCTTTGATTATTTTCAGAGTCTTGCCTCTTGCAAACGGAATTTCGAGTTTGAAATTGTTTCTACATGTTTAACTTTTCCCTAGAATGACTTTAAAGTTAGTCAGCTGGGTTTAAGTAATGCAATAATATGCAAGAGCGGAACAACAACGTTCATATCATGCATACAAAAATTCGCAAACAAGGAAAAGTCATCCCAAACGCGTTGGCACCTTCTCGAGAGCAAGATAAAAAGTCGTGATTTACCCTTCTGGTTGCAGTGCTTTATGTATATACAGCATTGAAAAGAGGACGAACTATGCTACTTTACCACATAACCTACATATTGCCCGACTTTTCTCTACTTATCTTTATATATGACCTATACGCTATACTACGAGTAATTATAGTAAGATTTTAGGGGGTATTTTGGACATTCGCGATTGACGTAAAAACTACTGCACAGATTTCGATGAAACTTTCTTTTTTCTGATTCCCAAGAGTCGGAGAAGGCTTTAAGTTATTAAGTTCGTTGCGTTGCCTATCTTTTGGGGGCGTTTTTCACCCAAAATGGTTTTTTTTTTACTTTATAGCCAGTAGTTCCTTTCAATACAAAATAAAAATGAACTTAAGGCAGCCAACAGTTAGGACTTTCCTTAATATTTTAAGCTATCGATCGAAAGCCTTGCTGTGTCGTAGTTCTTTGCCACGCCTACTTTTTGGGGGCGTTTTTAAACGAAATGCATTATCTTCTTGACTTTACAGCCTGTAACTTGCCATAACTGAAATAATTCCCGATCAATACAAAATAGAAACGAGTACTTAAGGGAACCAACAGCCTGGACTTTCCTACATTTTTTTAGCTATCAATCGGAAGACTTGCTGTGTCTAAAAAATGAGCTACAGACCAAAATATAGAACCATGGAAGTCAATTCATTTCTTCAAATCTCATAAAAAAAAAGCAGCAATAATTGTTCTTCATCGTGATTCTGCTTTGGAGTGATGGGAGAGCATTAAAGGCACTTTATGTCCTTTTCTCTGTTTGACCAGAACAATCGAGAAGTGTGCGACCTACATTGCAAATTTTATCAATCGCAGCAGGTGCCGTGAAATAAGGTAGATGGAAATAATGTCGATCGACTGATAAAATTTGACATTACTTCCAATATTTTATGGAAACAAAGTCGATCGACACTTTTGATGCATAACTTAAATTTCATAAATTAAAATAGTTTTAAATAATTAATTATCTATCTATCTTCTTCTATATATATAAAAATAACTTGATAAATGTGTGTGTGACAGCCTACCGACTGCCACACACATCCGATTTTGATTTAGTTTTTTTTTGTTGGTTAATAAACCATGCAGAGAAGGTTAATATATTAGTATGATAACTTTTTGAAAGAAGGTGCAACCGCCATTCCAATAAATTCATTTTTGTACACTTTGAAAAAAAAAAGAAACTGGATAGAAATCGAGTAGTGACACTTCAAATACAAAAAAAAAATATTTTAAATTTTAAAAGCAATTGTTGTTGTCAATTATTTTAATTATTTTCCAACCAAATTGTTGTTGTCAACAATTTTGAAAGTTTTTTTTTAAATACCTATAGGTACCTAAGAAGTTTGTTCTAATAAATTATGTTTACTATGTTACATTAAGTAACTTTTTGAAATGAAGTAGATACTTTGATTATACAAAGATTATAATATGGCCGACGTTATTTTGCATCGAGTTCATACTGTGATATCGGATAATGAACTGGATATGTCAGATGGAATGCGCAGCAAAGCTTTGATTTTGATCGAGGATATGTGTCTGCTCATGAGTGGCAATTTGTTGTACAAATTGGGGATGCCACAGCCAAACCGTTCAATGCAAGACGCATTTAATCCAGAATTGGAGCGAGAAATGAACTTCGGTCGAATCGCATTGAGTCAAGCTATTCGAACAAATGTGCCAATGTTGAATCAAGAATAAAAGAAAGTGTACGATGAATTGATGCAACCAGTCGATAACGAAAATGGCGGATTTTTCTTCCTTGATGCGCCCCGTGGAACTGGAAATACATTCCTGATTTCACTGATTTTGGCTACAATTCGTTCAAGATCTGAGATCGCTTTGGCCCTAGCCTCTTCTGGGATAGCGGCTACTTTGTTAAAAGGCGGTCGAACAGTTCATCCTGCATTGAAATTGAAATTGAATATGCAAGTGGAAGAAGAACCTACATGCGACATTTCAAAGAACACTGCGATGGCGAAAGTACTGCAGCAATGTAAGATTATCATATGGGACGAATGCACCATGGCTTACAAACGCGCATTGGAGGCCCTGAATCGTTTACGTAATGACCTTTCGGTGGAGCAATGATCACCGGCCTGATTGAGTTTCCACAACATTTTTGCAACCTTACAACGACACCGGAAGAACAAATCATGAATGTTTTCCCGAATATCGCTCAGAATAATATTGACCATGATTGGCTGAGTGTAAGAGCGATTTTGGCTGCGAAAAACAAAAATGTCGATCATTGGAATTTCGCCATACAAAACCAAATCGCTGCTGAGTTGCATTCATACAAATCAGTCGAATCCGTGATGGATAAAAACGAAGCCACCAACTATTCCACGGAATTTGTAATTAATTTGGATGTTTCGGGCTTGCCTCCACACAATTTGAAACTAAAAATCGTCTCAGTAATAATTTTGCTGCGCAACCTATGTAAATGAACCAAAACTTTGTAACGGTACGCGTTTGGTTGTGAAGAATTTAATATCAAATATAATTCAAGCAACGATTTTTATTGGAAAATTCTTAGGCGAAGGTGTTGTTATTTCGCGGATTCCACTTATTCAGAACGATTTGCCGTTCGTATTTAAGCGTCTTCAATTTCCCGTACGTCTCGCTTTTGCTATGACAACTAATAAGTCGCAAGGACAATCGCTGGGTGTGTGTGGCATAAATCTTGAATTTCACGTGTCGGCAAAGCTCTCGCTTTGTACGTGTACACACCCGATAATAGAAATAGAACAAAAAATGTTGTGTACCATAAAGCATTTCAGTGAAAAAGCGATAGGTTGCCGACAAGTATTTGATATTATTTATTTATTTAATTTTAATATACCTTTTGAATAAATATTTTTGAATTGACCGAATTACATGAAGCAGAATGAAGCGAAAGCTCGGAATTATTAATTTCATTACCTACATTAATGAATTTGGGCGGAACGAAGTTCGCCGGGTCAGCTAGTGAAATTATAAATTAATCTAGAAAAAAAAACATAATTTTGACAAATCAATCTACCTAAATCGTTTATCCTTTCATCTGACAACAAAAAGGAACCTTAGTTACCCCAAAGCCTTCAAGGTGAACCTCAATCAAAGTTTCGGCTGCACTTGACTTGTCGTTTGAAATTTAAAAAGAGCATGCCTCCAACAAAAGGACGATCCCATATCACATCCTTCGGCTTACAATATAATTCCTGTCATCAAACGATATCTTCTCAAAAACCTAACCTAAGGTGCTTCCAACATATTCTCGAATGTAATTCGCATTAAAATTGCAAATGTCCATAAAGAGCAGTACCCCTGGCATACATCCAGTTGGGGTGTTCTCCCTCATTACACTCAGATCAAAGGGAAACAAAACGACAGGCAATTTCGCCAGGCTGTTCCGTAAATGTTATTACGAGACATCTTCTAAATAATCCACCAGGTCCAGGGCTACAAAGTGCCATCAGAGAACATCACAGCCATGTTCTGTCTCAGTTGGTGGCTTTGTTGGTTTTATTTAGCGCTAAAAACAACCGATTGGCTCCGTGAATTATGGCTTTATCGTTATTCCCGGCGATTTGTTCATTTCTTCGGTGTTTTTTTTTTTTTTTTTTTCCTCTTCTTTTTGTTTGCGCCACATTTGTTTAATGGCAAATGGCGGTGCGCTCTACGTCATTACAAAGATCAGAGATACTCGGCTGCTTTACTGGTGCTGTGCCGTGTTCAAGTCCGTGTCCTATATATCGATTGGAAGCAGTAACCTTTTGTGGCGGACAGACTTGCCAATGGATGGATGGATGGGTGGCGAATGGGCCGCCACTAGACTTCGTCGTGTATAATGTTGGCCACCGCCGCGACGGCCGCCATCACCTCAAAGGGGGTTTTGTATGTTTATTTGTCTGAACAATTTAGTAGAACAGCTGCTGATGTTTATGGATTCTGTGGCGATGTTGATGAGCGCTTGTTTTATCGTCATCATGACGATCATCGTCAGCATCATCAAAATTTAGATGGAACGGCGGAATGATTAATCATTGTTGGCTTTGATTGATTGCGGTGTAGTGCAGATATACAGACGGACCACAGGGAGGAGCTAGGACGCTCTCTGTGCCTGCACAGGTGAGTGGCTTTGTCTTTGAGCAGGTTGGCTTTGGCAGTAAGTGGTTGTCGAGTTGACAGTTTCCAATTGGTGGCAGCAAATAACTTTGTCGATTCAACCGCGAGCCCATCTGATGGTGGGGGCATGATAATGAAGATATTGCGAGGGGTGTCGGTTTATGATGTAATTATGTTGAACAGAGTTCGACAGCCAAATGATGGAGAAGGACATTAGGCTTATCTGCATCCCCTGAGGTGGTTTATATTTTCAAAAGAAAAGTATCTTACGTCCCATTATGCTGTCGTTATAGTGCCAACGAGGAGGAGTTCCTCATGAAATCGATTACCAAGGTAGGGAGTTGTAGGGCAGAGTTTGACCATAAAACTGGAAATCGATTTTGAAAATGTCTATCATTGCAATGGACCTTTCTGATAGCCACACAGTTCAGCTTAAGTTTATTGGAGGACACGACAGGCCATTATGAAAAAAAATTGCCTTCCGTACATTCGGCCGTAAAATTGAATTGGGACTCTGAAAATGATTATTAGTACCGCGGAATGACTTCGTCTTTAAAGTTTGTAGTAAAAAGTTTGACAGCCTTTCTTAATGTAACTTTGGTAGAAGTTTGACAGCAGATTATGGAGCGCACCTGTCTATAACAAACTCTTAGAAACACATTTCTTGGTTGATAGCACATTTCGAATAGCAACACTTTGTAGAGGTCATACGTTTTAGCAATTTATGACCAGGAGAAAAAAAAGCTCCCCGTCGATTTTATGTTTCTCCTGTCCAAGGATCAAGCTTGTGAACAACGGGCCCACCGGCGGCCTCAGTGAAGATTGGAAAGCTCACCCACTCCAACCAACCAACCAACCAACCACCAAGCTTGTGACTTTTCGTCTTATAAGCCAGCGGAATACCATTTGCAAAGTGCAAGTTACGAGTCGTATTTCACGAACCTACGAGGCTTTACAGCATCTGCGGTTAAGTGTACCACCGACAAGTTGGGTTCGCTGTCGGTGGCGGGACTTTGCTAGATTTTGACAAGAAAATTTGGTTTAAATTTTCAGTTTCCCTTACCAGTAGGAAGAATTGTAGACGACTGAGGCTGACTACATGTCTAAGGGGACACTTCTCTTTCATAAAAAGCACTTAAAGGTTCTAGGTTTATAAGCCCACTTCTACCTTCCATTCGTCGAAAACCAATGGCTCTAGGGAAAAAGTGAGCTCTCGGCCAGGTAAGAGAAGTAGTTGCATATCATTTCGCCAGTGGAAAAGCAGAAACCTTCAAAAGAAACTGTCTTTCCAAACCGAAAATTGTACTGGCTCAGTTAAGTGAATATTTTAAGACTTCCAATTTAGCTGAGTACATGTTTTTTTGAAGGGTTAGGTACGAAAAAGTACCCCAGGTAAGGCTACAAAACAGATGACCTCAATCAGGTGAAGCTGAGTGTAGAGAATGTATGGACTGGCAACTGTGTTCGAGAGGTCGATTTAGACTGTAATTTCCAAGCTGGCGATAACCTGTAAAGTGCTCTCTGTTTTTGGGCCCAAACTGAGTTATCCGTAACGAGATTTGATTATGTTTCGAACGTAAAATTGACTTAAAAGGTACAAAGTAAGGTTGTCACAAAAGGTCTAGGCCATACCTCCAAATTTTCTGACTAAAATAGGGAAAAATCCGGCTTGATTCCAATTCATTTAACACCAAATAAAACTCAACTAAGTTTTTTTTTGACTTTTAACAAGATTAAAACTGTGTTATATAGAAAAAAAACATCATTTCTGATTTCGCAATGTTTGTTGAACAAGAAGAACTAAGAGATAAAAAAAATACGAAACAACAATGGCGACTTAACTCGCACTGAGCACAACAACCTTGCAACCACCAGCAAAATGTCCAGATGCACTGGAATTAAACTGGAACTGAAAGAGAGTCGGTTGGAAATTTGGTGGGTGTGTTGAGTCGACTTGTGACTTAATTGTATGCAAAGACTGACTCCCACTTCAAATTAAATTCAAGGATCACCTCCCAATGTCACCTTCTTTTCATCAAACATCACCAAGCACGGAATTTCAATTTAATTCACACAGCACCAGCTTACATTTGTAAAGCCAATATGGTTTGTTCCGGTGAAAATCATTTAACTTGTTCACATACATAATACAGCCAGCACTGAGTGCTCTTAGAGAATCGATATCGGAAATCCGCCGCCCTACAGCAGGGGGTATCGTTCTTTGCTTCCTCAAAGGAAATCCACTTTCTAACCCAATTCTGAGTGGAACAATGAAATTTCCCTTTTTGAACACAGGTAAAGGTAAATGCACACAAAGTGCTCCTATGCACGAGTGGCTCTTGGCTCACTGAACCCGAACGTAAGTGTGTAACCCCACAGGTCCTCCTAAAAATCGATTTCGACTTCGCTAGCTGAACATAGTTTCTGTGCATTTCAAGTGAGTCCATCAGTCAGTGTTTATTATATGAAAATCCCACCCCTAGCCTCGTGTGCACAATGGATAAAAACGGTACTTATACCATAAATCTTCTTAACGACTTAATTTTGGGAGAAAATAGAAACCAACATTCCGTGTGAGTTGCTCCGCTCATACCACAACGAAACAACTAGAAGCGCTGTGATGTGATAAGTCAATTTAGAGAATCCTACAAGGATATGGTAGGAAGAAGAAAAAAACAAGCAGCAACCCACAATGGCGAAAGTGAATTATGAAGCGCAATTTCTCATTATAAAAGTTGTACACGTGCCGTGTGTAATAGGAGCGACATTCCTCGCTGATGCAGGATAAGAAAAACTGTTTCGCAGCTATAAATTAAACACCCACTGACACTGGCTCGCTCTGGTTTTTTTTTATCTTTTTTTTTATGTTTTTTTCTTTTTGAAGAAAAGTAAAATTGATGATGGAAACTAATTAGTTTCGGTGACGAATCAGTTTTTTTGCGCTCGACTTTCTTTTTTAAATCAATTTCCACACAGGGATGAGTCAGTGAGTTTCGCCATATCGACGTGTCAAAAAAAAAAATGAAGCGAATAAAAAATATACCAAGCATGCGAGCGAAATGATTTGGAACGAAGAATCGTTTTCCAATCCAGAGGAATAAATAAACCTGTCTGCGAACTTTTCCCTCTAATGGTTGTTGCGCTTGAATGTTTTATTTGTTATTATAGTGTCCCTTTTTTTTATTATTTTCCGTGTAATCACTTGCAAATGGATGAAAGCATCTGTTTTTCTCCTTAACCGGCAGCACAGAAAAGGACGCTAGGTTACATCGTTTAAGGAGCTTGTTTTTCTCTCCTACCATTTTTTGTGAGATAGCGAAGGGGCTCAGCGGTGCGAAAGGAAGCTTGAGATGAAGGACAGCCGTTGAATGGGACGGCAAATTACCTGATACGGAATTTCAAGTATATACTTTGCATTGTATGCAAGGACCCAGCAGCCAGCACAGAGGTAAGGAATCATATTTAAAAAAAATTATCGAAGAAGTGGAGTTTTATTTTGTTCGTGCTCTACTAATTGAGGGGAAAATTGCATTTTTCTGTGACAGAAAAAGAAACGTAGTTTCGGTTCGGACAGAAAAAGGCTAATGGGGTCCTCGACCCCAATGACAAATGGGAAAGGATTTCATGAATTGTGTCTTAAGGGTCGTGTATATGTAGAGCGAAGGGATTTCTGGAACTTTTTGCAGTAAATCGAGGAACGAGGGAGTCAACGATTTTTAGAGCCATCTATGAGTGATTTGAAATAAGTATATATGTAAGTATAGCTGACCCGGCAAACTTCGTTCCGCCCAACTTTGTTAATGTAATGAAAATAATAATTCCAAGCATGCACAACGCATTTGCTAATTTATGTAATTCGGCCAATTAAAAATCTTTATTCGAAAGTTATATTAATTGCAATAGAAATAAATGGCGAATAGAAATGTTGTTTTGTTTCAATCAAACCGCAATGATTTTGACGTGTCGGCCAACCTTCCGCTTTTCACTAAATTGACCATGAGAGAAACATGGAAATTCAAGATTGATAGTACAAATGCACAAACATCCATCGTTTATACTTGCAATAAATTATTTGCCATAGTAAAAGCGAGACGCACGGGAAATTAAAGTCGCTTGTATACTAATGGCAAATCGTTTTGCCGTTACAAAGTTTCCGTACATTGATGTTGCGCAACAAAATTATTACTGAGCCGACTTTCAAATCCAAATCCCGGGACATCCAAAGAATTCAAAAATTCAACTAATCCGAATAAAAATGTATGTTCACGACAAAAGGTAGCACATGTCCTTCCTTCCAACCAAAAATCATAAAAATCGAACGATCCGTTCTCGAGTTATGCATGCACATACGGACGTCAGTCTCTTTGACATGTAACTGTACCCACCCTGCTTTACCCGTATCATTCGTATTAAATCTTGCTCACATTTCCCAAAGTGCTATATTTGGACAATGTCCATTAATAATTTTAATTACACAACGTTATAAATAGCGTTTTTTTTTTATTTTTGAATGGGACGTGCCACAACCCGTTTTCCTATCCCGCTTATGTTTTGCAAAGTACCTCCTAGTGTTAAAAACTATCCGAACTTTAAAACTGGAAGCAATCATACCCATCTACAGAATTTCAGTCAACTCGGTGAAACTGTTTCGGAGATCGGCAATAGCGCCACCTATCAGATCCAAAAGTATCCTATCCTTCAAGCGGGAACGAAGAATATACATTCACAAAATTTCATTAAAATCGGTTGAGTGGTTTCGGAGTTCGACAACAATGCCACCTATCGGGTCCAAAATCCTATCTTTTAAGACTGTCTAAACCTGAAATACAACAGTAAGAACAAAACAAAAGAAGAATCATAAAAATTGGCCCAGTGGTTATCGACTTATATCGTCATCGTTTTACCCTTCGTTTTAAACCCGTACTGAGAAAATACCTTTCCAACAAAGTATAAATCATCAAAATCGGTTCTGCCAATCTCGAGTTATGGGATTACATCGCTTCGGACACTTTTTTGAAGCGACTGGTTTGTGTCCCAACTAGGTTACTAGGACTTTTTTTTTAGATGGTTACTAGCTGTACCCGCCCGGCTTCGCACGTGCAAAATGTGGTTTCATAACAGTTGTGATATTTGCTGCATTGCTTATCCTCTTGCACGCTACACATAAATGCCCGTGCGTGAAGCAATTCTTGCTTAAATCAATTCCCGCATCCCGCTTTTCTTAAAGTTTGAGCTTGTAACTTATTTAATAGGAAATTGAATCCGTTGAAACTGAAATGGGTTATTGTTGGCAATTATTGGTATTTTTGGTATAAACCGTATCTCCTTTACCACAACCAGTTAAAATTAACGCACCAATAACCTTTTTCTGCAGCGAAATCACTCTCAAAAAGAAGTTTGCAAATATCAGAATCCCCCGATACTGCTCTCATATTCTGAGTCAAGTACATTGTTCTAAAGTATCGCCAAAGCACTGAACGTTTAATAATTAATCTTCGTCTGAAATCACCAGAGAACAAAAATGTAACTCCACCGACAAATCTGTTTTTATTTAGCATATCTTGCATAGTCCTATTAACCGCTTCTATTGATATGTAATTTATTAGCCATAGTGCATTCGCCCTTTGGCTATTCTTTTAAATACCACACACTGGGTATTCCATGTGTTCCGCTTTTATAGGTATTAATCGAACAAAATGTGAATAAAATTGATGTTTTTAATTTTTTAAATACAAAATGCAAAAATATCATAGATATTGATAGATTTTTTTTTTTTTTTGTAAGCAAAACACAGATAAACAAACCTTTCCTACATATTTGACAAAGCTTATGTACATCCAAAAAAATAAACCCTACAGTGCACAAAGAAAATTCCTACTTTTTCCCTACACCGTCGAATTATTTTCAATACAATCTCTCTACATAACTATTTTGTCCATACATACACGAATAAAATCGAATCCAACTTCTCATACGCAATCTCAACCACAAATGAATTTTTCCTTTTTGTTGACTCTTCAAATGATGTCATCTAATTTCATTCCTTAGCGAATATAGACGAATGTAAGAGCAAAATATTAAAAGTAAAAAAATAATAAATATTTCTTGACTGAGCAAAGATGAAAATGTTTCGTCCGAAAAAATCTCTACGTTATACAATTCTGTCCTTTTTTCCTTACGGTATCATTTATAGATCCCTACGTGTAGGGACTTTTACACTACATATACTAACACTGATTTGACATTTCTTTTATGAGTTTCTTTTTTTCCAAGCAAACCAAACAGTAAACTGTCTCCCTCTCCGTCACAGGAGTAAATTAAGGTTAAAAGAGATGTCAATATATTGTGCTGTTAGTATGTTTGATTTGAGAATGAAGTGCATATCCACTCACCGAGGCGAAAATCGTAGAAATATTTCAAGTTTTTCCTATTTATTTGAAAACTTTTTAAGTTATCGAGATAATGGATATCCTAAATTGTACTTACAGATGTCCTTTATAAGCTGGTACTTAGTATATTTAAATGCTCCCAGTATTTTCGAATGCAAAGCGTTGCAAAGAAAAAATCGAGGAGAAACGAAAAGAAAAATTACTCTTGTCCAATTTTTTCCGGAATTTATAGAGATATAGAGTTAAGGCAAAGTGGAGATTGTAGGCCTAAGTATCCTCTATAAGCCTGTGAAAATTCACCAGAATATATTCAGCAATTTCTAAGATTTTTGCATTTAAAGACATGCAGTCAATTTCAATTTTAGTCGAACAGAACTACACCAATTTTATTTATATGTAGAGATTTATTTTTATTTATTAAAACCACCTTTAAGGTGCAAACAAAACTGCAAAGAAGAAAGAAGGTTTAGAAAATTGTAATCTTAACACAGTTTACATTTTGAGGTAACAAGATCGACGCCAACGACCGATGTGAATGATTTTACGAGCAAGGTCTTGTTTAAGAGACTCACTTTACTCGGAAGTTCAAATTACTAATTGCTGAGCGGATTTTTGATTGTTTTGATTAAACTATATGTTCGGGTGGAGGTTTTTCCACACGAGAACTCGGGAAAATTCGATTTAATTTTCTTGTTCGGGGAAATTCCCAGTTCAATGGCGAAAATAGCGAAAAAACAACTTTTGCGATCGAGCAAATCGGCGAAGACCGAGTTTTAAAAATGAAAGTCTTGTCGGGGTGACTGTATGACAACGAATGATCCAGATTTATTTTCTTCTCTCTTACGATACATTACAGCTTATACTAAGTTACGTTAGACAATTCAAAAATTCAAAAAATATGGTGAACCTTGTTAATAAGGCGCGAAATTCAAATCTTTATTTTTCTTTTTACAATAATGGAATGGAATGAAAATTGGAACATTAGTGTTGGGACTTTTTATTGATTAACAAAAATCGATTAATTATTATTTTAAACATATGACCGAACATCCCGGCCACTTTGAAAGATCTCCTTTCAAACAGGTAGCAACGCCAGCTTTCGGATGGGTCGTCGTATAGTACCTTTCGCTGTCCTGACATCTGCAACTCGAACTGCGCCGTCTTTGCCGTGTACAACGTTGACTACCCTTCCCAGTATCCATTTTTGGGGTGGCACGTTGTCCTCGTGTATAATTACCATTGCGCCGATGTTGAGGTTTGGCTGGTTATCTGACCACTTCGAACGAACTTGTAGGTCATGTATATACTCGGCCATCCACCGCTGCCAGAAGTGGGATTTTACGGCTTGAATGCGTCGCCATCTCTGTAGGTAGCTGATGTCGTCAACGATATTTGCTGGCTCCGGAATTGCTTTCAACGATGAACCGATTAACAGGTGCCCCGGTGTGAGGGCCTCGAAATCACTAGGGTCGGATGATAGTGGTGTTATAGGCCGCGAGTTCATCACAGCCTCTATTTCGACAAGTGCAGTTGTGAGCTCCTCAAACGTGAGTTTTGCGGTCGCCAGGCTTCTGTATAAATGTCCTTTTGCCACTTTGACTGCCGCCTCCCAGATACCACCGAAGTGAGGAGCCCTGGGGGGAATAAAATTGAAATTTACATTTTGATTAGTACAAAATTTTGATAAGTTTAATTGTGTATTTTGATGAAATAAGTAATTTCGCAGTTCGTTCAACTTTGACTTCGCCCCTACAAAATTTGTCGCATTATCGCAGAAAATGTTCTTTGGAAGACCCCTACGACCAATAAATCTTTTTAACGCAGCTATGAATGCATCCGACGATAAATCTGACACGGCCTCTAAATGAACCGCTTTCGACGAGAAACATACGAAGACTGCGACGTATGTTTTATATGGTGTCTTGCCACGAATTTTAAGGTAAGTGTAAATGGGTCCACAAAAATCAACCCCACAATTCTGAAAGGGACGAGATTGTGTTACCCTCTCTGCTGGCAAATTTCCCATGATTTGCTTCAGAAGTACGGGACGATATTTGGTGCAATGGATGCATTTTTTAACTGTACGACGAGCTACATCTCGAGCGTTAATGATCCAATATCTTCTACGAATCAGAGCAATGAGTGTTTTAGGTCCTGCGTGGTAGTTACTGAAGTGGAGATGCCTAACCATGCTTTCAACGAATGTGGAATTTGCTGGTAGAAGTATAGGGTGCTTCTGCTCCTCAGGAATCAGTGCGTTCTGCAACCTGCCTCCTACCTTTAATATTTGAAGTCCACCATTCGTCTCTTCAAGAAATGGATTGAGCCATTTTATGGATCCTTTTACATTTTCATTTTTGTTAAGTGCTCCAATCTCGTCTGCAAATGATTCTTGCTGAATCAACCAATTTATACGAACAAGAGCAGCATCTAGCTCTTCCACGGATAATGAACATTCATTTGTTGAATTTCCGCTTTTTTGCCGCGGTTTAAATATTCTTAGAATATATGCGAAAATTCGAATCGTTTTTGTGTACGAACTGTACCTGGCTAACTGACCGAGTAAGTAATTTGACTCCTTTTGGCTAGAAAGTAGAAACGTTTTTCGCATCTCGAGAGTCACATCTTCAGAAGGTGATTTTTTACAAAAAAGTGGTGGCCATTCTTCAAATGGTTTCAGCAAAAACTCTGGGCCGGAGAACCAAATCGATTTCTTCAACTCCTCCACAGTGCAGCCTCGAGAAACTTTATCTGCTGGGTTATCGTTGGTTGGAACATGCCTCCAGATGGCTTCGTCAGTTACTTCCTGGATTTCTGCAACCCTATTACCGACAAAGGTATTTAGTTTTGAAGAATGGGTCCCGATCCAATGCAGCACGACCTCTGAGTCAGTCCATAAGTAAACTTCGGATATAGTGTCTTCGAATAAGTTTTTTGTTCTATTCCAAAGTTTGGCCAAGAGATGAGCGCCACATAACTCAAGCCTTGGAAGTTGCCTCTTCCTGGTTGGTGCAACTCTGGATTTGGCCGTGAACAATTTAACTGTCACAGCTCCGAGCGCATCAGTTGTTCTTGTGTAAAGACAACACCCATAAGCTTTTTGGGATGCGTCGCAGAACCCATGTATCTGCACACGCTTTTTGTTGTCAGCTAAAACAAATCTAGGAATCAAAACATCCTGAAGCGAATTAAGGTCCACTAGAAATTGCTTCCATTCAGTTTCGATACTTTGTGGAATGGAAGAATCCCAGTCCAGCTTCTCCATCCAAAGCCTTTGTAGGATTATTTTCGCTTTTATTATTACCGGACTCAACAAACCTATGGGGTCAAACAACGAAGATGATAGCGAAAGAATAGTTCTTTTGGTAAACTTTATATGTGACTTTGAAGGATTGTATGAAAATTTGAGGTTGTCTTGCAGAGAGTCCCAAGTAATGCCCAAAGTGCTTGTTAATCCTGAATCAGATACCTTTAGCTCTTTTTCTGAATACTGCAGCATTGAATCCGCATTGCTATGCCACTTGGACAGTTCGAATCCTGCTGACCCGAGAATGAATACCACTTCCCGTTGAATTCGTTCTAGGGTTTCCAGATCGTCCGCTCCAGCTAACATGTCATCTACATAGAAACAACTCCTGAGAACCTTTGCGCCAAGTGGATGAGATGACGAGAATTTGTCGCTCAAGTAGCGAAGGCACCGAATAGCCAAAAACGGTGCTGACGAAGTACCATATGTCACTGTATTTAATTTGAAGGTTTTAATGGGCATCCGATTATTATCCCTCCATAGGATGAACTGGAACTGTCTATGCGATGGATGTATCAAAATTTGCCGAAACATTTTGACAATGTCAGCGGTTAGTGCATATTTGTGCAAACGAAAACCTAGCAACAGCGTAAATATGTCATTCTGAATGGTCGGACCGACCATCAGTATTCCGTTGAGAGAGATTTGCGATGATGTGCGACAAGAAGCATCGAATACTACCCTCAGTTTAGTCGATGTGCTGTTTGGCCTCAAGACACATTGATGAGGAAGATAGTAATGTGGTTCTTCCAGATTGGGATTTTTAACTTCCGACATGTGACCTAACAGCTTGTACTCTGTCAAAAAAGCATTATATTGCAATTTAAGATCAGGATCCCTATCTAATCTGCGCTCCAATGAAAGGAATCGCCTGAATGCGATGTCGTATGAGGACCCCAAGCATTTTGGATCGTTAGTGAAAGGCAACTGAACCATAAGTCTTCCAGTACCTAGCTGTTCAACTGTTTCATTGAAAATAGCCTCACACTGTATCTGCTCTTCTGTCCATTCAGATTTTTTGCCGACTACCTCCTCTAACTCCCAAAATTTTTCAACGAATTGATGTAAAGTGTCATCTTCCACATTTAAAAAACAATTCTTAGTAGAGCTTTCCGATTTAATTTTTCCGGAAACTATCCACCCCAGCAACGTTTTTTGGAGTATTGGTAATCCAACACCAAGCTTTATTTGTCCTATCGAAAGTATATCAAAGAAAGCCTCAGCACCAAGAAGCATATCGATTTGTAAAGGCTTATTGAAATTTTCATCAGCCAAATCTATATTTTTTGGGACATTCCAGTCAACGATTTGAAGTGCCTTGTCTGGCTGATATCCAGTTATCGACGGTGTTATCAAAAACTCAAGCGATACTTCAAAATTGTTGAATCGAGAACGAATTGTTGTTTGAGTTTGTTGATCGATTTTAGTTTTTGAAGCACCTATTCCAACTATGTCTACATGCTTTTTGTCTTTGGGTAGATTTAGGGTTCGTGCGAATTTTTCATTAACTAGATTGACCTGTGAACCTGAATCTAGGAGAACACGGCCCAATTGAAAGGTTCCTGTTGAGTCCTTTACCAGCACCGATGCAGTGGCAAGGATCACCTGATTGATAGAGTGTGTGGTTTTATCTAACGCTGCGTGCACTGCCGCCAACGATTTTTCTTCTCCACGAACGCCATTTTCTAGATTTTGTGTACGATGTAGCAAGCTATGGTGCGATTGCTTACAGGTTTTGCATCTGTAAGTCGATGGACATTTCGACATGTTGTGGCCTTTCACCAAACAGTTAATGCACAATCCCAACTTCTTCGTATTCGAAAAACGTTCCATGACTGACAATTTGATAAAACTTGGACAGTTGGATATCGAGTGATCACAGTCTTTACAAAACCCACAAGACTTTTGTGTGATTGTTAGCGATGTTTGTGGTCGTTGACTATAATGCAACTGTTGACGTGGCTTATTTTGGTATTTTGGAGCAGGTTCTAAACGAGCTTGTTTGCTTTCCCTGGCTTCTAAATACTGGCAGCGTTTGCTCAGCATTTTAGCGCAATCATCCCATTTCGGAAGCGTGCTATAGTCTAATTGCTCATCCCACTTAGACTGTGTTTCAGGATCAACCTTTGACATCGCAATGTAGATGATGATGGCGTTGCAAATATCCTTTTCTGAACCGATTGATGTGAGTGAGTTATATAGAGCAGTTATATTATCCACCAAATTCCTTAATGGTATTGGGGATGCTTTTAAAACTTTGGGGAGTTCAAATATCAGCGAGATATTTTCCAAAAATATCAGACAATTATTGTCGTATCGATCCTTCAAGCTTTGTATTGCCTTAGGATAATTTTCTTCCGTGACAGGAAACGCACGTACCGTGTTTAAGGCTTGATCGCTTAGACATGATAAAAGATGATTGAACTTTTCTATTGTCGTAAGCGTAGGATCATCATTAACCAGATAGTTAAAGGAATGCATAAAATTTGTGTACTGTGAATATTGTTTTCCATCGAATTTTGGAAGACGCAAAGGTTGTAACCGAGAAGTTGGTGGTGGGGGAGGTACCATAAATGAATGTTCAATTGTGCTTGGCCTCCTTCTTTCACCCATCATAGAAATTATTTTTGTTTTTATAGTGACATACAATTCCTCCAAGTCTGCGCGACCACTATCCGATGGTTGCAATCTCTCGATTTGATTTTGATATGCAATACCTTGTTTAAAATAAGACTCGAGTATCCCTAATCGACACTCTAGTTCGGTTGGTGTGAGAGAATTTGACCTTTCCACAATGTTCTTGATTCGAGTGATGTTCCCTTTTGTGGATGCTCTTTGTTGTTTCAGCTCATCCAAAGATGCAGCGGAAGTAGAAGCTTCGTCATTCATGATTGTTAATAGTAGGAAATACTAGAACAATTTTTCTGACTGAATTCGAAAAATAATCAAGCAGATAATTCAAACACCCTAGTTTGTACCAGTGGTGCACAATTTTCAGCAAAACGAATTGAGGAAGTTGAACGTCGAATTTGTTTGATGAAATAGATAGAAGCAGTTGGTTGTAGAATGTTTCTAATCAGCAAAACAAAAGCAGCACATCAGCAGCAACAACAACAGAGAGCGCAGCAATAGCAACAACAGCAATATGTATCAACAGCGAATTCTTCTTTAGATGTTCTAATGATGAAACAAATCAGCAACAATGTTGACAGCGAAATTAAAGTCAACACGTATCCAGCAATGAGAAAGAAACGAATCGATATTAACGGCAAAAGCTTTTCGGCATAATTTAGCCACAAACCAAAACGAGATATGGGTCTGGCTTTAACGAATGAACGAACGATGATTTGTGCAAGTAACAGCAAGCAGAAGTATTCAAATAGAGGAAAAGCATTTAAACATAATTATGCGTGATGATTGATGACGACGATATGTTGCAAAACTATTTGTGGAATCTATTCAACCAAGATTATGAGCGACTAAGAGAGCGAAGTGTCAACTGATCTCTGATGATGATGATTGATCGCAATACTAATGGCAAGGTATATTTATATAAGCGAGCTCTTTGTTTTAGCGAGAGCGTGCGAGAGTTTATATGTTCCAATTTTTATTGGATTGTATTTTGGGCGCTAAGTTGAAACGATCAGCGGCGAACAAAAGTGATTTCGATCAATTATATTATAACTTTAATCATGCATTAATGTTATATAATGAATGAATGATATAAAATAGTTTATATTGTAGCGAAGATGCGTTCTTTCTCTTTCTTATGAATGTAATTTTGTAGTATTTACTGCAACTATATGCAGACGATGTTTAATTAGAACTATAGCTCCAAACGCACATTCGCACAATTTATTTCCACATACCTTGGAGAAAGATTTGTACTTATCTTTCCTTCTATACTCGAACTTTGTCCTCTTAATTTTTCCAACTCCAGAGAATGAACAGGTCGTATGTGTCCTCTATATGTCCTTGATTCCAACGAAGCTCAGTTTTTGATGTCCTTGGAGAATGTCTCTGCACTTGCACAAACTAACCGAAATACCGAACCGATGCCGATTGCCGTGAAACCGAACGCGACGAAAATGAGTTTTAACAAGAGTTTGCAGTATTTATTCAAAGTTATTATTTAAGGTTTCTATTTTTTTTTTATTGTCTTTTACTGCATAAACGAAATATAATTATAATTTTTTGGGAAATTGCCCCACGTTGGGCGCCAAAATGTTCGGGTGGAGGTTTTTCCACACGAGAACTCGGGAAAATTCGATTTAATTTTCTTGTTCGGGGAAATTCCCAGTTCAATGGCGAAAATAGCGAAAAAACAACTTTTGCGATCGAGCAAATCGGCGAAGACCGAGTTTTAAAAATGAAAGTCTTGTCGGGGTGACTGTATGACAACGAATGATCCAGATTTATTTTCTTCTCTCTTACGATACATTACAGCTTATACTAAGTTACGTTAGACAATTCAAAAATTCAAAAAATATGGTGAACCTTGTTAATAAGGCGCGAAATTCAAATCTTTATTTTTCTTTTTACAATAATGGAATGGAATGAAAATTGGAACATTAGTGTTGGGACTTTTTATTGATTAACAAAAATCGATTAATTATTATTTTAAACATATGACCGAACACTATAAAAAAAATCGATCAACTTTCAAACAACTGGATTTGGGTAATTTGCTACAAAATTTGGCACAGAAACTAGGCTTAGTAATAATTTTGCACCAAAACTTTATAACGGAACGCGTTTGATTATAAAAAATCTCAAATCAAATGTCATTCAAGCGACGATTTTGAGGAAAAATTTTAAAGGCGAAGATGTTCTCATTTCGCTGATTCCACTTATTCCGTACGATTTGACATTTGTACGTGTACGCGCCCGAGAATAGATCGAAAAATGTACCATTAAGCAATTCAGTGTTTTTCGCTGAATGTTGACCGACCCGTTAATCAATGCAGGTTGATGGAAATACATCGACATTGTTATACTTCAGTTTAAGTTTTCAATAAAGAACTTGAATTATTATGTTCATTATATTAACGAATTTGGGCGGAACAAAGTTCGCCGGGTCAGCTAGTTTAAACTACGATGAGACCTCTGCCGGCGCTAATAAAATAAAAATACATTTTCAGCAATATCGGTCCAGTGGCGTTTGAGTCTTTACGTAACATACCTTTATACAAATGTCACGCAGTAAAAAAGGTATATAGCTGTTATCAGTATTGGAAAGGGTTGTGAACTTTGCTAAACTGGTTGGGGTTTTCATAATCTTCCAAATACATAAGGTTAATTTTTTTGTAGAAGACATCGCACGAAATGCGTTTAGAAGTACGTATGGAGTATGAATCTTTTAGACTCAATGTAAGTTAGCCCATTAACCTCTCGAAAAACCACATAACCAAACCAGTTGCTGGGCTAAAATTTAGCCCCTTGTTTCAAGGACTTTGCAAATGCTCCTCAAAAGGGTAATTTTATCACTTTTTGTAACAAATTCTACCTGCTATCAGTGGCAAAGACCAAAGACCTTTCGCGAATATTGCAGAAAGGCAAGCCTTCTGCGGGAACATTTTCTACTCCAAAGGTAGTTGAAAAAATGATAATAACACAGCAGCAAATTAAAACATTCCCTCGGCTGAATTTTCGAGAATTTTATTCCGTTTTATTTCCCCAATATAAATTCCTCAAAACGAGCAGTTCTCCGTTCTCCTGTTGTTAGTCGCACTTGTAAATGGAAGAAATCCCTCCGTCAGTCCCCATCCACCCGTCATAAAACCGCACAAAATCTAATATCTAAGGTAAGACATATTTTCGAAGGCAATTATCGAGGAATTTCCTCCTTAAACGCCTCCTATAAAGTCTTTACTGCGGTACTTCAAAAAAGGATAACTAAGTGGATTGATGTAAATAAGCTATTTATGGAATATCAAGCTCTGAACACAGTACAGAGGAGATCTCAATGATGGTGAAACTTCGAGGAGAAATGTTGCAATTAAATTATATACCACATATGGGAGACCTCTCCATCCTTTGTGGTATATGCAATACAGCAGAAAGGGAGGATGTATTTCATTTTATGGGAACATGCCCAATTCTGCGGGAAACAAGGAGGACAGTTCTTCGGAGTTGACTTTTTATCAGGAGTACAAGTAATCGATTATATCAATGAGTTGGATGTTCCTAAACTATACGGATACTGCAAAACAACACTAAATTACAGAAACAGGATAATCAGTGAGAGCTTTTAAAACTTTTCTTTGTATATAGAGAATCGAAAATAATTTATCTATAAAATAATGTCAATCGGCAGACGGCAATGCTTTTATTGATTTTGTATATAAATATAAATTTAAAAAAAAAATTTAAGGAATTAACAAAAAAAAATCATTTAATCTTAATCTAAATCTATTTTCGAAGAAATTTACGAACCCACTAAATGGTAGTCATGCCAGTGGAACTTCATAAAACAGCTACACCGTACAGCCCATTTAAGACCCATTTAACCTTCTCCTTTGAAGTCGAATTCCCAGATTAAGAGTCTCGGAATTAATTCAAAAATGTCATGGCTTGTACAAAGTGTTATATGTTCATTTGCCGAAAGGCCTTTAGGTGTTTAAATCGTTTGGGTAACTTTAAATCCTCAGTTTTGGGGTGCGAACAAGTTTGAACCCGCAAAATGTGTATGGCGTATATGTGGATTTTTTTTTTCCTCAGCGATTGATGGAATATCTTGACACATTTTCAGGCCATTAACCGGAGTATGTGTGCTTTTACGATTCCGTCATGAGTTCAAGGACCCGACTAAAAGTATGATTTGTCACAGTAAATGGGAGCCCTCCCATCCAGTTATAAGATTTATTGCCGTAGAAAACTCAACAGGGTGGTGGATATACGTAAAAGTGGCGCACATGTATCGCAATCGACGCCATAATTGATTCTGACGCCTTTCTAGGATCAATAATTGTTTCTTCTATTTAAAGTTGAAACGAGAATTGGAATAAGGGCATTAATCCCTGTGTGGGGTAGTACATTATATCCCTATGATGATCAAGACTGTTCGGAAGAGCAGCACGTATTTTTTTAATTTATCGTGATAACCGAACAAATCTTCCTCTCGAAATGGGGGACTGGGGCCATTAACTGTGCTTTGAACCCGCTCGAACAGATGGAGGGATTTAGTGAAGGAGTCAAAGAACGTGTTAGATATACTGAGCGCAGAACCTATTCCACACAGACTGACATAAAGATGATTAATCGCTTTGTTAGTTGCGGCACAGTGCTGGAGATAGCAAAAAGGTTCCTTGCTCAGCGAGGGTGTATCCTCTTCTTTCGCACACCATCTGTTGTGTTCCGAATGACGGCGATAGTGAGGGCGAAGTGATATATGAGCGCAATGTTGCTCCCTTCTGTCTAGACTTTAGACTAATCAAGATGTTTCTCGAAAACAGAAACAGAAACAGTCGTTGTAAAGTTTTAAGATTTTAATTTTCTGGAGGGCCTGTTTAATGTTTAAGTTAATGACTGTGGTAAGTGGCTGTGACGGACGTGAGTTGGGTTAATTTTTTTTTTTTTTTTTAATAACTGACAGTTGCAGAGTTGGGAAAGATCTGGGATTGAGTTTAACTGGTGATGTAATGAGCTTATGGAGAAAATCGTTTCAAAGACGTTACGACAATTGAAACCATGCAGTGCTGACGTTCCGGCTTAAGCACATCCATCGTGGCACTAATCGCTAATAGATGTCGCAGGGGCGATGCTTCAAGATTTTGAAACACGAAGTTGTGGGGGTGGCGGTTTGGGGATAAACTGTAGGTAATGGGGGGTAATCTATCTTAGGCGAGTGTAACTTAATGTATGTCGGACCATAATAGGATCAGTGGACCGTTTGAAGTGTTTGACATAACAGTGGCTAAGTCCGCATAGTTCTACCGATTAGTGCTTTGAGTAATATACAACAGCACGTTGAATGCGTTCGGCAGGTAATGGAATGCTTGGTGGGAGCTAAGGTTGAGGTGGTTATTGAATTAATTTGACAGTGAAGGCGATAAATAGTTGTACAAGTACCTGTGGTATCTTTGGACAAGTTAAAGAGAGAATTGGACGCCTGCTGTATCCTCTTTTTGACGCCTTTATATATGGAAATTTTGGAATGTCCCACTTGTTTGTGGGTGCTCATCGAGATTGACAGTGAAGGCGACAATTAGTGGCACAATTGCCTGAGGCATCTTTGGACAAGTTAAAGAGAAAATTGGACGCTTGCTGGATCATTCTTTTGGTGCCTTTCGATATGAAAATTTTGAAATGTCCCACTTGTATGTGGGTACTCAACGACATTAACAGTGAAGGCGATAAATAGTTGTACAAGTACCTGTGGTATATTTTGGTTAATTGACAGATGTTGAGCGATGTTTACAGTCAAAGAGTGTAGCTCTTTTTATGTTGCAGACTATTAATGAAAGTTGGTTGAGGTACATACTAAACAGATCGAGTTGTCGTGTAACTGACTTCATTTTACATTCGATTGGATACAAAGCCACGAACAAAATGGAGGCAATTTAGTCAGAACTGAGCCGCTTCTTTCTTTTTCACTGTTCCACCTTTTCCACTTTTCTGCTGAACTGAGGTCTGGTGAAAGATAGGAAAGGTCTGCTAAATAACTAAGAGGTGTAAACTACACCAAATCACCAGAGCTGACTGTTCGTAGAAAGAATTTGACACCCTATCAGTCCGTAACGACTTAAAATTCTCTCGTTGCAGCTTGAACTTGAAATAAGGTACCCGTTCAGTGCCGAAGAGAGGTCAAACTTCCTCGGTGTAGAAGAAACCCTCAGAGCGTAATGAATTCTACGTTTAGTAGTAAAAAAAAAAAGAGTCAAAACCTTAAATTACTTGTGAAAATCTTTGGGAAGAACTGTATCGAGTAAAACAAGCGAACCTCACGGTGGATTAATAAGTTGTTAGAAGCGGGAGGATGTAAAACGTTTATTCGTATAGTAACGAAAGTCCAAAAAAGAAGCGAAACTGTTATAAAAGCCGTAAAAAGGGTCCTACGAGACTGAAACCTATGCAAGTCTAAAGAGGAAGGAAGGAATGTAAATTGTGCCAAATCAGCAAGTAGATGGAGGTTATTTGCGTGAGTTCCACAGGAGTAGGTCGAAATGAACTCAAAGTTTCCACATTAAACACAGCTAAATATGCAACTCAGAGGAAAGGGGAACCACCATAGACTGGGCGATAAAGTAGAAACATGCTGAACATAAGTCGCATAGGAAAACACTGAACTTGAACTGAACGTGAGTTGAATATATACGAATATATGAAACATCTCTGCTATTAGAACCATAGCATTATAATAAGGTAATAAATCACAAGCAGGGAATAAAGCACTTTCACTTTTTATCTGCTACGGTGCCGATTGATAGCGTTTTTTTTTTAACATATTTCACATTGCCAAAGCTGCCAGTCGACTTGTAAAATCCACCCCAAAGAAAACATTTTCGAATAAATTAAATTATAATAATTTGACCAATCACCATATTACAATCTGAGTCTATATCCCCAGTGATGGTTTTCAGCGAAGCGACCAAACCGCTGAAACTAATCGTACAAATTTCAATTAATAACACCACAGCATACCGTGCTACAACAAAAACTGCGACACTTTTTTTCTATTCAAATTGCTTGGCTTTATTGATGGGCACAAATACCAAGCGGCATTCAAGAACTAATTTCTATATCGCCACAAGCACCACAATATGTTGCTTTGGTTTGGCCGCCCCCAACTGATAAATTACATTTATCCTATCTAATTTCGTCGATTTACTGCCGCAATGAGCTGATATAAATTACCACCCACCCAAAGCAACTAAAAAAACACATTTCCACCATCGCAGGGCATTAATTGTGCAAATCGATGGTCACAATCACACCTAGCACTACCACGTAGAACATATACAATAATTGCAAGGTTGCTGCGACAATGCGAAGGTGTGTCAAAACAAAAAAAAAAAAAACAAAATCAGAAACTATTTCGAAACATATTCACAACTGAACAAAGGATACAGGTTTTCCCACTAAATCTGATGACACTTTAATTGACCCGCTCCCAGTCGATAGCTAATGTGGATTGCATTTTGATATCACAAAGTAAACACGCGCTTTATGGACAAACAATTTAACTGTCAGGTTAATGTGCGTCCTTGTACCTATGATTCAATAAAATATTAAGAGATAGCGCGAATTGCAACTAACACAGAGATATATAGCCTCATATCTCTGACAGTAAGCGAACGTAGAGCACACACTACTCCTGTGGAACCCGCAAATGGATATAATTTATGGCATTCAATCCGGGTGCGATAAATTCCAGCCACAAGAGCAAACAAACACACTCACCCAATTTGGTTTGGTTAGTTGAGTTTGGTCGCTCGGATTACCATCTGAGTCCTATTCCCTGCTGCGTACAGATGTTGTATAAATAATTAAAATGAAAGGAAATATATCGAGGTATGCACGGCTGTGAGGGGCGAGAGCGTATAGATAAATTCCCAAAGGAGCAAGTGATGTGTACGGCGGAATAGCATGGTAAACATTTTCGTCAATATCTAGGTGATATTTAACAAATTACATCGAATGGTAATGTTGCTTTTATGCGTTAATGAAAGGGTCATTCCGAATAGGGGAAAGGGACACGTTTGGCATTGATTGTACAAGTCTATGTATTTTATGTATAATTGTTTGATAAATAATTGATCAACGACGGAAAGTTTCAGTTCACGTCAGGTTGAATTATACTATAGAGCGGACATCCCTTCTGATAGAGAAAAGAAGCGGGACATGGGGAAGAATCACGCATCAAAATTGATAAAAGAGGTCATTCGGTTGGGACATTAGAAATGCGGGCGGTTCAGAAATGTCCGGTGCGAAGTATGTTGGGGGTAGTGAGTCCTCCTTTTAGGTTTTTTTTTTTTTTTTTTTTTTGGTTTTGTAGTTGTAGTTGTAGTTGTAGTTGTAGTTGTAGTTGTAGTTGTAGTTGTAGTTGTAGTTGTAGTTGTAGTTGTAGTTGTAGTTGTAGTTGTAGTTGTAGTTGTAGTTGTAGTTGTAGTTGTAGTTGTAGTTGTAGTTGTAGTTGTAGTTGTAGTTGTAGTTGTAGTTGTAGTTGTAGTTGTAGTTGTAGTTGTAGTTGTAGTTGTAGTTGTAGTTGTAGTTGTAGTTGTAGTTGTAGTTGTAGTTGTAGTTGTAGTTGTAGTTATAGTTATAGTTGTAGTTGTAGTTGTAGTTGTAGTTGTAGTTGTAGTTGTAGTTGTAGTTGTATTTGTAGTTGTAGTTGTAGTTGTAGTTGTAGTTGTAGTTGTAGTTGTAGTTGTAGTTGTAGTTAAAGTTTTAGTTGTAGTTGTAGTTGCAGTTGTAGTTGTAGTAGGTGTAGTTCAAGTTATAGTTATAGCTTTGGTAAGCACTTGTAGTTTTAGTTGTAGTTATAACTTAAGATGTTTTTGAAAGTGTTTAAGCCCATACTTCACAATTGACATTTATGAGGTCCAACTGTGAAAATTCCCGACGAATGCTGTTAATCCACTATAGAAGCTGGCAATAACTTTGGCTACTTCATCTCTTTTCTTTATAGCGTGAAGCTGCTGCCTAAAGAAATCGACTGTAGCTCAGGGTCTTGAAATCAAACACTTACGGGATAAAGACGAGTCGCCTTTTAACTTGAGTTTTAATAAATTTTCCTCCTCCTGCCCTACTATTCGCCACCTTAAACCTTAAAACGCTAACCCATACTATACATACCGACTGTAATTCCGGATGTAGTCATAGTCACGGTCGTCGCCAAAGTCGTCAACAAACATTCAGCTACACATAACCACAAAGACCATTTTTTTCGAAATTCCACTAGAAACAGCCATCCAACAACTTTGGGGTGCCTCCCACGGAAAGATCCGAGCTGAAGAGAAAAATATAACTCCAGCAAAAACGCCCCCGTTATATATCTACGATAAACACAATTTCCACTAAAACATTATTTCATACTGCCTTTGCGATAGACAAACGTCAAAGAGACTCCAAGAATGAATGTCGATGTATTACGAAAATTTAAAAACCTTCTAAATGGTCACTCAAGACAAGGATAAGCAAAAAAAAAAATGCATTGCTCTTAAAATACCAACGAGTCTCATTAAAATATAATGAATCGTTCTGCGTTCCCCCTATTTTAAAGCACATTCGTCAACCGATAGTTACGAGAGTTAAGCTTAGGAAAATAGCCAAATACAACAAAAAAGTATGAAAAAGATGAAATACTATCTGCATTGTATACATACCTTCAGCAAGGATTTCCCAATGGGCATCCTAGGAACGGCATCTAAAATGCCTTCACCTTATCGCCCACTTGTACACAACCGGCTAGAGAACTCTTCAGTGCTGCTGCTGCTTTTCAGAGGACCACTGAGACCAGGTTCTGTGTACTCATGCGCTACTCCTTGATCGAATTAATGTAAATTTTATTTTTTTAAGCAGGTGGAGCAACTTTTACCACGATTACGGGTGAAGGGGTTTCCGGAACAAATTGTTGTTGAAAAGGGCGGAGTGGAAGTGAAACTTTTTTTCCTTCCACCTTTCTGATCTCTGACTTGTTAGGAGACAATTTCTTTTAAATGTTTTATGTCGTTCCTTTCCGGTTTGGTTGGACGTGCTAATTAAATTTGGTATTCAATTGAAATTTGGAATTCCGATTCGGTTTTTTTTTTTTGCGGATTCTTTTTGCTGTAATATTAATCTAGAAAAGAAAATATTCAAATTTAGACGATATAAAGGTGAAAGAGGCCTAAAATTCTGTTTGAAGTACTGTTTTTAGTTTTTTTTTTTCTTTGGCGATGGAGTTTTCGAAGAATTCCTTTACCCAGGAAAAAAAAATTGTAATTGTATGCGTATACATTTGCATAAGACATCTAGAGACGGAATGCAAAGATAATGTGATTTGGATTGTTTAACATTTTGGCGACGTTTCTTTTTCGGTACACAAGTTCAAAGACAAGTTCAATTGTGGATATTAAACACGAAAACGAGAACGAGAACGAGGGCAGATGTGTTCGAGTTGGAGCAGTCGAAATGTCATATTTTTTAGGTTAGATAAATTCGGATTCCGAAAAAAAAGTTATAGAAGATTCTGTCAACCTTGACTGTTGCCAACTAACTAAATGCAATGGCGGTGATAATATTATTACGGCTTTGGCGTTTTTTAAACCAAGAGAAAGTTTTGAAGTTCAAAACCAGATTTTAGATTATTTTCAGAAATTCATCTGGGAAGTAGTCTCCTTACTCTACACAAGAAGTAGACACATTTAAGGGCACTCGGAACAAGTTTCGATTTAAGAACGGAACGACCTGATCTGCGCTAGTGAAGGGTGATAGATTTCTATAAGTTGTCAGTCCTTTTGCCAAAATGAAGGTTAACATACATATTTCTTAGACTTACACCTGACATGAGGCCTATCTAATTGGTGACGCTTGAATATCTAGTTTAGTAAGTCTGACAGCTAGCTGACTTCATTTGTTTCAGTTTTTATTGCCCTAGATCCATCACATGAACAGTTCAGTTGACGTCTATGGATGGGTAGCCGACAAAGCGAGCGGTTGCTAGGAGAACATTTAATTAAGTCAAAAATCGAGACACTCACCAAAACGACCAATGTATAGCACTTTGTCACAATTGGTTGCATACTTAGAGGCTGACTTGAAGGAAATCACTCCGAATTGTTTTAATGCTCATTTTTCTTCTTTTAGAGACCAACCCGTAACAACTGTCCAGTCCGTTGCGTTGAGACGAACGTATTCAACTCAAAGAATGTTCCCATAAAATCCCACATTTATCTCTCCCACTGATTTTTGCAAACAAACACTCAGTGAAATGAAAGAAGTTTTGAAAGAGAATACCTAGTGAAATCGACAACACACACGAATTATATTTTTAAGTGAAATGAGGACTTCCTATCGAAAACGCAATGATTTGGTAACGAGCCTTCGTGTCCATTCGCAAAATAATTTTTCTTTAAAATATGCGTTTCTCTTTTCAACTCATTCAGAATCTACCTGTCACGCTGGACACCACACCACAGTCATAAGAATGACTGTCAGTGAGCGGGTTTAATTATTTATTATTATTATTATTATCTTGGTATTTAATAATTATTAAGAAGATATTTTTAATAGCTACCCTCTAAGATGCTAAGAAATTTTATTGTTTACTATTTGGCAGCACCAACTTGAATTTCAATGTCATAATTTGTGGAGACTTTTTCTGTCTCTTTTGTTCTTTTGATGATGTTGCCAAGCTCATTGAACCCTTATCGGCATTAACGTTTTCTCAGTTTATTCAACAGCCGTTGACAGTTGCTCTCATTCTCTCAATATTTCCACCAATAAAAGTTCTTACTCTCAATTGTGTGGAAGCTGTCAACTGACTCAACGGATAGAAAAGTAGAAAGCAAATGCGTTGCTCCTGGGTCACCTTTCATAGGCTGGCTTGGATTCTATTCATCTGTCAGTTGGATACATTGCCGCAACGGACGAGATTCTAGACTTTGAGGATTATATCTTTATGTTCAATAAATAAAATGTCAAACCCAAAATAAGCACGAATCTGCCGGCAGCTGTCAAAATGGCTGTCACCTGAGAAAGTGTTGCCGTTTCGAAAAACGAACCTAAAACAGAAATATTTTATAAAGCTCAGGTATGTATTGAGGCTTTTTTGCGAGTGACGGATGACGTCTTAGTCAAGTGAAGATCAGACTAAGTTACGATCAGCATTTATTTCAAAATTTCGCTCCGTTCTTTAAAAAAATAAAACATAAACATCAGAGAAAAATTCGATGATGAAACTTCAAGTGAAAGTAGGACCTCCGTGGACATCTATTTACTACCATTTTTAATTTTGATACGATCAACATAATATGATCGGTAGATCTTTATGATCAGTTGAAATTAAAGCAACCGAATGTCAAGTTTCTCTTATACTTGCTGAATGATGGGATCGCTAAAAAGATCGATATAGATCATCTCTCAAATTGTTGATCAAAACGAGATCGGCGCTCGATGCGGCCACTGACGTTCAAGGCCCCATTTAAATTCCATTTAAATTCTAAGTATAGCCCTTCAAACTTCTATTTTAAGCACCAATTAAGTCACACCTCCACTGCAATCGCCGGCTGAATGGAATATCCATCTCTTTGGCACGAACAATCCAACACCACTTGAAAACAAATCAAAACACTCTACAAAAACAAAACAAAAAAAATCCCCAAAAATGAATGTTTACAATGCACGCGAATTGAAAGCCCCGTAGCCGCCGCCGGCCACCGCCGTACAATTATCATCGCAAAAAGTATGCAGCATTGAAAATTGGCCCAAAGTGTATATGTTTAGCAAATTTGTCGTTGGAGTGTTGCCAAAGGGGTCGGCCTCACCACTCTCACTGTGTGTAATTTCTCGAACATCATCGCCAATCATCGACCAAATCACAAATGTGATAAACAAAAATATTCCCCCCTCGCCACAGTTAAATCACAAACGATAAAACTGAGGAACGATGCAATTCGCTGAATCTATCACGCTTCCGCTCGGATAAATAATATTTTGCCAAAGATTAGCACAGGAGTGTGTGCGTGTGTAACACCAGCTGGTGCGAAATCCAAGAGTCATTATGTGGATGTTTAAACATTCAGCACTATTCAGCGCAATTCAGCACTTTGAAGCAGGTCGAGTGGGTACTCGTCGTCATCGCTGGATGTTTGTTTACTGTTCGCTTCACTTTTTCTCCTAAGTAAACTGAATCATGTTAACGGGATGTGCAAGTGCATGTGGGAGGGGGAGCGGGGAAAGACGTCCATCTTAAGGACGACGAGCATCGTCATGATTGAGAAAGTTTTTCCTTGTGAACAAGTTTATACCTTTCGAGTGTGCATTCGAAAACTGCAAGGGTATACGTTATACCGTTAATCAGATATCCTGCTGAACATTTTGGCTCTTCGATAGTTTCCTAGAGTTTTATTTTCTTATAATTTTTGTTTTGCAAGCTCCTTAAAGATTTTCAAAGTATAGCTACAGTTGTATTGAGATAATTAGCAGAGCTTTAGTTTCATCGCTTTTGCAGTTCGATTTAATTAGGGGGGGGAGCAAATAGCAAACTGTTGGCAGATTAAGGACTCGAATCCGTCCGTTGGCGTTGCCAAAGGATTCGCAGTCATGGTGAATAAGCTGCTTTGAAATTGGCGATGAAGGTGGGCGGGTGTATTCAAATTCAGATGAAGGTCTCTAATCTTCCGCAAGTCGTCTCTGTCATTTGCGTGGTTTAGAGTTTTAATTTTTATAACGCTTGCTCGCCATTTGTGATGTATGGTTGTGGGGATGCCCCGCTGAGCTGTAAATTTCTCATCTTCAGCGCAACTTTTCTCGTAAATTTGACTTTTAGAGCCCGTTTAAGTTCAAAGAGCCGAAGACGACGTAAAACTTTTATAGCTTCGGGTTTTTATTATTGACGTGACGATGGTTGGCTTAGGATGATGCTGCGAGGATGATGCAGCGTGGATGTGTGGCTGCATGAAATATTCTGCAACAACGTGAAGTTGTGAACGGTTGTGTGACTGTCTAAGGAAATGCTTTAAAATATGACGCTCAAGGCTCCGACATTTTAGAGCTGGGTTATAATTATTAGGGCCATTCGCGACCAGAAAACCATGACGCTTGAAGTGCTACCCTACCTCAAACCATTATGTTTAGGGCGGACAGGAAGATTGACCTTCTTAGGGTCGTGCAACTTAATTTATCCACCGGATCTGTTTGGCCAAACGTTTCTTATGAAGTTATGCGAATGTGGCACGGCTGTGCAAACAATTCGCAAGCCTTTGTCGTGACAGAGAGACATCTGTGACGTTATGTTCGTCCTGGCGTCACAAATCACCACAAGCGGGTAGCTGCAGAGAGATACGTTTTTTACTACTCTAAGGACGATGCTACGACTTTGTGCGAAAATGTACGTTCTTTCTGATACTCTTCAGCTTTCAAAGAGGTTTACGGTCAATCAAATCAGTCATCAAATCCGTAATTCCCACAATACGTTCGGTCGAACGAGCGCTGGTACTATAGGAGAGTTCTAGCTCTTATCAAAGTCCTCTTTAAGCATCTTCAACAACTTGGATGTACATTGTACATGTGCGATGGCCGTCTTGATAATTCCCGAGTATCACACGTATAAGC
This sequence comes from Cheilosia urbana, assembly GCA_946477585.1. Classification (NCBI taxonomy): domain Eukaryota; kingdom Metazoa; phylum Arthropoda; class Insecta; order Diptera; family Syrphidae; genus Cheilosia; species Cheilosia urbana. Next base: position 8,462,513 of record OX297854.1, on the reverse strand, counting down.
ATCCTCCCAGGGGTTGGTTGTGCCGCATTCGAGTAACGATGCATTCGCTATGACCACGCAACAGTGCAACACGGTGTCTATGGTCCAGTTTCCCCGACGGACTACACGTAATCCAGAGGTAATTAGATGGAGGATATACTCCTGGGCGGTAGAAGTGCGGGTATTTGCACATACACTTAAGTACTTTGGGTGTGTACTTGCACTCGACGTACTCGCTTGTTGTTGGAGTTGTCGTCATTGGGCTCATCGTCCTCATCGTCCATACCATCCATCGTGTTCATCGTCATACTCATTGTCGCTGATCGATTTTTATAGAAGGAGTCGTTTAAAAATAGACTTTGACCATTCAAGGGAGGGGATGCGGTGCTTGACAAGTGCTTTAGTTTGCTTCTTAAGTCTAAGAATAACCATTTTCATGACATCCTTTCGATGGAGGAGAAGTACTTGCTCTCTCTCTATCTCTCTTGGATGATTTTTATATTGTTATCCTGCGCCTGCACTTAACATCACTTTGATTCCGTTATAGGGGACTGCAGCTCCTTCCTATACTTCTTGCTGATGCTGGTATATAGTGTGCCGTCAATTGCATCAGCAGTGCAAGTGTTACGATTGTCCTTCGTACCTCTTCTTTTCGAGCAGGCAACGGAAAATCAATGCAATAGCAAAAATGGCGTGAAAGAAGCTCACTGAAATGGGGTTACGACAAAGGGGGGCAAGCATTTTTCAAGTGCTAATGCCATCTCGGAAGTGGGTCCTTGTAGATAATTAAAGTAAGTCAAACGTTTGGATGGAAGGCAGTCTAGGGCAATCACAGACATCCTCCTGCTGAAAGCTAAAGTGAGTTAAGGAGGTACTCGTACTTGAGAGGTGCGAGTATGATTTTTTCCCCGTTTTGTGACTTTTTACAATTTTAATACGGAGAATAGTTGCTGTAAATGTCAACTGGAAATCCACGAACTCATGTTTAAGATTGACGCGGAAATGCAAGGGATTTAGGAGAGAAATTGAAGGAATTTCCCGGATGGACTAGACTAATCTGTGTTGCGATAAATGGGGGTCATTTTGGTCTATCCATCCATAAATGTATAAGTGTGTATATAAAAAGAGTTCGTGAAAAAGAATGCAAAGATCTACAAAAAAAGGGTTTTGTTTATGAATTCAGTTTTTTTGCTATATTTGAAATCTGAAGGCCAAATTTTTTGAATCCGGTCCCCTTTTTATTCCCCTACTTAAAATTTTGCAGCGGCAACACTGCCACTAAGACTGTTCACCTTATTTTAATGAAGCCTTGGAGAGCTCAATTTAAGTGACGGAATAAATTTTATATGATAGTTCTAAAACTGTAGGATAGGTGACAGTGAACGCGCGGTCTTTTTTGAGAGATATACATAGAATTAGAGATAAAGTATTAAAATGTGTACTTAAAAAATAAAGTTATGGTGATATATCCCTGGGAATGGATCGAAAATGTACTTCGCCTCAGATCAAAAATACAAGAGTGGCCATGGCGAAGAAGTTGCATTTTTACTTGATGAGTGAATTATTAACGAATGCTAAAAATTATTATTAAAAAAAAATAAAATAAATACCCACGTCGGCAACTAAGTTGCTTTCTCTTGTAGCCAATCGTAGACACTCAACTACGGTAATTGAACGCTATTAAAAAATGAGTACAGTCCCAGGCGCAAGCTAAAAATACTGCTCTAGCCGCATTATAAAATTGAGCTGGCTTATATTTTATAAAAGACTTATTTGTATACCTCCTGTGAATTTTGTTGTATTTATTACATTAGGTTCTAGTTATAACCATAAGTAAAAAAAACACTTAAACCCAATGGAGGAACTGAATTTTAGTCTCAAAATGTTGCTTATGAATTACAAAGTTAGTTTATCAGAAGAAAAAAATAAGAATTTTTTTTTCCGTACAAAAAAACTTTCTCCGATTCAATTCTCAGTCAATTTAAAAAAAAAAATCATTCCACTGAAGTATTTCATTTCATTACCTTTCCATCTGTCAGGAATTTTGTTTCTGATGGAATCCAATCAATGCCAATGGTTGATTTAGATAAGTTTCCTTTGATTTAGATGAACTAACTTTAAAATTCATAAACACGTCAATCTCCGCTGTCTATCCTGGTCTAACAATTTTTAAATTTTCAAGAATACACAAGAACGATGACATTTAGTTTGTACTGACACCAAAGTGACAGAAAATGTTTCTGACAGATTTTTTGCTAGATCGCCTAAACGTAATAAACTCATTTTCATACTATTCCAACTTTTCGGTTGCATTTTGGGCTAGGCCCAAATACAACTAAAAAAGTTGGAACAGTATGAAAATTAGTTTTTTTTTCGTTTAGGCGGTCATAGCGAAAAATCTGTCAGAAAAATGTTTCCATACGAAAACAATTACAACAAACCAACCCCCACTGATTACTCCATCAGAAAAAAAATTTCCTGACAGATGGAACAGTAGAGATATGAAATACTTCAGTGGAATGATTCGGTTTTCTTTTGTGGAATTGACTGAGAAGTTGATCAGAAAAAGTTGTTTGTACGGAAAAATTAATAAATTATTTTTCTAAAATAATTAAAGATCATTTGCTTACTTTTTTCGATAAACTAACTTTATAATTCATATAAGCAACATTTTGAGACCAAGATTGAGTTCAACCATCAAGTTTAAATGGTAAAAAGAAACAGAAGAACATTTTTACGGTTTGGTTTTACGTATTGTTATAACTAGGACCTAACTGAGGCCTTATCAATTTATTTTTGTACGTAAGACTTTTCCTGTTCAACTTGACATTCAATTCACAAAAAGCGACAACATCGTTCCACTAAAAGGTTTCATTTCCTTACTGTTCCATGTGTCAGAGAAAAACTGTCTAATGGATTTTAATTCGTAGAACGTTTCTTGCTGTCGATTTGCTCTTTGGAGGTTAGTTTTTGCTTTAGCATTTTCCTAACAAATTTTCCGTTTCGTAAAATATTTGAGATTTTACTGTCGGCTTACATTTAACACTTTTCTGATAGCTATAGTAAGCGCCTGTGCGCGCAGTGGTTAATATAATGCATGCATAGACGCACCATGAAAGATGAAAGTGCCAACTTAATACGAAATGTCAAAAGAGCTTCTTACTGACATGTGGTCATGTAGATAGTAGAAATACAGTCATTAAAAATGTTATTCATAGAGAGATGCACGGTGATATAAGGTGTCAACGTTTTTATGAAAATGACAGTTAAAAAATTCCTGTAGCCGTACCATTTTCATTTCCATATCCTCACCGTACGCAATGGCACTTTGTGTGTGTAACTATTTTTTTTTATAATTGTGACTTGAATTGTTTATACTTTTCAAATAGAGGATGCTGAAAAAAACTTCAAAACTTTTACTTTACCACATTTTTAAAATTCGAAGTGGCAACACTTTTAGTAGCAAGTGGATGTAGGTATGTAACAGCAGTGAACTGAGTACTGATCACCTCCTCTGCTGTTTATTGATTTCAAAAAGGCAGTAGCTAGTGCCAATAACGAGTCTGTTTTGCTTGGCCCGATCAAATTATCGTTTGCACCTTAAATACGAGCACATTTGGGCCACACTAAACATCAGGCAAGAATATCAAAATAAAGCGCTACAACTGTATAAAGTTTTATTTTATACTCCACCTTTGATATCAGCCAACGATAAATAACTTCATAATTGCAATTAAATTGTTAACAAGCGGTTAAAGCCCGAAGAGAGCTTAAAATACCGCAAGCACAAACAAATATTCATACACACATCACTAAGCAAAGCTAAATGAGCCGTACTGCAAAAGAAACTGACAAAACATGTTACTCTCAGTCAAATCAAAAAGTCATCCAATCTTCTAACAAGCTTTTCTATAAAAAAAAATACCCAAGTTGACCCGATTACTATCCACAGTCCTAGTCCCAGTCCCAGTGCTAGCACATCCAATTCAAATATTATCCCTCGTTTATTTCTCCATACCAAATTTGGGATTTGTTTTTGTCGTTCTCTCCCTCGCTCAACTTGAAACCGTATTTCCATTCAACAATTTGTAGTTTTTTGCCCTTCAATAACCGAAAATAATCTCATTGCTGGACGAAGAACTTTTATTCATTTTTATTCACAAAAATAGAAAAAGTTTCGAGTATAACTTTTGCGACTTTTATCCAAGTGCAATCAAGCGAACTCTGAACTTCTATCTGATTATTGGGAGCAGACAAGCATGTGCAACTTGGGAATACATTTACCGCCGCACCAAAATGAGTCCCAAGGCAGTGAATCATTTCCAGCGATAAACAAATGTTCGCCTCTGTCCATTGACACTGCGGTACACAGAAAGTTATTTCTAACGTCGTCGAGTGTGTATTCGTTTGAAATTAGTTCTTTGTTATGGCCGAAAAATAAGGGGCTTTTGCGAAACCTAGTAGTGGGATATTTAACGGCAACGAGGGAACTGAGGTGCCAGTGAGAGAACGCTGAAGCTAATTTTGGAATGTAATCAAAAGAGGTTCGGTTTTGTCTCTTCTAAACTGGTGAAGTGTATGTGTGGCAATTAAATGGAAAGGGTGGAAGTGGGACATGCCATTTGTATGATTGGTTTGGTGGCAGGCGGCTTTTGGAGTGCCACAAGGTTCGGCCTTAGCACCACAACTGTTTTTTTTTTTTTTTTTAACACAATGATTTAACCCCCGCAGCCACTTTGTAGATGTCTCCCCTAATGAAATGATAAATAGCAGCGTGTGAATCCTAGACGTCCAGAAATCTTAGGCGATCGTTGAAACGACACAAATGGCAACCTGTCAAAAAAATCTGTAAAAATGGCGTTAGGGTTATATGAGCCTCTAGTTTGTCACTACCCGCATGGTTAAAAAAAAAATCAAGTTTCTGCCAATTAAAATGTTGTTAACAAATTCCAAGAGCTGCCCTTTAATTTCGAAATTTCACGAGCGCCTTTATATCTTCCTATACAACTTAAATTTTCGAATCAAGAAGTCCCACCCACACACCTGTCAACCACTTTCGACTTGACCCTTCGAATCTGAATACACCATCTACAAGAGCTGTGATGTAAGACACTCGTATCTTTGATTAAAATTTTTGATTGCCCATCATTATAAGTGCTCGCCTCCTTAGCTCAGACAGATATTCAAATTCAAAGGATACGGTCTCTTTGAGAATATTCCTGGCCTTTCTCTTCACTTCATAAATCAGCCATAACCTACATTTCAGCTAAATGCAGAAAGTAACTCTTAAATCTATACACGCACACTCATAAAAGTTGCATGTGGTGCCAGCAGGATGGGTAGGCAAGTGTTGCGTTTTACGGCTCAGCCACTTCATCCCAAGCGAGCCATGCACACATCTATACATACAGATTGGTGTATTAAATATTTAATTACAGTTAAAAGCATGTAAACCCCTCTAAATAATAAGCAAAGATCCGCTCTCTCGGAGGGTTTAAATGCTTTCGAGTGATGATTATATACACGTGCGGTACCTCCCATTAGTGGGTGTAGGGCTTTGTGTCTGTGTGTATACCTCTTAAGATTCGAACGACACAATAGTTCCATTAGGCCGTGCCGGCCAGGGTCCTTTACCGGAAGCAAAAGGAAAGGTATAACAGCTTTTGCTTCATAATTAGTGATACTTTTAACCTAAATGACCGAGGAGGTTATGCGAGAGCATGATGTTGCTGGCACATTGTATTCCCCCACGCTCCGTATATGGCTGTGTATACGGTAAGGCATCAATGGGGGGTAGGATTTTCTGGATTACGCATGGGTGTTGTTTGCGTTCGCACTCCTAATGCGTGCAAAACACACACCATGTGGGAGAACAACCTTAAATACTTTGTGGTGACGTTATACTCGTGCATGTCTTCTGATGTGACTGATGAATAAAGAAGTAAGCAATAGTCGTTAGTGCTAAACGAGTTGTTCGGGCCTATCGCATTTAAAATGTCAAATGTTATGAATGCCGACGATGGGTATGTTTACACATCAGCTAATCCAGCTACGGTTGCTGCTCCGTTTGAATCCTTGTGTGTGAGACGTGTAGATACAGTCAATGTGATTGGATGTTTCTATTTCGAGACACATTGTGGTATTCTCTCCATTGCCAAAAATAGACGGTTTGCACATTTTATTACACTTTTTGTGGCAACTTTGTGAAGAGGCTTACAGTCGATGGATAAGAGCTACCATCTTTGAGCATTGTCATGACAGAAATATCCATCTGAATATTAGCCAAAGACAAATAAAATCGACACACGGCCTTTGAGTCTGTTTTGCAATGATGCTCAGAAAACAAGGTTATTCGCATTTTCTTCGCCTACGATGGCGAATATCGTTAAATTGAAATAGAAAGAGACAGAATGTGATCATCCAAGTATTTAACACAATCGACACACGGCCTTCGAGGCTGTGCAAATCATAGAAAAGCCTACTCATAAAAACCTTTTTCACATTTAAAGAAGCTTGGGAAATCAGGCGATTCGCATTTTCTTCGCCTGTGAGTTCGTCGGCCAGTACATCGAAGAATCTTTAGATCCCAACAAAACAGTGGACAAAAGTTTTACCCTAGATGAATGAATGGCGAACATCGTTAAATTGAAATTGAAAATAGAAAAAGGCAGAATGTGATCATCCTTCCCCCTTTTTACATTTGAAGAAGAATTCTTTACAAAGGAACAAATTTACATATCCTTCCCTATAAAGTTTGCATAATCTTTCTGTATATATTCGCCCAGCCTTCTTCTGTGGTCGCATTTTGTTCGTCCCGACATTACGCACTTTCCAAGAAATTGGTATCGCCTGCGATTCTCAGATGAACTTGCCGCGAACGAAGTATTTTTGAAGAGAACTTAAAGCGAAACTATTGACGTCATGGACAATGTCCCTAAGGGAATCGCTGACCATTTGCCAAACCCCACGCGGAAGAACAAATTGCAAAAGCCTAGAAGAATGATAGGCGAATGCGAAGAGGAGAATAAGGCAAAATGTGTGCAAAACAAAAAAGTGGACATCTTCGATATAAAGTTGTATTGTTTGTAGTAGTATGGCGTTCGCAGGGCGGGGTTTAGCGGCTTCTACCCCTCCCCCCAAACTTCTAACCCAAGAGCTCCGGCCTCTGAAAGCTGTGAAAAACTCTTCCATGGATTCCATTGGCAAACATTTCATCACAAAATTAAACCCCAGCAAGAAAAATCCTGCGTACGCTACTGGTTCGAAAGCAAAAATGTAGAAGGACATTTCTCTTTCCTGGAGCGGAATATTATTCTAGTAGCAGTGTTCAAGTTTATGGAAATAAATCCAGCGTAGGTTCATGGTTGAGTCAAATTCATGAAAAAAGAGCGGGTCAACCGAAAAACAATATAAAGTTCTCCTACAGTTCCTCTGAAAATATGCGAAGATCCAAACATTTCCATGCTTAAACTACAACGCAGTCCCAGGTAGAGCTTATCAAAGCATCCGTGACTAGATTATTGACAATGCAACTGCACACATAAGCCAGTAGCCCTGTTTGGTATGTTTTTCCATCTAAATCTGGCAGAGGGATTGAGGAAAAATAAGAAGCCACTGAACCCCTTTTGGAAAATTGCATCTGAAGCTACTCTTTTCCTTTCCAGGCGTACTTCAAACCGTTGGCAAGGAGTTCTTTCTTTCAATTCCATTTGAAAGCTTCTCCACCCTCTTCGTCAGCTGCAGTCCTTGTGATTATCCACGCCAACCCTTCACATGGTTATCATCGACATTTATTAGATCGACAGTTGAAGTAGGAGGACCGTCCTTCCACACATTCCTCTATATGCAAACCCAAGCTATGAAACTGCAAATCCCTTTGTCCGTCGAATCCGCATGCACTCCAACTACACTCGAAAAATTCTCCTCTCCAATGCGTTGAACTGTAATGCAATACACGCTCATGCATCCATTGTCCCGACTTAGAGACACAACATTTGCTACCGAATATTATCATCCACCTTAATTCGGTAATTTTGTACTCCGCTCATTGTGTGTCCTTTAATCCGTGAAAACAAAGCGAAATGTACTACTGAGGATGGAGTACAACAAGTTTTGCAGCTTTTGAGGATTTTAAGATTTTCATTTATCCTGTGTCTCGAGTTGGTTGGGGTCTTTTATTCCCCGACTGTCGACTTAACACAGCGGAAAATTCATTCGAGATTCGTGCACAAGGGCATAACCAAAGGGCACATGAAATTGACAAGGAAAAACATAATATACCTACATGTATATAAAGTTTTTATTTCTCTTTTGTTATTCACAGAGGACCGAATCCCAACTCCTTGTAAAAGAAGTTTTTCCTCTTCTCGCCGAAAAATGCATAAGTAATTTTCTATAGTAGATTCAGGCCGTGTCCTTTTTTTTCCAGCCTTGCCACTTTATTGACACGTCCTGTGTGTTATTTTCTCGACCACTGAATAAAATGCAAGGAAGAAAAGTCTCTTGATTTACTTAAACTTTAACTTTGTGCGAAAGGGGGCCGAGACGGGGCGGTTCTCGATAGAGATGTTGACTATTAGCATGTATATCGAAATGTGTTGAGAGTGCTTGTATTCCCTGGAACTTTGACAAAAGTGGAAACTTATTTCGGCGCTTTGCTTTCTTCTGCTGGTTATTGTTGTCGGGCGTTGTTTATCGTCTTGAGATTGCCTATTTAGCTGAAGGGGGCTTTTTATGTGATTTTGTTCAGGGAAATCTTCAATTGCGTGCGGCATGTTCCTTTAAGCTTGAAGTAATAAGATTCCCTGGTGTGATATTTTGGTTTTTTTTGTATGTTTCTAGCACGTTGAATTTCAGATAAGATGTACAATCTCACTGTTTTCTATTTCCGTAACATTTAAGTTCAACGAAGAAGATAAGGCACTCGTTCGCCAGAATCGCTTAACATTTCTGTTCGAACTACACGATAAGAACTGATTTAATAGTTGGCCAGGAATAAGTATAACTTATGATACTGGAATTGTAAGTGGGGATATAGCTCAGTGGTAGAGCATTCGACTGCAGATCGAGAGGTCCCCGGTTCAAACCCGGGTGTCCCCTTAGTAACTTTTTTTTTTTTTTTAATCTGAAAAATTTGGTCTGTTCATTGACGAAAATGAAAATATTTGACAGGAGTGGAGAAAACCGTAGTTTTGTGCGACAGAGCAAAGGCAGCGCATATCTGGTGCAGGGTTGCCAATTTACTACAATTGCAATACCTAGATCAACTACATTTTGCTCAAGAAATAAATCTACACCCAAAAAATCAAATGTACTGCCACAAAATCAAATGTACTGCAACAAAACCAAATATACTCCCTAAAAATCAATTCTGCTCCCAAAAAACCAAATCTACTGCCATAAAATTAAACCTACTGCCATAAAATTAAATCTACTCCCAAAACATAAAATCTACTGCCACGAAATCAAATATACAGTACTTTTTTTTCAGAAAAAACGTTATAAAATCATTCAACAAAACAAAAACCGCTGTACAGCACTTCGTTTTTGAACGCACCCAATTTTCTCTAAGCACAGTCATTCACTTAACACAAATGAAGTCTTCTAATAACACAAAATGTTACCTTCTTTTACTTAAAAAATACAATTAGTTGCGAAATAATAATTTACTGCGACAAAACTACTGGGGTGGCAGCACTCCAACTCTCGTGTGGACTTTTTTTTAAATGTCCAAGACTGTAGTTTCTTTTAATAAAGTCGCCAAAGAATTTGCTGAAATTCTAGATGCCATCGTTGACTGAACTTTTGGAGTAAAAGGCGTGCTCTGTTTGCCACTGGAGCGGAAAATAAAGGTATTTTAAAAAAATGCCCATATATCGAAAACGAGTCCAACCATTTTCGCATTTTAAGAAATATTTCTTATTTTTTCTAAATATGGTCTTTAGTTGTCGGAAAACGAACAGCGATAAGCAGTAGCGATGCCATGTTCAAAGCACAAAATCGGGGGAAGTCTAAAAAGCGGGCCAGAACGGGACAGCTGATAAATATTTTTTGTAGATCGGAGAATGTTGACAAATTTTGTTTGTGCCTGCGGGCGGAATATTTTTTTAAAAGTGTGGGAAGGGTTTTAAAATGTCAGCTATAAAGTTGAAATACTGTAAGTAGTATTTTTCGGCCGGCCAAACATCGAATCGGAGGACTATCTAGTCGAATACAAGTTGATGTGATTGCAGTCCCCCAACGAGAAAATACTGTGGAAAAGTATGCCGCAGGGCTGCGATTGCAAAAGAATTCAAAGACTTTCGCCAGTTATTTCCTCAACTTTTAGGTACCCTCCAGATTTAAATCCAGAAGATCAGTGGCAATGTTACCAAGAAGCTATCAGAATTACCGCCTCTGGTATGTTAGGTTGGGTTTCCTGTTAACCCGTGGTACGATAATAAATACCGGCGAGCTTAAGTGGCAAAGCATGAAGTTTTTGTACAGCTACCCATATCTTTACCATGTCTTCAATCCAACTAAGCTGACGGCTTGTAAGATTCGATTCGAGGTTTTGACGAAGGCATTCAAGAGACGTATTTAAAAAAATTACCACAGTTTTGGCCCGTCGTAAAGAAAGAAGACCCTTTAATCAGAGCCGACCATTGACTAAAAAGACATTTCTCCTCTCATCATCGCGTACAAAAGTCTGTGCATGTCTAAAGCCAACAAGCTGATCAGTGCGGATATTGTGCTACGAGAATTCACAACCGACCAAATATTCACACTCTCTCAGATCTTTTTAAGGTCCTAGCAATTTGAAATCGAAAGTTGCCTTTGAAAGAGTTTAAGGAGGGAGACTTTACGTAGCTAGATCTCAACTTGTAAACTCGTGCATTCAATCCTTTCAATCCTCTATAAGGTTAGGGCCTGAACTAGTAGAAGGTTTATGTCTCCGTACTCACCATCTAACAAGAGCCTTTTGGAATGTGAAACCTAGAACCTAGAAAATCGCGGTGTATAAGGCGATAAAGATTTCTCGAGAAATAAATCCAAATAGACAAAAACTACACTCGCTTGAATCAAAACTTAAGACAAATTCCCCCAAAAATCCCCACAACTTTTTGGTATCTATTAATTTAAAAAAAAATACTCGGGATCCTTATAGGAAATCTCCATTCACCGAAAGCAGCGAAACTTTGCAAAGTTCTCAGAAAAACCCTACAAATGTGAACACAAAACCCTCCAAATGCTGCATGTAAGAAACTCCTATGTCACAAAACCCCACAAATGCTACTTAACTCCGGAAATGCGCCGGAAAGAGCTACAAACGTAATAGAAATCTCTACAAAGCGACACAAATGCTCATCACTCTCTCTCTCCTATAAAACAGTATGTCTCTAAGAGAGAGTGAACTCGAGTTCAGAACTCGTCTCACGTTCATGTTGCATTGTAAAGAGTATTCGCAAGGACTGTCAAAGAGCAGTAGTTCGGTGTAAATGATGAGAAGTTCTTCAAGTTCTGATATCTTAAAGGACACTACTATCTATATCTCTTCCTGCTAACGCACAAGCAGTATAGGGATTACCGAGAGCACAATAAACTGTGCCTTCAACTTCGTTATATAAAACCTACGCACTAACTTCGACTTTTAATACCTATGCTCCAACCACTCGCTATGCCTTTGTTTGTTCATTATTCAGTTCGCCCCCTATGATTACACTTAACGCTCTAATTTGCATCTTGTCTGGCTAGCAAGTCGCCAAATAAACAAAAAAAAAAGAAGCAAAAAAACAAATTTCCGGTGTAATTTCGTAAACTGTTAATGTATCCTCTCATCCTGCCCGATGGGTTGCCGCCTAATAATAGCCACTAAAAGAAATAGTCAAATTGCCAAATCGCACAACTACTAGTGCCACCGAAGCAACAATTATTCCACACCCACCTTCCGGAGCAGGAGTCTCATTCGTTTTCGAAACATCCGGCCATCGTAGCACCGAACGGCTTCAACTAACATAGAAGAACAAATTATTTTCTTCTCTTTGTCTGTGCGGGTGCGGGGTTCTTTTCGCCTTTGCTGTACCTTTTGTAACAAATGTCAGGAAGTCGCCTTTCAGCCATTTGTTCGTCCTTTGTGTCGGAATATGCTTCGCATTGTCTGCGTGTGAGTGTGGACATCTTGGGTGCGTTTAAAGTTCCAAAAGTCAACCTATGTCTGTGACTATTCCCAGGTTCATTTTTTATTTTTTAAAGGGACACGAAATTCCCTTGTGGTTGGTGTGTTGCCGGCGGATGATGGCACTGGTGGTTCAATGAGGCACATGTTGCTGTGATACGGATACACAAGCACGACCACCGGAGACCCATTATTTAGGCGGGTTTCCGACCTCCCTTATGTGATCATAAAATAAGACGGAGATTTTTGAACAATTTCTACGAGTATTCTGTGTTCGTTCACAACCCATTTGTCAGCGGGTTAATTCTATATCATTAGTCATATTTGAAGCGAGATATAGGCGAAAGGAAGGATATCCATGTTAATAACTATTGTAGTAAAAACACGATGAGAGTGCTCAGCTGCTCACTCTTTCAGACTAATTATAATTACTTTTCGGAATGACGGTCATTTTATTCAACAACAAAGCCCAGACAATGTTGAGACAATTTGTCCGTCATCTCGAAATACACAAGACTTGTGTTGCGAGATGAGAAAAATAAATTAATCTTACTTACTTACTTACTTACTTAGGTGGCGCTACAGTCCGGGGTGGACCTGGGCCTCAACCAATACGCCTCTCCAGTTAGCGCGATCTTTGGCTAACTGCCTCCAGTTGCGCACTCCAAGTTGGTTGAGGTCCCCTTCCACTTGCGCGCGCCACCTAAGGCGAGGTCTTCCTCTACTGCGTTGTCCCTCCGGGTTAGAATCGAAGACTCTTCGGGCCGGAGCGTTGGTGTCCATTCGCTCTACATGTCCCAGCCATCTTAGACGACTGATGCGTACTTTTCTGACTAGGTCGATGTCGCTGTACAGCTCGTAGAGTTCGCTGTTAAATCTTCTCCTCCAAATCCTGTCAACGCAAACGGGACCAAAAATCACTCGAAGAATTTTGCGTTCGAAGCGACCAAGAAGATCCTCATCCGTTTTTGCTAGGGTCCATGCTTCTGCGCCATAGAGCAGGACAGGGATGATGAGAGTCTTATATAGAATCTCCTTAGTGCTTCTTGACAAGGCCTTACTAATCAATTGCCGTCTTAGGCCAAAGAAACAGCGGTTGGCAAGTGTGATTCTTCGTTTGATTTCTGATGTGATGTCGTTATCAGAGTTTATAGCGGAGCCGAGGTAGACAAAGTCCCTAACTACCTCAAAGTTATAGCTGTCTATCGTGACGTTCTGCCCGATTCGTCGATGTCGTGTGTCCCTTCTTGTTGACAGCATATATTTTGTTTTACCCTCATTCACCACTAAACCCATTTTTGCCGCTTCTGTACTAATACTTGCAAACGCACCAGTGACAGCTCGCTGTGTTGTACCAACAATGTCAATGTCGTCAGCGTATGCAAGCAGTTGCACAGACTTATAGAAAATTGTGCCTCTGGTGTTGGCTTGTGAGTTTCGCACAATCTTCTCAAGAATGATGTTGAAGAAGTCACATGACAGCGCATCACCTTGTCTAAATCCTTTTTTGACATCAAAGGTCTCGGTGAGATTGTTTCCGACCTTTACCGAGCAGCGAGCGTTCTCCATCGTCATTCTGCACAATCTGACAAGTTTGGCAGGGATGCCAAAACTAGACATGGCTCTGTATAGCTCGTCTCTATAAACGCTGTCATATGCGGCCTTAAAATCGATAAAAAGATGGTGAGTATCGATCTGGTATTCTTGGGTTTTTTCCAGGATCTGCCGTAGTGTGAATATTTGATCGGTCGTGGACTTACCGGGCCTAAAACCGCACTGATAGGGACCTATCAGATCGTTGACGAATGGTTTCAGGCGTTCACACAATACAGCAGACATGATCTTATACGCAGTGTTCAGGAGACTGATGCCTCTGTAGTTGGCGCAGTTTAGAGGGTCTCCTTTCTTGTGGATCGGGCAAACAATGCTGAGGTTCCATTCATCAGGCATACTTTCCTCTAACCAAATCTTGGAGATGAGTTGGTGTATGCACTCTACCAAGTCATCTCCGGCTGCCTTGAAGAGCTCGGCAGGTAAGCCGTCTGGACCAGCAGCCTTGTTGGATTTAAGCTTAGATATTGCTATCCTCACTTCATTTTGGTCAGGTGGACGGAAATCTTGGCTGTCATCGTCCAGGTTGAATGGATCGTTCTGCCTAACAGCGGAATTTGTGTCGTCTTCGCCGTTTAGCAGTCTGCAGAAATGGTTTTTCCATGTCCTCAGCACCGACTGTGACTCTACTACAAGGTTTCCTTGCTCGTCTCTACAGGTCTCCGTTCGGGTCTTGTTGCCATGACACGTTCTTTTTACCTTTTGGTAAAACTTCCGAACATTGTTCCTGGAGTAACACCTCTCTATATCCTCGATCGCTCGCTTCTCATGCTCTCTCTTTTTTCTCCGGAGAAGCCGATGTTCTTCCCTCCTTTTTTGCTCGTAGAGCTGACGAGCTGCTCTCGTCCTTCTATGCAGCGACGCTTCGTAGGCACTTTGTTTTGCTGCATGTGCTTGCCGGCACTCTTCGTCAAACCAGGGGTTTCGGGGGGGTGGGCTGGTGAAACCGAGCACATCAGTTGCGGCGTTTTTGATGGCTTCTTGGCATCGGCGCCACTGGTCTTCGGCACTTGATGCTGGCAGCATAGGACTTCTCGAGAGGTTGAGGGATACGCGATCGGCAAAGGTTCTGGCGGTTTGTTGCGTTTGTAGTCGTAATAAATTAATCACTTGCAATTAAAACGGGTACGAACAGAATGACGGATAGAACAACAGAGCTAAATATAAAGCTCCTCACACAGCCGAGTGACAAATGGGGCAGTCGTTCTAGATGTGACGGCTTGATTTATTTAAGGCGATAGCTTTAGATTTAATTTCAGGGTGTCACTGAAAATCCCATGGAAAATGACCCGACTCCTGAATTTTTCCTACAAGGAGCTTATATCACACATTGTCCAGAACTGCTGAGTAGACGTGTTCGAAATACCCGTACCCAACCCTTAAAATTATGCGTATTTCAAAAACTGATTGATGGAATGGAATCAGGGAATCTTTTGCTGCCAATTACGTTTCAATGGAATTGATAGTTGTCACTGAGATTCGAATGCCGTGAATCTTATCAAATTCCTTCTCATCGTGAACGAATAATGCATCAACGAAACCACGTAGCACTCTGCGGCAATCATCAACCACGTCTGTATGCGCAGCGAGGTTAGGTACTGGCGAAAATAAATTTAAATTCGTAAATAGTTTAGATACCGCGATTCTCCGCAACAACCCCTGTGAGTGATGAATAATGGAATGGAACTCCTTTTCAAAGGTTTGAACTATTTGTGGCTGCTGTGATGGTTTTGGTATTATATGAAACAGTTCTTTGAGGCGTTAGTTAAAAATAACAAAAACTACCCACAGAAGGTTCAATTAGCTAGTAAACAAACACTAAGGCAGCGATTTGAGAACAACGTTAAAATATTTTTCTTCAAGGAGTCACAGCGGACATGGATTAAACTACGCAGAACGAAGACGACTGGTTTGAGCTTGCAAACGTGGTTATACATTTTAAGTCTCCAGACAAATTTTAAAACGAAAAGGAATGCAGTTTTGTTTATAAATTAATAACAAACGACTCAGTTCTCTTGACGTAGTCTTTTTTATATGTTCTCAGTCGAATTCTACGTTTGCTGTGGCTTGATTTTTACCAACCAGCCGCATTTCCACCTAAACCGCAGTTGACATGAAGTGGCTTCTCACCTTTATCATGTTGCTTCAAGTTCACCATCTAAACTTGGGCACTTCTTGTTGTTAAATAAATTTGTCCACCTTGAAGATTCTTTATAAAATATTTTCGAAATTTATCTACATTTGTAGGGTTTGAGGAAACTTTTGACCAAGTAAACCCACTTTCTCATTTCGCATTTCGTTATAGCATGCAAATTATAACATGAAGGCTATAGCTCACGCGGCTTACACAAGACTCCTGCCAGATGTGAGAAAGAGCGTCTGTAAGACGAGCTGATCTGTTCTAGCGACTTGTTGGTTCATGCAAAAGGATTACGTATTTTTAAAAAGCAGAAAACCGTTAGCAAAAACCTTATGTAATATTTGCTTGAACTTGAGACCCCTTACTCATTAATCGGACAAACTAAGCGCTGCCTTCCTTTGTGAACACTTTTACGACAACATTTGTAAGGTTTGATGAGACATTTGTACGGATTCCAGTGTTGCCAGAAGGTTATGATGGAATATCTCAGATTGTCCGGTAAAAAATCATTTTTTCGATAGACTATGTCTCTTTTCGTTTGAAAAAAAATATATATATATAGTGAAATACACATAAGAAAATACAGAATTCTTTCATTAAAGACCAATTCCTGAACTCACATATACTAGAAAAGAAATGAGAAGTATGCGTGACTTAATGAATTTTTTTGGTACACAGCAAGTAGGCAGCCGCCTTTCCACCGGAAAGTTATATATCCCTGTAATTCCATTATCTTTGGTCTTGTCTTAACCTACGGGGTCGGTTCAATAGTGTTTGAAAATCGTTATTATAGAAACTTGTGACTATTAAAAAAAAAAAAAACGTACATTTTAAAATTCGCAGAAAATCCTTCAAAAAGGTATAAATCCCTCAAAATGGCACTGACGGATTCTCCCATTTACATGAACTTCAAAATGGTCGGGTATATATAATACTTTAAGCCGGACAAAATAAGTAGGGGATTTGCAAGAAAAACTGAAAGGTTTCGATCGACTTCTCCGTATACCTATGTCTCTCTTATGACAACACTTGTAGGGTTTAGAAAAAATGTGTGGCGTTTTAAACACTCTCACACAGCTAATCCATTCGTTTGACATTATAATAAGTTCCTTATTACTCACTTCATATACAAGGCTGACCTGCAGTTTACAGAAGTTTAAGGTCAGATATGTAAAAACAGAATTCCAATGACTTGACCACTCTTAATGCGTTTTTTACTGCACAATATAGCAAGAGTGGTCTTTAAAAAAATGTTATGGATAGTAGCTTCATCTTCAAAAGACAGTTCCACGAATATTGCAAGCAAGTCATTGCAAGCTAGATGCAAACCAAAAAGGTGGAACCCCATCCAGACAATTTTTAAAGTCAGTGATCGCCAAGAGAATGAGAAACGTAAATCTTTTGGTATTCCGGCGTGTATGGTTCACAATAGTGTTACTGCCAATGATATGCAGCAGATATGTAATATGTTTGCTTCTTATTTTCAGTCAAACTATGAGGACAAATCTCTTGTTTATAAATCTACATTGACTCTTGCGTCATGTGTTGATTTAGGTTGTCTTAGCATTACTGAAGAAGAAGTTCTTTCAATGTTGTCAACCTTAGATCAAAGTGTTAAATTAGCTCCAGATAATCTGCCACCAATTCTTCTCAAATCCTGCAGGACTAGTTTAGCTAAACCTCTTAGCATAATTTTCAATAAATCATTGGCTAATGGCGAATTTTTAGATTGTTGGAAAACCTCTATAATAACTCCAATACATAAGGCTGGTTGCAAAAACCAGATAATTAATTACAGACCTATAGCTAAATTGCAACTAATACCCAAGGTATTCGAAGCTATAGTTAAAAATAAAATTTATGAAATCGTCCGGAATTATATATCTGAATTTCAACACGGCTTTGTTTCTGGGAGGTCAACAGCTACAAATCTCGCCATTTTTGCAAACTATTGCCTTAAAACAATGGAAACACGTCAACAAGTTGACACAATCTTTACTGATTTTGCTAAAGCTTTCGATCGTGTTCAACACTCAGTTCTAGTAAGCAAGCTAGAACGCTTCGGTTTTCATTCAAATATTTTGAAATGGATTCGCAGCTATTTAGAAAATCGTATACAATACGTAAAGATTGGTTCTTCTATATCTACTGCTGTCTATAACTACTCTGGTGTTCCTCAAGGCAGCCATCTTGGTCCTCTATTATTCTTACTCTTCATCAATGATCTACCTTCCTTTATTAAACACTCAAATTTTCTTTTATTCGCAGACGATCTTAAATTATTTAAATGCATTGCTTCTGTATCAGATGCTTATGACCTACAAGATGATATTAATAATATCACACATTGGTGTAATCTTAATGGTCTGCAAATGAATATAAGCAAATGCTCAGTTCTTACATTTTACAGAATTCTCTCGACGGTTAATTTTCAGTATTCGATCCAAAATGAAATTCTAACAAGAGTGGAAAGTCATAAGGATCTTGGTGTAGTCTTTGACCACAAGCTGAATTTTTCAATGCACTATGATTACATCATATCACGTGCAAATTCATTATTTGGTTTCATGCGTCGCAATACCAAAGAATTTCAAGATCCATGCACATTGAAGACCTTGTTTAATTCTTTGATAAGATCAAGGCTTGAATATTGCAGTATTATATGGAATCCATATTACCAAAATAACATTTCACGTATTGAAAAGATTCAGAAACGGTTTACAAAATTTGCTCTACGAAAGATGAATTGGAACGGTGATTTGCCAGTCTATGAAGCTAGATGCACCTTATTAGGTATTAAGCCCCTATATAAAAGGCGAATTTATTATGCGGTCTTATTTGCGCAGGATGTTCTAACTGGACACATTGATTGTCCACACCTGCTTTCTTTGTTTTATGTTTATGCTCCGTCTCGTACTTTGCGTCCAAGAGACCAGGATTTCTTTTATGTTCCTAGACATTATACAAACTATGGATTAAGCGAACCTATATCTTCTGCTTGTATTTTTTATAACCGTTATGATAATTTTATTGATTTTAACATGAACAGATTATATTACAAAAGCTTTATAATGTTTTTGATGTGAGCAATTATGTACATATATTATATTAATAATTTATGCTTAATGTTATTGCATTTTATTTTACTTTTGTAAATTAAGTCTATGAAAGATAATGTTCTTGTTAGACGTAAATAAATAAATAAAGAGTAGGGATTCCAGACGTCCCCCTTTTTCATACAATAATGCTGTTTGTCCCCCCTAATACAAACTACTGTCCCAAAATTCAATAGAAGCAAACATTCAATTGAAAACTTTGGAAATACTTTCTTGTAATATTTTTAACAAGATACTCTGTGAAAACATCCATTTGAAGTGCAAGAAAACTTTCAAAGCTGAATGTATCCAATCAAGAACTGCATTGGACTTCACGTGCTAAAGTTGTTCTCCTCTACGTTTTTGTTTTGTACTGTCATCTGTCTCTCTTTCAGTTTTTGTTGTGAAACCAAAATTTAATTTGATACCACGATGTCAGGAAAAAAATATATGTATCTTATGAAACTTATTTTTATTTCACTGTTTTTTAATCCGGTGTTCAAAAAAAAACAAAAATTGTGTCCCCCTTTTTGAAAACTCGTTTGATTGTGTGATTTATCCCAATTTATGACAGCTGTCATCGGCCAAAAATGTTGAAAATAATCTTACTTCATCCTTGGCATCCATTATTTTCGTTCATTCTATTATTTGCTTTTGTTTTTCTTCTCACAATATTGTAGAAAAAAGTTTTATGTAACAGCTACGTCAGAATGAATACCTTTAAAAAAATCTTGAACAAACAGAAATTACTGAAAATCAACAGGTGGTTAAATTTCATTAACCGCTCAAAATCGGCTGGTTATCGATTTTTCTGGTTAACTAACCAAACCACTGATTCTCTGGTTAATATTTTGCTGAACAAACACATTCGATGGTTACCAGCTGGAATAACCGATGATTAAAGAAAACCAAGATTGAAAAGCCCGGGCCTTAGTCGCTTAAGTTCGGTTGAAAATTATAAGTCCCTTACATTCGTCCAAACTGTTAAAACTCACCTGGTTTCCGCGAAAACACTTGAAAACTTCATCGAAAACAGAAGTTTTCCCATACATATTTCAGTTTTCAAAATGAGTCGTTTAAAGTCGTTTTCCACGAAAACACCTAGAAAACGACTTCCAATCGTTGTTGTTGTTGTTGAAACGAACACAACTTTTACACACTAATTGATGGGCTAATTCTACATATTTTGAAATGATCTGAGTTAATTTTATTTGTTATTTAATGCCTGATCGCATTTGTTTGTAAACCAAATAGTTTAGACAGAAGTTTCACGACTAGTGTCTCACAGCTGATAGAAACGGCAAACGAAAACTAGTTTTTGTTCGGTGTGAATGCAATTTCGAGTTTTCGACGAAAACACGGTTTTCGCTGCGGTGTGAAAAGGGTATCAGGTTACAACTTGCCCCCGATATTAATTTATCGACCAGCATTTACTGCAAGAACTGAGTGGGAATTAAAAAAAAAACACGAAAAATTGGACCGGCATTGTTAGAACTACATTTTTATCATCTAGTTACTTGCCAAACTTTTTGAGCCGCCTTAATTTTGACTGTGTTACCTGTGAGGCTTTTCTGAGCCAAACTATATTCGGTCATAGAGGGAGGAACATGTGAGAATGGAACAGCGATTTTAAGGCATAAGTTATAGCTATCATAGAAATGCATCATTGGAAAAATCAGTTGAATAATGGTTTACTTTTTTTGACATGTCAGTTATAGCAGTCATTGAAAAGTTGCTGTCAGTAGAAGGACCTGTCAGCGAAACTAAACAGAGAAAACTCAAAAAATCGGAAAGCAAGTAAAACTGTTTAATAATCGGAATTATGGGATTGCATAAAAGAAATAAAATGTAATAAAAAAACGTTATTATTTTTATTGAAAATGCTCAGTTTAATAAAAAAAGAAAAGGTTTCGAGGTTGGAGTTGATAATTGAAAGCAAAACTGACAGCTGAGAACAGAAAGAGAATCGAACACATCAGTGAAACGATTGGGTTCCAAATTAGAGGAACGAAAATCAGCTGTTCATTGAAATCAATTTCAATCAGTGAAATAACAAAAGTGGATTTACAAAAAAGGTTTAGTCAGAATTAAGTTGTTTTTTTCGTAAAAAAATTCCACAATTGATTAGCTTTATTGTGATACCAAGTAAAGCCAATATTGTTTGATTTATCGTCTTAAAATCGTATATCAAAATTTTCAATGATGCATTTCAATGAAAGCTATAACTGGGGCCTAAAGAACTTGAGAAAGAAAACAACGTCCGCAGATAGAACTAGTGGTACCGCCATGTCCGTTAACTAATAACTGTTGTAAATTTAGAAGACGTCAGTAATTCAGTTTGCTTCGTGTCATTACTAATTCATTCATTAATTATGCAGTGGTATCACCAAACGGAATCGTCTACAAACACCCTTCAAACTATCGATGTTCTCGATGTGTGCTCCATGATAGCATCTGCCACAACTCCACCTACATTGCTTCCCTTGCACAGGTCCTTGTCCTTAAGCATAGCATTGAATATTTGCCAAAAAAAAAAAAATAAAAAAAACCTTTCTATGAAAACATTTTCACTTTAAAACTTGTCCCCTCCACCATCAGTGGCCGCATCCCTCTCGAAAAAGGGATAAAAGTCCATTTGGATATGAAAACGAGATGGCAAAACGGATGGAAAACGGATGGATATGGCATATTTTCGTTACCGCTTGCTCTTCGTAAAATTGAAGGTTTTACATGAATATTTACTTTATGAGTGTTCATGTCATTTCTAAAATAAACTATGAATTGTTGGGAAATATTTTGTTTTCACAAATGCAATTCCTTCGTGTTTCAGAACATGTACTGACTTTGAAGCTTTCCCTTGCCAACTTGAATGGAATCGATCTGCTTTTCCAAGAAGTGGAATATATTTTGATTAAACAAATTGCTAGTCAAAATGTCTACGAAATAATTTCATTTCATATTCCCTTTGCATGGTTTTATGTTTTTCGTAAATAAATACGTCTAAGTCAAATAGGATAATTTTTTTATGTATATACAATATACATTATACATGAAAAAAAGGTACACCTATGCATAGGTGTTCCCAGCACAGGTCTTGAGTCTAATAGATTCGCTTATGGAGATGAGGTGTGCCCCGGCTTGACTCAATTTTGAATGTCAATCAATCCGTTGGAAATGTTTGTTTGTGATAAGAAGAATAAGAGATGTGGAGGAGGGCGTTGTTTTTTTTTTTTTTTTTTTGGAATCCGATGGTGGTTGTACCTATGTATTTGAAGGGGAGTCCTGTCCATGGGTAGTGGGTGCTGGGTGCGACAGTGACTTGTATAGTGAAAAAGAACTCGATCCAACCGGCATTTGTCGTTTGTAAAAATCAGTGGGTTTTTTTTTGTATTTTTAAAGGAATGTTCAAATTGTATTCCGATTTCCGAAGCGAATGGAGAATGGATCACAGTGAAAGCTGGTCTTTCAATATATTTTGGTGGTCTCCTCATGATATTGAAATGTCGTTAAAAGAATTTGAAGCATGAGCTGACACCAATTTGCCGTTCAAAGATTTTTCTTTCTAAAATCACGCGAATTATCACGCCGTTGACAATCGAAAAAGACAGAAAACATTCCTTTCAACAAAACTTTGCGTTTTATAAAACCACATAAATATATACTAAAACCTGGCCAGATAATTTGTCTAAAAACCAAAACAAAAGGCATATAAATTGGATCAATGGTTCTCGAGATATAAGCGGACAAACACACAGACAAATCTATGATTGGAAATCGAAATTGATGAAGCCTTCTATTTTCACTGTCTACATCAGTTCGTTGGCACTTAATGTGTGATGCAAAAGCATACACATCTAAAGCACGATTAATCTTTCGGTCTGACCATCTTCATAAATTTTGTAAAATATGTAAATTTGTAAAACATGTCAATTTTGTAAACGGGCTACGTGACGACGTTCTTGAAGGAAGAGTGAAAAAGTAATAGATTGTAAAAACAATTTGCAAACTTATTTTCCCAATAATCAAAACATTTCCATCGAAGGGGGACATAAACCCTCTTTCGATGTTCAATCCTTATTCAGATTGTGTTCTCAATGTTAGCTGGGAATGGGACATACTGTCAGACTGCCAACTGACAGATGTTACTTCATATTGCATGGAACATGGTCCCTCTGGTGGATATGTACGCTCTCCCCTCTTCTAGGATGAGAAACTATTTCAAAAATGTACTACAACAAACTTTGTCCTTTCTATTCTGTTTTCGAATCTATCCGAGAAATATTTAATATGACAGCGACAGCGAATATATAGTGAATAAGAAAAATTGTTTTGTCTCGAAATAAATTCGGACGTGGCAGGAATTTGTGAAATGCTAAGATGCAGACGACTTATGAAAAATATGTGCATGCATAACTGTTGAATATACCATTGTAAATGGAAGCCAAACGATTCACTTTGGTTTTGCATTTGTATATCTTCAATCTCCAATGGCCACGCACGTATTTCTTGCTGAAAACAAATACATCGCCATTCTTAGAAACAGAATTTCCTGCAATTTCCTTCAGCTGTTTATCGTTAATTATATTTAATACCTCATAAAGATAAACGTCGCAGTTTATCATTTTAATTTTCTTCTTTAATGCATTAGGTTGCTGTAAAAAAATAATATTCTGCTAGTGAAGTATTTAATAAGACCAATTTATGGGAACCAATTTATGAGACCAATTCCATCTTTATTACGAAGGAAATTACTTTGTGAACAAATAAATTATTTGCACTTTGTATTTGTACCTCGAAGCTCGAGGGCTTTTTGGGGCACACGTGACGTGACAAGATGTCCTCTCGCTCTATTATAATGGAACAACGTCATTATCGAAATAAAGCATTTGTTGTTCAGTTTATAATTTCAAAGAATTTCTGAGAACCTATTTCTGCCTTAAAGTCTTTAATTTTATATAGATCCTTGGACGTAGCCTGGCAAAAATGAAATTAATTTCTAATTGGCTTCTCTTCATCTAATTGATGGTTCTGTGAAGTGTGAAGTCATAATAACATCTGCGTTGAGGTTCGTGGAATTTTTATACGAACGTCAGAGGTGTAAACACAATGAGGGGAATACGCCAGTCGCGCAGTTGATATTAATAATTCTAATTAACATAAAAATAAAAAATAAAAAAAACAATTGGGACGAAATATGGAAATCTAGTAGAATCCACTTAGCTTGTTCTGAGTTTCGTTGGGTTTCTTTGGAATTCCAAATCAAATAAATTAATTTCTTCGTTGAAAATTACGCACATAACTATGTATACAAAATTAAAAATATTCGTTACTCGGAAACATATTTTTCTTTAAGTACGAGTTTTACAACCGTTAGCCAATTATGTTTAAAATACAAACGTAAGCCCATCTGACAGTAGGCTACATAATCAATTATTAACTTGTAGAAGGGTGGGCAATAATAACAACTAATGGTTTAAATACGAGTCAATACCAGAAAGCAGCCATTTTGTAGGTCTAATTAGCTTGATCTGGCGGTCTATTAAATTCAATTTTTAATATAATTCGTAGCTTCGTAGTTTGAAGCTTTCAACAACATGAATTTTACTATAAGAATCTAACAAGTACTTATTACTACCACCTACCACCAAAAAAACAAACGCTTGTATATAAAATGTGAATGGAAAATGTCAATTTATTATCTACAATCAAATGATAGCACTTTAGCAGCGATACTCCTATTTCATGCATTATACGTTATACTATACCGCACCACGTAGATGACAACAAATTTACTTTTTTTTTGCGAAGATGTGACACTGCGGCCATCCCTGGTGACGGTCTTATGCCGGAACCACAATAACACGTTCGTTGGCTAGTGTTTTTCGCACTTTCTATTATTTTCAATACAAAGCTTTAACATTAAATGTCATAATTGTGGTTTCAGTTTCAGCAAACTATATAATAGTTTAACCGACCAGTCGGTTCTTTTAACTTTGAAGAGGAAATTCCAATAGAAAAGTCATACAAATGTTTTATTTATTGTGAAACGCACGAGCAAAATAGACTGGCTAACTATTATTATGTCTTATGTCAAAATGTCATTGAGTCAAAACCGGTTCTAAAATACAAAAATGTCCAACGAGTGAACGACTGAAGTATTGCGATTCAGGCATTATGAGTCTGACATATAAAATTGTCACTGCTACAAAAAAATATGAAGGTATGCATTATGACAAACATCTAGTTTCCTGTGAAATATTTGACAGATTGTTTATTTTTGTAATTCAGCCATCGAAAATTAAAATTTTCATTTAAAATGTCCAACTGTCAAATGAAACTATGCATTTTTTACGCGTCAGCGGCTTACTATGTACCGTAACTAGTGTATTATATTCCTTGACCTAAGAATTTACAAAGTCCTACTTACTTGCAGCCACCGACGTGAGTACGTGACCTATGATCGTTTGAAGGTCAAAAAAGAAAAAAAAAACAATCAGGGGTTCAATTCTCGTTCTGTGAATAAGTGAATCAAAAATGTTCCAACCCTTTCACAGCATTTCGATTCTCGAATGTGAAACCGTTTTACGATTTAATCGATTCACTCTTTTACTGAACCAGAATTGACCCACAGGGCTGCAGTGAACTAAATTTCCTCCGAAATATTTTCCGCTTTTTAAAAAAAAAGGTATCGGCAATAAATTTCGAAAAAGGGAAAACATTTTGTAAGCTTCTTAGGTATATTTTGGTTTCTATTTTACCGAATCGAACACTTTCTTAAATAAAATACAAATAAATCCAATTCGCGTCTTTGCAATCGCTCAAACTGACGAAATTAATTGGTTTCAAACAATTTGCAAAATATTACCAAATAAATGAGCTTAATTGACAATTGAATAAATCACAATTGACAACTGCCAACGCATTCGAACATATTTTCCAAAAATTCTGTCGAAAATAAATTTCGATAGATATTTGCGATAAGAGGAATACTTTCCAGGAAACAAAAAATGTTCGGTGGGAATTTTTTCCCTCGGAATTGCCGATAGCCCTGAATAAGATGTGGCCAGTGTTCACAACTCAGATCATAAAAAATCAGTCGACATCTACGAAAGGGTAACCGACAAATGTAGTCAGGAATATCTCGATTGACATTTGGCATTTTAAATGTGGCAAATTGTAACTGAGCATATAGTTGACATTTCATGTTTTATGCTTTTTAAGTAGTAAAAGTGGCGGCCAATTTTTTTTTTGCTCTCAGCGGAAAAGGCGAATATGCTTTCAAATTTTTACTGTCATAGATTTTACATTTTAAAGTCTTATGTTATGTGACATAACCTGCTTAGAGCCCGCCATCATCATTCTTAAAGGGACGATTTAACTCAGTATTCTAATCCCGCTTAAGATTCACTTCCCAAATAGAAATGTCTCAAAAGATCAAATTTAGCGAAACAGTTTAGTAATGCAGTATCATGTTTGCACACAAAAATTACTTGACATAGATGGGACACGCTAAACGTCAGTCAGGTACATCAACATTTTGCGTATAACTTTGTGTTGATCAGTCCATATCAAGTCTTCATTGTTCTGATCAGTCCATATCAATTCTTCACTGTTTTGTCTCGCGAAATAATTATTCGTTGCATTGTTCGGTTCAAATTTTTGACATTTGCAGAAACACAAACGCTTGTGCAATAAATTATTTGTGAGGCTTACTATATTTGCTAAGCGATTCAAGTTGCAAGAGACATTCAGCCAATACTCTCTATAACTTATTCACTTTATTTAGCAATTCGCTAAAATTTTGAACGAGTACCTAGGTCAAAAACTCTCTACAAAAACAAGATTTTCTCTCAATTTTGACGATTATGATAATCTTAGTGCTTGTACATATTATAAGTCTCCTTCCTTTTTATACATGAAAATTATTAGTTTTTAAGACGTTAAAGTTTATTTTTGCTATTCGTTACATATTCAGTATAAGAGACTTGTCAAAAAGATGATTTAAGCCCGAAAATTGAAAGACCAGCCAGATGAATTTTAAAAATTAAACACCGTAATAAAACTGCAAGTCGAATTCGAAAATTAATGGAATTAGAAAGTTTGTCCTGGAATTCGCATGAAATAAAAACAATTCTTGCTGTCGAAAACCCTACAAATGTTTTTTTTCACATCAGCTGTCATTTGTACTAAGAGAATGTGGAGTTGTCCAAAAAATTGTTTTTGTTGAGCTGGTTTGTGTTTGGATTGAATCAAAATGGTTGGGTTTTTCAAATCCGACTATTTCTAACCCATCAATTCAATTGAAAAGAAACACAATTTAAAAACTACCAACCCAACAACAAACATTGAAATTTAACAGAATTTACTTGGCAGTTGCTAAAATAATTGTTTCGTTCGCCATTAGTTTACAAAATCAAATGTTTAGTCACGAAATTTATCTTATGATTCAAAAGAAAATGGTACTGGGAGTCTTATAGAAGTTCCATAAAACTCCAGACTTTCTACAAACGTTTTTTTAACAGCTCATTGGTTTGCTATTTAAAAACTCGACCCGTATAACCGAAAGCAATCGAAACAAGCTTACAGAAACAGTGTCAGTTGGAGATTCTGCTCGAGATTGAGGACATACCTCAAACAGAGACAACCCCATTTCCTACTTACAGAAAAATCTTATGATTCAAATTTGACACCAACATCTGCTACGCTTGTCAAGTATGATAAGACCGAGTTTTGTTCTCGAGTGACTACTAAATCTTGCCAAAACAGAACCCACGCAACCGGAATTCCATCGAAAAAGGACCTTTTCTTTTCTTTTTTCTTTTTTTCTTTTTTTGTTAAGTGGAGAAAAACAATTCTTCAACAACAGTTCGCCCTAAGAAAAACAGTTCTTCTTTTTCAAAAAAAAAAAACAAATCCACCCACCTTGTTCTTCTGCAAATCGCCTCCAAAGGAAGGCTTGTTTATGTGTCTGCCCCTCTACACCAATCCAGGATTATCATTAATCACATTTTCGTTGATACGCCGAGAAGCACTTAACAGATTCCGCAACAAATACACACGCTTTTTAACCGAATGGGGCAAGGTAAATAGGTCGTAACAGAAAGAAAATGAAAACGAAAACTGTCGCCGTAGGCAGCGCCAGCGTTTGGCTCAATCTACCGCTATCGCAACGAACAGGTGTTCCCTTATTCAACTCGTGGCGAACAACGATAGAACGCTGTGCATAAATCCACTTCGTATATCTCTCCTTTACGATGACGTGTGTGCAAACAAAGACCGCACAAGGACCTACAACGCCACAAACACAGGACCGACCGACGGACGACAAAAAACAAACAGACTCGCACGCAAAAAAAAAAAACCCTGCCGAGAGGAGGAAGTCGTTTTCGCTATTTTGTTTTATATTAACTCCTTCTGTTTGCCTATATCCAGGTGAAAGGTGGCTATGTGGGGGCGGCGGAAGGGATGTGTGACGGTTGGAAATCGGGGAATGGACGATAAAATTAAGATGGGTGCTTTACGAGTTTATGGGTTTTCCGAATTGAATCACTGATCACAATTTCCTTCTCTTTTGTTGTTGAACTTTATATGAGTTTTTTTTTTTTTTTTTTATTTATTCTTCTTTTTTATTTTATTCTTTGATTTGCACTGCGCTAAGTTATTTCGCAGGCCATCGTTTGGAAATTTGAAAACACACACAGGGAGGATTTCGGTTGTTTCCTCGAGAACTGAAAAGACGAACAAAACTCGCCGAGAGAAGACCGTAAACTGAATGTGAAAATTCAGGGAAATTTCCCGAGGAAAACGCTTTGCCCATACAGATACAGTGACGAACTACAGTGGAAATAACGGTGAACATGAACGGAAAGAAAAACTCACTCAGAGCGCAGGCTATTCATAAAATAATCGGCTTCGGATTTACCACTATCGCAGTTGCTTCCGAAGAGGGATATGTACAGCAAGAGAGAGAGAGAGAGGCAGAGCGACCAAGTGCAAGAGCTTTGTGGGAGATTTATGTCCTTTTGAGTGAGCACTCCCACCTGTTGTGAGTAGGTTTCCAGGTTTTCCCGTTTAAGGAAAACTGAATTCCTCGATATTCGCAGTTCGCCTGCTCCTGTTTGGCGAGAATCAGGGAGAGATGAGTTCGTTGCTTGGGAAATTTATGACATTTGAGTATTTGAAAAATTGATATAGATTTTGCCCGTGCTCAAAGGGAGACTTAAAAAATGCGTGGGAACCCAGACATTTGTTGTGGGGGTGGGCCGCTGGGCCCACCTGTTGTGTCTCCGACGGGCAACTGCTGTGAGTATACTCTCTTGAGTCAGACTATATACCGATACGATACCGAACGTCCACCTGTTGTGAGTGAAAATTCGAGTACGCTGCATGCGAGTTCTGTATCTGTACTCTGGACTGGATGACACTTTCTACTGGTACCACCTCCCACTCGCCACCCGCCGAACGGAAATTCAACAGACGCTTTTCGAACGGGTATGGGGTAAGTGGATTTAATTTAGTTGCAATGCTTTCACATTTCCTTTGATCTATCGCAGCCATTTGTTTGGTCTTCTTGTATCGATGGTCAAAAGGAATATCTACTCTGGCTTTTTTTACACACAGTTTATCATGGCGGACAGATGGAGTTTTCTTTTTTTTTTGCAGTTATAAATAACTCTACACATGCATCGCATACAGTGAAATGACATGCAAGTTGTGCGAGCGCATCGCATTTCACTTCCTTTCATTGCATGCACGAGTGTATACGAAAGATGGAAGATTGCTCGGACAAGAGGAAAAAGTTTCAAATAACTAATAAACCTTCTTGTTAAAAAAAACGAAACGAACAAGAAAACAAAAAGTTGCGTGTTCTTCCGATTTAGAGCAGCAAATTCAATGGAAATTTCGCGTGAGTTTCTTTTTCCATGTGACTCAGGGAGCAAAACTGCGGCCGTTAATCAAGAAGTAATTAAAAACGGACAAGTTTAGTTGGAAAATCACATGTCGGAGGGAATTAAAAATACGCGCGTGAATGGAGCTCGATTTCCCGAGAAAAATATGATCCGCCGTCATGTGGATTTCAATAAAGGATACAGTGTGTCGGTTTAGAAGCGAGACCATCACGAAGCAGTGTATGCACCAAGTCCAACCATTAGGTTTCACATTGTGTTTAGATTTAGACCGTCATATTCTCTCTCATAAACAGAACAAAACCGAAACATGTCAAAAGTATTTTCGTGGCATTACACCTCCTCACCTCAATCAGTGGAATGATCAAAGAAACTTTGAAACTAAGAATAGTACAAAACGTATCCGAAAATAATCCGTCAGTGCCAAGGAAAAGAAATTCTTTTTGATTTCAATCTATTAGCGTTGTGTAGAGCACCCTCTCCCATAAACCATTCCACTGCTGATACAGTCAGTCGTAGACATCGGCCAAATGTGCCAAATTATATCCATCGCATGGCACTCAGTGTAATTGTAAGCAAATTTGTGTGGCGCGCTTGGCTCTGGAAGAGGGGGTGGTATCTGGTATATAATCACTCACCTCATGCCTGCCATATATTGTGTACCGCCGATATAAGATTCTGATCGAGAAGCACGCAAATCGATGAAAATGCTTCCGTTTTATTATTATTTACGCTTTACTGCGGACGGGTGGTAATTCGGATAAATTTAGGCCAAGTGAGATGATTTTTCGGCCAGGTGGCGTGTGTCAGTGAACTCTCACCTGGGTGTTCCTGTTCATCCGCCGACTCTGTATGGTGGGTGGTTTGTTTCCATTTCAGAAAAATACGATGGCGCCAACATTGACTCGGGCATGAGGCTGTGAGGGGGTGATGATTATGACGGGTGATTGAAGGACCTGTGAGTGCCGAATGATGGTGCCTAGTTAGTTGCATGCGAATCGGTTAAAAATAAATGCAATTTTATAGCAGCATAGGACGAGTTTAAAGTGTTGTGGGGGTTAAATATGACAGGTATCGGTGAAGTGCTTTTGGTTGCGAGATGATGACATTTGACATTTTGACAGGTGATGTAGCATAATCTCTGATAAATCGTTAAAAAGCACAAAAAGTGTTTGATGGTTGCTAAAAATGTGCTTAATGTGATTAAACAATGTAAAAGCTTGCTTGCACCAACTTTTGATGTTTATTTTGTTTGCTGTGAATGAACGGACACAATTTTCGTTGCATACTTTGAGCGTTTTTGTGTTTTGAATTTGATTTGAATTTTACTGCATACTGGATGGGGCTTTTAATTTGAATTCACTTTATGTGTAGTTAACAGCAAATTTTAGAGAACGATAAGTTCCATTGTTGCCAGCATTGGCCAAGTGCATATATAGTAATTGGTAATTGGTCCTATTTACCAAGGTTCTGAAATTACCACTAAATCCTAGTACGCATCAGCTGTCCCGGAACGACATATACCGGTGGTCTCCAAATGGACAGCAAAATGTCAGCAAAAAGGCAGCGGAAAATTATGTGTGGAGAGTTCCGTCAGCTGATACACAAGTAGCAGTGTTACCCTTACCAGCACTGGCTATTCATTTCCAATTTGGCTCCTTAAAATTGTCATTTTAGATTTATAGTAGGTAATTTACGCTACTCACTTTAAAGTTTGGCGATTATTTGAAGGATCCTTAGGAACGTATAATTCTATTGCGAACGTACTCTTTTCGTATAACTAAAACTATCTTAACAGCTATATCTTTTTCGATTATTGGGCATTTCATATTTTGATCTGAGATTTCAGATTTCTGCTGCCAAATCAAACATTAAATCCGAATTTGGGTTCTTTGGTGTATTAAGTTTTGAGTTGGCCGCAAAAAAAAAAACTATTGTCACGCATTTATACCCACCCATTTCGAAATAGTTTAATATAAAAACTCATTCCCATATGCGTTCTTTTTTCTTTCTTTTTTTTGGGTTAACAAAAGTAGGATTTCAGCATGCAATTACAACAACTAAGCTCATCTTGAGACTTCGAAGACTCACAGTAGTTGTAATTGCGTGCTAAATATCCTGATTTATTTTTCTTTGCTGAGATCGAAGCTCAAAAAACACGCCTATAGAGTTTATAGCCTTTGAAAACAATTTAAACAGAATAAGTGTGCCTATAAATAACAAAAAAAATGTGCATTTTTAATCTTCATATTTGAGTTGTGATATTTTCGGCTGCAAAATTTCTCAAATTGTCTCTCCACACCTCTTATAAAAGCTGGCAGCACTGCAGTACAAATTTTCGCAATCAATTAATGTCCCGGACAATAAACGTATGCGAAAAGGGAGTGGAGAATTGTACCAAGCAATCTACTACAATTAGCCACTTTTCCGCCATCATTACGCAGCAGCTGCGTACTGCAAGACGAAAAGGAGAGCGAAGTTTTTCGTGCATGATTGCATTGTGTCAGTTTTGTATGGGATTTTTCGTTCCGGAACAACTGCGGACAAGTCTTAAGATTGTGCAAACAATGATAGATAGATATCTGTCTTGTAAATTCCGTAATGGCATGAAAATCGGGAAAAACACAGATTTGCTTGGCGAATTTAAGTTGGGGTAGGTTGCCTGCTTGCTTTTCCAATTTACTTTTCCAATACAATCAGCGCCATCTCACGTTGAGGGAAAAAGCGTTCAACATACAAACGTAACAAGCAAAAGTACTACAATAGGAGTATTGTACTCCTCTTTTTGGTCTCCCGTACTCTAGTACTTCCCAACGACAAATTGGGCTCCAATTTTTAAATTCGGATTGAACTATTTTCACTATGTGTTGACTTTTCTCTATATTTTCAGATATTTCATTGAAATTTGCTTCGTGTTTGATTTTGTGCATTCTCTTCGAACAAACTCTTGCGGATCGTGGAAATCGTTTTCACTGACAAACACTACTTTTTATATCTAATAAAGTCAGTGACTGAATAGTAAGCACCAGATTAGACAGATTCTAATTTTCAGATTCAGCGTAACAGAATGAGGATGGACAGCGTACTGCTACTGCATTTGTATGTACTAGAGTCTGACGGCAAATTGTCTCACAAATGAATGAATGAGAAATTGTATTAAAAGATTTTCTGTGACATATCGAGCAAGGAGGGAATTATGGTATACGAATAGTCTCGGAATGAAATTCAAGAATCCATTTATATGAAGTCGACTAGATTAGTCTAAATAAGATGCAACCTGAACGCAAAAACTAGATTGTGAGGGAACGTCACTTTTTCTATGTCAGCCAAAATCCCGAACTGTCAACTTAGTACTTGTTGGCAACGCCGCATAATCTACTACGGTAGGCTCCTGCCTTAGTACTAGAGCGCGCTAGACGGCCATCTTTACTCGTATCCGGCATTTTAGTTTTTTTGTCTGCTTCGTTCATTTGACATTTACTTCAACTCGCACAACTATGGCACAACATATTGCGTCCCGGCTTTTCACTAATCATCGTGGAAGAATAGAATTAAGTTTGTAATTAGAAGAAAAGTCTTTGTTGTAACCATTGACCACGAGGCTATCGCTTTTCCTTTCGCCGCGTCGTGGAAGTTCACTGACAAATTTCTGCTGGTTGGTACCAAATCGTACCAACAGTACTCAGTCATGAATTTCTTGACTAGATTCGTTGGCTACCCCTCCATAAACGTCAACTGAAACAGCTGCTCATATGACCGATGTCAGCCAATCGAAACCGAGATGCATCTAGTCAGACAGCTGTCAGACTTATTAAAGCAGATACTTGAACGTCACCATTTTCTTCAGATTGGACCAGATGAGATGTCAAAAAAGGGGCTTTCCTCAATTTTAGACAATAAAACCAAAAAGACACATTTTTTCTAAATATGCCTAGTCAACGGTCGCCATTCTGTATAAGTATGGGACTCATTTCAACATTATCGATAAAAGAAGGTACATGGCATTTAACAACTGTCAAAAGCTTATGAAGATCAACTTAATTTATATTGCAGTCCCGACATCGCATTTCTGTAATCCCACATTGGCTTAAGCTTGATTACCTACTCATCTGCTACCCTCTTAAAGTTATCACTAAGATATGAATGTACATATGTCAAAACTAAATGCTTTGTTAAAAACCGTAAATAGTTCTTTTAAGTAGCTGAGAAAATGAACGAGACCTGATCATGTAACAAGCTAAGCTTATTAATGATTTCCTTTATTGTTTCATATTTCTATGTTCCCCACGTGGAGGTCCATGTTCCAATTTTTACATTTTCTTTGAGTGCGTTCACACTCATTACAGATCACGCTATACAATTACAAATTAATGGGCAAAGTTAAAAACTATGATCGGTTTGACTGTCAACGCACAAAACCTCAATGGAATATGTTCTCTCTTTATACGATTTTTTCCCAAAAAATATTTGCGGGAATTTTAACTTTGACGTTTTAAACAAAGGCTGCCACAGACTAAATAAAAATGACTAGTAAGTAACCGTGTTTCATTTGTTACAATAATTATTAATGTTCAAATTCAAGATGGTTTATGTTTAGTCTTTCAATTTGACGTACACGTAAATTTATACTGCGTTTACACGATTCTTTAGTCACTGAACTTATGGTTTTGGTTGAGTATGTTCGTTTTAGTGCTAAAAAGCGTTACTGCTTTCATTTCCCAGTCCTAAGCTTGATTACAATATTGTAGCTCGCTTTTAAATAAACTTATGCCAAAACTAGCTAGAAGCTGTAAATAGTTTCCCCCCTGTCTTCGAGAAGAAACGCCCCCTATAACTGGGCAAAAGTAAATCCATTTTAGTAAAAACATTTCAATCCCCAATAGCCTTCATGGTCGTTGTTTAGCACCTCTCACTGTCAACCACCTCCTTTACTGGCAAAATGTCGAGTCAAAAATCTATCCAAATCCAATCCAATTTCCAAATAACAATTGGCAAGTTAAATCCCTGCCATCACATTTGCTGTGAATTTCAATTACGAAAGAAAATATACGAGGAAGCAGGGTAAAAATGCATCGCGTCTTACTGCTGCACTGATACTCGTATACTTTTCCCCATTAAAGATTCAGAACTCGATTACGACCCTGGATTTCCACCTTCCATTTAGTGGTGCATCTGTAAGCTCATATCTCTGCTCCCCAATCGGGGGCAGGCGAAATAAAAATCCCCAAGAATACACGTGGGGGAGGACAGCATTCACACATAAGGTGGAGTGACAAAAAGCGAACAAAACAAAAATCGTCTTCACTCGTTGTTGTCGTCGTCGTCGTCGTCATTATGTACGGTCCCTGATAATAATAATTTTCCACTGCGTTCCGCGACGCGATACTGCAAGGCCGGCCAACGCAAAAGACACGAATGGGAATCAGGTACAGTACAGTGTCTCCCGTTGAAAAATTCAAGTTGGTTTATTTTAATAGAAAAACATACCTACGTCCTACCCATTCATATCCGCTCGTTCACACACACGCACACAAATGAACCTACAACATGGTATGACTGTCCTTCCGTTTTGCCGCCTGTGTGCAACCGGGAATGGGAATGGGGAATGTGGTATCGATGGGGCACAGTGGTATGTATGTTTGTCAAATGAAATTATTTGAATGTTATTATTACGGCCAGGATACGTTCTGCCTGCTCCTTGTAGGTAGGTACACTTTGCACAGCTGTTGGCAAGTAAAACAATATAGACTGCCTGAAACTATTCCGCCATTGCATGGAAGTTTTCTGTATAGGAGTGTGTAAAAGGGGTATCGGTCGGGGTCCAGGATATTGGCTATATATGTTTCGTTTCCTTTTCTATCTGGGATCTTTAAATGGAGTGACTTTTGTATGCCTCGCAAAAGTAGAATGTCATATAGGTAAACATATAAGGCGGAAATTTATATTTTTTTCAATGCTTTCCAGTATATCCTGATTTGAGGGCGTTTAGCTTCTGGCTTTACGCGAGTTAGGGGGAATATAACGCCATTTTTATGCATGGTATGGATCGCAGATAGAGAAACCACCTCTAAGCCAAGAGTGGGTAACGAGAAATAGCTCTATTCAGACAGATTTATATTTACTATACGGGGCGTTGGTTTACCGTCAAATTGGTTTATGGTGAATAAGATGTTCTTCCTAGTCTGCATCACTAAAAGTTTGACAGTAAAAATTTCACTGTGAGTGCACTTACAGCATGGCGGAAAATTGCTTACTTTTGAACTGTCCTTGGGATGTGTGCAATGTGAAAATAATCTGTGAAATATATAAAGTACAAAACGTGCAGCTCTTGGAGAAGGGAAAATGAAAGCAGACGCTTAGGTATACGTGTATGTAATTCCAGCAAGTTGAAATATTATTGGAGAACATTTGCGATAATTGTTTTATAGATTCCACTTTTATGTGCTCATACTCCTCATCATCACAATCCTGATTGACGGTATATAAGCCGAAGGACTGGGGACGTTCAAGTATCTAGTTTAGTATACATGTAAATGCTCAGGGAATGTTCTAAATTCGGCTATCCAAATTATAATGCTGACAAATTGAGTATTTCTCTAGGTATTCGTTCATCTTTCTAACTTTCTACATTACGTAGTAAAGCGTCCGCCATCTTACGTTTTTTTTTCAACTAGTGCTTATTTCGCGAATGGTAACACTTAGCTCATGTCTGATTTGACAGATAATTAGTTTTACCCTTCCGCTGAACGAATATGGTTGTGTATACGCTTGAACAACGCTGGAAAATATTGCGATATTAGTTTGAAAATCATGGTAATGTTGCAGAATGTGTGCGAAAATTGCGTACGGATTTTGGAAGAAGAGAAGCACCGTCAGCTCCGTATGTTCGTTATCTTGTGAAAAAAGTGAAAGAAACTGGCATCCTCATCGATAACCAAAGCGTGAAAAGCCAAAAACAGTGCGTACACCCGAGAAAATTGCTGCTGTGGCAGAAAGTGTGCGTGAAGCGCCATCAACATCAATTCACCGTCGTTCTCAACAATTGAACATTTCGGAGACATCATTGAGACGAATTTTGCATAAAGACCTTGGTATGACGCCATACAAAGTCCAATTGGTTCAGGAGTTGAAGCCAACTGACCATCCAATGCGTTTTCGCTTCGCTAAGTGGGCCTGCGATCGACTTGGAGAAGATTCCGATTTTGCCAAAAAAAAACATCTTTTCAGATGAAGCTCTACTGCATGGCCAGCCGAGGCAGCCATTTGAATGAAATTATTTTCCATTATTAACCGGAAGGATTGTACTTTCAAGTAAAAAAAAAGAAATTTGAGAAAATATTCAGTAGTTTTTTTTATAGCATTTTCAAAAAAAAAAAAAGGTATATGGCGGACCCTTTAGTAAGAGAAATAAATTGTTTTCATACAAAATTTCGAACCCGAAAACTCAAAAAAGTGGGTCGCAAAATTCTGTCCGGTCTGTTCGTCTGTCTGTCTGTCTGTCTGTCCGTCCTTCCACAGGCCTACGGCCTAGACGGCTGCCCAGATTTCGTTCAAACTTCGGAGCTCTATGCGCAGAAGAGAAGATACGAATACAGGCTTCTGAGGAGGAAAAAGAAAGAGCATGAGAAGCGCGCGATCGAGGAAATAGAAAGTTGTTACTACAGGAATGAGGTTCGGAAGTTTTACCAAAGGGTAAAAAGAACCTCACAAGGCTACAGAGCCCGAACCGAAGCATGCAAGGACGAATCGCAGTCGATGCTGAGGATATGGAAGAACTACTTCTGCAGACTGTTTAACGGCGATGACGACTTAAATCCCGCTGTCAGGCAGAATGAACCATTCAACTCGGACGATGAGGATCAACAATACCGTCCACCCGACCTGGACGAAGTGAAGATAGCTATATCTAACAATAAGCATAAGTCCAACAAAGCCGCTGGAGCAGATGGCCTAGCCGCCGAGCTGTTCTAAGCGGCAGGCGATGACTTGGTTAGGAGCATGCACCAACTCATCTGTAAAATATGGTCGGAGGAAAGTATGCCCGATGAATGGAACCTCAGCATTGTTTGCCCGATCCTCAAGAAAGAAGACCCTCTGAACTGCGCCAATTACAGAGGTATCAGTCTTCTTAACATTGCCTACAAGATCTTATCTGCCGTTTTGTGTGAACGTCTGAAGCCTTTCGTAAACAACCTGATTGGTCCATATCAGTGTGGCTTCATGCCAGGAAAGTCAACCATCGACCAAATATTCACACTACGGCAGATCTTGGAGGAAACCCAGGAACTTCAAATCGATACCCATCACCGTTTCATCGATTTTAAGGCCGCCTATGACAGCATTTATAGGGACGAGCTATACAGAGCAATGTCTAGTTTTGGCTTCCCTGCCAAACTCGTCCGTTTGTGCAGGATGACGATGGAGAATGCTCGCTGCTCCATCAAGGTCGGTAAAGAACTCACCGAGACCTTCGATGTCAAAAAAGGATTGAGACAAGGCGATGCGATGTCATGTCACTTTTTTAACATCTTTCTTGAAAGAATAGTGCAAAACTCAACCGCCAACACCAGAGGCACGATCTTTCAAAAGTCCGTCCAATTACTCGCGTACGCCGATGACATTGACATAATTGGCAGAACGCAGTGTGATGTGAATGACGCGTTTGTGAGTATTAAGACTGAGGCGGCGAAGAATGGTTTGGCGGTTAATGAGGGCAAGACGAAGTATATGCTGTCAGCTAAAAAGAACACCCAACACCGACGGCTCAGACAGAACGTCACAATAGACAGATATAACTTTGAGGTGGTAAAGGACTTTGTCTACCTAGGCTCCGCTATGAACTCAGACAATGACACCAGCGCTGAAATTAAACGAAGAATAACTCTTGCCAACCGCTGTTTCTTTGGGCTAAGAAAGCAATTGAGTAGCAAAGCCCTCTCTCGAACAACTAAAGTGAACCTTTATAAGACCCTAATCGTCCCAGTCATGCTATATGGCGCAGAGGCATGGACTTTATCAAAAGTGGATGAGGTAACTCTAGGTTGTTTCGAGAGGAAAATTCTTCGAGTGATTTTTGGTCCCGTCTGCATTGACGGTGAATGGAGGAGAAGATTGAACGACGGACTGTACGGGCTGTACAGCGACATCGACCTAGTTGGAAGAGTGAAGGTCCAACGACTGAGGTAGCTGGGTCATGTAGAGGGTATGAACACGAATGCTCCGGCCCGGAAGATCTTCGAATCCACATCCGAGGGAAGGCCGCGACTCAGGTGGCGCACGCAAGTGGAAGTGGACCTTAACCAACTTAGAGTGCGAAACTGGAGACAGCTAGCTAAAGATCGCGCTGACTGGAGACGCTTGTTGGTTGAGGCCCAGGTCCACCTCGGACTGTAGCGCCACCTTACGTAAGTAAGTAAGTAGGTGAGGTTACCATGACTGCATACCCAGTTTTTGGCTAAAAATGCGGATAAATGTACTTTTGAAATTTGGACATATGGACATGGTCATTTCTAACTTAATGAAAAACTCAGTTTTTCCCTGTATTATCGTAAGATCGATTTTTGAAAAAAGTATTTTTTTTTAAATTTAGTCTTCCTTATTTACCTGAAAACGGCAATAACGATTTTGAACAAAATGCAAACTTAGGGTAAAATTGATGTTCTTAAAATTGTTGCGTCTTTAATTTTCAATTCGAATCACCGAAAACGCTAATTTTAAAAACTGCTCATATCTCGAAAACCCCATTTTTAACTTCGATAAAACTTTAAAAACAAATTCATGCTTATATCCCGAACAATAACTTATAATCAGGTTTAAGCTATATGGTTAACAAATAGTATTTTTCAAACTAAACATTGCGATATTTGGTACTGTTTTGTCTGACAAAAACCGCTCTAACGATTTTGATCAAAATAAATATTAAAGATAATATCAGCAGTGGTGTCGAAAGTACTGCGCACTGGGCGCTGCGTACTGCTAACTTCTGTTTTGTACTACATTTTCCTTTTTTCATTAATGTATCGAAGAAAATAATAGTACAGATGGGCTCACTTTTTATGTTCTCATTCACAATCCACATCAAACTTCACAATCTCACTCAATCTACAAACAAAGAAAAAACTTGGGGAAACACTTTGCGAACATTATTTTTGTGAATCATGTGATACAGTAAAATGTATTGGCTTATTGGAAGATATTCCTCCCTGTTCAACTACAATCAGCTATTGCTATACAACCAAATTCTGAAACCAGTATGGACCAACGAGCACCAGTTGTGCACATGACCACGACAAACGAATTTCTAAAAAAATGAATCAAAAGATTAAGGCGGATGCAATTTTTTGATTTAAAAAAATTAGCTAAGGCAGAGAAATTTCGACATATTTTCTAAGAAAAAAGTTCAGAAATTCGACAAACGAAGGATTTTTCCTTTGACATTTTTCAAATAATTCGTAAATATTTGATCGATTAGTCGAACGTTTAGGTGCAATCTAATTCGGTATGGAAAAAGTCAGTGCTCTCGGGAGCTATTTTAGGTCAGTTTGGAGTCCCTCCCTATTGCAGAAGCATATTCCGCGTACCTTCTAGCTCTGGAATGACTTTTCAATGATTTTCAATTCCTGTAAATCTTCAGACACAAAAAAAAATGTTGTTTTTTTTTTCTGTTCATGACAATTTTAATAATTTTCAAT
Source organism: Cheilosia urbana (assembly GCA_946477585.1). NCBI lineage: Eukaryota > Metazoa > Arthropoda > Insecta > Diptera > Syrphidae > Cheilosia > Cheilosia urbana. Next base: position 8,421,936 of record OX297854.1, on the reverse strand, counting down.
TTAGTAAATAATGTCATATTTGTAATGTAGGTACCTATTAAATTAACAGTGCATGGAAATTATACATATTTTCAAAGATCCGTGAATTCATTTTGAGGTACACCCTGCTTATCTAAAACCTCATCAATGTCATCATATTCTTGTTCACCTAACTTAATCGTACTATATACAAAGCGAAAATTATGTTATAAGTTCCAAAAACGTACCTAGTATTATCTTAAGAAGAAACATCTGAATAAATTTCCAAACCGTCATTCTCCGAATCCTTTTCAGGCTGAAATGTCAAAAATTTAGTGCGACGGACAATAAAAACCAAGTGAAATAGCTGTGGAGAGATTTTCGTATCGCCAACTAACTCAGTTTTTGAAGCGCCATTTTTCAATATACAATTTGACGGTTAAACTATGTTAAAATTGTAACAAACCTATTACTGCCTTAGTTTGTCAGTATTTGTGAGGTAATTCTTTTGATTTCGGTATCAATAGGGCATGTAGAAACTTCACGTTGAAAAAAGTTTGGGTGTTTGCCTCGTTGTGCTTTTATGCGAAGTCAAAATCATTGCTTTCCCAAAGCATTTGGAAGGAAGTATTTTTATTACATCGTGCACCATTGTTAAAAAAAAAACCTATTTCAACATTTTTTTTTTTTGTGCGAACTGCTTTTGTCTTAAAATTATGCAAAAAAATCTTGAATGTACTTCTTTTGTTGTTTCTAAAACGACAGCACTGAATATCAGTAGGTTTAGGATTCTTTTCTGAATGGGATTGCCATGATTCGCTGCCACCACCAGATTAACATAATCAAGAAAACAGGAAACACTTTCAAGATATAATGTCGGATAGAATTCAAACAGAAATAGGATGAGATAAATCAAAGGATTGATGCACGGAATTTAAATTTCTCGCTTTTGCTAGACATCTCTGGCATAAACGGGTTAACCGCGAGTAAAGTGGATTTGCAACACAAAAGTCATAAAAAATGTAACCACCTTTTCTGGGCAGTGAAATATCTTTAAATAAAATGTGAGTAACTTAAACTAACACGACACATAATACAGCATTTGGCATATATTTATAGTATTAATTAATTGCGATATATCCAGTCCATATATTGGTATTGATCAAAGCACTTTTATGGCTGTGCAAAAAAAAAAAAAAAAACACTTATCAAGTTCAATCGATGCACACATTGATTTTTTATTTTATTTTTGTTTGTCTTGATTTTAACATCGTTTTCAATTCCATCCACTTAGTTGAATTATTTTATTTCGCCCAAATATCATAACAATTGATATTTTATCGAAACTCGTGACAAACTAAATTCATACCCTTTGTATGGATACTCACTCTTCAAGTTTCTCTATCGTCGCGTAGTTTTAAATTGAATTTGACTTTCATACTTTCGGATACGAATATGGAAATATGTTTGTCTGGACTTACCCCGGTTCGTCAGCACTGAAAAGAAAATAGAGAAAAAAATTCTTCGTTAATATAATTTCCATTTATGTACAAGTACATGGACATAGGGAATTTGAAATATTTTCTGAGTTGTCACATCACTGTCGGCATAGTTGCTGCCAGCGTTCATAGAATTTTATCCCTTGAATTTGAAATTATGTATTTGTTTCGTATGGATAGTACCTACTGTTTTTTTAGGAATAAGTGTACTTTTGCTCAAAAATTTTTTAAATATAAGCAATGTAGATTGGTTGAAGGCAAATAAAAACATTTTGAGTAATTTTGATTCAGTTAAGCAAAATTTACTCATGAAATCGAAGTTAATGATATTCAAAAGCGGAAAATACACAACCATGTTTGTCCTAATATTTTTCTAGTATAAAAAACATCTCATTTAGATAGTTTTATTAACCAAACAAATTATATTAATCGCCTATTCAAAATATGTGATAACCAACCAATAGCATTCAGTTATGTTCAAATGTCGTATTCCCGAACTCTAACACATTCCCCCACGGTTGGCAGCATTGATTTTATATTTTTTTGTATAGTTTTGCATGTCACATGGATTCTAGATTGACAGAACAGTGATAGGTTAACAAAGTGGCGAATATGAACAAAATTGAGGGTCACTTGAATAGGTAGTTTTTTCTTTTGACGTTTATTAAGCCGTCAACGTCAAAAGAAAAACTATTCACGTCACATCGAAAAATTCAATTAAAGAAAATCTTACTTTGCTCAACGCGATCGTATACAAATAATGTACCTACTAAATGTAGTTGACGTTTTACGTGAATTAGATATCTGAACGTTGTACAATTAGTTAGTGAATTTTCGTAGACAGGACAATTATGTCGTCTGTCAGAGTTCTATAACATCTATAAAATAAACCCTTGCAGCAACTCTTCCCTTTGTTAATATTTATTGTTGCTGATTAAACAGGAATTGTTTGTGAGAATTCGGCTACGTAAATAATTTTTTTCCATTTGGTCCATATTTTGTGAAAATCGGTTACGATCAGTCATGCCAACCGAGGCATGCTTTTTAGGGATAATTCAAATTGTCGGAAAAAAGGCATAACTTTTTATGAACTGTTTTTTTACAATCAATTCTTACAAATACATTTTGAATTTTTTAAATCTGGTACAGTCTTTGATCAAAGTCGCATCATTACATTTTATTTACAACTGTGCGTCAACTGTGTCACCAAACTCAAACCTTGGATTACAGAGATCACAAAAGGTGTAATTGCCTATTGATCGACCAACATTCTGTTAACAAATTTTCACCACATTGTAGTTTCGTTGCAGTTTCATTGTAAAATATGTAATTTTTACCCTTTTTACCAAAAAGGCATAATTTTTTTTGAAAAGGGCAATATTTTCGAGTTTTGGCATAAAAACTTCCATTCAGGTTTGGCATCACTGGTTACGATGAACGCCATCATCGGTACGATAACTGAATCAATGGCCGGGTTTCACTGCCGCTATACGTCTAGCACAAAATATTCCAGATGAAGGAACGCTCGCGCTAAAAAACTAGCGGCAGCGGCAAAGTCCCCACCAGTCCCACCACAAGTAAAAAAATTATACAAATATCAGAAAAATAATATCTGAATTGATATTTTATTGACATTATTATCAATTTTATCACAATTACACTTGCTCGGCTTCGTATTTATTTTCATTTTATAAATGTTTGAACGATTTCCTTTGACAGGTCGCTGTTTTTTTTTTTTTTTTCCTTCCTAGACGTCTAGCGCAAATGGTGAAATGTCAATTTTGTATACGGAGTTTGACACGCCGCTAATCATCTAGAGGGCAGTGGAACTCGGACAATGAGTAGCAAACTGGAACGTGCACGTAGGCGCATCACGAACTATTTTATAAAGCAATCAACTTTGACAATTACTCCGATCCTCGATGAAGCTCTGACGCCAAATTCAAAGCACTATGGCACTCTGTAACTGTAATCACTCACTATGCATAACTCTCATTTATAAGCTCTAACCGCGTTCCATCTTCCATTCAGTAGCTTCCCCGACATCCAATTAAACTCTTCTAACCATAATACCGATTTCATCTTGCTCAATTCCTCATCCTCCTATTCAAAGAGGAAATTCGGAATTTACTTCAGCGAAAATCCATGTTGGACCTACAAGCTAAAGGACATATTACGAGTTTCGATTTTTCGGTAGATTGCCACCCGCCGGATGCTCCGCGTGTCCTAATTAAAATTAATGAACCCCTGCTTCTGTGCAAGTGCAATTAGGTTTATTTCTATTTGGCGGAGGACACAAACAGAGCGAGTCCTAGACGTTTTAGTTTTAGTGATGTAAGTCACTGACAGAGACATGTGTACAAAAAAAAAATTTATATATATCTGTAATCAGTGTCACAAGATGGGAATCGTTAGCATAATTTGCAACTTGAATTTAGTTTTAAGAATGTCATTGGATAAAGTAACACTGAATAATTATTGTAATGCAAAGGACAACTGCTCCTTGGAGAATAAATAAACTAAGACGCAGATAAATGAAGTTGCACTTGGCTGTTGGTGTTTTAGTAGTATAAATTTGGATGCGAATTCACTTGAGATTTAGAGGATAATTACATGTTGGCACCATGGTAGCCTTGGCTGTATTTATTTGACTAATGCACTTTGCATCGGGGCTTAATGAGATGTAGCGAAGAAATCACTTTGAAGTGGAAATTTTAGCTTAAGGATGAACAACTCCATATAGGTATAAGATGTCATAAGGAGACAGGTATAAATATGTAATGCATTGATTGGATTTGAATAGTTTTGCTGTGAATTTGTTCAAATCATTGTGGGGACAGGAATTGGTGCAATACAGAAAACATTTCCAAATGCTCTTGTCAAGGATATGTCATAAATAAACAAAAATAAGTAAAACTTTTAGAATACTATTTCAGAGAAGGTAAATAATGACTATACTCTGTCCAAGAAAAATTGTCAGTACAGGTAAGATAGGATGTTTGTCTCTCAGTCTGGTTGCAATGACTTACATAAATCGGTCCCTTTTTAAAGCTCTCACAGGGTTGCCGTAGTGTTTATGATAATTCGCCATCTTCCAATTTAAAATAAAAATATTCTAATATTCGCTTCTTTTAAAGGGTATCCCCAGTAGGCCTTATCGCTTTAGTTTGTTTTCCAACAAAAAAAAAAAAAATGTCGTAACACAACAAAAAATACATGTACACAAACAGGCAATTAGAATACAAACTGATATAACCACGACTCGATGTCATATACCTGAACAGATGGTAAAAGGACTGCACTTGTGCAGCTGTACATACATTTTGGAATATAGACATAGATAAGATACCTAGATTACATATTTGTTAAAAAATTACTACCCGTCAATGCAGAACTTCACGGAAACAGTAGCAAAAAAAAGGATCATAAAATCCTTTCGAGACATTTGCTTTACTGGAGAGGAGTGACCGGATATGTTAAAACCTAACGACCGAAAATAAACAGTATAGGTCTACCTGCTTCATCATTTTGATATTTCAGTGTAAAAAATATGCTCTATAAAGTGAAATATGAATTTATACCTACCAAAACATGCAGAAATATGCCCTAACGAATAAGGCTGAAAATTTGTACTTAGTTTTCTATATTAAAAATTTAATCAAATTTTATCCCAAAAAATACCATGCTTTTGCATGAATCCGGTTGAGTTGCCCTAGTAATCTCAATTAATTTATCGCAATATCTCTACAACGCACATTATGATCACTTGTTGCGTTAATGAAATGAATGCATTAAAACACCTCACGAATAAACCTTATTTCTAAAAGACAACATTAAAAAATATGTTTTAACTGAATATTATTGGAACTTTCAGAAATACAAACAAACTAAAACCGAATGGCAGCACCCCACATAATATGCCGCTCCCAAAAGCTCCAAAAAGCACCAAAACCGAAAGTTCTTTGACAAAATTCAAAGAAAAACCCGTAATAATATGCTAACATTGACATATGGTAACACTTTAGTCACTCACACTCAGTGATGCCAATAGAGGCATAATTATGCCTTTTAGGCATAGTTCCGATCTTTGAGACATTGAGGAATAATTTTTAGGAAAAAGGCATAATTTTTTGAGAACTGTTTTTATAGAGACATTCATACAAATGAACTTTGAATTTGGTAAATCTGGTACATTCTTCGATTAAAGTCACATAACTAATTTTCATTTACAACTATGCGTCATGCTTATTTTCTAGCTAAATTCTCTACTTGACTTACTCACCAAACCCAAACCTTGAATTATAAAGATCGAAAAAGGTAGAATTACCTATCGATCGAGCAGTATGCTGTTAACAAATTTTAGTCACCTTGTAGGTTGCAGTTCAGTTTCTTTGTAAAACAACCGATTTTTATCTTTTTACCAAAAAGGCATAATTTTGTTCGGGCTTAGGCATAAAAACTCTGATCCGGGTCGGCATCACTGCTCACACTGCTTATTTTGGTTGATGATAATAGCAAGCGAACGCAAGACGATCGTGCTCATTCTGCCCGCGGATGTGTGGCAGACTGGTTGCGGTGGGATGTATGCGAATTTAAGGAAAATTACAACAACAAAATTCTTTGGAATGGCAGTGGTTTCGTTTTTATTTCAGTGGCAAATCTTGTGTTCGAGTGCCGTGAGAGCAGCTACAGGCACCACTGGTAGAAAAAAGAGCTTGCCATAAGGCCTGTACTGACAATTTTTCTTGGACAGCGACAGAGTATAGCCCTTCTCTTAGATTTTAGTAGATAACAGTGGCATCTGGCATGACACACTTCTAAGGATAGCTATAGAGCGCACACCAGAAGCATAGCAAGATCAAAGAACAATTCCAAATAAACTGGCTTAGTTTGTTTTTTTAAATAAAAATTTAACAAAATGTTGTCGGATGGCACTGAACAGAACTGGGTCAGTTCTAGCGCAACCCGAACGGAGTAGGTATATTTTGAGCACTAGTTACCATATGACCTTAACAATGCACTATTCGAACCGTATTTGATGTATTTCCTCTTTTAGATGGGCCACTCTCAAAAAAATTTTTTTTTTTAGCTCGAAGTCACTTTTTATGTTCGTTTGGTACAAAACAAGAGCCATATTTTCCAGATTTCAGAGCACTTTTGCAAATCTGGATTTTTTTCTCAGATTTGCTCTAGATTTACCAATACAAGTGCATTCAAGTTTGACAACTGGCGGAGTTTGTTTAAATTTTCGTCAAGTAGGTATTTCATCGCATTGCATCGGGTGAATCTATTTTTGTAAACTATGTATGTATAAATATTTAGAAACCAATCGGGAAGCAAATTTCGAAGGTTTTTGTATAAAGTTTAAAGCTTAGTACGCTGCTCGAGCTAAACTAAATTTTATCTGGTCTCCAACTTTTCTCTCCAAACATCAGCTAACGTCCTAGCTAAATTCTGACATAAAGGACGCCTCGGATAATTGTCACTGAAAACAGCTCGCAATATTTGTTTCTAACAACATAACAATCATTTCAATCTGACATTTTTCTAGTGTGTGTTGGTGAGTTCATGACCATTCTTTAAAAATATACCAGACACTTCTGTAGTGTTAAGAATTAACATGGAAGTGCACTTTGTTTTCAATGAAAAATAGAAAACATAGAAAGAGATTTGATCTTATGATAAAAAGGGCACTTCTTTCCTTCAATCGAAAATGCCATTAGTTTGACAGCAGGCAGCCGTCGTCGGTCGTTGCTGTTCATGTCCGATTTAAGCCATACAAATCTGAGACACATCAAGTCAAGTCAGGATGTCAGACTTATGGCGTATTTCATTGAAGATCCGGGAGAATTGACCCGAAATTCAGAATTGCTCTTTTCAATGAAATTCGTTGGAGCACTTTTGTAATAGTGGTAAGACATCATATATGTCAGAATTGGTTTTCTGTTGCTACTTTTTTGTTTTCTAAAATGAATATTAATGTTTTAATAAGCCAAGTCAATTTATTTCAATTAAATTTTACATGCGCACACTTAAATTGCATATTTTCGGATAACATAGCATAAATTTTGTTTTGAACAACACAGCAAACATTTCAATCTGACATTTTGCTAGTGTGTGTCGGTGAGTTCATTGACATGGAAGTTTTTCAATGAAACATAGAAAACATAGAAAGAGCACTTCTAGTTTTGATCTTTTCATAGAAAGGGCAATTAATTTCTTCAATCGAAGACACCATTACTCAACTAGAGATTAGATCGTACCCAGTTTCTAGACTGTAGTACTCAATTGACATTCCAATTTAGTTCTTGCCAATTTGAGGCTTTGTCAAACATCGCGTTTTACCGCCGCGTTTCAGCGCCACTGAAATTTGTCTAACAACTTCCCTACCTCACCATTTTTTCTAGCGATTTATTTTTTTTATATTTGCCAGCAGCAATGTTGGTATTTAATATTCATGTAGGTATCACGTTTAATGTTTTTGGAAAGAATTTGATAGCTCATTGGCGTTTTAGGCTTGAATTTCAGTTTTATCGCAGCTTATGTCATCCGATATTAAAATTCAATTCGAAGATATCTTCCGCAAAAAAAAATACTTCTCGCAAAATTGTAGAAAACATTTTTAATACTCGTATAGCAAACCGAAGAGTTTTTTCTGTTTAAGTCAATTCACATATCACGTTTACGATTTACCAAAAGCAATTTACGAATAGTTATAAATAAATATTCCAACCATTTCTTGACTTATTTAGTTGATTATCATTATCATATGAATAAAGAGGTTGAGAAGAGGGTGAGGACTTCCACCACAGAAACAGAATAAACTCGCCATCCCCGTTTAAGCAAAAAAAAAAATTTTCCCCGAGAAATGACGGTGATTTTTTTTCAGGGATTATTCTTATAGTATTAATTACGACGCACTACAACCAAGATGAAAGCCAACTTACTCCTCCAGATCAAGTTCGTCTTCCTCATCCAAGTCCTCATTTTCGCCCCTTCCACCAAAATCATCCTCATCGCTGTCGTAGTCGACAATTGAATTCTCTTGACGAAATCTATTACGCTCGGGCATTTTTCGCTAATCAGTTGGTCTTAGTTTTCTTTATTTGAAAATATTTAAAACAAAAAACTTGAATTTCTCTAGAGCAGCAGATATACCTGCAACTCGAACGACTTTATTTTCGGGGTATGGAGTTTTTATTGATTTTTTCTCAGTGACACTTGGTTTTTAGTTTATTACACTGTTTTTCACTAACACCTTGCAACCAATTAAATTATCCTTGTTAATCGTTGGGAATGCAATTTGGTTATCGAACAAGCCGAGAACTATGTCAATACCGAAAAACTGGCCGGGAAAGCTACCGTAACGGAACTAGTTTCGGGCGAATGGAAAACATTTTGTCCAAGTCTTTGGCGAATGTAAGGTGATGCAGTTGTAGGGATTCCCTAGGATAGATTCGTTTTTGTTCCATTTGTTGGTTCTAAATTCGATTAGTACACGTAGCAATAGGTATGAAAAAGAATGAGGCAAGTATGAGGTTATAGAGAAGGAAATGTGGACAGCGTTCGAAAAGAAAATCGACAAGGTATCGAAAATTGGTAAACGACCTAGTGGAGACAAGGCTATTGCTTTAGTACATGGAATAGAAGTTACTACGCTCAATTCTTCGCCAATGCTAGAAGAATGTGTTGGGGTTTTTCTTGCACTTCGAGAAAGTCAGATAACTTCCTTATTACGTGTGTTCTTTTGTGATTGGTCTTTGTTGTGGTGGCCACTAAGTCAAGGAAGGAAGACCCAGTAGTAGAGCAGCACAGCGCGTATTTATCAATAAATTGCGGAATTAATAGTAAGCTCTGAATGAGTGCTTCCGTTTGGGGGTTTGGTCACAACGGCAAATAAAATCGATGTAAAGAATCGATAAACGAAGCTGGCAGTCATTTAGCAAAAGGCGCTTCGTAATATTTTTCCATTTCGAAGTTTTATTGGTTGGAATTGGAATATTCACGGGGAGTACGGCTTTTTTGGGCTAATTTCTTAAGTGATTGTTTTAGCTTATCTCATCTAAGTCTATTTGTAAGTACTTCCCATGGATACTTCAAATGGATAAGATTATTATTGGAGATTGTGGGAGTGTTATGCTTTGAGTTATTCCGTGAATGAGTCCAATCAGTGTGGAAATTTGAGGAAGGACAAGGAAAACCTCAGGCGGTTATCGGGGTCGTCAATCGTCAGGTGGTAAATGGAGTCAAGGGTGTTATTAATCATTTGCGAAATAAATATCAGAGGGGTAGCATACCCGTGACCTCTTGTCATTTAAAACTGCATAGAAATTGGGCTTGATATAAGGAATGCAGTGCCGCTGATGCCTGTTTGCTGGCTAAATAAACATGTTAACATCATTCAGAGACCTTCAACTCGCAATCCTCTTGCAGCCAGCCGCTGGCTGGTATGATTTCTCTATTCGGTTTGAGGCCTCAGTATGATTTGTGTATGGTGTGGAGCCTTAAAACTTCGGTTTAAACTAGAATCACTGAAAAGACAACATGATGATGTAGACAGATCAAACCTACGCGTGCAGGATCTTTTAAGAAATAATCAGCTCAGAATGCAAGTGTTTGCAGGCGCCTTAGCTCTCCTTTCTTAAAAGTTAGTTAGTGCAAATGAGAATTATATTCGATTCTCGCTATTGATCAAAAAATTGATTCTGACGGGCAGTTTGCCCTGCAAAATGGTATGAGCTATGAACACGTTTATATTTATACTAAACCCGAATAAAATGAATAAACTTTATTCAAAGACTGTCTATAAAAGTAATGCTGATGCTACAGGCCAGGAATTTCCTTCTGCTAAAATTGAAATTCGCTCAAATTTCATTTTCTAGTAAACAAAAGTCACATGAATCAAAATGAAACATTTGAAATGGTTGAACTTGGTACATGTGGACATACGCGATAATATGAACATAGAGGAGTATTATATGCTTCTCTGATTTTCCAAGTCAGTGATGCAGAAATTCCTACTGGCCGTTGCCTTTTCCATTTGACCGATGTGTACCCGCATGTAATGTTTTGCCCGTTCATTACATTTTAGACAGGGTGTGGTATTACATAATTCGAATAAATCAAATTCCAATTTGGACGTTCAATTCAATTGTAACCGCTTCTCGGTTGATTGATTGGCATGACCTCTATCAATTGATACGGCCTCTGCAATCCACATTCATTCACTAATTGACTGTTGATTTGATTAGAAGACATTATCAAAGCTATACACTCTGAAATGGTCGACTTAAGAAAAACGTCTTCTTAATTTATTACTAAAGGAAAGTAAACTTTCAACAAATCCCAATGCCAGCATGCTGTTTGGGCCCACGCCAGTTATGTGAAAAATTAAAAATCGATCTACATAGTCAAGTTCATGGCCAAGTGTCAATGCCACACGTGTTTGTCTTCACACCGACAGCTTTCTTTCGCTCAGAGAACTAACGCATGGTGCCCATTAATGCAGCGACTAAGTGCATTTGCTCAGAAATCATTGAAACAACAAAACAAAATAACGACCAAAACAGACCTCTCTCTGATGCGTAGACACCACAAGCAACTCGTCGCTGTCGCTGTCATCACGAGTCGCTCTATAAATAAACAACAACACGATGCCACTACCCAGACCCACTCACTTGCGGTTGCGACCAATCGAAACCAATTGAGTGGCTCATAAATATTTAATCACCACGACACCCGAACTAAACGCACGATTAAAACGTTAATCGTTGTAATCGAAGTTCCGTCCCGTCGATTACGCAATCTCGCTGTGAAAATAGCTACGCGACACAGCAGCAGTCGCTATAAGCAGAAACTAATTATTTATCGGACTCGGAATGTAATTGATAGCTAGTCGTCGGAAAATGTGGGGGGCTAGACAACCTGTCGCACTGACCCATCCCAATACGAACTGAACGCGTGAATTCATAATCAATCCGATAAGCAAACAGCAAGCGGTAGCAACTGCTGATAAGATGTGACGCGCATCAGGAATTCTTATCAGACACAGGGAATTCCCTATAAGACTTACCCATTTGTAGATGGAACTCCATCCAACGTTGCTGGTGTTATCGCCGGTATGGGGCGATAGATCAGCGGTCGTACATTTTGGCTCGCATCCTCGTCCAGGAATACCACATCTCTGACTGGTGCCACACGATCTGTGGCCACTGCCGTATGAATATCACGAAAGGGAGCATTGAGTAGGCATCGAAAGGCAGTGACATGCTCATTGGGCATCTGAAATGAGAAGAAAATGGAGAAAACTCAGAATTTTCCTCGCACAATTGAACTAAGCACAAGTGTTTCCGCTCTTTAGTGGATGCGTGCTACTCATCTCTACAGAACACAACACACAACACACACTCTCTATGGGGGATTATCGAGGTGGGGTTACCTTAGTTTTAGACGAAAACATGGCAAAAGCTTCTCATTATTGTTAGACATGCAGCAAGTGGGATTTTGTCCGGTGCTCCAAAGTTGTTTTCTATTAAAATTTGCTCCACGTGAATAGGAATTTTGATTATTTTTTTTTTTTAGTTTCCAGTTAACGGAATAAAGGAAGAGTAATTGTCAGTAGACAAGGCGAATTCAATGTAAAACGCGGATTCTTGACAGACAATTTGGAAACGATTTTCTGTGAACAATTCCTAATGGGATGGGAATCTACTTTTCAATAATTAATAAATAAAAAAGGTAAACAAAATTGCAGGGAGGCTGCTATGAAGTTTATCTTCTCGCGGATATGTCATTTAACCACGAGAGCGAGATGGCATATCTGCGCAGGTGTGGTGCATTTGTGTGATTGCAAGAGAGAGCAATGGAGGTGCTTTGAACAGCTGTGTTTTGTGAAGTGTGAGTGGATATAAAGCATTCTGTTGTTTCTGGCGACATCTAGGCATTAATAGTGAAATGATAGTGATGACAGGTCTTCACTCTTCACACTGTCACTGTTGCAATGCAGTGAGTATAGAGTATAGTAGGTATCTACTCAAAGAAAACGTTTATGTTTGATTGTAAAGTACAATAATACGATTTGAATCTTTATTCTTATTTATATCATTAGTTCTTTAACTAGTGACAAGTGGCAACTGACAACAGATATTTAAATGGTTGTCTCTAATTAGGTAGGTACATGTAAATTTACCTAGTGTATTTCGGTTTATATTACCCACGATGAATATGTAATAGTTGACATTTTGAAGTACTAGAGTTCAGGTGAGAATATGAAGTATGCATTTCCACTTCTAAAGAAAATCGAGTTTCTCACAAGTTACTTCTATATACTACATATTAGTTGGAAAATCAAGAATGCATATTAATTGTTTACTTTACCTACTGTCTCCACGAGCAATATTTCATAGCTTGATATCTGTCAAATTTGATAGAAAGAAAGAACGATAGTATGCAATGTAGGGTGGGCATTTCATAGCATACTATTTCATTCGTTCATATGCCGCTGTGCAGAGCATGTCGTTGCATTCTCGCATTAGATGCCTTCCCTTAATACACCGTCCATTCGCTACTCAGCCATCGTAAAAAAAGGGATACAAGTGTCAAACTGCACAGAAATGACAGTTCATATCATACTATCGATATCATTCTATGAGCTGAGCAATATATATCAAGAAATTTCTTATATCATACTATTTGTGGTCTCCACTGGCAATTTTCATAGTATGATATATTGCAAGATATGAAATATTGCTCCTGGAGACACTATGTTACTTTATGTTTTTAATATAATAGGCGTGTTTTTTTGAGCTTCGATCTCAGCAAAGCAAAGCAAAGTAGGATTTTCAGCATGCGATTACAACAACTACGCCCTACTTGACACTTCGAGGAATCACAGTAGTTGTTGTAATTGTGTGCTGAAAATCCTACTTTGCTTTGCTTTGCTGAGTTCGAAGCTCAAAAAAACAGGCCTAATGTCGTTTTCCATTTTAGATTTTAGATTTTTCGTGCCCAATGGAACATAAAACGAGATTTTTCTTCCTTTGCATCTGTGGTGGTGCGTGTTTTAAAAGTCACCTGTTCTTAAATTATAATTTGTGTTTATAAAAATCCATTCAATTCATTTTAATAACTTTTGCAGCGGCCAAATATATTTTTTTTTCTATTTTTCACAGACTTCTCGTCTACAAACGTAAGTAAACACACTTTAAAGTTTGACAAACGACAAATGTTTTGGTGTTAGTGCAAATAGGTGTGAATCTCGCTCGGATATCGAGATTCGCAAAATTGCTTTTTTTGCGCCCAATGGAACATGAAATCTGATAGCCAGCTGATTTCGAGAGCAGAAAAACTGCTCTGACTCTGAAAAAAAGTGCTTTTTCTGTCCCAATGGAAATCGACATTAGACTTCAATAAAACATACCTATTGCCACTACACGGGAAAAAGATATGCCCCTATACATCTATTTGTTGCAATAAAATTATATATGGAAAAAGTTCAGCAAAAAACAAAAACTAGATTCGTTTTGAAAACAATTTAAAACTATATAGCGTACCGAATTTCTTGGAGAATAAATATCTGGTTTATAAAACAAACTGAATGTAAAAAAAAATAAAAAAATATTATTTTTCAACATCCACTTCCATAAAAAAATCTCTGCGACAGAAACATTTTGTCCACTATCGCTTTCGCACAGTATACAACTTATAAAAGTATCAGCGAAACATGTGTGCCAGAACAAAACGATGTAAATAAAACGGTAACAAACAAATATCATTTATAAACATTGATAAACATTAAACATCAAGTGGCTAACAGTTTTAAAAGGTAAAATTCGATTAATACACACAAAATCCGAATCTCTTACACGAATTTATTGTACATTTCAGCTAACCTAAAAATAGCTCTGCAGTTGCTGTCATCCAAATCCAATGGACATTAGTTGTTTTCCGCAGTACATTTCGATACATATTTCTGGAGATTTGTGCTTTAATAATGTCACATACAATTCTTTTGGTTCAACCAGGTGTACGGCCAGAAACTCGAACCTATAGTGACTACGAGAGCGTCAACGATTGCATGATGGGAGTTTGCAAAATATACGAGGAGCATTTAAAGCGGCGCAATCCCAATACTCCCACTATCACCTACGAAATCAGTCAACTATTCGACTTTGTGGACCAACTAGCTGACGTCAGTTGCTTGGTGTACCTGAAATCGACAAACTCGTATGCGCCATACAACAAGGAGTGGATCAAGGAGAAGATATACAGACTTTTACGACAAGACGCCAGTAAGGCCTAGCTGGTGCCTAGCGTTGTTTCAATTTTTGTTGCTTTTAAATGTTTCTTCTTTTATAGTATCATTGTGCATGTGAAATCGTTTTCTTCTTTTTTTACGCCATATTTAACCAAAATATGCTAGTAAAGTAAAATATAAAACTAGGCCTCCAAACTAACAAGAACTAAACAAATTCGAGTTAGTAAATAAGATAACGATTCATAATTTGTAATTAAACAATTGTGCAATTACTTGAACTAGGTAAATGAGTGTTTTTTAATAAAGTTGACATTTAGTTAAAACTGGGTTTGCTTTTTTGTGGGCCAATTGAGCGCGCGGGGATAACCTGCCAATCGTCTCAATGATTGTTGAATGGCTTAATGTCAATAAGCTGCCTCTCAAAGATCTGAAAAGAATGCCTCATCTTTCAAATCAGTTTCCTAGAATTTCATTGCTCCTGAGAATCTATTTTCCAACAAACGGAGCTTAGCCAGTCCAGCGAAACCTTGGGTGGTAAATTGAAGAATCGCTGCTTAATAATGCACACTTCGAGAATTGAGACTTCCTTTTTCTACCAAGCTCAAGCTTTATTAATTCCAAGATATACGGCCCTAGCGAGGTATCCGTCGGAACGGAAAATTCTCCGCAACGCACGCTCTTTCGGAGGCTCAAATTCCATTCGAGGTGTCCGATTTCGGAAGAGAAATAAACTATTGCGATGGCGCACCGCACCGCACTCCAAATCGTAAACAAATTCCGCAACCAATTTCTGTCGGAGGATATCGGAACCTAGCTGTCAAAAATTTAACAAAAAAATGCACTTCATCGCACTTCAACGTGATTCGCCGATATGCGTTACAAAATGTCGGAACAAATCTCCGAACAGTTGTTCCGAAGAATACCTCGCAGCAAAAATCTTCCGAATCGTATAAAATCGGAGAATTTTCCGTTCCGACGGATACCTCGCTAGGGCCGAATGATAAACGTTTCCTCTTCCTTTTCCTTATGCTAACATAAATATAAATGTACGAAAGCTGACAACATATTCACTTTCTATATAGGTATGGGTCAAAGTACGTATTGCGTTTGCTTTATCGTTCAGTGATTGCTATCGGCCCTAGCGAGGTATCCGTCGGAACGGAAAATTCTCCGATTTTATACGATTCGGAAGATTTTTGCTGCGAGGTATTCTTCGGAACAACTGTTCGGAGATTTGTTCCGACATTTTGTAACGCATATCGGCGAATCACGTTGAAGTGCGATGAAGTGCATTTTTTTGTTAAATTTTTGACAGCTAGGTTCCGATATCCTCCGACAGAAATTGGTTGCGGAATTTGTTTACGATTTGGAGTGCGGTGCGGTGCGCCATCGCAATAGTTTATTTCTCTTCCGAAATCGGACACCTCGAATGGAATTTGAGCCTCCGAAAGAGCGTGCGTTGCGGAGAATTTTCCGTTTCGACGGATACCTCGCTAGGGCCGATTGTTAGATACAGGCAGATCTGTAACAGTTATCCATTTTCAGGTTTTTCAAACATTTTTTTTTTTTTTTTTTTCAAGTTATTCTACTGAACAAAACCAATAAGGAATATGTATTCAGGCGAATTTGTTGGACAAACCAAAAATAACAACCAATTAAAGAAGGTAAACAGAATGTGTCGCAAATGATCGTCATGTATCTATGTAAAATATAAATTAATGATTCCCATCTAGACCCAACCAAGATTCGATTCAGCATTCAGTCCAAGAAGAAGTCAAGTATCTTTATTCTTGATCTTTTCTCGTTTCTCGATCGGGCGAGTCATTTGAACAGCTGTGTCAAATTCGAGAACGAAATCATCATCTTTTTGTTGGTTGGTGCGACACCTGCATTTGCGTAGTCAAAGCTATACTTTTTACACCACGCGAATAAAAATTGTTTTTCTTTTCGATGTTTGTTTTTTTTTTTTTTTATTAAAATCGTTTTAATAGATTACGTAAATTTTAAGGAAACATAAATGCTCTTTCACAGACGAAGACACGTAGTTAAGAATAAATAACCAAAATATTGCTGGTACTCATTACGGAACACCTATCCCATATTTACTGAACACAATATTTAGGTTATTATTTAAATATGTAAAATGTCGAAAAGAAACTAATGTCTAAACACGTTTCCTTTGACGTTGGCTTAAAAAACAAGAGTAGAAAAGTATACAAAAAAAAAAACAAATTCAATCAATTTGGTTCATTATTACTTTTGCACAGTGTGAAATGAAAGAAAACATACCAGCAACTTGTGAAGTTAGATGCTGTTCATAATATGCACTCACGGAAAAAAAATCAAATAGAACGCCATCGAAAAGGAATGAGACAGTTATACGGCGCATCGTTTTCGCATTTATCAATTAATTTTCAGAATTAGTTTTGTGCATTTATTTCCAGAATAAACTATCATTATAAACATCTTAATTCGACTACAAAGCAGTTTCCAAAAGTGAAGTTCAATTATTGCCACAAAATCCGCTTGCCTAATACAAATTCTAAATTTCAGATAACCTAAAAATAGCTCTGCCGCCGCTGTCATCCAAAATCCAGTGCAGTGGACATTTTATTTTTTTTTTTTTAATTTTTTTTTTCCTCGGCACTTTTGGACAAATCATGTCACACACAATTCTTCTCGTCCAGCCCGGTGTACGACCAGAAACTCGCACTTACAGTGACTATGAGAGCGTCAACGACTGTATGGAAGGAGTTTGCAAAATCTACGAAGAGCATCTAAAGCGTCGCAATCCGAATACTCCCACCATCACCTACGATATCAGTCAATTATTCGACTTTGTGGACCAATTGGCCGACATCAGTTGCTTGGTGTACCAGAAATCGACAAACACCTATGCGCCATACAACAAGGAATGGATCAAGGAGAAAATATACGTACTTCTGCGGCAAGCAGCCGGTAGTACAGATTAAAAACCTAGTGTTATTACATTTCTCAATTGATTTCTACTTAATCGTAAGATGTTCTTTGGTTATAATTTTGGTTATTAGTTCGAGATTCCTTATTTCAAGGTTTTTTTTTCTGGAGAGTAAAGTAGTTTTGTTCTTAGTTATGATGTGTGTTTTTGAACTCGCTTGGCAAGTGGATGAAATCTTTTTCTTTGTTTTATATTCACAGAAAACAACATTTAAAAGTATAAAAAACAAACACTCGTACTGTATTGGTGTGAAATTTGAATGGGGTGTTAGTTTTTGATTGAACTGACTCGAAGTATTGCTCTTTATAATATCGCCTAGTGTGTGACTTTCGACGAGGACGAGGCGAAAGATCAATTATTGGTGATTTGTTGTAAAAATGAATTTGGCGACAATTGTTTTCTCTTTTTCTACTCTTTTGTACTGGATTGACATGACATGGACTTGCGTCTGACGGGTCTCTATTTTTTTTTTTACAAAACAAAACATTTAATCAAACATGAAGTGGAAAATAAACAAAACTACTTTATTATCAATGTTAAAGAAGGCCTCACGAACTAATGAACACAAAATAAATTTGTAGAATATTAGCGAGTAAGTTATCGATCATAATATATTTAAATAATTAAAATTAACTATAGTTTTTTCAACAAACTAAATATGTGTTTTTAATTTAAAAGAAAGAATGTCCTAGGAGTAGCCAATAGTAAAGTCTTCATAAACTTTTAACGCGTGTTTTTGTTTAAGCGCGCATATAAGATCACACCCAACATACTGTGTGAACCTCAGCACCTACCAGCGAAGTTTCTATAATAATAAAAATAGTTGGCGCAACAGGTGCGGAGGGACCCTAGGCCTAGCTTCTCACAACCATTCGTTTTGTGTGAGTTTTTCATTTTTGGAACGAATGGAAGGGATCTACAATTTTATGCCAACTCCAAACGGCTAATTGAGAAGCTCTTTCAAGACATTTATACTCTCGGATGTTTGTCAGACCTTCGCGAGAGGTAGCGAGGAAAAGATTTCGTCATGTTCAAATACGAAAATGAGGAAAATGAGCTCTTATGGCGATGGCCAATTTTTGAACCCCCCAAAAATAATGCAGCTGTGTGGCGTAACGCTGGAAAACAACTGCTGCAATGTGCAATTTATTCTGGATTTCGTCAAGGAGGTATGGCTACTTCTACTTTGTTCTAGAGCACATAGTGCAAAGGCCATCACTGTCATCAACGTTCTGAGGTTCTGACAGCAAGCATAAATTGTTTCGCCTTGTTGTTAACGAGCGTAAGCAACGCAGAAAAATTACACGAGTCTAACTTTACGGGGCGGTTACCTGTTGAGTAGTAAGTACAGGAAGTGGCTAAAATTTGAATGGAATTAGGTCTTGACATAGCCACAATCAACACTAGTATTTGCATTTGGGATTGGGATGCATAAACAGTTTTTGAAGTCACCTAATTTTTGGGATTATTTCCTCTGCTGGCGCTGGCTGTTTTGTTCGATCGGTGTCTGTCTTTAGTTGCCTTTATATAAAACACAAATACAAAATAAAATTATGCACTTTTTAGATTTATCTTCCAGTCTGAAACCATTGTATACTAGGGCCGCTTGCTGCACAATCTGAACAGCTGTAAGGCCAGTATGTTTTTTTCTAAATTCGCGGCAAAAATTTAAATACGGATTTCGAAATAAAAGGTCAGGCGGAGTTTTTGCAGATGTTCGATTTTGTGCGGGTGACATTATTTTTGTCTCTATAGTTCGTGTATAAAATAATTCAATTATGAATGGAAATAGCGTACAGACTACAGAATATATTTAAACACTGATGTTCGTTTTTCGATTTGATCTAAACCTTTGGGGCTTGCGAAGTTTCTGCATTCGAAAGTGTGATTTGCAAAGTAATTATTTTCTAAAGAAAGTGTCGGGGTATAAAAATAGTTTTTTTTTAATGCCCACGTGATCTATATTATTGATTTCCATGGTTTAAACAATAATACGAGATCCAACCGTTGTTGTAAACCATGAAAATCAATGATCTTTATCAGTGGTTCCCAACCGGTGGAGCATGGCTCCCAGGCGGGGCATGGGGATTGTAAAAGGGAGGCGTGGATACAATTTGAATTTTAAATTTTGTATGCAAGGAATTCTGGTCTAAGCGTACCTGTCTGATATATTTGAGCATCTTAAAACTAAATTTACATTTTTCGCAAGGGTCGGGAAAAGAAAAAGTGGCCGAAAATATTTTTAAGTATGAAGATAAGGTTCGAGCTTTCGTTCAAAAAATCAGTTTTTGGAAGAAAAAGATCATAGCAGTTTTTCGTTATTTATTAACGTTGCAAAATTGGTAAAAACCGGAGAAGAAGAACAAGCCAATAATTTGAACATAAATAAAAAATAAATAGTAGGCGCAACAGGTCCGGAGAGACCCTAGGCCTAGCTTCTCACAACCATTCGTTTTGTGTGAGTTTTTCATTTTTGGAACAAATGGAAGGGATCTACAGTTTTATGCCGACTCCAAACGGCTAATTGAGAACCTCTTACAAGACATTTATACTCTCGGATGTTTGTCAGACGTTCGCGAGAGGTAGCGCAGCGGAAAAAACCCCTACAAAGGCGGAATTGGGTTTTTGCGGGATTCGAACCTTGAACCCCCGCATAGCAGTCCAACACACTAACCACTAAGCTACTGCGACTACATAATTTGAACAGCCAACCTAAAAGTCCGAATCTCTTAAGATATGTAGGTACCTTAGAAATGATTATTTCTAAACATATGCATCTGAACGAAATATAAGCCATAAATAGTCCACTCTCAATACTCTTCGCAGGACAAGAAATAATTGATTTTTTCACAGGTATTTTGTTGGTTTTCCCGCACGAACAAAACTTATTTTAACTATTAATAGACAAACCGACTAAACTATACCTATACCTCGGAGAATACTTCTTCGACATTCGCAGCGAACTCGCGAACATAGGAATCAACTGCCTTCAACGCTTCATTCTTAGCCCAGGCTGGCTCAACGGGTAACTTATAAGAACATTGATCCTGTGGTATCACAATGGGCCTACTTTGGCCTAGGTGAGGCTGTATTTGAGGCAGCCTGCCACTCTAACCTAACATAACCTAAAAGCTATTGCTACGTTTTATTCATACGACCCATTGTTTGGTATTCATCGGCTCAATTCTGCGAACTTGCTTACCGATGCAGCCATTTGAACCCACCCAGTTATATATATAGATTTTGAGAGATATTCGAATCAGACCACCATTGTCGGGTCTCTTTTCGTCTCTCTACCACTATAAATCTTACCCAGAGAGACTTTCTAGATTTCTCCAGAGTTCTTCCCTGAGCTCAATTCCTAGTGTTAACGCTAGCATCTGTTTATGGGAGATCTGTTTCATCGACTGGGTCTCGACCCAATAATGTCCCAAGATCCTCATTCGTTTGCCAGCCAACGCCGGATATTGACACAGTATATGTGCCGCTGTCTCAGGTTCCTCCAGGCATAGTTTACAGGTATCATCCTCTCTAAGGCCCATCTTCCTTAAGTGATACCCGAAATTACTATGTCCTGTTAACAAAGCCACCACCCATTTCAATGTTCCTCGACTCATGCTTAGAACCCTTCTTTGAGTGGAGCAGGTCGGCCACTTAATTGCCATTTTAGCCTGCCTACATTGTTCCACGGTTGACCACCTTCTCAGGTGTTCCGCCGTGATCCATTTGTGAATCAGTTGTTCTACCATTCCTTTGCCAATTGAAGAGAATGGTTCTGGTCCCAGCAACTTTTCAGTTGACCCCTGTTTTACAAGGGAGTCCGCATTTTCGTTGCCTTCGATCCCTATATGTGTCCTCGTACCCAAGTCAGTGTTACTTCATTTTAACCCACCCAGTTAATTTATAAATATTTACGCTCGGAGCTTGGCTCTGAATTATGTAGCTTTGTTAAGCTGTTGGTTTCTAAAACTGTATTTAACATAAAAAAAAAAACAAACAAAAATGATTTATTAAAATATATTTTGTTAGAATTTTTTTTTGTAATCTTATTCATTGTGACATGGAATCCCTGGAAAATATTGCGAGAAAAACCGGGAAGGAATTATAAAGAATTCATAATACGGCGAAAATCGAGTAGTAAAATCGTTTTTCCACTTCTTTCTCAATTTTTCACTGGGTTGGAACATGTATTTAGAAATTTAATAGTTTGTGGTTAGTTAGAGGCTAACTTTGTGGATTTATTTATTTATCAAATTACCATTGTTGTTCCGCCGTCTCTAAAAAGAAATTGCTGGCGCAACAGGTCCGTAGGGACCCTAGGCCCAGCTTCTCACAACCTTTCGCTTTGTGTGAGTTTTTCATTTTTGGAACGAATGGAAGGGATCTACAATTTTATGCCGACTCCAAACGGCTAACTGAGAAGCTCTTTCAAGACAGTTATACTCTCGGATGTTTGTCAGACGTTGGCGAGAGGTGGGGCAGTGGGAAAACCCTGGTTGGTATTTGGGTTTTTGTGGGATCCCTCGCTTAGTAGTCCAACACAAAAACCACTAAGCCACTGCGCCGTCTCTAGTGATCGAAATATTTAGTACTGCCACAGCAAAATCAAAAATAAATACCTATGACGTCGTAAAATAAAGCCATCCCTCAGTCCTATATTGACTGATTAAAATTAAATCCATCAATTAAGTTGTGGGCCACATTTCTGTTTCATCCTTTACAAACGCTTAAATGAAGTACTACATTTAAATTATGGGATTCCATGAAAGCAAATCATCGTACAGACGTTCTGTTCTTAGAAGTTGTGAGCGCCTTAAAATAAACAATGACTGATCAAAAATCATTCCGACCAACGCATTTTATCGTGAGGTGTGACGAATTGACAATTTGTAAATTGTCTTTGGAAAATTAATTGTGTGCTACTCTGTCACGTAGTTTTTTTTACATTCATCAGCAGTAACTTTAAAGAGCCTATAAAAAAAATAAACATGTGTAACTGAACGAATAAAAAATACCCCTCTTGAATGCGGGATGTTGCAAACATTTCTTCTCGCTGCAGCTAATACAAAGTTCGTTGCTTATTTCCACCGAAAGCGTGAATTAATTTTCCTCCTCAATATTATTTATGATGCCGGCATATACACACAACCAAACCTATAAAATAGTGTACGTCAAACCCCTCCAATCAATCGAGGGATCGCTCTTCTTATTTCTCTTATTATATGACGTATACGCCAGAGTGTATCGGAAACTTGTTGTATTGTTCTTCTCGTTATGGGCAACACTGTTCAACTCAAGGCAATACCGGTCGTAGTGGAATGCCATTTGCATACCATATTTCCAAATGCTTATTAGCTCCGAACTTACTATACTCCACAAACATGCTTACTCAGATCGTAAAGTGTAATTTAGGTAATGCGATGGAGATGGCGAATTAATGTGCGCCATCACTTAAGAGTGCTATACTGAGGAATCTTCATCGGCCAGTCTCTTCGTTGTGGTGTCTTAATCACTTTAAGCTACACAGTCACAAAAGCCGTGCATTTGGATATTGTGTGATCAAGCTGCAGGTGTTGGAGCAAATAACAATTGCTTCGTAGCCGTTCGTTTTTTTTTTTTTTTCATATTAATAACAAATTAGTTGGAAGCTGCGCAAAAAATATTATTTACACCGTATGTAGGAGTCACAATTAAACACTCAGCATCATGCAATTGCGATTCGAGGGTTTTAACTGTCAGTTTTAACACGAAACGAAACTATTAAATATAATTTGAAATAGATTACCCTCGGGCGAAAATCGCAAACGATTTTAAGAGATTTATGAACTTTTTGAAAGGCTAAGAGACGTGCCTTGACAGTTAAAATTGAGACTGATCTGTATTCATGACCAAGCTGAGGTAGTGGTCATACCAAATTGTCATAGCTGTAGAGCTCAAAAGCCGTCGTGTGTGGCCCTATGAGCAATATCATTAAATTGCGGAAGTAATGCGAGAAACAGATTAACACAGCAACAGCAACAGCAACTTTGATAGAACCTTTAGAACCAATGGATTTTAATTACTTTGAACACATTAGCACAGCAACATCGACAGCGACATCAACGTTAGAGCCAATCCTAAATTCGCTGTTGCTGTTGCTGTAATCTGTTTCTCGCATAACTTTGTGGTACACGTCAGTGTTGCCATAAAAATATTTGGACAAAAAAAAATCTTTTTTTTTTATTTGATGTCTTTTTCATCATCAAATTTCAATTTTTTTTGATCGAGATTGGTTTTCATGTTCGATTTGCCAAGAAAATCAATTTTTTTTGTTGATCTGAGGCACTTTTGATGAATCTAGATTTTTTTTCTCAGATTTAAACATGCTTTCACTAATACATATATTTATGACCATCAGCTGGCGGTTAGGAATTGAAAGGATTGCTTTTTGTTTGGCTGAATTATTCATTTTGCAGTTTTGAAACCGAGTTTTGGATATTAAATTATTTCGAAATACGTTTTTATACTGCGTGCAAAAATCAATTGAAATGGATTTCCAGTATACAAGTGAAAAAATGCCTTTTTTTTGCCGCCAACTCAATACACATAAGAACCAATAAAATTAGGATTTCAAGTTCGATTTGGCAGCAGAAATCTGAAATCTCAGATCAAAATCTGAAAAACCAAATCAAATCAAATCAAATCAGAGAAAATTTCTCGTTGTTAGAAGTCTGTAAGTATGTCGAAAATCTGCAAAATGCAGACAAACCTGCATTTGTGGCAACGCAGGGTACACCAGCTGCCGCTTTAAAACGATAGCTTATATATATTTACACGCTGTCGATGTAACTTAAATGTACGTTCATAGAAATTTACGGTCGATTCTATGTAACTCATAAAGTTTGTCTTGAATAATTCATTTTCAACAATAGTAGGAGCTGGAGTTGTTCTTATTTATCCGTATAGTACTTTTAAGGAATAATCAATCAAACATTTTTTTTAAATAGGTATAGGTACATATAAATACTATTTAAGGAAACAAACTCTTTAAGGTCTGCTTCTTTGCTTTTCACAGTAAAACATAGAAGATATTAAATTTCAAAGGGTCAAAACTGCTAACCAGCATCGGTAACTACTTGAGGATAACCTGATTTTCCGCTTTCAAGGCGTGAACATGTAAACGTCAGTTATGTCGTTTTCCATTGGTCCACTCTTTCTGTAATCTAATAAAAAAAGAAAACTGATTGAATCCACAAAAGGATTGGTGAAATGGCAAACAAATAATCTACGGCTGCTGCTGCTGTCATCTGACTTGTATAAAATGCATAAATTATACTTGTGTGAGTGCTTATCTTCTCCGATCAGAATCACCAGAGAAGAGAGTATTTTTTGTGCTAATAGAACGGCTTCAGAAGTGAATTTTTTCGATTCCGGAATCCGGACTCTCCCGGGCGCTTCTTTTTTTCCCAATGGAAAACGACATTCACCCCTATCGAGGTATCTGTTCGGAACGGAATTATCTCCGATTTGTACGAAATTCGAGATATCCGTTCCGGGACAACTTTCGGAAAAATTCTCCGACGACATTATAGCGCAGCTTGTCGCATTATGTGGAACCGCGTTATATAGGATATAGCTACAATGCACATTTTTTCTGAAGTTCTCCGATAACAACTAATTGCTGCGGAATATTTTAATGTGAAATGAACGCGTTTATATGCTTCATTTATTTTATTCCGAAACGGATACTTCGAACGCAATTTGAGTTCCGATCAGACATCAGATTTGACATTGGTAGGCATCAGCATTTTTTCCCGACGAATACCTCGATAGGGGTGACTAGTCTGTCTGGCGCCCCGAAATTCAGGATTGCTCTTTTCAATGAAATTCGTTGGAGCATCTGACATTTTCCTAGTGTGGGTTAGTGAGTTTCTGCTTTCTGGTTCAATATTGGCAATATGTCACATTTCTCTCATTGCGAGAGAATGCGCTCACTGAAACCACCAAGATATGAATTTTTCTTAGACGATCCAAAATTAAACCACAAATTAAGGCAAAAGACCTGTTATCGGAAAAAAATGCAATAACAAAATTTGTTGCTTTTGGGTTTGGGCTCCTTTTTCTACTGGTGCAACTCTGCGCTAACTGAAGGGATCTCCCCTTTAGCGAAATTTGCAAGAGATCTATCTGAACAAATGCAAATAGTTTTTCAATCGAAGTTTAATGCTAGTCATCACGTGGTCAATGTACCGCAGTCAATGATGTATTCAACCTTCAAAAGTCAACAGTTTTATTGTCATACTCCATGATAAATCTTTACATTTCTAAAAAAAAAGGTACACATCAATTCAAATGCAAACAACCTTGTAACCTCCACCTTAAGTATCATCGAAACAATACGAAGAGAAACAATTCATGAAATGTTAATGCATTAAAAGTTACGTCACGAACTAAACGCATTACTTACAAATATGGAGTTTCCCATCTATTGTCAAGTTTTTGAATCAACAAAACTTCTAATTGGTATCAATGGTATGGCTAATTAGCATCGCTAAAGGGGATTTAATGAAATCGAAAAAGCTGGCCTTGAGGTCGGAACTGAGATTTTGCTAAGCATGCGTACGAGTAGTAGTACTGCACTGTCACGAGAATTTGCGAGGAACGAGTTTTTTCTCCTCAAGTTGATGATCGCACACAGTCATTTCAGCTGCGGCGATGCGATGACGATGACCTACAGTTTTGTGGGAGTTTACCTGTCCGGTTTGTCTTAATTGTTGGGTAAAAATGAAGGGGAATAACAACCCACCCATATTTATATATGAGCTGGGATTCAATTTGATGGAATTTTTGCGTAGTGATAGAAAAGCTCCAGTTTATATGGTGCTCGTATCGTATAAACTATAAACAGTCTGAACACAACCGTAAGTGTTTTCAAATTAATTAGTAACACAATAAAGTTAGTAGCTGATGGGCCAATTAGTGTGCTATGTCGAAGTTGTGACTGATGTGATAGCTCACGATTACCTACACACGAATATGAATACACCTACAAAGCGATTCACTTGCACTTCATTCAACATTTCGTTTCTAGTGCACTTTTATTTAATGTCACTTTTAAACGATTTACGTAGCAATAGCAATGTCAAAGTTATGTTTGTATACACAAATCCGTTTGGGTAATGCTAACGACAGGTATAATTTAAAGATTCTGTTGAATAATCGAATAAATCGATGCGACACGTTTTTGATATTGTCGTAGTTATTATAAAAAAAATAAATAATAGCCTAGCTTCTCACAACTATTCGTTTTTGTATGAGTTTTTCATTTTTGGAACGAATGGAAGGGAGCTACAATTTTATGCCAACTCCAAACGGCTAATTGAGAAGCTCTTTCAAGACAGTTATACTCTCGGATGTTTGTCAGACGTTCGCGAGAGGTGGCGCAGTGGAAAAACCCTAAGTTGGAATTTGGGTTTTTGCGGGATACGAACCCAGACCCCTCGCTAGTGTCTCCAACACACTAACCACTAAGCCACTGCGCCTACTGTCATAGTTATTGAGAAACAATTATTTTCGACTATATTAGGAGCTCAAACAAATAGTTTCGGTGGAATTAACTTAAATTTGTTGACTCGAGTTACGTTTTTGAAGTAGAGGTTTATGTACCCATGCCCTCACGTAATTTTCTGTCAAATTGGCACACTTTTTGACGGTTTAAAAATAGGTTGTATGGTCTGGTGTCTGCTCATTTAACTGCTAAGTTATGGGAGTGTAGGTGTTTTCATTTCGTTATGCAGTTGCATCTTGTATGTAGTACTTGTGCGAGTGACTTATAAAATGTCATGTGAACGTAGTCTGTGAACAGGTTAGAAAATTGCTGCGCCGTGCTTGAAGGTTTTTATAGATAGTATCTTTAAATGAAAGTGGAAAACCCTCTTTAATAGTCTATGTTGCTAGTCCAAAATATTTGCTAAATGTCATATTTCTGTCAGTGCCAGCAATTATTTGACTAATGTCGTTTTTTTTTTCCCATTGCGACCACCAGAAATCTTTTTCAGATCTCAGATTTTATGCGGCTCGTGGAATATGCAACAAAATTGATCTGCTTTTATAAATGGATTATGTCGTTTTCCATTGAGCAGAAAGAAGCGTCCGGGAGAGTCCGTTATTGAAACGAAATTCGCTTCTGAAACCATTCCATTGGCACAAAAAATACTCTTCTGGTGATTCTGAGAAGAAAATTTCGCTCCTCGATTTGAAGTCACTATTCACTCAAAATGCACTCACACAAGTGTAATTTATGTATTTTATACAAGTCAGATGACAGCAGCCGTAGATTATTTGTTTGGCATTTCACCAATACTTTTGTGGATTCAAACAGAAGCAGTTTTCTTGTTCCATTGGATGACAGATTGAGTCAATCCCCGAATGCAACCAATGGAAAACGACATTAGTGTGTTACCCAGCAACAATAGGCGTGTTTTTTTAGCTTCATGTACATTTTTCTCTATTTTTCACAGACTTCTCGTCTAAAAACGTAAGTAAACGCACTTTAAAGTTTGACAAATGACATACCTATGTTTTGGTGTTAGTGCAAATAGGTGTGAATCTCGCTTAGGAATCGAGATTCGCAAAATGTCTCTCTATTAAAAAAAAAAAAGTGTTTTTTTTTTGCGGCCAATGGAACATGAAATCTGACAGCCAGCTGATTTCGAGAGCAAAAAAACTGCTCAGAATCTGAAAAAAGTACCTTTTCCTTGGAAAACGGCATTAAATTTTACGAAGTTTTACTGACAAACAAATACTTTTTTTTCTGACACTAAAAAACACGCCAATTATTGTCGTTTTCCATTGGTTTCACTCGGGGATCGACTCAATCTGAAATCCAATGGAACAAGAAAACTGCTTCTGATTGAATCCACAAAAGTATTGGTGAAATGCCAAAAAATAATCTACGGCAGCTGTCATCTGACTTGTATAAAATACATAAATTGCACTTGTGTGAGTGCTTCTTGAGTGGATTCTGACTTCAAATCCAGAAGCGAAATTCTCTCCTCAGAATCAACAGAAGAGTATTTTTTGTGCCAATGGAACGGTTTCAGAAGTGATTTTTTCGATTCCGGACTCTCCCGGACGCTTCTTTTTGCCCAATGGAAAACGACATATGAAGAACGAAAATTTCAACCGTCACAAAAGATCCTGCTTCGGCAGCAAGATAAATAAATTATCCTGTTGGTTAATTTCTTGTGCTGACTTTTTTTTTATTAAATGGGTGAAATATCTTTTTTTGAGACTGGAGTTTGGTGAACTTATCTTTTTTTTCTATGTCAGAAAATGTTCCGAGGTTAAACAAGCTTTATAATATACCTACTTTTCATTTCTTTTAACAAAACTATGCTCAGGCCCTATAAAGTCCTCTTTGTTTTCGTGAGTGTTGTTAAGCTGCTGTCACTTGTTTTTTTCCTTCTCATTTGATACAGCCGATATTTATTTATTAAATTTAAGTTTATTTTCAAGCTATCGTTAATAGGCTTGTACTGTTGGCAGAGGTTTTTAAAAACGCACTGTCAGATTAGAGATTACCGCGACCCACGTGCGCTAGCAAAATCAAGTACCTAATACGTGAACATTTTTACTGCCCACACTCATTAGCATTATAAATCGGTCATGGGGATTCTTGTAACCTATTCAAATTGGCATACAAGCTGCAAGCCCTGCGGTACGCTTCCTTAAAGGTGCAATTTCGGTCTAGTAGAGATGAGAGTAAATCGAAGGACTACGTGGCTACTTTGCTGTACTTTAACGAGCTGACTGAAAGGAGTTACTTTCGGCTATTATATTCATCTCTCTGTACCTCATATCGTATTCAAATTCAGAGGCCATCGAATCGGTTGAACTGTACTAACGAGAAACCAAATCCAACCAATTCTCAACACAAATACGCTGAATCACTTGAGACTCGCCAATGTTTTGCGACCTCCAATATAAGAATTAAATCAACTAACTCCCAATCAGAACGACTTTGACCCACTCTTTATGGCTATTCCCATTTTAAGCCAAACTGACGCCTTACACATTTAAAAGCCACTGTACTGCATCGACTTAATTTAATGAATGCTTTAAGAGCACAGATCATCACCGACCAGAATTACCGGTCACGAATGCGATCACTTTTACATTGAAAACCCAACCTTTACTCATCGCAGCACAACGAACACCTGTTTCGGTTTTTATATTAAAAATAACTTTTCTACGTTTATTTGTTTTTCTTTTCGTTAATTGTGTATACAAAGTCTCGATTTGTACCTCACTTATGTATCCTTTCCCTTGTCGAGGGCTCAGTTTCCATTTCATATTCGATTTCCACTTTTGGTTTCTTGAGTCGTCGCTTGGCTTTGGCAATTTTTCTGCTATCGCTGTTTGATGCTTCTGCTCCTGTTGTTCTGGTTGATGACACTTTTCTAACATTAGATGGTTGTTCATTGTCTTTGTCACTGATATCCTTGCGATGTTTTACAAATGCACCAACACCATTCTCCTGATAATGGAACAATAAATATCACAATATTAGAAATAAAACACTTTGAGACATATATTTATGAAATCATGGGCAGAACAAGTGGGCAGGGGCAGACAAAGATGCTACAGATTCTGTCGTTGCGTCACACTAAGCCGGCGTTAACAGCGACCACATTAAAATTCACTCTCTTGATTGTAACCTTGACCATGCGACGACGCTAAACTCATATGCTAGCGGTGCGCACAAACCAACAACAAAAACAAAAAAAAAATCAAAGCGCGCGAACAATACCGGAAAAGCAAGACAGAAAAAATAAAACACGTTGATTGACTCTACGCGATGTAGAGCAAACGAGGAAGACTTCCAAAAGAAAATATCGTTCAGATACGCTTCGACAGAGACACAGATAGGCGACGACAACAATCGAGCTTTCGCGAGACTGCAATGGCTAATCGTTCTTCAGGTGGTTTGAACCCCCGACGGCAAGGTTTGGCTGGCTTCGGTATGTGGCACGACTTTATGACTCAGGCAATGAGAACAGCAAATGAAACTGAAGACGAGGGGAGGCGGGAATATCCCAGAATATGACTTCAGAATGTTACATTATAAACTGATCCACATGCTGTGTACATAAGAGCGCGAAAACCAACACGATAACCGGAGATAGTTGATGTGGAAATGTAAACAACAATAGATCAGATGATTATGGGTCGTTTTATTCACTCGAAGTTGAACACAACTTGGGGATTTTTATATATCAAACTCTTATAAATCAAACTCCCCAAGTTGTGTCCAACTTCGGCCCTATGTCATTTAGGTGCAAAAAGATAAAGCCAGCAGCAAGTTGTGGAGGAATGCACTGCCGTTTACAAAGAGCCGATGCAAAGACCTCGATAAGATAATGCATGTAAATTGAAACGAATCGAGCGGCAAGCAGCCTAATTACAAATTCATTAGCATGCCGCGGCGTCTTTCACTTGTTGGGGGAGACTTTTTCTTTCGTTTCTATCCGATAATTATCCGAAGAGACACAGAAAGAGAGTATCGACGAGAGACTGTAGTGATCGCTCTTTTTCACTTTTCAATGACGAGTATTATGAGAAGTTATCGACATTGAAACCGCAATAATTACAATGACATTGAAATTTAGATTTCATGTTTCTGAGAGGGAAAGATAACGCGTTTCGTGTTTTATCTGATCAAATATTTGCACAAGCCAATTGTTTGTGGGGAGTACAATTCCGGCTATTCAAAGGTGCAAGTAGGGGGCTTCGGAAGTGTTAACAACCATAATAGGCTGTTTTTTAAACGACATTACAGAGTTCTGTATATTTGTGTCAAAGGGGGCAGATTTCATGCCTCTAGTACCCGATATCCACTTTAAGCGTGATTACGTCCCTGATTTCGATTTGTTTGTGACAACCAAGTTTTGTTAGTTACTCTGGGTCAGTCAGTATTCATGGGCGCAGCTTCGGTGAGTTTAATGCGCGATAAATCACAAAAATTAGACTTTTATTCTGAGTTCTGGTACATGAGCTAGTGGAATTCTTAAACAGGTTGAGTGTGTGGTCGGCATAACTTGAGTAAGTGGAAACGCGTTAAAAAAAAAAGTTCAAAGTAATGGTTCAAGTCTTTATGCTGAAAACTCATGACTCAGCTTGTTTAGCGACACCTGTTCCGATCAGTAATGAGCGAAAACAAATTTGCTAACATTTGCGGGCGAAGACAGCCACTGAAAAGAATTAAGAAAACCTTCTGCGGCGAAAAAAAACAAAACAAAAGGTAAGCGAAAGAAGAAAGGCCAAAGAAGGTCAATAGAACAAAATGCGGACCTGATCAGAGCAATTTGAGGACATGTTCTTTTGGCTCACCTCACCTAGATCCATAAGAAGAACAAAGGGTGCCTACGTTTGGTCGTTTTACTGCCTGAACGTACAAATATTGCAGCTGCAACTACACGTAGGGAAATATATCTTTTCCGTATGTACCTGCGTACCGTTGTGTTCGCAATATTGTATTAGTGCGTATTCAACATTTGACAGCGGCATGGTATTTCGTTAAGAAGGTTAGAGAAGAAAAAGAGCGTGGGGCGCTGACCATGAAATTTCAACAAAAGTACATTTTAAAATAGACTCCAGATCTGGTTTACGGTTGAAACAAAAAGATGATATCAAAAGTCAGTGTTCATATTTGAGAACTGAACCAGAGGTTAGAATGTCTTTACTTATCGAGCGCGTCTCCGGGTGTACCCGTGAATGCAAACTTGCTGTAAGGAGTACTAGAAGTCATTTCCTAGAGGCTTACCAAACAAAATAAACGTAAGTTGTAAATGCCGGTAGTGTTAGTGGAACTTAAGGAATTCAAAAACACACCTGTGTGCGACCCAGTCAACAAACATTTCTCCAGGGTTGATTCATATTTCGCAAATCCAGAAACCAAGTACAAGGATTGTGAAAACTTCTGTGCACAAAACACTTATGTTCAGATGAGACAAAGCAAAAACAAACAGCTGAAATTAACTTGAGTCCTAAAATACCAACAATCAAAATTACAGTACGGTGGCAGTTCTAAAAAATTGAAAGAACCACCTGTCGACGAGTATCGTGAACTATGTCCAGCAATGAAGGAGTTCATCGTTCAGCATTGTAGAAAAAATCTTGTCAACCGAGTTAAAATGGAGTAAGGAAAGTGCATGAGCACACAAGAGTATTGTAAACTGATCTCCCGAGTGGATTGTAAAGTAGATTCATAGCCCATATTTGGATGAATAGAACTCAAAAACAACACCCCCATCCCGATTTCATGGAAAGGAAAATGGATAACTAAAAATCGACCAACCTCGATGTCAGATTCGTCTGACGACTCAAAATCGCTTCCCACTTCGACTTCTTCGCGACTGCCTGAATCACTATCAGCATTTTCGTCGTCATCGACATCTTCATTCTCCTCCTCCTCATCATTATCAGAGTCAGCTTCAATGAATTCTTCATCCATGTTCAACTCGCGCTCCATATCATCGTCCAACTCCATTTCCTTTTCGATTTCTTGCTCCTCTTCGACTTCCTCCTCATCGTCTTCCACATCTTCAGCCTCCAAAGCTTTATTGAATGCCGTCTGTGGGAAGTTGTAAATGTCCTGATAAGTGCCCTTCTTCAACCGTTCCAGCAGTTCCTTTTCAATATGATTGTCTATCTTCGCCGCAATGAGAGCCTTCTCTTCTCTGCGTGCTTCTCTACGTTCGATCTTCCTAGATAGTGGAACAATGAGTTTTTGCCGACGTAACTTCAATTTTCGCATTCGTATTAAATATTGTGTGATCTTAACAAAACGCTGCTTATTCTTTGCAATCATGTATTTTGGCCAAAACACAAGATTTTCATTGATCTGTTGAATGGCCTTTTCGAAATTGCGCGACAATTTTACACGTTCCCACAGTTTGTTGGGCATGTGAGATCGTTCGGCTGTTTTCATGAACAAATAGATGATGCCTTTCTCCTCTCGAACTGTTGCATATTGACTGTTCGCCAAAGGACATGTCCTTCTTGTGCATAGACCGGTTAAATTATATTCATGACGACAGAACGTTCGGGTGTCGGTTCTGCAAAAGAGATTTTAAGTGAATAAGATTCTATTTGAGGAGTTATTTCGGTAAACTTACTTGACTTTGTGCGAGCAAAAGGTTTTGTTGATGATACTCCAAACAACCTGCGAATTTAGTGAAATTTGAATTATTTTTGGGAAGATAATAACGAGAATTTTATTTAAAGAAGTGTACTAAATGATTTCTTACATCGTCGTGTTGCATTTCGCTATTGTTTTTTGATAAATTGTGGAAAAATCACTTAACAGCAATTGAAAAATAAATTTAAAACAAAACACGTGTGGAGCAGAAGACACACCGCAGAATAAGTTGTCAAAAAATAGGGGAAACTAGAGGTGAGGTGAATTTATACTGACAGTGACAGCCCAATTGAATAAGTTAAAGGTGGACTTGCAAGATGTATAGAGAAGAGACGATTTTCGTATCGATTTTGTACTCTATGTTTGCTTTGATTGAGTTTGAGCTCTACAATCGAATAATTCTATTCGCGAGCAACTTCGCCTGAGAACTCTAGTACCTAATAAACACGGTAATTGTTATTACATCGTTGCTGCATTATTCAATCTCCGTACTCATGTACTTGTATTACTTTCTTTAAATTTGTGGTTTCAAATAAAATGTAAAGGACTATTCACATGAGAGCGAACTGCGAATAGGAGAATTGCGAACAAATCAATTTAGCTGTATTTATGAATTGAAAATTGCTATTTTTTCTATCACAATAAACCATTATATTTAATTTATCTAACATCTTGTCTAAGAAAACGTGACTCTCAATTGATTTAAACAGCTAAATTAACAATTAAAGCAATTTTCCCGCGAATTGTAAATTCTTGTCGCGAACTGTCACACTTTATTCACAATCCACACAAAACAGTCGCGATCCACAAACCCGCGAATGAAAAATTCGTTCGTACTTAACCTTTAAAAATGAAACTGATACGCGGGTATCTGCGACCAAAAAAAGATTTCATGTGAATGAAGTGTCAGAAACTACGAATATATTCGCGTGTTCGCAGTTCGCAATTCGCTCTCATGTGAATAGTCCTTAACCATGTTTAGAATACATTCCACAAGTGGAATAACATACTCACGTTTCCCATAGTTAAATTATTGCTGAGAGAATAATTTGTTATCAAACCATTTGGTTGGAAGCAAATAAAAATTTTATTACTTTGTTTTTGTAATATCAACTTTAGGTACGATCGGCGTCCATCCAGTTTTATTACTTTGTTTTCAAGTATATGTTGCTAACATAATTTTATTACGGTTGCATTGCTTACGAAATGTGTTCCTATAATATGTACTATTTATATACGCAGACCTCCAGGTAGATTTTTTTAACGCAATTGTTCTACCTGTTAAGAGCGCGCTGTCGTCTGTAAAAAGCAAAGATAATTATCCTTGGTAAAAAGTACCTATGGATAGGTACCTCTTCCTTATCTCAATTTTACGAAAACTCCACCTTATGTTCTTAAAATAAAAGATAAAAACGGCGCGAATGGTGAGTTTCAAAGTCAATCATCGTCTTTTCGCCCGCGTGCAAGTGTGACAGTCGGCGAAAATTCTGTGATTTGTTTGCAAAAAAAAAGTTAATTAATTTGTTATCCAATCGGTTGTGTTAAATAAAGTTTGGGCTCATTTAAAATGAAGTATATATTATCGCTTGCGGTAAGCATTATACCGCTGCTATCCATAAGCTTTGTAACTATTTTAATACTTCACAAGTTATACGTGAAAATAAGGTGAGTTAACCCAGATCAAGGCCTGTGCGAAATATTTTTTTGTGAATTTTCATCCGCGTTTTTCCTAAATCTATTTATAACATTTGTGCATTTTTTTTTTGTAGATCAAACTTCAAAGTGACGGTGAATTGCTGGTTTTGTAATCAAAATACAAAAGTCCCCTACTTGAAGGCAAATTGTTTTACATGTCCCCAATGTGAGCAATATAATGGTTTCACGAAGGATGGCGATTACAATCGGGAGATTTATCAACAGCTGGACTGCAGTAATTTATCGTTCACCCGAAAGGACGAATATCACCATGATTTGTCGGATTTAAGTGATCAATTTCCAGAGAATGGATTTTGTCAAGTTTGCAATGAAGGACAACGTTTAAAAGTAGAGAAATTGGCGCAATTTGAGCCGAAAAATGAATCTAAATTCGATGCGGAAATTAAGGCATACAAGTAAGTAAAACTAGTTTTTGTAAACCAATGGTTGCTTTGGTGTGACTTCTTCATAAGGGATTTTGCAGCAACGATGGTTAAGACTTGCGTAGAAAAATCGTCTGTTATGGAGGCTCGCTGTCGCCGCATATGAGTTTCTGTTACGTTGATTTTCCCAATCGTCATTTCTAATCAATATCTTCATTTTCATTACAGACTCAAATTGGAAGAACAATACCGCCTCTGTACAACCTGCGATCGTCATCTAAAAAGAGTCCTTCGCGAGAAGAAGAAAATGGTTTTGGGCTCTAAATTTCTGGACTTTATAATCAAAGGAGCCGAAACCTTTAAGCAACCACATTTTGCTCGTCTAAAAAATGCCCAAAAGTTAAAACTAAAACGGAAAATCTCAACATGCCTCGCTATTTTAGCACTGGTCAACGCGCTATGTGTTCTCAGGAGTTTGCCGGATCTTACAAAAAACACATTGACTAGTATATTGGGGGATAAAATCGGGCACTATGCATTTTTGATGATCTCGCATGTCCTAGCCCTGGTCAAGGTGTTCGCTGCATATTCAGAAGCCTTTGGCAATCACCACACTCTTCAAAAGATCGGACTCTTCTTCAAGACTATTACAATGATGATCCTATACTCCATGGGAATGAAATTGCCCCAAGTGGCGGCCCTGAACATGTCGTCGTTGCTAGTGTTGATAAGTCCATTTCTGATGCTCGGCCTCGCTTTTATTCACAATCTAGTGGACACCTTTAAACTGAGTAGATTCACATTTATGCTGACACTGTGGAGTGTCTGCGCTGGCGGTTTGCTTGACTACGAAGAGGTGATTCCATCAAGGGACGTCATTTTGGTAGGATCCGGTTTAATCCGCATGGCATTTTTCTTGATTGAATGGCGAACTCTTTTGTACTTTCAGTTAACCGCGTCGGTGCTTACGGTTTGGCTGTCATTGACGGCCAAGTCCAATGCGAATGCGGCTGAAATTGACGATACCACTAGCAGTTTCCACAAAATTTACTCTGAAGATGGTTTGAGTGATGATGATACTCGTGAGACGATCAGCCTAATTAGCCAAAAACTCAACAGCAGCGGAAATAGTGTAATCAGCGGATGCAGTGGCAGGTCGTTCATGTCGCAGACTCATCGTTTGGCAAGGTCCCCAATCACTTCTTCGGTTCTTAGCTTAAATGGAGTCCAACGCTCGCCGGTTGGTAGGAGTATTGATCAATCGGTGGCAATAAATCGTAATTACGCGGCTTCCATGAGCCACTTCCCATCGAATCGCTCTCTGTTCGCTTCGAATCTGGAGCTCAGTTGCAAACGTCCGCAATCCACATTTGGATCGAATGCAACCTTCAGTTCCCCCTTTGCAATGAATGCCACCATTGCGCCCATCGACAACAAGCAACGCGATGGTAGCTTCCAAGAGTTGAATCGCTCTTCTCGACACTATGCGAATGCGCCACTCGCGTCTCCCTTCTCTGTGTCCAGCAGTGCTGTATACCAGAGGTCTAACCTACTAACCCCCTCTCGCTTTAGTACTAACAGCTTGGCAACTAACAATCCCTCAGCTTCTTGGCTCTCAGGCGGCTATTTCAACAATACACGTGTGGAGGCCAGCCAAAAGCCTATGGCAGATAAGCGTAACTTCTTCTTGGAACACCGCAATGGCATAAACTCCATTCAGGAGAATATATCCCGTGCTTCATCGCATTCGTCGGGCTTTGAGTCTCAATCGAGCGCAACTTTGCGAGAAAACTCCATCTGCCCCGAACACGAGCAGTACCCACAAATGACTAATTCACAATCTGACTGCCACAACGGCTTCTTTCCCATCGACAATAATGACGTCTTTCAACGACCATCCACCCTGAACACTACTTTTCAGCCACCAATGGCTAGCCCAGTTGGATCGCTTTGTGGGTTCTCCTCCGCCCGTTCGCAGATAAACGTAAATCCGACTCTTCAACCGCTGTCGGTGAACTGCAATCAGGACTACTGGAAACCAATGAAGGCAAACCACAGTGCAAACGGCATGTCCAATGCGTTCAACCTCCGCAAAATCAACGAGGATCTGCCACCGATTCAACGTGGCGCTCTGCTAAAGAAGTGGAAGGAGGGTCAGACGCTTTCGTAGGTTTTTCTAAAATAAAAATAAAAAACAAGTTTTTAGTACGTAAGATAAGTTCTAACTATTGTAAATAAGAATAAGGACACAACACAAACGCATTTAAAGTATTCACAAATTTTATTGAAAATAAACCCAACAAAATGTCACTGCCAAGAAAAGAGAGTCTCCAAGTGATTCAAAGACATTTTTTTTTTTTTTTTTTGTAAACTGCTCTGCTGAAATTGTTAAATGCTCATTTTGCAACCACTGCCTGTCTAGAATTTCTGACTGTAACTCGCAAGTTCCTCAGTCGTCAGCAGAGCAGGTTGCAAGATATATTTTATTTTTTGGACTGAAACATATTTTTATTTATTTTTAAAGTAAAGTACGGATAAAAGTAGTTGAATTATTTTTAGTTTAAATTTTTATACTTTTAATGATGCTCAACACAAAAGGACTACAACATCGGAGAATTTATACCACTTGAGTATAGGTTATAGTACTAAAGTAACCGGGTCCCCATGTGTCTTAAGTTAGTTATATCCTAGACCGTAAGTTTATGTTTGTCCCACTGTTCTATTTTGTTTGTTGTTAAAAAAAATAACGCTTACCAAATTAATACACAAAAATAATAATAAAAAAAAAACGCTTTATTTTTAAAGGAAATTGTTTTAATGGTACACGTTTCTTGACACAGGACAGGCGTTTGGACATTATTTAATCAAAACTTGCCGATACAACTATAAAGAAACGTTTAACGTTTTTTTGAACGTAGGCTTTTGCTGGGGTTATGTGTCACTAAGTAGTCCCATCACACTTACCGCTGAACCACGGCTCTCTGCTTAGGTCGTGGAATATCCGGCCCTAGCGAGATATTCGTAGGAACGGAAAATTCTTCGCAACGCATACTCCTTCGGAGGGTCAAATTGCATTTGAGGTATCCAGTTTCGGAAGTGAAATAAACGATTGCGTTGGCGCACCGCACTGCACTCCAAATCGTAAACAAATTCCGCAACCAATTTCTTTCGGAGGATATCGGATGCTAGCTGTCAAAAATTTAAGAAAAAAAAGCTCTTCATCGCACTTATCGCCGAATAACGACCATCACATCAATTTTAAGGAATCCATGGACCTTCATGGATAATTTCAGTTTCAATTAGAAACCGACATAAGCTTTCAGTTAAACTGATATCTAAATGCAAAAATTGAAGCGTGTAACTGAAACTTGAAACTGATGGAATTCTCATTACTTGTCAGTTGAGTTAACAGTTTTTTCCCCTTTTTGGGAGAGGAGAAATACTTTACGCAACATAAGGAGGCCTGTTTGCGTTGACTATCCCCGTTTGTCCGGCTCTTTCCGCATGCCCACGGGGACATACGGACTAAAACTCCTCCCAACCCTGTGGTTTTTGACACACCCGCCTGAGGCCGCTCTTCGCATTACTTCAAGGGGGCTGTAATCATACGCCGTTTCGGGCTCACGTGCTTTCCCGGTATTTTTCTTCTTCTCTTTTCTTTCTTCTGAGAATATCTTCCCCAAACTGGCAAATTTTTCCCCAATTCGAGTCGCTCATAACCATTTTGTTTTCTGGATCGAAGGTACTAATGCTGCTTTCCAGGACTGTGCATTGTGTTTCCCATCTTCTGCAGGCAAAAAACGTGTACTGTGCGTCGTCTGTTGGAGAGTCACCGTACTGGCAGGCTGGGCTATCCTTTTTGCCAATCTTCCGGAGAAAGGCATTGAAATTTCCGTGTCCGGTGAGGAACTGGGTGACGTAGTAGTTGACCTCACCGTGTTTCCGATCGTTCCACTCAGCCAGTTGAGTTACCAGTTAAACTGATGTCTAAATACGTTTCAATTCTATTGTCATTGTTGTGACTGACGCACTTAGTCCTTCGTGAGGTGATATGGCTTCTCTATTCGTATCTTGTTTGTTTTTATAATTGGCGTCACTAGCTGCAGTAGCTCCAAATATACGCTTTTACCATAGATAAATTAATATACAGATGTCTCATCCTAATGTAAAAGAATGCTCTACTTTTTGCGATCGTCCAACAAAGATCGTCCAACAAATGGAAGGTGAAAAGCAAAACCCACCACACCTCATTTGAGAAGGATTGAGTTTCTGTTTCAATGAATGCTACTTTCAGTTGAATTATGACCACAGGCCGAAAAGTATGTATCAGAGACAATACTGAGACCCCCAACTCACAATCCTCTTGCCGCTGGCCCCCTCAGTTTTTTTTCAAATTCGCCATTTTGTCTTCCTATCGGTGTTATGTCTATTTAGAATCCGTGTGACATGTAAAAACATACAAAAAATATAAATTCAATGCTGCCAACCGCTACCAACCATGGGGGAATGTGATAGAGTTCGAGAATACCACATTTTAAGATAACTGAATGCTATTGGTTGGTTATTATAAATTTTTAAAAAACGATTAATATAACTTGTTTAGTTAATAATGCGATCTAAATGAGATGTTTTATATACTAGAAACATATTAGGACAAATATTGTTGTGTATTTT
Organism: Cheilosia urbana; assembly: GCA_946477585.1. Taxonomy (NCBI): domain Eukaryota; kingdom Metazoa; phylum Arthropoda; class Insecta; order Diptera; family Syrphidae; genus Cheilosia; species Cheilosia urbana. The sequence continues at coordinate 8,381,315 of OX297854.1, read as the reverse complement.
CTGCTTTTGAATATCATTAACTTCGATTTGATGTGTACATTTTTCTTAAATAACTGAAGAAAAATTGCCCAAAATGTTTTTATTTTCATACAACCATTCTACAGTAATCATTTTTCATAAATATTTTCAGCAAAAGTGCACTAATTCCTAAAATAAAATACTATTTACACGAAACGAATAATTTCAAATTTAACTGACAAAATTCTATGAACGCTGGAAGCAACTTTGCCGACAGCGGAAGTGGGACACGCAAGGTGCGAGTGTGTTGGTGAGTGACAGTTGTCAATACGAATTTCTATGTAACAATACTAACGCACTTAGCGTGTACCACCCCATAGAAATATAGCTTGTAGGCAAGTAACGGAAAATCGGCCGAAGTTGGGGGTCTCAGTATTGTCTCTGGTATGTATGCGGCGTGCTGCCGTATGGGGTATGGGGCAGGTAAATTTCCTTCCACACTGATAGTGGGTTAAACGGTAAGGAGACAAGGTAATAAGAAAAGGGGAAAGAAAAAAATCGCCTTTATTTCTATAATCTTTCTTTCTTTGGTATTGTCAATGCCTTATGATTGTACGCCGGCGGGGGTGTGTGCCGTGAGGAGATCTTCGGTTATGTAATGCATGATGGTTTTTGTTGGGAAGAGCCGCCGATTTACTTTTGGATTTGTTTTGCTGAAAAAAGTATCTCTTTGCGATATGAACACTTATTTATTTCATTTTGGCGGTACAATTTTAATGTTTTGGTTTGGGTAGGTGCATTCGCATTATTTTTACGGTTTTCATTATTCGATACAAATTTTATGTATGTCAAATTTTATACTTTTATAATTTTCTTTTGAAATTAATTAGGTAATTCATTAATAGGTACCCTATTATAGGTATCAACAATAATATATAATCTGAAAACTGTTCTTTATCACTTACTTATCTTATTTTTCAAAGACATGCTGTTGGGTTTTCTTCTCTGTTATTTATAATAAAGTGGGATAACGAAACGAGAATTCAAACTTTTCAAGTTTCCATGTCTGTCAAAACGCTCTGACTTGACTGGGTCCGACTTTGTATTATGAATCCATTTAAACATTAATAATCGATTAGGTATGTAGTAGGAGAAAATACATACAAAATTTTGAACTCGCGATGTTAATCAATTCTGACATTACGATGATCGAGGAACTCAAAGAAGTGGATCGTAAAATGCTGTCCGTCTGTCTATCTGTCTGCTTGCCTATCTGTGCGTACGCTCCCGAGGCCTAGAGCCTCAGTGGCTGCCATAACTTTGTTATAGCTTCAGATTTGGAGTTTAAGTTCGGGGCGGTTTTTATCATACTAAAAACATTGAATATCAATACTTTTGAAATTTGGACACATGTATCTCGAAAACGATTTATACGATTGTTACAAAAATTAATTTCTAAGTTAATACAAGTAATCATTTCTAACTTAATAGAAAACTCATACAATAGATTTTTGAAAAAATACACTTTTTTTTAATTTGAATTTCTTTTGTTTACCGGAAAACGGCCATACATAACGATTTTAACCAAAATGCATACTTAGAGTAAAATTGATGTTTTCAAAATTATTGTGTCCCTATTCAAAGAAAAACTTATATTTCGAAAACCCAATTTTGATTTTAAAACAAAGTACCTAGGTAATGCTTACATCCCGAAAAGGCTGAGGTTTCCATTACGCGCACTAAGCAAATTCATTTTTTTTATTTTTTTTTTATTTAAATTGACTTATTCTAAGATGAATTTTTCTGAGGAAACTTTTTTTTCTATTTTTTTTTTTTTATTTTTAAAGTTTTCAGTTTTCACTGAAAAGTGCATGTATACAAACTACACAAATGGACTTCCATCGCCCATTACGCAATGTTTTTCTTCTGACTTTCGACTACTCACGATTACAATGAAAGTTCCACTCAACTACCGGACAGACGTCAGGTCAGAAATGCACTGCACGCACACACACACATACACAGTACACATAAAATTCCTTTGGCAAACAAGTTTTATGCGAGAAACAGATTAACACAGCGACAGCAACAGCGAGTTTAGGATTAGCTCTAACGTTGACGTCGCTGTCGATGTTGCTGTGCTAATGTGTTCAAAGTAATTAAAATACATTGGTTCTAAAAAGTTGTCAAAATTGCTGTTGCTGTGTTAATCTGTTCTCGCATTAGAATTCGCTTTCGGGAGGTAGGTATATCTCCAGAGGAATAATACCTGTGGAGTAACGGCAGCATTTTCTTTGGACTAGGTTCAAAAATGACTAGAAACCGACGGCATTTTGACAAATTGTGTTAAGTAACATGGATTGCGCTGCAATCGCTCATTAGTCCTTTGTTCCGTCTATTCATTTGTGTTGTATGTTTTGTATAAAACCCAAGGAAAGTCAAACAAAATTAAAAATCTTTTTATTAAAGAACTTTTACTAGGTATCGAATATTGGGGACGTTCGGATTCATAGTTTATGTAAAACGTCAACTAGATTGGTCGTGACTAGGAATCCGAACGCGTTGACTGAGCAAGTTGAATTGTTTTTGTATTCTCGCGGTCAGCGTTGCCTTTGTTTGATTTGCCCTTTTTTATTCGGAAAAGACCCCTCATAATTTTTTCAAAAATTGATATTTTCAAATAAGTACATTTAAAATGTAGCACGGTTGCCTATCACAACTATATTACACTGTTATGCGAACTAATGGTTGTTAAATATCGTGCGAAAATTCGAAATTTGCAGAGTACGTTTAGAAATGGCACCCTTTTCTCTCACTGGCCCTTTTTTCGACACCTCAGAATTCTGCCACGGCCACTCTGTTTATTTTAAATCTGACTCTTCGAAATGTCAACTGAGTATGCAGGCAGGATTTTCCTGACTAGATTTGTCGGCTTCCCCTCCATAAACGTCAACTGCAAAAACTAATCACGTGACCACTCCGGGCCAATCAAAACTGAATGACATCTAGTCAGACAGCTTGTCAACTTACTAAACTATGAATCCGAACGTCCCCATTATAAATGTACAAAATAGTTGTATATTTCGTCGTGTATAATATTAGAAAAGTTAAATATATAAAAACTTCACATAGAAAAAACCTTAACCGAACTTCGTTCCTTTCATATCAATTTACCTAATCTTACAATTCACTTATAATCCTTACTTTAGCGCTTATAACTAGGCCGGAGTGTTGTTTAATCGTTCGTAACAGTCGCTTAATTTTGCTTTCAATTTAATTTGTTCTTATAAATGTTTTATCAAGTATAGATTTTATTTTATAAATCTATGTATACCACATTGTTTAGTTAATACAATTCTTATTATTTAATTTGATTAACGGCTTTTGTATTGCTTACGTAATATTCTCCTCGTATACACACTTGTATAATATATATACCAGCTATGAATGGAGCAGCATCAAAAATTGAAAAACAATACAAAGTAAAAGTAACAGAAAAGAAGGAATTTAATGACGAAAATTAACGCTTAACTTTTAAATGTAATGTAACTTTTGGGCACAATTGCATTGTGAAATGTATATCAACACGTATGACAGCTAATGGACTAGCCGCAAGTCAGACTAATCATCTTAACATGCACTTGAGCTCTAGCCATTCGTGGTAGATGTCAGTATTTTTTTTTTAAATCCATACTGATCTTGCCACCGCTTGTAAATGAATTTTATGTGGTATTCGTTTGGGCTTCTTCAGATTCGCTCTCAGATTTCAGATTTTGTTTGGGTAATCGAACATAAAAACGTCACTTGCTCTTTTTTGTGATAATATTCGTGCGATTCGAATATGTGTAGCCTTCAACACTTTTCAAAACGTTTTCCATTCACTGGTTAAATTTTAAATTAAAACATTCGAAATTTGCGTCTCGATTGATTTTTAAATATTTATAAATAACCCGATGCAATGCCTTTCTTTGCTGTAGAACAGAATTCACGAAAACCTAAACGCCCTCCACCAGTTGTCAAACTCAAACGCACTTGTGTTGGTAAATCTGAGAAAATATCTAGATTCGCTAAAGTGCTCTAAAATCTGAAAAAGATTGTTTTTTTTTTTTGTACCAAACGAACATAAAAACTGCTCTGAGAGCAAAAAAAAGTGCTCTGAGAGCGTCCAATCGAATACCACATTAGAAACCACTTATCATGTGATTTCCACGCCCCGCTGTTAATTAGCAAAATAAAAACACTTTTGCCAATTGCTGTTTTCCGGTGAGAAGAGGTACCAACGTAACGAGGCATTGAATGAATCCCTTAGGAACAAGGTAAGTGAAAAAGAGCCTACCTTAGGCCAAGGCCACGCGCTGAGCGGCAGAGCGGCGCCGCTCAGCTTTCAACTCTGTTCTATTATTTTAGTGTAGTGCTGAGTGGCAAGAAATCACCATGCAAAAATTAACACTGAAACTTTAATTTCAGAAGTTCAAAGCCGTTCTGCATTGTGGTATTTTTTGAAATTTACCTTAATGTTAAAACAAGCCTCTGCTCGGCAGAAATTGCTTTCTTTCGTTTTGTAATTTTGTTACGAACCTTTTCTACCAGCAAATCAAACGATTGTATTGACATTGACATACGTGATATTGAATGAATCCGTCTTCATGTTTTCGGAGATTGTTATACGAATGGTGGAATTCGCCATAACTTGATCTTTTCCGGTTTATTGGATGAACACCAAATCTTCTTTTTTTTTAAACTTAAAATAATTCTGTAAATGTTGAAGCGACTTTCTTGTAAAAGACTGCGGAGAGCAACACTCGACAACATTTTCACAACTAATCAATCAAAAATTGCCGCTTAGTAAATGGCCACTTGCCGCTTATGATTGCCGCTTAGCTTTTCGCCGCTCTGCCGCTTGCCGCTCAGCGCGTGCCCTTGGCCTTAGGGCGTCTAGTGACAAACAACTGAAAGAGGAACATGAAGAGAATCCCATACATTTTCCAACAGAAACAGAACCAGCTACAGAATACCAGCCCTATTCTGCTATTCATCGGGGGGAATTTTTCTTCAATTTTCACTGAACACTATTCTACTATTCATTCGAATTGAATTTGGATTCATCTCGTCAATGTCGGCAATACTGCGTGGTATTCTCTTATTCACGTGAACGCATACATCCTATACAATTCAGATCCGCATGTCAAATGATGCGGATTTGAAAGTAAATGGATCGTTTTTCTGGTTGGTGGTTGATAAAATGTAAGTAAAAACTAATTTATTGCGGGATTATTTGCTTATGAACAAAGATTATTCATTTTTATTGGTAGAACAACAAACAGAGACCAATTTAAAGCATAATTTCCACAATGAATATCCATATCTGTTTGTTTATATTTTTTGTTTTTAGTTAACCAAAATACTTTATCCAACTTCCAAAGATTGTCATAAATAGAGATTCAATTGATTACATTTATTTCAATTTCAAAAATAAACTTCTAATGATTTTCACATGAACACGTGCTAACTTGAATGTCAAATTGGTTTGGATAATGTAGTTTACCCGATGGAAAGCAGAATGGAAAGGCAGAGTCAAAGGGAATCGAGTGGGTGAATCGAATGTACGATTCACGTGAATAGCAGAATAGGGTTGTAGATCTTCTTTTTCTTGTAACAAGAGAGTTTAGTGGCAGAAGCAGATCTAGAACAGCTGTTTAGAACAGAAGATAGATTAGAAGGTTTTTTTTTAATTATCGGTTAGTTTTTTTTATTTGTTCTGCATCAACTATTTGCCGTCGTTCACCTTCAAACGCACTAGAAACAATACAAATGGCCATGTTTGCATGAGTGATTTCAACGCCGCAAAGATGACGATTGCGTTCTTACTAATAAAAAACAAAATAACTCGGAAATAATCCATGCAACAAAATAAAAAATAAAACTAAAAAAAGGTTTGTTTGGTGTTTTTTTTTTACAAAATACTTTTGTTTTTATTAATATTACATAAGGGTTCCTTCTGGTTGCCGTCGGAATTTGCTGCTTTCATTACCCGTTCTACGAATCATTTAGATTTGTATTTGAAACATACAACTTTGTTTTTTTTTCTTTTCTTAGACTTTATTGTTGTTGTTTTCATTACTTTCAATAAAATAATACAATAAAAATAAAGTTTACTTTTTTAAATATTATATTTAAAAAAAATAATACTTGGGCGTTAAAATGCATTGAACAAATGTATAAAAAGAAAAATATTTAAAATCCTTAACATGTTTACTTTAGTTTAGCTTTAACGAATGACATAAGCAGAGTAAGGATTTTTTTTACTTGTAACATGGCCAAAAACAAAAAAAAAATCTAAAACATATCTTTATTTTTAATAGAAAAAATGCATCGGTATATAATTTATCCATACTGCTACATGCTGTTAAGTTTATTTTCATGTTCTACTTTTAATATAATAATAATTATGTAATAAGAGGAAAAAAGTACATATATAGAGAACTATACAGAATATATTCACTACCCTATCTTCAGAGTAAACAAAAACGAGAAATAAGCAAAAAAGGGAAGAAGAGAAACAACATATAAATGACCATAATACATAATAAAAATAATAATAGTTAAAAATTCCCCAACTCTAAGAATAAACAATTAAAAACAAACACTATCTTAACAGAATGACATTTTTTTTAAGGTAGTTATATTTTTGTATTCTATTATTCTGCGTATTTTATTATATTTTTGTTTAATCCGATGTTCCTTTATTTTATTTCGTTTGTAGTTTTGTACAGAGAATTGTTTTGTTTTTCGTTTCTTTTTTTATTATTTTACATTGCTGCTGATTTTTATTCATTCGAAGGCCATCAATTGATAAGTTTTTCTTTGTATAAGAACATTATATAAAAATTGTTTATATAAAAAAAAAACGTCTATTGTTCCACTCAGGTTTAGTTTTAGTCTTTTATTTTGTATATGCAAATGTATGTTTGAATCCTTATACATTCCGATAAAGAAGTTAACAAAAGTTGATTGTAATACAAAAAATTGTAAGAAGAAGAATACATATTTAAATAAACAAAAAAGGAAATATTTAAGAATAATAGAAACAAACAAATTTCCTTATACAGCAAACAAAGCGTAGGAAGTTGTATTTTACTTTGTTAATATTGTTTTGTTTTACTTTTTATACTGTTTGTTAGTTTCACCGACTTTTTCTTAGTTTTTAGTAATTAAATAAAAAAAATATATTTACTTGTATATATATTTTCGACTACCAATTTAACTTTCTTTCTATTTCTTTATAACTGGACGACTGCAATGGCGTTTATTGGTGTTCACTTTAATTGTTTTAATTGTTTGTGTTGCTGGTCTGATTGTTTTCCTTTTGCTTGTGTTAAAAATGTTTCTTTTTGTGGGTGTTGGTGGTGGTGGTGATTTAAGCACTTTACATATTTTCAAACTGATCGACACGACGTTTCGTGTTGCCCTTTCGGATTTCTCGGAGTGTCTTGTATTTGTCACGGCCTTGACGCACGTTCTCACGATGGATTTTATCGTTAAGTGTCTCCTTAGTATCGTCACGAGAGTGTGCCAAATCTTGTTTCAGAAGCTGCAATGAAATTGAGTAAGAAATTGAGTTTAATGTTTGTAAATAGATGAAATATAAAAGAGCGTGAAAATCGCCAGCAGCAAAAGGGAACATTTTTGAAGAGGGTATCAATTTGGTGTGAGACTACTTGAACAGAAACTTTCCGATAGAAGTATTGAAAAAACATTTCGGTACTCAAACGGCAACCTGAACTGGTAGTCAAATTTACTGATCCACAGTTTATTTCTTTAAATGAATCAGGTACTCCAAAGTGTTTCAACTAAGTGCCCATATATTTCAGACTTACCTTCAATTGATCATGAAGTCTCTCGTTGCGTTCGGCTAACGTGCGCCTATCCTCAACGGGATCGTTGATGTGTTCATCTGTGTCCAAGTCTCGTGACACATCACCGCCAACATCACCATTGGCCAATTCCTCTTCATTATCATTTTCATCCTCAGCAACATGATGATGTTGTGGTGTGGTCGATGCTGCCAACAAAGCTGCAGCAGCTTCGGCCTGAAAAAAAAGGAAAATATCTCAATTAATTCAAATGCACTGTGCAGATCCAACCCGGCTTTACATACCTGCCTAAGTCTGGCCTCCTCGACTTCAGCTTGCAGACGCCGTGTCTCATCGTCCTTGGCATTGACCTCTTCTTGAATTCGGAACACTTCAGCCTGTTTGGCTTGGATTTCTTCTTCGAGTTTGAGTTTCTCAGTTTGTTCCATATGTTTGGCCTCTTCGAGACGTTGCAACATCGATTGTAGCTCCTTCTGGTGGAGTTCGAGCTCGTCCTTTGCCGCTTGCAACTGTTTGAGTTGCTCTTCCAGACGACGAATCATCTCTTGTGCCTCCATGAGGTCTTTTTGTGAGCGTTCCATCTCCTCTTGCATTTGTTTGAGACGATCCTCATACTCCTGCTGTTTCTTTTCGGCACGTTCACGTGCTGCCAACGCCAGTTGGAGTTTCTCACTGTGAAAACAAACACAAAATAATAACAAAGACCGATGTTGGTACATCTACTGCATTTACCGTTCCTGTTGCTTGGCATTCTTCTCCTCTCTGGCTTGTGCTTTCATCTGCTGAACATCAATTGTGTCTGGCTTACGTCTGCGCATATACAACTCGTGGTTGCCCATGCATAAGGCCAAAATTCTCTTATTGATCCTGACGCGCGGCGCAAAGAAAACAAAGTCTGGTGCTTTCTTGTCAATTGGCTTGATGATGAAGCGCTTTTCCGAGAACGAAATGTTCCTGATTTCCGACCATGGGAAGCCAATTTTCGGGGTCAATTTGTCATCCTGTTCGTAGATATTCAAACCCAACGCATCGACACCCAACCACAAATCGGTGCCTTTCTTGTTGCGGATTTCGAAGTAATTCACTCCGTACATTTCCAAATCCTGAGCAATCTTCAGATACTCCATCATGGCGTCTTCGCGCAGCATTCCGCGGTGCTCTTGCCACCAAGTCATTATCGACGCCTCCCATTCGTCCTTGGACATTTTATGCTGGTCAATGACACGTTGCGGAAGAAGACGGTCGTTTGATAGGAAGCCAGCGGTATGGGTGCTCTTATTGTGATCACCATGGCGTGCCTGGACGGCATACGAGGCCAACAGAACTGATGTCTCTGGCGGGCAATAAATTTCATCGGATAATATGGCATTCTTTACTTGCAAATAGAACAGGCGCAGAGTAATATCTTGGATGAGCTCTTCGGCTACATCCTCCGGATAGAATTTGGCTCTGAAGCGGAACTGTAGGGGATCCTCTTTCTTTACATCTTGATTCATTACCTAGAACGAAAAACTACAGTTAGAACTATTCAATTTAAGACACAAAAGCTTGGGGAAATGGAAATCGTGCAAAAACACTAAAAAAAACTTTACCCATGTGGAGAACGGCATCGATCCTGTCTGTTAAGACAACGGAAGCGTGATGGGGAAAATAAATTTAAATCATGTAACAGTTTTTTTTTTTTTTTTTTTTTTTTAAATCATATCAAAAGCTCTACAATAGCCTAGCGCGTTTGGTCTCTACTTCTAGTAGCAGGGTTTTGTGGTGCGGTGGACGTTTCACGTCATCTTACCATATCCTCGGTGTCTGTGTCGTCATCGACTTCGGGGTGATCGTCGTTTGTTTTCTTATCCACATACTTTTTGACACGTCTCAGATATTTAATGGTCTTTAGGACCGCGCTATCTGGCTGCTTGTAATTGTATAATAAACAACAGGTTCTTAACATCTCTTTCGACTTGGCATCAGGTTTTTATGAGGCGGTGCGGACAGGGATGAATAATGAGCAGACATTTTTATGAAATGAGGTGCTTGGGACAAGCACTTGATAATATATATGCTGTGTTCCGGAGCAAGACAACCAAAACAGTGTTTAATAATAGGGAACATGGAAACATTTGTTGTTCTAAAACAAAGGATTCTCGCATCAACAGTCGTAATAGGAGGATCCTTAAAAAATGTTGAATATTTCTGCTATATTTCTATGGCTACTCATAGCAGCATTTGGGTTTAACGAAATTGGAAATTGTAGTGCAGCGAAGAAGAACACCTCAAAAGTCTCGGTTATGCACAGGAAATGTAAAAATCGAATTGTTTCAAAATATGTCTCGCTTGGTTGACGATCAACTGGCGAAGTCATTCGGCAACAAGCTCCTCTCAATGTGCAACATGGACCTTATCAAATTATTGCAACTCATGGAGGAATTAACGCAATGAAATATGTACGTTTTGGAGCTGAGCGGGTTGTGCCGAGCATTTACAAGTTCGGTTTTGAGCTGCTAGTTGCCAAGACGTGATATCGAACAGGGACATCGTAATAAAAGTGCAACAGATTCTTCTAAGCTTCTGTAAAAATATCGCCAAGACAATACATATGCCGTGCGACAGCACCTAAAGCAAGAGAGTATACTTTTCTTATCTAAGGTCATATTGCAACATCTATTAAAAGTCCGATTCCTAACTTGATGTACTGATGATGTGTCAGAGATTCTATTACCAAAATAAATCATTCCTGGATAATGTAAGTAACGATTGTGCTAATAGCCAACCAGGCCAAACACTTTGCCTATTTATCCTTACCTTTTTGTATAATTTGATCCATGTCAAGTCACCCCTCGAGTCGGTATATTGCAATCCAAAGAACCATACTTCACGTAGGCCAATTGTTTTAACAACTTGATCGAACAGCTGCTTGCCGGTGGTAGTGGTCTGTATGGCGAACTCCAGTTCGGCATCCATTGTGGTAACTCTGACATTTAGCTGCAAAAAATAATATCAAAAGAAGTACTATTTAGTATACTGTAGAAGTAAATAATTTTTGTTAATTTATTAATAGAAACGACTCTGTGATGGAGTGGATGCTATCTTGGGTGTGGTAGCTGCTGCTGCGTATTGACCAAACGTGGAGAAGACAACTTTCTTAGTTCACCATCAATTGTCGTCGACGTCTTTTTCTAGAAAGTCAGTCACGCTTGGTTGGCACGTGATAGGGAATTGTACCAGAGGTGGGTATGGGTACATATGTTTGCTATTTCTAATGAGACAACACAAACAAAAAAACGCGCATTTATTGGTAATGAAGTGGATTTTGTAATTATACCAGTTTGTGACAAAAATAACCGCAGTCACCTATGCTAGGCTACACGTACATAATATACTGATAAGTTCTCGTACTGTTGGCAAATCCAATTAGCATTTGGGGTTAATGTTTTCAAAAAAAGAAAACTAACATAGCCACGGCATTGGGAAGCCATAATAAAGTCTATATACGCCACATCAATCGTACAAAGGCAAAAAAAAGCCGGCGTCGGTGGTGATTATAGTACCAAGTGACAGATTTAACGATAAAATTCTGCAGAAAGGGTATAGCACGTGAATTGCATTTGATTGTGCAAATAAAAAGAGACCGCCCGCGAAAATATTCATTCAAGTGGATGGTTTGGATATGGTTTTCAATGAGTTTAACATATATGTAGGTATTCAGATCATTTATATGAAGAATGCCAAAGCAGACAATAAAGTGCACGACTGGGTCGAACAAAACTTTCTAGTTCGTTAAAAATTTTGTTGGTTGTTTTCTTATTTTATTAGATAGGTAGGTCAAGATCTGAGAAGCGATGCTAGGTATAAGAAACGGTTCGTGAAATATAGAAAAAGGAATAAATAGTGTTAAATAAAATTCACTTTTAGTTTTTAAACGTTGAAGGTCTAGAACCAGACAATTGCCGCAAGTTCTTGTCAGGGAGCTATAAACGCCTATTGTTCTATTTTATAACTTTTATACTTTACAAGTTTTTGAGTACGAGAACAAGTGCAGTAGGAGTTTCTGATTTTTTATCTGTTTGGGGATGATTTTTTTTTTTTTTTTGACTGGAATAGATTAATGACGCTGGTTTAAGTTGTCAATTAAAAAACCGTTTTCTTCGAATTTTTGAGCAAAACTAAATACGGGATCTTATTTAGAATACTGATATTATCTTAAATATGTATTTTGATCAAAATCGTTTGGGCGGTTTTTGTAAGATTTTGCAGACAAAACAGTACCGAATATTGCAATGTTTAGTTTGAAAAATACTACTTGTTAACTATATAGCTAAAAACCGATTATGAGTTATTGTTCGGGATATAAACATTACATGGTTTTTAAAGTTTTATCGAAATCAAAAATGGGGTTTTCGAGATATGAGCAGTTTTTAAAATAAGCGTTCTCGGTGGTTCGAATTGAAAGTTAAGGACCCAATAATTTTAAGAACATCAATTTTACTCTAAATTTGCATTTTGGTCAAAATCGTTGTTGCCTTTTTCAGGTAAACTAAGAAAAATTAGGTAAATTTTTTCAAAAATCGATTTTACGACAATACAGAGAAAAACTGAGTTTGGCATTAAATTAGAAATGAACATATTACCCTAGAAATTCATTTTTGTTACAATCTCATAGACCGTTTTCGAGATGTCCAAATTTAAAAAGTACCGTTATTCAAATTTTTAGCCAAAAACTGGGTATGCGGTCATGGTAGCCTCACCTACTTAAGCTTAAATATCAATTTTGGTTGAAATCGTTAGAGCCATTTTCGAACAAATCAAACTGGTACGAAAATTTTATATGGGAAGTACCATGTATATTGAGGTTACCTAAAAAAAAAAAAAAACGGGTGCGAACAGTAAGCCCACAAACTCCGAATCCGAAGTTTAAAGAAAACCGGGCAGCTGTTTAGGCTTGTAGGCCTGTGGAAGGACGGACAGACAGACAGACGGACAGTCAACCCACTTTTTTGAGTTCGTCTATCATCGTAGTGTCAGAATTGATTAACATCTCGAGTTCGTAATTTTGTAGGAAAATAATATCTTTCTCTTACTACTGTAATGCAGAAAGTTAAAAAGTTAAAAAGAGTGCAGAAGTTTGTTATACTAGAAAATGTATGGGAAAGTCAAGCATTTAAAAAGGGCCTAGCATACCTACTTGCTTACCTAGTAATAGATAACGATTTACCCGGTGAAATAGCAGAGGGACACAATAACAGCACTCATATACCCGAAGTGTGTTACTCTGACATTCCATAACTAAGCGGAAGACGTAACCCATTCAAGAAATGAACGAAGCAATAATCATTTTTGTAAGACATTCAACCTACAATATGTGCAAGGTGCCACTGTGCCATTAAAATTGATTGATTTGAATCAATTCTAAAAGAGAATATGGACTGCAAAAGTCCATGAATGAAATACGCTCCTTGAACAGAAAGTATTTTATGCAGAGGTTTACTACTTTTGCCATCAGTGTTTGAACAGTAAATAAGATTACCAGAAAATATGCACTATGCAGTGATCCGGAAAAGAAACTTGACGCATTATGTGTTGATGTTGACATATAATGAGCAGTTAACTATTTAAGTTAGATTAAGACATTCGAGTGAGAAATTAAAGTTAGTAGACTCTTCGGTTGGGTGATCTTGATATTCCAATCAAAAGGCTTTAGGTTTGCAAGTCCTGGCTTCTCTAAAATGTATACATTACTGTCCAACAAGCGATCCAGCCTGTTAGGAACTTATTGTTAGACTTAAATCGTTTGAACTGAAATATTTGTTTACTGGCCAAAACCAGTAACAGTTAAATGTATAAAAAATAAATAGATAACGCAATAGGTACATATGGGGCGGTATTCCTGAAAGCACTCTTCTTTCTTTTCTTTTGTTGTCGAATGCTGTTCTAAGTTGAGACGATCTATAAACCTACCATATCGAAATAGAAATCTTAAGGATAAGTGTCACTGTCCTACTCAAACTCACAGCTGCCTAATTTTATGATTAGCACTTTAGTTGACAAATTTAAAATCACTTGAATATTATCAGCGTTTGCCCGTATGTCCTTCTGTATTCATACATACAACTTTGTCCCCGTTTTCACAATGTTCTTTATGGTAATACAAAAAGAACTAAGTGTATTTCCTTTGTCTGCTCTTTTCATTTTAATTTTAATTTTAATTTTAACATCTCTTGGGTTTTTAGTTGTTGATTTTGCACCTTTTCTGTCCCAACACATAACTAACCGTTTTTTGTTTTAAACTTCCGCTGTGACGTATTCGAATCCGATTATCGGAAACAACCATTTTGAAAATAAATGTTCGTTAAAATGTATCCACGAATTTGAGTTGTATTCACTGACCGACCGTACTGTTGGTAATTCTCTGACATACTAAAGTGAGGACGCTAGCATTTTTACGGTTTTTGTACGTTCCGCATTCTCGTTTACCTGGACTTTTTACACCCTCCTCCCAGGGCTTGTGCTAGTGGTGGTGTTTTTGTTTTTCTTTATCTAATAAACCCAATGGCCCAGTGACAGCCTCACACACCCTCCATCGCTCTGGTAATGACTCAGACAGAAAGAACATACAGATTAAAGTCCGTGTTTGTGGTAAGTGAAGAGACAGTGTAGAAACTAGGTTCTGTTTTGGTTCCCTGACTTTAAAATTAGCACGCAGTTTGAGAATGAATGATTGTAGAACTTGTAGAGGATTCGGGTAGTCAACGTGCGTTTGGCGGTGCTGTAACCATTGGGTATTGATTGCTAAGCTAGCTTACATGAGTGACTAATGCTACAATGTTGAACACATGAGTACAAGTTTTATTTTAGCGGTGATCTATTTTAATGTGGTATAGTTGTTTGACCCAAATTCATATATGTAAACACGGTGGTACGTATGTTAGTATATAAGAACTTAAGATTAACGGAATATAAAACAGAGATAGATATGGACGCCATATTTAGGGAGTGGCAATGCCTTAGTTTTTTACAGGTTAAAAGAACTCTTATTAAAAGAGTTCGACAAGCTCTTGTATAGACTTCAACTTACAAAGTTAACCATGTAAATCTGCTTCAGAAAATAAGATATTTATAGTGTGTAAACATAGGTTAGGTATTATATTGCCCGCGATCCACTGGCCGCTAGATGAATAGCGGCATGTCAAACTATCAGCCCTATTGCGAAGATCAACTATCAATCGGTTGACGATTGACAAATTTATCAATTAAAATTGATGTTGGTATTGCGAAAAACGATTGATAAAAATATAACCTATTGTGAACATAAAAATAAAGTTATTGTGAATGAAAACTCAACTTTGACAGTTCTAAAATATTTTTGATTTGTAGAGTGATTGCTACGATTCTTGCAAACAATTTAATTAAACAATAATTACGAGTGTTAAATCTGTGAAATTTATTGAAAATCATGTCATCGGTGGAATTATTTTTTGATGATGACGAAGACGAGACAGAGTAAGCGGAATTGGCTGCTATACGGAGGAGTTTGCGAAATACATCTAATCCCTTGGTACTGGAAAACCGAAGGTAGCTAATTTCATTTCCAAGGAATGATTTTGGGGTGTATTCGTTTATTTTTTTGAAGATATTGGCCCCAAACTTAAACCGATTAATTGCAGCTCTGCTTGGTCTTGCGCAGTCAACAGCAACAACAGTGTCCCTTATTCTAAGTGAACTGCTAAACGCGTTATGGAAAATTACATGTGCCCAAAATGGATAAAATACATTACACATAGGAAGAAATATCTATATATATATCTAGACTCTAATAAATAAGAACAATAACAATTAAAAACGTTGTTCTCCAACATTTTCTTTTAAGAGTCGTCCTTATCAACACCGAAATTGCGATTGATAGAAAAATTGACAACTACCAATAAAATTGTTCAAGATTGACATTCACAATACCGATTTGTCAACCGACAATTGCTGCACGTTCACAGTCGATCAACACTTAATTGATAATTGATCTTCGCAATACCATTTAAAGAAATTTATTGATAAGTATCAACTATCAATTGATAGTTGATCTTCGCAATAGGGCTGTATATATAAAAAAAACTGACATTTCACAAAAAGTGGTAAACATCTAGCGGAAATGGTGAAATGACAATTTTTTTATATGGACTTTGACATGGCCGCTACTCATCTAGCGGGCAGTGGAACGCGGGCATTATGTCACACACTATAAAAGGTGCCAATTTTAAAACATTTATCTTCTGTGCGCTCACTCCCCCACAGAAGATAAAGACGATGCTACCAAAGAATGTTTCTACGAGCTCCTCGACAAAACATATGAGCAATGTCCTAAGCATGACGTTAAAATCGTCTTGGGTGATTTTAACGCCAAAATAGGAAAGGAGGACATCTTTGGTAGCACAATCGGAAAACATAGCCTACACGACACCACGTTTGGAAACGGACTTAGGCTGATTGATTTTGCTGCGGGACGTAATGTTACCATAGCTAGCTCACGGTTTCCTCACCTCAATATCCACAAAGGAACATGGCGGTCACCTGATCATCAAACCGTCAACCAAATTGATCACGTTGCGATCGACGCAAGGCACTCCTCCAGTATTCTAGATGTCCGAACTTTCCGAGCGGCCAACATAGACTCGGACCACTACCTTGTTGTAGCCAAGGTACGGATGCGGATATCCCAGACGCCACAACAACGAGAAAACACTGTGAGGAGATTTAACGTTGGACGACTACAAACGCAACAAACCGCCAGAACCTTTGCCGATCGCGTATCCCTCAACCTCTCGAGAAGTCCTATGCTGCCAGCATCAAGTGCCGAAGACCAGTGGCGCCGATGCCAAGAAGCCATCAAAACCGCCGCAACTGATGTGCTCGGTTTCACCAGCCCACCCCCTCGAAACCCCTGGTTTGACGAAGAGTGCCGGCAAGTACATGCAGCAAAACAAAGTGCATACGAAGCGTCGCTGCATAGAAGGACGAGAGCAGCTCGTCAGCTCTACGAGCAAAAAAGGAGGGAAGAACATCGGCTTCTCCGGAGAAAAAAGAGAGAGTATGAGAAGCGCGCGATCGAGGATATAGAGAGGTGTTACTCCAGGAACAATGTTCGGAAGTTTTACCAAAAGGTAAAAAGAACGTGTCATGCCAACAAGACCCGAACGGAGACCTGTAGAGACGAACAAGGAAACCTTGTAGTAGAGTCACAGTCGGTGCTGAGGACATGGAAAAACCATTTCTGCAGACTGTTAAACGGCGAAGACGACACAAATTCCGCTATTAGGCAGAACGAACCATTCAACCTGGACGATGACAGCCAAGATTTCCGTCCACCTGACCAAAATGAAGTGAGGATAGCAATATCTAAGCTTAAATCCAACAAGGCTGCTGGTCCAGACGGCTTACCTGCCGAGCTCTTCAAGGCAGCCGGAGATGACTTGGTAGAGTGCATACACCAACTCATCTCCAAGATTTGGTTAGAGGAAAGTATGCCTGATGAATGGAACCTCAGCATTGTTTGCCCGATCCACAAGAAAGGAGACCCTCTAAACTGCGCCAACTACAGAGGCATCAGTCTCCTTAGCATCGCATATAAGATCCTATCTGCCGTACTGTGCGAACGCCTAAAACCATATGTCAACGAACTGATTGGACCCTATCAGTGCGGTTTTAGGCCCGGTAAGTCCACAACAGACCAAATATTCACACTACGGCAGATCCTGGAAAAAACTCAAGAAGTCCAGATCGATACTCACCATCTTTTTATCGATTTTAAGGCCGCATATGACAGCATTTATAGAGACGAGCTATACAGAGCCATGTCTAGTTTTGACATCCCTGCCAAACTTGTCAGATTGTGCAGAATGACGATGGAGAACGCTCGCTGCTCCATAAAGGTCGGAAACAATCTCACTGAGACCTTTGATGTCAAAAAAGGATTTAGACAAGGTGACGCGCTGTCATGTAACTTTTTCAACATCATTCTTGAGAAGATTGTGCGAAACTCACAAGCCAACACCAGAGGCACAATTTTCTACAAGTCTGTGCAACTACTTGCATACGCTGACGACATCGACATCATTGGCAGAACACAGCGAGCTGTCACTGGTGCGTTTGCAAGTATCAGTACAGAAGCGGCAAAAATGGGTTTGATGGTGAATGAGGGCAAAACAAAATATATGCTGTCAACAAGAAGGGACACACAACATCGACGAATCGGGCAGAACGTCACGATAGACAGCTATAACTTTGAGGTAGTTAGGGACTTTGTCTACCTCGGCTCCGCTATTAACTCTGAAAATGACATCACCTCAGAAATCAAGCGAAGAATCACACTTGCCAACCACTGTTTCTTTGGCCTAAGACGGCAATTGATTAGTAAGGCCTTGTCAAGAAGCACTAAGGAGATTCTATATAAGTCATCATCCCTGTCCTGCTTTATGGTGCAGAAGCATCGACCCTAGCAAAAATGGATGAGGATCTTCTTGGTCGCTTCGAACGCAAAATTCTTCGAGTGATTTTTGGTCCCGTTTGCGTTGACGGGTTTTGGAGGAGAAGATTTAACAGCGAACTCTACGAGCTGTACAGCGAAATCGACCTGGTCAGAAAAGTACGCATTAGTCGTCTAAGATGGTTAGGACATGTAGAGCGAATGGACACCAACGCTCCGGCCCGGAGAGTCTTCGATTCCAACCCGGAGGGACAACGCAGCGCGGCGCGCGCAAGTGGAAGGGGACCTCAACCAACTTGGAGTGCGCAACTGGAGGCAGTTAGCCAAAGATCGCGCTAACTGGAGAGGCGTATTGGTTGAGGCCCAGGTCAACCCCGGACTGTAGCGCCACCTAAGTAAGTAAGTAAATTTTAAAACACTCTGCCGCTATATTGAGGTTAGATCTGCTCTCACTTTTTTTCAAGCAGTTACCTAAAATATCTTATTAGGTACATGGACATTAAATTCAATTGTTCTTTCAATAAAGTGACAACAAGTAAGTTTTACCGGAAAGGTTAAGAAACTAAATGATAAATGATAATTGACGCACGGTAAACACCAAATCTATAAGTCGGTTGGTATTTTATTTGAATGCTCTCGTCTCTAACTTACAATGTTGACAAGATCGGGTATGTTCAAGACAATTGTAAGTAAACCTAATAACTCTAACTTTCAGCGTACAATGTCAGTTAACAGTTAGTAACATGAATACTGTAGTTGTAGTTCGCAGAAGTCTTTCGAATTAACAAAGTTTTGAGATTGCAAACTGTCGAATAAGTAAGTTCACAGTTAGACACAAATTTTCATTGGAAGCTGCAATTCGATGTACACGTGTAGTCCTAGGTGTGACCAATTTGTGTCAGATGAGAGTGATTTGTGACATTCTTTGTGTAAATACTTCAAAAAGATTTGATCAAAAACGGTATGTACTTATCAACAAAGGCCGTTTTAACATATAGGTTAAGGGAAATAGAACTTGCGATTGTCATCACTACTTGAGAATAGGAAAATATGTTGAAATCCGTTGCAAACTGTCGTTTTTATTATTTCAACATTACATTTGGAGCTAAAGTGAGATGAAAATACTTATTTTTCCAAAACTATCTTAAGGGTAGTGCGCGCAATTACTTCCTTCAATCCATCTTAACAGGATTACCAACAAGAAACTGAAGTTCATTGTTATTGTTGCTATAGCAACAGTTGTAACAAGTCTTAAAAATAAATTAGCGCCAAATGTCCACAGTGGCCTGACAGAAACTACGTATACCCAAATAGTAGCTCATAAAACTGACGCAACAATTATAAAAAAAACAAAAAACCGACAAATGGAATTGCATAACAAACTTTCAAATATTAGATTATCGAACAAACTTATGGAAATATGTACCCACACTGTGTACTTTACCTAAATAGCAAAACAGCAGCACATAATTACGTTCAGCATTTTAACTACATTGACTGCATAGCCATTTAGCCATATATATGTACTTTTGTTATTTTATCTTTCGATTGAAAACTCTAAAAAAGGTAATTCCTTCACATTTCAATAATTTTTTGTATGGTTTTGTATTCTATCGCTATTAGGTTAGGTACGCGCGCACGAATGGCTTTACTAAAGAATTTACTCGGCCAGATAATCAACATAATTGTAAATCGGTCTCATGGAAGTTTTGTAATGGCTCAAATATATTTAACTGCAATTTGTCGTTATCGAGGTAACGTCGGCAATCCAATGACGTCAACATTTTAATGAGGACAGTTTTAAATTTGAAATATAAACAACATGCTCTTAAGAACAAAGTGACACAAAACATTTATCGATAAAAAAAAAAAAACGACAAAACAGGTTATCATCATCCACCATATATAAAAATGGGTTAGCACACTTTTGTTATCATTTATTTATAACAGCTATTGAAACGAGTGTGTTTTTCAATTGCAAATACTCACAGATGACGATTTGGGCTTCATTTTGATGCAGTTTCGTTTTTAGTTCTATGTCCAAGTTAGAAGGTAGTAAAGCCTGAAATTAATAAAGAATTTAATAATTTATTAGTTCACATTTTGAGAAAGAAAACACAACTAAAAAAAAATCTCAAGTATAGCGTAAACAGAACTTAATCTATGCCAATTATAAATATTAAACATTCTTTTTTAAGGCACGTAGTTCCAGATAAAACCAGCATGTCGGAATGAATGGGTGATAAATTATTTGCTCAGATTGTTCAGTGGCTCATTTTCGAGAGAATTATGACATCAGTGGTTTGCAATTTTGTGCAGGTAGGTTGTTTGGAAGTAGGCATAAACTTGAAATATTTCCACGAATGAAAAGAACAAAAAAACCACTACTCGGATGTTTAGAGGATTACTTAATCAAGATATAGTACATATTCATTTGCAAACTTTGAATTTATTTTGGGTTTAGGTTTTGGATTGTGAATCATTGCTACTTGGGGAATTTCGTTGATAACCGGCAATCAATTTAATTTAATACAGATTAAATCTGTATTCCTTTTATTCGGGTGCATTGTAAGATTGGCTATAATTAAAAATTATCAATTTGAAGAATTCACCATTATCAAGTGTGGTAAGTATAAGAAAAGTGTGTGCACGTATTAAATGAGAGAATGGCGTGGATTTAATAGAAGTCCCATCAAGAAGTTCTATCGTTCAATACCGCTCACTCCTGCCGAGTGCGAGTCAAATGACGAATTTAATAAAACCTAACGATTTCCGCGTCAAAAACCTTCTGAATCTTAATTAACTTTCGTGCGTCTCTGATACATTTCATACACGTCTTTTAGTTTTAAAATTCTTCTTGCACCTCAAAATTGGATGAAATATCCAGTGATCTCCTTTTCATTTAATATGAGATGAGCATGTTACTATTTGCACAGATTCAAATTTCTCTACACACAGCAATTCAATTTCAATTTGATTCAAATTTCAAAGCTCCCACACACATCCCCAAAATTGGAATCCATGACATCTATCATGTGAGACAATGGAGCGAATTCGCAAGTTTTACTTAATAGAATATGTTCTAGTTCGTTCCAGAAGTAGTTGTGTCATAGCAAGTCCGTAAACACAACCTACATCCACCATTTACAGGTGCAAGTGACACTGAGCGTACAAGCATTTTATTTGAATTAAACTTTAACGCTCCATTAACTTCCGTTGACAGTGTTGCTATTGCTTGTTGTTACGTTACGCTTCCATCTCTTGTGTTTCTTCTCGTCGAAAGAGGGTAAGAAATAAGAAACGAAAAAAAAAATTAAATGTTGTCATTTTATTCTTCATTTCAGTTCGCAATGAAGCTAAATGGCCCTTGAAATATTCGAACGTCCGTCCGCCACACAACAGACAAATTGAAATTACTCACATTTGTCATCACAACACTAACGCGTTGTCAACTGGAAATATTGATAAAAAAAAAAAAACTGTCAGAATGTTTTTATTTTTATCAAATGCATGTACTTTGTATAATTGAAACTTAAATTACATCATAGTGGGGCAGACAATTGGGCATACCCAATCGATAACAACTCAAAATTGATGTGAACCAAAACGAATGGATTTGGAGGAGGTTAAGGTTGATCACACCGCACCGAACCGAAGATTGCTCCATCCGATCGCATTTTGTATTAGGTACTTATTGAGTTATCATTTTCGAGGAGGAGCAGTCGATTTTTTTTGTTTTTTTCTTATTTTCAAGAAAAACCTGTTCATCATTCGTCTGGGTTGTCGAGTGTATGACACGACTGTTACCAATTGTTCATGTATGACCGCAATTCCAGAGGCAAACAGCACTACAACGAATGACTCAATGGATGGGTGGTGGTCGTTGTGATGGTGACTAGTGAGGCGAGATGAAAACAAAACTACAAGATGATGAAGTCACAAACAAGCATACAGAGTCAAGAAACCCACGACATGTAGGCTTCAATTGCGAGGAGGATTTACCTTTTATGCGCATAGATTTGTGTTTGTATTGATTTATTGTTAAATTGGACTGTACAGCGGTAGCATGTGAGATTCACTATCGGATCGGCCTCCACTGTGTACAGTACATACTCGTACAGTTGCGATTTAGTCATATATGTATCTATATCTTGCTTTATTTAACCAACTTGTGATAAAAAAAAAAAATGAAAATCATTGCGGCAACGAGAGAAAAGATATAAAAACCTGAAATGTGTAGATTTGTTTACTTTATGAATCATCGTTGTTGTTTTAAGTGGGTTTTGGTGTCGCGATTGCGCTATAAGAACATTTCTATAAAAAGCTCTGACAGACTTTATAAATAATGTCTCCCTTTAGAATTGCTGTTTATTTTTTGATATGCATGTTTTTATTTATTTAATCCGGAAACATGGACTTATTCACACAATTTTGCTTATCAATAATTAGCATCTGTTGCGGAATACATACAGAAACTCGTGATTATTGTGAATGGCATTGTAAATTTAATTAGTAGGCATATTTATGATCAATTGGATAAATTAAACAAAACAAAATACAGCTTTCTGTTGATGTTAGCAGGAAGCGAATGGACATAACAAGTTTGCAGAACAAATCGCCGAATAAACGAACTCTGCGACTCCAGCTGGCACGAGCTGTCAAATGTTGAATGCCCGTGAATTAAATGATGCCGAATACAAGATCAAACTGCATACAGAACAGATGGATATAGCTTAACGCGTTTAGTTCTGTCTGCATAATCATTGGGGACGTTCAAGTATCTAGTTTAGTAAGTCAGACACCTGTCTGACTAGTTGTATCCCGCAGCTGTTTCAATTGACGTTTATGAAGAAATTCGTGACTGAGTACGAAGTTGACAGTTCGGATATGTATGGCAGACGTAGGAAAAAGGCCGTTCCCGAACAATATGGTTGTTGCGTTCAGGTTACATCTTATCCAGGTCAATCTAGTCGACTTAAGAACCAAAGTATAGCGGAGGACATCGCTAGTTGTCTACTCGATCAATATGAAATGGGACCATGTATAAACATAGGCAAATTGTTTCTAAATTTCGGACATTTTCCAGTTGGCTAATTTATTGACGTTTTCTTATGATAGGAGGGTGTACAAGAATTCTAAAATTTCAATTTGACTGCAAGTACCTACAGTTAAAGAAATCTGCTTTTAAAAATTCGTTTGGTTCACTCTTCCTTTCAACACTCATTTAACTGTCAGATAATTATCCAAGAACAATTATTGACGGTAGATGAAAGAAAACACACGACCTGAATATATATTGATATAAAAAAAAACATTGAAAATTTAAGCGGTATATGTATTTGAACGTAGTAAATAAAAAATGCGGAGACTAACAAGTGCAATATATTTATACAAACATAACAACTATCACAAGTCATAAGTAGGCGTATCATCTTGCGGAAGAGACTAATTTAATTATGCGACACATACTTGTAATTACCTCAGTCTACGTAATAATAACCTCTTGACCCAGATTTGAAACGCTCAAACCATGCGAACGCTTTACTGTCATTAAAACTATACATAACTCACTCAAGCTCGTTGGCTGTAAGCTAACAATAAGTAATAGTATATTGCTTACTTAAGTGCAGCAGTAAACAAAATGTAGATTAATTTGACTAGTAATTATTGTAGTTGACTCCTGTTTCGAGTATAAAAAGTTCAACTGTAATTTTCGTCTATGGTCAGAAATAATGATGATGATGATAGTCTTTAAAGATTACTAATACACATTTTTAATTGATATTTAAGACATTTTGACAGTTTTTAATGCGAGTTTAGCTATTATTACAGGATTTTGTATGATTATGATTGTCTTCAGAAGGACTAACTCAACTGTTTAGTTAAATATTTGAATAAAAACTTAGCTAAATTGGTACTATACACAAAAAAATGTTAAATGTCGGAAAGTAGATGCGTTTCAACGACACTTCTGACACTTATTACAGAGACCAAACTTTGAATCCTATCGATTTACAACAACTACCTCCGCTATTTCACGTGTTTTGCGACCGAAAACAATTCATTTTATAATTCACTCCAACTCTGAAACCAAGCTGTCAATTTTTTTCCTATTTCCGTATATAAACTGGTTAAACGACCCATACAAAATTATATTCTCTAAATGAAGACACCACTTGGAAAAGCCTAAAAGTTAAACTTGAACACAGCCATTAAAGTACTAGATAAGAATTGCCGCAGTAATATACAGCTTAAGGTGCATCTGCATGTAACCGGCTGTCACAATGCCGCCACCCATTGCAATATATCCGCCGTACGTACTATAACTGCAGTTAAATTGCTTTCGAGCACGAAAGTCAAAAACCAGCTCCTACCGATTGTCTGGAATTTTGTCTGTGGGTAGAAAAAAAAATCCAGTTTCTCTCTGGCTGCGATTCTATTTCTATTTTTGTGATTCACAAGTCACAACGACACATTTTGCACGCGACTAGAATGTAAGTTGCTTTGACATCTGCGAAAAATTGAAATGCTTTCTCGCAAATCGAAAATAAAGCGAGACAATGTAAATGACTATTGTGCTGTCTCCGCTGGTATCAATCGTATTATGGCGAAAATTTAGCGCCGGAAGCGTTTAGCCCTTTTTTGAATCGACCATGTATCATGGCCATTGCAGGCAACTTGCGAAAAGACGGTGTCTGTCACTTTGGACAGTTTGAGAACAAATTCACTCTTTTGCAAAATAAAAAGCGAACAATGCCCACCGTGTATCATTTATTTATAGATTCCATCGTGTCTGCGTTGTTCTCACTTTCCTTTGTTGCCCCTTTCGATTGTTTTGTTTGTTTCGCATAAATCACGAAGCGAAATGCCTGAATTTGTGTCAAGTTTAAGTGGTTTTATGTGGAATTTCATCAATTTTCACCAAGCAAACAGTAAACGATTCTCGAATTTGAATTCAGCAAGCATCGTGTGTGCACAGGTGAAAACGTATAACCACAACAAAACCACCGCATGACCTCACATACGGTATATACGTACAGCATCAAAA
The DNA here is from genome assembly GCA_946477585.1 of Cheilosia urbana. Lineage (NCBI taxonomy): Eukaryota > Metazoa > Arthropoda > Insecta > Diptera > Syrphidae > Cheilosia > Cheilosia urbana. The sequence continues at coordinate 8,355,967 of OX297854.1, read as the reverse complement.
CAGCGAACGAGCACGGCGATTGCGACGGGAGGAATGACATCATTTTTGGATGCCGGTTTTTAGAGATGTTCTCCCTCACTTCGAGAAATATCTACACACAGAGAGTTCGGACCGTTCCAAAATGTTATTGTTTATATACATATTTCTATTGGGTATCCACCTTTTCCAGCGAATGAATGTGTTGTGCACACGGCACAGACCTTGTCCAAATGTCAAAATGAATGTAGTTGTCGATATTTCATTTTGAAACGAAAAACAACCAATATAACAAATTTTATTGCGGGTATGCTCATTATTCGCGACCACGATTCAAATAATGTTCGGTTTCCGATTTAAATACATTTTAAGGTAGAACTTTGACAAGTGGTTCACCCACTTTTTTGCTGATAGCTACTCCTCGCATGCACTGCGGTGTTTCTCGAAAACAATTTTATGAGCTTTTTTTAATGGTCGCATGATGGATTCAAGTACAAACACACGAGCAAACTGAATCGACTACGAAACATACATGCATTGTTTTTTCAAGATGAATGACGCTGATGATGACGGCGGCTATACAATATATTAATGTCGTGACTTTTTTGGCTTAGCCTTACGAATTTTTGTAAAAAAAAACTCTACGGGAACCAGATTCAGTATGATTGAGCATTGGGCATTGTAATCAACCCCAGCCTCACAGTCACTTGCTCAATAATTGCTGCGTGTTGTCAATTTGAATTGAGTACACTGACCGAATAGGACTGTATCAATACAATCAAAGGAGACACAAAAGTAATTTAAGCACAGTGCCTCGAAAATGGAGGACAAGTGCCGCTTTTAACTAAGCGACCTCTATAAACTGTGACCGTGTGTCAATAGGAAACAAATTTGATTACTTCTGTGCGGAATTTTAACACTATCTGCTGTCAAAAGTTAGGTTAGTTATTGTGCTGCTCTATTCAAATTGTGTGCCCAGACAAACAAGAGGTTATAATAATTATTTTAGGACACTTAAAGCAACGGATAGCTACACAGCTGCATTGCTCTTAGAACTTCAATAACAATTTTCCTGTTAAAACAAAATACAAACCAAAACGTTTATTCACCATAGTTATTGCCAAAAAAGAAGTCAACAACAGTCCATAGTATTGCATATTGATCATCCAAAGTCCTTCTAAATACTCTGCGAGAAATTTTGGTTTTATGTTAAAAAAAATATCCGTATTAGCTGCGTTCCAGTGAACACTAACCCCCATATTAATAAAAAAAATTACACAAGTTAGTTAGCTAGCAAACGTCAGATAGCATACAAAAATTGGATATAACTGCTGAATAACAAGTTGATAACTTTAACACAGTGTTTATTAATACGGGGGTAGAGGTCTAGCGCATAGCATGCTAGATTCTGGAACACGCCCAGGTACTAGCATCAGCTTTTGGTTTTATGCAAAAAAAAAAAAAAAAAAAATCTGTATTAGCTGCGTTCCATTGAACACTAAACGTCTAGCTCATAGCATGCAAGATTCTGGAACACGCCCAGGTACTAGCGCAGCTAATGCTACGTTTCCACCGGACACAAATCCCAAGAAGTACAAGAGGTTTAAATTTAATCCTGAAGTCTGAAGTGGTTCTACCTTTCACCAAATAAAAGAAGATAAACTTAACGTATTCTCTCTGGATCTGAACATTCGAGAGAAGATGACATTTCACGAGAGAGAGAGAGAGTGATATTTGTCCATTTTGGACGTAATTTTTTTTTTCTGTCAAATGCAGCTCTGTTTGTTTTGTATTTTTGACATCTTAAACTGTGGAAAATGTGTTCACAAACCGGACTGTACATGCAAACCTGGTTGATAATAGAGATTTTTTTCTAATCCCCCTTTTCATGAGATTAGATTGGAAAAAAAGTGCATTTAAATTCCAAATGCAACTCAGTTCAGTTGTCAAAACAGACAAAGTATGGATATCACTTTGACGTTTGAAGATTTCTTTTGCAAACGTAATTTAACCCAGGTCCGTTCAATGATGTTCCCTTCGTTTTACCAAACTGTTCTGATTTTTTTTTTAGCTATTAACCAAGTTTACTTGTTTCATTATGGATATTTGAGGTGACCTTTGCAGTAAAATTGTTCTTGATGCACAGCAGCACGACAACACTGAGCTACCATATCATAAGTGGGTAAATCCCATGCAAGTGACTTTATAGTTATTTGTGTGACTACTCGGTTCGGTATTTACTTAAAATCTTAGCTGCTGTTGTTCATTATTATAACACCATTAAGAACAAAAATTAATTGTTATTACTACCTTGGAATTCTTAGGACTTATATTACAATTTTTTTCTTTTTTGACATTCGATAAAACCGTTGATTCACTAGACTGTCACAGTCTATATGGTTACAGATGAGTAACCCGCTGTTAGTCACACATAATAAATATAAGTTTAGCTCTAAAGAATTCCGTGAAAAATGCACGCCTGTTGCTACAAATTATGTAACGCATCACTTCTTTTTTTCTGACACACGTGCCGACAGTCATTCACCCTCTTTTTTGACAAATAAGATATTATCACAAAAAGATATACCATTAAATGCCAGTAAGCCTCTAAAAATAGAGCGGGTTACACTTTTTAAACATATTAACTCTTCGTGTAAGATAACAGTTTGTCTATAAATAGCTATTGTTGTTCCATAAGAATAATGTTTGTGTAAACAAACACTTGTTAAGTCAAAAAAAAAAAAAAAAAACAAAAACAAATAGAAGACACCTGTAATTAGGTTGGTATATGGAAAGCGAACACATAGTCCTACGAACGTCTGCAGTTATTGTTACCAATGTCATGCCAATGGAACAATTATTTAACAATTATAAGATAAATGTGATAAGTTCACTGTTGTCAGATCTGACGTTGGTTTTTAATTTTAAATGCTTTACAGGCCAGTCTAATGAGTCGGCTCTAATAGTATTTTGTGAGTTTAAGTACTGTCAAATACGGGTGAGAATTCACTTAAGTGCTGCCAAGTGCTTGAAATGGCCTAGTACTCTTATGCACAATTCTAATGTGCATTCGATTAAATTGATATATCCCTTTGCAATACTTTTATGGTTCTTTATTAAGACATTTTTGAGTTGACTTGTAATTGAATTGCATTTACCGCTCATTTTGTAATCTATATGCGATGCACTCAATATTGAACGACAATCTTCGCTAGATTGAGCAAGTTCTTAGAGGTCTAGTACAATAAGTACAGTTGGGATATGAGAAAATTGTACTTTTGCGCTTTTTCCATGAAATCTAAAAGGTCAAAAAGAACCCAATCGCAATTATTTTCATTAAAATATCCTACGAAACGTGGACGTTGAGAGAGCAAGTACTTATAATATTTTAAAGTGCACTTCACTGGTCTTTAAACCACTTGTGGCCACTGACCACGCTGGGGTATAGCGTGTAGACGTGATTGAAGTCCTCCGAACGCAAAGACTCAAGAACACTGGGTAGAGTAGACTTCCAAGTTCATAATTTAAAAGTAGGCCAAAAAATTTATTAGTTGATAGACTATGCAACGAAGAGTACATACTTTAAAATGATCATCTAATGCTTGTTATGGAGCAAATAACTCAGACATTCACGCGCCCGTTCGACTACTCTTAATTGTATTCATCAACCAATTGAAATTTCCCATATCAAACTAAGCAGTGCGGTTAGTAAATGCACGAACCAAATGTCGTCAAGTCATCAATAAATTTTAAAGTTGACTTATGATTGCAAAAAGTTGTTTATGTGAAAAAATAAAAAGGATTTAGTAAAATAGATGTGCGAAGAAATGACTCCTATGACAACATACTTGAGAAAACAAAAATAGGAGTAGACAGTTTTTCCAAAATCGGTGCAACTTCTTGCTCACGATTTTGACGTTAGCATTATTCATTTTGTGCATTTGAAAATATTTGAAAATAAGTGGCGACAATGGCTTCAGTTTTGAATGAGCACCCCAACTCTATATACCTACTTTAACATTCTAACTTAAAATCCAATCTAATGTGGTATTCGATTGGGCGCTCTCAGAGCACTTTTTATGTTCGCTTTGTACGAAAAAAGCAACCTTTTTCCAGAACAGTAAAGCACATTTTTTCTACCTAACCTTGCTTTTTCGCTTTTCCTACAAATATTAGGTAATCTGTTAGTGACAGCTTCATTAACACAAACCGGTAGGAACGTATACCTTCTTCGTGTTAAAGACGTTCACTTGTCCTTCTCTCTCATTACAACTAAATCTTTAGTTCTGTTATTAACTGAAAAGTGTTTTCGCGGGTAATTTGCATATATTAGCAACTCGTTCAGAAGTTTCCCTCTTTTTCTCTGTATACATATATGTATATAGCAAAGACCTCGTTGTTGCCAGAGATGGACATGAACTCCTTTTGCATCTGCACGTTTTTAAAAGGTGCCATGACATCAGCAGTAATGGACTTAAGTAATTGTAATCTTCGTCCATTAAATCACCGTTTATGACAATGTAATTCTGTGGAAACATGTTACAATTAACTTTTTTGCAGTGAAAACTTCACACCTGAGTTGCAGAGAATGGAAGGGTATTAGAGGAAACATTACTACTAGTTAGCGGTGAAATATTGAATAATTGTTTTGTGAATTCTAAAGCTGTTACATTGATCGATGGCCTTCGGAGTGTGTGACGGATGCAACTGATTTAAAAAAAAAATATAATCACAATTAAATTGGTGGGGAAAAAAATGGCAAGGTTATCTTTTTGTTAGCTGAGTCAGTCAAGAGTATAGTTAAAGTACATTTAGCTGTCATTTTGAACCTGAAATCATGCCTTGGGATGTAGAAACAAATAGAGCGCCATTTGTGTAAGTAAACCCTAGTTAGCGACTTTACATTTACTTGAATGCAGAAATATTTTTTAGATTTTAAAATATTTTATGCTCAAATTTTAACACTGTTGACTTGACAATGACCATGCTCTGATGGCGAAAAAGAAGCCCCTTACATCGAGCGTTGGAATTTCAACCAGCATTTGATAACAAACTCGTATTGCTACGTTTCCAACGGACACAAATCCCGAGATTAAGTACAAGAGGTTTAAAATTAATCCTGAAGTGTTTCCACCAAATAAAAGAAGAATAACTTGTCGTATTCTCGCTGGCTCTGTCCCTTCGGGAGGGGATGACGTTTAACGAGAGAGAGAAAGAGAGACATTTTTCGATTTTTGACGTCTTATTTGTCATTTCTGTCAAATGCAGCTCTGTTTGCTTTGTATTTTTGACATCTCGAGCTGTGTAAAGTGTGTTCACAAACCGGACTGTACATGCAAACGTGGTCGATAGTAGAGATTTATTTCTAATGTCCCTCTTATGAAATTAACTTTTGTATGATAAATCCCGAGATTTATGAGGGATTTACCAAAATGTTTCTAAATCTCGCAGTTAATCTCCGGTGGAAACGTAGCATAACGGACTAGTAACATCAAGATCGTTAACGAACCGAACTTTTGAACTTTTCACAGACACTACCACTGTCCTCGAAAGCTTCAGTAGTTGTTAATTGCCTGATCAAATATGGTGACACTATAATCTTTGACTGGCACTTAGACTGTACTTTAAGAACTAAGCAACTAAACAATGAGTACGTTCAGTTACTTCTGTGCCTAAAAGGTAAAACATCTTATGTCGATTTTATATACTTTTCAGGAGAGCCATCTTAAACTTTAAGGACCGTTTGCTGATACTACTCATAGCGATTTAAGTTCTACTTAAATACCTTATGGGCTACTTTTTCTATGTCATAAACTGTCACATAAGATTTTAAGTGGAACTTAAATTGCTATGAGTAGTATCAGCAAACGGGTCTAAGTGTTGCACTACAGTATATGACTTAAGCTGTTTTAAAACAGCTATAGCTTCCTCAATATTTTAAATTTTCTCACCTGGTTTGGCTTAAAAAATAGAGTAAGGAAAACAGAATTCAAAAAACGTTAATTAGCTAAAACAACTTATGTCGACTTAAGATGTTTTGCCTTTTAGGCACAGCTTGTTCACCAAAGCTATGATACTTCTTGCAGAACTCGTTGGTCGGTGGCGGATATCACAATCACAGAGATTTCTTTGATCACATTTGTAAAGTAACTCGGACAACTTTAGTTCAACTCTGTTCCAGTCCTTCAATGAAAAGTGCAAGGCATTCTTCTCAATTTAACTGGAAAAACAACTCGAAGAAAAGAGGGAGCACGATAAGTCGCGTCATTGTGCCAATACATATTTAAATTGAAAATATAGACATTCTGAAAAAGAAATAGTGCATAATTTCATCTAACAATGAATACATTTTTCGAAGCTAGCATAGACATTATAATGCGGAAGAGATGTTAATACAACCAAACTTATGCGCTATAAAAATGATAAAATCTAACGCCGTGCTTAGCAAGTTTCTTCAATGCTTTTAAGCGGTCAGTATAAAACATTTCTGTATGAATTTTATTACCATGTTTTGTTTTTTTTAATTATACAATTCACTACAACTTATATGTCAAAATTCATTAAAATGCTTCAAGAATCGGATTACAAATGCCATCTATCTTATGGATGATCACCACGCGAAGTTTTATTTTACTTTGTTTAGTGAAAAGGTGCATGCGGTACGAAGCAAAGAATATTGTTGCCAAAGAAATAAATACATAAACATTTTTTGCATAACGACATATCAGACTGAACAATGGGTGGGACCTTTTTTTGAACCTTATACAACTTAAGTTTAGAATTTTGCAAAAACAATGGACCTTCCTAATTGTAGGCATTTTTAGTTTCGACTTTATATTTAAGTACATAATTCACAATGGGCCTTTCTAAGAATCATTTTTAATCTACACTCTAAATAAAGTGTCTTTTATTAAGGACTTGATAACTTTTTTTTAAATAAAATGCAAACTACTTGAGATATCTCAAAAATAAAAAGTGTCATTGGCTTGAATTACTATCAAAACATTTATGAATGGAATTCGTCTTTGTTGGCATAGACCAATGATTTAATGTAGTCCCATAGAAAAAGGTCTAGAGGCGTTAAATCACACGATCTCGGCGGCTAATCGACACGTTCGCCGAACTGAGACTTCACCGTCTTGTTGGAACCACATATCACTGATGTCATTTCCATCGCCGAAAAAAAAACGTCCCAAATGACGTCAACGGCATGAAAACCGCACCAAATAGTGACTTTTTGCGGATGAAGTGCTTTTTCATGAAACACATGAGGGTTTTCACCTGTTCAGTAACGCATGTGCTTTATCGCTGATGATTGAAAATTGGCGTTAACGCTCTTAATGTTGCGACCGGAATTTCGGTTGTTAATTTAAATTATTTGTAAATGTTATTCCTTCGTGTACTTCACCAGGATGAACATTTTGATTGTATACTGAATATTTTGACACTGTCAGTTCGGTAATCGGTTTAAGGGAGCGTTCACACTGAAAGTTTGAAGTTGTCAAGTCGCCAATGAAGCCCTTTATTTTATAAATCACAATGGGTAATTTTATTTAGGAATTGCGGTCATTAACATTTGATATGTTAACATATCGGTTCATGAAGTAAGGCTGATGCCCCAAACCCAGTAGCTTATCGTTACCATCTGGAAGTATGAAAAAGAACGTTGATCAACAACTTTAGTTCAAATGTGCGGCATCGCTTCGAAAAATAAGTCAACTAATAATAATAATAAAAACTATGCAAGGTTGCTAGACGTATTAGTTTTGTCATCCGATTGAATTTTCTTTTTTACCGAATTAAATCGCAGTTTAAGTGTACAAACCAAACACATCTCTTTGCGTTATCACGACCATTAACACAACGACTTAGTTTTCTCGTGTTATTGTTTCTTTTTTGGCATAATTTTGAGTTTCTAATCTTAAAATCATAATATAATATGCCCGCAAATACTCGAGGTAGTCGTCTACAACAACAAGGAAGTGTTGGCTCTCCGAGAGATGTTGGTGCGAACAATTTAGCTGGTATAGCTGATAAACTGTGGAGCCGTATCGAAGAAAGGCTGGAGAAGTGGATGGAGTCACTGGATGCTAAGCTCTCTGCCCTAGAAGACCGTCTGAATACCCAGGTTAGAGAAAATAATGCGTTATTTGAACAAAAAATGCAAAAAGCGTCTCAAGACATCAAACGGCTTGAAATCGCTCTTGATAAATTGGAGCGTGAGAAAATCGAATGTGATGCTGTTGTTTTTGGTGTGCCTGAGTCTCCTGGGGAAAATTTGGAGACTCTCTACAACAAAATATGCACTACCGTAAATATTCAACCCCCCCGCCTACACAACATTTTCCGCGCCAAACCAATCTCTCGCAATGATCGTCCCTCTGCTGATGCCAGCATCATAATAAAGTTTGCTGAAAAGCGAGGTAAACAAAGTTTAATGAGAGCGGTTGCGAGCTTCTGCAAAAACAGAAAAGCTCCACTAAAGCTTCGTGATGTCGACCTGGATTCATCGAAGAGCTTCTTTATCAACGATAGTCTTACAAAAACAAATTATCAACTACAGCGGAATGCATTAAGACTGAAGCGTAAATCTCTTCTGTCTTCAGTGCATTCATTTAATGGTAAAATCTACGTTCGAACCGCTAACAGTCGCACTTCGTTCATTATCCACAATATTGAAGACTTGAGGAATGCCATCGGACCAGACGTTAACAACGATACACATGTCAATGAAAATCAAAGCTAATTATGTTTCTTTCTTTTTCTTTTACACTCTTAATTTATTTTTCTTATCGCACCAAGTTTTTTCTTATTTACTCTTACTTACTCCTTTACTTCTTGTTCAAGCTAACTCAGTGCAAATTGGTTTTTTATGTTCTTTGTTGTTCTTTTCCCTAGCATGTAAAATGTATGCTAGCAATTCAACCGTGTTTGTTTTTGGATCTCACTGTGGATGTGTGTTTTTATTCTATCATGACAAATACCACTGATGCTGGTTTTGTCAGCATAAATGAAAAAAATAAATTTCTGCTTAATACCCTCTGTAAAAGCCATAATGGCCTGCATATTTGCCATATTAATGCACAAAGTCTTGTGAATAAGTTTGATGAGTTCAGGATGATATTTGAAAATAGCTTAATTGATATAATATGCGTGTCTGAGTCTTGGTTCCATCCGAATTTAAATAGTAACTTATTCTCATTACGAGGATTTAAAAAACCTTATCGAGCTGATAGAACTCACACGTCTGGAGGAGGCGTTGCTATATATGTAAAAAAATATATCAAGTCTAGTCATGTCAAGCAGTCGGATGGTACACAGGCGTGTGACTATTATTTTATAGATATCTTAGATGGGGTCAATAAATGTATGATTGGGACTTTTTACATGCCACCACATGTCGCTAATTCACGCGTAATTTCTCCAATTGTGGAAGAAGTTTCTTGTCTCACACCAAAACTTATTCTTTGTGGTGATTTAAATATTAATCTTCTTCATTCTTCATCCAATCCGTTTAAAACCTCGATGAACTCTCTAAGTCTTTCTATTGTCAACTATATTGAGCCAACACATTTTAAGCCTAACTGTATACCGTCTTTGTTAGATGTCTTTCTAACCAGTGATCTAAGTCTTGTTAAATGTTTTAGTCAGTTATCTGTCCCTGTGTTTTCAAATCACGATCTCGTATTTGCCACCTTCGATTTACATGTTAATAAAAGCCTGTCCAAGCCCATTCAGTTTCGTGACTTTCGCAATATTAATGTTGATTGTCTCTTTAGTGATTGTTCGTCAATTGACTGGAGTTCAATTTATTCTACTTCGGACGTTAATATACAAACTGAATTCTTGATCACTGCTATTGACCACCTGTTTAATAGGCACGTTCCTTTGAAGACTCGTCTTATTAAATCAGACAGCTGTCCTTGGCTTTCCAATAACATTATTAGTTCAATGAAGAGGAGAGATATCTTATATCGTCGTTGGAAACGTTTCGGATGCGTGGAAATGTACAATAGTTTTAGAGCATCGCGTAATCTTGTTACAAAGCTTATAAGATCCGCTAAACTTAACTATTATAGTAATAGATTTAACTCTGATCGTTCTTCCAAGTTTCTGTGGAATGAAATTCGTCATATTGGATTAAATAAGGAGAATACTTCAGTATTGGAAGACAATATCAATATTGATGAATTGAACCTAAAGTTCTCTACCCCGACAAGTTCACCCATAACAAGTCAAGCGTTTACACATCATAATTGTATTGTAGAAAATGTCTTTTCGTTTGCTGCAGTTGACGAATTTGAGGTAGGAAATGCAGTTTTCTCCATAAAATGTAAGTCTGTCGGATTAGATAACATTCATCCTGACTTCATAAAAATCCTTATTCCACTTGTACTTCCCCACATTACCCATATATTCAACACCATTATTATGACATCTACCTTCCCATCTTCCTGGAAAAAGTCAAAAATTATCCCAATCCCTAAAAAAGGTGTAAACTCAGAATACAGGCCCATTGCCATTCTCTCTTTTTTATCTAAAGCCTTTGAATCTATTATAAGCAACCAAATAAAACAATCTATTAAAGACAAAAATCTTCTTAATCCTCTTCAATCAGGCTTCCGCTCCGGACACAGCTGCACATCTGCTTTATTAAAAGTAACGGACGATATAAGGCAGGCAATTGATGCTAATTATACTACTGTGATAACTTTACTTGACTTTTCTAAAGCATTTGACTGCGTTAATCCTAATATTCTCTGTGATAAATTAATGACTTTTTTTAACTTTTCTGACACTTCTAGTAAACTAATTTATTCATATTTGACTAATCGCTTGCAAGCTGTTTCATGTAATAGTAATCTGTCTTCGTTTATTCCTGTCAATAATGGTGTCCCGCAAGGATCTATTCTTGGTCCTTTACTGTTCTCCCTGTTTATTAATGACTTACCTTCTGCGTTATCTCACTGTCAATACCATATATATGCTGACGATGTTCAATTGTACATTAGTTTCCCTTTTGGCATGGTCGAGGACGCAATAGCTAAAATGAATGACGATCTACGTTCTATTTCTGAGTGGTCCAAATTCAATGGTCTTAAACTCAATCCCGACAAAACGAAGGCCATACCAATAGCTAAACATCAACCGTACTTTCCAGATTTCCCACCTATTTTCCTAAACTCTTCCCAAGTTGAATATGTCAGCAACGCGAAAAACCTTGGAGTAATTTTTAACAATAAATTAACGTGGGATAATCACATTAATTCTATACTAAATAAAGTTTATGCATCGTTACGTGGACTATCAATAGCAAAAAACATTTTACCCACACAAGTTAAGCTAAAACTAGTAAAAGCTTTAATAATCCCCATAATTTCATTTGGATGTGAGCTGTATGCTGATCCAGATTCCCTCTCACTTCATAAACTTCGCGTTGCTTTCAATTCAATTGCCCGATTTGTATTCAACCGCCGTAGGTTTGATCACATCTCTTCTGAGGCTCGTCAACTTCTTGGATGTAATTTGGAGGCTTTTTTCAAATATCGGTGTTGTGCTTTACTTTTTAAAATTATTCACAAGAAAGAACCATACTATTTGTTTACAAGTATAAATGTCTGTTCTTCTAATCGCTATATTGTATTACGACCTGCTACATATACCTGTTTGACTTCACGCAGGCAATTTTTCATTTATGCTGTCAAGCTCTGGAATGATCTACCCACTTATGTGAAGTCCAAAATCGAACACAAAACATTTCACACAGTCTGTTTTAAACACTTTGCCAATTTGAATTGATTTAGCTTTATTTCCTTTTTAGTCTCTCTTTCCTTACTACTTGGTTGCGCTTTAATATAATTTGTAGCTTAAATATTTTTTTTCGTTTATATAATGATCATGTTTAAATTAATTTTAGTTGTACTTCCTAGCACATTATATAATTAAATTTAATTTTTATTTTTTTTTCCTATACTCTTATGAGCTAAACTCAATGTATAGCGTTGCATTATAAATAAATACAAAATACAAATACAAATACATTCTCTTATAGTGGACAGCAATACAGCTGTCATTAAGTAAACAAATTTTGAAGGCATACACGCACTCTAATATCGAACCCTAGAGGTGATTAGAAAAACTAACCTAACCACAAATCGGTTATGTCAATGTGCATAAAAAAGCAATGAATCACACAACATTGTTGCCTTTACCAACAGATTCATCTCATATCTGTAGCATTACATCAGAAGCCTAAACAAACAACCATATCCGTTCTGTCACGCAATTTTTTTCATTTCCAAATACAACTGATGCTTGTTGGTAAAAAATAAACATTCGCCACGAAGTTCTCATTTCCAACACTCAAGCGCAAAGCAAAATTCAGCGATTTCATTTGGCTTGCCAAAAGTCGTATCTCCCACCCGACCGGACACGCTTTTATTATTTATTTTTGAAATACAGCCAACTATCAGAACTGCCAGAAGTATCAGTTCCTCCCCCCTTACCCATTCCCAATTGGAACGTCAACAATTATTCATCGATATAGCAATAATTAAGGCAAGTAGAAGGGGAGCATCAGCAACGAAACTTTTATGAATGAAACTACGTCTGAGCAATCTAATTTTAATCTAATGACTCTGACCTATAGCCGAATACAAAATATGAACAGACCATAACACTTAACCAAGGAAGTGAGGCGGCGGCAATGTTACGCCTCTTCCTATTTTTTTTAGCTTCATATTTCTATTTTTACCACCGCGTCGAGGAGTATTGCACAGATTCGATGGCGTTGCTGTTATCACTGCCTGAACAACAGGTGGCAGATGAGTTTCGGGTGACCTTCCTCTGACTTGAATATTTATAAACAAACGGATATTGTTTGTTTACGGACAACATTTTTATATGTATATGTGTAGTACCTAACTCGTGGTTTGATTGTGATTGCCAATTGTGAATGAAATTATTGAATAGGGCGTTGAAAGCGTGAGTGCGTTTATTTTTGCCGTACTCGTACATTCCTTATCAAGCTTTAAAAGGGTGCGGTATTTGAAAAAAAGGAAAGTCAAATTTTATAGGGGAAGTGGGTTTTAGCACTCAATGCGAAAATAGTTTGCAGAAGCTCTTCAAAAATGATAGTTAAGGTGTATTTTGAAAGCTGTTTAATACGTTTGTTACTTATATGCGCCTTTCTTAGTAGTTCGTACTACCAACTTGTAATTTAAAGAAGTAAAGAAGCGAACAATGAATAGTAGTAGAAGAAAAAGAATGTATAGACCGCTAAAACTTTTGAAAGCAACAGCAAAATCAATTATGGTTGTCAACTTCTCTGTTACATTCCATTGGTGCATATTGCTCACTGCTCAGTTGGCGGAAGTGATTTTGGTCAATTGTCAACGAAGCGAAGTGCAGGTTCACTCCCTGAGAGGAAAAAAAATGTCTCTCCAAATCTCTATATGTATGTACAGTGAGTCCGCCGGGAAGGTATACTACTTTTTTTTGCCGCCATTTTGGTAAACATTAGTCTTGACAGTTCATATTTGGCAGTCGTGAAGTAGACACGTGGCAAATTTATTATGGAAAAATATTCGATAAACCAACGTGTTTTAGTCGTTAAAACATTTTATCAAAATCAATCATCGATTACTGTGACGATGAGAAAGTTACGTGAAATTTTTGGGAGAAACAACGTGGCAACAAAACGCACTATTTATCGTGTAGTGAATGATTTCGAAGAATCTGTAGGTGATTCATCAGTCACCTTTGCATCCATTAAAAGTTACAGTTTTACCTTACCTTACTTCTTTGAAAATGTAAACGGCGTAACGGTAACTGTGAATGAGGAGCGATATCGTGATATGATTGAAAACTTTTTAACGCCACAACTTCAGGCTTTGGGCTTGATTAACATGTGGTATCAACAAGACGGTGCCACATCGCATACAGCCAAGATTACAATGGAATTACTGCGAGACCTCTTTCCACGAACAAGTTATTTCAAGAAATGGTGATGTTGACTGGCCTCCACGTTCGCCTGATTTGACTGCTCCGGACTTCTTTTTGTGGGGATATCTGAAAAGCAAGGTTTATGCAAACAAACCAGAAACGCTTGAGCAACTCAAACAAAATATTCGTGATGAAATTAATGAAATACCGCGTGAAATGTGTGAGAATATAATGAAAAATGTGCTCAAAAGGACTCGCATTTGTGAGAAACCAGAGACGGACATTTACCTGATATTGTATTCCATACAATAATTGCCGACATTAAATAAAACATTTATCAATATAAGATCCATTCTCTTCCATTTAATCAAAAATTATAAACAAACAAAGTAACCTTCCCGGCGGACACCCTGTATATATATAAAACAAAGTGGCAAAGAGTGTAACTGTCGCCTGTAGTTTTCAACCAATTTAGTTGACTTTTTTTAAATGTCGGTAACTACGGTGATCAATAGATACATACAAATAAATAAAACAAATAAAAAATTTAAAAAAACAAACAGAAACCACTCAATTTCTAAAGGGTGTTTTTTTAGAGGTATAGTACTTTAAGTTGGTAACACTTTTTTAACTGGCGGCCATTTTATCAGCTGTCAAGTGATTTATTTTTAGTTTGGTTTGGTATTACAACATGAATAGACTGACGGCTGAACAACGCTTCCAAATTGGCCCAAAACAAGATTGCCGTTGATCCCAATTTTCATAAGCAAATTTTGTTTAGCGATGAAGCTCACTTTTGGTTGAATGGATATGTCAAAAAACAAGACTGGCGTATTTGGAGTAGCGATAATCCTCAAGTGTATGTTGAGAGACCGTTAAATCCACAAAAACTGACTGTTTGGTGTGCTTTATGGGTTGGTGGAATATGGGTGTTTCCATAAACGTCTGCCTAACTAAGATCTGCGTAAGACGTGTTCATAAAGTCAGATTTTTGATCGAACAAACCCAGATGAATTGCAGGAGATATGTTCGTAAACGTCATAAATGTCATCAGCATCTGGCAGATTGTGCATCCATATTTTTTTTTTATTGCAGAAAGCGCGGGAGGTAAACAAATTTAAAGTGCGAAAAATGTAAATTTTATTGGCAATTTTTATGTGTTTGCACAAATAAATTTAACTTTTTTTTAAGGGAAAAAGAAGCTGCGGCGTGTAATGTGGCGAAAACCAAACTATTGTGATGATTTTTTTTTTCAGGCCTGCACACGCAATGCAGAATAAGTGTGTTCATTAATGCAACAAAAAAGAAAGACGTTTGTACTAGCGCAGATTTTCGACGTTTATGACAACATCCTAATTGGTCCGCACTTCTTTAAAAACGTTGCTGATCAGAACGTTACAGTCAATGGTGACCGCTATAGAGCCATGATTACTGACTTTTCGTTCATCAATTGAACAACCATGATGTGCAGGACCTGTGGTTTCAACAAGACCAAGCAAAATGTCACACAGCTCGTGCTACAATTGATTTATTGAAGGAAACGTTTGGTAACCGCATAGTTTCACGTTGCGGACCCGTGACTTGGCCTCGAAGATCTTGCGATTTAACGCCGCTTGACTATTTTCTGTGGGGATATGTGAACTCGCTAGTCTACGCCGATAAGCCCGCAACGATTGACCACTTGGAAGACGACATTCGCGTTATTGCCGATATACGGTCACAAATGTTGAAAAAAAGTCATCGAAAATTGGACATCCAGATTGGACTACGTACGAGCCAGCCGTGGCGGTCTTGTGCCAGAAATCATATTTAAATTATAAAGCCAGAAGAAGTAAATTTCATGACAATTTAGAAAAATCATCTTTATTCCTTTATTTCAATTCAAAGTTCTATACCTCTAAAAAAAAAAAAAAAAAAACACCCTTTAAAATATAAGCGGAGAATTGCCTGTCCGACTTCGACTGTTCCAACGATTCTCGCCATGAATGATTGGCGTCGTTCTAAATATCTTTACTTCCAACCAAAGTATTTATTAGGTAACTCGGCAAAGTTTCGCACCACAGATTGTCCGGAGAATATTTTGTGTTGTAAAAAAATAAGCTTAAAATAATTTTGTTCACGAATTCAAAGCTTGTCCTTTAGCCAGACCAAGTAAGAAATGATATCATCGCCCGTTATTTTTTCTAGCCTACTTATAATTTGCGCAAATATTCCCAGATAAAAAAAGATGTATAAATAAAAATTCGAAATGCAAATATTTATACGCGGCATCAACAAGTTTTGTTTTTCGCTTAATTATCAGAGTAAACACACCTAGTTAAGAAGAAGAAAACGAACAAGAGACACAAAAAAAAGATAGGTACTACCATCTGAGTGTTTGTGAAATGAATTTCCATTTCATTGTCGGTCACCTGAGACGTATACGTAACATTTCAACAGATGAACGAGCCACATACGGAAAAAAAAACTACTACCGTACTAGTAAATAGTTAAATCAAATAAAATAGGTAAATCACGCGATTTCCATGTTTGAAGGAAAAAATGTTTTTTTTTTTTTTCACGATGAATTACGGCTAAAGAAGCCACGTGGCTGCTATCTGTCTCACCATTTTACAACGAGAGTTGAATCGTATTCACGTTGCATAAGGTAAATTATATCAAAATTATACCGAAACCAGCGTCATTAAGTGATAATGAGCTTTATATACTATTAAACTTCAGTCGGACGTTATTTATTCCGCTCGACTTTTAATTGTCCTTTGGGCAAAGTTCAAGGTATATGCGTATGCTCACTCGTGTGGAGGAGTAGAATCGGAAGATTTGTATTTGATTTGAATGGCTGTCTTTCTTTAGTTTCAAAGTACATAGGTATCTGCGACTCTGTGTACAGAAAATCTTGGAGAAAGCAAAAGTGTGTACACGTTTCGAGAGCAAATAAGAACGAATGCGTTTTAGAGGGTCTAACGAAACCAGGTATACACTTGTTTTTCGCTGCGTGTATTCTGCGGCTGTGGTGTATTCTGTGCGCAGTGAAACCTAGTTAGTGGAGTTGGAGTGAAAATAAAAATTTAACGTATCGTTAATATTCACGATGTTATAAATGTGAATTTCTGCAGTTTTTTTTTCGCTTTGGTCAACGACGGTCTTTTAATAGAGGTATTTCACGGCAGTAGCAACAATTAGGCGTTTTGCAGACGACAACTTGGAGTACTGAATTAAGAGCTGAAGGACTTTTGCCGATTGAATTTTTCGACACTTTGAAAATAAACATAACAGAAAATGAAACTATATAAAGTCGCTTCGCTATGCATCACGCCCTTAGCAATCATAACAAAATAGGTCACACGAATCGTGGTAACAAAAAGGCACAACACAGTGCAAGGGTTCAAAGCTGAACCGCCACTTCTACCTACCTACCTACCTACGCTTCGCTAACGCTTGTCTGAGAGCGCAGACGTAGACAATATTGTAAAACGCTTCGATCATGTTTACTATTGGTTTGCTTTGTGAGGAGTGAGACACTCACTGGCGTTTCTCTTTTCGTTACGTTTCCTGCTGCCAACTTGCCAACTCCCGCTACATAAGAAATCTCACCAAAACAACTGAAGAGAGAGGTTGGCTAAGGCGCAGGTTAATCTGATCCTGAAGGGAAGTCACGCTTCTTAAGTTGTACTGACTCAAATTTAGAATGAATCGACTTGTCTGGAGTGCTCCAGGAGTAAATAAATAGGGGTGCAACCCGGGCCTGTTTAAAATCTTGCACCCTAGTAGAACAATTAACCCTAATAAATGGTTAATCATAATAATAATAATAACTTTAATGTTTTCAAAGATGGCCTCTCAAAGCGTTGCAATACAAATTCAAATGAGGCAATAAAGATAAATAATAAACGGTTTAACGATACATGAACATAGCCACCTATTGACTTCAAACTTTGCACAGCTATAGTTCAACTGAAATAATTGATAAGCTGGTTACTAAACGAATAAACAATTTGCCAATAAATATGCCTGGATACACATGTTTTCGAGTTGCTAACACAATTAGCTTGGAACGTCTTAATTATCTGCAGGTACACAAAAAGTCTATACAATTCAATGACAAAGCACTGATTGTAAGGTATTACTGGCATTCCCATGGAAATAATCATGCGACCTGCATGCTCTAAATGCAAACAAGTTGTCTGTTCATGAGATACTAGTACAATTATCTTGTTCACAAAATCACAATTGTTACCTAACCTACGCACGTCAACAATCCCCAGTAAAGCAGTTTCAATCGCTGATGTGAATAACGTCTTTCTTACGACAATTTTAAGCAATTTACGATAGAGCGTTTCCACCGATTTATATGAAATCAACTCATCACTTTAAAATTAATTGCTATTTTAATACGTCAGTGCTGCCAAATACGTCATTACATACGATATTATAGCAAAAATACTCGATAACAAATACAGGTGCTAGAAATCAAATAAATACTTAAGTATTGCGAAAGTCTTCACTACAACAACGCCAATAAATAGTTTATAAATAATTAACACGAAATAGCACCTCCTTTTTAAAATGAATGATTAATTACGTAAAACTGTTTGACAGCAATGACAGGTATTTACTTTTAACACATCTGACTGTAGACGTAATATATCAAATGCGCACATACGTCATAGAAACAACGCATATGGACTTGAACATGCTGGATGACAGTGACAGTTTTCGAATACATTTCGAAGTTCATTTTCCTTCTACATTTCAAGAAAGGCATTTTTTTATGTTGCAATAAAATACGTATCGATCTGCAACACAAACGTCAATTTATGACTACTTAATCTCACAAGTAGATTTAAGTTGATGCTGCCCTCATTTCCATTGCACGCTGGAAACTTTTCCATATTCTGAGGCAAATAAAATTGCAGTTGCTTTAGCATTATACTGAAGAAATAGCAAAACGATCATTTTTTATATGGAAATTGAACAGGAAATCATATTACATACAGAAGACACTGATACCCATATGGGCAATCCATACTAAACAAGGCGAAAGCTAAATCTCTCTATCTGGATATATCGATTTACTTTTCTCTTCAATTAATAGTGCGGATTCGATAGATTTTGTTAGATTGTACTAATAGACATACGAGTGCAACTACTGTCAGTGTGTTTGTGTACTCGATACTACTGCAGTTGTCTAGCTGGTTCAGACAAGAAGAGAGGACGATAATAAAACGATGTGTGAAGTATGTACCTAAAACAAAACAACAAAAAAAAACACCGTGGCTTTCTTTTCAGCTCTCGAGTAAAGAGAGAAGCAGCGATGACGGCTCTTAACGCTTTCAAAAAGTTGGTCAGTTCATTTACTCTACAAGAATGTCTGCGGATGTCTCTTTTTCTCTATTTACTTATTCCCGTCACACAAATTTGACTGCAAAAAGCGTCAAGAAAATGACATAAAAAAAAAACAACTAAGTAAATTACTGAAGTGAAATACTTGGCCACATGTTGATGCGGCTGCTGTTGCAGCTAGTACATGGATTGTTGATCTATGTCAAGTTTACTTACTGATTGAAAATAATTGAAAAATCATTCTAGAAGTGCATGAATAGATCAAGGGAAGGGTTTAAATGGTAAGATCTTGTATAAAAAACATCCAATACTTGATATGCATTCCCGTGCGCAAATGTTTGACAGGTGGGAAGTAGCAACCAAAAGGCCTATTAAAAAACCAAGTCAAATGAAGTCGACGATATTGGTCTGGACTAGATGTACATAGGTACCTTAAATGCAAGAACTAGATTGATCGATAGCAGCACTTTTCCTACGTAAGGCACATATACGAACTGTCAACTTAGTACTCAGTCATGAAATGGATGGCAAACCCTCCATAGACGTCGACACGTCGACTAAAAAACTGGTTAATGTAATCAATCTAGTTCAATAAAAACTGTTACACATTAAGTCAGCCAGCTGTCAGACTTATAAAACTAGATATTTGTCCTGGCAAAAATACCTGCCAATTTTACTACAATCAGTTTAGCTAAATTTTGGCTAAATTTGGTAAATTTGCTGGCTGATCTCTTAAGTGTCAGTGGAAGGTGCAGGGAAATAACTTCACGGGCATTAACTTCACATGGGAAATAACTTCACCTCGAGTGGGAAATAACTTCACTTTTTGTAAGTGAAGTTATTGCCCACTGAAGGTGAGCAATAATTCCACCGTAAATTTTGTGAAGTTATTTCCCACCTATAATTTAGGAATTTGTCTATTATAACTGGAGAGCAAATATGAAATAGATTTATCTATACATTTTTTGTATAATTTTATTTTTTTCATTATGAAAAAACTGTCATTTCCTTCCTAGGACTACAAAATCGAATTTTGTAGTCCTAGGAAGGAAATGACAGTTATAGTTGTCCTTGTTGTAGACAAAATGTTGACGATACTATTGATTACGGTACTTTGTTTACGTTAATAGTGCAAGAGTGAATCGCCCGGTTCTTAAATTATCATAAAATGTTAAGAGAAATTATTTCCCACAAAAAAGTGAGGATATTGCTCATCTATGGTGGGCAATAATTTCACTTTTTGGAAGTGAAGTTATTTCCCACTCGAGGTGAAGTTATTTCCCATGTGAAGTTAATGCCCGTGAAGTTATTTCCCTGCACCCAGTGGAAGTGTGCAAACAAAGTACTAATACTGCCTTTGCAACTTTGTATAACAATTTTAAAGTCAACTTCATCCGACTATCTACAGTTATACTTAAAATCGTCAAACTAATTAAAGATATTCTAACGTAAGGTTTCCAAAAAAAAAAAGCACACACATACACATTTTGATTTAATCTGTACAATTAAACTTAAGGTGCACGTTACAAATAGTTTGACATTTAAATTAGTTTGGACTTGAAGTCACTACATTTACACATTAAATGAAGTGATCGTTAGGTAAACGGGTAGGTAGAGCAGGGTGTGCCCTGCAATAATTGTGATGCCCTTTTTTTGGGGTCAACCGTTGGTGTTACATCGGTGGTCTCCATCCCTTCTCCTTTAGTGGTTAGCTGACACTGTCTAGCCATCCCGATGTCCTCAGACACCTGTAAGGATCAGACAGCGAGACATCAAGCACTTCCTCATGGAAGTAATAGCTTCCAAGTGTTCTGTTATGCAAGTGACAGAGACTTGGGCAATGACAAAGGAAGTGATTTGTGTCCTCGTGGACGTCCTCGTCTTCGCAGCCTCTACATATGTATGTCGTCATCTTTGAGATTTAGTTTCATTAAGAGGTTTCTTAGGAATTTGTAATTTTGGGCAACTTTTGGGAGCCCAACAAGACAGGCTGCTAATGCTCATGACCATACAGTACACTTGACAACCGCGAGGACATCAACTTTCAAAAACTCCTTCTGTTACAGGGCAAGCAAACTTTGGAACTCGCTTCCTGGGGATATATTTCCAGAAAACTACAATTTGCAGCAATTTAAGTGCAGAGCAAACATACATCTGCAGGCATCTCGGGGCGCTGTTGAAGCGTTATAAGTTCGCCTTTCCCGGGAGAAGTATATATAAAAAAAAAAAAAAAAAAGTCAGAGCCTCTACTAGCTTAGATAGCGATGACCTATCAAACTGTAGAAGTTTGTTGGTTCGACCTCTGTTATATTCTGGCCAAAGCTTCCGTGATATTTCACAGGTCGGGAATTCTTTCCACCTGTTGTTCGTTTTCCTTCGAATTTTGTTCCCCACTCGCTCTCTAAGATTGCAAAGTGGCGACTTGATCGATTTAAGTGCTCTATAAAGATCCATTACGGACCCCTTTCTCACCAGTTCATCCGCCCTCTCATTGCCGATTTTGTCTCTGTGTCCATGGACCCAGCAGAGATTCGTGGTGTGCAGCGAGCAAAGAACCTTGAACTAGTTTGGATTTTATTTCATTAGCAGAAACTACTTTTATGGCCGCCTGACTGTCAATGAAGATGGTATAATATCGCTACGGGGTATTGCCAATATTGATGCATTACGGGCTGCTTCAACGATGGCCAGAAACTCCGCTTGGAAGACACTACTCCTATCAGGTATCCGATGGAGCAATGTGTACTAAATTCCTCGAAGAATATGTCGGCACCGGTTCCACTGTCCATCTTTGAACCATCTGTTTAAATGGATATTGGTTTTATTTTTGTGGATTCATTAGTGTTCCATTCTTCCCTACTCGGAAAGGAGCAGGTGAATGGCCTGTCAAAGTCCAGATGGGTAGACATATAGTCAGAAGTGACAACGTTCCCTACATATTAAGCTAATATCTGTGCATGCCCAAAATTGCAAGGGTTCCAAATGTTAGTTTGGCTGATCCTTAAGGCACATTTGGCAGCAGATTCTTCCATGTATAGTCTAGAGGTTTCAAATTAAGAATTTCCCCTCGTCCAGCTGTAGTTCTCATAGCGCTGGTTATCTGTCCCTATACATTATATTCTTTGTATTTAGGTCATCTACTTAAGATTGGTCGCTTTGCAGGCAGCCTGCCACCAGACTATTGATCGCACGATCGCTGTATACATCCAGAGGTTGATTTTGGGGTTTGGTCCCCAACTCCTACCAAAGATGTGGTTGCATGCGTAGAAAGCATTCGCTGCTTTGTTGACTCTTTCATTGACATTCGACTTCCAATTAAGTTTCCTATCAAGGATAATTTAAAAATATCTCGCAATATCTGCTACCCTTAGGGGTATTCCCTTCAGAGTTGGTGGCTCGATTCGCGGTATTATTCTTTTATTCCTGAACAAGACGAGCTCGATTCTCTGCAGATTGACCCCAAGGACGCATTGTCCACGTACTTAACACCATAAGTGAGTTTCCGAACAGGTCGCTTTACAAAAATAAATATATTTTCTATTTATTAATACAGTACAAACTCCTAATTTTTCTTTTTCGGTCGAACTGTGGTCCAACCAGGCTCTGGCTCTATAAAGACATTACTTGCATTTGTATTGGCAGTTATTGTACTTGAACTAGGTTCATTATCGACATCCATATCAGTGTCAGAACTATCATCGCTGTCATCACAGGAATTATCATCAAGACAGTTTGGAAAAACCACACCATCTTTTTTTAACCACTCTTTCCCTGGTGGAAGACGCTGGAATTCAGTTTCTATATCTAAATACTTGCCTTCTTTGCACATTTGCAAATAACGAAGCAAATTTTTACAAATTTCTGGGATAGAGTTGTCATCACATAGAGTATTAAATTCTTGGTCCATTAATTCCTCAAGAAAGTCCTGTAGTTGGCGTAACAGGTCCGGAGGGACCCTAGGCTTAGCTTCCCCTAGGCCTAGCTTCTCACAACCATTCGTTTTGAGTGAGTTTTTCATTTTTTGGAACGAATGTAAGGGATCTACATTGTTATGCCGACTCCAAACGACTAATTGAGAAGCTCTTTCAAAACAGTTATACTCTCGGATATTTTTCAGACGTTCGTGAGAGGTGGCGCAGGGGAAAAAACCCTAAGTTGGAATTTGGGTTTTTGCGGGATTCGAACTTCGCTAAGTAGTCCAACACATTACCCACTAAGCCACTGCGCCTATGAACAGGTCGCTTATGATCGGTCAAAACTTTCCTTTAGTAAGTATAACATGTTAAATTTCATAGGTATTTCATTAATGACAAGGATCCAGAGTAAAGGGGAGATTGCCCCTCCTTGTGGAGTGCCTCTCTACTCTGAGGTCAGTGTCACCTAATTTCGCGTTGCAAGTGATCGTTCCAAAAACCCCACAAAAAAGTTAGCTCACAAATTCTGTTCAATTCCAAATGCAATCAAAAAGGCTAGCTGATTCTCTCTAGAGTTGTTAAACTTGAACTTTACAAATAGTTTAGGTAGGTACTGAAAAAAAAAATGTTTACTCAGAGACGAGATATGCCGCTACTAATGAATAAGCTAGGTAAAAACAATATCATACAGTTTCCGATTCACCATCCATTCATTACTTCGAGTGGTAATAGGAAAGCAGAAAAAAAAAAACAGAATTACCCAGAATTATGTCATCATTCACAATGATTTGTGTTGAAAAAAAAAAAAAAAAACTGACATATTCGCATTAGCTTCATAACGTTTTCCTATTAATAAGTTTCTTTTTTTCGTCGTTTCCTCCGACAATTTTTTTTGATAAAATTCCATTCTCCAGTTAAACGAGATTACATATTATAGCAGTTAATATCACCTACCGCAAAATGCGTGAATCACGGCTTCTGTTGAAGACGGTCTTGACTGTATTCAATGGATCACAACTCCTATACGATCTAGTACCGATTCTATTTCTAATTCTTTACATCTGATGTGTGACACGTTCGTTTTCCATTCAATTATTCCTTTGCTGTTCGTTGCTCGTGTGATGTTCGATTTGATGTGGTATCGTGTGCTTGTTGTCAATGCTAACTTCAAGTTTTTTTTTTGTTATAGAGTCGTGAACTGAAGGCAATTAACCGTACACATTAGAATCAGTCAGGGGTTTAAAGTGTCAATTTCTATTTATTTGCTGGGTTGAAAATAGGTTGAGATGTGCATTTGCATTTGCATTTGCATACACCATAATACGAGTATGCACTCTCAAACGAATGTGTGCTCGTTTTCCGTTTAAATTACCTTTTTTGAATAGAGTCTGTCATAAAAAGTTTTCAAATTGGGTATGATTTCCTTTTCATGCGCTATTCCGAGAAAGGCACGTTTGAATTTAAATTTTTCCTTCCAATATCGCCTTGAGTCATATTGTCGACAATTGTGTGATGTAATCAGAAAGCAGCTGCGATAACACTTGAAGAATATTCTATGAAGTGCAGAAGTTGACGAGACGTTTTATATAGTAAAACGGGTAACTTTGACATTCACACGAGTTAAATGTCTGAATTCTTCTGCATCAATCAATGGCGGCACTCACGCATTTTAATTGTTTTTCTTGTCGTAGATGTCAGTTGAATGCGGAGCACTAGAAACGCTGTAGATCATCCTATTCGGTTCACCCAATATTTCCTGTATAAACTGCTATTGAATTAATCGAGGTTTCTCCCTTAATTTGGGGAGTAGCCCCTCACAATTTCTGTTCGATAGCACTTGTCGAGTTTTGATTTCATGTGTTCTTGCGACAGAATATAGATTTCTTCAACTCCATTAACTAATTCATAGTCCAACTGAAAGTTATGCTTTTTTTAGTGTGTCACAGGTATAATGTAATATCTGTAAGGGATATCACCATCTTTACCGACAGTCAAGCCGCGATTAAATCCCTGGATTCTGTCGTCTTCAATTCAACAACTGCCCTCAAGGCACTACTATGTCGACTCTACCAGAAAAAAGGAGTCTCTATATGCCTCTTGTTACTTGCAAGCTCCTAATTAAACAAAACGCATTAAGCGCTACTAATCGCAGGTGGTCTAGCTGCTTAACGTGCCACACGTCGAAACAGATCTGGCCTCAGCTGGATTCCAAGCGCTCAAAAAGTCTCATTACACTGAAAAGACCCATAATAAACACTCTAGTAGGTGTCATCACGGGACACTGCATCATAGGGAGACATGCTCTCAGATTAGGCCTCCCTTCAAATGATTTCTGCAGAAGCTGTATGGACGAGGAGGAGGAGGAGACTATTCTTCACCTTCTCTGTACGTGTCCAGCACTGTCACTCCGTAGAAAACTATACCTCGGAGAATATTTCTTCGACAATCTCATCGAACTCGCAAACATACATAGGTATCAACTGCCTCCATCGCTTCATTCTTAGCTCCGGCTGGTTCAACGGGTAGATAAGAAGTCGATATCGATCCTGTGGTAACACAATGGGCCTAATTTGGCCTAAGTGAGGCTGCACTTGAGGCGGCCTGCCACTCTAACCTAACCTAACCTAGTGTGTCACAGCCACAGAGGCCACTTTTGTTCGCTCTTTTCTTAAATCAATTTAACCTTGTGCTCCTTTTTATAACTTAAAACCGCAACTTTGATTCTAGTACAGTGCGGAACTTTCTCCCGTAAACGTTTTTCCTTCATGTACACTGTACAATTGTACACATCTATCAATTTATTCGCAGCTCTTTCATTCGTTATATCTACCGTCCACTTAAAATGTCACATCGTGACTCATGTTGCCAAGATTTGTTCAACTGTCTCTTCTCAACCCAGCAATTTATTTCGTCTGGTACACAATCGTACTTTCTTTTATACAAATAATTATACTATTCCAATAAAGCATGATTTTACCTATAAACCTTGAGACCACACATAAACACACATACAAATTCAATCAACCGATACACCACGTTGCGTGTAAAAAACCGCATTCTCGTGATGCATCAGTTGAGGATGGGAATTTACAGTGTGATAGGTGGTGGTTACCTCGTTTCTGCCGTGTTGAAGGGTAATTTGTTATTAATTTTACCAGAAAATTATTGTTACGATTAAATTTTCAGAGAAACGAGGTCTTACAACAGTCGGAAAACAGGTAGATGTCAATTTTTATTTGATTTCTTAAGAACACTTGTGGTAGAGACATACCGCGATAAGCGTTCATAACTTTTAATAATACTTAAGCACAAAACAGCGTACTTAGATTGTGAGGAAAGAATTTTATCTTATGAATGACGCGATATAACAGTTATTTCTTGACTGTTCGGCTATTTGGGAATGTGCTGAACCGTTTCAATGTAGTAGTTTCGTTTATCAGCGAATAACTCCTCTAGAAATCCTGGAAGCTATTGGAACTTGACTGCTTCGTACTCTGCTGGAGCTGATGGCATCTCAAGTTTTACCCTAAAACAAATTGGTTTTCTCATTGTTGATGTATTGGCAGATGTTTATAATCGCTGTGTATTTGCGGGTGTTTTTCCAGATGAGCTCAAATGTGCAGATGACATTCCAATGCCCAAAAAACGTTCTTCCGCTGAAATCAGTAACTATAGGTCCATTTCACTTCTTCCAGTTTTCAGGAAAATGTTTGAAAAGCTAATGAAAAATGGGAGTGCGTTTTCTAACTAACACCAAGTTCTTTAATCCAGCTCAATTTGGCTTTCAAAAAGGAAAGTCGACGGAAGAAGCATTGTTACAGTTTTGTTCGCAAATAATGTCACACCTAGACGGAAAAAATACACGGCGGACTTATTTATCGATATATTATCGATATTTTAAGATAAAGCTTTTGATATTATTCTGTTAAAAAAAAACTGAGAAAATCCGGATTCCGTGGTTTCATTCTAAATTGGTTCAGGTCGTATCTTAGAAATGGGTCTCAACAAGTAAAAATTGCTGGAGTAAGGAGCGAAGTCAAGTTCTTTAATCCCGGTGTACCACAAGGCTCTGTTTTGGGTCCCATTTTGTTTTTAGTCGAGAATAATTCAGTGTGCTCAGTGCTTCAGTGTTCTCAATTTCAAAGGTTCACCTACTGCCTTTGCGGATGACATTGGCTTCTCTTACGGTTCAAAGAGTCCCTTAGACTTGGTGGCTCATTTAAATTGCGGTCTTAATCTTTTGAGACACTGGTTTGCTGAACATCTTAGCTTAGTTATTAGCTCTAAAACTCAAATAATGTTCTTCAATTTATCTCAATCGTCAAAATTTGAAACGAACTTATACTTTCATGCACCTAAATGTCTAAGATATAAACGGACCAACTGCAATTGCACGTCCGGTCTTTCCTCTCTTTTCTCACAAACTTACTGTAGTAGTCTAATCTGCAGTGACAAATGCTTTTTAATTGAAACAGTGGATAACTTTGAGTACTTGGGACTCTAGAATGAGTTTTGCATATCATACAGTTACATTAAAGAAGTATTTGCGATGTACACTTAGATATTTTTACTACTTGCGTAATATATGCTCAACTAAGATTCTTAAAGTAATATGTAATGGAATTTTCCATTCCAAGCTACAATATGGAATTGCTTGTCGGGGAGGTGTGTATACCAGAATAAAATTCATCCGCTGCTGATCTTGCAGAAACATATCTTGAGATTAATTTGTCGTAAACCTCACAGACAACCTAGCTATCCTTTGTTCTGTGACCTGAATATTCTCCCTGTTCGGGATTTATATTGTTTCAATACTTTTTCATGTCTGGTCGTCTCAATTTTCGTGTCATTTCTAGTTATGGTTTTCGTGTTAACTCCTTAAGCATGTTATCTGTTCCCAATTTCCGTACCACGGCATTTAGTAATTTTTTCTCTATTTTATCTTATCGCTTGTTTAATAAACTCTCGCAGTCCATCAGAGCATTATCAGTTCCTCGAACATATATGAAGCAACCAAAAATTTGGCTTTTCGTTTTAACTATGCCAACTTAGAATCCATTATTTTCTGATATTCTGGTTTAACTTTTAGTTTTATTATTTATTTAAATTTGAGCTCTTGTTAACTTTTTCATATATTTTATTTATTTATTTATTTATTTATTTATTTATGATGTATCTTATATCTTGCCTCTGTATTGTCTAGTACCATTAAGTGTATCTTAATTGCACACAGAGTTTCATTGGGGACGTTCAAATATCTAGTTTAGTAAGGGTGACAGCTGTCTGACTAGATGTATCTCGGATTTGATTGGCTGAAATCGGTCATATGAGCTGCTGTTTCAGTTTACGTTTACGGAGAGGTAGCCGACGAATCTAGTCAATAAATTCGTGACTGAGCACCAAGTTGACAGTTCGCATACGTGGCTGACGTAGGAAAAGTGTCACTCTTCCCGAACGGAGGAACTGGTTACATCTTCTCCAGACCGATCTCAAATTAACTAGATTCTTGAATGTGGCAATTGTTTGTTTTCGTAAAAATGACGTCTCCATATTTGACAAAAACAAGATAATAAAATAAAGTTATTGAAATTGGGACGTTCAGAACTCTAGTTTACAGAGTCTTACAACGGGTGACATCCCTTAGTTTTATTGTCCTAGGTTCATTCCATCAACACTTTTTTCAGTTGACTTTTATGGAGAGGTAGCCCACAAATCAAGCCACGAATTTCTTGACTGAGACAGTCCGATTGTATACCTGACGTAGTAAAACTGACGTAAAAGTGGCATATTTATCGAATTGACAGTACATTTGCATGAATATGAATAATTTGAAATAGAGAGAAAGAAAAAAAAAAGGAAAAAATTGAAATAGAGAGAAAGAGAAAAAATACCGAGAAGAAATGGAAAAAAAGACCTTAATGCTGTGCCGAGAAAAAAAACTCATAACCTCAGATTTAAAGTTATTATTTCTATTAATGCCTTTGATATGGGCAATGAATTCCTTATACTGATACAGTCTGGAAGAGTTGAGATATTTGTAGGACAGAATGTCAATGTTCATGGTTTTATGAGATCGAGAAAATACTAGTTTTTGATGATACGGAGGGGACTTGGTTGTAAGGACCCTATGCAAAAATATGCAGCAAACATATAGCATTTACGTAAGAGGTAAGTTATAGTACATCCAAGAAGTTATTGGCGTAAGAGTCTATCCCACCTACGAAGACCACAAATGTAGCGGATGGCGTCATTAAAAGCTACTAGGAATTTATGCATTGATAGCGAGTCATGATTGGGGTTAACAAGTCCAGAGTACGTTATCAAAGGTAGAATGAGAGTTCGATCAAGTTTTTACCTAGTTTCAGGGCGAGCTTACGAAGGCATCCGTAGATGCGACCAATTACAATATTAATATAATTATAACAGGAGAGATTGCGATTAATGACGAAACCGAGACAAGTAGCCGATTCAACTAATTAAAAGGTCCATTATTTACTGTCTAATGTACTTATTTACATGTGTGTAAAAGGTAGGGAGAGGCGGATCTGAGCATCATCAACGAAAAAATAGATGAAACAGTTTTTGCATACTGAGGGTAAATGATTTATAAAAGTGCTGAACAAAATGGGTCCCAAAATTGATCCCTGAGGCACTCCTTGTTTGAGCGGCTTTGATACCGAGTAACTATCACCAACAATGACTCTTTGAAATCTTAGCTAGAAAATCATGCAGTAACTCAACAGCCTTATTACTAAACCTGACTTTTTTGTTTTTTTTTCCAGCGGGGATGTCATGATTAACCTTGTCATATGCCTTTGAGAAGTCGAGTGGGCAAAGCAAGGTCACAAATCCTTTACCAATGTCCATCCGAATGTCATCAAGCATGTCGATCAATGCAGTCGACCAGGAGTGTGAGTGACCTGCTCCGAAACCTGATTGGAGAGGGTAAAAAGAGAGTTATCAGAGAGATGATGAAAGACTTGTTTAGCCAGCACCTATGGGTCGGAAATCACTGGCATAAGACGCATTGGATTTTTTGGCAATAGGAATCACTTTTGCATACTTGTATGCCTGAGGAAAAATTGAGGTTGTGATTCAAAAATTGATTATATATGTCAGGGCCCATGATTGCAAGTAAAACCAGCTTAAAAAATCGTACCGTCCTCACCAATGCATTCGATTTTATTGACGTGATGATGGAGAATATATCATTCTACGTTCCGTACAAAGGGGCTTCGAAAGAACTCAGTCATTTTAACGATGCGTCAACACGTTTTGAGTGAGTCATCCGCAGTTCCCTTATACAGTAGTGTCCGCTTATAACGAACTCGAAGGGACCGACCAAATTGGTTCGTTATAACCGAAGTTCGTTATAAGTGATACGCTAAAAAAATCATCAAGTTTTGTTTTGAAAATCAAAAAAAGAAAAGAAATGTGTTCAAAAAACATAAAAAATAAGTACATACATATTTCAGTATAAAAGCATTATATTTTTGTTAATTTTTTTATTTTAAAACAAAAAACCCGACTGACTGTAAAAAAGATCTCTCTGACATTTGTGTGACAATTGTTTTTTTTTTTTAAATTTATATTTTTATAATTATTTGTTTAGCCTATGACACTCCGGGGAAGAATACGAATCTAGTGACACCTCACTCTTTAAAATCGGTCAAGCCGTTTAGGCTACAGGAGGTCACGTAGGAACGTACATAGGATACGCGCGAAACACATAACCCTCTCTGTGTACAGTCGGGTAAAATGTCATGAATTTTAGATTGTTTTGTTTGAGAAGATTTCAATTCGCTTAAAAACAATTCGACGTCTGCAAGTCCATATATCTTTTTGTTTTACGCCTTATTCTAAACGCTTTATTAAGTCGTATTTGTCTTTTAATGTGAAACATTTTCTTTTATTTGTTTCTAAATCTCCCATTTTACTTAAATGATTTTTAAGCGCGTCACTTCACTCAACCTTTCGTTTGTAAACATAAGGTTACTCGGGGAAGTACCGAACAAATTATATTGAAGGACAAAATGGTGACGTTTGAGAATGTTGGTTCGTACGCAGCTATACAGTTCTCGGGGAAGTCCCGAAAAGTTGGGAAAATCTGGATGACAAATGTAAAGCGACAGATTTTTGGTTCGTTATAACCGGACATTTTCTTAATTTCACGCGCAGAATGGGTTCGTTATATGCGAAAGTTCGCTTTAGTCGGGTTCGCTATATGCGAAATTAAAATTCATAATTCTTATGGGGCATTGATTGGGACTTCATGAAATGGTTCGTTATAACCGAAAGTTCGCTTTAACCGGGTTCGCTTTAAACGGTTACTACTGTAGTTTTTTTTTTTTTTTTCTCACAACACTTAGCTCAGCTTTAAATGCTGACCTTGAGTTTGCAAGTACAACTCGTTCACAAATGTGTTATTGTGCAGAAAATGATCCTAATTGAGCATTTTGTACAAACTCTAATAAAAATAATAAATTTTCAATAAAAAATTGTCTGCCTATTTAGTTCAATTGAACCAAATTGCAAACATTCGTTTTGCGTTACTTAAAAGTTTGACAGCGAAAAAGTAAAAAAAAAAAGAAAAAAAAAACTACTCCTAAGCGAAAATCCTGTTGAAACAACATAAAAAAAAACTTCACAACGCACAACTAAATACACACAATGTGTGTGCAACAAATAAAACTGCAGCCAAAAAGAAAAACTAAGCAGTTTTTAGAAAGTATGTCACTTTGGAGAGAACAAAATGGAAAACAGCACTGTAGTGGTTTACTCGTTGTAACACCAGAGTCAACTCTTATTATCACCGGTTGAACATAACCACAAAGATTACAAGTCATCAATAAATAGGTAAATGCCTTCCCCCAAGAGATGTTCTTTGGAGTCTGATGGAAAAGTAATGCGAAACCACATCATAAATAGCTTATGAATTCACACTCTTCAGAGGCTAATACTTACGAAAGTATTCCAAGTTCGACTCCACGAAACCACCTAACACACACTCCACGGAGGCAAGTTTTTTTCGCAGACTATGGAATTTTTCGTAGATTCGTATTTTATTGTTGAACAAATTTCATGATAATTTTTTATTAGTTGTTTTTGTTCGATAATACTTTCTCGCTCTCTGAAACTGAAACCCGTGGACTGAACAGCCATAAACGCACGATGGAGAGCGGTACAACAGGTGAGGCAGCAACTTTGTTTTTATCTTTTTTTTTTTTTTTTTTTCTGAATCTCAAATCAATTAGTGCTTTTTGAAATCATATCAGCAAACAAAATGGAAAAGAATAATGTCATGGGTATTTTAAAAGAAATAGCGATAACACAGCTAAAGAATGAGGTTACTTGAACCTATTGCACCCCTTTCCCATAGATGTGGTACGTACTTTGTTGCCTGGTTGGATCTGGTGCGCTATTAAATAATTGTAGTCTCTAGCGTTTTTTTTTTTTTCTCGTATCTATGCTCGATAAGATAAGGCTCTGCTGCGGTAAAAGTTTCCTCCTCCAAACAGGTGAATTCCTTGGCCGAGACGACGAAATTTATATGGAGGTATACAGAGTCGCGGGTGAAGATTATTAAACAAACAATTTCTATTTGTGTTTAGTTAAAAAAACAATAAAGACAATGACGACAATACAACATTTTTTCTCTCACTCTCTGGCTGTTAAGTACACGGCGGCGCAAATGCTTTTGGAGCACGGAGTGGAGTAGTGTGGAGAAGACGAAGATAAAGAGATATAGAGAGGAGCACACACACAGCGGAAACAAGTACAACGAGTTTCTAGTTTATAGCGTTTTTTGTTCTCCACTTATTTATTTATTTATCTTGTTTTTTTTTTTTGGATCACTATTCCACTTCGTCGACGACGAACGAAAAAACCAAACTGACTATGCACGAGGCTGAAAAGAAACTGAAACTGCGGTCGGTGTTAAAAGTCGCTGTCGCTGATTTTTCCACGATCCTCCGATCTCCAATCGCCCCCCTTTTTGTCGCACTGATAGGGGGGCTTCGAAATTGTTTTTTTGCGCTCGTCACTGAGAGAGCCAGAGTATACCTAAACCTAACCTACGAATCTACCATGCGAATGACGGTGAGAGTGAGAGCCTAAGGGAGAAGGAGAAATAATTGACGGCGCTAGTTAGATTGAAGATCAGTGGCGGTGGAATTGTCGTCATCGACCAAGTCGCACAGGGAGCATTCATCGACATCATCGAACAGAAATTATTATTTAACCAGGGATGATCAGCCGAACTTGGGCGCGGTTTAGATGGCTATTTTAAATTTGATATTTGACGACAAAACTATGCCAATTTATGACATCTTTTGCGATTTTTTTCATTTTATTCATTTCAACTAGCCAATTGGTTTTTACATTAAGATTTATAATCTTCTATAGTACCTACTCTGTTTACTTCGGGAAAATTGTAAATTGTTAGATCTAATTAACAATTTATGCATCTTAATCTAAGAGGTGAAGTATGGAGGGAGAGGTTGAGTTTGATAAGGGATAGGAGGATAAGATAAAATTTAATTTAACAACTCGATTTCATGTTTTATTGTTCAATGTCGTAATTGGGGTTAAAGGTGATTGAACATAAACACTTTTCGTTCTTAAGTGCAAGGCTGTGTCGACGTAAAACTTGCGTAATAATAAAACATACAAAAAAAAAACAACTTAATGGACAATTTTTTTTTTTATAAAAAGCGCTATTAGATAATAAAGTGTTATTAGATGAACCGGGAAGTGATTCAGCTCAGAATAATAAGATAAAACCCTATTTTCATTCGTGTATCACTGTGATGGAATATTATTTTCGAATTAAAACTGTAGCTGTTCAAAGTGTAGCAGAAAAAGTTGTCAACTCATACGAAACGGATCGTGTTATCAAAGAGCATCACATTTATATCGTATTCGATTGGGAATGCCAATAAAACCAGATTTTCCTTTCTTTGCATTTGAGGTGGAGCGTGTTTTAAAAGTCAGAAGAATGGAGAGACGGACTCATACCTAACACACAATCCATAGCCGTTTTTACGGACGGATCTAAAATAAAAACCGGGGTAGGGTCAGGCGTCTTCTCTGAGTCGCTGGGTATATCAAAATCGGTACGTCTCCCTGACCACAGCAGTGTCTTCCAAGCAGTTGTACTGGCAGTGACAACACCAGCCCGGGAGTCTGTGGTAAGGGTAATATCACCTGAAGGTATTACCCTCTTTATCGACAACCAGGCCGCAATAAAAGCATTAACTGCAGTAGAAAAAAGATCAAAGCTTGTGAAATGCTGTCGCGAAGAACTAAAGGACTATTCACATGAGAGCGAACTGCGAATAGGAGAGTTGCGAACAAATCAATTTAACTGTATTTATGAATTGAAAATTGGTATTTGTTCTATCACAAAATCATTATATTTAAAAAAAAAAAACATGATTCTCAATTTATTCACAATCCACACAAAACAGTCGCGGCCCACAAACCCACGAATGAAAAATTCCTTCGAACTTAACCTTTAAAAATGAAACTGATACGCGGGTATCTGCGACCAAAAAAAGTTTTCATGTGAATGAAGTGTCAAAAACTACGAATATTCGCGTGTTCGCAGTTGGCAATTCGCTCTCATGTGAACAGTCCTTAAGGGTTCTTGGCACTCAGTACAAGGTATAACTCTGCTGGGTTCCGGGACATGAAGGCATTCCTGGCAACGAGAAAGCGGACGAATTAGCTAGACTAGGTTCGACAGCTGTATCAGAACAAGCAGAACCGTCTGTGAATATCCCGGCTTGCTCACTCAAGCTTGAAGTAGGGAGAAAGGCCACAAAAGAGGCGAACGCAAGATGGACTACACTAGAACCCACTTCCTGTCACTGCCCAGGTCTCCAAAACAATAGGCACAGATTCCTAGGGAGACACTTCACAAAAAAACAACACAGTGAGTACTTAATCATAGGTACTTATAGACAGAGCAATCATGGGTAAGGGTAATCCTTTTCCCCCTATGGGCATCGCAATGGGTCAATATAGACCTGAGTGTGGCACGGAGTACTCCACGCCAACCCGCTTACCTAACCTAACCTAAAAGTCAACTGTTCTTCAATTCTAATTTTTTTTTTCATAAAAATCTATTCAATTTATGTTAATATCTATTGCACTGACCAAATGTAAATTTTTCCCCATTTTTCACAGACTTTCCGTCTCTAAAAACGTAAAACACACTTTCAGTTAGACAAATGTTTTGCGGTGTTAGTGTAGGTAGGTGTAAATCTCTCTCAGAAATCGAAATTCGCAGAATTTCTCTGAATCTGAAAAGCGTTTTTTTGTTTTTGCGGCCAATGGAACATGAAATCTGAAAGCCAGCTGATTTGGAGAGCAGAAAAACTGCTTTGAATTGGAAAAAAAAGAAGTGTTTTTTCTGTCCCAATGAAAAACGAAATTAAATGTTATATTATTTATGAAACAACTGGGAGTTGTTTTTGTTTCTTGTATCGGTTAGACCGCCTATTCTTTTCTTTATACCTGTATGTTATTTTGGCACCTACAGTTCTGTGCTCCTAAGAACTTAAAGCACGAGCGTGAACGACTTAAATTCCACTATCTGGCAGAATAACTAGACTTTAGTTTATTAGACCAAAAGGAAGTGAGGATCTTTATGTACGTATTTGTGGGTGCTTACTACACGAGAGACGAGAGTTTTCGCCATCACTTTCACTGAGTAGCGAGTTAATCTAAGCCCATGATCACAGATATCCAATCGTAAGCGAACGTAGGCATTTTCAATATGTACTCCACTAACATGAATGCATATTTAAAATGCGCTTTTTGGAAAACCATAATCTATGCTATAAAGATTGATTAAACAAAAACTGAATGGACTATATTTTTGTTATATATTTCATTTTAAATTTTATTATTAAAGAACCCCTTGTAAATTTTCTTTATTTTTATTTTAATGCAAAATGTCCCGGTATGTTTAACTTTGTTTTGAGTGGCTGTATGCCTACATCGTATGATGATATCTGCGAATTTTTATCACTGATCCATACCCATTGTCGTGCAGATCATTAAATTGATAAGGAAAAACATACTTATTCAAAACGACCGATAGTAGATAGTAGGTTCGATCTAAACTTTTTTCTGCTATTTCGGTGGACGAAGCTGTATAAACGAAATCAGTTAATTTTGCGTAATCTCCAATTGATTACCTTGGACTTTGAATGAGTTATTTTTATCTCCGATACCGTAGAAACACAATTACCTCAAGTGACATAATTAATTTTGGGGCACACCAGCCCACAAGAATATTCATCAAATAGGTATTTACGATCCGTTGAACACGATATGATCCTAATCAAAATAAAAGGGCTTTTTGCGAAAACATACTCGTAGATTGCAATTTGCAATAGACAATCACCCATCCATATTGGTGATAATATTCCAGTTTTTGCTCTCTATAGTCTACACACCTATCTGTTTCTGTGCTGCTGATCAACTTTTTAGTAGCCCACTTGCACATGCCAGCAAGGTAAAAGCACACGGCGGCATGAGATCGCCAACAATGCTCCAACACATCAAAAGCCGAGTGTGGATCACCACCAGAACAAAAAAAAAAAATAAAAAAAATACAACGGACACGGACGCGACGACTCCATTCCCATAGTGGGCATACAAGACGTTCGAAAGCACCAAACCCTCGGCTGACGACGCTGATGCCTTTTCTCCGCGTCCGGTCACTGTAGTTTGTATCGAAGCGACTTGTTGACAACACGCAACAACAACGACGACGATGATATCAAAAATAATTTTTGTTGAGATGGCGACCGCCGCCGTTGCCGACATGTGTGACGACACACATCTTGTATGAACTTATTTCTCCCATTTTACATAAGCTCCCAGTCCCAGCAACTTCAAGCAAATGAAAAAGAAACATGCATCTCCTCCAGCGGTGATAGTTTTTTTTTTTCTTTCGAATTGCAAAAGATGAAAAACAGAAGAACGAAAAAAAAACGTTCTTTCGAATAAAATGACTCATGGGAGCGAGACCTTGAGATATTTTACAAAATCTTTTTATTTGTTTTATCAAATCTACCAGCTAATTGTACAGGTTTTAAAATAAAAAAATTAACTCATAAACTTACCTTAGAATGCAGAAAATTTCAGAATAAATTCCGATAGGGCGGCGCGCGGATAAATTGTCGTCGCCTCTTCACACTCGAGACAAAAATGAAAAACTGGAAAATTACCACAAAGTTTTGTATGTCACACACTAGGCAAAATGGATTTATAAACGTGTCTCTAATCAAGCAACTAAACTTGGTTTTCGATTTATCCAAAATAGGAAACAATAATAATGAATTAGTTAATTGTACTTTAGCAATTTTATTTAACACAAGAGGCAGAAAAAATTAATTTTTGGACAAGTCAAGTGACACCTCATTACAAAAAAGCTCCTTAACGAAATGTGTCGGTTTCAATACGGCGGGTGTTCGTTCAGTTTTTGAAATCCATGCAGAATCGCCGGAAAATTTGTACTAGATGGTTGGTACTGGATATCAGGGAGGTAGTAGAATATGAATACCTAAAAATATTTTATTTTTATAAGAATAATCAGGGAGAATGGTAACCGAATGAAAAAGATTGAGAATTGTTCTCATTTCTCTTAGACTTTGTGAAATACATTTGAATTCAAAGGCTGAGACATTTTTGCTAAGAGAATAATTTGTTCTTGGCGTTGAAATAAATAAGCTGTTTATATAAATAAAAAATAAGTTATAGCAAAAAAAAAAAACATGATTTAAACAATACCATGAGTATTAAACTGCATTTACACTATCACGCACGCGCATTTTTGCACGAGACGGGACAGAGAGATCCGTTTGTCCGCAGTCAATGCTAATAAAGGCGTAGGAATGAGATCACAAATCAGACGCCTTAGGTTCTTGATGTTCTACCCGTAATTATAGATACATAAAGCGGAAGTTCCGGCAACCAACATTTCCGCAATCACATGAAAACATTTCTATTTCCGATTTAAAATATGTAAAATGAGAGTGTTAATTAGTCTCAGTAAATTAAACCAACAATTCATCAATAATTTATACGAGATAAATAAATAATATAACGTTCATCACTTCCGGAAGCCGTTTTGTTTTATAGGAAAACGAAATTTCGTAAGCCATCGCTATAAAAATATCAACATGCATAGCTTGCCCATAATTCCTACCACGTAAACAAGATGGCCGACCAAAAAACGTATCACGTTTTTTGCGTGTTAGGTAATGCTGTCCCTTTCAGTCAGACGGCTGTTTAGTATTGGGCAGCCCTTTAATTTTCCGTGATAGGAATGTGTGACCGTGTAAATGCACCATTAGGCGTTTTGAACTATATAGATCATGCGGGTGAAATGAAAAAAACAAACGAAGAGAGTGTATTTTAAATAATACCAGAAGCCGGTCACGTATTTAATTCAAAAGGAAAGACGTGAACAAATCAATTGCGGAAGCCTATCTCTTTTAAATGTATTATAAACGAATTTCCTTATCAAGTTTTGTAATAAGAAAACTCATGTTCAATATATGCACAAATAATAAAGTATTTGAAAAATTGTTTTTGAATGTAAGTTACATTGTTAGTGGTATTCGATTGGGATTCTTCAGATTCGCTCTCAGATTTCAGATTTCGTGTGACTAATCGAGCACAAAAACATCACTTGTCCTTTTTTCTGTTGATATTTGTACGATTCGAATATGTGTAGCCTTCGATACTTTTCTACGCGTTTTCCATTCACTGGTTGAGTTTTGTATTAAAACATTCCAAATTTTCATACCGATTGATTTCTAAATATATATACATAAATAATTTACAAAAATAGATTCACCCGATGCAAAAACGAACTTAAAAAGTTCTCTGAGATCGCCCAATCGAATACCTACCACATTAGAGAATAAACCGAAAACAACAATTCTAGTACAGCCATTGTGCAGATGTTGTACTAGAACTATTCACATCGACATCCGGATAAGACTTAACGAATTCCGATGCTACTACAACTGTAACCCGGCAAAATTCTTGCACACCTGTTTTGTTTTGATGTGGAAATCTGCACTGAACACATTTGGAATGAGAAACTATGAGAAATGTCAAAATTAGCAGATTGACAAAAGAAAAAGAAAGAACACCTAAAAATAAACTGGAAATTATGAAACTCAGCTGCACATTACGATTATTTGGAAAAATTGCGCAAAATTCTTTTAAAACTACGGTATGCTTACAAAAAATAGGTAAATATGTAAAGATTTATCAAAGAATTATGCTTACCTACTTCAATTTTCATGACAGAGACACCATACCACCTGCAAAAGTTCTCCACCATCAAAGAATTGCAAACCCCAATTCTCGACTCGAATAGTTACGATAAAGTTTGCTCCGAAACTTTGGATTCGCTGTGTTACTATTTTGAAGAAATCACAGAAAAAGCCACTTACCTCGGTTCCACTGATGTTACCTATGGAGTAAGATATTAGCTCCAAGTACACATGACTGCAATCTAAAGTTTTTATAGGACGGTGTTCTTACAGTAAACTTAGGTCAGGAATTTGGTACTTACGTTATCAATCGACAAACGCCGAATAAACAAATATGGTTAAGTTCACCAACCAGTGGGCCCAAAAGGTATGATTTTGTCGGTCCACACGTAGAAAAAGGCAAATGGATTTACAAGCACTCGGGCGAATCGTTGCATGAGCTGTTGCAGAAGGAAATAGCAATTATTGTTAAAGAGGAAGTTGATTTCCTTACATTACCCTATAGTAAATAGCTGTAAGTCCTGGAAATGAATTAAATAAAAATGTTGTTATAAGAACTTTAGAATTAAGGGTGACTTATGTTTTGCCGTCGCTGAGAATCTTTGTGATCTTTGACGTAGAGAACTAAATGCAAACCCAGTCTATGGAAGTTAGTTTAATGTTTGTTACATCCGTATTTTTAGTAAGTAATATCATCCAGACATGATGGATAAAGGCAATGAAACTTCCCAATCGTTCCTGATAGTAATTTGTCATAAAACGTTAATGGCCGATCTAGACGACCATTTTCTAATGGGTAACACAGGCACAGCCAATTTTGTATCCAAATTTAAGCGAAACCGAGGATGATCATTCATATGGTTAAGATCAACGATGATACAAACCTCCTCTTTGGATCCTCTTTGGTTAAGATATTGCAAGTTTACGAAAGACCTATAAAATGATCAGCGGTAAGATTCTGTAAGGCGAATCCGTCGAAACGATTTTGTGTGCACGAATAATTTGGTCTAAGTTATAGAAGCGTTCGTGCACACGAAAAGTTTTGAGCATATGGGTTTACAGAATGCCGACACAAGTTTAATGGTTCATTCTACCAGTCAGCACAACTTGAATAATATTCGCCGTGTTAAGTCGAAAGAAGTGGTTTTGGATTATCCTCAAAACTACTACCAGGTTTCATTGTTTATCTCTAAAGTTGTCTAATGGAATACGCTGATTAACGAATAATCATTTAAGCAAATAATACATTTTAAATGAAAACCCCACAACCATATTGCAGGCAATGTTTCTCTTTGAGTGCATTTTACCTCTGCCGACAACTTCGCAGCACCCATTCCCCAGCAGCAACAGCTGAATGCTGAAATCTGAATAGAGCTTTTGAAGCACTATCACTATCAGATCGGGGAATGACTGCAATTTAGTTTACCTGTCACTTTGACACCAGTGAGTTGTGTGTTGATCAGTTTCAAAAAATCTATTGGAATACTTTCGGACTTTGGACATACATTTTTGCCTGGCAATATGTCGAAAGCAATTTCCTATTACTTTGACTTTATGTCACAGCCCTCGAGGACTCTGTGGATCATTATGAAGCTGAGTGGGACGTCTTTTGTGGAACATTCAGTTGCGCTAGGCAGAGGTAAGATGCAATCTTATCTTCGAGGTATTTCTATACGCATATAATCTTATCTGTAATTCCTCTGTAGGGGAGCATTTGACTGATGAGTTCAAACGCGACGTTAATCGCTTTCAGAAGGTACCGTGTATAAATGACAATGGTTTCAAATTGGCTGAGAGTATAGCTATTTTAAGGTCTGTTTCCATACATTCACAAACAACAAATTTAACTAATCGTCCACATTCATAGGTATCTCAGTGCGAAGGGCAGCATCTCTTCAGTACTCTACCCTACAGATCCGGTCTTACGAGCTCGTGTAGATGAGATTCTGGAATGGCACCAATTGGGTATTCGATTGGGATGTGCAATGTACTTTAGGACGGTATGGCTAGAGCCCATTTTAACTGGTGAGCAACCATCACCAGGGAAAATTGCAAGAGTCAAGGAAATAATGGAACAAAGCTTGGATACGCTAGAGAATGTGGTATTGGAGAATGGTCAGTTTTTAGCTGGCGACCGAGTGACAGCGGCTGATATTTTTGTTGCGTCTGAAATCGAACAGACTAGTGAGTTATGAATTTCTAATGAGTTCTAGAATTGAGTAAATTTGTTATTTAGGACTGGCCGGCTATGATGCACGGGATAAGTATCCAAAGATCAAAGCATGGATCGACAAAGTCCGCAGTGAAACCAATCCACATTATGACGCAGGACATACGGTTTTAAATACAATTGCTGCCAAAGCAAAGCTATAGGTCTACAAGTTTTTAAAAAAGTTGTAGAGCTTATTATACTTAGAAAATAAATATTCCATTGTTTTTTTATATTTATATTGTCACAAATGAGGAATTATTTTATTAATTTCCCTTATCTGAGGGTCAATCTTGGTGCTTTATTTTTGAAGGCGTAGCTCAAGATGCCGTAAGGCATCCAAAGCATGCTTTGTACAGTTCTGCGTGCAAGACTAGTAGGAAAAGTGCTTAAATGAAATAGATGTTTGTGGCACACCTGACGGAGAAGATCAAATTTCCAAAACAGAAGCATTTTTTTCCTCATTGTCAATGGCAGTGTATTGCTGTATTCGATAGTTGTGCCGCTTCATTCATAATTAAAATTACAAACTACACAATCCATATTTAAAAAGAAACAGTTCTACTTCCCCGTTTTCTAACTTTTAATTGTTTATGATATCAAATAACGTTGTTTTCTCTGTACATTTATAGCCAGGAAAGTGGATTAATCTAATTGCTCATGTCAGAAACCAACGATTAGAAGTGTACTTTCCAATTTGTTAACTTACAAGCCCCCTAAAAGGCAAATTTGTTATCTGCTCTGACAGTCTCTCCGTACTGCGTGGAATAGTTAATCCCAAAAACAATGTCTCAATCGTCTCCAGAATCCGAGAAAAGCTCCTTAAAGCCACAGCTAAAACAAAGCTGATGTGGGTACCAGGACACGTTGGCATACCCGGCAATGAAGCAGCCGACAGTGCCGCAAACTCAGCCTGTGCCGCACCCACCTTTATGCTCAACACATACTGCCAACTCGATCTTAAACGCTTGATTGAAAAGACCATACGGTCCCATCAGTTAAACAATTGGAAACTCTACGACCACCACTACACGAAAATCAACCCAACCAAGTCTACTCCGAAATACCCAGCCTCCGCCACCAAAGCAATGCTTAAAAATTTTGTCAGACTGCGTATAGGACACGGAATAATGACGCACCAACACCTACTAAAAAATGAACCACCACCAATCTGTAGCAAAT
Organism: Cheilosia urbana; assembly: GCA_946477585.1. Classification (NCBI taxonomy): domain Eukaryota; kingdom Metazoa; phylum Arthropoda; class Insecta; order Diptera; family Syrphidae; genus Cheilosia; species Cheilosia urbana. Next base: position 8,313,095 of record OX297854.1, on the reverse strand, counting down.
GTAGCAGGCCCTTAAATATGGAACATATAATTGGGGACTGCTACCTATCATCAGATCAAGCAAATCGTCATCTAAAAACAACCATTGTTAAAACACTCAATAAACCGACATTAGAAAACATAAAGATAGTCAACAAATTAATTGAAATGTACAATATCACCCTGTAATTTATTCTCCTTTTACTAGTTTTAAAACTGAGCCGAAAGCCTCTGCAGCTAGCGCTCGTTAAATCTAAGAGTAGCAATGTATTTTAATCCATTGTTAATAAATATTAATAATAATAATAATAAGTGGATTTCTTTACAATCAGTCAGTCAATCGATCGTTGATTTGTTTATCAGCAGCTTTGTGGGGTGGTATTTGTGTAGTGCTACCTGAAAAGGAACTCCCCCGTTGAATTCACGATGTCCATCGGTTTGAAATAGGTACTACTATCATCTGCTATCGCAGCCTTTTAGATCGATGTACATCATCCTCAAACATTGTGGAATATCATTTGAACTTTGTCCTGTTGACTTAGCCAAAGGTTGAAGTCCATTCACAAAATCTAATAGGATCTACATTAATTTTTTTAATTTAGGTGAACAATTCTCGGACAATTTTAAGAAGGTAAATAGATTGCAGAAGATTCCCTGCATTGTGGAGGGTGATTTAAAGTTAGAAGAGTCAGTCGCTATTTTGAGGTTGAAACATAAGAGACAAGAACATGTGCATGTAGTATGCTCTCCTGCAGATACCCCCAATCTACTGGAAGAATACTCGAAAACCTGTATCCCAATGTAGAGTCAACGAGTTTCTGACTTGGCAACACTTCACTATTCGCCGAGGACACCTGAAAGTAAATTGACCAAATTCAGGTTTGAGTTTGAAAAGCAACTGAATAGAACATATATGGCTAGATTCATCCAAGTATGTGGCCGGCGAGATGACTGTGGCGGATATTTTTGAAAGTTGTGAAATTCAGTAATCCACTTAAAATGATTAACTAGTGGTCAACTTATTCATATGATTTTGTCTTAGGAATGGCTGAATGTGACGTGAGTCGAAAATATCCAAAAATCGCCGAGTGTATTGAAAACGCAGAACAACAAACAGATCCAGTGTTTGACGAGGCGTATGCAGAGGTTTATAGAAATTCCAGTTTTCCTATAAATGCTGAATTGTTACATGTTAATAGGACACCACAAGTCTATTCTCGTACTTTGAGCCAGATTTGAACAGTGAGAACAAAATGGTTTTGACAGCGTCAATAGAGTATAAATTGAAAATAAAATATTTTGGTAATATTTTTTCCTCTATGAGGAATCGAACCTTTATTCTGTATCCAGTAAACGTCGACTGACTATTTATTAAACAGAAAAACTATGTGGCCCAAGAATCAGTTTGCCGCGTCAACAAAACTATATTCGCCTGTTGGAAACATGATGCCTCTGGCTGAATCGAATCCACTGCATTTCCGTGGGAGTTCTATATTTCTTGTGGGAAATTTAACGTTCCCATAACTTATACATTGCCTTGTTTCTTTTGGCATTGCAGTTGAAACGCCCTATCAAGAACCATAATCTTCTTTACAAAACTTTGTGTAGGCCTTTACTTTAAAAAACAACATCTACTCTTTATTGAACCAGTAAAGTGCTTACAAACCATTATCCTTCCAATAGATCTGAACGCGTTTTATGACTCCAATGTTACCATATCGCGACAGATGAAGAACGCCGAGATTAGAGCCGTTGTTTGTGTGCCCTCGGTGCATCCTTTGGCCAATCTTTCCTCAATATCGGCCATTTTAATTATGATCTTATTCATAACACTCATTGGTAGTTCAACTAAAAAATAAGCAACTTCAGCTTCGAACAGCTAAATATTAGATTGAGATACTTACTTCTCATTACGAACAAATGTAGCTCGGTAATGATGTCTTCCAGAGCTAAGCCTTTTGCAGATTTAACTTTCTGAATCTCTGAAATGAATAGAATTAAAAGAAATCAATTGCCAGTGTAAAGTGGACACAACTTACCATCAAAGGCCTTTTCAAAGCTCTCGGTGGACAGCAGTGTCTCAAGAATCCTCTCAATGTCTTTCCGTAGCGGATGTCCAACGCATGTATAGACATTATCCTCATTGACCTCATCAAACGCCATCGAAGTACTTTGCAAGACGTTGAGCACCTTTCGCATATCACCTTTGGACAGAGTCATGAGAGCCTCTTTTCCGTCTTGTGTGACTGTTAGACTGTTTAACCCGAATTTAGCATTCTGTAACGTAATCGTAACTTACTTACCCCTCCATGTCAATGATTTTATCCAGCCGCGGCAATATCTGATCTGGAGATAAAGGCGCGAAACGGAATCTCGTGCATCGGGATTGAACAGCAGGAATAATCTTGCTCAAATAATTGCAAATCACACAGAAACGGACATTTTCCGTGTACTTTTCAACAACTGCAAAGTGAGGAAATTAGAAACGCGTACATCAAAAACCTTCCAACAACTCACTTCTCCTTAACGCATTCTGTGCATCATTAGTCATGGCATCGGCTTCATCTAGAATAATTAACTTGAACGTTCCACTGAATATCGTCCGAGTAGAAGCAAAATTAAGTATTTGCCCACGGACTATATTGATACCACGATCGTCGGATGCATTTAACTCCAAAACCATTGATTTGAACTGTGCCGGTGTGTATAGTTGTTTAGCACACGCGAGGATGGTACTTGTTTTTCCTGTACCAGGCGGACCGTAGAAGAGCAAGTGAGGCAATTGTTTTTGCTCGATAAATCTATTGACTATTTACTATCTATAAGTTCGGTTAACAAACAAACAATTTGAAGAAACTCACTTGTTGATATGATTTCATCGTGAGATATCAGATCGTCCAGCTTTGATGGCCGGTATTTCTCCACCCTACAAATTGTAATCAAATGTGATGAAGAAATGTGGGTAAGTATTATTTGCTTTGTGTGAATAATTTACCATGGCATCCGGTCATTCTTTTCTGTCTCGGTTGCCATGATCTTGTGGGTTTTATCAAATATTTGAAGACACAAAAAGAAAAAAAAGATAAATCCAAACCACTAAAAACAAATTTGACAACAAATTCGCGCTTTTCGTAGAATGAAAAGTTTCTCACCACTGCAAAGAAATTTGACAGTTCGGATTAGCTAGCTACCACTCTACCAGAGATTAATTTTTAAAAGAGATGGATAACTTTCGTACGTCTATCCTCCCAAACCCATTAGATAAATTAGGTCTGTTCCTTTACTTTTAAATCTTACGAATTTTTACGAATTCTTACGAATTTTTACTCACTGCCGTTCTTTAACTCAAAAAATTCGTAAAAGAGAGCGTCATCGAGAGAGCAAGATATTACCCCTCCACTGAGAATCTTACGAACTTTTACTCAACAAATTTCTTGGTGTAAGAAGTGAAAAAGCTGTCAGTCACCTTACAACTAACAGCTGATTTGAAATTTGTTGTCCCATTTGAAATTGTTGCGGATTTACAAACCTTAATGCGTTTTACTATAAAGAATTAAAAAGGCGTTTCTTTATTAACGAAAAGAACAATGGCGACTTGTTGTCGGTTTTATTGAATTCACAAAAAGGCAAAGAAATATGTAAGTGACAGCTTGAACAGTCCTGTCTACAAAAGCCAACCTTCAGTAGTGTATTTAAAATTGGCACAATCTTAACAGAAATATGCGTTGATTATTTGTCGACTTCTTGCTTCTTAGAATGGTATCAACAGGAGGCAAAATAAAATTGAATGTTCTCTTTAAGATTCTTTTCGATATTGGCGTCGAAATTCTTCGTTACTGTAACAAGGTACAATCTCTTCCATGTAATTCTTAAAGCAGTGTCGCTTTTTCCTTTCTCGAATGCTTGTAGTTCAATCAGTACAAACTCTTCCACATGCTCAGATTCATTAAAATAAAGTTAAAAATACCTAAATGATAGAACTAATTTTCTTAGTTAATTAACAAATTCCTCGAGTTAATCAGACATTTTAACGACTTTTCGTACAATTTTTTGAATATTTGATTTTCCATTCTTACTACAAAAGTAAAGGAACAGACCTATTGTTGTTTTTGTAATAATTTCAACCCACGTGCCACGTCTGTGCATACGTAACAACGCAACAAAAAATGGCCGACCCTAATGGGGCATTTACACGGTCACACATTCCTATCATGGAAAATTAAAGGGATGCCCAATACTAAACAGCCGTCTGACTGAAAGGGACAGCATTACCTAACACGCAAAAAAACGTGATACGTTTTTTGGTCGGCCATCTTGTTTACGTGGTAGGAATTATGGGAAAGCTATGCATGTTGATATTTTTATAGCTTTATGGTTAACGAAATTTCGCTATACTAGATAATATATTTATCATTCTAATAAAACAAAATGGCTTCCGGAAGTGACGAACGTACAATTATTTATTTATTTCGTATAAATGATTGATGAATTGTTGGTTTAATTTACTGAAACTAATTAAAACTTTCATTTCACATATTTTAAATCGGAAATAGAAATGTTTTCATGTGATTGCAGAAATGTTGATTGCCGGAACTTCCGCTTTACGTATTACGTATCTATAATTATGGATAGAACATCCATGACACCTTAGGCGTCTGTATTGTGATCTCATTCCTACGCCTTTATTAGCAATTGACTGCGGACACACTGAAAAACACTGTCCTCCACACACCACCACAATTAGTTTTAAAGGAAAGGTTTCACGTTTGTATAGAAAAGCTCAAGTCTGTTAAAACTTACCTCTTTTACCTAAAATTCAATTCACTTAAATGAACTGCGAACGAAGTTGTGGGCACAGCTACTACTATCTGATATAAAAATACATTTCCTTCAAATGTCGCACTATTTCGTATATTTATCATCAATATTTATACTTTTTTTTGCTTTCTTGATATCAACGTTTTTTCACTTCGCCTTAAAGCGTTGGTATTCCTTTTTTTGGAAAATATTTTCTTTTAGATGCTCGTTTATAATAATTAAATAGACAATCAATTTTAACCTCAAAATGTTTTTTTTTTTTTGTCTCACATACAGCGTTGTATACATATATTTATATATAATTTATATTAATGTTTTTGTTTACATAATAATAATACAATACACATTTAAAAAAAAAATAATAATATAAAAAAAACTAAAAATGTAAAATTAAACATTTTAAAAAATATATCTATTTGTGTATATAGTATATCTGTATGTATAATAAAAGCAATATTTATCGCAATATTGTTGTTTCCTTTGAATTTTCATAGACACAAAAATCGAAATCATAAACCATATTAAAAATACAAATATATATTTTCTTTTTATAAATACTATACTCATATACACTTGGTGCGTATATATACTGTTGTATGTGAATTTACGGTTTTATTTGTGTGTGTTTATGTATGTGGTTTGCATGCATAAGAGAATTTTATCAAAAAAAGAGAAGAATTACACAAAATCATGCGCGCCTGTGTAAAGATTGTTGCTGCTTCATGCTTCTGATTTGTTTTCTGCTTTATAAAAAATACTTGTGTGCTGCTATTGATTGGTGCTGTTTCACTTACATAATATATAATGTAACCTAGCGAACTACATCTCTGCCTTGACACCATCTACAGTCAGTATCTTCTATTTACATTCTTTATTCGGATTCCTACCTCTAGAACATGATCGGTGACATTATTGCCGCTACCATTTGTCGGTGCGACTACGACACCACCAGAGACCAGCGGTGGTGGTGCTGCTGCTCGCCTGACCACTGTTGTGGCGGTATAGTCGTGCGGTCCGCCCACAGTGTGCCGTCGCTTGATGGAACGATTCTGTTTGTTCTGGATTTGTCGCTTTTTCGTTAAATTCATATCAGTCTTTTCATCTTTAGTCAGTGCGGAATTATTGCAACCTATTGTGCCGCCTCCCCCTCCTCCACCGCCAGCGCCGCCGCCTCCTCCTCCAGCGCTGCGGTTAGAGTAGTTTCGGCAATTGAAGGAGGCAGAACGAAAGAGCCGGTGGTCACGTCGTTTCTTGTAGCGCTCGAGAAAAAACGATGGCGACGAGATGATCAACGCCTCCTTCGGATCACTGGTGGTAGAGCCTTCGGAGTCGTCGGAACATGCCGCTTCGTATACTGAAGAGAATCGAATGTTTTTGGGGAAATCACGAACGGTGTTTGTTCGTGCGGTGAAGCCCTTAAAATTTGTCATTTCGTTGTGGTGATGCCGTTCGGGCGACTCATCGGCATAGGGAATGTTCTCGTGCAGAATCAGCGGCTGGCCAAAGTTGTGCCGTCGGCCTACGTTGTCTCGCTGACGATTGGGACTGCCGTTCTCATCGTTTGACTCGGAACCGCTGCGTAGATTGCGCAGTTTCGAGTCCAATGTGTCTGTGATTGTTGTCAGCGACATTGAACCTGTAAAAGTTAATGTAAATAAAATCGAAAGACAAATTGAAGCACATTTGAGAACATACCACTATCACTAATGCGACTGTTGCTGGACTCCTCATCCGTGAGAATGGAAATGTCCACACTGTTGCGCTCCTTACCGCTGCCGGTGTTCTCGATTGTGTGCTGCTCCTTGGAGGTGGGCGTGCTGGCAGCAGTCGGTGAGTCAGTTGCCTTCTTGTTGCCATATTCCAGGGACTGAAAGTGGACACGCAATTTTATCCCGATATCATATTTAGTGGGAAAGGCAGTGCCGCTGGTGGTCCTTACCAAAACACTTTCTCCAGAGTATGTGTCAGAGCTGACAGCACTTCGTTTCGAGTGTGTTCGGCGACGCAGGTGCGGAATGAGTCGGGACGTGAGCGATTCGCGATCGTTGAGACGTTCAATCTTCGATACATTGTCCAGCAAAAGACTCGTCTGATCCTGATGTGAGGACGACGTCGACGACGACGTCACACTGACTGTGTTTGCATCGATTTCTGGCAAATCGCCGTCCTCAAAGAAATAGTCATACTGAAAGGTGAATGCGATTTAGTTAACAATTGGGACGCAGAAACAATTTGCTCCTTACCTGCGTCACTAGAAGCTCCACAATTCGGCACTGATGCTTCATATCCTTTACGGCAATCTCGAGAGTTTCGTTCGGCGTTCGTATTATCGACGGCCCAAAAATGATGGCCAGATTTTTCGGCTCCATCAAGTTGATGTGACAATTCTTACTCACCCGACTCAAATGCCTGATCAAATGCTTCATGGTTTCATGAGAATGACGAGGCAGAGATCGCAACAGGTCCTTTAGTTCGCGTAGTCGATGTTCACCCGTCTTTTTGTCGGCTTCGATGAAATGATTGTAAAAGTTACTTGGCAACAGAGCATCGGGCAGACTTCTAATGAACAGTTTCAGCAGACTGGACACCACATTGACGTCTTCCCACCTGACGTCGGTGTTGCAACGGTCCCACGAAAAGTCGTTCTTGTTCACTTGGTCCTTTAGCTCGGAAATGGCAGCTTTGTTGCCGGGAATTCGATAAATGCCAATCACACTAAGACCCTTGGTCTCGACAATATTTGTGCAGACATCCACTATGAGTGGCACATATTCGTTGTCTTTCGACTAAATAGGCAGATAAAATCAGATTAAACAAACACACAGGTTATATTAATAAAAGTCATTCTCACCATTGGACACGATCTCAAGGGCACACCAATAGAACCAGTGGTCTTGGCACTCGACGCAAGAGTTGAAGGCGATATATCAGCACTAGTGCCGTGATTGCGTCGAAAGAGTAGGTCCTTCCAGTTTTTCGCCTTTGGCGACCCGAGATCCTTGTCGGGAAGGTTCTTGTGTTGGGATTTTCTTGATTTCATCACCGGTGATATCGATTCGGTTTCGATATCGCCGCCGCGTGACGTTGAACTATGAGGTGAATACTCTTGTTGTACGTTATCATCACAGTACGTTATTGTTGGCATTGTGGTTGTGGCTGCGGTTTTTTGCGGTTCAGCTAGTTGCTTTCCTTGGAGATCCTAACCGAACACAAAAAATTAGCGAGCTACTGGAAGAGGTACACATGACTTACGGTATCGCTATTGTTCAGGTTACACTTCTCTTGGAGTAAACTGAAAATTCGCTTCATCTCTGTAGCACTTTTTGTCTTGAACACAATCTCTGTGTGTTCGGAGTTGTTTGTTGCGGTCGACGAGGAAGAGGAAAGCTTCTCCTGGCTTTCATCGAACAGCAGGTCAGCATTTGCCGTCGCACTTCCCGATGCTGGTACGGATGCTGATGACGATGAAGAGGACGAGGTCGTCAGATTGTTCTGTATTCGAGGTTTGGACTGAAGCCGGAATACGTACTTCTTTTTGTCGGCCGATTCATCGAGAATGTTGAAATTTCTGACATCAAGTTCTATTACCTAAAATAGAAACAGCCGAACGGGTTACAGAATCATGAAATAGAAAGGCATGGCGAACTTACATTGCTTTCCAATTTGGAACTGCGCCCTGGGTGTATTTTTAGGATATCGCCTTTGATTTCGATTTTCACCTGTCTCCAGGACCGGTACTCCGACATTCGCTGTAAAGGAAATACTCATGAACAACTGTGCACAGACAATCAAAACATAAAACAAATTATTCATGGGTCGCAAGACCGGTGGCAAAAAACAAAACACTCCTAAAATTGATTGGAATAACTAAGATTTCAAATGAATTGAAAATGATGTAAGGGGGAGGAGTAAGCCCAAAAAGTCACATCTCATCACGATCGCAGTTAACATTTTACATATAAAGAAACCACGCGATAGGACTCTAGTTACCCTTACAAGCGGCTGCGAATACGGTGACAAAACTCAAAATAAACGAAGAGCTATGTCTATACTATAAATTAATCACCACTGAAATTCTTACCTTTCCATAAATGCACGACGATTTGACTTCCATTTCGGTTTCAAAAACCTCTATTTCAGTTGCCACATCCTTTGTTTCGAGCTTTCCATTCATTTCAGGAATATTCTCTATGTGAATGCTGTAGAGAGGATGATATTAAACACATTTTATGCCCGCAGTGTCCATATTCAACTTACCTATCGCGTATTTCACTATTTACGGATGTGCGTTTACTTTCGGCATCTGAAACCTCACTCGTGGTCACATCTGTATTGTACTCGTTCTCGTTGTTTGTGGCCCTCAAATATGATATCCTACGCATGGGTTTATTGTCGTCAATATTAATTGGCTTATATCGTCGAACGACCTCTGTGGAAGCTGTGAATTGAACGCGCAATACAATTTTAAGACAAAGACTCAAACAAACTTATCAAATAGTCATACCTGGTATGCTTGGCATATCGTTTACTTCTGCAATATCTCCAAGAGATTGTTTCGAACCGGCACGATGGCTCCCTTCAACTTTTGCCGAGTATTCTGAAATAAGTCATTTACACATTAGATCAAACGAATTTTTAACAAGAACGAAAACTCACTAATGGAGACTTGGTACTCATCCAGTCCAGCAGATGCCAAATTAGCCTTGTGTACCTCCATTCGACTACTCTGTTGACCATCGACCACACACTGTTGCACTGTGTCGTAAATGACGGGCTTTTTCAGTGCGCTGCCGTCGAGCGCGGTATTTATCGTTAGCGGCTTAAAGGGATCAAAGCCTTTCGCTCGAGTTGAAACCAGCTTCCTTTCAAATCTGCAATAAGAATTAACAGAATAGAGGACAAATCGCATGGCGAACTTTAGTTGTTCTTACACTTGGTTGGTCACCCCCATTTCCGGCAGGGATTCAAGGTACTCTAGCTCCTTGTGGAATTTGTCTTTCATATTACTACTACTACTACTGCCACTGCTGCCAGCGCCGGACATGTTTCTCTGTCGTGATATTGTCGTTTTGACAATATCACCAGCACCCATCCCACCACCACGATTGTTGGTCTTCATGCTGTCGACCAAGTTCGGTGGCAGGTTCTTCGCGTAGAAATTTTGCATATCACAACTAGCCGGTAGGAGATCTCTGGTTATTGGCGGCTTTGCACCAGTCTTCACTTGACCACGAGCCGACATTGACATCGCCGCTGCCGCTGTCATTGGCATTGGCTGTTGGGAATGGAAAAAATTCGGCTGCGTGTGCGGCAGTGGTGACTTAAGGAACTCCTCCTTCTGTTTGATGCTTTCGCGCAGCCGTATCATCAGGTCATTGTCGGCAGCGGTTCGTGGTAATACTGATAGGTTAGGTGGAGCTTTAGAGCTGCAAATAAAAGATAAAAGGTCTCTCGGTTAAGATCTTACGTTTGTTAGGGGGACGCCTATTGACTTGCCTGCTGCAAGGCATATCGCAATTGCAATGACAAAAGCAATTGAGCACAGCACTGAACGGTATCATTTTCACCATCTCCCCTACAATTCCATTGGTACAGCAATTCCCTTCGAAGAATTTCCCTATCTACTATGCGCTGCGTGTGGTAGCTGAGGCGAAGAATTTTCGACACTGAATTTTTGTACCTGACCAGCGAAATATCGGCGCGTTGTCATACATACTCGTATTGTGTGATCGACGTCCCTCTAGGCATATCGAGAGACAATAGGTGACGAATAATGATTCAATTCGATTGTGTGGCATATTTTTCAGTCTCCCATTTGGATGGTTTGCCCCAAAAAAGGAGCATTTCTGAGTACGCACGAGTATTTTTAATTACGCTGCGCTGCGAATACATACGTCAACGACGAAATGTGGCAGCCATTGCAAAATGTTTTTACTTCATTTTGTCTAATTTAATTATTCTATGGAATTAGTTACATCAGACATGAGGTATGCTGTATGCATATCTACGTCGGAGTGAGGCGGCTTAAATTTAGCATACAAAAATTAAAAACACTCGTTTTTTCGTTAACCAAGTTGAACATGTAATGCGTGTGGAATGGAATGCCATCATCGCACTTCCATTGTTGTATCAATTACACATAATATAATGCAACAACATGATTGTCTGGAAACGGAATAAAAAAGAGGCAGCGCGCAATCACATTGTGCGAAGTTGAAGTCGGTACCCTTTTTGCTTGTACAGTAGCGGTCAGTTATTCCGAGGGTTGTACCTGAGACATCTCGCTCAATAGTGAAGCAATATACTGGAGCGTAAATTATTTAATTTATCACGACTTACTTCCGATTGCGTTTATTTTAAATGCTGTAGTTGTTACCAAAAGCACGCGCCACTACTTGTTGACTTAATAAAGGCGTGCTTCATTTGACATCGTGTTACACGTTATCGGAAGAAAATATGGATATTGGGTCGTATGAATAAAGCGTAGCAATTGCTTTAACTCGAGAGAAATGTCAAAGTCGAAGCATTTGCCACGTTTCGTATGAATAAAAACCAATTTGAGTTAGTTCGAACTTTTGACATGTTCGAAAAGCGGCGGCACTGACCTTTTACTCAGATCGGTTTACCGCAGATAACCGAAAGAATTAGTTATCTTACCGCACTACTTATACAAAAAATCAACGCCCCAATGACAACGCCTATCCACACTGATGTCAAAAAAATTTTGAAACATAAAAAGACACAAAAATATCCATCATCCATCACCTCCACAATAACCGTAGCCAAGGAATTGAGCATACCGATTTTGATCAAGAACAACAACAGGAGATCACAACCACCCTGGAACCTACCAAAAAACGTCATCAACACCGAATTAAACCAATACCCTAAATCATCAACAAAGGACGAAATATATAGAGCTATGTTCGCAGAGATTGCTCATCATTACAAAGAACGCGGATATAGTTTCCTCTTCACCGATGCCTCAAAAACAGTTGACGGAACATCTTTTGCTGTTGTCGACGAAAAAGGAGCAGCTGTCTCCAAGGGCCTCCTGCCAGCTTTCACATCAATATTCACAGCTGAGTGTTATGCTATCCTAATGGGCATCAAAGAAGCTAAAAACAAAAAAGTTGTTATTTTTACAGACAGCCTCTCACCCCTTAATGCTGCAAGAAACATTAACAACAGCGTACCTATCGTCGAATGCATTCGGGACAAACTTATTTCCAAAAACAAAAATTTAAAACTTATTTGGATTCCAGGCCACAGTGGTATTAAAGGTAACGAACACGCTGACACTGCCGCAAAATCAGCAGTAAAAGAACCGTTAAAAATGTTCTACTTCTACAATCGTAAGGACCTAAAAAATTACCTACTGAACACCTGGAAATACAAAAGAAAAACACTTTGGACCAACTATCGCAACATTTACGCCAAATTCAACCCAGAAGCCCAAAAGACCTTGTACCCTACAAATGTGTCACAAAATAAAATAAAAATCTACATCAGATTAAGGATGGGACACACAAGGATAACCCATGAACACCTCATCACAAAACAACCACCGCCAATCTGTCAGCTATGCACTGCCAAACCAAGACTCACAATCAGTCACCTACTTGTCTGCGAAGAAGTCGATCGAATCTGCAAAACCATCTCTAACAGAAGCCTCCTAGAACTATTGACCATAGTCAACGATGAAAATATAAACCATGTATACAGTTTAATCTTAGAAATTAAGTTTGAAAATTGTATTTAAATTTTGATTTTGTTCCCTACTAGATACTAGCCGAAAGCCCTAGCAGCTAGCGCTATCGAACAATTAATTTTGTAATTTATTACATATTAATTAATTTATAATAATAATAAAAACCAATTTGAGTTAGTTCGAACTTTTGACATGTTCGAAAAGCGGCGGCACTGACCTTTTACTCAGATCGGTATGAATAAACAAAGCAAATGCTATGTATGCAAATTCTGAGTCTGCTATTTAGTTGACTCAGACCTTTTGCTAAATATTTTTGTACGCACATTTTTAACAAAAAAAGTGAGCAATGTGAATTTTCGATGGTTTGTCTATAAATAGTTACATTAAGTTTTGTACGAACAAAAAAAATCAATTATTTTTTGTCATGGACACCTGAAGAAGAAATAAATTATCAACAACCTATTTGACAAACAAAAATCATATTTCCAGGTGCAAATGGAGCTATAGATTGCAATCATATTTCTGAATTTCATTTTTTAGGGTTCCGCAGCCAAATGGCAAAAATCGGAACCCTATTAGATTCGTCATGTCTGTCTGTCTGTCTGTCCGTCCGTATGTCACAGCCACTTTTCTCCGAAACTATAAGAGCTATACCGTTGAAACCTGGTAAGTAGATGTATTCTGTGAACCGCATTAAGATTTTATAAAAAAAAACAGTAAATTTTGGGGGTCCACATACATAGAACTGAAACTCAAATATTTTTTTTCATCAAACCCATACGTGTGGGGTATCTATGGATAGGTCTTCAAAAATGATATTTAGGTTTCTAATATCATTTTTTTCTAAAGTGAATAGTTTGCGCGAGAGACACTTCCAAAGTGGTAAAATGTTGGTCCCCCCCCCCCCCCTAACTTCTAAAATAAGAGAACGATAAAACAAAAAAAAAAGAAAAAAATATATGATGTACATTACCATGTAAACTTCAAACGAAAATTTTTTGGACGAGAGCTAGCGTGTAGTTTTTTTTTATACACCATAAATCGTAAACCTCAATTTACCTTAAATACAATCAACTCAAAAAAAAAAAAAAAAAAAAACATAAGCCTTATACATAAGCCCTGCACCATTATTTCCTAATAATAAATGATATAAAAATAAACTATGTATTATTAAAATATCGATCAAAGTTACAACGAACTACAAGAACTTTTATGTTATGTTACTTGCTGTTTCGGAACCCTTCATGAGCGAGTCCGACTCGCACTTGTCTTACTTTTCTTAATTTCAATTTCCACAAAAGTCGTTACAGTCTCAAGGAAAATCCAAAAATTCAAATTTACTGGTCGATTTGACAGAAATTGCAAGGCAAGTACACGTGCAGCGAAGTAAAAGTCATGTTCGAATTATCGAACTTACTTTAGCAAACTAGGTTTTTATTCATACCGATTCAAAGCAAATACTAAGGGCTTTTACTTTGCTAAAACCTTTTACTCAAAGCAAATGCTAGTTTTTATTCATACGACCCATTGCATTGGCGACGACATTTGGCCATAATATGAAAGTTATACTACTTGGTTGAGCGGAGGTTTGCAAATTACTCACCTAGCTGTTGAGACAATTGGTGTCAAATATTCAAAGCAAATAATCCAAATACAAACAGATATCTACCCATTTACCTAATTTATAACAACATGCACTTCTATCGGTCTTGAGACGACAGCTAACAGCTGTTTGTTCAAGGCCTTGAAAGCCCTACAAGTGACCAACAGCCCTATTATGGCTATCAATAATATCAACACGATATTTGATAACAATTGATACGTATCAACAAAATGAATGAATCGGTATTATGGTATATATAGCCTATCAAACATTTTGATGAATTGTGAATGATATAAGATATAAGATCTATTGTGAATAGTTTGGAGTCGGCATAAAATTGTAGATCCCTTCCATTCGTTCCAAAAATGAAAAACTCGCACAAAATGAATGGTTGTGAGAAGCTAGGCCTAGGATCCCTCCGGACCTGTTGCGCCAACTATTTATTTTTTATTCACAATGGGGTAAAAATTATCAATTGATACTCATAATACCAAATTATCGATGAACTGATAGATGTTATCAAGTTTCAAATAATTGATATTTGATAGCCATAATAGGACTGTAAAACAATAAATCGCATCAACCAATGCGGCGGTATTCGATTCTCAGATTTTGCTCTTAGATTTCAGATTTCGTATGTCTAATCGAACGTAAAAACATAACTTGCTCTCTTTTTTTAAGGTTCCGTACGCTTTTGTCCGTCTGTCCGTACCAACTAGTCCAATTTTGTTGGTTTTTGTGTCATTGGAAAATGTGTAGCCTTCGACACTTCCACGCGTTTTCCCTTCACTGGTTACACTTTAAATTCAATCACTCGAAATTTGCACCTCGATTAATTTCCAAACATTTGTAAATAAGTAATAAACAAATTTAGATCCAAGCAATGCCTTTCCTTGCAGTTGTAAAATTCCATGAAACAAACTGCACGAGGTGTCAAACTCATACGCACTTGTATTGGTAAATCTCAAGCCACTCTGAACAAAAATCCAGATTCGCAAAGTGCTATGAAATCTGAAAAAGATTGCTTTCAATCGAACATAAAGTGACAAGAAAATCAAAAATGGCAAACAAAATGCCTGTTGTCGTTTTCCATTGTGACTTTAAGATTTTGCTCTCAGATTTCAGAATTTTCGTGCCCAACGGAACGTACAACGAGATTTTTCGTTCTTAAATTGTAATTTGTGTTTATAAAAATCTATTCAATTTATATTAATATAATAATATCCATTGCACTGGCCAAATGTAAGTTGTTCTCAATTGTTCACTGATTTGTCGTCTCTAAAAACGTAAAATAAGACACTTTTAATTAGACTAGTGTTTTGGTGTGATTGTAAGTAGGTGTGAACTCGCTCAGAATTCAAGATTAGCAAAATATGTGTCCCAATGGAAAACGGCATGTCGCATGTGTCATCCTAAGAATGGGAAACAAGTGTCGGAAATGCATACATTTTTCATTTCGAGCCAAAGCGTACAAGCATAGAAAAAATGCGCACGAGACCCGTTTGGACCCCCAAGGAAGTTAAACAAATACATTTGCAGGCTTTTGAAAAGACTAGATTAGTTTCATTTAAACGTCATAAAGACAATCCAACTGCCAGTTTCACTTCAAAGATGTTCGCAAACATAAAAAAAAATTTAACCAGGAGCTACCTACTACTTCAGTCAAAAGCAGTCAGAAGAGCTTAACTTATCGATCCTTCAAATAGTGTTCTGATTTTTTAAAGTTATCAACTTGTTACTCAGCAGTTATGTCCAATTTTTGTATGCTATCTGACGTTTGCTAGCTAACTTATTTGTTTACATTTTTTATTAATAAGGGGGTAGATATTTATTTTAAATAATGATTTAGATTACATTGAACATAAAAATATTTTCTTTCACTTGCACTGAAAATCCATTTCAATTGATTTTAACACATTTCGAAATAATTTAATAAAAAACTCGCTCCCACACGTGTGAAATGATTAATTCAGCTAAAAAAGCAATCCTTCCAAAGGTAAACATTTCGTAACCGCCAGCTGTTTGCCATAAGCTTACTTACTTACATACTTACTTAGGTGGCGCTACAGTCCGGGGTGGACCTGGGCCTCAACCAATACGCCTCTCCAGTTAGCGCGATCTTTGGCTAACAGTTGCGCACTCCAAGTTGGTTGAGGTCCCCTTCCACTTGCGCGCGCCACCTAAGGCGAGGTCTTCCTCTACTGCGTTGTCCCTCCGGGTTAGAATCGAAGACTCTTCGGGCCGGAGCGTTGGTGTCCATTCGCTCTACATGTCCCAGCCATCTTAGACGACTGATGCATACTTTTCTGACTAGGTCGATGTCGCTGTACAGCTCGTAGAGTTCGCTGTTAAATCTTCTCCTCCAAAACCCGTCAACGCAAACGGGACCAAAAATCACTCGAAGAATTTTGCGTTCGAAACGACCAAGGAGATCTTCATCCGCCTTTGATAGCGCCCATGCTTCTGCACCATAAAGCAGGACTGGGATGATGAGGGTCTTATACAGAGTTTCCTTAGTATTTCTCGACAAGGCCTTACTTATCAGTTGCCGTCTTAGGCCAAAGAAACAGCGGTTGGCAAGTGTGATTCTTCGTTTGATTTCTGATGTGATGTCGTTATCAGAGTTTATAGCGGAGCCGAGGTAGACAAAGTCCCTAACTACCTCAAAGTTATAGCTGTCTATCGTGACGTTCTGCCCGATTCGTCGATGTCGTGTGTCCCTTCTTGTTGACAGCATATATTTTGTTTTACCCTCATTCACCACTAAACCCATTTTTGCCGCTTCTGTACTAATACTTGCAAATGCACCAGTGACAGCTCGCTGTGTTGTACCAACAATGTCATTGTCGTCAGCGTATGCAAGCAGTTGCACAGACTTATAGAAAATTGTGCCATAAGCAGTGGTTTTTAATGAAAGTATGAATGCAATAATGAATGTGCAAAAGTCAGATAAAAAAAAAGATTGATTTTTTTGGCAAACCGAACATGAAAAGCGTTCTCTATCCAAAAAAATAAAGCATAGATCTTTTTGGCAAATCGAAAACGACATATTGATGTCAACAACATTTTTCACAGATTCGGAAATAAAAGCACCCTACCCAAATCGAGTCGAAATCCCAATTTTCGAACCGCTACTGTAGTAGCTACTTGATGGCTTTTGTGGAGCGTGACGTTTTGCCCTTTTATACCCGTACCTATTTAAAGTGTTACATAAAGCCCCACAAAGTACACAATACACAACAGCGAACACTGAGTACAAAAAAAAAAAAAAACAAGTGAAAAGCAATCAAATTACAATTTATCCACAAAAGGGAAGCACACACTTAATTAAAGGTTGACGGCTCACTCGACAGTCGACACATAGCTCGCACTCTTGGCTCCGATACAATAATTGATGGAGCGCTTTTCGCATGCTCGCGTATGTAGCTATAGACTTCGTCTTCAATGGCAGATAAAACAGTTTAGTCGTCGATACTTTTGAATGAATATATCTTACCGTTGTATATCTTCCGAATATCTTCTCATTAAATCCAAATTTTCGTACACCTTCTGACGCAAAAACGAATCGGCAAAGTGAAAATAGACAACCGCGACGACGACGCGACGTCTTATCAAATTAATATACCGCAACACTAACGTGAGCCAAACACAAAAGCACAACAGTTTTGTCTTAGATTGTATAGTTCGCGTGCGAGTAAACAAAATACATGTGTTAATCACTAATTACAACAAACAATTGATATCACGTGTACGATGTACATCAAACTCTACTTAGTTAATCAAAGTAAATGGCTAGTGTGTGTGTGGGGGGTTGGGTGGCGCGGCGGCTTCTTGCAAAATGCAATAAGACAGCTGGCTTTACACAAACAGTTAATTACATAAAACAATATACGAAATGCAGATTGTTGTTGGACGATTAGGAGCGAAACACGACTATTAACACCACCCAATGTGAAGAGATAGAAAGCAGCATTACTTCCTTCGTCGTCGTCGTCGCGCAATTCGTGGGTTATCAGTGGAAGGGAACACCGTCGCTTGTCGTATTCGTTGTCGTGGCTTTCGGCCGTCTCCACCCACCCGTGTGCAATATTATTATCAAAAGACGAAACACAGAACGTCGTCAAACTAAAAGAAGCTACTTTATTGCCTTTACTGCCTTTGACTACTATAATCGTGATGATCGCGTCTTCCACCGTCATCTACATCTACATTATCATCATATCAATCAAAAAAATTGAAATTAATAATTGAAGAGGAGGCAGAGAGCGGAACGACACAATGCGAAGTAGTCTCCTTCAGACTTGGGTTTTTTTTTTTCTTAAATTTTATTCGTGTCCCAACCAGCCAGTCCGACGCAGCACAATCGCCCAAGCTCTACTAGCGGGTTTTGTCTAGCAATAAAGATGTATCGCTCGACGATGCCTAAGCTGGGATGACTTTAATAGGAATGCGGCGACGGCGACAGCGGTGTGCGAGCGGGCCATACTCTCAGTCTCAACTCTCAAGTCCAGTGTCCATTCTCAAATATGGTCTCTAGCGGACACGAAAACCTGCCCAATATGTGACACACACTGGCAACATTTGCATTTAAACAAAAAATTGTTTTCAACGATTTACTCTCTTTCTTTTTTTTCATCACGAGCGACTCGAAGCCCCCAGTCGGAACTCGTACACATAAACATCCACTGCGGGGGAACGTTGACGTTGCACGTACATATGCGAGGTTTCGCAAGAGGAATTCCGAAAACTGAATGAGTAAATATGAAAATTTTGTGGTTTCCAATAGAAATAACAACAAAATTGGCGGCATATGGGCTTTAAGCATGCGAAAAGCGTTAAATTTCATCCGCTAAATGAATAATAGTCGACGCAGATATAGGCACGATTATATGCATAGAGCAAGACAGGCTTAGCTGATGGGGGTGATTCATTTCCACGAGATGGGGTTTTGAATGAATGCGTTTCTAGATGTAGTGAAATTGAGAAGCAAACGTCGTTGGCGGTTACTACATCCAAACCAATCACAACCACTATCGGTTTATCGATTTCAAGTTACCTATACCTGATAGAATAATCAATTTTAAATAATAGAACCTGCACATTTCAATAACAAATCAAGGCATTGGTGGCCTTGAAAAATAAATATTATTTATCAGTCGTAAGAAACGAAAGCAATGGTATGACGAATAGGGCGACCTGTTTAAAGTAAAATTGGCAAAACAACGAATTTGTTGTAGGTACTGTTCAAAATATTCGACGAGCTACATACTTTGACCAGCGGTTGACACTTGTTTAAAAAACCAACAAATAGGTTAACATTTTTCCATTTAAGTTGATTCTTGATCTAGATCAATTTTCAGGTTCTATTTCGCAGATCAGTCATCAACTTTGCAGATATCGAGATACTGAGATTTATAAGCGCATTCCCACTATAGGGATGCGGGAATGTTTGGCTAAAAAAGGAGAGAAGACCCTATGACGCTTCAAAAATATTTACCGCTATTGAGGTATCCGTTCGGAACGGAATTTTCTTCGATCTGTACGAAATCGGAGATATCGTTCCGATACAATTTTCGGAAGAATCCTCCGATGACATATAGCGCACTTTGTCGCATTGCGTGCGGAACCGCGTTATACAACTTACTTTTGACAACCTCAGGGCACATTTTTTCCGAAGCTCTTTGAACGCAATTTGAGTTCCAAGCGAATTTCACTTTCGTATCGGAATTTTCTCCGAACGGATACCTCGATAGCGGTAAATAACTGCAATTAATAAAAGAATTGGTGCTAACTTTGATGTTGGCAGCCTATGGCGGCCATGGTGTTTTGGTGGCGTCTCTCTAATCTGGGTTCATTATTCAGTTATTGATGCCAATTGATTTACACGATCGAGCAGCACGTCCAACCTTTATTAGTCGAAATGAGTGTTCGTCCGTGCAAACGTTGCGCCTATTTTACGGTAGACGCGGTGCCTCTTCAAAGTCGATACCACAACTCTTGGTGGACACTGCGGACAACTTCGAGACAACTGGTTTTACACAATCAGCCATACGTCGAAGAAACGCCAGATCGGACGAGTACATTGCTGCGGTCCGTGAAAGTGTATTGGAGAACCTGCATCCAATTCCTAGCTGTGCTCAAAAAGTCCCAGACTTTAACTGGGCGAATTTTGCGTCGGGACTTTAGCCTACACCCACATAGATCCAACTGACCCAGGACCTTAAAGTTAATCGGCCTTACCAATAATCAACTTTAGTCTGGCAGCTTACGCAAGGACTCAAAACTTTCTAAGATCCCTTTACCAATAAACAAATATAGTTCCCAGAATATCGCTAACTGTAGGGTCAAATGTTAACGTTGAGAAAGCCATGTTTATCTCGGGAATTAGCTAAATAAATCCTCCCTTAATGTCATTCTGAGAAGGAGTGCGAGTGCGAGAGGAGTGAGTCAAGCGGTCTACGACTGTTATCTAATATGTGAGTGAATTTTGCGAGTGAGGATACAGGCAAGCTCGTATTTCAGGCTGAAACTCATGTGGTAGAGCTATCGAAAGAATCTGAACAGATCTATGTATGACTAATTTGAACAGCATTGCTGCAGTTAAATCGTTTATTATAATTCTGGCTACCATAAACAAGGTCCACCGCAATTAAAACAAATGTAAATATTTGACCCAGCACGTCCAGAGGGACCCTGCGACTAGCTTCTCCCAACCATTCGTTTTGTGTGAGATTATCACTTTTGGGACGAATGTAAGGGATCTACAATTTTATGACAGTTAAACTCTCTGATGTTCGCGATAGGTGACACCTTACAAACTTAACCACCTCAATTGGATACCAGAAAACCAGCCCTAGCGAGGTATCCGTCGAAACGGAAAATTCTCCGCAAACCTTTTTCGGAGGCTCAAATTCCATTCGAGGTGTCCGGCTTGGGAAGGGAAATAAACAATTGCGATGGCGCACCGCACTCCAAAATATCGTAAAAAAAATCCGCAACCAATTTCTGTCGGAAATGTACCTCTTCGCATTTCAACGTTATTCGCCGATATGTGTTACAAAATGTCGAAACAATTCTCCGAACAGTTGTTCCGAAGAATACCTCGCAGCAAAAATCCTCCGAATCGTATAAAATCGGAGAAATTTCCGTTGCGACGGATACCTCGCTAGGGCCGAACACCAGATATGATGGTTATACCCTATTCACACCACACAAAAAACTCGAAGATGCATTCACAACGAACACTAACTAGTCCTGAAACTTATGTGTAAACCCTTTTTTGGTTTGTGTTTTACGTTGTAAGTTGTGAGTTATGACATTTCGGTTCGGTCACTGCTTCTGCTGAATTTGCTAATGTCGTTTTCCATTGGGCAAAAAGAAGCGTCCGGGAGAGTCCGGAATCGAAAAATTCGCTTCTGAAACTGTTCCATTTGCACAAAAAATACTCTTCTGCTGATTCTGAGAAGAGAATTTTGCTTCTGGATTTGAAGTCAGAATCCACTCAAGAAGCACTCACCCAAGTGCAATTTAAGTATTTTATACAAGTCAGATGACAGCTGCCGTAGATTATTTTTTGGCATTTCACCAATACTTTTGTGGATTAAAATAGAAGCAGTTTTCTTGTTCCATTGGATTTCAGATTGAGTCGATCCCCGAGTGAAACCAATGGAAAACGACATAAATATTGCAAAAGGTGTATTTGTTTCACCAACCCAACGATTGGAAAAAGACTTCAAACGGCTCGTTTAAGTTGAAGTTTTTAAAACCTTTTGAATTGGGCGTAATAAAAAGAAAATTTGCCAAGTAAACCCACCAAATTTTAGTCAGTAATCTTTTCATTTTTTTTTATAGTTGACGCAACAGGTCCGGAGGGACCCTAGGCCTAGCCTCTCACAACCATTCGTTTTGTGTGCGTTTTCATTTTTTCAATGCACATTCTAGGAGTCACAGTCAATTCAGGAATCACATGGCAGAACCACAATATCCTATATCGCAAAATCGGCGTCCGCAAAGTTGAGCTACCTATTTAGAGCAAAGAGGTACTTTAGCCCCAAGCAACTTCTCCTTCTCTACAAAGCACAGGTTAGACCAGGCTTGGAATATTGTTCCCATTTATGGAGCTCGGCCCCAAAACATTCACTTAACCTGCTTGATAGCATACAGAGACGAGCAGTTCGACTCATTGGAGACTCTACACTCACATCGAATCTACAACCGTTGGTGCACAGAAGACAAGTCGCTGACCTATGCTTGTTCTATAGGTACTTCCATGGTAGATGTTCTGAGGAACTCAAAGACATTATCCCTCGAAATGCAACTTTTGGGCGCCCAACAAGACAGGCTGCTAATGCTCATGACCATACAGTACACTTGACAACCGCGAGGACATCAACTTTCCAAAACTCCTTCTGTTACAGGACAAGCAGACTTTGGAACTCGCTTCCTGGGGATATATTTCCAGAAGACTACAATTTGCAGCAATTTAAGTGCAGAGCAAACATACATCTGCAGGCATCTCGGGGCGCTGTTGAAGCGTTATAGGTTCGCCTTTCCCGGGAGAAGTATATAAAAAAAAAATTGTATGCTGACTCAAAGGGCTAATTGAGAAGCTCTTTCAAGACAGTCATACTCTCGGATGTTTGTCAGACGTTCGCGAGAGGTGGCGCAGTGAAAAAAACCCAAAGTTGGAATTTGGGTTTTTGCGGGATTCGAACCTCGAACCCTCGCTTAGTAGTCCAACACACTAACCACTAAGCCACTGCGCCTACAGTTAGTAATCATTGAATAATAAAATTTCTCTCTTAATTTGTAGTTATTTCAGTATTTTTGTGCTTTAAATATTTGGTATTAAACCTTCATGAATTAAAAAAAAGGCGTACTTTTAGTACTCAATACTTTTCACGGCTGACTTGTAACATAGAGGTTTTTATATAGAAGAACTTGGGTATTTTTTTAACATTTATGTTTTTGGTCTGATCTCACTCCATTTTGCAAAGATTTTAATATTTGTCATGATCAAATCTCGAAAGATACTGAAAAATAGAAGTGTGGATTCTACTAAAATCATCTCAGTTTATACCTTCCTATTTCTTGTTGTATATTTTCTTTTTGTTATTGATTGATTTGATTTGCGCTTCGATTGTTTCTTCTTGTCTTGGCAATGAGGTAGTTATTGTGGAATGTTTTTTGAAGATCGGAAGGCCCATTATCATATATTTTTTGGACACGTGCATTCTTAAACAGAAGTGGGGACAAATCAGGTCTATAGAGACTTCTCAATTTATTATACTCTAAAATAACACTTTCTTGGGCTTTTATTTGACTTGAGCCTAAATTAATTAAATGCACACCATTAAGAGTTTTTACTCTTGACAAAGCTACGTAAGCCAGGCACAAAATAATTGTTGTGATTTCGTATGCGAGGCAGATGGGTCAAATTCTAATTTGGTTTTCAAAATCAGAAACAATTCAATTACTAAATTTAATGGTAACACCGTTGGCTTTTTTCTTGTCACCAACATGCCATAACATTTTTTTAACTATTCCTATGGATCCGTTAACCAAACCTTAACTTACGTCTATATTTCGTCGCTGCATAACTAACAGTCACACTAATTTTTAAAACAACAACATTGGAAAGATTTTCTTTTGGAAGTGGAGTCATGTTGGAGAGAGGAATTGATGTTGCGTTTTGCGAGTGCGCTCATCGCTGTTCGGTTTTTTTAACAAGCACGGTTTCGCGGCGTTGGTGTTAAAGGGTTTGTAGTTGAAAAGATTTGCAAACAATTTTGCAAACCACGAATTGCATACTTTTTTTTAGAGACATTTATACTCTCGGATGTTTGTCAGACGTTCGCGAGAGGTAGTGCAGCGGAAAAAAACCCTAAATCGGAATTGGGTTTTTGCGGGATTCGAACCTGGGACCCCCACATAGCAGTCCAACACACTAACCACTAAGCTACTGCGACTACCAGGATTAAGGCCCCAAAAGAGAAAATTAAATAAGGCCCCAAATTTGGGGTGTTATTTCATGATGAAAATGAAATAACACCCCAATTTCAAATTTGAAATAAGGCAGTGTTCCTAGCAGTGAGGCCAGCCTAGGCATAATTATGTGTTGGAGGCATAATTCCGATGCTTGAAGATTGAGGCATTTGTAGAAAAAATACATACTTTTTAACGAATTGTTTTTTTTTTTATAATAAATTCATACAAGTACATAAGAATTTATTTTTTAAATCTGGTACATTCTTTGATCGACCACTAATTCTTATTTACAACTGTGCGTCATGCTTTTTTTCAAATTCTCTACTTGACTTACTCACCAAACCCAAACCTTGGATTACAGAGAAAGATCAAGAAAGGTTTAATTTCCTATCGATCGACCAACATTCTATTTACAGATTCTAATTACCTAGTTACCTATTAGGTTCGTTGCAGTTCCTAGTAAAATATACAAGTTTTATACTTTTAACCAAAAAGGCGTATTTTTTCTAGTTTAGGCATAAAAACTTCGATACGAATTGGCATCACTGCTTCCTAGACTGAGATAGTGTTGAATATCGTGGGATTTATCCGGGAATTTCGATGTCCGAGAAGTCTTCCGTTGTATATGGGGAAAATGTAGCAAAATCGCGGCGGAATTTCAGGCATCTAACAAAAACAAACCAAAAGTTTTATTAACGCACTGAATTGTTCATAAAAAAACAGCTGATGGAAGTCGTATTTCGTATCGTATCAACATTTTCTAGTACAAGAAAATAATCAAAGCCTAATTTAACTTGATTTTCTTTTCGTGCAATACGAATTTTACTTTCAAAAACTAGATTTTAAAATCGTTGAAAACTTAAAAAACATTTATAAACCTTCGTTAAAATTAATCAAGTTCCTAAAAAAAATACAAGTTTATCGATAGAAAGTTTATTTTAAATTCTGAGATGTTTTAGTATTCGCAATTTTTTTCGAAAACATGAAATAAAATGATAGGAAAGACACGCAAAATGAATTACGAAAGATAAAATGAAAGATTTGTGATCTATTTTAATTTTATTTATTTTGAATTGTGCAATTTTAACTTAATTTATTCTTGTATTCTTGTTAATACAAAAATAATGGAAAAAAATACATACTTTTAAACTCCGTCATGGGTAGTGTTTCTTTTTTTATAATAACAAAAATCTACTCCGCAAAATTCGGATTTACTGCATTATTCGAAAAATCGACTGCATGAATGGATTGTTGAAGTCCGAACCCCCAAAGAACCACTTTCACTGCCTTAAACACAACTTATCCACTTGAGTTATTTTGTTGGAAAGATTGTGCAGAGTGGCATGATGTGTGTAATTTGTTTTCCAATATGTTGTGTAACAATAATGGTAGAATGTCACCTATGGGCGACCTCTAGTGTTCCACAAATTGGAAGAACAGAACCACTGCTATTTCGAGTATGAGACTTGGTTTTCTTAAGTTTGAGTTCACAAAATGAAAAAATTAATTCACGGGGATAAGAAACACACAGTCTTCTCAAAAACTTAACAACGCTTCGACATTTTGTTCGTCGTATCGAAATCAATTTAAGTTTATGTACTAATCCGTGGAATTTCATGAAAGTGATATTTTCACAATCGCAGCCATTTTCTAAACAATTCATATCCGTTTGCTACACTAATCACGATCGCAAAGCAACTCGTGAAGTTCCCGAATGTTTCCGCATTCAGACGCTTACCGAAACAGTATTTGCAGCTCGACTGACAGACGTTTTGCGTCTATAGCGTGCTCTCAGGTCTTGCTTTAATGACCACTAAACAAACGATGCACTATCAGACGGCCTTGAATATGCGACTCCATGCAATGCACTCATGTTTCACGTTTCGGCGGTTTCCTATATCTTCTGTTGCGCCTTCCTTGTTTGCCCACCGTTTATTCGTCCCACATTCACATCATAAATTTAATAATAAAAAAAGTGAATTATATCCCCTCACTTACCGTGAAAATACACTATCCCCTTGCAAAAGCAGCGGACTATAACGACCACCAAGTTCGTGATAGTCATCGCTGCTCAATATTGATTTTACATTCTGTTTGGAGCGGCCAGCTCCAATGGGATATGAGATCATCTGTTGATGAAAGGATTTATGTGGTGCAGCCGAGGAAGCAGCACTACTCGGCAAAACAATAGCCGCAGGTTTTGTTAGACGATTTGACTCGGGCGTATGAGCTATCATGTAGTGCTGAAAAATAAAATAAAAAACATCCGAATTATGAACACGGAATTGCGAAATGTCCAAAACGTTCACTTACCATTTGCAAGACATCACATTCCTTTGGAACAACATGCAGTGTCAGAACTGACGGTGTTTGCTTTATCATAGAAACAATCAAGCTATACGAGATCCCAGCTATCGGAATGTTATTGACCATAAGGACACGATCACCGGTCTGTAGGCCAGCAAAACTCGCCGGCCCACTTGCTTGAACTTCCTTGATGAAAATTGTTTCCATGGCTTTTCTTTGGTATGAATCCGAAGGTGCCTGTCAACACAACACAATTAGTCAAATCTTTACATACAGTGTTTGCAGTTAAACTCACCGGCCAGGAGGGATCATCGTCCGGTGGATAGGCTATGAAATGACGTAGCGTAAAACCAAAACCCTGATTCGGTCTACGCCTTATCACCACTACTTTCGGTTGGATTGTATTTGAGTTGTGCAGCATTTTGTATAAAATCTAATAAGTATTGGCGTCTTCCGTTCGTTTGTTTAGTGTGTCGTCTGCTGATTGCGGTATTCAATTAATGTTCCCTATTTATGCATTTTTATCACATTTCTCTCGGGGGGTTGGTCTTCTGTCTGAAATGATAAAAATATTAATTTTGCAAATCATTACATCAGCGTCATTATAAATCTGCAATATAGTTGAAGCCCAACCCATGTGTGCCAACAGACAATTTGTATATTTAGGATATTCTTTGCTTCAGAAGGTCCTTACGTTTATGAAGTCACGAGTTAAATTCTACATGCCGCGGTGTATATCTAAACGTTGTCGCGCCATCAGGTGAATCTACTACGTGCTAGGTATTAGGTCATCTTCCACACCTCGTAACGATTTGCTGTGACTCAGATTTGATTTGATTTAATACGAAGAAGTAGTGGTGTCATTCACAAGTCGTTGCTTTCGAAACCTTGTGATCAAATGGAGAATACTAACAATTGGTTTGTATTTAGGTTTTAATTTATTGCTGCTGGCAGACAGGCCGTGAGAAATAACAAATGACGTCCACGACTGCAAATGCTTAATTACAGTGCCGTGCTAAGATTATTTGTGAAAGTTTCACTGAATGGTATAGGTACGTATCATTTTGTAATAGTGCACTGGAAGCGGATGTGAGATGCCTTATGTCGTTTTTCATAGGGATTTTCAGATTTTGCTCTCATATTTATTTCAGATTTTGAATACCCAATGGAACATAAAACGAGATTTTTCTCTCTTAGCATTTGTGGTGGTGCGTGTTTTAAAAGTCAGCTGTTCTCAAATTGTTATTTGTGTTTACAAAAATCCATTCAATTTATGTTGATATCCATTGCAGCGGCCAAATAGAAGTTTTTCTCTATTTTTCACAGACTTCTCGTCTAAAAACTTAAGTAAACACACTTTAAAGTTTGGCAAATGACAAATGTTTTGGTGTTAGGCACAAAAGGTGTAAATCTCGCTCAGAAATCAAGGTTCGCAAAATTGCTCGGACTATTAAAAAAGGTTTTTTTTCCGGCCAATGGAACAAGAAATCTGACAGCCAGCTGATTTTGAGAGCTGAAAAACTGTTTTGAATCTGAAAATGGTGCTTTTTCTGTCCTATAGGAAAACGACATTAGTGGCAGACAACCAAACAAGAGTTAGTATCAAAGAAAAAATATTGGTATTGAGTTTAAGGTCTGCCTCCAATATCGATGAGATCCGCAACGAAGCTAGCAAGAAAGCTTTTTTGCCATTCAGACTCTGTGCAATGAGAACAAAAAGGGATTTCCAAACAACCAAGCCAAGTACAACACGGCTAAAGGAAGCTTGACGCACAAACAGATACTACACATAACCAAAGTATGGCCAAGGAGAACGCGCGGTGACTAAAGGGCCCAACCCATAGAATCCGTCGCGTCCGTTGCGGCTACGTTTTCGACTGACAGTTTAATAGAATAACACAGTAGCTTATGGAAGGTGACCCATAAGCAGCGCAAGTTCCAAATGCGAAGGATGAAGTAGATTTACTTTCTACTTTTCTGTCCGTCGCACCCGTTGACTGGTTGGCACAGCCTGAGAGGACGCCTTTTCATTGGTGGAAATATTGAAAGCATAAGAAAAACTGTCACCAGTGCTCTTATATCGTGGGATTTCTTTTTATTTTCCGGGAATTTGGTTGTCTTCAAAGCCTCCCTTGAGCAAAAAGGAAAAGCTGCAAAAAACATTCAAACTATTTTTTTGTTTTGTTTTTTAAAAGGGAGTTTGAGTACAGTGGACAGGGAAAAATTACCACGTTTCGTGGGACAAATAATGTCACCGTATGCGACGGATTCTATGAGATTGCTCGTTCCGTCAAATACGTCAATATTGACGAATCCGACGACGCGACGGATGCAACGGATTCCATGGGCTGGGCCCTTTAATATCCACTCTTACGAAGTTCCACTCTGCGCACAACTGCTATCAAAAACATTTTTGAAACAATAATCACATACTCCTAGTCGCCGCTGCTCCAAAGATGGCTTCACAGCTAAGTTCAGTTTGGACTCTCAACTAAAGTACGCTCTTCATGCCAGCTGTGGGCGTTCCTAATTGATGCTATTTTAATCACATCGATATTAGCATTTGAGACTGTTCAGATCCTTTAGAGTTCATCGCCAAGCAAATTTTGTGGGAGCCAATGCAACTTTGATTGTTACTTCATCGGCCCGAATAATTGTTACTTAGGTGATTTGAAGCCGCATACATATGTAGTAGCATGACGACATTAATGTAATTGCGGACGTTAGATAATCTGTATTATTAGTAAGCCACTTAAATTCGCTCGCCCACGCAGATGATCTAACGAGAAGCTGCAATGAAATATTTTGCTTAACGTTTCACTATGAAAGTTCAGTCATGTGGCTTAGCCAGCCATGCATTTAACTCGGCTGACTACAAGAAAGATACCGTTTTGCGAAATGTCAAAAGGTATAGTGTTTTGCAAGCACACACTTCAGTTGTGTACATTCAAATTGAGAACAGTTTCAGGTCAATGACTCGCCCGAGGAGGTCAGTACTTTTCTGTTGTTTGTCATTACATGCTTCAGTCGAAAGTTAATTAGAAGATCATCATCATAAGCATAACCATCGCCAATCGGCATCATGGTCTATAATTTAATAAACCACAATAATAATGATGTGCATCATCATTATCATCGTCTATAAGAGTCGAGCGCATAACAAATTGAAAATGGAGAACAATGACAAGAGCAGCGAAAAAAAATGAAATCTATTCGCTAGAGAGAATTTTCAAAGATTAAATTCCCCTCCCTCTGCCGACTTGGCAAATCATGTATTTAAGAATATATCAACTGACCGCAAAACGAGGACAGCTTACCCTGCGACTGGCATTGCCGGTATTAGCTTTAACCCAAGACTCCGACAACAAGCCACAACGGCATCGAACACACGAAAGTTTTCAACTCTCATTGTTTGTGGCATTCATAGAGCTTAGTTGGGCTTAGAATTTGTTGTTTGCTGTATTTCTACAGCCGTGAGTCAAGTGGACGGCCGGCACAGAGAGGAGGGCTGATAACAATTAAACTGATTGTGTACATTTGTTACATGATATCTGAACGAAGTAAGTGGATTCACATTCCGCCGCCTGGATTGTTGCGGTGGTGATGTCGATATTGGTTGTTGGTTTGTGGTTAAAGCCCCATTTTTATCTGTCTCACTAAAAATGTGTATTTGTACTTAAAAACGAATTCAAATTGAGATTGTAATAAATTGAACTTCACACAGATGACCCCAAATCTATTGAAAAAGTTCTCCGTTCAATTAAATGTCGAGATGTTGTGGAGCGTGTGCTCGTGCTCATGCCGGCCGTCATCGTCGTTTTCAATGGTGTGGAAACTTATGATAGATTGATGCTGCGTGCGAGTGATGAATGCGAATTATTAGCTGGCATAAATGTTCTAAGCAAATTAGATCACTAACGTGGAGGGTATGATATGTCAGCCACTTTCGAATTTTGCTCTTTAAAAAGGTTTATGGCGTAGCAGTAGTATGTGTGTGTGTAGAAATTATTCATACGCAAATGAGAATGGGAACGGGAGGTGAAATTGATTGGGACATTTATAAAAAAAATTAAATAAATTGGTTCGACTATGGAGACGTTTCCTTTTTTTTTTCTCCAGACAGCTCGAAATTATAAATCAAACGACTGATCAAGTTCTACGACTACCCATTGCAAGTTAGCAAAATCAACAGCCGAATCATCCTCAAAATGGTTCCAAAAGTAGCGCAAATAACCGGCTCATTGGTATCAGCTTTGGACATCATTTTGTTTAAGCATTTGCATTTGTTAAGTACATTTAGTATTATTATGTGAAAGGGCTTGTTGTACTGCGACCTTTTCGTCTATTGTACCCCCTGCTTACGCCTCAGAGAGGTATTTACCCTTATTAGAGTTTCCCTCACAGTATAATTATTCCTTTCGGAATCATTTTAGAGGTTCTTGTACCCTTCTTTCTCTTTGGCGGAAGAAATCTGTTTTATAGCACTCTCTTCAGTCCAGCTTCCTTTAAGAATCTAAGGATGAGAGCCGGCTCCAGTGACAGTATTTCCTCATCCGATAGTTGGTATCGGTATTTCAATCTTTTGTGCGTCAGTGCACCACATGATCACAACAAGTGTTCTGGGATTTCACTGGACTCCTCGCAGAGACCTTCTTCAGATATATCCAGTTTCCTAAGGTGTTCCTTGAGTCTACAATGCTCCGTTAGGAAGCCCGTTGGGATACGGAGGTTATTTTTTCTCATGTCGATGCAAGTTTGGAATCTTTTCCGGTTGTATTGCCCCAGAAGTTTCTTGGCCTGCCTCATGCCCTGAGTGTTTTGCCAGGTTCTTGCCCTGTTTTATTTCTCCAGTTTTCTTAATTCTTCTTTGAGGGTGTGATTCCCTATTCCGCAAAATGGTTCAGGACCTATGAAAGTTTCTGACGCTACTTTTCCATTTAACTCGTCGAAGAACAACCAGCGTACTTACATTAGATAGAAAGCGCTGGGTCAACACGAGTTTCAAATGATAGTCGACGTGTAGCGTCACCCAAGTTAGACATTTCACATATTTGGATCAACGGTTCATTTTGTTCAACAATCAAAATCCACCTTGATCTGCATTGATTTCACGGTCAATATCTACTATGTAGTCGAAAGAGATCTCTCTGTTGTTTATTTAACGTGAATCACACAGTTTGTCCTTCGCCATCGATTCACATCGTTAAAGTTTAGAATACGATTTCTTTTCAAATTGCAGCAGCTTTTTCATGGGCCTTAATCCTGCAATAAATCTAGCCGCAGATGGGCGTATATTTTGCACATGACTGGTTGTATTTATTTTCCGTACGTTTATTTGTTTTGAAAGAGTTTAATCTTGTCGTTGTTGCAACGTAAAAAAGATAAACTTATTGCGCGGAATGTATATACATTACACATAGACATAGCCAATGTGTGCTTTGATAGATAACACTTTTATCATACATATTTGAGTACAATAATGCGCAGAAAAAAAAAGCCCCAACGAACAGGAAAAAATGCCAAGAAAAACCTTATAAAATATGTAAAAAGGAAGAGAAACATGTAGTAATTCTCCTTGGAGTGGCAAGGATACAAGGTATAAAAAGGGTATAACCACTTCAAAAGTCACCGACTCGCCATCGTCATATCATCAGCGCGCCGTGCTGTCAGTGGCAGTAAAGTTGTATTGTGTGTTTTGCCGGTACTTAAATATCGATCGATACCGCAAGCGAACTCTTTCTCTCTGTCTCTTCTCTGTTGGGGTTGTGTACGGGTATATATGATATATATTAAAACAGTGGGCCCTTGAACTGGCTTTTGCCATATGAATTAATAATAAACGCAGCCAGAAGCAACATAAAATGACAACTTGTCTGCTGTGTTTTGCTTGTTGTTGCTCATGATGATGATGGTGATGATGATTTTGTTGTTTCTCGCTCCTCATTCCCAGCTAATTTATAAAATAAAGTCATAATAAACTTAATCAAAACACAAATCACATCAAACACAAAATGCTGTTGTTTCTCGATTCCGTGCTAAATAATCAAAGTTTCCCTTTGTTGGTGTTGATTTTTCGATGGTTTTTCTGGTCTTTGTTTTCATTTCTCCTCCCAATTGCCAGACACTGTGTAATCCCTTCGTTACACGTGTGACCAAGGCCACTTGGGGTATTAATTCGACCCATCGCATGTAAAGTGATGATTCAATTGGCGTACGTTATCGAGTGTGGGGCGCGAAGTTCTTTCAAGTCATATGACTTTGGAATATTGGATCGCTTTAATTTATGACTAATTTGTTCTATTAAATCGCGGTTGTCAACGATGAATACTAGAACTGTGCCGAAAATAATTGCGTGGGAATGCGATGGACAGAGGACAGACTGCGTGTGATTTTTCAAAGTAGAAAAGAATTCGTTTGAATTGTTCTTTTGGGAAATGTGGGCAAATAAAAAAATTACCAAGCCAATGCATACATATATGTATATTTCTTACCAAATACGTTTCATGCTTAAGTGCAGTTGTATTTTGAGATCCGAGAGCAAAGTGTTTTCTCTTGTTAATGATGTAAGGACAAAATACGGTCTACGGCGTAAGACTCCACAATGTGACCGATTCATAATCACCTTACCACATTGTCTTGGGTCAATTAGGTTATGTCATATTCTTGGGAAACTAAATATACATACTCTACTTAAGAATGTTAATTCTAAAAATACGTGGAACTAGGCAAGCACAGTCTATGACGTTCGGTAGATCATTGAAGAAAACATGTTGGTGGGGGGGTTGGTGCGCCTGCAATCTCCAGCAAATATGCGAAAACAACTGCCATGAGAAAACTCCTTAATATAGCCGGTTCTATACTAGTTAACTAGTTTGTCTGCATTTGTTGCCATTGTTTCCTCATTATATATTTATATCGATTTGAACGTAATATCGGTTCAGTTTTTATTGTCATCAAAATTTAGCAATAAATTAATGAAATGGGTGTCCGAATTTCTGGTGGAGATAAGAGTGTGTTTCCTGTTTTCAGTTGTAGTTATCGATGATGGTTATACGAGTGTTAGCTAAGATTATTTGGTGGTAGGTATAGTACTCCGATCGTGTTTTATGAACAGGCTAAAATAGTTCAGTACCAATTTGGATGAACACAATTTCAAAAGTATTCTAGTTTGGGATTTTTCCGCCAAAATATTTCTCCTACTTGCATAAAATTAAAAAGTACACTTCAGCCAAAACTACAAGCATCGGAAAATGATAAACAAACTTTGCGAAGCAAAAAACCTACAAGATAAACAAAAACCAGGTTGAGTGCCATTTAAACTTATATTAACAAATGCAAGATAGGACCCTTTAATAGGCCGAAAGCGAGAGGCTCATACGGAACACGGTTGCCAACACGGTACATTTGGGACAAAGTCTTTGTCTATCCCAATTTTTCTTTGCCCTTTGTCCTTCCCGACGATTTCTCAGTCCCAAATTTAATTTATGAAAAAGAAAATTAATTCTACAAATAACTAAAAATAAAGTGCACGACTGGGTCGAACAAAACTTTCTCGTTCGTCAAAAGTTTTGTTGGTTGTTTTCTTATTTTATTAGATAGGTAGGTAAAGATCTGAGAAGCAATGCTAGGTAAAAGAAACGGTTTATGAAATATAGAAAAAGGAATACATAGCGTTAAATAAAATTCACTTTTAGTTTTTCAACGTTAAAGCTCTATAAGCAGACAATTGTCGCAAGTTCTTGTTAGAGAGTTATAAGCGGCTACTGTTCTATTTTATAGCTTTTACACTTTAAAAGTTTTTGAGTACGAAAAACAAAGTGTAGTAGGAGTTTCTGATTTTTGGTCTATTTGGGAATGATTTTCTATTTGACTGGAATAGGTAAATGACGCTGATTTAAGTTGTCAATAATTGAATACTTCCAGATAGATCGATATCTTTACATACCTATAAATATGTGTATGCAAGAATTCAGAGATTTGTTTATATTTGTATATAAATCACGATGAACGTGGGTGGGTGTGCAAATGAAGTGGGATATTGCGATTGTTGGAATTACCTATTTTCAGGTGCATATTCAAAAAGGTTGAAAAAAAGTAGAAGTGGATAATATTTGCTGAAAATAAGTTTTGCGTTGCTGTTGGATTTCTAATGGCTGTTGCAATTTTAATTTTAAAGTGCGATATTGAGTTTTAAAAATGTGTATATATGAACAGAGATCGGCTTCTGGGTAGTCATTTTTGAGAAATAATTAAAAAAACAGTTTTCTTCGAATTTTTTGAGAAAAACTAAGTACGGGATCTTAATTAGATTACTGCTATTATCGTTAATATGTTTTTTGATCAAAATCGTAAGAGCGGTTTTTGTAAAATTTGGCAGACAAAACAGTACCAGATATTGCAATGTTTAGTTTGAAAAATACTATTTGTTAACTATAATTATAGCTAAAAACCGATTATAAGTCCTTGTCCTTCGCGATATAAGCAGTGCTTGGTTTTTAAAGTTTTATCGAAGTCAAAAATGGGGTTTTCGAGACATGAGCAGTTTTCAAAATTAGCGTTTTCGGTGATTTCAATTGAAAATTAAGGACGCAACAGTTTGAAGAACATCAATGTTACTCTAAGCTTGCATTTTGGTCAAAATCGTTATTGCCGTTCTCTAGTAAACAAAGGAAAACTAAATTTAAAAAAAAATCCTTTTTTCAAAAATCTAAAATAAAAAAGGACCCCGAACTGTAGGCCCACAAACTCCAAATCCGAAGTTTCAACGAAATCCGGGTAGCCGTTAAGGCTGTAGGCCTGTGGAAGGACGGACAGACAGACATACAGACAGACAGACGGACAGACCGGACAGAATTTGGCGACCCTATTTTTTGAGTTCGTGTATCATCGTAATGTCAGAATTGATTAACGTGATTGATTGACGAACACAATATCTTTCTCTTACTACGTAATGGAAAAGGGTAATGTACAGAACGTACACAATTAACATTTGTTATGCGAGAAAATATTTGTTAGGTTATTTTAGGTACCTAGTACTAAAATACCTACGAGTTGGGTGAAAATTATAAATTATAAAATTTGTTATTTCAGTTGGAAGACTAAATCTTTGTCCCAATGTTAATTTCTCCGTCCCATTCTTTCGGTATATTTGTCCGAAGTTATGTTTGAAAATGGCAACCTTGATACGGAACGCAATACGCTGAGGTTTTATTGACATCTCCTGTAATTTTATATCTGACATATTATATGACAGCGTTATTTACGAAGATCTTCGTAAATAAATTTGTTGCCCACTAATGGCGTTTCGATTGAAGAAAATAATTGCCCTGAAAATTGTCCAGTACTCACCAACACACAGAAGAAAAATGTCAGATTGAAATGTTTGTTGTTTTATTAGAAATGTGCGTGCAAAATGTAAACTTAAATTGAAATATACCGCACTATGCAGCGCTATAAGACTCAGCAGGGTGGGCCAAATACAAGTTTCTTTTTAAAAATGCAGTAAAATGAACAAAAATACAGTTTTTCCATGTATTATCGTTTTTGTAGTAAGAGCAAACATTCCCATTAATTATTATTATTTTTTTTTTTTTATATACTTCTCCCGGGAAAGGCGAACCTATAACGCTTCAACAGCGCCCCGAGATGCCTGCAGATGTATGTTTGCTCTGCACTTAAATTGCTGCAAATTGTAGTCTTCTGGAAATATATCCCCAGGAAGCGAGTTCCAAAGTCTGCTTGTCCTGTAACAGAAGGAGTTTTGGAAAGTTGATGTCCTCGCGGTTGTCAAGTGTACTGTATGGTCATGACGTAGGGTTCGGATTTTCATGCACTAAAGATCTCAAAATATGCGCTTAAAATATGCGCTTAAAAATGCAAAATATGCATTTAAAATATGCACTTAAAATTAGTTAAACTTAATTTCGGTTCAATTTAAATACACATTTTCTTCAGTCTATAAGAATACGTTCAATTTTTGTTATTTTTATTATTTAATAAAATAATAACTTAAAACGAGATCAACATTTAAAAAAAAAAAAAAAAACACTGTTAACGTAAGCATAAACATCTTCCTTTGTTTAATAAAAATAAACAATTTAAAATAAATTGCTTAATTGCTTAATTCATTTTGAAAAGTTTTATTTGCATAGATCATGAAATTTTTTGTTTTTAATTTTCGAATTCAAAACGTTGGCGATTCGGTCTTAAGAATACCTTATACAACGAAAAAGATCTCTCGACGTCAACTGAAGTTAGTGGAACATTTTTGAAAAAAACAAATCTCATCGCCGGTAAAGTTTTTTGTGTAATTTTCGTCATTGCTCCAAAAATATGAATTAATATTATAAAAAATATGCAAAATATGCAAATATAGTAAAATATGCACAAAAATTGCAAAATATGCATTTATAGTAAAATATGCAAAAATATGCACTAACGGTTAAATGCCATTTTAAAGGAAATTTCATGATACGTATACATAATAAGTTGCCTTGCATCCAAGGTGTTCATAAAAAAACATGCATTTGCATGGAAATCCGAACCCTAGATGAGCATTAGCAGCCTGTCTTGTTGGGCGCCCAAAAGTTGCATTTCGAGGGATAATGTCTTTGAGTTCCTCAGAACATCTACCATGGAAGTACCTATAGAACAAGCATAGGTCAGCGACTTGTCTTCTGTGCACCAACGGTTGTAGATTCGATGTGAGTGTAGAGTCTCCAATGAGTCGAACTGCTCGTCTCTGTATGCTATCAAGCAGGTTAAGTGAATGTTTTGGGGCCGAGCTCCATAAATGGGAACAATATTCCAAGCCTGGTCTAACCTGTGCTTTGTAGAGAAGGAGAAGTTGCTTGGGGCTAAAGTACCTCTTTGCTCTAAATAGGTAGCTCAACTTTGCGGACGCCGATTTTGCGATATAGGATATGTGGTCCTGCCATGTGATTCCTGAATTGACTGTGAATCCTAGAAGGTGCATTGAGTCCTTGTGATGGATTGGATGGTCATCCATTTGGATCTGAGGAACTGTTGATGCATTTTTTCTGGAAAATGTTGTGAGCTGTGTCTTGTTTGCATTAAATACAACCAAGTTGTCCTTTCCCCACTTCAAGATTTTGTCCAGATCATCATTTTGAGAATTAATTTGTTCACATCTCTGATTGTGTGATGTATCTGTATTCACAGGCCCACTGTTCGAGATGGAGGATATAAGAGTGCTGTCATCTGCAAAGCTGTAGATATTATTATTTGTCGATCTAAGCAAATCGTTGATGTGGAGAAGAAATAGAGTTGGAGAAAGAATAGATCCTTGGGGCACTCCTGCATTTATAGCAAACGAATTGGATGATACACGGAAGAAAACGTCGTTCAAGTAGCTGCAGCGGCTGTCTTCGCAGTCATTCTGTCACTCCGATTTTCCAAGACCTTGTTGATGGTTTCGGGTTGTAGCACACGGATTGCTTGGATGATATAAAGGGTGGTTGTAACGTGCTGCTGCTTTGCCTAGGGTCCTTTGCTGGCATGCTTGCACCCGCTCTCTTAGCTCGCCGGAGGGCGTGGGAGCTTGACCCTGGCATGTCACAAAAACATCAAATCATGCCAGTCTTTCAACGTTGACATGATATTACGTTGACGAGATATTGTACTTTACCCACCCTACCACGGTCACCTACTCGTATCAGCGACCCCTTAATTGGCATCTTCTCCTTCCTTTATTCCAGCAACATCCTTCCCTTTCCAAACCTCCTCATCCTCTCAACCCTTCTTAGTTAAAACTCGTGTTTAAATTTTAAACAATCAATGAAAATAAGTTTTATTCATTGCAAAAGAATGGTACTTATAATTTACTTTAAATTATTATTATTTTAATCAATCTATTGCAAATCATTCAAAAAAAAAAAAAAAACAAAGTATTTTAAATCTATACTTCTCCTCTTTACACAACTCCCCCTCCCACTTAATACCTGTACCACTTTAGCAATATTCCCCTACCCACTGTCTCGTTTACGTATATATATAATATAATAAAAATGGTCTAATCAGACTCACCGATAATATGCAGCATCTGGCAATGACGTGGCCACAGCATCCAGGTTGCGTTGATACTCTGCTTTCTTTCGTTGGTACCTGTATCACTTTAGAACGTTTAATTATTATATTTTATACTCTACGAAACTAATTTTTTTTTTTTTTTTTGGTACCCCGCACTTTACTTTCAAACTTTAAATTGAAATTACCAGAGACAATACTAAGACCCCCAACTCACAATCCTCTTGCCGCTGGCCCCCTGTTTTTTTTCAAATCAGTATTCTATTTTTTATTATTGTTAGTCTCAGTATTGTCTCTGGAAATTACTTTTCTTTTCTTATCTTTTACTTAACAATTAACAGGTAATATTTTAAATTTTCAGATTTAGCATTCAAGTTTTCAAAGTCAAATTTCAGAAAAAAAAAAATGAATCGAATAAAAGGTACCAAAAAATAAATTCAGCAAATGAAACGAAAATCAAAAACAAATTAGTGGTGTTGTTCGGGATTCGGACCAGAGTTCACCGTTCCAAGCGGTGCTTTCGCCGCCGCTATAACCGCTGCGCCAACGGGTGGTATTCGAACCCGCGTCCTAATTGCGGATTTCTGCTGGGTCAATTTGTACTTATTGTTTCCCGTTTAAATTTTCACCGGAGAGTTGTGTTTCTCCGGGAATACGGGATAATTTTGTTTGGGCAGTAAACACTTCGTGTATGACCGCCAATTTTTGGGGATGAACGAGGAAATCCCTTTTTCTTCCTTTTCCTGTGCTGAATTATATTCAGCTGCCCTATTTCTTGGTGGCTTTTCCTTGGATTTCTTCTGCAGTCTTGTCCACTTCACTAACCTTTTTTTTTTTTTTTTTTTTAAACTTTTTTAAATTTTTTGTATGTTTCGTGCGGCAGTCAACACACAGGTTAAAAAAAAAAAAAAAAAACTGTTCCGCTTTTACCAAATTCAAACGAATAATGACCGCTACGGGGATTATTCGACGGCAAACTCGAACATTTTCCTTCCTCAGTACTGCTGTTCTCAAAGCAAATTGTTTAAAGCCGCTTCTCATTCTCTTTTACCATCTTTCTCTTAACTAGCGAATTTGTATTTTTGTGTCAGCCTGTGTTTTCCCCACACTACCCAGATTAACGAACGCAGTCGTCAGTGGCTAGGAAGTGTAAGAACGGTCGGTCATGTGGTGTATTTTTGACAGACAGGCAGTAGAAATTACAAAAGAAATCCGTAAAATTTGTTGTTCGCAAATTATTTTTATTGTTTTGTCGCATGGTTTAAAATCTTTATCCATTTAATATTATTTATTTAAATTCGTGGTTGTTTTTGTTTATGCGTAAATATTTTAGCTCGGACACATATTTGTTTTGCAACATGGTAAAGTTTTAAGGGCCGATGTTGATTTTGAATAAAACACAAATTATTTAGGAAATGATTGTCATTTCTTTTTATTATGATAATATTGGTATGGGTTAATTATGAATGGAACAAAATATCGGCCAAATGGCCGCCGCGACCTCCATCACGAAGTGTACGATATGCATTTTGATTTGAACGCCCATTTTCAAATTGAGTTATGTGGTTTTCCATTGGGACCACCAGAAATCTTTTTCAGATCTCAGATTTTACTGTGCTCATGGAACGCGCAACGAAATGGATCTGCTTTTGTAAATGGATTAGTGCGTTAAGCGCGTCAACTGACAACTGGCTAAATCACAAGCGGATATCGCCCTCAAAAATGTTTTCCTTGTTGTAGTTACAAATGAAGTATTATTGGTGGTTTGTAGTCTTCAAATGACGAGGAAGATAATGTAGATAATAATTCCCCCGAAATCATATTCATAGCTATTTGTGTATTTTGCTATTTTGGTTTTCACGAACCTTTGCGCATTTTTCTCGAAAGCAAACTTCTTAAACTGATGTAAAACAGCTGTGCAACTTATATTGGTGTGTGTAGATCTGAAAAAATATCGAGATCTGCAAAAAGTGATCCGAATCGAAAAAAAGATTGATTTTTCGTCCCAATGGAACGCGAAAAGTGATTTAGATCAAAAAAAAGATTGATTTTTGGTCCCAATGGAAAACCACATAAGTCTGAAATTGAGAAATGTCAAATGAAAAGCAGAAAAAAACTTGACGTTTAGGTGTGGTTCACATTCAACATCGGCACTTAAAATTTAACCACCCTTTATTATTAAGTGCTTCAATCGTTTCCGTATTTTTGACATAACATCGGTCCTTCACGATTCCCCACAAAGAAGTCAAATCGCAGCTCCGAAGTGACCAATTGGCATCGCCAAACGGCGGAAAGCACGATTTGGGAGTTTTTTGGCCATAAGGTCGATTGTGGTATGAGCCAGAAGTCGCCAAAATTCATGTCTTCAAATTCAGTAAAAAAAAGTCGGTTAACATAGCTCTGTAACGCCCACTGTTGACCAAAACGTTGTTCCCATCCTGATTTTGGAAGAAAAATGGTCCAATGATGCCACCACTCCACAATCCGCATCCAAAAACGGTCCCTCTCTGTTGATGGTTTGGCTTCTTGATAACAACGTTCGGCTTTTCCGAGCCCCAGATGCGGGGTTTTTGTTTGTTAACGTTGCGTACAGTAGGCGCGGTGGGTGCTTCATTTCGGAAAAAAACTTATTGTCAAAGAACACACTGCTTGGGCCAGTTTGGGCTACAGATCACTCACTTTGGAAATAATCTTTCAATATTTCCCAACGTTGTTCAAGCGGGAAACAGCTGTCAGTATCAAAATAACCTATGATTTAAAAATAAACCACTAGACGGCCCACCGTTTATATTGATTTGGCCTATTAAAATATTACACAAAAAAAAAAAAAAATGAAAGTAGTAACAGAATACAAAATATCACATATGGTGTCTACCCCTATTACAAACTCCAACGAATTTCATTGAAAAGAGCAATTCTGAACTTCGCGCCAATTCTCTCAGAAAAATAAATAGTTGACGCAACAGGTCCGGAGGGACCCTAGGCCTAGCTTCTCACAACCATTCGTTTTGTGTGAGTTTTTCATTTTTGGAACGAATGGAAGGGTCTACAATTTTATGCCGACTCCAAATGGCTAATTGAGAAGCTCTTTCAAGACAGTTATACTCTCGGGATGTTTGTCAGACGTTGGCGAGAGGTGGCGCAGTGGAAAAAACCCTATGGAAAAAACCCTATGTTGAAATTAGGAGTAGTCCAACACACTAACCACTAAGCCACTGCGCCTACTCGGATATTCAATGAAAAACGCCAGAGAGCCATCTCTAGTTTGGCATCGCAGCAAAACTCAATCGACTCACTTGCATTCGCTGATGATATTGACATAATTGGTAGAACTCAGCGAGTTTTCATTGTCACTGTTGGGGTTGCGGGTATACACTCAGGAGCGGATAGAATAAGTTAAGCGGGGGAGGACAGAGTTGGAGTTGATAGTGAGGGGCTAGAGTGAGATCGCTTATGTTCTCATATAATCGCCTCACTTCCTTTCAACGTACACCTTGTTAGAAATAGTAAAAGAAAAACTGACGGTTGATCTGGCTAGGTAACACAAATCAAATGAATGCCAACCCTTTGAATATAACCCCCACAGCATTCGATTGGGCGCTGAGGTAGCAAACCACCTCATCCAACAGTTTAGTTGGTTAAGGACTAGTTTAACCCCGAACACATAAGAAGTATTTTGTAGCTTTTACTAACGACATTCTGTATTCTTCTGACTCCAACTTGAGCTTTCAACGGACAAGTACCTCCAGCAGTAACAGAGATAGAGCATGATGTTTATTAATCAGTAAATTTCCAAGGATTTGAGATCAACTGAAGTGCTTCTGCCCATCGAATTGTTGTTCAACTAGGTCTTATACAAACAAACAAATGTTTTCTCTGTTTGACACATTATTTCTCGGTTTGACCTGGATATCGAATGGAAAATAAATTTCATTTTCATTCATTAGTAGATCACAAACAGTGACTACACCAACTCGCATAAATGGCGATTCTCATATGCGAGAAGTTAGCCGGTTTTAGCTTTGTCGCACAGTGGCCGAAATGTTCGCAATATGCCATGGGTTAGTGAACTGTCATCTCATCACGAACTTGTGTTCTACTCTTCTACAAAGATTGGAGAGTGGTATCGTTGACCAGTAAATCTTAACCTAATTGCTCTATTTTTACATCGAATATTTCCAAGCTGAGCATTTGCTTTTGCCTTCCAAAGGGGAATAACATAAAATAGACATGTGTGTCTATTTGGGATTGGAAGAAAACAGTGGCGACTGATATATCGGACATCACAGCTGTTTCAAGCGATAGCTCACAAACCAACTACAGTAAACTGGGCATATTTTGTTAAAACAGCGCCAAATATCATTAGTGATCGCCAAATTACACTTCCGATTCGTGCAACTACATGCAGGGCACCTTCTCAGATATTTCTGTTTTGTTATCCACAAACATGTTACGTCCAAGGTTAATTTCTCGAGTCATTACGAGCCTTAAGGGGAACGTCTCATCGTGCCGACACCATAGCAATTTTGTATATTATTTAAAATACGGAATAAATTCACCAAACTCAATGTAAACACGCAATCAATCAGTTCAAAGAAGTTGATTATTTGCGAACAGTAAACACCTTATCGGGGGCTGTGTATACCCACCCGGAAATAAACGAATTACCTTCAGAAATACTAGAGTTAAATTAGAACCCTACCCTGAAACTAGATGGAACAGACGTAATATAATATCAGTGATATAACACGTACACCTACTGGAGTTGCGCCGACATAAACGGCTCCAAACAAGTAGAGTCTTTTGTCGTTCGAATAACAAATTCAAACATACGAGAGTTTTGATGATGATCAGTCCGAAACTGAGTCACTACTTATGTGGCCACAGAAAATAAAAAGAGTATTAATTTAATTTACATCACATCGACACGTTATGCGAAGGGCAAATGACTTTATCGTGACTACATCCAATCAAGTTGACGCAAAATTACTACCAGTGGCCAGTGGGTCTGCTGAAAATCTCTGCACTCACAGCCATCTCGGTAACGAAAGCATTACAAAATAAATTAGCCCAATAAAAGTAGTTTTATATTTACTCACAAAAGCGACTGAAAACCAAAAGGAGATACTGACACTTGCCGCATTGCGAAGCAAACCAACAATTTTTTGTTTTATGTTTTCCTTCCGTCTCTCTTTCCAAATATTTAAAATATGTTTGTTTTAATTAACTCGACTCGACGTCGTTGTCGCTACCATTGGCTTCGCTTAGATGTAGCTTTGATGGAGTGGGCACAAATAATAGCATAGACAGTGGTGGTGACCTTTTGCAATGCAAATTCCACAGGAGGCCGAGTGCTGTTATAAAATTTGCATTTCTCAATAAATGGGAGGCAGTTTTCGATTTAGTTTTTTTTGCACGCCGAAAATTATTCGGCCATTTGCTGATAAAAGGTGAAAATAAAAAATATATAAATTTTTTTTTGTAGTCGTGACGCACCGCAGCGACACAAGCTCTTCTGTTGAGGAAACAGGAACTTTCCCCATGCCACCAGAGACCAGACACACGACCACGACACACAAACAACACTCACTTCACAAGAAACTCGAATTCGTCGATTAATAAAGTGTGGAAAAAGTTTCGTAATTCAGCCATCAAATCTCGGTAAAATTTTCCATGTAATGCGGTTGTAAATTTGTTACAAGAATAATAGTATAGATAGTTTCACTTTTATTTTTGCACAGCAACAGAAATTAATGCAAAAACAGGAACTAAGAAGTTGAATAAAAAATACAAAATATAAAAGAAAACCACGGAAAAACTCTTACGATTTTTTTTTTTATAAAACGGACTGTAACACACAACTCTCCATAACACAGAGCAAATGAAAATAAAATTCGAAAGGCAAAGCGAGTAAACGAATAATAAAAAAAAATAAAAAAATACAAGTGGAAAAAAGAATTGATTGAGGAAACTACCGTTCCGATGAGTTACCAGGGCGAAGCACACACATATTTAGAGTTTTCCTGGCGCTTTTCCTTTTGGATTTTCACAGAAATTTCAAATTTCGATGGTTTAGAAATTAATAGAGTTCAATTTGATGTTGGATACTAACATTTTGCGGTTGAATTTCATGCTTAATTCACTGTTTAGTTGTTGAAAACATATTTTTTCCGATTTTTTCTTTCTTATGGAAATTATTTATTAGACATGGCGCTTGCAAACACTACACGGTGGACGACGATGAAAATTATGACAGTGGAGAGTGTAAGGTTGACAATTGCGCAGTACTGCCATGCCTTTTGAATTTTGAAATGAGCGAAATTTCCTACAACATTATGCTGGTGATGTGTTGGCAGAATATGTTCGATTTTAACACACATAGTCAAGGCCCGATTCGCCAGTGTTTTCACCATTTTCCTGGTGAAGACGATAAAACTTACGTTATGCGAGAAACAGATTAACACAGCAACA
Organism: Cheilosia urbana; assembly: GCA_946477585.1. Lineage (NCBI taxonomy): Eukaryota > Metazoa > Arthropoda > Insecta > Diptera > Syrphidae > Cheilosia > Cheilosia urbana. The sequence goes on along the minus strand of OX297854.1, from coordinate 8,268,175 downwards.
GCAACTTTGACAACTACTTTTAACAATCACAACTAGCTTTTTAGAACCACTGTATTTTAATTACTTTGAGCATATTAGCACAGCAACATCGACGGCGATATCGATGTTAGAACTAATCCTAAATTCGCTGTTGTTGCTGCTGTCAAAGTCGCTGTTATGTCGCTATGTTAATCTGTTTCTCGCATTAATCCGGAGTTTTATTTTTTTATTTTTTTTTATTTCCACTTCCGTCGATTTCAACCGGTACACCGACAGAAATATCAAATTCTGAAGATTGGTCCATTTTTTTTTTCTTATAGAACTTAAAACAAACATCCTATCTCAGCGAAAGTAAAATATGATGTATTCGTTTAGTACAACAACTATTGGTGAATCTTATCCCTAGAGCCCGATTCTGTGTCAAATTATCCGGGTTACTGGTGAATAAATCCTTAACTATGTACTACAAAAAGTAAACTACTGTGATCTAATAAATTGGATTGGGCATCAAAAAAATCTCGAGACTCATGTCTCATTTGTACACACAAAATTACTAAGTAGAATAGTTAGTTTTTGAGACTGTGAAAATGACTTTTGTAGGTTTTATGATTAATTGGTGGTCATTCCTCGTTCTGTGAAAAAGTGAAACGAAAATGTTTTCACCCTTTCACCGCCATTTTGATTCTTGTTCTATGAAAATGTGAAACCAAACGTACAAATTTTCATATAAATAATTTCTTTTCACGGCCCAATTTGCAAGTGAATGTTTTTAGTGAGAGTTTGAAAATTTAGAACCCTCTTTCATACGGTGTTCGGTATTGAATTCACTACTATATTTTCACTTATGGAACGAAAATCGCATTTTTGTATAAATTGAATCGAAAAATGAAAGCAATGCGTGAAAGCGAATGTGAAAACGATTTATTCGATTCACTGGCCGGTCACTTTTTATGTTCGATTGTTACGAAAAAAAAAAAATTAACTTTTTTAGTACCTAAAATCTTAATAAATGTAGTCCATCCATTAGATCCAATTTTTCGTTCAGTCGGCCATAATATCATTTTCGAACAAAATACAGTCCAACCATAGCAACTACACTGTTTAACTGTCTCTTTCGCACTTATAAAAAATATTTACATCACTGGAAAATATCTTCGAATTAGTGGAAAGCTGCCATAAATAATTCGAATTCGATCAAAAGTGTTCGACATTCGGTAGCGCTCGGTAGTGAATTTATTCGGAAATTTTCTCGTTCGCTCCTGATGGAAGCTAAATCTACTTGAAACAACAATAATTGGCTACAAATATAATTTATGTTTCTTCCACATCCAAATGTAAGTGATAAATTTTACAAAACTCCAAAAATCCCATCCATATCGTGTGAATTAATGTGAATTTTTCCAATTTGAAAACAGTCGACTCCCCTATGGAATCGACATCGTTGTTGTTTTTCTTTTTCACTGTCAATTTTTGATATATTCTCTGCGATAAGTAATTTCTATAAATAATTCTCTGATTGCATTTTAATTGAACTCAAGAATAGCCTACTCTGTGTTAGAGTGGAACCTTTGCAGCATTTTGACCCATCATATAAAGTTGCCTGCCCACGCATTTTTATTTCTATTGACACTTTCATTATTTTCTTTCGACAATATCCTCCTTTAATTGTCTTGCAATTGTCCATTACGTTGCACTGACACATGAATCAATATTCCGTCATAGTCAATTTCCTGGGATCGCCCAATACCGATTATTGTAGTGCTCATCATTGCCATCGGCCCCCTTCTGACGTAGTCCTCCCCACCGAACTAGCCAACCAACATAATAGTCTGTATTTCAATTTTCTTGGTGTTTCTCAGATTTTATTTACGTATTTGCCGATGAGTCATATGATTTTAGTGCCACTGCCTCGCTGAGGTTGATTAATTTCCGACTCCTTCTGCCACACAAATTTCACTGACCAAGGGGAGAAGTTCATCGAAAAAAGTGAGTTCTTTCGTTTCGTGGTTTCTTATCACGAACAGGAGGAAGTGAAGCGTTTCGGGGATACATACATACACATACGACGTACTATACGATACCTGATAACCCGCGTAGGTGTTCATTTTTGGATAGAAAAGTGCACACACAACTTTTGTTTACCTTGGGCGCTGACATCATTTTCAGTTTCATATGAGTTCGGTTCGGTTTGGTTCGGGTTTTTCTTTCACTTGATTTACTGTCGCGTATATACCTCTACTCGTAATATCAAATTTTGTTTTTATATAAGAATTCATTTTTGTTATATTTATCTCAAAGGTTGGCTGCTATTTCTGATAAAAATTGGCTTGTGCTTGCAGATCGCAAATAATATTAAAGTTGTGTAGGTACCTACCCGGTTTGTAGATAAATATATAATGCCAGTTGGTGATGTAAATAAGTGACGAATTCCATTCCAATATTATAATATCATGTTTTTTGGTTTAACCAGTTTGATTGTCATTGCTATTGAATTAGATTTGTTAGAATTACATACCTAGTTACCTGTTGTTCTCTTAACAAAGAAACATTTTGTTCCTTGTCGCCGCTTGTCACTCATGAAATCAACGACTCCAATGCGAACGAACTGTTTAATCTTATAAGCTACAGAACCTGAAAGCTGTAGTGGTGATTGATGTGTTATTAATTTAATGAGAAAACGAGCTGTAATGTTGAACAAGTCGAGTTGCACCACGCACAGCTGCTTCCACAGCATCAGTTTTCAAAGTCATATTGGCGTACACATGCTGTTAGAATTCAGCATTTCTGTGAGATGCAGCCTACCTAAAAGAGCGGCAAATCCTATCTGACTGCACTTCAAAACTTAGTTGATAGACTTGATTGGAATTGACAACAGAGCAAGGTGGCATAGACTTGAAAATATGTTTTGAGAAAGCGTCAGGGATACACGACGAGAAGACAAGGCATGACCATAACCTTTTTATTTCGTTTTACAAGTCTTTCAGCGGACGGTTCGTTATTTCGTTCGTTATTATTGCTCATCGTTTTTTAGTAAGGGCCACCAAATTACACCCTAAGGCAGTAGCCCGACTTAAATGTAAAATACAGCCAATTATAGTTAATTGAACCGACTTCAATAAATCAAAGCCCATACAATATACTAACAAAATTTACTTGTTTTAATTGCAGACAACATTCACTACAAGCGAACGCCTACCCCAAACTAAAATGACTCGATCGAGCAGAATATTGAATGCGCTAGCACTGCTCATATGCACCGGCTGTGTGCTAACAATAGTTGAAGCACAAATCGCCGAGAAATACACACAAAATCCATGCGTAAACAAACGAACGTGCCACGAATGTATCCAGACACAAAGTTGCGCATGGTGTATGCAACCGGATTTCGGTGATAGACCACGATGCTTCCAACCCAGCTACCCAACATTGGGCGCCTGTCCCGAAGAGTTCACTTGGAACCCGGACAATGAACAGAAGCTCATAATAAATCGTGAATTGTCACGAGCTGGCTCCCGCAGTGGTGGTGGACAAATGGCATACGGCGGCAGCTATGAAGCCAATTCCTCGTACAGTGCAAGTTCGTCTGGTTATTCTTCATCCTCGTACGGATCATCGGGCAGTGCGTCGGACAGTTCGTCAGGAAGTTTTAGTGCTGCTGGCGGAGAGATTGTTCAAATCAGTCCACAGAAAGTCAATCTCAAATTGAGAATAAGTAAGTTGGTGGTGGTTTAATCTATAAAGGGCTTACTCTCTATTCCGATTGCAGATCAACCCCACCGATTGCATTTGCGTTACTCGCAAGCCGAAGATTACCCTGTTGATCTGTACTACCTTATGGACTTGTCCAAATCTATGGAGGACGACAAGGAGAAGCTCTCCAAATTGGGCGACTTGCTCTCCGATACAATGAGGAACATAACGTCGAACTTCAAGTTGGGTTTCGGTTCGTTTGTGGACAAGGTCCTGATGCCATATGTTTCGACAATTGAAAAAAAGTAAGTCGATGCGATTCTTCGTTTGTGATGAGATTCTAGCTATGACAAAGATATTTCGTATTGTGCACATGAAGTGATTTGAAATGCTAATTAGTTGTCACCATGAGGGGGGATGAGATCAACGTTAAGGAGAAAAACGATTGACATTCCACGAAATGTTGCATACCTCGGTGATTCATGCAATGAATTCCAGTTCTGAATCATCGCACTTTTGAACACAGTGAACTTCAGCTGTATGAATCAAGTTATTTGTTATGAGTGTTGATGAAATTTCTTGAATTAACTCACGCAATGTTGAGGACGCGGTTACGGTTCTATTTAATTCCAACGCTCGTTGATTATGTTGAGGGGAGTTTGCAGGCAGTTTCTAATTATAACTCGTTCGCCATTCATCTGTATGTGTTACACGTTTCAGATGTCTTACACGATTCGAGACAGATGTCAAGTCAAGTATTTGAATAATTTTTCAATGGCCGTCAAACAGGCGGGAAGTTTCAATATAACATACTGTCGTAGGGAGTATTGTGCAAAGCTTGCAAATGCAGTCGGTTAGGTGCTTCAAAGTTGCCGGTCTAAATTTCATTAAAATACGCTGCTTTGCACCAACTTGGTGCGCGTAATTGGAGGCAGCTAGCGAAAGACCGAGCTGGCTGGAGGGGCTTGTTGGTTGAGATCGTAGAACAAAAAGTAAAGACGTTGCTTTGTTTCTCAGCCAACTGAGATATTTTTTTGAATTATTTTGCCTGATCGTTGGGCGGAAGTTATTTAAAGAATTGCCTCCTTTTATAGGAACAAGTGGAAACTGTCCAAAGAGTTTTAAACGCCGTTCAAAATCAAGCCTACGGGTAGGACGCGATTGAATGCCAATTGACAACTTACTTTCATTGAATCTGCAACATCCGTCTTTTGTTTTGTTGTTAATAGTTGCGACGTGATTTACATTGAATATGTAGACAATTGCCAGTGCACGATCCAAAGTCAAGATAACCATTGAAATACAGTCGAACCTGGACGTGTTTAACAGCAGTCAAACTTGCTAATGAAGTTGTCGTCAATATAATGCTTGTCTAGCCATATTGTTGGGCTGTTTGGCAGTCTAAGCGGGAACACAATCACGTAACTTTTAGGAGTGTTATAACTGACATGATTTACTCCAAAGAAAATACACTGAACCGAGGGTTTTGAGTTCGAACTCGCCACAAATACTATTACTTGCCACATCTGTTAATTTTCGAGGTTTTGACTCAAGAGCAGTGCAAGGAAGAAGTGCATTTTAACCTAGCTGGTCATTACCGATCATTGTATTTTACGGGCACATACGCGCAAAGACTTGGCAAAGACGGATTCTGTGATAGTTCTTTCGGGGCTCGTAGCAAAATTCCGAATACGACGGATTCTGTGATGGACCCGTACAAATTTCCTATAAAGTTTACATTTTTTAGATTGGTAAACAACGCTCAGACTATAGAACGATAAGCTTGATGAGTCGCGCATTAAAGATTTTTTTAAAAATCATCCACAGGAGGGTTTAAAACAAAATAGAAAAAGACGCCAGTTCCACCCGATTTGGCTTTAGAAACGGTTACGGCACACGAGAAGCACTCTTCGCTTTTAACATACTAGTTCAAGGGAGTTTAGAAATGAATAGAAAAATCTGCGCGTTCTTTGTAGATTACGAAAAGGCTTTTGACAAAGTACAACACACAAAGATGATCGAAATCCTAAGAAATAAAAACATAGATATAAACGATCGAAGAATAATCGAAAGTTTTTATTGGCAAAAGGCAAAAATCATCATTGAAGGTGAAGAATCTGATTAAATAGTGATTCGAAGAGGCTGCATCTTATCGGCCTTGGTTTTTACCCGACTGGTTAATATGTACGCAGGACAAATCTTTAAAGAAGCAATATCAGAGAACGACAGAGGGATTAAAATTAATGGAGTGCAAATAAACAATATCAGATATGCGGATGACTCCGTTTTAATAGCCAGTGATATAAGCGAATTAAATATTATGATGAACAAGCTTAACTCCATAAGCCACGATTTTGGTCTAAAATGCATGCCAAAAAAACGAAATTCATTGTTTTCGACAGAGTTTCAAAAAATCATAATTTTGAACTTCGAATCGATAACAGAGTAGTGGAAAAAGTTGATTCCATTAAATATCTGGGCTCTATAATAAACTCCACCGCTAATCCAAACAAAGAAATACAGTGCAGAGTAGAACATGCCAGAGTAGCTTTCTGAAAAATGAAAAAAAAAAAAACCTTTACTAGTAGAGAACTCAATTTGACATTAAAAGTACGACTAATCAAAGCCTATGTTTGGTCTGTGCTCTTATACGGAGTAGAAACATGGACTCTGCACAAGAGAGAAATAAGAAGACTGGAAGCTTTCGAAATGTGGATCTACAGAAGAATTCTTCGTATGTCTTGGATCGATAGAGTAACAAACGAAGAAGAACTGAGGCGCGTAAACCTACACAAAGATCTTGTGGCTACTATCAAAAGGGTCAGACCTATTCTGTTCTACGGAATCCTGGTTTGGTGGCACTAGAGAAAAAATGCAACTCTAGATCTCTGGAACGCATACAAAGATCAGCCAGCTTGTGCATCACAGGGGCACTCAGATCCACACCTTCGGCCGCCTTAGACACAATCTTACACCTTCTTCCCGTCGATATATACGGGAAAATGATTGCGTCCATGGCAGCTTTAAGACTTAGAGAATGTCAGAAATGGACCAACTCTTTGACGGGCCATACGAATATTTTTCCTAGCACAATCCCAAACAAAACGGATTACACCATTCCTTTCGAGGACTTTAACATTAAATACAAAGTAATAATCCCAGAACGTTCCGAATGGGAAAATGGCATAATCCAAAAGAACTATACACTTGAAATCTATACAGATGGATCAAAAAAGGGCGGAAGACACGGGAGCGGGAGTCTTCTCTCAATCACCCGAGTTGAACATTGCCTTGCGTCTCCCGGACCACTGTAGCGTCTTTCAAGCTGAAATAATGGCTATACGCGAGGCAGCCTGCAGACTTGCCTTGTTGGCGATAAACGATAAAGCTATCGCCCTCTACATAGACAGTCAGGCAGCTATAAAAGCCCTGAATACACCAACAAAAAGATCAAAGTTGGTAAAACAATGCCGGGAATCTCTCACTGAGATTGCGGACAGATGTTCAGTAACCCTGTGCTGGGTTACAGGTCACAGTGACATTCCGGGCAACTGCAAAGCGGATGAACTAGCCAGACAAGAAAGCAGCCTTCACTCAAACAACAATAGTGAACCGCACGCTCCTATGCAATCTATCAAATTCCTCCTATTCAAAGAGGCAATAAAGGCTGCAAATAATAGGTGGAACAGCATTGATACCTGCGTCATATCCAGGCAAATCTGGCCAAACCTAGACGCTAAAAGGACTCAAAGACTTCTCTCTGTAGGCAGAAACAGAATCAGCTCCGTTGTGGGGGCATTAACAGGACACTGCTTAATAGGTAGGCACGCGCGTAGACTGGGTACACCCTACAATGACTTTTGTAGGAGCTGCATGGATGAGGAGGAGGAAGAAACCGTTTTTCATCTTTTCTGCAACTGTCCAGCCCTTGCAAATTTGCGCAGGGCAAACTTAGGAGACTACTTCTTCGATGACCTCAGTGACTTGTCTAGCACAGACATACGCTGTATCAGCAAATACATTACAAAGACCAAATGGCTTCAATGATCTCACATATCATCCATTCTCTCTTAGGCGGGCTGTCTGTGGATTGCTACCGAGGGGTAGACTGTTTCGGTCACCCCCTTTCGTACATCCGAAACAAACCGTCACTCGGTCAAACTCAACTTTTGACCAAGCTGCAATACCCCCGCAGCATGCGTTTGTAGGCTGATTGCTACAATCGCCACAAATACCGCGCTTTTTGCTGCATCCGCCCTATTCGATAAGTTGCCAGAGGACACAAGCGAGGGTTGTACTGATACGGTCACCACTCGCCTATCCGAGGGCATACTGTCGACCGGTCACCTACTCCTTGACCAGCCTTAACAAATCTCCCAAGTAAGGGACACAATGAAAGGGCCGGTTTATTAATCACCAATGGCGCACACGGCTACGCCACCATGACGAGGCGTTATAGGATTACAGGCGAAGGGTACACTGTTTCGGTTTACCCGGCGCTTGTATCCGAAGACATATCGTCTAGTTAGTTATCCCCAGTCTCTCCCTTCAAGTTGTCTGAGGATTACAGGCGAGGGGACGACTGTTTCGGTCACCCCTCCCCTATCCGAGGATAAACTGCCCCAACTCTCTACACGAGACGTAAGAATTGTTGTTTAGACAAAGAAGACAAAAGTCACAGGCACAAAGATAGCAATACGCCCACTAGTATGTCCGGCCTAGAACACTCTGGCCTTATCCCCCCCCCCCCATTCCCTTAACTCATGTGGTTTCACAAAGGGCCGAAACTACAACATCTTGGACATGTCTTAAGAAACGGAAAGTACTTCTTGCTCCAAGTCATCCTACAGGGTAGAATAGAAGGAAAAAGAGGCATTGGAAGACAAATGTTGACCTGGATATCAAACCTACGAGAATGGCTCAATCTTTCGATTGCAGAAATCTACAGAAGAGTACAAAAAGAAACACTTAACATGATGATTGCCAACCTCCGTAACGGAGAGGAACTCTAAGAAGAGGATTGGTATTACGTAAAAAGGTTTGACTTTTAATGGAAAGGTTAATACTTTTAATGGAACAAGTTAAAATTCAACACTTAGTACCAGAAAATAATGATTGCCTCCAATGGCCGTCTCTTTTTGTCGGCGTCGACACAGCGGCATTCGTTGACACCTCTAGAGGTGATGTAGTGTTGTCTTTGTCTGTTCAAATACACGCCTTTACACAGCCAGAAACAGCATCTAAACCACAAAAAACAAAAAATATCTTAACGCACAGCAAAGGTCCTCCTTGGGGATAGCTGTGTAACTGATAACATCCACTGGCTACATTTTAACTACAACTCCTTCATGTGCACAATTGGAGTATCGAATATCTTACAGCATTTTTTATTTATTTTTTTTTTTTTTTTCAAACAACACAAACCGTTCCACAGTTGAAACATATTTTTTGATAAACAATTTTGTTTTTTGTATTTTCTTGTTTTACTTTATTTTGTTTTTCACTTTTGTGTACAAAACAAATATTTTTTATTTGTGAACAACATAAATATAAAAAATAAACTAACACAGACTTAAACATCCGTGCGAAGGGTGTGAGGCTCCTTACGGCTATCGCAACCACATGCGTTTGAGTATAGACACGGCGACATTTTCCGTAAGAAATCAACTTAAATTTTATCGTATATATTTATACTCTCTTTGCATTCATCTGTCTGTTCGTACAAACACATTTCTATATAGTAGCATATTTTTTTGTAAAAATTAGATCTGGATGTAGCAGCAATACGAGCGCCTTATATTTACATTCGTTAGCTTTATTTGTTGTTCATATTGAATGGTAATCGTCAAGCAAAGTATTTTACTCATAGCCGTAGCTCAAGTCATATGCTCCTTTTTCTTAGTGTTATATCCGTATTCCTACGCACTTGTATTTGGTATTTTGTCGTATGTGTGTGTATATAAGTTTTAGATGTTTATAACTTATTATCGGTAAGCAAATTTTGCAAGGGGGAATGCTTTTCAAATGGTAATGGACTGTGTGCATAAACGTATATAAATTTATTATCGGTAGTTTGTAAGTAATATTTAGAATCGCTCCAGAAAGAGTATGACGCTCAGCCACGGAATTCAACAACAAAATTTTAAATCGTCCTCATTTGAAGCATAATTTGGCAATTGCATTGAACAACTGAACTATGGCACTTGGCAAATTAGCTTCGGGACAAGAAACATTTTCCTTCAGCAATTATAGATACATACTTTGGACACATTTTCATTTGTACATGTAAAAGTTGCGTCATATTTTCAAAAACTATGTCTTCATTCATTTAGCTTGCGTGAACCATGCCCAGGCTGTGCTGCACCTTATGGCTACCATAATGTTATGCCTCTAAGCATGAATACATATCTATTTTCCGTAAGTTTATATTTGTGTGGGACACCGGGTTTGGTGGGGTATGGTTTGGCAAAAGGTTGAAATTAACTAGATATATGTAAAAAAAAAAAAAAAACACTCAACTAAATTTATTATTTTGGGCATGACTTGTTTTTGGTTTTGTACTAATTTTCCCGCAAATTTACTAACAATTGTGAATGTTCTTCGCTGTAGCTTAATCCTGTAGTTCTATTTATATATAATCTTTTATGGTACGCTCTTGAATAGCATTGGGGTATTGAATAGTTGACGGAACAAAGCGGGAAATATATTGGCACAGCTGTAGCATTTTTTAGAAAATGTTTAGAACCACTAGATATCGTTGCTGAAGATGTTTTCAGTTTGGTTCATAAAAGTTATGCCGTTGATGCTTTCATCTGTTTCTCAATTAACAGAAATCAAGTGATTGATGGTGAGTTGCTTTTGGTTCTGTAAATCGAAGAAAACTCTTTTGAGTAGAGGGATTAGCTTAAATTTCAAAGCGCGTTTTGAAAATGTTATGCCTGGTCGGTTCTACTTTATGGAGCATGGACTCTAAATGATGCAACAACGAGGAAGACAAAATCATTTGGAATGCGGATTTCTAAAAGAATTCTTAGAATTTCTTGGTCTGCCAGGATCGCGAATGAAGAAGTCTTATGTCGTTTTCCATTGGTTTCATTCGGGGATTCACTCATTCTGTAATCCAATGGAACAAGAAAACTGCTTCTGATTGAATTCACAAAAGTATTGGTGAAATGCCAAAAAATTATCTTACTGTCATCTGACTTGTATAAAACACATAAATGACACGTGTGCGAGTGCTTCTTGAGTGGATTCTGACTTCCAATCGAGAAGCGAAATTCTCTTCTCAGAATTACCAGAAGAGTATTTTTTGTGCCAATGGAAAGGTTTCAGAAACGATTTCTTTGATTCCGGACTCTCCCGGACGCTTCTTTTTGCCCAATTGAAAACGACATTAGCAAATGTAAGGAAAAACCGGGAAATACTCCTTAGTTGTTAAAATCAAAGACAGATTACTCCAATATCTCGGACACATAATGAGGAACAGTAATTATCAACTCCTCCAACTAATACTGCAGGCAAAGTTCGAAGGAAGAATAAGCGCCGGAAGGCAGAGGCTGACATGGCTCACAAACTTGAGAGAATGGCTTAAACTCGATAGAAATCTTCAGTGACAAATACTCAAACATTAGCATCGATGATCCAGAGCCTCCGGAACTTAGTAGAACCCTAAGAAAAAGATAAACGTACGTTCAATTCAATTCGCTCCCCTTAAAGCATTTATTCATTTGTGATTTATACTCTATGGTTAGAACCAGCTGTTCGGTACCACACATCTGATGGTCACATCCTCCCAATGAGGTTGCAACAAAGAACTAGGCCGACGATCAGTAGAAAAAAAAGAAGCTTTAAATCAAGCATGTCACACTCAATGGGCCTTACTAATAATCATTTTTAACCTTAAAGCCTAGTATCCTGCTCGCGCTAAATTTTATCGCCTACAAAGATAAAATTTAGCGAGGCAGTTTAGCAAAGCAGTATCCTGTTCGCACGCTAAGTCCTTAACTTCATATAGATGGGCCGATGAAAAGTATCCACTCATTTAGCTCGCGAAATAAATGTCCGGTACATTAAATCGAAGATAAATTTTGACATACAAAACGGAGGAAAGAGTTTGTCTTGTGTTTGCTATGACTTTTTTTGGCGGAAAACGCAGATCTTCATGCTTATTTTGACATTCTAACGAATAGCCACTTTTAACGAATGTCTATCAAAATACACAAAGTTCATTCGAACGATTGAGACATTCGTATGAATTGGCTATTCGTTCGAATGTCAAAATAAGCATGAATGTTTGTGATTTGTGTAACTAATAAAAGAAAACGCAAAGCTAAACAACAGAGCCAAAACAGATATATAAACATAAATAAAGCGAATCGCATTTCAGGGGGGCTTATGCTTTCATTTGGCCTCGTCTTTTGGGTAATAACAAGTGTTCCACTATGGTAAGGAGATTGTGGAAAGTTTGAGGACACGATTTGTCGAAGTTCTATTAAAATTACGTTTACTGATATCTGTCATGGTACTCATGGTTCATAAACATATGGGTTTTGTCCCATCTATATCATGTTTAATAAGAATTTAGCGACCATTTATCTTTGGTGTGGAGAAACGAAGTGGAGACAATGGGCGCTAAAATTTAGCGCGAGCAGGATACTAGGCTTTACAGTAAAGATTTCGTAGGTCACAATATGCAAATTTGTATGGAAAATTTCGCCATTGTGACTTCCAAAAATTTAGCCTGGACACTAAAAATAATTATTAGTATTCCGGAATGGCTACAACGGCCCAACCCAGCAGGATCTAAACTTATATGGACTGCCAACAAAAATGAAAAGAAAAGGAACACTATAATTTTCACAAAATAGAATTACAGACGAATCCCTCTAAGTCGAATTTTCATGGGAGATACAAATTAGTTCGAGTTAGAAAACGTTCTAGGCATCTGATCTCCCTCGATAGGAAGTACATACAATACATCAGTGCTACAATAGGTGTCATCACGGGACACTCACTGTCTTATCGGCAGGCATGCAAAAAGGCTTGTCGTATTCTCTAAAGATTTTTGCAGAAGCTGCTTTTTTCTCCATCTTCTCTGTACTTGTCCGGCTCTCTCACAAAGACGAAAACTCCATTTGGGAGCGTTCTAGTTTAGTGATCTGTACGATCTTAAAAACACAGACATTCGAAATCTCCTACGCTTCATCAGAAGCTCCAACTGGTTCAATGAGTAGGAAGAATAAATATAGATTCATGTGGTATCACAAGGGACCCAATAATGCACTAAGTGTGTCGGCAGACTTAATCCTAACCTAACCTATATTTTTTTAAGCGAATTTATTTTACGTAAATAATAGGAAAGTAGGTACATTTAAACTAAAATAGTTAAAAAAAATAGTTATTTTTTATTGCAAATTTGCTACTCAATGTTGTTGGGCACCTGCAATTTTTTTTTACTTTTTTTTTTCCATCAATCTAACTAGAACAACAACACAAGTGTTGCGCACCTGCAAATGCTGCGCATTTAATTTTTAAACCGAATATGTATGCACATTGTACATATCTAAATGGTAAATGCATACTACATTGTGTAGAAACACAACGTATCTTTTCGATGCAACACTTGCGGGATGGGGATTTTTTTTTTTTTTTTTTCTTAGACGAAAAATCGACTTAGAGGAATATTGTAATAGATCAAGCATCTAAAGAAGATGTTCGAGTTAGAGGAATTTTCGACTTAGAGGATGACTTCTATGCAAAATTGAAGGGAATGCAAAAATTGGGTCGAAAAATTTGAGCTAGAGGGAAATTCGAGTCAAAGGAGGTTCGACTTAGAGGGGTTCGACTGTATTAAAAAAAAAAAACAATAATAATAATAAAAAATAATGGTAACGCTAATGTTTTTTTTATATTAATTACTGATTTTGATGGTACTTTCTTATTACAAAAAAAAAAAAAATAAAAATAATGTGTGTGAAAACCTGAAAAATTAAAATGCAAATTATTTACTTAACCTCCGAATAAAAAATACCGCGGGCCGGGTCGCATGATTATTCTTAGTGGGCCGCGAGTTTGACATGCTTGCTTTAAATAGACTACAAGTTTTGTGGAACATTATCAGCAATATCTCACGGTCATATGACATATATTTTGTTTTCTTAGGGACAACCTCGTCGTCCGTCGCAACTCTTGCTCAAATTTAAATCTATCACTGGCGTCAAATGAAACTTAATTCGACGACGAATTATTCCTCGCCGCCAATGATAAGAGGGTTATTATCACTAAGATAGCCCTCTAGGTCTAGAGATAAAAAATAAAACGAACTCCAGTTAAACACTTCATCGCTTTCTTGAATTATTTCCTTTTTAAATCGACTAACTTCTGCAAATCAGTCGATAAGTTGTGCAAATAAAAAGCTGACTGATAAAGAACCGACGGTTGCCTTCTAGAAATATATGTCAGTCACAAAGAAAAAGACAACTCTAATCTAGATTATAATGTTTGTTTAGGTGGGCGTTTTAAGTAACTGCAAAAGCCTGATATACTTGATTTTTGTTGTTATAGTCGACGAATACTTTGAAATTGTTTAGAATGTCCAACAAATGGTCGATTGAATAACAAGAGCGTACCCACAAAAGAGTAACCACCCCAATGCACTGTGTATGTATTTTTCTAATCAAAATCTCACCGAATAAAAAAAAAATGCTAGGAAGAGGTAAAACGAGCTGCTGTCTCAGGAAACTTGGATGCGCCCGAGGGTGGCTTTGATGCCATAATGCAAGCGATTGTTTGCCGTGATCAAATCGGTTGGAGAGATCAAGCCCGTCGCCTGTTGGTGTTCTCCACAGATGCTGGGTTCCATTACGCCGGTGATGGCAAAGTGAGTAAACCGTCTGTTTTATGGCAACATTTGCAGTAACAAACATTTCTATCGCTCAGCTCGGCGGAGTTATCGAACCAAATGACGGGGAATGTCATTTAAACAATCTCGGAGCATATACCCATTCGACTTTTCAGGATTACCCGAGCATTTCGCAAATTAATCACCACGTGAAGAAGAACGCTATCAACATCATTTTCGCCGTCACTCAGCAACAAATCAATGTTTACGAAAAGTTATCTCAGCACATTGAGGGCTCATCCAGTGCGGTGCTCTCTAGTGATTCTTCTAACGTTGTCGAGTTGGTGCGCGAGGAATATAGCGTAAGTTAATTTTTTTTTTGTCTATGAAACGTACTGAGTGTTTTTGTTGTAGAAAATCTCCTCCTCGATCGAAATGAAAGACAATGCAAGCAGTGCTGTGAAGATCACCTACCATTCGGCATGTTTGAATGGAGGTACTCCCATTCCCACCACCAAGTGTGATGGCCTGAAGGTCGGCGATGTTATTAGCTTTACTGCTGAAATTGTGGTCACTTCGTGTCCGAGCAATCCCAAGGACTGGCGTCAGCTGATTCAAATCTATCCAGTCGGTATCAATGAGACGTTGTTGATTGACTTGGAGATGCTCTGCAGTTGCCCATGTGAACATCCAGGCCATCCCGCATTTGAGGCACTATCACCAAAATGCCACAATCAAGGACAGTACAAGTGCGGCATTTGTGAGTGCGATGAGGCGCATTTTGGCCGGAATTGCGAGTGCTCTATGACAGACGTACATGCTGAGAATGATAGGGATTTGGGATGCCGAGCCGATAACACCTCACAGGTCGACTGCAGCGGAAGAGGAAACTGTGTGTGTGGTGTTTGTGAATGCGAAAAGCGCTTGAATCTGGAGGAAGTGATATCTGGCAAGTTCTGTGAGTGCGACAACTTCTCATGTGATCGTCACAATCAGTTGCTGTGCTCGGGACCCGATCATGGCTCGTGTGAGTGTGGAGCTTGTGTTTGCAAGCCTGGCTGGACTGGTTCGGCATGTGACTGTCGCGCATCGAACGAGACATGTATTCCACCAAATGGAGGTGAAATTTGTTCCGGACATGGCGAGTGTGAGTGCGGTTCCTGCAAGTGAGTATCAAGTAATTTACCATAGTATGCTGGTCTTGAGCGTAAACTTTTCTAGTTGCAAAGTAACCGACGAGGGTCGATATTCTGGAAAATACTGCGAAAAGTGTCCCACCTGCTCTGGTCGCTGCCACGAACTGAAAGACTGCGTTCAGTGTCAGATGTACAAGACTGGGCCACTCAAGGATGAGGCTGCCTGCTCCGCTAACTGCACAACATTTGTCCCAATCGGTGTAGAGAAAGTCGTCGTGGACGAAGAAAAGGACGAATACGCTTGCTTGTTCTACGATGAGGATGACTGCAAGTTCACATTCAAATACACCGACAAGGAGGACGACAAGATCGAAGTGCACGCCCAGCAAGAGCGTGAATGCCCACCAAAGGTGTTCATGTTGGGCATTGTTTTGGGTGTGATTGCTGCCATTGTTTTGGTTGGGTTGGCTATTCTGCTGCTGTGGAAGCTCCTGACTACCATCCACGACCGACGAGAATTCGCGCGGTTCGAAAAGGAACGAATGAACGCCAAATGGGATACGGTAAGCAACTCGTGGGTGGTTCTATGCGCTTATCTGTACTGATTTTGTTTGTTGTTCTTCTAGGGCGAGAATCCGATCTACAAGCAGGCCACCTCTACTTTTAAGAACCCCACCTACGCTGGAAAATAGGACGTTTTTCAGTAGTTTGCCATTTTGTCAGTCCAATAAATTGTGGATGGTTTTGTTTCTTTTTTGTCTCTGGATGCCGTTTTCGTGCGCGCACTTTTCTAGTTCTTCACCGTACTTCAATTGAATTATTTTTCACACGCCTACTGCCATAACTCTTAAGTTTATCATGCCATTTAGCGACAGTCTTCCTTGAGGTTTCTTCCAAAATCACAGTTTCCGCAAACTCACACGATACGACAGCGGCATTCAGAGCAGAACGAACTTTTATTATTTTTTAAACGAACTTAACGAGATATTAATGTAATTCTAAACATTTTCTGTGTCTTATGAAATCAAACGTGTGCCTGCTACTTACATAACTGTATGTATACTTAGTGACTACTCTGTTCTATCTCTGTTGGAATCGAATTCCATACTAAAACGTGAATATGCTAGTTCCCGAAGTGACCTTTAGTTTCTACGTGTATTCCAAGATTTGTCTGGCTTCATTTCCTTTTTTATCTCCTTAACTATGGAATGAATTCCGTGAGAGTGCCTTCCTAGAGTCGGAATCTAGGTACTATACATTTCTATTTGTTTTTACTTCCAACAGACACACCTACCAAATACTTTTATACAACAAACCCCACACACACTCTTGTACACACAACCCACTTGATGTTGTTCTAAACTAACTTAAAGTATACAAAAAATCAAATCAAAAATTCAACTTAATGTGTGCCTAATTGTCGTCCTGTTTTATTGGCAGGATTAATAAAAAAAATTGTATTGTATAGCCAAATTAATGTAATTTTAGATTAAAATCAAAACGCAACAATAATCTTTGTCCAAAAAGAACGATGAAATCATTTTCTAGCAATATTCTATAAAAATGTATTTTTTTTTTATTATTATTAAAAAGAATTTATTTCAACTCGTATTTCGTTTTTACGCGTTCAAAAACGAATACTAATTGTAGTTTATAAGATTTTTTGTTTAATTATTTATATAATATACAATATTAATATATCTTTCTTTAACTGTACTGATTTTTATTTTTATATACATATTAACATTTAATATAATATTGTTTTACTCTGATCGAATAATTTGTATTTGATGATGATGATTGGTTAGCTTTTTTTTACAACTCTTTTTTTCAAAATAATTGCTTGATATTGCTTGATCGAAAATGAATGAACAAAACCACGCACATAAATATAAATTAAAAAAAATTGTTGAGTAGGAGTAAAAAAAGAGCGTAAATATAATTTGTAACTATAAGTAAAGTGGAATGTCTTTTATTTATTGTTTTCAAAAGTGGAGCGATGTAGAAGAAGTTTTTCTTTTTGGTACTCTGGCAAGTACTGTGAAAAATAACCAGCCTGGGCGGGCCGTTGTTCTCAGCTAATGAACTGTGTCCAGTGTCAGATGTACCAAACTGGACCGCTTCGAAATGAAGAGAACTGTGCAGCCAACTGCATGACGTTCACAAAAATCGGTGTAGAGGAAGTTATCGTTGAAAAGAAAAATAAGGAATATGCTTGCTTAATGTACGATGAGGATGATTGCAAATTGTCATTCAAATACGCCGACAAAAACGATGACCAGATCGAAGTGCTTGCCCAGAAAGAGCGTGAATGTCCACCGAGGGTATTCGTGATTGGCTTGGGAGTGGTTGCTGCCACTGTTTTAGTTGGTGTATCTTCCCTACTCATGTGGAAGCTCATGACCACCTTTTACGATCGACGGGAATTTGCACGATTCGAAAAGGAACGGATGAACGCCAGGTGGGACACGGTAAGGGAGAGATGAAGTTGCTTCTTTTTTTTAAATACTTCTACATGCATTCTGTTTTCTTGTTTTTTTTTTTTTTTCTTAGAGCGGAAACCCGATCTTTAAAGGAGCCAAATCGACATTGAAGAATCCCACTTATTCGGGAAATTAGTCATGCTTATTTTGACATTCGAACGAATAGCCAATTCATACGAATGTCTCTATTCGTTCGAATGAACTTGTGTGTATTTTAATAGACATTCGTTAGAATTGGCTATTCGTTCGAATGTCAAAATAAGCATGAGTTTCTTTTGTCACTTTTAATGTACATACACCTCTTGCAGAGTTTGAGTTGGATAAATTCTGTGGCAACAAGGAAAAACTTCATAAGTCATTTTTAGCTACTTTTTAAATGTTGGAAGACGACTTATGCGTTTTTTCCTGGGGTCGAATCGTGTCCTCCGTGATCGAGCATTTCGTAACGGAATTTATTTTTGTTTCACATGTAAAACCAACTTAATTCCGTTGAACGGGTAGCTCGTTCACGGAAGTGGCGATTCGACCCCTGATTCATAACCCAGCAACCGGAACTGATATTTGAACAAAAAAAAATATTCGGGTCTATCACAGAATCCGTCGTATTCGGAATTTTGCTACGAACCCCGAAAGAACTATCACAGAATCCGTTGTAGGGTACATTTTTTTCTTTCGAAATTCCTAGAACGTGGTATATTCAGTGATACCACTTTCTACGAATTTCAAAATTCCCCTACGATGGATTCTGTAACAGTCTTTCGGGGTTCGTAGCATAATTCCGAATACGACGGATTCTGTGATAGACCCGATTAAAAATTTAGAAACAGGGTGCGGTCTACGGTGCGCCCGATCGTAACATTAACTCATTTTTGACATAAGTCGACATTATGCAGTTTTTCCTTGTTGCCACAGAATTGTCTTTTCATTGAAAATTGGCGTAGTTAATCAGTTAATCGGAGAAATACACCTGTGCACGGTCTTTTGATAGGAAGAACGGAATGCTCTAGTAAAAAAAGGGACAAACCAAAAGGAAAGAAATGAAAGAGAGTTTTCATTTTTTAACACTGCCAATAAGAAATCTTTATTTTCCGATTTGTAGTGAGCACTATAGATGCAAAAGACCAAAAATAAAACATGGTTCATAATTGTTTCCCCCTTAACAAAGTTTTTGGTTCTGTGGTATGATTAAAAAAAAAAAAAAAACAAAAGCTAAACGACTTCCTCATCAGCATCGGCGTCAAAGATTTTTATAGAACCAGTTGCTACCAGTTTGACTCCATCGATCGACGGAGATAGAAAACCTGATGTTCGGTATGTGATGTCTTCTCGTCTGCTTTGCCTGAGAGAGAAAGAGATACATGGTGGATGCGCTTCTTACGTACGGCCACGTGTATATTCTCGTGCAGTACGAGCTCCAGCAATTCCCTCAATTGAAAATCAAATCAGCATCCGGAGCGCCCTTCTGGTGCTTGAACTTCGGACGATTTGAACGTTGATAGTAGTTCTGAGATTGATTCTTTTGCGATTGCAACAGTGACTCTTGGTAGTCCTCCTCTTCGATGCGCTCGGTTATGTTCAGTGTGAGACGCTTCACTTTTTCATTCTCTTCGCGGATTTTCTGCTCTTGGAGTTTCAAGTTGATGGCCAAGTGACTGTCGGAGGGAGCTACGAACGACTTGAATTGTTGTTTACCTTTACCGCCGCGGACCATTAGAACGAAGGGAACGGCAGTCTCTTTGGAATCGTTGGCGGTGTTAACGGTATTGTTATTTCCATTGCCTTGAATTTGATCGTATGACTTCTTGATGTTCTTGGCCATCATTGGGACGGGAATGTCCTTTGTGTTGGGTTTGATTGTTTCTTTCAAACGCTCCTGGTAGCTGTCGGCGGCCATTTTCTCAAACATCTGCTCGAACTCGAGGTCTTCCTTTGATTTTTCAGCAGTTTCATCCAGCGACTCATCGATTGCTTCGTTCATCCAATTTTGATTGGTGTTCTCTGTGTCGCCATCGTTATCATCGTTTTCTTCGCGGCGACGTTCTTTGGTGTCGTCATCGCCTGACTCGGAGGAGTCGTCACTTAGCTAGAGGGAGGATAACCATTTTTACAGAGTTCCTTAGTGAGTGGAGGATACCTACCGCTTCATCGAATTCGCTGTCCTCTCTGATGGGTTCCAGTTCACTTTCTGCAGGCGCACCGTCACCAGCTCCATCTTGACTGGTTGGCTTGGCCGCTAGCTGAGGGTAGAGCTCAGTTTTGAGTTTTGCAATTGCTCCTTTTGATTGTTCCAAGTTCTTGTAGAGCTGTGAGGGGAAGCATTTGATTTTATATGGAGAGAACACATTTCCCAGCAGCAGAAACTCACCTTTAACTTCGGCCTGACATTGGACAAGCAATCGCGGTACATGTGATCCACTAATATAGGGAATAAATCCGATGTGTCCTCCTTGCTAAAGATAGGATGGCTCTTCTTGTACCAGTAGTAGTGCTGGAAGAACACCAAAAAGTAGTCCAACCTGAAAGAAATGTTTTGTATAGTGAGGGGGTGCGAGACGAATTTCAACAGCACTCACTTCTTCCTGCTCATGGCACTGGTAAAGTATTGCCCACACGTGTCCAAGAGCACGCACGCCAGTTTGAGTCGAAACAGACTGTCCGGGGGATCCAGTGGAGACACAACACCCTCCTCCGTCGACACACCCAACGATATAATCGAATACAGCGTATTCAGCACATTCGCCGACTCAATCAACTTGTAGTTGTACAACTCGCCCAGGTATTTGGCCATTGCGATGCGTCTCTGTGCCAGCTTGGGTGAGTGAATCTCAAGACCAGCCCGAATATCCTCAAACACGTTGTCGATGACCATCGTGACAGCTTTCTCCTGATATGAGCTCAACCCAGATACCAGATCGGCCAGGAACCGAATCAGCGGGAAGCGTAGCAAGTACGCTTTAGACAGACATTTGATTGCATAGCCGCTGATCTCGGGGTCATCCCAGTTGATGCGCCGCATCATCTTAATGCACTTGTCAACGTTCTGCTTACACAGTTCTTCAAAGATCAGATGGCGGATATACTCGTGAATTGGCGGCCGAAGTTTCTTCTCCAGTTTCACCGAGTCTGGAGGTTTCACCAAGTAGTACACGCTCTCCACTTGTGCGGCATGACGCGAGTCCAGCGCTGTATTGGTCTTCATTCGAATCATCTGATCGAGGAATACATTCGTCAGCAGGCGGGAGTCACGACAGTTGTACAGGTACACGCCGGCAACTTCGATGAAGGCGCAAGCCATTTCAATCTGGTGGTGATGGAAGTCACGCAGCAGCATCTTGAGGCACGCCAAAGCGTCGAATTTCTTACAGAGACCAAATTTCACCATTTCACCGATGAACCTGACGATTTTTATCTTTGATTCGATGTTCAGTTGGTTCTTTTTGCGGATGTGCCATTTGAATTCCTTGCGAAGCATTTCGGACAGATCAATGGCGATGTCCGTGTTAACAAGGTTAACGATGGCCACGAAGCGCGCCAGAAACGGAAGGAGATCCAAACGGGTTCTGTAATGAGAATATACAAATCTGTCTCTTTTTGGGTTGTTTGTGGGAAACTTACCTTTGCACGCCGAAAATAGACTTGGTGAGCTTCTTCCTGTTGTTCTTTGTGTTGTAGTTGAGTAGAAACTCGATTGCGGCCGAGTCCAGAAGTTCCTTGTTGACGCAGTTGTTTAGATTGGTAAGGAACTGCTCAAACTGCTGTTTGATATTTGTTCCAGCATTTGTTATCCTTCCTGCTTCCATCAGTGCTGAGCCAATTTTATCCGGCAGAACGGCTTCAGCTGAAGATACAGCGGCTGCAGCAGTTTCGTCTGCCTGTGCCTCGGCATCGTTTGGCGGATCTGATGTAGATGACGGTGGGTCATCTCCGTCAACATCGGCATCGATGTCCACATCCAAGGATTCCTCTGTCATTTCCATTGGCTCCTCGGAAGGTTCCAGATCCTGCTTGGGAGCGGAAAAGTTCGGGAGAAACTGCCTCAAATCGGGTAGATCAGTGTAGAAAGACTTTGACTCCTCATCGCCCCATGGATCCAATTCACCCATTGACGAGTCTTCCAACAGACTCTCAAGTACCGTTCCTGGATTGCCAATTTCAGTTTCCTTTGCCAGTTCGGGTAGCGGTTCATCTAACAAATCGGATAAAGTTTGTGCCGATGCCAGCAACTTGTCGAAGTTCGCTTGCATTATCTCGCACTTTTCCTTTTTGTCGTTGGATATCTCCCCCTTGGACTCCATGATACGGCGGATATTTTTTGTCATCGACATCAAATCGCTTTGTTCCGACACCAAATGCTTGCACAAGTTCTTAAAGTAGTCCTTTAAGAGAGTTCGAAGATTTTGCTGCTTATCCGGTGGAAGAAACTCTGACTTTGGAATTTTAATGTCGTACTTCTCTGCCAGCAACACAATTTTTTTCGGCACCAGGCCTGCGTACTCTTCTCCACAATGTCGACAGAATGAGAGAATAATCGAAAAGTTGCTATGATCCTCTTTGTCCTGGGAAATGATGTTCATGAGGACACTACCCAGGAGTGAGAGGCCCTGCTTTCCGCTAATCACACCAGAGCTAACCAGCTCCGCAAAGAGTCTCAAATCTACACGCATCTTACTGGGATTGGAAATCCTCTCGCCTGGCTTAATAGCCAACGTTTTCTGCCACGCTTCCAAAAATTGGGCATCGAAATCGACATACGTCTGATGCAA
Source organism: Cheilosia urbana (assembly GCA_946477585.1). Taxonomy (NCBI): domain Eukaryota; kingdom Metazoa; phylum Arthropoda; class Insecta; order Diptera; family Syrphidae; genus Cheilosia; species Cheilosia urbana. The sequence goes on along the minus strand of OX297854.1, from coordinate 8,245,284 downwards.
TTGCGAACAGAGACTGACCACTGCAGTCACATCGGTCATCTTTAGTTTGGCCTCCGACAGAGCGGAGCATATCTCGGAAATGTACTTACTCAAATTCAAGCTATTCATATCCTTTATGAGGGCATCCAATTGCGCGGCAGTAAATTGTTTGAGTTTTTTCACAAATGCTGTATTTTTCTTTAGACTTGAGTCTAACCTCGCAAAGTGGGACTCTCCTGGGTGTACGCATTTCAAGTTACCATTTCGTAGCTGCGATTTTGCGGAAATCTTCACTTTGAGTTCCGCCACAAAGGTGGAGACCTCCTGTTGTTCAAGGCGTGCGATTTCTTCAGCATCCTGATCCGTTGGTGTGTTTGATGGATCTGCGATGTATTCGGAAGTATTGTTCTCCGTCATTATTGCTTTTATGATACACTATAAATATGGGCAAATATATTATTTGCAAAAGGTTAATAAAACATCCTCGAAAATTGCCAGAGAAATGTTGGATAGTTTTGGCGTTTTTGACAACTCGTAATGTTTTTGTTTTTGAGGCAAAATTTCAATTTTTCGCGCAGTGTCGGTAAGGAGGTGCAACACCTGTTTGTTTTATAGAACATGGGAACCATTGCATTTATGCAATTTTGATAGGTACCTACCTACCTACCTAACACAATATCAGGGTCAAAGTTTCATTTATTCATTTTTGTGTGTTCAGAACAAAGATGATATAAATTTTGGATAGTCTTTGGTTCAGGAGGACAACAACTTGTTAACAACCATCTACATCACTTATTCATCATCATATTGAGGGCGTTCAAGTATCTAGTTTAGTAAGTCTGACAGCTGTCTGACTAGATCTATCTCGGTTGTGATTGGTTTAAATCGGTCACGTGGGTACCTGTGACATTTGACGTTTATGGAGGGGTAGCCGACGAATCTAGTCAAGAAATTCGTGACTGAGTACTAAGTTGACAGTTCGGGTATGTGGCTGACGTAGAAAAAGTGACGTTCCCGACCAATCTAGTTTTTGCGTTCAGGTTACATACTATCCAGACCAATCTAGTCGACTTAAGATAACTAGATTCTTGAATGCGGCCATTGATTAAAGTGATAGGTTTTAAACTGCTATCATTCCTACCAAAAGTGACTGTGACACTGTGTCTGGCTCTGATCAGGCTCTGAGCGAAACAAGAGACAGATTTTTGACAATTTAGCCATTTTTTTTTTACAGTCATAAATCCAAATTAAAATAAAGAAAATGTAAAACAGTGCAATTTATTTGATAACACAATTTAATTGGCTAATACTTAATGAGATTGTTAACTGGGAACGACCGCCTTATACCCATGCACTTCTCTCGATCTATGAAAAGTGCGTTGACTTTTCTCCTTAAGTCGGCTTCCAAGCTCGACCGGGTCTTTAGAAGTTGTTGGTGCTGAGCTTCTGCTTCCTGAAGCTTTCTATGCAGATTGCTAACCGTATCTTGTAGATCATGCACCTCTTGCACTAAACGCATCTGAGCATAGTCCCTAAAAGAAATATATTTACAAGATTCGAAGTAAAGAAGCATTTTCTAAATTTACTTGCACAACTCAACGCCCTCCCGATGAGTTCTCGCTTCCAAACGGGTTTGAGCCACCTTCATTGGATTTGATTTATCCTGAATAGCTTTTTGCAATAAACCGATATGCTTCTCCAAGTCAAACAGCTCCTGTTGAACCTTAAACAAGTGCAGTTGAATTTTGTTCTTTGCCTCGGACATCTCCTGCGAACGTCTATCCAACGCATTGTTTGTGTTGCTCCAAAAGTCCCAGACACTAGTAGCAGTTTGATTAATTATGGTCTCGATGTCGCTACGGAGTTGTGTAGATTTTCCGCGCTCCGATTGTGATCTGATATAAAAAAAAAAAAACAATTTAAGACCTTTGCAATGCAGAGAAGAAACGACTTACTTATTAACTCGATAGCTGCTGGACTGAGCCCAAGACTCCTGAGTGCTTATTGTGGGGTCGTACTTCTCCACACCACCATAGTAAGTGATACCACGACTGTAATTGTTCAACTGATGACATACAGAGTCTATACCCAAGGTTGATTCTTTGTGAACAACATCGTCTTCTAAAATTTGCTGAGCAGCACGACAGTCTTGTAACTGCTTAGACACCCTCTCATACAAATGCCTCAGCTTATCTTGACATGCACGCAAGTTGTCTACCTCCAACAGGAGACTCTTCTCAACGTGGTCATGGACCTTTTCAACCTCCTGGCGACCTTCCCGATGGTATAGGCATTCCTGAGCAATGTGCAGAGGAGCTTCCAGATCTTGGATAGCCTTTGAAAGAGTTCCCTTATAGCTACCCAAGGAATTCGTTTCAAAAACCAACTTCTCAAGCTCGGCATTGAGCTCATTTCTCCAGAATGTGACGTCAGTTAAACGTTCTCCAATTCGTCTGCCAGCATCTCGTTGGCCCTGAGCAGTCTTTTCGTCCGTCTCACGCATAATACGGATAGCCTCATTTCGAAGTCGCTCTGATTGGTTTCTGAGTAGACGAGAGTAAAAAATCACTTAAGTTAAAAGCACTTTACGGAATTCACCTGTTTGTATTGGACTCCGCATATTTTGACAAGCAATTGTTCGCCCACTCGCCGGGAGTGTACCGGGTATAAAGAGCCGCCCTGGCCGCATGTTGCGGGTTTCTCTCAAATCCCGTCACCAAATTGGGGAAGGTTAACGGCTCTGTCACCATTCCTGCAGGTGTAAAACAAGGGTTCACAAGTTGGTTTGTTATCGGTTGCTCCGCTAACGGGGTGACCTCAATCATTTCGTACGCAAGCGTTGGTCGCCATGGGTGCGGTCGAGTTGTCTGAAACAAACAAATATACATTTATTATACGAAAAGGAGCTCTAAACTTTAATTTCCACCTGATATGAAGAACCAACTCTTGGTGGGATCGAAGGTCCAGACACTGGTTCCATGCATGGTGGAGCACCAGCGGTGCTCCATGGCTGCAATTGAGAATACATTACAGTTTGTTGAGATTTCGAAGACATTTTTCAAAATCTAAAAAAATTGTCGCCACTACAAAATTTTACACAAGTTCTACAAATAATTTGACAACAAAATCAGCAGCTTAAATCTAAATACTACGGTGGAAGATTTGAGGGTGTTTTACAAAAGCAAAGATGAAAATGCATGAATTGGAACGTGCCAGGTGGATGTTAAGAAGAGAAAGTGAAAATGTTCCGTCTAACGTATGATTCCACGAGATTGCGATAGTCCTTCCTTTCGACATATTGTCCACCCTCGCATGACCACTTATCGAGGAGGTTATCCTTAACCAGGCGCGAGTCGAAGACCCTGTTCTCGAGATATGAATTTGCGTGCCATTTCATGATTTTGACGGTGTGATTGCTTAACTCCCACTCACGATTGGAATGCTTGACTTGAGCAGTGTTTCTTTGAGTGATATAGACGATGCGGTATTATGAATAGGGTAGCGTTTTTGAATGTATGAATCCTCGTTTTTCCAACAAAGCATTACTGATAAAAACGCTTTGATGGGAGCTGATTGTGTGTTATATGAAGGAGTAAATAAGTAAAACTGTGCAGAGGAATGTTGTGGAAGAAAATTCCACAACATAACAAGGAAACTCCTTAGGCATCGATCAAACTATTACGGTCGCTCAAGAGACACCTCATGATAGATTGAATCGATAAAAAACTGTAAAACAAGGTCATGCACAGTATTGGGGTGGTGTTGGTAGTTATTTTGCTTGCTACTATGATGAAGAAATTCAGAATCTAAATAGCTATGCTTTGTATTTGTATGGTGCAGTGGTTTAGTGTGCTAGACTACTAGGTTCTAAAATAAATGTATGGATTGTACAACGGGTCGGTACAGGGCCCTGTGCCTTGTTTCTCAAAACCATTTTCTTGAGTATGTTATTATTTCTTGAGACTAATGAAAGGTACCTACAGTTTGATGCCGAGTTCGAACGCATTCAGAACCTATTTCATGACAGTTATAATAAGATTTTAAGATGTAATTTGTAATTTAGATTTAGTATGTCAATTTATATACTAATGGATCATAACTGTCTTTTCATGGACGTATCTTATGTGGTATTCAAGTGGGCTTCTTCAGAGTCTCTCTCAGATTTCAGATTTCGTGTGGCAAATCGACCATAAAAACGTCACTTGCTCGTGCGATTCGAATATGTGTAGCCTTCAACACTTTTCAAAGCGTTTTCCATTCACTGGTTAAATTTTAATTTAAAACGAAATTTGCGTCCCGATTGAATTCTAAATATTTATACATAAATAATTTATAAAAATATATTCACCCGATGCAATGCATTTCTGTGCTGTAGAAAAAAAATTACGAAAACCTTAAGCAAAAGTGCTTAAAAAGGATTGCTTTTTTGTACCAAATAAACATAAAAAGTGTTCTGAGAGCAAAAAAAAGTGCTCTGAGAGCGCCCAATCGAATACCACATAAATTTGACTATTATATGTGTTCGAATACATTACCGCGAGGAACAGACCTATTCATAGCCACTTCTTGCTATGCCACTCTTTCACATTCCCCCACGGTTAGCAGGATTTTTTTTATGTTTTTGCATGTCAAACCAATTCTAATTGACATTTAACGCCCAATCGAATACCACAAAACGTTTTTCGATAAAAAAGCAATTTAAAAAATACATAGGTAGGTCGGTATTTAGGTAGGTACCTATCTAATGTGGTATTCGTTTGGGCTTCTTCAGATTCGCTCTCAGATTTCAGATTTCGTGTGGCTAATCGAACATAAAAACGTCACTTGCTCTTTTTTATGATAATATTCGTGCGATTCGAATATGTTGTGTAGCCTTCAACACTTTTCAAAACGTTTTCCATTCACTGCTTAAGTTTTAAATTAAAGCATTCAAAATTTGCGTCTCAATTCATTTTTAAATATTTATACATAACCAATTTACTAAAATAAATTCACCCGATGCAATGCCTTTCTTTGCTGTAGAACAAATTCACGAAAACCTAAACGCACTCCACCAGTTGTCAAACTCAAACGCACTTGTGTTGGTAAATCTGAGAAAATATCTAGATTCGCAAAAGTGCTCTGAAATCTGAAAAAGATGGCTTTTTTTTGTACCAAACGAACAAAGGAACTGATCTGAGAGCAAAAAAGTGATCTGAGAGCGCCCAAACGAATACCTACCACATAAAAATGTATTCAACACACTCCATAAACTGCCCGAAAACCCACCTTACCGGCAATTGACATCGCCTTTGTGCTGTGTTTTCAAGGGTGACGTTGACATTTCACGCCATCGTTGGATTTTGGATTTTCGAAGGGTAAGTTCTGACCGGCGAGTATATTTTTCGCATTTGCTTCTTAATTACTTATAAATATTCTTTGTAATTTAAAAAAACGGAAAGTTGTGTTCATTTGGCATTAAATTCATATCGATTTCTGTCCTCCGCAATTGAAATGCAAACAAAAAATCAACTTACATAAATGTACGTTCCCATTTACAGCACGAAGGTCTTTGCACTTGAAAATTTGCTAATTTGCATAAATCATTTGGTTATATTGATTGTAAATAACAGTTATGAAGCTTTGTTCACTACAAAGTGTGGTGTTACCCTGAGAAGTTCTTGTCATGAAGTGCTTAAGTAAATATGTAGTTATATTTAGACATTGCAGGCGGAGAACTATTGAATTTTCTCTCTTATCAGTACCGTATTCACGTGCATATAAAAATGTCGAAGAAAAAAAATTATAAGTGCACCTGGGGTGACAAATGATGTAGACAACCAATTTATTAATTACATGTTTTGCTGCCAACAAAATTCTGTATTTTTAGATTCTATTTATTCAATTTACGTCTGTTGTATATTTTACAGATTAGAAAATGCGTTTGGCAATATTTTTATTAATTTTCTGTACCGTCCACTATGGATCTAGTGTGGATCCGAAAAATTTCAAAACCTGCGAAGAGAGCAGCTTCTGCAGGTAAGTTCAACAAAATTTCTAAACACTTGTGTACACATAACTCAAATTTTTAGGCGTTGCCGGAAAGTTCAACCTGGGAACTCGAAATTCGCCCTTGTACCGGGCACGTTGAACATCTACTCCGATTCTGTGACGCTTGATCTCACCAACAAGGAGAACAATCATCTGTTTATACTTAAAGTGGAAGCTTTAGAGGTAGGACTTGGAAGTTGTAATTAAATTCAATGCATTTATGGGAACATTTTCTAGGGAAACACATTCCGAGTGCTTATTGACGAGAGGAATTCATTAAAACCGCGTTACGTTGTCACTGATGCGTTGAATGGCGTACCCAAAGCTGGCACGTAAGTTATTAGTTGGCGAGTTTAAATGCCCAAGTACTTAAAGCATCTTTCTAGCATAAAGGTGAACGATCAAGATGGTCCAGAACTCATTGTCACCTCGGGACCTAACAAGGCGGTGATTCATGCTGATCCATTTAAAATAGATTTCTATCAGAACGAACTGCTGACAGTATCGGTGAATGCCAAGGGATTGATGCGATTCGAGCATCTGCGACGCAAGGCACAGCCGGAGCTTTTGGGCGAGAATGAAGTCGATGGAGAACAACCAGATGGCGAGAAGCCCCCGGCTACTGCAAAAACTGACGAGGACGAAGACCCTGGTGCATGGGAGGAGAACTTCAAATCGCATCACGACTCAAAGCCATACGGCCCAGAAGCCGTTGCGCTGGATTTCTCATTTCCAGAAGCTGACGTTCTATTTGGAATCCCAGAACATGCCGATTCGTTCATCCTGAAGTCAACTCAAGGCACCGATCCGTACCGTTTGTACAACTTGGACGTGTTTGAGTACGTCCTCGATAGCAAAATGGCGTTGTACGGATCAGTCCCGGTCATCTATGGTCATGGGTAAGGTTATTTACGCACTCATTTAGTTGAAGTAATCATATCATCATGTTTCCAGACCGCAACGCACCGCTGGCGTTTATTGGCAGAATGCCGCTGAAACCTGGGTGGATGTACTGACAGCTGAGAAGAACGTGGTGTCGTCAATTGTGAACTTCGTATCGGGGTCGAGAAAATCTGACCCACCAACTGCGCATTTTATGTCCGAGAGCGGCATTGTAGATGCATTCATCTTGCTTGGACCGACTCCGCTGGATGCCTTCAAGCAATACACCGACCTAACCGGCACGACGAACTTGCCACAGTTGTTCACTCTCGCCTATCACCAGTGTCGCTGGAACTACAACGATGACAAGGACGTCGAGACAGTCTCTACGAAGTTCGATGAATACGACATTCCAATGGATATCATGTGGCTGGATATCGAATACACCGACTCGAAGAAGTACTTCACATGGGACGCTTTCAAGTTCCCCAATCCGCTGGAAATGATCAAGAACCTCACAGACCTCGGGCGCCATCTGACAATCATCATTGACCCGCACATCAAGCGTGATAGCGGCTATTTCTTCCACAATGACTGCACTGACAGAGGATACTACACCAAAACAGCCGATGGTAAGGACTATGAGGGTTGGTGTTGGCCCGGAGCGGCTAGCTATCCAGATTTCTTCAACCCGGCCGTTCGTCAGTACTACGCCGATCAGTTTCTGTTGAGCAACTTCAAGACAACCACCTCGGACGTCATGTTTTGGAACGACATGAATGAGCCATCGGTGTTCAACGGCCCCGAGGTGACCATGTTGAAGGACAACCTGCATTTTGGCGGTTGGGAGCATCGTGACGTTCATAACTTGTATGGGCACATGCAGTTGATGGGGACCTTCGAGGGAATGATAAAGCGAGATCCCACCCAGAGGCCGTTTATTCTAACCCGTGCCCACTTTGCTGGCTCTCAAAGGTATGCCGTCATCTGGACTGGAGACAACGCCGCCGAATGGGGCCATTTGCAGCACTCGATCAAGATGTGCCTATCAGAGGCTGTTGCTGGCTTTTCATTCTGTGGAGCGGATATTGGCGGCTTTTTCGGAAACCCCGAAGCTGACTTGTTTGAACGCTGGTATCAGACTGGGGCGTTCCTCCCATTCTTCCGCAGCCATGCTCACATTGACACAAAGCGCAGAGAGCCCTGGCTGTTCCCCGAGAAGACACGGCTGGTCATCCGAGAAGCTATTCGAAAGCGGTACAGCTATCTCCCACTTTGGTATACAATGTTCTATGAACACGAGCGCCATGGCTTCCCGGTCATGAGGCCACTACTAGCGCACTACCCGAAGGACAAGGAGGCATTCGCAATCGACAACGAGTTCCTGCTGCAAGATCGCCTTTTAGTGCGGCCTGTTATGCAACAAGGAGTGAGCAAAGTCGACGTATACTTCCCCTCAAAGGACGACAAAAAGACAGGCGATTTGTGGTACGATGTCGACAACTACCAGAAGCACGATAAAGTTGGCTATGAATCAATCCAAGTCGACGACTACAAGGTGAGTTGGACTTATAATTTTATGGTTGCCAATATCTTTTATCGATTCTTTTCAGATTCCAGTCTTTCAACGCGGAGGCTCCATCATCCCAAAGAAAGAACGCATCCGTCGCGCAGCCACTCTGATGAAGAACGATCCCTACACATTGATCGTCTGTTTGGACAAAGATGGCACAGCCAATGGCAGCTTGTACATCGACGACGAGAAATCCTACGAATACCGTGACGGAAAGTACATCTACTCGCAGTTTGAGTTCAGCTCAAATACTCTAAAGAACTCGTTTGTTTCGAAACCAAACTACAGCACCCAGTCATGGTTGGAACGAGTTGTTATCGCCGGACTGGAGAAGACTCCCAAATCAGCGACAATATTCCACGACGGCAAAACCGAGGATCTGGACATTCTGCCACACGAGAACGCCATTGCTGTTCGCAAGCCAGGCCTGAACATGGCACACAAGTTTGTGATTAAACTGAATTATTAAAAAAGAAATGGACCGATGTCGTCCATAGACATTGTTCGATTTAAGTTAAGAAAGACACACAACTCTTAAGAGCACGGGCCTTAGGAGATACCCGATTATTAGTTGTAGTTCATAAAAATCACTTAATCAAAATCCACTTTTGTGTGTTATGTTCATGATTGGAATCATTTTTATTTGAAAATTCATATTTGGAAAATAAATGCAATTGAGTTGTGGATGAAGATGAGTGGTTCTTTTCTTTCGTCTGGCGTGTGAGATGCAAAGTGAAAGATCGTTCGAAAGGCAGAGATCTTCGCTTCGCATCGCCGTAAAGGCAAGTAATCACTTCTATTGAGGTATCCGTTCGTACAAAAATCTGATACGAACTCTGTATCTCGTTCCGAAGGTAACTTTTTCGAAAACGAACGTCTTGTTCTCTATTCCGAAAGCGGAATTAAATCTACAAGTCTCGGATTTACAATTCCGAAAGTGGAATTTTGTTATGCGAGAAGATTAACACAGCGACTTCGACTGCATCAGCAAATGTGAATTTAGGATTAGCTCCATCGTTGATATCGCTGTCGATGTTGCTGTGCTAATGTGTTCAAAGTAATTAAAATACATTGAGGGCGTTCAAGTATCTAGTTTAGTAAGTCTGACAGCTGTCTGACTAGATCTATCTCGGTTGTGATTGGTTTTAATCGGTCACGTGGGCACCTGTGACATTTGACGTTTATGGGGGGATAGCCGACGAATCTAGTCAAGAAATTCGTGACTGAGTACTAAGTTGACAGTTCGGGTATGTGGCTGACGTAGAAAAAGTGACGTTCCCGACCAATCTAGTTTTTGCGTTCAGGTTACATCTTATCCAGACCAATCTAGTCGACTTAAGATAACTAGATTCTTGAATGCGGCCATTGGTTCTAAAAAGTTGTCAAAGTTGCTGTTGCTGTGTTAATCTGTTTCTCGCATTACCTAGCAACACGTTTTCGAATGTCAAAATGATTCGAATGCGGAAAATTTGTTTCTACAACAAATTACGATAACGGAAAGATTAAAAAATATCGTAAAATATATAACCTGCCTTTCTGTCTCAAATTCCTTCAATAGTAGTAGTAGGTAGTTGACTTTTTATTCATGAATGTTCAAGTCTTAAAAGTAATTTTTTTTTTCTAGCTCTTTATCTTCAAAATTGGAGGAAAGCCGAGTTTTATTAATAGATAGTCCAGAACCATTTGAAATTTTATACATTTTACCAAAACTTTCATATTCTCTTCTGAAAAATGATCAAACTCGGCTTTAGCGGTTTTTGTTGCAACAGATAATAACTATATAAAATAATGTTGCATTCGTGATAGGGGCCATACACGACACAGACATGTCGTTGCCGACCAAGGAGTATTCAAAAAGTTTTGAATTCACGCAGACCGCAGGCTTGCCAACTTGAAATATAACTTCGGACAAATATACCGAAAGAGTGGGAAAGAGAAATCAACATTGGGACAAAGATTTAATTTTCCAACTGAAATAACAAATTTTAAAAATCGTCGGGAAGGACAAAGGTCAAAGAAACATTAGGAAAGACAAATACTTTGCCCCAAATGTACCGTGTTGGCAACCTTGCGGCAGACGGTCACTGCAAAGGATAGACATAGGATACACACGATACTGATAGAGATAAATATATTGGTTTGCAACGACATGTCTGTGTTGAATGCCTATAAGAACGCCCATTACTCGCGAAAGGTTCGTCCGATTGGAGCTATCTTTACTATGTTGTGTCTGTCTCCGCCTGAGGTAGGTTTATACGTCGAGAAAATTGGAAAATTTTAAAAGGAAATTGAAAAATTCATAAAAAATAATTTTTTATACATTTTTTACTGGGATTTTTTTTTTTAATTTTAATTGCAATATACAGTGAGATCGTGTTTGCCAAAAATTCTACATGAATTTATGTGGTGTGAAACATCTATAGGCGCAGGCGCGACTTGGGAGTAAAATCGACTTGATTGAGACTGAAATTCCTTGGCGACGGCGGAAATTGGCCTGTCGCGATAGATGGCGCTGTTTTTTGTGGATGCACCTATATGGTTGGTTGTAGTTTTAAAGATAGGAAATAAACATTTTTTCTTGCCCTGGGGAGTAGGTATACTGATAAAGCTTGGTCTTTCACAGACTCTAGAGAGACTACTGAATCAGTTGTCGTCTATTTGGTTGGGCCGAAGTCCGTCTACCAGTTTGACATTTACATTTTTTAAATTTATACTTTTATGTTTTAGAAGTCTCCCTCGATGATGCATTCTCTGTACCGAAGTGCTTTCACTGTGTAATTGAACAATAGATATCAGCTTCTTCATTCAGAACATAAGAACCGAAGAATTGTTTCATTGCCAGTTTTTTTTTTAATAAGATATCAGATTGCATATCGGGTGTAACGTTTACGGCTACCCCACATTCTGATGCAAGACGTTCCCATTCTTGTACTAGATTTCCTCTTGTGCTTATGATGTGCGTAAGTACTGTTTTTGGTAGCCATTCTTCCTCCAGATCAGCCACTTTTACAATGTAATTAAAAAGCAATTTTAATGTGTTCAAACACATAGGGGGCGTCTCCGTTTCTAAATGTAGCATATAGTTGGGGGAAGTATCGCAGGAATTTCTCAACAGTCGCAAAAGAACAGTATCCCTAGTCCCCACACTTGGGCTCCATATAAAAGAATGGAGGCTGCAGTTGATCGAAATAATGTTTGCTTGGCACTATGGCTTATTTTTTTATTGTTGATGCATTTCTCCCTAACTGAACAGATTGCACTCTTAGCTTCCGCCAATTTGTTTTTGAGATGTTTGTTCATGCTCAAGTTAGGGGTGATCAGAACTCCAAGATCCTTGTAATCTCGTTCAATTTCAATACCATCCTCTTGAAAGGTCCACAGTACCTCCCACCACCATTTCTATGTATCATCATCTTTGATTTTGTTAGGTTTGCAGACAGATTACAAGTTCTGCAGTATTTATCAAGCTTGTTTATCATAAGCTTCATGCAGGCAACAGTTTCTGCGAGAAAGACAATCATCTGCAAACATAAGAGCAGGGAAACTTTCTTATTATAACTGGATTTCCACCTTTAACAGTATCTGTTACGTCGTTTATGTATAATTTTACATTCAGGCTGGGATTCGAAAAGATAAAAACACTATTCTGTTTAACTTTTCCAAAAAAATCACTTTATTTACACTTTCTACTTATTCACTTATTAAGTACCAAAACAATACCGTCAACTGCCCTAACATTGACCGGACCCCTAACATTGACCAAAAACAGAAAAATATTAGGTATCACTTAAATCAATTCTTAAATGTTTCAATCCATTCGCTATATTCACTTTATTACTTTTCACTTTTTTATCTCACAACCGATTACTCTTTCGAACTTCACCAATCACTGGTTAAAAATCAACTGTACATCTCTGTTCTCAACGCGCCCCTTTTACATCCGCTCTGCCACCTATTAGCGAATATTCCAGAAGTATATTCCAACTCTTCTCTAGATGGTTCTAGAATCAGCTAACTTGAAAGATTCCAGTCTCCAATTGGAAGTGGAACTTGGAGGGTGAATAAGTGCACGATTCACCACAATTCCTAAGTGCCTGATTCATCCCAATTCCTAAGTGCCTGATTCACCACATTAATATAAACAGAAAGGTACTTAATATACAACCTTGTCTCATGCCCATTGCAGTCTCAAAAGCCTTCGGACAAGTGATTTCTACTGTGTTTACTACTTTCGTAGAACTCCACGCATCTATAGAGCTTATAGAAAAGTGCCTCTCGAGGAACAAAATCAAAAGTTGCTCGGTAATCTACAAAAAATGCGAAAAGTTTTATTATGGTCTCTCTTGTATATTTCGGCTATGTTTGTAAGCATCTGGTCGATCATAGGGTAGTTTTGTCTGAAATCCGCTTGAAATTCATGGATGATTTTCTTCTCATTGACCCACTGATTAAGTCTTTATAAAACACTGTTCCAAAAAGCTTGGTTGAAGTACTTAAAAACGATATGCCTCTATAGTTTGATGGATCATTATAGTTCCCTTTCTTGTGCAATGGGAATGAAATCGATTTTAGGAAGCTTTCTGGTATATCTGTAGTTTCTAAAAGGAACTCACGTGTACAATTCTTATAAAATTCATATAAAACACGGTCGTCGCCTGGGGCTTTATTATTTTTACCATTCTCGATTGCATACTGTACCTCATCCAGAGTTATCGGTGCATCTAGAAATTCGTCGGCAATCCAGGGTGCTGCATATTGAAATGGCTGGGAGACTTGAGTTGCGTTGAGCAGATTTGAGAAGTGACTTTAAAGAATTGCCCCAATATGTAAAATGAAATTAAAGTTAAAGATTTATTCTGTCATAACGTGGCGCAAAAAGAACCAACCGCCACAGTTGTGACCAAACTTGTAGCCGATGCTGCTGCCCCTGATCTGATCGTCGCCACAATTCCTCTGCTTCGCGCCAAATCAACCTACCATAGTCTAATTTCGAAATGGCCCGCAAAATCAAACTACCAAGTAGCAAGTACCAACCCATCGCATCGCCTACGTTGTCTTCCAAAAATACACTTTGTCATACTAACCCAGTACTTTGAGTAATTCAAAAGGAATTTTGCAATTCACTTCGACTGAGTCACCCGCCCCCAGGGAGAGCCTCAATTTTCCTGATTAAATTCACCATGGATTGGCGCGGCGAAACTTCCTGCACACATTCATAAGAAAACTTTCTAATTATTCATATCTTAAACTTAATCGAATCTCTTAAAAAGAAATTGCACCGAAAGAAGTAGCGATAAAAGAAAGGACAAAGAAAAAAAAACCTAGAAAACGGAATTCCTCACATAAAGACGAAAGACCTACTTTTAGTCTCCTTTCTCTTCCGGTCTCTCAACAATGGTTCTCTTTCTGAAAGAAATTTCAAAGGAAAAAAAAAGCAGAAGAAACAAGGAACATTTCAAATCTAACCCTTTTCGCGCGTCCAACTCATCCCAGCGCGTATACTTTTGCCAAATTCGTCCTCCAAGAGACACATTATCATATTAAACTATATGATTTTTTTGGCGATAGAAAAGGATACTTGTATGCCTTGGTATAGGGACTCCGTTTCTTCCTTCGTGCAGATTGATGCTTCCACGGGAAGCACAGTGTTATCATTTTTCCTCGAGACACGCCCCTCCCCAACTGGAAGGATTTCTAGTTTGGGGCAACGGGCAACCACTGCGCATGTTATCCATCAAATGGATGATGAATTGGGATAAGAAGGAGCGATTTATGAGCACGATCTCAGTTGTTGGAGTGAAGTCCTGCCGAGTGCCGACGTAACTCTATACTTCTTTGATAGGCTGGAATCGCGTGGAGGCTTCTTTGGGAAGAAAACGGCTAAACACCGCGTCGTTGTAGCGCTGCCATGCCGCAAATTCACACATTAGATGTCTTAGAAGATAAGGCACTCCCACGCAGGCAAAGGTGTTTGGCGTTTACCTCGCTATACCAGGTGGCGAGTGAGAGTTCAAGTCGACATCGTCATCCATCGCGTGAACTTCAATTTGTAAAACATTTTCCTTAACGGCGCGCGATAGTTAGGACTTGATAATAATGGCCAGGGCACTCCAAATCAATTATGAGAGCTCTGTAAGTAGGTAGCACGATTACTGATTAAGGACTGCGATATATATCATTGAGGTAGTGGCACACTGTGGAGGTAGAGGTGGAGGGGCGAATATTTATTTCCTTTGGCCCTTTTTTACCGCCTTTTGGAACGGAAGCAAAGTCGGGCTATTAGGTGAAGCGCTGTCGATAAGGAAAACACTTTCTTTAACGTTTAATGAACTCTCCGCGGCCAGATAGAATAATTGTCTGCACTTATTCACTTACTTAGTGTACCTTCCCATCTGGAGGTGGGGGCGAATATATTGTCCCCATCTTCCGGGGGTCATTATACACAACGAACGAATGGCGTTCGGCAGCTGGACAGTTGAACATAATTTGCGTGACTTGAGGTTAAGTCCTTGTCCGTTGTACGAGCAAATTCGTCCGAAAAATCTTTATATTTGCCGTCGTTGGTTGTATCGTTGTCGTTGTCGTGTGCGACGTCGTTGCCATCTCGCAGGGCTATCAGGAATTAAGTCGCTTTGTCTTTTGTGGAGTTTTCCCTCCACTTCCTGCGTGCTTATTTTTATCTATCTCTATTGTCGTCATAAAATTATTTGAATTATGGGACTAAGAAATGAGGTCTGGAATTAAGTTAATTACCCCATGGATTATGGTACGATTATATTGAGTAGGCGGTCAGTCGGCAGCAGAATACACGTGAATGGGGTTGTCGGGTTACTTTCGCTTGCTAAATGAGGACTGACAGGGCCTGTTGGTTTCTTGTAATCCGCTTGGGCTGGTTTTCGTCTCTTTCGGGTTGGGGGCAGGGTAAATTTTATGGGACGGTGCTCCCGCACCGGATATCCTTTGAGCAGTTTGGTGGTTGACACACTGTCACGGGTCAACTATATAGTTTCAAATGTGAGATTGCTGCAGCTTAAACTGGGACACACCAGTTAGAGGGTGCTCCTAAGGAGTGTCGATTTGTTTTTTTAATTAAAATTTCCATTTCCATTTCCAGAAGGATGAGATGAGATCAGATGAGTTTTTTCTTGTCAATTTCCTTAAACACTTGAGGGAAAAATAACTGAAACCGGAAATGGTGGCAATATCTGATTTGATATGCTTTGGATGCGGTGACAAGAGGGGATGTTGGGTTTGAGATTGAGTGCGATATACCCTTGAATGGGTTCAATCCCTTTATCTGTTGTTGCTTGTTTATAATTTCCTGGGAAAATCTCTTCAAGTATAAGGGGCACTGACTATAGAAATACTTTTCACACACTCAACCCATTTGGGGGGAATACATGTCGTAAGGACTTTTTTTGTATATGCTTGGGTTGAGGGCAACCGAAGTTGTAGCAATATTTGGAGCTGTCGCAGAAGTAAGATGGTATATATCTAGTGAATTCACGTTGTTTCTGTGTAAGGAAGTACAACGCAAGCTTTTTTTTTTAGCCCCAATGAATATTTTTCCAATTTCTAACCCCGTAAAATTCTGTGATTTATTAGAGACGCTATCATATGTATATAGTTCTGGAATATTGGTTTACGAAAGACCGTGGTTCAAAACTAAGTTTTCTAAATAACGCATTCTCGGGATGGACTTATAGGTACTGCAGTAGAAGATGAATATACATCCTCATCACTTTTACCCTATCTTAGAGAGGGAATTTAATTACAAGGTCAAATGCATAGCACGCTTAAGAAAAACCATCATAGCTCTTTGGAGTTGTTGCGAAATCAATCTCATTACTGACATTTTTTAGTCTTCAAAAAAATGTGGGCACAAATATTTTTGTTTATCTTTATTTAAAAAAAAATCATGAACAAAAATTCAGTTAAAAAAAACATAGGAAAAGCAGCACTCATTTGATTTAAAACCATACTCAACGAACATTTTTTGGAGTAGGTACATGCTACTTAAGATGTCAAGTTATAGGTACCTAGTTTGCCTTAGATTCGTGCTATGAGGCAGTCTTTAGATAAGTATTAGACATGCCGACATCATTATGACGCAAGTCCTAAATGTCACTATGAGGTGATCGCCTGTTCGCCTGTCAAGCGTCTGGTCAAGCTCGCTGTCGCAGCGTACTCTCACGAGAGGCACACGAGTGACAATATAAAGAGCGAATTTCTGTGACGTCAGCATGTCAAGACTTCTTGCCTCGAAAACTGACACGTGTAGCCTTAGCTTTATAATTTAGATTCGATAGTGGGTCCTACACCCGCGACCTTTCTAATTATCAGACGGGACACGGGACATTTTAAAATGAATAATTATTAATGATTGCCCTATATAAAAAATGTTGTGACATCTAAAGGGTATTTTTTTTAGAGGTACATATATACAACTTTAAGTTGGCACTACTATTTTCACTGGCGGCCATTTTGTCAACTGTCAAGCGATTTATTTTAAGTTTGGTTTCTCGTTTCAACATGAATGGACTTATGCTTGAACAACGCTTCCAAATTGTGCAAATTTATTTTGAAAATCATGGTTTTGTTCGAAATACGTATCGCGCTGTACGTTCATTTTAAGGTCATGCGATGAAGCTCACTTTTGGTTGAATGTATACGTCAATAAACAAAACTGCCGTATTTGGAGTGATAATAATCCTCAAGTGTATGTTGAGACACTGTTACATCCACAAAAACTGACTGTTTGGTGTGCTTTATGGGTAGGTGGAATAATTTGTCCGTACTTCTTTAAAAACGATACTGGCCAGAACGTTACAGTCAATGGTGGCCGCTATAGAGCCATGATTATATCTTTTTCGTTCATCAATTGAACAACCATGATGTGCAGGAGCTGTGGTTTCAACAAGACAGCGCAACATGTCACACAGCTAGTGCCACAATTGATTTATTGAAGGAAACGTTTGGTAACCGCATAGTTTCAAGTCGGGGATCCATGACTTGGTCTCCAAGATCTTGCGATTTAACGCCACTTGACTATTTTCTGTGGGGATATGTAAAGTCGCTAGTCCACGCCGATAAGCCCGCAACAATTGACCACTTGGAGGACAACATTTACCGCGTTATTGCCTATATACGGCCAAAAATGTTGGAAAACGTCATCGAAAATGGACCTCCTTATTAGACTACACGTGCGAGCCAGCCGTGGCGGTCATATGCCAGAAATCATATTTAAATTATAATGCCAGAAGATTATCTTTCGAATAAAGTAAATTTCATGTCAATTTAAAAAAATCGTCTTTGTTTTATTCCATTTCAAAGTTCTATGCCAATAAAAAAAAAACACGCTTTACATGTAAAGGAAACTAGATTTTTCCAGAAGGTATACTCCTGACCTAGATCTACTTTCATTCTTGGTAATGAACCCCCTTTCCGCGAAACTGAGAATGTAGGCAGCTTATTTATGTAAGTGAGACTCTTAATTCGAGGAATTTAAGAATTGTAATACGTTGAACTGCATACGTTTTATATCCACTTTTAGATATTTCCAAACATTTATTTTCATTTGGTTTCTGAAATTCAATCGAATTAAAAGTTCTTCGGACTCGAAAGATTCCCTGAAATTAAATACATTCTTAGGAAAGGGGATCATTTTAAATGAAAAGTAATTTTATGCTTAATTTGCTTTTGTAGTTGAATTGTGTGAATAATTTTTCTATGAAACTAGCGAATTTCCACTGGAATGGTATCATAGGTAGAATTAGTTTAACTTAAAGTAAACTCTTAAGGATTTAAGAAGTTAAGGCGATAACTTTTTTTAAGAGGAAGATAAAAGAAGCAGAATAAGCTATCGCGACAGCACTAATCTGCAACTCACGCATTTAACTAATGTCGATAGCTAATTTTCGATTAAAACCTTCAAAAGCTCGATAACTAGCAGTAATTTTGAAAACCATTTAAAGTGTTTAAAGCTCTGTTCATAAATACCTACTTAATAAATTAGGCTGCGTAGAGTTCTTTTAACTAAGGACTAGTAGAGTAGTAGAACAGTCACTTTTAATTTATAATGCGATTGCTTTGGCGTAATCCGGCATAAGCCAATATAAGTTTGCTGGTTGCAATGAAATTTTATGTGGTCGGCATAATATGTTTTTCCCAGTTTAACCATTTGATTGAAATTAAGCTGATATTTTTTATTTTTTGACATAAGTCTATATAATCCCAATGTGGTTGACCCGTTTATTTCAATTTCAACGTTCCTTTTTACAATTGCAGACAAAACTCCACAAAACACAAAGTTATTGAAAAGAGTGTTTAGTAAATGAAATGTTGCATATATGCAAAGAAACAAAGTGAACTACAGCTGTTTTTACAACTTTTATAAGTAAAATTTGCAAATTATTAAATTTGAATGTGTGGGGGAACATAATTTTCTTCGCGAGAGGTAAATTTACTTAGGTAGTATGGGAATTATTAATCAAGAAACCAGCTGTCAGATTCAGAAAATGTAAGCAAAATAAAAAAGGCTATTGAAAAGTTTTTTTATTTAATATAAATGTCGCTTAATAAATTCCAACTGCGGAAACAAAATATATTTCAATTTCTTATAACTCAACAATTAAAGTGTCAAAAAAGAGATTTATTACAGCATTTATTCTTTACAAAAACACTAGAAGAGTTCTCGGACGGGTAAGCCTTTTTTCTTACATAAATTAATGAGTTATACCTAGCGATCTTCAAAAGTCAAAAAGAGGAGCTGGCATCTCCAATTATTTTTATGACAGTAAAAATTCTTAATAATGTTTGACAAACATTTCCATGTGATCGCGGTGCATAGTGATAATCACCATTAATTTCTCTTCCAATGTTAGCACCCCTTAAAAGTAATAAAACTCCAAACTAAAATTTAAAAATTCTAGGAAGAGAAATATTTCCCCAATTTCCAACCATCAAAGCAGGTAGTCGAACATGCATTTTATGACGCAATCTCTTGTAATTAAGTCAAGCCAATTCTTGGGCTATTTCTTCACATATAAGGACCTTGCAATAAAACATCAAGCAGGTAGTTGACAATCCGCGTATCGATGCAAATCTCTTTCCTACATAAAAGGTGTTAGAATTTCCAAGTTGAGATTATTCTGAAATCAGTCAGCAAAGAAAGCGCATCAACCATGACCACATCCTCAAATCCCATCGAAGGATCTCATGGTGAGTTGATAAATTTTGATCAATGACTCGATTTATTTATTATGAATTTAAATAATTTACTTAATTGTTTTGTTAACATCTTTTACCTTTGCTTAATTACAGTTCCCTATATATGTAGTGGACATTCTCGGCGTGAAATCGAAGCCGCATTGGGTCTCCTGATGTTGAGCCAAGTAAGAATTGATCCACCTCAACCTAGTCGCCCAAGTACACCAATTGGAAGGCCTTTTAAATCCAAGTCAGTACTAACGACATCGTGCCGCAATCTGTTGAAGGAATTCCTTAAGGAAACTTGAGCATACGCAACGCAACGACTTTTGACACATTACCGCGCACCCCAGTCACTGTAGTAATTTTATTACAATCTCCATAATAACAAACGAAAAACACCAGCAACATAAAATAACTGTGAATAAAATAAGAAAAAATAACAAAAATATAAGTACAACCAAATTGAAATGAATAACTTTTTATATTCTTACATCAAATTTATCACTTATTTAGTAAATTACCAAAGGACCGTAAGTACGTTTACTCGATGAAAAACTATCTAACACTTTTACTGCTCTTAGAGCACTGTTCGTTGGGTACAAAAATACAAAAATCAATCATGCTTATTTTGACATTCGAACGAATAGCCAATTCATACGAATGTCTCTATTTGTTCGAATGAACTTGTGTGTATTTTAATAGACATTCGTTAGAATTGGCTATTCGTTCGAATGTCAAAATAAGCATGAATAGTTTTTAGATTTCAGAGCACGTTTGCGAATCTAGATTTTTACTGAGATTTGCTTCAGATTTACCAATGCAGTGCGTTCGAATTTGAAAGGTACATTAATCGCACCAATATCAACACAAAAAAGAGCAAGTGACGTTTAAATGTTCGCTTAGGCACACGAAATCTGAAGAAGCCTAATCGAATAACACACATTAAGATAACCAGATTTTTGAATTTGTCCAATTTCTTGACTGCGTACTTAGTTGAAATTTCAATTGTGACTCATGTAGGTAGTAGCAGCGGCGTTAACAACTAATCTAGATTTTGTTTTCAGGGAAAATCTAGTCCAACACATTAAGACGGCTGAGCTTTTGAATGCTGAATTTACTTCTTAGGCTTTTACTTAATATGCTTTTGTGCAATCGGTTGCACATTATTTCCACCTACCCTCGGGTAAAAAAAAAAAACTTATTTCAATCTGACATTTTTCTTGTTGTGTACTGGTTTTTGAGCGCAATTCTTAAAAAAAATTCCCGGACCTAGTGCACTAGAAGTGCAACTTTTTTCGTTGCATATTCCATGAGCAGCGTAAAATCTGAGATCTGAAAAAGATTTCTGGTGGTCCCAATGGAAAACGACGTAAGTCACTGCGGAAGTACTACTTCAAAATTATGTAGGCATGAATACCAGACTTGATGAGACATTTTGACGTATCTCGATGACAGCTTTTGTCTTCGTAAAAATTCGGATCCGTATAAGCAACCTCGATTCAAATACTAAGCATTCAATAAATAAAATATAGAAATATATAAATACTTGCAAAAATCACCACTGAGAGCTCATCGCGTTCTTTTTGTAGGTTATGTCAATTCATTTATCATATTTTTTTATGAAGATATATGTAGGTAGTCGTGGTCTTTTGAGTTCCATAATTATGCTCCAAGAATCACATTAGATTAAATAGCGCGTCACTTTATTTTGAATCGTTTGTGACATCTATTGGTAAGGTAGTGTTCTTGTCAAGTTAAGCGCGGAACTTGCGATAAGTGGGCGCCGCCATGTTGGTGGCAATCAGGGTCTATGCTTTTCATGCAACACCCATTGACTTACATAATGTACAAGGTGCATTGTGTTTTTTTTACGTCACAACAAACTGCATAATATGACCTAAACTAATTGCATTTTTCTCGCTGACAGCCATTCAAGTTTAAGTCACCATCCACTGCATACAAAAATAACGTTTTATTCACTGAACGCCGATTACGTCTCACCATTTTGTACAAATATTCAACCAAGACGCTTCGCGGCAAGTGCACACATTGTGCCGCGTGAAGTGTGAGCTTTGCGAGAGAATGTACGTGGTGAAACATACTTGCTTTGAACCGAGAGTAACATAAATACCACAAGAGATTTGTGCCACAACTTGAGCAGATATAACACTGAATTCTCGGAGGAATCTGATGAAATCCAAATCCTTGGGAGGACTCTCACAACCACAACTGAAAACGCGCCATCCAAAGTGCACTCTATTCGCGCTGAAGAACGCTAAAATAAACATCCTTTAGTGCGGCTTATTTAAATAGTTGGTTTATCTGTGTGACTACTTTGACGACAAGTAGATACGAGGACGAGTACGAGTATACCAGGACGAGTACTC
Organism: Cheilosia urbana; assembly: GCA_946477585.1. NCBI lineage: Eukaryota > Metazoa > Arthropoda > Insecta > Diptera > Syrphidae > Cheilosia > Cheilosia urbana. The sequence continues at coordinate 8,223,222 of OX297854.1, read as the reverse complement.
GTTGAGATTCAAAGGCAAGTCGAGAGCGTGCTTTTCTCTTGTTTCGCGTGAAATTCATTTTCACTTGTGTGCAGTGTGCCATTGCATTGAAGGCTTGGAGCTGGAAGTCGTGATCGTCAAGCTTACACCAAATTGGGTGAAGGGAATTTATGTTCACTTCAAAAGCTTTGTTTGACCAACAATTTTTATCGCTAGCTGAACGCGTTTTTCATGCCATTAAGTTTCTTTACATTGCTATTCATTCGTAAGGGTGGGTGCGACTTTCGTTTTTGAAATTTATAAACATGTCGCATATAAATTATCGTTGAAGTAGAAGCGAACGATTTATGTCGCGGTGGTTTGTATGTTTCGGTTTTAAGATAACAGGACACGGGAGGTTGATTAATTGTTATAGTGAGTGCATGTCCATACGGCTCCGAATCGTATACATGTCTTCTGACTAAGTTGGCTGAGTGCGAAGTATTGAAAAACAAAAGTGGACCCGTCAAAAATGGATTTAAAAAGATAGCGTTTTCTGACATTTGTAGTTTCTCAATTGGTTGCACTGTAACCAGAGAATCAGCATGTTCAATATCCATATGCAATTTATTTAAATTTGGATATGACATTTCTGTCATTTTTAATAACTCAAATTTTGTCGTTGGCTTCGGGCAATAATTATCTCGAATATAGCTCAAAGCGGTATCAAACGCGGTTTGGGATTAACCATTGTGTCATAAATTTGACGAGATTTTGATCAATTTGCCATTTTAAGATTTGCCTTTGACATAAGTATGTTGTCAACCACAAAACGCTTCTGAAAAAAAGGTGTTCAAGTATCTAGTTAACTAAGTCTGACAGCAAGCTGACTTATTGATGTGTTTCAGTTTAAATTGGCCTATATCGGTCACATATACCTACAGCTTTTTCAGTTGACGTTTATAGAGGGGTGGCGGGTGAATCTAGCCAAGAAGTTCGTAACCGAGTACTAAGTTGACAGTTCGCACAAATGTGGCTCACGTGAAATTACCGGTAAATCTAGCTTTTGCGTGTTGAAAAATAACCTGGCAACAACGTGCATGTTCTTATTCCTTCTCATCTTTCGTATTTTCTTATTCTTGTCATTCCTTTTATTCTTCTATTGTATTATATTCTTTTTTTCATTCTCCTAATAAATCTTGAATTGAACAGTCGTTCGTTGCATTGTCTATATTTTTATCAGGTTATGGGCCCAGGGAAAACAAGCCTAATTTAAAAAAAAAAAAAAAAAAAAAAAAATATTAATTATTATCAGCATGGCATCGTTATATACAATCGACAAACTCGATGAATCGAACTTTGAGACTTGGTCAGTACAAATGCGCAGTGTCTTGGTACATGGTGGTGTTTGGAAGGTGGTGAGTGATAAGCGGGAAGTAAAGCCGGAAGAGGCTGCAGCTTGGACCACGAACGATGAGAAGGCTTTAGCCACAATAGTGCTCAGCGTTAAACCAACACAGCTCAACTACATCAAGAACTGCAAAACATCCGCAGAGGCGTGGGAGAAGTTAATGGAAGTGTACAAGCCAAAGGGTCCGGTGCAAAAAGTTACTCTGTACAAACAGTTACTGAATATACGAATGCAAGATCACGACAATATGGTGGATTTCATCAATTCTTTCACTGGAATGTCAGAAAGGCTGGCAGAAATTGGAATCACACTACAAGATGAGTTGTTAAGTATAATTCTCCTGTCAAGTTTACCTAAATCTTTTGAAAATTTTGTGATAGCTATGGAGACGCGAGATAATTTGCCAACATATAGCGCATTGAAATTGAAACTTCTAGAAGAAGGACAGAGGCGCAAACAGCAAACCGATCCGTTAGATGACGACAACACACAGCAAGCCTTCAATGTGCGGTCAAACCACAAGCAGACACACAAAAAGGAGATGAAAAAATTTAACGGCAAGTGCTACGCATGTGGCAAGCGAGGGCATTTTGCGAATAAATGCAGGGAGAAACAAAAATACAGTGAATCAGCAATGGGTATTGTAGCTATGACAGGTGAAGACACAGTCAACGAACTAAGCTGGTACATAGACAGTGGAGCGACGTCACATATGAGTAATAACAGACAGTTGTTCGTGCGGTATGAAGAGTATCGAGAAAAAATTTGGTTAGCAGCGAATGCATCAGTTCTTGCAGTAGGCAAAGGCGACGTATTATTACGTACGAAAGACAGAAATGTTCGTTTGAGAAATGTTTTGTATTCGCCTGAGCTTAAAGCGAATTTCATTTCTATAAGCAAAGTAGTCGAAAATGGCATGACAGTAAACTTCAAAGGTGAGCGCGCTTGGATAACGGATAAACAGGGCAATGCTATTCTGAAAGCAGCTAAGAAACACAATTTGTTTGTGGTGGAGTTGAAATCAGAGTCCTTGTTTGCGGTGAGTAACAACGAAATTTGGCACGGCAGATATGGTCACTTAAATTATAAGAGTCTTCGTGAGTTAGACCAGAATAGTATGGTACGCGGTATGAAATTGGATGGGAAAAATGATCAGGAGAATTGCAATATTTGTATGTTGGGAAAAATACATGCATAGCCTTTTCCACAAACTTCCGAACGTCGATCAACGAAACTGTTGGAGCTTATTCACACAGATGTGTGCGGACCTGTAAACATAAAATCAATTGGCGGTGCTCGATATTTCTTGACGTTCATAGATGATAAGTCCAGATTTATTTTCGTTTACATCCTAAAGGCTAAAGACGAGGTACTGGATAAATTCAAAGACTTTAAGATGTATGTCGAACGTCAGACAGGTTGCAAAATAAAGGCACTACGTAGTGATAATGGCAGGGAATACATCAACAACGAATTCGAGGCAATTTTGAAGCAGCACGGTATACGGCGTGAATTAACAGTGCCACATACACCACAGCAGAACGGTGTGGCGGAAAGGGCGAACCGAACATTGGTGGAGATGGCTCGGTGCATGCTGTTGCACGCAGGTTTACATCAAAATTTGTGGGCAGAAGCCATATCAACGGCAGCATACCTACGCAATAGATGCCCTACGAAGTTTTTAACAAAGAAAACACCATATGAAAGCCTGAACTCAGCGTTACCTCTGAAAATTTTCAAAAAGAGTCCAAAAAAGAGTCCCGACAGAAAAAAGGAGTCCCATAGTAATACCTCTGAAAATTTGTATAAAGAGTCAAAAAAGAGTCCCATTTCGATCTAGGCTTTCTTAATGCGCGCTCAGTGGACTTCCACCTTCGAGTTTGAATACCCTCATTATGATAACAAAAAACGCCATTATTTTTATACGTAACCTATAATTATATTGCAAATTCAGGTAAAGAAGTTTATAAATAGTACAAACAAAAATCAGTTCATTTAAAATAAATAAATAAATTAAGTAGCCAGCTGTCTGTTCTTAGTTAACTTATATTAACTTATACTTATAATTTAATTCATTAATTCATAAACAATCATCGTTTAAAGTAAAAAAAAAGAGACTCAAAAAAAATAAAATAATAAAATAATATTTTCAGGTAACACAAAAAAATAAATAAATATCTTACACATTAGTTATTAGGAATTCTTTTCCTGTACTGCTGAATTAAATTCGAGCCAGGAACCCAGTCTTCTATTTGCTTATTTTCTAGTAAGTTGAGTACCGAAAACCTTAAGTCGGTTGATAAGTTTATTTTTGGTCAAAGCCAATTTTGACAATACCGTCTCAGCACACGCGCTACTATGGGGCAATGTTAAAATTTTGATTACAAAATCGTACAAATTTTTGAACAAATCAACGACCAAAACAACGACAACGCAGAAATATAATCCATTCAATGCAATAATTTCCAGTTTCCATTTCTCATTTCCATATCCATAATGTTTCATGCATTTTGTCTTTGTAATTTGTAATTTCACACATATCGTAGAATGTAGGTTTTCTTGCACAAAGCCATTGACAAAATGAATGAAGCTATCCAAATACAAGTACATAGGTAGTCAAATAAATTTTACAAAATGACTCTACGAATGGGGCATCATTTTATGATTAAGTTACAGAAAAGGAGTCCGATTTCACTGATTTTCAAAAAGATGAGTCCTGGAGTCCGGGCGTTCAAAAAGAGTCAAAAGGACGCTAAAGCGTCCCCAAAGGTAACGCTGCCTGAACTACATCGAAACAAAAGTGGGAAAAAGTACAAAAAAGTGGAAAAAATCGGATGTACTCTTCCATCATTTATACAATACTGTATATTTTTTCTCAATTTAAAATGTTCACTTTGTGGAAAGCTCGAGCATGTTCCAGCTTTCACTTTTTGCAAAGCCCTAGAAACAAACACATTCAAGGAATTTGTTCCGGACTTTCCGCTAGATCACGTTTTCATCGCATAATTCCTATCAGTTTTGCAAGGAAAAGTTCTTTCTGCACTTCACTTGGCTAAATTTGTTTATTATTGCTTCCGGACATTTTAAATGCAAACTAAAAAAGCTCTGAGCTTTCATAGTTCAGACTTTTCTCATAGATGTCATATAAATATGCGTGTGTTTTCGGTGACTTTCGAGGTGTTCACTTTTTTGTACTTTTTCATACTTTTGTTTCGATGTAGTTCAGGCTGAAGTCTGGCACAACAAAACACCAGTGGTAAGTCATCTAAAAACGTTTGGTGCAGTTGCAGTGGCTTTAAATAAATCACATCGCGGTAAATTTGAAGCCAAAGGTAAACAGTATATAATGGTTGGATTTTCAAGAGAATGTAAGGGATACCGTCTGTATGATAAGGAAACGCACAAAGTAGTAATAAAACGGGATGTATTTTTCAACGAAAATTTTGTGAAACAAAACAATATTCGAGACAGCGAAAAAATTGATACGATGCAGTTCATTATCTACGGCGAAGATCATGGACAGCGAGAGGATGTATCACCCGTGTCTGATAATGCAGAACCAGCGAGCAACGATTCCCCGTACGACACTCCCGGTGAGGATAGTGAATCTGATGATGGGATTGACAATATGGAGGTGCTATTGGAAAATAATTCTACACCGGAGGTGTGCACGATGGATGAGCCGAAAATTCTTCCCAACGGCATGCATTTGCGTCCAGCAAAGCAACGTAATATAATAAATAACGCAGTACACGAAAATATACCTCAAGATGTTGACGAAGCACTTTCAAGTGAGAAGCACGATCAATGGAAGAAGGCCATGGATGTTGAATTTTCCGCACTAAATAAAAACAAGACCTGGGAATTAGTCGATCTACCACCAAACAAGAAGGCGATCAAAAGCAAATGGGTCTTTGCATTAAAAAGAAATAAGAATGGAGAAATAGAACGCTACAAGGCAAGGCTCGTGGCCAAAGGGTGTGAACAGCGATTTGGTGTAGATTATACAGAGACTTTCTCTCCAGTTGTACGCTATGCTACAATAAGAATGTTATTAGCGATTGCCGTTGAAGAGAAAATGCATCTACATCAAATGGATGTCAGTACAGCTTATCTGAACAGCGAATTGGAAGACGACATTTACATGCAGCAACCAGAATGCTTTGTCAACGAGAGGCAGCCAAGAAAAGTTTTGAAATTGCGAAAGGCAATTTACGGATTGAAGCAATCCGGAAGACAATGGAACTTCAAACTCGATAAGGTGCTGAAGCAAATCGGATTTTTATCGTGCGAGAGTGAACCATGCCTGTACAAAATGAAATCAGGCAACGAACTAGTTTTGATGGCGGTCTATGTGGATGATATTATCATCGCATGCAGAGATAAATCTGAACTGTTAAAGGTAAAACAACGCATCGCAGAACAATTTGACGTGGTTGATAAAGGCACATTACAACACTTTCTTGGAATGGAGATTGAGCGGGAAGGCGAAGTTGGCTCTATTACTTTGAGTCAAACTCGTTACATAAAAGACATGCTCACTCACTATGGCATGGATAACTGCAAAAGTGTGTCCGTTCCTCTTGAACCCGGTTATCAAGTTGCATGCCATAAACAGTGTCGAAAAGCAGATATTACGCAGTATCAATCGCTAATTGGGGCACTTATGCACCTAAGTATAACGACGAGGCCGGATATAATGCATTCTGTCTCCAAGCTGGCACAGAGGAATAAAGATCCACATGCTGAACACATGACAGCAGCAAAGCACATACTGCGGTATTTGGTAGGTAGTATTAATCTGAAACTTAATTATCGTGCAGGTAATAAACGCGTGGAAGGTTTTGTTGACGCTGATTGGGGGAGCGACGCTCAAGATCGTAAATCCTACACTGGCTTTGTATTCTTGTACGGGAACTGTACAATTTCCTGGGAGTCCAAGAAGCAGAATACGATTGCGTTGAGCAGCACCGAAGCTGAATATGTGGCAGCATCAAATGCAGCCAAAGAGGCAATTTACTTGCGACGATTATTGAAGGAGGTTGGTTTTTGGAAGCATAACCCAATTGTTCTCAACGTGGATAATCAAGGCGCGCAGAAGCTGGCAACAAACCCAGTTTATCATAACCGTACGAAACACATAGACGTACGATATCATCACATACGAGAGGTAGTAAAGAACGGCGAAATTGAATTGAAGTATTGTCCAACTGAAGAGATGACGGCCGACGTTTTCACTAAAAACTTATCAAAAGTTAAACACTTAAAATTTGTTAGTCAAATGAACATGTCATGAATTTTAATTTGTAAAAGGACATTCACGTTGAGGAGGAGTGTTGAAAAATAACCTGGCAACAACGTGCATGTTCTTATTCCTTCTCATCTTTCGTATTTTCTTATTCTTGTCATTCCTTTTATTCTTCTATTGTATTATATTCTTTTTTTCATTCTCCTAATAAATCTTGAATTGAACAGTCGTTCGTTGCATTGTCTATATTTTTATCATTGCGTTTAAAGTACATCTAGTCCAGAAAAATCTGTTCGATTATTTAAACAAGGTTTTTCACTGTGCTCAATATAAATACTAACACAGTAAGCGCACAGTGTAATGCACTGATATATATCACTTATATTATTTTCTACAATTGTGAATATAAAACAACAACGCATTATCAAATCATGACATACAATCGCTCAAGTGCACTTAAATGCAACCGGAAAATTGCCATTTGTGTAAGTCTTCGAAACTCATCGAAAAATAATTTCCAAAAACATTTGACATGTCTACAAGCTTGACAGCGCTGATCGTTTGGTTATTTGACAGATGCTAGAACATTTCCGTTTGTAGATGGGCTATCTATTTGTTTCAAACGTCAAAAATGTTTGTAGGACAACCAAATTTAAAATGGCCAGGATATAGTTTTTTTGTTCGTAAACAAACAAACAGCATTTAATCTCCACAACTTTTAATATTCATCTTTTACAAAATACATTTGATAAATACCTACTTAATTTCTGTTGCTTAATGTTTCTTTGTCTTTGCACTTTATTTTAATCTTTTTAACAATTTCTGAACAAAATTGTACTCCAGCCCACTCATATACTAAAATCTGTTTGTTATCTAAGCTGTCACTTGTTTTTTTCTTCTTCTTATTTGCAATTACCGTTATCTTGAACTTCTCTATCTGGTCGTTTGCCTGTGGATTTTTATATCGATAATAGCCCTAATTCTTAAATGTATTTATAAAAGCTTAGGATGACAGCAACGAAAGTATCGATAACAATTAATGACAACAAACAGCGTTGTGTCAAATTATCGGCATTATCGGCGAAACCAAGTTATAACGCCTTCGCATGAAAAATGTTTTCAATTTATTTCGCGTTCCTTCCCTAATGACAATAATGCTTTGCCAAAAATTACTCCGCCGTAACACGTATCGAATTTTAAATTGATAGCACGTCAGATGATGTAATTGTCATTAACCACTTCGAAACGTGATAGAGAGTTTCATTGTCCTGCTTGTGAATTCTGTCGGCACCTACACAACGAATTAATTTTTATTCCCAACTTTAGTCAACTGTTGTTGCTATCACTTATGTACTGCCGCCCTTACACAGATAGAAACATACATACCTACAGCGCGTTATTTTAATTTGCGTAGCCATTTTGACAAATCCATTTGAATAGTACTAATGACAAAGTATTACGTGCACCTTGGTGTAATCGTCAGTTGTTGCAGAAAAAGAGTACTGACAGAGGAGTCACTTGGATCAACTTTTGTATGCAAAGGTTGTTGTAGTCCATTGGGCATAATCAAATTCAGGAGTTATTGGGAATTTGAAATGAAGACGAATGAGGTTTTGTCGTTACATTTGGAATACATCTGTGAATAGATAATTATTGGAAGAAATTATTCGTTTATTGTTTAAATATGCAAGATGGAAGTTTGTTTATTAAAGAACCTGAAAGTCAATGAAGTTTTTATAAGTTGCTAAGTCGCTACAGCATACTTTGTGCGAGCGTTTTACAGCCGGTATTATATATACGGTGACCATATTTCAGAATTCCAAATAATGAAGAACAGAAAAAGAATCAACTTTAAACAGAATTTTCAATTATTTCATTCCTTATTTTATTTAATAAAAAATGGTACTTTATAAAAAAACGTATACCACATTTTTCTGTACTAGATTACTTGGCTGTTGTTAGGCCACGTTATCATTATCATTTGTTTATTTCGTTTTCTTAATGATTTCGTTATTTTTTTTTAAGGAATTTTAATGAAATAAAGAACAAATAATGGAAAAATTCTAAAATACAGGACATATATGTTTTTTTATGCAAAATAATTCATAATGAACATCGCCTTCAAATACAGAACTTTTCATTGTTATAATGAACGGATGGTCAGCTTAATTTTAAACGGCTTTTGCACAACAGATGGCGTGCATATTTTGATGATATTTTAAATGTTCAACTGGCATCAAAATTTAGTGAAAATTAGTTTAATCAACACATTGGCTCCAACAAAATTCACATTCAAAGATGTATTCTGCATGGTTTTTCACTCGTTCACTTGTCTATGCGTCCTTTTTAGTTTGCAAACAGTTTAAACATAAAATATACCCCTTTGCATCGGTTTAACCAGTGTGACCAATTCAATATTTGACATCATGTGATGTTAGGTTCAGCAATATAGTTTTTTTTTTTAGTTTGTTCACAAAAATAACATTAAATAAAATTCACTTCGTGACGCTACGGAGCTTCCACACCGGATGGAACAAAACGCCTTAGACAAACAAAACCGTTTTTCGGGATGTTTTTGAAATTTAAAAAATCACATTTAAATACGGGTGCCCACACTGAATAAGGCAAGAAAAGCAAGAAAAGAAAATAAAGCGTTTTGTTCCAAATAGTGTGGAAGCTCCCTAAGTATTACATTAAAAAAAAAAACACTTTAATTCAATTAAGTTCAGTATTTGTTTCTGTTAAATAAGAATAAACATTATTATTTTTTATATTAAAAGAAATTAATATTGTTGGGCTTTGTTTAAGCCTCTTCAAAAACATCGAACATATACATATCTCTTTCTTCTTCAGGTGGATAATAACATTTTGTTACTCTGACTTCTTTTATGATTTTTCAGGAATGGTAAAGCTGTGACAACACACTTTTGACAATAAGAATACTGCTAAGCATGTCTATTTTCATTCTATTCCTCCGTTGATCTTTCACCAAATTCATGAAGCTAAAAACTCTTTCAGCAGCAGTATTAGAATGAATTCGTTGAATGGCTGTGTTCACTGTCAACAAATGAGAATTGTAATAGCTTGTTCTTTGTTCACACTAAGGTTCGTCTGCTTTGATTTTTTTAAATTATTTTTATTCATAATTTGGCTAAATAAAAATCCTGCAAATTCTTCCTGATACAGCATGAAATTATGCCAAAAATGTGCTTGCTAAAAATAAAATAGTCCTGCTAAATTAAGCAGGAAATGTGCTAAACTAGCTGAACCCCTCCGGCTTCGTCAGGCACTGATAGAATTTCAGGGTTTTATATATATATTTTTTTTATTTTTTTGGCCTACCAATTGATCTCCGTACCAAATTACCGACATTTAAAAAAAATTAACTAAATTGGTTGAAAATTACGGGCGACAGAGGGAAACATAAGCTTTTTGCCATTCTGTTTTATATATTATATAGAGATTGGTCACACTGCGTGTAAGTGTACCCGATGACGAGACACAAAGCAAAATAAATACTGCCTCACAATTCATTGGACTCCACTTTGAATTATGAGCGGTTCCGTAAAGACTACCGATCCCCATTTGATTTAAAACAACAGCTACTCTATATCCCAAAGGCAATGAAAAAACAACAAGCACAAACAATATTCATACTTGCGAAAGGATAAAAAAAGAACCCATTACCACCCCATTCATAACAAAGGATACCCAGGCACAGGCTTTATACTCGAAACGTTCTATATGGCCATCTGTCCATATGTTGAAGCCGCCGTCGCCGCCGCTGACAGTATGGATGGTACTTTACTATCGGATAGGCCATGTGAATAGAGGTAGAAAAAAAAGCTGGAGGAACAGGAACAGGAGGAATAAAAAGAGGATTAATATGATGAAAGCCCTCGTTGGTCGCGCGATGGTTATCTGTCAATATGTGAATCTGATTGATGATGTGAGGATGTGTCGTCTGAAGCAGGGTTACCATGTGCCCGCAACAGTTGTGTCAATTGGAAATAGATTGTATCTGGCTGCGACGCATTAGCTGAACTTATTATTGCTACTTTGTCCACATGAGAGTTGGTGGTCCTTATTTTCAAGAAAAAAAAAAAAAAAAAAAAAAAACACGACAATAGCAGACGAGGGTTGCCTAAAGCGCCATCTATATAATGAGAAAACACCTGCAGCGAACACCATTCTGTCAGGCACATTTTTTACTCTTCTTCAAGCGAAGCATCGCAGAATTAAGGAAATTTCATAGGCGGTTATTATCTTGTAGAAAGGATGGTTTCGAAGAGCAGCTCTACCAGACTTTTAGTCCTCTTCTGGAGGAAGAATTGGCGGAATTGAATATGTAGTTATTTTTGCCGGCCTTTTCCAGGAAAACTTCCATCACCAGATGCCAAAGGGTCTTTGGTAAAATTAGCGAATATTATTTATTTCCACCGCACTTACTTTAAATAAAAAAGGAGTCTAACTTTAGACGCACATTTAAAATACTCATCATTGTCCCTTAAGTCACACTACTTTAAAAGTTTCATTTCCAAGTGTGCTCTAAACCTCGTTGCTTGACTTTACAAGCTCTGACTAATTTTCAGTCTGTAGTATGGTGGCTTGAATAAGTAACATTTGGCAGCCCTACATGTGTTCCACTGGCCACTGCCATTTATCATCGACGACACGAAACGTTGTATGCGGATGCTGAGGTATTGATGCGCTTCCCAAAGAGTATACCCACTGCAGTTGTACTAGAGGGTGGCAAATATTTCCCTAGGACAACTACACGCGAATGAAAAAATATTTTCCGCTTAGAGGTCGCATGGAGTAGTTTTTCATTTACCCGCCCTCACCGAGCTGCTCTAAGGGCTGGTGTCTTTTAGAGAGCGATTCCGGATTAATACTCTGCAAATGGAAAACAGGAAAATATTTGCACACATTGTGTTACGTATACGCACGGTTGTCCGCGACGACAACGGCGGCGTCCCTATCAAATAGCACTTGGCACAAATGCATTTTAATGGCAGCGCATATATACATACATATACCGCACCAATGTGACGATCTTGATTTATGACAACGCAAATCGTCAAGCTTCTTTTGATGGGCGCCCTTAGGATTTTATTTCGATCTAGGAAAAGGTGCACCTCACAGACGCAGCTAACCACAATAAAAATAAGTAACGAATGCTTAAGGAAAATGTTTGTATATAAATCCTTTAAGGGGAGGTATTTAATAAGAGCTCAAGCTATAGCTACGCACTTTCGCAAATGTCCAATAAAACGCGGTTTGGTTTTAATACTGCCGTGCTGGGTTTTTTCCTCTTTCAATTTCGGTGAGAACTTCTCCACAATGACACTTGCCGCCACAGAACAGTACGAGTATCCTCATTCTTGTCACCATAGTCGTCATCATCATCATCGTCGAAATCATTTGCTGCTGCCAGCAATAGTAGAATAACCCAAAGCACACCCAGAAACGCCACCTACATAGCATCAGTTTTGATATGAATCCGATTGGAGATGTCTATTTGGAAAAAAAAGAACCTCAGGATAACCTGACAAGGCCATAAAAATTTCATGAAAGTAAGGAATCCACTTCGAAAAAACCTGTAAACTAAAAAATGAAACTCATACAGTGGGGAGGAGAAGTTTAGTTCTAAATCTGGTGGATCTTCTAATCCTAAAAGAAACAAGTAAGTGAGAGACAAATGGGAACACTGGGAGTGTAACTCTTTTTTAAGCTAAGCCGCCGGAAATGGGTTATCCTCTCCCTGGTAAAATAAAGTAAATAGTTGGCGCAACAGGTCCGGAGGGACCCTAGGCCTAGCTTCTCGCAGCCATTCGTTTTGTGTGAGTTTTTTCTTTTTGGAATGAATGGAAGGGATCTACAATTTTATGCCGACTCCAAACGGCTAATTGAGAAGCTCTTTCAAGACAGTTATACTCTCGGAAGTGTGTCAGACGTTCGCGAGAGTTGGCGCAGGAGAAAAAACCCTAAGTTGTGTTGTGTATGAATAGTCTTTTAACTCTCTGTACACACACAAAGAAATGGGAAACAGGTCTATGCTTATGTCACACAGAGTTTAGTTTCTAAGTTATGTGATACTTGTTAAGTTAGTCATTTAAGTGATTCTGTAAAATAAAGAACTGGATTGAAACAACAATTGGCGACGAGGATGGGACACTGGATCGTTCATAACTATTATTAGTGAAACTATATATATGAGATATTTTTCACATAAGGCGTTAGAATCTCAGAGTAAAACTATATTTTCATTTTCAGGAGACGTAATTGATGTGGTAGGAAGCTTTTGGGCAGGAGTGCAATATGATGGTGCATGTTATGATCTCAATTTGGTGGTTGTTAAAACAAAGCTTAAAGCTGCATGTTTATTGGGAAGAGACTGGTTAGATGTTTTGCAACCAGAATGGAGGACCTTGCTTGTAAAAAGTCCAAGTAAATGGAACAAAGGTAAATTAGAGTCTATTGCATGTGCGAGAAGTGGAGAGGAAATTAATATAACCTTATTAAATGCCATAAAAGACAGATTCCCAAACGTTTTTAATCAAGAAATTAATACGCCTATAGTGGGTTTTGAGGCAGACATTAATCTATCGAAAATGCATGCCGATGCACGGCCTATATTTTGTAAATCGTATAACATACCGTATAAATTCCGAGATCAATTTAATGAAGAAATAGATAAGTTGGTGAATCAAAATATTTTAGTGCCTGTAAGGACGGCCCGGTGGGCTTCTCCCTTGTTTGCCGTTCCGAAATCAAACGGACAAATTAGATTATGCGTTGATCTAAAGAAAACAATAAACAAATTCATTGATATAGAGGAATATCCCCTACCCTTACCGGAAGATTTGTTCGCGAATTTGGCAGGATATAAGTATTTTTGTGTGATTGATTGTGTAGGCGCGTACTTGCAAGTTTTGGTTGAAGAAAAATCTCGAGAGTTTTTAACTGTTAATACTCCAAAAGGGTTGTTTCAATACACGCGTCTAGTTTTTGGGCTAAGTAGCAGTCCAGCAATTTGGCAATCTATCATTGATAGAATTTTATTAGGTACCCAAGCTTTTGCATATCTGGACGATATACTTATAGGAGGAAACAGTTACGAAGAGTGTGAAAGTCGGTTATTTGAGGTATTAGAAAAGCTTAATCAGCACAATGTACGGATAAATTTAACTAAATGTAAGTTTTTGGTTACCGAAGTTCAATATTTAGGGCATATTATTAGCAATGGTACTATTCGTCCATTGCCGGATAAGATGATAGCCATCGAAAATGCTCCCGAACCAAAAAATATCACGGAGTTGCAGGCATACTTAGGATTGCTAAATTATTACTCCCAATTTTTACCTAATGTTTCGTCACAGTTAAAAAGCCTTTATGATCTGTTGAGAAAGAATCAGCAATTTAAATGGACTTCGATAGAGCAGAAATCGTTTGAGGAAAGCAAGAAGTTGTTGAAGAATAATTGTGTACTGGAATTGTACGATCCTAAGAAACCAATATTAATTGCTACAGATGCCAGCCCGTACGGCATTGGGGCAGTAATGAGTCACTTGGTTAACGGAACCGAAAAACCAATTCGATTCGTGTCTCGATCATTAACTGCAGCTCAAAAGAATTGGAGTCAACTTCATAGGGAAGCGTTTGCCATAATTTTCGCGTTGGAACACTTCCATAAATATATATATGGACATAATTTCACATTATATACTGATAACCAAGCGATCTCAGAAATTTTTAACCCATCGAAGAGTACAAGCGGAGTCGCAGCCGCACGTTTACAAAGATATGCAGTTAAGCTGAATATGTATCAGTATCGAATTGTTCATAGAAGATCGGCGGCAATGGGACATGTAGACGCGCTCTCGCGTTTACCATTACCTATAATTGAAAACAATATTCAAGAGGATTGCGTTAATTTTCTCTCTCTCTCTTCGGAAATGCCAATAGACATGGAACAGATAAGGGTAGAAACAAAAGCTGACGTGGAATTGAGGGAAGTACTAACTTTTCCAAAGGAAGGAAAAAAACATTTTTTGAAAAGAAATTATAATGAATTTGTTGATAGAACTGAAATTGTTAAGTCAGGTAGACAAAAGAGAAAAAGAAGCGAAAATGAAATAGAGAAATGTGAACATTTTTGGAGTAATCGACCGAAAAGAGTTATAAAAAGACCTGAAAGATTAGGTTACGATAGTGTATGAATTCTTATAACCACGAATAGTATCTTTTTTTTGTTTTTTAAAAGGGGGGAAAACTGTTGTGTATGAATAGTCTTTTAACTCTCTGTACACACACAAAGAAATGGGAAACAGGTCTATGCTTATGTCACACAGAGTTTAGTTTCTAAGTTATGTGATACTTGTTAAGTTAGTCATTTAAGTGATTCTGTAAAATAAAGAACTGGATTGAAACAACAAGTTGGAATTTGGGTTTTTGCGGGATTCGAACCTCGACCCCTCGCATAGTAGTCCAACACACTAACCACTAAGCCACTGCGCCTACACTCCCCTGGTAAATGTAAAATATTTTAGTCGCAGTTATCAATAGCACCCCACGATCCATTCAAGAATGAGATGGAAGATAAACTCAGAAATCCATATCCAATCCAATCTTCTAGGTATGCCAACAAAAAATAAAACTAAAATTGGAGCGATCATTATCTATCCACGACGTCTTTAAAACGCGAGTGTAGGTACACACCTCAGTCAGAAAACACCCAAACGCCTTTCAAATGTTCACAGCATTTTCTAATAGTACATTTTTCCAACATTTCCTATAGTTGAATATCAGCGAAATGTTGACTTTCGTCGCTGCATTTGTAATTTATTCAAATTGAACAAACCTCTTTGTAAATTCCGCACGACATTTAATGACTTTTCAGCCCGTTGACAAAAAAAAAAAAAAAAACAAAAACAGCTGTCAACAAATCAATCAATCAAAATGACTCAGAAATATATTTAATATGTCTGAATTAGCACTTAAATTCATGTTTAAATTAATATACCTATCTAAAAAGAGAAATTCTTTGGGTTCAACCACTTCTGATTTCTAAACAGAAAAAGAAGATCAGTAATCAATTCAGACAGTAGCTCTCATTTGAAATGTTGAAGTTTCAGTGGGAATGGCAAATTGGATTTCGAATTTTTTTTTCGCGAAATGTTGAATTTAGATGTGGTGTAAATGTACCTACTAAAACGTACAATAAGTCAATACATAGGCAACGATCAGACCAACGAACTATCCTTCACTTCAAAGTGGATCAACTTGGAAAACTACTTTACCGACTTACAACAAAAATAGAACAGAACTCGTTCTGACCAATCCAGAATAGTGGCTGTCAGTCGCTATTGAGCGAATACACTTTGAAGCTGGAAAATTCCACTTTAGAAAAAAATTTCTTACCACTTCAGATGCAAACTTTTGCACCACACTGTTTCAAACTAAAACCCCTCCCGCTCGACTATGTAAGGGGGACATTTCACTGTGGCAGAGATATAGAATTTTCTTTCTACTCCATTGTTGACATTTGCACACTCTTCACCTACATCTCTCAGTCACCCACACCGACGCCCTGTCGACGGGTTAAATTGTACCTCGAAGTCACCGCCACCCCCATGATTTTCTTTTCGAGAACATATTCTTGATTTGTGAATTTGGAACGACTATGCGACAAATATGTAAAACTGAACCGGCAGCGGTAAGAATAATAAAAAAAAAAAAAACGGCAACGAACTGCAATATATACTCCTATCCTCCAAACGGGATCAAAAAAGGGAAATAAAAGAAAAGAATCAAAATGTCATCATCCAGAAACAGGATGGAAGTTCATATCCTCAACCCGCATAGGTTTGTTAGTCACTCAGTCACGAGGTCTGCTCTGATGGTCGGGAATGAGTACACCAAAAGGGGTTAACTTCTCTGACTTTTATTATGTCGTCTTCGCCTCATGATACCTCTGTTTCAGTTGGAACTCCTCAAAAAAAATAAAAAATAAAAGAAAACCATCAACAACTGTACGGGATTTGAGGACAAAAAAAAAAGGAAGAAAAAAACCGAGACGATTGCGAATTTGATTATGTCAACTGGGAAAGAGAGTCACAAGTCACAGATACTATATAAGAGCTCTGGCAAGGCGGATAGCGGATTACGAGCTAAATTCAATTGAGAGTTCAGTCAGCGACTGGCTGTATGCGACGAGTGTGGGAGTCGAATGTCATAAGATATCAGGTATCCTTATACGGATGATGGCTGATGCTCTGATGATGATACGGGATTTTGAAAGTTTGATCTCGGTGCTCTTGTGCTTCTGTTTATTTGCTACTTTGACGGAGTAAACTGCTTATGATAGGCCATAAGACAAACTCAAATCAACATAGCTGCAGGAGTGAAATCAAGCATTTGGATCGAGGGCGGAGAACGTCGAGTAAATATGAACGATTGGCTTGTATTTGATTTGGATTAAGGGATTTGCATAAAAGCTTAAAGTACACACGCTCTGGAGGCGGAAGGGCTTTTATCGCAAAAAGAACAGCGGTTGTGCGTTTCAATTTAGATACGAACGGCTTTGTTATTACTATTAGAACGGCCTCAGGTTGGGGTGTAGTAAGGGTAAGTAAGGGTAAGTAAGTAATAGGCCCTGTACAATGCCTATTCCACTCGTGCTGTGCATTAGCATTATAAGGGAACAAAAACCCCTTGAGCACTAGTGAATTATAAAAAAAAATGCGATCAGAAGAGATCTTGTGTTGCATGGGTAAGCTAGTGCTGTGAAGTTGCACTTGGCCATGTAAACAGAACAAAGTGGAGGATACCTATATTGGTAATATTTTTGGGTGATACTATTTTTGTAGTGGTGTAAAAACATTAAACAGACGCCAAATGTCGAAGATCCAACATCTAATATGTCGGTTTGTACCAGTTTGTCTCAAATATTTGCAGACTTTCAGGCTGATTGTTAGAAAAAATTGATTCTCGATAGTTTTATTGATAGTTGTGTATTTATTTGAACTACTTTCACGGTCTAGTGAGGCGAAGATTCAACGATGAACTATCACAGCCATTAAGTCTGGCAAATGGCAACTGTATACTTGAAAAGTAAGTCCCGTCAACGCATCAGTCGAATAATTTAGCGCATTCAAAAGCACGAAACATATTTTCATCCGCGTTCGCTAAAGTCCAAGCATTATCGAGAGTCTAAGACTTAGTTTTGGCTTCATTTATGTCTTCTTGCAGCTCTGTCACTGTCATCAGCGTTTACAATTAATTGGACGCATTTGGGAAAAATTATTCGTGACAAAGCTGCATCAGTTCAGGTTGTAATATTCAAACAAAATAGCATTCAAACAAAATAACATACGAAATTCCCTCAAAAAACCTGTGGTCTCGACAACTTCAGCGTCAACTACAATCACAGCAAGAGAAACAACAACAACAACAACAACAACAGGACCATCAATACAACAAAAATAATAAATGAAGTGACAGAAGCGACAAATATAACACCAACAACAAAAATAACAACAACAACAACAAAAACAAAAACAACAACACCAACACCAACGACAATAACAAAAACAAGAAATAATAAGAACAACAACAGTAACAACAGGGACACATCTATAACTGCAGCAGCAATGAAAAAAGCAATAACAACACCACCAACATGAACAAAAACATTAAGACCATGAACATGAACAACAACAACAATAACAACGAGGACAACATGAGCAATAATGGATGTACCTACTGCTTTGGCATTTTGGCCAAAAACGGATCCGCAAAATTAGGCCCCACAAGTAAAAATAAAATAAGACCCCTAAAAATGAATACCAACTATAAAATTTTCCAAATTTACGAACTACAGTAACGAATATTATTCCCTTCCACTTTTTTATAAACTAATCAGAGCTAATGTTGTTTAAGAAACTTTTTCAGAATTTATAAAACTACCCCCCGACTAGCTTAAGCAGTGCTCGCTGATGGTGCGCATTCTGATCTCCTTTGGTAAGCCACCATGTCAACCTGTTGTACGCTACTAGTCCCTAATTTTGTGTGATGAACTGCGTAAATAAATCACCTTACCATCGTCAAGTAATACCAATCCAAACTTCTAAAAGCATTCCATGCCACAAGCACATACTTACACTATACGTCAGTTTAATTAAAAACGATTTTCGATTCATTTATTCGTCGCATGTAAACACCGAGCTCAACATTATATCTATGAGCCGCAAGAGTCGCTGGTGGTGACAATCAACCAACAAATACCCAACACCATGTATGACAACCTGATAAGGACAAATTCCATTCATTTGACTGAATTTTGTCGGGGTGGCGTTGGAAACGGTCGGTGGGGTGACAAAATTAAAGCACTCAGCTTTCGTGTGGCTTTTTCAATTGATGTTGATTTAATTTGGCGATAAAAGCTTTTCATTTATGTTAATTAGTACAGTTAACTGAACTTGAGGCCCATCATATGCATCGTCAATCGGAAATACACTCTCGTACGCATTAATGTCCTGTGGCAACCGCAGGCTTCTCTACTCCGAAAGGAAGTAAGTTTGGTAAATTCGGTGGTGTTTGACTGTTGTATGAAGTTTGACACATAATTTCGAGTTTGGTTTTCATTGTCGTGGCGGTCCTGTTTTTGTTGTTGTTCAACTGTTCCACGTCCTCCGCCTCTCTATGTAGGCCTAGGGTCAATATGCGTGGAAGGATATTTCAAAATAATCATGCAAATGTTTGCAAAGTAAATACATCCAAGTATCGATATCGATACAGTGTGGCTAAGAAGTTATCGGTAGGTAGTTATTTAATGGTTTATTCATTTTAGATGGGAGAGTTCATGAAGCTAGAGCAAGTATTGGAAGATATGCTGAAAGTGTTACTAGTTTCGGATAGACTCTGTTAAAAGAAGTACCCAGACTGTGGACAGACTTTTTCAAGCCTTTTGCTTTAGTTTTGACTTTAAAAGCATATCTTAGGCCCGTTTGCTGATACTACTCATAGCGATTTAAGTTCTACTTAATTACCTTATGGGCTATGGAACTTAAATCGCTACGAGTAGTATCAGCAAACCGCCCTTAATCTTATTTAAAAATAGGCGAAGGGAAATAGTTAAGAACCACTTTTACTGCCTTAACCACAGCATTATTCACTTGATTTTCTGTTGGGAACATAGTGCAGAGATGAAATGCTGTCTGTAGGTATAAATAGTTTTCCAGTTTTTTTTTTAATAGCGAATACTAGGGCTGCCAGATTTTGCTCGCAGTTCGACGGGACGAATGACAAAAATATGAAAAAACCCCGGTATTTCCAAATTTCACCCAGGACAAAATAAAAAATCATATTTATTCATTTGAATGACAGCTGTCAAATTGCATAAATTATATTCTTATATGCTAATGTATGGTATTCGATTGGGCATCTTCAGATTCGCCCTCAGAGTTTATATTTCGTGTGTCTAATCGAACCTATAAATGTCACTTTCACTTTTCTTCGTTGGAATATCTGTAGGCTTCGGCATTTTTCTGGGCGTTTTCCTTTCACTATTTGTGACCACATTGATTTCAAAATATTTGTAAATAAGTAAATAGTAATTAACAAAAATAGATCCACCCGATGCAAAGCGATTCTTTGCAGTTGAACACATTCACGAAAATATGAACAAACTCCACTAGTTGTCAAACTCAACACTTGCATTGGTAAACCTGAAGCAACTCTGAGAAGAAACAAATCCAGAATCGCAAAATCGCTCTGAACCCGGGAAAACCATTTTTAAGTATCAATCGGACATAAAAACTGACCTAGACCAAACAAAAGTGCTCTGAGAGTGCTTAAACGAATACCACATAATTGTACTTGATTTCAAATTTTAAGGAGAATTTGTTAAGTTCAATTTAGAATGCAATGAGTGTGTGTATTGTTTACACAAGATGTTTGCAGTAGTCTTAATTTTTTTTTCTGAATTGTAGTTGCAACCCGGGACAACTGAAATTCTGTTTTAAATCCGGGACGTCCCGGGCAAACCGGGACGTCTGGCAACGCTAGCGAATACCTACTCGTTTGTTTTTAAGTTCGTTACTTGGGGAAGGTGAACCCTTAACTTTCTTAAAAAAAAATTGATGTGAATGTACGGATTTGGAAAGTTTTATTGTGACAAAAATACTCGTCAGATGTCGTCTTTGTTTTCTGGCATTTTATTTCTACAAAATTTCTGAAATACGTTGTTTTGTAAGACTCGTTTCAACATTTTCCATTCCCACTGTCACCGACAGGCAGTTAAACTTCATTGGTGACATTATCTGCAACTTCATCCGACCTGTCAATTTTGAGGTTATGTTCGACAGCAGTTGGTTAGCGGTGCTACATACCTTCTGGCTGCTGTTGTTGGTGGTGCTTGTTGTGAAAAGGATTTGCATACACTCAGACACACTACCCCCAGGATGGTGGGATTTGTGGTGGCCTCCCAAAAATCTGGTGGATATTGATTGCGGTCGAAGTATCGAAAGCCGCAATAAATTGTTGCCTCCCTCCCCCAGCACTCGTACTCGATTCGTTCCCATTTTACTTCGGCCCAAAAGCTAGCCATATTGATTTTGCATTTTACATATTCAATATTTGTTTTAATCAAATATGACTATTTACAGGAAGGAAAGGTGAAACCAGCGTGGACGCACGGACAATAACCCGTCGCATTTGCAACAAACGCAATCGCTGCTGCGAATTATAAATTATTCGGTTGCGTTTAAAGGTAAATGTACTAAAAGCATCGCGGTGAACTAATTTCCGATGCAAATAAAAGTTAAACTCTCCTAAAAGTAGAACCATTAAAATAGTGGACAGCGAGTGTGTTCACAGCTGGATTGGTTTTCATTTTGCCAGCTAAATAAATATTTAAGAAAAATAGAATTTGTGTTAACAGTTTTTCATAGCGAGGGGATTAGTTACTTAACGACCGACAATCGCAATTCATTTAGTAGTCTCTCTAAAAAATTAGCGAATTTTGTTTAGAAGAGCTCGGTTTATGTTTTTAAATGTTTTTTTTTTTTATGTGTAAACATCTTAGCGCGGGTTGGTGGAATCTGGTGGAGTAATTCCACACATTTAACTTGCGGGGACGGAAATGCGTCACTGTGTTTTATCATTGCACACATTTTATCATTGCATACGTTTTTATCATTGCATACATTTATGAGCTGGGGCATATTAATTTCAGCTTTTTGTTGATGTGAAATAAAGCATGTTTTTGTAATTTCATAATATATCAAGAATACGGTTAGTATCACAATTCCCTCTTTTCTCAATGACGTTTATCAAGCCACACACATACCGCACGCACGGTGTTTACACATATTTCGGGACTATTGGATACAGTCGCACCAATTTTTTTTTTAAAAGCTAATTGAGAGCCTGAATGGTTTCGATGAATTTTTGGCGCCAATAGTTACTTATCGTGTGATTCACGTACAGTTCTGCATGCTTACGTCATTTCTTTGCACCAATTATTTGTCTGTTTTAACTTAAACATACTCACCGTCTATACTCGCATTCTTCGATTTCAAAAAAAAGTCTGTTCCCTAATATTTTTTAAACAAAACCGATTAATGTGCACTCCATTCCGGACGCAATTCAAGTTCATAACCTCGAACAATTGTGAGGATTAAACCACTTAAGCCACTCTGCTGTCATTGTAATCCATTTTACAAGGATTAACTCCTTTTCATATTTGCACGGCCCTCCAGTTGATTTATTAGTGACTGCACAAACTTGTAACGCCAGAGCACTTAGACTCGTATAATTCCAGCAGTCGTCTGTCAGACTGAACGCAGTCAACCATATGCACTGACAATGCACATTATTGACAGAACGCATGTCATCATCTCTGCATCCCAGCTTAAGGAGTAAAGTCAAGAACTCAACGACACTAAACCTCCCCCACCCCAAGGCACGTCAAAAAGAAAACAAACTCTTCATTCTCCAGAGGCTATAGAGTAGGGACCGGAAGGAGTGGCAAAGAAAAAAAAAAAAAACACATCCTTCCGTTGACATGGGATAGAAGAACAACATCCAAACCGCCACACCAACACACCCAGTCAGAAGAAGAACCGGCGGATGCGGACAGAAAAAAAAAAACGTTCCCGGAATTTTTCAATTTAACGCCCAATAACTTTGGTGAAGCTTTAAGATTGATGGGAATTTAAATTACGTGTCTGTGGCATGGTGCGGCATGGCACCGAGCGGCAAACTGCCATTTCGTATGTCTATCTCCCTTTGGCGCTCTCTGTCTCGCTCTTCTGTTTGACAGTTTTATTCTTTTCTGTAATTTAAATAAAATGCATAAAATAATGTCAGCAGCCCTTCGCATGGGAATTTTTCGGGGATCCGCATTCTATACAGCAAACAGCTAGGATCCGGCACAGGATACAATGCACATCCCTTCACCGGCTTGTCGGCATGATGGGGTGTGTTTGTATTTTTTTTCTTTCGGCTGTGTCACCACAGGGTTGACTTGTATGGCTCATGGGTCGATTTCTAGCTCCAGTTACAATTTTTATTGTATCTCCTCACCCGAGCCCCATCAGCAGCTGGGCGATGAGATTGTGTGCGTATCCTGCCCGAATGCGGTTGTGGCATAGAAATATTTTCGGAACTAGAACAACGCGCGTCGCGTGAACGTAAATAACTCACGGGGGCTTTCGCGTTAGAATCGGATTCAGTTTCAACTTCAGCACGGATGTATCTCTTGATTTGTGTATTTCGCCGGGGTGCGAAAGAGTGAATATGCGGTCTTTGGAATGCATTAGTTCAGAGAGATTGCATAACTCCTTGGTTGTGGTTTAACAGAGGGGGGGATGGAGAAGGCGAGGAAAATACGAATTTCCTCTGCGCCACTGACAATGTATGTGTATAGGGTAGACAATTAAGGGCAACATTTTAGACTGATGACAGAATATGCTTGATCACTGTAAGCTGTAAGCCCATGAGAAGAAGAGTACGGGAAGCCTCATGCATTAGGAATGAAAGGGGAAGAGATTTGTGAACACAGTTCATACTTTTACACTCTCGTGACGTGTGACTGACTCTTCTGACTCTTGTAGCTGACAGCAAAAGTTGTAACAACGTAATTCACTTGAATAACGAAAGCGCATCGCTGTTTCGTTGACTGTGGAATGTTGATATGTTTTCGGCACTGACTTAAATATGGCAAAAACCAAACGCTGTCCACTCTATATTTGTTTGCTTTCGAGCGGATAACGCGTTTTAGTTTTATTCACAGAACTGTCATAATAAATTAAGACGGAGATCTAAATAAAAAATCACAACATTCAATTTGTGATTTGGTTGCATTCTAGAGCTGCAGAGGTCACCTGGAGCTAAGATCATGAGAATTTGCGACAAGCTTCTTTTTGACTTACCTACGCCTGCAACGGAAAAAATGCGCTCTACATATACAGCCCCGTGGTATAGGTAATCTATTTAACTATAGTGAACGTCATTTCAATGAGGTAAAAAAAAAAAAACTGTCGTAAAACGCATCAAAAAACGTGTACAAAATCACATCAAAAATTGAGTCCAAAACGAGTCAAATAACCCTTCGAAACATGTCGAAGTACACGTCAAAAATGCTTGGTAAAACGTATCAAAAGCGCGTCGAAAGAAGCTTAAAAAGAGTCAGAAAATTAAACAAAAAAAAAAAACGCATCACAAATCGTGTACAAGACGTCAATGTTACTTCGACTATTTGTTGTAAACGTTTAAAATCCAATAGTTCTAAAAAGTAATAAGTGACTTTAAGAACCAGTTGTTCTAAACAGCGGTATCTGTTTCTGTCACAATTGCTGTGCTAATCTATTTGTACTTCACAGGCAGTTAGACCATTGTGCGACTAAATACGCACTGTTTTCGAGAGCCTGCCACAATTCTTTGCTAAAAATCCAATTATACTGACAGCTGTCATTCTTGCGCAATCTAGCAGGTAATTATGTGCTAGAAATTATTCCCAAGAAATGGAATTCGACCATCGACTTGTTAAGAGTTGTAAAGGTGCAAAAATGCATTCTGCACTCTGTTGTGCGATGAGATTAATATTTTGTTAATTCCCCAATAAAGCTACAGGGACTCTGCAAACAAAAGAGAACTATAAAGCTTAACATTCACTGAAAATAATGATGAGAGGAATTGCAAAACCTGCTTTCAATGTATACCCACAGGACATTAATCAAAGTGCTGCCTTTGACTTATTCTTTTCATTTATATAAATTGTGGAATTGCCCCCTGCCCCGTATCAATAATACCCCACACAACAATTAAACTTAATAATTTATTTAATGAACAAACAATATTATTTCAATATTGGGCCTTGTCGCTGGAAATCCCTCCCATCGACACTGACAAAGGCGCCTTGATTTATTCACCCTCTGGTTAAATTTAAAAACAAGTTCAAAAACCCGATTTTTAAATTTCCAACCGATAAATTTTAATTTTAATTCAATGACGTCCCAGTAGGAAATCTCTGAATGAAATGCACGCATGTTTACTTCGGTATTGTGAGGTCGTGTCATATGCCACATCAGTGGAGCAAATGTGATATAAAACATCGTACGAGTTGGTTAAAATTAAAAAAAAAAAATGCGATTTTTTAATTAACTTTCATAGTGCCAGCCCGAATCTCGTTAAAAAGCCGTTGCTGCTGGTTTAAACACTCGAATAATCGGAAATACGTATTGTTGTACATCGGCTATCAGCGGGATGTATACAATTTGTTTTTCCTGGTTAAGGCAATTTAAATTTCCATTCAGTTAATGGACGATGTTTACGAGCAACTTGGGACAGAGACAAAAGCGTTGAGCGTGCGTTAGGCTCAGTGGAATAGTAAATGAACGTAATCAAGAAAAAAGACATATTTGGCGGAAGATTTTCACATCGGTGGAATTGCAAAGCTTACAGTTTGACAGCAGATATAGATTTATGGTTTTAAGATAAATTTTGCGTCACTGTATCTCTGAAAATATCTATGCCCCGCCATCTGTTGGTTGACACTTTGAATGTTATATAACGAAGTGGAACTTACGTCACAAAGAGAAGAAGAAGGGAGACATAAAAAGACACATATTGAAATTGACAGCCACAATGGTTAGTAGATCATCAGCGTTGTGAATTGTACAACGAAAAACATTACAATGGGGACGACCAAAACAATCACTAGTTAGTTAGTCTGACTTCTGACAGCTATCAGACTTGACGTGTTGCAGTTTTTATGGGAACAGTTTTTTTTTTTTTCAGTTGACGTTTATGTAGGGTTAGCCGAAAAGGCATTTCATGATTGAATAGTAAGTTGGTATTTCGTTAGTATGTATTGTTGACGTATCAAAAGTGACATTGCCGACCAGGGCTGCCAATATTAACCCCTGAAAGTGTAGCAAATCGCCCAAAGTAACTAAGTAGATTTGAAAAAAGGTAGATCATGAAAAAGAAAACCTATAAAAAAACAACAATGTTGTTTTAGAACAAAAACACTCACTAGTTCTTCGTTTAACAATTACAGCTTTTAAAGAATAAGTTTCACAAATTAAAAGGTACATAGTACATTCGTTCATTTTAATATAAATAGGAACTTTTTGTTTCATTCAACTAAATTTAATTCAAGTGAGTTCTCCTCCAAA
This sequence comes from Cheilosia urbana, assembly GCA_946477585.1. Lineage (NCBI taxonomy): Eukaryota > Metazoa > Arthropoda > Insecta > Diptera > Syrphidae > Cheilosia > Cheilosia urbana. The sequence goes on along the minus strand of OX297854.1, from coordinate 8,196,920 downwards.
GGATAAATAACACAAATTCACACAAGTTTGACAGTTTGGAAAACTGAAGGCAAATTGTACTAGATTCTTGCGATGAGTGCATTCAGATCAAGCAAATGCCTTTTTTGCTTTGCTTTTTGATTTTCATCGTTATATAAAAATGAGTCAAACGAGTTAGAAATAATTTGTTACCAGCAGATGTACTATACTTAGTTTATATAATACGTACGTCAGCTAGATTTGTCCTGACTTTTTTAAGACCACGTAAAACTTATGGATAACTACATTTAAACTTGATTATCAACTATAGGCATTGGTAAGAGTTATTTTATATAAGGTAGCTAGACAAACGAGATACGATGCTTGCAGATTGGTGTCAGACTGATACTTGAAATCGGAATGACCCTAACTTCAGTCGACTTATGTCGTTTTCCATTGGGCAAAAAGAAGCTTCTGGGAGAGTCCGGAATCTAAAAATTCGCTTCTGAAACCGTTCCATTGGCAAAAAAAATACTCTTCTGGTAATTCTGAGAAGAGATTTTCGCTTCTCGATTTGAAGTCAGAATCCACTCAAGAAGAACTCACACAAGTGTAATTGATGTATTTTATACAAGTCAGATGACAGCTGCCGTAGATTATTTTTTGGCATTTCACCAATACTTTTGAGGATTCAATCAGAAGAAGTTTTCTTGTTCCAATGGATTACAGAATGAGTGGATCCCCGAGTAAAACCAATGGAAAATGACATTAAGAGAACTATTTTGTTATGAAAGAAATTGACAGCTTAAGCAAAGAGTTGTAACTTGTAATTTTCTTCGAAGTAAGTAAGTTCACGCGGAAGAACTAAATGCGAAACATGGTGAACTCTCCCATAATTCCTACCACGTAAACAAGATGGCCGACTAAATTACTTGTCACGTATTTTTGCGCGTTAGATGAGGCTGTCTCTCAGCCTTTCTCTCAGACTTATGTGGTATTCGATTGGGATTCTTCAGATTCGCTGTCAGATTTCAGATTTTGTGTGTCTATCTAATCGAACATAAAAACGATAAAAACGTCACTTGCTCTTTTTTGTGTTGATATTCGTGCGATTCGAATATTGTAACCTTCGACACTTTCCAAAGCGTTTTCCATTCACTGGTTAAATTTTATATTAAATCATTTGGAATTTGTGTCCCGATTGATTTCTAAATTTTTAAACATAAATAATTTACAAAAATAGATTCTTCCGATGCAATATGCCTTTATTTTCAGTAGGAACATTTCACGAAAACGTAAACAGACTCCACCAGTTGTCAAACTCAAACGCACTTCGTTGGTAAATCTGAGCAAAAATGAGGATTCACAAAAGTACTCTGAAATCTAAAAAAAAAGGTTACTTTTTTTGTACCAAACGAACATAAAAAGTGACAGGAATGTGTGATGGTGTAAATGCAGCATTATATTGATGCATGTTTCCAAATTTACATATCCGGTCTTGTAAGTCTGCAGGTAGGTCTGCACTCTTCCAAAACTGACTCTGATATTCGAAATATGTCTCAAACTAGAATTTCTATTCTATGGTCAAATACAGTTCTTCCAATCTTTGTCGTGAATTACTAAACAATCACCTGTACTAATCCAACCACTCAGTAATCTAAACATTTACCTTGCTCCAAGTGTTCTTGAGTAACTATAACTATACACTCCTCCCGCACCCAGCTGCACACTGTGCCTCCTATACACCCCTGACCCAAGTGGACAGCAAAGAAGACATATAACTCAATGAAACTTATCTATTCTATTATTTACTCTCCAATTCACTTCGGGTGATGTCCTTTCTATTTTTTCTTGCCGTCCGCCACTCCCTCGACTCAGACTTCAAAAGTAGCTGCGCTCCGAAATGCTAAAAAATATATTTTTAAAAAAGACGAACACTCAATCAATGGTAATTCCCAGCCCCTATTTCTTGGTCTGCCCTTTTTTTTCAAATCACATTCCTTTCCATTATGTCATGTGGGAAAAATAAAAACTCTCTTTTCAAGATGATCACAGCACAAAAAAAAAGGAACCAAAGACGACAATTCCGGAAAAAACACACTCTACTTGGCAAGCACTAAGTTGTCCGTTTTAGAGGAGGCTGACCGAGTTTTTCCAGAACGAGAAAAGGTCCTCATCTCCCCGTCGATCGTCATCATCGTCCAGAGGGAACGAATAAATGTAGCAAATCAATCAAACCGATAGCAGATAGAACGGCCAACTGGGCGAGTCAAAGAAGAAGGCGGCTAAGTCAGCTTTCTATCGTTGGGTCTCATTACATTTATTGTATTCCCAGGAGAATGGATGCAGGGTAGCGAGCACCACCTACCGAAGGCTCTCTATGTCAATTCTTAGTCGGATAGTGGGTGCCGGTCTATTCGTGCACATTTGATGCGATTTTCCATGGCAGCAGCGATTGATTCCCTGGAGTGAATAGAAAAATTGTTCTCCTTGCATCATTGTTGGCGCAGAAGAATTCCAAACAAATAAGAGACGAGAAGAGACTGACACTGAATTGGTGACGGCAAGACTGCCGGCAAGTTGTGCGATGGCAATTTTGATTGCCACTTCTTTGTCAAAGGATGCGAAGGAATAATATTGATGGAACAATCCGTAAATGGATTTTTCAATTTGACTGCATTCAGTTGGGTGGAAGTTCTGCTGGGTGGGTGCGGGTTTGTCTAAATGCAAAACGAGTAAAGGATGCACATGCACACATGTTGTGCGGCTGTTGTAGTGAACTGAAAGAGGACTGTTTGGATGGTTTGAATTCGTGAGGAATTGCTTCTGGACAGCAACAGGATGGCTGGCGTTTGGGTGTACACAGATAATGTAAGGATCTAGTCGTGTGTCAGGATGGATTGGGCAGTCGATTGAATGCATTCATTATTAGATGCATACGTGGCAGTAGATATGGGCAAGTGGCCAGTTATTCAAAGTGTCCGGCCAATATAAAAAAAACAGATGCCGAACTTGTACCTATGGTTACCGCTGTTGTTGTATAGTACTATTAAACTTTTTGACAGTTCTACTCTTGTGACTTTTCTTCCGCAGGATTTGCGACATAATTTGGTTTCCAAAAAAATACTATCTAATCAAACTCTGCCTTAGAAAGCCTCGCCCCGTTTTTGATTTTTGGCACAAACGCCCGTTGCACTGGGAAAGCTTTTCGGCGAATCTAGCTGACTTTTTGTTTCTAAGAATACTGTTCAGAATAACAGTAGGGATGGAAAGAAATTTCTCTCATTTGAGGGAACTACTTTCCCTATAAAAAAGTAGGTGCCACTTCTATGGGTTCATACTTAAAATGGCGGACCATTTGCTGAATGTCTAATTTTACACTATTAACGATTCACACAGTGTTGCCATAAGGTTATGATGGAATATCCCAGATTGGCCGTTAGAAAAAGCACTTTCGATGGAATTTATCCCTTTTTGTTAGAAAAACCTAACTGGTTTTCGTTTGACGTTTCAATCATCTGTAAGACACTAGTGGTGAAGCGTCTGTGTATTTTGGTTACAAATTTCGATCGTATTTGTAACAAATAAAATTAATTCAGAGCATTAAAAAAATAATACAAGCTCATTAATTAAGCGTGGAAAATGATTTTAAGTTTCGAATTGTGAGATTTGTTCGGTCAGCTCTACTGCTGAATTTGCTGAATAATAGGTGTGTTTGTTTCATTTCCCCTTTTTTGGGGGTCAACTATTAACGATAGTTAATAGTTGACAATCAAAATCATAACTTTACGTCCACGTAATGTGATTTGTGATCAAATCGACAATCGCTTTTTTTGCGATCAATTTCATGTGACAGCTATTTTAATGTCGCTTTCATACATTTCTCTCATAGGTATGCACCTCGGCTTCAACTCCAAATAAGTTAAATACTTCAATTGAAAATGAATAATATATTTTTAGTGAAATACTCAAGATAATAAGAAGCACACTAACAAGTAACCAAAATGAAGTTTCAGTGTCAAACTTAACTACTTAATTCTTTATTTTTAAATCAACCACGTCTTTCTACATTCATTCACGAGACTGACTCTTTTCTTCGTGCTGTCTCTTTTTATGCTAACAATATTAAATAAATTAAAATAAAAAGTTTAAGCGAAATTTGAAAATTCGAAGTGAATTGCATTGTTTACTTCATTGGAAATCTTCTACAGAAATGATGATAATAATTATAAAAATGTCCAACTATTAAGAAGGAACCTGAGAAATAAAGCAAATATCTTGGAACTTCGGCCCCAGGAAATAACCCCCCAACGAAATAGCCCCCCAAATGAAAAATGAAATAACTCTCCAAAATTTGTATTTCATATGAAATAAACCCCAAAAATTGGGGACTTATTTCACGCGAATTTCTATCATTGTATTATGAAATATGTATAGAGGGGCACGCTGCCCCCCTACTTGGATTTACTGTTGGATTACGGGGTGAGTGCGAGGTTTTTTGCTTGTATTTCTTGTTTAATTTTTAAAGCCTCAATTTGTTTGATTTAATATAACGAACTATGTTTGAGCAGGAGTTATTTCGTAGCATTTTGAGAATTTATTTCACCTTCGATTTGGGGGGTCATTTCGTTTTCCATTTGGGGGCTTATTTCATTTGTGTTTGTTTTGCGACTGCTTGATTTACTAACTGGAATACGGTCAAAGCATGTTCCACCCATCCTTCAATTGGCTGAAACTTTAAATCTTTTTGGGGGGTAGTGACTATAAAAGATAAGTTGGAGCTGACTGGGCTGCAGCAATGGGTAAAAGAACGGTGGCTGATATTATTTCTGCCGTCATTAAAAAACTGCAGTCAATAAATTTTGCTTGAGACCTAAACAAAAAAACAAACAAATTTATTGTATTTTGTGAACATATGTATTATTATTCTCAAATTTAGGTACTTACATTTTTCACAATAAAAAGAAATCACTTCGAATATGTATCAGCTGCTCGGAATGACAGTGTCGGTAACAAGTGACGTTTAAAACTCTAATTACTGCCGATAGAACAATAAAAATAATCAATCATTTTTTAGTGATCGCTTTTAGCAGAGCAATAAAGAGGTGATAGTCAAAATTCATAATCAAAAACGACAATCAACTATCGCCTTAGCCGATTCCAGCTCCGGCTCAAAATTTGAACGCTCTTAATCCTGAGACTCTATTTATATTTCGCATTTATTGTATGAGATGCATTAACTTCAATTACCGAAGACAATCGTCTGGTCCATGTACCCTTTCCGTTCTCCCTCGTGCATTAATCATTCGGTGCTGAAATGAAAATTCACTACAAAAGTAACGTCCATTTGCTCGTTGAAGTGCTTTCTTCTCGGGGTGCTCGTTTTTTCCCATTGATAGCGCCTTCCAATTCCATCTGTCAATATCTCATGCATTCAATGATTTTGCATTCCTTGAAAAATGAAAAATCCGGGCATTAAATAAGTTGATGCGTGTCTGATGTCTGTATATATTCGCAATGCACTCTCACATTAATTTGTTATATCTATGTGTGCAGTACTGTATTCATTTTACGTTTTTAAATTGAACATTCTGGCGAATTGCCGCTACCTAATGGAGTGCAATGAAATTGAAAGTTGAAATTAATTAAAATATTCAGCACACAAGCCACCCCGCCGACTGTCGAAAAGGGGGGGAAATTAACAAATTACCTGGATTGCATTCCTATCAGGATGCAATATGATTGGCGTTGCTGTTCTCTGATTTAAAGAGCCATTAGGAATACCTAGAGTTTAATTTAATTTCACCATTTAGACCTCTTTGAACATTTTTAAATAAATAAATATTTTCATTTACCGGAATGCCAATATTTGAATAACAATTTAATCGCATTCAAAGCAATGCAATTTTGTATCGGTTTCGATAAACATATAAGTTACAACGAATTTATATGGGTAAATTCTATTTTCGGCATTGCATGTCAATAGTAATATTTCTCATTAGTTATGAGTTATGATATGACTGATGATATTCGAATTAATTTATAAAATTGTTCAACAATTGCTAAAAATTCTTTGTACAAGTGTGTGCGAAAAATTGGTTTCAAACCAAGGAAATATAATTATTTAAGTTGTTTGCATTGATCCAAAAAAAAAAAAAAAAAAATTGATAGAGCGCACTCTTTCGCTTTCCACTAAAAAGTCAAACGAAAGGTGTTTGGCATTCGGTTTGAAAGCGCTTCGACGAGTTTTTGAAATCGCTTTGTAGAAAACTTAATTTTATTGCGGTATCAGAAGGGCTTAATGATTCAAATCCCTGTCAAAACATTCACCTCATTCAGACTGACAATGGAGAACGCTTCATTTAAATTCGGATCCTTATATCCCTATGCATTTTTTCGGTGGTATGTACCTTATTACTTACTTAGGTGGCGCTACAGTCCGGGCGGACCTGGGCCTCAACCAATACGCCTCTCCAGTTAGCGCAATCTTTGGCTAACTGCCTCCAGTTGCGCACTTCAAGTTGGTTGAGGTCCCCTTCCACTTGCGCGCTCCACCTAAGGCGAGTTCTTTTTTACTGCGTTGTCCCTCCGGGTTGGAATCGAAGACTGTTCCGGCCGGAGCGTTGGTGTCCATTTGCTCTACATGTCCCAGCCATTTTAGACGACTGATGAATACTTTTCTGATTAGATCGATGTCGCTGTTCAGCTCGTAAAGTTCGCTGTTAAATCTCCCCCTCCAGAGGCCGTCAACGCAAACGGGACCAAAAATCACTCGAAGAATTTTGCGTTCGAAACGACCAAGGAGATCTTCATCCATCTTTGATAGCGTCCATGCTTCTGTGCCATAAAGTAGGACTGGGGTGATGAGGGTCTTATATAGAATCTCCTTAGTGCTTCTTGACAAGGCCTTACTAATCAATTGCCTTCTTAGACCGAAATAGCAGCGGTTGGAAAGAGTGATTCTTCGCTTGATTTCTGAGGTGATGTCATTTCCAGAATTAATAGCGGATCCAAGGTAGACAAAGCCCCGGACTACCTCAAAGTTATAGCTGTCTATCGTGTAGTTCTGCCCGATTCGTCCATGTTGTGTGTCCCTTCTCGTTGAGAGCACATATTTTGTTCACCACTGAACCCATTTTTGCCGCTTTTGTACTAATACTTGCAAACGCACCAATGACAGCTCGCACAAGTAGTTGCACAGACTTCTGGGAAATTGTGCCTCTGGTGTTGGGTTGCGAGTTTCGCACAATCTTCTCAAGAATGATGTTGAAAAAGTCACATGACAACGCGTCACCTTGTCTAAATCCTTTTTTGACATTAAAAGTCACGGTGAAATTGTTTCCGACCTTTTATGGAGCAGCGAGCGTTCTCCATCGTCATTCTGCACAATTTGACAAGTTTGCCAGGGATACCAAAACTAGACATGGCTCTGTATAGCTCTCGTCTCTATAAATGCTGTCATATGCGGCTTTAAAATCGATAAACATGATAGGGTCCAATCAGTTCGTTGGTTTCAGGCGTTCGCACAGTACGGCAGATAGGATTTTATATGCGATGGGAGACTGATTCCTCTATAGTTGGCGCAGTTTAAGTTCTCCTTTCTTGTGGATCGGGCACACAATGCTGAGGTTCCATTAATCAGGCATACTTTCCTCTAACCAAATTTTTGGAGACAAGTTGGTGTATGCACTCCACCAAGTCATCTCCGGCTGCCTTGAAGAGCTCGGCATGTAAGCTCTCTGGTCTAGCAGCCATGTTGAACTTCAGCTTGGATATTGCTATCCTCACTTCATTTTGGTCAGGTGGACGGAAGTCTTGGCTTTCATCGCCCAGGTTGAATGGTTCATTTATGCACTAAATAACTAAAATCACGAAACTTTAAACTTAAACATATGTCATGTCAACTTGACAGCTGCCTTTAGTTTTATTTAACCTGTAGGCACAAGAAACATTCAATGCTTTTGTTGGATGTGTGCATTTAACTGGGAGATTTTATATGAAATTTTGCGAGAGGCTTTACTTTTAGTAGCGCAAACAACCGGGTAACGGATGTAAGCGGTATGCATTTAAGCGGAATAAGTTCTGTACATTTCTTATGGAATGCTTTGTTTGCTCAGTTTTCGGATGAATTAAATGTGGAATGCAATTAAGCGACGGTCACTTATCCGGGGATCACTGTATGTCAATGGTTTTAAAATCAAACCTAGATCACACTGAGTCGTAGGTTACATTATTTGAGTCTGACTTAAAATAATTTACGAAAAACTCACCGAAACTCTTGCGTCAAGAATGGATTGAGACGTTTATCATTTATGACAACAAACTTCAGAAAACAACGTGGAATTCGCAAGCCAAGAACCAATTTTGTGCTAATTCTTCGAATTCTATGTTCCGAATGCTTTAAAGAAAACCTACTTTCAAAATCGATCTGTCAAGTTGACATTAAGCCAGCAGAGCACATTTTTAAATATGTCAAAAATAAAAAAAAATCATGCTTAATTTACGTGCTTATATTTTGTCATAAAATGTTGGCTTCAGAGATGAAATTAGCATTTTAAGTCTCCACTCTGTTAAGTTAACAGAAAACTGTTAGCTCAAAATCTACTTTAAACAAATTAAACTGATTGCACATTATGTCTCTCTGACTTATGTGCTCTCGATTTTCTGTGCCGTTCATTTTTCTGGCGGGCTTATTTAGCCTATAACCAAGTCTTTAGAATCTTCTCTGTATGTAAAAGTTCGTTTGAAGATATCTATGCTATATAAATAAATAAACCCTTTGCTAAAGGTGGAGGCGTTCTGTTGTTAAGGACTTGGGTCGCCATGAGATACCTACCCACTTTAGCTATGTCGATTTGCTGTTCTCGATATGTGAAGTCTACAGTTTTTCTAACAGTGCGGTAACCTTGACTTTCCTTAATTTCTTTCAATTGATTTTCCAAAGACACTGCTTTCCAAATTCCATAAATTGTCTTCAATTTTCCGAGTGACCTTTGAAAGGTTATCACTGTGCTTGAATTTAAACTCCAAACCTTATGAAACCTTGAACCAAACTCAAACTGGCAACTAACTTGATGCATCGATCCCGCCCTCTCATCGTCCATATTGAGTAATTGCTCTGTGGCAAAAAATGAGTCCCTAAATTGGCTTTCCATTTCCACACAAGATTTCGCCTTGCACAATGAAAATATTTACATAAAACGAGCACAAAAAAAGTCCCGGCAATATAGAAAACTAAAATTAAACGCAGCGACCATGAAGCACATCGCAAAACACCGTTCGTTGCAGACAAACGTATACCTAACTATACGTGGCAACATTTTAATCCTACGCCCTCCTGTATGCGCACAGGTTCACCGCAAAACAATCCTCGCAATAAAATTCCAAAAATACAAAAGATTCAAATCTTTACTAATTAACGGAACAGCGGATGCATTGTACTGTGGACTTTCCGAGAGAGCACCAGCACCGGGCTCGACTAGGCGTCGGCAATACAAAAGGAGCAGTTCGCACTGGCAAAAAAGGACATCAACCAGAGTGAGGGAAGGTAAAGCCGTCGAGACAGAGTCTCAAACACACACACATGCGGTTATTCATACTCAAAATGAGTATCTATGACTTTTTAATCTTCATCCTTAGAGCTGTATGCTGTATCCCGCTCCATACCCTTCTCCAGTCTAATCCACATAAAAGGCTTTCGAAAAAAAAAAAAAAAAAAAACCAGCAGAGACGAGTTTCAAAAAAGGGTATACCCCCGAACAGCAAAAGGATTTTCCACGGTGTGATGAATCCAGTGAATCTGGTTCTAGTTCCTACATAGTTCCGTTCTGTTTTTCGTTTTTTTGGCGGCTTCTCCGTATAATATGCTTGCATATTTCTAAATGCCTCGTGAGCATGTGATAAAACCACCGACCATGACGCTAAGCTCTGGCTCTGTGTATACCTCTCCCTCGGCGTCATCGTCGTCGTCATTGTTGTCTTAGTTCCTGCTGCTGGCATCGTGTATAATCATCGTTCTGGTCGTGGTGGCAGTAAGTGCTTGCATATGTATCCGTTTTGTTATTGCAGCCATTACTGCTGCTATTCAGCAGATCCTTAATGGGCTTGAGGCGGCTGCGAGTGTTTGTGCTCGAGCGCTAAACTCGAAAAGTTTCGATGGGCATAGTTATTTACGGGGCCCGCTATTCGGTGGGCTGTGGCCTAAAACGGCACGGGAAGGGGCTAATAATGGAAGTGCAAATAAATTTACGGAGCGCCGCTGTGCAAGGATATATAGACGAATTGTAATTATTTTGTGTTTTCAGTGAAGGGTTTGTTTAAGTTTCAGAACGGGTGGGCACATCCGCAAGTTTTTTGCAGACCGTTTTCGACTAAAGAATTATAAGAACCTGGCTTCTGTTTGGGACTGCTTCGGACCTGTTACACTGTGTGTGTTGTTGTGGAACTTTGCAACCTTAGACTAGACAACAAATAAGACTGTTCCAAAGAGAGGGGCTTATTGCTGTTTGAGAACCATTGTAATGTTTAGCTCCGCAGATTGACCGAACCGCTCTCTGTTGCGACTTGTCTTACAGTAAGGACGCCTTAAGAATCGGGCTTATGACGTTGCGTCTTTTGAACTGCAACGTTGCTATTAAACTGCCACTAGCCTCATTAGTAGGACCTATCGTTCTTATTGAGGCGTCCGCATTGTGTAACCCTATTTGAAGCTAGATCAAATTTAAAAGCGGGCCTATAGTTTTAGTCGGACAAATTGCCATCTTGAGTATACCCCCGTATTTCGGTGTAAAGCACTAAACATATTTCCAACACGCGCCTAAAACTAAACTACAGTTTGCATCTTCCTTTGTAAGGTTTCGACATTAGCTGCAGTCGAACAGTGAAGTTGTGCAAAGATTGATGTATTGGCTATTTCAATGTTCGTACTCCTTTGGTTGTTCTAAATGTAATGCTAGAGAAATTCGCAACACATCTGTACGGAAAATTCTGTTAATTCCTTATAAGGTTTGAACGCCATTTCCCTACATTCTATAGATAAGAGAAAGAAATCCCAAAAAAAGCTCTTTGGCCAACGTAATTTAATCCTTGGATTGAATCAACTCAAATCGAAATGATTTAATAAAGCTATTATTTGCGAAGTAACCCTTTCATCGTAACAATTGGCACTCGAAACCCATTTAAGCCCGCTGCTCTCCCTCTAAAACATCACAAGAGCCCCATTTGTAAATTTGTAATCTCTTTCAAAGCACTCATCTTTTTTGAACACGCAACAGCCGATTCGTTTCCCCCATACCATTAAATACGATTTATTTAATTCGAGAGAATCCACTCATCATCACATCCTGGCTCAAATCACATGAATACAGGAATAGCAACAGCTTCCTTCCAATGCCGATGAATTGGATTTTGAATAATATTGAATAGACTTTGAATGGAAAGTATATGTACAACACAACTCGATGGTGAGCCGAAGTGTTCTCCGTTTGTTTTTGCACATCATAGGCAAAATGAAGAGAGAATACGACTTTAAGAGGATATCCTTATCGCATTATCCTTCGAATGAGTAGCATTTCATTAGAACTAATAGCTCTTCCTGGGATGCATATACGGAGACAGAGCAGAATAACACTTTATCCGATTTTATTATTGATGGTAAAGAAGCAACGAAACAGCACAAGAATGGGAGTGATCCATTTTGTAGAAAAGCGGGAACCTACCCAGCCGAATCATGAATGGGTATTCAATACGCTTTTCAGCTTGTTATATAGGTGGGCTTACATGTGTAAGCCACTGTATTGTAATTTGAACGATGGATGGTCGGTGTTACAGTCGCGGGTAAGAGTTTGTGGTTGTTGGGCGATAATTGAAATGCGTTGAAAAGGTGAGACAGGTTCAGGAAACAAGCTTGGAAATACGTTGTTTTTAAGATATATTATATTTTTGCAGCTATTTACTCAGGCGAAGTTCTCTTCACAACAAATTTCAAAAGGCAATAAAAGGTTCTAAAACTGTATTACTGAGCAGTTAATTCGCATCGATGACGTTTTGAATGCATATAGAAACTTGAGTTGCTGTCGACATTCACTCATATAAATTTTGGAACAGATGACTTCATTGACTTTTCTTAGGTTTTGCCTTCAAGAGATTGCAATCAACGCAATCAAAAATTTGAAATCGGTAGTGCAATCATTTATAATAATTCAATGCACAAGAATGCAGTCATTGGGGACGTTCAAGTATCTAGTTTAGTTAGTATGACAGCTGTCTGACTGGATGTATCTCGGTTTTGATTGGTTGGAATCGGTCATATGAGCAGCTGTTTCAGTTGACGTTTATGGAGGGGTAGCCGACGAATCTAGTCAAGAAATTCATGACTGAATACTAAATTGACAGTTCGGATATGTGGCTGACGTATAAAAAAAGGGACGTTTCCGACCAATCTAGTTTTTGCGTTCAGGATTAACCTTATCCAGACCAATCTAATCGACTTAAGATAACTAGATTCTTGAATGTGGTCATTACTAATGGTTTGCAAATTTTGTCATTCACCAATCAAATGAGTTCTTTGCCAATCATCACAAGTCATTAGGCTTCCTCTTTTATTCATCACCAATCACTGGCATTTTTTTTCTACATAAAGTTTGCAACCATTTGCATTGTTTTCATTTATTTATTTTTAACTGGTTTTCATTCATCTTTTTTTGGATTCATTCATCTTTTTATTCATTTTCATTCTTATGAACACAGACTGCTTTAACTAGAACTGGTTGTACGAGAGCGAATTGAGAACTGTCAACGAGCAATTCTTCGTACATTTTGACATTTAATTCACATGAAAGCTCAGTCGCGAATATCAGCCGTCACTTTGTAATGGCTATTTATAGTTTAAAGTGAATTGTGAATTAAGTCTGACAGTTCGTGGCAAGAATTTTGCGATCAAGTTTTGTTGTCTTAAATTTCTTTAGTAGATATAAGCAGCTAATTTTGACAGATAATAATACACTTGACACATTTTATTTGGTCGCCGGTACCCTCGAATCTAATGAGCATGTACAAACAAAAATTCCAGTGACATTTTGATTTCGACGTTAAGCTCGAACGAATTTTTCATTCGCTGGTTTGTGGAACGCGTTTAATGTTGTGGATTGATAACAAATTGTGACAATTCGTGGCAAAATGGGGAAGTTCGGATACATAGTTCATGAAAACGTCCTCAACTAGATTTTTCTGGACTATACGAACACGTTGACAAGTCAACTTGAATTGTTTTTAAAGATTTTTAGATACGATTAAATATATTTTATTTCAAGTGAAATGTAAATGGTTTACAAATTAGTGTACAAAAATCAATTATATACTCGCCCCCGTATTAATAAACACTGTGCAAAAGTTATCAACTTGTTACTCAGCAGTTATGCCCAATTTTTGTATGCTATCTGACGTTTGCTAACTAACTAACTTGTGCACATTTTTTTATTAATAAGGGGGTCGCTGTTTATTTCGAATTTTGACACTTCGAAATGTCAAAAGTAAGCAGGCAGGATTTACTTGCTTAGATTTGTCAACTACCCTTCATAAACGCCAACTGAAAGAAAAAAAAAAACTATTCACATGACCAATCTAGACCTATAAAAACTAAATACATCAAGTCAGTCAGCTGTCAAACTTACTAAAATGGAAACTAAAGTTTGAATTTGAAATGACATTTCGTTACTCCAAGTATTTTTAAATTTGTTCGTTGGTCTGTGGAACGAGTTTTAATGTTCCGGATTGAAAATAAACTTCTGGCGAAACGAAATTGGTTTCTTTAACCCTTTTTCCACTTGTTTTCTATGTAAATTTTGATTGATTAATTTAGTAAATTTCAATTTATAAACTGAATTGAAACATTTTTGTAAGGGACGCCATTTTGAAACAAAAATGCGTCCACACTTTTCACCACCATACTGTGAGTTTATCCCACTAACTGATTGATTGAATTTCCTACAAATTGAATAATATCCCTAGTATTTTATTCCGCATTCACCCAGATCCTTCGTCCTTTTGATTAACTTTGCATTAGAGTAATTGGAAATTTTCCCAGGATTCCGCATTCAGATATTTCTCTGTCTTCTCGTGTCGGTCCCCCGCTGTGTGTCCTTAAATAAATTATTAGCCGACCGTCCTGCTCCGATAAACATTCAATAAAAATATTTTCCAATAGAAAAATTCCTCTGGTTGGGCTCAAAGGATAATGCTCGTACTTCGCCTCTTCTAAGCCCTAAAACATTAGAAATTTCTCTGCAACTCTGTGAAACAAAGCGTATTTTGTTTTTATGAAATTTCACCATCATCTCACATATCCTTGGGACAGAACAATTTTTTAATATTATCTTTGGATAAAATCAAGTATACCATCGTCCTCGTGTGTGTCGGATCGGAAGATGAGCTGTTGAAAGGATCTGCACATCGTTCACCGCAGAAGATAATAATTTCAAGATGGCCACCGTGGTATTTGACCATCAATATAAAATTTTCCTCTCGCCATCTCAGCGCGTTGACCGTCTTCTGTGAGGATCTCCGACAAGAATTTCAAAGGAGATCGAAAATAAATTCCTAGACAACTACGGCCATAGTGCGGATTGTGAGAAAGTTTACCCATCGATGGGGGAAGCGGAAATTTGTGCAAAAAGTATTTATTATCCTCGTGGGCATATTGGCGGTGGATTACAGCAGTAGAATTTTTTTTTCTTCAGCGGGACAAAAAATGTAATTAAAATCCTTATAGCGAAGGAGGATGAAGTTTTTATTTCCTCACACCGCAACACAGAGAAACAATAAAAACAAAAACCGGAACAAGGAACGAAGAAGTTGGCAAATCTTTGAAGAATAAAGTTAAGTAATTGAGGAGGAAATTTTTGAGGTAACTCATTTTATAGGGAGTTTGGGGAACGCCTAAAGGATTGTTGAATTGAGATGCTGTTAGTTGGTGGTTTAATATTTTGAAGCGGAGCCCTTGGTTGGGGCCAGAAGTTTACATGATTTGAGGCAGTGCAAATTGGCTAAACGAAAAGTTATTCCCCGAGTTTGCTGTTAGCAAGGATTTTGTGGGGAAAATCAATTGAATTGAATTGAATTGAAGTGATTTAGGACTACATGTGATATAATCGTGCCTGCGGTTTTTCAGGAGCTGCTTGGGAATAGTGGGTATTGGGAGTGCCTACTTGAGCGACGTGGTTTTAAAAGGGGGAATAGTGCTCCTTGCGTGCACGTGGAAGGTGGAACATCGGAATGGTGACTTAAGAGTTTGAAAATTCCACTGATATCTAAGCAGCGCTACGGTTCACTTTAAAAATCAATTCGGGCATTTAGGGCATCGACGGAGACAAAAGTCCGTGGCAGGTAGATACCACTCATTCAGCCTTCAAGACGATCGTCAACATTTTGGTCTTGAACACGAGATGGGGATAACTGGTTTGTCTTTACACACCCGAACAACTTTCCAAATACCCTAAGAGTGGAAGAATGTCGAAGAAGCCTTCACCTTTTCAAAACCAGGTAATTATAGGGAAAAATCTTCCTTAAAAGTAATAAAACTTGAGAGCGTTAAATGTTTGTTACTTGTTGGCGTTAAAATTGCTGGACAGATTTCGACGAATCTTGTTCCAAATATTTCTTAAGGCTCAGATGATGTTATGTCGTTCTTTGTCACTCTTACTTTAAGGTGGCGTTTTCGACCAAAATGTGTTTTTTTTTGGTTAAGCTGTCTTTTCTGCATTTAACTGTCCATAACTCAAACATTTTACAATCAATTCAAACAACGTGTACATACTTAGGGGAGCCAATAGTTCCTCAAGTTTTTTAAGCTATAAATTAGCTTTTTACTTCATACACAACCTGATCTACGAACCAAAATCTATCATGATATCCTTAAATTTATTTCATAAAATAGGAAAATATAAGCAACAATTGTTCTTGATCTGAATACTGCTTCGGGTGCTTCTGAAAGGACTATATATCGTTTTCTCTGTCGGGGACAGGGTTTCCAGTTTGGGGTTACTACCATTTTTTCGAGTCAATTAAATGACGCTGTGATGTCAGGAAAAAAATGACGCATTAGAGTGATATTCAAGTTACAATTCGTCATTGGACATTTGCGAAAAAAATGGCGATCACACGAAATGACTATCATCCTCATTTTTGTCCCAAATTAAAATGACGGACACTGCGAGTCATCTAGAATTTTCCGTTGGGATACAATTGAATGATGAGCGAGAAATGACGATCGTCATGGTTATGACATGCCTCATCAAAATGACAAATTTCACCATTCCTATTATTTCGATTTCGCGTCATTTATCTGTTTTGCGATCAGACGGTAATGAATGACCAATGAGAAAAATATAGCTACTGTCAGTAGTGTCATCTAGTGTTTTTCTAAATAGAATTGGATACAAAAAAAAAAAAAAAAAAATGTAGTCGAAGACGGCGAGGCGACAGTTCGTATTCTATTTTTCTCAATCCTGAACAACACAACCACAATAAAACAAATAAAAACCAGTTTACTAATTTTTACAGAAATGGCAGCCACTCGCATGCGACACGTCCTTTCGCCACGAGAAAAACACCAAATGAAAGCACAGATATCATAATCAAATGCTGCGCCATTTGTCATTTGCGTAAAAAAATGACATGGCGTGAATTTCGTGCTTGGTCAATTTTTAGAGACTGTTCTCAAATGACGCAACAGCCAAAAAGTTTGGTCATTTGTCCTAGGCATCATAGTCATTTTCCTAATCATTTAAATGACGCCGAAAATCTTATCCCAAAAATGGCAATCACACAGAACGACATTAGCATGACGGCTTTGTGACGCGATTTTTACGTCAAAACGCCATTCGAATGACACAAAAAATGGCCAACAAATGGCGATCACACAGAATGACATAAAAATGATGGCTATGTGAAGCGATTTTGACATCAAAGCGTCATTCTAGTGACGCAAAAAAAAAAAAAAAAAAATGGCGATCAAACAGAACGTGATAAAAATGACGGCTTTGTGACGCGATTTTGACGTCAAATCGCTATTCAAATGACGCAAAAAAATGGCCGTGTAATCGTAGTCTTAAAATGTAAAAAAAAAACAAAGACAAAAAGTTCGGCAATTTTTTTTTGGAAAGACAAAGCCAAATCTGCGGGTTTTTTTTAGATTTATCTGGGGAAATTTATTGAGACCGTCTAGCAACGCTGATTGGAGAGGAATGAACGAGACGAATGCTGTATTGATTTTCTTTAAGAAATAAATACTTAATTGGCTGATGGGACACATGGACATGGCAATGCTATCAAGCTACCAACAGTGAAGAAGAAGATTCTGCTTGCAAAGAAGAGGGAAGACCTCTTTTTCATAAAGAGGTACTCTCCCTTCTCTCCCTGGCGTTGCGAGTTCCCCGGAAGATATCAGGAAACCACCTTTAACCATCTACTCCTCTGCGCTCGGTTATGACAAGGGAAAACCTTCAATTAACGCTCCCAAATAATTACTCATCCATTTAGTATGCACAAAGCGTACAGCGTTGGCTCTTAACCAATTCAGATGAGAGTTCCCTTCCTCGGCCCCGCTTTACTGTCCTTTTACGAGCATTACACCAGCCACCAATAACAGCCTCGACGCATCACCCCAAAGCCCAAACACTCGTTCAGCTCGTTTCGCACTTCTTCGCCGCGAGAAGAAAGCGAAACGAAAGCATTCCTTCACTTTGTGAACTTCTTAAAAGGATAAAAGATCCTTCTCGTCGTCGTTGTCAGCATGATATTATTACACACTTCAACACAACAGTTAAACAATAATTTGATTTATTTTTGTTGCTCGCACCAGTAACAGTGTAGTCCTGATATCGTATTCCGATAGGCGTTCATTAAGTCATCAACATCATCAGTGTATTGTGAAGGTAGGCGCGCTGGGGAATCCTCTCTGGCTCTATGATATGACTTGCTTCATACTCGTGTCGTATGTGTAGGTGTATACATTCCCTTAGTTGGCTTTCTATTGTTATTTGTCTGTCTGACATGGCTCTCTTAGTAATTACACGCACCGGCATTGGCTCCGGCTCTGGCTTGTGTCGTAGTCCCGGCTACAAATTGAAAGGGCATGTTAATTGATAGTTTAGTGTTTAATTAAATAACTAGGTTCACAGGATGTGCGCCTGTACATATTAAGTATTTATTCCCATCGAGGATTGTCGTCTGCGACGTGCCAGTGACAACACGGTAGGGTGGCATCGTCGTCGGCTACGGCGGGAGAAGAAGCTCGAAGCTCGAAGCTCATTCATTCATAATTATTTCGAACTGCTTATTTAGCTAATAAATGTTTTTAGTGAGATGGGCTATGATTGAGAGGTGGGTGCGATGCTGTACAGTAGAGGTAAGCGAATTATATGGTTGAATTGGAAATTTGACAGAGAAAGAGCGTGGTTTCGTTAAGTGTCTGCTGTTATTTCTTATTTGATGTAATTTATGGCGGGAAGCAAGTACAGGTATGGACCTCGACGTACCCGTCGTGGATGAGCCGCTTATCCATCATACCGCGGTGACTGTGGTACAATACCGGCACACCATCTTTTGTCTGGACTAACAATTTCATACCTACATGAAGAAATGCCTCAGGCGGGATAGAGCCAGACCGAAGCGTACTCTCGTGGTACATTAAATTGGGGTAGTAAGCCCCTGAGAACAGGTTATTATCACTGGCCATCGCCCTAGCAACGTGCCTCCGAATCGCCTTAATAAGAAAATTGTCAATCCTATTCAGTCGAGCCCCATTGTATAGAGTCCTGTTGGATAGTATTTTATGCACTGAGATTCAGGAGCTCTAAACAACCCTAGACAGGCCCTGAGGCATTGCCTCGCAAACACCCGAATCTTTCCCATATAGGACGTCCCTACATATTGAACCACATGGGACAGCCATAAGCGATGATAGGCCTTATAAGGGCCACGTAGCAAATGACCACCTAGGGATGCCAGATCTGAAAAATTAGCCGGCGGGACATTTTTGCATTTAAAGTGAAAAAAACGTTTTTATTTAAGATTACATTTTATTTGTCGTAAGTAATATTTGGTTTAAGTAAAAGTCTTTTAACTCATATTTTTACATTTAATGTAACTTTTTCAAATCAAATTTTTACAACGTATTTAGTTTTCGGATTTTTCCGATAGTGAATAGCTCCAAAATTACGATATTTTGAATTCTTTTAGTGGATATGAGCCGTTTATTACAAACACAAAGTGAAATGTGAAGCAGGCTAACTTTTTGAGTTCAGAGACCCAGACCACTGAACTATCAACATTCGACTAAGGTGCACTTCACACTTTGTTATTGTTATAGCTAAGCTTACTAAGGCTAGCGCTTAATTTGTATGTCTTACTAATTGCAATTTTTCAGTGCGGGACATTCTGCGGGACACTTTTTGTTGCACTTGTGGGACAAAAGCCTTATATCGGGACGGTCCCACACTGAGCGGGGTGTCTGGGCACCCCTACCTTCACCCTTGAGTCAAGTTGACTGCTTTGAAACAGTCTCCTTGTCAGAGCGTAGGCCCTCTTAGCGCCAGCAAGCAAGCACCTATATGTTTGTCAAAATACAGATACTGGTCGAGCCGGATGCCGAGATACCTGACCACGTTTTTCCCCACTAATGCTCATCCCTGCTGTACAATAATTGTTAATTTTCTCCATTTTTTTCTAGTGTACCTAGAGGCCCCTGCCAATGGAGTCCTGAACAGGATTATTTCCGATTTTTGGAAATTGATTTTCAACATCCCACCATCGCAACACGCAAAACCTCAGTCACGCTTCAGAAGGTTCTTGATGACCTCGATTTTTGGTCCTGACCTGTACGCCACTAAATCGTCTGCGTGTGCTATAGCGTGTCTGAGGCAACCCACCACATCACTTGTGTATATATATTAAACAGGACCGGAGAATTCACTGATCACTGCTCCCTGTTGTAAGCTGTTTTTAATTTCGAAAACCCTGTTCGAAGTCACTTTGCCCGCTTTGACAACGAACTTTTTTCCCATAAGCATATCAAAAATCATATAAGTTAACGGTTCTTGAATGACCATTCTGGTCAGCTTATGAAAGAGCCCTTCCAACCATATGAATTCAAAGGCCTTCTCAAAGTCGACCAAGAAGGCACCCGTGCCGTGCATTGCTTCTTACTTATATCCCACTGAATGTCGGAGACCAGTTTCGACGCGGCAGGAATAGTGTCATGCCCCGCTCTTCTAGCTTTTTTGTAGGTGGCAATGGCAAAACCAATTACCTCTGACTGCATCATGATCATCATATGTGTATACTTGGTGTATAGGACTTATTTAAATCCAATGTGAGACAGCCCGGATTGCTTATCGTGCACATGACATTACTCTTTTTCGTTCCGCTCTAACAGAGAAACCAACACGCAGTCCTTTCGAAAGGACGCAAAGCAGAGTCCAGATCAAGAACAATCGTTGTTGCTATTTTCCATTCGATGAAATAAATTTAATAAGATCATTCTAGATTTTGGTTTGTAGCTCAGTTTCTTTTTGAGGCAGGAAGCTGATTGATAGCTTAAAATATTTTCAAAAGTTTTGGCTCTGCTAGGAACTTATTATTTTTTGTTTGAATTGATTGAAAAATACTTAAGCTATGCACAGTCAAATGTAGAAAGGGCAGTGAAGCCAGTAAAAAGTACATTTTGGTTAAAAATGTTACCAAAAAGTAGGCGTGGCAATGAACGACATAGCCGATGGTCTTTCTGGAGCCTTTAGAAATATTTGAAAAAAGTTTCATCGAAAGCCGTGCAGTAGTTTTTACTAGAACCGGTATCAAATACTTAACCTCCAACTTTTTATTTATGTCTATGTCCTATGTATCTTAACACCCCTCAGGGTTGCCAGATTGGTCACTTTTATGCTATATTTTTTCTTAAAAAACGATAGAAATAAAAAAGTGAGCCTTCAACGCTATTTTGGGCTACATATTGTTTTTGTGTTAATTTTGTTCGTTTTATTTCCTTACAAAACTAAAAAGAGAAATATTTTCGAACAAACACGCACTTTTAGAACTTGGCAGCACTCTTGCAGTGAACAATCGTTCAACTTGAACGCGCCCATCAATTTATTTTGCGGGCCTTTCGATTTGACACATGCAACAAAAGCCAATTGCAGAAAATAGGAGCAAAATTTTCCACGACTTTTTGGGCTTCTTTCTGGGTACCGATTTCGTTCTAGATTTTTTTTAGGTTTGGGTACTTAAAGCAAACTAATTTCTGGCAACCCTGTCCCCGGCATTGCTATTCCTCTTTACAAGTGCTGTCGTAAGGGACAGATTGTGCTGTGCGATTAAGCGAACACCTGTTTCTTGCGTTAAGTTAAAGCTTGTGTGGTTTGCAAGGTGAAAAATGTAATCAGCATCAAACTGTATAAGCTCATCATTTAGGTACGATGTTGTACGTTGTACCTATGGGTGCAGGGAATTTGATTTTCTTCTTATGAATGAGCATATGAAGCACTCAGTGTAGAAGTTCCATTTCTTCTTGATGCATCTTGCAGTTGTCCGTGCTTCTTAGGCATATAAATCTTGGCTTTCAAGTGAATCTTTGTTACAGCCTCTAATGTCTCACTATTTTCTAACTTGTACATTAAGTTGAATGCCCCAGCTCACAGTGGCTAAACTTGCCGCCATTTCGTAAAGTCTGGCTGAATATCTTAAGAAAGCTGCTCGTTTCACAAATATCTTTGATGAATGATTGCAGTTCCATCTACTGTCTCCAATCTGTACTAAAACACACGTACACACCCACAAGAAATATAACTCACTGTCACCACAAACCGCATGGCGCTCATAATTAAATGAAATTCATGTAAAATCTGGCCTAAGTCACATGTTTAACTGTTTTAAAAACGGCGCTTAACAATTAACGAGCATTTATTTTGTATTTGAATTGAAGTGTAATTAATACCCTCGTGCATTCGTGAATATGTATATTTCAATTTCCACTGATTTTGTGGGTGAGTGTGGCCCTTCAATACCTCTGATGACGTACGTTACGCATACCTCGGAGCTCGGACCATTCATCGCCGGAAATGTCAACGATAAGCTTCATAATATTGCAGGAGCCGAGTAGCAGGAAATTCAATATTCGACCAATAATGTGAATGAGGAGCGGGCGCGGTGGGCGGTGGTGTCAATTCGTCCGGCACATGTGTGTTGAAAAATCACACACAATGTCGATATAATTGAATGAGATGTAATTTGGCGATAAATTTTATTTATATACGATATCGCCACCACGACTGACCGACACACCGGTCCGGTCGGTGGCATATGGTCGTCAGCTCGATCGTTGACAGATAAACAGACAGACAGGCGAGAGGTTTCTGGTGGGAGAAATATAAATAAAATATTTTTTTTTCTTTATGGTTTTGTTGTCCGCAATTTGCAAGTGGTCGAGTGGTGATTGGAACGTGGCCAGAGGTTTAGGGAATTTTAGTCAATCAATAAATATTCTTGTCCATGGGATTAATTAAAATTAAATTAATAATGAACTGGCGATTGAATGGAATTATGTGGGCGAGCGATAGGTCGTGTTTTTTTCTAACCGGGTGAAAGTTGAATGTGCGGCACTTTTATACGAATTGAAATTTTGACACTGGCTGTTTTCAAACGATTTGGCGCATTTATAAGGAAACTGTTCAAGAGATTCTGTATATAATCTATATTGGGTGGACCGTCAAAGTGTCTGAAGTGGAAACCTTTTTATAGTCGCTTTCGAAATTTCGACTCAGTGGTTAGTGATGTGCTGGGCAACTGAGCATGGTGTCACAGAATCGATTCCCGAAGAAGCTTAAATTATCTACATCCCAAGATTTTGTCAAATAGGAAGAGCTACTCAAGGGGAGAGTACGATAATGTTGGCCCCAAAAATTGATAACGGTTTTTTTTTATAGAGGGGTTAAATACAAGCATTTGTTACTATGGGAGGGGGGTATCTCGCTCTGTTTGGGCTGGAGGGGTAATTTAAGAAAAAAAAAAAAATACTTAAAATGCAATTAAATATATTATAAAAACAACGGAAATACATACAATAAAGTACTTTACCATTTCTGAAAGCCAGGAATCTGTTCTTTCAAACTATTTCCAAATCAAGTTATTTTAGCTAATAGTTTTTAAAAAAATACTTCCAAACTTGAAGTTTAAGGAAAACGAATTACAAACAAATATTGAATGCTGATTTTTTTCGAAATTGTGAACAAAGATACTAAATTTGTGTATAGCGTTTACTGCTCTAGTAATTCTTAATCGAACAGTGAAATCCAGATTGATTTAGGTATTCTAGTTTTTGAGAAAATTGAAAATAACGAAAACTACTTTTTTATTAGATTTTTATTTAATCTTAGGCGAAGTCGGCTTACTTGTTTACGTGGTAGGTTAGGTTAGGTTAGGCATGTTGGCTGCCGTGGAGTACTCACCACACTCAGGTCAACATTGACCCATTGTGAATTGTGAAGTCCATGGGGGAAAAGTTTGTCCCTTACCTAAAATAGTCCTGTCTATAAATAATACAAATTAATTGTTCACTCTGCTGTTGTATATATAAACCATCCTGTGGCTTATTGGCCTAAGGTCTTTGCGTTGGTGTGACTTGCCTTACCAGTCTTTGGTATAAAAATAACCTTCACTTTCCTCCATGTTCTTGGTATATATCCCTGTGTAAAACTGCCAATGTAAAGTTCTTTTAATACCGGAATGACAGTGTTGACAGTTCTTTGCAACACAATAGGAATGATTCCATCGAGCCCTGGGGACTTGAAGGGAGAGAAGGATGGCCCATTCAATTCTGTCCTTTGTAATAAAATCTCCGGGAAGGCTCCTTACCCCAGTAATGTTAGTACATACATCAAGACATTGCTGAGCGGAACAGCTTGGAGAGCGCGTTCTCAGTAAAGAATCTTTAAAGAATCTGAGGAGCAACTGATTGATGAATTGTTGGTTTAATTTGCTGACGATAATTACAAATCTCATTTCATATGTTTTAAATCAGAAATAGAAATCTTTTCACGTTTGTCGCCAGAACTTGTGTCTTTTTTTAAGTTTTACGTATCTATGATTATGGGTAGAATATCTACACGGCACTTTATAGGTGACTGATTTGTGATCTCATTCTTACACATTAATTAGTATTAATGGCAGACAAACGGATCTCTCTGTCCTGTCCCGTGCAAAAATGAGCTTGCGTGATGTTGTCTACGCAGCATCTTTATAGCAGAATATCCCTATAGCTACCTTAAAAGTTATGGCCGTTTATGAATGACGTTTCTATCCGATTCGTCGATGATGTGACTTGTTGACAGCACATATTCATTTTTGCCCTTCATTCATCGATAGTTGTATCTTTGCCACTTCTGCCTCCTACAAATGTACCACTGACAGCTATCCGGACCAATTCACAGAATATTGACGGCAATGGAATCGTTCAAGTATCTAGTTTTGTAAGTCTGACATCTGTCTGACTAGATGTATCTCGGTTTTGATTGACTGAAATCGGTCATTTGAGCAGCTATTTTAGTTGACGTTTATGAAGTGGTAGCCGACGAATCTAGTCAAGAAATTCGTGATGAATACTAAGTTGACAGTTCGGATATGTGGCTGACGTATAAAAAAAGAGTGACGTTCAGGTTACATCTTATCCAGACCAATCTAGTCGTCTTAAGGTAACTAGATTCTTGAATGTGTCCCATGTCTTGCATGCGATGTTAAGAAGATTTATAAACCGTTTTCCAAATTTTGCCCTAAAGCACTTTTGACAGACACGCTTTTTTAGTAATTATAGCTTGATTGGTTCTGGGTTAAGAGATGCTACCAGTCCTAGTTGTGGTGTGGATTTTAGTGAGTCTTTTATGTCCACTACCAACTGGTTTAGATTTTTGATGTAAGGTCTAGTACTATCCACCGAACAAACTATACATGGGTCGGAAAGGTATGTTCTTATCATTGCGGTCTATTAGCGGAGCACCATTCTTGGCTGTCGATAAACCTTACTTCTTCCCAAAAACCTTCTTATAAGTGTTTTCTGCCTTCTCCCTTCATTCCTCTGTAGAAGACTTTTGTAAATGGTTCTCCTACTGAGCATTGTTCTAACCCAGGTACTAATCCAAACCGAGCTCGTCGAGTGAGTGAGCCTTCTACGTGAGCCTTCTTAATATGTCTAAGATGGCTAAAACGACAGCCAAAGAAAAACCTTGAAGTTGTAGATATTATTCGGTATTCGGTGGTTCCATCAGTGGATCAGAGAGCTGTAAGATTGTTGAGGTCTTTGTTAAATATCAAACTAGTAAAAAGATTTATGACGACTTATGACCTGCACAACATCGGACCTCCTAATTATTCACAATTCCTTGTAAAACTACGCTTCCAATTACCTACGCGTAAGAACGCGAACGCGACCTTATTTAGCGGCTTTTCAATAGCCAAATAAATTCGATTCAAGTCCAAAAGACCCTTCATCCTTTTAACACCACTCCATTGACAGCCTCATTGAAGCCGGTGACTCATTGCCCTCCTTTCGCCGAGTCATGGCACAAAAGTCGCCAAGTGGAAAATCAGAAGAAAATCACAACCGAATGAACATCTTCGTCTCAGAGCTACGCTTTTATTTCGATACCCCATTCATTTCTGTTCAAGTTCTGATGCCAAACGTCTTTCGATTGAAAGGCTTTTTGCACACAAGCCACAACCAAAACGGCATTCACCTGTTTGTGCGGGGAATTTTCTTTTCATTGGCGACCCTGCTTCAGCACAATAAGCTGAAAGAAAACCGAAACATTGACACAAAAGAGCTTGAAGAGCATTTCAGCGGCGTCCTTGGGGACAGCCTGGACGGCGGGACGTTTCTTTTCCAATTTCACTATTTTCATTTTACGGCGGTGGTGGTGGTGGTGGCGCTCCACGACTTCCGACCGATTTTTGATTTCGTCGGTTAGAAAACTATACACATGCAGTGGCATTGGAAGTGGAATTTTCTTTTATAAGCGCCTCGGGACTTGGATCAACAACGCAGACAAGTGGATGACGATGCCGAGCGCGACAAGAAAGGACGATGCACAGACGACACCAACGACGGCAATAAATTTCTTTGATATACCGATTGACTATCGAAATGATTCGTGTGAGATGTGCGTGTGGAAAACTTTGCACAACCCCTTACACTGGAACACAATCAACATGAACGCCCTTGACAAAAATCCGGAAAATTCGAAAAGTTTTCGCCTCCTATCCTAAGCAAACATTTACTCTCTGGAAGCAATGATGTTCATGTTGGGTTTTGGGTATTGGGTTGCCTTGCCGTCGAGTGGAGGTGCCACTGCCAACTTTGCTTTTTTTCTTGAGAGGGATGTTCTCCTCGCATCGAATGATAACAGTCATTTCTTTTTGACACTTTTCAGAGGCGACAAAAGGAAAACGAACGACAAACTTTCTCTTGCGAGCAAAGTGTTTCCCTTTCAGTTGCCAATCGAACGTAAATTAATTTCGTTCCTTTTTTTTCTTTTTTTTTTCTTTTTTGGTTGTTCATCGTCACTGTGAAACTGCTGGCAAAGGAAAGATGTCCCCACCGAACTGACTTTGATGACAAAATGAAATTTTCTCGTTAGCAATTTATTTGTGTTTTGGCAGCCTCCTCAGCGGGAGGAGTACGAGAGGCAACAGTGTAGGACGAACGTTATGGCGAAAGAAGCCTTTGGGCATAATAAGATAACACAGGATATATGATATATGCTTTTGGGTATTTGACGGATCTGCCCATCTATGGATGATTGTTGTGGGATATGGCAACATGTGTGCCAGTGTGAGGGGAGGGGGGGTAAAACATATTTCCTCTTTGATTGCGGAAATTGCAATCAATCAGAAATTAATGTCCCTCCACGGAGTTGTGTGCGGGTAATTTGATTTTTCAAACAGATAATTTTTTTTTTCAGCCCTTTTGAAGAGTTTGTGACGCAACAATGGTAGGGGATGGCAGTTGGTGGTTGTGGTTTTTATTGTGAAATGGGGTACAATTTCCACTTTCCACGGAGTTTTATTGGCGTCCAATGAACGTTCAATTTTTAATGTCAAAATAGTTTAGATCCTTTTTCATTTCCTCAACAATTCACTTCTATCCTA
Organism: Cheilosia urbana; assembly: GCA_946477585.1. Taxonomy (NCBI): domain Eukaryota; kingdom Metazoa; phylum Arthropoda; class Insecta; order Diptera; family Syrphidae; genus Cheilosia; species Cheilosia urbana. Next base: position 8,169,776 of record OX297854.1, on the reverse strand, counting down.
GAGTCCATTTATTCAGCTACTTTCTTTTTACTTTGGGGCAGCGTTGCCGGACTTTTGGCATGTGGATTTCCTTTTTTTCACCCAAAATTATTTTTTTCTCTTTTTGATACCGCTTTTTCCCGTTTTTATTCCCTTTTTTTTGTTCCTCAAAAAGAAAAAAAAAAAAAAAAAAAATCAATTTTTAAGCATAACAAAAAAATTTATTCGTCAAAACAAAAATAGATATGCAGACATTCGTCTATTTCTAGTTCCAAACAATTGTGGTCTTTCCTTAACAATAAATAAATTTTGCAAGTAAAATAAAACAACACAAACGAGACTCGATTTTTTTTCACCCGAACCACACTTCCACAAATGACAAATCTGTCCAACTCAAATACCCACAACCCACTACCCATGGTAAAAATTAAGTGGCAAGCGCATGGCAAGACTACGGGCTATGTTCATTAAGTGCTTTTTTTTATTGAATTTATCGTGTCTGTTTTCTGAACGATGTAAAAAGAAGTTTTGCTCTTGAAACGTGAAAGTTTTTGAGTTGACTATTTTTTCCCGCTTTCTGGGTTAGTTCTCGCTTTTTCCCTTTGAGTCAAAAATTCCGAAAAACAGAAAAAAATCCTCAATGTAGCATCCCTGCTTTGGGGCCACTTAATACCTGCAATAGGGCAGAGTATCGTAAGCACAGTTCTCTTCTAAATCAAGTAGTGTCGCTCATACATTGGATCAAGCGTAGTCTTGGTCTGGTAAGCGACAAAAAGGATCCAAAATAGAAAAACGACAAAATAGCTTTTTCTCATTGGAAGTTTTTCTTGCGACTTTTTGGAATTCTGCAGCGTTCACGCTGTTTATTTTAAATATGACTCTTCGAAATTTCAACTGAGTATGCTGGCAGGATTTTCCTGACTAGATTTGTCGGCTTCCCCTCCATAAACGTCAACTGCCGAAACTATTCATGAGACAACTCTGGGTCAATAAAAATTAAAATCCATTTAAGCAGTCAGCTGTCTGAATTACTAAACTAACGTCCCCTATTTTGGTTCGCGAAAAAGCGCTGAAACAGCGAAAATAAGCGCTAGGCTCGAGTGAATACAATCGGCTCCGAACGCAAATCAGTTGAGTGGATACACTTCGACTCTGAATCGTTTTTCTTTCAATTTTTGTGGTCAACTGCAACGAGTAAAAACGAATGCTGGCGACAACGTCTTCATGTCTTCCATCCTACTAGTTCAAGTCGAGGCTACAAAGGTTGTTCACTTGATCGGCTTTATAATACGCCTCAAATTTCATAGCGAAATCTCTACGGGCAATGAAAGCGGGGAGCAAAATATTACAGTAAAACCCACAAACTGATGTCACCTTAGTGCAGGAAATACAAAAAGTCTCCGATATAAGATTGGTTTCGCATAAAAGTATGTAAAAAATGGCGACCCAGTCAATCCAAATAAATTTGAGAACTCTTGTCTTAATAGGCTACATTTTGTCGATCAACTGTCAGAGACGTTCAAGGTTTACAAAACTTACACCGCTGCTATCCAAAAGGTGCTAGGATGTACTGGGTAGAAAGTATGCTTATAAAGTCCTATAATTGCATATAAAGACCGTCTTTTTGGATGCAATGTTGTCAAGCCAACAGAGATAGACTTAGGTAGAACGTAATAGTTCATAATTAGGGTTCCGTAGCCAAATGGCAAAAATCGGAACCCTATTAGATTCGTCATGTCTGTCTGTCTGTCCGTCCGTATGTCACAACCACTTTTCTCCGAAACTATAAGAGCTATACCGTTGAAACTTGTTAAGTAGATGTATTCTGTGAACCGCATTAAGATTTTACACAAAAATAAAAAAAAAAAACGGTAAATTTTGGGGGTCCCCATACATAGAACTGAAACTCAAAAAATTTTTTTTCATCAAACCCATACGTGTGGGGTATCTATGGATAGGTCTTCAAAAATGATATTTAGGTTTCTAATATCATTTTTTTCTAAAGTTAATAGTTTGCGCGAGAGACACTTCCAAAGTGGTAAAATGTTGGTCCCCCCCCCTAACTTCTAAAATAAGCGAACGATAAAACTTAAAAAAATATATGATATACATTACCATGTAAACTACAAACGATAATTTTTTGAACGAGATCTAGCGAGTAGTTTTTAAAATATCGATCAAAGTTACAACGAACTACAAGAACTTTTATGTTATGTTACTTGCTGTTTCGGAACCCTTCATGAGCGAGTCCGACTCGCACTTGTCTTACTTTTTTTAAATGTGTCACAAGCGACTGTCGCGGACATTGTTTCGAGCCGCCAAATACAAGATCTAGTTCATGAGATATGTGGCAACGTTGTCACGACTTTGATGCACAAAGTTCGGCCATCTTTGCGCTGTTGTTTGACCTTCATGCAGCTATGAAGCTGCGATTGAACGCCTTTCTAATGGGAATTTTTGACCAGCCTATAAGGATCGAACGACGTCTTTTGACAATCCAAAAATGATTCAGTCTCTTGGGCACAATATAGATCGAGCTGTTCGAGAAATAGCAAAATTTGAATGATTAGAGGGCCATTTGCGACAGCCATTTTAATGTTTTCAAAAGTTCCTCTGGCGTGCTACGTTTCATCCGATGACTACAGTCCAAGTATGACCAAGAAGAGGCTCAAGTTGAAATGCTGAATGCCGTCGAGCTCATATGACTAACCAAACGAGAAGCTAAAGAGATAATTTCTTTAGAAGTCAGCACCAACTTATCGGTAACATTCGTTCCGAAGAACCTAAACCCGATTAATTGAAACTCAAGCCACAAACTTCACTTCAGTCGAGCTGTCCTCACTCAAAAGTTCCAGTGACTGGGATTTTAGCTCTCATTATGGCAAATTTTGGCATCACTCCCAAGAAGACTGACGTTGGCGAACTCTAGCTATTCCCTAAAGGTTGGTGAAACTCGTTTTGATTGAAAGTGTATTCTGATGATCTTCTGCTCAGTTTGCTTCGAAGAAGTTTTGAGGCAACAATTCTAAAAATGACCATCGCCCTTGTAACCTTACTTTCCACAATCTCTTCCTTAGTGCAGTTCGATGTGCACTTTCATTCAAACTTATGCCCCATTAGTAACACACACAGGATGATAAATGTTATGAAAATCCGTTAAAAATCCCGACTGCAATAGTATTAAACTATGGATCCACCCCAGCATATCAAATCGAATAGAGTCACGTCGAACATACGTCCCCCCGCATACCTCCCCTCGCGTCAAACTCCCAAATTACGTGCACCTAGACAAACGCAGTCGCCCTCTAACCAAATATTTGCCGAAAATGCTGAATTCCATTGCAAACAAACAGCAAACCTTCCGAATAAACACAGGACATCCCTCCCCCAAACAAGCGGCCACATTACAATCGTATATAGGCTGCGAACTCTGGTGCACCGATGAATTAGAATTTCGAATGCGAAGAGTTAATTATCGTAACATTTGTTTCAAAACTATATGCGGTGGAGTTGCTAGCCGAGCAATCAGCATTTCAAAACCACCACCACCGAACCGAAACTTCATCGTTCATTCAACAGAGAAAGGACTGACTCTGAGTATGCACACAAATACCTAGACACGAAATTCGGCACCATAAATAGAGAAATTTTGTGAAATACGATTAGAATTAATTTGGCAACACTGTCAGTCGACGAGAGGACATGATTTTGGGGCGGCCCAGCGCCAGGACAAGTGCGTTACACTTGCCATATAGTTGCTGTTGGTACTCGTATATGGAACAAGGATCTCGAAATTTACGCACAAAGGACAGGAACAGGAACACAGTGACACATTGTACATGCGAATGCGAAGCAACTGCAGTGCCGCAATATGCAAATGCGGTGATTATCTCGGATAAGGGCTGTTCGTTTGTTTAAGTGGCGCAGATAGTGGGATAAAGACGCCAGGACGTCGACGTCGATGGTCGTCGGTGCAGTCGATGCGAGCACGTGCAATCAAACAAAACACGAAATTGTCACAAAATGTTTCGTGCCAATTGTTTTAATAAACGTCGTCGTTGTTGTCATCGGCCCCACCGGCTATTATGCGAAGTCTGTCATGGAATGGTGTGGCCGAATTGAATCGCATCTCATTTCTACGTGCATTCATTGTCCTGGAGTCGTCCTAGATGTCCTTGCTGGGATTTGCTGGTCGCCTCATATGCAGCCTTCCATAATCAATGGGTTTCAGGGATGGAAATTGCTGCCGACGGCGCTGTTGTTTATGTGGAGAATAATATACGTACGAGGCGGCTAGATGGTGATAATGATGATGCAGTTGAGTATTGCGGTCACAGTCGACCCACAAATTAATTGGACACTTATCACCTAACATCAATGGCGTGAATAGTCGGTCTGCAAATGGAGCCGCAGTCGCTACCCCTTCGCTGGGGGGAATTGAGCAATTGTCGGTAATGTGGTCGGGCGGGCAGGTCGGAAACCTTAAAGAGGATTTAAGGCAAATGGTTCTTGCTTCCTTGGAATCTGTTACCAATTAAGAAAAATCTGGACAGTTGTTCTTAATCTCTGGTAGCGTCTGTGCTGTTAAAATAGTTCGTTTGTTTGTGCGTAAAGCGGAATTTTAGTTTGCTGTGTCAGCTTTAAGTTTGGGCGCCACCTCACTGTCTAAAAGTAGAAGCAGTGGTCCATTACATTACCGTTTTCTTTTATATACCCTTGCATAAGACTGTGAAATTTGCTGCAGAAGTTTCCATTGCCAAAAGCATGAAGTTGGGCACAATGGACAGACTGTCTAAGTGAATCTGCGGCAGCTACCACAAGAGAACCACGTTACCTACATATTCACCATGAAGTTGAATAAATCGATAAACTCTCCAAATGATGAAATGAACACTGTCCTTGAATGTCTTTCGTGGCATTTAGATCAGTAAATTGTTTAGGGCAGTAGATTCCTTAACTTGTTTGTTAAGCTGGTGTACAACGACAGGTGGTGACAAAGTGTCATATTTTTGACCGCTAACACCAACTAGTTTTCGTTTGACGTTTCAATCTGCTGTGAGACACTAGTCGTTAAATTTCGGCGCAAATCGCATTAATAAACAAATAAAATAAATTTATTGCATTATAAAAGAATATTAGCTTGTAAATTAAATGTGGAAAAAGATCTTAAGTTGTGAGTTATGACATTTGTCCGGTGGGATGGTTCTGCTGAATTTGCTGAATATTGCAAAAGGTGCGTTTGTTTCAACAACCCAACGATTTGAAGTCGTTTTCGTGGTGTTTTCGTGGAAAACGACTTTAAACGACTCGTTTTGGAGTGTTTTTGCGAAAACCCAGTTTTCGGTTGGGTGTGAATAGGCTATAAGGATCCTAGAGTTCATAATTGCAACATTTGTGCTTAAGCCATGCAAAAAATATGTATTCAATGCAATTATGAACAGAAATAATGCTGCAAGTTTGGAGTAGTTGTGCGTTTACGAAAAAGAGTTTGTTTGAGAAAAAGTAATTATAATTTAGATCTATGAGCTAAAATAAGCTTATCTGGCAATGCTCTGATTGCAGAATGTTGTACACATTTTTTTTTTACTCCGCTTACGGCTCCATGACTTGACCCTTTTTTTTTGCTTTCTCTTTCTTTTGTCTTCATCTTCTTCTTGCTTTTTTCGAGGCTGTATCTTGTCATTACAAGAATTAATAATAAAACTAATAAAAATCAAATCATCAAGCATTTCATTATCTATAGTAAATTAAAATAAATCAAATATCTCAAAACAGAGTTCATATATGCAGTAAAATTGTTGTTCACTTTCATTCCTATAAAACACAAATAATATATTTTAACAGTCTAATAAAAAGACCTTCGTTTATTTTCAATAAATCTATTAAATTTTCATTTAGTTTGCTTACATAACAACAAAAAAACAAAATTCAATGCAGAGTTGAGCAATTGGACTGTCATTTTGCTTATATTTGTGAACAGATGACAACTATCGTCATGCAAAGATAATGCAGTTTTGTTTACATTAATGAACGCAAAAATTGCATTGCTGCCGCATTTTTACTTTAATGAACTCAGCTGATCCTGCACATGCGCTTCTGGAAGGAAATAAAACAGCAAATTAAATGACCAGCAAATGACTGTCTGTCAGTTTCAGTGTTGGTAAGTCCACCATAATTAGGTATGCCTGTACAAAATTCCGGTGCTTGAGTCATTGAGGAATAATTTTGAAAATAAATTTTGAATTTGCACTTTTTGATTTACAGCTCTGCGTTATGCTAATTTTTTTTTGTTTACTTCTCACTCAATCCAAACCTTAGATTATAGAGAGCAAACAGGTTTAATAACCTATCGATCGACCAACATTTTGTTAATTAACTTGAATCAGCTGGTAGGTTCTATGCACTACCATTGTAAAACTTTCTGACTTGTTTACCGAAAAAAGCGTATTTTTTTTTTTTAAATTTGCTAAAAATAAGTTTTGCATCGCTGTTATTGGATTTGTAATGTAAGTACGGTGTTGCGGTATATTTAAACAAAAATATGTATAAACAAAGGTAGTAATTTTTTATGTCTGAGAATATTGAAAAATAAATAAATAAATAAATACAAATAATTCAAAAACTGATTTTTGCGATTTTTTTAACAAAAATTAAGTAGGGGATCATATTTAGAATATTGATATCATTTGTAATATAATGCACTTTGATCAAAATCGGTAGAGCAGTTTTTGTTAAATTTGGCAGACAAAGAAGTACCAAACATTGCAATGTTTAGCTTGAAAATAACTATTGCTTAACTTACTTATTAACTTACTTACTTAGGTGGCGCTACAGTCCGGGATGGACCTGGGTCTTAACCAATATTTCTATTGCTTAACTATTTAGCTGAAAACCGAGTATAAATTATTGTTCGGAACGTAAGCATTACTTCGTTTTTAAAGTTTTATCAAAATCGAGAATGGGGTTTTCGAGATATGAGCAGTGATTAGAATTACAAATCGAGTGGACAATAATTTTGAAAACATCAATTTTACTCTAATTTTGCATTTTCGTCAAACTCAGAAATGACCATATTACCTTCGAAATGAATTTTTGTTATACAATTGTATGTACCGTTTTGGAGATATCTATGTCCAAATTTGTAGTCATGCTAACCTGGCCTACTTCAGCTTAAATATGAATTTTGGTTGAAATCGTTAGAGCCGTTTTCTGGTATACAAATTTTGTATGGAGAGGACCATTAGTATTGAAATAACCGTGCAAAAAGAAATAAAAAACCGCCCCGAACTGTAAGCCCCCAAACTCCAAATCCGAAATTTGAACCAAATTAGAGAAGCCGTTTAGGCTGTAGGCCGCGGGAACATACGGACATACAGACAGACGGACGGACAAACGGACAGAACTTTGCGTCCCACTTTTTTTAAATCATCCATCATGGTAATGTCAAAATTGATTATCATCGAGAGTTCGAAATTTTGTGCGAATACAATTTCAGCAACACCGAATAATAATTGAATTTATATGAAAATGATGAGGCGCAGTGGCTTAGTGGTTAGTGTGTTGGACTACTAAGCGAGGGGTCTGGATTCGCATCAAGCAAAAACCCAAATGCCAACTTAGGGTTTTTTTTACCACTGCGCCACCTCTCGCGAACGTCTGATAAATATCCGAGCGTATAACTGTCTTGAAAGATCTTCTCCCTCCAGTTCCCTCCGGACCCGTTGCGCCATTATTTATTTTTTCATTTTTTGTTTTACCTAAACACTTAAACAGGTGTCACACAAAAGCGATCGAAAAAAAAACGAGTATCACTGTGATTATAACCTTACGTAGAGCTAAAAGTGTGATTGTCACTATCAACTATCGCAAATCACCTTACAGAAATCCATCCCGCAGTATTGGAATGACAAATATTTATACCGAGCTTAGATATTCGATAAATTTATATTGATGGCAACGTCTGCTACGGCCCTGTACATAAACTAGTTTCTGGTCCTGTATTTCAAACACAAAAAGGAAGTTTCCCCCCATCATATTTGTAAAAGTTGAGAACTTCTTGACACTTCCCTCCATCAGTGCCCGGTAATTATCTGCAACTGTAATGCAACCAAGACGCGTTAAATTTCCAAAATTTAACGAATCCGTAGTCTTGTGTGGCATCTCTTGCAATTGAAATAAATTCTCGCCTCATCCTCATTACAGTAAATCGGCCAAAGGAAGAGAATGCAGAAAATATGCAAATTTTATGCGCCGAACAAAGAAGAAGACAAAAGTAAATCTTTACCCACTGCGCGGAAAGACACAAAGAAAATTAAGTTTCTTCCCTAATTAAGATCGCTTTCTGGATGCAATAGACCGACACACATCTCGGGAAGAGGGCGAGCGGCATCCTCCTCTGTGCTGCAATTATACGGCGAAAAGTTAAAAAGAATTAACGTACATCGTTAGGTATATAGCATCTCCTAGAGTTTTCCTTCAAAAGGATATACAATGCAAGACAACTTTAAGCTGATTTCAATTTTCTGACAATTTTTCCAACTTAAATTATCCATCCGTCGTGGGAAAGTGCACGTACTTGGTCCTGCAAAGTTTCCTGTGCAATTTTCTCGATTTTTGACTTTACATCGCTTTACACTCCTTGAAAATGGTTATTTATCTATATTTATATATGTATGTGAGTAAGAAGGAACATCTCATAAATTCATCCCCTTCCGGCGGGATACACAAGGTGAAGGGGAAACAAAAAGCGCACGCCAACATTTATTTCGGAATTAAGTCGGGGAGAATGTTCATTTTGTGCGCACCATCTATTGTTATTAAGTAATTCAAAGGAGGTCCTTACAAAAGAATTATGAGCAGCTTAAGTCGCATGTCGAAGGATGGAAGGGTTTCGCTTCCAAGATGTACCCTGCTGACAGGTGGCAGTGCGGTCTCTATATATTTACATGTTCGCCCGCTGTATGCTGTGCAGAGTGCTTTCAAAGATGAGGGTGCGGTGAAACGATTACTCCTTATGTACCGTACAACGAATTAATGCGTGCTGTGTAAGATTTTAATTTGAAACGTAGAGGGAATGTGCGAGGAAACCGTTCTTAAACTAATTACACGTGTTTTCGCCCATCCCAAGACTCTGACTCCGTCGGGTGGGAATGGTTGAGTGTTAATTGCGTTCTTCCTTTATGACTGTCAAAAGGGTGAATCTCTTAAATTGATTCAGCGTTCTAAATGAGCCTGTCAAACGGGATGAGTGTATGGTCGGGGCTCGGGGGTGTGGGCACCATTGTGACAGTTCTCTAAATAATTCGTGAAGAGCACTTAATTGCTCGGCTGGTGCGGCGTTGATTGAGAGCGGAATGTAATTAAGGAAGAAGCGCGCCTTCACCACTCTGCGGTTCTTCACAGGAACTATGTTCAAAATTGCGCCGCAACGATCTTCCCTTTCTAAAACTGGATAGTTTTTCAAGAGCAATATAAATCCATTCCATCGATAATATTTATCTCGGGTTTCCATCCGCCGCCAGACGGCTGCTATACCAAAGCAAATGCAAATTTTTCAAATTTCTTCCCACCCGTAACTTTTGAATAAAAAAAAAGGAAGAAGAAAAATCATCCCACCGCCAGTGTGCACCGAACGTGTTTGTGCATAATATCCCCGGGCATGACAAATAATCGAGTGTTCATGACATGTAAATTAAAATTACAATAAAAGTGGAATCCTTTGAATATAGGATTTTGTGCTTGTGTGCAGCAACCAAGCGATAGACTCGCGATAGGATTTTTCTAGATATCGGGTGGATTGTCAGACGAAAGCAATCGATTTCGATAACAATAGGCCGATTGGGGTGTTTTTTTTTCTAAATCGCTGGGGAATCTGTGCATCTGTAAGTTAAGAGCATACTTGCACAAATCGAAATAAATCAGAAAATCACAGTCAGTCTGGGGGTACGACAACATTTTTCCCACATAACCCGCAACCTCCCTCTTTGGACTTTTCATGGCGCGCAAACTTTCGCTAATAGGATTCAGATTTTGTTATGTGTGTATGTGTTTTTTTTTTTGTGTACCCTTTGTTTCAGGAATGTGCTGTCCTCAATTCGCGGGTAATTAAATAAACTGAGTTTGACAGTTCTATGTTAATGGAATGCAATAGCAAAACGACAAAGAAAGGGGATTAAGTTCGTGAAATTGGTTGCAGACGGCTTCAGACGGGTTTGAATCAACTTTAGCATGAGTGACATGCTGTGACAGAGCTGAAAGCATGGAAATCACGTGCCTACCATATATGCGCATTTTTTTTTGTGATCGAAAGAGGGTCCTTTGTGGCTGTGCTGGGGAATACAAATACGAAGTGGATAAGCAGTCAAGGTTGACATTTTGGCTTAGTGTTCTGTTAAAACCGTTTAACAAAAAATATGTCGCTCTTGTTTGATAGTATAACTATCACTGAAAATAAAATAAAAATTTAGTTAATCTAAAAAGTAAAAAAACCCGACTGACTGTAAAAAAAAAGAGCTTAAAATATATGAACACGACGCATTCAAGTATACCTAAATACATAGGGTTTTTCAATAAGAGCGCTACAAAAGTTTTTTTTAAATAAAACAAAAACGGTTTTGGATATCAGTGAAATACTTTATTCCTGTGAAAGAACGTTCGATGCCATTATGTATGAAATTCGATTTCTTTTGCATAGCTACCACGGGCACGCTTGCAGAATGCAGAAGTCCAGACGGTGAACCCAATTTTCGACGGTTTTCAAGCATAAACCGGCCGATACTGCTGCAATTTCACTTTTGATATTCGTACGAAGTTCATCAATCGTCGCTGGCTTGTTGGCATGGACCATAGACTTGACATAGCCCCACAGGAAATAGTCTAACGGCGTCAAATCGCACGACCGAGGCGGCTAAGCGACTGGACCATTTCGTGAGATAACACGTTCTCCAAACTTGGTTTCCAATAAATTGATTGTGACATTCGCTGTGTGGCTTGTGGCGCCGTCCTGTTGGAACCACATGTCCTCCAAGTCCATATCATCCAATTGGGGCCAAAAATATTCGGTTATCATTGAACGGTAGCGATTCCCATTCACAGTAACGTGCCGGTCTTGATCATCACGGAAGAAGTACGGCCCAATGACGCCGCCGGCCCATAAACCACACCAAACCGTAATTTTTTCGGGATGCAATGATGACTCATGGAGTACGTGTGGATTGCTGCCTGACCAATACCGCATATTTTGTTTATTGACGAAGCCATTCAGCCAGAAATGAGCCTCATCGCTGAAGATGATTTTTCGATGAAAATCCGAATCATTTTCAAGTTGTTGCTTAGCCCAATTCACGAAAATACGACACTTCTGGTGGTCAAGCGGCTTCAGTTCTTGCATCAATTTAATCTTGTAAGGATGTAGGCCAAGATCTTTTCGCAAAATTCGCCACAACGACGTCAAAGAGATGCCCAACGCTTGAGAATGACGTGTGAGAGACACATTTGGGCTTTCTTCAACTGAAGCCTCAGCGGCAGCAATATTCTCGACACTACGGGCACTTCTTTGTCTCACTGGCACGGGAACATTTTGTAAGTGCCTGTGGATTCAAATTTTTTCCACTAGACGCTCAATTGTTGATCTGCTAGGACGATTATGACGACCATAAATTGGACGTAGCGCTCTTAACGTTGAGGCCACTGACTCCGAATTTCGGTAGTAAATTTTAATAATCTCGACTCGTTGTTGGCTCCTATATCTTTCCATTATGAAATGGCAAACCTTACTGAAGAGAAATGTCAAAAGAGCGGCAAGAAATTCGGCATCGTTTGCTATCCCTGTCACTTTGCTTTTGTAGCGTCCCTGTTGAAGAACCCGATATAAAAATCAATTGCTGTGCATTAGTCGGGTAAAGGCTCCAGAACGGCTCGACCGATTTGAATGATTTTTGTTCTGTTTTGTTCGTCTTGAATAAGGGACGGTTTAGGAGAAAAGAAAAGTCGGAAAACTCTCAACATGTGGCCTGTAGGCGAATACTTCGTTTTTCAGTTCAATTCAATTATCTTTAGTAATAATCTTCTATAAATAATTATTTCGTGGTGAAACTCGATGTCGATGTAACTCGATAACCACTGGGCCAATTTACATGATTCTTCTTTTGTTTCGTTCGTATTGTTGTATTTCAGGTTTGGGCAGTGTTGGAGAATGAAATTCTATATTTTTGTAATACTTTCTAATTGCCTATATCTTGTTTAATTGTTTACCCTTTTTTTGTTCTTTTCTAATTATGTATTTCATTTAAAAAAAAAAAACATGAATTGTAATAGTACCAAACATTATGAGAATTACCCTATTGCTACATAATAATACCCATAAATTTGCTTCGCGCTTGCACACCTATACGTACACAATAGTGCCGGTGACCGTTTGCTTTCATTGTTCACACATGATGCAACCGACCAGCGGCACTTGCGTGAGAGAGTAATACCGGTTCGGCCCTTCTGGCTTTGCCGCATATTACTTGCATTGGCACTTGCTTTGCATATCTTCCTTCTTCTGTTAGCAGCCACCAAGCGCGAAACATCGTTGTTCTCAAGATTATTGGATTTGATGCGATTAGCAAATAATAAATTTTTATAACGTTGATTATCGTTTTCGTTACTGTTTTCGTTGGCTCAATCGCTATCAAAGCTGGTCCTTCTAAGAGCCGGATAAAGGCATCAAATTGTTTTATAATTTGTATATTTTTCGCGATTATTTTTCGATCTATTTGGGTGGTTGCTAGCGAATACATTTTCGTCATTTTGGAGATTCAAATTTCGTCATCTGGAAGGTAACACAAGTATCAAGTATATTAAGCATTTTTTGGTGCTCCGCTTGGGATTTCGTTTGCTGTCTTGTTCCTGATCCTAGTTCCTGATTCTCGTTGCTGACCAGGTTGTGCATTGTTGTTTCGTCGAAAAAGTTGCTGCTGTCTGTTTGGATACATTTCGCGTAGCGCGGGTTCGGTTAATCGCCTTATTGTTTTTTGTGCCTGTGGTTATAGTTTGCACGTTTCACTATAATGGATGTTCTAAAACAAGCACGTGGCCATTTAAAGGGCGCTATAACAAAAGCGCATAATTTTTCGTTAGAAATGGGTAACAATATTGAGATTGAAGTTCTGGAAGCGCGGTTAGAACGTTTGAATGACACGTGGAAAGATTTTTGCCTTAACCAAAATGATCTTTTCAAATATCACGCCGAAGAAGGGTACGGTGATCCCGAATTAGATTTCGACGTGACCGAGGGAAAATATATCGCGACCAAAGCTGCTCTGGTTAAAGCAATTCGTGCGACGATTAACTCAAACGAGACTGTTAAAGACAATACATCGGTGCCCTCGTCCTCGAATTCCGTTACCCCCCATAAATCCCCCGAGATCGAATTACCACCAATTAAACTACCGCCGTTTTCGGGTGATTATCGTGAGTGGCCCGGATTTCGCGATATGTTTCTAGGAAGCATAGACTGCAAAATTAATCTTTCGGGCTCGCAAAAATTACGGTATTTGAAATCGTTTCTACGGGATGATGCAGCAAAATTGCTGAATCATATTAATATTTCTGATTCCAATTATGAGCAGGCGTGGGAGAAGCTCGAGCATCGATATGATAAGCCTTTATACATTATCAACGCGTATATTGAAAGCTTTTTGAAGCTGCCAACCGTTACTCACGTCGATGGTGCCCATTTACGTAAATTGGTAGACAGTGCCGATGAAGTTGTTCGCGGTCTTAAGTCCATTAAGGCAGAAGGTAGAGATCCGTGGTTGATCTATATTTTGCTCAATAAAACCGATATTGACACGCGTAAAGAGTGGGCGTTGGAGAATAAGAATTCTGAAGAATCCACTATCAAAGAACTTATCGCGTTTTTAGAAGAGAGGTGCGATGCTTTAGAAGCAAGTGAAACTAAAGGTCGTGTTTGTCGAAATGCTCCGCGGTCCGTAAATTCTTCAGGTAACGTGAGAAGTTTAGCGGTAACTAGAGTTTCGTGTCCTAAATGCAAAGACAATCACCTTCTTCCCCAATGTCCACAGTTTGTGAGCATGCCAATTCATTCCCGTCGTAGTTTCGTTAGGGATCAGAGGTTATGTTACAATTGCCTTGGAACACAACATTCCTCGTCCCGATGTCGGGTCCGAGCTCGCTGTTCACATTGCAATACCCGCCATCATAGTTTAGTGCATTTGGATGTTCAAACTCGGTCCTCGGACGAAGGCCAGGTGGTTGAGTTGTCAAATGAAGGAGGCTCTTCGTCGTCTGCTTCGCTGGATCCTACATCTATTGTGAGCCATCATATAAAACATCAGACTCACCCATCGGGTATCTTACCGACGGTCGTTGTTAAAATATTGGATACTTTAGGAGAAACACATCTTTGTCGGTTGCTGCTTGATACTGGGTCCCAAGTTTCATTTGTTTCCGAGTCTTTGGTAAAGAGGTTAGGCCTTCATCGTCGCCATGCCCGCTTACCGATTTCTGGTATTTCATCCGTCGAAGCAGGTGTTACTCGTGGAGCTGTAACACTTCAGTTGCAGTCTTGTATTAATTCGTTTGACATGGAACTTGAGGCATACATTTTAAATAAAATTACTTCGCAAACACCCCTTCGTTCTTTCGAAATTGATAGTCCCTTACTGCTTGAAAATCTTCAGTGGGCTGACCCCGGATTCAACAAATCAGGACCCATCGATATTTTGCTCGGTTCAGACAAAGCATGGAGTATTTTGCGGGATGGTCATCGCTCGGATAAAGACGGACAATTAATTGCCCAAAACACGGTTTTCGGGTGGGTAATTACGGGTAGTATACCCGATAAAAGAGTTGTTTCGCTGCAGGTAGGACTTGACTTAGACGTTTTGTTAAAATCCTTTTGGGAAATTGAGGAAGTTGGTCCTGACCTATCCACCACTTGTAACGAGGAGCACGTTGATGCTCACTTCGCCGGCACATTCTCTCGAACACCGGATAGTAAATACATGGTTGAATTACCGTTTCGGCACAGTGATGTTAGATTTGGCAATACACTCTCGGGTGCTCTTTCTCGGTTATCCGCAATGGAACGTCGTTTTTCTCGGTGTGAAGATCTTCGCTCCGAGTACTGCAACTTTATGAAAGTTTATGAAGAGTTAGGCCACATGGAACGGATTCCAAACGATGAAATTGAACCAACTTCTGGGAAGGTCTTTTACTTGCCTCATCACGCCGTCGTTACCAACAAAATAAGAGTTGTTTTTGATGGGTCCCATAAAGATACGAATGGGCTCAGTTTGAATGAGATGCTGCATATCGGACCTCCACTGCAGCGTAATCTGATCAACGTGTGTATACGATTTCGGTTGCACAAATACGTATTTTGCGCGGACATTGTAAAAATGTTTCGTCAAATTTGGGTCAATGTCAATCAACGCGACTTTCAACGCATTGTATGGAGAGGGAGTAAGGATGAACCCATTTCCCATTTTCGCTTATGCACCGTTACTTACGGTACCTCACCTGCACCCTATTTAGCTATGAGAGT
This sequence comes from Cheilosia urbana, assembly GCA_946477585.1. Classification (NCBI taxonomy): domain Eukaryota; kingdom Metazoa; phylum Arthropoda; class Insecta; order Diptera; family Syrphidae; genus Cheilosia; species Cheilosia urbana. Next base: position 8,154,244 of record OX297854.1, on the reverse strand, counting down.
TCTCCGACAATTGGCGATAGATTACCAGCATCAGTTCCCCAAAGCATCGCATTCGATATTGCATGATTTTTATGTAGATGATATCATGTCCGGTTCTGATTCTCTGTCTGAAGTCTTGGAGTTGAAGCAACAATTGGTTGAGCTATTGTCGTGCGGAGGTTTGCAGTTAAGCAAATGGAGTTCGAACTGTTGGACTATCTTAAGCGATACCGACTGCAATCGATCCATTTCTCTTGACCTAGACAGCTTAACGCAATGGAAAAAGGTTCTTGGTCTGGTGTGGAATCCGTACAGTGACAGTTTCTCGTTTACCATATCTTTGGAGGATCAACAGACACCAACCAAAAGAAAACTTTTATCGGAGGTAGCAAAGATCTTTGATCCTATTGGTTTCCTGGCTCCCTCTACTATCTTGTTTAAGATATTATTTCAGGAGCTATGGACTCATAAAAATAAAATAGGCTGGGACGATTTATTACCAACAGACGTAGCTGAGAAATGGAAATCGTACCGAAAGGATCTACCCTGTTTCGAAAACCTCAGAATTCAGCGAAGATGCACTTTGAATTCGAAGTGTTTTCACCTAATAGGATTTTGTGATGCCTCTGAAAAGGCCTATGGTGCCGTTGTTTATGCCCGAAGTGTGAGTGAAAGTGGGGTCGTAGAAATTCAACTTGTCGCTGCTAAAACTCGTGTCGCACCAGTGAAGCAGCTCTCCGTTCCTAGACTTGAGCTTTGTGGAGCCCTACTTTTAAGTAGGTTAATAAAACTCATTAACTCTTCACTCGATGTCAAACCCGTTGCAATATTCGCCTTTACTGATTCTCAGATAGTGCTAGCGTGGTTCTCTTCCCCGCCCCGTCGGTGGAATACATTTGTTGCAAATCGGACGTCTGAAATTTTAGACACTCTGCCCCGGTCGACTTGGAACTATATCCGCTCTGGAGAAAACCCTGCCGATTTTGTTTCGCGAGGTGTGGAGCCTAACAAGTTGTTGGGTTTAGATTTATGGTGGAAAGGGCCTGGTTGGATGTGTTTGGACATCAGCCACTGGCCCCTGGCCGATAACCAAGTAGAGGTGGAAGAGGTACCAGAGGAGAGAAAGATACAGGTAGCTGCAAGTACATTATCATGTCACTCTGATCATTTTATGGAAAATCTGGCGAATAATGTATCTTCGTGGTCGAGATTGTTAAGGATTGTGGCGTTTGTACAACGTTTTGTTAAGAATTGCAAATTACGTAGCGAACATCGTATAAAGAGTTCCCTTTCGTGCTCGGAGGTACATATGTCCAAGCAGTTTTGTCTTCAATGGATCCAAAGCGTGTTTCAGGAAGAAATCCATGCTCTTAACGTTGGTCAACAGGTTTCCACTCGATCAAAATTATGTTCATTATCGCCATTTGTTGATGAAGTAGGATTACTGCGTGTAGGGGGAAGGATCGCTAATGCTGTTGATGTTCCTTTTAGCATCAAACATCCTATTATTCTCCCAAAATATAATCCATTAACAAAACTTATCCTTATAGACGCTCATGTTAAATTCCTGCATGCTGGTATTTCGCTTTTATTCAGCTTGGTCAGGCAAGAATATTGGATCATTGGATGTCGAAACTTAATAAGGAAAATTGTAAATGACTGTCTGCACTGTTTTCGCCAGCGTCAGCATACATCTACGCAACTCATGGGAGACTTACCATCTTCGAGACTTTCGCCATCTTATGCCTTCGTTCAAACGGGATGTGACTACGCCGGACCGATAACGCTTCGACTATCTAAGGGGAGAAAACCAAAGCTTACCAAAGGATATTTTGCGCTCTTTGTTTGCATGGTTACCAAAGCTTTGCACTTGGAAGTAGTCAGTGACCTCACAACGGAGGCTTTCATGGCAGCTCTTCGCAGATTTATCTCTCGACGTGGAAAATGCAGTGTTATATACACGGATAATGGAACCAATTTCCAAGGGGCTGCGAGGACACTTTCCGAGATGCATAAATTGGTACGATCAAGGGAGCACAACGAGCAGGTTGCCACAGCGTTAGCAGTAGAAAGCATTAAGTGGGAGTTTATTCCCCCACATAGTCCCCATTTTGGAGGACTTTGGGAATCGGGGGTAAAGTGCGTTAAACAGCACCTTCGCCGCGTTGTGGGGAATAATATATTAACCTTCGAGGAAATTTCCACTTTGCTAGCCCAAATCGAAGCGTTGCTAAATTCTAGGCCTCTTTGCGCAATTTCCGATTCCGATTTAAACCCTCTAACCCCCTCTCATTTTCTTATAGGACGACCGTATAGAGCGCTGCCTGAACCGAACTATATGGATATTCCCGAAAATCGATTGGGGCGATGGGTGCTCGTGCAGAACATGATGCAAGGGTTTTGGCACAGATGGCATATGGATTATCTTACGTCACTTCAACAGCGTCCCAAATGGCGACAAGTATCTCGTGACTTCAAAGTTGGTGATTTGGTCGTGGTAAAGGAGCCAAATACGCCACCATCTAAATGGTCTCTAGGACGTGTTGAAGGTATTCATCCCGGTCATGACGGCCATGTACGGGTCGTCTCCGTCAAGACCACCAGCGGTTTATTTAAGCGTCCCATCACCAAGTTGGCCATCTTACCGTGTTCCTGAAATTACTTCAGCGGGGGCGGCATGTTGGAGAATGAAATTCTATATTTTTGTAATACTTTCTAATTGCCTATATCTTGTTTAATTGTTTACCCTTTTTTTGTTCTTTTCTAATTATGTATTTCATTTAAAAAAAAAAACATGAATTGTAATAGTACCAAACATTATGAGAATTACCCTATTGCTACATAATAATACCCATAAATTTGCTTCGCGCTTGCACACCTATACGTACACAATAGTGCCGGTGACCGTTTGCTTTCATTGTTCACACATGATGCAACCGACCAGCGGCACTTGCGTGAGAGAGTAATACCGGTTCGGCCCTTCTGGCTTTGCCGCATATTACTTGCATTGGCACTTGCTTTGCATATCTTCCTTCTTCTGTTAGCAGCCACCAAGCGCGAAACATCGTTGTTCTCAAGATTATTGGATTTGATGCGATTAGCAAATAATAAATTTTTATAACGTTGATTATCGTTTTCGTTACTGTTTTCGTTGGCTCAATCGCTATCAGGCAGTTTTAAAAGATAGGATACTTTTGGACCCGATAGGTGGCGCTGTCATCGATCTATGAAACAACTTAACCGATATCAATGAAATTTTGTGGGCGTGCATGGTTGTTTGCAACTAGAAAGATAGGATACTTTTGGACCCGATAATTGGAGTTGTTGTCAATCTCCGAAAGCACTCTAGCGATTTTAATGAAATTTTGCGAATGTACATATGTTATTCGTTCGCACTTGAAGGATGGGATTCTTTTGGACCAGATAGGTGGCGCCGTTGTCGACATCCGAAAACAACCAAATGATCTCAATGAAGTTTTGTGCAATGCAATTTTATGGGTGTGTATGGTTGGTTGCAACTTGAAAGATAGGATACCTACTTTTAGACCCGATAAGTGGGCACAGCTTCATATAAAAGAGACTGACTTCCGTTTGTGCACTCATAACTCGGGAATTGAATTGCACTCAAATAGTTGAATTGGCAAATCCCTTTTGTAAAATTAACAACATTTTGATTGAAAATGACAGTTTTTTTACTATCACAACAAAATTTTTAAGACAAGACAAAGCTAACTAATATTTTGTCAATCTGATAGAAATATTTTGTTGCACGTATATTTTCATCAAATGTATCAGGGTCTTATTTTCAGAGAGGCTACAGTTTTCCTTCACTTGTTGGTCATTATACGTTTGGAAAATTCTACGTCGTGTAAGATCAGCGTATGTATCTCTGTTTTTAATTGAAGATTCCTCTCCGGATTAGTGTCCACTTTAGCGACATATGTCAAACAATTCTCGAGGTCCAGAGCTACTCGTAGTTCCATATTTTCATTATTTTGAGCATTTTTCTTCCCACAGAGTTGAATTGTTTTTGCTAATTTTTGTCTTCATGGACCACATCCTTCATATTTTATTTGCACGAAGCCAAATACAAAGTGTCTACAATGACATTCATCCATCCATCCATGCATGCATGCATCCACTCAGGCACTCCCCGCAGCAACCGTAGTAATGAAATTTTTGAAACAAAGTTGCGAGTTCCTCTCCAGAATGCGTCCGCCTTATTTTCTTTGGGAAATTTTGTAAGAATTCCCTCGAAATTAATTTGCATACAGCATATGCACAACGTGCAAGAGGGTGCACATATTCCTTGCGCACACTGCATTCGTCTCATTTTAACACAATTTTAATTCGAATGCCATGTGGCATGACTCAACCAAAAAATAACCAAAAAGCGCTGGCTGCAAGGACAGCTTACTATTTATAGTTGTTCTCCTTTTGAAAGGATTAAAAATGATGCACTTTGCAGTTTCGTTTCTATGGCAACGCACAGTGAGAATTTGTTTCGCACAAAAGGACGTACAACATAAGAGGCTGCAGTTCCGACTTTCGACAAATGCAACATTTGCGTTAATTATCCTGGCGCATAGTTCTCCTCAAACGAAAAGGCTCTTGGCTCTTCTCTATGGCAACTCTTTCTCAATTAGCCTTTATTGTGAATGGCGTTATTGAGATCCATAAATTTGGATCTATCCTCCTGAAACAGGAGTCAAAATTCCAAATTCAGCAGAGCGTGTTGAAAATAAATCAAGATGATTGCAAATCGATAAAGGAGTGTAAAGCGGAAGCCTCGGCCCATGGTGATGATCAAAAATGTGAAATGATGAAGAGAACATGTGGTTGCCTTATTAAAAATTCATTCCGCTCTCATGTAGGCAGTCGTGTAGCATCAGTGGCTTTGGGATAGTGATTCCTCAGGAAAATAATGTCGGGATATATCAACTGTTAGGAACGGGCTTCTTCTGGCAGATGCTGTCGACCAGGTTAGGGCCAAAATCAGACATGTAGCTTCTGCCGGTAGATCAATGACCGGAGAGAAACGAGCTTAAGCGTCGACAATCGAATCCACTGGGGAGGAAGACCGAAGACCACAACTCGGTGAAACTTCTCCGGAGACGTCCACTGGGCTAGAGAGTTGAGAACATCAAAGGGAATTGAGGGGGCGGTTCCGGTGTCATGGCGGCGAAAATAATTAAATTATTTGAAACTTCTCGATTTTCATAATAATCAATAGCCGGAGGCAATTGCGTGTTTACTTTGGATTCGGATGATGCGGGCAAAACATTCCATTCACTGGTTAAAATATTAGGCTGTTTGGTTCCTTTTGGAAACTTGGTTTTCCTTGCAAAGTATTGCCGTGTTCACTGTTTACTGGGAAATCGATTGCCGTCAACTTGTGAATAAAATTGCGGTCACTTTGAATCTAAAGAATGGATTTTTAGAAAAGGCCCGAAAATGCATTCAAAAGGCTGTGGTTTAAAAAAAATCAAAATTTTTCAACAAAGGACTTTGTAAATAAAAACGAGGTAAACATTGAAGCACTTTTTCACCACTCATCTCAATACATTTTAACTCTTAACTATAACGAAACCTATAGCTAATAAAACGTTAGGTTGGGTGAACGCAGTGGCTCAGTGAGCTGTATTACTAAGAGAGGGTTCTCAGGTTCGATACCACAAATAACACAAATTCTTAATTAAAGAATATAAAGTACGGTTATGGTCCGAGCCAATTATTTCTTATTTTTAACATTTGTATTTCATGAGTCGAGAACGAATTAGAAATTCGAAAGTTTTTCCCATTTTGATTTAAGAAAAGAAACGTTTTTTGCTTCAAGAATTGTTTTCTTAAAATAAGATTTGTTTCTTCTTAAACCGTTCATTGGTTTTCTTGACCCAAGAAACTGTTTGCTTAATTAAATATGCGAAATCAGAAACAATTTTCTTAAATCAATAATTTTTTTCTGAAAAAAAATAATAATTACTTTTGATAAAAGAAGAGATTTGTTGAATACGGATTATGACCTTAAGAACTCCTCTTTTATTTCAATATAACTTTTTTCTTAAATCGTGTATTTATTATTCAGACTAATTTATGCTAACCAACATTTTTTTCAAATATGAATATTAGGTTAATTTTCCCGATATAAAAAAACGTACTTCTTTGGATTTAGGTTAGGTTAGGTGAAAATGGCTGTCGGCTAACTGGTTAGGTTAGGCGACACACTTAGACCATTATAAGGTCCCTTGTGATACCACGTGAATCTGTGGTTGAATTACCGCATCCGTGATCGAGTAATACGTGACTGAATTTGTTATTGTTTTGCTTGTAAAATCGACAAAATTCAGGGACGTATGGCTCGCTCACGGATGCGGTAATTCGGCCCCTGTATTCATTCCTCCTACTCGTTGAACCAATTCGAGCTTCTGATGAAGCGTAGTAGATTTCGAATGTCTGTGGTCTTTGGATTTGCATAGAAATCATTTTCTTACGTTAATAAAGAATTTGGAAATAAATTGAAATAAATTATGAATGACTTACTGTTTTTTTTTTGTAATAATTTTTATTTAGAAAAAACAATTTAAGTTATGAACTACTTTAAATTATATGTTAGCTACCTTAATAAGTTATGATGTTCTTGTTTTTATAATTTTCGTGTTGAACATCCAAGTTTTCGTTTTCTGCATAAACCTATAGAGCGGTGCAGGAAATCTTTTCTTTGGAAAACTCATTTGTTTCTTCTGTGTAAATTGAAATTAAAAGTAGATCAATGATAACAAAATTAAATAAAAATAGGGACATATCCAACTAAAGGAAACACGGCTGCTCGCGACTATTCGTATGCCAAAAAACGCTTCTTCTTCGTATTTTCTAGTGGTTCCATAAACTCCGAAAGCAAAGGGTTTCCGACTGATCCAAGTAGTTTGTAAAGAAAACGGATGCAACAGCAGTAGAATAAATGGAACAACAAAAATAAAGAACTTTCCAAATGAATGAACAAAATCATGGTAACAATTATTACAATTTTGAAATAAAATGATTTATCAACATTATAGACGACACTTTTTTCTAAATACTTTAACAACACTTTACACTCGGACTTACTCAGTGAGAAGTTGACAACTGGACGGACTGTTTATGCTTTGCACTTGCCAACTCGAAGCAAGGCAAACAGCCCTATTCTGCTATTCATGGGGGGGAATTTTTCTTCAATTTTCACTGAATTGAATTCGGATTCACCTCGTTGATGTCGGTAACGTCGGTAATACTGAGCCGTATTCTCTTATTCACGTCAACGCATACATTCTATAGGCCCGTCAAGTGTTGCAGATTTGAAATTAAATTGATTGTCTGTCTGGTTGGTGGTTGATAAAATGTAAGTAAAAACTTATTTATTGCTGGATTATTTGTTAGTAAAATAAAGATTATTCATTTTTAGGGATAGAACAAGAAAGAAAGACAAATTTACAATAATAATTTCCGCAATCCATACCTACCTGTTTGTTTATGTGTTTTGTTTTATTTAAAACTAGCAGACCCGGCGAACTCCGTTCCGCCCAAATTCATAAATGTAATGAAAATAATATTTCCAAGCATGCACAGCGCATGCTACTTTACGCAATTCCGTCAATTCAAATTCTTTATTCAAAAGTTATATTGAATACAATAGAAATAACTGAAGTATAGCAATGTCGATGTATTTCAATAAAACCGCAATGATTGACGTGCCGGCCAACCTTCCGCTTTTGTACTAAAGTGGTTTGCCTACAGGTGAGCACGCCACATACAATTGGACCATGTGAAGAACATGGGAATTCAAGATTGATGCTACAAATATCCAGCGATTATCCTTGCGACTTATTATTTGTCATAAGACACTTAAATGCCAAATCGTTCTGAGTAAGCGGAGTCCGCGATATGACAATGTTTGCCTTTTAAACTCAGAATCGTGATTACATGACATTTGATTTGAGATTCTTCACAATCATATCAAACGCGATCCGATACAAAGTTCCGGTGCATTAAGGGACGATTTATTCACTCGAAGTTGAACACAACTTGAGAGTTTGATATATGTATAAAAATCCCCTCCCCATGCCCTAAGGTTGTTCAACAAAATGATAATTGAGCCGAATTTTAATTTCAAATTGTGAAGCGGTAAGTCCGGAACATCCGAATTAGAAAATTAAAAATTTTAAATAATTTTTCTTGTATTGGAAGTGATACCACCCGTTTCCTATCCATTCTATTTTTTCCAAAGTGCGGTTCATTTATTAGGATTAAAGACAAATCTGCGATCTTCTAAGTTCATTTTCTCTATCGCCGTTTTAAACATTGTAATGAAAGCGTTGATTGCATTATAATAATGGTTGCAATTGTCGAGTTATGTTTTTTGTCACTCCTGTTTGCCCTCTGTAACGCCTATCGACTTGATCATCCCCCGACAAAATGAAGTACACCTGCGAATTTTGCTGTAAGTCCTCATTTACTGGCAAAAAGGATGGTAAATTTGGCCTTGAATCTGTTAATCCGAATTTTGCGGCGTAGAATCCCGTGTCATTGTTAGAAAATGTGTGCATGATGTATAAGAGAAAATATTGCCCTGTCAGTCGGCATGAAACCAGTTTTTTTAATAATTTTTGTTCCCAATGTAGTCATACGAAAACAGCAGTTGTACTGTCAACTGTTCTTTAGAAAATCCTCCGATTCAAATTGCTCCGCAGGTGCTACTTTTACTTTGCCACTCGCACAGCAGTTTTTTAGCGCGTTTTAATGGTGGCACACAATCATAGTCATCGCTCCAATATCGAAAATCGCATCACCGACATAGTTTTCTGTTCTTTCTACTGAAATGCCAGTCCTTCGAATGTCAGCAACGACGTGCATCTTGCCACTCCGATTTGAACCTGCTCCCATCCCAGCAATAGTAGGATTTGACGCAGTTCTCTGGTCTTATGCCATGCGATGTCCCACTTTTCGCTTTCTTCTGTAGTTTGGCTTCGTTGATATTTGTTGTTGAATTACTTGCCTCGTCGGCCAATATTTGTGCGCATACGTCTTGGCATTTTTAAAAATTACTGAAATTTGCTTTTCAATAACTATTTTGTCCGCGTTTAAACTTTTTACATTTAATTTTTAACTTATCAACTGTGTAAAAGAAATGAAACTGTTGGAGCGATGCACAATATCAAAAACAAACCATCACTGTTGACCAACATATAATACATTAATTTCATCTCGATTTTATCAATCCACTTTTTGAAAAAAAAATCCGCACATAGTTGGTACCTACGTAGATTTCTAATTAATTTTTGATATAGAAAAGTCAAAATAAATAGCGCAGAAAATCAAAAAAATCTAAAATGGAAAAATTAAAAAATAAAGTAGCCTATCACAATACTCTATCCCGTAGCTTTCTATTAGTAAAAGAATTTTTGAAATCGGTTCGGTAGTTCCGGAGATTACCTTCCTCAAACAAACATTACCTCTTTATATAATAGTGTGATAATTAACCAAAATAATTTATCCAACTTTTCAAAGATTTTCATAAATAGAGATCAAATTGAATGCATTAATTTCAATTTCCAAAAATAAACTTCTTATGATTTTCAGAGGAACACCTGCTAACTTGAGTGTCAAACTGGTTTGGATAATGTAGTTCACCCGATGGAAAACCGAATGGAAAGGCAGAGTCACAGTGAATCGAATAAGTGAATCGAATCTACGATTGACGTGAATAGCAGAAGAGGGCTTGCATGCAGAGTTCTATGCTGAGTTCTAAGTAGGACACGTCTATGTTGTTCGTGTGTTCACAGTTCGGTCCGTTTATTCTCCTTTAATTTTAGTAGTCTGTCAAACATATTGTTCATATTCGACTTATTGATCATACCCATTTTTATAATAGTAAAGTACAGATTTTGTCGATACTACAGCTCACAAAAAAAAATGTGCTCGTGCGCGAATCCTTCGAAATAGACAATATTTCATATAAGAACTTGGTTCTTATTTGTAGTAAATATGAATCCAATATATGGGATGTAAATATGTACACAAAATTCATTCAGTTATTTTAAGGTTATACGAAAACGAGACTTTTTTTTTGTATCCGTCCTTTTTTAGACACTGTAACGTTTATTAAAAGACTGTCTGCTTCGTTTGGTGATTCTTTATTCACTGAACTTGCTTACTAACTAACTTGCTGTACAAAGTGGCACATTCTTACATGCTAACAATATTGTGTGTGTATTTTGTAATACATATATAATATTTCATTTGTATGTTTACCTAGTGTGGCGTGATTGAATTTAACTATATAATACAATATATGTATATGTATCATACATACATATATTATATTATATATCCAAACCCAACATGCCCTTTCTTAAAAATAACTAAATATCGTTAAGATTCAACTTTATCTATTTCAGATTAAATTTATTTAAAATTAAATTAAGGAATTCACATGTTTATTCAAAAACTTATATGTATTTTAAGTGATGTTCATATTGTGGCTTACAAACATATTTGTATTATGTAATATATGACAAGTGTAATTAAATATATATATAATAGGTCTTACAGTTTATTTTATTTTAGCATTTTACCTGACCTAAGTTTCATAGGACTATTTACTTCATTCTGTTGTAAAGACTGTTCATCAAATATGGTTTTATTAAACTCGGTTTCAATTTCAACTTTTTGCTCTAACTGATTTTCATTACATTGGGTATCACAATCATTGTCGCTTTCGGATTTCTGATCAGTTTCATTATAATTGCAAGTCTTATCAACGATTATGTGTTTTCGATTACGTCTATACATTTTTCCTTCCTTGTCCGAAATTGTATATGAACGAGGTTCCCTGCAAGGCTTTACTATTTCTCCTAATACCCATTTGGAATCTGGCAACTTTTTGAATAATATTTTCTCACCTGATGATATTTTTTTCAGTTTCTTAGCATGTTTGTCATAATAGGACTTCATTTTCAAATTATTTTTTGTTCTTTCTAATCTATAGTCATTAGGATCTACTATAGTGGGTTGTAAATGCCTTGTAGTGATAGGTAACTGAGTTCGAAATTTTCTTGACATTAGTAGCTGCGATGGCGAATACTTGCCATTTGGTGTGGTTCGTAAATTCAACAGCGCTAAGTAAGGATCATATCCAGAATCTTTGCATTTAGATAAAAGAGCTTTTACAGTTTGAATTGACCGCTCCGCCAAACCGTTCGATTGAGGATAAAATGGACTACTAGTAACTTGCTCAATCTCCCATTCTTTTAAAAACTGTTTGAATTCTATCGAACTAAATGGTGGACCATTGTCCGATATTATCTTCATTGGGATCCCATGACGTGCAAATATAGATTTTAATTGTAATATTACATTGGTAGCTTTACTGGATGCTAATTTTGCTATCTCTATATATTTGGAGTAGTAATCCACCACAATAACGAATAAATCCTTTTGCCATTCGAAAATATCTGTTCCTATAGTTTCCCATGGCAGATGAGGGATCGGGTGTGAGAGTAGAGGCTCTTTTGTGTTATTTTTTCTATATCTGATGCATGTGGGGCAAGATTCTACCATGCTTGCTATATCTTCCGACATGTTTGGCCAATAAATTATGCCACGAGCACGGTTTTTATTTTTTTCAATGCCTGGGTGGCCCTGATGTGTAATTTTTAAAATCTCTTGACGTAACTTTTCCGGTATAATAATACTTTCACCTTTAAAAAATAGGTTATTTTCTATAAAAATATCGTCCTTAAAATTCCAAAAACTCTTGACATTTGAACTAACTAGATTTTTTCTTGTAGGCCAACCATTTTCATGGTAAAATTTAAGTTGTTGTAATTGTGTATCTTTAGCTGACTCGACTTCTATTAGTTCTAGTCTACTTTTAGAAATTGGAAGACAGGATCTAAGAAATCCAACATGAATCTGAATGTCCCTATCTATTACTAGTTCCTCTGTATCAGGTAAAGGAGCTCGAGAAAGTGTATCTGCTACTTGTAAATCTTTACCTTGCTTGTATACAACTTTCATATTGTATGATTGGAGACACATTCTCATACGTTGTAATCGTATTGGAACTTCCGCTAAAGGCTTTTTAAAAAGTGACACAAGGGGTTTATGGTCTGTTTCAACAGTTATAGTTTGACCGTATATATATTGTCGAAACCTCGTAGCCCCAAATACAATCGCATACAATTCTTTTTCTATTTGGGCGTATCGTTGTTGACAACTGGTTAATGTTTTTGAGGCAAAAGCTATGGGCTTATTGTTCTGAAATAAAACTGCTCCAACAGCAAATTTCGAAGCATCTGTAGACAAGACCAATGGCTCATTATCCCGGTAATATGACAAAATCGGAGGAGAAATTATAAGGCCTTTCAAATGCTCAAAAACCCGCTGGTGGCTTTCGTTCCATTCCCACACACTATCTTTTCTCAAAAGTCCTCTTAACGATGTTGTTTCTGCCGATAAATTTTTAATATAAAGTCCCAAATAATTTAACATTCCTAAGAATCGTTGAAGGTCTTTGACTGACTTTGGAGGTGGCATGTCACGAATTGCTCTAATTTTTGATTGATCTGGACTCATACCATCTTCACTGAAAATTTGACCGAAATACTTTACTTGTTTCAAACCAAAACGACATTTATCCTTATTCAATTTAAGTTTAACTTGTTTAACTCTCTCTAAAACCGCTGACAATCGTTTATCGTGTTCTTCAATTGTCTTACCCCAAACCAGAATGTCATCAATATACACTATAACTTCCAAATCACAGAATAGTTCAGTTATTGTTCTATGAAATATTTCCGGTGCAACGTTTAAACCATATGGTAGACGTAAAAATTTGTATCTTCCAAAAGGAGTGTTAAATGTGCATAAAAGAGAGGATGGCTCATCTAATTTAATCATCCAGAACCCATTACTTGCATCTAACACAGAAAAAAAACGTGCACCTGATAATTTGGACTTTACTAATTCAATATCAGGTATTGGATAGTGACATCGGAGCAACACTTCGTTCAGATTTCTTGGATCTAGACAGATCCGTAGCGATTTATTTGGTTTTTCTACTAAAACAATTGAGCTTACCCATGAAGTGGGACCCCTAACTTTTTCAATGACGTTTAAATTTTCCATACGAGTCAGTTCCTTTTTTAACCTATCATGCAATTTATAAGGTACCCTTCTTGGTGGATCTACCACTGGCATGCAATTTTCTTTTATCCTTAACTGGCAAGTATAATCAATACATCCTAAACCGGTAAATAAATCATTATATTTTGCTAATAAATTTTCCCTAAGGTTACCAACTGCACAAATTCTTTTTACTAAACCAAGTCGGACACAATCAGGTAAACCTATAATCGTAGGACACATTTCAGAAATTATTATGAATTCAACAATCTCGTATACCACTGCATTTTGCCGTGTAAATTCACACATAAAATCACACTTTCCAATTACAGACAATTTTTGATTACCCAACGTAATTAAGGAAGCATTTGACTTCATAAGATTTGATCCATTAACTGAATAAAATACTTTTTTTGACATGACATTTGCTTGTGCCCCTGTGTCTAAATGACATTTTATGGACAGTTTGTTAATAACCAATTTGATATGCCAGTCTTCACAGTCACTGAAGTTGTTTTTATTGGCTTTACACATACCTACGAAAAAACTATTGCTGCTCTCACAGTCACTATCTGTACTACTATTGTTTTGATTTAATCCAAGCGCTTTAATCGATTTAAATTTACACATTTTTGCATAATGGTTTTTTCCACTACAATTATAACAAAGAACACCCGTGGCTGGGCATTTATTTTGATGCTTTTGTCCACATCTGGAGCAATAATTCATATAATTTGCATTACCTGATGATGATGGTCTAACCTCTCTCTTCTGATTACCGTTCTCCTTCCAATCAGTACCCTTTCTGCTTTGTTGCTGCTCTTGTGGATTCCGTTGTTCGGATAGTGAGTTACGGCTTCTCTGCGGCTGGTTCCACGTTCGCTTATGATGAGGTGTTGGCCTTTCAATGTAGTTAATTGGAATTTCTGCGGCTAAATCTCCATGGGACATATCCGACGCGTGGGCTTTTCCCAGTACATACGCTTTAGACTTTTCTTCCGCTACTTCTAATGTTAAACCTTCAGTGCCAAGTAGTTTTTCTCGTAGACAATCGTCTTGCATTCCAATGATGAACATGTCTCTCACCATCGAGTTTTCCTCTTGATACTCACATGATGACACTACTTCCTTGAGTTCAGTAAGAAATTGGTCCAAACTTTGTGCAGTTTTTTGACGACAGCTTAAAAATCTGAACCTTTCGTATATAAGGTTCTTTTTTGGCTCAAAATATTGGTCAAATTTTGATACCACACTTTTGTACTCGTTGCCTTTAGATAAAGGATCTTCAATCTTGAACTTGAATGTGTTATAAATTTTTAAGCCCTCTTCTCCGATTGAGTGTAAAAGCAGAGCTATTTTTCTTCCATCGTCTGCTTTTTCAAGACCTGCTGCCGTGATAAAGAGTTGGAAACGCTGTTTCCAAATTCTCCAATTTTGGGTTTGGTTAGAATTTATAAAACTTAAACTGGACGGTGGTTTTATTGAATCCATATTATGGTCACTGATGCGACTGTACTTTTTTTTTTTTTTTTTTTCGACTGGGAAATTAGTCTGACACCATGTAACGTTTATTAAAAGACTGTCTGCTTCGTTTGGTGATTCTTTATTCACTGAACTTGCTTACTAACTAACTTGCTGTACAAAGTGGCACATTCTTACATGCTAACAATATTGTGTGTGTATTTTGTAATACATATATAATATTTCATTTGTATGTTTACCTAGTGTGGCGTGATTGAATTTAACTATATAATACAATATATGTATATGTATCATACATACATATATTATATTATATATCCAAACCCAACAGACACTAGAATTTTGTTAATCTTTATACATACGATGGAATTTAACTGTAAATCTATCGAAATCAAAGATGATGATTTTTAGAAATGGTGGTGGAAGATACGCTCGTAACGAAAAATGGTCCTATCAGGGTGTACGCGTTGAAGTAGTGAAAGAGTATAAATACTTAGGTGTGTTAATTACATCTAACCTAAGTATGAAAAAACACTTTGAAGCTAATCTAGCAGCAGCTAAAAGGGCCCTTTCATCAGTCGAAATACAATCTCTTCCGTGCTACCGCAGCTTCTATACTGCTGTATGAGGCGCAAATTTGGGGCTATTGTCATTTTGAAGAAGTTGAGAAATTCCTTAGGTACTTTCTGAAGCGAATCTTTCGACTTCCAGCTTGTACTCCGAATTATATGCTGCATTTAGAAACTGAGTTCCGCCGCTGTTTTTGGATACCCTAAAGCTGCATGCAGATTACATTGCAAAAATAGGGGAGATGGATGAAGGAAGACTGCCAAGGGTTGTCCTGAAGCATATACTTTCAACAAGAGGTCACTTGGTGCTAAAGAGGGAGGAGTTAGCAGCTAGTTACGGCGTGAGCTTGAATATCTCAGCTGAAATGCAGCTTTCGATGCTGAAATCTATGTTTACCGACATCCTGAAAATAGCGGGCAGTAACATGTACGACAGGTTTATATCTGAAGCTCAGTCATCGCAACATAGGCTGGTGTATAGTAGGTTGAACTATAATCTTATCGAAAACGCTTCCACTTACTTACTTAACCGCTATTCTCTGGAAATGATAAGCACACTATTCAAGCTTAGAGGTGAATTAATAAACCTATATTTTATCCCGCATCGTCCTGATCTTCCAATTTTATGTGACTTGTGCAACCTTAATGAGAGGGAGGATGTATACCATTTCATCGGAAGATGCCCAATTTTAAGAGATTTTCGTATAAGATACTTCGGACGAACTTTACTGGACGAGGATGAGGTTATTAACATACTGAACGGTAGTCTTGGGTGGGAAGTTTTATACAACTATGCCACAACTGCGAGTCGCTATAGAACTCGTATCTTGGAAGGCGATTTTTGAAAACAAATATATTGTACATATTTAAAGTTACTAGTTTATTGTATAGTTTATGATAGCTAAAATGTCAATCTGGTAGACGGCCATAAGCCAAACCATAAAAGACTTATCCAACATTGTTTGTAAATACGGACAAAATGATTATGAAATTATATTAGATGTTAATAAAGTCACTACTACTACTACTACTACTACATACGATGCAGCGTACCTGTAAGGAAGCATATACTTAAAAAAAGTGAACCAAAATGAGGGAGTAAATTTCTTGATGAGATAAAAATTTGTTTCTTATAATGTACTTATATAGCACGTAAAGAAACGAAATTTCTTTTTGTAGAAAATATTTTTATTTTAAACGTTTTTTCCACTGCGCTACCTCTCGCGAACGTCTGACAAACATCCGAATGTATACCTGTCATGAAAGAGCTCCTTAAACCTCTTGGCCTCAGCATAAGGATATAGGTCCCTTCCGTTCATCTCAAAAAGTTAAAACCCACGCTGGTGGTTGCAAAAAGCTAGGCCTAGGGCCAACTTTTTAAATTTTGATACTGTTCAATCGACTTTTAACCACAGCACCCGTAGAGCAGAATGAAATAGTCAATTAGTTACATTATAGGTGGCGCTACAGTCATTGAAAATCGAATACAGTCGGCTTTAACATTTTTTTGCATTTTATAATAAAAATTCTGTTTTTAGTTTACTAGTCGGAGCAAAAACACGAAGCGTGTCTAAAAATACTCGAAGAAATATGATCTAAACATGGTTTAATGTCTTTTTTTGTATTTTTAAGATTATGAATATAATTGTCAAGTTGATTGAAGCTAAAGTCAACCATTTTAATTGAAGGTTAAAAACAATAATCGTCGGTCCTCCGTATAAAATGCTGGTGTAAATTAAACGTTCAAAAGAGCGCAGGGTTTCGAAGTTCTTGTGGCCTGTTTTAAATTAAAAAAAGAAAATTCCGTTAAAACGCAGGAAAGCAAATTTTAGCAATTGGGATAATTTATTATCTAAATAATACAAAAAACTCACACAAAACGAATGGTGGTGAGAAACTACGGAACTGTTGCGTCAACTATTTATTTATTTTATTTATAATACAAGGATCTATGGAGGTATTGTGACGGTGCAGCGAAATAACTTCACCTCGAGTGGGAAAGAAATTGACTTATTTATTGTGAAGTTACTTCCCACTGAAAGTGAGCAAGTGAGAGATGATGATAAGTAATGCAAAATTTTAAGTTAAATGTGTTGAAGCTTATTTTACCTTTATGGTAGGAAATATGGTTGAGGCCCAGGTCCACCCCGGACTGTAGCGCCACCTTAAGTAAGTAAGTAAGTAAGGTAGGAAATATCTTAAAATAGATCTATGTCGCCTGATCCAGGAGTAATTATTTAAACCGGGTCTGTATTTATTACAAACTTAACTGAAAATGTGGCGCATATTTCGCTATTAGAATTAATTGGATTTGAATAAGCCTCCTCTGGAAGTTCGCATTTGGCTCTTCCGGGTGGATTTTGACGAATCACGGGCGATTTTTCCATTAAATTCAATTACAATGACAATTATTTTACGTGAACTGCGTGGTATTCCGATACTACCCCACCGAAGAACAAAATGTTCTTCTGAGAACTTGAAGCGAATGAAATACGAATCGCCTGCAAATGGTCGCAATCAATTTAATGAATTTTCGAATTTTACTCTTTAAATTATTGGTGATCCATTCAGAAATGCACTACCTGCAGCCAATGGCAAATAAAATCACTTTAACGTACTCCTTTGACGTCCCGCCTTCTGTTCGAAGGCGATCTCCATTCAGAGTAAATTGTTGTCACTATTACATAACGAAAACTCCATGTTATGATTGTCATCTGTTTCAGACTGTTGTTGACTGTCGCTTGTCACATAAAACTGAAAAAAATATGCCTCGCTTATTTGTGTCAAATTCAACTGCAATCATTTCGACATACTTCGCTCTACTGCATCCCCAATTTGCCTTTGACTTAGTTGCTTATGCACTATAATAATCGCAATATCCTGGAACCCGACCCATCTCCACCTTGATGTGACGCATACGCTGTAGAGACTACCCACATTGGCAAAAGAAAGAAATCCAATTTCGTTTTTTTTTTTTTCAGTTTAATCATTCTCTGCCATTAAAATGTGCTGTCAGTAACAGATTCCTCTTAGTTGAAACACTGAAACTCATCTCATCATAGCTGCTCGTCCGAGTTTTCGTCAAAAGCTTTGAAATATGAGATTCGCTCATATTTTGAAATCGGTTTTTGTTTTTTAAATCGCAAAACCATCCCCCCACTTTAATTTAGGTACCATTGTTCCTTGTTCGTCGTTTCGATGGTGGTATGACAGGACCCGAAAAGGACTCGTTCTACACATACAACGTCTACGTCAGACGGGACGAGCGATCACAAAAAGGCATAATTATTATCCTTGCTATTCATTTCGTGTTTATGTCTTTCTTTGTTAATTTCTTTCTTCATATTTTATTGTTATTCGGTGCGCCACCGTCCCCGCCTTTATCCGTACATATGTCCATTTTTGTTGTGTTTTCTGTCCCGTTTTTTTTTTGTATTATTACTTGCTACCTATAACCTGGGGTATCTATCATCATCGCAACCGTCATCAGTTCCACAACTGTCATTTGCGTTTAGGGAGATATGTTGGTGGTGGTGGTAGAACTCATTCCACATCCATCATGCTGAAACAATAAATAGACATTCATTTGGTAAGGATGAAGGAAACCAGCCAGAGAATGTTACAGAGACACAGAGCACCAACAACAACAGCAACAACAACAATAACAACAACAGCACAGCGGCGATAGCATATAATGCCAAAGTGAAAAGTAGAGTCAACTGCAATGCCTAAAAGGGAAATGGGAAGCCACAATTATTTTTTCCACAAACACACTGCAGCAACTCGCTTAAGTCCTGGTATTGTTGCAGAGCGTGTCTTCTGGTCTCCAACTATAACAAGCAGGCGGCACATACTGCACTCTGTGTCTCGTATCTCTTGGAAACTGCCGCTCGCTGTACAATATACAAACGATGACGGAGCATGAGCCGGGCCAGCCAGGACGATGACGATACATTCGGATTCAGAGGCGGGAATACTTGGGGGCTTTTCAGGATATTGCATTCAATTGTATTTTGACTTTATTCTTCTTCTTTTTTTTCTTTTTTTTTTTCGTTCTGCAAATAATATCCTTGAGGCATCCCATTTGCATTGTTTAGATGACTCGCTGCTACCGCATATATACCCCCGTGCAATTGTTTCATTCTGGGTTCTGTATACAACACGCTTGACTTTGGAATCGGAGCGGCGTGCGGGTTATCATCATGGAGTGGTGACTGTGTTCGAAAAACAATTTTGCAGATGACAAATAGGGTTTTTTTTTTCTCCCCCCGTACTGCTTGTTTGCTTGACTTTTAGCCGAACAAAAGCGGGCTCGAGCATAAATGTTTCAGGCTTTTGTTATGAGTTTGATTCGTTTTTAAATTTGAAAGCGCACAGGAGAGTGGGCGCACATTTTAGACGCTCCAAGGAAGTTGGCGGTTTTATTGTTGAATGCAACGCAGTAGACAGTTTTAATTACTATTTTATCGAAGTACTTGGGGGCTGTTGTGGCCTTAAGGTTGTAATGGTTTGGCTAGGGAATGTTCGTTATTAATACGAGTACTTCTGCGGGGGTAATTGGAATAATCAACTGAAACTCAATCAAAGAGGAGGCGTTTTTTTTCTTTCCCCTGTTAGATGAAGTGGCTATTTTTGGTTTGTTTTGGAGGGTTAAACCCGAACATGCTTGATGGAAGTCATGGGGATAGATGTGTGATAAATAAGGCAGTTGGTACGGAGGGATAGAAATTGAAAGAATTTGAAAATTTTAAGGATGAACCTATAATTTCGCATTCACTTAGAAAGGGGTTTAGAAAACAATCGATTGAAATTCGGTCTGCAATAATTAAAGCTAACACTTGATTGACTTTGAAAGAATTTAAGTTAGGCAACTATGGAAACAGCTCCACCACTTCGTTTGCCGTCTATCATTATATAGATCGGCAAACAGAAAAAGACGTCAGCAACAAACACAGCTACTTATAGAGTCATAGGTATTTGTTCTTTTGCTGGTTTTGAATGGCTTTTTGTCACTTTAGCAACTTCAATATCGGTTCAAAACAAGTTCCACTGTAGGTGCTGTTGTGCAAATGCTACCAAACTTACGGTGACAGTTTTCAGTGCTTGCAACTCTTGATTTCATCAAAAACCTTTTTTTAGCTTGTTTTTTTTTTTTAGCATTTTATATTCAAGTGTCCTTTTTTCTTTGTACGTCTTATTTTCTAGGTACTTGGTGACACACTAGAAAAACACAGTCGATTATTATAAAACCATTTTGAATTCGTATTTCCGTTTTTCGTTGATATCCGTGTCGGCAACATATTCAAGTTCCTCGAAGAAAGACACACCCAGAGTTTGCTTTCTAATCAAGGTTGGCATTGGGCAGTTATATAGATCGAAATTGGAAAGGTGTTTTCTCCTCATCCGCTTTAAATCAACTGCGACGCAAAACATTTGCAGTGACTTCTAGCCCTTTGGCTTGTGTCTCTAGTACACAGTAACGACTTTGCAATGTCCTTGTTACCACTTATGTATGATTCAAAACTAATGGTAATAACAGGACAACCGCATTTTCCCTTGCAATTGCTTTAGGTAATATTTTAAATTTAGTTTTTTACTTTTGCCTGTAATTTTTATTTTTTTTCATATTTTTATGACAAATAAAACATTTTCTTCGGCCTAAATATGATCGCAGTTTTTGCTCTTTGCCAGGCGAAGAAAAAACTATCTGGCAACAATGTGTTGCAACTCTGATGCAGTTGCTGTCGATGTTAACAAAAGGGTCATTTGTGTAAATCGAACGCAATCGATATAAATCGATCGCAATCACACGAAGGCTAAACCTACCTACACGCTACACACCTTCTCATTAAAAATGAAAGAAAAAGAGAAAATTTGCAATAATATAACGAGTAACGAGCAGTTCGTCTCTTGGCTCGAAACAGCTCAGTCAGAGATCTTCTACGTGCAACTGCAAGAACTCATAAATTTGGCAAATCAAAGTAGCTCGAAGTCTAGTCACGTTTTGGAGTATACTTTCAGATCTATGGGAGAGTTTTGCTAATTTTTTTGAGTTTAACAGATTTTTAGTGCTCGGGAAACTACCGAATATACCTTACCGAATGTGCGTCAAACGACTTCTGTTGCTGAAGTTATTTTCGCTGCCAAAAGCGCTGTTGATATTAGGTCTGTTCCCTTACTTTCTCGTTCACTTTTGGCAATATGTCACATTTCTCTCATTGCGAGAGAATATGCTCACTGAAATTAAATATAACCAAAAAGAAAAGGAACGCGTTGAACCACAAATTTGAAAAATGAGAATTTTTTCTAGGCGGCAATATTCAAATTTCAGTAGAAAAAAGCACAAATTTATATTTAAGACCAGGATTTGAATTGCTTTTATTGCAGAAATTAAAAAGTACAATTCTTTTGCTTCTTACATCTATCTTAATGCGATACAAGCAATAAATATAAATGAACATTAATAAAAAGTCAGTTACAAATTAGAATTCGAACGATTTGACAACCATCTGTCAGCAATAAGCAACTAACCCAAAGAAATTTCTTGGGCTAATATTTGCAGGTTTTCTATGGAGGGGAAATGTTTTGCTCTCTCTTTTTGGCTCTCTTCTGCCCAACTTTTGCGTAAAGGAACGAAGTTTGACTAAATTTGGCGAATGTGTTCGAATGCATTATCGTTAGGGAACAGACCTGATAGTATGACGGCGTTCAAATATCTACTTTGACAGCTGACTGAATTGATGTGCTTCGGTTTTGATTGGCCTAGATCGGTCACATGAATAGTTTTTGTTTAGTTGACATCCGAGATAGCCGAAAAATCTAGTCAAGAATTTCATAACTGAGTACTTATTTGACAGTTCTTGTATATGGCTGAAAAGTCAAATAACCCACCAATTAGTTTTTATACGTTTATATAGTTCACCGATTTATTAAAAAAAAATCTTTATTTCAAAATGATACATACGTAATTTTTTTGGTTGTAGACTGCTTGGCGATCAAGGAAAGAATGGCCGAGGCTAACTGGATGAGGCCTTAAATTCGCAAAATCAATACAGAGCCAAGCGCGACCACAAGAGGTGACCAGCAAGCTAAGTTTGCGTATCGGCCAGCTGCAAAATGTGTTAATTAATCGTAAGGTGTAGTTTGTTTAAATTGATCCAAACAGCGTTCAAGTTATGCATCTAGTCCAGACCAATATAATCGTCTAGAGATAACTAGGTTTTTGAATGCGCCCACTTCTATACACATAATAAAACTGTTGGCATTTGCTTTGTTACCTAATGGCGTGAAAACTACTGCACAGATTTCGATGAAACTTTCTTTTGAAATGTTCCTTAAGAGACTAAGAAGGACATAGGCTATTTCTTTCATTGCCATGCCTATTTTTGGAGCGTTTTTGACCAAAATGTTTTTTTTTTTCTGACTTTACTGCCTTTTACTAGCCATTACTCAAACAATTCTTAATCAATGCAAGCAAAACAAAATACTTAGGTACTTACGCTGTTGAATTTAATTTTCTTAAATTCGTGTTTTAGGTAAATAGATTTGTTTGATTTATTGTTTCACATTGACAATGTTCACCGCTTTTATTGGAAATTACACAGTCTAACGCCGCGTACGAAGTTGCGGGCACAGATAGTCTATTTATATATTTGTTATTGAATTTTAAACGTTCTCTTAGCTGTCACTGTCAGTACAGTCAAAGTTTTCAGTTGTCGTATTCAATTGCACTAAATAAATAATAATCAGTGGATAATTTTTTGACATTAGAGAATAGAAAAACGAATTTTTCAGCTTTGACAGCTGAAAATTATCTCTCTGGGGAAGCGAGATATTGAATTTGAATTATTTTGTTGACAATTTTCTGTCGTTACCTTTCTTTAATCAAAGTGACTCTACCCCTATCCTTACCAAGAGGAATCGTGTAAGAGAAATTACAAAAAGTGAATTTCAACTGACTAAAAACTTGAAATTAGAGATACAAATTTGCTCTGAATGCTGCCTCAAAATTAAGATCACAAAGAATGCACTCACCTGGCTTCTATACAGCCGTATCTCTGTGGAAATTATTGCAAACCACGCCGCAATAAGTAAACATCTCAAGACCTTTGGCAAATTGAAAAGATCCACTCACGAAATTCCGAAGAAGCTCCTAAAATACCTGAGACCATACTTCTCAAAGCATTTATCTCCTACTTTGACGTTGCTATAAATATATACCTACACCTGAGGACATATTTTACTTGCAAACACGACTGCGAATGCAATTAAGTCCTGACATTGACTCCTAAGAGAAACGCCGCCATTTCCGATTCCTGAGTTCGACGTCAATCTGAAAGGCTTTCCCAATATACAAACAGTGAAAAGACTCAGACAAAAAAAAAAAACAAAAAAAACCAACACAGGGCTTTCGTTCCGAACATCAAAAAGAAAACAAATTGCTGCTCCTCCTTAGTCCCGATTCCCGAAGCCGTCTCTTGCCACAACCCTTCCAGCGGCGTACTCACAGCGAATTAAAATTGAAAATATAAATGAGCAGCAAAAACGTATTTGTTTCTGTCAAAGGGTTTACGGTTCCTCTGTCTAATCAAGTTGAATGCTTTCTGTGGCACCCTTTGCAACCATTTATCCTGCGAGACACTGTACTTGGTTGGCTCTAATGAACCGAAAGACACGGTTCGCCTTTTATTTCGCTGTACTCGTAACTCGTAAGCATGTTTTCGTAGGGTTTCGCGCGCGAAATTAATTACCACTCACTCTGGGATCCCTTTTTGGGGTTCAAGGACTCGGTTTTTCACTCCTGCCGACTCCTGCCGAACCTCAAGACAATTGAATGACCTACATTACGCTAAATAATGAATCAGCCAGCTAACATCCTTCGAACGCTGCTTCCCGTCCGCTGTGCGGGGGAAGCCAACGTCGAAGGCACACAATCCGCTCACGCTAATTGAAAACGAGGGGAAAGACATACGAGACGCTGGAATTACAATCCTTTCCCACTCGCACACTCGTTGGAAAGACGACGTTCGGCGGAAGGAACGTGTGGCTTATGTCTGCCTGCCACCGCCACCGATTTCAGCCAGATTGACGCAGAGATGTGTGCCCGGCCGTGTAGAGGTATACTGGCACGGGACCACATCACAACGCGATTCCTTAAGCGTTTCCAATGTGCACAGTGGCTTGAAACCGGATGTGACATGCTTTTAAAGTCGGAAGTACTTACTTTGAGTTTGAAATCAGCCTCGCAATTGCAGTATGCCGATTTCGTGCAGGATTTGCCGAGCTTTTAGGTCGAATATTCTCGTCTTCCTTTGTGAGCCTTCTTCCGCACGCAGAGAGCAGAGAGAAGAGAAGAAGATGGTTATTGGCGAAAAAAATTTATTCCCCAACGACATGCGATGGCTGTGTAAATCTTCATCGCTCGCTGTCTCCTTCTATATCCCTGCACAAACAGACTGTGTTTAAGGATCATTAGCTCTAGTTGCCGGTTCATTTGCAGCTGCAGGATGAACAGTGAACATTCGAACGTTTTCGGTACCTGCTGCACGAGTCCATACACTCAATCATTGGCTGACACGTTCCCTACTTAACATAAACGGATCTGGGATGGGAAAGAATGAGAAAAGAAGACCCCACCGCCCCTCCCAAAAGAAACCAATTTACCAATTCAAATGAAAAGGATTAAGATATCAGCCGAACTGAATCAGTTGAGACGCGTTGAATTTCAAACAGCACAGCAGAGAACAGAACCAGTGAACCAAGTGGTCATTTAGGAACGTTGATGCACATCACACACATAGCGCACGGTGCGAGTATTCCTCTTTTTGGCAATCCAAACGCCTGAATCCGATCCAATTCAATAAACCCAAACAATAATCACTGTCATTTCGAATCATTGCCATATACGTATACACTCCTCGTTCGAGACACCCCCTGTGCGGAGGGTACAGAGTCCCACGTCCCAGGTCCCACCTCACAAGCTTGCAGAGGAAAGAAAAAAAAATTTCAATTTCACATTATCGGGAGTACCAGGATATGACACATCCTCATTGGTATTCAATTCACAGCACAAGTCTCGATAAGGATATTGTCATCTTAGGAAATCACGTTTCGTGTGGATTATGTGTGTATGTGCCTTTTGGGGGAGCGCTATATCAAACCTGAGCGGAGAGTCTGAGCTCTGAGTTGCTCTGCATAGGCCCGATCATTCTGTGTGTGTGCTTTTTTATTTTTATTGTTATTGAACACATACACACACTAGAGTAGGAGTTTTCTTTTTTCACTTACAGGGTAACGAAGTGCCGGCGACAGGACGTTTTCGTCGTTGTCGTTGTCGTCGTCGTCGTCTATACGGACGGCGATGGAACATGAAAATTGATTCGTTTCCGATGAACCAAAAAGCTAAAGGGTACAATCGATACTCTGTCGGAATTATGATAAGCCGACACTTTCGGGGGCAAATCCGCGCACAGGAAGTTGTTAGCTTGGTTTGGTGTGTACGAGTATATGCGGTTCAAGTGACTGGATCGAAGGACTTAGAGGGAATTTTCTTTTATAGGTTGGTTGGCATTTCCATTTGAGACATTCAAATTTTGGAATGGCTTTTGAACCATACACATTTTATGGTCTAGTCTCTAGTATACAGAGGGTTATAATAGGTCCGAATGGAAGGACGAAAGGTCAGTGAAAATCTGAATAGGTGATGACCTGTTTATAGGACAGACAGAGGTCTTGTGATCTGTAATGCTGGACCCTTCGACATTTGGAGAAGAAAATGTCAGTAAAGTACGTTTTGACAAAACGTTCAATCTCTAATTAGTGTCAACTTGTACTCAAGCCTTCACGCTGGTATTGGAAACTCTTGTCAACTGACGAAGGTCGGTGGGGCAAGCTATGTCGCCCCTTGTTGAAGGCAAACTACTAGCAATCTTTTAGAAATAATAATTCCGACGAATTCGCCAGCTGGCAAAAGTCTTGCATTTTGGTGGCTATGCATAGCGAGCGGTTAAAGGTGATGGGGGAAGACTGTGAAAATTGAATAGAAAACTGTCCATGTTTCTGTAATGTTCTGGGATTCATTTAAAGTGCCGGATTAACACCGAATTAAATGACGTCCCTGAAGGGACCAATTCTATGCCAAGTTCAAACGGCTGAACTGAAAAACTTTATCAGGACAGTTATGCTCTTGGATGTTTGTCAAACGTTTGTGGTAGGTGGCGCAATAGGTCAAACTTGTGTAAGGTGTGTAAGGTGTAAACTCATTTTCAGGGATCGCACCAGAAACCCCTCTTTCAGAAGACGGCATTCTAAAAGCAACTGCTCTTAAAAAAAAAAAACCCTCAAACTATGAGTAATACCTTAGGTCCTGTATAGACCTGTGAGCCATTTTTTTGTTTTTATAATACCTCTATTTCCGAACAGGTGAAATTTTTGACCTCTGTGGAGCCGGCTCGCCATAAGGCTTCCCAAAATTCAAATTTTTTTGATTTTTTTTTTCGAGCGAGTCCAAAGTGCCCGAGTAGGGGACGGCCATTTGATATAGAAAACTGGTCATTGCTTTGTGCAGCCTATTGCAAGTTGCCCGCTCGAGAATTTCGACAATCGTGTTTGGCATACAAAGAGGATGGCAAAAGGGAGGTATGCTTCTCCTTTCCTTTCGGCAGTGGAACTGATCTTTGGAGCTTTAAAGGCTCCGTCTAAACGCCTCCGAAAAAGACATTTAGTTAAAAATAAAGTCGGTTCGTATGTTAGAAGCTATTTTCCGAGCTCTATTTGGAATGCCCTTCAGGCCGTGAGTTTTCTAGCGGATACCTTCTTGTAAGCTTCGAGTAACTCGTGTGGTCTTGAGCACAGTTGCGCCCTTGTGGACACTTAACCTTTCCTCTCCTCCATTCTTAGACTCTGTATGGTATAAGCGATCGCATATAAGGACTTAACCTCAGCGATGCGGCTTTGTAAGCTGCCAAGTTGTCCCCATTAAGTTCTTCGCAAAGATACATAAGACAAAGATATTTGCTGGACTTGATTGATTTTTTCAACGTGTACTCGCACTAGTAGCTTTCAATTTTTGTCTTATAGCTCCTGGTGGTGGGTAAAAGAACGTGTTGCCACAAAGCTTCTCTAAGCCTAATATTCACCTTCATTTACAATTACAGCTGTAGCAAGCTGTTGGCTTCTATATGCCAAGCTGTCTTTCTTCATTTACTCTATGCAAAGGCATGTTTTCCTAAACGAAAACGGATGAAGAAGCAAAACGGATGCTGCCATTAAACTGTTTGACATAAACTGACATGGCTGGGCGACAAAAAGGTAGGTAAAATACGCACGGATCCGGAAAAGTTGGAAAGAAAAACACATTTGGCGAGTATGCTTGCAAGCGCTATCCCTACGAAACAAAAACAAAAAAGGTGTAGCCTAACAAATTTAACAGCAGCTCGTAAGAATGCAGGTAGGTACCAGTAAGCTTCAAAGCTAAAAAACGAGTCTCATTTGATGTTTAAGCTGTCCACAAGTCTTAAACGAGATCGGTCATATAAGAGAAAGAGCAGGTAAATCCCTCCTGTTCTATTAGGTAGCATAGAGTATGTTGCGAAACGCAGCTCGGTGAATGTGGCAGGCAAATTGAGTTCATTTCACTTTTTGCATCTGGCCAGGAAGGGCATCTTCCCGAGTTCGCGGCGATCTTTTATAATTTATGCGAGGCATGAATCCCACACTCTCAACGTACTCTGAATATTATCTTGTTGCGGTTAGATTCAGAGCCTGGCTGTCTTTAGGAAAAAAGCCTGCAAAACACCCTGAAGAGGAAGTTCGGCAAGCATATTGAGCCAGATGAGTTGACGAAAAGAAATTCCTACGTAGAAATGAAGGGAGCCTACGCTGTCTTGAATCGGTATGCAAACATCATACCAAAGTCTTATAAACAAAGCCTTAAAAATCCAACTACAAGCTCTTGTAGACAACGGAAGTGCTGGGGTACATACCCATGAAATGTTGCTATCACTACAAGAGCTCTGTAATAGAGGCTTATACCTTATACGATGACTGAAAAGTAGGCGAAATCGGCTGGTCTTAAAGTAAAAGAACACAAGACTAAATGCATCAAGGAACAACCAAGCTACTACCGTTCAAACAGGACAAAATGTCAATACTGATAGCAGCACCTTCGTGGCAACTAAGGGTCTCACCGCAATTTAAAACTTATAGTAGAGATCCGACAAGGAATCACTAGGTGCTATTTGGGTTTGACAAAACAGATGACTTCAGAGCACCTCAGAGAGCTTAGAAAAACCTTATTCTAGCATTAGTTCAAGTCGAAAAAGTGCTGGGCTCCCTTTTAAAAAATTATTTGACGAATTTGTAGTTTTTCTTGCTAGAAGGGCGATTCGAGTATAGTCCAAAAAGTTATATAGGCTATAGCCTCGCGGGTATCCGAATTTTATCCACCAAGTGCAAGAAAAATGGTCACACCGCACCTTTGTACCAAATAAAAAGCGACAACATTTGTTTTGAATACAGTTGAAATTGAAAGCAATGTACCCTGCATCATAGAGGATGAAAGGATGCAGTATTTCAGACAGAGCTCGTCAAGTCTTGTCTAGAGGTGCTACATGCACCCCATACAAAGTATATAGTCAAGAGCCGTTACGAGGTCACCAACTTCTCACTTGACCGCTCAAGAGCCACATGATGATTCCTCTCATCATTGAGTTGATGTCGCCACCACCGGAAAAATCAAACTATCCCCCTCCGGATATTAGTCAAATGCTAAATCGAATGACACGCTCAGAACCCCATATTTTGACATCTCATATCAGAGACCCACCTCCCACCCCGAGTCTTCTCAAACGGTTCACTCTTAACCTCTGGCATTCCATCGCTTGCCAGGCTGATGTTCCACTACTTGACCCGCTCCTCCTGCTGTTGCTCTAGCACAATAAACAGACGTATGTTAGTTCACCGTCGGACAACATGTTTCGACCCCTCCACCTCCACCGCCGGCCGGTTGGCAACCGCAGTTCTTAAGGGCAGCAATCTGAAATCTGATATCAGTGTTTTTCGTAGTTTTCTTTCTGCTCCTTTTGATGTGTCCTTTTTTATTGCCATCGGTGGCGATACTGCGGCAAAAACTTTTACCAGTCGTTATAGTGGCGGTGGATAGTGAGTGGTTGGTTGCCACTTCCACTTGGACGCAATGCCATCGTGTAATCAAAAAAGTTTTCGCATTCCAACAATTTATCTTGACCATGTGACGGTGGCCGCGTGCCGACTCCCTGTACTGCACCGAATTGCCAACCATTGAAAATCGATAGGTGTTAAAGTGGAACGGCCATCATCGCAAAAGGCGTGACCGAATAAAAGTACAAAAATAAAATGCGAAAATGCCTTTCTTAGGAGGCGCTGCTGCACCCCCATATAACGAGTCCCCTTTAACTCGGTTAATTCTTGTATCGTGCGAGAATTTTTATTGTCCTTCAGAGGTGTTTCACAGGAAAAATGGAAACACAAACCCGCACCTAAAGAGTCAGCCAGAGCCCGAGCATTAAGGAGCTTTTTATCTCGAAGCCATTTATTGGCGGTCTATACTTGTTCGACGGCGCGCACAATGCACGTTCCGCCAGTGAGCGCGATAAATTTTGCGATAAAATTCCACCCTAATGACTTAATGACTTCATAATTGAATAATGGAATGGAATGGAAATCGAAATTGGCTGAGAGCGTGATGAAAATATGGAGTGGGTTCAAGAGGCCTGCGGAAGGTGACACGAAAGTTCGGTCGCTCGTGGGTCTGGTGGGTGAATTGATATCGCTTGAATAAGTACGCGACTGCGGAGCAGAGGTGATTAATGGCCAATTGGAGGGTGACATTTGTATATACTTATTCCGAATGAATGTAATTGAGAACGCCGAGGCTGAGGAGATGCGGTCTTTAGTGTGAGGTGAGTGAGGTGATGGTGACTAGTGGCTGGCTTAATGAGACCGTATTCGCAGGATCAAATCGATATGGCATTTCGGTATTTTACTTTTGGCGATAATTGACATTTTACAATTGATGTCAGCTACACTAACTTAGGGGGTATGTTTTCTGCACCTAGGCAACAGGCTTTTGGGAGCTTCTTTAAATTTGGAACAACCACTCTAGAACTGCGACTGCTTCTTCTGAGCTAATTGGGGTATTTATTTATAGTTTCGACTGGTTTTTTTCTTAATTCAAAAACAACTCTGACAGCCTTCATCTCCTTTGGCGGAATGTTTTCAGCTACCTCTACCTAACTCCGAAGCTGAAGCCTGTGGAAGTCGTAGGAACAAATTTAAAACTTGAAGATGAACTTACTACAAGCTTGAAAGCAAAGTTTGGAATCGGTGAGAATATATCCGAGACCAAAGTTCGCCTTGGCCAATTCGGCGAAGGTTTTTTTAACCGTAACAGTTCCCTGGGGATGGCAATGGGCCCGCTTGGGGCCTGGTCTTTTGTGAAGATCTCACAACCCCACTCAACCTTACCTAACCTAACCTAAGATTCGCCTTTCAAGAGAGGCGACTTATTGCAACCAAAATGCGTTGCTTCAAAGTACGGACCAACAGAACAAAACAATCAGCTTGTGGGATTTCTACGAGCTCCTTTAGCCTTCCAAAAACCCACATGTACAGCTGTTAAAATGACATCAAAATCAACTTAGCTCGGAAACAAAGTCAAAGGGCAGTATAAGTTGCTTCTACGAGTTCCTTTTGGGCATCGTTAACAAATACCTATCCCGTGACGAAGTCTTTTCTGTCGACTTTAAGACGGCGATGAAAACCAGCATCTCACAGTTGGGCAGAAAGTAAACAATCCACTTAGACAGTGATAGTGAAAACTTTCGCCCACCTGATCAAAATAAAGTGAGGATAACAATGCCCAACCTAAGACCGAGAGCGGTCTACCTGTAGAAGCTTTTTGGGTAGTTTGAGCTGACCTGGAAGAAGGCGTTAACGAACTCATTTCGAAGATTTGGACAGGTGAGTGCTTAATGTATGCCCTATGAATGGAATTTCAGCACAAGATTAGAGACCTCTTTAGCTTCGCAAGCCTTAGAGTCTTAAACCCTTCGCGAAAGCCGATTGGGCATCATTACGGCTTAAAAAATAAATTAAAAACAAAATGGCAACATGTCTATATAGGTTAGGTATAGGTCTTGCAGAACCTTTGATTTAGTATAATTTTTGTGACGCATCAAAAGGACCTACAACTTTCTGAAGACTCCTTACTACTGGACAGAGAAGCTCTTTCAAGAGAGTTATACTCTCGGCTGTTAATCAAACGATCGCGAGAGTTGGTACAGTCGAAAAAAAAAACAAAAAAAAAAAAAAAAAAATTCTTTGTGCGGTGATTTTGTGTTCTTCCGGGGATCGAACCAGAGACCCCTAGTTCAGTATTGTAAAAGTACCTAGTTGTAATTTATTTCGTAAAATTCAGTTTCAGTCACTTTTACAATAATTTAAAATAAACGACATCGGCCGTCAGCCCTCGTTCAGTAGCTTAGCTCTTAGCCCACCATTAGCGCGGTTTTCGGCAAGTAACGTCCATCGTCTATCTCAAATTTCACAGCTCCTACAAAAAAAAAAAAACTATTTGAGGAATTGAGAACTCAATCTGGCAATATACCCACGGCGTTTCATGCGCAAACCTGGGTTGAAATGAGCTAAGGGAGCAATTGGCTTCAATAGGACGAAACAATGGTTCACACTTCATGGGTAATCGATGACTTTTTTAAGGGATCACCTTTCCGGAGCGAATAATCTCAAAAGGGGGCGATTTGGAGTGACCAGCACAATCCCCCGAATTGGCCCTTGCGATTTATTTTTTTTTTGGTTTTTTTTTTTTTAAATCCCGTGCCGATGTCAACCATCCAAGGACACCCTTCAAGACCTGAAGGCCAACTTCCGTGCAGAAATTACCAACGTTACCCGCTGCTATATTGATAAAAATCATGACAAACGCCATAAATTTCCACATGACTGTACGAACTAAAAAAAGTACAGTGGCGGCCATAAAAGTGCGACAAACGGGAATGTTTCGATACAGCCAGACTTAGGTTTGAAGAGCATGTTTCTGTAATATCTGGAATGCATATTTCAGACCAAAAATTTGCCTCACAGTGAAACGTTTTCAAGTAGCACATCTTTTTTATACCTATTTCCATAAACTAACCGCTGGTGAGCAATTAGAATCGACGAGCGTGCCAACAATTCAAAGTATACAGCCTGTACACCTCTTTCAAGGCCAAGAGATGGACATAACTTTGTGACACAGCTGTTATAGAAGATTCATTGTCAATGCCCATACAGGGGAATTTCACACCCACAGGACGTCCCTAATTAAATTGCAGAAACAAAAACACAACAAGATGGGATTATAACATACTAATTACCGGTTGAATGATAACAGTAATTATACATATCCCCATGTTACATCCCTGTCTCGCATGTAATTCCCTCTTCACCCGAGAGTCATGTCCTTATTATGTTCATGTGTCTAAGCAATTATGTTCTGGGCGTAATTATGACACGAGGTGTTTATTAAATGGTTTCCCACCCTTCTCCTATACGGGTGATGTTCAGGACTGCGGGAGTGCTATGGAAATTCTTCAGTTAGGAGCTCCTCTTCACTTTGTTTGGGGTGCTGAGTTTTTGCCTGCTTTGAAGCTAGGACTACAAACCGCCTAAGAGGATGAAAAATATGTGTGGCACTCGTTAAAAATCACTCTTTACGACCATAAACAGCTTCACAAGACATACTTTCCCCACTCAAGACAGGACACCGCTGTAGTTTCATTTCTTTGTAGCAAATGTTTACACCACGCTCAAAATAAGACCCAAATTGCTGGAGATCCACAAAATAAAAAGGACCATAAATCACACAAGCCAGGTTGGCAACATCATCCACCTCTATCTAGCTTCAACAACTCGAAGATTTGCATAAACTAAGTCAACCCGTTTCGTTATCCCTGCAAAGCAGCAATCCACTCGTGTGCTGAAAAGCTCCCCGCCGCAAAATGCCATGAACTTAACCTAATGCGGAGCAGCATTTCAAGAATCTTCTTCAACAGGATACTGAGCAGAAAAAAAAGGAATAACCCGCGGAATCCATGGACAATAATGGTGTTTACCTTGAAGAAGACTCGACTCCCGACCCCGCGCATATAGAGTCAAATCTCATTTTTTATATCAAAGCGAGAGTGAGAGAGAGTTGACTTTGTTTATCCTTTCAGAGCCCGTTATCGTAGACAAACACATAAAGTAAGCAACGGAATGCGAAACCACTCCAAGGAAAGAAGTTCACCCTATCCACCTACTTAACGACTACGATACAAATATAAAAGCTAAAAGGACCTGCTCGACGGAGAGAACAAAAAATCCACAGCAAATGTATGAAGGGGGGATATTATTAGATGTATCCGTTTTTTTTTGTCCTCGGCCTTGGAAGAAACATTTCTTACAGAGGGTTGAAGGGGTTGTCACCTCGCCGCCGAGCCGTATATGTGAATCGGCTTAATAGCCGTGCGGCACTGAGCGTGAAAAATAGCCGGATGGATAATTCCAGTCATCCCGATTATCCCTGAGGGCGAATTCGAGTTATGTCGGTAATTTCGCAATTTATGTGGTCAATGGCGGATGATAATTTATTGCTTCGAATCGGCAGACACGCCGCGCCGAGCCTCAGGCGAACGACTTAATCGGGGCTATGATTTATCGGACTTGATACACCACCCTCTGTAACACACTTAGTATACGAAGTTCGCATCAACTGGTGGATGCTGCGGGGATGCCAATTGAAAACTGAAAAGTTTGTGTGCTGGCGAAAACGTTGAGACCACGATCTACCATTTCATCCGAGTGACTGACTGCCGCCGCAGATAGTTTTCGGGGGCCAATTGGCACGGCCTTCTCTCGCACTCAAAGCAAATTCGGTTAGACCACATTAATTCTGAATAAAATGGCCAAGGAACGATTGCTACTCCCAGTTGCGGTCAAACCGGATGGAATATATATTGTTCTCGTTCGGCAGGGCTTACGCTTTTGTGTCTGTGTGTGTGGCTTGGTTGCTTTCGGATTTTTCCTCGAAGGGCTTGTGGAAACAAACGACTCTTGACGGGGTCTGGTGTTTTCTTAGTGGAATTCCATTTGACACGTCAAGTGGGAAAAGCGGGCGCTCGGTTATGATTTATTGACTGTGAAATTAACGCATGGAGGGGGCTGGTTTTTTGATGAGGTTTCAATATGTGTTGCTGCCAGTGTTTTATTTCCCTTTGTATACGGCGACTACTTTCTTGATTAATCGAGTGGCTGTTGAGTTGTACTGTGGTATTGCTCAGTTTCAGATTGACAACTCTCAGCATAGATGGGCGAGTTATTGAGAAGCTTGACCTTTAAGTGCTGATTTTGAATGTTCAACTCCCTCTACCGTCCGTCTACTGTATCATCCACTGGGGTGATGTGCTGGATGCATTTTTATTCTTATACAGAGCCCTCTGATTTTTGGTAGAGAAGCGAATTCCTCTACTACGCGGAGTCGGCGTAAGTCGCACTTTCTTAAGATTCGACTACACCCCAACCTAGTTTTAGAATCTGGCTTAAGACGGTTCCGAACCTAGGAAATGTGACTCTAAATTTGAACAGCAACCGAAATTCCGGGGTCTTTACATCAGGCGGCATATCCATGCTACCTGGGTCGTGGTATGAGCCTTGGATAGTGTTTTAGCATTGTATATAGAGACTATAGTACTATCACTTCGACGAGAAGATCATTGCGCTCCAAGCGCACAAAACCCAAAGCTCGAATATTTGAGTGGGTGAAGATCATAGATTTCGTTGTTCAGAGTTCAGTTGGCGCAGATACCTCAATGGTGCCAGTTGTAATGGTGTCAACGCTGGTGGTTGCTATTTTTTAAAGGGAAAAAACCCAAATGAATGCGTATGCATTTGCACTGCTGTGTTATGACTTATGATGCTTTCCCTTTCCGATTTCAGAGTACGGATGAGGGGTGGGTTTTGTAATGTAGGTATTCTTTTTCTGCCTTTTTGGTTCGATTTCATATTTTCAGGTTTGTTTTTGTTGTCTGTTGCTTTTATGAATGAGATGAGCAGGTACCTACTTTGTGTGTAGTTGGATTGTGCATTTCTTTTTCTGTGGAAGAATTTCTGCATTACGATTTGCGAGATTTTTCAATTCTTGGTTGAGCACACATGAATTGATAATTTGATTTCTATCTTGGGTTTGGATTTCTATCGATGGGTTTAAATTGTTGTGGGGGTAGAATTTTGTACGCAAAATTGTAAAGCAAATTGCAAATTTATTTAAAAATTCAAGTTATCAGTTGTTGTCTAGTAAAAAAGTATACATCATACCTACCTACTTATTTTAAAAATACCACGTTGAAGTTTTCATTATGAACAGGTGGTCCTCATTTCTGAAACTGGTTAAATTGGAATTAGGGTTTTTTATCTCTCCCCAAACTATTTTTTATCCTTTTTTTTATTTAACTAAGACTCGTTTCAGAAAACTAATAAAGCCATGAAATACTGATTCATTACCCGAACTCTCACCTATGATTGATTCTTTAAGAAAAAATCATATTGGCGCTACTCATTACACTAAGGTCCATTTACCAAATATAATATTTTATAACGGAGGAGTGAACTTCTTATTCTTATGGAATATTATATAAATATCATCGGCCATCCGCATAATAATGTTTTGTGTTTTAGTGCATTGGAATGCTTTTTACAAGGGGCAATAAATCATCTAAAATCTTAAAATTCTCTTCTTTTCTAAGCATTTCTCCGTAAATTTAGGTTTTACGAAATTTGGAAATTTAGAAAAACCTAAGCTAATAGTTAAAAACAGGTAGGTAGATATGTTTAGTTTTGTGGGATTCTTATTCCTAAAGAAACGCCCCTATTTTGATTATTACTATTTTTTTTTTTTTTTTTCATTTATCAGAAGCAAAATAATAATTTTCAATACAGGTAGAGGATGGTTAGCTTTTTTTTTCAGTTTAGGGTAATAAAATAGACCATTTTGTAGGTTTTTCTTTTTAACTTGGACAAAGGCATCATATACTCTCCGTATATTATTGATATAAATGAGACCCGTACTTAGGTTTTTCTTTATGCAATGAAAATTTATAAAATCGCTTGACATTGACAGTCTGTCTTATTTTTCGAATAATTCAATGATTCGGTAATAATTGGAATCCATAAAAACCTGGGGTCAGATTCTGTAAGGCAAAATGTTCAAACGTTTTCGTGTGCACGAAGAAATTTGCTTTATCATAGGGCAAATCTTTCTTGCGTTCGATTTCATTAATAATGTTACCGTGTAACTGACAAAAATTGTACAATACATACTTTCCTATTCAATTAAATAAATAATATATTGCCTACCTACCTATTTTCTTCGTATGTTACATTATAGAATTTTTAAAATATAATACGAGACAAGAATTATTACCCAGTACGAAAATTAAAAAAAAAAAAATACCAAAATAAGTAAACTAAAAAGGGGTTTTAAGACTCATTTGCGCAATTTATATCCATATTTATTTATGTACATACTATAAATTAAAAATATTGATTCTTCTTCCGAGCTGCTTTGCATTTTGCAAAAAATGCTGACAACTACCTATACTTAATTCTGTTTCTGCGTTAAAAAAATGGTATCTCCTTATGTGGTGGATCGGGATTTTTAAGATTCGCTCTTAGATTTCTTGTGTCTAATTTTGTGTTGATATTCGTGTATTCGATTATATCTATCTTTCGATACTTTTCTACACGTTTCCCATTCACTGGCTGAATTTTATAGGTATTAAGACCTTCGAAATTTGCGTCCCGATTGATCTCTAAATATTTATATACATACCTACCTAAATAATTTACAAAAATAGATATACCCGAAGCAATGTGTTTTTTTGCAGTAGAAAAACATTACGCAAACGTTAACAAACTCCACCAGTCGTCAAATTCAAACGCACTTTTATTGATAAATCTGAAGCAAATCTGAGAAAAAAATCTAGATTCGCTAAAGTGTTTTGAAATCTGAAAAGATTGCTTTGTTTGTACCTACCAAACAAACATAAAAAGTGATCAATAAGTATCAACTTTTATTCTGAATAGCATATATCGGTTGTAATAACGTTTCGTCGTCTTTTTTTAGGTACCTAAGTAGGTTTATCCTCATGCGGACGTTTTTATGCCAATTTGTTTTGTAAATGAAATAACCTCAAAACAATATCGTGCGACTTATAAACAATGTCAGTTAATTCTCTACGAACGCATGGGTAGGTAGGTACCTATTTATTTTCTGAATATGACATTACCTATCAATCGCACTCTGATTATGTAGGTAAGGTATGTCAATTCCAAAACAGATACTAAATAATAGATTTTATACGTACCTACCCAACATAGGTATATGACATGAGGATAAAAACAATCCGATGAAAGACAATCAGCTACCCTAAAATTCGCACGACCAAAGCCACCTGTAGATCAAGGTCATTAATTGTATCTCCTTTCCCATATTTGGAAAGTGAAAATCACATCCACAATTGGAGTTCATTAATTGTACCTAGATATTATTTCAAATAATATCATTAAATTGTTGGACACGAGTTCATAACTAACAGAAGTACGACAAAAACATTAATTGCAATAAATTCCATTTGCGTTCAAATATCGACAGAACGAATTTTCAAATCAAAATAAAAGATCAACCGTCATCTCATCATAAAAACGAACGCAAACAGAATCATTTTCTTTCATAAGTGCAAATACCATTTGCCTCTCATACGACCGAAATTCCAAATCAGAAATTTGTCATCGTTTCTTGTTCACAGAAACTAGATACACATTCACGAAAACCTCATTGTGTGAGTAACACAGAAAAGAATCCCAAATGCAGTTTTTTGTCCCTTTTTTTTCAGCCACCACCACCAATTGTTCGGTTAACTAATTACAAAAACAAATGTGATTTTTCCTCTCATATTTTGGTTCGACAAGAAACTTAGCCGACAACAACGCTATCTGGTGTCGGAAGCGGTCAAAAATTTTTTCGTGTTGATGATAGTACTATAGTCTCTATATACAATGGTTTTAGTCGTCAGTTTAATTAGCGCACAAGTCCTTTATGAGGTACTTCTTTTTAGGCAACGTTTCCGCTTTGCTACGAGCTAAGCTTATAAATCTCTTTGTCTAAATCTTACCACTTGCCACTTTGTCTAAATCTTACCAAATTGCATCTATACTGATCCCGTTTGGTTGGCATTCTGATTAAGGCGAGTTTGTTTTTCTTCGCTTCAACCTTTAATGTTTTTAAATATTAGTACCCAATGGATATTTTGATTTTGACCCATTTTCTGCCAGCTCTAAGCTAAGCTTCTGTAAATGCAAATTATAAGAGTGAAAATCCCATCTGTTCTTTACTTTTTGAGCACGATCATTTAGCCAGCCACCTTTAGGACAGTTCATATAAACACTTTTACTTTTTGATCTCTGTATATGCTTTTTCGCTCTTTTTGTAGGCGCGGTGGCTTAGTGGTTAGTGTGTTGGACTACTAAGCGAGGGTTCGAGGTTCCAATCCCACAAAAACCGAAATTCCAACTTAGGGTTTTTCCACTGCGTCACCTCTCGCGAACGTCTGACAATCATCCGAGAGTATAACTGTCTTTAAAGAGCTTCTCGATTAGCCGTTTGGAGTCGGCTTTTTGTAGATCCCTTCCATTCGTTACAAAAATGAAAAACTCACACAAAACGAATGGTTGTGAGAAGCTAGGCCTAGGGTCTGTAAGGACCTTGTTGTGCCAACTATTTTTTTTTTTTTTATACGCTCTTTTCAAACCTTCCAACAGGTTATGGCCCATGATCTGAACGGAGAACTGCACTTCGTACATATTCGCGGTTTGTCTGAACGAAGTAGCCCAAGTAAAAATTGATTTCTGGTACTGGAAACAGAAGAACCGGTCTACATTAAAGCGATTTCGGAAGTCACCCAAGGTTCGATCAAAGAAGATCCGTTCGTAGTAGACCTCGACGGTAAACGCATACTTCCAATACATAATGACATAGAAGGAAAGAATACTTAAGAATAACGACTGTTGAATGAGATTACTTTCGCTGCGACCCCTGGACTCTGAATAGAGCGCATTTAAAAAAAAATGGCCAATCGGGAGCATCACTGGCGCACCGAAGGTTTTTTACTTCCTTAGAGTTGGAAACTGCGTTTTGTTTTTCTCAGATGAGGTAAACTACATGAAACATCAATGTAAGCGCAAGAGTAGAGAATACACTCTAATGACCGAGAGTCTTTATATAATGATTGAGGGTTTTTTTTTTTTTCGGAAATATCTTTAAAAATATTACCTTTTCTGCAAAACATTCTTCGGCACATATGTAGCTACGAGCATGATCTACAAAAAAGTATATACCTATTTTTTTGTCAATCAAGAAATAAACAGCTTTTTGTGCGAATGAAAATATTTTTTTCATCAAATTACTTATCACTCTAAAACCAGTCGATTTATCGCTAACATTGGTATTTGTCGTATAACTAGAGGATAGAGGTTATACCGGATGTTGTGTGCAAATTTCAGCCTTTTACGTCAATTAGTTTCTGAGATAGACCTAGTTACAAAAATGGTCTGGGTTCGGACAGACGGACAAACGCGAAACTAATAAGGTTCCGTTTTTTCCCTTTGGGTACGGAACCTTAAAACGGGAATTATGTTGCCGAACCCTCTAAATTTATGATAAACTTAAATTATTACAGGATCACCTTTATATGCAACTAGCTGACCCGGCGAACTTCGTTCTGCCCAAATTCATTAATGTAGGTAATGGAATTAATAATTCCGAGCTTTCGCTTCATTCTGCTTCATGTAATTCGGTCAATTAAATTTTTTTATTCAAAAGGTATATTATTATATTTTCACTGAAATGCTTTATGGTACACAACATTTTTGTTCTATTTCTATTATCGGGTGTGTACACGTACGTAAGCGAGAGCTTTGCCGACACGTGAAATTCAAGATTTATGCCACACACATCCAGCGATTGTCCTTGCGACTTATTAATTGTCATAGCAAAAGCGAGACGTACGGGAAATTGAAGACGCTTAAACACGAACGTCAAATCGTTCTGTATAAGTGGAATCCGCGGAATAAGAACATCTTCCCCTTTGAATTTTCCAATAAAAATCGTTGCTTGAATAATATTTGATATTAAATTCTTCACAATCAAACGCGTACCGTTACAAAGTCTTGGTTCATTTAGATTGCGCAACAAAGTTGGATAGTTGGTGGCTTCGTTTTCATCCATCACGGAGTCGACTGATTTGTTGAATTGAATGCAACTCACCAGCGATTTGGTTTTGAATGGCGAAATTCAAATGATCGACGTTCTTGTTTTCCGCAGCCAAAATCACTCTTACACTCAGTCAATCATGGTCAACAAATTCTGAGCGATATTCAGGAAAATATTCATGATTAGTTCTTTCGGTGTCGTTGTAAAGTTGCAAAAATGTTGTGGAAACTCAATCAGGCCGGAGATTAAGTTTGCTGGAATCACACCATTGCTCATCGCCAACAATTGGCTGGAGAACTCTGCAGCTGACTGGTCATTTTGTAAAGAAACTCGCATGTTTGTTGTCAAATGCAATTTCTTGACGTATCGCCATAAAGCAGACGCCTTCAGGCAAGCATTCAATTCATCTTCCGGAATTGATCTCGAAATGACAGGCAGGAGGCAGCGTTTGACGAAAATCGCCTTATAGCAAGATCATTGCTCCACCGAGAGGTCGCTTTTCATTACGTAAACGATTCAGGGCCTCCAATGCGAGTTTGTAAGCCATTGTGCATTCGTCCCATATAATAATCTTACATTGCTGCAGTACTTTCGCCATCGCAGTGTTCTTTGAAATGTTGCATGAAGGTTCTTTTTCCACTTCCAAATTCAATGGCAATTTCAATGCAGGATAAGCTGTTCGACCGCCTTCTAACAAAGTAGCCGCTATCCCAGAAGAGGCTAGAGCCAAAGCGATCTCAGATCTCGAACGAATTGTAGCCAAAATCAGTGAAATCAGGAATGTATTTCCAGTTCCACCGGGCGCATCAAGGAAGAAAAATCCGCCATTTTCGTTATCGACTGGTTGCATCAATTCATCGTACACTTTCTTTTGTTCTTGATTCAACATTGGCACATTTGTTCGAACAGCTTGACTCAATGCGATTCGACCGAAGTCCATTTCTAGCTCCAATTCTCGATTAAATGCGTCTTGCATTGAACGATTTGGCTGTGGCATCCCCAATTTGCACAACAAATTGCCACTCATGAGCAGACACATATCCTCGATCAAAATCAAAGCTTTGTGCGCATTCCATCTGACATCTCCAGTTCATTATCCGATATCACAGTACGAATTCGATGCAAAATATCGTCGGCCATATCATCTTTGTATAATCAAAGTATCTACTTCATTTCAAAAAGTTACTTAATGTAATATAGTATAGTAAACATAATTTATTAGAACAAACTTTTTAGGTACCTATAGGTATTGAAAAAAAAACTTTCAAAACTGTTGACAACAACAATTTGGTTGGAAAATAATTAAAAAAATTGACAACAACAATTGCTTTTAAAATTTAAAATATTTTTCTTTTTGTATTTGAAGTGTCACTACTCGATTTCTATCAGGTTTCCTTTTTTTTCAAAGTGTACAAAAATGAATTTATTGGAATGGCGGTTTCGCCTTCTTTCAAAAATTTATCATACTAATATATTAACCTTCTCTGCATGGTCTATTAACCAACAAAAAAAACTAAATCAAAATCGGATGTGTGTGGCAGTCGGTAGGCTGTGTGTGGCAGTCGGTAGGCTGTCACACACACATTTATCAAGTTATTTTTATATATATAGATAAGGGCAGCAAGTTTGACAGAAGTCCGATTTGAAAAAATTACAGAAATATCCACTCTGTGTTTAAATATTCTTAAGAAACGATGAACCTTAAACCTTTTGACTTTTATTTTTCATCCAGGCTTTGAGTATCTTTTGGAGCACTCAAACTCAAGAACTCACCAGACAGACACCTGCTTTTAAATTTTTCATCTAAAAAAAAACCTTGAATGCTGAAAACTTTCTTTTGTGATGATGTGTGCTTAGCTATTCAGTACTAACAAGATTTTCACCTGTGTTTGGACCTTCAAGACAGCATTTAGGCAACGGCAGTCATTTCTCGCAGACAGCAAGAAAAACGCGAACTTCTTATACAGCTGCTTTACTTTGTCTATACAGCACAAGGTTAGGTTAGGTTTGGTTAGATCGGCTGCCAGCTGCGAAAGCCAGGTTCAGCGCCTTTTCGACAGAGCTTATAGTGACCTCAAACTTCAACAATGATACTGAGACTATTTTGAGTCATCGCTCTTTTTATCCCTGGGTGGTTTGGCGTTTGAGAATGAACTTAGCGAAGTCTGGCTAACAGGCATGAATTTGTCGCACCCTCGAGAAAGCCTGCCGTTACAAAAGCAGACCCTTTGCATTATGTAAGGCGAAATAACGTTCAAACATTTTCGTGTGCACGAATGGCTTACTTCTGCAACTTAGAGAGAACCGTTCGACTTGGCAAGATAATGTTAACCGCGTCTAAGTTGCGCAACATGCAGGATCTTTCATTGGAAAGTGACCTGTCAAAAGTTGTTATTTCGTGATAGAAAAATTGCTTGATAAGTTATACCTTAGTTGCAGCATCTAACAATCTTTCGATCTTTCGAAGGGTGGTGTTTTTAGTCAGTTAAAATCTGACACTTCTATGAGCTCGCCCTTCATATTCTCATAGTGTCTTTGGAAGATTTTCACCTACCATAGGAAAAAAAAAATGCATTCATTCGTTTAAATCACAAAACCCAACCACTGGCTACGGCTCTGCACAAAATAAGACTTAAATCCTAGTATGCAGATGTTTTGGAACGAAAACTCTCATACAAAAGTGACGCAACAAAATTATTTCCTTTTCGTTTTGCAGTACTCTGCTAAAATGATGGCGAAAAGTGGGTAATTGTAGTAGATTGCTTGGTCCAATTCTCCACTCTCTTTTCGGTCATATG
Organism: Cheilosia urbana; assembly: GCA_946477585.1. Taxonomy (NCBI): domain Eukaryota; kingdom Metazoa; phylum Arthropoda; class Insecta; order Diptera; family Syrphidae; genus Cheilosia; species Cheilosia urbana. The sequence continues at coordinate 8,110,919 of OX297854.1, read as the reverse complement.
GGCAGCTGTTTCAGGTGACGTTTAAGGTGGGGTAGCCGACGAATCTAGTCAAGAAATCCGTGAATACTAAGTTGACAGTTCGTATATGCATTTGCGCAGACGTTTCGCTGCCCGATTGGAGACCACTGGAAAATTTTGTCCGAAACAGCTGAGTACTAGGCACAAGCGATGTGAATTTTGTACATCAGGATGTAGTAGATGTAGTAGGTCCATCATCTACTACTAAAAGACTGGTTTTTGCGACGCCTTATTGTAGCTTTATTTTTATGAAACTATTTATCTGGTTGGGACTCTCCAAAAAGGAGGTTATATCTAAAATCTAGTACTACCTACGTTCATGGGGTGAACTCCAGTATTTCAAAACGAGTCCAAAATACTTGGTCCTCTGAAAAATATTTAGAAATTTTTATTATAGGTATCGAATGTTTTATTAATTCTGATGTTTTTAGCCATGCCCATATTTAATGGGCGTTTTTCTCACAACCTCCTTTTTTCCCTGTAAGTTCTTTAGAAAAACACTTTATAGCGAAAAGCAAGTATAGACAAATTTACAAAAATTACGAAACTGCTTGCCACGCCCACTTTTTCGGGTCAAATTTCACCACCATTTTGGAGCATAAATGAGATAGAGTATCCAAGGTATTACTCAGAAGTGTAATCAGCTGGAATCTAGTACAATATTGTTGAGGAGCTCCCACCGTAAATTGTGAAAGTGTCAAGGACTCTTGCGTACTTTGCAAACCCCACGTCAATCCATTTCTTGGCGCTGTTTTGTTTTACACAATCCATGATATCATGGTTTTGTGCATTGATTTTAGCATCGGGTATCCACTGTTTCCAAATCATAGATCCCACACCGAGTTGTTTACACATTTTCACTCAACGAAACTCTTGATTCCTATTTAAATTACGATAAATAATAAAAGCTCGTAAATCAACTGCGTTAGCACAACTCGTGATGTTAATAAGGAACTCATGCCACTAAATCAAACCAATTGAAGGAGCCCTAATCCAAATTTGATAGTAATTCCTACGCCACTCTGCCATCGAGCATGATCTACGCCATCTTCGAAGCTGGTTCGCCCGACAATGTAACCCTAGATGATCCGAAAATTCCCAATTGTTTCTTAGGGATTTTAATTTGCAATAAAACAAAGGCAAAAACAGGGGGGAACCGGAGGCCGTTCGGGCTAACCAAACCCAGCAGCAGCACCGAATTTATATCAGAGCAGTTCTCAAAATTTTCATTGGAGCAAAATTTACGACCTCCATAAAGTCGCAAGAGTCCTGTTGCGCCCGCACAACCGCCCCCATTTCCGTAGCATCGCTCGGATGGATCCGAACATTTATTCTGTAATTTTGCAATTTTCTCCACCCCCTTCCCATCTTTGAGTCATGTTCAAGGAGTCGGAATGAATATCTTATACGCGGCGGAGGTTTAACATTAAAGGAAACTACATACTATCGCGAGCGAGGGAGGCAGCAATGCGACAGTCTTCTGCACCATTCCGAGGACTCTTAAAATGTCATACAATATTTTATGCTCATTTATCCTTACCCGATTCGCTGTCTCGCTTTTTTGGTGGAACCCCCTCCTCAAGTTGGATCAGCAGATTCTACATGGAGGTCCTTGTAAATATTTCAGCACTCGATGCGTACGACTCGGCATGGCAATGAATCTTTGGTTGGATGTCGGTCGCTTGGATAGATATCACATGTTGCCCTTTGGTGGCGCTGCCAACAGAAGACAGCCAACCACCTACGACTCGATGCGGATGATCCGGAAACTGGGATAAATGTCTGCACTGTGCCATATTTTTCGGGTTGTGTTCCATCCTGGGTTGGGGACTTTAGTGAATTGCCTGTGGAACACTTAAAACAGTGAACGCGCTCTAAGCCGCCCCGTGCCGTTAGAGTTGTTCAATTATTCTGACGAATGGGCTGCAAATTGAAATTTTATGGAGAGAAATGTTATTTAATGCTCCAGAGGGGGGCTGCGCTACATGTGTTCGTTTTGTGTTCTTGTTGTTGGGCGCACGCGGAAAGTTAAATGAAACGAACCCATGTGTAATGAAATGATTTTTTTCTGTTTTCTTTTGTCTTACTGTGTGCGTGTGGCACACATGCATTGTGGGAGTGGGATTTTTGTAACGACTTGGTACCAATTTGTTTTCCTTGGCGCTGATGTGTCTTTTCGGCTGGCTCTGCGAGTGGGAAATGGCGGTGGAGATTAATGGGGATGGCTTTCGGAATGTCTTTTATTAGCGACATCAGATGTTGCCTGGTGCGGAAGGATATCAATGAAAAACGAGGAACCTCTGGCCCGAAAGAGAAACCATTGAACGCTTAAAATGGATGGCGTAATTGGGCCAGCGTTGATGTAGTTATTTTGATTTCGTATTAATTATCTATCGTCGTCATAAAATCGAGTGTAGATCTTGGATCGTGTCGATCAGTAGGGTGATGAACTGTGAGGGCTGAGGGGCTACTGAAGGTTCTGAACATTTTGGCGGTCTATGCGTTCAGACAGCCCTAGATGTGGATCGTCGTAATTATTTATCAATCTTCTATCTCCTGTCTTCTCTTCTATATATATAAAAATCAATTGCTGTGCGTTAGTCGGGAAAAGGCTCCAGAACGGCTCAACCGATTTGAATGATTTTTGTTTTGTTTTATTCATCTTGAATCAGGGATGGTTTAGGAAAAAATAAAAGTCAGAAAATCCTCAACTTGTGGCGTTGTAGGCATATATTTCGTTTTTCAATTCAATTCAGTTTTCTTTAATAATAATCCTTTTTATATACCGATGACGATATAACTCGATAACCACTGGGCCAATTTTTATTATTCCTCTTTTTAGGGTTCCGTAGCCAAATGGCAAAAATCGGAACCCTATTAGATTCGTCATGTCTGTCTGTCTGTCTGTCTGTCCGTCCGTATGTCACAGCCACTTTTCTCCGAAACTATAAGAGCTATACCGTTGAAACTTGGTAAGTAGATGTATTCTGTGAACCGCATTAAGATTTTACACAAAAATAAAAAAAAACGGTAAATTTTGGGGGTCCCCATACATAGAACTGAAACTCAAAAAAATTTTTTTCATCAAACCCATACGTGTGGGGTATCTATGGATAGGTCTTCAAAAATGATATTTAGGTTTCTAATATCATTTTTTTCTAAAGTTAATAGTTTGCGCGAGAGACACTTCCAAAGTGGTAAAATGTTGGTCCCCCCCCCCCTAACTTCTAAAATAAGCGAACGATAAAACTTAAAAAAATATATGATATACATTACCATGTAAACTACAAACGATAATTTTTTGAACGAGATCTAGCGAGTAGTTTTTAAAATATCGATCAAAGTTACAACGAACTACAAGAACTTTTATGTTATGTTACTTGCTGTTTCGGAACCCTTCATGAGCGAGTCCGACTCGCACTTGTCTTACTTTTTTTTTGTTCGTATGGTTGCATTTCAGGTTTAGGCAGTCTTAAAAGAAAATATTTTGGACCCGATAGGTGGTGTTGTTGTCGATCTCCGAAACGACCCAACTGATTTCACTGAAATTTTGTGGCTCTGTATGGTTAGCTGAAGCTTGAAAGATAGGACTATTTTGAACCCGATAGGCGGCTCTTTTGCCGATATCCGAAACCGCTCAACCGATTTCAATGAAATTTTGTACATGTAGGTATATTATTCGTTCCCGCTTGAAGGATAGGGTACTTTTGGACCTCATAGGTGGCGCCACTGTTGCCGATCTCCGAAACAGCTCAACCGAGTTGATTGAAATTCTGTAGATGGGCATGATTGCTTCCAGTTTAAAAGTTCGGATAGGTGTTAACCCTTTAGGTGGTACTTTGAAAAACATAAGCGGGATAGGAAAACGAGTGGTGGCATGTCCCATTCAAAAATGAAACCAAACACTATTTCTAAAGTTGTAGGTATAATTAAAATTATGAATGGACATTCTCCAAACAAAACACTTTGCGAAATGTGAGCAAGATTTAATACGAAAGGTACGGGCAAAGCCGGGTGGGTACAGTTACATATAAAAGAGACTGACGTCCGTATGTGCACTCATAATTTGGGAACGGATCGTTCGATTTTTATGATTTTTGGTTGGAATGAAGGACATTATGCTACCTTTTGTCGTGAAAACAAAACTTTATGGGGATTAGATGAATTTTTGAAGGATTTCAAATCAAATATCATGGAAGTGACGATTTTGAGGGGAGAATTCAAAGGCAAATACTCTCTTTCCGCAGATTCCGCTTATTCCGAACGATTTGCCATTCGTATTTAAGCGACTTAAATTTGCCGTGCGTCTCGCTTTCACTATGACAAATAAATTTGTTGCAATAATAATCGATGGATGTTTGTGCATTTATGGCATCAATCTTGAATTCTCATGTTTCTCACATGGTCAATTAAGTAAAAAGCGGAAGGTTGTCCGACACGTCAAAATCATTGCGGTCGTCATTTATTTCTATTGCATTTAACTTTAACTTTTAACTTTTGAATAATGAATTTTAATTGACCGAATTACATTAATTTGCATGCTCGGAATTATTAATTTGATTACATTAACAAATTTGGGCGGAACGAAGTTTGCCGGGTCATCTAGTTATTTTATAAAGATCATTTAGATCGGTCGGTCGAACAACTGACAATTTTTTTCAAATACAGTCCTCGCGAAAATTCCTCAGATGCAACAAAGTACGCCTTGGTTTTTTTTTTTTTTAAAGAAGGCAATAATTTGACATATTTTGAGCTTTATTTGTTTTTTAGGTGAATTTTGTAGTGTAAATATTTCTATCTGTTTCAAAATAGGTTTGCCTCAATCATTTGCAGGATCATAGGGGCAGCATAAAATTTAGTTGAAAACTTTACTTCTAGCCCCGCTATCCCCTACCTAAAATAAAATTGTAGATGTCAAAGAGAACCAATACAACTAGAAGAACAAGGGAAGTTTCTCCAGCACCGTCTTTTGAAAATGACTTGTGAGCGTTTGGAATTTCCACGTACAAATGCAAAAAGAGTGGCCGCCAAATCACTGCAAATGTTGTCCATTCTTGGCAAACCTGCTCCTTATTTTAACTGATCAAATCAATTCCATTTCTTCCTACAAAATTCAGTGGCACCTACTTAAAACAATGGGCCTTACCAATAAACATTTTTGTTCCGACTTTACATACCTACCTTACATTTAATGACAGAATTCACTTCAATAGTTGTAGCCAAAGTCAAAGTAGTAGTAGTAGTACTTCAAAGGGACAATTCCTGAGAGCTGATTTCTCTTAACAAGGATTCCTATAGAGATAACTTTTATAAGCACTCCATGGTACTGCTGGAGCCTTAAGAAAGTCACACGACTCATGCGGAAGTCTAAGGCTGCCTTGCTACGAAATGCTGACAAGATAGTAGTTCAGTCAGTTACAGTAGAGGTACATTTGAAATTTCTCAGCTGCCACCCAAAAAAAAAGAAGAAAAAAAGAACTACAAATTTAGACAGATTTTGCCTAATTCCCAGATGAAATTTCGGCCGCAATTACAGCTAAGCCGTAGGTTCAATTTAGGGCGACAAACATTTTTTTTTTATCGCAACTCAGTTGTCAGACTGAGTAAGTCTCAACGAGATGTTTCGAAACCCCGCAACTTCACTAAATATTCAGTCGCTGATGTGTTAAATACCTGCCATTAAAAATACCGCAGATTTTTGGGTCCGTCTCATACCCTTTACCCCATTCCAAAAACCAAACACAATCAATGCCATCATCATTGGAACCTCAAGCACGTTTCCCATAGAAAAAGGTAGGGGCAGGGACCAGCTTCCAGCATTGACAAATTACCCTGCCCCATGGACTACATCATGCTTAGCATCATTCCCCACAGCCAAGGATAAAGAATTATTCGACAAATAGCTACCCTCACCCCAACGACTGCAGATTCAGTAAAAATCCGAAATACTTCACATATGAGTCGGTGCCTCCAAGTAGCTGAATCCAAGTAGCTGCTTCTAAACAGCATCACGACCCCAGACAGATATTGCCAAAGAAAAGAATTTAATCGAAAAATAACACACAACGTAGATCCCATGAACAGGACCAAAATAAAAGAAAAGAAAAGAAAAAAAACCTCCCGACAACAATTTTCCAATTGACTCTCACATAGACTATCGGCATGGGTTGAGAAAGAGGAATTTTTACCATTTTGGAATGCGTCATCGAGTGTACCATCTATTCTCCTCTCCACACAACCAAACAGCGGATATAAAAAAAAAAACACAAACACACACACCCTTACAGCAACCGAGAAGCGAGAACGGACTATAAGCGGCGGCAAAGCAGATTTTCAAATAACTCCCTTGTCATTTTAATTCCGATGTCAAGAACATTCGTAAGGAGATTAAAGGACACGAAAGGGGTTCGTGTTGTCACCCACCCCTTGCAAATGAACGAAAATTCAAAAATCAAAATCAACTGAAATTAATCCCGCAACTTTTCGTTTCACCACTTCCACCGACAACACCACCATCGTCGGTCGTCGTCGTCGTCATCATCATCATCATAGTCGTCGTAGTCGTAGTCGTAGTCGGCACCCAGGATATCCCTCATGGAGTCGTCGTTTGATGTCAGAGGATTTGCACCCAATCTAGGGGATTCGGTTTTTTCTTCTACTTTTTTTTCTGTCGCATTCTTCCCTGATATCTTGTGCAGTTCATTGTGTGGGTTTTTACTGTCCCAAAGTTGATTAATTATTTTAATTAACCATCGATGATGGAACTAATCTTGCGGATTCTTTTTTTTTTCGCCCGCCGACTACAAATAATGAAAAAGGACTTCCGCTCGAGTGTTAGTCGAAAATTTAAATTGTCTCGATAGGAAGCCTGATTGGGCGGCGTCACTCGAGGGCGAGAACAAAAGTCAGAAATGTGAAATTAATTATCCGGTCCCACAGCCTATGCCGCCATGCCGGCGGCTTTGCCACCAACGGTGTAGTGGTGGTAGGCCTGGCCGCTCTCTACCTGAATTAAAATCAAAATATATAAATAAATTAAATTGGTTGCGTTGCGGTCATAATAAATTAAAAGCTCTTTTACTTTTGTGCGGTTTTCGCAATTTGCCAAGCACTCACCAGATAAAAGCCCTTTAATGGCTTCGAATTTGATCAAATTATCGGGAGCTGTAGTGACGCACACAGAGGGAGCCTGTGTCGAGTCCGGTTAAATGTCGTCTCTGCGCTGCCACTGGCAATCTGGCATAGCAGTGCGGTTCGATTGATGCAGTAGCTCTCAGGTAATTATGATAGGGCAGAGTGCAGTGACTTTGGATTGGCTTGGCTGTTGGATGTACATGTACCTTTTGTGCTCCATCCCCATCACCATATGTACAAATTTTAATGTATCCCTTTTGGGACTCGGCGACTGAGCGAGTGAGCCTGCTGCTGATCCAAGGGAAGAAGTATTTTATGTACTTGATGTGACAGTATTAGCTCTACCGGTTGTCATCGGGTACCATTAACTTTATAAAGGTTATGCATTGTTGGAAGAGCCATAAAGCCGTGCAAAAGGTAGCTGCCAGCAAAAATGGCTGATGTATTCTTGACGCCCTTGCTGTATTGGACAATAGACTTATTTGCTCATAGAAGTTTTGACGCCGTAAATAAGTTTGAGTCGCGGTTTTAAATATGCGAAAGCTCACAATTGCGAATTTCCATCGAAATTATAGCCACTGTGAACTACTTATGGGGTTTAAAAAAAAGAAGCATGCCCATTGAAGGCGAGCCTCTGGTAGTCAAGTTTTTAAACAGCAATTGAGTTGTTTTCGATAGCAGTAAATTGACTAAAACGAAAAACGGTCCATCGGTTTTTTTGTTGGCGAAAACGTCCAAAGTATATGTCCAAAATTATTTTCAGCGACTCCAGCTCTAAAATCTGAAAGGGGAGCCCCATCATTCTTTGATTCTATATGGGTTGCATTGCAAAATCTTCGGGAACAAGCTTAGATACAACACAATTTACAGAAGGTGACGGGGCAGTTCATTGTTTTGGAAATTGATGTTCTCCAAAACAATGAACAGCCGCAATCGAAACCAAAAATGCCTCCAGTATCTTCGAGGTCCGAAGTTTTTTAAAATCGTTCATAAATTCGGATCTAAGCCTGCTATAAAGCTTAATGACAAATCCAACTCATCACCAAGAACACCGAACCAATGCCGAAGTTGCTAGACGATTTCACGTAAAAAAGGCTACTACCTCTAGGGACCATCGGAACTATTGCCAATTGCTTTTCAATTTATCTTTTAGCAAGCTTATAGCCGACAATTGAAATTCTACCTCCGATGCTCTAGGAAGCACAACTGGATATTTTTTTTTTTGTATGAGTGCAGGATACAACTTGCAATGCTTCAGACGAAAATTCGACGAGTTTATGAGAGACCTACCCCTAGACTCTACGGACAAACAAAAGCGAAGGTTTGGAAGACTTAATCTCAAACTTTTTATCCCCTGTAAAAATACCTCGCCGAATTTAAATCGGCACATACATCTAACAATTGAATCGCTCTTCAAAATAAATGGGCTTATGAGCAGTGTAGCCCGCTCTCACAAAACTCACACAAGATCCAATAACACCGTTCCTGCTGCGATGCAGAAGCATGAACTTTGTCGAAAATGGAAGAATACCTTTTGAGACGTTGTGGGAACAATATTCTTCGCTCGATATTCGGTACAAATTGTGTTAGTCGAGTTTAGGTACGGCGAAAGAGATCCATCCCTCTACGGGGATGTTGATCTTGTGAAACTTTAAAAAAGGTCTCAACCTTAGGTAACGCTTACAACTGCAGAGAGACTTCAACTAGATTAAAAGGCTGGGAGAGCCATCAAGGGGCTCTGGTACTGGGACTTCTTAAAGGAACCTGCAGCCGGAGACTAGTGAATAGAAACAGAGCTGTTTCAAGAACCTTGTTAAACTTACACAAGCTTGTAACGATGCATTCGTTACATACTGTTTTTTTCTACTTAACAGCCGATCGACTGACCTGAGGAACGCCGAGTCAGTCGCAAGACGGGCTTAAGGAACGCCGGGACTGTCGAAAGACGGACCTGGAGCAACCGGGGTCGTTAGACCGCGAGCCAGTACGACACCATTGAGCCAGGTGACATCCGTAACCCCGATCTCCCTACCGGAACCACAACCGAGGATCGAACCGCCGCAGTTGGATTGTAGACCGTAGGCAAGCTAACTTGAAATTTGTTAAATTGTAGAATTATTTGAAATTTTTTGAATTCCTTGAATTGAATTGTAAAATTATTTGAAAAGTAGGTATTTTATTTTGTAAATCTAAGTTAGAAGACGTAATAAAGGAAACTCTCTTACCTAAAGTTCGTGTTTCTTTGGGAAGGACCTTGGCGATCCGGCGAGCTAACCTCAGCCTAGACAAAAAGCACATCACAAGCTAAATCATAAAGTTTCGCACTGGCAGTTGCACTTGTTCTGTGTTCAGGGAAAGGTAGGGCAGACACGTGGTCGCGAAATTTGAGATTGATTGACTGGCATAAACCGAGTTTAGACTTCTCAACTGGTCAGTCGCAATCCCGAATAACAAGGGGCACAACATTTCCGACCCACAGGGAAGATTGATCAAAAATGGCGTGTGGTACTCAAAATTGATCCTTGACACAAAACAAAGAACATCTAAAGCACCCATCTCAGGGTGCATACACACAAAATGCCTCCCTTGGGACGCTTGGTACTATCCGCTGAATACAAGCCCCGTTAAGCTCAGCCTTATCTTAGAGTTGACAAAACTTTCTGGATGTTTATAGACAAATTTCGTCAACTAATCGAACAACATAGCTTATCAGCAGAGTAATAAACGTGAAAAGTTTCACCCCCTCTCCAAAAGGGGCTATAGTTGTGTTCAAACTGTCCATGTCCCATCCATATTGTCCCCTCCTTTCGTTTACCCATTGATCTATCTGCCACTCATAACAAGAACGCATCTAACCGGAGATACAAACAAAGCTAACTTTTGTATCCCTCCCATCTCACCATATACACAATACCACACCAGCACCGCACCTTTCCATTTCGAGCCAATAACACTTTCGCAACTCGTTCCCAGTGCCGACTCTGCTGAAAAGCAGAAAATAATCAACCCCCCGGCTATTTTCCCATTTCCACAGTTCAAACAAGTTACAAATTGTAATAAAAGTTAAAATTAAATTGTATTTAGATATGCAGAGCAGTTTCGGTTGCCACTTTCCCACCCACTTGAATATAATGGTCGTATAACCCTCGCAATTTGTTCGGAAATCGATTTCGACCCTTCGAACCCTTGATAACCCGAAATGCGAAAAAGAAATTAAATAGAATTTGCTGTCTTCTGGGCGGCAAGTTAACCAAGCACAAGGATATACTCATATACAGACCGACAAGGCCAGTGTTTGTTTGACCAAAAATAAGATTCACATCATGTCGTCAGTGCGAGGAAGATGTGTATCCTTTGGTGTAGAGTGATTGGCTTGCGTGTTAGAAAATGGCACCATAGTCGAAGTGATAGGCATCTTTACACTTTATCATCGCACCAATACACTTGGATACAGTGCGTGCAATAGTGTCAAGTGGTTTTAATCAGATTTCGGGTGCCATCCCATAACCCTTAACCAATTTTCAATTTGCCTTCGATGACACAATGTATCAGCAACCTCCGCACTTGCGATATTAAAGGATATGCGTGTCGGTATTGTCATATGTATGTATATACTGGTTAAGAGATAGTGTCGTCACAACCCTTTTGGTGTCAAATATTTGCGCTGCTCGAAAGAAGATGATACTTTCACCACTTGGGATATAGGCACAAGCGGGTACAGTGGGGTTGGCATGCAATCGAACAGATAAAGGAGATGCAAAACTTTCTGCTTTAATGAACAGATTAGTAGTAGAAAGTTCTGCACTATAAGAAATTTGTGTTTAATCTTTGAAAACACTGGTTTTTATATGACAAAAAAGGGAGATAATTTAGGTACAGCTAGATGAAAGGCGAAGTGGCTTAGTAGTAAGTGTGTTGGAGTACTAAGCGAGGGGTCGAGGTTCGAATTCCGCAAAAACCCATATTCAAACTTAGGGTTTTTTTTCGCTGTACCACCTCTCGCGAACGTCTGACAAACATCCGAGTGTATAACTGTCTTGAAAGAGCTTCTCAATCAGCCGTTTGGAGTCGGCATAAAATTGTTGATCCCTTCCATTCGTTCCAAAAATGAAAAAAACTCACTCAATACGAATGGTTGTGAGAAGCTAAGCCTAGGGTCTACCCTCCGGACCTGTTGCGCCAACTATTTATTTATTTATTTTTTTTAGATGAACGGGTGGTCTTGCAAAACCCGTCACGAAACTAAGTTAACACCGAAGTGGTTTAAGTACCTTTGATTCTATTTATAACAGGAGGACCTTAGATCACTAGTAGTAAATACCAGTCCGCATTCGTTGAAAAATCATGCCCAAGCTGTTTGTAGAGACATGCCTGCCGAAACAGCCATGAACTGAAGCTATATCTATTCTAAAAGCCGACAACACTATTCGACCTGACCTAACCGATCTTTAAACAGCACCTGCAGTATGCCTCGACTCATGTTCTGAGTTCTCATTTTTCTGACTGAGCCGGATTCATTCAAGTCTTTTTAACATTGTGTATGAGATTTAACTTAACACTTACAACTCGAGTTCCTTACTTTAGCAATTTTAGGGTCATGCGATAGCCTACTGTAGATAATTTTTTTTTTATTTATTTTAAACTTCCTTTCAAGTCCATGTCTATACATACTGAGCCCTACCAATAAACGTTTTTAGTTTCGACTTTAAATTTTACTAACTCAAAAGGGCTATAAAAAATACAAATTTTCCAATTTTTAGCTTCCGTAAATTCAAAGTCGAGACTAAAATTTGTTGTTAGTACGGCGTACTGCCTAAATGGAGCATAAAAAGACAATATAGGTACAAAAAGTTAGCTTTTTCCTGTAGCAACGAAACGAAGACCTTTGATGCCAAAAATGGTCACAAGCTTACCACTAATCTTCACCATATTGAAAGCGGACAAATAAGGACTGGGTTAATTGGGTAGACTTTTTGATAGACGCCATGAAGTACCCGGAATTTGTACAGCTTTCGGAGTCAGTCTCTATACCAAATTTTGAAAATGTGTCATACGAAATTTTCCCAAGATTGGAAAGATCTTACCTCAGTTCAGTAATATAGATATAGGTAGGTACTGTTAAATTATATGATGAAGTCTAAAATTTTAGAGCTTCTATAAGTCAATTCGTTCGGAAATTTTATAGGGAGCAGTATTACCTTTCTCGAGGCTTAAAGTTTTCGTCAACTATACCATCAAGTTGTCTGACTAGCTTCCCACTCTGTGCACTGTTATCGAACTCGAAAACAAAAAAGCTTTTGTAGAGCACAAAGAGACTCGCCTTGATTCTTGATTTGAATGCTTAGATTAAAGGTCTTTAAAAATAAATAAATAAATATCTGGCGCAACAGGTCCGTAGAGACCCTAGACCTAGCTTCGCACAACCATTCGTTTTGTGTGAGTTTTTCATTTTTGGGACGATTGGAAGTCGGTTAATTGAGAAGGTCTTTCATGGCAGTCATACTCTCAGATGTTCTTCAGACGTTCGCAAGAGGTGGCTTAACATGGAATTTTTCTTTTTTATGGGAGTCGAATCTGCGACCTCTCGCTTAGTAGTCCAACACACTTATCACTAAACCACTTCTTCTACGATTGTAGGTCTTTGGGTATTTGTAACTGGCAAAGGTTCTATTTCCTTTTCTTTTGATGTATTTACAAGGCGCTAAACTCCAGGTGCAAAGGGCACGGATTCCCGACTGCAATGTCGATTATTTGGCTGTACATTGTGAGTGACTTGAATTAAACTACTTGTATCAATATGTCGATTGAAATATTTTTCTACCTTGGCTTGACAGAAGTTTGCTTTAATATCGTATTTCTTAAGCACTCCTAGCCACTCGATCTTCATGGAGGCTACAGATAGGATAGTCTTAAGTACTTATCAGTCAAGGCTTAGTACTTTTTTGGAACTCCAGGTCTCCTTTAGCATATGAGGTAATCGGTTTTTGATTACCTAATGATAAATAAATCTTATCTTTAGAGCTTTCGAGCTCCGTACGTCTAAGGGAGGTTAAGAGCTTAACTTTTGACGAAGTGCCGGAATTATTTATAAATTTTTATTATAAGTGATCCACTTAATGTCTGTTTCCAGTCATCACAAGTTATAGACCGTTGAAATCTGACACTTGCCAATTGGAGGTATTACTTCTCTAAATGCTCTACCTTCTAGAGTCTTATTATATGTAGATGGAAAAACGGTTTACTTTATTTTAGCGAGGAAAATTATTGACGCGGATAACTTTCAATACTTCTTGTGACTTTAACAACCAACATTCATTCACCAATGTCTCCTAAGACTTTTTTTTTATATAAAATTTGTTTTTCTCAAAACGTTCGACCCCTTTTTAGCATAAAAAACTGAAGGTTTTCCTCAAATGTTATTTTTTTAGCTTTTTTAGATAAAACTTCTTCGATAATGACTGTCGATAGTCAGGTTATTCATATAGTGGCAATTTTTAAGACATTTAGCAAAACCACAGACATCTGTCAGAGACAATAGTGCTGCCATTTTTAGTGCGCAGTTCAAAACCTTCAAGTTTCGACCTTTCACTTAAAACTAGGAATTATTTGATTCAAGTATGGACAGCTGTATTTTCATAGTTGAGAAGCCATTTGGTGGTGATCCTAACCATGCCTTGCTTTTGTTACTACCTTTTTCGATAATCCCATTTTAATCTGCCCACTACGACCATGATTTCTGTAAAAAAAAATGTAGGTTATGTAAGGTGAGGTGGCTGCCTAAAAAGACACACTTAGACCATATAAATTTAGGTCTTTTGTGATACCACATGAGTAAAGGGAATGGAGGGGGGAGGGGGAGATAGCCAGAGTACTCTAGGCCGGATATGCTGTTGGGCGCATTATTGCTATATTTGTGCTTATGACTATTTGTCTTTATCTGCAAACCTCCTACGTCTCGTATTGAGAATTGGGGAAGTTTATCCTCGGATGAGAGCATAATCTTTCGCAACATTTGCAAGAAGATTTACAGCCACAACTCCATGTAGGGAGAAAAGCACAGTAAACTTGATTTTTTTTTAAGAAACTACACATCTTAATACTTTTCGGCCACACTGTACAACCGTCTTTGAGTCTATGCCTACATCGATGGTATATAGGCCTACTCAATTTTCGTTAGCGCTAAACAAACTTACCGCAAGCAATTTTGAGTTCGCCTCCTTTAAGTGGTGTTCCCGAAATAGGGATGAAGACGATTGAAAGCCTGTGTGCTTCAAGTGCACATCTTACCACCTCAACCGCCACCAACCGCCACCAACCACCACCAACCACCACTCACCACCGCCATCCGAACAAACAGATAGGCCACCAATAGACCCGATGATGGCAAGGGCACGCCAAAGCGAAGAGTGATTCCCTTAGATCTCTCTCCGCCTCCGTAAAGGCCTAGTGTTAACAATTTTCCTTCAATTTATTTTTGGAATTTTAATGAAACGGCACAAAACGAAGTGTTTATTGCTGCTGTCGTATAGACATGGCCCGACTGTACCTGTTCAACTCAGCCCTCGACTAAGGAAGAAAACGCCTCTTGGTGTGGAGCGTCAATATACACTCTCCACACGAAAAGGGTTACACTGTTAAGTGTGTAAAATATTTTCCCAGTTAATGTTTACATTCGAGAAAATTGAGAGCTGTTTTCTGAAATTGATACGACGATGTTATTTGTTTTTTTGTTTTCTACCGCCCCCCTTCTAGTACTTAACCCTGAGTTTTGGACCGGTTTTTGAAGGCCTACACTAGAAAATCATCTGCGTGCAAATTTATTGTAGTTCATTTTTCGTTTACGGTAAAGTGGCTGATGATGAAGTGCTGAAGTGCTGAAGTGGATGCTGAAAGGTGTACAAATAGTTGTTTTGTTGTGAGGGAGGGGTGGAATAGAGGTTCCATTGCCATGCAAAGGAAGTGGCAAAATTATGTGCCTTGTTATGGGTGAGGAGATAAATTGTGCAGTTAAACGTCGTCTTTGAGATGATGCCGTAATAAAACTTAATAGACTTGAAAACCAAGTCGAAACTGACTGCCAATGAGAGTATAATTCTGTGTTTGGAATGGGATTGTCAAATATCGCTTACAACAGAGTTTATGACTTGTATCTTTACAGGTGAAAAGGTTCGGTGTTGTGCTAATGGCAGCACATTAACCGAGAAGTTTCTGTAATAACCCGTTGAATGGTTTTGTTTGATTGCTCTCTGTGTATTGGGAATGAAAATTGGGACTCGGCTTGGATAATCGCTCAACTTTGAATCGCACAATTGAAGTACGGCAAATAGTGCTACTATCTATATTTATAATGGGGTTTTCCTTTTTTATGTACACGTACTGAAAAAAAAAAAAAAAAAAAATCAGCGTACTCTGTGTAGACAAAGTCAGATTGGAGCACCATAGTCAGCGACAGCATCTATAAATTCCGATGTGTGTTAAATTGAAAAATTCCACAATATTGAGGGTGTAACAGTTCCTGACGTGGATACAAATTGTTACCCGATGATTTGCATAATTTCAATTTAAACAGAATTTCAAAGCTTTTTCCTTTGGATTGCTTTCCTGCGATTCACAACAATTTTTTTTGTCTGCTTTTCCGGAAATCTGTCGAAAGTTTGTTTTGTTTAAAATGGTCGTGATGGCTTTAATGTCGAGTTTTGACTTGGGAGGCCGTTCAAGGTCTCCTGCTAATAGCCGGTTTATTTTTCAATAGAATTAATTTCTAAGGGGAATGGATGTGGTTCGCAAAATATGCGATTTAAGTTGAATGAGGAAGATGACAGGGTTTTTTGTTTTTAATTCCCTGCCTAATGGCTGACACTGTGACCTTAAAGATCTATTGTATCAAAGAGGGTGGTTTAGACTAAGAGACGATTAGACAATTTACCTCCATAGGGAAAGTCAATATGCCTTTAGTAGCAAAATTTGTTAGTTCTTCTGGCGTGAGTATCTCTTTGCAAAAGGTACGTCTTCTTAACCAGTGAAGTGCCGGAGAGTCACAAAATCACTTATTCTTCATCAATCTACAATCCGTCTCCGGACAAATATACAATTTGCTTAGATGATATCTCAAGCCTCAGTGTCCTATTAGGAAGCCCACTAGCATAAGATGACAGCGTTAACACACTTAACCCATTTCTATTCATCAGTGGGAGAGCCCTACCCGATTTGTAGTAATTTTCTTTTCAAAGGTAACTACCATTAGCTCTTGATACACATTCTTATCTTTCTAATAATCGATAGAAAATTGAAAAAAAAATTACAGCATTATTGGAATGGCACCAATAAACGATTTGACATCCGACCATTTGTTACTAAGCTATTTGATGCATTTGCTGGTTCAAAGGAAGGTTCAAAGTGTACAGTTTGGTTTCATTAATTTTTTAACCATCAACACTTAATGTAAATGAAGAATCCCTTGCGACAAATTCTTCCTCAGAAAGTTTGCACATTTCTTCTCTATTCCGCTAAGCGTTCGCATTTTGTTCTTCCGCGTGGGTTTTGGCGAATCGCCAGGGAATATTTTGTTGAAATTTTCCACGATTTCCACTATTTCAAAGGGAATTTGTTTCACTTGTGATTTTTAGACGATCTTTTTAAAAACCAATTTTCAAAGAGACAAAGAAAGACTGCTGAATAACTTACTTGTGTGGGACTTCGTTGCGGGGTGGCTGACATGAGCCTCAACCAATACGCCACTCCAGCTGTGGGAATCGAAGACGATTCGGGCCGGCTGAATAAACATCACATATTTTTGTTGACAGAATATAGAAATATACATAAATATAAAATAATAGTGCACAAGCTCGGAGCAAAAAAGACCCCTTTCCTATAAGCTGCCTGCAATGTTCGTGGGAAAGTATGTGCAAAAGTAAATGGACTAATATGAATCTTACAAATGCGAAGTAAAAGGCCTTCAGAACATAAGAATCAGAGAATTCTTTCGTATTATGCCTAATAAAACCAATCATTATAAATGCATAACGAACAATGTTGTCAAGATGAGGATTAAAAGTGAGTTGTGGATCCAATATGACTCCAAGGTATTTTTTTTAGATGTACTTTTAAAAGCTCTACGTTATTAATTTGCTAATTAAAAGATATTGAACTAATGCTTCTCGAGTAAGTAAGTCTTTAACATTTTGATACATTTGCGTCAAGAAGGTTATTGGCACCAAATAGCCACACTATTAAGATCATTTTGAAGAAGCATCCAATATTCTGCAGTTTGAATGCAGATTTTTAAGTCACCAGAAAATAGAAGACAGGTAGAATTACAAATATAAGATGAAATATCATTAAAAAATAGGACAAAAAGCCAGGTTCCAATGTGACTTCCTTGCGGAACACCTCATGTTGCAAAGATAGGCTCTGAAAGACAACCACCTTAACATGTTGAGTTCGATCTAGTAGGAACGATGATATCCAATCTAACAGAGGGGAGTCGCACACATAATATTTTAATTTGTGGATCAGCACTCTATGACTAACTCTGTCGAAAGCCTTAGCAAAGTCGGTAAAAATTATATCAGTCTGAATTTTCCTTAATTTAAGCAAAATATTGTATATGAAATTAAGAATCTTAAATTCAGAATGGGCTGCTGTTCTTTATTTAAAAATGTTGAAATTATTTGCTGTAAAAAATGCTATATGCCTAGTTTAAAATAAGAATGCTGAATTTTTTGGGTATGGATGTCTAAGAATATTCTACAAAATTGGGAATGTGTGTTTTAGAAAATGGTTTTTGCTTTTTTTATGAGTTCCTATTTTTGGCCATATGAAAAGGACCTAAAATTACATGTCAAGTCCGAATGGCTGAAATGAGAGCTGTCTTAAGTTAGTTACACCTTCAGATACTTTTCAGACTTTCGTGAGAAGTGGCGCAATAGAAAAATAAACTTTTGTGCATAAGTATTATTTCTACCACGGGTTGAGACCGGCATCACTCGCTCAGTAGTCCAGCACACTTAACCGGTGAGCCACTTCGCCTGCTCCAATTCGATTGTGCAAGAGTGCTTCTGGAACTATAAATCACGTTAGAATTAAAACCAGCAGTAGGAGTAGCGTTTCCGTGGTTCTAAGAAGTAGCTGGAGTTGTTTCTGAAAAATAAAAAACAAGACAACATGTTTTAAAATTGGTTTTTGAATTCGTCTATACATATATGTATTTAAATTATCTCTCAGTCTGTTAAGGTTTCTATTATTTTTTAACATTCATGGATCCGCATGAGTAACCTATACGCTAGCTATACTACACAAACGTCGACCTGCATTATCCTTTAAGCATTCAACCAAGTTCCATTGCAGAACTAAATGCGAAGTTATTTTTAAATGCGGGAGCTATAGTAAAATTTGCAAACTCTTTGCGATCTCAAATGATACTAGTCTATCACCACTTGAGTAGACTTCATTTCTGCATCACAAACACATCATGCTTCAATAAAAATGTACCGCCAAAAATCCTGTATCGTTTTCTCCCTATCAACGCCAGCATCAAACAGGTGTCTTTGCGAAACTTACCCCTACAGCACCTTTCAGTGAACGACAAAATCCCCTTTAATCCAGGGCACTTGCCAGCTGCAATAAACTCTATCCATTTCTTAAAGGAATTCCTTAATTACAGGACCAATTAAATTGATTACCGGCACACGTCCGAGCTGTCAAACGCAGAGCGTTTTAAATTCCATCGAGCTCCTCAGAGTGGTCGAATGCGGGAAAAAGCACGGTTAAATTTTCAAAACATTCAAATTCCTCTATATCCAATGTGCTGGGTATTCCCCTGCGAACAGCATCCACTGCTGCGCAATCTCCAGTCGCACTGGCTAATAGCCTATCATTGGTAATGGTATATCCTTCGCACTTGTGGATGGTAACAACATCCACTTTGTTGTGTAGAAACCACCAAATCGACTGGTGCTAGTTTATACCAGTCGCTGTGGAGTATCCTGCGAATATCGTAGAATTCAGAATACGGTTAGTCCTCGCGCAACCACTTGACGTGACGGCATTGCATATCATTTGCTCTCGGAAAGTTGCTTTTTGTTGCCCATCTTAGATGTGTGTCCTTTTTCAAAGCAAAACCGTTAAGAAATTTGAAATAAATAAAAAAAAATACTTTCAAAAAGGATATAAGGATATTCATTTAAAGTGAAAAATCGTCCAAACGCGGAGCAAGGATAATTACGCCGATTAAAGTTAATCGATTAATTAGGGCACAAAGTTTCTTATAGCTATCAGAATTTTTTCCTCATTAACCAGGTCCGGTGCATCGACATCCGAGAGGTGTGTGTCCAGTGGATGGTTATCCTTTTCCGTTAAAGGCATATTCACAGTTGTGTGCGGTGTATCCCTTTCCTTCCAAGTTCCGCAGTGAAGAGTGATTTATGTTTTATTAATATTAAAAGTGATTTATTACACTTCTTTTGTGGGTCTAGCAGGAGATACAGGAAATTCTCTAAATCCTTTTTGAAGTTGCAGCAGCAAAAAAAAAAAAAAAATACGCTCAGAAGAAGAGGAAATAAATTTCTCGCGGGTAAATTAAGTGTAACAACGATGCAACAGTAGGGCGAAGAGTGCGCACGAAAAAATAAATAAATATAAAAGTGTTCGACGGATTACCAGGATTGACATCGATTCCTGCAGCATTTAACAAAGCAGACGAGGAAGGGGGATAATCAACTAGACTGTGTATAAATTGCCGTAGCTGCTCTTATGGGTAAAGGATTGTTGTTCGGATATTCTTTTGATAAAAATACTGCCATTTTTATAAATACGTTTTTGCTGTTAGGGGGTAGTGGTGTGAGGTGGATTTCAATAAGGTCGGACATACTTTCGAAACATACTTCAGCTTACGTTCCCACTGAAAGCAGACACTGATAAAGGGCTTATTAACTGAATTTGTGCAAAGGCCAGCAGCACAAATTTATTTTATTTAGGGCTTCATGATTCTCAAGCCGAATTGGGGAGGATGACGAGCAACTCAGAATTCTCAATTCTGCAATCAAGAGCATTAATGCAGTAGGTCTCCGAAAGTGTCGAACTAGAGATGCATCCCGTTCGGCGCTTTCGGAGACGTTCTGGTGGTAAACAGGCTTTTTCACATTATACAGTCTATCAGGTTATGATTTTACTATTGGTTTGTCATTTTAGTTAATTGTCACAGCAATAACTTTCGGCTTAATCATTTTTTTTTAATTTTTTATGGCCGCTATACAACTAGGTAGCAGGTACTCTAAGTATTTTCTTAATTCAACTGAATCAATTTCGGATTAAGCCTAAAAACAACAAATAATCATTTAACAACCTTTAGGTAATGTACTGCAGGTTTCCAGGATTTGACACATTTTTCTTTCTTTACCAAACACTTGCAATATTTGTTATGGTAGCCTTTTCCATTAAATTGGAGACTAACAGCTAGTCTCGCGATTTATTTTATATACAAAATTGGATCTTCTGAAAAAAAAAAACTCTTTGCTTGCCTAATTTAAGCCTAAAAAGTACTGGAAAAGCTTGTCCTAAGGCAATTGTTTTTATAGGTGGGAGATCGGAGAAAAGATTTTTAAAATTGGACTTTATATCATAAATGAAAAATCTGCCCCAACTTAAAAAAAATTGGTGCGACTGTAACTAACAGTCCCGAAATATGTGTATGTGTAAACACCGTGCGTGCGGTATGTGTGTGACTTGATACACGTCATTGAGAAAAAAGGGAATTGTAATAACCGTATTCTAAATATATTATGAAATAACAATAATTGATTCGTTCTGTGCCAGTTTCGGTAGAATAGATACAATCGGATTGTGGTAGCTGAAGTAAGATATGTACATTCGAGACTGTAATCTATCTAGATTACGCTGGAAGACAGCATCGATGGTTGTTCCATATCGTGTTGTTGAAATTTTCTGGTTGGAGTTCATTTGAAGACTAAATTTATCTTGCATAAAATCAATAAATGGTTAAGCTTCTGGAGCTGCAAAATTGATATTGAAGTCTCCGCTTATGATCATTGGTAAAAGATGATAATCTCCCTGCAGAATTATTGAAATTTCTTCTGAGTACGGTGCAAGGACGAAATGGAGAAATTTTATTTCACATCAACAAAAAGCTGAAATTAATATGCCCCAGCTCATAAATGTATGCAATGATAAAAACGTATGCAATGATAAAACATAGTGACGCATTCCCTGTCCCCGCAAGTTAAATGTGTGGAATTACTCCACCAGATTCCAATAACGCGCGCTTAGATGTTTACACATCAAAAAATCTTACAGACAATTTCGATCCTTCGACGAAAATTTTACCTAACAAAGTTCGCATTTTGTTTCCTAGAAAACCTCCCTGAAATTCGTCCTGAACGCATTCATAAATGCTTTATCTAAATTCACATTTTGTTCTTCGTTTGTCGAAACGCGGCTGATACTTTATGCAAAGTCAAACATTTTGGCAGAAACCTGTTTCGCCTGAATATGTGAGATGAACTCGGAGGCTAGCGAAATCTTCTTTCGGCGAATTTGACACGAAGAAAATGAAAAGCACGTTATGTATCCGTTATTTCTTTCTTCCTTTGGAAATTATTTTTCAAAATTACTCCTTAATCCTTTAATGCGATTTACTTGGAAGCTTAGGGCAGATGAATCAAAAGAGTGGATATGGATATGGAGACATACATTCCGAAGTGTTCCAAAATCTAATGGAATCTGTACAAAAATGTACACCGCCAGTAAGAATTATTTATAAAAATGATTTACTGCATGTTTAACGCATTCTATTCTCTGAAATTTTCAGTTTTCGTCTCCATCCAAGTCATGCATTTTTGTACAAGTTAAGTGTAACGAACCTTAATAACAAATATTTGTAGTTCTGCTTAGATTCACAATATAATTTTTTTCATACAAAATTCGCAATTATTGTCAGCTTACACAAATATAAAGTCGGGACTTAATGTTTCTATTAGTAAGGTGTCCGGTTTGTCGCGCTTTGCAAATAATTCCAAGTTTCACTTACTGAGTTTAATTGTCGTCCCTAATCGAGTTACCCGTTTTATTCACTTCTGATTAATTGAAAATAAAAAAACTTCTGTACAAATATTATTGATTGACACTTTGACATACTACTTACCTTGGTATTATAGACACAAATGAAATCAAAAGAAAATTTTCAACAATTTTTGTGAGAAGAAAATATTCATAATTCTTACCAGAAAGAATATTTTAATATGCACTGAAAATCAGCTCAAATGTTCTTCACGTTTTAATAAAAACTTTTGTAATTTATGAAGACAGGTGAGTTAAAAAAAAATATATTTCTTTCAATTACGTTTGGTTCAATGTAGTCAAGTCAAGAATTGGGAGTAGGGCTGATTGTCGATGTAGGGTTCGGTCAGGAGTGGGATTTTTTTTTTCTTAAATTATATAGAGATAATGAGAATAAAGCGACGTGGTCATCACCAGTAATTTTAGTCATACTGACGATCAATGATCATATTCACTTTTACTAGTGATAGTTCTCAGATATTAACTCATAATTTATTGTAAATGGAACGGTCATCTCCCGGTCCTAAGTGTTAAAGCCTTCTATTTCTATTTCTACATTCGGAGTATTTTTAATTTCAATAAGACTAAATTCTTTTGAAGGCAGAAAAGCGCTCATATATTATATATTATATATTTATTATATTTAATTTTAATTTTAGTTCCATATTTATGACAAATTACTTTTGCATTTTTGAAGATATGAGTCAAGCGTAGGAGCGACTTTTCAAAAGACATATATTCCAACTACATTCATAGCTTAGTAACCAGCAATACCTAGCTTTTTATTTTTTCCTGATTTGGTTATTAAAAACAACAACAAAAAATTGTTTTTATTATTGCTGTATTTTAATGTCATTGGCCGCGTTCCACTTCCCGCTAGACATCTACCACAAAATATCCCAGATGAAGGAAATCCCGCACTGGAACCCTAGTGGCAGTGGCAAAGTGACATAATTCCCATGCTACAATTAATGAAATGATACAAATATAACAAAAATATCTGAATTGCTATTTTACTATCATTACTACTAATTTTATCACAATTACACTTGCTTGGCTTCGTATTTATGTTTATTTTGTAAACGTTTCAACGATTTCCTTTGACAGATCGTTTTTTTTTAGAAATTTCCCTTAAAGGGATATTTCACAAAAAGTGCTAGACATCTAGCGCAAACGTGATTTTTTGTTATATGGAGTTTGACATGCCGCTAGTCCTCTAGCGGACAGTGGAACGCGGCCAATGTCATACAAAAATCATATTTATAGGAAATCAGCAATGCGCTGTTTCCATCTGTAGCCTATTTTACCATCCGATGGTATTCATTTTTTGAGCGTCACTGGCGTTCATATAACGAAATAAATGCACAATTTTTTAAACAAAAACGCCTTTGCCAAACTGATCAAACGATCTAGCTTAACTACTTCCAGTAGGCAGAATATTTCTATAAGCTCATATTTTTTTTAAATGCAATAAAATTAACAAAATTATTTTTTAATATTTGTTACTCGTTCTTACGTCGTTCAAGTGGCTGACTCGACTGGCTTTGCAGTAGCGCATTGTTTCACTTCAATTTTCCAAGACCTGGGTGGTGGTTTCGGGCTGTAGCTCACCGATTGCTTGGATAATATTGGCCTTAAGTGCTTGAATCGTCTCCTGATTGTTGGCATAACATAGGTCCTTCATGGTTCCCCACAAAAAAAAGTCCAAATGGGTCAAATCACAGATCCGAGGCAGCCAAGTGACATTGACAAGAATTTGGTGCCAAAGAGATCGATCGTGGCATGGGCTGTGAATCATGGCGCGCCATCCGGTATGATGTATGAACCACAGGTCGTCCGAACTCCCATGTCTTCAATTTCAGTAAAGAAAAAAGTCGGTTAACATGGGTATGTAACTCCCACCGTTGACCGAAACGTTATTCCGTTGTTTCTATTCCACAATCAGCACCAAACTGTCACTCTCTGTGGATGCATTGGCTTCTAGGCAATAACGTGCGGGTTTTTCGATCCACATATGCGGCACAAACTTGCATACAGCAGGCGTGGTGGGTGCTTCATTTCGGCAAAAGCTTCTTTTCAGAAAACTCACTGTTTGGGCTACACAACACTCACTTTGGAAATAAGTTTCCAATATTTCCGTTGTAAAGCGACTCATTTTGACTCGTTTTATTTCGCGGAGGTATGACACTGTCTCTCTTTCGAGTGGAAAACAGCTGTCAATGTCAAAACAACAATGATTTAAAAAAGAAAAACACTACATAGCTCACTCTTTGTAAGAGTGTTTAAAGCTATTATTAAGACAGTTTGTGATTATTATCGTTTGTGTCCGTCAAAGTTTCCCTATAAGCATCCATCCTCAAAAATATACTTGAAACACTTTCCATTGAATTTCATTCTGTCGATCTAGTCGGCTACGTGAAAAACCTAGAGGCTGGAGCAAAATTCTCAGCAAATGCTACCTCCAAGTAAGAACCAATATTTTGTACTTTTATCCGTACTGGTTAGAAAACTTGTTGTGGGATGAAAATTGTAACTTCTCATAAGGCGCCTTTTATTATTTAACGCCAAAATATATTCCCAGAAGTGAGGTCGAATCTTTACTTTCGTGAACGAGCTATACGTTTGTGGAATTAAGTTGATTTTACATGTGAAACAGAACAAAAATTCCGTCACGTAATGCTCGTTCACGGACGAGGCCTGTTTTCTATAAGTTTAACTTATGATAAAGGTTTTGGCTCCATTGGATCATTGGATTGGAGCACTTTTGCTGTTTTCGGAAATTCACTATACATAATGTTGATATTATCATCCAATACCACATATTTTTACACGAACTATTTTTTAGTTTATTTGAAGTTCAGAAGCAAAAATTTAACTAGTCACAATGGAATTTTGTTAGGTATTTCTTTTTGTTTATCTTTCCGCGGAGCATTTGGATATCATTCGCGCACACTTTGGGAACCACTGATCTAAATTAAGAAGCTACCCATGGATAGTTTTACTTTCGAATATTTTTAAGGAAAAATAAAACTTTGGGATATGTAGTTGTTTGCGTTTTTTTCGCTTCCACTTCGTAACCACTGCTTGTCTTGTAGACATTTTAGTTAGCTTAAGAATGTCAAAGTTCTTTTGATTTTTGGTAAAGACTCGTCTTTTTAAGAAATCGTACAAATATCTAATGTCTACCAGCTTCACGGCCTTAATGCTGCCCACAGATTCTAAAAAAGGGATATTTGAAAGTTATTAGGCCTTACCCACAAACATTTTTAGTTTCGACTCTAAATTTTGGTAGTTCACCTTCACAGTGGTTACATTTTCCGTACAATTTTTTTTCAATTGTGAGCTTCCGTATATTAGAAGTCGACACTAAAATTTGTTATTAATATGGCGTATAAAGTGATCAAACAGCACCTGAAATTTCCACTCCCTGTTTTTTCCCTTTCAAAATATTTAAATCTTGTCAAGGAAAGGTCTCCAGTTATTGGCCACAGCTGCCGTACCAATTTGGCTCCTACTTTCACTTCGATGCCAACCTAATTCGCAACTTTCTTTTCGCAATGCGAATTTTAGATAGCCAGCCTTAGAGCCTTCATTTAAAACGATGGAAATACACATGTTTCCTCACTCACTTGTCATTTGTCAATTTTGCTTTCACCGAAATGCATACCAAACGTAGCTTCTACCTCACAACCGATATGGGGTAAAAAAACACACGAAAAATCAATTTAATCGTATCGATTGTGTATTTGTGAACTTTAAGCAGTCTGCTCCAGCACACCACTGAATTTATTATTCCAGGACACTCGAATCGACCCCACCCCCTCCGACTATACGAATGTATTTGCCTCGCTTTAACTTGGATTGAGAGTCGAATTTCTCCGCCTAATATATTGTTCAATAGGCAATAACTAAACCAGACAACAAGAGGTCCTTCAACAGCACAAAATAACATAACATAAACGATTCGAGATCCTTAACTGCATGCCGACACGCATCCAAAGGACAGACACAGCCGCACATACAATACATGCCATTCAGCATGTATCACCACTTAACCGAACCATTTGGTCGGGTATTTAAACTGATATTAGTGCAATGTACGAAAATGTTACGTATACGCCATACGTCACGCTCGCCCTATTGTAGTGTTGTTTGGCTGGTAACTATGACGAGAGTACTACCCCCTTGCCAAGTATCAAGTATCGCTAGTATGATAATCACAAGGAGATATTTCCATTCGCACTCCTGGGGATATCATCTGAGATTTTTACGATCTATTTACCATGGCAATTGGAATTTATCACATCCACGTGCTCGGAAGGGTTACCCCATAAATTCACGCACAAAAAAGAAGGACTGACAAATAAAAACAGCATATTGCTGCTAATATCCTGAGCTAGCACTCATAGTATTAAAGGAGTCGGTCTCCTATCGCGATGCTACCTTTCGACGGTCGGTTTGTTAGTCATTCAATCATGGGGTTCATGTGTGAGTGTTTGTTTGTTTGCTCGGATATCGAAGCCACAATCTACAGAAATGGAGCCATCCCTTTGTCATGTGACTTCGTTTCGTTCAATGTTGCTTGCTTTTGAAATTCGGTTTGATTCTAGGGAATTGGGAGTTCCCAGGGTACACCGTATACGTCGTATCTTGATCTGTCAATTTGAATGACTTCGGATGGGTCCGTGGTTTGCGGCAGGAGTAGTGCTCTCATCAAGTGGCTGTGAGGTTATTAATATTGCAAGGGTGTTAAAGTGGTAAATTTCAAACAAAGAGGGATCGTTGTGAGGGATCAATGGGGAAGTTTCCAGTAATTAACTGGGACCGTAAAAATATCTCCCTTATTGAGAAGGTTTTGTTTATAGAGGCCTGATACTTGGACTGTAATTGCCTTCGGGTTTGTCGAAAACGAAGTGGGACATTATTTGGGTAGTATCTAAGGGAGTAAATAAATCGTTGAAAGTCTCCATTTATCTGGATTAATAGTTATTCAGGAGTGTGGTTTCGAAGTAGATCCTGTCCAATTAATTTGTGTTGATAGGCTTGAAAGCTGTTCTACTCTTCATTGTTATTTCAATTGTTATGAGTTCTCTTGGTTGATTGACACATTTGTAGTTGTTTTTGTTATGTGGGAAGTGTTAAGGAGGAATATTTTCATGATGCTTCGGAAGCATAAGAAGTAGGAGGAAAGATTTGCTTAAGAGAAGTTGGTGCTGCTGCTTTTGAACTTGCAACGGCATTAATTCTATAGGTTCTACGAATGAAAATCTGCGGATTGAATGCATTAACTGAAACTACATTTTATTTATCGTCCAACTGTTTTGATAACGCTTTCCTTGCTAAGATGTTCAGAAATTGTAGAGTTCTATGTTGAGTTCTAAGTAGGACACGACTTTGGTATTCGCCTGTTCACAGTTCAATACGTTCTTTCTCCTTTATTCTAGTAATCTGTCAAACACATTGTTCAATGTTCATATTCGACTGATTGATCATACCCATTTTTAGAGTAGTACAGATTTTGTCGATACTAAAGAAATCAATTTCTATCTAGCCGCGCACTTGAATGTTGTAGTCCTTGGATGCCATTGATATTCTTAAGGATACAGTTGTGTTGTGACCATTCTTGTCGCTCTGGCAGATGGTGCTCAGTTTCTATCCAAGAGTCGTATATTTATCTCTTAGAAATGATCGAGTTGGTATACCTTTAAAAACTCGGTGGGCAGACAAGATGCCAGAGCCTTTAGCTTTAAAGTTATCTCTCCATTAAAGTTTTATTAGGTGGATGGAATGTTTTTCCGTCATCCTCTATAGCCAGTAGTTTATATTGCGTAAATGCGGAAAAAATAATGTTCCCTTAAACGGCTGTCATCTTACAACAAGGCTTTCACGCTCATTTTTACAGGTCCTTCCGTTGAGTGATATGGTGGCATGCCATTTCCCTTTTGGTGAAATTTCCGTACCTACATAAAGCTCGTGTTGACATCTTTAGTTCTCTCGTTGGCTCGTTTTTATTTAATTGTTTTTTCGAGATCTGAGTTTTTTTCCGTAGAACTGCAGAGTACCGGCGCAGTTTCTAATACCTTTTGCTTTTTTGCAAGATAAAAACATTTTTAACTTTCTCAATTACGTATAGTAAGAGAAAGATATCGTGTTCGTACAAAATTTTGATCTCGAGATGTTAATCAATTCTGACAAACTCAAAAAAGTGTGTCGCAAAATTCTGTCGCCTGTCTGTCTGGCTGTCCCTCTGTGCCGAAGCCTAAGGCCTACACAGCTGCCCGGATTTCTTTCAAACTTTGGATTTGGAGTTTGAAGACTTACTGTTCGGGACCGTTTTTTTTTAATTTAGTTTTCTTTATTCTACCTGAATTTTAACCAAAATGCAAACTTAGAATACAATTTATGTTTCCAAAATTATTGCGTCCTTAGTTTTCAATTCGAATCATCGATATTTTAAAAACTGCTCATATCTCGAAAACCCCATTTTCGATTTCGATAAAACGTTAAAAACGAAGTAATACTTACGTCCCGAACACTAACTTGTACTCAGTTTTTAGCTAAGCAGTTAACCAATTGTATTTTTCAAATTAAACATTGCAATATTTTTGGTACTGTTTTGTCTGCGTAATTTTACAAAAACCGCTCCAACATTTTTAATCAAAATAAATATTTAATTATTTCTCAAAAATTACTACCCAAAAGACGATCTATGTTCATAGATATTTTTAAAACTCAATACTGCACTTTAAAACAGCCATTAAAAATGCAATAACAGCAACGCAAAACTTTTTTACCGAATATAACCCACTTCTTCTTTTTTTCATCCGAGAGTATAACTGTCTTGAAAGAGCTTCTCAATTAAACGTTTGGAATCGACATACAATTTTAGGTCGCTTCCATTCCAAAAATGAAACGAATGGTTGCGAGGAGCTAGGCCTGCGGACCTATTGCGCCAACTATTTTTTGTTTATTTTAATTCTTACATTTTATTCACTGTTGCTTCTGAAATTTGTACCTACCTACCATTTGATTCAATCAAACTTTCGATGAACGAGCAAGTTTCGTGCGACACAGTCGTGCACTTTATTTTCAATGTGTGGAGAACTAAGCGACTGACAAATTCAATTCGGAAGTGTGCTTATTCAAAGAAAATGATAAAAGTGTTTCCTTAGCAGAAGAAAACAAGTCTTTGGCAGGCCATCAAGTGCAGGCTTTGTAGGCCTTTCCAATGGTTATGTTTAAATATGGCATCTCTTGGAACCTTGACGCTAAAGTCCCCAAACGATATCTGTAGGTACGTTAAAAAAAAGAAAGGCCGCCAAATATTTTGTCCAAGACCGCTTTGTCCGCATTCCCCGTTTTGAAACCCTTTCCTCCTCCAATACGGATCAATAAAAATACACTTCCATAATTTATACATCTGTCTAGCGATTCCATCCAACCTTTCTCAAAAAATATTTCGTTTAAGACTGACTGTCGTAAAATTCCCAACACTTACCAGCCACTCATCTTTAAATACTTTGTTTACCTAAACGCATTGGTTCTGCCTCAATTTCTCCTGATTCAACCTCAATCGACGCTTCCACAAAATTCCGTTCAAAGCCAAGGACAGCCTAATGCAACTTTAAATATAGAACTCTCTCAACAAAACGCAACACAAAGCAACCCAAATGGCGACTACCGGCTTTCATTCATCTCAAAGAGTCCTGACCCTGTTTTTGCGATATTTTTATGTTTTTGCCTCTCCGGCTTTTAGTTCACTCCCCATACTTTTACCTCTAAGGTCAATCTT
This sequence comes from Cheilosia urbana, assembly GCA_946477585.1. NCBI lineage: Eukaryota > Metazoa > Arthropoda > Insecta > Diptera > Syrphidae > Cheilosia > Cheilosia urbana. Next base: position 8,080,903 of record OX297854.1, on the reverse strand, counting down.
TTTAGCTTTCTGATGAATGGAACTCGAGTGATGCCCAGTCGAACCGCCTCCATCCAAATACGAGTCGAACCCATTTCAAAGCCACTCCGACTACATCCGATTGAAAGGCTTTCAAAAGTCTTAATTCTTAAAGCAAAGCGACACACACAAAAGTACATAAAATCACTAAAAACAACACACAGTTGAAGGTTTTTTTTTCTCTTTCATAAAATCCTGTCAGTTGGAAACTGCCAACCTCGCCTAATGAATAAAGTCCTCAACAGCGGTAATCTGTTTAGAAAAATCAACTCGTCATCGCATCGCAGAGTGACGGCGAAAGAGGACTGAACCCTTTCGTAGAAACGCGACAGTACACAGAAAAAAAGGGACCAGTGTCTTTGTAACTTGATGAGTCCTTTTTGTGGGTGATTTTTTAGTGGGACAGCTGAGAAAAAAAAATGAACGACAACTTATTCGGTTCGTAGAAAGGCCACAAAACAAGTAAATAAACATTTATCGCATTTCTGAAACACCGAATAATGGAATCTCCCACACCCCCTTCCGACCAAGAAAGGGCTAAAATGTTAAACAAGTTCGCAGAACTTTAATCCTGTTTCGCAGCACTTTTCTTAAGGATCTCTCAGTTCATTTTAAATCGAAAAACATGAAACCAGAAGAGAAGAGTAACAAAGCGCATCCTTTAGCCAGTAAGTAATACAGCGGAGACGAACACACAGCAGGATAACAACAGTAAATCGGAGAAAAAAGTTCTCCGGTTAAATTCTCCATGAGATTCAGAACAAGGTTTTATTTCGCACGAGCTGCCAAGGATTATATCCCTTTCTTTCTGTTGTTGTGCACACCCGTACTCCGTACTGAGCACGGTAATTTTTCAGCGCTTTTTGTTTGTGCTGCTGCAAGAAAAGTTCGTAGTAGTAGACTCTGTACAAAAAAAGAGCGAAAAAAATAAATGTTTAAAGAAGTATTCAACCTTTCGCCTATCCCATGGATAAAGAGGAGGGAAGTTGTACTTCTTTTTCAGTTTTTCTTCTTGGGCTTTCTTTCTGTGCGAGTGTGTCAAAGGTATAAATCAGGGGGGGGGGGGGGGGGGGGGGGGAGAACGAAACAAAGAGAATCACTTACTTGCATTAGGAAACGAAAGATGGTTTTAAAATGTCTCTAGACAGTATGTCACTCAAGAGGGATATTGGGTAAGCAAATCGAAACGATTTAGAAGGTGACTGGATGTTGTAGTTGACATGATTTTTAAGGCAAGAAAGCTATAGTTAGGGGTTTATTTTTCGGGTTTCCTTTAAAATAAATCAGAACAGGGAGTAATTTAATTTTTGATTTAAATTTGAAACTTAAAAGTCATAGTTTCGGAAGTGCGAAAGCTAAAGTTCCTATTTGGAGCCGCAGGTATTTATCTGGTTAAATTTTGGAGCAACTGCGATCGAATAACTAACGCAGCTTCCAACCTGCGAGTTTTTCTAAATATTTTCCGGCTTAAGCTGAAAAATCTGTCGAGCAAATCAGGCAGATGAGCGTGAAAGCCATTGCAAAAATCGACAGGATTTTCTAAATCCTTAAAATAAAAATCGTTGATCATTAGGATTTTTTCTAGGTTTCGATTTCGCCAAAAACTTAACTTTTCTGTCTTTGTCGCACTTGTAATTGTATCTGAGCAAAGGATAGACTCAAATCACTCATATCCTTACAAACAACTGCTACAACCAGTGATGCCGACTAAGGCATAATTAAGCCTTTTAAGATCAAAAAAAGACTTAGAACACGCAGTTGAACCCAATTAAAATTCCACCAAAAAAAAATGGCCTCCCGTTTGACATAAAGTCCCTGCACGATTATTACCTATTGATCGAACAACATTCTGTTAAGAAATTTTAATCACATGCAATTTTTAATCATATGCAATTTTTATCCTTTTTACTAAAAAGGCATAATTTTTTGGAAAACAGCTTTTTTTGAGTTTATGCATAAAGGCGTTGACATCACTGGCTACAACCTATCGGCCAAAGCAAGGCTGCCGTCAATCTGAAAGTTTTTGAATTCAGTCCCTATTTTCGAGAGCAGAGTCAAAGTTTCGCCGCGAGAAAGCCAGCTAACCAAGGTTGCCATAATTTAGTTCGCCTTAAGCGCCTAAATCTTAAAAAATGTAGCCCAATATCGTTTCCCAGAAAGAATCCCATAAATCCTTGACCATTCCTTAAGTATTTTTTTTCTATTTTTCCCACTTTCCCATTTCAGTGCGCGTTTTTTAGATCTTCTGCAATTATTGACAATTTGAGGCTTGTGTCATTGTGTCAGATAAAAGGCCTGTTCGGGATTACTTGGCTGCAAGAGTGCTGCCAAGTTTTAAAAGTGCGGGTTTGTTCGAAAATATTTCTTTTTTTTTAGTTTTGTGAAAGAATAAAACAAACAAAATTAACACACAATTGGAAGAAATTTCTATCGTTTTTTAAGTAAAAAGATAGCCAAAATACGACAAAGCGCCCAATCTGGCAACCGTGCAGCTAACTTCTGTCTGATGAAGGAAATATATAACCCAGATTACCCCTATCATCACACAAGATTTTAACAGACTTGTATTCTAGGTTTGTGATTTCACAAACACATCCAGGAGGTCTTTAACAGAGACTGTTTTTTTTTTTGCTGTGCAATGGATTCAAGGGAACTTATTTTTTTTCGATTTTTCGGTTGAGAAATACGGACTATATTTTTCGGTATTAGAAGTTAGAGCCAGAAAATACTCTTGACATGCTTAAAATAAAAATGTCATCGTAACTCTGCAGTTTGCTTAGTGGGAGGGTCGGCATCCGAACAAATTTTTGTTTGTGTATCTAAACTGCGCGGAATTTTTTTTATATAGAATTTGTTCATTCAATCTGTAAGGTCACGCCCACTTTTAAGGGGCGTTTTCTTATTACAGCCGTATTTACATCTTAATAGCGGTTTGTTTTTTTAATTTATTTACTGAGCCGATACAATTTCTGGATGAAACCTTGGTAAATTTAGAGCCCGAAATATATTCATCTTCATCTATTTTCGCTTCACGCTTGCTAAGAAGGATAATCTGGTTATAATTATAGAAGGGTTCTCAAAGTGTCTGAATTTAAGAATATTGAAACTCCCTCCCTCTTTATTGTTACGCTAGAAAAGTGTGCAAAATTGAAAGAAACTTGCGCAAATGGACAAGTAACACCGAAGAACTTTTAGTGAACTAAAATCTATCGGAACGAGAAATAGACTTTTCTCTCCCTTTCGACGAATCGAATAACGTCGAAACCTTTGCAATAAAATGGCTTTCAGTACATGATTGCTTCACTTTCCTAATTGCTTAACTGAATGATGCAGAAATCACGAAAAGGATCATACATAATAACGACGTCACTTACACGTTCTTTAAACTTTTAAGTGAAGAAAAGTCAAAACGGACCTAAAGTTGTAAAATATCGATTTAATAGCAAGTTTTAATATATAATGTTCTTCTTTTCCTTTTCCTTTGACGTTTCAGCAGTTGTGACATTTCATTAATTTTAGCATTTAACTTCGAATACATAAAAATAAATAAAATCTTAAATAAGGTAATAGATCTGATAAAAAGTACTAGAATATTTTGAATCTTATCATTATACAATTATTAAAGTCATAATTAGAATTATACTCTTTAACAGCCTTCGTTTATTATAGTTGGCCTTTGGTTGGCTATGACCACAAGGTTTTTCAGCAATCACTGATAATAAACGCCCAACCTACATCCACCAAAACTAGCATTAGAATTCGGAATTAAACATGCATAAGTCTTAAAATCTCCCAAAGCCTAGATTTAATACGCTGCTCATGCTTATTCAGTATAAGTGAGGTTGAAAGCGTCCTAAAAGGTACATGCTTCAGCCTTTCTAGTGTACAGTAAATCATAGTACGTTACCATTTCTAAAAACTCACATTTAAGTGCGTTCTTACTTTGAAAGTGTCCACACATATTATTGCGTCCTGCCGTATCATTCTTTTTTGTTCACCTGATGTCCAGAAAGTCGACCTACAAAAAAATGATCACTTCACAGCTGCTTTGTGTAAAATTTCTTTCGCCACACACTGTTCAATCATTGAACATCAAAATAGTATGCCTCTCCCCACGCTCGAGTGTCAGTGATTATATTTGAATTTCATGATTGGGGAATCAGACTCAAAAGGATAACAATCCGATTTAAGGCTTTGATGCGTATATAGACGGGGAAACGCAAAGAAAAAAACAACTAAAATAAAAATAACAACAAAAGTAAATAAACACAAAAACAAGAAAGCAAACAGCCGCCGACCTATTGACTTTCGAATCAAAGTCCCGAAGGAAGTACTCCCGTCAAACGATGAGGGTGTACCCGGGCCGCTTATTTCTTTATTTTTCTTTTCGGGTAAAAAGCGTCTTTGTTTACTGCTTTTTTTTTATCCCCCCCGAAGAAATTGAAATCAAGAGTCGAAAATAAAATAAACGGGTTAACAAGAAGTTTCCCTTCACATTATCGTTTTCTTTTATTTGTTCCCTTTCTCCATGCAATTCTTAAACTTAGACTCCATCTATGGAGTCCGAAAATTCATCATCTTACACTTTGAAGAGGGGAGCAGGCAGCGGACATGCCGGTATGCTTTAAGTAAATTTTCTGGCAAACGGAAAGATTTATATGCGCTGCAGGAAGGAAGACGCACAAAACTTGTAATCGGTTACGGAAAATCAAATAATATTTCAACAAGCAACGAACAAGTTGTTCATCTGTTGAGAGAAAGCTGGGGAATACTATTTTTGGCTCCACCAGGAAATGAGGACAAGTTTCAGCAACAGAGAAGAGTTCTTTCGGCGCTATTTCGGAAAGAGCATTGGATCTGAGAATTCATTTTGGGAAACTATTTTCCCGATGGCTGTACAGAGGTACACGGGAAACTTTCGAATGCGAAAATATTTTCAAGTTGACACCGGGGATTGGAATTGTTTGGCGAAAAGTGTGTGTGTGTACACTGTGGGAATGCAGCCAAATTTATTGCTAAACTGTTTGTAAATAGTTTGAAATTGGGTTTGGTGGATACAAAGTCTTGGGGGTAGACGGACAGATAAGGACAAGCCAACGGAACACGTAGGAAAAAATTGGAAGAAAGAAGTGCGTTTTTAAATGCTGCTATTTTTAAGAGGTGAGCAAGTTTAAAGTATGGGGATTGGCTTTCAGTAATATCAGAAGAGTTGTTCAAAAAACTAGCAGGGTCGAAGACTAGTTTTAGAGCACTTATATGATATCGTCCTTGAACAACACAGCTTGAATCTAGACTCTCTTATTTAGCAAACAAAAACAGCGAGCTGTTGAAAGAGAGCGGCACATAGGGTTTTAGGACAATAGATCGCTTTATGAGGTTATAGCGCTAGGCGAATCAGAAGCTTTTTGGTGCTAGCATTTTTTAAAACCTACCAACATATTTTTGAAAAAAATCTATTGAAGTACTCGTATTCAAGTAGTTAAAAGTTTCCTCCCCTGTTTGAGAGAGAAGGTGGGAGATAGTTGTATACACTTTTTCATTGATAAATCAGCTTTCAGCACATTTTCCAGGTCAGTAGTAAAAATATGTCATCGATGTAATCTGTGCAGTTAGTGCGGTGATTCACTTCCTGTTAGTTCTGAAAAAAGTTGCAAAACTAAAAATCCGATTAGCAATGTGTATTGAAAAAAATATGCAATTCCAACGAATGCTTTAGTTTGCAACGATATTTGCATCAAATTTAACCACTGTCGCCGATAAAATTCCTCGAAATGAATTTATGGTTTTATTTATTTCTGGAAACATAAATCAAAATAAAAAAATTCATTTCACGTTGTTAAATTTTGCTTACCGCAGTTTTCCCTGTCGCTGAGTTTCTGTTCAACTTATCATTTAAGCGAAACGCGAACCAATTTTATTTCTATCGAAGGAACTGCGGCTGTATTCAGCGACTATTTGGCAGAGATGAATGATTAAAAGAGATGGATATCCTTTGTACGTCTATTCCCCCAAAAATTATTTGTTTACATTGGTGTTTTTGTAATTCCAACCCCCGTATGGAAATACGTGTGAGCTACAAAAAAACGTGTAGCTAATGGCCGACCGGCAATCATCTTGCTTTTATGGGCATCGCACTCTTGAATTGTTTTGTGTTTCGTATTGAACTTGTTTGGTTTTTGTTAAGGCTTCGATTAAAAAATAGTGAAATTACACATTCCGGAATAGCGAATTATTGCATTTAAATCCAATTCATGGACTCACATTATAATCGAAAAGAAATGAGCGTATGTGTTGGCTTAATGAATTTTACCACAAAACAGCTTGTAGGCAGCCGCCTTTCCACTGGAAAGTTATAGTTATATATCCCTGTATTCCACTATCTTTGCTGTTCGGGTTCTCATTTTTATATGTTAGGATTTAGGAAAGGCTGTACCCAGCTCCGCTTCGCGACAACCCCAATTCCTGAGAAAAATATTCAGAGATTGTTAGCTCGCTTTTTCACATTTTTTATTAAACCAAATAATTTGGCCCACTTACTGTACTAGTGCATTTCTTCCTATCTCTTTGAGAAATTGTTGACTTGTGTCTTATGGCTCATCGATAGGTCCTTTAATTTTTTCTTGTCACGACGGCACAGATGAGTACCAGCAACTACTAGAAATTGCGACTGTAATGGATCTACTCGCTTTTATCAAAATATTTTTACTAAATATAATAAAACTGTAACTTTTTTCCGACTGTAAGGAGTTTGTCCGGGATAAATTAAAAAACAAATACACGAGATTAACTCTGATATCGGCAGTTGTATTGCAAAATGTCGCGATTAAGACATAGGATATGTTCTTTTGGTATCCGCTGTCCAAAAGCGGCTATCTAAGCTAATATCTAAGATTCTTTTAAAAGGTATATATTTTTTTTATTCTAAGGTTCAGTTATGCACAAAGATTTTAAGATATAGATCGACTTTGTCACGCGTTGTGAAATTGCTGTCAATTATGCAATCTTTGTCGAGACGAAGGATGACAAGATTGTTGGCAACAAAGCCAAAACCTTCAAGAGAAAGTCAAATCACGAGATCGAAGTTTGAAACTTAATGCGTTTAACCATTTAATTTGACAATTATTCAGAAGACAAATTAGTAACCATAATTGCAGCTTTACCCACAGGAATAGTTCTAAGAGTTCAGCCATGAAGCACTTTAAACTTCAACCACACCACCAAATAGTAGGACGCCACATTGTGGACCAAAAGGCAAATTTCGTGGCAAAAATACTTAATTCGATGTTTTATTTTTATTTCCAATAGAAATATAAACGGAGATTCAAAAACAGCAAACAAAATAATATATAATACATTTTCTGCTAACCAGTTTGACTTAGAGCTTTTCTAAGTTGGTCAATTTTGTTCTAGAGTATAAAAAAAAAAAAAAAAAACAGAAATTGTTTCTTTATTGCTTCTTTATTTTCTTTTTTTTGCAATTATGGCATATTTACGAAAAATCTTAATTTTCTTGAATCAAGTCTAGTTTTATTTTATAAGTAAATTGAAACTTTTGTAAACAAAATTACATAATATTTTTAATCAATAAAAAAAAAAAAATCCGCGGAAAATTGAACACGATACTTGACCCTAACTTTTTGTTAAACCATATGCAAAATTGTAGCTGCAACTATTTTCAATGTTCGGAGAAATTGTCAATTGCTTAAAAAAAGTCGTGTGCTTTGACATTTTGACCTTAAAAGCAAATCTCTTTATGGAATACTTTTTTTTTTTGTAAATAAAAAGATCTGAGAGCGTGAAATGTTCTTCTTATATCAACTAAAAATAGCTTTGTTATTATTTTGATCGTTAAAAAATATACCCACTTCTGCGCCCCTTTTTATAGAAATGCCAATTGGTTTTTGTAAACCGCCCTCTTTAACGACTCTTTTTGAATAAATTCCTTCCAAAACCAAAAGGGTTTTTGAGGTCTGCTATAACGTGATCTTCTTCTAATTACTTAAATTATTGATTGATTGATTGATTGATTATACTCTTTATTTCCTATTTATGTGAGGTTACAATACAGTTTTTGAAATAAAGCATTTTGATACAGCTTGGCTTAACCGCCGTCTGCCGTTTAGAAATAAAAAAAAAACTTTAAATTATAGAAAAAGAGAGAATACACAATTGTGTTACAGATGCAAACAATTTAAAAATGAGTTAAATTTGCTAACATAAGGCTTTTAAATTAGATAGTTATAAAGAAGAGAAACAAAAATAAGTTAATTTGAGGAAAATAATTAAGTTAAAAAAAAAGAAAAAAAAAATTGCAATTGAAATTTGTCGATTGAGAGGAGATCAAATGATTTTCATCAAATAACATTAAGGGCTTTTAGTTTAGCTAAAACAAAAAAAAAGAAAACAGATTTTTAAGTTTTTTTTTTGAAAAGTAGAACTGAGTTGGACAAAAACTGGGCTTTTAGTTTAGCTAAAACAAAAGATATTACAAAGATATTACAAAGAAGTTTCGATAATTCATGGCATGCACGATAAAACTTAAATTATTGTAAATCACGATTGTTCTTATTCTTAAAGTATACCTAAATATGAATTAACTTGCCAAAAGAAAGGGATTAATTGATTTATTTCCTTAACAGAAACACAGAAATCAAGGAATAAAGACTGCAAGCGATATCGATAGTCAAATACATGCAAGGCTTCAATATGCTAGCTATAAAATCAGATCCACTTGTTTCATTTTTAAGACACGTTAGATCCCAAAAAGAGCTGAAAAAATGTATTGCCTAGAATTAATAAGTTTTTTAAAAATGGTTACGATGATGGCATTATGATTAAAATAAGATCTATAGTAGGTAATTGTAAATAAAGATGTATTATGTATTCTATTTTATTTTATAAACGTAGGTACATTTTTTATTCTAAATATTTTATTTTATTTTATTATTTTTTTTTCGTCCCATTACTTTTTTCCTACACTGTTTCATATAAAATACATCACTAAAACAGTTTATAAGACGTACTGATGCACCACAAAATAAAAAATAAAAAAACTCTTTTAAACACTTGCTAAAAACATTCAAAATTGGTTCATTAATTTTATGCATCCACAGTTGTAGAAGTTGTAGGCGCAGTGGCTTAGTGGTTAGTGTGTTGGACTACTAAGCGAGGGGTCGAGGTTCGAATCCCGCAAAAACCCAAATTCCAACTTTGGGTTTTTTCACTGCGCCACCAACCTCTCGCGAACGTCTGACAAACATCCGAGAGTATAACTGTCTTGAAAGAGCTTCTCAATTAGCCGTTTGGAATCGGCACAAAATTTTAGATCCCTTTGATTCGTTTCAAAAATGAAAAACTCACACAAAGCGAATGGTTGTTAGAAGCTAGGCCTAGGGTCCCTCCGGACCTGTTGCGCCAACTATTTATTTTTATTTTTTACAGTTGTAGAAAACATTTTTTTTTTTTGATGACCCTATGAATAAATAAATAGCCGCAAACCTGTTTTTTAATTCTTTCTTTAATTCTTTTTTCTGCTAATTCCCCTTTCAAAGAAATTCTTACTTCAGCATAAGATTTAGTAGCAATTTTCTTAAAAATTACTATTTTTATAGGCTTGGAAACTTCCTTTAAGAAAAAAAAAAAAAAGGTGTTTTCATAGGTATGATTTGAAGGTTGGTATTATTTTTTGCAACCAAAAAAGTAGTTTTGGACCACCGTGCGCCGTCACCAAAAAAGGTCGCTCTTTGTGCGACAACCAACCTCTTAATTGTAAAGTGGAATATGTATTCGTCTTATTAGGCCTTATGTGAACTCCGAAGAAGTAGGAGCGACATTTTTTTTAAAGGAATGCCGTTTCATTGCCTCTCCACTGTTGTTGTCTTGTTGCAAATTGTCGCAAATGATCACATAAATACTAGCCTTCAGTTAAACCTTTCTTCGAGAACTCATAAAACCTTCCTCGGTCCACCTACCACTACCACCACTACCATACAGCTTATCACATCATTCGAGCATCCATTTCAGTGCCACCCTCAACTGTTCACATAGGAATTATGTTCTCTTTTACATTCCCGTCACCAGTAATAAGAAATAACAATCGAGTTACGGCAATTTTCCCAACGCGCAATATTCTCTTTAATTTGATTGCAAAAGCTCCTCAGATGCTCATAAAAAACAAAACGCTCCCCCTTGCCTACAAAAAAAAACAAAAAAAAAAAACAAACACTGGTTCATTAAACAAGCACCGACGACGAAAAACAACCAAAAAATTAAACAGAAAAAAAAAGTTAAATCGACGCGACAACCGCCGCAAAATTAGCCGAATAAACGAATTAAGGTGATAACCATAACATTAAAGTCTCCTTGATCCCCAGTTGTAGCATCCTGTTTCTGTTATCCGTTATCCCCGACAATTCTCTCCACGGGGAAGCCGGTGGGCTGAAGGGCTGATGGCTCATCCTCTTACTCTTCACCCCGAGAGTTACAATTATTTTCGGAGCGCAGCCCCCTTAGCAGAAGCTAATCCCATGGCAGACAAATTTATTCAAATTCATTTCGTCCTATCTCCTGTCCTCTCTTATGTCCCGAAAAACAAAAGGCCAACACTGACACTGCCTAACCTTTTTCGCATTCAAATAAAAGGGATGAATAGGAGTAGAACAGGAAGCACTCCTGGTCAGAGTCAGAGGATGAAAAAAAAAAACACACACACACACACATACAAAGTATCGAGGGAAGGACCAAGGACCACGTACCGAGTGCAAAGGGACAACATCATGTCATTCTTGTAAATATCGGCATAGGGAGCAAGAGCATCAACCGACAGACGATGGACCCCTCATGGATGCCAAATGAAATAATGGAAATAGGTGTCGTCTGTGTGCCCTGACCTCCTGACTTTTGGTTGCCTGCAAAATCCTGGAGCGGGAAGTCTATTAAATTGAAAATACCAACGATGCTTTGAGTGGGGGGTTGTCTCCCTCTATAGTAATACTGCGGCGGCGGGCGACTGGCAGTGGTGTCCATGTCCGTGTGCCTATCCCCATTGTCCGCAAATTTAAAAAGTGTCCCGTGCAAAAATAGAAACAAAAAAACTCCCGGTACTGGACAAAATTAAAAGCGAACTAACCAAAAGAAAAAAAAAAAAAAAAAACAAAACAAAAGAACAAGGAATTCCGTTTGCAGTTGAAATGAACTGACTTGAAGGAGGGTGCTGGATGTCGTGCTGGTCACAGGAATCCAAGTGACACTTTGAAGAGAAATTCCCGGAATTCTCCCAAAGAAGAAATTCCTCAAATGTGCTGCAGAGCATCCTGTGGATTCTTCTTCTGCTTGCTTTTGTTCGTGTTTATTCTGTGGCAACAACAATTGGGAGTTACTTCTGTTTGTTTTTGTTTTTTTGCTCTCTCCTACTGCTGTCTTGCCCTCGCCCAGTAAGGACTAAATGGTAATATTTGTATATGGTATCTCGGAATGATCAGTGTACACGGAGCGCATTCCTCCGGCTTAGTGTTGGTCAGATGTCCCTTGAAATGGGTTTTATTGTTGTTTGCACTCGGACAGAGGACAACTATGAGATAATATCAGCCGGAATCCTTGCTGGCAGTTGTTGGCCTGGTGCTGATGCTGGCATAGTACAGCAATTCCCTAGAGCTCACTTTTTTTCTGTAGGCGATGGCAAAGCAAACCGAACCACACCAGAAAAGGGATATTTTTCCAGTGTGGTTTGCGTCTTGTCCTGGCGGTGTATGAGTGTCGTGCTTGTGCCTTTTTAATTTCATTCACCTCCATCCTCGATGCAAATGAAGTGAGACCATAGCCAGGTGTATGTACCTGGTCACCTATTAAATTACAAATTTCCCGAAGGACTTTTTACGAGCTTGTCTGTGCTGTGTTTCTGTACCTTGCTGCCCACCTCAAATCTCCTAGATTTCGGTCGAACTTTGTTGGTCAATCGAGCTGCATTTGTCTACTATATCTGTTGTGAGCTAAGCAACAATTAATCTCCTTGCAGGGAATTATTTTAACTGTGGAATTTCAGATATTTGCTGCAGTCCTTGATCGCACATATAAAACATGCACGTTTCATTCGAGGTTGAGAGTTCAGCTGGTAGAAAAGGATTCACATTATTAATGAGCATCGAGAATTTTAAAGTACACACAGATGGACAAAAAAAAAATCAAACACGAACAGAACATTGAGGTTAGGTGGGCTTGAGACTCCTTGAATAGGTATGCGGGCGGTTAAAGCGGACAGATGTTTTGTGTTTTGAGGAAATTCTTCCCAGACGTCGGAATGTTCTATTGATGGTTGAGGATTGAGGTGGTGAGGATTTCTTTATTATTCCCGAGGTATTGTAGTTATTTAGAAAAGTGGGGAATTTAAAGGATGTTTAAGTGATGAATGGACAGTGCAAGGACACCACTTTAGGTGTGGGGTCTTGCTGCAGTAGATATACTCGTGTGCAGCTCATAGGAAAAAGCCGGGCATCTGAAGGTCCAATGAAACTCGGACAAAAATATATACAACCTTGGGTTCAGGTTGGCTGAAGCTTAGTTTCAGTCTTAACAAATCAAGAACCCCAGATGTAGCTACTTGGCTCGTCTTAAAAGGTAGTAAGAATGAATCAAATGGCAAGATTTAAGTATTTGGTTGGTTGGTTTAAGTGGTTGTTTCTCCCCGTCTTCTGATGAGGGAAAAACACTAATAACGCATGGAGCGCTGTTTTGAGACCACAACTAACGGAACCCGTAAGTAAAGGGAGAGAAGGAAGTTAAGGGAGCTCAAAAACAGCCTGTGGAGTTGAGAAATTTGATGATTTTGTTGAAACGGATATTTTGGATGGCCGAAAGGTCATCATAAAAATGGTGAACTAGTGCACTGTGTCTGGTTTTGGCTAGGGTCAGACACTCACAAAGAAGATGAAACACTGTTTCACTCTTGTTTGTGTCGGCGCAGCTACGGCAGTGGTTGTTATGGGGGATGCCAAGCTTGGCTGCGTGAGTTCCGAAAAGTCAATGGCCCGTAATAATCGCCTTTATAGTCTGGCGACATCTACACGCGTTCTGGCTAAGAGGTTGTTTGTTCTGGCATCATCTCACCATCATATGGCCAGATCATCCTTCAAATGTAGCAGTTCGTCAGGTTCATCCATCTACTCCTTAAAGTGAATTCCAGGAGGATTTTTCTCTTAACGTATCCCAGCGGAGGGAAGACTTCATTTGCATGAGACACGTACAAATCAGAGCCTCGCAAGTTCATCGGCTTTTTCATTCTCCTCAATGTTCCTATGGGCGGGAACCTATTCGAGAGTGATTTCAAACCGATGGCAAGCCATAGTCAGTGTTTAGACTCAACTGATGTTGGCGAAAAATGGATTTAGTGTAAGCCTATGAGTCTAAAGCTGGGACGGTCCATAAGAAGCTCTCTCCAAATGCAGACACAGATTTGATTAATGCGCTGTCTAAACTGGCACCCTGTTAAAGATGCGACCTTGTTTTCTACCTCTAAAATCGTTGGACTTGGGCCGCACCAGCTTGTTTATAAATGAGATTAGGTGGCTGAATGTTTATCCGTTTCATAAGGTCGGCGAAGCTGAATATTTTTGGGCTTAGCTTTCTTCTCCACGCATATCCTCAAGGGAAAGGATTGAGCTTTGGATCGCAGCAACGACCTTTTTTTTACGACTCAGATGAAATTTATATCCAACATTGATAGGGCCCATGTGGGCTTGCACCAAATCGGAGTTTGGATGATAAGTTATACTTGACATCTTGTTTTCTAGGGTTAGACTTCAATGCGGAGTAGCCCTCTCATTAAAAAAAGCGAACAAGTGGCAAGTCCACCCAGGTATCGCTGATATCCAAGCCTAAAGATGTAGTAAATAACTAAGCCCTTCTTCATTCATCTTTGCTTAGATGCCCTCGAGTTTGTTGTAGATAAAGCAACCATTTGACAGCTTTACGGATGATCTATTGCTCCTAGAGACTCATTTCAGGTGGCCGCAGACTTTCTGAAGATGACCATTTCGAGTCACACTCTAACCTGTTTAGGGAGAAAATTGGTCATTAGGTTCTATCAGCCCTTGAAGAACCTTGGTTCTTACGGCTTGATACCATTCTTACTAAACATATAAAGTTCGGAAAGTACTATGTCAAAAAAAGGGGAAAAATACCATCAGACTCACCCAAAATCCAACCGACCTATCTGCCCTATGCCTCTTCTTATAAAGGCAACAAAAATGGCCGTGGACCCATTCATCTCTTTTCCTCTCCACTTCTTAAACGAAATAAGGTCCGTTTGGATCCATCCCGATAAGAACTACAGAAACCTAGCCTATGTGGAAATGCTTGGACAGACTTAAGTATTGCAAGACGCAGGCAAACGTTAAATAACCAGAATTCCCTATAAGTGAAGCGTCGGTGGAACATTTCTGCGGGGTAGAATAGCTCATTTTATGCGAAAAAATTGGAGAAGGAAAAACGGCCTACGGCCATCCAAAACTTTCAAGGTCAAATATAGGCTAAACATCTCTTGGAGAACCAACACGTAAAACGTTTTCAAGGTCTGCATCAGTCCAAGTAACAATTAATGGAGGGAAAGCGAGGAGTAACAACAAACATTTACAAGTTCAAGGCAAGCAACACATCAATAGACCACATAAGGACGCTGTCTCTCTCTCTCTAACTAGTGCCAACTACGATCACACTGACCCTGAGGACGGCCAACTCGACGAACCCATAATTCAATTCCATTTGGTTCGATTTTCTATTTGCAGAACCGACAACTCTACACCGCCAAGTGCAGTCCATCGACATGTCGTCCAATGTCCACTCACATTGTTTCAGATCGCACTCCTCCAGTTTCATCCACCCGGACGAAATGATTTTCCTCCCTCAGCCCTATTTAGGTGCACTTTGTGCCGCATATCTATCTGTAAAACTTCTTCGGGACACAAAGTCATTCCAGCGGAAATGAAAGACTCCTCGGCGCTCGTCCTCATCTTTCACTTTTGCAATTTGTAACTCATTCGTTACGCCAAAGGACACATCTTTATCCTCTCATGTCAGCATGACTTTAAAACCATGCACAGCAAAGAGCTACCACCATGGAAACGAAGAAGAAGGACATTTCAGGCGAAAAAAAAGAAAACGAACTCCCATGTAATCCTGTTACTGCAAAAGGATAATATTTTCCACTGATTTAAATAAACTCTAAGAGGAGAATTTCATTTGAATGCACTCCGGCTGCCGTAAAACACAAGTCCCCCTCGATGTGTTATGTGTGCCCTTTGATTCAAATATTCAACTCCGGCCCTTTGCTTAATTGTGTTAGAGTGCTTTAATTGCACAATGACAATATTCGTAAGTGAAAAGAAAGAAGGAAAATCGAAATAACTTTCGCAGCAGTTTCGCTCCGCATTTTCAGTGGGGCAGCTTTAATTTACCAGGAAATGAAGAAAAACTGGGCGTTTGAGCTGCGGGGCAGGGGGGGGGGGCAAACGTAAAGGAAAGGACAAATTTCCAAATCCCAGCTAAAGGATTCCCCCGGGAAACAATCTGTATTCTCGTTACATAAACATACTCAGCACTTTCACTCTGGCACACGGATTGCGTCCAACCCATGTGGGTGTGTGTGTTGGGTTGTATATGACCGACCGACGACAACGACGACGGCGTCTTGCAACAGCAATAAAGGGAGTGACACTACTGACACTTTTTCGCCGACATTCTCGTTTAGTATGTGACCGAATGGGTAACGTGCTCCGCTGCCCATTCCCTGGCTAGTGCTGCCAGCACGCCCCTCGTCCATAAAGCTGTAGGTATCCCCCATTCACCCACCGCCGGCCCGGGTATAATACATGAGTTGGTGGCAAATACGTGTCGGAAAGTCGTTGAACAGCTTAAGAAACGACCCGAGGTTGGTATGGCTGGCGCGTTGCAATGTTTGACTGGTTCTTCTTGGACTGTTTTTTTCTTGGGCGTCAAAGTGGGAGCTGGGAGGTAGTAAATTGGTCTACTGCAAGGACGATGGCGATGTCGTTTTTTCTCTGTTTGGCAGACGTACACACATTCAGTTTTGTAATAAAAATGTTCGTCATGACAAAAGGGAGTTCGTTTGATTTTTGTCGAATTTTTTCTTTTCGCCAGCACACGAATGAAGGTTTGCATAAAGTGTTTGGAAAAAAGCAAACGATTTTGGCCGTTTGATTGGGAATGAATGAATGCGAGTTGTGTGCCTAATTTTAGTTTCTGGGCAATTTAGACTTAACCACTTTAAGACCACAAAAGATCGCTGAAGGATATAATTCTTTGACGAAGCGTTACAGATTGTGGCATTGTCAACGACGGAAATCGGAAAAAAATACTATCAGACTGGATCGCTGATTCGCATCACTGTACGCATGGGCCTTAAAGATTTAGCCATCCCGGGCGAGTCATACATTTGGCGGCCTTTTATATAATCAATTGTGTAAGTAATAGGAAAAATTGTATGTCAGTTCGTCACGAAACTTTTAATGACTCTGAGTAGAATGTCAAAATCTATAGGTATTCTGCAATTCGATATCCACTTTTCAAAGTCATTCATATCGATTTTCCTTTCGGACCAAAGACGAAACTTCGAGTCCAGGATTTTCCCCGAGCCCTAAGCCCACAAAATCCAAATCCGAAGTTTGAACGAAATCCGGTCAGCCGTTTAGGCTGTAGGCCTGCGGGATTTCCATTGGGACCACCACAAATCTTTTTCAGATCTAAAGTGAAAAATATTTTTTGTGTTGGGATATAACTCTTCTGCTGTTTGATAAAAATGAATGCGTCGATAGGTGTTGCCTGATTGTCTTCGAGATGTCGAGATGTAGACCTAAAACTTCATCGCACAACAAATCTTCATCAATATCAGATTTAAAGTTGACCGTTAAATGAAAAATAAAAAATGCCGTTCTAGGTTAATAGGTCTTTTCGCTTACTCTTTGGTTTAATATTGGCAATATGTCACATTTCTCTCATTGCGAGAGTATTCGCTCACCGAAATGAAATATAACCAAAAGTGGAACGAAAGCCTTAACTAGAGGCAAGATTAATACTGAGACCCCCAACTAGCAGTTCGTTAGGCGGTCCATCACCTCAGTTTTTTTCGAAAAGTTATTTTTGAAATTCTATTTCACTATGACCTCTTTTGAGAGTCAGGACCACAACTCATAAAATTCGTATTTTTCATTGAGTGCCTGCATGCAATGTCTTTAGTCTTCAGTCAATTAAATGAATTTAAAGGTGCACCTAGCTTAATGGGAGCAGAGTATTTTTGATGTTTTCTGTCAATGTTGGCAATCGTTTCAAAAATGTTGAGAAGGCAAATAAAGGATTGCACTTGCCAGAGAACTGTTTTTCCTCCTGAATTTGGTCGTCTGTGTCCTTTCAAAAACGTTTTAAGTTGGGATAAGACAAGTTGCACAATTGCTTCGAATTTCATATAGATACCTCCCTTTTAGAATAGGTTCCGGTGCCGCCCCTCTTCGGCAGGAATCCGCTTTCTTACTCCTGTTAATCTCCTTTTAATTATTTATCTGTTGTGTTTCAAACGCATATTTAGAAACAATATTCCAAGGACATCTACACTCTCCGATGATGATTTTGGACATAAATTCAAAACCGTCTCTAGTTTAAATCTATAGCCCCTCGCTCGTTAGTACTAAATGCCCCCTCAGAGAACACCTCTGACCAACCAGCATTCAACGATAACAGGCTCACAAGAAGCGTAATCCACTCCGATAACTAATTAAAGTAGCACAAGCACAGAACTGCACCTGCTCTGGGTACAGGTACCTATGTATAAATGGAGAATCACCCATTCAGCAGCAGCCAGGTCAAGATAAATCCCTGCCTCATCATCTGCTGATTCATATCCTTCCAAGTGGTGTTTCAAAATAAATAAATTGAGAAATCCATTATTGAAGTTTTCCTTCCATTTCGGATATGCATGCAGCCAATAAACACAAACGAACCGGCTACCTGGATGATTCCACCTGCACAGATGTAGTCGGTCGGCCTTCAGACGCACCTACAATTGCAGCTCACTATGCATTTTCGAATGCAATCAAATTGGAAAAACGAAGAAATTGAATTTCCTCTTTGACGGAAGTAATTACTTCTCCTGAATAGCTGTGCAAATAATGGGATCGTGTAGAAAGGATATACCTACGTCATTGACTTAACCCCGATGAAATTCGATTGGCTGCCACTATCATTGCCGTCGTTGTCATCGTCCTTGCCCTGGATTATGGTATCTGTCGCTGGCTGCACCAAATTGAATAACTGTGCTCACGTACCAGCAGCGTGTCGCCCATTCGCAAAGGGAACTGTCGAAGCGTGCGGCATATACAGTGCAGTCGGGCATAAGGATAATAAAATATAAAATGCAACACGTTGGCAGCGTCTGGACGGATGGAAATGATGAGGTGGAGTCACAGCTCCTAAGCTTGGTGTAATTTATTTTCTCGAAAGTAAACACATTTTCAAGGCTCCTTCTGTCCTACAGGGCACTCCTTATTGCATTGTTACGCGATGTAAACAAGAAATAGCCACGGACTACGACAGGACATTGCAAGGCTTCGCATTACCAAGACGTTCGCAGGAGAAAAGTCAAGAGAAAGAACCAACTAGACGACAATGACGGTCAAACGAAAGGATCTGTTATTATTTACCTAAGGATGTTTGGTGTTTCCTCCTCTTCTTTCTTCTGAATATCAAACTTGATTATACAGTATAATCAGTTATTTGTCTTGCTGCTGTCTGTTTTCCAGCACCACTCCGTTGCAGACGGCTTACACTATTTTTCTCCTTTGCAAACAAGGAAAGGAACTCCGATTCCGACTCCGGCGCGGGCACACTCTAATCCCCCGCCAGCCAAAAAGCAACACCGCACACTTCAAGAGTCACTAAGGACTTTCGCAAAGACGATAAGAGCAAGAGTACTCGGTGCCGCTTTTCGCCCGTCAAAAGGTATTGAAGGAGCTCGCAGCCAGTTTGGGGTTCGCAAAAAAGCGGAAAAATAAAACCCGAATGCAATCCCAAAAGACCCTGCGAACGTGCCAAAAGGGGCAAACACTTTGCTTTTATTAGAAACGTGCTGTATCTAGATATTTGATAACCGACACACACAAAGGGCGTGTGTGTGTAGGATGTACGTAGATACTCAAAGCGGGAAGTGCATTTTGCGAAAAACCCCCAAGAACTTGTTCAAATAAAATGGGGATTCTGTCTGCACGAATCGATGATATCATTCAAAGTTTAAAAGCACAACAAAGGACTCTGGACCTGGAGTGGGTTTGGGGGATTTTTATTCAAATAGACGAGCAACTGGATATTAGCAGTGATTTTCGCTGATTCTCTTTCACTACCCTCTGAGCGCTGAACGTTATTCTGCGAATTTGTGTAACGCACTTATTGCGTGTCTCCTAACGACTGCAGGACTGGACTTGGGGGGAATCCAATTATGTACCTTGCACTCCCCGAGATGGGGTGCAGTGTGTACAGTGATTAACTGTGAATACAAATAAGAAAATTGTTTATTCGAAGGTATTCATGTATTCAATTCATAAATAAAACTATCCTGGTCATACGTGACAGGTTTTTGCATAGTTAATTGGCCCCGAGCGCCCTGAGGCAATGGCAATTAGTGAGTGAGTGTGCTGATGATAACACCAGCAGTGCTGGACTATGTCCGATTTAATTGTTTAATATGGGGGGTTCGGTGAAGTTCATATTTTGTATTTCCTTATCTATGTTGATTCTGCACGAAGGGTTGTCAGTATAGCTGGGGGAGGGCCTTGCAGTTGATATGTGGACCTGCCGGATTGGAGGTCATTTCTGCTTAACCATATATGCATGGTTTCTATGTGAACTGAGAACGCAATGGGGTGAGTAAGGGAACGTCCTTCCTTAGCTCGAGGCGGTCTAAAATTCCATGCGTTGTCTGAAGTTGAGACCCTTCTTCACTTTCACTTTGAGTTAAAAATTAAAACCCATCTCAGGTGTGAGGTCTTCGAATTTTTCCTACAAAATAGAGCTCAGGATTCAACTAATTTCTTTGATCAATACAGCCAGTAAAATGAGCGTACTTAGTCCATCATTGCATACGTATGCCCTCAAGCTTAATCTATAGCCTATACGAATGGAGGAGGTAGCTTCGCCTTTGACAAGCGCTCGTCGAGTGCCTTTGCTTCGCTGCTGTATCACATGTAAGGAAGCTCGAGTTCACTTCGACATCAATTTTAAACAGCAACATGGACAACACATTCTTTAGGCAGTACCATTACCATCTGCAACTATGTCTGAAAGAGTCGTTTCAGGGATAAAGTTCTGAATTCTAGTAAAAGTGCGTCCATCTCCAAACCGAAAAAAAAAGGTTGCATATACATTGCGTTCCATTGATCGACGATTTTTAAACTTCTGACTCACCGCCAAGGCGATAAAGAGGCACGTTGATCTAAAAGATCTATTGTGCCGAAGACTGCCAGAATATAAAATTAGGCTAGCAGAGTTTCCACTTCCCTAATGTAGCTGATATTGTTTTCAGCAGAGGACTTTTTCAGTTCTTTAGGACTTACTAATTCACGTAAGAAGAACTTCCTTCTAGTACGGGATAGAGCTGGGTATTCGCACAAGATGTGCTCAGCTCTTTCGTCTTCTTCGAGGCATAGCCGGCACTTCGGGGAGTTGACTATATGCATTTTGTTAAGATGATATCGCAGACCGTGGTGACCAGTGAGGTAGCTTACAAGGTTTTTGATATCGTGCCGTCTTAGGTTTGGCATTTCTTTTGAAGGGTAAGATTGCCCTTTTGGCTTGTCTGATGCCTGGGATTTCTTCCCACTGTTTGATACACATTTTGTGTTCTCAGCAGCTTTTTATGGAGGAGTTAATCGCTGATTTGGTGACGGCAAAGAAGAAAGATAGATAAAACTGAGATAGAACATGTTCGATCATTCAAATTTTAAGAAACATTTAGAAACCATGCACGTTGTTTTTTTTTTTTTTTTTTACAATTCTAAATGTGCATTTAGAAGTAGATATTCTTTTCATCCTTCCTCTTTAAATGCTAAACTTCGTCTATATCAATATAGTGATATTAAATTTTCTGCTTGAAAGAGTATATATGGATTTGTTCATGATAAACGTAAAAACTGCTCCCCCAATCAGAATGGATTTCTGAGAAAAACATATGGCATGACAAGGAGCAGTACATGGAAAGAAGTTTAAAATCAAATCAAGAAAAATAAGCGCCGAATCACGAAAAGTTTATCTCATTTTACAGCTTAGCTCAGGATTTACTAATTCACGATTTTTTATTCGCAATTCTAGAAATTGTACAAAGTGGAGATATTGATCCTCAAAAGTCGTGAATCAACACTTCTCAGTGTCAATAATGCGATCGGGCATGAATACATATTGCCATAACCGATCGCAATTTGACACAAATAGTTATCAATTTGATATTATCGTGAATTACCACTTTTCTGTTGCAATTACGATTTCATCCCATAGTAAATTGCAACAGGGGTTGTTACTACTTCAGTAGTTGCAATTTACAAATTCTTAATCGTAAATTGCCACTTATTTTTATCAATTTCCAATTCATATTTTGCAATTTAAGACTTCTCTACGTCAATTTACGTTTCAAATTTACATGTGCGAAATTATTATAATAAAATTTTATTGATTCATCATTCAGTGGTGGAAAATCACGAAATATTATTTGCAATTTGAGATTGTAAAGTGGTGTTTGAGGAATTGACCTATTGAAATAGTGAATTGCGCCAAAAATGTCGTAAATCATCAAAAAACAAAATTTGATATTTTTCGCCGTTTTTAATGTCGAATTACGAATTTTCGTATCAGTTCAAGACTAAATCGTTGTGATTTGCGAAAAATAATAATTCGTGATTTGCAACTCAAAATTTTGCAATTGGTGACCATGCAGTTCTTTCCGTGTATTTAGAATTTTTTGAGATATAGCATTCGTTTAACGTTTCGAACTCGAGATATTAATCAATTTTGACATTACGATTCAAAAAAGTGGGTTGCAACATTCTGTCCGTCTGACTGCCTGTCTGTCCGTCTGTCCGTATGTCCCGAGGTCTACAGCCTAAACCGGTGTCCGGCTTTCGTTCAACTTAGGAGTTGAAGTTTGTGGGCTTACAGTTCGGGGCGTTTTTTTTGCCTGGTAACCTCAATATTAATGGTACTCCCCATACATCATTTTTGTACCAGTTAGATTTGCTCGAAAGCGGCTCTAACGATTTCAACCAAAATTGATATGTAAGCTAGGTGAGGTTAACATGACTGCATACTCAGTTTTTGGCTCAAAAATCAAATGACGGTACTTTGGAAATTTTGGCGTATATCGAAAACGGTCTATACGCTTGTAACAAAAATTGATTTCTAAGGTTTTTGGTCATTTATCACTACTTAAAAGCAAACTTAGTGTTTAGCTATATTATCGCAGTGGATTTTTTTTTTAATTTTTTTTTTTGGAAAAAAAGTAAACTTTTAAAAAAATTTGAGTAAAATTGATTTTCTCAAAATTATTGCGTCCTTCATTTTGAATTCGATTTACCGAAAACGATAATTTTAGAAACTGTTCATATCTCGAAAACGCCATTATCGATTTCGATTAAACTTTAAAATAGAAGTAATGCTTACATCCCGAACAATAACTTGTACTCGGTAGCTTAATAGTTAACTAATAGTATTTTTAAAACAAAACATTGCAATATTTGGTACTGTTTTGGCTGCCAAATTTTACAAAAATCGCTCTAACGATTTTGATCAAAATACAAACTAAAGATAACATCAGCATTTTTAATAAAATCTCTTACTTAGTTTTCCTCAAAACATTCAAATAAATCTTTTTTTTTAGTTAATTCTCAAAAATGACTACCCAAAACCCGATCTCTGTTTATATATGTTTTTAAAACTCAATACCGCACTTTAAAAATGCAACAGCAAAGAAAAACTTATTTTTAGCAAATACATATACCCTTTTACACTTTTTTTCAACCATATTGAATAATGCACCTTAAAATAATTCCAACCACTTGGAGTTTACACAATCATTTGTACCGCAACAAAAGTCCATCGGGATATTCAGTTTACAACTGCTAATGCAAATTCAAAAAACAAATCTCTGAATTCTTTCATATATGTACATAAATATGTAAATATTTCGATCAATCACGAACAGTAGTACTTGCAATCATTAACAACTTAAACCAGCGTCCTTAATCTATTCCGGTTTAAAATAAAATCATGTCCTAACAGATCAAAAAACATAAACTCCTACTGCACTTGTCCTAGTTCCTAGTACTCAAAAATCTTGTAAAGTGTAAGAGCTTATAAAATCGTTTAGTAGGCGCTTATAATTCTCTAACCAGAACTTGCAAAAATTGCCTGTTATTGAGAGCTAAGACTTATTAAAACTCACATTATATATGTACCTGCCTAATGCCATATCGAATGAATAACATAAAAGTTAATTTTATTTAACACTACCTATTCTTACATTTTGCTAGCGCAGTTAGTGTGTTGGACCAATAAGCGAGGGATCCCGGGTTCGAACTCCGTAAAAACCCAAAATTTCAACTTAGGATTTTGTTCACTGCGCCACCTCTCGCGAACGTCTGACAAACATCCGAGAGTATAACTGTCTTGTAAGAGCTTCTTAATTAGCCGTTTGGAATCGGCATAAAATTGTAGATCTCTTTCATTCGTTCCAAAAATGAAAAACTCACACAAAGCGAATGGTTGTAAGAAGTTAGGCCTACGGACCTGTTACGCCAACTATTTTTTTTTATTCATGGTTGCCTCTGAACTTTTTACCTACCTACCAATTGGCTCAACCAAACTTTTGATGAACGAGAAAGTTTCATGCGACCCAGTCGTGCACTTTATTTTAGTGTGTTTCAATGCAAACAATAAAAAAAACTCCAAACGACGTATAATTCCACCCAAGTCAATAAAAAGTACGAAGCGGCATCGCCGTCGCGTCGTCCATTGTCTAAAGTCCTCGCCGACAAGAATTTCATCAAATTTTCTATCACATCTAACGCACAAAAATACCGAACCAATACCCTCCGCCGCTAGTGGATTTGCTCACGAAATCCTTCAACTACACCACGGCACATCCTGCTCCGTCGATGCTGTATCTTCCGCTTAGAGATGGCGAACTAAAACAAGCGTTATGGAAAGTTGTATGCTCTTCCGCATGAAAAATCACAAGCCATTACGAGTATTTTTTATCATTCGCTGTGTGGCAGGAATGCATTTCTTTTTGTCCCGCTACAAAAGCGAGTATCTGTACCCAGTTATCCCGACCGAGTGAGCATTATCCCTGCCGTACTAGAGTAGTTCCAGTATTACATTATTTTCTTTTATGTCGGTCGGTGGGCTTTCCTACAGAGGCAAACGAGAGAAAGGTTTGGGTTAACAATGAGCAGTGAAACAACCAAAATTCATGTCACTGGCCTTAAAGGGGTCGCAATTTATGTAGAGTTTGAAGCTGAGGTTGAAGTGCAACGCCTGCTCGAAAAAGCTTTCCAAAAACCGAACTAATCCCCTTTCGCAAACTGTAAGAGAGAGAGAGAGAGAGAGAGAGAGAGTGAACAAAAAAGCGGCTCTCCAACCAACCAAATGGACCAAATGGAGAAATTCCAAATCCCTTATTGTGTATATGTCCTTGAGCTGCCCCTACTTACGTGCAGCTTATTGTGCTGGTGTGACTCACCCGACGACGGAGGCTGGTGTAGCAACCCTTACCCTATACAGTACTGCAGAGGATTTGATTAAACCAGAAATGCAAAACTTTTGATACTATCAACGTCTACAGTGGCGAATGGCGGCGAGTGGCCAACTATAACCCCACAGCCGCGCCGCCACCTGAGGTCGAAGAAGGTCGGGGGTCGGGTTGAACCAAACCCCCGGTCGGTGAGAGAATAGTGTTCCCGTATACGTCCCCTTGAAAAATTTAATTATTAAAATGAACGATTCCGTAATATGATGCATACTGGGAATTGTGGTTTTGCATCGGGTTTGTTTTGCTCTTCCTGTTTGCTGCTGCTGTTGTTGTTGTTTTTATGCTTTTATGCAATTCTCTCTCTTTTTTATTTGTGCGGTGAAAATATTGTGGCATTCTTATAACGGATACAATTCGAGCTTGGAATTTAATAAATTGGCGGCTGGCTGGTGAGGGCATCGGTGGGTTTTCAGATAATACGAGGCGTTTTAAAAAGTGACGTCCTTGTGTGATTTTTACTTTAACAAAAGGTTTTATTCGCTATATGGACTTTTGTTTTAATGAGGGCGACGTATCAAGGGTAAGCGATGTGGAAAAAGCGTTCGGCTTAATGAGTTGCATAAGGGCTAGACGGGGCGAGTTTTAATTGCGAATTTACGGTAGATATGCATTCATTGATCTTGGCATGTTTCGTCCTCAAAGTTGGTTAGAAACTATTTTTACGACTCAAAACAAGCAAGGAAAATGGACGTGTTGGTTGGGGGGGTATTTACTTGGTTTCGTAAAAATGCTTCATTAGCCTTTTGACATGGAAGTTGGCTTGATAATATTCGGCTAAACTGTTTCCTTTCATCAGCAAAAGAGAAATACCAATAAAACGATTTTGAGTGAACCTAATCAAATAACTGATACACAGTGGATGTTGGAGATGTGGAGGTAGAGGCAGACCTTGCCTAAAGTACAGTGGCCCAAAAGAAGTCATCCCATGTTGTTTGGCTCTCATTTTTTTCTAAATGAAAGACTTCGATTCTGTTTTTTGATTATGTTTACTTGAATCTTTAGAATTTTATTTGTCAAGTCGATGAAATGATATCGGCCGTCACAATTGATTGCCATACGGGCTCGTTTTATGGCATTTTTCATCACTTCGGCGAGAACTTCGGGCGACAGATTCTCACACTCGTGTTGTCCTTGAGAGCTTCTAGGGTTTGGGCTTGTTCACGTAAATACGGGACTTCAAAAAAAACCCCAAAAAAATCTGGAACGGTTTAATCGGGCGATCTTGCGTGCCAGTGTAAATCGCCAAAACGAGAGATGAAGCGATCCGGGAACGCCGCCTTCAGAATATCGGTTGTGGCTCGCGCAGTGTGTGCCGTAGCTCCGTCCTGTTAGAACCACATGTCCTCCAGTCCGAATTCGTCCAATTACGGCAGAAAAAACTCGGGTAACATGGCCCTATAGCGCGCACCTTCCACTGTTGTCGTTTGACCAGCGGCGTTTTCAAAAAAAAAGAAAAAAAAAATGGCCCGATGACTCCTCCAGGGTGAACAGCGCACCATGCAGTAACTTTGAGCGAGTGTAATGGCTTCTCGTGCATTACTCTTGGATTTTCGGTGCCCCAGAAGCGATAGTTTTGCTTGTTCACGTACCCGCTGAGGTGGAAATGAGCCTCATCGCTCATTATGATTTTGGTCGAAAAATCGTCCACTTCGATTTTTCCGCGTTCTTGGGGAGTGTATCGCTCCATGGCTTGTTCACTTGTATTCTACATCTGTCTAGTCCACGAATATCAAAACAGATTTGACATTGGCGGCCATTTGCAAAAATAAGAGCATCTTCCAATTGGGTGATCTCTTTTGGCCCACCTTGTATAACACGCAAGTACAGAGTGGCCTCTGGCCTCTAACTGTAACTTTGAAATCTGGGGCCGAATTACAGCATCCGAGATCAAGTACTGTTGACTGCAATTGCTACTGCTTCGCATGTAAGGTCCGCATAAATCAGTGACTCACTCGTATTTCTCGGTCAACGATGCAGAAGTCGACTCCTGTTGTCAGGTCACCTTCAGTCAAAGCGTCTGTCTTAACGAATTTGTGTCCCACAGTGCACGCCACCACAACGCGCAATCGCAAGTAGAGCTTCCCATTCAAAGGATGTTATTATTTGTGCAACATATCGAGTGAAGGAAGCGCATTTAGACTACAACATCGGGCGTATACACCGACAAAAAGCCTCATTTAGTTTAAGAAGAACCTCTCCACAGCCGCTCAGTAAATCATTGGGCTGAAGTATAACTGGACCGTTCTTCTTCAAATACAGTGCTGCAACAGCCATACCTAACCGCTAATGGAGAGCGTTGTATTGCATTGTTAGCTGATTTTTCAGTTATTATTTTAACTCATATAACAACAATAAGATGGGCAACTTTTGATTCGAACAGAGCGGCGTCATAGATTCCACAGACGGAGATAAATAATCCCTTTGTTGCGTCTTTTATATACCTTTGACGCCTAATTTCGAAAATGCTATTTTGACTTATCCCGTTTGGACTTTTTTTTTGTGCGGCTGTTTGATGTCGAAAGCTGATGTAAGCTATAGATGCCTTTGAGAACCATCAATAGGTATACTTCAGCAAAATGGCCACTATTCAGCCGGAAACAATTTGAAAAGGGATGGGAACTACCGAAAACGAGAGGTTTTCGTCATTCGCTGGCCATAGACACGATTTGAAATTTAAAAAAGAATCAGAACAGGTTTAAGAAAAAACTACTAATGACTTCAAAGCAAGTTCGTTTTTTAAATAATTTTCTAAAACATTCCGGCTTTATTGCCCACCTGCCAGAAGCTCTTATGTCCACTATTTGGAGAGACTAGTGTGGATTGAGGCCCAATACTTTTAGCCGACTATGATAGATAATACAAATTCTAAAACACGATTAATGCAACTCCCAAAGGCATATATAACAGATTTGTAATCCCATTTTAGAGATCTGCACAGATATGCACTTTCCCAATCGGATTACTGCAAAATTTTATATTTACCATTGTTGCCATGAAAAGCACGTTAACATCGCCAATCCTGTTTTTTTATTTGCTTACAATGCAGGGCATATTTTAAAGCCCGATGCCAAATATGATTGCAATTCAATCCCAAGTGCATCACAAACACAAAGAATCACATAAAAAAAAAAAAATACATCACTCGGAAGCAGAAATCCTTTTTTTGCAAAAAAAAAAAATACACGAAATAAAATATCGAAACACTGCAATCCATTATCAGCAGCACTATGCCCGTGATATATGGTCCTGCGAACCCTTTAAGTATGTAATCCTTTGTGTGTGTCAGGCCAATAATAAAACAATCGACACTGTAAGCCAGTAATAGTCTGTTCAAAAATTCCCACCATGCCTTTCCTTTACAGAAAAAACTCTGTTAAAAAAAAAATTTAAAAAAATAAACTTTTCACTATACTCCCCTATAAAAGGATAACGGCGAAAAAGCAAACACACAAAATGAAATAAATTTCCACTGAAATATCCCTGATGATGATTTTGCACTCGTCCTCTTTTAAACCTTTTTTTTTTTTTGTTTTTTTTTTTTTTTTACAGATTGCAAATGAAAATCGAGGCCAGGACACCCTTCAGATGATGATCAACAGCAATGGTATTTAAGGGAAACTCAGGATGACGAATTTGGCCATCAGCTATCGAACGTCCTTGGTGAGAGGATTAACTTGGCATCCCCTGTCCGACATCAGCATAGGATGGCGACTTCTGATGGGCCTGCTCATATTCAACTGTATTGGTGAGTGCGATGGTAAGCGTCAAGAAAAATTCCTTCAACTACTTAATTGCATGCAAAAACGGATGTGTACACAGTGCGGAGGAAGATGTATGCAATTTTAATGACCGAAGCACTGTAGAAAATCCGCCATAAACTTGGCGAACTTTTAACCGAATTTGTTATCTCTTGAAACTTTCTTTCCGATTTGCACAGTGGCAGCCTTTGAGCCAGATTTCGTATTTCCACTGGAGAATGTGACCGTGGCACAGGGGCGTGATGCCACATTTACATGTGTCGTCAATAACCTCGGTGGTTATAGGGTGAGTGGGGATGGAGCTCAAGCCAGGGTATGTATCGGTTTTTCTCTCGCCAAACCTACAGATTCAGAGCACATATAGAGAAAAATGCAAAAAAAAAATTTAAAATACTTTTTTTCCCCTCTTCAAAGTGCACAACCATTTATAAAAATCAAAATATGTATCGCACCCGTTTGCACCAAAACCATATTGGATATTATAAGATGCACCGGAATGTGTGGCACCTCTACTTTCACTAGCACTATAGACCATCTGCAGCCTTACTGATCATAACAGCACCGCAAATAATAAAAAGAAACAATAAAAAAAGTTTTATTTATATTTTTTTAATTTTATTTACCTACAAAAAAAAAAAAAAAAAATAATAATTTTAATGAT
The DNA here is from genome assembly GCA_946477585.1 of Cheilosia urbana. Taxonomy (NCBI): domain Eukaryota; kingdom Metazoa; phylum Arthropoda; class Insecta; order Diptera; family Syrphidae; genus Cheilosia; species Cheilosia urbana. Next base: position 8,051,616 of record OX297854.1, on the reverse strand, counting down.
CTGATAATAATTGTAGATGCACATCATTTGAAAGATTTTTTTAATGAGCACTTGCACTTGCACAATCAAGCACAAAATTAAATTTTCTTCTGGGGTTTAACAACTTTTGACAGTGATTTTGGGTATGGGGCTTTAAATGTTTTATAAGTTTTACAAAATTTAATACTGATACGGTATTTTGTAGTTGTCTCAACAATAATTCATAAGCTCTATAATAGTTATAGGCTACAAGTGTTATTGGAAGTCCCGATAACGGGATCATTTCAAAACAGATATTTGTGAAATATTGGAACAGGTGAAGAATATTTTTTTCGGGTGAATTCTAAATAAAATATGAACAACTGGGCTTCTTTTTTCCTATTAACATTTGTGTTATAAAGAAGTATATAAAAGAAAAGAAAAAGAAACGTTTTTGTAATAAAAACTAGCTGAACACCCGACATAGCTCGGAAAAAAAAACATTTATAAACCTTTATACTTTAAAATGAGCACCGAAAATAGCAGTCCAATTTTGGAAATTTGCTGTGAGGTGAAAACTGAAGGATTTTAAAGGGTCAACATATATTTCTGCACATATCATCTGTAAGATCTAACTATGTTTCAAAGTTATAGGAAGCTGAAGCCTAATAGTCTTCGAGTTATTCCAGAGGAATACCTCATTAATCACAAAAATTGTGCAACAAACTATTGTGCTAAAGTTTTCATTTCTAGAGCTACCAATTTTGTCAAAAAGCAGAAGGTTCCCGAGTTGCCCGAATTAGCATTAAGACTTTTAGGAGCTTAATGTTTCTAATACAGAAAGAGAATAACATCATTTTAGTTTTAGACAAAATTCTAGATCTACAAGGGTAGGGCTCCGCAATATAAGAATCCTGGAAATAAGGCCCCAAAAGTAAAAATTAAATTGAAATGAAACTACAAAATTAATTATAGGTAGGTACCCCATTTTTAACATGAAAGCTAGGCCCAAATAAAATGATATAAAAAATAAGTAAATAAATAAACGGAAGCGCACGCTTTTGAACCATTTCCAAGTCTTTTTCATTATTTGCAGAATTTTGTAAAAATAATTTTCACGCCAACCCAAATTAAACCCAAAAACTGGGGAAAATTTGCATAATGAAATGATGCCCCATTTTTAAAATGGAAATTAGGCCCCAATTAAATGAGGCTTATATTTTTAATCAATGGTTTTTAGCGTTCGAATTTTGCAGTTATTCTAGTACTAACTTTGATGTAAAATGTAAGCTCGCATTGAAAATCGCGCCATTAGTTTATCAATTCTGTTACTCGTTGATTGTTTTCAACGTGAGGCTTACAATTTCATTTAATCAGCTATTCTGTTAGTCGCTTACAATAACGTAAAATGTAAGCTTCACTTTGAAAGCCATCAGCACTGAAAAAGTGAAAACGATAACCAAGCCAAGCCACACTGTCATGTTGCCAGAATTAAATTAAATATTCACCACCATTTATGAAATGTTTCACATTTTCCCAATCGTAAAAAATTATTGTTTCACAATTTTCCCTGCAGAAAGGTGAGAGTTGTTGTTTTGTTGTTTTCTTTTAACATAAAAGAAAAATGTCCAGAAAATCTTGGAATAATGAAAAATGGAAACTAGCAGGTTGCATGCATTTAAATTATTTTCAAAACTAATTATTGGCAAACACATTTCTTTTTTATCACAAAATAGAACAAAGAAATGTAATTGCAACTGTTTTCGTCGAGCTTTTTGTAACTAACTGCAGTTTGTGTTTCTGGATTTTCGCGCTTAAGCCGATGTCATTTACTTCGTTGAAGAATTCCAATTTCATAAAACGCACCATATTACGGGAGCGGTGTTGTTATTTTCGAGCCTCTGGCCGTGAATTTCCGACAGTAAAAACCGTTTAATAAATACTTCATCGGAAGTGTTTGACAAATATTTATGAAATGTTTCTGAAGCAACCGAAAAGATTTCTTAAACATTTAAACATTTAAACATATCTTTCGCTGGTCTGGATACACCTTAATATATCAAGAAAAACTGAAATACTAGTAATTATTGGTAATGGTAATTATTTGTTGCATATTCGAACATAAAATTTTAAATTAGTTTTTAAAAAACAATATCAAAAATAAAATTATGCAAATTTAATTCAAATGGTTACACCTTTGACAAGCAACTGAAATGTCATGTCACATTGACATCATATTGTGACATCACGTTGCGGTGTTTGCAATATGACTGGTGGTAATATGAAGTTTGCCATACTCATACACTATCTGTCGTGTTTTGAAAGCAATTGTTGCCACAACTCAAAAATTAAATTTTTCTATGATCCGTATTGTTTTTTTACGTGATCTGATCGGGATAAGAAAATACGGCTAACATAAAAATGACAATGATTTTCTTTTCTATTAGATGTAATATCCAAACACATGAATTCATTCGGATACCCAAAAATTCTTACGTAGACGTTCGATGGGCTTTTTTGGAAATGAAAATAGGTTTTATTTTTATTTTTAAAGATCTTACGTTTCACAGATTTTTTGTATTTTTCACCTTTTTTTAAGCTTGTCCCTCTTTTTCACCCTTTTCATTCAAAAAGCGGCAAAATTGTGAGTTTTCCCCCTCAATCTGTGCTTCCAACCTTCCAACTGGAAGACAACACTGTCGCGGTGTTGATGTGTAAGGACAAGCCAAAAAATGAGTTGGGATGTGTTCGGTCAGTAAAGAGGTTTGCCCGTAAATCGCACATCTCTAACTTTCGCACTCAAAACCACAGTATGCGTCGCTACTAATCAATGAACTTTAATAAAAGATCTGCAGAAGGAAATAATAAAGTTCCACTCTCGTCGCCATCTTGTAAAGTGAAACAAGTCAACTGCGTACATTAACATCTGCAATGCGACTCTCATCCTTGTCTTAATCCAGGACAGGCTCGGTCTAAATACGAAAGACTTAAATAAATTTAAACGTTTTCTAAAGCTTACCTTAGAACTAGCTTCTTACAACCTTTCGTTTTATGTAAGTTTCTATTTTTGGGACGAATAGAACCTAAGATCCCTCGGGCAGTAGTCCATCAGCACGTTTATCACTGAGCTTGTGCATGTAACCATTGAAAATCCCCGAAAACCACCTCTTCAATCAATTTAAACAAAATAACGCACGATCTATTCCAAGTTCAAAAGTAACATTGAAATATTGAGACCACGAACTCATCGAAGGACCGAAAAACGATTAATCCCGCGTCGAGACTAAAGAAATAAAAATCTATCGATAACCAGAATTCAATCGAACAACTAAACACACAATATCGAGCGCAAAAACCACCAAAATGCGTGCCTAAACGCCACCACTACCGCAGGCAATGAAACACATTCGAAAAGCAAACGTTTTCCCGAAAAACCCCCTCTTCGACCAATATAATAATTTGCGAAAAAAGGATAACGATTGCGGATGCCCTCCCACTCTCTGTTCAGATAACAATTTCACCAAATGAATATAAATTCACTTGTGTATCGAATTTCCTCGCGGAAACAAATTCAGCCAGCATCAACATCAGCATTCCATCGGCCCACTCTGCACTATGTATGTCGGCTCCTGTATAGCACGCAAAAGGATATCAGAACTCGCAGTTATCGCATTGAATGGCGGGGTGTGTGCACACCGTATACGAACTGATCAGGATTCCGTACGGAGCACGAATTCGACAATGACAGCAACTGCGACGAACAGTGCTCACTTAATCACAATAATGTGTTTGCCTCGAAATTTATTTGAATATATATACGTGAATACCTGAGTCTGGCGCGGAGTGGGTGGCATAAATTGTACATCTTCCCTGGCATCAGGATTCAGGACTGTGCAGTACACTCGACTGAAATATTCTTATTTCGTTTGGCAAAAATAGGCACGAGGACAGCGGCGCGCTTAGAATATAGACACAGTGGGCGAGTGTACACACACGCACAACAACAACTGTTGACACTGGCAGGACGAATTCACTCGAAATCAGTCGAAATCAGTGTTGCGGTTAGAATCGAACAACAGCCAAAATAGTACGTGACAGTTGTGAACCACATATTAGGAGCTCCTCTTACCTAGTGCGGTGGAGTTTAGTCTGGCCGAAGTATGAGGCGTAACAGTTCATAAGCTTACCAGTGAACGGCGTCGCAGTCGCAGGGATTATTGGTAGGTACAGTTTGTGACACGAAATTAGGGTAAGGGTTTTTTGCAAGATTGAAGGACTTTTTAAAGCCTGAAAATACTACGTTATAGTCGAAAATTATTTCATTCTATCATACTCGTGGCTGTGCGATAGTCAACTGTGACCTGCATTGGGCGCCAGTTTGAAAGTGGAAACAGTTTATTGGTTTATGCAATTGCTTGTGACCCGAGCGGGTCTCTCACAAAGAAAGAAATTACGACAAAGGAGATGGCAAGGAAGACGTTGTTAGTCGGTGGTCTTTAAAAATCAAAAGCATTGGGCGCCAGTTTAGAATTAAGTTTAAAAATGTATTTTTGTATATCACAGTGAACCACGACAATTACAACACGATGCTTTAATAGAAACCACATGAGATGGTACTCGTATAGGTCTTGAAGAGGCTCCTAGGTTCCTGTGTCCAGGATGTAAGAGACAAACAGACATGCAGACGAGCTGTCGTATACAACTTGAGCTGAGATTTATTGAAACTGATTTAAGGGGCACAGAAAAAATGTTAATTTCCAATATTTTCAACAGCAATGTTTAATTCAATTCCAAACTGAAGCTAGCTTAAGCTAAGTAACTTAAATTTTGTCAAAGACCTCATTATTGAACTGATAAGTGATTCTTTCCGAATTGGACCTGCAGACGCTGTTTAAATAACTCCTTTAACCGGAATTATTACATTTTTCAAGAAATGGTAACTTAAAAAAAGTATCTCCCTCATTGGGCGCCAGTTAGCATGTGGTGCGAAAATGAAGCGATAATTCAGCAATAGTGTGAGAATGCAAGAAGAGAGGTAGTATATTTGCTAAATAACTCAACTAATTTAACACACGTAGCCAGCTTAGGTCCCTTTTTTTAATTTGGTTACACTTTGGGGTAGTAGCGTTCGCAGTATTCATTTTGGGGGTGGCTGAGACTTAATTTGTGATGAAATATTTGCCAATTAAATCCATGAAAGATTTTTTCACAACTCTCTGAGCTGTAGCTAGAAGTCTAAAAGAAGGAGGTGCTCAAGCCTATAGGCCGCCCTCCTGCGTGCGCCATTGCCTTTGCGACAAAAATTTGGCACAATTTAAAAGTTTTCATCGTAGCTGAGAATGACATGGACACTTCCTAATTCGAATATAAAGCCTCAGTTATAAACAAAGCTTTATTTATTGCATACTTTAAGAGCGCATCGCATAGATAAAATATGACTACACCGATTCTAGTCTTTGATTTCAGGTAGGTATAGGATTCACCGCCGTCGAACAAAGCTCTAATAATTCTAGCCACAAAACAGAAACATATATGTATCCATAGTTCTGAAGCAGATGGTGACGGCCTGCATTGGGCGCCAGCTTATTTTAAAGTGATAAGAATTTGAAGATCACAAGGATGGGTAAATATCCATAATTGGGATCTACTCCCTCTGTCTGTGTAGTGCAAACAATCCAAAACTATCCGAGTTCACAAATAAAAATTCAGTCAACAAATCCGCTTTAACGTCAATTCACACCAGCATTTTCCAATCTAATCGCCATCCCCAACCAGTTATAGGCAAATGCCATACAACACTATACCAAATGCTACTGACGTTCACTGTGAAATAATCAGTGCATTTGCAAAGGCAGATCCTACTAATGCCGGCCACCAGCAATAACCAGCCGAAAAGGACATCTATACTGCAACGCAAACTGAGTGTCATGCAAAACGTTTCGAAAATTGAATTCGTAGGGAAAACTGTATCTGCTTAGAGATAACTCCCTGATGGAGGCGTAAATACTGGCCGAATGTGTTAAGCTGAGGAAATGAAAATTCAATGCAGGACACACGTACGAACAATGGACGGCCTCGATAAATGAATTTCCATCGTTCGTATCGAACGGAAAACGCCAGATTTTGGTCAATTGTTAAATGACTGTTCAATGTCCTGCGTGTATGCCATGTGAAATTAAGTGACACATGTTTGCAAATTAAACAATGTCCTTAGCAAATTTAACACGCCAATAAAGTTGGTGTACTTTTTTTATCGAAAATTACCAACATGTTCGCATACTCCTTTCATATATGGGTACGGTGTGGTGTATGTGGACGGTTGTGGCCTTATGGAGTGAGAACTGCCAGAAGGAGTCAACAGCTAACATTCTGCCGCATACCTTGCAGTATAATGGAACAAACTAACTTTTCGTTAACCGAAAACAACAAAGCAAAATTTTGTTTTGCATTTTTTATGCTTGTGCAAACACACATACCTATATTATATCCTGCGCAAATAAATTTCATGGTCACAAAGCGTACGAGTATATGGTACATGTAAGTACAATGTGGCATAATGAAGGAAGCAAGCCACTTGTGTCTCATTGTGCACTGTGGTGGTTGTACGATTTTTTGTTGGCAATCGTCTCAAATGAACTTTACGATCGTTTTAGGACTAAATTAATGCGAATTTTCGGACATTTGCAGTTTTGCGCTTTTAATGAGATAAATTCCATGATATACTGCACCAGAGCACAGAAAATGCAGTAGAATTGTTCCTGAAGTAAGCAAAGTTGACAATAGCTACGATGGAAGATTGTGGTTGGATTTGGGTGTGCATGTCCAGTAACATCTGCCATTTATACGAGCGGAATATTTATGGCTTTGAGAGGTCGTTGGAGTATTTTATTCGAATAATGGATGTCGTTCTGGAATTGTATTTTTTTTTGTTTTGTTCATTTCTTGAGAAGGGAATGTTCACACATGTGCAACGAGTTGAAAGATGTGCGCTTGACAAACGTTTGCCAGTATTACTCTCTTCAGAAAATCGTTGAGATTGGGGCCAGTGACTATAGATAAAATATTAAATGTAGTGCAGGCTAGAATGTACTATACCTTGAGCCGTTTTCTTTTTACTTCTCAATTATGAAAGTTATTTTAAATATAATAAATCATATTAACTTACTAGTTATTCTCAGTGATTATTAGATATGGTAGTAACGATTAACAAGTGAACCGCACTCTCAAAGCTGGATTGTCTAAAGTAGATATGATATATGCAACACCCCAATTCCCAATACCCTGTGAAGCCTCTTCAGCACCGAGGCCGCGGGACAATAGGTTTTTGCTTGGTAAACGAATTACCCAATTTTCAAGATACGAAATATTGTCCAGAATGACTTGAAGACGAAAAAACTTTGTGTATCCGTCTAGTAGAAAAGAACATTTTTGTAATTTTTGATGCAGAGCTTACATGTTCGTCACTCACCAGCCCGTCAGCCCCAAAAATCCGCCACTTGATCCGAGCAAAGGCAGGACAGCTACAGAGGAAGTGTTCCGCTGTATCGTCGTTCTCTCCACAAGCAGGACAGATGGTGGTGACGCTCAAGTCCAAAACATTTAAGTGTTTGACAAAAGCTTGGTTGCCCGAAAGGATGCCCACAAGTAGTCTGCAGTCGATTCTCCTGAGAGACAGAAGGAAAGACGCTGACCTTATGCAGATGTCCGGACGCAGTCGCTTGGTCTGCCTGCCTACACCCAGCACAGCCACGTCACCGACACTCGTTTTCGTGGATGACCTAACCACCGATGTAGGCAAAATATCTGACTTCATCGGAGATCGGAATAGTGACACCTTTTAACACAAGTTGAGTCAATTTGGGGGTTAGTTTCCTCACAAAAAAGGGGAGAACAAATTTTGAAGTCTGTGGGAACACTGTATCTTAATCCCGTTTTAGTGCACCGAAAACCACAATTATGACGCACTAAAAATTTACTTTTCGGAACAAATTTGGCAAAAAAGTGAAGACTCGGTAATACTTTTAGTTGACACAATCATATTAAGAGGCTAAATATATTTTTTGGCCACCAACTTCGGCCGATTTGCCGTTACTTTGCCCACAAGCTATATTTTTACGGAGTGTCCTCGTTTTTGTGCGCTAGTATTGATTCGCAGTGGAAAAAACAATGAGTTGGAATTTGGGTTTTTGCGGGATTCGAACTCTACCCCTCGCTTAGTAGTCCAACACACTAAGCCACTGTGCCTACAACAAGTGAATAAGTGTACTTTTGTTCAAAATAAAGGGTTTTCCAATAAGAGTTGTTATTTTGCTATTTAAAGAAAAATACCATTTTTTGAGATAAATGATCGGATATTTATTTCATAATAAAGAGAAAGGTATGCCGTTAATAATGAAAAACAACATCAGCCAAATGGCCACCACGAGCACGCATACAGGACCATATCCTTTCACAATAACACCTCTTATTGAATAACCCTTTATTTATGAAAAATTAAGACTGTAGATTGGTTGCAAGAAAATAAAAACATTTTGAGCAAACTTTCATCAGTTATTTAACAAAAATGAACACGCATGAGATCGAATGCTGATATTCAAAAGCGTAAAATATACAAACATGTTTGTCCTAATGTGTTTCTAGTATACAAAACATCTCATTTAGATGGTTTTATGAACCGAACTAATTATATTAATGGCCTTTTCAAAATATATAATAACCAACCAATAGCATTCAGTTATGTTAAAATGTGGTATTCCCGAACTCTATCACATTCCCCACAATTGGCAGCGGTTGGCAGCATTGATTTTATATTTTTTGCATGTTTTTGCAAGTGACACGGATTCCAAATTGAAATGAACACTGAAAGAAATACAAAATGGCGTATTTGAAAAAAGAAAAAAAAAAAAAAAAAAATTGAGGGGCCAGCGGTAAGAGGATTGTGATTTGTGTGTTGGGGGTCCCAGTATTGTCTCTGGACTTAACGAAGGGTGAATTTCTGGATGTAAATCACCGCATATAATATTTTCCCACAAACGATGAATACACAAAGCACATGGTTGCTGATTTACACAATAGAATGAGACAACAAGAATATCCCTTGCATATATTTGGGATAAGCGATTTTTGTTCATCATACCGATTGTTTAAGTGGTCGAAATTTATTTTTAGTTGGCGAAATATTGTTTGGTTGAGTACCTATTACTATAACAGACAATTCTTCTTATTAAAATAACTTTGAAGGTTAATATCTAGCCAATTCAACTTAAAGTTTTGCTAAATAATGAATTATTCTAATAATAAATAAACCAAAATAAATAAATAAATAAATATTTATTAAAAGGAAATTTATTAAAGAAAATATAATTTTAATTAAATTTAAATAGAAGGGAATAACATGCTGCATCTTAAGAATCTTGCAGGTTAAGTAGAGAAAACGCGTGATACTAATTGAAGGTCATTCAGAATAAATGCAATTTCTAATACCAAAAATTCAATTTAATTTAAGAAAAATGCAGGTTTATTCCCGATTGATGGAATAAGCAATTATTTTGGGCGCCTGTTCTTAATATATACCTATAGTTGTGGATCCATAAGTTTACCCTTTTCATTATGTGATGCTTATTATTCCTCCATAAACTTCTGCTACTAAAAATGTGGTCACTGAAAATGTGTTAGCCACTGATAAATAATTATTCCCACGTTTTTATTGTTAAATATTATTTTCTCCAGCAATTATTTCAGAAAGAAGCCCATTCTCAAGGGAGACAAGCGCATAATTCCACTCATAGTTGAAATATTTCCCCACAATCTACTCAATTCATTGCGAAAAGTTGTTAAATAAAATTTCCCGATATAAATTAACAAAAAATTCATCACTGCAATCTGCACAGCATTTAATCTTAAGTTTAGACTAAGCGCACTGAGTAAAAACCGAAACAAACTTTGCACCAAATTTTCTATATATTCACTTATGCATGCTAACTGTTGTGTAGTTTGAAATGTATTATTTTCGCACATTACCAGCACAAAATTCCACCAAAGTTCACAGTTCTTTCCATCCAACCATCGATTTGCTTTCACATAAATCTCTCTCAAAAAGAGTAAAACCATTCATAATGAAATTTCTAATCAAATGACTGTTTTTTGTTTCTTCCCCTAAAATTATCCTCCCATCGATCATTACAAAAAAAAAAAAAAAAAACAACCCAAATCCTTTCCAATGAAACCTCACTGACAAATCCAAATCCCATTACTGCGCTCTCACCACACCACCATGATGTCAATATAATCAACCCGTATGGTGAACGCGCTGGACGCTATCTACCCTCGGACATGTGATATTCTAAAACTAAAACCCTAAATGATGACACCACCACTGCCATGATGACCACGCTGATTTTCCGTTGCTGTTCGTCGTGATGATGATAATGATGACGACGACCAACACAATGGCGCCCAACGTTGGGATAACAAAAACTCCGATTGATGGGGCTCCATCGACGTCATCGCATCAAAATGCAATTTCAACTCGTCCTAAACCCTAAATATCCTGCTGTTGTATTTTTTTTTGTTTCCTCCTTTTTGCGTTTGATTTATTTATTTTTCGGTATATCTCGCTGCAACACACACTGTATTCGCAATTTAGGTGGCATGGATAAAGGCTGACGCCAAAGCGATTCTAGCCATTCACGAGCATGTTATAACGAACAATGATCGATTAACTGTCACACATAATGACTTCAATACATGGACACTGGTAATACGAAATGTCAAAATGGAGGACGCCGGCCAGTATATGTGTCAAGTGAACACGGATCCGATGAAAATGCAAGTAATTATCACCCGACGACAGTTTTTAGTTTTTTGTTTGTTGTTTTTCTATCCTTTATAGAGAGAATTTGCATCTTGAATGGCGAAAGGGTGAATAGGCGATTGTGTGTGTGTGTGTGTGTGTGTTCACAAACGAAGTTAGCTTACAATGAAAACTTTAGTTAACCCCTGTCGATTGTGACTGCGATAGCGCTAGAGACAATGACTCGACTGCTGGAGTGTCTGAACTAGATGCATGAGTTGCCCTCGTGTTGGAAGTTTCAAAGTGACACAAGCTAATCGAAATATTAATGGGTTTATGCAGTGAGATTTTGATGGAAAAGGGACTCAAGTTCATGCAACCCGATGTGATGGATGAGATACCTTCGAGTAGATTGCGTATAGTTCGTTGAATTGTGGAAGTTTTGTTCTAAACAAAAAGAACAACAAAGTATCTGTTGAAATTATTTTAAAAATTATGCAGTCGATATATCCTTGGGCGGCCATTTGGATTGGTGTCCTCAGTTTGCACTAAGTGCTCAATTAGTTAGAGTACTTATTACTTATTATTATTATTATTACTTATTTAACTTACTTACTTATTTAACAGTTCTTCCGATCAATTCTTCATTTTGAAAACTGTTGGGCGCCAGTTAAAACAGCTGTTCTGATTTTAGGAGTCCTGTTAACCCCTTTTGTTTACAACGCCTTCTTCTTGTGATTAAAGAAGAACGGTTGGTATTGTTTTTACCCGACTGGACACAGGGAAGATTATGTTTTTCGCGCTTATCCTATGTAAGTTCCTACGTGACGTCCTGTGGCCTAAATAAATTGACCATTTTTAAAGAGTGAGGTGTCACTATATTCGTATTCTTTCCCGGAGTGTCATGGACTAAAAAGATACAAAAAAAGTTAGTTTAAAAAATCAGAAAACCCGACTGACTGTAAACAAAAAAAGCTAATAAAAATATGAACAAGAAAGGACACATTCAACTCAAAAGACGATCTTCTGTACCGCACCAACTAGATTGAATTGCAAGATCCCGTCAGCAATATACAGATTTATATTTTTATAGAGGCAACTTATGTATAGACCAATCATATTGAGCGATGGGCACAGCTCGCTTCTGCATTTAAAGTGTCCAGCCTCCCACTCATTTCTAAGAGCTTGTAAACGAATTGCACCTCAAACAGACTTGCCTCGTCAAAATCTAAATTCCCAGAGATTTTCACTTCGATTTAAATGATCTCTTTTAAGCGAAGTTAATTTCTCTTTAGCTCTATGTCATAATATTGGACTAGCTGTTGAAGTTAACACACATATTCGGCGTTTTAAGCGGAATCAAGAAATATGACTTCTGTCCCAACAGAACCTAAATTGCAAATTATGCCTCCTTCTTAGCCTCCATCATAGCAGTCATAGACTCAAGAGACTTCCCGTTGTCAAAATTCTACTTCCGCAATTGCAAGTCCTCAAATAAAACCGTTCGCAATTAAACCCATCACCAATCACTCCTTTGTGACCTCTTTGGCGCGCATCTCTTTCGAATTACTGCCGTCCAATCAATCACTCTGACAGGCAACACAAACAACACCATCGTCATCCATAAATTTCTCTTAATAGCCAATAAAACTCTCAACCACCATTCACAAGTTTAAATTCGTGACAATTCCAACTGTCAACGCGATCCACTTAAGAATATTTATAAACAAATGTCCCCTCTGCCTATGTTTACTGTGCCTGTTATGTTGGCCCCCAAGAGGAGACACCCAACTCGAATGATAACAGTACGGTACCAAAAAAGAAAAACACCCCAAAGGCAAGTGAAAATTCAATAAATAAAAAAATATACCTATCCCCCCTCTTCAACAGTTTTTGTTTTTTTTTTTTGAAAGTAACTACTATTTGAATTCGATTCATTTTTTGTTGCCTTCTTTCATTTCTCCCCCTCATTTACTGCTGTCATCATCGCGTGCCTGCCTGAATGCAACAACATTGTCAAACAAACGATTGTTAACAAAAAATAAATCAATTGACAAACGGAATATAAAAACGGGCCCAAAACATCAAAGACAGCACGCCTTGAGGTTGTGATACCACCCGATATTGTGAATGAGGAAACTTCCAGCGATATGATGGTACCGGAGGGTGGCTCCGCCAAGCTGGTGTGTCGTGCACGAGGACACCCCAAGCCGAAAATAACGTGGCGTCGTGAAGATGGCAGGGAAATCATTGCACGCAATGGCGCCCATCAAAAGACGAAGGGTAAGTAAAGTTGTTGGCTGCCATTTATATACTTTCTTTTACATTTCACTTTGGGCAGATAAAACTAAGTTGACTTGTCACCGGATTTCGACAAAATGAACGTTAGTTGCAAATATGAAGTTGTGACTTCAAGGTGAATGGTACCACGTCGTTGTATAGGCACTTAAATGGATGTTATAAGGCAATTATTACCAAATTTGGCAAAATATTTAGGCAAAAATCAGCTTGCAGGAGCCTTTTACCTTTGAAAGATCGCACTTCGGAAGTTGCCTTGTGCAGCTCTTTCAAATATGATATTGGAAAAAAATCATAGCTGGTTAACCCAATAATTTCTGACAGCAAGAAGCTTCCGTTTTGGAGCAAAAAGAGATCTTCAATGTCAGCTTACACCTCGAATCATTTTTCTGGAGATTCCATACCTTAAATAGCACTTTAGAGCTCGTCTACATTATACGCTACCAAGGGCAACGTCAATAAATAGATAATGGCTGTCGCTTTCGAAATTCGGTGTAAATTTTAAGGTCAACTGTGAAGAGCATATAGCTGCCTACCTTTTTCGAGCTTAAGCTGATTGACGGTCCGGCTTTTGACCTAACGCATTTGGGTTTCATACATAATAGGGAATAGCTGACAGATTTTCTTAAGCCTTGTTTTACTCTTGGGAGACTTAAGTCTTTTTTTAGAACATTACAAGTTCTAAAGAAAATCCATTGGCGCACACTCCCATTCCCACAAGTTTAAGAGACGAATTTGTGCATTCCCTCTGCCAGATATTTTGCTGCAGCTTTTAAAAATCGTATTAACCAAGCCCGCAGATTTGTTGGGTTGAAGTTTTGTAGAGCTTTTTGTGCGCAAATTCCAAGTACCAATTGCGACTTTTACTCTATTTTACCTCGTTCGTTTTTGACTAAAGTCAACCCTCAAAGGCTGAAGTTGTTCTTCGAACTTTTTGGTAAAATTATCCAACGTCCTGAAAACGCTCACCTTTCGATGGGCAAATATTTGATGATTTTTTCAAACCAGAAGAAGCTATATATATATAATTCAGAAAGCATAAGAATGCCTCAATTAATCGGGGCTACAAAGAGGTCCTGAGCCAGAAGCTCTCACTGTGCATTCACCAATTGCGAAGCCATGATAAGTAGAAGAGGTACCGCCACACCATTGAAATGAGAACTAAAACTTCTATAGGATACCAGTTTATCAGTCAGCAGAGTATAAGAGCCTTTGGTATGATTAGGTAATCTGAGCCCATTGAAAAGAGGCGCACACTTAATAGATCGGGAGAGGGGAGGACTGTTGGTGTCTGTCGTACACCTTCCGCAGTCTCCAAATTTGGTAAAAATTCTCAAGTCTGGCGATCAAAACATCATCAGGGGATTTTAACTTAAAACATCAAGCCCACTAATCTTGTAACTGCCCGTAAAAATCACTAGATGTCAAGTTGAGCTCGAACTTGTTACTTTCTGTTGAAGAATTGTACCTGGCTTGATGAAAATTACTTGCATTTTAAGAACTTACCTTTCAAGCTGTTCTGTTATTAGCCCCAGAAGATTTAACACAAAAGCTGACCATCTTTATGTAAATTTAAAGTCTGTTAAAGAATTACACCCGCCTTGTTAAAAATTACTCGCATTTCAAGTAGGCACATACCTTTCAAGCTGTTCTGTTACTAGCCCCAGAAGATTTAACATTAAAGCTGACCACCTTTCTGTAAATTTAAAGTCTGGACCGCCTTTACTTTACAAATGAAGCTTTGTCATCGCAGTGCAGGGAAATGAATAGCTGCATTCAAGGAGCCCTTACCGCTTTTACTAAACAAGTATCAGGGAAATAAAGATATATCGGGCGCAGAGAGCAAGCCTCCTGTAAATAAAGAAGCAGTTCGCCGTTCAGGATTGAAAGAAGCTATGACATTAGCCGTATTTTATTATCAGCCATGATCTATATAGATCATCGATTTACATGTAATTACAACAACAACACATGATCCTGCTTCTCATCGAGATCATGAAGGATGATCTAAAAATTATTTCTACTATTTCTCGCTGCGTTGTTTGGCGCTGTTTGTTTCATTTTTATATGTTGGTGTGCCTGTAAACGATAGCCAAGCCACACGTTGCCAGACTAAAATATTCAGCAACATTCAGAACAAGCAATCAACAAGCATATTTTTCACATGCGAATAAATTTCCCGTCCGTATTTCGAGCAAAATATTTCATAAACATTTAAGTAAATGTTTCATAACCATTTATTAACAAAAAATGTTTATGAAATATTTCGCATTTTCTCAATCGTAAATAATTATTGTTTAACAAGTTTTCCTGTAGAAAGGTGAGAGTTGTTTTTTGTTGTCTTCTTTTGTTATAAAATACGAATTTCCAAAAAATCTTGGAAAAATGAAAAATGGAAACTAGCAGGCTGTATAAATTTAAATTATTTTCAAAGCTGATTATTGGGAAACACATTTCTTTTTTATCACAAAATAGTTCAAAGAAATAATGTAATTGCAACAATTTTCGTCGATTTTTTTGTAACTAACTTCAGTTTGTTCATTTGGGTTTTCGTGTTTAAACCGCTGTCATTTACTTCGTCTTAGAATTCCAATTACCGACGAGAAGTGCAAACTGCGGTAAGATTTTCATTACCTACATTTCGAACTGATTGTAAACCATTTCCTTTTAAAAACAAAACGCACCGTATAAGGTATAACGGAAGCGGTGTTGTTGTTTTCGAGCCCCTGGCCATGATAACAATTAAAAACATTTTCATAAATATTTAATAAATACTTCATCGGCGTTTTCAACGGCAAAAACATTTCCGAAATGTTTGACAAAAAAATGTTTCTGAACAAATCTTTCGCTGGTCTGGATACACATTAATAAGCCAAGAAAAACCCAAATATGAACTAGCCGCGAAATATTGTTTATTTGTTGCATATTTCAACATAAAATTTTAAATTAGTTTTTAAAAAACAATATCGAAAATCAAAACTACTCAAATTTGACTCAAATGGTAACACCTTCGACAAGCAAGTGAAATGTCATGTCCATTGAAATCATGTTGTGACGTCACGCTGCACCGAATGTTTGCAATATGGCTGGTGGCAGTATGAAGTTTGTCTTTACTTTGCACCGAATGCTTGCAATATGGCCCGGTGGCAAAATGAGGTTTGCCATACTCATAGCAACTGTAGCCACAACTTAAAAATAAAATTCTTCAATGATCCGTATTGTTTTATTATCGTGATCTGATCCGGATCAGATCACGCTGATAATAAAATACGGCTATTATATACTAAATACCTAAACAAAAGTGGGCCGCTATCTCCGATGGCGTCTTCTAACCGCAGTGATCCTATTTTGATGATGATTTATTGCCAAAGTCAGGTTTTGTAATTCTGGACTGCAATTATCTCCTGTATATCTCCAAAATTCGGGGAAAACTTCACAATGAACTTACTTCCAAGTAAGTACAGACTTTCTCAAAATGACATCGTCGCAGAGATCAAGCGAAGAATCACTCTGGGATGTCATTCTTTGTTGTAGGACTGCATCTAAGAAGAAAGGCCTTCTCATACAGAATCAGAGAGATATTGTAAAAGACCCTAGTCAATTCAGTTCTTCTGTATAGCGCAGAAGCTGTGACCTTGTCAAAAGCGAAAAAGACCTCTCTGGGGCAGTTATTAGAAAATGATTTTTGGGCCGACCAGTCCAATTTGTACCGATTAGGAGATTCAGCGACTTTGTGAGTCTTGCAGCGACGTTTACCTAGTGGAAAAAGCTTGAAAAACAGCTGCTGAGACTGCTAGCTCACTTGTAGCAAGCCTTTTTCATCTTTCTTTTATTCGAAATGATGGAATCGTGTGCTATCCACTATGCAAATTATCCTCTGTCCTTCGAGTAGGCTTCCTTTAACATAACTTAGGCCCATTTGCTGATACTACACATATAGCGATTTAAGTTCCCCATAAAATCTTATGTGACAGTTTATGACATAGAAAAAGTAGCCCATATGGTTTTTAGAATTCTATATCCTTAAGCTGGAATACCTCTCCCGCCACATAGACCCCCTTACTTCCTTAATAAAATTGCCTATAAGCCCGTTAATTTTAACCCTCCTCTGTCACTCTGCTGTCAGATGATAAGCGTTACGTTTAAGTGAATTTCCTTTCGTCAGCCTGATTGAATATTACATTGCTAAACAAAGTATCCTTCTTTTTCTCTTTTCCTTTCTCTCTTTTCATGTTCTCAACAATATTGACTGACTTGCGACTGAACACGACAATTTGAAAGCTTTGGCAGTTGAGGGTGAAATGCTGACGCTGTCAAAAGTCACGCGATCGGAAATGGGCGCGTACCTGTGCATAGCATCGAATGGAGTGCCCCCATCAGTGAGTAAACGCATGAAGCTACAGGTCCACTGTGAGTATATTAAACCATTTAACCATAAAGCATAAATCCAAAAGTACCCTTTGCCGAGAGTGGGGTTTTCCTTCCATCTACCGCTACTTGACTTGAGAGGGACGAAGACGAACCACTTGGCATCCACTCAAGTAGCTGCACTACTAGGTGTATGTTTGGGTTCTTAATAAATTTCACCACAGACCACCACCGGTAACGGATCGAACATACACACTCGACTTCCAATTGTATGCATCCTATGTGTCGGTCTTCTTCGTCGTCGCATCCGATGGAACACGCTATGCTCGTTTATTGACAGCACCAGTAGTTTCCTTCTTTATTTCCGCTTTAGAATAGAAATGGGTATTGGTGATGTGTTGCGGGTGGGGGCGGCAGTTGTCTGTATGTATGGTTGGAGCTAGCGTGAAATCGTGTGGCTTGTGGCTGAGTGGGTGGTGGACAGGTGGTGGCATTGTGTGCCAGAGATTTCCACCGATTGTTCAAGCATGCTTTGGGGGAAGTAAGTCAACATATATGCTATATGGTTATGAGTATGAGTATGGAAGAGGACACCTGTAGATAAAAATTCAATATCCTGTGTTTTTCTATTTTCTTGCGATTTTTCCTCCTTTTCCACAAGGATGTATAGACACACTCGAGAAGTCAAGTGACTCCTTTGTCGCGTGTGTGTGTTTGTGATATCAATCCATTTATCTATTTGCGGCGACAAGCTTTGGTTGCGGGTATTAATTTTCATTTGCCGATGATTTCAGTTTTAAAACGGAGACTTCTTTGCGGCGAATAAGTGAGTTTGTTTGTGATGTGTGCGTGGTTCTTGTGAAGTAAAGTGAATTGCTATGATTCTGAGGACCAGTTGAGATGAATCTCGTCAACGGAAGTAAAGATGTCATCAATGTGATTGGATTGACAATTCTCATGTTGATAATAATAGAAATCATTTGCTGAAATGTCGTACCTACAGTTATTTTGCGCTGTGGTATGTTGGTTTTCAAAAAAGATCTCCTGAGTGTTTCTTGTGCTCGAAAGGGTTTCATTTGCTGCGGGTTACATTCTCATGATAGATTTATTTAATATCCGTTATAGTTACGACTCTCATAAGGTGTGTCGCTTTTGTAATTTTTTTGAAAGGTTTTTTCACTCAGAAAAAAAAAAAAACATTGCTAACCGAAGAATTTTAAGGTTTTAACAAAAAATTGTTAGCTAAAAGTATTCGCTTTAACGATTGTTTTTTGTACAACAAGAAGTCGTTCTTAAGTTTTCAAGAATCAAGTTAACAATCTAAGAATAATATGTGTAACTACTTTAAAATTAATAAAATATACGACTAAGAAACTTTAAAAATAACTTTATTGCTTAGCAAGTTGCGCTTCACGTCTTTACTATATGAACTCGCAAATCGTAATGCCGTGCAGGGTGCAGCACACATCTCCTTGTGGATATTATAAGATTGTAGTGTCGTCTCTTATCTACCTCAGCGTCTCGCTCTCTGATGTAAACTATTTTCTCACATCACTGCCAACAATTTCTTTCCCAAAATAAACAGCTTTGATAATTGGGTTAACAAATGAAAGTTGTTGGCATTGCAATATTTTTTTTTTCTGAGTGATGTGTTTGTGATTTACATATGTTCCTATATTAAAATTTCCCGGACAGATACTTAAGAATTATATTTCTTGTAGGTAGGTAGGTATTGACGGTTCAGCTGTGAGCCCAAGTAGTACTATGATGTGTCATTTTGTTACCACGACTCGTGTGACCTAGTTTGTGATGATTGTTAAGGGTGTGATGCATTCGGTGCCTATATCCAACCTGTCTAGCTAAGGAAACGAATTATGTCTAACATGCCTTTAAACGAAATGTGGCTAAGGTCGTCGAAAAAATCTCATTTATATTCCCGAAACTAAAGCAATACAGGCCAAGTTTGGCTGCATGGTCTCCAATTGGCCAATGCCCCGTGATTATTGCCGTGACTCTGGTGATATCTGGGCGGGTTCTGTTTAGCAGGTTCCTTGTTTTATTTTGATCGTGTGCAGGCCATATATTCCTTGATATGACGCAATTGGTCAAACCCCTCCAATGGAGATCATCTTTCTGCAGGAAATGTGAATGAATTTGTCCCTTGAACATGGACCCTTGCCGCGAGTGAGCTGTGTAAAGCTGACCCCCGCCTGGCCAGCTCATGTGCACTTTCGTTACTTATGCCTTGGTATCCAGAGAAGAGTAACAAAGAAACGTTCGCCCGGAAGGGCAAGCTCGTTCCGGCACTCATACACCAACTTAGAAGATATGGTAGCCGAATTGATCGCTTTGATGGCGGCTTGGCTATCTATAAGGATAGGAATATTTTGTTTGTGCATTGTATCACGCCCTACCTGCGTGCAAGCTTCTCGGATAGCCATAGTAATTCCGCCTGGAAGACGCTGGCAAAATCCGGCAAGCGATATGATACTGGAATATCTTCGGTGATTCTGAGTAGACCGCGGCCCCCACACCACAGTTCATCTAAGATCTGCACTATTGCACTACTACTTCGTTCATCTTCCACTGAGCTCTGGAAGAAAAACTTACCTGGAAGCATTTTTTTTTAAATTAAGTTGGGGTGTGATGTAGTCGGTTGGAAACGTGACCATGCCGTTTGTTAAAGAGTCAAAAATGTTGCTATGGCCAAATGACCTTGCACTCCAGCACCCAGACTCCCTGAGTCTTATAGCGCTGCAAAGTGGAATATATTTGGGTTGTAGATCAAAAGCTCCCGGGTTCTGTAATATTATCGCTGCATCCGGGAAAGTGTGTATTAATTAGGAGTTCTTCTCTGGGCAGGATTTGGTCCTACCTCCATCTGACTTTCGTAGAAAGAAAGGGTTCCTTGGACAGAATTTTACTAAGCCTCGCGGAGTCTTTAAGGGCAGTGAGTTTTTGTAAGCAAGTTATTATTTTTTCTGGTTGTATACTATTTAACGTTCAATTACCTAAGTGAACACACCCTTGACTAAACACGAAAGTACAAATATTTGTCACAAATAGTTTTATTCCTAATTCCCTAAGGCGGACAAAAAAATCTATTACTCAGCTTCGTGTTGACTTCCAACCTTTCTCTTTCTGTTGATTTTTGTATTGTTTGTTAATTTTTAATAATAAATTTAATTTTTGATTGTAAGTTAATTTTTAATTAAAAATTTAATTAAATCTTAACTATTGCGCAACTTAAACAAACCTTGTAAAAACAAGAGTTTTCAATCAACGGTTTTGTTAAATACAAAAAGATGCTTCATAAATTTTAAATCATGGACAATGTGTCGGGAGTGGGTCGAAGTGTTGTTTTCGAAATTCTGCTTTACAAAGTTCTTTCTTTTTGCATAAAAATTCGGCTTTTTTTAAGTTCTGCCTTAGTAAATTCAGATTTTCAAATATAAAGAAAATAAAATCGGCTTATACTGATTCTTTTCCCAAAAAACAAAAGATGTAAGTTTTGAATTGGCTATACGCGAGGCAGCCTGCAGACTTGCCTTGTTGGCGATAAACGGTAATGCTATCGCCCTCTACATAGACAGTCAGGCAGCTATAAAAGATCTGAATACACCAACAACCAGATCAAAGTTGGTAAAACAATGCCGGGAATCTCTCAATGAGATTGCGGACAGATGTTCAGTAACCCTGTGCTGGGTTCCAGGTCAGAGTGATATTCCGGGCAACTGCAAAGCGGATGAACTAGCCAGACAAGGAAGCAACCTTCACTCAAACAACAATAGTGAACCGCACGCTCCTATGCAATCTATCAAATTCCTCCTATTCAAAGAGGCAATAAAGGCTGCAAATAATAGGTGGAACAGCATTAACACCTGCGTCATATCCAAGCAAATCTGGCCAAAACTAGACGCTAAAAGGACTCAAAGACTTCTCTCTGTAGGCAGAAACAGAATCAGCTCCGTTGTGGGGAAATAAACAGGACACTGCTTAATAGGTAGGCACGCCCGTAGACTGAGTACACCCTACAATGACTTTTGCAGGAGCTGCATGGATCAGGAGGAGGAAGAAACCGTTCTTTATTTTCTCTGCAACTGTCCAGCCCTTGCAAATTTGCGCAAAACAAACTTAGGAGACTACTTCTTCGATGACCTCAGTGACTTGTCTAGCATAGACATACGCTGTATTAGCAAATACATTACAAAGACCAAATGGCTTCAATAATCTTCTACATATCATCCATTCTCTCTTAGACGGGCTGTCTGTGGATTGCTACCGAGGGGTAGATTGTTTCGGTCACCCCTTTCGTACATCCGAAACAAACCGTCACTCGGTCAAACTCACCTTTTGTCCAAGCTGCAATACCCCCGCAACATGCATTTGTAGGCTGATTGCTGCAATCGCCACAAATACCGCGCTTTTTGCTGCATCCGCCCTATTCGATAAGTTGCCAGAGGACACAAGCGAGGGTTGTACTGATACGGTCACCACTCGCCTATCCGAAGGCATACTGTCGACCGGTCACCTACTCCTTGACCAGCCTTAACAAATCTCCCAAGTAAGGTACTTAATGAAAGGGCCGATTTATTAATCACCAGGGGCGCACCCGGCTACGCCATCATGACGAGACGTTATAGGACTACAAGCGAAGGGTACACTGTTTCGGTTTACCCGGCGCTTGTATCCGAAGACATATCGTCCAGTTAGTTATCCCCAGTCTCTCCCTTCAAGGAGTTGTCTGAGGATTACAGGCGAGGGGACAACTGTTTCGGTCACCCCTCCCCTATCCGAGGATAAACTGCCCCAACTCTCTACACGATACGAAAGAATTGTTTTTTAGACAAAGAAGACAAAAAACAGGCACAAAGATAGCAATACGCCCAGTAGTATGTCCGGACACTCTGGCCTTAGCCCCCCCCCCCCCTCCATTCCCTTAACTCATGTGGTTTCACAAAGAGCCGAAATTATATACGGCCTAAGTGTGTCTTTCTAGACAGCCACCTTACCTAACCTAACCTAAGTATTGAAAGATTAAAAGCTAAACAAAAATTAAATAAAAAAATAAAGAATCAAAATTAAATTAAATATTGAAAAACGTTAAAATAAAAACACAGTACATATATTTATATTAAAAACAAAAATGCGAAAATTTCTCTCGTTGCTTATAGAAGATCTCTCAGCCAGACCCTATCCATTGTCTTTGAGTTGTTTAAGTCTATAAGATTGGATTCGCCATGCTTGCATGGTTTGGTAAATTATAAGAAACGACGACTCTGGCAACTCTCATTCGGTGGAGGTGGATTTTTTGTATTATTTCGACTTTTTTTTTGTCTTTTTCCATTACCTCGGTTATCAATGTCATAGAAAGTCATAGCCTCTGGGCGGCTGTTTTGAGGAACTGCCTTTCAGTTTTGGGAGTCGGCTTAAGATGCAAGCTAGCTCCTAGGAAGAAGGAAGTACGACGCGTTGAACAGCATACATACTAGTTGCATGTGGAGGTGCAAAATATATTTTTTTTTAAATCTATGGAAAGCATCTGAAGAGACCCGTGGCCTTTTACAATCCAGTGCCCATGTTCTGCTTACTCATGCGACCCCCTTTACTGACAACAGTAGACAACTTAGTTCTAAACAAAATCACTACCAATACCTGAAAATTTAAACAATTATTTTATTTTAAATATTTACATTCATGTTTTCTCTTTGGTTCAGTTCTTAGCAACGTCTGCAGTCCGACTTTTGTTGGTGTATTAGTCTAGGGCAGGAAATTATTTTTTTAGGGAGCATTTTGTTACAACTTCAGTAATATTTCCCCGACCCATTCCCCGCACATCGCATCATTATTACTGCAACACACTTCCCCATTGTAAAACACTTTCATAGGCCCCTTCAAACTCGATTATTGCCAACGAACAACCATCGAACATATGCACCTTTTAATTGCGCCAACACAAGGAGTCATGCACCAAGAGTATGTCCCTTGTCCGACAAGTCGAAACATCTGTTAACCTCTGTCCGTACATACATCAAGGAGAAGTACATATATCCTCCTTCCACCATCGACACACTTCACATCGCACGTGCTTCAGTGACAAGCAGCATCAGCTCCAACCCCCGACCCCAATGTCGACTTTCCGATTGTCGTCGCCTGTAATTTGAAATTAATTTTCCACAACAATTTTATATTGTTTTCGAATTTCCATCAACATCACCACACTCAAGTGTCCATCTGCACGAAAGGCGAAACAAAACCAATAAACCCGAACCAGACCACCATCATCAGCATCATCATCCCCCTCCAGTACGTCTTGGTCGGACACCAATAAACCAACATGCTGTTACAGTCCAAAAATCACTGCCCGCAATCTTTTATGTACACTCTCTGTGTGCTGCAGAATTTTTCTATTCTCGTTTATTCTTGGACTATCCCCGCTGCCAGTTTCCCGTTGCCCGTTGAAGCAACCGAAACTAGAGTAAGTAATCCATTTTCAATTAAAAACCCATCAGACCGCAGATTTGCCAAACTTCAATGTGTATCCTTCCGAGCGCAGTGTTTGACCCTAACATACATATCCGTCGACAGTATACAACAAAAAACAAACAAAAAAGGAAATGGGAAGATAGAAAAATCGGAAAAATCGAATAACAACGAAGATAAGAGTGATCTGGCTGCTGAACTATCCCGCATATCCCTTAACTCTCGATGTAGTTGATTTAATATCCTTCTGGCTATCCTTCCTGGCTTTCCCTCCCGTGCAGCCTTACTCTCTGATTGAAACAGTCCGCCATCGAAAAGGATTGTGATGTATTTTGTTATTTGCTCAACAAGGATGTTGTTATTTTTTATCATTTTCATTTTCAGTTCATCCTCTGGTGCAAGTGCCCAACCAGTTGGTGGGCGCCCCCGTTCTTACAGATGTCACACTAATTTGCAATGTCGAGGCATCACCAAAGGCGATAAATTATTGGCAACGGGAAAACGGTCAGTATCAAAGTAAAGTAAATTTTCTTTCTCTTGCACACAAATACACACGCACACGTTCACAGTCACAGTAGAAGGCAACAGCAGTGGCAACTATGGCAACTGGCAACTGGCAAAACTGGAACCGTGCTGTGGTTGTCCAAATTTTCCATTGTGCCTCGCGTTGAGCGGAAACTTTTTTTTTTTTTTTGTAAATAGATGGCAATCGAAAGTTCGTCGACAATACGTGCGACGGATATATTGATATTGGAAGAAATCCTTCGACACATAAAACGAATTGAAGTCGTTGTCCACCTATCACATGGAGGTCCTTGTTTTTTTTTTTTTTTTTGCTGCTGCTGGTGCCCCAATCCACTGTTGATCTCTATGTGTCCTGTTTGGTTTGAAATGCGATTATTTTTATTGGCATTCAAGTGACAGACAGAGTGATAGAGGTGACAGCTGGAGTATTAGATACGTGACAAGTCACAGATAGAGGTGGGGGCGGGCGCGACTGGACAACAACATAACATCCTGCTTTGTTTGCTCTTTTTCTTCTTGTGCTTCTTTCCCATCAGGTGAGATGATAATTGCCGGTGAGAGATACCATCTGGCGGAGAAGGAGAACTCGATATATGCCATCGAGATGGTGTTGCACATAAAACGTTTGCAGACCACTGATTTCGGTGGTTACAAGTGTATCTCGAAGAACAGTATCGGCGATACGGAGGGTACCATTCGACTTTATGGCAAGTATTTGGATTTTCTTTCGTGGGAATTTTCTTTCTTTTTTTTCCCTTTTTGCCAAATCACTTAATCGTTCAGTTGAATTGAAATTCGATTTTTGATTTGGTTTTGTTCGTTGTAGAAATGGAACGACCCAAGGGAAAATCGCAAAAGGACGATGAGGCTAATGAAGTTGCGGTAAGTTAGAGAAAGGATCTCATTTTGTGGAGTAATTATGGGGGCGTTTGAACTCGAATGCAATTAGGGGATTCCTTTTTTTATTCATCTTCTCAGAGGGATGGCATTCGAATTAATTCCGAAGGAGGAGTTAAATCTTTTGCTTTGTTCTTTGGGTGATTTTTTAAATTAAATGCTACCGGTTAGGGGGCATTTGGTTTCGCAGAATTAACACGAGATTACGGAGATTTGTCATAGGTCCGGTGACAGTTCTGAACTTTGGGATTGTTGTTGAACAGTGTGATTAACAGATAAACATTGGTGCAAAAATTTTCTTTTATATCTTTCCACAAATGCTCAGAACTTCAAAGGGTCCTTTTCCGCAGTATAATTTTACAGTGTTATTGCTCTGGGTTTGAATCAAAGACTTTTCAGAAAGAAGCGGTCTTTCCAATCACTCTATATACCCTGGCTTTCGAAGGCGACTTTTCTATTTGGACTGTTCTGACAAGGACCGTGACAATCTATAGCTCGTAGACCAAAACTAACAGGAACAATTTTGTCCTTAAAATTACCAAGTATAGCTTCGTCAAAGGAAAAACGATTTACTTCATCTCTTAAGGCATTTTTTTGATTTATGTTACATTCCTGAGTTAAAATAGAAAGTCCGCAAGTGCCATCCAAGGTATAGTTTTTGATGGGAGGCCTTATCCGACTCGCCGATAGTATGCCTCAAAATATGTACGATTTTTCTGGTGAGTTACTTACAAAATATAACTCCTAACAGCAAATTAACCATTCCTTCGACTAGAACATTTAAACACATTTTCACAAAAAAGACCTGAGGCCAGATTCTGTAAGGCGAAACGTTCAAACGTTTTCGTGCGTACGAAGAAATTTGCTTGTGTACCACAGGGCAAACTATTCGTGCGCACGAAAATGTTTGATCGTTTCTGTAAGGCGAAACGTTCAAACGTTTTCGTGCGCACGAAGAAATTTGCTTGTGTACCACAGGGCAAACCATTCGTGCGCACGAAAACGTTTGATCGTTTCGCCTTACAGAATCTGACCCCTGAAGTGCCATCACAGCCTTTTAAAGTAAAAAAAGGTGGACTAAATATGAAAAAGAGGGTTCAAACTTGAATTTTCGTTCGGTGCCTCCTCAGAGCTATTGTTAGAACCTATTCATAGATCGTTAAAAATTGTTTGCAGTTGTTCGCACAGTAGAGGATCTTGTGTGCAAAGTCATCTGCTTCACAGAAAAAGCTTGTTATAATGATAATGATAACTTTTTCTCTTTTTATCAAGAGGTCTTAAATTAGGACTTCATTAAAGACCATTGGTTGGGGAAACTTTTTGTTGCACACTCATTCCTAATCCAAAACAAAACCGCCCTCTATTTCTGCAGAAAAACGAAGCAATCCTCAATGAGAATCGTCGAGAAGACGGATCACGTAATCAAAATGGACGCCTCTACAAGGAACGTGGCGATTCCAGCCCCTACAATAGTTGTACGCAAAATGCTCAACGAACAATAAGCAAACTTCTTCTAGCATCCTTAATAATTCTTCTGCTACACTCAAGTTTTTGCATAAGTCAGTGGCGAAACTTATAGCTTCAAAGTAAATAGAATCATTTTACCAATAAAATTAAAAAAAAAAAAAAAATAACTATAAATTATATCTACATATAAAATATGTAATAAATAAAGAGAAATAATTAAATGTTACCTCGTTAGATACTATTTAAATTTATAAACAAAATGCGTCTATCAACGTGAAGTGCATACTTATTTCTGTTTCAAAACAAAAAAAGTTTTAAAGTTTTATTTTTGTAGATAAATCATTGAATGAACATCAAATTTAAATTATAAACAAACTACTATAAGCTAAAGTAAAATTAATTGCGGCTTTAAAATGATACTAAAAGGAAATTTTATAATTCATTGAAGACGAGAATAAAATATGGAAATTGCTAACAGTTAACCAAGTCTAATGCTCGTTATTTTCATTTGGAGTCTTAAATTGTGTAAAATCAAAGTTAGAAGTAGGTAATTTTTGTATTTTTTCTTTTTTCTTTTGTAAATAAATGTACAAATTAAATCCAGAAGTACTGTAAATAGATTGAAAGAAAAATACATAAAATACATAACATGACATTTACAAATAAACTGCCACTTGAACAGCAAAGAAGGAAAATTTCCCCAACATTCTAGATTGCGTTTTGGTTCCACTTTTTTGTTTCCAAATAAATTTGTTGTGTGTATAAAATAGAAACTAACTTAAATCGTAGCCTAATTCGGTAGAGTATTCTTAAGTCAGTTGCAAAGAAAAAAAAAAAAAAAATACAATACCGCGTTGAATAATTTTAAATAAAATGTGCCAAAAATCCCGGTTTAAAAGTGCTGCCAATATTATGAACATTTATATTTATTTCCCTTTTTATATCCTAACTCAAATTGGCGGCACTTTTAAGCTTCAAAATTAAAAGCAAAACTCAATATACGTACCAAATACAAATTAAAAAAAAAAAACATATATATAAATATAAAATATTGTAAACTGTAATACAAGGCATTCGGAAAACAAAAACTATATTGTATCGTTAGAGATAAATAAAAAAAAATAAATTGTTTTTACAAATGAAAAAGAAAAAAAAACTGAAGAAACTATATAAAAAATAGAGCATAATTGATTAAAGCTAGAAATTAAATTTAATGTCTATAAATTACTAAAAGAAGCAGAAAACGAAAATAGAAATTAACCAGGTTAATTTCGTCATTTGTAAATATTATTTATATCAAAATAAAAATACATGTATTGTAAAAAATAAAATACCTAAATGAAAAATATAAAAAAAAGCAAAATTACATAAAATGGGTTTTTATTTGCTGCGGAAATTATCAATATCGTGTATACTTTGGATAAAGGAGTGACATCTTGGAACGTCAAGTCTTTTCAACATGAAAAGATGAAGTGGTAAAAAAAAACAATAAACACACATATGAATTTTTTATGGTCAATTACATGAAACCCGCCGGTATAAATTTTGACATCTACAAGACAACTGTCACAGATAAGAATTGCAAAAATTAACTATGGTTTTACGTACTGGTTTTTATTATCGGCGCTAGCGAGGTATTCATCGGAATTTCAGAATTAATTAAAAAGAATAACGAGTTTGTTGGAGTTTGTTATTGTCGTTTCTTTTTGTCATGGAAACACAATAGGGGTATTCACGAATCACGATCCGGTGCAACTTTTTTTCTCAATACAACAACAATATATACTGAGAAAATTTTCGCTACACTTTTGCACTTTATCTTTACCCTGACCCCATTGTAACCGAAAAATACAACAGAGTAGCCTTATAAAGTTGACAGTTCGCTAAATTGTTAATTGCGTTTGCAGCTATAGGAAAAAATAAAGAGAATGGAAAACAAAAATAAGTGCCACCGAAGGGAAAATCATAATTTTCAATATGTAATATTAATTAATTAACATAATTTTGTCTCCATTATCTTCCAATAAACATTGAATCGTTTTTCTTTTTCGATTTTTAAAAGTTGTTTTTTTTTTCAGAACAAATGTCCATTGTCAAATTGGATCTGTCATTTGTTTCAGTTTTGCTATAGATGAGAAAAAGTGTGTTCACGATCTGATAACAAAAAAACTTTCGCAATTTTACTAGGTCTATTACAATTAATCGTGAATACCCCTAATTTTAAACAATAAATAAGAAAAATTTCATGAATAAATTATTTTTGTTGTATTGCTTATACTTATTAACATTTCACTTTATCAAATAAATTACTACGAATACTACGATTAATTATTGACGGAGGATATCGAAAAAAAAAAAAACTTATGAAACTGTCAAAAAAGGAAGCCGAAAACAAGCTACATCGCACTGCAACGCAAAAAGTTGGCAATTTCAATCAAAGGCGATCGATCAAACGTTATCCATTATGGAGGCCCTACTGGGATTCCGGAAGAGTTCAGATGCAAAACTATTAATCTTGAACGTCACAGATGCAAAACTATTACACTTGTACGTCACAGTCGCAGCCATAAAGGATAAGTACCTATTCTTTTTAAAGCACTTAACAGACTTTTAGCGGACTTTTGTCCATTTTTGAAAGTTGGGTGTTAAAAATTAAAGTAGCGGGATGTTTAATTATCATTTTTGCTTTGCAATTACTTCATGCGGCTACATTGGAGAGCTTACAAATAAACTTAACATGGCAGAAGTCGCATTCCCAAACGTTTGCGCTACATTTATATAGTTGAAGAATAATCGAAAAAGGGTTAAAAAATTATAGTAAGCCAGAACGCATTTAGGGAACTATAGCAGCGCTCACATCTCCAATGTGGTTAATGGCGCTGGAAATTTTACAATGGAGCCTGTCTTTCCATCAGGTTGATGGGTTAATGAAGGGCTGATTTTTCTAACATTGTAAACACAGTAAAGTCATAAGCGGCACACGATAATCCGCTAAAAGAAATATACCCCCAAAGATACCGTAGCTTGATCCAAAAGGTTCGATAAACAAAAAAAGGAAAATAGGAAATTCGATCTGATTTCGTCGAGCGTCATCGATTTCGAAGCCGAAAAGTTATTGTATAGCTATCACGCCACCGAATGGCAACAGCTGAGTGCCTTTTGCGAGACAATAGGCTAAGAAGTTATCTTCGCAAGTCGCACTCAATCAAAACCACGAAGTTCATTCTTATGTCACATATAAAGTTTGTCAGAAAAGACCATACCAGAAATGAGTGTAGGAGGGGTCTCTATACCCAAACAAAGTGCGAGTGAGTGCGTATAGTGTCCTATGCTTCGATCAAAAGTCGTCTTGAAAAAAGGCAATAAGCTGTTACATCTACCTATGTGAGAATTGAGCCTGAAACCTAGCGTTACCAGACGTCCCAATTTACCCGAAATTACAACGAAAATTCCCGATAGGTGTGAGTGCGTACATCTCAACCTTATTAACGTAGACATATCAGCTGGCAGCTTTATTTTTTTGTTGACATTTCAGGATTATTTGTAAATAAATTCGTTTCGAAATTTGTGGTATTCCAATTCAATTTCAAAAAGATTTAAATTAATTGGACTAAACTACCAGAAGTCGCGCAGTCCAAATCAAAAGAAACACATTTAAAATTCAATAGCAACAGGTAAGCTTACCGTCACAACATGTTTCAACATTTACAAACTTTAAACTTTCACCAGTTTGCCCGCGCCTTTAAGCGTTTGCCTCCTCTACACAACCCTAACCTACAAAAAGGTATTTTAATATTTAATACCCACCACGCTTCAGTCTATTAGGGAGCTCACTCCGACATACATATATCTAAATGAACCAACTCTCTAACAAAAAGGACACCTCTCACCCGTCCCTTGAATTCGTAATAACTGACCTAGCCAGCAGCCATGACCACCACGGTCACCACCGGTAATGGGCCAATTAATTGGGGGTAAAATTGCATTTAACATGCAAGGGAAGTATGCACACACAGAGACACATTCATCCAGTACCATCCCACTTCCCATCACCCAACTTGAAGTCAATCTCTTGAAGGTAGCCGTCCCTTACACCCCTTCTGACAAGCTGGCTTGCTGACCGGGTGATAATCTTCACTAAAACCGAAAATCGATTCGATTTCCGCTACTCTCATGGTGTGAGTGGTTGCTCAGGCTGATATACGTACATTCCCGTTCCTGTGCCTGTGCCTGTGCACACGTTCTGCTCCCGGAACCCATTTAGACTGAACGCTCCATTAACACCTAACAACCTCACAATACACATTTCAAAGTGAGAGTCGGCCAGTGGCTGGGGTCGAGCGCCGAGGTAGGTCGGTTATCGGAGTAGGCAGGAATGCATTTATATTGCCCGAGTGGAAAAGTTCTTCTCTCCTCGCGTTCTCGGAGCCCGTTGGCCGATTCGATTGAGTGCGACTTTATGCGATACATATATCCATTTAGCCAGCCACTTCTCATTCACTCAAGGGTAGAACAATCCAAAGCAGCGAACGACGACGAGGAGGCAGGAGATGTCCTCGCTCTCGTGCGAACGCATAACCATCGTGTTGTCGTACCATGTTGAGTTTGGGGGTGGTGAGGGGTGTGCGTGGGATGTTAGATACTCGTACAATAATATCCGATTGAACTTTGGTAACAATAATCCTCATCAACGAGTATCGGTTTGGATTAATAGAGAGCGGGGTCGGAATACCAAAGGAGCACTCATGTATATAAATGGTGAGGAAGGTCACATTCGAGAGGATAATGCAAAAGCAGCAGCATGGGGCGTTGTGTGTTTGCATAGATGCAGTTCGCAGTTGGTTGAATGAGAGTTGGGTTCGGTGGGTCATTCAGAGACAAAAACCAAATGGCTTTCAGGAGTGTTTTTGTTAAGTATATCGTTTGGATAGTTATTTTTTTTAGCAAAATATCAGCACCCTTTCATTTGATTTCCATAGCTTTTCATAGCTATGTAGTAATTTATAGTATATAGTAGAATGATGGTCGTGACGGGTCACTTAGGGTCCACCTTTCCGATTTTCCTCCTAAAAAATACGAAGACAAGAGCTAAATAGAATCATCACTTGGCTTTAAGAGCACTGAGCAGTAATCACATAAGTAGTGACAGCACCCACAAGATTAACGAAGTGTTCTAAATGCCTTATGTAGCTGATTTACTTTGCTGAACTAAAATCAAGTCATTTTTCTTTATAATTTTACTATCAAATCCAATTTCATAAAATTTTTGATACATCTACTTATATGAAATAAATAATTTTTTTAAATTCTAGTACTGGAAGATGGGTCCAAGGCATATAATTGCTATTTTGCTTCTTTGCTTTTTATCAAATTATGTTTTTATATTATCTAGTAGGAAGAAGTCTAATACTAAAAGCAGTTACAGTGCTGGAAGATTTTTAGTAGACGAAGACATGCTCCACCTAATTGGAACTCGGCTTTAAAGCCACTGGGCAGAAATCACATAGTTTCAACACCCGCAATTACCTTCGTAACGATTTTTTTTAAGCAAAAGTTTGAAGTCCTAGACATATTGTACCAAAATGAAATATCAAGCGGTGGATACCCTAATTGTTAGCTAAAAAAAAGTAAATCTTGCCTCGAGCTTCACATTGCCTGATAAAAAAAATGGGTATATGGAGTAATTTACTTCAAATATTGCATTATCATTTTAGACTCACAATAGTTTATTATAATTTAACTTGAGTTGGAAAATATATTCTTATATGTATACTAGCTGACCCGTGCTCGCCTTGCTTCGCCAGACTTCCACTTCTCAGATTTAAAACAAAACAATTAGCGTTATACAAAAAGATCCTTACCCGAAAAAAGAGAAGAAAAACTGTCAGTAATGCGAGAAACAGATTAACACAGCGACTTTGAAAGCAACAGCAACAGCGAATTTAGGATTAGCTCCATTAACTTAACTAACTTCTAACTTCTATTATTCCCTCTTAATTTCATTTACATTCCACTTGTTATTGTCAGTTGTTACAATTTATACCCCATCCCTCTCAATCCCATAACCCATATGCACCACACTCGTTCACTTACTACTCAAACACAAACATCCTCAAGTTCAAATTAAAAAAAAAAAAAACAGAAAGCAAAACATAAAGCAAAAAAGGTGCAATTGCACAAACAGGTTTTGGTATGCACATGAATCACTATGAAATCAGAATCACTATAACGCATTTTAAATCACAATTACAACTGAGTGTGACTCCCTCTCAATCTCAATTACAGACCTATCTCTCTCAATCCCATGTTCCATGCATCTCATTTACTCTACTACTCAACTCATTATTCATTAATGCGAGAAACAGATTAACACAGCAACAGCAACAGCAACTTTGACAGAACTTTAGAACCAATGTATTTGAATTACTTTGAACATAATTATTAGCACAGCAACATCGACAGCGACATCAACGTTGGAGCCAATCCTAAATTCGCTGTTGCTGTTGCTGTCGCTGTGTTAATCTGTTTCTCGCATTAATCTGTTTATCACAACACAAAGCCTAAAAGCAAAAGGTGCATAAAAAAAGAGAAAGAAAAAGCGCACCGCAGAAAGTGTACAGAGAGAGAAACAGGTTTTGCCGCACACACACACAAAATTTCCTCCACTCAACGCTGGAAAAATCCAACGATCTAGCTTCAATCGAACATTCAGCTTTTTTCAATTGTATTAAGTTTATAGTTTATTGCTTATTGTTCGACTTCAGGATAACCTACAAAGATGATTTATATCTTAAAATCTTTGTACATAATTGAACTTTGTATTAAAAAAAATCCCATTTCATTTGGATGAGTGATTCCGAAGCTAGGAGCTAGAAGGCATCCGAGAATTACAACTTTTCTTAGATATCAGCTTATATTTCCACTTCCGGACAGCGAATAATGGTAAAACATATCCTATGTTCAAATCTGAACAATTTCCTATGCAACTGTGTAAACCGAAATCAAATTCGTGCAGTACTTTTTGAATCTATTCTTAGCCACAGATTACAGCCGGAAAAAAAGTTACAGTTTTATTATAGTAAGGATCATATACCCCACCGAGAGAAAAATACTCCAGTCAAAAATATTTATGCCTTCATAGTCATTGATTGAGGGTCTTAGCTTATGGATAATCAATATAAAGGGTCCGCCATCTAACGTTTTTTGTTTCAACTAGTGCTTATTTCGCTAATGGTAACACTTAGCTCATGTCTGATTTGACAGATAATTAGTTTTATCCTGCCGCTGAACGAATATGGTTGTGTATACGCTTGAACAACGCTGGGAAATATTGCGACATTACTTTGAAAATCATGGTAATGTTGCAGAATGTGTGCGAAAATCGCGTACGGATTTTGGAAGAAGAGAAGCACCGTCAGCTCCGTATGTTCGTTATCTTGTGTATAAAGTGAAAGAAACTGGCATCCTCATCGATTAACCAAAGCGTGAAAAGCCAAAAACAGTGCGTACACCCGAGAAAAGTGCTGCTGTTGCAGAAAGTGTGCGTGAAGCGCCATCAACATCAATGCACCATCGTTCTCAACAATTGAACATTTCGGAGACATCATTGAGACGAATTTTGCATAAAGACCTTGGTATGATGCCATACAAAGTCCAATTGGCTCAGATGTTGAAGCCAACTGACCATCCAATGCGTTTTCGCTTCGCTAAGTGGGCCTGCGATCGACTTGGAGAAGATACCGATTTTGCCAAAAAAATCATCTTTTCAGATGAAGCTCTACTGCATGGCCAGCCGAGGCAGCCATTTGAATGAAATTATTTTCCATTATTAACCGGAAGGATTGTACTTTCAAACAAAAAGTGAAATTTGAGAAAATATTCAGTGGTTTTTCTCTATAGCATTTTCAAAAAAAAAAAAAAAAAAAAAAATTATTTGGCGGACCCTTTATTTGGCTTTAGCATGGCATTCACTCGTTGGCTTTCCGACTTCTAAATGCTGAGCTATACAAAAGATGTTCGCACTTTGTATTTTACGACAGCAGTTACTTATATTTTTTTGTTGCAAGCCTGATCACATTAACTTACTATACATCCTCATTTCAAGCTCACGAAACATACTGTACTAAAGAAAACTGAAATCAAACACAGCACTACTTGTCCTTCTGATGAGGTGGCAACGGTTTGACGTCCCTTAAATGCATCGCATAAAACACTAATGTTGATTGGATTTTGGTGTCTTTATGCTCACAAGCCCAGAGTTCAACATGAAGCACTCTCCTCTAGCGCATACATATCTACAGAACATGAGACAAAAGTACGTGTTTGTTTTATTTTTCCCAGTTTTATCCTTTGAAACCCGGCTCTGTGTATATGACTCTAAAATGGAGAAGGTCGGAATGAATTAAAGGGGTGCCCCATTGATAGCAGGGGAGAGAATATGCAGGGCACCAACCATGCCGGGGATACATTAATATTTCAAAGGAATTCATATTTGCCCCACTAAAATAAAAATTTCTCATAAAAAAACAAAAAAAAAAAAAAAAAATATTGTGAAAATCTGAAATGATTCTCAATTCGTTCGCTCCATTTTCCAACCGAACCAACGTACATTCACCGAAGCCCACATGATGAAGCATTGTAATTCTTTATCCTTTATTCCGGTTGGTTATTCTGGTCGTTTTTTTCACATTTGTGTTCTTTCACATGTGTGTGCGCTGGCACCATAATAGTTTCCGTATTTTGTCTTCCTACCGGTTGCACGGAATGATGATGTGCATGCAGATGATGATGATGAGAAGGACGATGATAATACTTCGGATGATGTGATCCTCCTTTTAGTCCTTAACAATGCATGTCATATTGAAAATGAGTTATGTCACGACAGTAAATCTATGCGAGCACTTAGTACCTCATGCAATTGCAGTAGATTCGACAATGCTATCTGTGCGACATGATGGATTCCAGATTCTGTTCTACTGTGGTGAGATTGAGAGGTGGGACTGACGTATGCGTTGGACTAACTTTTAATTTTTTATTGCTGTTACTTGCAGTGACAGAAATGACACATTTAAAGTGGTATATCCAAAGGGAATAAGTGGGAAATGAGGGGCGATTGACAAAGTAATAAAATCTATAGCCCACTGTCTTGATGGTAACGATTTTTTTAAGGCAACGAATGCTTGATGAGTGGTAAATGTAGAATTAAAAATTGCTTATGGACCGTGTCTCCTTTTGGAGTGTTGGTCAAATTTATCAGATATTTTATTTGACGGTCCTTAGCTACATACTGAGGACTACCGTTTTGAACATTAAACTAAAATAAGTTCAGAAATGCATTTTTCTCCGATGTGATGTGTGACCTCTCGTAAGACCGAGTAAAACTGATTTAATCATCCATATGGCTTGGCACAAAACGATTTCCTTTAAAAAAGTGACACCTTCTGTTACTTTGAGGGCTTAAGTTGGCTTTAGCTAGGGGTATGTTTCAATATTGGGGCGCCCAGAAGTAGGCAAGTTAAATTATTTATACAACAAATCGGTAATTTTCCCTTACGGATTATAGCATCTGTCACCTGTTAGATTTACATTGACAAAGTGCCACAAAGTGCCACAAAGAAAGTGCTAAAACTTCAAGCCTTTATAACTTAGGAACTGCATTTCATTTCAAAACACATCACCTCGATAAGAGACCATATTTGACCACCCCTGTTGTGAAAGTTCCTCCCCCTATCAACCTCGTGACAATTTAATTCCCTAATGTGACTTTATCGAATAGCATGAGTGTTAAAACAAGTTAAAACTTCATCCGCATTAAGTGAGCAAGTTAGATGTAACGCGACCCTAACTTCTGTCACACCTTCGGTTATGCTGTCAAACAAAGCAAAACCCAATTATGCTCCTTGGTCCATTCACAGTCGTGTTGGTTTAAATTTTTAATCATTGCACGCAGGCACATGGACATGGAGTGCAAAACGCAGAAATTAAATCGTAAATTAATTATTTATACTTTTTACTAAATTTTCTCAATTTTAGCACAGCGAAACCTCACACGAAGGGTGCAGGACACAGAGATACTAAATTTCATTTTTCTCCTCAGTGTCTTGAAGTACTTTTTGTGTTGTGTGTTTTGTCTGTATATGTTTTCCTGTTTGAGTGTACAATTTCATTTGATGATATTCCCCGGTTGCCGCTGATGTAGTTATTGTAACAACAAAGAGTAGAACTTTTAAAACCATTATCCTTGCGCTACACTCGCAGTATCAGCGAAGCTGCAAGACGATGAAGGCATCGTGTAAAATTGAAACGAAAATAAAAGTAAATTATGGCAATTTGAAGAAGAAGACTAAAACTTTCGTTACGGATATAAAAGGAATTAAGTAGTACGTATACGCCCGAGAAGAATATGGAAAAAGGAATTCCCATGCAACAATGGGAAGGGGATGGGGCCGCGAGTTAATGTACACCTTTCTACATTGTAAATGGGCGAGCGAGGGCTGGCTGCGGAACTAAATAAGACATGACGGCGCGGTGTAGTCGTGCAGTTGGAGAGCACCTCAAAAACAAGAGTGGTACATTTAAAGTGAGGTTCCGTGTGGATTACAAAATATATTTAATTTTCCTTTTCTTGTTTAGGATGAGCGTGGTTTTCTTTGGGACACACTCGGTATAATACTTACATGTTTTTTTTTTTGGAAATAAATCATTCGATTATGCGAAATTCGTCATTGTCAGTTACATTAAGTGTTCGATCCATCGTTTAAATCAATTTGTTTGCCCAATTTGAATTATCTAGATCATTGCACTTGACGAACAATGATTACAGTGACGGCGGGCAGTTTTCGAACCCTTTTGAATGTTTTTTTTTTTTTTTTTTTTCTCTCTGAAAATAAAAGACTGGAAGAGACGGTAGACATGGTAAGCCTGTTTTAAGTTGGTATCGTATATATTTGAAAAGACTTTGTTTTTTTATATTTTCTTTAAAAACAATTTCTGAGCATTTGTTACATTTTTAAGAGAGTATAGGACTGAGGCATGAAAACTTACAGACAGCAGGCAGTTAATAACTTAACTAGCTGGGTATAGCCAACAATCCAATATTTAACATGTATGTCTATTCCCTTACGATAATACATTCGAATACGTCAGTCAAACTTCTTTCACTTCTACCCAACATTTGCGTAAGACTACGAAGTTTGACTAATGTACGAGCATATCCGAATGCATTATCGTAAGGAAACAGACCTAGTGATTTATCGAAATTTTGACGTTTCTTTTTCCGTATTCTTTGCAAAGCGATTTGACATACATCACTGAATTATGTGCATTTTATATGCAAAGCAAAAACAAATCTCGTCACTTAGTACTCTATCAAGGATTCAGTAATATGGCCCCAGGTCTATTCTAAAAAAAAACAATATCGTTCTGACGTTTTAGTTTTATACCGGATCAAAATACAAACATACCAAAACGATAAAAACAAATAGCTTTATGATTAAAAATACAGAAGTCCTAAAGCAAACTTTATTAAAAAGAGGTGTCCTAAGCCTTGAGGGTATTTTCTTAATTGGCCATCAAATCTGCATTTCGTAAGCCACAAGTTACATGAACGAATATTCATTTGCCATTTAGTTCGTCGGCGAATCCCAGGCGATATACATTTTTGTATCAAATGGCTAACATGGCGGTGAATTTTTTATTTTTTTTTTTTAAACCGAGGGTAGGTGAAAATCTTCCAAGGACACTATGAGAATAGCAAGCGCGTGCTCATAGTAGTGTCAGATTCTTACTGACTAAAAACACCACCCTTCGAAAGATTGTTAGATACTGCCACTAAGATATAACTTATCAAGCAATTTTTCTATAACGAAATAACAACTTTTGACAGGTCGCTTTCCAATGAAAGATCCTGCATGTTCCGCAATTTAGACGCGGTTAATCTTATCTTGCCAAGTCGAACGGTTTCGTTCTTTGTAGCCTGCGCAATAAATTGTTCTCGTCCAAAATTTGTCGGACTGTATTGTTGACATGTCCGATTAGTCGGTTTCTATGCTTTCTCGCGAAACTTCTATTTTCAGTTTCAATTGTTGGAATTTCGATATCCCTGTGGATATCGTCGTTTCTAATATACCATGAGTTACATGTTCCCAAGATCCATACAACATGAATCTATGAAACATGAGCAAGCCACGTGACGGCCTGCACCTGCAGTAAACATATTTACCAATTTTGCACACGGCCTGCACCTGCAAATCAGCAAGTGCGGCTGTATAACAGGACTAAGCAAATGTGGTAAATGTGTTTACCATATCCAAGCCAGCTTGCAGCTGCCTATCAAAAAGTCATGTTCCAACAACGGAACTAATAGAAAGAAGCAGTGAACATGTTATAATATGCATGCACTGCCTGCAGCTGTATAACAGTATAAGCGAGAAGTCTAATTTCTGTTGTCTAGCTGTTGTGTGTTGTGTTACATATAAATATTCTTTGCTTTGTTTTGCTATTTTGAAACCAAGTATAAATATGAGCCAAGACTATTGGTTTAGTCAGTTCAAGTTTGACCATCGATAGATGATAGTTATTATAAAAGTTTTAAGTAATTTAAAAATAAATGTAAAAAGAAATGTTCCATTAATATTGAAGATATTTAAATAAAGTGTAAACAAAAAAGTTTTAAATATGTTTTACTCGTGTCACACACGTTACTGGCGCAGTCGGAAAAAACGAAAAAAAAAAAACATTTTCAAGTGGTGAAAAATATGACAATAAGTGAAAAAAAAAAAAAACATTTTAAAGTGGTGAAAAATATAAGACAATAAGTGAAAAAAAAAAAAAACATTTAAAAATGGTGAAAAATATAAGACAATAAGTGAAAAAAAAAAAAAAAAAACATTTTAAAGTGGTGAAAAATATAAGACAATAAGTGAAAAAAAAAAAACATTTTAAAGTGGTGAAAAATATAAGACAATAAGTGAAAAAAAAAAAACATTTTAAAGTGGTGAAAAATATAAGACCATAAGTGAAAAAAAAAAAAAAAACATTTAAAAATGGTGAAAAATATAAGACAATAAGTGAAAAAAAAAAAAAAAAAACAAGAACTCATTCCATTTCAAAGAAAAGTCATCATCGGAATCAACAGCCTAGCAGAAACACCTTTAAGAAGCAAAATAAAATAAAAACAGAGGTATGGCAAATTTTAATTTACTTGAACTTGTAAGAGAAATCGCGGATTTCACGGGATTAGCAGAAGAATTAGATTTATTTATTAAGCAAGTTGACTATATTTATACATTTATACAAACTCTAGATGAAAATTCAAGAGGCTTTTTAGATTTAAGAATACGACAAAAAATTAAAGGCAAAGCCAATTTAATTTTAATTAATAATAATAATCCAACTCATTGGCCTTTAATAAAAAATGTGTTAAAATCTAACTGTGGTGTAAACGAAAGTGTCGAAAATATTGTTAATGAAATAAAAGTTTTAAAATTTGAAAACTCAGTTGAAGAATTCTTTGAAAAAAATTAAATTCTTTTAACAAAGTTGAATATAAAATCTTCTTTGTGTTCGGATATCCCGACGTGGTTTAATAGCGGACAGAATGAGGAAATTGTTTTAAAGCTATTTATTAGCAAGTTACCTAGTGAACAAAAAAATTAATTCTCAATGCTAGGAACCCATCAAACTTAGCAGAAGCAAAAGCTATTCTTGTTGAAACTGACAATTTTTTTTTAAGCAGTTTTATAACAATTACAATACACAAATAAAAACTCAGAATCTTTTAGAAAGAGAAATCAAAATATGGAAGTAGACCACATACAGACAGACAGCTCTCATGAAGGTCAGTTGCAAGAAAATATCCAAGCTGAACATTTCAATGATTCACGATTTCAAAAATTTTCAATCAACCACCTCAGAGCTCTTCCTTGCATAATAGTGAGAACTAATTCAAGTCAATTAAAATTGCTTATTGATTCCGGAGCAACTACATCGGTTATACAAAAAGGTATATTTCATAGTTCCTACAAAGCGGAACTTGAAAAGCCACTGATACTTAAGTCTATCAGTTCGAGGTCGTGTATTAACACAAAAATAACGATTCCACTTTTTAAGGAGTTCAACAGACCTTTAGCAAAAATCGAAATGCTTGAAACAGAATTATATAGAGATTTTGATGGCATAATTGGATTGTAATGTTTTAAAGCCTTTACAATCAAAAATCGATTTTTCTAATTCACAGCTTATAACAAAAGAAGCTACAATACCATTAGTTTTTAGCAATCTTCCAACTCCATTTTCACAAGATGAGATTCATGTCATCAGTCAAAATGAAATTAATTTTGAAAAAACCCGATATATATAATATAATCTTAAGGTCCAAATCGACAAATATAACTTTTTAAAGCGTGAAACTGAGTATCTGGGACACATAATTTCCGAGGAAGGTATAAAGCCCAATCCTAATAAAATCAAATTGATTAAACAGATAATAGTACCCCAGACCATAAAACAAATAAAATTTTAGGAGTCAGTTTTATAGGAAATTCATTAAAGACTTCTCAAAAGTAGTCCTCCCAATGACAAAATACCTTTAAAAAGGCATTAAAATAGACGTTAAAAACAAGCAGTACATAGAGTCTTTTAACAAGCTTAAAAAACTCTTATGTACCTGCCCAGTTTTGAACAAATCACAATGGGAAGAACTGAAACAAAGAATTCATTCAAATAAAGAAAAAAAAAAAAAAAAAAAAAATAAGCAAAATTAACAATACACGAGTAGATACAACACAGTATAGAGATCGTGAATTAGTTAAGAATTTAGGCTTTCATAACATTAAATACTTACCACGATATATAATAAAAGATGTTAAACGAAAAGACAAAACTTATTTTGAAGATAAAGATGGATTTAAACGTTATAGGCAAGTTGTAAAAAGAAATTATAAACACGAGAATCCAATCGAAAATATACAATTTGATAGAAGGCTTACAGGAAGAGATTACACCAAAAGAAAAAAAAAATAATAATAACAATGTAATTCTTGTTTAATTCTTGCAAACAAAAAATAAAATTGTAATAATAAATTAATTTGATGTTAAAACAGCCTCATATTATTATACTATAAGCCTTTATTATTGTTAGAATATAAACTTAATTTAGTTAACACCCTTCCGTGTACATTCGTTTTATTTGAATAATATCTAAAATTTAATTTAATTTAATTTAAATCTAACTACGTACTAAATATTTAGACTTATTAGTTAAGCACATGCATTTCCTAACAATTATATTAATACAAATAAATCTAAGAACATACATAAAATTCTAAACCAATAGCAAGCAAAGTAAAGAATTAAGGAAGAATAGTTACGCATACGCCACAGTAGCCCGTATACATAATAAATACCGATGCTGGCAATTAATAATTATAGACAAATCTGATCAACGTTGCAAAAAAAAAATAATGATAATAATAATAACGTATGGACATTCACGTCTTATCAACACGTTCTCTCCATACTACGGTTGGAGGAGTTACATGTTCCCAAGATCCATACAACATGAATCTATGAAACATGAGCAAGCCACGTGACGGCCTGCACCTGCAGTAAACATATTTACCAATTTTGCACACGGCCTGCACCTGCAAATCAGGAAGTGCGGCTGTATAACAGGACTAAGCAAATGTGGTAAATGTGTTTACCATATCCAAGCCAGCTTGCAGCTGCCTATCAAAAAGTCATGTTCCAACAACGGAACTAATAGAAAGAAGCAGTGAACATGTTATAATATGCATGCACTGCCTGCAGCTGTATAACAGTATAAGCGAGAAGTCTAATTTCTGTTGTCTAGCTGTTGTGTGTTGTGTTACATATAAATATTCTTTGCTTTGTTTTGCTATTTTGAAACCAAGTATAAATATGAGCCAAGACTATTGGTTTAGTCAGTTCAAGTTTGACCATCGATAGATGATAGTTATTATAAAAGTTTTAAGTAATTTAAAAATAAATGTAAAAAGAAATGTTCCATTAATATTGAAGATATTTAAATAAAGTGTAAACAAAAAAGTTTTAAATATGTTTTACTCGTGTCACACACGTTACTCATGGTGCTTGTACAATTTCTCTAAGCACTTTATTTTGAAAAGTTTGTAGAGTATTGGCATTTGTTTTCTTGGTACAACCCCAAAGTTGTATACCGTAGGTCCACACCGGCTTTAGCACTTGCTTGTATAGAAGCAGTTTGTTTTTGGTACTGAGCTGGGAATATTTTCCGAGGAGCCAGTACATTTCTCTGTATTTGATATCGAGTTCTTTACGTTTCATTTTCACGTGCGAATTCCATTTCAGCTTTGCGTCGAGTGTCATTCCCAGGTATTTGGCCTCGTTTGCAAAGGGTATTCGGGACAAGTTTAGGAAAATTGGCAAGTCATTAGTTTTCTTGTACGTGAAATTCACGTGAACGGATTTAGTTTCGTTGAGGGCGATCCGCCAGTCCCTCGTCCATTCATTTATCTTATTCGGTGCGGCTTGCAGTTTTGCAGACGTTTCTTCAATTGTATTACCTACTGCTAGGATAGCGATGTCGTCGGCGAACGTAGCAAGAGTAGTGCCATCTTCTCTTGGTATATCACGAGTATATAACAGATAGAGAAGCGGGCCAATGACACTTCCTTGGTGAATGGTGTTGAAGAATCGGCTG
Organism: Cheilosia urbana; assembly: GCA_946477585.1. Taxonomy (NCBI): domain Eukaryota; kingdom Metazoa; phylum Arthropoda; class Insecta; order Diptera; family Syrphidae; genus Cheilosia; species Cheilosia urbana. The sequence continues at coordinate 8,008,129 of OX297854.1, read as the reverse complement.
CGATACAGAGACGAAGGTTTTTGGAAGAATAATCGATTTCTAAAAAAATGTAAATATACCGAAAACGATTGAAGCAGTTTATCAAAATGAATGTCCGTCTTCTTAGACTGCCGTCCACTTGTCCTCAATATTTTTAGACATTGAAAATTGACAGCAACCAACAAGACTGCTCAAAATGTTTGAACAAAATCGGTGCTTGGCAAAGAACATTTCAGATTGTCTAACTAGAACTCCATAAGTATTTTTCTTTTGTAAACATTAACAACTGCTCATACACACAACCCTCACTCCACTCTTACCTCCAATTACAGCAGGACTTTTGTCGTTCACCTAATTTTCTGACAGACTTAATGATACAAAACTTTTCAGCGCAAACGTTACCTCTCCTCTTTGCATTGCAATTCAACGAATGGAACCAAATTTGCTGGCAAATACGTTAGAGTAGCTACCTACATGCAGAATAATAGAAAATAAAAATCCAACTACGAAATGGGCAAAATAACCAAAAAGCAATGATCCTTGCTCCCGGGAGTTCTCCGTTCTCCGATAGCATGGAATTTATAAAGTGCACTCGGGAGGACAAGAAATTCAATGCGAATTTTTCTTCCTTTTTTTTTGTGTTGGACTCTTTCGAGGACGGAAAATAAATTCCAAAAAAGAAGGTATAACAAACTGAAAATAAAAGTAAACGAAAGCCCCCGTACACCATCTCCTGTATCGCTTTAAACTGTGCACGTAACATCCGTAAAACACACGTATCGATGTAATCACCGGATAAGCTAACAAGTTACCAGGATTCGAAAACACAAGCAGAGGCATTTGCCTGAGTACGGTTGGATCTAGGACTGAAGTACCTCCAAATACCTTGTCGTCGTCGTCCTCTTCGTACATATGCCATCCGAGTAGTGAGGTACAGTACAAAAAGAAGGAAAAAGAACAAAAAAACAACCTCGGAAGAGCGAGTTTCCGCATTATCGGCATATATGCAACACAGGTGTATGTTTGTTATGTACAGTGTGTACACTGAAATGCATACAATACCGAAGACCTATGAATATAATTTTGCTGCAGCTTGTTGTAGGTGGATCTGGATAGTGCTTGATAGGATGTCTTCTGTGGTGCATTTTGTTCGTTCCCTTGCAATACTTTTATTTTGTTTCAGTGATTCTTCGACGCTATCGTCGTCGCTGCTATTTCTGAGATATGCTGCACAGCCGGATGTATGGACGGGATATATTGAATTCGTATTTCCATTTTGTGAAAGAGGAGACAAAATCAATTTGTTGAAGATTGTTTAACATGAAGAAGATGCAGGAATAAAATAGTCTTTTGGATTTTTTTTTTTTTTTGCTGTTGTTTATAAAGAGCGAGTGGACTGCTATTTGTGATGTGATATTTAAGTAAGTTGATGGGACCGAGTAGGCACTGAAACACAAATCAAATTTATTTAGTAAGTCAGTATACATGATGCATATAAAAATGGCCACAGAATGATCTATAAAAAAGTAGGACAACGAGCCCTGAGATGGAGCTTGAAAAGAGGATATTAGTGAGGGGGTTGGTTCAAGCCACCGAGAGTGAAATTCTGTGCAAACGTCTTCTGCTAGTGTTGCAACCCTCCTTACGTTAAAATGTTGTCATGCTTCGAAAAACGCTCAATACTTAGTCGTCCATAATTTGCTAATTAACAACACTGTATAACACTCCAATTGATATGAAAAAACGGTACGACTTTTATTGTGTGAAAATGTACAAAAAAAAACCCACATTTAATATCTCCGCTTCGTCGGAGTACAAATACGTCTGTCTCGGCCAGAGACCGAACAAGAACAAACTATATACATGTCATTTTGAAATTATATGCATTACACGTATGGCCAGTGTTGCCATATGTAACAAATACATCAGAGCGGTGTTCTGGATCGTAAAACTCCTTACAGTCAAGTTGCTACCTTCGCTGATAGTAACTGGACACTGGAGAGAGAGAGAGACACTCTTCAAAAACCAGTCATGAAAATCGCCTTTTCTTAATTGTACTGAAAACTAACAAAGAAACTACTGAGACGTACGAAATAGTACTTAATTTTTGGAAAGTATTAGACGAAACCCAAACATCAAATATAAATGTTTTATTAAAGTCCATAAAAGGTATTTTTTTGCTTATTTATTTCAAAAATGACAAATTGTATAAATAGTACTGGAACTTAAGAAGTGGTACTTGCGTACTCCGGAATGTCAAATAGTACTAAATCGGGTACAATAGTAAGCCTTTTTGCAACTCTGCAATATACCTTTTTACAAACTTAGCTGCTAACCGCTGATATTACTTATATATCCAAACCGTGTCAATACTGCGACTCTTCAAAGACTGTTTGTCCGCTGTAAGCATTCCTCAGTCAGATGAAAAATAACTTGAAACTAATGAGGCATATAAAACTTAAATTTAAAACATGAAACATCATAACTACCAAAAATTGGTGCAGAAATATATTTTCGGCCAATTATTTACGGGGAAGCGAGGAGTAACAACAATTCTCGCTGGTTTTTGTTTTTTTGCCCTGAAAATTTCTGTTGGGAAATTTTGTCGAATTTCAGTTTCAATTGATTTTACGTTATAATAGCTTTCAGTTTACACTCCAGAAATTGCTCTCCATGAAATCCCGCAGCACAAAATCCCATTTACAAAATCTCGACTAAAACTGCCCCACACCCAAAATTCCGAAAATCATTGAATATGATTGGTGTCTAAAATCGCCCGATCTATGTCTTAATATTTGGCTATAGTATGGGAAATATGATTGAAGCCATCACATCGTCATATATATATAGATTAAAGAACGACGGATTCAAAACACAGTAGGTACTTTCGAAATCGAAATGCATGATCATCGGCAGAATGGAATTAGATGTAAGTCGTTATCCGGCTATATGCCTAGGAGATAACCCAATTGAGTATGTTGGCAAGGCTAAGAACCTCGGCATTTGGTTTAATTCTAAGCTAAGCTGGGATGATCATGTAACTACCATAATTGGTAAAATTTACGGCTCTCTAAGAAATTTATCGGTATCCCAAAGCTACACACCACTTAAAACTAGACTTATGCTAGCAAAGTCTCTTCTCATACTCATAATAGCCTATGGTTGCGAGATCTGCTGCATTCAACAATATAACTCGCTATGTTTATGGCCTTAAACGGTATGACCATTTTTCTGCTTACACCAAAAATATTCTTGGTTGTTCATTAGAACAATACCTAAGATTTTGCACTATTAAATGCCTTCATCGGATTATAACCTCTAAACAGCCAATATATTTGTTTAACAAACTCATCTTTACACAATCTAGTCGGTCTTTAACGTTAGTTCTCCCTCGGTATAATTATACATGCACTGAGCATCAATTTTTCGTTCATGCCATTCGTATTTGGAAGGCACTTCCTCTTAGCATTAGAAGATCTTGTTATGCGAATTCCTTCCAAAACACTCTCTTTAGGCATATGGCAATGGCAGATACTTAACTATACTAAATTATATTTATTTTAATAGATAAGACTAATTTAAATGTAAATAAATAACTGTTTCTTAATTGTATTTTGTCCAAATTTGTGTACTCATTACTCTGTATTATTATCCCTTAAATTTTTATAAATTTCCGAATTGTATCTTCATTTATAACTTAAAGATTATATTAGTCTAATGTAAATGATGTTTATAAATAATTAATAAATAACTAAATATAAATAACTAAATAACTTACTTGTAAATATTATGGGCGGATGGCTTGTTGTTAAATTTCTGGTATATGAAAGATGCCCATCTTCGCCAGACTCATAAGTCATAACAATAAGATTTTCAAGAAATCGTAAAATTTAGTTACATATTTGGTTGGTTTGAGGTTGGTCCTCGATGAGGTGCATTTAGAACAAAATCAGTCAATTGTGCTGCCAACGGAAAGGACTGCTTCACAGTTCCCTGGGACATCGCACCGACTTGGCGTGAAGTCAAACCATTTGCCAATCTTTCACTGCCTTCGGATTTATTGTGCCCGACTATCGATATGGAATTGGCTTGTCAATTGACAATGATTTCGTCCTGAAAAACGCTCCAATATTCGAGAGGTCCAAGGAAAGGTGAAATCCAGCAGCAATTCAACTCTGTGTTTTTAGCCCATCAGTTGATATTGACAGCTGTCCGTTGTATATAGGACATCGTGTTGCGTCCAATCCTACCTATGTACGGTATGGAGTGTTTAAGACCTTTAAAAAATAAAGTGCACGACTGGATCACACGAAACTCTTCTCCTTCATAACAGTTGAGGGAATGTGAAATTTTAAAACATGGTTTTGAGTTTTGGAGGTTTTGAGTTTTGGAGATTTTTAGTTTTAGAGGTTTTGAGCTAATGGAGGTGTCGAGATGAGACATGCCGCTCATCGTGCTATTTAGGCTGGAATTCCTCTTCTGCGCGGTCATCCAAATCTCAATAGGATCGGTCCTACTATTGCCATAGTATTGTTCTATCACAATCGGAGGCTTGTGTCATGCAGTATTAGGTTAAGGTACCATCTTTCCCATAGGATATGCCTTACCAAAGTTTTTTTTTTTTTTTTTTGCGACTCTTTGTAAATATAGTCACAAGTTTGGCTTGCTTCCGTATACGTATCGTATACATAATCTGCCTTAGTAAACGTCATTGTACGCCGTACCATTACTTGAATCCATTGCCAAGTTAACCTTCGAACAAAGCGATCTCCTTTATCATACTTGGCAAGACCCCAAACCCCACAAGAGGGTATATGTGAAATAATTTGTTTTCGTCCACACAACTAATACTCACAAAAACTGCCTGAGTAACATAATGTGAGTGCCAGTCAGAGGAAATCTTATTCCAGTGATTGGGCATGTGATACTTCTATTTTTCGTCTGCCCGAAGACGTTGCTTTGGGAATTGAGTTCGGTTTATATAGTCTCAAGCTCAACTCTTTTGGTTAACTTTTCTCTTATATGGAAATTGGTCTTAACTGGCTTTGCTTTCCTTTCGTCCCATTTTATTCCACCGGGGGCCTCTTGCATACACCCAGGACCCAGCAATCGCGCTTTCTTGTCAGACTCCACGGAACTTCGCTGTCGCTGATCCGCTTTCTTCCATCCTTAACATGAATACTAACAGTTATTTGATAGTTTTTCAGATCTAAATCTTAAGTCGTTACCAATAAGTAGAATAGTTGGGCCAAAAGGCTCGTAAAGGACACTCGGCCTAGGTTCTCACAACCAGTCGTTTGAGTAAGTTTTTATTTAATTTTGCGGCGATTGCGGGAGACCTTCAATTTTATGCCGGACCCCGGACGTTTGTCTTCTCTCTCACTTGTTCATCAAACTAGCCACGGAGCCATAGCGACCCTATCAGAGGCCTCAGTGAAGAGTGGAAAGATCAGCCTCACCAACTAACCAACCTAGGAGCTACTATGCCTGCATAGCCGCAAGTATAAGTTATTGAATACCTATCCATCGTACTTCCTAACCAAAGTGTTAATTTCTTTGGGAAGACCCGTTGAACTTGCGAGTTCATCTCAGTTCTCAGACTAAGCTGACTAGCTAGAAATAGAAATAAGTGGCGATGATAACCAAATTCGGCCGAGGAACCAATTTTTGCAAATTTTCTGCCAACAGCTGAATCGGTTGGTAGTGGTAGTTTGTAGCCCGTTTGTGTGCCAACCACCCGCCCATCATCTTCCTCTTTTGTTTTTCCTTTCCAGGAATTATTTGTTCTTCGGTTATAATTGGATCTACCTGGAAAACAAAAGTACACAGTACAGCGTTTCCCAATTAGAGGTACTCACGCCTAAGGGCTATTGTCAACATTAATGACGGTTATTCCGCGAATTTGTTAAACAAGAAACCCATTATAAACTACAAAGTTCGGACGCAATAACCATAAAGTATCTATGTATAAAATTACCATTTATATATATGTATATGTGCCTGATATTTTTTTGCTATGTTTGCTAAATATTTATTTTTGTCCCAATATTTGCATTCCGCATGCACATAAACCTGCAGCCGGACGGTGGCAAAAGAACTGAGATTCCTGTTGCGGTGTGTGTGTGTTTTTTTTTTTAAGGTGTTTCCTGTTTTTTCCCCAGTTCGCAGATTTTCTTTTTATTTGTTTTGGGATGAACGCGGTTGGATTTGATTTCTGTTTTTTTTTTTTTTTGCCTCTACTTCTGGTTTTTGGTTGCTGAGTGTGTCCACGCTATTTAATGGGAAAATATTTGAGGAGAAAAATGGATGATAGTCCTAGGTTATGGACTGTAGTTTATATCAGGCTGCTTTTTACCACAGTATGGTCCTGGTGCAATAGTGCGCGATATGGCGGTATGGGCTTGTGGCTGGGATAATGGATGCATGTACCTACTCTTATAACAGATGAGGGTTTTTATTTATTTTATTTTTGTTATAGTTTTTTGCTTCTATTATAATGCAGTAGGGCACTGCGGATTATGAAAAATAATTGAATGGACTTCGATCTTGGTTCGTTTTTATGTGACGGCGAGGATTTAAAAAAAGAGACCACCTTTGAGAGGTCTTTGCCCCAAATGAATGTTTGGAATTTGAATGGTTTTAGTCACAGCTACAGATAGCATTTTTGTGATATGGCTGAAAATTGGAATTTTTTAATTAAATCGCATTTGCCGATGGGCTAATGGGATTTTTGTTTAGAAGAATCGCATAGTCTGTTGCACACGTGAATATAGTTTTGTTATGAATCGGTTCTATTGTGAATTGGAAAATAATTATTTTACTCATGCCACTGTAAATGAAATTGATTTCAGCCCCCGTAAGGCATTTTTTAAGCTCGGCATCATACCTTACATTATTGGTTTAGGGACTGAAATGTAGGGCCAGTTGAATATCCGCCGTTTGGTTTCGACAGCAAGAGCATAATACCGAGGGGTACTTCCAAACAATTTCCTAGCAAGTTCTTCATTCCTTTGCCTATCCAGTTAATTTGGCGATTCGTTCAAACAAAATTTGAGTCACAATCAATCAATCAGCTTTAAATAAATAATGCAAAGCAATTTTAGAAGAGCATTCAACTTGGTACGTAGGCGCAGTGGCTTAGTGGTTAGTGTGTTGGACTACTAAGCGAGGGGTCGAGGTTCGAATCCCGCAAAAACACAAAGAGCTTCTCAAATTAGCATTAAATTGTAGATCCCTTCCATTCGTTCCAAAAATGAAAAACTAACACAGAACGAATGGTTGTGAGAAGCTAGGCCTAGGGTCCATCCGAACCTGTTGCGCCAGCTCTTTATTTTATTTTTTTTAAACTAGGTACACTTTCGCACAGCCATCGTTCCAAGGAACTGTCGTTTATAGATAGCGAATTGCAGGAAATTTGCACCCTGGGTCCTCCATGCAGGTCAGAAGTTCATTTGGACTTAGAACTTCTCATTAAATAGTACCAAAGTAGCCAAGCTATTGCTAAAGACAGCCTTTACCATCCTATGTTTTAGCACATGATTGGATGACATATAAACCCCGACGTTAAGCCTATTCAAAACAAGCTTAATGTCCAATTCAGAATTTGGCGTTGAACCCGTGAGTGCATCGGTTCGCTTTTTTTAAATGAAATGCTGCTTTGAAGCGAATACGTGTTGACAGACTAAAAGTTCGGTTTGTTTTTTGGCTAAAAAATACAAATACAGAGCAGAATCAAAATTTCATGTCTACTCCCTTTTTCCTTGCAGCTGTAAGGGGTACAAAGAGCAACGACCCTTGATTAATATTTGTTTGCCAAAAAATCTAAAGAAATCAGCAGTTGTTCCACAAAAGAAAAAAAAAAAACATTCGTCCTTTCCACACACTCAGTTAATTAATTTGCATTGAAAAAGCATACAGCTCTTTAAAACTTGTTTGTGGTAAACATTAGTGAATCTGTGCTACTCCAACTATGAACGGTACACTCTATAACCTCAAATCGAACAATTCTAAGTTCTAAAGTTGTCAAACGCACGTCACAGTAGAAAGTAGGTCTAATCAGGCTTCGTTTTGAACTTTACGATATTTACGATCTATCAAAGCCTGAAGTTGTATTTTTTGTGACAGCATATGAACACGTTTTTTATACACAATCTGTCAATGCACGCGCGCCTCAATGCGACGTTGTGATTTGGGCATAAATGATCGATCTTGCATTCATATTTTTAAAATCTCTCTTGACACTCGCTACTTCGATCATTGTGAACTCCTCAAATCGGAGGTATCTTTCTGTCTTACTTACAATAGACTCTGAAGCAGGCTCGCCCGAGCTGCTTTTTTGGTAGGCGTGTTTAGAGTGTGATACCATAATAACGGGTTCACTCACTATCGTTCAGAAGAATCAATACTAACAAGCAGATTTCTAAGCCTAAGGTCTTTGCGGAGTAAATGCGTTATTGACTTTACTTCACTTGAGGTTAAGTTTGAACCTTATTGTTTACACTCGTGGGTCTTAAGTATCTACCTCTAAATTGTTTCATTCTTCTATCTACAGAGAAGACGTGATAAAAAAATGTCTTGCACTGCCAAATACTCGTAGTCTACTTCTGTACAAGATCTTAACAACGAGCGGTAAGAAACTGTGACAAATAGGAAATCACTCCGATTTGTACCCCCTTATTCAATTGTTTGTTATTTGTAAGGAGAGCTATCAGATAGCTTCACTGCCGATATCGTGCATTGGTTTAACTGACCTTTATTAAAATGACCAACTATATTTGGAGGAGAGGACGCATACACGTCTCCATGACCATAATCATTTTCTCGCTATAAACATCATTCTGCCTTGTGAGGAAGTACATGAGTGTTCCCAGTTTATTGCGGTAGACTTTAGCTTATCTTGTAAATTGTAGTTCTCTTTATTTCTGTATAACTTTTCAGTACTATTTTATGGGAAAGCTGACATTCAACCAAAATATGCACCGCTACGTTTCTGTGGCTATTTTTTGAGTGAACTTCTCCAGCTTTTATCAAATTTTAAACATTTCTGCTTGGCATTTCTCAATTTTATTTTGTAAATGCTAAATACTGAACTTCATAAAGATATAACATATTAACCAACTCGCCAGTGGCTACAATTTTCTAACCGAACTTTCAATAGCATGTGTCACTTAGGCACGTTTGCTGATACTACTCATAGCGATTTAAGTTCCACTTAAAATCTTATGTGACAGTTTATGACATAGAAAAAGTTGCCCATAAGGTATTTAAGTAGAACTTAAATCGCTACGAGTAATATCAGCGAACGGGCCTTAATAGCCAAAACTTGATGAAAATCTGAAAAAAAAAAAAAAAAAAAAAAAAAACAACTAAACCCCATCCCAAAGTTACATCTAATCAACAAAAATCGTTTAACCCTCAACAAATAAAACCAACCACACAAATTCGAAAAATCCTAAAATTCACTTCATCCATTCATACGGCCGGTGCTGGTGAATACTCTGTCGCGTGTGCGTATCCGATTTTACACATCAAATAAACAACTACCCGCGACATAAAACAAACTGCGTTTGCCGCTGCCTCCCCACTTTCCCTTTTATCCCCCGTTTGGGTATACCACTATCCTGTACATTCCACGCTCATGCGGATACGATTTAGAGGCACTTTAAAGTTATGAGGATTGCAATTTATCTTTTTTATATTGTACAGAGAATTTTACTCAGACCAAAGGGGAGAAAACAAAATATAAAACAAAATAAAATCCTTTTTACATTGTGCTACATAGTTTGCGTGAATATAGAGGGATCTGGCGCGAGTGAAATCCCCACAGAATGTAACTGAAATGCGAGATGCATGCCTGCAATTTATCCCATTAATGGGATTGGTTACGGGTGAAAGCCAACATTTCTGCGTGTACACATGCAGGATGAGAGGCGGCCTTGCAATTCCAACACACATTCAGATAGAGCGCAGGCAAAGTAATCCGACAATAGCTTACCGAAATGTTTACATAGTTAAAAACCATTTCGCATATTTAGAATCCCTTGATGCATTTCATTTTGAATTTTATTTGCCAATGTATACAGCGGGGTGGAGTGTACACATACAGTAAGGCTTTAAAGCAAATACCACTGCGAGTGGGTATATCGAATGTGCGGCGGTAGTTGCTCTGTCAGTAAAAAATGTTGCGTTTGCTATGATGCAGTTTTATTTAAAAATTTGTTGTTTGCCTTTTAAGTACTGCATACCTCGCAAAAGATGTTTTTAGGAACGAAAATTGTTTGAAAATAATCGAATGCAATGCCTAGGGGACTGTGCGATTAAGAAAAGTACTAATCGTGGAACACCACAAGGGGGAGTCTTATCTCCTCTACTGTGGAACATCTCGATTAACAAAATACTTACATCCCTTGTCAACAGAGGTATCAAGATAGTCGCCTACGCGGATGATATAGTAGTACTAATAACAGGAAAATACCTTTCCACCATTAGAGATATTATGGAATCTGCGTTAACAGAACTATCCAAATGGACGGAACACAACGGTCTTGCGGTTAATCCGGAAAAGACCGAACTAATTCTGTTCACCAGGAGATATAAGGTACCAAAATGGGACCCACCGAAGCTTAAAGGTGTCCGACTTAATCTTTCGACCGAGGCCAAGTACCTGGGCGTGATATTCACCTCCAAACTTAACTGGAAACGGAATACTGAAGAAAGAATGAAGAAAGGACTTAATGCCTTTTATGCATGCAGGAAAACCTTTGGGAAAAACTGGGGCTTGCAACCGAACATTGTGCACTGGATGTACACCGCGATTGTGAGACCCATTCTTACCTACGGCTCAGTTGTTTGGTGGGAGGCGGTTAAAACCAAATCCCATCTTAAGAACCTGAACAAGGTGCGCAGAGAATTGCTTGCTTGGGAATAACAGGCGCAATTAAATCCACACCACAATTAGGTCTGGAAACACTATTGAACCTGCAACCCATTGAGCTATTCACTAAGAACGTGGCAGCCAAAGCCGCTCTCAGATTAAGAGAGAACAAAACTTGGAAGCCTGGTTACTGCGGACACTCAAGCATACTTGAAATCTTCGATCGGAAGGGACTCACGTCACTCACCGATTACGAGAAACCCAGATATGACTTCAAGAAAAATTTTAGAATCACTATACCCAAAAGGCAGGACTGGAAATCACCCAGTACCATCATTAAAGGTATAGCCGTCTACACGGATGGTTCAAAAACAGAAAATGGAACAGGAGCCGGCATATTCTCAGAAAGGCTTGCTATTAGCTAGTCGATCCGACTGACTGATCACTGCAGTGTCTTCCAAGCTGAGATATATGCGGTTAAAAAAGCAGCACAGGCTATCTTATCGATGGGACTACCAGCAATGGAAATAACCATCTGTGTGGACAGTCAAGCAGCACTTAAAGCTATCGGCTCCAATCTTATCAATGCGAAATGTGTCACAGATTGCCTCGTGGCGCTCAGGGCTATACGTCATCACTCAATTCTACTCTGCTGGGTTCCGGGACACGTTGGGGTGGAAGGGAACGAAAAGGCGGACGAATTGGCCAGATACGGCTCTGATATGGACCCTCAACTTGCGGACGGAGAGGTGCTACCGCCTTTCAACACTGCGAAGACTTTTATTGAAGATGTCACCACACAACTGGCTAAGGAACAATGGAGCAACACCACCGGTTGCGTCATAACCCGAAGTCTGTGGCCTGTGGTTGACACCAAAAGATCAAAGCTCCTAATCTCCCTTAATAGAAGCCAAATCCGGATGCTCGTCGGGGTTTTAACCGGACACTGCATCATAGGAAACATGGCTAAAAGGCTGGGACTTTTTGCAAATGACTTCTGTAGAAGCTGTAGAGACGAGGAGGAAATAGTGTCCGTGGAACACCTTCTATGCCACTGCCCAGCTTTACAAGAACGCCGCTCATCCTGTATGGGAACTAGGTTCTTCAAAAGTTTGGACGACTTGGCAAGGGTACCTCTATCAGACATAAAACTATTCCTCAACAGAACGAAGTGGTTTTGTTAGCCACATGTCCTTACACCTTACATGTACAAACAGGGTACTCACAATGGGCCTTCATGGCTTCTGGGTGAAATTTGCATCGGTTGCAAAACTGCCGTCCCAACCTAACCTAATCGAATGCAAGTTTTTAAAAATTGAAATTAAGTATTTAAATATTTTATTTCGATGTGATTGTAGTTTGGTTTTCGCTCTGTCATCTGAAGCCAAGATTTCCGCAAAGCGGAAACGAACAACTGATTTTAATCTAGTTCTCATGAATTGTCCGAAAATTGAAAATTTTCTTCGATGAAAATGGTGATAAGATTGCTTTCCTAAATATGGGATCTACATAATTTCACTTAATTTTGTATATGCTTTGGGAACTGAAGAACGGATTTCTCAAAATATCTAACTTATCTAAGGCGGAGGATCAATTTTGTAGAGTGTTTTGTATTTATGCTAAATATTATAAAACTCGTCTTATTTTCATCAGAAGTGGTTACAAACAAGTGCTTTGAGGGAAAGTTTTGTAAAAAACATTTCCTAATGAGTACAAAAGTTGCAGCCCAGCACTCCTGAAATACGGAAGACGTTTTTTCATTCCAAAACAAATGCTGGGAAGTCGAATAAGCATCTTTTTAAATCAGAGCTATTTTGATATAGCATTTTTTACACTGAACCAACGATAAATGGGTTCTGAGCAGTGCTAACAGACTTTCGATACGAAAATTCCCGCACTATAAACATAAATTTCCCTTTTTTTCCTAATGCATTTCAAAAAAAAAAAAAAAAAATACCATAACTCAATTAAATCCATGTTTTGTTAGGGAAAACTTCTGAAAAGGACTGCTGTAAATTTCATCTCCCGCGACTACAATTGCTTTAAAGCATTTGAATAATATGTACCTAATGACACCCAAAGCCATTCCTATCTAAAAACCATCCCTGATCTAAATTGATTGCGCACACCAATCCGCTTATCTATCATAGAATGTCTGCTAAATCAGCATCACAAAGGACACTGTCCAATAAAAATGTCAATTGCATTATTTGTTGGTCCAATCACCGCATCAATGTGCGGGTGCGGGTGCGTGTGTTTTGCATGCATTATAAAATTGGAAACCATAACATAAGGTCTGCCCTTGCCCCCGCACACACACTCCATGGAGTAGGCAATTTATTCACCTCAAATATTATCAAAAATTTAAATTTCTCAAAGTGGGAAACCCACAAAAAAAAAGAAAGACATGGAGATGGAGAGGCATGCATCAGAACATATGTCAATAATAATCAACAATTCCATCAGAGTGGTGCGCAGGCATGGAGCACCTCCGGTGAAGGATGTTCGAAGGAGCAAACATCACAAAGATGCAAACAAACAGCGAAGCAACGAATTGCCTTGAGTTGCCAAAAATGTTTCGTAGGCTTGGTGTGAACTTTAAATTTTCGAGATCCTTGAGTCGTCAGTTACACACCCAGTTTTTGATTGCTCTCAATGAAGGTGCCGCACTCCACCCTGATTGATATTCACAGCAGGTAGGGTGCTTTGTGTTAGATATAATTTCGACAGAATTATTTATTGGCCTCTTTATTGGAAGGGGACGAACACGAACACCTCCTCTTCGATTCTATTATCCTAGTCGGTAAACATTTACACGTACCACAAAATGATGCGAATGCCTGATTCGAACCGCTTTGTGTGTGTTTTTGGGGAGCCTCTTCTGCATATAGCGCAACGTATACTCTGTCGCTGCTCTGCTATACTCTGTCCTAAAAAATGGGGGCAAAATTGTTGAATGTTTAAGGGACGACGGGCGATCTGTAAATGTTTGTGTGGGCTTTTTTTTAATGCTGCGGACTAAGGTGCTGAGTGGATTAATTTCATATCCTTCATGATGATGGAGAGGAAAAAAAAAACTCCTTCGACGTTTATCGAAATAAAGAATTTTGCTGCTGGTAACGCTTATTTATGTTTTCATTTTGGGTGTTTTTTTTTTAGATTTCTCTCGAAGGCACGGAATACGATGGTTTCGTGGCATTGGGGCGGAATAAGTGTTATTGATTCAATCAAATATTCATTCGATTTGTCAGGTGTAATAACGGGATTTCCGTCGTTCTTTGTTTTATTCCCTCATTTGTAGTGTGGCAATATTGGAGTCGGCAAATATGATGGATGCTGCTTGTTACATTTGCGGCATATGTATAATTGAATGGTTTTTGACGAAATCAAATATTCAAATGAATCAGTTGGGCGGTAATGGATATTATGGCAATTTTTAAAGCTCTAAATGTTGTTTTAAAATGGCAACAGATTTTTTTTTTCCAATTACAAACCTGCTATCCCTCAAAAGGCTACTGTAAAAAAAAAACTGAAAACTACTGGTTCCGTGAAAAATACCCAAAAATGCACTAAAACGCGCTGCAAAATACATATTCAGAAAACACTCAAAACCGCCTAAGGAAAGACCCAAAGATCGTGCCAAAGAAATACCTCAGAACTTCACCATAAGTAGGTACCCTCTAAAACTATCCGATACGCCTGAAAACACCCACCTAAAATTTCTTTAAAATATGCTTTAGAAATGGTCTTAGAAACACTTAAATAAAACGATCTCAAATCACAGGGCAACAAATTTCCCTAAAACGTTTCGAAAACCCACTAACATTTAAAAAAAAAAAAAACCCAAAATCAGCCCAAGAACTATAGGTACCCAAGAACCATTCAAAAAAAAAAAACTCTTTGAACACCTCATAACGTTATAAAAATGCTACCAAAATACACCTCAGAAAGTTTTCGAAAACCCCTTGAAACACTTAAAAAGAACGTCGAAAAAGCTTCAAAAATACCCGAAAATCGCCTCCAAACCAAAAACTGTTCCAAAAAAAACTGCCTAAGAACACCGCAAAACGTTTCATAAACGCTACAAAGCAACACGTCAAAAAAATTAAGAAATCGTCTTTAAACACTTCAAAACAAATGTCCTTAAAGCACACTACCAAAAATTCTCCAAACACGTCTCGAAAACGCCCCAAAATTCTAAGAAAATACCCGAAAATGGACTCCAAAAATACCCAAAAATGTTAAAAAAAAAAAATTGCCTACTCCTGAAAACGTTTCAAAAACGCTACAAAAAACAAAACACCTCAAATAGTTTTCGAAACACCTTCAAGCACTTAAAACAAAAAAGTCCTGAAACACAGGACAGAAAAATCGCCTAAGGCGTCTCAAAAACGCCCCAAAAAAAAACTTATAAAAAACACCCGAAAATCGACTCCAAAACTACACAAAAAACATTAAAAAAAACTGCCTAATAGGTTTCGAAAACGCTACAAAAAAAAAAAAATCACCTCAAAAAGATTTCAAAAAAACCTTCAAACACTTAAAAAAAAAAGTCCTGAAAGTACACACGGTAAACAAATCCCCTAAAGCGTCTCGAAAACGCACCAAAAAACTTCTCAAAAATACCCGAAATTCGCCTCCAAAACCACCCAAAAAACGTTCCAAAATAACTGCCTAAAAACAACTCAAAACGTTTCATTAACGCTACAAAAATCAATTGAAAACGTTTTCTAAAACACCTTCAAATACTTAAAAAAAAAAAAAAACTGCCTGAAAGTACTCACAAACATTTTTTTTTAAAACACCTCATGTTTTGAGGTGTTTCAATCACGCTACAAAAAACAACTAAAACATTTTTCGACACCCAGAAAACCACCACAAGAAACCTGGCAAAAACCATCGAAAAATGCCCTTGAAAATGGCCTAAAAAAGAATCTAAAAAGCCTTCTGAAGGTTTTGAAGGTAAGAGCTTGATATGTCTAGGAAGCGGATAGCTTAGGAGGGTGTATTGGTAATACTTCTACCGACCAGCCGGTTAATGTAGATTTTCGTAGGGTTTACAATAAATCGGCTTCCTTATTTAAAGCCAAACGATAATAGCCAGAAGTTGAAGCTGACAATAAGTTGGGGAAATTATTAAATTATTAAAAAAAAAATAGGAAGGGGAAGAAATTCATTTTTAGTGAAATCGTGTTGTTTCTTTAAGACAAACTTTATTAACATTGCTTGCAATTCATAAAGATCGCATCTTTTAATTATCATTTTCGAGTGGAGAAATATCCAAATCTATAACATTTACAATGGGATTATGACAATTAAAGTAAGATACGAAATATTGGAAGTCGCAAACGACCCTATTAAATTAAATTTTTAACTAAAACAAGTAAATGAAATAATGAGGACTCTACTCGTTGCAACGCTCCCGCTGGCCTGTAACAGGTATACTACTACTACGCGCATGCGTTCGAGTGCCACGCATTCACTCTCGGTCTGTCTCCTTCTATTCCCCCTCCCCAGCAGCTTTGAACGTTTAACGCAACCTTATTGGAAGTCGCACTAGAAGTTTCACTTCAAAAAAAGACGTTGACCCGCACCCGACACAAGTCAGATGCTCAAAATGGCATTTGCAAACAGATGAACGATTGGTTTCTGTTATGCATTGACGGTCATTTGCAATTGCAAATTACTTTTTTTTACATTTTCAAAAAACACCCCAGGGCTATCGTTGTACTGCAAAAGCAGTATTTGTACTGCTGTGCTGCACAGCTACTTAAAATCATGCTTTTTTTTTAAATATGCGCATTTTGTTCTTAAAATCTTCCAAGATTACTATGAGTTTTAAACATCTGAAATACAGAAGCACCCTTAAAGTATAAGTCCTGCATTTGCTTTACAAACATACCCAGACATTATGCTCTACAGGACAAGGAAGAAAGATGCGATCAACTTTTCGTTACTTAGGCTAAAAAATACTCTTAGTGAGTGTGAATTTTAAGATTTGTACAAATTCTTCCCTGCACATTGCAGCCCCTGTGACAAAATTTAGATATTTCCAAATAATGGGGATGGTTTTCTTTCTTTTTGCAAAAAGAAGTTCTCGAAGGGAAGGAATTTAAAATATTCAGCGCCAAGCTTACTACTCGCTTTTTAATAAATTAAATTGCTGTCACAATGAAATAGAAATACATAGGTACTACATTGTTGGGGTTTACAAGGACTGTTTACTCAGCAGCGGCTGGGCACAATTAGGCAGACAAGATTAATGCATGCAGAACTGCATCAAAACAAGACATTAATTGCCGATTTAGTCATTATTTTTGGAAATTAATCTTCACCACAGAACATTCCTCTCCCAGCATTTGTTGCCAATAAACTCATTCAACATTGCGTACTCCGAAGCGTGAGCGATACCCTCACACCTTTGAGTATGCAATGCTTATAGTAGCATTAAGCATTTAAGAAGTTTCACTTCAATAAATCAAACAACATAATTCACCTATATCGTCTTTACTTCTTGAATTCTTCAATTCTTTACTGTAGGTATCAACGTATGTAGGTATGTACTATAGCAACCAGTAAAACAAAAACCTTGAACTCAATTTCTATATACACCACCATAAGTTCATCAGCGCACGTCAACAGCCATCTGCGCATTTCCTCAAAAACACATTGTGGCTGTTGATTACACACATTCACCTCGCATACTTCTCTTTCGTTTCAATTTTGGAGAAAACACCACTCATTTTTTTTCATATGAACGTGCTTGTGCTGTGCAATGTGCGCCACCCTCACCCTCGCTCACACCTTTGAGTATCCAATTATAAGCGTTAAACGTTTAACGCGACCTTGAGTTGGAAGTCGCATAAGAAGTTTCACTTCAAAAAAAAAATATTTAACAACTAAATTACACCATTCGTGAAGTTTCAAAAGCTTCATTTCACATTTCGTAGGCTTAATAAACCTACTCGTAGTTTAAGTCCTCGATTAGCTTTGTTCGGATCTAGGACTTGTTGTTTTTAAAAGGTTATTTTCGTGACTTGCAACTGCTGAAAGGTTCTGAATATTAGTGCCGCACTTTTAGTATTCTTCAACAAATCAAACGTTAGCTTATGTCACATATTCAACATTATTTTCCTCTAAATAATATACTCTTAGTCGCATGTTTCTAGCACCCAAACACACAATGACATAAAATACCTGCCCAGTGCCCGTCCTATAAATCTGAACTCGCCGGTCTGAAACCTTTTAATAAATAATGTCCACCATTTTTGCTGCATTCTGTGCTTCCTCACTGCACCACTGAATTTCGGTCCAGCGCTGCGGTTTCCGAAAAATGCTAAACTATTCATTTCGCCGGAGAAAGAGCTTAATGACCAAACATCCGTCCTCCCTTCACTCCCAGGCTATGTTTATAAGTCAACAGTTTTAAAACCGTTCTCCACCTGCACCAGCAACAGCTGCTGCCAAATTTCGGTTCAAATGTCGGGATGTGTCATATATGAAAGTTCAAGCTTTTAATGTGCAACTGGTTGCAGGGGACGTGTATAGGTTTTCGAAGGGAAATGTTTCTGCATTTATTTGTCCGTGCCATTCTCGCTCGCTCTGTCTACATATTTGCTGCTATTTGCCTTTAATTTAGTTTGCAAATTTATTCTGCAGGACTAAAATTTTCCTTTTAAGCAGACGCTTCAGCCTCATGCTGTGTTCTTCGTTTTCCGTTTTATGAGCCCCATTCGTTGTCCACCTGCAAGGATACCTACTGAGCAACTTTTTGTTTTCTTTTAAGTTTTTTTTTTTTTTTTTGAGCTCATGAAATGCCGTCAATTACGGAACGCAGGACACTCGCGCTGTCAATTGTTCTAAAACAAAAGTAGACGTTCGGCAATAAAAACTGTACACTGTCGCCGCCAGATTCATGTTAAATTTTTGGCTCGCCATTTGAAGTTCCCTTGTTTATATCAAAGAACTTTCTCGGTTTACCGCTCTTATTTTTGTGCACCACGTAGCGGTGGCGTGGGGTTGGAAAGCCTGCACAGGCAGGGTGGGATTTTATTTGAAAACTTTCCGCAGTGTCAACAAGGAGAACAACAAATGAAATTTTAGCACAACGTTTGTAGATTGTAGCCAACAAAATGAAGGAAGAAACTGAAAACAAAAAACGGGTTAGACATCCTGGTGCTCTGCTTACCTTCATCTTTTATCCAGGGAACACTAACTGACATCTCAATTTCAATACGGCCTGGTGGTTGTGTTTGGTGATGCTTCTCTGTACTGATGATGACGGCGCGCTGTGCTCGTCCTGGTGGTGAGCAAAGAAGTCGGGATAAAAGTTTCCGAAAGCATATTTGACTTTGACTTCTGTGGGAATGTTGAAAGGAATTAAATATTGAACGAGAGTGAAAATGAAATGCAGAGAGAGAGAAAGGGTTTGCTGTGTGCGCATTCATATTTGTTTTGAAGAACAGGTGTATAAAGCCGGATGGGAGCCAACCGAAAAGGTGAATGTTGATTCCGTTTAATGAAACTTTTTGTTTCCAAACAAGGACCTCCTGTGTTGTGCTGAGCTATTTATAAAAAAATACTTTGAGGAAGTTATTTATTTTTAGATCTCAAAAATGCTACGGTCACAAACGTCAGATTGGTATTTGGAAATTGGCATTTAAGGTGTGCCATGAACTTGAAGGACCTACTTTTTTTGTTCATGAAAATCGCTTAAATTATAATTATTTGACTTTCAAAAAACTCTACGCTAAAGATGGTCCTGGGATACTAGACATCAGTTACGACTTTGGGAGAACTTTGTATGCGTTAAGGCCTGGATGCACAGTAAAGGACCCTAAGACCTGTCTTAGTTCTCCGCAATCTATTCGAGTTGACTTCGACTCTTCACGCATATTTTGATACCACTTCCATGTCCAGCTCAACCACACACTTATAGAATCCTCTGCGAACCCTCAAATTTCACTCAACACTTCAGGTCACTGAAGAAGAATCTTCACCGCACACGAAGCATACACTCGAAGGTTAAATGTCACGGACAATGGTCGACGGCAATTTCCCTTTGCAACAGGGAGCTAGATAGTTCGTCTGACTGTCCGTTTGTCCCTTTATCTGTCAACAGGCAAACGGATTCGTACTTCGACAGCCACCACAGATTGGTAGGTAATTTCATGGATAAATATTGTCCAAACCTAAGGGACAACAGTGAGTAAATTAGACTTGAATTAATTCTGGCTGTCGTGATATTTGCATTACCTGAACAATGAATGTCAGCCCAAATGTTGTCACTGAATTTCCGGCCATCGTCGTCATCAACTTGCCGTCCATCTGATAGTAAGCCACAGACAACGATGATGCCCGAAGACATATTCCTAGTCAATGGACTTTGCCTCCCACACACGTATTGTTTACACTTTTGTTGTTCACCAGAATTGGGGACACAGATACTCTTATGGGTATGCAATACCGTCGACGAGATGCAGAGAGTTAGAGCGAGAGAGAGTGAGAGTTGTCCTGGGAAAGGCACGTGCGCTTCCCAACTTTGACTTCAAATGTTTATATAATGGGATGGGGATGTGTGAGAACGGAAAACCATTTCGAAAATGAGATGTTGCGCTCAGAAATGTTTTCCAAATATTGTCCTGTGAAAGTACTCACGTTTTGTACTCACGCTTTAATGTTGTAATTTGTTTAATTTGGTACTTTGCTGGTCTTTATTAGTTGTGAAGGTCGATACGGTAAGGGAAAATTTAAATATGTAGGGATCTGCACTGCAAACATTATTCTGTTACGAAAAAGGACGATTTATAATCGCCTCTGTGGCTTTAGAGTAACTGTTGTCCTAAGAAAAGTCAAGTAACCCTTATCAGTGCCAGTGCCGCAGTAACAACTAAACCTTAGAGAAGCCGCTAACGAGCGCTTACAGTGCATTAAAAGACACACAGCGAAGGCGTAACAGAGTATTTAGCAGGAATGCTAACGGGGGAAAATCGGAGCAGTGTTAGAGGGATGGCAGAATAATCAATAAATAATATGACGAAACAATCTAGAATGAAAATTATCTCCAAACGCTCGAAATCCCCATTAGTTAGCTCTATCGTTACCATAGCAGTGCTTTAACAGTTGAATAACAGAGGATGTAATCTCTAACAAAGTCAGCCATGTTAAGTAAATAGCAGGGAAGTATCGAAGCTCTACGCGAGTCTTAACAGAGCAGTTAGCATGTAATTTCGAAAATCGTTTACTGAACTTTAACAGTAGGTAATAAGTTATTCAAATAACATTATCTTCAGTACAGTATTTTGAAATCACGCAGCGCTGTTGTTAAACTGATGACATCTGAGTATCATCACTAACAGAGTCACTGAACTGTTAGTAGAGACGTTTAAGGAGTGGGGTCAAATCTTAAGCCAGCAGGATAGTAACAGAGGAATAACAGAGCAATAACAGAGAAATAACAGAACACTTGCAATTCCTTTTAATTTCTTCGCCCGGAAACTTTTTAGTGCATTTCAAACTTGAAACTGTTCAATTTATAAACCTTTGCAAACACTCACTCTCCATTTTTTAATTCTGTCCCCTAAAGATTGCATCTGCTCTGCTTACGATGATCCTTTGCAGAGCCCAACTTATAAAAAGTACTTCAATGGATTTTCCGCTCAATTTAAGAACTCCACATGCACGAACAGCGCTACTTTATTCAAAATATAGATACTAATTAAGTCAAACCCCATCAGGGACTCGAAATACACCCATCGTCCGCAACAACAGCATAACATTCCGAACGGCATACATTCCGCTTCGGTGTCTTATGACAATCATCGTGTTTATCCGACTCTGGCACTAAATCATCCATTGCCACTGCAGAGCCAGACTAATTATAATTCGAGGCATGTTTCAAATATTTCCTGGTCAACTCTCCAGAGGAGCAACCCAAAATGTACCTCCCTCATAGATAAGGTTGCATAATTAGATTGTGCCGATCTCGGCGGCACAAAAATCACCGCAGGGACTCGTAGGTATTCACACCCAAAAAAAAAACAAAAAAAAATTGATTTTATAACAGACTAGAGGATTACTCACAGGAAGGGTTTCTTGTCCTTATAGACAGTATGAAAAACTGCATAAACTTTGTCTGAGCTGTTCTTGCCTTCAAATGGAACGCAATATATCCTCTCAAATTAATTAATACCACGAGGGCTATCTTCACCTCCGCAGTGCATCCTTAAGGAGGCAGATGCAGAAAAAAGTGATAACTTTCACTTAAAGACTTCTTGTGCCTTCCCCGGGAACACAGCTCAGATACAATCGCGTTCGAAAGAACAAAAGGGGACCACCGCATACACGTAAACCGAAAAGATTAATTAGCGCAACTGCAGGGCAATAAATCATTTTTCCTTCCAGGGAAAGTTTCAGTGTACCAGAAAATAAAGAATAGTGTCTTTCTACCTGATGCTAGAGAAGAGAGAGACGGGACCATGGGAGATGTGGATATGTTCGCGGTGTCTGGTGGGACATATCTCCACTACCGACGTGGGTGCATATTTTTACAGAATTTATGGTTTCCTGACGAATAAAATATTCAAACGCCGGGTGAGGATAATCTTTTTTGTCTTTTCCTTCGCTCTTTATCGTTTCTTTTTTTTTTTTTCTCTGTCTTTTTTTGAGGTATGAGGATGAGGAAGAACTTGTCGCTTGGGTGAAGAGTTTGGTAAAATGTTTGTCTGAAGGAGCCCTTTTTTGTGTGGCGCCTGTAAGTGTGTGCAAAGTTCGTCGAAGAAATGTGTAACATATTGAATTTCTGTTGAATTGGGTGTGAGAGGTGAATGTACCCGGATGTAGTTTAACTATCTTTTGAATAGAAAGCGACCTTTACAAGTCGGAAGGTTTGAATTTAAAGTGGGATGTAAAGTTTGTTGTACAAATAGAGACATGTTTTGGTGGGAATGCTTGTGAATTGGTTTTGAGACGGTGAATATTTTTGCGACTGCGGCGGGTATTTTGTTACAGATTTTTTTTAACTTGAAAATATGACCAAGCTTCTGATTTCCAGGTTGCGATTTCTGCAATGAGAGACGTATTAAAGTAGTCTGTGATTCTGATTCTGGTAACATTCTAAGGGTAGGTAGGTCTTTTTACTTTCTTTTTCAAACCAAGCGAAACTGACAAATTTAAATTGTATTATTATTTATTTACACATTTACATATTTTTTTTAACTTTACATTATTTGGCTTATTTTTTAGTAAAGCTATGATTACATATGTCAAACTTTGAAGTGTCGATGAGGTAAAAATTGGTCGTAAAGTCGTCACGCGGGCTGTCAAATTGCGTGATCCAAGTGACTAAGCTTAAATGTTACGATCATTACTCATTTAATTACCGTGTAATCGCCTGTCATTCGCTGTTCGAACTGAGTGACCAATATTATGTCACAGATTTTCAGTGCCCTACGCGTGAAATTTCACGATGTTCTGCATTGCGCCTCTCGATTGATACATTTTTTTCTGTTGTATTTGTTGTTTGTGAAAATGACCGCTCTTTCGAACTATAAAAAGCAGTGAGTGTTAAATATTATTTTTTGTTTGTTAAAAAAACCTTGTACATTTGTAAGTGAGAGCCCTTCACGAATGCAAAATGGCCTTAAGATTTTCCTCCAGTTCAATGTGCTTCCCTTGCTATTTTTGCACTCTTGTTTAGTGCCTTCTACCAAGGAAGTAAGTTCAACTGTCAAAACGAAATTCATGATTTAATTTGAAGCCGGCATTCGTGAAGGGAGGACACATAAAAAGTGTAAGTTTTTATCCAATTAAATCTACAGATATTATAAATTTTTAAGTAAAATAAAATACGTCCAAATTCAACTCACCTAATATACAAGGAGTATTTTATTTGTTTCCTCCCGGCGTGCGGCAACAGTGAGCAAGACGTGTGTTGTGTGAAAATATATTTGTGGTTAAACAAAATATTTTTATTTTAGCTGTTGGTGTAAAGAAAATTTCCCTACGACTCGATTCGAAGTGCTCTTTTGCTAGTGAACTTGAATTCCACCTCGCATTTCATAGAAATAAAATAAATTTAACAAAAGTCAACTTCTGCGAGCTATTGTGACTCAATTTTGTTGTTTCAACAGAGGCGAGCTTCAAGTTGTCGTTGATGTGAACCAAATCATCATCGATATGTCCAGAACTATTCCTCTAAACTTAATATTTGACGATTCAAAGGGCTATTCGTTATGAGTGCCAACTGCAAACAAATCAATTTTGATCGAGCCGCCAATAAAAAAACAAATGGGTCTAAATTGCATTTGCTCATGGATTTAATTTGTTTAATACGAATGCCAGGGTTCGATTTGATTAACCTTATTATGCTTAGTTCAATAGTGGTAACTTATTTTCATGATACAAAATAATCCCTTAATTAGACGCAAGTAAGTGGAGTGGTCGGTGCGCACATGTTGAGAGCCAAAGGATAAGAGAGTTGATCCAGGCGGAAAAAGGCAAGAGGAAAAGCTGAACGTCAAACATGGTTGACAACGGGAATCTCTATTGGCCGCCATATACATATTTGGGTGCGTTCGAAAACTACTCCTGGTCCAAGGCTCCGAATTGTAAACATAACACTTTTTGAGATCAATAGCTTACAAAACATACGAATGTAATTCCAAAATGTAATATTACCTCGTTCCCAATTCGGGATTTGCTGTAGTTGAATAGTCCTTTACTGTCTATGTAATTGCAGAAACTGCAAACGATTAAAATTACTACACCAAAAACGATGTGGAACAACATCTTTTGGCTTTTGTTAAGCACATCAGTGTAGAAGAATTTACTTGGTGCCCTGTTTATTGAAAAGGTCATCTAAACTACCAAGTTTTTGAATTCTATACTTTATTCAATTAAAAATTATTCTTGAAGTGTGAAAAAATTGTACCTATTAAGGAAACATCCAAAATTCAAATACATTTTCAAACTGCCTTCCTACAAATCATTTTCCGAAAACTATTTCTTCTTTGTTTTTGAATTGAGAGCACTTTTCCGAATTTCGATTTCTTTTCAGAGTTTTGCTCTAGATTTGCAGATAAAACGTAAACAAATTTCTGTGGCATAAAAATAACAACAATAAATATAGAAATTCAGGGCTCGAATCGCATAGTCGGTAAACGAGTATTACGAATTTTTTTGTTTCACATGCAAAATCAACTTTATTCCCTGAACGTATAGCTCGTTTACAGAAGTGGCGGTTACGATATTTGAAATCTGAGAATCCCAACTGGACAACATAAAAATTATTTTGAAGAAATATTTGTGTTTCAACTGAATAAATTGCGTTTGTAATCTTTTATTAAATGTAATGCCAGGCAAGTTTCCCTTCAGCTGAGTAATATGCAATTTGTGTTTAATTACAAAGGCTATGTCTCAAAAAATATCATGGGTATCAATTTTGCCATGCGTATTTCGCCTGTCAAGCGTTGGTTACTTCTTTTTATCAAGGATTTTTCGAGAAAATGTCAAGCAAAAGTGACACCCTCAAAGAGAGTGAAATTATATGACGTCTGCATGTCAGAATTTTGCCACGAAAAGTGGCACGTACCTTAGAAATAATTTGTTATTTTTTTACTTCGAATAGAATTGCACCTAGTCTTACGACTAATCAGCGATTTATTTTTGAATTTTTTTGAATTTAAGAGCAAGATCCGCAGTTTGTCGGATTTCTAAACTAGTTTTGTTTGAAAACAATACATTCTTAGCCCTAGCTAAATCTTATAGATCAAAAGGTTTTATCCGTCTCAATCTCCTGATTACATTGTCATTATTTAAAAGTTTGAAATAGTAACATGCAATTTATTGTCCATTTAACAAGAGTGGAAAGTACCACGCAATCAAAGCTGAAGTAAGACATTCGGCTCTACGATGCAGCAGCAAAGTATTACTGGGGGGCCTAAAAAAAATCGGGGACAACTGGGTTTTAGAAAGCTACCCTATAATCGAAGCGGGACCAAAACCGCGTTCGAACCTATTCCCCGACAACTCTTCCGATTTTAATTTATATACTATAGATACGAAATGAGTGCTCCTATGGTGTATGCCTATGGTAAAGGGTTATTTTCTAAAGAAAATTCACATCACAAAATTTCCCGCTGTCGACCGTAAATTTCAACCACTTTATTTGAGTTTTTTTTTTAATTGTAGGTTATTACGTTATACGTTGTCAGTTGAAAGGCAAAAAAAAAAAAAAAACAAATAAAAATTAAAAAAAGCAAAAAAGAAACCACTTAATCTATCAGTGCCTGGCGAAGTTCTGCTAGTTTGTTATATAACGATCACCTAAAAAGGAATATGACCGACCTCTCGTATTAAGTCCAGTCCACGCTTTGCAAAGTGCTTTGTTTGTCCCAAAATTTTACAATATTACCTCCCATGAGTGGTTTCGGTTTTTTGAGATTTCCAATCCAATTTTGACCAAACTATGCCATATTTTCTTTTTCCCATCCAAGGCTTTTTCTTTGTCAAATTGGATTACATTTATATTGGTTCAGAGATTTAGTCGTGAAAGTTAATAGACAGGAGAGTGAAAAGGGCCTTTAGGATTTTTTTTTGAATTTGGGACTCTACTCCTTCAATAAATAAATAGTTGGCGCTACAGGTCCGGAGGGACCCTAGGCCATTCGTTTTTGTGTGAGTTTTCATTTTTGAACGAATGGAAGGGTTCTACAATTTTATGCCGACTCCAAACGGCTAATTACGAAGCTCTTTTAAGACAGTCATACTCTCGGATGTTTGTCAGACGTTCGCGAGAGGTGGCGCAGTGAAAAAAACCCTAAGTTGGAATTTGGGTTTTTGCGGTATTCGAACCTCGACCCCTCGCTTAGTAGTCCAACACACTTACCACTAACTGATATTCATTGACATTGGGAAAGCCTTTTGGGTATGGCTTTTCACAAATGATTGATCTGCAGCTTTCGTAGCGTTGACACATCATCCACCATATTTTAAACATCGCAGCTAGAGTGCACTATTGGCAACAAAAGACAGCTGTATTTTTTAATTTCTTAAAAGCCGACTGTATACCAAAACTCCGAATGTACTACCTCGAAAGGCCATTCACATTATGTACTGTCAATCACTTGATTGACCGTATAGTTTGACGGTCCGCATGGTTTCCATCAAAGAGGATGATGGCGTTTGTTCCGCTCATTTGATGAAAGTAGTCCAAGAACTCGGACCGAATATATCCTGTCCATGGAAAAAGGGTTTTCATATTCAATCTAAGCTGCGTTAACCACTTGGTTTCCAAAGATCTTACGTCCGCCCTTACTTATCAACCGAATGATGTTAAATCTTAAAAGCAAACAGTCCAAATCGTTTACCGGGAAACGAAAATCCATCCTTGCGAACAGCAGCTACCTTAATAAACCCATTGTGCCCAACGTTATGGAACGAAATAAATAAGGAGTTAATCATTAATCTCCCTGCTCTATAACTATGTGATGTCGTCCATAAAGTGACCAACAAAGGGACATCCCATTCGCTAGCATCTGTGGCGCCCCTACCATGCCAATAACCATTAACGACATCAACACAAAATTAATAACCCCCCCACCCGATCGTATACAGAGCCACTCACAGCATTACGCAACAAAAACGCAACCATTGACCGGCAAAAAGAGTAGAAACGACTTTCGCTGGCCCTAAACGTAAGCGAAATTGAATCAATTTAGAAGGAGATACATTTAGTCACTTAAAGGATTTCCTATAATCCAAGGAAGGGTTGCGAATTTCAATAAAATGTATCAGCTACTACTATACATGTGAAAAGGATGAAATACCCTTTTATAGGTGCGTGTGTACATGTATTAATAATAAGATGAAAGTGGAAAGTCCTCTGAAAGGACTTGCTTTTCTTTTGCGACTTCAAAGTGGGAGACCGGAGAGCAGCATAAATCTGAAAATTGGCCGAAACGTATACAGAAAAAGTCTCATACGGGCTAAAGGATCCCCCGCTCGACAACGTGTCTATTGATGTAATCAAATTTTCCTAAATAGGTAGTTTTTCTGTGTTTTTTCTTCTCGCAAGTTCTCTTTCTTTCTTTTCTTTTCTTTTTTTTTTGTCCTGAGTGTGTTGGCTGTTTTGTGTTCTTTTTTATGCTGGCAGGAACGTGTATGGAATATTTAATGGGCAGTGTATAGGGGGGAATTCTTCTGTGAGCCTATTTTCGAAATTTCTCCTTTTTTTTTTGCGTTGGAGTTGAGTCTTTATAAATCCTTCGCTTTTCTCTGAGCTAATTCAATTCAACTGTGTTACTCCCTTTTTCGCCTGTAGACGCGCATGAGTTAATTTAGCACAAAGTTTAGAAGAGCGAAGTTTATAGTCGCTCAAAGGTCAATGAAAGAAAAGTCGTTTTTTTTTTAAATAGTTAAACAAGTATATTTCTGTTTGAAGTAACAATTCAGGATGATGGCTTTATCAAGAATTGTTGGAATATTAGTTTGGGCAACGAAAGGGTAGGTAATTTAATTTTCATTAGCTGATGAAATAAGTGCAACCTGGAAGCGTGTGCTTTTTATTTGTGTTTTTGTATAATGGAGAGAGAGTGAGACGAGAGTGTTACTAATAACTTTGATCATTCGATGGATGGATGGATGGTCGCTGTGTAAATAAGGACTGAACGCTTTTAATTTCCTCATAATCAGGACATTTATCCATTTTAATCGGTAGTTCTATGTTAATAAATTTGTTGCCACATGTTACAGTTCCACTTCATTACAGGTGAGTGTATGTATGCCGATGCCGAACATGTTCCATACTTTGTTGTCAGACTTTAAAGTCCTTAGAAAATTTCACTAAAAAGTTAGTAATCACGCTAATTCTGAGATTCGATCGAATAGAGTATTCCTCGAATTTAAAAGTTTCACCCGAATGAACTCCTCACATTCTAAGTTTCGAGGGAATTGAATTCATTATCGAATGATTTCACTGGATGAATTTGATTTTCGCGAAATTAGCTGTTTAAAGTTTTAACTGTCAGATTGTAAATATTTGTAGCTGCTGACACCGTTTGCAATATCCGGATTTATCTCCATTAGCTTAATCTACATTTCAAATTGCCCGTGGTTCGTCCATTTGGATTGCGACCTGCGATTAATACAAATAAATAATTCTATTTTTTGTTTTTATAAGACAAACAAATGTTGCTTTAAAGTTCATAATATGCTTTTTATACACATTTTGTGATAAAAGTAGCAACATTTCTTTCAATTTATTAAAAAACAACTTACATTTTTCAATAGAGCTTTCGGTTAGAAATTTCCACTGGAATAGAATTTGACATTTAATTCAATGCAATCGAAACTGAGAATGCGGGAGAAATGAACAAAAAATGAGTCTCTATCGAAATCGAAAGTAGGAATGTCAGTTGGAGGAAATCGAATAACTTTCTATTCAATTCGAATTTCAGAATATAGGTGAATAAGATTGGAATTGTGGTGGTACCCAAGAAACAGGTTTCCTATGGGCTGGGGGCTCAAATTATGGATGGGTCAAAATTCTTTTTATAAATTTCTGCTTTTCTAAGTTGTTCTTATCAAAGTTTTGCCTTACAAAACTCTGCAAATAATACAAAATTCTAGAAAGCGTTTTCCTTTCTTAAACTGTATTTCTTAATTTTTTTTTTTAATTTTAACTTCTCTTTTGTTGGTTTTAATTTTTTTTATTTCTTCTTAATAGATAGGTACCTATTGTTTTTTTTTTAATATATTTCATTTTTCTTGTTTCTTTTGAATTTTAGTTTTATTTTTATTGTTTAAATTTAAATTTTTATTTTATTATAAATTTAAAATTATTTTTTAATATCTACATTTTTTCTTGTTACAGTTTACATTTGTCAGTTGGAAAAAAACAGAATAAGCAGAATTTTATTGTTCTAAAGAATTTTTTTTTAGAATTTCGACGCTTTCATGACCTATGTACCTACTCGTAAATATATAAAATCTAGCAGTGTTTGAACTGCATTCAAACATTGATCTCTCTGAGTCAGTATGACAGTGAACAAACGGATCCAGAAGGTTGACCCTGCCAAACAGAGGTCTTGGCAGTGATATCCCCGAATCAGCAGTCCATAAGTCTGCTGTTGGGTCAGTCCCAGAAAGAGGGAGTAAATTACTACAAAAGTAATAAAATCTAAGTTATAGAAAAGCTGTTGTTTTAAGGTTGAAGATACTTGAAAGACTTCTTAGGTCTTAGGGATCCCTGGAAATAAGGTCCGAAAATAAATAGAAAAGTTTCAACGGCCTTTTCAGAACAAGCAAATATATTCGGTAATATTTCGCAAGATGAACCACTGTGGAAACTTTTAATACCACCAGGAAGCTGTGACCATTCGTAAAAGATGCTAAGGACACAAAGTAACAGAAACAAACCCTTTTAATAAAATAAAAAAAAAACATATCAAAAATACCTGAAACTGGACGTCAGTGTATGACTTAACACCGAATGACTGAATTGAGAAGATCCCCCAAGCTAGTTTCCCTCCGACTTGTACTGTGGTCAAAAACCTTAAGTGTTATTTGTTTTTCAGCAAATCGAACCTGAGATGCCTCGCTCAGTAATCTAGCACACTGAATCCACTGAAATACTACGCCACTTTTTCTTAAAAATCATCATTCGACAAAGTACTCGGCATCTACTCTTCATGAGAAAAACTAGCCTGACAAAGAAAGAAAGATAGGACGGCGGACTTCTTAACGCTAAAATTGAATAGCCAAGAAACACCAGAAGAAATTCCCTTACATGTACCTACTTCTTCTTCCAGGATATTGACCATCATCCGTACACCAACAGAAAAGTTGAATACACTCCTTAAAACCTTGTAATGGATTCTTATGAGCAGAACGCATTGGTTACGCTATCTATAAACAGGGTTTCAATTTGAAAACAGCTCTTCAACTGCCCGGTATAGGTCTGAGTATGCCACAGAGTCGCTGTCGAAAGACTTGATCATAGCAGTCTTTCGTCGTAACGTCCTAAGGAAACCGGGCTAGAAAATGCATTTCATGAAAGTCCGACAAACAACTCAAAGACATCCTCCAGTAAACATCGACCTGATTGCCTTTCTTCCACGCATAGCAACTTCTGTATTGATTAACTTCTTAGCTAAGCATCCTAATGCGACATCAAAGGCGCGCTTTAATTCAATTAATCTGTTGATCCTTCTCCATAATAATGAAAACAACTTCGCAACCGATTTTCATCCGCCTATCAACCCTCGCAAGTAGATTATCAACTCAACAAAAGGCTGACATTTTACAGCAAAATAAATTCCGACATTAAACACTGTGTACAAGCAGCCTTCTTAAGTCCTCAAAACCTTGATCCCCCGTCGGTGGGCCCCCTACCCATTGAATCGAAAGCACAACATCAACCAGAACAACAAAACATCAGAATTTTCCAGATCATTGCGCCAGAATGGAGAATTATTACTTGAGTCAGTGGCTACGTTGAAGCTTACAGAAGCACAGATACACCGCACACCCGTCACACAATCAAAACGAAAGTAGCAGCTAAATAAGTACAAGCAGGAGCATTTTTCTCTGCCGTCAGGAAGCAATGAGGGTTGGAAAATTTATGATTTTGCTATTGCGGGGATTTTCTTTGCATAAAAGTTACAGGGCGAAGGGTGTTAAGATGGTTGCAAAGGGACTCTTTTTAATTTGCAGTTGCTTTGTCGATCTGGTTGGTTGACGCGTGTAATCTTCAACTTCTCCAGATGCGAGACAGTTAAACTCTTTCAATTAGCGCTGTTGACTAACCAAATCCATATCGTCCACAACAAGCATAATCCCTGTCGAAAATTACAACTTGCATTCCGAGGGGAAACTTTCAACGTCCTAATCCAACACGTCGCATCGACTTTAATTGCATCCGCCTTAGTGCATCCCCGTTGAAACTTAAAGCCCCTTCAACCCCCAGTTGTGGGTACACAATGTCGATGCGGATTTGACGTTCTTTCAATCGCCACAAAGGGAATCCACTTCGCATTCAAACCGATAATCATAACAAGGACCATTTCCACTTTATGGCTATTATAATCAGTTGCCGAGAAAAAAAGGGGATAATAAATCCAGTTGTTCCCCCGCCTCCCATCCCCTGATCCAATTTCCGCTTCGAATGCCTAAAGAATTATTATCAGAGATTGAAAGTCCTTCACACCCGGAAAATCGTAAAATTTCACATAGGGCTGGATACTCCACGCCCGACAGCATCTACGCACACGTTGTCCTTGTCATCCTCATCCACATCCTCATTTAAATCCTCATCCTCATCCTCATCCACATTCACATCCGAATCCCGTCCACATCCTCATCAGCATTTGTGTTGTATCAAATGCCATAAAAGCGGATTGTGTGGATCCCATTGCGTGTAACCACCAGCATCCGGGAGTTGATGTTCCGGACTTTCGGGTACTATAAGAAAATATTTTTATTGTCATCACACATACACGCACATACACACGATAGCTAGATATCGTGCAGTAAATTCAAATTTTCGCCAAAAATTATCCATCGGGGAGTGTACACACAATACAAGTGGGCAAAGGAGCAGGCAGAACATTTGCAGCAAATCCCTAAACAATTGTCCTAGTGCTTAGAGGAGGAGACGCGTATTTTAGACGACCACTGTTAGTGCATTTGATGCCCCCTCCCGCTTGGTATGGTGAATTAGAACACATGCTGGATGTGTGCAAGGGAAAAAGGATAATTTTTGGTTATTTATTAGTTTGTTGATTGACATGAACAAGCAAAAGGCTTAGACTTTCGTTCCTGACTGTACGAGAGAGAGGAGGCAAATAAATTCTGGTACTCATCAACGGACAAGATACACATCGTCGACATTAACTTCACATTCATTCTCATTCTTCATGTACACAAACACGTACTACGTACAGCGGCATGGATATGGACTCGGAATTGGAACGGAGCGTTAATGGTACTCGCTTAGTGTACACGGTCGAGTGGTGATTATTCAAATTTTATGGACGCGTCCATCCGGGGGAGTTTACAAATGCTTAAGTTCAACTTAACTTGGCTCATCGTCGCTGGCGAACGTTACGGGAATATTAAATGAGAGCGTGAGTTGAAACTCATATCCTGATGGCTAGACGAGGTACTGCTGCATCTTTGTGAAGGGATACGTACAGTACATGTACCTGCAGCCAGCAGCATGTGGAAGACCGTTTTCATATGTCAGAATGTGATGATAGGGAATTTGTTACTCGGAATGTGGTGCACTTGATGAGGTACGTGTGAAAGCTGAGAAATGAATTTTCATTATCCGATATAAGCGGAGATAGGGTCCTGCCAAGATTGTAGCATTTCTTTGACTCTTCCTTTGCTTTTATTTGCGAAACATCGGCCTCGTGTCCTAGAATCAATGCAAGGGCGTAGACCACCAAGTTGGCGGTGGCGGCGTGGAGGCGAAATGATTTCGACAAAAAGGGGATTAACTTTAGCCAGCCAAGTGACAGTTTTTTGCTTTAATCCGTATCAAAACTTAATTTCAAAGGATAAACCATAAACCTGCACATGTACCTACCAAGGGAGATGAAGACCTTTAAAGGTGGGAGCTCATTACCTTCCTAAGAGATACCCCATAGTCTGTCGTTCTGTCAAAATGTGCTTGGGGACTTCAAAGCTGACGTCAGCAAAAAAAAATTTGTTGGCGCAACAGGTCCGGAGAGACCCTAGGCCTAGCTTCTCACAATCATTCGGTTTGTGTGAGTTTTTCATTCCTACCATTATCCCCTTGCGCTTGCACCTCACTTTCACACTTCGACGGATCGGAAAAGAAAACTTCAAGAAGTCGCCATTCACCATCTCTTTATCGATTTCAAGGCCGCATATGACGATATTTATAAAGACGAGCTATATAGAGTTATGCCTATAGCTTTGGAGGACGATGGAAAAAACTCACTGCTTCATTGTCCTTTATTCAAAGCGGGCCAAGATATCCTCGGTCGCTTATATTCATCGCAATATATTCAGTCCAGTTTGCGTTGGCGGGATTTGAACGTCGGGCGACATGGACCTATTGAAAAATATGCGCATCCATCGTCTAAGATGGGTAGGATGGGATGGGGTCAAAATTCTGGAAGGGTCAAGATTATTTTTACAAAATTCTGCAAACAATAAAAATAGGTTCGGAAAATGTTCAAAAGCGCGCTTATTTAGAGAACATTTTCTTTTTTCGCTTGTATTTTTTTCAAATTCATTATTTTATTTTGTTTTCTTAAAATGTTTCCAAACTTTTTCTATCTCAATTATGATTTTTTGGAAATTAAATTTCCCATTTTTTAATATATATATAGTTTTCTTTTCTATTTTCAATACTTAATTCCATTTTTATTGCTTGTTTTATTTTTTGTTTTTAATGGAAAGTTTATACAAATAAAATTAAATTACTAAGCTTTTAATTTTTTTTCTTACATTTGTTAGTTGGAAAAAAGAGAACTGAAAAAAAGAAGAATTTCGATTAGCAAAATTTGTCTGTGTAAAGACGGAATTTTGCAAAGCCGAATATCGACCCGCTCCCGGCTAGGACATGTAGAACGAATGGACATAAATGCTTCGGTCCTTAGAGTCTTCGACTTCATTTTCAACCCAGGGGACAACGCAGTAGAGAGAGACCTCATTTTAGGTGGCGGGCGGCGGGTGGCGTTCACAATTGGATGGCGACCTAAGCCAGCTTCGAGTGCGCATCCGGAGGTAGTTAGCTAAGGACCGTTTGACCTGGAGGGGTATGTATCTCAGGGCTCAGATTCACCCCGACCTGTAGCGCCACCAAAGAAGAAAGAACCCAGACGCAGATTTTGACTGCCTAACGAAAAATAAACTGTCGAAAGTTTACAAAAATAAGTTCAACACTGGACGCCATGTTAAGTTTTTGGATCAGCAAAGTAATATTTCGGCTTCTTACGTCTTTACTTAAAAAATGTAACTTTTTCTTCAATAAAATATTTTTTTATATATATTCTTACCTATGCATAGTACGTATTACATTTCCCATTTTATTTTTTCTATAGCCCGCTGTCATGTTTAAGACAAAAAATAAAACTGAAGGAGTTTGAGTTTGTCACCTGTGATTTAAAAGGTAACCAAAACCGCTGTAGACTGCCTGGCTTTCAAAGGAAAGAGCCCCTGATATTCACCCCTATCAAGGTATCCGTTCGGAATGGAATTTTCTCCGATTTGTACGAAATCCGAGAAATTCCATTCGAGATATTGCTGCGGAATATTTTCATTAGAAATGATCGCGTTTATATGCTTTATATATTTTGTTCTGAAACTTCGAACGCAATTTAAGTTCCGAAAGAATACCTCGCTAGGGGTGATTAAGACGAATGTCTTTGCTACAAAAGGCTACAAAAGCTAAGACACATCTAAAATTAAAGGGAGTACAAAAAATACGCACCCATGTCTCTAAAAACAAAAAAAAAAATTTTAGTTAGTTTAGTTAGAAAATTGACGTTTGCTTACTTTTACGTTGTCTTTAGTAATACAGCGGGCGGTGTATTAAAAAAATGGCCTTCCACCTCATAAAGATCGACGATGCTCGCATACAAAAAAAAAAAAAAATCCGGAGGCATCGGAACCCGAACGCATAGGAAACCTACTTACCGAAGCTTAGGAAGTCATATTTAGATAGCCGCGCTTCTAAATTACCATCATGTAGAGACATTGGAAGGGCTGACTTCCTGTCAATAAAGAATCAGTTTCAGTAGCCAACAGAGAATTAGCGGTCTACCTCTTATCTATTGAACAACTTCACAACATTAATGCCGCCGACTCTGAAGGTCTAAATCGGTATCAGCGAAGCTCTTAAAACGCAGAAGTGATAGGCCCTTTACCACATTACCTATTTATTACTACCTCAGCACCAACAACACTGGCCATTAGCCCACACGCTCCTAACCACCTCAGCCAACTTTTCTCCAAGTCATTCCCACATTTTTCAAACACTTGAAAATCCGTCAACACCTTCACAGCTGCTTTGCCAAATCCGTTTAGATCCTTGAAACGTTTAATTTTTTGTTTGCTTTCTTTGAGCAACGATCCAAAAACAAATCTCTTCAAGAGCTCCTCATCCCGCTGTCTCCAGTTCGTCATCACCATCACAATGGGGATATCAACATCATCATCATGCTTCGCGCATCAACTGTCACAAGTCACAACCCAGCAAGGAAACGACTACTATGACGCAAAATGACTTGAAACGACGACTTCCTGACATAATAAAAACCATATTCACACTATCCACGTGCCTCTCAAGGACGCCTTTTTTTTGCCTTTCATCGGGTGTAGCAGCTCTAAAAATAAGATTTAGTAGAATTGCCACCCTCCCCTTTGTGTGTATCCCTTTTAAGGAACTGAAATATTTATAAGACTCCATCACTCATAAAGCAATAAAACGAAATCATGCGTAGAAATTTTTATAAGGTCCCCAAACGGGCTCCGGTCGGGACTCTACCATCACCCCCTAACCCCTGCTTGGCCTATTGCTGTTTGTGTCCAATACAAACACAAGTTTAGTGACACAAAAAAAAAAAAAAAAAAACCCCAAACATTTGATCGCTGCTCCCCGGTCGCATAAAAATCGCCCCAGAGGTTAATATCAGTTACTGGGGCGTACCATTTCCAGGCACGAACACATTTTTGCATATATAAAGCTGATCAGCATGTGTGCGACAACTTCCCTATATGGTGGAGCCTGTGTGAAGGTTATGAGCCTGTGTCTGCGGAGATTTGAATCTGGCTAAAGTCAAGTGAATTCGCAAAAGGTTAAAGGATTTACGAAGTGGAATTGGAAAGTTTTGCTTTTGCACGGATTCCACTCGTGTCGGGGGGTAAAGTTTCGGAAGAACGGGGAATTTATGATAGCTATTAGAGCGATGAGAACTTAAGCTGTGTGGTAGTCTTACTTAGGCAAAACACTCGCACAATTGAATTGCATGCGGTGCGATGAACAAAAGTCTTCTCCAGCAAATCGGCTTATCTGTCGACGCTATTTTCCCTTCCCACGCAATCACACTGCTTTCAAAATGAAACAAAAGCAAGAATCTCCTTAAAAGCTTCGACACCGATAAATTGTTTTCATTTGAATTTCCATTGCAAGAAAATTACAAAATGCTGCACAAAGTCTTTTGTAGGAGCCCAGGACTCAACCATGTTACTTCTTTTGCATGGCGCAGCTTAATGGATGTGCATCCTGAATTCGATTTTCTTAATTATATGCCTGACATGCCACATGTCGTCGTCGTCGTCGTCGTCTACATTTCCTTCTATGCTCTTGTCTTACTGCCGGTATTAGAAATCACATCAAACCCATACACACATGGAGTGCTGTGGTAGACCGAACTACAGCTTCGATAGCATTGCGCTGAGCCGATGCCGCACACGTCTATAAGTGACGACATCTAAAATTGCTACATCGACGTAATATTGCCAGCATCAGCACCGACAGCACTAACAGCACATCCTGCCTTGACAAAATCAATTTTAATCAATGTTCAACAAATCGTAAAGGGTATGCGGACGGTGGGTGTGGGAACAGTGTTTGGATAGACACCTTCGTGAAATTTGCCTGCTTCTTAATTATTTACATGCAGACAAGAGGTTGGATCAATTGCTGGTGCTCCTTCGGAAAAAGGGATGAACATAAATAGAGGTTATTTCGAGCCCGGCGAGTTGAAAGGGAAAGTCACACACGGAGTTGTCGGACGATGTTCAATGTTTATTAGTGTGTTGTGCATGGATGTTTGTTTCCTTATTAATTGGACCTCTTCGACCCATGTACACGGATCGGCGAAACAGGAGGAAAAATACCTCGTCT
This sequence comes from Cheilosia urbana, assembly GCA_946477585.1. Lineage (NCBI taxonomy): Eukaryota > Metazoa > Arthropoda > Insecta > Diptera > Syrphidae > Cheilosia > Cheilosia urbana. Next base: position 7,970,396 of record OX297854.1, on the reverse strand, counting down.
TAATTTCGGAAAAATATTCCTGTATATCCTTTATTATTTTGGAATGTCTGGTTCAATAGAACTTGAACTCAACCTTTTCCGAATCAATTTGTTGGGACAGAGTTTATAGGGTAGAGTGTCTTGCTTTTCGCTGTCCAATGCCGGGAATGGCAATACCCCAATATTGGCTATAAAAGCGCACACCCAAAGATGACAAGAGGATAAAATTTGAATTTTGTCCAGTCTAACAAGTATGGCCCTGTGGAGGCAGGCAGAGGAGGCAGTTTGTTCACCTCAGGTTAACCGTCCTAAATAGGAAGAGACTACGAGCTTCTTTTGCATTCACCTGTAAAAAAAATATGAAGCCAGAGCAAAAGGGTTACAAGTAGCCTTAGACACGTGGTACAAAAATAACTACAACTTTTTAAATATCAACTAGATACAGTCGAAAGGGGTTTTCAAATTGTAGGCCTTTTGGATGGATGGTAAATCTGGATGGATGGATGGATGGAATCTTCTCTGAGTCCACACCCGAGGCAGGGCGCAATAGAGTAAGACCGCGACTCAAGTGGCGCACGCAAGTGGAAGAGGACCTTAACTAAATTAGCGTGCGAAACTGGAAACAGCTGGCTAAAGATCGTGCTGGCAGGAGACGCTGTTGGTTAAGCCCCAGTTCCACCCCGGACTGAAGCCCTACCTAAAGTATGTAAGTAAACATCTTTCCCATTGATACAATCGATCTTTCAGGTCTCAATGTCGGCCAAATGGACATGGGAAAGCATCTTCAATGTAGATGGCACTAGAAGTTGAGTTGAGGTCTTTAAACTGAATATTGAAAGGTTAACTATAGCTCTCTCTCTCGCGAACGTCTGACAAACATCCGAGAGTATAAATGTCTTGAAAGAGCTTCTCAATTAGCCGTTTGGAGTCGGCATAAAATTGTAGATCCCTTCCATTCGTTCCAAAAATGAGAAACTCACACAAAACGAATGGTTGTGAGAAGCTAGGCCTTGGGTCTCTCCAGACCTGTTGCGCCAACTAGGTAGGTAACTATAGCCCTAGGCAGCTTTCTCCAATGTCGAGAATGGTGCACAGTGCACTTTGGTCTATTTTCAAGGCTAGGGCCTTACTTCCATTTCAATATATATTTTTTTTCGCATATGGGAGAGACCTACAAGTTAGTGCCGAACAGCTGTATTAAGGACAATTATACTCTCGGGCGTTTGTTGGACATGTTCACAAGAGCGATGGAGTATGTCATTTGTAGTCCAATGTGAATGTTTACGGACACTAAACTCTCGCCCACTAGTCCACGAACAAGACATGTCTGCGAAATTCGGTAACTAGGGTCTTAAAACGTTTGCTAGCAACATCTCTCTAAAAGAAGCCCCAAGCCCTAGTCTTACCTCACGCATAAGTAATGTTAATGCGCCCTGACCTTGACGGACCTGCGCCTGCCTACGCTTATTATCTCTAGCTCTCTCTCAAACCTGATACCAGATCAGCATCTCTCTCATGGTCATGGTGACGGAGTCGAGGCCAGTAGCAAACGAGCAGCGATCGCGTGCGGACAAAAAAAAAAGTAAATAAATAAAATTATTAAAAATAAGCAAAATATTTTGTTTTAATTTGTTTATTTGTTTGGGGCATGAAACAAGTAAATAAACTGATTTCGATGTCACGGATGCTAAAAAGGTCCCAATTTTCGATTCAAAGGCACCTTTTGACTATTTTTCATGATTTTTTTCCGCAAAGTGATCGAGGGTTAACATTGTTAAAAATCTCACTTCGATGTAATACTATAATAGAATATACGAGGGACGATTTATCGTCCTGCGAAATCTGTGGAAGAAAGACAGGCATTTAGAGCTTGCTTTAGGACTTTGTAACCCGTGTTGCATTAACTCATCTGCCAAAATCTGGGACCTGAATCAGAGCCACTCCATGGAGTCCACAATCTGATCTGGTCGTATATACCTGTGTATGACTTGCTGTCCACTAACCACTACCCTAATTAGCTGACTCACAGGCGAACGCATTAAGGGTGCCAGAATACGTGAGCTGCTCAAAACCTTGCAGTCACTTATCCGTGAGAGGTTTGGTTTTGGTTTTGGTGCTATGGATTCCATACCATCAGTGGATAGGGTCAAGTAAGGCCAAAATGGTTGAAGAAAATTCAATACCTCTCGTCTACCCCTATGTGGTGGCAAAGTATTAACTGTTATCGAGGTAATAAATAGTCGGGGCGTCGAATACGAAATTTCCCCACCTCCCAAGTGCAGTCACTATCATCCAACCTATTATTTGTGTATTTTTTTTTTTTTTTTTTTTTTTTTTTTTGAAACATAAGCAAACTATTTTCTCGAGCACCCTAATTTAGCGACTCCAACTGACCCCAATGCAATAAATTGCAACCGCCATCACCATTGCACAGCCCGCAAATTAACCAATGTCCCACTTCGTCCACTCACGTTTCTGCATTGTCACCAAATTAAACGGTACACCACCCCAATCGTCAACCTAATTGCTATGAAATGTGTCAACCTGCTGGCTGTCTATCTCATAAATGCCTTCGTGCACCCTGTCGGCCAATATGACTCTGTGTGTGTTTGTGCGCTTGTCATAATTGCAAGCAATGCATTCCTTAAACAGCAAATCCGTTCGGAATTAATTCCAAATGCTAACTAAGCACTTCCTATCAAATATGTTAACTTACGATACGGAATCTAATTATAATCATTGTTCGATGCCGGCCCAGTGTCCTGTCGTCGTCGTCGACCGTCGTGCATCGAGTACCTATACACGCATCAGTGACAGTGATGCATGCCGAAGTTTAACCTCCAGTTAACCATTAATATTTATGAGGATGCGAGTAATTGGTGTCTATCCCCGTTGTATCTATGAATTTGAATATTTCGTGGATAAATTTAAAAGAAGAAAAAAAACCCACTCTCGTCACCTTTCAGTTAATTGGATTACAATTTGAACAAGGTAATGGAACATCAAGCGCCAAGGATTTACACTAAGTGCACTCGGCCGAACCGAACAGTGTTTGCCAAGTGCTTCAATCTTATGTCCTGCTTTTAGGTGTGCTGTCATTGTGGCAATTTAATTAATACTATGAATCCCAGATGGAAATTGTCTTTGTGCGCACCTTAGAGAAGTGATAATTAAAATAAAGTGTAGTTAGTGTGCCAGCGCCGGTGAGAGGCTGAAAAGCTGAAAGCTTTTAATGCGCGCACACTGAAGATTAAGTTAATTGAATATGATACGAAAGTATCTTCCTGTCGGTACTTTTACTTGTACTTGTCGTGAAGATAGTCGCCTGCTAGTCTAATCAAACTTTTAAATGGCGGCTCGTTACATTTGTTTAACATTTTATGAATATGCATTGCATAGCACCGGCCCGGCCAGGCGGAAGTGTGCAGAAACGAAAAGAGTGAACTCTATGAGAAGCCATTTCGAAGATAACAAGTATCGAGGATGCTTTATGCAAGAACCACTTAGGAATGCACATTTATGCAGATGGCTATAAATTTTAACTTAGTCCTGGCGCGTCTTTTGCTGGTTATTTTTTTTTTACGATAAACGAAACGAAACGATTGCTAAGTCGTGAGGGAACATCGCGCTAGCTAACAAAGAAAGTGCTTTGCAAAATTTGCATATGGATCGAGTCCTCTCCGCTGCAATGTATTCAAAAGGGATTCGCACTCATTGAGTGGCTTGTTTAGCATGTTTTCGCGTTCAATTATCTACGATATCGGAGAGGTTTAACTTTTTAGCGTGCTTCCAATGCATTTTCATGACTTTGCATTCAAGTTGGGAAATTTGGATGCTGATTTGGGAAATTGATAAGGAACAGGGTATCTACCGTCGGAGGGTGTACGTTGTGTAGATGATTTCTGGTGGGGGGATAGTTTTGATGAGTTGCGTTCGTGAGAAATTAAAACTGTTTGAGATCAGTTTGGCGGTATAATTGCCTATTTAACCAAATGCAGAATTTACTTTCGATGTGTCTGGGATCTGGCCTGAGGAAGATGGTGTATCTTTTGAAATTTAAAAGTCGAATCTAAGACTATAGGGGCTCCTATATATGTACATACATCTTTCATCTTGCATAGGAAAATTGACCTGTTCGTTGAGAGTTAGTACACGGCATGTTGACATGCCGACGTCAGAGCGACATTTTTCAAGACCGCACTATGCTTTCTCCACTCCAGAAAGTTATTTTTCATTTCTCCGATTCACGTAGTCGATTTTATTCGGAAAAAATTTCGGATTTCAAATGGACGAGGTCAATTTTTTACTATACTCGGTTATAAATATCCGGAAAAGTCCAATTTCAACTCCCACTTTGAGAAGGAAGTTTGGTTACAATAAACTAAATTCGGAGACTTACACGATAGCTTGATATTTGAGCTGCAGAAACGTTGTTTTATTTATGTTATTGTTGAATATTCCTTGGTAACATTTCAATGCAATATTCCTCATTTTCTATCGTATTAATTCTAAAGTTAACAACTCTACTAAGTATGTACTTTGCTAAAACCTCTTTTAAGCAGTTCAGAAATAAGACAATAAATTATCTCTTACCAACCGATTACAGTCAGGTGTCTTTTTTTTAAGCTCGATTGAATTATAACCGCATAAAACTGAATTCTAATAAACTATCACTTTAAGCATTTTGATTCGGTTCTTCTTTAATGCATCTTACGTTGCACCAATTGATAGCATTTTCTTTAAACATCAGGCGCGTTTTATTGATCCGTTCTATGAGCAAAGCAAACTAAACTTGGCGAATATGCGTAACAAAACTGCTCCAATCATTTTGTATTACATTTTTGAAAATCTCCATTAGTTGCTGTATTTTGTTGTGTGGCTCGACTTTTAATCTAATTCATCAATCCACAAAATCCCGCTCTCGTAAGGTGAATTCCGTTGAAAGTTCCTAGCAAAGTCATGAAAGAATATTTAAAATGATTTATAGTAAGCTAGCTGTTCCCGCCCGGCTTCGCCCGTGATACAACTGATTCAGTAGTCTAGAGCCTGTGTAAGACCAAGCCTTATCACTTCACTCCCCAGGGCCAGAGTGCCCATATAAGTCTTCAATTGTTTATTTCCTATCTTTCAAACTACAACCAACCATATAGAGGTACAAGTACATCCACAACATTTCATTGAAATCAGTTGAATAGCTTCGGAGATCGACAACAGCGCCATCTATCTGGTTCAAAACTATTCTATCTTCCAAGATGCAACCAACCATGCACACCTACAAAATCTCATTGAATTCGGTTGAGCGGTTTAGAAGTTGCAAGCAACCTACACAACAACAAAATTTCATTGCAATCAGTTGAGTAGTTTCGAAGATCGACAAAAGCGCGACCTATCGCGACAGGCCAATTTCCGCCGTTGCCACGGAATTTCCCTCTTGTTCGATTCGATTTTACTCCCAAGCCACGCCTGCGCCTATAGATGTTTCACATCACATAAATTCATGTAGAATTTTTGACAAACACGATCTCAATGTATATTGCGATTGAAATTCAAAAAAATCCCAGTAAAAAATGTATGGAAAATAAATTTTTATGGATATTTCAATTTCCTTTTTTAAAAAATTCCATGTTTCTCGACGTATAAACCTTCCTTAGGCGGAGACAGACACAACAAAGAAAAGATAGCTCAAAAAAGCTCGATTCGTTCCCGAGTGATGGGCGTTCTTACGGATGCAACTTTGTTTTATATAATAGACTACTTTTGTCAAGTCATTTCCTAGTATAAAAGCCATCTGTGGCGGACTAGTAACTTCATGCAACTGGTACAATTTTTTTCTTAGCTGATAGATCGCACCACGGTCCCACCCCACTAATGTGGTTTGTGGTATGCGATTGGGCGCTCTCAGATCAATTTTTTGCTTTCAGACTTCAGAGCACTTTTTTATGTTTGTTTGGTACAAAAAAAAATCAATCTCTTTCAGATTTCATAAATCTATATATTTTCTCAGATTTACTTCAGATTTACCAATACAAGTGCATTTGAATTTGACAACTGGTGGTGGTGGAGTGTGTTAACATTTTCATGCAGTTTTTCGACTGCAAAAAAAAATGCATTGCATCGGGTATATCTATTTTTGTAAATTATTAATATATAAATATCGGGCCTTACCAATAAACATTTTTAGTTTCGACTTAAAATTTTAAATTTCCATACAAATTTCCATAAATTTAAAGTCGAGACTTAAATTTGATATTAGTACGGCGCATTTAAATCAAATCAATCGGGACGCAAATTTCGAACGTTTTAATATAAATGGTGGACCTTATAATTACAATATCACAAATCACTAACACGGAAGAGATGCTCAAAAACACTAAAGAGCCGCCTGACTGAAAGGCACAGCACTACCTAATATCTAAAAATACGTGAAACGTGAAACGTATTTTGGTCGGCCAACTTGTTTACGTCGTAAGAATTCTTGCAAAAATTCCGAAAAAATGGCTTCCGGAAGAGATGAACGGATACCTAATAATTAATTTATTTCATATTATTGGTAGAGGAATTGTTGGTTAAATTTATTAGAACTAATTAACACTCTCTTTTAATATGTTTAAAATGAGGTATGGAAAATATTTCAAGTGATTCCGTGACCATGGCACTCTATGCGTGTGCGTGATGTTAAAAATCCAGCATAATCTAATCTAAATCTCCAATTTTAACAAGATATTTGGTTGACTGAAATCTACATCAACACCTACATAGTAAGGGTATTCACGATCCGATGCAACTGGGCTTGTATCATTGAAAGAGCAACAATGCAACTTTTTTTCGCAAAATAACAACCACTGACTAAAATGTCGCTACGCTTTTCCACTTTATTTATACCCGATCGAAAAATAGCGTAGCTTTTTTAAGTTGACATATATGTCAAAGATGAAAGTGGCTCAAAGTAGCTTAAAGGCTATTCACGTGCCTTGGCGTATATTTTCAGCTCTCTGGGAGAGTTTTGCTCAATTTCTCGAGTCTGACAGATTTTTATTGTTGGTGTGGGAAAGTATACGCGAATGAACCTAAGGTAACATAACTTGAATAATCTGATACCATAAACCAAAACACAACAATAGAGAAACTCAAAATTACCCCAATCAAATCAACAAAAAGTGCATACAAAGTGCATCCATTCCATTGCACTGCTCTCACTGCCATGTCACTCGCTCTCTCATGTCGAAACTAAAACAAATACTTAACAAGACAGAAAATGTCGACGAAAACGATGAGAAAACTTCAATCCTACACTCCTTAACTTGGCAAAGAAGAAAACTATTTAGAGAAACTTTTGTAAAGAGATTTGCTTTCCCAAAAAAAGAAATAACACAAAATGCAGAAAGTATTCAACTGTGCATAATTAAATTGCAAAACTCTTCTGCTTCGTAACCCTTTTCCCGCATACTCATACACCGCAAAAGGGACTCTGAACTTCCATGTAAGGCAGAACATATATTAATAAAACGGCACAAAGTTTGCGGCCAAAAAGGGTTTTCTTCTCAAATAAATTACAATGCACTTCGATGGAAAATTGAAAAATTAAGCACTCCTCACATGGATGACTTTCCAATTCGTTGAATAGCTAAAAGGAGCGAATGGATGGGATTATTGCTTTTAATCCCGGCGAAACCGAAGACAGTAGTATGCATGGTAAAACAAAAAAAATACCATCCAGTTGTCACATCAAGCTTATTCCGTTGAGTGACATATTAAATAATTAGCAGTCATTATCCTTTTTCCCACATGTTGAGGGGATGACGTCTGAAAAGCTGTAGAAGGTAGAAGGTCCCCTGGTGGTTTCTACCACTGCCAGACACGAAATGCAAATCCACCGATGAATGCGGTGATGGTGGCAATGATGGTGCTTAATCCGGCGATAGTTTTGCTTCTGCCCTATGCAGGGTTGTGCTCGTTCCTTCGCCTGTGCATTTAATTCAAAATATGAGTAGAGCAGGCAGACTTTTATGCACACACGGAACAAATAAAATAAATAAAAAAAAGGGCACAAATATTTGGTAGTGGTAGTGCTGTAGATGGTATTGAAATGTGTTTTTTATCTGTCACTAGGGATGGTATACACTTCGACCCTCAGTTCAGCCCCCATTTGGCCTGTGTGTATCACAATTTTAATTTATGAATTGAATCTGGTTACGGAAAGGCACCCCATCACCCAGCAGCAACGAAGCTTACCGGTGCACTTTGCTTGTTACTTGTACTCACCGTTTGGAACGAGAATACAAAAAAAAAAGAAGCAAAATCGAGATCGAGATAAAAGGATGAAAAGAATTTTTGTGATTTACTAACTGTAAAGGCGAATAAGTAAGGTGGGTGGTTGGGTCGCATGAAGTTTTTCGTATGTGCTATCGTAGAGTGCTCGCTTTTGAAATCACAAAAGGACAAATTGACTTATTTTAGAAATACCCCAGCACGATTGCGTGGATTTTTTTCCATCGAACGTAAGTCACAAAATATGATGCAGGAAAGTCACAGTCAGCAAGTCAAAATCACCTTTACAAAGTCAGCAATTCAAGTTAATTTATAAACTTAAAGCCATTAAGTCGAAGTAACCAAATCATTTACAGTCATCGAGTAAATAAAAATTATATCACACAGTCAAAGTCATGCAGTCAAAGTCACAAGTGTTAAAGTCCAAATCGGGAAGTCAAAGCTAATATACATCCATTTCATCACGGCAAAGTCAGTTGGTCAAAGTCTGTGAGTCAAAATCATCAAAGCAAAATCAATAAGTGAACTTTATAAAGTCAAAGTCTTCCAGGCCGCATGTTAAAATCAGCAAGCGGAAAACATCAAGCCTACAAAATGGAGCCGAATTTATCAAGTCACACTCATCAAATAAAATCCAGGAAGTTAAAGGCGTCAATGCAAATCTTGCCACCAGCTATTTACTATTTTTGGTTAGTTTGGCATTTGATTGATTGAACGCCAGGTTGAACTTTGCAAGTGAAAACGCTTACAAAACCAACGCATACCCCTTGCATTACAAAACAGTCAAAGGGACACGCTGAAAATAAATAAAAAATAGAAGGAAAATATGCGGGAAATGTAACAAAAAAATTCCATAATATGCCAAACAAAGGGATAGTCATGTTCACAAACAGGCCTTACAGGTTACAGCTGAAACCATCATCAGTAAGCGTATACGTATTAAATGCAGCACACGTCAAACGTTGCTTACAGACACATGAGCGGGGAACAAGAGGGCTCTTGAGTCAATTAATGTGAAGAGGGTGTTGTATTTCTGTTTGGATTTGCACTCTCTTTAGCCGGGTCAAAGGTTCGTTATCTGTGGACTGTCGACAATGGGATGTTGGTTCTATACAGTAGTGGAAAGCTTTAAATAAAAGCGAAAACATTTTATGAATGACGCTATGCAATTCAAAGTTAGTATTTATGTACAAAACAAAAGCTTGTATCATTTCAAGTATACCAACTACCAACATGCATTGTGTGTTTTCGATATAATTGGTTTTGTGTTGTGTGGTGACAGCTGACAGGAATTGAAAGGTATGCTGAGGTTGCTAGTGCGGAAGAAGTGGCTAACTAAATGCATTCATTGTGAGTGCACTTTTGTCTTTGCTTTTGTTGTTTTGTTTGCTTTTGATTATGTTGATGTTACTATAAGCAGGATACAAATGTGTGCTCTGTTGCATTGCTGTTTTTTTTTTTTTTACAAAGAATTGTGTAAACTCAATGCTTTTTTTATTAGAAATTAATATCTTAGAGTTTAACGAAGTGTGTCTTGCTTTGGTTTTGTGGGGACTGAAGTTTAACAATTGATTAAAGGGTATTGACAAAGAGGTTTAACGGCGACTTGATATGTCTATTAAATAGAAAATATCCCTTCCAAAATTAATATTTCCTCTTAAAAAAAAAAGTGTTGCCAGATGAGTTGAGATAAAATTTCCCAATGTTTTTTTAAAAATGTCCCCCTTAGATGGGAATTTTGGTTACAAGTCATAGGGTATAAAAGTAGGCTGGTAAGGTAATATGTATATAACTGGGGTATCAATTGTAGATTGTCAGTGCCCTGAAAGCAGCTCTTCTCTTTACTGCCAGTCAGCCGAGTGGAAATATAACTCGTGGGTTGTGCCTCATGACCACTCAATTCTGTTTGCCTATAACAATTATTACAAAGAAAAGTGTGAACTTCAATACGCGTTCGATTTTCATTAAAATACATTTTTATTGACCAAGCTTTACGACTGCCAAGTTGCAAGTGACAAAAGACAGCTTTATTCGGACAGCTACCTTCGCTGATGTTTGACAGAATTTCACAAGAAGTGGGTCACTGCGAAGAAAAAAACCCTTCAAGTGTTGATTTCATTCAACTGGTGGTGGAACCATGAACTTTGAATTCAAATAATCTCAGTTTAAAATTAACTGCGCTGCTCATATTTTTCTAGGACCAAAAACATCATCAAAGACCATTTTACGACAAGGCCATATCATATTATTTTCCCATAATGCGTGTCTGCTACTACTACTATCTACATTCAACAACTAGTACAAAATTGAATCGGCTTAGCCCTTGTAAGCAAGTTACCTCAATCACTTAGATAACAAAACTAGGACCGCCTCAAGCTTCCTTAACACATAATCGAATCGACCCAAGATAACTTTCATTCAATTAAAAGACCATCAAAACCTCAAGAAAATCTCAACCCTGATCGAACCGAATGAATCCGTAAATACTCCTATAGCGTCGTTCTCAATTGTTGACTTAGGTCGAAGATTAGTTATGGAACCCCATGTCCAGGGAGCAATAGTGCTTAGCTTTTATTAAATACCCTGATACGAGGTCAATATTTATCGGACTATGGACATAATCCCCTGTCATGTTTATCCTGTCCCCAAGGGAATAGGAATTTCCTCCTCAAAGTGTCTCAGTATCCTTTGCGAAAGTTCATACATAGTCATCAATTTTCAAGGACTCTCTGCATTCACAACCGATGGCTATTATACGCCATTGTGAGCAACTTAAATTGTAAGTGGCCATTAACTCTGCTCATTGTTTGCTGAACGGGACACGGAATCCCTGTTTAATTATTTGTTTTTGAAGATTTCGTCTTTGTTTCTTGCCTGCAGGGTGTGTGTGTGTGTGTGTGTGTGTAGCCCAGCTTGGATGAAACTTTCCAAAAGAACGTTAAGTTGGCTGCGAAAAGCTTATTTGTCGCGATTTGAGTCATTAATTTTTTTGCATTAAAAAAGGACGAACACGTTTTTCTCGCAATGTCGTCGGGGCAAAGTACAAAAAACAGACACATTGACACATTGCTGGTGAGAAGGAAAATGTCCCTCGTCTGCAAACGAAAGGCCAGTAGAAGAGATTTTTTTTTTTTCTTAATAGAAGAGGAAATATGTCACGGCAACAACAGCGTAAGGCGACGATGCCAATGATGATGATGGTGATAATGGGAAAGAGGGTGACGATGATAAAGTTTGACAAAATTAGCGATGCAGGAAAAGTTCGTGGTACTTGAGAAAGGATTTTATCTGAAGAATGAGAAATGCAAAAGAAGAGAAAAAAAAAACGGAACCAGAAGACTGTTCAAGGAAATATTGAAAATCAATTTTCCGTTCTGTTCTGAAAGAAGAACGAATTGGAGAGAAGTGTAAATATTTTTGGTAAGAAGGTTTTCAAGTCGTTTTTGGGTCTTGTCTTGGGGTTTGGTATTAATTTTATATTTGCACTTTTTTCAAGAATTTTAATTGAAACTTATCGAAAGGGGGTCGGAAAATCAGATGACGGTCGAGGAATGTATACAAAATTGATTTCCGCAAAAGAGGAAGCGATTTCAATGATAAATTCAAGTGGAACAGCAGTTGAGAAGTTCGGCAAAGGAAGGACGGATAGTGTGACAGGCATTAAAGGGTAGGAAAAAGAAGGCTGAAACAACTAATTTTCGGGAGAAGTATTTCGCAAGAAACTGTAGAACAGTTTTTTATGACCTCTCTATGTGAGCACTCATTGCCCATTGGTACAAAGTTAAACGCGGTATTAAAGGAATAAAAGTCTTGCACATGACTCTGAGTCTGATGTAAGATCCGAGCGATCATCACATTTGTGCAGTTGGCTAAGTAAGTGGAAATTTACTTAAATAATACCCAATTTAAGTAGCACTAAATTTATATTCGACTTGTATAGAGAATCGATTGTACATGAGCTCAAGTGAAGTTTTCTTTCTGGCAGGCAAGGCAGGTATGATTTTAAAGACTTTTATTTATGGTAATTCTGAAAAATTTATTCGGTTTAAAATGTTAATCGTGGAAAGGAAAACTTGGGAAATTGTTTAGCACTCTGTACTTCGATGACATATCTAAATTTCTAAACATCATAGTTTATATATAAAAGGTATGTTCTTGAACATACAGAATACTAAGGCAACTCCTATCAAAGGTCTTGGTCCTCGCTCCTCACAACCATTTGTTTTGTGTGAGCTTTTGTTTTTTGGCACGAGTGGAACGTACATTTCTATGCCGAATCTTAAAGGCTTCTCGATATTAGTGCATTAGTGTCATACAGAAAGAAGTTCTTAAATAAATAACATAACCTAAAAAATTGGGGGACAAAAATGTTCTTTTTAACACCGGAGTCAAAAAAAAAAAAGTGATATAAAAATAACTTTCATTAGATACATATATTTTTTTCTCAACACTGGTATGAACACTTTCTTATTTTGTTCGTTTTTTCTTTGGGTTCGAACATTTGTAAAGGTAAATTTTGGTTTCAAAACAAAAACTGAAAGAGAAAGGTGGTAACACGAAACAAAAAAGTACAGGAGAACAACTCTAGCACGTGAAGTCAGATGTAGTTTTGAAGTTGATGCATTCAGCTTTGAAAGTTTTTTACGCTTCAAATGGCAGAGCTGTAAAAGAATGCAATACTTTAGAATGCAATACTTTAGTATTGCATTCGCTGAAGTCGCTGTCATTTGATTGCAACTTCAGTAAAAATACTTCATAACAGTACTACTACTTCAAATTTTAAATCGCAGTCTATTTTGAAGTCTTAAGTGAAGAAATCACCTGATGCAGTCAAACGATCAAAAGACTTCAAGCATTCAAAAGACTGCAATACATTGAAAGACTTCAAAAAGACTTCAAAGAATTCAAGCAATCAAAAAGTAATGCAATCTTTTCACTTCAAGTCGTTTGACTGCATCAGGTGATTTCTTCACTTAAGACTTCAAAATAGACTGCGATTTAAAATTTGAAGTAAAAGTAGTTAAATGAAGTACTGTAAAGATTTCATTTTTTTACAACTCTATCAAATGGATGTTTTCACAGAGAATCTTGTTAAAAATATTAAAAGAAAATATTTTCAAAATTTCTCAAATGAATGTTTTCTTTTATTGAATTTTGACTTCATAACGGGGACAGCGGTTTGTATTCGGCGGGACAGACAGCATTTTTGTATGAAAAAGGGGGACGTCTGGCATCCCTATAGCTATAATGAACAAACAGTGATTTTTAGTGAAATCGATTGAATAGGCTTAGAGTCTATATAGGAAGGAGCAGGACGCTTATTCTAACTGACAAACACAAACGACAAGAAGAAAAATAGATATTAAAAAAATATTGAAAAAAAAATATATGGAAAAAAACATTATCTATTCAAAAAAATAAAAAATTAAAGAATAATGCGGAATTTAATTAAAAAAATAAAAACTAAGAAAAGAGAAGTTTTAAAATTAAAAACTAAAATGTTCTCTCCATCTCTGCTTTACAAACAAAATATGTATTCGAATTTTGAATTTTGTAAAGTAGAATTTAGAAAAGCAGATTTTTTTAAAAACAGAATTTTGAAAACTGAATTTTGAAAGCAAAATTTTGTAAAAAGAATCTTGACCCATCCAGAATTTCGACCCCAACCCCAAATAGGAGACATAGATACGAATCTTGCCTTTGTAGATTATTAAGGTAGTTGATTGCTTTTAATTTCAGAACGCCTTACACTCAGTCTTCTGCGGGTGATATAGCCGTTTTCTATGTTGGTTTTTGACCTCCAAAATGCATTGACAAGAATCAAAAAACTGACATTTCCGACTCCGAGTGATGTGAAACACTGTAAGCTGTATTGGTCTAAATTTACCGAGTGAAAACCCCTAAAAGCGATGTCTGCTTTCTACAACATATGAGTGATTTTGGCAGGCAGGATCTTATGTCTTTCATTCTTCACAGGCATCTAATTTCAAACACCTCGTATGCAGGGGATAAATAGATAGTGTTCTCGGCAAAATAATAAATTCAGCAAAAATAACAAACACGACCAATTTCGTTTGGGGAAGGTTTATTATCTGAATTAAAATAATTTACAAAGTTACAGCACAAAGATAAACGTAAATAAAAATTCCTCTTACTTATTTGCTTCCTTTCTTGGCGAACGTCCGTGGAATAATAATGAATAAAATAAAAAAAACGCGGAATAACTGGCTTCTGTCCAGCTGACGTCTGTCAATCGTACTCTGTCCAGCTGACGTCTGTCAATCTGACATTCCGTGTTGCCGCCTAGTGTTTAAACTGGAACAGATAGATAGTTAGTCAGTTTTGTATAAAAGACTCTCGCGTTAATGTGCTGTTGCCCAAATTTTGATAAATTATCGATCTATTTACCGGCCTTCTTCATTTAAGATAATATATTTGTTACGACATACGCGGTCAGGGTTATATTTAAACATACAAAGAGGTTTGCTGTGGGTGAGTTAAGGCCGCTCTTCAATTATGTACCTAATATGGGGTATTCTTCTGCTTTGTTGTCCCGCTTTAAGAGTAAATTAAAAGGCTCTTTGAGCGGGTGTATTACTATTGTTTTGTCCGTATACTCCACGAGCTCCCCTCTATGTAGTTTAAGGTTTTTGACCCAGTCGCTGCATATGCCTTTTATATTTTTTTCCCACCAATGTCAAAACTTCGTCGATACAAACCGAAGAGAGAATGGAACACTTTTCGCACAGATTCCGCTTCGTTGTTCACAAGAGGGTTTGGCTTAGTCGAATTTTAGGTTACATGTTGCTATGCTGTCAAGTTGACGAGAGTTCTATCTGTCTTCAATGTTAAAAAGCTCATACAACCTGACACTTGGATCTTGGTCGTCATCACCGTTTAACATTCTGCAAAAATGGACTTTCTAATTCATCGGCATCAACTTGTTCATCTAAACAGAGAGGCTCACGGTTTGTGCTCCAGAAGAAACCAATTCATGTCTTACTCCCACGAGTAATTATAACATACGAAATCGCATTTTTGCATCTTTTCAACCCGGAAAAATTTCAACCTCAATTACCTACAACTGAAAGTCCACTTCCCACGCTATCCCAAAAGTACCTGCAATATAATAACCAACTCAAAATTTAGCAAGTCCCACTTCATAAAAATTTTCTTGGCTAAGTAATTTAATCGTCATTACATTTAGCCGTGAATTCCATACCCGAGAAATTGAAACAACACTCAGCTTCGTACTCCTTAAAGGATCAACAAAGTTTTAAAGTCCCTGAAAATTACATAACAATAAACACCGCGAGAAGTGTTCCTAAAATGTTCATAACTCTATTTCCAGTCGAAAATTAAAATTACTTTTTTGTTCGTTTTCCTGTTCTATTGGTATGGTTCTAGATAGATTTCCAGGAGATGGAATGTTGCCAACTCCTCCCTCAAAAGTAGGGGACTCATTTCACTACTGCGCATGTTATCCGTAGCTCTAGCCAAGACAATTTCAGCCAATTTGTCGCTCACCTACCGTATTAGTGCCAAAGGATACCTACTGCTGGACAGGACTCGTCGCTTGTTATCAAAGTGAATTTTGTAACTTTACGTATACTTTTGTGGCATTTTTCCCACGATCTTGTGACACATGTCATGTAATACCACTCATCCCTGCAAACCTTTTGCAATTTTAATCCAATCGCCTACGGGAAATGGGTATAGGTAATCCCATAGTCTCGTCGCATGCATGGATGAGAGTGTTTGTCCTGATTTATTTAGAATTACATTGGAATATTTGATGTCTAATGGAGCGTCGTCTTCTTTTTTTATGGTCACCGAACCAACTCTCTGATAAAAGATTACAATACATCAATAGAGGGGACGGGAGCGCGGGGTATTGTACGATTTGTATTCAGTGTGAAGTTTAGTGTGGATTACTCTTGACCCTCCCTGGCTCGGCGTCATCTCGTTGAAAGGGATCGGGATCAAAATGTCTTTATGTTCTTCGCACAGTGTTTGAGGTTGTTTTATGACTGATGAAGAGAAAAGGTCAAGCGAACGAAAAAAATAAACAAAAACAGAGCGAAGAGGAAAGCATTCCGTCGGATTCAATTTTTGGATTCGATTATTTGATTATTGATGAAGGATGAAGGATGTCACACTGTTAGGTCTGTATTCACATAAGCTGGGACTCGCTACTTTTATGTGATGGCCTACTTTTTTTCTTGGGCGGTAATCAGATTAAGGTCTTGACAGTCTGCGTTAGAAGGCGAAGTTGGTCCATTGATTTTATTTTCAAGTTGAAAACCTGCTGTAGGACGAAACAAAATAGCTTCAGCCATACACAAAGGATTTTTTCAATTACCTATACATTTGTGAGACTCCCATGTTCATCACAATTCCATTAAGCAGAAGTTCTATTAAACTTAAATCATAGACAGGAAAGTAAGATATTCCCTTCGAAATAAACGACAAGAGAAAATACATCTTGCACCAAGCTTTGAAACTAGCTTCTTTAGAAAACTCTGAAGAGAGGACTTCCGAGTGTAATTGTATACCCTGTACAGTCATATCGGATTTTTAGCACCGGCCACCATCACTGCAATAAATGTAATTCCCCAAAGTAGCAGTCACCATTTAATACATTTTAACTCCCCGGGACTTAAGCTTAAGAGCCCCAGCTTAGATCCAAGCTTAGTCGCTCATTTTGTTTTCGTAGTTAGCGCCAAAACATTTCCGCTTTGTTGAATTTGATGAAGTTATGCTGCCTATATAAAAAAAATCGATTAGAGTTGAAACTAATATAAAAGAGTGGTTCTTTGTTGACCTGTTGCGCCAACTCTTTATTTGTTTTTTAGACCGTCAATATTCTCAATAATTTAACTCCCAATCCTTTATCCTTAAACCAGTGATCTTATTTCAGTCACGAGATGTTAGGTTAGGTTAACGGGTTGGTAGAGCAGGTAGACCCTACTATACCCCACTTAGGTCCTTGTGGACCCATTGTGATACCCTTTGTTGGGGGTTTATCGTTGGTGCTGTAGATGGTTAGCACATGTCTCTCCTTCATATATCTACCCGACGTTGTCCAGCCACCTGATATCCTCAAGAACCTGTAAATATCAGAGAGTGTAATATCAGAAAGTTCTTCTAAGTCATGGAAGTAATAGCTTCCAAGTGTTCTCTTCCTCAAGTGACAGAGGCTCGGGCAGTGACAGAGGAAGTGAGGTGTGTCCTCGTGAACCTCTTCGTCCCCGCAGCCTCTACATATATCGTCATCTTTGAGATTTAGTTTCATCGTGTGGTTTCTTAGAAAGTTATGACCCGTTAAAGCCCCTACCAGCTTAGACAACGATGACCTGTCAAACTGTAGAAGTTTGATGGTTCGGCCACTGTCATATACTGGCCATAGCTTCCGAGATATTTCACAGGTAGTTAGTTCTTTCCTCAGTCACGAGATAGTCTATTATATTTTACAAGACTCTATAGATGATAGATAGAAGGAAGGAAGAAAGATGTCATCCGACTTATTCTATGCGGCTCATTTAGGGCTCTACATGCGAGTAGAGCTCTTCGTCGAATAGCTAAACGAGAAAATGCTCCATACCCTGTTGGCAATGTAAATATTTCGCATTTAGTTCCGTACATTTTTTTTTCAAAACTAGTTTTATGCATTCTTGTTTGGAGTCTTACCAAACTCACGTGCGTTCTTATTAGCTTTAGTCAAAATTCTTGAACATCAGAGCTATTGTCGTCACAATTTACACATTTTCGTAGTGAATACTCCGCAGCTGCACTAAAACTAGTTTCATGAAGTTTTTGTTTTATTCAAGACTGTTAGTTTTACGAGTAGCTTTCAAAATGAGCCTAAGCAATACCGACTTGAATAAAACTCGAAACTAGAATGCAATAAAACTAGAGTGTTGGTGTTGATCTAGTTTCGAAACTTGACGTTATTATTGCTATTGGCTTTCGGTTTAAAATTCTCGTCATAGTGTACATATTATCTGGGTGAATACTACGCAACACCACTAAAACTAGTTTCGCAACAATCTTATTCTAGATTTATGCGTTTCCTTTTTGTTCACGGCTTTTAGTTTTAGCTGTCAAAATGAGAGTAAATAATATACCGATTTAAATAACAATCGAAAGTGCAATAGGACTAGAGTTTTGGTGCTGACTCAAAAAGTAAATCGAACTCACAAAAAACAACAAATTTTGACGACTAAATCATAACCGAAAATTACAAATATTAGGAACAGTAAGTGGAATTAAGTGTGCTCATTTTTTTTAAAAACACAAAGTTTAAATATTGCTAAATACAAACAGAAGCTCTTAAATAATATTACAAGGTAAACCAAAAACGGCATAAAGGGCGTATATAAAGAGTCAGGAACTATAGTTTTCCATTGTGAAGAACTTCCTTGAGTTTGCCGAGGTATAAACACTTGGACATTATTTTTTTGCGACATTTCACTGCGCCCCAATTAAATTGAAAACAAAGCCTGATAGAAAGCAAATCAGATCCTTCGGATTTAAATCAGTTTTATTTGAACTATCCTACATTCAAAACCATTTTGATGCCGCTCTGTAATTTTCTGGCAGAATCCAAGCACTTCTTCGGAGGAATCCACATCGGTTTCAGATGTAAAAACCTACCAAAGGTTTGAGAAGCAGTACCTAGCTTCATATAGTTACCTTTAACTATTAATATTTCCTTTCTTTTTTCAAAGGACCAAATATTAGGTGCTGAAACCGAAATGGAAGTCAAATTGTCGTGCATTTATGGAAAGATAAGAATTTCAGTGGTGATTAATTTATAGGATAGACATATTGTTCGCATTCGTTTTACCATTTGAATTTTCCCGCCACATTAATTATTCAAAATGCGGTATTTTTTGCCTCCCCACATCCAATCTAAATTCACCACATCCAAATCTATCCCTTCATTGTACCTCGAACCAAATACAGATGGTCTTTTCAATTGTAACTTTTAAAGCGAGCACATCGTCTCCGAAATAATAAACTGAATTTTATAACGTTTTGTAAAAGAGTTGTGTATTAATTTGCTTTTAACTAAATCACTAATAATTGATTTAACATGGCGACCGTGACAGGACTATAGTGTTCCAATAAAGATAGACAGTGAAAAACAATTCGGGAAAACCAATCAAGAGACTAAAGACAATAAAGTGGAAATAATTCGGTGTCGGTATCGCGATCGGTTGAATTTCATCATCATACAGAGGAAACCACACAACGAGAACAGGAAAATTGGTGAGTCTGTATCGTTCAATCTTATTATGCTCCCACAAATTACGCACTTCAAGCTAATCCAAAACAACTGCATCTCACTAATCTCAATCGTCGAAATTCGCTTCGTATTCGCATGTATTTCCACAATTATAAGTTTCACTGCAAATTTCACGTTGGAAGTCAACACCGTCGTGACCATAGTATATGTATGAATCGCATACATAGTCTATCAGCAATAAGAATTTCGTTTCTTACACATTATTTGAATATTTGAATTCATTTTCGCATTATCTTCACCACTGCATCTCACACCACTTGATGCATATCGCAAATCATAGTTCGGACTCTCAACTGCAAAATTCATAGAGAGTTGTCACAAATTTAAAAATTGCACACTGATTCGCAGCCAGCAATTGCATAACCATTGCACACTTCGTTGTCCGCTAAGTGCTTTGAACCCCACGGACCGTTGGCCATCGATAGTTTTTGTTGTTCGCGCTTATAGGCAAACCAATTTCGGGCGAGTTGAAAACTGGTGCTACTGCTGCTGTTGTGTCGAAAACCTTGGGCATTGAAAGCGCCTCCTGCGTCAACGTGAGCGAGAACATAAACCGTTGCTCTCCCAGCAGCTGTGTCAATTGTCGAAATCTTGTGGCTCTGCTTTCTCTTCTTCATTTAACTCCAGCAGCGTTGCTCTTCCCGCTGCTTCTGGTTCATCATTGGATGTAAATTCGAATTCGCCGCTTTGAAGCTTTTGTAATTGAATATTTTGCCTGCACAACACAATTATAACTCGACATTCGCAGAACATTTGTGGGATTTCTTTCTTGAAATAATCGCCACTACTAAGCTTTGTTATACGTAGATCGTCGTTGGCAAATCGTTGAAGACATTTAATTGTCATTGCTGATAGCAGCAAAAGGCATATATCGTTGATTAAGACAGACCATAGTGTGTCACCGCTCTCAAAAGAAAAATAGTTGCATGACACAATTGAAATCTCTTTCGTGAAAAAAGTTCAAGTTATCATGACAGAAACAGAGAAATCTCTTGAGACATTAAAGGTGAATCGCGCCTCCACCAAGGGAAGCATTACTCGAATTAAAACTTTGATCGAGTCCAAGTCGACATCTCTTGAATTCTCGGAACTAGAATGTCGGTTGGGAATCCTCGAGTCATATTTCAAACAAGCTCTTAACTACCAAACGAGAATTGAGGAATTAGTTCCACTCGATGTTGGTCGGAGTGATATTGAGGAGTTGTATTGTACAACAAAGGCTAAGATATTATCGCTAATGGGGCATAATAGACGCAGTAGTACAACAGATGCATCATTCGCGATGCATGCAATGTCCTCTTCTCGATTACCTCCGCCGAAACTACCAAAGTTTTCCGGGAAATACGCGGAGTACAAAAACTTTATCGGATCATTTAAAACGCTGGTCCACAATGACAATTCACTCACAGGAATTGAAAAATTTAATTACTTGGTCTCCTGTTTGAGTGAACAAGCCCTTGGAACCATCAAGGCTTTTCAAGTAACGGAGGAGAATTATGCAAAAGCATTCAAACGCCTTGAGGAAAGGTACGATAATAAATGCTTGATATTTTTGGAATATATTAGCAACCTGTTTGAGCTACCAAAAATAAAAAACGTTTCGCCGAGTTCGCTTAGAAATTTGGTTGATAATGTGTCTGCGTTATTTGATTCTCTAACATCATTGGGTAGTCATGAGGAAATTTGCAATGCCATCGTAATCTATTTGGTGATGTCAAAGGTAGATGAGGAGACTCATACAAAATGGAATGAGTCACTAAATTATTCAGAATTGCCCACTTGGAATTCATGTTCAGAGCTTCTTAATAAACGATGTCAATATTTGGAGAGCAGGGACTCAAAGAATTCATATGTAGGATCGAAACTTGAGCAATCGTCCAAGCCAAGTTATCGGAAACCAGCCAATGTGTCTCTGTCCGTTGCTAAATCTTCGTGGACTTGTCATTTTTGCAGGGCGTCAAATCATATGATAGTCGACTGTAACAAATTCAAAGGGCTGCGCGTGTATGATCGTTACAAACAAGCCAAGCGTCTGGGACTTTGTACTAATTGTCTCAACAAAGGGCACGAAGTAAGCAATTGCGCGTCCAATAAATGTGGAGTCTGTTTAGATCCTCATCATCAACTGCTGCACAGATATAGCAACAATAATACACAAGTCCACGATGAACCATCTCCTTCAGGTTCACATGCTTTTAATGGCAACATTCGTGCGACATCATCAGCATCTTCGGACGAACAGACTGATTCGCAAGTCATTTTAGCGACAGTTGTCGTAAAGGTCAAGAGCCTGGTAGGCGAACTTGTACCAGCTCGAGCTCTGCTTGACTCGGGTTCAAAAATCAACTTAATGACTCAGGCCCTAGCAAACAATCTCCAGCTTAAGTCTGTATCTAGACCTATAGAAATAAATGGAGTAGGTTCAGTTGGCACAAGAATACAGTCACAAACTTCAACCGCAATTCTGTCACGATTCGGAACATTCGAGAAAAGGGTTGAATTTTGGATAGCTCGAGCCATCACCGATTTCCAACCCCAACGAGAGCTGGAGATGAAAAATTGGAAAATACCAAAGGATGTAGATTTGGCCGATCCGCTTTTCTTCAAACCACAAGCCATAGATATGTTGTTAGGGGCTGACGTATTTTTTGAACTTTTGCGTACTGGTAGGATTGAGTTAGGATCAAATCTTCCGGTCTTACAAAATACGTCCTTCGGATGGATAGTTTCAGGAGGCTGTAAAGAAAAGGTACACTCTACAAAGAGTTGTAATTTTCTACAACAGAGTTCAAAGGGGTCATGGACCGATCTCGAGAAATTAGTTGAACGATTTTGGAAAATAGAAGAAGTTCCTAGTACAATCATGCGCACTGCAGAGCACGTTTCTTGTGAAGAACATTTTACACACCACTTAAAGACAATGCCCAATGGTAGGTTCTCAGTGAAATTGCCATTCAAGGATAGCCATCGCCAATTAGGAAACTCGTTGGATATAGCCAAGAGAAGATTCTTTGGGTTAGAGCGAAGATTATCAAAGAACTTGGAATTGAAAGGTCAATACTCCGAATTTATTGGGGAATATTTGAAGTTAGGGCATATGTCGCTAGTCGAGCACATAAATCTTAACCAACCCCACTATTATATGCCACATCACTGCGTTATTCGGCCTGAAAGTTCATCGACAAAACTGCGAGTGGTCTTTGACGCATCGTGTCAAACTTCGTCGTCCATATCGTTGAACAATTTGCTGATGGTTGGGCCGACAATACAGGAGGAATTGTACTCGATACTGTTGCGATTTCGAAGTCACCAGTATGCCTTAACGGGTGATATACAAAAAATGTATCGTCAGATAGAAGTTGATAGCAACGATCGGCAGTTCCAGTTAATACTTTGGAGAAATCACTCCTGCAATAGGCTACAAACGTATTGCCTCAATACTGTTACGTACGGAACTGCCTGCGCACCGTTTCTGGCCACTCGATGTTTGCAGGAAATTGGAATACGCAACCAAAGTCACCCAGCAAGTCAAGTAATCTTGCATGATTTTTACGTTGACGATTTAATTACAGGTGCCAACTCAATAGACGAGCTCCAAAAATTGCAGCGTGAAATTACAGCACTTTTAAAACCTGCCCACTTTGAACTACATAAATGGCATTCCAACGTCGAGTTAACTCCGTCAACAAGGACAACTACTGTTGAGCTCAAAACGAGTGATACGGAAACAACAAAAACATTAGGAATTGAATGGAATCCTAGGGCGGACATATTTCAGTATGTCTACAAAGAAGCGTTTTCTGTGGAAAAATTGACAAAACGCACAGTACTCTCCTCGTCAAGCAGGTTGTTTGACCCATTAGGTTTGATTGGTCCAATAGTAATAAAGGCGAAGCTTTTTTTAAAAGCATTATGGATGGAAAGGCTAGATTGGGACGATCCGTTACCAAATAATCTAGGGTCGTTGTGGAGGGAGTACATAGAAGATCTCCAAAATTTAAACTGCATCAGCGTTCCACGTTTTGTTTTTCAACCAAAGACAAAAAACTTTCAAATACATGGGTTTTCAGATGCGTCGATAAAGGCGTATGGCTGTTGTCTGTATGCCAGGTGTGTAGATGAATTCGGATGCGTATCCGTAAGGCTTTTAACCGGAAAATCAAGGGTCGCGCCATCAAAAACTTTGTCATTGCCTCGTTTAGAATTGTGTGGTGCACAACTGCTGGCAAAATTATGGCTGAAGGTAAAGGCAGCATTAAAAATGGAATTTGAGGAAATTTATTTTTGGGTGGACTCAGAAATCGTCTTGTATTGGCTAACGTCACCATCTAATTCTTGGGAAACATTCGTTGCCAATAGGGTCAGTGACATCCAATCGTCGACCCCAAAAAACATTCAATGGAGGCATGTGAGATCTGAGTTCAATCCAGCCGATCTCATATCTAGGGGAAGCACTGTAGTAGACCTCTGGAAATCGATTTGGTTCCATGGGCCAGAATTCCTTAAAACACGTAATGCAGAGTGGCCTGCAAACACTAAATTTGACCGTCACAAGTTGGATAGATCGTTGCTCGAGGAAAGAAAGAGAAAAAACGTGTTTATGTGCACCGCTCTTGATAAAGACTTTGTCGAGGAGCTGTACAAACACAATTTTTCGACTACTGTTCGAATAGTAGCCTACATGCTCCGATATATCCGAATCCGGAGAGGAGAAACATTAACAAAACAAGAGCTGACCGCCAGGGAGCTAGATGAGGCTTTATTGAGAATCGTCTGGTGCATCCAGCAATGGAGCTTTGCTAACGAAATTGTCGAAATAGAAGAAAAGAAAACAAATTTGTCCTCAACCAGCATATCAAGACTATCACCGTTTTTAAATGTCGAAAATGGCATAGCACTGTTGCGCGTCGGAGGCCGCATAAGAAACGCTGATATAAAGCATGATGCAAAATTTCCAATGCTGCTACACGGTGATAATCCGTTCGTGAGAGCCTATCTTCGGTATTTGCACATACGAAATTACCACGCGGGACCTCAAGCCCTATTGAATTTCTCCAGGGATCGATTTTGGATCATAAAGGGCAGGAAGGCAGTTAGGAGCATCGTTAATGCTTGCATGCATTGTCAGAGGTATAGACCAAAATTGATGCAACAAATTATGGGAAATTTGCCTAAGGATCGGGTGACGCAAAATAGACCTTTCAAGATCTGTGGGGTGGACTTTTGTGGACCCATTTTAACGTCGTGGAAAATAAGGGGAAAGCAGCCATACAAATCCTATATTGCAGTCTTTGTATGCTTTTCCACTAAGGCTGTTCATTTGGAACTGGTTTCCGACTTGAGTTCGGACGCATTCATTGCGTCGCTTAAACGATTAATAGGGCGTAGGGGTTGTCCTTCCACAATACATTGCGATAATGCGACGAATTTCGTAGGGGCAAAAACTAAGCTTGTTGAATTTAGAAAAACATTTTTCAAACAAAATATTAATCAAAAAATACTTGAGTTCGTTGCAGAGAAAGGCATCGAGTTCCAGTTCATTCCGCCTCGTGCGCCACATTTTGGTGGCATATGGGAGGCGGCAGTCAAATCGGCAAAAACGCTATTAACAAAGACATTTGGAGGAGCACTCTTAACGTTTGAGGAACTATCCACAGCACTGGTAGAAGTCGAAGGGATTCTTAACTCAAGACCCATAACGCAAATCACCTCGGACCCAGCAGACATGGAAGCGCTGACACCAGGCCATTTTTTAATTGGAGCCCCAATAAATTCATTCCCTGAACCTGATTTATGCTCTAACAAATTTTCTTATCTCAACAGGTGGCAGAGAATTACAGCACTGAAACAGCATTTTTGGAAAAGGTGGTCTTTGGAATATATCCAAAATCTTCAGCAGAAATCCAAGTGGTGGTCGCAACAGCCCAACATACGAGAAGGAAGTTTAGTCGTTCTGCAAGATGAAAACCTGCCGCCGTTCAAATGGGCCTTAGCGAGAGTAGAACGAGTCATTAGAGGCGATGATAACAACGTCCGAGTGGTCGATCTCAAAACTGCAAAGGGAAGATTCAGACGTCCCATCACGAAACTTGCACCACTCGACATCAGTTGATGGCAGATCCAATCAAGGGGGCCGGAATGTTCGCATTCGTTTTACCATTTGAATTTTCCCGCCACATTAATTATTCAAAATGCGGTATTTTTTGCCTCCCCACATCCAATCTAAATTCACCACATCCAAATCTATCCCTTCATTGTACCTCGAACCAAATACAGATGGTCTTTTCAATTGTAACTTTTAAAGCGAGCACATCGTCTCCGAAATAATAAACTGAATTTTATAACGTTTTGTAAAAGAGTTGTGTATTAATTTGCTTTTAACTAAATCACTAATAATTGATTTAACACATATCTCTTCGTTTCTTTTGAGTTTTGTCACCGTTTTTGCAGCCGCTTGTAAGGTTAACTACAGTCCTATCGCGTGGGTTCTTTATATGTAAAATGTTAACTGCGATCGTGATAAGAAGTGACTTTTTGGGCTTACTCCTCCCCCTCACATCATTTTCAATTCATTTGAAAGCTTAGTTATTCCAATCAATTGTAGGAGTGTTTTGTTCATTGCCACCGGTCTTGCGACCCATGAATAATTTGTTTTATGTTTTGATTGTCTGGGCGCTCATGAGTATTTCCTTTACCGCGAATGTCGGAGTACCGGTCCTGGAGACAAGTGAAAATCGAAATCAAAGGCGATATCCTAAAAATACACCCCGGACGCAGTTCAAAATCGGAAAGCAATGTAAGTTCGCCACGCCTTTCTATTTTATGACCCTGTAACCCGTTCGCCTGTTTCTATTTTAGGTAATAGAACTTGATGTCAGAAATTTCAAAATTCTCGATGAATCGGCCGACAAGAAGAAGTACGTATTCCGGCTTCAGTCCAAACCTCGATTACAGAACAATCTGACGACCTCGTCCTCTTCATCGTCATCAGCATCCGTACCAGCATCGGGAAGTGCGACGGCAAATGCTGGCCTGCTGTTCGATGAAAGCCAGGAAAAGCTTTCCTCCTCCTCGTCGACCGCAACAAACAACTCCGAACACACAGAGATTGTGTTCAAGACAAAAAGTGCTGCAGAGATGAAGCGAATTTTCAGTTTACTCCAAGAGATGTGTAACCTGAACAATAGCGATACCGTAAGTCATGTGTACCTCTTCCAGTAGCTCGCTAATTTTTTGTGTTCGGTTAGGATCTCCAAGGAAAGCAACTAGCTGAACCGCAAAAAACCGCAGCCACAACCACAATGCCAACAATAACGTACTGTGATGATAACGTACAACAAGAGTATTCACTTCATAGTTCAACGTCACGCGGCGGCGATATCGAAACCGAATCGATATCACCGGTGATGAAATCAAGAAAATCCCAACCCAAGAACCTTCCCGACAAGGGACTAGGGTCGCCAAAGGCGAAAAACTGGAAGGACCTACTCTTTCGACGCAATCACGGCACTAGTGCTGATATATCGCCTTCAACTCTTGCGTCGAGTGCCAAGACCACTGGTTCTATTGGTGTGCCCTTGAGATAGTGTCCAATAGTGAGAATGACTTTTATTAATATAACCTGTGTGTTTGTTTAATCTGATTTTATCTGCCTATTTAGTCGAAAGACAACGAATATGTGCCACTCATAGTGGACGTCTGCACAAATATTGTCGAGACTAAGGGCCTTAGTGTGATTGGCATTTATCGAATTCCCGGCAACAAAGCTGCCATTTCCGAGCTAAAGGACCAAGTGAACAAGAACGACTTTTCGTGGGACCGTTGCAACACCGACGTCAGGTGGGAAGACGCCAATGTGATGTCCAGTCTGCTGACACTGTTCATTAGAAGTCTGCCGGATGCTCTGCTGCCAAGTAACTTTTACAATCATTTCATCGAAGCCGACAAAAAGACCGGTGAACATCGACTACGCGAACTAAAGGACCTGTTGCGATCTCTGCCTCGTCATTCTCATGAAACCATGAAGCATTTGATCAGGCATTTGGGTCGGGTGAGTAAGAATTGTCACATCAACTTGATGGAGCCGAAAAATCTGGCCATCATTTTCGGGCCGTCGATAATACGAACGCCGAACGAAACTCTGGAGATTGCCGTAAAGGGTATGAAGCATCAGTGCCGAATTGTGGAGCTTCTAGTGACGCAGGTAAGGAGCAAATTGTTTCTGGGTCCCAATTGTTAACTAAATCGCATTCACCTTTCAGTATGACTATTTCTTTGAGGACGGCGATTTGCCAGAAATCGAAGCAAACACAGTCAGTGTGACATCGTCGTCGACGTCGTCCTCACATCAGGATCAGACGAGTCTTTTGCTGGACATTGAATCGAAGATTGAACGTCTCAACGATCGCAAATCGCTCACGTTCCGACTCATTCCGCACCTGCGTCGCCGAACACACTCGAAACAAAGTTCTGTCAGCTCTGACACATACTCTGGAGAAAGTGTTTTGGTAAGGACCACCAGCGGCGCTGTCTTTCCCACTAAATATGATATCGGGAAAAAATTGCGTGTCCGCTTTCAGTCCAGGCAACAAGAAGTCAACTGGACTCACCGACTGCTGCCAGCACGCCCACCTCCAGGGAGCAGCACACAATCGAGAACACCGGCAGCGGTAAGGAGCGCAACAGTGTGGACGTGGTTTAGTTCCCTTGCCACTGCCCACTGCCCTACCAATAAATGAATATTCGTTACAAAAATACAGCATCACTCAAAACCAGAGATACAATTTTTCCAAGTATTTCCGTTTCTCCAAGGAATGTGTAATAAAAATAATAACCGTCACTCCCCTCAGGCTTTTGACGAAAGTAGTACAATCCCTTCAATAAGCCATTAAAACATACCATTCTTCAGTGGCACAAAAAAAAGAAGAAATCCTTTAATCTCCAATATTGGTTTGAAAGGAAAAAAAAACATAAGACATTCTCTTCGAAATAAATTAAAAAGGGTGGAACGAGCATCAAAGATTATAACGCGTAGCACCAGTCTTCCCTATACAACGCACTAACCCACACATTGCCGGTATTCAAAATGTGGTAGTCAACTTCCCACCCAACAAAAAGAAAAGGGGTTAACAGCGGACATTTCTCGTCATCTCAATTCACACAGAGTTACTCTACTCCAAGGACCGTGTGTAATCAAATTTAAGTGAATCAAATTTTATGACTGAAAAAAGGTCGGGGATCGGAAAAGAGGAGAAAAACACGGTCAGGAAAAATATCCTTTTGCTAAGAAAAATCTCAGCTAAGGCAGCACATTATTTCTAAAATATATTTCATACTTTATGGCTATTTAAGGAAATTGAATTTGAATTAAGTGTGAAACAGGGTTTGCACAGCTAGTCGACAGCCCTTCAAAGGGGTTGCGATACACAGTCTTGGGGTGAGGTCTTGAAGTGCAAATTGATTGCTGGCAAAGCTGTCCTTTTCTCCATTTTCTGTTTGACATGCAGTGCACATGATTTGCATTTTCTCGTTTTCTTAACTTGATGTCAGTGGAAGGATAATCAGCTTAAGCCCCAGTGTGCGGGGTGTCGCCTTTTTTTTTTAACAAATTTGGACTTTGCGTGGAGCCGCCTCTTGGCGGAGGGAAATTTACATTTTTACAGCTCGTCGTATGCTTTGCCAGCCTTGCATCGGCAGATACGACTTTGCACAGTTCGTTGTGAAATAATTTCTAAGGTTCTGTTGTGAATATTAATATATGCGACGAGAAGGACGATAGCGTCGCTGCCTAGTTGGCACAACGTAGGGCGCCACCTCATTATAGTGCTTTGTATGCTGCTCGGTCTGAGTGGGTAAGTTTCTTAGAATGCGCGGAGTTGTAATTTAAGTGTTCGTACCTATGTGCAGATGTAAGAGGGTGGCAGGGCTGGGGTTAAGGTTGTACAAAACTCATTAACAGCGGAATGGAAAACAAATGGATTTTCCACGGGGTAGCAATAACACTCTAAGCGAGAGAATGTTACCTACTACGGGACAAAATTAATATTAGATGGTAACACGAATGATGCGCGTTTGGTAATATGTCAGCGGGTGTTGGTGGTAGGGAAGGAAAATGAGGACAAAGATGGTTGAAGCAATTTGTAACTGGAAAGAGAAGTGACTTCATCGCAAAACTGAAGGGATTAGATTAAGGAAAAGCAGCAATAATGCGTTCAGGCATAAATTTTATGCGTACATAGTGAGGATAGAGAATAGTTCTATGGGACCCCGGAATTTGTCATCAGAAATGGGTTCAAAAAATTAGAATCAAGGAATGCATCCAAAAGCGCGTCAAAAAAAAATCGCGGAAAACGGATGAAAAACGCGTAAAAATCGTGTGCAAAAAGCGTCAAAAAACTCGTAAAAAAACCTTGAGAAAACGCGCAGAAAAACGCGTCAAAAACCCGGGAGAAAACATGTGCAAAATCGCTTGAAAAACGCGAGCAAAAACACGTCAAAATACGCATAAAAAAACGCGTGGAAAAACGCATCAAAAAATACGTGGAAGACGATTCAAAAAAACGTCTAAGGACACGTGAAAATTCTTATCAAAAATCGAGTGGAAAATGCGTTCAAAACACGTATGAAAAAAACCTAAAAATACGCGCCAAAAAAGCGTTAACAGTCGTGTGAAAAAACGCGTCAAAAACGCGTGCAAAACCTTGTAAAAAAAAACTCTTCATAAAACGCGGAAAAAAAGCTGAAAAAACGTGTTGAAAAACGGATGAAAAAACGAGTGAAAAATCTGGTGGAAAAAACTCGTGAAAATTCGTATCAAAGATCGCGTAAAAAACGCTTCAAAAAAGCGTGGAAAAACGTGGAAAAAACGCGTGAAAATTCGTATCAAAGATCGCTTGAAAAAGGCTTAAAAAAACTCGTGAAAAATGCGTGGAAAAACGTGGAACAAATACGTGAAAATTCGTATCAAATATCACGTGGAAAAACACTTCAAAAAAGCGTGGAAAAACGTGTAAAAAATTCGTGAAAATTCATATCAAGGATCGCATGAAAAACGATTCAAAACACTCGTGAAAATACGCCTCAAAAAACAACACGTGCAAAAATGTGTAAAAAAAACACGTCAAAGAACCCGTGCAAAAACGCGTAAAAAAATGAGTGGAAGAACGTATCAAGAAACGCGTTAAGCAACGCGCCATAAAACGCGTGAAAAGACGCATCAAAAAAACGCAGCAAAAAACTGGTGGGAAAAAGGGTCAAGGCACTCGTGAAAATGGGAGTGAAAAACGCTTCAAGAACGAGCGGAAAAACGTTTCATAAAACGCGTAAAAAATCTCTCTCTCTCTCTCTCTCCATTACCTTAATAAGCTCAAAGAAAACAAAAAAAAACACGAAACGAATTTCCATGCACTTCCCCAACCCCATCCCCAATGGCTACACACAAACTCCAAGGGCAATCTCAACGACAACTTGCAAGCTGTAATATTGCACAAAGTAGCTTAACAAAGTCTTAAATTTGTGTATTGCAACACAACCTTTGTTGTGTTGTTTGGCTGAGCGCTTTTTGCTTGCGGCGCGTCCATTGTTCGCCTCCTTTATTCCACCCGAGGGGTGTTAGATTTTAACTGTTTCCCACTTAATTTCTGCTCCTCGCGAGCACTACCTGCATTCAAAGAAGTGCCAGCAACCACTTAAGCTGCTTCGTGTTCTGCCTTTTTTTGGTTTCAGACGCTCTGAAACTTTGCTTTTATGATATTGCCGTGCAGCTGGTGTGGGGCAGTGTTTACACCCTTAAAATCGCATAAACAGGATGTTTATTCTCTGCGGATGCAAATTAAAGAGAACTTTAAATGAGTGAAGAATTATCCTTTAAAGATGAAGAAGTGTACCGGAAGCATCGCCAACCAATAAAACGATACACAGGACCCGTTTGGTAAGGTATACTGCTCCCAAGTGTATAAAGCTGGCGCGCGCAAAAAAACGCTGAGCTCTTTATGACATTCAAACACAGTGTTCGGGTTTCTTTTTACGACGTGATAACGACTCTTGCACATGACAGAAATTCCTGTTGGCATGGTGAGTGTTTCTTGAACAATTCCAACGATAAACATGTCCTTCGAAGGATTTTATTCTTCAACAGCGATGAATTTTAAATAATGTTGGGGTACAGAGCTCAAGAAAGAAAGAAAGAAGTCGGTGCTGCTTTTTCGAGATATGCTTGAATTTGAGTTATTGCAGTTGCCCCGGCTTTTATGGCCGTGAACCGTCAACATGAAATACAAATACTTCTTACTGGGTTAAACAAAATAATTCACTTTTTCACAGGAAAACTCAGTGTTTGAGTGATTCTTCTTATTGTTCAGGAATATAGGGACTGCAAATAAATCCAAATAATTTTTAGCAGTATAGTACGTACCAGTCGGTGACAGCAAATTGAGTTTTTTTTTCTACTGAAACCTTTTACAAAGGAGTAGCGTATATAAATCTAATTGTGAGTTTTCTATGTGAATGTCCGCGTTTAAAGAGCTGCTTGCTTGAAGTGTGCATCCAGTTGTAAATAAAGGGTTATTCAATAAGAGGTGTTATTGTGAAAGGATATGGTCCTGTATGCGTGCTCGTGTTGGCTATTTGGCTGATGTTGTTTTTCATTACTAACGGCATACCTTCCTCTTTATTATAAAATAAACATCCGATCATTTATCTCAAAAAATGACATTTTTCTTTGAATACCAAAATAATACCTCTTATTGGAAAACCCTTTATTTTAAATGCAGTTTTTGTTTTAAATGGCGCTGTAAGCTGATTCATGCATAACTTTTTTGAAATCGTAAAATCAAAATCATCCAATGAGGCAAGTCTCTGTAAGTGGATTCGTTTTAATTTATACTGGAAATCCAAAGCCCCCCGGATAAACCAATAATTTAAACAAAGAGAGATAGATAACTTAGGATACAGCGGAAAACAGTTGCCATTTATACGAGTGGATGCGAAATTCCTTCCGCAACTTGGGTTTAACCTCACACATAGGTCGACGTGATTTGGGACAGTATTGGCTTCTATTCCATAGAATACTTAGTCACTTTAGGAATCTGTCGTTCAATCGCAGGATACTCACGAGCTCAAAGGAACATAGTCCAATATTGTAATGTACGTAGTATCTATCAAACTCAAACTTACTACGCCAGTTTTTGTCAAATTCATGCACACAGAGTTCAACTTAAGGCTGCGAATCAGGTTGGCAATGGTCTGTAGTTTCCTGAAAAAAAAAAACTCCTTATGCTGAATTTTGTTTGTTTTTAATTTTTCGATTTCAAATTTAAACCAAGCACTGTCGGACCCCTGAATTGTCTTCCTTTATCAAATGTCCTGCCCCTCCCTATTTCTAATTAAAAGTCCGACAAACTTCGCTAACATACTCAATGGCATTCTCCCCCAAATTCTATCATCATTGATCCCTAATGAACCGATTCTCGTTAAACAATTATCCTCAAAGTTGGTTGGCAAATTAAAACTTCAATGGCCCCCCAAGTCCGCATACGTACGAGTATACACATGTATCCTACATATAGAGAGAAGAAAACTCCTCCAAAATTAATTATTCACATTAGCATAAGCATCAAGTAATCGAGCACGATAATAAGTTTCACCGCATCGACTAATGAGCCGGAGCCGTTTAAACAGGATTCCACTGTGTCTGCCACTTAATATGAGCAACGTGTACCGCGTGCGCGCTTCTCCAACAACATAACATTTACAACACAAAATCCTCGCGATTTGCATATGCAT
Organism: Cheilosia urbana; assembly: GCA_946477585.1. NCBI lineage: Eukaryota > Metazoa > Arthropoda > Insecta > Diptera > Syrphidae > Cheilosia > Cheilosia urbana. The sequence continues at coordinate 7,937,056 of OX297854.1, read as the reverse complement.
GCTCTCAACACTGATCCTTGGTGGGTCGGAGGATAATCTGCACATATATGAAGTTGCCATGGTAACATTGTTGCACACATTGTTGAACCTCATCGTCATCGCATCACATTGTATTATTTACAGCAACAATTGTTTTAAGTTTTCCAAGGACGTGGGAGATGATTATGCCGGCAAAACTTTTCCATCATCCAGAATTCAGTTAATTATCAAGAGACAGACACACACACAAGTAGTATACACCACATGCAGTCATCATGAACCGAGCTAATGAATTCATTGTACAACGCAGACAGATAGTTTCTAATTTGCTCCATAAAATTTAAATTGACTAAGGAGTCCGAGGACAAAGTTTTTCAACTTTCCATTCTAGGAATCGTTGTCGTTTCATCGTCCTTGTCGGGTGAAAGTTGTATGAATGCGTTTCTTTCTTATTTTTTTTTTTTTTTTTTCGCATTCATGGAATTTGTCCACTCGTTGCAGTGATTTGCTGGTGGAGATGGCTCGTTTTACGCGGCTGTAGTAGTGTTCAACATTTTTCCCGGGGGCGACAAGTTACTTATCATCTAAGACTGTGTTGATTTAACAGAATGACTTGGGTTCTGTTATTACATTAGTTTGTTACCGCGATTATCAGATTGCAGATAGGAACAACTTATAGTTTGTATAAATGTAGGGTGACTTGCTGCGTGACCTAAAGTTGACAGATTGGGGGTCAATCAATATCTGATTGTAGTCCGACTGCAGAAAAGTTGCTAATGAAGAAACAAAATAGAGTCGCTTTTCTCACTGTTTGAATCTGGTGCGTTTTACTCGGGGGTTGTTTTAGGCTGAAAACAAATCGGATAAAGCAAAACATGTTTTTTTGCTTCGTGAAACAAGGGAACATTGTTTCTTATGAGAGTACACACACCAAAGAAAACAAAACAAAACACACGTTTTTGTTTTGAAGTGTTTCGGTGATGGTTGTCAAAAATACATGCCATTGTATACGAGCAACACACACCGAATGCAACAAAACTGTTTCGAAACAGCGTCGTTGATGATAATTGCCTACTTTCTTATGGCGCAACACACACCAAATGAAACGAAACATAAAAACCAAAGCAAAACAGGAAAACATGTTTCGTTGCCGATAGCTGACCTTTCGTTTTTTGCAAAACAAAATTTTGATTCCGTTGATTTTATGTTCTTCTTTCGTTGCACTGTACAGCTTCATTTCCTTCTATGTTTACTCTTTCCGCAAATATTCAAACGTTTCTATCCGCATTCTGGTAAAATTATTAAATTTTTCAGGATAAGCTCTTAAATCTGCTATTAATTTAATTATCACATCCTCAGCATTTCGTTTGATATTATATGGATGCACCCACCACTCTCTGCTATTTGTGTCCTTTTCCTCAATTGCTTCCAAAACTGTATATAAAATTGGCACAACTTCATCGTCTGAGTCCGACCACATGTTGAACAACACTAAAAGCAAGTCGCAAATTGCATTTTGTTTTATTTCAACGCACACCAAACGAAACAAGAAAACAAAACGTTTTGTTTTGTTACATTCTGTTTCGCTTGGTGTGTGTTCAAATATAAAATGTTTTTTTGACTATCGAATTAAAAACGTTTTGCTTTATCCGGTGTGTTTTCAGCCTTAGGATTCTTGAAATATTTATTAGGAATACAGAAATAATATAATTTCTTCTAATAGTATTTGGATTTTACGCGCGTATTTTGGTTTTTACGCTCGTATTTCATGTTTTTACGCGCGTACTTTAGATTTTACGCGCGTATTTCATGTTTTTACGTGCGTATTTCTGTTTCTACGCGCGTATTTAAGTTTTTACGCGCGTATTTTAGCTTTCATGCGCTTATTTCAGTTTTTACGCGCGCATTTTAGACTTTACGCGCGTATTTCAGTTTTTACGTGCGCATTTTAGATTTAACGCGCGTATTTCATATTTTTACGTGAGTATTTCTGTTTTTACGAGCGTTGTTTAATTTTTAGGCGCGTATTTCATGTTTTACGCGCGTATTTTCTTTTTTTACGCGCGTATTCCAGTTTTTACGCGCGTATTTTAGATTTTATTTCAGTTTTTACGCGCGTATTTTATGTTTTCACGCGCGTATTTCTGTTTTTACCCGCGTTCTTTAATTTTTACGCCCGTATTTTAGATTTTACGAGCATATTTCGGTTTTTAGTCACGTGTTTTAGTTTTTATGGGCGTATTTCATGTTTTATACGCGTATTTTAGATTTTATGCACGTATTTCATATTTTTACGTGCGTATTTCTGTTTTTACGCGCGTACAGTCGGCCGTACTAAAAGCAAAAATAAAAAAATTGTTCATCGGCAAGCCAATACAATCTTTAAAATGGAAATGGATACTTTTTTGGGGCACATTAATTAAAAGATAAACATATAGGTAATTATATGATGAAATTTCTAAATCACATATATCGACTCTTTTAAAATATTCATTGTTCATCGTTAAACCATCCACAATTTTGTGATATGCCACCTTGTGTATGCACATTAAAAGATGCTTGTTGCATGTGTGAGTATAAATACAGCTTCGTGTGTGAACACGGTTTTTTTTTCTGCTTGCGTCGATCTTAAGTTGACTAGATTAGTTTGGACTAGGTGAACCCCAAGGGCAAGAACTAGATTGGTCGGCAAATTAACTTTTTTTACGTCAGCCACATATACCAACTGTCAACTAGGCACTAAGTCATGAAATTCTGGACTAAATTCGTGGTTTACCCCCCTATAAACGTCAACTGAAAAGACTGTCCATGTGAGCGATCTAGGTCAATCAAACGATGTCGTTTTCCATTGGTTTCAATCGGGAATCCACTCATTCGGCAATCCAATGAAACAAGAAAACTGCTTCTCATTGAATCCACAAAAGTATTGGTGAAATGCCAAAAAATACCTAACAAAAATTCACAAAAATATATTTGCGTAATATTTGATCGCGAAATGGATTATTATGTCCTCAGTTGAGCCCACTTTGGGTTGTGCATCAGTTACAGAAAGGACCTCGTTTTAGATAGTAAAGTATGCGCAACAGTTTCGACTTCTGAATCAAATTTATTATACGCGCAAGTTCGTAGGAAAAAGTACACTGACCCGTGCTGCCCGAACAACCGCCCTAATAGTAATTCTACTCAATGATAAATCAAAAACAACTCGAGCACTAAATTGCCTTTTATTTGAAGCGCGCTGCTTAAATTCAAGAGAAGTAGCAAATTTCCAGATTGCATGCCCTGTACGAATTACTTATTTAAAAGAACCCTGCCCGACCGACACACCCGGCCATCCATGATCATCAAAATGTCTTCTTCTTCTTTTTCTTTAGCTTCGATGTGGCCATTTTTGTGCGCCTTCGTTTCTTCCTGAATGATGGGAAGCACTGAAGGAACTTCGGGTTTTAAACTGAAGCGGTTTTCTATTTAAATGGGTAGGTGTGTCCATGAGCACAACTACCTCATCCGCACTCGGTGTGAATAATGCGGTGGAACTGAACTTTGGAAGAGGAAATAACAATGCACTGCCATACTCATACCATACCACCATCATCATCATCATCATCATCATCATGAGAACCATCATCAGATATAAAAGAATGGAAACGAACCAGAAGACGACTAGAAAGGAAATATGCAAGGACAACAGTGGTTTGGCTGGTAGAGGCGGAAAAAGCAGCACGGAACCAAATACAAAACGATACATTTTCGTGTTTCGAATTTTAAATTTTCAAAGTGATAAATGTTCCTTTGAAATTGCTCATAGAGTTACACACGTAGATACATACACTCGGTGAAAGGATAGTGAAGGAAAAGAAACCCCAGTGGCTGGCTTGGGGATATATCGAGGAACAAAGCGCACTACATTTTGTCTTGTACTTAACTCCTTAAACACTTGCGATTAAGATAATGGGTGTATACTGTGTACAAGTAACTCCAAAAGGGGGAGGAAAGCGGATTGGTTATCCGTTTTTTTTTTTGTAACTTTGGAGATTTCCCTTCAGAGAAATGTTCTTCTCTTGGGAATTGAGAGGAATCGCTGCTTGATGACACCAACTTTTCGGTTTTTCTTCGAAATATAGCGACCGCCTTTGTGTGTTTCAAAGAGGTCTAATGCACTAGAACTTGTGGGTCACACATACGAAATTGAAATTGCATTTTCAAGGCGTCCCTCTGGCGTATACGTAACATTTTTTTAAAAGAAAATAGTTTTGCTCTGAATTTTCCGACGCATTACCTGCCGTCTGGTCAATAGAAGAAAAGAAGCGAATGTGTGAATGAGATAATAGCTCCCACCGATTGGAAGCTATGTCTCCTCTTCAACCCTGTATCTATAAAACGAATGCGTCTTTCGAAATCCTATTATAAAGCTATTCCCCCCCATTCAAGTCAGATTACATACAAAATTGAAAAAGACGTGAACCACTATTTAGGCACACACCAGCACAATAAAGGATGCCCTGCTTGCTGCTTTTGAAATTCAACTTGTGATTTCTATAATCTCCAACCAAGTGATTTTGTTGATTTACTCAGCGACATGTAAGGACATCACGTACAGTATAGAGTTGGGATTACACACCCACCGACACACTGGATTATTTTTTTATTTCTGTTTATATATTTCAATTTGATATTCGTTTTGAAGTGTAGCCAATAGGACAGAGTGCAAGGACGATGGTCAACCATTCTATAGGTTCCAAATGCCATTTCTCATTTCGTATTCAATGTCTGACTGGACAATTTAAGGGTGCACCCTGCCGTGATGTATCCATTTAAGCTCGAAGACATTATGGAGCAGTTTTTTTTTTATTCTGCCTTATGGAATCCTTACAGAATCCCCTTTTGATAGCCAAAGACCTAAACGAGGTAACAAACGATCCCCTAACCATAAAATAGCCTCAACGTAATTTTTAATTTCGCACATAATAAAGAGAAAGAGTCCTCCAGGACGGAAACAAAGTAACAGTGCAGCCGCAAAGACTTGCACCATTTGACCAAAGTGAAGGATACTGGTGAAGCACAGAGTGGTGGAAAAATAACAAGACCGAGAAATTCTTTCAAAAATTGCATTGCTCTTACTAGCTAACAAGAAAGTATGAAAAAAAAATGGCTACCGTTGATGTTGGAGTTACCTAATGTGGTTTTCCATTGGGACGAAAAATCAATCTTTTTTTGATCTAAATCACTTTTTGCGTTCCATTGGGACGAAAAATCAATCTTTTTTTCGATTCGGATCGCTTTTCGCAGATCTCGATATTTTTTCAGATTTACGCATACCAATATACTTTGTACAGCTGTTTAACGTCAGTTTAAGAAGTTTCATTTTGAGGCAAATGCGCAAAGTTTCGTGAAAACCAAAATAACAAAATACATAAATAGCTATGGATACGATTTCGGAGGAATTATTATCTTCATTATCTCCCTCGTCATCTGAAGACTACAAACCACCAATAATACTTCATTTGTATCCACAAGAAGGAAAACATTTTTGAGGGCGATATCCATTTGTGATTTAGCCAAAAACGAATGCCATTTGAACAGCTGATATTGTTGTCAATTAACGCACTAATCCATTTACAAAAGCAGATCAATCTCGTTGCGCGTTCCATGAGCACAGTAAAATCTGAAAACCACATAAGTTTGGTTAGGTTGAGTTAAGCGGAACAGGATGGTTCGAATTTGAAGTGAGTTGCTGTCATTTCGAACAAGTAATGTCTGGAAATTTTTTATTAGTTAATGGCCGCATTCAAGAATCTAGTTATCTTAAGTCGACTAGATTGGTCTGGATAAGATGTAACCTGAAAGCAAAAACTAGATTGGTCGGGAACGTCACTTTTTCTACGTCAGCCACATACCCGAACTGTCAACTTAGTACTCAGTCACGAATTTCTTGACTAGATTCGTCGGCTACCCCTCCATAAACGTCAAATGTCACAGGTGCCCACGTGACCGATTTAAACCAATCACAACCGAGATAGATCTAGTCAGACAGCTGTCAGACTTACTAAACTAGATACTTGAACGCCCTCAATCTGTGTGGATAAGGCATAAATTTGAAGGTTTCTCTAATTCGAAACAGAAATTAAAATTCACAGACTAAGCGAATCTGTTTTAGGGATTTATAAGCAGACATACCTATATTTAGAAATGTATTTTCTCACTCTCGAATGAGGCAATAAATAATTTTCCAATGAGATCTGTCTGCGGTGCATTGTTGACATACGACCAAAATGGACCGGCCATTCGATCAGATCTTCCTTTGGTGGTCATCTTTTAGGCACTCATCTCCTTCCATAATATTCAACTAACAAGTTCACATATTTTCCAGACCCACTACATTCGCTTACACGAGTGCAAGCAATGTTAGTGCTTTTTCCTTCTAAAAACTAACCCAAAAGGAGCATTATTCAAGGAACATATACCTACATAGAGCAGAAAGCAGAAAAAAGTTATTCCCAAAGGACGGCGTAGAAAATTCTATAACAAGAAGAGCAACAGGAAGGAAAGCTATTAACATTCCGGTGCACAGCTATTAACCTTTTTCTCCGTGCGCCATGCCCTCATGTCCATTTTCGAGCGCTATATGCCGGCAGCGTGAACAACTCTACTTTTCTACAACCCTAAGGCAGACTGATATATGGGTTTCTCTTTTGGAAAATGGATTTTCACTTCCACTTGTGCTGCACTTTTGGTTCCATGCATTCGCAATAAAAACTTCAAGAGGCTTCAGCTGTGTTAATGTTTCTATCTGTCTTTCTGAAGGTTCGCAAGTTGTCAGTGTGTCTCCTTGAAAGGTGGTATTACATGGTGTGTCTGTGCCTATGGTTTTCTTTTTATTTTCTTCTGTTTTCGTTTCTAAGGAAAAGCTGGCGCACATTAGTCCCATGGTGAGGCAAAAACGAGCACTCACATAAAGAAAATGTGCGGGAAAATTTAATCGAATTAGAAGTGAAATTTTTATGGCATAGGAATACGGGCTTCCCTTAGAGTGGGATGTGGTGGTTCTTTGTACAGATACCTGTTAAATTCTGTGGTTTAAGGGAAGTATTCATCACATTACAGTACATATTACTGTTACTGTTTCTGAGGGAGAAGAAGTTGAACTAGATGACCGTCATTCTCTGCATACTCATGCTTATTTTGACATTCGAACGAATAGCCAATTCTAACGAATGTCTATTAAAATACACACAAGTTCATTCGAACGAATAGAGACATTCGTATGAATTGGCTATTCGTTCGAATGTCAAAATAAGCATGACTATCAAAATAATTACAAGAATCCAATTTAACATTAAAGAAGTCGAATATTTAAGTCTTTCCGCTGATTTCATTGCTTCGCCGTATCTCAGGCTGAACTTAAAAAGCGGGCTTTAAATATTCCACTGCCCATTTTCTATCTAACCGTTTCGATCATATTTAAAAGTTTGTAACTCCCTCTACCGGTTGCTCAGCAATACGCACTCGAGTCTCGAGGACCTGGGACGTAACGTATAGGTCTAGGTATTCTCTATTTCGAATATTTATCTCAACTTATGAAAATTGCCAAAACTTAAAACTTGTTCTTATAAACGAATCAAAAAAAGTAGGAAGTGGGAAGTATACCTTCCTTATCCGTCAACCGTCAGACCCATCCGTCATGACGCTGCAACTGTAACCAATTTGTAAAATTCTCAAAGCACATTTTCCAAAATAGCAAAAAATGGTGCCAGGCTCTTGAAAAAAGTGTCCAATTGCAACTTTAGTCGCACAACGGTCACGCTGAGTGAGTATTTCATAATCCATCTGTCAGAAACAAAGGTCGCATCGTCTACTACATAATCAAAGTTCACGATCTGCGCTAGACAGAGGAGATCGATGTATAGACACATTAAAGCGAAGTATGTATGTACTAACGATATTCATTTTGATCATGAACTCGAATGCAATGATCGACCGATTAAAGTGCAAACAAATAGTCTGTACAGCGTTTCATTTTGACAACCTGAACTGGAGATAAACTTGTCTTAGACTAAACAAATTGAAAAACAAGTGTAGTTTTAGGTATTTAATATTTTATATTTTAACGGAAATGCGTTCATATTCCATAATGTTCATAATCGTATCAATGGCCTACTTCCTTCCTTTGACGATTTCAGGTGGAACATAGCCAGCATCAACAACTCGTGGTGTCTTCCTCTTGCCAAACCACCTTTTCGGGTAGGTCACCTTCTTGCCATCGATTTGCAAATCCAATTTATCCTCATTCTCAAAGAACCACAAGTGCTGTTCTTTGGTCTTCAACTCCTGTGCTATATCCTCGACTGCTTTCAACCGTTTAGCACGCTGCAGTCGATGCAACTCAACATTTAGCTTTTCTTCACGTTCAACGTTCCACTTCTTGTAAATATCTTTTTGATTTTGAATTGCAATTGGTTCCTGTTTGCTGACAACAGCTTTGCAGTACTCTTCCAGGGTGCTGTCGAAGCTATCCGGTTGCAATTGGTTTGCATTCCCCAACCGCTCTTGTACGGCGGCTTTAAGGGACGCCAACGACTCGTTCTCCGTTTCAATGCCTTCCAAAATGTTCAAGCAGTGGTTAAGAACTTCCTTATAGAATACCTTTTCGGTGGATTTCAGTTCTTTTAAGGCTTCATCGTACTTCTCATAGAGAGTATAGCCAAGCAGCTTCACATTTGGCGAAAATGGCTTGTCCAATCGCTTGCCGATTGCAATAAAAGTCTTTCCAATAAGATGATCATGGTTTCGTATGTCGAAGTGGTCATCGAAGAATTCGTTTCTCAAATACTTTACACGAACTTTTACCTAAATAGAAACTTATTATGAAAACTGTCTTTAAGTGATGTCCACTTTTTTTTTTCTTACCTCTTGTGGTTTTTCGTCGCTAGTTTCCTTTTCCTCAACCGTATAGAACGGCTCCCTTCGATTCAAATACTTATAGCATGCGAACAGAGCCAATGAACGCGACAATTCATTGTCGAAATCCTCTTGCAGCATTAGCAGAGTGGCTGTACGTGCGGCAGAGTGGAAATCCTGTTTCTTGATTAAATGATCAAGCAGGTAACTTGCCGAATAGTCATCCAAAAAGATGCCAAAAGCCAATCTGTTATCAAGCAAGTTTATAAGGTCGGTAATGTGACCCATGTCAACATAGTTCCTTACAACAGCATGATGGGTTGAGTCCAATGTATTCGTTGTTTCCTCGGTGAGCCGCAGGTTGTGGATTAACTCGTTGATTTCATCAACTCGACTTCCATCCGCTGCCGTGACTTTATTTACAAAAATGTCTATATCGATGGCATTTATTTTGCCACTCTGCTGCGATGAACCTTGTTTGATGTCATAATACAAATTTTCCAGATTTGTGTTCTGCATAAACGCGGGCTGCAGGCGACTGTTCCAATCCGATTGACACTTGAATTCTTCCGAAAGGAATGTCCTCACATTTTTGCAAATATTCGATGTGTTTTTATTCAGAATTTTCGATCGTAGAAACATTTTTAATTAACATTTATTTCTTACCGAAGAGAAAAACACTGAGCCGCAATGTGCTTCGATGCAATCAGCTGACAGTTGACGTCTTCAAATTGACAGTCAGTTGGCAGCCGAATGGGTATGTTCGAGGAGACATATGGGGGAATCGTTCGTTTACTTTTTGGTAGTATGTACCTACAGGACTATTCACATGACAGCGAACACGCGAATATTCGTAGTTTCTGACACTTCATTCACATGAAAACGTTTTTTGGTCGCAGATACCCGCGTATCAGTTTCATTTTTAAAGGTTAAGTTCGAACGAATTTTTCATTCGTGGGTTTGTGGATCGCGACTGTTTTGTGACGATTGTGAATAAAATGTGTAAGTTCGCGGCAAGAATTTCCAATTCGCGGGAAAATTGCTTTAATTTTTAATTTAGCTTTTTAAATTAATTGAGATTCATGTTTTTTTTTAGACTAGATGTTAGATTAATTAAATATAACAGTCTTGATAGAATAAATATCAATTTTCAATTCATAAATAGTTAAATTGATTTGTTCGCAATGCGCTCTCATGTGAATAGTTCTTACCTAGATTAGATTAGATTGTGAGGCGGGAGAGCTTTCAATGAGCTCTGGCACTGCGGCTTCTTAGAGGAGCCTATTGTGCCTTCCCTGATAAATTCCTAGAGCCATATTTTCACCCCAGAGGCCGTCAGGAAGACCAGGATCTTCTCTGGGTGTACATTAGCAAGAGATGCTAAATCAATGATTTCATCACCAAGGACTTTTTTCCTGAGACGACAAAGGGCCGGACACAGTTCAGTTCTTACCTACCTATCGTGCGAATTTTTTTTTTGGATTTTGCAAAACATTGAGTTCTTAATTCATCCAAAAAATAAAAACTCCAAAAGAAAACTCCATCATTCCAATTGTTATCAAGCGCTTTATTTATTGTAATATCAACTACAAGCTACAACTCGAAATTGTCCTCATAGTTGTCCTTAAACAATAGTAAACTCTCTAGCGCCTCCACGTAGTCGTCCTGCTCTAGCCCCGCTGCTCTAAATCGATGTAATTTTGAGACCTTAATCCGCTTCGCCTCCCGGTGAAGTGTTTCTAGTGTATCAGCCAAATCACCTGAACATTGAACTGACGCAATTGTGGGTATCGCCTGCACCCTCTCATCCGTCTTACGCTCAGCAGATCCTCCAAATCCATTAATATCCAACGAAGCATCAAACATTTCACGAGGATATGGTGTTTTTGTTGCCATTGGCTCTTCCAACGCAGACACATGGGCCATACTGGCATGGTTCTGGCACTGAAGGTATAATTGGAACATCTGCGAGACAGAATCACATCGATACGCAGCCATCTTCATCTGCTGCTGAGCCAGCTCCATTGGACGCTTCAAGCGCGCTTTTGGAATCCCGCGCACACAAAGGGATTGGACAACGTAATTGGTTCCTATTTTACAATTTGGAGAAAGTTGAGTGAAGAGATCGCCTTCAAACTTGTCCAGACAGTCGATCAGATCCTCGTCGTTACGCATTTGGAAGGGCAAGGCAATAGCGGCAGCGGTTAGTTTTCTTCCGTAGTTTGTAAGATCGCTACAGAAGGCGCCTAGACTGCTGGACAACGGAGCATCTCTGAGTCGGTACCTGAGGCTGATAGTATCTAAATAGGATGCTAGAATGGCAGAGGTTTGATAAAGGTTGTCGGCTTGGTAGTCGACTGACGGGATTTTGCGAGGCTGACCAAGCTGTCTCCACACACGCCCCTGCGTAGAGAGTGGTAGAAACATTGGACTCTGTTCAATTAACTGGCTGTATGTGAGAGCTATGTTGGCTAAACGAATGGAGTCTGTCATGGGTTCGTCTGAAAGAAAAGAACCATTTTAAAACGAGCTTTTGGAATTAGAAAGTCTTACCGGAACTTTGGAAAAGTACACTTTTTGGGCTAAAAACTGGAATTGCCAAGTTTGATTTCGAGTACTCATCATTCAAATACTCCAGACACTTCGTAGCTAGGCCAGTGTAGCCACTGTGACAGTCAAACATTGTTTGGAAGCCCTTCGGTAAACAATTATTCGTACTTTTTGTGAAAAGAAAAATATACGTCCAAAACACACCTGACAGTTATCACATTCCTCGATATACTGACGAATTTTATCACAGAATTCATCCATAAACAGCTCCGTGCTCCACATCTGAACACCATTTGAAAAGGTATCGAATGACTCATTTGTGGGGGAGTGCTTGTATTCCTTGATAATGTTAATAGTTCGCGGGTGGTAGCGCGTGCACAAGTAATCGGTCCATGATTCGACATTCTCACTCAACTTGTACTCCTTCTCCTCGACATCGACCTCTGGATTGTCCAGATCCATTTGGAATTCATGCTTCTGTACCTCATCTGACTTGATCACTTCGATATCCGACTCCCTCCATTCGAGGTCTTCTTTAAGCTGATCAAGAGCATCCACTGGTTGCCCATGTTTTTGTACTGAATCACTGTAGAGCTCTCCATCCTCTGAAAGGTGTTTTAATGAACCATCCAAATCGACCAACAGCAACCTTGGCGTGAAAGTTGTTTGTCTCTAAGAGGAACGTACCATAAAGTGGAAATTCTGGAAATTAATAGACTTGAATTTACCTTGTAATTCTGCCCCTCTCGGTATAGCACGTCGTTATCAATTTGTGATGGATCTGCAGATGCATCGTAGTTAAATCCAGATTCCTACAATAGCAAATTATATTGATGAACGAAACACCTGTGAAAAGGCTTCGAATTTACTTGAATATTCCACCAATGTGCGCCGATGTAGTTAGAGTAGTTTCCAAATTGGAATGTTAAGATTTCTCTCGTCGAACTCATTTTAATTTATGTATTAAATTGAAAATAAATCGGTAACTTTACAAAACAAATGGGTTAGGAGTTTTTTTTTTAATAATTATACGATGACAGCCGGGTCTGACACGAGATTGTCAGAAAATTGGCGTTTGTCGGTTAGGTAGGGCGGGTGCTCGCTCTGTGCAAGTGATGCCAGTTTTAGTGTAAAGGTGAGTTTTTTGCGGTTTAATTGGCCTCCATTCAAAGAATTTCAATTTTGGCAGGTACACGGAATTTGACATTATGCGTGTTTTTTTTTTAGCTTCTACGTCTTCGAAGTGTCATGTAGAGCGTAGTTGTTATAATTTCGTGCTAAAAATCCTAATTTACTTAGCTTTGCTGATATCGAAGCTCAAACAACAGGCAATTTGGAATTGAATTTAATTTTGAATTAAATTCGTATTTTTCACAAGCTTAGTTTTTTTTTTTATCATTTTAGACCGATAAAAATGTAATAGATTTCTCCACTTCATTACTTTTTCTGACTTGAGCCCTGTATAACTAATATGCATGGGCAATTTTTTTATAAATGAGGAATTTTCGGATGGTGTTTATAGAGGTTGTATAAATACTTCATTACTTTTTCTGACTTGAGCCCTGTATAACTAATATGCATGGGCAATTTTTTTATAAATGAGGAATTTTTGGATGGTGTATAGAGGTTGTATAAATATTTATACACTGCATAACTATACACGTGCACATGGGCATTTAAGCAAATTCTAATAGATAAGGCTTTTATTTTCTTGGATGCAAAAAGGTTGATGAAATCATTACGCGTATGTTTCGCAAATAAATCGTTTGATGAAACACGGTGTCAAGACATTTTGCAACTAGTTGATACATACATTTACCGCCCTTGTACACTAAACCAACCTCCAGGTCACACGTTAAGAAACGAGTTTTAGCTATGTCTGGAAAGAAATGAATTGATACCTATTTGCCTATTGCTGCCTTTTTTTTAACAATTATTTCGATAATGCGTCTCGATAACAAAAAAGAATTTTGTTTTATCAGTACCACCCTGTTCCAGACTTAGCCAATTGCAACATTCTTCAAAATCTTGGCATCACTTTTAATAGTCGGTATTGGACTGTCATTACAGCATATTATGTTCAACAAAAAATAAATATAAATATGTTCGCTTCCAAACTACTTACCGAATAACACAATACGATGTCTTCCCGACTGCAAACCATCTTCCGACAGGCGTTAAAAAAATATCCCACTACCAAACAAGCAGTACAAGTGTCCATATTGATGGCATCCGGTGATATAATAGCCCAGTGTGCTGTTGAAAAGGCTCCAATCAGCGAAATCGATTGGAAACGAACCGGACAATTCGGCTGCATGGGTCTCTTCTTCGTTGGTCCGTCATTGAACATTTGGTACGGAAAACTCGAGAGCATGGTAAACCCCAATCAAAAGGCGTGGCAACGAGCAGTTAAAAAAGTGTCCCTTGACCAGCTGGCATTTGCTCCCGTTTTCACAGCAGCTTTCACATCAACGCTCAGCGTTATTCAAGGACTCAAACAGGACGAAATTGTAGACCGTTTAAAAAAGGACTACCTCACCATATTAAAGACCAACTACATGCTATGGCCAGCGGCGCAGCTTATTAATTTCGCGTTGATTCCATTAAACTTCCAAGTGGTATTCGCACAGTCGGTCGCAGTTCTATGGAACACCTATTTGTCAATGACGTTGGGCAGCAAGAAAAAGGTTGAAACTGTTGTACTGTAGTTGTGTGTACTAGTGTTTAAAGTTATTTATTTAATAATAAATTATTTAATCTCGAATCCAGATGAGTTTGCTTTTGCAGCTGCAGGCAGTATGTGGACGTAAATTGATTCAATTAGTTTCAGTTAAAGCGTCTCTGCTTTTCATATAGTTTTCATATACGCTTATCTCATAGGGAAGGCAGCGAAAATGCACAAGCACGTGTTAAAAGTATTTTTAGTTTCTCTGGCAACAATGGCAAAGATCAAAAACCTTTACAGCACATGCCACACCGGCCACACGTGCCGAGCTATTTTCGTTTCGCAAATATGCCAAAGGGGATATATGGTTGGGTTGCATGTTTTCATGACATGTTTCGTCTGCTGCTTTTGGCATCTGCTTCGACGGTTCATTGATTGAGGACTCCTTTATAGCAATTATTTGAACGACCAAATGCAACTTGAACTTGATGAATAGATTTATGGCGTCACATTTCGTTCAAAACTGATTGCACTTCGCTATTATAGTCACTTTAATTGTTCAAGTCAAATAACGTAAAATGATTTTGCTACGAAATAAATTTCAAATTCTCGTCCTCTCATTGTCGGCTATCACAAATGTCTGTAACTGCGACACAGCCGCCAAAAGGATTAATTTTACGTATTACATATCAAGCGGCACCATTGACGACACTCACAATCTCGGAATGTATGTCGTGTCCATTCAGCTAAATCACAGAACGGATGAAGATAAACATTTTGGGAGGTACCACTTCTGTGGCGGCTCAATCATCGGGAAAACTACGATTTTAACAGCTGCCCACTGCCTTCGGAAGTAAGTGACATGTTTTGTATCTATCTGTAAAGGGATTTTTGGAGTTTTCTGTACGCAGGCCATCGGGGAAACTATTTAAACCCAGAGAGATCGTGGTAGTGGTGGGACTTCGCAATCGATTCACTCGTACGAATGATACTCATGTAAAAGAAGTCATATTTATCGGACGCCACACAGAGTTCGGAAGGGGAAAAACTTTCTACGCCGACGTTGGCTATTTAATTCTGAAGGAAGAGATTGCTTTCGATAATTTTGCAACAGGAATTCTTGAACTGACGGATAGTCGACCTATAAAAAGTGAACGATGCACTGTCATTGGTTGGGGAAAGCTGTTTGATGTAAGTATTTTTGAGTTTGTTTGGTTTTTTCAAGAGGCGAATTTGAAGACAAGATAGTGCATGTGAGCCACAGCGATACAAGCATTCTGTACAGCGGTGGTTGGTACTCAGACGATTGATCAAGTATGATTCGAAAGGTGTTGATGTGGTCGAGACATGATCGGCCACTGCGAAACCCCGCCTGGTGCCTCTTGAAGGTAGACTCGATTGAATTTTATCCTCTCGAGAACAATAGTTGCAATTAATTGCGGAAAAAACACACAGAATGGTGATACCGCGCCAGTTATTAGTTTTTGAGGTTCCCTTTCTTTGGTAACTTCACAATAACCCCATCCTTCCATTCCCGTGGGTAACTTTCACTCTCCCAAACAGCCTGCACTAGTTTAAGCAAAATACGGGAAACTGCTTCAGGGTCTGCTTTTAGGAATTCTGCTAGAATACCGTCAAGTCCAGCTGCTTTGTTTTTCTTTAGAAGATGGATCGCGTTTTTAATCTCTGTACTTGTTGGGGGACTGGTATAAATACCCCTAGAAGATCTGCGCATTTAGTTCAATTGAGGATTCAATTCTGCATTGCGGTCGTCGTTCCACATTCTCCGCAAGTTTCTCCACCCTTGCCCTCACAAACCGCTGCACTGTCTTATAAGATGCCCTATACTTGTTCCTTAGAATCAACTTAAGCTGAGCATCAGAGCATCATTCTCTGAGTAGAGCCTTACTGTAAGTGATCTACGATATGTGATTTTGTTCCAGGGGTCTTGGGATATCCAGGAATCTCTTGCTCTTGACTCTCTTGGTACAGTTTCAGTTCCCGCTTCCATGAAAGCGCTCTTAATTTGACTCCACATGGGATCTATCGATAACCCAGTGCTATGAAGTTTGACGTCGAGTGTGGTGGCGAAATTACTGTTTCATAATTCTTACAAAGCAAACTCGTCGTTGTTGCTGTTTTTGACGACGTTTCAGACGACATAACCGTAGAGCGAACAACTTTCAACGATAACCACATATACCGTGCACTATCTTCCAAATTCGATGCCACCACTGCCACTGTAACCACACCTTATCATCAGCTTTTGGTACAAGTAACACTTAATCCAAACAGAAAGGACCCGCATCCGGTGAACTGGCGTTTGTGGATGTAAATATCTTAAGTCACGACTATTGCCAAAGAAAATACACTAAAGCATTCACTGCGGGAATGGTGTGCGCAGCTGATCCGGACAACTGGAACAAAGACGCCTGCTCTGGCGACTCTGGTGGACCGTTGATTTGTAGGAGAAAACTTGTCGGCATTGTATCGTGGGGTGTTGGATGCGGTTCCAAAAATTTACCAGGAGTCTACACTGATGTTTATTACTATCGAAACTGGATTCTAGCTAATGGAAGGCGACTGCCTATAAATCGTGCTGTTATTTTGATTGTTTTTCTTAAATTTGTGATGTGAATGATGTCGTTAAATGTTTGCATTTAATCGCATGCTTGAAAACCAGTCATTAACTTACCTATTAGTTTACTGCAACATTGATGTATGCTGTCCTGGAAGCATGCTTCATGAAACTAAAAAAAAAATGCTTCATATATTTCACTTAGTTCTTTTATTTCACTTGATAAGGATGCAAAGAAAAGTGTTGCAATACAAATTCCATTTGGTCCCATTCCCCACAAAGGCGGCTGTTCCATCTATCCGATGAAGTGATTCAACATTTAAGTACAATCGACTCCCTGATAACCACTCAGTTGCACATTACTATGGATCTAATTGAATCGTTGAACGAGCAATACGTCACGGAATTTGTTGTTGTTTGGTGTTCGTGTAACCGGCATAATTCCGTGAACCTATACGGAGGAGTTTGCGAGTCGCATCTACTCCTTCGGAGCTGGAAAACCGAAGGTAGCTAATTTCATTTCCAAGGAATGCTTTTGAGGTACATTCGTTGATTTTTTGGAAGATATTGGACCCAAACTTAAACCGATTAATCGCAGCTCTGCTTGGTCTTGGGCAGTCAACTGCAACAATGTCCTTTATTCTAAGTGAACTGCTAAACGCGTTATGGAAAATTACATGTGCCCAAAATGGACAAAACTCATTACACATAGGAAGAAATATCTATATTATATCTAGCCTCTAATAAATAACAACAATAACAATTAAAAACGTTGATGTTCAACATTTTCTTTTAAGAGTCGTCCTTATCAACACCGAAATTGCGATTGATAGAAAAATTGACAACTACCAATAAAATTGTTCAAGATTGACATTCACAATACCGATTTGTGAACCGACAATAGCTGCACGTTCACAGTCAATCAACACTTAATTGATAATTGATCTTCGCAATACCATTTAAAGAAATTTATTGATAAGTATCAACTATCAATTGATCAGCAATAGGGCTGCTTTATTCGGAAAAATAATGTAACACCAATTTAGTAGCCAAGGTAGGGAGGGTAAGAACAAATTTCTCGCAGCGTCAATGCCACCTAGGCGCGAAGACTGGCAGGATTTTTTTTGTTGCTAGACGAAAGGATCAAGTCCCACGCCCACCGATGAACTAGTTGAGGGAACTAACATACCAGCACCGACCCAAGGCAACCAAAGTCTATGCAACAAAATGGCCTCGCACGAGAGTTTCAACTATGCATTTTAAAAGTGTCAAAGCAGAGTGTGCTGTGTTGCTTTTAATGTTGGAGATTCTACTTTACTTTGCTCCAGCGAAAACAATTTTCATGAAAACATTGTGTAGGTAGCAAATATACCAAAGCCGGGTAAGATATCGGTAGTCAACAAAAGACGCCACCCTGAAACACAAGAGCCAATTGCGTTCCTGTATTTTTAAAACACACGTTTATGTTGTAACAATTGTTAAATCATTGCAGTTGACTTTAAGAATAGAGAATATAGTGGGCAACTTTGTTTTAAGAATTATGAATGAAAGAGGTCAGAAGTTGATAGAAGTCCGCTCTCCCTCCTAGACGTATAATGAAAACAAGCCAAAAACTCCTCCTTAGTTCAGAACAATTAGCAAGGCATGAATTAATGACAAATGAGATTCTGTCATTGATGGAACAAAGAAGACAAAGGCCTGTTCCTTTGCTTTTAAATCTTACGAATTGTTTACTAATTCTTTCGAATTTTTACTCAGTGACGTTCCTTAGCTCGAAAAATTTGTAAAAGAGAGCGTCGTCGAGAGAGCAAGATATTACCCTTCCACTGAGAATCTTGCAAAAAACAATTTTTTTGGTGTAAGAATTGGAACAGCTATTATTAACTGCTGATTTGAAATTTGTTGTCCAATTTGACATATGGGTCGATTATTTTTCGATTTCTTGCGTATTAAAATGTCGCATCAACAGGCAGAAAAATAAAATTGAATGTTCTCCTCAAGATTAATTTCTAAAGGAGCGACGAAATTCGTTATAATTGAAAGAAGGGACAATCTCTTTCAAGTAATTTTGAATGCAGTGTCGCTTTTTCCTCTTACCGAATGCTTGTAGTTCAATCAGTACTAGCTCTTCCACATACTTGGATTCATCAAAAAGAAGTTCGATTAATTCCAGATCACTTTCATCGCTAGGTAAATTGTTGAAATTGGATTATTGTTTTAGATAATCGTTAACTGTATTATCTGCTACACTTTGTATTTAAATTTGTCATCATGATTACAGGCTGTTTATTGTGTTCGTTGTTTTTATATTTCCATCACTTCCAATAAAACGTTGCTAACAATGGGCCAAGGACACAATGGCTGAACATAAAGAATTTTCTCACGGTATCCCA
This sequence comes from Cheilosia urbana, assembly GCA_946477585.1. Classification (NCBI taxonomy): domain Eukaryota; kingdom Metazoa; phylum Arthropoda; class Insecta; order Diptera; family Syrphidae; genus Cheilosia; species Cheilosia urbana. The sequence goes on along the minus strand of OX297854.1, from coordinate 7,917,993 downwards.
CAGTTCGATGGAAGAGGATACGACAACTGGAAGTTCAGAGTTAAAATTCATTTGGAAAATCGTTGGACGTTCTAACCGACCGACGTTCAACTAACAGAAACTGCGGCGAGGGCTGAGTATTTGAAAAAAGTCCAAAAAGCGCCTGGTATGTTCGAGAGAAGAACACTGCCAAAGAGATGTGGGAAAGCTTAAAATTAGCATTCGAGAAGAAATCGCAAGCAATTGGTAAAACGTCGCATGAAGGATGATGAGTCTGTGATCTCACAATTCACAAATTTTGAGGATTTGATAGGCTAGGTTCAAATGGCTGTCGGCTAACTGGTTAGGTTAGGCGACACACTTAGACCATTATAAGGTCCCTTGTGATACCACATAAATCTGTATTCATTCCTTTTACTCGTTGAACCAGTTGCAGCTTCTGATGAAGCGTAGTAGATTTCGAATGTCCTTGTTTTTTAGATCGTTCAGATCACTATGGTAGAAATCTCCTAAGTGGAGTTTTCGTCTATGTGAGAGAGCCGGACAAGTACAGAGAAGATGGGGAATTGTTTCTTCCTCCTCTTCGTCAAGACAGCTTCAGCAGAGATCGTTAGAGAATTCGCCAAGCCTTTGTGCATGCCTGCCTATGAGAGAGTGTCCCGGATTTGATAAGGAAGTTAAAATTGGCAGGAAGGAGCCAAACTAGAAGAGAATGATTTGCTCGCTCAAGTTTTTCTGACATTGCCCGAAAAGTTTGATCCTTTTAGTTACCGCATTACAAAACATCGACGACGGTAAACTTACGTTCAATATTGCAAAGGAGAGACATATCGGAACAAAGCAAGTTTGAAGATCAACAAGGAGGTGAATTTCAAGAAAAAAATTCATTTTCTGGAAAGAAGCATTTGAAAAGAAAAAAATTGAAGTAAAAGTTCAACGGAAAATGTTTCAATTGTGCAAAATTGTGCACAAGTGTGTGTTTTAATGCAGACGAAAACTTTCTGAAAAGCAGTAACACGATTATAAAGAAGAAAAGTGGCAACATTTTTACTTTTAAATTGGATTCTGGAGCAAGCGATCATCTGGCAAATGAAAAATTATATTTTGCAGAGCTTGACCTACTGAAAGCTTAAGTTGAAATAAATGTCGCAAAAAGCGATCAGTAACTTATTGCATACCATTCTGGAACAATTCATGGGATGAGCAATAACGGCGTGAATTTGTTTGAAAATGTTTTGTACGTTCCAGAGTTACCAGACAATTTTTTGTCAGTTCGAAAACTCACAAGATCTGGAATTGAGGTAAATTTCTTCGGGTTTATCAGATTTAACGACTGTCAGTTTACAGATACTGCAATTTTTTCACAGAATTACTACAAAAGCGTTCCCTCACTTTTTCACATCTCTCTCTCTCTCTTTGAGCGGATTCATCTCCACACCATTTTGACTGAAAGCCATTCTTACTGCAAAACTAAAGGAACAAACCTCATGTGTCGATATATTTTTATTGAGCTATAAAAGCGGTAGGTATGCATAGGGTGATGGCACCTAAGTTGAGCCCCCTCCAGCAGTCAGCCTGTGGAACACAAAGTACAGCGCAATAGTTAATCCTTTGGTCTTTCTTTTTTCGAGGGGAAATGAGATCTCAGTGTATACTGACGGATCCAAAACCAGTGAGGGTACGGGGTCAGGTATATACTCCAACGAGTTGGACCTACATATGGCCCTGAGATTTCCGGACACATGCAGTGTGTTCCAGGCAGAGATTCTGGCCGTACTCAAAGCTGCGGAGGTACTTGAGATGAGATCGATATCCAATAAGAATATCGCCACTGATAGTCAGGCTGCGCTTAAGGCGCTAGACTCACATACCACTAAATCTGAACTAGCCAGGAATTGCCGCGCAATGCTTAAGGCATCATGTTCGCAGAACCGTGTTAGATTATGTTGGGTACCTGGGCATTGTGATATTGAGGGCAACGAAAGGGCCGACGTTTTGGCTAAGGAAGGAGCGGAACTCCCAGTAAATACAATGATTGAGGGCATCAGACCACCTATGGCCATTGCTAGAAGGGTTATCGTTGAGAAAACTACCAACAAAGCAGCTACAAGATGGTCACAACTGGAGGGGCAAAGGGTCTCAAAGGCACTGTGGCCCGCTTTAAATCGGAAGAAATTTGAAGAATTATTCAATCTCAGTAGAACAAAGTTAAGATTAACGGTAGGAATACTCTCTGGACACTGCCTTTTAAGGAAGCATGCCATGAGACTAGGCTTAGCTAATACAGATACATGTAGGTACTGTGAGGACCTACAAGCTACGGAAGACATTTCCCACCTTCTATGCGAGTGTCAAGCAATTGTCGGAGTAGAAGGAAGCGCCTAGGCAGGTTCTTCTTTTATAACTTAGAGGAGATTGGTTCCTCAAATAATATTGGGACCATAACCAAATTCTGTAGGGAAATTGATTGTTTGTGCGAATTGGTGGTTGGAATTGGAATTGGTGCCTGGTCTTTTGTGACGATCTCACAACCCCACCCAACCTAACCTAGTCTTTCTTTCTAGCGAAAATATTATTCCATTGGCTAACATTTCTTCTATCTGCGTCCAAAAACTGGCAACAATCGCATAAAAAATATATACTTGAGTACAGTTTTTATAAACGCAGATTACGAGTGGTATTCCAAAAAATAAATAGTGGAAGTGATTTTGGAAAAGTGATAGTAATCCATTAAGGCCCGTTCGCTGATATTACCTTAGCGATTTAGGTTCTACTTAAATACCTTATGGGCTGCTTTTTCTATGTCATAAACTGTCACATAAGATTTTAAGTGGAACTTAAGTCGCTATCCGGCTGACTACGTTACTTTTTTTCAACAACTGAGTATATGCAAAATGAATGGAAACATCAATCTGTTTTGATTCTCGCTAAAATTTCGATCAATTTTCTTTGTTTTTCAGTAGTCAGCCTCCCCGCACATTTACTAGAGAAATGGGGGCTGACTATGAAAGACACGGTTCCTTTAAATGTTCTCCATCTGTCAGCCCCTCCTTTTTATGAAAATGTGTAAATTAAATTGCGGCTGAATACTGGATACTTGCATGGCCGACTACTGGAGCTGAGGAAGTTGACTACTTCCAAATCATACCATCTTCACTTATTTTGTTAATATTTTGCAGAGCTACCTAAGCTCTTAATACTTAAAAAGCTTATTACTTTCGAATCTATAGACTTCAAACGTTCAGAAGAACCAAATACTTAATTAAATAGTTGAAGAATGGATTTTTAAGGACCAAACAAACCAAAAAAATACAGTTAAAGGGCCGACTACTGGTGCCATCACCCTATAAAACATGAGCAAATGTTGATTTAAAGTGCAGTTTGCAGTATAACATCCATGCAACAAATCTTTGTTAAAATGTACACACATTGAATTGAAACTGCGCACTTTCATGGCCCATTTTATCTAGTGTCGATATTTGAGCATTTCTGCACTTACATCACGATTTTTAATCGACGTATTGTCTATCAAAATAAAGAAACTAGCAAAAGTAATGTGTAGGTGTACATGGGCCCAAGATGTGCATGAACAAAAATCAATTGATAGGAAAGGGTTGGTTGCAGAACTGTTTTAAAGTGACGAAGTAGGTATCCCAAAGAGGGGAACGTGTTTGCATTTGCAGTTCATCCTCAGAATGTAAGTTAACTTGGACCCAAAGGTCTTGGTCATCGCTTACAGTACCACCATGCGAGCAACAGTCAGGTTTAACTAAAAAACGACCGAAAATTGCCAAGCTTCCATTTCTCTGCAGTTAAAGTAAAAAGATATAACCCAAAAGCCATTCACACCGTGTTCAAGTACATTGCTCTCAACACCCTTTATCTAAAGATCTCCTAAAAAAAACCTTGTTTGTTACGCTGACAACGTATGGATTCTGCTGAGTTTCGTCGCCAACAAGGCATCGCTAGAACTTTCAAAGATCTTGGCGCAGCTCTTGGGGCAAGTGAATTCTGGTGTTTATCCAGCCCAGCACACCTCTGCAATTTTAAGCCAGCTCAGGCAGAAAGCAACCCAATTTCCGACAATCTCTTGGCGAGGAATACAAGTAAAAGGAGGAGCAATTCCAAGTTCGAGATTGACGACACTTGGTCACTGAATGCCCAAGGCTAACCGAACACAATTTAATCAAAACAATCAGCTTCAGCAAAAAAGTCAACCCAATTGAGTGGGAGTAAGTAGGGAATAATTTATTATTCTTGTTTCTTTTTTTCTTTTTTTTATCTACTGTTGATGTTGTACATTTATGAATTAAAATTTGTCCTTAGTGGATTAAACTGGTAGCAGATTATACAATTTACCAAGAGCGTTGGCTTTGGTATCCGGCCCTTTGGAAGTTCTGGCCTTGGCCCATACCTTGTCGCTGATAAGAGCCCCCACCACCGCCGGAATTCCTCGATCTATTCGAGTTTCCCATGCCGCCGCCACCCCCACCGTTGGAGAAGCCCTGTGAATTGTTGCCGTTACCGTAGTTAGAGCGATTATTGTTCATGTTCATGTTGTTGTTGTTGCCGTTACCCCTAGTGTTTTGCACAGGTGCATTGAACGAGACGGAACCCCCATCAGAGGGGAACCGGCGTGGCTTGAGTTCGACAACGCCCAAGCCGAGGAATACCATAAAGTCGCGATTTTCAAGAGTTTGGAAGGATTGCTCATCCACGCAGACGGTAATACTTTGGCCATTGGGATCGTTCTCGCTGTTGATGATGCGCCACTGGTTTGTGGTCAACGAGTTGTTTTGCTTCTCGAGAATGGATAGAATTTCATTGGGCGAGCGGAAATCTCCGGGGAGATAAAAAGTGAGAACGACGGGCTGGGGCAAGGAGTTTCCCTCAACCATGCGAACTCCGGCTCTTTCCCAACGAGCGACTAGTTGCGCCAACCAATCGTGGCTCAACTCGTCGGCGCAAATAACCTTTAACCAACCGTTTTGAGAATTTGTGCCCAAAAAGCGAATCAATGGTCCGCCAGGAGCAATTTTGAAGATCTCATTGGTGATGGCTTCTTTCAAAGCATCAAGTTTCATGTCGTCCAGCTGAACGTTCGGGAAATTAATGGGAATGATGCCAACTTCCAAGGAGTTCGACTGTTGGTTGAAATTGTCGTTTTGCCTGGCATTATTGTTTTGCTGACGGTTCTGGTTATTGACGCGATTGTTTGCGTTGTAGGGCGCTGGTCGCTCGTTGCGACGCGCAACAGCGTTTTGGACTCTACCTCCGGCGTTTTGACGGTTTTGCTGGTTATTGACAGCATTAGCATTTTGGGCATTCTTTAGGTTGGGGACCCTTTGAGCGCCACCGGCTGTAGCGTTCTGTGGTGCGCGCTTCTGGGCATTAGCCACCTGAACAGGGCCGTTTTGGGCAGTACCTCTTTGAACGGGTACATTTTTGGCCACGCCTTTTTGAACAGCAACCCTTTGACCGGCTATGCGCTGCACGGCTCCCGCTTGAACGGCAACCTTTTGACCAGGTTTCCCTTGCACGGCTCCCTTTTGAACCCTTTGACCGGTTATCCCTTGCACGGCTCCCTTTTGAACGACAACCCTTTGGCCTGGTATCCTTTGCACCGCACCCCTTTGCCCGGGTGCACTCTGAGCGAGACCTGCTCGTTGGGGTTGATTTCCCCCGGCCGTTGCACTAGCAGCCAATACGAGTTGTCGGGCTTGGTTTATTTCAATGCCCCCAGCTACCAAAATCTGTACTTTCTTTCGCTGTGCACCGCTCATTCGAGGTGGCCGTTCAGCGGGACCGGCTACACCGTTGACATTCTGCACAATTAACGGTATCTGAGGGACATTAGCAGGGGGGCCACCCTGCACTGGTAAAGCAGTCCCCGAGAGTAATTCACGAGCTCTCTTCTCAGCGATGACCGTTTTAAATGCTTCTTGGGAAGAAAGACCTTTGTCCATTAAACGACGTACCTTCTTTTTGCCAGCACCCGATATTTTGTTCGCCTTTGGATACTGAGAGTGGTGTTCCATGGCTTGAAGAAAATCATTGCATCGAACGCAAACGTTTATTTGAAGGCCATCAGCTTCGGTAAACTGAAATAAAGCATGATGAGAAATTTGCAAACAAGGACTTCTTTTTTGTTGTGTTACCTTAAGTCCACTTATTTCCTCCAAGACATGAGCAAATGTTTTTGGTAGATTATCGATGGTCGTAATTTCACTACGCGGTGTTTGTTTTGTGCACAATCGGCAATTGTCTAGTGGGAGCACTTGTTAAATATATGTTTTTTATATTGGAAGTGGTTATTCGCATGTCGTTAGGAACACTGCTTGGGTCGACGGCTTCTGTATTTTCATTAAAAATAGTGTAGGTATTAACAAATAATGTGTGCCTTAAAACGTACAGGCTCGTGTCCGAAAATGTAATACTGGAGTTTAAGTCCTTTTTGCGAGCTCTACACCACCGTTTTACCTAGCCGTCGACCTAAGCCGTGTATCTACGTTGTGCGAATAGCATCAGCTTATTATATTTGAGAGTAAAATTTCACTTACTTTTTTTAGCGCGTCCCATTTTAATGTTAATGAATAATTAAACTGTTTAAAATTTGCAAAAATCACTTTAAAAACTAAGAACTAACTTCTTTCACACCTCACAACTTTTTGATGAAAATCAAAATGGCAGAACGCAATTTATGGTGAATGTATTCCTCATTTTTCTATTCAATATCCGCACTGCGTTACCAGTGCTTGGCTTGGGGTAATGCAGTATAATCACTTTAATGGAGACATCGCACTGATACCGTCTGCCTGCGTTTACACTAGGAGGTGTTGGTTTTTTATCAACTTTGATCAAATTGCTATGAAATGCTGTAGAAATTACAAATCTTCGAAAAGTAAAAAATATATTCGATTTCTGAAGATTAAAACGAACTATTTCATGGTTTCTCGCAAAAGAAAAAGAAAAGTACAGAATTAAAAAATACGAGTCGAGTGTGTGTTAGAATTTGTCGTTTTCGATTTGGCAAAAAGATCAATTAATTTTGATCGAGATTGCTTTTCATGTTCGGTTTGCCAAAAATATGAATGAAATTTCTATAATTTCTCAAAACTACACATACTTTCACTAACACCAATGTTTATGACACTCAGTTGGTGGTTACGAATTTTTTACCTTTGGAAGGATTGTTTTTTTAGCTAAATTATTCATTTTACACGTCTGGGAGCGTGTTTTTATATTAAATTATTTCGAAATGCGTTATTATAAATGTTTGGAAAGGTAAAATAAATTAAAATTGTGCAATTAAGTGAAGCCATTAATAGGCAAAAATTTAAATGCAAATGATTCTGCTCCTTATTTATGAATGTGATCTTTTGTAGGTAGGTATTCCATATAAAGCTTAGTACGCTGCTCGGGTTAAACTAAATTTTATCTGGGCTCCAACTTTTCTCTACAAACGCTCTCAAAAGTGCGTCAGATCAAAAAAAAAAAAATTGATTTTTTTAGCAAATCAAACATGAAAAGCAATATCGATCAAAAAGTTTATCTTTTTGCCAAATCGAAAATAAGCGCAGTCATTAGCTGCTTATGTGGTATTCGTTTGGGCGCTCTCAGATTACTTTTTTTTTGCTCTCAGAGCAGTTTTTATGTTCGTTTGGTACAAAAAAAGCAATCTTTTTCAGATTTCAGATCACTCTTGCGAATCTAGATATTTTCTCAGATTTACCAACACAAGTGCGTTTGAAATTGACAACTGGTGGAGGGGGTTTAGGTTTTCGTGAATTTGTTCTACAGCAAAGAAAGGCATTGCATCGGGTGAATCTATTTTTGTAAATTATTTATGTACAAATATTTAAAAATCAATCGGGAGCAAATTTCGAACGTTTTAATTTAAAACTTAAGCAGTGAATGGAAAACGGTTTGAAAAGTGTTGAAGGCCACACATATTCGAATCGCACGAATATTATCACAAAAAAGAGCAAGTGACGTTTTTATGTTCGATTAGCCACACGAAATCTGAAATCTGAGAGCGAATCTGAAGAAGCCCAAACGAAAACTACATTAGATTAGCTGCCTTATCTGCTTGGATGTAGTTTGAGGGGCTATAGAAGAAATTGGTTTACAATTGGTAAGGTAGTTTCGATTAATTGGTTTGGCATCACTTACGCTTTTGTGATATTGACGTTTCTTCGGTTTTTTTCCTTCTTGAGAAGTCATTAAAACTTGAAACGTGCGTTCGTTTTTGGTATGCTACCTAAACTGCAGAGTTTGTCATAATTTCACTGTTTCTGGAAATAATAAAACAATAAACAGCTTACCAAAATGGAGAGCAATAAAACATTGCTACAGTTCCACGAAATGGAATTAGACGACAGGATTTTAAAGGTAATTTGCATTTGATGGCCACGAAAACAAACTAACTCCTCGTCTCTTCGTCTAGGCCATATCCAAACTCGGTTGGACCTATCCAACCCTCATCCAAGAAGCTGCTATTCCTCTTCTCCTCGAAGGCAAAGATGTCGTAGTACGAGCACGAACTGGTTCTGGAAAGACAGCCGCCTTTGCCCTGCCCGTGATTCAGAAAATATTGAACTCCAAACTCAATGCGGCGGAACAGGCTACTACCGCACTGATTTTGTCCCCCAGTAAGGAACTGTGTCAACAAACAAGGTCAGCAATTGAACAAATGGCTTCGAAGTGCGGCAAGGTTATACGCGTTGTGGATGTCTCGTCGAGTGATGTGGCTGCCCAGAAACATGTCCTTGCTGAACGGCCAGACATTGTCATCACAACTCCGTCAAAGATTCTCACACATCTACAATCGGGAGCGGTCGATTTGAGGAAACTTGAAACGCTTGTCGTTGACGAGGCTGATTTGGTGTTTAGTTTCGGTTTCGAGAAGGATTTCAAGAAGTTGGTCGACTTCTTGCCTCCAATCTATCAAGTGAGTAAGCTATCCAACAGAAATTTTACTGTCATTAATGCGATTATGTTTCCGTAGGCTGTTTTGGTATCGGCAACAATTACAGATGATGTCTTGGACATGAAGAAGATAATTCTACACAACCCAGCGACCATCAAGCTGGAGGAACCCGAATTGGTGCCAGAAAGCCAACTCTCACATCAACGGATACTGGCTGAGGAAAACGACAAGCCAGCTATCCTGTGCGCTCTGTTGAAGTTGCGCTTAGTTCGTGGAAAGAACATCATCTTTGTCAATTCTGTCGACAGGTGTTACAAGTAAGTTGCGACTTCTGTTTGCTATTCCTCGGATGCAGCTGTGATGAACATCGAAAGGTAGCATGATTGAGCATGGCATAGCCTTGGCTCACGCATGATTTGATTATCTTCTCTCTGAGAAGACACGTGCAGCACAGTTACTTACTTTTCATGGCCTATTCTCTACACCCTTTCCCCTCTCTTTTCAGGCTCAAGCTGTTTCTTGAGCAGTTCAGCATCAAATCATGCGTCCTGAACTCAGAGCTGCCCACAAAGATTCGCATACACACCATCAATCAGTTCAACCAGGGCAACTACGACTTCATAATCGCTTCTGACGAACACCTGCTGGAGAACCCCGGACGCGCTAAGAGTGACAAAGAGTCCGGAGCGTCCCGTGGCATTGACTTTCAGTGCGTGTCGAATGTGATTAACTTTGATTTCCCCCTCGATGTGAATTCCTACATACATCGAGCCGGCCGCACTGCCAGAGGTACGAACAAAGGATGTGTGCTCTCCTTCGTTAGCATGAAGGACCAAGAAGTTAACGACGCCGTCGAGGAACGGCTCAAAAGTGGCTACATGAGCGACGACGCCATCATCAAGAACTACCAATTTAAGCTCGAGGAAGTGGAGCCCTTCCGTTATCGGGCCAAGGATGCCTGGCGGGTGATTACCCGCATCGCAGTCCACGAAGCGCGTCTGCGAGAGATTAAAACCGAGATCTTTAACAACGAGAAACTGAAAAGCTTCTTCGCAGACAACAGCCGGGAGCTGCAAGTGCTGCGCCACGACAGGCCACTCCGAGTGGTTAAGGTGCAACCACATCTGTCCAACGTACCCGAGTACATTGTCCCCAAGGCATTGAAACGCTTAGCTAGCAGTACAAACCAGCGAAGTGCCAAGCAATTCAAGAACTTCTCCTCTACAAAGTCCACATACGAGAGCCAGCAGGATAATCCTTTACTCTGTAGCGACATTGACTACGCCAAGAAGCGTGGTACCCGCAGGAAATAAATAAAACTTGCACTTAATTCATTAAAAGCGTTTTATTTTGTACTAATCTATAACAAGGCTTGGGTCGCCCCCAGTGTCTCCACTTTATTGTCCCCATCCTCATCGTCTGATAATAGGGATATACTGATATCGACATCCAAAGACGGCGCGGTGTTTCTCAGTCTTTTGTTTGGCGGCGACGTGACTCTGCACTCCTGCTTTGTGATCGTTTCCAGATTCTCCTTGAGTTGAGTTAGCGACAGCTCATAGACGGTGTTGCCTACTGCGGTCTGAACCGTTGTCTCGCTGGTTAGCATCGGAAATATCCTACTCTGAGTTGTCGTCTCATCTTCGTCGTCCGAAGATAGAACAATGCTGGTTTCTACTTCAGATTGCCGCGATGGTTCGCCTTCTTCATCTGTGGAGATTAGTTCGATTGTTTCCGACGGTGGAGCTAGATGTCTGATTTTAGTTTTCGTTCGCTTTTTGGTGGTTTCAATTCTAGTTTTACCGGCAAGTCGACGTTTGAGGCGTTTGTTCTTGAACAAACGATGCGATATGTGGAATAGGACGGCTTTCGGCTTTTGTTCTGTTAGTGTTGATACATAATTAGAGTTGTAGAATTGTGCGATTACTTTGTGTAAAACTGACCTTTAATTGTTGACATTGCATCCATTTAAGTATACAGGCACGCTCAGGGTGCTTATCTCACCTTTTCCTTGGTAAGTAGAATGGTTCAGCTTGCTGCTGCTTGGGGCTGGGGAATGTTATTCATGAGGGAGCAGGTATTGTTGTGAAAGTCAAAGGAATGTACGAATAATTGAAAAATTGTACTAATGTTAACTAAATTTGGTAAAATATATGACACAAAAAGATGTGTTTGTTTTTAAACAAAAAAAAATATTTTCGGTACGTATGTGACGCAATCTGACAGCTGTCAGTGAGTTTTGCGCACAGAAATGTAGTGGAGGTATAGAAGCCGACTTTCTCCAATCGATTATCGGTAAGGTATCGGATGGTAAAGGACCATTCACATGAGAGCGAACTGCGAATAGGCGAAATGCGAACAAATCAATTTAACTGCATTTATGAATTGAAAATTTGTATTTGTTATATCACAAAACCATTATATTCAATTAATCTAACATCTAGTCTAAAAAAAACATTACTTTCAATTGAATGAACGGCTAAATTAACAATTAAAGCAGTTTTCCCGCGAATTGAAAATTCTTGCCGCGAACTGTCACAATTTATTCACAATCCACACAAAACAGTCGCGATCCACAGACCCACGAATGAAAAATTCGGTCGGACTCAACCTTTAAAAATGAAACTGATACGCGGGTATCTGCGACCAAAAAAAGTATTCATGTGAATGAAGTGTCAGAAACCACGAATATTCGCGTGTTCGCAGTTCGCAATTCGCTCTCATGTGAATAGTCCTTAAGAAGGGATCACAATATCCCCCTTAGTGCACTGCTATTAATAAGTTGATAACTTTTACACAGTGTGTATTAATACGGGGTATATGTTTATCAATAAGGGCCCGATTCGCTAGGGTTTTCTCCATTTTCCTGGTAAACAAGATAAAACTTACGTTAATCCGGAGTTTTCATTTTTTTTTTTTTTTTTGGAAGCGCCGGTTTTTTCCACTTCAGTCCATTCAAAAATAAAGATTCCAACCGCTACACCAACAGAAATATCAAATTCTGAAGATTGGTACATTTCTGTTTGTTTTTGTTGTAGGACTTAAAACAAACATCCTATCCTAGCGAAAGTAAAGTACAATAACTAGTGTCACCTCCTCCAAGTCAGTCTGACATTATGCAAGCGTTTGATAAGTGCTAGTTACGTAGATATCTCTGTTTTGCGTTTTTTATCTCAATTTGGGGAGAAATCTCATGAATCGCGCCCTTAGGGCCCGATTCTGTGTCAAATTATTCGGGTTACTGTTGAATAAATCCTTAACTATGTACTAGAAAAAATGAACTACCTTTTGTGATCTACAAAATTGGGTCCCGCATCAAAAAAATGTTGAGACTCATTGTGCCTCATTCGCTGTTTGTAACACAACAAATTACTAACGAGAATAGTTTTTGAGACTGCGAATTTCATAAATAATTTGATAAATTGATAATAAAAGATAACTCCGGCGGATTTGATAATTATATTTATCGCGGATTTGAATAGGCTGTGGATCGAGTCAAGGCCCCGGGAATAATTTTTTGCGGATTCTGTAATCGACATGAATAAGTATAAGTCTACAAAAGAAGTACCTAACGCATTTAAGGCCTGTCTGTTCACAGCTGGTTAAACACAACAAATTACTAACGAGAACAGTTAAGCTTAGTTCGCTGCTCGAGCTAAATTTTCGCTCCCATACAAAATTCTCTCCAAAATTTATCTGAGCAAAATTTAAGCGAGCCCACTTAGCTGTGTGGTACGCTGCTCGAGCTAAATAATCAAACTTTTGTCTCAGAATGTACTTCATATATCTGTCAAAATTTAGCGTGCCGATTTAATGGGGCGGTACATTTTTCCTAAGCTAAATTGCGTTTTTGTATTGTGGAGATTGGGAGAAGTAAGCAAGGATGAATTTTTAATAAATATTTCGACCTACAATCGGAAATTGTTAAATCAGAGAGTGTTGAATTTTTGAATTACGTAAGCCTTTTTGAAAGAAGAGCTGTTTTTTGTGACACCTTATCCGCGGCGTGCTCTCTGTCAAAATTTATCTGGGATTTTAGCTTATGTTTGGAGAGAAAAGTTGGAGAGAGTTGGAGAGAGATATATAGGTATAGCAATTAGAGATTTGACGCGCGTCAAGTAATGGTTAACTTGCGCGAATGCTAAAATTACAAATTATCGTCAACATGCCATCGAATAACTTCATTTCTGAAAATGGATATGCGGAAATCCTACAAAAAATAGATCTAGATCAAAAAAATAAATGTTTCGGTCCAAACGAAAACATTTAGCAATTTGGATCGAAATGTTTAACTTAAAAACGATACAACTTGCAGCTACAATTCACACGCCTGTTGACACCAGTAGACTTGCCGTGTAGGACCGCTTTACGTTTTGTACAAACTTTTATTAAAGATCGAATCGCAATAATTTATAAGTATATAATTTCCTCCAACTATTGAGGGTGTACCCCTTAGGGTAGCCGTGAGTGCCAAATACCTGGGTACAGTCTTAGTTAGGAAGCTTAATTGGAAATTAAACGTTTAAAAAAGCTGCAAATGATTTTTACGCATGCAACCGAATCTTCGGCAAAAGGTGGGGACCAAACCCTAAAATAATTCTGTGGATGTATACGGCTGTAGTACGTCCAGTACTCACAAACGGAAGCTTAGTCTGGTGGCAAGCCACAAACAAAACAGCGAATCTCAAAGTAGGGGAGACTGGGTACGGTTGAAACACAGGACGGTTGAAACAACACGAATATCTCGTGAGCCATACGCGCAGCGTCTATAAGTATTAGGGGTGAATGAAGCAAAAACAAGTCCGTAGACGAATAGCAGTAATGCATCGTTCGTTCGGCGGTTCAGTTGTAAGTGAGGGCTTATGTTCTATTTAGACTATCAAAAGTAAGTATTTTTGTTCGGTAATTTTTCATTTTATTAGGGTTCCTATCCATGCGAGATTGCTATGCGTATTTTTTTGTATACAGTAAGGAGTGTAGAGTTCCTCATGATGAGTAGTTTAAACGTGTCAGTGTTGTTTTCGTTACTTTAAAGATTTTTTTTACTTAAAGGGGGGGTTGGGGACGGTTGAAACAATTTTTCAGGGGACGGTTGAAACAATCTGTTTAATTATTTTTTTATTCTTATATATTATTTTAACGAAATTAGAAGAACCAGAAAGTCTACAATATACACCGATAGACCAGAGAAAGAACAAATAAAAAAGGATCATGAAGCAAGACTGTAACAAACCAGCTAAGCAAGCTAAAAAATGGTTGGAAGGTGTAAAAAGGAAATAAGAGTTACGAAAGTAAAAAAAAAAAAAAAAATAATAATAATAATAATAATGCAGCATTCCAGTGCTCTATTATTTTTATTTTATTCAGAAGAAGAGGAGTTTAATTGCCTTGTCTGCTTTTCAACGTATTCAGGGAGCAGTTCTATTGAAAATTGGATACAAATGTGTCACCTGTAAAATGTGGGCTCACAAAGAGTGCACAGAAGGTTGCAATAGTTATGTTTGCCACAATTGTGATTCGGAATATTCCGACAACTGAATCTTATCGATTGTATTATCGAAATTAAAGTAATGTTCCTTTTGTTTAGTTTCAATTAATTTAATGAATTAAGATATTTTTTTTTTTTTCTTTAATTTTTTTTTGTTTAGAAATACTGTTTATCTTTTTTTAAATTCTATATAAGACAATGACGTGATGAATATTGTGAAACAAAACTATTATTTAAAATAATAGCTAATTAAATATGTAACAATGGAAGATTGTGTTCATGTTTCATCTGACCCCAACAACTGTTTCAACCGACCCTGGTATGGGTACGGTTGAAACAAATTTTCACTTTTGTTTTAATATGATGTACTACGCAAAATATCACACCGAATACTCAAAAGACAGTTTACATTTATACATAGAAACATGTTCCTTCATTTCACATAACTTGATCACCGCTTAGCTTATAAACGGCAATGGTATGGACGGTATAAGCGAAATTGTTTCAACCGTACCCAGTCTCCCCTAATGACCAAATACAAAGACTAGCATGTATAGGAACAATCGGCGCAATTACGATTACACCTAGGTACTGCTGGAATGAAGGCAATCCTCAACTCATTACCAATAGACCTATAATGGAAGAATCTGCAGCCAAAAGATGCAGTCAGGATCAGCCAAACCAAAAGCTGGAAGCCCTACAAAATGGGAAACGCGCAGATTCTGAATAAATACGTGGGAGATGCTGTCACCTTGACTTCGATAAGCTGTTCTCTTGCTATTTTCTCAGCAGGGAAGAATGGAACACAGATGAACCCACAAAAGGGAAATCGATATCCATGCATCACAGATGGATCTAAGATGGACTGTGGAACAGGTGCTGGAATTTTGTCTGAAGAGTTAAATATACGCCACTCAATCAGGCTGCCTGCTCACAGTAGTGTCTTTCAGGCGGAAGTTCTGGCAATCGCCGAAGCTGCCCATATGGTGTCAATGTTAGTAATACCAAATAATGATATTACCATTTTGACCATTACCATTGACAGCCAGGCGGCTATAAAAGCAGTGTCTGCTATTGAAATAAAATCAAAGCAAGTTCGCCGCTGCCGCGAAGAGCTTAAGGTTCTCTGCTTGCAGCACACCATGCGTCTCTGCTGGATCCCACGAACTTTCAGATGGAACTTTATGAAATCTTTACAGGTTCATTACCACATCAGGATGGGTGGACAAGGTCTAGTAACTGAGAGGGAAGACGCATCACCGCCAACAACATCGGCTAACACCCCAACAATGGCATCAAAAAGGGTCCACATGGACCTAATTGGGTTGCGGCGGGGCTCGCTCTGCCGTATCCACCTATATGACTAACCTAACCTAAGTAGATAACTAAATCGATTGACATGGTCTGTAGATAGATTTCAGGACGTCTAGGACGACAATGGTTAACAAAATGGAGCCCGCGACCGCCAATATATTAATGTCTTAAAATCGATTTTGAAAAAAGTGTAGATCTTATACTAACGTTTTACTTCGCCACGGAAAAGGCGAATAAAGACAAAAGTATTACCAGAGCAAACTTATCGCTTCTTATATCAGCAAAGGTGTCGGTAACACAGATCAAACTAAATCGCCGTTGATTCTTTGAAGGGTTGCTCACGTTTATGCAAAATTGGGAAAAGGTTTTATGCTAGGTTAACAAATTGTTAAGATAACGTTACCTGAATAATAACACTTTAAAAAGTTCCATTCCAAGAATAAAAATCCGTACAAAAGAACGATCTTGGGAAACCATTGGTAGGTATGGACTTATACAGACACATTTGCTTGGTCGTAATGCCTTATTTGGCATAGTGTGGCAGGGTAGATTGAATGGGTTCCGAAAGGTACACACAGTTTTGAACAAATTCAGTATTCTTCATAGAAAAGGCCTTGCTAAGTTCCGAATTTACAAAGTAAACTTTTTGAGAACTTTAATCTGCATTAAAAACTTTTGAGAAATAGGCTTGCAATTCTCTTAGTCTAATCTAAGACATAGGTAAGTGGACATCGGACTCGTGCAGTAAAAAATGCATTCTCACCATTAAGATAGGTAACACGCATAACTACAGATTTGATAAAACATTTTTGCATAATTTCCAAACATTGTTAATTATTTAATAGGTGTTATTACTTATAAGTTACTAACCTAAGGCTTAGCTTCTTTGAGTGAAAGAAGGCATCGCTTAAGCTTCTCCCAACGCAATCCATTCGGGTTCAACGACACCCTTAAAGGTATACCTAGCTCTCACTTTTTCTCACTCTAAAAGAATCCAGCTAACAATGTAACAGTTAATATTAAAAACAGAACAGCAGGACTTCTTGTTCATTGCGAGAAAAGGAAAGCAAACAGCAATCAGTTCAAAAGAATCTTAAATAAATTGAAATTCTTACCCCTAACATGAGGATTTTCCCCCTCTTTCGGGATGAAAAAACTATCATAAATGTCCAACCAAATTGCCCTCTTCCTGGAAACAACAATAATGTACACCACAACTGGCATTATATGTGTCCTTGAAGGTCAACGAAATTGCCATAACCTAAGCACCACTGAGTTTCTTCTATGTACATATTTGTAACGACGACGACAGTTTATTCTCCTGTCAGCCTTGCAGCACCTACAGAAGCTGATTGAGTCGTTTTCATCCTTGTTCGTCCCTATATAGAGCAGCACAGAGTGTGCGACAGCCACGGGCGCCCTAGGTACATAGAGCAAAACTCCTGCGTGTAATTTATTCCAATCCCGACGTAGTATTTCAAGAAACGTACATAATATAAGACATCCGGGGCCTGTATCTTCCCGACGACTGCAAGAAAAATGGACAGTAGAAAAAAATGTTGGCACCACCCACAAAATAGAAACAAAAACGTTGAAACGTTGAGTAACTTGGCAGTCATTTTGAGTGGAATGCTAGTGCGCAGGATATTGGCGAAGAAAAGCTTTTGTGCAGACATTTCAGAGTTGAAAACGTTTTAAGATATCTGCTAATTGACGTCGGGATGCTTGTCATCGCCAGTCAAATTCTGACCTGCTCATGATGCGTTCTACAGACGGGGCGTGAGTCTACGTTGATTCTAGAATTCGGACAAAACGAAGCATTAGCCGCATTGCAAATGAAAGCAATTTTCTTAACCGCCGAACGCAAATTCTCGGAGAAAGTGCATATTGCGTACTCCACCACAGTTTTCAGACAATTTCTGTTTTAGTTTTCTCTCTATCGCATGACTCCGCTATTATTGAACATTTCCCTAGATTTTACTCAAAAAATTGGGGAGTTCTAGTTTCTAGAATCTAGTTTAGTAAGCCCCACTGTTGGCTGACTTGATGTGTCTCGGTTTTGATTGGCCTAGAGCGGTAATATGAACAGCTTTCCCAGTTGACGTTTATGGAGGGATATCCGACGAATCTATCAAGAAATTAGTGATTGAGTTCTAAGTTGACAGTTTGCATAGTGTGGTTGACGTAGAAAAAGGGACGTTACCGACCAATCGTTCAGGTTACATCTGATCCAGACCAATTTAGTCGATTTAATGGCGTTTTGTCATTGAAGATCCGAGAGAATTGCCCCGAAAGTCAGAATTGCTGTTTTCAATGAAATTCTTTGGGACACTTTTGCGATAGTGGTAGACACCACGTGAGATTTGGTTTAAATATTAATGTTTTAATAAGCCAAATCAATTTGTTTTAATTAAAGTTTATATTCGCACGCTTAATTTGTATATTTTCAAAATTCGCAAATTTTGTCTCGAACATTTCATTTCAATCTGACATTTTGCTAGTGTGTGTTGGTGAGTTGGGGCAATTCTTTAAAAATATCCGGACACTTCTGTCATTTTAAGAATTGACCTGAAAGTGTATTTTTTTCTTCAATGAAACATAGAAAACGTAGAAAGGACACTTCTAGATCTGATCTTTTAATAGAAAGGGCAATTCATTTCTGAAATCAAAAACGTCACAAGATAGCTATATTTTTGAATGTGCCCATTTTCCTTGGTGAATTTCCGCAAACTGTCAAACAAACCGATGTTTACATTGCATCGCTATAAAGTCTAATTGTTTCTAAACTGTTCCCGTACTTAGTTTTGTAAAGATGGCCAAATAATTAAGAATTCAGAATTTATTGATTATTTAAAATGAGATAAAGTACATTGATAAAGTAATAAAATTCGTATAACAAAAGAATGCCACCATAAAACTTCCTGGTCAATCAACGAACCTCTTCCTTCTATCTCTATCGTCGATCAAAAAACTGGTCTTCGTCAAGATGTTGCAGTGTTGCCGTTGACAGCTCGGCCTCTCCTGATACCTCATCCTCATTGGATGACACATTGTCGTATACGTCGCCTTCGCTTCCATCATCCCAGTCAATGTCCGGACTGAGTGCACACCATGGCTTCATGTGGTCGCTAGACACGACGTTACTGTAGCGCCTCCTGTTCAATGGCTGGTCCGGTAGATCTTCTACGACATAACGATCAAAAGACAGAACTTTGCTCACTATATAAGGTCCTTTATAACACGGATCTAGCTTGTGTGATTCGCCCGTGGCTTGGGGAACAAAATCGAGGACAACTAAATCACCTTCGGCGTAACGATGAGGAGCCTGATGTTTTCTGTCATACCTTATCTTCCATTTGCGTCTTTCCTCTGCGATGTTATCGGCAGCCTCTCGCCTTCTCAAATCGATGTCGACCACATCCAACGGTTCGTCTTGTATGGCTTGTATTATCCGATTATGGCTGACGTCCTTGAGATCAAAATTAAAAACGAGATCCACGGGACGGAACTTTGTCGTCGAGTTACGTTGTGTGTTTATACTCCATTGTAGATTTGTTAGTGTTACGTCCCAGTCCCTATCGTTTGCAGTGGAACATTTGAGTGAACTAAGCAGCGTTTTGTTCACCCGTTCGGCTTGCCCGTTTGCCCTTGGGGTCCTAACTGCCGTTTTCACATGCTGGATTCCATAGGAAGATACAAAGCTCTCAAATTCCCTCGAAGTGAAAGCAGTACCTCGGTCGGAAGTAATTCGCAAGGGTTGACCAAAGATCGACATCATTTCGCGTAGCACAACGATTACTGGTGCCGTTTTCGTATTTCTCAGGGCCCTCAGAATAGTGTATTTGCTGAAAGAACAAACCAGAACAATTATATAAACATTACCACGTTTGCTCTTCGGGAAAGGTCCTAAATGATCCAAGTTGATACATCTGAACGGAATTGGTAGCACCTCCATCACATGCAGCTGGCTCTCGGATTTACCACCTTTGACTTTATTAAAGCAGCACTCGGGACACGCCGCTATATACGATTTTACGTAACGCCTCATCCGAGGAAACCAAAAATCCTTGCTTATGCGGTCAATTGTTTTTTCCACTCCAAAATGTCCAGCATCGTCATGGCATGCCTTCGTAATGCGCCAACGAACAAGTTGTGGCACCACCAACTTTCTTTGATCTCCAACCTTTCTGTGCAAACGGCCTTTCTGCATAGCATAATCCGTATTCGTCTGCTTCACCACATTACCTTTCTCATCGCTCTCCCCTTTCAGAATCATCACGATATCCTTTAGCTTATCGTCCTGCATCTGCATCGCGAAGATCCAATCGTCGTCAATCGAGGATACTTTCAAGATGTTCTCGGCTACTGATGACATTTCCTTCGACGGCAGCGTAGGAATTCGACTCATGCCATCTACGTGCTGCATCCTTGCTCCCGGACGATGAACGCAGTCAAAATCGAATTCTTGAAGACGGAGCCACCATCTTGCTATACGTGGAGGTAATGGCGTTGTGGCTTTCGTAGTTGCAACCGCATTGCAATCGGTGATAACTCGGAATCGTGTACCCAACAAATAAACTCGGAATCTCTCCAACGTCTCTACAATGGCTAATACTTCGAGCTCGTGGCTGGCATATCTGCTTTCCGCTTCGCTGCAACGCCTGCTGTAGTACGAAACTGGCTTCATACCATCGTCTTCCCGTTGAAGTAGAATCCCTGACAAACCTACAGAGCTTGCATCCGTGTGTATCTCATGATACTTACTCGCATCAAACAATACCAACACCGGTTCGCTCGTGATGGCAGCTTTCAGCTTTCCAAATGCATCTTCTTGCTCGCTCTGCCAGCGGAATACTTCATCCTTTTTTAATAAATTCGTCAATGACCGTGCAATATCGCTATAATTCTTGACAAATTTTCTGAAGAACCCGGTCACACCCAAAAACTGTCTTACTTCAGTGGCATTGGTTGGTCTCGGGAACTCCTCGATGCATTTCGTCTTATTCTCGCCTGGCCGTATGCCGTCCGAACTTACTACATGCCCAAGGAAGTTTACAGTTGTCCCCATGAAAACGCATTTTGACGGTCTGAGTGTCAATCCGGCCTGCTTCATCGCTTCCAAAAATTCTTGAAGTACCAACATTCCTTCTTCAACCGTGCGAGTGGCAATGACGACTTCGTCTACGTAATTCACTATCTGCTTTCGGTGTTTTAGGCGTCGTATTATTTGCGTCATCATTTCTTGGAAGTGCATCGAGGCATTCACCAATCCAAAAGGCATAACGTTGTGCTCGTACAATCCATCTGGCGTAAGAAAAGCGGTGAACTGTTTACTATCCTCACTCAGTGGAATCTGATAATACCCGGCTGTCATATCCAAAGTGGTAAAGTATTTGTTTCGGGCCAATTGTGACAACTGCTCTTCGACTACCGGTGCGGGAAACTGCTTCTTTACAGTGACCGCATTCAATGCCCGGTAGTCTACACACATCCGCATTTCTCCGTTAGCCTTAGCCACAAGTACAACCGAAGCTGCGTGAGGCGACGTGCTAGGCCGAACAATGTTGTATTTAAGAAGATTGTCTACAATCTCCGACAGCTTGTCTCTTTGTGCAAAGGGTACCTGATAACGTTTTCCAACTATGGGTTTACTAGTAGTCACTTCAATCTCCATATATGTATCCTTACAGCGACCAATGCGTGATACATCTTCAGCAAAGCAATCGGCGTAGTCGATAAGAATATCTGATATCGCTGTCTGATGAACATCGCTGAGCGTTTTATTGATGTTGAGCGCGTCTGGCGGTTCGGATTTCACCTGTAGAACACCTGATTCCAGGATCACTCGCTGATTTCTTCGGCATAGAACGTCACGACCCAAAAGAATTGCTTGCGACAGGAACTCATCTGGCACAATCTGAAGTTCTGCTTTTATCTCGTGTTCATCCATTTGCATATCGACCGTAATCATATTCGTTGACTCTACAACCGACCCTCCGAACCCTTTTAGTTGTTTGATGGACGTCTTCCGTAGGATATCCTTTGGTACTGATGATTCTTTTATCAACGAGTAGTCACTGCCTGTGTCGACAAACGCGGAATATGTTTGCCCTGCTAATCTGATTTGCTTCATTACGGGTGGAACAAATGCACCTTTCTCGATACTCTGTTCGACCTTCGCTACTGTTGACTTTCTCAAACGGCAATCCTTCGCGTCATGTCCTATTTTGGAACAATTGCTGCAGCGTGTCTTACGTTGGGGTTGTGTGCATTTCACCGCCATGTGACCTATTTCGTTGCAGTTAAAGCACTTTATATTTCTTCGCCCGCTCACGCTTCGGCTAATCTCATTGCTGCATTCCGCTACTTCCGATGGTCCCGCCGTGGCAGCCCGTGGTGGTATTGTCGAAAGCATTGACGATACATTCTCCAATGAGTTTAACAGCTCATTGCACGTTTGGAAGTTCAGAGCAAGTAGGGATCGTGTAAGATAGGAATCGTTTAATCCGTTAATTATGTACGAGTTAGTGGAAATATCATCTAACTTACCTCGTCGTCCAATTGTGAGCATTATGTAATAATACTCGATTAGTGGTTCGTTTTGCTTTCGCCTGCGTTTCATCAAATCTCTGTGTATATCCGCCACGTTTACGGCGCTAGGAAAATCTTTCGAGAACTCGTTGACAAACTCTGTCCATGTTTTGAATACTGGCTGTGCATCCAACCAGTCCTTGGCGATGCCTTTAAGTTTGTGTTGAACTGCAAACAGGATCATTTCATCGCTCCACATATACAGCCGCTGCAACTGCTCAACCTTGCTGATGAACTGATGCGATGAAAGCGTTCGTTTCAAGGGATCGAAGTCCGGAAGGGATCCGATGACATCTTGAGATCCACTTGGATGTCGTAGCTGTGCCGCAAAGGGTGTCGTATGGCGCGTATCATGTGACGCATGACCACGAGAAGGAGTGTCTGTCTCACTTGAGATTGATCGTATAGCCGATGCGCTTGGAATATTTCGTTGGATGCCGCTAGAAGCTACACCCACTTGTGGTGCTGTCGTTGGATGAGCTAATCTATTTATGCTCACCGCCATTTCACTCACACTTTTCGCCAAGTTCGCCACTATCTCCCTCAAGTCTTCCATATCAGCATGCCAGGGTTCTAATCCTTCTGCGCCGTCGCCAACCAATTCTTCGGAGTCTATCTCGTCAGAACCATTTAGTTCCATCAGTTTTGCAATTTTATGCGCCTTATTGCCGACTATTGACAATCCACGATTGCGCAGTAATCTATTTAATTGCTCTACTTTTAGAATTTCCAATTTAAGCATGGCTGCGTTCGCCTTTTTTGCAATGACTTTTTTTTCCCGTCTGTTTCGTTCACTACCTTTGGTGCGTTTTTTTTTTTCTTTTTCTTCGAGACTCGTTGAACTTATTCGTTGTCTCTGTCGTTGTTCGTTGATGCGTTAAAATTCTATGTGGCCACGTTGATAGATTTCGTTTTTATTTTACTTTTCATCGGATACTTGCGATTTTTTTGGGAGGATCCCACTTCTGATGTTGTAAAGATGGCCAAATAATTAAGAATTCAGAATTTATTGATTATTTAAAATGAGATAAAGTACATTGATAAAGTAATAAAATTCGTATAACAAAAGAATGCCACCATAAAACTTCCTGGTCAATCAACGAACCTCTTCCTTCTATCTCTATCGTCGATCAAAAAACTGGTCTTCGTCAAGATGTTGCAGTGTTGCCGTTGACAGTTTGTAGGTAAAAATGTTATGTTATAACTATACCTGTTAGTTCCTCAACTTTAATGTCGAGCGTTTTTTTCTTTGTCGAAGGTGAAAGTCAAAGTAATGGGAATTCTGCGCTGGTAAACAATAGGTTCATTCGCGTACGTGATTTAAATCGAACGCAATCGATATAAATCGATCGCAATCGCACAAAATCCATACACGTTCTCATCAAAAATGACAGGAAAAGAGAAAATTAGCACAATAACGAATAACGAGTAGTTCCTCTCTTGGCTCGAAACAGCTCAGAGAATTCCAATTGGCAAGTAGGTACTGATAAATTTGTCAAATGCACAAATTTGACAAGAAACAGGTTCAAAATCCGTCTCAAAAACCGGTGAAATGGTCGAATGTTCTCCTAGAACGTTTCATAGGTTGCAAAAAGTTAAGTTAGGTATAATTATATGTATTTGTGATATGGATTAGATGTCAAAGATGAAAGTTGCTCAATGTAGCTCGAAGTAGCTCGAAGTCTTTCCACGTATATTTTCAGCTCTCTGAGAGAGTTTCGCTCAATTTGCTTAGTTTGACAGATTTTTAGTGTTTGGCTCGGAAAAGTACGCGAATATACCTTATATACAAAATCTGGTTTGTTGTTTGACGCCTGAACCAAAAAGATAGCCCATCTGTGAAAGGACATAAATAAATTCCAAAAGTGATGGCGGACGAATGTAAATATATAGTTAAACATTTGAAGCAAACTAACTAAGTTTTTCGTATAAAATAAAACTCCAACTCCAACCAAAGTTTTTCTAGAGATTTTTTTCCAGCAATCGGATTCACATTACCGACAATCGGTGGTTTACTGAATTAGAGCATTAAAGTGGGTACACTAGAAACTAGGTATACTTTCAAAGACCATTTCGTTTATTTTATATAGAAAGAGGCGTTACAAAAAATTGCTCGTTTTTTTTTTAAATTTAGCTGTTTGATAAAGTAAAAACCTACAGACAGATTTGCTGTTTTCCTTGTCGTAAGCTAAAGTTAGAAACTTGCCAAAGTAGGTAGATCAATATTTTTCTGTATCCAAGCATAAATTTCCCTAAGTTAATAGGGAACTAATGGAACCTTCAGTAGGGATTCCTTAATTCAAAAATGTTGACAATTATATTACTATGACAGGTGTAAGTTTCCACAATTCCATGCGAAACGTTGATAACCGTGAAATTTTCTTAAATTGGCAGTTTTGTAATGTGGAAAGCAGCGTTTTTCGCAAACACATACAAAATGAAGCTCACTGCCCTAAGTTCAAAAGTCAACAATGCGTTCAGGTCAACGATCCGTCCAACTTTCACCTCATCTCCTTATTAGAAATTCTCGTAATCCTGTATAAAAACTTCTCACCAGGAACGTAAACTTTTCACCAACTTTCGTTCCAAAATAAACGAATTACGTTTCGACGCGCAAATAGACAAACAAACGAACTTAACCGCATTCCTATCACCAGCTCGAACTGCCCGTACTTGCAGAAATAGTCATTGAAAAGTTCCCTCGATCCGCCAGCAAAGCCAACTGACCATCCAACCTCTACGAACGTCCGGGCTCCGCCACCCTTCCGTTGTATTTGCACATGCCCTCTTAACCCCTTAAACATAATTAGAACCGAGAACATTTGGGCTATGTTCCATGTCGGATATGCCGACGGTGTCAAAGTACCTCGCCGGACCCACATTCCCATACAAGAGCCAGCTAGAGTCTGAGTGAACAACGAAGCGTGTAAAAACTTTATCCTCATCCTTGGTCATAAGTAGTCAAGTTGCGAGAAGCAAACCTTGCTCTTGCTTGCTTGATGGCATTAAAAACAGCAGGAATGGTAATGGTTATCGCACCATGAGACAGCAACAACAAAAAGGCGCCCCACAGACGACCAGAATTGCTTGCTGACTCATGAAATCAGGGTCAAATGTTTTTAGCATCGTTGAACAAAAGTTTATGATCCTTTGGTCAATTAAATCCTCCAGCTGCTTGCTTGGATATCTCTCCTTTCTCCGTATCCATCGCTACCCCTTTGGCTCTGTGATTTGTCACTGAAGTTGATGTGGTACAGTGAGCCAAACGTCATGAGGCTGCTGCCATTTGTGGTGGTAAGGTCTTGCCATCCTTGGGGGCATTTTCTAATTACTTAAAGGTCAACTAATGGTCGTCTGATGCGACTTTGCATGGTTATTTTGTGGCCACTTAAGTCGTTAAACACAAGGAAAAAGTTTTCCCAGTCGGGTGTGAGTTTGTGTATACACGGAACTACTACGATTCCGTCTATTTAACCTTGGGCAATGGCAACGCCACACGAACGATGGAGGAATTTCGGTCTACCGACTGCAGATGTCATACATCACACGAAGTTTGCATAAATTACGCAAGTATTTCCTGCAGGTCAGTTTAAATATATCTATTTGCATGATCTAATGGAAATTAATAGCCAACTGCTAAATTTATGATTTTTTGCCATTGGCGGGGCTCAAGTTTGGGAGCATTAAAGGTTTCCATTAAATATCATGAAAACTCACTCATCAATTACAATAGCGGTATTTATTGATGGCTATCAGAAAGTGGGTAATCAAAATGAAAACAAACGAAAAAAAAAACCACGGAATGGCATAAATTTATAATCAATTAACAATGTCAAAGTGACAGCGCTCCGCTCGTTGTGGACAGTTGCCCCACCTCGCAATTACTGACATTGCATATGGGGCTTAAGGTGATTACGTGTCACTGAGTTGTATGCGCTCTTTGTCGATGCGAAATTCATTTGTGTTTTTCATGTATTTATCGTAATTTGTTTTAAGTTGAATCTATTATCTCGGATAAAAGAATCAATTGTATACAAATGAAACGGATCATTGTGAATATTTCACAAGGATTAATTGTTTATTCGTGAAATTAATATGCAGGGTTAATGGGATTTACTACTTAGTCGTGGTTTGACTTTGATTGCAATCATTTTAGCCAGACCGTAGGGTTTTTTATGTTACCAACTGTCATTTGCTTGATCCGGATTTCGTTTGAATGTTCAAAATGTTGTATGCAATATTTGCGGAGAGGTTTCACGTAGGGTTAAAGGAGATCTAGCTGTTCATGGAGGCATAAATGAAAACTAGCTCTTTACGGAGCTACTGCTATATTCAAGTTACTATTTATTTAATGTATAATGTTCAACATATTATGCTCAACTACCTACTTATGTTAAAGGTGCATTTTCATTTTGTTGAACAAAAAGGGAAAATAAGAGCGCATCTTTTAGTAAATTATCTGTTAGTAACAGAAATATATACAATGTTTGTAAAAGATATGCAAAAATACAAATTGCTTTAAGTGTTTCTTTTCTTATAAGTTTGTTATTAAGTCGGCAACACTATCTACAGCCAATTTGACAGTTGGTAACAACGACTGAGAAAAGTAAAAATGCATCAGCAAATTTTGGCGTTCATTAGTGTTAAAAAAAAAACTGCATTGTCTTTGCATGACGGCAGTTGTCATCTGCGTTCGGCTCTGCGAAACAAGGCCCCAATGAAATTCGTCTAAAAAGGTAAGTAAACCCACTTTAAAGTTTGACAAATGACAAATGTTTAGGTATCTATAAATTTCGTGTGGAAATGGAGATTCGAAAAATTTCTCTGACTCTTAAAAAAAAAGAGTTTTTTTTTTGCGGTTCTATTTTTTTTTTTTTATATACTTCTCCCGGGAAAGGCGAACCTATAACGCTTCAACAGCGCCCCGAGATGCCTGCAGATGTATGTTTGCTCTGCACTTAAATTGCTGCAAATTGTAGTCTTCTGGAAATATATCCCCAGGAAGCGAGTTCCAAAGTTTGCTTGTCCTGTAACAGAAGGAGTTTTGGAAAGTTGATGTCCTCGCGGTTGTCAAGTGTACTGTATGGTCATGAGCATTAGCAGCCTGTCTTGTTGGGTGCCCAAAAGTTGCATTTCGAGGGATAATGTCTTTGAGTTCCTCAGAACATCTACCATGGAAGTACCCATAGAACAAGCATAGGTCAGCGACTTGTCTTCTGTGCACCAACGGTTTAGATTCGATTTGAGTGTAGGGTCTCCAATAAATTAGTCGAACTGCTCGTCTCTGTATACTATCAAGCAGGTTAAGTGAATGTTTTGGGGCCGAGCTCCATATATGGGAACAATATTCCAAGCCTGGTCTAACCTATGCTTTGTAGAGAAAGAGAAGTTGCTTGGGGCTAAAGTACCTCTTTGCTCTAAATAGGTAGCTCAACTTTGCGGACGCCGATTTTGCGATGTAGGATATGTGGTTCTGCCATGTGTTCCTGAATTGACTGTGACTCCTAGAAGGTGCATTGAGTCCTTGTGATGGATTGGATGGTCATCCATTTGGATCTGAGGAACTGTTGATGCATTTTTTCTGGAAAATGTAGTTAATAGAACCCCTTTCGCTTTTTTTTTCAGATCAGTCAAAAATCAAACTGACCGCCACGAACTGTCAAAATTTACCTTGCATTCTGTACAGTCTGAAACGAAAAGTTGTCCAATAAAATTGCACTTTCTGTCATTACATTTTATTTCATTATATGAAATCGTCTCATTTCATTCGACTTTTTTCCGCAAGTTATTACAAAAATATGGTACAAATCTTGGCAGATAAATAAAATCTTCCTTCGCAATAATGTCAAAGTATATCTAACTTAAAACACCTCTAGGATCTGTAAAACAAAACAATGTGAAGTACCACACATAAAATTCAATAGACGCACTTCTTCCAACTGCCATTCACCTAATTTTTCCTTTCCTTCCTAAATCTTGCCAAACATTTCACGGCAAATTAAAATTTGTGCCACCCCTGTTGCAGAGCCATTCTTAATCCCCCCTCCCTTCCCCACCGTTAAAGAACTGGCAGTATTTTCAAAATGACGTGCGAAAAATTCCCACGTGCTATAAAATAAAAATTTCACCTGTTATCCTTACAGATAACGATCCATCTCATGGTCGCAGCACACCAAGTGAAACCCACGCCTGCTGCTAAACAAAATTAAACATCCTGTTCTATTAGGATGGCAAAAAAAGGAGACAGGAAAAAAAAATTAATTTATGATTGCCCAAGCAGCAGGAAAATGTTCTTATTAGGCGAAGGCGAAGCATCGTCTTCGTTGGTGGCGAACATTAGATGAAATTCCTCAAGGAATGCGACTCCATTTTCCACTCGTAGAATAGACTTCGCAGTAATTACAATTATATCCCTGACTATGCCACTGTTCCACCCCGACTTTTGACAATGATGATGATGATGACGATGGCTATGAGAATGCCTAAGGAGAACAGTGCTGCAACTTTCAGACTGACTTCGTTTCTACTTCTACCAGTAAAGGACTAAAAAGAACGAACACCCAGCAGCAGCAACAACAACAATAACAACAAAAGAATTAATGTTACCCTAAGTCAGGAGGCCAAAAACATGCCGAGAGTTACGACTTTCAATTTGGACCGAAATTTATAATATCCATTAAGCAAATGGGATTGGAGTCGCTCCTAACTATGCTGCCTGGGTTCGGGCTTCTCCAATTCTCCGTATACACCCTATAAACTGTCCAGGAGCTACTTTACTCAGTCGAATGAAGTTGCTAGACACTGCTGGAGCAGTTGCTCTCCTTTTTGAAGGTGAACGCTACTATTTGTGTGGGACAAGTTGTTCTAGCAGTTGAAGTTTGGTTTTGTTGAAAGTCGAATTCAATTGCGAGCAGGAGTGTGTCATTGCTGGGTGCAAGTGGCATTTTCTACTCTATAGCCAAAAAAACAGTTTCATTTTAATTGCTTGCACAAAATTTCCCTCGAGGAAATTTCCACCATTCCCAGTGGTAATTAAAAGTGCAAGAGTACCTTAAGACCGAGCGTGGCATGACATTTCTCCACAGAATACTCACTCGTATGTCGTATACCTATACCTATACCGTTAACACCCCGTTGTCACTTTGTTTGAAATCGTATTTTTTAATGAGCCAGCTGTATGTCATTTGTAATTGAAAGCGGGTTGGGTGCACACACATTCAATGAAATAAATGCTTGGCAAAATGGAAGACAAATTATTCAACGGTACATTAATATTTATTAGCACACAATTTTGGCATTGTCGGGGGCGGTGGAGTGGGTGCGTGTAATCAGTAAGCGGATGCCGGAGCAATTAACATTTTTAATGCGTTTTTATGCTGAAACATGAAAGTCAATTATAATTATTGCATTGTTAACATGACTATGTTAACAGGTTAACATACGGCTAAATGTCAAAATGTGTCGGCGCAAATAAAGCAGGGAAATGCGAAACATCAATCATTCAAAAATGTAAATGCGTAATTGGTTGCTGGTGAAAGGATTGCCTGGATTTGGGATAATGATTTGTGTTTATTTATGTTTTTTTTGGGTTAATGGTGAACCTGTTAGTAAACGCGGAAAAAATGTATGCTTGCAGTTTGCATTGCAGAGGCCTAAGAATCGGTGGTGGAATTTGTATTTTGGTGCATGAAATAGGAGAGAGAGTTCAAAGATAGTTCCGCAGAATCCACTTGATCCACAGCTTAGTTGAAGGGAGTTCCGTCTATACTTTGAGAATCGGAAAAAGAACGTCGTATAGATGGAGATTCATGTTTTCGAAATTATCGGGGCACTTATTCCGTAACTCAATAATCGCCGGACGATATCGTTTCGACGAAAGTCTTGCATCATCTAACATTGATGTCCAATTCACAATTCGTCGTTTAATGTATGCGTGCGTCAGTGCCGCACGCGACCCTCCCGGACCGAGCTCCATGCCCCGTCTTCCCCAATCGGCCGACCAATAACAGAGTTAATTTTGATGTTTGAATAAGTCACCTTATTGAAGTATTCAACATATATAACCAAACGTCAAACGCACGTGATAGTAGAAAGTAGGTCTACTGGCTTCGCCGTCGTGTTGAACCTTACGATATTTACGATCTAAAGTCGATTGAACGCCTGAAGTTAACGAACGCGTCCCCTCAACGCGACACTGTGATTTGGGCATGAAAATCACTATTGTCTGGACGACATCGTATCGTTCTGAGTTCTGACGCCAAAAAGAACCAAATGGTTTAACAAATGTCATTAATGACAATTACTATTACGTGTAGTGGTTATTCGATCGATGGTAATGACGAGATCGTCAACTACTATTGCACGGACGATTATCGTTCTCAGAGTTACGGAATGAGTATGAATATTTGGGTGATGACTCGCTTTATAGCGTTTTCCATTGGTAAAAAAAAATCAATTTTTGCCCATTTTGACAGTTGTTGTGTCAAAAAAATTGATTTTTTTTTGATCTCAGATCAATTTTGCAGATCTGAATTTTTCGACAGATTCACCCTTGCTTGCACTAACACCAATACAATTATTGCAGCCGTCAGATTGACAAGAGTAGTTTTTGTTTTGATTTTATAATTTCGGTTGTGAGAAACAAGAGTGGGTGACAGCTACACCGATACTAGCTTCACGCACATGAAATTACACCATACAATGACAAACAAAATCAATCTGAATGTCGTGTTCCATTGCATACGAAAAAGATCAAATTTCAGATCAAAATCCAGATTTACCAATGGAAAACGCCATTAATTTTCTGGCGGATTTATGGTCGAGCAGTTCCTTCAGGGGACAATTCTTCGATTCTTTCAGTAATGCAAGGGAATACAAGAAAGAGTGGCAATGCAGTGTAACGTAATACAACGCAATGAAAAGCATTCAAAATGCAACGCAACACAATTTTACGAAAAGTATAACTTAATGCAATAAAATGCAATTCAATCTAACGCAATCTAACGCAATGCAACGCGATGCGATGCAACGCAATGCAACATAACGCAAAAAGTAACGCAACGCAGCGCAACGCCATCAGTGCAACGCCATTAAACGGAAAGCAACGCAAAGCAACTTAATGCAACTGGTATCAAATTTTGTTGGTGCAGCGGCACAATGGTTATTGTGTTCGACTACTAAGCGAGAGGTTTCAGAATCGGTACAAATTAAAATTTTAGTTATGATTGGTGTCCTCTTAACAAAGCAAAAGAGAAACAATACTGAATAGAATCGGTCAGACTTTGCGATATTAAGGTCATTTTGTTGCCAGGAGAATCGAACTGTATGGTCAAGCCTCAAGCTACGCTTTCGGTCTTCTACACAGAGTTTTTACCTTGCCTTATCGAAGGTCATGAAAAGGGTGTTGAGCTGTTGACTGTAAGATCGCGGTTACAAGCTGTCAAAAGGAGACTCGCAAAGATCGAACAAAGTAACACTAGACCATGAATAACCTAGTTCTAAACGGAGAGACCCATGGTTTGGTGGTTTGAGTACGTTAAGCCCCAATTCCAAGACTTCGATGGGTATGGGTATAATTAGGCAGGCGTCTTCGTCTTCTTCATAAAGATAGGTCTAAGGTTAGAACAAATCCGAAATCCCCCATCTATTGCCACAGATGATTTGGAGTCGGTGGCTGCAGATCGAGAGCTATGGACGGTCCAAGGACAACAACTTACCCATCATTGCCAATCACAAATGGACCCAATCATTAGGCTGATAATCCAAATAACGCTCTAAGCACTTCGATAAATCACAATACATACGCTCAGACTTAATTTATGGTAACATATGCAACAAATTTGAGTGAACTTAGTCGAAACTCCTTTACCCAATTTATCCCCGCACCTACTACGTTCACTCTATTCTGCCCATCGTCTCTATCATACCACTCCGCAGTAATACCAGTCATAAGGATATGTATCGCTTGATGTTTTCACACGCGTGAGCATCACATTTGATTCAACATCACGTACCGCAAGCCAGTTACATCGTACATATCCTTAAACCCTTTTTTCCTACTGCACGCTTTTCCTTTTCAGTCTCCGTTTGTATGCGTGGGTTGGTTGGAAAATCCCCCATTCGTCTCGGCGTCTGCTTGCATGTCTGCCCGTCTCGGGTATATGTGTTCTTGTTGGATGCGTGTATCATCGTTTATTATAATATATACCCGTCTAATAACGGAGCAATGGGGAATTTTGCTGAAAATGGCTTAAGTACGGTTGTCGTTTGCTCTAAAGATAGTGTATCACTGTTTTAAACCGGTGGAGGGAAATGAGTTTTCTACGTGGCCTAGACTTGATATCTGAAAAGGGGAGCGAGACTGTGACAAAGGTGTGTAA
Source organism: Cheilosia urbana (assembly GCA_946477585.1). Taxonomy (NCBI): domain Eukaryota; kingdom Metazoa; phylum Arthropoda; class Insecta; order Diptera; family Syrphidae; genus Cheilosia; species Cheilosia urbana. Next base: position 7,885,313 of record OX297854.1, on the reverse strand, counting down.
CATATTGCGGCGGTAGACCTGGAGCAATACTTCTTCGTATAGAAGCACAAGCCCTTCACCATGTGGCTGTGAGATATAAGATGAATCTCTGGATAAATGGCTGGCGAACAAGAAGGATGTGATATATATAATAAAAAGTCTACAGTGAGATTCTTGTCAAGGTTTCCTCTATTTTTCCCTTCTTTTATCTTTTCGTTTTCATCTGTAATCGATTGGCTTGGTGTCATATGAGACTGTCGAAACAATTTTTACACCAACACCAACCGACATAGCAAGCTCTCTCCAACCACGGCTACCTTTCTGATGGGTTGTCAATTTCTGTTTCTAATTCCAAAGTGCATGACTTCAACTAGTCCTAAAAAAAAACAATTAGACCGTTTAGTCAAATTAAAGTGACATCTACTCAAAAAATTCGCTCTGCGTGGAAGATAGGTTCTTGTGATCTAGAAGACACTCATAAGCCGTGCCAAATAATGCTTAATCTCCCCGCACCACTTGCCGCACATTCATTTAAAAGGGCGCGTCACCTAATCGCCCAATTTCTTTCATACTTTCGGTTGCTCATTAAAATGTCCCTAATCCCAAAAATTGCACCTCTTGCTGCCATTACTAACCCCCGCTGCTTCAATTCTCTAAAATTTTCATCAGCAAATTAACCGAAAACACTTTATAACACATTTTCAAGTGCTCTCAGTGCGGCTCCCCAAATTCACAGAGCAATATTCGGTCACAGGACACTGTCATAAAAAGAAGAAGAAGAAAATGCAAATTTTCAACAATCCAGAAAATCTCTGCCATATTTTCCACGCCAAGCCATTGAATAAATATCAAATTAATTAAATCCACGCAATGCAATGGTTTTGCTGTCCGTGTCCGTTTCCATGTGCGTGCGTCCTTTCAAAAGGCGAAATTAGTTCGGCCTTAATCATCGCGAAAGGAGCTATGAAACTCATAAAAATCCCGCAGCAACATCCTCAGCAGGAACTTCCGTAGCGCGTCGTAAAATTATCATAATTTCGACATTCGCTGCTCATCTGGACAGCTTTTGTGTGGCCATTCCGGTGCTGAGTGAAATCCTTCCGAGATCTCAAATCCTGGCCATTCAATGTAAACAGAAATTCCCCTTGGCACAATACACAGCATGACAACGCCGAGAATATTTTCACACCTGCTGCTGCCCTGGAAACCATGACCATGAACAGGGCTAAACCGGGCTACAGTATATATACAACTGTACTGCGACGGACGCAGCGCAAACAAAAAAAAAACCTTGTTAATCCTCCATTACCTTCGGTTGGCCGATATTTTTCAATTTAAAATCACGTTTGACCTATGGCACTTTCTCTTTCCTTGGATCCAGGGGTGTACCTATAACAAAAGCCGTATGCTTGGCTGCGATCCGATTCGGGATACTGCCGCAGAGAAGGAAAAGCGAGTGCGGTATTGGTGTGCATAGTGTCTTCCGGTTACAAAACCACAACAGAAGCAAGGACGAAGCGAAAAATTACAAAACAATGCAGCGCTAGTGTGCAAATGAGTGAAAAAAAAAAATCTTGTCACACTGGGTTTTTAGTTACCTTTTAACGAGTTCCTCTTTATGCTGTCATATACCAGCGATGCTGATGGTGGCAACTCTCCATCCGATGAAATCGGGACTCCAGTTGCAATATATAGGTGGAAAGTGTTTAATTAGAATACACCGTTGTTGTGCGCTGGTAGTCCTGAAGCAGCACTCTCGGCAGGCGATGGTAATCAGAGTCGGCTTTAATTATTCAAGGTTTGGTCCTGATGAATGGACGACGAGTTTAGTCGATAGAGAGGTGTATATAGAATGGGTACGGTCCAGGGCATACAGGGAAGGCAAATAAAATGGTTTTGGCTGGACGGAGTACGTATTGCTAGTGGCAGTTGAACAGTGTGTTTGGAAAAGTATGATTTAGTAAGTTATCGGCCATCTTTCGTTTGTTGTGGCAGATGTTTATTTTTTGATCTGTCGCAACCTCGCATTGCTCGCAACCATTCGCTGAACATTCGAAATGTGGTCTTTAACGGGGGGTTTTTTGTTTGAAATTCTCATCTTTTACTCAGCACGTCTCTTTAACTGGAGTCTGACAAATTTCAAGCAATGTAATTGTAGCTACGTTTTCGACTTTCTCCCATTTTTGCAACAGTCAATCTTCCATCCCTGGCTATAAACCAAAGCTAGCTTCAAGTGTCAAACAAACACATGGAGTACCCGTTTCTGTTCAGGTGTTCTTTATAATCCAACGGAGAAATATCATTTCGGCAGCTTGTACCCATTAGCTTGGGGCTTATGAAATAGCATATGGAGGGTTTAGTGATATCGGTTCCCCCTCAATGGAATTTATTGCAAGTTATTGGAAAAATTAGAAAAAAATGTAAAACAATTGATTGGAAACAATTGCAGAATATTTATAGGAATTAAAAAAAAAATATAAATAATTCAAAATGACTAAGAACGAATTTAAATGGTTGCAGACAATGGAGAATAAAGTGCATGACTGGATCACACGAAACTTTCTCGTTCATCAAAAGAGTGATTGAGTCAATTGGTAGGTAGCTAAAAGGTTCAGAAGCAACCGTACATAAAATGTAAGAATAGGTAGTGTTGAATAAAATTCACTTTTAGGTTATTCATAAGATACGACAGTAGGTATATATCAAATAACAATTTTAGTTTATATAAGTTTTAGCTCTCAATAACAGGCAATTTTCGCAAGTTCTGGTTAGAAAGTTGTAAGGGCCTACAAGATTTTTGAGTACGAGGAAAAGCGTAGTAGGAGATTCTGTTTTTTGATCTGTTAGGGCATGATTTTATTTTTGAATGAAATAGATTAACGACGCTGAATTAACTTGCCAATGAATTGAAGTATTGTTCGTGACTGATTTTGAAAAACTGAACATCCCAATGGATGTGTGTTGGGGTGCAAGTGAAGTGAGAGTTTCTGATTGTGTAAACTGCAAGTGGTTGGAATTATTTTAAGGTGCATACCTATTCAAAATGGTTGAAAAAAGAAGAAGTTTTGCGTTGCCGTTATTGCATTTCTAATGGAACATGGAAGTGCGGTTTTGGGATTTACAAAAATGTATGAAGACAGATCAGGATTTGGGTAGTCATTTTTGAGAAAAACTAAGTAGGACAGATAAAGACAGATATTTAATTTGTATTTTCATCCAAATCGTTAAAGCGGTTTTTGTAAAATTTGGCAGACAAAACAGTACCAAATATTGAAATGTTTAGTTTGAAAAAGTACTATTGCTTCACTATTAAGCTGAAAATCGATTATAAGTCATTGTTCGGGATGTAAGAATTACTTGTTTTTTTTTTAAGTTTTATTGAAATCGAAAATGGAATTTTCGAAATGTGAGCAGTTTTTAAATTAGCATTTTCGGTGAATCGAATTAAAAATTAAGGATGCAATAATGTTGGAAATATCAATTTTACTCTAAGTTTGCTTTTTGGTCCAAATCGTTAGAGCCGTTTTCAGGTAAACTAAAGAAAAAAAAAAAAAACTTTTTTTTTTTTCAAAAATCTATTGTACGATACTACAGAGAAAAACCGGTTTTCTATTTAGTTAGAAATTACCTATTACCTTAGAAATGAATTTTTGTTACAATCGTATGGTCCGTTTTCGAGATATGTCAAAATTTCAAAAGTAAAAATATAAATAAATAGTTGGCGCAACAGGTCCGGAGGGACCCCTAGGCCTTTGGTTTTTTTGCGGGATTCGAACCTCGATCCCTCGCTAGTCTAACACACTAATCACTAAGCCACTGCGCTTAGGTACCATTATTAAATTTTGGTTGAAATCGTTAGAGCCGTTTTCGAACAAATCAAACTGGTTTGAAACTTTTATATGCGAAGTACCATTAATATTGAGGTTACCGTGCAGAAAAAAAAAAAAAAAAAAAAAAAAACAGCCCCGAACTGTAGGCCCAAAATCTCCAAATCCGGGCTATGAACCAAATAAGGGCAACCGTTTAGGCTGTACGACTCGGAATATTCGAACAGACGGACAGAAAGACATACAGACGGACAGACAGAATTTCGAGACCCACTTTTTTGAGTTCCCCTATCATCGTAATGTCAGAATTGATTGACTTCTCGAGATCGAAATTTTGTACGAATACAATATCTTCGATTGGATTCTTTTACAAATCAGCTCTTGTGCGCAATGTCCTTGTTTTGTTGTAGCACATATACTTTGTCTTGTTCGAATTATTGAACACTTTAACCTTAGAAAGCTAACGTTCGTCAAAACGACGAACATAAAATCAATTTTTTCCTCTCCCTTCCTTATTATTTGACTTACGTAATCGTGCTTTCGCGCCAACTCAGTAGCCGGTGGACCCTCTTTTTTATAATTATCTTTTACCTACATCCTATTTTTCTTATTTATGATAAAAAACTGAATAAAATATAATAATTTATTTAAAAAAAAAAATGTTTTTAAATGGTCGTCAAAAAGATGAATGGTTAGCTTTTCATGGAAGTCTGGTAACGTTAGCTTTCTAGGGTTAAAGCTGGTTGAGTTCAACGTCAACAATTCAGTTTAATTTGTTCAAAACGTAGAACTTTAAGTTTTCCCTTTATAAAGAGAAAATAAACGAATTTACCTCCTCGATAAGAACACTAACTTGCAACACATACTGTTCCCGTGCTGCCAAGCATCTGTCACTCTTTTAAAGTTGCACACCTAATTTCACCATACATTGTACGTTATGTATAAATAGAGACCTATTTGAAACATTTTGACATATTAATTAACCGGGTTTTGTTTTCGCTGCAAGACAGCGATTGACAACCAACACAAACGCAATTGATCCACCAACAACATAGTCCATACTCAATGTGCGTACTACATACCCTATCGCACTATCGCTTATCACGCACATTAACCCACCAAACGAACCCGAAACGGCAGTCATTTAATTGGCGGATAGTGCATCGAAATCACAGAATCAGATTCAGCATCATATCCAACACGCGAGCCAAACACTTCCGGCCGGCCGGCGCGGCGCATTGAATTATATTTGAAACCACTCCATGTCCAAATGGACGCAATTTGATTAAATTTGCTGCGACACCAAATTGACAACCAAAGCCAATTTATCTGTTTGCGATGCAATGATGATGGCAATGACGATGATGGCGCTGATATGGCATAGGTGACCCAATGAAAAACCCAACAAGGATAATTGCCAATGTTCGTTTTGTATAATTTTTGTTTGTTCTTTTTTTTCGTTTTTTTTTTTTTTTTAATATATTTCTGCTGTCTGTTGCGTGCATTTAATTGATTCTGGCCATATGATATATTTGAGTTGAGGTGAATGAGGGAATGCTGGGCGGATTTTTATCGCATTTCGCTGCATGATTGTTTGCGATATAAAATATTTTACGCAACTCAAAGGATCAATTCAATTAGTCTCGTTTTAAATGAAATAAAATGAAATATTATATTTATGTTCGTAAGTGAAAACAATTTGATTTCGAGCATAATACTCGTCCGGCGGAAATGGAAAGATAGATTTTTGATACCGCATATTCAGTTTAATGGCATAATTTTTGAACATAATGGATATGGTGTTGGACTGTATTTTGGACAACTTTTTCTTTTGATTTGAAGGATAAAATACTTTGCAATAATGGAATTTAGTTGAAGACAACTTCGGAGGGATGATTAACAGAGACGGAAGAGCATAAAAAAATCATTTGGAAATGGAAAAGCTGCCCAAGGAGACGTTTTTGAAAACTAAGTTCTATAAAATGTACGTTTGTACTTACATTTCTGGTAAAAATTTATTCGATATTGTGAATTGAGATTGAGAGTGTTTTGGGATCTACATCAGAAGACATCATCATATTCATTTCCCTCCGTTGATAATTAGGGTACATACGAGTACTTCAAAAGGTCTCCAATGGAACAAGGACTGTGAAAACTTATTTCCCTGTTACTAATTTTCGGATGAAAACAGGCCGCTCCTATTCGAAGAAGAGCCTCAATTTTCTGGGGCGACTTTATCATGATGGAAGTCGACTAACATAACCTCTACTGGCGGCAACATTCCTCACTGTCGTATTATCTGTCGCGCCCTGTTTTAAGACTAAGTAACTACTTCCATGTAATTGACAATCATTGATTTCTTCATTTTCGTTGACACTTTCGAATGCATCAGTCAGCAGTCACCACAGGCCACTGCACCCATCAGCCGCATTTGATTGGGATGGCAGAGCTAATGATCCCATCAGTCAATCAAAGACCAGTCATCGTGATTGGTATACAAGTTTCAGCAATCTCCTCGGTAACATTTTCATTCACCGCGCCGTAAGGATCATGTCATCATAATTAAGCACATTGTGTCCAGTCGAAAGTGCTATCAAATTTGTTCGGACTACCACCCTTCACTCAATAAAATCCTCGTTTTCATTGAAATATTTAATACTCAACAATAAAGCGACATTTTGCCGCCAAAATCCTCTCACAAGGACTATCCAACGACGGCTTTTATCGAACAACACTTTCTATATAAAATATATACAATTTCTGTAATACCTTTAATTTTACATATCCTTACAGCGACTACGAATAAGGCTGCATTTACATTCTACTAGTCCGTGCGATGGCAGCAGTCAGTGTCCCCCGGTGTTTACGCATTCTGTTTGTTGTCAATTTGTGCCGTTCAAGCCATCCATCCATTGGAATCCACAACATCCATGCTGATGATGCGGTGCTGATGCTCATATGGATATACTACTGATGATGATGTTGATAATACCAACAAGGACGACAACAAAAGAATGCACCACACACAGACGCACACATTCTCGGACGTAGCTGGTCTGGTAAGCGGCCGGTAATCACATGACGTCGAGTATGCTAGTTGGAAGAGAACACAAAAATACGTCCGGCTTTCGCTGCGTCATCAACCGAATACAGTGGTCTAATGGGTGATGGTATGTGGCGAACATTGAATGTTATACTTAGGAAGAGTTTTCGTTTTGTTGTGCTTGTGACCGCCAACCTCATATTATCGGTCTTAAAAATCGTTTTAAATTAAAAACACAGTCCACGATACTTGTAGTATTCAAGTAATCCAGGCTAGATCCTTCGAACTCGCAATGCCGTAATTGTACATACAAAATTACATATTGAAACATATAAAATAACTAGAGTGAAGGTTAAAAATGAATGTTAGCAAGGCCCAGTGAGAAACGGTTTATTTTTAAATTAAAAACGTGTATACTTATTGTCATTTTTGGTTGCTTCGCAACAGTGCTTTTTTTCCGTGGTAGGGTAGTTAACCCCACGCACAACCCCCAACCTGGAGGACCAGGCCCTTTCTGTAGCCCCTTGGGCAAAAGGAGCCGGAATATTCCGGAGTCAGTAACCCGCTGCGGGGATGTGAGAGCTGCCGTTGACCCATTAAGGGCTCTTCCGCCACCATCTCTATTTCAACACCCTGACTAGTGCTGAAAAATCCTCAATGACCTCAGCTCCAAATACGTCGAAGTAGCTCATTGAGGTATCTGCCATGTTGACTGTTGACGCCACCGTTGATTCAGCCATGTGAATTCATCCGCCGTACGTCCTCTTTCTGAGGGGCTCATGTAAGACCTCTGAGACTCGATCAGGCAGTCATTCCGACAGAGCATTATAGTGTTGCTATTTTCTTCGTGTTCAACACTCGCGCTTATAAGTTTAGCAAGTCATGCCCGGAAGGACAAGACCAGTACCCGGTGGCTACCACGCGGAGGTAAAATAAGCACAATTGATGTGTATGAACAGTTACAACGACTGGGCATCGCCAAGTTGACGCCAATCAGTGCCTACCCTATTCATACAACACCCAAGACCCGAACGGAGACCTGTAGAGACGAACAAGGAAACCTTGTAGTAGAGTCACAGTCGGTGCTGAGGACATGGAAAAACCATTTCTGCAGACTGCTAAACGGCGAAGACGACACAAATTCCGCTGTTAGGCAGAACGATCCATTCAACCTGGACGATGACAGCCAAGATTTCCGTCAACCTGACCAAAATGAAGTGAGGATAGCAATATCTAAGCTTAAATCCAACAAGGCTGCTGGTCCAGACGGCTTACCTGCCGAGCTCTTCAAGGCAGCCGGAGATGACTTGGTAGAGTGCATACACCAACTCATCTCCAAGATTTGGTTAGAGGAAAGTATGCCTGATGAATGGAACCTCAGCATTGTTTGCCCGATCCACAAGAAAGGAGACCCTCTAAACTGCGCCAACTACAGAGGCATCAGTCTCCTGAACACTGCGTATAAGATCATGTCTGCTGTATTGTGTGAACGCCTGAAACCATTCGTCAACGATCTGATAGGTCCCTATCAGTGCGGTTTTAGGCCCGGTAGGTCCACGACCGATCAAATATTCACACTACGGCAGATCCTGGAAAAAACCCAAGAATACCAGATCGATACTCACCATCTTTTTGTCGATTTTAAGGCCGCATATGACAGCGTTTATAGAGACGAGCTATACAGAGCCATGTCTAGTTTTGGCATCCCTGCCAAACTTGTCAGATTGTGCAGAATGACGATGGAGAACGCTCGCTGCTCCGTAAAGGTCGGAAACAATCTCACCGAGACCTTTGATGTCAAAAAAGGATTTAGACAAGGTGATGCGCTGTCATGTGACTTCTTCAACATCATTCTTAAGAAGATTGTGCGAAACTCACAAGCCAACACCAGAGGCACAATTTTCTATAAGTCTGTGCAACTGCTTGCATACGCTGACGACATTGACATTGTTGGTACAACACAGCGAGCTGTCAATGGTGCGTTTGCAAGTATTAGTACAGAAGCGGCAAAAATGGGTTTAGTGGTGAATGAGGGTAAAACAAAATATATGCTGTCAACAAGAAGGGACACACAACATCGACGAATCGGGCAGAACGTCACGATAGACAGCTATAACTTTGAGGTAGTTAGGGACTTTGTCTACCTCGGCTCCACTATAAACTCTGATAACGACATCACATCAGAAATCAAACGAAGAATCACACTTGCCAACCGCTGTTTCTTTGGCCTAAGACGGCAACTGATAAGTAAGGCCTTGTCGAGAAATACTAAGGAAACTCTGTATAAGACCCTCATCATCCCAGTCCTGCTTTATGGTGCAGAAGCATGGGCGCTATCAAAGGCGGATGAAGATCTCCTTGGTCGTTTCGAACGCAAAATTCTTCGAGTGATTTTTGGTCCCGTTTGCGTTGACGGGCTTTGGAGGAGAAGATTTAACAGCGAACTCTACGAGCTGTACAGCGACATCGACCTGGTCAGAAAAGTACGCATCAGTCGTCTAAGATGGCTGGGACATGTAGAGCGAATGGACACCAACGCTCCGGCCCGAAGAGTCTTCGATTCTAACCCGGAGGGACAACGCAGTAGAGGAAGACCTCGCCTTAGGTGGCGCGCGCAAGTGGAAGGGGACCTCAACCAACTTGGAGTGCGCAACTGGAGGCAGTTAGCCAAAGATCGCGCTAACTGGAGAGGCGTATTGGTTGAGGCCCAGGTCCACCCCGGACTGTAGCGCCACCTAAGTAAGTAAGTATACTTATTGTCACTTGTCTCTCTTTAAGAACACTCACATTAGAACATTCACCTCTCCTGTAGGAGCCCACTGTGAGTTTTCACTTTAAATGACATTTGGAAGAGTTTTTTTTTTTAAATTAAATTTCATTAAACCCCATCTCAAGTCCAATCCCCGATGGTGTGCCTGTTTTAAAAGAAAACTCGTTCAAGCTACTTAAATATCGACTTAAACCCTGATTTAAGAGTATTTAAATTTCAAACTGCAAAAGCACAATTTTGTCTTCCCATTGAAGTGATGTTAAGTGACATGTTATCAACACTTTTTGGCTTGTCTTAAAGTTAAAAGTAAGATTTCATCAAATTCCGCCTAAAACTAGATTTAGAAATAAAATCTCTTCAAATCGTATACAAATCTTATTTTATTTGCAAATTCGGAGACCTTAAAGCTGCAAAATTTGTTTGATTATCTCTTTGTGGCTACTTCTTATTTGATGGCACTTGTTTAAAATTTGAAAGTATATAGTCAAATTATGAGCTAAACATTAATTTAGATTGGTTAGTTTTGGACGAGAAAAATGTTAAAAATCACAATTTTTTGTATTCCGAATACAGGAACTGGAATTTTAGACCACTGCCTGATGGCGTTCGGATGACTTCTTTAAGCCCAACTTTAAGTCTTATTTAACAAAAAAATGCATTAACAGTTGGTGAGAGTTAACTTTCCTTAAATTGGAAAGTGACTTTAAAACTAAAAATAATTTTATTTCGGGCTCAAACCTAGGTTGGAGTATAGAGTGGTACATTTGTTTTGACATGAAGACGTCAAAAACTCTTCTTCCGAAAAAGTCCCAGAATTTACATTAAGAATTCGCTGTGCCTGCAATATTTGTCGCAGCGTTAAGGAGTGGTAATGCAAAGTTTATTAACTAAAAACCGTACGTTTCTCATTACACTAACGTTTACCTTTCGTTTAGTTCCAACAGAGAAAACGACGCTTCGAAGGAGAACCATGATCAAGAAAAGTCGCCGATGCTTTTTTCATGTTTTGGTCTGTAGTTCATATTATAGAGGAAAGATAAAGCTGATCACTTATTAAGTACCAAAGCAATATCACTTAAAACAATTATTAAATGACTCAAACCGCTTAATTCATTGTATTACTTTACACTTAATTATCTTCACAACCGATTACTATTTCAAAGTTTACCAATCACTGCTTAAAAATCAACTTATCTCCCTCTTCTCAAACATGCCCTTTTATATCTGCTCTGCCACCTATCGCGAATATTCCAATTATTCTGGATGGTTCTAGAACTAGATTTAGTGGTTCTTGAATTTGATTGTTGTGAGTTACACTTGAGAGATGACAGATGACATTTGACAGATTTGAGTTTCCAATTAGAACTGGAAGTGGAACTTGTTTGGTGTTGTTTTCATTACACCATTTTAGGTTCGACGTTCCACACCACAGTATAATAAACAAAATTACTCATTAAAAAAAAGAACTTTAAAAGACCACCTACTAGAAAATAGCCTTTTTGAGGTGAAAAACTTCAAACGTACCCACTGTAAATGGAGACGCGCCTCCTGTAAACAAAGCGTGTGAGCGAATTCCAACAACGAATTATCCTGGAATTTGGCAATCAATAGCGTCCAGTTGCACAAAACGGATTAAATCATTATCCTGGTCATCTCACAATAAAAAGGCTAAATATTGCGGATTTTCAATTTTCGCTCGGCGTAAATTGTAAGAGGTGTAGCTGTGTGGTGGCGACCGGCGAGCATTGGGGTGTTAAAAGGGTGTGGGTGGTTGGTGCGGCTTGGTTGTTTGCGATTGTGAATGCGGTTCTTCATTTATTCAGTTTCAGTATAGTTGTACGCAGAGGGATGCGTTTTTTTTTTTTTTTTTTGTAAAATTTCCTTTCAATTGAATCGACTCAATCGCGCACGCATACATGTTTATTTATATAAAGTAAACAGGATAAACCGCGGAAATATTTAACTGCAAAAAGCTTGTTTGTTGCTGAAGTCTTGTTTTTTTTTGTTGGGTGCAAGTCGTCTTTTTTTACTGCAAAATAAATTAAATTTTGTAATGTTCGTTAACGAATTGGGTATTGCAGTGACGTGACGGCTCGCCGGCGATGTGGTGATAAACGTCTGTATTTTGTTTTGGAAAAGTCAACCGCAATTATAGGATATTTTTATTTTTCACTTTGTGATTTCAAAACCGACATTAAATTGAGACAGGAATTTAATCCTGATGAGGTGTGGTAGAGGGGCAGTCGAGGAATCTGCTTAGTAAAAAACTGGTGAATGAAATTCAGCTATAGTTGAATTTGACTTGTAGGTCACTGAAAGTCGGATAGTCTCCTGCAATTCACTGAAGGGGATACTAGGTATAATTGCGCAACAATAGCGAGCTGAAATGTAATTTCTATTCCTGCTGAGGGTATAATTTTTATTTTTCATTTTCATCTCTTCATTGGTAAGGCTCCCGCTTCTATTGTGGACGTAATCTAATTTCGTACTTTGAGGATAAAGGATGCGGATTAAAAACACAGAGATAGAACAGAAAATATAAAAATAAAAAAAACACAACCTTTGAGGGGAGTATATATGTGTGTGCGGATATTAAGGGCACAACAAATGCAGGACAATGAGGACTAATTAATGCAGAGTAGTAGTACTAGTTAGGGGGGTTTGTTTGTATTTTTAGACCCAACGTTGGAATTTGAATATCAGCTTTAAGTAGCAGTGATGATATTCATTTAGTGAAAGAAGATTTAATTTTTTAAAACACAGTTTCACATTTAGAAGCCATTGCTTGGAACTGAAAGTTCTAAAACAGTCAGCAATTTGGTTGACACAAATAATAAATATTTAGATGCAATCATGTTATAGCGTTTCTGTTATTTAACGCCTTCACTTTTTGGGGCCTTGTTTCATTTTTTCAATTGGGGCTTCATATCATAATGAAATAGGGCCCGAAAGAATTAAGACCCCAACATTATTTTTGGGGCCAAAAACAATTTTTTTATTTAAAATGAAAAACACAGGTTACAAGAATTGCGTAACAGAAAAGCTGACAAAAATTGTTCAGCCCTGGTTTTTTCAACGTGTTGCTTACATTTTTAACGATTTTTTATCAACTAAAAAAATAGCTGATCAGAAAGCTCGAGCATTGAAAACCATTTTATAAAAATATGAGCCTCATTTCATTGGGGCCTAATTTTTAATTAAAAAATGAGCAATTATTTCATTTTCAGAATTTATCCCAATTTATGGCCCTTATTTCATTTTTACTTTTGGAGCCTTTTTTTCTTATTTTCCTGCGCATATTGTTTCTGGTCTCATCATTTACATTTAAAATACGACGGAATGAGTTTAGTTTAGAATTCGTTTCTTATTTCCGTAGTTTATGAGTTATTTAAGATGGATTTAGTAATTGTTATATATAATGATATTACTTTTGTCAAGTATTTGTGTTCGAAGGCAGGCATGAAATGGAATTGATTAAACGTCCACACTCCTTCCAAGATTGATCCTTCGTTTCAGTTTTCGTTACGCTCTTGCTTTCAGAGAGGAGTTAGTGGTATTTTATTTGTCAAAATAATTTTTGGTCTCTTCATTCAAAGAATAAGGCAGAAGTGTTCTTCAGGAGCTGGTAGTAATAAATGTTGAATACATTACGCAAATTTGTTAATAAGAATGAAAGGTTTTATAAACATTTTGAAGTTTAAAGTAAGAGCGCAATGGAAGTAAATAAACTCCCTCACTGCTTTCGCTGTTGCTTCAACTTAGCGGGTTTCAATTTTCGTTACGCTGTCACGGAGTTTCATTTTTCGTTACGCTTCAGTGAATTACATACTCGTTTCCATTAATTATAATTCATAAAGTCTGATGTCTTGATTCTGTTGGGCGTTTTAGATCCTGATTTCTCTTTATTTAATTTAGAAAATCCTTTAACTTTGTACCTACTACTATCAATGATTTGTTGGGGTCAATCTTAAGTTCTATAATGAACGCTTAAGAACAAATTGAAGCACTCGATCAGCTCTACCAAATTTTTAATTTTGTTGACAAAGAAAACTACATATAATAGAACTCTAAAAGAAATCCCTTGATGTAAGCGCGTTCCAAATTTCACTCAACTGACAACGAACGACGACAAATTCCTGAAATGAAAACGCTGAAAAAGTATAGTATGAAGTAGGAAACCCTGGGGTAAGCCAGCTGTAGTTTAAAACCAATCATACACCTAGTCGAAATTACTGCACTGGCTTAGGTATGTTAAATACTGGATGTGTATGCATCGGTTTAAGCTTATTATGGACTCCAATTGATCATAGTTTTATAACTCCATAAAGGAATGTTCCTTTCCATAATACTGGTCAAATTAAATAAAATATTAAGAAATGTCCATTCAGAGCACGATCCATAATCTTCCGCTGGCAATTGCTACTGAAAAAAAAGTAGCAAGCCTTTCCCATTCATAACACACACATCTTGCAGTGTTCTAATCTTTTCAGTCCACAAAGTTCCAGAAAACATCCTCATACACATCCCCAAAGTAAATTTTGCAAAATACCTACCGCGCCTCACCACAAATAAAATCCCACCCAAACATTTTTATTTATTGCATCAAACAATGTGTAGAACAACTATCATTATCAACCGTTTTGCAGTCATGTTAATTCAACTTCCGCTGCAACTTTGCCTCCCAGAAATAGGGCACTAGGGATCAAGCTCTAACACACCCGGCTCTGCGGTTGTCTGGCAAAAATGTATCGTATCCCTACATTCGTCCTTGTAGTACATATTTGTGGTTGGTCGCAAACAAAAAACTCCCTGCAGGCGACAAATTTCAACACCCAAAATGTGAAAAGAATTTCCCTAGTGCTGTTGTCGCCCACCCTTCCTGCCTTGTGGCATCCATCAGATAAGGGATGAAAAACTTTGAGCAATAAATAAGAAAAGAAAACCTGTTCCTTCGCCATGTAAGCTGGTGGCTATTAGTCTCCAACATTGCTGCCTGGGTTCTCTCGGCAAGGATGTGATACTACTCACTGTGTGGTATTTCGAGATACGTTTTTCGCAAGAAAGAAAGACTCTTCGCCAGAGCCTACTGCTACTCTATAGTTTTTCTTTCCAAGAAAAGGCGATTTTCTTCCCTTATCTTGTGTCCGCATGTGGTAGATGGGAGAAGTGCTTTATTGTTGGCAGGGGCAGGTCAATGCTTCATTCGACATTTGTCGGACTTAGCTTAAAGCGTAATTTAAACGTAGCTGACTGAAAGTATTCCAGCAAAAGGAGTTAAATTACGTTGTAATTGCGTTGACAAATAAATTGTGACATTCACTTTAAACTGTCATTAGTGCAACAATCCAATTGTCATTTATACAAACGACAGAGTTCTCGGAATGTACGCCACCACCACCATCCTGCAGCAGAGTCACACATGCGACGATGTCATGTTATTCAAAGCGCGGGGGGTGCTGACTTATACGTTCCCTTCCCGTCAGACATATACCGAAAACAACCAATATCTCGCGCTGTCATTTGAAGTTCTGGGGAATTTATCTCTCGTCAAATTAAGTTTTGGTTCTCGGGAAGAACAAACCCTGTGACTTATATTTACCACAGAATTACACACCTGGCGTCGTCGCCCACCATTTGAAGCTGAAGCAGCACAGCGCACGGGGCGGTGACTGCAATTTTCAATTTGGGTTTTCATCTTCCATTAGTCGAGGGAAAAGCCCAGCAGAGAATTGAAAACCTTTCAGGATGTTGTCGAACTTCACCTGCGGATGTGTACATTACCATTCTGACAAGATGGGGGTGTGCGGATTTGCTGAAAGGATAACAATGCCTCAAGAGCGGAGGGAAGTCTTTTAATGAAATGATACTTCCATACGCTTGTGCGGATATCAATGGATAACTCCGTCGGTATACCGCTTTATTGAAAATTGAACGTTGTTTGTGACGATCAAGTTAAAAATTTGATTTCAAATTAACACAGTTGGTATACTCGTATGTTTGTTAACTCTTGGGTAGACGAAACAAACTCTGGAGTGGAAGGGCGGAATGTTATGCATATAATCTCAGAGTGAGTGCGTATTTTGTTTGGCTTATTTTGAAATTACTCCCAGGGAGTGCCCTTCCTCAAACTAGGTAATACAAGTTTTGGAGTGTTCTTTAAAAAAAAACTCTGGATGTAGTACCTATTTCCTGACGCCACGCTGGCCACACTTGATTTCTAAGACCAATAACTGAGTAGGAGTGATATCAGCATCTTTGGATTCAATTTTGCAACTAGTTGGGGGATAGGCTTCCTTTTTTTGCAAACAATTGCCAAGCGATAAACTCGGCTCTTAAGCCATTCACACTTTTGACAAGAGCAAAGATAGTCGCTTTGGTACCTAGGTTTATATACTTCTGCTCCTTGAAGACACTGTTTTTCCAGTAAATAAATTAAGTGGAACAGTCTTCCGAATAGCTTAGCTCCATATGAGGGGTTACATATGTGCGTAATAAGACTCCCCAATTTGTTAAAAGAACATTTTTCAAGTTAAAAGCCATACTCTAGAGGTAAACCATTTGACATACAATTTGACAGCTAAGTTTGATTATTCGCGTATTCTAATTGGGAGTTGTGTTACTAAGAAAGCACCTTTAGGAAGAAACCCGGCAGAGAATTGTTCCTTACCGATTCGGTTGCCTTTTCGTTTCTCTCCCTTGCGCCAAATTGCCCGAGCGTGCGTTTCCTCCATAAGAATTTCACTTGAAAATACAATATGCAGATAAATATCTTTTTGGGTCATATCTTGTCTTAACAGTCTGCAGAATGAATGGTTTTGAGAAGCTGTATTCCTACGGCTTTGTTTTAAAGATGTTGTGCTTATTATTTGCTTTTGAAGGTATTGCATGGCGAAGAACATTTTTTCTACTCATCCTTTTAGGCACAATTTTGTCAATCAGTAAAAATTATTAAATAATTAAACAATTTGGTAACATTTTACTTCCATTTTCTCTACTGATATTTTCCGCGGCGCGGTAACAAAAAACTATGGTCTTCTATAGTTTATAAGTTTGTTAGTCGGCCTCAAGTTTCGGTGACCCTAATTTTTTCCATATTTTCAGGGATTCGTTTTCAAATTTTATCAAAATGAAGTCTTTCTTGAACAACTCCAGAGACCGACGAGACATTGCATTTCTAAGACATAATAAACTTCGGTAATAAGTGAAATTTATAATTTAAGCCCAAGTTTTTGTTACCAAGTTGTTGCTTACGCAAAATAGAATATTGGAAAAATGGAAATTCGGCGAAATCTCTCTCATGTTTCAGTCCGCATTTTAATTGAGAAACGTTGTTAGTCCTTACCTTCCCCATACTTTAAGACAAGGCGACATGCTATCAACAACATTCTTGAATTAAATTAAATTAGTATGGCAACATCACAGGTACAGATTTTCAAAAGTCCATTCAACTGTGTGCAGAAATGCTGATGAAACGCAAGCTGTCAGTAAAGTAGAATAAGTTTGAATTAGTGTGGGTTCATAATTGTAAATATTATTGCCGAAACCATGCAACAAATATTCATGAATAGATTTATGAACGCAAACTACAGCTGCCTGAATGAGTTCATAATTGCATTTACAAATTAAAGTCATAAATGTAAATATAGTCGTATGGGTTGTCATTGAGGACGTTCGGATTCGGATTCTTCGCAGTTGATATTTCGAAGAATCAAATTTAAAATAAACAGAGTGGCCGCTGCAAAGTTCTGAAGAGTCAAAAAGAAGCCAGAGACAGAAAAAGGTGTCATTTCTAAAGCTAGGTACCTACTCCGCAAATTTTGACTTTTCGCACGATATTAAAACAATCATTAGTTCGCATAACACTATGATAGTTTTATGATAGGCAACCGTGTTACATTTCAGACGTAATTTTTTGGAAATAGCAATTTTTGAAAAATTTGCGAAGGAGAACGAAATTGTGGGGGGATTGACGTACGAAAGATATCCATATTTTGAAATTAATTTATAAATGTCCTGGGGTTCAATTATGGTTCTGTAAAAAAGTGAATCGAATAAATCGTTTTCACATTCGCTTTCAAAAATTGCTTTCATTTTTTCGATTCACTCAGTACTAAAATGCGATTCTCGTTCAATAAGTGCCCACTGTATTGTACGAAATTAGGTTCTCAATTTTCAAAACTCTCACTAAAAACATTCACTTGCAAATGAGATCGTGGAAAAAGTTATTCATACGAAAATTATTGAAGTTTGGTTTCACAAATTCGTAGAACAAGAATCGAGATTGGGGTGAAAGGGTGAAAACATTTTCGTTTCACATTTTCACAGAACGAGAATTGACCCCCTGAAAGAGCTGCGAGAGCTATTCAGCCGTTTGGACTAAAATAACTAATATGCATAAAATAATTATAGGTCATAAAAATAAAGAGACACAAAACGAGGGCTTTCAACCCCCAAAACCCTTACCTGTGTTCGCCCCTGCATCATGGTATTCCAAAACGAATGAATTGACGTAATAGATCTGAAAACTACATCATTAGAAAGAAAAATAAGAAACTAGTCGCATACCTATCTCATGATGAATAAAATGGCTATAAAGAAACACATTCAGTGGGGCGAAGTTAAAAAGAAATACGTCGGTAGAAGTTAAAAGGATTGAATTGTTTAATTGATTGGATTGTTTAATGTAGCAGGTTGTTTCGCCTAAAGGTAAATATACCAGAACGTTTGGGTATAACTATAACTTGTTTTCGAGGAGACACAATGAAACCATCATGTTAAAATAGTTCATTGGCCGTTTAACTTCAAGATATGGCTTCTCTAATGTTGACTGTCAGCATCGTGCATCATATTTGTGGAGCTCCAAAAAAAGTCAATACGAAAAATCCGCAAATTTTTGTCAGACTTGACAATACCCGTAGCATTGTGGGACTGATAGAGCCCTTGATTCTAAAAAAAAGTCATTGCCAATTAATGCAAGGACTAAATTGACGATTTAAAGGAATCCATTCTCAAACGACATTTTGCCTCTTCTCAAACCGAATAAAACAGACAAATATTTCCCTTACTTTAAAGAGGCATTCCTCTTTACAAAGTCTTCTATTTCAATGTTGAATCCTCATCGAGTAGAACTATTTTACTCACCGTGCCAACAAAAAAAGGAAGCCCCTTCCTCCCTGCTCTCGTATGCCATTGATTTTTATCGCCCGTATCCTTTGTTTTTTTCCTATTCAACGAAGATTAGCTTTCCGAAATAAATTTAGCGAAAGCAACGGAATGCGGAAGAGAAATCGAAGAAAGAAAACTTCATCTTCTTAGTTTTGTCTTCGGTCTTGTCCTGGGGACGGGGTTTTTTCCTTTTTTTATACAGTCGATGCCCGACGATCTGTGTTGTGCCATTTCAAGAACCGAATTGGATATTGTAGGTCTGGGAATTGTTTTCCCTTTCAGTACCGACAACAGAAATTAATACTAATAGTCTGTGTCTGGACTGTGGCGGTATTTGCCAACAGAAAGCCGCTGTAAGCAAATGGGTTGCATGTAGAGTTAAATACGATACATCCTTTTAAGTGCGAACTGGCGGATCTTTGTAAATTTATCTGAGAATGTGTCTCTTTCTGGGATCGTCATGGGCATACGATTGCGATGTATTCTTGGCTTAAATTTCAGGATGCATTTTAGCATTTTTGTTGTTTTTTTTAAATTCAATTACCATGTACGCGTGGACTAACACCACCCACCGATTATTTATGGGAAAAGTAGGATTACTCCAGATACCCCACCCTGTTAACGAAACTCATTTATTGCGCTGGACACCTGAAATAATCCTCATTGGTTAGCACTGATACAAAATGCAGTTTCGTGTTACACCGGATACTTAAGCCCAACCACCCACTGGCAATTTGTTGTAATTCATTTCCTGGACCATCGTCCATGAAACTTTAACAGGCATCCCCATGATTTCTAACCCAAAAATGTATCCGTATCCGTAGTCCAACCAATTATAAACTCCAAATACACAGTATGGTGTCGTGTCCATGTGTGTGTCGTAATAACAACTAACAAAACCCATCGCATACTATTTCCCTAAAGGATTCGCACAAATTATTTTGTGGATAAGAAAACAATACAGGCCTCAGCTCCTGGCACCGCACTATCAATTGATGATACACCCTGGCAGGGTATAACAACAACAGAAAGACCAGTAGCAGGCAAGAGGCGTTGCTGTAACTGGGGTCTGGGAACTGGTAGTCGGATTTTAGGCCGAAGAGGCGGCAGGCGGGGGCCGTCATGGTTTTGTTGAAGCTTCGTAAACAGCGATTTGCATTCAAATTTGGCACGAAGGGTAAATATTTAATGAGCTCCAAAGTGTGAGTATTAAATTTTTGATTCTAATTAATTATTCATGTGTAAACCCAAACATTGCTACTAGCACTGCGAATGGCACCACTGCTGCTGCTGGTGGTGTTGTAGCCGCACCGTCTGCTGATGATGGCACCAATGAATAGAAACTCAAGTAGGGGTTGGAAGGGGTTGCCTAAAAGATGGTCTCTTACCCGGATATCCGAAAACAGGGACGAAATCAGTGTAGAAGAAGGCGAATATGTTATGGACGTTATAGTGGAGCATTATAAGTCACGACCTCTAGTCCCTTTTGCGCAAATAATACAAATCATAATCAGAGATGAATTAGGAAGAGTTTTGTTCAAAATTAGCAATGAGGGGTGTAGAGATTTTAAGATTTTTGACTGTGGGTACAATGATGACCGATTTTTGTTTGGCTGAATTTGGAAAAAGGCTTCTATCGCAAGAGATGTTTAGAACTTTTGAGGACCTCGTCTATTTTAATCCGCCAACGAGAAGTGCTGATAACGTGCAACTAGAGGTGAAGCTTCAACTGTTGTGCTCGGTTTCAGTCGGCCGCAAAAGTGACACCCGCTTCGGTGACTTTGGAAAATCTTCAAGTTAGACAGATCAAACTGATAAAAAATTTGGATTTGGATCAACAATGAAACCGGAGCAGAGTTTAGGCGAAGAGCCACTCACCATCACCAGTCTCGACATATTGAACGAACACCTCCACGCGTCGGTAAGTAGACCAACACCCATCCATAAAACAAGCTACTCAATCAATCCATTAAACGAACAACTCGATTAAATATGGTAGTTCGCCATAAATGTCGAAATAATCAAATATCTAGAAGGTCATCGATTAATAAGCGACAGGCAATACGGATTTCGGAGCCGTCGTTCCACTGGTGACCTGTTAAGCTACGTAACGCACTTATGGACACAATCAATTGAACATATCAAAGGCATTTGACCGAGTCTGGCATAGAGCCCTATTAGGCAAGTTAGCGTCTTACGGATTACCGCACAACAACTCTGCGGATGGATGCAAAATTTTCTTCTGGGAAGATCGATCCAAGTTGTTGTAGATGGTGTATCATCCAATTCGTTTGCTATAAATGCAGGAGTGCCCCAAGGATCTATTCTTTCTCCAACGCTATTTCTTCTCCACATCAACGATTTGCTTGGATCGACAAATAATAATATCTACAGCTTTGCAGATGACAGCACTCTTATATCCTCCATCTCGAACAGTGGGCCTGTGAATACGGCTACATCACACAATCAGAGATGTGAACAAATTAGTTCTCTAAATGATGATCTGGACAAAATCTTGAAGTGGGGAAAGGACAACTGGGTTGTATTTAATGCAAACAAGACACAGCTCACAACATTTTCCAGAAAAAAATGCATCAACAGTTCCTCAGATCCAAATGGATGACCATCCAATCCATCACAAGGACTCAGTGCACCTTCTAGGAGTCACAGTCAATTCAGGAATCACATGGCAGAACCACATATCCTATATCGCAAAATCGACGTCCGCAAAGTTGAGCTAACTATTTAGAGCAAAGAGGTACTTTAGCCCCAAGAAACTTCTCCTTCTCTACAAAGCACAGGTTAGACCAGGCTTGGAATATTGTTCCCATATATGGAGCTCGGCCCTAAAACATTCACTTAACCTGCTTAATAGCATACAGAGACGAGCAGTTCGACTCACTGGAGACCCTACACTCACATCGAATCTACAACCTCGAAATGACACTTTTGGGCGCCCAACAAGACACG
Organism: Cheilosia urbana; assembly: GCA_946477585.1. Taxonomy (NCBI): domain Eukaryota; kingdom Metazoa; phylum Arthropoda; class Insecta; order Diptera; family Syrphidae; genus Cheilosia; species Cheilosia urbana. Next base: position 7,863,559 of record OX297854.1, on the reverse strand, counting down.
CTGCTAATGCTCATGACCATGGCGCTGTTGAAGCGTTATAGGTTCGCCTTTCCCGGGAGAGGTATATATAAAAAAAAAAAAACAACGTCAAATAGAAGAAGAAAAAACCAAGTGACGAAGTGACAGCTTAAAAACTTGTAGGAAATCAGAACCAATTTTGTATGGTTGTAGTACCTATTATTATATCCCTGAAAGACCTCTAGCGCAAATGATGAAATCTCATATTTATTGAGTTTGACAATTGACATGTCATCTTGCGGGTAGTGGAACGCGGCCTATTGGTTTCACAGCTGAATGGCGTCATTTTCCTTATTTGGGGAATATATTACTAAAAAACGACAACCAACTTCAGGTTTTCCATTCCGAAGGATACCTCACTAGGGTCGATTTTCTGTTCTCATTTAACAATCAATGTTATTAGGAATTTTAACAACTTGTCCCTCTCCATCTGCTCGCCGGAACTCACCATAAAGGAGCGAGTGAGTTCCTAAAAATCGCAGGGTGGAACCAACCCCTTATTCGTTGCTTCAGCCTTTAATTAAATACTGCTCCCATTTGGACTTTGTCCTCTTTTGCATCTCCTTCAGAAGCTCAGCTCTTAAAAGGTTCTTTGGGTGATTAGTTTTGTGTCTTCCTGCTTGCAGATTGTCATAACGGTCAAGACGTTTTATCTAAGTCAGATTTGAACGACAATACCCGTATCCAAATATCGACTGCTTAGTGCTGTCTTCTATAGTTTTCTCCTCAGTAAGTATCCCAGTTGCACAAACTCGTTTTGATCAGTCAATACGATATACTGTCGAGTCGATGCAATGATGTCATCTTCAACATAGACTTCATGACAGCCGTCTACATACGTAGGTGTCGATACAGGATGATGCAAGCTATGTACCTTGGTAGTTGACCAGCATCAAGCGAACAGTAGTGAAATTAAATTAAAGTTAAAATATCGTATAACAAGCCTGCTTCAACTTTCGATTTCCAATGTCTGAACAACATTGAAAATGTTCACAATGAATCAATCGTTCAAGTAAATGGCATCCCGTATAATTTAATTCTATTAACAGACCTCCCACCATCAATTATATCACTAAAAATGGACCAACCCCTACCCATTCTAGACAAAAGAGCAATACAACTTACCACAAAGAAGTGCCTCTCATCAGGTATACATTCTGTTCTGCTGTAAGAGGCTTACGTTAAATGAGAAAACTTGCGGTTCAATAATTCCTGATGCGCTTAGAACATTAGACAACGCATCACCCCAAACCACCTGCCGATGGACAGACGTTATTTTCTTCTGTCATTTAGTACACCCTCGTAGATATTCCAAACATGAAAATACAAGAAAAGTGGGAACAAAAATCCATATCCCCCATCCAAAGGACTTTGCCATTCAGTAGAAAGTAGATACGAGTATAAGTACATGTACAATACTCCGTATGAGGAGAAAATGATATTCCGATCTCGATCCCCACCCACGAGACAGATAAACGAGTTCTTATTCAATAAAAATTGTGTCCTTACATGTTTATCAACTGCATACACTATACAGATACATATACCCTGCGAGGGGACACAGAAGACAGTATGCAGAAAATAAAACGAACAACAAGGACTACTACAACGTCGATAAATATGTTTATTGCTGAATTTTATCAGGAAGTATATTTCCATCTTTCGGATATAATGGCTGCTATAAAACGTAAGATCATGGATTCTTGCCGGTCGTGCACATGTTTGGTTCCGTAATCCAAGCTGGTGGAGCTTCCCCAAAGCGCAGACACAGAGGCACAGACAAATGCACCGAAAACTGTTGGGATATATAAAATCATAACCCGCACTCAAGGATAAAGAATGAGAATTCGATGGGCGAAGGATGACTGTCTTGAAGAGTTATGACAGTGGATTTGGAAACGGATTTGTATCGGATGAGGTATTTTTTTCGACATGCACCGTATCAGGGTAGTTTTTATATTAATTTCCTGAGAAGATTTCTCATTTTGGTTTAGTTTTAAAATTAAATTTGGTTCATTCGTGGTGAGTTGGTGACCCAGTTTCGCAATGAATTATGTGACCTCGTTTCTTTTATAGGTCTATTCTTCACTCACACACGTTAATGCATCCACTTCTCTATAATATGTGGTGAGTATTTTAAAGGTCTTTAAGGCGATTTCATCGAACCAAATATCACAACATACATGTAGCAAAATTTTTCAGCTCGCGTTTGAGTGGTTCTAGGACTTGGAGTTCCTTGAAATATATATATCTTTGAATTGCTATTCTTAACTAAAATCGAGACCTGAGTAGGCACCTGGTTTTTACGAGAAGAGTGTGTTACTCAATTCAACACGTCGGATTCGGCATTAAATTGTGGGTCCTATGAATGCCTGCCAAAAATAGAACTCACTTGTTGAACACGCTGAAGAATTCATTGTCAAATGTATGAGTTCTTAACCCGTTACTTCGTTTTTATACCCACATTTGAGTAAGATTAAACTCACAGCTTGGGTACAATCCATTAAGCAAAATAAGGATCTAGATCACAGTCTTCGCGCATGGCTCAAAACTATATAAATAGGCATACCGAAGTAGACTTTCACTCAGGGCCACTGCAGAAACAGGAATCTTTAAGACTGTGTTACATATTCCAAGCTGCAAGATTCACATAAGACAGTCAGCTTCCTCCATTAGGTATAACTCTGTTTATTAAGAGACAAAAAAAAACTTAAAATGGACTTAATCTAACTCGATCAAATGAAAGCCAGGGTCCCTACTCTCTAAAGGCACATTAGTCTCCTCTAAGAAGCCGCAGTGCCAGAGCTCATTGAAGGCTCTCCCGCAATATAATCTACTTTCTAATTGCATTCTGTTCCGCTGTAGTAGTTTACTTTCAAAATGCAAAAAATAATATCAAAAAGAGACCTAATCTACATTTTTATGGTGAGTCCAAAGTCCAAGGTTGAGTTGAGAAGCTTTTTCCATGACAGTAGTTGTAATAAATATTGATTTTTGTCGACTAAGAAGTAATTTATACATTTTCCGGGGGTGAGCCTCGAAATCAATCCCTCAGTAAACCATTACAAACAGAGAGGGTGCTTGTGACTACACACCAGATATGAGATGTCTCTTGCTAAATGTGGATGTTAGATTCAATATTTGTTGTAGTTGAATTGTATTCAGAAACTTAATTTAGGGTCCAAAACTATCCTATTTTTCAAATTGCAACCAACCTACATACCCACAAAATTTCATTGAAGTCGGTTGAGTTGTTTAGAAGATCGACAACAGCGCCACCTATTTGGTCCAAAACTATCATATCTTTCAAACGTTCGGAGAGGTTTAGGAGTCGGAGCGGTGGCGTAGTGATGGCGAAAGGTAAATTTCCGCCGTCACGGCATAAACAGCGTCATTTCCGTCTCATTCGATTCGATTTTACTCCCAAGTCGCGCCAATAGATGTTTCACAACAACAAAAATATTAATTCAACTTTAGAAATTCCAAATCCGACAGCGATACATTTTATTCCGCTTTTGAGATAGAGAGTACAAAACGTTCGTTTTCGAGAAATTTTACTTTCGGAACGAGAACAGTTGGGAAATGAAACGACACAATGATCATGCCCATGCGATTCGCCAAAAGCCACGCGGAAGAACAATATGCGAATACCTAGCGGAAGCATATGCAAATGCATACAGCAAAATAATAAAAACATCGAAATGATCAATATGAAAATTGACGGGGAAACTCAAAGGGGAAGCTTAAGAGAAATATGTATATGCAGCAGCTCATTTTTAAGACAAAAAAATTGTTTTTGGTACATCAAATGTGACGTGTTTTTATTTATATTTTTTTAATCGGAATGCAATGACTTACTCAAAAGTCGTGCATCAACGGAAATCCCCCAACGTTTCTAAGAGCTCGGAATAAGGTTCCAAAAAATAAACATAAGTAAATCACATTGGGATCTTCGAAAGTCTAGTGCACTTAGTAAGTCTGACAGAAACCAGCAGAATATTTTTTGATCTAAATTAATGACGTTAATATTCTTTTCAGTTGACGTTTATAGAGGAGTTGTTGACAAATCTAGTCTCAAGTTTCTCGACTGAGTTCTAAGTTGACGCTGGTAAAAAAATTAAAGAGACATTACCGACAAGTTCTTACGTCATATAAAAATTCTAGTCAATACATATTTAGACGACAAGAGTTTTGATGGAGCCCATTGTATGTCAGCCTTTAATTGGAAATAAAATTTAGCAATAATACATCCAAGGGAACCCATTCGCCCAGTGTTCCGATTTTCAGCGAAATACCGACATTCGCAATCGGTCTTTTCAATGAGCTCAGGTATACAAATTACTGTTCTCTTTTCAATTTGTGGTGTGAATTAGAATTATCATTCTATACAAGTGTCATTTGGCACAATTTGTGCCCTATAAACTTGCATACCAGGGGCCCTATTCTGTGTCTCGTTCCAAGCGTAAACATTTTTCGCAAACGAACGTTTTGTACTCTCTATTTCGAAAGCGGAATAAAATGTACCACTGTCGGATTTAGAATTTCAAGAGTGGAACTAATATTATTTAATTTAATTTCTTTTATTTCGAAAGTATTACAGAGCTAGAGCTACCTAATTAAAAGCGGAACGGAAGGCCATTTCAAATAAGATTGACTTTCGGAACGAAATTGGAAGCCCCAGATTGCAAATTGCATTTACATCTTCATACCTCTGCGCATCAAGATTTCGCCTCGTTAAAGGTACGCCCAAGTAAGGAAACAACCCTCAAAAGTTTAACAACCTCGGAAAGTTTCCTTCTAGTGTTAAAAAAAAAAATATGCAAAAACCAACAGCATCTTCTAAACTATGTAAGAAAGGTTCCGTTCTCATATAATACACCCCCCCAAATAAAATAAGAAAAATACCAATTTCAGGATTATTGTTGCTTAAAGCACTCGCAGAACACCCTTACAATAAAAGAACGAACGAAAGACGCCACAGAGCAATTTACCACAAGACCGGAGAGATTACACCGCATTTGAGTTAAATTTGAATTCAAATCGGGGGCGCGCTGTTTTCTTTTTGCTTCTTATTTGCCGCTCGATTCGGATCCCCTTTGTCCTGTATTCCATTCAAATTCGCATGCAAATCAATACACGCTGAAGTGCATCAATAACACATTCTATTACACTCATTATGAACACTTGACTGGCGAGTGGCGGTGCCGCCTTGGTTCCCGAGACTCTCTAGCGGGATTATTCAACGTGTGAATATAATGTAGGACGTCAGACCTTGTCACAGAATTTACAACTGGCGCATTCCTTTTTCATGACAACTGTGTAAACCGAGTCTATATATATGTATATTCTGCCGACCGACGCGCCATTTAAAGGGAACCCAACCTTTTTGTGTCCTTTTAGGTCGTGTCGTAGACCATCAATGCAGAAGTTATTAAGTGAAACGAAGGAGTACTGACAAAACAGGAACAGGACATGAAAAGACGGCATGTCCCACATGTTTTGTCCTTCCTTTCTGAAGGCGGTAGACCATAGAGTTGTATAAAAAAGGACACACTGCGAGTGACAGAAACAAGCTTGGGCTAGACTGTGGTGCGACGGGATTTTTGTTTGCCTTATACCATCACCACCACCAATATCACTTTTGTTCGTGCCGTTCCTATTCCCTTTATGAATGTTTTGTATTCGGCGCTGGGATATCCTGTGTCGTTTAATGACCATCAGCGCCCCCAACTCAAATAGCACAAATCTTCTCTTAATCTGTCCCATTACGGTTAATTGATTTCGATTAAATCACACCCTAAAACAAGCCGTCATCACTTGGATTCGGTGGGCAGCTCCATCCCCTTTGGCTAACCGAGAAACAACATCCCTTCTCGTGCAGAGGCCAGCATAAGGGTGGGAACTGGTAAATAAGGAAAAACTTCTGTTTATATCGTGGCTATAAATTATGGTATCCCTTTTTGGAATGGACCAGGGGGGTGTGAGCCAACTTATTATTCCGTGCGATGGGTTTTCTTTTCAACTTCTTTTCACTGCTGGGGGGATGTACAGTTGTACACTTTACCAGCAGTAAGATCAGTGAATAAAGTTAATTACCGGTTGTTGGTTATACCCGCCACTTTGGGGGAATCCTTTCCTCTGGAGGGAAATTGAGAGATAAGCATCTTCTCGCTAAAACTTGAAACAATTAAAAGCAACTAATTGGCGAATGGAAAACTTATACCGCAGCTAAAAAGTTTCCTCCATTTCCAGCGATTATTCTAATGAAGTTAGCGGTACTAATTGTTTTGATTGTGATTATCGTCGTTTCTGTGGAATTGAATTGGATTGTTGTGTTTTGTATCTGAGGTTGCGGGTTTGAAAGTGAAATTGTTCAATTCCAATTGATAGTGTGGCTGGTAGTTGGGAAAAGATCTCAATTTTAGATTCCGCTATTTTGTTTGATTCAAGATTGCAGCATCTCCGTGTCTGGGGCTGTTGCTGAACGATTTAAAAGTGGAACAACCGGAAAAGTGACAGTTAATATTTATGCTGTTGGATCTTGGGAAATCCAGGCACAAATACTTGGCTTATATGCAGATTTTTCTAAAAGATGACAGATGTCATTGTCGTCAACAGCTGTTGACGATAACATTTAAGTCAACAAGACAGGTGCACCAAACGCACCCACTGAGAAAGAAATTTTCCGAATAGAAATTATGTCTAAAATTTATGTCAAATGTCAAAGCTGTCAGTAATGAAAACAAACAAAATTTATGAAAGAACTCAATGTTCACAAATTTAATAAATAATTCTTTTTAATATAACGTTCCGTTTCGTAAAAACAGTAATCGAATTGCTAACGTCTTTCTGTTCAACGCCCGAACAACAGTACATACAACTTTTCGATGCTGTATGTAACAATAATTTCTGTCTGTGTACCTCACAAATATTAACACAAAACTGACAGTTGCAGACATTTGGAAACAAATTATAGCATCTTCGGACAGGGCGATATATTGGAAAACTCTGTAGTAATAATTTAGTACAATAGATAATAAAAGGAAAGTAAATACGCTAAGTGGTTCATAAACAGGGCAAACATCAACGGACTTAAGATGCAACCTTGTGGAATACCCGTTTCATATTTAAATGATTTTATTTTATTAATTCCGATGCACACTATCACAAACTAGAAAGCTGGTCACGTACAATTTTGTTGAGAGACTTGTCACTTTCTCAGTTACGGTGCTGCCAATATGCGGTATTTCCCAACCAAAAAGTGCTGCCAACCCCCAACCTCTGTTACAATTGGTGCTTACAGGAAATAACAGTAGCCCTATCATTTGGCAATGTTATATTAGAAATTTTCCACCCTTCGCTAGGTACTCTTAGCTTTAAGGTCTTAAATCCTATATGCAAGGCCTATTCTAAATATAATATAAAAAATTTCAGAAAACTTAGCCTTAAGCCCTCCGCTTAACTTTTTAATAAATATTATAACCATGCAATTACTGATTCATCTCTTTTTTTGGCCGTGGCTGTTATTTTTTATAGGAGCCATATGCAGGAAGACAACTTCAATGTGGCTTCTCAAAGGTCTAGAACAATAAGTTTTCTCAATACCTACATGGTTGTTCCCTTGGATCTTTGTCAGATTTTGAAAGAAGGTATAACGGGCGACTGTTCTAGAAAAAAAAAAAAAACACCTCATTAAAACATTCACAAGTAAGACCTCAAGTCCTCCCACTAAGAATGGCAAAAGAAATTCCATTGCAGTCAACTGTCCATTTAATTACATTGTCCATGTTCAAAGTGCATCAACTTTTAATGAGGACCTACTATACAAAGAGGATTTAACTTAGCTCAAAGAAATTCATTTTCGTTGTTATGCACGAAAAATAATTGTCCTCCGGCACTGAATTATTTAGGGCTATGCTTATTCACAAAAACATTCAACAACACCTGCGAAGATGTGAATGCGCTTTGTGAAATGCCCACAACAGCAATCAGATTTTATTGCATTTTTCTGCCCTTTCACCTCTGCCACTGTACACCGCTGGATGATGGCTGGCCAAAATGCCAATACTCTATTGGCAATGACGATGATGTTAAAGCCTAACCCTCACCCCAAGGCCAACAGCCTTGCCACAGAGAATTTCGATTTCGATTTTACCAAAAAAACAGTCTATTTGCACAAACCGAAGACAGGAAAAGTTTTTCCGGCTCCGACCACTTTTTTATGGCGTTGGGAATGATTGCGGTTGAATTCTAGGTACATAGGTACTGGAGTGAATTGAAAATATATATGTGTGCGGCGGCGGCGGCATTAGGCTGACATACCTACCTAGAGGGAGACACATTTTAATAATACATATCCCGTAGACACATAGAAGTTGATTTCGAGTCCTGGTGTCCTTTTGTTATTTTGGTATAAAGTTCGAAAAGGGAGTCCCATTCATCGGTGGTATTATTTTAAGCTCTGTTGGCAGCTGTTTCGGAATTTATGGCAAAAGTTTTCTGATCTTTCGGTGACAAAATATTGTTTTCAAAAGGAAGTTATGACATTTTGTTCAAATGACTTGATTCACTTTCTATTTCTGCACTATCGGCTATCGGTGAGGTGGGTAGGAAGACTATGATATTGGGGACTGTAAGTGGACTGCTGAAACAGGCCGTAGTGACTCACTGCAGTAATAAATAATAAAGATGAAAATTATTTGTGAAAGCAAAATATGTCGGGGCAATCCATTGACATTGCAACGTCAGTAAAAGTAACTGAATCGCACACTGCATCAATTCAAGCTTTAATTGAATTTGATTGGTGAATAAAACAATTCAGCTGAAATTAATTTCCGTCAGTAAATCGAAGTCCAACACATGAAGGGAAGAGATTTCTGTACATATGGTATCATCAACAAGTTTGGCGATTAAATGTGACAGTTTCTGGATAATCCTTCAACACCCAAATTGTTTGCAACTGTTATAAGAGGATTTTTAAAGACTGAAATTGTTAATTAAGGTTGATGTGTTCTCATACTATCATGAATTCTCGTTCTAATTTTTCGTACTGCTCCAGTTACAATTTAAAGGCATGAAAAATGAATATAAAATTTTTGTGTCAAACGGGCTTTATTTATTCACCCACTTATAATTTCACGAAAGCTCCTCTAGTGGTTTTTGCACTTAAACTTTTTTGTAGAAAGCAATTCTTTTGCGAGAACTTATTGTACACTTAATAAGTCAGACAGGTGGCTAAGTTGATGTGCAACTGATCAATTTTTATTGGCCTAAATTAGTCACTTGAATTGTTTCTTTTTTAGTTGATTTCAACACGACGTTTCGTATATGGTATAAGGCTAAAATAACAAAAGTGACGTTACCGACCAATCTTAATTAGCACCAACAAATTTAATGTTTATAGGTACTAGTGTAAGTATTAAGGAAGTAGGCTCCTCCAACCTCCACTATTTAAATGAGCCCTCGATTTGATTCAAATTCAAACAGCCAAGCCTGGTAGAGGTTTTTCTACATTCGGATTACTAAAAATGTAAGGCATTCCAATAAAACTTGCTATACAAAGTGATTGCTTACACGGAGACATTGGCTATTGCGTTAAGGTCAACAATAAGCTCTCAAGACCCCGCAGAAGTGAACCAGTCTACCAGTCCTCTTGTCAAGAAAATACCACAACTCAAACAATCCACCTATAAACCGGGTTGCCAGAATTTGGTTTGCTAAAGCGCCCTAACCTTAAACAAAATTAGCCCAAAATCGTTGCCCAGAAAGAAGGCCAAAAAATCGTCTGCATGTCAAGTTTTAAAAGTGTGTGTTTGTTCGAATTTTTTTTTTCTTTTTTTAGTTTTGTGAAGGAATAAAACGAACAAAAAATAAAACTTGTAAGCGATATGTAGCCTAAAATTGTGTTTTGCCCTCGTTTTTTCATTTCTGTCGTATTTTAAGAAAAAATATATCCCAAAATAAAGTGGAACATGTTTGACATTTTCTAATAAAGCTAGTGTTTAATAAATGTTGCCCAAACCATGCAACAAAAATATTTATGAATACATTAGGTCTGTCCTCTTACAATAATGCATTCAAACACATTACTCAAATTTAGTCAAACTTCGTTAATTTCTGCAAAACTTGTGCATATAGGAACGAAGTTTGACTAATTTGTTCGAATGCATTATCGGAAGGGAACAGACCTATTTATGAACGTAAACTGCAGCTGCCTGAATGGGGTCATCATGCACTGTCAAAAATAAGTTCATAATTGCATTTATAAATTAAAACCATGAATGACAGAAATTAAAACAATATTATATTAATTCCGATTCCATTACCTAGTGTCTCCACGAGCAATATTTCATAGCTTGATATCTGTCAAAATTGATAGAAAGAAAGAACGATAGTATGCAATAAAATGTAGGGTGGGCATTTCATAGCATACTATTTCATTCGTTCAAATGCCGCTGAGCAGAGCATGTCGTTGCATTCTCGCATTAGATGCCTTAATACACCGTCCATTCGCTACTCAGCCATCGTAAAAAAAGGGATACAAGTGTCAAACTGTACAGAAATGACAGCTCATATCATACTATCGATATCATTCTATGAGCTGAGCAATATATTTCAAGAAATTTTTTATATCATACTATTTGTGGTCTCCACTGGCAATTTTCATAGTATGATATATTGCAAGATATGAAATATTGCTCGTGGAGACACTAGGTTACAAAACAAAATTTTGTAGCGTAGGTACTAACTAGGTACATCAATCATAATAAGGAATTTTGTGTCATCATCGAAACATTATTTTTGTTCTTGTTTATTTCTAAATAACAAATATTATTAAATAATTAGGTAATTAATTTGCAAAATGTATACTTAGGTATATTTTCTTTCATGTCATTTTTCTAAAGCGCGACAACAAAACAAAAACACAGTGCACTTGCAGCATGCTGACTGTTTTCTTTTATGAACACAAGTGCTGCCAAACTTCTGCAATGATAATGCAGTTCGTTACAATAGTGGACGCGGAATTCACTGGAATGCAGAATTTTTACATTTATGCGAACATATACATAAATATCGAACTAACTTACAGAAAAGAGAGCTAAAAGTAAAGTAAATCGATCCACTGCGTGAAAGATGGGCCAAAAACTATGAGCTCCGTTGATTGTGGTTTCTTTTCCGACAGGCTTAATCTAGGTGTCTCCATGCTCCATCCTATAGTTAAAATGATAAGAGGTACTAGCCCAGTACTACTAGGTCCTTTTCTTGAACTGTTCTAAGAAAATTGACATCAAAGAGCTCTTTTTTTTCTACCTTTTCAGACCTTTATATGCGTGTGCTTTACCTATCCATGCAACTTCTATATGACCCACCTTTGATGAAGCCTTTAATCTTATTCAATAGATAATAGAGTAGATATCTTCTGATCATTTGTGAATTTTGTTTCAGATATTTGATTCTATCCCGGCTATAGCTGGGTGACCGAGCTTAATAAAAGCATTCAGAAAATCAACTCAGAATCAAAGAACTAGGTATCTCGCAGCTCGACGGGACAAATAGCAAAAATATGGATTCTTATATGCTATATATGTGCTTGTTTGAGAATTTGAAAGAGATTATGTTAAGCCCGTATGATAATAAATTGTTCTCACATTTTTCCCACATTTTTTTAACATTTAGTCATGCTGAAAAGACAGCTGAGTATAAAAGAGACTAAAGGGTAATATAATTTTTTTTTCAAATAAACTTGAAATGTCAAAAAAAAAAGCCAGCTGATAGCTATGTCTATGTCTACGTTAATAAGGTTAAGGTTTTTCGTTGTAATTTCACGTAATACTGCTCCAGTTTAACTTTAAAAGTCTGAAAAATGCAGAAAAAAAAAATCTAGTGTCATACGGACTTATAGTATATTAACACCGCACCTAAATTCATCGTTTCAGCTAAATTCAACATGTCAGGCCAAATGTCAAGCATTTCGACATACATTTTCCGACATTTCCAAATGTTGAATTTCAGCGAAATGTTGAATTCCGTCGCTGCATTTGTAAGTTTGTCAAACACTCAAACCGAACAAACCTCTTTACAAAATCCACACGACATTAAATGACTTCAGCCCGCTGAAAAAAAAAAAAAAAAAACAACAGCTGTAAACAAATCAATCAATCAAAACGAGTCAGAAATTCATATAAGTATTAATATGTCTAAATTAGCACTTAAATTCTTGTTTAAATTAATATACCTACCTAGCTAAAAAAATAAATTCTTAAGGTTCAAATACTTCTTATTTCTAAAAAAAAAAAAAAAATAGTAATAATGGGGACGTTCGGATTCATAGTTTAGTAAGTTGACAGGCTGTCTGACTAGATGTTTTTCAGTTTTAATTGGCCCAGAGTGGTCACGTGATTAGTTTTTACAGTTGACGTTTATGGAGGGGAAGCCGACAAATCTAGTTAAAAAAATCCTGCCTGCATACTCAGTTGACATTTCGAAGAGTCAGATTTAAAATAAACAGAGTGGCCGTGTCAGATTTTGAAGAGTCGAAAAAAGGGCCAATGAGAGAAAAGGGTGCCATTTCTAAGGCTACTCTTCAAATTTCGAATTTTCGCACGATATTTAACAACCATTAGTTCGCATAACAGTGTAATAGAGTGTAATAGTGTTGTGATAGGCAACCGTGTTACATTTTATATGTACTTATTTGAAAATATCAATTTTTGAAAAAATTATGAGGGGTCTTTTCCGAATAAAAAAGGGCAAATCAAACAAAGGCAACGCAATCCGCGAGAATACAAAAACAATTCAAGTTGCTCAGTCAACGCGTTCGGATTCGTAGTCACGACGAATCTAGTTGACGTTTTACATAAACTATGAATCCGATCGTCCCGAATAATAATCAATTCTAACACTAGCTGTCGAAGTTTCAGTGGGAGCGCAAAATTGGATTTCGAATTTTTGTTCCCGAAATGTTGAATTAAGGTGCGGTGTAAATGTACTAAAGGTCAATTTAGAATGCGAGTTTTTTGTTTGTGAATTTTAGTCGCGAGCTGGGACAAAAGCTATCCCGGCGGGATAATAAAAATTCTGTCTGGCAACGCTACTATACGTACACTTTGAATGATTTGTTGTTGATATGTTTGAATTTATTTGATGCTTTTGGGTTTGGAACAGTAGATTTTAATGTATAGAGTTTTCTTAAATAAGCCATAATCTGTAGCTCATTGGAATAGTAAAATATACCTGAGCCTCCTGATTCTTTGACAGCGTTTCCGTTTTCGGCCCTAGCCACTTTCAATGTTGCAAGAAGTCACTTTTTTTTTTTATACAGCAATCTTCGAAAACATTCCACATCTCAAAGCGCTCTTCGTATTGAGAATAGGGCTTGCAGGGAATCTGCGTTAATGAAAAGGGTATTTGACATCAGCGTCGTGATGTCCCACCTTATTGCCATCGGAGTCCTACAAAAATGCATTCTCTTATTTCGGAGTTGAAGAAGCGACTTTGTTTCTGGATGAATGATCATTATTTCGTCGGATGTGACATTGACTTGTTTCATTTCGATTTGATTTGACAATTCTTCAAGTTTCTGAAAGTTTCTATTTATTCCTCGCAGATTTGTGGTTGCTTTTCTAAAATATATTTCTGTTTTTGGCCAGTGCTCCCTCAATTTAGATTACCCCACCTTCACCTCATTTTCGGATTCTTCCACCAAGGCACATCTGCAAACAGCAGAACCATAACGCAAACATTTGGTGCACCTCAAATGTGATACATTATGCTGAGTCCCCTTTACCATACCCCGCAACCAGAATTAAATTCGTTTCTGTTTACTTTTTTCTTTTTGCAACTGAAAAAACAAAAACATTTACATTTCAACCCATTTAAGCAGGTTAACCTCCATGACATGGATCCCACATCTACCTTCCTTCGAAACCATCAACGCACAACAACACTCTGCCCGGAAAGAACGTCAACGTAGACGACATCTGCAGCAGCAGCAACAGCAGCAGGCAGCAGCCCGTAGACCATCATTTAGATACGGTCCATATGTGGCAATGGTAATTTTGGCCACGAGCCGTCATGTAAAGTTATGTGCCCTTCAGACACACGCACGCAGTATGCATACCGCAAATATTATTACCGCATGAGATACACACACACACTCACGCAAAAGTGTCAACATATCCTTAAATGAGAGAATCTGCACTCCTCGGCCTATTTGTTAGCCCGCTCCACAAAACACATTTCAATTTCTGTTGAGGGAGGGCAAGCGAATTATGTCCTCCGTCAAGTAATTTGACCATGCGACGGCCGGCTTGGCTATAATTTAAAAGTCGGTTGATACTTCTTCTCCGACTGGTATTTAATGAAAAGCTTTAGTTTGGAAATTGTATCAATGTTTGCCAACTGTTTGTGGGCCAGAAGGAGAGAGTAGACATTCCGGCTACCCGATTGCATTCGATTGGATGTCTTCTTTCTCGTGGTAAATGAGTTGTACTCCCAGTGTTATTGGTGTTCGAGTATCCTTTTACTTTTTGGTGTATTTTTGAATTTTATATATTTCACTCGTATTGTTATGGTCACGTGTGTGTTGTTGTTTTCAATTGGAAATGCGGAATGGGGATCCATCTGTCGCCCGTTGTACAAGTGAATTATCCTTGCAGGGGCTACACCATTTGCGTGTGTCTTGTTTCGGGACCGGCACATGTTGCGGTTAACTATTTGCTTTGAGGGACAGAAAAAGGATTTTCATTCCGGTCTATTATTTATGCGGCGATGAATACGAAATGAAGACACATAATCAATTTCTCCCCAAAGACAACACCAGCGACACCATCAAGACGTGTGTGCACACAAGTTTCGGCTAATGCTGTGTTTTTGTGGCAACAACTGCGGTTGGAGTGGTTTTTAATTTATTTTCGGACAAGATGTTATCGAGAGTAACTGCTGTTAGAATGCATGAGATGAGTTGGGATAATTATGTGACAACACTACTTTATCTGCAGAATTTCATTAGATGAGTTGTACATTACGTGTGAGTAATTTTAATGGGTGGTTATGGTCAGATAGGTCGTCACTAAAATGCACTCGGTCATGGAGTCTATAACTGCAATGGCCTATGCAACTTTAGCAAACTGTGCGCTGATTGAAAAGAATATCTTACAAAACAGCTTGCGAAGAAGAAAATGTGGTTTTAAACACATTTGGTCTTCCTTTTTGTTTGCAACATCAAGCTCAATTGATGAGTCTGGCGCATGGAGGCATAGAAAAAGACGGTTGTGATCTTATACAATGTACTGCCAATCATCCCCATGATATGTCTACCATTGCTCTGCTGACTTTATCGATTATGTCACAAATCTTTCTATTAATATTCTGTTCCTAAAATATATGGCTTTAATAAGCTGTTTGGCAACTGAACCCAAATCAGTCTACCATATAATCCATTATCAACTGACACTTACCCTACTCTTTGACACAGAATGGTGATTGGATTCACTTTGCAATTTCCAATGAAATATTAATATGTCGACCACAAGATATTATTTAGGAACGGTTCTTTCATGACAGTAATCCAGCTTAAGCCAATGTATGATGGCATTGAAATTTCAGATCGTGACAATAGTATAACTAATAGCTCGTATGCAATATCTGGTTGAATTTAAGTGTAATTTTGTCAATTTTTGACACTAGCTTAATCCCTCGTAAGGCAAGAATGGTTGACACCTAAGAGATCTGCGAGGCTTCGAGGATTGGGAAATTCTACTTATAGACATTGGTTATTTTCAGCTGTGAGTGGATTTTCGTAAATTGTTGACATTAGTTTAAGTCCACGTAATACAACTAAAGTTGACATATAACAAATCTGCTACGTTTTCAGGAGCCTCTATTTCACGACACATGATGGATAGTTAAATTAGCTGAGAGTGGATTTTCGTAAATTGTTGAATCTAGTTTAAGTCCACGTAATGCAACTAAAGTTGACATTTAAGAAATCTCACGACACATTTTTTTAAAGTTAGATCAGCTGTGAGTGAATTTTCGTTAATTGTTGACATTAGCTTAAGCCAACGGAATGCAAATAGCATATTATGCTTGACACTTAACAGATCTGCGTCGGTTTCGGGAGATTTTTCTTCTCACTGATTTTGCTCGCAAAAGATAACAAAAACATAGTTTTTCTTATTAACTGCCAACCAAAATCTGCCTCCCTTCCAAATATTTATTGAATTCAATCCAAGCCTACAATCTAAATGCCTCACATACAGCCAAACTCTTCAAATTGCAACTATCAAAGTACACCCCTTATCCGTCCGGCCAATATTGGCACTTTGCTCCATCGTCATCGTTGGTCCTCACGAAACCCTAAGTATCCATTTACGAAATCACTCCCGCCCACAAAGTCAAACAAAATAGTCAAACTTTCATAAGTCCTTTGCATTCGCAAATGTTCATTTATTTTTCACAAAAAAAAAAATAAATCTAAAAGAACATAATGCGGAGCCCAAAGTGGTTTACATTTTTAAATTTCCCTTTCAACAAAAAGCACACACAAAAACGAAAAAATAAAGAAGGAAAATATAAGCGGAAAAGTTACAACAGGATAATCCCTCGCAAGGATATCCATCGGACAGCGCTTAGGTGAGGGGTGCTGTCATGGACTCTAAGCAAAGCAAACTGTGCGTAGATGTCAGACAAGCGGAATAAAAATATTTGTCCCACTGGATTTCACGGCGTGTCCTCTCTGTTTATCATTTGATTTTTTTTTCGGGGACCTTTCCTTGGCTTTGTGTACTTTTATGTCCTGTTGACAAATATATATTAATTTAACACCATTAAAAAAATATTTGACTTTTGCGTTTCTTTTAACCGCTATTTACTATAGCATTCCAGGCGGGTAAACAGTACTAAATGATTTGTCATCTTTTTTGTTGCGTTTTCAAATTCACTTTAGGGATTACGAGTGCACGCTATGTCGCTCGTGTAAATGGTTTTATGAAATCAATTTTCGCCACACTAATTCACCTGATCTATGAATAGCGATTGCGATTGGTCTCTCTGATGGAAGGTCTATAAAATCGATTACTGTTGCAATTTACATGAATTTCAACTAATTATTCGGATTTATTAATTAACCTCTGTGTGTTCGTCGTGTGACACTGTAGACCACATCATTTTTTTTTTTACCGCCGACCAAAATTACAAACAACTAACCGAATGGAATGGCATTTGAGAACGTGTCCTAACGTTTTGCTGTAACATCATTGTCGTCTAACCACTAATCTATTGGTTGGAGATAAATTTTCTGATTTCGTTGATCCATTTAAAAGCAGACAACTCCAGTGTGGGGTTGGTGGGGGGAATGCTGAATTTAAATTCAGCTGCAATATGGATTTTTGGAAATTGTTGTTAAAGTGACAAGTTAGTACGATTTTTTTTTTTTTTTTTTTTTTACAAGGCGGAATCTTCGTATTCTTAAGCTTATAAGTTAAATTTTAAAGGCCGATGTTGAATGTGAACCACACCTAAACTTCAAGTTTTTCCTGCATTTCATTGGACATTTCTGAATTTCAGACAACTCAATTTGAACCATGGAAAGATATACAATCGAGCAACGCGTTAAAGCTATTCAGGCTTATTATGAAAATGGGCAACAGTGGATGATCAATTTTCGAAGAAAATCATTTTCAGTGATGAGGCACATTTCCACCTCAGTGGATTCGTCAATAAGCAGAATTTCCGCATTTGGGCTAATGATAATCCAAGAGTGATTGTCGAAAAACCCATGCACCCACAAAAAGTGACTGTTTGGTGCGGTTTATGGGCTGGCGGCATCATCGAGCCGTATTTTTTCCAAAATGAGGCCGGTGCGGCAGTTACTGTAAATGGTGTTCGCTATCGTGAGATGATAACGAACTTTTTATGGACCGAATTGGAAGATATGGATGTGGACGATATGTGGTTTCAACAGGACGGTGCCACTTGCCACACAGCTAACGAAACAATGGCTCTTATGCGCGACAAATTCAATGGCCGTGTTATCTCACGTGGTGAAGATGTCAATTGGCCGCCAAGATCATGTGATTTGACACCGTTGGACTTCTTTCATTGGGGTTATTTTATAAGAAAAGGTATACGTCGATAAGCCAGCAACAATTCAATAGCTAAAGGATGAGAAAATTCAGCACATTAACGGCATAGAACCTCAATTATGCCTCAGCGTCATCGAAAATTTGGTCCATCGGATGGAGGTGTGCCGCCGAGGTCGCGGCGGCCATTTGGCCGATATTTTGTTCCATACATAATTGAACCATACAAATATTATCATAATAAAAAGAAATGACAATAGTTTCCTAATTAATTTGTGTTTTATTCAAAATCAGCATCGGCCTTAACCACCCTTTATATAGTTGATTATACCTAGCTTTTATTTGGAAACTGCTAGCTTGACTCAATTGCACTTCTTAGACTCCCCGTTAGGGACATCCATTTAACCTAAGAGACATCCATCACTATTTAAATTGTAACTCAATAAAACGATCAAATCATACCCACCACCGTAGTGATATTAACGACTTCCAATTACACAACTCTCTATCCAACATCTATTCTCAACGAAACTCATCATCATAATTATCATCCTTGAAACTGCTCCCGACAAATCACTGATAATCGATAAATGTAATCAGAGTAAACGCTCGGACGCAAGTTCCCGGTTCCTCCAGTGCAGTTGCCCAGCTAAAATGTCATTTCATATTCAAAACTGGATTCGCAAACAC
This sequence comes from Cheilosia urbana, assembly GCA_946477585.1. Classification (NCBI taxonomy): domain Eukaryota; kingdom Metazoa; phylum Arthropoda; class Insecta; order Diptera; family Syrphidae; genus Cheilosia; species Cheilosia urbana. The sequence goes on along the minus strand of OX297854.1, from coordinate 7,844,768 downwards.
CGCCCGACACACATCCACTCACACTGGTCTGTCTCACACCCCAAAAATCAGAACCAAGTGCGAGCCACCCCAAATTGCTTTGCTGGTGCCATTGCCATCACATCCAAACCAAACAAAATATTTGCATACATTAAGGGAAAGGATGCAGGACACTGACTGCACTGTCTGTATGCCGTGCATTTTCTATATCCAAAATGCAGTTGATTGCTGTTAAAAGCGATTCCCAAACTCTAGCTACCGTCCAGCAAGCCAGACGGACCGCACCCCACCCCCAACCGTATGCAAAGTTACTGATAGCAATTTGCAATTTAATGGTGCAAACAAATTCAATCTCTCGCAGCTGTAAACAAGTCTCACCCCGATAAGGATATGGGAAATTTTCCAGGTGCTGCACTGCACTACCACACCGCACACGGCCACAATCACTGATGTTTTGTTAATAATTCTCACCGATTGTTTGGTGTTTGAGGTGTAGCTGGCGGCAACCGGCGAATGGTAACGACTGCAAATTAATAGCTCATGAGCCCGATGTAAAATTAAAGTTTATTTCGAGATCCTTTGCATTCGATAAAATCTTTTTTTTCTGTTTATTTTTGGATAAACAAAGAGGTCGTCCCGCTGAATTGCTGAACTCTATCGCATGCTCTAATTAACCGCCGGAAGTTCACCGTAAGGTCGACATAAAAGCTCTGACTCGGAGGGTAAACTTTTTCGTGCACAGGTGGAATGATACAAATATAGATCGAGGTTAATTGAAAAATAATTGCGAACTAGAGCTGAAATGAAAAAGAACAAACGAGACCAAAAACTGTCATCCTCTCTGGCATTGTCCTGCTGTGTTGACCGTGTTGACCGACAACTTGCCATGTTAGCTGTAAGGAGTAAGGCACTCAACGAACCGTAATTAATGTAATGATTACAGTTTGAGTTTCCTCAGTTTTCGTGATTATCCTTGAAGATTGTGTATCCTTTGTATTTTGTTGGGTGCTCTTTAAGAGGCGAGTGTCACCGGATTAATTCATCTGTGGCGATTCAAAAACAATTCCATCTCTTGGATGGGTGATTCATTGTTTTTGTTCGTCGGCTTGGTGTGTGTACACTGAGCACATGTTGGTGTAGCGCAAAAAAAATGCAAACAATCCGACCCAGTTATCGGCGGGCGAAAAAAAGGCATTTGCATGAAACCTATCGGTTGAAACACTGGTTGACTGGCTGACTGTTGAATTTGGTGTTTCAATTCGAATTCAGTGGACATGTCAATTGAGATATTGGTAGATATTTGTGCTTTTTTTTATAAAACTGACCAGAATATGGGCTTATGAATATGCAGTGGTGTAGAAGTATCTGTTTTCAGCGTTGACTGCTTGTCCAAAATGTATAATTTAATTTGAAAACCAAAAATTACTTAAATGTTTGCATGGTTGGATTGGGATAAATTGGGTGCAGTCGGCTGTGTAAGTTATTCTTCATGTTGCATGTTATTAGGAATGAATACAAAAATCCGAAATGCAACAAAATCAGAACGCAATAGGTCACCAACATGTGGTGCTGTATTTAGAAAAAAAACGTCTTGTGGCGGCTATTATTTTAAATAAAGTTGAAAAGGGAACATCCTGTTCGTTATGACAAGGCAAAAGGCCTGACTTTTCTTTAAACCACTACAGAACCTCTGATACAATTTCCAAGTTCAACTAAAAATCATATAAATGAAATTGATTGAAGTCCTGTTTGACTTATGTTCCTATTGGCTAAACGTCTTTGAGTGGAAAAATCATGGAAACCAAATTGTGTATTCTGGAGCAAATTGTACTGGTCAACAGAGAATACTTAGGGTGGTTACCTTCGGGACGCCTTAGAGTCGTTTTGTCCCTTTTTTGAACGGCTGAACTCCAGGACTAATCTTTTTGAAAAATATAGAAATCGGACTCCTTTCAAAAGTGTACGGCGTTTTTTGAAATTATTTCAGCATATTTAGTAGAATTCGTTCAAATCTTTCTGAAGAGGTATAACACTGCATGGCCTCGCCATGCTCTCTACATTGTTTCCGAGCAATTTTAAAACACTTCTCAGAATTTCGACTGGGTGAGTCAATAAGCACTTTATTTCCAATAAAAGAGATTTGACCGTTTTCTCAACGGCATATTTGTTTAAAATCAACAGTCTAGCTAAAAAAAAAGCGGTGAACATTGTCAATGTGAAACAATAAATCAAATAAATCTATTTACCTAAAACACCAATGTAAGAAAATTAAATTCAACGGCGTAAGTACTAAAGTTCCACTTCCTTACTGTAGGTATCCACGTAGGTACATACTATAACAACCATTAAAACAAAAACCTTGACCTCAATTTCTATATACACCACCATACGTCCATCAGCCACCTGCGCATTTCCTCAGAAACACATTGTCGCTGTTGATTACATACACATTCACGTCGCATACTTCTCTTTAGTTTCACTAAATTTGGAGAAAACACCACGCAGTTTTTTTCTTCATATGAACATGCTTGTGCGATGTGCGCCACCCAACCACCTCGAAGCAGAACAACGATCAAGAACCGCGGCTGCTGATAATGTTCGATTTGAGAAAATATTTTTTTTTTCATGTTAGATTTTAGGTTGTAGCTTAGCTTCTAGAGGACATAGAAAGCTGATTGATGGCTTGAAATAACTATAAAAGTGTTGGCTCTCCTAAGTATTTTGTATTGTTTGCATTGATTAAGAATTGTTTGAGTAATGGCGAGTAAAAAGCAGTAAAGTCAGAAAAAAACACATTTTGGTCAAAAACGCTCCAAAAAATAGGCATGGCAATGAAAGGAATAGTCTATGTCCTTCTCAGAATCTTTAGGAACATTTCAAAAAAAGTTTCATCGAAGTCTGTGAATCTTTAGGAACATTTCAAAAAAAATTTCATCGAAGTCTGTGCGGTAGTTTTCACGCCATTAGGTAACAAAGAAAATGTCTACAGTGTGAGAAGCTAGCTCTAGGGTCCCTCCGGGCCTGTTGCGCCAACTATATTTTTTTTAATCATAACATAAAAAATTAAACGCATAACCTATAAAAAAAAAAATAAACAAAAATAATTCTTATTTAAAAAAAATTAAATCATTTAAATCTTCTATTTTAGAGTGATAATCTTTTGAAAAGAGTTCTTAATTTTAAAACAAAATAATAAAATGAGTTTATAATATACTTACTTACTTTTTTTTTATTTAACAACAAATTCTTTCATGCAAAAAAAAAAAAAATAAAATAAAAATAAAAAACGCAGCCGAAGCTAAGTAATGAACAAAAAACAAACAAAAAACGGCTTTCAATATCATTCCACTCACTGGAATGGGAAGCTGGAATTATTTTTTAAAGAATGACCCATAAAATGTTCGCAAAATAGGCAGAGTTTGAAGGTGGAAACATATTCTTTAAAACCGAGGTTACATATCAAATTCAGATTTGACTGAAAAAAAACAGTCAAAAAACTAAAATCCAGTCAAAAAGAACAGTCAACGATATACAAATAAATCAAAGAATAACAAAAATCATAAATAAAACTTAACTTAAGCTAAAAAAGCGGGATCCGGTCGAAATTCTGCTTCCAAAATTCTGTCTCCTCACACAAAGTTTCTGCTTAGCGAAATTCTGCTTTTTTTAATCCTGCTTTACAAAATTCTGCTTTTGAAATTTTAAGCAATAAAATTCTGCCTATTCTGCTTTATAGAAAAATACGATTATGAACAAAAAACTATTTTTTTTTATATGTGATATATTTTGCATTTCCAGGTTTTAATAATATATTACAGGTAAATAAATTATAAGAAAAAAATCCAGAAGAAGCAAATTATTTCACATTAGAAATTACCAAAAAATTAAGAAACCAAATAAAGCTAGAGAGAGCTATATTTTTCGATATTCGTTTAAGAAAACCAATATGGCTAAGATCTACTCTCTTTTTTAGAATTCTTCTTATTTGTTTGTTTTTAAAAATAAATTTCCTATAATTGAGAGGATTGTCGTTACAAAATTCTGCAAATGCACTTTTGAACACTTTCCAAACCGTTTTTTATAGTTGGCAGCATTTTTTAAGGCAGAATTTTGAAACGCAGAATTTTGAAAAGCAGAATTTTGAAAACAAAATTTTGTAATTTGTAAAATTTTGCTTTGTAAAATTTTGAAAACAAAATTGTGTAAGCAGAATTTTGTAAAAAGAATATTGACCCGTCCAGAATTTTGACCCCAACATTTTATTATTTCATTTACTGTTCTTACTCGCACATATTAAAGTGAGTAATATTAAAATTATTAACAATAAAAGTTTAATTCATTAAATTAGTTCAACTCATAAATTAACTTTACATAGTAATTTCTCTGAGTGCTTCAATCGCCTCCTCATCATCTTCATCATTTGCATCTCTGACGGATATTCTATTGCTGCTTTTGAAATATTAGAACCACCTATTTTTTTAACTTCGGACGGTATATCAAAGCTGGAGCAGCATTAAAGTTACCAAAGGCGAGTAGGTAGTTGTGTCAATGCAAATGTATAAAATTGTTGATTGCATTAATGGGTTATGTTGTCAAGCTCGGAGCAAAAATGTAAAATTCAAGCAAATTTTGTTTTTTCTTTTTAATCTCTTTATTTTAAAATGTATAGGCACTGATTGAAAAAAATGACACGAAACATTAAAAAACATTCAAACAAAAATCATATCAAGCTAAAAAGCCAGTCGGCTGGATAGTACAAAACCTTTCAGTTAAATGTGTGGCAATCCTGTCAGATCTGACGGAAAAACAGTCAAAATGGCAATGCTGGAAATTAGTAGAGCCCTTGGAGCGTATTTAGGAGGTACCGAGAGCCTCTATAATAACCCTCAACACTCAGTGAATTTAGTTTTCAAAATCGAGATTGAAATCAAGATCGAAATTATTCCCTTTCCACTCAAAACATTAAATGGAAATTCCTTCTTGTGTTCCTCACCTATGTCCTGCGCATTCCTGGGCCTCAACCAACATTACATTAAACACTTACTTATGACAACCCCAAAAACCCTTTAAACACATTAAAAGGCAGCTTTAAGACTTTTGAAAATTTATGCATTTTCTGCATCCAAACCACTATCACCGGGGTAAACGCTTCAGTGAAATAAATTTCCTTTGTGAGTGCAGGTGTTCTCTGGAGTCTAGCCAAAGTCTACATAAAATGTTCTTGAGCAGAAAATAAAATAAAACAGAAAACTCCCTATGCACTCCATGAAAACCGAATGAATATTCCAAGACGTTTCGCTCGACTCCTACGTCCCAATGTTGGCCTTAGTCTTGCAGTCGATGTGCGAAGTTACTTCATCCTTTCTAGGTTAAGCTAATATCCCTTTGCGAAATGTAAAATCAATTGTTATCGTCTGAACGCTGAAGCCAACAAAAGAGCAAGTGCCACCCACGAAATCCGTCAAAGAGACATTTTGCATTTCCGCCAGGATATCATTGAATTTGAACTCATAATTAATTTAGACGCGCGCTGTGCCGTTTGATTTGGCTTACATCAAACTGTTCGTACAATAACCTCTCTCGCTCGCTATGGCTCATTCAAGTTAGGCCGTCATTATGTCTGCCGCAATGTCAAATCATCGTAAAAAGGGTGTTGCGCTGCCTTTTGTACATTGAAGTGAACTTATTACCCTCAACCAATAATGGATGGATGACTTTGGAATGCCATTGACCTCTGTCTTTGTTTTCGTGTGTAGGCAGACTTTTTGTTTGTCTTACTGGTATTATGATATCGTGGTGTCGTGGGATTATTTTGCTATTGTTGTTTACATCTTATGAGGTAGATACGAGCTGATAACGAGAATGCTTTTGTGCTTAAACAAAGGCTGCTGCACGTCCTCTTGATTTCTGGAGTTTGAAGATGAGCTAAACGGGTAGACTTGTTTGGTCTTTTGCTTTGAACTTGTAGTTATTTGTTGACGTCTACCGCTGGATGATGAGACTGTAACTGAGTTCAATGGCATTAAATATGTGATACCAAGGTGAGGGGAAAATGCAGCTGTCTGCTGACTTTACCCAGACTGACTGACAAAATACGTTACAATGGTAATTAAATTTGTAGAGGATTCTTATTTCCGAGGTACCTACGGAACTTTGAAACTTAATGAAGCACATGCAAAGCGTGGTAGTGGTAGATTCGGCTATTTGCTATCACCATTCAAAAGCAGTCATCTTTACTTTTATAGGACTTTGCAATTGCGATCTTTTGGTTCCAGTTTTTAGTGCAAGCGTTATCAAGGAAAAAGCAGCAAAAGCTATTGAAATTTTAGGACCTGTAGACTTGTTCCTTCGTTGGTTTAAAGCTCTTTCAGTTCGCTTAAAAAATTGTCTAAAATTGTCTAAAAAATTCAATAGACTTCTTATAGCTTTTGAGTCGCTTAGAAGAGTCTTACTTTGAAACTAGTGACGAGACTGATAACTTGTTGGTTGTCGCCACGGTCGCAATAAGCCTGGTCTTGTATTTGTCGGTGCAGGAAAATAAGTACCATAAAGCATAGTCCTCTCAACGAGAAATACGAAATGAACTCAGTTGTCATACAAGGTACACGCTGTCCTTCCGATACTCGATATAGAAGTAGGATTAATAAAAAGGTACCGGCTTAAGAGCATCCACTCAAAACTACTTGCTACTTATTAGGAGTGCCAACCTTTTGTAGAAGAGTCCCAGCGGAGTCACTAAGGTTGTGTATTACAAAGATTGCACATTTTGTTGAGAACAACCTTAACATTGCTTCTGTTTCTTCTGTTCTGTCAGCGCAACCATCTGCAAATGACCAAAAAATTACCGGCTTTAAGTGTAAACATTTTTTAAAATAGGTGGGGGCTTTTGTCCTAAGAAATGCTTCAACTATTCCAAAGATGGGCTCCAAAATACTGTAAAACTAGATGAAAAGGCTCTAAATTTTTTTTTCAATATAGCAGTTTAATAAGCCACCAAAATCGGTTTAATATGTATCGCCTTAAAATTGGGATTTAAAATTGTCCTTTAAGCAGCGCGCTTTGTGTTTCGTTTATTTTAGCATTATTCTGCAATAGCGGTTCAACATTTAACTGCCAAAGTAAACTAATACCAAAAGTCAGTTCTTGCATTAATTAACACAATTCCAATTTAAATGTTGGTTAGTAATTGTTAAAACTGTCTTTAAAACCCATCCGATCATCGATCTTCAAAGACCTCTGCTTTTTTATTCTGCAAGGCCCTCAAAGTTTGGAGCGATTTTTTAAACATTTTGAAGGACTTTTAAGGGTGACAGTTTAAAAAAATCGCTATATTATCGCCTTTTCCAAAATCCCCTATTGGACATAATCCCTCACTGTCGCGCGACAGAGTTAAGAACACCAAATCTTAAAATGGGAGATTTTGTCCCTCGGGGATTTTCTCTCAGGGTATTTTAGAGTAAAGGATTCCAGCACAGGGGATTATGAAACAGGGCATTTAGGAAAGGGAATTTTTAAAAAGAGATTTTGCAAAACAAGATTTCATTACTAGTCCAGTTTAAAATATTTAACGGGTGATCTTTAAAGCTAGTTCAAGGTTCCGGTATTTTCAAATGTTTGTGGGCTGTCCTGAGTACTATTTAAAGAACATTTTGTAAAGTAAAATGTAAAATAAAGTTTTTGGCGATCTTTAGAGCATAATTGCATGCGTTAATAATTTTGAAGCCCTTTTTATTTTACGAGCGATCCGTCGGCCGCTTTAAATAAATTTTCCAAGAAATCTGATAAGTGTCTGCCTTTAAGATTCTATGAGTGAAGTTCAAGATAATTTATGTAAATTTTGCAGCAATTTAAGTATGCCAAAAGTTGTTTGTAAGCTTGTTAGACCTACCTTAAGGCACTTTTAATTGAAAATACGTTGTACTGCTTTTGGGAAAACAAAATCTGTTTTTAGAGTTGATCGCCTTCAAAATTTTAAGGGATCAATGCTGCTACGTGAGCTTTGGAATATTTTATGAGCTTTGCAAAGCCTTTAGGCTTTTGGAGTGCGATTTTAAGACTAAATCTGAAACAATTCCAGAATATTTTTTTGGAAAACTCAACTGATTTATTTGCGTTTTCTAAATTGTATGATCTAGACGTCTAGATCATCAGATCTACATGACCTTTTATGCGCGCCTGGCAACCGGGTTATAATATTTAGTTTAATTTTAATTTTTAATTTAATTCTTTATTTAAAATGACAGAGCTAACATAACATACTGTGGAAATTTGATTTTTTTTCGTTAAGTTTTAAGTTTTATGTTTTTTGTTCTTAAGAACATCTCCTCATAGTTTGTTCATGTTCTCAGTGGTCTCTTATAGATTTGGCTCAGTATCTTCTCGGAACCTATTCACCAAAAGCAGTTTACGGTCTTTTCTTACTATTCTTGCAGCCAAATTCGAATGTTTGGGCTGTTAGTCCTAATTTTTTTTAGGGCTTCATTTTTTTATGTCTAAGGTTTAGTGAAATGAATTACGAAACTCAAGGCTTTCAATTCATTGAATTGTTTATTCCAAGTCTTATAAACAAAGAGAAGTCTTGACTTACGCATAGGCAGTGGTATAAGAAAGAAGAACGCTCCGGAAATTGCCATCCAAGAACAAGGTCACTCAATTGACATGTCAATCATCGAAGAGTGTGCCAACATTTGAGCTAGATTTACTAATAACAGCACTGCCAGAACTAGATTTAACTTTAATAACCTACAATTTTAACTTCTTTCAGTATCACTGCAATAGTACATAATTTAAAAGTCTATTTAGGGACCCCTACGGAATCTGTAGGAACTTCAGTTCACATTGGTGCAGTCTTACTTAAGCTCTGCCGCACTTAAGAAGTTATTGCAGCATCTCTCTCTTACACCAATCAAATAAATCCAAACGAAAGGGGCCCTTAAATCGTATCCCCAGTTTCTATACACTTAAAGCCACATCTGAATTTGCCATTCCTTAGCAGTCCATTTGGTCCAAAGTTAGCTAAACTAAACTCCTAAACAATACCCACACCACATCCTGTACATTCTCCACCAAAAGGCCCTCAATCAAAGTTTTAGTCTACCCAAAAAAACAAAAAAACAAAAAAAACTCGAGTACACAGTAAATAATAACTTCATTTGCAAATCGGACTATAATCGCAGCTAAAAGCAGCTTAGGGACCTTTCACAAACCGCTCGCTCCGTCTCATAACCAAACTTTGAACATTTATCAATGGGATAACGGACTGCAGTTTCACTCCGAAGCACTTTCCTCCTCCACATCCAACTCCATTGCCAGCTCAACTCTTCTTCCTTCTCGACTAAGGATTCAGCATTCCGTTTCGAGTGCAGCTCGTATTAATATCATATTATTCATTCATACGGAACAGCATACTCCAACTCCTGCATTCCCATTCCCACACATTTGCTGTATATGGAAAAGACTAACAGAGCAACATCCTTCGTGCCACTAAGCGGTGTGTGCTGCGCAAATGGGAGTGTGCGGGTGTTTACAGCGAAAATCCCGTATGTAAATGCGATTAGTAGTATTCAAGGATAATAATGCGGTGCATGGTATGAAAACTGCCATAAATCCACACACTACACCCGGGATCCTTTGGCGCATCGTAACGACACATGCTTTTCGGGCTGGTTAAGTGTATTTAAAATGCTTACCTACCAGAGAGACAGAGGAGAGTTAGTTTTTTTGCCCACTTTCAGAAGACATCATTGGCAAACTGGTTACAATTTAATCCTTAAAGCGGAAATGAAAATATTTCCCCATTGCTGGGCAGATGTTTAGTCCTTTAAATGCGGTTACTTGCCAGTGTCTCTCAACAGGAATCGATTTGATTTTCAATTCAATTCAATTCAATTCCAACGGACCAGTTATGTCCTGTGCTGGTGGTTATTTCGTCGGCATTACTCCGTCAAAGGACGGAAATTTCGCAATCAATTCATTTTTGTTGTTCGGGTTGTTATCTGCATTCGGTTCGGTTGTGTTGTGTGTTTCGGGCTAAAAACTTTTCCCTGCTTACGTCTAATTAATACAAATGGCCAGGATGGTTGTTGGCTGGAAGATTTTCCTACTTTTCCTTCGAAACAATCGAGAAAAGTTTTCCCATTTGAAAGTTTTTCATTCATGCTGGCAGAAGGCGGTGGGAAAACGACAAGGAAAACAGAGTTTTTTTTTTCAATGCGTATGTTTTTCAGTTGTTTTATTTGTTTTTTTTCTGGCTTGTTTTGAGAAAATCAGGAAACAGTTTGTGGCGTTGGTTGGCTTTCGGTAAATTTTGCATTTTAATGAAAATGTACTGCAATGGTCGGTGAACACGAATGTAATGGCCATCGAAATTATAACAAAGGGCCGGCCGGCAAACTTATTGCCCATGCAAAGTGGACAGATAAATTGTGATTAAACTCTGGAGGTATAGTCCGAAAATTTAATGCGAAACAGTAGTATCAAATTTTTGTTTTCTAACTTTGCAGCAGAAATACAAAAAATACATCCTGCGCACCAAGGTTGAGTAGCCATTACCTAACTATTGCTAGGCTCGATTGAATATTCAACAGGATCGTCCTGCCTCGAAAATAGCGACAAAACTAAAACTAATTTCCACCAACCATACATGTGTGTTAAACTTTTATTAATGCCACACTCCCTTGGGCCATCGAACGGTACGGCGCCAGAAACTATCTCCCTCCCCCCCCCAAAATAGAATCTCCTTTCCGCTTTGCCAACTAATATTGCAAGACGCTTCGGCCGGAGTTGCCGCATTAAAGTCTTCGGTTGCGTTGCCTGTTCAAAAATTCAGAACGCTATTAATATTCTGACCAGGTTCACATGAGTGTCTGTCTGTGGCTTTGTAGTGAGCGGCACTATCTTTCAGGGACAATCAACATACCATCCGGTGTACCATAAAATTTTCTAATTATCCACACTCCCTGCTGCCGTATGTCGCTATATACTTCCACCATATACGGCCGCAGAAAATTAGCTTTTCCGCTGGAAGCACTCTCCCAAGGACATGGATGGGTAAATTAGGGCTGCTTTGTCACCGGTCCTTTCCTTTTTACTCATTACTCGGCTCATAATGCCGAAACATTCTCAATGCCACGTGTGATGGCGATGAGTGCGGCACCATATCCGTCCCGAACGGTGGCAACTTGGAAGTTTTATGACATTTGCATCCCTACCGGAAGGGGAGAGACTCCTTCAAATGTTTATTAATATTAATCACAGTTCCAGCCGAGATCACCGGGCTGCCTACACTCACTAATCGGGTTAACGCGCGATGAAATGTATTAAGGGATCCAAAGGTGAGAAGTGATTCGCGTTGTATGGCCTTGGATTAGACATTAGACAAAGGGTTGGCCTATATGTAGGCTGGTTAATTAAATGTTTCCACTTGAAATTGCTGGGTGTATAGCGCGAGGTAAATTAAAAGTAACCTACGTGTAACGCGTATGAAAATTAATTGAAAAGTGTTATCGGACTTCCTGGTTGAGGATCTCAGGCGGGGATGCGTGCCTGAATGACATTTTGTAGAAGCTTATCCCCAAGTTCAAACTCGGGACGGATATGAAAGAGAGAATAAACAATAATTATTGCCTGTGGTTTTGCACGAATGGTTGTGGGCCACTCGAAGGACGTACAGCAACAGTTGCACAGGAGTGTCCTATTTATGTGAATGCTGAATGCATGTGCATTACAGTTATTATTAAATGCATGGAGAAGTACTAGATGGAGTCGTGTATTTTCAAAGGATTTGTCCATTGATTAGAACTGTTTCATGAATCAACAGTAATGGAGTAAACAAAAAAATTAAAATGTACGACGGGTGAGAAAAGCGGGCTCTTAAATGGTTTACAAAGGGTTGGCTAAGGTACCTGTCCTCACTTCCAATAATAGTCGAAATAAAACCCACGTTATAACTTGGTTTTAAATTTAATGCCACCACCTTAGTATGGAGTCTCAATCCTCTCCCATCTCCCATTTCATATTAGAAGAAATATTCGCAGGATATTCATATTTTTGATACTCATATCTAGAAATTTTTAAAGATGTTGGGCTTATAAGAAAAACAAAATAAAGCCCCAGCAAATCCTTTTGAAGATTATGATGACGAATAGTTTTACTAGCTACAGATTCAATAAAAAAAAATTATTCCTGCACTTTTAATTTTTTTTTGTATTTCTTTCTTGCTGTCATTTCATTAAAATTTGTTTAAACTGCATTTACACTATCACGCACGTGCAGTTTTGCAGGAGACGGGACAGAGATATCCGTTTATAAATGCTAATAAAAGCGTAAGAATGAGATCACAAATAAGACGCCTAGGTTAGGTTAGGTAAGGTGGCTGTCTAGAAAGACACACTTAGGCCGCATAAAATTTCGGCCCTTTGTGAAACCACATGAATTAAGGGAATGGGGGGGGGGGGGATAAGGCCAGAGTGTTCTAGGCCGGACATACTAGTGGGCGTATTGCTATCTTTGTGCCTGTGACTTTTGTCTTCTTTGTCTAAAAAACAATTCTTACGTCTCGTGTAGAGAGTTGGGGCAGTTTGACCTCGGATAGGGGAGGGGTGACCGAAACAGTCGTCCCCTCGCCTGTAATCCTCAGACAACTCCTTGAAGGGAGAGATTGGGGATAACTAACTGGACGATATGTCTTCGGATACAAGCGCCGGGTAAACCGAAGCAGTGTACCCTTCCCCTGTAATCCTATAACGTCTCGTCATGTTGGCAATTCTTACGTCTCGTGTAGAGAGTAGATACTCATTTGAAATGAATATGTTTATTAGTTTCAGCAAATTTAACCAGAAATTCATCAATCATTTTTATGAAATAAATGAATAATTGTCCATTCATCACTTCCGGAAGCCATTTTGTTTAACAGGTACACGGAATTTCGTTAACCAACGATATAAAAAAATATCAACATGCGGATCTTTCCCATAATTCCTACCATGTAAACAAGATGGGAACAAAATACGTGCCACGTTTTCTTGCGTGTTGGGTAATGCTGTCCCTTTCAGTCAGACGGCTATTTAGTATTGGGCATCCCTTTAATTTTCCGTGTTGGGAATGTGTGATGGTGCAAATGCAGCATTAAAGAGAATTCTCCGAACTGTTTTTAGTTTCTCAAACTGATGCACTAGATACCATCTCCCACCAGCAGGACCACTCTTCTCCCATCAAATTAGTAATCACAATTTCAAGAGTGCCACTGCATAGCAAACAAACAGACAAAATCCTGGTCAACCAGTTCAGCATGCCCCATAAGTCAAGCTGCGCAATCATCTGCATTCCAGTGTAATTTTTCTGCAGAATTCCAAAGCGTTTCCATCGCGAGTAGTCTGAATCTCCAGTTTAACTCTATCCACTGCCACATTATATCCGCGCAGTGAAAGGATAATTTGACAGGCAGTAAAATTTATTTGGAATTCTTTGGCGCACTCCTGTCAGTCGCCAAACACCCACCCACCCGCCTTTAGTCCTCATTTAGTAAGACGCGATATTTTTAATTATAAAAACATTTTTCTTTTTCGCGCTGCTGGTACGGATTTTTCTGTTCGCCTTCTTCTCAAAAAATGGCAGTTCCCTGTCTTGATGGGACTTTAATTACACGCCGATTGAATGACACAGGAGATTAATTAAACAGAGCGCATGTAATTTGCCTGCGAGAAAATGATTGTGAGGGAATTTTCCCATGAATATCCCTTCTGCCTTCGCATGTTTCTAAGATGAGCGCTTTCCATGTCTAATTGCATTGCATTCCTCTGTCAGTTTAATGAGAAATGGCGGTACATCTGGGACGGGGACGGTCGGCAGTCAGAGAAATCAATTCCCCATCATTGTCACTCATAAAGTAAGCACTTAATGGGTGTCCTCATCTTCAACCACAAGGGCTGCGTGCCAAGAGACAGTGGCATCCGAATTTACATGAAAGTCCCACCGCTGGCAGCAAATAACGTTAAACTTCATCAGTAACACCTGCAAAAGCGCAAAACCGAATGTAAACTCCGAGATAAACTTTGCATCCTTGTATCCGGACATCCAGCCACCCTCACCACGCACTGGTATCTCTCTGGTCTAATGGAGGGTTACATGGTCGAGAAGATGTGTTTGGCAAATTCCTAAATATGCAGCCCACCACACTTCCATTAAACAAATTCAGTCTGCAGCCCGAACAAATCTTATGCCGGCACAACAAAGGACACAGCAAAGTTTACGTTAACGAAATTTGCTGTGTGGTTAACCTATGGCAAGTGCATCTGTTGCATGCGATATGAGTCCCTAAAATCCCTGTGACATTCATTCATTCGGTTGTTCTTCGAGCGTGGTTATCGGTAGGGGGTGGCCCAGCGGCGGACATTCGAAAAGGGCCGGCTGCTTTCGCTCTGTCTCTCCTGGCTGCGGTGTGGTCATGTGATGGGTGCGCCTGGGGCATATGCAAAGTACCTTCTCTATGGTGATTATCATCAATGATCGATAGATCGGGGTTTGTTAAGCAGCATTAAACACTTCCTACGTTGGCCCGGTGGCAGTCCATAAATCCATTCGTCGGCACAGTGCAATCGAAATGGCCCGGCGCGCCGACAAACGGAACACTACTACTTGAGATATTATGTCCTGACAAGACGAAGAATTGTGCGCTTGTAGCGGCCGGCCAGAACGAATGAATGCATGTGCGGTATTTCTGGGAAATTTCCTGATGCACCGGCCGAGATAAGGTGCCACACAAAATATGGCCCTGGCCGATGCGAGTGCGATTGGGAGGCAGTCCGACGCAGGTCTCGGGAAGGCATTGAAAGGAGCTGCACAGTTGTAAGTCAATAAATCGCGCGATGAATGGCCGGGGGTAGAGCGTAAAACACCAGCATGTGAAGGTACCACGTGAACAGGCGGTTTATCATCCTGGATATTTCCTGAATGCACACTTTTTTCTATGCAAACCTCCGGTTTCTTCGGAGTACCTTGCGGAATGCCTTTTTAGCCTGCATGGTGGACTTTTTGCCCAGGAATGAGCGGCTTGCGTGATTCACAGCAATTAGCTTCGAGTGTGAATAGGTGAGGGGTGAGTTTGTGTCTGTTTCAACTGACAGCAGGACATGCAATAAAAATTGGCCGGTGGAATTTTAGAACAGCTCTTAATTGCCGGTGAGATGTTGGATTTATTGGGCTCTGATCTAAGGGTTGGGGGCATACTCCTCCCTTTCATATGGAAGGAAAAAATATCCACGACCAAATAATATGCCTAGAATACTACCTCCATAAGAGGATATCATGCGCCCATTCCCATTCAATACTTTGGCAGAGACTTTCGCAAACATTTTCACTGCAACTCGCGTTCAAAGTTATCTGTTTAGTGGCCAACAGATGCGATGCAATTAATATCCTTCGTTGGTACAATTAATTTGCACGCCCAACATCGCTGCATAATGTATTGTATTCCAATTCATCCCACATCATAAACCATTCACAGTAAATTTATTGTAATATCCTCTCATTTTAACGACCACACAATACGCCGCAGGACAACAAAATCAGCATCGCGCCCTGCTGCTTCAGCAGCACAACCCAGTTTTCCATTTCGGTGCCTTCGTCTAAGGCTTATAAATTTTCTATTAATTTTTTGTCGTTTTTGCCTGTCGCTGTCGACAATCTTTTGTGAACTCAATTCCCACCTCAATAAGGACACACAACACAACATCAGTAAGCAGTAACTGAAACTACCGTTAATTAGGTACAGGGATTTCTGCTAATGGCATACACCGGGTGCTCTCTTCATTCTGACAAAAAAAGAAAGCAAACTCTAAAAGTTTTTGTTTAAATAGAAAATAAATGCACAAACCGAAAAACCGAACTACCAGAAAAATGAGAAAAACAAGAGACACTCTCCCAGTGAGAGAGAGGGAGAAAGTTCAGCGATGTAGCGTGCTCGCAGAGGCTCATAACAAAGGCCTGTCAACTGTGGCGTATACGTAACCTTCGAGATCTTTTTTTTTCCCTGTATTTTCTGCGGAGTGAGTTCAGATTGTGGTTATGCTTCATTGTGCATCGAGCACAAAACAGCACCAAAATAACACCGTTAAGGCCAACTGTAGAAAGTGAGAGAGAGAGAGAAAGATGGCGGAGTCACCACTGTTAGTGCAACAAAGCAAACTTTTGGTGGCGGTTTTGTGTGGTATAGTACAAAGTAGATGAAGTAGCGGTATACGGTTGCCTGATTGTGCTGATAAAGTTGTTCAATGATTAAGTTTTTGGGGCGGATGTTTGCCATCTTTGTTGGTGGGTTAGTTTTTTCTCAAAATATTTTAGAAAGTTCGAGGTAATTCAGCAATTCTGTTTGGAGTTAGTTTTGGAAAGTACTGCCCTATATGAATGCGGGCTTTTGTCTTCAGCAGCGGGATGGATTCTTGTGAGGACATTATGCTGAATATTATATGATTTACTCGCAGTCATATATGGATAGGAGGTTGTTGGCTAAATTAAATGGAAGTAGGTAGTAATTTTAAATGGATTCATCAGGAGCAGATAGGCGCTGAGGAGTGCGCTTAAATATAAAAGAATGGGACTGCGCCTAGTGTGAAGCTCTGAACTTACGTTAATTTATTACTATGTTCATTTTCACAAGATCGTCATGTTTTTTTTTTTTTTGCTTGAAATTTTATGAAGAGTTGTGTACTCTAAACAGGTGACAAGGATCACAATTTTTAGCAAAGCGATAGTCTCCGGGATCTGGGAGGTGTAAACGATATTGCTGTGCTTCTGTTAACAAATATAAATACTTGTTACATTGGTATAAGTGCACGTTTGACGGGAGTCTGAAAACCTAATAAGAAATGCGTATTTCAGAAAGCTGAGTACAGAAAAGCCCGGATAATAAAAGACTGGAATGCACTTTTGATGTTTCTTGTGAAATTGAATATAACTCCATGAAGTATGCAACTTTTATGAATTAATTCTTTTGAACATTCAAGTTATAAGTAGTAACTCGTCCTGTCTGTATTTAAAAAAGAAAAAAACTACTACTAGTTGTGATCGAAAATCGACCCAACTTTCTATAAGCAGGTATGTAATACTAAAAAACGTACCCCAATTTTATTTATTTACGTACGCTTCTTTTTTTTATAAATGCAA
Organism: Cheilosia urbana; assembly: GCA_946477585.1. Classification (NCBI taxonomy): domain Eukaryota; kingdom Metazoa; phylum Arthropoda; class Insecta; order Diptera; family Syrphidae; genus Cheilosia; species Cheilosia urbana. The sequence continues at coordinate 7,827,629 of OX297854.1, read as the reverse complement.
AGGCGAAATCTAGATATCGCAAAAATAAGCGCCTTTGAAAATAAGTTTTACGCATGCATTACATCAAAATTTTGAGTAAGAAGCGTGTGTCGAAAAATGTTCTTTCCCATAGTGCAATAATTGGCTCAAAATGATATACTAACTAACAGGACTCTATCTTCAAGCCGGTGAATACCGACCTCACAGCGGGCGCAACGCAATTTGTCTGTCAAACAAACCCGAGAACTTAGAGTTTGAGAAACAAAACATAGTTTGGGAAATTATCTTTAAACAAACTTTAATGAAATGACAGCAAAAAAAAAAAAAACAAAAAATTAAAAATGCAGGAATGGAATGAACAGTTTTTAACTTTTTTTTATTGAATCTTAATCGTGAAATGTAGCGAGCGAAACTTTTCGTCATCAAAATCTTCAAAAGGATTTGCTCGGGTTTTATTTTGTTTTCCTTAAGAGCCTAACATCTTTAAACACTTCGAGATCTTCAAAAATATGAATATCCTGGGAACATTTCTTCAAAAATCTTAAAAAAAAAAATTAAAAATTAAAAATTTTCAATAGAAATGACAAATGGGAGAGGATTGAGAGTCTGTTATAAGGGATAATTATGTACTTTTGGTGGTTTTACTACCATTAAGTTGTAACGAAAAAAAGGGTTTTATGAAGACTGTAAATAGAAAAATACTAATACGGACATTGTCACGTACTAAAATAAGTTTAAAGTGGGCTTTATCCGACTATAATTTTGCGCCATAGTTATTTTTATTTTTTAAAAATTAATAAATTACAGTTTAATTTGATTTTGCAGCACTAGCTACCATGGCCTTCGGCTATAAAATCATTGAAGCGAGGTGGTTGGTCAACCCCTCGCAGATTATGTCACTGAAAGAAAATTAGACAATTGCTTATTTTAAGGGGAAAGAAAAATGTATTCCTTAATGAGTAAATGAGGGGTTCTTTTAGAAATAGGTTTTAATTTAATATGGCGGCGACAAATTAACCTACACCAAAATGCTTTTAATTAACTGATAAAAGCATTTTTAATGGGGAAACTTTAACTTAATTTTACCAGCCCTAATGGTGACCTATATTCACGGAAGATTTTTTGTTAATGCACATCTGCGGCACAGTACCTTTCGAATGATATAGGTTGCATTCTACTCATTTCACATCTATATAAATAAAACAAAGTCGGGTCAGTTACATCATTTCTAACTTAGGAACGGCTGGACCTATTTTGATGATCTTTGATTTGTAGGATTCGTCTCCGCCTCGAGCAGAATAACTATTAAAACATTGGAAAGATTCACGTTAACAACAAGTTAAGAAAGTTTGTATGTTTGAATCGCACTTTGAAAAAAATAAACTGGAGAAAAAAACGGGGAGTGTCACTTCAAATAAATAAAACTAAACTAAATATTTAAAATTTCCAAGGTATAATGGAAAAACATTCACGGTGAAGGCAAGAGAGTACAGTCGGACAATTTGTCCCTGTGTGCTTTTTTTCAGTTATCCGAAGTCCGTTTAAATGAAAAACGGGTTCGACTGTATATAGTTGGATTGTGTCGTACTGCCCTTTTTGCCGAAAGTCTTGCAGACTCATATCAATGGTGAGGTATGTTGGTCAATCAAATATAACAAATCTGTGTAAAACTACGTGACTAAAGGCAGTGATATGGCGGTGTTCGAGATTCAGGCTCCCGGTAAGTATGTTCAGAGCTTGCCGTCACACAATTTGAAACTCAAAGTCAGCTTAGTTACAATTTTGCTGAACCGAAACTTTGTATGGATGCGTTTGATTGTGAAGAATCTCAAATCAAATGCCAATAAATTATTAAGAACGACTTGCCATTCGTATTTAGGCTTCCTCAATGTCACAATAATAAGTCACAAGGGCAATAGCTGTATCTTTTTTCAATCTTGAACTCCCATGTTTCTTAAATAGATAGTCAATTGTATGTGGCGCGCCACGTGTCGGCAAAGATCCTGCTTTGAACGTGTTTGCGCTATATAATAGAATGAAAATGTTGTGTTTGTGTACCAAAGTTACATTTTTAAGACCGAGCTGATAACGTAAACCATTTCCTATGAATTTAATTAGGGGAAAAGTCCAGTGGACCTCTAAGCGATATGAAACAAATGTGAAAAAAATTCTTTGAATTCTAAACGGACCATGGAGAATATTATGAAAAAACCCATCAGTCCAAACATAGGGTCAAGCCCTACCTGCAGTAGAATAGCTCGAAATTCAATGTAACTAACAGGGAGGCGTAAGTCAGTAAAACAGCGTTATATGATGGACTAGTGATGCAATAAATTATCCAGCAATTTTGATTGCCCTTTTTTTCCTAACGATTAAGACACTCCACAAATAGGTTATGATACCTATTAACGTCTGCGAATATTTAATTCTTACAGTGGATGCCTACTGTATCTTCTATTTTTTACCCGACTGTACAGAGAGAGGGTTATGTGTTTCGCGCGTATCCTATGTACGTTCCTACGTGACCTCTTGTAGCCTAAACGGCTTGACCGATTTTAAAGAGTGAGGTGTCACTAGATTCGTATTCTTCCCCGGAGTGTCATAGGCTAAACAAATAATTATAAAAATATAAATTAAAAAAAAAAAACTAAAAAAAATAATTGCCACACAGTGAGAAATGTCAAGAGATTGGAATACACTGAACTGTGGAATAAATTACTTTCTGATGTATTCACAATCGCGGTCTTGTGGAGTGTTAGGCCCGATTCACCCGGGTGTTCACCATTTTCCTGTGAAGACGATAAAACTTACGTTAATCCGGAGTTTTTTTTTTATTGGACCGGGGCTGTTTTTTCCATTTCGGTCCATGCAAAAATAAAGATTCCCACCGCTATACCGACAGAAATATCAAATTCTGAAAATTGGTTCATTTTTGTTTGTTTTTGTTGTAGGACTTAAAACAAACATCCTATCTCAGCGAAAGTAAGGTACAATAAGTAGTGTCACCTCCTCCAAGTCAGTCTGAAATTGTGCAAGCGTTTGATAAAGTGCTAGTTGATATCTCTGTTTTTTTTTTTTATCTCAATTTGGGGAGAAATCTCGTGAATCGTGTCCTTAGGGCCCAATTCTGTGTCAAATTATACGGGTTACTGGTGAATAAATCCTTAAATATGTACTACAAAAAGTGAACTAATAAATTGGGTCGGGCATCAAAAAAATGTTCAGACTCATTGTGGCCTCATTTTCGCTGTTTGTAACACAAGAGACTGCGAAAAACGTAAAGGCTGCCCGAATTTCGTTCAAACTTCGGACTTGTAGTTATGGGCTTACGTTTCACATTAAGGAAATAGGTACCTACTTGTTTATCATAGAGTGTCTGCAGTCATGAACTCAATTATTTGAATTGAAATATTATTATTTTTATTGCATAAACATGTCGAACACTATTTGAGACCGGCAAGAAATAGATAGCTACAATCCTAAAACACTGACAAATAAATATACTGCACACCCTTCACAAAAGAAACTTTTTTTGTGTATTCTTCTAAATATATTAGACTAAAAAGCTAGAAATAAAAAAGTTAATTTAAAAAACCAAAAAACCCGACTGACTGTAAATTTCAAAAGATTAAAACAAGACACTTTCAGGTATAACTGATTGGCAGTCGGAGGCTGCGCATATTTTTGACAGATTGTCTAGGTAGTCTCCGATTGTCAATCAGTTATACCTGAAAGTGTCTTGTTTTAATCTTTTGAAATTTACAGTCAGTCGGGTTTTTTGGTTTTTCAAATTAACTTTTTTCTTAAACTATTTTCTTAGAATTACAATAGGTGTGTGGGATGTGCATTTTCAAGAAAATTTCAAAATTTGTATAGGTTAAAAAAACAAACTTTGGAATTCCACTTCGAATGATTTTTGAATTAGGAAAATTACTATTCGCATTGAAAACTATATTCAAATACTTATTTTGAAAATAGGGTACTAAAATAATGAAATTAATATTTAACATTTAAAATTTATTTCAGTTTCTTTTCTTATAAGAATCATGGTCCCAAAAATGATGGTTTTAAGGTTAAATCTGTTAGGTTAACTATTTTTCAAGGGACTCACAAATATTGAATCGATAAAAATCCTTATATCTTTAGGACTGATAAAGCATTCTTTTTGTAAAACAGTTATGACGCTCTTCTTACAAGGTCCAATGCTAACGGGCTCAAAATTATTAATTAAGTAGTCGTTAAACTCGCCAGGATCCAAAAACATAGGTTGTTGAAGAGCTAATTGTTTGAAATAAGATTAAAAGCACATTCTTAACCTTATTTCCAAAAAATTCAAGGACATAGAAAATAGATAAGATCACATTATAATTTATAGTTCACTTTTCTTCGGATACGCTCATTCTACTTGAATCTTTTTTCTAATTTTCTGTCTTTTTTACAAATTTTCTTAATATAAAATCTTGGTCCAAAATAAAAGCTTTTTTTTAATTGTTTACAAAAAATACGCGCTTTGACATTAAAAATGTATTTGAATGGCTTTTAGATCTGTTTGTTGTAAAATGAAATGAAAAAATGTTCAGACTGTATCAACAAAAACCTTCAAGTCGGTGACACATATCGAGAATCTTAGTCCTTTATGTTGGTAAATTACTAAAAGAAAGAAAAAAAGAGGTTTGAGTATTACAAAGAAAATGTCTAACAATCTGTCCTAAAAAAAATTATAAAATATCTGAAATGATACCGGTCAACTCTTTGCTCGTTACTCCCTCTGCTTATTTCAACAACTGCAACCAACAAATGTGATTGCTTCAGCAGAATTTTAATATTCAAAACCGTTACAGGTATACCTAGTAAAATATATTTGAAAGCGCGTATGTTTCTTAGGAAACTATTGATACTATAATTACCTAATGGAGTGTCCTTATCGCAAGGATAATTCTGGAAATAAAATTAACTCTGACATTTTTCTTCATGACTATTCCGACAAATTACGTTGTTTTATTCACTACCGTCTCTCTGTAACTCCAAAGAATTTGGCATTACCCTAGGACCATTTTATTGCAACATATCATCAAACGTAACCCATTAAGTTCGTTACCTGCCGTGTCATTTATGCAATATAAATACCCTGTCTCCGCTCAGCTCACCAACCAGTTCCATCGCACACCTCACCAGTTTCTCACCAGTTAAAACAATTTTTTTTTTTTTTTTTTGTTAAATGCGTACTCGCTGTCGAATGCCGAAGTGCTCATGGATCGGATTCCAGCAACATCTCCTCCAACACTGCCAACAACATCACACTAAATACGTCAAGAATATTATCAACGGAAAATACTTCAACTTTACCTTTAAGGATATTACCAGCTCAGTCTTTTTATTATGTGGAAGAAACGGACTTTACTGGTTTCTGCTTAGGGCTTCGCAATTCGACTACGCCATTGAAAGAGGCATTTTTGCAATAAACAGCAACAAATCCCGTGATTACATGGTTAAGATGGATTATATGACATATTTGGGCCCATTTGCCATACGATTGGAGAACTCAATTAAATTCGACTGGAAACTAGCCTTCGACAATATTGAGTTTTACACCAGCAAAACACGATCGAAAAACGTGCAGGTTTACTTTGACCCGAATTTTCTAAAAGTTATAGAAGAACTCGACGAAAATTTGGACGATGAGTGTTGCACTTGGCCCCAGCGGGCTAAGTTTGCACACGTTGAAAGTAAATACAGTCAGATGGCAAATATTTTGCTTACGAATTATCGTATGTGAGGTTTTTTTTTTTCTACTTGTATTGCGATTTTTGCTATGTTAACTGACTTATTGCGTAAAAAAAAATACTAATTACAACAAAAATAGTAGCTCAAAATGCTTTCTGTTTTAAATCGTTACTGTAATACGGCCATGATTTCCATCCACCTTACCAAAATGAAATGAGGATAGCAATATCTAAGCTTAAATCCAACAAGGCTGCTGGACCGGACGGCCTAACTGCCGAGCTGTTTAAGGCAGCGGGAGATGACCTGGTAGAGAGCATACACCAACTCGTCTCTAAGATTTGGTCAGACGAAAGTATGCCTGATAAATGGAACCTCAGCATCGTTTGCCCGATCCACAAGAAAGAATACTCTCTAAACTGCGCCAACTGTAGATGTATCAGTCTCCTTAACACTGCATATAAGATCATGTCTGCTGTACTGTGTGAACGCCTGAAACCCTTCATCAACGATCTGATAGGTCCCTATCAGTGCGGTTTTAGGCCCGGTAAGTCCACGACCGATCAAATATTCACACTACGGCAGATCCTGGAGAAAACCCAAGAAGTTCAGATCGATACTCACCATCTTTTTATCGATTTTAAGGCCGCATATGACAGCATTTATAGAGATGAGTTATACAGAGCCATGTCTAGTTTTGGCATCCCTGCCAAACTTGTCAGATTGTGCAGAATGATGATGGAGAACGCTCGCTGCTCCGTAAAGGTCGGAAACAATCTCACCGAGACCTTTGATGTCAAAAAAAGAATTAGACAAGGTGACGCGCTGTCATGTGACTTCTTCAACACCATTCTTGAGAAAATTGTGCGAAACTCACAAGCCAACACCAGAGGCACAGTTTTCCAAAAGTCTGTGCAACTGCTTGCATACGCTGACGACATTGACATTGTTGGCAGAACACAGCGAGCTGTTACTGGAGCGTTTGCTAGTATTAGTACAGAAGCGGCAAAAATGGGTTTAGTAGTGAATGAGGGCAAAACAAAATACATGCTGTCAACAAGAAGGGACACACAACATCGACGAATCGGACAGAACGTCACGATAGACAGCTATAACTTTGAGGTAGTTAGGGACTTTATCTACCTCGGCTCCGCTATAAACTCTGAGAATGACATCACATCAAAAATCAAGCGAAGAATCACACTTGCCAACCGCTGTTTCTTTGGCCTAAGACGGCAATTGATGCAGAAGCACTAAGGAGATTCTATATAAGATTCTCATCATTCCTGTCCTGCTCTATGGCGCAGAAGCATGGACCCTAGCAAAAACGGATGAGGATCTTCTTGGTCGCTTCGAACGCAAAATTCTTCGAGTGATTTTTGGTCCCGTTTGCGTTGACGGGCTTTGGAGGAAAAGATTTAACAGCGAACTCTACGAACTGTACAGCGACATCGACCTGGTCAGAAAAGTACGCATATTCTAAAATATTGAAAGGGTGGCGCATACCTGATGCAGGATGAGTTCAGCCGCTAAAATGCTGTAAGCTTTGAAAATGTTTATGTACAGTGACCAGAAAAGTTTGAATTAATTAGAAATTCACACTTCAAACAGTTCATTAATATTTCGAATACTAGCTAAAATAAAACCTGACTGTTTGTTATACATTAAGTGAACGTCTTGCATACTTGAATTCAGCGTTTAATTTAATGATAGAACTTGCATTTAACATCGGAGTCCGCACGCTACGTCTATGGTTATTAAAATTGAAAGATGTCAACTCTGTTCCATTAAGTCCCATTTTTCACAGACTATGGGACGATTTTTTATTCAACGGAAGATATACGGTTTTCTGAAAAAATCGTACCGTACCATTATGGAAATTTTGACAATTGCGAACCTCACAATTGTAAAATTTGTATAGGAAGCTATATCAATTGTGAACTCCTTAAATTTACAGTCGGAGCTACAATGGTTTTTAGAAAGACACACTTATTTCAGGACAACTGTAACTGATGAGAAATAACTGAAAACTCATCTGAACCACTCAGAAAAGCATTAAAAAATTTCATTTAAAAGTTATTCAAGATCCTCCTACCCCAGAGTTCCTTTTAAAATACCCATTGATCAGCAGAACTTATTCTATCTTCTATTTCCGTTCAGGGGAGGTCATTCCCTCGCTTATTTACCGGTCAATAACTTTTCGTCTAATCAAATTCTCAGCAACTCTAGATGGAATCCTCTTCCTTACCTCTCTAGATGAGAATATTGCGATTCATTGGAACTTTCAGCCTTTAGTTGCAACATAACTAATTCGTCTCTCATTGGAATTTAAATATGCAGCTTATTGGCTGTCGGCTGCAGGCATCAGTAGGTACGCCCAACCTGTGCTTTCTTGCCTTTTTTGCTGGTATTTTTTTTTTTTTTTTTATAAATCCAATCAAATTGGAAATCAATTTAATTGAAATTGGATTCGATTGACCAAAGAGGATCAGACATTCCTCTCTGGCAAGCAGGATGGTGGGATAGGGCTCACCGCAGCTGGCTGTTCACCATGCATTCACATTCGCCAGCAAAATACTTCGAGTCTGGCTATAGAAGTGCAACGGGAACTAGTTGCAATTATTGTTGTTGTTGGGATTTTAAATTTGGTTTTTGTTCGGAAACATTTGGCCCATCGCCACCTCATCGCGCACCATATACAGTAAGGAAGATCTTGTGAACTCGTTGGTGCCAAAAATTGAAACGTATATACACGTTGATGCCACCACATCATACCACCATCGCTTGCTGACCCTCAATTGGAAATGAGATTCGATTTGATGTTATTTTCTGGTCGGACATTGTTGTTCGGCTTTCTGGGTCTAGGTTTGGGGTTCACCATGCGTATGTGTCTGTGTGTATTTGTTATCACTTGACTATCAGCCTGCATGGTAGAAATTCAATTCACTACAGTCGCTGTCGATTTAGATGTAATTTAATCGGATGGACTTGGAATGAAATGCCGACTTTGTTTGGGTATATACGCTGTGCCGCAGCAATGCGGACTAGGGCATTTTAATTATTCTGCAAAATGTGTGCGTGTTTCTAATTAAATGTATCTGTGAGGCAAAAAGCTGCAGTTTTTAAATTGTGCACCTTTTCACATTTTTGGGATATTTTACGGGAAGAATAATAGCAAATGTGAATGCGTACTGGAAATGCCAAAGTATGATATACGAGATTGAATTACTCGTTCGATTTCTGCCTTTTTTAGGTGAAGAGCACGGCGTGATGGTCACACGATGGAGATAGCTTTCAATTTATTTATATGGCAAGTGGCAACACTCCTTCGGGGAATGGAATATTTCCCTGAAAAGGCAAATCTTCCCATTCCGACAAAAATACCATTATCACTCGCAGCAAAGTCAAGAAACCCCGAAAACAATTTGCCATCGATATTAAGGTCCATTTTTATCTGTTACCACCATCACACATCTCATTAGCCCGAACTGTTGTCGCATTCCCCCAGCCAGTGGCACCCCCACAAATGGCCAATAAAAATACAATCATTCCACCCGGCATACAGAGTCCTATAAAGCTGGCCACTGACCGAGGGGTAAAAGAATCCATCCCAACATGCGTTCCTTGACACATCATCCTACCATCCCGATACGGTCCGTTATGTTATTAGCTCATTACACGATTTTATCGTCTACAGGAGCAACCTTCATTCCCGCAGTAGATACGAGAAATATGAGTGAGGGCGCAATAAATTGAGTCCTTATTTCCGAATCAGTTGAAAAATATACCATTTACCATTTACGTTCGTTGCCATGCTATTTGCACATCCTTACACACACATGCGGCATAGGGGGATAACATTTTAATATATTTCGCTCGGGCAGTCGTATGAATTTTCGTCGTCGAAACGGAGATTACGTTTTCTTCTTGGTAAATGGCTTAATAAGTAGCTCCTTATCGGTTGGAGGATTACAGAACGGACAACTATATACAGTATTTGTGTTGACATATGAACACACATTATCGGGCAGCCGGCAATGTCCTGCTGATGCGATGAAGCTGATTAGGAAGACACATTGGCTGGAGGAAGGGAAGAAAACGAAAACGACACAGCTAACTAGTTTCGGTTAATTACAAAATAGTGATCAGGGAAAATTGGCTGACAGTTAATACCATTTAATGGCCAATGGAACGTTTCACGATGATCTTGATTTAGGAAGGCGTTCATTGCTAATTAAATTAGAGTGAGCAGATAAAATATATTTTGTAGACCAGTGCAAGCAATGGAAATAATTTCAATACTAATGGCTTAGTGGCATAAAAGCTATATTCCCTTTGCCTACTAATAAAGTGATGATGACGGCGAATATTATTTCGTGATTTAATAAAGGAAACTGAGGTCGTCTTATTCCAACGGATCTGCATAGGTTTCAGCAAATAATGATATCAACGAAAGTATGGCAAACGATGGTAGATTAAGCGTAGATTGAAGTCGTTTGTTCCAACCGTTAGAGCCTTAAATTACTAATAAACAGAAAAATAAATTTGAACTTTAACTTGAACTTAAAGGCAAGTGTTTTTTTTTTTTTATTACCACATACATGTGTAAAACAAAATTGCATCCGTAAGACCGCCCATAACTCGAGAATGGAACATCCGATTTGAACATAATTTCTTTGTTATGTTTGTCTACGACTACGACGAAAACTCGTAGAAATTATAAACAAATAGTTAGCGCAACAGGTCCGGAGGGACCCTAGGCCTAGCTTCTCACAACCATTCGTTTTGTGTGAACGCATTTTTGGAACGAATGGAAGGGATCTACAATTTTATGTCGACTCCAAACGGCTAATTGAGAAGCTCTTTCAAGACAGTTATACTCTCGGATGTTTGTCAGACGATCGCGAGATGTGGCACAGTGGAAAAAACCCTAAGTCGGAATTTGGGTTTTTGCGGGTTTCGAACCTCGACCAGAAGAAGCCAAACAAAAATTTATTGCTTTATTTCTGTATTTATTTTGTGAAATGTGGAAAATAGTTATTTTGCGGTTATTTTTAGAGAACACCTCATTAGTCTGCCACCCGGGCCTTACTATGCGTAGCATATATGCGATCAACATTGGGCTCTGATGCTGTATGTTGCTTTAGCTTTAGATGAAACGAACAGTCAGGTATTGTGATCAGGAAATAGAACCCAAGTCTGAGTAACATCGACTTAGATTTTGAAACTCCTTCAGATACATGCCTTTGGAAATTTTATGCTCGAAGACAGAGTATTCACTGCGAATGCTGCTAAAGGTGGATTTGAAAAATAGGTATAATAAACTGAAGGATATTTTTTAAATTATTTAAGCCAAAATATTGGTAAATGTTAGACAACAACCAAGTTCACATGGATCACTTAGAACTTGATTGAAACTTTTTCAATAAGCACTGAAGACAGACATAAGTTTGAACCAATCTAGATCAAGACTGAAAGCACAGAGCTAGGAAAACCGATTGTCGCAGCAGCCAATAAACCTTAACAAACTCTCTGAAATAAAAATCGTCATGGTCCAGACCAAAAACAAACTACACAACCTCTGTAACCATCTGAATAGAGAACTAACACAGCTTTTCTTTCAATTCCTCATTTCTACCGGATAAGTTTTGTTTGTCCATTTGCAATTTTAAAAGTCCGGAGCTCCCCATATTATGATCAACTTTCAAACACAACCCTCTCGACTATCACATATCAATGTTCATTTTGTCACAACAAATGGAAAATAAATAAATTCCTTTCCACCGGATATTAAAGCCCATTTAAATGTCTGAAAGTTTTGCCAGTCGCCCGCAGTAAACCCCCCAAGCAAATCGGTAAGTAAACACGTTAAACTCCCACTTGACACGCAAACTGTGCAATCATTCAAAACAACACCGATTCTCACAACAATCGAACATATAGCTATTCCGCACGGAATTGCAATATTGTTTTCGGTCGACTTACGCCCCCTAAATACATGAACCCTTATTGATATCTTTTTACGAACTGACTGAAGTGTGCTTGTACAGTTGCGAACGCACCATCTCCCCCAGGGATGTGTGCTGTGGGTCTTTCAATCATAATGTTTCAATAAGCCAAAATCGATTACAAGTTCATAAGAAATTTATAACCCCATCGACTGACGTTGATGTGCTATTGAGCGAGTCGTCACTGCTCACTCTACTCCCTCGAGGGTGACAACCCACCGACTTGTTGTATTGACCTTCTGCTGATTGTTAAGGGCTTTCCAAATCATATTTATTACAGCCCCAAATGTGCTCACTATAGGTTGAGGTTGGGGTTAGGGTGCCCTGTTCACGTGTGCCAGTCTGCGGCAGTCAAGAAAAATCAACAGGAGGTGGAAAGCCTCGAGTGGGATATGAGAAAAATAAAGAAATCCCAATCCTAGGTCAGCACTTTCAATTAACCTCTCGCTGTTGTGGGTACTTTCACCCATTGGTATCCGGTAGTTAGTTGAAAAGCTGACGCACTGCTAGATTACAAACCGAAAAAGGAGTGAGATCCTTTCGCTTTCGGTAGAGTCTTCCAGGCTGGTTGACAATAGGCACCAGGTGGTGGAAGGCTTTTTGGCTTTTTGTATATTTTTATTTCTCCTTGTGGAAGAGTTCCCTCCCCCTCCTCCTGCTGGTGACAAAGCGAGCTCTTAGTTAATATTCAAGTCTAAGGGTGGTTGGATGTGTTTGCCGTTTTTTTTTTTTTTTGGAAACAAAACGGAAGGGTGCTGAAATGAGAGTAATAATAAATGAAAATGAACTCCCCACTAAGACACCAGTCACCAGTGGAGCAACAGCAACAGCAGCAGAGCACAAATGATCATCATTTGTTTGGCTTGTTTGCCCTCGTGGAAGGATAATGAAGCACAGCGTAGGATTCTATGCGAGCGCGACCGAGGCGTTTACGCCGAACGTGACGTTTGCAAAGCGGATTCGGTTTTTTTTTTCCATTTTTTTTTAATAAAAAGTAAGCACTCCACCAGCAGGTTGGAGCTTGGTATATGAACTCGCTTTGCATGTAAGCGAATGTATGCCAACTGAGCTGTGGAATGGAAATCGTAGAGCCGGAAATAAAACAGGAAAATTAAAAAGTATGAAAAGTGTGGCGGTGTGTGTGAAAGGTGAACGTCACGGATGAAACCTGCTGCTGCTCTTAGTCCTGCTGTTGAATACACTCAGTGAGCCAGTCCTTATTTGCAACGTTTCGGAGGAAGTCGGTGCTCATTTCTTTCTTCTTCTTTTTTTCACCAGCTCCACTGACGCAAAGGCATGAGGAGCATATGGAACTGCGGGAGTTTCTGGATTCGACGCTATTGCTGGGTGAGTATTTGCAGTTTTTAATCCTTAAGGATCTTAAAGCAAATTTTGCGGTGATAATATCTCGATGGATTCAAGCGATTATTTTCATTTCCATCAGTGACACAGTGGGGGCGACCCACTCCAACTGAAGACAGTCGGAGACATATAAAAATGTTCAATAAAATTTTGAATTGTCTCCGCAAGCGAAACACTCAACAGCACACAACATCGCCACCGCACAGTAAAAGTCAGGTAAAGTCACGACCTTCAGGAGACATCGGCCGTCCCAAAGCAATCCCATTAAGGGATTTCGAAGGATAACGTGAGGAATATCTGAAATCTGATCACGTTTCCATTCAATTACTTGTTGAACTTGTTCATTTAGGGGACGACTCATCTTGTCCCACGTCGGCTGGCGATGGTCCTTTTTCCAGAGAATAGAAAAAATCAATCCAAATGGGACATGGCCTTGTGCGGATTTCTTGTCTTGTTTGTTGACTGAATGTTTGCAGCGATAGTACGTGTTCTTTGGCGAATGCTTCCTTCAATCCGAGTCCAAAAACAGAGAGACAGTCGAAGGAGAAATAATATTTTCTTTTGGAATGCCATCGAAAGGGAATGAAGGGTGTCTGGAGTTATTGTAGCCCAGGTAACATGTATTGCGGTTTTGGAGGTCAGCTTTATATTGAGTTCGACGGCTCGACTGTTGGTTTATTAATTCTTGGGGGGGAAGACACATCGGACATGTTCGGAATGAATTCTGACACACGAAGCTTTCGCAAAATTGTTTTTGACTTCACATAATAAGCTGTCGGTTAACAGGGACATCGGTAGTGATGTTTGAGTTTCACGGAATATATCGCTTTGGTAAATTAGATAAACATGGTGGGATTACCTGATATGGATTAAGGTGTCTTATAGCTGAGTTAAGGATCGATGTGGGCTGTGGGGCCAAAACTTTTTGCCTCATCATAATAAAATTAGATAACCTCTGGGGATGTAAATTATCACTCCGTACGCGGTATTACAAAGAAACGATTTTGTTTGGTCAGAATGACCTTTCTTAATTGCTTCTTTATTTAAACTCAAACAACGTAAAGTAAACAAGAAAACAAAAGTGTCGCAAAGCGAACGTAATTAAAGGTGCTGGGTTGGTGATTTCTGAGGAAATCCAATGTGCGAATGCCGGTGTTTTGTGGCTGAGTCAGCGGGCACTGGTGACCTCTTTATAGCTGGAGGTTTCCAGGAAATTGGCGTGCAATGTAATTGCAAGTGCAGAAGTATTGCAAGTTGATTGACTTGTACTTTCCAATCTCTTGGGTGTTAACTTGTATGCATAAGTGTGTTGGGTGTACTTTGAATTGTTCGCAAAGGGCCAATCAATATTTTTGAGGTAGTCGACTGTCATCTGAGTATTTTTTCAATCCACTCACTGACTGATTCCCATCAACATCATAGAATCGAGAGAAAAATTCAAAGAATACACACCAGAAGAAACTTAAGTGTGTAAAAGACTGTCAAACAGCCTAGAAAGTTAGGCGATATAATTGAAGCTCCATAAATACCTAGTTGAAATGATAAATTCTAGCAAGTACAGGGTGGGATAAATATAAACTTCTTTTTAAAAATGCAATAAAATGATTAAAATTAATTTTTGTCCATGTATTATGACTATATCAGTAAGAGCAAGCATATTCCTATTAATTATGGATCACAACCTATTTCAAGAGGCTGCCTCGGCTAGTTTCGCAGGAGCGATTCTGTCATTCCAATTTTCTAAGACCTTTGTTCCTGGTTTCGGGCTGATGATATTGGCCTTAAGTACTTGAATCGTTTCCGAATTGTTGGCATAACATCGGTGCTTCACCCTTCACGGTTGCCAACTAAAATAAGTCCAAAGGGGTCAAGTCGCTGCTCCAAAGCGGCCAATTGACATCGCCATGACCATTGATAACACGATTTGGGAATTTGGTACGCAAGAGATCGATTGTGGCATGGGTTGTGTGGCATAGCGCGCCATCCTGAGCGAACCAGAGGACGTCCAAATCCATGTCTTCAATTTGAGTAATAAAAATTCGATCAACATGGTACTAAAAGGCCCATCGTTGACCGTAACGTTGTTCCCAGGCTTATTTTCGAAGAAAAATGGTCCAATGGTGCCACCACTCCACAATCCATACCCAACTGTCAATCTCTGTGGGTGGCTTCTCGACAATAAAGTTCGGGTTTTTCGAGCCCCAGATGCGGAAATTTTGTGTGTTAACGTAGCATATAGCAGGCGCGTTGGGTGCTTCATTTCGACCAAAACTTCCTTTCCAAAAACCCACTGTTTGGGCTACACTACACAGCCCTCAAATCAGTTTTCAATGCCAATCATTTCTTTCTGCGGAGGTATGATATTGACTTTCTGTCCAGATTTTGAACGCGAAATAGCTGTGAGTGTCAAAATACCATGATTTATAAAGTTGTCCATAGATGGCCCACCCTTTATTTAAAAAAAAATGTCTTAAAAGCAACAAAACAAGATAAATAATCACCTAGTAAGGCCTTGAAAAGAAATTGAATCGAAGCCTGTGAAATGCTGTCGCGAAGAGAGGTTCTTGGTACTCAACACAAGATATTGCTCTGCTTGGTTCCGGGACATGAAGGCATTCCAGGCAATGAGAAAGCGGACGAATTAGCTAGACAAGATTCGGAAGCAGTAACAGAACAAGCTGATCCTTCGGTGAACATCTCGCCTTGCTCACTCAAACTTGAAGCAGGGAGGAAGGCCATAAGAGAAGGATAGAAAATCTCTTTCAGTCTTCGTAGGAATCCCAACGGGACACAACACTCTGCGGTCGTATCACATGAAGAAATTACGCTTGACGGAAGAAGAACTTTGCAGAGGCTGCGGTGATGAGGAAGCTCTTGTGGACACAGCCCACTTCCTATGTCACTGCCTAGGTCTCCAACACAAACGGTACAGATTCCTAGGGAAACACTTCTTCCGCGAAATAGGCGAGCTTTCCAGCACACCAGTAGACAAGATATTGTGCTTTATCAAATCCACAGGATGGTGAGCACAGTGAGTAATAAATTACTTTTTGGACAGGGTTATTATGGGTAAGGGACAACCTTTCCCCCATGGGCATCACAATGAGTCAACGTTGACTTGAGTGTGGCACGGAGTACTCCGCCTACCTTACATAACCTAAGGCCTTAAAAATAGAAAAATTAGTATTTTAGTATTTTTTTTTTGTGATTTTAATGATATTTCGATAAAAATCTCCTCTTGGTAGTTTTCTGAAAAATACTTGTTTGTTTTAAGGGAAATTTTGGGAGCAATGTTAATTTTTGGGGCTGCAAGGACCTCAAAGTAATCTATATCTATGCTTGGCGGTAAAAGACTACCGTAAATTTCTGCACAGTTTGGTTAAATATCGTTTTTTAAGATTTTGGTAAAATAAAATTTTCATAAAATACACATGGAAACACAAATCTGTTATTTCTGAGTGCATTTTGGAAAAATGTAATTTTTAAGGATTTCAGACACCTTTATATTAATATCAAACTTTCATCACAAGGACCTATGGCAAAAAAACCTTAAAAGAACATTTTTTCAAGGTCATTTCCTTTTTAAGATTTTAACGGACCTTGCGCGAGACTCCTATTACTGCTTAGTAAAATATTCCCAAAATGCGCAAAATGCAAAATGTTCATAAGAACTCATCAAAGTCATACAAACCTCTATTCCTAGCTTATACTTCAACCCGGCGGATCATCATGGTTCGGAAGTTTCACTTAACAAAAAGAAGATATACGTCGAGCTGAAATAGCTCTACAAAATGCAAATTGACTTAAAAATGTATTCTGAACATCAAAGGGTGGTCCAACTGAGCGAAAATTAGGTGCAGCACTGTACTACATATACATAGTGTGTTGGACTACTAAGCTAGGGGTCAAGGTACGTATCCCGCAAACACCTAAATTCCAACGTAGGGTTTTTTCCACTGCGCCACCTCCCGCGAACTTCTGACAAACATCCGAGAGTAGTCTTGAAAGAGCTTCTCAATTAGCCGTTTGGAGTGGGCATAAAATTGTAGATCCCTTTCATTCATATCGAAAACAAAAAGCGCGCCTAAACAAGTTTGGAAGAGTTTAGAACAGGCTTTTGTTGAGTGCACTTTCGAACAAGTTAGGTCCATTGCATTGCCGCTTCCCAAGTGAAATTATATACGGAGAATTAACTGTCAGAATTCAAAAACTATTCAAACAATCACTTCAAGGAGTCTGATGATGATAGTGGTGTAGTTCGGAATAGCTATCATTCCAATCAAAGTGACTGTGTCTGCGAGTTGTTGTTGAAAGCTATTCTCTCAAAAAATAATTCACCAACTGAAATTCGACCAAATTTCCTAACAAAAATTGTCAGTTTTCCCCACTCAAAAATATTTATAATACTCGAATGGAAAACACATCACGAGCTCTATAAAAATACAACAAGCATTTTAAGTTCCGAATTTAAATTTAAACTCAAAAATAGCTACATTTTTCAAACAAATTTTGCAGTTGTGAAGCTCGTAACCTTAAAGTCGGCACCAAAATTTGTTATTAGTATCTGCGGCGCATTCAATATCATTTAAAAGTCTAAGTAATATTGTTTCAGAAATTATACTTCAAGAGTGTTTTTTGACATATTTTCCCCAAAAAAAAAAAAAAATGGTTTACAAAAACTGTAGGTAGGTAGGTAATGTAGGTAATGAAAAATAATTGTAGTTAACAATTTGGTCATTTTGGTAATATTTGGCGTCAGGTTCTTTTATTTTTTAGATTGTACTTTTATTATTAAGGTTATCACTGAAATCAACCAATTACGAGGAGATCAACAAATTTCTCTTGCATGAATATCATCTATTTCCATGATTCCCTATTGTCGTATAGACGGCACATACCATCCTGTGTCAAAGAAGGATTTGTTCTAAATCCTAAAATAAAAGCGTTCTCCAAATAACTGTTCACCTTCATTTAGTTCCCGATACTCGTTGCCTTGTTTGATAAAAATGTTATTTAACCCAAAGACATGGAATTGTTCAATCTAACCCCACATACTGTAATTCAATTTTCTTATCTAAATACCAAAAGTCAGTATCCTTTAGAAAAATACAAAATAAACCAAAAACAAAAATGAAATTAGCTGCAATAGAAAAATGAAAAGAAGTAAATCGTGCACGAGAAACCCTTAAGACCACAATCAGAAATTAAGATCTACCAACACCCTTTCAAGAGCTTCGGCCCCAGTCTGCAATTCCTTCAGCTACCACTCGACGTTCATCGTTTCGTAATATCCTTAATGATATAAATCTTCTTCTTCGTCAGGCTCCTCTTCTTCTTGGGAATGTAATAAATTTTTTGGCACCGCCTTTTATACTCTCTGCTAAAATATTATGATATTGCTATGGAGCGTCTTCCTCTACCAACCATTTTCTCATTTCGCACAGAGTATCCTCTGGGTGGATAGCAAGGAGAAATTTGTTACACCCACCAGGAGTTCGAGGAAAACACTTGGCAAAACCAAAGCAGTTATAGGGACTCAAGACACTGCGCACAATCATAACTCAGGGACGGCGGCGGCAGAGAGCGACATAATACCAAGGTTTATGTGTGCATCGTGGTAAGTTCAAGGAGCTGGGAGTGGGGACCACCTCTATAGGATGAGTGAAATTGAACAATATGCGAGTCCTTTGAACTCAAGAAAGCTTTTGTCGAATTTATGATTTACGACGTCGCAGCAACTATTAGAAGTGATTACAAAATTCTCTTCAAGCTGTACGCTTACGCTGTGCTGATGCAGGAAATGGAAAATGCACGTGAGGGTGTCTTTTACTCTCTGCTGTGCTGCTGCTGTTATTTTTGGCAATTTATTGCTCTTAAGTAGTTAATTGAAGATGGTTAATTGATTTATTGGTTTGATGGGCAGAGAAAGTTCTAAGGAGTCATGGTCGTAGAATGATGTGGTATTTTTGAAAGACTGCTTTTATCATCATGTGGTAAATATCACGAAATTAAGAGATTGTGTTCATAATAAGAAAGTTAGTTTGTTGAGGTAGTGACTTTGATGATCTATTTACTTTTCTATAAGTGTATTCCACTTACATCTATTACCAGTTTTTACATGTTATCTAAGGCTGTATTTCGGTTAATATTTGTCCCGTCGGCTACAAGGAGCTGACATCATTTTGTCAGACTTATACTAAGTAGCCCACAGACCGTAAAATATGATTGCTATTCAAATTTAGCACTTTGAAAATATCAGGCTTGTGCTTTTGAACGTCTATTTCAGTTAAGCAAGGTCAAGTAGACAAACGCTCAATAAAGTAGTTCGGAGTAAAAAAAAACGAATTACAAATGAAATTTTACTTGACTATCCACTTATTACCACCTAAAACAGCAAACAAAGTCCTTGCATGTAATCAAACTGAATGCATTTTCCCAAGCGTTACGAGTAGCTCCCAAGTCCCAAGCACGTGCACGTGCATACGTAGGAATTGCGCTCAGAGGCTCGATCCTTCTCGCGATCTACCCCGATTATAGAAAAAAAAATGTTTCTTATTGAGAACCGAAGTTTAAAAGAGTTGTCGTATCAAGAGCTTCCTTTCCTGAATTTACACTTCCAATTTAAAATCGAAGTCAAATACTATTTTTTTTATAATATTAATACGATTTCTTCGCAGGTCGAAAACGGCCTGATTTATTTTTGGTCCAAATAGTACATTTCAACGATCTATTCCTTACCCTCCGATGGTCTACTTAGGGTCCTGTTTTACATATTTTACGCACGTCAAAGAGGCTGTAAATATTTTTATAATGCAATGCAGGAAGCGGAATTTTTTCTCCACTAATGTCGACCTAATTTATTTTAGCATTTTATTAAATACTTCCCACATATTTTTGAACATTGAATCATTTTTGGGGCGTTTAATTTATATTGTTTCCAAGAACCATTTCCTAGTCTTAGCTTGGACTCAGACACAATGTTTGTTGGTGTAAAAATTAAATTCCAGTCTGTTTGAAGGTTTACGATTTATTGATGCAGAGCTTATAATTTTACAATTATTGTTTTTTAAACCAATTCATAAAATATAGAATCGAGCATTTGAAAGTATGTTTTGTTTATATACTGAAAATGTACACTACTTCCATTCGGCCGAATCATTGACCAAACTCACTTCGAAATTACTGTGAAAACTTCGTCCGTTCTATCATGGGATCGTCAAATTTCCAAAAAAAAAAAAAAAAAATCTGATCTTACACATTTACACATTTTTTCAACCATCCAAAAAGCATCCACTTTGAAGAAGAAGTTCTCACCCCATCTTTTCTGAAAAGTCAAGTCCTGATCATTTTGAAATGAAACAATTTATTTTATTTTTTTTTTTTTTTTTTTTTTTTTTCATTTAACTGAAAACTTTATTTGGTCTAATATTTTCGTTAAATCAATTCTCATCCATCGTTGTATAAAAAAATCATCTAACAAATCATTTCCGTTATATTTCAAAATAATTCTCTTAAATTTAAATATTCGCTCAAGTTACATATTTTTTGTGCTAAGAATATATTTTATTTTTACATTTGTATAGAATTTTATATATATATGAGTAATTTTTTGTTTAAATAAATGTTTCCCTAAAGCAAAAAGAATTTATTATACATAAAATTAAATTTAATGATAATTAAAATTGACTTTTATTTCGGTATTATTTGAAACAAAGGGTATTGCGAGCTAAAAATGGTGAAGTTACTAAAAATGTTTATCTCGAGAAGAGGTTTTAAATCTGCAAACTGTGTTAGTCACAGAACTATATACCTAGTGAATAAATGTGTTTTTTTTTTTTCAAAATATCCAAGGCTATGAGATTTTTACTCGCTAATGCCAGAAAAGAATTTAAGCCTTTTTGGGTTCTTTAGAAGAACTCTGAACGAAGCCACATTGAAATGGCAATATGAAGAAGTAGAATTTCTTTTTTTGATGTGTAAACATCTAAGCGCGCGTTATTGGAATCTGGTGGAGTAATTCCACACATTTAACTTGCGGGGACGGAAATGTGTCACTGTGTTTTATCATTGCATACATTTTTTGGAATCTGGTGGAGTAATTCCACACATTTAACTTCCGGGGACAGGGAATGCGTAACTGTGTTTTATCATTGCATACATTTTATCATTGCATACGTTTTTATTATTGCATACATTTATGAGCTGGGGCATATTAATTTCAGCTTTTCGTTGATGTGAAATAAAATTTCTCCATTCCGTCCTTGCACCGTACTCAGAAGGAATTTCAAGAGTTCTGCAGGGAGATTATCATCTTTTACCAATGATCATAAGCGGAGATTTCAATATCAATTTTGCAACTCCAGAAGCTCAACCATTTATTGATTTTATGCAAGATAAATTTAATCTTCAAATGAACTCCAACCGGAAAATTTCAACAACACGATATGCAACAACCATCGATGCTGTCTTCCAGCGTAATCTAGATAGTTTACAGTCTCGAATGTAAATATCTTACTTCAGTTACCACAATCCGATTGTATCTATTCTACCGAAACTAGCACAGAACGAATAAATTATTGTTATTTCAGAATATATCAAGAATACGGTTATTACAATTCCCTCTTTTCTCAATGACGTGTATCAAGCCACACACATACCGCACGCACGGTGTTTACACATACACATATTTCTGGACTGTTGGATACAGTCGCACCAATTTTTTCTTAATTCTTTCTATGGCTTGGGACAATAAAGCTTGACTTTTTGTCTATTTTACTATTCAGAAGTGCTAGATTTCTGACCACCCGTAGTGGCGAATATTGCAAAAAACATATTGCTTAGCAAAAAAAAAAAAAAAAACTATTCAGGAGAAAGCCATGTTCTATGGTGTAGAGGTGGAAGAAGTTTGGTTGATTTATTCCATTAAATGGTTGGTTTTAGTGTTCCTGCCAGGAGGTCAAAAATACCACCGATTAGAAACCTCTTTTACTCACCAACTGAACTATGATTGCCCAGCTTTTCGTGAAACCTGTCAAACACAATAGTAAGTGGCTTCCAGTAAACTTCCTCCCATGGTTTACATTTATTCAACAATTTTGAAAGACCCTTAAGAGACCTTTTAGACCAAGGGCTATTCATTTCACCGCTCAACCTTGAGTTTCTTTTGAATACCTTTCTGTGAAGATTCAACCCGTGTCTCTGTCACTGTTCTACCTGTAGGTACCTACCTCGACAACCCTTGCGCGAGCATACTTTTATAATTTTCTTAGCAACTTCAATACCATTTTAAAACTACAACATTACCTGCAGCTTTATTCGATGGTTTTCCTATTGCAAACTAGCTGACTAGCTCTACTACAAAACAAAAATTAAGTACAAAATCAAATGATGGATATAATTAAATAATATAAACGTTCGTTTTCCATTTCTTTTTTTTTGAATAGATTTTAATTTATTTGCTTTCCCTATATAATATTATGATTTTTCATTTTGTTTGCTTTTACTAAATTTTGTCGTTTATGTATTCCAAAATTGCAAAAGAAGCTCATTTTGTTTAAATGTAATTTTCTCCTTTCCAATTGTTAGGTTTTGTTTTTTTTTGTTGTATTTCTCTCGAATATAATATGCTAACGAATAGTATTGTATATTTTGCTTTTTTGGTTTGTTTTATAATAATAATTGTTTTCCTTTTGTTTGCCACATTTATACTTGATTTAGTTTTATTGCCAACTTTTTTGGTTTCTTACCTATTTTTGTAGTTAGTATTTTTTTTTTAAATATAATTATGTATAATGATGCATTCTTGTTTCCTTTGTGTGTTATCCTGTGGTAGGTTTTATAAATTTTATAAATTCTATTAGGCCTCTTGTAATTGTTTCTTAAGTGACTATGTACTTTATACTATGATTTATATATATATTTAAATTTTTAACTACGTTTTCTTCTATGATACAGCATTTTTTCTTTTTATTGATAATTTAACTATTTTAAGTAAATAAATCTAAAGTATTTACAAAATGAAAATGAAATTGCATTGAATAAAAGTAGATATAACCTTGGGATGTCGGATTTGAAATGGTTTAATTTTGGTGGGCGGCTGTTTTATCGTACGGATCACCTGCATACGGTTGTGTCATCACCCGCACAAATGGAGTGAGGGGACGCTAGAAATAATTTGCCATTGGAACAGGCGCACAATTGGAAGACTCTATGCATGTGTTCGCGACTTTGACCGGCACCCGGTATGGGTGGTTGAGCCGTTCGTATGTTGGGGATGAGGATTTTCGCCGACTCTAATCGTATCTGGGGATGAAAAGATTTGCATAAGACTCAGAAGGACCTTGTGGATAGAGGGGGGAGTAAAGAATACAAATTGCAGTCCGTAAAGATCGTCAAAGAAATAAAAGCCACGACTAAGGAGGTGGAATGTGGAATGTGAAACTATTTCGGCAGCTATTTTTTTTTTTTTTTTTTTTTTTTTTTTTCAGATAGTCCAGCTTTCCATGCACATAATAATCATCCCCTTCAATCTTTTATTATGACATGACCTCCAAGTTCAAGGATATGTCTCAATTAATAAAAGGCTGTTATAGGTGTAGGTAGTCATTAAGAAGACCTTGCATGAGAAATATCTCTCATGACCACCGCAGCAAATACACTGAGAAAAATATTGGAAGGAAGTAGTTCTTGTGCTCAGGACTGGAGCCACAACATTTGGACGCACTGCTTCAAAACTGCATTTGCTTTAAGTAAAGTGGAGGAGCTGTAGTGGTCGTTCTAGAGACACCCACCCATCTCTCCAACTTCAAATAAATCTTATACCTTTATGAAATCAATTTTTGGATGCCTCAATCAGTCGTACATCAAACAAGGAAGAATGTTTTGAAACACCAGCTTCCCTGAGAAAGTGCTAAAAGCATATGCAATCAATAAACCACTTACCGATCCATCGAGCGCACTCAACTTCACATCGTTGAGTGCTGACAACTCAATGCCTCCGGCCCGTGACTGCAGATTTATATCCTTCGCTGCTGTCATCTCCAGTTGACGTGTGGGTGATTCAAATCTTTATATGTTCAAAAGAAAAAAAAAATCCAAAGTCAACAGAAGGACTCTCCACTCCATCGAATCACGCAATCGAAATAAATCCGCGACTACACCTCGCTTATTTACTAGCTCTCTGGCTTCCTTTCGATAAAATAATAACTCACCTCAATTCTCGCCCGGCTTCGGCACGTACATGAGACGTTTGTATGGACTCGCGAAAGATGGCACCACCCTCACCATCGATACGTAATGCGTGTGCACCGATAGTTACCTCGTCCCGGCTAACGGAAAATAAATTTCGACCGCTTGTGTCGTTGATTCGGAACTCCGTCGAAAGGCATTCGAGCTTATCGTGTCCCAAGAATAAATGATTCTCCAGGATGCCATTCGTGTCACGTGTATTGATGGAGAAATTACGTGATGACTCTGCAAAAAAGAAGGCACCAGAGAAAACGGAGACGCTACATTGAATTGAATCGCTGCGAGCTGAGGATTTTCGTTTGCATTGTGAAATGACCCGGGGCGGAAGGTTGGGAAATTTTGACGATATTGACACCGGATGTGGCAGCAGTTATATCTTGCTGGCCTCATCGGTACCACATTCGTCATTACGGTTGGACGAATGTGTGATTGTGTCACCCGAAATCGTAATTATCTCTGAGTGACTTAATAAATTTACATAAATGGGAGGGAATTTATAAATCGCAACTCACCTATCGATATGGGTTGGCCGTGCTTCGAACGTATTGTCGATGCCCGGAGCAGGTCCATTATGAACGCTTGGCCGGTCAGCTGTATGCCGCCAGGAACAATTTTAAGTTGGCCCATGCCTTCCTGGAAGATAAATTGATTTGAGATGTGACAGGATATGACTTTCAATGTGGCTAAGGTGTTGTGTTATCTGTTTGGTCATTTGTTTCTGGAAAGAGTAATGCCGCATCGTTTGTTTGTGTTTGTGTTTTGGTTATTCTATGCCAGGGAGATTTATGCCAACGGTTTTCCATTGTTATCGCAGATTGTAAACCACCAGAAGGGTATAGTTTGGTATTGGGGCGGAATTGGTAAAGGACCCAGTTGGCTCTAAATCTCAAATGAATACAAATGGCTATTTATGGAGGCGGCTGAAGGGCTTCAAGGATTTTTGTTACGTGAATTTAAAAAAAGCGAGAAGAACCAAGAAGACTATGCAACCAATTCAAATGTCAGCTAACATGTGTGAATGCATTTCGGGTGCTTTATGAAAACTTGTCGACTGCTAGGTACAGTGTTCGGCAAACTTTTGGGTCAATTTTTTGCATTGGGGTAAAATATACAAGAAAATCAAAGTCCAGCGTTAATAAGGGCACTTTAGTAAAATGACCTTTTTAAGGATTTCAAGGACATGTTGGTAAAAATTTAATTTTCAACAATATTTTTGTAAGACGTTCTTTAAATTGAAAATACTTCAATTTTTTAAAGGAAATTTAAGGAGCAATTTCTTTTTCAGAGTTTCGAGGACATCAGGGTTAAATAAGCACGAAAATAAAAGTCGTACGACACTTTGGTAAAATGTAATTTTTAAGGACTTTGAGGACAAATCTTTAAGAATTTAAGTTTCATGGACATCTTTATAAGACGTTCTTTAAATTGACCATATATAATTTTTTTAAAGGAAATTTAAGGATTAATGTCCTTATTTCGGAGTTTCTAGGACATTAATGTAAATTAGCATGAAAATGAAGGTCCTACAACACTCTGGTGAAATGTCCATTTTAAGGATTTGAAGGACATTTTAATACAGATGAAATTTTCAAGGACCACTTTGTAAGTAATTTTTCAAAATAACAAGGCTTCAAGGAAGTCAGGCTAAAATATGCGTATATGAATCGAAGTCTGTCCTTAAATGAAGATGAATTTGGTAACAAGAACCTATGTACATATCTATGAATGTCCTTTGTAAGGATTTTAAGTAGGTAACAATAGGCAAAAATAAAATTTTCAGAAACCATTTATGAAATTCTAAAAAATAGCAATGCTGTTTGTTTTCAGGGAATTTTTTGGGAGCAGTCCTTTTTTGAGGCTCCAAGGACGTCGGAGTAAACTTAGCATGAAAATAAAAATCTACCTTTAACTAACGAACACCTTGGTAAAATGAGTCCTCTTTATTGATTTCAAGGACAATTCGATAAAAAATAAAATTTTAGTGACTCTTTCGTACCTACGACATTCCTTAAGAGAATAATACTTTTTTGTTTTGAAGGACATTTTTCGAAACAATGCCCTTTTTGGGAATTCAAGGAATTCGGAGTAAAATATACATGAAAATCAAAGTCTACCTTTAAGTTCCAATCACTTTGGTAAAATGTCCTTTCTGAGGATTTCAAGGACATTTCGATAAAAAAATTAAATTTGTAATGACTCCTTGGGATGACATTGCTTAATAGAATATGTAAGACTTATTTTTAGTTTTGAGGGACATTTTTTTTGAGGAATATCCTTTTTTCGAGCTTCAAGGACCTCAGGGTAAAATATGCACGACAGTGAAAGTCTATATTTAACTTACAATCATTTTGGTAAAATGTCCTTTTAAAGGATTAAAGGATTTCAAGGACATTTTGGTCAAAAACTTATTTTCAAAAACCCCTTGCGAGACACTAAAAAATAACATCTTCTCGTTTTGAAGGAAATTTTAGGATCAATGTCTTTTTTTGGGTATACGGCAATTCTACCCTAAGGGCAACCACAAATATCCACACTTACCGATGAGAACTCCATGACCTTAAGTATCCACAGCGTTAGCACCAGATTCACGATTATCAACAGCATAAGAAAGAGTATCAGTGTGTAAAGGCACTTCTTGCGCCAGCCCATCAGTCCCAGGTGATAGTCGATGCCGTCGGCAAAACTACTCGCCCCGATTCGATGACCCTTTCCCGCCGCCCCCATATTGGGCAACTTCCTCTGTGGATGGATGCGCTGTGCCAGCTGTTGTTGCCCCTCAGCCAACCTCTTCGATGTGCTCGCCTGTTGCTGGTGATGGTCTGATCGCTGATCGCCTATATCTATCCCTGCCGCATACGCCGATTGTCTGGGAATTCGTTGTGATCTTGCTGTCCCACTGTCGGCTATCATCGTATCGTCTGCATTTCGCAGAATCTGAGCAATGTCTCCCGCCTCGGAGAAACTTCCACCACCGCCGCCGGCGCCGCCACCACTGCAGGCGCCAGTATTGCCAATAATATTACAAGTACTGCCGTTGTCGTCGTACAAGGACCTGCGAATGAAATTCGGACTTTTCGAGTAGATCTTCGCCTTGAGACTTCGATTGTTGTTATTGTTGTTGTTGTTGTTGTTATTGCCGCTGCTGAAGGTGGAAACTGGCGAAGCCTTCGTATTCATAACGAGAAGATCCGGTGACTGTTGGTGTAGTATAGTTGGTGAGTTACTTCGGTTGATGGAAGGTTGGGGTTAGATTTGATTTTTTTGTTTTGGATGGAAATAGATGGTTGTTAGTGCACGGATGGTGATGGTAGTGGTGAGGTGCGACACAAATGGAAATAAAAAAAAATTGAAGAAGAATTGTGCAAAGAATTGTATTACTCATACAAGACTAGAATTTTTTTTTTTTTTTTTTTTTGTCTTTAGGTAAAAATGAAAAGAAACCGAAAAAGAAAAGAAGAAAACATATACAGAGCGTAAAGAGAGATGATCTCATCAATGCGTATATGTATATTTATTTTTGGAATCGCCAAGTGCGTGCCGGCTACTTACCTCAAAAGTGCCACAACATCGGCCGCTGAACTTTCGTCATGGTTTTGTCGATTGTCCAATATCTGTTCGCTTGCAGTCGCCTGAAAGAGAAAAGTGGATGTTGCGTAATTTGAATCATGATGCAGCATGTCAGTGTGACAGGTGAATTGATGTGGACGATGTGACGGGCAAAATTGCACTTGGGGGCATATTGCGATCTATTTATAGCAAGGTGTTGAGGCTTTGGAAAATAGAAATGCTTCGCGAATTGATTGTAAATGATTTTAGCTACTTGTCATTGAGGGCGCAATTTTGTCGTTGAGTTTGATTGGAGAGACATATTTTTTAGAGGCTATGCAAGTACAGCGAGATCAGTGTTATTAGCGTTTTCCCAAAGAAGGACCCATTTTAAGGATGCTGTTATTTTTTCCATTTGACTGTCGGTCTTTTGAACACAAGCTAAGAGGGCAGAGGGAATGATTCGTCTTTTGCAACATGACTGGCTTCCTACAGCCCACATACAACATATTTTATAGACATGAAAGCTATAGGGTGAGTTGGGGTACATGGAAACACTTTCTGCCTTTTTTAAATAAAATTTTGAAAAAAATTAAAACCAAAAATGTTTGGTATAAACCAAACCATCAAACGCTCTGAGTTCTCAAAATTGTTCCTCATCATAGAGGTTGATTGGCGATAAGCGTAGCTAATGGTGGTTAAACTGCACTACGTACCACGATACAAATCTAGCCTCAGCTGGATCTCAAGCGCTCTAAAAATCTTACAACACTGAAAAGATCCATGATAAGCACAGTAGGTGTTATTACGGGACACTGCGTCATAGGAAGGCATGTTCTCAGGCTGGGCCTTCCCTCAAATGATTTATGCAGAAGTTGTATGGACGAGGAGGAGGAGGAGACTATTCTTCACCTTCTTTGTACGTTTCCAGCGCTCTCAACCAGAATCGAACTCGAAAATATAAGCATCAACAGCCTCCAACGCTTTATTCTAAGTTCCAGTTGGTATATTCTGAGAACATGGATCTCGTGCTATCACAAGGGCCTACTCTGGCCTAAGTGAGGCTGGACTTGATGTGGCCTGCCACACTAACCTAACCTAACCTAACCTAACTTAGAGGTTAAGTGTCGTGAATATTTGTATGCCCACGGACCAAGCCTTTATAGCACGGAAACTATTTAAATAATTTTAGGATTGATTATAGGCCATTTCCAGAAATCTTTTGCTCAAAATCCTGAAGGTTCAGTAGGCAGTTTTATTGAATTTTATTTATGCGAACTATCTCGTGATAATAACCGTCCACTCCAAGAGTGAACAGCACCACAAAAACGATTTGACGTTGCACTGAAATATTATCAGTTTTCAATTCATTTGATACTAGGTACCCAACTTCTCTTTCCTATATCGGATCTTTCTTATTGAAGTTGAGTTTTCCATTAAGAGCAAGGAAATACTTCAGCAACTTCTCTATAAAGCGCAGGTCAGACCAGGTTTTCAAATTTCGCCCAAATGTGGAGCTCGGTCCCGAAACTTTCAGTTAAACTTCTTGACAACTTATAAAGACGAGCAATTTATTTGACTAATATGAAAATCATTAAGCACGCCGTGGCTAAGTGGTTAATGTGCTGGACTGTTGACCGACGAGTCTCAAGTTCGCTCCTCGGAAAAATCAAAAATTACATCCTACGGTTTTCTTCAATGTAGCATCTCTTACGAAGGTCTTACAGATACCCGAGATTATTTTTTTCATGGAAAAGCTTCTCAGTTCGGCTCTTAGAGCTCAGCACACATTTAAGGTTCCTGGCACACACAATCGAATGGTTGCTTGAAGCTTTAGGTTCCTTTCAGATTTATTGCGCCAACTACTTATTTTTTATTCACACGAACATCGAAATACAGCCACTACTGTGCCTATAAATATAAAAATGGCAGATGTTGTGAGGAATTTATTCATTAAAATGTCACCTGTGAACGCCCTCCAAATGGACCACAAGGACAACACAAATAAAACCTTGGAGGTCTTTTCCGGGTCGGGGGACACATTCCAAGGGGACTTCAACTTCAATTTAAGTGCAGAACTAGTAACTATATATCGAAAAACATTTCAGGGCGCTGATGAAGCGTTATAGACTTGCCTCACTCAAATACTAACAGGAAATATTCAGACAGTACAATAATTAATAACACAATTTTCTAAATTTAAGGGAGCTTCCACACCGGATGGACCAAAACGCCTTATTTCGTTTTCTTGCTTTGTTTTGCCTTATTCAGTGTAGGCGCGCATATTTAAATCTGTGTATTTAAATTTCAGAAAAACACAGAAAAACAGTTTTGTTTGGTAAAGGCGTTTTGTTCCATCCGGTGTGGAAGCATCCTAAAGCTAAAGCGCCACGCACTTCGTCTGGTTCCGCACTTTTTATTTTCCATATATTTCCACAAGAATTTTCGAAGGAATTATTTTGAAAAATATTAACTACCTAATCTAATATATTTTTTTTTTTTTTTTTTGTAAATTGTGTTTACAAATCTTATACCTTTAAACGAGCAATTCTTGTATATATATTTCCGTGATCTCGGAAACGGCTCTAACGATTTCGCTGAAATTTGGTATATGGGGGTTTTCGGGGGTAAGCAATTGATCTAGATTAGTCTTATGTTTGGGAAAACGCGTGTTTTCGAGTTTTCATGCGTTTTGAGCTTATTTTTCTGACTTTACTGCCTTTTACTCGCCATTACACAAACAATTCTTAATCAATGCAAACAAAAAAAAATACGTAGGAGAGCCAACACTTTAATAGTTATTTCAAGCCATCAATCAGCTTTCTATGTCCTCTAGAAGCTGAGCTACAACCTAAAATCTAACACAAAAAAAATAAATTTATTTTCTCAAATCAAATCAGCAGCCGCGGTTCTTGATCGTTGTTCTGCTTTGGGGTGGTTTTGTGGCGCACATCGCACAAGCACGTTCATATGAAAAAAAAAAAAACAGCGACAATGTCTTTCTGAGGAAATGCGCAGATGGCTGATGACGTGTGGTGTGGTGTGGTGATGGACGGATGGTGGAGCAGCGTTGCCAACCAATTTTGACGAAAAAAAGCCTAACTTGAGAAAAAAAGATGCCTTTTTCAATAAAATAATGCCTAAAAAAATTTTTTATGTAAATTGGAACAATAAATCAAAAATTAAACACAAATATAACAAAATTAACAACAACAATTTTTATTTCCAAAAAAAAAACTTAAATTATGTATAAATCACAGAAGAAATAGGAACAAAATTCATGACTTTAGTTTCATGAGTAGGTAGGTAAATAGCATTGAACAAAACAAACACAGTTTTAGTCCATCAGATCAAAAAATAAATAAATATTTGAAATAGAAAAAAGATGCGTTTTTGGAAACAAAAAAGCCTTAAAGCCTTAGCTAATGAAATAATGCCTAAAAGGCATAAAAAGCCTAGGTTGGCATCGCTGGGTGGAGGTGCTGTATATAGAAATTGAGTTCAAGGTTTTTGTTTTAATCTTATACCTTTAAACGAGCAATTCTTGTATGTATATATGCATACTCTGAACTCTGAAGCGTGAGCGGTACCCTCGCACCTTTGAGTATCCAATGCTTTTATTAGCGTTGGAAGTCGCATAAGTAAGTAATAAGTCCGCGTCATAGTAAAAGGAAAAAAGTAAGACATCTACCGGCATTTAGGAGACTTAAAGTTTTTTATATGTTCAAGTTAATATATATTTTTTTTAATTTTTATTGTTTTTAAAATTACAATAAATAGTAATAACCGAGCAAAGCTCGGTCAGCCAGATATTATTTAATTTAAAAGAGGTTCATTCATGTTAAATAAGTTTTTTTTTTTACTTTAACGCCAAAATAGGCAATTACGAAATTCTTTGGAAGTACTAGCGGAAAACGTTGCATAAATGACCAAGTCTGGGACCGCATTTCTCTAGGCTGCACATTTGTCTTTTGTCAGTATTGGCCATTGAGCATTATTGACATAAGATCATACAGCTTTCAACCACATTGATCATACAACGATTGGCGTAGGATCGCTTCGGCATTCTATTAGATCTTAGAATATTCAAAATCTGGTTTAACTTAAACTCGGTTCACTAGTTACAACTCGTCTTTGAAAATTTCAGACCGGACAACAAGTAATGCTGTTTTGAAACTTTCAATGAATCGGCGTCGAAAAGTTCTGCATCAAGTGTCGAGGTGCAGTTATGCCCAAGCCAAGAAACAGTTCGAACGTTGCAGTTCTTGCGATCCATATAGCTCACAGCGGTCACATGAGAAGCTACCATCCTGTTGTGCTGCAAGCTGCGCCGCACATAAAATAGGAGGGTGGGAAAATTGGCCTGCCCAGTGAAAACGTCAAGCGAATGGCAATTGACCGACAGTTGACAAAATATAGAGCTTCTGATCTTAGAGCACTGTTTGAAATGTAAAATTATAAAACGGAGGATATGAAACAAAGGCAAATTATATGAGTCGTACAGCGACGTTGCCCCGTACTCCAAAACAATCATTTGAACGTCAGATATAGGATATTGAGAGAACGCACTTAATAGTCTCAAATTTATAGAGAATGACTTTATCCAAGATGGCTCCTTCAATTAAAAACTAATATTCGCCAACTTGCCATACATGACTTATGGTAGTTGGCTAGGGATAGAGCTAACTGAAGACGCTTATTGGATGAGAGCCTGACTCCAACCCAAACTATAGTCCCAAATAGGAAGAAAAACATTTGTAGGTATACGCAGCACATATCCTTATGGCTTATGGTATAAAAGATCAATTTTCTCAGTCACATGTCAAAATTGGTGAATCATTCATCAACAATAAGCCATCAATGGAGTTCAAAAATCAGTTCTCGACAAAGAGTCTCTCCGAATTTAATATTATAACTGACTTGAAAGGTGTAGTATATAGAATTCACAAGAATAAAGAATAAATTATATTATACATTATATAAATTAAATAAATATTACATACCTATAACAAAAAAAAAAAAAAAAAATGGGGCAACATGTCCTTAGGGACCATTGGCCTAGCTTCTCACATCCAGTCGCTTTGTGTGAGTTTTTCATTTTTGGAACGAATGGAAGGGATCGACAATGTTATGTAGTTATACTCTCGGATGTATGTTTGTCAGACATTCGCGAGAAGTGGCGCAGTGGAAAAAAAATCTTAAGTTGAAATTTGAGTTTTTGCGGGATTCAAACCTGACCCCTGGAGCCCCCGCTTAGCAGTCCAACACACTAACCACTAAACCACTGTGCCGACATAAATATTATAATACCCTGAATATAAAAATTAATAAATTAAAAGGCACTATAACAGGGCAGTGACAATAGGTAGGTATACAAAAAAATATATTTATCGATTTAAAATTAGTTTATGCCTAAAGTCGCTGAATTTTTTCGAGTTACTAGTGACCTTGATATCTTCATTTTGTGCGATCTTAAAATTTAAGAAGGAGTAGGAATTATCTACCATATTCGCATTTATGCAAAATTTAAATTTTTATAAGGTACTAGCTGACCCGGCGAACTTCGTTCCGCCCAAATTCGTTAATGTAATGAAAATACTAATTCCGAGCATGCACAATGCACATGCTACTCAATTTCGTTCGTATCAGTCAGCCTTTCGCTTTTTCACTAAAGTCCTTTAAATGAATTTCACAATTTACATAAATTCTTATGTAACCAACAACTCAGCATTAACTGTCCCGGCAATAAATTTGAACTCAATCGATTCGGTTTATTTCAAAATATAAGATTTTTTTTCATGGGTGATGCCACGCCCCTTTGTCCAATATTGACCAATCTTCACAAGTATACTCCTGGGCTAGTACGTAAGATTGTGTGTAAATTTGAACTCAATCGATGGTGCCTTTTGAATAAAATATTTTTTTTTGTATAGGCGGTACCATGCCCCTTTGTCCAATTTTGACCAATCTTCACAGGTATACTCCTGGGCCAATACCTAATATTGTGTTCAAATTTGAACTCAATCGATTTTGTTGCTTTGGAAATATAAGGTTTTTAATTGTTTTTTTTTTGCATGGGCGGTGCCACCCCTTTCTCCAAAATTGGTCGTATCAACTCAGAAACCTTCGCTGACTCATGCACAACAACTTTGCTAAGGATCATCACATGATCAAATGCATAGTTTAGGATTCCATAAAGGACATGCAAACAGACATTCATTTTTATATAAGATCCAGCCTGTGGAGTTCAAAAAAGGTTATCCCAATACTTCGTTTCGAGACCTCCTCAAGGGAGTCGAAAAAGGGTTTACCAAAAGATCGCTGTCTGGCCCTAGCTAGTGCTGGACGGGCGCAAGGGAAATGAGCTGTTATTCTGGCAAAATAATTTCGTGTTTTACTTAGAAGGTGGGTTGTTTTATCCGTGCTGTAGTTTGGCCACATCCTTCTGGATATGATACAGTTCATCAGCCTCCTCTTCGATAGGAATTCTAGGGAGATCTTTGCTTTGACTGCTCCGAGCGGCATTTGAACCGATTCCGCAAGTGAACTGTGAAAGGCTGAGCCTCGCCTGGCCAGCTCGTCAGCATGTTCGTTGCCGCAAACATTGCTGTTACCTGGAACCCAAATCAGGGTAAACTTGAAATTGTCAAGCGAGCCCAGCTCCTTACGGCACTCTAATACCAACTTTGAGGTTATGTTGACTGAGGCGATAGCCTTGATGGCAGCTTGTGCTTGACTATCAATGAAAATGTCTATCTTTTGCCTCGGAACTATGTTTGTGTGTAGTTTGATTTGACGACAGGCCTCGCGGATAGCTAGTAATTCCGCCTGGAATACACTGGCCGTATCCGGAAGCCTAAAGGATTTTGAGATGTTTAGATACTCAAAAAAAACGCCTGCACCTACTCCACAGTCCATTTTTGAACCGTCTGTGTAGATTGTTAAATTTGTGTGCCTATTCACCCGTCCATGCTGCCAATCTAATCTTGAAGGAAATTCTACCCGGAAACGCTTAGTGAAAAGCATTTTAGGAGTAATATAGTCCTTGATAGAAAAAGCAGAATGTTGCTATGACCGTGGGGTCTCGCAGACCAGCACCTCGACTATCTGAGTCTAATCGCGCTGTGTGCTGTGATGTTCGTAATGTGGAGGTTAAAGGTAAAAGATGCAGAATGACTGTAAGGGCGAGGTATAGGTATAGCTATAGCTATTAAAATTAGAAGAAAGCATCAGTCCATACTGCACAAGTGAATTGGGTGACATTCTTTAAATTTTTAAGACGTTACCGACATTACTTGTGTATTGGTGTACAAAAGTGAGAAGTTACCAAAATTTAAAAAAAATATATTTAAATTTAAACTCAAGCCTCATGTGTCTAAAAATACAAAAATACGATTCACCAAGAAATTTAAAAGCAATTTAAAAATCGAATTTATCAAAGTAAACACTAAACAATTTATTAGTACCACATGTTTCACATAACAAATTTTGTTTTTAGTTTTCCCAACAGATTTCCCGAATAAAAAAAGAAAAAACGGAATAGGTATGTTTTCAGTAAATTTATGTGAATTTTTTGAAATGTTTTCAGCCAAAAGTGTTTTCTTTGCTAAAAAATGAATGCATAAAAATAGCCAAAGAATAACCAAAAACAAAAACAACAACGAAGACATTTTCAAACATTTTTGGTTTGCGAATATTTTCTTACGTCACAGTAAGTGTTTCGTAAAAAGATAGGTACAAACAACATGGCCAATCCATAAACAGAAATACTGCACAGAGAAACACATCTCGACTCTCCTACATCACTTCTGAAACCATTTCGTACCGACTGCCTATGAGGTTAATTATCTGACACTTAATTCCTTGGCTGCTTGCGTGGGCAGCCAAATGGAATACTCCACCTCGGTTAATACACACGAACGAGTGAATGACATTTAGCAGATTCTCTTTGAGAATCATTTTGTATAAACAGCAGCAAACGTGAGAAATCACTTCCTCTTTTCCCGACATCATTCCAAGAGCTGTTTGTGTTTTTTTTTTTTTATTTTTTTTTTTTTTTTAAATATGCTCATGTCCACTATTAATGCGTGCAATTGGGGGAAAGCACCAGGAAAACCTCACAAAAACGATTAACAAGTAAGGACTCCTTTCGCTCTATGCATCGCGTGCCTCCTCGCTGCACAAACTCAAAAGCCGTTTTCAACTTCTGTCTGACAATATTCTTAGTAAAACTGCTGCTAATGCTGGTGGATAGTTGAACTTAGCGGCGGATCTCGTCGCTTAAGGACGAAAGAGAAGAAGAAAAACTAAAATGACTTCCACACAAGCACACAGTGCGGGTATCGGGTTTTAATGACTGCCGGGATTTAGGGAAATCCACGCCATAAGTTTACAGGTAGAGAGAGTGGATATAATTTGAGTTTGTCTCGTTGTTTTGAAGCTAAGTACGGGAAAAGTTTCTGCACCGGAATTACATTTGGAATGATCGGAGAAGGACAACGCCGAGATGTTTTGAGATTTTCTTTTCTTTTTGCTTTGTGTAGTTCCGCCTTTCACAGAAGAGGGTTGCCTTTCCATCCATCCGCTTGTTAAGGGGGGGAAAAGTATCAGTGCGTGAAAAACAGGGAAAAAAAGGACTTTTCAGCCAAGTCGATAGTTTAATAGTTTTTTGTCCTCTCCATAGCTGGAATAGGTACAACAAAAGCCACGGCTGCCGCACTGAAGTGATTTTCTTGAGAAATTATGCAAATTGTTTCGGTGGATGGGAATCTCTTGGGCGATGGGGATGGCGGCGGCGCAAGTCTTTTGCATAAAGAGCAACGAAAAGTTTGCACGAAGGAAGTTGGCTCACCTGATATTGAAACTTTGCAATGTCGAAACGGAGACGGACCACCAAATTATTTCCAAGTTGTCTAAATTTCAGAAATAAAAGCAACTGCATCGTGTGGGCTGAGTTTTTCGCCCATCAAATAATAGTTTACTCGATATCACAAATCACATATAGGTTGCTTGTCTAAAAGAAAGAGATTAGTAATTGTTACAAGTCGACTTGTCTTGAAAAGTCCAGCACCGAAGACATGTTTACACTTCAGAAATTCTTGAAGACGATGAACATCGAATCATTTATGCATAGTTCGAGTCGACTATAAATTTACTGAAAGCCTATATTTACTGACGATCTACGAACGGTCGTTTTTAACTTTCTCGATTACGTAGTAAGATGTTGTTAGTCGAGATGTTATTTCTTACTAACATTTCTATGATAGAGGAACCGTCTGTGTGTCTGTCTGTCTGTCCGTTCTTTCGGAGGCCTAAAGCCTGGATTTCGGTTAAACTTCGGATTTGTTAACCTCAATATTAATGGTACTTCTCGTATAAAATGTTCGTTCCAGTTTTATTTGTTCGAAAACGTCTCTAACGATTTCAAACAAAATTGATATTTAAGCTTGAGAAGGTGAGGTTACTATGACTGCATACCCAGTTTTTGGCTTAAAATTCTAATAACGGTACTTTAGAAATTTCGACATATCTGGAAAAGGGTCGATACGATTGTACCAAAAATGCATTTCTAAGGTACAATGATCATATCTAATTTATTATTTATTTATTATTTATTATTAATTAATTTACTTCATCATAACTTTTATATCTTTAGAATATAGCGAAAATAATATTAATCAATCCGTAACATAAAAATTAGTGTGGAATGAAACATCGATTTAATTAATATTACAAAATAAAATTGATGTGGGGAAAACATCGGTAAGTGGCAAACTCTGTTTTTCACTGTATTATTGTAAAATGGATTTTTGAAAAATGTGGTTTTATTTAGTTTACAATAAAAGGGCAATAACGACTTAGACGAAAGTGCGAACTTAGATTCAAATTGATGTTTTCAAAAATATTCCGTCCATAATTTTCAATTCCTAGCACCGAAAACGCTTATTTTAAGAACTGCTTGTATCTCGAAAACCCCGTTTTGGACTTCGGTAAAGCTTTAAGAACGAAGTAATGCGAAGAAAATAATGTACAACAAGTTATAATCGGTTTTCAGCTACATAGTAAAGCAATAGTCTTTTTTAAACTTAACATTTTACAACAAGCCGCTCTAACGTTTTTGATAAAAATAAAAACTTAGGATAGTAAAATGATTATATTTAAGATCCCAAACTTAGTTTTTCTCAAAAAATGTTTAGTATTGATTAATTTTTTATTATTTCTCAAAAATTAATAACATAAAGCCGATATGTGTTTATATTAGTAGATTAAAAATGCAATAGCAGCAAGGCAATGTCTACTAATTTTCAGAAAATATAACCCACTTCTTCTTTCTTTTTTTTTCAACTTTCATGCACTTTAAAATAATTCGAACCACTTGAAAACAATCACAAAATATCACTTTATTTGTACCCGCACACACGTCCTTATATTATGGCGATCTTTATATATATTTTATAAATATTTAAAGTTGTTCATGGGAGTGAGTTGGGGAAAAGATGTTGAATTAGGAGTTAAAAGTTCCAACTAATGCCGCAGTTTATGGAATTTAGTGAATAAGCGACTGGAGATAAAATCGTAAGCGAATCTGGGCGACCAAAACTTCTCTTACGTAACTAAACTCTTATTCATATCAGCTCAAGGGACCCCGCGGACGATATGAAATCTGTTCTGCCTTACTTCAGAAAGCCATTTTGGTATTGTAAAATCCCATTTATAGTTTGGAAAGACGGCCTTTACCATTAGAAGAAACCCCGTCACAATGGTTAATGCATTTTTACTAAAAAAACCTCGCAAATGTATACGTTCCTACGTGACGCACTGTAGCCTAAACGGCTTGACCGATTTTAAAGAGTGAGGTATCACTAGAATCATATTCTTGTCTGGAGTGTCATAGGCTAAAAATAAAAAAATAAAAAAAGTTGATTTTAAAAAAAAAAAACCAAAGTGACTAAGAAAAAAAAAAAATGAACAAGTCGGGTTTTTGTATTTTTTAAGGTAACTCTTTTTTACCTTACAATTTTTGGAAAGTTTAACGGCTTTCCTCAAACTCTCAAATTAAACAAATATCGAGACGATTGCAAAAAAGCTATTGTGAAAACAAACTCGTACATAGTGGACCTCCCAAAGAGCTCAGTGTTGGTCTTCACTGTTCTGGAACCTACATAGTTCTACATAAACTTGCGGGCAGAATATGACAATCTACGTGCAAAATCGTTGCCTAAGCAGGCGACAAGTAGTCTTACTCGCTTATGAAACACTTTTTTCAAATACTTTTCGATATTAAGCAATTCGCTGGTTTCCTTAACTAACGACTGCACGCTTGTATCGTCTAGCGTCTTGCCAATTCGAGATAGTTTTCAAATAATAAAAATACAAACAATATTCAGGGCCGCCAACACAGAAATTGAAGAAAGAGGAGATAAAAGGAAGCAAAAGAAGGAGGAAAATGACGACGACGAAGAAAACCTACACAAATATATTATTTTAAATAAGGAAGTTGATTGTTGCCGCAACAGGACCGAATAGTCTTATTCAACAGAAAATTTAAAATCCTTAGTTATAAATTGATGGAATTTTTATTTAGGTGAGAAATTTATCTGATCGTGCTGGAGATCCCTATAGTGAATATTAAAATCTGCAAAAATAAAATATTGCCTTCTTTGTATCTGCATGGGTTTTAGCTTTTGCCAAAACAAGTTCATACGAAATATGTATCGCATGAAAAGAAAGCTTCTTTGGGTCTTCGAACAGAGCACTGTGATCATGTCTCCTATTTGTTTCTAATGATGACCGTTGTGCATCTTATCATAAAAAAGTAAATAAATTCATTGAATTAAAACACTCGGTCCTTTATGCGTTTTGTTCCTTACAAAAACTGGCGTAACCTGCGACAAATAAACCTGTTTATCTATTTTTATTTTCACAATTTCCCAATTTAATCATTTTCAAATTGACTTCGCTGTTTTCTTCAAACAATCTTTCAAAATTTTCTCTAACTTCGATTTGTTTTATTCGAAATAGTATTTACCTTACTCAATTAGCCTTGGTGCAAACTACGACGAATTTCACTAACTCGGCCAATTAAAAATTTAAAATAACCAACAAAAGTAAATGTTTAAGCGTGATTTTCTCACAAAACAGAGTGAATAGTGAATTTCAGCACCTCACACCAATGAACTTCTCTCATTACAAAGAAAAC
Source organism: Cheilosia urbana (assembly GCA_946477585.1). Taxonomy (NCBI): domain Eukaryota; kingdom Metazoa; phylum Arthropoda; class Insecta; order Diptera; family Syrphidae; genus Cheilosia; species Cheilosia urbana. The sequence continues at coordinate 7,787,567 of OX297854.1, read as the reverse complement.
ACCAATATTTTCTTTTTATGCTGAGTCATCTATTTATAAATTGGCAGATTGAAATCTCCTGCAGCTTCCACTTAAAATACCGCAAAATTCGAATGGTTTTCACTAAAATATAAAAAAAAAAAAATAAAGAAATAAAAAACTCATCCCACTAACCACAGTTATCATCTGAACTCAATTTCACAGCGTGATGTGTGATTCCCAGCACACAGGCCAATCTATACCTATAATCTTCGTTAATTAATTTCTCAAGTCTTGCTACCCACGCACCCACCGCTCGAATTAAAATAGTAAAAGTATATCCAACAATTGTTTTGATTTACAAACATAACAAAGGGAAAAAAATGCTTCATGGGGTCTCAAACTATATGTTTCCAGCAGCTCGCCGCGTTTAAAAATTCCTCGCAGTGGACCTTCACTTCCAGACGATATAGAAATAAACACTACACAAAGCAAATCAAAATTAAAACCTTGGCATGGAGGTAGAAACTGATAAATCGATTTACATTATCGGCATGGGTTCCTGCCGCATTAAATATTGAAAGAACTTTGCTTTATATACTTCCTTTCAGATTTATTATCTTCTTACCGAAACAATTAGTTTGGTGGAAATTTACCATAAGCCCATTGAGGACGAGTAGGTATCGTTTCGTTTGGCCAGAGCCGCATGGTCTGCTACTAATAAAATGTGTACTTGCGTTGTTTGTTGATCATCCGCGAGTTGTGTTTATTCAAGTGAACTGTGTTCTCTGATGGTGTGCGCTATGAAAATACAGACGTGTGTATTTTTAGCAGTTTTTTAAGCATTTTATACTTTTAACCTTTCAACAGAAAGTATACAAACGCACACGAATCTAAATAAACAATTTCCAATAACAAAGAACAGGTGTCTGGGTTGTGGCTTGTGGGCTGTTCATCAGTACAACTGACAGAGAAAAAAAGAGAAAAATCTGCACAAAATGTTAAGCAGGATGAGTAACTGCATGGCGTCATGTTGTTCCTCAAATGCAAATTACGGGAGCCTATGGTATTGATATATATTTTAAAGTTTCGCATGCAAATACAACCAACGACGTTGAGCACTAAAAGAATTTCTTCCTCTGGACTATATTAACTAGGAAAACCGGACAAAATTCGACCGCAATTCAATTTTGTATGTTCTTGGCTTGGACTCAGTTGAATTGCAAAGGTTTTCCGTCATTTAACTGTTTTTCATCTACGGAAATTCACCTTTTAATGAGTATAAATTTCATAAAAATCTGTTGTAAAATAATGCTGCAATCGCTTGACAAAACCGGGACGGAATCCTATAAAACGATTAGCGATTGTTTTTTTTTAACAATTACAATGACAGCTCTACGTAAGCTGATAGTCACTGTTGGTCTAAGATTTTTGCGAGAACAGGACAACACCTCTTGCGGACGTCATGAAAACAGGGAAGACTAAAAATACTCGGTTTCCATACGTGAAAAATAAAAACGCATCAATAAATGGTTGTGGGAACCTGTTGCGCTAGCTAATTTGTTCTCTGTGCCAGTTATTGGGACTTCGGAGTTGGGGCAGTTAATCTACGTGGTAAAAATAGTGAAATATAATGAAAAAGCATACCTTTTAAAAAACAGAAAAATAAAGCTCATGCTATTTTTGAGTCCAGTTTCCAGTTTTAGCTGTATTGAAATCTTATTACATAAACTTTGACTATTTGAATTAATGAGACGACTCGGTGAACATCACGAGAAGCCTCTACGCAGTGTACCCTAATAATTATTCGTTAGTCCCAAATTGTGGAGTTGAATTTAGAGATTTGCTAGTGGAAATTAATCAGACGTAAACTAACAAAGAAATGACAGAATCGAATCAAATCTTTAGAATGCACGGCGGAATCAAAGACTAAAAACAACTTTGGAGATCAACCAGAGTGACAGCAGAAGCATGCATATAAAGGGTGGTTAAATTGTAAGGGCCGATGTTGAGTGTGTACCACACCTAAACGTCAAGTTCTTTTCTGCACTTCATTTGACATTTCTCAATTTCGGACTAACTCAATTTGAATCATGGAAAGATACACAATCGAGCAACGCATTAAAGTTATTCAGGCTTATTATGAAAATGGGCGTTTAAATCAAAATGCACATCGTGCACTTCGAAGAAAATCATCTTCAGTGATGAGGAACATTTTCACCTCAGTGTATTCGTCAATAAGCAGAATTGCCGCATTTGGGCGAATGATAATACAAGAGTGATTGTCGAAAAACCAACGCACGCACAAAGAGTGACTGTTTGGTGCGGTTTATGAGCTGGCGGCATCATCAGGCCGTATTTTTTCCAAAATGAGGCCGGTCAGGCAGTTACTGTGAATGGTGTTCGCTATGGTGAGATGATAACGACTTTCTATGGCCCGAATTGGAAGATATGGATGTGGACGATATGTGGTTTCAACAGGACGGTGCCACTTGCCACACAGCTAACGAAACAATGGCTCTTTTGCGCGACAAATACAATGGCTGTGTTATCTCACGTGGTGGCGATGTCAATTGGCCGCCAAGATCATGTGATTTGACACCGTTGGACTTCTTTCTTTGGGGTTATTTGAAAGAAAAGGTGTACGTCGATAAGCCAGCAACAATTCAAGAGCTAAAGGATGAGATAATTCTGCACATTAACGGCATAGAACCTCAATTGTGCCTCAGCGTTATCGAGAATTTGGACCATAGGATGGAGGTGTGCCGCCGAAGTCGCGGTGGCCATTTGGCCTATATTTTGTTCCAAACATAATTAAACCATACCAATATTATCATAAGAAAAAGAAATGAAAATAATTTCCTAAATAATTTGTTTTTTTATACAAAAAAATCCTCACCGTTTGTTTGGACATCTGTTTTTGTTTAAAAATAATGAACAAGAGTGAGTGGCTGTCAATGGCAAGCGTAGCATTCTAAGTGGACCATTTCGAAGTATCGAAGATTTTGGTATAGGAAAGAATAAAATATCGCAAGCATGTCAGCTTACATTAGCCACCATGATGGGCCATTAACGACTAACGAAATAGAAATAAAAGCAATCCTGCATGGTGATCACTTTAAGCCAAAACCGTTATATACAAAAAAATCTTTACATCAACCCCAGAAAGTATGAGGATGTAATAAACTTTGACGCAAAAGCATGTTCCTCCAGCGGATATGTCTTTTTACAATAATTTGATATCGCAGCAGTCTGTTCAAGAAGCCGATAACTCAGACTACGAATATAACAACGAGGACCCCCATTAATTGTCAAAAAAATCGGTGCAAAAATAGGACAAATTCAAAAACAAATTTAGTTGTCATTTTTTGGGGGGATATTTATAAAATCGTTCACGTTAATAAACTGGCAGTAACTGATAAATAGAAAAACAAAATGTTCCCACATAAAATACAACCAAAAATGGTATTGATCGAATGCGCTTTCCTTAAGAATTCATTTAATATGATCATCTTTTAAATAAAACAAATTTCAAATAGCAAATTGTGAACTCAATACAATTTAAAAAATATCTCCCAACGTCTTAAAAAGAAAACACCCGATTAAAGCACATAACCTTCGTCTTCAATGTAGGTATATAAATTACCATAATCATCTAATTAGCTGAAGACAAACACGGAAAATTATCACAAAATTTACATCGAAAACCTGCTCAGCAGTCTGTGCCCGTCGCATAATTTACCTTTTAATATTTTCTAAATAGAAGGCAAAATAGAAAAACCAAACGCCCGCTGTACGGTACACTGTACAAATTCTTCCGTCACCAAGAGATTTATCACTTGCAAATGAGACCTGACGCTCTGGCGACCCCATCGTCCACCATTCCCACGCAACTATATATATACTCGGCACGGGTAGACATTTCCCGTGAGAGAAAAATTAAAACCCATCATCTTCATCATCCACTAAAGGACGGAATGGATGACAAGTCACGTCCTCACACAACAGTTTTACGACCAAAGTGTATTAAAGTGGAGAGATTTTGTGTTTATATTTTTAGACCAAACAACCAATTAAAAAAAAAAAATAGCCAACTCCACGCCACCGTCCCCATAAGCAAAACAAATTTCGTGAAGTAAAAAAATTTAAATTTTCTGTCGAACTGAGCAAAATAAATTTAAATGTGGTTCAGCAGATGAATTGGAAAAATAAAAATAAATATTGGCGAACTATTTTCATGCAAAAGTTTTTATGAACATACATTCGGAAGAGACACACAGTATATATAAATGATGCAGGTGTGAATGTAAATGTTGATTTTAGTTTTTAATTTTTCAACATTCTGCAGCTACATTTTTTTTTTTTTTTTTTTGTGAAACGTTGTGTACAGGAAAGACGATATAATTTGTTCGTTTTTAATAATGTGTAAGAAATTACTACATAATGTTAAAAAGTGTAAGATAACCTCTTAGAATATTAATTAATTTTAAAATCCGTTGTACTCGGAATTTTGCTACGAACCCCGAAAGAATTATCACAGAATCCGTCGTAGGGGACATTTTTATCTTTCGAAATTCGTAGAACGTGGTATATTCAGTGATACCACTTTCTACGAATTTCAAAATCCCCCTACAACGGATTCTGTAACAGTTCTTTCGGGGTTCGTAGTTTTCAGTACGACGGATTCTGTGACAGACGTGATTATGCCCCCTATTAAAAAGCCTTGACCTAGAAGGTCTAATATAGGCTTCTGGGTCACAGCCTTGTTACATCCTGTGTTTGGGCAGTGTTTTATCAATATAATATAATGCTGCTGTCTTCGGTATTACTTTAATAGGGATTGGAACTTATGTGAGTGGATTGAATGGGGCTTGTTTTTGTTATTCTTATGTAAAGCGTATTTTTTTTTAGCTTCGATTTCAGCAAAGCAAAGTAAAGTAGGACTTTCAGCACGCAATTACAACTACTACGCTCTACTTGACACTTCGAGGAATCACAGTAGTTGTTGTAATTGCATGCTGAAAATCCTAATTTACTTTGCTGTGCTGAGATCGAAGTTAAAAAAAACAGGCCTATAGCTAAATATCTGCTTATCATCATTTTCATTTTCAAGATTCCCCCTACCCATTTGGATGTATGTTTCTCGTTTCACCAGTAATGTTTGCGCAACTTATTTCGATTCTTTTGAGGTCAATTAACATTGTAATGTCAGTTTCGATGTTGGTATCCAAAAAACCATTTTCGCATTTCTCCATTACCGTTGGAAAGGTAAGAAGGTCTAGAAACTGATTGTAGGAAAGTCGTTCTAAATCGCATGCATAAATTTATGATCTCTACATGAATGAAGCTAGTCTCCCCCAAAATCGATGAAGGGATTTCGACAGTGACCTTAGAAAGAAAAAATATACTTACAGTGGTAGCACATAGCACTGACTGGGTTAGCCTTAATTCTTTTTGTTAAAGCTTTCTCTGAATCCCCAACATTAAGTAAGACCTTCACTTCAAAAGAAAAAGAATTTGACTGAATTATCTATTATTATAAACTAAAAAGAAAGACCAATGGATCATAGAGGATGGGACAACAGTGTCGTACCGAAGTTGAAAGTGTCCGTTACATGAATAAATGGCATCAGCGTGACCGTTGTGCGACTAAAGTTGCAATTTGGCACTTTCTTTTTGAGACCCTATCACAATTTTTTGCTATTTTTGCCATTTTTATTTTAATTGGAGAAGGCACTTCAACATTTTTTTTATTTCTCTTATTTCCAAATAAAAACCTTTAAAATGTAACAAAGTTGTCTATCTACAACACTTTTATAGCGAGCCAATTGTTTGTTGAAAACTTTGAAAAATACTAAATGTGCAGAGTAGCTTTATAAGTGGCACTTTTTTTTTTTTTTTTGATTGGCCCTTTGTCTTGCGACTTTTCAGAATTCTGCGGCGGTGACACTAGCCAGAAGAAATATTTTGTACTTAGAGTATTCCATCAGGAAGAAGCACGTTCTTCCATTAGATCAACTTTTATTGAAAATTTGACATTCCTATGTCTAATAGGCTACGAGTTATTTTTAATCTGACAGAAGATTGCATACCGGGTACAGAGTTATGGTTACTGTTCAAAAGGAGCTTCTACACCGGATGAAACAGAACGCTTTAGGTATTTTGTTTTCTTGCTTTGTTTTGCCTTAATCATATTGGGCGTGCGTATTTAAATGTGCGTATTTAAATTTCAGAAAAAAAAAAATGTTTTGTTTGTCTAAGGCGATTGGTTCCAGCCGGTGCGGAAGCTCCTAATTTTATTTTCAGTTCTCCATACAAAGTTCTATCCCTAATCCCTCTCCTTAAACTTTTATTTTCACGACAAAAAGTAGCATAAATGTCCATCCTTGGGTCAATACGAATCCACCAAGCACGATCCATTCCCGAGGTATGAGTGCACATACGGACCTCAGTCTCTTTTACATATAGCCGTACCCTCCCGGTTTTGCCTTTGCCTTTCGTATTAAATCCCGCCGAGATTTCGCAAAGTTCCAAATGCCCAACAATAATTTTAAGTATACGACTTTAGATATAGCGTCTGAATTTTCTGCTTTTTGAATGGGAGTTGCTACAACCCGTTTTCTAATCCCGCTTATCTTTTACAAAGTGCCACCTATCGGGTTCGAAACTATCCTACTTTTAAAGGTGGATTCAAGCATACCAAAATAGTGTCCCATCTATCCAACTGTATACAACCATACACAGCCACAAAATTTCATTGAAATCGGTTGAGTGGTTTAGGAGATAGACAACAACCCACGCATACCGCACACATACGTTTTCCGATTTAAATCAAACTTCACAAAAACCATATGCAGACCAATATCAAAGATGTGTGAAAGTTTTGTTAAAATCCGTAAATGTGTTAAGGCGTGAATCGGCGACAAACGAACACGATTTTAATTGTACTGTAATTTTACTTTGACCCCCATCATTATTAAGATTTGATATGATTTTAGATCTAAGGGCGCATTTACCTCCTCTCTCTTGAAAATGGAAGGTTCTTAACTACATATTTCATTAAACTTAAGCGCATCGATTGTTAATAGAAAATTTGTTCCTACATGAAATAAAGTTTAAAATAAAAAATAACAAATTTAAAGTAAAATGGAATTTCAAGCCAGCTGCATAAAACTGTCTAGGAATATGATGTTTCGTCTTTGGACAAAACTCGATGTTCAGACATTTTGCTTGGAGTTGTTAGCCCTATAAAAGAAATTCTTGCATATTAGGGTAGTAGTTAGTTAAACATATTTTTATTACACAATTAGTGCAAACATTTATTTTATACGCTTGTAAATTTCAAATTCAACCGCTGTTACAAGTATTTAATTGACTACAACTTAATCAAAGATACACTCCCATCAACACACAACATGTAAATTATGTGTTAAATTATAAGTTATTAGTTATAATTTATGACTAATTTGTGCAACAAAAATTAATGGAAAATATTTACAAAAAAGTGTGTCGCTTTATAAATAAACTGGAAGCATCAGATAAAAAAATGTGAAACGCGAAATGTTCTCGCCTACATCTTAGACACCCACTAACATTTTATTTAGTTGGGAAATTTTCTCAAAAACCGACATCGTAAAATGAGTATCATGCTGTGATACGTATGCCCCTCAAGGTTACCCTATATTCGAGTTTGTCTGCGACGCAAGGTCAAGTTAATCTTATCCGACGCCAGACTTTGAATTTGTGTCGGCTGATATTTATTTCCAATGTACTTTGTCTAAAAGAATATCTGTGTATTGCTGTTTTCGGAAAATTGTTATCGCTTAATTATAAATTCCACCTCAATGAATAATATTAAGACCGCCCTCACATTGAATGGCCACCCTCAATGTGTGTTCGGCTTTCATTAGAAGATCTCGTTATTACCATTTTGCAGGCTTGTTACGAGCGTCTACAATCCTTGAATTTAATTTCAGGTTAGCCTTCGCTTTTAGGTGTCCCTTATCTTCGGGCCTTCTTCGCTCCCTTGCAAACCAAAATTTAGCGTATGTTTTGTAATAATATTCCATGCGGAACATTGTGCCTCAAGGATGTATATCATTTTTAAGTCTCATACCATCCCTAACCACCGACATAGTCTGAGCACATTCACTAAGGGTTATTGCCTGGCATTAGCATTTTTATTGGCCCCCATGTATGCAGTTTAAATGAGTGTGTGTGTGTGTCAGTTATTTCGGAACATGTGCCTCCGGAGGTAAAGATTGTAACACCGGTACTGTTGGTGGAAGTCTCTTAGGTAATTTAATTTAATTCAATTATGTGACGATTGGACATGTTAAGCAGGGGAGGCTTAAGAATGCAGATAAAGGTGAGGAGCGTATGGCTGTCATACTCAATATGGAAATTTTGTTTAAGCATTTTAGGGTCTGGTGGAGTAAGCTTTTATGGTTACATTTCGGTAGTATCTTGTAGGTGGGTGATTTTTAAGATGAGTGGGTCAAGGGCAGGGCCATGAAAATGGACCTAATGGACCATTGGCTCTAGAAACATTTGCGGTCAGCTAAGAACTTCTACATACAATTTTGTAAGGAAAAAATCGGGATTAATTTCACTTTGAATGCAAACCTATGACAAGAAATAGTCAAAATTGAGGTGCCGTCAAATTTAAACCAATTTGTATATCAACTCAACGATAGGACTGTGGCAAGTCCCAAATTTAATTAACCCTCTTTTTTATTGATTTTTCAAAATACGGACGCGTCCAGCTTCGATATTTGCCTTAAACCTAAATTTTACACTTTCAAAATTATTAGTTGCCTTAGGCCCGGTTTGTTCAATCTTGGTTATCTTTAAACATCGGTTATTCCAGCTGAAAACCATCGAATGTCTTTGTTCAGCAAAATATTTAGCAGCGAGTCAGTGATTTGGTTAGTTAACCAGAGAAATCAATAACCAGCCGATTTTGAACGGCTTATGAGATTTAATGAGATGATATCCGGTAATTTCGTTTTTTTAAGAAGCTGCTATACAAAAACTGTTTGTACAATATTGAAAAAGAACAAAAAGACAAATGCAATTTTATGCAAATAATGGGTGATTTTTTAGCTGGTTTGGTTTTGGCAACACTGGTTTTGACAGCTGACGTGTGTTTAGTACCTTGTGTCACTGTCAAACAGCTTCAGTTTGGCTTGCAATTTAACCATGGATCGTCTTACAAATGAACAACGCTTGCAAATTATTGAATTTGACTATCAAAATTCGTGCTCGGTTCGAAATGTTCATCGCGCGCTGCTTCCATTTTATGATCGGCATTCTCGACCTTCTGAGCAGTCTATTCGGAAGATTGTGACCAAATTTCGCACCAAATTTACTTTGTTGGACATTAAACCACCAACACGTTTACGTACTGTGCGTAGTGAAGAAAATATTGCGGCCGTATCAGCTAGTGTGACAGAAGACCGCGAAATGTCGATTCGGCGCCGTTCCCAGCAGTTAGGCCTTTGTTACAGCACTACGTGGAAAATTTTGCGGAAGGATTTGTGCGTAAAGCCTTTTAAGATACAGCTTGTGCAAGAACTAAAGCCAGGCGACCTACCACAACGCCGAATTTTCGGTGAATGGGCTCTTGGAAAGCTGGCCGAGGATCCGCTTTTTTATCAAAAAATTGTGTTCAGCGATGAGGCTCATTTTTGGTTGAATGGGTACGTAAATAAGCAAAATTGCCGCATTTGGAGTGAAGATCAGCCAGAAGCATTGCAACAGCTACCAATGCATCCCGAAAAAGCCACTGTTTGGTGCGGTTTATGGGCCGGCGGCATTATTGGGCCATATTTCTTCAAAGATGATGCGAATCGCAGCGTTACTGTCAATGGTGAACGCTACCGAGCGATGATAACAAACTTTTTTTTGCCCGAAATGGAAGTTCTTGACTTGCATGATATGTGGTTTCAACAAGACGGTGCCACATGCCACACAGCACGCGAAACAATGGCGCAATTGCGAGGCGAGTTTGGTGAACAGTTAATTTCACGTTTCGGGCCGGTCAATTGGCCGCCTAGATCGTGCGATTTGACACCATTAGATTATTTTTTGTGGGGGTATGTCAAGGCTAATGTGTATAGGGACAAGCCCGCTTCGATTGACGCACTGGAAGCCAACATCCATGCATTCATTCGTGAGATACCGGCCGATATGTGTGAAAGAGTATGCCAAAATTGGACTCAGCGGATGGACTACCTGAGACGCAGCCGCGGTCAACATTTGCATGAAATTATCTTTAAACATTAAATTGCAAGGTTCAAACTATCGATTCAAATAAATATTTCATTCATTTTTTCGAATTTTTTGTGTTTTTTTTTTTAAAAAAGTTCTAAGCCTCTTAAAAAATCACCCGTTATGTATATTTCGGTTTAACAAAAATCAAATAAAATTCATTCCAGAGCCTTTCTGATTCCATACCATTATGCGTTGCGTTACCCCTATCAATGTAACCAAAAAATGCATTTTAAACGCCGTTTGACAATTGAATCCTTTACCTCGTTACGAAGATGCCTATCCAGTGTTGAGACCTCTTCAAAAAATGTCCAACTCAATTTCTCACGTGAAGTGCGGCGATCCTTGTCGTCGTCGTCTTCGTCGCCTAAATCAAGAAAGTGACGTTCCTGACGATGCTCCTCGGGTCGTAAGAAATTGTTACCACTGCTATCGCTGCAACTGGTCACAGTCAGCAGGCCTTGAGACTCAAAAATTAAATCAGAATTTGAATTTAATTCGAGGATCTCATTCACCATTGCAAGCAGTGAAATATCATTTTACGCATAAAAATTTTGTTGATTTTTATCATACACAAAAGGAATATATATTTTTTTATTATTAAATTTTTTTTTAAAGGAAACTACACCGAAAATCACTGCCCACACACTCATGCACGAACTGCGAGGTACACCAGAACCGGGGTAAATGGCTTTTCACTTTGAATGATCACCAATCAACGGGCAATTAAATTCACAATTAAATTTTCCATCCGACTGAGTGCAACTTGCTTTTTTTGAATTTCAACAGATTTATCTGCCAACAAAATACGGACGAGAAAAATCACGACGAGATTTCCTACAAACGACATCCGTGCACTTGGACGCCTCTACAATCACTGGCTCGTCGAAAAGCCGAATGGAAATTTTCTTTGGATGTTGGTTCTTGGTTGTGCGTTGTATTTGTATTGGGTGTTGCAGATTCTCTGGCTGGAGGGTTTGTGGGGGTGGTGGCGGTGGGTGCCTGGGTGGATGGAAAATGTACAGTAAAGAGAGCTTCTATCGTAAGTGTCTTGATGTAGGGTAGCGAGCTTTTTTTAATATTTTCCAAAGCGGGTGCGCTTATTTTGGACTTTTCACTTTGTATTGCCGGCGTATTGCTGTCGGCCGGTGAGGTTTGTTTTTTGCAGACAATTTCTGCCAAACACGTGGTTAGGCGGTCAGCGCGCATGTGTCGAGTGGAGAGGTAGTAGAAGTTGTTGTAAGCAGCACGTGGTTTTGCGGCAGTGTTACCACGTTAACGCAATTTGTCGGGAGTAATTTTGGTGGCTAAGAGAACTTGTTTTGAGTCAAGCTAAATCAAATGGCTGCGCAAATTATGGTGGATAAAAAATGCGAGGAGATGTTGCCCAAATTTTTACTTGGTGCAGTCATCCATCTATTTTTTTTTTTTGGGCTTATTTTTAAAGAAGGGAAAGATGAGTTATTTTACTTTTTGGCTTTCAAGGTAAGTAGATCTAGTACTGCATAAAGTTGTTTTAAAATTTTAACCTTTGTGCTGACTTGTGGGCTTCGTAAAATTCTTTCGAGTACGATTTTAGGGAAACCACAGATTCGCACCTAAGCCTGTCTTATACTTACACTCAAATCTTACAGATTCGTTGATGCATCCTCCCTACCAAATCGTATGTCGTTTTAGAAAGCTAAGCAGCTTGGAACGTATGACAAACTTCCGAGAGTATAACTGTCATGAAAGAGCTTCCCAATTAGCCGTTTGGACTCGGCATAAAATTGTAGATCCCTTTCTTCCCATAAATGAAAAAACTCCTACAAAAAGAGTGATTGCTAGACCTAGGGTCCCTACGGACCTTTCCGCCAACCATTTATTTATTTTTTTAAGCAGTTTGCAAGTAATCCATTGCTTCGGGGAATTGATATTTAAAAGTTGATAACTTCATTCACTGCTGACGAAATCGACATTATTGGCAGAACACAGCGAGCTGTCAGTGTTGCGGTTGCAAGTATCAGTGCAGAAGCGGCAAGAATCCGGTTGGTGGTGAAAGGGACACACAACATCGACGAATCGGACAGAACGTCACGATAGACAGCTATAACTTTGAGTTAGTTCGGGACTTTGTCTACCTCGGATCCGCGATTAATTCTGAAAATGACATCACCTCAGAAATCAAGCGAAGAATCACACTTGCCAACCGCTGTTATTTCGGTCTAAGACTGGCCTTACTAGCCTTGTCGGGAAATATTAAGAAGACTCTGTATAAGACCCTTTTTTTTTTTTTTCTTTTTTTTTTGGTTGCGCCAAGGATGTGTAATCTTCAAAGATACTAGTAACCCGAGTGTTACTAGCATGCACGATTCGCAAACCCGAGTGCTCGATTTCGGGAATACGCCTGCGTACTAAACCACACCCTACACACTTCAACCATTCTCCCCGCGGGACTGCCGTTAGGTATTACTTCGCGGGGCTGGTTAGCATTCAAGCTATTCGTGTTGTGTCATCTGTTTCTGATGGTGTTTCTCCGGCCTCTGAGGCTTCTGCTGTGGCTTTTCTTAGCCTTTCAATTCTCCGTAGCTCGTTTTGTAGGATGGTTATAAAATTACATAGTTCCTGTGTGAGTATTCCTCACTAACCCTCCACTTTATGGTTCTCAGGATGGAGCTGCTCACAAAGGTGACATCGATGATAGAGCCCATTCCAGCCTTCCGATAAGTATATGCACGACCCTTGTTAGCAATACCTATCGATAAGGGAGCGAATGTTTCCAGTAGGGCCTGTCCTCTAGTGTTGGTGAGTCTGCTGCCCCATTCTGTGGCCCACGCATTAAAGTCGCCTCCTATAACCACTGGAGCTCTCTGGAGCGCATCTGCCGTCAGATTGTCCAGCATTAGTTGGTAATCGCTGGCCGTCAAGCTGGGTCGGGCATAGCAGCTACAAAAGTGGATCCCATTTATTTTCGCACGCACGAAGCCTTCTGTTTGGTCGTCTATTTCTTGGAAGGCATATCTTCCACATATCCATATTGCCACCTGTTTTGCCTTATCGTAGATCCAGTTACTGTTCCCGTCGGGACATTTATATGGTTCACTAATCATGATGACGTCCGCCCTTTCGTCCTTGGCCGTTTGTGCTAGGATGTCCTGGGCTATTCTACAGTGATTAAGGTTTATCTGTAGTATCTTCATGGTCTTTTGCTAGTGATAGCTCTCCGAAAAGCTTCGCATTTGTTACTGCCAGCTACATGCTTCACGTTATCTGGATTCTGGCCTTCTTCTTGGTGGCATTTTGCCATTCTTCCTCTCCTTCCGCCTGCTTTTTATAAATGCCTGCATTTTTCTTTTGTTTGTCCCTGGTCACTGGAGTCTCAGCGCCGGTTTTCACATATTTCTCCTTGGTTATTTGTTTACGGTCGCGTTGATGTTTTTGTCTACGTTTCTCCTCTGGCTGTCTTTTGTCCGTAACGTTGGTTTCAGCATTAGCTTTGCTCCGTTTTGGTTCTGGTATTACGTTTTCTGCAGTACCATTTGGTAGATATTGATGCATCCGTTTGGGCTCCGGGGGTTCGTCATATGCACCCTGTCTCTTCTTGGGCTCTATTGTTGCCTTTAGCCAAGGCGAAGTTTGCGATGAATTGTTTCGACGAATCACTTCCTTTGCTTTCTCGTCGTGCAGTTGGATCGCCGAAAGCTCGTAGAGAGCCCTGATGCTTTCAATAGAGTCTCTCATCGGTTGGTGGATCGAGCGTCTTTTACCATCTTCCAGCATTTCTACCAGCCCTCTTATTTGCTCACCTAGCTTGTGGAAGGCAGATTGCTGGACAGTAGGTTCGACCGCGTCCAATCTTATTGTTGGTGACTCGCGTCGTTCGGTGCATCTTTGCGGTACTGGTGACCTCAGCATCCTTGATCCTACCTGAAAGGGACTATATATGTTCTCTTCTATTAGTTCTCCGGTGTTTTTGTTAATGTTGATTGTATTCATTTCTATGTGGTCCCCCCTCAAAGCCGCTATCAATGTTCGAGTGTGTAGTCACCTAAGGATCCCATGGTTGTCTTTGCAAGCAGTGAGGCCATGCGAGGGTTGACACAAGCCCTTATGGGGTTTTGCGCCAGAGCCGGATCGGTGCTAACCAGGAATGTTACATCTGGACCTACACCACCAACTTAATGGTGACGAAACATTGAACGTACTTTGAGGCCTGCCAAGGTTTTAACGGGACGGAGGCACTTGCAGCATTAGCCTGAAAGCCATTTCCGCAAGATTTCACTCTTGCTTACTCAGGTAACAGAATACTACAAGCGTCAGCCCTCATAGCAATCGTTCCAATTCGTTTTTTCCAGTATGCCATAATTAAGACCTTACTGGACTCGGTCTTAATGCTTTACAGTAATTTTTATATAAATAAATACACTATAACATATATGTATGTGCAATCAGTTCCATGTTGGAAAGCTGCACAATTTCACGGTGTGGCGGGTGCCGCCGGATCTCGCCATTTGTTTCTTACTTTATCCCTCCTTTGCCACCTCATAAGGTGGGGAGCACTTACTTGGAAGACGGTGCTTGCTCGTCTTGTCGCAGAGAGTTCGTAGGGGTTCCTTTGACCTTTTCAGCCACGCCCTCCTTCTCCGCCCATCTGAGTGGGGGCTGCTTATTGGATATTCGCAGTCCACCTCCATCTCCGTTTACGATGCTGTATTGATTTTATATCCCCAGCATTGTTAAGGCATGGTTCGCTTAGCACTATGCGCTATGCTATGCCTTTGGGATACGAGTGGATTTTAGTCGGCTCTTACGACAGGCATACCTTACCTCAGGCCTATTCTAACCCCGAGCCTGAAGGGGTCAATGTATAAGACCCTTATCATTCCAGCAATGCTTTATGGTACACAAGCATGGATCTATCAAAGGCAGATGAATATCTCCTTGGTCGTTTCGAACGCAAAATTCTTCGAGTGATTTTTGGTCCCATTGGCGTTGACGGACTCTGGAGGAGGAGGTTTAAGCGAACTCTACGAGCTGTACAGCGACATCGACCCAGTCAGAAAAGAACGCATCAGTCGCCTAAGTTGGCTGGGACATGTATAGCGAATGGACAACAACGCTCCGGCCCGATGAGTCTTCAATTCCAACCCGGAGGGACAACGCAGTAGAGGAAGACCTCGCCTTAGGTGGCGCGCAAGTGGAAGGGGACCTCAACCAACTTGGAGTGCGCAACTGGAGGCAGTTAGCCAAAGATCGCGCAAACTGGACAGGCGTATTGGTTGAGGCCTAGGTTCACCCCGGACTGTAGCGCCACCTAAGTATGTAAGTAAGTAATTAACTTCATTCAAATTCGGTCAGATTGATTATGGTTGATTTCATTATTTAAAAATCCGCAAAAGTAGTGCCTTTCTCTATGCATCAATTCTAGCTTAAAGTAGAGTATTTTAGTTAGCGCTCGGTATTTTTTGACTAGCAAAATACACGTTCAAATAATACAAAACTGCGAGTGTATATCAGTTAATACTGCCATTTTCATCTACTCATGTATTTAAAAGTACGTCCCGACATTTAAGAGCAACAAAAATAATTTATTTATGAAAACTCGTACAAAAGGAAAAAAACACCCCAAGGGCCGCAGAATACAGCTAGGTACGAAAGGCTACTCCGGGTCTTTTCTGTACGACTGGACGTAAATTGCATTCCTCAGCAGTTACTATCTCTGCACCTACCTGCACTTCATATTCATCTACCAAGCCTTTGAACAGTGTATCCCCCTAGGCCATTCGGTCATAACTAATCATAGACAATTTTTTTCGCCTTCACTGAATGTTGCAATCAAATTGCATCAGTCACAAGGTAATTACATGCCATTTTCCCGATACCATCGCAAGGAGAAAGTTTGTCCCTTTTACAAATAATTATGGATTTTTTTACATTTTTTTTATGGCATGACAGACGAATCCCCCGGGGGAATAATTCGATAAGCTACTGACTGAATCTCAACCTCGTGGCCAGCGTCGACATCTAAAATCTATGAGACAAATTATTTCGCTTCGGGGATAGAAGCGTATCCAGACAAAGATGTGAAACGGAATGGGAGGCAGCAGAAAAAAAAAAAAAAAGCAAACCAGGAAACATTTTGTCCACAACCACAACATACCGCACCTTTGAATGGCCATACCGTGTGTATACTGGGTACACATGGGGGATACTGAAAATCTTAATCAAGCGAGTCCTTCCACTTCCTGGGGCAATACTAAGCGACAGAGAGAGGTTGTACATGTCCCACCAATTGAAAAGGTGCCAGTGACCTTTTTATGCAAATATTTGCTCTTGGCTTTTTTTTTTCTTCTTTTTTTTGTCGCAATTTTTTCTCTCCTTTGTGCACGTGCTTTTGTGGCTTATACATGTTGGTTATCCTCCTATTGAAATGGGTACACCAAAAGCGATTCTCTGAAAGTGGGTTTCTATTTACGTTTTGCTCGAAAGAGGTACAAAAAGAAATGTGCGACCGCACTTCCTGTTGTGAAAGAAATCTTTAAGATGTTCTGTGTGTTGTTGAAGATTTACATGAAACGATTGAAAGGGGGTGATGCTTTTGATGGATGTTGGTGCGTTATAGTTGCTGGTCAGTGTGAGAAGTGTAAAATGCACGTTATTTGATGCAGGAATCTATATAAACAGTGCGACAACTGTCTTTTTGTTTACTACATTCGTCGAAACAAACTAAATCATGAAAATAGTGTCACCTCATACAACAGCACGCACCAAAATGGAACAATCTGGGTCTATTATGGAAACAACTTACTTACCTACTAAGCCTCGGGTGCTTAGGGTAAAACGAGTCCTCAACTAAGTTACATTTGAACCGATCCCTTACTTAATGGCTTCAGTTGTGAATAAAATTATTAATGAGAAAGTCAAAACTATTTTCTTGGAAAAGTACTAGATTTCCAAGCAGAATCCAAGTTACCGTTTGAAGTCTGTTTTGTCTTCAATATGTTTAAAAAATCGATATCAAATCTTATACCCATGGACCGTAGAATATCCAGGGGACTTCTGAGAGTGCTGTTGGTACCCTACGAAGAATTTCCGAGCGTGTTAAAAATACACAAAAATGTAGAATACCTATGTATGTAAATTTTTGAAAAAATGCGCTCGATACTGGATAAATGGGCGTGGCACCTTCGATATAAATTAAAAAAAAATTGAAACCCTATTTCTCGCCCTTTAATGAGAGCTACAGTTTCAAATTTTGGAACAATAACGTGTATTGGCTGTTCAAAGATCTTCGCAGAATGTGAGCGGCATTGTACAAAGGGGCGTGGCACATATTATACTTCAAAATCTTTAAAAATACATTTTTTTTGGGGATATACCATAACTCCCCAAAAAAATTGTAACCTTTGAGTTTGGTAATTTAGGTACATATTAGATGTTGGAATCATTTTTTAAAATGTGGGTGGTTTTGAAAAACCGATGACGATGATCATACTGCCCGCGGAGCGAAAATCCAAAAACGTTAATTTATTTGAAGTAAAATATGGTGCAGGCGAGTTTGCCGCCATAAGAGTCAAAAACCAAATATAAATTACAAATTTGTGTTCCGAAATATATAGAAGAAGTAAAGGACTATATAGCCACCCACCATCAACAGCCAGCATGAGCTTCCAGTCCCATGGGAAGGCGAAGAGAGCCCACTGGATAATTGGGTGCGTTCCGTCATGTTTTGACTTAAAAACTGGGCGTGCCAACGTTTATAAAATATTTAACATTAAAAAGGGTTACAAATAGCAGTAAAACTTACCAAAACAGTCTTAAAAGACCCTTGCTGCTACCGACATGCTTCTATCTGTAGTATTAGTAATAGATTTGTGGCTATGCGGCAATTTTTAAGACGCACAGCAATTCAAGCGGGTTCAAATCCCGCGAAAACCTAAATTCCAACTTATGGTTTTATCCACTGCGCTACCTCTCGCGAGCGTCTGACAAACATCCGAGAGTATAAATGTCTTGAAAGAGCTTCTCAATTAGCCGTTTGGAGTCGACATAAAATTGTAGATCCCTTACATTCGTTCCAAAAATGAAAAACTCACACAAAAACGAATGGTTGTGAGAAGCTAGGCCTATGGTCCATCCGGACCTGTTGCGCCAACTATTTATTTACTAGCAATTCAATCCTTTACCTTTAGCGTCCTTCTGATGATGCAGTATGGCCTGTAGGGCAAAATTAGCTTGAGTAGTGTCAAAACGATTCCCAAGCTTCAAGATTGGTGCCTGAGGAAGCTTTTAAGCTTTTGCTTTTAACGCAGGGCTTCAGGTTGTGCGTTGGCTAAGAATGCTGTCTGATTTATGAGTTAGGCACGAACTACGTTTGTTCCATTGACTAAATCCTTCTTTCTAGCAAATGCGATAGCAACATTGGAGAGGCGCAGTGTCATAAGTTCACAGGCCAAAAGTCCAGAATGACCCTGCGCCCATTGCAGATGCATCTTATCCGATGAGCTCTGTGCTAGAAATTATAGGAGAAGTACGAGCGCTGAGCCTACCTAAAGGAGAAGAAAGAATTTACCAACAAGAGCAACTCCGGTGATGACAACATTTTCTCCTTTTTTTTTTCCTCGAAACTTACAACCTAATCTAAAGGTATAATTTCTTTAACATTCGTGAGCTAAGACGTGGGGCTATAGCTAGTTGTCTGATGTTTTGTCTAGTCGTGGGAACGCTCCTGCCGCATATTTACCAGCGAACTGCAGATGACCTACTATAAAACAATTTATGAACTCCGAGCTGAACTTCGGTCAAAAATATCTTTCTAAAAGAAGAACAACAAAAGCATAAAGCCCGAAGGGAACCAGTCTGCCAAAGAAAAGTAGGTTACCACCTCCGCGGAATAATACCTAAAGGTAGTCTCGCTAGACGTGTGACTTAGCATAATGGCTTATTCCTGGCAATCAAGCACCCAGGCTGAAAATTTTGATAACTGAAAGTCACTTTCTTCTCTGAAACACACAATACAGAAACATTGCTAGCAGCAGCGGACCGGCAGCCATATTCACCCAGTATTTCGCTCACTATAGCCGATGACATTCGCTTTGTAATTATAGTCAGGCAAGTTGCAAGTGTTTGTCGTCCCGCCAGAGATACGAATTGCTATGAGTCCATTACACAGGTCTACAAATTAGAACCTACACAGCTGCTTGGCATTGAACTGGATGTCCCTATGATCACCAAGTTTTCGTTTCAAAATTGTTCCGTCGAATTTTAAACTCTAGAGCGAAGCATCGCCTCTGGAATGATCTAAGTCTATTAGAGGAGCCTGAAACAATTTGAAACACCAAGTTCTCTATGACCGATATACTTAAAGAATTCAGCTACAATTTTGAAATACTTCCCACCAATACAGACCACCAACTCTGTGACAAATTTAAACTTGAGCAAGTCCTCAATGAGGGAGACTTCTTGATGGCAGTTTCCGACAAATGGCATTCAACGAAACAGACATTATAAAACAATCACCCGCAACAGAAGTTACCAAAGCATCATCATCACCATCAATAGACAAGGAAGGACAATCGAAACATATCCAAAGTCATGTTTTCCAGCATACTAATCATCTTGATAGCTTGCATTGTCCTCGCAATGAAAAAGTTTTATTAAATTCCCCCAGCCAACAAAAGGGGACATTTTTCTATAATGTGCCTTTCAAAGTGTTGTCATTACAACAGATTTCAATTGAGCACTTCCCCTTCCCCTCTTCACGGGGGGGGGGGGGAGACATAAATAAACTTTTTGGATAGCTTTCAAAACTGTGTTCGCTTAATAGAAAAATAATAATTCCCGAAAAGGAAAGAATGCCATTCAAGGTTCGGTTCAAAGGAGAAGACGAAAACAATTCTCCCTCAAGAAATTGACTCCTTGAAACCCCTGGTCATGCAAAAGTGCAAGAATATTCTCTTCTCGAGTGGTTGGCATTTTCTCCACATTCATAGCTTCTGACAAATCGCCCTTTTATCGCAGGACATATGTTGCAACGATCTCCATCCTCTGGTCTTTCCCCACCGAGATTGGTCTATTTGCAAATTTATAGCTGCAATCAAAAGAAAAGAAACATCGAACAGACGATTTTTATGCTGCCAATTTGAAAGCCAAACCAGATGGAGAGCGGCATGCAGTGCGATTGAGATGAGCTCATCGTACACAGATACCTTCGCAGACTATGCGATGGGCAAAAACAACCTTGCGATGCGAATGCAAATTCCATTCCAAGTCCACCATCATCAGCAGGCGGACAGACAAAAAGAAGAACACCCCAAATCGCTTTACTCCTAAGCTGGATGGGTGTGCAGTACCTCAGTGAAACTGAAACCGAAAAATATCCGCCTCTACTGAGCAGGAGTTCAAGCCAAAAGTGGATTTCAATAATGAAAAAAAAAAAAACAACTTCAATCACTGCCAATAAAGATTTCCCCTGCATCGGGTGGACTTGGTCTGAGACAGAAGGCAGAGAAGCCCGAGCTCCCTTCGATTCGGTTTGCGTAGGCAGATAGATCGGAAAACGATTTGATTTGATTCATTCAAAAGCGTTGAACCAAAAATCAATTGCCTTCGATCTCTGACGATTGAGTGAGTTCGTTCGTTCGCGTCGCCAGTCACCCCCGCCATCGCTTCGCCTTCGCCAGTAGGTTATGGTTTCATTTGCACTAGTGGCGTTGATTGTTCGCCTTTGTAGTCAGGCACGTTCTCTTCGTTCGCCCGGCGATGTGGCTGACTGCGGGGTGGGTGGTGGGTCGTGGGTGTTCAGGAATTGTTTGTTGTGAAAAGGATTAAGAGCAAGTACCTATACACTCGTTGGCAGAGTAGCAAGAGCCGTAGTCTAAACGTGGCAGCAAAAAAGACTGCTATTTTATTCCTCTTCATTTCGTTTGTGACGATTGTACGCTAATTGTTTTCTGTTCAGAGATGCCTTTCGATTTTTTTTTCTTTTTTAGATTTGTTTGTTCTTTGAATGAGGTAGAAAACGATTGAAATTCATTTCGATCGCCTATCTTTGAGTTTTATTATTGCAAACGAGGCGAGGGTAGGGCGCTTGGTTTGGAACTTGATATAGTAATGCGCTTTGGGGTAAGAGTAAAAAATGTAAAAACTGGGAACTCGCAGGACTAATAGGGGCTAACGACGGCGGAATTCCCAAGCTTGGTTGCAGTGATCTTCAATGGTAGAACTAATAAGAATATGTAGCATATAATAAGTTAGTGGGTAAAACTGTGTCTCCTTGGCTGTCAATTTTTATTTTCTGAAGTTATGTGCCCACTAATTTTAAAAATTTGGCTTTCTGAGAAGTAAGTGTAATTTAGAGGAAAAACATGAACAATTAAGTTGCCACTACGGTATTGTAATTTCGCATCTGTTACTGTAAGACGAATATAGACCATATCATACTATTGATACACTGCGTGAACTCGTCAAGCGCCCTGTTCGATTAGATACCAATAATGAGAGCTTAACTCAATACGCCTGTCTCATTTGGCGAGCTTCATTGTGCAGACCTACTCTAAACTGTTATACCTTTGAGCAGGAGGGCTATCCCTGCTCAACAAAGCTATACCGAGTTGATGGGTCGATTACATTTAGGCTAGGTATTATATAAAGAGGTATCTATAATGTTTGTTTGTTTGTAAGGCGTAGTTTCCGGAACTGCTGAACCGATTTCAAAAATTCTTTCAATAATAGAAAGTTACGGGATATGGTATTGCAATAAGTTACTTTATTTATTTATTTTTATTTTCCATTTTCCATTTTCCATTTTTGGATTTTTTTACACTAATCGAATGAAACACTGCAAAGTAGGCACATTTTCACCTCAGTGGATTCGTCAATAAGCAAAATTGTCACATTTGGGCAAATGATAATCCAAGAGTGATTGTCGAAAAACCAACGCACCCACAAAGAGTGACTGTTTGGTGCGGTTTATGGGCTGGCGGCATCATCGGGCCGTATTTTTTCCAAAATGAGGCCGGTTAGGCAGTTACTGTGAATGGTGTTCGCTATGGTGAGATGATAATGAACTTTCTATGGCCCGAATCGGAAGATATGGATGTGGACGTTATGTGGTTTCAACACAGGACGGTGCCACTTGCCACACAGCTAACGAAACAATGGCTCTTTTGCGCGAAAAATTCAATGGCCATGTTATCTCACGTGGTGGCGATGTCAATTGGCCGCCAAGATCATGTGATTCGACACCGTTGGACTTTTTTCTTTTGGGTTATTTGAAAGAAAAGGTGTACGTCGATAAGCCAGCTACAATTCTAGAGCTCATGGATGAGATAATTCGGCACATAAACGGCATAGAACCTCAATTATGCCTCAGCGTCATCGATAATTTGGACCATCGGATGGAGGTGTGCTGCCGAGGTCGCGGCAGCCATTTGGCCGATATTTTGTTCCGTACATAATTGAACCATACTAATATTATCCTCATAAAAATAAATCATAATAATTTCCTAAATAATTTGTGTTTTATTCAAAATCAACATCGGCCCTTAAACTTAACCACCCTTTAGTTTTTAAATTTATGCACGAATTGAAACGATTCTCCAAAATAAACGAAAATCATATATAACAATATATCAAAGCAGAAAACAACCTCAATACGGATACAAGACCCTTCATTAGTATATTTTCTCCAAAAAATTTAAAGATTCATTCATCTTACATTTCTGGATACGGCATAAAGTTGTGGGTCCTGTTAGCGTCATAAATGAAAATCTGGCTTTCTGAAAACTTGGCCTAAAATGCACCTGATGCGTACAATATTTTTTTACTTCATTTTTTCATCGATTGTTGTCGAACAGATTGGTTAAAATTCTCATATAAATTGGGACAACGGAGGGTTAGCTCTTCCACCATTCAGCCATTCACAATTGAAATCACTAACTACTACCAATATCATTGACTGTTCAGGAAATTTGTCCAACTCCTTTTCCGCCACCAACACCAAATACCTTTCTAACTTCCAATCATTCAAGAAATTACATTGTGACAACAAAACCTATTTTTTTTTTGTCTATCCGTCCTGTGCATTGTATGTGTCCAGCACTCGATAATAATGTCAGTCATATTTGCAAATCCTTTTTAGCTATTCAAAATAATTGAAATGTCTAACTAATCCCTCGCTGAAAAGAGAGCTCTTCAAATGCAATTTTTCGATTACGAACGAGGAGACAATATTTAATTAAACACACAAATAAATGGGAAAATGGCACACATCCAACTGCATCCGTTTAAAAAGTAATAAAGAAACAGGAATGGAGAAAAAAAATGAAACTCCTAGTTCCACTTTGCTGACAGTAACAATCATAACCTCCAACGTCCACCAGCTAACCGCAAGTGCACAGTACTGTGACAAGCCATCCCCCGAGTCACAACAGTCGACTGACACTGCTACAATTCTGCAATCAGACTCGCAATGTCCTTGGAGATCACGTAAAGAATTGAAAATTCCCTTCATCTCGTATCCGATTGTTGGTAACATCAGTGCCAGGCGACCAGAGTGACATCAGGTCATATATGGATCCAACAACCAACTAAACGAAGCCTGTTACGGATACTTAGTTGTGATTGTGCGGCGGTTGGCCAGTTGCTCATAGAGCTGCGACTGAATATGAAGTAATTGCTCGCTTTTCTGTACCCTATTGTGGTTTCATATGCAAAGGACTAGGGCGCATAAAAAAAACCGATTGCAAAACAAGTCCTTTGATTAAGCAATTTCCCGCAGTCGGGCGCATGCAACAGAACGTTTGCTAAGAATTGTTAATCTGCGGTCGGATTAGATTTGAATTTAAATTAAATGCCAGCTGATTGCATGCCTGCATCGTGTTCCATTCTGGTCACGTAAAATTTATTAATCCTGTCGAGCACTGACAAATATTTTCACCTTAACTTCAGTTCACTTCAAAAGAGGTTATCGCAGGATGTAGTCATCGTTCGGTCTTCGGTCGTCGTCGTCGCCGGCGAAGGAGACATTTATTACCAAACTATTTTAATAGTCTGCCAGGACGACAGCGTGTATAAGGAAACTTATCGAAATGCCACAGGTACAAAGGTTGATATTGAACTCGAAACTTCACACAGAATGACGATGTACGAGTATGAACGGAAACGGAGTGCAAGTAAACAGTACCTGGCGCATGGATAAGATGGAGGAAAAGTTGATTTAGGGGACCCTCGGAATGTTGGGCATTTTTATTTAATTTTATGGATAGAGGCATACTGTGGGGACAATAAATCCATGCTCTCCTGAGACGTTACATTAGGAATTTTAATCGAAGACAAACTTTTTCGTGGAAATAAAATTCCCAAGATGGAAATGTCCCCTTCATCTTTTTTAATATGTGAATAGTTGAGCTGTTGGAGAGTGGTATGCTATCACATGGCTACAAGGAAGCTGGCTGCCTACTGTTGAGGATTAACGACTTTCAAACGAAGCCGCCTAAGACTTGAAGTCAGTTTAAAAAATATATATATATTTATCTTGACGACACAGTGCCTTTGAAACTCCATGACCT
Organism: Cheilosia urbana; assembly: GCA_946477585.1. Lineage (NCBI taxonomy): Eukaryota > Metazoa > Arthropoda > Insecta > Diptera > Syrphidae > Cheilosia > Cheilosia urbana. Next base: position 7,762,788 of record OX297854.1, on the reverse strand, counting down.
ATGCGACGTCGGAAGTACCTTTTTCAAGGTAATTTTGCGAAGAATTTTGAGGAGACTTATAAAATCGTTGGATATAGAGAATGAACAAGTTATCCAATATTATTTATGTTGAAACTTACCTACAAAGATTTGTTAACCCTTTTCTTCCTAGTGGTTTCACAAAGAAACCACATAGAAAATATTTTTTCTATTTTTTCCTGGTGGTTTCACTGCAAAACCAAATAGATTTTAAGGAACTTTATCTCATTTAAAAGTAAAAAAAAACAGTTTTGTCTGTTATGAGCGCTTCGAACGTGCTAAATCGTGCATTTAGATTCATCGATTTTGTCAGACGAAGTGATTTACGTATTTTTTACTTAGTTTGCTCGTATTTACGTACTGAAATCGCTTTTTTAAACAACAATAAAAAGGTAACATATTTTAATTTTTTTTTTAAATATATTTTTTTAACATCACTAAAGCAAGTTTTATCAAAATTTCAGACAAATATAAAAATATTTGAAAAAAATGACACCTCCGGGAACAAAGGGTTAAAGTGGTTGATTCACTTAGATACCATATTTATTAATTTTGACTGAATTCGCTTAGGTACATCAAATAGCATGCATCTTAGCGCTACTGAACGTTGTGTGAATTTTTTGGTAGCACCAGCATTTTAACCGCACTCGTTATCGTTACACTTTCAGTTATTTGTTTTTTTGACAGTCAGCCAAAACCACTATATGAATTAGGGATATTTATTCAAAAGGTCCAGAATATCTGAAGAACATAATCCACTGATCAACAAAATTAAGGAAAATATTTTCCCTGATGAAAACTGGGAAAAAAAATCTAAAAACCATAGACACTATCTCAGAAGATACTTAGTTTTTTTTTAGTTTGATTTTAAAGTGTTTTTTTTTTTAGGAGCATTTTTTTTAATTAGTTTTTCTGCCAAAATTCGTTATCTACCTAATAGAAATAATAATTTCGAGCCGCAACGATTGACGTTTCGACCAACCTTCCGCTTTTTCACTTCACTACAAAGCGGAAAGTTTGCTAACATGTTGCCACGCCACAACAATTGACGATGTGAAAAACATGGGAATTCAAGATTGATGGCACCAATTTCCAGCGGTTGGAATAGCGAAAGCGAGACGCACGGAAAATTGAAGAAGCTTAAATAGGCAAATCGTTCTGAATAATCGGAGCCCGCGGAATGAGTTTGCCTTTCAATTTTCTTCAAATTTGAGATTATTCCCAATCAAATATAGTGCGATCCGTTACAAAGTTTCGGTCCATTAAGGTTGCGCAATATAATTATACCTGAACCGTCTTTCAATTTCAAATTGTGTAGCGAAAAGCCCGCAACAGCGAAAGAAGTAAAAAATTACAAATCTTAAATATTTTTTGTTGTGTTGGAAGTGAGTTTTCTATCCAAGCTGCACCCACCCGGCTCTGCCCGTATCTTTCGTATTAAGTCCTGCCCACATTTCACAGAGCGCTTTATTTGGACAATGTCCATTAATAATCTTAATTATACAACTATTAGGAATGGCGTTTGATTTTATTTTTGAACCATACAACCACAAACAGTTTTCCTATCCCGCTTATGTTTTGCAAAGTACCACCTCGGAAATCGGCGACAGCGCCACCTATTGGTCGAAAAGTATCCTATCTTTTAAAATTGCCTAACCCTGAAATACAACAATACGAAAAAAAAAAAAGAAGAATCATGAACAAAAGTCAAAATAAATATTTAATGGGAAGAATTATTGGATGCCAAATCAGGACCGCACGGCGATTTTACGGAATTTTCTCTCATCCTAAACCTGATATACAGCAATACGAATAAAACCAAAAGAGGATCATGAAAATCGTCCCAGGGGTTATCGAGTTATAACATCATCGAGTTTCACCCCGAAAGAATAATATGTTTAGAAGATTAACCTCTATAATTAAAGCAGACTTGTAAAATTATTTATTTTAACCTCTGAAAATGAGAAAGACTTTTAACAAAAATATTTTTTTTAATGCTCTTTTAGGGAAGCTATGTTTGCTCTACCTGGGTAAGTGAAATTGAAATAAATGTCCCATAATTTCCAATTAACCATTATTTAGAAATATCAAAAGTGCAAAAAGTATGAGCAACATCTCTTAGTTTAGTTGGCCATTTACCTATACTCGTACCATTAGGCTGCGGAATTTATTTTCTAAATAAGAAAAATGTCCTGTTTCCTCACCTCGCCATAATGCTGAATATTAAAACAATTCACAAAGAGAATTTATCGATGAATTTCAGAAATTTTTAAAATTCTCTTTTTTTTATTTAATATCAATCATAATCATACAGAAAACATCTTGATCTTCACTAGACCCGTCAGAATTTATAACCCCAATCTAAACTAATTGATGTGCTGTGAAACTAAAGCTTTATTACCCCATTTGCGCACATGTAACGAGATGTCGAGCTGCTAAGCCTAATCTTAATCACAGAAATTCTCTCGCATTTAAAAAGGCAGCGCAAACCTGCAAACTTTTAGGATAATAAACCCCATCTCGTTTCTTCATTTTGTCCCGCTTAGCTATATCCTTTTGCCAAGTCAAACACATTTATGCCGTATAATAACCACCCAGCATGTGTGGCGTACATACCATGGGGACTGAGGGGATCTATGGAATTACAAATTATAAATGCATAAAAGCGCGCATTCATATGCATGCTCCATGGAGAACAATTGACTAAAGGTGGCGGCGAAAGGGGCTATGGATGAAAGTGGAAAAGACAATAATACAGTCTGCCAACTTCAACTCCAACCGAAAACTAGAACCTTTTAATTTATAAACACCGTCATCGTCGTTGTCGTCGTTGGTGGCGGCGGTGAAAACTTTAATCAAGTTCCGTCGCTTTTATTACCACTGGGGTTGAACGAGAAGAACAGAAGCTCTGTTCATGCACCGCACCTGGTCTCCACCGCTAGCTGCTTTAATTCCTCACAATGTCGGGTTAATAAAACAGAAGTAGATTTAGTGCATGATGATTGTTTAGCTACGGCTGAGGTACGACACGGCCTCAAGTAAAAGGGTTTCTGTTGATTCTTTGGGTTGAAATTTAAGTGGGATGTCAGGATCTATGTCCTTTAGCGAATCGTTTTCATTTGCTAAAGTAGCTTTTCGGGAGAGATGAATTTCCGGATTGATGGTGCATTTTCATTAGTGCGAAACATGTGCTACCAGCGAGCAAGGGGGTCGTATGTTGGACCACGGGGCGTATGTGGAACATTTTTTTCTCATTTTAATCGCTTTAACCATTAAATTTGGTATGGCGATTGTGGAGAGTTTTTATTACAAAAAGTGAATGTGGCAAGCTCTAAGGAACGTAGCGTGATGCAAAACTCAACTCATAACATCGGCTGGAAAGAGACCGCAGCCGCGGTGTGATTTCTCTACCCAGTTGCACATTTAAGCAACGCTCAACGCCTAAGAACAATGTGCCGCCGTGCTGAGAGGGAAACAGCACTGTGCACTGAATGAGATCAGTTCCCGCAAAAGAAAAATAGGTGCGAGGGTGGTTGAGTAAACAAAAAGAAAAATAAGAAAATTACACTCTCACCACGGCGGCGGCAGCGTTGCAATAGCGAGATATTTGCTTCACACGCTTTTTTATTTCTTTTAGGTTTTTTTTTTTGCTGCTGCTGTTGAACTCCCGTTGTTATGATTTAAAGGAACAGGGCGACTGAAGCTTGTTGCTGGATGGATTCAACTTTTTTCCTGGATTTTACGCTGCTGTACCAGTGCAAGGATTATTATTAAGAGCGAAAACAGCCAACACATTGTCAGTCGTCGAGGGTGTACGACTGTACGTGTACGTGTGTGAGATATGAGTGCGCGGTGGGGGAGTTTCGCATACACCTTTTGTGAGTTTTTAATTTTCCTGTTTTACTTCCGGTTTTCCGGATTCTGATCTCAGCTTGATTGCTGCATGTTGTTGCACATCTGCATATAGCACGGGTCCTCACAATGCTTATACGTGGATTTCATTTTGTGAGCTTTGTATTCGTAATATTTTTGCACGACACGGTTCAAATAGAATGCTTACTTCGCAATCAGTTGGCATGGTCACATGGAGCCAAATAAAGGAGCAGTTCACAGTGGGAGTATTACTTTCTTTTTTATTTTATTTTTATTCAGCGAATTCCGAAAGTCAAAGAATCGCCAGGCAGCGCAGTAATGCTCCAGTTGAAAATGAGTGACCCGGTGAATGATGGGTGCTTAGAGGAACTCAAGTCCTTTATAGAAAAAATAACTGGGCAACCAGAAGTACGGGCTTTTTCGATGAATAGAAGGAAATACTCGGAAATAACTTGGATTGTACTTGTGTTATCGACCTCTCAGGCATTAGTTTTAAAAATATCGTTCTTTCTGTTTGTTTATTTCTTAAACAATTGTAACGATGCATTCGTTATAACAATATGTCGACGGGCCGTGTCATCTTTTTGCACAGCAAAAGCTAGTGCAGTGCACTTAGCACATGTCATGGAACATTGCATTTGCATTAGACACACTTTCGCTACACCATCACCAACAACTGACTGCGCCGCCGTCTTGCTCTTTTTTATCATTTCGTGTATCAGGTACAACCCCCGCACTAGTCCAGTGTTGGAGGTAAAAATACATTATAAACAACGATTTTTTTATTCGTGATAGAATTCACACCCGCTTGCTGGCATGAATTCAATGAGACCACCAGTAGGATCTCAATCAAGCGAGCGGAATCACACAGTAGAATCGTACCAATCCTTTGAATATTTAAACACCTTTAAATATTAACTATTCACCAGCATTATTGTTACCTAGCCTTAAGTCAAATTGTATAATACAAAAAGTTTAATAAAAGCAAATGTGCTGCAGTCGGTGTTGCCATAAAAACCATATTTTTACAAATCTGCAATTATGACAAAAAAAATCTGCAATGCCGATTTCTATAGAAAAATCTTCCTTCACAATTTTTTTTTTTTTTATTTATGTATCAATAACAAAAAAGCTGAATACGAAAATGACGGCATACAGCGAAATCAAGTGTGCAACAAATGTTAAAATTTGTTAAAAAGAACAAAATATATTATTGCGGTTGCAGACAAAATCTGAAGCGCAGATTTCTGGTTTTTAAAAATCTGCAGCAAGGTTGAAAGTCTGCGAAATGCAGACAAATCTGCACTTATGGCAACGCTGGCTGTAGTGTTAAATAAAGACTTTGAATTGTAGTTGTTGAAGTTATAATTAAATTAAAATACGAATTTGAATTGTAAATTAAAAACCTATATATTAGAAAGAACCTTGGCGATTCGGCGAGCTTACCTCAGACTTAGACAAAATGTCGACTACTGTCATATTCATATGGACAATTTTACCAGCAGGCATTGCGCTATTTCGACGTTGTTACAATTGGATATTCATAGCGTTGATTTGACGGCAGGTGAATGTTATTTTATCCAATGTAGACCAATGAAAACGTTGTTGTCCTCTCAACCTTAAAAATGTCCATCAGAAAGTCCTCCGCTAGATGTTCCATGAATATTGAACTGGCCAGAGGTAGGAACGTTTTTATTCGTCGTCAATTTGGAAAACGAAAAAACAACTTCTCACAGAGAGAGTTGCTTTACATAGGAAACCTACCCAGGCAGAGGTCTACCGGCCTTTTCATATTTTCCTGCTGGAATAAGAAGTTAATGAAAATAGAAATGAGTAAATCTCGGTCCGAAAAATTATTGAGCAAGGGAGCCTGCTAAATATGACATACCAGTCAGCAGTCACTATGAGCATGCCTTCCCACGGTTAGTAAAAACCAGACAAAAACTCAAATGCTGATCCTCCCACGTTTCATGGCATCCTCATCTTCCATTCACGCTTGCAGCTCCAACAGTCGAAGAGGACTCTCTGTCTTTGAGGAATATCATATCCGTCTCTCGTGCAGTAGTGCGGACGTGACAGAGATACCTACATCCATTACAGGGTTAAGTAGATTTTCATGTTTCATTGCAGACAAAGTCAAGTATGTTCCATCGCCATACATCGGCGCGATGGCCACTGAATAATTCAAACAGTCATTTTGTCAACCTACTCTAAGGTACTATACTTTTTTGTTTTCATATATTTATATTCCTTCGCCATATTTATATATATTTAAAATTCCCAAATTTAATTGTCTATTTTTTTTCCTTCAGAGTAAGAACAAAAAAAAAAAAAAAACACATCCAGTTAATTAATTGCATCGTCCCCATTTTCATATAAGGACAACACTCGTCTCAAGCACTCTGCAGTCTAAAGTCCACTTCATAACACCGGCTCCATGCAGTCAATTACTCTCTCCCATCGAAACGCGTACACTCAAGACCTTCAAGGACCATTTCCGACTTTTATTTTCATTCACTTTGATTCTTGTTGCAGGAAATGCCACTGGTGACTGGTGTCCTTGTTTGTTTTTTTCTTTTTTTCTTTTTGCCCTTCCATTCTCTTTCGGCGACTTCACAACACGCTAATTGGCTTAAGCGAAACTTTTATTTCATCTGGACGCATTGTTGCTATCGCTTCACAAGAGTACTGTACTGCACTCTGGGTTGAAGCATATACAAACGATTAAGCGTAGGCCCTACAAACAGGATAACACAATCATATCGTAGAGACAATCTGTGTACAAGTTTTACCATAACTCATCGCGTTTATCTGTCGGTGGAAGATAGTTGCCCAAGTTAAGGTTCAATGCAGCGGCAACATCAGCAACGGGGAACAGATTGCTACATCGAGTTCGCGATGTTGAAGTGCGAAACTGTTTGAAAACTTTCAGCAAGTTTATGGATTTAGTCGTTTTCTTCTTTCTTTCACTTTTTTGTTTGCTTTTGCTCATCTGGAAGAAAACTATTTTCGGATGAAAGGAGTTCTGGAAATTGTATTATTTTCGTTGAATGCTGATGCATCTGGAATTGAAGCGCGATTATGAATTGCACTACGTGCCAAAATGTTTACACAATCTAAGAGTGGGACGTGTTTGCTTAAAACAACCGGGGAACAGATGGGTTCACGTAGATTAAAATCTTACTTGCGAGGGGAAGTTTGCTACTTTTGTAGGTGGGTTGGTAATGTATGCTGGGCATATGGGAATTTTCGTTCCATTCAGATTTTTTTTTTTTTTTTAATTAAAACGATATTTTTGAAGGTAAGTAAGTATTTAGCGATAACAAGAGTGAGTTGGTCAGAATCTCAGTTATTATTGCATTTGGTTTGCGTTGGCCAAAGTCATGTATTTTGATAACCGCATATATTACGAAAACACCTCGGAAAGTAAAGCCGGAACCACACTTGCAACGTGTGGTGTGATGTGGAGTTGTGTGAAGGAAGAGTACACATGAACTAGGAAATCGATAACGTCAAAAAAGCAAACCAAATAACAGTTGAATTTATTGACGAAAAATTACATCGCACTAGATAAGTCTCACCACAAAACACCGTACGTTACTATATGTAGTCTGGTGCCGGCTCAGATCAAGATAAAATTTTTTGTCTGGTGTGTGTGTTTTCAGCTTTAAGGATCGACATTAATCCGATAATTCAGCAACAATCCGTCGAGTAACTTCTAAAGTAGAGCTCCAAACTGTTGAACATTTACAGCGAAATTAGGTGGCAGTCTCAACGGCTGAAACCGTTGATCCAATGAAATTATGCTCCATAACGAATCAAATTCATTTTTAGTAAAGCAACAAATATTGATATGTAATGATCAGTGCTTTTTTAGGCACACCCTATAGTTACAATTCACATTCAAAACAGATGTAAATAAAATTTGACAAACGAAAGTTGTGTCACTACAGATAATTTGCATTGGAATTGGTGATCCCGTGCCAACTTTGGTCGCACAACGGTCACGATGCCCATAGGTGCTTAGATGGTGGCTGACATAATTTTTCAGTCAGTTTGTCTATTATCCATATATATCCGACGACCCAAGCCTCAGTCAGGGATGCAAAATTTGAAAGAATATTGGTTCTTATAAGTTCACAGAAAACCTGTCAATTCGCATTTCGTTCGCCGGTAAGTTTTTCTGGGAATCATAGGCGCCACATACTTTTTTTTATTGAATATTTGATGGCGCAGTGAATGCCGGTGGAAGAGCGCGATTTGCCTAAATGTATGTAAAAGAATAAAATGCGAATGTCTACTGGAAGTGAAGTCGAACTCATATCTAGATTATGAAGATTATGCATCCTCAACCTCCCTAGAGAACGATATGCAAATTGATAGTGATTAGAAGAATATACAAAATATACGTCACAGCTTCATAGCTGTGTAGTTAATGTTTTTAAAGCGTGAAGTGTCAGGGCAGCCGTTTCATAATTTCGTTTGGGAGTTTAATAGGATTTTTTGAGGAGTACTGGGAAACCAGGAGGTCAACTTGTTTACCAGAACATGCAACCGCATCGATCGTAGTGCCTCAACGAGAACCAACACCATCCTTTTCACTTGACTTTAAATGAACACTTGATTTTCCTTAAGTGTGTTTCCGCCCTCCCGTTCCTCTGCCAGGTACAGCCCAGGTTGAGATGCCAACCGCTTCAAAAGGTAAAGCTGACGAGCTCAAAGCTGAAAAGCTGTCAAAAAAAAGGACCTAAGTAAGAAAAACCTGTGCTTCAGGTGAAATTAAGAATCTCAAAATCGAAAAAAGTAAGGACCAGGAGCACAAATTTGAGCTCATCTTCAAATGAATGAAGGGATAAAAGAGGCAGAAGAGGTAGAATGTCTGCACATTGGGGGAGTAAACAACTTAAGGCCAGTTTGCCGTTATCAATTGTAAGAGTGGAGAACAGCTCCTACCAAGTATAAGAACGTTTCTGAATTTAGCAGGGGCCTGGAGAAAGAAGAAGTAGTTGGAACTATAAGTATTGGTTCCTTAAAAACACTGTGCCATGTTTTCGAAAGCTATACAAGTTTTGTTTCTATTAACCAAGTTCTTCGATTGTTGCCAGCTCCAATAAAAACTGGTTGTCCAAGGAACAATTACTGTTGAGTTTAATGCAAAAGTTCCAGTTTTTGAAAACTTACAAGAATTTTCTTTTTAATTTCATAATTACAAAATCTTTGTGTCGTTCATTTTCAGGTAAAACGTTGAAATAAAAAATTTTTAAACAACTAACTTTCAATTTTGTTCCTTATTAAATTTTTCGTGGACATTGCATTTTCGGTTTCTATTCTTCGTCAAGTGCTATCATTTTTGAGCTCCTTGTTTTCATTTATCCATTTTTTTTCTGTTTCCTTAAAAAAGGCGGGGGTAAATGTAAACACGAATTTTTACAAAAACTAATAAACTTACACACTTACAATTTGTGTTTTAATTTATTTAAGGGTAGATGAAACACTATAAACAACTTATATAAAAAAAAAAATCTTTTACAATTACCTCCTTGAACCTAGTACATTTTTGTGATGAATTATGTAAAGAACTTGTGTATTATATATTTTTGAATTCCCACCAATTCTCTATGCACTACCTGTCAGCTGTCATTAGAAAAAGTCAATAATTCCATTTCACACTCATTTAATTGAATTCCGATTGCTCTTTAATTTTTAATTTCACGACGCGACAAAAAGAAATCGAAGGACAAAAAAAAACTCCCATAACAAGTTTTACGAGACACTTCCCGCTATCTGTCACCGGTCTCGCTTGGTGGATATACAGACTACACCTTTAGAAAACTACTGCAACATTCGTTCGCGTTTGTATACACCTAAGCGATTTTTGATTACCTTTCCGCCGGAAATTATCATACATCCTTCAGGTTGAATAATTTTCATGGATCCGCTGTCGTAGTCCTGCTCATCGGAGCTTCCCACTCACCATGTGATGGCGCAAATAAATTCTCTTCCGTTTGTCGCATCATAAATTTTCCATTCAAATTTCGTTGAATGGTGGCGCGGCGACAGTGGTAACATCAGCGATATGCCAAACAAAAAGGCAAAAGACAGCAGGTGTAACGTCTCCAGGGGGATGTCGAGTATCGCATCCCCCAAAGATATCACAGCATTACAAACAAACAAAAAAATTGGCATCGAATTTCAACCCTACGACGACCATAGTCTGTCAATGCAACAGTACTCCATTCATGAACCAAGCCAGGCTGATATCGGATTACTAATTCCATTTGTTCCAATTTTCTACTAATTATTTTCCTTATCATCGGCTTTATTGAATGCGACCCCCAGTTGGCAGGGACTCGCACTGGAATGCAGCCAGAAGAGTGAAACAAGTTGCAGAGGAACGAACGCCAGACTAGACAAAATGAAAGATAACCATCAGCACTCAGGAATCAGAAACAACAACAGTCGGAATAATGAAAATTGTTTCGAAGGCTCAATGGGGTTTTCCATTTATCCTCCGAATTTCCTGTCAGAGGTATAAATTAAATGGGCAGATACGAGCACAAAGCCTGAATGCCACTGCGATTCAGTTTCGATTTGGAAGTGATGCAGCAGCAGCAGCCGGCACAGACGGAGTCGATGAGCCACAGCAAAGTGAGGACGATTTACGTACACGGTACACTGTATACAGACACACTCTACTGTGAGTGGGGGAGGGGGTGGCCTAACGAAGAGCAATGACGGTAATGATTTGGTCGGTCTGCCAGTTGGTGTTATCACAACAACGGATAATTTCACTGGATTATGGAAATGCCAGTTGCGAGGTGTTAGCCCAATAAATTTGTGGGGAAATAATTTGAAGTGCGATTAGAAGGGCACGATTGTGTGATGAATTTTACAAATAAGGGGGAATTGCAAATTCTCGAAATATTGTAGCACTTGGTGCTCTTTTCGGGCGGTATATGAAGTACCTATGTTTTGATAGAGTGTCATTGTATTTAATAACTAGCTGTGCCCGCAGCCTCGTACGCGGCGGGAGACTGTGTAATTTCCAATAAAGAGATTTGACCGTTTTCTCAACGGCATATTTGTTTAAAATCAACAGTCTAGCTAAAACAAAGCGGTGAACATTGTCAATGTGAAACAATAAATCAAACAAATCTATTTACCAAAAACACTAATAAATATAAGAAAATTAAATTCAACAGCGTAAGTACTAAAATTCCACTTCCTTACTGTAGGTATCAACGTAGGTATATATTATAACAACCATTAAAACAAAAACCTTGAACTCAATTTCTATATACACCACCATACGTCTATCAGCGCACGTCATCAGCCACCTGCGCATTTCCTCAGAAACACATTGTCGCTGTTGATTACATACACATTCACGTCGCAAACTTCTCTTTCGTTTCACTTAATTTGGAGAAAACACCACGCAGTTTTTTTCTACATATAAATGTGCTTGTGCGATGTGCGCCACCCAACCACCCCAAAGCAGAACAACGGTCAAGAACCGCGGCGGCTGATAATATTCGATTTCAGAAAATAAGTTTATTTTTTTATTGTTAGATTTTAGGTTGTAGCTCAGCTTCTAGAGGACATAGAAAGCTGATTGATGGCTTGAAATAACTATAGAAGTGTTGGCTCTCCTAAGTATTTTGTTTTGTTTGAATTGATTAAGAATTATCTGAGTAATGGCGAGTTAAAGGCAGTAAAGTCAGAAAAAAGAAACACATTTTGGTCAAAAACGCTCCAAAAAATAGGCATGGCAATGAAAGGAATAGCCTATATGTTGCACAGAATCTTAAGAAACATTTCAAAAAAGTTTCATCGAAATCTGTGCAGTAGTTTTCACGCCATTAGGTAACAGAAAAATGCCTACAGTTTTATTATACGTATAGATAGATGAATTGGAAGGAGTGAAAAGTCTTTCCTTTGCATCGGAAGTCTCAAAAACAATACAGGTCAGCTAGACCCGGCGAACTTGGTTCCGCCCAAAATTGATTGAGTTGTTATAGAGCTTCCTGAAAGTTAAGCCTTTCTATTGAAATAATGAAATTCCTTTATACACAAATTAAATTCAATGCAACATTAGATTTTCTGGTTGGATTTTTGAATCCGTTTTTCACGAGTTTTTCGACAAGTTTTGACATATTTTTCAACAAGTTTTTTCAATCGTTTTCCGATGCCTATTTTGATGCGTTTAACGACAATTTTTTCGACACTTTTCTTTAACACGGTTTTCCAAAGGTTTTTTGACCCATTTTTTTTTTTTTTTTTTTGTTTTTTTTTGGTCGACGAGTTTTTAATGATGGTTTAGAACACAATTTTTGAATGTGTTTTTGAAGCGTTTTTTCACGCGATTTTTGACGCATTTTTTGGACCTTCCTATAAATTTGCGAAGTATTTCGATGTATTTTTTTTCGCACAAGTTTCTGGACACGTTTTTTGACGCAATTTTTAACGCGTTTTTCGTCACTTTGCTTACCCCTTTTCGAGCGTTTTTTGACGTGGTTTTTGCAGTCTTTTTTAACCCGATTTTTAAGCGTTTTTGACGCGGTTTTTAACGCTTTTTTCGACGCGTTGTTCGAAGTGTTTTTGAGGCGTTTTTAACAACGATTTTTTCGATAGGTTTTTTTAATGCGTTTTTGACTCGTTTTTCCAAAAGTTTTTCGAAACATCTGTTGAAATTCGAAAAAAGGAATCGATTCTTAACACATTAACAACAACGCGTTTTTCGAATGGTTTTTTGAAGCGTTTTTGTAAGCGTTTTTTCAATCGTTGTTCGATTAATTTTTTGACGTGTTTTTTAATGACGATTTTTTTCAACAAGTTTTTTTAACGCGATTTTTAACACATTTTTCGACACGTTTTTCGAATGATTTTTGAGGCGGTTTTTTCACGCGATTTTTGTCGCGTTTTTTTTGTTTTTTAGACTTCCTATAAATTCCCGACCTTTTTCGACGTGTTTTCTAACTTAATTTTCAAAAAGTTTTTCAACACGTTTTTTGACACACTTGGTCTAAAACCAAGTCCGAAATTGCGTCAAAAAATAATCCAAAAATGTGGGGCCAAAAAGCATTGAAACAACCGCCTAAAAATGAGAGCAAGATATTGAAAAATGCGCCCAAGCACAATGAAAAACTTGTCCAAGAAATCCATCAAAGCTTACCAATAAAACGGGAATAGAAAATCATTTGGGATTAAACTTATAGTTTTGGATAAACTTTATTTTTCTAAAAACAAATTGTCCTGCACGACAATAAATCGTCAACGCAAGCCCAGAGCGCCTTAAACATGCATGGCCGCAAAGGAAATGCCCGCGGCTTAAACGAATTAGCAATAGAACTAGAAATGCCCATTTATCTCTCGCACCTCCGCGACCACAATTTGATTCTAATGGCGCATTACTAACCTCAAAACGCTTAATACAGGTCCGCCCACTAATTGAGGGCAGTTAGAATAAAATAAAATAAAATCAAAGAGCAATTTCCCACACACGTATGTGTCCGACAAATATACAGTCGATAGATAACAATCTCCCTGTTTGGGCCATATTTCACTGCACACATACTCGTATCTGCAACTTAATGGCCTAGGAATGCCACAAACAACTGCATCAGTAGTCAAGTCCTTTTAATTCCTCTAATGATTTTTTTTTTTGCCTCAAAATTAATCCACTTTCCATTACCCGCTCTAAATCTAAATGAAAAGCTGTCAAATGATTATCCTTCATAAACAGGATCAGCGACAACGTACCCACACAGGACACAACACAGAATATTCCTCCAATGAATATTCATCGGCATTGTATGAGCGCGCATGCAGGTAAAATTGGGTTTTGATTATCAAAAACGAAATTTATTAGCCACACGATGGACGGAACGTCCATGAAGCTGGCCCTCTGAAAACCACCCCCTTCCGGCACTTTATCGACATTATGGAAGAGAATTTTCCGAGGTAATAATCCCTGCCACTGTGATGAGGATGATACCTAAACAGATGACAGGGTGTTGTTGGTGCAGCTATTGGGTATCGAATTTAACTTTCACCAGCAAACTTTTCGTTTTATGAAGACAAACCCTCGCCATTCCTTCATTGAGCTGTCAATTATTTCATTATCAAGGCATCAACTGTGAAGCAACCGCTTCACCATCACCAGTGAACATCACTCCGTTCGATGGGGACTAACAAACACAATACACTGGACGGCTTAATTATATGGATGATTGATATACATCACTGCGAGGGGATCTGGGGGGAGGGAATTTCGTTAGCATCAAGAAGATTTAGGGGCAAGATAATTGCCCATGTGATTATTTGTGGCATTTGTTTAGATTACTGCCATCGGACATCGGAGGCAAAATGAAGGAAATTGAATTTTGCGTTTGTTCAATACGACCCACATACGATCCACAAGGCTTTCATACCGAAACCGGTGCGATGATGGGCCAAAGAATAAATCGAATCCTTAGTTGGGTTCGCTCGCATTCGAATGTGAGGGCGGGAAATTGCATTAGGAAATTCGCCGGAAATTAAAACTTGCGAGTATAAATCGTTGCAAAGTTTTCGCTTTATCGCCTCCACTAGTCAAGTGTACAAGGGTGGACTTGCTGGAGAGTGCCTTTTGCAGCTGCAGACATTTGGCTGTTTTTCGGAGAGAATTATTAGATGCTCGCATGAGTGCTGAATATTAATCAGATGGCAGTGGCAAGTGGTTGCATGGATAGACGGAACGTGATCAGACAGAATGCGGGGGGCGGCCTGCGAAAATAAGATTAGTTTTTTTTTATTTTTTCGCCAAAGAACTGTGTCGGACATCGAAATGAATTTTCTTGATATCGCATAGTAGAGGCTGCTCACATTTCCTTTATAAAAAGACAGGTCCTTGCATAGGTAGTCGTATGTGAATCCACTCAGTGATAACAGCTCATTGCCAACATTTAAGAGTTTAACTCCAAAAAGCAGCAAATTAAAAAAACCTCTAAAGCCCTTAACAAAAATCCCAGAAATTTATTCAACTTCCGCACTTATTATGCTTCTCCTCATTATTCAAAAAATAATAATAATTTGTAACAATTTCTCAGAACCATCTGTAAATCCTGAAATTAAGGTACTCGAGAGAAAAAAATAAATTTCCCACCCTTCCCTGCCCCCATATTTAAAAAAGAAGTAGAAAAAATAAAAACACTGTCATCCTGAAATCCGCTCCATTCTCCCTTAGTAAAAATGATGAACAACAAAAAGGGCAAACTCAATCACAATTCAAAAATCACCACATTGATGCTATAGGGTGCGATGACGACGATAGCTATGGTGGCAGCATAGTCTTCGTCGACGTCGATGATGACGGTAAACCATCAACCATGGGGACTGCCTTCCATTAGGGCAACAATAAATAATGAAATCTGATCACGTTTCCACTCAATTACCTGTTGGATTTGTTCATTTTCAGAAGAGTCTCCTTCCCGCCGTATATAGCTTGAGGGGGTAGTCTCACAGTCACAATATCTGTCTGTGCCAGAGTATCGTGTCTTTTTTTGCTTTTTTTTTGGAAGAGGATTGCCATTGTCAGTGCTTTCATGAAGAGTGAGATCATGAATTTGCGTTTATGCTTTGGAATGTTCGGGTTTTTTCTGTCCTCCCGTAGATAGATTCTTCCAGGGAAACTCATCAGGTGTATAAGAAGTGATAATTCGATTTAAGCTTAGAGGAGAATTCGGAATAAGTCTGTTTATTTGTGATTCAATTGAGTGGGATTTATCGGGAGAATAGCATTTTATTTGAGCACTGCAGGCAGTATGCGGATTTTGCATTCAAAATTTGTGCTGAAACTGATTTTTGGGGGAAGGTCTGCGCAGAAAAAGAACGGGCCAAACTCGCAGGTCAACACACAAGGCGAGATCTGTCAAAAGTCTGCTGCTGGAATGGCAACGGAAGCGGCAAAAATGGGTTTGGTGGTTAATTAGGGCAAAAACAAGTATAGGGTATCAATGTTACAATCGACAGCTACAACTATGAGGTATAAGCAGGGACTTTGTCGACCTTGGCTCGGCTATAAATTTTTATAATTCTAACAACAGCGCGGCAGAAATTAAAAGGAAAATAACTCGGGAAATATTCGCTACAATAGATCTTTTAGGTCGAAGTAAAAAAAAATTGTTCTTGCTTTTTTCTTGGGCAATTCAATAGTAGAGCCTTATCCCGAATAATTCTGTATAATGATAGTCGCAGTCCTACTTTATGGCGCTGAAGCTTTGAGCCTCTTTGAGGAGAATATTCTTCCTTAAATTGTCGGTCCCGTTTGCTATGAAGAAGAATCATCAATGAAAATTTACAAACGAGCTGTACAGTAACGTCGATCTGGTCAGAAAACGTACGCATAAGTCGTTCAATATGGCTAGGTCATGTAAAGTAAATGAACACCGACGCTCCGGGCCGTAGAATCATCGAGTTTAATGCTCAGCTAAACTGCAGTAGAGGCAGACCTTGCCATAGGTGTCAATCACAAGTAGAAGAAGACTTTAACCGACTATGAGTGCACAACTCGAGGCAGTTATCTATGGACCGGTCTAAGTGGATAGGCTTGTTATTTAAGGATTAGTCTATCCTGTACTAAAGGGCCAACTAATTTAAGTACATCTTCCGAATAGTTGGCCGATTGCAGTGAAACAATAAGTAAATGTTGCTCCCAAAAAGTCGTATGTTTCTTCGGAAAAACACCAAACAAATTGGGTGAGTAGTCTTCGCGCGATGCCCAAACAAGTCCAGATTTAACTACTTCTTGTAAGTCCTATTAGTTGGGATTTCCTCTGATCTGAAAAAGAGACTATAAAAGGTAACTTTTGTTGCTAATCCATCTCATTTTTAGTGAAGGAAGACGGATCGCAAGCAAGAATACCTAAAAAGTAATTTTGCTTTCATATTTTCAGAGAATTCCACTCTAGATTTCGGTCAAGTTTAGCTGCCAACGGTTTCTCCAACTCGACTTATTCTGCATCTCAATGACCAACATAGGCCAACCAATATCATAACATCACACGATCGTAGACGCGAGCAAATAAGTTCGCTTAACGTGTGGAAAACTGTCCAGGGACACAAACTTCTAAAATAGGAAACATTTAAAGTAGGTAAATCCAACTTTTGACACCATTTTTCATTGACTTCCACATCGATTTGATTTTCTTAGAGCCTCAAATATTTAAGTAGTATCCAAGGCGTTTGTTATTCCATTCCCGATTTGTTTATTCAAGCGACTACAGACAGACTGTATATACCACGTCGCATTACTAATTCATTTACCTTCTGTCCGATGTGGCACGATAACCTAGTCGAACTTCCACGGTTCAAGGCGATGTAAAGAAACACCATCATCATCATAAACATCGTCGGCAGCAGCATCATCGTCGTCGTCGTATTCCCCTTCGTTGTCATCAACTAACTCCTGGGCAAATAATTCCGGTAGTCTCTTAAAATATTCCATTTCAACAAAGTTGAAAATGTTCAATTCCTCCCCTCTCTGGTTGAGTGTATACCTTTTGGCTGGACCTTTCAACAGCGAGGACCAACGCAGACTGCAGAATTTATGACAATTTAATTGATTTACTTGAGACGTGACCAGAAAATCAACGAATGCATTATGCCGGGATTTTCCAGCATTTCTACAAGGGATTTTCGATTTTTATTTTTATTTTTAGTTTCCCCCCATCCGTAGTGGTGGTGATTTTTTTTTTTTTTCCTCTCGGGTTGCTCCATTTCCTGGGCGACTGTGAGGATAATATTTTTGTTTGCAATTTTGCAATTCCCCTAACTAACAAAACCCCCTGAGAGACAGTTTCCGAACAAATATGCAATTCCAGTCGTCCATTTAGCGACCGCGATCCTACAGGATAATAAATGAAATGATGAGTTAAAAAAGGAAAACGAAAGAATGAACTAAACCAAGGACTGTAATGAGAATCAGTGCAAATAGAAGACGGAACGTGATATCGCGTAAAAATTCGGGCCTCCAACGATAATGGCACGCGAATTGTTTAATAGAAATTCCACCAGGACCAGGCAATTACGTGGACTTAGATCCGTCTCTGAGGAAAATCTCCGCGACGGACTTAAGTGAAAAATAACACCAGCACTCTGCACGGTCTCCAATCAGCGCGGGGTATAAAAATGCCAAGCCAATTTCTTTAAGTACGACATTTAATACATCCACACCCCTAATCGCCATCAATAAAAACCGTCCGCAGACAAAGTATCTCCTTAACGGAATTACCCGTTCCCATATCAAATAGAAAGAGAGAGAGTCGCTCCTTATTGAATCTTATGAAGTAAATAATCCAGCGATGAATGAAAAGAAAATCCCTGCCTGCGCCACGCGGATGGGGTGAAAGTGAGCCAGGAAAAGTTGACAAAAAATGAGACCTCGAGGATGGGGCAGAGTCCTCTTGGACTCATTGTTGGAACTCTTAAGTAATAACACACTGTGGCATATTAAATTGTTTTGCGAAATTTATGTCACCATATTACAGGATGATGGTTTTTGCGTTGCCATTTTTTCTTTTGCCGGCAAGTCTTGCGGTTAGATAAGGGAAGTTCACACTGTTCACAGGAAAATGGTAAACGATGGTAAATACTTGGAGCAAATTTTCCTTGGAACATCCTGATTTCATTGTACGTGTTTAAATTTAAGTTATTGGTTTAAATAGTTGGCGCAACAGGTCCGGAGGGACCCTAGGCCTAATTGGTTATTATTTTACCAAAGGTTAGAATACGCCGTGTACGTCTGTATGGTTTTTACAAATTATTTCTTTAAAAAGTTCTGTCACTAATAATCTATCCATGATAAAATTGTAAATGACAGCTGCCAATGCGATTTTTTTTTTCATTTAAATTGGGAACGTTCAGGTATCTGGTTTAGTAAGTCTGACATCTGCCCAACTTTATGTGTCTCAGTTTTGATTGGCCTTCATCTGTCACATTAACAGCTTTTGCAGTTGTCGTTTATGGAAGGGTATCCAACGAATCTAGTCAAGAACTTCGTAAATGAGTACTAAATTGACAGTTCATGTATGTGACCGAGCAATTCGATGAGGTTACATCTAGTCCAGACCAATATCTAGTCAATATAAGACAAATAGATGTTTGAATGTAGCCATTGTATTCTTTTTAACGGGTGATTTCTTAAGCGTAGTTTTTTTAAAAATCGAATAAAATCAAATATTCAAACAAAAAATATTGTAATCGATAAATTTACGTTTTAAAGACAACTTATGGAAATGATGTCCGCGTCTCCTTTTTAAATGGTCCATTCGGAACGTCCAATTTTGCGTCACTTTTTCTAGCATTTCGGCTTTTATTCCACGAATTACACGTGTTGTGTTATCCTGTAAGGCTTCAATCGTGTTCGGCTTGTCCACATAGACTAACGACTTTACATAACCCCGCAAGAAGTAATCAAGAGGCGCTAAACCGCATGATCTTGGCGGCCAACTCACAGGGCCATTTCGAGAGATAAGCTGCTCACCAAATTCATCCTTCAACATTTCCACTGTTTCATGAGCTGTGTGGCACCGTCTTGATGAAAACACATGTCAATCAAGTTCAACTCAGCCAACTGGGGCAAAATATCATGGCTCAATATCGTCCGCCGTTGACGGTAACGTTTCTTCCACGGTCGTCTTTGGTCCACATTTTTCACAGAGCTCGAATTTTTATAATAAATTTTAGCAATTTGCAATCATTGCTCGTTTGTAAGTCTTTCCATGATTAAATGGCAGAGTATACTGGAAACTTTTTACTTTGACAGATGACGTTTGGACGCCATTACTAACCAGTGCTGCCAACCTGAAAAACTTAACTCTTAAAAAATGACCCGTTATTATTATCATGGATAAATAGCTACCTTTCATGCTGGTCGCTAAATGTAAACGCTACATCGGCCGCAACCGCAACTCGCAACACTCACAGTATAAAAATAGTTCTGAGCGTGTCCATCGAAAAAATATACATTTTGTAATAAAAATACACTCCCGAAATAGGCTATAATTTTCAATGAAACTTCCAGCCGATAGAACAAACATATAACTGTAAGAAAACAACGGCAACACTTTAAATTTGTTTGCTATCAACTGTACCGTCTTCTAGGTATATGAACATTTTTTTATATAGGTACTAATGTTTTTTATACACATTTTCGAGAATTTTTGACATACGATCTGTTAGACAGTAGTTGTATAAGTTGCGTGACATACGAGTCAGTTCGATTTAGGCAGGAATTGAGAGAAGACTTATATGAAATAACACTGCAAAAAGGATGAAATTTGTGTATGGTTAATTTATTTCCGAGCGTCCTTACATAACTCCAAATAGCTTTTGTTTATTGACATAGATGACGAGTCAAAGGATGTGTATGGAGTCTAAACTGACTGGCTCACTTACTTTTGGAATTTTTTATGCGGCCTTACTTGTCAATTGCAACAATCGTTGCTATTTTTTTTTTTAGACCGAATGCATTTATTTAATTTGATCAGTCAGTTAATCGAGATTTGTACTTTTTTTTAGTGTGAAGGTGAAAAATAATTATTGGTAAGGCCCTTTGACATATACTCCAGAGTCGGAATTGACTGCCTGAAACTTTGAATATCGGACCCACTGTGCTGAATTTAAAAGGTGGTCACCGACTCTTGCTTTTTTTAGTCCTTTAAAATACAGCTTTCCTTGGGAAATCTTTATGCCTAAAGCCCGTATGACACTAGATTTTTCTCTCATTTTTTCCTCATTTTTATAAAATTAAAACATGTTGAAAAATCAGCTGCAAGTAAAAGAGACTAAAAGTTAATTACGCAAGGGGTAGCAATTTATTTCTGGGGAACCGCAAATTTTCCAACGAATTCATTTTCAAATAATCTTGAAATTTCCAAAAAGCTGCCAAAAAATGTAATACCCCAATCGGGAATTTTCGTTCTAAATGTTCGTAATGCTCTAGTTTCATTTTAAAAGTATAAAAATGAAAAAAAAAAAATAGTGTCATATGGACTTAAGTTCCATGGAACCGAATCTAGTTTTATACGTTTTTTTGCCTTCTTGTAACTGAAAGTTTACTTAGTGAGTCTATATCGTGTTACAAAATGTACTTCTATTCCTGAGAATTTCTTTTTTTTAATTCAAGCATGGCAATTACTCTGCAAAACATACATAATTTAGACATTTAAGTTGTACAACACTTTTCTAAATATCTACCAACTATTTTACCCAGACATATATTTCGAATCAAGTTAGTCGAAAATATTTAAAAAAAAAACTTTTGTCCACTTTTTTTCTTGCAGAGTGTAAATCACTTCTTTCTTCTCGTTGTTCGTCTATTGTCATTGTCGTCATTACTCTGGCTTGGACTAAGCGAAATTGCCAAAAAGGATAAAGAGATAAAATTTGTCGTAATAATAATAATTGAAGTCAACATCACCGGCTTTGCTGAGCCGGTTACCCGCACCACGAGATTGAGGAATTCCAACAGCGAAATTAATGAAAAGGAATTGTGCAAAAATCCTCACAATGAATGTGCCGAGGATTCCCCAGTCTCACGTGTGACAAATGTGGACAGTTATTCTCTGCTAATCTCATTTCCTAAATTGCACTACCCAAAAGGAGAGCGCATCTAATTAAATCTTAATTACCCAACCGTAATTATCCATCACCACAAGTTGTCTGTTCCGAGTCTTGTGAATAAGTAGCAGCACCTGTTGTCATTGTCGCCCTGCTTGTAATTGTAAAATAATTTGGCACTACGCTCCTCCAAGGTGGAAAAGACAATCAATCATTGCGCATATTTTCCTACAACTGTCCAATGGGAAAATAAAAATTCTAATTTCCCCCACTCAAGCACACGAGCCGCCCGCATCCATTAGTTATCATCAAGCAGCGCCACCGAGTTAATTACTTAAAACGAGTGCTTTTTCGATATCAATTAAAAGCTTAACACGGAGTAATTAAGGCTGAGGATTTATATCCCTTTTTGCTTAGTGGAAATATCAATGAAAGGAGAAGCTTAAGTCGTTTAGATACTATTTTCTTTTTTCATACGAATCTAGGAGATTAGCAATGAATTTACACGAAGGACCTGATGGAATTTTTTGCTCCCAGTGTGCTTGTGTGAATACTCGTACTGTTATGGAGTTTAATTGGATGGAGGGTATTCGTTTCTTTTTCGGCTGGTATCTGACGGAAATCGATTTCGTGTTAATCGACTGGCATGTATTCAATTATAGTAATTAACTGTTAATTGGAATGGAATTGATTTCATATATGAAGTGTATAGTTTGGAAGCTCCATGGATATATAAACTGTTTGCGATGGAGGCTAGGCAGATTGGAAAATTGCAGAGAAAATTGCTGTTGAGCAGCGCATTTCATTACGTCGTGTAGATGTTTGCATTCGAAGGATTCGAGAGGGGGGAACGTTGGGACCGGCGAAGAACTGCATGGAACTTTTTTTTTTTTTAGTTCCAAACTTGTAATGATGGTCTGCGCCATTTATGCAGATATCTGATTGGGATAAATTGATTGTAATTTATGATTGTCAATTGGTTATAGTTGAAAGTGTCTGGTTTTACTCTTTTTAAATCTTTTTTACAGACAGTCGGTTTTTTGTTGTTTTTAAATTAACTTTTTTATTTTGATTTTTTTTTTTTAATTTATATTTTTATATATAACCTGTGACACTCCCGGAAATAATACCAATTTAATGACATTTCACTCTTCAAAACTGGTCAAGTCATTTGGGCTACAAGGCGTCACTAAGAGCGTACATAGAATCGCGCGAAATACATAACGCTCCCTGTGTCCTGTCGGGAAAAAATCAGTTTCTTCGGTCAACAAAACCTATGAACGGCTTAAAGAAAAATGTAGTGGAAGGAAACAGTTCTAGAGATAAAACATCTTATTAAACATTTCTTTTCTTAAATCACGAAAAACTTTATAATTTTAGTATTCTTTTTTTTTTTTTCGTCTTGACTCATGAAATAAAAATATTAAAAATAAGAAATAATTGGCTTGAACCATAATCGTACTTTAAGTTCTTATTTTAAGAAGCTTCTACTTCCAGTTTACAAAATATTTTTTTCCGTGTAGGTACAGTCTAAGAGTGGCTGAGTGAGGATGGGTGAAATATTCAAAACTAAAGCCACTTTCGTAGAAACTATAATCTGGTCGTTATAAGCTTTCGGAAACGACAATAACTACTTTTATCTGAATTAATGAATTATCACTTATTGAAGTTAGAAATTTGTATTCTAAATCGTTTTGCTATCTAGGACTGCGTTAACGCTGCCCTGTAGGAGAATTTTAAAATGGGACAGCATATAAAGCATATAGTAATATCCAGGTAGATACAGGAACTCTTTTCCTAACCTCTCGTAACTTTTTCATTTTTTTTTTTTTTTTTTGACATACACGACCCTATCCTATCCTGGTATAAGTCTCAACCGGAGCGGAGCAAAACCCTTTAAAACCTGGCTTTGGGTTATTTCCAAAAGTAGGCTTCGCCAAATTGTCAATAGTCCGCGTCTACTACGTCAAAGCTGTCCTTTCTTTTTGGCATTGTCAAGGCCATTCTTAGGTGTACAGGATAAAATATGAACCGTCAAATTGTCACATTTATTGCTCGCAAAACATGTTTGTACGTCACAGGTTCAAAAGTCGCTTCCGACATTACAAGCAGTGACTCTATCCCGATGAAGCCCGGTTTCAACCGCAAGAAACACAGAAAATGTTCTTTTAGTCCTCAAGCACAAGAACTTTACCCGCCCGTAGTTATTTGCATTATAGCCTCTGCTGTTGTCTCTCTTAATTGATCCCACCCGCAACAATATACCTTCAAGACTGAACACACCCAGACGAAGCGTCCATTTTGTCATCGAATGCGCTCATTTAATCTCAAGCACCCGACACATTCCAAGGACACCGCAGGCAACCTCTCAACCACCCCATTCAACTCTTTCCTTCATTCATTCGCACTGTTCTTCTTTTAAAGAGAATCCTTTCTTTGAAGGAAGAAAGAAGAAAACCAAACCAAAAGTAAACACCCAGCAAGTTATTAGCTTCCACGTTCAAGGACATACCCCCGTGTTCCCGGTTTTGTGTGTGCAACTTGAAGTGAGACTCTGTAAACATTTACTTATACCTTGGAATGTGCCAACATGTCTCACATTTAGTGTTTTCATTGAAAGGACAAACAACGAACACGATATCAATAAAAAACGGAGAGGAAAAAAAAAATCAGATCCACAACAGATTTCCAGGACAATGCTCGTAGTCCCACGGGCGGACTGCGAAGAATGATGGAGCGGGAGGTGGTACGCCGATTGAATACGAAAATAGAACAAACATTGTGGGCACACTTGACTTGTCATCAGGTCTCCACCAAGATGGATTGCATTCCTTTGTGGATTCACCTTCCTGCGGTTAAAATAGTCAATCCTTGGATAACCTAAGACAGTTATAGCTTAGCAGAACATGTCATGATTTCCATTCACATAAAGGACATTCGAGTGGAATAAAGTTTAGCATCAGCCCTCAGAGGGTCCTTGCGCGAACCTGCGGCCTTGTAAAACCCACGAAACAGTTCACAGGATGGAATGAAAACCCCGAGATCGTGCATCCTGCCACTTTCCCTCGCTCTTTGTGTGGCAAATTTTAATTGCATTAAATGATTTGCCTTTGTACGCGTATACATCTACATCAGGTAAAGTGGTCGTGGTATATAGTGCGGCACAAAAGCCGGAAATTCTTAATTAGGTTTCATTTCATTTCGTTTATCGCAGTTTGGATTAGTGCTGCAGCTGGTGAAGGCTGTGGTGGATTGCAAGGATTGGCATTGTTCGTACAGAGGTTTCTTGGTGAACTTCAAGGATGAGCTGCAACTTTATAGAGCCATGTGCGGCTTTGTATGAGCGTAGTGGAAGTGCTCGGATAAGCTTTGTTTTCTTAACCGCATTATTTCGAATTAATTGCAGAGTTTTAGTGTAAGGAAAATATACCATAGAGGCCAGTGGCAGGTGACGGAAATCTGTTTATTATTTGATTCCTGTCATGAATTTAAATGCAAGAGCAGAGTCTATTCATGTATAAAAGTGAGGTCGAAATGTTGTTCATGGTGGCATTTAAGTCGATGAAATTATATTTAGATGCGAAAATGACACAAGGCAGGCCTGCCTTGATAAGGCTTGTTCTTTTAAATGCAATTTGTATGCGCAGTGCACCACCGCGGTAACCTTGTTTTTATGGTTAGGGTCCTCGAACAGATATTTTTGCTAATTTTTGTATTTCAAGCAATTTTGGAAATCCTTCGGGCATTTATTTACGGATTTACTTAGGCTGCGCTACAGGTCGGGTGGGCTTGGGGCTAAGGTCTAAGTGAAGATGCAGCAACCGCCACAAGAGCACCATTTACCTACCTACCTACCTAGGCCTTTCCATAGTAAAGAAGGTATGTGGCTATCTGCAAATTAATTCAGGTGCCCTTCCACCTGAGCATGCCGCGCTTAAAGCGATGTCTTGCTACGATAGTCCTCCGATTTTTAACTGAAGACTCTTCGCTCCGAAGCGTTGGAGACCGCACTCATTCCTTTTGTCACAACCATAGTTGATGACTTTGATTCGCATTTGCCTAATGTTACTTTATACTTACCTTGGAAAGTTTGCTGTTAAGTCCCGTCCTCCAACGACTTGCGGCTTGTTGCGATTGCAGCTGTTCAACGTTCAATCATCTTACAAAATTGATTTAAGCATTTGAATCTGAATTTGAATATGAATTGCCTACAATGAAGTATGGTTCCAAGTTTTTATTGGCGGCTCGGAATGTTCGGACTTGGTTGACGGTTGGATCGTACATTGAACGCCATGTTGCTTTTTGAATATTGCGGATGAAACCATGTCCTGGCTAACTTAACTGTAGTCCATTTTCAGACGTGGTTTTGTTGCATTTTTATTTTTTATTTTTTTTATTTTCGGTATACATTTTGTCGAAAATGTCAAATATTCATTTTCATTCCTTGGTAGCATCATAACTTTCCTATGTAGAAACATGGGCTCACTTTAGGCTGATGTAAAGTCTGCAAATCAATAGGCTCTCCTCCTGCTCCGGAACTTCAACTCCAGGATGGCATTTATTATTAAAAAAAATGACCGCCTAAGGCACTCGAAAAGTTTCATTTGCACGTGACCTATATTTAGGGTTCAAAAATCCTTAAAGACTTCAGCTTAAAATAGGTCGAAGTTGCTCATATAAGGTATCTGGTATGCTGATGTTGAAGCCATGAATTCATCCTATTTTACTTTGCAAACCCATCTGTCTCGCGATCGTCAGATAACCATACAAGCAAGCAAATTTGGCGTACCCTCATTAACTTGATTGAAATCAATCTTCTAAGGTAGGAGCAATCGAAATGGTTTTGAACATCTAAACCAAATAGTTGTAAGTGTCCGTAGATCTATACTAACATCCTCGGAACACAAAACGAAACCGAAAAGAGCGTTCGCCTTATCGGTAACTCGGGCAAAAATCACGATGGATACCCTTTGAAGTAGTTAGGCTCTGCCTTCCGAGGCTCCACTAATTGCAAAATTACATCGGCGGAAAGATCGAGGGAAGAAAGACAGTCGTCAATTGCTGTTTCTTCTATCTAGCTAAAGGTATCTTAGATTGAAAATTGTGAGTCCCCTTATATAACCAAGCAGATATTGAACGAGAACCCGATCACCGCGGTTCTGCTGTAGGGTGTAGAAAACGTGGAGCTTTTCGAAATTGTATAGAACACATTTTTTCTACATTTTAGAAAAAGAACCCTTGGCTGATATTCGGTCCAATATACAAACTGTTGGAGACGGATCTTGGAGGGGAAGATCCGAAGACAAACTTCAGGATTTTTACACCGATGTTACGTTGGGAGAAAAGTTTAAAATACGACAGCGGGCGGGAAATTCGCATACGACCTAAAACTACTTTGTGGGCATAGCTGGACCGGACTGAAGATGCTATATCCTTACTATAATAAAATGTTAACTTTTTTCTGGCTGTAAGGTGTTTGCCCGGAATAGATTAAGAAAGTTCTGCATGAAATTAATTCCAGTTTTCACAGTTGCATTGAAAATTGTCGAGATTATCAGATAGGATATGTTTTACCATAATTCGATGTTCGGAAGCGGAGATCTAAGCTGGTATATAAGAAGTTGTAATTCTGGAATTCCTTCTAACTCCTAGCTTTGGAATGACTCATCCAAATGAAAAAGGATTTTCTTTAATATAAAGTTCATTTATGCGCAAAGATTTTAAGATATAAATCATACTGAAGTTGAAAAATAAGCATTAAACTATAAACTTTCTACAATTCAAAAAAGGAGCATGTTAGATTGAAGCTATGTAGATCGTGGAGGAAATTTTATGTGTTCGCGCGGCAGAATCTGTTTCTCTATCTGTACCTTTTGTGCTGTGTGCTTTTATTTTATTTTTTGTTATGCACATTTTCAGCACAGAGCTTGTTTTTATTTTTTCCTCTTTTTTAGGTTCCGTATCCAAAGGGAAAAAACGGAACCTTATTAGTTTCGCTTTTGCCCGTCTGTCCGAAAACACTACACCAATTTAGTACCCAGGTCTATCTCAGAAACTAACTGACGTAGAAAGATGAAATTTGTACACAACATCCGGTACAGCCTCTAGTAAAACGATAAATACCAATGGAAGTGATCCATCGACTGGTCTTAGAGTATTAAGTAATTTGATGAACAAAATATATTCATTTGCACAAAAAGCTGTTTATTTTTTGATTGACGAAAAAGTGGATACGTACTTTGCCGAATATTTTGCCGAAAAGTTTTAATTTTAAAAGATATTTACAGAAAAACAGTCAATCACTATATAAAGACTTTCGATTATTAGAGCGTGCTCTCTACTTTTGCGCTTATGTTTGATGTAGTTAACCACATCTGCAAAAAAAAAAAAATTCACAATTTCCAACTGTAAAGAACCTCCGAGCTACCCACATCTTTCTACTTATTTTCACAAAAAATTTTCTTCATTGCTTTAAGCACATAAGGTACCCACTTGTGGGATTATTTATCTAGTCAACTGCCCTTAGTTCAAACTTTCTCTCAATAGTTTCATTTTTAAGCATTCTTTGTACGAGGTGTACAAACTCAAAACCGAAAAATCTTCTAGCTTGTCAACTTTTTTAGGTGAGCTGGGAAAATAGTTCACCAAGGTCCGAAGTGTAGATATCCAACATCAATCACATCCCCACGAAAGGCTATTTTCTGCGAGCTGAAAATAACAAGAAGCAGAAAAAGGGCCCGTACGAATCTAGACAGCGTAAGTGAAGATAGATCAGCCTTGACCGCTTGAAAATAAGCCCCCTGCAAGTAAACCTACATTTTTTAACCACAATTAGTACATAAAAGTGGCCTCCCATAGATTTTATAACCAACCCGCTCAGACAAGACAGCAGAAGACTGAAGCTGCAGCCATCCTTTCTATGCAAGTAAGGAAAACTCGAAAAAGAAACTTGTGTTTCCAATAACTCGTTCCACGGTATACTTGTTGGCAGTTTTCCTACAGCCATTAAAAGAATCCATCGAATTGGAAAAGTTTCTGCCCCGCTCAAAGCGAACATCCCATTTCGCCATAATCCCCGGATAAAGCGGAAGGGAATCCTCTTAATAAGAAAGTCTCCTTTATTGAGTGCTTACAACTAACTAACAAACTGCCATTGATTATTTAACGACTTCTTAAGTGGTTTCCACCGCCCACAGCAAAACTCTTTCATCATAACACACATACATAGACAACTGCCACCCAGCTTAGCTGGGAATTATGTGTGTGCACACATCCAGCTAACTGGCTCCCTAACATATTGACCCAATGAATAACTTTCACGCATCGGAATGTGTTCGCTCTATGAATTATTTAATCCCAACTCTGGCTCTGGGGATCGAATGCAAAAAAAAAAATCGCTATCACATGAATCTTGCATTCAGCTTCCCCGTCATCGTCCGACGGCACATTTGAATAATCCCTTTTCGGAATTTTGATTGTGCGCCATAAATTCAAATAAATTGACAAACTGCACAGGGCTGAGTGCATTCGCGTTGTTGAATAATTGAAAAGTCATATGCTGGGCGACAGGTATTGAATAAAGCGCCACCACCAGTGGCAAAAACTCCTGTCAGGTGTTCCAGAAAAAAACTGTCAGACCTCATACCTGCACCAGATATATTGGAGGCCGGTCTAAGGAGGTGTAAGTCGGAATGTGAAGCGAAATGCAAAGCTATGAATAATTCCAATTCCACTTGCACCTACGCATTCCACATGCCGATGGGTTGTGTGTGTGGGTGGCTGGATATGGCGTTGACAGAGTGCTGTATGGATGCGTGCGTTATGAAAAATTTAAAGCAGCGCACTTTGGAATTCATCATATCAGACAGATGACGAATGCCGATTTTATGAGCTTGTCGGATTTTTTCCCACCTGCTGAGTGCGTTGTTAATCAAATTCAGAGTGCATTAAGCAGCTTTTAATGTGGGCATTCCATGCGATGGACAGGTGGTAACTGCTAAGTGGGAAACAATAGGGCTGTTAAGTTGCAAGTTCGACTCATTGGAGACCCTACACTCACATCGAATCTACAACCGTTGGTGCACAGAAGACAAGTCGCTGACCTATGCTTGTTCTATAGGTAGGAACTTCCATGGTAGATGTTCTGAGGAACTCAAAGACATTATCCCTCGAAATGCAACTTTTGGGCGCCCAACAAGACAGGCTGCTAATGCTCATGACCATACAGTACACTTGACAACCGCGAGGACATCAACTTTCAAAAATTCCTTCTGTTACAGGACAAGCAAACTTTGGAACTCGCTTCCTGGGGATATATTTCCAGAAGACTACAATTTGCAGCAATTTAAGTGCAGAACAAACATACATCTGCAGGCATCTCGGGGCGCTGTTGAAGCGTTATAGGTTCGCCTTTCCCGCGAGAAGTATATAAAAAAAAAAAAAAGAAGAAGGAGAGATGAAAGCGATATGAGGTTGAAGATTGTAGTTTCTGAGGGACTGCCTTTTTGAAGCTGGTCCCTGTTTGGAAATAGTCTAAAGGGTCGCTTGAATAACCCATCGAGTTGTGTTCATCAGCGTTTTTGTATGAATCTGCATAAGCACACTCCCAATTCGGAAGTTGACCATTAAATATGAATATGATATATGGCTTCAAATTATTTTATTCACGGTTTTCTCTTCGACGACGTCTTCTGGGTACACGGAATGAATTCTTAGATCAAATCAAGATAAATCACGAAAAGTTTGTCTCATTTTGGAGCTTAGCTCAGGATTTACTAATTCACGACTTTTTATTCGCAATTCTAGAAATTGTACAAGGTGATGATATTGACCCTCAGAAGTCGTGAATCTACACTTCTCAGTGTTAATAATGCGATTGGACGTGCCATAACCGATCGCAATTTGACACCAATAGTTATCAAAAAAGGAAATAACACCCCAAATTTTATTAAAAAATCGTTGTTGTCGTTTCCTGTATAATTTTTTGGGGACTTAGGTACATCGCAGATCCTATTTAATTACATATAACTCAGTTTTATACTTATCACCATTATAAGAACGTGAGTTTCTTTTTTCGTTTTAACACCAGCGACAACCAATTTTACAGCTGATGTTCGTACGCTTTTGTTTGCCATTTATTTTTAAACTCAAGGACATTTAGGTAAGCGCGACCCTCTAGATCCTCGACTGATTAAGCACCAGCTCACCAGCTATGACAAAAACCCACAAACATCCCATCACAGTAAACAAAATCGAAAATTGGCTCAATTAAAAAGGTTAAATTATCAAACGGTCCATTAAGCTGCCTCTCCAATTCGCGCACGTATACCCTCGAGGACACTTTTTAACCCATATGACTATAATTTTCAATTACGGTGTTGATTTAATCGATTTCAATTAATCCAAGCATACGTACCTAGAGTGGTCGAAAAATATCGCACTAATGGAATATGGACTTGGCTACATATCCGGTTGGTTCGATTGGTTTCAACCGAAAACCCAATGCACGCACACACGCATGAAGAGTACTCTCTTGCACACCGCTGGCGCTCACAATCCATACAGTCGGTTACGCAGATATAATCACCAGCAATAATATTATTTTGCATAATTTGCATATCTCATGCACAACAAGGATATACCCACTTGTTGTTTGCCCGCGCCTGCCATTGCCACCATACAAATACAATCAGTACCAACAACAACATCGATGGTGTGCAATGTATCCTGCAATCAGGACCACCCGAAACAGTGTAAGTATACAGAGTTAATTTGTCATATTTAATCGGGGAGCAAATAGAGTTACTGTAATTAGAATTATGCTGGTGAGTAAAAAACGACAATTACTTTGGGGATATAGTTATATATATAAAAAAAAATATGCCATTGAGGGAATGATTTAATTGAATGGGTGTACGGAGTGCAAATCGAACAGGTGGTCGACATGTGTCAGTATCTCACTACTCGGTAAATCATGATAATTTTATTGAAGCAAAAAAATCACAACAGGATAACAGGATAATCTGCAATTCATCGGAGGAAACATATGCCCTACAGACCTGGTGTATTAATGACTCTATTGTCATTCAACATGTCTATATTTATTCAATTTGTCGATCCCCAGTGGGGTGAGTAGTCCTTATGTGAACATGTCACAAAAACGGTAGCAAATGTCACATAGAGGACTATGGAGGCGCAGCTGAATTCGCTGTATACCCAAGTTATTCACTTCCGTCAAGGATTTTTAATTCGCATTCAAGAAAAAAATAGTTCCCATCCGTAAAATCTGTCTACACGTAGGTAAATTATTATAATAAAAAAGTTTATTTAAAAATCTCTCAAGCCGTTTGGGCTACAGGGCGCCACGAAATAACGTACATAGAATACGCGCGAAACACATAACCCTCCCGTGTCCAGTCGGGTAAGAAACCATTAAGGCGGGAAAACCACTGCACATATTTCAAGGAAACTTTATGTTACATAAGTTTATTGAGACTGCAGGGCATCCAATAGCCTATGTCGCCCACTGCGACGATGAACACGGTACTAACCTACTTAAGCTCCTATCTCTGGTACTTTTACACTTTTTGCAGCGACAACCAATTTGACGCCAACTTTTCAAGAGGGTTTTTAGCGAAAATCTATTTTTTTTTTCCTCACTTTAAGTTGCCATTACCCAAAATTTTAATACTTTAGGAAGCCAGCACAGCAGACTATGACAGTTAATCACAGACCACAATTCTGTGTGTAGTCCACCACTATAAGAAAAACTGCCGGAAAAAGCAAACAATCCAAATCGACGCACTAATCCCTCGAGACCACTTAGAACCCAATTTAGGTGAAATAAAAATCCCAAACAACTTGTCGAAATCAATCACCCACACGGTCTGCAAAAGACCTATTTAATGTCACCCCCCAAATGGGTAATCAAGTGACACCTAGCATTTACCCAGAACCCAGCGCACAGTGTGAACAAACTGCGTACAACCCTTCCGCTCCATTAGCAACATCAACATCGCTTAATTCGGCCCTAGGCAAACATAACCCGCCAAATTTATTGTCATTCTCAAACGATAAGCTTTGACTGCCCAAATGCCAAATGCCAGGTGACAGTTGGGGCTGGGATAAATTGGCTTTGACGCAATCACGTCATTTGTTAAGCGCACCACAGATATTTATTTCGGGGGTGTGTGCTATTTGAGGAACGGCAATTGTGGTCAGCTCCAGAATTGGCAACAAAATAGCTACTTTACTCCTTCTAATTATGAAGGACAACAGCTATGGGTCCTTTATCGATGTCTGTCGTAAGAAATTGAAACCATAAACACGAAGAATCGTGAAAGATGGCATCGAATCATGGTATTATGTTCGTTTATGGTTTTCAATTATCAAGGGTTTATGTCGCTGTGCGGCCGCCGCACCCTTGCCGTAGAAATGTCCCTCTGCTGTGTTGTTCGAATGGAGTCATCCACATTGATAGTGGTAATTGCTTTCCGAGTGGTATAAGGTTTATAGCTTCCGCGATAAGCCTTTGTAGTTGATAATTAAAAATAAATTGGGACAATTGATTTTCGATAAGTACCTGTAAAGAGATAGCGGATAAAGTCAGTAAAGGCAGGCAAAAGGACAGGAAAACAATGACGTTTGTACAGACCAAGCTGAGTAGGTATTTTCCAAATTCGTTGGGTGAAGTTTTTCAAATTTTGCTCCACAATTGTGAAATTGATTACGATTGTATTCAACTCATAAATTAGACCTTGTATTGGTGATGATGCTGACAAGTGGATTGTGTCTGTGTACCTCTGACCCTGGTCATAAATTAAAACAAATTTTTTTATCAGAAGAACAAAGTTGTGATCCCAATTTCAATACCTTACTTTACATTAAGTGAGACCTACACTCCAGGGTGGACCACGGCCTTAACCAACATTGAAGCCGATTCCGGGTTAAAGTTAGCTTAAATCAAAAACGAAATCCATCTATGTATAATTTTCACAGCACAGAAAAGAAAGTGCTTCGGAAATCGGGAGAACAATGACTTTGACCGATTTTCTCAAATGATTTGTCTAAGTAATTGAGCTCTGTTTAAAAATAACAAATGATTTATATGTTACTAGCTTGTTGCTTAAATAATTGTCAAAAGCCCCGCTCACATTTAGCAAAGAACTCTGTTTGGACAGTGCAGAATTTTTGGTGTCATGAGTGTCGAGAAAGAGCGTTTTCATTGTTCTGAAACTCAAGGTTACGTTAAAATCAACGTTTTACAAATTACGGAAAATCCAATAAAGAAAATTTCCGAAATCATGAAAATCAGGCAGAACTTTTGACAAATACGTTCTCACAGTATACTACGATTAAAATTTAAAAAACAGAAAATTCCCAGGACAAAATGTATGGAAAATTAATTTTTACGAATTTTTCAATTTCCTAGGCGAACCTAGGCGTAGATAAGCACAACAAAGAAAAGATAGCTCAATGCGAGAAACATATAAACACAGCAACATCAACAGCAACTTTGACAACTTTTTAGAACCACTGTATTTTAATTACTTTGAACATATTAGAACAGCAACATCGACAGCGACATCAACGTTAGAGCTCAGCTAATCCTAAATTCGCTGTTGCTGTTGCTGTCAAAGTCGCTGTGTTAATCTGTTTCTCGACCAAATCTATATAAATTTCCGGATTAATTTATGTAGAGACCTCCTTAGGCTTCGGAGTGCGAATACAAAAGAGAATGAAAAAAGCATTTTTCATTTTCGATTTCAACAGGAGGAGAGACAATTGTAAATTTGTGATATATGTCACTTAAGGCATGATTGCAGTGACTTCTTTTGTTTCAACAAATTCTGGAAGTTTTCACTTTTTTTTAGGAAAAAAGCCTGCACTTCGATTTAGGTTAGGTTGGGTTAATGGGTGGATACGGCAGAGTAAACCCTGCAGTACCCCACTTAGGTCCATGTGGACCCATTGTGATGCCCTTATTGGGGGTAGCCGATGTTGTTGGCGGTAGTGTTAGTTCCTTCTAATTACTCGACCTTGTCCAGCCATCCTGATGTATTTATGAACCTGTAAAGATTAGATAAATTAACATCTGAAAGTTCTTGTATGTCATGGAAGTGGTATCTTCCAAGTGTTCTGTTCCTCAAGTGACACAGACTTGGGCAGTGACAGAGGAAGTGAGGTGTGTCCTCATGCACCTCCTCGTCTTCGCAACCCCTGCATATATCGCGTGGTATGCTGCGAGCAGAGAACCTTAAGCTCTTCACGGCAGCGGCGAACTAGCTTCGATTTTACTTCTATAGCAGACACTGCTTTTATAGCCGCCTGGCTGTCAATAAATATGGTAATATCATCATTTGGTATTGCCATCATTGACACCATATGGGCAGCTTCGGCGATTGCCATAACCTCCGCCTGAAAAACACTACTGTGATCAGGAAGTCTGATCGAGTGGCGTATATTTAGCTCTTCGGAGAAAATTCCAGCACCTGTACCACAGTCCATCTTAGATCCATCTGTGTAGATGGATATCGATTTCCTATTTGTGGGTTCGTCTGTGTTCCATTCCTCCCTGCTGGGGAAATAGCAAGAGAATGGTTTATCAAAGTCAAGGGTGGGAGACAAGTAGTCAGAAGTGACAGAGTCTCCCACGTATTTGTTCAGAATCTGTGCATGTCCCATTCTGTAGGGTTTCCAGCTTTTGGTTTGGCTGATCCTGAGGGCACTTTTGGCTGCAGATTCTTGCATGTCCAGGTCTAGGGGTACCAGGTTGAGGATTGCCTCCATTCCAGCAGTAGGTGTTGTCCTTATTGCGCCGGTTATACATGCTAGTCTTTGTATTTTGGTCATTAGTTTTAAGTTCGATGCTTTGTTTGTGGCTTGCCACCAGACAAAGCTTCCGTATGTGAGTATTGGACGCACAGCAGCCGTATACATCCACAGAATTATTTTAGGGTTTGGTCCCCACCTTTTTCCGAAGATTCGGTTGCAGGCGTAAAAAACATTTGCAGCCTTTTTTACTCTCTCATTGACATTTAGTTTCCAATTGAGCTTCGTATCCAAGATCGTACCCAGATATTTAGCACTCTCCGCTACCCTGAGAGGTATACCCTCAATAGTTGAAGGATCGAAGTTTGGAATCACTCTTTTGTTACTGAACAAGACTAGCTCAGTTTTTTTGTGGATTGACTCCAAGACCGCATTGTTTTGTCCACATATTAAGTGTTCGTAATGCGTTTTCTAGTAGTTCGCTTATGGTAGGTAGGAATTTACCTGTAGCAAGTATTACTTCGTCATCTGCATAAGCAATTACTTTGACCCCTCTGTTTTCGAATTTTAGTAGTATCTCATTTATGACAAGGACCCAGAGTAAGGGGGATATGACTTCTCCTTGTGGTGTACCTCTTGAGGCTGTCACTCTAAGTTGAATGTCACCTAGTTTTGCATTAATATTTCTTTCATTGAGCAAACTTTCAATCACATTTGTAAGCTTTTGGTTTACGTTGTTATTGAGTAGTGCACCAGTCCCTTTGTTTTGTGTTTTTGTATTTAATTTTTCTATTTTGGACCCACGAGTAAGGGGGAAGAAGATGTCGTTCTGTACTCACCCCCTGTATACAGAAACTTGTACTTCGATTAGCAGTCAACTGTTCAAGCGACTAAAAATGCCTCTCGTCCACTAAATGCGCAACGCATCAATTGAGACTTTTCCAACTTTAATGTTAGGTGTCCCAATTCTATGCAATCGGCGTATTTGATCCGGTTGGAGTTTGGAGATCGTTGCTCAACGCGTTGCTCAAGAAGTATGCGCGTAGTATATGGGTTACTTGTTGATCATGGTTGCCCATTGCGTTGAGCACAAATTTTCGTTCACAGGAAATCTTTATTAAAGCAGCTTAAAATAAAATGCCGTTCTTATTCTCAATTTGAAAATGGTTCGTAGCCCAGGAAAATCGAAATTGGTTGATGGACCTACGCACGTATTGGATGACCTGCAAACTGAGATCGAAAATGATGTGAGTAGCTCTCAGTCCAACCAATGATGCTTGGGTAAGTGTTCGAGAGTATCAACCCGTCCAACAACTCGTTGAGCATCCACAGCGAAAACACAGTTGACCAACATGAAGAACATTATTTGCTTTCCAAAATCAGATCTCAGGTATAACTGATCAAAGAAGTGTATGTTGTTATTCAACAATTTGGTGAGTTATTACACAAGTGACAAGTGTCCGAGATTAAAAAAAAAAGTGTTTTTGATCCAAAGAGTTGAAGAAAATTGTTGGAGAAAATTGGTTAATGAGTTACGCACTAAGTAGACGACGGGCTTAACACTTCCGCCAACTAAGCGATGAGAAGTGGGCCGCTGTACTATTTTTTTAATACAGCAGAAAAAGTATTCTTCTCCGTTTTTTCTGTTTCTGTTTTCCTCTTAAAAGCAAGCTGCTCCTGATTGTATTTTTTTTTTAATTTTATAAAACGGTAATGTCCTCGTCCTCGTCGGGAAAAAAATTCTGCGAAGAATGGTCAAAAAGCAAATAGCTAGTCAAAGTTCTTTCCCCCATCGAATGTATCAGATGTATAAGTTGGCATTTGTCGAAGAGAATTAAATTTCGGGTGAATAACTAATTTCGTATAGTTGACTTCCAAAGTTTACTCCATCCATGGCAATTGTCATGCAACAGGAGACAACAACACCAACGCCTATACTTATAATATGGAGCAACATTTAGTTTTCATTTCATTGCATAATCGGACAACTCATGCTAGAAACGTAACAATATTCGTCCCAGAAATAAAAAAAGTCGCTTACAAACGGATTTAACGGATATACCTGTACCCTTTATACCCGCACCAAGTTTAAACTATCCGATTAAGTTTAAAACTCCATCTGCCCACACCTTCAATCCCTGACCAACATTGAGGCCGATTCATCAAAAACTTGTCAAACGAAATTCAACTATATTTCAACCAGATCAGCAACCTCTTCCGCTCCAGTAGCTAACCTTTTCTAAGTGCATCGCCCATAGAGGAAGCCATCTCTCACACAAGCCCCGATACGGTGGTCACACTTACTTATCATAAGTTATTTCCTATCAAGCGACAAAACTTTGCATAACACCGTGTAAACTTGTGAGAAGGTTCCCATATTAAAATTCCTGGCAAAGCTTTCGACATAAATTAAAAGTTTTCCCCGTCGAGATGGAGCCCACTTCAAGTATATAGCAACAATAACAAATAGGCGATAGAACCTCTCTAGACTGCGAGTCCTCGAGGAAGTATACTTTCCACTTCATCCACCACCGATATGCACAGTCCTTATACCCACTCACGAGTGGAGCCACGACGAAAAAGGATATTATGTGTCATTTGTTATTCCTTGTAAAACAAAGTTTTTCAAAAAATTAAAGGATTTATCTCTGCTGCGCCACGAAGAAGTGGGTGTTCTCACGTGTGTGTGTGTGTGTTTCACCGCGGCGGCATATAATGCATGACCTCCATCTGGCTGCTCAAAAGTG
Organism: Cheilosia urbana; assembly: GCA_946477585.1. Taxonomy (NCBI): domain Eukaryota; kingdom Metazoa; phylum Arthropoda; class Insecta; order Diptera; family Syrphidae; genus Cheilosia; species Cheilosia urbana. Next base: position 7,724,782 of record OX297854.1, on the reverse strand, counting down.
CACTTGAAATATATTCCATAACACGAGTACCTCCCCGCATGCAAGAATTCGTACCCGAGAAGAAGAATTTAACAATTCCTTTTGATGGCACCACGCACCTGAATTATTGATGATGCTTCGGTTCTCTTCCTCTATGACTTGCATCCTTCCACCAGCGTATATGCCATGCAGATGCGACGCAACATTTTTAAGGTCGAAAAGGATTGTCTATTTATGAGCTGATTGAAAAGTTTTTTAATTAATTTTTCAGTTGCTTTCATTCATCGCTGCAATATTTTTGGCTAAAAAGGATCTCGAACTTTTATCGCTTCTTAACCTACGAGTATACGATGTGAGGCGAAGAAGATTCACAGAGGACATCAAAAATTAATTTTCTCCACTAACTTGACGGATTCTATGAGAGTGAAATAATTTATGTTCTCCTCACATTCACCCTGTGCGCTGTGCTCCTGAAGCCGCCGACGACGACGACGGCGATGGGAGAAAAGAAAATGAAACTTTTTCAATAATAAATAAATCAAACTGTCATAGAGCGTGTCAAGATTTTTCCATACCATCCCTCCGCCTATGGCAGGCCATAACGAACAACGAGGCACGAGGGTGGCGCGGAGCACATGCGACTGCAGACAGAGTCAATTGTGGAGTAATTGCGACAAATATCATTTTAATGGGTCTGTTTGAAAATGAAAAGCAAAAGTCACATTAAGTTAGCCGTAAAATCAGATTTTGCAACATGTTGCGAAGAAGAGTCGGTTGCCGCATTCGTGAGATTCGTGAAGCCGGTATAACGAAGTTACCCACAGATTGGTGGTTGTACGGCGAGTATTTTTTGCAGGATTTATTCCTTAAAAGTCACTTAGATTGTGTGTGTTTTTTGGACGACCGTTTAAGTATGAGGGTGTAGTCAAAGTCGGGGAGATGAAAGGATCCCTAGATCCATTACAATCGCATCATTTATTCAAATGTGTTTGTGGAAATAATACGTTCGTTTCTTTTTAAGCTACTGCAAATTAAAACAGAGGTGAAAAGACACTGTGAGGGTGACGGTGGTCCTTGACTTTCACAATGGACGGAAATTCCAATTAAATTATTAAGAGGCAATTGCATTGCATTCAAAGGCGATGCACTAGCAACAAGTCTGACGGCTTAGCCATGACTCTTAAATTCATATTTTGTACTCTATGTGTATATTCAAAAGTAAATAAATGAATAACTTACTTACTTACTTTACATTAGCAGGATAAAAAAAGAAAACATGACGCCCGCAATGGGCTGAAACTTGGTTTTAAATTGGATGAGCAAGGGTTTTTCAAAACGTTCTCCTTGAGTGGAACAGGAAGAGACAAATTTTGTATTGTATTCGTATAAAATTTCGAAATGTTAATCAATTCTGACATTACGATAATACAGGAACTCAATTAGGTGGGTCGCAAATTTCTGTCCATCTGTCCGGATGCTCCCGAGACCTACAGCCTAAACAGCTGCCCTAATTTTGGTTCAAACTTCGGATTTGGAGTTTGTGGGCCTACAGCTCGGGGCCATTATTTTGTTTTCTTTTGCTTGCAAGGTAACCTCAATATTAACGGTACTTTCCATATAAAATTCTCATATCAGTTTGATTTGTTCGAAATAAACGGCTTTAGTGTTAACATGACGATATATTTGATATTTTTGAAATTTGGGCATGTCTCGAAAACGATCCATACAATTGTAAAAATTTATTTCGAAGACAGTGGGTAATTTCTAACTTAATAGCAATCTTAGTTTTTGTACTTAGTTACTCTAGTTGATGTTTACAAAATTATTGTGTCCTTAATTTTCAATTCAAATCACCGAAAAAATTCTAAAAACTGCTCATATCTCGAAAATACCAATTTTGATTTCGAACGAACTTTAAAAAAGAAGTAGGTAATGCCTATATCCCGAACAAATTCTTATAGGTAGTACTCACTTTTCAGCTAAATACTAAAGCAATAGTATTTTTCAAAGTACCTAAACATAGCAAAATTTGGTACCGTTTTGTCTGTGTACTTTAACAAAAACAGCTTTACTTATGTTTTTCTCAAAAAATTAGAATAAATCGGTTTTTTATTTATCAATCCAAAATGACTGCACAAAAGCCGATCTGTGTAGATATATATATTTATTTTTCAAACTCAATGCCGCAGTTTAAAATTAAAATTGCAACAGACATTAAAAATCCAATAACAGCAACGCAAAACTTATTGTATTACCCAATTCTTCACTGCTTCACAGATTTTTACGTTCTTACCTACCTAATAAAATAAGACAACATCGAACCAAACTTTTGATGAACGAGAAAGTTTCGTTCGACCCAGTCGTGCAGTTTATTTTTATTGGCATAGATCTTATGGCCTTATTGGTAGGTCAGCTGGTACACCACCTGCATGCGGTTACACTATCTTAATTAACCTTCTTTTTCCTGTGACGGCATTTATTTGATTAGTCGAAAGTCGGCAGTTTAACTTTGATTTTTGTACTCGACTGCCCCAACGGGAAACCTGAATTTTGAGATGATAACAGCTTTATTAATTTTTATTTAATTGCAGAAAGAATAAGTCCACAAAAAATACACGGAAAAATATTATTAAAAAATATATATTGCTATTGTTGCCAAAAATGCGCTGCTTCCCGTCTGTGTGACACTTCATAACAAATTTACCGACCCTTGCCTTTGCTTTGCTTTGCCTTGAAAGTCTAATGTCAATAGAATATCATGTCATGTTTCATGTCATACCCTAATTCCAATAACAAAACACCTACCTACCACTAAAATATTTCACCACTCACTCTCACTCGCACCAGTGGCAGTGTTGCCAGGTCGTGGGTGATTCCCCTTTTTGTGGGGAATCTCAAGAAAAAAATATGCGAAAGGGGAAAAGGGTAATCTTCTCTCTTTCAGAACGAAATGTGGGGAAAATAAAAAAAAAATTAAATTTCAATACTTCACTCCAATATTGGGCACATTCAATAATCTAGTTATCTTCAGTGGACTAGATTGGTCTGGATAAGACATAAACTGAACGCAAAAACTTGATTGGCCGGGAACATCACTTTTTCTACTTCAAGCACATTATGCGACCTGCAATTTAGTACTCAGTCACAATTTCTTGACTTGTCGTCGGCTACCCCTCCAAAAATGTTAACTGAAACAGCTGCTTATATGACTGATTTCAGCCAATCAAAACCGAGATACATCTAGTCAGATGGCTGCTGTCAGGATTACTAAATTAGAAGCTTGAACGTCCCCATTGCCTTTTAAATAGAACCAGGGTTAAGTGTCTTAGCTTTCGCTCAATGCTCCGAGCCAAAGAGAAATGGCTCATATTATTTGAACTTCTCATCTGTTACCCAATACGTTTGATAAACATAATTTTTCACTTTATTATAAACTTTTCAATACATTTTTAACATAATTATGCTACAGCCATATAAAATCTGGTTTGTTCTCCTATCAGTTTTTCAGCTGTCACTTGTTTTTTTCTTCTTATTTGACACTGACGTTGTTGCGAAATACCCTAAACCTGGTTAAAATATTAGCCAAGTGAATGGACCCAATGATTTTTCTTGTAACTACAAAAAACTGCCTCTTGCGTGGAATGGCTCGGAAAATGGTTCAACGCTTCATACGCAAGTAGCGCGCTTCATTATAATCGTATACCTATGACTGAGATTTATTGGCAAAAAATGTATAAGATCTAGACCGCAATAGAATAAAACCACTGCTACTTTTAACATTATTTTAATTCATTTGACGTTTTCTATTTACAGTAATTTCCCTTGTGGGATATTTGCTGTGGGTGAGTGCATTCCATGCATTGTGACGTTCTTCGCCGTCACGTCAACAAGCTATATTCAATATGCACAAGTTCATTCTTACTAGATCGGATTCAGTTTTTATATTGGAACTTGGGTGAAAAATTTGTAAGAAGCAGTCAGTTTACTCAATATTTAGATTGTGGGGAATCCATGGGGAAAACCACCACGAAGAATGGGGAAAAAGGGGAATTTAAAGGTCTGTGATGGGGAATTTCACTTAAATCGCCTGGCAACACTGACCAGTGGTTGCTGCCGTAGCTGTATAGAAATTGAAACGTCGTTAAAACTCCATGACACAAACCAACAAACCCAACGAAGGATTATAACTTGCAAAACAATGCCACCCCCCCACGCCTTTTATAAAAATCGATCAAACAACCGAGCGCTTATTTTGTATCGCAATTCGTTCGAAATCTGTCAAAATTAAAACAAAAGAAGGTTCAAGAAATACTGCTTGGAAAAATGTCAGAAAAAGAATGGCAGAACTTGTATTGGAGCGGCGTCATCCACGAAATTGAGCGCGTTGCTCGAAAAAAGGCCAAACAGCAACGCATCAAAAACTACGACTTCTATCCAACCCTGCCGAAGAAACTTCACCAGCGAGTAGCGAAAATCATACCGTTAGACTATTCTGAAGAGTTGACAGAGCCCACAGTGCAACAGAAGACGGAACCCGATCCAAAAAGTGATACAGACTTTGCTGTCAAATCAGAGGTTCGTAGTACCTACATAAGCACAATAAACACATTTGGCATCTATCCCATAAATTCCATTCCGAATACCACTGCATTCCACTTCTTTCCATATGCACTCTTTAAACCAACTATATACCAGTGCATATTCGCCCACGCACGTCATATTTCCTCATAACATAAAATGCCTAATTCAAATGGATGTTGGATTATTCCTATTTTTTTAAGGACACCTTCAATGAGAGCACCTGCTCCTTGGTCGACCGAAAGGAAAAGGAATACCCGCGATTCGATTTGAACTTGGAATACACCATCGAAAAGAAGGCTCCAAAAGAGAAACGCCACAACTGGTATTCAACGTACATTTGTGGCGACCGAAAGGACAGAGTCAAGTGGAAATCGAAAATCTATCAAATGGAAAAGAGCATGTGGGAGAAGCCTCTCGATGAACAAGCCGAACAACTAATGGACGCGGTGAGTATAAGTTCCTTTTAACCAACGAAACTATTTCACCACATAGAGCATCCCCCTTCAAATTATGTAGTCAGCAGAACGGTTCGTGGAATGGGTAAACACACTTGGCAGCGGAAAGGAGGCAGACATGACTAAGGAGCAGCTTAAATCGCTTTTCTCAATCGAGGGCAACACAAAGCTTTTGTCATCTATCCAAACCGACCCGAAGGAAGTGAAAGCCATTGCTAAAACAGTCGCCGACAGATGGAACTTACCGGAAGTGGGTAACTTTGCAATTGTGTCTATATTCCGCAGCTATAACTTTGTGACTATTCTCCTGCAGATGGCCATTGAATTGAAGTACGAAAATTACATCAATTCCCATCTGAAGACTGCTCCGCGGAAGACAAATACTGTGGCATTTGGTGTAACTATTCCCTACAAGGAACGTCCTTGGGTGCATTCAGTGGAAGATGTGGCAATCGAAACAATTTTCCCCGACGAATTGCGTAGCGGTGAGCATCTCTTCAAGGGAATAGCGCATTTGCGTTCCACAAAAGCATTGATTGAACATTGCAAGAAGAAACCGAATGTTCCAAGACCTAGGTATTTGGTGGAGAATGGCTACTTCAAGGCGACTTCGAAGAGGGTGTCCGACACAGAAGTGCCGCTCTACGAGCTTTTGGGAATCAAATAAAACGTATTGGAAGTGTTATTTAAATTGGATGGCAACCATATTTTTAAAATTAAAATCACTTTCTCACACGGTTAAGGACTACAAAAAGACTTTAGATGTGGTGAACTATACAAATTTTTCGTTTTTTTCTTTCCGATAACCGATTCAGTTATTGGAAAACTAATCTAGATGGTTGATAGTAGTAGCAGTGTTCCCAGACTTTAAAGACTGTTTTCCCCATTATTTATCAGCAAACGCAATAGTTTTCGCCTAAATTCGAAAAAAATCCTCTTTTTTCCCAATCGAAATTTGCACTTGTTCTTAATTTTTTATTACAATAAAATATGCATAAAACATAAAAATATACAATAATTTCCATTTCTATTATAGACATAATCGGTCCTAACGAAGTAGGTACCTATATATCGGAACGGAAAATTCTACGCAACGCATACTCAAAAATTCTTACGTAGACATTCGATGGGCTGTTTTATTTAATGTTTAGTAGGTATGAACAATTCATTAGTTTAAGTAGGTATTTTAAAGTTTTTTTTTTGATAAAAATACACTTTAATTTCCCCTTATTTAATCTTTGTCCCTCGTTTTCCCCTTTTTAACTTTCTCCATTACGTAGTAAGAGAAAGATATTGTTTTCGTACAAAATTTCGAACTCGAGATGTTAATCAATTCTGACATTACATTTTACTGTTGATAGACCAACTCAAAAAAGTGGGTCGCAAAATTCTGTCCGGTCTGTCCGTCTGTCCGTCAGTCTGTCTGTCCCGCAGGCCTACAGCCTAAACGGCCGACCGGATTTCGTTCAAACTTCGGATTTGGAGTTTGTGGGCTTAGGGCTCGGGGCCGTTTTTTATTTTGCAAGGTAACCTCAATATTAATGGTACTTTCCATACAAACTATTCGTACCAGTTTGATTTGCTCGAAAACGGCTCTAACGATTTCAACCAAAATTTATATTTAAGGTTAAGTGGGTGAGGTTACCATGACTACATACCCAGTTTTTGGCTAAAAATTCGAGTAACAGTGCTTTTGAAATTTGGACATATCTCGAAAACGATCAACACGGTTGTAACAAAAATTAACTTCTAAGGTTATATGGTCATTTCCAACTTAATGGAAAATTCAGTTTTTCTCGGTATTATCGTAAAGTCTATTTTTGAAAAAAGTCATTTTTTTTTAAATTTAGTTTTTCTTAGCTTACTAGAAAACGGCAATAACGATTTTGACCAAAATGCAAACTTAGAATAATACTGATGTTCTTAAAATTGTTGCGTCCTTAGTTTTCAATTCGAATCACCGAAACCGCTAATTTTAAAAACCGCTCATATCTCGAAAACCCCATTTTTGCCTTCGATAAAACTTTAAAAACCAAGTAACTCTTATATCTTGAATAATAATCTATAATCGATTTTTAGCTATATAGTTAACAAATAGTATTTATTTTTCAAACTAAACATTGCAATATTTGGTACTGTTTTATCTGCCAAATTTTACAAAAACCGCTCTAACCATTTTTATCAACATGAATATTAACGATAATATCAGTATTCTAACTAAGATCCCGTACTTAATTTTTCTTAAAAAATCGAAGAAATCTGTTTTTTAATTATTTCTCAAAAATGACTACCCAGAAGCCGATCTTTCTTCATACGTATATACATATTTTTAAAACTCATTATCGCGCTTTAAAATTCAAATTGCAACAGCCAATATAAATGCAATAACAGCAACACAAGACTTATTTTCAGCAAATATTACCCATTTCTACTTTCTTTAAAGCTTTTTTAATATGCACCTTAAAATAATTTCAACAATCAGAATATCCCACTTCAATTGCACCCCCACGCACGTTCATCGTGATATTTATGCAAATTCAAAAATAAATCTCTAAATTCTTGCATAGTACAGTAGGCGCTTATAATCTCTAACAAAACTTGCGACAGTTGTCTGTTTCTAGAGCTTCAAATTTTAAAAATTAAAAGTGAATTTTATTAAACACTTTGTATTCCTTTTTATATATTTCATGAACCCTTTCTATTACCTACCATTGCTTCTCAGATCTTTACGTATCAATCTAATAAAATAAGAAAACAGCCAACAAAACTTTTGATGAACGAGAAAGTTTTGTTCGATCCAGTCGTGTACTTTATTTATTCAAAAGGCGCCATAATTAGCGCTTTTCCCCTCAATTGAAAGTAAGTTAGGTGTGTTCGCAATCGTGCTTGGCGTTTGCAGCTGTTCCCATCCCCATTAATATGGCGCGAAAAAATATTGGTTTACGAATTTATTTGATCCAGCTTCTGCAATAATTAAATGGGCTGAAAACAATACTGCACTTGGGCATCATATTTTCAACGCAAAATTTTGTTTAACGACAAAGCTAAAGAACTTGACAGTTGCAAGATTTGACAATGGCAATAATAGCCTATTTTATTTGGAACTGTTATCGAGGACCCTGATACTATTTGTTGCTACTTTTCCAAATTTTTTTTAGTTTGAAAAGTCAATTTTTAGAAAAACTGTGATTTCCAAAAAAATATTTTTAAAATGCAACGCGGATGTCTATTAAGACAACTAGATTTTTGAATGTGCCCAATCAAAGTTTACCCCTAAAGTACGCTAAGCACCCCCCGCGTGATGCTGTCAAAAGTCAAATACAAACTTCACCGGGTAAAACAATAGTCACGGTCTTAAACAAAATTCAATTCGCCCGCTCTCCTGAAGTGGAGTCAGCCACAATATATGGTCGCCATAAATTGACTTTGACGATTATTATTATTATTTCAATTCCGAGCGGACGGCTAATGGTATTAGCATAAAATACATTACAATCCGATTTAATCCCAATTCATTTACATACAGCACTTGAAGCCATATAAAAATTAAGTAATTTGAAAAAGTGCCAACAAAAAAAAACAAAAAGATGTCTACCCACGAACGGCATCTATTTCCGCCTCATCCAACATCACAACAGGCTCTGGTCTGTGCACATCCACTCGACTATGTGCCATGAAAATTCATGGCTTTATCATCTGTGGGCTTTAAATCAATTAATTAACCGACTAATATGTCAATCAGATCCGAATCACAGTAAATCGTAATCAGATTAAAACTTATACAGTGGCAGACGCAACAGCATGCCACCGACTGTCGCCCGCCACCTCCAAAACTGTGGGTAGAGGTCGACTGACTGCCTGAATGGATTCCATTAAATAGGACACATTGTGTCATGACAGTGTTGTCGACATTTGAAAGTTCAAAAACGTTTCTATTAACTAAAGTGCCCATACGGATAATATGGACCCGGACCCCCGTACTGTTGTAGAAGTGGACCTCTGCAGTTTCAAGAAAATCATATGCATGTAATTTTTATCCTTTAATTATATCCCTAATAGAATTAGCTGGCATAATAGCTGCTGTCGCTTTTGCAGCCTCACATTCGGCCCACTTCGGTTTAAATGTCTCCTATGAATGACAATGGCAACAACAATGCTTTAATGTCGTTAATGTCATTAAGCGTACCATCACCATGTTGCCGAGGCCCAGTTACAATGTCACCCTTTGTGAAGGGATGGTCGAAATGGAGTATGGGTTTGGGTATATTGCGTGTGTTCCTACACGCACACAATTCAGAACAACCACACTCGTCGATGGGCTATGGCAGGGGGTTGCATAAATAGCCTTCCATCTGGTAGGCGATTGCACTGTCCCGATGCTTTAATATGGCCTAATAAACCGTGTCCTCTGTGCTCCCAGGTATAGGAGAGGAATGAAAAGCTAATTATGGACGTGGAGCACGTGTGTGCGTTGCACTTTCTGTTTTCGTTACTGTGCAGTGGTCCTAAACCTAATTTCAGCTAAGAGAATTGTAGCTGCTGCATGAAATACCTCGGGCTATGCACTCGTGAAATTGAAATCTGTCATTGATGTTGCTTTGTAACCTGAAGTACTGCAGAAGTCATGGGTTGACAGAAATGTTAAAAATCGAACGTCATTATTAGTGGGATCAGAGGGATCCTTTTGAGCAGATGATTTGAGTAATATTTGAGTTTCTTTAATACTCTATTGACTGTATATACTGTATATTATGGCAAAAAATGGCACCCAATGTAAGGACCACCGGAATGTTTTGCTGCGATTTATGACAACATTTAAAATTTTCCTCAATAACCCCAAATAAAACCAAATTCTATTTCATTCCTTTCTCAAATACACCAATAACCTAAAAAAATGTCAAATCTGCTGATTTTTGAGGCGTGGTTGTCATGATTCGTTTTGAAAATCGTTTGAAACGCCAAAACAAATTTTATTTTCAATTTTTATTAATTTCAATGGAAATATGATAATGATGAGATACAGTAAAACATGGATATGTATCTCTCGCATAAGTGCCTAGCCCGCTTATAAACCTCTCATGACCAGACATTTATGGTGGAACACTTATCCGGGTTTTACTGTACATTTTCTGTTAAAGACTTGGTTTATGTTTTTGTATGTGAAAAATGCGTTTTGTGGGACGATTGTTTTAACTCTTATTGTTGGGGAAGTTACTTGTTCGATTTTTTTTTTTGGTTCGGAAGATTGCCATAAACCTTTGGAAAAGTTTCGATTTTTTTTTTTTTTTTCTTAATTCTCTAATTTTCAGACAATTTTTTTTGTTTGTTTTTAATTTTATCCACGTCGAGTCTTAGCGCTGAACTTTTATAAGACTTTAAGGGACAATTGGTGCAATAAATTTTGGAGAGAATTGTAAGCGATGTTTGTAGGCTCAGTAGTTAGTTTGTTGGACTACTAAGCTAGGGGTCCCATTTTCGAATCCCGGAAAAAACTGACAAACATCCGAGAATATTACCTACTGTCATGAAAGAGTTTTTCAATTAGCCGTTTGGATTCAGCAGAAAATTATATTGAAAAACATTTCTTTAGTAATTTCGGGCAATTTTTACAGTGGTTTTTGAAGGGCTTTACAATTCTGATTTTGGCAAATCTTTAGATGACTTTTGCAACAATTTGTGATCCGATATTTCTAACTTAATCTACATTTAAGTACATTTATTTTTGAGAATTCTTTTATGCGCATTTTTGAGGAAGTTTTTTGTGGAGTATTTATTTCACATCTTAGGCATTATTTTACAGGAATTGAAGTTTTGGGGCGAAAGGCGATTTCTAGAAATATTATTAAGACGACTTTGTGGGTGAAAATTATACTTGCTTAAATTCAAGGTTCCTGCACTGGAAAAAAATCACACTTTCGATTTTTTGCCTTGTTTGACTTTTTGCGAAGTTCAGATAAATATCCGAGAAAAATTGTCCTAAAAATGTTTATGAATTCAATCGATTCAATCGAAGATTCAACAAGCTAGAGGGACCCAATGCCTGTAGCCTGACCCTTTCTGAATCTGCAGCGCAACATCACTTACGTATTTAGTTTGTTAAAGTCGATGTTTGCCAACATATTGGACACGTCCTGCGGAATAATTGATCTATTAGGTAAATAAAGTGGAGTTGAGAAAAAATATACATTTGTTAGGAGCTAATTGTTGTCTCACTGTTTAGAATATAAATATCAGAAAAGGATAATTGAGAAGAAATGTTCCTAATGCAGTGTAACAAAGTGGAAAGGAAAGTAAAGCACTACAAGTCGGTAAACAGATAATTAGAGCAATGTAGAGCCCCGCTAACTTTTTTTTTAATTTTTTCAAAGTTTTGTTCCCCTTATCTCTACCTATGGTGACAATTCGTCCTATTTTTGAGAGGGCAGTCCTATTTTTCGCTACTATGTCCTCTCTGATTTATTTACTAAAAGAAAACAATAGGTACAGTGTCCTCTTTTTACGCAACTGAAATGTCCTCTTTTTCTCGTAAAAACCATCTTACGATAAGAAATATACGAGTAGGTACTTTCTCAATGCTTACAAAGGTTTATATGGTAGTCCTGATTTCTTGATTTTTAAAAACCAAGTAAATTACTCTTATGAAACCTTTTAAGTTTGATAATGAACTTGTGCTATTTTTACTTAAAAAAAAAAAAACGTGTAATCCTTTATGTGATTGGAAAAATGGTGGATTTAAATGAATTGAAAATAAATCAAAAAGTTTTCATTTAGTTTGAGGAAATCATTTTTTAACCAGTTTTTGGGGTTATTAAAGGAACATGTTTCTTAAGCCATTTTCGAAGCGATTTTTGAAATGGAGCTGTTTTTAGTATTTCATTATGAAACGACTCCTGAGTAATTTTGTATCTGGTTTGACGGAGCATTTTAAGCGTCAATCTTAATCCAATATGAGGCATTATTTTTCGGGTTATAAAAAGAGGTTTTTAGAGCGAAAGACAAGACGAACTCGAGTGTCTTCACACAACTGAAATCATATAACTAACGGGTGATTTTTTAGCTGGTTTGGTTTTGGCAACACTGGTTTTGACAGCTGACGTGTGTTTAGTACCTTGTGTCACTGTCAAACAGCTTCAGTTTGGTTTGCAATTTAACCATGGATCGTCTTACAAATGAACAACGCTTGCAAATTATTGAATTTTACTATCAAAATTCGTGCTCGGTTCGAAATGTTCATCGCGCGCTGCTTCCATTTTATGATCGGCATTCTCGACCTTCTGAGCAGTCTATTCGGAAGATTGTGACCAAATTTCGCACCAAATTTACTTTGTTGGACATTAAACCACCAACACGTTTACGTACTGTGCGTAGTGAAGAAAATATTGCGGCCGTATCAGCTAGTGTGACAGAAGACCGCGAAATGTCGATTCGGCGCCGTTCCCAGCAGTTAGGCCTTTGTTACAGCACTACGTGGAAAATTTTGCGGAAGGATTTGTGCGTAAAGCCTTTTAAGATACAGCTTGTGCAAGAACTAAAGCCAGCCGACCTACCACAACGCCGAATTTTTGGTGAATGGGCTCTTGGAAAGCTGGCCGAGGATCCGCTTTTTTATCGAAAAATTGTGTTCAGCAATGAGGCTCATTTTTGGTTGAATGGGTACGTAAATAAGCAAAATTGCCGCATTTGGAGTGAAGATCAGCCAGAAGCATTGCAACAGCTACCAATGCATCCCGAAAAAGCCATGGTGCGGTTTATGGGCCGGCGGCATTATTGGGCCATATTTCTTCAAAGATGATGTGAATCGCAGCGTTACTGTCAATGGTGAACGCTACCGAGCGATGATAACAAACTTTTTTTTGCCCGAAATGGAAGTTCTTGACTTGCATGATATGTGGTTTCAACAAGACGGTGCCACATGCCACACAGCACGCGAATCAATGGCGCAATTGCGAGGCGAGTTTGGTGAACAGTTAATTTCACGTTTCGGGCCGGTCAATTGGCCGCCTAGATCGTGCGATTTGACACCATTAGATTATTTTTTGTGGGGGTGTGTCAAGGCTAATGTGTATAGGGACAAGCCCGCTTCGATTGACGCACTGGAAGCCAACATCCATGCATTCATTCGTGAGATACCGGCCGATAGAGTATGCCAAAATTAGACTCAGCGGATGGACTACCTGAGACGCAGCCGCGGTCAACATTTGCATGAAATTATCTTTAAACATTAAATTGCAAGGTTCAAACTATCGATTCAAATAAATATTTCATTCATTTTTTCGAATTTTTTGTGTTTTTTTTTTTTTTTTTAAGTTCTAAGCCTCTTAAAAAATCACCCGTTATAACATTGCCTTAAGAATGTAGGTAGATTCGAGTGCTTTTGCAACAACTGCCAAAGCCTTACGTCTTAGGGGACCTGACTCAGCTATGTGTCCATTACTTAAACAATTTATGAAATACCTGTTACAAACAAATCGAAACCGCTTTTCTCACCGCTCAAAGATTCGTTCATTATATAAGCTATCAGATTGTACTTAAATCAGTCCCAGAAGCACGGCTGCCGTTTCAAAATTTCTTTAAGGAGTACAATAGAACTTTTTTGGGGAGTATCGGAGTCTAATTTTGTGTTTATTATTCAGTCACTGACCTAGAGTTCGTTAGTGAAAACGGTCCCTTTAAAGTCGACGCTTCAACGTTTGGTGTTCAAATTAGAGACAACCGGTTCGGCAAAACTTGTACCACTCGGATCCGTGCCAAGCCGCGGCGGACATTTAAGCGATGTTATATTTCATACATGAATGTTTCAAATTAAAACAAAAATATTTTGTTAATACCTCACACACAGCTCATTTCCTTCCATATTTCAAGTCCTTAAGTAGTGGCTGAAGAAAGGCAATTTCCAGGAAAAAAATTTTAACGAAATATTCATTCAAAAAGTAAAATTTGTTTTGAAATGTACTATTCAAAGAAAACAAGGCAAAGTAAAAACAGTTCAATCCAAAATTAAAAATAGGAGGAATAGGAGTACGCGGCAGCCGAAAAAGGAGTACAAACTCCTATTGTTGTACTTTCGGCAGCGCTGCCCAGAAGTCTTTAACACTCTGAAAATATATCTTTTCCAAATCCTTCCGGCGACATTTTTCCTGAGGGGATAAATATATTTAAAAAAAAAAGTCACTGCAGACCAGACATCTATTTCGGAGGCTGTTAAAACGTTATAGGTTCATCAAGAGAAGAATCGCCAATACATGCTTACAAGTTTATATGCAATAAGGACGTTGTGTTTTTTTGATCAACAGTTTTCGGATTTACCAGGATTACGAATTTCCATAAATAGCACAAACTACTTGTTTCTTTTTCCTTCGATTCAAAAAAAAAAAAGATACATCCTCTCAAACCCAATTAAGTTGGCGACGCAATTTTCCTTCAATCCAAATGTCAAAACGGCAATATCTTGCATGCCAGCCATGTAGCTTACCCAATTTTACGTATATACCAAATAAACTTTAAAAGGCTTCGCATCAACATCCTCATCAGTGTTGTTCTTGTTTGCTTCACCGGCATAAACAACATCGCCAGTATTGAGTGTTCTGTAGCAAGTGAAAATTGTCCTGCATTAATAGGATCGTCTTACAAAAAGCGAGAATGCATCGATGGGAAATTCAATTTGGGCCGTGTACTCTCGCCTAACATCCTTTCTGTTGTTCAGTTTTCAGTTCCCTTGTTTCCCATTTCGCATCGCATCACATCACTCACCTGCATCAAATGGAAAAGCTGCCATAAAGGATCCATCGCCTTTTGTGGTCCCAGCTAATGCAACCGCAAGGATGCCACGGTTTTTATGCGCACGTACTTTTCCGTTACACTGCCACCAATAACCGAATTATCCAAGTAAATCAATTAGTGGTATCAATTTAAGGAAGCCCTGCCAAAGGGCAATGTAACCCACCGGGAGTATGTACCTAATCAACTTAAAAAACAAGCCAAGTGGCTTGCTGCCTGTCTTTTTTTTTTTTTGTCCAAGGAATCACTGCGATGCATCTCGTTATTGTGGTCAGAGATGCTCGTTGCAGACAGGCGGTGTGCTTCTGCTGCCACTCAACGATACGAGCAGGTAATCCATTTTACATCGCGTCCTCCATGAGAGATGTTTAATTAAATTTCTGAAATTAAAATGTTTTGTTTACATAAATTGGAAAATCTCATAAAATAATTACTACACCGCTAGATGGATGTGTGTTCTGTATGAGTATATCGTCATCTATATAGTGGGTGGACGAAAAAAAAAATCGCCGACTACAACCGATTAAGCCGAACAATCGTTCATGAACATGAACACCGTGCGGGGGTGTGCTTGAGCTTGATGCCGGGATCTGAATACTGGGAAAATGGAATTTATTATTCATCAAGGATTGAGTTGCATTTTTTTTTTTTTTGCCAGCTCATTGTTCAGTGGCCATTGGCAATTCCCGATTAACCCCTAGGACTAGGTGGCGCCCGCAGCACAATAGAGCTATAGACGTCACGTATTGTTATAATGTCTGTGATCCTCGTGGAAGGTGACCATTTGTTGGCATCGGGTGTCCGCTGCCATAACGTCATCACTCACCACCAAGCACCAACATCTGCATTGGGAAATTTCGGATTTTTTTCCTCCCTCCAACCGAGAAGCGCCAGAGTTTTAATTTACATCGGCAGCGGGTGTAGTTGGTTCAATGATTCATTCAGTCACTGGACATGGACATACAATTGTCAACGTTTTACTCGCCGTCAATGAATTTGAACAATTGGACTTTTAATTGAGTTTTCAGCGATAGCCTCAGCCAGCCTTCTCGCCTAATGGGAATACGGGTGCTCCTATATTTTGGGTTTAATTGAAAGCTACAACATACAAGGATATTTATCAGAATAAGGACTGAATTGAATTTTTGTTTCAACAGAGATATGCAGAACTGGGTGTCAATGTTGTGCGTTAATCGGTGCCGAGCACAGTTGTGCTACTGACATTCTGATTACATGTAAACTGTGCAAGGTGTTTCGGCACAGATATGGCCATTGGGCATGTGACAAGAATTTCCAAGGGAATTGTTTCGATTCACAGGCACTTTCGAACTAGAAAATCAAGTAGACATGCTAGCCATGGCTTCTATGCATATTTGGGGCATAACAAGTGTCTCCTCATGAGCCCATTCTGATTCTTATTTCTTAACTCCACAAAGAGAAAAAACAGAAACGGTTGGCAATTCGAAGGTCGTTCGCTAAAGGCCAGTCTGCATTTTGTTTTCGTCAATTCACTTTTGAAAGATCCACCTTAGACCAAATTTTCACACTGAGGCAAATCCTGGAAAAGACCAATGAATTTCAAGTTGAGACTCACCACCTATATTTATCGACTTTAAAGCCTCATATGATAGCATTCGTCGTCACTAGCTCTATATGACGATGGCGGAATTCGGGATCCCGGCAAAACTGATCCTGCTGTGTCGCGTGACGCTGGAAAACACGCGCTTCTACGTGCAATTTGGAAGTAGCTCCTCCGAACTATTTCAAACATGCACCCGATTTCGGCAAGGAGAAGCGCTATCATGTGACTTCTTCAATCTCGTGCTGGAGTAGATAACGCGCAGGGCAGGTATCAACACGGAAGGCACTATCTTCAACAGATCCGTTCAGCTACTGGGGTATGAGGACGATAAGGCTTTTAGGTTGACAATTTGTCATCTGTCAAATTGGATGTGAAAGTTTTAAAGGCTTTTACGGCGATTGAAAAACAGGCGAAATTTGTTGGCCTTGAAGTAAATGAGGACAGGACTATAAGTACATGCTATCAACAAACAAACTAGCATTTGTCCACCGCCTAGGACAAAACGTCACTATTGATAGCAACAACTTCGAGGTAGTTGAGGAGTTCATCTACCTCTGAGTAAACATAAACTCCACGAATGACACCCTAGTGGAGATCCGGCGAAGAATTACCCTAGAAAACCGCTGCTACTCCGGTTTGGCAAAGCAATTGGGTTCAAAACTCCTTACTCGAAAGACGAAATGTACGTTTTATAAAACACTCATCCTGTCAGTTCTGCTTTATGGCGCCGAGTGCTGAACGATATACAGGGAGAGCTGATATTAGGCTCATTCCATAGAAGAATTCTTTGACGCATTTTTGGTCCTGTGTGCGAGGAGGGCGAATGGAGGAGAAGATACAACCGCGAACTCTATGAGCTGTACCAAGATGTGGATGTAGTCCAAAAAGTCAAATTACGTCGACAACATTGGCTCGGCCACGTTGAGCGAATGGACAATAATGCTCCAGCTAAGGGGATCTTCGAAACCCAGCCCCCAGGTTCGAGACGACAAGGAAGACTGAACCTCCGTTTCAAGGACCAAGCCAGAGCGCTTAATTAGGTGAAGGTTGTCTTAATAAAATTCCTGATGTTCAATGGCATATATGGTACGGAGTATTAGGAAACAACAACTGGCGGAGTCCGAATAAAGGATATATGAGATGAACTTTGGTTTTAAACAATTTGATAATTATTATATTAGACGAAATAGAACCTTGGGGAAAGCCAACTCTTATGTGGCAATTTTCAGTCCTAAGACAAAAAAATATGCAGCAAAACTCGAGACGAAAGGCCCAGAGTGGTAGATTCCACCTCATTAAAGATTGATCCAGCCTAGGTATGCAATTTCGAAAAAAAAGTGATACTTTTAGTAGCAGTATGAAACTCAACAGTCTACCTTTTACCAGAGTCGTGGAGGTAGTGGTATTTGGACCGCCTTCCGATGGCATGAGTCCTCAAGTCTAAACAGACATGGTGCCTTGAGAACAATTCAATTCAATTGTATTGCTTAGCAGTGATAGATCTTTATGATTCAAGGTACTCAATGAGCTGACGAGAAAAGAAGTAAGTCCTCTGTATCAGTAGCTAATGTGCGAGAATAAGATTCGTCTTTCTTACATGCGGAAGGAGGTGGAAGTCTGGTGTCAGATTCTGTATAAGACAAATTGATCAAACGTTTTCGGGCGCACGAATGATTTGCCCTATGTTACACAAGCAAAATCTCTTCGTGCACCCGAAAACGTTTAAACGTTTCGCCTTACAGAATCTGACCCCAGACTTCCACCTACTTGAAGAGGGTACAGCAAAATTGGACTGGTGATAGAACTTATGCAGTGGTTGTTCCAGCGTACATGAACACCTTTAGAATTTTGGGAGAAGTTCTACCTGGATTTGTTCTGCAAAAGATCGGTGGTACAGCAGACTTTGTCGTAGTGTAAATGGCACCTACTTCTTAAACTTGCACGTACTCCCTTGTTTGACTAATATGCCCATGCAATTTACCTGCAGTTGCTGAGTAACATGGTGGTAAGGACAACACTCAGTGGATATTGCTGGGCATTTTAGTACGTGAGCTAAGAAGTGAAACCGCAGGGCTGGGAATGCAAGAATAAGCTATCTTTGAGTGTGTGAAGAATATGGGTTTGAAAATTAGTTTTTCAAGGCAGAGAAGAGGTATGTCATAGTTATAGACGTAATTTTAATGAGTAACTCAATCTTGCGGGTCAGCGAAGCGAGGTACACCCCCAGTTATATTCACCACTGACAAAACAAGGCACTTGTAGCGCCCCAAAATTTAACAGGTCTGCAGTAGAGTAACATGTCCTTTGACAAAACCTCGTTCAAAAAATCGAGCAGCAAAACAGTCGGTGAAAACCCTATTGCACCATCTGCCCCACATGCAAACGCGCATTAGTGTGTGTTTAGCCTGTTATCGAAATGGAATTTTAACACGTGCGGATGTTAATGGTGCTCACGCCTTCGGTAGTAGGTATGATTTGCCTCTTACTGCGCTCAATTTAGCTATGCAGCCGTGGATAAATCTTGATGTAAATACCAATACCTGTCACAAAACAAGTGCAATGTTGAGATCAACGTACCAATGCTTCTTCGGATTCTAAAGGTGCCTGCTTAAAACACATTTCCACCGCTCATCAATCTGAGCCTCCTCCCAGATCTCACATCAAACAGAACACCGCTCCGAGGAAACATTATTGCCTGTAACACCAATATCCACTGGAGCGTCCTAATCGATGTTCCAAAATTAAATCTCAGCCCCCACATGGTTGCATGCTTCATCATCCACTTGAGAGTCCATGAGTCTATATAAGGGCTCTTTGACAATCGAAGCATACGAGAATGTATGGCTATTCATAGAGCGCCTGTCCTCTACCCAAAGTATTGTGCTCACTTTGTGGTTTATTAAGTTTCAGTCTCCCACTTGAGTTGGCACGCGAGCCGTCCAGCTCCGGAACCATTCAAGTGACACCAGAGTGGATCATTGTCAAACGAAAAACCCGCTTTGCACACTTGACACAAACAAACACACACACCCATATCGCATAAAAGTGATCAATTGAGGGCAAAAACCGGTTTTATTTATTCACTCGAGCTCATTAGGCATTGTTGGTTGCGCTCCCGAAGGATTTCGGTGTCTATTATCGAATCTGGACGAGGATGCAAACCGCTTTCCTATTCCAGCTTGTAACCCCCATCACGAGCAACACCACTAATTGGTACGTATGCTGTCTAAATTTAAGTTTTATCTGTGAAAACATGTTTCCGCACCCATAATTAGAGCAGAAGGATTATTTCTCGTCCTCGGGGGGTGAACACACGGACGGACGGACGACGACGATATGTCACAGTTGAGCGATCGCATGATTGCCAAATGAATTGATTGAATGATTGCTTCATTGTTGCGGTGTTCCTGCCCCTGGTTCAGTGTGTGGAAGTGTGTACAGGGACTTGGTGAGTTAAGTGGCGAGTGAATGATTCAGCCAACCACCCGAAGGTTACTGGAACACACTTCATAGAGAATTGTAATGAACCACCTCCGGTGCTTATCCTCTGTTTGCGATGAGTACTAATCGCTTCAAAAGGACGAATGTGCTTTTGTTGGGAAGGATGCTGAGAATTTAGACGGTTTCCACTCGAAGGACATTGTTCACCTTTAGCGAAGGAGAATGAAATGTGATTGCCGCCCCATTGCTGAGAGGGGCACGAAGTGCGTATCTAAACCGATAATCCTTTCTGGGACTTGGTGTATTTGTTTTAAAATTCAATCTGTGATTTTGCAATTGAAATATACTCGCATCGGTTAGATTTATCCCATTTAAGGGATCCATCTTAATCCTATTATCGTTTGAAGTGAAGGAATGTTTGGTGCACACATCCAGAGAGTAGGTAGCTACTGCAAAATCAAAGGGAATTGAGCAGATGTCCTTTGGAGAACGTTTCAGTGGGAGTGCACTTCGGTAGAAGTTTTCACATTTAACCATGGATCTATAGATATTATCGTCCTTCAGTTATAGGTATCTATTTGAGGACATTCGGGATTGAAAATGAAAGTAAAGAGACCCTGGCACTCGCACTTGATGAGGAAGCGTGTTGAGTGGAGTCCGTTGGACAAATTTGTGATGGTAGTCAATTCGTTTTCTCCGCCACTGCAGTGAGAATCATCCTTCTTCGTTGGGACTATGGTCAATAGCAGCACCAGTTATGTTATCGATCAGGAAGGCTTCTTAAACCAGTCAATTATGCCATATGACAGGTACACGAAAACTTAAAAAAACACAATATACTTCGATGATCTCTAATGTTAATTAAAAGGAGCGTATCAGAAATAAAACAGGACAGATTGTCAAAGTCGTATTGACGGAGTTTTAATATGATTGCGGACTTAATCTCACAACAATGTCAAAGTTGAGCAGCTACAGCTATATGCCTGGGTCGAATCGCCGCTTCCAGTAACGAGCTATATACTTTCACGGAATTAAGTTGATTTTACATGGGAAACAAAAATAAATTGCGTCACGTAATGCTCGTTCACGGACGACGCGATTCGACCCCTGTATATCGGCAAAAAGGTTTTTTTTTTTTTCTAGTGGTCCAACGTCTGCGGTTGATCCCTATCGCTAACAACCCATACCTATTCGTCTCAAGTAATCAACATAGTGTCCCGTGCCCAGGGCCCGCTTTCTCAGGGGGCCTCGTATGGTCGATACAATATTTTTTGTCTATTTTGGTAGGTGTAGCAAAGTAATTGGGGGCGTTATTA
The DNA here is from genome assembly GCA_946477585.1 of Cheilosia urbana. Classification (NCBI taxonomy): domain Eukaryota; kingdom Metazoa; phylum Arthropoda; class Insecta; order Diptera; family Syrphidae; genus Cheilosia; species Cheilosia urbana. The sequence continues at coordinate 7,703,651 of OX297854.1, read as the reverse complement.
GCGACTTCATGGCAACAGTGATAAGCCCGGTATTGCCAGGTAGGAAATATGTAATGATTAGTTTTAAGTTGTTTTCAATAAAATTTAAGAATTTTAAGGTTCAAACTGAATTTTATAAACTTTCTTTTTCGCCTCCATATACTGAAAATTGGTAAACCATCGAGCCATCTGGCCCGTGGATCCTTGTTTTCATGCTGAAGCCCCTGTAAGGCTATATTTTACCACTAAGCCTCCTGAAATAATTTATTTCTGCAACTAAATCTACTGAAGAAATATATTTGAGTCTCTGAAAGAAAATATGTTGGCGACTGCCTGAACCTTCTGGTAAAATGCAGATTTTCAATAACAAATCTATAACTAATATTACAATTTCTACATAAATAATCTTAATCTTAATTTGAAGCTTTATGAATATATAAGTTTGATTATTTTTATTACATTTATTATTGGTACACGGGTTGCTTTTCATAATTCTTAGAAAACCAAAAAAATATTTACATCATTACGTTTTTTACGTTTCAAATTCTTGTGTGCCCAAGGGCCCTGGCATAACCTAAGACGGCTCTGCTCTCCGAATACTAATCCCCAAGCCTAGAACAGGTTTGGTGAGCTAAACAAAAAACTTAAGAACAAGATGGCCGTCAGGTGTAATGGTTTTTAACAAGAGCTCTTCAAATGGGTAAGATCATGCTCTTTCACATGTATAAAGGCTGTGTATGCATAAATAGCCAAAACGGATCGAATACATTCGCTCGGCTTCTTTGAGCGAGTGAAGAGTTATATGCGACCTTACAAGATCTTTGAATCTCAGGGCGTAGGCTCGAGGCCATACCTACTAGGAAAACCGACCGACTTTTCAAAGATCAAGTCCCGCAGAGGCCAGAGCGTTTGGGCTAAGTAACAACTTTATTCGGCATAAGACGAAAGACTGCAGTGCCCAAGCCGAGACCGTTTGTCAGGATCAATAGGTATGCAAGATCGAATGAATATTGGCCGAAACTAACAAATTTAAATGGAGGAACAAGAAGATACTAAGGGAAAAATAAACTAGGTAGCTACCTACTGAGCTGGATCTCTCATAGGACATCCAACAGCAAATCGTACCAAGTTGCCAATGGTATCCCGTTTGACGGTACGTCAAAAACTAAATTTAAAAGGAGATCCTCTTTAATTTTCAACTCGTACTGATAGTTTCCTGATAAAATACAACTACATGCACTTTCTTCACTTCAACAACAACATCTCATATAAAGTCCTTGTAAGAAATAAAATCTCTCAAAGTGACACCATTCCCCGTCCGGGACCCTGACCAACAAAACAAAAAAAAATCGTTCTTCTCTCCAAATCCCATTACAAGAAATGTACTAAACTACACACACTCCCTACGCCCGTTATAAAGCATCCACACATCTACCGCTGCATGCATATTACACAATATCCTTAACACACTATGTGTTGACACTGTATCTCTTCAGTGTGCGGGGTCTAAAATTATTCATGAAGAATTTTATGCACTACTGTGCGGAACGAATACCCGACAGGATTCGGATGCTTGCAATTCAACGCAGTCCATATCCATACCAGAAGATACCAACAACGCCCTCTGCCGCACATCTTATGTGTATTATCCTTTTTAACTCGGCCATATAGAGCAATAGTTCAGATTGAAATGGAATGGATAATCGACTTTAAAGGTACACATGAACTTGCACAAAAACGCACCGCACATGGGGATGTATATACAAATATATACCCTGCATGGTGACATGGTCTTCAAGAAAGTCACAAAAATGGACAGACTTCCAGGGGGGGACTATCTGGATTCCCTCTTCTACGCCAGAGAAAGAATCTTACTATGAGAGTGAAATGCAAAAATTGTAATCGCCACTCGCAAGTCCTGAAGGGACGAGAGTATCAATCCTCTGCCCACACACACGTTGTAACTCTGTGCATTATGCGGAAAACGAACGAAGAAAGGATAAACGGATTTGTATTGATTCGGTTCAAATTTACCACCCTCTCGCCCTCCATTTTCTGCAGCAAGCGATTATATTTTCTTCCGGACACTTTGATTTGGTTTTCTGGTGAAGAATAGATGTGGGCAAGCAAAAAAAATGTCTTGGGCGGGAATGGAGCGGTAATAAGGACACGTAACGGTAGACGTATACTGAAATATGCAGACTGTCAGTGGGGTTGTAGGTACATTTATTAGATTGTTGTTTTCGGTTATGACTTTCGGAACGGATATTGACTGGTGTCCAAAATGGGTGTGGACATTTTTGGTGAGCGATTTAAAGGGGGTTGAGACTGAGACTGTGGGTGGTACTAAAAATGCTTTTAGTGTCAAGATTGTACTTCAAGCTCTCGCAGTTTCGAAATTAAATATAAACATTGTCAAAAAAGTGTTTAAAGTTGATTCTGATACTTTAATCGCCTTTTAAATATGAATTAAATGAACACCTGCGACTTAAATGTTGAGTAAAAAATAAATAAATAGTTGGCGCAACAGGTCCGTAGGCCTAGCTTCTCACAACCATTCGTTTTGTGTGAGTTTTTCATTTTTGGGACGAATGGAAGGGAAAGGGATCTACAATTTTATGCCGAGTCCAAGTGGCTAATTGAGAAGCTCCTTCATGACAGTTTTACTCTCGGTTGTCAGACGTTCGCGAGAGGTGGCGCAGTGGTAAAAAAAAAACATAATTTGGCGGTTGTTGAGTAGTTAAATAAATAAATAAATGAAAATAATGAACTTTTCCATTCATCGGCGTCAAGATCAGCAGAAGGGTGTAAGCGCATATAGACCGCCATTTAAAGAACAAAAGAAAAAGTGCGAGAGTGGTAGAACTATGCCTTGTGGCATTCCAACATTAAAATGGAGTCGATGTACATTCAGAGTGTGGCCGATCTGTAGATTGCTTTTGGATGTGCCAGTCTGCCGAAATACATTTATTTTATATGTATTTTCAAAGCTCTCTGTGGCATTGGACAATTGAGTGAAAGATCTCTGGTGCAACCCCCTGCAGAAGGCTGCCACACATCTTGCTAATTTCTGATAAACGTAGAAGAGTAGATGAAGGCAATACCTTTCTATCATGCATGCGGAAGCTACTGCCCGAATATGCCACAATCCGCACAGACAAACCTTAACAGCTTGATGGAAGATTCATATCTATAATTTAAACCTTTCGCCATCGGTCGTCGTTTTTATGTTCCACTAGTTAGCCCATGCTCGCCTTGCTTTGCCAGAGTTCCACTTCGCATACACATACAAAATTCCACTGAACGCTGGAAAGATCCAACGATCTAGCTTAAATCGAACATTTTACTTTTTGGAATTGTATAAAATTTATAGTTTATTGCTTATTGTTCGACCTCAGGGTAACGTACAAAGATGGTTTATATCTTAAAATGTTTGTACATAATTGAACTTTATATTAAACAAAATTCTATTTCATTTGGATGAGTGATTCCAAAGCTAGGAGCCAGAGGATATTCGATAATTACAACTTTTCTTAAATATCAGCTTAGATTTCCGCTTCCGGATATCTGATAATGGTAAAGCATATTCTATAATTTAATCTCTACAATTTCAATGCAACTGTGAAAACCGGAATAAATTTCGTGCAGTACTTTCTTAATCTATTCCGAACAAACACCTTACAGCCGGAATGAAAGTTACGGTTTAAGTACCTATAGTAAGGATTTAGCCACACGAAATCTGAAATCTCAGAGCGAATCTGAAGAAGCCCAATTGATTTTCATTTAAATGCAAGTGCGCATCCGGCACAAACTTCTGAAACTCATACTATCGAGGTGGTTGAAATAGGAAAGGTGGACTTCGGTACTATAGAAAATAGTGTTTTCTCTTTCGCCTTTCCAACAGGGATTTCATGGATGTTTCCCGTAACGAGACAAATGGACCCAATTGATGGACTAAGTGAAGTCGCCATAGACCACATGCCTTGAAATCGTCTTCCTTTTAAGAATAAAGCGGTGAAGCTTTTTTAGAAAATCATATCGTCCACGAATGCAATTATCAATTGGGCTAGTATTGTTAAGTCAAATAGTTGAAACTCTGTCACATAGCCAGAAAAGTGTAGGCAGCAGATGGGAAGTCAAAAGTGTCCACAAAAGGCCGCCCGCAACCATCTTAAGAAGCAAATAAAATGCCAAGGGCTACGAAATAGGATGTTATGCTCTAAAAATTAATATTAAAACTCATCGCGACTTAGTTCCCAAAATGTTTTAAGCGTGTCATTAGTGAAGGGCGAATTTTACGGAGGCTTGGAGCACCTAGAGGCTAAAATAAAGTACGAACCAAGCAAAATAAAGGAAAATCATTTTTATCTACAATGAATAGTATTGATGAAAGACAAGGCAAGTACATTTCTATAGACTCCAGACAGCAATTGAAACGCTTTTAGGAACTCTAATGTGGTTTTCATAAGTCAGCTTAAAATCTACAGAAGATGCAATTGTCTTAGGAATAAAGAAATCCTAAGAGCAGCTGCAGCTATAGAGGGTTGCAGGGAGGGAGCAGCAAATGTGGTATCTTGAGCTGTCTTTACTGGATTGATGTACCGAACCATCTTCGTAAAAATGTACTTTTAGAACAGACTATAGAGAAACTGGCCCTACGCCATAAGGTTCGGTCCTAAAGCCATTGCTGATGTGGAATAGTAGGTATGTACGGAAAAATTCTGCACCAGAAAAAAAGTAAAACTTTCTATTATATTCAAAGATCCCACCATCACCTACCACAATGCCCAAGTTCGATCACGATATTTGAAGACCGAAAGCTGTCTGGAATAATCAACAGCCACTTGCAACAATTTGCTTGCTTTGAAAAATGTTCCAAGGTGTGATGGCGAAGTTGTCGTTCGATCGCGAGGAAGCCACATTACGTGAACTCTTCAAGATAACTAGAGATGAAAAGACACAACGCAGCTGTTGCACTGCAAATACTACAGAAGTATATAAGAAAGATCAAGCTGAAGAAAAAAATATGAAAATAAGACTACCGCTGACTATGTCAACAGGAACGTAGAAATCGGATTTTTATAGGTCAATAGAAAGTCAGAAAATGCAAAGCCCTCGTAGCGTTGCGATCGTCATCCAACACAGCCGCTCGGGCCGGTGCAAGACAAAGACAACATAATCAAAAAACCCTGCAGCCTGCACTACAATCAATGACATCCCTCATCCACAGTTCTCGTCACACGATCTTCCGTTCGGTTCGCGGCATTTTCGGTCTTGTGCAAATAATTCGAACGACGCACGCTCTCGTGTTCTCTCTCACCCGACGACGATGGTGGACTTTCGGTATTTAAAATTAAATATTATGTGCAAATAAAGTTAAGAACTATAAAAATAAGGTGGAATAAATGAAGTATAAATTAAATAAATGTTAACAGTGCTTTATTAATAAATTCCCTAAAACCTGTTTGCTACTTATATCGTATTTGCAAAGGTCAGCATATTGTTACAATTTTTAGACAGCCTCGCCAGTAGTATGCAGGAAAAAAAGAAGCAACTCGAGTTCGCAAATTATCGATTAAGTAACACACACAACCCCCATTCCACATGAGATCACCGGGAGTGGATGCAAAGTACAAACGAGCAGTCTTTGACCTGAACTTCAAGGATACCTTCCCTTCCATTTATATGTGCCCAGTAAATGACGTGCTCTAACGAACCCTCATATTCCTGTTTGTACCTGGGAAATTCCAGGTCTGGAAATAAAAATCTGCCCGCAGTTACTTGAAATTATTCCCATCAGTTCTAATTCTGAATTCGAGGACACGTGGTTCCTTAATTTTCCTGAATTGAATATGGGTATAGAATAAACCGGTTTTTATTCAATTCATTGAACACCAAACATTCGAAAACATGGCCTAATCCGCTTTCAGCAAAAACTCCTTAAAATTGAATTAAACTGCGAGTGCTAGGCTAGGCGTACGGTACGACGAGTCGCTTCGCACACGTTACCCAGGCGCCTATCCTATGGTAGAACTAAATCTTTGCGCCCAATTAACTAACAACATCCCTGGTATATTGTCGCAATCAAAAACCGGATTGGCAAGATCCTGCAATAGCTTGTATACGCCCGAATAATGAGTGACCGCCCGCTGACTTCGGGGTGTCAAATGGAATGGAAGAGCAATCGGTGTGATGTCAACGCCTCAATTACATGAAATTTCCCTCATCTTGGAGAAGTAAATTCGTCCTGTTTTTCGTCCGCTATCCTTGCGATGCGCCACGGGGTGGCTATTTAGTACTATGTAGACATGAAAATCAATGGTAGTTTTTTTTTTTTTTTGATTTGCTTAGATGGAGGATGTGGACGATATGGATTTTTTCTTCCAAAAGGACAATACGGTTAGTCATTTGGTACATACGATTTTTTGTACATTTCGACTTTAAGTTGAAGACGTGCGAATTTAAACCGATTTCGTTCGAGCAACGGTGGCAGGCGATTTCAGTAGAGATTCAACCCCCGCGCCATCATCCCCACACGGACCAAAGTGACAATCACCAATCCGAGACACGATTATGAGCAACAATAGTGCCCGAAGAGCTTCCTAATCGCATTTGCTGCAATCACCTCTAACGATAATGGCCCACGACTGTCTCTATCTATACTTTGCCGTTGCCCACTCCCGCATTGACCGTGAGCCTTTACCCGAGCGCTCCCATTTATTCGGGTCGAATTGCAAGCGGCGGCCGGCGACTTGAAAGAATCCAACACCATGCCATTGCCAGGAAACTAATCGAATATCGAGAGCCACTCCACACACCAGCGCTGAAGTGACCATTTGAGGGCATTCATGTGTGCAAGGACGACGACAACGTGTACGTGGACCCACCGTGTCGTGTGAACTCGCAAAGAAGGTGGCCGCGCGCTCCAATGGGGAAACAAAAATGAATTTATAGCTTCATAAATCAAAAACAATATTGTCGCATCCGAGGTACATAGCGTCCCTCACCAGATGGCATATGGATGGGCAAGAGACTCCCTCTCATAGTGCACACCTTGGTGTCGTCTCCTTGTGGTGCTTCCACAAAAACGCACACTCACACGTGAAGTGCAATTTATATCGGATGGCTGTGATAAAAATCGATCGTTGTCGTTGACAACAAAAACAAGACGGTGCGGCGGTGTCTTCCCAACCTTGATGGGTGAGCCTGAGCATATCATATGCGCGTCCTCTCTTCTGCGTTTGAGAAAAATGAATTCAATACTCCCGTTTTGAGGGGGGTTGGGTGACAAGTGCATGGGACAGGAAATCACGATGATATGACGACAAGTTCGATGAAAGGCGATCAATAGCGCGGTATTCGCTGTATTTGAACTGACGCCAACGAGGACCTCCCATACGTATCCTGTATATAGAAGTATCTTATCTTCCATTCAAGAATGTCACATCCCATGAATGCTGATATGATGTATGCTGTATTCAACGTTGAAGGTCTGGAGCTAGTGTTTTCCTCCTGCCTGACATCCATTTGAAGGATTCAATGGGTGCACCATTTGATTATCCTTGAATTGAAAGCGCAAAGTCTCGGCAAAGGTGTAATTATTTAAAGCTGTAGATGTGATCGAGTGTGTCGCTTTAAAAATGTTGAAATTTGATGCCGAGGACGACGCAGCTTCGCCTTTTTTTTGTTCATACTCATTTTATTGGCCTGTTACCTTTGTGTGTTCGGAACGAAAATGACACCAACGAATAAACGACGCAGGGCTGCAAGCTGCAATCGATTCATTGGCTTTCCTGTGTTGCTTTGCTTTAGCGAGGATGTGGGACGATTTATGTTGTGCTTGTGCGTACGGGCAGGTGCTGTTAGAGGCCTTTGCGATAGATGGGGCAGAATGCCCGGTAGGGCATCTTTTCCTCTATCAGTATTTTGTCGGCCTTGTATTTTTAGCTAGAATATACTGAAACTTTGTAGATGATCGCTGCACGACCAACTTTTAAGAAGTAAACTGATATGCTCAAAGTTTGGTTGGGAAAGGTATAGTCCTACGCTTTAAACCTCGTTTTCGATTCATTTACTGAGCCACGCCGTTCCAGTCAAAATTGTTTGAATGCCAAACAGGAGCATTTGGCAATTGCAATAATTGGATCATCGAAATTCTTCTTAAGTTTGCGATTGGAGAACGGGAGTTCGCCGCACTGGAAAAATTTAATTTTAATTTTTAATATTTTCATAGAAATTAAGCTAATTTCACAATGAGAAAGAGGGCCTTCGGAGAATGTATTCAGCAAATTCAGCAGAACAGCTCACCAAACAAATGTCACAACTCACAACTTAAAATCATTTTCCACAATTAATTGATGGGCAAATACTATTTTTAAATGCACTAAATTCATTTTATTTGTTTATTAATGTGATGGAAATTTGTAGCCAAAGTATAGTTTGCACCAAAGTTGAACGAATAGCGTACCACAGCCGATTGAAAAGTCAAACGAAAACTAGTTGTGCGATGTGAAGGCATTGACGAGTTTTCGATGAAAACACTGTTTTCACTGCGTTGTGAATAGCGTATTCCAAAGAAAAGTTCCCAAAAAGTCGTTATTGCTGCTAATCTCGAGAAGCAAGGAACGGGCTTCGATGCGATTTTCACTCTTTTGAATGGAATTCCCAAGAGAAGGTTTGCGTGTAAATTGCTCTATTATTTAAGCGAGCTAAGTGCTTAGAGATGTAAGTTGCGAAAAATCAAATGTTATCTCATTTTAAGCTGAATGTACGTTTCGAACTTCACAACTGCTTACCGGACTTAAGAATAAAATAAAAGGTTTGTAGCTTTTTATAAATTCTGATTGATTTAAGCTATGAAACATCTCTCTGTATATTCCTGAAGCCGGGCAGTGCTCAACAACAACTGGCTGAATTGTTTCAGTTTTTTTGTTTTATTGGCCTAAATTGGTCACGTGAATATTTTCTTTTTCAATTGACGTTTACGGTGGGATAGGCGGCAAATCTAGTCGAGAATATTATGAGCTGACGTGAGCGGAGTTTAAAGCTGACATTTCGTATATATGACTGACGTAGGAAAGTGAACGTTACCGACCTAGTCTAGGTTTGCATCTAGTCGACGTAAGAAAACCCGATTTTTGAATGTAAATAATTAAATAAAAAATGTTCACATACCTGCCTAATTTAAATTTGGTGTTGCGAAATGACACGTGCAAATATATGAAATCGCCCGTAAAATATAAATTTCCCTGAAAAGTTGTAATTACACATCAGAACTATAGCATTTTGCTTAAACGCCTGCAGGATTTTTTTTTTACAAGTCGTATGTATAAAGGCTGTAAACTGGTACTTGTAGCTTTGGAAGCTGGGAGTATTCGAAAGAAAACTCCTGCGGATATGTACAGGACTGCACTACGATCCAATCCGGAAGAAAAACATCAGAAGTTCAAGACTCTATGAAGAAGCCAAAATCTTACCCCTGGAAAAGTATATGGTCACACTTTTCCAGAAAATACTCAGGAATACCTGCAGTCATCCAAACCCTCTAGTCCGAAGAATTGCAGACCTTCCATACATCCCAGAGCATCGGTACCTTCATGTACTGGCTCTGCTTAACGAGGAGTTAATCCCAAGCGACACAGACAGGACAGCCCTGCCCTTCTACGAATTGACCGAGACAATCCACCATCGAGGATAATTCCAAGATGATCAACCATCTCAAAACACAAGAACATCAACACCCGGACTTGAACACCCTGAGGTCAACCCTGACAACGATGCATACTACGAGTATGAATCCGACAAGTCAAATACAATATATGTTAAATAGATTTAAGAAAACAAACATTGTATACCGTTGGGCCCCTGTTGTTGAGCCAACACCTTTAAATATTAACTATTCACCACCATTTGTTACCTAGCCTTAAGTCAAATTGTATATACAAAAAGTTTAATAAAAGCAAATGTAAATGTAAATGTACTTGTAGTTTTTCGAACCGACTTGTGGACACTACACTACTTTTTGTAATTAATGTTTTAATATTACATGCTCTATCCTGTAAATAAATATATTTCTACTGTGATAAAGGTGACACGGACTGTCATCTTTTTTAACACTAATATTCCTCTGTAACTGTTACGCGTAATACAGCCTAATGTTCTCATCAGATTCGATCGAGAAATACAACTTCAAAAGAGTATCCTCTGAAATAAATAAACAACTTATGTTCAGATTTGACAGGTTATAAGTTGAATATTTATTTGTTTGATTTATCTACAAGCCACTAAACGCTGGCAATCTTGACGAAGTTCAATTTTCGACTACTTATTTCAGCAGCTGAATCAATGTATCGTACGTAAGTTTGTACTCATGATGAAATGGAAAACTTAAGCCTTATCGTAGTTAAATGGCATAGGTAAATAAGCTGTCAGCTGTCAACAAATTGATTGCCACTGGAAAAGTGTTGCCAGTTCGAAAAACAACACTCTCAACGAACACCCTTTACGTTCAGATTGAGTAGCGCAATAAAAAGAAACGATTCAGTGTGATTTAAGGAGAAACCTTTTATTATAAAGATCGTTGAATAAGTGAACAGAGTCCAAAAAAAGAAAAAGAAAGAATATAAAAAGACAGCCATCTTCTTGTGGACTGTAGATATGTCAAAGTGGATTGTGGAAGTGGATGTGTTCAAAATAAGATTTGGATGACTCACCCAAAGGTAATATTTTAAAAGACTAGTAAATTTTTTTGTGAAGTTTTGAAGGCACTTCCTTGATATAAATGCCCGAAAGTGAAGTTTGTTTTGAGACAAATTTTGCCGCTATCCATATATTAAGAAGCAGGCTTGGTATTTCCTTGTCTATTATGTCGTTCAGACCAAAGCTTGTTAGAAAAGCAATATCTCAAACAGACAGCGGGTGGAATATGAGAATCTTTGCATTCTTCTCTATCTCTATTTAATAAAATTGAGAGAAATGAAATAGGTACATACGTTTAAAATATTTGTACAGATAAAATCTTAGAGTTTCTGATTTTCGGATTATCTTTTTCGGCTGTAGGAAATAAGGCCCCAATGAAATAAGGCCCCAAAAGAGAAAATGAAATAAGGCCCCAAATTTCATTATGAAATAACACCCCAATTTCAAATATGAAATGAGGCCCCACTGCGATGAAATAAGGCCCCAAAATAAAAAGAAATAAGGCCCCAAATTTGGGGTGTTATTTCATAATGAAATTAAAAATAATGAAAACTACTTTTCATTTAATATTGTTGATATTGGATAAACTAGTTTAGATTAAGGAACTTTTTATATACTCAACCTCGCATCCGGAAGGGTAACAATTAATATTAAAAAAAAGAATTTTAGGGACTTGTTTCATTTCTTCTTTTGGGGTCTTATTTCATAATAAAATAAGACCCCAATTTTCATTAAGAAATAAGGCCCCAAAAAAGGAAATAACACCCCAAATTCTATTAAAAATCGTTGTTATTGTTTCCTGTAAATTTTTTGGGGCCTTATTTAATTTTTCTTTTGGGGCCTTATTTCATTGGGGCCTTATATCGCAGAGCCATCTTTTTCACATCAGAGTCTTTCTCGTTTTTTTTTTTTTATGAGTAGAAAAGCCAAGCATTTTAGCTTCGTTGATCTAATTTCCCTCCCACAATCAATGGGTTAATGAAAAATATCAAAAATGCCAGAAATACTATCCTCTGTCAAAAGTGTGCTCGATGACCACTTCCTGGCCGCTTAACTATGTCGCCATCAATATGAAATCTCACCCAGATAAAGCGTCACAAAGTTAGCACACTTCCATGTAGAGCATTCAACTAATCAGATCCCCCCACAACTACGAGTAAATATTATCACACAACTTCACTCAAGTGGCATACAATTGTCCATGTCAATTGTCATTATGTCACTTAACAAACTTTCTATGCATGCCAAAACTTCAACCCTTTTTTTATACCTTGCCACATTTCTGGCACTCATTGCAACGATGAAGACATTTCTATCTCCAATCAGGACACTTTACGTAGGTATGCATTGTTCCTTCATACATTTGAAGTGTGACATATGTTTCCGCTGCTGGACCGTATTTTCTCTTCTTTTATTTATTTTTTTTTTTTTTATTTCTTAACTCGCCTTAACAACTGCACTACACTCCTTAGGAGCAACCTAGGAAAGTAGAAAAGGGTTGAAAGATCACACTAATCAGCAAACAATAAAAAAAATCAGCACAAACTTTTCTTCACTCGCACTGACAGCCAGGAAACGCAGCACCATCGCAACCCCTCATATAGAAAAAGAAACATCTAATCAAGTAATCATCATTCCTCCATTGACATTCAATTCTAAGCTGTTTATCCTAAAGGAAGTGAAACGACAAGGGCCAAGAAAATTCGTTGCTGATGTCCTGGAAAATGCTATGTTTTCTTTAAATGCTAGAGGATTACAAAACAAAAAACTGTTGGGTGTTTCTTTTGGGGAAGAAAAAACGTCAAGCACACATGCAAGGGACGGTACAACAGGAGAAAAAAAATAGCACACAAAAGGGGAACTCGGTGGTATTAAAGTCAACAGAAAAAGAAGATCCCAAAATAAGGACGACCGACTACTAGCATCCACCAGCTAACAATTCGACTCGTCTGTTCACTTCAGCCCCCTCACGCTAGTGTCGCATTCAACAAGCCAAATTGTGTAAGCAGCCCCGTGGGGGTAGTCAACCTAAACTCGTGCAATTCGAAAAGGAGCTGTATAGGGAGTGGTAGCTGGAAGAGATGCTTATGTGAGAGGTCTGCTATAGGAATAGGAATAGGTACGGGTATGGTGGTGGCTGGTGGGAGCAGAAGACAACAGGTTGCAATGCCCAAAAATGAAAAAAAAAAAAAAATATCTTCAGTAGTATGGGTAGAGGGAGAGGTAACGTTTCTCCTACAAAACGAACACTGAACACTCTCTGCTTGAATCTGAACAAGGAAGTGTGTGAATGCAGGACAAAGTACGCATACAATTTCAGATGTTTGGCTGTATAAGGTAGGGGAAGCTGCTGGCATAGACGTGGTTGAAAGTCGTCGGGGATGGTGGCAACAGTAGCGGAGGAAAATATTTTTGTCTAAAGGGTCCTCTTTTAAAACCTAACAAAGAAGCGGTTTAATCGAAGCGCCTAAAATCCTTTTTAGCGTCTTCCTTTGTCAGCAATGTTTGTAGAAACAGTCTCAAGGACTCAAGCCAACAACACTTTTCTTCATGTTGGCAAAATGCGAGTCATAATTTGTTTGTGTCTTGCTCCATCTACTCCAAAGTTCGGTGTAGGTCTAAGGTCCTTTGGCTGATACTACTGTCATAGTTGAAGTTCCACTTAAAATCTTATGTGACAGTTTATGGTAAAGAAAAAGTAGCCCATAAGGTATTTAAGTAGAACTTGAATCATTATGAGAAGTATCAGCAAACGTGCCTAAGTTACCTATCAGTGGAATGTCATTTGTCGAACTGAGAAATTTCAGCAGCTTTTATACCAAAGATAGTCCTCATTTCCAACATTGAAATCATGAGAACGTTCTCATGGTTTCCTGAAGAGCTAATGCAACATCTTTCGGTGGCAGTGTCTTCTTAATTTATTGTTGAGCAGATCTTCACACGAAGACTCTTCGAAGAGTCTTCGATTCTAACCCGGAGGGACAACGCAGTAGAGGAAGACCTCGCCTTAGGTGGCGCGCGCAAGTGGAAGGGGACCTCAACCAACTTGGAGTGCGCAACTGGAGGCAGTTAGCCAAAGATCGCGCTAACTGGAGAGGCGTATTGGTTGAGGCCCAGGTCCACCCCGGACTGTAGCGCCACCTAAGTAAGTAAGTAAGATCTTCACACGAAAGTAGACCTTACAAAAGATATGTTGAGGATCTTTAACGGCCACTTTAATCCGAGTTAAATCTAAAATCCGGCATTTAAAGTGAGTTTAAACCAAAAATTAAACAAATGTCCTAATACGCAGTCGTTAGGCCCGAATATAAGCCCAGTTTTTTTTTAAAAACTTGACAAAGTTTAATCCGAGTGAATTTAAACTGCACTCCGGAGACCAGTTTACTTACACTATACTTTTTTGCAACAGCAAATCGATAACTCACTAAGAGATGTTCTTAGAAAGACGAATTGGAAACGTTTTGGGTGTGGGATACCTTCATACAGGTCATCCACAGCCTTCGCATGCCCATATGTATATGTACATATACATGGCCGAACTTTAAGACAACTCATCCATCTGTCATCTCATCCACTGCTATCTCCGCGGTGGGTGCGAATAGCTTCGAGAAGACGTCATCGCGAGCGTCTGACAAACATCCAAGAGTGTAACTGTCATGAAAGAGCTTCGCAATTACCCGTTTGGACTCGGCATATAAGTGTTGATCCCTTCCGTTCGCTCCACATATGAAAAACTCACAGAAAACTAATGGTTGTGAGAAGCAAGGCCTAGAGTCCTTGCGGATCTGTTGCATCAACTAGTTTTTTTTTTTTTTATAACATGATCTCAGTTTGTTGAATTGTCCGTGGATGAGTTGTCCGCCTAGGTCCTTCAATAACAATTAGTTGCTTCTCTCAGGAAAGGTAACACGTAAATTGTTGTAAAGTAAAGTGTTTTCGAAATATTTCCTAAAGATGGAATCTTTCCACAGAAAGGTTCTCAATACTCGTATATCGGACGATTTTCCTTAAAAGGATTATCTATTTCATCTATCTACCACCTTGAGTTTGAGAGCCTTCTGTGAATTTTGGGTCTTAAATTTGGGTGACACAACTGGCCTATTCTACCTGATGGTAGCAATTGAGATCTTTGTGGCAACAACTCATTCAAAGAACTGGTCAAATTCATTGCAAGTGCGGATCTGTTATCCTTTGTGATTGTGTTACAAAACAGAATTAGCCGAGTCTCGGACCGGACCGGACCGGACCCCTACACATAACCCACTTTTGAGAAAATCTCCCAAAATCATTTGAAATCTCCTCTCAACCGTCTTTTCATCGATAAATTCTCCTACAGCATCGTGTCAAGCCCAAGCGCATGACGACATCATCTTCCCCAACACCCTGACTACATCAGCACCGCGGTAGGAGACATTTTACACGGACACTATATACATCTTGTCTGTGTGACCTGTTGCTAAAGGGGATACCAACTGTGCGCTAGTGTTGGTCGTCAAAAATGCAACAGGACCGAACGCATACACAATCGTTTCCTATTTCGTTCGCCTGTACACCTAGGACACTCGTACCAAGTACGAGCAGAGCAACCAGCTATAATACATCGGTATGCGTGCAAATGCCGGTAATGACTGTGAATATCCAGAACCTATTGGGTTCCTCCTGCTTCCGGATAAGAGAAATCGAAGAACACTAACCGCAGCATCCATATGAAAAAATCGCATCAAGTGAATTGTTATGATGGTGGAGCCTCAGTTGGATAGTTGGCGCGTACCGAAACGGTTTGGCGTTCGCTTTCCTAAGCTCTCAACAGTTTAGGATCCAACTAGTGATACAACTTGTGCAATCAGAAACTAATTTAAATTCAAAAACTCTCAGTGACAAGTGAGTGGACTTGGAGTCAGTTTTTTTTTAAAACACTGACAAGTGTGTGAAATATATCCAACAGCTGTCGCTGCTCATTTGATGGGGGCGTGCTTCATTTCATCGTCCATAAGGTAAATAGAAAAAACAGAAATTAAACCAACAGAAAGTCATTGTATTGTCCTTACTCATATTCCCCCCACGTCTGAGGCCAAAATTATATGTACAGAATCCAGACACACTTTCCCGCCCAGTCGCGTATTGAGAAAGATCCTTGAAGCGAATCCCCGTCGTCATCGTCGTAATCGTCGTCGTGCAATCTGCTGAAATCACGTTTGGTCAATTTCGTATGCAGGACACGTTGTGATTAATTGCTCAATAAGACGGATAGGGTGGGGTCCTCCAGCCATCAGGCTGCAACAAAAAAAAAACAGCAAAAAAGAAATATACACGGAAACAAAATAAAACAAATTGATTCAATGTCTTTGGGAAGCATCTTGTGAGGGCTCGTCTTCTTCTTTTTTGTATCTCTGATGTACCAGACAAGCTGGCAGGAGTAAGAAATGGACGGATGAAAAAAGACTGAACAAAAAAAATCAACTCCCTCGTAATCATGATTAATTGCAGGATAAATGAGTGCAGTTTTCTACTCGCGTTGCGAGGGAAAATATTCTTCTAAATAATTTACTCCCAAGTGGAGGATGTCCCCACTCATCCCTGCCAGCTCGGACTTGGTCTTGGTCTTACTTGCCGTACATTACCCGATTGACTTTGAGGGGGATTGCGGTGGTTATGGTACAGTTATTCACTTGCACTCTGCGCCACTGCTGCTCATCCTTTGCGGACGAAAGAAGTTTCACTTCACATCTCGCTTTTTTGTTTCTCGCTCCTGGCGAAAAGTGACTCCTGCCTTTCTCGGGATAAATGAAAATTTCTGAAAGTTTTCATCGCACTTCATAAAGTTCCTCGTCTTCGTCTTGGTCTTGGTCTTCGTGCATCCTTTCGCAGCAAAGTGTGCGCTTTAATCAGCTGATTGTCTGCGTGCGTCTGGCCCATTGTTTGTGGTGGTGTTGTTTTCGTTTTCAGTTCCTCGTCTTACAATTTAAAATCCTTTTGACAGAGTTACATCACCATTTTCATCTTATTTTCATCTTCTGTCCTTCTCTCGGTGTTTTCTGTGCTTTCCTGGGGTAGTTTGAGAAATTTGGTCGAAAAGAAGATTAATTAAGAAAAATATGAAAATTGGTTTTGATTCATTACCCGAAGAATTTTTTGTTTTCCATAAAATCCTCGCAGATAATTTCCGCTCTGACCATAACTTTGAATCACAAAGGGAAGTGGCTGGAGATGTTTTCAACTGTCAGATTGTCAGCCCAGCGGCTGAAAAGTCGAGTGCAAGAGGCAAACCTCCTACGGGGTAGAAAATCACTCTTAATTCCGTCCTTTTAATAGGTTTGCTTGCAGTTTGTTTTCCCCGTTTGCACGAGGAGGGAAAACTTTTGCTGACCGTAGTCCGGCTTGGAGAAAGTTACTAAAATTGCATTATTGCATGGACTTTGTTGGCTGCCTTGTGAGTTAATTGCAAATACGTGGAACTTGATTTTATCCGGCGCAGGTTTTAGAAGTGCACGAGAATATTCCACGCAACAAGCACTTCTGGCATTTTTTTCAAAGCATTCATAGGGCTTTGAAGTTTGTGGCTAAAATCAGTAGGTGCGTCATTTAAATTTAAATTATTCGTGTATTTGTTTAATTTGTGCTGGTATGGCCACTATTTTGAAAAAAAAAATCAGATCTGTTTCATATTTGGAAGCTAAAAGTTTTGCACCCATTTTATTATAAAAATCACCCTATTTTGGACGTCCTAAACTTGCAGCAAAGACAAGATTATCATATTTTCTTCTGCTCATCTGGAAAGACCTATTCAGCGAATAAAAAACACAGTCAAATCTCCCACTCCCTAAAATTTTATGACTTTCTCGGATCTTCACTTGATCGGAGCTGATGTCTTTTTAAGCTTAAGCGTATGAAGAACAAAACAAGTTGCATAACAAGTTTGACACGAACGTTACAAATTCAAGCGAAGCGAGTACATTCAGCCAGTTTTTTTTTATAAACTTGAAGGAAGCCAAAAAGGCTTCACGAAAACGTAAACACTGCACCTTACAGCTTTTTCGATGTTAGTTAGCGAACTTTTATAAATAAGTCGTGAAAGTGTATTTATGAGACCTATTTCTATGTTTTCTTTTTTCAATTCCCAAGCACTAATAGGTTTAGGAATGTGACCTTGCCTCAGTAATTAGAGCTAAGAATGAGTTAAAAAATGTGGGATAGAGGAAGCAGGAGGTAACGATGTATGCACTTGGGTTTTGATTCCACATACATCTTCAACGAACCCATTTGCTTCTTAAAACCGGGTATACCTACCACTAATTGTTTTCAAAGATAAGCCCACTTTGATAAATTCCGTAAATATTTAGGGACAACTAATTGCAAACGAATAGACACTTTAACTTCTTGTTGATTAATTAAACAATTTCCTATTTTATAACTTTTTATAGTCTTCATTTCAGGCCTTATTTACCATCTTCCTTTTTTTAAACAAAGTCAACCCCGATTTTCAAATAATTAAACTATTTTCAATTTGGTTTTACGAAAAACTGCAGTTTCTAACCATTTTGGCTAACGTCAAAGATATTTTGATGAAATTTTAACTCCAGATAAAAATAAATATCAAACCTTTCTCCAAGATTCTTTGGACTTGTCATAGGTAATTGATTCAATTTTACGTTTTGTTTAACACACAAAAAAAAAACGTTATTTCTTTTACTTGCACTCATCCATTTGTGTATGAATGCCAGTTTTATTTTTGGCACTACTGGGAAAGGGCTTATAATTTTGAGAAGCTTTTCCAGTACCTAAATTTAGACTTTGGGATATGTTTCCTGATGTTCAAATAATTTTACAAATCATACAAATATACTAGCTGTTCACGCCCGGCTAAACACAACTGTTTCCGCAAAGAAAATCTACTCAATAACTGAATTCATGTACCTAGAATTTTTAACAAATACGATCTCAGTGTGTATTACGAAATTACGAATTTTCCAATTTAATTTTAAAATTTCCCAATTTTTCGCCGTTTGAACCTTCCTTAGGCGTAGACAAACACAACAAAGATAATATAAATCAAATCTAGTCGGCACGGGTTAGCATCATTCCAAAATATTTTGCATCGAAGTTAGTATTGGCATTAAGAAAAAAAATAAAGGGTGTTCGTGAAAAAATTCTGAAAAAAATTTGTTTTATCCGAAATAAGGGACACCCTAATGGGCGGTCTTGCGGATGCAACTTTTCTTATATAATATATATTTAAATGGATCGTGGTGTGTTCGGATGCTTAAGACATAACACGACTGCCCCAAATTGGATACTTCTTTGTTGGTATTTGCTACGCGGAGGCTTAGGAAAAAAGAAAATTTGGAAAATTCTTAAAATTTAGTTTTTAATTCAATTAAATTATCTCCTTCTCCTATATTTATAATTCTTTCGGGGTGAAACTTGATGACGCTATAACTCGACATAACATGAGACGATTTACATGATTCTTTTTTGGTTTTGTTTATGTTACTGAATTTCAGGTTAATGCAGAAGGAAAATTCCGGAAAATCGTAGTGCGGTCCTGATTTGGCATCCAATGATTCTTCCCATTAAATATTTATGTTGATATTTCTATGTCAAAAATTAATTATAAAAGTACCTACGTATGTGCGGTATTATTTTGTTTTCAATAAGTAAATTGAGAAAATCGAGAATCTCAGACTAATGTATGATACTTTCGCCAACACCGCTGGTTTATTTTTGATTTTGTGTATCATTTCATCGCTTTTTCTTAAATACATCTCTAGGCACTGCATTGGCACTGTATTATCCATGAATGAGGAATATTTTCAACTATACGTTACGAGCTTTGATTTTGCGCTGTATACAATTGCGTCATAATTTGTAAACGCATATTTCCTTGGCTAGCCTGTCGATTTGAATTTGTGTTTTAGAAAATCTTTTTGTAGCTGTAGCTGCGAAAAGGACAATTGAACTGCATATAACTATGGTTATGCATAAGCTTCAGAGAAATGCTTAAGAAACGTACGTCTCACCATCTGGAATTTGATAAACCATTCACTAGCCCTTCCCGAATGGGGTTACAAATTGGGCACAAATGAGCTCACGAATAGGCTTTTCTCTCCGAGCATAACGAGGCTTCCGGAAGCGGCCCGTGTCGAATCAATGAAAGGCAATACCAAAGAACGATATTTACATATTCACCCCTATCGAGGCATCCCTTCGGAACGCAATTTTCTCCGATTTGTACGAAATTAAAACCAATGGTTGTGAGAAGCTAGGCCGGCACCTGTTGCCGCAACATTTTTCAAAGTTCCTCATTTCACAGCTTACTTCGAACCGCTGCTGGGTGCTGGGTGCTGGGTCCCTATAAGAAGAGGTACGACGCCGGCAATAAAATGATTGACGAATTGGCTTTCAACCTTTCACTTTACTCTTGAATTTATTTTCATTTGCACTTTGACAAGAACGGACCTCGCCTTAAATTTTCTAGTTTTCTGATTAATAGTCACAAAACAATTTAGCCTAACTTTGTTAAGACATCGGGGAATCATTTTTAAATTGTGAATGAGAAATAATTGACATAATTTACAATGATATTGCTCAACATCTAGTCCGAGAAAACTGTTATCAAGCCCAGAGATAAATGTTTTCACTTGTCCTCTGGCTTTTGTAGACCTTCAAGTGAAGCTTTGTTTTCGTTGAACTTGTGACTTGTTTTTTTAATTCCTATTTTGCTTCAACTTTAGAATTATATAAAACTAAATAGCAAAATAGATGGTCCACAAAAATCTTATGAACTACTGCGCTGATTCACAAATTTCTTTTTTTAAGTGTATGAAATAAATATGTGCTAGTTTTAAGCTAGGTCCTTTTTTTAATATACAGCCTTTTTCATTAAACAAAATAAAGGCTTTGCACATTTAAACGCCCAGCAGAGTAGAAGGGGTCCGCTAGTAATTTAGTTTCATGCAAATACTTCTAGTGCCACGATTCATATCGTTTTTGGTCGAACAATCAATTATGGCGGTCTGGCAAGGATTTCCCCAAATGAATATTTAGCACCCACTCCCAATAAGAGCTGATATGCTAGTTACCGAAGCTCCAATCGTGATTCTTTATGAAAAGTGCTGATTCTGCGTCCAAATTAAAAAAAAATATATGTATATAAACTCAACGCGCAATACTATAATAGGAATATTAAGTATCCAGGCTAGATTTTACAGGCTCACAATGCCGTATAAAATTACCGATTGTAACCAACAATAGGTATGTGTTTTTTTTTTTTAGCTTCGATCTTAGCAATGCAAAGTAAGGTAGGATTTTCAGCACGCAATTACAACAACTACGCTCTACTTGACAATTCGAGAACTCATTGTAGTTGTTGTATTTGCGTGCTAAAAATCCTACTTTACTTTGATTTGCTGAGATCGAAGCTCAAAAAAACAGGTCTATTATTGAGTTTAATTTAAAATTAAAACTAAAATTATATTTAAAATGAAAAATGATTTAGTCATGTCTTATGGTGTATACAGTGAATATTGTTTCAGTTGAGTATTGAGTTCCAAAACATCCCGTCATCACCATAACATTTATTACTAGGATAGTTCCATAAAAATAGTTTATGAGGCTTAACAACTTGTCAATAAAGTCTGACAGCCACTCTGTCACATATTTCTAGTGAATTTACTATAAAAGAACGCTCAAGTGATAGCAGTCCAGTCCATAAGCGACACCCCATATGCATATAAGAATCCTTCGCCCGCAAAAGGATCAACCGCTTTAACTTATCTCGCCGAAGCAGTCACCTATTCCACAGAATTCACTTGAAAAACTTTTTTTTTTTTTTTTTTTTTTGATTTTTTGACTGCGTCCTGTGGAATAATTTCAATTTTCGAAATCCGAAAAATCTGTCACCGCAACGGCAAATGCAAATAGCTACGAGTATGATAATCAGCAAACATGACAGTTCCGTATGAATTTGATTGTCACTCTCGTACGACTGTCCCTGGACCAGAAACGCTTGTAAATAACATTTCCGGTGATTTCATTAGTGAAATTGCATATAGCTTCTGTTCGCTTTGAGCTTTCGACAGGACATTTCAGTGTTTCTCTCTTCTTTTTTTTTGGCAGAGCATTTCGTTGGACACAACCAGTTTTCGGAGGACAATTCGATTAGTGAGTGACCACAGATGTACGTCTGGTAATCATCTGGACTATCCTTTCCATTTAAATTTGGGGTTCGTCAAAAATGTCGACAGAGGAGGGATTTATTTGTTGATACCTATACATATATAATATAATTTTTTTTTTTTTTTTTTTGGCAACAGACCAAATTGAAATGCAACTGGATTCACTGCAGGAGACTGTTCGTGGTTTAAAGTTGATAACACTGAAATGTGTAAAGTGTGCAACAACTTTTAAAAAATATAAAACTGGGTAATTTCCCTTGCCAAATCAGAATGACATTATCCACAGAGAGACTCCGCTTATACATTTTTTTTTCTTTTTTTTTTTTTCTTTTTTCTAGTGAAGGTATAACACGAAAAAGTAATAATACTCCCAACAAAATATATCTTTTTGTATAAAATACGAAGAAATACTTTTTTCACCCTCAATATCTTGACGATATTTATCCCTAATGGGGTGCAGACATTTTTTAAGAAAATAAAAAATGATGCCAAGTCTCCCCTACAGGTATACAAGGCAACAGACACACAAAAATAAATATCTTAAATCCTTGGACATGGAAAATTATTATAACAATAATAAAAAAATGAAGTCCTGGGGGGTGGAAGTGGCAGTGGCAGCAGACTACCGTTGAATGATGATCAGTGGGGTTCAGCACCAGGTTGTCAATTTAATCTTCCGCTATATAGAGCGAGCCACCCAAAAATGTATTGGGCTGTTGGGATTTTCTTAAATAAAATAAGTTTTCGTAACTCAATTTCTGGTATGCGAGGTCGAAAGTGACTCGGTACGAGCATTACCATGTAAATGATGGTTTGCGAGGAAAACAAATTTTATTATACCCGCTTAGCTGATGATTGACAACTTGGATGGGAGTAGCAAGAGATAGATTTCATATAGGCCGTTTGTATTTTAAAGCACTTGCGTTAGAGTTTGGAAAGGTGCATGTATCTAGCTATTGGAAGAGAGCTACAAGAAAGGTGATACTTATTTAAAAAATAATATAAAAAAGTAGAGGCACTCCGGGAGTGCCGACAGAAGTGATAACTTGAACAATTACGTGCGTATTTTTTGAATCGTCAGGAAATAGGTATTTTATTGCGCAGGAAGTACTTTTAAATAAAATGTTTTTTTTTATTCATTACAGTCACAAATTAAAAAAAAATCAAGTTTTTGTTTTTATTTCTCTAAGTCAAATTTTCTATAATTCGATTTTTTTTTTCTTATATTTTGAGAGTTCGACTTGAGGAAGTGTATCAGTATTATAAACTACTACTACAAAAATTATGTTACATTTTTCATTTTCATTTAAGTTATGAATTCCCCAAACAAAACAGGTAATTGAAATAATTTTGGGGATAATCAGTTTGTCGCCGCCATAAATTACCATGGTAATGTAATATTTAAATAAAAATCATAGTAGATTAGAATCTGTTTATTTTTTCGATATCTAGATGTCGCTCCTTTCGTTAGAGAGAATCATTTACCCAAAGGTATGTAATGCAATTACCCCTAAATGTAAGTGTCGCATATGCAAAAATATCGATCTATCACGAACAATACTTTCAATCATTGAAAACTTAACCCAGCGTCATCAATCTATTCTAGTCAAAAAGAAAATCATTCCAAACAGATCAAAAATCAGAAACTCCTACTACTCCTACTTGTTCTCGTACTCAAAAACTTATAAAGTTTATAACTCTCTAACAAGAACTTGCGACACTTTGTCTGTTTTTAGAGTTTCAACTTTTAAAAACTAAAATTGAATTTTATTTAACACTATGTATTCCTCTTTCTATATTTCATGAACCGGTTCTTTTACCTAGCGTTGCATCATGAATATTACAATTATTTGTATAGTATACCTACTCTTAGGGTGGCAAGTTTACCACAGTTTTCTATTTCTTGTTTCGGTAATTATAACACAAGCTACTGTGCCGTAAATGTGCACAAACCCAAAATCGTGGATATAAAATGTCGGAATTAAGCCTGGTAAAATTAAGTTATGAATTCCCCATACAAAACAGGTAATTGAAATAATTTGGTGACAATCAATTTGTCGCTACAATAAATTACCATAGTAACGTATTCAAATAAAAATCATCGTAGATTAAGCTATAAATTACCTACCCCTAAAAGTAAGCAATAGTATAAAAGTTTACAACTAAAAGTATGCAATCGGTGTCGGTGTCGGTGTCGGTGTCGCGAGTTTGCTAATTTTTGCTCATCCAAATAGTGCCCAACGCGCCTAAAGAAGTTATCACTTCAAAAATAACTCTCAATGAATACAAAACACCAGCTTATGCCAGTCGTACACTAAATGCGCATCTGCTTCAGCTTACTGCGCATCGAATTGTGTCTTCAACTTTTAAATTGAACAGTTCCACAAAAGATTTAACATGTTCGTGTTGGGCCGGCGTCCAATTTGTTCAACGAATTGTATTGTTGAATAACCCCAAACATCTTATTCATCAAATCATTCAGCTATCGAATAGCCTTTGTTATAACCGCCTTATCCGTTGGACCAAGTACCGTGCGTTGAGCAACGCGTTGAACACACCCAACCTTTAGAATACGATGTGTTCTTTGCGAAAGCGTAGGTGGATATACAGTACAACGCATACGCTTGTGGAAGATGGCCCATAAGCAAGCAGTTTTATTCACTAGTTTTGTATCCATTACACTCGTTAACAGTTCTCACAAATTGACAGCTCCATAAAGGCACCCTAGGCCTAGCTTCTCGTAACCATATTCGTTTTGTGTGAGTTTTTATTTTGAGACGAATGAAATGGAACTACAATTTAATGCAGAGTCCGAGCGACTAAATTCAGCCCACCATCTTGTTCCCGGCCTATAATAAACATGGGCCTAAGGACTCCAATTAACCGACTCAATCAAAGAATAAAGTCGCAAAAGCGCTAGTCTTATTTGGAGAAGCAGAAATCGAATATACCTACACAGCATCCCATCAGCAGAGTAATCCTGACCAAGAATTTGTCAAACCTTCAAAGTTTATCCGCTCAGAAACATTCCGCAGCAAAAAAAAAAAGACAATTGCCTACCAGGAGGGATAAAAAAGAACCTCCCAAGACTTGTAATAAAATCCGTGAACATTCGCGGTTGTATAGTTCTCCACACATAATTCGCAACGCATTTGCATTTGCTGTTGTTTTCCTCCTCAGAATTGTCCCGTATAAGGACCAAGCCAACTTCGCACACTATTCCTACAGTAAAGTGTAACGATGCTTGCAAAGAAAAAAAAACTATACAAAAGAGTAACAAGTGGCAACGGACAAGCTCCTGAAGGAGCAAGTAAAAAAAAACAACAGCGTCTCTAGAAGAAAAAAGGATATGCAGCCAAATGAATGCTAAATCATAGCCCACGACTATGCTGAATATAATTGTTAGCTCCGCACACTGTGCAACAGTGGAAATCCTGTCCGCAGTCGGTCTTTTCTTTTTTCACTTAACAGTCCTTTTGAATTGGCTGTTGAACTCAACCCAATCGTCCTTCCCACCATACGGAAGCACAGGAAGATAAAAACTCGCGTCGTAAAAAGTAGCAACAGATCCCACACCACATGAGCGACCTACCTTCAGCTCCCACTGCAAGTGGCAAAAAGATCCTGATCCTGGGTGAAAAAATGTATATATAGAATAAAAGAAGCAATAATAACGGACAGAGAGCAGAACACCGTTGAAAACGATAGAGTCACGTGTTGCCATTTAAGTGCGGACGTGCAAAATGAGCCATTTACAGTCGAATATCCTTGGAGCACCACCCACCACCCAACATACACAACAAAGGGTTGAAGATGAGTATTGCCGAGGAGAATTGGGTGGCAGACACACGACTGGTTACCGCCGCAGAATTATATACCAAAGCGGTGTCATACCACGAAATATGCTCCAACTAGCAATTGTGTCCTGTTTCGTATAACGGTGGCAGTGACATTCGCACGAAGAAGTACCCCGGGTAATGGGGGTGAAATTCACCACTAAGAAGGTTCCAAAGGATAACTAAATGGAGGCGACAACGTGGACAGAGAGAGAGAGAGAATAAGAGGGAAAAAAATGATGCCATTGCCATAGAATTTTTACGAATTTCAATTTCGCCGCGCTTAATTGCACCCAAGACCGCAATCTTTTCAACTTTTAGCACTCCATATAGAGAGGAGACTTTATTGGAGTGGGACACCAGAGTCCGGGGAAGGATAAAGTGCGGCTGCTGGCTGGATGGTATATATCTCCAGGAAATGAAGACAGAGAATAGAAATTGGATCTGGCTATGTTGTGACAAGTGTTCTTTTATGCGAATGCGGTCCGGCGAAGTGATTTAAGAGTGGCTCCATGTGGCCTCTGTTGGAATTGTTTTCCGGTAATGGGAAGGAGGCGATTTCTTTCATTTTTTTATTGAATGTGTCGAAGTAAGTGATTATCGATGTTTTATGGAGTAATAGAGAAAATGTTCAAAGGATAGTGGTGCCTTATTATAGACTCGGTCCTCTTGAGAGCAGGTACAGTTGGGTCTTCAGTCAGACCTTTAAACATTTTTCGTTTATACTTTTCTTGAACAGAGCCCCTCAAGATGCTTGCAGGTATAGGAGTTTAATGTCAGGACTTCAATTTCTGTAGCTTGTAGCCCTTTTGGATACATGTGTTGTTTACAGAACTCACTTGCTCGGATCTCTGTATGTGCGTTGCAGTTGCGTTTAAAGGCATAGTGTTCGAAAAAAAAGGTTTAAGAATGTCGTCGTCAGAAAAAAAACTGATTATATTATTTTTCGTTAACCTATGCAGATCAATGTTGTGCAAAAAAATTGGACTAAAGACAGTGCCCTGGGGAAATCCTGAGTTTATAGCAAGCACAATGAAATATCCTCCATAGAAATTGAATTCGTCTGTCCCGCAGAAGGTCGTTTACTCGCTTCATTGCATAGTAAAGCTCCATATGTCAAACGGGCTCAAAATCCTCTGAGATGTAAACGGCGATAGCTCTGAATTTGCTGTCCTATTTGATTGATTTCATCCACAAGTAGGTATAGGTTATGTAGCTCTTCAAGTCTTCAAGCCTGTAGCGACTTGATTGGTAGCCTTGTAAGTACCTGATCAGAACATTTGCCTGGATGGCACGGGCTTAAACGAAGTTGGACCGTAGTTTTTTGCATTGATTTCCGTCGTTTTTAGGGATTAGTTGAATGCAAGTCGTTCTCCTGGAAGATAAACGTTTTCTGGAAGTACAGTACGTTGAACTCGCATAGTTTGGGGTCTCTGAGTGCTGTAATTTGAATGTTATCGTTGCCATTCAAAAGAACAGTTCCTTATGAGTTGAATCAGTTGTCCTTAAACATTTTGAGACGGGATATTTGAAATCATAAGCTGTGCATAATATAGAATACAATTCTCTCAGAATATGCTGGTTAAAAGCAACTCTCACTGCAGCCTGCCCTCACCGCTTTTATAGTTCGGTTGCAGACTTGAAACATTCGATCTTTTTCGTCCGACGGCTTTGACTGTCATTCACGAAAAGACTGCGGCTTGCGCTGCGATCTTGCTGGATTCTAAGTTTGCCCAGTCGGTTTGCCCAGGCCCTTAGCGTTGAATTTATTTTAGGTCTAAAAAGCAAATTGTCAGACTGTACGTGTGTCTCTTAAATTCTGTGATTCTCGGAGACGTCGGTTAGCATCGATTTAGTTTTCGCTTGCACCTGAAAAGCGCATGGTTAATACCTTGATGCAGTATTTACTATTTGAACTGATTCCCCTGCTCGATTGTTCGATAATGGTTTTAAAAATTTCTTTCGTCATTTGTCTTATTTTTTCCCTATTTTTCAAATACTCCTCTGCAACAGTTTCCTAATAATCTCACATGATAAAAGCACTTGCTCCATACTTATGAAATAAATTTATCTTCCATTGGAAAGGACCATCAGTTCTTTCCCACTCGCACTCTGAATCTGAATCTGGTTTGATTGATAATTTGTCAGGCTAAAAAAAAAATTATACCCTGAAAACGACTCCACCACCAGATCAGCTAAAAACAACACGTCCATGTCCATATCTCAAAATTTATTGGCGATAAGTAAGCACTCCTCTCAAAGTCATCTGGTTCTCTAAAGAAAATCACTCCTCTCAACGAGTGTGAACGTTCCCCCTCATCACCATACGATTGCAATCCGATTATACATCCGTATATCGAAACCCCAGTAAGTTCACTCTTCTCATGTGATACCAATTGACTGAATCGAATTACCCAATATTCGTATCGCTTCCAACTGACATCTTCGATCAGACATTTGTCATTGAAACTCGAATCCCCTATACGACCGCTCGGCAGCACGCACCCAAAAGCCCAATCACGCAAAAGTGGATTCAACGCTACGAGATTTATTTGTGCCTTTCTCTCCTTGCAAATGGAATTCCCTATGGTTCACCGTTGACGACGATGTGTGCCATACACACAACCAAATACGTGATGCTGAAAATCCAAAGGTATAGTCCTCGCAAAGAAGAAAATCTTCCCTCCAAAGACGGAAATGTTTCGCTTCACTCACACATATCCTCGTAACAATATAATTATTATTACATTTATCGGGGACTTATCGATATTAGAGGGAAACGATATTTGGGGATTTTTTTAAGGCCTTTAAGACCGAGTCGAACTCTATTAAAGGTGAGTCTTTCATTGGAAATTATGCCATCAGATGTAACCCCTCGCTTTCGATTCCAATAAATTTTTCATTAATTTTTTTTCAAACAACTGACAGCGGGTGTAAGATTAACGAGACTTATTTCACCATCAGTCTTCAGTCGCGACGCGTAGCTGGAGTAGGACACGCAATTCCGTCACATCCGCCTGGTTCTTCCGCTCGGAATGGGAAAGTAATATGAAGAAAAAGAAGCATCCACGCCCACCTGGGCGTCGGTAAATTTTAAAAGGAACTCGCTCGAGTCCCATCGCAATTTCAAGTAGGATGGAAGGGTGGCTGGATTTTTCCTTGTTTTTTTTTTTTTTTTTGCCTTTAAATGAAACCCTTTGGAACTTTAACGCAAGGACATTTGAGGGATGATTTCCTCTTCAATGTGTAAGTGGATAAATATGTGGGAGAGGTGAAAGACAGATATTTTTCCAATCGCCAGTTAGTTAGCCAAGTGGAGCTGCGTTTACTGGGTTTGAAAAGTATTGCACAGTGGGACCATCAGAGATATTTCGGACGCAAATATGTATTGGATATTCCAGGTAAAAGTGGGCTGGAAGCGGCGCTTCCGTAAATGAGCAATGCGTGTGAATTTCAAACGAGAAGAAATTTAAGCCACATATAGCTTCGTCACTGATCGGACGGTTTTGCCTTAAATTGCCCTAAATGATAAATACAGGGGTCAGATTCTGTAAGGCGAAACGACCAAAAGTTTTCGTGCGCACGAATGGTTTGCCCTGCTATGATACACAAGCAAATTTCTTCGTGCGCTCGAACACGTTTGAACGTTTCGCTTTACAGAATCTGGCCTCAAGCAGTGAAATAAGCATCACAGTGAATCCGTCGCGACGGAAAATTCTCTGCAACGCATACTTCTTCGGAAGCTCAAATTGCATTCGAGGTGTCCGACTTCGGAAGAGAAAACGCACCACACCGAACTCCAAATCGGAAACAAATTCCGCAAACAATTTCTGTCGGAGGATATCGAAACACAGCTGTCAACAATTTAACGAAAAATGCACTTCATCGCACTTCAACGTAATTCGCCGATATGCGCTACAAAATGTCGGAAAAATTCTCCGAACGATTGTTCCGAAGAATACCTCGCAGCAAAAATCCGCCGAATCGTTTAAAATTGGAGAATTTTCCGTTCGGACGGATACCTCGCTTAGGGCCGTATAGAGTATTCTGAATCAAAATCCGTCCTTTTGAAGGCTGTATGAAGGCTAAACTTGCTGGAGTTTTTCATGTGAACTTCCATTCTTGAGGAAGTGCAGGAGGGCATCGGCAGATCCGTTTACTTGACTTTTATATCACATTATGTTCCACACCAGTGGTCCAAATACAGACCTCTGCGGGAGTCCGCCATAACCCTGCATACTTAAGGTCATAAGGCCAGTGTGGTTGCTTTACTTTATGCTGATATATTTTGTATCCATTTTGGACATGGTCAAGTCATCAATTGTTTACTGATAGTCACCTGTCTTCTTGAAATATGTCTACAGGAAGCAAGCGCCAGAGGTTGGTATCTCTGCTTTTTAATGACGTACCTTATGTGTGCAAATCGATAGCAACAACTTGGTGGCTTTTTCTTAAGCTCCAACTCTTCAAAGATTATGTTAGCTTAAGCTAGCTGACGAAACGGAGATCGAAAAACGAAATTTCTTTCCAAGTTCAGGAAAACTTTCAAAGTGGGGCGTACACATTTTTATATTCGCGGAATGTCTGCAAATTTAGTCCATTCGCGCTTTGGCTTAAGCTGAATTACGCTCAAGCAGTGCAGTAGTTATTCTACCTTTTGCCATGGCCATCCATAGACAACTTGTATTCATCCATAACTAATTTGTAGGCTACATTGAGTCATCGAACTATGTATATTCGAAAATGTTGTCTGACCTCTTCGATTGTGTCAGACCCCCCTGTGCAAGTAAAGAGAGCGTATCCTCCTGCAGCCATAACATCTCGCAGCAGTCAATGAATTTGTTGCTCAGTATAAAGAAGAGTGGCTACCACTAGTCTGAGCACAGTCCAGCATCAAGCGAAAAAGAGGTCCTTTCACCAAAGTCTCAAGTTGAGAAACATTGGCAGGTCGACTTGTTTGTTTGTGTGTTTGCCTCCTGGTTCCTGGTGGCAGTGTTCCACCAATATTTATTACCAACAGTGGTGGCGGGTAGTTGACCCAATGTAATGCAATTAAAATTAATGAATGGCTTTTGTAATTAATATCCCTTTGGTATCCCCAGCGGAATTTAAATTAGCCAATAGCTAGCCCACTCTGCTTATGCGCCACCTCCTACAGCAAAAGTCCAAGCAAAAAGCAACTACACGGAGACAGAGAGTAAGGTTGGTGATGGAATGGGGCAAAGGGTTCACTTGAACCTTTCTTTCTTTTTTTTCCTTTCCCTCTCCCTGGCGCAGAATGCGAGATTAGGAGCGAAGACGTGTAAAACTTTTCGCCCATCATGGGGAGGGGGGGGGGGGGGGGGGGGGACCTGCGATGACTTCATTTAGCAAATGAATGATGAACGAGATTGTATACATGATCAAGTACATACATACGTATTTGGGATTTCGACTTTCAGTTGATTGTTCTTCGCATTTTCTAGTCGTTTTTGTGTCTGCTCAAGGCGGCCGGTAGGATACCTGCGAATATTTTGAGAATATCTCGTCGTGGATGGATTTTATTTATTTTTTTTTTTAACTCAACAGAACACCGTTGTAGGGGTGACTTTTATGTAGCTCAGTGGTGCAATTGATATCATTTTGGGTGGTAGCCAATTTTTTTTTTCTTGTTGCTGTCCCTTTTTTGTATAATTTAATTTTTTTTTGTGAAGGGCAAAATTTTGGTGTAGCTTTGAAAGTTGTATATCCTTGGGCTGTTTTCTTTTGTCATTAGAATGGTCCGTTATCAAAAAAATTGTTATGACAGGAAATGATTGTTATGAAAATTCAAAAGTTGAGGGTTGACACCAGCGGTGGCGGCAGTTGTAGCGCTTGTTTGTCAGAAATTAAATTCCCACCTCTTTTTTTTTTTAAGGGGAATGGATTAGTGATTTCGATTGACTTTGTGTTTGACTCGTATCTGAGAGGGTGCGGCGCTGAGTATAGCTGATGGAATTAGAGAATTAAATTTAATTTTTAATGGAAGAGGGTGGAAGGTCAATGCGATGATTTCCTTCTTTTCTGTAGCAATTTCCTACCAAAAATTGCTAAAGCCCACAACCAAGCCCAAGAGTGACTATGGTCTGGCTACTTAACGTCAAATACTTACATTGCAGTTGGATGCAGTGACTAAGAATGGGTATTGTTAAGAGGTTTCAGGCTCAGTCTTTTCTACGTGCGACCACATTCCACGCTGGACCTTCACCTCAAGCAATAGGCCTCTGCCTCCAGTTGCACTCTCCAAAGGCAAGGTAGTAGTAGTAGTAGTAGTATTTATTACTAGCTCCTTCTGAGCTATTGAAATTCAAACAATACAAATTTACAATATTCATTTAGTACTTAATCTTAGCGAAATCGATACATTTTCTTTTGAAATTTAACAAGTTTGTTTCGTTTTTTGTGGCACTCGGAAGCTCGTTAAATAATTTAAAGCCTTTATAAATCAATGAATTTTGTGAACATACATTTAACATATTAGGCAGTCTAAAATCATTATTATTTCTTAATGCATAAGGCTGAACATCTCTTATATATTGCACATATTTCCCTAGATATTTTGGCATTAAATTATTCTTAACTTTATATAAAAACACTAGTACATTCATCACCACTCTTTGCTTTACAGATAACCACTTTAAAGAATTTAACATAACACTGATGGATACATATCTATTACATTTTAAGATACAACGCATAGCCTTATTTTGCAAAAGTAAGGTCTTTTCAGCTACCTAAACGAAG
This sequence comes from Cheilosia urbana, assembly GCA_946477585.1. Taxonomy (NCBI): domain Eukaryota; kingdom Metazoa; phylum Arthropoda; class Insecta; order Diptera; family Syrphidae; genus Cheilosia; species Cheilosia urbana. Next base: position 7,671,202 of record OX297854.1, on the reverse strand, counting down.
ACTCTTCGGCCCATCTAACACGACGCTGTCCGTTCAAAGGGGTTTAATATGCTCTTCCACCACAATTAGACAGCAGACCAAATCGGTCCCATGAGCGAAACCTACAGCCAGTGAAACACTCGAATTTTGTGGGCCTTATTTATACCCTATGGCTAATGTGGATTTGTATAAGATATTCAAATCAATCTCAAGACTTTTTGCTCAAGTTTGAAGCTTACAAACTTTTTTTCTTATCTAAAGCAGATGCATCAAAGCGGATCTATATTGACCTAAGTGCGGGGGGTGCAGGTTCCCCCTGTCTCGCCAACCTAACCTTTCTAAAGCAGATCTATAGTAAATTTCAAGTCTTTCCATTCGCTCTTTACACTATATACTGACTGAATAGCCATGGTATCAACTTTAGTGCAATCTACACAGCCTTAGCTCCATTATTCGGTAGGTATATTTAAATCCCGAGCCTTACACAAAGATTGGGCAAGGTTCGTTGGCTGTCATAAGAAAAACACACTTAGAAGAGGCTTTTGACACCACATTAGTGAGGGGACGGGAAGGTGACTGGAATATTCAAGACGGGATCTACGATCGACCGGGTGCCTCTTTGCCTTTAGAAAGACAGCGTGTACTTGAAGCTATGGCCTCTGAGAGCCCTTCAGTGGATGTTAAAGCTCCTTTGTATTGCTTATCCATTTTGAATCGGTTTCAATAGTTCTTTTTACAAAACTTGTGATAGCTTGACAACCTTAGGTGGTGGTGTGGTCAGTCTCGTGGGTACTTAACCTTGCTCTACGAGTTAGTTTAATTCTACTTTCATATTCCAGCTTATCTATTGCAAATAATCGGTCGGTTAAATGAAGTCTTCCTCGGGTTTGAATAAAATCAAACTTCGTCCATTGCTAAAAGAAAAACCAAAGTACCTAACTTATGCAACTTATCCACGAGTCAGCTTCGTTTTCAAATACTCATGTACGTTACCGTAATTCAAAATAAGGGCTAATGTTTGGTTTTAAAAATCCATATATTGGACCTAAAAAAAAAATATTTTAGGACTCCACGCAGGAGTATAGGCTTTTTAAAAGCCAGCCGATGTCTATTTATCTGCCTTTAAAGTGGCAATCAAGGAAGCCCTGACTACAAATTAATCATGACGTAGGGCTTCTTTTTTTTTTTAGAACTACCCTTGAAATGCCGAACCTATGCAGATATTCCTGCAGATTGGTGCTACTACTCCTGCACTTTAATGCATGGTGGAAATTGGTCTTCAAAAACCTGGGTCAAAATTATATTTTTAACTAAAATAGATTTACGGAATTTCGTAATTTAACTTCTGTAAATTTTATTTAAATGATCAGTTCATGTAAAGATTTTTCAAGTAAATATTTTCGGTGGCCATATTGTTACGCTTGCCATACCTTGCCGCTCATTTTAAGTTGGGAATTAGGTCACATCGAAACACAGCGCCAATTTTCAAGTCAATTATATCACAAGTGCGTAAAAATAACCCTCCAAATTCAATAGACACTCTTTATGGTGCCTACTCCCTTTATGCCTCATAACAGTCGATCAACTTCGATAGTCAATAGATTTTTAAATCTTATAGGGTCACCAGTGCGGGCACCGCATCTCCCGACATTCCGTTGGCACACTCTTCCACATATCCTTGAATAGTGCTTTATATGACCGTCATATGAACCACGATGTATCAAAAATTTAAAACGCCATCAAAATCCCTCCCTCCATCCGCGTATGACTTTCACATTTCATTCACATTCTCTGCATAGTCATATTTAACGACACAACAATAAAAATAATAAGCGCTATGAAATGAACGAAAGGATCAGACTCAACGGTACACGGTACCTCACCACCAAGACCGTACTCCATTTTAGCCATATTAAATAAATCACTTCCTAATCTAAGGCACCGCCTTATGGTTATAAAAGAAAACCGGGTACACCTCCGCCATCCTTCCACCATCTTCGGCCCAACCGTCGATAAACTGATGCTAAAAAGCGGCTCCCGCGAAACCGGCAGGCAATAAAAATCAAAAGGACTCATTAAATTAAATGCAGTGTAAAAGGACCGTAAATTTACCCCACAATACCCGCTCTCGCAGTGTATAATCTCTCAATCATATCGCATATTGCTTTAGCTTATATGTGTAAGTGTAGCCGAGATCCCGCGAAATGTAAAATGAGTGTAACTCTCGCTTAAAGTGCTGCCTGTCGTCTATCCGCCGGCTTCGGCTCATGTCCTCATGCTGAATGAAGTTGGCAGGAGACGACGGCGGAATCGTAAAATCGATTAATCATAAATAAACACACGAATGATGACTCTAACGTCTAACGGTGGGGAAAACCGCCAAGATGAAAGTCAATACTCTCGACAATGTATACGAGTGTGGGTGCGCACAAGTGAAATTTATAAAGAAAGCTGAAGAATTTTTTTTTTTTAAATTACTATTAGGTAGCTTCCATCCCTTGGTTTTCTTAACAGCATCTTGTGGTAGGCTGTGCTGCGATACTATCTCTTTGCGTGGGGGAAAGAAAAAAATTTCAAAAATCATCTGTCACCACATCAAATAAAAGTTGACAAAACGTAAAGCAATGAAGGTGAAATTTTAGGTCGGCCCGGGGGGCAATATAAATTCCGCGTAAAGATATCACCGAGTGAAGGATGAGAATTAAATAAAATTTCAGAACTTTCAGCAGTTGACATCTTGTGTCTGACTTTGATTGTTGATTTCTGTTCTGTTGAGTCAATGAAACGGAGGGACTTTTGCGGCCTATAGGTGAGCGGTGTTTTCCAATTAAACGAAGAGTAGTGCCACTTATGCCATCATCTGCAGGACAAATATTCAACTTGTGTCCGACGTGAAGAAAACAACGATTGAAAGTGTCTGGTACTTGGAAATTTATGTGTGAATTTAAATTTTGATTTTATGGAAGGGTTCTTTTCTTATCCTTAGTAGGTATTTCTTGACATGATAGAAATGGAATGGATTTGTTGACGTTTCACCAAATCACTACCTTAAAGCAGTAGATGATACTTACAACTCACCCAACTCTGTATCCGGTTCTTAAGCAACTTTTCCATCGATTATGAGCAGTAGGCTGCCTGTTTTATTTTTCACAGGCAGGCTTCATAACGCCACGAGAGCGAGGATAAAAACGCGGTTGTTATACCGCTTTAACAGCGGATTCCCAAACAAATCAAATAAAAAATCTTCTTTTATCAGCGAAGTGCTTCAAAACATGTAAGTTTTATTACAAAGATGGCCAAATACTGCCAAAAGAAATCAAAAGGCAAATTTTAAACATGTGGTTTTTACTTTGACGGTCGCTTACATTAAAAAGCCGAATAGCCAATTCGCGAATAGGTGTCGCTTACTTACTTAGTTACTTAAGGTGGCGCTACAGTCCGGGGTGGACCTGGGCCTCAACCAACAAACGTCTCCAGCTAGCGCGATCTATAGCTAGCTATCTCCAGTTTAGCACGCTAAGTTGGTTAAGGTCCCCTTCCACTTGCGTGCGCCACCTGAGTCGCGGTCTTGCTCTACTGCGCCTTCCCTCGGTTGTGGATTCGAAGATCTTCCGGGCCGGAGCATTCGTGTTCATACGCTCTACATGACCCAGTCACCTCAGTCGTTGGATCCCCCCCTCTTCTGACTAGTTCGATGCCGCTGTTCAGCCCGTACAGTTCGTCGTTGAATCTCCTCCTCCATTACCGTCAATGCAGACGGGACCAATCACTCGAAGAATTTTTCACTCGAAATAACCTAGAGTTACCTTATCCGCTTTTGATAGAGTCCATGCCTCTGCGCCATATAGCAGGACTGGGACGATTAGGGTCTTATAAAGAGTCACTTTAGTTGTTCAAGGGAGTGCTTTGCTACTCAATTGCCTTCTTAGCCCAACGAAAAAACGATTTGCAAGAGTTATTCTATGTTTAACCTCAGCACTGGTGTAATTGTCTGAGTTCATAGCGGAGCCTAAGTAGACAAAGTCCTTAACCACCTCAAAGTTATATCTGTCTATGGTGACGGTGTCGCTACGATTTGTTTACCGAACGACATATATAGGGTGGCAGCAAGGCCACCTTCTCTCATCTCACTTTGAAGTCGTCTTGGAGTGTCGGCTGGTATTTCCGTAAAAAAATATCGACAATAAGATGCTAGCGAGAAACAGATTACGACAGCAGCGACTTTGACAGCCACAGTGCGCTTTTAGGTTGGGTTAAGTTTGGTTAGATTTTTGAGCTGACAAGGAGCAATCTGTACCACACTCACCTCACAATGGGTACCCGTCGGGGGGGAGTTTGTCCCTTATCCGCAGGAACCCTATGTATACTCATTTATGTGCGGTAACTGATTACCTACTGCGCTGCTATATACTTACAAACCACTTCGAGGACTTAACGAAGCTCTTAATCTTCTCTGCGGATTTGTAAGATAGCACGTTCAGGTTATAGAAGATGAATCTGTTAACGGAGTCAAAAGTTCTGCTTCCGTCAGTCGCAAATAGCTCATGTGGTACCGTAGGGTATTGCGTCTCGCAAAGAATCCTAATACGAGTGTGGAAAGTGACTTCCTGTCATTTCGCAGGACTCTTTCTGTCCTGGCTTTGAAGAAGGATAGACATAGCCTCTTATTGTGGTAATACACGCTGTCATAGTGGTCCATCTCGCGTTCGCCTCTCTTGTAGCTCTTTTCCCCGCTTCGAGCTTAAGTGTATATGGCGGGCTATTCACAGAGAAACAAGCTTGTTCTAAAAAAGTAATAAAGATTGTCGCCAAGTCCTGCGTAAAGTTGAATGAATATAACAATCATCTATGAACAGGTATTTATTTTCTGATAATTGACACAAATTAAATAGGCAAATGATTTTTAATTAACTTACTTTTCGTCAACTTCGTTGGGCTGCTTCTGAACTCGGTGAGGGTTGGCCAGGAAATGTGAAGACAAGAGGTGAATTTGAATTCGTTAAACGTCATATTGACTTAGCGTTAGCTTTGTTTCCCCGAGTGGAAAATAAACCCAACTGAGCCGACATCTAGTGGTGATCTGCGCACTCTAAAGCTGAGCTCACGATTTTAATATGTTCGAAAAAGGTTGTAATACCAAGTCTTGATAGTAAGTCAGCTTTCTCACTCCCTGGAATATATTCATGTCGATGGACCCATCTGAGAAAAACTTTGTGATGTGTTCAATGCCGTCTTAGACCATGCCGAGGCTTTTGGGCACACAAGAATTTGGAGCCCGATTGGAAAGTAAAAAATGGGAATGACGAAAACATTTTTTTACTGACTATATAATTGTCATTTTGTAATTTCCTTTAAAGACTAATTTTATTATTATTATTATTACCTATTAAAAATCTAGTCAAAGAGTTGTACATTTAATAATTTTTACTTTTATGATTTCTTATTGGATCGCTTGAAGGATTTAAAAATTAAAATAAGCCAAGACAAAGAATATTTTTTCTATTAAACTTAATTTTTTGTCTTCAAATACTGGTGCGAGAATATTTAGAGTAAAAAGAAAATTTAATCTCTGGCGGCTGACAAAAATATCAAAGAAATCAGAGCTTATAGTCTTATTAGGTAATAAGTTCTACTTTAGGTACTTTTGAGGTATTGGTATAAGTTTAAAAATGTTCGATGTTTAGGAAATAATTAAAAAACTGATCTGGTGTCTGATTGATATTTTCATTTCGAAATGTTGACGGGAGCTCTTAAAATTCTTAATACAAAACCAAAACTTAGGCGGTGGTGAAATGCAGAACTAAACACATTTTAAATACATTTTCCTAAAAAAAAACAAATGCAGGACCCCGTGACTGTGGGCCCTTGGCCACGGGTGTATCAGTGTACCCTTATAATAAAGACGGTGCTGGATGTGTTCCAAGAGCCCAGAGCTTTTTGAGGACAGCACTTCACAAGCTTTAATCGGTAAAGACGGTGATTGCCCTTACACCATACTTTTCAGGGGCTGTTCTTGTCACTGCCACGACCTCGGATTAGAAGGCGCAGCTATGGTCGAGCTGTGGCGTATCGATGTTGAAATTTCCAAAGTTTCAAAGGACACACCTGATTCTACCTAGGTGTCCATTTTAAATATATCTGTGTACCTATACGAAAATGGATCACTTTTTTTCAATTCGATATTTTTTATTCAATATTTATAATTCAACTATTGCTACATAGGTCAATTCAATTCAATTGAATACTTAATCTAACAAAGTAATAGTTAAAAATGAGTAGTGACTTTTTTTTATGTGAAAATATGCATATTATGGGTTTAAATCCATCCTTCCAACCCTTCCCGCTGGGGAAGGCACTCGAGAAGGGTCTGGTGAACTTTGAGAATGGTATAAGCTGCCAAAGTATTTCTGAAGTATCGTTGAGTGACCCGCTTCATTACATTGCTTTTCTTTTAACGACAGGCAAGTTGATAGAAATCTGTTTTTGTATGGAAAATATGGAAAACAGAATCTTGATTGAACTAGACTCTTAATAACTGGATGCCAGCTATGCATTAAAGAAACACAAGCAAGGACAACAATAGCAGTCTGTTGATTGGCTATCTTAGGGCGATTTCTAAAGCTACCCTTTAGTTTGTCATACCCATTGTATTATTTCTTTTAAACTGAATTTGATTAAAAACGGACCAACTAAACTGGTGAACTTAAGCATTTAAAATTGAAGTCTAAATTTCATAAATTCATCGAAAATGATGCGCCTCTAACTCCCAGAGGTCAGAGCTTACACCTATACAAACTCCACCTTCGCAATTATCAAATATTTCCATCGGAAGAGTGGAACCAAAATCGATTCCATCAATCATAAGTAATTTGCATTCATTTCGATTTATTTTCTTGAATCGATTTTCTTACATTTTTTGTTCATTCAAATGCCAATAAGTCTGCATTAAGCGTAGGCAGAGACAAAAATGTACTTCAATTACATTGAAATGCCTTTGACTTTACAATGAAACCTCGAGCAAAGTCTTAGCGCCGCAGAAAGCGATTGCCAGGATGGTACGTACCAAATTCTATGTATATACGCGCCGCCAATAAATTTAACCAAACTTCACTTAGCATCCTTCGAAGCTCTGTATGTATATACGGTATACCTCTACGACTTTGTGCCGCTGCCACTCGACTCTGTCCTGTCTATCTGCTCATAATCCAGGTGCTTATCTGCATAAATCAATAACAGGAACGCTCGCTGTCACCGTCGTTGTGTGCAGGAGAAACAATTTAATCGACATCCGTGTAGAGTACGCAACACAACTCACCCACCTTGTCGCGTCGTCGGTCGGGTACTTGTTGTTTACTTTAGACGCGCCTCAACTTGCTTTTACCATCAATTGCCTTCGAGGGTGCCCTCTTTATCTTCATGGCTCCACTATACGCGTATATGAGGGCTAACTCAAGCGAAGAGGAGGAGCTGTGGAATCCCTTTACACCACCATCAATGTCATTATCTTTATTTTTTAACGGGAGGCCAACGAAAAATAGGTAGGTATGTAAAAGGGAAGCGACCCCCAACCTACGCTCTTTAAAAGAAGTTTTTTTTTTTTTTTTTGTTCTTAAACACGACCTTAGTCTGCTGGCTTCTTGGAAGAAGCACTTTGCTTTGCTTTGCTTCTATGTATTGCGGATCGTATTAGGTAGGGGTGGGGGATGGGGGGTGGGGGATGGGGGGTGGTGCAACAAGTATCTAACGTGTAGGTAATTTGGAGCCATGTTGAGAAATCATGTAAACATGAGAAAATCCGCTTTTCCGTTATTCCTCCCTCACTTGAAGTGAAGTTTTCCGTATCAGGGTGAGGAGCTGCGGGGATACATGCAGCTTATTTGATTTATCTCTAAGAGATCCAAATACTTTTTTTTCTCGCTTTTTGGAAACACACTTCTTCGACTCACTAAAATGTTGACTTTGTTTTTTAAAAGCGGGGAGGACCAGGGAATGTGAAAGAATATTTTGAAGTAGCACCAGGAAGGGAGCCGAAGTTGGTAGAAAACTGTGTCATGCACAATTGGTGTTTCTTAAAAGTTTGACAGATATTTCGTTTAAGTGACAGTCACATGTTGTGGTAGATTTTTAAGGAGGGAACATTTTGTCATTTGAATTTATTACTGTGAAGGGAGTTTAGTGATTCCCGTTGAGTAAATCTAAAAAAGTAATTGGTTCTGAGAGCGGATGCTGTGACCTAAGTGCATCGAGAGCCGCCCCTAAACCAACAAACCCTTGTTCTTTCTAAGTGAAACTTTGTGTCTAATAATAGCAGAAATATTTTTGAAGACGTTTTTAAAGCAAAAAAAGAATGAAAACTTGGCTCAAATAGATAGGTTGGAGTGTCTCTAAATACAAACTGTGATGGAATGGGAAAATGAGCAGAAACACTTATCATTTTATCTAATTTTTTCGTTTGTGAAATTACATTCGATGCTTGATTACTTTGATGGAGCTGATGTGTAGTATCGTAGGCAGTGATGTCAGACCGTCGGGGTTTTCCTTGTTTTAGAAATTTTTTCGACTTGATACATTGGTGTTTACATATTTTCGACTTCATTTCACATTCAGGAGAAAGATCGAGTTTAAGGAACTCTGAGAACAATTGTCAAAATACACAGTTGAATGGTCCACTAGAGCACTCCTTTTTGTCTAACTATAGATATAGGTATATGAAATTTGCTGTTAAGAAAGCATCAAAATTGAACGACGATTTCCCTAGTTTTCCAATCGTCCTCCATCCCTTACAACTTTGTACATTTATGAATCTTAAGGTAAGAAACACCTAGTATACGTCCATCTCACCTGCTCCCCCCTCTATCGAACGCACAAAGACTCCCACTTCCCACTCCGCGTATACTTTGTCAGCGGAATGTCTCTCAACCGTTTTGCGGTGAAAATAAATCATTTTTACGCAAATAAACAACCGAGGGGTGGTTGCAAATGCAAATTCCACAATTAATGGTAATTAACTTTGCCAACAACTGGGCCACCCTTCTTCGACTACTGTCTATGTCTGCGTGAAGAGTGCTTATTCTCCACTTGACACTTCAGCCGACAATCTCCGAGCAGAAGAGATGACGATAAGCATATAAATTATTATTTAATAATAGTAGTAAAAGTAGTAATGGCAATAATGATATTTGCCATTCGTCCCGTTTCGCTGTAGCCACCCCCCTAAGGATACAGCGAGTTTACACTTTAATCGGCTTTGCGTTATCGTCATCTTCATTTGACTTGGTTTCGAATTGAATGTTTGTACAAATGTAAGTTCATTTTGAGGGAGGATTCCCTGTAGCGGAGGGGTCGTACAAAAAGGCATAATGTGATGGAGAAGGAATTTTAAAAATTGCCGGGGGATAAGATATTTTCCACAAAACAACAAACAGTATTTGAGAGGACAGCCAGTGGATAGAGACTTGGAACGGGAGATAAACGACAGGACAATTTCTCATTCTTTGTTGAATAAATATTTTAGCGGCATTAAATATGTTAAATTTAGGAAAAAAAATTATTTTCCCTATTAACAAAATATAATTAAATATAATCGACGCAGTGGCTTAGTGGTTAGTGTGTTGTACTACTAAGCGATGGGTCCCAGGCTCGAATCCCACAAAAAAAAGAAAAAAAGAATTCCAACTTAGCGTATTTTTCCACTGTGCCACCTCTTGCGAACGTCTGACAAACATCCGAGAGTATAACTGTCTTGAAAGAGCTTCCCAATAAGCCATTTGGATTCGGCATAAAATTGTTCCATTCGTTCCAAAAATGAAAAACTCACACAAAACGAATGGTTGTGAGAAGATAGGCTTAGGGTCCCTCCGGACCTGTGGCACCAACTATTTATTTATTTATTTAAAAGTTGATGTCATTCACTATATCGAGCGCGTTTTATATCGATCGATTTTTTATACTATTTTTAAAAAAGGAGTCATTTTATACAATGTACGTTTATTAAAACGATTTAATTTGATGTTAAATTGAGCATATGGTGGTCCTGCCATTTAAATAAGTTCAGGCTTTTTAAACCAACTTATATTTGTAAACGTTCGTTGTATTGGATAGCAAATGACTTGCACCACTCGCTATATAGAAATACTAAAGAATATCCGAAAAGAGTTCGTTATATCGCAAATTCGCTTTTTATAGCATATTCGTTATAATGGACGTCCACTGTCATATAAGCAATTTTTAAAATATATAAAATTGTTAAAAACTATTTAAATTCATGCGTAGGCTTCGCTAATTTTTCTTGTTCTTCAACATTTATACTACAATTCTCAAATTACCATAAACTTTTTAAAAAAATATTTAAAGATCCCCTTGAAATAGAAATAGGGTCCTTTTTACCCCGTAGGTGATAGAATTTGGAAAATTCTGAGATACAAAATTCAATAAACGCCATTCCAGAGTACCTACTATTGCACAGGTTCAAGTTAATCGAACTAAAATAAGAAAACATCACCCCCTTAGCGGTATACGGTATACCCCTCTCAAAGGGGCTATTGGCCAAAAATGTAAATCTCCTGAAACACTTATCCAATTATTTTCTACTCTCTGTCATTACTTATGAATGCATCTTTCTATAAAAACTACTTAGAAAATTGTATACCTTATAGAGAACGCATACGCTTTTAATTTATTACCCCTTGAAAAAGGGTTGGAGGGGTCTTTTTTAAACACGGTGAGGCAGCAGTTTAAAATGGTTTAATTCGCTGCAACGCGCGCAGAGATATATTAATACTACTATCGATTCGTGACTCGTGAATTGTGTATAAAGTCCCTCTTTAATAAGCAGGGGGTGCAATATCCAAAAGTTCCCTTTTCATGTGAATTTTCAAAGTGTAAGGAACTGCTTTACATATAATTGTGCTAGAGCATTGAAAATATTTAATCTTTGCAGTACCATTCGTGGTGCAGCAGTGCATCGGACAATCCATAATTAAGGTAAAAACGAGAACACAGTTTGGAACTAAAAAACCCAAAAGATCGTAAACAGATTTTATAAAATAAAGTCGCACGAAGGGTAGGTGGGTATTTGAGGTGTGGTGGACTTATTGCCATATTTAAATGTATAATTTTTCATGTGTAGAGCCGGTCTATTTATGAAAATGTATAGTTCGTTCACGTTCTACAAGTCACAAGTCACCATCGAATTGCACTTCACTCACAATCGGCTTAGATGATCATTTCAGTGCCGTGAAATAAGACCGAACGAGAAAATTCGGAGTTCACAGAGCTCGATCTGAACGAAAAAAACCACACTTCAACGTAATTCGCCGATATGCGTTACAAAATGTCAGAAAAATTCTCCGAACAGTTGTTCAGCACCCTATTGCGAAGATCAACAACTATCAATTAAATGTTGATCGACTGTGCAGGAATTGTCGGTTGACAAACCGGTTTTGTGAATGTCAATCTTGAACAATTTTATTGGTAGTTGTCAATTTTTCTATCAATCGCAATTTCGGTGTTGATAAGGACGACTCTTAAAAGAAAATGTTGAACATCAACGTTTTTAATTGTTATTGCTGATATTTTTTAAGGGCTATACATATTGATATTCGTTTTTCTTCCTATGTGTAATGAATTTTATCCATTTTGGGCACATGTAATTTTCCATAAAGCGTTTAGGAGTTCACTTAGAATAAGGGACACTGTTGTTGCTGTTGACTTCGCAAGACCAAGAAGAGCTGCAATTAATCGGTTTAAGTTTGGGTCCAATATCTTCCAAAAAATCAACGAATGCACCTCAAAAGCATTCCTTGGTAATGAAATTAGCTACCTTCGGTTTTCCAGTTCCAAAGGATTAGATGCGACTCGCAAACTCCTCCGTATAGAAGCCAATTCCGCGTACTCTGTCTCGTCTTCGTCATTATCAAAAAGTAATTCCACCGATGACATGGTTTTCAATAAATTTCACAGATTTAACACTCGTACTTATGTATTGTTTAATTAAATTGTTTGCAAAAATCGTAACAATTACTCTTCAAACCAAAAATATTTTAGAACTGTTAAAGTTGGGCTTTTATTCACAATAACTTTATTTTTGGTGTAAGCTCACAATAGGTTATATTTTTATCTATTGTTTTTCGCAATAACAACATCAATTTTAATTGATAAATTTGTCAATCGTCAACCGATTGATAGTTGATCTTCGCAATAGGGCTGCCGAAGAATACCTTGCAACAAATAGATACCTCCGAATCGTATAAAATCGGAGAATTCTCCGTTCCGACGCGGATACCTCGCTGGGGCGAGCTGCGTTATCAACGAACAAACAGAAAGTCACAAAGTTTGTTTGCAACGTAAAATCGGCTCATTTCCACAAACGTCACTAATCTGATCGCCTCGAATCGGTTGGTACTCTTCCGACTCAGACGGCTAATTTTGCAAAATTTCACGGTGTTTCCAAATGCGTCTCGTATTCAAATCGCTGTCATGCGAGAGATGACAAGCAGTACGTATATGCCTGTTCAACTTTGATTAACAGAAGGCTTTTACTTAAATTTTCCATTTCACTCGATATATACCTAGGTATACTCAGACGAATACGTAGATAGAAACCCCGAATATACTCCAGGCATCCTTCGAACCCAGACAGGCGCTGCCCCGGTCCCTTGCAATTTAAATGGCATGAGCTCTGAAATGCCACTATAGTATCGGATAATAATTCCTTCGCAGGAATGCAAATAGTAATTTTCCAGTCAGTCGTCTCCTGGGTGTTTTTCCACACCATGCTTCTACCAGAAATCGCTAAATCAACTTACCCCACCCACAGAACAGCGTTACCTAAGCCGTATGAATCCCAAACAACATCCCCGACCCGCAGCATAACTGCAACGAGCCAAAAACGCCAGGATACGAGATACTTCCAGATCTAGCCAGCTGTAAATGTAAAGACACAAGCAACAACAAAAAAAAAGACAAAAAAACAACACAAACGACAGAAATTTAAATCTTCTTCGTCGTCGTTGGTGTTTCGTATAACTAGACCTACGTAGGTCTCGTCGTTCTGGTCGTTGTCGAAACATCGGGATTCCCAGTGATTATGAATTAAGACACATCCAACCGGCAGCAGTTTGGAATCCTGTTGCACAAATACCTACCTCCTGTGGAACTGGATTCGTAATTCACCAAGTATAAGAACTGACGTTATCAGTTGCTGAACATTTCCAACTTGTTTTCCTTTGCCCGGCTCAGCGGTGTTTTTTACCTGTCACTATGGCAGCGGACCACCCACCGAAAGTGTGGGTACAATTTTTTTGCGCTCTCCACTTCCTTTGGATTTAATGTGATTTTTGTGCTCCACGCCTTGTATATTTGTATTTTGTATCCCTGATGGGATGCATCGCTTGGTGTGCATGTTTTTTTTTTTTTTTTTTTTGTAGCTCCTTTTTGATTTAACACAATTTTGGATAGAAAGAGATTTCCTTCTCGCAGCTGGTGGACGGGAAAAAACGGATTTACCTACCATGTGGCAAAAAGCACACGCCCAGGTACAGTGCGACGGTGGATGAAGAAAATGATAAAATGGGAAAATTTTCGTCTCAGAACTTTTAATTAGTTTTTGTGAGCCTGGTGCGTTGCTTAGGTTTTGCCACTTTTTCTTTCAGGTAACACTGATATCCACTCGCTGTTGCTCTTACTGTTTGACTGCGTTGTTTGGCATGCCAAGCAACAGGATACACCTCCTGGTGGATTCGGATTGGGTGTCTTTTTTCTTTTACATCACTCCTTTGTGTATCCGTGTCGTGTTGCTTTAAATGCATTTCTCTGCTGCTTTGATTTAGATCGACTCATCAACTTTATGCAGCCCGAGCGCCACCCGTCCTCTGCAGAGATACATTTAGAATATATTTTTCAAATAAAATTTATGGTTTGCAAAAGATTTCGTTAGAGGATAAGGCAAACCGGATGGTCCTTGGGATGATATTATCACAGCAACCACGCACCGACTTTGGCTACACAGTAAAATTGCTGCGGGAATGGGGAGAATTACGGGAATTGATGGGGTTTGTTGCGGTGGGCGGGGGTCCTGTTCTTGATGTCGTGCCATTCGTAATGAGTTGGCGTGTGGCTAAGAGTGTTTTAATTGACTTTTAATAAGATTCACCCCACATCGGACTGCAGCCGAAGAAACTAGTTTGTTACGATGGTGACTGACACGATGGAGCCATGGGGGTATCTGCTCTCAATTATTTTGCCCACTGTTAAAGAAGTCCGGTTTAAAGTGTTCATGAGTTTCGGGGGGTTGTAGTCATTGGTTTGATTTAATTTCATTAAATGTTAATTATGTTGCTACCAACATCACCAATTTTCGCTGCGTGGACTTTAATTAATTTCGGATTTGTTTCTTCTTTTTGCAGGCTATCGCGCTGCCAGTGATTGGAAACAAAGGTAACAATGGAAGATATTTGAGGTTGTTCTTTGATTTGTTGAGAATTTTTCAGCGGGGTGTGCAAAGATCAATGTAGATGTTCCGAATTTGGTCAAAGTTATTGTTGGAACTTTTTTTTTGGGAGACGAGCTTTCTTTGGACGGGTGTGGTTGGGGTGGATTATATCAGGGTAGTTCTGTAACGTGTTTCATATGGCATTTGTGCTCGACAGTAATAATCTGTCACTGCCTATCTACGAAGAGAAAGGACAAATATTTAAAACTCAGTCATGTAAGTTGGGCGACGATTCGGTCTGCACTCTGCACTAGCACTAGTGCGTCCTCTCCAGTGAACCTGTGGCTAGGCCATATCTAGCTCCGCTCCTCAAATTTATGGGATCCTCTGTTTGTATCGAAGACTTCCCTGTTAACAGTATTGCCAAAGAGAAATAATGTAAGGTAGTACTGCAGACAAAAAAGGGGAGTACATATTTTGAAAAAAAAATAGTAGTATACGTAAAATCCTACAGTTAATCAATTCTCACATTGCGATGATAGAGGAACTCAAAAAAGAGGGTCGCGAAATTCTGTCCGTCCGTCCGTCTATCTGTCTGGTTATCTAGCTAGCTGTCTGTCTGTCTGTCTGTCTGTCTGTCCTTCTGTCCCGAGGCCTACAGCCTAAAAGGCTGCCCGGATTTCGTTCAACCTTCGGGTTTCAAGTTTATGGGCTTACTGCTCGGACCCGTATTTTTTTTTGCAAGGTAACCTCAATATTAATGGTACTTCGAATATAAAATGTTTGTACCAGTATATTTGTTCGAAAACTGCTCAAACGACTTCAATCAAAATTGATATTTAAGCTAATGTAGGTGAGATTCTCATGACTACATACCCAGTTTTTGGCTAAAATTTCGAATAACTGTACTTTCGAAATCTGTACATATCTCGAAAACAGTCGATACGATTGTAACAAAAATTCATTTCCACAGTAATATGGTCATTTTTAACTTAATGGCGAACTGTTTTTTTTTATGTACTATCGTCAAATGTATTTTTGAAATCAGTCATTTTTTAAAAATTTTGTTTTCCTTAGTTTACCTAAAAATGACGATTAATGATTTTGATCAAAATGCAAACTTAGAGTAAAATTTATGTTCTCAAAATGATTGCGTCCTTAATTTTCATCTCGAATCACCGAAAACGTTAATTTTAAAAACTGCTCATGTCTCGAAAACCCCATTTTCGACTTTGACAAAACTTTAAAATCCATAAATGCTTACATTCCGAACAATAACTTATAATCGGATTCTATATAGCTAGTTAGCTGTTAACAAATAGTATTTTTAAAACTAAACTTTGCAATATTTGCTATGTGTGTCTGTCAATTTTAACGAAAACCGCTCTAACGATTTTAATCAAAATACATAATTTTAAAGATAACATCAGTATTCTAAATAAGATCCCGTACTTAGTTTTTCTGAAAAAATTCGAATAAATCCGCTTTTTAGTTATTGTTGTGACCATTCCTACAGGAATTAGTAAACAAACCAAAAAATGGCCCAGTCCAAGTGTGAATTGCGTAAAATTTTGCATCCTGTCATAAAAATATTCGTCACCGCTCAATACTTCTCAGCCATTCGTATATATAAATTTTATTTTATGGGGCGATTGGAAGCTATGCATGAATTTAAGGCCGCATCTCTTTCTCTAAGGTTAAAAAAACTCTTGCCTTATATATTCCCTCCTATATTTCACCAGATATTCCTTTTGGTAAGACAGTCGAAAAACAAACAAAAGCGGTAATTTTATTTCTTGGGAAATTGAACCCGAAACACCTCTTTCAGCAGTCCCATTCCCATCCCACTCACTTTCCACTTAGCGCCTTCTGCGAAATGAAATCCACTTTGCGAAAAACAATCACGATTCCCTCTGACTTTTGGATCAATAAAATTTGTTTTAAATTCAAATATTGGACACTACGAGATTTTGAGGTTCGATTATTATTTTCATAACCGTTTCCGGCTTCATTTACTTTTCACCATTTTGTTTGCCTTTGCATTAGGTACTTTTAGGAGATCTCATGTTATGTGGTTTGGCATTCGCAAATATCCTCCAGCAGAAACAAATATGAAGAGAACCCACATCCCGCTGCTTAAATTCCTCCAACCCACTGCCAAACTCATTCAAGAAATACGTGGGAATCGTTTGGGTGTAACAATAGTTTCAATTTTCAATGCAATCTGCTCCCCAATTCCAACACCGTTTACCGCCTTAAAAGTGCTTTTGCCTTATGCTCAAGCCAAAGCAATTGCCGAAACGTTTCATTTGAATATTTGCATATAAACGATAACTTTTGAGCGGTAAATGTGCCGCAATTGTATGACGAATCCGCCAATTCATCGTTCAATTGTGGACCAAGGCGAAATAAAAACCCGCCAGCCGCCAAGGCAAAGACATCCAAACTAACTCTCGCACAAAGGAAATGGAAAACGGCAGCAATTTCGCAAAGGATATACTTCTACCCCGAGCAAATTTCGCATTTAAAATGATTTCGTTCCGCAATATCAAAAGGTGCGGGCTGACTCGCTCTGGCGCAGGGAGAATGCGACAAAGTGTACCGAGTACCCACTTTCCGGGCTGAAGACGAAGTGAGTATTGGAAAACTTTTGCACTTAATAAATGTGATTTTTTTTTTCGCCTCATATCCTTGTATACTGTACTGAGAGCAACCTTTGTTAACTCCTTTTTGCCACCCGGTGAACTAGGTTTACTTGAAGTACATACGACAGTAATGACAACAACAAAAAATTGTTTGTTATGAGAAAGTTTAAACAAGAAAAGTTTCCTAACCTAATTCAACATCATTGGCGGAGATTATTTTATTTTTTAAGATATTTCTTAAGCTCTACTAAAAGTGAATATTCTTTTAGATAGTGTCCTTGGTAATTCAATTGACGGGAGTAGCTACCTACTTTGATTTAGGGGATGAGGTTTAGGGAAGCGCAGTGTGCCCATTGTTTTTTAGTGTTAAATGTTGCAGTTGTATCTTGTGACATTGGCGATGCACTTCTGGTATTCCCAGTTTTATTTTTCTGAATTTGATTCCAGCATTTCACAGTTCAAGTCCTGTGATGTGAGAGTTTCTTAAGCTTTTCAGTAAAAGTTTACCTACAGCATATCATTGAGTAGGTACCATACGACTGGAAAAAACCTCTTCACGCAAATGTGTGTTATGTCCTTATAACCGTAAATTTATACATACATCTGCTATACATTACCCTACAACTACCCCACAACTACCCTTACAAATGACACTTTGCATGGCATACTCCACCAACTGTCCGTGTTCACTGAACCGTCTTCCAAAAGTCACTAATTGACGACGTCCTCCGGCACTGAATGTCGAATGTGTGCGATCTACGACCGCATCACAAATCACTACCCTCACAAGCCGCACCTCGAAGGAACTCCCATATCACGCATCATTTACCCCATGGAATTTAATTGAATTTGATTAACTTATGAAATTGAGTCACGTTTATCTTGCTGGTGAGCTAAATTTAAATCCACTCAATCCCAATCACAATCCCAATCCCCTGAATATCCTCAATGGGACGTGTCAGTAGGTATACTTCCAAGCGGCTGTACCTATACCCATCTCAATTTTTACCCAGTTTATGTTTCAATTAATATTATTTGTTTGTGCGAATAGCCATACACAACAGCAGCAATGGCGTCTACTAAAAGCATCCCGAATTACCAACTAGTGGCATCACCTTAAATATAATTACAAATTCCAAAGGGACGACACGAGTTGTCACGAAATTAATCCCAAGTGTCCCTACGGCTAAATTGAAAGGCAAGTCATCTTCATCGTGCGTCTTATCCGGGTGGCTGGTATATCCTTGCCGCGCGTCGCTTCAATCAAAATTGCTTTAAATTTAAATTTTTGCCAAAAAGGAAACTCATTACTAGATCCCCTTAAGCTAGCACCTTATACCAGTGGAAGACTCGGCACTCGTCTATGGATGCTGCTATTCAGATACTGTATACAGAATACAACTCGATGCTGTACGGGAGGAAACACCTAAGAGTCCCCTTGCTAGATGGGTTGATACTTCTCTCTCTCTCTCTCGCCTGCGTCTCTGATGGTGGTGGAGCACATACATCAATAAATCTTAAGGTCCTATGCAAACAAAAACCTTTGATCTCAATCAATTTGCGTTCTCGGATAAAATCCTTTTATTTTCGATTACGAGGATTTGTTGTTTCCTTATTTTCGTCTTCCATGGGAATCGGATTCGGGTTTCTGTCCGAATTCGGGAATACCTATGTGCGAGCATACATTTGTATTGATGTTGCTTTTGTTTTTCTGTTGGTTTTTGTGCACAATCACCGCCCGGCTGCATGTGGAGATACCATAATTTGTTGGTCTAATTTTATTGTGTTTACCCTTTTTTTAAGGACGGAATATCCTTGGATTCCCCCTTCAGAGCCAATGGGTGTGCGGGGGTAGTTTTGTTTATATAAAAACAAATGGGCGAGTAATCGTTGCAAATATAAAACTTTGTTTCCGCTCTTGTGGAATGGAATCGTCTGTGTTGGTGTGGGTATGTTTGTGCATCGAAGGATTCAATATATTTGATTAAAGTTAAAGTTTAAGGAAATGTATTTGTTTCTTTCGGAAATTCCCCGAAATGAGGGTTTTACGTGAGATGTCCTATACCGCTTGCAAATTTGTGTACCATAGAGTAACAATAAACACTAATTGGGGAGTTGAGGCCTAGATGAATTGAACCAGCCCTAAGGCTTAGCTGCTTTCACTTGCTTGAGGTACTTTCCTACTTGTGCGCGCCAGCTTAGACGAAGTCTTCTTCTACTGCGTTGATCCAGTGGGTATAAATTGGAAACGGAGTGTTTTAGTTCAATTGCTCTTCAAATCCTAGCCGTCTCAGCTCTCAGAGGCCCAGTGCGCGGTTTTTTTACTTTGGATAACTACTTCCACCTGCGCACTCCGAGACGGTTGATTTCCACTTGAGCTAAGGCGATGTTGTCTTCTACTGAGTTGTCCCCCATTCGTGTTTCAATAAAAGACTGGCCGGAGAGTTGGTGTCCATTTACTCATCATGTCTCGATGTCGTTTAACAGCTTCTTAAGACCCCTTAAAATTTCCCCCTCCAAAGACCGTCAGTGTGATCGAAAATCACTTTTATAGATTTTTGCGTTCGAAGCGCCCAAAAATGTTCTTGCTTTGTTAGCGGTCATACTTCTGCGCCTGGAATAAGGACTGGGCATGATAAGAGTCTTATTTAGAGTCTCCTTATTTTTTTCGACAAACATTAATCAATTACCTTCTAAGGCTTTCAGGTCTATAAAAGCGGAGCCGAGGTAGACAAAGTTCCGAACTACCTCAAGGCTGTAGCTGTCTATTATGACTTTCTGTTCAATTTGTTGATACAACATGCAGTGTGACCGATGCAGAATTCTGAAAAGTCCCAAGAAAAAGGGCTAATGAGAAAAAAGTGTCATGTCTGAAGTTATACTCTTCAAATTTAAAATTGTTGAACCATATTTGACAAGCATTGGTTCGCTAAACGCTTTAATAGTGTTGTGATAGGCAACTGCGCTTCATTTTAAAGGTTTTTTTCTGGAAATAGTAGCATTTGAAAATATTTTTTGAAGCGCCTTTTCCAACTAAAAAAGGGGTACCAGGCTGTCGAAAAAGGTGTTAAATTGCAAAACTTCAGTCGCACAACAATCACACTGGTTGTATGTCTCTTCCTGCTGTCGTTTCAGCTCAGCATGTATTTTATTTCGCCCGCATTATCCACTAAATCCATTTTTGCTGCTTCTGCACTGACACTTGCAAACGCATCAGTGACAGCAGAGACAATACTGAGCCCCCAACTTCGGCCGATTTTCCGTTACTTGCCTACAAGCTATATTTCTATGGGCTGGTACACGCCAAGTGCGTTAGTATTGTCACATAGAAATTCGTATTGACAAATGTCACGTAACTTCACTCACCAACACACTCGCACCTTGCGTGTCCCACTTCCGCTGTCGGCAAAGTTGCTGCCAGCGTTCATAGAATTTTGTCAGTTAAATTTGAAATTATTTGTTTCGTGTAAATAGTATTTTATTTTAGGAATAAGTGCACTTTTGCTGAAAATATTTACGAAAAATTATTAATGCAGAATGGTTGTAGGAACATAAAAACATTTTGAGCAATTTTTCTTCAGTAATTTAAGAAAAATGCACACATGAAATCGAAGTTAATGATATTCAAAAGCGGAAAATACACAACAATATTTGTCCTAATATGTTTCTAGTATATAAAACATCTCATTTAGATAGCATTATTAACTAAACAAATTATATTCATCGTCTTTTAAAAATGTATAATAACCAACCAATAGCATTCAGTTATCTTAAAATGTCGTATTCACGAACTCTATCACATTCCCCATGGTTGGTAGCAGTTGGCAGCATTGATTTTATATTTTTTGTATGTTTTTGCATGTCATACGGATTCTAAATAGACATTACACCGATAGGAAAACAAAATGGTAAATTTGAAAAAAAACATAGGGGGCCAGCGGCAAGAGGATTGTGAGTTGGGGGTCTCAGTATTGTCTCTGAGTGACAGCTCGCTGCTTTCTGCCAACGATGTCCTAGTCGTCAGCGTATGCAAGTAATTTAAAAAAAAAGAACTCTGCCAAACAGTTTCGCATTTCGCTCGCTTTAAGTTTCATTTTTGTTCGCCAGCGATATTATCAGGGAATCCCTGGCGATATAAAATGGTTGACATTGAGTCGAATGGCGATAGAAGAATCGCCGGCGTTCCACTAAAACTACTCGCGCAAGAACAAAATGTGAACATCTAGAGGAAGTTTATGTTACTAAGGAAACGATCTCATAATTTGCGTGAATGGTTCTGAAGAATATGCGCTTAAATATGTCCCAAAAATGTATCATTCGAATTTTTAGTACTTAGTCCTTCGTCACACCCTTCAAAAATATTTTTTTTAAATGCTCAAAAAATTATTAAATGTATTTACTTCCATACCCTTATAACTCATCTTTCTACACAAATCCAAGCACAGTTTTTTTACCTGTCAGATAGCACTTATAACTATTATTTCAAGTTAGAGAGAGACTGCGTTGCTTTTAATAAAAAATAAGAAAAAGTTTACTTTTTCAAAAATTTTGAAACTACCATTACATTTTTCTCCAAGACGATTTAAAACTATAAGCTGCTCTCCTGGAAAATATGAAAAATGGACTTAGGCTGTTATGGCTTGTGGCCACTGTGTGTCCCTCTTATTTTAAAAACATAAAGAGGGAGACGGCAAAAACAAAAATACCATGATTGATCACTTTACGCATCTATTTGTTTTAAAATTAAACGTAGGTTACGACGTTCGCGAAACATTCATCCAGGAGAACATATTCACCGCAAGTGGTTGCTTGGATGGCACATTTTCTCTCTTCAGATGCGGAATTTGATGCAGGTTGGAATGGTAATACTTTCGAGTGGGTCGGTTGCTTTGCTCTTTGCAAAAGACTTAAAGTCTTGTTTCCCTCACATAACGTACTAAATAAAAGTAATAAAGTCACTAAAAACTTAAGAAACATGGTAAAGGAAACAGTAGTTGATCGAAAGAGGTCCTAAGGTCTGGCTTTTATGGACGAATGGAAAGGACTTGCAACTTTACAAATAATCTTTGCCAAAGATTTGCAAGACCAGGAACGGTTTGAAAACTTAGTAAATAGGTCCAAACGTTAAATACTGTATTTTCATGTAAAGAACTTGGACCCTGGAGTAATCCTGGAGGCAGATTCCGTAAATCAACGATCGTCTGAACGATATCGTTTTTGGAACTTCCATCACCATTAGAACTTATATTCTGCTCGAATTTTTTTGAATAGCATAAGCTTTCATTACATTTATGGAAAAAGATCTGGATTAATCTCTCAAACTTGTAAACTTAGCTCTTACTTGCTAGTTATGGAGCTCTAACGTTTCGAGGGGACACTCATTCCGTAACTTTTCAGCTCGCAGCTATCAATCAACACAAACAAGCTCTGGAAATCAGGCTTATAGTCTTTGAACTACATAATTGCATTCCGTAAGCTTGAACCGATCACATCTTTTTAAACTGAGGGCGCCTTAAGGCATTTGAAACATTCACCTTTAAGATTTTCTAGGTCACAATGGAAAATTTTGTTTGGAAAATGTTATTGATACTACCCCTCTTAAAATGATTATCAGTGGGTCTACGTGCAATGATCCCAGGTTAAGACGACTAAGCTCCTTGGCATTTTCAAAAGCTCAATGCAACTTTCCTATACATTAAACAAGAAAGTTACTCCTCTCTTCCCAGCCACACTTTTCAACATATCATCTTAGCGTGGAGCATAAAAGCCACTCCCAACATTCATTCTCTTCGTCCCGTCGCTTCAACATTTTTTTTTTTTTTCTTTTTAAATTAAAACGAACACTCATATCATAAAATATAGCAAATCGCAAAAATAAAAGTGAATCTTTACAGTGGCATAAGAAACAAAAAAAAACTTTTCATCGAAACTGATCTACCCCTGTGCGAAGCTGACGAAATAAACACATTTTCGGGGTCTTGTGTCTCCCCCTTTCTTTCGTTTTTTTTTTTTTTTTTTTTGATAAAATCCATTTCTTTTACATCCCCACAAGGGATAATCGCACGAATCAATTCGCGAAATCTCATTACTTCGTCATATATTTTATAACAACAATTTAAGGCAAAATGTTCACTCCATAGGTACACCGGTCTCCATGCAGTCATCAGCATCATCGTCGTCATCGTCAAGCTGTTGGCTTCCATCTTTTTGTATCGTGAAATACCGTATCCTTAATGGATTTGCCTTTTCCCTTTTCAGCGTAGAATTGGCTTTTATTTCCCCAGTTTGTCATGAATGTCGGTCGGTGTGCAAAGGTAATTTCGTCGCGCAAAGATTTTTACCAACTAAATACCTAAACCGCGGCAAAAGCAAACAAAATGGTGTCGTACGCGGGCGGGTAGGCAAGTGTGGTATCCTCGCTGTTTGTTGTCTTTTGTGACTTCCGAAAATGCTATTGTGTTTCCTCCTTTCTACATTTAAATAAGAAAAACACAGGAAAACATTTTAATGGTGAATCGAAATGTTTTCTTATGTATATTTTTTTTTCCAAAAGTGTATAAAACAAAACTTATTTTTATGGCTCCTTAATATCGCCCCTCTGGCAGGCAAACACAACCAAGAGAACCACATAAAAATGAGTTACGATTCCCAATAACCTTTGAGGAGGTCCTGTGTGTGTATTTGTGTTCATCGCAGTCACAAATCACAAAATAGGATTTTTTTGGCAAATATACATAAATTCGTTAACCACCTTCGGAGCGGATGCCGTAGTAAACGCACAAAAGTATGCAGACATTTTTCTTTTTTTTTGTGTTTTTTGTTGTTTCACGATTTTGGGGAGCCACTTGTTCTTTGGTCTTTTGCCTGCGGCTATTTAGGTTGAGGTGTTTTTATGGAATTTTTGCATACGCACCATTTGCACTAATTCCAAGGACAGGCAAATAGATTTATCGGAGGAAAATAGCTTTCGGTCTGAAAATTCTTGGAGAGTATTGCGAAAAATCATGCATTACCTTGGAGGGTAGTCAAAGGCAGTACATATACTCGGTTGCGCCAGGTCCGTCTGTCGAATTTTATTACCAGAAAAATCGTCAAACTTCAACTTCTTGAAAACAGAATTTTTGTTTTTTATATTGTTTCCTCGAATGGTTTGAAATTACATTCATGGCAAGCACGAGGGGCTTAGAGATTCTGTTCTGTCTAAAGTCCGAACTGATTGTACTTCGCCAAGGCCGACTTGAATCCGATGACATACCAACGAGCTGCAAGACGTAAAATTGTGGCTGACAAGGAAGATTGAGTACGACGATGAGCTATATGGCTCGGGTTGAACCTCAGCCAGCTGCCTCTAGTTGTCTACGCCGAGTTGGATAAGTTCTTCGTCATGACATTACGGCCATATTAATCGTCGTAAACGCAGTCGGTGTCGCTTTGCCACCTTATAGTTCGTGGTCAAATTTTATCATTGAGATATAGAGTTGAGCCATTGAGGTGAAAACGGGTTTCGTCTGACATGATCAATGGGTCAGGAAGATGGCGATCTTGACCTCGTTTTTCAATGTACTTTTACGGGACAATAGCAACTGACTTGTGGAGTCTCAGGTGAGGAGTTGTTAATTTGATTGAATTTTTGTGCGAATCCCCTTTTAAAATTATCTGCAAGGCCGTCTGCGTAGCCGGAGTTAGACCTCCGGTCGATGTAAAAGGCTGTTCGTCAACGGATGGCAACAACGCGATTTATTTTGCATCAGAAATGGTAGAAGAAGAAGGTCTCCCAGTTTCTGGATATGATCATTCTTTTCCGAGTGGACCTGAGGCTGAACTAATAAAATACCTCTCCAATTAGCGTGATCTTTGGCTAGCTGATGTTGATATATATTTTTATACTTTTAAGTCATCGTTTTTGGACCGAAGCAGTCCAGCTGCTAGAAAGCACTGCTGTCACTTCTGTATTTGCTATAACTGCTGGAGGAAGTTACGGTTAGTAGCAACTTAAACCCGTCGAGATTGAACCTTCTTATAATGTTGCTTCTTATCGCAATCGCAATACATATAGACTGTATGGGAGAGTCTTTTCTAGATCGCAACATCTCGTTTAAATCCTTCAACTCCACGTGGGGCATATGACATGATCGATGATTAACGTCATATCTTGGGCAGTGTCTGTAGCCTCTCTTTAAATAAGCTCTATTAGAGAACTGAGGTTTGTTGTTACTTCTCAGTGAGATTGTGAGCTCAAAGTTAGCCCCGGTGATTCGGTGGGGCTGTCGAGGCTTTCTCGACTACTAGAGGACTAACTTTCATTAAAATGCCAACAAAAATTATAGCCGAATCTTACGTTTAAAAAGGTCTAGAAATGTTGAGCCTGAACAATTTTACAAATCTTTTTGCAAACGGTGAAGAGTTATCCAGAGTACGCCGAAAGTATGGTCCCACTGTTTTGAGAACTTCAAATGCTGTGAAGTTCAGTGCCAGTGTTCAGGGGTGTCAGGCTTGATCCCCCAAAAAAATGCGTCTAAGCCTTGCTCTTGGGCCTCCCTTCAAACGATTTCTGCAGAAGCTGTATGGACGAGGAGGAGGAGGAGACTGTTCTTCACCTTCTCCGTACGTGCACTGTCATTCCGTAGAAAACTATACCTCGGAGAATATGTATTTCTTCGACAATCTCAGCGAACTCGCAAACATAGGAATTAACTGCCTCCATCGCTTCATTCTTAGCTCCGGCTGGTTCAACGGGTAGTTAAAGAGAACATTGATCCTGTGATATCACAATGGACCTACTTTGGCCCAAGTGAGGCGGCCTGCCACTCTAACCTAACCTAACCTAACCTTATGCTCTTGCAAACGTCTATAGCAAACATCCGAGAGCATATATATCTGTTCTGAGGAAGCTTTCTAATTCAGCCGTTCATTCAATAACAAGAACCATACTTTCCCATTTGAGCTAAGGCTTATGTCGCTTTTCATAACTTCCACAACAAAATATCCTTTAAGGATATAAGAGATCACAAGGGTCCATCATGTTCTGCTTTATCGTGATAGCTCGGTCTATCCTTCTCAAAATTTACGTTTCAGCAAGCATTTCACCGCGTTAGCATCTCAAGTGGAAAACCTGATGGTATGTAACTCTATGTACCTACTAGAATGTCGGATTATGTCCGACAATCAATCTTTGTCACCTACTTTCAACGCACCACTCAAATCAGATAATGATACGGTTACCACTATAGCATATGACGGCAGATATCCTCCGCAGACATTTATTTAAATTTATCACGCAGACAATTTTCTTTTGGTTAAGAGGAAAAACGGGACACACCAGAGGTAGACCATTTTTATTACAACCTAAAAGCCACGTACACATGAGTACCTTTATCTACCATGGCGAGAATGGGGATGCGCCTTCGCACAGTCATCTCATCCACCTAGTGCTTGCGCTTTCTCCCTCCCTCGTCCCTTTACAGTGGAATTTTCGGCAAACACAAGCTCACGCACACTTACTCACTCCGCGCGATTTCGGTTTTCAGTATCGGTATCCGTGAGGAGGCTTTTTGACGCTCCCAATTCAATGGTGACGTATCTGCTGCTGCTACTTACCAGTTACCAGTTACCACCGCTCCTGATGATGGGACGATGTCAATTTCCTTTCGATTTATTTATGAGTTATTTCCGATTTTATTTATTCCTATGATTTAGGTTTTTCTCTGCTTTCACCTCTCTTCAGTCTCAATCGATTCGAGGATCGAATCGAACCCCGTCAATCTGGTTTCTGGTGGTCTTCTTCATACAGAGCCACACACACCGCTATGGCGTGGCGGTAAAAATAAATAAAAATCATTTTTATGGCTCACCTTTCCCCTCGACGCGACGCAACGTCGTTATACCATATACAGATCCTGCCTAGTGTATGATTGAGAGGGCGGCAAGGACGCCCGATCCGTGTGCCCATGCCCAGCCAAAAGAGGATATTTCGGCGAGAGGAAGAAAATCTAATAATTGCATCTCTATGGGTTTATTACCGTCGTCGTTGTGCTTGTGCTCGTCTCGTTGGTTGTTTGGCGTTGGAAAAGCGTTAAAGGATAATTCCTCTTCCTATTCAGCTTCTTTTTTTTTTTTTTTGTGCGCCCCTGACGCTTTTCTGTACACTTTTATTTACTTTATCTGAGATTCGGAGTGTGCTTTTGTATATATACATATAATGTGAATTGGTGGGTGGTATAAGTGGGTGTGGCAAGGACGTGCCAATGTGCGGAAGTAATTTGTATTTTCATTAGGTTTACACATTGAATCACCATCGAATTGGTGATGGCTGAGGAATGCTTGCGTACCATTTTCTGAAGTGAACATCAGGACAGGACAGGAAAGTGTGTGCTGCAGAGAAGTGTGTGGTGTGGATAGCAGTGTATTTAGGAGACTTCCGATAACATTTTGCACGTCTAGCCGTCTGGAAATATATAATTTTTTTTTTATTCGGGCACCATATTGGGATATCTATACGGATTCAATTGGATGTGGGGATGGAAGTGGTTAAGCGATGCTTTGCCATGAGTGCAGAATTTTTGGAAGAGGAGGGTATTCTTTTTTCTTAATTTTCTTTTTAAGTACAACATTCATGCAACTGTAGGTAGGATGTATTCAAATTTAGCTGGAACCTATTTGTAGCCAGATTTTCTCCACAAATCTATTTACTATTGGGCTTAGTGACTTGTACAATGTACAACCTTCCTTCGATATAGGTGCACGTCTATAGCGGTATAATGAAAACGGAGCCGAAACTGACGATTTTTGTAAAACCTTGTATTTATAGCTTTCAATCGTGACTCTTGTCGGCTGCCAGGTTTGCCTCCGTTTACCGCTGAATGAGTTTGAGGTGCTTCTCTGTTCCTATACCTACTAACCATCGACAGATGCAGTATTTAGCCAACTAGTTCGCAATCGGTTCGCGTCTCGTAGTATACAGTTTCAACAGGTTTTTGAAAGATGATCCTCTTGTTTTTTTTTTTTTATTATTCCTTCAAAAAATTTGTTAAAGGGCCAATTTGCACGTTGCTATCCCTTTTTTGTATTAAAGTTCTTACTTAAGTCACTTTCGTCCTTTATGCAGCAGAGAACTTTCCCCATCAGCATCCTACACCGACGGACAAGCTTGGCAGATGTTAAAATGTTGCATAGCTCGTCTTATAGGTTGACTTGTACTGGATAAAAAGATGGCGATCAGGCCAAGTGCAAAAAAGTGTCGATTTATTTCGAGTCGGACTTAGGATCTTAGAACTTAGCAAGTTTCAAAAAAAGGCACATGCTCCAACATCTTGTACCCTTAATTAGGCCCTCATCTCGTCGCATCAGAGAGCAAAATTTTCGCACAGCATTATATACCTACAGTCTTTTCGATAAGACGTAGGTAAGGTACCCATGATAAGTGCCGGAAGTGCAACTTCAAAATTTAAGTTTGCGACCTAAACAGTGGAATCAAAAAGGTTGAATCTTTTTCTTTATACTAATGTCGAATGGGAAAGCTTCTAGAAACGGACCGTCTTCATTGTTAGAAAATGATTCCCGCACGTTAATATTTTGAAAGAGGTTTTGGCAGCCTCTGGACCATTTAGGGATCGATACGTCCAAGAGATCGACATATTCTATTTGTTTATGTAGTCATCGAGGATCGAGTATGGACTCTCACCTCATCATCGAAGCAGTCAAAGGCTTTGTCTACCTTGAAAATAGTGCAAAATTTCACAAAATTAAACGGAAACAGAGATCGGACGATGACCTGCTCTTGCCAATCGCAATCTAAGAACGCATTTAAGAAGTAAAGCCCCCTAATAGGGGCAAGGGAGTATTGTATAAGCCCCTTATCGTTCCGGTTCTGCTATAGGATGCAGAAGCTTGAGCCTTGTAAAAAGCGGATATGAAAATTTCTTTGGACGCAGTGGGGAAAAGATTATAAAAATGTTTCCATTAATGGAGTATGGAGGAGCAGGTTCAAAGACGAGCATTAAGAGTTATACACCAACATCAACTTGGTCAAGAATAATAGGCGAAGAGGTCAACCCTGTTTGAGTTAACCTCTGAGGGAGATTGTAGCTGAGAAAGAACTCTTTCTGTTGGTTAATGCTGTTGGTCCATTCTTGACTGCAGGCGCCATCTGACAAGATGGATATGAGGAATGTGTTCACTGTATCTATACGAGAGGCCTTTTTAGTTCAGGTACGTTCTAGGTTCAAATCCAAATGTCGTGTTGCTTTTGCTGTTCGAATCAGTGATGTCAGTAGTAAATTAAAGCTTTTCCGAGTTTGGAAGTTGTTTCATAGCTTGTTTTTTTTTTTGCGTTGGATGTAGGCTCCGTAGTACCAAGGGAAAGTGGAAAATGCTCCGTCACCTTCTTTTTGTGAAAATCCTTTTTTTTTTTTTTGGTTAAGAAAAGCTTACTTAAATTATAACCTCCTTACCAGCTCTCTGAGAAGGGTTTGATAATAATGGAGAGGGTCTAGTCCTAGTGCGCTGCGACCTTGTGGTCTATTGTGCCCCCTGAGAAGGGCTTACTTGCCTTGTCGTAACTTGTGGGCGTCTGGAAATATGTCTTAAGGAAGCAATTCAGTAAGTTTGCTCTCCAAGTGTCCAAAAGACCTTTGAAGAACTTAAATGCTTGCGATGGTCAAGTGTGCAGCTAGGTGCGCTTATCAATCAACGAACTTCCAAAGCTGTCGGTTACAAAGTCTTCATTCGAGGCAAAAGGCTCCGTCACCAACCTGAAGGTCAGTTAAGTAATTTACGTAGTTTTTATTTTCCGTATATCTATCCTTAAGCTGTAGCTAAATTTGACCAGCTTCCACTTTCCTTAAAACAGATCCACCTTTTTCCCGACTTGTGGGCCAAACTCTCAAGAACCACTCTTCAAAATTATCACTATGCTAATTTCAGTGCAATATTGCCCCATATTCATGTAATCAACTTCAATTTCATGGCAACCCCTTATTTTCACAACACCATAGCAAAGGCACAAGTTGCCTTTAACTCCGACGAGCACTCATGATTCACTCCTCCGTATCCTCATTCTATCTCGTCTGTCATTCGCTTTTGTCAGATTTTTTTTTTTTTTATTTACAAGCTGATTCGCAAATTATTATGCAGTAGCAACATGGTTTCATTTTTGTTGCGCTACACTTATACATACGCTCTCACAAAAAATAGGGTTGCGCGTCGAAGAACAAGAGGACGACATCCTTTTCAATTTCGCGAAATAAAAGTTAACAATATTTTTCAATTCTAATTCAGTTATGATAATTCGCCTCTCCGGTTTGTCACTCGTGCAAAGTTTTTTCAAAGGTCGGGCATTGGGTTCATGAAAACTGGTGGTTTGGGGCAATTGTCAGAAAAATGCAGACAAA
Source organism: Cheilosia urbana (assembly GCA_946477585.1). Taxonomy (NCBI): domain Eukaryota; kingdom Metazoa; phylum Arthropoda; class Insecta; order Diptera; family Syrphidae; genus Cheilosia; species Cheilosia urbana. Next base: position 7,640,759 of record OX297854.1, on the reverse strand, counting down.
CCGCCTTTGTGTCAGTATTTATTGTGAACTGCTGATTTGAAACTTATCTATCAGCTTAAGCGAATTGTCGACATTGAGTTGAGTGAATTTGTATTTTTTATTTTTTTTTGTTCAGAAAATTACAAATTTTTGGTTCAAACCTATAACCTGACGAGATTCAGTTCCCAATCTGACGAGCTGCTCTTCTGTTAGCTGTCATAAGGGCGTACAAGTGTAGCATATTTTTAAGCAAGTTAACCAAACACGAGCAAGTTGATGTGGCCCAGCAGCAGACTTTAGATTCTTTGGCAGGGTTTCTGCTTCATCTCTTATTTTCGTCTCCATTTTGATGTATTTTCCTTTTTTATTATTATTATGTCAGTCAACCACATATTCGAAAAGGACTGCCACTCGCATGCTATACGAGGATAATAGCGGGGATAAGCTGGTTTCATCGACGCGCTCTTTGAATGAATATGTGACTACCCTAATAGGGTGGGGGTCGTTTTTTTGGAGGAGGTTGCAGTGGAGATTGTTGGGCGACATGCGCGGGTCCGCACATAATGAGGGGGTTATTTTAAAATTTAAAAAAAAAAATTACTGGTGACGTATCACTGCGGTCCTAAATATTTCAAAATATTTAAAATATCCTGGCATATTTACAGACTAATAATTTTCATCAGACTTCTCTGAAGTCCTGGGCCTCAAGTAAATGCCGACGTATGCACCTAGCGCTCCACTTCTAATGAGTCAATCAACACACTTTCCCTATGTCAGAAAGTGGTGAGACTACCCCCTCTAAATACAACTTCCGCCTGCTTCAAAGGACTTACAAAGTCGCCGACTCATGTGCTGGCAGAGTGATTGACGTCTCGTTTGATATTGACAATTTTGACACTTTCCGTCACTAGGCAACACACAGTCTCAGTGAGGGGCAGTCTTTCAGTGGGAAAACATAACAAAGGACCGTCATGAACACCTGCAGCCATTTACCTTAGCCCATGTCTTCAATGGACGCATTATTCTGCAATTATTCCAACCCCCTCGGCTTTAGAGAATCGGCCATGTAACGAACTAACAAGCATGGATAGGTATACTCGTAGCGATAATAAAACTTATCATCTAGAGAAACGAGGGAAAAATGATGGATTCCTTTTGGAAAAGGGCCAACAGCGAAATCGCAAGCCTTACAAAACAAAATTGATTTTTCCTGATAGGTTATAGGTATCACCACCACCACGATTCAGAGTTCTCTTATTCGGTAAGGATAAGTGATCCTTTTTTTTTTTGTGAGGCGAGGGGAGAACTAAATCCACATCAGTTCAGTTGTGTCGTGTGTGACTGTAACCGCATCAGAGCCTATTCGGCACAAAAAAAAAATCAAACCCAGAATACATGTGTAAGTAAAAGGAAGTAAAAAATTAGAAGCTGTGTGTATCCTCGCTGGGAAACTTTTACAAAAGTTCACATTCGCAGTTTAGTTGTAAAAAGGACGAGATTATTATTATTACAAGGGCATGTCCTTTGCTTTTCACTTTTTTTGGGATATTCTGCATCATGTCCTCCCTGACATCGTCATCCTCCGCAAAAAAAAAAAAGCCAAGCATTATGAAGAAAAGGATGAAAGATAATAAGCGAACATCGGTCGTCATTTCCAGATAAAGTGTGTCTATACTAGTGTGCGTGTGTGACGTTCAAATTGGCCTTTTGTGCGGAAATCCAATGAAAGAAAATTGCTGGATTAAGTTTAAGGATTTCGCCCAACACACACACACACAGCCCCATGTGCGCACATGAAGGAGTCATCATCAAATGTTGAAACGAAGACGAGAGGATGATGCTCATTTCTTATTATCAATTTCATATCCTTATGCTGTTGCTGAAGCTTCCTTTTTCACTTTCTGCAGCTGCACTCGCAAGTCACATTCGTTGCCACTTTCAATTCAGTGTGCGCGTGTATGTGTGTGGGTAAATGAATGTGAATCCTTGGCACCGCTTTGCCTTTTCAACTGGCACTCAACAAGTGCGCACTTCCTTATACTACCTTCCTGTTCGGAGTTCTCTTTTCTTCGGCAAGGACGTGTGTGATTTTTCTTATCTAATAAAACGGAACTAAATTGGAAGTGTCAAAAAATAAGCAACAACTAGCTGGTAGATACTGGTAGGTAGTCCTTTCGCTGGTTGGGTCTTGGGTGTTCGCATTCAGTTTGCGTTACAAATGGGGGCAAAGACTGCCCCCCTATCCCCATTCAGAGACAGTAATTTTTGATGCTAGAGCTGTAGCCGTATGTTTGTTTTTTTTTTTTTTTTTTTGTTGAGCGGAAATGCTTGGGTGTCCTTATGGAATTTCCGCTTTTGAAGAGAATTGCCGGACAAATTATTTGATGAGGCAATTACTTGTGATATTTTATGAAGTGGTGTGGACAGCAGAGAAGGAATTTTATCTGTCAGACGGAGAAAGAATGGGGATTATGGAGGCTTGAACAAAAGATATGGGAATAAATGGGGGTTTCAATTTATTGGAGAAAATTGTCTGAATTTCTTGGAAGGATGTGGATATATACGATTTCAAGATGCCAAATCGGTTATAATTTTACTGCCAACACGAGGCGCGGAGTCATCAAGGATCTAGTTAAATAATGTCCGAATTTAAGATGGCGCTGATGACATTTAAGCAATTTACCTAAAATTGCGCGCTTTTGTTAGTAAAATAAAACAAAGACCCATAGTATTCTCCTTTTATGAAGCTCTCAAATCTGCATCTAAAGAAAAGTGTTTTGCTCGGTCCAATGGAAGACCGGCTTGAAAAAATGATAAAGCTAAGATTACGTCATTTTTAAAGCTAAGATTACACGTGTCAATTTTTGCATGGCGACGTTATTATGACGTAAAAACTACTTGTCCGAAATGTGTCACTACGTGTGATCGCCTGTCAGCGTAATCTCACAAGAGACACACGAGTAACAATAGAAAGATCGAATTTTTGTGTCGTCAGCATGTCAAAATTTGCCACGAAAAATGACACGTGTAATCTTAGCTTTAAAAATTTCGCGTGTGCTTTAAGCGAGGCCACATCTATAGCGTTCAAGAATATAGCAAAAAGGAGTAAGATCAGACCAAAAACATGAATGAGACCCAAGTTCTTCTAAATAAAAACCTCTATTTAAGAAGTCAACCGTGAAAAGTACCTAAAAGTACGTCAAGTTCTTACTTTATGAAGGTTTAATACACAAAAGTGCACCGCACCATTGTTTGCTCGGTGATAACCGAATTATATGCTTAGCCTTAGCTTAGATATAGTTGATAGATTTTAAAAGAAATGGTTCCACTTTTATATTATCTCTATCTTTTCTCTTCTCTTCTTTATCTTCTCTATCTATATATATATATATAAATCAATTGCTGTGCGTTAGTTGGGTAAAGGCTCCAGAACGGCACGACCGATTTGAATGATTTTTGTTTTGTTTGTTCGGCTGGAATCAGGGATGGTTTAGGAAAAAAGAAAAGACGGAAAATTCTTAAAAGGTGACCTGAAGGCGAATATTTCGGTTTTCAATTCAATTTAATTATCCTCAACAATAATTTTCTATATATAATTATTTCGGGGTGAAAATCGATGACGATATAACTCGATAACCACTGGGCCAATTTTTATGATTCTTCTTTGTTTTGTTCGTATTGATGTATTTCAGGTTTGCGCAGTCTTAAAAGATAGGATTTCGGACCCGATAGATGGCGTTGTTATCGACATCCGTAACCTCTCAACCGATTTCAATTAAATTTTGTGGATGTATATTCTTCGTTCCCACTTGAAGGAGAGTATACTCTTGGACCTGGGTGGCGCTGTTACCGATCTCCGAAACAGCTCTATCGAGTTGATTGAAATTTGTGGATGGGTATTGTTTCCAGTTTGAAAGATATGATAGTTTTGGACACTATAGGTGGTACTTTACAAAAAATAAGCCGGATGGGAAAATGGGGTGTGGCACCATTAAAATTGTTAATAGACATTTAAAAGAGAATGACGTCCGTATTTGCTCGTTCGATCGTTCGATTTTTATGATTTTTGGTTTAAATTCGCATGGCCCAAAGAAGGACATATTATGCTGTTTTTTGTCGTGAAAACAAGACTTTGACTTTATGGGGATTAGTTTAATTTTTGAATTATTTGGATGTTCCGGGCTTACCGCTTACTAAGTAGCAAGCGGATTATACAGGGTGTCCGCTGGGAAGGTATACTACTTTGTGAAGTAGACACGTGGCAAATTTATTATGGAAAAATATTCGATGTACCAACGTGTTTTAGTTGTTAAAACATTTTATCAAAATCAATCATCGATTACTGTGACGATGAGAAAGTTACGTGAAATTTTTTGGAGAAACAACTTTCAACAACTTTAATTTGAATGGATATGTGAATAAACAGAAAAGTCAGTTCTGGTCAATGGAAAACCCTCAAATTATTCATCAGTCACCTTTGCATCTATTAAAAGTTACAGTCTGGTGTCCAATTTGGTCAGGAGGAATCATTGGACCTTACTTCTTTGAAAATGAAAACGGCGTAACGGTAACTGTGAATGGGGAGCGATATCGTGATATGATTGAAAACCTTTTAGCGCCACAACTTTATACTTTGGGCTTGATTAACATGTGGTATCAACAAGACGGTCCCACATCGCATACAGCCAGGATTACAATGGAATTACTGCGAGACCTCTTTCCACAACAAGTTATTTCAAGAAATGGTGATGTTGATTGGCCTCCACGGTCGCCTGATTTGACTGCTCCGGACTTCTTTTTGTGGGGATATCTGAAAAGCAAGGTTTATGCAAACAAACTAGAAACGCTTGAGCAACTCAAACAAAATATTCGTGATGAAATGTGTGAGAATGTAATGAAAAATATGCTCAAAAGGGCTCGTATTTGTGAGACTAGCAGAGGCGGGCATTTACCTGATAATGTATTCCATACATAATTGCCGACATTAAATAAAACATTTATCAATATAAGATCCATTCTCTTTCATTTGATCAAAATTTATAAACAAACAAACTAGTATACCTTCCCGGCGGACACCCTGTACATGCTCGGAATTGTTATTTTTATAACAATAACGAATTTGGGCAATTCCATACAGCTATTTTTTTTGTTGTGTTTGTCTAGGCCTAAGAGGGGTTCATTCGGCGAAAAAATTGGAAAATTTTATAGGGAAATTGGAAAGTTTATGAAAATTGATTTTCTATACATTTTGTACGGGGATTTTTTTTTTAATTTTGATCGTAGTATACGTGAGATCGTATTTGTCGAAAACTATTATGGATCAACAAAATTAATTTTAGATTGGAATAGTGAATGCTTCAAATTATTTTATCCAAAAGGTCAATTTTGGGCAGGAAGAGACGTTTTCGATTTTTTTTTTTTTTTTATAATCTCGTATAACCTCAAACTGAAACGATGGACTGAATTTAAATCCATAGAGTCTGAAAGTGAGCTTCCAAACATTTTATTTCAAAAAGTGTGGAAATCAACTGATGACAATCCCACAAGTAGAGTGAAGCGCAATTTTCCATACAGAGACAAAATTCCTCAAAATTTGGAGACCCCCATTCAAGGCTTCTGCGAAGTTTGAAAACTTTGAGGGAATACAAGCCACCGAAAAAAAAATTTGTAAAAAACAGCCGTAATATTGATATTTTTCATTGACAAAATCGAGCTGATGTTGAAAATATCAATTTTGATATGACTCCAATATTAATTTCATATACGTTTCGAATGTAATTTTAACAATGAATTCATGTGGAATTGATATTAGAATTTTATAATATTTTAATATTAAAAATGTGAAATTGATATGATACACATTTACTTTTGATATTGAGAACATCGATTTTTGATATTAAAATTGTGTAATCGATATAATAAAAACGTAAAATGAATATAGCTTTCATTTATTTTTGATAAGAATAATTTAAATTTTGATATTAGACATTTTTAATTTCATTTGATTTCATTTATTTCTGATAAGAATAATTTAAGTTTTGATATTAAAATTGTTTAATTTATATGGAATAAATGTACTCAATTTTATATTAGAAATGTAAAATCAATATTCATTTTTACTTACTTATTTTAAACATCGATGTTCTAATTTTGTCCAAGCGGTGTATTTCAAACCTTAATTCATAAGTTGACTTATTTTGCAGTAAGGTTTTGTATTTTTTTTTTTATATAGTCCTAAAATAGGTTAAGACGACTTTGTACGTCTTCAGTAATAAAACAATTAATAACAATTTATTTTAAAATATTTTATTTCTTATTAAACATGTTCCATCTGGAAAATAGTAAACATGAATTGGAGGACTTTTAAAGTCGGCAATAGCTATTATTTTCAGGGAGATACTTTTGGAACCTACAGAGTAAAACTGATCGTGATCTATAAATTCTCTATGTTTCGATTCATATCGATAGCTCAGAGGCCCAGGCTGCCTTATTACGGTTAAATAATGGGTTAATTTCTGGTTTTCTGTAATTAAATGATTTACACGATAAAGTTACAAAGATTACCAAAATACGTAATAAAAACTTACACAAAAGAGCAGTAAAAGCTAACTCCAATCGAAATTCCCTTAACAGCTCAAATAATACACGATTTTTCCGGAAGGGATTCTACGGATTCAACCTCCAAAGAATCCGGAAAACTTTGAGCGTTCCCGAGATCATCATCCTCTATTATTTCACTAATGTCTGCAAAAATAAACTGGTCTTGAAGTTCATCCATTAGCTCTTTTTTTAACACAAATTCACGAAATTAATCGAACTGATGTTTATTATCAGTGTGTTTTTACAGATTTTTTTTTAACACTAAATTAAATAGTACACAAATTGCAAAATTGCACATTAAATTCAAAGTTAACACAGAAAACACTCTACAAACAAACCGATCGCTACGAGTAAACCACTGCAAGTGTAACTGCAGTTTCAATTTCAGACTCGTTTATTTCGTTAGCAACTGCCTTTTTACATTATTCATATCAAATATGTTGGTAATATCAAAAACCTTAGGGTACCGGTATTTTGGGGCTTCGGCTTATTTTTACATGTCTCACATAAACAGTACATTTTGTCAATATTAAAAACACATTAAATCATATTGCTTTTTAATTTGTGAAGTATATTAAAATTAAAGCTTATCAATCTTACATTTTTAACATCACAACAATACGCGTAATGTAGAATTGACATTAAATCTTGTAAACATTATATTACAGAACATCATACAAAATTTGATATTGCTTATTGATATGGGAATGTAAATCGTAATTTCAAAAAGTGTAAGCTTTTAATGTAAATCTGCCATGAAAATTATTAATCTGATATTTTTAATATTAAAAAAATACGTTTTTATTCAATTTTTGAAATTTTCGCATGAAATTGAAGTTAATATGACAAAAATATCAATTTGAAATTACATTTTTTTTTGGGTGAGGAAATTCTTCAATAAGACCGAAATCGATACCAGTTTCCGCGCCAAATACTGCCAGAAACAATCAGAAATCATAACAAAAAAAAATAAATTATGCAGCACTTTGCCCACACAAAGTACACTAATAAATGCGTCGATCCCTTGTTATATATTCTGTTCGACGATGGTGGGGATTTCGTAAAGATTGAGCAATCAATACGGACGGGCCGGTAAAAAGTTTGCTCACAAAACAAAACAAAAAATAGAACAAAGCAAGGAATTTGCATACGAATCTCGCCCGAATAAGAATAAAACACAGAAAACTGAAATATGCAGATATACTCGTACCTATGACCCTAAACAGAAAATAAAAATTGCCATCCCAGTGTCAACATTCGAACCCTTCCTGTTATCACTGTCCAACCTGAAGACCGAGGACAGCGCACACATACCTATCATTCCATGGAAACCAACTAATCTCGACTCGTGCCAATATCGCTTACCAATTTAATCCTGACACGAACTCATGAATGCACACACCAGCCGATGAGTGAAATGCCGAGCCAACGACTGTTGGTAACCGAATCCGTGGACGTTGAAAGAGGTCTCTGTTGCTTTTTTGTGTTGCCGGCAAGTTCCATCATCATCGTCATCCATCAGTGGTGCCCTGATGTGTTTTCTGTTTTCATCGTTCAACGAGCAAGGACGAACAAAAAAGAAGCGTCGACCACTTTAAACGATTTTCCACATCGCGCAGTCTGCGAGTATGTAGCTTTTCGCACGAACTATCGCACACCAGTAATACCTACCTACAGAAAAAAAAAAAGTGTTCGTTGACCAAACGTACCAACTTCGGCGTGAATTGGATTCTTTTTCGGCACCTCTGCCAGACGGGTACGTGTTCACCTGTCCCAGTTGAGCGCAGGAATGTTGTGAGTTGTGACTGCCGCCACTTCCACACGCCACACCCTGTGTGGTTTTACTTTATTGCCAGGATTTTGGCGTTAAACTATGAACCGTTCAACTTGATTAACGGAAGAGCTGATTCTACAGCCGGGACACATGTGCGTCGTGTATCTGTGTCCTCATGTGGTACATGGAGCACAGGCACCTCTCCACAAGGATTTAAGTTGTGCAACAAGATTAAGTGGCGTCACTGTTACCCACTTGTTAGCCAGCTTACACTGACTACTATGCGGGTGTGGTGTAAGGTGTGTCTGCATTTGGACAAGGCAAAGTTTTCCCAAGGAAAGGATTATTAAAATGAGATTTCCCAGCCGAGAAGTGTAATTCGGTGAAAGTTTTATGTTTAAGTTGCACTTGCCTGAGCCAACATTACTGTAGGGGTCTGGTAGGTATGCGGGAAAAGTTAACTCGGGCGAAACTTATTTTCAAGGATAAAGTTTCGATTTTAAAATCCCGTGCGGTGCTAATTATGTTGTAGAATTTTGTGTAAATTTTCAAAAGATTGAGTGCGAATTCTACTTTAAGTGGAAAAGTATTGAGCTGTTTGTGAAGTTACCGCATAATTAGGTGCAGCACGGGATGCATTTTATCGCCGCAATCGGGTGGATTGAACGTCGTGATGGAAGGAGTTCCAGCAGGAACCGATTAGATTTTCCTCTTTGGGTATTGGGATATTACTCGATTTAATATTGAGGATTCCCTGAAGTAGGTTCTTACTTGTAGAGAAAATTTATGCGCGAGTATTTATGGAGCAGGCATTTTTGAAACGCACCTTATGAGGAGTACCTTGCTACTATTTTTAATCGAATCTGTCTTACGAAGATGTCGATATCGGAGGGAGCACATTTAAATCTGAAGTGGGACGCCATCACGCGGCATTTACAATTAATTCCAATAGATCGCAATAAATTTTCTTCCAACAGATTTCAACCCCAGCTTCTTACACCCACGAGTGAATAGAAGCGACCTCCAATGTCCCCAAATGGCTGAATTGGGAACTTTCTATATGCTTGAATCTTGGCGAATTTTGAAGCTGAACTAGAGTCCCTCAAGCACTTTAGCTTCAAAAAAAAAAAGAAAAAAAAGGAATAAACGGAATAACTGAACTGCTGTCCTAGGCTCAAAAAAAGGCCCTGATGGCTCTCCAAGTTGGGGGTTGTGTCGTCCGGGTAATTTCCCGACCATGGAAAAAAACATTAGTTATGGGAGAGACACGAGGAACCTCGGATAATGAATTCCTGCCATAAAAGACTGAATGTATTTGGTTGCGAATTTGTCCTGGGAAATCGGCTTAGGATAAAATTGATTGACTCTAAGATAAGTGATCGCCTGGCTCCGATCAGCATCAAAGCTACCTTCCAAAACATTAGCCTAATATGTACACACGCCCCTACCAACGGGGTAAAGACCCTGTCAAGGAGGAGTTTTTCGACCTCCTGGATGGAGCCTACGGAGTATGACGTCAAAGTTGTGCTCGGGGACTTCAATACAAAAGTCGGACAGGAAAGCATCTTTGGCAGGTTAGTTTGTAAGCACAAAATCCACGAAACGATAATAGACAACTGCTACCGACTAATTGACTTTACAGCAGCTCTCAATACGGTGATAAGTAGCACTAGGTTTCCAAGGCTAAAGATCCACACAGTAACCTAGCGCTCTCCAGACGGTCGAACCGCCAACCAAATCGACCATGTGCTAATCGATGCTAGACACGCATCCAACATCCCCGACTTGCACACATTCCGAGGGGTAAACATCAACTCTGCGGCTAAATTCAGAGCTCGACTGTCCAACGAGAAGAAGCTGCGAACCACCCAGAAAAAGAAATTCGACGTTGGACGCCTTAGCACAACTGGAGTAGCCGAAGTCTACAGAGAGCGCCTGAGTGAGAAACTCTCCAATGTGCATGTGCATTCACCTACCACAGACGCCAACAACCAGTGGTCCTCCAGTATCGCGACATCATCAAGGAGGTAGCCGAAACTGTTGTAGGGTACCAGCCACCCCAGAGAAAAAGCCCGTGGTATGATAATGAATGCATACGTCGGAAAAAGGTGACGGAAGATGCTCACATGAAGACGCTGCAACGCAAAAGAGAGAATAAGAGCCTGCTCAGTTTCCTAGCTCAAGGAGATCGAAGAGTCTCGCGATCCAAACAACATCCGGAGGTTCTGCAAGAAAGCCAAGCAACTGGCTGGTGTCTTCAAGACCGGAACGCAGGATCTTCGGAACACCGAAGGAAATCTAGTCACCGAAGTGCATAATGGAATAGTAGATGTGTTTAAGCAGCACTTCCAGCAGCTGCTAGTTGGGCATCATGTAGATTGTAGAGAGAGTGATAGGGCAAGAAGAGAACCCACGACCAGTCAATGAAGAACCAGTTCCACAACTATACTCTGTTCAAGTTCCAAGAAAAATTGTCAGTACAGGGAAGATAGGATGTTTGTCTCTCAGTCTGGTTGCAATGACTTACATAAATCGGTCCCTTTTTAAAGCTCTCACAGGGTTGCCGTAGTGTGTATGATAATTTACCATAACTCAGAGAGCAATACTTTTAGGGTTGCCATCTTCCAATTTAAAATAAAAATATTGCTGATCGAAATAAATTCCGTTTATCTTTTTAGTTTTAGTTTTCCTTTTCTTCTTTTAAAGGATATCCCCAGTAGGCCTAATCGCTTTAGTTTGTTTTACAACAAAGAATACACATTTCGTAAATCAAAATGAAAAAAAATAAAGGTAGGTACACAAACAGGCAATTAGAATACAAAGTTATAGTTATAACCACGACGCAATGTCATATACCTAAACAGATGGTAAAAGGACTGCACTTGTGCAGCTCTACATACACTTTTTAATATAGACATATATACCTAGATTACATATTTGTTAAAAAATTATTACCCGTCAGTAGCAAAAAAAGGATCATAAAATCCTTTCAGGGCATTTGCTTTACTGGAGAGGAGTGACCGGATGCGTAAAACCCATCGACCGAAAATAAACAGTATAGCGTATAGGTTTACCTGCTTCATCATTTTGATATATCAGTGTGAAAAATATGCTCTACAAAGTGAAATATAAATTTATACCTACCAAAACGTGCAAAAATATGCCCTAACGAATAAGGCTGAAAATTTGTACTAAGTTTTCTATATTAAAATATTTAATTAAATTTTATCCCATAAAATACCATGCTTTTGCATGAATCCGGTTGAGTTGCCCTAGTAATCACTATTAATTTATCGCAATATCTCTACAACGCACATTGTGATCACTTGTTGCGTTAATGAAATGAACGCATTAAACCACCTCACGAATAAACCTTATTTCTAAAAGACAACATTAAAAAATATGTTTTAACTGAATATTATTGGATCTTTCAGAAATACAAACAAATTAAAATCGAATGGCAACACCCCACATAATATGCCGCTCTCAAAAGCTCCAAAAAGCACCAAAACCGAAAGTTCTTTGACAAAATTCAAAGAAAACCCCTTAATGATATGCTTTCTTCGACATATGGTAATACTCTTCTGATGTGCTTCAGTCACACACACTGCTTATTTTGGTTGATGATAATAGCAAACGAACACAAGACGATCGTGCTCATTCTGCCCGTCGCTGTGTGTGGCAGACTGGTTATGGTGGGATGTATGCGAATTTCAGGAGAATTTCAACAACAAATTCTTTGGAATGCCAGTGGTTTCGTTTTTATTTCAGTGCCAAATCTTGTGTTTGAGTGCCGTGAGAGAAGCTACAGGCACCACTGGTAGAAAAAAAGCTCCTCCATAAGGCCTGTACTGACAATTTTTCTTGGACAGAGTATAGTTGAGCACTAAAGTGCATTTTTGGCGGTGAAAATGTCATACAGCTATATACTTTACAATTAAAACGATTGTTAAACCCAGGGCCCGGAGTTCTATGCAAATGAATATTTTTTTTCACAGCCTAAGAAGCAAATGAATCAGCTAATTTTTCAATTTAAGAAATTTGCTTTAAACTAGTTCATATTTTTCCAAATTTTGGTATAAATTCATATTTTGCATATTCCCAAAAAATCAAACACATTAAACAAAAAATTAATTTTACCGAAATGCAAACGAACCTTAAAAATTCTATCCCTCATCTGGAAAATACTACTATTGATAACTTGGCAGCACTAAAAACAATTCCAGATGTCCTGTATTGCAGCTTATTTCCAATGTCATTTTGTGCTTACATTTAAAATTTTCTAATTTTAAACAACTAGCTATCTATAGGCAGGCAGATCGGATACCAATTAAATTGTGAATAAAAGACTGTTGTTTTTTTTTTAATTTACTTTTAGAATGTTCTTGCAGTATGTTTCTTTTTTTTTATGGCAAATTTTGGATTTTGTATGGCATATTTAGTCGTTTTAAGTGCATATTTTATGTGGCATTCGATTGGGCCCTCTCAGAGCACGTTTTCTGCTCTCAAAGCACCTTTCATGTTCGTTTGGTACAAAAAAAAACATTCTTTTTCAGATTTCAGAGCACTTTTGTGAATCTAGATTTTTTTCATATTTGCCATATTTGAACGTCCACCCGGTTATCGGTTAGCCTACATATTTCATAATTTTTAGTTAACTTCTGGAAGAACTCAAAACATTGTACAATGTAAATTGCATTCACTTTTTGACTGGTTGACACTTATAATTTTGAAACTCTACAATGTACAAAATTTAAATCGAAAATGATCAAATACCTTGGAGTGAGACGATTCCTTTTATTTTCTGTTGCACATTGGTCTGACTGAGCTCAACAATGTCCGGAAATGCAATATTTTAATGACAGAGAAGCGTATATATTTGGAAACTCACTAAAAAAACACAATCGGGCAAGTGTATATTGAGTCATTAAACCCTCAGAAAAACTCCACACACTTCAATTAACACAAATTCAAATTTTATCTGTAATGCTCGGCAATAAAGTTTGAAATATTCACACGGAATAAGAGACCACTTTATTGTTGCCAGCTCCCTTTAGAATAAATGGTCATTAAAACCAAAAAAGGATTTAATTCTGAAATAAAACTGGTTAACGGTGAAACCCCAGTCACGTGCCGCCTAAGAATCCCGCACCCAGAAAGGGGTTACTACCCGCGGAGACCACCACAAGTCCGCAGTCCGCACATGAAGCAGTCCGAATAATGATTGCAGCCCCCATAACAGAATTCCTTATGCAAATGGCGATTTTTTCAATTTCACCCGCCACCACCATCGTCGTTAATAAATCAGCGCCAAACTGCATTTATTAAGAAGCGTAAACAATTTTACTGCCACCATTTTACGGTGTTGTTTCAATAATTACCGTATTAATAATTACGCCATTTATCCGCCACGTCCAGGTGTTCAGGTGTTCAGTTGTGCACCTGGTGCAACTCACAATGGAAACATGCCCCATTAAAGCCAAAACACCCAACACAAAAAGTCCGAAAACCAGATTCGCAAAACGGCAATAAAAAGCGAGATGTGCCGCCATCACAAGCGCGTCTTTTTCGCGCCTCATTACCTTAACGCGCTCGGCAATCCTTCTGCCGTTTGCCGTCTGCCGCGCTCCAACAACGAGACAACCCATTACCACAGCAGTTATAATTTTGCAATTTCACCGGCTTAATTACAGACCACATTTCATCTGAATCCGCACGATGGCGGAGCTGGACGCGGACGGTTGCCGGCTATACAACGTGCCAATTCATTTTAACGACCGCTCCGCTCATAATGGTCTTAGGCGTTATAAATTCGCTTCAAGAAAGTAACCCTAAAGGTGTCCCACTGCCGCCCACATTTGGGTAAACAATCCGCCCCAAGGATAGTTCAGAACCAGATCTGGCTCCACTACACCTACCTGATGCGATAGGATTGTGTAGCTAAAACGCAACGCAAGGCACGTATGCAGTGAAGAGTTGCGCTTTATCTCCGAACTGAGGGTTGGTGTGGATCTGCTGATAGTGAGTGCGACGACAAAGAATGCACAGATTGGCGCCCGTCGCCTCTGCACCTTTGGGCAGAAAACCAAATGCCAAGGTGTAGCGAAAATATTTTCTTTAGCTTTCATCCGGACACCCCTTGGTCAGCACGGTGCTGGCGGGTGTACAGACGTAATTAGAAAGAGGTCTCCCCTTCCGAAGGAATTTATTAAATGCGACTTTCGGAGAAATGAGAAAATTGCAGAGAAGAAAAATTAATTATTATTTTCTTCGTCTACGTCTTTTTCTCCGTCGTTCACGTTTTTTTTTTGTACTTTTATCTCACTTAATTTTTATCGTCCTCTCACACGGAGTTGAGGTTGTTGCGCGATCCAAGACTTTGAGTGAGTGAATCAGGGGTGCGACAAAAATCGTCTTCTCGTAATTGTCACGAAATTAGATTTTTCTCAACAAAAACAAAAAAAAAAAAAAAATATTTATTCATCCATTTGAGGGTGGATAAACGTACCCCCTATGTATTTTTTCTTGTGTTTTATTATTATTTTCTTCTTCTTTATTTGGTAAGCGATTTTGGAAAATTATCCGTCTCCAAGTTCACCTGGGATACTGCGGCGATGTATACTGGCAAACATTTGCATTTTAATTGAGTCAATTAATAAAGTTGCAAACGGTTTTCAAATGAGGTCATAGCTAGTTAATATTTCGCAATAGAAAATTATTATAATACGTAATCACATCTTGGTGAAGGGATAATGAGCAACAATTTGCAATTTATATTTAGAAATAAAATTCAATTGGATTAACTGGAAGTGTGTTGACTTGGAGGAAATTTAAAAACAAAAATTGTTTTCATTTTCTTTGCAGGTCGAAATGCGAAGCTGAGCTGTAATTAATTAGTTGGCCGCAAAGGTATGTAAGGAAAAAGTTTCTCTGTTTAATGCTACTTTAATAAATCTCACTGACATTTGTGAGACAGTAGTTTTTTTTTATATTTTTATGACACTCCGATACCAACTTAATGACACCTCATTCTTCAAAATCCGTCAAGCCGTTTGGGCCACAGGGCGTCACATAGGAACGTACATAGGATACGCCCGAAACACATAACCCATCCTGTGTCCAGTCGGGTGAAAACTAAGGTCAATGTTAACGTTAACTTAAAAAAAAAGTCACTAACTCGAAACTAAAAATCCACCAGATACCTATGCTAAATTTAAAAAAAAAAAGGCACTAGAAAAAAATGTTCACTACCTACAATGAAAAAACAAAATCAATTTTAACAACATTTTTATTTTTAACACTAAATCAAAAACTTACAATGCTTGGGCCTATCACCTACAGACCCTCTTTCTTCGAAATCATTCACTAACCGATAAAAAGTGCATTTTGTGGCACGTTGTTTCTCCCAAAAATTTCACGTAACTTTTTCATCGTCACAGTAATCGATGATTGATTTTGATAAAATGTTTTAACGATTAAAACACGTTGGTTTATCGAATATTTTTTGCATAATAAATTTGCCACGTGTCTACTTCACGACTGCCAAGACTAATGTTTACCAAAATGGCGGCAAAACAAAGTAGTAAATAGTATACCTTCCCGGCGGACACCCTGTATATAAAACCTGAAAGTACAGGGTGGGTCATCAGTAATAAGTGGATTTTTCAATTTGAATAACTTTTTTTCTGTTCAACGAATTTTGACAAAATTAGAAGTTTGAAAAGATTATATTGATGTTTAGTGTTGCTTATAAAAAAAATAATGTTCTCTAGATGACCACCTGCTTTCTTGGTTTGTTTCAGCATCACTCCAGTCCTTCGAAGAAATTTGCAGAACTTATTTAAGGGAGCAGGTCGAAATTCTGCTTTCAAAATTCTGTCTTCACACATAAAAAATATAATTTTTTTAAATTCAGCTTTTTTCAATTCTGCTTTATTAAATTTGCCCTTTCAAATTTAAAGCAATAAAATTCAGATTATTCGGATTTATTTAAAGAAAAAAAAGAATATACCTATAAAAATTAAAACGTAATCTAATCTTATTTGTATAAAATTAAAATTAATAAGAAACAAAAAAATTTAATATTGAAATTAGCAAGGACTATAACCATTAAGAAAATGGGAATCTAATTAAAGATCAGAATTAAAATAAGATAAGTTAAATATTTAAACAAAACCAATTAAGAACACGAATTTGAAAAATTTCAAGTGAAAAAAGTTCCAATTTTTTTAAAACAATAAAAACATGTAATAATTTTGTGAGGCAGAATTTAAAAAAAAAAAATGTACCCTTCCACAATTTTGATCCCAACGCCAACCCACTATTTAAAAGTTTGTCGATTCAAGGCCCATATTTGTGACATAATTTTATTTTTAAGACTTGGAGATTGGAGTCTTCTTTACAAGCCTTTCTTTTTAGACAACCTAATAGCATTAATAATGTGAGAGATTTCACTGTAATTACCGTCGATTTAACTAGATAGGTACCTATGGCTGCGGGCCAATTCTGCTCTTAAAAAAATGGTTAACCGCCTAAGAGTGTGCACTACGATTAACTCCTTCCAAATCACATTCCTTTTCAAGTATTTCATGCACCTGGCTGCGCTTTGCTGTATTTTTTAGAAGTATCCCATTTTTCCTACTCCTACTTTAGAAATGCTGAAAATTTCTAAAAATCCATCTCTCGGACCATGCAATGAACTCATCCAACCTCATATCTCTATGTATCGCGCAGCGCCAAACGACACTTAGCGACACAAAGCTATACGCACAGAGTGGACGGTGGAAATCCAATGCTCATCTCACACTGTTGCCCAACCCAATTCACGTTGACCATCCGTCCGTGCCAAGTCACGGGGGGTGGGTTGTAAGTCCAACTCACATAGTGCTCGAAGCCCCCATTGTGCTGTACCACTGCTGAGGCTGACTGCTCCTGCTTCCACTGTGTGTGCGTGTGCATGTCGAACTCTCTGCCAGTGGTGGTTGTATTGTACTGTTGCTGCTATGTGCTATATGGGATGCACTGCTCCGTTTAATTCGTTCCATTACAGTTCAGTGAATATTTGGGTTCCATAACAATCGGTTATCAATGAATTGTGCCTAATGCTGTACCCAGAGGCAGTGGCAACCGAGACGGGTGACTCGGTGAAGCAATCGGACAGCGGAGGCAACCAGCCATTGCCCTGAGTGTACAGTGCACACCCCCGCCCCAGCAAGGTGTGGGCTGGAAAGCATCCATACATACACATGTACACGTCGTGCCTGATTGCTTTAACCCTTTTTTCCATGGCCGCTACTGGGAGGGAAATTTTTGAAAATTGCAAAAGATTTGCTGAAAACTTCATTGCTATTGCCGTGCTGCTGGTACCACACTCACATTGTTTGTTTTTGCTCCATTGGACAGATGTTGGGTACACATGCAAGGAAGAAATGGATGAGATTTTCGTTTTCCTTTTTTTTTTCTCTCATTTTATTGCGCCACCGTATCGTTTCATCCCCCCCGGTGAACGTTCGTATGCAAATGGGAGGCAAGTAATTCGTGGGCAGAGGTATAGTCGCGGCGAGGACGATGGCGAGGGCATTAACCAGGAGGACACGGACAGAAGCAGCAACAGGAGGCATACCTACCTATATTACATTCGCAGTGGCCGTCGTCGTTGTCGTTGTCGATGGGAAATCGATTTATTGCACACTTTCTCGCATTTAATTGGCACTCACTGCGGGTGAGTGAAAAATTATGTGAGTGAGATTGAGTTTTATGAGGTAAGCCAATCGGCAGGACTTTATTGGCGAGAGGTGCAGCGCAGCCTTAAATGCCTATGTCGATTTATATTTGCCATCTGTACAACTTGTGGATGTAAATCAGCAGGATTTCTGCACAATCAGGTTAATTAGTTTCATTCGAAAGGTGTAGGTACCTTGGAAAGGGGGGTTTTCGAGAAATTGTTTTTAGTAAAGGCACGAATTGAGTGTGTCAAATCGTCCTTTTCTCCATTTGATATTGCCATGCAAGTTGCATCGCTATCAAGCGCAATTACCACGATGCGTTTGTATGGCAACTCTACGATACGACTCTCTGCACGTTCGCACTGAGACGGACACGTGTGTCGTAGAATTTAATATTTCCCAATAAATTTTGTTGTAACAACATGCGCGGCATGTTCACGGTATACATTTCTGTGTATAAGTACCATCGCTGTTGGCTGTGATTTTGAGTGTAAAACGACACAATATCGCCAGGAATTCGGTATAACTCGGTCCCGGTTGTGCTGAAGCTGATGGGGGATCCCTTTCTCCCGTTTCTTCGCCATGTCAACATTCGACAAAGTGAGATTAAAAGTGACTTTGTTAAATTGCCAGCCATCAATCTCGGCAGTGTGCGAAATGTTGCACTGATGCACTCTACCGTGGGGTTGGTTTTCGGAATTGAAACTATCGGAACGGCAGTGAAGTGATACTGCCTGAAAGCCTTCGTGTAATCGCTTCCTCTTGTCGGCTGCGGAATAATTAAAAGCGATGTGCTGTATACAGTATACACCTAGGGACTACAAGTACGCCGTGATATGGTGTAAGCCGCTTAAATAGTTATAGATTTGAATGGAGCCATTTAAGAATTTCGTCAGTCCTGATGTTGGTTGTTTACTCTGTTGAACATTATTAGGAGGGTTTAATGAGGAATAAGTTGGGCTGCCTCTGTAATCCAGTCTGCGATGGATCAATCTAAGGCTTTAAAGCAAAAAGGGAAGAATTTGTCTGCCAAGTTTGACAAAAACTGTTCTAACAATTTTGATAAAGATGCATATTACATATGATATAAGTATTCTTAATAAGACCATAGTTAGTTTTTCTCAAGAAAATCAATTTCAATCAGTTTTTGAATTATTTCTCAAAAATGACTAGGTACCCAAAAACAAATCACCGAATTCGTATTATCCACTACTACAGTCGGACCCGCTTGTTTGAGACTCGTTTGAAAACCCCGCTTACATGAAATTTAATTTAATTTGTCCCGTCTACTTTTTTCAGTTATCCGAAGTCCGTTTAAATGAAAAACCAGGTTAATTTAAATTAAAGTAACGAAATTTTCTAATTTCATTTAAACGGGTTCGACTATACTTCCGATCATAAACCATCGCCACAAATCTATTCCAGTCAAAAATAAAGATTTGCCCTAACGGATCAGAGGCTTCAAAAATCTTGTAAGGTGTAAGTGAATAAGCTAAAAGTGTACGGTTGCCTCTGAGCCTTTTACTTCCCTTTCAAATTGACAAATTGACTCAACCAAACTTTTGAAGAACGAGAAAGTTTTGTGCGACCCAGTCGTGCACTTCATTTTAATATTGGTGCAATATGATGTTCTAAACCCATAGAGACTTTGTACAAAACTGAATCAGATTAAAAGCGCTTGTCACAAGTCATCATATCTTTTGGAGACTTGTGCCAGATTATTCAATGCGTTGACTTCTAGCATTATGGCGTTTGATGTCAAGCGACTGCAGTTCTTATTACACTCTGCTTTAGTGGTGACCAGAAATCAGACGCAAGGACAGTTTAAATATTAAATTTGGGACTCTCCAAACTTCTCCGGTGGGCAATTGAAAACAATCTTCCTCCAGGGTACGTTATCCAAGATAATTTACATTTTGATGCTCCTGGCCCACACATTTTATTTTGCTTCATTTGAAAATAAAATTTACATCTGTCTCTCTTTATTAAAATTTTAATTTATTTTTCACCCAATTTCTTTATGGCTGGAGACATCTTTTATGCCAGAAGCGTTTACAAAAAATATCTTCACTTGACCTTAAAGAGCTCGAAAAATAAACTCAGTTGTTGCCAATCATCCATCCTTATAAAGGGTATTTAGCGACCTGACAGTTTTAAACTTTCAGTGTGAACGCACCCGATTACCAAATTGTCAATGTCAAAATATTCAGTAAAAACAACGTTTTCATTATGGTAAGGTACACGAAGGAACAACGTTTACAAATAATTAAAATTTACTACCGAAATTCCGAGTCGGTGGTCGCAACTTTAAGAGCGTTAACGACAATTTTCAATCTTCAGCGATGAGGCGCGTTTTTGGTTAAACGGCTTCGTCAATTAGCAAAATATGCGTTAATGTACAGGTGAGAGCCCTGATGTGCGTCCTGAAACAGCACTTTATCCGCAAAAGTTACTGTTCGGTGCGGTTTTCATGCCGGTGGCGTCATTGGGCCCTTTTTTTTCCTCGATGAAAATGACCGTCACGTTACGGTATTCGTTACAAAAACATGTGGGAAAGTTATTTCTTTGAGCAACTGCATGAATTGGACATCAGTGATATGTAGTTCCAACAAGACGGTGCCCAAAGTCACACAGCGCAACACTCGAGTTATTGAAGTCTCAGTTTGGTGAAGAAACGGACCCGTCTATTGGCGGCTGAGATCATGTGACTTAATGCATCTAGACTTTTCTGTATGGAGCTATATTAAATAATTGGTCCATGCCAACAAGCTGGCGACGTAAGAGGAGCTCATAGCAAATATTCAACAAGAAATAGCTGCCGTATCGATTGAAGTGTACGGCCGAGTCATCGAAAATTGCGTTCATCGTAAGGACCGCTGCAAACTTTCCCGTGGTGGTCATATGAACGAAACCGAATTCCATTCATAAATGTTTTGATAGAAATTCAAGTCAATAAATTCTTTTTTTTTTAGATATCTGAAGTAGTTGGCACTTTATTTAGAAAAGAAGTTGTCATGTCCTTAATGAAATACCCTTTCTATGTTTGCAACTATGTAAAACAACTCTACCACGCTCTAACCGCATTCAACTGCAACCGACAGATCGTCATTAAAATATCACACCCACCAACGACGTCACCACGTGACAATCGGGTGCGCAAGCCGTGCAAAACATCACAATGCCCCAAACCAGAGTTCCACCAGCGTTCAGCAACTTCCGGCACCGCACAGCACACTCAGTGCACACAAATATAGGTTGGACATTTCCGGCCCTGCCAGCAGTATATGCATACCTACATCCGAAGTGTAAATTGTCACTCCCCCTCTCGACACAGTGTTCCTCTACCACTTCCACCCAACGAAGCACTTCAAAACGACTGCTTTGACTGATTTTCAATGTGCTCATCATCCGATAGAGTGGTTTTCCTCACAACTGAACCACAGCAAAATCACGGCCGAGGGTTAAACAATGATAATTCTAATCCACCACCGGCATGAGCACCACCCCATCCCATCCCATCGCACTATCGTCAATATCGTGTCCTTAACCCTTTTCTTTTACTTCGCTCCTTGTGTCCATCTCGACGAAATTTCCCAAAAAAAAAAAACAAAATCTCTGCGCCCCCAGCTCGAGCGTAAGCATATCTGAATAGACCAGAGTAGAACACCCAAAAAAACCTCACAACTGTCCTTTCACGGATGAACTGTCACATCCACATTCTATGTCATGCTCATTGGACATCGCTGCGCGTCGTTGCTGTGCGCAAAAACGAAGCATCTCACAGAGCTCGTAGTCGTATTCGTATACTCACAGTCACCTCACAGCAACTGCTCGGCCTGCTCGGTGTTTTGAGGGTTGAACGTTGAAAACGTTCTATCTACACTTTGAGGTTTACGTTTTTGATCGAGTGCAGAGGTTGTGTCATTCGCAGTTCGTCGTTCGTTGAACTCAAACCATTCTCGAGCACACGGAGTGATAGATACTTTTTCCTAGTCTCCTAGTCGCCTGTGTCTTCGAAATTTCATATTCAAACAGTAACAACAACAACAAATTTTCTATAGTGATACACAAATATTTCCCATCAGCGTCGTGATAATATGGAAAAGCAATTTCCGGACCAAAACGAAAGACAACCCCGGGTGAGGCGGTTCATCGCTGGCACAGCATTTTTACTCTACTATAGTCGATTTACAAACGGTGATTAGATAATTACGTTTATTCGCAGATAATTCGATTTCGTGATGTGAACACTCGGTGTTTTTCCATCGAGCTTATTCGCGTTCGAATGTAATTTTTGTGATATTTCGTTGGCACGTAATGCAATATTGTATACTGTGCGACATTTTTGTACGTGGATACTGTTTTTTTTTTTTTTTTTTGCGGCGTTGCCCTCTTCTAAGGGATACTTTGGCGGTGGCTGGTGGGTGAGTGTGGTTTCTTGTTTATCTTGAACTCGTGGTGGGTTATTAACTTGGCTTTGGTGGCAGAACCAGAAGGCAGATGGAATTTGCGGCAAACAATCGAGGTGAGTGCGCGAAAAGTGTTATAAGAGGTCCTTTAACATACGGCAGTTAGCAGTGAAATTTTATTGTGACTGTCCCAATTTATCAGTAAAATTTAAGGTGTGTGCCAACATACGTTTGCCGCTGAATCATCATTTCCATATGGTTCGACGATTCTGGCACTCATTACTAAAACACACGCGGCACCCTTGTACGAGTATACTTAGGTGGCTGCAATTACAGTACTGTGTTCGGTCGGTCAAGGTTGAGTTGTTCAATCAGATTTTGATGTGACTTTTGTGAAATTCCGTGACGGACAGAGAAAGACAAATTGCACTATGGTTTTAAGTTTCCATTGAAAGTCGGTCAAAAATGTGCTTAGCGCGGTAACCCCCTAAACAATGAAGCCGGAGTTATTGCAAAATTGTTCTTTTCCGCCTTAAAAGCCGAAGACTATGTAATTTGAATATGTTTTTGAATAGTTTTTGGCTTAGATGTGTATTCAATCTGCAAATTCATTATTAACAAGACAACTCAAGTGGAATATAAACTTGGATGGATGGAATGGATAAAATTCTGATTAGAATACTTGAAAACTTGAAAGCAGATGGAAAACAAAAAAAATTTGGGCAAAATTTTGTACCTCCACGTTTGACAAAAGCCTTTGAAACTAATCAAAGTCTCGTCTGTCTCATACGTCAGAGTCGTTCAAAAATTTGGTTCAGATTTTCCAATCAATTTCATGCTCAAATTTGTTGTGGTTACAAATTTGGTCAAAGTGAATTGGCCTAATGCGCTTATAAACGATCTATAAACAAAAACTATTCAAACAGAGTTTTCCTCCAAACTACATAGAGCAACTTTGCCCGTGGTTATGGTGACCATTTTTTCAATCACATAAAAGCGGTCACCTTTTTTTAAGTATAAATCGAAATGATGAAAGTACATTTTACTATAAAAATGTGTATGTTTGATAAAAGGAATTGACTTGGAAAACAATACATCAAGATTACCATCTAGCTCCAGTTTTGTAAGAATTGAGAATTTACTTTCTCAATTACTGCAAATATTGCATGTTTTCATATTTCTTAGGGGAAAAAGAGGACATTTGGAGGTCAGTTTAATAAAAAGAGGACAAAAACAATTTTATTTGAGTAAAAAAAATCATAGAGGACATAGTAGCGAAAAAGATGAGTGCACTCTCAAAAACAGCACGAATGGTCACCGTACTCATGGTGCCAAATTGTTGTTTATTTTAAATACCTATTTATATATTTTTGACATGGATCGTCTTATGACTAAATTGTATCATTGGACCTTTTAATTTCAAATTGAATCCTTGAGGATCTTTGTAAATTGTGTGACTTGCGAGCAGCGATACCACCTTACTTCAGTTTTGGAAAAATCTGAACCCTATTTCGCACTATATTATTATACCTACTTCACTTGTTATTTAATCCGCTTCAGTTTTAAAAAAAGAAAAAAACTTAAACATACTTAAAAACCAAAATAAAAATAAAAAAATGTTTTACACTCTTTCATGTAAGACCAGATTCGCATTTCAAAAGAATAAATTGCTTCCAACTTCACTTCAAACACAAAATTTATTAAAATTTTCTGAGGTTTATTATTGTTTTCCTTTTCATTTTCTGTCAAAGAGGTGATACGTTTAGTTTGGTATTGGTTCCTGTGTGCTGTCTGTCTGTTCTGAAAGAATTGTCACAAGCGCCATGAAAACTATGATTTTGAAATCTACTTCCCTTTTCTTGAATCTACTTCACTTTTTGGGCCAAATGTACTTCACTTTTTATTTTTAAGGGGTAACGCTGTTTGTGACGCGTAATGGCCTAATTTTCAATTCATTGCTGTATACTGTCAGTACTCAGTAGGTACACTTATTCACAATCTATTCATTAACCGCTTCAACTCGAAGGTCGAAGCTCCATTTTAGAATCGCCGAAGACTATTGGCGGGGTGAAACTCGAGAACATTATAAAACTAAATTACCGCTGAGCCGATTTTTATTTATTCGCATTTTTCGGGCAAAACGGAACTATGCCTTTTGCAGATAGTTCTTCCTAATGGAAGATTACTTATTCCTTAATTGAATAAGTTTTCAATTCCGATCACTTTCAGTCGACTACAAAATCAGCATTACTCCAGGGTCCAATCTCGTTCCCAGAAAATACAATATTGTTCCATACCCGTGAACGCAGCCAGGAACTTATTGTCAGTCTGACAGTTTCCTGCTGTCAATTCTTTTTCCTCTTTTTACTAGGCATTCCAGATTATTAAATAACGAGGAAAAAACGTGGCTACAAAAGAAGAGGTTAACTTGGCGTTTTCATTTAATCGGTTCTTTATAATTCTTTTCGGCATTTTATTTCATCGAGAATCACCGAATTAAGCGAGAGCCTAATAAAGACCTATCTTCTATGTTTTTCCACTGTCCCTGTCCCTGATGGTCTTGCAAATCTTTGGCAAATATCTAAGATTATTTATAAAATAGTAATACCTTTTCATTCCTCCACAAAAAGCTAGACCTTAGGACCTCTTTGCATCAACTACTGTATCCTTTACAAGTTGTCTTAAATTTTTAGTGACTTAATAACTTTTATTTATGTACGTTAGTCAACTTATATCATTTTGTATCTCGTCCTTTAATATTTACCTCAACGTATTATTGACAAACCATATATAATGTCACATCTTTAACTCAAAAGAATAAAACCTTTCTCGCAATATCGTAAATCGCACAGAAATTCGCTAGTTTCTATATTTCGCTTTTGGTCCTTCGAGCGGAATAAAACCTTGTACTATTTAAAGCTTATGACAGCAGTCATTCTATAGCGAAGTAAACTGCAAAAGCAGTAATAAATGTAATTCTGAGTTTTTTCAAAAAGTGCGCCAGTGCCAAGCGTATGTATGCTTAACATAAAAACTCGAAGAGGGAAACTGGGCCACGCACCAGTATTTCTATCTTACAATATATACAGATTTCGAAAACAGCTTTAAAGAATATGGAAATGTTCTTCTATTCTTTTCAAGATAGTGCTGTCAAACAATACTGAACGTAAATGTCCAAGAACGGCGATAATTTCAAAAAATAAAATGATAGACTGCAAAGAAAAATGCTTGAGTGTATGAAGCGACAAGAAATATGCTAAACAAAATGTGTTTTTAGGGTTCCGTAGCCAAATGGCAATAATCGGAACTCTATTAGATTTGTCATGTCTGTCCGTCCGTATGTCGCAGCCACTTTTCTCCGAAACTATAAGAACTATACCGTCCGTTGAAACTTGGTAAGAAGATGTATTCTGTGAACCGCATTAAGATTTTACCAAAAAATAAAATAAAAACAGTAAATTTTGGGGGTCCCCATACATAGAACTGAAACTCAAACATTTTTTTTCATCAAACCCATACGTGTGGGGTATCTATTGATAGGTCTTCAAAAATGAAATTTAGGTTCCCAATATCATTTTTTTCTAAAGTGAATAGTTTGCGCAAGAGACACTTCCAAAGTGGTAAAATGTTGGTCCCCACTTTTTTTTGTAGAAAAAATATTAATATTCATGGTAAATGTGTATTTCCTGCCTTTTATGAAGTAAAACTCTCTCTTTAGTGAGGAATTCCGTGCCTATAAATAACTCAGAAAATCAAAATAATAACAAACAAAAAACATGTTTTTGAAACAGCGAATTTTATTTTTTAATAAACATTAAACTGTCTTCAGAAAAAAAAGAAACAAAAAAATATCAACATACCTATGTTAGAAATATTTACGATAATCAAAAATAAAAATTACACTTTCAATTCGAGGAGTCTCACTATACACTGGTTGTATTTTACGAATGACCCGAATTCCATTCCATTCCGAGTTACAAAATGATAAAAAATCGTACAAAAAATTTCAAAAAATACTAAAAAAGCATTTGACATTTTTCTTTTCAAACGCTTTCAAGTCTTCGAAAATACTAGATCTAGCATTAAAAATGCCACAATCACTTTTCACTGTTCCTAACTAGAATTTCGTGATATACGTATGCTTTTAGGACATCTGGTGCAATGAAATCCTGCCTTTTAAATGGGGATTTATTTGACAGTTTTTGACCTACACCATCCTGTTGGAAAACTGAGTTTAATCCAGGTTTATATACTTCTTGTCGACAAATGCATTATTTTTGCTTCCTTTGGCTTTCCAACTTTGATTTGGTTATCGAATAACGCACCTCAAAGCAGTGAAATATTTTTAACCTCCATCTTCGTTCATTTAAAACAATTTTATATGAAAAACTTCGCCAATTGTTGGTAAAATTTAACGTAGGCGTATTTATCTGTACTGCAGAATACTTTTATGTGTAGAGCGTCAATATTTACAGTCGCATGGTATCCTTTCACCCTTAAAAAATGTTGATTAACAAACGCTAAACAAACCGCACTTCTATAACGTCAATGATATTTTTCTGTGTTTTTGTTTTTTACCAGATAAATATAAATATATAAATGGTTTTCATATGAAAAAAATCGTTTGCCCTGCATTACCGAGTAAAGAGTGTAGATGGTCAATATGCAGTATTTCGTCACTCACCAGTTCACACGCAGTCATGGTCTATTGACTGACTGTTCATGTTGTATTTTTGCTGAAGTTTATTGACGGCGACGACGTTTGAATCTAAAAATAATGGTACGAAAAATGAATCACAGTATTCGCCTCAAGTAATAATTACCTAAAAGGTGTATCGAAATGTTCGCAAGCATTTAAACATTGTCCACTATACGGTTTGTCAAAAAAGACTTGAATTCGCATTCACCATTTGTCGCTTTTAAACAGAACAACTGGGTTCAAAACTCCTAATTCGTAAGGTTTTCTATCCAATTTATTCGGTAAATAACCAGTTGTAACCATTTGGTTGAATCAGTTCTCCACCTAGCCCACGACCGGCAATATCGTTTCCTGTAAAAATTTAAACAGACTTAAACTTAATGAGAAAAGCATTCAAATTAAATGTCAAAAAAAAATGTTTTCGTCCTCGCATCGATTTGATGTTACAAACTCCAATTCGCCTTTCAGATACCCACTAAAGGTGTAAAATCTCCGCCTGAATGGCAGTGGGAAGTGGGGCTCTAAGCCCATGCCTACGTGCTCATCTTCTATTCCAAATAAGGCACACCAACTCATCCGGCAATGCCTGCGAACATTTTAATTTCCTCCATAAATTCAGTCGACACCTACTCTCTGGCATCACTTCGGAACAATATAACCCCCTCCAGCCTATAGTTGGCAACACTCTTATCTCTGTTGTGCTATCGCAAATATTCCAATACTGAGGTAAAAACTTTTTTTTTTTTTTTTTCGAAACAAAAAACAATCCTCGCCATAGCAAAGAGAGCTCCTTGAAACGATGAAATTAATAGAAAACATCCCAAAGTGTGCAGGCGGCTAAAACGTAACACACACAACACCAAATGGCGCACCGAAGATAGGCACACACATCCTGCATCCTGAGAGACGACACCTATCGGAAGTGTCGCTTTCGCCGACACCAGGCGTTTCACATTCACACCATACCTCGTCGGCACCGCCTATTGTATACACAAACACAATTCTATAAAACGGATGAAATGCTTTTCCGCTCTTCCAACTTGCACTGGTGCAGCACTCCTTCACCACTTGTATCTGATTGTTTATTCGGCTGTCATCGCGGCGAACACTATAGCTCTCTACCACGCGTCTCGTTATCCTTGCCTCATATTACTATAATATCCTTGATATCGATGGCAGAAACAATAAATTCCTCCTTGCACTTCCTTGATAGACAGCAGGCGGGACGCGATGGTGGCGGCGGCAGCAGCACCAGCCCCAGCAAGCAACCCACCATTCATCAGAATGACATGTGTGTGCGCTGATAGTGAGTGCTCCGTTTGAATTTAATTCAAACTTTAAGTGAATTACCCATGTGAGTTATGTCCTCAAATATGTGCAGCTGTGCTATTGTTGTATATATAAGGAGTACTCGTCCTGGGTGCAGTTTTAAATAAATTTTCGTCTCGTCAGAGATGGGTGTGTTGTGTTCGAGTTATGACTGAAGGCTAATTTAAGCTCTGAGTACATTTTCGTGCCCGCAAATTGGCCTTTTACGAGTTTGTTTATGCCAAAGCAAACAGACGGTATGCCACAAACTTTTAAGCATACACATCCCCACTCCGGCCACGTATAGGACACAACAGCGTTACACAACACAAAGTCACTTTGCGGGATCATAACTCAATTGGCTTGCTCTATGAAATTAGAGTTTCTAATGCACATACACTTGTACGGTGTGGAGTATCCTTTTGCGAACAACTATACATGCATGCGTCATGTCAACATCGATAGAGACGGATGATGGCTTCGGCTTGTGCTGGCTGGTGCCATTCCAATTCACTTAGCTGAGGTGAGATTTTAATTCAATTAAAACAACTTTAGCTCTCGGTGCGGGAAAGCCTATTCCACAGACCGGTCTAGTGTTTTTGTCATCATTAAGTCGGTAGGACGAAACCTCGTTGTCGTTGTTAATGCAATTACAAGTGAAGTTATTTTGGTATCACCGCATATCACAGCAACTCGAATTCGATTAGGATGCAGTTAAACTTGATTCACAGAATGGCCTGGCAGCATTAATGGATCGAGGGTCTGTCAAAGCCGGCCGCGGTTTGCCTTTGGAGGTGCTGAAAGTGAAGTTGCGGGTTTTTTTAATGCCTCCTGCAGTAGAATGTGGTTAAAAGTAGTTTTTGTCCTGCCTTTCGGTGTACTTTCTTCAATTCGAATGAGGGTTGTCGCCGACTGGGTTACAAACGGTTGCATTTTTAATAGGATGTCTGTTTTACCACTTGGCTTCTCCTGACCTCAACCTTACTGCCTCCCAACTTTAGATTGGAGTTCTTATTTTGATTGTTTATTTTTAGTGTTTGAATAAAAGTGGAAGCAACAGCGGTTTACTAGAGTCGGTCTTCGCTGGATTCTGTTAAAATCGTGACTGATCAATAAGACTGCTTTTGCAGTTTCTAGGCAAAGTGTTTCAAAACCAACAAATGTGTAGTGTAAATTAATTTGTAGAGTAAATATTCTCAAAGCTCGGTGGAGATACTGAAATGTCTTGTCATAGAAATAAATCTATATACATCTTACGCCAATATTTGGAGCAAATATTTTGAAGGACGCCTGAATTAAGAAGCTTTCAAGCAATTACACTCTTGGATGTTTTTAAAAGGCTTGGGAAAATAAAACTTAACTGTTTTTGGGGGTTCAACCATCTGTCACTAAACGCGATTTACGTAGCAGGTAATGAAAAAAAGGGCATCACAATGGGTCCACGAGGACCTACGTGTGGTATTGCAGCGTTCATACGGCTCCTCCTATACCCGTTTACCTAACCTAACCTAGAGAAAAGTCTTAACCATGGTCGACTCATCCGATTTGCGATCTTCTACAATCTTCCTTGCCAGCTTAAACTATCACTTACTAAAGTTAAAGGAATTGTAAAATGTGCCTTCTAAATCGATTTGTTTGCACAACTTCATGCGGCGTTGTGTTTTAGGCCCTTGGTCGTAGCTATTGTTAACCAATCTTTTTGGACTATTGTTCAATTCGATTCGGGGGCCTCCGGCGTAAACTACTGGCTTAGTTCGTCTATGCAATTTACATTTCCGCGTTTAAATTACAAGACTCTTTAACAGTTTGTCAATATATAAACATCTATCCTTTTGTGAGTATTTTTCACTTACCACTCACAGATGAATCAAATGTCTTTCTAAAGAACCTTATATGCTATGCGACACTCAGCAGACTTTAGCAGGAGTTTGTGCAGTGCAAACAAATCTGTTGAATGGGGTCTCAAACTTGGACCCCTCGGTTCGCAGTTCATCCGAGCATCAACCAACAGCTGCTATTATAGGACATGCTCAGAATTTGGTCTGGAGCTATAGGGACCAGGAGTAAGTTTAGATCGTGCCACCTTGCGTAAGACTCACGGCGGAGGTCTTCCCTGAAGACTTGGGCGAGCTGTTTGTCACTGACATTGGCGGTGTCAGAAAATCCTTACAGAATCTGAATTTCTTCATTGAACAACAATCTCCAACGTCTTCAAGATCGACAACTTAGTACGGCTACGCACCCCATATAAATTTTTGATATGAGCAATAAGCGCTGATTGATTCAATCACCAGTGTCGCGCTGGACCAGTACAACAGTGTCGCGGCGGACCAGTATAACTCTTTTTACGGATGTTGGAGTTTATAATATCTCCTGGCTCTATCGGAAGCACCAACTCGTTCCTAAGCCGGACAGTAACTTGATGGGATTTGTCTCTTTGCATCGTGTCTCGGTCTTACTCTAACAGGCGACTCACAATGGGCCTTATAGTTCTTCAAATGAACGGGTTGGATTTTTAATCCATCACACTTAATTCCACAGTGACATGCGTCACTTCGTCCAGTCTTTTGACCGCTGGTCCTACTATGATAGTCTTCAAACGGAAATTTGTTATTTTGGTTTTTGCTTCCCTACCCAGTGTTCTAAATAAGTAAACATTGATTAAGAACTGTTCTTAAGGTACAAATCTAGTACCTAAATTTGGTGGTCATCGCTTAGAGCCCAACCACCACTTACGATTTTAATCCTTTTTTACTCCCCTGGGCTTGATATTCAAATTATCCCATACAACTGATCCTTGTGAGAAACTTTTGGGTTACCACGCATCTGTTCTTAGAGAGACATTTTACTTGGCCGCTTCAGTTACACAGTTGGACCCTGATGTTCGAGTTTTCCATTCGAGTCGATCAAACATTTGCATGAGCCGGGGGATCGATCCACTTTTTAAAACAGTTAAAACTGATTCACAAATAAGCACGGGTATGTCCACTATTTCTCTTGGTGCGCTCAAAATCCGAAAAGTCTATATTTATTCATTCGCATATGAGCCCACATTTTCCACAACAAACATGTAATATTTACCCCCAAAAGCTCGCCCCACCCTTGCTCTGGTTATTAAGCTCAAACATAATTTCCTCTGTGTAACTGCATCAGTACCACAAAATAACCACCAGCACTATCAACATCGTAGGCACTTACCAATTCATTTCCATAAACAAACTAGCCCGCCGCCCAAACTCTCGCACACACTCACACACACGTCGTCCTACAAACAAAAATAATTTATGTACAATTCCCATAAAATTAAAACCGCACTAAAACCAAAAGTTAATATTTGTCTTCAACATGTAAGCCACAATTAATTTGGTTGGCATCTCACCTCGCATCGTGCATGCACAGGACATGCAGCCAAACACACCGATGGATCTGTAAACCGAAAAGTGGTGGCAAAGGGTGCCTCTGTTTGTAGGAGTTTCCTGTTGTTTGTGTGTACAGGATATTCCTGTCATTTACTTGGAGACCACCATCATCATGGGTATACCGCACGAAAAGAATTGGAAAAGTTTCGACTTTTGAATGGGACGCGTCCTAATGTTGCCCACCATCGAAATGTCCTTGTCAATTTAACCGCTGGCTATTTTAGAAAACTATAACTGAAGAGGAAGTTTGTTGTAAAGTCGTCTGCTCTCCACAAACAAATGAAACTACTACTACAGCCGAATTTGTTCGGGACTTATAGCTTACTGTGAGAAGAGGTTAGGTTTTTTTTTGGGTGGCCTTTTGAAATTGGAAAATTGGCATCCTTTGAGTGTGTTCTTTGAAAGGGGCTTTGAGTATGCTAGCACACTCTTACTTTTTCTACTTATTTTCAATTTGAGAGATAAAAACAATTACTCCTTCCCGCATCGAAGAAAAGAAAGGACACCCTTGCGCACTGTGCAGTGTTACAAAAAGCGAAAAACACATACAAACTAAACAAAACTTGGACACACACAATCTGCTATTGCTGCACGAAAGCCAGCGGCGGCCAGGTGACCAAATGAATTTACCCAGGATAAAAGGATAAAGTAGCGAAATACTGTCTCATTTGATCAAAGTTAATTCATCTGGTGCGGAGCAAGTTGGAGGTGGATATAGAGAAGTACATATAAACAGGAAGTGGTTCACAATTTTTTTTTTCTTGTCCTTTTTTTGTCGTCTCAATTGTGTTCGTTTATACAATTTATTTGGTTTTTTTCTGTTCTCCTTCAGTCAGGGACATGAAAAAGGAAGACATGATATTTAATTCAATTGGACGACAGTAGACGAGGAGTTGTACAGGATTTTTTTCTCCCCGCGAGTGGGGGGGGCGGCATACATCATGTGGTCTGGGCGGGATGTGATGCAGTTTTTAATGTGTTTTTTTGTTTAGAATCCTTTATGGTCCTTTAACTGAATTTATCTTATAATTAACATGTAAATCCCTGAAAAAGTACGGAGTAGTTTCAGAGGGCATCGAAATTAAGTGAAGAAGGGTTCCACAGGGCTAAGGGGTTGAGCCAATACATTTTTTTTTTTTTTTTTTTTTTCATTATTCACTGATCGTGGTTAGGGTTATTCCTCGCAATACTAATGGGCTGCACTAGTGGGTGGAGGATTGAAAGGAGGGATAGAGTGGAGATTGTGGGGGACATTGAGTTTAACCAATTGGTAGTTGAAATGAAAAGGAATAATCACCACCAGGTTATTTTAAGCGATCGCTTGAGCCTCTTTTTTAATTTATTTTTGAAAAAGGGAGGTGTACACTGTACAAGAAGCGCTGCGAAATGGTAGGTAGTGTCTTTTCTGCACTTAAATTGATATATGTTGCAGGAAGTTAAATTTGCTTGTCCTGTAGCCAAATGAGACTTGTTGCCCATAAAATCTGAACGCCCTTGGAGGTGCAGTAGCCTAAGATCGAAATAAAAGTCGTTATAAATCCTATACAAAATTTAACGCCTTCTTTCTTAGCCGTTCTTGTTAATATTATCGCTCCTTTAGCTTTAGAAAATTGTTGTCTTTAAACTTAGTTTCATCACGAAGCCGAAGTTCTCCAAGCTGCGAAATGGAATTATTGGATATCTTCGTCTTAAGTTGAGCAAACAAGACCTCAAGTTCACATTGGACTGTGCGTAAGTCTGTGGACAGACTTATCTTTTAATGACAGCAGTGAAATAGGGAACTCTTTCACAAGTTGTTTCCGTTTTCTGTTTATTAAGGTTTCACCCAATTTGAATGAGAATTCGCATTTTTGGATCTAAAACTGGTCGTGGTTAGAGCCAATGAATTTCCTTTACGTTTATTGCTAATATTGTACAAAAGCTTCTCTTAAATTTCTTCAACAAAAGTCCACCCACTGGTCAATCAATTCCAAGAGCAATAGGAAGGGCCCCTAGTCCGAAATGGCCTTTGTTAGTAAAGGGTACCTACTCACTCTATATACAATAGCCTAGAACATTTTAAAAACTATAGACTCTCCATAAATCTCAAATAAATTACAGTAGTTAAATAGACAAATGTTCTTCCAAGGCTGTAGCATTTTTTGTCGCAATTTTTAAGACTAAGGACGCTGTTATTCCAGCATGAATTGGCCGTAAGCCCTGGCAGCTAGTGCTTTAAAAAACTTACTTACTAATTAATAAAATTATAACAATAATAATTCCAGCATTGCCGTTTGGCTCCTCTTTGAGCCTCAAGACCCTTGGCCCCCACTTTCTTAAAAATGAACAAAATGGCCCCTTTTTCAGTTTAAGTAAGATTTTTATTCTTTTTCGAACGAAAAAGAATGCAAACATACATATGAAAAGAAGTGTTTCGTAATTTTTTTTTTTCTTTTTTGCTACTATAGTATTTTGTGTAAGGGCCCATTTTTTCGGCTCGTGTTTCTTTTAGACAAATCAACATGGCAAAAGTTACACTATTGATCAGCACGTTCAAATATAAGACTTGTTTATAAAAATAAGTGTTCGAAAGCGCATACCGCATACGTTGATCGAGTTGCGCCCATTTTATGGTAGATACGGTAACCCTTCAAAATCGACTCTCCCACTTTTGATGGCTAAATACGAGACAACAGGTTTGGTGAATAATCAGAAAAAAATTGAACAAGTCGGATTCGTGTCACCGTGATAATTATTGAATTTATATAATGACCTGTTTTATTCCACTTCAACTTCGACCCGTCCTTATTGAAAAAGCATTTAAATTGTGTCAGAAAATTTAATTTTAAGGATTCTTAAGAGTTCGTTCGCAGAAAATATAACAAAAAATCGAACACGAACCTAAACTTATTCG
This sequence comes from Cheilosia urbana, assembly GCA_946477585.1. Lineage (NCBI taxonomy): Eukaryota > Metazoa > Arthropoda > Insecta > Diptera > Syrphidae > Cheilosia > Cheilosia urbana. The sequence goes on along the minus strand of OX297854.1, from coordinate 7,605,953 downwards.
AAAAAAAATTTGTCAAGCAATTTTCTACATATAGAAATGTCAAGGCAATGAAAATAGCTAAATCCGAAATTAAAAATAGCAGTACAATTTATCTTTGGGGAGTACGAGAGTACGACCGACGAAAAAGGAGTATAATACTATTATTGTAATACTTTCGGCTGTGCTGGACCAAACGTTTCCTTGTGCCCCTAAAAATATTGGTCACCTTAATTGATAGCGATTTGTTACCATGATCTTAACATGTGTCTATCTTTGATCAGTATACCCAAACAAATTGTGTTCTTTAGTCTTCGCGCCTCATATTTTGCTTAGAAACACATCTACGTTGAACCATTGTATATAGAGGCTCTCTATACCTATACAATGGTTGAACCTTTGAATGTCGGTTAAATAAATGCGAGGTGACTAAGAACTATGTTGATGACAGAAGTTACAACATTTTTGTACCGATATTTATACAACTTATACCTGAAGTTTGAAACAATCTGGGAAGACACAGAAAATGTGTTGTGGCTATATTTTTTCCAAGTGGGTGTCCTAAACGCTGGTTAGCGTTTCCCAAGTTCGTAATGGCCCTAGTTTTAAACGTTTTCTGAAATGTCTCATAATACGCAGACTCTTTGAATACACCTTATAAAGGGTTTTCCAATAAGAGGTGTTATTGTGAATAACCCGCTATTTCGGTAGCTTCCACTTTCAAAGCTTTTATTTTTTGATATTTGACAAGTAGAAACTACGCCATTAAAATGGAACGACACGCGCTTCAACAACGCATTAAGAGTAGACATTTTTCTTTGAATACCAAAATAACACCTCTTATAGAAAAACCCTTTATTATGCTACAAACACCCACGGAAGTATGACAGCTCATAAATCTAGGGCTAGGTAAAGCTTCTGGGAGATGCATAAATGACAAACAGATAAGCAGATTTCTTGCATTCAATTTTGAATAACAGAAGAAGATGTCATATTAAAAATGGCTTTCCCAACATCACCCCTTGCATCAATTATCTGGCAACTACATTTCTTTACTTAACAGACATTTTGGGAATCTATGTGCAGTCCGATTCTGAAGTCGCTATGCCTTAAAACGCCTTACTAAAAAAATTGTTTAGCCTTCAGTTTAAACATACCATTGGTCACAAAAGGTGAATTGACAAGATAAGTGTTACATTTTTAAGTTTGCAAAATTGAAGGCTAAAAAATATTTGGCCAGAGATTGTGGAATCCTATTGCCACTCTCAGTATTCTTTTAGTTTCCCATTATAACCGACATCTTGTAAAGTCCTCTACTAACTTAATTAAATATACATAAAATATTAACAACCACCTCTAGTAAGGCCTGCAATCTGGGCAAATTTGTTCACTTAACTGGGTAAGTCCATGTAAGTAAGTGGTACTTTAATTTACCAAAAGCATGGCTTCAAAAATGAGATTATTTTGCCACAAAATATTCCATCGCCCGAAGAGACTGTACACATTTAAGGATCATATGAAATTTTAGACTTTCGCTCGCTCCTCTTTTTTTTCGCTGCTGCCCCTAACCACCGACCTGGCGGTCGTACTCGTCCATATAGACGAGTAAGTGCACTCTGTATATCCCGAAATGAGAGCTGAAATGTGGAAACCCCAATACTTGGTAAAAGTCAAGTGTTGTGTACTCTACCGGAAGCTCTCTGCATATGGTATCCTCGGTTCTCTTCGCATCTGATGCACACCGAAAAACTTACCTAACGAAGTTGTCCAGAAAATTGCTTGGCCAAAGCCCTGTGGCAAAACCTACTACATTCTGCAATTTAGGCATCTGCTATGCAAGAGGATATACCATGTCCTGTGTATTTTGGAATATTGCAGTGGAATTTTCACCTATACGGAGCATCCGCATGCGGAATCCTTTGAATGCCGATTATTTTGCACACACAAATGGTTGTGTGCGCTGCGTGGGATTCTTGTTTTTGGCTCTTGTAACACTTCTTCCTCGGATGCAATCTGGATGAACAAGAGTGTCGTTCGATGGTTTGCTGTTTTCGGTCTTGCTTAAGAGGATGTCGGAGCTGTTGTAATAATCGTCTTGATACAAGATAATCGGATTGATGGTGTTCGAAAATGAAATCAAAAAGAAGAAAATTGAATCAAATGCCAAACTGATTTAATCAGGAGCTAGGATGGCATCAGGACCGAATCGACACTGGGGTGTTCCTGGGGGTTGGATTAGTTTGATGGAAAAATTCAACTGTACGTAGTAAGCTCTTACTAAGTCGGGTTCTTGGTTAGATGTTTATTGGCAACAGAAACGTACCTTCGCAGGATTGAATTTTGAACAGAAAAGATTTTATACGACGAAGAAATTACAGCTTTGGGGAAAGAATGTAATCAGCGGTTGGTGTAAAAAGTTCCACCTTATATTCACCAAAAAACAAAATGGCTACCAAAACTGTTTCCTGTGGTTTTCTTAAATAAGTCAGTGCCATAATCAGATTCGTATAAAGAAACTCTTAACTTGAAAAAAAAAAAAAACACCATAGTGATTAGAGGCCAGGGGCAGCCTCCATAAAGCTTGGAAAATGCGAAACTACCAATCGTATTTTGCTATTAGAGCCCTTTCTTGCAATTCGGGCTAGCTCTAATGAGTGCCCCGCGGTCTTGTCTGTGATGTATTGGAATCTCCTTCGATATTGCGTCTGCGGTCGCATTGGTTATAACTTATAACTTTCCATATATCAGATTAACTTCGCTGTGTCGAACTACTCGAATACGACCTCAGTAGGATTCATGCCTTCTTTTGGCTTGCTATTGGGTCTCGCCGCGATTCGCCATAAATTTTCTAAGCGCTATGTTGATCTATCCGTAGTTTTTTCAACTTGAACTTGGTCTCCCGCCAATACGTGCGGGTAAGCTTTGTTTGTACTTAACATCACTTTTAAGTACTTCACTGTCTTTGGCAAAGGGTTAGTACCGTCTCCAACGATTTCAACCTAAATCTTTATTTAAGCTTGAGTAGGTAAGGCTTACATCGCTATATACTCAGTTTTTCGCTAACAAAATCTAAAAACGGTAATTTCGAAATTCAGATACATGTATCTCGAAAACGGTCCATACGATTGTAACAAAAAACCCATTTTTAAGATAATGTGGTCATTTCTAACTTAATAGAAAATTCAGTTCTTCCCTATATTATCGTTCAATGGATTTTTGAAAAAAAAGAATCCTTTAGGGATTGTTTCCTTGTTTATCCGAAAACGGCATTAACGATTTTGACTAAATACATAGGTACTTAAGGTAAAAATGAAGTTTCGAAAATTATTGCGTCCTTCAATTTCAATTCGAATCACCGAAAACGCTAATCTTAAAAACTGTTCATATCTCGAAAACACCATTTTCGAGTTTTATAAAACTTAAAAAAACTAAGTAAAGCGTACATCCCGAATAGTATCTATTACTCAGTTTTCAGCTTAGTGGCTTGCTACTCTTTTGTCTACATAATTTTACAAAAACGACTCTACCGATCTTAACCAAAATTCCTGTTGAAGATAATACAGGGTGGGCCAAATACAAGTTTCTTTTAAAAACATGCAATAAAATTAACAAAAAAATTTTTTTAGTAAGAGCAAACATTCCCATTAATTATGGAACACACCGTCGTTCCAATGGCTGTTTCGAATGGCTTCGCAGTAGCGCATTCTGTCACACCAGTAATGTTCCAAGACCTTGGTGATGGTTTCGGGCTGTAGCTCATGGATTGATTCGATGATTGTTAGCATATCATCGGTCCTTCATGGCTCCCCACAAAAAAAAATCCAAAGGGTTCAAATCGCAGCTCCGAGGCAGCCATTTGACATCGCTATTTTCGAACAGAAACTGAATATGTAAGCAAATAAATAAATAAGAAGTTGTGGCAACAGGTCTGGAGGGTCCCTAGGCCTAACTTCTCAAAACCATTCATTTTGTGTGACTTTTTCATTTTTTGGAACGAATGGAAGGGATCTACAATTTAATGCCGAATCCAAACGGGTAATTGAGAATCTCTTTCAGGACAGTTATACTCTCGGATGTTTGTCAGACGTTCGCGAGAGGTGGCGCAGTGGAAAAAACCCTAGTTGGAATTTGGGTTTTTGCGGGATTCGAACCTCGACCCCTCGCTTAGTAGTCCAACACACTAACCACTAAGCCACTGCGCCTACTGAATATTTACTTTAAAATAATTCCAACCAATTGGAGCTTCCACAATCAGAAACTCCCACTCGCAACCAAACCAAACTTTTGATGAACGAGAAAGTTTCGTTCGATCCAGTCGTCCACTTTATTTTTACTGTCAAGTAGAAGCGAGAAAACTTTTTTTGGCTAAAAAAACCTATTACAGACATTTTTCGTTCTTTTTTACAGTCATTTATTGTATAGTTTTTCCAGCGCGTCTCATCTTACTTCAAAAGGCGCTAGGCACTCTCTAAAAGTCTAAACTAAACAAGTCTCACTTAAATTTACTTTTTAGCACAAGTTGTTTGATTTTGTCATTGCCTAGATAGAAACCTCCACTTTGTAGACGGATCGGTAAATGTCCTGAAACAAAGTCCATAAGTCTTGGCTGTCTCTCCCCAAACCTTGCGAGGTACACCTTTCTATAGGGGAATACTTTTTCCCCCCATCAGTCGATCATTCTAGCTGAAGAAAAATCACATGTGCATGTATGGCGCCATTGTAAACATCCTCCCAATTGAAAGTATTTGCTTTTGTATCCGTCACTGTCGCAGTCGTAATCCCCCCCATTTGACCTCTTTCTCAGTCACCAGCAACGCAGTGTTTGACGAAAAATACGCAGAAAATCCCTATTTCACACTTTGACGACTTATCTGCACTCCGCCAGCAAGTGGATTCAATTTTTCATCAAAATGTCACATCTATCTCTGACTCCCTGTGGCACGCCCACAACTCGTTGTCCAAACCCGGTGAGTTTTTGTTTGCCTTCCTTATGTGCTTCGCTTCGATAGCATCGTCTCCACCATACGTCCACCCGTCCAACTATATGGTGTCTAAATATCAGCTTGGCAAACGCAAACACAAACAAGCAAACCAACCTGCCGACGCGTTGCACCATACGTTATACCAACTTTTACAGCCACCCCTTCCATTTGTCGACCCCTAGACACTAGACAAGGGCTTAAAACTTTAAACGGTGTAAATTACACTATGCAATGATTGTAATTGCCAGCAGGATACACATACGCAACCGTTGTAAAATCTCTGCAAGAGAGGGTCCTATCCCACGCCATCTACATGCAATATCCTTGGAGCGTACGTCCTGCGAAAACATTACGGATTAATGTGCTTCCGTTGGTGGCTCAATTTCACCTCTGCTACTGCGCCACCACCACCACCCCCAACAACAACACTATTGTCAACAGCAGGGCCAAAAATTCGCGAGCTTATCTATACACACGCAAACGAGTGTGTATGTCGGTGCGGGTGAGAGGGTCCTGTTTTTCCTTTTTTGACTGCCTGTCGTCATCTTGTTTGTCTGGATTATGTGACCCGAAATTTCGGCAAGAGAATTGCACCCACAGGGCAAAAGTTGAGCATAAAATATTCAACAGGACCCGGAGACGGGGATATTCCATGTTACTCGGTCGACTACGGAGGATTGATCGAGGGGGTGGAGTGGAAAAGGTAAACTGGATGAAAGTTCCATATTAGCACGTGCTAATGAGCAATTTTGTAAAGTGATAACATTTTATCCTCGTCGACAATTCATTTTTTTACCACCCTCGGCTGTTGGCGTGTATACACGGCACCCCTCTGTGAAAGGTTAGGGCTGACTTGACGTGGCTCTAGCTCGATAGCCTCCGGCGGTGTTCTGAAGTGATTTTCGTTCGTTTTCTTTTTTTTTCGATTTCGTTTCTCCTCATATTTGAATTTAGCTTTCATGATGATGTGATGCCGAATCGGGCGTGGGTGGTGAAAGAAGTATTTTATTTCTAAAAAAAATAGAAAAGAAGAAGTCACTGCTATTGGATCTCTTTTTTCGTCGAGGAGAACTCAATGTTGGGAGTCGAATTTCCATTTGACCTCATTATGCGATTAGACGTTGCGGACTTGTGATGATTATGACCGCTTTTCAGTATTTCTTCGGGGGACGTTTTGTGGTTTGGTATTGGTATGCCTATTCGAGGGGAGTTTTGTAAATGGAGAACATGGAAACCAAATTGCATAGAAATGGCGTCATTTAGTAAAACTGACAACGCCTGACTAACCGTTCCCCGTTTAAAGGTTCATACAAAGTGAGAGAATCGAGGGACGCACCCATCATTTGCTCTGCTGGATGGAAGGGTATTGTTTTTGAGTGTTCTGGTAAAACCTATTACTTCGTTTTGGTTATAAAATAAAGCTCAGCCTGATGTACAAGGTGATCCCATTATCCAACTTGGATACTAACTGTAGGAGTCCTTGGTGTCGATCGCTTTGACTCGAGACTTGGTCAAAAGAGCAGTAAACTTGATTTAGCCACTTCATCAGCTCGATATAGTGGTTTGATTAAAACGGAGCATGGACGTGGTATATCCTCACAAATATTGCCATAGAAGGAGTGTCTGTCAAGAGACACTTACAAATCTTCCACCGCATTAGACCTCATAAACAATGCAATTTAGGAAGCTTGCCTAATTGTGTCTTTAGTGGTTATTTCATCAAGCCTTGTCCATAGCTCAAAGGGTTTTTTTAATTACCAAGAATAGCTCGGTATTTTCATTTGCTAGGCTAAATCCATGGACTTGGATCCAGGTATAGGATCAGGTGCGTCCCATGACTTGGTTAAGTCATCTTTGAGCATCTTCGGTGCCCTATGCGGCCATTTTGTCACATTTTCGTCTGAGTAGTCTAGTTGGTTACGGCTAAGAGTTCCCAGTAATCCATCAAAGGATATATTGCAAAAGTCGGCTCCTAGGATTAACTAGACAATATCTCTGTCTTTTTTTAAATGGAGACTATTTTGCAATTGTCCTCGCAGAGTAGTCCCAACTACCTTAAACGGTATTCCTACTGTTGAGTGCGCTCTTCTGAACTCGGGTTATTTAGCAAAAAAGTTGTCTACTTGCGAAACTGCTTTCGACAATCGTGGCTTGAGCTCTAGGATTTTTCCAGTCAACTCAAAATATTTAAGGGCCATTGGTACGATAGGGTATATCTGAATCTGTAGTGTGAGTCTCCTTTGTCGTTTTTTTTTCAGTTCTGGTAAGGAAAACTACCCTTCCTGCAGGATGTGACTGTACCTACAGTGTACACGTTGTAACTAACAGCAAGTGTTAGTTCTTTGGGGCTTCTTCTTTATGTTCATCAGGCACCCAATTTGCGTTCTAAGTGTGTCCATGGATTGGATAGGATGGAACTTTGCGCAGTATGGTATGACGGCACGGTGGTGTTTTGAATATTCTCACAGAGAATAGTTGTGTCTTTTTGACTTGACGTGACAGAACCTCAGTTTCAAAATTTCAATAACAAAATTTTTCGTATACAATTGCAAAGCTCAAAAATCCGTTTTTAGTTTAAATTTAAGGGGTTACCGTGAAAAGTAACTCGTATTCGCTATTCGGACACAGATTGACAATTTCACCCAGCACAAGAATATATTTGGTATCTAATTATAAGATTACAGCATTCAAACTTTTAATAAGAAAATGGAAGCGTTCTTAAGGTAAGCGACCAAATTGATCAAAATTCAACTAAAATCTGTCTTTCTTTAACCAAGACTTCATTGACGCGGAAATATTAACGACCTTTTAAAGAACCATTCTTAAAACCTTTTCTCGTAACCTTTCTCTTCAGCTAAAATGTGAGCTAGAGTTTTAAATTTCAATGCAACTAAAATAATTTCGAGCACATATTTGTTCGCCTTTAAAAGTCGAAGCCCCAGGTTTATTTCGTAAGCCACAGACAGTGATGCCCATGGTGATCTTATATCTTATATATATAAATAGGCGAAGGAAAATAGTTAAAAACCACTTTCACTGCCTCAAACACAATATATTCGCTTGATTTTTTCTTTGTTGGGAAGACAGTGCAGGGATACAATGCTGTCTGTAATTTATTTTCCAATATGATGTGTATAAGTCATATCCTTACTACAGTAAAACTGTAACTTTTATTTCGGCTGTAAGGTGTATGTTCGGAATAGATTAAAAAAGTACTGCAGGAAATTGATTCCGGTTTTCACAGTTGCATTGAAAATTGTCGAGATTAGATTATAGGATATGCTTTACTATTATCCACTGTCCGGAAGCGGAAATCTAAGCTGATATCTAAAAAAAGTTGTAATTCTCGAATGCCATCCAGCTCTCAGCTTTGGAATGACTCATACAAATGAAATAGGATTTTTTTTTTATTATAAAGTTCAGTTATGTTTACAAAGATTTTAAGATATTATAGAACGTTATCCTGAAGTCGAACAATAAGCAATAAACTATAAATTTTACACAATTCAAAAAAGTAAAATGTTCGATTGAAGCTAGATCGTTGAATTTTCCCAGCGTTCAGTGGAGGAAATTTTGTGTGTATGTGCGAAGTGGAACTCTGGCGAAGCAAGGCGGACATGGGCTATCTAGTTTTATTTATACAATAGTAGAATTATAAAAATTAAATAAATTAAATAAATAAATCTTAAAAGTTGCTCAAAATTTTCAAAATAGGAGAATCAAAGTGACAAAATTTCTTATACAAACAGCTAGCTCTTCTTTCACTTTGGATAAAGCTCAGAGTTTCTCCAAGTCGTATAGTTTAAACAGGCTACATAACCAGCCTTAAATGCTTCGCCTTTTTATATCCAAAAATGTCCATCAATCCCATATGACTTAAAGTTTTATTGTACTTTTCCGTTAGATATATTTTGTATATATTCTTCTAGCATATTTTTCTTACACCTCCAAGAAAAGATTTATAAAATAAAGAAACTACACGTTGCAATATTACTTTAATGTAATAATTTAATTTTGGTCTGTGTTTCAACTTTTAATACAAGTATTTCGGGGAATAGTAGTTTTTTATAAGTGCATATATTTTTTATGGTGATTGTTACAATTTTAGTTATGAGAACAAACAAACTAAACCGGCACTGTTATAGAACTTTGAAAAAGAGTCTCAATCCCCCGATGCAGTTGTTATCTTTATAAAACCTCTCTTCGACCCTCCACAATCCTTTTAGCATGTGTGTCGGAAAATTTGTGTAATCAAGAGTAGCTCCTTTCGTAAAATACATCCCCTACACAAAAAAAAGTTATCTCCTTAAAAATGCATTGCACTAATATTTTTTACCAACCTTTGGAATGGGGCACAGTCCGTCTGGGGGAATAACTGGAAAATCTGTGTGATCCAGAAAAGTCGGTTCGATATACTTTTTATATGTTGTTTTGAAAAACGTGCACAGTGGTGTTTTCGGCACATTGTACGGTTGTGATATAAATTGACTGCTGCCTAAGGAACTATAAACTGTTGTGATTTCGCCCTTAATTTGGGAAAAAAATCTGAATTATATTTTCAAAAAGACTTTTCGAAGATTTACCAAAAAACTCTCATCCATATCGATGGAAATTGTAATGTTTCCATTGAAAGCGTAATTTCTACCATTCCTTGATATTTTGAGTTGAGAATAGTCCCAAAGTTGGTCAGGGTTGCCTTGAATAGATTTAATTCGTTCCAACACGATTTCGTAGTTCAATTCGCACTAAAAAGGAAAAATGTATCCCAAATATTTATTCTTAGGTTTTTTATTTGAATTTACCTCACAATCGGGAATGAGAAGCCAAATGGTAAGCGCATAAGCAAAGCGATAGATGTCAGGCTTCATTTTTGAAGCACGGAAGAGGGACTTATACTCGTCGCAGGGGATATTCTTCTGCTTTTATGATAAAAATTTGTTGATTCAATCGCAAATATCAATTGCATGCATCAGCTTTGGTCTTTGTGTATCTAATATTTATTAGGAGTGATTCAAATCAGATTGATTCACACATAATTATGTCAATTTATAATCGGCGTTGTTCATCTGCAGTGCACTCATAAAAGTTGCCTACAACCTCGTAGCGTGTCGGATTTTGACATGATCATGCAGATTTGAATCTGTGAAGATAATTTAAGCGACAAGTATTAGAAAAAGACGTATTTACTCTTGGGTCATTAGCTGGTAAATGTCCTCACTCGTTAAACTCATTCGTAACATGACTCTTGGTAATTTAACATTTTTCCATTTGTCACGAAATTATAAGGTAGACATTTATGCCCGGCACAACAGATCTTCTAGATGGACGTGCCTCTTCATCGCCTAGGCGAGTCTGAAGTTTAGACCTTAATGCGATAGGACGGACCAGTTTGCGAACAAATGCTTTAAGGTGAATAGGGTTCTTCTGACACCAGATGATAGTCAATTATTTTGGAGACGAAACTATCAATTTTTTTTAACAAATCATTGCCTTATACCCTTTGCACACCGCAGCGATAACCGTGTTATCGTCGAAAACTCAAGATTGCATTCACACCGAACAATACCTTAGATTTCGTTTGACGTTTCTATCAGTTGCTTACACATTTGGATCGCGTTAAATAACAAATAAAATTAATTCAGAGCATTTAAAAATAATATTAGCCCATCAATTAGTGTGGAAAGTGATTTTAAGTTGTGAGTTGTGACATTTTTCGGTTAGCTGCTCTGCTGAATGTTGCAAAGGTTGTGTTTGTTTCAACAACGCAACGATTGGAAGTCATTTTCGTGATGTTTTCGTGGAAAACGACTCTAAACGACTCGTTTTGAATACTGAAAAATGTATATAACTTCTATTATAAACTTCGATGGAGTTTTCGAGTGTTTTCGCGAAAACCAGGTTTTCGGCTCGGTGTGAGTGGCCTATTAGACTGGATTTTTGCCTTCGTGCCTTTTTAACTTTAGGATACACTTCTTTTGTAAAAGACCTCCATAGCTGTTTTAGATATAGTCAGAGTCCTTGGATTTTATTTGTTGTTTTCCCAACTGTTGACTGTGGATTTAACTGCTGAACTGAGAATACAGATGAAAGGTTTGGTTTCAGTGAAAGTATGAGTAAAATCCTCTATTTTTGACTGATAAATCTGTTTTTGAAGCCTCGTATGACTGGGGCTCCAACCACAGCTTCAATCAGTGTGTTGATTTGAACATCTTCTGTCCTTGATTTTGGAATGATATTCCCAAATAGCTGGGACTTTTTCCCATTGAATAAGTTACGCAACTTGAGTCCATATACACCGAATTCCTCAGGGGTGTCCTTTTTAAATTCCTTCATAGGTATATCTCTTATTTATTTAGTCGTCACTCCATAGCTTTTCAAGTACCACGCTTCTCTGGTGAAAAGAAAAAAGAAAGAGAAAAGCGCTTATTAACAGCGCATCAGATGGTGTTGAGGTTAGGAATGTCAAGTAAGAGGGTTATCTGGTCCGAATGCCAAATACAATTTGTACTCTCTCCTTACAGAAGTACAACTGACTTTACGAGTAGCCACATTTTTTGTAAAGCTTCTACGGCGCAGTGGCTTAGTGGTTAGTGGTTATGGTTTTTTCCACTGCATCACCTCTCGCGAACGTCTGGGAAACATCCGAGAGTATAACTGTCTTGAAAGAGCTTCTCAAGACAAACATTTTCGTGTTGACGAACGATTTACTTCTTCAACTTAGGACAAATAATGCGCAAATCCGACCCCCGATTTGAAGCGAACCAGGATAGCTTCGATAGGAAATGTACTAACACCCTGTCCTGTTGATAGGCTTTGGCTTTCGATCATCGTTCTTACTTAGTGGTTATTAAAATGCTCTCGGCCTACCACGTTGTAGCTGCGTATATCCAGTTAGAACCTTTGGGAAGCTCTAATGTCCCACTTCTAATAATTTCTAATCTTGAAAAAAATCGAGGATGTACAAAAATAAAATAATTGCATTATGAGACGAAAACCACGAACATCATGTTCCCCAAAATGTGGGAACTACCAGCCACAGTGTTAGCTCTACTGAAAATTCAACAATGCATAGCTACAGCTTATCCACCCTGTTTAATCTATTCAGGTACTGTCTTAAACCTATCAAGTTGTGACTATATATACACAAGATTTTGAGACCTACCTATTGAGACTTTCCAAATTTATTGTGGTTCGGTACAACGAAGTAGATCTTGACGGAGAACAGAATTTTGAATATCAAAATTGTAAAACAAATTAAAGGCTTGGATCTCGTCATCATCCATAACCCAGATCGGCTCGCCAAATTCAGGAAAATTCTGCACATAAAGCGGTTCCCTTGGAATAACCTTAGGAACTGATGAAAACTCGAAAGTTTAAAATGTTTGATTCTTCTTAGAATTAGATAACTTTGCAATAGAACTCAAGCTTACAAAAGAGTTAAATTGAAAATGGTTCAACGATTTTCGATCCAAGCCTATTTCACAGAGAAACCTTTTTGAAACTGCCTCTTAAACAATTCATGTCGAACTGAGTGTTTCTTAAAATTTCTCAAAGCGGCGCAATCCTGAATAATCTTATTAAGGTAAAGGTAAGTCTATACACTGTTCACTTCCTCCCAAATAAGCTTGACAGACTCCAAGCTGAACGACAGGGTATACAAAATACTTATAATGATCGTAGCTAAACCTTGATCTAAAAGTACCCACACCTTTAGCAGTAAAAGAATGCAATTGCGCTGCAAGTTAAGTGCTTTCAGATGGTTGGTGTGTTACCACTCTAACACAAAATTTCGCCCATTCCCCTCAATAAAATTCAAACGTTGCTCGGTAATTATTTTGTGACTGAAATGAGTTTGCGTTCAAAATCTGTAGTTAGTATAGACTACCACAGCTCCACAGCTGGTAACTGCCACCCTGGTAATACTCCACCCCAAATTGTTATCAATTAATTTCTCAAATTCCAACTAATGTACCGATGACATCAAACACCTAACTAATTAACCAGTTACCAATGATACATTGACTGCAATTTCAGCTACTGTCACCAGCACCAGCACCCCGCCCAGAGCGCCGACAATAAATCATGCTAACTAAACCGTAATTTAACGCAAATACTTGCTTAATACGAAACGTCACCAGACCAAATAAGTCGCTGTCTCTCTCTACCTCTCTCTGCGGAGAGGTATGCTACACACACTCAGTTAACAGCACCGAAATTAATTACAATCCATAAAGCATTTCCGCACGCAGGACGTTTTTTTTTTTTTTTTGCTGCTGGTGTGCCTGTATGTGTACTCAATTATTTTCCGCAATTTATTGGAGTTTTCCGCCAACAACCACGCACCAAATCCACAAACATTCACCATGCCTCCGGTTTTCATGGCTGAAAATATTTACATAGCCCAAATTCCATGGCACAAAAATTAACCGGAAATAAAGCATTAACCATTCATAATGGAATTTGTGTACTCAGTTCGGCATCCCCGTTTTCTTTTTATTCATTTCCAGATGCTTGTGTACAGAAGCATCATCGCCGTTAGAAGGAATGTGTTTTTGGGGGGAATCCACTTGAAGAATGAACATCATAATTGGAAATTGTGTGAAGACATCGTCGGCGCTGTGGATATACATATAAATTTCACCATTAAAATGACTTAATTATCCTGGGCGCGATAAGGACACTCGCGCGCCCTCACAAAGGAGATGAGAAAGCCATTATCATCATCGCCTTTGGCGGCGAAAGTGTCACATGCGGCAGCAGCGAGGCATTCTTCTCCCTTTTTAAATTTTGCCATTCAAACGACAGAGCCCGCAACAAAAGCAGAGTCGACGCAAGAAGGACGAGGTGTTAAATATCGGATTTGTGATTACATCAGCGATTAATTTACCCGCAAAAGGAGACTTTCGTCGGAGGCTGCGGAGCAGTTCAGGCAGCAAACAGATAAACAGCCCAGCTCACCACCCACCCAGACATCATGAATGAACGTTTTCCGTAATCAGATTAGGAGGCTGGCGTTGCAGAGGTAAGTTATTATAATAAATGTTAATTCTATTTAAATAACCATCATCACAGTACCGCTAACACCGATATCCTGACAACTGACAACATCAGCTACCACCTAAATGAAGACACCACCGCCACCATACCATTGTTGTGCTATCTGCCAATGTGCCGTGACCTCTCCCCGGCGAATACACATTGCGTGGCGTCCTGAAAATTAAATTAAATTAAATTAAATCACAGAACCGTTATGTATAAGTGGGTATTGTGCGTAGTGCGTATATAGGTGGGTGGGCGCTGGAGAGTGTTTTCGGTTCGCATTAAGGAACGGCGTTGGTGTGTTATTGGTTCATGCAACCTTATGGGACGTGTTGTGCTGTGAATACGGCAATTTGAACAGGACGAGTAAGTATTGAGCCAATTTTCGTATTATCCCCTGCAATTATTGTAGTCAATAATTTGAGCGTAAGCGTAAGGGCTTTTTAATGAAGTTGTTGGTGTTTGCTAATTGCCTTTTGATTTGTAGGTGTAATCTGCCGGTGTATTATGACACGTATATTGTGAGGAAGACATATTCGTGGAGTTGAATGGATGTGGCGAGCACATCATGAATTTGTAATTTCTGGGGAAGCTCACTTCTGGAGGAGTCGTAATGATTGTCAAAGGATGTACTGTTTAGTGTACACGCAAGATTCTTTGTGTTTGTCTTCACGATGCAAATAATTGCAAAGGATATGCAACAGGCTTACCAAAATAAAAACTAAGACAGGTGAGACATTTTAAGCTCAGTTAGGAGCTGTCCCTTTATATTTTGTGTCAACGCCAGGTATCTGAAATATTCCCTAATAAGTGGTCTCATATTTCTGAATCTGATGAATAGTTTCAATCACTTGAGACACAGGCGAAAGCGTACAGAACCAGGCCGCGAAAAACCTCCTCTTCCGGAATTTTTTAAGTTACAAGATAATCGGGCAACTCTGACACGTGAGCCTCACCTAACAAAATGCCACATATAAAGATTGCATATAACTCTGTCTGAAAGAAAGATGCATGTCCACCGCAGTCTAAGTCCACGAACCACAACCGTGGGTAGTTCTGGAGCTATTCAAATTCAGTCTCACGTTCACCCCTTCCCCGCTTCTTGTAGACAGGCAAAGTCGTATTACAAAAAAAAAAAAAATAGTTGGCGCAACAGGTCCGGAGGGACCCTCGGCCTAGCTTCTCACAACCATTCGTTATGTGTGAATTTTTCATTTTCGGAACGAATGGAAGGGATCTTCAATTTAATGCCGACTCCAAACGGGTAATTGAGAAGCTCTTTCAGGAAAGTTATACTCTCGGATGTTTGTCAGACGTTCGCGAGAGGTGGCGCAGTGGAAAAAACCCTAAGTTGGAATTTGGGTTTTTGCGGGATTCGAAACTCGACCCCTCGCTTACATAACCGCGGAGAGGAGACTTCGTCTTGCAAGTTGCAACAGCTTCAAATCCGTCAAGATACATTATTTGTCGCATCCCGCCTTTAGCCGTCTTGATCCAAAGAACAAGTACTTAGTCTCTTTTATATCACTCTGCTATAGCTTTGTATATGCTTGCAAAAGCTTCCTCAATATCCACGATGTTATCTTTTGTCCATCCAGTTTTGAAGCTCCAGTCCCGCAGAATTTAAAAAACTAATAAACATGTACCGTCTAACGTATAGAGGGTGGCTCAAAGACATAATTTCCTCGCTAAGAGCTCTCTACTAGTATTTATATAACTTTAAGCAGGAAGAAGCTAAGCCAAATTTTTATCGACGAAGGAGTCATTTTTGTCAATCTTTGGTATCGAAACCCACCAATTTTACCAAAAGCAAGAGGTGACAATTTTTAAGAGTAAAAAACATTTGTCCCGTTGCAGCATTGCTTGTTGTAGCCGATCAGCTTCAGTCGACTTGTAGCTTTCAAGAATATAAAAGAAAAAAGGTAGTGGTTCATCACTTGGCACGAGCGATGTAATAAACCTCGCAAGTGGGGTAAAAAGTTAATTTTCGAAAGTAAACCTGTTGTTATCTAATTTTCGGAGTTTCCGTTTCCAATAGAAGCTCAAAGGTTGCGTCTCACCATCAGATCTTTTTACTGAATAACATTTTTAAAAGACCCCTTACAACCTATGGTAGCAATCATGGTACGATATTTTTAAAAAGGTTCATATAGAAAACACTTTTCGACTTGTGTTTTTTTTTTTCATTTGCTTCAATTTGCAAAGGTTTCAGTTTGCTTCAAAATGTATGCTGAAGCTGATGAACCTATTTAAAAGCCTTCTGGTATTTTTACAAATTGGAAACAGATTAGGGTTCCACCAAGGGTCTAGTTTTCTATGCAACAGCTTTCGTTTTCGACATCTCGTCAGTGCAAAATTTCTGGGATTAGTCCTATTTAGACATTGAACAGCGACCTCCATCTTCGATCTTGCTACGTCGCATTGCCACTATCCTAATACTTGTAGAGGAATTGACAAGATGTTTGGCTTTAGAGTAGATGAACGTAGTACATAGATCCAGCCAAGGCAGAGGGTACACTGTACAGTGTAGACGACATTACATTCATTTCATAGTCATGAAATTATTTCTCAACCAAAAGAGGATATATAATTACAGTAAGATCCCTCAATGCGGACACCTACCTTGGACGGACATATTTTCTAAGTAAAAAAAAAACTTTTAGGTATAATTCTATATATCCATTTTGTTTAATTATTTCCAGTTGTAATTGTAGATATTGCTCAAATTTTAATTAGTTTTGCACTTGCTTTGTTTGTTTTATGTATTATCTTTATTTACATAATTTTTCTTCAATATTTGTCTCTTATTTCATTTGTAGTATGCTTATAATTTTAAATTCCTCATGTCTAAAAAAGGCCTGGTACTTTACGACAAACAAATAAGTAAAAATAAAACTGTAACTTTTTCCGCTCTAAGGTGTTTGCCCGGAATAGATCGAAAAAGTACTGCACGAAATTGGTTCCGGTTTTCGTAGTTGCATTGAAAATTGTCCAGATTATCAGATAGGTTATGTTTCACCGCATTATCCCGGAAGCGGAGATCTTAGCTGATATCTAAGAAAATTTATTTAATTAATTAATTCTCGAATTCTTTCTAGCTCCTAGCTTTAAAATGGCTCATCCAAATGAATTTTTTTTAATATATAGTTCAATTATAATACAAAGCTTTTAAGATATAAATCATCTTTGTACTTTATCCTGAAGTTGAACAATACGCATTAAACTTTAAATTTTATACAATTCAGAAAAGTGAAATGTTCGATTGAAGCTATGTAGACGTTGGATTTTCCCAGCGTTCAGTGGAGGAAATGTTGCTTGTGTGTGCGGCAAGATTATGTTTCTCTCTCTGTAGCTTTTCTGCTGTGTGCTTTTTCTTTCTTTTTTTAATGCACCTTTTGTGCTTTGTGTGGTTTTTGTTTGCTTCTTTTTTAAATTGAACTTGAGTTAATATGAGTTGAGTAGTTAAGCGACTAAATTTTTGAGAGTCTGCCACAATTTTTGGATATTTTGGCCCTCTTTTAGGTGAATAAGGTGTTTTACAATTTTTTCAAATGCAGTTATTTCCAAATAAAAACCTTCAAAATGTAACACAGCTGCCTATCATAACACTATTATAGTGTTTACGGAGCCAGTGATTGTTAAATATCGTTTAAAAAATATCTACTAAATGTGCAGAACAGCAAGGCGAGAACGGGTCAGCTAATAAATAAATAAACATATTTTGTTGAAACTCTCCTTACAGTCCGTGGACCCCTCCATTGCGTCACAGTTCAACAGTTTAGGTTTCTGTTGATTTTATTTAGATGGAGTTTAAAAAAAAAATTGTTTCTAATTCAAATAATAATAATCAAGTAAGAGTTTATGTACCAGCTTTTATTCTAAGAATAAATTTTACCCTTTGTTTTGTTTTTTTGTTCAAAATAAAGGTTTTTTTTATGAACAAAATAATATAAACTAAAAAATCGGTGAGCCTCCACTGTATAAACATATAAACTGCTAGATTTTGTTTCTAAATTTTTTCCACAAATTAACTAAAGCTTTTGAATAATAATATTAAAAAATTAAACCTAAAGGGGATTAAAGTTGCAACCGGCAAATTAAAACACCCAACTTCAGAAAAAGTACAAAAATTCGGAAACAAAAACCAAAACTCCAACATTCGTGACTGTGGCATGCCATTGCAAAAGTCCCTGCCGCCCAAACGGGCACTGGCACGAGAAATATTTTCCAATCATTCGAGCAAATTACCTCCGTTAATTGAACGGAATTGGAATCAGCTCCGTTTCCCGGAGCGAAATACCATCGGTGGCCGGCGCGGGTTTTTCTTTTCTCTCTCTCTCGCTCGGTTTTATGTTCGCCCTCTTTCCATGGCCGGTGATAATAAAAATCATCGATTCATTAAATTGCAATTCCCTGCATCCGATGAGTTTATGTTAAACTAAACATTTTCCCCCAAACTATATGTGCTTGAGTCTGTGTATTTGTGTCACATCTGCGCGAGGACAGTCGTTTGGTCCAATGCACACACATTGTCCGGTTGCTTGTCGAAATTAGCGTTTTCCTCTAATTGGTGACTATTAGCGCGGAGCCGAACCGCAAAACCCGAAATGAAAATGTTCGCCTCGGTTGATGTTGGTGTGTCCTGGTTGCTCTGTTATGTCCACCCGCTGCACAGTAGCTGGCTCTGGTTCACAAATGGGGAATTAATGGGGATCGATTGAGCCTATTGGCAATTGGCATTTCGCATTTGTTACAAATGTGTACACAGTGCAGAATGTCCTGCCGGTGAAGGCCTGTGAGATGAGAGCCCGAGTGTGTGTGTTTTTTTTTTTTTTTTTTTTTTGGAAATGAGACACCCGTGGTTTGGCGCTTTAATCTTTTGGTCAGCATTACTGGATTTTGGTTTGATTGTATCCTGTGTGTATGCCTGCAGGCAGAGGCTTAAATCGGAATTGGTCTAAGGCACATGACCTATACAATGGGTGAAAGGCTTAGGCCGGATGGCTGAGGTTCGAATCACTCTTCTGGCATAGTGACAATAAGGAAAGGAATTTGATTGCCTTGCCAGGAAATGGAGACTATGAAGTCGGGGGTAGAAGTGGTTGCTTGTGCGGTTGGATTTTGATGATAAAGTGATTGGAAAACTGAACGCGAAAATTGAATATCGTTGAGGGTTTGGATTTATAAAATGGGTGATAGGAAATAGAACAACTGGAGGCAAATTTTTTTATATGTGGTAGGTTCTTGAAGCGGATATCAGCATAGGCCTTGAAGAGTCGAGCATAGGCCTATTGAAGGTCCGAAGTGAATACCAAGTGATTCTATGTAGAGGTCGGTACTTCTAACGAAGCGAAGGAAATTAAAAATAAATTTCAATCGAAGAGAGATAGATCTTATGAGCTGGGTTTGGGTTCAAAAGCTTTATTGCCTGACATGCTGTACCACTTGAACACCTCACGTTTGTTCTTTCGATACCACCCAGTTTGTGAAGAGTTGGAATATTGCCCATGCCTAGGTATGTAGATACCTTTAAGATCTGATGAAGATGGATCCTGTTAAACGACTCCATGATTCCTATCCATAAAGTGCTACTTGAGGCATGTTGCTAAAAAGCTATAGAAAGAAAAGAATCATTCTTAGCCGAATTTTCACAAGAACAGGTCACGTACCTTTACCAAGCTGTAACTTCGGGTTGAATTGTAGCTAATTCGAACAAAAAATGTGAGATGAATCCCAATTTAAGCAAGAATAATCATTGTTCCAGTACATAAATAAAAAGTCTCGTCTTCAGATCCACAAGATGCTTTTACCAGATATCTTTTCAGGCAATGCAGTTTCACAAAAGATGAAGCGTCTGGCTCTAATTCAAAGTCTTCTGCGTTATCCCCCAAACCAAAATATAACTGTATCAAACACCAGGCAAGTATCACTCTGTTAAAGAAAATCACCACTGAATTTCAGTGTTTCCCAACGAAAAAACAATACAAGGCACATACATTCCTTAAACATAATTCGTTTTGCTGCAAAAAGTGATGGAGGCAGCATAGAGCCTTGTGGCACTCCACTATAAGTCTCAAGTTCTTCTAAAATTCCAACAGTTTTTATGGTGGATATAGCCTACTTTACATGCTGCGATAAAATGGAGATAAAATTAAATTTAAAACCTAGGCCTTCCTATATTCAAACAGTCTTGAAGTTTTTACTTTTCTGCTGTTCTAACTTTCTCCACGTCCACTGTATTGGCGATAAATCCTGATTCTGTAGCATTTTTTTCACTAAGCAAACAAATAGTCTGAGTTTCTCGTTTAGACAACTGAAAGCAGCGAGTAGACCTATACTAAGAATCTTATCTGGTTTCTACTCAACGCAAGCAACTCAACCCTTCTACCGTCGTCAAGCGACTTCTTGGAATTTCCGAAGATTGTAAGAACGCGTCAATATCTAATATTTTGTTTACCACTTTTACACTTTCCCGTCTACTCCAGAGTTCTGATCGGTTGGTTAAATGTTGCATACGCACCTCTGCAACTGAGAAAAGGCATTTTAAAGACTGGACTTGTGCTTGATCTGTTTACAAATACACTAACCAAAATGGCAACAACATCATTTTGGTTTGTAAATTAGAGAATGTATCGTTTTTACAAACATTTTTGATCATCCCTTGTGAAATTTTACTACTGGTTTCTTCATTTTATTGAATCTTCTACTGCTTCTACTTCTCGAAAAAAAAAAAATCAGTTCGATTGATAAGTGGTAGCACAGTTTCATTTGAAATCTGCGGTTCGCATTCACAAATATTGAAGGGTACAAGTTACCCTCATCTCACTTCAATAACACTTCAACTGAATCAAAAGCCATAAACATAATGTTTCTGCTTGAATTGCAGCCATCCGTACACCGTACCCCAATGTCCCTTCGACTTGCAGTGTCCTTTCGCAAACACAGAGTAAGGGGGAGGAGAAAAGAAATTCAATATTTGTGCTATTTGATCAATTTGTGCAAGAATAAAGAAATATTCATGTCCGAATAATTTTAATATCCCGTCTTATGAAAGTTCTCAATGTCCTTTCGACCACCATCACTATTCACAAATCATCCTTAGGGTCAGAGGACCGCATACCACCACCGCCTCTACCTCAAAGAATTGTTGAAAAAAAAAAAAAAAATCCTCGAGTCCAAATATTATTATTACTAGGTACTCACAGAATGAACGCACATCGTTACCGTGAACCTCTGCCTGCCCAGGTGCTGTTCCACTCTAATGCGACTATATGAAAAATTTCCCTAAGCAGATAACTGTCATAGATACTTATGGTGTGTTGTCTAGGTTCTATGCGTCCTCCTCCAGACGACGAAGAATACGAAAAAAAAAAAAAACATACAGACACACACAAAACCTCTGTGCGGAGGGAGAAGGCATTAGGGCAGAAGATTGATCTTGGTTATTGTCCAACCCCAGTTCAACCCCTTGACTCTGTTTGTTTTCTGTTTTTCTATACCGGGAAAGGAACGAAAAACAAACTTCCACGTACACGCCCACCACATTTCGTGATGAACGATTATTGAGATTTATATCCTTTGTCGTAGGTTACCTCAGTTTATTTTTTTCGACAATGTGCAGTCAGCCAGGACGTTGTCTCTTGAAATGCGCTCCCCCACCTACTCGGATAGTCCTCCGCAAGTGGAAGAGAAAATTGAAAAATGCAACAAGAAGTCGACTCCTCCAGATGCAACAGGCAACCATACCAGCACCATCTTTCCGACTGTGCTCCTTGAGAGGATTAACTTTAGATAGTGGGGAGTAAAAAAAAAATCGCCTTCTAGTATCTAGGAAATTAAGGTACCGAATCTTGAGAATTCAAGTGGAAGCGAGAACATTATGCGCTCAGTTGAACTTTCCTTGAAGGCGCGCTGCGCTGTCTACCTTGTCGAAAATCAATCCCATCAAGGGAGCAATCAGCAAGTAATGCAAGCTTCTTCCACTCTATACCTATGTACGGCGACTATTGCTACACGGAGAGCAAATTGAGCATGCCGAAAATCCTGTGTACGGAACCCTCTGTGAGGAAAATCAAATATACTTGGCGAGGAAATCGAAAAGGATGCGAGGAAGTGAAGCAGAACGCAGGATTGTCTGCGAAGTAAGCAAGGACGGTAATCGCACCTGGTTCCGTACTCCTTGCTTGTGGTATAGAGATACTGATTGTTACTGTAGTTGGGTTTGTTGTCTGGCTTTGCCAAGTTTGTCTTCAGGAGTTTAAAACGCAAGATGTACCGAGTTGACACCCCGGGCGGGGTGCACTTTTTCGCATCGGAAGTTCTTGGTCGAGTTCGAGAGTGTGGGTGGCCAATTCCTGATGGCAGAAGATGTCGCGACATTGTAAAGAAAGACTTGCAGGATATACAATCTAAGGAGATAGGAGAAAAAATTCGTCGAGGATGTTTACCGAATCGGGATTAAATTGGTGAGTTTGACTTTGGGATTAAGGTGGCCGGCAGCGGCAGCAGCGTGGTTCTCTCGTGAAAAATTAAGTTTAAAGTCACATTTCGCTGGTGGGTATAATGGTGACGAAGGCATGACGCGGATCGTCTGCTTTGGCTTGAGGAAATCTCATCAATGCGTCGATTAAAGGCTTCCATTGCAACTTTTGGGCCTTTTTGCAAATCTTTGTCGCACAAATAGGACAGAATTATTTCTGAACCGATATTCGATTAAATTTTGTAAATTGAAACTTATGAATTAAAACTTCACCCAGAATTAAAATAAATTTTATTTAACCATATAAGATTTTAATAATGGAGTAAAAACAAAAATTGATTCATATAGCTGAAAATACTTAAGAAAGTATTGGATCTCTTTCGTCTTTGATCTTGTTTTTCAAGAAAATGTTCGTCGAAATCTGTTTAGTAGATATCACGTTAATCGCGGACAAACATAAAATCCCCATAGGTTTCTTGATTTCTTTGTTTGTATAGACTAGATAAACTCCACTTCAAGAGGACCCGTTTCGAGTACGTTTTTTTTTTTATTCTTAATTCAAACTACTGCCAGTAAGATTTTTGTAGCAAAGCCTTCCAAAATTGTTGTTCTTTTCCTGTAAATAACAAATAAATGCAGCGTTGCATTTTAACTGTTTTCCAGTCAGATCTGACTATACTCTGTCCAAGAAAAATTGTCAGTACAGGGAAGATAGGATGTTTGTCTCTCAGTCTGGTTGCAATGACTTACATAAATCGGTCCCTTTTTAAAGCTCTCACAGGGTTGCCATAGTGTGTATGACTATTCACCAAAACTCAGAGAGCAATACTGTTAGGGTTACCATCTTCCAATTTAGCCAGGTCTCATCAGTAAAAGAAATCTTTCTTTTCTCTTCTCTAATTTTTTTTACTTCGCGTCACTTCTTTCCAACAACAAATTCTTTCGCTGACGTTTGACGAATTTAAGTCCGAGATCATTTTGCAATATTGTATGCAAAGTTGATCTGCTTAGTTTTGTTATATTTTCACTTTTTTGTACTTCCAATAATATCTTGTCTAGCGTTGGAAGGTTATTATCCATAAAAAACTGATGGACTATCCGCCTAATCGTATATTTGTCAAAATCATCCACCTTGCTCTTGATACCGGAATTATTTTTCTTCTTTGGTGGTGAATAGTGGCCTTTGATTGCTTTTTCCCTTAAAAGCCTGTATACAGTTCGTTCCGTAACAGAAAAAACAATAGCCGCATTTCCTACAGCTTCCGATTTATTTTTGAAAAGGCCATAGAATTTTTCAGTTGCATCAACAATTTGTTGTTTCTTTTCTACACTTAGATCCTTTGAAGTTTACCACTTGCTTAGATGCACTATCCGCTATTGATAAAACAACCATTGTTTCCGCCTTATATACACAAACAGGCAATTAGAAAAAAATTATATACCACGACGCAATGTCATATATAGAGACCGGATTATATGCAACGTAAAAAGCATGAAATATGCATGCAAATATGCATGAAAAATGCTATAAATATGCATAAAAAGGTACAAAATATGCAACATTAGCTGTATGATGAAATAACAGCAACAGTTTTTTTATTTCAAATTCAATATAAAATATACTTAGTTGAATAAAATGTATAATTAAGAATTTGTTTAACATTTTGTTAATATTGGAAATGTGAGCAATCATGTACTGTTCCAAATGCTCGGTGGTAAGATTATGTCTACGATCACTTAAAATGATTCTATATAAGAAAAAGGACAGTTCCACATCCACTGAGGTGACTGAGAGGTATTCAAATTTGGGTGCAATGTTAGCACTTATTGTTGTTGGCAAAAGTTCACCCGTTACAATTAATAAAACTAATAATTTGACAAAACGTTTCAAGGCCTGAGTTGTCGTTCAAAAGTTTCTTAAACGTTTACTTTGGAATTCGTATGTCATTTGGCGGTTTTTATTTATTAGGTAAATTGTTGGTACGCAGTTTTTGCGCAATGTTGATTCGTCTGGTATATTTTGGGTCAAACAATATTTTCGCAGGAAAACTTTAAAGGTATGATTTGTCGCAGTAGGCGATTCTCACACAAAACAACTATACATACATACATATTTCGCCTCAGGTGAATTTTTATTTCACTAGATTTTAACGAAAATATGCATTATCACAAGATTTTAAGTAAAATATGCCATAACATGTGAGAATAGGCAAAATATGCGAATGCATATGCAATTATGCAAATGCATATAATCCGGTCTCTAGTCATATACCTAAACATATGGTAAAAGGACTGCACTTGTGCAGCTCTACATACATTTTTTAATAAAGACATATATACCTAGATTACATATTTGTTAAAAAATTATTACCCGTCAATGCAGAACTTCGCGGAAACAGTAGCAGTAACAGTAACAGTAAAAGGATTATAAAATCCTTTCAAGGCATTTACTTTACTGGAGAGGAGTGACCGGATGTGGTAAAACCCAACGACCGAAAATAAACAGTATAGGTCTACCAGCTTCATCATTTTGATATTTCAGTGTGAAAAATATGCTCTACAAAGTTAAATATGAATTTATACCTACCAAAATATGCAGACATATGCCTTAACGAATAAGGCTGAAAATTTGTACTTAGTTTTTTATAATAAAATATTTAATCAAATTTTATCCCTTAAAGTACCATGCTTCTGCATGAATCCGGTTGAGTTGCCCTAGTAATCATTATTAATTTATTGCAATATCTCTACAACGCACATATGATCACTTGTTGCGTTAATGAAATGAATGCATTAAAACACCTCACGAATAAACATTATTTCTAAAAGACAACATTCAAAAATATGCTTTAACTGAATATTATTGGATCTTTCAGAAATACAAACAAATTAAAACCGAATGGCAGCACCCCAAATAATATGCCGCTCTCAAAAGCTCCAAAAAGCTCCAAAAAGCACCAAAACCGAAAGTTCTTTGACAAAATTCAAAGAAAAACCCTTAATGATATGCTAACATTGTCATATGGTAACACTTCTCTGATGTGCTTCAGTCACTCACACTGCTTATTTTGGTTGATGATAATAGCAAGCGACCGCAAGACGATCGTGCTCATTCTGCCCGCGGCTGCGGGGCAGACTGGTTGTGGAGGGACATATGCGAATTGCAGGAAAATTACAACAACAAAATTCTTTGGAATGCCAGTGGTTTCGTTTTTATTTCAGTGGCAAATCTTGTGTTTGAATGCCGTGAGAGAGCTACAGGCACCACTGGTAGAAAAAAGAGCTTCCCATAAGGCCTGTACTGACAATTTTTCTTGGACAGAGTATAGACTGATACGCTTTTGGAAGATTTTGTACAATTGTACAGCCGGCTGGTTTTTTTGCTACATGCATACTTTTTTTGCATACTTTTCCGAGCCAAACACTAAAAATCTGTCAAACCCAAAAAATTGAGCGAAATTTTCTTAGAGAGTGAAAATATAGCCCAAATACGTGGAGGAACTTCGAGATACTTTGAGCCATTTTCATCTTTGACATCTAATCTATATCATAAAGAAATATATATAACCTAACTTTTTGAAACATAAGAAACGTTCTAGGAACACCACCAAATGTTTCTTATTTTCACAGCTTTTATTTTTCAGTTCAATTGATTTTTAAGAAAGATTTTTTAATCACCTCAACATCTTCATCATTTTCATCTATGTTGGATTTATGGTTCATTCGCGTACGCGGTTTAAATCGGACAGTCGACCGCGATCACACAAAATTTATACACGATCTCATCAAAAATGACAGAAAAAGAGTAAATTAACAAAATAACGAGTACCAGGTTCTTCCTCCCTTGGCTTCAAACAGCTCAGAGAATTTCATTCAGAAACTACTGATAAATAACTATGTCAAATGCGCACAAATTTGACAAGAAACAAATTCAAAATCCTTCTTAAAAATCACGCGTAAGCTGAATTTGATCTACGAATGGCGCCCAACGCATGACCTTGTTTATCGAAACAAACGTATATCTGGGCGTATTGGCTGCATTCTCTTTTTTCAACGGCCTGACACTTAAAACGATCTTATTTCCTGGGCATAGTTCCCTTTGGGGTGTGCTTCTTTTCAAAACAATATTTACACTATCGTTCCGGATGTTCCTCATGAATGCAATTTATCTCAATTTATCCAACCCATTAGTCTCTGGCCTTGTCAAGAAGCACTAAGGAGATTCTATATAAGAATCCCATCATCCCTGTTCTGCTCTATGGCGCAGAAGCATGGAACCTAGTAAAAACTTATGAGGATCTTCCTGGTCGCTTCGAACGCAAAAAGGACACAAACGCTCCGGCCCGGAGAGTTTTCGATTCCAACCCGGAGGGACAACGCAGTAGAGGAAGACTTGGCTTAGGTTGCGCGCGCAAGTGGAAGAGGACCTCAACCAACTTGGAGTGCGCAACTGGAGGCAGTTAGCCAATGATCGTGCTAACTGGAGAGGCGTATTGGTTTAGGCCCTGGTCCACCCCGGACTGTAGCGCCACCTTAAGTAAGTATTAGTCTCTGATCACGTTCGGCTGGAGCTCGTTATCTTCTTATTTCGGAATTCGCGTTACAGAATTTGCAAAAGATGCGTGTACTAATTGTGCCCATTTAATATTCCATGGATCAGTCTTGTGGTACAGCAGGCTTCTCCTAGTCAAGTCTCTCCTTTTTCTCTGTTAAAAGGCGTTGATCAAATAGTGATCGATCCCGCTTTATGGTCCCCTTACTCCAAAAAGGGGCGTTTTAACCACTCAATCGATTGCCACATCACTTTGAACACAAAAAACAAACAGACTTATTCAAGCTCTGCTAAACGATCATTCACGATCGCTAGTGTTCCACTAACTTATGGACTTTAATGTTCTTATTGTAAAAGAAAAAAAAAACAAGGACACTGCAAAAAGAGGGAAGACTCTCACCCGCCATCACTTTGACAGATAGAAATGAATTATCTGAAAATCCTTTAATTACCTACAGCGCATTACGAAAGGATAAAACTAAAGAAATCCTTTCGGCTTTCTTTGCAATTTCCCCCCTTGTATTTAAATTCATTTCAGTTTTCTTTTTTTCGTTTTTGCACATTCGTCATTCATTTCCTTCATGAAATGAGAACCCGAACAAAAGAAGAAGCATAAAAAAAAGAAGCAAAACACACCAAACTACCCAGAAGGAACTCACAAATTCTTCGCGACAAATAGAGCGCAGGATATTTCTTCTTCAAGGAAGTCATACTTCCATTTGTACCCACCACCCACTGTCGCCTAATCCCATATTCAACTGCACAGTTGTACCACACACCAGGCACCAGGGCAGGTTTCGGTCGTCGTTTTGCCATTGTGGATGTGGACTTTTGTCATAAGGACATGAAAATAATTTTTCCACCCAACAACCAAACAAAGTTTATTATTATTCTTCCATTCTCGTGGATTGTTTTTTTTTTTCTCCGTTATTTGTTATCACTGTTCCTTTTCAATTCTTTCGACTTAGTTGCTGGTTGCTGTTTCTATTGTATAGCGTTTGTTGTGTTGTTGTTATTTTGTCGGGTTGTGTTTGCGCTGTGCATCCTTTCTGCGAATGGCTTTGGTGGTTAACTGTCAGAACTTTTGCACTTGAAGTGATTTATGTTTTGAAGTCGGCGTGTGGAGCAAAAGTTTTCCATTTTTTGTCCGTTTTTATCTGCATCTGTGTTTTCCTTTCAGCGCGTCGACACTCACACCGTGTACGTCTATGCTCTATGGTTGCACGCCTTGCGGTTATACGTGGTATAATGAGGGCGGTCTGTAGTAATGGGGGAAGCCGTTGCGTATCATGGCGTGTTTAAGGTGAAGTAAGGTCCTTGTGCGGGCGGCGACAGTTTAGTATCACATTAACTTTGTCGCAACGGCCCGGCCGGCCGGTGTGAATGAGTATGCGGGTATGTTAACAATTATTATGACACTATTGCCGTTTTGGACGACGCATGAGATTGAGGTGGAATTTGTATTGTTATTTACTTTCTTTTTCAGAAGTTTCAGTAGTAGTGTGGGTGTGTTTTTTTGTTTTACCTTGAACCGCGTCGAAATCGGGTTTCGTTAGCAGCGGGCTGTTTGCTATACAAGTTCGTTGTCGACGAAACCTGCATATTGCGTGGATATTACATCAGAATTTGGAGAAAATCAATTCAAATGAAAGTAATAAAGAAAATAAGTGACTAGAAAGTGAATAACCGCGTATAGCCTGTGAAATTTAAAATGACAATATGAACTGAATTTGGTAATGTTTTTTATTTGTCTGACAGGTTTTTGGAGTTTGAATAATAGATAGGTACCTACCTATGTTTTATTTGGGAAACCATATTGTGAGGACAATAACGTATGGTCCAGATAGATGCGAAGACGGATAATAATTTGTGTGCCCTCCCACAGATATGGTAATATTAAAGCGCCTGGCAGTATGGCTCCACCGGAAGTTTAATGACCGCCAAGTAGTGCTGACAGTTGAGCGATTTCTGAGCAGGATTTGGCGCTTCTTAATAGTTTTAGCACCCCTTAAAAAGGTCTACCTCCTAACGAAATTTCTAGCGCTTTTTAATGATATAATAAATAATTTATAATTTATAAATAAATTATTTTAATATAGTGGTAGGTATTACACTTTGAAATGACGTCCTACTAAAATTCATTTAAAAACCTTGGCAAACTTGGCACCCCAATGTTAATTTTTTCTTTGTTTTAACTTATATTTTAACTTTAGAGTTAAAAGTGGCTAAGCAAGAGTTCTAGCGTTTTTGCTAAGATTTTTGAAAAGTTCTGTTCGTTTAGTATTAGGTTCCTTTTTTAATTTTTTTTAAATATGCGGGAAAGTTGTCCGTCATCTTAAACTAAATTATTCGCATACATAACATTGCATATAACACTGACAGTTCATTCTGTTATTTTATTTTGTTATCTACACCTCCCGTCATTTAGAATTTTTTTTTTTTTTGCTGCTCTGTATGAATTCAAAGAAAGGAAAATTAGGAGAGAATTTAATTTTCAAAATTTGCTGGGGAACTGGGTAACAGCGTTGTCGGTCAAAGGGACTCTTTTTGAAGCTCAATACCCGTGGCCGCCACTTTTATTAAAAATGCTCATAAATATGAAAAAAAAAAAAAAAAAAAAAAAGTGTTTTGTAATTAATGAATTTGTTTTTTTTTATAAATGAATGTTTTAGCTGCTCTGTTTTTTGCTGTATATATCTGGAAGCTCCTATTTATTCCGCTTTAAAGCTCTTTAATAATTAGTATATGATCCCCGTATTTAAATTTTACGTTTGCAGGCTTTATGACGTGCGTGCGTCGGCGCGCTTTGAAATGCTTTATCGAAACTTTACGATTTTAAATGCCAAAACGCGTAAAGCAAGAATTTTGTAACACGAAATGCAGAGGGTAGATTATGACAGACTAAAAGTTCGGTGTGTTTTTTTTTTTTTTTTTTTTGGCTAATAAAACACAAAATTAGAGCAGAATTCAAATTTCAAGTCTACTCCTTTTTTTCTTGCATCTGTAAAATTTATATGCACGAATAGAAAAAAATTTAAACTTGCTCTATAAAAAAAAATTGTATTCGTCATTTGTTGTAAAAAGCGCGTGATAGAAGAAAGTAGGTCTACTCAAGCGTCGCGTTGAACTTTACGATATTTACAATCTAACGTCGATTCAACGCCTGAAGTCTTATTTTGTGTGTGTGTAATCTGTTAACGCGACATTGTGAATTGTGCATTAAGCTAAACTAAAACTACTGGTCTCTATTATTTTAACTATATACTAATAATAAATTACAAGTTAATATCAAGGACTTGCAGCACTAGTTAGTAAGACATCGTATTTGAAATTGTCTGTAAGACTGAATGAATTTTTCTGTGAAATAGTTACCTATAATTCGTAGGTTTACCGTTTGTAGCTTTGTAAAGAGAAAGTAGATTTTGTTTTTATCAGTTGGGGAAAATTGCGACTTGAAGTGTTGTGAAATGGGACCCGGTTATACCAGTATTATGTGATAATCCTACTTTGATTCTTTAATTCTTCTAAAGTTCTAAAAAAAAAAGTAGGCGCAGTACCTTAGCGGTTAGTGTGTTGGACTACTAAGCGTACGGATGCCAGACGTTCCCCTTTAGCTGGGACAGTTCCCCTTTTTCATACAAAAATGCTATTTGTCCCTAATACAAACCACTGTCCCCCTCAGTAAGTCAAAATTCAATAAAAGAAAACATTTAATTGAAAACATTGAAAATACTTTCTTGTTATATTTTTAACAATACCTATAGGTACTCTATGAACACATCCATTTGAAGGACAAGAAAACTTTCAAAGCTTTTTTTTGTATCTGGCAACTCTAACTAAGCGAGAGGTAAAGGTAACAGGTTCGAATACTGCAAAAACCCAAATTCCAATTTTCCACTGCGCCACCGCTCGCGAACGTCTGACGAAAATCCGAGAATATAACTGTCTTGAAAGAGCTTCTCAAGTAGCCGTTTGGAATCGGCAAATTGTATGAATGAATGTTTGTCCGTATGTCCTTTATAGAATCGTAAACTATGCATTTGATCACTTGATGATCTTTAGCAAAGTTGTTGTGCATGAGCCCACGAAGGTTTCTGAGTTGGTACGGCCAATTTTCGACAGATGGCGCCACTGTCATTCCAATGAATTTCATATATTGCCGTGACAGTTCATGCTGATTTGAATTGAAACAAAAACAGCGAACGAATGATGACGTTTCGGGTTGTGGGTGACATAAGAATTTATGTAAATTGTGAAATTCATGTCCGACTCACATTGAACAGACAATATTGCTCGATCAAGACGAACACTGCACGCTGACTTAAATCTTGGTGCATGTCATTATGACAGTAATAATAATTACAGTCTTCATCCAAGTGTCATCATTGGAAAAAGGGATACAACTTGCATCTTTGGTAGCGCCCTCAAATTTAAGAATGAAACGCCAGGAATATGCTGCGCCAGTGGAAAAGTTAAACTGCCAGAATTACATCCACCACCCGAACCATTACCAGTACCCGATTCTGTTTTGGCGAGGAGAAGATGGATATCATTTCAACATCAAAATGAGAAATCCACAAACAGACGAGGAAACGAATAAGAAAGTCAGTGGCATGAATTATTATTCGTATCAATGTGCCCTTGTGAAAATTCGTATTATGAAATGTCGACAAATTTTCCATCAATACATCGGCGACGTGTAGGCGAAGATTGAAACCGAACGACTCCTATATATTAAAAACAAAACGCTGCAATGTCACAATTTTTTCGAAATGACTCAAAATGAATTGAGTATTTGTGTAATGTCTTTCCCTCAAATTTATTTTGGTTGGTGGCGTTGCAACGCGCGCAGGGTACAGCTAGCTCCGCATAAAATTACCACATCGTTCTACTGAAAGTCGTTTTGCTTTCGGGGTTGATTATAATCCAAAAATAATTATCTACTGTCGCATTTTTTCTGATAGTTATAATTTGTAAACGACTTTCCGGGAAATATTTCTTTTTTCTAGCGTTTCGTATTTTTACGTACTTATCTACCTATGCACTTTTCTGACGGCCATATCCTGTGCCTTAATAATTGCTATCGTCACAGTCAAAGTTTACTATATACAATTTTCGTCCGGCCCATCTCAACTCTCAGTTAGGTCTGAGCACTTTTCTTTAGAGCGCATGAAAAGGCACGTGTCGATATTTGAACGAATTTGTAGAGTTCGTATATATCCGATCAGTTTTAGCACACGATTTTGAATACAATAGGTATCCATTATCCATTTTATTCCAAGACGTTTTTCTGTGATCTTTTATAGATCCATCAGTCGCGAATAGCGATCTGCGTTTGAAAGCTTGTAAGTAAGAAGAAGTTGCAGCTAATAATCCCTAATTGGCGTAATTGTCAGAGCATAAGGGCTGAGTAAACACTTTTACCTTTGATACCATGCGACAGATCGCTTAAAACTGCACATTGAAAGAATCAGCGAAACTGCTACAGCAAACTAGTGTGAGGATACAAAATTCCGAAAGTGAATTGGATGTAAGTAAAAGAAGTGAGTTGGAGAAATATTCCCATTAAATTATAGACGTTATAAAATTTACAGTAATTCCTCAATCAAATGTCCAGTCAGATTGACCGCCCAAGGACATTTTCACCATGACTACCTTTGTGAATCACATACTAACTCATTTACTCTGTCATATAAAGTTCGCCCTAAATAACTCACTTGAAGTACCATTCGGCAATCAATTAGTAGTATTGAAGCAGCATTCAGTAATTATTTGCCACTTACCACCCTGATAGACGACTCAGAACACGCAGACCGAAATTCCCTCCCTTAAAACTTGATGCAAACAAATTTGCTATCAAACCCAAAATGTAAACACGCCACAAAAGCAACAGCTACAGCACTTGTCACAGTCAGCCCCACTGCACCCGTAGTTAACCAGTCCGAGGATGGCTCCGATCCGAACCCACACCCAAGTCAACTGAGGAGGATTTTCCGGTCCGAAAAATGTTCATTACGGAAGTTCATATCCGGTCCTGAAATTAGAAGAGCATCGCCCGAAAACGTTTGAATTTCATTTCGAATATCGTTGTCGTCATCATTCACCAGCAGTTACACGTTACACCAACAGCATCACTACGACACCCTACCGATAGGTAAGAGCATAGACCAATGACTGGCGACGACAACGACGCTTTGTGCATCCCTTGGGTTTAAGGAGATTTTTGCGGTCGGACAAGACTCCTGTGTTCAACTTCTCACTTCAAGAATTTGCAATCCAATTTGAGTGCCATCCAAGGTATCGGGGGGAAGTAAACACTGAACGGTTCACTGTTATAAGAGGAATGTGCGGCGGAACCAGCCACCTCTAGTGCTCTGCTAAGGCGACCAAAAATTATATTTCAATTTTGTATTTTGTTACATCATGTCTGCTCCACGCTGTGGAACTGCAACCTGGAAGGCGATTCGTCTTGCTCGGCAATGAGAGTGAGTCAAGAAGATGTGCACTTAGTTTGCATTTTTGGCAGAATTTGTGCTTTTGGCAATTTACCTATACCTTTGGAGAGTTTTGCGGAGTCCACATCACATTTAGCTGGTGTGTTTACTATTTTATTGGATTTCTTGTAAAGCTTGTCCGGGTTGTAGTCGGGGACACACTTAAGTCGATCGAAGGAGGTGCAAGCATGTAATGTCGTTACAGATACTATTTAATTAAATGACTGCGGTAGGGTGTCTTCAGGCATATGTTTTGCAGGGCTTGCAGCAAGAAAGCTAGGTGAAACGGTTAAGTGACGTTTTAATGGGGATGGGGGTGTACAATTCTAAAACGAAACGAATTATTGCAGCCCGCTGCCGCTTTGTGATCACTGAGTTTGTACCCCGTTTAAAAAGATCATTCACAAGCATCGATAAAGGCAATAGTTGTGAGATGTACTTAAACTATGGCTGTTTTCTTTTAAATTCTTTGAAAGCTTGCGAACTATGATTTAGATTTATCGGTTCCTCTTTTCCGTGAACCAGGTCTGATTGATACGACAATAGTCAGTCGTATATTGTGTGCACAAAAGTATTGGCAGCTGAACTCATCACTTACCTCAGAATAAGAGGTGGAGCTCACTGTTAACGGACTGAACAAGACTATAACCATAAGTTTTTAACTTTTGCAAATAGAAGGATATGGGATACACTATTAGATGCTAGGAGGTAGAAAATTGTTCCTAGAAGGTTAGAAGAAATGGGTTTCAATACTTTCGAAATTTGGAACACATTGGTAACGCTCAAAATGGTGGTTTTTGAAGCTGAACCTTTCAGGTGTTACCAAGAACTTATTTTCCCTGAAAACCTAAAGCCAATGTGCCCCTAGTGAAAATAAATTTGCAGCGGAGTTTTTATTTTGAGTTTCGGAAAAATTACGACATAAAAGCCTTAATACACGTCGACAAATATATAAAAAAAATATGTTAATATTGGTGGTAAATACTGAAAACCATTTTCTACTTATAATTTTTAAGATTTCGTTCACTTTGGTTCAAAGACATTGAGTAGCCAACCTGCTTCGAGTGGCCATCAAAAAATAAAGTCCACGACTGGGTCGAACGAAACTTTCTCGTTAATCAAATGTCTGATTAGTTATTCTCTTATTTTAAGAGATAAGTATAAGTAGGTAAAAGTCTGAGAATAGGAAGAATATTTAATAAAATCTATTTTTGAGTTATTCACCTGATTATGTTAGTATAAATCAAAGAACAATGTGAGTTTTTATAAGTTAAAACTCTAGTAACAGGCATTTGTCGCAACTTCTGATAAAAGAGTTCTCTGCGCGTACTGTACTATATTTCGTTATTGCAGGTTTTTGCTAAACTAAAGAAAAAAATCCTTTTTTTAAAAATCCATTGTACGATAATACAGAGAAAAGCTGAGTTTTCTATTCAGTTGGACTTAGAAAAGACCGTATTACCTTAGAAATGAATTTTTGTTACAATCGTATGGACCGTTTTCGAGATATGTAAAAATTTCAAAAATAGGTACCGTCATTCGATACTTTAGCAAAAAAAAACTGAGTATGCAGTCACGTTAACCGCTCCTAATTAAGCTCAAACATGAAATTGTTTAAGCTGTTTTCTAACAAATCAAAGTGGTATACAAATTTTGTATGCAACGTACCATTGAACTTAATTTATCATTAATCTGTATTCAATAATCAATAATATTTATTTATTTTTTTGTGAGGAATGGAACGGACCTACAATTTTATGCCAAGTCCAAACGGCTACTTAACCTAACCTAACCTATACTCTTGGTGACGCAGTGAAAAAAGTCTTAACACGTAATTTGTGTTTTTTTTTTATCGAACCTTTACTCGGCCACTAGTTCAGCACACCAACCACGGAGTCGCTAAGCTTAGTAGGTACCTTAATCACTAAAATTTCGAACGGTCAAGGTTGTGTCAATGTCAGGACTTGTCGATAATGAGACTTTTTGGCGTAATTATGATTCAGTCACAATGAGTGTGCTTAAAAGAGTTGAATGTTTTTTGTATTTAAAAGTTATAAATAAAATGAGTTGTCAGCACTAAGGAGGTGACGGCTGGCCAGAGGCGTTGAAAGCTACGCCTTTCCTACTTTGCTGATTTATTCGATGGGCACCAAGAAGTTTTTGGCGGTAAAATCAGTGCAAACGACAAACCAGAGTTCATTACAAGCATAAGTTGCTGAGCTGCCAACAATCACTGGTCCCCATCCCCAGTGGTCACATCCCCTCAGTGACTGCATTGTCAAGAACTACTCGCATTCAAAACGCCCATTAACCGCGTGCTGATAGCCTTTTGAAACAAAGGACCCACATGTACACATGCGAGTTGAAGGAAACGTGTACTTAGGAACCCCATTATCCATCCATCCCTCATGTGTGTGCGTCTCTCGAAAAATGAATCTCTTTCAAATTATTCCACTAAGAGCTAATAATTACATCAGACAAACATCATGTGAAATGGTCAAAAAGCCATAATTCAGTTAAGTACCCTGCCATCCAGCCGGCATATACACGACGGTAGCCATCAGCCACATCAGGACGAGTAGCATAAGCGCCAGCATGTATGCAGGCACTCGTACAGCCAGCAGCACCCCCTCGTTCTCGGTGTATAATAAAATGTCATCATCATGTCCTTGATGGTGTTAGGCAGCATTAGCTTGCTACCTTCCTCTCGTACCTACTCATGTCCCTGCTGATGATTGCTACGGCCGGCGGAGACTACAATACGACGGACGACGACAGCGACGAGCATGATGATGTTGACGATGATGAGAAGTGGCGGTGGTCCTCACTGTTGGATCTGATACAACTGTAGCCGAGTACATCTGTCACTCGAATGTTCATTTCTGTCAGTGGCCATGCAATTGGCTTTATGGCTACGGTTGTCGGGGTTGGCCGTGGCCGTATAGCACCGACGACCGGCATCTACCACTTGTAGCGGCACCCACTTCCCAGGCGACCAACTCACTCGCACAATGGCCCATTTATGAGCAAGGGTGGAGAGGATGGTTAATAGAAACCCAATTGGCGCTCTGTACATGGCAGCATGTCCCATCATCTTCATCAGCAACATCATCATGGGACCGCTTGTGAATTATCATCTGGACTACAACGAGGTGGAGGACCACCTCATGTGCTGCTGTTGTGCGTTTCACTGAAATTCAAAACTTCAAATATCAAATTAGATGAATATGGGCGTGTGTCGTCCGGGACAATGTATATCCCCTCGCTGGACTTGATGTCGCGGCGCTGCTGTCACTACCCAGTGCATCACTCTTCGCATTTCAATGGTTGACGGGTGGATATTTGTTTGGCTACTCTGCGAGAGAATATATAGGGGAAAAAAAAACTGTCACTCTTAATGGCGAGCAAAAAATGGGGAAAAAAATAAGAAACGGGTGTGGCGCTCCTAGAGCCACCGCCGCAAGCTCATCATTGCAGGACCTAATGATGGCCGTGTTGACGGTGCATTAATTAAAGTGGATTTGATTTGCGCAATAAATCTATCAAGGGATATCAAATGAAATTACTCGGGCAAATGCTGCCCTGGCCAAAAGCAGGGGTGGTACACTGCCACCAGACTCCCATACCGCACAACCACCAGCAAGACCGCAATATTGTGAAATGATAATGATGCAGCGAACAGATAGTGCGTTTGAGGTCTATTTGGCTCTGCATCAGGGAGCTGCAGGGCCCTGTAATCGTTTGTTAATCAACTTCAGTTGATTTAATTTAGTTGCATTTGTTTGGGAGCAAATTAGCCAGGCACACACTAATTATCGAAATTGCTTCATGTTACTTTTAGCTTTTGCGGCAAAAGTGGCGAAAGCTAACCCGCAACTGTGTACACGAACAACAATTCGCTTGTGATTAAAATTTGAAAAGAAACATTTTAAAACTCGATGATGCACGTACCGCCAGCGTTGCCAGACTTATACATGGTGATTCCCTTTTATTATCTAAAATAATTTTTTGTTTCCCTTTTTTTTGATAAGTAGAAGGAGATGCAGAGGTTTCCATCTAGTGTAAAAATTAAATTGACAGCGCATGGCAAGACTAAGGGCTATATTAAGTGTTTTTTTTTTTTACTGAATTTATCATGAAGTGTCTGGTTTTTGAACGCTGTAAACAGATGTTTTGGTATAGAAACGTGAAAGTTTTGGGGGTGACTGTTTCTCCAGTTTTCTGGGTTAGTTATCCCTTTAGGGTAAAAAAATCCCAAAAAATCGTAAGAGTCCCTCAATCTGGCATACCTACCTACGTACCACTGGTATTTAATTTTTATTTAAAATGAGAATTAGATAAATTTAGATTTTTGTTAAGGCCTATACTCAATTTTAATTGACAGTTGTTCTTGTACAGTGTCCCGGTGTCTTTTTTTGAAATGCGCGGTGCAGGTTGTAGAGGTATATTGGTCTTATATCGAGGACGGGAGTGGTCTCATCTGACAGGCGTAGTTATACAGTTTCTTTATTTAAGCCTAGTACGTCGATGTTTCGGAACGAAAAATCCCATACAAAAGTGACACAACGAAATCATGATCGAAAAATGTCGGTCTCCTTTTTGTTTTGCAGTACGCTGCTGCTGTGAAATAATGATTAAAAGTCGGTAATTGTAGTAGATTGCATGGTACAATTCGTAACTCATTTTTCGCACACATTTACTGTCCGGAAAATTTGACACTTGTACTCAATGTTGCCAGCTTTTGTAAGAGGTCTGGAGGTCTGCGGTTTTTATAGGTACTAAAGTTTAATTTAACGTGATTTTTTTTTTTCGTTTAATACAAATTTTACTTTGAAGAACTTGATTTTGAATCAAAAAAAGGATCGTGGGATTTTAAAAGGGATTCGAGTACGGTGAAAAGGGAAAAATGTAAATGAACACGTGTCGTGCTATAAATGAAGAGAGAGTGCTTATGACACTGCATGAAATCATCCATCCCTTATTTACGTAGAAATGTAATGTAGATATCGTATATATCCTCACCGTTAGAAAACCATTCATAAGACGTTATTTATACCTTTCAAAAATTGAATTCTTAGGCAGGCTCGCGCAATCACTTAGCTTTAACAGTTTCCAGCCATTTTAAGGTGGCTCACTTTGGTGGCGAAACTTTCCAAATATTTCTTGCACCTCATCGCATAACCCACAACCCCAAGTGAGAGGATCTGTTAGCTGTTACTCACATATCATTCCTTCCAAACTCGACTGCAATTGAAAATCTTTACGGCGAACCTTTCAAAATGATGCAGCTGGATGAAGGAGGAAAAATGAAAAACGAACAAAGCTGTGCAGGAAGAAGATATACAGTATTCAACCTAAACGTTTGAGAATGTCTTCTCATCTCGATATCTCTCAGCAATCTTTACGAACGACATTATGAGCGTAAACACTGAAAATCGCATCCTTTCGGTAAATACGAATACGAAAGCGATTTATTTCCTACCACCACGCTAAGCATATAAATATCCTCGAGTTGTTTCAGGACATACCTACAAGCGTGCTAGACACACAGAGACCGTGTGTGTGTGTTTTTGGGTGGAAAAGTAGTAAAGATATCCCATAAGCCTGTTGCTGCTCCATATATTGAGCGCAGACAGATATCCACGTTGAAGGGCAAATAGTGTTTGGGGGGTTGTGAACGTCTCATAAAGTTTAATCCCTTTTTGAAAAATTCCCCTCCCGCCCATATCCGGCACTCTTATTTTATTTTATGTAGGTATGTACATCATTTCAGGTGGGTACGAGTATCCTCGTTAAGGAATTCCTTTTTCAAATAAATGCGCTCATGGGTGTGTCGGTTGGTTTAGAGATGCAGCTGTTCTTTGTCCTTTGTTTGCTGGGATTTACATTTTCGATCATCTATGCAGTTTGCGTTTATGTTTCGCTATTCGAGTGCGAAAAAGGAATTGCGAGTTCATAGCGTTGTCATTAAAAATACATGCAAAATTTGTGCCGTGAGACTGTTCGCCTCAAATTCAAAGAGGCTTGGAATATATTTAAACAGATAAATATGGGAAGTTTGTATAAGCTAAATTTCTAAGATGAAAGGAGATAACTATACCTTTGTTAATTTTGCTGCGTGATGTGATGTGTAATAAACAGCCGTGCTATGTCACAAAAATTAGGCTCTCTAAGTAGTGAGCTGTCATTTGAATATCTTGCAACTCAAATAACCTTCCACAAATCGCATGGACGGTATCTCAACACTTCTTGGATCAAAATTGGATAGAATTTATAGAATTTCACTCTACGAAACATAAAAACTTAGTGAGTGAAGTTTTTTTTTTTTGCAATGTACCTTTTGTACTTCAATTATGCAGCTGTCAGGTTAGTGTCAGTCAGGTACCGATCCGAAGAGCACTTCACTAACTTGCTAATTCTGTCATATTTATAAAGGGTTCTCCAATAAGAGGTGTTATTTTGGTATTCAATGAAAAATGCCATTTTTTGAGATAAATGATCGGATGTTTATTTCATAATAAAGAAGAAGGTATGCCGTTACGAATGAAAAACAACATCAGCCAAATGGCCACAACGAGCACGCATGCAGGACCATATCCTTTTCATGAAATTTTCCATAACCAAATCGCAAAGTGGCTGCCCTATGTCCTCGGTAACCTAACGAATTTTATCTTTGAGGTCTTGAATCGACGCTGGGCTGTTGGCGTAGACCTTATCTATAAAGGAAGAAATCGCAAGGTGTTAAATGAGAAGATCTCGGTGGCCAATTGTGATCACCTCTTCGAGGGATAACACGGTCCGGAAACTTTTCCCTTATCAATGGTTTCGTTGCTTGTGTGGCACGTAGCGCCGTCTTGTTGAAAGTAAACGTTGTCCAGATCAATACCATCCAACTCCAACCATAAAAAATCATTAATCATCTCTCGATAGCGCAATCCATTCACCGTAACTGTTGATCCAACCTCATTTTCGAAAAAGTAAGGTCCAATGACCCCGCCGGACCATAAATCGCACAAACAGTCACACGTTGAGGATGGAGAGGCTTCTCAACAATAACTCTTGGGTTTTCCGAGCCCCAGATACGACAATTTTGCTTGTTGAGGTAGCCACCGAGGTGGAAATGGGCCTCATCAGTCAAGATGATTTTTCGATGGAATTCCGGATCGTTTTCATGCATTTCAAGGACCCAATCAGCAAAGACACGACGTTGTTGATGATCGGCCAGCTTGAGTTCTTGTGTTAACTGAACTTTATAAGCCTTAAGACCCAAGTCTTTATGCAAAATACGGTGTAATGACGACGAGGAATGGACATTGGACAAACCTGGGCTTTCTTCAACACTTTGGGCTACAGCTCAGTTGTTCTTGAGCGACGTGCATGGGTTTTACTCTTCACATCACTAACTTGTCCCAACAGCTCGAATTTTCCCACTTCCGATTTCCGACTCCACTTAATCTTAGCCATACAACTGAAACCGACTCTCCCAATTTTTGATCTCCCAAAATTTACGACAGATAAAAAATATCGTCGAAAATCTAACCAAACCCCAAAAAACCAATAGCAACTGATAAAACTCCCCGATAAGGGCAAATAAATGTAGGGACGTTCCTCTCAATTAAAGACGTACCGTGTTAAGCAAGCTATGTACCTCCCGCCAATCTGATGCTAAACGTCAGCCGCATAAAGTTGGCTCTACGACTGCAAGGACCCTTCGCCGGCCTTTTATCAGAAAACCAAACAAAGAACCCCTTTAGGGCGGCCTTTCTGTCAGCTAGTTTAAGCAGCGATAAAATATGAAAAAAAAGCAACCATCCGTTCACCTTCAGGCAATTTTGGGAAGAAAGCTCCAGTGCAGATAATGCAAAAGCCAGAACGGTTACACCTAAGGTAATATGGGGAAAAGAAAAAACTCAATTTTAAGGACTAAAAAAAAAATATTCACGTCCAGTGCTAGAAAAACATTTCCGTTTTACCAAAGCCACCTCCGCACACAGCTTTCTCTAAGTGCAACAGGTTCAAAAAGGATTTCGCTTTGTAGTGCGAGGAAAAAACTTCAGACACAGGATACACTGGTTCTTCGATGGCCGAGACCAACAGCACACCTAGTGTAGCCGCATAAAGCCATCGACTGCCATTGGAAGGAAGTTAACTCTCTCGAGAGGCATAGAATCAGAATCACCACCACCACGCCACGAGCTTCTCAAATCTCAATCACAAGGACGAGGTGGAAAATTAACGTTTTTTCTTCTATTCCTCGATCTCGCTTTCTCTTTCTCTCTGTATAAAGGGACACAACTTCAATCGGTTGTGACGTTCGAACAAAGCCAATAACACAGTTGAATAGCAAAACTGGGAAGAAGAAAAAACAAACTACGGCTTTGGGGGTCCTGGCGCTATACCAGTGCGGAGTTGGAGCAGTTTCTCTACTTTAACGTTACGGCTCGGCTCCTTCTATCACGTCCGGATGGATGGATAATGGCTAACATATTTTTTGCCCCATTTTTTGTGTTATCGTGTTTTTTTTTTCCGCTTTCTGTTTCAAAAGGATGTGTCCAGGTACCAGGTACTGTATCGACTGGGAACGGGGCTAGACCGGCGGATAGAGAGGAAAAATCTAATTTGCACCTAAATTGATGCACAGGATCACAGAGAAAAGTCCATAGCATGGGTTGGTTTGGCTTTAGCGGGTTGAAAGTGCGGCGGCTTCGTTGTTGTTTTTTCCATCCTATTTTTTCTCTTCTCAAGCATTACCGGTGGAGTTTCTTTCTTTTTTTTCTGTCCGTCCTTGCTATGTGTGTTTGGTCAAACCCAAAAGAGTTTAACTCTTATTCAGTTGTTTTTTTTTTTTTTTTTTTTTTTTTCAATATATTGTAGTTGTTTTTGTAGCAGATTCCACCTTGGATCTGATAAACAGGAATTTTAACTGAGCGCTTTTCAAAACAAAACAAAAAAATCCCTGTGTGTGGAGTAGCACAAAGAAAAACAAAAAAAAACGTCAGAAAAGGACAATTTGTCTTCTTTTTGTTCGTTTAATTTGTTGTTGGTGCTACTTTGGTGTTATTCTGCGCTTTGTTTTTCTCGTCTCCCATCAGCTACACACAGTGTCAGATCGTATCAGTGACCAATAAGCTCTGGCATACAAAGGATTTATTCCTAAAAGCAGATAATTTAATTCAATTGCATTCCAAAGGGACACCGCATACATACTCACACATGGGGATCAGCACACACGAGGGCATACATACCCATACCTATTCAATTTGCAGAACTTGTAGTGGCGGTAGTTGACGTGAAATTCAATTAAAGAGGACACTTTGAGAAATGCACTTTAACTAACCGCATATACAGTTTATTACTTCTTCTTTTTTTTTGTATTGCATTGCATTTCGCAATAAAAACGTAGTTTATGAAGTGCATATGCATGGGCGACTTGTAAAATTGTTATCATAAATTGAGGTTATGAGAGAGACAGCAAAAAAGACAGGAGGACAGTTGGTAAGAGCTGTGTGCAATTTTGAATGCAAATCCTGTTGGAGCTGGTATGTGATACGGGATCATAAGTCTGATCCTTATTCAAATGAGGTGGAATGGAGGACAAGGACAGGATTGTTTATGCAATTGTTATGGAGTTGAAATGAAAAGATGCCAAACATAAACCGGTGGCCTTCAAAGGAAACTCATCTTCAAGTTGGGTGTTATATAAAGAGAAGCCTCTCCAGTCAGAACAGTGCTAAAGAAAGTCTGTCAACCTTGGGTGTATAATATATATAGGCTATAAGCTTTGACTCTTTTTTCTATATCGATTTTTTTTTCGGGACATGAGTTGACGATTTAACTCCAGATTTTGGTCACGGTAGGAAAAGCTGTTCGATTTTATAAATAAAGCCAGGTTGACGTCTGGATGCTTAATAATAAATAAATAAATAGTTGGCGCAACAGGTCCGGAGGGACCCTAAGCCTAGCTTCTCACAACCATTCGTTTTGTGTGAGTTTTTCATTTTTGGAACGAATGGAAGGGATCTACAATTTTATGCCGACTCTAAACGGCTAATTGAAAAGCTCTTTCAAGACAGTTATACTCTCGGATGTTTGTCAGACGTTCGCGAGAGGTGGCGCAGTTGAAAAAACCCTAGGTTGGAATTTGGGGTTTTGCGGGATTCTAATCTCGACCCCTTGCTTAGTAGTCCAACACACTAACCACGAAGCCACTGCGCCTACATATCTGGATGCTTATAGCCTAGGAAAACCTAGGGCTAGACTTATCACTGCTTAACAAGCTACTCCGAAATTTATTAGTCGGTGGACGTAATCTGTTGTAGTTTCGGGAATTATGTGCTTATCAACTCAGCCACTTAAGATGTTCTCCTCGTCGTTCCCAGATAGCTGACAGTTTAGCTCTCCGATCGAACAATATCTCAATCTCAATGCTTCTATAAGAGAGGGCTTTCTTCAGTGCCTTGTTAGCGCGTAGAAGATCGTGATTCTTCGCTTGATATTCAAGCTACAAAAAACAGAGAGTGTACTTGTGAGCCTACGCTAAATGTCGAGG
Organism: Cheilosia urbana; assembly: GCA_946477585.1. Lineage (NCBI taxonomy): Eukaryota > Metazoa > Arthropoda > Insecta > Diptera > Syrphidae > Cheilosia > Cheilosia urbana. The sequence goes on along the minus strand of OX297854.1, from coordinate 7,561,882 downwards.
TTAAATTGAATATGTGCTGTAGTTGAATATTTTAAAAGAAATTTAATTTAAAGAACAAATCATTATAATATTATGATCTTAATACGGCGTAGTAGATATGTAAGTTTATTCATTCATTTGAAAAGTTTTCATAGCGCAATCCAATCCAACGTTTTTCTATTTTTATACAGTTTTTGTTTGCATTTTTTCTTCATATCGTTACAACTATGATTTGATTTAATAAATTGCTTCAGTAGTCTAGTGCCTCTGTAAGATCTAGATTTATCAGTTCACCAACCAGGTCCAGTGTGCCCCTATAAGTATTCACTTTAGGAATTAAGTTGAAAGAATTGAAAAAATAGGTATTTATGTCTCGGCAACAGCGCCACCTATCGGGTTCGAGTTCTTCCAAACTGCAACCGATCCATTACACATCCACAAAATTTCATTGAAATCAGTTGAGTCGTTTCGGAGATCGACAACAGCGCCACCTATCGGGTCCAAACCTACCCCATCTTTCAAGTTGCAAGCAACCATGCACAGGGACACTCACAAATTTTCATTAAAATCGGTTGAGTGGCTAAGATGTCTAGAGCGGCGGCGTAGTGATGGCGACAGTTCAATTTGCGCCGTCACGCCGGAATTTCCGTCCCATTCGAGTCGATTTGACTCCCAAGTCGCGCCAATAGATGTTTCACACCAAAATAAAAAATAGTTTGCGTTTGCGCAACAGGCCCGTGGGAATCCTGGGCTTAACTAAGAAGCTCTTTTATGAGAGTTATATACTCTCGGATGTTTGTCAGAGTTTCGCGAGAGGTTACACAGTGGGAAGAAGACCTTAAGATGGAATTTGGGGTTTTTCGGACATCGAACATGGAACCCCTCGCTTAGTAGTCCAAAGCACTAACCACTAAGCCACTGCGACTTCTTTCTTCTCACTACATCAAAGATATAAATGTTTGTCGTTTCGGACAAATGTTTCAATGAAGTTACATGATGGCGGGTCAACTATTCTAAAACCCACTTTCGACATTCGGTTCAGTGGTTTTGCAAACGGGTTTCCATAGCTTCCAACGTTTTAATGCCTGCAATATACGGAGTTTTTGGCTTTTTGCTGTAAGCAACAGGTGGTGCTAATGCCGACTTTAAGGGAGCTGCAAAGCTTCTCCATTCCCATCCTGCACAAACGACTGAGTTTGGTAGGGATCGGATCGGAAGACTTTTGAGACTGCCGACTGCCGAGACGGCTTTATTTAATTTGTCCCTGGATACCCAATCGAAGCCGTCTTTAAAGAAAGAAGCAGCGGATACCGGTGAAGAATTCGTCCGTTTTTCTAAGACCTTTCGAAGCTTAAAAATGTTATCAGTGGTTTACTTTACCTGGCCGATTGGGCCACTTGCTAAAGGATTTAGGGGTTCATGCAGTAAAACCGCAAAGTTATTTCGTACTCGGATATAAATGAGACACATCACTTTGTATTAACCGCAGTTCAGAGTACCTCCCTTAGTTTTATTAGGGGACACAATGCTGAGGTTATTTTAATCGGGCACGTATACTGTCGTCGGACTAGATTTTCCAGATAAATTGGTGCATGTCCCTTGCGAAATCAAACCCCTCTGGCATAAAATGTTCGGCCTGAAGGCTATTTGCCGCAGTAACCTTGTTGGACTTAAGTTTGGATAGCGGTATAGCAACGGAAATTTAACCCATCTACTTGCCCATTGAACAGATCATACAGTCTGATAGCAGATTGTTGTCTATCTGCCGCTTAACAGTTTTCAAAAGCAGTCAAATCAATCTTCTTGACTAAACTTGGGAGGTGTTGTCTCTCTTTTCGAGGATCTGGTTATGGCGGAATATTATACTCGTCTTCAAGACTCGCGCTAATAAGTTTAACAAGTCGAGTCCGTATAAAGAGCGGCATTCAGTGGCTGCCACAGGGAGGTACCGCACAACTGAGAACTGATCTATATGACACAACTGTGACATTTAGGCACCGCCGGCAAGCGGTGGGCGGTTATGGTTTTGACGTATTTTCAGAAATGGGTTTCGGAGTGAGATTTCATCTCATCACTTCATCTCATCTTCCTGACGACTGCAGTGCTGTACAATGTGTTTTGATTTGGTTTTTATCATTTTTCTTTCGAGCTGTTTGTCAAAATGTTCTACCCAACTGAGATAACGATTCCTTTTTCAGAAAGAACGTATTGTAACTGGGAAATCGGTGGATAATATTCTAAAAGCGAAATAACAGGCTCATCCAGAGTTCTAACTTCTCACAACAGTCTGACCATCGATAAGCACGTGCGTTTTTTATTTTCGAAGAACATCTTGTATGACTAGAAACTTACCCACGCATCAACGATCCAAGGTCCTAATTAAGCAGCCCACTGTCTGGCACACGCATAGGCTGTTTCAATCGATACTTTTGGTTGTCTCCATATGTGCCCCACATCACCGTTCATAGACAAAACTACTTTGCTGTTGTTTAGGTCGTCCGAAATGGTCCATTGCAGCCGCCCCCTCTTCGGCACACGCCCACTTTAAATATCGATTGATTTATTGGCTCTGGCATCTAACAAATATGCAGATTTCCGAAGCCAAGCAAATTTCAACGAGAATCCTTAGAATTTAATCAACATTTCTCCGGTAATTTCCATATCAGCAGCAGGACATTCGTCTCTTGCCTGAAGCACTTTTGCACAGTAGTATAGTCCAGTTTGCATCAAATTTCGTCGAATGCCTTGCCAATGTATGTAATCCGATTATTCAATAGTCTTCCCACTCAGAATGTCCCCCTGGTTTGTTGATTAATTGTTTATATACCTACTCTTCGAATGAACGTCCCACTAAATCCCAACAGTGTCAAAGGACATAGGTGCAGTATTTTTATTTTTTAGTCTTCCAAATCTGAGCAATACACCAGAGGAAACAAGCGAAAAGCTGAAACGCCCTTTTGATGCTCTCATCATCACCACCGCCGCGCGCCGGCAGTTTCCCAGAGCCATTGAACTGTACCCGTAATTCGATTGTCAAACATATTTGACGGTCAAATGCATTTTACGCGAAAAAGGTCGCAGTGTTTTTTAGCGCCGCAAACCAGCCAGCCCAGCCAAAGGCTTTTGACAGCTACATACATAGGGTGGCACTGGATTTCCATCCGATTGCACGCGCATATGCAAATTATATTTGGATTTTTTTTTTCTCATCTCCGGTTTGCGCCCTATTTTTATCCCCTGAACGCCCCATTTAGCGTTGAATATTCATTTGACCGTTAATTATTATCCCGAAGTCGGAGGTAGGTATTTCTGGCTTTTTATCGCTCCGATATACTCCACAGTGGTCGAAAGCAATTAAGCGGAATTCCCCATATTGGTTCCGGATAAAATCTATGTGTGGATGTCACTTTGTTGTGTGATCAATGATGAGCACTAGAGTGTGCAACTTTACTCTTGCGGACTGCCAATCAAAGCGAAATACTTCTAATCCCTGTGTGGAGGGGGAACAAAAAAACCAAAGACCTTGTTTGCGACAACACATTACATGACACATACGAGCAGCAACATAAACAGGTACGATGCCAATGTCAACCCTTTTGGATAAGCCAAGTATGGAATATTATCCGGCATCGTCGGGCAGATCCCTTTTGTTTCAACCCTCCACACACCGAGTATAGTGGTTTTACACTTGCAAAAGGTTTGACAATCTTTTGGTCTCACATTAGGTGGATAAGGAACGGGGGCAGGGGCTCGAATGCGGTCGCTGTAAGAAGATGTGACAGATAGACCCTCATGCCGATGATCATCAGCAAATATGTGTAAAAAGGATAATCGAATGTTTTCCACCCATAAAGCATGTAATGACCAACAATGGTTTTGTTGGTGGATTTACATTTTAATGGATGCTGCAAGGATGTTGCTTTGAAGATGGTTCCATTCGGGCTTCTACAGGGATTAGTGAAGAATAGAAGGAATGTAGGAGCAGAATGTGCTTTTGGAATTCACTTGAGTGGTCATTTGCGCACCTCCGAGGGAATTTGTTGTTTAATTGTTTCACAAACAATTGGATTTGAAAAATTTAAGCGAATGTTATTCTGTCTGAAAGGAAAAGGATGAATAATTCTCCAAGATAATCAAAAAACATTCGTTATAATAATAATTACTCATCGTAACGGTCTGAATAGTTAATTCCATTTGGTACTGATATCATGACAACTTTCCAAGCGGCCAATAACTGTAATAAACCCTACGCCATTATCAGTCGGCCGTAGACTGCGAATCGTGATTGTGACGCAAAGCAAAGTAGGCCTTTCTTAAGGTATTACATTTATGATTCGGGGGCATTCTGACATCAGAACATTTAAATAAGTTTATGAGTATGTTTTCTTCAGGTGGTGTAGGTGTTCTTCTTATCAGCCAGAGTTTTTTATCTATACATTTCGATACCTGTAATACCGCTTTTTGTTTTGCCTTTGATAACAGATGTCAGTTGAAAATTATTAATTGCGAAGAATATATAACTCACAAATTTATACACTATTTAAGGGGGATTTCTCTGGAATTGTCATTGAATGTGACATTATGAATGTACCGCGGCCGCGCTGTGTCGTGTCTTCGCTGTCGTGATAAATTGAGGAGTCCGTTTCGTGGCACATTTCAATAATTTCAAATTAATTGAACTGGATTTTTGTGTCACACATAAATAATTTATTTCGAAAAATAGGACGAGTAAGAAAAAAAAGACAACGAGACTAATAATCATATGTAGTATCCAGGGCTCTCATCGCGTAATTTATGAAACGATAGTCGTCGAAACGGTTGAACAAAACGGTCTCGTTTTTAGTTTGCTTCATAAAATATCATCGTCACATCGTTCAATCGAATTGTTCATCGTTTTCATTTTGAACAATTTGAACACGACTGTAAACAAAGTCTGACACCTAAAAAATTAAAAATGTATGGAAATTGTTTTTTTTTTTTTTTATTCTTGAATTTCTTTATTTTTCTTTGTTGTCATTGACTGACATGGAATGGATAGGTACTATGGAATAACGCCTCTATTAGTATCACGAAGACGTGAAATTTTAAGTGAATGTGAAAGTGTAGGTACGCGACATATGCAGATACCCAACAGTGTGTAGGGGCCGACCATAGTCCGATCGACTTTGGAGTCAAACTCCAAAACCATATATTGGACTAGCTGTGCCCGCAACTTCGTACGCGGCGTAAGGCTGTGTACTTTCCAATTAAAGAGATTTGACCGTTTTCTCAACAGCATATGTGTTTAAAATCTAGCTAAAACAAAGCGGTGAACATTGTCAATGTGAAACAATAAATCAAACAAATCTATTTAGTATTTACCTAAAACACCAATTAAGAAAATTAAATTCAACAGCGTAAGTCCTAAAGTTCCACTTCCTTACTGTAGGCGTCAACGTAGGTAATATCAAAACAACCACTAAAACAAAAGCCTGAACGGAAATTTGTATCTACACCAACAATAAGTAAATCAAACAACATAATTCACCTATATCGTCTTTACTTCTTGAATTCTTCAATTCTTTAATGTAGTCTGTAGGTATCAACGTAGGTATATAACAACCATTAATACAAAAACCATGAACTCAGTTTCTATATACACCACCTCCAACATACATTCACCACCACACGTCATCAGCCATCTGCGCATTTCCTCCGATCCGAAACACATTGTCGCTGTTTTTTGTTGTTGTTTTTTTTCATATGAACGTGCTTGTGCGATGTGCGCCACCAAACCACCCCCAAGCAGAACAACGATCAAGAACCGCGGCTGCTGATAATATTCGATTTCAGAAAATAAATTTATTTTTTTAATGTTAGATTTTAGGTTGTAGCTCAGCTTCTAGAGGACATAGAAAGCTGATTGATGGCTTGAAATCAGGGTTGAAAAACGCGTTACGATCGTAACTTTTAAGTTACAATGAACTTTGAAAAAATACAAAATACAATCGGCCCGAAAAAGTTACCCTCAAAGAGTATTTTTTTTATTTTGAAAAAATACATAGTTACACTCAATGCATATTTAATACAATGACCTGTTACATTTTTTTTGTATTCGTTTATCAATATTATTACTACACAGGTATATGTGTGTTATGCTTGTGTGAAAAACACGTCATGAATTTCAGTAAATTTTGGGATTTTTCCGGTGGCGCGGTTGTCGATCCCCTAAACCACTCAACCGATTTTAATGAAATTTGTGGCTGTGTATGGTTGGTTACAGTTTGATAGATAGAACTATTTGGACTCGATAGATGGCGCTGTTGTCGATCTCCTAAACCACTTAACCGATGTCAATGACATTTTGTGGCTCTGTATGGTTCGTTACAGTTGGATAGATAGGACACTATTTTGGTATGGTTAGTTCAATAGTTTTGGCCCCGATAGGTGGCACTTTTTAAAAGATAAGCGGAATAGGAAAACGCGTTTTAGCAACTCCTAATCAAAAAAAAAAAAAAAAATGGTGCGACTGTATCCAACAGTCCCGAAATATGTGTATGTGTAAACACCGGGCGTGCGGTATGTGTGTGGCTTGATACACGTCATTGAGAAAAGAGGGAATTGTAATAACCGTATTCTTGATATATCTATTATGAAATAACAATAATTTATTCGTTCTGCGCCAGTTTCGGTAAAATAGATACAATCGGATTGTGGTAGCTGAAGTACGATATGTACATTCGAGACTGTAATCTATCTAGATTACGCTGGAAGACAGCATCGATGGTTGTTCCATATCGTGTTGTTGAAATTTTCCGGTTGGAGTTCATTTGAAGATTAAATTTATCTTGCATAAAATCAATAAATGGTTGAGCTTCTGGAGTTGCAAAATTGATATTGAAGTCTCCGCCTATGATCATTGGTAAAAGATGATAATCTCCCTGCAGAATTCTTGAAATTTTCTTTTGAGTACGGTGCAAGGACGAAATGGAAAAATTTTATTTTACATCAACAAAAAGCTGAAATTAATATGCCCCAACTCATAAATGTATGCAATGATAAAAACGTATGCAATGATAAAACACAGTGACGCATTCCCTGTCCCCGGAAGTTAAATGTGTGGAATTACTTCACTAGATTCCAAAAAATGTATGCAATCACAGTGACGCATTTCCGTCATCGCAAGTTAAATGTGTGGAATTACTCCACCAGATTCCAATAACGTGCGCTTAGATGTTTACACATCAAAAACAGAAAATTCAAACGCTAGTTATAGGTATATAAAATTATATAATTGAAATTATTATTGAACATTTGAAACTTTGCGAAATCTGGGCGGGATTTTATACGAAGGGCACGGGCAAAACCGGGTGGGTACCGCTATATATAAAAGTGACTGATGTCCGTATGTGCACTCATAACTCGGGGGTGGGATTGAGAATAGAACTTTGTACGGAGAACCGCGCTTAAAAAAAATAGAAAATTCCAATACAACAAAAATTATTTAGAATGTTAAATTTTTAAACTATTTTGATGTACCGGGCTTACCGCTACACAGTTTGAAATTGGAAATCAGCTCAGTTATGATTTTGTTGCGCAACCTCAATCCACCGAAATTTTGTAACTGTTCGCATTTGATTTGATTGTGAAGAATCTCAAATCAAATATCATGCAATAAGCGACGATTTTGAGTAGAAAACTCAAAGACAAACATTATAATTCCACGGATTCTGCTTATTCAGATCGATTTGCCATTCGTATTTGACTGACACGAAAGAATTTAAGTAGCATGCATTGTGCATGTTCGGAGTTACTATTTTCATTACTTTAACGAATTTGGGCGGAACGTAGTTCGCCTGGTCAGCTTGTAGAATATTATATTATTTACATAGAATTTAAAAACATCTAAAATTTTGTACGAAATCGATATCTTTCTCCTATACATACTTGTATACGAGAATTGAAAAAATACAAAAAAATACAATCGTAACTAAGATTTAGTTACAGTCCAGAAAGTTCAATTTTCATCCCTGCTTGAAATATCTATAAAAGTGTTGGCTCTCCTAAGTATTTTGTTTTGTTTGCATTGATAAAGAATTATTTGAGTAATGGCGAGTTAAAGGCAGTAAAGTCGGAAAAAAAACACATTTTGGTCAAAAACGCTCCAAAAAATAGGAATGGCAATGAAAGGAATAGCCTATATGTTGCACAGAATCTTAAGAAACATTTCAAAAAAAGTTTCATCGAAATCTGTGCAGTAGTTCTCACGCCATTAGGTAACAGAAAAATTGCCAACAGTTTTATTATAAGTATAGATGACGAACTGTCTACGTTGTTTTCCTAAGAACGGGTAGGAAGAATAATTCTTGTTCTCCAATTTCAAGCAATATGCTAAAGTAGACGCAGATGTAGTATAGAGCAGGAGATTTGGTGATTTTCGAAAAATACATGTATTTTTTTAAACCATTAAAATGCCAATAAAAATCTTGGCTTTCGTGGAACAGATGATAATTGAGTTGTAAAAAAAATGATAACAAAAATAAATGAAATCCAAAAGCAATAATTTATTTTTTGCAAAGATTGTACAATGTACATACTGTCTACAACTCGGATAAGAGCGAGTCGCCTCTATAGAGATCATGTGTGTGGGTCTTCCTTTAAATATTTCTTTATAGTTAGTTCAGACCTAATTTAAACTGAAAAAATGCACCAAAAACGATAAAACGATTGCAAAATAGCCATCGTTTCGACGAGGGTATTTGACGTTTGAATTAGTAACGTGAAGTAAGAAAAAACGATGATCGTACAATCGTTTCGGCGATTATCGTTTTTTGGTTGTTACACGATTTAGAAGTATCGTCGAGAAGATGTCGTTCGATCGTTTTGTGCTTATGCGATTTGGGCTCTAATCGCTGGATTTTACGAACTCACAATGGAAATATTTTGCATATGAAATAACCCATTGTGACCTACAAAATAATTAACGACAAAAGTGACAAAGTTTTTGCTGTCAGTCTAAGCGTCAAGGATGACAGATACGATTCTCGTCAACCTGACGAAAATGAAGAAAAGATAAACATGTCTAGAATTAAATCCGACAAAGCTGAGGTCTTTCAAGCTGTAGAAAATTATTTCACAAGGAGCATGACCCACCTTACCTGCTTAGTTGGTGCGAATGAAAGTATAACCGATCTCAACATTGTGCACCACATTCTTGCAATATTTGTAATGTGCTATTGGCACTATAATACCTTCAGCTATCTATAAAATAAAATATATATATCGGCTTAGCTAAAATACCTCCCCTTCCGAATTAGTTTGTCAAAATAATATCTAGTAAACGGGAAGTGTTTCACTAACTGCAAACCATAAAAAGTGCGGTTCCCACTTAGCTATACAAATTACCGACTGCAACTAATTGCATTGATTAACAAGCTAATGAAAAAGTGCTAATCACAAAAGAAATCGAAAACAATTCATTAAACCTTAAGTGCAATGCATGGAGAGCAGAGCAGTGATAGCAGCCCTGAGAGATGTTCCATCAATCTGAGAAGTATACTACGATCACCAGTAGTTTCGTTTAGGTGAGTCTTTCATTGTGGAGTTTATTTTGTAATTACAAAACGACAAATTGTGTGTACCGGATGTAATTTAAGTTTTCCCTATAAAAACAAAATGGATATATAAGGCCATTTCTGAAACCCTCCATTTCTCAAAGTCGTGCTAGAGTAAGTATACAATCGTCTTATGTTCAAAAATTGTTCAAATAGTTACTGAACATGGATGCAGACACAACCTAATGTTTTCGGTTTGTGCTTGGATAGATGATAACATCGAGCAAACAATTCTTCGAATATAGTAAACAGAAACTCAAAGTCAACGCCGACAGTTTTTAAGCCAGGGCCCGTCTTGAGAAAATGTTTATCATGACTGGTTTCAACACCATCTCTTATCTAACTACCAAAGTTATTAGTGGATGTCAAAAGGAATCAAGGCATTTTTGAATATCGTGGCAATTTTTTATTTGCATTCTGAAAAATAAGGGAAATATTATTCCATAGCAGACTGTATAGTAGTTGGACTAATTTTCATCAAATATATCGTTTTTAAATGTCAATTTGTATCAAAATGAAAAATGAATTTTTTTTACAAATTATTAGTAAAAAAAGGGAAAATCGCAACTGTTGAAAGGAAATTTTATCAATTTCGCACACACAACACTAGCTACGCATGTTTCTTTTTCATCGGACAGAATTTTATATTTACATTTTATATTTAACCAGAATTTTAAAAGCTTCAATTCCGCAAATGGATAGATAAATAATACCAAAAACTATAATGCGAGAAACAGATTAACACAGCAACAGCGAATTTAGGACTAGCTCTAACGTTGACGTCGCTGTCGATGTAGCTGTGCTAATGTGTTCAAAGTAATTCAAATACATTGGTTCTAAGTCAGTTGTCAAAGTTGCTGTTGCTGTTGCTGTTGCTGTGTTAATCTGTTTCTCGCATAACAACAGCAGTCCATTTCATATAAAATCCGAAATATCACACTCGCACAATTAACAAAATTTCAAAATAAAAAAATATGCTGTCTGCAAAATTAAATTAAAAATAAATCTGCAAAACATAATACTTTGTATTTAAATATTGTTGTCGCATGTGAAATAGTTTCCGTTTATGATGGTAAATTAATTCACAAAGCCGGCGCTTGTGATTGCTTGTATAATTAGCGCCAAATTGAAATTTATTCACAAATCACGACACTCTGCGTCATCTTATTTGCACTAACTAAATCGAACTCAAACACTGGCAGGATCTGGTTTTCGCACACTAGATCGGAAACGTGTAGTTCGTGAGAAATAAGTTATCGTAAATTGTTGTTTTTTAGGAAAGCGAATTTAAATCTTTCTGTCGAAAAATTTGAATATTACGCGGTACTAATAATCATATTTAGTGTCCAGGCCAGTGGTTCCAGATTGAGGGGAAAAAGAGGGTAAGCTCTTGTGCAACACAAAAGCACAACGATCTGTCAAAATTTAGCTTCAAAAAATGCGCCGACCCATTAAATGAGCACGCTAAATTTTGACAGATACATGAAGTACATTCTAAAAAAAAAAAGCTGCGTACCACTTGGCTCAGCTAAATTTTGGAGAGAACTTTGTATGGGAGCTTAAATTTAGCTGGAGCAGCATACTAAGGTTGAGGCACATCAGAGAAATGAGCAATATAATTGGCGTTATGTGAACATTGAAAACTGTAACATGTCACTAGAGGCTAGACACCCATCGTTACAATATTATTTGCAGTGATAATTTTAACACCATTTATATCCACTAGACCAGTTTTTTTTAGCAACCCTCTTTGATATTGAAATATGAAAAAAAAAGTAAAAAGGTAAAACTGTCAAAAGACTGTTTTTGACAGTTATTTTGGTCCATTAGTCAAAAAAGTTTTTTTTTTTTGATCTCAGATCAATTTTGCAAATCTGAATTTTTCGGCAGATTTACCCCTCCTTGCACTAACACCAATACAATTGACAGCCGTCAGATAACAAGAGTGGTTTTTGTTTTGATTTTATTATTTCGGTTGTGTGGTTTAATCTTTATTTTTTCCATTTTAACCTGTTGCGCCAGCAAAAAAAAAACTTGTGTGTTTTGAAATTTGACAGCTACACCGATACTAACTTCACGGACATGAAATTACACCATACAATGACAAAAAAAAAATTAATCTGATGTCGTGTTCCATTGGTAACGAAAAAGATCAAATTTCAGATCAAAATCCAGATTTACCAATGGAAAACGCCGTAATAAAACTGGGGAAAAATTTACCCAGCGCACATTCAAAAGATCCAAAGATATCTGCTCAGATATGCGGCACGTGAATCCATGCGGAATCACTCTAAAAGCAAAAATATACCACTTGATCGGCCATTATAATTAAGCTCTTTTGGGTGCCACATGCCACTGCCAGTGCAAGTGTCCCAGAGCCACGCTTAAAAATTCTATTTGCGGACTTGAAGGCTCCGTAAAAAATATCATCAATAAAGCGAGCTTGTTCTAAACCGCCGTTTTTTATCCTTATTAGCAAATCGAACAAAAACTTGCAATTTTATTCGTCTGGCATGCCACCTAAAATCTACAGCACTGATAAATGATTAGCGCCAAGGTGTGATTTCTTTCAGCTACACAGTACGACACGGACCATTGGCGTATCATAAAGCTGATGCGCGTCTTCTCACTTAATCGGTAACAGATCGTGATCAGTTTTGGATATATTTTCAACGTTATCGGAACGTCGGGCCGGGCTTATAAAATCTCGTAGCATGTCGCTCGGAGCGCTAAATTCTCCGTCGTCGTTCTCCTACAAAAAGAACCATCGCGTTCACTACAAAGATGTCGACGGTAAAATGATAATGTGCGTTCAGTTCTAAAGATCATCTTAAGCTGTTCCGATTCAACGAAAAAGTAGTAAAAGTGTTAAATTAACTGCGATTTTGCGTGAAATTGTTATTTAAGATGATGTAGATGTTGTGGTAACCTGTCCTACTAATTTTTGTGTGTTCTGTGTTGTTGTATAATTGGCATTAAACATTTAACTTAGAAAACAAAATTTAAATTTTTTTTCGGAACTATAAAGTGCTAACATTCGAAATGGAAGTGCGGAAGATTATATTGTACTTTGGTAAACCAATGTGTTTAGTGTTGATGTTACTTTACAAGCTCTTCCTAATCAAGCTTCTTAAAAAAACAATTTTAATTAATATAGCTATGTGTGCCTGAGGAAACGTGACCGTATCACGTTGCTGTTTTCTTTACTAATCGATTTGTTTAACATTGTTTTATTTATTATAAACTCAAATAAAGAACAAGTAGCATAATATGTAAGACTGTTCTCGTTCGAAGTAAGAAATCAGATGTGAGGGCTTTTTTAGCAAGGCTATGTGACCTTAACCTTTTAAATAATCTGCGTATTATGCGTGCTTGAAAAAAAAATTAGGGACACGTGATCGTTCTATTTATGTGAGTTAATGTCCTGGAGGAGTTTTTAGTTTAGTAAGTTTTTTCTGCGCCATTTCTCGCGAATATCTGACAAACATTAGACAGTCAGATTTGCCATAAAATTGTAGGTCGATTCCATTCGTCACGCAAATAAATGGTTCCGCGATGCTGAGTATAGCGTTAGTCATTCTAATATTACTTTTTGTTTAGTATAGTTTTCTTCTATGGCTCTTTAATACACGTAAGTCTCAAAAGGCAGTTCCATCAAAACTTGACTTGAACGAAATTTTTGAAAACGCCTAAACAACTAGACATGGGCTGTAAATAGCATATCCAAAATCCTTGTATGGATTCTGCAAAAAATGATGCCTCGGATTGACGATGGCTTGTTTACATTTTTTTTATAAATGGCCCGTGGTGAACATGGAGTATGCGTGAACACAAAAGAAGACTGCCTACATAGATCCAGTTTCGCATATCGATGAACGAGCTACACGTATACACGATCACAGAATAAAGTGGATTTAATATACCCAGCAAATACAAATTCCGTCATCATTAATGTCATTTTGTTATACGATTAAATAACATTTTTAAAAATATTAAAGATTATAACAAACCCACTGTAGACGAAATTCTTTAACACCTCTAATCATTATCTACCCTTCATTTATATCAACAAGTTGTTTATTTTTGTATGAGCAAGAGAACTATTGTGACCTACTCCCTATAAAAAGTGATGCAATTAAATATTCATATTCATGTCAAGACGAAACTCTTTACCACCTTCAAGCTATGTCCTATTTTTCTGGCACTCTTAATAAGTTAAGTCAATTTTTATGAAAAAGAACGCCTATTGTGACCCACTCCCTACACAAGATAGAAGATTAAAATGCAATGTAGTAAAGTATGTAGGGGAAGGTGGCCTAAAATGGCACACCCTCAGCAAATTGCTCAATATCTAGGTTTTTAAAGTAAAATTCACTTCAAGCTGTATAGTATATCCGTAGAATAGATTAAATTATTGCCCATATATTTATATTTAAAAAAAATGTAAAATATTTCCAAAAAGTGATTAAAACAATTCATTTTCAAAATATCTACCCGTGCAACACATCAAAGGTCACTTGTATAAAATGGCACACTAGAACAAATCCTGTTTAAACTGCTTTACAAAAAAGCTTTATTGAAAACAAAAACGTGAAAAATAATCAGTAAAATAACAGTTAAAAATAATTCATAGGTAGCTACAACAAAAAGGAAAAAACAAAATGGTTTAAAATTGTTGGTTGGTGTTGCTCGCTCGCCTACGTAGTAGCTGGCTTTCAGCCAGCCCATTTCACCAGTTTCGATGGCTTTTATGGCGTTCAACATCAACTCCCTATCAGTGCACCGCATGTAACGGCGAACCATTATTGCCTAGAACTAAAATCACAAATTAAAATTAAAAACTTGAATGCATGTATAAAATGGCACCTGTGGCTGTCATATGACGGCTGAACATGTCAAGATTTCTTTTGCGTAGGTGATGCAAAGAAGACTAAAGGACTGTGTTCACTAAAGCTCATAATTTGGTTCTTTTATGAGTTTTCTGGTAAATTATAACCTAGTATACCATTTTAGGCCACCTTCCCCTATCCATGTTCATGTCTATCCTAAACACGGGCCACAACAAAGCTCGGAACAGTTTGGTACCTGGCACGATATATTACAAACTGTCCGTTTTTATTTTTATAAATTAACACCATATTAATTGCAAGGACTGACTAATTCGCAAAATATAAGCATTACCCCCTTGATGATATGACAATAACCGTCTAGGCGAAAAATGTTTGAAATGTTAGTTATTGAATGTTTCGTTTTTGTGTATCGGCGGCATATTTCACATTATTTGTGTACCTCAAGCATTGAGTTGATAATGATATTATGAGAATGAGAATCTTTTGTATCCAAAAATACTGTGGAAAATGTTTCATTTTTGATGCTCCTTTTCAAAAGTAAAAAAAATGGAACATGGATATTTTTAGCCTCATGTGAAACATTATTATCAAGTTGGTGCAATAGCATTTAAAATAGTTGAAAAACTCATAAATTACGAGCGTGAAGACTGCAAGGTAGGTACCTATATGCTTTATTTATTAACAACTTAAGACGCATACAAATGTATCCCTCATACATTTATTTATATTTCAAAAATTTGTGTTACATTTTGGCTTTTTTTTCACCCAAGTCCTTCCTACTCACCCCAAGAAGTCAATTTTCCATTTCTTTGCAATAATTTAAACAAACTATCATTTTTCATTCAGGTGATTTAGTTATTATCATTATTGCACCCTTAATATTTTACTCGAAGCCGACGAGGTTAAAAGTCTAGTTCTTTTTTGTTATTTATCTGTTCATACATCGTATTTAAATATACTTAATGAATTAGCTTTTTCGAAATAGCAACAAATTGAAAGCTAAAAATAAACAGGACTCTTGAATTTTTATATATACTTATAATTAGAAAAAGCCAAATTAATTATCAATATGTTGTTAATAACTCTGAAATCAAGCAACACAACGTTTTGTAAATCGGTTCAAACATTTCCAGACAGATTGGCCATCATCGGTCATCGGAAAATTTAACAGTCAATCTATTTTGTGTGAAGATATTTAAATTTGTACTTCAGTCTTGTGTATATATTTTAACAGGAAGCATCCAGCTGTGTACAATTATTTAATTAAGTGTTGATCTACTGATATTTAGCAAGTTCAAGCATTCCCTTCGAACTGTACAGACTCACAGTACAGTAAGTGCTATGCAGTTTTGGCAAGATCAACTGGTATTGATTGAATGTTTACAAAGTTGAATAAAAATGTTTTTCCAATATAATATATATACAATCCGTCATTTCAGTGGATCTAAGCTTTGAAATTTGACATAAAGCACGCCGCGGACAAGTGTCACTGAAAACAGCTGTTCTTTGAAAATAATTTACTTCGAAAATTGAACACTCTCTGATTTCAACCATTTCCGATATACAAAATCCGCAATACAAAATTGCAACAAAACAAAAGAACATAATGATCTTTCAAAATTTAGCTTGAGAAAATGTACCGCCCCATTAAATGCGCGCGCTAAATCTTTATAGATACATGAAGTACATTCTGAAACAAAAGATTGATTATTTGGTACCACTCAGCTAAATGGGTCCTCTAAAATTTAGCTCAGCTAAATTTTGGAAAGAATTTTGTATTGTAGCGAAAATTTTGCTCGAGCAGCGTACTAAGCTTAAAACGCCATCTGTCGCCTTCATCCGGCAAATGCTCCTGAATTCAGGCATAGTAGTTGTGTGTCGCTTCTTTTTGTCCCAAAAAATAAGTAAAAAGTCAAACAAGCTATTGATTTTGATAAGCTAGGCCTGTAATGATATTTGAACCAACATTTAACATTTCTTCTAAAGGGAAATTAAGCAGCCTTTAAACAACTTTGTGCAAAGAAAATTTTTTATTTAAAGTTGCTCTTAGTTTATATTCGAAGTAAGTGTAAATTTTGAAGGACAAAAAAAAACTCTTTGAAGATTTAACCAGTTTAGGTTCAGTGCCCATGTTCTGTAACTCATGTGATAACTTATCGCATCGAAAACTGAGAAACAAAGCACTCCGCCGTATATCGCATCTGGAAAATAATGGAGTTAATAACTCCATGTGAAAAAGTATCCTCTAGTAGATTTTAATTTCATGGGAATTTTGGATAGATATCTGTCAAGACTCAAGATACTGGAAAACAGAACAATAGAAAATTGTTCAAATTTATTTTACAGATATTTTTAGTGAAGTTTCAGCATTATTTTTAAAAATGTGTAGGTTATCTCTTACTTTTGGGGAATAATAATGCCCACTTGGAGCAT
Source organism: Cheilosia urbana (assembly GCA_946477585.1). NCBI lineage: Eukaryota > Metazoa > Arthropoda > Insecta > Diptera > Syrphidae > Cheilosia > Cheilosia urbana. The sequence continues at coordinate 7,545,027 of OX297854.1, read as the reverse complement.
CTATAAAGGTTTCCACCCACCGTCTTTTTCATTTTAATCAGTATATTTTCTTTCGGCACTTTCGCAATGAAACAAAACCAGTTGCATCGGATCGTGAATACCCCTATTATTTCTTATATCTTTTATCATCATAAGCTCTATGTGTTTTGATAAAAATTTCAACAGCTTTTTCGCGGTCATAGTTACAGAACCTGAATATATAACATATTTCCAGGGGTTTGATATCAAAATGTTCCATGTCATATTCTTTTCGATTCGCAAAGTTACAGAGCAGTTTACTGCTCGAGACTATATTCATCTAACAAACCGAATTCAGTCAGAGATAAATTAAGCAAATAATCGTAACCGAGTAGTAGGCACTCAGCGCTAAATTTTAAACAACATTTCTCTGGGACTCTACAGAAATTTGTCCGCAATTTTAAACATGCAGTGAATAGTTTTTCGTGAACTAAATTTTGACAGATTTTGGAGAAAATACTTAACTAATGTCGTTTTTCATTGGGACCAAAAATCAATCTTTTTTTTTCGATTCGGATCACTTTCTGCAGATCTCGATATTTTTTCAGATTTTGTTTTACGTCAGTTTAAGAAGTTTGCTTTCGAGACAAATGCGCAAAAGTTTCGTGAAAACCAAAATAGCAAAATACATAAATAGCTATGAATATGATTTTGGAGGAATATTATCTTCATTGTCTCCCTCATCATCTGAAGACTACAAATCAACAGGCGAAACATTTTTCAGGTCGATAACCATTTGTGATTTTTCCAAAAACGAATGCCATTTGAACAGCTGATATTGTTGTCAATTAACGCACTAATCCATTTACAGAAGCAGGTCAATTTCGTTGCACGTTCCATGAGCACCGAGCACTGTTAAATCTGATATCTGAAAAAGATTTCTGGTGGTCCCAATGGAAAACCACATAAGAAAGAAAAATTCATCCTAACAAATTGGTTGTTAAGCAACTTTGTGGAGAGAATATTCAGTTATAGTTAGTTTCATTTACTATTTTAGTTCAGCTTGTGCGCTGTCAAGCCTTAAAAATAAAACATAAAGCAGAACATTAGGCTGGTACATACAAACAAAAATATAATTTAAGTACATATTACTTAACAGCCTTTATTACCCGACTGTACACAGGAGGGTTATGTGTTTCGCGCGTATCCTATGTACGTTCCTACGTGACGCCCTGTAGCCTAAACGGCTTGACCGATTTTAAAGAGTGAGGTGTCACTAGATTCGTATTCTTCCCCGGAGTGTCATAGGCTAAACAAATAATTATAAAAATATAAATTAAGAAAAAAAAAAAAAAAACAATTGTCACACAAATGTCAGTAACTGCGATTTTTTCTACAGTCAGTCGGGTTTTTTGTTTTTTTTTTATTAATTATTGTATAAACATTGTGCCTTATTAATAATCATTTTTAAATTTAACACTAAATGTTTTGTAGGACACAATGGGTAATTGTATACCTATGGAAATTTTCGTTAATTTTTCTGTGATCGGAAAAAGTTCTTCGTACGAAAAAATTTATAAATTCGATTTCTAAAAAAATTAAAGATAATTTGCCAATTTTTTTTTATTGATATATGTACTAACTTTATAGGTAATTCCTACGCAACATTTTATGACCAGGATTGAATTCAACCATCAAGTTTAAGTGGTTTCACCTTTGTTAGTTCAAAATTTATTTTGTATTCTTATAAAATAATAATAATAATAAGTGGTCAAAAAAAAAGCAAAATAAAATTTTTACGGTTTCGTTTTACGTATGGCTATAACTGTGACCTAAACTTCTAACTCCAGAAAATAAAAACATATACATAGGGTACGTAGTACGTAGGTACTAGTCACATATATACGCACAAAATCCATATAACTCTTCTATTTGTTTTCTGTTCATATTGTTATTTATCTAGAACTTCAGACACCAGCTAAATCAGCTAAGACTCAATAATTGATTGAACGCCAGCTGATAACACTGTATACAACTACATCGCCGAAATATTATGGCCTTGCCATCTCATAAGTTCTTCTGTCTTGTTTAGAAACTTTCATGTGTATCGGACCAACGCACTTTGATATTAGTACATGATGTTTTACCAACAACTGCAGCACCTGAAATCGGCATTTGAAAGCAAACGAAGTGTACCTAATCCGATTTTCTAATTTTCACGATCATTACCAAAAACCCATTCAACTGATAACCTATCATAATTTCTTTCTGAACAAATTAGACCAAATCAATCAAAAAATCAAGTGACAAATATTTCCATCCATCAAGTTTTGTAAAAAAAACAATGAATTTTCAGAAACTGAATGCTTGACCTTCTTGACGAAATTTTATAAATTTTTGCAGTTTCTCGCGAAACGGGGAATAGTTTGGTTGAATAGCAGCACACGGTTACCTTCTCTTTGGTGGATTACCTAATAATAACCTTTTCATTCAAATTTCAACAAGTGATGGTGAAAATTTCTTTTTAACTTGTATATTATATTTATATAACATAAATCGCTATTGGCTAAGTTGTATGGAATGACCGATAAAATACCCTTAATTGAAAACAGGCAGAGAAAAGTCTGAAAATAATTGAAACCTTACAGCCGGTTCCTACTTAAAATCGCATTAATGTCACATGTAGCTCCTTGAAGTTGTTTATAATGGTATAGTGTCTTAGAACAAGTGTGACATTGAAATCTCTTATAATTCCATTTCCCAACAACTCCTTTTGCATTCAGTTTTAAAGCAACTCGACATCGAAGTCGATACGACAGTTCCTAGGTCTTGAATCCTGATATTCACTCCTGTGTGTGATAACAATGCAAGCCTAAGTCGAGTTGGCGAATAGAATTGAGCTAACTATCAACCGAAGAATGGTAAAGGCCCGCTTACATAAAAAAAAAAAAAAATCTTTAAAAAAAATACATCGCAAAAAAAATCCTTAGGATAAAAAGAAAATACCCTCGAATATGTTCCAAATGAAAAAAAAAAATGTTTTAAAATAAAAATTATTAAAAGTGTCATGAACTATTCCGCTACAAAGGTGTCAAGTCAAGAACCACGGATGAAAAATATCTCAGAAGTGTCAAGTAGGGTGTATTAGTTGTATTAGCTTGCTAAAGAATCTAGTTTCTTTTACTTAATAAACAGAACTTGTTTTAGGTTTCATTAAAGGCCTTCGTGCCAATGGTTAGTGGAGCTCCCTTAGAATTTTTATTTACTTGCGTAATCTCGGTATGCGTTGCGCCTAATGTCAAGTGTAAATATGTATTTGTGTTTTAATTATTAACCCCCGTATTAATAAACACTGTCTTAAAGTTATCAACTTGTTACTCAGCAGTTATATTCAATTTTTTTTTATGTTATCTGACGTTTGCTAGCTAACTAGCTAGTGTACATTTTTTTTATTAATAAGGGGGTAAATTATTAAAAATTGTTTAAAAGTTTTCTCTATATGAGTGACAAAAATCAAAAATACAATAAAACTGCTTTTGCTTTAATTCAAATGGATTGGTGACGAGTCAAAAATGAACCTTGAACAGGTTCTTTTTTTTTCAATGGAAAATGGTATTAAATTGTACCTATTATTGACTTATAATCGGTCCTAGCGAGGTATCCGTAGAACACGTTTTCTGAGTCAATTTTAATCAAACTTCGTTCCTTGGCGCAAAAGTTGGACAGAAACCAGCGCCTTGAGAGAGAACAAGACATTTGCCCTCCATAAAAAACCTGCAAATATTAGCCCAAGAAACTTCTTTGGGCCAGTTGGAAATTGGTATTGCTGACAGTTGCTTTCGTTCAAATACCTACTATTTTGTAACTGACTTTTTAGTTGATTCAATTTATATTTTTTGCTTGTATTGAGTTTTATATTTTTCAAATTTGTGGCGTTCCTTTTCTATTCGGTTATATTTTATTTCGGTGAGCGAAATGAGAGAAATTTGACATATTACCTACCATATTGCCAATATTTAACCACAGGATGTAAGGAAACAGACCTTTTATTTCATTTAATTTAAAATGCGAAATCTCTCAGTACGCTCTGTACAAAACATGTTTGACGTACTCTATAGATCTAGACTCTACTAAACAATCAAAACCGATAATACAGTGCGCAAATGCGCACATTGTAGCAAAATATGACGAAAACTGTGCAAAAATATTGTAAAATATAAATAAAAAAATAAATACTGAGTGAAGGTCCATGTGACTGACCATATGGGACTTGGTTCCTGTTTAGCTGCTCACGATCATTCATTTGCTTGAGTTATTCGTTTTGGAACGAAAGGGAAATGAATAAACGAACGATAAAATTAACTAAGCATTACATAATATTAAGCATGTTATTTGGAAAGCTTTGGTAGCAGTTTGTAAAAGGTCTCAGGTAATTAGTAATTTAGTGGACAAAATTATTTCATTCGTACAAAAAATTGCTTATTTCTTGATTTATACCAAAAAAGTGGGTAGGTATATATACTTTTTATAGCTTTATATGTGCCGAATAATGTTTTGCCGATAAGTTATGTAATATTTTAAAAGATATTTAAAAAAAAACAGACAATCACTATAATAAAAAAAGTACGCCTCTTTTAACCATTTTCCATTCGTTTTTGGTGTGTTCCCTTAATCGATTTCAATTGGAATTGGAACTCTACTCATATTCATTAACGCACCGATACCACACCCACACTCCATCCAGATTCCAGAATTCAAAGTTTACCTTCACAGTCCACCCTCCGTCCACAGTCCATACTAGTGTTTGTACAAGGTGGGCCAAAAGAGATCACCCTATTGGAAGATGCTCTTATTTTTGCAAATGGCCGACAATGTCAAATCTGTTTTGACATTTGTGGAATAGACAGATGTAGAATACAATTGAACAAGCCATGGAGCATGGATACACTCCCCAACAACGCGGAATAATTTCGAATTTTCGATTTTTCGATTAAAATCATAATGAGCAATGAGGTTCATTTCCACCTTCTGGGGCACCGAAAATCCACGAGTAATGCACGAGGAGCCATTACACCCACTCAAAGTTACTGCATGGTGCGCTAATCACACTGGAGGAGTCATCGGGCCTTTTTTCTCGAGAACGCCGCTGGTCAAACGACAACAGTGGACGGTGCGCGCTATAGGGTCATGTTAACCGACTTTTTTCTTCCGCAATTGGACGAATTAGGAATGGAGGATATGTGGTTCCAACAGGACGGAGCTACGGCACGCACTGCGCGAGCCACAACCGATATTGTGAAGGCGGCGTTCCGGGTCGCCTCATCTCTCGTTTTGGCAATTTGCAACCGTTCCAAACCTTTTTTATGGGTTTTTTTAAAGTCCCGTGTTTACGTGAACAAGCCCGAGACCCTAAAAGCCCTCGAAGACAACATTCGACACGAGTGCGAGAATCTGTCGCCCGAAGTTCTCGCCGAAGTGATGAAAAATGCAATAAAACGAGCCCGTATGGCAATCAATTGTGACGGCCGATATCATCTTCCCGACTTAACCAATAAAATTCTAAAGGTTCATATAAACATAATCAAAAAACAGAATCGAAGTTTTTCATTTAGCAAAAAAATGAGCGCCAAACAACATCGGATGACTTCTTTTTGCCCACCTTGTACATTGTGCTCTCGGTTATCTCCATTCTCCAATTCTCCCTTCATTAAACCATGTTCTCTTTCCATTGAAATTCATTCTCATGCGCACGTAATATAGACATATCTCTGTGCAAAAACGTGGCTCTCGGTCATTTCATTCATTAGAGTAGAGCGTGTTTTCTCCTCTTGCGCTTCCATTCATGTAGTTTACCTCATTAGCAACCAAAATTTAGCACTAGGCCGGTTTTTTAAACCGATCTAAACTAGATCGAGGGAACAATAAAATACGACTTTCTTTAATCTAGTTTAAAAAATTGTTGTGTCTATTTATGACTTTAAATTGTATCGAGTTAAAATTTAAAATCGATCAGTGCATTTTCAAATTCGAATGCTTAAGTAGATAGGTATACCCTTACCGCATGACCATGACCAATTCCCAAACCTCCCTTGCTTTTTTGTAAAAGACCATGGGCATTAAACTAATAACAATGTTGAATAGCTACCAACAAAACACCATCTTGAATAGTATTTAGAAAATTATTGAGACCACTACTAATACGTGTCCCATATTTGAGCTCATTATCTCCATTATGACACACTGGATGAGTACTAAAAAGCTTCTACGTGTTTGCTTGAAATGAATTTACTAACGAAATCCCTCTACTAATCCCCATTATACAATCTCCATTCTGCATTCTTAACGTACATTTCTCTTCACTCTGAACCCTTTTAGTGACTATCCAGCGGGCGTCGCTGCTGATATCACTGAAATTCAACCAATTTATAGTCCGAAAAAGTCACCCTCAGGTGGCATATTACAAAACATAAACCGAGCAACAACGTTTTCGTCTATGCCTATTACCACCAGCGAAGATACACTGCCGCTGCAACCGCCAGGACAACAGCAACAGAAATACTATCGCAGCCCTTGCGATCGTTGTGGCCATCATAATTTTCCCATAATGCCGCATGCGACACAGTTGCCCATATCACCGTTGGTACGATCACAGAACAGCCTTGACATGGTTGAAACTACTAGCGCGCCAAGTCCGCCCAACAATCTCCTGGTAGTGCCTCATCTTTCGAATATGCGGCGAAACGACTCGACCTATTCCATAGGTATACCTACACGCGAATTGGCAATATCGCGGAGGCCCTCTATTCTCCTGCAAGAGATCCTCACGACGAGACGTCCATCCCTGGTATTGGGTGGTTATCGAGGTCGCGATAGTTCCAACAAGAATCAAAAGACAATTCGGTACACACAATTTTTTATCCGAGGGTTTTATTTGCAGGACGAGTTTAACGAGTCTTTTTCTTTTTTTTTCCTTTTTATTTTAACTTTCAGTCTGCTACCGGAGTATCGTAATAATGGCAGTGTCATGTCAATCAATGGCGGAGCTAATGGCAGCGTGTGCGACAGTGAAAGGGGGCCCAAGAGTGCTCTGGCTAAGCAGTCCAAGTTTAAAAATCGACGAGTGGGAGAGTGAGTACTCTGTCGGAGAAACAGATGTCCATATGTATGCTATGAAAAAATTTCAAATTTCAGTGATGCCATCAGTTCGTCCCTGTCTGCGCTGTACTGCAAGATGCTTGTGTTGATGGGAGTATGCCTGCCAATTACGGAGCTTATCTCTGACCAGGTGCCGACCTATGTCTATCAGGGATTCTATGTGTATCTGTACAGCCTGAGCGTGCTCTTTGTGTTCTTTTTGTACATCTCTGCATTCAGACATCGAGCGCTCTTCAATGTTCTAAAGGATTTCCGTGAGTATTATTTCATAACAGACTAATCACGGCCCATTCTCACCTATTGCACCTTTCCTCTCCCCCAACAGACGCAAGGAACAACAACGTTCATTTGAAGAGGAAAGCAGCCCGATTTGGAAGTTTCTATCTGCGGATAGGTGCTATCGCCTTCGCCATCGGCAACATGGTCTACTCCGGATTAGAATTTGGTCAGTTCTTCGAACTCAATGGACGGCCTGGGTGTCAGAATCCATTTTTAGCGATAACGCCCATAGCGAAGATAGCGCTGTGCATCATCCAAGTGCAGTTCATCTTCTTGAATACCACATACCTAGACATGGCGACCCACAAAGTCATCTGCCGCTTCGGGCTCATGCACATGGTTGCGACAAACCTCTGCGAATGGCTGTACGTTCTAGTGGAAGAAACCAAACACGAGATCTTCCACGTTGCTACCCATCAAGCCCCAGATGCACACGCGCCTTTAAATGTTTCGCACACCAATTTGACAGTGGATATGAAGAACGTGTCCAGTTTGCTGAACCACCGTGGACCCGGTTGTTCAAGGACAAACATTATGGGTGCCTTGGTGCAGGAGGTGTCACCCTTCCTCTTCCCCTGTACCATTGAGTACTCCCTCATTTGCGCTGTGATTCTCTACGAAATGTGGAAGACTGTCAAATCTATTCCTAATATCGACAAGACCCGGAAGGACTCGATGAAGCCCACCAGCGATAAACAACATAATTCTCACCAGTTTTCAGTGGACTGCTCGCAATCCCACAAAGGACTCTTCATAGGTATCCTGATAATCGTGATGACAATCATTTCGATCATCATGTACTTTGTCTTGTACATGCAGCCTGGCTATGAGCTGATCGCAACAAAAGAAGTCACGCTCTGGGAAACGGCCATCTACGTCATTTGTGCCACGGCAGTTATCACGGGTATGTTCCTCATGAGAGACCTCAAGTATGTTGCCAGTGATGATCACCATTCCATGAAGCTGGACTGCTCTCTGCTCATAGTGGCGCAGACCGGTGTCTATCTGTATAGCATGTTCAGCATTATGGGCAGTTACTTCTCCAAATGGGATACAGTGCCCGATCGGGTGGAAGGAATTATCGCAGAAATCTGCAATCTCTTGCAGACGTCCCTGCAAACGATGTTCATCATGCATTCTGTTCATCGCCGCTGCAAGGGTTCGAATCAACAGCGCAAAAAGCCAGGTCGCGAAATAATAACGTTCCTGTTGGTGGCGAACATGGCCATTTGGTTTATCAACACTCTGATTAAAGGTCGAGCGGTATTCAGACAGACCCACTTGGAATTCTTCGGAGTTTGGGGCTGGACTATAATTACACACGTGTCAATGCCTTTGGCAATCTTCTATCGGTTCCATTCGACAATATGCCTATTCGAGGTGTGGAAGATAACTTATAAGCCGAAGAGTCACTAGACTCTAGTATAGATATATTGGTATACTTATTTGTATACTAAATTTTATCGATAAATTTTAAATATAAAGAGTTATGAATAAGCTAAGGACATTCATTGTTAATATTGACTGTGTATTGTATGTATTTTTGAGAAATTGTATTTTTAAGACGACAATATAATTTGGAACGAGTGTTGCACGCACCTATACTCACGACAAGTGTTTTCATAATAATGTCATTCTTTTTCTTTTTCTTTTTAAATATGGATGGACGTAATTACCAAACAGATTGTATGTCTTTGACGTAGTAAGTAGCGAACAATGTTTTTATTTTTGTTGTTGCAGCCAATTGAACATGAAATCTAATAGCCAGTTGATTTTGAGAGTAGAAAAACCAGAGACAATACTGAGACCCCCATCTTCGGCCGATTTTCCGTTACTTGCCTACAAGCTTTATTTCGATGGGGTGGTACACGCTAATGTCGTTTTCCATTGGGCAAAAAGAAGCGTCCGGAAGAGTCCGGAATCGAAAAATTCGCTTCTGAAACTGTTCCATTGGCACAAAAAATACTCTTCTGCTGATTCTGAGAAGAGAATTTCGCTTCTCGATTTGTAGTCAGAATCCACTCAAGAAGCACTCACACAAGTGCAATTTATGTATTTTATACAAGTCAGATGACAGCTGCCGTAGATTATTTATTGCCATTTCACCAATACTTCTGTGGATTCAGCCAGAAGCAGTTTTCTTGTTCCATTGGATTACAGATTGAGTCGATCCCCGAGTGAAACCAATGGAAAACGACATAAGTGCGTTAGTATTGTTACATAGAAATTCGTATTGACAAATATCACGTAACTTCACTCACAAACACACTCGCACCTTGCATGTCCCACACCCCACTTCCGCTGTCGACAAAGTTGCTGGAGGCGTTCATAGAATTTTGTCCGTTAAATTTGAAGTTATTCGTTACGTGTAAATAGTATTTTATTTTAGGAATAGGTGCACTTTTGCTGAAAAAAATTATGAAAAATTATTACTGCAGAATGGTTGTAGGAAAATAAAAACATTTTGAGCAATTTTTCTTCAGTTTTTTAAGAAAAATTAAAATTTACTCGTGAAATTGAAGTTAATGATATTCAAAAGCGGAAAATACACAACAGTGTTTGTCCCAATATGTTTCTAGTATATAAAACAACTCATTTAGATAGCATTATTAACTAAACAAATTACAGTAATCGTCTTTTGAAAATTTATAATAACCAACCAATAGCATTCAGTTATCTTTAAATGTGGTATTCTCGAACTCTTTCACATTCCTCCATGGTTGGTAGCGATTGGCAGCATTGATTTTATTTTTTTTTTTATGTTTTTGCATGTCACACGGATTCTAAATAGACATAACATAGCACCGTTAGGAAAACAAAATGGCGAATTTGAAAAAAAAACTGAGGGGGCCAGTGGCAAGAGGATTGTGAATTGGGGGTCTCAGTATTGTCTCTGAGAAAAACTGCTCTGAATCTGAAAAAATGTGTTTTCTGTCCCAATGGAAAACGACATTCATTTTTTTTTTTTTTTTGTTAACTGAAGTACCTAATGGGAACGTTCAAGTATCTAGTTTAGTAAGTCGGAAAGCTGTCTGACTAGATGTATCTCGGTTTTGATTGGTTGAAGTCGGTCATATGAGCAGCTGTTTCAGTTGGCGTTTATGGGGGGTAGCCGACGAATCTAGTCCAGAAATTCGTGACTGAGTACTGATGTCGTTTTCCATTGGGACCAAAAATCAATCTTTTTTTTCATCTGAATCACTTTTCGCGTTCTATTGGGCAGAAAAATCAATCTTTTTTTCGATTCGGATCACTTTTTGCAGATCTCGATATTTTTTCAGATCTACACACACAAATATAATTTGTACAGCTGTTTTACGTCAATTTAAGAAGTTTGCTTTCGAGAGAAATGCGCAAAGTTTCGTGAAAACCAAAATAGCAAAATACACATGTAGCTATGAATATGATTTCGGAGGAATTATTATATTCATTATCTCCCTCGTCATCTGAAGACTACAAAACATCAATAATACTTTATTTTTATCTACAACAAGGAAAACATTTTTGAGGTCGATATCCATTTGCGATTTTGCCAGAAACGATTGCAATTTGAACAGCTGATATTGTTGTCAATTAACGCACTAATACATTTACAAAAGCAGATCAATTTCGTTGCGCGTTCCATGAGCACCGGAAAATCTGAAAAAGATATCTGGTGGTCCTAATGGAAAATCACATAAGTTGACTGTTCGAATATGCGGCTGACGTAGAAAAAGTGACGTTCCCGAACAATTTAGTTTTTGCGCTCCGTTACATCTTATCCAGGCCAATCCAAATCGACTTAAGATAACTAGATTCTTGAATGTTCCCAATATTTCAATTATAACAATATTCTGTTCCTGGTTTTGGTGGTGTCATCGAAATTCATTGGGCAACTCATCCACAGACAGCTCTTTATTTCAACAAACTTTATCGAAGTATTTGATATATTTGACCCAGAATCGGACCCTAAGGACTGTTGGAGAATCTATTTTAATGCAATTTAAAGTAATGTGGTATTCGTTTGGGCTTCTTCAGATTCGCTCTCAGATTCAGATTTCGTGTGGCTAATCGAACATAAAAACGTCACTTGCTCTTTTTAGTGATAATATTCGTGGGATTCTAATATGTGTAGCCTTAAACACTTTTCAAAGCGTTTTCCATTCACTGGTTAAATTTTAAATTAAAACATTCGAAATTTGCGTCCCGACTGATTTTTAAATATTTACCTATACATAAATAATTTACAAAATGGATTCACCCGATGCAATGGCTTTCTTTGCTTTAAAACAAATTCACGAAAACCTAAACGCTCTCCACCAGTTGTCAAACTCAAGCGCACTTGTATTGGTAAATCTGAGAAAATATCTAGATTCGCAAAAGTGCTCTGAAATCTGAAAAAGATTGTTTTTTTTTGTACAAAACGAACATAAAAACTGCTCTGAGAGCAAAAAAACTGCTCTGAGAGCATATCCAATCGAATACCACATAAGTGACAGCCAGCTGATTTCGAGAAAATAAAAACTGCTCTGAATCTGAAAAAAAGTGTTTTTTTCTGTCCCAATCGAAAACTACATTAGTTTTAATTTAACATGGTGAATCGCACGCATAGGGCGGGATTTCCTTCAACAGCTACTGGCGACATCTGTTGGTAGTATAGATTTAGATAAAATGGTGATAGCATTGCATCTATTCTAAACAGACCTCACGACAGTTGCTTTAGGCGATTACAACATTGGGTAAATGGCATTTACCGCCTTCACTCAATTCCCAAAATTGAGTTGACTCTGACAAAATTTACTACTACCCTATATCGCAACCCCACAACATCCGCTGTTAGTATAACCAATCCCATCCAACTTCACTTTTGGTAAAAATCATTTGACATCTGCGAAAAGTCATCCACCCTCCACCGTCCTCGGTTCTCATAAAAATAGGTAAAAAGTTTGCGTCCATTTTTGTTTAACGAAATTCATTATCATTTGTGCTTTGCAAATATTTAGCATTACAAATTTTTTGCAATTTTTAGTTCTAAATCTATAGAATAAAGGTCCATTCATCAGACAGAAATAAAATGGAAGTAGATGAGGAAGAATTCGAAGTCCCATCGTCAAGCAGCAAGGGCGAGAAGAAACGATTTGAAGTTAAAAAAGTAAATCCGCCGTCGATATAATAAGAAAATTTCCAATTTGATTGCATTTCTTTTCATTTATAGTGGAATGCTGTTGCACTCTGGGCATGGGGTAAGTAAATGTTTGTCTGCACTAACCTTGGCCGGTTCCGAAAAACAATGACTGGAACTAACCTCTAAAATAGATTTCGCAACAAAGGAGCTAATGAATTGATTTTTGTGTTCTTTATTACAGACATTGTTGTGGATAATTGTGCAATTTGCCGCAACCACATCATGGATCTATGCATTGAGTGTCAAGCAAATCAAGCATCGGCCACCAGTGAAGAATGCACCGTCGCCTGGGGAGTATGTAACCATGCCTTCCATTTCCATTGTATCTCGAGATGGTTGAAGACGAGGCAGGTATGCCCATTGGATAACAGAGAATGGGATTTCCAAAAGTACGGCCATTAGAATGGGAACGATGTCTTAACCGTGTAAAAGAAAATATTTTTTTTAGTTTTCTTCGTGTACAAAAGCACAACAGCAAAATGTTAATAACTTGTTGTTTTCGAATGTACGCAAGGTACTTGATACAAAAACGTAAATTAAAGCACTTTCAATAAATATTTAAAAGTAAAAATCAAAGAAATTGTTTCCTTGGTTGTGCTTGAAATCGATAAAAATGTTTCCAATTTCAATGAAGCTATTGAGCAAAAATTGTATTAAAATTAACGTTCGGAAAATGAGCCCACATTTATTTATTAACATAGAAAGAAAGAAAAGAGCGATCGGCGGGCACGCATTCAAATCAAACACTGAATGATTATATCATTAATACACCTAAGAACTTCACCTTCTTCTAGTTTGTTTCTTTACGACAGGGCCATGTTTCCTCTTTATCTGCATATCATAGCAAATTTTGTGACTGCTCAATTTTGTATACGATCCAACGGCTTTAAAAAGTCAGTGGCATGAAATAGTTCATGCAAATTTTTTTATGGAAGAGAAACTAAATGCAATCAAGTCATTCTCCACCCGCCAGATTTTAATTAACTTGCGACATAACCACCCCTATCGAGGTATTCGCTCGGAAAAAATCCCGATACGAAAGTCAAATCCGATCGGAACTAAAATTGAGTTCGAAGTATCTATTTCGGAACAAAATAAATGAAGCATAAAACGTGTTTATTGCACATTAAAATATTCCGCAGCAATAAGTTGTCGAATACCCTCGGAAAAAATGTGGTGTGTACCTTTCAAAAGTAAGTGGTATAACGCGGTTCCACGCAATGCGACAAAGTGCGCTTCATATCATCGGAGAATTTTTCCGAAAGTTGTATCGGAATTGATATCTCGAATGGAATTTCCCCGATTTCGTTCAGATCGGAGAAAATTCCGTTCCGAACGGATACCTAGATAGGGGTGAACAAATAGATCAGCTCAGATCCGAGTGTGTCCAAATCAATGTGAAGATCAAATTTTATTTACCGCATTTAGCGTACGATCAGAGATGGTTATAGTTCTTGCCATCTTGCGTAGAAAAGGGAGCAGTTTACGACTATTTGTGGAAAGGATATTTACAAAAGAGATGAGCAGAATATCGAAAGAAGTTGTCAGTCAAGAAGATGAGTTTGATAACTTCGTTCGCGACTTTACTATTATCATTTGAAAATCAACTACCTCCTTAATGGTCATAACTCATAACACAAAGCAAGTAGATATGAGCTGAGCTCCTGAGAGCAGGTCCAGCTTCACCGATCAGTAATTTACGTCCATTAAAGCAGGCCATACCTCGGAGATTAGAAGGCCGAAGTGTTTCAGAAAATTGCAAACAGCAACGCTAAAGGTTGTGTCCATTCTTTCGAAACTAATTACATTTTTATGTGATGCCGCTGGTCACAAACAGTCTTCTACCGGCACGTACCTGCAATTTTTTACACCACATACCTAATTGTAAAAAAACGCGCGTACCTTGTCGTTAACAAAAAAGAAACGTAACATTTTGATAAATACATATGTAGTTGTAATACTTTTATTGAAATTAAATATATATTTTTTGTATTTATTTTTAATGTATATTTTACGATTCACATTGTTTTCATTAATAAAACATTAATCAGTGTCGGTTGTTTATTTAAATTCATATTTCTCGTCAAAATATTATCATGGCAGTTAATTAAGTCTGCAAAACAGGAATGAACAACGCCTATATTTTTTTACTTTACACGTAAACGTACATACTATATACTATACGATACGACATACCCCATATATATTTTTTTGTTATTCTTTTCAGTTTTATTATTAAAAATAAATATTTACACAGTCGAGATAGATAATGATGCGATATAAGCAGCATTTTAACTGAACGCTCTCCTGATAGCACTGTCTTAATCGCTTATATATTTTTACAATATTTCTATTTCAAATTGTTTAGGTTACATATTTAATTCTATATTATTCAGCAGCTTAGCTTTGAATTTGAATTTGTTGTTTGTTTTAAGTTGAAAATATATTTATTTTTTATGCTGTTAAATAACTATTCATATTTATTTATTTGCCTAATCTAGCTACATGAATTGTTAATTTAATTATTTATACTTTATTCCTGATATTTTTAATTTTTATTTAATGCAAATATTTTGTTTATATTTGAAAATAAAATATATGTACATAAATTTGGAAAGTGAAAAAAGGCAAATTCAGAAGCGTAAGCGAGTTTTGATTTTATTTGTTTACATGTTTCCTAAAATGAAATGAGCAAACAAAGATAAGAAAATAATGTAACGAAAAATGTACAACATCTCATCAGCAAATCGGTCGAGGTTGTTTTTAACAGCTGCAAAAATAGGAAAGGTTCATTTTAATTCGGTATGGCCCCAGTTATAGTCATAAGTAAAGCGAAACCGTAAAAATTGTATTCCTCTTTTTTTACCACTTAAACTTGATGGTTAAAACTCAATCTTGGTCTTAAAATTATAAAGTTAGTTTTTTAGTTTTCCGTGATCGGAAAAACATTTTCGTTCGGAAAAATTTATAAATGAAAATTTAAAGATAGGTAATTTTCCAAGTTTTGTTTTTGATAAACTAACTTTAAACTAACTCTAAGCAACATTTTAAGACCAAGATTGAGTTCAACCATCAAGTTTAAGTGGTCAAAAGAAGCAAAAGAACATTTTGACGGTTTCGTTTTTCGTATGGCTATAACTGGGGCCTAAAATTGAAAATGAAACCCAAAAAGCATATTCCTCCGAAAAGCGCTGTTACAGTATCTTTATTATATAATCCTAGTCAACTAAGTAGGTATGTATGTACTTTGCCGCTGAACGTAAGCACCAACATTTCCGCAGTGGTGTTTTTAGTGAAGCTCCTTCCCGCACTCCATAAATTTAATTTCGTCGACATAAAAATCTTTATATTTACTGCAATTTGTCTGCAATTTGAATGCAATCATTCTGAACTGAGTATGAGTATGTACTTGTCTAAACGTCCAATGAAAAACGCCAACAACGCAATTGAGCAGTTTTCAAGATTCAAGAAGGAAACCTTAGGTGGGAATGTGGTACGAGCATTCTCATTTTACCGGGTGTCACTCTTCTAAAAGTTGGCTAATTGAACGATGACTTCTTCCTTCGATCTAATAAGATTATTTTGTTGACCAATTATAGCTTTGTATGTCTTGTTTTGGGCTATTGGTCGTTACTTCTCCAATGCGGATACTAAAACTAATATTCCGTTATTTTCCACCC
The DNA here is from genome assembly GCA_946477585.1 of Cheilosia urbana. Taxonomy (NCBI): domain Eukaryota; kingdom Metazoa; phylum Arthropoda; class Insecta; order Diptera; family Syrphidae; genus Cheilosia; species Cheilosia urbana. Next base: position 7,528,791 of record OX297854.1, on the reverse strand, counting down.
ATTTGATTCGATCAGGGGTCGAATCGCCACTTCCGTGAACGAGCTACCCGTTGACGGAATTAAGTTGGTTTTACATGTGAAACAAAAACAAATTCCGCCACGAAATGCTCGACCAAGGAGGACGCGATTCGAGCCCATTTTTCAAAGATCTTCTAATGTTACCAACAGCGGTATCCTACCTTTCAATAGTGCTTTACAAATTACATACCAACTACCAAGGACATTTGTTCTTTACCTGATTCACCTATTTGTTTTTGCAAAAACTATTCAATGTGCTAACAAAGAGATGAAAATACATTCTCTGCATGCAGACTTTCTCTTCTAAGGTTCAACCGTTCTTAATACGTAGGAACAATGACCGAATAATACAGATCATAACAGTGGAGACCACATCAAAGTCCATTCATTGCTCTTCGAAATTATCGCCAACCTACAGAAAGACGCAATTTGGGGAGTTCCTTTTATACAATAGGCGCGTTTTTTTTTTAACTTCGATCTCAGCAAAGCAAAGTTAAGTAGGATTTTCAGCTGGAATCGAATCTCAAAAAAACAGTCATAATCTAATGATGATAGTCACATCCATAGGTCGTAGATATCGTTATTGTGAACATCGAGCTAAAGGCAGACAAATTATATTTTGAGCAACCATCCAGACTACGAGCCTATGCCAAAGCGTACGGCAGGAGCATTTCCTTTGGTCCAAACAAAATTCCGAACAAGCAATGAATTCGAAAACCTTAAGAAGCAAGCACTTTTGTACTCCTCTAATAAACTTTTACGTGCGGGAGGGTAGTTTGACAAAATCTTCGAATGCATTTTCGTACGGGAACAGAACAAATGTGTGATCATGCTTATTTCGACATTCGAACGAATAGCCAATTCCAACGAATGACTATCAAAATACACACAAGTTCATTTGAATAGAGACATTCGTATGAATTGGCTATTCGTTCGAATGTCAAAATAAGCATGGATATCATCTTCCAATTGCAAACAGCGAAAAACCAAATAAACAATAAATGAAATAAAAAGAAAAAATGTGTTCTTTGTTTTAAGGAAATCATAATTATTTTGTTTCTTTCATTTTGTTTACCTAAACTTATCACTAAATGGATACAAAATTAAAATGAACATAAAATTGCATTTCTAATCTCTGTATGAATGCAATGTGTTCGGTTTAAGACTTAACTAAACTAAAGAGAAAACAAAAATTAAACTAAAACTAAAAGTAGGATTTTGTTTCTTATTCTTTTTATAATTTTTTCTTTTTGCAAGTTCTTTTGTTTACATGGTAGGTTTAATCATATAATGCAGATTATTACGATTTAAGTAAATATTATATAAGATAAATTTATATAATATTTGCAGTTTTATAATGAATTACATTTTTATTTTATTATACTATTTTTAAGTTTAGTTATTAACTGTACAATATAATTGGATTCTAGTTATTTCTGTTCTCAATTTCTTCATAACATTTTTGCCTAGGGTTCTTTTAATTTTTTGCTTAAATTTCCCACCTGCAATGCACAAAAAAAGAAGGGGAATAATAAAATTAATGTGTGAAAATAAATACAGAAATTTCAAAAGAAAAATAGAAAGATACCTAGATTACTGTAATTGTGGGCAGGGGTCCTTGTGCTTTCTTGGGAAAAAAATGTAGGGCTGACAGGTTGGATGCCATTTAGGCTGAATCGACTCTAATAGTTTCCGAATTGGATGGGTTTGGAGGAGCTTAAGACTCGGTCTGATATTCCAGCAGAATAGCCAATTCTAACGAATGTCTATCAAAACACACAAAGTTCATTCGAACGAACAGACATTCGTAGAATTGGCTATTCGTTCGAATCTCAAAATAAGCATGAATGTGGGAAGTCCATACAAATTTGTTAGCTGGTAGTAGTCACGGAAATGTTCAAATTTTTACGGGTCACGTATTTTGTAACGCAGGAAATTTGCAAAGAACCACCTTCGCTTAATGCAAACATGGCGGCAACAAGTCAAGAAAGGTATGCTGTTCGTTTGAAAATAGTATATGGCGAAATTCGCGAGAAAATACAGCATAGTAGTTCAAACAGAAACTCAGAATTAAATGTGAGTGTACTACGAGAACTCTTTTTATACGAAGTCAAAACGTATGCGGTGTGGAAACCACTCTTTCGAAAAAATAGAAGGGACTTACGGCATACAGCATACAAAGGTATGAATGGAGACGCTATGTAAACTCAGTAACGCAGCACTCGCATCATGATGCTCATGCTTTGCATTTTCAACGTCAAGTGTTCATTATTGCAAAGTTGATCAAACTGATGCGCAAACATAACTCAAAAAAGCAGACTCAAGATGCAATTTGTGGTTTTCCGGAGGTTTAACTTGTCTCTGCGCCACTAATACGCACGTATTGTGCCTCATAAACACTAAATCCCAAAATAGGCCCGGCTGCGTTGAGAAATGAAAAGGGAAATACTGTTACTAGAACGAGGAAATGTTAATAAGTGCCCTAACTGGGACTAAAGACAGAAATGCACAAAAACCCTCGCACAGCAGTAGTAGCACTGGCAGTACTTTAAGCAAGTTTTTCTTTTTTGTTTTCTTTCTGTCCAGCAGTCCGACTCAAACTGCTTGGCTCCGAACGAATGCAGAAATCGACGATAGTTTCTTAACAGACCAATTAAACAGCGGATCTCGCCATCAATTCAACACCAAATCAGCAGCATTCGAATTAGTTGCGTTTGTCTTCACCGTCATTATACTGGCGTTTGCAATAATCGCTGGTGAACGCACAAATGGTGCAGCTAGTGCACACGAACCGAATGTGTGAGTGGTGGTCATTGCATTCGAGAGAAATGAAGTGCTTGCCGCAAATATTGGCATTGTCGGAACGGTTGGAGTGGTGGTGATACTATCCTCACCCGTCACCGATGATGAAGGCGAAGACAATGTCGTTTCGCCGCCCGAGGACGAAGATGTGTTCGCACTGGTAGATGCGTTAGGCGGAATGTCAATAGTGTGGGTTTCATTGCCAAAGATTAAGCGTAATCGTTTCTTTTGTGGTGTCAAATGAATTAATGGTGAACTGCGGTAGACGGGTGATTTTGAGATTGCAGCACTTGATGCAGCAGCTGCAGCCGCAGCTACCAACTTCTTATGCTCTCGTCGGCGGTGATCCTTTGATTTATGGCGTTTCTTACGTTTTTGCGGGGTGGATGAGACTTCATAATCGGTCCCATTCTCCGAGATACCTTCCATGCGCAGAATCTCATATTCAACCGGTTCGGCAACACCATTCATGCTGCTTTCGTCAGACAGACTTGTTCCCGATTCGATTACTTCGTCAAGAATCGGGCTGCGTTTCATTCGCAGGGTTAACTTCAATCGACGTTCGGGTGTTTTAAGCATCGGTTCAACACACTCTGCAACCGAATTTATCGGTGCAACGGATTGCTGTGGTGCCGCACGACATTCGCTTGAAGAATTACTCTGATCCGATTCGCTTACGCTCTTCGAATGCTTTCGCTTGCGCAGCCTAACACCACCGCTATAGGATTTCTCATTGTTGTTGGTGACGACACTCTGCGAACCACTATGCGCACGTCCATTGCGACGCAATCTATGTACGATATCATCGTTGAACAGATTGTTTTCGGGCACAGGCCTCTGCTGTTGTTGCACTGATTCGAACGAAGCAGTCAGATTCTTTCTATAGCTTACCGACGAGTAAATCATACTGGATGTTGCCGGCGCAAAAGCTGTGGAATTACTTAAATGGCTACTGTAGCTACTACTACAGTTACTTAACATACTTAAATTACTACCAGTGCTACTACTGTTGTTGCTACTACCGCTACTATTACACTTGTTGCTGCTGTTGGTGTCGTCAACGCCTCCACTGCCACTGCTGTTCGTATCGCTACTCACATTCAACTTTTTGGGAGGCGTCGCCGACACCTCACAAACTTCGTCAACAGTACTTTTGCTACTACTATTCAACAGTAGTGTGTTTGTGGGTGTAATTGGTTGCTTTTGTTGTGTTGGTGGTAATGATAATAATTTATTGCTACTTGTTGTATTACTATTTAGGTTATTATGCAATTTTTCTACTACGGCAGTTTGTGGTTCTTGCTGAGTTACTTCTACTTTCGGTTTCTCTTTGTGAGCTCTGTTGCTATCACTGCTGGAAATTTCTTCAATTTGTTGCGTCAGCTTTCGATGGTGATTTCGCAGGACGCGACCATTTCCACCTCGTAATCCATTTGCTGGTGGAGGCGGTGGTGTAGACACGGCTGCTGGTAATGACACTGCCAATGTAGGCTTATAGTTGGCCACTTTTAAACTATTTTCGTCCGCCGCACTCTCATGATTCTCATTAAATACAATACTCTTATGCATGGCATCACTTGCTATGCAATGCCCGCTTTCTTCCTCGTCTTCTGGTAGGTCATCTACATCTATATCTACATGCATTACTTCTGTGGCAGAGTTCCTCAGATTTCTGGAGCTGCGCAAGCCCAAACGATGGCTATGGGGGGCTGCGTGCGAGTTTGCACTGTGTGTTGCTGTTGTCGTACCACCATTATGACTACGCAATTGACGGCGTGTCTGCAATGATCGTGACGAATCATTTGGAATAGCAGCCGTAGTTACAGCTGTCGCATTATCAGTGTCAGTCGAAATGGAGCTAATGCTACTGCTGGTACTGTTGACACGGGTTGATTTTCTAAGCGATTCCCTGGCATGGCCATTCGTCTCAACTCGACCATTCTGCTGCGGCTTATCCACTGGTACCCCCGCACCATTTGCTCCACCATTTAGCTTTTGATGGTATGTATTGGCCATAATCATTTCAGCATCATATTTGGTCATACCTTTCTGACGTAGCTCTTTCAAGCTTAGTGGTGCTGCTATCACAACGTCGTTACTTTTGCCATCACTGCTACTGCCACTATCACCAGAGTCGCTTTTTTTACTCGCCACCACTGTAGCGCTATTCGAATTACTACTATCTACTAAATTTAAACAACTATTTGTATCGGTGTTTGTGGTGGAATTCGCTCGGCTTTTAATCCGATTAATGCGATTGTCAGTCTCACGCAATCGATAACCGCCGGCATCTTGCGGAGCCCCTGAGCCTGCAACTCCTTCTGCATCCGACTGGGTACCTTTTGTTTTGGCGAACGCTCCCGTGCCGCGACGTTCACACGTCTCGCACTCACAGTAGCAATTGGCGTCGCCGAAAAAGTCTTCACCATAAAAACAAGTGATTTCCTCGCCAACTTCAATGTCTCGCAATACTTTAACGCAGGCAGTATCTCGGCCAGTTGCTACAAATTTACAATTTGCCCGGCAGTCGTGGTTTATATAGGCAGCCGGTCCGAGCCAAAGCTGAGCGCAATTTTTCCGGCAACTATACATCACAGAGAAATCATTTTTGCCAGTGTGTAAAAGTGCAGCCTCCTCTGATTCCGTTAGCTCGGCAATGCACCCGACAAGACATTCGATTTTGTCGTTTTTGTACCAGCGTTTGGTGGAACAGATTTTCGCTCCTTTTTGGCCTTCGAGAGAGTACCGATAGCAGGGGTCGATAACAAAGCCACTATCCTTATCGAAAATGCGCAAGTAACGAATGATCTAGGGAGACAAACAATGCAAATGGTATTTATTACATAAAATGTAGTCATTTGAAAATTTAGAAAATAAAATAATTCTATCAAAGTTCTGGTAAAGAGTGCAACAAATTTTTGCCATGATGGAGATCATTGATAAATTGTTCACGACTGTGTCGCAAGAAACTTTCTCGCAAATTATCCAAAAATAATTTAAAAAATATGACTGCTAACAAAAATCATACAAAAATGTGTCCAAATCTTTAGTAACAGCAGCGAAAAAAACCAAAGAATCGACGAATGGAATGGCGAGGAGCAATATTTTTGAACGAGAACAATATCTAGGTTTTTCCTTTCTATATAAACTGTTTTCCAGTGAACTGTACGATTTTTTTTAGTTTCAAGCCGTAAATCAACATCGGAAAGTTGTTTTCATTTCTTAAATAATGTTATTGTTGCAAATAACGGCCAATGTAACTAGCTCATTCCACGAACTTTAAAATAATAAGCATTGCCAGCATTAAATGTTACCAAAACAAAAAAATACATATTAATATTTCCACATACGTGATCATGTAATCTCTTGATGGACATCTTGTTTTTGTTCTTTACACATCTTGGTATCCAATGGCCATTGAAAATCCTCTTGACTGCTACCTCATAGTTCTGCGTTTTAATGAACTCTGCCACGATTGACTTCAATTCATCGCGATCTACCTTTAACGGACGGTATCTGATATTCATTTTGTGCGTTTGAAATCCAAGGTGCGGATCCAAAACAAGTGACGTGGCCAAATCATCATTCTCCGACAGCTCTTTCGGTGTCATACCAGTCGATTGGTGTAAGCGGTAGTTGACATATGACGTACTGATCCCATTGCCGAAGGCAAGATGATATCCATTATTATTATTCGTTAAATTCTGGCCAAAGGTACCATGACTGTTGCCGGTATGACCGTTACCACTATTGCCGCTGCCATTGTTTGTAGTAGCAGTGCCGCCACTACCGCCACCGGATGATGGCATCGAATAGTGGTATGTTGATGTAGAGTAGTTAGTGTATCTGCTGCCAGTTTCACCTCGACGATGGTGATTTGAACCAACAACCATTTCTGCTAAGCAGTTACTGAAATATAAAAAAAAGTAGTTAAGTCGATAGATTACTGAGGTATGTAATAGTAGATTGTTTTAAATTCCTAAAAAAACACTTATAAACATTTGTATTAAGTGTTGCAAGGTAGACTTTAATTAAAACCCCGTTTTTCTTAACTGCATACAAATATTACCACAAAATGTCTTGTTTCTTATTATTGTTGCAAAAATTATTGCAATTGTCGAGTTTCAAATGTCAGTTTGTAGTTGTCGAATCGAACATATGACATTACAATAAAAATTATCGAAATGAAAGTTCATTTCCTGACGGGAAAAACAGAATTGTTTTCCCAAGTGGCTAGTATTCCTACCGAAGTGACTGTGTTTACGAGTTGTCGTTAAGATTTATCCTCTCAAAGAATTATTCATAAAATAAAGATTAAGTTCTACTAAAATACCATAAGTGCCACTTTTTCCTATGTCATAAACTGGCACATAAGATTTTAAGGCGAACTTAAATTGTTATGAGTAGTATAAGCAAAAGGGCCTACGAGTTACCTCCGTTCCGTCCAGTATTTTTTCCCCATTACTGTAAATTTTTTTCTTCTGTAAATTTAATAGTTTGAAAAACAAACTTGGCAATGCCGTCATCCATCCAAACAAAACCAATAACGAAACGATAGCTGTCAGCTGTCACTTCTTCAGCTCAAGTGAACATCCGCAGAACTATTTGTTTCATTCACACCAACCCAAATTCTGCTGTCATTTTTATTATTTTGACTTTTAAATAGGTAGGTACCTATTTGTGTCTGGAACGAAAAGCAGTAAAAGCACATGCGTATTGTCCATAGAAAGTCACTGTGTTTCGAAGTCTGACACACTGATTAAATTAAAGCGAGATAGAACTAAGGCAATCCTCAGAAAAAGCTTTACTTCACCTGTGCCATAGAATATAATAGATATGTACTCTATATACGCAACACACATGCATGCCCTTCACTCACACTATCCGCCGTTTGAAAATGAGATAAGGAAGTTCCGAAGGTTTACTTGCAATAATACAAATACACCACTCATAAAACTGAGAAATAGATTATTTTTTCCAAGGACGAATCTGTTGATGCACAAACAACTTCAATCAAAGATCAATGTCCGATGGCTTTTACTTAATAGAAAAGCGTCACCAATGTCAGCTGGATAGCGAAAAAAAAAAAGCTGAGCAGCCACAAACAGTATACATAGGTGTATATGCACTTTTAGGTTCTTTCTCACGCACACAAATTAAATACTCAGCTGTTATAAAATAGGGTGCTAAGTTCAACGAATAAACAGATACAACGTGAAAGGGATGAAAGACGTCCAATCGACAAATGGCCGAACAATAATTATTTTCTGGCTATACACATTTTCTTGTATGGAAATGGAAATCCAAGGAATGGAAACAAGAGATTGGTAAAATTAAATGCGATCAACAATCAACGTGAACAAAAGCACTCTTATATTCCGTTATCTGCATTATGGAGAATTTATCTGCATTGGAGGTACATAGTTCATAAAATTGAAGATTTGGAAATATGTAGATACGATGTCTGGCTACACATTTGAGGAGTTTCGAAAATGTTTCATTTCGCTTGCGCTTTATTCATACATACACACACGCACTCGGTACATACACGGCCGTAGCCACTCGACGAAACACAAAATTTTCACACAATTTTCACCGCCCTTCGATATTTTTTTTCTTTCGATTCGTGGTGGCTTTTCAGCCATTTTCTAAAAACCCAACTTTACCTTTTCAGTAATATTTCCGCACAATGTTCTAACCATAATTTTTCTAAATTAAGGGAAACGTATCAATATAAACACACGAAAAATCCGAACACGATTGAAGGCGAAAAAAAAAAACGTAGAAATGCTTATATGCTACTGCTGAGATCCAGAGAGTTTGGTGTTCCTTATCCCAATTCCTTTTTCTTGTTTCGCTGGTAAAACGGTTGCTGCTGCTACTTCTTCCATCGACAACAGCGACGAAGCGAAGAGAGTGACGATACGACGACGTCGAACAGTTACAACAGTAGCCAAGCCCGAGCGATAGAAAAAGACGTAGTGCGAGCGAGCTCAATAAATACACCATCAGCAACGACACCGCAGAGGCAGACACGATTGTTGATTTTTTGTTCGTCGTAAACTCATTAGAAATATTTAGAGTTGTATAATATCGCTGTTCTTGTTATTACCACTAGCTGAGCAAGAGAAAATTAAACACGGAACTTTGGCGCAATACTGCTATTGCCCTCACACAAGTATACATCTGTGGAAGCAGCAAGTCTCAGCAAAACACTGAATAAATATTAAGCACACGATGAAAAGGGATGAGCATATTCTAGTTGACGCGCTTATACCAATATGGCGTCTACTACATCCAATTTTCTCTCGCTGCGGCGACCTAGGTACGAATTTTCCACTTCAAATGATTCGAATTGAAACCAGCAATTTGTTCAATGCAATGTTACTGCGTGTTTACTTGCACTGTAAATGCTATTCGATTGCATATTCTATAATTACCGAAATTATTTGCAATATTTTTATATCACGACTTGTTCACAGAAATTTGTAAAATTAATTAACACTCGGAAAGCTCTGATGGGTGATGAATTAGATTTTTTCCAACTTCCAAAATGGTTGAACTGTGCGTAATAGAGCTGTCCCTTTTCTTTATAGGGTAGAAGGACGAATATGGTTGGGTTATTTTGACATAGAGCCATCTCTGCGTGAAACTTTATTAACATATTTATTACTTCGGTTGTGTTCAAAGACTTATGTTGAATTGGGAACGTTTGGATACTAGTTTATGTCGATTTCCATTGGGACAGAAAAAGTTTTTTCTGCTCTCGAAATCAGCTGGCCGCAGATTTCATGTTCCATTGGGCGCAAAAAAAAGCGAGATTCACACCTATTTGCACTTACACCAAAACATTTGACGTTTGTCAAACTTTAAAGTGTGTTTACTTACGTTTTTAGACGAGAAGTCTGTGAAAAATAGAAAAAAAAAATTACATTATGGCCGCTGCAATATATATTAAAATAAATTGAATGGATTTTTATTTACACAAATTACAATTTAAGAACAGGTGACTTTTAAAACACGCACCACCACAGATGCAAAGGAAGAAAAATCTCGTTTTATGTTCCATTGGGCACGAAAAATCTGAAATCTGAGAGCAAAATCTGAAAATCCCAATGGAAAACGACATTATTCAAAACGTCAAATAGATTTGTCGGCACTAGGTAACGGAACGCGTTGACTAGGTAACTTGAATTGTTTTTATGTCTCGCGGTCAGCGTTACCTTTGTGTGATTTTGCCTTTTTTTTTATTTGGAAAAAGCCCATCATAAATTTAAAAAAAAAATTTATATTCAAATAAGTTAGCTTAAAATGTAACACGGTTGCCTATTACAACACTATTATACTGTTATGCGAACTAATGGTTGTTAAATATAGTGCGAAAATTTTAAATTTGCAGAGTAGCTTTAGAAATGACACCTTTTTCCATCACCGTCCCTTTTCTCGACTCTTCAGAATTCTGCTGCGGCCACTCTGTTTATTTTATTTTAAATTTGAACTCGGATTCGGAAGACAGAATATATGTTTTACAAACATACTGGTGAATATTTTTTGGAAAATTCGAAACTCCACAATTACGATTAATACTGTTCCTTATGAAATCTTGCGATCTAAATTACAGGAGATAAAGATTTTGGGTAAATCCTTAATCTGTGAGTCTGCTGGCTGGTTCCGAAAACCTCACAAAATTAAGAAGTTATCTTGTAAGCGTTTTGTGAACTAAGGCAAAACCGATTATACTTCCAACTTGGTCCGTCAGTTCTTATGTTCTTTCTGCCAGAATTGTTCAACATAATTGGTCGTTTCTGATTCATTGGAATCCACATAACTGCCTCAACACACTGAAGCCACGGTAGTAGCGGTATGCAGCGCTGTCAAAGTTAAAATACACAGATTTCATATAACGTGAACGCAATGGGCGGCGTCGCTGTAGCGTGTAGTAATGGCTATAGTACATATTGGCCAACTTTTAACTTTTGTCGCGCTACATCGAAATAATTTTCGGTGTAGGCAGTTTGGTTTGTTCAGTGTGGCGATACTTTGCAATATTTTTGAATGTGCCTAATTCAAATTTAAAATATGCAGGTGGAATATTGCGAAAATTTAATTAAATGAAGAAAATCATACAAAACAAATATTTGAAAATTTGGCTTTTGACGTTTTCGCGCTACTTCATTGTATACACTTTTTGTGTGTGCAGCGCCGCATAATCTGAGAGCTCGTACTACCGCCGCATACCACTGCTACCGCGGCCTCATTGTGCTTAGGCAGTAAATGCATATCACTCAAGTCCCCAATGTATGGCGCGTCTATTAGAACTGCCATAATACAACTCAATGTATCCACTATCTCTGCAATTATGACATTGTATAATTTATTTGTAAACAAGAGAACCTCAATTCTTATTATTGTGCTGACACACAAATTTTAAAAATTCGGGGCCAATAATCTAGTCTTGCTAAAATCGAGCAGAAGTGTGAACATGTAAACGGCCAATTAAAGAAGTCTTGAGATTTGGCATCACAGCATTCCCAAGCAATTTTGCCAACATAGCACGGCGAAATAACAAGGAAGAAAATTAACTTGCATTTGTACTGTGGTTCATCAATCTATTTCTCCATTCTTTTCTGAAAATCCGTGGAAATTGTTTGTGATTTTGGTTCATAGTTAAATATCAAATTAAAAGTATCCAAGTATTTTAAGGTTATCCCTTTTTCTTATTGACAAGGTAAATCCCTCGAGACGGCTAACAAATTATGTTTTAAAAGAAAATTGAGCAACATTTTTTTCTCCGCCATTGTTTACCACAAAACGCATTTTCATTGCTATATCCAACGTATAAACTTATTTTTTTTTTTGTCTTTTCTATTTAGTAAATTGAAGAACAAGGAAAGTAAAATGCCTAACATTAAATTGCAATCTTCCGATGGAGAAATCTTCGACACCGATGTCCAAATCGCTAAATGCTCAGGCACTATCAAAACAATGCTCGAAGATTGCTGCTTAGAGGATGGCGACGATGCAGTGGTCCCCCTTCCAAATGTTAACTCTGCAATTTTACGTAAAGTGCTTCACTGGGCCAACTACCACAAAGACGATCCTCAGCCCACTGAGGATGATGAAAACAAAGAAAAGCGAACCGATGACATTTCTTCGTGGGACGCAGACTTCCTCAAAGTCGACCAGGGAACTTTGTTTGAGCTGATTTTGGCAGCCAATTACTTGGACATAAAAGGTTTACTCGATGTAACATGCAAAACTGTCGCTAATATGATTAAAGGAAAGACTCCAGAAGAAATAAGGAAGACGTTCAATATCAAGAACGATTTCACAGCAGCTGAGGAGGAACAGGTACGCAAGGAAAACGAGTGGTGCGAGGAAAAGTAAGAGAGTTTCCCCCAGCAGCAGACGAAAAAGAGAAGATTAGTAGCAGTAGGTTAAATCGAGGCGAGAAATTCAGTAACAAAAATAAATATATACTACATACATCGCTGTCTACATGAACTTTATTACCATTTAATTTTCTGTCACTAGTGGTTTTGTTAAATTAAACATCAATTAAATGTATTTACTATAAAATTATTTTTAATAAAATGAATTAATTCTCCAAACCACACATTACATAAGTATGTTTAAAAAGAATACATGGATGGGGTAGAAATGGAAAAATGAATCGTCAGTCTGCAGTTCGTTTGTTAAAGTACCTACCTTCCCTATGAATGATTTGAGATACCTACTCCTCGACTCCCGCTTTTTGACATCTTCCTTTGATTTTATTTTTATTTTAGGTGGATACTAATCTAATTTAAGAGAAATCAAAATATCAATTTTAATAATAGGAAATAAATGTACGCAGCTGAAAATATGATGGGTATATTTATGTGCTTTGTGTATATCTTTTTATATATTTAAAATAAATTTGCTAAAATGTATACCTACGCGTCGGTTGGCTCGTTTTGACATAGGGTGATGGCACCTAAGTTCAGCCCTCTCCAGTAGTCAGCCTCTGCAATAGTTAATACTTTGGTCTTTCTTTCAAGCAAAAAATATTCCCTTGGCTAACATTTCTTCTATCGGCGTCCAAAAAATATATTTATAATTGAGTACAGTTTTTATAAACGCAGAACACAAGTGGTAATCAAAAAAAAAAAAAAGTAGGTAAGTGATTTTGGAAAAGTGATACGCTAGTCCATTTAAGGTTTATTTTGTTATTGACAGTTTGTTTTAATTATTTCTTAACTTTAAATGTAAAAAAAATGTTTTGGTAAATAATTAAGAGGGGGCCAACCTTATGAGACATTATTTTTATGATTACCCTAGGCTCAGCCCCTCCGGCTGACTTCTAACGACTACGTTAATTGTTTTTTTTTTTTTTTTTTTTTTTTTTCAATCACTGAGTATGCAAAATGAATGGAGACTTCAATCTGTCTTGATTCTCGCCAAAATTTCGATCAATTTTCTTTGTTTTTCAGTAGTCAGCCCCTTGTACATTTACTAGAGAAATTGAGGCTGACTATAAAAGACACGGTTCCTTGAAACGTGCTCCAATTTTGTTTCACTTGCACTGGAAACCCATTTCAATTGATCTTCACAAATAATAATACATTTCGAATTGATTTCATACAAAACTCGTTTCCATACGAGTAAAATAGCAATCCTTCCAACGAAAAAAGAAATCATAACCGCCAATTGTGTGTCATAAACATTGGGATTAGTGAAAGTAGGTAAGATTGTGTAAATCTGAGAAAAATCGAGATTTCCCAAAAGTACTTGATGCAAAAAAAATTGGTCCTTTTGCCAAATCGGAATGATTAATTGAACGCATTTTGGTGACAATTCAATTTGTCGCCGCCATATTGCCATAGTAACGTATTCAACTTATATCATCTTAGATTCAAACCTATTTTCGAAAGAATGCAATTTACGTACCCCTAATTATTATTAATGACGTAGGTATTAAAATATTAATCATAAGTAAAACTATTTTCAATGGGCCTTACCAATAAACATTTTTTGTTTCGACTCTAAATTTTATTAGTTCACAGTGGCTATATTTTCCATACAAATTTCGCAATTGTGAGCTTCCGTAAATTTAAAGTCGAGACTTAAATTTGTTATTAGTACCAATTAGTACGGCGCAATATGATAAGACGTCGGTTTTCCACTTATAAAAAAATGACCTGGCAGCACTTTTTTCTTTCGAGCAAACTTCTACCAATTTCTGTCAATGGATTTGTTTGTTTACATAGAGCAACATTTATGCAAAACGTCAAACTGCAAGTAGGAATCATGGTTGCCACTTGCAAAAAAAATTAGCAACCAAAAATGAAAAAAAAAGTTACCAAACCAAGCTAAAAGTTACCAAAAATCTGGAAAAATGATAAAACACGAAAAAATCGTACATATCGTCTTGAGCCAGTATGAATATGAGTTTTTGGTGTCATTTGATTTTTCTCTGATTTACGAATTTAATATAAAAAAATGTCATGGTAGTAGAAAAATGCACCTATGCTTAAGCCTAGTATGCACTTTATGCAGAACACGTAAAGTGGAATCCAATTTTGTCATATAAATTTTTCTCCGCGAAATGTCAAATTTAACTTTCCACGTGAAAATATGAGTAGGCAGTACGCAGTTCGAGTGAAAAATAGTTACTTCAAATACTGATATGACAGACACTTGGGTTTTATTGTCATTCGCATTACATTTTTGACATTTCGACAGATATCAATTCATTTTAACATAAGTATTTTAAATTCAATAAGGTACATTACAGAACGTTACTTACTGAAGTACTAGGAATACTTTTAAACCTTACACGTAGTGGGCAGAAAAAGTAAGGCAGCATTTCCATGTTATGATATCGAGTTCGTCTTTCCGATGCTCCTGTTCAAAAAGTTACCAAAACCAGATAAAAATTACCAAATTACCAAAAATCATGAACTAAGAAAAAAATTACCAGATTTGGTAATTTATTACCAAAGTGGCAACCGTGGTAGGAATGGGAAGGGAGGGAACGAGAAAAGACAACGATATTTTTCTGTCTCGCCGCGTCGCCGTTGAAAATGTTCTACATCTCGTGGTAGATAAAGTTTGTGAAATAGAAATTGAAATCTATTTCGATGGTCAATAATTTCGTTTTTTTTTTTATTTGTTAAACACAAAATGGACAGGTAGGTCAATAAAGAGCTTTTTTCTGAAATTTGATAAAGAGTTCCTAATAAAGATTTTTTGAGTTGAAAAACGATAATTTTTTTATTACAATTATTTTTCATTTGCTACTTTTTGAAAAAAATTGTTACAGTTTTTAAAGTAAACCTCCGTTAACACTGGCCTTACTGTATACCATAAACTAAGTACTTATATAGTACTTAGTTTATGCTGTATACCCACCACCAAAGACCCAACTAACTTTGATGATTCGGATCTTAATAGAACAACATTACCGACCACAAAAAAGGGGAAAATCCCACGATCTAAAAACACTGCAAAAACATTAAAGGAAAACATCATTTTGGCTCCTTTTAAACTTCCTTATCGACTTTTCCTTTTTTCTATTTCCAAACCGACTGAACTTTCGATACACAGCGCAATTAAATTAGTTGTGAATTGTGTTTCATCGTTGGGGTCAGTCTAGTTGATTTTTTTTTTAAATGGTTAATCCAAGTGGAGGCGGCAGAGACTTGAAACAAAATTGGGGAATTTTCCCTGCTGCATTATAATTCATCTTCACAAGTGTTTTTTCTAGATTGGCGATATACACTTAAATCAAAAGTTAAATCGAAAAGCAAACAATTTTGCAAACACAAACGTGAAATGTGATAATTTCCCGCTGGAGCCGGTTAAAGACAAGGACAACCATCTCCATCGTACATCGCCAGTACCGGCCTAAAGTGAGTGAGTGAAACATAATTAATTAAATGTTTTTTTTTTAATTAAATTGCATATAGGTACGTATCTTGTTCTTGATATCAAAACTCGAGGCATCGTTCGTCTCAAAACTCAAATCGAACAAACGAACGAACGACATCCATTTAAAACTTGAAAGGTGTGATGGCCATATAAAAGACATTTGTTTTACTCTTTTGTTAAACCTTCTCGCTTTCTCACTATGCATGTCCACTCAGTCGCACGCATTTACTGAATTAACCACCAGTTTTAAATGACAGTTTTGTCTTATGTTATTCGTGGAAATTCGATCATAATTTTTAGTGTTTTGAGTAGTATGTAACGTACTATGTACATAAAGTGTCCATGAACAATACGATAAACAATTTGAGGTGTCTTACTATTGTAGCAGGCAGTGTTAGTTATTGTTGTAATGTGAAGCAACATCCATCCATTATCCTCGTATATAAACCGGTTGCCATGTTTAGACGGACAAAGTAAACGAATATTATCAATTTTATGGATTGAAGTCAATGCATCAAATACCAATTTATTATAATTATTAATCAAAGCATCTTTGGATTCAACTAAGTGCTTAATTAATTGTGCCTTGTGTCTTTAGCAATTTCCTCCTAAACCGCATTTTCGCACAATTGATTTGCAAGCGTAAAAAAAGGAACGGAATTGACACTTTGACAGTTCTCTCTTAATTTTTGGTCTCTGCGCGTTGGAATGGAATATTGAACCATTTCTTTCAATTTTGTTCTTCGCATTTTCTTTTTTCTTTTTGGTTAGTTTCAAAGAAGGAGCAACGAGTAAATAAACAAAAAACGTAATCTATGTTGTAAATTTGCAGTATACAGATACACGGGATCACATTTTAAACGTAAAATTATAGTACATACATACTTGCAACTAAAAATACTCCCGTTTCAATTTGTATTTTTATTCTTATTTGTCGAATGCTATTTTCGTAAATCGTGTGTTTTTATTTTGGATTCCTCGTGATACAATTTGAATCAAAAAAAAAAAAGGAAGAATAATTAAAATCGATTTTCTGAATAATCGCGTGTGTTGTAAAAGAAAATTCATAATCGCAACTAAAAAGCAACTTAACGCTTGTTAATCATCAATTACTGTGTTAAATACCCGAAATGTTAAAAAAATATACCTATATATAAGCGTGAAAACTTTGTGAATATTGTGCGGGAATAATGTATGATTTACATTTCTGACTGACGTCATTCATGCGAATAGTGCCAACGAACGGTAAGTTTAGGAACAAATGAAGTGGTTAATTTATCGTTTAGTAAATACAATTGCTGCATAGACATGAATTCTTCTCTACTTTGAGTAATAATTTACAAATCGGTGTTTTTTGCACCATTCCTTGTTGAATCGAACTTTAAAAGCCTGGAAATATCCGCCCAGTTCCATATCCTAGTTAGTTAAAGTCATTTTCCAACTGCAAACCCCAAACAAAAGACATCCACAAGCGTGACCAAATGAAGTAAAATGAAGCTCTCCTAGACTCTTCTGTTAGGTTGCTTTGGTGTCCATTACCATTTGTCTCAATCAATATTATTTTTATTTTTATTTTGTAATCATCTCTTCATCAGATCCTTTGTGTTGAAGTCAATATGCGTGATAAATAAACACTACGCAATCACATTGGGTGTGGACTGAGGACGTCTGGACTTCTTTCAACTCAATAATGCAGCCAACAATTTTACATTACGTTTGCTTTTATTAAACTTTTTGTACATATATACAATTTGACTTAAGGCTAGGTAAAGGTGCTGGCTCAACAACAGGGGTTCAACGGTATACAATGTTTGTTTTCTGAAAATCTAGTTTACATTTTATATTGTGGTGTCTTCTCGGATTCATACTCGTAGTATGCATCGTTGTCAGGGTTGACCGCAGGGTGTTCAAGTCCGGATGTTAATGTTCTTGTGGTTTTGAGGTGGTTGGTCATTTTGGTATTATCCTCGATGGTGGGTTGTCTCGGTCGATTCGTCATGATGCTAAAAAGACGCTTAAGTGAGCTTATAAAGCATTTCCGATTGGTTCAGAAAACTGCATTGTCTTATGTCGCACCAGGATGAGGCTCGTTGATTGAATGTTCCAGGTAAAATAGATAGTAAAAAAAAAAAAAAAAAAATATTGTCATATTGTTAATTAATTGTTTAGTACGGTTGTTTTTTGTTTTTCGTTTGTTTAGAAAACATAACCGATGTAAAATCCCTTAAATAAAGACTAAAACATCCCCCTGAGGAAGTTGGAAAAACCCAACGAAACGTAGGGAAAAGAATGAAATAGTTTATTTATTTTGATTCGGAAACCACTGATCAGTAAGCTCATTAAAACAAAAATATAGATCTTTCTTGCATTGATATCCTTTTTGGAAAAGCGAAAAGAAATCGTATATGAAAATAATATCTTCTCTGCTGGCCCGCAATTGAATAACTAAACCTCTAAGGCCCGTTTGCTGAAACTACTCATAGCGATTTAAGTTCTGCTTGGATACCTTATGGGCTACATTATTTATGTCATAAACTGTCACATAAGATTTTAAGTGGAACTTAAATCGCTATGAGTAGTAGCAGCAAACGGACCTAAGTGCTTTTTGTATACGTGGTTTCGTTGCTTTCTATGCTATTAGTGATCACTTGGATTGATGTCACTTGACAACTTTGTGTTTTGAGATTCCTAATAGCCTGCTAAAGCTTTTCCAACAACATGTTACTATCGATTAGAAGTAACTTACTTACTACTTCTTTCCAGCAGTTTGCACTTTCTGGAGACACAAACCACTGTCTCCTTTTGAGTAGACCTTATTTGTGTATTTACGTAGCTATATGTATACGTAGTCAGTTCCAAATCACCTACTTGAACTGAAAAATGTTTCACCATCGTCAAATTTCTCGACTGTCGATGACTTCTTTTGTGTTGGCAGTAAGTAGTAATAATCACTTTTTAACTTTCCTGATGAAAAAACAAAAAAATCGTAATTATTCTAGGTTATCTCGAACTTTAAATGCTGACGTGTCCGGTCATATTTTCACTAATATGAACTTCTAAGCGACGAATGACACATCACAAAAACTCGAAATAGGTAATCGATAATAATAACATGCATGAGAGGTCATACAACAGCAATTCTGCTTTTGTTGTTAACTTCTTGCATTTGGAAATAAAAAGAATTGAAGACAGCAAGTAGAAAAAAATGGATTTAGCTGTCTATCCCAGGTGCGACTTCGATGCCATTTGTCGCTTAAAGGGTGTGACTATTTAATTGAAAGCAAAAAAATGATTTACCTATATAAAATCAATACAAGTGATATATATGTTATCGTCGGCTTTCTTTCAAAACCTCGTAAGTTCCAATATTATGAAAAAATGACATTTAATGGAATCCTTAGGAAAAAAAATCACAGAATTTTAATATCAATACCTCGTAGCACCATCATGATTCCTTTTGCCTCTATCAACCAGTTTCAAAACCTCCTAAGTCTATTGATCTTCAAATTTCCATTTAAAAGCTCGTATGTCCCTCTTCAGTCTTACTTTAACAGTTTGCTTTTTGAATTTTTTAAATCGGTTTTTTGCGCCTCCTCAACAATTTTCCATTTTCGACGAGTTTTTAAAAGAATGCCGACGTTAGGTACTTAGTACTTATATTTTTAAGATTCTTGTAAAGTATTTTTTATACTAATAAATATATTTACTACTACTAACTATTCACTTATTAGTAGTAGACTTTACTTACTGTAGCTTCTCACAAGCAATCGTTTGAGTTAGTATAGTTACTGGGAAGAATGGAAGAGACATACCTATCATTTTATTCAGTATTCGAATTCCTAAGTTGATAGTCTTTCTTAGAACAGCTATTGTCCGACTTTTTTCATTTAATCCTATACCCAGGTTCCCCACTGGGTGACATATTGCAACTAAAAGATCTATTGTAGCAATGGGGAAGAGAGTTAGTTTAATACACGAATGACCTCCCTGGTGAAGCCAATACGTCTTTAGTAGAAGAAATCATTACACTGCTGGTGAACGTGTCTCTCTGTCAAAGGCGAATTTTGTTAACCAAACCTATTTTCTGTTTTACACATGTTCACTTTGTGACTCACCTTCAGCTTTAATTATAAGGAGAAATGGTTGAAAATACTTCGAATTTTCTGTTGTGGTATTTGATTCTGTTGACGGTAATAAAATGATACTCAGTTTAGTTTGAAATGCGTGCAAATCCAGAAAAGAGACACTAACCCAACGCATTTGCCAAAATTGCTTTCACTGTACAACACTCAAGAACCTACTGCTTCATACTGGAGACACGGATAATTCAAAAGTAGCAAAACAAGACCACGTAGGTATTGACCTTTGGAAAACTAGCGTCCTTAAAGTTGGCGTCTCTTTTTAGAGGCAGGGGTACAAACTGCATACTAAAGGATCTCTGTGTTAACAAAACACAAGATAGGACAGTGCTTGAATATTGCTCCCATATTGATGATAAAAATCAAACTAAGCTGAAGCTGATACTCCGCCCTGGCATCGTTTCTACTGCCTTTTTCAGCTGTCTCTAACACAGTTATGTAACACTTAAATTGCAAATGAAATATTCAGCAACGGTCTAGACAAACTCAAGAAGTACGTGAGAAGCAGAAAATCTGTTTTCTCGTTCTGAAAAATGCATAATCCGGCGAAATTGCGGATCTTCTGCAATTGCATTTTTGCTCAAAAAAGAATCAGTTGGCAAAAGCAATTTCCTTGTTTCATTTATTACATAAGGTCATAAAAGCCGAGGCATTTAGACAAAGTTCCTTAATCCGCCGATATAGCATTTGTCTATTTTGAGGTTCTCTTTTTGTTTCCTGTTTAATGTCAGACCATCTGCTACTCATTCGTAAACCTTTACTAAAGTTCTTTCTTTTCTATTTTTTCTTTTCCATCAGGTGCTGCGGATAACATGGAGCATTTCCAAGCCGCTTTGGACCCCCGTAAGCAGGAATTATTGGAGGCCCGGTTCATTGGAGCAAGGGTAAGTACGCAATTCAATAAACACCTGTGTACATTTTCACTGTCTTTGGCTTTTGCGCAGACTTTGTGAACTGCCGTCATACTCGAAGGTTTCTTAGGGACTACACCAAAGTTGGGCTAAAAAAGTCTATCCATTCGATTTTCCGGTCATACCCTATTTCTATAAGCGTACTGTAATTGTATATACGTATACAAATTAAAAAGTAAAAAGTAATGTTGAAGTTATTGTAAAAAAAAAAAAAAAAAAATTACATGTCATCAGTCGTTAAGTTTAAAAGTGAAATTCGAATTAAGTAACAAAATACTCAAGAAAAATGGAAAACCATAATCAAAGTCCACCCGTAACAATAACGCCAGTTATAGATGGAAAGAAGGAAGAGCCATGTGTAAGAGCTCAGCCGGACTTGACATTTCATTGCATGTGCTGCAGGGCGTACTTCGACAATCCTCGCAATTTGTATCACCACATGAACACCTGCCACTTGGGAGTACAGCTTAAGGCAGCGAACTATGACGAAGACGAAGACATGTCTGATAATGAGGAAGAACCCTTCGATTACTCAAAAGTCATGGAGCCAATATGTGATCTTATAGATTTGAATGACGATTCCGACCATGACGACGATGACGATGATGATGACGACGATGACGACGATGATGATGACGATGACGACGACGAAGATAATGATAATGATAATGATGAAATGGCAGGCGGAACTGCAATGGAAGACGATGACAATTCGAGCGGCTCTTCGAACATGCACCTAAAAGAAGGCTCCACAACTATTATGGCCATAAAGAGCGATAGACGAAAGAATCCGAATTCAGCTGTTGAGCAAATGGCCCTGCTGCGTGCTATGCGCTTCCAGTGTTCGCATTGCGAAGCGTCGTTTCACAACGCAGGAGATCTGGCCAAGCATGTACGTTCACATATCACTAACAAGCCCTTCCAATGTTCGATTTGTGACAAAACATTTACACACATCGGCAGTCTTAACACGCATATTCGCATCCACAGTGGAGAGAAACCGTATAAATGCGAAATTTGCCCAAAGGCATTTACTCAATCCAGCAGTTTGATGGTCCACATAAGATCACATTCAGTCAAGAAACCGCATCAGTGTCATTTATGCGATAAGGGTTTCGTCAACTCGAGCAGCTTACTATTACATATAAAGTCGCACACCGGCGATGAGACTCATCCCTGCCCCGAATGCGACAAAATCTTTAAACACGCAAGTCTTCTGACTGAGCATATGCGCCTGCACTCATACGATTTGGTCTATAAATGTGCAATTTGTCGCACAGCATATAAAAGTTCCAGCGAGCTAGTACAACACATGAAGGCGCATATGGGCGAAAAGCCATTCACATGCTCCATATGCGAGAGGTCATTCACCCAATCGGGCAGTCTAAACATCCACATGCGCATTCACACAGGTGAGAAGCCGTTTCAATGTAAAATCTGCGAAAAGTCATTCACACAAGCATCCAGCCTAACAGTTCACATGAAAGTGCACTCCACAAGGAAATCGTCTCAGGAACAGCATCATCAGTCTCACTACAGTAAACAGACTCCACAGCATTCGATGGCACTGCTGCCTCAACGCGCGGACGAAACTTTGCTCTGCATAGTCTGTGGAAGCGTCCACCAGGATGCCATTTCTTTGGCTAATCATGTAACCCAGGTACACTCGGCGCTCCTTGACAACATGAGACGGCACGACCAAGTCCTCGGAAACGTCGAATAAAATGCCCAGCAGTGGATTCACGAAATTGAATACATTCAACAAAAAGACTAAGTACCTACCTTCACATAACACGCAGCTACTCATATGAAAAGATCTCCGTTCATCATTTCGATAATCCACTGCTTTTAGTATTAAAACTTCAACAAATGGTCTCAGTATTAGTTTATAACAAAACAGCATTACTCGAGCGCACTATACTTAATTTTAATCAGTTTTGTCTTTGTTTTTTTTATTTTTGTTTTATTTACAATATTTTGTACTTTTTACACACTGATTTTGTACCATGTCGTGTTTTATTTTTAGATCTTAAGAAACTAACACTGATTGAGATTATTTTTCACTTCATGCTAAATCATTTTCATAGACTTAAGCACATTTAGAATTTAATTCACAATTTCATTGTCTGGTTTTGACTGTACCCTAGATTATAAGAGAATCATAAAGAACGATAGTTAGTAAGACAGCTAAATGGCGTATACTATTTCATTATTTTTAGTCACGAGACGCTGATTGTAATCTCATATTTTAATTAAAGTACTAAAATACAATTGCATTACATATGTGTGTTATGTTAAATAAAAATATATATATATTGTGTACAACAGCAAGTAAAGTTTTTCTTTTTGTTTCGTTTTTTTTTTTAATGTGTAAACTGGGAACGACTGTGGGTTGCTGGTTTTACAGTCGCGACTGAACTCGGCTGCACTTTGAGAAGGAAAAAGTACACATATCTATTTATAAGTCCTCCATTCTTCGGGTCGAAACTGATGGAGAGATTCTTTGAGGCTTTGCCTGCTGGACGGTTTTGATATAATCACTTTGAAATCAGAAGCGTTCAAAAATAGGTAGTTCGGACATTTGTTTTTCAGGTAGATTGCTGACCAATAAATTGCCCAGGGAAAACGTTACCAGAACAACACTTAAAGCTTTTGTGTTGATTGTTTCGCATAACATCTCGCCAGTGGGGTGTGCAAGTTACTATACCCTCGGTTCTTAAACTGTGTTCCGCAAAAGAGTTTTCAGGCTTCCGCGACTCTCTTGAATTAAGAATAGTAAAACACAAAAATAATTTTTGTAAGTATGAATTTAAAAACATTCTTACGCAAAAAATGTTTAACGGGTGATACGAAAACAAACATCAAGTGGGTACAAAATCCATATCTAATGCAAACCCAGCCTACGACACTAAGCATTCCGCAAAACGAGTCTCTTATAGATCTGCAGAGTTCGTTTTCATCAAAGCACGTATTTGCTTCTGTATTATTGAACAAATTTTGAGTTTGTATTAGGAGTGAATACCCTGAACGTCTGAACTTGCCAAACAGGCTATATTAAATTTGCTTCGACCTTTTGTCACAACGTATCACTGTGAAGTAGGCTTTCCAGCGTATACTTATGCAAAGACTTAATACAAACCGAGATTGGGCGCTGCCCCAGATATGCGAATACAGCTTTCGGAGTTAGAAGTCAATTTTTAAAAATTTATTTATCAAACGATGAAACAGTTTGCTTCTTCACACTAACCTTAAAAAAAAAAATCTTAAATAAATAAATACATAAAAAAAGTATTTTGAAATGTTTTGTTTTTCATTTTTTTATATCGTAATGCGCTATTCACACTGCACCGAAAACCGTGTTTTCGTCGACAATTCGTCGATGCATTCACACGGAACACTAAATAGTTTTCGTTTGACGTTTCAATCAGCTGTGAGACACAAGTCGTTAAACTTCGGTGCAAACTATTTTGGGTACAAATTACGATCGCTTTAATTAACACATAAAATGAATTTAGTGCATTTAAAAATATTATGAGCCCATCAATTAATTGTGAAAAATGATGTGAGCTATGACATTTGTTAGGTTAGCTGCTCCGCTGAATTTGGTGATTATTGCAAAAGGTGTGTTTGTTTCAACAACCCAACGATTGGAAGTCGTTTTAGAGGAAAACGACTTTATAGTACCTACAACGCACCTAAATTCAACACTTCGGGAACAAAATTTCGAAATCCATTTTTGCGTTCCCACTGAAACTTCAACATTACAAATGACAGCTAGTGTTAGAATTGATTATTGATCCTTGTTTTTCTGTTTAGAAATCAGAAGTGGTTGAACCAAAAGATTTTTTTTTCGCTATATTAATTTAAACATGACTTTAAGTGCTAATTCAGACATTAAATATATTGCTGAAAATACATTAAATGACGTACGGAGTTTGTAACGATGTTTTTTCGATTGGACAAACTTACAAATGCAGCGACCAAATTCAACATTTGGAAATGTTGGAAAATGTATGGCGAAATCCTCGAAATTTGGCCTGAAATGTTGAATTTAGCCGAAACGATGAGTTTAGGTACTGTGTAAATGTACCTACTATTAAACGACTCGTTTTGAAAACTAAAATATGTATGGGAAAACTTCTGTTTTGTGTGATGAAGTTTTCGCTAAAATCCGGTTTCAGTGTGAATAGGGTATCAACGAGTTGGAGTTCCGAAATATATTTGGGCATTTTTTAGGGTTCCACAGCTTAATAAGTTTGAGAACCGCTGTACTATACCATTGTCAAGTCGTCCGTTATTTTTATTGTTCAGAAGGCCCTCAGGCACAGTGGCGTAGTGGTTGGTGTGTTGGACTACTAAGCGAGGGGTCGAGGTTCGAATCCCGCAAAAACCCAAATTCCAACTTAGGGTTTTTTCCACTGCGCCACCTCTCGCGAACGTCTGACAAACATCCGAGAGTATAACTGTCTTGAAAGAGCTTCTCAATTAGCCGTTTGGAGTCGGCGTCCGGACCTGTTGCGCCAACTATTTATTTTATTATAGAAGTCCCTCATCTTCCTGAATATCAAATATTTACCTGGATTTATCCATTGAGAGAAGTGGTCGAAAATTGTACATTTAACGTGTCCTACTTAAGGGGAGATTTTTTTTTTTTTTTTTTTTTATACTTCTCCCGGGAAAGGCGAACCTATAACGCTTCAACAGCGCCCCGAGATGCCCGCAGAAGTATGTTTGTTCTGCACTTAAATTGCTGCAAATTGTAGTCTTCTGGAAATATATCCCCAGGAAGCGAGTTCCAAAGTTTGCTTGTCCTGTAACAGAAGGAGTTCTTGAAAGTTGATGTCCTCGCGGTTGTCAAGTGTACTGTATGGTCATGAGCATTAGCAGCCTGTCTTGTTGGGCGCCCAAAAGTTGCATTTCGAGGGATAATGTTTTTGAGTTCCTCAGAACATCTACCATCGAAGTACCTATAGAACAAGCAAAGGTCAGCGACTTGTCTTCTGTGCACCAACGGTTGTAGATTCGATGTGAGTGTAGGGTCTCCAATGAGTCGAACTGCTCGTCTCTGTATATGCTATCAAGCCCCTGCAAGGGAGTCGTTGGCGATATTGTTTTCCTGCTGAAAGAGGCTGTTCACTGCAAAGTTTCACCTAGACCATCTCGCCATACAATCAAGAACAGGTCCCAAATTTTACCTTTAATCTTTGTTAAGTTGTTATCCGTCCTATAGTCTAGAATTGCTCATGCGAAAAAATCGCATGCCAATTAAGGCTTTCATAACAAAAAAAGTGTTTATGGCCAGGTGCCTTATTTGTCCAATAAAACCAGAACATTTCGGCTAAATATTTACATTATTTTTGCAACAACATTTCCCTCCATCTTGTGTTCTTAATTGCATTTGATTCAAGCGACCTAACCCCTCTTGTTTTAGCTTCAATTTTATACACGTAGTATGAAAATGAATAAATCCGCAATGGAAATAATAAGTGTTCGTATTCTTTCGCTTGTCTTACGAACAAAGGCTAAACACATAATGTACAATTCCGTTGCAGTGTTTCAGAAAACTTGTACCTAAGCTGCACAGTATTGTACCCCAATAAAACTATTTAAACACAGAAACAAACGAAAAAGAAGACTCGCAAGAGAGAAATAGCGGGAGAAAAGAAAACCTTGTTTTTTTTTATTTCCATGTTAAGTGGATACTACATACGAACATGAATGATTTCCCAGGGAGAACGAAATTCCCTTTAGCCGAGTTGCGGTCCAGTCATTCGATGATGATATGTTTGCGGTCGTTGTGGACCTGTGTTTAATAATATATACCAACAGAATTGCCCCTTTGCAATCATCTCACTAACATATAGCATGACATGAGCAACGCTTAGTTCGTAATTTAGCGAACATCATAAGTTAAGATTAAGAATCGATCCAAAAGTTAATCACTCTCGGCCGACGGCAAGCATCCGCCCCTTGGTCCACCATCGTTTTATGTGTGAAGACGAAAGTACTAGAAGCTTTTCATTCGACGCAATGTTCAACCCAAAAATAAAGCAAAAAAATTAAATAAACTGTGCTTTTCCAAACTTTCTTACTGGCTCATAATGAATTAGAAAATTCCATTGTTTTTTTTAGAATCGGAAAATCATTTGTAAACCATGTTCAGGTTGTTGTTGTTTTAAGGCGAAGTTGCCAAACGGTCCGATGCCAGTTCATATAAACTAAATGAAAATTTACATTTTTCTTACTGCATGGATGCTAATAGGTCACCTTTGGATCTTCCATGCTGGAAATGCGATAATTTAACTTATTTAGAGCCACCCAAATAGACGCGAGTCTCATCACTGAACAGGAAACAAAATTGGTTCGACTTCCAAGCGCCCAATCACTGGGGACGTTCAAGTATCTAGTTTAGTAAGTCTGACAGCTGTCTGACTATATGTATCTCGGCTTTGGTTGGCTGAAATCGGTCATATTAGCAGCTGTTTCAGTTGACGTTTATGGAGGGGTAGCCGACGAATGTAGTCATGAAGCTCCTGACTGAGTACTAAGTTGACAGTTCGAATATGCGGCTGACGTAGAAAAAGTGACGTTCCCGATCAATCTGGTTTTTGCGTTCATGTTACATCTTACATTTTATTCAGACCAATCTAGTCGACTTAAGATAACTAGATTCTTGAATGTGCCCACTGAATTCAACAAGCAAATGACGATCGTCAGGCAGCCTTTTAACAAAGAAACGTCACTTCGAACAGAAATGAGGTGGTAATGTAGTTTAGTTTAGTTTATTTCATCAAACAAAGTAAAATAAATAGTTGGCGCAACAGGTCCGGAGACACCCTAGGCCTAGCTTCTCACAACCTTTCGTTTTGTGTGATTTTAAACAAAGTACTGTACTTAAAAGATTTGTGTTGTTTAACTGGGAACATTAAAAAATCTAGTTATCTCAAGTCTACTACATTGGTCTAGACTAGATTTATCCCGAACGCAAAAACTAGATTAACTCACATGTATAAACTCTCGACTTCGTTCGTACTCAGTCATGAAACTCTTGACTTACTAAACTAAATACGTCGACGGCCATACATCCTATTTAAAAGCAAACTTCTAATTATATTTTGAAACTTAAGCCATTTCTAAACATCTACCCATTTACTTTATTTAATCCTTCTGTAAAGGGTCAGATTCCAACATTTTAAGAGAAGAGGTTCCACCTTCAAATACTTCTCCACTTATCTTTACGAATATTTTATTTATTTCGAGCTTTTCTGCTTTCCCCATTCTTTTCGTTCACACATCACATGTCCTTTTTCGATGGATGGTCTTAATTCGCACCGCAACCGCTTTTTTCTATCTTCGTCGGGCTGTGTGAAGGTGAACCTTAACTTCCGGCCATCGCCAGAAACCAAACACTCTGCCAATTTGAGTCGGCTCTCTTCTTACCTATCCAATGGTTTATTTCTAGATTCTTCTCTTTTGCACATCCCATTTGGAAGGAAACCTCCAAGCACACACACTCATGCCGGCAGAAGACACATCTGCCTTTCAGCTCTAGAACTAACTACACCTGACAAAGTGCGAATTGCATTACAAAAAGAGATATGTACGTAAAACGCGATAGCGCACTCTCTCTCATACGCACTTTAGGATGTTTTTTTTTCAACCAAGTATATAATAAAACTCAGTCTATAACTTGTACTGATAGTATCAGAATAACATTAAAGCAAACATTTTTTGAACACCTAGTCATCCGTTAAAGCTTTCTTTCATTTGCTGATACTTTGACTCCTATTACGTAATACGGCATCATTCCATTTCCATCAACTTCAGATTAAAAGGGAATGAACGCGAAAAAAATACTGTTTTCAATATTTTCGCGTGTATATAATTATGTAGTACATACTTTGGTGGGCCAGCTATACACAGAAAATATGACAGCCAGCCAACATCCAATATCTCCTTATTGCGAAGACGGTAGTAGTACATGTATTGTTCTTGTTTGCCTGTCGGCAGCACGAAAAGCTGATCAACAGCTCGAACAATAAAAATACAAAACCCAAATCCTTTGGCTCTGCGCTGCAGGAGACAGACCCTCCTTAAAATTCGGAGATGAATAAGAAGTTATTGATTTTGCGGATACTCGTTTCAACTTTAACCAAAACCCACCATCCACTGAACATTAGGGTGGGAGTGGGAAACCTTTAATAAAGAGTACGCTTGGTTTAACTTGGAAGATTTTCAGTCAGATAGGGGAGTCGTCTCTTCAATATTAAAGCTTTTTTTTCGATTCCTTGTGTAGAAGAGAATGGCAACATTTGTCTAGAAAATGTTGGATAAGGTAAGGACAATGGTGTCAGGTGCTCAAGTTTTTTGGGTTTCCGAATGCTTAGTGGGTGCACCCTCTCACCTACAGATGGTGAGAACAAGAAAACAGACGAAAAATGTTTTTTTAAGAGGCCGCCATATTTGGCGGGTTTCAGTTTAAATTTATAGTCGGCTGAATTTTTTTTTTTTTTTTTTTTGATTAATGCTTTCTACATTCAGATGGTGTCTTTTCAAAAAGGGAAATAAAATATACCTACATATAGTTGACGCAATAAGCTGTGCAAAAATTAAAACCATTCTTATGAACACAGAGAATATTGCCTTAAATGTGTTGACTTTGAGTATTTCTTAAGGAAATGGTATTCCAAAAGCCAACAATTCGATAAAGAGAAATTTTAAAAAGTCACGCCGGGGGCCTGAATAGTAAAAATGACGACTAATAGCAAGCCTCGGTAACACTGGCACCGAGTCCCTCGAAGTAAAATCTAAAATGTTCTGGTGTAGACCTCTGGAATTGAAATTTCTCTTACAGAAACTTTATAAGGTAGTATATACCTTTTATTCACAGTGGTGGGGTCTGTACCTCGTTCGAGAGTGCGTTTTGTCTGATCTGTCATTACAGTGACTGCGTTTTCAGAACGTCAGTTTAATACACCCTGCATATAAGTGGAGTCCCATTGAAAAGAGTGGAGAAGGTTCAAAGCTCAGTGCTCTTGTTGGATTGGAAATTTTAAACCGGGCTGCCGAGTCAAAAATGGCATAGCCCGACAGCGGATAACCTGGCAGGTCGCTTGACATCATCTTTCAAACTTTTAACTACTCAACTCAAAACTGCTGGTCAACCCGAACTTTTGGGCTAAGGATATTTTTGTAAGAATTCAAGAGCAGACCTCGCTCCAAGAAGGCTCAACCAAAAGAACTTCCAATAAAATTCCAACCAAGCTAAGATCCTACAGCCTTTAGTCTTTACTACCAAAATACTAGTGGTCTAAGAACTAAGCTCCGCGATGTCTTGCTCTTCTCTTCATCTGGTCATTATGATATTTGTATTCGCTGAGACTTGGCTTACACCGAATTATCACAACGGAAAATAGTTCAACAAGGACCAGCACGAAGTTTTCCGCGGGAACCGTTGCTCCATTCTAATCGACTGTGAGAAAGGTGGTGGAGTATTAGTTTCGTTTCGGGCCTCTTTGCGCAGTGATGGAATCAATCTACTTCTAGATTGGTAGATGTTAACCAAGTAGTAGTATCAATAAAATTTATTGCTGGAAGTGAAGTTATTGTAGGTTATATACCACCAAGGCGTCCTATTCTATAAAGCACATATAGATAATTGTTCCTTTATCTTAAATAATTTAAAAGATCATCAGCACGTTATCCTTCTTGGCGAGTTTAAATTTCCTAACTTAATTTGGTCATTTGACTGCGATAATTCTAGACTTCTTCCATTTAATGTTAACTTAGATTATAAGCGTGAAGACGTAATACTCTTGCCCAGCTTGACCTTCGACAGATAAATAATTCTCCTAATGAATTTAATAATATCCTTGATTTGGTATTTGTTGATTCCGAACTCGACATTAGTACCAACAACTCCATGTATTTAGAGAGCATGAATTGGCTAGATATCTTAATTAATTGTTCTTTAGATAATTCTTTTAATTTATTTATGAATACTATAAAAATGGCAATTGATTTGTTTACACCCAAAGTCTGTCAAGGGTAATTTTTTTGTAAATTTTAAAGAACCAAATCAAATTTTAACTTTCTGCCACGTATGGCAAGATACGCTGAGATAGTTCAATTCAAACTGTCAATGAGTTTTTATTTTCTTCCTATTTTTCCTTCTATTAACAAAGATGGCCGTCAGGGCTGTAGGAAATAAGGCCCCAATGAAATAAGGCCCCAAAAGAGAAAATGAAATAAGGCCCCACTGCGATGAAATAAGGCCCCAAATTTGGGGTTTATTTAATAATGAAATAGCACCCCAATTTCAACTGTGAAATAAGGCCCCACTGCGATGAAATAAGGCCCCAAAACAAAATGAAATAAGACCCCAAATTTGGGGTTTATTTAAAAAAAAAAATAATTTATTTAATAATGAAATTAAAAATAATGAAAACTACTTTTTATTTAATATTGTTGATATTGGATAAACTAATTTAGATTAACGAAACTTTTTATATACTCAACCTCGAACTCAGCCCGTAATCTAACAGTCAATCCAAGCAGGGGGCATTCCCTATCGGAAGGGTAACAATTAATAATAAAAGAATAATTTTGGGGACTTATTCCATTTCTTCTTTTGGGGTCTTATTTCATAATGAAATAAGACCCCAATTTTCATTAGGAAATAAGGCCCCAAAAAAGGAAATAACACCCCTATTAAAAATCGTTGTTGTTGTTTCCTATATAATTTTTTGGGGCTGTAATGTCGATGGATATCGTATTGAAATAACACACACTTTTCGTTGACTTCAATATTTATTACATAGGTATAGATTACAATACAGTACGAGTAGAGGCAATGCTTCTTGGTCGCAAACCAGATCACAACTGTCAGCTTAATTGATAGTGGTACTTAGAGAGAGCTTAACAGAACGCATAGACCTATACTAATATGTATTTGTATAATTGTGAACTATGTAATACCCATACTCATACTACAATATCCCCCCCAAAATTCAAAATTAATTATAATAACAATAATAAGTTAACTTTTTTAGTAATAATTAAATTTAATTTTCCTTTCGTATTCTTTTTGGATACCTATTTGTATCCTGAAACAGTTTCCAATTTATTTTCCTACTTAATTTAATAGCCTTACTTTCTAGATCAGATTCTAATTCTTTATTTTGATTTTCTTCTGAAAAAGCATTATCCTCATGTTGTACAATATTAGCAGGTTCCTCGATTTCAATTTGATCATTAGTTTCATTGTTTTCAATACTTATTTTTTGATTATCATTTCCAAAATTGTGCATTTTTTCCATAGGATCAACTACTAAACTAGGCATATAACCATTGTGATTTTTAATAGAACATGAACTTAATTGATTAGAATGTCTTTTCCAAATCGAATTTGCTTTATTAAGCATTTCAACCAAATAGTAACGTTTTCCCATAACCTGTTTAATTATTCCTTTAGACCAGGTTTGTTTACCTGGAATTGAATAATCTTTGGCTAAAACGTTATCTCCAATTTTAAATTCTTTAGTATTTGATCCTTTATAATATTTTTGTTGTTTTTCCTGCATAATATCTACTCTGGATCTGACCTTTTTATCTTTAATAATCTTCTGGCTTTTGATATTCTTAAAAGGATTTATAACATCAAATCTGCTTCTCAAATTCCTATTAAACATCATCATAGCCGGCGACATACCTGTAGTGCTGTGAATGGAGTTACGATAATCCAGTAAAAATGATTCCAGTAATTGATTTAATTCAACTGACGATTTTTTTAAATGCAATGCTCTTTTCAGCGCAAGCTTACATATCTTAACACCGTTTTCAGCTTGTCCGTTGGTAGCTGGATGACCGACCGGACTCGTTATATGCATAATTTTGTTTTTCGTTAAGTACTGTTCAAATTCAGCAGAGACAAACGAGGTACCATTATCAGTTACTATTACTTTAGGAATACCAAACCGCGAGAAAAGTGGACGAAGATGTTTAATGGTGTTACTACTGGAAATATTATTCCCCATATCTAGACATTCAAGCCATTTACTGTATGCATCACTTATTATCAAGAACTTCCTGCCAAAAAATGGTCCCAAAAAGTCGATATGTAGTCTTTGCCATGGCCCTTCCGGCCACTCCCAACAAACTAATGGTGCTTTACTTGGATTATTTCGATACATTAAACAGTTGTCACACGATTTAACGACCTCTTCTATATCTTTATCTAATAATGGCCACCAAAAATAACTGCGACCTAAACTCTTTGATTTGACAACACCCATGTGTGTCTTATGAATTTGGTTAGTTACAGACCTTCTTAAAACATCGGGAACTACTAATCGGTAACCCCAAAATATGCAACCTGATTCGATTGAAAGTTCATCTTTCCGGGCAAAATATGGTTTCATATCCGCGTCTTCAATGTATCCGGGCCAACCTTCATTTATATATTGCGTTACTCTTCTCAGAAGTACATCTTTTTCAGTTGCTTCCTTAACTTCATCGAAAGTTACTGGAATATCACGCCACTCCTTTAAATAATTTAAGCACACATCGGTCGAGTAAAGTTTTTCTTTGCTTGTATTATCTATGGGTGAACGAGATAAATAGTCCGCTATATTATCCTTAGAGTTTACATACTCCAAGTCGAATTGATACCCTGATAAAAACATGGCATAACGCTGTAAACGATTTGCAGACATTGGCGGTATTCCCTTTTTTGACCCAAAAATTGAAATTAACGGCTTATTGTCCGACACCAAGGTAAACATCCTACCATACAGATATTGGTGAAATTTTTTTACACCGAACATAATAGCTAAGGCTTCTTTTTCAATGTGGGAATATCTGGTTTCTGTGTCAGATAATCTTTGGGAAGCAAACGCTATAGGGCGTTGAATACCGCTATTGTACTTATGAACCAATATTGCAGCCAGACCTTTTGGACCTGCGTCCACTATTAATTTGACTGGAATGCTTGGATCGTAATGCGCTAATACTTGCTTTGACGTGAGTAGTTTTTTAACGTTTTCAAAGCAGTTGTCTTGATTAGGACCCCAATGAAATTCATTTTTCTTCGACAATAAGTCATATAACTCTGCAGCTATTGAAGACAAATTAGGAATAAACTTCCTATAGAAATTAACTACCCCCAAAAATGATTGCAGTTCTAAAACAGATTTTGGTTTAGGTAATTTCAACATGGCTTCAATACGCTGTTCGTCCATATGAAGACCATCCTTGTTGATAACGTGCCCCAGGTATTTAATCGATTTAACGAAGAATTCGCATTTGGACTTAGAAACTTTTAGTCCCGCATCGTTTAATCTTCTTAAAACTTCTCCTAAAATATTAAGATGTTCACTTCTGTTCCTAGCGCTGACTAAGACATCGTCCATAAACACTATGACACCCTTTATGCCCGATAACAACCTTTCGATAATTTTCTGGAAAATCGCTGGTGCTGGTGCTAATCCGTATACGAGTCTTGTATATTGAAATAAGCCTTTTGTAGTAGAAATAGTTGTTAATTTCTTTGAGTCATCCGCCAAAACAATTTGCTGATATGCCAAAGACAAATCAAGCTTAGAGAATTCTTTACCCCCATGAACTTCAGCGAAAAGCTCCTCTATTTTCGGCAAGCTATACTGATCGACACATAACTGGGGATTTAGTGTTACCTTAAAATCTCCACAGATACGTATCTCTCCATTTTTTTTAAGTATTGGTACAATGGGTGTACCCCATTCAGAATAATCTACAGGTTCAAGTATTCCTAAGCTGACCAGTTTCTCAATTTCATTCTCTACCTTGTTTTTTACTGCAAAAGGTAACCGCCTTGGTCGAAAAAACTTTGCCTCCGCGCCCTCCTTTAGTTTTAGCGACACTTTATGCTTATTAAATGTGCCTAGTTTTTCATTAAACACTTCCGGATACAAATCCATCACATTAATTACATCATTATCTGCCTTTTTACAAAAATATATCCCCTCAAATTGTATATTAAATTTCTGCATGAAATCTCTCCCCAGAATTGGAGGACCACCATTACTAACCACAAATATTTCCAATAGTACACTTCTGTTCTTATAAACAATGGGTACCTGAATTGCCCCAATAGGTGTTATTGAATTTCCGCTATAGCTCTTGAATAATTTGTTTGTTCTACTCATTTTGCAATTTTCAAAATATTTTTCGTAGGTAGACATAGACATAGCCGATATTGGAGACCCGCTGTCAATTTGCATAACCATCGCAACTCCATTCACTGACACCTTAACCGTAATCGGCTCATTTTTAGAATCTGCTTTGCTAACAAAGAAAAGAGACAATTCATCACTACTACTACAACTATCGTCAATATAATTAACAGAGTTTTTTTTATTCATTTTAGGCACTGTCATAATATTTACTGTGCACATTTTTTTTAAATGACCTCTTTGGTTACACTTGTTGCACGAATAATTTCTAAATCTGCATTCACTCGCCAAATGGTTTGAATAACCGCACACAAAACAACGTCTTCTCTCCTCCGGTTGCATAGCTGCTCTCTTTCCATCGGTATTCTGCACTTTCTTGTTGCTGTGTTGTTTGCTGCTATTGATGTGATATAGACCGCTTGTTGAAGGTTCCGCTTTTATATGAGTTCTCTCTTCGTGATCGATTGAGTGGTATTGTTGTTGTATACATTCCACGGAAGATGCTATAGTAATTGATTTTTGAAATGAGAGTGTAACTGCATCTTCCAAAAACAACTTGTCCTTAGCCGGACCTTTGGGTAACCCCATGATAAAACGGTCTCGCAACGACACTTCAAGATGATTGTCAAATCTACAGTTTTTTGCCAATTCTCGCACTCTTGCCGCCCACATTGCTGCTGACTCATGATCCTCTTTGCTGGCAAGATAAAATTTACTCCTTTCCGCAAATATTGAAATTGTTTGCTCGAAATGCTTATTCAGAGCTGCGATACAGACGTTATACGTGGTCGTTGCCTCACTTATCAGAGATGGTTGAATTAAATTTTCCAATAGTTTATACGACGTTGGACATAAGCCGCCAATTAAATTCGCTTTTTGTTTCTTAGCATCTTGCGCTGTATTGTCAATATCGTTCGCGATGAAAAACTGCTCCAGTTGAACTTTATACACGTTCCAATCGTCCTCATCATGATTGAACGTTGGAGCTCTCGATGAATATGCCATTATATATAACTAGTATAATTGAATTAGTACCGCGAAACTTTGTTTTTTGTTTTTGAGCACGCGTATTTTCAAACTGTTTCTTAACACACTATTGTTTTGCTCGTCGCCAATGTAATGTCGATGGATATCGTATTGAAATAACACACACTTTTCGTTGACTTCAATATTTATTACATAGGTATAGATTACAATACAGTACGAGTAGAGGCAATGCTTCTTGGTCGCAAACCAGATCACAACTGTCAGCTTAATTGATAGTGGTACTTAGAGAGAGCTTAACAGAACGCATAGACCTATACTAATATGTATTTGTATAATTGTGAACTATGTAATACCCATACTCATACTACAGGGGCCTTATTTCATTTTATTTTTGTGCCTTATTTCGCAGAGCCGGCCGTCAGAGCGGCAAATTCAAATTTTATACCAATTTTTTTGTTAACTCAAAGGCTTATTTATTATTATTAAAAATATGATGAAGCTTTCTGTTTTGACAAAACAGTAATAAAACCATTTGTTTTAATGATAGAATCATTAATTTAAATAATAGGAAAAGTAAGGCCTATAATACAAGCGATTGTGTAAAAGTAATAACGACCCGGAACTTTTGAAAGTTTATCGGATGCCCCAACAACAATTTGATATTTTAAATATGTTTCTTTACAGACAGTATGTTCTTTTTGTCGAATCTTATTAAAACACAAATAGTAATTTTGAAGCTTTATTAATAGCAAAAAGGAATCTAATGGTATCCGTTACTATATGCGTCTAAAACACATATCTTCATCTGCTCTTGCATCTGTAATATGTTCGCTAACCACTTTCAGGCTGTATATTCTTATGGTACTACCACACCTATAGTTTCTAGTAATAGCTCAATGTCCTGTGATTTCTTTAATATCGGCAACACAGAGTGTTCAACCGCTGAAGATCAAATTGCTCTTTCTTTATTAAATTTAGATAAAAGTCCTGGTATGGACTTTACTTCAAAAATGCTCCTTCGCGTTTTCGGTACCTCTGTGTTAAGTTTTCAATTTGTCTCTCCGGTCTGGAAATTTTTTGAAAAATTGGAAAAGCTCAATTTTAACCCCCATATATAAATTCAATATTTTTAAATTATTTGCTTACATTTGTACAAATTTGTGTTTGTTAGACTTAAAAACCATTTGCATTGTTGTATTACAACGAATAGAATTGGAAAACATTTACAATTTACTAAAATTAATTTATAATTGTTAACCCTCAGGCTGAACAACGGCGTACTTATTTAAATTTGCTCCTATTACGAAATTTAATACCAAATAGAAATTTAATTTTGACGGTTGGGCAACACTCGGCTTCAAAATGACATTCTTTCTTACTTACTTACAGTCCGGGGTGAACCTGGGCCTTAACCAATACGCCTCTCCAGTTAGTGCGATCTTTAGCTAACTGCCTCCAGTTGCGCACTCCAAGTTGGTTGAGGTCCCCTTCCACTTGTGCGCGCCACCTAAGGCGAAGTCTTCCTCTACTGCGTTGCCCCTATGGGTTGGAGTCGAAGACTCTTCGGGCCGGAGCGTTGGTGTCCATTCGCTCTACATGTCCTAACCATCTTAGACGACTAATGCGTACTTTTCTGACCAGGTCGATGTCGCTGTAAAGCTCGTAGAGTTCGCTCTTAAATCTTCTCCTCCAAAGCCCTTCAACGCAAACGGGACCAAAAATCACTTGAAGAATTTTGCGTTCGAAGCGACCAAGAAGATCCTCATCCGTTTTTGCTAGGGTCCATGCTTCTGCGCCATAGAGCAGGACAGGGATGATGAGGGTCTTATATAAAATCTCTTTAGTGCTTCTTGACAAGGCCTTACTAATCAATTGCCGTCTTAGGCCAAAGAAACAGCGGTTGGCAAGTGTGATTCTTCGCTTGATTTCTGATTTGATGTCATTGTCAGAGTTTATAGCGGAGCTGAGGTAGACAAAGTCCCTAACTACCTCAAAGTTATAGCTGTCTATCTTTACGTTCTGTCCGATTCGTCGATTTTGTGTGTCCCTTCTTGTTGACAGAATATATTTTATTTTACCCTCATTCACCACTACACCCATTTTTGCCGCTTCTGTGACAATGACATTCAGGGAGGCTAAATAAATCCTCTCTAAATCCCGAAAATGTAGGCGCAGTGGCTTAGTGGTTAGTGTGTTGGACTATTACGCTACGGGTCGAGGTTCGAATCCCGCAAAAATCCCAAATTGCAACTTAGGGTTTTTTTCACTGCGCCACCTCTCGCGAACGTCTGACAAACATCCGAGAGTATGACTGTCTTGAAAGAGCTTCTCAATTAGCCGTTTGGAGTCGGCATAAAATTGTAGATCCCTTCCATTCTTTCCAAAAATGAGAACTCACACAAAACGAATGGTTGTGAGAAGCTAGGCCTAGGGTCCCTCCGGACCTGTTGCGCCAACTATTTATTTTATTTAAATCCTAATGCCCTAGAACTAGATAAACATGGCTTTCTCAACAATAAAATTTGACCCTACAGTTAGCGATATTCTGGCAACTATATTTGTTTATTGGTAAAGCGATTTTGGAAAGTGTGGATTCTGCGTAAATTGCCAGACTAAATTTGATTATTGGTAAGGTCGATTGAGTCTTTGGTTTCCAAAGGTAATCAGTCTTAGGTTTCATATTGCAGATCTTGAAAGATTTTCAAGATCCACATTCTTTTAACTGTTTTTTTTTTGCATTTGTCCGATCTCATCTTGAGTACTGCAGTATAGTATGGAAACCATTTTATGAAGTACATTCTATTAGAATAGAGAATCCAAAAGCGTCTTACTAGAGTAGCCGTTCGTAGACAGCAATGGAATATTGAAATGCCATCTTACGAGACGAGGTGCAAATTATTTGGTATCGTACTTATTTTTAAACGGAGGCATTATTTTTCAATTATGTTTATTCGTGATTTGATCAATGGTCATAACGATTGCCCTTTCCTATTATCATTAATTGGATTTTATGCTCCTTCGAGAGTTCTTAGAAATAGTATTTTTCCTATGTACCTTATCATAGAGATAATTATGGATAGAATGAACCAATTTCTAGATGCCTTAGGGAATCCAATAAATATTTTATTGTAGTGTATTCGGTTTTCATCTTAGTAGGGATTCATTTAAGACTAAATTAATGCTGTTGTTAGGCTTTGGTGATCGTTTTTAAGTATATTTTTGTATTAAGTTAAACTAGCGAGAACAGAGATGTACTCATTTGATTGCAAATACAGCAAAATAAAATTTTAATTATTTGTGTAGGTACACAGATACAGACGGACGAGAGATGACAAATTAAATGGCAACTTACAAGTCCACATAGAGCTTGTGGGCTCTAACTTGAAGTTTAATAAAACAATCCGAAGTTTGTCCAGATCGGTACCAGCAGCAAAGTGCTCGACCTTTTTCAATGCCGATAGGTCAACAAATTTTTAAATGAACTAAGAACTAGTACAGATTTCTCTGTTCTTGTAACCACCGTCTTGCATAGGATGCATAGACTTTTGTTGGTACATATCGCCCATGCCCAATGAAAGCAGAGCGGACTATAACTGCCTGCTTTTTCCGGGCAAATGCCTGAAACTTAAATTGAATTACGTCTTAAAAAAAACGTTTTCGACATTTCTCGTTAAATGTAGGTACCTACAATTTTCGACTTGCCCGAATCTTTCACAAAACAACACTTGTAAGGGCGACTGAAACATAAAAAGCTCTCAGCAAAATTACAACCAAGCGTGCATATGGTATTAGGTTGGGTTGCCGAACAACACCTACGCCTCCACCCGAGCATTCATTATTCATTCCGCATTTGGGTTTTGCTGCCGAAATATACTTCTTGTTGCCAGGCGGAAACCGTGGAAATAGTGCACATATTTGGGTCTAGGTGATGGTGATGGTGGTGGTGGTGGTGGATGGGCTGGAACTAGTGGCCGGGTATGCGAAAAGTCATCCTTGAAACTAATGTGGACAGTACATGACTGACGAAGACAAGGGAGTAGTGCTTTTAAGTACATAACATGTATACTCTGTATGTGCGTATCGCAAAATTTAGGCAGAATGAAAAAGATAAAGGATATGCGTCTGCAGTGCCATAAAAGAGCGACAATATAAGTATAGTGAGGCAACAGAAGCAGATCCGGCACCCTGGACCATCTGGAGCAGTTCGCCTGCGAATTATATTCCAGGACACGGTTCTGGGTCCGGTGGATGGATGGCGCATATTCTCTCCTTTGTATAGGCGCTCTATGTTATGTGGTGTTGTGGTATTTCTGGCACTAATTGGGTGGTGCTCTAGTCTGCAACTGTAGGTGGTGCAGGAAAGAAGCTAGGAGCGCACGGATCGATTTCACTGAATGTGATTTCGCTTAGGTTGTGGGAGAGGGGGGGGGGGGGGGGTCCTTTGAAGCGATGGCGGTTCGTTCTGGCAATGCTGTGAAGCTTTGCAAACACAGAATTGATTTATATTTATTAGGAACCAGGATAGATACACAAAATCACCATAGCGCAAGCAGGACTAACCTGTTTTTTCCCTCTCGTTTACACCAATCGGTCTGCAGTTTTTCAAAAAGTCCTTGACAGATGGCAGAGCGAGTGTGAGGGTTTCTTTTTTTTTTTATAGGAATGAGAAGGGTGTGGGAACCTACTTAAAAAGTTTAAGTATGTATATATACAGATGCAGAATTTTTTTTTTTACCACGTTCCATGCCTGGAAATAAATGAAAAAAGTTCGGTGGTGCGCTGTTACCCTGATAGATGGATGGGTGACTGTGATGGTGACACGGGTGGTTGTATTGAAAAGCTAAAGGATGGATGTACGAGTATACCCTATGTAGGGTTAAAAGTGTTTCCATTTTGCCCTTTTTTTCGCCAATGGTTTGAGTAAAGCCCATCGAACAATGTGCTTCGTATATATATATATATAATTTTTTTTTGCATCTAGTGTCAGGATTCTTGTTGCTCTCCTTACGGGGAATATTTTTTTTTCGCGAGGCTCTGTATTTTTCATTCCCGCAGGGTGATTTCTTTTCTTTTTAATAAATATTTGTATGCGAAGGATACGCCCTAACTATTATTTGATTTTATTTTTCATTTCGCACTTGGCGTTTACTCTTTGTGTGTTCCTTTTCTTGAGTCGGGGGTTTTCGTTGTGTACGAGAATGTATGTAAATGTTCCGTGCGTATACCTATATACGACTAGCTACGAGCATGTGCTTTAAACAATGTGAAGAATTTTCATTGTCTTCTCATTTAAGTCGAAAAATCTGTCTCAGGGATAATCTGAAATTATTTAAATGTTTATTACTTTGAGTTAGTGTTGTGAAAATCGTTCGTTCTTAAAAGATAAAGTTCGATTTTGAGTCATTTGACGCTGTAGAGTTGTATCAAATTTTGCCAGAAATTACCTGAGCGGGGTTGGGGGGCAGACATTTCGTACCATGCAAACGTTGACCGTCAGTTCAACGATTGACGGAAAAGTTCTGATCATTTAAATGCGAGGGCAATCAACTTGTATACCTTCTTTTACCACATACTAGGGGTTCTCTCAATAAAAGCGGATAAGCTCAGTTTGGACATACTTTGTAGTAACTACTATAACATTAGCTGATATGAAAATCATTTAACAAGAATAAGCAATCAGAAAGCGCATTCGCAGTTGCCTAGCTCCCTCAACGAAGATGACGTCTATTTACTGACAGCTTATTTACGAGTCTTTCTCCATCTGTAGCATCAAATCGAGAAAGAAAGAAAATGTGGCCAGAATGCAAAATATTCAAACGGAAATCAGTTTTACGAAAAATGTCAATAAGTTGTAGTGACAAAAACTTACGTGCTCAGGAAATATATAGTATTTATAATATTCAATTTTATTTCCAAGCTAGGTAGGTACTTTTGTTTTTCCAAGGACTATTTTGATAATGGATTTGCCTGCCATTTCCTTTCTTTAGGAAGTGGCAAATGATTCATTCTATTGATTTTATACTTTAAAAGTATAGAAAAATTCAACAAAAGTTTGGTTAGAATAATAAGAAAAGAAATTTTTTAGATGTTTTTGCCTTTAACTTTTGGTACTGCTAGTTTGGTTTGTTAAAGGTCATTTACCCCATTTGAGGGACTGAATTGTTCGTTAAAATTAAAACCACAACCAACTTCAGGTTGTGAGAATGATTCAAGAAGGAAGAAGTGTTTTTTTTTTTAAATCTTAATATATAAAAACGTTCGTGCGTATGTATGACCGACGATAGCGGCTGAACCACTGAAGCTATCCCCCTTATATTCACACCATATGTTTGTGTGGTGCTCCGGATGGTTTATGTTTATTTTAGACCCTATAGAGGGCGCTGGGGTCGCTTTTTGAAAATTCTTATTTATGGACCGATTTGGCTCAAATTAACACCATATAACACTTAAAACAAAAGAAAGCTTTTGCC
Source organism: Cheilosia urbana (assembly GCA_946477585.1). Taxonomy (NCBI): domain Eukaryota; kingdom Metazoa; phylum Arthropoda; class Insecta; order Diptera; family Syrphidae; genus Cheilosia; species Cheilosia urbana. The sequence continues at coordinate 7,486,342 of OX297854.1, read as the reverse complement.
AAAATTTGGACCCGATAGGTGGCGCTGGGAGATATTTACAACAAGTTAGATTTCCCTGCATCAATTTTGTATCAACAACATGAAATTTAATTGTAATAATATAGTTGGCGTTGGTTGTCTAGGTATACTTTTTTGAATTTGACATTTCAGTAATTCATATTTCATTTAGCTGTGCAATATTGTTCGACGAAAACTCCAAATTAGTTTTTAATCAATTTTAAATAGGCAAATAAAACATTTCCATTCGATTTCCGGCACAAATAACATAACCAAGGAAAATGTTCTTACTGGGCCAAATTTTATGATTCTTCTTTTGTTTTGTTCCTATTGGTGTATTTCAGGCTTAGGCAGTCTTAAAAGATACAATTTTGGACCCGATAAGTGGCGCTGTTCCCGATCTCCGAAACAGCTCTACCGAGTTGATTGGAATTTGTGGATGGGTAGGTATGGTCGCTTCAAGATTGAAATATACCTTATACTTTGCAAAACATAAGCGGGATAGGAGAACGGGTTGTGGAAGCATTTAAATTATTAACGGACATTGTCCAAATAAAGGACTTTGCGAAATGTGAGCAGGACTTAATACGAAAGGTATGAGCAAAGCCGGGTGGGTACAGCTACATATAAAAAAGACTGACGTGCGTATGTGCGCACTCATAATTCGGGAACAAATCCTTCAATTTTTATGATTTTTGGTTTAAATTCATATGGGCCCAAGGAAGGACATATGCTACTTTTTGTCGTAAAAACAAAACTTTATGGGGATAAGTTGAATTTTTTAATTCTTTGGATGTTCCGGGCTTACAATTGAAAGTCGGCTCATTTATAATTTTGTTACGCAACCTCAATGCACCGAGACTTTGTAACAGAACGCGTTTTTTCAAATCAAATGTCATGCAAGTGACGATTTTGAGTGGAAAATCCAAAGGCAAACACTCTCATTCCGCAGATTCCGCTTATTCAGAACGATTTGCCATTCGTATTTAAGCGACTTAGATTTCCTGTGCGTCTCGCTTTCACTATGACAAATAATTTGTTGCAAGTATAATCGATGGATGTTTGTGCATTTGTAGTATCAATCTTGAATTACCATGTTTCTCACATGGTCAATTTAGTGAAAAGCGGAAGGTTGGCCGAAACGTCAAAATCGTTGCGGTTTGATTGAAACAAATCAACATTGCTTTTCGTCATTTATTTCTATTGCATTTAATATAACTTTTGAATGAAGAATTTTAATTGGCCGAATTACATAAACTAGCAAGCGCATTGTACATGATCGGAATTATTATTTTCATTACATTAACAAATTTGGGCGGAACGAAGTTTGCCGGGACAGCTAGTAACGTTTATAATTCTTTTGGCAATATTTTCTTCCTCAAGTAAAATTTGTGTACCAAACCGGTGTAGAAAGCTTATAGTTTTTCTAGCATTTCTTTAATAACATATTTATGTAACATATTACTATTACTTAACAAATGAGTGGTCTTGAGAAAATAGACCTAGGCTATACAAGCCTTTTTCCACATCTATTTATTTATTTATAGTAATTATCATTGTAACTTTTTTTTTTACTAGTTTTACAAAATTTTGAAAAGTGTATTTCTATATAATGTATACTAACGATTTATTTTCTTTTTCTTTCTAGGTAAGTCAGACGTCGGAATGGAAGCAAACATGATTCTTGCACAATAAAGCGAATGTTGAATTGAATTTCTATATAATACACAAAATGCAGGAAAGTGTTTATTTAAGCATTTGCAACTTTTAAGTTTTACTATTTTAGATTATTTTTATATTTATACCTACACTTTTTACATCAGTATCAGATATTAAGGAATCCAAAAATTCCTACTTTATTTCATTTATTAAAATAGTCACCTACTAGAGGTAGTGGGAATCGTGCTACAATTAATTCCTAATATTTGGTTAGATCCTCCTCCTCCTGCTTGTACTTAATGGTGAAGAACTTATTACTGAATGTATATATATGTAAAACAGTTTATTACTGCTGATTGATTGAATGATTAATTGACTTTTGAACGCACAGCCAACATTCCGAATCATCACTATAACTGGGGCTGTGCAGTAAGAATGCATTTTTGGATATTTTCCCCGATTTTAGATGAGACCCCCAAATAGGTAGTCGTAGTAGATGGCCGCATTTTGCGAAGATAGAGAAGTATACACTTTAAGACAGATGTTTCACCACTTTCCAAAATGTTCCGTCTACCTTCAGGGGTAAAATATTAGAGGGAAGACCGGTCATCAGTAGCTAGATCGTACCAGGGAGGGCCTCTCTAATCGAGAATTAAAAACAAATAAATAAATAGTTGGCGCGACAGGTCCGCTCTAGGCCTAGCTTCTTACAACCAACCATTTAGGTGCGTTTTTCACTTTTGGGACGAATGAAAGGCATCTACAATTTTATGCCAAATCCAAACGGCTTATTGAGAAGCTCTTTCAAGACAGTTATACTCTCGGATGTTTGTCAGACGTTGCGAGAGAAAGTGCAGTGGAAAAATAAACTTTAAGATGGATGTTTTTTTTTTTTTTTGGGAAACGTTCCGAGAACAGCCCCTGAGACAATCCTGCTGTCCACGATTTTCTTTGTAGAATCAGAGTGAGCGCTCGATATTTACGACACCAATATTGATATCGATAGGGCTTTTTAATAATGGGACGTTTGATAGCGTGGTTAATTAAGAGAGGCAACATGGTGTAAGCCGTAGATCAGAACAATGCTAGTGAAGCTATACAGTCTGTATCATGCCTAGAGGACGTTTGCTTAGCTTACGTGGTACAAGGATCGATGACTGACAAAAAACTAAAATTATATACTTTCTTCTTGGAAACTAGGAGTCGGACATACTGCCGCAACATTTACTGATGGGAGCCTCATTACATCATAACCTCATTCGAGGCTGGAAGAAACGTTTGCCCAAGGGCATCATGGGAATGCCCTATATTATGTTCGTGATGCTTCTACCTTCTAGTTATCGGTGAAAATTTCGATAAACTTCGTTAACAATGTGTCACCCAATTAACACTGCCCAGGGTATTTTGTAATTTAAATATTTGTAATCACAGCAAACAATTTCGCAGGCTCAATACATTGCTGCACTTTGCTCCTTCATCCAATGTGTCATTCGAACACATTTTTAATTCATGTTGTGTAAAGACTCAATTTTTTTTTTTATTACAATAATCGCATCCATTTCTGGTACTTGGTGGGCAGAGGCAAAGCTGCCCTCTTCCCTCCCCATGTGGAGCTCATAACAAGACTAAAAGAAATCATTTCGCGTATATGTGTATTCGGCTGCACATTAATAAAGTGCAAAATGCAGTCCGCCCACCTGCCTTCATGCGTCGCACCATCAGACGCGACCACCTCTTGCGTATCGTGTGTGCACTGTTCACATATGAGATTCGAGTATAACTGGGATACAGTAGAGGGGTGTTGTTGGGTTGCCTGAGTTGGGCGCCCAGCTGGATTCAGGCTCCAACTCCAGAGCAAAAAAAAAAAAAAAACAAGAATACAATACATATTTAGATGCAGCTGTGATTAGGTATAGAGTACGGCAACGGCGAAGAAGAAGAGACGCGGACAATATATATTGGTAGAAGAAGGAAACGAGGTGGATAGGGGAGCACACATCGCCCAAACGAAGGCGGATGAGAAGGTCGAACATTTTTCGCATTTCCTCTCTTTTGTATTTTGTTTGCCAAGTGTGCTGAATGTATGTGTTGTCGATGTGATTAGGATAGGACACACAGCAGAACACCATAGAGTATACACAATTCAATCTCGAACTTTGGGTTTGAACTTTAGATCCAAAGCGCACTCACACCCAATCCGCCGCAGTGGGCAGCAGCAGCAGTATCTACCAGCAGCATAGTTCTCTCCGGTGTCGCGCGACGCGGAATAATACAGAACACGACATACAAACGTTTTTTTTCATTTATATTCAGAAAAAAAAAAAAAAACTTTAAATGTGAAGAGAAGAAATTGAAATGAATTCCACGGCATAAAACAAAACAACGAGAAAAAAAAAAAAAAAACAGTATCTGCAAGAGGAAAATGTATCTTTTTCTTATTGTCGCACTGTTGCCTACCCCAAAAGTATATAATATACTTTTTTACATACACACAATTTATTATTTAATTTTTCTCTCGTTTTTTTTTTCATTCCTTCGGGTTTGTTTTTCTTTTTCGGCAACGGCGGCAACCAACAGCGCCGCGTTGAATGTGTTAGTGCTGCTTGGATAACTGTTTGATTCGGTTCGGCACTCAGCGGGTTTTTCGATGTGTTTTCGCTGTTTTTCATCGATACCCCACACTCAACGGCTCCAACAATTTAGCAGCACTTGAATAAAGAAAAATAGAAAAAAAAAAACCGAAAAGTGTTAATTTCATATCATTCTCATGGATACCTAGTCTGTGAAGTGTTTGATTTGTTTTGTGTTTGTGCGTTCCTAATAACTACTACCACTGCTCCCCTCGTTTCAATCCATAACTCTTAAAACAATAATAACAAAAAAAAAAAAAAAAAAAACACCAAATAGGGCTTGTGTACATGCAGCCCCGTGTGCAATTAGTTATATATCTATTGGTTTGGGGTTAGTGAGATGTAAATTGAAGTGTTAGTGCAAAGTGCAAGTGCTTCACGGTTTCACTTCGTCTTGGACGATACATAAGAACATATTGTAAAATTCGTTCGCAATAAAATACTGAAAAAGTGTTTCAATTCTGTTTGCGATTGAGTTTTTTGTTTTACTGACTTTGAGATCGGAGAGAAATGTGCAGTGAATTGCAAAACTTTTATGCAAATGGGGCACCAGACGAGCAATTCTATTACTACTATCAATATGTGAGTGAAATCGAGAAAACAATATTTTGCCACATGAATTACTTAAATTTAAGGGTTAGGTTGACAATTTGACGGCAGTTTTTCTAGTATTAAGTGCATGAATGTTGTAAAGCAAAGATTGACAGTTTTTAAGTTTTCAACGGGTTTGGGTTAAGTAAGTTTAGCTGAACTTAAGATGTTGTGCGTTTCATTGGCAGTTATTCCTTTGTCCGGACTATGGGCATTCACTTGGCTGTTTGTTTTTTATCCTCTCTCACTCTTATAATACGATTGCATCCTTTTGAACTTTGTCCATCAGCTAAATGGTGCAAAAGTGTAGGACGTGTATCTAACCAACCTGTCAATCAAAAACTGTTATTTAGTCGTGTGTTATTTAGGGTGGTTTTAAGCGAGCCCCATTGTGCTTCATTTACAATTTTTTGGGTGTAAATGGGTGTGCTCAAATCGTCAATCTACACAAATTTAACTTTGCAATTTCCGAATGAGTCCAGAAGTTTAGCCTACATACAGATCCAGGAAATAAAACGGCTGAAAAGGCGCTCACAGAGATTGAGTAAATTGACGTTTTTGACAGTCTATATCGAAATGAATAGCAAAACCTGTTCCGCAACTACGCATTTTGTTTTGCTAAGCAATTAAAAAAAACTGCACTTGCTATTATGTCATCGATAGATAAACGAGGAAATTATTCAACAATCTGTCAAGACACAGTGGAAAGCTCTTTATTTCGTCTCCGAGTTAAACACAGCATAGGTAGTACATAATTTGTATTTTAATTTTATCGATTTGATTTCAGTCAGATGAATCATTTATGTATATAAAAAAACAAAAAAACTATCAACTTCAAAGAGCACACACGAAAACGACAACGAAAACAGCATTAACAACACATAACCACCATCGTTTTCATTTCTTCGACACCAACCCCCGTGGCCGCGTTCCCCTTCAAAAACCGTAAACGGCTAGCTGACGTTATGTATCAGATTTCCGTTCGACTCCAAATTCACTTCTCGTTCTTTACTTTATCAATCTCCGTGCCCACATTCTCAGCACAATCATTTTGTATATTAAATTCCACAATTCTTTCCCAGTGTTGTACGTACAACAGTACTGGGCAGGGCCTCCCTCTACCACCCAAATAGCGAGTTGCTATCGTCAATGGCAGTTGGCAGCGCGGGGGTAAAGGCAATTTATTATCATATCAACAGCAAGGCATCACAAGAGCAAAGCTCCTTCCAAATGTCGTTCTTTAATGTTTTATTTATAATTTCGATATTGTTCTATTTTGCTGTAAGTTCTTCCATTCCGTTCTCTTTATTCCTGCAGTCAAATGGCGGCATGGCACGTCAAAAAGCGGAAATCTCCGTCGGGTAAATTAGTTGGATGAAAACCTTCCAGTGCTGCGTGTGTGGAAAAGTTGTTCTGCAACATTTTTCGCCAACGTTGTCAGTATCAGCGCGATATATTAATTGTATGTGGTTGTTATTCCGTAGTTAAAGGCCAGCCGTTGGCAGTAATGATCAGAGGAAGGAGTGACTCAGATCAAAGCAGAATCGCTCGAAATGATAAAAAAAAACGGCCACGGGAGGAGATGGGCAACAGACGTACGCGTTCATCGCCAGCAAGTCACTGACTGATTGAATAAATTTTAATCTGAACGTAGTTGTGTTGATATTGCATTACACATGCACACACGCTCACGCAGCGATGAACAGCTGTTTTCGTGTTTTCGTCCTCTCTCTCTCTCTTTTATATTCTAACCAGCCAAGCACACCACATGGTTCGGTCTATTTTTGCCAAACGATGATGACAGCAACGTCGACAAGCATCGACGACGTTTTTGTACCTATTATGTACTTTCGTGCGGTCGACGTCTGCCAATGTTGCCGCTACTTCAGTGGGGCTGCATGGTTGATTGCTTCGCCGGTTGGCGGTGGCTGAGGATTTTTCTCTCGTTCGTTCTCTCTCCCTCTCTCTCTATCAGATAATGGGACCGGGTGTCGTTCACGTTCTCTGTTTTGTATTTGGCGGTGTGCGCGAAACCTTATCAAGATTTCAATTATTGGTTCTGTTTTGCTTGAGATTTTCTGCTCCGTGTGGTATAGCTGACGTCTGCGCCGAGTCTGGTTGCTTTGGTTATGGCTGGCTAATGGTGGGACTGGTGTTCTGCTCGTGGCATGGTCTCCGCCGCCGCCGTCATCACACAATACTGATGCGAATGTGAACACGTAACACCGGCGAAGTGTGGTGTTCGGTTTGTCGGTCATGGAAATGGAATGCATGCATGAGAATTTAAAATGGATTATTGATTGTGTGTCAGGTTTAAGTTGCTTAGTACTTTTTCTTAGCACTTTTTGTTAATAGTATTTTTTTAGTATTATTTTTGTTCATTTTTTGGGTACTAAGTTTTAGACAAGTTCTGGTAGTCCTTGAACTAGCTTTTATATATGAAACTAGGGTGATTTACAAGTGCTTTGCCAAATTCCGTTGATATTTTAAATTTTGAGACACACTTAAAAAAATGGTCATAATTTGTGAAGTTCTCTTACACAAACTGACAGTTTTTAGAGTTAAATGTTCTTTAAAACTTTAATCACACGGCTGTTATTTTGGTTTGGAGAAGTAGAGCATGTGCATCTAGTTAATGTGTCTACCATTTATTGTCAATAAGCTGTGTTTTTATTTTTGGTAGAGCCCTTGGGATAACTGTAACCGTTGTAAGTTGTTCATTTTTTGAGTTGACGTTCCTTGTTACTTTTGTCGAAAACGTAGAATCACTAATTTGTAAATTATTTAGAAATAATTTAGAAAGAACGGATACTATCTTTTGTTAAAGACATCTTTTTTATATAGCTAGGTTTACGAAAAACAATTGTGGAATAGCAATCAGAAGGTAGGTAACAAGCAGACTGACGTTCTAAGACCAACTACAAGAATACATTTTGAAACTTACGTTCTGCTTAGTAAACATTTAAGTCTACAAATACATACACTCCGTTCCAACTGAATAGGTACAAGTTTTTTCAAATCTATGTGGCTCATTATTTCTAGATAATGTAAATGAATCTATTATTACATGTTGCTAAGTGTTTGTCTATGATGTTGCCAAAAGAAATGAGAAAGAATAATTCAAATAGCGCCATTATTTTTTTCTCTGGCTCCCTTGAAAAGCATTTCATACGAAAAAATTCAGTTTTTTTTTGCGTATGTTTTGCAAGGGTGTTGACATTTTGTTTGGATGCATTGCATTCCATGCCGAGGTGTTCCCAAACATTGCTCAAGATTTCAGAAATCGTGTTTCGTTGAGCGAACCTGCTTAAATGTCTGCCAAAAAACGACGTTGGCGTCAACGAAATAATTTTCCAAATTCAAAATGCAACCGATGGCAAATTCATGACATTCCGTTCCAAGATGATGTCGTTTACTATCCAACGAGATTTTTAAACTCATTGGAATTTCGCGAAATACCGTCTCATAATCTACAATTAAAAGTCGGATTGATAATCATTCTGTTGCGAAATATTTACCAACCAAATCTTTGTAATTGTACTCGTTGTGCGGTGAAGAAACTAATGAACAACGTCATCAAAGCTGTAATTCTTAAGGCGAAATACAAAGTAGAATACTTACAATGATTTCGACCGACATGTCATTTGACTTTATTTGGCAAAGAAAAAAACTCCAAAAACCGTTATCATTCGTCGCCTAAGTTATCGTACTCGTGATAATTTTTAAAGCCCCAAACTGAATTGTATTGAAATATTAATTATTCTTCATAATTCATAAGTTTTGTATACAAGAATTGTCATTTGTTTAACCCTTTGCCCATAGTAATTCATTGCACAAATGGTTGAACGAAAAAAAAAAAAAAAAAAAAAAACACATTTCTTCCCAAGATACAAAATGATACTTATTCCACGTCATAACAGCAACACTCACCAAGCCCACCATCTGGATCTGTGTGTTTACATTCTCATGACACCGGAATGAGTAATCGGGTGAGAAAGGAACAATATAATAAAAGCGTACTAAGTGCATAATAATGTTAATAAAACTGATTTGCAAAGTCAACACACAGTAATCATGTTTGAATTTTCACATGGTATGTTTTTCTTACTCTTCCGTCATTCCGTCTTCTTTATTCGTTCATGCGCACAAATGGGATAGATAGTTGCACAACACAACACATACACAACCCTTCTGCTCGGCTCTCTCTCGGGCCTATTCTCGTTCTCGTGTTAAACGGCAAGCATTTAAAGAGCCAACAGGCAACAGCCAAAGTAAAATAAAATAAAGAGTAGCGACAAAAAAACAGGAAAAGAATACTTAAGTGAAAAACATTTATCGCCTTTAAAATTTGTACTAGATTACCATCAAGCACTCCAGAGCACCAGACAGCTGGTTATTCGTATTGCGCGAGAGAGATAGTGTCGGTATGTGTACATTTATAGCCTTGTGCTGTGCCGCTGCCGGTAAGGTAACGAAGCTAAACAGAGGAGGAGGAAGACGAAACGAACAGCACGACTAGGTTATGGATATGCGAGTGAGTGAGTTGCATGCAGTCGAATGCTGAGCTGAACGATTGTGTGTATAGCTAACAACTGGGCATTCATAAAATTCCAGAGATTCCACGAGAAGTGGTGCTGTCGCTGTCGCTGTGTATGCGTTTATGGGGAGACTGAACTGGCAGCATGTCGGCTGATCGGATTTCGGTAGCGTATCGTAGTCGTAGGTCGGTTGTAGAATGACAGGCGTATTGTTGTTGTATCTGAGACTGGGAACTGTTTTTTATTTTATTTTTTCCTTTGGTTGCTCAAGCTTGAATGGGAGTGGGATCTGGGAGAACATAATGAAGTGAAGTATCATGTATCAGTATCAGAGAAATATGTACAGAAAAAGAGAGAGATTGCAAGGGTGCTCTTGAGAACAGCGCGGCGGCGGCGAATGACATTGCTGATGCCGACTGTTTGGTGGATAATCATGCACTGGTGGTGATTATGGTAATAATAATAAAACGACAGCAGTGGCAACCCACAACCGCACACCGGAACACAGCCACAGCGTGCGCGGAACGGATAAACGGCATTGCCCATTCGACTGGGGAGTTATTGCCAGCTTAATATATATTTATATATATATAATTTTTTTTTTTATTTCTTCGTTTATGTTTTGTGAACTTTTAACGAAAATGTTTGGAAGACGGAGCAGACAGAAAACAGTCGAAATGAATTTGAAGTTGGTTATGCTTACATACATACGGTGTGCTATGCGCTGCTCGGTGGAGGGGTAGACACACAGTTGAGACTTCCGACCGACGACGCGATAAACTCTCAAGAGGAGCACTGTAGTGGGGCTATATTTTCGAAGCTTATGTTTGGCTCGAGCCTCTTTGGTAGAAGATTGATGGTTTTTAAATGGTTCGGAATGATGTTGGCGCTCGCTCAATGCTGAGTCAGAAATGGCTGCGGGGCGCACACGTATTTTTGATCTGCGTTTCGTAACATCAAGTTGTTGACTTTAGCTGAGAATTCACTACGAGTTCTCGCCCCATGTATCATGACACTTGTTTTTGTCTCAACTCTTGGCCGTCGTTTGGCGATGTTCATCGGATAACGGTAGGTCGTTGGTGGTTGTGTAGCTGGTGCTGCTCAGCAATAAATGAGAAGGGGTTCAGTAGGTAGGTGCATGGGTAGGGGACGGGGAGGTTTTCATCCATCGTGCACGTAGTCTTTTGTTCTTCTGTTGGGGACTTAGGATGGTTGTTAGTTTGGAGTGTTTGTTGTTGTTTAACTGGAAGCATGCAGCCATGAGACTTGCTCCTTGGGAAATGATGGTTCTCTTTCTCGCCTGTTCTTGTGAATTGATGTATATTTTGCACTCTTTTTTTTTTTGCAGATAACAAGTGCGAATAGCTGCAAGTAGGTAGTCATGGTTCTTTTTTGTTTCCTTATGTTTTGCTTATTTCAGGTTTAGTTGGTCGCACGAACAGCGGCGACGGGTGGCGGCGACTATGTCTACTTAGTGCAGAGTTTTGAGATTTTTGAGCAAAAGCACAGCGCATGATGTTGATGGTTGTACATAGGTTTTGATTGCGATTAGAAGGTCTCCGGATAGTAGTAGTGTAGTAGTAGTAGATTGGAGTAACAAAGAGAAGGAGGTGTGCATACCCACTCGCGTAGTGCGCGGTGCTGTTTCCTTTTTTGTGATTCTTGAACGGCTTGAAGTTTGTAACGAAAGTGTATCATTTCGTTGGTGTTGTGTCAAAAAATGCACTTAAAATTGTCAACTACATTTTCATGGGTGTTAGTGCGATTCGATTCGAAGAAGTTGTATTTGTGTGGGTTCGCATATTCGCTTCAGAAACTATTAGATGTCTGTCTTAAAGCTGTCAGCAAGGATTGCCTGGTGGTGGCAGCGTTCGTGAATGCAAGCCTGCGAATTTTTGTTGAGTCGTTGGAAATTGTTTGGTGTGCCTGTATGTGTATGTGTATATAATGATTTGAGTCAATTACTTAATCGAGCGTTTTTTGTTGTGTTGTATAGGATACCCATTTAATGGTAAACTTATGACAAAGTGGAAACAGAATTTAATATTGATTTCAAGAAGAGAGCAAAAGAGCGACAACTTTTTAGTGTTGTGCATATGAACTTATCCGAGTAATATATGAACGTAGAAATACCAAGTACCTACCACAGTTTTGTTGTTCGTTATTTGGTATTTTGTTTAAAGAAGAGACGGGATAGGTGAACGCAGAGTAGCAGACCGCATAGTAATGAGGGAAAGAGTGAAACGAACCGATTCTGCGATGCAGCTTTGCAATGAGAGAAGAATGAACCGAATTAAGGTTAGTCTTGTTTTTCTTGATAATCAAATTTTGTGATTATAAAAAAATTGGATTATAACTATGTACATACCGCCGCAAATTGATGCCTTGGGAAAGGGATATGAGTAGATGCAAAAACCGCTTTGATAGGAATACTGCCTACCTATTACATATAAATGATTTTGGATTGCGTAGACTGTGGTTAGGTAAGGGAAAATAAACCTCAGGGTCCTTATGGTCGCACGCTTTACTTTACCGAAAATATGCAGGTTAGATCCACCTCGGCATACGAAAACGTTTTCCAAGGGTGGGTGCAGTGTGCTGCGTTCTTGCGGGGTGCGGAACTCCTATATCCCTCTCGAAAGCTCAGCACTCTAAACGCACTGAGCCATTTCGAACATAACATTTTTTGATTAGATATGCTTATTTAAATTCATAGATTTCTCGCCATTTCTGCTGAAGGACCGATTAAGGGCTCGTTTGTCCGTCCTACCGTATAGTTTAGTTGGCCAATCAATTCACCTGAGCTAAGTGTATTTAATTCTTAATGCCTGGCCGTGAAATGTTGTTTAATCACAATCATATTTACATGCTTCAAACTGATATTGAGTCAATTTGCCCTCATGTGAACTTCTTTCAAGCATTTTGAGCTTTGAAGTGCATAACATATAAAACATACTTTTAAAACCATTAACTAGTCATCCAAACAATTGAAACTCAAACCTTAAATTTAATGGTAATAAATTTCGCCTAATTACATTTTCCCACACTAAACAGCAAGAACATTTTTTTTTTGCATGTCGTCTTGTGGCAAAAACCAAATAAAACAAAAAACGTACTACATGCACATCTCCATCCATTCTACCAAAAGCGGCTCGGGCAACCACTTTCTCTCTCTGTCCCACTCGTATGCGAGTCGACAATAGCTTTTCCTATTGCTGCTGCTTACAAAAGCGCTTTTTTTCGCAAGTTCATTGAACTTGCCTGTATTACATAGATTTGACCTGACCTAAAATACAGCACGCTCTATGTATATGGAACAGAAACTCAACAGTGTGAAAAGCTGAACAGCATCAGCAGCGACAGCAAAAATGTTATCCACCATCCGCTATCGTATGGCAATGGCATACTCAGCGGGAGAACGGCAACTAAATGCAAAGAGAGAGAGAGAGAGAGGGAGAGAGAGATGGAGAGCGTATTGTCCAAATACGTCAAGAAAATGCATTTTAAGTTGAAGTGGTCTCGCTCTCGCTTTCCCTGATTGCTTGTGTTTGTTGCCGGTGCCGCCGTACCGATAACAAAGTTGAATTGCACATTCTATCGGTCTATCTAATATTTTGATTCTCTTTTATTGTTTTGCGGTTTCTCTTTTCTGTTGATGTACGTTGGGTAGGTCGTAGTCGGAGTGTTTAAATTTTTGACAGCTGCTGTCACTGGGGATAATGCGCATGGAAGGAAATGGTTTAAATATGTGTACAAATCATGCAAATGAAACTTGTACGATGACCGACGACAAGAGCAAGGAAAGAGACTGAATTGCAATTAAGAGAAATGAGAGAACTTCAGAAATGATTTTGACTCAAATTAGAGCTGTATCTAGTGTGGCCTGGTCGCCCGCCATACCATCCGCCGGTGGTGGTAAAGTGGAATAAGTTTGACAGCAGAAAATTGTTTTGTATGTATGAAATGATGAGGGCATGGGGGAATAGGATAAGTGCGTGAGAAAATTCGAATTACCTGGTCTGGGGCTCAGTGAGTTATGTCATTTACGAAGTAGTATATGGTTGCTTGTTGGCCGGGAATTGGAAGAGAAGGAGGAGTGGCAGAAAAAGCTTTAGCTTTTTGTTGTTGTTCTTGTGGGAAAAAAGCATCAGCGATGGTGTGGTGACATGAACAGCACTGAAGAGTTGGGTATATTGATAACAGCATCGCAGAATCAGAGTTGTCAACTATGTTGTCCGATGGTTGCGTACAGTGTGTCTCGTTTTTCGCATGTTGTGTTTGTTTTTCTTGTTATAGGCTTTGGAACTTAGGTGGATTGCAGAAGAGTAGGGAGGGGCTTCTAAATCTTATTTGCGGATATTTTTATTCAGGTTTTTTTTTTTCAGGTGCTCAATGGGATTGGACTATTGGAAATGTTTTATAGCAGTAGCAGGTCCTCTTCTGACTCTATTATGCCATCAACCATAAACCTATTCTATTTTAATGATCTTTTCGAATTATTCGTTTTGACTGGGAGCAACAGTGATGCCGAACGTTTTAAACTTACAGAAACTCGGACCAGAAGTTCTTCGCTACGAATGTATTATCAGGCTGCACCGTGGTATTTCTTCTATCTTTTCCTGATCGGTATTAAGGACTGGTTACTCGTCAGGTCCTTTGTATTTTCCATCGCGAACTGATGGGGCATCGTGTTATTGATCGACAAATTGAAAATTGAATGACTTTGTATTTATCTTCTTCAATGTGCTTCTTTAGCAAAAATCGGGGCCAAATTTTGTTCGTTTGTTTTAATTCATGTCGAGGTAACTATTTAAAAATATGATTCTGCAACAGCTATTTATAAATTATCTGTATAAATATAGGTATACACAAATACGTATATCAAACAACAATATCATTTTTTCCTTAGTTATGGAAAAAGGCAACTCTGCGTGTGCAAATTCATACTTGATTCGCATATTAAGTGTACAGACGAACGAAAAAAAAAAAAAAAAACATTATGTAAAAAGTCTTCACATAGAAATATCGCAGCAAGTTGATATGAAATATACAAAAGTCTGGCGCTGCTATTTTGTACTGCAATAGATACATACTTAAGTACATATTCGTAACTAGAGATACATATCGACAAAGTTTCACCAGCACCAGCAGCACCAAAAGCGGACAAATTTTCGCTTCAGTTTTCCGTTCATATATGGTGGGGCTGAAATCTGTTTACTAAAAGATATACCATGCACTCATACCATTGTGCAATGATACGAAAATAATGGAAACAATAATACGAACACAAAAAAAAAAAAAACTAATAATAATCATGTACAGAATGCGCACTGTAGTGTTCACGTAACGAACAAGCGATTCTATAACTAGAACAAGATGTGAATTTTAAATAAGCATTCAAGATTGGAGAGACCCAAACGGGGTGGCGGCGGGGAACGAAAAATAAGAAGAAGAAGAAATACGTAAGACTACTGAAACTATCATCAGAGGGACGGAGGTAGTGGAAAGGGTATTCTTCTCCAGTACATTGATGGAAGTTATTAGAAAGCAAAACATCCAACACACACAACAGCCATACAAACATTCTATAATAATTCTTGCATATAGATATAGCAGATTTGCAGTTCACAGTAGATACATACAGTAGGTAAGCGGAAGATAAGCACCAGTAGTGCGCGCACCATAAAAAAAAAAAACATGTGTATGCGGCCACGACATGAAATTGAACGCGAAAAATGCAAAAGGAGAAAACGTTAGAAAAAAAAAGACAGAATAAAAATACGCTTACATTGATGCAGATCGATTTTGCGTCAAAAGAAATCTAAGATGGCGTTCAGATGAACAAAAAATAAGTAGGTATATACACAAAAGAGGAAATAAAGTTACGAAAAGTGACCACAAATTTATCCCTCATATCAATTTCACGGGAATGCTATTCAAACTCAAAAACTAGTAGTTGTTACTCAGAGAAATACAGGGTGGGCCAAATACAAGTATCTTTTTAAAAATGCAATAAAATAAATAGTGCATTGTGTTGATCCAACTAGCCACGGATTGCCTGGACGATATTTGCCTTAAGTGATTGAATCGTGTCCGGATTGCTGGCATAACATCGGTCCTTCACGGTTCCCCACAAAAAAAAAAAAAAAAAATCCACAGGGGTAAAATCGCAGCTCCGAGGCGGCCAATTAACATCGCCAAGACGGCTGATAACAAAATTTGGGAATTTGGTGCGCAAAAGATCGATTGTTGCATGGTCGTGCAAATCCATGTATTAAATTTGAGTAAAAATTGTCATGTCGGTTAACATGATATCTAATCAGATATCTTTTCGTATTTATTGCAGATGGTTTCTATAGGTCCTACCATAAAATCATAAAACCTACATTTATAAATTTTCCCCCAGACAAAGCAAATAACGAAGAAAAAAGAAGTGATGTTCGTTTTTCAATTTTAAATTGTAACCGTCGCACATTACGTTGGAAAATTTTGCCAACTCTATTATCCTTGCAAGTTTTTTTCCAAATGAGGTTTGTAGCAAAAACTCGAACTTTTAAATGCGAATGACGCTTGAATGTTGAATGTGAGAAGCATTTTTATTGTTTTTTTTTAACAATACAGTCAAACATTTTGATACACTAAAGGAGCGTCATGTTGTACTGAGCCCCTTTTATGTAAATTTAAACATGACACACGACGACAAAGACTATCAATTTACACTCGCAAATAAACGGCATCAAAATCAAGGCAATTCTGCAGAATTTTTGTAATATATTTGCACAGTCAAAGACCACAAAGTCACATCGATAAACTACGCCTTATGAAAGATAAGCAAAGCGAAATGAAAATTATAAACGGGCAAACTGGGAGAAATTCCATGTAAATCAATTCACAAAATGTCTGCCGTGCGTTGTTGTCGATTTTCGTTATTAGCAATTCGAAACTGTTTTTTGTTCGAGAGTCGGATCGGAACCCACCCGTCTCAATCTCGGGCCATGGCCAGCGACGAGAGTGGTCCCTAGGCGGGCAGCGCGCAGCTTTACAAATATAATTGGGCTGCCGCACCGTATCGCATGAGTTCGAGTTGTATATAGTGACTATATTAAGTGCGACGATATTCAGTTGATTTCGGAAGGTACACCTACGCTATATGCAAACATGAGTTCCTACATACATATAGGGAATGACAAATAAAATTTACACAATGATAATAATTGATCGTCGTCGGTCAGACAATTTGACCGTCAGACAGATACGACAATTTGCATTGCATTGCAAATGAGCAAATGAAAACAGTGTACGAGTATGTAGCTTTAAAGTGATTGCTCCGATTGTCTTGGCGTTTGCATTACCCCAATGTGTTGCCCTTGCCGCCTCACTCTCAGTCCCGTGTTGCTTTTGTTTCTTTGCAAGTTATTTTTATTTATATCAAGCAAAGCCAAGCAAAAAGCGTATTAATTGCCTACGTGAATAATCTCTCCTTGTTTTTATTCACTCAATCGACGAACTATGCATATGGTAGTGTGTGCGAGCTTATGTGCAAGAAGTAAGTATATATAGTTCTGGCTATGTACTGTATTAGATAGCTATGACAGGCATGATTTAATTTGCTTGAGGAATTAGTGTGAGCACAGAATATAATTTTCAATCGATATTCTCGCGCTGCTGCTATTCTCGGTTATTTTGTTATACAGTTCTTTATCAGGTTTTATTTTTAGATCTTAATTAGTACACAAATATTCTGTGTAAATATTTACTGTGTTGTTGTTGCTAGGTTGGATTTTTAAATATCAGCAAGTCTAAAGTTGAACCCTTGACAAACTGTTTGTACATTGTGTATATTTTATTTCCACATAAAAAAACCCTCCACACCTTATCATTTTGATTTAGTTTATATCTGGCTATTTAACAACGATCACCTGACATTTACAAATTAGATCGGTCACTTTGTGAAAATCAATTGAAGTTGTCGATATTCTTCCAGTGGACATTGCAAATAAATTAGCGGATTAACTTTTGCTGGTACATAGTATGGTACTATTATGACACAAATACGCAATAAATGACCCTCTTTCCAGCCTTGAGGTCCATCTCCTACTACTATGCAAGTTTTACATCATTTTATGTCGTGTAGGTAAATGTTTTCGAATCTAATTCACAATATGAGTACTTAACGTGTACTTGGGCGTATACGTAACATTTTTGTACTTTACTATATAAGTCCATTTAAAATGGACTCCATGCATACATGCTCTACATCTTAAGCTTTTCAATTTGTCGACTTTTACTTTAGCTTTTTTAACTATGTTGCAGGTATTATCTTTCATTAGCGACTTGACAGTGACTTCAGTGTGAAAGCACCGATTACCGAACTGTCACAATGTCAAAATATTCAGTAAAATCAACATTTTCATCATGGTGAATTACACGAAGGAACAACGTTTACAAATAATTAAAATTTACTTCCGAAATTTCTAATCATATTCGCAACATTAGGAATTTCGGAAGTAAATTTTAATTATTTGTAAGCGTTGTTCCTTCGTATAATTCACCATGATGAAAATGTTGATTTTACTGAATATGATTCGCAACCTTAAGAGCGTTAACGCCAATTTGCAATCTTCAGCGAATGAAGCTGTTTTGTTTAAACGGCTTCGTTAATAAGCAAAATATGCGTTACTGGACAGTTGGGAACCATCATGTGCTTCATGAAACAGCACTTCGGTGGAGTCAATAGGCCGTTTTTTTTTTTTTTTTTTTTTTTGACCATCTACAGTAAAGGTATTCGCTACAGAGACATTATTGGAATGTTATTTGTTTGAGCAATTGCATGCATTGGAGATCAGTGATATGTGGTTCCAACAAAACGGTGCCACAAGCCAGACAGCCGGTGCAACAATCAAGTCATTGAAGCCTCAGTTCAGTCAAAAACCGTCTATTGGCCGCCGAGATCGTGTGACTTAACGCATCTAGACTTTTTTTTTTTTAGATACCTCAAGTAGTTTGCATATTATTTCAAAAAGAAATTGTCAAGTCCTTAATGAAAGACCCTTTTGTTGGCTTTCAACGTGCGGTCAAGCTAATGTTATCTACCTTCGCCACAGGTTAAATTTCTCTTTTAAGGAATATGTTTAAGTATAAGGACCATCAATATTCGTTGCTACTTTTATATTGAATATTTAACCTTCTTTCATAATCAAACTCTCAAATGAAGTGGCGGTGTTCACTTTGGCTAAGAAACATATTTTTTTTATATATATTGCCCACATGATGTAATATAGATCATTGATTTCCGTGATTTACAACAACAGTTGGATCTCGTATCATTGTTGTAAAACATGGAAATAAATAATCTATTATATAATACGGGGAATAAGGACATTGCATAGTGGAAAAAATAAGGAAAAGCTGCATTTTTACACGAAGCTTCCTACTGTAGTTGTAAAGAACATTCCAAATATCCCCGCCAATGCATACACCGATAAAAATGTAACGCGTGGTCAAAGTTCAAGATAAAGTTTGTCTTCTTATTAAAATGTCGCTAATTTATCGAAAAAATAGTGTTTATAAAATGTTTAGATTAGGAAATTGCCTACAAAACAGATATCATTACTTTATTTCGTAAGACTATCGGCTTTTGGGAAAATTCTATTCAAATTGTTCTGACGTTTATTTTTCTCATACGTATAATGAGGTAAAGAGAGAGAGCATGTGCATGTATCGGCGGGATATTGTTTAGAACCACTAAAGGAAGCTTCATGTAAGAATCCAGCTTTTCTGTGACTTTTTTTTTTTTGTCTTTATTCCCCGCACTCATAGATCATGTGAGTAAAACAAAAAAACGCCTAATGCCACAAGACCGGGCTATTTTCTGCGGCACCTTGTCTCGACATTTAGTGTTTTCACCCATCTCCTGTCGAGGCTTGAAGCATCTTTTTTTCGCTTCCTAGCCGGGAAAAATCATACCGCGTCGTGAATGTATGAGGCATAAAAGGACCATCCGTACATCTCCTTAGTTTTGGGTTCCTCTTTTCAACTAGATTTCTAGAGGATCCTAACTAATTATTGGTTTGACGAACTATTAGAATACACAGCAGTGTCATTATGGTTGGTAAACCAATTTGGGTTAAAAAAAAAACAGCCTTAGGTTGTAGTGGCTGTCGGCTAGCTGACACACTTAGACCATAAGGTCCCTTGTCTGTCAAAAAGCTTCACAATTCATATATAAAGCTCACAACGACACCTCTTTGCTTTGATGAAAAGCTGCAATCTTTGGGTAAATCGAGTTCCCTCCATTCAATCTATTTGATAAAAACAAATATCTATGTAAGTACGTTTACACTTTATGCTTTGCGGTTGAAAATGTTTGTCGTACTCAGGAGTATCCTTTTAACTTGCCAACTCTTTCTATCTCCCGCAATGTACAATACAGTTTTGCCATTCGATCTAAACACGCATATTCCCTTGCAGAAGGACTTTCTAAACGCGCCTGTGTTCCGTCCGTACCAACAGAAAATAAAAACAAACATCCCTCTGCTCCTACATACTGCGACTCCTATTTGTTTATTGCATTTCATGCGCTCATCATTATTGCTCTGTGTGAGAGTGCGTCTGGGAAAATTTCCTGAAATAATGCAAAAAAAAAAAGGAAAAAAGGAAAAAAAAAACGCATATTTTTGTATGTTCTCTGACCTACGTGTTACACCTGCTTGCTGCTGTTGCTATATACATAAATTAATCATATATGCAGTATGTACGAAATGGTTTTTAGAAAAGCCACCAACATACATACACTGAAGATTAGAATTCATAAAATGCACTCACACATTTTCTCTTTCGCTCGCATGTGTGCAAAAATGATTTGCAATAAAAAAGCCTCCACTGTGCACAATTTCCATGAATCCGGTGTTTAGAATCAGGGCGCTACAAAAAGCCTACAAGATTTTTGTTTACCCACAGCCTACTCCCACTATCACCATCACCATCAGCAATGACAAGGTCCATTTGCATGTATGCACAACTAACACAGAACAAAAAAATCGTAGGTTCCCAGGATTCCCAAAGTTTCCCAGGCAGGAGATGCATTTGCGAAGCAATGAATCCTTGTCGGCCCAGTTCTCTCACCACTTACAATACCTCACAGAAATCTCTGAGGGTGTCGTGGGTGATCTCGTTTCCTCATGCAAACGCACACACATAGAATACAATGCTGATGGGATGCGGGAATATGTGACTTTCGGGATATGACGGAAGGAAATAGGCGCCTGGGTGTGGGTAACACCGACTCCTCTCAGGCATTTTATTTCGAATCGATGCTTGCTGAAATGGCTACGGTTGATACGGTTAAGTATTATAATATGAATAGCTGAAAGAGCGAGAGACGAGAGTGTTGTGTGTGTACGTTTCGCACTTGATTCCGCTGCCGCCGCCAGTCTCCACATCCTTTGTGTGTGCCCTGCAAAATTTCGAACAATACCAAGAGCAATAGGAGTAGCAGATGCAAGACTAATCGATATTTTAGTAGTCGCTTGTCACGGGTCGGTGTAAATCCAGGCGAATTCCTCACCCAGTACATATTGCGCCCCCCGTTTGCAGATTGCAGCCAATATCAGCAGTCAGCACCTATGTATTTCTAAAATGGTCGACGCAAATGCATGGATGGTTTTACTTTTAATTTTTCTCGAAAACTAATTAGACGAAGGTATCTGAGGCAGTACGAGCCGGCCATGGTTGAAGGTTTATGGCTGAAACAATGCGTGCCTGCATTGGTTGCATACTGCTTCACGTTCTAATAACTTTGCAACGCGTCGAGAGGGTGGGCTATTAAACGGAAGGGGAAAAACGTGTAGTTTAGGGAACGCCCTAGAATTTTTGCAATAAAAACTTTTCAGAGAAACTTGAAAAGGAAGCAAACTCACCAAAATTGCAGTGCAACGCGAATTGCCTAACGTTTTCATGTTTCAGTGGCAGTGCTTTTAATTTAAAAATGAGAAAAAAAAAAAAAAAAAAAAAACGTCATCCACTGCCTTCTCCCTTCATTCGTATCTTCATATCGAAAATTATTTTTGCTGCCATGATGCTTTGTGTAGTGTAGTAAGAAGCACAGTTGCAGGTGGCGCTGCCATCTCTCGATTATATACTACTTTTTAAGAGAAGGCAAAAATACACAAACTGTGCGGTAGCATCTATATGTACGTATCTATGCTGCTGTTGCGGATACTTGGGGCGCAACTAAACGACCGAATCTACTTTAATATTAAATGAAACCCACTCGCTTCTCATTTGCGACTCTGTCAGTACTCCGTGGATATTTGCCCATTTTTCTTTCTTTTATTATCATTTTACTTCTTCGCTATTCTGGGTATTGTGTGTATCTTATGCATTTACCGTTTACACGTATCAAATGTATATATATATATATATATATATATGTATTGAAATGTGGCAGCGATGTATTCCTTGATGTGGAGCAGATACAGATACAGCTATCACATCTTTTCACTCTGGATTTCTTAATATTAAAGAGTTTTTTTTTTCTTGTGTTTTTTCCTTTTTTCATTCGTTAATTTGTTTGCGCTCTCAGTCATTTATTTTCTGGTTTTCTTTTGTCCTATTCCACTTTGGCAATAGCAACGTACGTTGGTATTGATTTTACAATTTTTATTCACTTGGTGCAGGAAAATTGTCCGCCATATTTGCGACACAAATCTTGTAATCATTTGAAAGTGTTTTGTGGTAATTTATTTAGCGCAATGTGGTTTAAGTTTTGTTCTTTGTTGCTACACAATAAAGTTATGACTAAAAACAAGTTAGACCAGTCAAAGTAAATGGGCACAAAACGCTCTCACTAAAAATAGTATAATCGTTTCTTTTTTATGAAGGTCATTATGAAAATGTTTAAAATGCGGTAGTTAATGAAATGTCCTAGAAACACCTTTAAACAGTTTGTTGCATCATTCCACACCTGAATGTGCTAATCTGTTATACTTTTTTCGGACATGGACAATTCTTTGGGTAACTTATAGCCTATACCTAATATGTTCTTGATGTCTCTCTGCTTCAGTGTTAAATTGTTTAAATCTGCTGTTAAGTCAAAAATCGTTTACAAACGAAATTGCAATGTATATTTACACATTGCTCCACACGATCCACTCCTGTTCGATCCTTGCGTTCGAACTAGTTTTCATGGAAATATTATTTCAAACAAAGAACTTTGACAATTTATTTCTGTGGAAAGTTTTGACAGACCCTTTGGGTGCCTGATAGATAATGTAAGGTTTGAAGAACTCATTGATATTGGTCGGAGGATTGAACTTATTTCTGCAATAGGAAGGAATGCCAAAAAGATGAACAAATATCCAAGGTTCAAACAACAATACCCATCTATACAGATGAATGATGGATCCACGATGGATGTCGGCGGCGAAGCGGGACTCTACTCTGAAATACTTATACTATCCAGTTGAATCAGACTTCCTGACTACTGCAGCGTGTTCCAAGTTGAGGTTCTGGCAGTGACCACAGCTGCAAAACAGGTTAAAATAGGTAACGATTGCAATATCTCACGCAGTAGTTACTTTTTATTGCCAAGCGGTAATAAAAACGATCTCTGCCCAACGGCAGATTAAATCTAAGCTTGTAAGTTGCTGTCGCGAAGAGCTACACGTTCTCAGAAATCAGTACAAAGTAAAAATTGGCTGGGTCCCTGGACACAAAGGAGTGTCCGGTAATAAAAAAGCTGATGAGCTAGCAAGAAAGGGTTCTTCACTTGAATTTAACCAAGCCCCGCTCTAATCTTAGACATGCAATTAAGAACAAAATTCTGGCCGTGACCGGTGGTAGATGGAGCAAACTTGATTCCTGTGTCATAACCAGCAAAGTGTTGCCAATCTATGACAAACAGAAGACTAATAATGGGTGATTTTTTAGCTGGTTTGGTTTTGGCAACACTGGTTTTGACAGCTGACGTGTGTTTAGTACCTTGTGTCACTGTCAAACAGCTTCAGTTTGGTTTGCAATTTAACAATGGATCGTCTTACAAATGAACAACGCTTGCAAATTATTGAATTTTACTATCAAAATTCATGCTCGGTTCGAAATGTTCATCGCGCGCTGCTTCCATTTTATGATCGGCATTCTCGACCTTCTGAGCAGTCTATTCGGAAGATTGTGACCAAATTTCGCACCAAATTTACTTTGTTGGACATTAAACCACCAACACGTTTACGTACTGTGCGTAGTGAAGAAAATATTGCGGCCGTATCAGCTAGTGTGACAGAAGACCGCGAAATGTCGATTCGGCGCCGTTCCCAGCAGTTAGGCCTTTGTTACAGCACTACGTGGAAAAGGAAGGATTTGTGCGTAAAGCCTTTTAAGATACAGCTTGTGCAAGAACTAAAGCCAGCCGACCTACCACAACGCCGAATTTTTGGTGAATGCACTGAAAAAAAAAGTCGGCGTCGTATTGATTAATGGCGTTCATAAACATGTGATTCATTGATATGACGTACTTTTCATAAAAATGATGAACAAATTCATGAAAACTTTTTGACAATTGATGAACTTTTTTTCAATATGATGAAAATGAATTCATCAATTTTTTCAACAGGATTCTGAAGAGAATTTAGCGTATGTTCTTATGAACTACGTTCATTATTTCATTAAAACATTTCATCAATATGACGAAAACACTTATTTTGATGAATTTAGTCAATTGTTCATCCAGTTGATGATTTATTCGTCTTATTGATGAATGGAATCATAATATTCAAGTACGATTGCCAAGTTTTGAATTTTTATCATATTGATAACGACGTTCATGGTTTTGATGACGGCTTTTATTATATTGATGTCCGCGTTCGTTAAAAAAACAGACAATCATTTTTATTAAGGAGAACGTTGATGTAAGCCTTCATCATATAGAAGAACTAATTCGTTATATTGATGAAAACAATTAAATGCACCGTTATATTCATCATATTGATGAATGGAATCATCATATTGATGAACTTCTTTCATCGGTTTCTTCAATTCGATGCACAGATTGTTAATATGATGTATGCTGTAGGTGTACGCACGCGATGTTGGTACAGCATTTATACTCACACACGCAAGATGCATCTTTTAATGTATATATGCGTAGATAATTATATGCCATTGCTCATCAAGCGTAAGATATCTACACAGGGTGGCATAGAAGTAAATTGTGAATGGTTTTATGATGAACGATGAATATCTTAAAAGATTCGATATATGTGATTCAGAAATTTCATCATATAATTATATGTTTTTCTTCTAATTAATGTTCCCTCAAGAGTGTCCATTTGCATTTTAAACAATGTATTGACAATTGCTTGTTGATGACCAAACTTTTTTATTTTTGCTTTTACTACGGGCGACTGGTTTTGCTAAATAAACTGCAGTATATAAAATTGGAAACAATTAATGAAGTTCAATATTAGTGTAAAAATTGTGGAAATATAAAAAAGCTATAGTCTAACTTCGATTATTCACATTATATAAAATGTTATAAATTTTGCATAAATAGGTTTAATACATTAATATATTTTAAGTATGTATTATGCTATCAGTAGAATGAAACATATATAATTAGAAAGGTACTGTGCTTATCACTTAATTGAAAGTATTTTGGTAGCAGTTATGTATTCAAATATAAATAATTTTAGGTTAGAACATATATCTTCGATGAAGCGCCTCATTTACCCTAAAAAGAATGCAATTCACCTAGCCTTAATTAAAGGTATGCAATTAATGTATAACTTTATTTCAGTTGCATAGATATATCTGGGAGGTGTAAACCAACTGATTTCGTTTCAATGATTTTGCTATGTAAACGAAGGTTTTTCGACATAAATTGTTTGCTCTAAATATTCATAGCGACGTTTTAAAAGCTAAATCATGAGTAAGACTATCTAATTTTCAAAGGGGCTTATTTTTCCGATATCTTGATATAGCTTTTTCATTTGTAAAAAGTAAAACGTAAATATCGAAAAATATTGTTGTACGTGTTTTAGAATACCTACTTCTAAAAGGTAGGTTAAGCTACGTTTCCACGGAACACAAATCCCAAGATTAAGTACAAGAGGTTTAGAAAAGAATCCCGAAGTGTTTAAATGGCTCTGTCCAAATGAGAGAAAATGACATTTCACGAGAGAGTGTGAGAGAGAGGGAGACACATTTTTCCATTTTTGATGTCTTTTCTTTCATTTTTTTTTTTTTTACTTTTGACATATCGAGCTGTGAAAAGTGTGTTTGTTTTATTTCTAATCTCCCTTTTTATGAGATTACTTTTGTATGATAAATTCCGAGATTTATGCGGGATTTACGGAAATTTTTCTAAATCTCGCAGTTATCCTCCGGTGGAAACTTAGCAGTAGGGTCGATTTTTAACGTTAAATAAATATGTCATTAAAATAAAACTACAATTATCATGAATTTTCTACAACGATTTTCCTTTGGTAAAAAAAAAGAACTCGCTATATAATTATAACGTTGTGATTTCATTACACACATAAATGTAAATAAATATTTACTTTTTAAAAATATTTTCAAAATCAATGTAATATTGTTATTTAACCAAACTTTTCTCATACATTGTTCTCTCACGCCTCAACATTATAAAATTCAACAGAATGGATCAATGAAATTATAACTAAATAACAAAAAACGCAAAAACACATTTCAAACACAAATGTATGCACATGCACCCTGTGACTCTATGCATATGGCAGGCAAATGGCCGTTCTCTGATTCTCATTGGGATCCATTATGAAAAAAAAAAAAAAAAATGGTCCCAGGAGTGATAAAAGTAACTCAGAAATAAAATTTATTTTTATAAATCTTCAATATTTCTTGAGCGCGTGAGTTTTTGCCACTACACTTTATTGACTTTCGTGGTGAAACTGATTTTCGTTTGAATATTTTCCTTTCGGATGCGAAGAAATTCAATAGTTAAATTCACATAATATTACCATTACCATTTTCATGACATTATGCTCGTTTAAGTATTTTAACATCCCCATGAAAGTGGGAAGGCAATATCTTTACGATTTATATTGGTGTCAGTATTTTTATTTCATGTTTTTATTTGTGTGAATAATCTTACAACTACATGAAAACAAATTTGACAGCACAAAAAGTGTGCATCATATTGATGAACAAATTTGTCAATATGATAAACATTCATCACATTATGAAATTAAAGGGGAATTTGTGTTCATCATATTGATGAATTTTTCATAATATTGATGAACAAAGTTGATGAATGATGAACAACAGCATATTGACGAAATCGGTTTCATCATACTAATGAAAAAGTTCACTGGACTAAAATTGTTGATTTTTTCATCACATTGATGAACTTTTTCACTACTATGGTGTACCTTTTTTTTTCAGTGTGGGCTCTTGGAAAGCTGGCCGAGGATCCGCTTTTTTATCGAAAAATTGTGTTCAGCGATGAGGCTCATTTTTGGTTGAATGGGTACGTAAATAAGCAAAATTGCCGCATTTGGAGTGAAGGTCAGCCAGAAGCATTGCAACAGCTACCAATGCATCCCGAAAAAGCCACTGTTTGGTGCGGTTTATGGGCCGGCGGCATTATTGGGCCATATTTCTTCAAAGATGATGCGAATCGCAGCGTTACTGTCAATGGTGAACGCTACCGAGCGATGATAACAAACTTTTTTTTTGCCCGAAATGGAAGTTCTTGACTTGCATGATATGTGGTTTCAACAAGACGGTGCCACATGCCACACAGCACGCGAAACAATGGCGCAATTGCGAGGCGAGTTTGGTGAACAGTTAATTTCACGTTTCGGGCCGGTCAATTGGCCGCCTAGATCGTGCGATTTGACACCATTAGATTATTTTTTGTGGGGGTATGTCAAGGCTAATGTGTATAGGGATAAGCCCGCTTCGATTGACGCACTGGAAGCCAACATCCATGCATTCATTCGTGAGATACCGGCCGATATGTGTGAAAGAGTATGCCAAAATTGGACTCAGCGGATGGACTACCTGAGACGCAGCCGCGGTCAACATTTGCATGAAATTATATTTAAACATTAAATTGCAAGGTTCAAACTATCGATTCAAGTAAATATTTCATTCATTTTTTCGAATTTGAAAGTTGTAAACCTCTTAAAAAATCACCCGTTACAATCCTAGAAATGTTCAGGAATCGTATCTTGTATTAGATATATTCACGGGACATAACATGCTTAAATATCACACCAATAAAAGGTTTCATTGTTTATTGTAAATCAATCACTCAGCTTTCAACCAACAACAACAAGAAATTGATAAAATTTTGTTTTGTTGGGGTGACATTTCATATTTTGGGGTCTTTTTTCATTACGAAAAGTTCCCCCAGCTTTGTGGGGGCGAATTCATACTAAATTATTATTTCTAATTGTATACAATACATATCTTAACAATCCGGATTTTGTAATATCCGCAGTTTTCAATACTAAATTAATAATACTTGTTTTATCAAAAACAAATCTTGGTGATTTGCGAAAAACATATACCTTTCTAAACTGCAAGTTTCAACTTAAAAAAAAAATGCAAAATTTAGTGTCAAGAAAAGAAATAGTCAGATATTGTATGTCGTGGAGCAAAAATGATTTATAAAAAAAAAGTTAATAATAGATTAGATTTTTAGATTTCATTAATTTTATAAATCTTTCAACAATAATTAATTAATTATCATAAAATCATATAAAGTATTCATTGCATTAATTAACATAAAAAGTTAAAAATATAAATGTTGCAAAGTTGCGGGAAGCAAAAAAAAATCTTCGAAGAAAAGATCGATTGAGCAAACCAAAAAATCGATGTACTTAAATCAGTAACTCTTACCTTTCATTGCGTCTCGTGGTTGTGAAACTTTTCGACACTCATACATTGAAAAATTTATATGAATATTTTCATTTTTTTTTTAATCCTTTTTTGTGCCACGATATACAATATCCCATTGTAATTTTTTCCTGTAGACATTTGAAAATGAACAATGCCAATTAGGGCTAATTGCAGATGCTGTAGGGAAAGGAAAGGACAGCTACCTATAAAAGTTCTCGATGTGTACAGGACGTTAATTGAAGTGTATATAAAATATGTAATGGAATTTGCCATTCAATTTATATAAATTTTATTTGGGGTGATTTTTCATATTTGGACTCAAATTTTTTTTTTTTGCCTTTTTTTCATTTTGTTTGGGGTAATATTCCCATTTTAAAATTGGGGCCATTTCTCATAAAAGCCATTTTTCTGTTTTGGTTCAGAACTAAGCACTGACCTGAGCTCGAACGTCTCAGATCGCTCTGATGTTTTATTATTTTTCCTGTTTTTATTTTTTGTCAAATGTGACTGGAAGTGTGTATGTATAATATATAATCAGCGCGCTCTAATCATGCTCTGAACGAAAAAAGAAACATAAATGTGTCAGAGCTAAAAAAGAAAGACAAACTTTTTGTATAACAGTTGACGTTGTGCTCTGAACTAAAAAAGAAAAACGCCTAAAGAAGCAATGCCCCAATTTTGGGGCAATATTTCATTTTTGTTTAGGGGCAATTTTTCATTGGGGCCACATTTCATTGAAACGTTAAACGGAAACTAGTTGGTGTTCGGTGTGAATGCATCGACGTGTTTCCGGTGCGGTGGGAAAAGGGTGCTACCCAACCTTTAAGCAAAGGCGCATGATATATACCCACAAAATGGATCCGTCAGTGTTTTAAGCCGGAATTATTAGCTGGGATTGCCCTGCACAATTATTTATGCTTATTGTTTAGTCTTGTCGTCAGATGAGATTGGTTTTATAATTGCTAATCCTCTTTACGTCTGGTGGAGGGTTTATAGCATCAAACGCATGTACTATTTAAAACTTTACTTTAAACTGGTTTTCTTTTTTCTTATAATCTTCTGATTTGCCTAGGGCGGTAAGCTATAAAAAGACCTGTGGTTTTAAAAGACGTATTGTGTCATCGCTTAAACATTTACTCTTCAATAAAATACAGTGGCGGGGTTTGGGATAAGCTTCGGATAACAAGCATAACTTTGGAATAAAATGATGCGGCCACCCACTCGTGACATGGAATTTAAAATTGTTCTGTAGGTATGTCTCTCATGAAAAAAGTAAAAAACCGTCCATTCTCTAGTCACTTCAGGCAATGGAACTTAAATTGGGTTCATAAAGGTGTTGATCCAGATCTATCAATGGGCTGTTCATTACTTCTCGAACAGCATTCGAATGTGAATCTTCAGTTTGTTTGAATTATTCAAACCATCTTTTAAAAGTCATCAACTGCGCCTAAAGATCCCATTAGGTCAATTAAAACAATCGCTGATACCTTTAAAAAAAAACAAGGCTACAAAAAAAATGCAGTCAATCTCTGATAGCCGAAAGGGTATCATAAATAATAAAAAACTGATTCATTGCTAATCTTAGCTATCGATTCATTTCGCAAATCGTATTACCATCGAGATTAAGAAGAAGCACTTCTCTGCGACACATCTAGTCTCAACAACAATTGTGCGCAGCAGCTAACTAACGTCCTTGATGTTGACCAAGCGAACAACAACGATGACAAAAATAAATCGAAGGACGGAAGTAAGCAGAGACAGGTTTCAGTGCATACGCATAGCCTTAGTTTTTGTTATACATTCAGATGAATAGGGATATAGGGACACCAATCATTTTCATATACAATCACATTTTATCCTTATGTGTACATGCTCTCAGGACGTGTATATAATAAAGTTTCGATGGAGCATAAGGAGTGAAGCAAAACACAGAGCAAACAGAGACAAAAAAATTAAACATGAAAATGAAAAGAAAAATTCGCATAGTCTCTGCGTAGGGGTGTAGAATGTATGTATATATTCTGAAAGTAGCATGATGGGCATGGGGCCAAGGAAAAAAGAAAATAAACTTACAAAAGAGGACTTAACAACAAAAGGTAAAACCAAGCATCGCATACATGATAAATATGCCCCCATGCAGCACCTATAGTTCGAACAGCGTGTCTGTGTGTGTTTTGCGTACGTTGTCTGGTTTTGATCCTATAATTGCTTATATGTTCGTGTGGCGGCAGCGGATATAAATAAAATTCAATACAAAGTTTATGCCCAAAAATTCCCACACACAAGCAATCGGAATAGGTACATAGATACATTTGTAAAGTATTCAATATGACCAGAACAGAGAAAACTAAAGCCCCAGAATGTTTACCTACCCACTAAACGCAATATCCTTGTTTGTATGTTTGCTGGTGGACGTACATAAATTCAGGGGCCACGCGCACCCGCTGCGGATGGATGGAAGGGTAAGGAGATCAAAACATTCGCTGCAACCTCTTCATTTGCCTCCGCATCTCTTTGGCCAAACTCCATTTCCATCGGTGTCGTTGTCGTTGTCGTCGTAGTCGACATCATCATAATCATCATCGCGTCTTTCTTGCTCATTTCTTTATCCTGTTTCTGTATCTGCTTTCTTCTCCGTCCTCTTGAATGCCACCGCTTCGACTGGGTGTGTGTGTAGGTAGTAGTGGTAGAGTTAAGGAATATTGATTTTCTGAATTTTTGTGTGTTACGTGGAATTCCTCGCGAATTTTCTTGCATTTGCTGTCCCCCTCCATCTTGGGTTTTTTTTTTCTTTTTTCCATCTCGTATACACTATTTCCTGGTATACAGTTTTTGACTGCATCCCCCAAGCTTTGGAGTTTGGGCATACGGTAGGTTAGGGTGTTCCAAGACTTACATAGGATAGAGGAGAAGGAAAAAAATCGGAAATGCATCCAAGCAAACCACCACCTAAAACACATTCTCTTCACGTTTTAATATCGAACACAATTTTCTCACCATCACATACATTACATACTTCCCTTTCAAGTATAGGGAACATCGCCCATTCATGGAGCATCTCCCAGACCCTGGAAAATATAGATTTGCTCCGCAACCGCCACTGCTGTTTCGTTAAATATTTCGAAACAACCATGTACATATGCAATGTACCTATGATTGCTGCTGCTGCTATGCCGATGGCTGCGACTCCCTATGTACTTCTGCGTGTTGCATATTGCAATTGTGAACGTTGTTCATCCAATCCCACCACTCAAATTTTGGTGCCAGCTTCACCATCGGTATCATCAGCATTACCATCTTTCGAATGAACGTGCTGTACACTGTACTGTACAGTCAAAGTAGGTGCAATGCTGTTGCTGCTGATGATGGTGGCCGAAACACAAAAACCCATCTATCGACCAATAGGCTCCACATCTACTCTAATACTCTCTTCTCCTTCGCACTCGTTGATAGTGGCATCGTCGGAGGTGTGTGTCATCGTCGTTGTCGGCTCACTAATGAAATTTGTATTCCAAAAGCGAACTTTTCAGAAACTATGCCTCCCGCTGAGAGTGCAATCGCATCCTCGACGATGACCGACAGCAGCTATGTCAATTTCAAAGTTTTCACAACATCAACTGTGCACTAAAAACATCTATTTAGGCATTCCGTTTTTTGCTTAAATTTTTTGTTTGTTATTTATCCCTATTCATGTTCTTGTCGACAGTTTCTTGTGAGCTTTTTCGCAAGTATGAACATTAATCAAAACCGTGAAAATTGGAAAAATGGTTTACTATGGCGTATGTGGAACATTTTTTTATTCAAGAAATTAAAATTAGTATTGTTTTTTTTTTTTTTTTTTTTTGCTTTTGACAGAAAAGCAAGCTGCCAAAAGAAAGATTATTTTAAATACCAATAATTCACCTGTTTCCGAGTCTGTCGAAATTGCTAATTTGTTTAATGATTTTTTTTTTTAATAACGGGTGATTTTTTAAGAGGTTTAGAACTTTTTTTAAAAAAAAAACACAAAAAATTCGAAAAAATGAATGAAATATTTATTTGAATCGATAGTTTGAACCTTGAAATTTAATGTTTAAAGATAATTTCATGCAAATGTTGACCGCGGCTGCGTCTCAGGTAGTCCATCCGCTGAGTCCAATTTTGGCATACTCTTTCACACATATCGGCCGGTATCTCACGAATGAATGCATGGATGTTGGCTTCCAGTGCGTCAATCGAAGCGGGCTTGTCCCTATACACATTAGCCTTGACATACCCCCACAAAAAATAATCTAATGGTGTCAAATCGCACGATCTAGGCGGCCAATTGACCGGCCCGAAACGTGAAATTAACTGTTCACCAAACTCGCCTCGCAATTGCGCCATTGTTTCGCGTGCTGTGTGGCATGTGGCACCGTCTTGTTGAAACCACATATCATGCAAGTCAAGAACTTCCATTTCGGGCAAAAAAAAGTTTGTTATCATCGCTCGGTAGCGTTCACCATTGACAGTAACGCTGCGATTCGCATCATCTTTGAAGAAATATGGCCCAATAATGCCGCCGGCCCATAAACCGCACCAAACAGTGGCTTTTTCGGGATGCATTGGTAGCTGTTGCAATGCTTCTGGCTGATCTTCACTCCAAATGCGGCAATTTTGCTTATTTACGTACCCATTCAACCAAAAATGAGCCTCATCGCTGAACACAATTTTTCGATAAAAAAGCGGATCCTCGGCCAGCTTTCCAAGAGCCCATTCACCAAAAATTCGGCGTTGTGGTAGGTCGCCTGGCTTTAGTTCTTGCACAAGCTGTATCTTAAAAGGTTTACGCACAAATCCTTCCGCAAAATTTTCCACGTAGTGCTGTAACAAAGGCCTAACTGCTGGGAACGGCGCCGAATCGACATTTCGCGGTCTTCTGTCACACTAGCTGATACGGCCGCAATATTTTCTTCACTACGCACAGTACGTAAACGTGTTGGTGGTTTAATGTCCAACAAAGTAAATTTGGTGCGAAATTTGGTCACAATCTTCCGAATAGACTGCTCAGAAGGTCGAGAATGCCGATCATAAAATGGAAGCAGCGCGCGATGAACATTTCGAACCGAGCACGAATTTTGATAGTAAAATTCAATAATTTGCAAGCGTTGTTCATTTGTAAGACGATCCATGGTTAAATTGCAAACCAAACTGAAGCTGTTTGACAGTGACACAAGGTACTAAACACACGTCAGCTGTCAAAACCAGTGTTGCCAAAATCAAACCAGCTAAAAAATCACCCGTTATAAGCTCTTTTCAGAACACAATTAATAACAACTTCGATTCTGTAAGTGCGCCCGTCTTTGAAGGAATGGTACGTCAGTTTATTCTGCGAACCTTTTACTGCTTTAGAGATCCATAAAATAGTTTGTTCGCTCAAAACATCTAAATCTTCCTCTTTTGGCAATATTCAAGCTCGTTGTTAAAACAAATTAGTTTTCATGTTTCTGATATATTGTATTTTATTTTTGACAAAAGTCTCAAACTAGGCATTTTCCCACAATCCATAAATACGACAGTAGTTATCCCACTCCACTAAAAGGGAGATCTATATCTTCACTGTTAGTTTTTCAGAAGTGAGTAAGGTTTCAAATCTAGAATGTTATCGCATCTTAACAGCATACATTTCTTTAGCGATCATCAGTTTAAAAAATCCTTGACAAATGGTCAGAATCAATAGTTACCAAAAAATTATTACACTCGGTGTTCCACAAGGCTCAATTTTGGGCCCTATATTATTCTTAATAAATGTTAATTCTTTGTTTGAGCAAATTCTTCTTAAAATCACAGCATTGGCAGATGACGGGTCGTATGAGTAAAAGGTTTTAGCAAAGTTAAAGCCCTTAGCAATTGCTGTGAATCGTAATGAATAAAAACCTAGTTTGCTAAAGTAAGTTCGAAAATTCGAACATAGCTTTTACTTCGCTGCACGTGTACTTGCCTTGCAATTTCTGTCAAACCTGACCAGTAAATTTTAATTTTTGAATTTTCCTGGAGATTCTAACAACTTTTCAAATGAAATTGAAATTAAAAAAAAATTAAATTCAGAAATATGACTGCAGTCTGTAGCTCCAATTGCACCTGGAAATATGATTTTTGTTTGCCAAATAGGCTGTTGATGTTTTATTTCTTCTTCAGGTGCCCATGACCATAATAATTGATTTTTTCACATGTATTTTGGTGATTTTCCTGCACGAACAAAACTTCATTTAACTTTATAGACAAACCATCGAAAATTCACATTGCTTACTTTTCTTTTTTGTGTAAAAAACGTGCGTACAAAATATTTAGCAAAAGGTCTGAGTCAACTAAATAGCAGACTCAGAATTTGCATAGCATTTGCTTTGTTTATTCATATCGATCTGAGTAAAAGGTCAGTACTGCCGCTTTTCGAACATGTCAAAAGTTGGAACTAACTCAAATTAGTTTTTTATTCATACGAAACGTAGCAAATGCTTCGACTTTGACATTTCTCTTGAGTAAAAGCAATTGCTATGCTTTATGCATACGACCCAATATTGCTCTCTCTTATCCCAATAGAAGTTTGTTGAACATATTTTGTGAGGTAAATTATGACCTTGGCTTTCTTAGGAGATTGTTTTTGAAGCACAAATTAATTATTAGCGACAAAGCAAAGTTTATGATTCTTAGCTTGAAGGGATATTTTGGGGATATCTTCCCATTGTATTACAATTCTTGTAATTGTACACGAAACTCCGGTAATCTACACCCTCTACATTATGATTATAACATTATAGCATAACATTATAGTGTTATGTTATTTACACAGCGCGGGCATTAAGGAAATTGGGATAGAGGAGATAGGAGATACCGATGCACATTGGTCTTAAATGTCTGTAAATTGCACTGGGGAGGAAAGACAAAGCTGGGCAAGGCATTCCACATTCGCGTTGTACGGCTTATGAAAGATTCTCTGAATTTCATAGTACGTCCGAAGATAGGCTGGATGGTAAACTGATGGGCATTCCTAGCATGACGATTGCGGTTTAATTTCTGAAGGGGAGGAATGCAGTTGGCAATTTCATTTGAGCACTGTTTGTAGAAGAACAACCTTTCGTTTTGTGCGAGTTTTTCATTTTTGGGACAAATGGTAGATCCCAATTTTATGCCGAGTCCAAACGGTTAAGAATCACTTTGTACATACTCTCGGTTGTTTGTCAGATTTTTGCGAGAAGTTTGAGCAGTTGAAAATACCATAATATAATTTTTGTTTTTCCGCGGATATAGACCCTGAGAACCCTCGCTTAGTAGTCCAGTACACTAACTACTGCCCCTCTTAATGCTTTAAATATGCTTCACTATTTGAAACCTTTTAATTTGGACTTTTGGTCTTTGAAATCTTTGTTCTTATAAGCACATTCGCTGTAGTGACACAAACTGCCGAGCGCACAAAACAAATTGTAGAGCTCTTTTTAACACCAAGCTTCATTTAGCGACTCCAGTCTCGTCTTACTTGCTGATGTGGCATGTACTCTGAACATATTCCTACCTGTTTTGAAAGTGTGGTGACAAAGCTGTAAAGCCTGTCGCCACAGCCAATGGCATTACACAGAATCATGATAGATAAGTCTAGAGCACATACACGCAGAACTATCAGCCTGGATTAAAAAGGACGGCACTACACGTTCGCTTCTGTTGATGAGAATTAATTACCAGACCCCCGACGCGTCACACATCCACTTCAACTGAGTCCGTTTTTTTCCCCATTGTCCATTGCGCATATCTTAAGGAAACTACAAGGAAAAGCAAAAATTCCAATAGACAGTAGAAATGTGCACAGTGCACACGTTATGCACTCTTTTACCATGTCTTCTTACGAAACCAGTTTTGAATCATTTTCACGAATCCCAAAGAAGATGGCGCTTGCTCTTGGACTCATTCGGTTGGACATGATTTAATGTTATTTTCTGAATTTTACTCCCTACTTCCATTCTATTGGAAATTTGGCATACTCATAGTCGCTCATCCATCGTCTTCTGCACCAAGCGCAAACAATCGTAGCCATCATTAGCTTAAGGCCATTGATCTAACTGTTGTAGAGGAGGCGAATTCGCGTAGTATAAACCATTTAGCGTGGTTGTTTTTCATATTTCTTCTTTTTTTGTTTTTGTCCTCTTCGTCGTTTCTTTCCATCGGTAAATTTCCACACTTTTTGTGCAAATTCTTTGTTTCTTCCCTTTTTATTTTTTTTTTCCGCTGTTTCAAGTTCAACACAGTCTTATGTTTGTCCGTCTGTCTGAAACGTTTATCTAACCACCAGCGGGCTGGTGTTTAGCACGGGGACTGGTCGGAATACGACGATGGTGCAGGCAACTGCGATAATTGTTATTACTGGTGTGTATCATCGGCTAACAATTGGGTGCTTCAATGTGAAACAAACACATTTTTAATACGTGGACGAGAGCCTGGGTTTCTGTTGCTTCTTCTTTTCGTTCGCGCAAGAGGCAGGCGAACAGGCGCATACGAGTCAATGATCCTTTGAATCGGATAGTACAAACAAAAAGATTTAGTTTATGAGGTGGTTAAGGGAAAAGCCGGGAATAAAATGCATGTGTGGATGATTATGTACATATTTTGGTTAAATACTCAGTTTTTTTTTGAAAAGTTGGTCCTATAGGTTTGTACAAACATTATGTACTTGTACTTGTATGCGGACATATTTGTTCAGTCATGGTCTTAAGAGCAAATTATGATTCACTAAAAAAATATTTTTCCCTTTTGCTTAGAATGTGTCTTTTTGTCATCTTCAAAGAAAATCTTTTTAGTAACTGTCTTAGTTGTTAGTTGCTGCACCACTGAGCAGGGTTTCTCGGGCTGGATCCCTTAAAAAACAAGGTTTTTCTAACTGCGCCACTTCTCGCGAACGTGCACCTAACATTTGAGGGTACAACTTCTCTTAAAAAGTGTCTCATTTCAGCCGTTAGGACTCGAGGTGCGGGGAAAGAAGTTCTCGGGAATTAAGTCCACTGAGGTCTTGCACACGGTATTTTTAAATTTTTATTCTGTTTGACAAAAAAACTACTTCTTTCGAAAATCGCAGAGACTTTTATTTGAATATTTTCAGATTCTTGCAAACTGTATTTCGATTTTGATAATTTTGTTAATTAAATTTTATTCCATCTCAGTTAAAAGTTAAAGTCTCTTTTGTTAATAAAAAATTGCAAATTCCCTACTTGACTCTTTAATTTTACTCTCTTCTTAGTTGACAGTGAGACATGGGAACTAAGTTCACTTCACGAATGATTTTATTTCCCTGCACTAAGACTCGACTGAGAATTGTAGGCCCGTTTCATTCGTCTCTAATATAATTAATTTTTATTTATTTTTCTCGCCTACTCTAATCTGAAATTGGTATTTTTAAAGTTCTACTTCTCTAAAATAAATAAAAAGTTAGCGCAACAGGTCCGTAGGGACCCTAGGCCTAGCTTCTCACAACCATTCGTTTTGTGTGAGTTTTTCATTTTTGAAACGAATGGAAGGGATTTACAATTTTATGCCGATTCCAAACGACTAATTGAGAAGAACCTGTTTTATTGAATAATTTCTTCTTAAAAAAACGAATGTTTATCAAGGCCCAATTCCACAAGAGTTAGTTTTTCGCTCAAAAAATGATTCACTCAGCAAATTCAAACTCACAGAGTCACAGCACGTTGCGGAATCGTGCGAACTGCGATTGGTGTACATGGGTAGTGAGTGTGAGTTCTGTTAAGCGTGTGTACGAGCGAAAAACTCACTCTTGCGGAATTTTTTGTTTAAAATTATATGAGTCTCTTTATTTTATTTATTTATAGCAGGCATCTCGGGGCGCTGTTGAAGCGTTATAGGTTCGCCTTTCCCGGGAGAAGTATGTATATAAAAAAAAAAAAAAAAAATAAACCTTTTCTTGTTTTTATCCACACTTCAAAATAATCTGCGATTCGCATCAACAACTTTATGCATGTTTAACAACCAAGCTATTATACTTTTAATCGGTATCATTTAACTGATAAGCATTTTGTATGGGAATGCGGAATTGTTAACTTTATTTTACCAGCCTTAATGGCGACATATACCCAAAATGTTTGGTTTTGGGCATATCTATGGCTATGGTTCAATTCTCAATCTGTGAAAAAGTGCAACGAAAATGTTTTTACTTTTTCAATAATTTGAAACCAAACTTCAAAAATGTTCATAATATGAATAATTTTGTTTCACATTCTCATTTGCAAGTGTATGTTTTTAGTTAGTTTTAAGTGAGAGTGAAAAACACACGGCTGGACTCATTTAAGTCCCTTTTGCCTCATTACTTACAGATGCACCACTAACGGCTAAGTGATTTTTTTTCTCGATTTTGCACAGTGACAAACTACGTACACCTTTGTTCTTCTAGGTGATATCGTTTTATAAACTTTGACAACAAGCTACAAGCTACTTTCTAACCGACATTTTTTCAATTACCAGTAGTCCTTCTAAAACTTTTGTGTGGATGCTGCACACCAACTCGTAGCTTATGTACTGAAAGGTCGCACTTTTTATGGTGAGTCAGTGTTCCCAGACTTTGAAGACTGTTTTCCCTTTTTTTTTATGATCAAACGCATTAATTTTTCCCCAATTCGATAAAAAAAAATCCCTATCGTTTCTGTAATCCAAAGATTATACTTTTGTGGACCGCATGCAGTTCTCAAAAGTCGTATTTTTTTTTCAATCTGAAATAGAAGATAGGCCCAGGTTCTTCGAAAATATAATTTTTCTTCCTTCTTTTCAGAACAGTTCACCGAACTTAACAGTTCTACTCAGATTAATGATGAATGAATTTGGCAAAAGCGAATTTTGTAAACTGTCTTTCAGATGTTACTTCCAAAATCTATTTACTATTTTGATGATTTATCTATATTTCCAATATTTGCAAACAGTAATATTAACTCACGATCCAGGAGCACACCCTGTCAAAATAAAGCAGTCCCTTGTTTGTTACTTGAAAATTCTTTCATCTTCATGAATCGAATCATCTTTCTTCGCACTACCACTTGGGCACAGCCATTACGCATTTTTAGAGACCCACATTGCAAATATCTGCTCGTAGCAGTAGATCTCCATCTTTTCTTCATAGGAGACCTATTTGTAGATAGATACGGTTGTATAACATTTTCGTTGCCATTTTCTTTATTTTTCTTGTTTTTTTTTTTTTTTCTTCTTATTTTTATTTTGTGGTGCTCTGTTGGTCGTCGATTTGTTGGTTAGTCCGTCGTTCAGTCGACTGGTCGATTACATTTAAGTTGTTACTTGCTTCGATTTCATCGTCGATGTCGACGTTGGTTTTTTGTTGTTTTGTTGTTTTTCTTCTTGCGTTTCTCTAAGCTACGAGACTCTATTTTCTTGTGTATGCAGTGTAGGTTCACATTCTCATTACAGGTCATTCAACTTGGAGATTTATTTTTTATTTTTATTTTTTGCCAATGATTGGCTTAAGGTATTTTCGCAACTACTTGCAATTATAGGCAACAGAAACACCAAACCATATGGCAAATGTTTCTGTGACTGTATGTGCCTTAATCCATTTAATTTCCACATAGGTATATCTCCTACGAATCACTTATTGGCTGAATAGTTAACAACATTTTTGCACGACCTGAGATTTGGGTGAAACTTTTTTTTTTTTCGTTTGATTGTTGTTGTTTAAGTCTTCTGTAATAATTTGCAAAGGCTGACCTTTGCAAAGTGAAAGTTTTTATTTTATCTTGTGGCCATTAGCATTGAATTATTGAAGATGAAAATAAATTTCAACTCAATCACTTTCAACTATTTTTTTTTTCAATTGATTTCTGATGTGGGTTTTTGATACTTTTTTGTTTAAGTACTCGAAGGACGGGTTATACGAGTGAAATTCACGACGTTGTAGAGTTGGGGTAAATTGAAGTCTTTACAGCAAACTGGTTTTGGCCACAATGCAATTTCAAGGAGTCGGAATGCATTCAACTGCAATGGGAATTAATATTTGTAGTTAAGGGACATGCTAAGTTATCGATGGAAATTTGTTATATTTATTAAGGCATTTATTTAATTAACTCAAGAATCTCCTGAGATTCATATTCAAGTCTGGGTGGTTCTTCATCAGTTACTATAAGGACGAACTAGATGATCTGGATACAACGGAGCTTTAAGGATTCACGACCTACCTACCTACTACATAATTAATTAATGGCGATATAAAAACGCAGTGCGATACTAAATTATCACATTTAGTACCCAGATTAGATTTAATGCATTCACAATGGCGACATTTTTCATGTAAAATTACCCAACTTCTATGGAAAGTTTTAAA
The DNA here is from genome assembly GCA_946477585.1 of Cheilosia urbana. Taxonomy (NCBI): domain Eukaryota; kingdom Metazoa; phylum Arthropoda; class Insecta; order Diptera; family Syrphidae; genus Cheilosia; species Cheilosia urbana. The sequence goes on along the minus strand of OX297854.1, from coordinate 7,445,708 downwards.
ACGTTATTTCTGTTCTTCTGTAGTATTGTTAGAATTTTTGCATAAAAGTATCGCTTGTGTGTTTTTTTTTTACTTATTCATGAGAAATTACCACAATTTTCTCGCCAACATACTTTAGCTCTTTCAAACTGTTTTTATGTTGCGGAATTCCTCGATTCCGTCTCCAGATTCACTTTAAAGTCAGGTGTCCCACATTGGCCATCAACAAAATCACTGTAAGAAAAAGGAGGAGTATTAACGGGTTCAGTAAAATAAATGACTAACTGGGATTCATATTATAGATCCGTCAAAGTCTATACAAACAAAGAAGTATCTAAGAAATCCAAGTAGAAGCCCTGTAGACCCTTTTGGCAAAACATGATATTCTTCGTTGGCCTCACTCAAAGAAATATCAACTCAACTTATTCAAATATGCCATCCATCTCACTACAATAATAACCGAAGGATGTTTTACGAGTTTCCAGATGGGTTCCAAGCTACTACCTATATTCACCTAAATATTCGTTGTTTAATTGCCCAAATAAACAACTTCTTGCCTGTATGAGAGCTATAATTTCGCGCAGGGTAGTAGTCTTGAACCTTTATAGGCAGATAATCTGGATAGTTGTCCAAGGTAAGGCAGGAACATTTATTAAAAAAAAAAAAAAAAAGTAGAGCTCGACTTTAACCCTTATTTCGACGCAATTAATTCGCGAGATATAAGACTCCAGCTGAACTTCAAAAATATTCTGGTTCAGCCTGCCAGGCCAGAAACAATCTTGACGAGTATAAATGGATTTGGGCTACATTCACTTGAGAGAAGTTGAAGTGTTTTTACGTAGTCAAGGCGACAATCGTATTTATGTAGGTTCGACAGATCCATGAATTACGGACGTAGTCTAGATCTTGTCACATTCAAGTCATACCCACTAAAACCACCTCTCTCAAAACCATAAGGCAAAACATCACGGAGCAAGCTTAATTTATATTGAAAACTCCAAGGGCTTTGGCAACTTTGCATTCACATCCACCGTGATTAAATTTCAGAAGAATGGACTCGAATTCCAGATAATTTCCTTTGCCTGTCGCATAGCATACACGCGCACAATGAGTTCAAGCATCTCTGGTCTCTTTTTCTCTTCGTTGTCATGCATTGTGCAATATTTTTAGTCCGCATGTAGTGGCTATAGGTACATGTATACGGCAACGACGACAACGTCGTCAACCAAAAATACAACAAATGGCAGGAGCCTGAAACGAATATAAGCAATATTAGTAGTTGGAGTGCATGTAGTAAGAACACATGCCTGCTGCAAACATACACAAATCCTGATATAGCAATAACCGATGACTAACACTGAAAGGCTAGAGGGAGGTTGGGTAGCAACAAAAAAGAAAAAGTTGTGATACGTTTGAGGGTACCGGGAAAAACGAACCCCCACCACCACCACCAACAACCCCGATGGGCTCGTCATTGGAGTCAAGCAGTGCCATTGAAGTGGCGCCCGCACAATTCCCATCCTACTGCATTTGAAGTTGTGTGTAACAATTTTTTTTTTATGTTGTCCTATATGACGGAATACCGTAAAACGCATGTGTAAGCTTACGAAACATTCATTCCCAAGAGTTTGGCAAGCATTAGGTAGTACCATGGCGAGAGAGCCTAATTTTCTGCCTAAAAGATGACGCAAATTTTGAGATGGGCAGTTTTTGTTGTTCTATTACAAATTCATTTTGTTATTATCCTGTCGTAGATGAGCGTAAAATATGTACATACCAAAAATAGACTCGGCAACACACATAGCTAACAGCAACAGTGAAGAGTAAGTACACACGGACAGCGGTTAGTGTGTGTTGTATCCTTTCTTTACCGTTGAAACACCAAATCTTGCGCGTAGCACTGCGTCCTTCACTCCTCCCTCTTTGCAATACCACTCGTCCTTTCGTTAATTTCAATCAATGTTGAGTGGGAAAATATTCGTCTCTACATGTAAAAGTCCAAAGTTCGCCCAGAGGAAGCAGGATCAGTGGTTAGGTTGTAATCGCACTGGATGAAAGAGGAGGTGACTCGCAAGAAATGGCTTTTGACTGTCAAGTCGAATTATATATTTGATATTTATATGTGCGGAGGCAAAAGTACATAAACCTGAAATGAAACGCAAACAAACACACGCCAATAGCGCTCGACGGATATCCTTGAGTTATAATATATATATGTAACAATAGACAACAACAAAACAAATCAAAAAAAAAAAAAAGAGTAGAATTCCACCCTCGGAATTTTACCTTCACTTTAGTACTTATACACACTTTGACTCTCTCATTGCTATTTGTTTGACTTGATTCAAATTTACTTTCTGTTTAGCTTACAAGTTAACTGGTTAAATGACAAGGAGTTGGTGAGGTGATTCTAATCGCACAACATGGCGGCCCAAGGTTGTCCTGCTACCTGGAGGGGTAACACTTTCACATGCTTGTAATAGAATTTTAATTGCAACTACTTATGGGGGAACTTTGGCATTTTTTAATTTCCCTAGAATTCTTTGAGAATTGTTGACTGGGAAGGCATTTTTTAAAAAGGTAGATACTGTTTCACGTCTAGTTACTGGTAACGTTTATTTTACCCTCTGCGTTCCATGGTATTGCATATACAAACATTTTTCTATATTTTTTTTTAACTGCATTTAGGTAGTTTAAAGGTTTCTCATATAATGTGAAGATCTTACGATAATTTCTTTACCTCGTTTTTACCTCATTTTACTCCCTCAAATAAACTATATAACAGAAGTTGAACCTTAAGCGCAAAAACCTTGAACCTTAACGATAAATTCATGAGAGGTATTTTTACAGATATTTGTAAGCTAACTTAGGAACCCTTTTTCAAAATAGACAAGCTAAATTTGGGTTGACTTATAAAACCTTTTTACCTTAATCTACAACAAGAGCAACAATGTTAAGCATACTAGGTCAAATAGTTATCGAACGAACACCAAATTATCCCTTGAACTGTTCGCAGCTAAATAAACAGTAAAAATACCAGAACACCACTCCGCCAATTTGTCATCAGTTAAAAACCCTCTCAAAATCCAATCACAAAGACACACCTAAGCCTTCCTTCCAGCATCTCCTATGGCTACAATTTTGGAACTCAGAGTGCGCCAACAACATTTTGCAAAAAAGATTTTCTTTCTCTCTCTCTCTCTATCTCTCCGTGGTAGATGTTTCGCGAAGTTTTCTCGTGTACTCGGAAAAAGTGAATAAAAACAAAAATCCACGGTATGCACACGCACACATTCAGAGGCGAGTACAACATTCCCGATACCAGTTCACATCCTGGAGTGCTCTGTTCGCCTATTACTTGCTCTGCATACAAAACCTTCGTGGAAAATCGCGGCAACACGGCGGTTTGGAGATTGGGTGTTGCTGGGTGGTCGAAGGACTCTTCAATGCATAGGTCGTCCTTTTCATCACGTTCGCTCACTTGTGTCTTGTAGATGCGTCTATGTGTTTGTGTAAACCTTAACCATTTAAACCGAAACCCAATACAGAAAGTTGTCATTCGTTTTTTTTTTCACTGTGCTGTTTTCAACTTATTTATTTTATGCTGTTCTTCTCTTTTTGAAAGCTATAGATGGTTGGTATAATTTTTTTTTTTTACTTGGAATGAGGGGGTTATTGTGGGAGTTTCCCACAAGAAAGAAACATAAATAATGTCCTTGTATTTTTTAAAGTTTCTACGTTGCAAAGATGAGTGAGCGCACTTGGTCCCTGTATGGGTATTGTGTGTATTATTCATTTCGCTGCACCTTCGGATCCTTGATAAAAAAAAGCAACAATGCTTAACAGATTATTTCCCTTTTTTTTGTTCACCCATTCGAGGTTGACACATAGTGGTGATATATCCTTCGACCCTACTCTTAGTTTTCTGTTTGTTTGGGAGTTTTTGTCTTTTTTTTTTTTTTTTTTTTTAAGATTTATGTAGGAAATATTATTATATATTAGTTTGTTTTATTGAACTTGTGTGTTCTTATCTTTAAGAAGAAGCAAAATTGAAGGATCTTTCGAAGTAGGAGCGTAAGAAACTGTAGAGTTATGTAAGAAAAATGTCTGCTTGTAGGCGGAATTGAAAATTGGTAGTCAATTTAGTTCGTAGTGCTTGATATAATATTACTGAGCTAGGGGGTTTCACGTTCAACGCCCGGACGAACAAAAATTACATCTTCAGTTTTCCCATTCAATCGATTGGATTTTTGATAAAATTGTAGGTCCGTTTGATTCGACCCAAAAATAACAACTCAACCAGAAGTTAGGCTAGGTTTCGGGACGGGCTTGCAATCTCCTACAGTTGGTCAAATATAAACCACTCGGTTCAAAAGCATACAAACTAAGATTTTATGTTTGTTTTATAAGAATGCTTCTTTTTTTTAAATTTAACTCTGATCAGGATAGGAATTTCAACATATCCTGGCACATAGAAACCATCAATAAATATTGTTAAGATATTCTTAAATACAATACTAAATAAAATGGTATAGTAACGATCCTGTTCACGGCTTTGATGTATGTCATTTGACTGTTCCTCAGGGTAGTTCCTTGTTTTCATGACGATTCTACTCTATTACTTTGGATGCATCTGTAAGCCACTGTCCCATACTTTGCTCTAACTCTGCTTTTGGGATTCGCATAATTTGTCAAATTTTTCAATTTATTTATTTTATTGGTGTGTCCATTAAGATCATATCTTTTATGGTATCTGGAACTTTAGAAAAGAATTAATATAAATTCAAATTAAAGTGACTTAAAACTAAATTTGTCCACCTACTTTTTGTAAATTAACGTTCTAACTGTAATAGGATAGGATAGGATTAAGTCGGCTTAGGCAAATATGATTGAAACTCTTCTTAAGTTCAGGCAAAGGATTGAATCAGACATTTCCTCAAGTTGAATTATGATCAATCTGTAAGTCTAATATTTGACCACGCACTTTGAGGAGTTAAGGCCCTGTATCGTAAATTCTAGACTCATGATGGAATGGCAAGCGGAACTCATGGACAATCAAAAATGATAACAAGCCAGCAATCAGCTGTCAAATTTATTGTCGCTGGGAAAAATATTGCCAGTTCGAAAAACTAACCTCAAATATCTTTTGACGTACTTTGTAGTTGACCTTTTTTTTTTTTTTTTTATTACTGCCCTTTGTGGTAGATGTTGTAAACTTTTCAAGGTTTATTGATAAATTTTGTTTTGAAAATTGCTCACTAAGGGTGATAATGATTTCTGTACGTTTCACTTCCAATTGCTTTGGGTATGTTTATCGGTTCGTACATGCATTGGCCGGTCTCCAACGTATTAGTTCAAATGTCATGTCGCACAGTTAGAACCGCAACTCTCGGTCTTAAATCGCTAAAAATGGATACCATCGATGAGGAAAAATAGGGTACATTATGCTTTTATTTAATAAAAAATAAAAATAAAATAAAAAAAGTTCAAAAGTTGATTTTGTGCCTCTGGGATTTATGTTCTGCTTATCACCCGTTAAAGAGCCACATCGACGGTTCATTGTTAGTTTTTGCTGATGAAAACGTGATCTGAAATCCCGTTCTCAGTGTAATTAGCTTACTGAGAGGCAACATAATTGTATTTCCGGTTTCAGTTAGTAATTATTTCATGCTACGCAAATTTAAGTGGCTACGTCGTTGTAAAAGCTGTCAGAGAAATTAAAACAAAATGTGATTTAAGATTTTGGGACATAGATTAGCAATTGCGTACAATTGTACGAAACCAATCTTAAAGCCCCCAAGAGCTACAGCAGCAACCTGCAGGTAGAACATCAAATGACTTTTGGAGCTTTTTCGGTGCGGAAATTAAATATGTTTCAGCCGTCGTCGAGGGAAAAGCCCGCTCTCCCTACTGTGAACCTTTATTTTTGTTTGTTTGTTCTGCTTCTATGTGCTTTCTCTTATCTGGTGCTGGTGCAACTACGCTATGCACTATCTATACACCAGCGTTTACTGTTCGCCTCTCAACTCACGACTGATGGCTACACTATATGAAAATCTGAAATTGCCTTTGCCGTTTCCTCCAAATAATAAATGCTGTGGAGCTGCTCACTGCTGGTGGTAGGTCGTTCATCGTCTCCACCTCATCCTCTGCAACCTCATCTCCACTCATCTACAACCACCGTGGCCTACACCCCCTCACGGCAGCCCCATCCCTAGCAAAAGTTCGCCATCTCCTGCTCCTATGCTGTGTTGTGTTGATTCCATCGTCGTTGTCGTCATTCGACGTTTAGTTGGTCGTCGCCGTCGTTTGTCGCTGTCGTTGGCGAAGGTTGGTGGTAGAGTTGGGTGGCTGACTGACTGACTGGGATTTTGGTTTAAGGGCTGGGTATAGGAAGAGGCGGCAGGCTACTGATTCTCCGGTGTAGATAGATGGCCTGTGTGATGGCACACAGCATAACATAGCATAGCATCATTCAGTTCTGGGTTGATCTCACATTGGATTCGGTTAAGGTTTTGTGTTGTATACTCTCCGAAACCAAACCAAATGAGAATCAAAAGAAAAAAAACACCATACCTACACCCGAGCTGCAAAAAAAAAAAGAAATATTCAAGCAGTAGGAACAGCACACAGCTCACAGAAAATAAAAGGAACCGAAGTATAATAGTGTATTCCCATGAAATGTACTCATCAGTACATAACATACATTTAGTACAAGTAGCGCCGCCGGAAGTGACGGTTTTGTTCGCCTCTCATTCTGTGTGTGACAAGCAAACTCTATATCCCCACGATAAAAATAAAGTTCAACCAGTTGGAAGACTTTTTGGTTTGAAATGGATTTTCTCTCCTTTTTTCCATCGAATATTTATTTATTTCGAATTAAACAAATTATGAACAGCAATTGTTTGTGTGAGTCTCCAGATTGGAGATTTGTATGAGAATTACGAGAGAAAAAAACAAAAACACACTTTAGATACTACGAATACATTTGTGTGTACGTTCGGTTTGTGGAAAGTTTTCGCTTTGTTTGGCTTTATTTTTCTGTTGTTTTTTCTTTTTAAGTGCTAACTATATAAACGCTTTCAGTCAGTGTGAGAATTTATTAGATTACTCAATGCTTATTGTTTGGTATATAATATACTTTGTGTAGAAAAAAAAAATATGTATTTATATAGCTAGCAGAAGAAAAGAATTCATATATGTACCCTGGGCTGCGATATCAGAGGTGACATTCATTCTTCTCTTCCTCCTCCTACTGCTCGTTCTTCTCTTTTGTCATTTTGTTTTATATTTATATTTTATTATTCTAGCTGTATCGGTATGCAACGCATCGCAATATATAATATTGTAATTTTGTGTACTTAAATGTAATTAATTAATTATGTGAGTACAGAGATAGCAGGCAGACCCTGAGACCCTGAGAGGGTGAAGGTGCATTTGGGCGGCACACGCGGACAAGATAGCGCAGCAAAAAAAAAAAAAAAAAACACAGAATATCTGCTGCTTTTTCGCTTTTTGTATCTATTTGCAACCAAAGGGATGAAAGCAGAAGTTTTTCATTTTTCTTTATTATTATAAAGGTGGGTGGTTGCTTGGTTGGTTATGATGGGTGACTCTTTTGAGTATATGTACGACTTATACATTTACCGTAAGGAGGAGATGATGGAGCTGCAAGAAGGACGGGCGTGTTTGCTTTTCTTTTTGGAGTACCTACAACGATTCGTGTTTTTGAAAAATCAATAATATTATTTTGTATCCGCTTCTGTTATTGTTTGTGCTCTTTCATATTTACACGTTTAAGGGTCTGCCACCATGTTAAGCATGTTTGTCTAGTTGGATAATGCAATGAGAGTACCTATATGTATAACAGTACAAGTTTGGTCATTGGATAACGTGGCAGTAAAAGTTTTAAATTGACGGAGCTTACCGTTTCTTGATGATGAAAGATTCAAGTTCAGATGATGTAATCAAAAATTAGCTTTCATGAAAATGCATGAAAAAAAAATCGTGACCTTTTGTCTGAAGAAACTCAAGAACATTTATAATATTTGTGAGATTTGTTTTTTTTTTCGTTTTAATTTTAAAAGTTGATTCATAAAATCTGCTGGATTATTCTCGTGATTTTTGTTGTATAAACGATTATTAATGTAGTCATTATCAAACTTTGCTTTTTTTTTTATTTATAAATAAATAGAAATAAACACACACTTACCTACGGGACAAATGTGTGTAAAATATTTTCAAAAGAATTGATTTTTGTTCGCCGCCTTTCGAGGTGAATTTCGAAAATTTTCAAAATCATGAAATTACATTTTTGGGGATTTGGAGAACTTTAAGATTTAATGATATATTTTTTGAAAACAATTTTTTTCGTAGAAAATGCCTTTTTATTGAGTTGTAGGTTTTGAAAATATCTATTGATCGCAATTCTACCAGAGTAAATACAGTACACGAAATATCTCAGTCAACGAGTAACTTTGGTTTGGTATTAGGCTCTTTTAAGTCTTAGAGAAAACAGGCTACTATTTGAAGCTCATAGATATCCGTTTTTGGTGTTTTACCTACAGTCCGGGGTAGACCTGACCTCCATCAACCAATAAGCCTCTCTAGTTCATGCGATTTTTAACTTTGCCTCCAGTAGCACACTTACCCCTATGGACCTAACTACTGGGCCCATATTTGCCTAACAAGGCTCAGTAAAAATGAAAGGATACTGGCGCTCTTGAACTTATAACTATCTCCAAGCTTGTTCGTTATTGGATCTTATGCCACCCAACCCGCAATTTAGCAGTACATTTTCGACGGTTAGGCGCAAGCTGTTGGTGGAAGATCGGGCATTGTTGTTTTTAGGGTTTACTGTGTTTTTTTTTCTTCTTCTCTAGCTCAGTAATTACTACATTCTGGTCACACTATTGGCATCTAATATTTCGATTTGAACCTATTATTTGCTCAAAGAACGTTTGTTTTTGGACATTATGCGACTGCCAAGGCCATTTGGCAGTACATTTTCTACCGTTCGGAGCTCTTTTCCACATGTAGCTTTAATATGTGCTTTATCTCTCATACGATCTTAAAATGTTTTTTTTTTTTTTGAATTGCTGAATTATTCATTAGTAAAACTGCTCGGTTTTGAATGATGTGAAGTATTGTAGCGCCTACTATCATATGAGCATGATGGCATTAGTCAAACTCATAATGAAGATTAAAATTAAACTCGGAGCTAGGATTTTTGATGTGAAACATCTATTGGCGCGACTTGGGAGTAAAATCGATCCGAATAAGACGGAATTTCCGGTGTGACGGCGGAAATTAGTCTGTCGCCATCACTACGCCGCCGCTCTAGACTCCTAAACCACTCAACCGATTTCAAATAAGATTTGTGGGTGTGTATGGGTAGTTGCAGCTTGAAATATTGGATAGTTTTGGACCTGATAGGTCGCTCTGTTGTCGATCTCCGAAACTACTCAACTGATTTCAATTAAATTTTGTGGATGTATATAATTGGTTGCAGTTGGAAAGGTACGATAGTCTTCAATTCTTTCAACTTAATTCTTAAAGTGTATACTTATATGGGCAAGACCAGCGTGGGACTGAACTGATAAAGTTAGGTCTTACACAAACACTACACTACTGAATCAGTTTTGATCAAACTAAATCTTAATGTAAACAAAAACTCTAAAAATAGAAAACGTTGGATTGGATTGCGTTATGAAAATAAAAATTCGTTTTTAAATGAATGAATACACTTACCTACTGTACTGTATTGAGATTGTAATATTATAAAGATTTAGTTTTCAAATTAAATTTAACATCCACATTTAGCGAGAAAAGGTACACATCTGGTGTGTGGTCACAAGCACACTTTTTGTTTTTTTTTTCATTGCTAAGAAAAATATGAGAACTTTTTTAAATTTTAGAAATAAGTTGCTCCACGCTAGCGTTTGACATGATTTTAGTTCGAACTTTTACTAAGAGCTGGAGAGGTATTTCGCGTGTTGTTGTTCTTTGTAACAGGCGTCGGCCCCTTAAACAAACAAAGGCTTGAAGGTAGGCTTTACTCTACCACTATAATAAAAAGGGATATCTGCTTGGTAATCAAATGGATCGGAATTCGAGTCAGAGAACGAATAAAACAATAGCTTGACCAATTGTTCCGGCTATGTAGTTTTAAAAGAAATACAATCTTCTCATTTGGTAATCAAAAGCCGCAATTATTTCAGCTCAAAATTATTTAGCAAAATACTCCCGTTGTATTAATATGTAGTAGATTAGATACCTAGATAATGGAAAATTAGATTAAACAAAAACCGAGGAATTAAATCCACCTATAGTAACCTATAATTTGCTTTGATTATACAAATACACAATACACATACCTACGAGGCTACGACTTGCTGTATTTGATTCGTCGACACTTTGCGGTGTTATATGATTCTAATTTGTGTACCCACTTTAGTCTCACATTTGACTTCAAGTAGTCACTATTTCACTGCCTGAAAAGACTTGCAGTAAATGTCAGTATTTACTATTCCATTAATCAAATTAAAAAAGAAAACAATTTGGCATCTTTATTGTTCAATAAAAAAAATTATGTGTAAACCGCAACATTATAATTGCTATCTAAAAGTAAAACCACCTCCCCTTGTTTAAATCCGACACAATTCAAAGAGAACTCGCGCAAAACTCAAAAGAGAACATCCTGCAAAGAGAGCTCTAGAAAAACGAATCGAAGAAAAATGTTCCACCATAAATGTAGAAGAAAATTCCGTGCATACCTATCCAACGAGCAGAAACTAAAATCAGAAAAAGTATGGCGGCTATTTGCCATGAACGCCTGTTACATTGGCGGCGTTGAGATTGCTGTGTTGCTTGCTTTTCATTTTCCTTCTGCTCAGGTCTGCCTGCGCTGTGTCATTCATTGTTCAAGCAAGCAGATTTTTTTTTTTTTAATTTTCCTTTGAAAATGATTTTCTATAATTGGCTCAGCTGCATTTGCTGCTCGCCAAGCATTTTCCTCGAACATCGAATTTTGCCTTCTGCAGATAGATCAAAAATAAAGTACTCTCTCTTTCTCTGTTACTCCCTCCTGTCAGAGACGGGAAAAACTACCGCCAAACTACTGCCCACACAGAAATAGAGTTGCAGTTGGTTACCGTACCGAACTGAGTATATTCTGCTGTTCCTCTGCATGGTGCGCGCTGAAACGCTGTGAATGAATTCGAGCAGCTGATATGGTTGTGTTGTGATCCCCGGTGTGTTGTATAATGTAGAAGCGAGTGTGCCATTCTGCTTGGTCATCGAACTACTATCGAACTTGTTTGTTGCTCTTGTATCTGTCAGATTCAAATACACAACACCACACCAGACACCACCACTCAGTGTGACCAATTTAGCATATTTCCTGCTAAATTTAGCAGGACTATTTTATTTTTAGGTTTTTTTTTTTTTTGTTTTTTTTTTTTTCAAATCATGCAAGTATTTATTTTAGCGGCATTTTGGCTTAGCCAAATTATGAATCAAAATAATGAAATACAGTCAAAGCAGGTGAACCTTAATGTGAACATTGAACAAGCCATTCAAATTCTCATTTGAGTGTGAACACAGCCATTCAACAAATTCAGCAAGTTTAGAATTGCAATCGACAAAGTTGTGTTTGGAACAATTTTATTTAACGTTATCATAGTGAAATATATATCTCTTTTATTTTTTTTTTGTGACAAACTGCAATTTTGTTAATTTTTTGGATCTTTGATTTCAAATAACGAATTGGTCACACTGCCACCACTTGACTTCACACTTTGTTTTGTTTTGAATGAAGCACGAGTGAAGAGAGACAACATAACAAACTGCAGGCAGCCATTGAGCGAGAGGTTGAAATCAAATTATAGCTTATGGGCCTTTAGCTGGGTATGGACTGATAGCCTCAGTCTTAGTAGAGGGCGCCACTCCAAGAGAGAAAACTGTTCGTACCGTGCTCGTGGTTGTTGGTTCTAGATTCTGTTTCGACCAGATTGTATCTGCATTTTGTGTTTGTATCTAATTGTGTGTGATTCCAATTCGAATTCCGGAGAGGTGGTATGCTTTGTGTTTTTAGAGGGCACGACTCCGCCACAGCCGCAGCTGTTTTTCGCAGCGAATCGAGAGAGAACAGACAGAAAGAGAGAGAGAGAGAGAGATAGAGAGAAATTGAGGAAAGAGGTACTGAAAAGAAAAACAGAAAGTACGATTGCACTGCAAGAAGATTGTTGTTATATCAGAATCCAAATAATAAAAAAATAAAAAACACTAGACACAGTTGGCTGGCTCTATTGAGAAGAGGTTTGTGATGATGACGAACTTTGTGTATGCGCTTTGCGCGCCCCTGCTGTTGCTGCTTTTGGTCGAGACCGACTGACTATATCACCAAATCAGACAGCAGAACAGGGAAGGAAAGGAATTCATACAATCTGCGGCCGAATGATGGCTGGCAGCCTGGTAGTAGTCGCATTCGGTACTACGACGGGTGTATTACGTATTTCGGAACTTTACTCCCGTTCGTTCGATCTGTTTGTCGGTCGGTTGGATTGGGTCGGTTTTATTTTGACCGATTAATCATTGTGCTGTTTTTTTTTTTTTTTTTTTTCGTTTGTACTCCCCATCATTTTGTCGTCGCTACGTGTGTTTACTATAGATAAAATGATAAATATACTTACGTTTATACACAGTTTAGAGAGAGGTATTATCTGTTCGCCAGCAGTTGTATACCTATAAGGTTTTTTTTTTTCTGTTGTTGTTCATTTTGATTTTGCTTTAAGTAATCCAATAACGATGATGATGTATGTTGATATGATTTTTTGTAGTGGTATTTTGTTTATTAAGCTTCTTTATGCACTGTTATAAGTAACAGGAGGGAATAAGAAAAATAGAAAGAGAAAGGATGTGATTGCAATAAAATCGATAAATGCAGTTCGTTTGTGCTTTGCGTTGGCGATTTGTTGAAATGATTAGGAGATTAACGCTAAAGAGCTTTTCTTCGAGAAGGTGTGAACAAATTTAGCAATTAATGGAATATTGTAAACGATTCAAGATACATTCAGAAATATTTGAAAGAAATATTTGAGGTACTATTTATAGATGGGTCGGGTGGTTAGGTGAAAATGAATGGATAATCATAGAAATGATCTAAGTTACTAAGTGTTTATTTACTTGCTTGTGCATTCCCATTCTCTAAACTGACTGGCACATAAAACTATGTGCATGTCTTTTTCCTATTTGTAGAGGAAGCTTCTATGCCGAAGATATAGGTACATCGAGTTTTGGGAGAACTGCGTCTGCTTAATACATGAAACATGGCACATACCTACCTAAATAATGTGTTGAAAAAAACTGTTTTGTTGATCGAAACATGTATAAAAAATACCTGGCTTGTGTCAAGGAAAGAAACTCAAGCGTAATGCTTGATATATCACAATGTGATAACTGTGTAGGTGTTTTTGTTTTTATACACACCTACAAGTTTATGGGTTTTATATAAAGCAAAGAAGTGGGTGGTCTGAGTATTTTAAGCCTATGTACATAACAGACTTGAAATTTAAATTATCCCAACAATAACCTTTATAAAGCTACCTATAGTCCCATAATCGCATTCCTATTAATACATAGATAATAAATTTTGCTAATTCCGACAGATAACATTCAACTGAGGTTTATCAGTTATTGGAAGCCAATATGTTGTAATCTAATCAGATTTCGTCGAATGAAGTTCGACTGCTGTAAAATAATTGGGCGATACTAAAAATAATCCCTTTTGTGGTCATTGTGGGTTTGAGCACAATGACGAAACTTCTCACATGGAATTGGCTATCGTTGGGCGCCATTTTTTGCATACAGCCTACAACTTAAACGAACGAAGTCTTAAAAATAAATCAAATTAGTTGGGGCTTTAAATTACACAATCATATAACGAAATGTCAGACGCAATATTGTCTAAATTGAGTGACTTAACGTTATTCGTTATTTCTAGCTTTAAGATTGTATTAGGGAACCTGTTTGGTACATACTTACACCTGGTTTTGCGCCTACAGCCCGGGGTGGACTGTACGCCCTCAACCATCAACTAGCACTATATTTGCAACATAGCATTGGAAAAAATAAACCAATCTTGGTTTAATAAATTATAGGTATATCAGTGCATATGTTTTTTTTTACGACTTACGTTGGGCGCCATTTTGATAGTAAACCTACTTATCAGAATTTTAATGAAGTCAGAATCCCTCGTTATCTTTTTGCAGTGAAACAGGAAAGGTTTTTAAAAAAAACTAGACTTAAACAAATTGATAAATATGAATCTACATCGGGGGAAACTTCCTTAAACCATTTTAAAACAATATGCCACAAGAAATCTTGTTTGGATTAAACAAAAAAAAATCTATGCATTATCCGTTCTTTGATAATAGAGATCAGAAAACTAGGCCTTTCGTTGGGCGCCATTTACTATTTATTAAATTTCCTCTTATAAAAATAAATAAAAAGGTGACGAACAGGGTAAAAGATTGAGAACTCCCAAATAATTTATTTAGGCGGCACTACATTGCGTGTTATTGGGAATCAACTCGAGTTAAGGCGGTCTTTGGCTTACTCCAAATCCTTGGAGGTCACATTTCAAATTATGATTTAACCCAAGAGGTTCGTATAGGGCCGTGGGCCTAGCATTCCACAGCACTCAAGTCCCGAACCACTGATTCCTGTTGGGAACTAGTAGCTCATATTATTAGTGTATTCTGATGATTGTTTGCTATAAATAGCCTAGGTATTTAACGTTTTTTTTTTTGTTGGCCTAGTGCAATGTCGGTCGTCCGGTTTTTCGTTAATTGGTCTACCCCAAAGTACATCAAAGCGAATGGGACCTGAAAATGTTATTTTCCAAGCATCTTGTTATATCCTCAACCACTTTTGATGAGTCGATCAAGATCCGTAGCATTATTCAGATCCGGTTATTAAGGTATTGCACAGAGTCTCCTTACCTGATCGGCAGAGGTCCTTACTTCAAAATAGCCTTCTTAGCTGACAGAAACAGCAAATGGACAATACGTTGTCCATCGTTTTGATTCAGCTTAAGTGTCGTTTTTCAATCCAATCCAACAGCATAGCAAAGATCGATTTTAAAATCGTTGCGTCCTACCGTTGGGCGCCACTTCGTTAAATGTTGCACAGTATTGCTAAATGCATGCGGCATTCAGGAAAGTAATCAACCTTCGTTAAGTTTTAACTCCTTGCTGAAGCCTTCAAGGCAAGCCACTTGGTGAAGAAGATACACCAATTCCTATTAAGAAAACATACTTGTGTTGTGTCCCCTCGGTCCAAAGTTGGATTGGATTGATTCACCAACATGAATGCAAATTTGTTTCTCCGAAGAACACTTTATATATACACACAAAGCAACAATCATATTAAACTTTTATGTTTGCTGCTATCCGAAACGGTGAAGTAGTGTGCAGGGTGGAGTAGGCTGGAAAAAAAGTATATCTAAGGAATTTGAAATTGATTTTTTTTTTCTTGTTTCTGTTCTCTCTTCTTCACCGCCGGCCGTTGCCATATACACCGTGTTGTCGTCCCTCATCATTGAGTGCTTATGCTTAACGCTCGTGTTACACCAGTGTAGTGTTTTTCGTTGTTATTCTCCCTTTTGTTATTATTTTCTCAATTTTTGACCTCGAAATTTATTTATTTCGTTTTTTCTAAATGGATTATCACTAGTATTGTTGTCGTCGTCACCGTCGTCGTATGATTATATTTACCTAAGTTTTTTTTGGTTTTTTTTTTTTTTTTTTATTGTAGGTATCCAATAGATACGAAGTTCTTGTGCAATTTTCAAAAACTATTGCTAGATAAAAATTGTTCTTTCAAATTGTGAAGAACAATGAAAAAAAGAAAAAAACAAGGATAATCTAAAAGAGTGTGTGTAATAGTTTTCCTCTCACATTGTGTATACCTGGTAATAAATCAGGAATAGCGAGCGGAAAAAGTATATGAAGAAACAGTAGAAAAAAAAAAATATAAACAAAGTTGTGAAAAGTAGTTGTACTTTATATTCGCGTATCTACATCTCGTCAAACGTACTTTTTGCGTTATTCTGTGTGTCATCTGGTGTTTTCTTCCTTTCTCCGTGCACACGGTTATTCGCCAACAATCGGTTTTCATCGGTGTGTCTTCATCTTTACTACTTTTGTGGTCTTGTATTCGTTAATGGAAAATGTAGCGGCAGCTGGATAATAATGAGCGCATGCTATTTATATGTGAGTGAATGTAATTTAAAAAAAAAAAAAAAACAGAATTTCTAAATAAAACTAAATTGAGAGGAATATGATGAAGGCGCTTATTGCCATGCCTCGCTTTATGTATACATATCTAACAGCAATAGATACATCTACCCAATACCTAATGAAAAAGGAATTTACATGTGAGCAGTGTTGATTTTTCTTCAGAGATTATTTTCGAGTAGGTTTTCAGTGTTCCCATTCCCTTCTCATGCGCTGTGTCTCGCTCCTTTCCCCCTGCCTTTGCTGCGCCCATGCCCATATGCTGCTGCTGCGGCTGGTTAAAGATACATACATATATTAGAGTAGTATAGTAGTTGGCTGGCAACTGGCAAGTATTGGTTGTTGAAATTGGAATTGGTGCGGTCTTGTTTTTGTTCATATTCCTCATCATTTCCGCTTATTATTCTCTCGCTGCTCGCTCTTTTGAACTAACACATAATACTCCCGTTGTCGTGTCTCGTGTCTCGTGTGGTGTACGTACTGACGGTGCTTGCAGTTTTGTGTAATTTTTGTCACTATATTAACTACCACGACGTTCGTGGAAACGGACAACCAACCGGTCAGAGAAAAACCGACAAAAAGCCAAGAAAATATCACAAGTAAAGTGTACGCTAACCGCACGGGCATTACAAAAAAACAAAAAACAAATTGAATTGTAAAATCATTGTCGTCAATGGTGCACTCGGCAACAACAACAACAACGAATTAGAGAGGAGAAAAACGAAGAAGCAGAAGAATAGGGAGGGAAACGGTGCACGGGAATCCCGGGGAACACGGTGCACTAGTAGATCAGAAGTAGTGCGCACGAATCTGTCGTCGTCGGTTTTACGATTTTATTTGAAATAAATAATTTTTCCTTTTATCTACTTCCACTGCTCGCAAATCGACTTAAATTTGTTTCGTTTTTGAATTGTTGTTCTTTTTGTTACTCGTTCTTGTGCGATTGTTTATAAATTTTGTGTCTGTTGTACTTGCCCACAGTTTTATGTGCGTTCTTCTTGATTTTATTATTTATATATAATTTGTATGTACATATTTACACATTCATTCATTTTGGGCTATAACTGTGTGCGTTCAGAGTCGGTCTTCTGACGTGTTTTGTTGCATTTTGCTTTCTAATTTTTTTTGTCTTCATTCGCTGATTTTTTTGTGTTTTTTTTTTTTAACTGATTTTCTTGTTGATTTATTATTTTAGTACGGCGCTGTGTGTGTACACTAAAGCAACCAGCGATAGTTATATTTTCCGAAAAGAAGCTAATTTTTGTAATACTTACTATTAAATTAGTAGTTCATCGTGGTGCAAAAGATACATCATAAATGATTTTTATATACCTACGCGATGAAGTATTGTACACATAATTAGATTTGCACAATCAGTGTCAGATACATCAAATGTTATACATAAGTGATTTCGAAGAGGTATAATATTACCCACATAAAAAAGTGTAACGTTCACATAAAATGTCTTTTCTCGTGCTTTTTGAATTGTGATAAAAAAAAAATAGTGCAACCAAACGAAAAACAAAAATAAAAGCAACCAACATAGCTATAACATTGCCTTTGGATTTATTTGCTGTCATGCAAAATTGGCAGCAGCAATCCCAGCAACAATTCGATATTGTTCATAGTGGCCGTCACCAGCAGCATCTTCATCATCAGCATAACAGCAACAGTAACAACAATAACAACAATGGGATTTATTATTTATTTTATAAAGATTTCTATGTGAGTGCAAAAAAAAACCATATGCAACTTTTATTCGTCAACAAAATGTGCCTCACCCTCTTACCACCCTCTTACCACCTAGTTACCTATCGTACAGTCAGAAGAACATTTTCCTGCTCTTGATAACCAGATCTGTTATTATAAAACGAAATTCATTTACATTGGAAGGCCCATTATCAATATTAAAATACCGACTTCTACAAATTTGCAAAGGAAACTTAATTTAATCAAGCTTTTTGAATATTTTATATGCTGTTCTATATCTAGTAACGAAAGAAATATTATCATAGTTAATTCGATTTCAAGGTTAAATTGAATGTCTTATTTGACGATTTCTTTATTGCTGCGATATTTTGTGTATTTTCTGTAGCTATTTATACATATGCATAGCTTCGTTTGCTTAAAAGAGACCATAGGATAGGTCTGCTATTGCCATTTCGTTGTGAAGTGTTTTGCAAGTAATTTTCCAGTGGGGTGCAGCTCCATATACTTGTGCGTTAATGTAACCTCAATTAGAAGGGAACCTCTATCTACTGCGAAGACTGTCCTTCAACCGACCGAACATGTTGGATCTCAATGCGTGTCTGCTGTCTGGTCTTTGAACTCTTCTGTTAGGTAGGGCGAATTTGTCGACGGGACAATATAACCTTGCACGCGTCACACTCAGATCAATCAAGATCTATCTTTTTCTACGCTAGCGGGGGAATTGTTGACTCAAAAAGAGAAATCCACTGGATTCTTACGACTTAAAAGACTCAGAGTCTATAAATAAATGCATTATTGAGCCCCGCATTTTAGGCCTAACAGGCTGATCATGAAATGCCATTGTTGCACTTTTAAATTAGTACAAGCGGGTTTATGACTTGGACACCATCCAAGAGTTTGTATATCAGCCTCTCGAAACAGCTTGTAAGTATAAGTCCTGGCAAACAAAATTTGAAGGATCCTTATGCATATATTCGTGACTACTCATCTGCTCTGTAGCATTCATTTCTGCATAGTCTAATTTTCTTAGTATGAGACTCAATGGTTAGTGGCTGGACTACTTGAGCGAGCGATTGCAGGTTCGAACCACGGAAAAAAAAATCACAAAACTCAAATAATCTTCCGCAAAACTGAGGTGAGCTCTTCGAAGATCTAGCTAATTCCGATTATCTACCCGACTTTCGCTTATCTACTACCGGTAATATTTTCTAAAATGAGGCAGTCTTCAAATGAAGAGTTTAGAAGCTGTACAGTTTCCACAATTGTAATGAAATTTTTCAAAAATAAAAAAAAAGCTCATCCAAACGGTTTCGTTAAGATTTCAATATACATATTTCGAAAATAATTCATGATGCGCTATAATCCGGAGGATTGTCGACCGCTGATGGTTACTGTATCAAATAAAAATGCTGCATTTACTTTTTACAACATCAGTTCCAAAAATGTATTCATTTACAAGGTGCTTTGACATTTTTGTTTTTGAATGTTGCGTCGCAGAATTATTTTCGCGTACCTATACATCTCTACGACGCACCGCGTATCACGGTTATAATCGATTAAATTTCGCATTTTGTATTTAAAAATGTCACACAACCGTCAACAAAAAACAAAAGCGAAGAGAAATCAAATACATTTCTCACTTGTATTCCCTGGTGCGTTGTACGGTTAGAGGGATAATGAAATTCTTAACTTAACGAAACACCATCACCATGGATGCCCCTTCCGTGGCCGATTCATTTATTGCTGGAGCTGCTGGTAGCTCTGCCTCTGCTCGTGTTTGCGATTGATAAAAGATGGCGATATTTATATGTACATGTGGTGAAGAATGAGAAAACGAATAACAAAAAAAAAAAAACCTTCAAAAGCAGCCATGGTAAGCAAACAAGCAAAAAGTGCGAAAAAAAAAGAAATATATATATAAATAAAGTGTACTCTCTTCATAAAGTAAATCGATAAAAAGAGCTTAACGGTCGCCGCGACGGACAACGTCGAATTTTATACGACAACGATGATAGTAGGTCTTTTGTCGTTGTTGTTTTAGCTGATGATGGTGTAAAAGGCTACACCAAGAGAAGGAAGTGTGGATTTGATGGGGACAAGCAAGCAATTGCAAAACGGAGAAGAGTTGACGAAAAGGCGTAGTTGTAGAGTTGGATAGACTCTATTATACGGGGTTATTATATGTGTGTATGTACACAACTAGGTGCATATAGCGCCGGGGATGAGTGGGGCGCATTGTTGGCGCAGTGCGGAAAATACATTTTCAATCACACACTGTTACCTACAAAAATATGCCATCGTCGTCGTCTTCATACGCCATCTCCATCGTGATCGTTCACCATTTTCCACGTCCGCGATATTTTGTGTATCTTTTGTTATACTTAAGGCAAGCCAACACAGAAGATTTAAAAACAAAAAACAAACGGAAAAACTAATCTTTAGAGGCTTACTTTAGTATTGCTCTATCTCGCTGTATTTGTCATCTTTGGGAAATAACTAATTTTATTGACTTCAAGAATTTATAGAATGTCATTTACCAAAATCCATTAAAAATTGCGTTAAATGTAGTACGCTTTTTTTGCACTTGTTAAAAGTTAAAAAAAAATCAAGAAATCTGAACCTGTTGCGCCAGTTATTTAATTTGTTTTCAACATTGTTATTCGGCTTAATGTGCAAACGTTTATCTTGATTGTTAATACTGATCACATTGAATTTACATTTCACTTACTCTATTTTTACCGGTTGGTACCTTAAACAAAACCAAATTGGAAAACCTTTCTAACCTCGTATACATAGTACGGGAAAACTGGATGTATGATTAGATATCTGACGTATCACCTCGTTAAAGTTTTCTCGCCCTAACTGGTCATAATTAAAACCAGCAGCAATGCGAAAGAGTCTAGAAGTTGTCGATGTACTCGTACCTACGCATTCTAAAACTTGAAAATCCATTAGACATTCTTAAGAGCTCTCCATGACTATATCGTTTACCCTTTTTTTTTTATATATATATATAAAGGTGCACTACCATCAGTGGAACAAAAAAAAATAATAAATTGCTAATAAGCGAAATTGACAAACAAGTGTTTTTAATATCAGTACAATGACAAAGTTCATTCATTACTTTCTATGCAAAACAAAGTTACTTTACTCTGCGAACTGTGAGTTGGTAAACAACATGTTTGTATTCGTTTAAAACTAGTCTCCTACACATACCAATGTGTATTATTCAAATCTTGTCAAAGGTTGATTTAAAACAACTCGAATTTCATGATCAAATTAAACAATAAAGCATGCATACGAGCAAGTACAGTAAGAGCTAAACGACTCTTTTCTTTTCCGAAAACTGCAACACATGATGCGAAATGGAAAGCTTGAATTACTTTGTTTAAAAGTTAAAACATTGACAAACTGGGTATCGCCTTATTTGTGAACGGGCAGTTCGCAACAATATTTGTTTTCCTTTTTTCAAAAGGACCTGATTCCGTGGTGACTGATGTGATGATTCGGCTTTGAAAAGACACCGGCTCCCTTGCAATACTTAAGAAACAGATATACTCTGAGTATTGGGCAGGTTTCATGGTTGTATATTCAAAGATCGGGCACTATTTGATTGAGCTTCGTTCGTTTGTAAAAAAGGAAAGATTGTTTGATAGTACAGCATTATATTTTTTATATTGCGATGGTAGTACCAAACAATATGCACCCAACAATTTGTAACAACTCTGTTCTTTGCATTTGACCCAAATTTTGAAAATGCTGTAAATAAAGGGTCTTTCCTTAAGGATGACAACTCCTTTTTTCTTTTTTTTTTATTAAAATTCAAACTAGATACCTACTTGACATATCTCAAAAAAAAAAAAAAAAAAAAAAAAAAAAAAAAAAAAAAAAAAAAAAAAAATAAATAAATAATTGGCTTAAGCTACTATCAAAACATTTATGAATGGAATTCGACTTCGTTCATATGTCCACCACGGGAACGACCACTGTGATACGTTGAACCCAATTGTCAATGACTCGGACCCACATTTCGACCAATTAGGCCGCTATTTCTCGTTCAATATTGCCTTTGAGCTCCTCTAACGTCGCCGGCTTCTTGTCATAGACCATTGATTTAATGTAATCCCATAAAAAAGAGGCGTTAAATAAATGTCTCGGCAGCTAATAGTCGTGTCCGTTTCTTAAGATAACACGTTCATCCGAACTGAGACTTCAATAACGCGATTGTTGCACCCGATGCGATGTGTGGCCCTGTCTTGTTGGAACCACATATACCTAACTGATGACCAATTCATGCAGTTGCTAAAAGAAATAACGTTCCAACATCTCTCTGTAGCGAATACCATTTACCTTAACGTGACGGTAATTTTCATCGACGAAAAAAGACGGCCCAGTGACGCCACTGGCATGAAAATCGCACCAAACTGATACTTTGCGGATGAAGTGCTGTTTCGTGAAGCATATGAGGGTTCCCATCTGTCCAGTAACGCATATTTTGCTTATTGACGAAGCCGTTTAATAAAAAATGCGCTTGGAGCTTCGGTAGTAAAATTTGTATTACCTATTAGTAAACATTGTTCCTTCGTGTACTTCTCCATGATGAAAATGTTGATTTTACTGAATATTTTGACATTGACAGTTCGGTAATCGGCTTAAGGGTGCGTTCACACTGAAAGTTGTCAAGTCGCTAAAAAAAGACCTTTTATAAGTGAAACAGTCAGTAGTTTGTGCAGGTACCTAGTGTTTATGGGTACAGTTCCTTGTGTTGAAATCTATTAGCTGAATTTGAAGACTCCCCACTTGAATTTTTGTGAAGTTTTGATCTTGTAAGTCGAAAACGATTTCTCTGCAATTTTTTTTCTTCAATTTACTCAGTATTCGTACACTTCAGCATTGTTTCCCATCGCAGGTTTTATTGTTTATTCATTTTGCGTTCTGACCTTTTTACTTACTTTACTCTAAATAGCCAAGTGCTGACTCTTATTAATATTCTTAATGTCGAACAGCGCTTTGCAATGAATGTACCCTATGATCGTTGAAACCACAAATACGGCAATTTTTTCCCCTTTTTCCTAAAATAGAGGACAATCTTAGAAAGAAACGGATAAAAGGCAGACTTAAGGAGACAAAAAGTGAACTTTTTAAATGAGTTTTCAAAACTAATCTCTGAATCATTTCCTAAATGCGTAGATATTTCGTGGGCACTAGCATTCAACCCTCCAACAAAAATAGATATACGTCACATCCTTAACCCGTGTACACAGGGCATTATCCTTTTGTTTGGTGTTTTTTTTCTGCTATCTCTTTCGAACCCATGACACGTATGACCAATTATTTGCTTACATCTCATAAATTATGTGTGTTATAAAATGCGCAGCAAAAAAGTGAGTAGTTGACGATGGTTTTTCTTTCATAGATAACAACACACTATGTATGTATTACCTATGTTAAACGAAACTAGTTTTTTCCCTGTGTTCGTATTGCCTCGCAACCGAGAGGATACGTGCATATGGATTCGATTTCAGTACATAGAGATGTATCTATTATGTCGTCGCTTTTGTATAAATAGCTCATAAGATATGGGAAAGACGCAAAATCTTCGGAAATGCAATCTGAACTACGTACGTGTATTGTTTTTGGGGTTAGGTATGTCATATAATTAATTTTCAATTCATACAACAATCAATCAAAATTACAATTACCTAAGACACAATCCAGATGTTTCTGTTTGTCATATAGGTAGGAAATTGCGTATTATGCAACTTTTTCGCAACATCTACCCTAAGTCGGTGTCTTTTGTTTCTTCAGAAATTAATTTTTTATTCGATTTCGTTGTTTCACCCAGTGCTTGGGTTATTTGGTTCTGTTTGTTCGTCTTTGTATACATACGTTCTTACATTTGTTTCGGTTAAAATGATATCGATGTCGTTTCGTATCGTTGTTAGGAGTGTTTTTCTACTTTCGGTGGCCCTCTCTAGATTCTATTTACGTAAACAAAAAATTAAACGATATGAATGACGGAGACAGAATCTCGGTGGTGTTGTCAGGAAAAAAATATTTTCTTTTTTCACATTTTAGATGACGTTTGGTACGAGTACAGCAAGAAAGCAAAATGTAGTTACCTATTTACTCATCTTTGGCAGTTTGCAAATGATACAAATGTAATAATAAAAGTAAATGTCTTTTTGTCAGTATTTTACACTTTATTAAGACAAAATAGGGCTGAAAGCAAATTACAAAGTGTCCTTGACTTAGATCAATAAGTGAGATTTGTTTGTTCATCATCAGATTCTCTTGCCATCAATAATTGGACACGAATATTGGAATATCTGCTCAAGTTTTATCCATTGTCCGTTTACCTAAACGAGTTTTCCAAAATAAGCAGAGCACTAAACAGAGCTAGAGCATTTACCGTATACTCTCAACCAAGCGTCTTTAGAGCGTTCTGTTTTTTTTTTTTTTTTTTTTGTAATTGATTTCCTGCACTTAACACATAAAGCAAACCTATTAGAATACACCTTTCTGAACAATATTGCTTACATTTTTTTAGTTTGCTACCTTTTTTCGATCTACTACTTTTCGTTCAATTTTTTTTCCCCTAATTCACGTCCCTGATTCATATGGTTAGTTGTCAAAATATGTAGTGACGATATTTTTACATAAACCTCTCAGTCAATTTATTTTTAGCTCATAGAGGGCGCTCTGAACGCAAAATGGAACACAAATTCAGATTTCTAATATTCCGAAAAACATATTTTTATTTTGACAGTTCAAGTTCTGCTCTGAACTAAAGAAAAAATGTTTTAACGACCGTTGTTTTTGTTTTTAGTTTTTCAATCATGATTTATTTGTAGTAAATGTGCACGGAAATGGGATCTTTTATTCGTATAGATCAAGAACTAATCGTTCTGTCATTATGAATGACTTATTGATTTGACAAATATATAGGATAGGTATATATTTAACAGTGTTCGATGAATAATTTGACGCGTGAATTAATATATTTCCTCACAGGGGAATAGAAGAAGAAGCTTAGATATCCAAAAACGAGGCCAACATCATCTTGAAAAAGTAAAATACATGCCAAAAATGACGTTTCAATATGACTGGCCAAAAACTTTTCAAATTGACAGATTTTCATTGCACATCTGGCAATACCATGCACAATAACAACGACATATTGTTACCCATTGTCCTTTTTAAGAATTGATTATTTTTCCGTCGCTTCTACCCACCATTAGGTATTTTATTTAGGTACGTGTGTCTACTCAAGTCCCCCCTCATTTTATTCAGGATGATTTCATAGCCATCTAACTGCTGGTAATGCGCCTGTTTGTTGGTTTATGTTGTTTCTATTTTTACGATGACGCAAATGTCACTCACACCCATCCAAAGTGCAATTCTTATTTGTCGTTGCCTTTGTTGCTTTGACATTCGTTGATTCTACTCCCCCGCTTCTTCCCCCTTCCCACTGTAGCCGGTTAAAGTCAGTGCCATTCTCTTTTAATTTATAGAATTTTTGGTATTGTTTAAATTGATTAAATCATTTACCAATATGGCCACGACGACATCATTGTCCGCGGATATACCTCCCATAAATACATATGTATGTAGATATATGTTTCTCTTGTTTTCTCTGTGCCTTACACATTTATTTGTCGTCTCTTCTTCATCGCCATCATCATTATTATCATCATCGTTATTATCACGGCAATTTCGAGCAGAAACCAAATCGAACGAAATATACGACACATGTTTTATCACCCATATGAGAGCTCAGTTCAGCTAAGCTAAAAGTCGAGGAGTGTGTGTATATTTAATTCGTTTACCCTCCACCGTTCATCTCCCCTTTCAACACAATACATATTTATATATAGGTACATGTATCTACAGCACAGCCATCAGCGCCACCAAGAGAAGAGGAAGACGAAGAAGAACTCCTTCTATATGTACAAGCATTTGAATATAAATTATATTGTGAACTCGCGCCTGAATAAGATACGATACCTAAACACATTTCAGAGATGTAAATGGACAACAAGGTCTAATTAAAAATGAACAAATACTGCTGCCGTAGCACTGCTCGGTTCGGTTTAGTTGAATAAAACAGCAGCACCAGTACTGTATCTCTATATATGGAAATCGTCGCTTATGATAGTCTCGCAGTAAATATGTGAAATTATTGTATATAAGCGAGTTTAGGTACACGCCACGTAGTTCAAAAGTTTAGAAATTACTTTTTTTTTTCTGTTTTGTATTAAAAGTATCTCGACTGTCGGGAATATAAATTTACTTATATGTGTATTCTCTTCGTTTGTCGATTTTCCCTCTATCTATGGTGGGTTGTATGTAGGTACCTACAGTATTTTGCGAAAAAAAAGCATAGCAAAATACGTATATTTGAGAAAAAAAAGACAATTTCCTTTGTGTTAAAGTTAATCTTATGATTTGAATATTTGTATGTACTCCACATTGAGTCATGTACAATACATATACCTACCTGACTGCGTATACATAAAGTAGGAGCTTACTTATCGCGTAGGTATATGCTGTACACTTGTTACTAGAAGCGCACCCAATAGTCATTCTCAACCACGACAATAGTACACTCTATCAGCACTATCCCATTTGAGTAATGGTTTCATGTAAATCGCAAACATCTGTTTGGTGATTTAGTGTAGCAAATGTTTACACAATGTGCCTTTGATCTGGATGATTTATACCTGTAAGGAGAAGAAATTGGGCACTGTGCGGTTAAATGCGCAAAATTCTAGAAAAATCCTCAACTAAAGATTTACAAGCGGATATCTTTTGTTCATACAATTTCGGAACCACTTTAGTTTGGATGATACTCATTGAATGTACGTCCAAAGTGATTGGACATCGTCACAGCACATTCAATACCATAGGGCCATTTTGAAAGGACTAAAATTACGGTCGGAAAGGCAGTTCTGATGATGATATCTTAAAAATATTTTAGTTTTTCAATTTTGAAAAGTGATTTTGCTTCTGAAATGAAGCCAATCGAACTAACCACTAAATGTCAGGGTACTGTTTTCTGGTCTTGTATCATATCTTCTAAATTTTAAGCAAAAGATCTTAACTTCATGGCCTTCTTAGTTCAAAGAAACAGTGATTGGCAAGAGTGAGTCTTCTCGTGATTTTGTTCGTGAAATTTTTGCGCCCATGTTATTTTTCAAGGAATTTTTAGTGTCTGTAAACAAAATAACGAAAAATACGGAATCATTTTTGAAGATAAAGAAAAGCACCGATGTAATTTCATTGAGAAAAAAAAAAAATTCCCCATTTCAGAAAATTCCAATTTCGGTTGCTGATCCTAATGCACCTCATCACTAAACACGATTTTCTGTAAAAACTACCAATCATTGGCAGATTAGATCTTGCACCCTTCCCTATCAGTGTCATAATGTATATATGTTTCTTTTTTCTGTTGACAGATTTGGCAGGAAGTTTTAGCTAAATCTTCAAAAAAATCAAAAGGCTTTTCATGCATTTTGAAGGTTCTTAAATCTCTCATTTATTATAAATCAGCGCTGACATAATGCACAAAATACTTGCAATATCGAACGCACCTACTATGCCCCTTAGCACAAATGAACAGAAAAACAAATTGCTCACAACTGAAAATTTGGGTTTTTCCTAAATTTATCTTGACTTTTTTCCTTTTATTTAATGACGTTAAACAATTGCTACAAAGTCAAAGTACATAATGTATATTCGGGAGAGAGAGTAAGTTGTTAGACAGTACCATAGTCGTTTGTGAGAAAGTTTGACAGCTTGCGTCAAAGTTGTCAGAAATGTCAAAATAAATCTCTTTCTTTCAACGCAAATACCAAAAGCGATTTGTAGTGTTTTTTTTTTTTTGTTAAATCGCGTTGGTGGAAATACTGTATTAAGCAGTTCGTATTTGATGTCGACTTTTCTCCGCTGTCTTCATCTTTCAACTGTCTGTGTATTTTTGAGTTATTTTTTGGTCTTGCTAGTGTTTTTGGAATCCCAATTTGTTTCTAATTTTCGGTCGATACTTTATTTACTGTCTTGTTTAATTGCGTTTAATAATTATGCACTGGTAATTTTTTGATGTTTATGTGAGTGTCAAAAAGAAGATAACACACAAAGTCCAAAATTGTTTTCTTAAATTTTGCACAAGGTAATAGCCAGTTAAATTCCAAAATCAGAGAATGTTAAAAAAAAATTAGCCAACGGAAAAAATCCGCTGAATTTTATTTTTAATGAGTGCGTTCAGCGTAGTGCTTGATACATATTTTTTGTTGTTTCTTTTTTTGTCGATTTACTACACAACTACATGATTTGATTTAGTTATGTAAGATGTAATCTTTCGCTTAATCGCGATGACTGCAGGATGAATCACAAAGATTGTTTTGACTTGTGAGTAATGAACATGTTAAGTACTTCTTTCTAGATTTATGAAATGACTCGTCTCCGTGTCAGTGGTGAGACGATCCAATGAATAAGCATATTTCCTGTTGATTTGTCATGTTTTCGTGATTTATGGAATTATATTTAGCGACGTTTTCTCAACTTGAATATTTAAATCGGTACCTTACGTAAAAACATATCAGTCATATATTTATATAAAATTGTACAAAAACAGAAGCAAGAGAAGACAATCCCATCCTTTCTGACTTAAATTATTTGCATACGGCGTTAGAGAATTATGTCCTGTTCTCAAAAAATTAATAAATCTTCGCGCAACAAGTCCACATTGGATACAATAATTCATTGTTATAAATTTTGGAGGCGATTGGAAGGATCCTACAATTTTATACCGAATTTGAACTGCAGAATTCAAAATTTCTCTAAGGATCTACCGGCAGTTAAACTCTGAATCGGCCTTCGGACATTTGTTGGAGATGGCGCAGTTGAAAAAAAATACCTAAATGAGCGTCATTTGAAGATTTCGCTTGAACCCGTTCGTTGAAAAATACAAACCAAACCATGTACGTGCAACAAACTGCATTGGAATGGACGGAACAAATCAAGCATATCATTGATTTTGGCCATACATATAGCTCATAATTTTGCACCATACAAAGTAGCTTAGCGACAACAAACAATAGCAGGTAGCAACTAGGCGCGCGCGCCCTAAAAGTTATTTGAGAAGCAGTACAAAACTACATCTGCCTATATCATATGCCTGCACTATAGGCTTTCTTAAGAATTAATCAAACAAAATGTATCAAGGGTATACGACGTATACACGCATATACAGTGAACCAGGTACGAGCAATCCAGGTGCATCACATCGAAAGAACTGCGAGGCAGGATATCTGCATGAATGCACGAATTTCAATTCAACCCAGGAGTAGGAGCAAAAGCAACCTTGCCCGGGTGAGAGATGTGTATTTGGTGCTGCACTCACATTCGATGAATGATAACAAAATATGTGTTCTGTTCGACGACTCCGCAGTCCGCATTTAACATTCTAAGTCCCGAATAAAGCTCGTTTTCCTAAGGGAGGAAGTGTGCTGTGCTGTGCTGCACATGCACCAGCAACATCGGGACCAAAAGAAGTACACGGGAATAAGAGAGGCCCTCAGATAAATTTATCCGTACTACACCATCCACGGAAGCTTTTTAGCTATCCTTAGTTTTGTAACTGGGTGTAGAGGCTTTGATGAAGGGGGGGATGAAATGGGGATCTGCTGCGTTCCTTTTTTTTTTTTTGCTGGCCTGCCGTCTTTCTGTCATACTCTCATCTCGCTGCAACTCAATGTACTGTACTTATGTTTATTTTTGGTATTTCGTATAGTAAAAGGCAATATCGTACCACTAACAACGACAAATACAGATTGTGGAAAGAAATAAGTGTATCTATATGCCGGCACATGATGAAGATACCCGTACTATACACGACTCCCAACTGCAGTTGGAAGTAGGAAAGCATATCTCGTATATATATACATATATACGGAGAGCAAACAAGATGAGAAAATTTTCGCTCGATGTTGCCAAGTTCCATTTTTTTTTTTTTTTGCTTTTTGCTGTTGCTTTGCTTTGTTCGCTTTTGTGCGTATGCTTGGAATTTTATTAAAGTCCTTTTTTGGTAATGATTATCGCTGCAACGAGAAACAAAAGAGGTTTCATTGCGGCGGCGACGACGACGCAGTAGAAACGGGAAAATGTAATACCTACATTGGGACAATTATCTCATTTCACAAATACTTTTATTATGTACTTGTTCATATACTTACCGTAGTACACGAAATGGTCAAGGCAGTGGATTTAACAAGTACCAAGAGGTTCCATTGCAAGGCCTACCTGCGGATATTTTATATTTAGTCGCATATGAAGTGAACTTCAAAACAAAAATGCATTTGATTGTATAAGTATGTCTAATTATCATTTTTTTCAACGCATAATACAGCGTCGTGTGACTTTTAGCCATTTTGTATTCAAGGCTTTTAATATGTCAAATATGGCAGCAAGTGAACATATGGCAAGCTATTCATTTGTGTACTGATAAACTTGAGCGATTTTAAAGCATGTACTTCTATGCCATTTCTGCCGGAAAGATGGCGCTGTTATATACGTCCAATGTTCCTTTTTAATTGAAAGCGAAAAGCCGAAAACTTTAAAATGTCAATTGGGCGGTCGATAATTTTAGCTGTAGAGCTCCTTAGGTGGGATATATATAGTGAACACTAATACCTAGGGGAGGACAGGGATAGGTTGTAACAGCCGGAAAAAGGTGTCAGTATAGCAATATTAAAATGTTTTTTTTGACCATAGTTACTGCAAAGTGCAGTGGGTTTTTCGTGGCAGTTTGCTGCTGAGAATGTAAAGGGTTTTTCAATAAGAGTGCTACAAAAGTTTAAATAAAACAAAAACGGTTTTGGATATCAACGAAAATCTTTATTCCTCTAAAAGTACGTTCGATGCCATTATGTATGGAACTCGATTTCTCTTGCATGGCCACCACGGGCACGCTTGCAGTTTTCAAGCATAAATCGGCCGATACTGCTGCAATTTCACGTTCGATATTTGTACGAAGTTCATCAATCGTCGCTGGCTTGTTGGCATAGACCATAGACTTGACGGATTCCCACAGGAAATAGTCTAACGGCGTCAAATCGCACGACCGAGGCAGCCAAGCGACTGGACCATTTCGTGAGATAACACGTTCTCCAAACTTGGTTTCGCTGAAGATGACTTTTCGATGAAAATCCGAATCATTTTCAAGTTGTTGCTCAGCCCGATTCACGAACATACGACGCTTCTGGTGGTCAAGCGGCTTCAGTTCTTGCGTCAATTTAATCTTGTAAGGATGTAGATCAAGATCTTTTCGCCAAATACGCCACAACGACGTCACAGAGATGCCCAACGCTTGAGAACGACGTGTGAGAGACACATTTGTGCTTTCTTCAACCGAAGCCTCAGCGGCAGCAATATTCTCGACACTACGGGCACTTCTTTGTCTCACTGGCACGGGAACATTTTGTACTGTGCCTGTGGATTCAAATTTTTCCACTAGACGCTCAATTGTTGATCTGCTAGGACGATTATGACGACCATAAATTGGACGTAATGCTCTTAACGTTGAGGCCACTGACTCCGAATTTCGCTAGTAAACTTTAATAATTTCGACTCGTTGTTGGCTCGTATATCTTTCCATTATAAAATGGCAAACCTTACTGAAGAGAAATGTCAAAAGAGCGGCAAGAAATTCGGCGTCGTTTGCTGTCCCTGTTGCTCTAATTTTGTAGCGTCCCTATTGCAAAACCCTTTATATGACTAAATTTTCTGAAAAATGATCCGACCAGCCCCGGTCTCCCCTAGTCAAAACCAAGCAGTAGGTTTATGCTTAAATAAAGTGCACGACTGGGTCGCACGAAACTTTCTCGTTCATCAAAAGTTAGGTTGAGTCAATTGGTAGTTAGGTAAAAAGTTCAGAAGTAACCGTACATCAAATGTAAGAATAGGTTAGGTAGTGTAAAATAAAATTCACTTTGTTCGATATGGCAATAGGTACATATCAAATAACAGTGTGAGTTTTTATAAGCTTTAGCTCTGAATAACAGGAAATTTTCGCAAGTTCTGGCTAGAGAGTCAATACGCTGTCCATACCGTCATACGATTTTTAGTCAAAAACTGGGTATGAAGTCATCGTAACCGCACCTACTTAAGGTTAAATATCAATTTTAGTTGAAATCGTTAGACCCGTTTTCGAACAAATCAAACTGGTATGAAAATTGTATATGCGGGAACCACCATTAATGTTGGGGTTACCTTGCAAAAAAAAAAAAAAAAACGGCCCCGAACTCCAAATTTGAGTTCCTTTGTCATCGTAATGTCAGAATTGATTAACATCTCGAGTTCGAAATTTTGTAACGGGTGATTTTTTAAGAGGTTTAGAACTTTTAAAAAAAAAAAAAAACACAAAAAATTCGAAAAAATGAATGAAATATTTATTTGAATCGATAGTTTGAACCTTGCAATTTAATGTTTAAAGATAATTTCATGCAAATGTTGTTCGCGGCTGCGTCTCAGGTAGTCCATCCGCTGAGTCCAATTTTGGCATACTCTTTCACACATATCGGCCGGTATCTCACGAATGAATGCATGGATGTTGGCTTCCAGTGCGTCAATCGAAGCGGGCTTGTCCCTATACACATTAGCCTTGACATACCCCCACAAAAAATAATCTAATGGTGTCAAATCGCACGATCTAGGCGGCCAATTGACCGGCCCGAAACGTGAAATTAACTTTTCACCAAACTCGCCTCGCAATTGCGCCATTGTTTCGCGTGCTGTGTGGCATGTGGCACCGTCTTGTTGAAACCACATATCATGCAAGTCAAGAACTTCCATTTCGGGCAAAAAAAAGTTTGTTATCATCGCTCGGTAGCGTTCACCATTGACAGTAACGCTGCGATTCGCATCATCTTTGAAGAAATATGGCCCAATAATGCCGCCGGCCCATAAACTGCACCAAACAGTGGCTTTTTCGGGATGCATTGGTAGCTGTTGCAATGCTTCTGGCTGATCTTCACTCCAAATGCGGCAATTTTGCTTATTTACGTACCCATTCAACCAAAAATGAGCCTCATCGCTGAACACAATTTTTCGATAAAAAAGCGGATCCTCGGCCAGCTTTCCAAGAGCCCATTCACCAAAAATTCGGCGTTGTGGTAGGTCGGCTGGCTTTAGTTCTTGCACAAGCTGTATCTTAAAAGGCTTTACGCACAAATCCTTCCGCAAAATTTTCCACGTAGTGCTGTAACAAAGGCCTAACTGCTGGGAACGGCGCCGAATCGACATTTCGCGGTCTTCTGTCACACTAGCTGATACGGCCGCAATATTTTCTTCACTACGCACAGTACGTAAACGTGTTGGTGGTTTAATGTCCAACAAAGTAAACTTGGTGCGAAATTTGGTCACAATCTTCCGAATAGACTGCTCAGAAGGTCGAGAATGCCGATCATAAAATGGAAGCAGCGCGCGATGAACATTTCGAACCGAGCACGAATTTTGATAGTAAAATTCAATAATTTGCAAGCGTTGTTCATTTGTAAGACGATCCATGGTTAAATTGCAAACCAAACTGAAGCTGTTTGACAGTGACACAAGGTACTTAACACACGTCAGCTGTCAAAACCAGTGTTGCCAAAACCAAACCAGCTAAAAAATCACCCGTTACAATACATATCTTTCTCTTACTACCTAATGAAGAAAGTTAAGATTTGCGCAACGGTCCGTAAAGGTACCCTAGGCCCAGCTTCTGACAACCATTCGTTTGTGTGGCTTTTTATTTTTTGGTATAACAGAAAGAAACGTACAATTTTATACAGAGTCTGAACGTTTGGATTGAAATAGGACAGTTATTATACATGATGTCTGACAGAAGTTCGCGATCGGTGGAGCAGTGGCAAACACCTTAAAAAATAGCTTACAAACAACTTTCATTCGTTTCATCCGTGACATGAAATAATTCGAGTTTCCTGTGCAAAATTGGGGATAGTTTGACGAACGCAGATGCAGCGACACAATCCCTCGTCGAACTGGAGAAGCGTGTTGCTGGTCTAATATTCTGTCTTAGTTGCAGCTGGCCGCCTTTATAGTTACCTACACATTTCGCATGTCAATCGCACTATTTCCACTCCCAAGTCGCAACGACAAACTAATTGCTCTAAACAAGAGTTGCCTCTCAGTTATGGTGCTGCTGCTGCTGCTGCTCGCTCCAGGAATTGCCTTCAATTGTACGCTTGATTAATACCATTTAAACGTGTGTATTTGTGGATAATCCTATTTTATCTAGTTTTCGGATAAGGCATACCTTTTGCCTCTCTGTGACATACGCCGACCTTATTTGGACTGTGTGCGCCCTCACAAATTTCAATTCGGTGGTTGCCAGGGATATTTGTGTATGTTGTACATATATGTGGCTGTCATGTCCTCCGCTACATTATATGAAAGTATATTTGTGGCAGTGATACACATATGCTCTCGACATCCCGGGGAACGGGCCAGGATTGTTGTTTCAGCCAAATTTAAATAAGTTGAGGCCCCGGATGGCATTATATTGGCTTATCCTTCATTTGAACATCGAAATTCAGATATTGATTTGCCATTTATGCCCCAGAGAGAAGGAGCCAGTGATAGAGCGCACGAAAAGGAGATGAACTGGTATGATAGTGGGTTGGTTTGGTGGCGGTGATGTTTCGAAAAAAAAAAAAGGTGGAATTTCAGAGAAGACGGTACGAAACACACACACATACACAGCTCGAAGGACACGAGGAATCCTTTAGCGCTCTGCTTTGCTATGTTATTATAAATTAATATTCTCCAACGCAAATATTACACGCCCAAGTGGTTGCCGACGATTCAAGGATGAAGGTAATTGCTGCCTGAAGAGGAGGAGGAGGCATATGATGCGGGAAGCGGGAGTTTGAACGAAGAGAGAGAGCGTGTGGTTAGGTGAACATGGTTGCATTATTTCGTTTCAATTAATTGTATCTACTGGTGGTGCTGCTGTTGCTAGTATATCCTTTCTGTTGTATATATATCGGGGAACCGATTTTCTCTTCTCGGGACCGCCATCCCGCATTTCGGTCCACATTTCTATACCACTTAGATGATTGAGCTTAGTTTTTGTTGTTGGTGTGTGGTGCTTCATCGAATGTGTGGATAGTATAGTTGCGAAGGGGGTTCGGGCCGTGGGGAAATGAAATCTGAGAATAGTCTGTGCATGGACACATGAATCCTCGCTGTTTCTCGACGTTTTGTGTATGATACGAACACGTTTTATCCTTTGTGCATATTTGTTCTGCCCTTGTCCCTCTGCAAGCGTCGCGTCATCGGTCGCTGCTACTTCGCTGGTCTGTCTATCTTTGTATTGGTAGTGGAAGTGTTGGTGGTGAATTTTATTAGATTTTTCCAGATATACATATTCGTGAAAATTTTCGAAAACATTCGGTTAAAGAGGAATTTTGTTGCGAAGGACATTGCAAAAGGTTCGCAAATTGTGGACGTACGTATATAATATATGTATTTGTATATATGTGCTACTGTTTATATGTATAATGTATATGAAATGAATGAAAACATTTTTTTTTTCTTTTTGTTCTTTGTCGTGGGTGTTTGAGTAGACACCGCGTGAGTTCTATTTTATCGGTTTAAAAGAAAATACACATTTTGGGTGTGGCTGAAAACTGTGGTGCGAGGTAGAAAGAGGTGAAAACATAAAGAACCACGGAGAGTGTCCCGCAGGAAGTGAATACCGTTTCGATTAATGGCAACTGAAACTTATTGATTTTTTGTTTAATCCTTTTCCGTTAAGGTATTGTTATCGAACAAAATTTATAATTAATTTTAATTTTAAATTATTTAACATAATTGTATTTGATAGCTTTTTAGAAAATGCTGAATAAATCATTTCAATCAATCAAAAACTGATGTAAAAGAATGATTTTGTTTGGAAGGCGATGGAGTTGACCTTTTCAGATAGACTTTAAATCATAGATGGCTTTCTGTACGAAGAAAATGTGTTTCTCTATCGAGAATACTCAGCTACAACCTCAAGTCTTAGCACTATCCAACTCCATCTGAAAAAAAGTCTGGGATGGATTTTTTTTATCTAGCGCGCTAGATTCAGGGTCGCCATTAAAATGGTCGCATCGCGGACTGTAGTTTCATTAGGACAGCCATAAGATAAAGCGTAGGTCCTGAGTCAGTTTTTCATAATACGGCCCAACGACGAACGTGTTTCCGAGAAGTCCACTACAAGGCGTGGTTTTTCATGTCTTAATCACGGGTAGCTCCATGTTCGCCGTCCGATTTGTATCTTCGCCAGAATACTGTTCCACAGACCATATTGGCTAAGTAATCTGTCCTTCGCCGGGGTACGAACCAACTCCGCTTGGGTAACGTGTTTAAATACCAGCATGGTCATGGTCACCCCAAAGTGTCATTAAATGTTACTTAATGTCAAAAAATGATTTCTTTGTCAATTTGTTACTGAATTGGGTAGGTACGTACATTGATGTCACCACCCAATACTGGACTTAACTCTATCAAAAATCTTCCAGACAGCTGGAGTTTTTCCCCTCGAGAAATGAACTGTTCTATTAGTAACAAGTTTAACACGACTTACAAATGATCTGCACTAAAAGACGTTAAAATGTAGATAAATCGTCAATTCTTCAATATCGATTATAATTTTGAGGGCGTACATTTATGTTCTTCCCTTCAAAATAAAAATGTGCCTTCTGTAGTACCCGATATATAAAAGAAACCAGAACCATGTGGTTTTGCTGCTTAGTGTACGAGCGATTGACAGAAGGACAGTGACAGTCTCGAATTTGTCAATCGCTCCTTCTCTTTCTTTTAATAAATTTTTATTTTAAGACGACTTTGTAAAATAAATTGATAAAAGATAGCAAACTAAATTTCCTAAACTTCCTAAACCGACCCTTGGTTTAAACTCGCTTCAAAATTTAGTTAAATTCCAACGCTACATCTAAAAATGTCCAACAAAATTCTCCCCTAACCTCTAAAGTGCGCATTTGGTTTATTATCGATCGTACTTGCACACAGAAATGCATTTGCCGTATACATACTTCTATTTCACCACATTTATGGTGTCGTGTGACAAATCGACCGAATTCTATTATTATTTGATGATTGTTCTTGTTGCTATTCGTCCTTGTTTTTCTCCTCGTCTTCTTTAAAACCAGAAGTTATTTTCGTCTCCCTTATTATCCTTTGTTAAGGGTCATGCCACCGTTCATGCAAATTATTTTGCAAGTGCTGGTAATGTAAATGGGGAGCGCCGAACGTGGTGAATTTAGTTTATTAATCCATTTGACACTGTGTGGGAAGTTGGTCGTATATGCGACAGAAACGAAAAGTGAGGATACTCGTATGTGGGCAATTTCTTTTATTTACGTACTTCGCTTTCAAAATTTCTACACCCTTTTGCCATATCCTCTCTATACATATATTCAACCGGTAACCATTTGATATATGACAAACGATATGTACCTGTGTTCAATGGTGAACAGTTGAATGCCACCACATCATCATCATCGCAACGAGCGCAAACACCCAACCACCCAACTGAGCCAACCAACCACCCACACCCACCCACCGGTGATAATGAGAAGGAGAAGGAGGAGGGAAAACTCTTTATTATTATCCTTTTATTTTGTTCATTCGCTTCATTCTTCTTGTCCTCCACACACCTACTTCTTGTTTTTTTTTTGTTTATGTTGTGCTAGAGATTGGTAGGAGGGGAGGGGGATTATGTTCGGGAAGGCTTTTTGGCCAGGCTCTAAACAAGTCCTATAGATAGACACATTTCATGCATAACAGTTGCCTTTTTTGCTAGTGGTGGTTGCGACGATGGGGCGGTTGGGTATCGTTGTTGGGAGGACATATCAGTGGTCGCTGGTGATGGCAAACTTTAAGGTTGCTGGGAAATTCTTATTTGTCGTTGATTCATTCGTTCTTAAAGCGGGTAAATGTGGATGATTTTTCTTTCTGGGGGTGGTTTTCGAAATATTTTCGTTGTGAAATATTTTTCTTTTCTTTCTTTACATAAATTTTCTTTGCGAAACGTTTTTATATATAAATACATGGATTGAAGTGAGTTTCATTTCAAATGAGTTGTATAGGGTTGAAATTACTATGCAATTAACTTGGAAATTTTCTTGTTCATTTTTATCGTTCTTAACTTTTCCAGTGACATTTTAAGGAAGAAACTAATTATTTCTGTATTTTGTTTATTCTATTTTCAGGTAAGATTTTAACTTTTAATTAGATTTGCGTAATTGTGCGAATGAGACTGAAAGAAATGTTCCGATACAATGTGAGTAGATAACTTGTTTTGTTTTTGATGTGAACTACTAGATATTTTTGCGAAGTACGGAATGGGATTCGGTCTGTGAAACTCCAGTGGAAGTGATTTTACTCGGAAAACGAGCAAAGTTCTTTTAAAAATGGAAAACAAAACTTTCTAAGTGTAATAAGAGCGCGGTAACAAATCAGAAATATTTATATTTTAGGAACTTCACTACGAACTTCCTCATTAGGCTTTTTTTATTATGCCCACATGATCTATATAGATCATTGATTTTCATGGTTTACAACAATAATACGAGATCCAACCGCTGTTGTAAACCATGAAAATCAATGATCTGTCTATATGGATCATGCGGGCATAATAAAAAACGCTTATTGTTAGCTTCATTAAATAAAAGGAGAAGATTAAAATATATATTGGTCAGGCCTGGATATACAGCACTTGTCAAGATTCTGGGGACGAATTACCACATCCGTGAGCGAGCCACACGTCACTGAATTTTGTGAATTTTACAAGTTAATTTCAGTCACGTATTACTCGATCACGGATGCGGTAATTCAACCCCTGACTTCTGGGTGACGCTGTTTTTAAGTAATGTGTTAGAAAAAAAGTCATCAAAAACTGAGAAGAAGGACAACGTTCTCTTTACAATTAAAAACTCTAAAACCTGGCGCCGAATCGCGACATCTGTGAACGAGCTAAATATAAAGTCGATTTAACATACGGATAAAACTCCGTCACGTAATGCTTGTTTACTGAGGACAAGATTCGAGCCCTGAACGAAATAAATGCTTTTCCGAACTCAACCCGATTTTACACACGAAGCAAGCAGAAAGAAAATTTCACCACGTATTGCTCGTTCACGGACAAGACGATTCGGCCTCAGGTTTGGCCACTATCTAGTTCGTATTCCAAAAACTGCAACGTAGAATTTACCCAGATAAACATAATTCTTCTTAAATTGATAAATTTCCAGTCGCTCGGGGCTCGATGTTATGTCGTGTCATGACTTTCTTAAGACAGTTCCTTGGATGAACTTCACCTTAGCTAAGGGTTCCTCTGATTCGTTGCGACTCAAAGCTGAATTAATATGATTTATACGAGCATAGCCAGAGTTATACAAAGGATTCTTTTCTAAGCTTGATTAGGTCATTGCCGCTGTATAGCCTTTAAAGTTATTCAGTGAATCTTCTTCTAAATTAAAGACTAAGACCAAATGGCATCTAAAGAATCTTTCTCTGAAAACATACCAGGAGGTTTTCATTGTTAAATGTCCGTAGAACTTATACTTCTGTGTCATACACCACAACCGGAATATTAAGGATTTTGTGAAGGGTCTTCCATTAACGACTTGACACGCCAGTATTTTGAACGTTTGCAAAATAATTCAAATTTAGGTACTACCGAAATTGCGATTCGGTGGTCGCAACATTGAGGGCGTTAACGCCAATTTTCAATCTTCAGCGATGAAACGCTTTTGGTTGCACGTCTTCGGCAATAAGCAAAATGTGCGTTACTGGAAATGTGAGAACCCTCTTGTGCTTCATGAAACAGTACTTCATCCGCAAAAAGTCACAGTTTGGGCGGTTTTCATGCCGGTGGCGTCAATGGGCCGTTTTTTTTTTCCGCCGATGAAAATGAACGTCACGGTACGGTAAATGGTATTCGCTACAGAGACATAGGTATTGAAACGTTATTTCTTTGAGCAATTGCATAAATTTGACATCAGTGATATGTGGTTCCAACAAGACGGTGCCACAAGCCGCACATCTGGTGCAACAATCGAGTTATTGAAGTCTCAATTCGATGAACGTGATCGCGAGAAACGGACCCATCGAGATCGTTTGATTTATGGTCTCTGGTCTTCTTTTTTTTTTATGAGGCTACATTAAATCATTGGTCTCTGCTAACAATGGGTCGAGTCATCGAAAATTGGGATCAACGTGTCGCCCGTTGCATACGTTCCCGTGGTGGACAAACAAAGTCGAATTCCATTCATAAATGTTTTAGTAGTAATTCAAGCCAATAACTTTTTTTTTTTATATAAATATGTATCTCAATTAGTTTGAATTTTATTTAAAAAAAAAAAGGGAAGTCGTCAAGTCCTTAACAAAAGACCCTTTATAATATCTCCTCAGATCTACAAAGGGTATTTGCTTTTGAGCTCGTAGAAACTGCGATTACCAACCGTGATTCTTCACTGAATCTCTGCGTTGATGTCATTTTCGGCAAGGTGATAGTGAAGTCCGTAGACAAAGTAGTTCCTTTGGTTATTATCAAAAAACATGTCATGTACTATCTAAAGTCTGCGCAAACTTACACGGACGGTTGAAACTTACTCCCCTGCGGTTTTTGTTCGACTTTCGCTGACTGAAGTCCGTCCGCCATTTGAGGTTTCCAAGTTAGATTCGCAGAATACCTGACAGCTGCCAGAGGCAATCGTGTAAAATCAATCTTTGTAATCTCATGCAAATAGACTCATTCACAATCGCACACTGCAACAGGAAGTTATGGTTTGCTTTAACTACATAGGCTTCACTAATCTTTATAACCTAGCAGCTAAACGTGATGAATTGAAAATACAGGCTTGAATGATATACCAACCTATTTATCAGCAGAACCCGCACCTACGCAGCCGACCAGAATATATGAATTACATCTCCTTAAATTACATGCGCATAAATCAGTTAGATTCATAAGCGTTGCATAATCATTTTGTGTCGTTAGTTAGGCTACAACCATCAGAAATACATACAAAAGGCAAGAAAAAAACAAAAAAAAATTCCAGAAAATATGGAAGAAAAAACTTTGAAAATCCAAATGCATCCCAGGAGTAGAGAGGTAGCAGCAGCAAGCGATATAATAATGGAATCCAAAAATAATATCCATTAGATACATTTGCATTTTTAACTTCTGTGTAGGTCGTGCGCTTGACGCTTGTGATATAGAGAAGAAATGAAATTCATGTAAAAATATGCCACGACTCTAAAGTAAACCAAATTGAAGAAATACTGTTTTTTTTTTTTTTTTGCTTCTATTCGGTTCGTTTATAACTTGTTCACAAACTCACCTCTTAGGTAGATAGATAGCTGGGTGTCGTTGCAGATATAGAGACCTCTATCTGTTCAGGTATACCCGTATCTTGTATGTCGTATTGTGTGTGCGGCGAGTGAATTTCAAATTTCGTGTACATTTTCACCGATTTCAAGCGAATTTCTCAGTTCGATTTGAACGATTTTGTGTGTCTTTGCACAGTTCAAGAGGTGGAGATGGTAAGTTTGAGGGAGAGCCCCACACAAGTCACAGCGGCAACAACGAGATGGCTACACAAGACTCAACTCAACTCAAACGAAACAGAAGTAGAAGAGGAGCAATGAGCGAAAAAAAGGAAAACCGCCGCAAATTTAACCATTCGTACATAGTATAGCCCCGACTTACATTATATGTATATATAGACAGCCTACTTTTATCGGTACATAGGTACATGTTCATTTGTGTCACCTAATCTATTCATGAAATATCAAAATGGCTGCGGTCTTCAGACATTATTTCCATTCCTATGTTGGTCTTCGTTTACTCATTTCATTTTTGTTACTATGTAACAACATACGAAACAAAAAATGAACATAAACATGAATTCGAATAAACATTCAGCTATCTCTTTTCACATCTAAGAGACTAAGATACATTTCTTGACTCTCAGATTTGTGCGAGACTTAATTTGTATTTTCTTGCAGGTTTTGTTTTTCATACACCTAAGACCCAACTACCTACATACATCAATTTCTTGCACATTTCCCGAGAGGATTATTTACTCTTTATTTTCGCTTATTCGTCTACTTTGTCTGTCTGTCTGTCCATGTCCAACTTGGCTGGCTTGTGATGAAGACGCTTTGTAGTGCGACGAAGCAAATAAATATGTCCGCATTTTATTCAATTGAAATCTTACATACTGTAGTAGAAACATGGCGGACTGACGCAGTCGATAATACGTGTGCTCCTGCTCCCTCGTTTTCTCCCCCACTTCCGCCCACCATAAACAGGTCACCGCAGCTATATGATATGAGAAAACTAACAAAAAAAACAAGAAAAGTGGAGAAAAAGAAGGAAAATTTTAGTCACTTATCACTCTTGCTGCACCGATTGTGAATGCTCCCTGGTGGTATGAGAATTATAATATTGATTCAGTTTCAGTCTCAATCAAACTGGCAGCACAGGGTGACCGGGGTATTTAATTCAATCGCTCTGTGGATAATCATTAAATCAGCGTCACAGCTCATTTAAAGCGAGGTCGTGTTTTATATAGTTCCGCTGTGCAAATTTTGAGATGCGATGTTGAAAGACCTACATAAATATTTACGTCTTACATTTTATCGAAACGGCATACCCATAAATAAAACATTTGAGAGAATTCAGATTTTTTTTTTTAATTTACACAACGAGTTTCCACTGATAAGACTTTACAAACAAGAAATGTAAATCTTGAGGTTAAAACCCTATTCACAATGCACTAAAAACTGAGTTTTTGCGATTGTTAAAATGTCAGTACGCTCTCAACCATATCAGTTTGACAGATGACGTTTATAATTTCATTTTAAACATTTTGTTTTGAAATTTGGACTTTCTTGTTATCTATGCACCTAAACAAAAAGTAGGAATAACCTGTTTTTATTGGATTTTATGTCAGTCACATATATAACGTAATTTGTCGTTGCTTTAATAATTGTGGAATCGTTGTTTTTCGTAAATAAACCAACATCGAATTATCAGAAGTTATTATTTTGTATACACTTAAACACTTACCCACTTATTAATAAAAAATGTACACAAGTAAGTTAGCTAGCAAACGTCAGATAGCATACAAAAATTGGACATAACTGCTGAGTAACAAGTTGATAACTTTTACACAGTGTGGGTTTACACCTACGAGGGTTAAAAGACAAAGTTTTTGGTAGTACAATTTCTAGTTTCACTGATTTAAACGTAAAACGAAACTGAGTTGGTGTTCGGTTGAACGCCTGAACGGTTCGACAAGATTTCAAAAAAAATTGTGGATAACGCTGCCTTTTCGTTTAGAAAAGGGTTAAACCCAGCTCTTACATTCTAAAATCTACTCTTAAATCGACTAGACTCATTTGGACTCGATGTTACTTGACTTTTCATACGATATTTTCCACGTTTGTCGGCTACCCCATCATTAACGTCAACAGAAATCATACGTCGCGTGACCAATCTATGCCTATAAAAACTGAAACACATCAAGTCAGACTTACTAAACCAGAATTTTGAAAGTCATCATTTGTAAGGACGACAAATTTTGACAACGCATTCCGATGGTGTTCGACATGTCAAAGTACATAAAAAAAATGATACAAATGTGCTTAGAGATGTCAAAAGAAAATTGCCTTTCGTTCACAGCACCCCAATAGTGAAGTTTCGTGCCTTTCTGTTTTCACAATCTGACAGCGGTTTTCTATGATATTTGTTTGCCGGAGTCTACTTGATACTTGATAGAATGATGCTGAAGCTATAGTGACTTTTTTCTTAGGAGCTAAACAAACTACTTTCAACTTCATGAGGTAGATCTTCTTTTAATTGAAGACTTGGAACATTTATAGGGAGCTACTCCAGTCATCGGGCCATATTTTGTCCACCCTTACTCGGACTATGCTTTGCTCTTTGCCCTACCAAATCATCACACCTGCGTATTTACAGATGTCCTCTGTTATTATTTGGTTGGTAAAGCCTTTGTTGAACATCCTTTGAATTGGGTTGTAACCTTTTTTTTACATCTCTTTAGTTTTGGTTGTTTTGATTATATCAGTG
This sequence comes from Cheilosia urbana, assembly GCA_946477585.1. NCBI lineage: Eukaryota > Metazoa > Arthropoda > Insecta > Diptera > Syrphidae > Cheilosia > Cheilosia urbana. The sequence goes on along the minus strand of OX297854.1, from coordinate 7,401,551 downwards.
ATGATCCACTTACGTTTTACGACTTTGAAGAAAATTAGCCACTTAGTTCGGACCAAACGCTCTTTGTTTGTAAAAGCTTTGCTCAGAAAAAAAAATCTCGAGGCAACCTCTTCACATCCCTGAGGGAAGGAGTGATGAGCTGGGAGGTTTGATTATATACTGTTGGCATGGGTTTTTTTCGTCCGAGCATATGACATGTTCGGAAAACACCGATTTTGTATTCATTTCATGTTCTCAAGTATATAAAGCTCTACATAGGTCTGGTGGCTTTCGCGGGGCATATATGAATTGAATAGTATATAAATAGCATCCCCTTGGAATAGCATCTCATTTTTTGCATAGTGCTTCGTGTATAGAGCTGATGTTTTCTTCTTACTCCACCTGCCCTGCAGATAAGTTTGAACGACCTACTACCTATCCATATCCACCATTCACAGGCTTGGTGGATACTGCAGCTTATTTTGTAGAAAATTGATGTGTAACGTGTAAGTCTATCTGAGATTTTTTTTTTTGCTGCAGCAACCCACGGCCTTTTTTTTTCTTTTTTTTGCGGTGGGCGGATGAAGGGATACATAAGAAGAATTTTTATTCATGGTTGCTCCACGTTGCGTTTTTTTTTTCACTCTTCGGCACTTCTCTCACTGTGAGCTTTGTAAAGCTCAAGGGAGTCAACGAGTTTAGGGTTTTGTTGGGGGAGGGATAATGCTGGTGTTGTGTTTTGTGTAGGGGGAAGCACAGCGGATGGTTTTAAAGTGATGGCAAACAAACCTGGAAACTCTACAATACCCATCACGCTGCTGCTGCGATGTCCCCGTCCCCTGCTTAACAGTGGAAATTCTCAACTCTCGAAATTAAAGAGAACATATTTTGCTATAGCGATTCTACTTCCGTTGCGCTATCATCATAGTTTTCGGGTTATCCTTGCCGTTGTGTATATGTGGGGGCAGGCTTGATTTGGAACGCGGAGGCAACGGTGGAGGTTGGAATGTTTATATGTAAAGCTTACATTTAAAGCGTTAAAGATTTTTCCAACCCAAACGTGGGATGAAATGTGTAAGTAAGAGCGAATGATGAGTAGTAGTAGGGGTGGTTTATATTTTGTAGGTACAGGAACAGGACGGAAGCGATGTAGGAAGTAGCGGGATGTTGAAGGTGGTTTGAAAATATCAGTTTCTGGTTAAAGGTTTTGCACACAAAAGCACATAATAAATAGGCATGCTGTGGATGTAGATGTAGATATTTTTTTGTTGTTTCGTTATATTGTATACAGTGCATACATATAGATTTGGTGCGTTTTCATTCCTGAAGTGGGGAGCGGGAGGTATGGTAGGGGCTGTATGTATTGATGGGTAAAGAAGAAACATCCAAACAAGAAACACAAAATGCGACTGCTGCAATATCAGACTACCTATATACAACTGAACACGTGAATGTAGGTATATGCATTACCTAGGCCCCGGCGTAGATATAGATAGATGTGATGAAATTTGCTGGAAATGGCATTCCAATTAAAAATCTATAGATGTATCTATAGATGGAATCGGGGAGCGGCTTATTTTGGCTGAACTAAAATATTGCTTTGTATTGTTTGTTCCATGAATCTTATTTTAGGCTGAAGTGCACATAGGTACCTATATCCGTGTTAGGAAAGGTGCTTTCAGTGGCTAATACATATGTATTAACTCGAATCCGTCGTTGGTTAGCTTGCTTTGCGTTTGACATGTTCGGATTTCGTAGCTAACTAAAATCCCTCAGATTTGTCAAATAATTTTGTTTCTTGCTTAATCCAAAAGTCTAGAGAAAATGGAATAAAATATTACGAACTTGTAAAAGAGGGAAGCAATTCAGTTAATAAATATAGGTAGGTATATATATTTAAGAAAAGCACCGTTGTTTGACTGACTCTCTTCTTTTTTTTAAAAGCCATAGCTAAAAGTTTCGATGACTGCTGTCACATGGTATCGCCACGGACAGATGATCTTGGTGTCTTGCTGATAACCACTTTAACCTAAGTTAACTAACCTTCCATGACTCCTTTTCGATCGTCTAAGACCTTGAGCAAAATTCAACAAGATTCCACATTCTTAAATCGAAATGTCAGTAGGTTCGCTGTGGTTACCGCCTTCAATATTAAATTGTAATTTGCAGCGTCATCTTCTACCTTATGTCAAACTTTGAGCGCTCTATCTAAAAAACAGGTCCACAATGGAATTGATATTCAGCCCTATTCTGCTATTCACGTAAATCGTAGATTCGGTTCACTATTTGATTTTGATTCCCTTTGACTCAGCCTTTCCATTTTGTTTTCCATTGGGTGAACTACATTATCCAAACCAATTTGGCATTCAAGTTAACAGGTTTTCATGTGCAAATAGTAAGAAGTTTGTATTTGCAAATTGATATTCGGGTCTATCACAGAATCCGTCGTATTCGGAATTTTGCTACGAACCCTGAAAGAACTGTTACAAAATCCGTAGTAGGGGAATTTTGAAGTTCGTAGAAAGTGGTATCACTGAATATACCACGTTCTACGAATTTCGAAAGCAGAAATTGTACCTACTCTACGACGGATTCTGTGATAGTTCTTTCGGGGTTCGTAGCAAAATTCCGAATACGACGGATTCTGTGATGGACCCGATTAATGTAATTTGATCTCTGAAATCCTTGGAATGTTGGATAAGTTATTTTGGTTAATTACCTATTTTCAATAAAACAAAAAATATAAACAAACAGGTATGGATATTCATTGCGGGAATTGTTGTTGTAAATTGGTCTCTGTTTGTTGTTCTACCCCTAAAAATGAATAATCCTTACTTACAAATTACTTACTTACTTACTTAATACAGCAATAAATTATAGTTGTTACCTACTTACATTTTATCAACCACCAATCAGACAGACGATCCATTTAACTTCAAATCCGCAACATTTGACATGCGGATCTGAACTTTATAAAATGTATGCTCATGAGAGAATACCGCGCAGTATTACCGACGTTACCGACATTAACAAGGTGAACCCAAATTTAATTCGAATGAATAGTAGAATAGTGTTCAGTAAAAATTGAACAAAAATTCACCCCGATGAATAGCAGAATAGAGCTGATTTTTTTCCTAATTTAATTACTCATAAACTGTCAAAGATTCGTAACGAATATATCGTCCCTAAGCGGGAAAGAGAAACTTATTTCTCCCCTTTCAATCTTCTATTTTTATCAGTTTATCACATGCAAAGTGACGCCTTCTTTTCTCTCCACATATCTCCCTTTCCTTGATATGAAAAATAAATTTAAAACCATATTCATCTGTCAGTTGCACAGTAGGTATGAAATCGATATACATAGACATACCTAATACGCACAGTTTTGCACCATGTTTCGCCGCTGTCACTGGTGGCTGCATCTCCTACCATACTGAACTCTGTTGGGCGGTAATGTTCCTGACAAATCCACCTCATATGCATACAGAATACCACATACCAGTACACCAACGTATTATGTGGATACGCAGCAAAGAAGCTAAAAAAAGGAAAAAAGTTAAAAAAAAAGGGCACGAAACATAAATTCACTGACAATATCATAATTAAATCTGCCATGTAGTTATGCACCCCCGTTGAACAAGCTCATTCTCATTGCGATTGCATTACAGAAAGCAATTGTTATCGAGGGCTGGGGCTGGGCGCTGGGCGCACTGGGGTGCGGTGCGGTGAGCTTCAGTTTCTGTGGTGCATGCTCTCCTCCTTCGTTTTCTTTTTTATTTTGTTTCTTCCATTGGTGGTCCGGTCATCAGTATTATTCTTCAATGTTTTTCTTCTCTTGCATTTATCTATTCGCTGTATAACTGTTTGCTTTTTTATGTATACATATATCTCTTTCCAATGATGGCGAAATAGCGGTGCAAATGGATGAAGTGAAAACAGGAAAAGATACACATATCTATAAGAGGAGACTATTGCACTTGCAAAGCTATACCTACAAGTTTTTTTTTTTTTTTTTTCATACAATTGCAAATATCCATAGTCTTGTAAGCTCACGCGCTCGCTCACCAGCCGTTATTCAAAATAAGACACTTGGACATTCTGTTTTTCTCTCCATAAAGTGTACTTTTAGCAGCCTGAAATAAGAAAGAGAAAAAAAAATGCTCCAGCAAGCGTTTAAGAACCTTCCAGTAAAAAGTGCACTGTATCAGATTGAATAAATGAAGGAAAGAGAATGCAACAATGAACTCACACACAGCAACAAAGAAAAAATGTATCCATTTTAGTTGTTTATACCTACCTACCTACGTAGAGATGTTTTCTTTTCGAGGGATATTGACTTGGAAAATGAATATCAAAAATACGCTTGAAAACATTTCCGTGAGTTACTGAGAAGTTGACCATGATGAACTGTCAATATGAATATGATTTGGTACAATTTACAAGAGCTTGAAATGTGCTTCTCAAGCGACTGATGATACAGATGTCATTGTTCTCTGGCGTTTGTAAGTTCGCCACTGATAAAAGCAAATTAATATGTACATTATTTGTTAAATTAAATAAAAAATTGTGTCCAATTAAGGCGAACTCGAGTAGAGCTTAAATAACATAAAATATAAAAGTAACCGGTGAAAAATGATCCTTACTTTTATACCTAACTTCTAGTAACAAAATTTACGTGATGTCTGTTACCTACACAAATGTTTGACAGAAATGGAAGGCTTTTACTAATTTATTCCGTATTCCAAAGCTTTTAGTCTCACATTTTTATTGGATGTTTGCAATGACATTTCTAATGGTCATTCAAAACTAACAAGTCGTAGAACTCATACCCATGACATTTAAAATAAAAATTAATCTTTTTTGACATTTAAAATGTCATCTGTTTCATTTAGATGTCATACCGAATTTATGTATCTATTTTTCTCCCGGAAATGTTATTTTTCTGTTCTTCATTGAAAAAAGAAAATGCTACGATCTGTCAATTGATTTATGATACCTACATCACAAATACATATCTGTATTCGAAGTCGTATGACTTTTTGTCTTAAGGTTTATCTGTTCTTAGATAGGTATAACCGGCTTGAACGTTGATTCGATTTGTTTTTCGTAGTCGAATTTCGACGTTTCGGTGTGCTTAATTTCACATGTGTCACTTTCAGGCGAGCTTTTTCTAATTCCTCACCTCCGAATACAGATATGTTTGTACATAAATAAGCTTCAAATCAAATCAATAATAGGCATAAAATCAAACATGCTATTGAGCCATACTAATAGAAGAAAAAATTCGAAACACCGCTAATTCCGATTTGAAAATAAATAAATTTATAACTGAAAACTTACAGACAACAACGGCACTAAAAAAGCCCTACAAATATATTTTAAATCGGCTTTCCTACACTAACAGCTGTGCAAATGATTTATAATTTGATTCTGTACATAACAATAACGGCGGTTTCCAATTGTAATGTACGAACACAGCCCCAATCCGGTTGAATAACAACAAATGCCGAAAATCAGCACACCCAAAGTTCGAAAACAGTTAGATAATCTTCATAACAAAAAAGATAAACTGTCAATATGTTCGAAAGACTGACAGATACGTACTCGTACATACAGCTAATACATTAGTAGCAGCAATCAGATTGACAATTCAATCCCCACCCCTGTCATGGCATGGTGAAATATCATGCGCTAATTTTTAATTTAAGCTGAAAACTTTTCAATCGATAACCATCGCCCCCGAGGTTGACGTACAAAACCACATTTTCACACACACTCAAAGTTGCCTACCTACAATATTTCCTTTGATAAAATTCTTCGTATTCACTTAATTACACCATTTTTCGTTGTGTCGGATGCCTTAAATATAGTACACATATCTATAGTTAGTACATAAACCCGAGAAGGGAAAACCAAACCACACCATTGTATCTAGACTAGATATTACAAAAACAATATAACCTGACTGCGATTTATCACCAGGCGCGTTTTTTTTTGTTTTTTTTTTTTTTTTTAAATCAAAAGCAGTTCATGAAGCTGTTGAGCAACACCACACAAGAACTCAACATTCTAAGCGTTCCTGCATTGCATACCAAAGCAGCACCGACCACAGACCAACCGCTCCCTATCATCACCATCGCTCTGTCATAGCACCACTGAACGAATATTCAAAGCAGAAAATAATTTAAATTAACGAAAACGCTAAATGACGTTGTAATGGAGTGGACGCGGTCGGTGCTCGGTGGTGCTTTTTGTCGGATTGTTTTTAATAATGAACAGCACCACACACATGTACAGCAAATTTTAAAGTTAAACATTTATCGCGGTATTGGGGGAGCCCGAGCAAATATCCACTGAAAAAAAAAGATTGTGCTAACGTAGCAGCTGTCATATATACCCATACCATACCTAGTGTGGACGCGCATAATAAGACCACGAGTGAAGAAACATGCTTCAAGCCTAAAGGAGAAAATTCGCGTTAAAAAAAAAACTGCTATTCATCGTCACGGGTAGTTTGTGTGTAAATGTGTGTCTTACGTTGGAGTGTCTAATTTTGGAAATCACAATCGCAAAATTATTGTCGGTTAATTACTCAGTCGCCATTCGTGAATACTCTGTAATAGTATGTGCAAACATTTCATTCTTATATTTTTTATTTTAAAAATGTTATCAGCAGTAACAATCTAAAACAAAAAAAACAAAAAAAATGTAATTGTTTTATATACAATAGTACTATAAATATTTAAAATTAAATCCATTCGAGTGTGCAAAAATAAACACAGATGTCAAGTATGTTGACATTTCTTGTTTTTTTTTTTAGTTCTTCTGTACTAAATTTAGTACAATAATACGAGGTTATATATTTGATAAGACAAAGCCCTGCCAGAAGCGGCCGGCCGGTTGACAGTAAATAAGAAAATATCGATCAAGGTTGTTATAAAGATTTTATAAACAAAACGAAATAAGGGTTTCTACGAGATTGTGTTAACCTTTTTCCTTGTTCTAAATGATTATTTTATTGAATATTTTAAAGTGGATTGTGTTTTGAATTGCAAGACAAAAATGCAGCAGACTTTGTTCCCCTCGTGTGTATATTCGTGAAGAATCAATCCAAAGTTACTGCGTTGTTGCGATGACATACGTATACCACTTGTATCACAAATGTAACTCTGAATTATTTTGTTAAGTATTGTATCAAATGCGTACCTACCCCTCCGTTTAAATGTCAACATCAACTTAGAAACGATACGGCTTTCTGCACTGTTCATTCAGTCACAAGTCAACTAGAAAATGTTCGCTGGTGGGGATTCTGGGGCGCAAGTTAAAATGCATTCCCCATCCTCAATAAAACGCACCTGACTTCTTGTATGACTTGTCAAAATCGCAATTCCAATGACATTAGAACTGCAAACTCTAGAGTGGTAGACCTAGGGTCCTATATATATAGGCCCCAACTATGTATACAAAAGTAAATAGGTATCTATAGTGGAAAGGTACATTTTAATAAATTTGACGAAAATGTACTTGAAATTCGAACTATAAACATAACAAGTCATGGGCCACTACAGAAAAAGAAAACTTATGTGTCATTGTCATTTTTTCATCGGCATCTGACCTTTTCAAAAATATAAATGCAGTTCGTAATATACACTGGAACTGTCGGAACTTCAATTATATCGGTGCATTAAGAAGTCACCTTGGTGAAATAAACAAAAGTAACATATCTACTTAACACAGGCATACGATGACTGTATAAAATATAAATACATACACTATCAACTAAAATTATTGAAAACGCTTCACTTGGCAACGCTATTGCTTGAACACATACTTCCCCTTTCCGTTACTGAACCGCAATAATCGCGAAGCCACCTACTTCGCTCCTTTTGTGCCTCCCTTACATCGTTGTGTATTGTATTTTCCTTTTAGTAATTTGTTGTTTATTCTGCTTTAATTCGCTGACAAACTATAATCGGTGGGTACCTATACCTACGCCAACAGCACAAAAAATAATTAAGTTCTTCGTGCCTAGATGTTGCTATACATATTACCTACAATTTCAAATACAAAATGAATGCGAAATATTTTTAAATTTTATTGGGCACTTGCTCAAACACGTGCATCCATGTAGAATGTATCTAATCGTATTCATTATTCTTTACTATCTACACATTTAGGTAGAGGTAATAGCAAATAAAATCAATACTGAGCAATAAAGCATTGGTAACGACGGAAACGGAAATTATGAACTTGCAAGTGAAAACAGATGTTTGACACAATCGTTTTGTCACGAATTGGGATAAAAAAAAAGACATTATTTGACAAAATGTGCAATTATTGTATTAGCTATCAGACTCTGTCGAAATTGCTCGTCAGATAGCCTGATGCTATGGGTTTGTGGTAAAATTGATTCGTGTTTTCTGACACTTAATTTCGACTTGGTCATTCGGTCATTTTGCTGTCGTTTGTGCTGATTGTACGCCAACTTTACGTGCCATTTAATCAAGTCTGTCTTAAACATGGTCATTGAGGTAATTGACCATCAGATTAAATGACATTTCCCCATTACACTGCATGACCTTATGTTGCCAGCGAGAACTGTCAGATCACAAAATGATCTTGACTAGCAGTCTAATATTGCCCTTATTTTGATCGAACCATAGGGTATGTATAGTAGGGTGTCCCTTATATCGGATAAAAAAAAATTTTTCAGAATTTTTTCACGCATACCCTTTATTTTTTTTCTTAATGCCAATACTAACTTCGATGCAAAATATTTTGCTCCTGGAATGATGCTAACCCGTGCCGACTAGACTAGCAAAGTCAACATTGAAAATCTGTACGAAAAATTAAGAAAAAATATTTTTTCACATGCAAATATTTCATTTCAATTTCAAATTTGTATTAAATAACTATACTAAACACTTGAATAAGAATAATTGGTAACAAAAAGAAATTATTGCGGATACTTCCTATTCAAAACTTCTTTCCTGCAATCAGGATATAACTTCCTGCGCTCTTTCACACAACTAAGAATATATTGTTTTTGTTCTTCTTCTGCTGAATGATTTTTGGGGGCCTGATTTTTAGTTACTTATCGACATATCCTTCTAAGAATATTGTTGAATGTTCAGTAAGAACTTAAGAATTCGGTAATTTCAATGTCTACACCGGTTTGAAAATTGTTGAAATTAGTGTCAATATTTTTCCATCCATCTCGAAACGCTTTAAAAATAGGTATGTCTGGACTTATTGTTACTGTTCGTTTCGAAGACACTTTAAAGCACGAGCTCATACATTGCCGACAACGAAAAATGAATATCTCTCTTTATAATTTCTGTTCCAAGAGAACAGGTCTAACGACATGTGTAAGATGCAGTTGTATCGTAACACATAATCTGAACTTTATCATCCAAATTTCAGTCTTTAATTGCTCTTAAAAGCTTGTTATTTACCAGAAGAATTTTCCAATTTTGGCACGGATAGAAGTTGTTTCCCATCTCCAAAAGTAATAGTAATAGTATGTAAGTCGTTCTTCCCTAGCACACCTAACATTCAAGCCAGGAAACAATTTCCCATCCCAGTGAACAGTAACGACCTCCGGAATATTATTTTGAAAATCGGTTTTAATGTTTTCTGCCCGTTCTTTTCTAATCCGTGCCCGCACGCGTTGAATCGAAGACGTATTGATTGCAAAATCTCAAAGTTAAGCCCTAGAGGTTCCCCTGTAGCCTGAAGTATATAAACAGAGACTCTTATGCTCAACTGACATCTGTCTAAGGCTGAAACTCCTCCTCCAAGGACGCTAAAGAAGAAGATGGTATTGCCGATGACATGTACTTACTACGTTTTTGTTCTTTTTCTAATCGCCTTTGTCTAAACCTATCTTCCTTTTCAGCTTGTTTTTTTTCTCAACCTCCGCTAAGCAGCCCGGTCGTCCTGACTGTCTCTAACGCTGTAAAACGACTCTTTCCTCTTCTATTTTAATTTTTAAAAGAGCTCAGCATGACCTATGTCAAATATGTTATCCAAATCGTCCTGGAAATCTGATTCTCGTCGTTTATGCAACTCCTGGGTTTTCTTTGAATTTGTTTGCAATGCTCTCCAGGCTTGATACAAACTTATAAGCTTCTTCACAGAGTTGGGTAGTGCTTTTTTAGGGATTCTTGACTTTTCCCAAAAAATAGTACACTCGCGAATAACAATAACAAGATTTTCGCTTTCGCTGACTGTCAATTTAACTTCCCGCATATTAAAAAACAAAACTTCAAGAACTTGTCGATTTGACGGTTATTTAGCACCCTTTATTTGGTGATTTACATCTCCCGTTAAGTAAATGATTTTTGTATTGCTTCTTAATTACATTGACATCATTAACTGATTAAAAAATATGTGTTTACCGTTTAAAAATTAAAAATGCAATAAAAATTTGCTTAGACATGTGCTAATTAATTTTTCAGTGTAACTTGTACTGACATGTTTCGATCCAAGTCGGCACGGGTTAACGAACTCCAAATGACCTAATATTTTTTTCGGTTGCGTTTTAGAATCAAATAAATAAAATAAGAACATATGCGTTTAAAAAAAAAAAAGTCGAAAAATAAGGGACACCCTAATGTATAGGTATTTAAAATGCGTTTTTCTGCGCTTATGATGGATATTTTTGGTTGCGTTCAAAGTAAGTGTCATCGTGACACTTGTGTTCGAGTATTTTATAAGTGAGGACCTTCCCAAAAACCATTGAGTAGAAAGTAGAAACAATAAATCGATGAAAAAGTCGATTGTGATTCTTACTCATTAAATTTTTAATAATACTATGTACCTTACCTTCATCGGTTTGAACTTGAAATAACTTGACATTAGTTTTCATACAAACGGATTGCGGCCTCTATCTGTATTATTCGTCACTTGAATCGATTCAATACTTTTCCTTGAAATACTTTTAAAATGTTTTTATTTCAAAATGCATTTTGCTTTTATATACACTAATTCTATATATTCGTAGTTATATAGGTACTTAAATTAATTTACAAAAACTAACCTCTCAGGCGATGGCGCAACAACTTGAATGTACACCCAATAACTTAGTCGTTGAAATGAAAGTTTGCAACAAAGCCAATGAAAAAAAAACTTTCTTTTCGACTTTCAACTGATTCGCTTACACACACAAAAAAAAAAAAAAACACCTCTCGGTCTAATTAAAAGTTTTCATATTTTCCTTTGATTATTTGCATGCAATGTCAATCTTGAATAATTTTTATTTATATTTCATTCATTTTATAGCTATACCTACCTAGTTAAGCGTATGAGTGTATTTTATTTTTTGAATATATATTTTAGGCTACTATTCATAAATTAAATGGTCACCTTGGCATTTAAAAGGCCATTTAATCGATTTGCTTGCTTTGTGTGTTTACTCTTTAATTTATTGTGTATTGTATAATGTCACCGAAAACACTCCTTATTTCCTATGAATACCTGCAAAAAAAAATCTCCCATAGCCTCCTCGCATGTTTCGTATTATTCATACACCAACACCAAATGACTTATTCTTTTGTCAGATTATCACTTCTGACATACTGCCTGACACTGACAATCATCATACAAATTTGTTTGTCTCATTGACCTAGCAACGAACAATATATAAAAAAAAAGTGCTGACATAATTTGAAGTGAGCTAACGTAACGTAACGTTGTTTTCTATTTTTTAGTTTCTTTTTCTACTAAAATAATAAATATTTTTTGTTTAGTTTTAAAGATAGGTGGGTAGTGGCATTTTATAAAAAGAAATACGTTCCTAGCAATTACCTATACCTACATCGTAGGTATATAAGCGAGTTATGTGTCAAGGTGTAAGCGAATTTTAGTGTTTCATCGGTGTGATGTAGAAGAAACTGATATGTCAAGTGAATTGCGCATTTAGTAGGTAGGTATACATAATTATTTTTGCACTTGAATATTCGATTACTTCGATATTCGATCGATCTTTTAAAACAATGTTATCTTCGATTTAAAGAAGTTCGCATTTCCGCATCAATAGAGATGCGGGATACATAAAAATATAGGTATAAGCTCGTAACCTGCATTCGTACCTATCTGTATTTTTTATTTATTTTTTTCTTCATTCTTGCTTTAACGAAATCTTGTTTATCGTATGTGGCAGAGAAGTCGATTTTTGAACCGAGTTCGCTCGTTTACATTATTTGACTTTACTTGGTGTGATTGATTTAATCTAGTACCTATAAATCGATTTAGCGGGAGAAAATTAAAAAAAAATTAAATAAACACCTCATGAAGGTTCAGTAAATGGCTGATCATTTACAGTTTGCACTTTAAAAAAAAAATATTGAACTGCTCATGAAATGTATTGAATTTCCTACCCAAACTGACAGATATGGCAAATATTATTACGCGTGCGAAGAACTGAACTGAATGCTTACGTCATAGGTAGTATATTTGTTTTTTCTTGCTGTTTTGCTTTTGTTTAAAAATGATAATATTTCATAGAAGTGGCCTAAGCACTAGATATGACGCATATTTATTATGTTAGTAATCCAATATGTCTTTTAAATGATGCCATGTGTCGTTCGAAAGTCATGAATGTTACATCATGTTTGTGTCAGAAAAAAGGTTCTACACTTAAATCCACGTACATATACGAAAAGTTAACTTCAAATTGCTGAAATTACCGCCTTACCTCTAAACAGTTAGATATTCAGTTCGGCTTTTCCCTTGATTAGGTAAGATTAGCTAAGTTTGACAAGTAAAATTATATTACTTTCGTCTTCAACGATGTCGGAGGAAAAAGTTCTAATTAATTGTTCCAGAACATATCAGCGCTTTCAAATGGTAAGTTTAATATTAATATTTAGCTTATAAAAAACTCAATTCCAACTTATTTTGAAGATGCTGCTAGAGAGAAGTTTTTTTTATTTCACGATAATGTCAAAATGACATTTCTTAAATCTTTTGTAAGAAAATCGGACAGGCACCTACTTCTCTTGAAATTGAGAGATTTCCCTCTCGATTTTTGAGATTTGACATTTTTCTTCATTTTTCTTACTTACTTCTCCCATTCTTTGCAATACAAAAATGCAACAGAATAACAGTACACAGCGATCTGTCAAAATTTAGCTTGAGAAAATGTGCCGCCCCATTAAATGGACGCGCTTAATTTTGACGGATACATAAAGTACATTCTGAAACAAAAGAAACTTCGGATTTAAAATTTGTTTAGTACAATTTGGTTAGGAGCTCTAAGATTCTATTTGGGAAAAACGTCACAATCTATGTTTATTAAAAATATTAAAATTATGTATTGAAAATATGATGCGTTATTTTTATTTAATTCTTTAACAAGAACCTCGATAATAGGTATAAAAGTTAGAGAACAGGTAGGAATATAAGAGTTAGGCTGCTATTATTACCAGATAAGTAGGTAGGTAGGTAGGTACCTATACAGTTGTTTTAATTGGTGCCAAACTTGGAGCTTATTGGACTAATTATATTAATCACTAATCTAGGCACTTTCATATGCATGAGCGCGCATACCATTCCTACTGGTATATTTATTTGCCATCACTTTTTTTTTCAGTCTGGTTTTCTCTTCCATCTTCTTTGTTCTATTCGTTCCATTCTTTGTGTGTGCAAAATTGCAATGAGCTGTAAATGCTTACATAGATTTAAGTCATATATACCTATACCTACTTATGCTACAGAGATTGCAATTCTAAGTATGTAGGTAGGTACAACTGCACACATTGGCAATGTCAGCGGAATAGGCGAGCGCTGACATTGCCCATAGAAAGTTTGTTCACCCCACACAAACGATGATATGAATACCTAGCTAGCCGTACCCACTGTCTGTAAAGTAAAAGAAAAATATACGTTGCTTCTTTTGCTTAGTTTTCTCTTACACCTATAGGTACGAGTAGGTATATATGGCTATTTGTGTGGATTTTTTTTTTCTTAGACATTTTCTTGATAAAATAATGCAACTGTCCATTTCAGCCGATCACCTAAATGTAATTTCTATTTTACACCGCCATATTGTTTTCTCGCAGAGCAGAAGGCATTTCTTATCGAACTAGAGTACCTACCTAGGTGTCACGGTTGCCAACACGGTAGGTTGGTAGGTATAACTTAACAGATAAACAATAAAAAAGTTCGTAAATATATTTAAGAAAAATACTGAAATCTACCTTTTTCCGTTTGGTACCTCCATTAACAATCTCGAACTCTAAAACGCACTTTTCACTTCCTCGAAGACTGCGCATTTTTTTTTTCTTGCAGTTTAGTGAAGTTCACAGCCGTCAAATTTTACCAGCACGATAAATAGGCCAAAAATTATAGCCCCAATTTTTGGCCCGTGAAAATAGCGATTAATTTACTTATTATAAACTATTTAACGCAAAGTGGCCGGCTACTAGTGACTGGCCGGGTACTGGTACACCTACCCTACCTACCTACCTACCTATTTATGTACGTACTTAAATTTTGAAGTGACGTCACTAACCTCGGCAACATTGACATATCACAGACCTTCGCGTAAAACCGTGGATCTTTCGTTCATCACTTGGTAGGTAGGATAGGTACCTAGGTATCCGTTTAAAATCAACCGACGCAGAAAGTGTATCAGTAGTAGCGTTGCCAGACGTCCCGGTTTGCCCGGGACGTCCCGGATTTAAGACAGAATTTTGGTTGTCCCGCCGGGACAGCTTTTGTCCCGGGTTGCGACTAAAATTCGTGAACAAAAAAACTACTGCAAACATCTTTTATTACATTTTTCAGACTTTTAAAATTAAACAGAAACGACAACGAAAATTCCCGATGTGGAGCGAGTGCGTGCACCCCAACCTTATTAGCGTAAACATATCAGTTGGCAGCTTTTTTTTTGTTGACATTTCAAGATTATTTGAAAATAAATTCGTTTGAAAATTTGTTCTATTACACGCAGCTGTCTTTTTAGTCTGATTTAATGTAAAAAAAAGAGGAAAACATGAGATGCGAACTAATGGTTGTTAAATATCGTGCAAAAATTCTAAATTTGCAGAGTAGCTTTAGAAATGACACCTTGTTTGCTTTTTCTCTCACCGAACCATTTCTCGACTCTTCAGAATTCTGCAGCGGCCACTCTGTTTATTTTAAATCTGACTTTCGAAATGTCAATTGAGTACGCAGGCAGGATTTTTTTGACCAGATTCGTCGGCTTTCCCTCCATAAATTCAAAAACTATACATATACACCTACCACGTACCACCGCTCTAGGGCAATTAAAACTCAAATCCATTTAGTGAGTCAGGTGTCAGACTTACTAAGCTAGAATCCGAACGTCCCCAATGTAATTTTTCAAATTGACAGCTGTCATTCAAATGAATGAAAATTATTTTTTATTTTGTCTCGGGAAAAATTTAGAAATCCCAGGTTTTTTCCACAATTATGCAATTTGTCCCGTCGAGCTGCGAGCAAAATATGGCAACCCTAATCAGTAGGTATGAGGTAATAAACTGGTTGAACTTGTTTCATTCAAATTCAACGGTTTAAACGAATTTCCTGAAAATTAAGAATGACAATAGGTACCTATAGGTATGTACCTATCTAATTGTCAGAAAATAACACTCACCTAAACAAATATTTGGTTACTGTCTTTTAAATCTCAAATTTTGAGTTTGCTCAACGAGAATTAATTTTCGTCCGTACAAATCCTACCTATCGTTATCGATTCCCTTATAATTATATACCTACCTATTATAACTTATATACAACCTATCCCATGCTCAACTACATACCTACGCACTACGCATCAATTTTGGAATGGCTTACTATGGAAAAACAACAACAACTTTATAATCAATGCATACCTAGATGGTTTCCAGAAATAGCGTTGAAAAAAAAAAAAAAAAGGTTATAGGTTATGTATCTAAAATGGAACCTGTAATATACGTCAATCAATATAACTATAAGTACCTACGTACCTAATCATACAAGTGTAAAAATCCGTTAACAATGGCATCGGTCGCAAATCGCAAATTCGCAATCATCAAAACTTGCCCCTTTAGCACATTGTCAGCACAGCGCCCACTCTTTCTCACTCCGTTCAATGGCTTTCCTCATCTCCCATCTCCATTTGGTATGTTTCTCTTTCATGTGTGCCAAATCAAGTTCTATTATAAATGAACTTGACGCGTTCGCGGTAGTTTTGCGGTTATGCGATGTCATGCATCATGCAATAAACACGACAACGACGTCGACGGCAAGGAATCTCACCATTCCGTCGTGCCGTCGCATCGCAATCTCACTATCACTTCACTTCTCAGTTTTTTTGTTTTACATTAGCATCAGCTAAATCTGGTTTGGTCTCCCTCTCTCTTGTGGTGCGTCCTATTTTGCGTCGCACTTAATTTCGTTTGAATTGTTTGTGTGAAAATGAAAACAAAATATATTAATAAACAGGCGGATAAAGAGCGGCGTTGGTTTTGTTTTTATTAAAAGCTCAGTCACAGCAGCGAGCGCATGACGAAAGCAGCAGCGAAGCAATAGGGAACGCAAACGGCGCTCAGTGTTTTTCTTATTTTACCGTATTTGTTTTTATTCTCCAATTCGTTCGCGGCCGACTCTGAATATGTGTGAGTGAAGAGCACAGAAAGAGTGTATGAAAACAGATCTAAGCAATCCAGAAAAGAAGTCAACAACAAAGAGGAAAAGCTTCAAAGTGAGTGAGTGTGACCGCTGTCGCGTCTTTTTTTGTTTCTTCTTCTTCTTTATGTAATCGGATCACTGATTGCACGTGCTTTGGGGACTTAGCTGAGTAAATGTTTATTTGTTCAGATAATAAACAGATAAAAAAAAACGTCATTCCGAGTTTGGTAAAAGAATTGTTTGGATTTTTGACATTTAGTGAAATTATTCAGTAATCATTTTATTTTAATTGAAAGCATTTTGACCTATTTATTGAAGTTGGTATATATTTACTTTTTGTTTTTACATCCTATGTTGCTTCTCTTTTTTTTTTCCTCTCTTCTCCACCTCCCGTGTGTCTCACACACACTCATAGAATAGCCATACATCTAAAAATAGGTAATGAAAATGAAAATATTTGCGTGACGACGTCACTATAACAAAGTGACGTCTCGACCTTGACTCCATCAGAATGAACTGTGCGGTTGCGATGAGGAGCGTTCGTGTAGTGCAGTGCATTCGCCTTTTCGAATTTTATACGCCTAATTATGTAGATGGAGATGTATACAGTGTTGCTGTGTTGATGTTTCTGGTGAGTGGGGCTTTTAGACGAGGTGTGGTTGGAGTGAACTGTGAAGTTCGATTTCGAAGAGGGTTGTGTTGAGTTTGATATGATGGTTCGTTCGGATGGTTGGAAATGGTGATGGGGATTGGGGATTGGGGATTATGCGTGGAAACTGGTTTTCTCTTATTATTTTTTTTCTCAGCTATTTGCGATGCGAATACTGCTGCTGGATGGGGTCGGGGAGGATGATAATTACGATGATGTGTTTTGCTTAGCGGTTTCATGCCGTTTTGGTCTCCTTATGAAACGACTTCTTTGAAGACATACCTCCCTACCTACCTATTTATGTTTATTTCTTTGTTTATGAAAAAAATTGGTTTTGTAAAATTATATTGTGATGGGTTGAGTGGGATCGACATGGTGTAAAAGAATTATGAGAGATCGGCGCAATACACACGTACGGGCTACGAGGTTTATTTTCATTTTCAAGCTGAAAATAAATTCTAATTGGAGGCGAGTATTCATGTAGTATTTAGTAGCTAGGTAGTAGCTTTTTGAAAGTCTTTTTTTTAGTGAAATGTGTGTTTGATTGCGCTTTGTTTTATTTTTTAAAAAAGACAAATAAAAAATAAAAAGTAGGTACCTACACACCTACGTAGTGATGCCATTTCGGTTTTTTGTGGTGTTGTCATTTTTATAAAGTAAAATTGCGAATGATTTTTGTGATGAAATATCGAATTAATATCGTATTAATTTCACCTCTGTCGATGTATCTGTTCCGACAAAACTTGCGGAAAAATCCTCCGATGACATGTAGCGCACCTTGTCGCATTGCGTGGACCCGCAGTATACCACATACTTTTGACAGCTTTATGGCACATTTTTTTGTTGGCGCAACAGGTCCGTAGGGACCCTAGTCCTAGCTTCTCAACACCATTCGTTTTGTGTTAGTTTTTCAATTTTAGAACCAATGGAAGGGATCTACAATTTGATGCCGGTTCCAAACGGCTAATTGAGAAGCTCTTTCAAGACAGTTAGGTATGCTCTCGGATGTTTGTCAGACGTTCGCGAGAGGTGGTGCATTGGAAAAAACCCTTAGTTAGAATTTGGGTTTTTGAAATTGTTAATGAAAATACATATCTACCTATAACTTTTGTGAGCTTAAATTGAATGTCGTAAGTAAAAGTGATGTTTATGTGATGCAATATTTTTGAATGACACCATTCAACGTGATCCTGTTCGATCAACTACTAAACGAGTTTCCACTCGAAAGGACACTCGATTCGAATTCTGATAATAAATTTGTATCAATCATGGTGTTGAAAGAACAGAATGACAGCAGAATAATTTCAAATATGGCTGCAGTCGACTGTCAAAGTTCTACCTTATCTATCGACTGCCAAAGTTCTACTAAAATTCGAACCTACCTAGGTACTTACTTAACGTTCCTACTTTTAATTGTAATAGGTAGGTAGGTACAAACAAAAAAAAGGCATCAACAATCATGACGCGAATTAATCGCACATTAGTTTAATCTTTAATTCATCATCAAATAAATGTTTATGCCCAAAAATCTGTTAATGTTTCCATAAATTATTTAATACCCACCTATTATGGGCGGGATTTTTGCCTCACTTTAAAATATACAAGTAATAAAATCTCATCTGAGTGTATCTGGCAACCCTCTCATTCACATCTTCCATCAGGGATGAAAAATGAACTTTGTAGACCGTAACTAAACCTTAGTTACGATTGTATTTTTTTGTATTTTTTTAATTTTCGTTTCTGGTATAGGAGAAATATATAATTTTCGTAAATGATTTGAAATATATAATTTATATATTTAAAATGGTTGCGTCTTGTTTTTCACATGAATTAACAATAAAATTTTTGATAAAAATGTATTGGGTTTCATGTACTTACTCAGTTTTTAACTCAACAGTAGAAGAACAATACTTTTTGAAATAAAAATTGCAGTATGTGTCAAAGCAATTAAGACCTCACTTTCATTTTTAGATATATTTCTTATTACAGTTTAAACCATGCATTTTTTTTCACATTATAACTATTATCAACGTAAACACTAAATTCGCCTATTTAAATTCCAAGAAACCCGAAATAAATTTGGTGTTCCTTGATTTCATCATACATAAAGTTATTTACATTCATAAATGTACTTGAAATAGCTATATACTAATTTAAAAGAATACAAAGTAAGAGTTCACTAAAAACCCTCAATTTGACTTTTAACTTTGGCGAAGATTCTTTTTATCTGCTTAATAATGAACTTTAAAGATCACCAAACACCAACCTATTCCAATAACTACAAAAACAATTCCGAAAAGATTAACAATTTGGAACGGAAATGAACTTGTAGAATGTAAGTATCTATAAAACCTATAAAACAAGAGGTATTAATTTTAAAGATAAAGGAAACAGTATTACTTCTTAATTGAGTCCGACGCCAAGTTACCAACCAAACCCAGTGTCAACTGTCAACTTTTCAGATTTAAGAGCACTTTTGCGAATCTAGATATTTTCTCAGATTTTCCAATAAAAGTGCGTTTGAGGTTGACAACTGGTAGAGTTAATTTACATTTTCGTGAAGTTTTTCTACTGTAAAGAAAAGCATTACGTCGGGTGAATCTATTTTTGTAATTTTGTATTAGAAATCAGTTGGGACGCAAATTTCGAATGTTTTAATATAAAATTCAACCAGTGAATAGAAAACACTTTGAAAAGTATTGAAGGCTACATATATTCGAATCAACACAAAAAAGGGCAAGTGATATTTTTACGTTCGAGTAGCCACACGAAATCTGGAATCTGAGAGCGAATCTAAAGAAGCCCAATCGAATACCACATTAGAAATTTTATAACTTCGCAATTTGTTTTGTCGTTGGTTCACTTACGCTCACAGTACGTTGTACAGTGAATTTATGTAGGTGCGTTCGTAAATATAGCAATAATATGGATAAACGAATAAAAAAAATTGTAACAGGTCATTGTATTAAATATGCATCGAGTGTAATTATGTATTTTTTTTAAATAAAAAAATACTCTTTGAGGGTAACTTTTTCGAGACGATTGTATTTTGTATTTTTTCAAAGTTCATTGTAACTTAAAAGTTACGATCGTAACGCGTTTTTCAACCCTGTCTTCCATTAAACTTGCCTTGACTGACCGAAAGTTTGGGAGCAAAATGTACGTGAATACGGAAACACAATCGAATTTGGTTTTGCATGGATGGTATTCAAAATAAAATAAATGCAAAACGGGAGTGAATGTGGGAATGGGTAACCCGTCTCGTCTGTTCGTCTGTCGCACTTTTTCGTTCAAGAATTTCTAGCTCTCTTTTTCACACTCTCTGTTCTCTGTATTGAGGGAGAGCGAGAGTGCTTTACTACCTTCGTTCCTTCATTCGAATTCAACTCAACGTCATCAACTCTGTAGAGTGTAGACTTTAGCAATCTGTAACATTTCTCTCGACATATCGGTCGGCAAAGTAGTACAGGTACCAACTACAAGAACAAGATGCGAATACATCTTTTCTCCTCCAAACGAAACAAGTGTGGTTTCACTCTGAAACTGTTTGACCGAAGCAATCAGCTTGTTGTCTCCGTTCATCACATCAACTGTCGGCATTATAGGCTTCGTCCTCCAGTCGATTTGTTGTACGATATAGGTACGAAATTTTCTATCGCCATTTTGCTTGAGAGCGATGTTGTACTACAAATTATGTACATCTCTCTCGTGCAAGGAGACCAATGGCCGAACGTTATTGGGTTTTCTTTTTCTTCCATTGCCGTAGAGAAACATTTTCTCTCGATACATTTTTTTTTTCGTCGTCGTCCAACACAAAATCGTTTTTTCCACTATTTTGCATTGTGAAAAAGTTTCTTTCTGCTGCAAAAAATAGGAATAAAATCAAAATTTTCTGTGATAAATTACGTGAAAATTAACTGAGTGCGTTTGAAATTAATTTTACAGCTGTAAATCGAGTATAAATCGGGAATTCGAAGTATCTTTTGAGTTTTTTCTCGTCAAAAGGGGTGAATTTTTATTTTTTCCCTGTGGTGCGGTTCGGTTTCTCGAACTAGTTTTGATAGTGGTGTGTGTGTTCGTCGTCTGTGTAAGCGAAATGAATGAAGAAAAGACGACATCTTGTCAAATTAAATTTTCAATTTTCTTATTCGAATAAAATTGGAAACAAATTTGGAAAAAGTGAATAAGTGCTGTTAAATTTTATAAGAATATCGACAAACGATAGCATTTTTTTAGTTTTTGACTTTTTTTTGGAGAAAAGTTCAATTAATTGTAATTGTTACTTCGAGTCTCGTAGAATGTTCACCAAAATGAATTTCACCAACGAAAAAGGTTAACATTTCCCATTGGAACATTTTTTATACAATTTATTTGATTGTAATTAAATATTTGTTTGAAATGCATTTTTTTTATATGATTTTGTCTTCTTTTTTTTTTATAGATGTCCGCCGGCGCCCAATTGCAGATGGCACCACAGACGACGTCGACCATAAGCCATCACCAGCATCACCAACACCATTTTACCACTAATACACCACAGCAGCAGCAACATCAACAGCAACAACCACAGCAGCAGCAGCAACATCAGCCACAGCATCATCCTCATCACCCGCATCAGATTCAGCATCACCAGCAACAACAGATTTCACATCCCCAACAACAACAACAACAACACCCGCAACAGCAGCAGCAACCCCATCCGCAGCAGCAGCAACATCCCCAACACCAGCATCTGACGGGTCACAGTAATCCGGATTCAAATATGAGCACAGGATCTTCACACAGTGAAAAGGATGTCAGCGATTTATACAGTTCGGCAATAGGTGTAGGTGGTGGTGTGACTGCGTCGGGGGTAAACTCTGCTAATATTGGAGTCAACAATCCAAATAACGGTAATAATAACAATAGTAGCAGTTTAGTTGTAGGTGGAGGTATAGTTGGCGTAGGAGTTGCAGTAAATAGTAGCAGTAGTAGTACTAATAATAATAATAATAACAATAACGGAACTCTCATGAACACAGGCAACATGGGCGCTCTGGAAAAACTGCCACGAACACCATCGGAACGCAAGAGAAAACGGAAAGCGCCGCCACCCTCGGCAGATGACAGTGGTGGCGGTGTTGGCGGCACAGTTCCCGGCGTCGTAAGCGGTGTGAGTGTAGGCAACACGACCAAGCACAATCCACGATTAGTACTCCAAGTAGGCTCAACGAATTTTCCCTTGAATCTGGGTAGTACGCAGTCGCCAGCATCGGACCGCTGTGGAATGCCAACGACTAAAGGTGCCCGCATCTCAATGCCGTTGAATGACAGCAAGAAGATAAACGATTATTTTAACAAGCACACGGCGAACAGTCCAATTAGGCAGCACACGGGATCAAAATCACCATCGCCCTCGCAGGGCGTCGGCGCGGCCGGTAGTGGGAGCGCCGGCGGCTATCCTCTATTTCCACCTAGTCCACAACAGCCTCCGATGAGCGTTCTAAGCGCGGTGGCAACGGCGGCAACAGCAACAACACCAGGCGGCGGGACGCCTGGAGTCGGTATGAATTCCGCAGCAGCTGTTGCCGAATATCACTACAATAAAAATCGTCAAACTTCCAACATGGTTCCTCCGCAATCGCCGTTATCAACGGTGATGCCCACGACCGTCCCAGGTGGCAGCATAGTGGGCGGCAACAGCATAGTAGTGCCCGGCAGCATTGGCGTTACATCCGTAGTGAATAGTACAAGTTCGATAGTCGGTGGGAGTTGTGGCCCCCCTCCACCGCCACCGCCGCAACAAAGTACGAATTCGCAACAAACCTCCCAACAACAACAACAACAACAGCAGCAGCAACAGTCGCAGTCGTCACAACAGCAGTCCCAACAGCAACAACTGCAGCAGCAACAATCATCCCAGCAACCAAACCTGCCACCTAATCAGCAACAGCAGCAGCAAACGTCGCCACTGCTGCCGCCGCAACTCCACTCACATCATTCGCTTTCAATGCAGACAAAGTCTACACAGACTGATTTGTCGTATGTTGAAATACAGGAACGAGATTCAGAGATTGAATCGAGCAAAACGCGACTCGACGAACTGACAAGACTGTCCGATGAGCAAAAGTGTCAAATAGCCGCTCACCAGAAGCTCATCGATCAACACAAATCGCACATTAACAAGTGCATTGACGTGGTCAAGAAGCTCCTCAAAGAGAAGAGCAACATCGAGAAGAAGGAAGCGCGGCAAAAGTGCATGCAAAATCGGCTGCGATTAGGCCAATTCGTGACGCAACGTGTTGGAGCAACATTCCAAGAGAATTGGACGGACGGCTATGCCTTCCAAGAGCTGTCCAGACGCCAGGAGGAAATATCTGCCGAACGTGAAGAGATCGACCGCCAAAAGAAGCTTCTCATGAAGAAGCGCCCAGCGGAGAGTGGTCGCAAACGAAACAACAACAGCAACAGCAGTAATAATGCGGGAGGTGTTGGCGGAGTCGGCGGCGTTGGTGGTAATTCGAATTCATCACGTGGTGGTAGCGGCGTTGGTAGTGTTGGTCTCGGTGGGGATTCATCATCGTCAGCGTTGCACAATGGCGGTGGTGGAATTGGTACTGGCAGTGGTAGCAGCGGTATTGGTGGCAGCACAAGTGTTAGCTCAGATACGGCAACGTTCCTAAAGCCAGATCCAGTATCCGGAGCGTATACCGCCCAGGAGTACTATGAATGTGATGAGATTTTAAAACTGCGGCAAAATGCCCTCAAGAAAGAGGACGCAGACTTGCAGCTGGAAATGGAGAAGCTTGAGAGAGAGCGCAACTTGCACATAAGGGAGTTGAAAAGGATACTGAATGAAGATCAGGTGAGTCGATTTCATCCCCTATTCGATATTCAATATCTCAGTCGGCAGTCGGTCTAGGTGCATGGGAGTAGCTACAGCATTTGTACGCTTTCACTGGCTCTTTGCGCTTGTGCACGTTTTATCGTTTACCCAGACCACTGCCAGCTGAGTTTGAAGGGCAAACGTAACATCATAAATACCACTATAACAATTTAAATTTTCTTTCAATTTCTTGCAGTCCCGCTTCAACAATCATCCAGTGCTTAACGATAGATATCTGCTACTTATGCTACTCGGAAAAGGTGGCTTCTCTGAAGTGCACAAAGCATTCGATCTAAAGGAGCAACGCTATGTTGCATGCAAAGTGCATCAGTTGAACAAGGATTGGAAAGAGGACAAAAAGGCTAATTATATTAAGTGAGTTGTTGGTGGAGTTGTATTTTGTTCCAGCATTCCTTTATCTAACTCATTGTTGTACCTTCTCCAAACAGACACGCTCTCAGAGAGTATAATATTCACAAAGCCTTGGACCATCCTCGTGTAGTTAAATTATATGATGTCTTCGAAATCGATGCGAACTCTTTTTGTACAGTTCTCGAGTACTGTGATGGACATGATTTAGATTTTTATTTGAAACAGCATAAGACGATACCAGAGCGCGAAGCAAGATCAATTATTATGCAGGTGAGTTTCCATAAAGCAAGACACCCGAAGGACCTCTTTTGCTGACACTTTTCTGTATCCCCTCTCTCTCTTTCTATTATAGGTTGTATCTGCATTGAAATATTTGAACGAGATCAAACCACCTGTGATCCACTATGACTTGAAGCCGGGCAATATACTGCTCACCGAGGGCAATGTGTGTGGTGAAATCAAAATAACAGACTTTGGCCTGTCGAAAGTGATGGACGATGAGAACTATAATCCGGATCACGGCATGGACTTGACTTCTCAAGGGGCTGGAACTTATTGGTGAGTATGTGTGGGAATTTCGAATTAGTTTTTTTTTTTTTGTTTTTGTGTAATGTTTGGGTATGTCATTCGACGGGTGGTAGAGTAGTTTGAAGCTTGTGTGTTTGTGTTTCTATTTCATTGGGGAGAGAGGAAAGAAGTAGAATTTATGCGGTTTTTTCGTTCTGTTACAGGTATCTTCCGCCAGAGTGTTTTGTTGTCGGTAAAAATCCTCCGAAAATCTCATCAAAAGTCGATGTATGGAGTGTCGGTGTGATATTCTATCAGTGTCTGTATGGCAAGAAGCCATTCGGTCATAATCAATCTCAAGCCACAATACTAGAGGAGAATACAATACTGAAAGCCACAGAGGTTCAATTTTCTAATAAGCCTACCGTATCGAATGAAGCAAAGGTAAGTTGGTTGAATAGTGATCATTGCTAACCCCACCAGCGCTGGACTTTTACTAAATTTTCCCTTTTTTCTACAGAGCTTCATTCGAGGCTGCTTAGCCTACCGCAAGGAGGATCGCATGGATGTGTTCTCGTTAGCGCGGCATGAATACATTCAACCCCCGATTCCAAAACACGGTCGCGGTCAATCGATGACGGCGGCGCAACAGCAGCAACAGCAACAGCAGCAGCAGCAACAACAACAGCAGTCGTCCACGTCACAGCAGAACTCGGCGCAGACATCATTCTCAGCGGGCATGTTTGGTAATCTGAATCAATCAAGCTCATCCTAGCTGATGTCCAAACGTAATTCGAATTCCTAATTGCTGAAATTGATTGCGACAGCGCCGCCACTGCCGCCGCCGCCACCGCCATCACCATCCCCATCGCCGCCGAAGCAGTCGTCGACGCCGCCGCCATCGCCTACCAAACTCTCGTTTACGTCGAGGAACACTGTTAAGACAACGAAAGCTAAGATGACCAATGACACAAGTTACCGAATAAGCAGCACCACAACCGCCACCACCCCAACTACATCATCAACAGCCCCTAACATCATTAAAACGACAACAAATTCTCGTACGAGACCAACAATAGCCAACCGACGTCGTAGAAAGTCGTCCACCACCAATAACACATCTTCCACCACCTCAAAGCGCAGCTGAGAGACAAAATTATCGCAAAATTCATAGGCAAATCGAATTCAAAAATCAAAAATCAAAACAAAATAGAAAAGGTTCTTTTCGAAATGTCGCTAGTAGTACCCTCACGTTGACACTCTTTTCAAGAAATTGTGATAGAAAATGACAGATGTTCATTCTCGTGTTCTCGTTTTCTCTCTACTCCGATAGATATTTTCGTTTTTTTTTCGTAGTTGAGGTCGAAGTATGTTTTTATATATATTTTTTTGTTCATTTGAAATTTTTTTTTTTTTTATCTTGACCGCTCGCGTTATTTTCTCTTTTTGTTTTCCCCTTTTTTCAGTATTAAATAGCTTCTATACCAAATTTTTAAACTAAGAACATTATACCCTCAATTGCAAGCGAACGAACTCTGCAATCGGACGCTAGAGAGAGAAAGAATTGGATTCTGAGAATGATACTAAAAATAGGGAGTTTTGAATTTAACGCAGTAAAATCCACACTCTCCCTCGTTAACCCTTAAGATGAAGAAAAACCGCAGTTAGTAGTAAAAAATATTGTTATAGCAATATTTGATGTACAGTTAAAAATTAAACCTCCGGACGCTGATAAACCCAAGCAAACGGAACCGATGATTTAAAAAAAAAAAAACCTACATAAACTATCGCAAAACAAAATAGTTTTAGTAAAAGAAAAAAAAGGAGTAAAAATAAAAACAGAAAAAACAAAAAACAATTACGTACTAAGAAAGTTATTAACTAAACAGTTAAAATCGTAGGATGAAACAATTTAATTCATACAAAAAGTGGAACCCATTTAAAATATAAATATATATAAAAAGTTATACATAAAAAAAAAAAAAAACTAGACATATGCAAACGTATCTCTAGGCAACACAGAAATAATTAAAGTTAAAACAAAAACCGAGATAAATATTAATTTTAAAACAAAAACAAAAAACTTATGAACATAACACGCCTACTTTTTTAAATATTATTGTTTTTGTTAGTTTTAGTTATTTTATAATGATAAATATTATTTTTAAAAGAAAATCCACGAAAGCAAACAAAAAATGATTAAATGGTAATTACGTAAGGTTAGACAAACAGCCCCAATGTGACAAGACTACTGTCCTGATTGCATTAAAAATTTAATTTTTATCAAAAAACAAAAACAAAAACATCCTTCAGCATACATGTAAAACTATATATACATATGTATATGTATATTACTATATATATATACACAACAACAAATCTAAAAAAAAAAGAAGAAGAAAACCATGTAATAATTATTCTGTATACACAATGAATATATGTATTTGTATGTAAAAATATATAGACACTATTCAAGCATATTCAATGCATATGTGCATGCTGTGTAACTTTGTGTATTTATCATTAAACAAAAATTACGAAATGCATAATACAAAACGTTATTATATATTCTCAAAAGCGAGCATGGATAATGGAAGATCTATACATATATATATTAAAATTAAAATAAAAACGAAAAATTAAATATTAAAACCTAATTATAATATTAAAACTTTTTTTTGTGAATATGAAAAAAAAAAAAAAAAAACAAGAAAACTGAATGAATATTTGTTGAGTATTTTACTATTTAATTAATAATATTAAAAAAAAAAAAAAAAACAGCTGAAAATAAGATGATGAAAACAAAAACAAAAATAAATGCAAAAAGTTATATTAAAAAAAACATTTAAACTTATTGTATTATTAATGCAAAAACAAACAAGAAACGACAAAATCCGAAATTGAATCTTGTTCCGCTCCTGTGCAAGGAAAATAGAAAAGAATTTAGCGGATCTCTATCTGTCACCACCACCCCTCTCTCTCTCCATACCAAGACCACCACCACCACCACAACCTCCAAAATTAAACAAAAACAGACAACCAAATCAACTAAAACAACCAACAGGAAAGTAAAAATAATAATACACATCATCGGGAGAAGTTATTTATTTATTTAAAAAAAAAAAAACTATATATATATGAATAATAAAAAAAAAATAGAAATTAAAGACTCTTCTTTTTAATTGTTAATCTCTTAAATCAATTAAAGTAAAATAAATATATATAAAAAAATAGAAACGAAAAAATCCAATACAATTAAAAGAAACAATTTCCAGTAAATATAAAAAAAATGCAAAACACACATATAAGTTTAAAAAAAAATCATTTTTTGATTATTATATTACTATAGTGGTAAAAAGATGAAAAAAAAAAAAAAAAATAAAATAATAATAATAAATAAAAAACTGGCAACAAAATCAATAAGATTTAATTAAAATACAATTAATTAAAAATAAAATTACAAAAAAAATATTAAAAAAAAAATTTACGGATTTTGGTTATTATTATTTGAACATTTTCCAAATTGAAACAAATTTGGGCAGCTTTGATGAAGATTTACTGGGTACCCGCATTCACCCAGCATTCATACGGAAAAAATTCCGAAACGAAATTCAGTTCTGTTCGGAATTGGCTCAGATTGGGTTTGAAGCAGGGTGACCGCCGCAGTATTCGTAAAAGTAGCAAGAAAAAAGTCCAATGAGAAAAAAGTGTCAATTCTGAAGCAGTTCTGTAAATTTATAATTTTTGAACTACATTTATAACAAGTATTGGCTCGCTAAACGCGTATATTATTATGTTAATTCAGTAACGCATCACTGGCATCATGATGCCTTGCAAAATGTTCATTAATGTAAACTATTTGCATCACTTTTCCAACGTCAATTGTTCATTATTGAAAAGTTGATCAAAAGGATGCGCAAACATAACGTAAAAATTCATCGAACAAATGACGGATACACTGTTGATTCGGCGGCGTAAGAAAAAATATCGGAAGACAAAGAAAAGTAAGTACATAACATTTTTATCAATAAATCCTCATAACGCTTTTGACAGGACAATTTATACATTTTTGTTGTTGTTGTTGAATTCTTTATTTCCCTTTTCGACAGCTTTCTTCTTGCTTTACACATACATCACCTCTATTGAGGTATCCGTTCGGAACGGACTTTTCTCCGATCTGTCAGAAATCGGAGAAATTCCATTCGAGGTATCCGTTTCGATACAACTTTCGGAAAAAATCTTCGATGGCATATATTTTTGACAGCCAAACGACAACGAATTGCTGCGGGATATTTTCACTGAAATGAACGCGTTTGTATGCTTCATTTATTTTATTCGGAAACGGATACTTCGAACGCTCCCATCGGATTTCACTTTCGTATCGGAATTTTCTCCGAACGGATACCTCGATAGGGGTGACATATCGGCCCTAGCAAGGTATCCATCGGAACGGAAAATTCTCTGCAACGCATACTCTTCCGGAGGCTCAAATTCCATTTGAGGTGTCCGACTTCGGAAGAAAAATAAACAATTGTGATGGCGTACTGAAATCGTGATATAAATTCCGCCACCAATTTCTGTCGGAAAGTATCGGATATGCTAGATGTCAAAAATTTAATAAAAGAATGCACTTCATCGCACTTAAACGTAGTTCGCCGATTTGCGTTTGTCTCGGCTCTCGAGCATTATGAGTTTTTGGTATCAAACGATTCGTCTTCGAGAGCACACTAATAACGGGGCTCTTAAGGTTTCGTACCATACCAAATCTGAAGAAAAACGAAGTTCTATCCTACAAAATGTTAAAACTTTTTTCTGTAACAAAGTTCTATGCACCAATATTAGTACATAGAACTTTGTCATTAATCATATTGAACATTTATTAACATTAGGATATAGAGTGATAGAATTTTGTGTTTTTGAAATTCTCACATAGGATTTTGTAATTTTAATTTTAACTATGTAACTTCAAAAACAAAATAAAAAACTTCTATGTCCATCACAAATACAGGTTACAGGTTTCAGACAAGGTAAATAAGGGATTTTATAATTGCCGTTTTTTTAATGGCTCCTGTTTGACCAATTGATATTCATTTGATTCATTCAATTGATTTTGTTTTAAAGATTATTTTTTAAAAGGGTTTTTTATAAAAAAAAAAAAAAAAATCATAAGCATTAACTACGAGTGATATTCATACAATAATCAAAAGCAAAATTTAACATTCATAGTTACTATTTTGTACATTTTTATGATTCTGCATAGTTATATTTTGAAAATATTAATTTAAAATGCCAGAACAAATCATGCAAAACTTCAAACGCTCATATCTCGAAACATCGGTCAACTCTCATAGAACTGTGCTACTTTCAGGTGACGTGGTGGTGCAATGTAGAATGTACACACAGCGCTGCCAACCAATTTTGACGAAAAAAAGCCTAAATTGAAAAAAAAGATGCCTTTTTCAATAAAATAATGCCTAAAATATTTTTTTATGTAAATTGGAACAATAAATCAAAATATAAACACAAATACAAAAAAATTAGCAAAAACAATTTTTATTTACAAAAAAAAACTTAAATTATGTATAAATTACAGAAGAAATAGGAACAAAATTCATGATCATGACTTTTTTTGCCAAGATTTCTTAATAATGTTTAAAAAAATAAAAAGTCAGTATACGTTGAATCCAAAAAATATATATATTTGAAATAAAAAAAAAAGATGCCTTTTTGGAAAAAAAAGAGCCTTAAAGCCTTAGCTAATGAAATAATGCCTAAAAGGCATGAAAAAGCCTAGGTTGGCAGCGCTGTGTACACAGCAAAAATACCTAAGCAACATGCGCAGTGTTGCGGCAATGCGAATGCGAGAAAATTGTTCGAGTATTCATACAACATACTCGTGTGCACAGCTAAGCGACTTGAAATAAGAAGACGAGGAAAAAGTGAATAAAAGTAAACAATCATTATTATGTATTCCATGTTTAAAAATTATCTTTTCATAATACAACTACAGGTGAACGTTTGGTCATATATAATCTTTCAAAATCAGCTGTTTTATTTAAACAAAATTGAATGCCATTATCGGCCAGAGTTTATACTAGCGTATTCATGACGTTTTACTTGTTCTCAACAACCGATTTTGTTGAGCTTTTCAAAGTTCCAAAATGTTTCCATAGTAAAATTCTACTATTTTCTTCTTTTAATGTTATTTGCTTTCCTAGAAATTATAAATGCTATGGTGTGCTATGGTCTAGTGAGAGATGAAACACTCCATTATCTTTGGTATTTGTTTGCTGGAATGTAGTTTTTATAGGAATTTGATGCAGCTACCTGAACTCAAACGACATATTCAACTAGCAACACAATTATGTCTGTTCCCTTTCTTTCTCAGCCCTATTGTGAAGATCAACTATCATTGACAAATTTATCAATTTAAACGTAAGCCCACAAACTCCAAATCCGAAGTTTGAACGAAATCCGGGCAACCGTTACGTTTTTCGCAGTCTCAAAAACTTCTCGTTAGTAATTTTTTGTGTTTACAAACAGCGAAAATAAGGCACATTTTTTGATGATTGATTCACGAGATTTCTCCCCAAATTGAGCAAAACAGAGATATCTTACTAGCACTTATCAAACGCTTGCATAATGTCAGACTGACTTGGAGGAGTAGACACTAGTTGTTGAACTTTACTTTCGCTAGGATAGGATGTTTGTTTTAATTTCTACAACAAAAACAAACAAAAATGGACCAATCTTCAGAATTTGATATTTCGGATCGAAGTGGAAAAACCGGGGCGTCCAATAAAAACAAAAAAAACTCCGGATTAACGTAGTCGTTCACCAGGAAAATGGTGAAAACCCTGGTGAATCGGGCCATAAAATTATTTGAATATGAAACTACCTAGCCGACGGACGTTAATGCGAAAGGAAAAACACCCTCTATTTTTCAAATAGGTGTTCTTCGTTCAGCAACAAGTAAATCGGCCTTGAGTTTGACAATTGTCTTATCAGCTGATCCTGGGAATTTATTTATTACCAAAAACGGAAAAATAAACGGAAACATTTTACTAGAACATGGCACATCCTGTTTTTGTAACGAACGAAGAAGTCAAAAGTGTCCTTAGTTGGCCTCTGGTAAATGAATCCGTAGAAGAAGCATTAAAATCTGTTGTGAACAATAAAAAAACTGCAGAAGACATTCCTCATGCCAGCCAAAATGCTCGGACTTTCACACCAACTCATAACAACACAGGAGTGATGCTAACAATGCCAGGATATGTAGGCAATCATAAAGTAAGTGTCAACGGCATTAAAAGGAAGTTCGAAACACTTGCTTGCAAAGTGGTCACATCTATAAAAAACAACGAATCGCTAGATCCTCCCTTGCCGTCTATCCTGGCAAATATACTTTTATTAAATGCGGAAACTGGTCAACTGGAATGCATCATGGAGGGAACCCTTATAACGGCATGGAGAACAGCCTCAGCATCTCTTGTTGCAACTAAATATCTATATTCTTCCAGGCCCACAGTGCCTGTGGAAGCTGGCGTAACAATAGCAATTGTGGGTTGTGGAGTTCAAGGTAGAATCCATGCAGTGGGATTATGTTCAGTGTTTAGGGTAAACGAGATTCGGTTATGGAACAGAAGTATTAATAAAGCCGAGGACTTAGCTGAAGAACTAAAAGGCAGTAGACATCAATTCGTAAATCCAGATGTAATGGTGAACGTTTGTGAGACTGTCAAGGATTGCGTCGCTAATGCCGATATTGTAACAACTGCGACATATACGAAGGAGCCCCTATTGCACTTGGACATGTTAAAGAAGGATGTTCATATAAATGGTAAATAGATCTCTTTGTTTACTTTTCGTTCATCCCTAATTTTCTAATTTTTGATACCTGCAAAGCTGTTGGTGCGGGTGTCCAGCATTACAGTGAACTTGGTCAGGATATCTATGATGTTGCTTCAGTTTATATTGATCACTGGGCTGGAGCGAAAACTGAACTTAAAGGCCTGCAAACTAATTTCGTGTGTGAGCTGGGCGAGGTTATAATAGAAAGTAAATATCCGCAAGGCGGAGTCACTGTCTTTCAATCGTTGGGTGGGTGTAGTAAATATATTTTGTTGTAACATACTGCATCACACGGTAGTTTTTTTTTTTTTTTTCAGGAATGGCAGTGGAAGACGCAACAGTGGCACAGGCGGTCTATCAAACACTCAGGTCCAAATAAAAGGAAACTACTTAGACAGCACATGCATTCCAGAAATGTTATTAACAAAAGACTATAAATTGTCCTTTTAAATAAGCACTTGTTTTGATATTAAGAGTCAAGTTCATTCAGTAACATTTCATAATAAATTCGAGTATTTCATTCACAACATGAATTTGTTTGGGCGACAATTTGCACTTTTTCATGGGAGGGAAATGATTTCCTTATTTATTGCACAATTTCATTTCCTTGTGTGTAAAATGTAAGAGAACCGTGCTTTTGCTTATTGCGTCGCTTTATCAAATCATGAGTTGTTCAGCATTACCTATTACTAACTAGATAGAAATATTACATAACACAGTTTGCCCTTTTAGGATAGTCTGCCCAGTTGGTCCGCTCGTACTTACCTTCATAGCAAATCTCAATAACTAGCCGCAGGCGTTAATCGATCTACTCTTAAGCACCCACCTTAATGCTGAGGATTTCAGAAAGTAGGTTCATTACAACTGCAGCACAGACCACAAACATTAAACAGAGAATCAGATCATCGACCGATTTGAAGCCAAGTATTAACAATGAAATACCTTCTTAGGCATACTTTGCTTAAACCTAGAGGAATCAGGTAGATGCAGCCACTATTCAAATATCTATCCAAACTAAAATCCACAACAATTGCACATAAATTGCAATCGCACAAGTTGGAAAGATAGCAGAGATCAGACGGTGCCCCAGCCAAGCCTCTTATGTGTTGACCTCTTCTTTGGATGGATACGAAACGAACTGGAATTGAGGGTGCAATGATCGCGTGCTCAGTTCACTAGTCGCTATAACACAGATGAACGTTTTATATGTATATTAGGTATCAGTGTGAATGTTGAATATTTTTGCCATTATCGATATAGAATAAGTACTTATCCGACCATCGGCTGCAGGAGATTAATTCAAAAGAAAGAAGGCAATGGCAAACTACTTATCAGAGACAATAATAAAAATAGTAATGTCTCTGCTTCTTATGATGAGATTCAATGAAGGGAAAATAAAGTGAATCAGTTTGAGTTCCGTGCTTCAGTTATTATGACAGCAATGTGAACAACTAACAGCCCTGAATGTGATGGTTTTTTTTTTTTTTCAACTTTAAAAGTATCTATAGTACATTAATACCTATCGGTTGACCATTAATCTAAAATGCAAAAATAATGCGAATCAACATTGGAGATGAAATTATCGTGTAAACGGCTTGAGCTTAATACCAATCCAATCGAATACCACTTATACAACATAAGTTTGCTACAGTTTTCCTTGATAATCTCTTTTTCTTTAACAGCATTCCAATTCCTGATCATTTTGTTATGGTGATCGAGAGAAAAAACCGAATTCAGAGCTTAGATTTTGATTTTATTGATATTTAATTGGCAACTTAAACCAGCATCTATAAGATTGTCTTGTTGACCAAGTATTATTTTGTATGTCTTGTTTTTGGGCTTATTGGTCGTTAATTTTCAAATGCGAATACTAAAACCAATATTCCATTATTTTCCACCCTACATTTCGTTGGTATTTTCCAACTTCTTCAGGGGCAAAGTTCTTTATTAAAGCTTTTTTTTTGAGGAATATACTCTGGTTGATTGTAATTCAAATAGTTACTTAAATATTACTTACAATTTGTTTTACAATTCCATTTGAAATTGGTCACGGGAATAGACGAAACAAATAAATAAATGAATAAATAAATAAATAAATAAATAAACAATGCATACACTATACTCTAAACAGAACTTAAAATTATTTAACAGAAATATTACAGAGCCATACTATAGTTAGTGTTTTTGTTGTCTTTGTCCTCTTTGGTGTTCATCGTTTTGGTGAGCTTTTGCTGGGTTCTTAAGCTCTCTAACGTGAATCTTTTGTTTTGGTTTTTTCCTTGTCCAAAATCTTTATGTTGTCAAAGTCAGCAGCGTCATTCCAGTCAAAAAGAAAATCATTCCATAACAGATAAAAAATCAGAAACTCCGTTTTACTACGTTTGTTCTCGTTCTCAAAAATGTTGTAAGTGTAAGAGCTTAAATAGCACAGTAGGCACTTATAACTCTCTAACCAGAACTGGCGATAAATTCATGTTCCTTTTCCGCTTTCTATATTATATGACGATTCATTCTTTTATCTAGCATTTCTTCTCAGATTCTTACCTATCTACCTAATAAAATCAGAGAACATCCAACCAAACTCTTGATGAACGAGAAAGTTTCGTCCGAAGTAGCTTTGCCTTAAAACCTCTGTTGGGCAATGGTTGCTAAGGTGAAAAAGAGCGTACGCACTCTGCCGTACGTGGTTTCGTGATCAGAGCCTTAATGTGGTAACTCTATTTGAGATTAGGTCTGTTCCTTTACTTTTATATCTTACGAATTTTTACTAATTCTTACGAGTTCTTACGAATTTTTACTCAGTGCCGTTCCTT
The DNA here is from genome assembly GCA_946477585.1 of Cheilosia urbana. Lineage (NCBI taxonomy): Eukaryota > Metazoa > Arthropoda > Insecta > Diptera > Syrphidae > Cheilosia > Cheilosia urbana. The sequence goes on along the minus strand of OX297854.1, from coordinate 7,365,877 downwards.
AACTCGAAAAATTCGTAAAAGAGAGCGTCCTCGAGAGAGCAATATATTACCCCTCCACTGAGAATCTTACGAATTTTTACTCAACAATTTTTTTGGTGTAAGAAGTGGAAAAGCTGTCAGTCACCTTATAATTAACAGCTGATTTGAAATTTGTTGCAGAGACAATACTGAGACCCCCAACTCCCAAAATCCTCTTGCCGCTGGCCGCTGGCCCTTTTAGTTTTTTTTTTCAAATTCGCCATTTTGTTTTGTTATGACTATTTAGAAACCGTGTGACATGCAAAACATACAAAAAATATAAAATCAATGCTGCCAACTGCTATCAACCATGGGGGAATTTGATAGAGTTCGGGAATACCACATTTTAAGATAACTGAATGAATGAAGTGGGACATGCAAGGTGCGAGTGTGCAAGTAACGGAAAATCGGCCGAAGATGGGGGTCTCAGTATTGTCTCTGATTTGTTGTCCCATTTGGCATATGAGTGGACTATTTTTTGATTTTTTACGTATTAAAACGGTATCAACAGGCGGCAAAATAAAATGTAATGTTCTCCTCGAGATTCTTTCGAAAGTGGCTACGAAATTCTTCTTCGCTGGAACAGGGAATACTCTCCTCCATGTTATTCTTCATGCAGTGTCGCTTTTTCCTCTTTTCTCTGCCACATACTCGGATTCATCAAAATAAATGATAGAACTAATTTTCTTAGTAAATTAACAAATTCCTCGAGTTTATCCGATATTTTAACTTCTTTTCGTACAATTTTTAGAATATTTTAATTATGTATCTGTCATTTTTCATAAATTACTACAAAAGCGTTCCTTAACTTTTTCGTAAGGGCTCTCTCTGTGAGAGATTTTATCCCCACCACTACTATTTTGACAGTCTTTTATATTCTTACTACAAAAGTAAAGCAACAGACCTATTGTAATCAAGTGTAACTCCGAGGTATTTATACGTTGAAACGTTTTCAATTGTAGTTGAGCAGTTGTAGGTTGTACTCCCTTTGTAGATGGTAGATGAAGAACGAACGAACTTTTTTTTTGACAGTTCGGACTCTGCTCTGAGCCATAAAAAGAAAAACGCCTATAAGTCCAAACGTCAAGATAAAGCCATACAAAAAGGTAAGCCTCAACTATTCTTACTGAATTGGACTAGCTCAGATTTTAACTTCATTTGGCCAAATTCAGCTAAAATTATTATATTCAACTGCCAATCAAGAAAAACACGATTCCTCTTACAACCTTACTTCCAGGGAACAACCTAAGGAATTTTATCAGGTTTATCTATAGTCGGAAAAGCTAAGTAATTCAAGTAACCAAACACTTATTACTATGTTAATTATCTGGCACTGAACAAACCGTTTACCGCTAAAGAAAACAATTACATCTACTGACTCCTACTATTTTAATTACTCTACTAATCGACCCCCTTAAAGCATTCTTTTTCATATTCCATACCATACCACACCACACCATATCGTATCATTATCTTTGGTCGACCACCCCCGCATAACATTTTAGTTTTTTATCGCAAGAACGATACAATCAAATTGAGAGCAAAACGTATGGCGCACTGAAATGCCGTTGCTATATAGGAGTGTGATAGGCGCACCCACCACCACCTTCATTTCTACAGTGCAACCAAAGAGTCGAAAACTAAAAGGAAAGGCTCTTGACATCGGCAGCGTGTCCTTGGGTATACTCGTATATCGTGGAAATTCATAAGACATGTGATCATTTTAAGGTGTATCAGGTAGCACCTGAATTCGGGAGCGCTTAAAGTGTTCTATTCTAGTTGTAGGAATATGCTGCTCGACTTAGCCTTAGAATACAAAAGCCACCATTCAAGTTCTGCGGGTTATTGAACGCAAAAAGTTGAACAAAAAAAATCAGGAACAATATTTTTTTTACGTTAAGTTTACCGTAAAAGTATACATATTTAATGTGACTATACGCGTGTCATGCTAATTGTTGCTGAAATACAGTATGGCTTAAAAAATTTAAAACTTTTCCCTTAGCTGTTTTATTCAAATGCCTTTGAGCAGCGTTGCCCCCCCCAAAAAAAAAATATTGAGGGCCTTTCTGGCGGCCATTTCCAGAAAGTACGGGCCACTATTCTTTAGAGAAACAATTTAAAAGAAAAATCAAATTAATTAAAAAAACAAACCCTGACTGTAAAAAAGATTTAAAATGATTTAAACAAGACATTTTCAAGTATAACTAATTGACAGTCGGAGGCTGCGCATATTTTTATCAGATTTTGTTGAAAGTTTCTTGTTTTAATCTTTTAAAATATTTTTTACTGTCAGTCGGGTTCTTCGTTTTTTTGCGCGATTCTGGCAAACCTCGCTGATACGTCACAAGTCACAAAACCCTCACAAGGTGAGGTGAAATTGATTTTGTTAGGTTTTCGTATTCTCACAAAAACTATCGAAATTGTGATCTCCTATGGAGCAAGTCTCAAAATTTAATACCAGTCCTAACGGCTCATAAGTATGACAATATTTGTATTGGATGGCACTGGTTACCTATTTCTACATACCTACTTAATGACCCGAAATCGGGAATATAGATTTTTTTATAAAAAAAAAAAAACTAAGATGTGAATTTGATTTGTGACAAATGTAAATGATTATTTTTTTTTCAGTTCTAAAACATTTCTGTGTTAATATTTTGCGTATTTTGCCCAAAGAATTATTATTTTACACTAGCTAACCCGTGTTCGCCTTGCATCGCTAGAGTTCCACTTGGCACATACACAAAAAATTTCCTCCACTGAACGCTGGGAAAATCCAACGATCTATCTTCAATCGAACATTTTACTTTTTTCAATTGTATACAATTTTTGTTTACTGCTTATTGTTCGACTTCAGGATAACGTACAAAGATGTTTTATATCTTAAAATCTTTGTACAAAATTGAAATGTATATTACAAAAAATCATATTTCATTTGGTTGAGTCATTCCAAAGCTAGGAGCTAGAAGGCATTCGAGAATTACAACTTTTCTTAGATATTAGCTTACAATTAGATTTCCGCTTCCAGACAGCGGATAATGGTAAAACATATCTTATAATCTAATCTCGACAATTTTCAATGCAACTGCGAAAGCCGGAATCTATTTCATGCAGTCCTTTTTTAATCTATTCCGAACAAACACCTTGCAGCCCGAATAAAAGTTACAGTTTTTTTTTTTTAGTAGAGATAGGGATAAATAATTTATAAAAATAGATTAACCCGATGCAATGCCTTTCTTTGCTGTAGAAATAAAATTCACGAAAACCTAAACAAACTCCACCAGTTGTCAAACTCAAACGCACTTGTATTGGAAAGTCTGAGAAAAAATCTAGATTCGCAAAAGTGCTCTGAAATCTGAAAAAGATTGCTCTTTTTAGTACCAAACGAAGAAAAAAAAAATGCTCTAAGAGCATCCAATCGAATACCACATTAGTAATCCAGGTTGATCATCGCCCTCCGAATAATAAGGAACAAACTTCAGTTGTCCTTTTTAATTTAAACTGAAATTGATCTAACTAAATACCTGGCTCTGGAAGCTGAAACTGCATCGTTCTTTAATCTAGCGCATCAATTAGTAGTAGTGTCTACCGCTCATAATGAAACGCTGCAAAAGCAAAACATTGTTTTATTGCTGAAAATTGATTTTCATGGACTCTAACGGCTTATTCGAGTATGTTTATTGTTTATTCAGATATTTAATATCTATCTATATACTGATGAGGAAAAGGAAAATTTAGTTGTGTGTATTTGGGAAGCAAATTTGTGGTTAGAAGTATGTTTTAGTAACAGCGAAAGCATAAATATTTAATCGCTATACCTCAATTTGGTGCATTAACAACCAATCTATAACTTGACGTTTATGAAATTACACAATTTAAATACACCTTCGAAATTCACAACACTTTTCATTAGTAAAACTAGTACGTTTACTTTTGATTTGTATTATTCGAAAAAGGGTAACGGAGAGCAGCATATCGTTTGCTACATTGCAAACTGTAACTATCAGCGGTGTTGCGGTTCGCTGACGTTGACTTCGGCTATTGTGGGTGTCAAAACAACGAATCTAATAACTAATAACAGGCTCTCGTTGGGTTCAACCACATGATTTCTATTTGAATTGTGCCTTAAGGAAGGTCAACGGTTAATTCATATTTTACAGAGCAATTGCTATGCTAAATACCACAGCATAACGGTTAGGATATAAAACAATGAGTTTGACATTAGTCATTGTGTTGGAATGAAATGACATATTGGCGCACGTTAGCTACAGTTGAGTAATAAAACTGGCACCAGTAGGTATGGTACACTGCGGTGCCCACGGGTGGTGAAGGCGTTTATGTTTGAGGCGAGGTGGTGAAATAGGGTTTCTCACATTGCCAAACAGGAAAAGAAAGGTGTGGTCCACTGTTTCAACCGTAGGATGTATAAGTGGAACGACTTTTCAAATAGTCCCACCGCCTGCAAACAATGTACAAACGACTGTATATATAGTGTATCTAATTAAATCTAATTCGCGGGAAATTTTTCCATCAGTCACTCATTCTCTTAACTGAACTTGGCGCAGAAACTGTGCCTGCTGTGCAGACATTCTCGAATAAATAATAAAAACCCTTTCGCATGCCACGTTAATGAAGGAGACGGCATGTGTGAATGGACTGAATGCAAACCGCCTGGAAAAGTACTCGCAACTTCCAAAACCAGGGAAAATATTTTCATTGTCAATGGTGTGACCTTTCTTAGCGGTATCTGACATGTGAGGTAGCTCAGCCTACATCTCATCAAAAAAAAGAAGAATTGCTGTGGTGCAGATGCAGACGCAATGGAAAACTATGCCAGACTTGAAGTGTTTATGGTTGATGACAGTGATGGCGCTGTCAAATCACAACGAAGTACTTAAACGTCAGCTTGTGTGTTTCACTTTCAAGACAATGGAGATAGTTGGCAAGAGGGTGTGCAGATTTATTTGTAACCACAATTCGACTTTATATCATGAATGGGCTTTAAACTAATTACCGGCTGTACGGTTGCAAGGTAAATAAAGAAAGGGAAATCTTGAGTTTTTATAAATCTGTCTCACTGGTCGCGGTCGGCTAAAGGAAAAGTAGGGTGAAAGCATTGAGCACAGCTACGGCTATTGATCCAGAAAAATTGATATTAAGATGCATCTGGTTAATGGACTGATCTAGAGTGAAAGATGAGCCGTAGAGTTGGGTGTAGATTAAGAAATAAAAGCATTTGTGCGGTCGCCAGGGAAATGATAAATTGACCCACAAACCGAAATGGAGGTAGAGTAGGAAGATATTCAAGCTAACTGAGGAGATTCTATGCATTGGGTATTTTTTTTTTTTAAACAATTTTCACCACTAATGAAGATTCAAGTACCTATATTGACGTCAAATGTCAGTAGGTACTTCTAAGTTATGTTAAGTGCTTAAATGTAGAGCTCTGTTTTATGCAGCATTTACAACGGTCACACATTCTTAAAACGGAAGACTAAACGTATACTTAATATTAAATAAGCATGTGACAAAGCAACGGCATTACCTAACACGCAAAAAATGTATCTAACAAGTATTTTGGTCTGCCATCTTGCCATTTATTTATCTAGTATATTTCGTATTATTTAATTTACTGAAGCTAATACCACTCGCATTTCACATGTTTTAAATCAAAAACAGAAATATTTTCAAGTATTTGCAGAAATGTTGGTGGTCGGAACTTGTGTTTATTTCCATTTTACGTATCCATAATTATGGGTAGAACATCCATGACACTTTAGGCGTCTGATTTGTGATCTCATTTGTATGCGTTTATTAGTATTGACAGCGGACAAACGGATCTCTCTGTCCCTTCTCGTGCAAATGCGCGTGCGTGATGTTGTAAATGCAGTCTTAGAATCAAAGATTTTGCGAGCCAGGAGTTTAAAATCTATTCGCTATACACTACACATGTGGAAAGACAATTCAAATAAAGTATTTCCTATTCAATCGATCTAGTTTGCCGTTGCTTGCGCAGCCAAAAAGTCCGAGTGTCAATTTTCAGAAAAATACAAAACACTGAAAACCGGTTTCCTGTTCATTTCTCTTCTCAGTTTCTTTTTGAACGTACAGCTGAACGAGTCTGTAGGAAAAAAAAACAAAGTAATTTTTTAAGTCTTTTCTGAAGTGTAGTGCTTAATTTGCTGTCTCTTTTCTGCTATTTTAGTCGATTTCGGTAAGTGTATTGATTAAATCTTTTGGTAGAAACATAGGGCCTTACCAACAACCAAACCGTAAACTCGCGTTTAACTTATTTCGAAACTAACTATAGTTTCGACTTTTAATTTATAGGTACCAACAATCAAATTAATCGAAACTTTAACTACATCTGACCTTATCGCAAAATTATTACCTACTGTATAACTCAAATGCGTTATAATTTTTTTCCGAGCTTTCAAATAATTTACTGAAATTGGCATTTTGTATTTTGAAAATCTTATAATTATGTACTTTTTCAATAATATTGAGCAGCGATGAGGATATTTTTGCGGATATTCAATGGTTAACGAGGCTGCATTTTCTCGAAAAAGAAAAGTGTATAAAAACAAATAGACCCGTTTCAAAAAAATGACGAGAAAGAATTCTTTGGGCACTGCTAGTTTATTTATTTATTTATTTGCTTATTTATTTATTTTAATTTCGACTTTTGCGCTAAAGTCGAGTATAAATTTGGATGTTGTTAAGGTCCATATTGTCGTACGATTGGCTAAGGTGGTGTTGGTATACCTTGGACCTATCATATCGCCTGTACCTTGGTCCGGTCCAAGGTTATTAGATGATTTTTTGTTAAACAATTTTTTTTTTTCAGAAAAATATTCAAAAAAGTAAAATAATAAATAATACTTTGTTAAGTTTTTTTTTTAGTTAAAGAGAGTTTTTTTTTATTATAATAGTTGTATTATTTGAAGTAAAACAATTTTAATCAAGCACAAAAACTTTAAGGTTTGTATTTTTGCTGTTTTTTTTTTTGAAATAAAATAAGAATGGTGCCATTTTTACTTTTTATTGAAAGCAATTGAAGTTTTAACCTTTAATCTATAGGCAAAGCTTCAATAATATTTATTTTTTGCGCTTGTACAATACTCCGTGGACCAAGATACAATCACGTCTTGTACCTTGGACCGCTTTAGGTTAGCATATACGAGTAAAAGTTAAGATTTCTAAGGAATTATAGGCAATATCCTTTTGCTAGTTTCACCATATCATAGGTGAGACTTCAAGTAATAACAACAAAATTAATAAAAAACCGACACATAAAATATTGGCAAAAAAAATGACTTACACAAATATGTAAACTATGTGTCTGCATTGTACTTTAAGTAAGAGGTTCTATGAAATCAGGATTCATCACGCCAGCATCAAAAATAACCAGGGTAATTTCTTAGACAGACAAAGATATAGGCTCAGCGGCAGGACCGAAGTAAAGTGCAATCCGTAAGTCTAGGGTCATACTCTGTAAGGCGAAACGTTCAAATGTGTGTAAATAAATAAATAAATAGTTGGCGCAACACGTCCGGAGGGACCATAGGCCTAGCTTCTCACAACCATTCGTTTTGTGTGAGTTTTTCATTTTTGGAACGAATGGAAGGGATCTAAAATGTTATGCCGACTCCAAACGGCTAATTGAGAAGCTCTTTCAAGACAGTTATACTCTCGGATGTTTGTCAGACGATCGCGAGGGGTAGCGCAGTGGAAAAAAAAACCCTTATTCGGATTTGGGGTTTTTGCGGGATTCGAACCTGGGACCCCTCGCTTAGTAGTCCAAGACACTAACCACTAAGCTACTGCGACTACAATACCTTATGTATCATAGGGCAAATTATTTGTGCGCACGAAAACGTTTGATTGTTTCGCCTTACAGAATCTGACGCCTGATTTTCAAGCAGCTGAGGCCGAGTTTCGTATGTATGTCTATGGAACACCCTCCCGATCGCAGCTAGGCAAATAATTGGAGCTAACAAATTTGCTGCACTACGGTATCTTTAATAATTGACAACTTTAACAACTATTACCACTGAACATTCTCTTCTTTCTCCTTTCATACAGTTTTTTCTTCTCCCTCTATTTCTATTTTCACTCCTCTACTCTTATATTTCTTTATTTTTATGTAAGTTTTATTTAAGTTTTTGTTTCTTCTTCCAAAAACATGTAGGTACTATAAAAGACAATGTTTTTATTTGTACTTTCCTTTATAAATAAATTGAATTGAATTGAATTGAATTGAAGTTGAATATACTTCTGGTAAAATAAATCATTCTTGCTACCAATTTAAGAAAAAAAAAAAAAAAACTCTTAAATAAGACCCTTTATGGTTTCTAATTTTCGACTAGTTTTTCAAGCAGTAGCGTCCATGTATCATAAGGTTTGTTTGACGTGGCTAGCACTAGTGCCCACTAGTGCGCACTGAAAAGTGTCAGCTGATTTTCATGTCTGCCAAAAACCCTGCACAACCTTGAATACTCGCTACTATATCGAACACAAAATATGTTGCCCTGAAGAATTTCTTTTTGTAATTGAAAAATATTTGTCTTTTAGTGAACGAAGTATGAACAAGATAACATTTTTTCCGTTTATTGTTAAAAATGAGAGCACTTAGTTCTGATCTTGCGATTTCCATAATTCAAATAGTTAATAAAAGTGTTTGGAATATTATATGATGAGTTTGAAAAATTATTTAGCTCTGATTCCAGCTTTTTTCCATTCCATTTTTCTATAATATACAATTTTAGTTCATAAACGTGTTTTTTATTTAAAACAATTCGCTTTTGAATATCAAATTTATTGTATTTATCACGATATCACAACAATTGAATTACAGCAAGCGAAATGACAGTGAAACTCTGCACTGAGTTCTTGCCCCCACTAATTAACTGGGGTCAGTTCAGGGCACAACTAGGGCGCCATAGAAGTCATGTCGAATGCAGGTTTTCAGTACCAGGGTGAGTTCAGTGCTATATCGAACACTTTAGGGTTACCTCGGTGCGCACTAGGGCGCACTAGGGCTCACGTCAAACAACCCTATAGTCTACTCAAGGGAAAATGGCAACCCAACCCAAGAAGTAAACGGTATTGCGAGACATATTTTCATTAGTTGCCCAATCATTTTGATATTAAAATTAATTATAATCTCATGTTACTTAAGCAGATTAATTTGTCTTCCGCGAAAAAGTCAAAAATAAAAAGGAAATCTCAGAAAAAAACATCCTCTACCAAAAGATATGTATATGCCCTACCTATAAGCTAGTATAGCTTGCGATGCTTGCCAGTGCAAACAAACCTACCCCATCTACGCAGATAATTGAAACAGCACAATATCTGCCATTTAATCTGTTACACCAGCGTAATACCAAGTAATTACCAGAACTTACCACAGTTAACTAATACCAATTTGTCCCAATTAAAACCAAATGAATATTAAAAGCCAACCTCACCTACCACTTAAAATGCAAGTACACCATGTGCGCCGAAAGGCGTACACATTTAATTAGAACTCAGTCTCGCATCTAGCCCGACAATCAGTCGGACTAGATCGCCCTCAAGTTAAGAAATAATTGATCCATACTAATTTCATTCGAATACGAGTCGCACCAAACGCCGATCCAATTCGAAACGAAAATTAGTCACGATCAATTCGCAAGAAATGCAAATAATACACATATGAATACCAACTACTGGATGCCGCACGTTTTGTTTCTTTCCATATTGTCCAGCGAGTAGTTTGGTTGCCTTACTGCTGGTACTGCCGCCGGAAATAACCTTGAGATGAAAAATCATTCCCAAGACTTATCTCGCTTTGCGCACAAGCTACACTCCGAGATAAGCCACCGAGTGCGCTTAAATTTGTAAGCTCAACAAAGCTCTGTTGCGCATGACGTCTCAGGCAACTACGTCACGGATTCAGCACTCAGGTTTGGGCGGTTTGACTGCTGGCTTGCGACAGCAGTCAGACCAACTACCACCAGCTGTCTTCGGTCGAGCACGACCATTCCTCTTCTGTGTGTTACTGGAGTAAAGGTAAACCTACTCACTCACTAAGTAACCACATTTACTATCATCGCCGTTGCTTGCTGGTTCGTCGGTCTTAGAGTAGAGGATTCATTTCAGATTCAGAGGCACTGATCACCGACGGCGCATGTATACTACTTGTAGTCGCTGACTTGAGTGGTTGAGTCTCTCGTTTGTTTGGCCTGCGATCGCGCGTTCAGTTTTGCCAGTTAATAGCGAGTTCTCCGCGACTTATCGCTGCAGTAAACAATCGGCGGCACATGCGCTACGTTCTATCCACATCGATCGGTCGCGCGATCGTTTTTTCTCTTCTGACATCTGACAGACTTCTTGTTAGGTAACCCTGTTGTACGGTAGCAATTTCCTTAAATAACAATTAAATTCGTACAATTAAAAAATTCGTCAAATAAGTTAAGTGCAAGCAGATCGCTTTTCTCGCAGAAAACTGCGAACGACTTGAAGCGATCTTGCATAATAGAAATAAATACATACCACACAACGACGACAATATAACGACAAGAGTCGCAGTGCCTAGTGTGAATATAGCTAAGTGAATTTATAGTATATTTATTTTTCTTTTTTTTTCTGCGAGGTATGCAAACGATTGTTGCGGACCAGAGAGTTTGGTAAAAAGTTAACGAGAAGGAAAAGTTAAGAAGGAAAAAAATGCCTTTCAGTCGGGTTGCTGCTTAAAAGGCGCGCGCGCACACTCTCCTCCCGTGTCGTGGTGTGGTAAACCAAAAATCGTGGTTGTTACAGATTCGATTAAATTCCTTTTTTTGTGTGTATATATCAGTGAAGTTGGCTCAATTGGACATCGGGACGCAATTATTTGAGCTCACGAAGGCTGATATACTTTCCTCTGTCGAGAGGTAAAGTACCTACAAGAAAAAAGTTCCAAACTTCCACATCATTGTTGGGGAAAAATAGCTTTTTTTGTTTATAGGCTATTCGCGTTTTGTTTTTGTTCGGATTTTGTTTTGTGTGTCCAGCGGCATTAAGTCAATTGACGCTAAAGCGAGGAGAAGGAACGATTAAGAGGAAATTATACACAACAGCGAAGACGCTATCACATTTAAATAAGTTGCAACCAGAGGTGGTGGTACAGCAGAGGAATGCAATCCTAAAGGTAAGTTTATGCCATTTAGATGTTGTACAGAGCTTTAGCTTTGCATATTCAATGCTGGTGAGTCGCGCTATGCAGATACTTTAGTTAGGTACGTACTTAAGTTAGGCGGTTTTTGCGCGAGCTCTGTTGAAGTTGTTTAATAAAATATCGTTGAAGTCGATCGCTTAATTTATAACTGGTCTATTGCCGGTCGGTAATTATAGAAGGTTGGTTAGTTTTTTTCATCGAACTTTGGCTATGAGTTGCTAATAAATTAATGTGCATGAGGACAGCTACGAGTAGGTATAGTGAGTCATGAAATGAGGAAAACGCTTAAATTGTTGGTTTCGCTGACAAATTGGCTCGAATGTAAATTTCAACTGTCAAATGAAAATGTTCAACTTAAGCCGAACAGAGAAGGTCAATCCATGATCTGAGGGATAGCTCTTTATAATCATTATCATTAATAAAGCTGGGTTTTATTTTTTGCCAGATAGAGACGGGGATATATTCTTTGGTGTCGAAGTACCGATTGATATTTCTAGAATCCAGCGACAGTGCCAGTTCATCAGGAAATCAAACTTAAAGCCTCTCACTCTGTAGTCCACACCCATTGGCCAAATTTGATATTAAAAAAGTGGATAAGCCACATACTTCCGATCGGGTTATAGGTAGTGCATTAAAAACAAATCATATTAAAAAGCAACTGGTCCGTGTAGGTACTATGTACACGTTTTCGTAAATTGTACAGAAAATTGGCCGCACTTTTGATAATGTAGCTTCCAAACAATGGTTAAGGGCAAAACAAAATATATTAACAAATCAGTCCTAGCTTGTGAACCATATATAACAATCGTGTATAGGTACGTCTAGTCTGTCACCCATCCTCCCATCCACCCATGTGTCTTCAGTCATGCGGTGGCCATGGTGTAGTGGTTCGAGTATTTGCTTGTGACCCGAGTGGTGAAGGTTCGAGCCCGGGTATGACTATAAAGAGGCTTCTCCGCAAACAAAATAAGAAAGATGCTTCCAATTATTCCTAGGTACAAGTAAAATGGAGCCGACTGTGAGCCTAAATGGCTCCATTGGCCCGGAGGTCTTTGTATATAAAAAAAAATATATTTATATACATACCAATAAAGGTCTTAAATGTTCAAACCTCAAAGATCTTGGTTAACTTAGGCTTCGTTCGATTTGAAATTTTCACAATGGAGCCTAATTCGTCTGACATATCGTTTTTATAGGTGTTCGCATTCGAGTTTAATAAATAGTTTGCGACTGATCCACTGCCACTTCCGTCGGTTGAGTCTTGCGAAAATTGTTTACTGGGTCGTATGAACAAAACCTAGCATTTTCTTTGAGCAAAAGACTGTAGCAAAGTAAAAGCCCCTAGCAATTGCTTTGAATCGGTATGAATAAAAACCTACTTTGCTAAAGTAAGTTCGAAAATTCGAAATAGCTTTTACTTCGGGATTCCACATAAAATACTAATACATATATAGCAAAAAAACAAACTGCAACAAAGACATTTATTTTTAACAACAACAACATTTTTTTTTTCACAGAAAGACTTCATTTCATATGTTTGCAGCATTATTCGTTCATTAAAGAATAACATCTTACTTAAATTGAAAAAGGGGCCTTTTGATCATTTTTCAAAAAGTGGGGGGCAAGCGTGTCCTGAGGATTAAAAAGGAGACAAACGGCAACGCTGCTTCGAAGTGAAGCCTGCCGCACCACTTAACAGGCGCAAAGGAACAGTCTCAGCTGTCAGCTGTGTTTTGTCCATCCATGCAGATTTGAGTGGTTGATTTAGTTTCGAGGTTATTTTTATTGCCGCGATTATTTTCAGACCCATGATACCTACCTGCGTAGGCGCAGTGGCTTAGTCGTTAGTGTGTTGGACTACTAAACGACGGGTCGAGGTTCGTTTGGAGTCGGCATTAAATTGTAGATCCCTTTCATTCGTTCCAAAAGTGTAAAACACACTAAACGAATGATTGTGAGAAGCTAGGCTGACTCCCTCTCCATTCTGGCTCTCATAAATTGGTGACTCACAAGTCACAATACTTCGTTAGCATACTCTACATTTTAGAATCCATCCAACTTGCTAGCTTTCTGTCGATAACAGTGCGAAAAACAAAAACAAAGGCAATTTTGACTAAAGAAAGCACTGCTGACGCACTCCACTTTTTGGATGTGCGATTCTTTCAACACCTTCCTTTATAAATATGACAATAATTAGACTCGTCGTATGCTGTCTTGCTAGTAGTTTTTACTTTTCCACGTGCATGATTCTTCAGCGCACCTTCTCAGGGCCATTATCCGAACTAAGTGGATGGATTATTGAAAAAATATGATTCGTTTTCAATCTTAAAGGCTGTGTTAACCTCTGCAATGCCACAATTTTAATTAAAGGGGTTTATTCAGTCTAATAGTTCGAAGAAGGCCTTCCGTTCGGCAATTTAAACAATAAGCCGTACCACGAAATAGAGTTCGGAACAAGTTCAAGCGATAAAATGATTAATGATACGACTGACGAATTTTCTAATCTAAAACAAAATTCATAACCTATCCAAATTAAAATTTAATAGAAACGCTTTCCTTATCCGAAACATAATATTAAGCATTCAGAACAGTTCAGGAAAGTCCACCACCCGGAGCTATTTAAACTGGACTCTTATCTCGTTCGAACCTCCTACTTCTCAGACGCAAAGCACCTTTAAAGCTCGTGCCGCTACGACTACGTGTTCAACAGATTTACTTCGGATCTGATTACTTATACTTAAGCCTACATACGCCGTTCAATTTAGAACCACACTTCCGTGGACTCTTTGATCTATCTATAGGTAGACACCAACTCCCCAGCTCCAGATATTAATCGCTTGACTTATACATTTTTGCAACATTTGTTCCTTAAACAAAAAAAAGTAAACGTTGAAAAATGGCACATTTTAAGGCGGGCCTAGTCAAAAAAATAGGTTTGGCACCACTTTAAAATGGGAAACATCGATTAGCAAGTCTGGATGCCAGACTCACAATGGCACCTCATTCTCAAGCAATTTTTCGTTTTAACAAAAAACAATGAGTTTGGCAATTTGAAGGTCAAGCAGAGAGCACTTTTTGACTCTAAAATCTAGATTCATACTTCACTTGGTGTACAATTTATGTTCGCCTCCGCCATTGTAAAATGCAATCACTATTAGATTACACGACCCATAGTTCCCAAGTACACAACGAGTAGCTCGCAGTAGTTATTAAGGCCTCCTTCAACCTTGCGTTAGAAACAGATTTTTCTTTTTTGGAGATAATCCAATTTGTGTGCGAGAAGGGGCGTAAAATATTGAAATACCGTCACGATCGGACACCAACACTTTACTCCAGTCGAGTGGACGTTCAGTTGTTCATGTTTGGATTTAATTTTTTTTTTCTTCGATCGCGATTTCAAAAGTGCAATGTTGCATGCATTGTTGGCATTTTCCCATCGAGTCCGGGTAAAAGTCAATTAGCCTGGTTGGCTTGTTGGCTGCAGTACATATTTCTAAACTCTGTGTGCAGTGAATTTTGAAAAATTGTAACAATCGACGAAAATGTATTTCCTTTCTAAAAAGAAATAGAGAAAAAAAAAAACGAGAAAAACACAAGCCAGCAAATCATAATGCCTAATAAGATTTAGTAGAAATAATCAGAGCGTTTAGGGTTTCGGATAGTTTGTTACCAGCGATCGTTACCTGTTGTGGCAGTTGAATTGCATTTGGTGTGAGTATGTGCGCTTGGTTTGGCTAATGGATATGGCTCGAGACTAATGGACTTTTCTTGGTCGATCGATCGACAAATTCGCTTTTAATTTTAAATAAATGAAATATTTTATCTGCATACAGGAGTGGTCTTTGGTAGGAGTAACATCCACAAAAACTGGCTGTTTGGTGTGCTTTATGGGTTGGTGGAATAATTGGTCCATACTTCTTTAAAAACGATGCTAGCCCGAAGGTTACAGTTAAAACCATGATTACTGACTTTTTCGTTCATCAATTGAACAGCCATGACCTGTAGGTTTCAACAAGATGGCGCAAAATGTAACACAGTTTGTGCCACAATTGATATTTATTTATTTATGTTGAAGTAAACGTTTGGTTACCGCATAGTTTCACGTTGCAGACCCGTGAATTGGCATCCAAGATCGTGCGATTTAAAGCCGCTTGAGTATTTTCTGTGGGGATATAAGAAGTCGCTAGTCTACACCGATAAGACCGAAATGATTGATCACTTGGAGGATAACATTCGCCGCGTTATTGCCGATATACGGCCCCAAATGTTGAAAAAATTCATCGAAAATAGGACCTCCACCTCCACCTAAATTATAATGCCAGAAGATTATTTTTCGAATAAAGTAAATTTCATGTAAATTTAAAAAAAATATATTTTTGTTTTATTCCATTTCTAAGTTCTATACCTTTAAAAAAAACACCCTTTATATAAAACAAAGTTGCATCAGTAAGAACGCCCATCACTCGAGAACGGGTCGTTCGATTTGAGTTAGGTATATTCTCTTTGTTGTATTTCTCTATGTCTAAGGAAGGTTCATACGACGAGAAATTTGGAAAATTTTAAAAGAAAATTGTAAAATTCGTAAAAATTAATTTTAATTACATTTTTTACGGGGAATTTGCCTTTTCTTTATCTTGATCGCAATATACAGTGGGATCGTATATGTTAAAAATTCTTCGGGGCTTTAATTACATACTTAGTAAATTTGTTTAACGGGAACAATTTTATATATTGGGTCGTATGAATAAAACCTAGCATTTACTTTGAGTAAAAGGTTTTAGCAAAGT
Organism: Cheilosia urbana; assembly: GCA_946477585.1. Classification (NCBI taxonomy): domain Eukaryota; kingdom Metazoa; phylum Arthropoda; class Insecta; order Diptera; family Syrphidae; genus Cheilosia; species Cheilosia urbana. Next base: position 7,349,872 of record OX297854.1, on the reverse strand, counting down.
AAAAGCACTTAGCAATTGCTTTGAATCGGTATGAATAAAAACCTCGTTTGCTAAAGTAAGTTCGAAAATTCGAACATAGCTTTTACTTCGCTGCACATGTACTTGCCTTGCAATTTCTGTCAAACCTGACCAGTAATTTTGAAATTTCCTTCTAACGACTTTTGTGGAAATTAAAATTTAAAAAAATGAAATTCAGAAATATGATTGCAATCTATGGCTCCAATTGCACCTAGAAATATGATTTTTGTTTGCCAAATAGGTTGTTGATGTTTTATTTCTTCTTCAGGTGCCCATGACAAGAAATAATTGATTTTTTTCACAGGTATTTTGATGATTTTCCTGCACGAACAGAACTTCATTTAACTATTTATAGACAAACCATCAAAAATTCACATTGCTTACTTCTTTTTGTGTAAAAAATGTGCTTACAAAATATTTAGCAAAAGGTCTGAGTGAACTTAATAGCAGACTCAGAATTTGCATAGCATTTGCTTTGTTTATTCATACCGATCTGAGTAAAAGGTCAGTGCCGCCACTTTTCGAACATGTCAAAAGTTGGAACTAACTCAAATTAGTTTTTATTCATACGAAACGTAGCAAATGCTTCGACTTTGACATTTCTCTTGAGTAAAAGCAATTGCTTCGCTTTATTCATACGACCTATTATATAATTTCGTTCGTTTTTTCGTTTGAATGTGAATTTTGTGTTTGCCTTGAACTCGAGAACCATTGATCCAATTTACATTTTTAGTAGGTAGGTATGTAAGTACGTTTGTATTATGCAAGTAAACGTCACCACATTTTTCTCCTGAAAAGTCAACATTTTTCTGTTGAAAATTCAGCTGCGTGTAAAAGAGACAAAAATTGTACCACGAAAGGGGAAAAATATTGTTTGCAAAGCAACCAATTTCAAACGAATTTATTTTCAAATAATATTTAAATGTAAAAAAAAGTTGCAGCAGCTGTAAAGTACAATTTCGATCCCTTTTTTTTATGCAATCTGGGGAATTTTTGGTCTAATTTTTTGTACTGCTTTTCATTGGAAAACTGAAACCAAATATTATGGAACAACACAAGTTAGTAGAAAACGTCAGAGCGAAATTGGTAGGAGTAGGAGTATTGGTACAGCTTTATGTTTCATGAGAAATAATATATAAGACAATTTTCTGACTGACGGCACAAAACAGCCAGGAACTGACGTTTTCCTGCCTCAGAAGTAAGTGTAATTTTGATACACTAAAAACTGTATTATTTGTTCTTTTTACATAATAGTTATTTACAACACAAGGCAACATTTATTGGGGTAAAGTAAGCCCTCGCTGTAAATACTGAACATGGAATTGTTTTACGTAACCAATACGAACTTAAGAAGGGGACGAAGAAACGCAGACTGCTTAAATACGAACTAAAGCTGATTTGAGCATATTGACCCATTGATTCTCCGTCGCACAGAACAAAGTTGGTTTTTATTTAGAGCCGTTGGCATAGCCTGGGGGTGATATATTATTATAGCGCAACCGTTATAATTATTTAATATTTGCCCTATATGCACCACAACTCTATGCGAATATGTCATAATTATTGATTCAACCAGATTGCTAATGACTTTTCTATTCCAATACTCCATGATTCCTTTTTAATTACCATCAAGAAGTTGCCACCTAATTAAATGTCATGTCGTATGTGGTATGATCAGTTGCAAAAGTCACACGATCAGTGTTTCTTTTTTTTCGCTTTGAAGAAAAGCGGCGATTTTCAAGTCGATTTAACTAAGTATATATATAATGCAGTACAAAGGCGCGTCAATAACAAAAGCCCACATACTTTTACAAAAAAAAAAAGAACACCAAGCTCATTGTAGACCTAGCGTATTCATCTATTAAAGCTGACAGCACAATAACTTTTCTGGCACCTTCAGTGCACATATAAGAAATCTATGCAAATGTTAAATTCATATGAACTAAATTTTCTGAATAATTACACAGCCGTCCGTGTAAGTAAGTCGATATCGATAGTGTCCTTGATGCGCTCAGTACCTAGGTATTGTTGCAGGGAAAACTCCGATTTGTTTCAAATGTGCCCGACAGACGAGGAAAACCACTCTTGGCATGATTTCATTTTCCCATTATGATTTCTATTTTTTTTTCTTGTTTTCTATTATCCAATTATGAGCGTATGTAAAGCAATTAAAATTGACTGGATTAGCATTTCATGTTCGAGGTTAAAGTTGCAAACGCGTTAAGCACAGAGGAGGATCTCAGGTCATTGTCATAGATCTTACGGGGGGTGTATCTGTATACTGTGCTCGAAGGCAAAGAAGTGTATAGAATGTGCGAAAACTGTCATTCTTGCGAAAAAACAAAACAAAGTATTAGGTACATGGTTCATGCGGGGATTCAGATAACCACGACAGAGATGTTGATCGAATATGGCTGTCGGAATTCAGCCAAAGTCGCCGATTGATTGGCGCCAAATTTGTACAGCCTATGGAGTGGATGAATGTAATTTTAGATGACGTTGTCGGTCGCCTGTTTGTTTCAATTAACTTGATTTTTATTGATTATTGCCTATTTGGAGTGTTGTTGATGTTGACAAGCACTGACAGACTTATTACCAACTGACGGAATGTATTCATTTTAAATGACATGACTAGTATCAACAATTTAAAGAGCTTTCTTGAATGTTCAGTGAGCACGCTTATTTTTTTTTATATTATTGTTTCTAACCAAAGCAGAAATAAAATGGGGAAGAACTATAGCTTTATGATGAAATACGAGAAGAATCAATGTGGTTCCAAGATGTGAACGCAATCCATTTTTTGATGATTCTGTATTTCTGTTTTGTTAACTCACACAAATAACCTTCGCTCTTTTAAAATAAAATCCATTGTCAGTTGTTGCTGGCGCCTGCCTAAAAAAAACGCCTTAAATTATTACCAATTTGCCATATCGCATAATAACAATGCCAACAACTCGAATAACGACATCTTTAATTATTACTCCATCGCAATGAATTTAAAGCGGTAAATTAAATCAAAACTTTAAGTCTCATGGAAATATTTATTCGGTCAAATATCGAGGCTTCTAATGCACTTACAAGCAGTTTACTTAAATTCGTTGGCAAAACATAAATTTACGTATATCGCACCGTATGTTTTCTATTGCTCAAGTTCATGTATAAATAACTCGGTCATCACGAGTAAGAAACGAAAAATAATATTCGCATAATTGATGTCGGTGGTCGGTCACAGAGTTGAATTTATGTTTAAATATTAAGGAGCAGTAGTTGCAATTTCAAATGAGAATTGAAAAGTCTCAATTTTCTTGTCTGTGGACCAACTGTGAAGTGTGAATCAGCGCTGCCGAAAATACTACAATAGGAGTATTGTACTCCTTTTTAGTAGTCTCCAATGACAAATTGTACCCCAATTTTTAATTATTTTGGATTCAGCTATTTTTACTATGCCTTTTCTCTACTTAGTAAATTGCAAAACAAATTTTACTTACAGGATGTTTCATTAAAATTGTTTTCGTGTTCGAATTTGTTACATTCGTTTCGAACAAAATCTTGCGGATCCTGGAAATCTTTTTCACTGACAAACACTTATTTTGATACTAAAGTCAATGACTGAATAATAAACACAAGAAGATTACAGAGACTCTCACTCTACCAAAACAACATGGCCTCCAGAGCCTTCCAACATCGAAACCATCCCATTTGAAAAAAAGTTTAGCAATTTCTAAATTTTCGTTTTGTATACTCCCCGCTCCCTAAAAAATTGAAATCGCCGTTAGCAAAACTTTCTAGTACCAAAAATTAATCATTATAATGTTAACAAAGTTGCAATTTTTGTACTGAAGGTTAATTTTTTGTGATTTTCTTTCCAAAGACTACAAATTTCACTTTTAAAAGAATGAATTTTTCCAGAAAACAATCTATAGAATTCCAGTTCGGTGAAAAGGTAAAAATGACCACACTTCGTGGCACAAATAAAGAGTGCTAAAAACACTGACTGATAGTAGGTAGTGTTTTTGGTGAGTTTCTTTCAGCTGACGCATGTGTTCCAAAATGTTTGAATTTGTTCTTTTATTTCACTACGAAAATATTTTGCAAAATGGTTAACAGCTCATTTAATAAATCTATGAATAAAGGAATAAACTGCGAAATATTCATTCGCGGAATTAAAATAATACATTTTTGTTTCTGCAATAATTATTTTGTCTGTTTTCGTTTGTTGTTTTTGGCAAAAAATCATTTCACCGGCGAACGTCCACAAAAAAACGGCAAAGAATTTAAAGAGATGAATCAATTACAGGTATTAAAATTTGAAATATGATTTTTGAAAAATAGGTAGCAAAACTTAAAGGAAATTCTATGGCGAATATGCGAACAATTTTTTTGAAATCAATATAATTAAAATGATATCTGGTGTATCCAAAATTCATTATGGAATAATATAAAAAAAAATTCCTATCATATAATTTGAACCTTCATTAAGTGTTTTCATTGAAATACTTTTTGTGATTAATGAATTTGAGGTATTTTAAACTGATTTTGATAGCATAGTATCTAGCTACATAACTAGTTTCACTTGATCCAAAGAAATAGGAAAATCGAACAACTATTTATTTGCTTTTATGCCTTGAAAAATTTAGTGAAAAATTTCAACCTGGAACTAAGAAAAACTATTAAACCATAAACTATATTTAATTTGCCAACACAGCCACCACACTCGACAACGAACGAAATGATAACCCACCTCAGTCTACCTGGCATCCGGCTGCCTCCAAAAGTGTGGGCTTTTTTTTCAAGAACGTGTTTGTCCCCTTTAATTAATATGGGCATAAATACATGAATTCAAACTGGGCTACATCCAAGCTCCAAGGTCAAATTTATCTTGAAGGCAATCTCTCATTTTTGGCCGAAGCTGTCAGTCTATTTAATACATAGTTTATACTAGGCCTGCTTTTTTGAGCTTCGATCTCAGCAAAGCAAAGCAAAGTAAAGTAGGATTTTCAGCACGCAATTACACAGCTGTTGGCGCAGTGGCTTAGTGGTTAGTGTATTGGACTTCTAAGCGAGGGGTTGAGGTTCGAATCCCGCAAAAACCCAAATTCCAACTTAGGGTTTTTTCCACATACGCTCTACTTAATACTTTGAGGACTCACAGTAGTTGTTGCAATTGCATACTGAAAATCGTACTTTACTTTTCTTTGCTGAGATCGAAGTTCAAAAAAACACGGCTAATGTTGTTATAGATTCAATAGCTTTTAAATCGTATGCGTATCAGAAATATGTGATGTGTTCCAAAGTAACTATAGGTGAACGATTATTGTTCGAGTAGCTAGTCATTCTTCCTCATATCCATCCAATGGGCGATTCTATTTTTACTTGTATCCCACTAGGTTCCCCTTACCTGTCACTGCAACCCGACCACACAGCTAAATATTTTCCCAATTCAACTTAAGTGTGTGCTTGTATCCAAATGCGATACCACATTTTGAGGATGGGTTCGAAAGGATAAGTTCAAAATTCCGCAGCCGTAAATTATTCGTAGCAGGAATTTTTTGCTCACTCGTGTGCCGTGCATTTTTGTTTGATGACGCTACAGTTTCAAAGAACTAAATCATTAACAAACACGGACCAAAGTCATTCACCGCGGCGGCCGACACTTCGCCGGTCGCTCGTTCTGAGTAAACCGCATTTGTGAGCCATAAATTGTATGTTAATACAATGACAGATGTGGTAACTATCCCCCAAACTGATGACAATTGGCACAGTGATCCTGATGTCGTCGACACCGTTTATAAAGATGTGTTGTGTTGTTTGACTTGCTGTCGGGTCAAATACATTTTTGCAAACTGAAATTCGCTTTCAAAAACTGTTTGGTTAAGCTTAAAGGAATTCTTAATGGAATGGATGTGTTATGACCGATTCGAGCTGCCGTGACTGGGGTTAAGTCATGGAGTGTCATTTTCGGGAATTGAGCACAAATGAGGAAGACGTTATGAGTTGTGACCGCACTGGCGATTTATTTAAACTGTAAATTAGTGGGGGATATACAAAAAACCTCGTCTTCAGTTATATTTGGACTTGAAATCGAATTGGCAAGGCGAATTACGAAGGTTGTCACTTGTCTTACGATTTAGAGAGTTATCACTGTGGGAAGATGAAGAGAATGTTGAATATCTTTCAATTGACTTTTGAGTGAGTTCTTCCGGGTACAGTGTGTTCTCTGTAAATGAAGATCGATTTATGGTTAAACAAAGGAATATTATATATTTTTGGGAATAATAACATTTGTTTATAAATCTCTTTCAGTATCTCTTAACCACAAAAAATAAATCGTATAAAAAAAACTCGTTAAGCTTACAGTGAAGCACCTTGCTTAAATAAATTTGGTTAAATTTGGATTAGCAACGTATTATACCAATTCAAACAGAGAATGAAAGTTTACTCAAGTCATTGCACAACTTTTGTGCAGAACTCACATCAAATTGTGTTAACAATACCATTCTAATTGACAGATCATTGAACTGTCTTTGGTACGTATTCAATTTCGAGGACGCACGCATACATTTGGCATACAATCGACTGTCAAACATTCTAAACTGGTATACAAAATATCTAATAGAAGATGCTTACGAATTGTCTGGAAATTACCGCGAGATTAATTTGCAGCAATAATTTTGGAGATATCAATTATTTTTAAAAATGACGAGTAATAAACATAAAACAATTTTTAAACACTTTTCATAGAATTATGCAAATTTACATCTATTAATATTAAACCCGAGGTCGTGTTCACAAAACCCGCACTTTTTTTTTCTGTACAACTAGGTATTATATCTATTTTTAACATGTGTTTGTCTATTAAAAATTAATTTGCTCCTTTCGTTAATGCAAATGATTATGGTCAATCAATCAGCATCAGCATTTCGAAATATTCGCATGTGCAGATGAGATAAATTTATTTAGTAATTATCTTTTGGTAAAAAATGTTCACACTCTTTATATATCTGTATATCCGGCCCGGGAATGAATGAAGACCTTAATTAATTTTCAATTTATCAATAAATGCAGCTACCTGAATTTGGCAATTAAATACATTTATTATTGCGTCAAAAAGTTGCCTTTCGCTGTACAGCAAGGTGCTGAAAGTAAAACCAAAAAAATAACAAAAATCACTCATTAGTCAAAAGTTTAATGAAAAACTTGGTCAGTGCAGCCATTAATGAAAAATGCAGTTAAAAATTTTCAATATTCAAAAATGTATTAGTAGGCCTTTTTGTTAAAATGTATGATTAATAACAAATACATCAGTGGGAACTTTTTTTTTTTAATTTTAACATTGGAATGTATAGTTTTTCCAAGTTTCCGGTGTCAATAAAATTCGCATATCTAACTTACTCGTTTTGAATCATTCTAAAGAAGTCTTAACTAGTTCCCATCAAAATATGGCAAAATAAGAGACTGTAAGCTAAATAACGAGTAACGAGTTGTTCACCTGGAGTGGTTCTAAATAGCTCAGTGCGTTTCTTCGTATATGTGCATTTGTTCAATGGAAAACTCCGAAATATTGTTCGTTAAATACAAAGGAATAAGAGGTGAGAATAAATTGTAAAATTTGAAACTGCCTCAAAATAGCTCGAGGAGTCAAGGTATAACTTTTGAGTACATATTCCGCTCTGTAATTTTGAAAGGCGATAGTTTTATTCTTGTCGGTTGTCTTGCAAAAGTAAGCAATTAGATTGTTTAAAATATGAATAAGTACCGAGTACCTAATGGCTTTACGGAGCAGCGAGCGTTCTCCATCGTCATTCTGCACAATCTGACAAGTTTGGCAGGGATGCCAAAACTAGACATGGCTCTGTATAGCTCGTCTCTATAAACGCTGTCATATGCGGCCTTAAAATCGACAAAAAGATGGTGAGTATCGATCTGGTATTCTTGGGTTTTTTCCAGGATCTGCCGTAGTGTGAATATTTGATCGGTCGTGGACTTACCGGGCCTAAAACCGCACTGATAGGGACCTATCAGATCGTTGACGAATGGTTTCAGGCGTTCACACAATACAGCAGACATGATCTTATACGCAGTGTTCAGGAGACTGATGCCTCTGTAGTTGGCGCAGTTTAGAGGGTCTCCTTTCTTGTGGATCGGGCAAACAATGCTGAGGTTCCATTCATCAGGCATGCTTTCCTCTGACCAAATCTTGGAGATGAGTTGGTGTATGCACTCTACCAAGTCATCTCCGGCTGCCTTGAAGAGCTCAGCAGGTAAGCCGTCTGGACCAGCAGCCTTGTTGGATTTAAGCTTAGATATTGCTATCCTCACTTCATTTTGGTCAGGTGGACGGAAATCTTGGCTTTCATCGTCCAGGTTGAATGGCTCGTTCTGCCTGTCAGCGGAATTTGTGTCGTCTTCGCCGTTTAGCAGTCTGCAGAAATGGTTTTTCCATGTCCTCAGCACCGACTGTGACTCTACTACAAGGTTTCCTTGCTCGTCTCTACAGGTCTCCGTTCGGGTCTTGTTGCCATGACACGTTCTTTTTACCTTTTGGTAAAACTTCCGAACATTGTTCCTGGAGTAACACCTCTCTATATCCTCGATCGCGCGCTTCTCATGCTCTCTCTTTTTTCTCCGGAGAAGCCGATGTTCTTCCCTCCTTTTTTGCTCGTAGAGCTGACGAGCTGCTCTCGTCCTTCTATGCAGCGACGCTTCGTAGGCACTTTGTTTTGCTGCATGTGCTTGCCGGCACTCTTCGTCAAACCAGGGGTTTCGGGGGGGTGGACTGGTGAAACCGAGCACATCAGTTGCGGCGTTTTTGATGGCTTCTTGGCATCGGCGCCACTGGTCTTCGGCACTTGATGCTGGCAGCATAGGACTTCTCAAGAGGTTGAGGGATACGCGATCGGCAAAGGTTCTGGCGGTTTGTTGCGTTTGTAGTCGTCCAACGTTAAATCTCCTCACAGTATTTTCTCGTTGTTGTGGCGTCTTGGATATCCGCATCCGTACCTTGGCTACAACAAGGTAGTGGTCCGAGTCTATGTTGGCCGCTCGGAAAGTTCGGACATCTAGAATACTGGAGGAGTGCCTTGCGTCGATCGCAACGTGATCAATTTGGTTGACGGTTTGATGATCAGGTGACCGCCATGTTCCTTTGTGTATATTGAGGTGAGGAAACCGTGAGCTAGCTATGGTAACATTACGTCCCGCAGCAAAATCAATCAGCCTAAGTCCGTTTCCAGACGTGGTGTCGTGTAGGCTGTGTTTTCCGATTGTGCTACCAAAGATGTCCTCCTTTCCTATTTTGGCGTTAAAATCACCCAAGACGATTTTAACGTCATGCTTAGGACATTGCTCATATGTTTTGTCGAGGAGCTCGTAGAAACACTCTTTGGTAGCATCGTCTTTATCTTCTGTGGGGGCGTGAGCGCATATCAGGCTGATGTTGGCGAATTTAGCCTTGATGCGGATAGTTGTAAGGCGTTCACTAACGTGTCGAAAGCTCAAGACTTCTTGCCTAAGTCTGCCGCTTACAACAAATCCGCATCCAAATAGACGCTGCTTTTGTTCTCTGTAGCAGTCACCGTAGTAAATGTCACAGTTTTTCATCCTCCTTTTGCCCGGCCCATCCCACCGCACTTCCTGGATGGCGGTGATACCTGCTTTGTAGCAGTCTAGGGCCTCCGCTAGTTGTTCGGCTGCACGCGGTCTGTTCAGAGTTCGAACATTCCACGTGCAGATCCGAACGTCATTGTCCTTTTTTCGTTTTGCAGGGTCGTCAACAGTGAATCCGTCCTTATCCGAGGCTTTTGGTTGCTTCGCAACAATTCTTTTTTTTCCGTGGTAGGGTCGTTAACCCCACGCACAACCCCCAACCTGGAGGACCAGACCCTTTCTGTAACCCCTTGGGCAAAAGGAGCCGGAATATTCCGGAGTCAGTAACCCGCTGCGGGGATGTGAGAGCTGCCGTTGACCCATTAAGGGCTCTTCCGCCACCATCTCTATTTCAACACCCAAACTAGTGCTGAAAAATCCTCAATGACCTCAGCTCCAAATACGTCAAAGTAGCTCATTGAGGTATCTGCCATGTTGACTGTTGACGCCACCGTTGATTCAACCATGTGAATTCATCCGCCGTACGTCCTCTTTCTGAGGGGCTCATGTAAGACCTCTGAGACTCGATCAGGCAGTCATTCCGACAGAGCATTATAGTGTTGCTATTTTCTTCGTGTTCAACACTCGCGCTTATAAGTTTAGCAAGTCATGCCCGCAAGGACAAGACCAGTACCCGGTGGCTACCACGCGGAGGTAAAATAAGCACAATTGATGTGTATGAACAGTTACAACGACTGGGCATCGCCAAGTTGACGCCAATCAGTGCCTACCCTATTCATACAGCACCCAACCGAGACCTTTGATGTCAAAAAAGGATTTAGACAAGGTGATGCGCTGTCATGTGACTTCTTCAACATCATTCTTGAGAAGATTGTGCGAAACTCACAAGCCAACACCAGAGGCACAATTTTCTATAAGTCTGTGCAACTGCTTGCATACGCTGACGACATTGACATTGTTGGCAGAACACAGCGAGATGTCACTGGTGCGTTTGCAAGTATTAGTGCAGAAGCGGCAAAAATGGGTTTAGTGGTGAATGAGGGTAAAACAAAATATATGCTGTCAACAAGAAGGGACACACGACATCGACGAATCGGGCAGAACGTCACGATAGACAGCTATAACTTTGAGGTAGTTAGGGACTTTGTCTACCTCGGCTCCGCTATAAACTCTGATAACGACATCACATCAGAAATCAAACGAAGAATCACACTTGCCAACCGCTGTTTCTTTGGCCTAAGACGGCAACTGATAAGTAAGGCCTTGTCGAGAAATACTAAGGAAACTCTGTATAAGACCCTCACCATCCCAGTCCTGCTTTATGGTGCAGAAGCATGGGCGCTATCAAAGGCGGATGAAGATCTCCTTGGTCGTTTCGAACGCAAAATTCTTCGAGTGATTTTTGGTCCCGTTTGCGTTGACGGGTTTTGGAGGAGAAGATTTAACAGCGAACTCTACGAGCTGTACAGCGACATCGACCTAGTCAGAAAAGTACGCATCAGTCGTCTAAGATGGCTGGGACATGTAGAGCGAATGGACACCAACGCTCCGGCCCGAAGAGTCTTCGATTCTAACCCGGAGGGACAACGCAGTAGAGGAAGACCTCGCCTTAGGTGGCGCGCGCAAGTGGAAGGGGACCTCAACCAACTTGGAGTGCGCAACTGGAGGCAGTTAGCCAAAGATCGCGCTAACTGGAGAGGCGTATTGGTTGAGGCCCAGGTCCACCCCGGACTGTAGCGCCACCTAAGTAAGTAAGTAACCTAATGGCTTATTTGAGGCAACTCTAAAAATTCGGGACAAAAAGTTGGAAATTCTAAATTTCGTTATTTAAGCTCTTTTAACTTAACCTTAACATAATTAGATGGATGCATATTTAGTGTCTTACCCTTAGAATTTAGTAAAATGTGTAATTTTCTGTTTGTAAATGTATATTAAAAGTGTTTAAGGTTTCATTATACATATACATTTTTTTTTTTACACCAAATTCGACAGATTTTTAGTGCTTCGATAGGTAATCTAGTCGAATAAATTGTGGATTGTGGTACAAACCGATGATGACCTACTGTGAGAAAATTTCTGACAACTGCATAAGAAATTTATGACTTAATAAGAGGGCATGTTGCATCCATTCCCATGCATATTGTTGGTGTGCATAAAGCTAATCAAAAAGCTGCAATGTTTCAAAAAGAAAAAAGCTTCGACTGATTCGCACTGATGATCAGATTATAGGAGTGAGTGAGAAGAATGTTATAAACAAAAAATAAAACCCATTCCCTCTCTCAGACGTCCAATCTCTGTTTCTGTGTGTCCCTGTCAAATGTGAATTTTACACCGCCAAGGTGTCTAAACATAAATGCCCCAAACTAAATATTTCTCCTGACTTCAAATTACTAATTGAAATATATTTTCAAAACAACTCAATTATCCGCTTAATATTTCTGAAGGATTTCTTGACATTTAGTCAGGCAAATCCAACTCTTTGTACACGTCCCTGAGTTTAGTGTTTACAAAAGCGCCGTCCAGTCTTCAAGTATCATTACTTTAAGTTTACTTAGTATTTGTTGGAGTACCCAATCGCTTCAAATCTTCTGCAAATGCCAAACAAACATTTGGTAATTTTTCAGCCAAATAGTGATATCGACTAATTGGATTTCTTATACCTGTCTATTGATCTAAGATCGAAGATCAACTCAAGAGTTTAACCTCTTGTTGTGAGTTCAGATTTTGTAATGAATCTGTCGATGAAGTAGTCACTTGCACTCAAGTCAAGTCTTAACACAACAAAGCTGAATGTGCGGAAGTGCTAAAAGCGTGAGGTGACTTCGTTAGGCTGTATGTGACGGTTATCCGTAGGCTTATCTGAAACGCCCTCTTGACAGTTTCAGTGACGGCACAAGACTACTGAAAGACTAAGTACATGCAAGTTCAAATTAATTGCAAGGCGGCCTTGGTTTCATCAACATTTAGATGGCAAAAAGAGGACATCTCTCCCTCATTTTTTTTTTTTAAATGTCTTCATATACTATTCGATATGTCGATCTACAACTTTCGATATTGTCTACAGCAGAATTGTTGCATCTTTTATTTCTTAACGCTAATTATTGACTCTTTTATTTGGGGCAATAACACTGGAAGGTCATTACGCACAGATAACGTCGTCGAACCACGACACACAGTATGTAAAGGCGAAACGACAGATATTTTCGGTAGTGATAATAATCAGGGTCAACTTGTTTTAATGCACTCTTCCGGGAAAACAAACCATAATCGCATCTCGCAGTCCGATCAATGTCTGACTAAGTAAAAACTCCGATACTTACATCCGTGATAAGTTGGTTCCTTAATTATTGGTATAAGGATTTAATTTGTGATATTTGTGGTTTTCTCTCTTTTGATTATAAGATTGCAGATCTTAGGTATATCCCTATAATTGGCAGTTTGATCCAACAGCTTTCGCGGTATCCACTGTTAACCGACAGATAAAGCCAAGTAATAATTTATTTAAAGTAGCCAATAAAAGTCCACATCAGCCATAACATCCACGCGGAGTTTTAGAACATTTGTTTTCGATTGAATTTATCATGGATCGCGTCAAAGTGTTCGGCTGACGACGGATCTTTTTTTGTTTGAGTTCTACCACTTATTCGTATCGAATTATTTTTAGCTCAAAAGTTGGCAAGTGTGTTAGAAAAAAGGGAGTAATCGTTCTAACGAGGCAGTGCTACATCGTACACCTTCCAAAATATGGCTAACATTTAACATGATCAGGGCTAGTTTGGGGCTGGACATCAATGACAATCTTACGAATAAAATTGTAGCATGACTTTTAAAGTAACAGCGTTGAACTTGAGTTGTCAAATTATAACGATTCATACAATAAGAGTGTTTTCAATTTGCAGGTCAACTGATTAATAGGACCCCCCTTATTTCCACACCGAATCTTCGCCTTGAACTCGCATTGATGGTCTCAATACCTAATTACATATGGAAACTATTGCAAGCTCGTTAAATTTAAGGCGAACATTAAAGCGGACTATTAGTGCCGCACATAAAGTATGTGTGTTGCTGAGGAAATACTTGCTGCAACATGAACATCTGCAGTCTTTCAGATTTCAAAATGAAAACGCTGCTTCCTTCGGAATTATTGTTAATAGCTTTCTCTGCAAGCATCTACAAATTTACATACAAAAGTTTACTCGACATTTATCAGCGATTAATAAACGTTTTCTCCAGTCAATTAAAAGTTCCAGTTAATTAATATCATGCATGTACCCAACTCTACTACCCCATAACGTCGCGGCGCGGTCGTAGCACAACCTTCCTATTGTAGACTACAAACACACACAAAATTGAATCAATTAAATGTTTAAACAGCAATTAAGACTCGACTAATTTTCAAAACGCAACAATTTCTATGTATAGCCTGTGTTGTATGCACTAGACTTGCATAGATTGTGGATGCTGGAAGGCAATTTTGATCGAGAAGATTACTTTTTGTTGTTGCTTCCATTTGCAACTGCAATACAATTTTTATTTGCAGTAATTGAACAAATTTTGCGCTCACTGTGTGCGGGTTTTTTAATTACGCACCCGACACTCTGATCTGACACTCTTGAGCGCACTCACATTTACGAGATGTTTACGCCTCTATTAAGTCATTGGCACGCAAACCATTAACTGGAATCATTTGGCGTTGGCAATCTTTACATTAACAAACCGGTCTCCTGGCAAAAGGTGACAAAGTAAACAAATTTACTGAAATGGCAATGTCAAGATTATCATTCACAATTAGTTGATACTTCTGTGAATATTTTGTATAATTTTTTCCTGAGTAAACTTACCAAAAATATTTTTTTTAATGATAAATGACGGGCGGCAAGAAAATACCAAATCGCCATTATTAGGTACTTCACGGTCTTCTGTTACATAATGCAGGGGGACGTGGTGGGTAATTAAGAAAACTTGTGGATAAAATCACCGGTTTTTGGCACGAAATAACGTAAACAGCAATGAGTGTTATAAAGTCGTTAACATTTAAGTTGCTATTTTGAAATTGATGTTGAGTGGGATGGACTAAGCGAATAAAATTAGGGGAGTAAGTTAGCCGCGAGGGAGTAGCAAATGACATCAGTCGCAGCTCGCAGCTGATCGACATCCAAAATTCATAAGTAAATTTTATTACTTAATCGGCGATATTACTCTTGCCTAATAATTCAATTACTTACAGGCTTCTTCTTGCCGCAATCAGTCACAAAATAGTACTTTATGCTTGTTTTTTTGAGAGAATAGTAAGGGTATTCACTTAAACGCGTAAAACCCTCATAAACTGCAGAAATTTACCACCTCGTAAATCAACTGTCAGATTTTGTATGGGATTTGTTTACGCAGGCCTCATAATTTTCCGCGATCAATTTGACTCGGAAATCGGTTGCGGAAAATTACGCAAATTTTCAAATGTCAAACTGTGAATAAAAAAATAATAAAAAAAACAGTGAATAAATTAACTCTTCCAAAATTTTGTTCTCTTTTTGTTGTTTATGGGCTGAAAATCAATAAAATTATATACAAGGTGGGCCAAAAGAAGACATCCGATGTTGTTTGGCTCTCTTTTTTTGTTCTAAATGAAAAACTTCGATTCTGTTTTTCGATTATGTTTATTTGAACCTTTAGAATTTTGTTGGTCAAGTCGAGAAGATGATATCGGCCAAATGGGCGCCGTCATAATTGATTGCCATACGGGCTCGTTTTATGGCATTTTTCATCACTTCGGCACTCGTGTCGAATGTTGTCCTTGAGGGCTTCTAGGGTCTCGGGCTTGTTCACGTAAACACGGGTCTTAAAAAAACCCCACAAAAAAAAAGAAGAAGCCTGGAACGGTTAAATCGGGCGATCTTGCGGGCCAGTGCAAATCGCCAAAATGAGAGATGAGGCGACCCGGGAATGCCGCCTTCAGAATATCGGTTGTGGCTTGTGCAGTGTGTGCCGTAGCTCCGTCCTGTTGTAACCATCATGTCCTGCAGTCCTAATTCGTTCAATTGCGGCAGAAAAATCAGTCTAGTCCACAAATGTCAAAACATATTTGACATTGGCGGCCATTTTCAAAAGTAAGAGCATCTTCCAATAGGGTGATCTCTTTTGGCCCACCTTGTATAAAGCACACTTGATGGAATTATTATTCAGGTATGTGCTTTGTTTTTGCCAAAAACTTACAATATAAGTAACTTATTTACTGCCAATTTCTTTAAGAATTTAATCAGTTATTTCTTTTTAACTTTCGGCATATCGATAATTTTGGGAAGTCTAAGAACAGCTGAGTTTGACATTTCCGAGCGGTGTTCGGTGTTAATTTCCTGACACATAATGCGACTGTGAGTGTTGGAATGAGAATTTTACCAAATTCCAATTTTAAAAGATGAATTTATCTCTAATCGATTCAGATTTTTTTATTTTTTTTTTATTTAATAAGGATTACAATGTGAGATAAATTACATTTTAATACAGAAGACACTAGCTACCATACCAGGGCTTTCGGCTACCGATTCAGATTCAGTGTTTTAGTTTCTTCTAAACACCTTACCAAATGGATAGCGAAAGAAAACCTCAGAGCAACAATATGATTTAGTATCTTGCAGAATAAATTGTTAACATCTGAAAAATTCATTTTTCACCACGATACTGTCAGAAAACTATCCTAGGATAATAATTTAACATAATTGATAGACGGCCTGAAATACCTGAAAATTGAAAACACTCTCATTGTATAAATCGTTATAATTTGACAACTCAAGTTCAACGCTGTTTCTTTAAAAGTCATGCTACAATTTCATTCGTAAATGTTATACTCTATAACCCTCTGAACCGAAAAACTACTCAAAACCTTGTAAAAGTCTGTGTAAGGCTATCCGAAAACCGACAATTAGAAAACGTTTACTAAACCGATTACCACCATTCATGACAAGCTTGAAAGATCATTCCCACGCCATCGACATTGTTTCACTTGCCATATAATACATCATAATACATAAAGTTTCCGATCCGGTATAGAAAATTGTAGCATTCAGTGCGATCTTAGTTGTCAGATAAATTAACCCCAGGGGTCAATCTTCGTCAGTCGATGGCCATTGTTCGGCATGGAAACCCGACCACACAAAGTTCTCATCAATTGCGCTTGCGCGCGCGCGCGTTCATTCCTATTAGTCACTCCAACGAAATCAAGGTCAAAAGCACCGTGAACGTGAGCCAGCTAAAAGGTAACATTGCCAGCCACATAAGGTGCGGTTTGGCTTATAATTACTAAAGATCTCTTCGTCGAAACTGCCATCTGGGTGTGAAAAAATACAAAATAATAAAATTCTAAATGAACTCATGCAAGATTGGCGGTGTGATTTGTCATTAAATTAAATGTGCTACAATTCTCAAGACAGCAATTAAAGGCGGTGTCAAGTCGTACGTGTTGCATCTGGATATCATACTTTGTTTGGCCGGCATCACTCTAGAGTCTAGTTGTCTGAACGATCTTGAAGTGTTCATATGAAGGTTCTTTTTTGAATAAAGCAAACAATTATTGTGAACAATTATGAGCGTACTCTGTCCGGTCTGGCAGTCGCGAATTCTTTTGTTGGCGCTCACTTTTAGGACCGTTTCAAATTGGAAATGCTAATTTGTGAGTTTGGGAAAGTTATGCGATTCAAATAAAAATTAAATAAGATATTTAAAAAAAAGCTTTAGAACGTTTTAACGATGTATAAGTCTCAACTATACCGTTTATATTAAGGATTATAAAACACGACAAAAAAAATGTTAGCATTGTTTTCTTTGTGGTTTAAAATGTTGGTATGCTTTGCGCGAGATAATGAATAACTACACGGTTTGTTTTCTGAGCCAATACAAGCACTCTTATGTTTCTATTTCTAAATAAAGTTATAACCCGCTCGAATATAATCATTTCAACTTAAGTCCTGCATTCATCAAAAATTTTATTCCGACTCAAAATGATTATATTATGTACGATAATATAGACAAAAATGAGTTTGCTATTAATTTAGAAATGACAATATTATCTTAGAAATTCATTTTTATTACAAACGTTTTCGAGATATGTCCAAATTTCCGTTACTCTTTTTTTTTTGTTGTCAAAA
Organism: Cheilosia urbana; assembly: GCA_946477585.1. Classification (NCBI taxonomy): domain Eukaryota; kingdom Metazoa; phylum Arthropoda; class Insecta; order Diptera; family Syrphidae; genus Cheilosia; species Cheilosia urbana. The sequence goes on along the minus strand of OX297854.1, from coordinate 7,332,110 downwards.
TCTGAGTATGCAGTCATGGTAACCCTATCTACTTAAGCACCAATATCACATTGGTATGAAGATTTTATATGGGAAGTACCATTAATATTGAGGTTATGCTGCAAACAAAAAAAACGGCCCCGAACTGTAGAACCCCAAGTTTGAACCAAATCCGGGCAGCCCTTTAGGCTGTAGGCCCCGGGACAGACGGACAGAATAAATTTCCTAATAATATATGTGAGCTAGTGGGCGCATAGTGTCTCAGTTTATTAGTTGATTGGGATACTGACCGAGGGATCGATGGTTCGGTAGCCGACAATAAAGCTAGATCGGTTCCGTTCACCTTAAATAAAAATATTGATACCGACTAATGGACAAAAGGCTGTGCGAGGCTAGACCTAGTATTTTAAATGGACTTGTTTATTAACAATTTACAATAAAAGCTCGTTTATTCGGCACGGTTGGGGGGAAGGTCAGTCTGAATAGACGAATTTTCCAACTTAATGAGAAATTTTTTGTATGCACTAAAACGCGTTACTATCGATGAAGAAATGCAAGAACTTGAAACAAAAAATTATTTTATTAACACAAAAGATTGCAAATAATGCATAAAATGTATTATACTTCATTTTTGTCACTAAAAGCACTAAAAAAAAAACTAAACGTGTCAAAAAATTTATTTAGTACAATATACAACATAGTACAATTTTTTTATGGTTTTTCCCGATTTTTATATGTGAATTGCCGGGAATCTCCCAAAAAAACATATTGATGATTTGTTCCAACTTCTACTTCAACCTTAGCAATGTATTGCGCTTCCACCTTTGGCAACCGTGGTGCATATAAACCAGAACCAACTTCGTTAGTTTTTAAGAAGAATAGCCATCTTGTAAAATACATAATTTTCATATGAACAGATGAACACATTATTTTGTTCGCAGATTGTTTTTTTTTTTTCGAATATAACTACTCTTATTGTACGTTAATTAATTTTTGTTAATTTTATTTAATTTTTACATAAAAAAAAAAATTTAACTCTCATTTATTGGGATTTTTTTTTCGAATAAAAGAGTTTTCCGAATTAAAGGGCTTTTACTGTATTTTTAATTACAGATTTTTAATCTCAATTATCATCATCATAATTTACAATATTCCATCTATTTCATATAAACGTCACGGGTTATAAAGGTTCCAATATCCACTTGAACATTCTACACATACTCGGCTCAAACCTAAACAAATAAACTAAGCTCTCTTTGAAGATTCACAACAGTTGACATTTGAATTACAATGACACACGTCATATGCCTTTTGTCAACATTACTCTTGCTCCTCATTAGATTAACATTCAATAAAAATAAAAAAATAAAAACGCCATCGATATGGCAAACAATATTGCATCACTAACGACATTTTCAAATTGATCTGTAAATCATAAGAGAAATAGCACTACCATTTGTCAGCCATTACCCAATTTCAGTTTCTCGATCTGTCGTTATCTAATCTGCAAACAACAAGCTCCCTCACACACAATCGATATTTGTCAACATCACCTACTATGCTGGTCCAATTTGAATCAAATTCGTATTTCATTTGTCAATGGTTGTGTATATACCTCTTGGACCATCACCTAATGCGCGATCGTGAAATCCCACCCAACTTTGGCCTTGAACGAGAAAAAATATTAATACGAAAAGGGAAAATAAACCGCATAAGTAGGTAATAAAGAAATTTTATTAAGAGCCAAACAAGTGTCGCAGCAAGTCACATTCTTCTCACGATTAATGGAAATTCTTCGTCAGGCCAATCGAATCGGATTCAAAGTGACAGCTAACCGCACAGTAACCGCGATCTGCTCTGGGTAACATGACATTCTTTCGGTGCAATGTCAACAGTGCAGCACCATCAAGCAATAGAGATCACATCACCGCACACATCACGTCATATATACGGGACGCTGTGCAGTAGCTCTTCAATGTCATGTGTGTGTCCGAGACCTAGATCACAAGACCTACGACGCTGCACGTCTTTGTGATGTGGTGACGCGACATCAAACTAAATCATGTCGCGAGTCACAGGATTTTTCGAGTTCTTAACAGATTGCATATGGATATGAGTAAATGGGTTATTGTGTCTCAAAGTCGTGCTTAATGTGGTGCCACACGAAGAGGACAAATATTTTCCATGCGACTTTAAAGTACATGTCAAGTGGTTACAAGTATTTTTTTTTCAATATTTTTTAATAATAAATAATAGACATGTTAATTGGTCGATGGGGTGGCAAGGTTATTGTGTAGATTAGGCCGGTCTTCACGCGAGCCTCAAGTGTAACCACTTTGACGTGTACTGCAAGCTGGTGCTATATGGTTATGTCACAGTCGGTTGGGAAATTCCAAGTGCTGGCATGTAACTAGCAAATAAAACTAGTGATAGCCATTTATAGTGCTTTAGCAATGTGGAACGCGTTTGAATGGTTATTGGAAAAGTGGACATAAAACTGGTTATATACTTGTAGATCAAGAGGAGACACGGACTTTTAGGTTGACAGTTCAATAATCGGTTCTTCATAGTTCTATTTTAACTAATTGGCTAGTGTTTCAACAAATATTTCGAAAATTCCTATGATCGGATAGAATTTCCGGTACCTTAAGAAGAAATGAAACATCAAAAAGCTTTTTGGCAGCATCAATCATATTTCCAAGCGTAATTGGAGCTTAGATTGCACTGATATTTCTGAATTTCATTTTTTCAACTTCAATTGTCACAAAAGTCGTTAGAATCTCAAGGAAAATTCAAATTTACTGGTCAGGTTTGAGAGGAAATGCAAGCAAGTACACGTACAGCGAATAAAATAACATGCTTGAATTTTCGAACTTACTTTAGCAAAGTAGATTTTTATTCCTACCATTTCAAAGCAATTGCTAAGGGCTTTTACTTTGAAACAATTTTTTGCTCAAAGCTAGTTTTTATTCATACGACCATTCATAAAGAAAAAGTTACAACACACATTCAAAAGGTCTCATAATGGACTAGCACGTCACAACCGTCCGTTTGTGTAAGTTTTATTTTTAGAATGAATTGAAACATGGCGAACCTTAAAATCAAATTCTGTGTATGGTTCTTAATGCCCTCAAAAAATTTCGAAATACCGTATAATTTTCCAGGAATTGTTTCATCTTATTCAAGCGAAGACACACAGCACTTCTGTAAAGTAGATCTATCCTTTGTCAAGTGAAAGTTAAAAAAACTAGCCGCAAAAATGAACTATTAAAATGAGATCTATTTAAGATTCAACTGGATTTGCTGCTCATATTTCCGTAAATATTCGACTACCTTTATTATTTTTAAATATCTTTAGACAAAACGAAACCCACATCTAAACGAATGTCCCTCAACAAAACTCGCATAGACAAAACAGTCATTATCTCCTTAATTAGACCTCTCAAAATTATTGCTTCCACCTCTATGTCTATGTTTTGAAATCCAAAAAAAAAAGACAATCGCTGACTGACGTTGATCCCTAAAATGCGCACTTTAAACTGCTTGCTGGCTGCTGCAAAGCTGTGTCAGATTCTGTCAGATATGAGTACCGACGCCGCCTTTGGCCTTTTTAATCGTGTTCATTGGAACACAGATTAGCCAGTTGTTATACCTTGGTTTGAATTGTCTTCGCATCGAATTAAGATATACCCCTAATCAGATTACCAACACAATATGTCACAGGAACAATTAAACTGAACCTTTCTTTCTGACCATGTAGCCGCCTGATTGGCGCCTGACCTTGGCATCGATTGAGTCTTAATTAAAATCGTTTTGCGTACATATAGGCATGGGAAGATCTATCCGACAAGCAATGCTTTGCTCGTGTAGCAAATAGTTCCAAAAACAAGATCAATCAAAGTGTACCTGAGTGCTACCTTGAATTTTATTGACACCTCTCAGAAACTACATTAGTAGTTGAAACCATTAACCCAGTTCTAGTCAAAAGTCGCTTAATCATAGCTAAAAATTAACCAACTCTACCGACGACTGATTGAAAACTTCCGAACTTCAAGCGTTGTGGATCGAATAGATGTCTGACCAGTTAAGGTATGGATGGCATTTTAATCGGCGCGCGTCATAATAGTAATTTACAAACCAAATTCGAAAGAGGTGTGTGCACCTAACCAGTCACACTAGTCTAAATGCAGCATGCACCGTGTAGTCTTTGCAACGGCAAGTGTTATCTGACTCACTGAGTGCACCATGTCCGTTGTGTAGTAACACCATGCCCATGGCATCGTGCAAGTTGATCTTTTTGAATTAAGCTTTAGCAGGAGATATTTTTCCAAAAATATGGTTAGGATCGGAATTTGTTACGATTTCTGTGTACTACAGAAATGCAAGAACGAGGTCAATCGCTGCGCGGACTTGGTTTGATTATTCAAGTATGATATTTATATTTCTGCTGATGCATTAAAATTAACCGGGCGAATTAGTTTCGATTACACTTCATACACCCACATTGAAAAATTGAAGCCATGCGTCAAACTGAAAGATTCTGTCGGCTCTGCGAAATAAGGCCCCAATGAAATAAGGTTCCAACAAAAAAATGAAATAACTCCCCAAAAATTATAAAGATAAACAACACCAACGATTTTTAATAGAACTTGGGGTGCTATTTCCTTTTTTGGGGCCGTATTTCCTAATGAAAATTGGGGTCTTATTTCCTTATGAAATAAGACCCCAAAAGAAGAAATGAAGTAAGTCCCAAAAACTAATTTTTTATTATTAATTGTTACCCTTCCAGCATGGAATACGTACGGGGGGCATGCTGCCCCCCTGCAACCCCTTACTTGAGTTTACTGTTAGATTACGGGGTGGGTGTGAGGTTGAGTATATACAGTGGTTATTGTGCTGGACTGTACTGAGCGAAGAGAATCAGGTTCAATTTCCGGAAAGACACAACTAACATATTGAGGTTTTTCACTGCGCCACCTCTGGCGAACGTCTAACAAAGATCCGAGAGTTTAACTATCATGAAAGAGTTTCTCGTTCGGACAAAATTAATGGTTTTGACAAGCTAGGCCTAGGGTATACGAATCTGCTGCGCCAACTATTTATTTATCTTATTATAAGCTACCTTTCACCTTGGTCGAAAAGGGTTTAATGCCCGGAACACATTTTTTTTTATTCAATCGAAATGGATAACAAACAGGTCAAACAGGCTTTTTCGGCTTTCCAAATTCACTTACGCATTATCCACTTCAGATGGGAAATTCGTATCGCCTTGAGCTGGCAAATTGTGTTTCTACCTTATATTGCAAAGCACTTATTAGTTGGGATTGCCTTTTTCTTTTCAGGCGGGGGGAAACACAAGCGAGAACTACAAAAGAACGGTTTGGGCTTGTAGCCTTATTCACCACCAATTCGACTAATTCGATTGAAACGCAATTCAGGTAAGTTTTGCATTTACTTGGCCATGTGCACAATCTAATTGACTCTAATTAGGCAATTTGATTACGCAGCGTGCCCCATTCTACAGCAGCATATCGATAATATATGATCAACCTGTCTCTCGAAAGTCAGAAGTACACCTCTAATGCACTCAATTGTCGGCCGTGTGGGCTCAAATGAGAGTTACCACCAGCATTGCAGCCTCGATCCCCTCGATAATAATAACGCGCAGCTCAAATGACTATAAACAAATGGAAAGGCTCCGTCCGCTACAGGTGACCGTAAATTTATTATTTCGTTGTCCCGAAAACAAACCATTCCGACGCGGGGAGCAGCACCCAGCACCATGAACGAATTTCCTCCTCCCATCTAACGGCTAAGACAAACAAAAGCTCCAATAAATCTAGCCACCATCCAGTACTGATATCTGATTCAGAAATGTATCTCGAGACGGTAATAATGAACTTTAATCCATTGATAGGGTTGGCGAGCAAAAAGCCACTTCTATCTGTGGTAGCATATGGGGCTATGTATGCTCGGCGAACGGGTGTGCCGTTGTTGGCCAAAAATGCACATTTCATGCCCACTGAACCGTAAATCCAAAAAGTCACTATATACACTTGCTTCGGAGAGCAGAGGCCGAAACAGAGACAGAGATAGAGGCAGAGACTCCCTGCACACGCTTGGCCTCGCCCCATTGGAATTCCTTTGAAATCGATTGCGGTTGTGGCTGATGTGGTGGAGGTGAGCGTGCGCAGAGGCACCTAGATTACTGCCTCGATTGCAGGGATCTCATTGTTTTCGTTCTTCGAGTGGGTTAATCTACATCGTCCTTTCGCAAACCGTTCAAAGGTTAAGCGCTGGGAAAATGTTGATCTTTTTTTCCAAGTCAACATATGACAGCTCCTGGCAACAGGTACATGCACCTACGCTTCATCTGTCAAGTCGGGTGCACAAAACTTGATTGATTGCCAAAAGAATTGCATGAACAACAGCGTCGCATGCCACGGGTGTCAACGGCAGCGCACAGCCGTGACAGGCAGCTGTGAGTCGATTTTTGTATTTCGGTTTCGCTGGGCTCAGAGGAAAACTTTTAAAGTCAAAGTCGCCATATATATTGCATAGGTTTGGGCAGTGCGGTTCGCAGCCAGCAAAAAATACTTGTTGGTGGCAAAATGTTGGGGTCAAGTTAGTAATTGGTCGAAATCTTAATTTTCCAACTTAGTGACTTCCACAAGATGTAAAATGCAAACGCAGACACGAAAAGTTCTGGTTTCTTCAAGGCTACTTGGGGATAGTTCTATGGAACGGACTAGAACGAGATTTTGGGAATGGCGGTGCCACAGCAACCTGCATCTACTATCCATATGGGCAATTATTCGTAGGATTAATGACTCACTTAGCTGCGGTATTTGTTTTCGTGTACAATCTCATTCTTGCCAATTTAAGGCAAATTTATGTCGACAGCTTAGAGAATGTCGTGTAATGTGTCATTTTGTGAGTTGAAATTGCAATTGCAGTGTCTTTATGATGAATTTATCTATATGCACTGACGAGCGGATGGAAAGTGGAAAGTGTTATTCAGCCCACATCTCTTGCGAGGTGGTCATAACAAAAGTCAATTATACGTTTGATGATTTTTACATAAAACGATCATTTGAACTCTATGCGAATTCGCAATTTGGGTGAGTTTGTGTTTCGATTTTATTTTTATTGTCATTTTAATGTTTCTTGGCAGTATGCTGGTACCCATTCAACATTTTGACGGTTGAATTGAAATGCGTTCAATGTGGTCTCGATAGGTGTTGTGATGATTTTACCGTATCGAGGTTAATGTTGGTCGAAGCCAACTGTATTAACAAGAGTTTGTACAGTGGATACCTTTTTACTGCATCCTCTAATAGCACACATTGGCTGGTGGTATGGTTAAATCACTACTTACACATTATTAGTAAATATGGTGGAGTGAAACGAAAGTTAATAAAAACCTTTCAATATCTGCTGCAAATTCAGCAAAAGAATTGATCAGTTCCTGCTCCTCGTAACTGAATGTGAAAAGGCTGCCCTTGCCTTACGCAGAACAGGGAAGAAAAAAGCTTGTGCCATTTGTTTTTGAGCATAGCCTTGACCAGAGATAAAGTCGTTCTAAATATTTCTGTCAGAGGCGCACATTTTCGAAAAAGTGACGTTGCCTTTCTCGGGGAAGATCATAGCATTTTGTTGCTCTCTTAGGCTGTGGAGATTTTTTTCAAAGCGATAAATATGTTCGCCCGCATTTATAAAGAAAAGGGCACAAGTTAGTTTAGTTAGTTAGCTTGCGTACAAAAATTCGATGTAGATGTGTGTAGCCAGTGCATACAACTTTGATTCAGCCTTTATAAATTTAAAGGCTCTTAAAGTTTAGCTAAGTTTATGAAGGTTAGTGCCTTCCAACCGAATAACATATTTGTTTCCCTTTTTAACTTTCTCCTTTATGTAGTAGGAGAAAGATATTGTTTTTGTACAATATTTCGAACTCGAGTTGTTAATCAATTCTGACATTTTGATGATAGACCGACTCAAAAAAGTGGGTCGCAAAATTCTGTCCGGTCTGTCCGTCTGTCTGTCTCTCTCTCTGTCTGTCTGTCTGTTCTTCCACGGGCCTAAACGGCTGTCCGGATTTCGTTTAAACTTCGGATTTCGAGGTTGTGTTCAGACCTGAACTTGATATTTAAGCTTAAGTGGGTGAGGTTATCATGACTACATACCCAGTTTTTGACTGAAAATTCGAGTAATGGTAATTTTGAACTTTGGACATATCTCGAAAACGATCCATACGATTGTAGCAAAAATTGATTTCGAAGGTAATATGGTCATTTATAAATTAACGCCAAACTCAGTTTTTCTCTGTATTATTGTAAAATGGATTTTTGAAAAAATTAATTTTTAAAAAATGTAGTTTTCCTTAGTCTACCTGAAAACGGCAATAAGGATTTTGACCAAAATGCAAACTTAGAGTAAAATTGATGTTCTTAAAATTATTGCGTCTTTAATTTTCAATTCGAATCACCGAAAACGCTAATTTTAAAAACTACTCATGTCTCGAAAACCCCATTTTTGAATCCGTAAAACTCTAAAAACTAAGTAATGCTTATATCCCAAACAATAACTCATAATCGGTTCTTAGCTATATATGTACATAGTTACCAAATAGTATTTTTCAAACTAAACATTGTAATAATTGGTACTATTTTGTCGGCAAAATTTTACAAAAACAGCTCTAACGATTTTGATCAAAAGACATACTAAAGATAATATCAGTATTCTAGATAAGATTGCGTACTTATTTTTCTCAAAAAAAATCGAATAAATCGGTTTTTTAATTATTTCTCAAAATTTACTACCCAAAAGCCGATCTCTGTTCATATGTATTTTAAAAATTCAATAATGCACTTTAAAATTCAAATTGCAAGAGCCATTGAAAACGCACTCATAAAAATACTCGGCCAGTTTCGATGAACATTTAACAGTTTGTTCTTACAGTTCCGTCAATTTTTAAATTAAGAATGTTTTAAAAATTATTAAGTCAGTGAAGTTGAACTGAAAAAAAATTAAAATATTTTTGAAAAAAAAAAAATAATAGTAATAAGCCTTAAAACCTTACGTAATGAAATAATGCTCAAAAGGCATGAAAAAGCATTAGTTGGCATCGCTGGCAACTATGTACAATGTACATGTACAATGATCGAAGTCAGTAACCAGACGCATATTTGACATACTGACATACGAAATCACGTTTCGCGGCACGGTGTATAATGCACACACAACTACATTTCACAAGATGAGGAATTTCACACAAAAATGTGTGTGTAACTCTGACCCAACGTATTGTAATGGAATGTCGGTGGTCAGTATTACTCTGTGTGTTTCCAATATACGGTCTTATGAGAAATAATGTGATTGGAAAATAAACGGACAACTGAGGAATTTAAAAGGTGTCACTTTTGTCACATCACCAAGATTTTAATAAACCATTCTAAAAGGGTATTTCTTTTATTTACATAGGGTTGCTACTAAATCATCCTCAAAATAAAAAATAGTAAAGTGGCTTTTTGACGTACCAGGCTTCAAACTCATTAAAACAATTAAATTCGAAGAGAACTCGATTGCGCCAAACCCTTGCACACACAGGACACAGTTGATGCTATTTTGAAACTCTCGTACTACCTGTCGCGAACGTCATCGACACAGTTTGTAATAACAATGCACTCCAGATTGCGAACGTTTAATTGAGCATGATCATCTTATTGAGTGACAGCTCGTTTGTCTTAACTTATCTTTTAAACATCGAATGGGTGACTATATCCAATGCGTTTTCAGACTTGCTACTGTAATTTAATTCTTAAACAACTCAACTGACTTTTACGGTCTTGGGTAGTGTAACTTCTTAGGAATGCATTACCTACTACGGCAAGGGCAAACACTTCATTTTTTTACAATGAGTCTCTCGAGATCAATTTGTCAGAATGATTAATTGCAAACAATGCGCATTTAAATACCAATTTGCCTCATTTTTTGTGAAAACCTTGAAACGTTGCTGAAAATGTGACGGCTGGAATCGGGGCTCAGCATCTCAATTTGTTGGTGCAATTGATTTTAAGCCCCACTCAAGCGACCTTTGACTTTGACATATATAAGCGAATCCCTCGAAAAGGCGTTCCCCAAAAATGCAAACTCATCTCTTCTCTTGTGCAACTCTGTTTTCATAAATTAAAACCGAAAGTCATGCTGACCCACTTTGCAGAGTGAAGTGAATTACGCCAAGTCTGCCCAACAAAAGGACATCGCTGGAATTTTGATCAATTTCTTGACATCTTGTGGTGGCATATGCATATGTCTCTTAATTGCATTGATGAATCGCTTTATGACCTGCATAGTGACTGCATCAAGCGCATCACGGTTTCAAACCACGCTACAACTTTGGTGTGATTTTTTGTTGACACGCGACGAGAAAACTTCCTCCTCGTCAATGCACACTGAAAGTACCTCAACAAAGTTTCGCATATCTATCTGTCAATTACGCTATACATCTCTGTTTGCGTGCTCCATCAATCCGATGGGTGCATTCTTTTAAATTACTATTCATCCACCCTAGTGATGGCAGTTCGCCCACGTTCCGTAATTGCCTGGATATAAACAGCCACGGCAGCTCACTTCAGCTGGAACTGGAATACCTCTCTGCGGTGAGTTACTGGTTATTTGGTGCGATAGTTAACCAACCAGTCGGGTAAAAAGCGGCAACTGACAGCTTTGGAAAAAGTCGTGTGCTTGTGCGGAGGAGCGGTAGAAGGCAGGCTCCCCGTATCCATTTTGCATTTGCATACTGCATTAATTCTCGATTATTTAACTTTTGGTTGACACCTACAAAGGGGGAGCTGTGGGTTTGTTGTTGGGCATAGTTCGTTTGGGAGCTTCTTGTCTGTGGTGCATGCTGTGGCTGTTCACGCGGTCTGATATCTGCTGCAGCGCAATTGTTCCAATTGAGTGTGGGTATCTTTTCGCACACAATGTGTATAATTACACCCACTGTATTGGGTGAATGGATGTTGTATGGACTCATGTGCTGTTTTCGAATTTGAAGAGGATCGTGTTTACCTGATGCCATTGTCTTGTGGATGAATTGACAAATATTCCAAATGCTACTCCCTACAGCTGTGTTTAGGTACAATTTGGTTTTTCTTTGACTTATGAGATTGGATACTGTGGGAGGCTACCATCGGAAGACAAGTTGCTAAGCCAAACTAAGCCATGCATCGATTAGTATTTTATTGAGCTTAAGAGACTGTAGAGGGTTCACTCTAAGCCTCTCGCCCAGGGGATCAATTCTCGTTCTGTGAAAGTGTGAATCGAATAAATCTTTTTCACATTCGCTTTCAAGCATTGCTTTTATTTTTTCGATTCCTTTGTACTGAAATGTGATTCTCGATCAATAAGTGAAAATTTGATGAAAGAGGGTTCTCAATTTTCAAACCCTCACTAAAAACATTCACTTGCAAATGGGGCCGTGAAAAGAATTTATTCATATGAACAATTTTGACGTTTCGTTTCACTTTTTCACAGAACGAGAATTGACCCCCATTAAGTGTTTCAGTTTCACGGGTTTTGTTACTCGTAATAAAGGCTTTGCCATCGCCGTATTGGGCATTGCCAATAAACAATCTAGTCCCGACTTTAAATTTTAGTAGTAGTGGCTATATTTTCCATACAAATTTGGGAAAAGGTTATCGAATCACAACAAGCATCACAGGAAATCAACCTCACACGAGCTTGTGATTTATAAGGGCTCACAACTGCAGAATCGGTCTGTTAAATTAATTATAAGAGACGTTAATCTGTGCCTAGCAGAACCAAGCATAATTGGGAGGAAGCCTATTGCAAAAGGAGATGGGCGTGAGCACTGAGTCCATATGGAACCATGAGCCAACACAACAAAGACTTTTTAAAGCGCAATATTCTTGGTTACTAAAGGAACACTCAACTTTACCGATCGCTTTAATTTTCCATCACCCATTCCTCTGCTGTATAAATGTTTATGCTATCCGCATTTATCAAAATCTGCACCATGAAACTGGAAACTGTTTTGAATAGTTCAGACCAAAAAAGTTGCCAGAAAATCTCTATGAAAAAAAAAAAAAAAACGATCATCCCAACTTACAGACATTTTGCTATAGGACAACTCTGCCTATTCGGCGAGAGATATTCTTCAGTACCAAGTAAGTACTGAAGAAGTTATTTTTTTTCTTACTTCCGTCTCGAGCCTTCTGATATGACGCCATTATTTTCTATCCCATTTCCAGGTCGTACAATCTAGAAGTCTCCGCCTACCCAATGTTGCTTATCTTTGCCAATCTGTATTGCAAAACCAAGTAAAACTGATCGCGATATGAAGTCTTTTACATTTTAAAATTTTGTATAATTTTCCTGCAAATTCAGAAGCTGAACAAGTTCGACTTTAACTGATGAACGGTGCACCCACTTCAGTTCCTCTTCCAGCTACCACAACATACTGCAGCATTGCCAAAACTGTTTGCATGCATACTCAAAGTTGCCCAACTTATTATGCAGTTCAAATGAACCGTAAACTATAATCACTGTTCTGATTTGTTTGTTTGAACACAATTTTTTTTTTCCAGACTACCGCCAATTAAACAAGCCAGTTTAAAGACTAACAAGCCAATTCTATTAACTGGAAATGTTCTTGCTGTACAGAATAAACACACATCAAGATATTTCGTCGCAATCGTAGTTGGTTCGATGTCTGCACAACCTTGAGACACAGCTTGGGTGATTGCCACTAAAACAAAAACAAAAAACTCTGTCTAAAGAAATATCTCCGCACTGACTATAATCAGTTGAATCATTAGACCATAACCGAAAAGTCGGTTGGTGGGTGCATAACACACTGCAGTGTTGCAACACTCGAAAAAAATAAATGCGCCCAACTGTGGCTGCCTAAAAAGCCGCAGGCCAAAAACTGAAAGTTCATAAATGACCAATGCACTGGGCGCATTAAAATCCAATTAACATAATATTCCCCATGCAGTGTTCCAATGACCGTGGGGGTAGACGAAAGGCGATTTAAAAATACTCATTTTCGGAGGATAAGTTTTTCTTAAATGTGCCATTGAATACGGGTGTCGGGTGTCTGGTGCCTAGCCTACACCTGCTTTGGAGAGAATAAATAAATAAACGATGCCAAGACTGGGTATAGGTAACAGGCTAACAGTAACAGGTACGGGAGATGTTGTTTTTGATTGAGAGCTTTCTGATGGGAGGTTGATTTGCACATTAATATTTATTAGGAATTCTATGGGTTTATGGAGTTACTTGTCGTCAATGCTTGTAAGCGGTCGTGTTTGAAATAAATCACAAGAACACTTCTGATTGAGTGGTTGAGCGCGAGATTAGTTCAGGTACAGTGAGGGCGAAAAGTTTTTGAAACTTAGTAGTAGTAGGAGTTGCCAAGCACCTAGTTCTATAGCAGTTATGTCGAATTGGAGTACGCCATCTGGTGCTGATGTGAAATTGTTGAATAATAATTAAAGTAATAATAAAAAAAGGATTTTTTTTTTAAAATTCGTCATATTTTTAAGTCTTATACACCAATGGAACCGAAGATGATTGCGTCTTCTTGAAGAGTACCATCCTTTTCCCTTTTTGAAAGTAATGGAAGTAAAATGATCACTGGGGGTTCAATGTTTTTTTTTTTTTTTTTTTTTGTTAAATTGTGTAGCCTTATTCGTATTTTTGCCTACAAAAAAAAAAAGAAATAGTTTAGAAGCTTTATTCAAATGCATTTATTAATTTAAATGTACTTTGCGGTCAAAGTCCTTTTTTAACTTTTCGGAGAAATAGTATTTTTTAAAAACGTCCACTTCCAGAGTCCCAAAATTAAATTAGTTCGTCCCATTATCCAAATATTCAGATTTTTGTGATTTGAATACGGTGGCTCGCTCTGGTATGTCATCACAACCATTATTCGCAATACTTTTGCATAGGTATATGAAAATTTTAAAAATTGTTTAAATAATAATTAATTTTAAAAAAACAAAAAAACCCTACTGACTGTAAAAAAAAGACCTCGCTGACGTTTATGTGACAATTGGTTTTTTTTTTAAATTTATATTTATTTGTTTAGCTTATGACAGTCCGGGAAAGAATACCAATTTAATGACACCTCATTCTCCAAAATTGGTCAAGCCGGTTGGGCTATAGGACGTCACGTAGGAACGTACATAGGATACGAGCGAAACACAAAACCCTTCCTTTGTCCAGTCGGGTAAAAAAGGAAAAAGATAAGAAATAATTTGAGGTTTTTTCGACACCTACTACACTTGTCTCATAAAATATGACAGGGCATGTAGATTGTAGATGCCGAAGAATTTTCAAATAAATAAATTTTCCCATTGTAAATGGAATATTCATTAATTTTTAAATGGCCCGCCTGTTCATTACGAAGGTCGCTGTTTCCAATCCCAAAAGAGTGGAGGAGAGATGTCGAACAAACCATATCAACTTTAGTTCATCATCCCACGTCTTCCAATACGAGCTAAGGCTTGAGTTTAATGTGATCAAACCACCGAAGCATTGTCGCGTTTTTTTGGCACAGTACTGCACGGTGTTCTTGTGGTCATTATACGATCTGTAAGATTCTGGAACATTTTCAAAGGGTAATAATTGCATTGCACGCCAATTAAGTAGAATTGAGAACTTAGACTTAGAACTTCCTAAACTACAGAATCGAGGGTTACTCCATTCAACTTATCCGAGAGCAAGACTATTTTTAGCTGGGCTTGGGGTAAAAGCACTAATCTTGTTACTTTGTCCGATTCCGCAGCTGCTTCCAATAGTAACGAGATAATTTTAAGGAAAGTTTGTTAAGTTATGTTCGCAGTTTTTAAAAATTCCGCGGCATGATCATTTAGAGGGTCTTTCAACTAAATTATCTGGAATTGATAGAAGCGTTAAGTGGCTCCACCAGCAGAATTTGAAAAGTCCCGCAATATTTAATAAAAAGACTTTGTCAACTTTCATTTCAACGAAATTATTCCATTTTATTTTGCAGTGCGTTTTATATCCATTTCGAGTGCTTTTAAACTTTAGTTTTGTTTATTTCCTTAAGAAACACTCTTTGTAAGTTAAGACGAATTTATTTGCCGACGTTTCTCTGTTTATCTGAACCAAGACATTTCGAAATCGTCTGCTGAGAAAAGAGACCCGGACCTTACAATCGTTAGGATCTGAAGACACCGGCGTCATAAATCTGGAAATACAAATTTAATTTTAGTAGTCAGCTTATTAAATTCTTGAAAATGTAACAGAATTTAAATTTGAGACACCACATGGCGAAAACATTATTTAAATTAAATAACTCAAGGCCCAAATTGTCTTGATCTAAGAGAGATTTGTTAAAATTCACCAAGTTATATTTCCTTCCCAAATTGCTGATTTAAAAACTGTTTACATGAAGTTTGCAGCTAATTGCCTCATACAATGCGTAAATGTACTTTTATATTCGGTCTTATTCTCTTGTTGTTTATTTTATTTGAACAAACTTAACTGTGGTGCAGATTATGACAGCCATGTTCGACATCCATTACTTTTCTATTTGATGTTTATTTAGTGGGTGGTTCATAATTTTCCAGCCCCACTTAAATTAGGCTCGATATAAAAAAAAAAAAAAAAATAGTTGGCGCAACAGATCGGGAATGACCCTAGGCCTAGCTTCTCACAACCATTCGTTTTGTGTGAGTTTCATTTTTGGAACGAATGGAGGGGATCTACAATTTTATGCCGACTCCAAACGGCTAATTGAGAAGCTCTTTCAAGACAGTTTATACTCTCGGATGTTTGTCAGACGTTCGCGAGAGGTAGCGCAGTGGAAAAAAACCTTAAGTTGGAATTTGGGTTTTTGCGGGATTCGAACCTGAGACCCCTCGCTTAGTAGTCCAACACACTAACCACTAAGCCACTGCGACTACATATATAGATTACATTATTAGTTATAACTTTTGTATGTAAAGAAATTTTCAATTCGATTAAATCATCACTCAGAAGCAGCACTCGCAGTGAAGTGGCAAATTTTCTTTAAACTGCACACCAACTTTTCCGTATAACGTTTCCGAATTCGACTACTGGAGTGCCGATACCGTGGAAAGCCAACTAATAGTGTTAATTATTACAACTAATGTTACGTGTTGCAAATGCATTTTCTTGCAAGCGAACAAGTGCTTTAATGGTTATTTAGCAGTCCACTGCACTCAATTTATGACTCACAATGGACGTTTTTTTTAACGAATTTCTTAACAACAATTAATATGGGTTAAATAATTATTATTATAATTTATTTGCTTTGGAGTTTGGAATGCGTTTTTTTCCACCTTTCCACTCAAGGTTAAGGTCTGATCTTTCGTTATATGGTACGCAGTTTGTCACTTAATTTTGTTTCCATGAACCGGATATGGGCTGAAGGAAAAAGGTACAAAGAGACGACTTTTCCAAAGCAGTTCGATAAAGTTGATGCTATTATCTGCAATTAGAAATATGCAAATGCAGAGTTGTCATAATTGGCTTTTACAGTTGTACTTGTACTATTTAAAAGATTTTCTGAGGTAGCACAGTTGGCTATGTGTTTGTGTAATTGATTACAAGAGTGTGGTGGTGTTTTTTTTTACAGATTTTTATTACGTGAAAACATGTGACAAATTATTCAAATTGTAACTTTGAGTGCGCAATAACTTACGAGTTTTGAATTGTTAATGGAAAGTATTAGCTGTTATGCCAGGAATAATATGATAAGATTATAGAGCGTAAAATGATTTAAGGGTTCCGGTTCTGAAAAGAAATTACAACCAGTGCCTTGGAGCTGCAAAGTCCTAATAAGGAGTAGGACGTATAACTGCATTAGATGGACCGGGTCACATAGGCAGATTTACCTTATGTGTTGCATTTTTGCCTACTCTACTTGCTTCTTGTATTTTTCAAAAACCTGACAAAAAACACACATTCAAATGGAGACTAGACTAAGTATTCACCGTTCCATTCGACTCTGAGCCTTACACCTATCAGGGTGGTCATCCGTCCTTACTCGACACAATGGAGCCTGCCCATTCGGCATGCCTCTTGATGACATGCTACCGGAATATGGCTTGCATAAAAACTTCTCGATAATAATTCCCATTAGGGAAGACTGGGAAAAATATAAACCCAATCATAACTTGCCTTCATATGGTACACAGACGGTTCGAAGAAGGAGTCAGGGTCTGGCGCTGGAATCTACGGTGAGTCGCCACAGGTGAACTTGTCAGTCAGCCTTGGGAAAAACTTATCCATATTTCAACCTGAAGTTCTTGTCCTTGAGCCAAGCTGCTCTCAAAGCTCTTGACTCATCTGTCATAGAATCTAAACTTATCTTAGAAACATTCATAACCATCTATTAACTTTCTTAGGAAAACCTAGTCATCCTCCACTGGATTCCAGCTCATAGGGGTTTTGAGGGTAACGAATTGGCTGACTCACTGGCTAAAATCGGAGCAAGTACTCCACTTATCGGGACTGAACCCTTCTGCGGAGTCAGCAAAAAAAACATTTTACGAACTATATTAAGAACCTATCCCGCATCGAATCCAACGAGATCTGGCTCAAAACAGCTAGGCAGAACTGCACCAATAAAATATTTCCCCACATTCTCCTCCAGAAAATCACTCTTCCTGATTAGTCTGGGTAAAAATAACCTGAGAATCCTAACAGGAATAATCTACAGTCACAGTCTCGTGAAAATACATCTCTACTGCATTGGCGTCTCATCGGATCGTACCTGCAGACTCAGTCTTAAGAGTGACAAATCCTTTCTTCACATACTCATAGAATGTCCGGATCCATGTCGTCTCAGGTCTCAGGAAAAACATCCTTGGTGACGAAATGTTCAATTTAGCAAACCTTGCTGGCATACACCCAAAGAAGATCCTTGTCTTCCTGACTACCTCTGGGAGTGAAAAGATGGCTCTGGGAACCTACCAGGGAAGGCATAATAGGCTCATTTAAGAAGTCGCAGTGCTAGAGCCCTTTTGTAGGCTCTCCCGCTTCATAATCTAATCTGGTGCAGGGAAATAACTTCACGGGAAATAACTTCACATGGGAAACAACTTCACCTTGAGTGGGAAATAATTTCACTTCTTTTAGGTGAAGTTATTTCCCACTTGAAGTGGGCATTGGGCAATAACACAGCCACCAAATTTGTGAAATTATTTCCCACCTACAATTTGAGAATTTGTTAATTCTAACTGGAAAACAAAATCAAATTATTTATAAGTAGTATAGATAATTTAATTGACTTTGCATATACCCAAACTCGCAACTACTTCCACCTCTAAACAGAGATTCCAAGCTGGAGGGTTGCAGGGGGGCAGCATGAATTTATTTCCCACTGGAGATGAAGTTGTTTCCCATGTGAAGTTATTGCCCGTGAAGTTATTTCCCTGCACCAAATTTAAAACCTCTCCGCTTCTATTCACATATCATCTGCTGCACTCCATCTGTATAAGCATCGCAGCACAGCCGACAACCCAGCTTTCTTCAGTTGTGCGAATAAGTCACTCGACGAAATATTTCAATCGTAGCTGAAAGTGACATTTGACACTGATGTTTCAGTTACTAACAAAGTGTTATTGCCAATTCCTCTGTCAGCCGTAAAATTCAATCTGAGAACATATACAGCTTAATCGAAGCGCACATTGTACAACCGAACCAGTGCAGCTTTGCACCTGCATTTTGAAAAACATTCGTCAAATGTGCATGTTTCGACTCTTGTCAATTGATTTCGCTATCGCTACCTTGTACTACATTTTGTCTTATCAATGGCAGTTCTGTTCCATGTAAAAAATTATCTGTTATAATCATCTCGCCTTGTTGCATGTGCCTGCAATTATTGTTAAATAATCTAATTCGCAGAATGCGCACGGAATTTCGCTTTCAAGTAGCTGTGGCTTGGGGGGTGGAAGAGGGGAAAAAAAATCTGAATATGTCATTAAGGTGATAGCAATCATAGCATAACCACTGACAACCCATTTTTGTTCATTTCTCCAGCTGTGTGCATAATACACGCGCCGTGTTCAACTCCGTTGCCTGCCAGTTACTGGGGCGTATACGCACTATTTTTTGCGCTACAAATTTATTTACACTATTACCAAAGATAACTGTGAAACTGCTCTACATTTAAAAATTCAAACTCTTCCACATACGACTTTACCCCACTGGGCGATTTCAAATTCTGACCCGATTGCTCTGTTACGTGTACCCGATGACGATGACGATGAGACACGAGAGTCCACAGGTAATTGAATAACCGTCTCTCACCCCGATGTAGTAACAGTAACCCATCGATTTGGGCCTTTCTGCAAAGATAATTAGCAATTCTATGTGCGATTCGTCCGATGTCAGTGCATAGCAGTCGGATAACGATGACAACGACGACGATGAATGCTTCCGTTCCGGGGCGGATCGGCCCAAAACAAAATGAATTATGCAGAGTGTGGCCCTCGATCTGTAACTATACACTTTCACAATATCATTGTATTCTAATGCGCGCAAAGTTCACCGCGAGCCGCCGGCCGTCGGCCGATCGCTCCATGCGAGCAGCATGATCTGAATTTAATTACAATCGGGGAGGATTGGAAATTGATTTTGCTGCGCCGCCAGTCTTACTGGGGCTGTGGATCCGTGCGGAGTTGCAATTTGCAAACTGTGATTTTTGTGCACCGCGTCTAAACACCTTTGCTGACAATCCAAGTGACCATACTGACTGACTAACTGACAGATTGATGGACAATTGCAACAGCAGAAGCTGATTAGTTCGCATCGAGCCGGTTATGAGATCGTACCAACGAACGACGTCGGATGAATGCACTTCGATAAGGTGTGGTGTACGAGCGTTGAAGTTGTATAGACACAGTGATTTGGAGTTCGCGTCCACTTAATCATTTGGTAATTTGACGGAATGCTAATTGTTAGCGCACATAAACCGTACAGTGCGCAAACAAGTGTGTGAATAAAGTGGAATTTAAAGAGCACTCGTACCATTAGTGCCATTAGAGTGAGTTGGGTAAGTTATTGTGAGAAGTGTTTAGTGTGATCGAGTGGTGTTTCCCATCAGGGGACTGCATCTGGCGCTGCCTTGGGGTGGGCTTAATTTATTTTGAGGAAAACAATGAGTGAGAGTGTAATTTGATTGCGTTGATTTTACTCGGAGTATGAGGAGGCTCCCGAATGGCTTGGTGTCGGTTTAATGTTTTCCTAAATTAATATATTCGATAGCCTGGGCTTGCAGCCAAAGTCAGTCAGTTCTTGAATGAAATAGCTACCCATCTGGCTATGTTCACTCGCAAGGTGTTCCAGATGAGACTATTAGTTGTTGTAAGAAACTACTTCGTACCTATACCCAAAATGAATAGAAAAAGAGTTTACATCGTGCAAACCTACCGTGTGACCGAATCGAACTGTTGAAAACTGAAATTGAAACCAAAGAAGTGACAGATATCCGGGAGTTGAATTATTATAAATACCATAACAGGCCAGATTTTCAGTAGATTCCCCCCTAAAGGATTGCTTTTCATTATCGGATACCTAAGATGGACACTGGAAAGCCTAATGCGAGAAACAGATGAACACAGCAACAGCAACAGCAACTTTGACAACTTTTTAGAATCACTGTATTTTAATTATTTTGAACACATTAGCACAGCAACATCGATAGCGACGTCAAAGTTAGAGCTAATCCTAAATTCGCTGTTGCTGTTGCTGTTGCTGTCGCTGTGTTAGTCTGTTTCTCGCAATAGTCATAGGAATTTAATGGTATTAATGGTACTAGTGAAAAATAATGGTTTTAATGAAATGGTGTAAGGCGACAATTAATTGCGTTTGAACAGGATTATGGACGGCACTGGGACATAAGTCCCCACTTTAACATATTCTCCTAAATAAATGGCTAGAGACAAACTAAGAAGACTTCCCCAACTGTTCCAACAAATAGTCAAACCAGTTTCGTTATCTCGATTTTGTTTTTGTATATTATCTAATTTAAAAAAAAATACAGTTAGGTACAACCCATTGGGAAGAATGCAAATCATGCAATTTTGTATAATTCTTTGTCGGTCTAGTTTGCACCGTGACAAAGTAAGTGAACAAATAATAGAAAAAAAAATATAAAGTGAACCCAGTATAGTAGTGAAGTTTCAGAAACAGACTAGATAGTGTTTTTTTATAATTTATAATTTGTCGTCAGAAAGGACATAACAATTAATTTTGAAGTGCAATTTATTACTGAGAAAAAACGCATTAAATCGATGTTTTTGAGAAGGTGCTTACTTTTTAGACCTTTATGTCAAAATCGAACCTGAGGCGGAGTTTAAACAAAAATATAATTGGCTGAACAGATCCGCATAGGCATCCCTGGTTATTCTCACAACCATTCGTTTGTGTGATTTTTGTTTTTAAGACGAATGAAAGGGACCAACAATTTTACGACTGAATTAAGACAATTACCTACCTGATATTTGTCTCAGGCGCTCGCTACAATTGCCGCAGTGAAAAAAAGTCAAACCTTAAGGTGTAATTTTTAATTGTACCAGAATCAAAGCTGAGACTTCTCCATCAGTAGTTCAGCATACTAACTACTAAGCCAACACAGGTGATGTTTATAGCTTTGGCGTAATCCATAGTTCGATATTTGGGGTTATTACTTCGCTATTACTTCGTTTGACTTACTTGTGAACGCAATGTCAATGCAAGAGTTGTAGTGAATCAAAAAAAAAACTTCAAGACCCCAATTTTGACTACTTGTATGTTTTAGCACGATGCAGCCGGACGGATATTATGTTGCAAATAGGGACTGCTTCGGTCTTCTTGATAGAAGATTTTATTTTCGATACTCTTAGTTTATTCTCAACGAAAGTGACGTTGAAACAGTTAATAATAGACTAGCACTGCTGCTGAGTAAGGTATCGATATTTGTGCGAGCGGTATTATATTTTATTTTTTCTTTGAACCCACTTTACAAACTTCCGATGCAGAGGTACATAAACAAAAGTTGCCAACCCATTTTTATTCTGGAGTTGTTCTAATTGTCGTCCACTTCATGGCCAAGGAGCTGTACCGACTTTCGGAAGGCTGTTTTGGAATGTTGACTTCGCAATTTTGTATCAAAAAATACTTGAGGGTGCGATGTTTTATAAATTGCATGAGAGCGTTTTGTCAATCCGAATGATGGTATCGCTGTAGTTGGTAGTATTTGTTTACCTGGACGAAGCAGCCATTATTTTCAATAATTATTTTGCGTTAACAAATGGGCTGGAGCAGATGTTTTCCATAAAATCCTACATGACGCCGAATAGCTCAAGTGTATTAAAAGCGACATAAAAATTCGTGATGGGGTAGCGGATATAAATTAAGAATTGTTGGATCTTTCCATGGATTAAAGCTGACTGGAAACATCAGAAAAGTTTGAAATATTTTTGATGTGAAACATCTATTGGCGCGACTTGGAAGTAAAATCAATTGAAGTTTTTGTTCGTATTTTCCTTCAGAAGTAATATCTCAAAGAAAGAAAATGTGTGGTAACAAAACCCTTGTTAATTCATATACGTAATAAAGCTATCTATCTATCTATCTGGAAGTAAAATCGAATCGAATAGATGCAAATGACGCTGTTTATGCCGTGAGGGCGGAAATTTGGCCTGTAGCCATCACTACGAAGGCCGCTTTCGACTACTTAACCACTCAAATTTTTCAATTCTTTCTGAATACTTATGGGGGCACGATGGACCTGGGGAGTGATCTGTAAAAGCTACATCTTACACTAGACTACTGAATCAGTTCATAGTTGTAACGATATGAAAACAAAATGTAAACAAAAACTCTGGAGACAGAAAACTTTGGATAAAATTGCGTTATAAAAACTTTGTAAATGAATGAACACACTTACCTACTGTTTTTAAATTAATTTACTTGATTCAATTCAACAACAAAACAATTCAATTAACCATCCACATTTAGCGGGAGAAGTTTCACATCTAGAGTGTGCTTCTCTTTCTTTTTTTTAACTTTCTCAATTACTTGTATGACATCCGTCGCTCTTATTAGAATTTAATCGATGTGCCCGAATTGTGGTCGAGGAAGTTGCGTATGTCATTCGTATTTAACCTGCAAGTGAGCCTTGAGAGTAAAAACCTCATTATTGTTAAAAATCTTTTAGGCATTCAAACAATGAACTTTAGGCGTCAAAAGCACCTGAAAAGATCTTGCGTTGGTTGCAAAATGGTCAAACTTTCCGCCCCTTCAAATCACAATGGTTAAAAAATGTGCATCGCTATTTGTGGTTCAAGCAAACCTATGATTTACTCGATCATCATTTTCTTTTCTCCATCTATACACAGCATTTGTGGGCTTCTGCAACAGCAGGTGATATCATCGCCATAGCAATTAGCACTGTTAACGCATGCTGCACAAGTGCACATTTATAAATTTTCATCTGACCTGTGACTGATGAAATGCCAGTAGCACAGTCAAAACTGCAACAACACGGTACACAGAAAATCATGAATCAAACTGAAGAAAAACCCGAGGCTTGTGTGAATGGATTCCAGCAGAGGTCGCTGCTCAACAAATTGTACTCTCTGCGGAATAAATACCTCTCACAGTCGCGGCGTCCGGTGCATTTGTAATTAACCGTCACGAGACGAAGTAGCAAAAAAATTGAATGTTTACAAAAAGATGGCAGATTGCACTTTTCACTTTCATTAGAAAGACAGTATAAGGGAAATTACTCATGTCAGTTGGCAGCTGTTGGCATTGCCACATACGGGTAAATGGCATATTGCTGGCCTGGTCATCGGGTCATCGCAGAGTACTTGTTTTGCGACACAACGTTAGTCATGTATACGTTTTTTTCCACCAGTACCTGTAACTGGTTGCGTAAAATTGTTTAAATTATATTCGCAGTGGAGATCTGATGATGGATCTTTTTTATGAACAGTACGTGTCGAGTTACATCGATATGATGGCTTTTATCAAGAATTTCCTCTGATTTGTGTAATGTCAGATTTAAAAACTAGTCCAGTTTGACCTTTAAGCTAATCTTGTTCAGAGTTTATAGCCTCCGCAGAGGAGTGACTCATACTGACGTCTTAGACAACCTTTACCCTCCTTTGTGACTCCATAAATAGTAAAGTCCTAGATCAGTTGACAGCATGTGTATATCCATTGACAATATTTCACTGTGCCAGAATTTATATCTGCCAAACGTGACCAACCCCAATCTTTGCTTAGCCAAGTCACGAAAATCCAATTCCAACAAATAACTAAATCATATCTCAAGCTGGCTCAAATGAGACGCCATATGCAAGCCATGAATCGCAAAATATTGGCAGCAGAATTCCTTCTAGGCAGTATTTTACTATGTTGCACAAACTTCAACTCATGCTCAGATAATTCCATTGAGCAATCGAATTCCTACATAAATGTGGTAATAATAAAAACAATAGCTATCCGAGAAATACCTTAATTCTGTATTCTTAAGGGTGACCCCCACAACGAGACTCAAACGCATGACAGCGGTGGTAATAATATGCCGACGACGTATAATTATGATTGACAAGCGTTTTCATTTTTTTTTTTTTTTTTTCATTTTTTGTGTATTTCCCTTGCTAATGGGAGTGTTGATGGTGTTTTTTTTTTTTGGTTCAGGGTAGTGGACTCTCCTTCACCTTGGCCACGAAGCAAGATATAAAATCTGAACTATCGTTCTGACATTGATAGCGATGAATTTCAAATGTTGATCTCTGGGAGGCATGAACTTCAAACTCCAGGTGGGCAAAACCATTCTACCTCAGATTGTTTAACAAAACCTTAGCTAAACCATCGAACAGTACGCACCTATTTGAATATTAATTAAAAATGATAAATGAATATGTAAATATGTAGGTAGTATCGGTTGGGGCCGTAGGTGCGTTCGTCATACTAATCGACACGAACGAATTGCATTGGCCCAACAGCTGGCAGTGTGTTCTTCACAGTGAAGCCTCAAAATAAAATTCATCTCTCTCACGTCGTTCCCATTGAGGTAGGCTGAAACATCCTCACTAGGAACTGCTTTAGGCCAACATACCCAAGATCTTGCCATAAAATTCATTCACAGCGCTCGCTCCATATAAAGCAACTTCTCTGGCCCACAACCAATTTTTCCCTGTACCGTATGTACGATGTAACCCACATCGGAAAACATCGCCAATCATCCTCCTCCCAACATTCCAAATAGGGTCAACCGATGTCTATATTTGTCTTTTATTTTTGTCCGCCACCGACCGACCGACGATGCCACGCTATACCTATTCTCTTTAGATGCCGATTACAGACCGACCTAATTTCCTAAGTCGGAATAAGATTTTCTATACCGTCTCCATATGCGGTTGAGATGCATCTCCAGTATTAGGTGCATCCTACAGACACACTGCCCGTACTATGATGTAATGAGTTTAAACTGAGCGATGAGACGGAACCGCCTTCCACTTTGTTATTTATTTTGCGATAATTTTCAATGTTACGTGAGAATTTTTTCGTATTTCGCTTTGAATTGGATTGCACGGGGAAAATCCCAGCTCTGAATTTATTTTACGACAAGTATACATTCAGCTGTCATTTTGAATAGGTGCGTCGCCAATACGCGGATGGATGCATGGCCTGGCCTGCCTGGTCAGTTATAAATAGAAATCACGGAATCGGTATTGCTTTAGTTTGCTGGTAGTTTTTTTTTTTATATCAGTAACATGGGACATAACTTTATATGGGTGTAATTAAAGTTAACTGACAGTTGTCGGGGAATTTGCTCAACGTTTTGATGGTAATTGCTGGAATGTTCGAAGTGGGGTTTTCTTTAAAAAAATGTATTTGAATTCCCGAAATCAATCATCTTGGATAGATTTTGTTTACGACAAAAATATTTATTTGCCTGTGGCAAACCTGCAAGATAAGCGTGGATAATCTGTTCAACAGCAGTATTTTCAAAATGAATAGATACCTTTATGGAAATCTGCATTTGTAAGACGATCTTGAACGTGCGTTCTGTTGTTGTCATAGCTCGTCTCTTTCACCTCTTTGATCTATGATCTATTCATCGAAGAGACACGCCAACCAAATAAGGAAACGCGCATGTAAATTCCTATGCAGATGAATATATGAATACATAATTTAGTAATAAATTCTCATATTAATCATTTTGTTGGTTAATTGTGGAAAAATGATATATGTCATCGAATGGCATGTTTGCGTTTCAAATGTAGAACAATATGGTCAGCCATTAACGACCCACATTCATATGTATGCTGTCACGAAACGTTCAAGGAAGTGATCGGAATACATTTTAAAATAGCCCAACGCCAGGAATTCGTGTCATTTATCACGTTTATTATACAAAAACAGCGGACATGTAAATAAGTGGCATCGCCTTCTTACACAATTACATTTTTTATTGGAACATAACAGATAGATAAATGGGAGGTTCATAAGAAGTGGGTAAACCACCGGTTACACTATATATTTGTCAAAACGTTGAAATTGCTTATGAAATTGAATAATGTCAAACGTTTGACTTTAGCGAATTTGCATATGGGCAATTTGTTTGTTGTAAATAAAGAGCAATTTATTCAGAATATAAATGCGGAGATGGAAATAATGAGAATTAAATTGAAAGACGGTGGTGAGCGTATTTTGACTTACGAAATGAAACGGCAGATATACGGATGAATTGCACAATTCAGTTATGGAAAAATTATACTTCTATGGGTACATTCAATTGGAATCTAATGACGTTTTCCATTGGTACAGAAAAAGCCCATTTTTCAGATTCAGAGCAGAGCTCCCGAAATCAGCTGACTGTCAGACTTCATGCTTCATTAGTCGCAAAAAAGCAATTTTGCTAATTTCGATGTCTGAGCTAGATTTGCACCTACTTAGGCTAACACTACAACATTTGTCAAACATTCAAGTGTGCTATTAATTACGTTTTAAGACGACAAGTCTATGAAAAGTAGAGAAAAATTTACATTTGGCCGCTGCACTGGATATAAACATAAATTGAATGGATTTATAAACACAAATTACAATTTAAGAACAGCTGCCAAACACGCAGCACGACATCGCGTCTTATGTTCCATTGGGCACGAAAGATCTGAAATCTGAGAGCGATATCTGAAAATCCCAATGGCAAACGACATAAGTGAATAATAGGTCTATTCGCGTCCTTTCCCTAGCCAAGCACTAAAAAGCTGTCAAACTAAAAAAATAATAGCAAAACTCTCTCAAAGGAGTGGAAAAAATACTCCAAAGTACGTGAACAGACTTCGAGCAACTTTGACATCTAGTCCATATCACACATCTTCTTCTCTATATATATAAAATAGAGTTGAAAAATCGTTGTGACTTTATAACTCACGAACGGTCAAACCGAATTCGACCAATTTTGTAGGGTTTGTTTGCATGGTCGTGTAGTTAGTGTATCTAAAGTTTGAACGAAATTAGTCAACGCGTTCGTGAGTAATGTCAGCATCTGATTTTGTCCATATAAAAAAAAACGTCAGCGCATACAGCTGTCAGTGAGTTATTATGTTACGTTTTTTTTTTTTTTTCATCGAACTCGCATTCTGAACGGATGTACCTAATATTAATTAATTTGTTTATCGTTTAAACACAAACGTTCTTGCACATTTTATTCGCGCTTGCCGGTAAGTGTTTTGTTGTTTTTGGCATGGTGTTTGGATATGATTGGCTTGAATTAGACCCATTAGTTCAAATGAATGTACTGTTCGTAAGAGATCTGATTTTGCCTGCCTCAAATCATCAAATCTGTGACACTATGTGAGAAACGTCAGCTGACAGCAAACATAAGAGTTAAATTTGTGAACGATCCATCTGCTCCAGACTTGTCGAAGCAATTGCTGACTATCTGTAATGGCTGTGTTCATGTCGACGAATCGAGAAGATTGATTTGATTTCCTTCGAATTCTTGCAATTCTGTCGCATCGAAAGACGAGCTTATCAACAAATGGTTGAGGAAGCGAGCAATTTTAGCGGCTAAGAATACAAATGTGGATGACTTAGGATCAGCAGATCCTTGGTAGATAATCTGCATTCATTTAAATCAATTGGCACCCAACTATCCAACTGAAATCCACACCAGCCAAAACTATGCAATGGAACGGGTTTGGGTGATAATAAAACTGATGATCAATGTGGTTCAAAGAAGGAAGTTCTAATTCCGAGGATACCGACGATCCCAACCGATATGCCCCTTCTCCTTGAGTTTAAACTAATCCAATTTACGATTCATCTTACATTCACCCAATCATGACGGTTAACAAATCACAAGGTCAATAGTTGAGTGATTGTGGTCTGAAATTAGAAAATACATGCTTTTCTCATGGTCAATCGTACGTGGCATATTCACGTGTCAGCAAACCATCCACTTTAATTGTTCTTCCGCCTGATAACAAACTGAAAAATATTGTGTATCACAAGGTGCTTCAGTGAAGATAATAAACCCAAATATAAACCAATGCAGCTATATACATAGTTTCACCAAAGCAATTGTCTTACTGACAGGTCATTGAAATACTTGATTTTTGTACTTTTATTGAATTTGTATTTCCTAATGAAATATTGAACTTAATTAAAAAAATCTCCCTGCGACCATCTATTCAATAATCAAATAAAACCTTTTAAATTAACATATTTTTCCATAACTTCCTTTTAAAAAATAGTATAAAAAGTCGATCGATATAACGAACACGCTCGATATACTAAATGACAAAAAAATATGGAAACAAATTGCAATGGCAATTCGATTTGAGGTTGATTTCGAACGAATTAGCATCCTGCTCGTAAAATAGTAAAATGGTCAATGTTCTATTTGCAAATGCACCCAAAGTGGATTGACCGCAGTTTGTCAATTTGTTGGGTTGCTCTCGAATAAATAGGCTTTTAAATGCAAAATGAATTAACACCCTATTTCATTTCGAAAATAATTTTTGTGACAATTCGGTGATGGACGAATGTTCTCCCCGAACGTTTGATATGTTGCAAAAAGGTAAGTTACCTATATATTTATTTGTAATATGGACTAGATGTCAAAGATGTAAGTCACAGTTTTTGTGTGTTTTCAAATGTTACAGTAAGGGGCATTTGCATCAAAAATATCAAATAGTTACCATCTTAAGGGAATGTCTTTGATTGTTGGAAGATTGTGAGGAAATTTGTGAATTACCAAGAACAGAAAATTCAAATTTATCTATACAAATAACCAGCCCAACTCATGCACCTAATACCGCTTATTTCTTTTAAAGTTGAATACTCAAAGCAAAATACACTTCTTTGGAACAATACTTTTCATTTCAATTAACATTATACCGTCGTTCTACTGATCAAACATCTCAATCAAGAAACCCGCAGTAAATGTAGATGTTTACATTAATCACTTGTCGTTGTCAAGAAGAGCCCTTGAAAATTCAGACATAAAAACAACTGCACGCAAAGTCCTACCGAATTAGCAATTCAATTCAATTGTAGGTACACAGCAAAGCATTTCCCACTAGTGAAACTTGTGAAATCGTCATTGTTTCCACCCACCTCTCATGAGGTGAGAATAAGTTTCATAGTTTCACAGTTTCATATAGCTACCGCCTAAGCCCATCTTGATTCACCTGTTGTTCGCTGTGAAATGTGTTGCTTTGCAAAATTTATGACATTCAGCTACGTGTCTTAATCCTCAGACTGGGTGTGTTTTTTTTTTGTATTCCACTAGCCCAGTTCCCTAGGGAATACAATTGTTTGCGGAAAAAATCCAACACCGAACAAAAAGCGACCCGCTTTGCGAACAAAACCAATAAAATAGAAATTTATCATTTGCAACAAATTTCCTATCAATTATGCGAAAGTTGTTTGCTTTTGTTTAGCCAGACTGTTGTGCGAACAGGAAGTCTGCAATAAGTTCTGCTCTTAACCGCGGTAAAGTGAATTGAATTCTATTAGAATGTGTCGGGGTGTCGTTACGGTACTTGTTTCTTGTTGTTAATTGTTCAATTTAATTGGCAATAAAAGCAAGTGTTGTCGCAACAAATAAGCGCGCGCAAGTTATGAATTCATTTAGATGGCAGTGACAGAGTTTGGAGGTCAAAGCGGGCACGCATTAATTGTCAAGGCAAAGAAAGAGTTTTGACAGCGAAATTTGTTCCCTGTTCGAATAAAATTTATTGATTTTCAAAAACCGTGTCAGAAAAAGTATTACGAACTATTTTTCTCAATGAAAGCGTAATGGGGCTATTTGACTTTGTCACTTAATTAAATGAATGTTGATGCGGTTGAATGTGTTTAAGTCGCATAACAATGTGTGCATGCATTTGTAATGAGGGACATTTTTCCGGTTTATGATTTGTATTGTATGTCTGTATTGTTATGACCACTCCCAGGTCAAAAGTGAAGTCTTTTTTTCCGTGTATAAATTGGTGTTATTGATATTCTATTTCAGACTTAATCAGAAGAATTTTGTTAATTCATTCTACGATATAAGATTCATTGGCTGGTTTTGGGAAATTGTGAGAAATTAGAACGGCATTAGACATGCGTCTAGACTCTGAAAGTGGCAGTGGGACCATCAGTATTTTTGGATGTATTGTATTCCAATCCTCGTAGCTTTGAAATTAATTAATGTAGAAATATGGAGACACCTTAATTTTTTAATGTTGTTGTAAAAGCTTTTAGCATTAAGTAGAAGATGCTAATGGAGTTTCCAAAATATAGTAGCATTGGTCACTTTCTGTTTTCTTCAGATTGCATTAGAAGAGAAGAAACCCCCGACGCACTCAATTTTTAAACGATCTCGAGCACTTTTTCCGTATGAAATGCTTTGCAAGTGCCAGAGAAAAACAATGATGCTTTTTAAATCGCACCACATAGACTTGAAAAAGCTTGTACCTATTCAGTTAGAATGGAGGGTAGGTGTATCTACTAGACTTAATTTAAAATTAGTGAACTACAGCTGATCTTTGAGATGGGACGTTTCCCCCAATAAGAAAAGGTGGTACGAAGACTTACCCAACCCTTATACCCTATTCACACCGAGCCGAAAATCGGGTTTTCCCGAAAACATTCGAAAACTTAATGAAAACAGAAGTTTTCCCAGACTCAAAACGAGGCGTTTTAAGTCATTTTCCATGAAAACAGAATAAAAACGACTTCCAATCGTTGGGTTGTTGAAACAAACTTACCTTTTGCAACATTTGGCAGAACAGCTGACCGAAAAAATGTCACAACTCACAATTTAATCATTTTCCATACTTTAATTGATGGGTTAAACATATTTTTAAAGGCTCTGAATTAATTTTATTTGTCAATTAATGCGATCGAAATTTGTAACCAAAATTGTTTACACAGAAGTATCAGGACTAATGCCTCACAGCTGATTGAAACGTCAAACGAAAACTAGTTATTGTTCGGTGTGAATGAAATTTCGAGTTTTCGACGAAAACACGGTTTTCGGTGCGGTGTGAATAGGTTATTAAATCTATCGACAACATATGTAAATATTGTTGGCTACTAGAAACCACTCAAAGTGATTTCCACAAAAATATTTTCCTAGCTTCGTCTGTCTAATTTACTTAACTTAGTTCAATTCTAAACAATTTCATATTTCACTAACTTCTTTATGAAACACGCAAGTGGCATTTGTTGCGCAAAGCCCATCGCGTAATTGCGGAAGAAGACGTTCATAAAATCAAATCGATTTCCCTTTTATTTTCGATTTCCTGCCAACCACTGACCAGCAAAAACAAAAAGGTGGTCGACGCGCCGTGTCGTCGAAGATAGCCAATTAACTATGCAACTGCGGAGTCAGAAAAAAAGACGTGTGCAAAAAAAGTAACCTAACCCCACTCGCGACCGATAATGACAATTTGCTGGTGCCAACCTTACCTACTGACTTACTAAAACGCGCCTGTGTACTTAACCATGCCAGACACGCACTCACAAAAAACCTAAACGCTCACACATGTTCCTCCGCAACAGATTGCTGTGTGCGCAGGTAAAAGTAATTGTAATTACCAACGACTAGCAGTGTCCCCTCGAAAGGGTACTATTGGAAAAGTTATTTTTTTAATAATTTCAAACACCTTTTGTCAATTAATTGGAACTACCATACTTTTAATTTCTTTTCAGATTTGCATTATGTAATCCAGGCGTAGCGACGGACTTGCCACGATAAACAACTTTAACCCCCGACAAATTATTAGTTGCCCCGCGTTCCTCGGCTTTCCATTCAACAATTCTGTGATACTAGAAACCAAAAGGTAAGTGATACATCGACCTACGAGACCTAAATATGTCATTAAGCAGATGCTTACAGCTGTGTGTTTGAGTGGCGCACTCGCCATACAGCCGTACATAAAAAGTAATCCAGTGGAGTTATTTACATGGAGACCGGATCCCCGGGGGAATGCCTTTTCCAATGACATAATTGACATCGTAATTAGTTTGCGATAAACAGCTTGCCGCAGACAGTAACAATTTCGAAGCTGGTTTCGCATTGTTCTTAGTCAAGCAAATGCGGAAATCTATAATCCATAGCACACCGCATAATAGCCTCCCACATCAGTCGACTTTGGTCCGACAAAGAACTTGTGAAGTGGTTGATATCCAACAGATACTGTGCGAACGCACATGAAATACTTACAACGAGGCACATGTCGTGCCACTGGTAAGGTGCGCTATACCGCACGTTGTAGAATGTGTTTCAACAGCTTTTTGTAATAAATTCTCGAATCGTGTAGCTCTCTAATTATTTCTAAGCCGAGTGTGGCGCATGGAACACGAGGTGGGGGTACACCACATGGAATTCTGCAAGGTGGAGATTGAAATGGGTCTTTTCGGTGCCATAGACTAGACGCGTTAGATGCTGTATGTGTGTTAGATTTGGATTTGCTCCCGAAAGGAACTTTTCATTTCGGGCCGCCTAATGCTGTTTGGCGTTGACACCTTGTTGGTGTACAAATGACACTGTTCGTGAACCGGAGAGGTTTATATGGGTGCACGTGTTGCAACTAAAAGTTGAAGTTGCTTCGGTTGACATTCGTTTTTTTTTTTTTTATTCTTCTTATGGTTTTCTTTTTGGCTTTTAAAACCTTTCCATTTTGTAATATTTTTGTTGTGACTCAATTTAAAGATGTCGAAAGTAAGACAGAAAGAAGAAACATTTTTGATAGTAAATTGCAATCCGATTTACCAGAGCACTTCAAATTTACGGTGGATTTATTTTCCTTTATTTGATTGCTTTATGAAATTTGTTTAAATATCCTTATACCCGTAAATTGCAAAACAAATTTTACTTTCTGAATATTTCATTATGATTTTTTTCTTATTTTCGATTTTGTTACATTCGTATCGAACAAACACTTCCGGATCCTGGATATACCTTTTCTTCTGCCACTATTAAGGTTTTTTCTAGAAGGATGGGTAGATGTTGAAACGGAGTTAAACGAACTGACTATTATAGGTATTAACGAAACAATAAACACATATTAAAAGATGGCACGGATCCTTTGACCAAATTTAAGGTTGAATATTTACCGAACCTTTTGTCTTGAATTTTGCTACCAAACATTGGAGAGTTTAGTTGGAAGGGTCACCGAGTCTGCCGTAAAATGGGCCCAACGTTTACTCGAATACTCATTTTGATAATAAAGTTTTATGGCATGATGTTTCGGCATCAGTGACTGAATAATAAACACCAGATTAGACAGACGCCACCAAAACAACTGAGTTTTTTCTCTCTGTGCTTAAACATACGCTCGAGACAGTTCGAGACACACATCTCATCATGTAGCATACTTACGTACTATGATTATGGTCGAGCTCCACTCACATACACTACAGTGCTACTGCATAGTATTTGAAAAAAAAATTGTTTAATTTATGGGGCAATAAATGCATTGAAATACGATTTTTTATTTAATTTTTTTTAGTTTCAAATTTTATTAACAATTTGTTTTATATGTTAACATTTTCGATGCGACATCTATTGTTAAACATTCCGCAACAATTTGAATTTCAACCGCTTAACTTAGCAAATCTGCTAACAGCCAAAAGGTGTCCCTAGCATTCTATGGAGAGATCCAAGATGGTTGGCATTTTGTTACACTTTTTATTCGCATTGAACCAAGAGAGCTAGTTAAG
Source organism: Cheilosia urbana (assembly GCA_946477585.1). Lineage (NCBI taxonomy): Eukaryota > Metazoa > Arthropoda > Insecta > Diptera > Syrphidae > Cheilosia > Cheilosia urbana. The sequence goes on along the minus strand of OX297854.1, from coordinate 7,297,892 downwards.
TTGGTGTAATTTTTTGGAAGATGGAACTGACATTTAACTAGTAGTCCATTTATATTGTAAGTCAATGTTCTCAGGCAGGGTAACATGTATGTTACGTAGCAACTTATTTTTACTTCGTTTGACTCATTTTTATATAACGATTAAATTTTCCTTTTACACGTGTTGTATTGATTCAATTCAAATTCAATTCAAAAGTCATTTGCTTGATCTGAATGCACTCATCGTAAAAATCTACTACAATTTTCCTTACATTTTTCAAAATGTCAAACTTCTTGTCATGGAGGAGAATTCACTTGAATTGAATTGAGTTAAATGAAACAAAAAGTTCCTATTTATTTTAAAATAAACTAATGTTCAATGTATCTGAATTTGTGAACGTATCACGCTAAATCGAAAATTGGGCTCAACGTATCTGCATACGTTCCCGGGGTGGACATGTGATGGAAGTCGAATTCCATTCACAAATGTTTTGATAGTAGTTCAAGCCAATACATTTTTTTAGATATCTCAAGTAGTTCGCACTATATTTAAAAAAAAAGTTGCCCAGTCCGTAATGAAAGACCCTTTATATATTCTGCATGCGCCCTACCCAGCGGCAACCTTGTTTTTGCCAAGTTTTTATATTCGTGATGAAATTAATGAAATACCGCGTGAAATGTGTGAGAATGTAATGGAAAAATGTGCTCAAAAGGGCTCGCATTTGTGAGACTAACAGAGACGGACATTTAACTGATATTGTATTCCAAAACCTGTCGTTTACTCATACAATGCTTTTCTGTTTACCTATATTTCTGACTACTCTAAGTCACAATATAGTGTACCTGATGTAGCTGATACCTTGACAAACCCTATATTTTAATCTAGTCATTGAGAATTGCTCAACAAAACTGACCTTTCCCAAAAGATTCAAAACAATTATGGTGCAAATGTCACCAACAAAAAGCTGCTTCTGAAATACACACAATCATTTGTTAAGTCACCCAATTGCATAAGCTCGTCAAATAGTTAACCACTTTCAGGTTTATCTCCGAATATGGGCTGATGGAAATGCTAAACAAAAATTCCGTTCAACTTAAATTGCATGTCATGCAGAAGCGATGTGCCGTGACTCGTGACTGGTTTACGCCCACAGCTACTGATTTGCATTTGGCACGTAATTGTCACTGGAATGGATATTTTTGACATAAAGAAAACAGTTTGTTTTCCCCTGGCGCTCGGCTATCACTTTCATCGCTACTGACTTGTCAATAAACGTGAGATGCACATTTTGTGAACAGTTTGCAGCACCTTTCTCCGCTGTCATATTACCGTGCGCTATTGTTTTGGATGATGATGATCCAGATGTGATTTGCGATAAAAATAAGAAAGAATTTAAAAATGGAGGAAAGAAGCTTTCCCAGCTCGCTGTACTACGTCCCACTTATGTTACTGGTACGTATCACATTTACCATAATTAATTCCGTCGATTATAGGACTCATTACCCATATGCACAAGTAGAAAAGAGGCGCCACTATCTTGAATCTCGGTCGTCTATCATCCGAATTAATAAAATGCGCATGCAAACTACGAAATTCCATTGAATTTCGCTGTTTGATGCGTAAAATTATTCACCAATTCCAACACCAATGTGGCGTCATAAGCGATAAAACATCGCGAAAGACCATCCAAAAATCACATAACAGTAACGGTAGGTACACCACCATTCCGTGAGGAATGAACAAAAAAATGTAAACAAAAACAAAGAAGACGCGACCAAAAAGAAACTGCAAATAGAGTATGGCACGCTCTAGTTAACGCATACGCACTCACATAACACAGCACTTTGCAATTCTGCTCGCGTATCTAGAGGGACAACTTTTGCTTTCACGTTTGTTGACGCCTGATGCGCCTTTAGTTCGACATTAAAAGTTTGTTATAGTCACCACAGGTATGTGCTCAAAATTCCTTTATTCAAGTCGACCGCACTGCTATAACTGGCTTTTTGTTTATCACCATAGTGAGCTGAAATACAAACCAAACCACTGTACATCACTTGCATTGGCTAAAAACGGTTTCCAAAAGACCCACCGACGCCAGACCGAAGTCTGGTGAGCATATAAATTTCCAAATAAATAACATTTGCATATGAGTATGACAGAGCGATATGCATTCACAGTACGCGACACCGTAACTAGTTTCACTTTAATGGACTCTTCTCCATGGGGAACAGTTCAGCACAGAAGTGCCATTATTCAACCGATATCTATATCAAGAGATTGCGGAACGCTTTTAACGTAAAGCGCCTGCCATTGTGGACCAATTTGGTTTGGTTTAGCATATAGGTATCTGCTATACCGATTTTTGTGGATCTCAAAACAATGGGCCGGCTTGTAAGCAATCGCATTGGCGCATTGGAAGTGATTAAAAATCCAATCGTCGGCTTTGCTCACTTTAAAAATAAACAATATCAAATACAAAGTAGCAAGTAGCAAGCAACTAGCAGAAAGTAGCGAGTAATAAGTACCAAGTAGCGAGTAACACCTAGTAAGTATGAAGTAGCGAGAAGCAGACAGGAATTAGCAACGAGCAAGCATCAAATAGGAAATAGAAAGTAGTGAGTAGCAGGTCACAAGTAGCAAACAACAAATAGCAAGTAGCGAGTAGTACGTATCAATTAATAAGTAGCGAGTAGAGAAAAGAAAATAGAAACTAGCAAGTAGCGAGTAGTAAATAGGCAATATAAAGCAAGTTACAAGTAGGAAATACAAAGTAGCGAGTAGCTAGTAGCAAATATCGATTAACAAGTATCTAGTAGCAAGGAGAAAATATCATATAGGAAATATAAAGTAGCGAGTAGTGAGTAGCAAGTAGCGAGGAGTAAATAGCAAGTTTGAAGTAGTGAGAAGCAAACAGCAACAAGCAAACAAGCATTAGCAACGAGCAAGTATCAACTAGGAAATAGAAAGTAGTGTTTAGAAGGTAGCAAATAGCAAGTATCAAATAGGAAATATAAAGTAGCGAGTAGCAAATAGCAAGTAGCTAGTAGTACGTAGCAAGTAATAAGCAGCGAGTAGAGAAAAGCAAATAGAAATTATCAAGTCACGAATATCAAATAGGAAATAGAAAGTAGCGAGTAGCGAGTAACAAATAGCAAGTAGCTAGTAGTACGTAGTATCGTACCGAGTACCGAGTAGAGAAAAGTAGCAAGTAGCAAGTATCAAAGAGGAAGTAGAAAGTAGCGAGTAGCAAGTAGAAAGTATCGAGTAGAAAATGGTAGTAAGTAACAAAATGGAAGTATAATGTAGGAAGTAGCAAATAGGAAGTGCCACGCAATAATATGATGTACGGATACACGGATACTAAGGGCAATCGTCATCCAGCGTTGTCGCCTTCCTCGTGGGATATCGATCATTCTCACCCCAGGTATAGCTTTGTTCCAATTAGTGTACGATCTCGTTTACTTCTTTGCTCAGAGGGGTCCTGGTTTCAATATCAATTGTTATTATTGACTTTGTTCAACAGACCATAAAAGGAACCTAATAGCCTCCCGCATATGTAAAATGGAAAAAATATTGTTATGGCCAAGCGATTCCAATCGGACAAATATGGGCAATTTCGAGCGCTTCCACTCTCTCGAGACGGTGTTGGTGTAACAAAACTCTTACCACACTCAACACCATGGAAGCGAAGGAATTTTAATTTGCAGGTCAGCCGAATACGCGCGATTATACATAGGTGTGCAACGGTAATTAAGCCATACGAGATTACAAGCACTGTGAGACATAATTATGCTTACCTTCCACACATACATAAAGGTGTAGTAGGCACCCCCATGTACTTGGCAATATTATGTGGGAACGTAGACGATTCAACGTTTGTTCGCGGTGTCGATGATGATGAGGATGATGATTATCTGTTTGGAAATTATGGCAGAATCGTGACGCGCTTTGCTGGCTCTCTGCATGAAATTTCCGTACAACTGGATGGGGGTGGCGGCAGTGGTGGACTGGTATTGCAGGCTTGTTGTGTACGGATAGTTGATATGACTAATTATTTGTTGCATTTTATTGTTTCTTTATACGGCTTGTTTTGGTTGTTGTGTTTGAACTGAGGTTGTTGTGATTTGTAGCGCAGAGATTAGGTAAAATGTAAGTAATAAACTTTTAATTATACATATACCCCGACCACCGCTGAGATGGGTTTTAAGATAACTCGGTTTTATATGTGTGCACTCGGGCTTATAATGAGATAAACAATCCATTCAGTGGGTAGTTTACTAGTCGGCGAGTGATATGCACTGGCGTTACTATTCAGATGACATAAAGCTGAAAAATAAAACCAAAATTACATTAAGAATAAAGGCGTGTGACAGCAGTGTTTGTATCACATCCTTTGGATATTATCTTTCTTGACCTTAAAGGAATATCAGACTATTAGCTAAGAAGAATAACCTGAGCACATCTGATACATTGCACTCAATCCTTGCTGAAAGCATTTTTTCTGAAGCTATTTTTAAGGCTGTTTTTAAAAGAAAATTGCCACAAAGTGTCAAAATATACATACCTATTTTGCAGACGCAGTGCAGAATATTTCAACCTTTAGAAGAATTCGACGTTCCGCTTTCTGTATATATTCGCATTTTATTTATCTGCGTACTTCTTGGCGAATTGCAGTCAAATCTTCCACCGGCATTCGCATCCATGTCAACCATTAAAATAGTTGATAGGAAACATGTGTCACCTGGGATTCTCAGATGCACTTGCCGGCAAACGAAATGCGAATTTCCAGGCTTGCTTGATGGGAAATCTATTGCTATTAAGAACCACTCGCAACAATTGCATTTTTGAGGACATTTGCCATAATATTGTGTAAAAATATTACAAAAGTTCCACCTAAGTGAGTATTTATTTGTTGATCGAAAATTGGAGCAATCGAGCGGGTCAGTAAAATTAAGTTTAGGTTAGGTTAGGTAAGGTTATGGGTGGGTGTGTGTTCATCACAAAAGACTAGGCACCACAACGAGCCTCCTAATTAAAAGTGGTGAAAGGGAATATATTTTCCAGAAGAAAGACAAAAACCGAATTGATATATCAGTTTGGGAATAAAGTTCGATAGCTGACGACAATAAGGTTTTGTGCCCGAAGCAAGATTTGAATAATGTTTTCCATGCATTTAAGTAAGGGAACAGACTTATCGCTGGAAATAATACTAAGTAACAGGTGATTCCGTACATTCCACCTACAATCCTCTAAAAAGGAGTTGACCAGCTACTTTGCACTACCAAAATATTCACGTTAAATTTTTTTTTCTTAATTCTTTTTATTCGCTCAGTTTTTGTAGGTATTGAGTGTACCTTGAATTTTATTTTGAAGGGAAATTTATTTTATTTCAGGAAAATGGAAAATTCATAAAAATTTATATTCCATACATTTTGTACTGAGCATTTTTTTTTTGAACGCAATATACAGTGATATCGTATATGCAGAAATTCTACATGAATTACATTTTTTAGTAGATTTTTTTTACGGGAGCAACTTTGTTTAGCATGGGTAAGACCGGGGGAACAGCTAGTTTAGTATAATAATACTAATCCGTTTAAATTTAATAAAAAGGATACATTGAAAAGGAATTATAAATAAGAATATTTTAAAGATATTTGTGGACAAATTAAAGTAAAAAATGTTAAGGAAACTGCTTGGTCTCGTTAAGCAATTATTGTATAATGCATTCGTTTCTTCAAAAACTCGGGATACAACAATTTTGTGAGCTATTAATGATTTCTACTATTTATTAAAACTAGTTTTGCTTGTGGTCGAAAATCGATACTACTCTACTCTTCTATAAAAAAACATACCTTTCGACAATTTCCGATAATTAAGTTTTTTTTTTTTAATAAGGGAAAAAGCGATACCTAGTTATCTAAAAAATACGCCCCCTTGACAACAGTTTTACTCATGATTAATATTTTTTTATGTCAATATTAACATTTAGAACAAAACATGTATGTCGAAAAATGTTCGTTTCCATAGTAACACCATTGAAACCAACCGTCGGTCGTCCACACCTTACAGATGTATGCCCCTGAATTTTGGTGCTTAAATAAACAACGCTACCTCATCTAGTAAGTCTAAGACTAATTGCGTTACCCTATGAGTGCCATTTATAAAAACATCGCGTGCCTTCTTCGCCTCACAATAAATCTATGTTAACCGCATTCCATTAGTTAGGTGGCTCTTCCGATGGGTAATCGATCAAAAGATATCGATTCTTATCATCCCGCTTTGTTATATTGTTGCCAACAAAAATATAGACACATTCCCGAGAGCTCAGCAACATTTTTCAATCGACTTAGCAACCACATTGGTATACTCCACCTGAGCGAAGGTGTGTCTACCTCTGATGCCACTAGCTTTCTGAGAACCAACCAGCTGGATCCCATGACACTCAAGAGAATGATATTTCAGTTTCATTGTTGCCAATTAATTAGTTCGAACCAATAAGTCGCTTGAATTATCTAGCAATAAATCATTTGCCACCTCTCCCATGGAGATGCAACAACAAAAACAAAACAAACTTCAACAAAGCTGGCTCACACGATCTAGCAACAGGAAATGCGATAGCTTCATACCGATATAGTTGCGTTGAGTAGTTACTTCATCTGTATGGCAATTTCAAACTCAATTGGAGATCACTGTATAAATTTATGTATGATTGCCTCTCCACCCTACACCGGCCGGCCGGTTTGAAAACGTCTGCAAGCGTGCAGGAAAATTATGGCTATATGCCTCTTGGACTTGACAAGACCGCTCACGACTGCGCCACCGTAAATGGCAGCTGCTGGCTGGAAAATGTGGCGGTCAAATGTGCCTGCGGCCCAAAGGTGGGGCTTGCCAGACTAAGTTGCCTGTCAAGACAAAAGCGACAGCTATTGCAAATGACTGCGGGATATTCTGAATGTAGAACGTAGACTTGTTCAGGAAATGTGACAGTGACAGTCCGACGCCGTAGAAGGATAATTGGATTTTTATGACACTCTTCCCTTGTTTGGCGAATAAGCACGCCATTATTTAGGCCGGAGGGAAAATCTGCAGTAGCTAGATATTGGGAAACGTTGCTGAGGAAAGTGTCTATATTCTCGTTGGCAACAAAGAGGAATTACAAGAATCGATATCCTTTGACTTTGATTTTATCGATTAGCCACCTACATAAGAACGAATGAGGAGATGTTAGTTTGCTTTGGAAAAAGCGTCGGAATACAGATATATTGTGAGGCGAAGAAGGCACGCGATGTTTTTTTATAAATGTCACTCATAGGGTAACTTAATTAGTGAGCGTCACTGGATAAGGGAGTGTTGTTTGTTTTAGTACCTAAACTAGCATGGAGTGTGAGTATGATAAAAACCTACCTATTGAGTCACCACACACACTTAATGCTTAATTTGAAGAAATAACAGAAGTCACAAATAACTCATCTATCTACCAAATTGTGGGAGTAGTAAAAGAACAAATTTGGAAAGAAAATTTCCTCAGTAATTATATGCAGACGCCTGTATGCAGTCTTTTCCCTAAAATTATAAAAAAAAAAAAAACATCTGCAGTCACAGAAGCTAACAATTATATAATCGGATCTGATTATTACAAATGTTATCAATCATACTGATTGTCTTCCTCGCCTCGAAAGCTTTCGCCGAATGTTAATCTCTCAATTGCCAAACCAACAAATGAAATTACCTTTCGATTACAAATGAAACCACAATGCTCGCAATCCGATACTCAATCACAGCACAAACAAAAGAGGGCATTTTGAAAACCCAAATATTATTATAAATTACCAATCATTTCGCTTTTGTAATACTTTTCCCCAGAAAAAAAAAAAAAAAAAAAAACAAATGATTGACTGCCTAAACCACCTACAAAACGAGCAAAAATCCGCAGAATTGTGTTAGCAGAATTGAGGTGGACTTTTTTATCAGTACCATTGATCAGCAGGTTACACTTTTTCGCTCTAAGCGATTTTGACTGTTTTTTTTTTTAAGCGACGGCGGTAACATTCAGTACAGTCTTTGTACCTATATTGTAGATATATTTATGGAGATCATGAAGTAATTGAAATGGAATTCAAACCTGCTCCTATTCGGGCAGAGAGAACGCTGCTGCGCGGATAGATATGGCGATGGCTGGTGTCGTACTCAGTTCAAATATTATACACTCGTGTTCACAATCCGCTAGTAAGATCAAGTTTACACTGCGATTTTGTAACAACCAACAAATTTATGGGGCAGTCTCGGTTTCCAATGGCGGCACATTGGCTTGGGTGGTGCGCGGGTTATGTGAATTTTCATTTTTGTTGCCTTACCGTTAAGGTGGGTGCTTGCACTAGCCGTTTGCTCAGGTTACTATTCGGACTTAGGGGTTGAACTCACATTTTTCAATATTGCAATTTGGTGGAGTAAAGAAATAAATGGTTTACCTGAAGATCGTTTTATTTAATAGCCGGCGGTTGTTGAAAGGTTTTTTTTTTATTTCCTTTGCAGGATGGTAGCTGTCATATTTTGTGACAATATGATAACAGGAGGGCCGTTGGAATAGTGCCCTGACTCAATAAAAATATAAGAGAGAACCTTTTTCTGAGATTTTGGGTTGAAATGGTAATTGCTTGAATAAGTGTGCAATATTGCAAAGACCCCTTAAAGATGTAGAAAGATCGCTTGCGAATTTGTCTATATCTTCGGTATACATGTTCTTTGGCAAGGAGAACCTGCTACAGAGAGAAATAACAGAACTGTGATTAAAGATGGTCATTATTTGGGACAATCTAATAAGATACCAATTTCAATTCCAAAAGGATGGGGCAGCCCGCTGTGTAAATTTGGCTCAGTCTGTTTTCAAAACAAAGCTTGGTATCAAATGTTGTTATACGCATTGAATTCTGCACTTTTTTCAACTTAAGCCTGGTCATGATTCATGTCTCGCATGATTTGTGAGTAAATACAGTCCAAAGGATTAAAAAGGCGGCTACTAGCAACTTTTTCTTCCTATTCCCACATCCTGTAGCCCATTGCTTATCTGTAACTTTGCCATATTTTTACGTACGATAAGCTGAAAGACACGAAAAATTGCACGCACGTGACCTTTGTATAAGCCAGATCACTATAATGATAAAACTTCTACCAACGGGCGAACTCTAGTACCAAAAAAATGTCTGGTTGCAAACGAAGAAACGAGGGCTTAAGATCCTCAAACCTAAAGTGAGTATTTCATTCATAAAAAACTAATCTATTTTATATATATATAAAAGAGAATGCCATGTGTGCACGCATAACTCGAGAACAGATCGTTTGATTTTTTAATTATTTTGAGCTTGATGGTTTCGTTTTGGCCCAAGGAAGGACATAGACTACTTTATATCGCGAAAAAAGGGGAATGAGCGAGGTTATACAAGTTTGTATGCGGAAATAGGCTTAAAAAAAAAATAAAAAATTCGATAGAAATCGAGGAGTGTCAATTCAAATACAAAAATGAAGTATTTTAAAATCGTATTATATTATTTTATATATTACGCAATATTGTACAAATTTTGAATAAGGGAAATGCTTTTCTTTCATTCATCATTTCCCGATGCCCGTACAAACGATGCCACGAAAGAGAGTCGACGGCGGGAGAGATTTACAGTCATAAGCAGGGTTGCCAGAATTTAGTTTCTTTTTCTTTTTTTAGTTCGTGAAAGAATAAAACAAACAAAATTAACACACAATTTGTAAAACGATATGTAGCCCAAAATTGTATTGGGCGCTCATTGAAGAAATTTCTATCGTTTTTTAAGTATAAAAAGATAGCCCAAAAAAGCGCCCAATCTGGCAACCGTGGTCATAAGACCATAAGCGCAGAGTATTATAGTCTTCACAAGTATTCACATTTTAAAGATAGGAAGTCTAAGAGAAATTATATTTTCAACTAAGGTAGGTGCGCGGAAGCTGACGGTCTATCCGATAGGTGGCTCTGTTGTCGATCTCCGAAACCACTCAACCGATTCCGTGAAATTGTGTTGGTGGGTATGGTTGATTCTACCTACTTCTAAAGTATATATCGCCGGGTCAGATAGTTTATATATAAAAATAAACAAATCCAATAACGAGTTCCATAGACAACACATTTTCGAATCACATTTTAAGCCACCTTCTGCATCTATCATGCGATAAATCATGCCTCTCTACATATTTATGAATTGACACTCAAACAACCGTTATAAATAATACAAATTGGTACATATACACACCGCCGCCATCACACATACAAGCAAATAAACAACAGTCCGGCGTTCATTTTCCATCCCTAATTAGTCACACAGAGTACCTTTTGCAAGAACGGGGACTTTGATTTATGATCTTGTCCTTGATACACTTCTGTCAATGGCTGACGACTTAAGGAGTTTAAAATTCCATACTCACCCGAGAGTCATACAATTCATTCACGGAAAGGATTGGCCACACCAATTTCAACCAAAGGCCTTTGCAGCAGTGCAACAAAAATGGTTCTAAGGTTTGGCCGCACAGTTACGTATATCAATTAATTTTTTTTTGTATTCTCTCTGTAAGAATGTAAGAAGAACGATGTCGACTCTGAATCGAATTGGATTACGATTCAGATTACGAATAAATTTATGCATTTTAATTGCAATTTGGCTGTGACTGAACAGCGTTCTGCTGGTACATTTCTAAAAATGTCAAAATTGCCTGTTCAAACAGAATCCATTGCTGTTGGTTAGATTTTGACATTTTTATCACCCTAGGCGTTGCACCGTGCCACCGACGGCGACGGCTGTACCGTGGATGACGCGAATGGCAGTGACGGAGGAATTCATTGCTTGGGTGCAGTTTAAGAAAAGAAAATGTCAGCTCGAAATGAGCAATTAGGATCAGTTGGAACGTAGAGAGAAAAATCGTAAACCAACCGTTTCTTTGATTGGGCTTTCCAAAAAAGGAGCCTAAACGGGTGTGCTCGTGATGTCGTGTGTATAACAATGATGAATGGAATCTTGTTATTATTAGGTGTTCGATAGGAGATAATTGAATCTGTTGAATTGTAATTAATCACTTGGAATGCGAGTCGATGGAGGAGATTGTCGATCGCGCTACATATATGGGGCTCATTTATTTAAAATGAATTGCTTGAAAATTGCCCCGGTTTTGTCGTGAGATTTGAATTGGGTGAGAGAGGTGGGTCATTTTATCCGAGCGAGTAATAGAGCGATTTGCCGGTCTTTTGAGGAATTATAATGCATCTATGGTGCGAGTCCTTCGATGGAATAAATGCTAATGAGATTCGACGGAGAAATGGGGCCTGGTTATTTTTTCTATAGAGCAAAGTACACCATTTTAGCAAGTGGTATGCTCAGTATATCGTGTTGTTTAGGGTATGTCTTTAAATCTCCTTTCTTGAGAAGTTTTTTCTCCTTAGATACTGACTTGAAGTTGGTAAAACTCGCATTTCAAAATCTACGTAACTCACTCGTGATTAGATTCTTGTGCTCTCCAGAGGATGTCGCGCATTTTTGTGCCAACAATTTTTTATTTACTTACCACTAATGCCAAACTGGTGTTTGCTCGAGTAGGTACCAATATATCTTGGCCGTTGAGTGTTGCTACTCAGGAAATCAGGTCTAATTAGCTGTAACTATCTGTACGCCTTTTTTTGGTGTTTCAAAGAGTAGAAGCATTTATCTGTACCTTGGGAAGGTAACAGAAAATTACGTTGCGGCACTGGATTGGGTTTACTTAATGTTGTTTTAAAGCTTAAGAGACGTACCTAAGCCTAACACGCTTCCCGACCTCAAATACAAAATTGTCTCCAAAATGTAACTGAAATAAATTCAAGTGAATCAAATTAGCCGAGTAGTACGCTCGAGTTCGAAAATTCACCCTTTTTTCAAGAATGTACTTTATGCATCTGTCAAAATTTAGGGTGCCCATTTAATGAGTCTGCACATTTTCTTAAGCTAAGTCTTTACAGATCGTTGTGTTACGGAAACGCAAGCAACGATAAACTTTTTTAATGACTTTATCTCGACAAGGAGTACCTAGAATCGGAAATAGTTGAAATGAGAGATAATTAATTTTTTTAAGGAATTTTTTAAACATCTGTATCAACATCGTACTCGTACAGGATTTTTTTTAAAGAATTTCGACCCATCCCCAATTCATGAATTGTGTAGATAAATTTACTCTAACGTATGCAAGTACATCTTTTATAAATCTAAATGGCAGTTTTCCAACTACTTCACCTCAACTTCTGCCTGAAAAGGAGAACACTCGAAACTGTTTTCAGCTCCTTCAAGTGTCATTAACATTTGTAGGTGGTCACACAGTCGTATACGCAATTTATTTCTACAAACTCCCTAAAACTTTGCCAAATGTCACCACCACCACAAACAGTCACCTGCTTCTATCCACGTGCTCGCAGCGTCTACCAATCCATTACAGTTATCTCGCGCCTCATTCTCTTCTAATGACGAATGACCATAAATCGTTAAAACTGATTCGCCATAGTTACTAGCGAACAAAATCCAAATAGAAGCGCACTGACTCTTGCAATAATTCACACTCTCGCTATGTCCGTCTGTCTGCGAGAAGAAACCATAATATCCAGTTTCCCACTTATGGACTGATCACGTTCTAACTTACACTTGCCTAACCATCCATTCCATACAACCGCTCATCTCTTTAATCTGTTTTCTCTGTTCTTTTTATTTTTGCAGATGAAGCCGTTGGCCTTGCACTTGGGTGTGATTCTCTTCGTGGGATCTCAACTGCTAGCCATGGCGGTGGTACAGACGACAACGGGTCAACCGCCATCACTGCCGTCCCCGCAGCGAACACCAGTAACAACAATGATGACGCCATCAATATTGACATCATCCATAAAACTAATGGCCATCAACGGCGACACTAGCACTACTAACAGCACCGGCTCAACTAACAATAACAGTAACAAGAGATCAACGGCACACGACCAGTCAGCGAATGATGAGTCTGCTGAAGATTCAACAAGAGTAAACGGCCGCAATGCTGCGTCACTGACTAGTGGTCGTTCCATTGGCAGTGGAAGTATACAAAACCAGTCACAACGACGCTTCTCACAACAGCATCGGTTGCCCATACAACAAGTGCAGCAACAACATCAGCACAAACAGTTTCGACGTCAATCTGAATCTTCAACTGGCCAACCGACAGTGCACCACCAGCTGCAGACAACGAAAACGTGAGTTGATCGTTGAAATTATTTTGTTTGTTGTTGTTGGGCTTGTGTGGTTTAATGGGGGGGGGGGGGGGGGAACTGTACTTCTTGAATTTACAAAGGCGAGAGTTATGAAGTTTTTTTTTTCGAAATGGTGGAGGTTAAGTGAGCAACTATAGAATAATTGTTTCTTTTTGTCAACTATGAACAAATTCATCTACAGACTGCTTCTGCTTTAAGTGACAGTTAATTCTGACAGTCAGTTTTGACAGCCAATTCTGAGTTCATTTAAAACTTCGTATGCTGTTCGAGCTAAACTTAATTTGAGCTGTTCTCCAACTTTACTATCCAAAGATAAGCTAAAATCCTAGCTAAATTTTGACATAGAGTACGCTGTGGGTAAGTAGGGTCAGTTGGGGTAAATGGAAACACTTTCTGCCTTTTTTTAAACCAAATTTTGAAAAAAATAAAAATAAAAATGTTTGGTACTTCCTTTCCACTTTCGGATAATAGTTTTATTATTAAAAAACACCAAGAATTGTACTGGTCATCATTGCACTTCTGATCTGTAACCATGAAGCGCAAAATAGTGTTGTTTACATTTACCCCGGCATTGTTTACATTTCCCCCAATTATTTTGAAAATCAAGGGGTAAATGGAAACAGTCCGTTTGATTCCTGTAGACACTGGGGACTTCGGTATGGGGTGAATGTAAACAAGTAAGAACTGGCTATAATTGAGATTGATTTTTTACGACTAAAATTTTCAGTGAAATATGAAAGTCAAAGGCGCAGTAAGTGCGGCGACAGATTGGCGTCAAATCGAATTGTCTTTTTGTTGTTTATTGGCCTACGACAATTAATTTTGAAAGGATAAGATAACCGACGTTTACAATTACCCCGTTTTTACATTTACCCCAACTGACCCTATCGCAGAAATCAGCTGTTCTTTGAAAAAACTTTCTTCAAAAATTCAGATCTCTCTTATTTCAACTATTTTAGATTCTAGGTACCTACACCTCGTCGAGGTAGTCATTAAAAGAGCTCTTCTAAAACAATAAAACAGAACGATCTGTCAAAATTTAGCTTGCAAAAAATTTTCATATCAATAAAAGAGCCGACCAAGTACTTACTAATTTCCTAATTCCGCCAATTGGGCGTTTAGCCCCAATTTTTCAACACAACAGAGATGACTACAAGCGCATGCGTATTTATTCGTTCATATGTACAGGTGAAGTAGGATGCTTTTGAACACGCCACAAGTTTCATCGTTAATATTTAACATCTTGTACGAATCATTTGACGAATTTCATAAGCTGTCAAATGTCTGTCTTCTATATATACTTAGTTGACGTTACAGCTACGTAATCGTTTTATAAATATTACATAGGACTCATCAATAAGAGGACGAGGTGCCACCAACAGGCCTATCTACACAGTATTTAGAAACACTTCAAACAGAAACTGTTTTCTATGTTCACATCTTACAAAAATGTTAGTCCCTCAAACCTTTGTTACATTTTGTGTTACACACTTTATGTTTAGGTAGAAGTACATTCTGCTTTCAAAGAGGTACCTACAACAAAATTAAATATAACCTACCAAATCCAACTTAACGATAAAGTCCACCGGTCACGTATATTCGCTCTTTTCCATCTGCCTCCACCGATTCGCATGGGTCGCGGATTGGCGTTACACCGGTGGTTAATTAATTCGCCGTAGACAGAGAGCGGATAATAGAAAGCATAGAAAATCGATCGATAACTCGATAACAATGGACGGGGCGTTAATTGAACCGAATATAAATGTTTGGTACTTGCAAAGTTGCGCTGTTCTCCATCTAGCGCCTTTTATTTTTGGTGGATTAGCCTTGCCAACAGCAATAACCAAATTATGTCTGTGAACTCTACTATTCATTTGAATTGCGTTTCTATCATTTCAGACCGCGCGTGATTCAGCGCCTTGTAGGTGGACACATACAAAACTCACCGAGTCCTGATGCAACGACTACAGTGAAACCCTCACTAATCCGACGAAATCCCTATCAAATTACCAGTGCTTACCGTTCGCCCAAGGTTGGTTTCAACCAACTTGCAGCGACGACAACAGGCAGGCCGACACCTGAACCGCAAGATGCTGAGGATCGCGAAGACGACACCGACGATGCGGCATTCCTTGATGATGCCGGTGATTTTGACAACTGGGACAATGGAATTCTTCGCCTTAGCGCTGGCAGTGGCAAGGAAACCACAACCAAGGGCAAGAAGAAGGACGACTCGAAGAAGACGCTTTCCGATCAGGTCCGCGATGGAAAATACGGACTCATTGAGAAAGAGCTATTTCGGCGAGAACCTAAGCGTCCGGGTGTCATAAGCTATCTGCCCAACAAGGAAGTTCCAATCGATAACGAACGCAACTATGGAGGTCTCAACGAAGATGATATTTGGCTCGCCGAGGATCACCTGCTCGTGATCAAGGGCGGAAGCTTAAACGAAGCAGAGCCAGCGGAACCGTGGCCTGCCTTGGACGACTACGATGCGCCCGGGCGGCAAATCAAAATCCCGCCCAATCCAAAAGTTCCGCCACCATTTCCCGTCCAGCTCGAAGAAAATGGCCCGATACAGTTTATCGGAAATAGTAAAATATCGCTCGTCTATCCGCTTGCTAACGAATCCGTATCCATTTACTCCGGCGGGGAAGAGGCAGCAAACGAAGCGTCCGAAGCAGATCGTGATAATGAGAAAAATCTTCTTACCCGGCCCGGAACGGTTGGCGGCGCTGAGAAAAGCCAAGGCAATCCAAGTTACTTCTACCCGAAACCCTATCCGCCGTGGCTCTACCACAACCAGTCGTTCGTGAATCCATTCTTGAGTGCACGTCCCATTCCGTTTCCGGGTATTGGACCGTTTTTAAACGGATCGCTAGAGGCGTTCAATGGAACAGACTTTGACGAGGACGATCCGTCCTTGTATTACCCGCCGCCATACAGTTTTGTCTACAAGAGCAACTATTCGAATCCAGTTCCACCGGGACCGTTGGTGCCGGGAATAGTACTGCCGCCACCTCCAGATGCCTTCGCGCGATTGGAGAAGCCGGCAAACAAGTTTACATCCACGACGACAACGGAGATGCCCTTTAGGCAGGTTCTTACCAAAATCTCAGAGTACACTCCGAAGACGATTGTGGTTACCACTCCGAAGATGGTCAGACCGCTGCCAACCACGATCAGGCCACCTCCCACAACAACATCGTCGAAGTTACAACCAATTCCAGTGCAGAAGGAGGTCTACTATACGTTGTCTTCACCGCCGCCACCTTCTACGAAGATATACTCCACTGCGAAGCCGAACAGTATTTCCTTCGCGCCAACGACAATGCGTCAGCCGAACAAAAATACTCCCACTCTGTCCAAATCAAACCCGATTTACTACGAATACTTTGAAGCCCGAAAGGAGCCGCCAACCACACCAAAGTACGTCCCAGAATTCATCCCGAATATCCAACAGCCGAGGCCAACACAACACAAGCCCTCGAAGGCCTACACCAAGTCCAAGATCAGCAACAACGCGCAGTACTACTACACGACCACAACGACACCCCGACCTGAAACGAAGCAGCAATACCTTCCTACCAGTCGACCCCAATTCGTGTACGAAGACTACGTCTACATCACACCCAAGCCAGAGATTCGCCCGAATGGCATCTCAAATTCAAACCACAACTACATTCCGTACCAAGTTCCGGTCAAGGTCCCTCCGCTTAAGAACAACCGCCCCTATGAGAGCTTTGAGCGCGAGGTCAATGCGATTCGCGAAACTCTCCGCTTCTACCAAAGCCAGCAACTGCAAGACAACAGTATTCCCCGCACTCCGAAATCGAAGCAAACCTACGACTACAGCTTCGAGACTCCGAAGCCCACAAACCACAATTTCAATCCGCCAGCTGAATACGATGCCGAACCGTTTAAGCCGATGGTTACATACAGCCCGCCAGTGGATGATGCGAACGCCTTCAGAGCTATCGCTTTCGAGAAGGTTGACAATGACCTTCCCGCGGTGCCGAGCTACTACGACACTCCAACCACAGCCGAACCGCAGCCAGAATTGCAAACAAGGCAACAGAAAAAGATTCGAATTGGTGCCAAGTACTTGCAGCCGCTGATCACACCTTATGACCAACAGCAGTCCGTGAGTGGAAGACCCTTGGAATACATTCCGGCAACAACGCCAAGAACGATTCTCACCACACAAAAGCCGTGGGTGACGGTCGAGAAGCAAACCGTTCAGGAGGCTGCGCCCCAGGCAAAGTCAGCCCGACTGCAGGTGGCTGCCAATCGGGGCTATCAGGGACAGTTCCAGGGCTACTACTACAACCCCCCGAACCGGCAAAACAATCGCTACTATGAGGAGCCCTTCTACCAGCAGCCAGCTAGAAAGGTCATTAACCCGCGTCCACCACCGCCACAACGGCCGCAGCAGCAGCAGATGTGGAGCTTGGAAAACGACACATATGTCAATTACGCGCCCAACAGGCCTCCTCTCAACCCAGACGCGGAGTTCATAAATCCCTATCAGCAGTTCAATCAATACTCCAAGCCGCAACTGAGTCAGGCGCAACGGCTGCCGCCCGCACGCATCCAAAATCAAAATCCATACTTCACTCCGCCAGCGAACAGGGTGCCACTGAACGGGCAACAGCAACTGATCTCCCTGCACCGGGACACACTGGTGAACTACCGTCAGCCCTTGCCGCCCATAAACCCCGACAGTGAATACATCAGTATTCCCAGTCGAAGTCAGGCCCAGCAGCAGTTGCCCTTGCCAAGCTACCGGACAGTACACTACCGGGACCCGTCGCAAGGCGGCAATGTTTACTTCATCACGCCCAAGTACCGGCGACACAGTACCGGTGGCGATTATTAAAGTCTTTCACAAAACACAAGACTCCTACAGGGTAGTGATATACATATGTCAAACGTAAACACGTAACGTGCTGTCATTTCTAAATGTTTCTTATTTTCTTTCGCAATGTGATGTGTGGTTAAGTAATTTTCATTATTATTGTATTTCCTAGTACTTAGTCTAATGTCAAGTTGAAGTTAGTAATCCATGTTCCGGCTGGGGTTGGTTTCGTTTTTGTCTTTGTTTATAATGTCTCAAACTTTACGTTGAGCCTCGGGGGGGTTTCCTAAATTTTGCTCAAAATGCTCGAATTTATTCTAGTAGCACGTAACTTCGTATTAAAATTTTTATCTGTAAATAATATACATACAGCAGTGAATCTGAATAGCTGTTGTTCTAATTATATCATGTATTTATAATCAGCCATAATGTAAAATGTAAAAATTAAAAATAAAACGTCAATGTCAATAAACGTAACGATAATAAGTGCCGTCGTGAGGAGGAGAACAACCATCGAATCGGCATGATGTGTGTAGTATTACCGTTCAGTAATGTTGTCCCAGTGACAGAGGATATTAGGAACAAATTAAAATGATTTGTACATGTGTAAAGTAAATATTTGTGGCAAATATTAAATAATTATTAGTTATTGTAGCACTGAGTATAAGCATTTTTTGTAATCAATTGTACTTTCACTTTTATTTCTAAGTAAATAAATAAATTATTAAAAATAAGTAAAATTACTTTAACAGTAGATGGCGTGATGATTTACTATTGAGTAAGCTAACAACGGCTAGGCGGATTCCTCATTCAAAGTCTAATATGTAAAACAAAATATTTTAAAAGGGGGACAAAACTTTTAAATCCGCTGCGAGTGACGTTGACACAAAGATCATAATATTTGAGTGGTATTGATAAAAATATTGTGGCCTTTAAAATTTAAAAAATGGCATTTCCAGATGTGGTATTTTTTGTTGCATTTATTGTAAGTTTTCAAATACTAGTCCTTCGAGTCGGACGTAATATGAAAACGCTCAAAAATCAACCATTTTGGAACTCTGAAAATATGTCATATTATTAGTTAATTTTATATCTTGCTAATGCTGGTTAAAAGCTATATTTGGTTACATTTCAAATAAACAAATATTAGCCGTACATTTGGAAGGCAAATAAATATTGAGCGAGAAGAGCAAACATTTCAAAATTCCAAAGTGGTTAACTTTTGAGCATTTCCATATTCCATCCGGCTCGAAGGACCGACTTACGAACATTTATATATTACACAATTCAGAATAATGTCCAATATATGTGAAACTGTCGAAAATCCGCTGAAGAATGTGAAACAATTTTTATTTTTCAGCCCCGCCTGCTTTGCTAGGCGTTAAAATTAGAGTTATTTACAACTATAGACAGTTTGCTTCGGTGGGTCGAGGATCGGCTTTTGGGTTTTAATTTCTAAGAAATAATTGAAAAACGGATTTATTCTAATTTTTTTGAGAAAAACTAAGTACGGGATCTTATTGAGAATACTGATATTATCTTTAGTATGCATTTGGGTCTAAATCGTTATTGCCGTTTTCAGGTAAACTAAAGAAACTAAATTTAAAAAAATCCATTGTATGATAATATAGAGAAAAACGGAGTTTACTTTTAAGCTATAAATGGCCATAGAAATAAAATTTTGTTACAATCGCATGTACCGTTTTCGAGGTATGACCAAATGTCAAAAGTACCGTTATTCGAATTTATAGTTAGAAACTGGGTATCCTCACCCACTTAAGCTTTAATATCAATTTTGGTTCAAATCGTTAGAGTCGTTTTCGAACAAATCAATCTGGTACGAACATTTTATATGGGAAGTACCATTAATATTGAGGTTACCTTGCAAAATAAAAACGGACCCGAACTGTAAGCCCACAAACTCCAAATCCGAAGTTTGAACGAAACCCGGGTAGCCGTTAAGGCTGTAGGCCAGTGGAAGGACGGATAGACAGACCGGACAGAATTTTGTGACCCACTTTTTTGAGCTGGTCTATCATCGTAATGTCAGAATTGATTAACAACTCGAGTTAAAAAAAAAAAATTTAGCTGAGCTTCGACACAAATGGTTCTTGGCGTGATTCGAATGTGTCGTTGCATGCATGTCATTACCCTTTTGGTCTTTTTAGGTACTTAATTCAGTCCTCTCCTATTATTATTGTCGTTTGTTTGTTAACGGTTTCAATGAAATCTTGAATTTCAAAAACATTTCAATCTAAGTCAATACTAAATTCCGAGGGCTATGAAAAAATAAATGTATAATTAATGGTTCATGACACTGCTATCGAACAGCGTCACCTCTAAAAAAAACTTTCAAAAAGGGAACTAGAGAGAGGCCCGAGTCGAAGATAAAATCCACACAAAATACTACCTAATATAAAAAAAAAAAAAAAAACAAGCAAACAGATCAGCAAATAGCTAGGTACATTTATTTGTAACAAAAAATTATTCTTTTTCGTGCAACAAAGAATAAAATCTTACTTAAATAGAAAAGGGACCATTTTGATCATTTTTAAGAAGGTGAGGGCCAAGGGGCTTGATACTCAAAAAGGAAACCGGTAGACTGCTCTCAGCGCCATTCACTCTCAGTCAACGGGAGCTAAGAGCGCATTTCACAAAACTAAAAGTCACGACAATATCAGTTTATACCATTAACACAAATGTCACTCTGAATTGTTTTATTGAACAACCGTCAATAATTTTCTGAAATCGGTTTTCGACTAAAACAAACCGACTACCTATCACTTTCATTATTAAAATTGTTGTCAAACTCTCACTACTGACTGTATCGAATTAAGTTTCGGCCAGTGAACCAATAATTTTCTGTCGCACTTTTAAGATAA
Source organism: Cheilosia urbana (assembly GCA_946477585.1). Classification (NCBI taxonomy): domain Eukaryota; kingdom Metazoa; phylum Arthropoda; class Insecta; order Diptera; family Syrphidae; genus Cheilosia; species Cheilosia urbana. Next base: position 7,276,897 of record OX297854.1, on the reverse strand, counting down.
TCTAAAGAATTCCCGCTCACCGAAGGAGAGACAAACGAAAAGTATTACAAAATTTTATTTGCCCTATTCCATACAAATAGATACTCATCATATACCTACACCTATACTCTCACGTTGTAAACAGCTACAGGTATAGCGTATAGAGGGAGCCTGGTTCACGGTTCACCCCAATTTGTGACTTCTTTTGGAAAGCTTCTTAAGATATCTAATGAATGGGTTTGCCCACGTTTTCTCTCGACACACAGCTCGCTTTAGTATATTTGAGGCGGGTATTTATAAGTAGTAAGGACTGGTAAGGACTTCTGGTGCTGCTTTGGGATTCGTTTGAAAGTGTCACAAGGAAAGAGAGATGGCAAATTCGCAAGGGCCGTTGGAGGGAAGTTATTGATACTTTGTTTCCCCGCATGTGTGTCTCTTTTTCTTTTGTCCTTCTTATTAATTGAAAGACAGTTTCGTTGAGTGTAAGTAAAAATCAATGGAGCGTTGTGGTGGAAAATGATTATTATACTCGTAGTTGTTGTACTCCGATGAAGGGGGAATAGGTTGCCAGCTATTAGGTAGAGTAATTTCTACGAACTCTAACCTTGGTAATGGGGTCAATGGTAGATAAACGATTGAAATTCAATAAAACGGAGATGCATGGGGTGGATAATTCTTTCATGTACTCGTACATACGATACAAGAGACTATAATCTTGCAGCGCACAAGTAAAATGGGAAACTTAAGGTAGCTTTCAAAAAGTGTCATTGGAGGCTGATATTTAGTGCATATTTGCAATTCCAGATAATTAGGACATATGATTGATTTACACCACTGTGCAACAAAAATACTACGAATGGAAAAGCTCTTCAAATCGGAGAGTGACAATTAAATAAGCATTATGATTTGTGAACCTTTGTCCGTCAATGTCAGTCCATTGTTTGCGGATTGCGGCGCAGGATTTACGCCGAAAAGTCGTAGGTCTGATAATAATCCAGCACTTTAAAGAGAGCTACAGTGCAAAGCCTCGGTGTGATTCTGAACTTATCCGATGAAGACCTCCAATGGAAAATGGAGGCTGATAGAAGTAAATTTAATTAACTCTATGAAAGATTGGCGATTTACACCTTCGAGTTTATTTGCAGCGAAACCAGCCTAACTAATCATTTTAAAGAGATTTGATTCTTGTAGGAAGAATTAAGTTGGAACTTCCACTCTCCAGTGTACCTCTGTACAAACTGAGTCTAGTTTAACAATAAGTTGCTAAATCTTTGTATAGTATACGTGCCATTTTTCCTGGAAAATTATGATATGCTGACGTCCCAAAAACTTGCTCTTTCTATTGTCACTCGTGTGTCTCTCGTGAGAGTAGTCAGCCAGCGTGAACTGACGCTTGACAGCCGATCACACGTAGTAACACATTAAGGACATGCGTTTAGGTCATAATGACGTCGGCATGTCAAAATTTGCCACAAAAAATGATACGTGTAATCTTAGCTTAACACTTTTGAAGAGCCTCTGTCAAGATTCGCAAAAACATAGGACCTACTGTGGCATTCCTAAATGGAATGATGGACAAGTCCACTTTAATCCATATACATACTTTAAGATCCTCGTGGATATTATTCGAAGAATGCTTGTGTGCTTAGGTATACGTGTGGCAAATTTTGTTTTTTTTAACTTATTAACAGTAAAACGAGTTCCTTTCAATTACTCAGTTCTCCCTCGGAGTATCCACATTTGGAACCCCAATATTGACACTGGATCCCTTCAAGCATCCACTTGGACACCCACCTACTCATTTTGTTCAAGTGCCAGGGGTAGCAATCGAATGGCAAAATATCGCTCCCGCCCATCAAATAGTCTACTATTTTTGACCTAGGCCGATTAAAACGACCACGGCGACGACAGGGAGCTCAAGAGTCGACACTGTGTGCAGGGTAAGAACGACGAGAACAACCATCACCACCACCACAACTCACCTTGTCCAAGCGAAGCGAGAAGAGAACAGGATTTTTACCCCTGAAACAAGCGCATGCTCCTTGAAGTAATAAAAAATAAAAATAAAAGTGAAAAACCTTTTCCTTCGCCCGAAAATCGATTCAAGTTAAAAACTCGGCGAATCCATACGAAGCACCGACGACATGCCTCCCCCTCTCTCGATGGCAAAAGCCTGGTTGACATTTTAGACATTTCGCTGAACTTGAAGCACATCAAAAGAATCTTCTTTTTTTTTCTCCGAAAAAGTATTATTGTCTTTCGGTTCCTGTTTTCTGTTCCGTTTTTAGTTTTTCAATAACACAATACACTTTGTTTCTCTTGAGCGAGGATTTTCCAAATCAAAAGTAACAAATTCGTATACGCGAGTGTGGTCCTGAAAAGTGAATAAGTGAATCAGTTCATCTTAGCCAAGTTATATTCAGGACACAACCTCCATTATTTTTGGTTTCCTTGATTTGGATTTAGATTTTTTATTTTAGTTTTTTTTTTTTTTTTGTGTGCGTGTGCCCGAACGGATGAAGAAATGGACTGCAAAATGTCGACATGGTTTGATAATTATTGTTAAATATCCCCCGCAAGGATATTCGAGTTTTGATTTGTATTAGTTCGGTTTGGAAATTTTTAGTTTTTTATTAAGAAAAAATTACCAAATTCAGTATATCGTGCTGGTGGAAATATATTCGAACGGAAAAACATGGTAACAATGACTTCCGAGCTGGATAAGAGTCATTCAACGCAATCGAAGACATCATCTTGTGCTAATACTTATACAACTATAGCAACGAGTTCCGGTGGAGCTGCAGTAGCAACGGCGGCGGCGGCCAGCAGTAGCAGCAGCAGTAGTTGTAGCGTTAACAAAAGTTCCCAAAGCAAACGGAACGAGGATGCTCCGAATATTTTGGTTTACAAAAAAGTAAATATACGGTCCATGAATTAATGACCTTTCTCCCACTCCGTGTATATGTGGGGGAAAGTGTACTATATGTGTGTTTGACTGGCTGGTGTGGTTTTTTTTTTATCACACCTTTCCCCTATTTGGTGTATTTTCAGATGGAGTCCATTATCGAGAAGATGCAAGCGGAATCAACTGGTGTCGCTGTGCGAACAGTGAAGGCATTTATGAGCAAAGTACCTTCGGTGTTTACGGGTGCAGATCTTGTGTCGTGGATATTGAAAAACTTCGACGTAGAAGATGTAACGGAGGCGTTACATTTTGCTCATCTGCTGGCGTCGCATGGCTATATATTTCCTATTGATGATCACGCGCTGACGGTAAAGAATGATGGAACGTTTTACAGGTGAGTATCTGTCTGCAAAAGGTGGTGAATGAAATATTTTAGAAATTTTCAAAAGACAGTCGATTATTGTCTTTCAATATCTGACAATGAGTCAAACAAATGTTGCATACTGGTGGGCTGTTGGATGGGATCTCCCCAAAATCCACATAGAAATAATTTTTTCTAGACCGCAGAGTTCTTCTGAACGTTAATTTCATTGCATAGAATTGGGAGTGAGCTTTAGTTTGTACTAGAACCTATAGTAACTTGTCTTTTAGGAGCATTTTGTACAGTAGTTCCACTTTACTCAACTGTGGAGTGTAGATCGATAACTACAAAATTGTCAAACGCGAACTTTCTATGTTTCCTCTATTACATCTTTATTTCTTTTACCCAAACATGTTGTAACGTCTCAGAAATATCTTTGTTACGTCTTACAAATTTATATGTCCAAGTCGAATTGCGTTTCAGCTAACAGGTCAATAGCTTTTTTATCATTTCTTCCTTCTGCCATCTACCACCGCGTTCCATTAACGGTTAGATGACAATTGGCTCGTCAGAAAAATTCGGAATAAAGTGACGTTGGGAAAGTTTGGAATTCTAGTTTAGTAAATCTGACAGCTGTCTGACTTGATATATTTCAGTTTTATTGGCCCAGAGTTGTCAACTGAATCATTTTTCAGCTTACGAATATGGAGGCGAAGCGTGCAAATCTAGTCAAGAAAATCCTGCCTGCATACTTAGTTGACAATTCGACGAGCCAAATGCAAAATAAACAGGGTGACCGCTCCAGATTTCTGAGAAGTCAAAAAAAGCGTCGGGAAGAGAAATAGGTGTCATTCCTGAAGTTTCTCTGTAAATTTAGAATTTTCGCACGATATTTTACAAGAATTGCCTCGCATAACACTGTAATGTTGTGATAGAAAAATGTATTATATCTTAAACGTATTTATTTGAAAAATAACATTTCTTAAAAAAATGCGCACGGCAAATAAAAATGTGTCAGACTTTCTAAAAATGTGCTAAATTTCGAATTGGGTCGCACAACGGTAACTCTGATCGCGAGACTACAAAAACAATTCCAATTGCTTAGTCAACGCATTCGTATACCTACCTATACCAAGTCCAGACAAATTTTCATAAGAAAATCGCTTTTGTTTTGAGTTAAGCTTAATACGCCGTCCGAGATAAATTTTCCCTCCCATACAAAATTCTCTCCAAAATTTAGCTGAGATAAATTTAAGCGAACCCATTTAGCTGAGTGCTTCGCTGCTCGTGCTAAATATTCAAACGTTTGTTTCAGAATGTGCTTCATGTATCTTTCAAAATTTAGCGTGCCCATTTAATGGGCCGTGTCGTGTTTACCGGCTCGCCAACGCACGCACAACCTGCACACTCGAAGTCTGGACCACGACTGAGACTTTTCTCTCTGTGCTTGTACATACGCTCGAGACAGCTAGAACATGACTTATCACTTATCATGTGATGATATACTTACATATTATACGATTATAGTAGAGCTCCGTTCGCATACACTACAGGCCGGTACATTTTCTCAAGCTAAATTTTGACAGATCGTTGTGTTCTGTTGTTTTGTTGCGTTTTTTGTATTGAGGAGAATGGAAAAAGTAGGCAAGGATGAGTTTTGTTTATTAAATAACTCGATGAAGAACACCTAGAAACGGAAATGGTTGAAATCAAAGAGTGTTAAATTTTTGAAGAATAAATTATTTTGAAAGAACAGCTGTTTTCAGTGACACTTATCTGCGACGCGACGTGCTTGTGTCAGAATTTAGCTAGGACTTGGAGAGAAAAGTTGGAGACCAGATAAAATTTAGTTTAGCTCGAACAGCGAACTAAGCTTTAAATCAAAGTATACTGAGATCTGTGCAAAGCTTTTCTGACTGTACTGTATTGATTCGTCAAATTTTCTTGACGAGCGTGAATATCGTCAATGGATTTATTTATGTTTTCTGCACTATTGGGACCTTATGAGCCTTACCAATATCCATTTTTAGTTTCGACTCTAAATTTTGGTAGATCACAGTGGGTGTATTTTCCATATAAATATCGCAGTTGTTAACTTCCGTAAATTTAAAGTCGAGACTAAAATTTATTATTAGTACGGCACTATGTCTTATTTTATTTCACATAATTCTCTTTTTCCGTCACCGTCAGATTTCAAACACCATACTTTTGGCCATCAAATTGTTGGGAGCCCGAAAATACGGACTACGCTGTGTATCTTTGCAAGCGGACAATGCAAAATAAGACTCGTCTCGAACTTGCCGACTATGAGGCTGAAAATTTAGCAAAACTTCAGAAAATGTTTTCCAGAAAATGGGAGTTTATTTTTATGCAGGTAAGTTTATTCACAAAAAAAAAAATTACACGACTGAATGAATGAATAAGACTATCATCTATGCATGCACTTTCTCGTTTTAGGCCGAATCACAGAGTAAAGTAGCAAAGAAGCGCGACAAACTCGAACGCAAAGTTTTGGACTCACAAGAGCGCGCTTTCTGGGATGTACATCGTCCAATGCCCGGCTGTGTGAATACCACCGAAATAGATATTAAGAAAGCTTATCGTCGTGGTGGCTCGAGTCACGGCACTGGATCGGCGGGTGCGTCATTAGCCAAAAATCCCGTAGAACAATTGACTCGAATTATTGCGTTGCGAAGACAAAAACTAGAAAGACGCACAATCAAAGTATCAAAAGCTGCTGAATCGTAAGTTTTCTTAAAAAAATTATGTTACTCTTGCATTAAGGGACGATTTTTTTTGGAAAAATTACAGACTAGTTTCATACTACGAACAATATAACGAATTTGATTATTTCATTACGGAATTACCGAATCCTTGGCAAACGGACAATGCTGAAATTTGGGAAGCTGAAAAATTCACGTAAGTATGCAGAAGTATGACAAACATGCGAGACTACAACTGTCTTGAAAGAGCTTCTCAATTAGCCGTTTGGAATCGGCATTAAGTTGTATAGATCCCTTCCATTGTTCCAAAAAATGAAAAACTCACATTAAATGAATGGTTGTGAGAAGCTAGGCCTAAGGTCAGTCCGCACCTGTTGCGCCAACAATTTATTTATTTATTTTTTTATGCAGAAGAAAATGTGCAATGCACTTAAAGGGATGTAAACTGAAAATTAAGGAGTAGAAGTAGTAACAGGGTTAAGCTGAGTTTAAACGGTGAATTTATATTATAGTAGAGTGCAGGAGTAGGTACCAATACTAAATAGCCGTCTGACTGAAAGGGACAGCATTACCTAACACGTTAAAAATCGTGACACGTATTTTGGTCGGCCATCTTGTTTACATGGAATAATTATGGCAAAATTGCTTGTTATTATTTTTATACCGATGGTGGACGAAATTCCGCGTTCCTATAAGAAAAAAAATTGCTTTTGATGAATGGACAATTATTTATTTATTACGTGAAAATGATTGATGAATTGTTGGTTCAACTAATTAGCACTCTCATTTCACATGTTTTAAATCGGAAATTGAAATGTTTTTAAATGATTGCAGAAATGTTGGTCGCTGGAACTTGTGTTTATTTCCGCTTTACGTATCTAAAATTATAGGTAGAACATCCATGACACCTTAGGCCTCTGATTTGTGAACTCATTCTTACGCCTTTATAAGCATTGACTGCGGACAAACGGATCTCTCTGTCCCGTTTTTTGCAAAAATGCTCTGCGTGATAGTGTGAATGCAGTTTAATTCGTTTTTAAAATTCGCGTTCGCCTCGCTTAATAGAAGTACGATCAGCGAAGCCAACAAAACTGTTTGTAGGATAAAAAAGCGAGGTCTAAACTACAAGCTAAGTCTGGAGACCTTTGCTTAAAATTTTTCCAAATAAAAAGTCTGTCTTAAATATTCGTAAATTTAAGTTGTCACACCTATTTTTTAAGCTCTAATTTGAGATTAGGCTTGCAAGTATATGACACTGACACACACGCGGATTATAAATAAAATCTGCAAGTTCACTCGAAGAATGCTGTAGTTGACTGACAAACAATTGGATCACAGCACAATTCTGATCAACGATTTGACAGACCAAATCAGTTCAAATCAAATCTACTTTTGACCATCCTAAAAAGCAATCAGCAATCGACTCTTATAGGTAGGACTCGCCAGCTAAAGCTGTAACGTGAAAATATTGGTTAAATGTAATTTTTCCGACAGTCAATGGAACGCGGCCAATTTTAAATGTTTCGACTTGAATGATTGTTCTTTTGGATTTCAAAAACTGTTCTTAAATCATAAATCTACAAATTTGTTAGAGTTTCATGGTTGGCTTCTTTCTTTTGTTTTTGTTGTTGGGTAGCTTAACTAGAATTTTGGGAAATCAAAATTTCCTCTTGTTACATACTTCATTTTCTGGTGACGGATTCTCTTAAATACTTGAACTAGATTTGTCGTCCTCCTTAAACTTAATCTTGTATTAATTATCATGATGTCTGCTTCAGTTCGATAATTCGAAAATTATAGTTCGATTTGACCAAACACCGTTCCGGTACGCAAAAGTTGTGGAGAAAAGAGTTACAAGCCACAAAAAGAATATGAAAAATGCCCCACCCAAATTAAAACACCTTACAGTCCATCAGATTTCATCGAGTATTATTGTAACTTTCGATAATCGATTACTCTAAATAGCTCACAAAACATGGTCATAAGTTTATCTAATTTATACTTTTATTAATAATGCATATATATTGAAATAATATTTTGAAAATTTCCAGGAAAGAAGTTCCACTTCGTCGTGTAAAACGTTGGGCATTCAGCTTACGTGAACTTCTCAACGATCCTATTGGTCGTGAGCAATTTACGAAATTTCTCGAAAAGGAATACTCAGGCGAGAATCTCAAGTAAGTTTTAACTTTCTTATTCATTTTTTTCTGAGTTCCATTCTCATTTGTGTTGTTCCAGATTCTGGGAGTCTGTACAAGAAATGAAGGCATTACCACAGTCTGAAATAAAAGAAGCAATAAATAAAATTTGGCAAGAGTTTTTAGCTCCCGATGCTCCTTGCCCTGTCAATGTTGATTCGAAATCTGTCGAATTGGCCCGCGAAGCTGTCAACTCGCCCGTCGGTCCTAATCGTTGGTGTTTTGACGTGGCCGCATCACATGTATACCATCTGATGAAGAGCGACTCCTATTCACGTTACTTACGTTCCGACATGTACAAAGACTATTTGAATTGTTCCCGAAAGAAAATCAAATCAATTCCGAATTTATTCGGAGTAAAGCGTTAAATATTTATAGGGATTAGTTTCTGTATACAAAAATAAAAACAAAAACAAAACAACATGTAATTTATTTTTTTTACATTTTGTCTTGATTTTCATTTTTTGGATTTGTTGAAAGTTGAAGAGTATAGGATGAAAATATACAAAAAAAAAAAAAAATTAGATACAAGAATACAAAATATAGAAAAAAAAAAAAGAATAATTAACATTAAGTAAAAGTAATAATTAAATGTTGACGTATAACACTACATAAACAACTGCCATTGTTTATTTTTTTTTTTTTTTAATTTTATTTAGACAAACCAAACGTAAGACCCACTACAAAATAATAATTTAAATATAAAACGGACGAAAAGTGTTACAAGCTCTCAACGTTATTCCTTGAATCTGTATCCTCAAAACTGATTGAGTTTATTTATTATTATTATTATTATTTTATTATTATGTAACTCAATTACACTAACAATATGTGACAAAATATAGCACTAGCTACCAGGGCTATCGGCTAGTGATTGAGTTTATTGTTCGTAGATAAATGCAAAATGCACTAACTAACAAATCAACAAACTGTTTAAACAAATTTATTTTAATATTAATTAAATGTCAACATATCTAAATGTGATTTCCTTTCAGAGAGTAAAATATTCAATGGAAAATTGATAAAACAAATAATAATAATTAATAAAACTAATCTTATATTCTAGGTAATGAATTTCACTTACAATTAGCAATGTTTACAAATATTTTTGGATAATTTACTTGTTTTAATATTTTGTATTTCTTTACATGTTTTTTTTTTCGGTATGCTTTAGTTGCATTGAAGTGAAGATAATTTCCCACCGTATTCGAATGAGATGAATATTCGTTGTGTTGCTTTTTTGTAAAAATAATAAAATATAATTAAATAAATAGAAAAAAAAAATTAAAAAAAAACTGTAAACCAAATAAAATATAAATATTATGATAAAAATATATAATTAACGTAATAAGAAATACTTCCAAACATGTTGTTGTATGGAATGGTGATGTTCTTTTTTATTTATTTCAATAAAAATGGAAAAACGTAGGGAGTGTGTTTTTGTTTGATCTGTTCTTTCCAATATAATAAAATAATGCAATTGTATGAAAACTTTGGCAAAATTAGTAAACTTTATAGATATAATGATTAAGAACAAGGCGCCGTGCATAATCTAATCTACACGATACAATACACGAGCATACGATTCCCACATGTCGACAATATTGCTGGTCCCTAGCAGAAACCAGAGACAATACTGATACCACCAACTTTGGCCGATTTCCCGTTACTTTGCCTACAAGCTATATTTTTACGAATTGGCCACGATTTGGTGCGCTAGTATTGTTAAATAGAAATTCGTATTGACAAATGTCACGAAACTTCAAAAATTCCTGCTCACCAACACACTCGCAAGAAATATGAGCAACTTGCACTGTGTGCAAAGTTGCTGTTGTGTTAGCGTTCATAGAATTTTATTCGTTAAAATTTGGCAGCATTGATTTTGTATTTTTTTTTTACGTTTTTCCATGTCATACGTATACCGATTCTAATGTGGTATTCGATTGGGCGCTCTCAGAGCACTTTGTTTTGCTCTCTGAGTCCTTTTTATGTTCGTGTGGTACAAAAAAGCTATCTTTTTCATATTTCGGAGCACTTTTGCGAATCTAGATATTTTTTCAGATTTACCAACACAAGTGCGTTTGAGTTTGACAACTGGTGGAGTTTGCTTCGGTTTTCGAATTTTTCTCTACGGCAAAGACAGGCATTGCATCGGGTGAATCTATTTGTGTAGGTATATTATTTATGTATAAATATTTAGAAATCAATCGGGATGCAATTTTCGAATGTTTTAGTAAAAAAATTTAACTAGTGAATGGAAAACGCTTTGAAAATTGTCGAAGGCTACCTATACATATTCGAATCGCACGAATATCAACACAAAAAAGAGCAAGTGACGTTTTTATGTTCGATTAGCCACACGAAATCTGAAATCTGAAAGCGAATTGAAGAAGCCCAATCGATTACCACATGTAATAAAAATGGCGAATGTGAAAAAAAAAAAAAATTGGGGTGTCAGCGGCAAGTGATTACGAATTGGGGTTCTCAGTATTATCTCCGGTCCCTAACTAAAGCCCGGGGAATCAAAATAAAATAATAAAAAAAATAAATAAATAAATAGTTGGCGCAACAGGTCCGAAGGGACCCTAGGCCTAGCTTCTCACAACCATTCGTCTTGTGTGAGTTTTCATTTTTGGAGTGGCTTGAACTTGCACCAGCCAAATCAGCCCAACGCAACGAAACATAATACATCATTTTTTACACATTTATTACAATTTATTACAGTTAGTCCGAATTTTATTACACTTGCCGTTCTCGAGATATCGCGTGCTGGTGTAGGTTTTATTTGAACCTACACCACCACTCTATAACTCTTGATGTAGTTGAGATATTTGGTTCAATCCTAAACCAGAATTTATTACAAATTTATTACAGCTGCACCAAATCAATTTACAGTTAAAAAATTAGAAATTTACAAAACTACAAGCTTTAGAAGATACCCATGTAAAATTCCAAAACATAGAATTTTACATTAACATCGAATATTTTATTACACCACACCGCCTCATGTTATATTACTTTTTTTGACTAAAATGCCTTCAGAAGATTCCAATAGACAAACATTCACCATATGGATGTGCATTTTTACCCCTACATAGAAATACAGACATTAGAAAATTGCCACTGTCACTTAGTATACTTATTTATACTTAAGTATTATACCACACCTCCTTAAGAAAAAATATCTTATTAAAACGCTTTTAGAGGGTAGCAATAGGCATTTCTATACTGTAGAAAATTGCATTTTTACCACCGCTTTAAAGGCATTAGAAATATCTAATAAAAATTCAAAAATATCACATTTTCCTGAAACATAGAATAATTTATTTCACCACACCGCCTACTGTAATAAAAGTTATTTCGGCCGAGATGCCTTCAGAAGGTTCCAATAGACTAGCCTTCATAAGAGCGATGTGCACTTTTACCCCCGCCTTGAGCTAAAAGCCTTAGAAAATTGAAAACAAAATGAGATATTTCTGATTTTTTTTTTTCAATTTACTAAGGCTTGTAGCTCAAGGCGGGGATAAAAGTGCACATCCTTCTGATGAAGACTAGTCTATTGGAACCTTCTGAAGGCATCTAAGCCGAAATAACTTTTATTACAGTAGGCGGTGTGGTGTAATAAATTATTCTATGTTGCAGGAAAATGTGATATTTTTTAATTTTTAGTGCAATTTTCTAAGGCTTGTACCTCAAGGCGGGGATAAAAGTGCACATTCTTCTGGTGAAGGCTAGTCTATTGGAACCTTCTGAAGGCATCTAAGCCGAAATAACTTTTATTACAGTAGGCGGTGTGGTGTAATAAATTATTCTATGTTGCAGGAAAATGTGATACTTTTTAATTTTTAGTGCTATTTTCTAAGGCTTGTAGCTCAAGGCGGGGATAAAAGTGCACATTCTTCTGGTGAAGGCTAGTCTATTGGAACCTTCTGAAGGCATCTCGGCCGAAATAACTTTTATTACAGTAGGCGGTGTGGTGAAATAAATTATTCTATGTTGCAAGAAAATGAGATATTTCTTATTTTTTTTTTCAATTTTCTAAGGCTTTTAGCTCAAGGCGGGGGTAAAAGTGCACATCGCTCTTGTGAAGGCTAGTCTATTGGAACCTTCTGAAGGCATCTCGGCCGAAATAACTTTTATTACAGTAGGCGGTGTGGTGAAATAAATTATTCTATGTTTCAGGAAAATGTGATATTTTTGAATTTTTATTAGATATTTCTAATGCCTTTAATTCAAAGCGGTGGTAAAAATGCAATTTTCTACAGTATAGAAATGCCTATTGCTACCCTCTAAAAGCGTTTTAATAAGATATTTTTTCTTAAGGAGGTGTGGTATAATACTTAAGTATAAATAAGTATACTAAGTGACAGTGGCAATTTTCTAATGTCTGTATTTCTATGTAGGGGTAAAAATGCACATCCATATGGTGAATGTTTGTCTATTGGAATCTTCTGAAGGCATTTTAGTCAAAAAAAGTAATATAACATGAGGCGGTGTGGTGTAATAAAATATTCGATGTTAATGTAAAATTCTATGTTTTGGAATTTTACATGGGTATCTTCTAAAGCTTGTAGTTTTGTAAATTTCTAATTTTTTAACTGTAAATTTATTTGGTGCAGCTGTAATAAATTTTTAATAAATTCTGGTTTAGGATTGAACCAAATATCTCAACTGCATCAAGAGTTATAGAGTGGTGGTGTAGGTTCAAATAAAACCTACACCAGCACGCGATATCTCGAGAACGGCAAGTGTAATAAAATTCGGACTAACTGTAATAAATTGTAATAAATGTGTAAAAAATGATGTATTATGTTTCGTTGCGGTGGGCTGATTTGGCTGGTGCAAGTTCAATCCACTCATTTTTGGAACGAATGGAAGGGATCTACAATTTTATGCCGACTCCAAACGGCTAATTGAGAAGCTCTTTCAAGACAGTCATACTCTCGGATGTTTGTCAGACGTTCGCGAGAGGTGGCGCAGTGAAAAAAAAAACATAAGTTGGAATTTGGGTTTTTGCGGGATTCGAACCTCAACCCCTAGCGTGGTAGTCCAACACACTAACCACTAAGCCACTGCGCCTACAACAAAAAAATAATACATACATTGAAATAAATAGCGCAAAACAGAAAAACATGACAGGAATGAAATAATAGTTACGACCTTAATCAGAGCTAAAATGAAACGTTTGACTACTTATGTCTTCATTTCGAAACAAGTGTGTTGTTAGCACTCTCTCTTCATTTATCCCACGAATCGTGGTAATTTTTCCCTTTTGTCCCTTTTCACTGTACTCAAAATCCCTTTTAAATCCCACGACACCTTTTCTCTTCAAAATCCAGTTTTTGGAAGTAAAATTTGTTATACAAGGAAAGAAAATCATGGTTAATAAACTTTAATCCCACGAAAGGCTTTTCGGACATCGAAATTCCCACGAAAAGGGATAAATCCTACGATATAACAACACTGGTTATAAGCAAGAATATGAAAAATTTCAAACAATATGATCTAAAATAAACAGACACATGGAATGTTAAATAATGTCAAATGTAAATAATGTCAAAGATTATTCCGTCACTATAACAACTGTATCTATATACGAATAAAGTTTATTTTTCTTTGGAAGCTGTTTTTTCGCAATCTTTTGTGATTACCCCCAAAGAAGTTTGACACACACAAGCAATAATTGCTTTCGTCATTGAATGCTTTTTTTTTTTTTTTTGATAAGACTTAACCGTACCGGATACGGATTTAGATGATTTATCAGGTGAGCATTTAGTTTATTGGGCTAAAGAAAGAAACAAAGCTGCGATTAGCTTATCTGCAGTGTAATATTTTTGCGTGAATGCCATTTCATCGTAGAGAGTGTTTTTGTTACACTAGGGATGTACCAACACGGTCACACGCAATGTCAAAATTATGACTGCTATTTAGCTGCAAGATCTGTGAACGATAAGACGAAGTTCTTCAATAAAATGCAAATTGTCTACGTGAGACGTTTTTGTTTGCTGAATTTAGAAGTATCATTTAGGAGTCATGGAAAACATTTAATTACGTACAGGTTTTTGTGTATTTATAAAAAAGCTAACTTGGAAAACGTCGTCAATATCAAATGCTAGAAAAGTTACTGAACACTAGTACTAAAATTTTCTACCAAAAAGTTGGTACTTGCAGGACAGTGCTGCCAAACAAAGAAACAATGAAATTAAAGGGCTGTTTTTATTGGACTTATAGCCTTTTCGCACCGCACCGAAAACCGTGTTTTCGTTCAAAACTCGAAATTGCATTGAGGGCGTTCAAGTATCTAGTTTAGTAAGTCTGACAGCTGTCTGACTAGATCTATCTCGGTTGTGATTGGTTTAAAAAGGTCACGTGGGCACCTGTGACATTTGACGTTTATGGAGGGGTAGCCGACGAATCTAGTCAAGAAATTCGTGACTGAGTACTAAGTTGACAGTTCGGGTATGTGGCTGACGTAGAAAAAGTGACGTTCCCGACCAATCTAGTTTTTGCGTTCAGGTTACATCTTATCCAGACCAATCTAGTCGACTTAAGATAACTAGATTCTTGAATGCGGCCATTCACATCGAACAATAACTAGTTTTCGTTTGACGTTTAAATCAGCTGTGAGACATTAGCCGTGAAACTTCTGTGCAAACTATTTTGGTTATAAATTTCGATCGCATTAATTCAGAGCATTTACAAATAATATTAGCCCATCAATTCAATGAGGAAAATGATTGGTAACGATTGGTAGTCGTTTTCGTGGTGTTTTCGTGGAAAACGACTTTAAACGACTCCTTTGGAAAACTGAAATATGTATGTGAAAAGTTCTGTTTTCGATTAAGTTTTCGAGGGATTTCGGCTCGGTGTGAATAGCGTATTTAACTTATTCCTGAAATGTTGACGTAGCAGTTGAAGTGAGCTTGAGCTCTTTTAGAACTCTACAAAGAACTCATGGGAGTAGCTTTAGCATTGAAATCGTCTACTTTTTGTCTAAATATTTATAACTTTTACCTTCAACATTTTGTAGTTCACAACAGATTCTGTTCGATAAAAAAAAATTATTTGTTCAGCGCTAGGATTGTTTCAGACATGCTGAGAATTGTTTTGACCGAGATAGTCCATATGCGAATCACAGTTCTTCGCCTGTCAACTAATTGCCAACAGTCCTCGCCAATAAGTGCATATCATTTTGACTATATGTATAGGTATTAACATTTTATTTAAGATTTATAAATTATTCAAAAGGGAAGACTTCCGTTCCCTTAACCCCAAATCAATTTAAAGGTAAACCATTCACTGCAGCTTTCTAGCGGTAATCGTTCGTCACCCATCCAAGTCACATGCTTTTTCGCTAAGATATTAGCCAAGATTTACGGCGCTTTTGTTTGCAGAAATC
Organism: Cheilosia urbana; assembly: GCA_946477585.1. Classification (NCBI taxonomy): domain Eukaryota; kingdom Metazoa; phylum Arthropoda; class Insecta; order Diptera; family Syrphidae; genus Cheilosia; species Cheilosia urbana. The sequence goes on along the minus strand of OX297854.1, from coordinate 7,261,332 downwards.
TCTGCATATTTACCCTATAAATGCACAGAAAGATAAAGCCAACGTTTTCCACTCGTCACAGTGTGCAAAAAGAACAAGTAACACACTGGCCCTTTAACGCGCCACTCAAGACTCAACTGCTAACAGAGCACATATTGAATGGGCAAAACGAAAGCGCCAGCCGACAAAGCCAGTCAATCGCAAAGATAGCCTCTAGCCAGATACTGTGTGTACCTCAAGTTGTATTCAAACTTTTGTTTTCATTTTCGGACTAGCCGCTTCGGCTAAAACAAACTTCAGATTTTGGGAAAAAAAAAATACATCGTATGCCTCTGTGTGTGTAGGTGTAGGTACAATCGAACGCGCTGCATGTTCTTTAGATTCGATTCAGTTCAGTATCTGTTCAGTTCTGCCCGCGTCGAGTGATAGACATAGCCACGCGGCAAAATAGTTTCCCCTCCGGCTATAAATTGCTGCTTTCGATGCATACCATCGATCGACCAGCGATTAACTGATCGTGCCAATAATCGTTAAGTGTGTCTCGTAAATTCAAATAGAGATCCTCGAACAAGAATCTGCAAAACATACTGTAATGGTGATCAATCGATATCGATCCTTCACCTGCATTACAATTCACAATAAGCCATTAGAAATCGACTTGATCGGTTTCAATGACAAGAAGTTCATCGTGTGAGACTGAGACTGAGAAAACCCGGCGAAAATAATATCTAGAACGATCTCAAGTTAGTTTTTTTTTTTTTTTTGATCTACATTTTGAACGTAGAAGTGCAAATATAGTTACACGCATTCTCTGAGGCCATTCACCTAGTTTCTGTTGTGCGGATTTGTTTGCTCGTTTCGATTGGCGTTCCCAAAGGCGAAACAACGAAATACATCTGTGATCTATTTCTGCGATCGACGGATCTGATAAGACTTCTTCGCGATCGTGTGCATTATATACACATGAGTGCATCTCGTTCGCACTGTATTGCAAATTCGAAAACATCCAGCAGAAAAATACAAAAAAGGAGCAAATTACAATCAAGTAAGTAAAGAAATACTAATTAAATACAGTTCATGAGTGTGATGCGGTTGATAACAATGTTTGCTAAGTGTGCTTCTCCAGAGTGAAAGGAAGATTGAAAATCTCTACATCAGCAAAAGAAAAACACAAAAATTAACCTAAGCAACGTTACATATTTTGGGGGAAGGAATGACAAAAAAAAAAACACCTTGAAAATTTTGCCATGGAAATTCGTACTTGATCTTGAAAATGTGTGGCGATACTCATAATACTCTTTTTAATGAAGCTCCAAACTGTCGACATGTTACGAAATGTTTGCCTGGCGGTATGTGTGCTCTTTGAGCGGAAAATATTTTCTGCTGATTGCTTTCAACTAGAGGTATACGGCAATAACATTTTCAAAGGGAAACGAATCTTAATTGGGTTTTTAGGCCAACAGCGCCAGTGAAATAATTGATTCTTTTTTGTGTGTAAATTTATTTTATTTTGGTGCTGGTTGTAGCAGGAAGTGTTTTTTTTTTATGAAGCAGGGAGAAAACACAATAACAAATGGCTCACGGAAGACATAACACACAATTTGTTGTTAATTTGTTTAATTTCCAGACGCCATATGCTTATTTGAGGTTTTGCATAAGTTTGTTGTTTGTATATGAATTGATTTTGTTTTGTACACACATGGTTTTGAGAATGTGCCCGTCAATGTCAGGTGAAAATACGAGTATTTACCAATTGTTGGCGTTGAAGTATACCAACTGTAATAGCATTGTTCTTTTATTTGAAGTTGTTGTAGTAACTAGTTCAATGCGATGTGTATCCGGTTTAAAGAACCGCGAGGTATCGTGTTTGTTCTTCGTGCAACTTGCTGCAATGATGTACTGCAATTTCATCTGCCTTGCAAAACCAGTTTTATGGTTAGAACTAGCCATCGTGCAGAAAATAAATACTTCCACTCCTTACCAGTTACAGAGTAATAACAATGGGTACGATTCTCGGTAATACTAAATACGGTAATATCGAGTGACCTGTTATACGCAAGGTAACTGACCCGCACGTCATCGTCATCGCTTTAAATTTGACATAAATATTAGGATAAATATTAGGAGAATGTATTATTCATATAGTTTTTTTTTTTTTTTTTTTAATCGAATTGGCCAGCAACTATCATGTGCTACTCGTTTGCAACAATTAAATGCATTCTTCTTTGAAGCACTCTACGTTTTCCGAAGGATCAAGGCGTTTGCTCCTGATTTGCATTGTACTCACCCATGTGTGAACGTCCACCCAAAAACTATTAGTCGTCGTTTTTCAAATTGCTAAGAAATACTGACATTTACCGGTAGTTCGAAGAAATAACAACAACAAAACAAACAAAAAAACTGGTAAGCATTAACACGTAAACAATCTAGGATTGCACCGGCTCTAGATTTTGTTTTATGCATTCTTGTTGACGGAGCTTATATTTTTGTTTGCTAACTATAGTCCATCTTTAGGAATGAAAGATAAATGATTGATAGCTCTGAATTAGTTTACTAAATATGCACTAATCAGTCAGTCGGGTTTACTTTGACTAAAAAAAAAAAATAAAAAAATAGTTGGAACAACAGGTCCGGAGAGACCCTAGGCCTAGCTTCTCACAATCATTCTTTTTGTGTGAGCTTTTTTCATTTTTGGAACGAACGAACGAAAACCCTAAGTTGGAATTTGGTTTTTGCGGGATTCGAACCTCGACCCCTCGCTTAGTAGTCCAACACACTAACCTTTAAGCCACTGCGCCTACTTTTGCTTTGAATATAATAAAAAAAAAACACATTCATGTTCTTATCATGTACTAAAATCATTTTAAAGTGTACTTTATATAATTTACAAGTCCGGATTCTTACTATATTTAGAAAAAGTATTGTTTTTTGTATACACCTATACTTTTTAGTACAATTTCCGTTCTCTGATTGGATTTCGCTCTTATTTTCTTCCAATTTGACAATTTGTTAGTTTCCTTCTTTAAAAACAACGCGAATATATTCATTTTTATCAATAGATTCATTGAATCATTCTGTTTATTGCTAGACGACAAGCGGTAGTTTGAAACTCCACTGAGAGCGTTCAAAAATCTAGTATTGCCACAGTGGCTACGTAACAAAATGTCGAAGTCAAATAGCGTCAAACAGAGGTATGTACCTCGCAAAAATGATTCTAAATTCCAGCATTTTAATTTTCGGGTACGTTTTAAGGACTAATTTATTTCTAACAATACTATTTTTAATGAATATAACATTAGGTAACTTAGACACGTAGCCGTGTTCCGATGCCAGACAAACGTCAGTCAGTATAAAAACACGGGCGAATATCCACTTAGGGCATTTCTACTTAAACCGGGCTACACATTACTAGTAAATAAATAAATAGTTGGCGCAACAGGTCCGGAGGGACCCTTGGCCTAGCTTCTCACAACCATTCGTGTTGTGTGAGTTTTCATTTTTGGAACGAATGGAAGGGATCTACAATTTTATGCCGACTCCAAACGGCTAATTGAGAAGCTCTTTCAAGACAGTCATACTCTCGGATGTTTGTCAGACGTTCGCGAGAGGTGGCGCAGTGAAAAAACCATAAGTTGGAATTTGGGTTTTTTGCGGGATTGCAAAAAAACACATTACTAGTGTATACGCTCGAAATTGACACTTATGTCAAGAATTCATTTAGTTGCTGGTAAGAACCAATTTTTGCAGTTGCTTTCTACAAGCTGAAATATATTTTACAAAACCCATTTGCGTTTTCACATTTTGCATGTACCTAGATATTTTCAACAAAATATTTCATAAATAATTCTACGTGAAAAGATTTTGTTATCGCCTAACGCGTTATGTAGATTACATATTTTACGATCATCGACTAGACGCCCTAACGACAATGTTAATTCATTATTCGCTCCGTATGGTAAAAAAAATGAATGAAGAGTTCTATGGATAGTAATTGCGTACGCACTTCCTTTTTTACTTTTGCTAGAACTCATATTCCTACTCAATTGAAATGCACAGTTGTTGTGTTGTTGTATACGTTTGTATTCTCACATATCCAATCACTGTATTTATAAATGGCACTGCGTAGCGTATGCTCTGACAAAACGGCTGCTACGCAATGCATCAAGTTGATCGCAGTTGATATCTGTTGTTTTTTTTCGCTCATTTTTCTTCTTTTTTTTTATATATAAAATTCCATTTCATTACACATGTACCTACTACCTATAACTATATAAATGTACATACAATAGAAGTGGTAAATGCATATCGCTCGTATTTCTGGCTGGATATCTCTCGAATGCTTACCACAATACGCCATCGAAATCAGATCCATCTCTTTCATTTTTCCCAGTTATACTTTATGGCGTATTTAGTTAGTAGGTATGAATGTGGGTGACACACTTTCACACTTAAGTTCAAATCATGCAAAATGAATGGAAGCGACTATCGAAATATGAGTCCAAACTCCTAGCGTATAATATCAAACTAAGTTTTAAAGAAATGGGTGGATGGATGACAAATACAGCAAATGAAAGAGAATATATAACCGCGAATTAATTAAGACGTGGATGTAGTTCAAAAACACTTACACTTACAGTCAAAACACGTGGATTACATTTATATGGTATATATTTATACGACAAAATTATTTCAGTCAAACGGATCTTTCAAACCCAACCCACAAGTTCGAAACGATAAAAAGGACTGAATCTCTGATTAAAATTTTAAGAAAACATGTGTCCCAACACGTATTAGGGATCGTAGAGAATGGAAGGCAACGTCAAAGGTCTAAGGTCTAACATCAAAAATTTGTTATTAGATAAGATCCTAATGTCTGTTTGACGCGCTATTATCAAACTCTGTTTGACACATTTAAAAAGAAAACATAAACGTTTCATTTGGTCTCAAACATTTCGTATTTACAAAATTTGACAGCTGATTGAAGTGAGTTTTTTAATCTGTATAAAAGTATTCTTTGACTAGGAATTTAGTCGCGTTCCTAGAAAAACTAAACGAAATGCTAAGACTGCTGCTTGACATTTCTAGTCAAACAAAAAAACGACTGTTCAATAAATTCCGATTTCAATTTAAATTTGTTTTGAATAGAAATAAACTTTTAACGTTCGAATTTCTAGCTTACTACGTCTGACAGGAGTCTGAGGGCATGGGTCACTTTTTCGGTTAAATGAACCGCCAAGTTTTTCAGTTTCCTTTTATGGTAATGGAGCAGCAGCCGATCAATGGGGCCGTTCAAGTGTCTAGTTTAGTAACTCTGACATATAGTTGACTTAATGTGTCTTAGTTCGGATTGGTCAAGATCTGTGATATGAACAGCTTTTTCAATTGCCGTTTATGGAGGGGTAGTCGTTGAATCAAGAAATTCTTGACTGAGTACTAGTTTGACAGTTATGTGACTGACGTAGGAAAAGTGACGTTACCGACCAATTTAGTTTTTGCGTTCATGTATGCCAGACCAAACTATACGACTTGAGAAAACTAGGTTTTTAATCGTGCCCATTCTATTAGAGATATTCCTGTTGAGTACCTACTGAGCTGACATTTCGGTGGGTACATCAAAATTGGTGAGTAATCCGGGCAAATTTGTGAAAATTAAATTTACGAACAAAATCTAGCAGCTTATTAATATTTTCTTAAATATTTTGGTTTGACGATTATGTAAATACAATCGCAAAATACTCTAAGAAAGTAACTCAAATGTATGCAAAATATCAAATCTAGTTGATCAAAGCGTTTGGAGAATTCTTTGACTCCTTACAACCGTTAATATTCTTATATCGATTCATACCTACAATACGTTCATTCAAATTTACATTTTACATTTTACAGTAATTGCGATTTCTCAGCGATTGAAAATCTGAACATCAGCAATTCCTAATACAACTACATATATGACTCAGAGTCCAAGCACCAATAAGTCATTAATGTCCATTTGCTACCTCCGCCCTGACATTATACTCAGAAAGTAAATAGCCCCCTTATTTATTGCACGATCTTAATACGAATATAGAAAATCTACTTAAAGTCGATCGAGAATTAACACAAACATGCTAAAGAAATCAAAAAAAGAATAAAATACAAAGTTGAGAAGCTAGATTAGAAGCAAAACATCTTAAAAGCAAATAAATCACTCAGCCATTCTATGTAACATTAATACTTACGCTTCAAGTCGATGAAAATTCTATACACAATCGATTTTGATCGACTTTACGTAGGTATATTAACTTTTAATTGTGACTCGAATTGAATTTTAGAAGCGCTAATTGGAAATTTGTTGCCAAAAAGATCATTGCTGCAATAATGTTGTTGACCATCATTGTTTAGAGTGCTATTCACACCTAGCAACTGACCAGACTATAAAGAGAAAGAGGCAGGTGATTCTCATCGACACGCACATGATGCTGAAAAGATATAGTTTAATTTAACTCTTGATAAATTGTGTTGATTTGTGTTTTGTTATCGGGTTTTAATTGCTTAAAGCGAAGCTTCCCACTGTCAAAAATGATATTATTCATGGTAATATCTTTGAAGATTTTGAAAAATGTATTTTTTCATCGGTGAGGATGAGGCACGAACAGATTATTTATTTATTTTTTTTTTTGAAGCAATAAGCATTTCTTTTTTCGCTTCGAACGGAATCTGCGGAAAATAAAAACACGCATCTGACAGAATTACGATGCTCCTCAGTCACATAAGATATATATAAAAAAAAAACTGAAAATTTCTTTTGAGAATTTTAAGAAAGAATACGCTTTGGGCAACGATTCATGGAAAATTGTATTCACTCAGTTGGAAAAAAACCTCTAACAGACGTACAAATTTTCTTGTATAGTAGAACTCTGACTTGCAATACATTGCACAATATTAATATCATTTATATTTTAATATACTCTGTGCAACTTAAAGAATACCGACTAAAGTTTACTGTAATGTTTATGATGTAAGTACATACGTACTGATTTAAGTTTTATTTTTCATTATGTGAAAGTGCTGTTAAAAAAAAATGTATGGTGGGGGGAAGGATAAAGGGCCCGACCCTAGACTTAGCCTCTCTACTTATATATGAATAATAACTGTGTTGCTTTAAATAATTTGGTAAGTTTGTCCTTGCTTAAAGCGGAGTTCGTTTGCTTTAACTTGATAATTTTTAAGGAATTAACTTAAACTATTTGGCTCGATTGACTTAAGATAATTAACTCTGCAAGATCTTTATTATCAGTGTCATTCCAATGAATTTAACCAAACGTTTTGCTGGTATTTTAATTTCCCTGTTGAGCCGAAGAAAACTTTAGGTTTTTTCAAATTTATGCTTTATAGCGATTCTTAGCTGTCAGTTATGCGCTTTTGCGCTGCATTTAGCGCTTATTTTTAAAGGGTTCAAAACGGTCGCAATAGTTTTAGCTTCTAGCGAAGCTTCAAGTTTTATTTGCCATTGAGCACATTCAAGAATCTATATTTATCCTAAGTCGAGTAGATTGGTCTGGATAAGATGTATCCTGAACGCAAAAACTAGATTGGTAGGGAACGTCAATTTTTTACGTCAGCCACATATGCGAACTGTCAACTTAGTACTCAGTAACGAATTTCTTGTTAGATTGACCAGATAAACTTCAATTGAAACAGCAGCTCATAATTATGAACAATTTCAGGAAAAGTAAAATCTAGATTCATGCAGTCAGACAGCTGTCAGATGGTGCCGTGACATAAGGCCATATTTCGAAAACCTGGAACATGAATTTGTTCGAATTTTTTATATTATTTTTTAAACGATGGCAGGCAGAAATGTCAACTGATTTCTTGGACAACAGCGCGAGAATTGTTTGTTTTTCAACAGGGAATAAGTATATAACCAAATAAAGTAAGTTATTTGCCCTTTCAAAATATATAGTAACTAATCAATGACATTCAGTAATGTTAAAATGTGGTATTTCCGAACTCTATCACATTCCTCCATGGTTGGTAGCGGTTGGGAGCATTTATTTTACATCTTTTGTATGTTTTTGCATGTCATACGGATTCTAAGTTGACAAAGCATTGATAGAAAAACAAAATAGCGAATTTTAAAAAAGAAATTGAGGGGGCCAGCGGCAAGAGGATTGCGAGTTGAGGGTCTCAGTATTGTCTCTGATTGAAATATCAATAGATAAAAGTACAAATCTATATTTAAGACCAAGATTTTAATTGCTGTTATTGTAGAAAATCAAAAGTTCAATTCTTTTGCTTCTCACATATATTTTAATACAAGCATAAAATATAAATGAAATCAAATGTAAGGTCAGTTACAAATTAGCATTTGAACGATTTGACAACCATCTGTCAGCAATAACCAACTAGCGATATTTTTTTGGCTAATATTTGCAGGTTTTTATCGAGGGTAAATATTTTGTTCTCTCTTTTTGGTTCTCTTCTGCCCAACTTTTGCGTAAGGGAACTAAGTTTGACAAAATTTGGCGAATGTGTTCGAATGCATTTATCGATAGGGAACAGACCTATTAATATACGTTTGGTTGTCAAAATTAAATCCCCACTTCACATAAATGTAAAGATATTTATTTAGTTGCAATAACATTTTTTTTTTGTTTTCAATATTTTGTTTAGTTTTAAAAATAATTTAAATTTATGTGGCATACTAGTTTTCAATTTGACAACAAACATGTTTTTACAAAAAAAAAAAAAAAACACTCAGAGAGCCATTTTATTTATTAGATTTGAGTTCACGATCGGAATGGGAGCCAAGCTAACCAACAATATTAACTATTGTTTAAGAAACCATACGCACTCCTGGATCAGTCAGTTTGGACACAGTAAACAAATTTATTTCCATTCAAATTCCCAAGCTGACAGAACTTGCTCAAAACCGTGCATAAGCTATTGCCCTCAATGCTGGCAACTATCATTAACATTCAATGACCTTTTTTATTTATTTTGTTTTAGCAAGTTGGAAAGCCGAAAAAATCAAATCAAAAGGCTGACGTACCTTCATTCATAAAATGTTCAAGCCACTAGAATAGAATTTCCGCCTGATATATTTCCGATTGACATGTATAGTGTCATAATGGGAGAAATTATCGACGAGCATTTCTGTATTCAATTGAAAATCTGACGTAGGCATAAAAGCGAGTGACCATGACAATGTTCTTGAACATGTAACTTAAGCTTGAGAAAATAATTAATTGAAACTTGTCGCTCAATTTATCGCGTGTTTGAAAAGATTATTGACACTTTGCAAAAGTTATTTGCGTAACTGATCGATAATAATTGTCAGTTGTTAAGCATCATTTCGTGTTTAAATAAATGGCGTGAAGAAGATTCTGGATATGAGTAGTGGATTTGATACTACATACTGAACGTGTGAAAAAAATTCCTATTGGTTGCACAATTTTGCAAAATTTCAGTGACATAGCTGTTGGTGATAGGTGTTAATTGAGCGTGATAAAAAACAACACAATGGGCACATTCAAGAATCTAGTTATCTTAAGTCGACTAGATTGGTCTGGATAAGATGCAACCTGAACGCAAAAACTAGATTGGTCGGGAATGTCACGTTTCTTACGACAGCCACATGTGCGAACCGTCTTAGTACTCAGTAACGAATTTCTTGACTACATTTGTCAACAACCCCTCCATAAACGTCAATTGAAACAACTGCTCAAATGACCGATTTCAGCCAATCAAAACCGAGATACATCTAGTCAAAAAAGGAATGCGTAAAAATTGATCAAACGTTAAATTTGGTTCGTTAAACTGCGAAACCATACAATAAATGGCCGCGTTCCACCGAATGAAGGAGCACCCGCTAACCTCTAGTACAAGTGGAACAACAAAATTGTATTTGGTTTTGTTTAACATTCCTATCAAAAACAAAACTAATCATCAATTTATCAATCAATTTATGTTTTTATAACTTTAGTTTTTTTTTTGTATAGAATTTAACTTCAATGAAACCTTTCTCTCTAACCGGCCCTTTTTTCGACTCTTCAAAATTCTGCAGCGGACACTCTGTTTATTTTAAATTTGACTCTTCGAAATGTCAACTATGCAGGCATGATTTTCTTGACTAGATTTGTCGACTTCCCCTCCATAAACTTCATCTACAAAAACTATACACGTGACGGATCTGGGCCAATAAAAACTGAAATACATCTAGTCAACCAGCTGTAAGACTTACTAAACTAGGAACCCGAACGTCCCCATTCCCTTGCTGTTTACACTTTGACAGATGTTGCAATTATCCTGATTTTCTTTGATTTATGACATTTAGCGAAAGTAGTAATAGCGCAAAATGTATAAGTACTAGTTTTTGCCACACTGTTGGCGAGTCCCTTTCGGAATTTGAGTACAATTTTATTAGCAGTACTTATAATTTTATAATGTCAAAACATTTAACAGATAATCAATAAAGTTAATTCTAAATATTGCATATGTTTATAAGTGGGAAGACTTCTTTCAGCGCGATTCACTCTTAATAAATAGGTAATATTTGAACCACGAATAAGATTTGAATTTGTGGATCTGCTTATGGGATTTATAACCTAACCTAACCTAAGTTGTCTAAACGAAAATATTATAAGAAACTTTTACTTTTTCATCAAATTGCAGTCAATTTTTGTAAAAGACGTTTCCTTATTAGGAAAATCGAATTTTAATTATGATTGATTGGAATAATTTGCTATATGTTATTGAGAAACAAAAACCGAAACTCTTTAAATTACTACTTGAAACTGACGTTGTTTAAGGCTTCGCTGTTTATTTAATTCTTTGTGGTGAGGAATTATAAATAGATCCTAAACGTCTGAGAACCATTTCTATATTAACACATAAACATCTTAAAATGTTCATGAGTGATGACAATCAGTTTGTTTACCCGTCCTTCCTCAACAAAAAATAAAACTTTCCACATTTCGAATATATTTGTATTGTCCTGTTGTATTCCAATTCGAAAAAAAAGGTATACATTCTCATTCGCTATGGAAAAGTTTTTTTTACAAACTGATACAAATACAAACAGTGTGCTCATATAAAGTGTGAATACATTTTTGTATATGGTTTATATAAAATAAAATAAAATAGTAGTCCTAGTGCTCAAAAATACGTGCCAAAATGTGCTGAATAACAACATAGACTTGGACACTTAAGCTAGTACGATAGTGCTTAATTTAAAAAAAGATCTATACCTACTCAAAAATAGAAACAACTTTTCAAAAATGCACCGGATTAAAAATAAATAAAATGCTGTTTTGTGGCAACAATATAAACCTGAGAAATATAGGTCCATTTGCAGAGACTAGTCATGCGAATCGGGAGAGCCACAGATTCACAAAGACACGAGTTGCAGAGCTGAAAAAATAATGTTATATGTAGCTTAGAAGTTTTGTCTGTAAAATTTTGAAAAATTAGAGAAATATACATAGTAGCTCTTTTTCTTTCGACTTTTAAGAATTCCTCAACAACAAAATGTAAAGATCGATGTTTACGCTTTTTAAAACGCAAATTAAAAGAAAGTATTCGATTTATACGGGTTCAAAGCCATACATAGTCCATCACAAAAAAGTATAAAGCATTTTCAACAAATTTCGGTTTTAATGCGTTTGTTAAAATTTGGAATTTATTGGTAAGTTTCTATAAAGTTTCCTCTATATATTCATGAGAGTCTCTGCTTATTGACCGGTTTTTATGAAAATGCAAATTTGACGTTGACATTCCGAGGGCCACGATCGTTCAGCATTGTTGTACCTGGATACTCAGATGATAAGTGTTTCATGAATCGATGGAATATTTATTTGTGTTGGCATGTTTCGATGGCTCTAATATTTTTCACATTTATGATGAGCAGAGACATAAAGCCTCCAACCTGTAAGATATTTAAGAAAAAAAAAAAAAAAAAAAAAAAAAACAAGTTATACACCACTGCCCATGCACACAGCGGTCTGCTCAAACTTTTCGAAAATAGAGTAGTTGCTATTTTTAGTTCTTCGCCTTTGGTGGGATTATAAAAATATATTTATATGTGTCATTATAAAGAAAATGTTGCACATACGCCATGTAGTCCTATAAACAAATTTACTTGAATTGTGTTTGTTTTCTATACAAACAACTAACTACTACTATGTGTTTTTATTTAAAATCTGACAGTCGCGTGTATTTTCTCGTTATTTAAATATTTTCAAGTATCATTCTATCCAGCAAAAAATTATAAACATTCGATGTTTCTATATTTTTAACTGAAAATAAACAAAACAACAATATAACATACATATACAAAATCTAAATATGTACTTTCTGAGTATTACTTCTATACATAATAAAATAAAGCTGAATCTCCTTATGTGATTTCCAAAATAATTGTATAAATCGCTCTTTTGCGAAATGTAGAAGTTCAGTAAATAAAGTTACCTTTTATCCTGTAGAACATCATTTCTCAGTTTCAAAAATTGGCCAAGAGAGAGCACTCGTGTCGTTAAGCCAACATTCTCTTTCATAAAGAATGCTAATTTTCAGTGCAAAAGTGTCATACTCAAATGTATGGATGAACTTAATCTCGAGGAGCTGTTGCTAGAAATAATTCAACCTCAGATCATACCTTAATTTCATAAACATATGCTATCCCTACAACCAGTTTTTATTTCGTACTTATTAAACACCCCTAACGATACTATGACAATTTTAAACTTAAAAATCCTCTCCTGCAAAAATTTAGATTTTTTAGTTATGACAGTATTGTAGCAAATGAGCGAAATGTATAATGGATAGCTGAAAATTAACAAACGAACACACCTTTTTCACAAGGAAAGCAAAAACAAAATCAACCAAGTGACATTTCAATGCAGTTTCATGATGCATAAATGTTGGCGTTTCTTTGCTAAATGACAACTCGCACTTGTCCTAATAAGGAACATCGTCGTAAAAAACAAATATATTTTGGATTGCAGCTTTTGTATGTATGTTGTGTTTACTTTAAGAAGTTGTGACCCCATGAGTTCTAAGCACGAGTTAAATTACTATTTACCTGTCACTTTTTTTTTGCTTTCTGTCTATTATTTTAGCAATTAAGTTTGTTATCTTTACTGCCATTTAAAAGTGAGTTGTTACATTTCTTGATCTCTTACGTATGTACTTTTGCCTGATTTGATTTGCCCCTGATGCTAAAATAAACAGCGCATGTGGGGCTAGCTGTCACAAGACGCTCAACGCTTTATCAATTTTAGACCAAAACTTATTGTCATATACTTCTTCAAAACGGGAATTTTATGCGATTTGTTATCAAAAGGCATGCATCGGCAAGCTCACAATAGCACTATAATGGCGATCTTTTTGGTTTTTGTCTAAATGGGGATAACAAAGGATCTTCTTCTCTATCTTCTTGCAGTCTCTATCAAGTGATAGCCTTCTCAGCAGTCGATTAAAAGAGTTATGTAAATTTCTATGAATTTACTCAATGGACTCATATTTTTGAAAAAAAAAATACATAAAAAATGTTTTCAAATGAAAACCCCGTATTTGGTTTTACCTATTTTTACTATTGACACCTCCCTTTCCAAAGTAGCTCACCATAAGAGACCCGAAATATCAAAAAGCTTTCATTTTCCTTTTAACTGTTTCTATTTGCTTGAATAAACAATTTATTTGTATAGGTACTTAATAGATCACATTTGTATTATCTCTTTTGACAAATAAATGTAATAGATTTCTTCTGTTGTACTTAATATGACAGAAGCTATGCAAGGGGCTTTGCAAACTGTTTTATTTTAGAAGACGCTGTATGGAAGTTCCTCAGTTACATGTATAATCGCTAAGAGGTGTTTTACACAATTCGAATCGATTAAGTTATGCTTGACAATTGCTCTTCGTACGCTCTCCTTTTTAATACCTATATGTTGTAGTGATTGTAGTAGAAGGTGGTTTGGTATCACCAAAAGTAATGCCATGAGAAATGTATTTGTAGGAAATTGGAAAGGTATAGATAGATACCATGCGAGTGTTCGTCGGTGACAGGAAAGATATATAAAACCGCATTTACACTATCACGCACGCGCATTTTTGCACGAGACGGGACAGAGAGATCCGTTTGTCCGCAGTCAATGCTAATAAAGGCGAAGGAATGAGATCACAAATCAGACGCCTAAGGTGTCATGGATGTTCTACCCATAATTATAGGTACGTAAAGCGGAAGTTCCGGTGACCAACATTTCTGCAATCACATGAAAACATTTCTATTTCCGATTTCAAATACGTGAAATGAGAGTGTTAATTAGTTTCAGTAAATTAAACCAACAATTTATCAATCATTTATACGAAATTAATAAATAAATGTGCCTTCATCACTTCCGGAAGCCATTTTGTTTTATAGGAAAACGAAATTTCGTAAGCCATCGCTATAAAAATATCAACATGCATAGCTTTCCCATAATTCCTACCACGCAAACAAGATGGCCGACCAAAAAACGAATCACTTTTTTTTGCGTGTTAGGTAATGCTGTCCCTTTCAGTCAGACGGCTGTTTAGTATTGGGCATCCCTTTAATTTTCCGTGATAGGAATGTGTGACCGTGTAAATGCCCCATAAGAACGCAATTTTTGTAAAGAACGAACGTGTTCGTGTTTTATAAAGTCATAATAAAATCTATAAAAATAAAGGCCATCGGTTTATTTATTATAATGTATTTCGTGTAATCTTCATTTGCGTTTCGCCATCGATTTAAATCTTATGCGTGGGCCTTAATCAAGTATGCGAAACCTTAAAATGTATTCCTTAACTGATCTTCCGACCTTAAAATGTCCTCTTTAACTGGTCTTTTGACATCTCATGTTGGAACTAGCTTACTTCTGATTGGTACTTCTTTCATTCTAAATAGCCCCGTGTGCCCTCTAAAAATATGAACGCAACCAGGAATTAATTGACCTCATAAAACCTTATCAACTCACGTTTTCGTTGCTCTAACGTAGTAAGCCCCAAGATAATTTCTACAGCAGCCATATTTCATAAACTTGAACGGTACAATATTTGCTATGTTTAACTTGGCGAATTCACGTGCTAAATAAACATACGCTTCTACATAGCTTAACAATTTTATCTATATTATTAAAAGGAATTTCTTATTTGCAAACTGCAGCTAAATAAATCATTGTGCTCTAATTAAGAGATAACTAACATCTTAAAGATGACACTGACATATTATATATGACAGATGTCAAAGGTGTGCGATTGAATTTTAGTGATCCCTTAACTAAACTGTTTCGTATTTGTTAAACTTGAAGTAACAATGAAATAATGTAAGCCAAGAGAAAACGAAAGCCAAAAAAAGAAATCCACAAGAATCAACGTTTAGCTCCAAATTCAAAGAAGAAAAAAAAAATAAAAAATTATTCTGAGCCCGCTCTGCACACCTCCCGCTTTATAAGAATGAGCCTTTCTTTTCTGTCATCAAAAATTTGTCAAATGAATCATCTTGGTTCAGGTTACTACCGCAACAGGTGTAACTGCACCTGAAAAACAATTAAACCGTTGTGGGACGTACACCACCGAAAAAATGCCTACTACGTTGGTTAATTAATATTTTTCTCAGTCATACGAAGACTGTCGTTCCAGTTGGATTGTATTGTTTCGTTTTTTAACGTCTATTTTACGAAAAGTAACGTTCTGACGCGACGACGGTTCAAAAAATAAAAATATACCATCCACCTCCAGTGATGGGTGATTTTTGTGATTGACAGTAGTTATAAAAGGTTTCCTATTAGTGAATTGACATAATTTTGCAATTATAAATCAAAGTGCTGACATGCTTTCCCCATTTAAACTGTTTTTGTTATCACAGCAATAAAGTGGATTAACAGATAAATAGAAACGAAAGTGTTAAAATCAATTAAGCGACACAAAAATTAAAAACGAAAAGTACACAAAAACAGTCCAATGCGAAATTAAATAGATCTTATTTTTCTCTGAAGTCATCTAATTAAATATGTCAATGTAAACAAAGAATGGCCAAGATTGTACTGATAAGAGCCTTGTCGTATTCGCCTGTCTGTGCTGATAAGGAGTTTATTGCAACTATGAGATTATGATAATGACAAATCTCTGGGGCAGAAAAAAAATCATATAGATAAATGAGATCAGTATCGGTATCCTATGCTACCGAGCCCTGTGAATAACATTTTTGCATTTTGGTTCTGACTTTCAGCGTAATGCCGACCGTGTATTGAATGAGTTCAATAAACTATGTATACCGAACGTAGTTACACGAATTTTTATTGAGCCGTAACTTGAGCGTATGCTATTGTCATACTCAATAAGAAATCGCAAATATTAGTTCACTTATTTCTTAAGGCTGCAAGAGCTGTGTTTACTTTTAACTAATCTGAAGGTCGGTAGTTACAATTTTACATACAAACAAAATCAAGGTCAAACGACATAATTGTTTCATTTTGGATTGCGTATGGGTTGAGTGCTGAGCATAGGTTCAAACGCCGTTATTTATTGCTAAATAAGCACAACAGAATAGATATCGGATTTCTCCTTTTCAATATAAGGTGAATGACAGTTTAAAGACGCTTCCTGTCTGAAATTCGAATTGAAATCCTAAACCTCTATTAATAAACTCCTGTTCAAAACTTACCAACCGGTTACACCCAGCTGTATTTGCGAAAAGTGTTTTAGGCTTTTTGACGTTTGTTATAGAAATAAAATTGTAATAGATCAAATTTTTGTTTATTAATACGGAAGTTAGTTCTTTCTCTAAGGAGGTAGTTTTTGAACATTGACACAGAATAGTTGACAGTTCCCCATTTTGTTCGACATTTTTGATCGCATGGGTTACGCAGTTTAAGTATGACAGCTCATTGTTACTTTTTCCGTTTTGACAGTTTAATCATTTGAATAGCTTATTTAAAGTTTGATCAAACTCTGCGGCTGTATCTGTAGACAAAAGTTAGTTTAAAGAGAGCAAAATGCTTTCTCATTCGAGTTAAAGAGATTTCTTTGGGCTAGTTTGATGTAATTGCCAGGAGTCAGAAAACGAATTCGGAACTGTTATTTATTTCACGTCATTTATATTTAATGTTTATTTTGGAGTAAAGTACATGCGACCCATAAACGAAATAAAATTGCAATTTTAGCAAACTATAGTCCAAGGAGTTCCTTTTTTTGTTTTTTTCATTGCGATGACAATCATATTTCTGGCGGTGTCACTACTTCATGGTATTGTTGTTGCAAGATGTAATAGAAATCTCTGACAATAATAGTTTTAGTCGTGTTTAATCAAATTAAATGAAATATAAACTCAAAGTGAATGCCAAATACTGTAGGTCGCGTAAGAGTTATTTAAACAAACAAAAAGTACTAAAGTTTAACTTGTCAGATTGCGTCTTAAATATGAGGAGTTGACATTTGGCTTAAGCACAGAGGTGAACAAATTTGCGATTGCTGTAAACAATGCTTGTAGATCAATTTGTTGATATTGTTCACTACAATAATTGAAGTACTGAAAGTATGAACAATTCACAATTTTGTAACGAGTTAAGTACTAGCTTACGGTTCTTTGAAAGATTCTCGCTTGCCAGACAATAGACAAAACCCCCTTGTTATCTCTAAAATATTATCTACGGACAGAGACAAAATCAATTTGTACCTTTTTTTTAGTGAATGAAAATTCTGTTGTAACAATAAACAAAATGGAAACTTTAGATCTGCGCAAAGTTTGATCAGAGGATGCGAAATGTAATAATAACCGACAACTTTACGACTCACATTCACACGGTACTGATTCAAATCGTTTGTTGATGTCGCTTAAAAACGTGAACTAACAACATGCTCGTGTCACTCAGTCGTTTAAAAACACGTTTTGCAGTGTATGACCGCTGCGATTTTGTTGTCTTGGTTTGTGACTACGCGGAAGTTAATTGGCCTTGATTTATCTACCACAAATAAACATTAATACAAAAAAAAAAAAAAATAATGCATGAATAAACAAATAAAGAATTGACAGCCAAATCTCTGCCAATATAAGTTTCGTTACCATTATGCCAATGAACTGTGCCATTCGGTTGTGTCATGTGCAGAGTTCAGTGTCACTGGCATTTTTCACGAACACTTATCAGTTTTTTTCCTTTAATTTTTTGTGCCGTTATTATACACACAAGACAACTTGGATTTTTTTTTTCAGACCAGACGTCGTACACGACCTACGAATTGTTTGTTATGATATTTTGCAAGCACTAATAATTATCAGGAAAGGCAAATTTAAAAATAAAAACGGAAATGAAAAGCAATCAAATGATAACAATTTATTCAATTTTAATAAAAAGAAAGTCGTAGAATCATTTAAAATTTAGTAAATAAAAGCGGGTTTATGGGTGAAAGCCAATTGCAAATAAAATGACTATATCCATTTTACATACATTTAAATAGTTTTTATCAATGTTTCAGCAACAAAAACAGTTCTAATACTACATGTACAACTTAACTGACAATTGGAGTTGTTTCGCATTAATATTATAATATTTTAATTTTAATTTTAAATAAAATGAGGATTAATATACCCGTCGATATGCTTGCTCATACGCCACTTGATCCAAGGTATGATTTTTCTAATAACTAATATTGTTTTCTAGGGTTTTACAAAACGTAGCAGGTGAAGTGGTGGAACTGAGATGACAAACAGAAGAAAAAGAAAAAAACTGTTGATAAGTTTGCACTGTTTGACAGTTTTAGAACAAAACTACTACTACAAAACTAAGTGTGGCTTTTTTCACAGTTAAACAAAAATTATTTTTGGGAGTAATCGATCTCAGGCTGTAAAAAAAATGTGGAAGAATTTGGCGTAGAATAATCACGTGACCAGTTTTTCAGTTGAAGCTTGGCGAGCGGAGTTGCCTGACTTATTTGACAGTTCGAAGAGTAGTTTCTCTGCAATACATATTTTAAAAAATCGCTGTTTTTCTTTAACGCGCCACACTCCTAACACGAAAAATTAAAGGGATTCCCAATACTAATTCGCCGTCTGACTGAAAGGGACAGCATTACCCAACGCGCAAAAAAACGCGACACGTATTTTGGTCGGCTATCTTGTTAAGGTGTTAGGGATTGTAGGAAAGCTCTGCATGCTGATATTTTCATAGCGATGTTTAACGAAATTCCGCGTTCCTATAAAACAAAATGGCTTCCGGAAGTCATGAACGTACATAAATATTTATTTATTTCGTATAAATGATTGATGAATTGTTGGTTTAATTTACTGAAACTAATTAACACTCTCATTTCATATGTTTTAAATCGGAAATAGAAATGTTTTCTTGTGATTGCAGAAATGTTGGTCGCCGGAACTTGTGTGTATTTCCGCTTTACGTATCTATAATTATGATTTAGAACATCCAAGACCTTAGGCGTCTGATTTGTGATCTCATTCTTAAGCTAAGATTAGACTGTATGCCAATTATGCATATATGTATGCCAACAGGCAAATGACCAGATTAGCTGTCAAATGACCAAAATGCCAGAATTATCAAAACTGTATATTAGACTATATGAACAAAATTACCAATATGATCATATTTGACTTGCTGGTCATTTAAGGCATTTGTTATTTTTCCAGAAAAAAGAGAACGAAAATGAAAATAAATCACAATCCCACGAGCTCAAACACCGATGACAACAAAATAATTCTTGTTCCATCAAAAATGCCAGCAATGCCACAACGAAATTTCAATAAAGAGCATATGGGCATATAGGCTTTATGCTGGCTTCGTGCTTATTGTCCGATTACACTAAATATATGCTATTTTGGCATTTTTATCTGTCAAAATCGGCGTGGTCATATGTGGCATTTAGGTCATTAGAGCATATGAGATATGCCCATTACATTGCATGACCATATTTTGACAGGCGAACTGTCAGAAATTGGCATTTTATGACCACTTGGCATACCGTCTAATCTTACCTTTACGCCTTTATTAGCATTGGCTACGTACAAACGGATCTCTCTGTACGGTCTTGTGCAAAAATGCGGGTGTGTGATATTGTAAATGCAGTTTTAATTTTGGACAAACGCAATGGATCTTTAATTGAGTAGAGAATGCCCTTCGGACGAATTGGGATACTTTTTTTAAAGCGTACGCTCATTTTGAGTAGCGGGATAAGGTGTTAAAGGTGTTTTTTTTTTTTTAATTTAAAATTGGGCGTTGTTTTTATTCCAATTAAAAAAAAAAACACAAAGCACCGCCCTATGCACTCATTGTCGATGATTGAGCGAGTTAGACCAACCTCGGCAATGAATTTTTTAGCATGCCATTTCCATTGACTTTGTAACGAGCTACTGATTGGATTGTCATGCTTTATTAACTCTACTTCGATATTGATACTTTCGGCTCAGCTTAATAAAAAAAGTTATCGTGTTCGAAAAGGCGGTTTCAAAACTCCTTACTCTTGATACATTATTTTGCCAATGTTTATATTTAATCTTCTAGTTCCAAAGTTCTCAAAGTCTGACCCATAGCTTTCTAAAAACAGTAATTCATATTAGATACTAATGTCATCTGTACGAGTATAGGTAAAGCTACAATCTGGTTGTATAGAAATAATCTTACAACCAAACGGAAACGTGATCCCACAGCGAAATTAGTTACTCAATAAAGAAGGCAACAAACAACTTCTCCCATGATAGAGATAAGAACATGCAATCACAATCATGCTGCACACCGCTCCAAGCAATCGCAATAAAATTTGTTTACTTACTCCAATTCGATGTGAACAGAACTTAATAGATTTTTCTTATTTACTTTTCAGAATGGTAATCCATCAGCAAAGTGCCCGCGAACAACGCCCTATTGTTGACCTTTTGGTGGCAATGATTGCGGTGCCGATTCTAATCCTTTGTGCCCTGCAGTTGGAGAAACACATGCAAGAACGATGGGAAGAGAGTTCAGAAACTCGATGGCTCGTTTTCGGTTTGGGAGTCAGTATGTTGCTCATAAGTGTCCTAATTTGTGGCTATGTTACTCATCGAATGGGCGTTTGTATGTGGACAGGTCCGCTGGAGGATTCTTCAGCAACATCTACGAATGAGTCGGGTAACATGCAACACGTGAGTGAACGAATTTCATGCAATAAATGTTTCAGTTGTAAAATTATGATTTTTTTTTTTTTTTTGTTAGATCAACTCACAAAATGACATCCTTCGAATTGTGGATTCATTGCCACCCAGTTATGATAGTGTTGTAAAGTTTGATATTCCACCTCCAGCATATGACTGCGTGATTGTGAACATGGAGCAATGTAAAGAGGAAGAAGCCAACCAAAAGGCGACGCCACCGCAGGAAGCGACTTCTATGCATATTTGAGAAGTGCATTATCCTGCCTTTTGCTGCGTAGTATTTTTTATTTGTATTTACAAATGAGCTAAGATGTGTGAATGAGAAAAGAGAGAGAGAGAGAAAGCGTGAATGAATTAAAGGTTCTATTGGCAGGACCAAATTTATAATATGTAGATATATTATTAAAGTGTGCGAATGCTACTTACATAAATGAGTCTCCCGTATAATTTGTTGTTCGTTTTTGTATCTAAATCTAGTCCGAGTTATTACATTTAAATAAGTTATTATTAAGAAATAAAGCATTTTGTATAAACTGAAAGCTAATATTTATTTTTGGAGCATTAGTGGAACAGGAGCATAAGGATCTTGTAACGTTTTAAGTAAATAACAACAACGGATTGATGAGCTATGGTGTTTTCTCCACAGTGTATAACTGTCCTTGAAGACCTTCGAGAGCAATTCAGCCGTTTGGGTTGGACTAAAATAAATAATACTTATGCATAAAATATTTATAGGTCTCTTCCATTCTTCGCAAAAACAAAACACACAAAACAAAAATGGTAAGCCATGCTTAGCGTACCTACCTACATGAATCTGTTGCGCTAAAAATTTATTTATTTATTCGGCCCTAGCGAGGTATCCGTCTTAACGGAAAATTCTCCGATTTTATACGATTCGGAAGATTTATGCTGCGAGGTATACCTACTTCGGAACAACTGTTGGGAGAATTGTTCCGACATTTTGGAAAGGAATGCATATCAGCGAATTACGTTGAAGTGCGATGAAGTGCATTTTTTTTTTTGTTCAATTTTTGCCAGCTAGGTTTCGATATCTTCCGACAGAAATTGGTTGCGGAATTTGTTTACGATTTGGAGTGCAGTGCGATGCGGTGCGCCATCGCAATTGTTTATTTCTCTTCAGAAGTCGGACACCTCGAATGCAATTTGAGCCTCCGAAGGAGTATCCGTTGCGGAGAATTTTCCGTCACGAAGGATACCTCGCTAGGGCCGATTAGATTGGGATTCTCCAGATTCGCTCTCAGATTTCAGATTTCCTGTGTTGATATTCGTGCGATTCGCATATGTGTACCCTTCGATAGTTTTCTACGCGTTTTCCATTCACTAGCTAAATTTTATATTCAAAGGTTCGAAATTTACGTCCCGCTCCCGATTGATTTCTAAATATTAATACATAAACAATTTCCAAAAATAGATTCACCATGTATGCAATGCCTTTTTGCAGTGGAAAAACTTCGCGAAAACGTTAACAAACTCCAAACAAAAAAACAAACTTGTTGTCAAATTCAAAAAGTGCTCTGAGCTCTGAAGCCCAATTGAATACCACATAAATCTCGTTACTATGGAAGTGAATCTCTTCGCACAAGATGTCGCTCTTTTGTTTACATGTTTCTATGGAAACGAACTTGTTTTTGAAAAAAATGTCGGTTTTTTGTTTTCGTTCCTATGAAAATTTTTAATCTTGACGGCAGCATGTGCTTCTTTGCTAATCCGCTGTAAAACAGTAGCGCCTGTGCTGTTTTCGAACGTATTTCCTTGCAGAAGTTTATAAAAATGGCATTTCACTAGCAGTCCATTATGGTTTCGGACGACCAGGACTTAAACTCCGCCAAACCCACCCCAATAAAAAAAATGTCAATAATTATTCTGCGGTCTTTAGGATTATGGCGACTCATGTCTTAGGCCCGTTTGCTGATACTAATCATAGCGATTTAAATTCCACTTAAAATCTTATGTGACCGTTTATGACATAGAAAAAGTAGCCCATAAGGTATTTAAGTGGAAATCAAATCGCTATGAGTAGTATCAGCAAACGGGCCTCATTACAGTGTATTTTGAATCTGCTTACCTATTTCACAAATGTCAAAGAAAAACTCACACTTGCAAAAACTAACCCCTATCGAGGTATCCGTTCGGAGAAAATTCCGATACGAAAATCAAATCCAATCGGAACTCAAATTGCATTCGAAGTATCAGTTTTAGAATAAAATAAATGAAGCATATAAACGCGTTCATTTCACATGAAAATATTCCGCAGCAATTCGTTGTCGGAGAACTTCGGAATAAATTTGCCGTGTGGCTGATGTAAAAAGTAAGTGGTACAACGCGGTCCCACGCAATGCGACGAGGTGGCGCTATATGTCATAGGAGAATTGTTCCCAAAGTTGTATCAGAACGGATACCTCGAATGGAATTACATATTCCGATTTCGTACAGATCTGAAAAAAATTCCGTTCCGAACGGATACATCGATAGGCGTGTAGGTGTATAGCATATTCCGTTTCCGATAGCGTGATGCTGATGACTTTTGCGCCACCTTGTTTAGGTACGCCTGTTATTGAAAACGGTCAACCATTCCATTGAAAATCTGAAGAAAGCAAATGTGGGGAGGTTTTGTTGCATGCCCATCCATTTTTAAACTTGATAGGTCCAAACATTTAGCTGTTATCCGAACTGTTAGACGAACCATCAACCATAACCTGACAAATAGTAAAACTTCAACAATAAGCAAAACTACGAACACAGCATTGTTATGCAACTATTGAATGTTTATTTTGCTTTCATATATTCTTGTTTCTTATATTTCAAACACATTTTCTTACTTAATTAAATAAAAACATTTACTTTAAATATATTTTGTTTGCTTATTTTTTATTGTATGTCTCATTATAGATATTACAATATTCATCTTATACACTTTCGCTTTGAAGTCGTTAAAACAACGTTTAATCCTAGTTCTTTTATATATATATATTTTGTTTTTTTCTTAAATCATTCTAATCCTAATCATCAACTTAAAAGAGGATCAATTATATGTTTTTGAAAGATAGAGAGATGTAGAGAGAAGATGACACACATTTGCAGCAAAATTGTGCACGTTAGACGGCTGTAAAAAACAAAAACAATGAGCATATCTACCTATGAATTTTGCTGATTAAGAAATGAGTATGGGTGCTCGGGTTCTATGATGGCTTCCATCTCTAAGCGCGCAATAGCATTTTGTCGTCTTTTTGTCACACGATACTCGTGTGTGAATGAGAAATTTAAAATTTCCAACGGTCTCTCACGCAACAACAAATAATAATAAAAATACACATTAAAAACTATTGAAAATAATAACATTAAGTTTAATAATAATTATTAATAAACAACAAAAGACTAATCCTCCTTCTCGCACTTAGAGCGGAGCGAGCTGCGGCCAGTCTGGACTACATGTCGTACCATTGAGTGGCTGTGACCGACGTGTTGTCGTTTAGGCGGGCAATTTCTTCATGAAGGCCATGGCCGAGCCACATTAATTGAATTCGCTTGTAGCGCTCTGGACTGAGAATCAGGGGATTTCCACGACGCAGCCCTTGGTCTGTTTCCCCATATTCATCCAAGTAGGGTGGCTGAACGAAACAACCTTTGTTACGGCCCAGGTAGACAATCTGGCAGTCGCGAATGCGCAGAAATACACCGATTTCAGCTCCGCAAAAGTTGGCGTGGTATGTGCAAGCGCCCACAATGCGGGTTGGCTCCAACTCTGGCTGACAGCAATATGATTGGCCGCAAAGGATTTCGCCACACTTCAGACACATTGTTGGAGTTTTCATCTCCTCGCGTTCGTTGTTTGGGCACGTGAACTCTGAAACACTGTTTATCAGATCACTGTAGTCGTCGGGTAGGGCAACCAAACTGGGTACGGGCAATGTGCAAGGAACGATCTTCATGTCATTACCTTCGATGGTGTACTCGACAATGCTTGGATGGGAGGCAAAGAGCTCCAAGACATGAGCAAATTGCTGTTTACTGTCAAAATATTGTTCTAGTTCGGGGTTGAGGCCCAAATAGCTGCACATGTTGGCGAATGTATCGCTGTCGGGTTCCAGAAACGCGTCGGGGAAATCCACATCGGTGACAAAGTGGAAGAAGAGACAGGCACAGCGCAAGAATTGTCTGCTTTCGTGACGAATGTGCTCTAGCAGAGAGCGGATAGTGCGTTGTGGGATTTCACCTTGTGTAGGGTTCTTTCTTTTGTGAAGATTGTAGCGCTGATAGAACTGTGTGATGTCTGCCAAGAGCTCAGATTCGATTTTCTTTGATGACTTTGATGGACCACTGGCCGCTTTTTGCTCTTCATCTTTAGTTTCATTTGATGCATTCGTATCGTCTGCGGTTTCCTCCACCTCTTCCTCTTCATCGATATCCATAAAGGTATGGTCCTCTTCATTGAACAATAAAACAGCCTTAACAACATTAGCCAAAAAAAGAAGCTGCAGACTATAGAACTCTAAGAAGCTGCCCGAAGTAAAGACTTTCTTCAAATCGTATGCATACATCATACTCGGTACGGATAGAATCACAGATACAAGCACATCGAAGCAGTTCCACTGCAACACTGGGGCTCCCTTCTGCAAGAACAGAGCTGACAGAATCTTCCTTATTGGATTCAAGATGTTGTTCAAGTCCACTGCATCAATATTTCCCGCCCGAAGACAACTGACTCTTATTAGTCCACTCAAACAGCTGCTGTGACGAATCGACATCTCACTCTTGAATGGCTTGTCTATGGCTCGCATGTACACCTCGAGTGCCTGTACAGTGTAGCTGCATGTATGCCAAAGGCATGGCAACTCCTCTGCCTTATTTAAATCGATGTGAGTGTGTGCGAACTTTCTGACACTCTCGGTAAAGCGGTTAGCTTGTGTCGTCCACTCCTTATTAATGTCTGTATCATCCTGTGGTGCGCAAAGTTTCTTAAAATCGTTCGGGTCGATTAATTTACTGGCCAAAATTTCTTCTAAATTTGGATACATGTACGAATCGGAATCCTTTTCGGCATCATCATCAGCGCCAGCGCTGGTAGAAGGAGTACTAACTTTTACCACCGTCTCGGAAAACGCCTCCATTACATCGAACCACTTGTCGAATGGAACTACATCATCGCCACTATGAATCACTGGACTAACAGAGAACTTCGAAATAGGAGCTGCCAGTGGAAGGACCGCATTGCTAATGCATCTGCAGTAGGGACAGAGGAAATCTGAATTGTGCCTCATCAAGTAGTAGCCCTGGCGATTGCGGCTGGGACGACGCAATTCCTTCGACTCCTCATTTGTATAGTACTCATGCCAGCAGTTTACATGCATCACGTGTCCACAGCTACTCGTGTGTATTGATGTTGGATAATCACCGGCGGGTGGTAGGACTTTACTCTTCTGAACGAAGGCCGAGTACACCATGTAGGGTCCATTCTTGTTCACTGTGGAATCTTCAAAGCACAGAATACACTTGAACGTCGCTTCATCCGGTTGTTGCAATCGTCTATCCACTCCTAGGCAGGCCAGTGACTTGTAAGCCACTGCTCCTTCATTATCATCCTCATCATCCTCATGTTCTCGATCCGTCTGCCAATCCATTGAAGACTCATCGTCGTCCTTAAATTTCACCTGGTACGTGGCAAACATCTCGGCATTTGTTTTTATAAAATTCCTTTGGGCGCTCTGCATTTGAGCGAGAATCTTTGACCGACGCTGGGCAGCCAGCCGCGCGCGCTCTTCTTTTTCCTGTTTCTCGGCTTCGGCTGTTGTCATGGGTTCGTTTTCGGCTTCACAATCAGCGGGTGTTTCCATTTTCTCCTCGACGGTTTCCTTTGGCTGGAGTTCTTTGCATTTTTTCACTGTCCAAAGAATGAAGTCGCGGTGCGATTCAACCTAATCCAACAAAACGTTTATCAATGGATTAGCCGCTGAATGAACTTTACTTACCCGAACGCTGTGTGAGAGTTTTTCGAGTGACGGCAAGATGTCGAACCTCTGGGATCGTTCGAAAAACTGCAAGAATGGATAGTTTCCGGATAACTCCTCCTGCACGGCATATCCTATCAAATGAAGAACCTAAAAAGCCACTTATAAGAGGGTGCTGCCAACATGGTTGATCAATCGTTACCTTTTGCAGATGGTTGTCGGTGAAACTACGGGACTTCAGATCCAGGGCGCGATTTAGAACTGTCGAAATAATGGTCATCATAACGTCACACTGAAGGAGATTTGCAATGGAGCTGAAATGATTAGCAGAATCGATTTGTAATAAACTGATTGCTCAAAGCTCTAGAAACATATGTAAGTTAGGAGAATCATCCACTTACGTCACGTGAAATACTTTATATATACAAATTTACAAATTGGAATCTAGCCATTTGTGTAATAGCATGTAATACTCACATAAATCCATCTGTCAACTTTGGCAGAATTGGCGGTGGGCAACAAACCAGCAAGCCTTTTGCCTTTCTACGCTCCCTCTGATTCTCTTCCGACTTGGATTTCTCCTCTTTTGTGTAGTGATAGAAGTACATGTTGTAGTCATCGTAGAATTCATCCTTCAGCACATAGACGCCCTTCGTATCAGTCTTGGATGGTTTCTTGAAGTCGGCCAACTCCTCTATTACATGCTCCAGGATG
The DNA here is from genome assembly GCA_946477585.1 of Cheilosia urbana. Classification (NCBI taxonomy): domain Eukaryota; kingdom Metazoa; phylum Arthropoda; class Insecta; order Diptera; family Syrphidae; genus Cheilosia; species Cheilosia urbana. The sequence continues at coordinate 7,233,537 of OX297854.1, read as the reverse complement.
GTCTCATTATTCGAATCGGGCAGCGCGCGATTCAGCTCCGAATGGGAGTACGATTTAATGCACAGCAACTGAATAATTTCCTTCTTGATGCGGTCAGCATCGACCACGTTTGAAATACCCGGCACATAGCGCTCGCCAATAATGACAATCAACAGTTCCAAGAACTCATCAATCACTGCTAACTGCCGATTAAAATCATCGTCAGTGGCGGTGACATTGTTCGGTTCATACTCGGGCAGAATCCATTCGAGCAGATTGAACTTGTTCAACAAATGAATGAGATATTGGTTGCTTTCGATTAGCGCTGCTCCAATCTGCAATCCGGCAATGTCACGGTCCAACATCTCTGATCTGCAGCGCACATTGCGATAGAAGTACAACTGATGCAAAAGCGAATATCCATTGCGGCGCCACATTCCTGCGTGGACCTGCGCAATCATTGTTTGAGTGCAGAGAATCGGCTCCATGATTTCTTCCGGGGTACGGCCCCCTGTTGTGGTAAACGCATTGTCAAATGTTAAACTATGTTTACCCAAATGGAGGTAGATTCCTGCATAGAACCGCGACAATGGCAAGTGAATTGAGACTGGACGCGACGCCACATCGTACATCATACACTTGGCTACGTGGTCATTCACTGTTTGCTCCTCGATTTTGCTGGTATTCAAATTAAAGCCGTTGTTCATTAGGTGACGCATTGTCATCTGATAGACCTTTAGAAGGACTTCCCGATCGCTGGCGCACCAATCCAACACCAAGGAGATCGTGTTGGCTAGCTTGATGTGCAGATTGAAGGCGCACTCCCACTCCGGTTCGTAGTCCATGTGCTGACCGGTTTGCCGAGTCACCGACTCCATGCCTTGCATGACATTGAGAAGGCGCAACAGCACCTTGACACCCTCAATGAATCCCTCTCTTAGCTCGGGAGTCCACACGTCTGGCTTAAAGCTGAGAATATAACGCATATCGTACAAAATGTAAGCGGCGCGCTTAAACTGACCCGATATGGCCATGTTTTTCGCAAAGTGCAGAGTCTTGTTCTGCACATACATGTCGATTGACTCATGATAGAACGTGTGCAATAGCTTGTGGAATATCCCCTCATTGGCTATCAAGTAATGCGCAATGCTGGGCACCGTGAACAACTGCACACTCAACGACACCACCGAAAACGAATGATCATGATCGTCCCGTATGAAGTCCTGCACAATGGTGGAATAGTGCTTGGAAAATTCCTGGGCCAGTGACATCTTATTCTCGTATTCCATCAACATGCCCGAGATGAGCAGTCTGTGCCAGCAGCTGCGTGCTGTCTTCCACAGCTTCACGTCGTATTCGAGGATATGGCCGATGTTGTACACGGTAGTTTTGTCGTTTATCACAGAAGCAAAGATGGCCCGAAACGTTGCATGCTTCATAAGGAACTCCTGAAACCATGACAGCAACTGAATGGCAAACTGTTGGCAAGATACAGCTCGCCTATGTAGCACTGACACGCGCAGCGATTGATTCGCCCTACTATTGCTGGTTGTTGCCCCGATTTGTACTGACTGCTTTTCAATAGACTCCTTCAACTGTCGACATGCGGCAAAGCTTTCGCATCGCACCACAGCCCGACCCTCACGATCTATACTCGCTACAATATCCATCGCATCCTTTTGTCGACACTTGACGATCTTTGTCAGCGTTTGGATGACCTGGCCGAAAGTGTGACTCTCATCATTGTACAGAACCGTACAGAAGATACGATCGTCCGCGTTCCCATCATCCAAACATTCCAGACTAGCGATCGATTCGATCTCAAAGATGTCCATGCAAAACTGAATGATCGCACGAAAGGCAATATCGCAACGCAGCTTTATGGCCTCTGTCAGGAGTGGACTCTCCGCAGACAGCCCTTTATTTCTCTACAAAGAAGGTGTATCATTGAGTACGATTATTTAACAGTAGATCCATTATATGACTTACATAATGCTCATCACAGTAATGGTCTTTCTTCCAGGCTTCTTCATCGCCGCAATCACAGCATCCACCACCGCCAGACGTGGACATTTTGTACTTGTGATATCTGTGGGCGGATTGCTTAAAGCAGTTTACACATAGCACACATGTAGGATCCATGCCACATTCGCGGCAGCAGTAGGTTGGTTCGCCGTTTTTGAAAACGCGTCCACATACAGCTGCAGTATTGCCCTCCGCCTTAAGCTTGTCCAAAATGATTTGGGGGTTATCGCCGAGTATGAACTCCAGAAGGACGTCGATTATGCCCGCCTTGGCTCCGGTTTCGTTGAATGAACATCGTACTGAAAAAAGTAGAAATATTGTTATAGCTTGCCTCAGAACGATAAATTTATTTTATTAAAAGCAGTGCGCCAAGAACTCTTATATATACAAGCAAATTTTATTCTTTATACGGGAACAGTCCTATGTAAGTTGCGCTTTTCTGTGAAAAGCATTTGAAGAAAAAAAAAAACTTCTAAAACCCGTCCCCTTTCTTTTACAAAGGGACGTAAAGGAATTTAGTGGTTTTTCAATAAAAGAAATGTTCTTGAAACGAGATTTTCGCGATCCATGCAATCAGGGTCGTAATACAGAGCCATGTATTACAGAGATTACTCCTGATTGGAGCCTTGTTCATGAAATATGTGCCTCTGATCATTCGCGAGGTAACCACATTTGTTTAAGAGTATCCGAACATTGTAGCTTACAAGACGGGGTTAATATTTTTCTTTATTGTTTCCAGTCAAACCCAGATAATGTCAAATCGCTTAATATCACACGAATGCCAAGCCAGTTGTATTTTTGTCTTTGTCAAATCGCAATTAAAATCACAACCCGCTTAAAGTCACATGAGTATCTTTCGATGTAACATTATGCGCGTTCAAAACTGAACGAAAAGAAAAAAAAAACATTCTCAGAAGATTCGTAAGGCTTCGTAACATGTATTCTAAATGTCGTTTTCCATTGGGCAAAAACACTTCGTCCGGAAGAGTCCGAAATCGAATCGAATCGAATCTTCTGGTGATTCTGAGAACAGAATTTGGCTTCTCGAGAAGTGCAATTTTTATATTTTATACAAGTCAGCTGTGACAGCTACCTTGGACTCAATCAGAAGCAGTTTTCTTTTTCATTGGATGACAGAATGAGTGGATCATTGAGTGAAATCAATGGAAAACAAAATAAAAGAGTCCAATAAGAAGACATCGTTGGCTATGGGAGACCAACGTCAGAATTAATATTCAGGGAGCAGATTCAGTTTAACAAAAATTGTTTAGAAGATATCGGTTTTGAAACTTCTGATGACCATAAGAAGTTATATTCTGGCTGAAATTGTTTTACTATCGTCAGATTTCATTAAATATGTGGGAAATCAACTGGATTGAGCTCTCAAACCGGTAATTTTTGCACTTCGTTCTTAGTTTTGATTAAAGAGTTAAAGAATGAGCTCCCTGGATAGTGGGCAACGAATGAAGCTGCGGCTGAATTGAAAGGAAAAATGCGAACTATAAATTTATAGGCATCCTTCATTCATTGCTAATTTGAGAAAAACAAATATTTCAAAAACAAAAGCTGACTTAAGTTAGCAGCAAAAAAAAAGTCAGCAGAACATGTATGTGTATGTATATGGAAATGATAACATTATATGTATTAGTTAAGTACCTACTTACCCGCATCATTTTTTTTTACTGGCACAAAATTGATAGTGAAATTAATTACGATACAGTGAAACATGCACAATGACGTGATACACGAACAAAAAAACAAAAGCAACAAAGACCACACCACGATAAAAAAAAAAGCCAAATGGATTGCGTACAAAGGGCGACAGGCGCCACCAACAAAATATTTAAAACAGTATACCAACAAAACCAGAAACAAAATCTAATATACTTACAGCTTTCTCTGGTTGAGTCTGAAATGCAAACAAAATTGACATTTATATTAAAAGGGAAAAAACAAAAAAAAAAGAAACAAATTTAAATAGATACAAGACAAAAAAAAATGGAATTAACATCGTCAAGTTTGGTCTAGTCTATTTGTAATTACTTTTCAATTCGCAACTACTGACACACACAGGTGGTTTTTGGGGAACAAACAGCCAAGTATTGACATAATTTTATGACGCAACTTGGATCATTAATTACAGATAAAAACACATGCTGCACAGTGCACAATGTACATAGTGAAATCGGCTGATATAGGGAGAGGGACATGATCTGACGACATGCACTTGTAATTGGTCACATACGAGTATTCAGACGGTTTTTCTTTTTTGTTTGCGAAGGTTTTATAACCAGTTTCGACAGTCGGATATTTTTGTGCATTATTTGACCGATTAATCGATTATAAATTTTGGTTTTAAAATGCATACAAAAAATTTCATATTTATCGTTTTGTTTGACACATGTTATGAGGGTGCTACCCTTACTTTCATCTAGAACTTGGACTTTGGCAGCACAGAAATAAATTAATCGACTACGATAGAGTTCCATGCATTCCAAGTCGAACTGCCTGTCGACTTAAAACAAGGGGCAAATTTCAACAGGTGACGTAAAATTAAACCAAGGAAATAAAACCGAATTCCAATCGTTTTGCATAACGAAACTAAGCGAAATTCGCCTTATTTCACATTTGAATTAAAAAATTATGAATTTGGCCTTATTTTGTTTGACTTTATTTCACGTCACTACTGTAACAGTACAAATTCGAAGAATAAACAGTAGGTATCAATGTATTTTGTGAAGCTATCTCTTTCACAGACCGGCTATTTTCTTGTTTACACAGATAAAAAAAAAAAAAAAAAAAACCTTTAGGAAAACAAAAGTCCAGGGAGTCAATTCTCGTTCTGTAAAAGTTGAATCGAATAAATCATTTTCACGCATTGCTTTCATTTTTTCCATTCACTTTGTACTAAAATGCGATTCTGGTTCAATAAGTGAAAATATCGTGGTGAATTCAATTCCGCAAACTGTTTTGTATGAAAGAGGGTTCTCAATTTTCAAACTCTCACTAAAAACATTCACTTGCAGATGGGGCCGTGAAAAGAAATTATTCATATGAAAATTTTTGATGTTTGTGGTTCCACCTTTTCATAGAACGAGAATCGAAATTGCGGTGAAAGGGCGAAAACATTTTCGTTTTCCTTTTTCACAGAACAAGAATCGGCTCCCAGACCCGATAACCACCTCCCTTCTTATCGATTCTAAATTCTCGATGTATAGAGCTTTGTAAGACCTATACTGACTTATGGTAGTTTCGCATGGTGGTCAGCAACCAAAAAGGCTACTAAAGACAAAATTACAAAGACAAATTTGTATTCGAGTCACCAGCGACATAAGCTCATCTTCAATAGGCGATTTTGAAGCTATCCTTTATCTGCTTCCGGTAGCCATCTCATGTAATCATTGGCAAAAGTGTCATGAGAATCAGCCAATAAATAGACTGGACATGTTATGAAGATGTTTACCATCAAGTTTAAGTGGTCAAAAAAGCAGAAGAAACTGCTTACGATTTCGTTTCACGTCTAGCTATAACTGGGGCCTTGAGGGGCCACAACAAACTTCCTTGTCACTGTGCACGTCTCCAAAACTCAAGGAACAAATTCTTTGGAAGATTCCTCTCATAAAATCTAAATGAGCTTATCTAGCGGTCTCACGGACAAAATCATGAACTTCATCAAATCCTCAGGATGGTTTGTATGTGGCAGCACAGTTAGTAATCAATTCATTACATTACATTACATTTTGAGCGGTGTCAAGTCGAACGATCTTGGTGGCAAATTAACGTGATCTGGGCGAGAGATAACCATAACTTCACATCTTTCACCCAGAATGTCCATTGTGGGGCCTGCTGTAGCCATACACCAGGAACCACATGTCGTCTACCTCCATTTCGTTCAGTTATGCCAAAATATATTGGTTAGCATCGCCGCTCAAAAGGTACAGACCAATGACGGCCCAACCGCACCAAGAACAAACTTTTTTGTGGATACTGCCAACATTGACCCGTCCTAATTGAAACACCTTTTACATAAAGCCATGTCTAGTTATGCCATTCCTGCAAATCACGTCAGTGTGTCCAGAATGAGCAAACAATCGCTCCGAGGACTTTAAAATGAAAAATGAATTTAATGTGGTTTTCCATTGGGACCACAAGAAATCTTTTTCAGATCTCATGGAACGCGCAATGAGATTGATCTGCTTTTGTAAATGGATTAGTGCGTCAATTGACAACAATATCAGCTGTTCAAATGGCATTCGTTTTTGGCTAAATCACAAATGGATATCGCCCTCAAAAATGTTTTCCTTCTTGTAGATACAAATGAAGTATTATTGGTGGTTTGTAGTCTTCAGATGACGAGGGAGATAATGAAGATAATAATTCCTACGAAATCGTATCCATAGCTATTTATGTATTTTGTTATTTTGGTTTTCACGAAACTTTGCGCATTTGCCTCGAAATGAAACTTCTTAAACTGACGTTAAACAGCTGTACAAAGTATATTGGTATGCGTAAATCTGAAAAAATATCGAGATCTGCGAAAAGTGATCCGAATCGAAAAAAAGATTGATTTTTCGTCCCAATGGAATGCAAAAAGTGATTTAGATCAAAAAAAAGATTGATTTTTTGTCCCAATGGAAAACCACATAAGTGATGCGCTGTCATGGAACTCATTTTTGCGTCATAATTGAGAAAATTTTGCGAAATTGACAAGCCAACAACGGGAGCATCATTTTTAACAAGTCGGTAAAAACGTTAGTGAGTCTGACAGCTGGTTGACTTGATTTGTATCAGTTTTGAATGGCCCCGATCGGGCACATGAACAGCTTTTTCAGTTCATGTCTATAGAGGGGTAGCCGACGAATCTTGTCTAGAATTTTGTGAATGAATACAAACTGACAGTTCGCATATGTGATTGGTGTAGAAAAAGTGGCACTACCGAACCGACCAATCCAGTTTAGGGTACATCTAGTCCACACCAATCCAGTCGACTTAAAAGATAACTAGATTTTTCTATGTGTGAATACGCGGATACCATTGATATGCTTAGTAGAAAACATCGAGTTGTTACTGAAGAGTTTGCTAGCATAACGCCGTTTAAATGGGTTATACCGAACCCGAGAATATGCTGTCAAAAAAAAAAACGACACTCAACTTCGAGGAATCGGGCATAACGTCATAGACAGCTTTAAGTTTAATATAGTAAACAACTTTTTGTACTTTTGCTGAAATTTGTATAACCACATCTCTGAGCTAATAGGTTTGTTTGTCGTGTGCCCTAGTGCGCACTGGGCTAACCCTAATGCGTTCGATATAGCACTGAACTTGCCCTGGTATACTTAAAACCTGTGTTTGACATGACTTCTAGGGCACCTAGGGTGCCTGAACTGACCCCAGTTAATGTCAGAATCAGAATTCAGTGCTGAGTTTCGGTGTCATTTCGGTTGCTGTCATTGATTTTTTGAGACATCGTGATAAAGGTAAATGCAATAAATTTTGTAATCGAAAGTGAATTGTTTGAAAACAACGATGTTTATAAACTAAAATTGTATATTCTAGGAAAATGGAATGAAAAAAAAAATGGAATCAGAGCTGAATAAATTTTCAAACTCATCGTCTATATTGCAAACACTATTTGCATTATGACAAGTACAAGATTGAATTCACTCATTTTTAACAATAAACGGAAAGTGTTATCTTCTTCGTACTTCGTTCACCAAAAGATAAATATTTTTCAATATCAAAAACTGACAGACTTCAGGCCAACATAAGTTGCGTATAGTAGCCGTTGTTGTGCAGTGTTTTTGACAGGTGTACAGATAAGCTGATACTTCTCAATGCTAGCCACGTCAAATAAACCTAATCAGCTAAGAAGGGAATTTGTGTAGTTGACTCATATCGCAAACCAGTAAGCTGTATAGCGACATCGACCTAGTCAAAAAATTTCGCATCAGTCATCTAAAATGGTTTCTATCATATTTTTCCCCCCGAAATCAGTGTTCCTTCGAAAGTAAAGACGTTAATAATTTAATAACATCTGTCCTTGTAAATAAGCTTCGAAATTTACCGATCTACTTATCTGATCAAATGGGATGCATTTTGACATATTGCAATGTTATGAACACAAATAAGGGCGATTTTTTAGCTGGTTTGGTTTTGGCAACACTGGTTTTGACAGCTGACGTGTGTTTAGTACCTTGTGTCACTGTCAAACAGCTTCTGTTTGGTTTGCAATTTAACCATGGATCGTCTTACAAATGAACAACGCTTGCAAATTATTGAATTTTACTATCAAAATTCGTGCTCGGTTCGAAATGTTCATCGCGCGCTGCTTCCATTTTATGATCGGCATTCTCGACCTTCTGAGCAGTCTATTCGGAAGATTGTGACCAAATTTCGAACCAAATTTACTTTGTTGGACATTAAACCACCAACACGTTTACGTACTGTGCGTAGTGAAGAAAATATTGCGGCCGTATCAGCTAGTGTGACAGAAGACCGCGAAATGTCGATTCGGCGCCGTTCCCAGCAGTTAGGCCTTTGTTACAGCACTACGTGGAAAATTTTGCGGAAGGATTTGTGCGTAAAGCCTTTTAAGATACAGCTTGTGCAAGAACTAAAGCCAGCCGACCTACCACAACGCCGAATTTTTGGTGAATGGGCTCTTGGAAAGCTGGCCGAGGATCCGCTTTTTTATCGAAAAATTGTGTTCAGCGATGAGGCTCATTTTTGGTTGAATGGGTACGTAAATAAGCAAAATTGCCGCATTTGGAGTGAAGATCAGCCAGAAGCATTGCAACAGCTACCAATGCATCCCGAAAAAGCCACTGTTTGGTGCGGTTTATGGGCCGGCGGCATTATTGGGCCATATTTCTTCAAAGATGATGCGAATCGCAGCGTTACTGTCAATGGTGAACGCTACCGAGCGATGATAACAAACTTTTTTTTGCCCGAAATGGAAGTTCTTGACTTGCATGATATGTGGTTTCAACAAGACGGTGCCACATGCCACACAGCACGCGAAACAATGGCGCAATTGCGAGGCGAGTTTGGTGAACAGTTAATTTCACGTTTCGGGCCGGTCAATTGGCCGCCTAGATCGTGCGATTTGACACCATTAGATTATTTTTTGTGGGGGTATGTCAAGGCTAATGTGTATAGGGACAAGCCCGTTTCGATTGACGCACTGGAAGCCAACATCCATGCATTCATTCGTGAGATACCGGCCGATATGTGTGAAAGAGTATGCCAAAATTGGACTCAGCGGATGGACTACCTGAGACGCAGCCGCGGTCAACATTTGCATGAAATTATCTTTAAACATTAAATTGCAAGGTTCAAACTATCGATTCAAATAAATATTTCATTCATTTTTTCGAATTTTTTGTGTTTTTTTTTTTAAAAAGTTCTAAACCTCTTAAAAAATCACCCGTTATGTACTAAAATCAAATCACACACATAGAGACATGGTTGCTTCGCCTAACCTCACAAACTCAGTGGTCACAGATTGGGAGAAAAGCACCAATACCCATTTTAGGCTTTTTAATAAAAAAAAAGGGGAAAAAAGGGACTAGCTGAAAAAAAGGGAAAAATAAAAAAATCTCTGTTAAATGTAAAATGTTTTAAAATAAAATTAAAACGTATTTTCATTACGAACAAATTTCAAAGAATGAACTGTTCATATTAAACATCAAAGGAAACAGCCCATTGAACGTCTACGTAGGACTTTTTGTGCGCCTGAATGCATTTGATATTATGTCTAATAGAAAGGGAAATTATTGTGTAATATACATATTTCTATGTGATATGCTTATTTTAAGCTTAACAGTTACAGTTTTAAAGTTTTTCTTATGAAAACAAGTTCAAATTTAACTTAGGGGAGAAAAAGGGCAATTATTGTTTTTGGAAATTTATGGAAAACCAAAGCTTTTCCTGATAAAAAAAAAAGGAAAAACAGTCTTCAAAGTCAGGGAGCACTCAAAAATGGTAAACAATATGTAGGTATATATATATTTATATACTCTAGTTCAATATATTCATCACGAATGTACCTATTTATCTTCCATACTATACCTACACCCGCTTCGTTATATAAATAAAATAGGTCATTGGTTTTTTACGATATAAAGCTTTCTTTCTCGCAAACATTGCACTACGCACGCAGACAAAGGGGAAATTCAAACGGAATCATTACCACTCACTGGCGAAATATTTTAATTTTAGATCACTCCGCAGAGTGGAAACACATACCAATATACACACAAATAGGGGCGCCGCGCCATAGCGCAAAAGATGGCTTTCCTTTCTTTCTCAGTCAGGCAAGTAATTCATTGACCCCCACTACGCATATTGTAGTCGGATATAATAAAAAAAAGCAATTAAAAATATATTATAAATCAACAATGGCTACAGTGATTGTTTAAACAAGAATATTCTTATTTTCGTTGTAAGGAAACACGAGATTATTGACAAGTAAATATGTTTTCAATCGGAAAAACGAAAAACATTCTAATTCGAATATCCGGACAAATATGGATAAACAACAAGTGCCTAGGCAACAGTGCAAAAAGGCACCTGAGCTATGCACACGAGTTTCCATTGATTACCCTGACTACCCTGAACATAAACCGCGTTCGAAACATCTGTCCTCTGATAGCAGTGAGACGGATTGTTGTTGCTGCTGTCAACTAAAAAGCTATAAAAGTACAAACGAACAGTCGCACAGCGACTTCAAGCAGTATTCCGTATTCGCAATAGCGGCACTAGTTTTACCGCCTCGATGACGACATCAATTAAAACAGAGATAGGTGCGATTGTTTTGTCAAGTTGCTTTTGTGACTGCCTCGCAAATGGATGTGAGTCTATTTTTGATTGCGGAACATCCTTCGGCAAAAAAACAAAGGTAAACGTCGTTCTAAAATAAAGAGGAATTTCTTTTCTAAAGAGATACAAGAAACACGCGGCTTTGTTTGCAGATATTTCCTAATCAAGGTGCTAAATATTCAGCTTTTTATCAATTAAACCAGTTGGCAGAATGGGCTATGATCTAACCGAGGTAGGGTTGACGCATTTCTCGTAGTAGATGACAGCACATCAGCCGTGTAAGACACACATTCCCGATACACCTCCCACGGGGATGACTGTCATAAATTTGTAAACACAAAGCATCGGACACGAACACGAACACTCATCCGTGACAAAAGGAAAAGAGGCTGCTCAACTAACTTGTTGAATGTAAAAATAATGTTGGTGCGAAAGCATTGCTCCCAATAAAAGTAAGACGTTCACTGCGTGTGCAAGGTTCAAAGCCGCCCGCACCATCACCAGAGCACATAGTTGATGGCGTATAGCGGTATAGCCGATTCAAGGCGAAACATTAAGCCAACTAAGTGCAATCAAGTGGCTTATCAAAAATTTCTAGCCATTATCGATGATGTCAATAACAAAGTTAATAATACACATGGGCAATCTTTTGTCTTGAACTGGTGCATGCACTTTTCTGCGTCCACCCCATCAGTAAAGAGTAAAATGCCTAGAGACGGCAGTATCTGTAACGAAAATGTGAGATTGCAGCAAATGGCGTCATTGAGCCGTGCACCACACTAGGCTGAAGGCCGACGAGTATGCGAATTATGCTTTTGTGAGGGTATCTGTTTCAGTAGTGGACAAGCGCATATGTTTACCATTCGTTGATAATTATTATCCCTACTGTACTAGATTCTCTGAATATTTTTGTTACTTCTGCGCTTAAAAATAATTAAATTTCGAGAAATTTTATGTAATGAGCAGGTGATAAAAGACCTGAAATGCTTGTCGCTTCGGCGATGAATGATTTATCCCGATTAGCGCACAGAGGCATGGGTTTCCTCAAAAAGTCATACGAAATTCTGGCTGCAATGATCTTTAAACGCCTAAAACTGATTGTCAGCAACCGAAAAAGTTCAGCATTGACCAAATTACACTGCAGCATATATTCGAAACGACTTAGGAGTTGCAAATTAACAACCACCACCTATTCCTCGATTTTGAGGCTGGCTTCAGTTCAAGACAGACAAGCGATTGTCAAAACATATGTTGTCTGCAAGAAGGGACATTCATTACAAGAAACTATGAGGATCCGCGACAAGTGAAGGCCAGAGTGCTATCTAGGCCGGACATGCTAGTGGGCGCATTGCTATCTTTGCTTGCGACTGTTTGTCTTTATTTGCAATCCTACATCCCGTATAGAGAATCGGGGGCAGTTTATCCTCGGATAGTGAAAGGATGACCGAAACAGTCTTCCCCTCGCCTGTAATACTCAGACAACTCCTTGAAGAGAGGAGACTGGAGATAACTATTGGACGATAGTCTTCGGATATACGTCGGGTAACCGAAACAGTGTGCCCTTCGCTTATAATCCTTTGACATCTCGTCATAATGACGTAAATCGTATTCGCCATCGGTGATTAGTAGATCGACCCTTTCGTTGTGTACCTTGCTTAGGGTTAGATAAGGCTGGTAAAGGAGGAAGTGACCGGTCGACAGTATGCCTTCGGATTGGCGGGTGGTGACCGTATCGGTTAGACCCTCGCCTGTGTCCTCTGGCAACCTATCAAATAGGGCGGATGTAGCAAAAAGCGTAGTAGTAAGGGCGATTGCAGCAATCAGCCTACTACGCATATTGCGGGGTGTTACAACTTGGTCAAAAGGTGAGTTTGACCGAGTGACGGTTAGTTTCGGATATACGAAGGGTATGATCGAGTCACTGAGGTCATCGAAGAAGTAGTCTCCTAAGTTGGTTTTGCGCAAATTTGCAAGAGCTGGACAGTTACAAAGAAGATGAAGAACGGTTTCTTCCTCCTCCTCATCCATGCAGTTCCGCAAAAGTTATTGTAACCTACGAGCGTGCCTACCTATCAAACAGTGTCCTGTTAATGCCACCACTACGGAGCTGATGTTGTTTCTACCTATAGAGAGAGGTCTCTAAATCCTTTAAGCATCTAGTTTTGGCCAGATTTGCTTGGATATGACGCAGGTATTTATGCTATTCCACATATTGTTTGCGATCTTTATTGCCTCTTTGAATAGGAGGAATTTTATAGATTGCAATATTGCATAGGAGCGTACGGTTTACTGTTGATAGATGATTGAAGGCCGCTTCCTTGTCTGGCTAGTTCATCCGCTTTGCAGTTGCCCGGAATGTCGCTGTGACCTGGAACCCAGCACAGGGTTACCGAACATCTGTCCGCAATCTCGTTGAGAGATTCCCGGCATTATTTTACCAACTCTGATCTTGTTGTTGGTGTATTCAGGCACTTTGGAACTATGTTTTCAATAATTCCCAACGCTGTTCACGTGTAAAGCTACTCATTTCGTTCCGCGGAGGTATAATACAGACTTTCTGTCAAGATTTCGAGCGGGAAACAGCTGTCAGTGTAAAACAAACTATGATTTAAAAATAAACCACTAGATGGCACACGAGTAATATAGGTGTAATGGGCTATAATTGAGCACAATAGTCAAAAGAACTTTCAGCAATAACTGATATAATTAATTAGATGTCAAATTCAACAGCGCTTAAGAGGAGTGATGACTGCATTTGAAACAAAATCAAATAGAATCTCCGCAAAACGTTAGAAAACCCATTAATCAATTAAAATTGCGGTATATAATTTAAAGCATGTGACCAGACTTAATTAACAACTCTCTTAGCTTAGCGCCACCGTAAAAAAAAATCAGAAAAGTAACTGTGAGTACACACGGACACGGTTCCAATTAACAGCGAATAACATGTACCCCAAGGCCAAAGGAAATGCATGTTTGCACATAAGATAATCTTTAGATCAACGTAAACAAATTCACGTTCGTTTATTTGTGGCTATGACTTGATAGTAAATTTTAGTTAAAAAGATTACAACCGCAAATATGAATTAAAGACTGATCCCATTTTACCTACTGACATGAATTTCGTTAATAAGATAAATAGAACGAACAACTATTTGCAAAAGTTCTGTCAATTTGTTAATTGATTGCCTCTATGCGAATGAAATTGTCCAACCTTAGAGAAGTGGGCTTTAGTGCAAAATACGTACACAAACGAATGGGTGCACTATTAAGTTAGGCACTCCACGTCCAGTTCTAGTAAGTCGATTGTATTTGAGTTTCTTTTTCTAGAAACTCGTTCAGTTTATTTTCTTTTTCTCCGTACTTTCCGGAGTAGAAAATGAGAAACATAGAATGCACCGCGATATCTTTGAAAATCGGGACGGGTCGCCCCAAAATAAGAAAGAGAATTTATACATTTTTAGCCCAATTCAAGTTGGGATAAATTCGAAAGAAGAAATTTTAGTTGATTAGATCTCCAAGTTCTTCATAGTCTTCCAAGCAGCTTTGCAAATTTAGGATTCCATTCAGTTGGCTGTATGTTTTTACTCATTTACGGTGCCTTATCTCACTTCCGTAAATTTAAAGTCGAGACCAAAATTTGTTATAAGTACTACGGCGCAATATAAAAACGAGTGAATGCATTCAGATGCACAAAAAGTCTTACGTAGACGTTCGATGGGCTGTTTTCTTTCATCTTTAATATGAAGATAAAATTTTTCGGAATTAAAATACGTTCTAATTTTATTTTTAAACATTTTACGTTCCACAGAGGTTTTTTATTTTGCCCGTTTTTTTTAAGCTTGCCCTGCTATTGCCCTTTTTCATTCAAAAAGCCGCAAAAATTGTTAAAATTCCCCTCAATCTGGGACCACTGAAAGGGACAATCTTCTCCATGTAATTTTTTATGCAGTGTCGCTTTTTCCTCTTCTCGAATGCTTGTGCATAGCCCAATCAGCCCAAACTCTTCCACATACTCAAATACATCAAAAATATTAACCGAACATCTTTCCGGATCACTTACATCGCTATGTACATGAAATCAAATATTTTTGTTTGTAAGTAAGTAAATTCTTCGAGTTTATCACGACTTTTAAATGTTTTAATTACGTACTATGTCATTTTTCATCGACTACTACACGACTTTTTTCGAAAAACGCTATTTACACCGAGCCGAAAACCTGGCTTTCACGAAAACTTCATCGAAAACAGATGTTTTCCCATACATATTTCAGTTTTCAAAACGAGTCGTTTAAAGTCGTTACCACGAAAACTATTTCCAACCGTTTGTTTGTTAAAACAAACACACCTTTTGCAACATTCAGCAGAGCAGCTGACCGAACAAATGTCAGAACTCACAACTAAAATTATTTTTCACGCTTAATTGATGGGCTAATATTATTTTTAAATGCTCTGAATTAATTTTATTTGTTAATTAATGCGATCGAAATTTGTAAACAAAATAGTTTACACAGAAGTTTCACGACTAGTGTCGCACAGCTGATTGGAAAGTCAAAGGAAAACTATACTCTGTCCAGTACAGGCCTTATGGAGGAGCTTTTTTTCTACCAGTGGTGCCTGTAGCTACTCTCACGGTACTCAAACACAAGATTTGCCACTGAAATAAAAACGAAACCACTGGCATTCCAAAGAATTTGTTGTTGTAATTCTCCTGAAATTCGCATACATCCCACCACAACCAGTCTGCCACACAGCCGCGGGCAGAATGAGCACGATCGTCTTGTGTTCGCTTGCTATTGCTATAGCATCAACCAAAATAAGCAATGTAGTGTGTGTGACTGAAGCAAATCAGAAGAGTGTTACCGTATGTCAAAGAAAGCATATCATTAAGGGGTTTCCTTTGAATTTTGTCAAAGAACTTTCGGTTTTGGTGCTTTTTGGAGCTTTTGAGAGCGGCATATTATGTGGGAGTGGGGTGCTGTCATTCGGTTTTAGTTTGTTTGTATTTCTGAAAGATCCAATAATATTCAGTTAAAACATATTTTTTAATGTTGTCTTTTAGAAATAAGGTTTATTCGTGAGGTGTTTTAATGAATACATTTCATTAACGCAACAAGTGATTGTGCGTTGTAGAGATATTGGGATAAATTAATATTGATTACTAGGGCAACTCAACCGGAGTCATGCAAAATCATGGTATTTTTTGGGATAAAATTTGATTAAATATTTTTATATAGAAAACTAAGTACAAATTTTCAGTCTTATTCGTTAGGGCGTATTTCTGCAATGTTTTGATAGGTATAAATTCATATTTCACTTTGTAGAGCATATTTTTCACACTGAAATATCAAAATGATGAAGCAGGTAAGCCTATACTGTTTATTTTCGGTCGTTGGGTTTTGCCACATCCGGTCACTCCTCTCCCGTAAAGCAAATGCATTGAAAGGTTTTTATGATCCTTTTTTTGCTACTGTTTCCGCGAAGTTCTGCATTGACGGGTAATAATTTGTTAATAAATATGTAATCTAGGTATATATGTCTATATTAAAAAATGTATTTAGAGCTGCACAAGTGCAGTCCTTTTACCATCTATTTAGGTATATGACATTGTGTCGTGGTTATATAATTTTGTATTCTAATTGCCTGTTTTTGTATATAAGGCGGAAACAATGGTTGTTATCTCAATCGCAGATAGCAAGTGGTTAACTTTATTGTGCATATGAATAAACAGAAACATGGCTACAAAGTCTTCGAAGGATCTAAGTGTAAAAAAGAAACAACAAATTGTTGATGCAACTGAAAAATTCTATGGCCTTTTTAAAAGTAAATCGTAAGCCGTAGGAAATGCGGCTACTGTTTTTTCTGTTACGGAACAAACTGTATACAGGCTTTTAAGGGAAAAAGCAATCAAAGGCCACAATTCACCACCAAAGAAGAAAAATAATTCCGGTATCAAGAGCAAGGTGGATGATTTGGACAAATGTGCGATTAGGCGGATAGTCCATCAGTTTTTTATGGATAATGGCTAGACAAGATATTATTGGAAGTACAAAAAAGTGAAAATATAACAAAACTAGCTCAACTTTGCATATAATATTGCAAAAAGATCTCGGACTTAAATTCGTCAAAAGTCAGCGAAAGAATTTGTTGTTGGAAAGAAGTGACATTATTTCTTGGAGACGAAGATATCTACGCCAAGTAAAAAAAAATTAGAGAAGAGAAAAGAAAGATTTATTTTACTGATGATACCTGGCTAAATTGGAAGATGGTAACCCTAACAGTATTGCTCTCTGAGTTATGGCGAATTATCTTACACACTATGGCAGCCCTGTGAGAGCTTTAAAAAGGGACCGATTTATGTAAGTCATTGCAACCAGACTGAGAGACAAGCATCCTATCTTCCCTGTACTGACAATTTTTCTTGGACAGAGTATAGTTATTGTTCGGTTTGAATGCAAGTTTCTGGGAGAGAATTTATCCACTCCACTGCCATTTTGGCCATCTTTTCATTCTTACTACAAACGTATTGGAACCCAATAAGTAGGAATCATAGAAAAAGGAAAGAGCTGTTACTGATTAGATTAGCTAAACTGCAAAATCACACTGAATCAACATCCAATAAGAAAATATTTTTTGAACAGGTGTCGGCAATAACAACATAACAAACACGGCAACTGGGGACATACATACATATTTGCACAACTAACTGCTGTATCAGAATGAAATTCAAAAACTAGAACCTACTGTGTAATTTGGGGTTCATTCATCGATTTCGCAATCGCGATAAATAATACATTAACCAAATTTAAACTTTTGACGAACGTCGTGTTGTAAGTTTCTAGTTTTATGAAAGTGTACATAATAAAGCAATTCCTTTCTGATTTGTTCTTAAGATTCAAACGTATTGTAGCACGCCTTGAGTACAGGTACATTCATTTCCTGCATGCGAATATTCGATATGACCTTGAGCGCGAATTAGAAACAAGCAAAAGGTTCAAAGTATTGTCTCTGGTTCAAAGCTGTGTGGTTCGCGGTTCGCCCACAAAAAAGATGATTGTTACGTTTCAAGCTAAGCAGTCTCAGTGCATTCTTTAAACGATCAGTCCCTTAGCATTGCCCTGAAAGCAATTTGATTGCCACGTTGTACTTAAGCCCCACTATCAAGAGGAAGCGCAAGGAAAAAACCGACTAGTACAAGAATCTTAGAAATGGTCAATTTGCATGGACGAATTGAACATAAAAGCGTTTGAGGAACATGTTGGAAGAATGCTGTTTTCACCTGAAACAGAAAAACAGGACATACGGAAAACTGAATTTGGTCCGATATATTCATCTTAACTAGAGTTGCAATGACATCTTTAGGTCCTTTGGTCTAGCTTAATACATAATAACTAACAGATTGTCCCAAACAAGTATGATTTGATTTTGTGATTGAGAAGAGCTGTCAAATCATTTAGCATTTAACAAATTAAATGTTAAGTGCACTTGAATTCTTATCAAAGCATAAATACCTATTTGGTGTAGGTAATACGTTTCGTAAGGAATACAACAATAATGGAAAAAGAAACTCACCTGCTTCTGAAAGATATTCAAACACAAAGTAGTTCTTGGCTTCCTTGCGAAAGAACTCGATGAAATCCTGTGCCATTATGGTCCCAGCTTGGTACTTCAGACGCCACTCCTTCAGGGGAGTCTCTGGCACCTCCTTAGGACGGGACTCGTCCTCGAACTCAATTTCAAACATGTTGCTCCCTTTGTTTTTGGTATTAATAGAAGGTTCGTAGTTTCAATATTATGCTCCTCAAATTCGTAATCTTGTTATTGTTTGTAATTTCAAACGAATTTCACTTTTGGCAGTCAAATTAAGAAATAATGAATTAGGTATGTATATTTTCTGATTCCTCTTTCTTTGTTTTTTTTTTTATCTAAGTGTTATTACATTTAATATTAATCTACGAAAGATATACAAAAGGAGAATTACTAGGTTTCGCTTTTATTTGACCAACAGAAATCACCCTGAAGTGCTAACAATTTTAATGGAAAAAAAAAAAAAAAAAAAAAAAAAAATCCATGTAGACACGAAGGGGACTGTGCAAATAATTAGTAAAAAAGATTTGTTCAAGAAAAACACCTAAAAACAAACACAAATTTTGTTATTATCGGTTAAAAATCAATCAAAATATCCCACCAACGAGATGAGAAACCAAAAAATAAAAAAAAAGAGTAGGTGATGAGTTGGTAATGAAACTATATATATGTCTATTTTTTTTTTTTTAGTTCTCCTTTCCGTACGTCTTCGATTTAGCTTTGTTTTTCACTTTTCTGCGTCGTGGATTTTGGGTATACAATTTGGTATCTTTGGAATTTTTTTCATATCAGCTCTGCATTTCGCAGCACTTTCACTTATATCATAAGGAATTGGGGAAAAAAGTACGATTTTTTTTTTTTTTTGCTTCAAGATGAACAAATACTACAGCCGATTTATTGGATATTGCACTGGAAATTTACTTCAGGTGTGGGGCCGAGCACGTTAAATATACTCGGCAAATTATTATTGTTTTTACAGCGTGATACGATGTGCTTTTTCCGTTAAAAAAAATTAAAATAAAATCGAGCACAAAAAAAATTAGTGTAGATCGCAATTTATGGTATTTTTATCTCCCTCGAACATCGTTTGCTATTTCGCTAGACTGCATTCAGAGCCAAGGTTCAGGTAGAGAAAGAAATGTCAAACTGGTCTATCTGACGAAGGCGTATACACTGAACTGTAGTCATGAGACAGCTGTTTACGCCAAGGTTCGTGATTGAGTGTGTTCGCAAATGCTGTTGGATTGGACGACCAAAATAAAGCGGCGATTCAAAGATTTCCTGGTGGAATTCTAAAACTTACGTTAGTCCGGTTTTTTTTTATTGGACTCTCCGGTTTTTTCCACTTCGGTCCATGCAATTAACAACGATTTCAACCGCTTAACCGACAAAAATATCAAATTCTGGAAATTGGTTCATTTTTGTTTGTTTTTGTTGTAGGACTCAAAACAAACATCCTATCTCAGCGAAACTAATGTCACCTCCTCCCAGTCAGTCCGACATTATGGAAGCGTTTGATTAAGTGCTAGTCAGATATCTCTGTTTTGCTTCTTTTTTTCTTTTCTTTTTTTGAGAAATCTCGTGAATCAATCCTTAGGGCCCGATTCTGTGTAAAATTTTCGGGTTCGCTGGTAAATCCTTATCTCTAGGTAGTACTACAAAACGTTGATGAAACAAGTGCCATGGCCATCTATTTAGTATGTGCCGACAATTGATATGGAATAAAAGTGTGTAATTTAGAGATACCGATAATTATATATATCATATATGTATCAACTTGAAGAAAACGTTGCCGCAACGGACGCGATGGATTCTATGGGTTGGGCCGAGAGCGAATCTGAAGAAGCCCAATCGAACACCACATAAAACTATTAAATGAAAGTCATTTGTTGGTTGGTTGAAAATTATGGGCGACAGAGCGACACATACACTTTTTAACACTTTGTTTTATATATAGAGAGAAAAAGCGAATAAATTGATTTGATTAAATTTGCAAACTTTCTAAATGAGCATTTTAGCATTTGCCACCCCATAACCCCGGAAAATCGGCCGAAGTTGGGGACCAGTATTGGGGACGTTCGGATTCATAGTTTAGTAAGTTGACAGGCTGTCTGAATAGATGTATTTCACTTTTGATTGGCGCAGAGTGGTCACGTGATTAGTTTTTGCAGTTGACGTTTATGGATTATGGAGGGGAAGCCGACAAATCTAGTCAAGAAAATCCTGCCTGCATACTCAGTTGACATTTCGAAGAGTCAGATTTAAAATAAACAGAGTGGCCGTGTGATAAAATATTAAGTGGAAAGATGCAGAGCGAAGTTAAGAAAAAGGCGAACCACTTGCCACGAGTTATAAATCCAGAAGAAGGTATTTTATTTGACGTTTAAATAGTTCTGTTCGAATGATACATAGTTCAGTTCTGTTTAACATAATTAAAATACCTTAAGGGTTTGTTCAAAAGTTAATTTACTTATACATTCTACTTTAATACTTTTAACACTTTCCCTGAATGAATTAAATAAATTACGTTAACTCAGGGAATAAGTTATACAAATTCATATTTCAATGATAGAATAAATGTTTAAGTTACCCAGATAAACCTAGTCGGTTTGAATCCAAAGAATGCTTCACGCTTGGCAACCCTTTCGTAAGAATGTCTGCTATCATCTCTGTTGTAGGAATATTAACCAGTTTAATGACGCCATCTTGAATCTTCTCATGGATGAATTTGGATTTGGTTTCCACATGCTTTGTTCGAGCTGAGTATGCGTTGTTGGTTGCAAAATTAATTGCACTTTTGTTGTCGCAGTGCAACAACATTCCTTTTGAACAATTTGAGAAAAGCTCTTTCTCAAGACGCTGCAACCAGATTGATTCTTGAATCGCAGCTACCATCGCCATGAACTCGGATTCAGTGGTTGACAATGCAACAGTTGGTTGCCGTTTCGATGACCAAGATATGGCTGCACCTTGCATGGTGAAAACATAGCCTGTTGTTGACTTCCGCTGATCTACATCACTTGCCCAGTCCGCATCGCAAAAACCTTCAATAGCAGTAGGGTCTTTCGTGTAAATCAGTTTTTTGTTGATAGTTCCCTTTAGGTAACGGAGAACTCGTTTTAAAGCTGCCCAATGAGCTTTCCCTGGATTAGTGCTGTACCTGCTGAGTAAATTCACTGCAAAGCTGATGTCCGGTCTGGTTGTTTGTGCTGCAAAAAGAAGGCTTCCAATCACCTCCATGTATGGTACTTTTGACATCTGCTCCTTTTCAGTTTGTGTTGTTGGACACATCTTCTGTGAGATCTTCTGATTTAGATCCAAAGGTGTTGACACGGAGTTGCAGTCAGACATCCCAAAACGTTTTAGTACTTCGAGAATGTATTGTGACTGATCGAGGGCAATTGTCCCAGCTGATTTATTTCGGGTGATGCGTATTCCCAGCACAGATGAGACATCACCTAAATCTTTCATTTGAAAATTGCTCTTAAGTTCTTCTTTCAAAAGAGCTTCTTGGGATTCGTCGTTGGAAATGATTAGAACGTCATCTACGTACACAGCGACGAATGTCATCTTGTTGTTGTTGACCGTGAAATAAATACATTGGTCAGCTTCAGATCGCTTGAGGCCAGCCTTCAATAAAACGTTGTTTAACTTCTTGTTCCATACTCGACTCGCCTGCTTCAAGCCATACAAAGATTTCCACAATTTGCAAACCTTCTTTGAACCGTCGTTGAATTGCTCAGGTTGCACCATGTAGATGTCTTCTTCAATCTCGCCGTTGAGGAACGCTGTAACAGCATCCATTTGACGAATATTCAAATTGTATTTAGCCGCCAGTGCCAGCAAAAAACGTATTGACGTGTACCTAGCTACGGGCGAAAAGGTTTCTTGATAATCAATACCTTCTTTTTGGGAACATCCCTTAACGACCAGCCGTGTTTTATACTTCAAAACCTCACCAGAAGCACTTCGCTTAGTTTTGAAAACCCACTTGCATTTAAGTGGAATTTTGTCTATTGGTGGCTCAACTAAGGCCCAAGTGTTATTGAGTTGGAGGGATTCGAACTCATCTTCCATCGCTTTTTGCCACTTATTTGCATGTGGACTTGATAGTGCCTCTTTCACTGTAACAGGATCATTATGTTGTTATATAACATTAAAACTTGCCTGGTTTTCAAGATTTCTCTTCGAAATTCGTTCAGATCTACGAATTTCCAATGGATCATTGGCCGCACGAACTACTGGAACCTCTTCAGTTGACATTTGATCATCAGCTTCATAGAACTCGTACGCTTCTTCCAGGAACGATTGGTCTTCAGCTTCACGGAACTCGGCAGCATCTTCTTCAGTTTCACCAGTAACTGTTACCTCCGCATCAGGATTGAGCACATCACGGCAGCTATGCTCAGTTTCAGAAACAGTTTCATCAGAATCACCGACACCACCAATGTTCAATTCTTTACTGCTGCTTCCATCAGAATTGACATTTTGAACTGTTGAATAGCTTTCTTCACATTCCTCGTCTGTGGATGAGAAGAAATGATTAGAATTATGTTCACTTCTTTTAGATACCTGTTCAGTTTCAAAGAAAATAACGTTTCTGCTTATGATAATTCGCCGCGCTTCTTTATCATAAAGACGATACGCTTTGGATTCGCTGCTGTATCCAAAGAATATACATTCAGTTGATTTTGGGTCAAGCTTCTGCCGTTTCTCACACGGAATGTGCACCATCGCCTTACATCCAAAAACACGAAGCATGGACAAATCTGGCTTCACTTTTGACCAAAGCTCTTCCGGAGTTTTTGACCTTTCACCTCTACACGGTATGCGATTGAGTAAGTATGCTGCTGTTAACGCAGCTTCAGTCCAAAAACGCTTGTCCAAGTTCGCATCAAACAGCATGCATCTGACTCGTTCGAGAATATTTCGATTTATTCTTTCAGCAACACCATTTTGTTGAGGCGTATAGGGTGCTGTTTTTTGATGCTGTATTCCACAAACCGATAAAAAACGACTAAATTTGTTATTAACATACTCAGACCCATTATCGCTACGCAAAACTTTAATTTTTTTAGAGCATTGATTTTCTACTAGCGCTTTAAATGTCAAAAAAATGTCAAACACCTCAGATTTTTTTTTCATTGGATAGATGAACAGTTTACGACTAAAATCATCTATGAAGGTAACGAAATATCTGTACCCCGAACAAGATTTAACTGGCAGTGGGCCACAAACATCAGAATGGATTAAGTCCAACACACCTTTTGCCCGAGTACCAATAGATTTGAATGGCGCTCGCGTTTGTTTACCCTTGATGCACACTACACATTTTTCGTCCATTTTTTCAGAAAAATCTACACCTTTCACCGAGGATTTTAAATGTTTCAAGTATGCATCACATATATGTGCCATTCGACGATGCCACAGATTTGCTTTTGTTTGCGTATGTAAGGCAATACCATTCGCGACGTTATGTTGTGTCATTTCACAATTTAACCGATACATACTATCCACCAGTTTCGCCGAACCGATTAAGTTATTCTGTTCATCAAAAATTTTACAGATTTCTTTTTCGAAACGAACTGTCTTTTTATTTTTAACAAGCTGACTAACGGAAATAAGATTCGCGCACAGATTTGGAACGTATTGAACATTGTTCACGATAGCGTTTATCTTGTTCTTGTCGTTTACCAGAGTCATACTAATATCACCTACGCACTCAACAGGTAATTTTTCATTATTCGCGACGACTATCTCTTTATTCGTTGGTGTTCTTTGATTTTTTAAAAAAGATTTGCACATGGTCATGTGTGCTGAAGCACCCGAATCAACGAACCAAACATCTTTCGATACCGAACTATTCACCAAGAACGAAGAAAATAATACCGATTCATTTTTATCTGACTTTTTAGACGGACACTGCCTCGCAAAATGACCTAATTCTCCGCAATTGTAGCAACGAAATTTAACACGCGATTTTGCTTTTTGCGGTTTAATTTTTGCTTTTGCTATCATGACACTGTTTGGTGATTTTGTGTCATATTTAACCTGCTGTAAAAGCAACGTTTTAACCGCATCACTAGTAAGTCTATCTGACGAGTTTTCTACAGCCATCACAAGTGCCTTGAAATCATCTGGCAACCCTGCCAACATCAACGATGCTATGATTTCATCATCAATATTGAGACCAGCCTTTTTTACCTTTATCGCCGTCATAACCATTTTATTGATGTAGTCCTCCATAGACTCGCATTCGTTCAATTTTAGCTGCACGAGCTGTTTTAATAAATCCACCTTTCGACATAGCCCGGTGTCTTCAAAGGCATTTGTAAGGCTATCCCACGCACTCTTCGCCGTAGTTGCATCTGCTATATACGAATAATTTTGTGTCTCGAGCAACAAAATTAATTCTGACTTGGCCTTCAAGTCATTGGCCAAAACTGCTGCAGTTGCATCTCTTTGTGGTTCTGCTTCTATGTAACTCCACAGACCCTTTATCACCAAATACGACTTCGCCGCAATCTTCCACACATCAAAATTTTCGCGACCTTTTAACTTTTCTACTTGCGCAACGTTGGATGCCATGACACTTTTTAATCTAACGAAATCGACTTTAAAAAAAGGTCATCAGAAAAGTAAAACACGAAAAAACTTTTTTTAATATTTAACAAAACGGACTTTATATTTATTTGCGCATTCTGGGCACATAACCTGATAAAATATTAAGTGGAAAGATGCAGAGCGAAGTTAAAGGCGAACCACTTGCCACGAGTTATAAATCCAGAAGAAGGTATTTTATTTGACGTTTAAATAGTTCTGTTCGAATGATACATAGTTCAGTTCTGTTTAACATAATTAAAATACCTTAAGGGTTTGTTCAAAAGTTAATTTACTTATACATTCTACTTTAATACTTTTAACACCGTGGCAGAATTCTGAGGTGTCGAAAAAAGGGCCAGTGAGAGAAAAGGATGCCATTTCTAAAGGTACTCTGCAAATTTCGAATTTTCGCACGATATTTAACAACCATTAGTTCGCATAACAGTGTAATATAGTTGTGATAGGCAACCGTGTTACATTTTAAATGTACTTATTTGAAAATATCAATTTTTGAAAAAATTATGAGGGGTCTTTTCCGAATAAAAAGGGCAAATCAAAAAAAAGGCAACGCTGACCGCGAGAATACAAAAACAATTCAACTTGCTCAGTCAACGCGTTCGGATTCCTAGTCACGACCAATCTAGTTGACGTTTTACATAAACTATGAATCCGAACGTCCCCATGTCTCTCGACATTAATTGCTTGTGAAAATTTGACATTTGTACTACAGTGTTGCCAGTTTTTATAAGAGGTATGCATCCAAATTGAGAAATTTTGGAGCTAGGTAGGTAAATGGGTGTTCTTGTGGCAGTTGCCACAGCTTCACTTACACCATCAGTTGGGTCCATTGTGTCCAGTTACGGGAACCATTCAGTGCAGCCCGTTGAGAAATAAGAAGAAACAAGAGAAACTTACCGCTTTTTATATTGTAGCCACATAGATTTAGTATGAACCTTATGGGTTCTTAAGGCTCCGTTGTAAACTGATCCTCTAGTTCTAGTTCATCCTACGAGTTATTAGCTACTGATATGAAGTCTCTTTATCTAATAGAACCTAGGACCACCCAGGTTTATGAATATCAGGAGTACTTTGAGATCAACGTTCTTCAGGCATCGGCTTAGTCCGATCATACATTTAGATCTCTTTTTGCTCACCTCTGGCCACAGTTCTTGAGTGTGCCTGCAGGTAATGAGGTTGTTCCATCGTAGTGTTACATTCAGGCTGGGATTCGAAAAGATAAAACACTATTCTGTTCAACTTTTCTAATAAAATCACTTTATTCACAATTTCTACTTAATCACTTATTTAGTACCACGACAATATCACTTAAATCAATTCTTAAACGTTTCAATCCAATCGCTTTATTCACTGTATTACTTTACACTTATTTATCTCACAACCGATTACTCTTTCGAACTCAACAATCGCTGGTTAAAAAATCAACTGTACATCTCTGTTGTCAACGCGCCCCTTTTATATCCGCGCTGCCACCTATCAGCGAATATTCCAGAAGTAGATATATTCTAGATGTACATTCCAATTCTTCTCTAGATGGTTCTAGAATTAGCCTGACAGATTCCAGTCTCCAATTGGAAGTGGAACTTGGAGGGAAACCGAGTGCCCGATTCACCACAATTCCTAAGTGTCTGATTCACTAAGTGCCTGATTCACCACAGTAGGTTAGTTCTACTCCAGGCTTCAAGTCAATCTTCCTTGCACTTAGCGGAGTTCTTACTGATTTTGGAGCGAAATATATCCAAACTCAAATATGAAGATCAGATTCGCATATTTGTTTGTATTTCATAGGCACACTTATTCTGCAAAATTGATTTTAAAGACGCCAATACTAAATTTAAAAAAAAAAATAACACAAACTTGCTTGTTCCAGAATGTACTTCATGTATCTGTCAAAATAGCGTGCCCATTTAATGGAGCGGCACATTTTCTCCAGCTTAATTTAGACAGATCATTGTGCTCTGGTTGTTGGCGTTTTTATAAGGCGGAGAATGGGAGCAGAGCATGATGAATTTCGGAAGTAAGTTATTTTCAAAGAAAAGCTGTTTTCTGTGACACTATTTAGCTGGAATTTTAGCTAATGTTTGTAGAGAAAAGTTGAAGAGTAGATAAAATTTAGTTAGCTCGAGCGGCTTTACCAAAAAAAAAAAAAACATGTTTTCTGAAAGGGGGCATATATACCCCATACCTGCATACTTGGACAATGTGTTTTCATGTTCATGCATAACTTGTGAGATGAGTTTACTGCTGAGATGCGAGTCTTTTCAAAAACTATTTGAAAATGGAGTTGGCCAATTTGCAATTAACTGTGTATTTACACGAAAATAGTACGTTCACAATTGATTATTATTTTTTTCTATTAGAAATACCTAATGAACCTAAAAATAGCCAAACTTTAATGTAAATATCCTAAATAAGGATAATTCCCAAATGACAATTTTAAGGAGCCGGTGAAAATTTCGAGTAATGTGTAGCAGCTGATGGAACTCTCCACAAATCATGTTCCGCTGCCTTTTCGCAGACATTGCGCTATCCGTTTGGAGATCACCCTGAAAATTTCGTTCCGGAAAAGCTGCGTACTAAGCTTTAAGTAAATGGGCTCGTTCCTTACCCCAGTATTAATAAACGCTGTGTAAAAGTTATCAACTTGTTACTCAGCCTTTATGTCCAATTTTTGTATGCTATCTGACGTTTGCTAACTAACTCACTTGTGCACATTTTTATTAATAAGGGGTTAATAATTATTGACTAGTATCTCGGTTTTGATTGACTGAAATGGGTCATATGAGCAGCTGTTTCATTTGACGTTTAAGGAGGGGTAGCCGACGAATCTAGTCAAGAAATTCGTGACTGAGTACTAAGTTGATAATTCGCATACGTGGCTGACGTAGCAAAAGTGACTTTCCCGAACAATCTAGTATTTGCGTTCAAGTTAAATCTTATCCAGACCAATCTAGTCAACTAAAGATAACTAGAATCTTGATTGTGCCCAATATCGGAGGTAATTATTGGGGTTTAATATTATTCTTTTATTTTCCCCACATTTCGTTCTAGAGGAGGGGATATTCCCCTTTTCCCCTTTCATACATTTTTTTTCCACATTAAGGGGGATTCCCCACGACCTGTCAACACTGACCCTATCTCCATGAAAACAAAACAAATGAAAGCTTTAAGCGTCTATAGTACAAATGCATTGGCAAATGGCCAAGAAAAGCTCATCGTACAAACATATCCAACCACTGGGGCTTGATTATCTCAGAAAGCCTTACGAACGTAAACAAAGGATCCGTCCTCGTACCATGTAACTTATTGTTTCGGTCTTGTTCTGTGATACGACGATAAAAATGTTGTAATTTTTTTTTTTCCAATTGCACTGAAAGTCAACTAAAGGAAGTTCATTGTCAGCAATTAACCGAAAAATTAATCTTTTGTTCCATGCCGAACCCTGTTGAAAAAATTATAACCAGAATCAAGAAATAATAAAAATTTTCTTAAATCGAATAAGAAAAAATCGATAAAACTTTCTTCTGAAATTGGAAAACATTTTCCAAACCCCAAACATCAAACATTTCCCACACACCATGTTAACTGGGATGTAGTACTTTATTGTTCGAAGTTAGTTGTTTTTTTGCTTTGGAATCGTGCCGCCGTTGTCGCCGTTTTGTGTTTATATTTAATTTTCCAACACAGCGCAAGGAACTAACTTAGTTCGGGGTGAAAAAAAAAAAGAAAATAGAAAAATTTTCCGATCAAGGTCAGTGTTTTGTCTGCGATTTATGCGATTGTATACGAAAACGAGTCAAGTGATTTATTGTATCCTTTGTGTTGTCGTTACTTACTTTGCATAAAATTGTATCTGTGTCATTGGTATATCTTTTGTCGCAACGGTAGATAGTGTTGTTGCCGCTGGGATTTAGGGACACCTACTTGATGTTATAATGGAAGGCAATGCCGTTGATGGAGTGCGTATCTCTAATGGTAATTGCTCAACAAAAACAAAAACAACATCACTGGCATCCACACCCTTGGAGTGTAGAGACGAATTAGATGAGGAAATTAAAACCGAATCGTTATCGGCTCCGTCATCGGAATTGAATAACTCAGGGGGAACTGACACACAGAAGCCCAGGTGGCTTTCATCGTTGCATCATCTAATTTTTATCCTAACGTGTGCACTAGCAGCGTTTGTCGTCTTTCGAAATGTGCTAACTTGGTAAATATTTATCTATAAATCCCTAAAGTAGACACCTTTATGTTCGTTATATTTTATTTTAAATTTGTTTCATTTTCTTATGCACCCAGTCTCTTTCTTAAACTGAGGCTAATTACACTAAATTTTGTACCTGTAAGGAGGAACCAACTTTGAAAAAAATGTCGAAAATAAGCACCGTAAAAGGGGAATTTTATTGTGTGAATAAATAATTGACTGTCACTCCTTTAAGCCTTCATTACTTATAAGGCCTCAGATTTCAAACCACTGGCGAGCAGTGAGAAGATTTGGCAATTCATCCTTATGTTCGCTTTGCTATACTTTCTCTCTTTGGTTCATTCAATAAAGTTTCTTCAGCAATACTTGTGTAAAATATGTCTAATCTGTACACCGTTTTTCCTACTCACAGTACAAAAAGTAACCTAAAATAACGTATCTTTGAAAGTTTTTGTAAACTGTGAACTGAAACAAGTGAACTGACGTTTACATGGAACACGTACTATTGATAACTTAAAATTAAAAGAAAATATAATGCAAAGACTTTTCGTAGTTTAAGCAGTTTTACCACTTGCACTTGAAGGAGCAATGTGGATTACAAAGACGTTATATAGAGTCTTCTTAGTTGTCAGAGAAAGACATTTTTCGTCTCAAAAAAGGGATTGTCATGAGTTACTCTTCATTTGATTTTTAATACGATATAACAGCAAAGCCGAGAAAGATAAAATCCGCTGTTCCCTCCTACCTCAAAGTATAAGTTGTCTATTGTGATTTGAGACATTTGACGATATATTTGATTTGTCGATTTTGGGCACCACAAATGGTGTGTGTGGTCGATACTGCCTTTTTGAGGTTGGAATCGTTGGGCCCATTCAAAAATCAAGTTATCTATGTTGAACGGGAACGTCACTTTTCCTACGTCAGCTACATAAGCGAACTGTCAACTTAGTACTCAGTCAAATGAAAAAGCTGTTTATGTGACTGATCTAGGCCAATCAAAACTGAGACACATCAAGTCAGTCAGCTGTCAGACTTATTAAACTAGAAAGTTCAACGTCCCCGTTGTCTTCGAATATAGTTTAGCATTGAATCCCACGAAATTGGGCACATTCATGAATCTAGGTATTTTAAGTCGACTAGATTGGTACACTGCTCGCGCTAAATTTTCGCTCCCATACAAAATTCTCTCCAAAATTAAGCAGAGCTTAATTTAAGCGAACCCATTTATCAGAATATACTTCATGTATCTGTCAAAATTTAGCGTGCCCATTTAATGGGGCGATACATTTTCTCAAGCTAAATTTTGACAGATTGTATGTTCTGTTGTTTTGTTGCAATTTTGTATTGCGGAGAATGGGAGAAGTAAGCAAGGATGTTTTTTTTTAATAAATACCTCGACAAAGAGTACATAGAATCGGAAATAGTTGAAATCAGAGAGTGTTGAATTTTTGAAGTAAATTATTTTGAAAGAACAGTTGTTTTTAGTGACATTTATCCGCGGCGTGCTTTATGTCGAAATTTATCTAGGACTTTAGCTGATGTTTGGAGAGAAAAGTTGGAGAAGAGATTAAATTTAGTTTAGCTCGAGCAGCGTACTAAGCTTGAACGAAAAAACGGGATTGGTCGGAATTTTTCCTATTTTCCTACGTGAGCCACTTATGCAAACTGTCAACTTATTACTCAGTCACGGATTTCTTGACTATAGATTCATCGCCTACCCTTCATAAACCTCAACTGAAACAGCTGTCCATATGACCGATTTCAGCCAATCAAATCCAAGACACATCTAATCAGACAGCTGTCAGCCGTACTAAACTAGATACTTGAGCGTCCCCATTGAAACCCAAGCTAGAGGTGAATTTCTCTTTCAATTGGTCGATGGTTTCTCCTGCAGTATATACTACGAAATAGAATAGCTCCTACCGTCTACAGATCAATATTTTATATGGCTCCTTTGGGCTATTTCGAGAGCTAGATTTTTACGGCCGCTTCTTTAACATAAATACGGTGATTATCTTTTATTCTCTTTTATTCTGTACAATAAAAGCCACCACCCCCACGTCCCACCTCGCAGGGCTAGCAGAAATTGTGAATTTACTTGCCCCAAGACTGAAACAAATGCATCACGGAAATGGATGCAAAGCTCTCCACACTGATATCACAAAAGTCGTCGATGCACCACCATACGCTGCGCATGAGTTTCAAGTTCAAAACCTGTATAGTGCACCTCTCTGTGTAAGCACTCACTGAACGTGTAAAACGAAAGCGAATTGTAAACAAAAGTCTCTTTCGTCCCGTAACAATGCCCCCGCCCCAACCCAAGTTCCAATTCAATCCGCAAACCAACCGATCGTGTACACCGCAAAACAGAGCTCAGTCAGTGTGATCATAACCAACGAATAGGGGAAACATTTTTCATGGTGGCTCCTCCAGAACCTGGTGGGCTGAACATTTATCCAGATTTCGTGCGTAATTTAGGTTTATTGACCCAGAAGTCTTCTTCTGGCCGGTGTTTTTGTGAGGCAGTCACAAATTTTTGTTACTCTTTTATTTTTGCCAACTATTTGACATTTTAGTATCCGCATTTAGTTTGTGTCATCATGAATAAACAAATGATCATTTTTGATTTTCCAATAAGGCACTTGCAAAGCTTCTGGGGAGCATCCGGTGACTTTTGGCAAGCGCAATGGGACAAATTCATCGACATTACTGGTGAGTATATACATATATGTTCCTAAACTTTAACTGACTCTGTATATTTATGTTTGTGTAGCTTCCCCAATTTAAGTTAAATTGTCCACAATCAGATTCAAAGTGGCTGTTGCCACAAATTAAGTAAATGATACACAATCAATCGGAACACAAAGAATTTTGAATTGTGCGCGGGGGTGACGTCTATCACGGTCATAGATGACACATGACACACAACACACTTGGTGGAAATTGTTTTATTTGTTTATTTTGTTTTGTTTAGCTTGCGTATTTGTTAGGGAAAGTGCATTCGCGAATCGCTAAAAGGGTATAGTCGACGTCGTAGTGTAGCTGCGAAATAAACTGATTTCATTAAAGTCTGCTGTATGCGTATGTAACAGAACAGTGTTAGTTACGGCATGCCGGAGTTTAAGAAAATGTATATGTTTTCTATTAGCAAGTGATTTGCGTAATAACAAAACAAATCGAAAATGTTAAAGTGATAGTAGTTGTAGTAGTAGTGGAAGTAGTCATTTATTTACGCTTTTACAATATTCATCTTGTACTGAGGTTTAACCGATACATTCTGTTTCGTTCTTTGTGGGATTCAGGGGCTGGTTTACTTACTTCGAGGCTTTAACGATCATAATAATGTTTGTGAGAGCACAGTTAAAAATGCATATGCCTGGACATTTCTTAATAATTTTAGTATTCAATTATTCTTTATATGACAATACAAAATTTGAGTTTTTGTCAATTTACATAGAGGAGCAAGTGCATAATTTGTTTTTTGTCGCAGTTAGTTATTTTTAATGATCACTAACCACCGAGAGGGATAGCGCAAGTTATCTCAGATCGTGGTGAATTGTTTTTAAGCAAACTCACACAGCTGAAGCTATGTGGATGTTGCTGAAGTATTCATCGTTCGTCTTGATTACAGAGTGCTCATGCACACCTATTTAACAAAGTGGGTGTGCAAATCAAAGTTGAATTATTCTTCTTTATGACCCGCATGAATTGATTGCCCTTTGGTGTAACGAGTTTTATTATTATTTGCACTAGGTACTAGATAAATTGACTATGCAAATAAAGTTAACGACGTAAAAACCTAAAAACTAGCAACCTAAAAATAAAAATAAAAACTTATCATTTATAATTTTACACCTGCTGGACAGTAGTTATAAAACGCATTTGCTAATCTATATGACATGCGATTAGTGTCATAATTTATGATGCGATTTGTTCATTAGCGATTAGCTGGGGTTAGTTAGGTGGGAAAAGATTGATGTCGCTATAATATTCATGCGCCATAGATGACAAGGAATAAATGCACGATTTCCAGTAACTCAAATTTGACAACTTGGATAGATTTTCGTTTGTACAAATAGGATACACTTGCATTTTCGGCAAAATTGTTGCAAGAAGCTATAGACCTAATTATGTCGTATAGAGGGTTTCGGTTGTTTACCCGTCAATCGACATCCCACTGGTTGGTCTTGTGCTCAAACATTATGTCAACTTAAATGGAGCGTGCGTGACCATTAATGGGTTAGTAAGGTAAATTTCAAGAGTTTGCAGAATTGAAGTACATTTCTGACATATTGCTGAAGCCCATATAACAAAATTTTCGATGACACTCAAGCGAGTCTTTTGAGAATATTTTTCTCGTCGCTGTACCTATGCATACCTAAGTCAAATTTGCTTAATTAAGAAGCTATCAAGCCGAAATGGCATAAAAATTTGGATGGTTTTTCAGCGTGCTCAATGACTACTAACCAAACGTTTAGTACAAGTAAACTTTAGACCAACTCGCAACTCGTAAACCATTCATGAAACTGCCGGTGTCCTAAACAGTTTGGGGGCGTATACGTAACAAAATTTAACCTTTATGTACATTTTATGTATTCAAAAGCAAGTAACACCTCACACAACTTTCAATATGTTCGACAGGTGAAGAACCGTTATTTCTGTGGGTAGTCGGTACAACAGCTTTTACAATGTTCGTATACTGGCTCTTTGGAGGAGTCTACACATTTCTGGACCTGACGAACCGACCGAGATTTCTGAGAAAATACAAAATTCAACCCGGCACAAATGAGCCCGTCGATACGCATCGACTAATGAAGGTTAGAAATAAAACTGTGTATTCTTTCTTTTATTTTTGCTAAACATTTGTTTCAACTTTCAGGTAATTACAAGGGTAATCGCAAACCAAATTTTCGTTGGCATCCCCATTGCCTTTGTGAGCTATAAACTGATGCAATTCCGTGGCTTAACATCGATCCGGGAGCTACCAACTTTTCATTGGGTCTGTTTTGAGCTTACGATGTGCATTCTGATGGAAGAAATCGGCTTTTACTACTCACACCGGCTGCTGCACAGTAAACATATCTACAAGTTCATTCATAAACAACACCACGAATGGACAGCTCCAATAGCAGTCACAGCAATCTATTGCCACCCGATCGAGCATGTATTTAGTAATCTCTTTCCACCATTTCTGGGAGTGTTCCTCATGGGAAGTCATGTGGCTACCGCTTGGCTGTGGTTTGCTCTGGCCATTCTGTCCACATTGAACGCACACTCTGGATATCATTTACCATTTTTCCCAAGCCCAGAAGCCCATGATTTCCATCATTTAAAGTAAGTTCAAAGAATCGGTACTGATTTTGAGTAGTTAATTCTAATGTATTGGTTACAGGTTCAACAATTGCTTCGGCGTCTTGGGAGTTCTCGATCGACTTCATGGGACTGACTCGATGTTCCGTTCAACGAAGGCCTATGCTAGGCACATTTTGATGCTGAGCTTGGTGCCACCACGCGAGGCATTTCCAGATGAATCAAAATAAAAAAATACTCTTAAGGTCTAATAGTAAATCAAACGGTCTAATAGAAATCAAACGAAAAACCTTTTCTTCAGACCTCCGAAAAGGGGTCACGCGAAGGAAACTGTAGAACCACGAGCATCCAAATAATAAATCCACGCGAAGGCATTCAGTAGATTAGATTTCACCGAGATGAACACTTTGTAATATGTACTATTTGATTCAAGATTTGTTTTCTATTGTTTTGTTCAGCCGAAAGTGCGTGCATGGAATGGATCAATGTGATTTCCAACAAGTCAATGGGCTAGATATTTCTGGTGATGTTCGTAAACACAAATGTGATAGAAATGTTTTAAGTTTTGTATTGTAAAATAATCAATTTAGAGCAGAGTATAGTTTAAGGAAGGATCACTCACATTAACCCATGCATTACAAATGAAAGTTCATTAAACCAAAAAGTAGCCGTGTTTCTTTTTCTTTTCTTTTTTTTTTTGTTATTTAAAGTTTAGTAACGTGTAACAAAGTGTTAGCATTTTGATATAAATTAGACGTTTAAGGGCGGCGTTACAATTCATCACTCGCTATTAATTTGATAATGCGTCTTGTTTATTTGCATTCAGTTACGATAATCGAAACATTCACTGAAACTGTACCCAAGCCAATATGACACTGCATTTTTCTCTCATTTTTATCAATCATGTAGAAAAGTCAGCTTTGTTGTTGTTTCTAAGCTACCACAAATTTTCAAACGAATTTATTTTCAAATAATTATCAAGAAAAAAGCTGAAATGTAAATTGGATTAATAAATTTTTAATACATTTTTTTGTATATGTCTAATAAGGTGGGTGTGTTCACTCCTTTCGGGAATTTTCGTTGCAATTTATCTTCAGTAATGTTTTTGCATTTTACAGTGGATGCTTTAGAAAAAGAAAAACCAACACGGCAACTGATGCAATAGTCATAATTATTACATCTTGTAAAAAAAAATATAAATATATAGATAATAATAAATGTAATACCAAAAACCACATGTTACTATTTCCTTTTTTATTTCATTCTGACCTAACTCAATGGTGTGATACGTTCCCGTACTTTTCGGATGCGCGATCGTAAGCAAAGCTTTGGTGGATTTTTTAACGAAATCTTGCTGCGTATACACCAAGTTTCAGAATAGGGAAATATTCTAAATTGATACTTAGAATTACTATAGATTTGACTTTCTTATAACTCCTTTGCAACTATTTGGATACCCAGGTCATAAAAGCTACAAGCTTTGGATAGCACTTATCTTTCATTTCAGTTCCATTGACATAAGATAACTGGAGTATGATCAGACTATAAATCCTTATTAAATTTAGATTATTTCACAAATTTGTTCTGGCAGACTGCATTTGCTTCACAAACAAACCCACTACAAAAAAACTGCTGCAATATATTATCCATATGACGGCCTGTGGACGAATGTTATGTGGTATTCGATGGGCGCTCTCAGAGCATTTTTTTTTTTGCTCTCAGAGCAATTTTTATGTTCGTTTGGTACAAAAAAAAAGGAATCTTTTCAGATTTCGGAACACTTTTGCGAATCAAGATACTTTCTCAGATTTACCAATGCAAGTGCGTTTGAGTTTGACAACTGGTGGAGGGCGTTTAGGTTTTCGTGAATTTTTTCTACAGCGAAGAAAGGCATTGCATCGGGTGAATCTAGTTTTGTATATTATTTATGTACATCAATCGGAACGCAAAGTTCGTATGTTTTAAAATTAAATTTTACCAGAAAACGGAAAACGCTTTGAAAAGTGTTTATTCGAATCGCACGAATATTATCACAAAAAAGAGCAAGTGACGTTTTTATGTTCGATTAGCAACACGAAATCTGAGAGCGAATCTGAAGAAGCCCAATCGAATACCACATTAGTACGCATTGAGTACCTACATTCAGCAAAGTGGTACAGCAAACAAAATATAGGTACGTGAATTCTAACACCCCGCACTAACTATTGAAATTCTATTTGCGGAACGAAAAACTCGAAACCTAGGTAAGACCAAGCTAGTTGTTTATGTTTATCCATTTGAATAAATATTTGTTGTTACACCCGTAGTTACTTATTTAATTTTATTACTCAAGTGCCTATAAAAAGCCAATTATTGTAAACAAGTTCATGTTAGACTTTGGCTGTCTAATCGGCGTTCATTAGCAAAGAATACGTTTACATGTATGGATTAGCAAAGTCAATCAAAATCCGTTACTAAGAGAACGAGATTATATCGCAAATTGCAAAGATTACTTATCAATGCTGTCGAACGTATATAACAAAAGCAATATTAAATAAGCTAGCAGAACTTTTAAATACAAACTCTACACAGATTCCCTTCTATATTTCCGAAAGCCACTTTTTTCGTTTTCGTTTTCTGTTTTTAGGGTATTTTAAATGTTGAGTTCGCAAAATCATTTCATGCAAACCTTAGGCATTTTAATCTTAAAGTTTACTTTTTGCAAAAACAAATGCGCAAACACGTGAAATGTATTCGTGCGGGTTTCTTGCAAACGACAGCTCTATCTCGATTGATCGTTGTCGGTATGCTTCATCGTGCTGAATTCAGTTGACTTTTAACATAGCACACGATTAGTTGATCATCGATTGTCTCGCGATGGCAAGTCTTGATCCAGTTTTAAATGAACAGTTAAATATTTGGCATAGTGCTGGTCAATTCTTTGATGTGCAGTGGAACCAATTTATCGATACCATTGGTAATAACGAGAGATTGCATGCGCCACTCGCCACCTCTAAGTTATTTTGTTTGTTTATTTTTATTTAGGGGATGAAGACTACAAATGTTGGATCTATGGAGGAGCACTTATATCGTTTGTAACCTACTGGGTCGTTGGCGGTTTATTTATTTATATGGATTTTACACTCAAGCCGAAAGTCCTAAGGAAATATAAGATTCAAGTGGGCACGAATGAACCTCTGGACTGGCCAAAGCTTAGAAACGTAAACAAAATTTAAGTCCGATCAGAAATATGAAGATTTTATTTGTTAATTTTAATAGGCTCTTAAGGTGATTCTGTTTAATCAATTTGCTATTAGCGGTGTGGTGTTTGGCGCTTTTTTTCGATTATTAAAAGCAGCCGGGCTGAGGCCTATAAGGGAACTGCCAACATTTGCATCAATCACCATCGACCTTATTGCATTTGTTTTAATTCAAGAGGTATTCTTTTACTACAGCCATCGAATTTTGCATTACAAGTGGCTGTACAAATGGATCCATAAGACGCATCACGAATGGACACCGCCGGTGGCAGTAACTGCCATCTACTGCAACCCAATCGAACATGCTGTTAGTAATTTGATGCCAATTCTCCTGGGTATATTTGTAATGAGGTCCCATGTAGTAACTGCTTGGATGTGGATATTTCTAGCGACGGTCAATACATTATGTGATCATTCGGGATACCACTTGCCATTCTTGACGAGCTCAGAGTTTCATGATTTTCATCACGCAAAGTATATTGCAAATGGAGAATTATTTTTTCGTGTTCGGCTACAATTTTTTGTTTTTTATTTTACAGATTTAATAACAACTTTGGAGTTCTAGGACTTCTTGATTGGATTCACGGAACTGACACCGCATTTCGTCAAACTCAAGCATTTAAGAGACATAAGTTGCTTGTTGGTCTTAAATCGGCACGCGAAAGATATCCCGACGTGAGAAAGAAAATTAAATAAGTAGGTAACATTTTAGTTAATAGGTAAGGGTGAATTGTTGGTAAAGTTCAAGGTGTTATTAAATGCATTTATTTCGAAAAGTTATAAGAACGTTGTTGACTTAACAATCTTAAAGTTGAGTTGAGGGATAACTACTGATCAAATCGTACTACAAAAAACCAGCCAAGTGCGAGTGCAACTTGCGAAATTTTCTTATCGATGAGGGAACACGCTGTGCTCTTATGAATGAAATGACCGAGAGTCACATTTTGCGATTTTTAGGATCCTTAGGAATTAATAATTCTATTGCGAACATAGATTATTCACTAATGAAACATTCAATTTAGACACTCACGCTAATTCTGAGATTCGATCGAATAGACAATAGAGTATTCCTCGAATTTAAAAGGTTTATGCGAATGAACACCCCACATTCTAAGTTTCGAGGGGAAGGAATTCATTATCGAATGATTTCACTGGATGAATTTGATTTGATTTTCGAAATCAGCTGTTTGAAGTTTTAGCTGTCAGATTGTAAATTGTTGTTGCTGCTGAGGCCCTTTGCAATATCCGGATTTATCTCTATTAGCTCAATCAACATTTCAAATTTCCCGTGGTTCATCCATTTGGACTGCGACCTGTGATTAATACAAATAAATAATTCTTTTTTTTTATAAGAAACAGATGTTGCTTCCAAGTTCATAATATGCGTTTTATATACATTTTGTGATAAAATTAGCAACATTTCATTCAATTTATTAAAAAACAATTCAACTTGCATTTTTACATAGGTACAGCTTTCGTTCAGAAACTTCTGCTCGAATATAATTTGACATTTAATTCAATGCAATCGAAACTGGGATGCGGGAAGAAATGAACAAAAAATGAATCTTTATCGAAATCGAAAGTAGTGGGAGGATTCCGAATCGTGTGTTTTGACATTATACCTCTGTTCATGAATATTTTCCTGCCGTTACACCCTATAAACATGGCGGCCTGCAAATGACATTTTCTGTCAAAACAGCTGATTGCCCATACCCAGTGACAGTCAAAATTAGATAAAAAAGGAAAAAATACACGCAAAAGATTAAAGTTATGTTGTGTTCAAGTTCAATTGAATTATAAAGTCGGCTTTCTTCAGTATTTCATCGAAACTTATCAAAAGGCTTCTTGTTCAAAATGTTTATAAAATACGTGCTAGTGCTTTTGCTAAGCATTTATTTAATACCCTGCTACACCACTATAACCAGCATTTCCAATTCGCAAACAAAAAATCTGAAAAGTGCTGAGTTGGCTGTAGTTCCATTGCAAGATGTGGAGGCGTTTCGAAAAGAAAATAAACTCAATGAAAATGGCGGACGTATTCTGCGGCGTAAAATCGCTCCAACTGACTTAAATCCGGTAGTGAGCACATCCAATAGTACCGAAAATGCAACTATAGCATTGAAGATCGCCACAGAGGGTTCAGGTGTTACAAAACTGACTGTCGTAAAGGATGCCTCTCAAAACGACACCAAAACGAAAACAATAGTTGTAACGGAGGGCGTCCAGGTTATTAACTCAACAAAAACTAGTATAAGTAGTACTACAGCACCTATGGTTGCTAATGTTACTGTAGTAGATATTCACCACTTAAATGGAACAATGGTTAAAGCAAATAATAATACTAAAGAAAGCACATCAGCTTCTCAGTCAGCTCAAAATACTACGAGTACGATATTTAAGCCTGTTACAATTCCATCAACAAAATTAAATGCTTCTTCCACAACGACTACCACATCTAGTACAACCACCACGACAACAACTACGACGACGACAACAACTACGCCAAAGCCAAAAAAGCCAACAATCACATACAGCATAGAAGACATGCCAGACATTGCCAATGTTGTGCCAGAGCATTCGTCCGGCAGTAAGCTTCCAACAGAAGCCAAACCTCTGCCACCAAAGCTAAGTGTCGACGAACCAGAACAGCCTATCGCCCAACCATCACAGGAATTCGATGGCGGACACTTTCGTAATCATCGGGACTACATTATACCGTTTGTTTCGATCATATTTGCAGTGCCAATTCTCATGGGAATGGTTATAGTTGCGTATCGCCGGTTTCGAGATTTCTGGTCGACTCGCCACTATCGCCGAATGGATTTCCTCGTCGATGGCATGTACAATGACTGACAGGGATACGATATTGATGCAACATAATAGTTGGTATTTACAGAGGATGAAGCAGACTGCGGCCAATTTTTTTTTTTTTTTTTTACTGAAGGCAATAACGATTTAGCTACATAAAAACATATTTCTTCCCCTACAAAAACGAAAGAGAAAAACTAGTTCTGTGATTGATTTCTACACTGAGCTGCTCATTAACTCAAGCGTTCTTCCCATTCATTTGCATTTCATCAAATTGACTTTATTCAATGACGATAAAAACCGACACAGAATACGCCAACAAAAAATACAAAAAGTAGTATCAGCTGGAAATATAGGCATCAACAACTAAAAAGAATACCGTGGGTAATTAATAAATTAACCTTTGACAGAGAATCACAAATCATTTGTATTTGACCAGTTATTTCAGCGGGTAAGAATAATTATTTTCGTTTATGTAATATCATTGCAAGATATCAATTAAGTGGACATTAAGTGCTGTTTGCTATACAAACATTAGGTAGTGTTGGTTGGATTTAAACTTCGCATTGGAAATTCAAACATCTCGTGCAAGCAGTGCAGGGAAAATAGCCAAGTTGGTTAAATAATAACAATTTCGATATTTTTAGTTAAAGCAACTTGCTTTCCTCTTATAAGCAATGTCCTTAAAATTATACAAATATCAATTATTATTTTCAAACTTACGGTTTCCACTTATTTTCAGTTGATTCTCCATGGGATATTCATTTTTGCAAGCATTGAACTCGAGACAAAAAGTAAGGTTGAAATTTTATCCACCTGTAAATTAAAAACACATAGATACATTTAAAATACATTTGTATTAAGAATCCAGAAATGAATTTAACTTTTCTAGGTAGTTATATTTATCTTCAATAGGAAAAATCGCCAAAATGAATTCGCTCTGCTAATCGAAATCACTAACTGAGCTTACACGTTGTTATCTTTTACGAATAATATTTCTTGTATGCGCATTTCACCATTGTTATCAGCATTTAATTTAAGAATTCGAACTGAAAGGAAATACAATATAATTTTTCAAAATATGCTTCCCGCAACGAGCAAGGAAGAAGTGCCTTAATATTAAATTAATAAAAACTCCAACAAGAGTTTGGAAAAATGAATACTGTATTCTGGACAAAAAAAAATATAGAAACATGTTTGCCAACACTAAACACACCCAAGAGGGTGATATATATTTATAAGGCTCGTAAAAAGCTCTATTCATAAGAAGTTAGAACGAAAATTGAATTAATACTTGTGTACTAATTATATTTTTCTACTTACCGGTATATTAATTAAATTGATGTAAGTTTAAATTGAGATTTAAACACAGACATCCATAAGCTACCAAATGCATATTAATAGTTGTGATAATAATAATTTCGATTTGTTTGTCTAAGGGCATTTTTTCTGACATTTATTTTGTATTAACCAACGAATTTGAGTACTAATTTTGTTTGTTCTGTAACCTACTAATTTATGTTTTCATATACAACAAAAAATATGTATACATACTTTGTGATTTTAATTGTAAGAATATATGAAGCAATAAAATTGTACTATGTTATGAAATTGATGTTTTATTTAAGGAGAAATGCAATATGAATACCTATATTTGGTGTACGAATGTGGTAACGAAAGACCAAAACTTTTCACTGCCCTCTAGAAGGATCAGCACAGCATCAGTACTTCCTGAAAGTCATCACTTAGCAGCAAACACTCAGCTGATCACTGGAAATGGTAATTGTTGGTTATTTTACAAGTTCTTTGATGAATGTTTAGGGCAATGGGCGATTACATAGAATATAGAAGGAGCAATGCAATCTGAAAATATAAGTATCCAGTCCTTATTTTGGTGCTTGTATTGGTCATCACATCATCATCATATTTGGGTACTAATCGAAAGAATTAGATAGCGAGTACCTACTTTTCCAATTGAAGCAGTCAATCGTCGATGGTTTAATCAGAATTAACTCATATAAACAACTCGGATTCGATGACGTGCTATGTATGATGTCGTCACCATAATGAGTTCTGAGTAACAAAACGCATGAATTGATTTCTGTATCGTAATATAGTTCAACGAAGAGCTTGTCAAAACTGACCAAATATACCCATTTGAAGAACATGGTATACTTTTGACAGCGGATTACAAGTTGAATCTTACCATGCCGAATTTATTTAAAATTACTTCCACGTTCCACGATGGCATAAGCTACTAGAACAACACCAAATAGACTAGACAATGCAGCTACTCCCTCTCCCACAATGTCTACTAATCGTATTTAGTTCGCTATCATCACTTTAATACACAAATTCCTCCCGGCAATATATCATTTAAATGCAAAGTCGTCTTAATTGCAACACCACAGCGACAGCATAACAGAAAAAGCAATTCAAATGACTAATAAGTCAAAAAAGAATAAACAAAAAGAGAATCACAATTTATTTAAAAAAAAAAAAAAAAAAAAAAAAAACAACAAAAAGGTTGTGGTTCGACCATATTGGTCGGGCTGACAGTGGCATTTCACTCCGGTACGCTATCCCACTACTGCTTACCACGGGAACTCTTGGCTGCTGGCTTTCGCCCCTGGCCCGGTTCATCCCTCCTTAGCCAACCTGAATACCTTGGACTCCTCCATGGCACCCATATTGATGGCAAGCTTAGTGCGGACGTTCCGTCAACATGATCTGGCCCACTGCACAGGACTCCCGCCCTCAAGTCGTTCCACAACCTGACCTCCGAGAAGCCGGATTACAGGAGATGCCACCTCCCAGTCGAACACAGTGCTTCGAATTTCGACCACTTTCATACAATACACTTTGTGTGTAAGGTAATAATAATCAAATCGTAATGCATATGGTCCAATCAAGAATAATTATATGTTTACTTTTTAATTATTTATGTATATACATATTACGAATGTATCCAAAATGTTATTACATAAGAGAAAAAAAAAATGTTATTGAAAGAAAAAAAACGAAAAAAGTAACCGATCCTGCCAGGAGTCGAACCTGGAATCTTCTGATCCGTAGTCAGACGCGTTATCCATTGCGCCACAGGACCCACATATAAATTTCGTTCGAATTGCATACATACAGTGTTGTGTTTTAGAAGTTCATGTGATAATGATGGTAATAAATAATAATATTCAGAAATTTGTTGGAAGGTGATTTTACTTATGGGATTTATGCACGCCCATTGCATACTACATTAAAAATTCCATTTATTCTGTTCGTATATGCTATTCGCTTTCACATATTTATGGATTTGAAATCGACTTCGGTTTGAGTTAAATAGGTAGAATGAAAACGCGATGTAATAGCGATTGTTATGATTCCAATTTGAGTAACAAGACGTTGCTTGTAAAGTTAACATAACACCACTGGCACAAGCACAGGCTCTCTTTCTATAGGCGCTTTGAGAGAGGTAGAGCAATAATGTACCTAGGTACTTGCGCTTGAACATAAATGTCGTAGTTAGATTATATAATACTACAATCAAGATAGATTTAAGTGGTGGGCCAAAATTGTATGGGTACATATTGGGAAGGTAAATTAGAATAATTATTAGGCTTTTATTGCAATGACAGCAGTCAGCAGCGGTAATGTTTGGATAACAATCCCCCGTTTGGATAGAATAACATGGCTGCAATACATACAGCATGCTGCATGCTCATGCATCATCTACGATACATCTGGAAATAATAAATTATGTAGGAAGCACCTGTTTTAGACTATAATTATTGTTAAGTTATCGCATGTAGGTCTGCGTGATTGAAGAACAGATGTACCTAGCTAAAT
Source organism: Cheilosia urbana (assembly GCA_946477585.1). Taxonomy (NCBI): domain Eukaryota; kingdom Metazoa; phylum Arthropoda; class Insecta; order Diptera; family Syrphidae; genus Cheilosia; species Cheilosia urbana. Next base: position 7,189,101 of record OX297854.1, on the reverse strand, counting down.
ATAAATAAATTGCACCAGAAACCAGATAACTACCTTTCACATAAAAAGTGATCCAATATTTGTAGCTTGCTGAGATGAGTACGTTTCGTACCTAGTTGCTTATATTCGATGAGGTAGTAGCAAATTATGTTTTGTTTTCTAAATAGCTATGTTTGATGGACAGGACGGCATGATGCAGCAATTATAAATACAAAAACTAGAATCTAGAACTAGACCGGACAATTCTAGACAATTATTCGTTTCAAATATCAAATAAGTTAGGTACATACCTAACTAGCTACCTACCTACATTACCCGCAATCGTAACCGCGCTAAAAGAAAAGTTGGCGTAAACTGTAGCTGTTCGCTTAAATACTATGCCCATACCAAAGATAATGAAATACAGCTTTCCAGTGGAAAGGCGGCTGCCTACAAGCTGTTTTCCAGAACAATGGATGAACCACGCACTTTTGCACATTTCTTTTGAGGAACATGTGAGATGTGAGTTCATGAATTGCACTTTAAAGCATTTTCAGGAGGAATAGATAGACGTAGGTACGAAAAATATCCTTCTCTTTTAATCATTCATCTCTGAGCAATACCTATTTTCAGCTCTACTCGAATTGGACCTACCTACCGTATTATTAATTTGTCTACCCACCCTGTAGATGGAAATAATCAATTAGGCTTAAATTTCCCCTTGGGAAATTTGCTTCTACAACTGTCAAACTAGCTGTCAAAATTCTCAAAACATACGCATACGTCATTTGTTATAAAATTGTAAACTGACGTAATTTTCTAAACAAAAATAAAATAGAAAAGAAATCTCGAAATATCATCAAGTGGTGTGCCTTTGTATACTTTATCTGCATAAGCAATTAAATTCCAGATCAGTTTATTTGTTAATTCTATTCGCCAAATGTCAGCATAGCCAATAGTTAATCCAATAAAAATGTAAGTTTGCTTCTTTCTCCGAGCAAAGATAAAAAAATAACAACATTCACACACACCCAATGTTTATTTGCCTATCTAGCCAAAATTAGATTTGGATTTAGTGGAATTCATTTTTATTGTGTTGCCCTACCAGCAGCAACAATAATTACTTCTAGTCGGCGGCAATCAAAACGGCCCCGCTCCTATGGAAATAGAAAAACATTTAGAAACAATGTCTGTGTAGAGAAAAACAATTTTCCACTAGAGTACACAAAATAGTCCATCGTCGTCGTCGTGATCGACCATCATAGTTAAGCAGCAGGTTGTCAACCGAAAATATAGCGCACATTATATAGAGGTCACCAACGGCGCTACTACAAGTGATCGTGCTCCCCTTTATCTTTGTCGGTCGATGTGTGCTGCTGCCACCACCCGATGATGATACTTATAGAAATAAAGCAACAAATCCAATTGTACTAACACAACTGCCGCTGCCGATCCCAATGCGAATTTAAATTCACCGAAACAGAACGAACAGAGAAGGTCCCCACAAGCTAGATAAATAAACTTAACGCCGAATTAGTTGTGTTTAACCAGTCCACAAAGCACAAACAGTGCCAAATGTGGGAAATTATCATCGGTGGCGGTGGCAACAGAACCAGACGTAGCAGCAACAGGGCAACTGCAGAAACTGAAACAGAAACACATTGTTTTAAATTTTAACCTTTTCAAAGCATTAAATCTCTTTCCGGTTTCCGTTGAACGTGGTGCGCTGCCGTCATACATAGTACTCGTTCGACCTGTTGTCTGCCTACCCGGCTTTCGGTCAGAATTATTCCATGTGTTTTCATTCCAAAGTAAATGTTGCGTTTCACCACACACACTACTTGTTGGTTAAAGAATAAAACGTACGTAACGATAACGAGTCGTGCGAAACTCGCGGCGAAAGAAAGTCCAGTTGACCGGTTGACCCGCTGTGATCGGCAAGCGGTTATAATTAAAAAATAAAAAAATTAAAAATGTATTCACCTGGTAACTATCAAATTTATATCCGAAGTTTGAATGTTTAATGTGGTTCGGTGATGATTATGTTGTTCTTTTATTTATTATAAAAATGAATGCTGTACTGTTTTGAAAACGAATTTTGTACATAGCACATTAAGAACTTGTTATTTTTGTCTTTTGTTATTGTTCTTATTTGCCTCTCCTCATTCTGCCCACACACTGATTTGTTGCAAAAGAATAAAAGTGAGTTTTACCTATTCCCATCTTAAGTGATTGTTGCAGATGCTTAGCTGCTGTGCTGCGGTTCATGTGCTTATTTGAATTTCCGTTTTTTCGTTAATTTTCATTTGTAAAACATTCAACGAACATTTTTTTTTCTAGATCCAGCAAATCTGTTTTAGTTGTGCAACTTTTTTTTTTTATTTTAAATGCCTATGCGTTGACGTAACCCAACTAGATAGTACTACCATATATTGAATCATTGCATTTAGCCTTCAATGCGATTTACGTAGACACATGCTCGTATTCATCTGTTTTATTTGGGCATCCCATAGTCATAGAGAATTGCTTTCCAATGAGGGTCGTCGTTGTCGTCGTCGTACTCAATGTTCATGGTGTTCTATATTTTTTATTGTTTCATTAACATAATTGTGTATATTTAGCTGAACTATGTACTGGCAGTGGCAGCCGGGACGGCTATTGGTGGATGGTTTTCAAGATAACGAATGAAACCCAAATTTTTGTCTATCGTTGTATTTGTTTTTGCACTGGATTAATTATATTAATTTATTATCAGTTTTTACTTGAAAGTAATTTGATAAATGGTATCAATCGAGTGAAAGATATACCGTTTGATATTTTGTTTGCATAACTAGGGCTATTTCTATATAGATCTATTAATTGGATTTATTTTTCAAATATCTACACAAGTTTGTCCATTAATATCAAATATGTAATTGTTATCAGCAACAACAACTGGCGATCTTGGATGTTCGATTGAAAATGGGGGTGATATTCCTAATGACAGCCAGAGAGTTTTGAAAGTTAAACTGTCAGAAATTAAAAAGAGTAACAGCGAGTCCGATTTTAATACAATTTACAGGGGAACTGAACTGCTAAGTAGCACAGACCTAAATCGACCTCTATGCGATCGACGCAAGCCACACCTCCCGTATTATAGATATCCAAACCAGCGCTACTTTCTTGAAGCCAAGGTCTGACGTTGAATATTCCATAAAGTTTTAGGCCAGAAAAATCAAACACACACTCATCAAGTCTTAAAAAAAAAGACATCGATACCCGCCACTTCCCTATCGTTTTTAAGACTTCTGCAATAGCATAAGTGTAAATGGACGGGCTACCCAAACCTATGGGAAGCATTTGTCAGTGATACAAGATAACGATATACAAGGGTAAACTGTCAACGAAAAAGGATTAAATATCCGCGGAAGAGTGCACCCTAGGTGCACACTATTGCCGTGCGACATCAACCAACTAGTTGTCTATAACTGAAGGCACTTACTAGGGACCGAGCTTAATAGAGGGTCATGACCGTAGTCTGCCCGGCGTGTTAGCTCCGTCCAAAGTAAGATAAAGCAACTGGAGACAGTTTCTGCATAGCTCGTGAATCGAAAACTGTATCACATGGAACATTTCGATATGAAACCCCCGGAAATATGTGATAAATTCAGGTCAAGTTGATTACTTTTCAAGGCTCAAACTCACACGAACTCTTTCGCCACGTCTTAAACATTTCTATTGTAGGTTATTGTCATAAATCAGGATACAGATGTACAAATCAAAAACAATTCTCAATCGAGGTGTTGTTGAAGTTTATCAAGTTATTTTGTCGGTTTATTTGTTTGCCTCTACTTCATTATTTGTTTTGCTCGCTAATTTAATTTGCATGCTTCAGTTGGGCTCACAAACGTCTGCAAACAGCCATTGCAATGTAATAAACATATTCTCTTCTAATCATTTCAGTGAGCACACACGACAGCTACCCTGATTATCCTGAATCAGAGATGGATGATCGAGATAGTCTATATTTCGATACGATTTCGTTGGCTGGATCCGAAGCGGCAAACAATCGACGTTCACTCTCCCAATCCCGCATGACGATTTACCACTCAGCAGTTGATTTGGCCTACGACGGTACCCCCAAACGCAATAGTCGCGTCCTAGATAAGAATGGCCTTGGTAAAAACAATCATATAACAAAATTCCGAATACCTAATTAATAAACCAATTCATTTACAGGTAACTATCGTAATATTGCACTGCTGGACAGTGTAACGGGCAACGGCAACGGGACTGGTGCCGATGGGATTCCAGCAGCTCACTTGGATCCAAACAACCTCAGTGGGGCAGTTGCTGTCAACAATGGACATTTCGATGAGGTCTCTAGCCGTCTTATCCCAAGTAGCTCTTGTAATAAAGATAAGAAATTGCCAATTACGTACTCCCAGTGGAAGTTTAGGGTAACGAACTTTACAAGCAGAAGAATTTTTTTTTTTTTTTCAAATTTTTGTTCTCCTTTTCTATCTTCTCCTTCTGCTTTGTTTTTCACTTTTTTAATTTTTGTACAAAATTTGATTCGAAATTTTATTGAGATTTTCGTCCTAACTAGTAATCATTTTTTAGCTTCACACTAAATAATTTGTAGTTCACAATGGGCAATTTTATATGGAAAATTTCGCCATTGTGAGTTCGCAAAATCTAGCCTCGACCCTTAACATGATTACTAGCATCGCGCTATGTTTTTTTTTTATAAATTTGGCATTCATTTGAGCACTCGCTTCTTTTTGGCAGACATTTTTTTTTTTATATAAATTTCTGTGAAGTGTGTTTGTACGCGGTGATTTTGCGATACGCTCTTGAGATGATGATAATTTTCTATACAGTGCACATTTTGATATTTATTTTTTGAATCTATTTATGTGTTTTCTTTTTTATTTGAAAATAATCTTGTTCTTTGGACGGTTATGGCTTGTGGGAACGGGTAATGGCAATTTTTTCTGTTAGTCAGATATTTTTAATTATTTTTTCTAGTAGACATTTTTTTCAGGATTCTTTTTACTAAGTAGTTCGTGATAGAATATTTTCGCTTTTGATGTACCTATACCTACTTGTTGTAGTTGATGCACATTTAGTGGCAGTTGATTGAACGCGGGGCTTTGCGCATTTTCGGTGTTGCTAATGCAGATTGTTTTAATTAATTAATCGATGTTGTGCGGTACTTTTTTATGAATTCCATATATTTAAAACATTTTAGATTCATTTTCTGCGCAGTTCTATATAGCATATCATCATTAGCGACGAAATTTGTCCCTTTCTCATTAATTACTGAACTGGAGTGATAAGACAATTGCTTCCGGAGAGACTAATGAAGCACTTTGTCCCGTGTCTAACCAACACGGCGTCTGTTAGTAGGTCCCTAAAGTATAAGCTCTGTTAATATATAAAAACGCCTGTCCCATATTATTTCATTGATGATTTATCTTCTTTAACAGGCCACCTCCGTTACAATGCATTCTTTTTTTATAAAAACTGCCAGTCCGAAAATCTTGTTGTAGTTGTTGAGAAACTCGGAAAATATCTGTTTCCAAACATAAGCCATTCGAGTCACACACAAGCACTCTATCCACGACGCCATGCCCACATTCGTTGATATGCTTGCAAACCCTAACCGCGTTCCTCCGATAATGTCAACGTTATCAGTACAAGCATGCAGTTGGATGAGATTGACAGAAGCTTGAGTGGTTTAGACATACACTGTCGTAGACAGCTTCAAAGACAATAAACCGGTGGTGTATTTTCAATCGATCCTGGCCCAAAATCGCACTAAAATGGGTTGTACGCACTATAACCAACAAGATCTTTCATAGTGTGCTTTCTTTTTGATGGGTAACCACGTCGCCCCGATGCTAATCATTGCACATATTTCTATTGGACTTTTTTATTCGGGCCTTAGATTAGGTTAGGTAAACGGGTAGTTGGAGCAGGGTGAGCCCTGCAATACCTCACTTAGGTCCTCGCGGACCCATTGTGATGCCCTTTTTGGGGTTAACCGTTGGTGTTACATCGGTGGTCTCCATTCCTTCTCCTCTTGCGGTTACCTGACGCTGTCTAGCCATCCCGATGTCCTCAGGAACCTGTAAAGATCAGACAGTGAGACATCAGAAAGTGCATGCACGTCATGGAAGAAATAGCTTCCAATTGTTCTGTTCCTCAAGTGACAGAGACTCGGGCAATGACAAAGGAAGTGAGGTCCGTCCTCGTGAACCTCCTCGTCTCCGCAGCCTCTACATATGTCATCATCTTTGAGATTTAGTTTCATTGCGTGGTTTCTAAGGAAGTTATGCCCAGTTAGAGCCCCTACTAACTTAGATAGCGATGACCTGTCATACTGTAGTAGTTTGTTGGTCCGGCTTCAGTTATATTCTGGGCAAAGCTTCCGTGATATTTCACAGGTAGTGAGTTCTTTCCACCTGTTGTTCTATTTCATTCGAATTTTCTCCACTCGCTCTCTGAGATTGCAGAGTGGTGGCTTGATCGATTGAAGCGCTCTATCGAATTACATTCCATTATTCGGGCCTTACCTTTGTATCCTTTAAAAGACACTTCTGAGTATTGCCTCTGCAGTAGCTATTCCTGTTATATACGTACTGATCGCGGGCTACTCTCGCGGGCTACTCTTCCAACCGCCACTCTTCAACGACCAACACTTTCATAGTGAAACCCAGTACATCGGTAGCGGGCCTTCTAATAGCTCGAATGCAAGTGATGAGGATTCAAAAAGGTTAAGAGTACGCGGATTCATAGTTAAGACGGCGTCTGGTAACCTGAGTTGACTGCCACTATTTTGAAGATGCTGCAAAACTGGAACCACTCGAGAAATAGAGTGTGCATTAATTCGCCAAATCTAATAATTTAATCACTTTTTTCTTGGCTTTTTTTCATCAAACAAGAAATAGAAAATTTCGGTATCTAGTTTTTCTGTTTGGCTCTTATACTTTTTGTACACAAATTGTTTTAAGAACAAGTCTAATTTTGTACAAGAATACTGCTAGTCGATTTTATATTTAATAATGCACAACTGTATTCCAATTCCACTGAATTTATTTGTTTATAATGTATTCATATGAACTGAGCATTTGCCAGTAACACACTCGCTGTTATTTGTCTACAATGACCGTCACCATAGTAAACATTTGAATTTTTATTCAAATGCGAGCGTGCCGCTAGTCAACTTGGTGGCAATGCCAATGCGTTGAATTCTCTAGATAATTCATTATCACCGAGACAAAAAATGCACTCCATATACTGCAACAGAAAATAGAACAAAGTTATCGTAGTTCATGCATTTTTTTATTTTTATACTTGCTATTTCGGAACACTTAATGCAAAGCAGTTGCGTTATTGCGTGAAATAAATTGGGGAAATTTTATTTCTACAAATTTGCCAATTCACGTGGCCCCAGAGCAACCCACAGTGCACCGCCTCATACAGTATAATCTTAAAAAAAAAAAAATAGTTGATAAAACGATCATTGCCGGCATAAATCTGTTAACAAACAATAGCATAGTGCTTGAGATGAGAGGAAGTACAAGTACAAGTATACTTTGTACTTGATTTCGTATTCTCTGACTCTGAACTGAACTGAGGACACAAATCTGATTCAGCTGCGATACACAGAAAACGGAAACTCTCACTCTTTCAGTGCTTTGCTGGCAGACAGCAGACTATGAACAAAGTTAAATTTAGCCTCGAAACTCTGAATTCTGATACGTAGTGAGTCATGTGTTTGATTCATCTACTGGTCTCTGTGTTGTTTCGCTGCTCTTCCCCAGTCATTCACCGACAGCAAGTGATAGAGTGCAAGAAAGTGATTTGTGCCGGTACGATACTAATTTACTTATTAGACGGGGGATCCGAAAACTATGGGCAACTGTGAGGCATATATTCGCGATGCGATCGAAACCTTGAATTATAAACCGCAATATACCCCTGTAAGCATTTTTTGAGAGGCTAATTGCTTTTATTGACCTCATAACGCGAACGATACTCATGTGTGAAAAATAATTTCCAAATGCACTGATTTTTATCTTGAAAATAACAAAAGATATATATATATAGAATTATAAAATTAATTTCGGTACAGTGGCAGCAAAACGGGCATAGCTAAAACCTATATTTAGGGTTTTTCCACCCCGTGTGTAGCAATGTGGTGGGCAGATGCATTTTTTGTTTTTTTGTTATATGAAATAGTTTCAACAGCTGAGTGTTAATTTGTGGCATTATATACACCAAAAGGTAGCGTATACAGAGAATTGCTCAAAAATGCCGGTTGTTTAATTTGTGATTAATCTATTTGTCGTGGAAAATGTTTTTTAGTCTCCGTAGATCGACCTCAGCCTACGTGTGGAGTGGTCCATATGATTATCAAGTTTGAAATTGAACTGACAGCTAGGTATATGGAATGTTTATGGCGAAAACAAGAATTTGTTTATTTTTGTCCCGTATTAGCTGTGTAATACTCTGCGGACTTGAACACTGTTTATTTTGTTTTCGATTTAATTTGCTTTCTATTGAAGCTCAGTAAATATTTTATGAAATTACAGTTTTGTTCATTTGTTTGCTGTCTGGAGCTCGATCGTTTATAACCTCATTAACAAGTTTGTACCAATCGCAGTTTGTCGGCTAAAATTGCAATGTCTCTAAATATAAACCAGTTAGGGGAAAGGAAATATGGACACACACAGAACGGTTCACTTGTGTAGACGCAAGAACTTTTTTTTTTCATAAATTTTAATTTGTTCCTTCGTGCAATGGAAACAAACAAAGCATGTGCTTTGTGCATTTATAAAAAAAAAACAAATATTTAGTTCTCAATGGAGAAAACAGTAATATATTCTTGGTGAATGGTGAGGGACAGTTAACGGTTATTCTGTTCTCTTCCTTCTCAGACATGTAAATACAACACCTGCACAATGTTCGCAAAGATCAAACATAAAGATTTTGTTTTTAATTGTTTCAAATTCTCGTATTTTCAATAATTTGTACAACCTCCACGATTTAAAATTACATCGAAAATTCAGATGCACAATAGTACGAAATTGCCCCCCACACCATTACTCCTCCTTGCCTTGTTTTATGGCGTTTCAAAAAGCATTATAATTTTCGGAGATTGTGGAAATAAAGGGTATACCCATCAGGCCCATCCAATTTTATTTTTTTTGTCCGAAAACACTACTTTTCGCCAATTTACAGCACTTCCAACTTGCGTATCGCATGTCATATGAGCATGTGCGCATCATTCCAAGCGATGTTGCTTTTTGTGCTATTAAGTGAGTTTTTTTTTTATTAACTCGACGAACAGTTAATTTGCTGGCACTAACCGCTGATAATTCCTTAATTTTGCTCGTAGAGTGATCAGAATTTGATGCCATTCTAACTATTTTTCGCTTTTCCTGTGGTGACAAAGCTGCCTTGATCCGTCCTTTGTTTTTTTTTCCATATGAGGCAGTATCTTTTATGTAATTTCGAACTGCATGATCACTCCGTCCAATTTTTCTCGCATTACTACGCATTGAAAGTCATTCCGAGTGGTAAGCATCAGTTTTTGCCCTTTCTTCAACCGTTAACTTATTTTTTTTTTACCCTTTTCCGCTTAAATGAAAGGCACACACTTTTTGAAGCTTAAAACTGCAATTGGGTCAATTTCCAGTAACAGGTAATTACCAACTAACTGAAATCATCAAAGCGTCTAATCAAGTGAACCAAAAAATTACTCTTGTTTTTACATGAATGAGAAGGAAGACAACAAAATAACCGTTAACTGTCTCTCACCAAGCATATATTATTGTTTTTTCCATTGCGAACTAAATAATTTTTCTTATAAATGCAATTGATTTATAATTAAAATAATTACGAAGGAAAAATTTGAAATTTATGAAAAAATAAAGTTGTTTCGTCTAAACATGTGAACCGCACTAATTAGAATTCGGTCTTGACCTATTAAGAAAATCTGAGTAGTTATATAGTGTCTTTAATTTATTTTTAATTTCGTTATTTTACAATTCGTTTACAATTGTTAGAAGTGGCCGTTATCGGAATAAAATTCCGACAAGAAGTTCACTGGTTTGTACGACTATAGGAATTGATAAGCAACACAACCTAGGTACATATACCACATTTTGGCGTCATTTCCGGTGGCTCTTTGAAAAGGGATTCAAAAGGAAGTAGTCGTTATCATCAGAGGCAACACAATAGTATTATTTGTCTCTGGGCATCATCTAAAAGCGTATATATGTCCAACCTGGTGATCGATTTAAGGTGTTAAATTTTTATTTTTAAAAGTTGAACCTTGATATTCAAGCTGTGAATGAAATATGTGAAGTAAGGACGCACCCTGACATGCCCCCATTTTACCCGACTGGTTTAGGTTATGAATGTAGATGATTTCGCGCGAAAGCAAATAAAAATATTGGAACTACATTTTTTGAGATATCGTCAATTTGTTCACAAGCTACACCCCGAATTAGATGATTGTTTGAACAACGTACATATTGCTTTGGGCGGATTTTCAACGCAATGTTTCTCTGTCTATTGCCTATTCAGATGTTGTCTACTCGTTTAGTCATAAACTGTATTGGGGGTGACACTATTTTCTTCTTTCTTGTCACATCTATTTATTACAGCTACGTTCCACAAAATTGTAAACGCGTCAACTCCCTCGCTTTGCGTGTTATTCCAAGATTCGAATCCGGCCTAGCTGCCTGAGAAATTTTCATCACCACTCCCGCCCTTTGTTCATCTCCATGCTTCAATGCATACTCTAATCTTATTGGGAATTGACATGCTGATTACCTCGTCTGCATACGGTATGAACTGCAACTAGCCACGTCGTTGTTTTTATGTTGTAATTTTGTCTGTAGATTTCCTCTCCCCATTAATTAGGGGGAGCCAATGATATCTCACTTCAAAGCTGCTGAATTTAAAAGAAACAATATTTAATTGACCATTTTATATTACTCGGCGATATGTAGCTGTGCTTTTAAATCTCTTGTTTGTGTTTAATGCTAACGCTGTGTTATTTGCTCTAACCTATAAAAAGTTTGACAACATCTTTACATGTCCCACTGAAATTCCTTTATGTACTGCATTTACCTATGAGTGTAGCTTTCTGCTTCCAACGCGTAGTGTATGATTCAATAAATTCCTAGTTTCAGCTTGTACATTGTTCTACATTTGATTTGATTTATTCCAAATACAACATCACCATACAATAACAATCAAACAAAATTCATCCTTATAGACACGAAGACGATTTCAGGATGGCGAACGCAGCGTTGATTTCGTCTTGGCCTACAATGGCGGTGACACAAGTCTTGAGAACGAGCGCAAAAGGAATATTTTCGAAGAGAATCTGGAGAAGGAAGGCCTGCAGTTGGAACGGGATAAAACGCAAAGAATACACTTTGTTAAAGTGCATGCCCCCCTAGAAGTTTTATGTCGATATAGTGAAATACTTAAAATTAAACTACCAATGAAATGGGTGAGTAGTTGCTGAAGCATATTCAAATGTTATAAACATTTATTAATAATCTTTTAGCTAAAAGGCCAATCTGAAGTGACTGATAATAGTTTTCATCTGATTGAGACTATAAAAAACCTATTTGGATGGTGTTGCTCTTCTGTGGAACTAGATGAATCGAAATTCCCTCCTCGCGAACAACGAATATATGGTGAATTTTCGCGAAACTATTTGCATTTGTAAGTTGTAGTTGTACTTCTTCCTTAAAGCTGTTAAACGATTTCTCATCGATTCAGATTCGAATGGGAGAAGCCATATTTCTTTGATGCCACCGTTAGGAATTCAATAATCAACTCTATTTTGGAGCGGCAACACTTTGTGGAAGGTGAAGAAACGCCTGATAATCTGGGAATTCAAAAGCTGATAGAGGATAAAGTGTACGACTCTGCCTACACGTTACATGATGTGAGTACCTACAGAGTTACTAATTGTTTTTATTGACTTGCTCGTTTAGGACAATGATAGAGACCTGCTGCTCAGTGAGTGGGCGTCGGTGCGGAAATGGAAAAAGTTAGTAACCCGAACTTTTGTATTCTTGAAGATTACTGATCTATGTCTCATTTCGATAGCCATCAACCGCTCGACAATGTGAAGGAGTACTTCGGACCTAAGGTTGCCTTATATTTCGCTTGGCTGGGATTTTATACACACATGCTTATACCAGTGAGTATACTTGGCATTCTGTGTTTTGTATATGGATTTGCTACCTGGAGCAATGATCCCATTAGGTGAGTGAATAATTATTTCTGATAACTATGTGAGTCCATAACACTTTTTATATTTTTTAGCAACGAGATCTGCCAGGAGAACAAAACAACTCTCATGTGTCCGCAATGCGACAGGCGATGTGGCTTCTGGAAGCTGCAAGACACATGCAACTCATCGAAAATGAACTATTTGATTGATAACAATGTGACTGTGGTGTTTGCCTTTTTAATGTCCGTCTGGGGTGAGTTGTTGAGATAGTTTGCAATAAACTCGCAATTATTAAGTTTTGCATCCTTAGCTGTTCTTTACCTTGAATTGTGGAAGCGCTATTCAAATCGACTGATTCATCGATGGGGTTTGGTTGGATTTAGCCAAGAAGTCGAAAATCCTCGGCCGCAGTACTTGGCCAAAGTTGGTAAAGCGCGCAGGTTGTGCCCAAATTTCATCAATAATACGTTCGAACCGGATGTGCCTTTTTGGAGAACTAAATTTCTTTCGAATCTCACCAGCTATTCGATAATGATTCTGTTTGTAAGTAGCACCCTCAGAAAGATACAGTCTTTTTATAAAAAGTTCTCCGTTTCACCTCCAGATATGCGTTTCGGTCATAGCGATCTTCTCATTGACCGTTTACCGAATGGCTCAGCGTGCGTCGCACAGTATTCTAGGGAATGAAGATTCAGCGACATATAAAATAATGGTTCTTCCACTAACCGCTGGTATTATCGATCTTATTGTTATATCGTTGCTCGATTACCTTTACTCATACCTGGCGGTTTATTTAACCGATTTGGAATATCGTCGCACACAAACGGAATACGACGAGAGTCTGACAATCAAGAATTTCGTATTTCAATTTGTTAACTACTACTCGACTCTGTTTTATATTGCATTTATGAAGGGGAAATTCGTTGGGTATCCCGCGAAATACAATCGCATATTGGGCTTTCGTCAGGAGGAATGCGCTCCTGGTGGTTGTCTCATGGAGTTGTGTATGCAGCTGGTAATTATTATGGTAGGCAAACAGGCAGTGAATGCGATAATTGAAATGCTGGTTCCATATATAACGAATGCAATGAAAAAACTTGGCACCAGTTTCGGCATGAAGAGAAAACGTAGCGAAGAGAAACTTATACCGTGCAACCAGTGGACTGAGGACTACCATTTGATACAGTGGACACATAGTTCCCTGTACGGCGAGTACTTAGAGATGGGTATGAAGAAATCATGCTCCGTTTCAGTCAGAACATTTATTTACGAGTATCATTTCAATCTCAGTCCTTCAATTTGGATTCATTACACTCTTTGGACTGGCATTCCCGCTTGCACCACTTCTGGCGCTGATAAACAACGTGATAGAGATGCGATTGGACGCATTCAAAATGTTAAAATTCTTCAGACGGCCAGTGGCGCAGAGAATTCAAAACATCGGAGTGTGGTACAACATAATGTTTATTATAAGTAAAATCGCCGTTGCGTCTAGTGTAAGTTGATATAGTTGTTTCGCTCTTGTGCATTCTATACAATTTTTGTCATTTTTTTCATTTTGTCCAGGCAATGATAATAGCATTCTCAACCAATCTCATCCCAAAATTGGTGTACAGGGCAACAACGCACGACAATTCGTACGAGGGATACTTAAACTTTACACTAGCGTATTTCAACACAGACGATTTTCAGGTAACTTTTAAATTATTTTTGGAGTGCGATGCATGATTGACATGAATAATTCTAGGTTAAGCCAGTAGAACAGAATATAACTTCCTGCCGGTATTCGGAATTCCGAAATCCTCCATGGGATGAGCATCCCTATAAGAGACCGCTGGTCTACTGGAGAATATTGGCGGCTCGTTTGGCATTTATTGTCGTCTTTCAGGTATGTTAATATTATTTTTATTCAGTTACTGCAACCGTTTGGCTAAGACAAGCAATGGCAAAGCGTTCCATTTGCACAAACAAAACTATTTGAGAATAGAAAGGCACATTTTTTGTGTTGTCTGCCTGTCTGTGTGACAAGTAACTCTGATGTGGCTGGTTCAATTGAAATTAATGCCACTTCGCTTCCGTTCACAGAATATCGTTACCATGATTCAGGCAGTCGTTGCCTGGGCTATTCCGGACGTGTCTGGAAAACTCCTCAAGCGCATGAAACGAGAAACTTTCCTCTTGCGTGAAAACATATTAGAATATGAACGGAAAAAGGTTGCTACACTGGCCGCTCAGTCTAGAAACCAACAGCACGCGCTTACCAATGCCACAGCGTCGTCAATTCAAAACCATTCAATAGACGGGGATGTTCTCAGACGCCGGCACAACAGCCCATATGACGAAAACAACGAAGATCAAACAACATCGGTCTAGCTTGTAATTGAAAAAAACATTAATTGCATTTATCTGCTTTGGATTCCTATAGCAACAAAACGAAGTAAACAAAATCGCATCCTTTTTTGTATAAAAGTAATATAACAATTAACTTATAAGTACTTAAACTAAAACAAACAAAAGAAACATGAACGTGCTCAAGAAAGCTTTATACATAAAGAACTGTACAATTTAGATCGACAAAACCAAGCTTTAAATTAAATACAATTATTTGTAAGAGTATGTACGATGCGAAAACTTAAAATATTAAATAACTCAATAACTGCCTTTATTTACAGAATATTGTTAATAACACTTTTTTTCTAATTCCGGTAACAATTGTTAATGGCTTTTGATAGTTAAATGTTGCCAACATAAATGTATGACAATACGCGATAAATGTTTAGTTTAGTTATTGCAGTGCACTTTGCTAAATTCAGTTACAAATAAGGAAAGAGCTAAAAAAAAAAACAGAATCAAAAGCGAATATCAAGCATTCGTCCAATTTACAATGAAATACAGTTACACACTTATTGGTTGTTCTAAAAAGATAAGCTAATTTAAACATCATGTCACATGTAGATATAGAGCTTACTTAGGGTCAGTAACGTTTTAAATTTGTTGCTAAAGTCATGTTGATAGTGTGCGTATTTATTTATTTATTCTAAGAACGAATTTTCTTACACACACATTTAAGACACAGGAACATACATACAGCATAGCTAAGGAAAGTTATTTTCCTCCCCCAATGACCAGAACTCATTCGTACCTTAAATATAAGAATAAAAACAAATAATACAAAATTATGTGTGCCAACAAATAAAACCAAAATTATTTTTTAAAATCATAGTACACTCTCGCTGTATGGCACACACAAAACCAAATTAGTTCTTTTTATTTGTCTCGATATTGTATTACAAATACAATCATTTATTCTAAAACCATTTTACTATTAATTTAATATATATTTCGATTCCAAACTACACTCTATTAAATATAAGTGCTAAAGGTTTATACACACATTTAGAATTAAGTTATTTACCGAAAAGAAAAAAAGTATATTATATAAAAACAACATATTTATGTTTACACAGAAGAGAATTGTTAAGAGTATATTTACAAAAATTAGTGAAGAGTTGTATATTTAAACAGAGAAGGTTAACTTATTAATACGTCGCTTTGTACAATATGATATTAAGGTATGTTGAAATCTCGATAAGAAAAAAGAAAGTAAAAAATCAATGTTCTGTTTGCACACACATATTTTTATACATACAAAAGTGGTTATATTATCTATAATTTATTTTTGTTTTTTTTTTTACAAATAGAAGTACATATAAATATTGTTTGTATAATATGGATTGTAGAAAGAATAAAAAGAAATCAATTTTACTAATACAGTGTTTGGTGTAATGACATTGATCATAAACTAAATCAGTGGGAAACCTTTTCCTTGTTAAAAAAATCCTGGAGCTGGACCTCGTAGCAATGAAGTGGTTCTGAAATTTTCCGTGCGATCATTACTTAAACACAAATTGAAGAAAAATGGTCCAAAAAATGTTTGATATTTACGATAGACAGTGTTGTAGAATGAAACCTTTCAAATTATCCATTGTACAGGGCTGGAATCGGCTAAGGTGATAGTTGCTTGTTGTCGCTTCTTTGATTGTCGTTTTTGATTATCAACTCTTCTTTGCTCTGCGTAAAGCGACCACTAAAAAAGTATTGATTATTAGGTCTGTTCCTTTACTTTTCAAATCTTACGAATTTTTACTAATTCTTACGAATTCTAACGAATTTTTACTCAGTGCTGTTCCTTAATTCGAAAAATTCATAAGAGAGAGCGTCATCGAGAGAGCAAGATATTACCCCTCCAGTGAGAATCTTACGAATTTTTACTTAACAAATTTTCTTGGTGTAAGAAGTGAAAAAGCTGTCAGTCACCTTACAAAAAACAGCTGATTTGAAATTTGTTGTCCCATTTGGCATATGCGTGCATTTTTTTACAGACGTTTTTCCGTACTACTTTTTTTGAATTTTTGAATTAAGTATCTGTCATTTTTTAAAGATTACTACAAAAGCGTTCCCTAACTTTTTCGTAAGTGTCTCTCTTTGTGAGAGAATTTATCCCCACCACTGCCATTTTGACAGTCTTTTCCATTCTTACTACAAAAGTAAAGGAACAGACCTATTGTTTCAAACGTCACTTCCTTGCCGACGCGCTGTCATTCGAATTGTTTCTTTTTTATTGTGAAAAATGTAAGTGAATTTGAGAATATGTTCACAAATTACAGTATATTAGTTTGTTTTTTTAAGTTCTCAAGGGAATAAATAGCAAATAATTTGACCCATTGGTACCGCCCAGTCAGCCCCAACTTGTCTTTGATAGCCACCACCCCTAAAGAAAATTTAAAGTTGCAGGCAATTGAAGTATGGTTTGAGTCCGGCATAAAACTGCAGGTCATTTCCATTCGTACCAAAAATGAAAAGTGTGAAAAACACAAAAAACAAGTAGTTTCAAGAAGCGAGACCTAGACAACATACAATTACTGTTGCGCTAAATTGTTAATTCCTGTGTGAAGCTATCGAAAAAAAATAAAGAGAATGGAATACAAAAAATTGACAGAAAAAGAGATTTTCATGCTATTAAGGGCCCTACACACGTTCAATGTTACTTGACAAGTATCACTGACGATTTTTTTCATCAAGTAACATTGATGATAAATCGCCTCCACACGTATCAATGAATATTGACAATGTTTTTGCTTGAATTATGTTCAGTCGTTTCATAGTTGTCAGTGAGTATGGACACTAATTTATATTTTCTTCCAGCCAGTGCTGCGACCAGTGTAATCGAAATCGAAAACCTATATAAAAAAAAAAGTTGTTCATGAAAATTATCTAATTTTGATGAAGACTATAGAAATTTTCTTAGAATGGATGAAAATGTATTCGTTCAATTGTTGAGACTGGTTACACCCCGTGATGTCACCGAAATTATTATTTCACAAATGACAACATTGACAAGTAACATTGAAGTACCCTACACACGACCAACTCATTGTCAATTAACATTGACGAAAACCAAATCAATTTTGGTTTTCATCAATGTAGCAATGTTACTTGACAAGAACATTGAAGAGCATACAAACGATCAATGTTACTTGAAAGATGAGTCATTCAAGTAACATTGACAAGTAACATTGAACGTGTGTAGGGCCCTTTAGACTATGTACATTCAAAGCAGGAAAATTTGAGGTTAATATGAGACATACAATTGATGAATTATCTATCAATCGAAACCATTTATAAATTACAGACGTTTCAGAAAATGTTAAAGGTTTTTTTTTCAGAGCAAATGTAAATTGCTAAACTGGATCTGTCATTTGTTTAGTTTTGCTAGAGATGAGAGTTCACGATCTGATAAAAAAAATAATTAAAATTTCGCAATTTTACTAGGTCTGTTACACCGAATGGTGAATAATACCCCAATTGTAAAACAAAGAACATAAATAACACATAAGATTTGAATTAGGGTACAAAGTTAGTGTACAATCAATTTTAACTCATTCCAATAAATCTTTTATAACGTTTGAACCTTCTCGTCATTTCTCTCGTTGTTTCTTTAGTTTCGACTAAAAATACATGTCGTTACAGAAAGGGACAGCACTACGTGGCACTCCTTTCCGCCCAATCGAAAACATTATTACATATGCATAATCCATTCATATGTCAACCCATTTCTGTGGCTGCTTCAAATATTTGCAAACGCAGCTAGCTACCAAACCTACAAAACCTCGTACTAAATCAACAAATAATCGGCCCTAGCGAGGTATCCGTCGGAGCGGAAATTTCTCCGATTTTATACGATTCGAAAGATTTTTCCTGCGAGGTATTCGTCGGAACAACAGAGAAATGTTCCGACATTTTGTAACGCATATAGGCGAATTACGTTGAAGTGCGATGAAGTGCATTTTTTTGTTAAATTTTTGACAACTAGGTTCCGATATCCTCCAACAGAAATTGGTTGCGGAATTTGTTTACGATTTGCAATGCGGTGCGGTGCGCCATCGCAATTGTTTATTTCTCTTCCGAAACCGGACACCTAGAGCTAGAATCGAATTTGAGAATCCGAAAGAGTATGCGTTGCGGAGAATTTTCCGTTCCGAAGGATACCTCGCTAGGGCCGATTGTGCTTCATTTAAATATTTATGATTTATTTTATCCATGTTTACTTAACTTTTAAATAAATCAATTCTGATAACAGGTAGCCACAGATTTAGCCGGATTCACTGCATGACTACACCATTGAAAGCCCTGCCTAGACTCTAGATTTATGGGTGTTTGCGACCTTTTAGTAGACTTTTTAGTGCTTTATTTGACCTTACTCCAACCATGTAGTAAGATCATGATGAGAATAATCCATTCCATTGTCATATGTTTATTTAATTTAAATAATTAAGAATACCTCTTGACACAACGCTGTAGATATTGAATATGATAAGGTAGTTCATACTTGACTTCACTTGGTGATTTTACGATTTGAAAATGTGTACACATTTATCTACGGTTTTAAACGCGATTATAGTAAACTGTTAAATCAAGGCTACAACTAAGTTTTTTTGTATGAAAAGTGTTCGCCTATTATAAAGAACTTTGGTTTATTATTAACAAACTGCCTTTTGGATTTTTGTTTGCAGTCGACGTGATATTCCACAGTTTTATGATATGTTTAGTAATATACTTGTCAACAAGTCTATCTTTTGCTTTTTCTTCGAATAGATGAAACATCTATGTAGGGTCATAGTCACTTTGGGAAATTCTAAATTCCTTGATCAACTCAGAACTGAGAAGAAAATAAATACAAAAATTAAGTGGCTTTTGAAAACCATATTTGATACATAGTTTAGTTAATAAATCTTTGTGCTGCTCAAGTGGAAGCTGTTTATATGATTCTCATAATGATGAATCATTGAATTTTAAACAGAAGCATACAAAGACTCTGCGTTCGAGCTATAAAACATCCAAAGAGCATTTGCACTTCTATGTTCTATGTCGAGTATAGTAAAATGCGAGTGTCATTTCCAAGAAAATGCACACAAACTTATTTCGTTCAGTCACAATCCGCTACTCTATGCTTAATTTAACTTATTAATTTATTTTATATACTTTTCTGATGGAGAACAAGAAGACTATGAAAATCGGGACTTGCAAATCTTGGCCTTTGAAAAAAAAAAAAAAATCACTCATACGACACAGTGAACGTTTACGAAAATCTATCACAAGAGACTTTTAGTTTCAAAATGTGTTTGCTGGTTGCAAATAATTAAAAACAACGGAAACGAATCCTTACAACTCAACCGACTTAAAATTGTGCAAAATTAATTTTCTCAAATAACCAGATTCTCTTGGGAACCCAATTCCGGTATTAGTCACCCATATTCAGCTAACACCCGGCAAAAAGTAAACAAATACCATACCACAAGTCTCTCGCATGACACAAATCAATAATCGTTCATGTGAGAAGCATTTTTGCTATTAATCGCTTCCACGACTCTCCCACATGTTCATGAACTTGAGCAAATAGTCTGGCGTGCTATATGCGTCGGCTCTCTTATTATAAACAAATGGAAAGTTTAGCAAATACAAAAACAAATTCTTAAGCACTTTGATATTTTCGACTTTATATTCATATAAAGCTCAGCTACTCACTTGTCGGCTAGTTCAGTTCAATTAGAAATCTTCAATCGAAGACCAGTTCGGACGTATTCGTCAATTAATTTTCGTTTTTAGTGAGATTTAATAAATTTTAAGTAAAAACAAAACATGTTGCAAAAGCAGAAAGCACGTCATATTCTTGATCTTAATCCCCAAGAAAGGAAAGAATTCCTTAAATCCTTTGACACAGTCCTTAGTGACTGCGATGGTGAGTACTTTTATTTTAATTCGTAAAACACATGTTTCAAATTTGAACTATAGAAACAAGTATACACTCAATTTCGTCAGTGGATTGTGAAATTTTTAGATGTGAATAGAAATAAAATCCCACAGCTGGTCGAAATGTTTTTGTCACTCGGCATTCGCCACACGCATGGCTATTTTTGAAATTCATTCAGAAACAGTCTTCCGCAAAAATATAGGTTTTTATATATGTAGGTACATAGTTTTGTTGCTTTTAAAAAAAGTTCTGTGACTAATTTAAATTGAAATTCATTAAAAAAGTAAGAACGAGTATGAATACAGCGTGATCTTGGAATAGCAGTGTGGATACAATTTTGGGAATTTCCCACTCAATGTCAATGTTCGTTTTCAAGGTCGAAGAAATCGATTTTTATCCCTATGAGAGGCGATGATTTTTGGCACAATACCTACCTTTTATTCTGTCGATTTGTTCTGCTTTTGGGGGGTGCGGAAGATTTGCACTCCGAAATGAACTTGACCCACACAAACATGTGGGCCGTTGACATCATACCTGATTGGGTGACGTAAATTTAGCTTTTTTTTAGTTTATAGGTAACTTGTTACATATTGATTCAGTGTCATAGGTATACCTATTGGAAAGACAATAGCCGATAGATGGGCACATGAAACCGATGATAGTGAGGAAAATTATTAAATGGGTGGCAATTGGCTGTACATTATATAAATGATTTATTTGTTGAGATTAAGACCTATCCCTTTATGGAATGGAAATAGCTTATAGTCATTAGATAATTGCATGTCTGAAGTAATTGCTAACGTGGATGTTACTGAAATAGATTTCTTGAGGTACCGATCAATATGATTACGATTTGGGTTTTAGTTTTCTTTGAACATATTTTGTTTATTGATTTTTGTACTTTTAAGTAATGGAAAATAAATTGGAAACACATTTGCGTAGTTTGCTGTTATGTTTATTTTAAAAGACGTCCAATAGGCTTAACGCTTATTTTATTATAATTCATAATTAATAAATTTCATTAGATTTATTTAATAATAGTTAGAATTTGTAAGATTAGGGTTCATAATACAAACACCAAGATAAAAGTTATTGAATTTTAATTAAATGCATGTTCTCGTCATTGTCCCAATTTCATAAGATCACATAAACGTTTGGTCCAATAATATTTGGTAAAGCAAAGCAAAGCTTCTTAAAACAACTAAGTCGGGATTTAAGAAGTTTTAATATAAAAGTAGTCAAGAGGCTTTCCAATTCGTGTCCAAATAAAGTGATATACCTGCATGTGCGGTATTATAATTATGAGAGAAGCTACCCAAAAATACCACATAGCTCAACCAAGTTACTCATAAATGTGGAAATATTTCAAAACCAGCATTTCTTCCGCATCAGTTACTCCCTTATTGTTAAATCAAGTTGGGGGAATTCCAATGACTAAGAACGCTAAAGGTCTGTACTGTATATGATGTCTGATAAAATTATTATGTACAATTATTGTAGTAAGAAGATTGAGTAGAGTTCACGAAATCAAACAGTCTTATCGCAGTTTCTTACTTAACGTTTCATGAATGATAATCTACGTGAACGTAAATCGTAAGTGAATGAATCATTCGCTAAAGTTTTTTGGTTGTTTTCGAACAAATTGATTATTAGGCGTTTTTCTTTTTTAGTTCAGAGCACAACCTGAACTGTTATACAAAAAGTTTGTGTTTCTTTTTTAGCTCAGATACATCAGAGCTCGAATTTGTGTTTCTTTTTTCGTTCAGAGCGTGATCAGAGCGCGCTCTATGAGCTCAGAATTAATTGACTGAGCAGGCTGAGTAAAATGCTGATTACACATATACATTCACACTTCCAGTCCTATTTGAGAGAAAAGAATAACAGGAAAAACAAAAAATCATCAGAACTATCTGAGCACGCTCAGTTCAGAGCGCGCTCATATAGCTCGAGCTCAGTTCAGTGCTCAGCTCTGAACTAAAAAAGAAAAACGCCTATTGTATACTTTGTATGACTTTAATCAGGTCAATCATCTGCAATTAACTAGGAAAACTTACTAATTAACTAGATACAAGAAAAAAATTGATGTAATTACATATTTGGATACAAGGTTAGGTTATGTTAGGTTAGGTTGAAATGGCTGTCGGCCAACTGGTTAGGTTAGTCGACACACCCAGACCATTATAAGGTCCCTTGTGATACCACGTGAATCTATAATTCATTCCTCCTACTCGTTGAACCAATCGGAGCTTCTGATGAAGCGTAGTAGATTTCGGATGTCTATGTTTTTTAGATCGTTCAGATCACTAAGGTAGAAAGCTCCAAAGTGGAGTTTTCGTCTCTGTGAGAGAGCCGGACAAGTACAGAGAAGATGGAGAACAGTCTCCTCCTCCTCCTCGTCAAAACAGCTTCTGCAAAAATCGTTAGAGAATACGCCAAGCCTTTTTGCATGCCTGCCGATAAGACAGTGTCCCGTGATGACACCTATTGTAGCACTAATATGCTTCCTATCGAGGGAGATCAGATGCCTAGAACGCTTTAGATCCAGCTTTGGCCAGATCTGCTTTGTCACTAGACAAGTCGAGCCGGTTGACCACCTAAGATTTGTTCTTTCGATAGCGTCCAGCTTTATTTTGAGTTTGCAAGTAGCGAGTGGATAAGGAATCCTTAATTGGGAGCAGAGGTATCGTAGTTCCGTGTTTGGCGAGTTCATCAGCCCTGCAGTTACCTGGAATGTCCCTATGCCCCGGCACCCAACAAAGGTGAATGTTGAACTGCTCCGCCATCTCCATGAGAGACGAACGGCAGTCTTGGGCTGTTATGGAATTCGTGGAAACTGATTCCAGGCACTTGATAGCGGCTTGGCTATCAGAGAAGATACGGATATCTTTAGCAGATATCACGTTTTCCATTAGCCAAGATAAGACCTCTTTTATCGCCATTATTTCCGCCTGAAAAACGCTACAGTGATCAGGAAGACGGAAGGAGAGACTAAGATTAAGTCTATTCGAGAAGACACCGCCACCAACACCGTCCACAGTTTTCGAACCATCTGTGTAGAAGTGGATCGATTCATCATCCACGGATGCTTCCTCCTCCCAGAATGATCTAGTAGGAATGGAGACCTGGAAGTTTTTATCAAATTGTAGTTCTGGTGTGGTGTAGTCGATGTTTACTGGAAGGTTCCTAATGTTGTTGAGGATAGCGGCATGGCCAGTTGTTTTGCTTGTCCATTGTGAAATAGCTTTGAGGCGTACGGCTGCCGAAGCTGCCGTTTGCCTGCTGAAGATGTCAATGGGTGTCAGATGAAACAGGATGTCAAGTGCAGCGGAGGGGGTGCTGCGAAGAGCTCCGCCGATGCACAAGCAAGCCGTTCTTTGGACTTTGCTTAATTTATCGCGATTAATCGCTTTTTCTAAGGCAGTCCACCAGACAACCACAACGTACGTGAGTATAGGTCTTATGACCGAGACATATAGCCAGTGAGTGACGCGGGGCTGTAAACCCCATTTGTTCCCTATGGCTTTTTTGCAAGAGAAAAGTGCCACAGTGGCCTTCTTAACTCTTTCTTGGATGTTAGGCTTCCAGGTTAACTTTCTATCAAAAATAAGGCCTAAGTATTTAGCTTCATTTGAGAACGTCAAGCTAGTGCCATTTATAGATGGAGGGTCAATGTGTGGAATCTTATATTTCCTAGAGAAGAGGACAAGTTCAGTTTTGTGAGGGTTTACACCCAACCCACAACTGTTTGTCCATTTTATTAGCTTATTGAGAGCGTGTTGTAGAAGTTCTTTTAAAGTGTTAAGGTACTTTCCCGAGACGGCAATAGCAACGTCGTCCGCATAGGCAATCACATTGTAGCCTTCCGCTTCCAGGGATATCAGCAGTTGATTCACCACTAAATTCCAGAGAAGGGGAGACAGGACACCACCTTGTGGTGTTCCTCTACTGACAGATCTTCTGGAAGATATCTCACCTAGACTTGAGTTGATAATCCGGCTATTAAGCATCAAATTGATCAGCTTGCCAAGTGAGACGTCAACGTTCAGAGCTGCCAGAGCACCAGCGATTGCAGATGAGTCGACGTTGTTGAAGGCGCCCTCTATATCCAGGAATGCAACCATTGTATACTCCTTATGACGAAGGGAATCTTCTATGGAGCGCGTTAGCGTGTGTAGGGCCGTTTCTACTGATTTGCCCTTAGAGTAAGCATGTTGAGCTGTTGACAGTCGATTTTTGTCAATGCTATTGCGTAAATGGATTTCAATCAGTCGCTCCAAAGTTTTTAGGAGAAATGATGAAAGACTAATAGGTCTGAGATCTTTCGGACTCACGTGAGAGCATTTACCTGCTTTGGGTATAAAAACTACTTTAACTTCTCTCCATAGCAATGGGATGTACACCAGATCTAGACAGCTTCTCAGGATTGTCATTAGCGTTGGCAGAATGATATCCGATGTTCTTTGAAGCTCGGCCGGTATTATGCCATCTGGTCCCGAAGATTTGTATGGTTTGAAGCTATGCAGCGCCCAAAGCACTTTTTCTCTAGTGATCAGACCTTGTAAGTTGGTACATTGCAAGTTTGATCTGTTTGGATCTGTTTGGGCAATACCTTTACAGCTGCCTGGGAAATGGGTGTCGAGCAGCAGATTAAGCGATTCTTCGCTAGAAGTCGTCCAAGAGCCATCTGTCTTTTTCAGACAGCTTGACATTGTTGGGTTTGTCGAGAGTATCTTTCTTAGCCTTGATGCTTCGGAGGATTCTTCTATCTTACCACAGAAGATTCTCCAAGATACTCGTTTGGCTTTTCTTAAATCTTTCTTATATAATTTAAGGGCTTCTTTGTAGGAGTCCCAATCAGTCGCTTTTCTTGTGTCTTTGGCACGATTGAAAAGTTTTCTGCAATTTGATTTACTAAGTCCCAACTCCGAAGACCACCAATGTGGTTTCTTCTTCCCTCTTGGAAGAATTAGGGGACACCAGGAGGACATTGCCTTGTTTAAAGCCAACGTAAGATTCTTGACTTTGAGATCAAGCTCATTGGCATTACAGGGGGTACTTGAGAGCTCTGGGGTAATTGATTGTTTCAGAGTCTCCCTATATTTGAGCCAATCTGTTTTCCTGAAATTTCTGAAAGGAAGTTGGCAAGGAGAGTCATCGGCTAAATTGAATTGAATATATCGATGATCTGAAAAGGAGTGCTCAGCTGATACTTTCCAGTTGGTAATCAGTTGATTAACAGTATCGGAGACAAGGGTGATGTCTAAAACTTCTTGTCGGTTTTTTGTTATGAAAGTAGGTTCGGTTCCTACATTGCTTATGATTAGGTTTGTTTTTAAAATGTAATCAAAAAGTAACTCACCTCTATCATTGATGTCAGTACTACCCCATACCGAGTGGTGAGCATTAGCATCACACCCGATTATGAGGTTGGTTTTGGTCCTCTCTGCTTCCGCGATCACTCTCTCTAGTTTTTCCCCAGGGAGAGGGCCCGTGTAGTCATAGGCCAGATATGCCGATGCTATCCAGTATGCGCCTTTCGGAGTCACTAGTTTAGCAACAGTTACATCTAGATCACTGAAAATAGGGAGTAAAAGTAATTTAAGGCTACGTTTCGCTAGTATACATGATCTGGGTCTACCTTTAACAGTCACATACAGCTTTTCGTATCCAGGAGTCTCGAGTCCACGAACCACGCTGTTGTCAAACCATGGTTCCTGTATCAAGACTATGTCTTCTCTGCTCTTTGATAGGCGGAGGATGAGGGCGGCCGAAGCCTCAATGGAGTGATGGAGGTTAATCTGCACTAACTGCAGCATTCTTGCTACAATCAGGCGGAGAGACCTCCACCACGGTGTTGTTAAGTTCTTCCGCTTCTGAAGATGAACCAAGAAGTTCATCCTCGCTCAGAAGAATTTTGTTGAAATCGTCCATGTCCATGTCCGAAAGTTCGTGATCCATGGTAGGAGTGATTGTGCTGGAGGCATCGTCATCCAGTGATGGAAATGAAACCAATGCTCCAGGGTCTGAGGCTCCAGGTTCTGAACCCGTAGGGTAGGGAGGCATGTTGCCTGAATCAAGCTCATCTTTTTTGTAAACTTTAAGGGTGATAGATTCGAAACCGAATCTAATCACCCCTTTACTGAGCATTAAGGGAGCAAGCGACTCTTTGTTGATGACGATAAGAGCGCACCTATAGAGACCTCGTTGCTCCTCCAGCTTTACAACCTTCCAGTTGTGAGTCGGGAGTGTAGGATTGCTCAATCGAATAATTTCGAGAACCTCCTCACTTGATGAGGGTTCGGCTGGGATCCAGGTACGAGTTCTAGGTCGGCTTGGGATATCCTCCCTTGCGACGACATCGAGTTTCGCACCCGGCCAAACTTCTCCGAGTTTGCCTATGGCAAACTTATAGAGATCGCAGGACCTCTGATCATCGCAGGCGATAAGCTTCACGTGGCCCTGATGCCATCCACCATCGCAAGTAATAGGAGGTGGTCCCGGGTTTTCCCTCATGACATTTAAGAAGCTGCCTGAAAGCTTCGTCTTGACCACCTGCCATCGTTCAGGGGAGATGGTGCCATCATCATCACTGCGATCGATCACAGCAAGCACAATTTTATTTTTAAGAACGTCACTAAACGACTTCTGAGATGTGACGTTGGATGACCTGTTTGAAGCGACGGTGCTATGCACCTTAGGTCTTTTGGGGGCCGGCGTGGTCCCCTCCAACGATCTCTGGCGCTTGGACGTGGAGTCCTTGCTAGTCGCTATTGGATTGTTCTTTAGGAATGATTCAGCCCATTCAACTCTGCTGTTCTGTTCGGCGGTCCTATCAGCCCTCAAAGTAGCTCCGAGGACCTTTAGGATATGAACAGCACGACGACGAGTGTTATGCGTCCTTTTCGAGGGAGCGCGATGCCGCCCTGTCCCACTAGGAGACGAATGAGCGATATTGCTACCGCTGGTAGCAGTGGTAGGATCATGTATGGTCACAATCCCACCACTGCTAGGATTTGTATCTTTTTTAAGCGCGCTGCCGCTGTTCACAGTAGAAGAACCATGGATGGTCACGATTTTTCCACCGCTCACCGCTGCAGGGGCTGTGCCAGTAGTCAGCGAAGTCGCCGCACTACTGCCCGGTTTTAACGGAGAACCGGTCTCATTTTGTTTTTGTTTTTTTTAAATTTTGTTTTTATTCATTTTTGATTCCCACGAGTAGCGGAGGATTGAGGTCCGTCTGTGCAGAGATCCGCATTACACAGATAGGGCTGGCTAATCCGGAGGTCGCCAGGTATCCGGATACTCCGTTTACGACTTGAGCTATTTTTGAAACTGGGCCCCCAGCCAGGCTGATATTCGGCACGGGTCGTATGACACCTTTATCCGGCCCAGGCGGAAATAGGATAGGATAAGAGAAAGAGTTAAGGAATAAAATGGAAGGAGTGGGACAAGAAGGGAAGGGAGGGGAGAGGGAGCACCCTTTGGTTTCATGGTTCATCTGGAGAGATTCTCGAGAGTCTTTACCACTACTCAGCCCCCACAACTCGTCAAGTTTGGTGCTAGGATGGGGGAATATTATATTTGGATACAAGCAACTCATTAATTTTAAATCAGATCACAAAGGCCATTTTAAAATTGTGTAATGGAAAAAAAACTATTTCGATAACTTTGAAAAGTTTAACAAAGAACGTCAGAAAATAATCATCCACCGGTATTTAAGCGAAGTATAGGTCATTGTTGGTCTGCTCGACGTACACCAAAGGGCACACTTGTATTTTGTTGTCAAAGCGTAGCTGTCAATTGGATGAACCCTTATCTTTGTGAACTAGGTCCTGGTTTGTACTACACATAATAATTTGAATAGAAATGTGTTATTCGATATTAAAATCAATTTAACTTTAACGCATTTATTTATATTAGTTATTTTTTATACATAACATTTTCTTGAATCCAAAATTCTGTAATTTTCACAGACACATTCACGTGATATTCGATTGGGCTTCTTCAGAATCGCTCTCAGATTTCAGATTTCGTGTGGGTAATCGAACATAAAAAGGTCACTTGCTCTTTTTTGTGTTGATATTCGTGCAATTCGAATATGTGTAGCCTTCAAAACTTTTCAAAGCGTTTTCCTGGTTAAATTTTATATTAAAACATTAAAAATTTGCGTCCCGATTGATTTCTAAATATTTTTACATATGATTTATTATTTACATGATTTACAAAAATAGATTCATCCGATGCAATGTCTTTCTTCGCTGTAAGAAAAATTCACGAAAGTCTAAACAAAATTCCACCAGTTGTCAAACTCAAACGCACTTGTATCGGTAAATCTGAGAAAATATCTAGATTCGCAAAAGTGTTCCGAAATCTGAAAAGATTCCTTTTTTTTGTACCAAACGAACATAAAAAGTGCTCTGAGATCAAAAAAAAAGTGCTCTGAGAGCGAATTAAAACACTTGTTTCTTACTTTTAAAATTAAACAATATTTATTTGGAACTATGTCCTTTATTATTGAAATACTTTTTACTAATTCTAAAAGGAGCTTAAGGCTACTATGTAGTTACAATAAGACTGTTGATAAATTCATCATACAGTCGTATTTATATACTTTTCTTATCTATCTACAAGGAGACCCAAGCGTACAATCGTCTTGCTTGATAATGAAGAAGAGATAATATTCCAACATTGTATACAAACGATATTATCTCTTTTACATATGTTATCATTGTAGCGTTGTGTGCAAGACTGTACTAGAGACTAAAGATATCATTGAATACAAATAATGTTATCTTTTTTCTCAATATGTTTTGCTATGGATACTTAACTCCCCCCCTTGTTAAACGAAATCGTCCCGATTTTTCGACGCTATTTTTAACATTTCTCTTTCATAAGTTTTGTTATATGCGTCAATCTTTTTTTGTTTTTGACGATCTGTTATACATTGTATAGTTTTTATCATTACGTACGTAAATGCTAGAATAACAATCAGTGTTACGATTGTGTATATAGTTGATAATATCGGTTTTTCTTCAAAAGGAATAATTAGTTTTTTTAAAGTATCTATGTTATCGAATTTGTACATTGTATCTTCTTTAATTATTTGGTCGATGTAAGACTCTGAATTATGATTTCTTAATATAACTTCTTTAATTTGCTTATGCATGTTTTTGTATATTTTATCGTCTAGATTTATAGTATTTTCATAAGTAACTAAGTTTATACCATTAATTGTTTGATTATTTAACTTATGCTTACCGCTTAATAACATAACACCGGATTCAATTTCTAAGTCGTAATCGTATTCTTGTTTAATGTTGCATTTTGAAGTTATATTCTTTAAAAGTGGAATAAGACAATTTTCTTCTTCAAAGTTAATTTCACAAATGTTTTTACTTAGATGATTTTGACAATTTCTTGTTCTTAAATAAGTTTGGTTACATAAGGCAATTGTTTTATCTGTAATGATTTTTCCATGTTTTGAATTTAAAGGTGTTACTTTATACAATTTACATGATTTAATTAGAACTGGATATTTATATATTGTGATGAAGAATTCATCAGTTCTAGCTAATAATATTTTAGAGTACTCAAGTATATTTATTATGGGTACTTGAATTATTTCATGTTGAATAATATTTTTAATGTCATCTAAGTCTAGGCTTTCTGATAAATATTCATTATTTTTTGCTGCATTAATTGTTCTGGTCAATAATAATAATTGTTCGTACACTTGTTCTATTACTAAATGTTCTTTAAGGCTCTGACCTTCGAATTGTTGCAAAATTTGTTCAAATCTAGAATTTATAGTTTTTTGTTTATTATTGTTTTCTATGAGATTATTTATACTCGTTTCTATGTTAACTAAGTCATAATGGTCAGGATTACCAAACACATATTTGAAAGCTGTTCCTAAAAAGTTAATTGATCTAGTATGCCTAGTATGTTCTTGTAATTGGTCTGCTAAATTCTTAATTTTACTTAACCAAATTTTTTCTTCTTGTGTAGGTTGATATTTACTAGTTACGATATTTACGTAAGGTTGAAATATCGAAGTCAGGTTGGTGGCATGTAACAAATAAGTTTGTTCTTTGAATAAATACACGTCATCTGTTTGCGTAAGTATAAACTTCTTGTTTAGTAACTCAGTTATTTGAACGTTTCCTTGCCCTTCTTGACTCTGTACAATTCCTAGTAATGTTAGGAATATTAATATTTTCGTCATCTGAAAAATGATAATTCTTTATGTTATCCTTGTGAATTTTTATTCCTTCTTTAGAGATTACAGTGTCTCCTTTATCTTCTTCTACTATTCTTGTTATGTATCTGGCGTTAGATTTCTTTCTAAGACCTGTGATTCTTACCATTATCTTATCTCCTTTTTTATACTCTCTGTGTCGAGTTCCTTTATTTAGACGTTCGATCACTTTTTTGGATGCTGAGTTTAGTTTATTTATTATAATTTCACTATTGCTATATTTATTTTGATTAAAGAAAATGTCTCTAGGTTTCAAACCGGTAACTGAGTGTATAGAATTATTTAATTCACGCACTGTTCTAAATATTTCTTCGATAAGTCTTGTTTTATTCTGAATTGTGAATATTCTAGACAGTTCAGTTATTGTACCGTTTACACGTTCTACCTGACCGTTCGCTGTCGATCTGTATACTGGAGTTTCTACTTTAGTTATGTTGTATTTCAAACACATTTGGTTCACCATTTCTGTTTTGAATCCCTTCTCGTTATCTGTCATGAGTCGTTCACATTTTGGGAAATAATTAGATAAGACCTCTTCCATAACGTCGTACAGTCTGTTTCGAGTTTCGATTTCCCGAAGGATTGTATATTTAGAATACTTATCTACTGTTACAAGGAAAGTATACTTGTCGTTGAAGTATATGTCCATATGAATGTGTGTTCCCACATGTGTTGGTATTTCTGAATTATTCAGAGGTTCTCTGATAGGTTTTCTTTCATATTTTCCAAATAGACATGCTATGCATTTTCTGTTGAAACTCTTTGCTTGTTTATTTAGATCGGGCCAGTAATATTTCTCTGAGATTTCTTGTATATTGTTACGTAACCCTCGGTGTGCTCTTTCGTGAGTTACCCTTACAAGTTTTAGTTGTTCCTCCAAATTTGTCACGTCTTGAAGTTTTCTTGGTGTGAATATAAATCTTACTAGTGGGAATTCTTTTTTTATGTTTTCACCATATTTGTATATGTTTTCAAATTTCGTATGCAAAGCTACAATCTTTTGGGGTTGTATAACTTCTTTCATCTGCCTTAGTAAAGAGTCTTTGTCCTTAAACTTTATTATGAGTCTTATTTTGTTACTAAAATAGATTTGTGTTTCGATATTATTTGTTATATCTTCAATAAGTTCGAACTGTGCAGTGTATGCATTAAAAGGCTGATTCACAGTTTTTATTATATCATTAGAAGAACTTTCAGCTGAATGTGCTGTTTCTATGGTAGAAGTATTTATGCGTTGACGTGATAATGCGTCAGCTACAAGATTTAGGTTTCCTGGTTTATAAACTAATTTTGCTCCAAAGTCTTCAATGATTCCCTTCCAACGTTTCAGCTTTGTGTTGGGATTTTTTTCTGATACAGAATATATAAGGCTCTGGTGATCGGTATATATGGTTAAGTCTGCTATACCATATATGTAGTTTCTGAGTTTTTGTAAGGACCATATGATCGCTAATAGCTCTTTCTCGTTTGTGCTATAGTTCTCTTCTGTCTTACTCAGTGTTCTTGACAAGAAGTGTATAGGTTGCTTATTCTGACTTAGTACGGCTCCAATAGCTATGTTGGATGCATCAGTAGTAAGCTCGAATGGTTTACTATAATCCGGTTGAAAAAGTTCGACTTGTTCTTTCAAATAATTTTTTAAAATTCTAATCGCTTCTAATGCTGAATCATTCAGATTTAACTTAATATTTTTACTTTGTTTTTTGTTTACTTTACCGTTATCTCCTCGTAAATATAATGTCAGGGGCTTGGCTATGCTTGCGTATCCTTTTATAAACTTACGATAGTAACCTGTAAGACCTAAAAATCCTCTCAAATCCTTTACCGTTTGTGGGACTGGAAAATTTTCTATAGCTGCTATTTTCTCAGGGTTCGTAGTGATTCTACCATGTCTGATTATGTGACCTAAGTATTCTACTTCTTCTTGAAAAAACTTACTTTTCTCATCAGATATTTTTAATGTGGCTTTATTGAGTACGTCGAATACTTGACTTATGTGCTGTATATGTTCTTCCTCAGATGAAGAATATATCAATACGTCATCAATGTAAACGTGTACGAATTTACCTACAAAGTCTCTCAAAATGTCGTCCACGCATCTCTGAAATATGCTTGGTGCATTTTTGAGCCCGAAAGGCATTCGTTTAAAATGATATTTTGCGCCATTTATAGCAAAAGCTGTTTTTTCTTTATCATCTGTTTTGATTTTAATTTGGTGGAAACCTGACTCCAAATCTAATGTTGTAAAGTACTTGGCTTTACCTAAATTTTGAATTGTCATGTTGACATCCGGAATGGGGTATCTGTCTGTTACAGTGTGAGCGTTAAGTTTTTGGAAATCAACAACCATGCGCCGTTTTGGTTTTCCTTTTTCGTCCAAACCTTTTTTAGGTACTGTCCATATGGGACTGTTATAAGGACTATGGCTTTTTTCTATTATATCGTCATGTAAGAGTTTCTGTATTTCTTTGTTTACGAATTCGTTATCTGCTATGGGATATGGATATTGTTTAACATAAACCGGATTATCATTGGTCGTCCTAATGCTTGCTTCTATAGTATCTGTAAAGGGTAACGGTCCTATGCTGTTATTAATCTTCATCAGTCTATCTATGTCTGCTTTATAAATATTATTTTCCCCAATTATGTAATTAATTTTCTGAATAGATTCGACACTGCTTATGGTAGTTAGAGTCATATTACTGAAATTTATTTCCGCGTTTAGAACTTTAAGTCCTTCATATCCTAATATCATATCAAAAGACTGAATATCCTCTAATTCAAAAAATGTTATATTTTCTTTAATATCCTAACTACTTTCTTTGTATCTACCATAGAATAACCATGCATTGTTTTTATTTTTATAGGTTTAATTTTAATTTTTTTGCTAGAATCGCATTTTCTATTAATGTAATTATGGGTTGCACCAGTATCAATAAGAATTTTATAAATTTTCTTAGAAATAGTACTAGTTAAATTTAAGCAGGGCAACCCGTCTACTAGTTTAAATGATCTATTCTTATGTTATTATTTACCATACATTCCGTTTCATCTGCTTCTGCATATGTACTGCTGACATCGTCTCTGCGTTGTTGTCGGGAGTTATTTACTCTCTGCTGCTTGAAGTTCTGCTGATAAGATCGTTGCGGTCTGTTGTGTGTGTTGAAACTCCCGCTGTGTTCACGTTTCGCTGGTGGATTATATACATCGGGTTTGTATTGATTCCAATTTTGTCGCTGTGCATGTACAATTTGTCTCGAGTTTATCTCCATCGGCTGTGGTCCTTGATTGTGTTGCTGCATATTATCGTATTGCTTCTGGGGTTGATAATTCGTTGTTTGGCTCGAATAATTTGGTCTTCTTTCGTTTCTGCGTTCATGTGGCATATTTTTGTGGTGCTTATCCTGAGTGAGATGTAAATGCCTGTGCACATTATCATGTTCTATTCTGCGAGCAATTGCGAATGCGTGTTCTAGATCATTTATTGTAGCTGAATATAATGATCCTCTTGTAAAGTTGTCACTCATACCATCAATGAATATACGAACTGCGTCGTCGTTAGCATTTTTAATTAGTCTGTCGATTATATTCGGCGGATCACCTGACATAGTGATTTTTGATATTATTAAATTGAGATTTTTATTTATCTCGTCGTGGTATTCAGACAGTGTGCTTCTTTTTTGCGTGATGGCTTTCATCATGTCTTGTAGCACGTATAGAGGTTCTTGATTAGAGTACGTATAATCTAATCTGTTACGTATCGCCTCAAAATTAAAAATTGTGTTATAATTAGTTAACACATTCGCGGCTGCACCCTGTATTTTACTTTTCACTATAGTCAATGCTGCTGCGTACTTACTGTGTGTTTTGAAGTTTTTAATGCTGTCCATTAATCTGGATGCTTCTTCGCGCCACGACCGATAATTTGATTGATCGCCGTTGAAAATAGGTAGGCTTTTAAATGCGTCTAACTGTATTTCACTACCATCTGTATATGTGGTTCTTATTTCCTCTAGCACAGGTATGTTTGGTACTATGCCTAATCCAGATTTTACTTCATTTAGTTTTGTTTCTAAATTAGTGTTTATTTGATTTTGGTTAGTTATTATTGCTGCTAACCTTGCATTCTCTGTGCGTGTGTGCTCTAGGGTTTGTGTTACTGTGTTGCTCCTGGTTTCTAAAGCTTCTAATCTTGCCATTAATACTGCGAGTTGTTCCATTTTGAACTCGTGTCTGTTGTCGTCGAATTTGTGTGTTTTTTTTCTCCACATATACACTTTCACTGAATTGCTTTGCTGCTTCGTACGAAGAAGCTATATTTGTACCTGCTATGCTAGGTAATTCTTGTAACCGGTAACGCGAGTGTTCTGTTTATACTAGATTTCACTACTTGTTCCCGAGGTCCGCTCGATTGAAGTTAAAAAGTATATTTAACCTCCTGGCAGGATCGCCAATTAAAACACTTGTTTCTTACTTTTAAAATTAAACAATATTTATTTGGAACTATGTCCTTTATTATTGAAATACTTTTTACTAATTCTAAAAGGAGCTTAAGGCTACTATGTAGTTACAATAAGACTGTTGATAAATTCATCATACAGTCGTATTTATATACTTTTCTTATCTATCTACAAGGAGACCCAAGCGTACAATCGTCTTGCTTGATAATGAAGAAGAGATAATATTCCAACATTGTATACAAACGATATTATCTCTTTTACATATGTTATCATTGTAGCGTTGTGTGCAAGACTGTACTAGAGACTAAAGATATCATTGAATACAAATAATGTTATCTTTTTTCTCAATATGTTTTGCTATGGATACTTAACTAGCGCCCAATCGAAAACTACATCAGTTTCCACTCAGTCTTTGACGTTTATGTAGTACCTCCTATGTGTAAAGTGTCAAAAACGTCATCTGCATGTGAATTTCTTTTTACAACTGCGAAGCTTTATGACCGTTTATGTATTAAAATATAAAAATTAAAGTTGGCGTTAAAATGTTAGAGCGCAATTCAGTCAAAGAAACAAGCGAAATAAATCAAAGCTATAAAATTGCTGTTGGTTACTGATACATGTGTGAAATCCATTTATAAGTTATACAGTTGCCTCAAAGATCACAAAAAGATCTCTCTCCATTGGCGAGGAAAGCGAGTGCATGTGAATGCATGAATTCAAAATGCTTTGCTATTTATTGAGATCAATTTGTAGTTCAGATTATGTAACCTTTTGCTAAAAATAAATTCTCAATTGGCTATCGTGTGGGTCGTCCAGATATAAAGTAGTACACACAGTCAAGAGACGATACATATAGACGAAACTAAATAATTGACTCTTGGGTCTTGGGTATGGTCATGACGAATTCGTAAAATGTATTTCGAAAAAAAATGGAGGTTTATTAGGTTAAAATATTTCGTTTTTCTTTAGAAAAAGAGAAAACTTTACTCCACCAGCTATTTTAGTTTATTCAAATAATATCAATGAACTTATTAAAAACCCTGTTTCTGTTTCTTACAGGTGTCATCTGGCTGATGGCTGGTCCAATTGCAAACGCTGGTACGGTAATAAACCTTTTCCTAAATTCAGGAAAACAGTACAAGCTAATCTCCAACAACAGTATGCGCTCCGATCAGGAGTATTTGCAACTTCTTTCAAAAATGGGCGTTAATGGTATCGGCAACGTAAGTTAAATATTCAGTTCTTATTTTCACAACCCTTACTATGTATTTGACTTGTGTTTTAGGATGATATCGTACACCCTGTAAAAACCATCGCTAGATACTTGCAAAAGCATAAGGCTGGCCAGCCTGTGTATTCCATGGGATGCGAAGAATTCAATGACTATCTTCGTATGTCCGGAATTGAAGTAGAAACTTTGGTAAGTCTGAAGGAAATACCCCCCCTTGAACAAATATAAGTTCCAACTCTATGTCTTTCCATATAGGAACCTCGCAACGACTGGACATTTAGCGTTCTCGCGAAGTCTATGGCATCCACGAAGAAAGTTGGTGCTGTAGTCTTCGATCTTAGCCTCAACCTAAACTACGCATCCCTGGTTCGTGCACAACTGCATTTAGCCAACGAAGAAACAGATCTCATTGTTGGCGCAACAGATCTCACTGCACCGGTGACAAAAGACCTAGTTGTCCTTGGGCCGTCTGGCTTCATTCAGCTTCTAACCAGTCATACTGGAAAAGATCCAATTGTTTTGGGTAAACCGGGACCACTGCTGGGAAAATTCCTTAAAGAGCATTTCGAGATTAAAGATCCAAAGCGTGCTATATTCTTCGGTGATGCCTTGGTACAGGATATTCAATTTGGCATTTCGTGCGGTTTTCAAACGTTGCTAATGTTGTCCGGGGCCACAACAAAGGAGCAGATGCTTTCCTTGCCGGAAGAATTGAAACCAGATTATTATGCAGACGGCATCACAGATTTGATAAAGTTATTTGAAAACTAGAAGAAAATAATATTGGAACAAAAAAAAAGTGTTGCGTACAAAACCAAAGAGAAAGTATTTTTAAATGTTTGTGATTGAATGAATGATGAAAGAATGGAAAATTGAAAACAGTTTATGGATATTCTCAATGTGAATCCACAGATAAATTTTAACTGTAGTTAATTTATGTAGTTAATAAATATGTTAAATATGAATACCTACTCAAATGAGTATTATTATAATATATAAACAATTTTTTTTTTTTTTTTATATGCAATCTCCTAGATGGAAAATGAAAACATAGTATAAATGATTACGATTTTACTCATGGCGTTTTCCATTGGGACACAAAATCACTCTTTTTTTTTTTTTTTTTGATCTAAATCACTTTTCATGTTCCATTGGATAAGAAAAAAATTCAAAAGGATCACTTTTTACAGATCTCGATGTTTTTTCAGACTCAAACATACTACCACAGCTTTGCACAGCTGTTGTACGTCGTTTTAAGAATTTTAATTCAAAACAAATGCGCAGTTTCGTGAAAACCAAAATATCGAAACATGATTTCGGAGAAATTATTTTCTTCATTCTTATAAAATAATAGTTACAATGCAATTAATGTTGTTTTTCATTTGGGTAAAAAACAGCATCGGGGAGATTCCGGAATCGAAAAATTCGCTTCTGAAACCGTTCCATTGGCACAAAAAATACTCTTCTGGTGATTCTGAGAACAGAATTTCGCTTCTCGATTTGAAATCAGAATCCACTCAAGAAGCACTCACACAAGTGTAATTTATGCATTTTATACAAGGCAGATGACAGCTGCCGTAGATTTTTTTTTTGGCATTTCACCAATACTTTTGTGGATTCAATCAGAAGCAGCATTCGTGTTCCATTGGATTCAGTACGAGTGAGTCCCCGAGTGAAACCAATGGAAAGCGACATTATAGAATATTGTAAATTGGCTTTTACGGCCATCACTCACTTTAATTTAAGTTATTTAGTTAAAGTTTACACCCGGATTTAAGCTAGTTAAAATCTAAAATCAAGCCCAAGTCTGAAAATTATTCAGTGGTTAGAAACAGTTTTTATTTAACTTGACGGCATTTGACCCATTTGGATTTTCAACTGCACTCCGGAAACCAGATGATTCGAAAGGAATTTCGGCATACACAACAAATCAAATAAATTTCCAAGTGACGAAAAACCATAAAAAAAAAGAAAATGTATTTTTTTTTTTTTTGTGAAATTTGACATTACGTAGGTTTAACATGAATTAAAATCGGTTTAAACTGTTTTTATTTAGACTTTAAATCCGTCTTCGAGTTTAATGCATATTTTTGAGTGAAATTGTCGGGTTTAAAAAAAATAAGGATGAACGGTCGGGAGTAAAATTAACTTAAAACTGCTTTACACCCGGAGTGAATATATGGCCATAAATAATAGCTACACGACTGACCAAGATGCCTACCAACTTTTTATAAATTATCAGGCTAGCCCCCAAACAAGCGAGAATCGTTGTTAACCCTCGCTTCCCCTTCAATTCTTAAAATGGTGCATTAATCCAGCCCAAGCTACATTCTTTAATTTGCTCAGTTTCAGGTGCTACAAGAGAAGACGTAATAAACTAAAGAAACTTGTACATAATACCCTATGTATACTAAGGCGCTACCTTTCTTAAATGCTTATTCACCCATAAAGTGTAAGCTTTATTGTTTACCTATAAGGGCACGTATCACTTGCATGAATTTCACGTGTTTGTGCATTTGCTTTACCTGTGACGAAGCAAATATTCAATTGCTTTCAAAATGAACAAAATAAATAAATAAAATACTATCACTGACTAAAGTCTCGTTTATTTCACATGATGTGATAAAAGCTTTGAACGATTTCGTTATAAAATGCTTCAGCCAGACATGCGGCGGGTGGTGTGATTAAGTTTATCTATCTAATGTCTAAAGATTCTAAGAAAGTTAACCAGATAATGGTTTCCGTATGCGAAATGAATAATTGTATACGTATACATGCTCTATCATTATCAGTAGAAATTGTATAACGGCAAACGGATTTATACCGGCAGCATTTTTGGTTGTGCAACAATTTTTCAAATACGCTTTCACTTGTGCTGCAGCCATGTTTTTACAAAAGTTGGTTTGTTCCAGCACAATAACCACCCCACGAATTATTGTTGTCTCATATCTTCAAAAAACACGCTGCTAAAATGATTTGCAACAGGTGAAATTCGATTCCCCTCCTAGCCTTATGACTTTAAATTTTTCTCTATACCTTGGACCGTAAAGAAACATAATCCATTGAAAAATAATTCTAATTCACACTGTAAGTAATATTTTCTATCACATTTCATCTTGTGCACAATTACACCAATCAAACATATTTCTTGATATAAATTCATTATTATCGATGCTCCAAATATATATATGTCAGTGGGTAAATGAGATAGAATAAAGCCGTCTTCAAGACAATCCAATTGTTGTTATGATACACATTGTAAAAATTAAAAAAATTGCACATCCCGTTCGCACTGAAGTAGGTATCACTCGTCCAATTTAAGTAGATTATGCCATTGGGAATGTGCAACGATATATCAAACACGTGAGATGATGACAAATTCCTGAGATTACCTATTTGCTGCTTCGGTTCCGTCGGGGTGCTACAGTTTTTCAAAAAAGAAAAAAAAAAAAAAAACAATATTATTTACTCGGATACAATTACTGGATGATTGGTTGCACTGTGACTTCAAATGACAGCTGAAGTTTGTTCTACCTTGCTTCGGCTTTGTAGGTAGGTAGGCATATTTAAAAATCTAGTTATGTTAAGTCGACTAGATTGGTTTGTAGTATGTGAACTATCAATTTTTTTTTTCTTAACTTCTGACTAGCCAAGGCGATAAAGAGGCACATTGTAATAAATGTACAAATAATTGTATGCTGGTAACCCCATCAATATGCTAGAGACAAAATGACATTTGTAAACTTTGTACCGCAGTTAGTGATTGAACACGAGACTATGCACGTCGTAATAAAGAAGTAACATAACCTAACCAACTAAAGTTTTAATTTATAAAAGTAAAACACTTTTACACACATCGACCTAAAAGATCTATTGAGAGTTTCCACTTCCCTGTGATGTAGCCGATAATGCTAGCAGAGGACTTCTTCAGCTCTTCTGGACTTAGTAATTCAAGGAAGAAGAATTTCCTTCTACGAGTAGTACTGTATAGAGCTGGGCATTCGCACGTGTCACGTGATGTGCTCGGCTTTTTTGTCTTCTTCGAGGCATAGCCGGCACCAGAGACAAAACTGGGACCATCACCATCGGCCGATTTCCCGTTACTTTGCCTACAAGCTATATTTTTATGGAGGGTCCTAAAAATGCGTCCTCGTTTTTGTGTAGTCGCAGTAGCTTAGTGGTTAGTGTATTGGACTGCTATGCGGGAGTCCCAGGTTCGAATTCCGCAAAAACCCAATTCCGACTTAGGGGTTTTTTCCGCTGCGCTACCTCTCGCGAACGTCTGACAAACATCCGAGAGTATAAATATCTTGTAAGAGCTTCTCAATTAGCCGTTTGGAGTCGGCATACAACTGTAGATCCCTTCCATTCGTTCCAAAAATGAAAAACTCACACAAAACGAATGGTTGTGAGAAGCTAGGCCTACGGTCTCTCCAGACCTGTTGCGCCAACTATTTTATTTTTTTTTGTCCTCGTTTTTGTGCGCTAGTATTGATGCATAGAAATTCGTATTGATAGAGGTCACGAAACTTCAACACACCAATACACCCTCAACAAATTTGAACACTTCCGCTGCGGGAAAAGTTGCTGCCAGTGTTCATAGAATTTTATCCGTTATTTTTTTTTAGGAATAAGTGTA
The DNA here is from genome assembly GCA_946477585.1 of Cheilosia urbana. NCBI lineage: Eukaryota > Metazoa > Arthropoda > Insecta > Diptera > Syrphidae > Cheilosia > Cheilosia urbana. The sequence continues at coordinate 7,147,991 of OX297854.1, read as the reverse complement.
CTTTTGATTAAAATATTTATGAAAAATTAACACTGTAGAAAATAAAAACATTTTGAGCAAACTTTCATCAGTTATTTAAGAAAAATTTACACATGAATTCGAAGTTAATGATATTCAAAAGCGGAAAATACACAACAATGTTTGTCCTAATATGTTTCTAGTATATAAAACATCTCATTTAGATTATTTTATTAACCAAACAAATTATGTAATCGCCTTTTTCAAAATATATAATAACCAACCAATAGCATTATTCAGTTATGTTAAAATGTCGTATTCCCGAACTCTATCACATTCCCCCGCGGTTAGCAGCGGCTGGCAGCATTGACTTTATATTTTTTGTATGTTTTTGCACGTCACACGGATTCTTAACTGACAGAACACCGATAGGTAAAAAAAAATGGCGAATTTGAAAAAAAAAAAAATTGAGGGGGCCAGCGGCAAGAGGTCGCGAGTTGGGGGTCTCAGTATGGTTTGTCTCTGATTTTCACTTCCAACAGCCAAAGTCAACAGAAAATATTTAGAATTATTTTTGTGTCAAAGTAACGGATCACGCTCTGGGACATTCGACTTTTCCATTGGAAGATTTGAGTGGAATTTGAGTGAATTATTGAGAGTGGTTCAAGTCTCCCATTTGTTCAAGTCTCTCGCTTTCCCCCTAATATTAGAATATCTTATTTAAAATGACAGAAAATATCTAAGCAATCGTTACTTAGTTTATAATTATAGCTTATATTGTTAAGCAAATTTGTCATACATAGCATGCTAAATTGACAAGTGAACTCCAATGCCAAAGATACCACTAATGAGATGCAGTGTGTAGAGAATATGACTCGAATATCCGCATTTGGCTACGGGTATTAGACATGGGACATGGGAGTCGTATTCATAACATATTTATGTATGAACGAATTCTATCATTTGTATATTCCACCTCTAAAGGGACTGGTCGTCGTTTACGACTACTACGGGGGCTCGAGCAATCAATTGTGGTTGTTCTGTGATGTTTATAAAGGTAAAATATTGGGGCAAACTGAAACCACCCCATAGAAGGAACCCATTTACTGAAAAACTACTGCCCAGGTTAGTATGCTCGGGGATAGTGTCGGTTACGGGAGCTAATTTGAATACGAATATTCTCTCTGAAGCACGGAATCAGTTTTACATAATTATTCAATGGGTATTGTTTGAAAAAGAGTTTTAAAATATTTATTTGTTACTTGTAAACATATTCTAAAAGTTAAATAAAGTTTTGAACCACAGGCTCAATGGAAAACACAGATTTGAAGGTAAGATAAGCAGCAAAGTTCAATAGGTCCTCAAAGCGTATTAGAGAAGGGAAACTGAAAACCGTCTTAGTATGGATTCAACAGCATGGTGCTCGGACCAGTTTTTAGTACAATACGACGTTTTGTATATAGACCTAGAGTTATTAGAGAAGTACGTTCAACTTGTTTATTATTGTCACAGGCATGGTATGAAAGGAAAAAAAGGAGCATTCTACATGCTGAAGTTAGCTCCAATCAAAACCAATTATTCGAGGACATCTGCTCTCTCTGGGAACTGGAATTACTGTGACAATGATATAATTGCAAAAATGTATGTCCTGGTATGCGTTTTAGCACCGACCTGATGAAACCGCATATTCTATGTATTATTAGCTTCAAAAAAAATATTAACCATCTCTCTATATCGGTATCCATTCGAATATCCAACACGTTTTTCCTTTCACGGGTGCAAATGATTTTTAACCAACCAATTGGTTAATTTTGATTTTCTTAAGCAGCACAAAAAAAATTATTTTTTTCAGATAGCGGAACCAAAGAGAATTGTAAATCTAAAGCACCTCTCCAGGCAAGAACGGGTACAATTTCTCAATTCATTTGACCGAGTTTTTTGTGACTGCGATGGTGATTAGATTACAATGCTGTTTATTGTTCTGCAATTAACTGATATAAATTTCAATTCCAGGTGTCATTTGGCAGACAGCGCAAGCGAAGATCCCGGACACCGGCAAAGCAATAGGATATTTGCGCAGTATTGGCAAGGATGTAGTTTTTGTTACAAACAACAGCATTCGCGTAATCGAGGATCAGTTATTAAAAATGAAAGAAAACGATATCATTGCTAGAAAGGTATAAGCTAACAAAACTTAAACTTTATTCACACCGAACCGAAAACACTTGAAAACTTTATCGAAAACAGAAGTTTTCAAAACGAGTCGTTTAAAGTCGTTAACTACTTCCAATCGTTTGTTTGTTGAAAAAAACACACCTTTTCAACATTCTGCAGAGCAGCTGTCCGAACAAATGTCACAAATCACATTTTAAATCATTTTCCACACTTTAATTGATAGGCTGAAAATATTTTTAAATGCTCTGATTTAATTTTATTTGTTAATTAATGCGATCGAAATTTGTAAAAAAAATATATATATAAAAGAAGTGTCACAACTAGTGTCTCACAGCTGATTGAAACGTCAAACGAAAACTAGTTATTGTTCGGTGGAACGCAATTTCGAGCTTTGAAAACATGGTTTTCGGTGCGATGTGAATAGGGTATTGGGGTTAGAAAATAAAAAAATATTTTGTATAAATAGGAGCAAATAATCCATCCAGCGCAGTCTGTAGCTGATTACCTGAAGGAGATAAAGTTTGAAGGTCTTATTTACTGCATTGCTTCGGGGCCATTTAAACATACTCTAAGATCAGAAGGCTTTGAAGTGACAGATGGGGTGAGGAAACTCTGTACACATTTGAAGAGATTAACTCTCCTATTGTTTTATTGTTTAGCCCAACAGAATGCTAGATGAAACTATTCAAGATTTAGCTGCGAATATTTTTAGCAGTGAACCTGTCAAAGCAGTTGTCATTGATGTGGATTTTAATTTGTCTGTGGCTAAATTGATGAAAGCCCACGGGTTTCTTAAGAATCCAGATTGTTTATTTTTGGGTGGAGCAGCGGACCTAATTATTCCATTGGGATCGAGGGATATTATTGGTAAAACCTAGATGCCTTATTCTGTTTGGAACTATTAAAATAGTTTGTTATTTCTTCTTTTGCAGGGCCGGGACCATTTATTAACGTTGTGGAACAAACGACAAAGCGAAAAGCAACTGTCCTTGGAAAGCCAGGAGAAGCGCTTGGCAATTTCTTGAAAAAGCGTTTTAGAGTCGAAGATCCAAAGCGGATACTCTTTATTGGGGACACATTGGGGAGTGATGTTAAATTTGGACACATGTCTGGCTATCAGACATTACTTGTCTTAACCGGAGGAACTAAGGAAAGCGATCTGCTTGGAGAACTGTCAGAAAATGAGACTCCGGACTATTTTATTGACAGTTTGGCAGATTTGAATGATTTCATTTAGCTATAGCAAATTATTGAAGTTAATTTTTCTACTTATTGACATAAATTCATTCAGAATAAAAAATTGTAGGAATTAATTGATTAAAAACATTTTTAGCGAACACTCTTATTTTTTGATTATATCTCAACCGTCAATTGCTTCTAAACAATGCGGCGTACTAATAATACATTTTAGCCTTGATTTTAAATTTACAGAAGCTCACAATTGCGAAACTTTGTTTGGAAAACCCATTGTGAACTACTAAACCTTAGAGTCGAAACTTATGTTGTATTCGATCAGAGCACTTTTTATGATCGTTTGGTACAAAAAAGCAATCTTTTTCAGATTTCAGAGCACTTTTGCGAATCTGGATATTTTCTCACATTTACCAATACAAGTGCGTTTGAGTTTGATAACTGGTGTAGTTTGTTTAATGTCGTTTTCCATTGGGATTTTCAGATTTTGCTCTCAGATTTCAGATTTTTCGTGCCCAATGGAACACAAAATGAGATTTTTCTTCCTTTACATTTGTGGTGGTGCGTGTTTTAAAAGTCAGCTGTTCTTACTTAAAATGTAATTTGTGTTTATAAAAATTCATTCAATTTATGTTGATATCCATTGCAGCGGCCAAATGTAAATTTTTAAAGGACGTGTCGTCTAAAAACGGAAATATAACACATTTTATCGGTTGACAAATGACAAATGTTTTAGTGTTAATACAAGTAGGTGTAAGTCTCTCACAGTAATCTAGATTCACAAAATTGCTCTGAATCTGAAAAAAGTGTTTTTTTCTCTCCCAAATGGAAAACGACATACGTTTTGCAGCAAGTAGCCAAACTCACAGACTCACCAAACATTTATTTTCTCATATTTCATCGCATTTTCGGACAATGTAACGGTAACAGTTTTTTGCTTTTAATTTTATTTTACGATATTCGAGTTTGGCGTTAATTCAATTTAATTTTCAGGTGATTCATTCCAGTAGAACCCATATTTCAACGCATTATCTGAGTCTACATCCCAACATCTTTTCCAATATCATTTATAAATACTGTTATGTATTAATGTAAATAAATGTGTGTCTTCCTAATACAAAACAACAACCATATTAAGTGTACAATTTACCCATTAATTCATTAGATGAAACCCAATATCTCCTTCTATTGCGTCGGCGGCGGATAATTTAATTGACATAACTTTTCACCTTTTGTACACACTTTGTTCTATTTCTAGGAACTTTGAAAACAGATCCCCCTACGATCGTTTTCATTTCGATTATATGAAAGCACTTTAAATAAACGACACCTGCGGTATAATTGGAATTGGTTTAACGTTGTTCCAAGAATCTGCACTGCATTAGATTTATTTACTATTTACATTACCTATTATCTTAATAGAATATCATTTTGACTTTGTATTTTTTATCAGTTTAGGCAGTACACCGCTTCAGTTGTGAAAAAGCGGTGCCGCTGACAAGTTGTCAACACGCTTTCATTGAAATAAAACAGTTTTTACTCCGTAGCAAATATGGCAAGTGTAAGTTTCCGAGAGTAGAGCACTCTTCTTAGAATCGTTTTCGTTTATTTTTTTGTCTTCGATTAATGTGGGCGTTCGGGAGGCTTATGAATTGATGCATTCATCACGGTTGGGATTGCGGATTCATAGTATTCCACTTTTATTAGCAAAACCAGAGCTTTCCTCGGACGTACAGAACTTATGTTCGTTGATTTCAAAAAAAGGATTCATACCATTCATACCGTCACGCATATCTTCTGTTGGACTCTGGCAGTGCTTATTCCACTCACACTGGGTTCAAGTCCGGTTTGTTAATAACAAAATTATATTTTGTATTTCATTTTGGTGCAAATTAACAAATGTGATAAGATGTTTTTACCCTTTCACCGCAATTTCGATTCTCGTTCTATGAAGAATACGTCAAAATTTTTCATACCTATGAATAATTTCTTTTCACAGCCCCATTTGCAAGTGAATGTTTTTAGTGAGATTTTGAAAATTGAGAACCCTCTTTCATACAACACAGTGTGCGGTATTGAATTCACCACGATATTTTCACTCATTGAACCAGAATCGCATTTTAGTAAAAAGTAAATGGAAAAAATAAAAACAATGTGTGAAAGTGAATGTGAAAACGATTTATTCGATTCGCTTTTTCACAGAACGAGAATCAACCCGCAGGAGATCACCCTATGCATATAAATTAAATCATCACCAAAACAATGCGTTCGAGTTGAGTGACTTCTACCGTTGAAAGAGAGAGAGCAGTTCGATTACAGTTGAATATTGCATCCGGATTATATATTCTTACGCAAAATTTATGATTCCGCTTAGGCCCGTTTGCTGATACTACACATAGCGATTTAGTTACACAAGTGTACTACTAGTTGGGTATACTGCTTAAAATTAGTTTTTTTTTGTTTTCAATAATTCAAGGATAAATACTTGGGTGCAGGATCTTTGTGCGCTATTAAAATGCAGTTCAGTAACCTTATTTAGATTCTAGTCGTTTTCGATTTGCCAAAAAGATCAATTTTTGTTTTCATCTGAGGCACTTTTGAGAAATATCGATTTTTTTCTCAGATCTACACATCCTACTTTCACTAACGCCAATGTTTATGACAGACAGCTGGCGGTTACCAATTGTTTATCTTTGGAAGGATTGTTTTTTAGCTGAATTATTTGGCATCAGAAATCTGAAATCTCAGATCAAAATCTCAAAAGCGAAATCGAAAATGACATTATTCACATCGAATACGGTACCTATCATTGTTACACCGAAAAAAGAAAAATATTGTTCCTTTAGAAATTGTTGATTTGTTTTTTCAAAGCCATAATCAGTATTCTACGCTATAAATCCGGGTCAGGTCTTTGTGTAAGTACGTTGTCACACTTCATGCGTTTGACTGAACTTAAGTGGTCTTTTGTTCATTTCTGATACTATGCGTTTTTTTTTTTAAATCGTCAGAATACAATTGTACTGTAATTATATCAGCCTACTTGACATTTTTGACATACACACTACGGTTTATCCCAAGTGGAAGTTATTTGGCAGCAGCTTATGTTGAAACCTTTCTGGTGATGTGGATGCTAGTAAATTGGGAAAGATATCAATTATCTAGTTTAGTAAGTGTGACAGCTATCTGACTTGATGTGTCTCACTTTTGATTGTCACATGAACATATTTTACAGTCGACGAATCTAGTAGAGAAAATTCACGATTGAGTACTAACTAAATTGACAGTTCGGTTATGTGACTGACGAAGTAGGTTAACTTTCGTTGGCCATTTGCGTTTAGATTACATCTAATTCAGAGCAATCTAATCTTCTTTTTTAAAGATATCTAAATTTTTGAATGCCCATACAGCAAACTAAATGCCTAGATACATAACATTTCTCATCAGTTTTACCATTCAAGCACAAATGTGACTATGGAGCCGATTTTTTTGCGGATTCTATTCTATCATTAATACAAATTCCTAATCTTAAAAGGCTTTTCTTTTATTTGGTTGTTGATAAGCAGTAAAGATTAGCGTTTAAACGCACAACCAAGAAACAAGAAAACTACTTTCTTGTTATTTTTAGTATTCGCTAATCTGTCAAGTCAAATAAAAAAACAAAAGAAAATAATATATTTGACTGCTAAACCAGTTGCCACTTAATACATTCCGTTGTTTCTACATTTCTACGCGTTATGAGAGATTTTGTCAAATGTCGTAACTAGACATACTTTTGCATTAAAATGCTTCATTCTTGTTAGATCTTTTGCAGTACACGATAGGCTATGCGAAATCTTACGATTTTCCAAGAAATATCATTAAATACTGGCTAAAGAAGTTTTAAAAACTTGAATGGGACAACCTACACGTTATTGCAAATGAATTTTAAATTTGGTCATTGGGTTTAGTCACCTTCTTTAAGCCTGCGAATCATAAGTTCATTCTTCAATTTCGTTTTCTTTTAGAGTACAAAGCAGTTGACTAAGCCGCGCTATTTAATGGATTTGACACCCGAGGAGAAGGTCGATTTCCTTAATTCATTTGATTTAGTTTTTTCCGACATCGATGGTAAAGTTGACTTTTTCGTATATTTAAAATCCTAACTATTCGCTTTGCCATTCTCAGGGGTGCTCTGGAATGTTATGAGCGATATAGATAACGCCGCGGAAGGATTTAAGGTTCTAAGCAATAACGGGAAGAAATACTACTTCATCACAAACAACAGTATCCGAACTGAGGAGGCATGTGAGAAGAAGCTAAAAGCTTATGGTTTGGACGTAGATCACGTAATAAATTTGCAATCCACCTTAATTGCTATTTCTTATATGCTATCTGGAATTTTATTTTGACAGTCGGAAATCATTCATCCAGCTAAGAGCATTGCCAGATATCTGAATAACATTAATTTCGACGGACTAATTTATTGCATTGGGACGGAGGCATTTAAAGATGTGCTTCGCAAAGCCGGCTTCAAAATCATCGATGGAGTGAGACTTCTGTGTGTTTTAATTAATATCATTAAGTAAACTCTATATTTTCAAAAAGCCCACAAAAATACTGGAGGAGGATTTTTCCGATTTGGCAAAACACATATTCGATAAGCAACCAGTTAGGGCAGTAGTAGTTGATATTGACTTTAATCTGTCGGGACCGAAACTGATGCGTGCTCAACAGTACTTAAGGCATCCGGATTGTGTTTTAATTGGAGCAGCTACTGATATGACGATATCTGTGACCAAAGATATACAAATTATTGGTATGTTATTTGGTTTGAATAGAATTTTACTAGTAAAAATAATATCTGTAGGTCCTGGTCCATATTTGAAGATTCTGGCTGAAGCAAGTGGTAAGACAGCAGCTGTGTTGGCTAAACCGGGAGAGGAGTTGGGTGATTTGTTAGAGGAACACTTCACAATTAAAGACAGAAATCGCGTCTTAATGATTGGTGATATGTTAGAACAAGATATTGGTTTCGGCAAGGTGGCAGGAATAAAGACATTGCTCGTTCTATCAGGCGGATGCTCAAAGGAGGACATGCTGAATAACACAAATCCTGACCGACAGCCCGATTACTATACTGATAGTATGGCTGATTTTGTAACGCTTTTTGAACATTCCAAACTCTGAGAGCCACAAAATATGAGATTAGTTTGAAGTCAGATTCAAACTTTTAGCTTACTTTGTGACATTAATGAGACATTATGAGAAGCGAAATATATCAATTGTTAAGATTAAGCGTTGTTTTAGTAGTAGCATTCATTTAATTAGCTATAAATAGTTGGCGAAATAGGTAAGGGAATGAATGGAAGGGAATAATTCGTCAGTGATGTTGGCGCATCGTGAATTTCAGCGTAGATTTACCGGTCGTCTGATACCAACTGGGCAAACACTCCGGGTCGGGCCGGCCCCGAAACAGCCATTGCTGACAGTGACGCAGCTGTAGCTGTATATATCGCAGCGGACCCCAGAGTATCGAATAGATTATGTCGAACGCAATTGAGCAGTCGGCATCGGAGGTCTTTACATAGAATTTGGGTGAATGTGTTTGATTACAAAGTACAGACGCTCTAATTTCTCGTTTTGGCCACTTGCACTGGCCGGCGAGATCGCCTAATTCAATTTCATGAATTTATTTTTTAAATTAACTTGTGAGTCAAAACTGATACCGCACAAAAGAAAGTAGCTCAGGTACCTTTTTATGGAAAACCTTGAATGAACTTATAGATAGATCTGAATCTTAAATTTTGTATTATTAAATGCATTTATAAAAATGCGAGTTACTGTAAGTAACGGGTGATTTTTTAAGCGTAGTTTTTTTTTTTAAATCGAATAAAACACTCAAATTTGCATCGAATATTCAACATTTTTATTGTAATCGATAAATAGGCCTTTGCCATTTACGTTTTTAAAGACAACTTCATGTGAATGTTGTCCGCGGCTCCGTTTCAAATGGCCCATTCGGAAGGTCCAATTTTACGTCACCCTTTCGAGCATTTCGGCCTGTATTCCACGAATTACGCATGTTATGTTATCCTGTAAGGCTTCAATCGAACTTTACATAACCCCACAAGAAATAATCAAGAGGCGGCGTTAAATCGCATGATCTTGGCGGCCAACTCACAGGGCCATTTCGAGAGATAAGCTGCTCACCAAATTCATCTTTTAACATTTCCATTGTTTCACGACTCACGAGCTGTGTGGCAGTTCAACTCAGCCAACCGGTCGCGTATCATGGTCATGGCTCGATAGTTCGCCGTTGACGGTAACGTTTCTTCCACGGTCGTCTTTTCACAGAGCACGAAATTTTATAAAAAATTTCAATAATTTGCAATCGTTGCTCGTTTGTAAGTCTTTCCATGATTAAAAGGCAGAGTATACTGAAAACCAGAGACAATACTGAGACCCCCAACTTCGGCCGATTTCCCGTTACCTTGCCTAAAAGCAATACTTGTACGGAGTGTACACAATCTAGTGCGCTAGTATTGATACATAGAAATTCGTATTGAACAATGTCACGAAACTTCAACACACCAACACACCCTCAAAAAATATCAACAACTTCCGGTGACTTCCGGTGTCGGCGAATTTGCTGGCAGCGTTCATAGAATTTTGTCCGTTAAATTTGAAATTATTCGTTACGTGTGAATAGTAGGTATTTTATTTTAGGAATAAATGCACTTTTTCTGAAAATATTTATGAAAAATGATTACTGCAGAATGGTTGTAGGAAAATAAAAACATTTTGAGCAATTTTTCTTCAGTTATTTAAGAAAAAGGTACACATGAACAATGAAAACAAATGAATGAAAAAATGAAAACAATATTAGTAAAGTTAATGATATTCAAAAGCGGAAAATACACAACAATGTTTGTCCTAACATGTTTCTGGAATATAAAACAACTCATTTAGATAGTATTATAAACCAAACAAATTATATTAATCGTCTTTTAAAAATGTATAATAACCAACGAATAGCATTCAGTTATCTTAAAATGTGGTATTCTCGAACTCTATCACATTCCCCCCATGGTTGGTAGCGGTCGGCACCATTGAATTTATATTTTTTGTATGTTTTTACATGTAAAACGGATTCTAAATTGACATAACACCGATAGGAAAACAAAATGGCGAACTTGAAAAAAAAAAACTGAGGGGGCCAGCGGCAAGAAGATTGTGAGTTGGGGGTCTCAGTATTGTCTCTGCTGAAAACTTTTCACTTTGACAGATGACGTTTGGACGCCATTGCTAACCAGTGCTGAAAATCTGAAAAAACTTAACTCTTAAAAAATCACCCGTTACCAACCAAACCTTCGCCTGATATATCTAAGCGTGTTTTTTTTTTTTTTTTTGTTCACTATTACTCTATTTTTCTCGGTGAACTACTTCAAGTTCCGGTGACGAAGTAGTAGTATTCGATTGGCTTTCTTTAGATTCGCTCATATTTCAGATTTCTTGATCGTGTCTAATAGAACATAAAAACATCACTTGCTATTTTTAACTTTCTCCATTACGTAGTAAGAGAAAGATATGGTTTTCGTACAAAATTTCGAACTCGAGATGTTAATCCATTCTGACATTACGATGATACACGAACTCAAAAAAGTGGGTCGCAAAATTCTGTCCGGTCTGTCCGTTTGTCCGTCTGTCTGTCCATCCCGCAGGCCTACAGCCTAAGCGACTGACCGGATTTCGTTAAAACTTAGGATTTAGAGTTTTTGGGCTTAGGGCTCGGGGCGGTTTTTTATTTTGAAAGGTAACCTCAATATTAATGGTACTTCCCACACAAACTGTTTGTACCAGTTTGATTTGCTCGAAAACGGTTCTAACAATTTCAACCAAAATTGATAGTTAAGCTTATGTGGATGAGGTTACCATGACTACATACCCAGTTTTTGACTATAAACTCGAGTAACGGTATTTTTGAAATTTGGACATATCTCGAAAACAGTCCATACGATTGATGTTCTTAAAATAGTTGCGTCCTTAATTTTCAATTCGAATCACCGAAAACGCTCATTTTTAGAACCGCTCATATCTCGAAAACCCCATTTTGACTTCGATAATGCTTAATCGCGACCAATAATTTATAATCGGTTTTTAGCTATATATTTAACGAATAGTATTTTTCCAACTAAACATTGAAATATTTGGTACTGTTTTGTCTGCCAAATTTTCCTAAAACCGCTCTAACGATTTCGACCAAAATACATATTAACGATAATATCAGTATTCTAAATAAGATGCCGTACCTAGTTTTTCTCAAAAAATTCGAATAAATCCGTTTTTTAATTTTTTCTCAAAAACGGCTACCCAAAAGCCGATCTCTGTTCATATTGTTACATTCAGGCTGGCATTCGAAAAGATAAAACACTATTCTGTTCAACTTTTCTAATAAAATCACTTTATTCACAATTTCTAATTATTCACTTATTAAGTACCAAAACAATATCACTTAAATCAAAAATTTCTTGGAGGGTGAACAAGTGCCCGATTCACCACAATTCCTAAGTGCCTGATTAACCACAATATATATTTCTAATACCGCACTTCAAAATTAAAATTGCAACAGCCATTAGATATGCAATAACAGCAATGCAAAACTCATTTTAAGCAAATGTTACCAATTCTACTTTTTTTCAACCATTTTCAATATGCAAATTAAAATAATACCAACCACCTGGAGTTTACACAATCAGAAAATCCCACTTCATTTGCACCCCCATACTCCATACACGTTCATCGTTATATTCAGTTTATAACTGCTAAAGCAAATTCAAAAACAAATCTCTGAATTCTTGCATACATATACATATTTATATGCAAAGATATCGATCTATAACGACCAATACTACAAATTATTGACAACTTAAGCCAGCGTCATTAATATATTCCAGTCAAAAAGAAAATCATTCCCTAAGAGATCAAAAATGAGAAACCCCTACTATTCTTGTTCTCGTACTCAAAAATCTGGTAAAGTGTAAGAACTTATAATAGTACAGTAGGCACTTTTAACTCTCTAACCAGAACTGGCGACTGAGAGTTTCAACTTCTAAAAACTCACATTGTTATTATGTACCTACTGCCATGTTTTATATAGCATTGCTTCTCAGATCTTCAGATCTTTACCTACCCATCTAATAAAATAAGAAAACAACCAAAAAAACCTATGATAAACGAGAAAGTTTTGTTCGACCCAGTCGTGCACTTTATTTGTGTTGATATTCGTGCCATCCAAAAATGTATAGCCTTCGATACTTATCTGCGCTGTTTTCCATTCGCTTGTTAGATTTTATATTAAAACTAGCTGAACCCCTTTATTTATTTATTTTTTTTTTTTTTTTTTGCCTATCAAATAATCACCATAATTACCGACATTAAAAAAAAAACAACTTAATTGGTTGAAAATTACAGGCAACAGAGGGCCACTTTGTTTTATATATATACCGCCGTACTAATAACAACATTAAGTCTCGACTTTAGATTTACGGAAGCTCACAATTGCAAAATTTGTATGGAAAATATGGCCACTGGGAACTACTTAAATTTAAAGTCGAAACTAAAAATGTTTATTAGTAAGACCCATAGAGATAGAGATATTCAAAATTTGCGTATATTCAATTTGACTTAAGGCTAGGTAAGAAATGGTGGTGAATAGTTAATATTTAAAGGTGTTGGCTCAATAACAGGGGCCCAACGGTATACAATGTTTGTTTTCTTAAATCTATTTTACATATATTGTGTTTGTCATGTCGGATACATACTCGTAGTATGCATCATTGTCAGGGTTGACCTCAGGGTGTTCAAATCCGGGTGTTGATGTTCTTGTGTTTTGAGATGGCTGGTCATCTTGGTATTATCCTCGATGGTGGGTTATCTCGGTCGATTCGGAGAAGGGCAGGGCTGTTCTGTCTGTGTCGCTTGGGAATAACTCCTCGTTAAGCAGGGCCAGTACATGAAGGTACCGATGCTCTGGGATGTGTGGCAGGTTCGCAATTCTTCGGACTAGGGGGTTTGGATGACTGGAGGTATTCCTGAGTATTTTCTGGAAAAGTGTGACGTTATACTTTTCCAGAGGTAAGATCTTGGCTTCTTCATAGAGTCTTGAACTTCTGATGTTTTTCTTCCGGATTGGGTCGTAGTGCAGTCATGTGCATATCCGCAGGAGTTTTCTTTGGAATACTCCCAGCTTCCTCATGTATGTGTTGGAGACGGTATACCAGTTGGGGAATCCATAGGTTACTACCGGTCTTATGAGTTCTTTGTATAGCAGCAGTTTAGTTCTTCTAATTAGTCCAGTTTGCTTCTTCATCAGCGGATAGACTCGATGAAAAGGAAGTGATGCCTTCCTGAGAACTGCGTTTAGGTGTGGGTTGAATCTAAGTCGCTCATTGAAGTTGACCCCAAGATACTTTATGTTGTTTTTGGTTGGGAGTGATGATCCGTCAGGCAGGTTAATTTTGATGTTACGGCAGTTGGTGGCTGACCTAGCTCTGGTTCCTCTGATGGGTCTTCTTATACAGATCAGTTCAGATTTGCTCGTGTTGATTCGTATGCCCCATCTTAAGTAGTACTGGAAAAGTTTCCTAACGTGGGCTTCTACTCTTCGTGCTGCTATGGATGGGGAGGGGGACATCGAGTTGCTGTATGTGACGGAGTCATCGGCGAATAGGCAGCTGTTAGTTGCGTTCTCTAGCTGTGGTTGGTCGGACGTGAAAATGTTGAAAAGCAGTGGTCCCAGCTTCGAGCCTTGGGCGACACCAGCTCCGATGCTTTTTACTTGTGATTGTCGGTCTTCTATCTGCACAAAAAAAGACCTGGAATGCAGAAAATTAAAAATAATGTTAACGAGAGCGTTAGGAAAACTTAGCTGTTTTAATTTGTGGACAAGTTCTTGAGTCCAAACTGAGTCGAATGCCTTCTCCACGTCTAGGAAGCATGCGACTGTAACCTGATGGTTATTGAGAGCCATTGTGACATCATGATGAAACTTCATTAGCGGGGGTAATGTGGAGTGCTTTTCGCGGAATCCAAATTGATTGTCCGGTATAATGTTGAGTTGGCTGCATACATCTTTTACTCGCCGTAGAATCAGTACTTATAGCATTGATCATAATGGATCATAATGGTCTGTTGTCCGGTTCGGTTGATTTCTTGGAGTGACTGCCATGTATAATTTCAGCGATTTCTTCAGGCGTTAAAAAGCTGCTTTCTTCCTGTGGGTCATCTGCTGGATTTGTTTCGCTGAATGAGGTGCTTGCGGGTCTCAGTTCACCGATACCTCTGACTGTGGCATCAACTTCTGCGCGAAATATTGGGTCGTCGGGAGGTGACAGTTTGAAGTTTCCTTCGAAGTAGTCTGATAATGCTTTTGCCTTTTCGTCTGCAGAGGTGGCACTTCCTGAATTCGACTTGAGAACGTCCGGAATTTTTGGGCCTTTACCAATAATTCTGTTGATATTATTGAAGGTGTTGGGACCAGGTCTGATGTCTCGCAACCTCTTTTGCAGCTGGACATCATTGAAGTGCTTTACTGCGTTCCTGAAAATGATGTTGGCGCAGTTTAGTTCGCTTGACACGGCCTGATAATCGCTGTTGACCGTATTCCATTCCCGGTTTCAAATTCTTTGCAGTCGTTTCCTAAGGCGTTGTCTATGGTGGTATAGGTTCTGGATGTAGGTACACTGGGAGGTGGCTGTATTTGTCTCGTGATGTCCTTGGCTTCTTTTGCATATTGAGTGCGTTGTTGACTGCATTCTCGAAACCGTTAAACGGTTGCATCTATCTCATCATTGGTGAGATTTCTTGTTGCTGGGGGCAGAGTAATGTTGTTTGCGACTTTTTGGAATAGGTCGACATCCAGTTCCTGAAAATTAATAAAGTCAGCTAATGGTTGTTCATTTGTGAAGATGGGATGGTTAAGCTTGAGTCTTGCATTTATAGTTCTGGATCTCTTGGAGAACATTAACAAGGCTCGAGGCTGCCAAAAAGAATTCCAATACTGATGGTGTCCTGGGAAAGGTCGGTCTTGTTGGGATACGAGCGAGTGGACGTCGGTGTTGTCTTCCAACTAGTTGACTATTGCGGAACCTTCGCTGCTATCCACGGTATCCCCCCACATCTGATGCCTGGCGTTAAAGTCTCCGCCTATTATGCCATATGAGTGTTGGGTTAAGTGTCCGTTCAGTATCTGCATATCGTGTTTAATGTCCATAGCGTTAGCATTGCACTTGTTGTATATGCTGCTGACTGCCAGAGTTTCGAATGGAGACATTCGGATTACTATTGCAGTAGCTTCGAACGATTTGAGTCCAGGAATGGCGAGTTGTCTAATCATGGATTTCTTGATGTAACTTTTGATCGAGAATCCCTGTACCTCGTTTTCCTACTACCTTGTCCGTCTTGAAGAAGTTGTAGTCCTGTATATCCATCTTGTTGCGGCTGGTCAGCATAGTTTCACTGATGAGTGCGATATCCGGGCGGTTGGACTTCATGAAGAGATGGAAAGCCGTCCTTTTTTGGAGGCTGCATAACGAGTTAACGTTATAGGCAATTACACGCAGTTTCCTTATGTAATGCATAATTGGAAAATAAAGGTGGCCAATGGAACGGACTTGTTTTGTTCGCTCATGCTGGAGTAGTTAGGAGGTACCGCGTTACGAGCTTTCTGTATGATGGTGGCTGAGTTGGCTCCAAAAACTCGATGGACTTCTTCGCTGAGGTTTACGGGCTGCGTGCTGGTTTTTGGCGCGACTTTGTAGTGTTTTGCGTTGGTGTTGGTGGTGGTGGTGGTGGCTTTAATAGGGTCTTGGGCTGGTTCGGCTTTGGTTGAGCTTGTTTAAGATCCACTTTTGCCATTGCAGCGAAACTCATAGCTGGCTTCGTCAGAGTACAGGCAGACTTTACTGCGAATTCCTGTTGGGCTTTCCTCTGTTTGGTTTGCTTCTCTTTATCTGCCAGCTTCAGCTTGTATTGTGAGCATCCTTTATAGCTCGCTGGGTGACTTCTTGATCCGATGATTCCTTCCGCTTGCACTCTCCGGGTTGGTGGTCTAGTTTACATTTGACACAAACGTATGTCATACCGCAATTAGCGACGTGTCCGAAACGCTGAAAGTTTTTGCATTGCACTATGTCATTTTGTCTTGAGGCGCTCCCAGTGGATCCTCTGGTTTAACAGGAGTGTCTTCCTATATACCTCCGTGACGTCAAATACTTTGCTGATCTCTACAGCAAAGCAATTGAAAGTTTTGCCTTTTGCTCTTGGCGATTTGAAGAGCGAAACCTTCAGCACAGGAACCCCTTCTGCTTTAAGTTCCTCCTCAACTTCGGCAGTGGTGTAGGAGAAATTTTTATGGCTTCAAAACCTACCCATGTAATGGCATTGATAACTGTCTTTGTGGTGTTGATATTTTTTAGCGTGAATTAAATTTTTTGTCCTTTGGCGTATCTGCTGATCTCGGCGATATTTCCAGAGAAGCACAAGATTGGTGGCATTCCTGATTTTTTTGGTGGAGCTGACTTAGGAGTTGCTGGTGTTTGTGTTGTTGGTGTGGTGGTTGGCAGTTTATACGTTGTTGCTGGTATTTGTTGCTGTGGTTTTTCTGGAGTGGCTAAGGCTGCTGCCTGACTACTCCGACCTCAGTCCTACACTTCTTAGTTGAAGAGTTGGCAGATTTCTTAACGCGCTTTTGTCCGGGAATTGGTGACGATTCGCGGCTTGATTCTTGGGATTTTTCATCCTCGTTGGTGCTGGCAGTAATTAATTCGCCGTTGTCGGGTGTTGCACTCTCGTCCATCGACTCTTCTTCGTCATCGGATTCTTCCGTACTTGATGTTTGGCTTTCCTCAGAATCCACAAATTAGTCTTCTTTCTCCTCTGGCTGATCTTCCACATGCCGATCTCTTGGTTCTTCTTCGGAGAATCGTTCGAGTATTTTCCGTACTCTACCTCCGTAGCTTGGTCCCAGGTCCTTTTTAATTTGCTTTAAAAGCGACTCAAGGGCAGCGAGTGCCGACTCGGGGGTCAGCGGTTTACCTGCCATAGCGTTCCTTTTATTGCTGTCCTTCGTTTGTGATTTTTTTGTTTAAGCCTTTTTATTTTGGGTCACTGAATCACATTAACAAGTAATATTTTGAGTAAAACTTTTACTTGTTACTGTGATCAGGTATCAAAATGCTGATGTTTTTTTATTATTTAATTAATGTATCCGTGCAGAACCGTTCGGTTCGGTTTCGTAGCAGATGACTGAGTATTATGTGTACGAATAAGAGTGTTCACTCGCTAAAAATGTTTTTATTCAATTTATTCCAAGAATTTTGTATTCTGCATGAAATAATGTCAATAAGTATAGAAATGAACTCGAATAATTTGCTATACCTAGCTAAATGCAATCATTCAAATCTGACAAACTGTCAATAAAATAGTCCGGAGTCTCATTTTCTTACAGTTCTCCAAGCAGATCGCACAATATAGTCTAGGGAATCTTACGAAACTCCAATTATCCCTGAACGCATAACGCATATTAAGTAGTCTAGTAACTATTGGCGACTTTTTTAAGAACTCAAAACAAATCGGTTTCATATTCTATGAGATGGCGGAAAAGTTTTCATTCGATGGTCTTTGCCTGTATTTTTTTTTATGAATGAAAAACTTTGATTCTGCTTTCGGATTATGGTTTCTTATGTTCTACAATTGTTTCCATTAAATCGAGAAAATGATATTGATTAAGAATTGATGGCAATTCGATTTATTGAATTTTTCATCAGCCTTCTGGCGATAGGTCCTAGCATTCTTGACGTATATTCTCATTGGGGGTATCAAGTGTCTAAGGCTTTTTGAAATGGACTCGTGACTTCAAAAAGTGTCACAAAAATAATTTTAGAATAATCATGAAATTGAATTAGGCGATCTCGCCGGCCAGTGCAAGTGGCCAAAACGAGAAATTAGAGCGTCTGTACTTTGTAATCAAACACATTCACCAACATTCTATGTAAAGACCGCCGATGGATGCCCAATTGCGTCCGACATTATCTAGTCGATACTCTGGAGTCCGCTGCTCTATATTCAGCTACAGCTGCGTCACTGTCAGCAGAATGGCTTTTCCGGGGCCGGCCCGACCTGGAGTGTTTGCCCAGTTGGTATCAGACGACCGGTAAATCTACGCTGAAATTCACGATGCGCCAACCTCACTGACGAATTATTCCCTTCCATTCATCCCCTTACCTATTTCGCCAGCTATTTATAGATAATTAAATGAATGCTACTACTAAAACAACGCTTAATCTTAACAATTGATATATTTCGCTTCTCATAATGTCTCACTAATGTCACAAAGTAAGCTAAAAGTTTGAATCTGACTTCAAACTAATCTCATATTTTGAGGCTCTCAGAGTTTGGAATGTTCAAAAAGCGTTACAAAATCAGCCATACTATCAGTAAAGTAATCGGGCTGTCGGTCAGGATTTTTATTATTCAGCATGTCCTCCTTTGAGCTTCCGCCTGATAGAACGAGCAATGTCTTTATTCCTGCCACCTTGCCGAAACCAATATCTTGTTCTAACATATCACCAATCATTAAGACGCGATTTCTGTCTTTAATTTCGAAGTTTTCCTCTAACAAATCACCCAACTCCTTTCCCGGTTTAGATAGCACAGCTGCTGTCTTACCACTTGCTTCCGTCAGAATCTTCAAAAATGGGCCAGGACCTATAGATATTATTTTTACTAGTTAAATTCCATTCAAACCAAATAACATACCAATAATTTGTATATCTTTGGTTACTGATAGCATCATATCAGTAGCTCCTCCAATTAAAATACAATCCGGATGCCTTAAGTACTGTTGAGCACGGATCAGCTTCGGTCCCGACAGATTAAAGTCAGCATCAACGACTACTGCCCTAACTGGTTGCTTATCGAATATGTGTTTTGCCAAATCGGAATAATTCTCCTCCAGTATTTTTGTGGGCTTTTTGAAAATATAGAGTTTACTAAATGGTATTTAATAAAACACACAAAAGTCTCACTCCATCGATGATTTTGAAGCCGGCTTTGCGAAGGACATCTTTAAATGCTTCTGTCCCAATGCAATAAATTAGTCCGTCGAAATTAATGTTATTCAGATATCTGGCAATACTCTTAGCTGGATGAATGATTTCCGACTGTCAAAATAAAAATCCAGATAGCATATAAGAAATAGCAATTAAGGTGGATTGCAAATTTATTACGTGATCTACGTCCAAACCAGAAGCTTTTAGCTTCTTCGCACATGCCTCCTCAGTTCGGCCACTGTTGTTTGTGATGAAGTAGTATTTTTTCCCGTTCTTGCTTAGAACCTTAAATCCTTCCGCGGCGTTATATATATCGCCTACAATATTCCAGAGCACCCCTGAGAATAGCAAAGCGAATAGTTAGGATTTTAAATATACGAAAAAGTCAACTTTACCATCGATGTCGGAAAAAACTAAATCAAATGAATTAAGGAAATCGACCTTCTCCTCGGGTGTCAAATCCATTAAATAGCGCGGCTTAGCCAACTGCTTTGTACTCTAAAAGAAAACGAAATTGAAGAATGAACTTATGATTCGCAGGCTTAAAGTAGGTGACTAAACCCAATGAACAAATCTTAAATTCATTTGCAATAACTTGTAGGTTGTCCCATTCAAGTTTTTAAAAGTTATTAAGCCAGGGGTGGCAGCACGTAACTTGATACAATGGAGTTCAGTCGATACAGTCGAATTCCGGCAGCACCTAATTTGTCTCAATCGATTATCCTCGATTCTATCGTCGAAGTTGGCAGCATACAAACTAGAAAATGACGATTGAAACAAAACATTTTACTCGATAGAAAATACCTATCGCTAACTAATTAAAAATGGAAAATAAGCAAAATATGGCTGTTAGTAAAAAAACAGGTCCAAATTTTAACAAATTTTAAATGAAAGAACTTCGGAATTGTTGTCTGTGCCATACTTTTAATAGGTATTTGGTACATTTGTATCTACCGACATTTTATTTTCTTCGAAGTAGCTATTCAAAAGTTTTTCATTAAAAACAGTGTTTTAAGAAATAAGTTGGGCATTAGATTAAAAAAAATACCCAATTTGACACTTTATGTGACACTTTTAAGTACAAGTCACAATCAAACTCGTTTCAAGTTACGTGCTACCGAAATCTATTTGTTTCGAGTTGGCTGACGATGAACCGTCCTCGATTGTATCAAGTTACGTGCTGGCAGCTGGTACCCCAGGCTTTAATGATATTTCTTGGAAAATCGTAAGATTTCGCATAGCTTATCGTGTACTGCAAAAGATCTAACAATAAATAAGCATTTTGATGAAAATGTATGTCTAGTTCCGACTTCGACAAAATCTCTCATTTTTTTTTTTTTTTTAGTTTTCGTTGCAACAAACAATGACATTTATTATGAAAGTGTTTCCATTGCGGCATGGTTGCGAAAAAGTGTCAAACTGCTACTTTAGTCACACCACGGTAACGCTGATATGCCTAATGATAGGTACCGTATTCGATGTGAATAATGTCTTTTTCGATTTGGCTTTTCAAATTTTGATCTGAGATTTCAGAAATCTGATGCCAAATAGCTCAACTAAAAAAACAATCCTTCCAAAGATAAACAATTGGTAACCTTCTGTCATAAACATTGGTGTTAGTGAAAGTAAGTACCTATGTGTAGATCTGCGAAAAAATCAATATTTCTCAAAAGTGTATAAACAGGATTATAGTGTGCACTGCGCGAACTCGTCAAGCGCCCTTGAAAGTCAGATACGAACTGCGATCTTAACTCAATACGTCTGACCCACTTGACGAGCTGCATTGTGCAGTCCTATACTATCATACCTTTGAGCAGGAGGGATTTCCCTGTTCAATGAAGCTATACCAAAACTACAGGTTAACAAGTGCCTCAGATCCAAAAGAAAAGATTGATTTTTTTTGGCAAATCGAACATGAAAAAAAAAAAAATTGTTTTTGTCTCCAAGAAATTGATCTTTTTGCTAAATCGTAAACGACATGAATCTTAAAGAAGTTACTCAAATACATTTAAATAGCGCACACAGATCCTGCACCCACGTATTTATCGTGGAATTATTGAAAAAACAAACAACTCATTTTAAGCAGTACCCAACTATACTCTGTCCAAGAAAAATTGTCAGTACAGGCCTTATGGGAAGCTCTTTTTTCTACCAGTGGTGCCTGTAGTACTCTCACGGCACTCAAACACAGGAATTGCCACTGAAATAAAAACGAAACCACTGGCATTCTAAAGCATTTTGTTGTTGTAATTTTCCTGAAAATCGCATACATCCCCCCAGAACCAGTCTGCCACGCAGCCGCGCGCAGAATGAGCACGATCGCTTGTGTTCGCTTGCTATTATCATCAACCAAAATAAGCAGTGTGAGTGACTGAAGCACATCAGAGAAGTGTTACCATATGACAATGTTAGCATATCATTAAGGGTTTTTCTTTGAATTTTGTCAAAGAACTTTCGGTTTTGGTGCTTTTTGGAGCTTTTTGGAGCTTTTGAGAGCGGCATATTATGTGGGGTGCTGCCATTCGGTTTTAATTTGTTTGTATTTCTGAAAGATCCAATAATATTCAGTTAAAACATATTTTTGAATGTTGTCTTTTAGAAATAATGTTTATTCGGGAGGTGTTTTAATGCATTCATTTCATTAACGCAACAAGTGATCATATTATGTGCGTTGTAGAGATATTGCTATAAATTAATAGTGATTACTAAGGCAACTCAACCGGATTCATGTAAAAGCATGGTATTTTAAGGGATAAAATTTGGTTTAATATTTTATTACAGAAAACTAAGTACAAATTTTCAGCCTTATTCGTTAGGGCACATTTCTGCATGTTTTGGTAGGTACATTTTCAAATTTCACTTTGCAAAGCATATTTTTCACACTGAAATATCAAAATGATGAAACAGGTAAACCTATACTGTTTATTTTCGGTCGTTGGGTTTTACCACATCCGGTCACTCCTCCCCAGTAAAGCAAATGCATTGAAAGGATCCTTTTTTTGCTACTGTTTCCGCGAAGTTCTGTAGAGCTGCACAAGTGCAGTCCTTTTACCATCTGTTTAGGTATATGGCATTGCGTCGTGGTTATATAATTTTGTCTAATTGCCTGTTTGTGTATATAAGGTGGAAACAATGGTTGTTATCTCAATAGCGGATAGTGCATCTAAACAAGTGGTTAACTTTATTGTGCATATGAATAAACAGAAACATGGCTACAAAGTCTTCAAAGGATCTAAGTGTAGAAAAGAAACAACAAATTGTTGATGCAACTGAAAAATGCTATGGCCTTTTTAAAAGTAAATCGGAAGCCGTAGGAAATGCGGCTACGGTTTTTCCTGTTACGGAACAAACTGTATACAGGGTTTTAAGGGAAAAAGCAATCAAAGGCCACAATTCACCACCAAAGAAGAAAAATAATTCCGGTATCAAGAGCAAGGTGGATGTTTTTGACAAATGTGCGATTAGGCGGATAGTCCATCAGTTTTTTATGAATAATGACCTTCCAATGCTAGACAAGATATTATTGGAAGTACAAAAAGTGAAAATATAACAAAACTAAGCAGATCCACTTTGCATACAATATTGCAAAAAGATCTCGGACTTAAATTCGTCAAACGTCAGCGAAATAATTTTTTGTTGGAATTTATTTCGTTCAGCAATATTTTTATTTTAAATTGGAAGATGGTAACCCTAACAGTATTGCTCTCTGAGTTATGGCGAATTATCATACATACTACGGCAACCCTGTGAGAGCTTTAAAAAGGGACCGATTTATGTAAGTCATTGCAACCAGACTGAGAGACAAACATCCTATCTTCCCTGTACTGACAATTTTTCTTGGACAGAGTATAGTAGTACACTTGCGTAAGAATAAATACGGATTCAATATTCAACTGTAATCGGATTGCTCTCTCTCTCTCTTTCAACAGTAGAAGTCACTCAACTCGAACGCATTGTTTTGGTGATGATTTAATTTACGAGGTGATCTAATGGTCCGGCCTTCAAAACGCGATTGTGAACGAAAGTTCACTAGTTGGTAGCCAACACATTTCAGCGATAATTTCTAAGATTGCATTCAGCGTTAAACTACTACACATTTTTTATACAAACATGACACATCATAGCCCCACACATCGGAGAGAGCATTTGACACTTTTATTTTTCCAAAATTTCTATTTTATTGCGTCAATTATTCGATTATTTGAAACACTCTTTAGAAATTTTATCCGATAACACGGCTTTCTTATCACTTGATTTTTAAAAACATAAGCAAGTGTTGTGTATACGAATCTTATCACATTTATTAATTTGCACCAAAATGAAACACAAAATATAATTTTGTTATTAACAAACCGGACTTGAACCCAGTGTGAGTGGAATTAGCACTGCCAGAGTCCAACACAAGATATGCGTGACGGTATGCATGGTATGAGTCCTTTTTTTGAAATCAACGAACATAAGTTCTGTACGTCCGAGGAAAGCTCTGGTTTTGCTAATAAAAGTGGAATACTATGAATCCGCAATCCCAACCGTGATGAATGTATCAATTCATAAGTCTCCCGAACGCCCACATTAATCGAAGACAAAAAAAGAAACGAAAACGATTCTAAGCAGAGTGCTCTACTCTCGGAAACTTACACTTGCCATATTTGCTACGGAGTAAAAACTGTTTTATTTATTTCAATGAAAGCGTGTTGACAACTTGCCAGCGGCACCGCTTTTTCACAACTGAAGCGGTGAACTGCCTAAACTGATAATAAATACACAGTCAAATTGATATTTCTATTAAGATAATAGGTAATACAAATAGTAAATAAATCCGATGCAGTGCAGATTCTTGGAACAACGTTAAACCAATTCCAATTACACCGCAGATGTCGTTTAGTTAAAGTGCTTTCATATAATCGAAATGATAAAGATCGTAGGGGGATATGTGAAAAGTTATCTTAATTAAATTATCCGCATCGTCGAGAAAGCCCGCCGCAATAGAAGGAGGTATTCGGTTTCATCTAATGAAATAATGGGTAAATTGTACACTTATGTGGCTGTTATTGTGTATTAGGAAGACACACATTTATACAGACTACAGTATTTATAAATGATATTGGAAAAGATGTTGGGATGTAGGCTCAATTAAATGGGGACTACTGGATTGAATCACCTGAAAATTGAATTGAATTAACGCCACTCGAATATCGTAAAATAAAATTAAAAGCAAAAAACTGCTACCGTTCCATTGTCAGAAAATATGATGAAATATGTGAAAATAAATGTTTGGTGAGTGTGTGAGTTTGGCTACTTGCTGTAAAACGTATGTCGTTTTCCATTTGGGAGAGAAAAAACACTTTTTTCAGATTCAGAGCAATTTTGTGAATCTAGATTACTGTGAGAAATTTACACCTACTTGTATTAACACTAAAACATTTATCATTTGTCAACCTTTAAAATGTTTATAATTCCGTTTTAAAAATTTACATTTGACCGCTGCAATGGATATCAGCATAAATTGAATGGATTTTTATAAACACAAATTACAACTTAAGAACAACTGAGTTTTAACAGGCACAACCACAAACTCATAGAAAGAAAAATCTCGTTTTGTGTTCCACTGGGCACGAAAAACCTAAAACCAGATAGCAAAATCTGAAAATCACAATGGGAAACGACATTAATAAACCCGAACTTTGCCACCTGAGCTAAGCTCCGAAATACTTTGTCATGTCATTTTTAACCTCAAATTTACAGAGTTGGACGCCCTCATATTTGATGAAGTTCACAATTGGAAACTGCAGTTCGGTCAAAGGAACAGTCAAAACGAGTTCTGACGAAATACAGTATCTGACTACATGTTCTTATCAGAATATATCGAAATCGATAACTTCATATACTGATAAGTGATAACGTTATGTAGTAAAAATAACGACGTTTCGATAAGATCAAACGTAGAGTCATTATTTATTTGAAGAAACTATTTTCAGTTTTTTAGCACTCGATTAGGTATATAAATTTCTACAATTCAATATCAAATTTTTTCTTTCTTCAACTTGCATAATTTTTGCAGTAACTGCCTCTAACTCCGAGCAGTCAAACATTAATATTTCAAATATCGTTCGTTTTTACCTTCCCCTTGAACTGCCAGTTTTAAATTGGGGACGTTCGGGTACCTAGTTTATGTAAAACGTCAACTAGATTCGTCATGACTAGGAATCCGAACGCGTTGACTTAGCAACTTGAATTGTTTTTGTATTCTCGCGGTCAGCGTTACCTTTGTTTGAATTTGCCCTTTATTATTCGGAAAAGACCCCTCATAATTTTTTCAAAAATTGTTATATTCAAATAAGTACATTTAAAATATAACACGGTTGCCTATTAAAACACTATTACACTGTTATGCGAACTATTGGTTGTTAAATATCGTGCGAAAATTCGAAATTTGCAGAGTAGTCTTAGCAATGGCACCTTTTTCTCTCACCGGCCCTTTTTTTGACTCTTCAGAATTCTGCTAACGCTACTCTGTTTATTTTAAATCTGACTCTTCGAAATGTCAACTGAGTATACACTACAGGCAGGTTTTTCTTGACTAGATTTGTCGGCTTCCCCTCCATAAACGTCAACTGCAAAAACTAATCACGTGACCACTCTGGATCAATCAAAACTGAAACACATCTAGTGAGACAGCTGTCAGACTTACTAAACTATGAATCCGAACGTCCCCATTTTTCGTTAGTTGTGTAACAAAATGGCTATCTGTGCATCGATGTGTCAGATATAGATAAACTATACCTACAACTTTTTCGCTTAATTTGAGGCAATTAGATTGCTGTCAGATCTGTCAAGTGAAACAGATTTTGTACTACTATTTACTTCATTTCGTTCCTTAAAATCTAACTTAAATTATGTCTCTTTCCATTGCGCTTATAATTGGCTAGGTATATGATAAAGTATGGACATAACGCGTGTGTGTATTGCTTGGTCCGAATTTAGTCATACCTGCGATCCATTCCTGTGGTCGCACAGATGATTACACTCCTGATAATACATTTCACATGACATGAATTTATGGATAACTTAAAAACTTAAAAAAGATTAATGATTATTCATGGCATGCTTTTAATGGCTTTTATGAATCACTATCTCTAAAAAAAGATTCGGTTTTAATGTGTAATAATAAAAACTTAAGCAATAAAAATATACTCTGCGTTATAAAGGACTTTTCACATGAGAGCGAGTTGCGAAGAAATCAATTTATCTGTATATATGAATTGAAAATTACTATTTTTTCTATCACAAAACCAACCCCAATCTAAAAAAAAAACATGAATATCAATTGATTTAAACAGCTAAATTAACAATTAAGGCAATTTTCCCGCGAATTGAAAATTCTTGCCGCGAACTGCCGTCACACTTTATTCATAATCCACAAAAAACAGTCGCGATCAAAATCCACGAATGAAAAATTCGTCCGAACTTAACCTTTAAAAATTAAACTGATACGGGGGTGCGACCTAAAAAAGTTTTAATGTGAATGAAGTGTCTTTTTGTATTTTTGTCAAATGACCTGTTGTGTGTAAATTGCTTTTGAGAGTTTTATGGGTAGAGAAAACTCAAGTGCTGTTAAGTTCGACCACTACTTGTAAAATAGTCACAATACACTCACAGTCCACTTCTGACCTATATTTTTTCAGGAATACGGAAATTGGAAAATACGTTTCGCATCATATAAAATAGATACTGATTGCAATTCAGCTAATCAAATGCAAATTCATCATTTTGCTATTGATATGAAACGGTTCGTTTCTTGTATGTCAAAATGCAATAAGCATGTAGGAAAATGTTATCAATACGAAGAACAGAAGCGAGATATCGAAGACGATTTAAACTCAATGCACTCACTAATTTATGAAATGTTCGTAGCTATATATGTAGGTACTAGGTAGTAGTATAGCTTCTATAAAAATACAGAGATTTACTTTTTTTTATAAAATGTAGCTTTGAAATGCTTGATTTGTTCGTAGAAATATGTTTTGTTTTGTAATACCTACACTAATGCTAAGTGTTGATAAGTTAAAGTCCAAACATGACAAAAAATACTTAACATAGGTAATTATTATAAACAAATTTGCTTAATCAATTTAGCTAAAAGACGTAAGACACTACATTCGACGTTGTTAACATCAAAATGGCACTTATTTTCCATCCGGCGATTATAAATTACGGTAGTTGGGTGTTCTGGAATAGGACGGACACTGATATAAGTACCTCTATATTGTGATGCTCAGTTATATAACTAAAAGAACACAGGCGCTCAAGGTCTTGTTTAATTGAACTTGCTGACTTAAAATCGTGAATACACTGAATGTTCAAGAAATTAAACATGAGCCCCTCAGAACAGAAAGATGGTTCATTACACTGAACTAAAAGTCACAATAATAGATTTCGAGGCTATTTGAAAGTTGCAGCTAAGATCAGGGGTCAGGACAGGATGCCTTCATGGACCGACCTGCGGTAACAGGACCTGGTCGAAACAGAGAGGTAGAAGGTGGTGTTTAGCTAACAACTACCACGGAGAACGAGACCACAATATGGATAGATATACATACATTTACCGAAACAAATTGTGGTGGAAAGGATAAAAGGAATAAATTGTTGATCCCTATACATACTCCTCATATATCGTATGTGCCTATACAATTTTATGACGATTCCCAACGTTTGAATAGAGAAGAGTTTTGGGACGTTTGCCTTATGAGTCTTTTTTATATCGTTTTCCTTTAACCATTTTGACCACCAGATATTTTTTTTAGATCTCAGATTTTGCGCGGCTCATCGAACATGCAACAAAGCAGAGCAAGGGCTTATGGAAATGTGTTAGACCGTTATTTGGTAGCAATATCAGCTGTTCAAATTGCATTCGTTTTTGGAGAAATCACAAATTGATATCGACTTGAAAAATGTTTCCCCTGTTTAGATGATCCGAATCAATTAATAGATTAATTTTGTTCCCAATGGAAAGTGATTTAATGCTGCATTTACACCATCATACATTCCTAACACGGAAGATTAAGGCGATGTCCAGACCAATACTAAATAGCCGCCTGACTGAAAGGGACAGCATTACCTAACACGCAAAAAACACGTGACACGTATTTTGTTCGGCCTGCTTACGTGGTTGGACAGCTCCGTATGTTGATATTTTTTATAGCGGTGGTTAGAGAAATTCTGCGTTCCTATAAAACAAAATGACTTTCGGAAGTGATGAATTGACAATTATTTATTTATTTCGGATAAATGTTTGCTGAAAAGTTGGTTTAATTTATTGAAACTAGTTCACATGTTTTAAATCGAAAACAGAAATGTTTTCGAGTGATTGCAGAAATGTTGGTCGCCGGAACTTGGGTTTATTTCCGCTTTACGTATCTATAATTATGGGTAGAACATCCATGACACCTTAGGTGTCTGATTTTTGATCTCATGATTATGCCTTTGCTCTTTGCATTGATTGCGGACACACGGATCTCTCTGTCCCTTCTCGTGCAAAAATGCGTGTGCGTGAAGATGTAAATGCAGTTTTATGCCGTTTTAGATTGGGATTTTCAGATTTTGCTTTTAGATTTCAAATTGTTCGTGGCCAATTAAACATAAATCGAGATATTTCTTTCCTTGCATTTGTGGTGGTAAAAGTCAGGTCGTCTTAAATTGTAATTTGTATTTATAAAATGTAGGTATATCAACATAAATTCAATGGATTTTTATAAACACAAATTGCAATTTAAAATGAGCTGGCCCAAATGCCAAATGTAGGTAAATTTTTCTCTATTTTTGACAGACTTCATCTAAAAACGAAATTAATAACACACTTTAAAGTTTAACAAATGACAAGTAGGTACTTTTGTGTTAGTGTGGCTAAGTAAGTGTGAATCTCGCTAAAAAATCGAGATTCGCAAAAAAATCTGATTTTGAAAAAATGTTTTTTTTTTTTTTATTTATTTATTTGTTTATTTTTTTTTTTTTTTTGCGGCCAATGAAACATAAAACCTGACAGCCAGTTAATTTCGACAGAACTGATCTGAATTTGAAAAAAAAGAAGTGGTTTTTCTGTTCCAATGGAAAAGGGCATTATCTAATTCAGGTAATTCAGGATAAGTATGGCAGTGACAGCCTTTGACTCGTGGGAAAATCACGAAATGCACGTAAATAAAATCCCCACCGCAAGTACTATTAAAAGTTGTTAAATAAAATTTGCTTAGTGAGATGGTTCTGCCTATTTTGAATTTTTCGTATCTAACAATTTGTGCAAAAATTTAGGGTAAAACTTGGTAATGCCGGTCAGTCGGCAATACCGGTCAACCTTATATCTCGAGAATGGGAACATTGAATCACCAACTCTTTGCATGGATTAGTGCTCCGAAGATTGTTTTCATACCAGACTGTTGTTTGTTAAGTTTGTTTGTGTCCTTTGGAAGTTTCAGATCTATTGGTGTATTCGGTCAATTTATTATAAGAAAAGGTGATCAGAAAATAGAGAGTAAGTACTTTTCCTTATATGTTATAAATACAGTGATATTTTGCATACTTTATGTTGTTTTTTGTTATAAATCTGCAATGGTTTTACTTTGTTTTTCTTAACTTAAAATTTCATTTTGAATTTTTTTTTCCTGGGCGCTCCCGTGTGGGTAGTCCCGGTCAACTGATCGGCATTACCTATTCATGGGTAAGCCTAAGTCAAGAACCACTTCCTGAGGTTCGTGGTCAGAGGTGGCTATTAACAACGCCAAACAACTTATTGAAAAGGAAATGTCCATTCGCGCCGCGGCCAGGTCTACTAAAATAGCATTTTCGACACTGCCAGAACGTCTAAAAAAGAAAAACTTCTATGAACCATCTCTGGGGTGACACACGGTTTTCAACAAAGACCAGGAAAATGAACTTGCAACACAGATCAAACATTTCGCGATTTATGTGAAAACTAAAAATAAATATAAGTAGGTATATTTTAAATAAACATTAATGACCGCCATTACCAGAATTGCTGACCGGAATTAACCGACCATGCGTCTAATACCGGTCATTTTTGTCCTTTTTTTGTTTTTTGTATAACTTTTTTCCGTTTTGTTCATTTACCTTTTTTTACGTTTATAATTATACAAAAACATATGAATTTAATAAAAAGTGAAGTAAAGGTATTATTTAAATAACGAATTTCGTTTTATTTGAGTTTTTGTTGAAATGACCGGTATTACCCAGTTTTACCCTAAAGCCTAGTATCCTGCTCGCGCTAATTTTTATCTCCCATACAAAAATGTCTACAAAGATAAAATTTAGCGAGGCAGTTTAGCAAAGCAGTATCCTGTATCCTGTTTGCACGCTAAATCCTTAACTTCATATAGATGGGCCGATGAAAAGTCTCCACTCATTTAGCTCGCGAAATAAATGTCCGGTACATTAAATCGAAGATAAATTCTGACATACAAAACGGAGAAAAGAGTTTTGTGTTTGCTATGATTTTTTTGGCGGGTAATGTTTGTGTAATAATTAAAAGAAAACGCAAAGCCAAACAACAGAGCAAAACCAGAGATATAAACATAAATAAAGCGAACCGCATTTCAGGGCTTTCATTTCATTTCATTTGGCATCGTCTTTTGGGTAATTACAAGTGTTCCACTATGGTAAGGAGATTGTGGAAAGCTTGAGAACACGATATGTCGAAGTTCTTCTTATAATTTCTAGGTTTCTTACATCTTTCAAGTTTGAAATTCGGAAATTCTATTAAAATTATGTTTACTGATATCTGTCATGGTACTCATGCTTCATAAACATATGAGTTTTGTCCCATCTATATCATGTTTAATAATAATTTAGCGACCATTTATCTTTGGTGTGGAGAAACGAAGTGGAGACTATGGGCGCTAAAATTTAGCGCGAGCAGGATACTAGGCTTAAGCAAAATATGAATAATTAAACAGTGATATCTAACTAGCACTTAATCGAACGCTTGCATGTCAGACTGACTTGGAGGAGGTGACATTAGTTGTTGTACTTTACTTTCGCTGAGATAGGATGTTTGTTTTAAGTCCTACATCAAAAACAAACAGAAATGGATCAATCTTCAGAATTTGATATTTATGTCAATTAAGCGGCTGGAATCTATATTTTTGCATGGACCAAAGTGGGAAAACCCGGGGCGTCCAATAAAAAAAACTCCGGATTAACGTAAGTTATCGTCTTCACCAGGAAAATAGTGAAAACCCTGGCGAATCGGGCCTGAATAGAAAATGGTGGAGTCCCTGGCGAGTCCGGCCCTTGCAGTTAAGATTGTGAATTTTGTTGTGTTACAGGTAAACCACTACCCAACAGATGTCTCTACTAAAAATCAACAAGTTCAAATAAAAAGTCATATTATTGGACATTTAACATACGTCAATCAGCTGAGACAAACAAAAGAATTGTTTTCAATTTTTGTTGACGAAATTTATTTAATTTGTTGTTTAATTTGTGAGACCCCACTTCACAAGTACATTGTAAAGCAACTGCAACAAATTAACGAGTTCTGTTTAGTCTTTATAGAAATATGAACAAAAACCCAGTAATACAGTAATATTTATCCTTCTCTGGAATAAAAATCGATAGTTGCAAAAGAGAAAAGTCACAAACAGCGAAATGGGTGCGGAACACTCGTCACAACAAAGAACCGACGGCGACAGTCGAGAGGCTCTTGAACACGATCGTTCCTCTTCAGCTCCCTCGTCGACAAAGCGTCGAGCTCCACAACGTCAAGGAACCACCAGCCAGCAGCAAAGTTCACCAACATCGGATATAACACGTCCTGTCTCGCCACCACTTAGTGTGTGCTATGACTCAGACTTGCCCTATGTCTCGTATACCGACCGCCCAATTGGCGATTCTCCCAAAATCCGGAACAAAAACAACGCATCTGGTCTACGAACAGTTCATGGAAGCGGTCGATACAAACAACCCGGGACTAAGCCAAAACGGCCAGCATCGACGTCAAATCACAACATTGTGATAGTAAAGCCAGGTACGACCAGGGATGTTGATCTGGATATGGACCCAGATCTTGCTCGATTGCGAAACATTCCAATGTTTTTGCCGGTAATGAGGGAGACTCTTTCTCTGCCCTCGTCTCGTGAACCAGAAATATTGGAGCGACTGCAATCGGTACATTTGCAAAATATTTGCCATCGCATGCAGGCACATCTCAATTTTTGCGCAACGCACGTTGCCACTGAACAGAGCCAAGTCGTTGAGAAGACAAAAATGATCAACAACACAGTGACAACACTATTTGCTACCTATGTAGATATGCAAAAGACTTATGCTGCATATGCGGAGCAGTTCTCGAAAATTCGCAGCATTTCACAACAGTTAAGTCGATGTAATTCGCTTTTGAACGAGAACATTGAGAGTTTGGAGGCAATCAACAATTTTCTCGATGTTGACGATCGACTGGAGCCTTTTATATGGAAGACTGAGGAGATTATCCCCAAGAAAGGGACCTAGTTTTATACAATTTCAATGTGTTAAGTTTTGCTTCTATTTGTACTGGTACATACGTGCAACCTAGTTTAAGAGCCAGCAATTATTTATTGTAGTCTTGTATTATGTTAAATTACGAAGCGGTTTGTTGACAATTATTTAAAAATATATATTAATAAAATATACTCGTATCGCTGCAAAATTAACGTGCTATCAAAGCAAAGAAGTAGTAACACGAAACCCTTGGCCCAGGACTTCTAGGATTTTAAAACAGACGAACGTTTATACATATTTGATTTTATTTCCCATAAACAAATACAAAATTCTACATATTCGATTGCAGCTTTGATTACACAATTTATGGAATATTGGCCAAATAATCCTTGACTGTAGCCGGGTCCAAGCGCTTGAAACCATTTCTGTCGCAGACTCCAATCTCAATATTATCCGCCGTCATCTTACCCTCGAACCCTTCCTTCAACGTCAATATAGCAGTATGAACAGCATCATCGAGTTCCAGATCCTCACTGTACCTCTTCTCCAAGAAAGTTTTTCCATTCACAGAATTCTTTCCCATTGCTGTTGCCTTCCATGCGAAATATGCCCCCGATGGATCACATTGATACAAATACGGCCTATCAGAGTCCCATCCGCAGATAAGTAGAGAAACTCCAAACGGACGAACACCTCCAGTCTGGGTGTATTCTTGCATTAGAGTAGCAACACGCTGTACCAACTGAGCCACGGGTATAGGTTCCTTGTACGTAAGATAGTAGTTTTGAGCGATTTTGCGAGCCTGCCTTACAAGCAGACGGTAATCGGGTCCCATACCAGAATACACCATTCCGATGTGACCAGTAACCATTTCCACGCGGTTAACACTATGTTCCTCGTACAGCACTGATTTGTGTTTATTTTCAGTGGCCAGAACAACTCCATTAGAAGCCATGATTCCAACGGATGGGGTGCCGGCAGAGACTGCGGCTAATGCATATTCAATTTGCACAAGTTTGCCGGAAGGGCTAAATGTTGTTAGCGAAAAACTATATCGCTCAGACGCCATTCTTATAAAGGAATTTAGTTTTTATACTTTTTAATAAAACAAAGAAAAATTGATATAATCAAATACAGCTAGACACGATTCCAACAAGCTGAGTAATATGACAGTGCAACAAATTTTGCAAATGGCAGAGACCAAATGGACGCGTTCAGCGTGTTAGAACTATTGATTCTTCTCTGAATGAATTTCGTGACTAAGGCATGATACAGATTGATTCAGCAATAACAAATTCAGCATGATTGTACCTACTTGATCAATTTAACTTATCGCGTTATATTCGTTGAGAAGTGCGTAAGAAATTGTCTTAGATAGGCGAGCGCAATTGAGTATTAGGTTAAATTTCAACCCCATACTCAATTATGCAAAGCAAAAAATATATTTTACACATTTTTCCTATACCCACAAGTTTTGATAGGCCAAATATTCTAATTTTCTTCAAGCAATCGACCCTAAATCAGTCTATCTTTGAGAATTTTTACAAGATCGCCGTCTTCCTCACCCAATACTTGCTTTTATAACTAAACAAGGCATTTCCCCAAGTTAAAAACACACACATTGAGAGTAAATACAAAAGAAATCTTCTTTATTATTGTTTCATTAACATTGTTTTATGGACACGATATTTGTACGATTTGTTTAACAAGAAGCAGTATTATAACACTCAAAAGAGATATCGAAGAGGAAGATAGAAGGTCAGCTACCATTTTGTTATAAATAAAACTACAGAAAGAATACAAATTAAAAACAAGAATAAATAGAATTCACACACAGGCACACACGCTTACTATAGGGAATATCGAAACGAATGCTTATCACAGGTATTTTTCTAAAATAGTTTCTGCATCCTGATTCTTTGCTCCGCGTCTCGTTTCTTTTGCTCTGCATCGAGCGCCTTGAGTTCTTTGGCGGCGGCATTTTTCAAAGACGGATCCAATTCAACAGTACGTTGGAAGTCTTTTCTCGCATCATCTGGGTTCCAGGCACCCAAATGAGCTTTACCACGTCTAAAGACTGCTTTTACGTTATTCACATCGAGTGTTAGTACTTCATTGCAGTGTTGGATGACCGCGTAGTAGTCCTCGGCCAACAGACGGCACTGGGCGTAATTTAGCAAAAGAGGCACTTTAAGTTCGGCTAGTTCGTACCATTCGGTATCATGTGGCTTCTCCCTGAAACAAGAGAGTTAAGCGAGCGCTATGTTACACATTTGCTAAAAACTCACTTCAACATAAGCTGTTCCAGAATGCCTATTGCTTGGGAATAACACTCTTCCGCTTTTACGTAGTTCTTATCTTTGTACAACTGGTTGCCTCTCTCCCGCAACTCCTTTGTAGCTTTCATTTTTTCCTCATCAGACATTTGCCAGCGTTCCTTTTCGTACTCCTCCGGCATTTCAATCGAGAACAACTCGATTATGAACTCCAGATTTGAAGGATTGGTAAATAATTCGTCAAGGTCCTTGTAGCCGATGCCCTCATTTTGTAAAGTCATTCCACAGCAGTGTCGGCGTTCTTCCTGCTTTTTACCAACATCTCGAAGTGTTTTTGAAATGAAAGGATATTGCGCAACCAGCTGGAAATGAATAGAAGAATATAGTCGCCTAAAACCACTGATATCTTATAGTAAATAATTGTGTACACTCACAGATTTGTCTACAGTGAATTTGGCCACTTCGTTCAACGACATTTTCTGCACTATGACCTCCCACACTTCCAGTTTGAACTTTTTGCCCAGCACAAGTTCCATTGGCTTGGCCATCTTCCTACTATCATCCAGAAGAGTGCCATCGCTTTTTCGGGTTTGAAAATGAAATTTCACCTGAAATTATTCACTGGTCGCATCGGACTAACAAATACATAACTTTGTTTTACTTACCCTTGTACCGGGACGAAGGGGCACAAATTGCTTGCCTGGATGTAAAATTTTCTTCTGTATCAGAGCGTTATCGATTTGACTGTCCATAGTGTCGGCTATCTTCGTCGAGTGAATGAACACAATTTATATTTACCTTCTGTTCGGCAGGTAAATGGGTCATTCAATTAATTTACTCAGCGGGTGGACTTTAATTGAGGACACGCAATTCAATTAGAAATTTGTTTTGTCTTATTAAAAACAAGATAATTGATTGCTTAAGAACACACGCACCATTGACATATCAGGTGCTAGTATCAATTATTGATTTTGATTTAGCTGAATCTTGTTACTTCTTGCACGTGGATCGAGATTTTTAAAAATTTACAATTTCATATGCACGTGAGTAATTGCATTTTAATATTTTTCTAAACTTGGAAACAAAACCAATAAATGTTCCAACAAAGGAGTGGGTGGTGAAGAATCAGCTGAGCTGAAAAATGTCATCAAGTGTAATATGAAGTTGCTTGTGGTTAAATTTTCTGTACTAGATTGGTAGATAATATATAAATTAAGTGGTGATTTTTGACTTGGAATAGGTTCGGCGCAGTGGCTTAGTGGTAAGTGTGTTGGACTACTAAGCGAGGGGTCGAGGACGAGGTTCGAATCCAGCAAAAACCCAAATTCCAACTTAGGGGTTTTTCCTTTGCGCCACTTCTCGCGAACGTCTGACAAACATCTGAGAGTATAACTATCTTTGAAAGAGCTTCTCAATTAGCCGTTTGGAGTCGGCATACAATTGTAGATCCCTTCTAGTCGTGTCAAAAATAAAAAACTCACACAAAACGAATGGTTGTGAGAAGCTAGGCCTATAGGGTCCCTGCGGACCTGTTGCGCCAACTATTTATTTATTTTAAAATGTTCGAAGTCGAACAAAGCCAAATTATTTTTACAACGACAATATTCAATTTCAATGCCTGTTACGACTTTGTTAATCGCCAATAAGATGAAAGAGACAAATAAAAATAGAGAAGCTATACCAAATGGTTGTGGTTGCGAATCTACTACATTTTGTAGGAGCGATATGAAAATCATAATTGGATAAAGGGTAATGGCAGCACTTCAAAACTAACGGTTTCGTTTAGTTTGCCCAGTGTTTTTATATCATGGGATTTATCCCTTTTTGTGGGATTTTCGATGTCCGAAAAGCCTTTTGTGTAATAAAGGTATAAGGCACTAAATCGGGGAATTTTGAGGAATCTAACAAAAAACATTAAAACTGTAAATTTTTGGGTTAAATTTCATGAAAACTCCCACATTTCACCATGATTATTAACACACTGAATGTTCATAAAAAACAGCTC
This sequence comes from Cheilosia urbana, assembly GCA_946477585.1. Lineage (NCBI taxonomy): Eukaryota > Metazoa > Arthropoda > Insecta > Diptera > Syrphidae > Cheilosia > Cheilosia urbana. The sequence continues at coordinate 7,110,810 of OX297854.1, read as the reverse complement.
ATATAAATTGTCGCTTATCAAAATTTTATAGTACCAAAAAATAATCGAAATAATGTTACAAACTGTGATTTTTATACCAAAGGTCAATTAACCGTGGTTTTCTTTCCTTGTAATACAAATTTTACTTTTAAAAACTGGATTTTGAGGCAAAAAAGTATCGTGGGTTTTTAAAAGGGAATTTGAGTACGGTGAAAAAGGAAAAAAGGAAAAAATGACCACGCTTCGTGGGATGAATGAAGAGAGACTGCTTAAACACTGGGTTTGCGTTTGTTTGTGCAATTGTGCTCGAGCGTCGATTTCGAGATTCGAGTCGAGCCCGATGCGGCGAAACGCTGAACAATTTTTGCTTCTAGAATCATACACGAGAATGCTCAAGCTCATTTGATTAAAAAATAGATGTTAATCGTTGAAAGTATTGTTTTTGGTGATTTGGGTGAGTTAGCTTTGCTAAAAATAAATTAATATTAATACCAACTTTTCCTTCTGAACAAAGTTTTACCTTTTCATGCATTGGATGGATAACAGCAAGGTAATAATAAGAAAAAATTCCGAACCGCTGCAAGTTTGCTGCCCTTACCAGTTATTGTTGTTTGATAACTTGTGGGTGCAAAAAGGCAAACGATGGTTTTAACTCGATAATTTCCACCCAGAGACCATACTCTGTCAAAAACTAGAATATTTTGATTATCTTATGGAATGAAGAAATATCACTCCTCAAACAATTGCGTTTAATCGACATCTATAAACGTCCCAAATATAATAATAATTTATCTAAATGACTAGACAAGTTTGTAAGGTGTCGTCTTTCATAAAAGAGTTTTCTCTTTCTCGTTCTCTCCCAGAATGAAAAACAAACGATGTAAAATCAAAAATAGTAACATTGCTTTAGCTAAATTCTTCTCTGCTCCTGGAAATGCCCTCCATCTACTACGTACGTCTAAAAATTTGATATGTCACTCATATTCTGAAGCACCAAACCTCCGTCCTCGTTCAAAAGTAAGTTTTCAACTTGCTCATCGGAAAGATGTTCCTTATCAGACCTGAAATAAATTTGATTATAATCTGCTTGGGAAGGTTTAATTTTAGACCACACACCTTGAAAAGAGAAAAAACTCACTGTTGTCGTTATTCATCTCGGACTCGCTGTTGCGTCGTTCCAGAGATTTGCCAACTCTTTGTATTCCAAACGTGAATACGTCCTTCACTTTGTCACTGGCATCGATCAACAAGTCCAGGCTTTGCCTGCGTCCCGATGTCTTAAAACTACTCGATCGTGAGATCCAAGTCGTAATACCACCTCCATTATCACCTGACCTCTTCTTGCTTTCATCACCGTCATCAAGAGCAGTGAATACTGTTGTGCACGTTACCTTACGATTATCATCCGATGAAGAAGTCTCGCTTCCAGTGGGTGTATGATCGTCGAGCAAGCCACCAGCAATGCAACCGCCGTCGCCTGAATGATGCGAGTAACTCGAGCTAGTACTTCCTGAATTGGACAGGCGAATTTCAGTCCATTGTTCTATGTCGTCTGTTGTGACCAGCGGTGCTGTGGTGACTATTTGCTGGCGAGCAAGAGCAGTGCACAAGGTGTCACTTGACGATTTTGGTATGTCGCCACATCCGGCTGCCGGCGGAAAACGTAAAATGGACTCGAAATCCTGCAGTAAATGCGGACAGTCATGCTGGTCGGGATATTTCTGTCGAACTGGACTGGATTTTGTGCTCAACTTCGGAGGGATGTCCAAATATTCATCGCACGACTCAATGGGACATGGAAATGAGGTGCTGTTATAGTATCGGTCAACGGTCTGTGCATTCTCTACAGCGGCAGGTTCAATGTGCATGTACTTGAGCTTTTCTTGTCGCATTTTGTGAATCTCCTCTGAGATCTGTTCAAGGTTCTTCAGCGCCTCGTTGTAGGACATTTTCGCCTCGGCCACCCTAGTCTCTAAACTTGTAATACGTTCCTTTTGTGCTTTTAGAAGACCATTGTAGTTTGCTCGCGTTTCATAGTATGGCCTGCAAGAAACAACAATTTTACACATGGAACCACTTTTAGCACTGCACTTGGGTTCCAAACAAGTTCAACAACTACAAACAATAACGTTGCTACTTACAAAATTAATAAATCATGTTGGTATGCCAATAAATTGATTAAAAGAAGTTTTCTTCGAATGTTGTAACTAAAAATGAAAAGTCAACAAACAAAATAAAAAAAACATAGTTTTCCATTTTCGAACTGAGCACAATTACCACAATTCAAACGGATAACAAGAAAATTAAATGCTAATGCTGGGAGCTGAGGCACTGGTTATTTTACTTACCTCGAGGCCTTGATGGCAGCCTTTAGCTGTGATTGCAGCTTGGCTACTCGGTTATTTGCAACCTCTTGCTTGAGTTCGCACATCTTTAAAATATTGCGCGTCTCTGTGCACTCTACTTGCGATTGATTTACCCTGCCGGCTGCATGACTAAGCATCTCCTGACAGGCTGTATCTAATGTAGATTTCTCGCCTAGTCCTTGCTCCGCCAGGAAGACCATCTCTTTGGCGGCGGCATGAACTGATTTTGCTTTTTCATAACTGCCTGCTGCTTGTTGGGTTTCTTTTGAGAGCTGTAGATGAGACGAGTGTGAAAATGGGATTGTATGGCACTGGTTTGCGTTTACTTACCTGTGTTGCATATAAGCGTGCTTCGTAATAGGGCTTAGCTGTTTGAATTGAGTTGCTGAGCTTGTGGGCGGATTGCTTGATTCGTTCGACGCTTTCTGCCAAAAGCTTCTTGAACTCGCATCTTGCTTCCTAAAATTTGCAAAATAAAAAGCGATTTGATATGTGTTAACTAATTCAAATATCAAGCTAATGGTGAGCATTTGTAGTAAGTTGTGTGCACTGCTAAGTTGGCCCTAAATGAACTCGCACCTATAAATGCTACAAAATTTACCAATGTAGGCGAAACTAATTTGTATGCTCTATGCTAAATTGGGGGGATAACCTTTTGTATTTCTATGTTAATTTCAGAATTTTCAGTTGCTTTTGTATCTAATGGCAAAAAGCACACAACTTCGAATACCGTAGTTCTCTGTTCATACTATATTTTTGTGTAGTTGCGATTAATATAGTGCCTGATGTATAAGCTTCGGAATTTCGCAACTTCCGTAAAATATTTCGCATAAAATGTCTGCGTCTTTGAAATCATCCCAATGTAATTGAAAATGTAGGTCTACATGAGCCGTACACTGTAGCCTAATGGACTCCAATCAAGCGTGCGCTATTTAAAAACCGAACTAGCACACAGAAGGTCGCTCGGGCAATTAGAAGCTAAGTATGCTATGCCAAAGGTCTGCATAGAACAACATTTTACAGGGGAAAAAAACTACCTTAGGCATGGCATTAGATTCTGACCCATTTTAGATAAAAAATATGTCGACAAAGGTAATTGAATCATACTATAAATTCCTCCATACATTAACGGGTCCCGTATGATGTCGCATCACTTTAACTTTTGTCATGAAAATAATTTGTAAGGAGTTTATTTTAAAACTAGTATGCCGCGTGAGAGATGCTCCCGTTGTCCCTTTACTAAAAGCATGAAGTGGTTCTTTGATGCCACTATACCGCAATGAACAATATGAAGGTCCGGGTGGTAGCCTCCATTATATTCAAGTACCATAACAACCACCCATGTTCCATCAGTATCGGCACGCGCTTTAATATAATCAACATCGACATACCTTTAGTTGTTACCCATTCTTCCTGATTCAAAATAGTATTATAAATAAAAATCAATACTCACATCCAGTTCCACTTCATATTTGTTAATATTATCAGTAGCAGAGTTAAGTTTTTCCAGTTCAACCTTGCACGGGGGAAAACACCAAGAAAACAAAAATAGAAGAATTAATAAACTTGCCTTGCTTTGCCAATTCATTGATGAATGACATCACAAATCTTTTTTCGGTGTCAAAATTAAGAAACAAATTAAAACAGACAACTTACTTGGACTCTAGGATCCACGGGTGTATTGCTTTCAGCGGACATTTCCACAGATATTTTATGTATAATTACAGTTTGAGGAAAAGAAGGCGAGAAAAAATTGCTTTAATTGATTGCACAACAGTAGTTAATTGAAAGGAAGTTAAATTAAATTTTAAGATGTAGGTATCACTTGTTCACAACATAATTGTATTATTTTTGGAAAATTTTCTTGGGGTAGCCAATTATTAAGGACAATCGGAGAGAGAGAAAATTTTCGTTGATTTGCTTGCACTCTCGGAGAATCACCACCCCAACTGTTATTCAACTGAATTCGTGAACATCCCTTGCCTTGGCAAAACGAATTTTCCAATTTGACTAATTCATTGACAGTCCTATTCCTTGTTGGACGTGTGCGCAAGAGGCGAGAGTATAATGAAATACTGCAAGTATTTGTATATGTTTTGAGTTTGACAGGTGGTTATTAACCAATTGGATTTGGGTTCGTACTGTATTCACAACCTGATGAGAATGTGTACTAAAATAGTTAAAGTGGTGGCCACAATGGTGCTGTCGTGTCGCGTTGAAGCACTTTAAGCATCTCTATTTGAGAAAATGCAGCCGCTCCTGATCATAAGAATGTTACCGATAAGAAATGGTACTTAATAACTAAACCAGTTAGTACAGAGATAGTGGGAAATGACTCATGGGATAGTCCCACCCTTCTCTTCATTCTACCGGAGTCAAAGGACACTAATATTCCAGCAATTTGAACAGCCATGAATTAGCATTAAATTTTCGGTGCTCTTTGTTGGTTCCATAAATAAAACTCACACAATAGGGTGGTGACTTGGATCTGCGTTTCTACTATCATCATGGGTAAGTGCATCATTTTTGGTCGACTTCTGAAGTAGCAGCTTTCATAATTAAGATTTGGGTCTGAGATGGAACAATAGAACAGTAAGTAAGTTTTCCAGTTTATATACTCAACCATTTTTATATTTCAGAACCGCTAGCGATGCAAAGTTCGATGGCTCTATGCGAAAAAGGCAGGTTTCACGTCCATAAGTAAAAGAAGAGGTTGATAAAAGAATAATATAAATAAAACAAATGATTTTAAACAGCAGGCAATAACAAAACATAAAAAAATCTCTCTAAAAAAAAACAAAAAAAAAAACGGTGCCCCGAAATGTTTATTAAGAATTCAAATCGCGGTGCTTTAAAAGAAGCCCATAAAATCATGACAGGATCTATGCATATGTACCCGAAACTAAACAACATCAACATCCGACTGTTTGGGCTTTTCAAGACGAAACAAAAGTTGTTCGCCCCCGAAGCATTTCGATGTGGTGGGTCTTAGATCATAGATCACTCATTACGTTGGGTCGTTGAACGCCATTTGTCACTGAGCGTCATGTGGAACCTATTGGCGTACGACGAACGTCATGTGAGAAACTCACTGCCATTCTGTAAGGCTTTGAACGCCTTAGTGGGAAAACGTAAGTTTATAACTTAACACCATACAAATTTAATAGCTAAATGCACATATTTCACAGGTTGGTCTGATATTAAATTCAAGGTAAAAAAAACTTCTTCACAACAAAAAGGAGTGTGAAGCAACTGGAGGAGGCACATTCAAACAAAAGTATTTGTCAGATTTGGAAGAAGTTGTTTTATAACTCCGAAAGGAAAAGTCTTGGGTGGAGCACAAATTGGTACAACTTTGAAGTCATCCACATCAAAGAAAAATCATCCTTGCACATCCACATCAACTTCAGCTTCATTCATCCATCCATCCACAGTGATTCCAGTAACAGAATCCAGAACCCAGTAACATCCAGTTCAAATCAAACCATTCTTACGTTTTCACAGACATCAACTCCATTGGAACCATTTAGAATTTTAGACATCAACGATGCCTTTTTTTCTCTAATGATCAACATCCAACTGAAAAAACTCAAAATACTCCAAAACATTGCTTCACTATTCATTTTTAGGATACAGCTTACAACAATTTCTTTCAAAAATATAAATACCATAAACTGATACCTGTCACTGGCACATATCAGCTGGTTTGGATCGCATGTTAAATGTGAACTTATCGACGAAGTTTTACCCTGCCGTGGAAATCCTCTAAAATGAAACGGCTCAAAACACAACAAGAGTCGGTAAAGCAAAACCTCACTCGAAATAAGGGTGAACATGCTGTTGTTTTTGTATCTTGGCTACATGGACATTTCAAATTGATGTACTTGCCATTTGGCAACACCCTCAATTTTTCATAAGAAAAAATTCCCTAGTACTAAACCAAAATATCCCAAATACAGTGTTTTTATTTTTCTCTTTTATTTCATCTAAACCACTTCACTGTGCACTTCCACATGTTTTGAAATGAAAATGCATCTTTTTCTTGAGCATACATCTTCTCTTCATTCACCCATTCATCTCTTTATACACACAATTATTTTCTTGTCGCTCTTTCGTATCAACAAACCCATTTTTAGTGTGAAGACTGAAGAATTGATGTTTCGCCCATTCAGCTTTCAGTCAGCTAAATTTCGTTCACTGTGAATGCGGTCCGCGGTGCTGCAGTCGTCTATTCTCTTCATGTTCTGAAACCACAAATCTACCCAAGTCACATAAGAAAATTGTTTTGTCAAATAAAACCTTATTAATTGTGTGTGCTATTCGAAATAGTGTTTCAAAAGTGAAATTGATAGTTTGTATTCTCAATATACCAAATAGTTACTATTATAGATTTATCCATTCTCAAAGTTGTGGCAAATTGAATACAAAAAAAATCAATATTAGAAGAAATCAAATTTTCATCGTCCCTCTGTCTTCGAATTTTTTTTTTTATATTTCGTTGGTGCATTCAAAAGCATAAGAATATAATAAAAAAAGAGGTGGTTTCGTGTGAGCGTTTTCTTTGCTTTAGTTTATTTATTTTTCTTTCTGTCTCTCATGTGTTTGGTGTTGTGCTGTGGTCATTAGATAAAAATATTCTTGTTAGCTACTGAAAAAAATAAAATAAAAATAAAACGCGTCTGTCCAATTAGTCACTCGCCGTGTTGTTTCCTTGCGGTTCTCTTTTCCTCTCCTTTTTGGTTCTATTGTATATTTTTTTCCTGCACTTGTCGCGCCCTTAACTGTGAAGAATATCCCCTAATGGTACACATAAAATATGCCCAACGTGTCTAATAAGCTATAAATTAGACAACATACAAGGAGTAAGGTGATTTTTTCTTTTAAAGTGCTGAGGAATAAATTTTGATCTCGCAACATGCTTTCAACCGTCCGTTGGCAATTGGATCATAATTTGTTTTAAACCACCAAAGGAAAAAAGGTGAGTTGGGGTTAGAAAGTCCGTCGGTTCGATAAGATTGGGAGTGGATGTTTTTTTATTTGTCGAAAGATTTTGGTGCAATTAAATTACGTGATGAAGAGCACTTGTTCTCTTCGCAAAAAGAAAAAGCTGATGCTGGCTGAATAACTTAAAAGACACAAGAAATAGAGTGAAAAAGTATAAACTAAAAAGGAAATTCAGTTCAGCCAGCTCTTGATTCAAACTGGAAAAAAGAGAAAAGGGGCTGTTTTCATGAATGAATCTGTCAAACTTGATTTTTCCCATGTATATTCACTTTGTCAACAATTTAAATATTCAAAGGTTTGGGTTGGTCTATAATAGTTTGCTTTTATAATGCACCTTAAACCATGCCTAACTAATTTGACTGTAATTTAGCTTTAATAAACTTGAAACAGCGATTGTTATTTCATTTCAAGTACTTGCATATTTGAGACCAATAACATTTCGTACTTGAAAAGGAAAATCAATAAGTCGTCGTAGTTTTGCGATTCCTTTTGTTTGTTGAACTTATTGGAAGGAAATTATGTATAGAAGTTGAAAATGAAAATCCTATACGTAAGAAATATTATTACCTATGTTAGATGCGTTTTTTTTTTTTTTTTTTTTGTGGTTGTCAAATTCGACGTCTAATCAACCTCACAGAATCTCTGCATACCAAAGGTTTTTTGTTAAATCGCTTTCGTTGCCGGTTTCTGCTCTTTTCTATTTTTTTCCTACGTCGAGATATATCATTCCTCCAGATTTAGTTAACTTTTAGTGGTCGCGTCGTTTTGGAATGCATTTTGTCTTTTGTGAATATGTTATGTGCTTTTTGTTAAATGGACACAAATGGTCCGCACACTTGGGGCTAAATTATAAATACCTTTGTCCTTAAATAATAAATAACGGGTGATTTTTTAAGAGGTTTAGAACTTTTTAAAAAAAAAAAACACAAAAAATTCGAAAAAATGAATGAAATATTTATTTGAATCGATAGTTTGAACCTTGCAATTTAATGTTTAAAGATAATTTCATGCAAATGTCGACCGCGGCTGCGTCTCAGGTAGTCCATCCGCTGAGTCCAATTTTGGCATACTCTTTCACACATATCGGCCGGTATCTCACGAATGAATGCATGGATGTTGGCTTCCAGTGCGTCAATCGAAGCGGGCTTGTCCCTATACACATTAGCCTTGACATACCCCCACAAAAAATAATCCAATGGTGTCAAATCGCACGATCTAGGCGGCCAATTGACCGGCCCGAAACGTGAAATTAACTGTTCACCAAACTCGCCTCGCAATTGCGCCATTGTTTCGCGTGCTGTGTGGCATGTGGCACCGTCTTGTTGAAACCACATATCATGCAAGTCAAGAACTTCCATTTCGGGCAAAAAAAAGTTTGTTATCATCGCTCGGTAGCGTTCACCATTGACAGTAACGCTGCGATTCGCATCATCTTTGAAGAAATATGGCCCAATAATGCCGCCGGCCCATAAACCGCACCAAACAGTGGCTTTTTCGGAATGCATTGGTAGCTGTTGCAATGCTTCTGGCTGATCTTCACTCCAAATGCGGCAATTTTGCTTATTTACGTACCCATTCAACCAAAAATGAGCCTCATCGCTGAACACAATTTTTCGATAAAAAAGCGGATCCTCGGCCAGCTTTCCAAGAGCCCATTCAACAAAAATTCGGCGTTGTGGTAGGTCGGCTGGCTTTAGTTCTTGCACAAGCTGTATCTTAAAAGGCTTTACGCACAAATCCTTCCGCAAAATTTTCCACGTAGTGCTGTAACAACGGCCTAACTGCTGGGAACGGCGCCGAATCGACATTTCGCGGTCTTCTGTCACACTAGCTGATACGGCCGCAATATTTTCTTTACTACGCACAGTACGTAAACGTGTTGGTGGTTTAATGTCCAACAAAGTAAATTTGGTGCGAAATTTGGTCACAATCTTCCGAATAGACTGCTCAGAAGGTCGAGAATGCCGATCATAAAATGGAAGCAGCGCGCGATGAACATTTCGAACCGAGCACGAATTTTTGATAGTAAAATTCAATAATTTGCAAGCGTTGTTCATTTGTAAGACGATCCATGGTTAAATTGCAAACCAAACTGAAGCTGTTTGACAGTGACACAAGGTACTAAACACACGTCAGCTGTCAAAACCAGTGTTGCCAAAACCAAACCAGCTAAAAAATCACCCGTTACAAATAGTTTCATTTCGAATTTTAGTAATAAAATGGCATCGCGCATATATAGGAGGTTGATGTCTGAAATGGCAGCGTTTCTAAAATTTAAGGAGCGGAATAGCTTATATTATAATTTTTGTAGAAAATGTAACAGATTCTGTCCTAAACTATTTCAGTAGATATTTTGCTTTTGAAAACAATAAATGTTTTTGTTCACGTGGTGTAGAACGGGACTAATCAGTCAATTTCGATGAAAGAATTGCAATCAAAGAGGTAACAAACAGTTTTTTTGTTATAGAAATAGACTCAGTAGGGTTAAAAACGCGTCATCTAATAGTACGACTATGAGAATTATACCCGTATTTATTAGATTCCTTTACGAAGCCTCTACAATGTTTAATAAAACATCTCGTAAAGACTTACGCAGCCTTTACGTGACTGCTGAAATTGTTACTTATAAAATTTTTTCCGCGGTAACTTTAATAAACGAGGTTTGTGTCTTAAAAGGTAAGATTTCGATAAACTATTACAGAAAACATAAAAATCTATTACTTTTTGCTCTGGAATCGAAATCAGCTGTTATAGTCAAAAGTCAATTTATCTGGTTCCAGTTTTTGGTTTTGTTTACAATTCGACCACGACCAAATGACATTTCATGCAAAAACACATTTACATATATGCTCTAAGCAGGCTCTAAACGCATATTTTCGCGTTGCTTAAGTTCGAAAAATATTTATAAATCACATAAGGGCATAGAGGGTGCGTAAAGATAAGCAGACTCTACGCTGGATTTATAAATAAGGCTTTTAGTATTTAGCACGAGAACTAGTTTTTTTTTTTTAAATGGAAGGTGTAAAGATTTCGCTCCGACAATCATCATACTCGATTTACCCCTAATGTACAATTATTCGTTCAAGTTTATTCCAGTTACAAACTTTGTGCACCCATACATTTAAAACTTCTTAGTTGATCGCACTGATAAAACTATAGGCACACTTGAGATAAGATAGTTCATTCAAAAAAACACACACCTTTTCCAAATTCCCTCAAATGTACTTGCATTTTAAAGATACAGTTTCATATTTTGAGTAAATAAAACTCTTGTCAGTATCAACGAAATTTTCAAGTTTATCTTGATTGAAACACTTATCTAACATATAAATATCTGAATTCTGAACAAAAAAAAACTCGTACTCCACTACAACAGTAAGGTTTCGAGGCAAAAGCTGTATCCAAGACTGGATCGAATAAATATGAAGTACCTACATTATGCTCACAATGTACACAAAGTTTAATTGACGTCATAAATAAATTGAAACGATAAATAATACTAGCAAATGAATGACATCATGTCAATGATTACATTGTTCCGCGAGCCGACATGATCTATTTTTTGATCTCCATCTATCAAATCGTTACTGATAAAGTAGTACATGACAGTAAACTGCACTGTATCATTTTACATAATTATAAAAAGTTCTGCTCATTAATTATTATGTAGAAGTAGGTACATAGTTGTTAAAAGGGAAATGTTCATACGTATTTCAAAACTAATAGGAACGTTTTAAGCTTCAGATTGGGAACAAATCGGTTGTAGTGAAGTGCTAATATTTAATTTTGAATTTTTGTTGAAGTCAAAATACAAATAAAGATTTAATTTATTTAATGAGGACGATCAAGTATCTAAGTGTAGTATAAGTTAGACAGCTGGCAGACGTTATGTGTCTTATGTGGTTTTCCATTGGGACAAAAAATCAATCTTTTTTTTGATCTAAATCACTTTTTGCGTTCCATTGGGACGAAAAATCAATCTTTTTTTTCGATTCGGATCACTTTTCGCAGATCTCGATATTTTTTCAGATTTACGCATACCAATATACTTTGTACAGCTGTTTAACGTCAGTTTAAGAAGTTTCATTTCGAGGCAAATGCGCAAAGTTTCGTGAAAACCAAAATAACAAAATACATAAATAGCTATGGATACGATTTCGGAGGAATTATTATCTTCATTATCTCCCTCGTCATCTGAAGACTACAAACCACCAATAATACTTCATTTGTATCTACAAGAAGGAAAACATTTTTGAGGGCGATATCCATTTGTGATTTAGCCAAAAACGAATGCCATTTGAACAGCTGATATTGTTGTCAATTAACGCACTAATCCATTTACAAAAGCAGATCAATCTCGTTGCGCGTTCCATGAGCACAGTAAAATCTGAGATCTGAAAAAGATTTCTGGTGGTCCCAATGGAAAAGCACATTAGTTTTGATGGGGCTAGAGCGATCGCATAAACAGCTTTTTCAGTTGACGTCTATGGAGGGGTAGTCGACCAAATATAGTCCAGAAATTCAGTTCGCAAGTGTTGCTGACGTAGATAAAAGTGACGTTACCGACCAATCTAATGAAGGGTAGATCTCGTCCATCCCCATCTAGTCGACTTAAGATAACTAGTTCTTTGAACCAATATTAGACTACTTAAATATATTTTTTTGTATATAAAGAAACGAGGCGCAGGGAAATACTTTTTGGTCGCACCATTACGCAATTTTCAGCTGTCAGTGGTTATTGGCAATCTGCATTTTAGAAAAACGTAGAAATTTGCTAAGAAAGTTCCATAGGAATATAAGAACAAACTACATCTATCAATTTATCGATAATTTGGTAGTATGAGTATCAATTGATAATTTTTACCTCATTGTGAATGCTAATCAAAAAATCATTGAGGAGTGGTTCCGTTTTGAAGTTTGACGTTTCTAATTTGTATTTTTTTTTTCATCATAATGAGGGCGTTCAAGTATCTAGTTTAGTAAGTCTGACAGCTGTCTGACTAGATCTATCTCGGTTGTGATTGGTTTAAATCGGTCACGTGGGCACCTGTGACATTTGACGTTTATGGAGGGGTAGCCGACGAATCTAGTCAAGAAATTCGTGACTGAGTACTAAGTTGACAGTTCGGGTATGTGGCTGACGTAGAAAAAGTGACGTTCCCGACCAATCTAGTTTTCGCGTTCAGGTTACATCTTATCCAGACCAATCTAGTCGACTTAAGATAACTAGATTCTTGAATGCGGCCAATCTCCTTCAAATAATAACTCTACCGATGACATTTCGGTCTAAAGTCGTTTTTTGAACTATAAAAACAAGGAAATAATTTTATGATTTCAACAAGAAATATTCGAAAAATTCGGGACTTATTTCCTTGCGCCATTTGATAGCCATAGTAGGGCTGTAAGCTACAATTACGCACCAGACACTGGGTGGAGGTTTATAACAAATAGGTTGACAGAAGTCAAAGTCGTTTGCATTTTCTTTTTTGGCACACTGCTGTGAGTCTATAAAAAAAAGAAATGCAATGTAAAATTGTATTACCTGTCAATTTAATTTTGAAATTGAATTGTGTTCTTAAATATGGCGGCTTCTTAATCACTCAAAATTGGTACAATTAGGCGAGCGCCTCTTCTTAAACGTCTCGTTACGGTATTGTTTTATTACAAACACTACGATATGTATTCTTATTTATTTAATTTGACTGTTGAGGGTTTATTGCATCGAGTCAAAGTTTTCCAAAGTGTTAGTTCGTCAAGTCCTTTAGTTTACTTCGTTTCTGCCTTAAAAATAGCTGAAGTAGGAGCAGTTTTGAAATACAAACAATGGCCAGGTTCCACTGTCCACTAGATGTCTAGCAGAAAATATCCCAGATGAAGGAACGCTCGCGCTAGAACAATAGCGGCAGCGGCAAAGTCCCCACTACAATTAAAGAAATAATACAAATATTATAAAAATAATATCTGAATTGCTATTTTATTTACATTAATACCAATTTTATCACAATTACACTTGCTCGGCTTCGTATTTACTTTTATTTTGTAAACGTTTGAACGATTTCCTGAAAGGTCGTTGTTTTTTTTTTCAAAGCAGCGGGTAGTTTTGCGCTAGATTGAGAAATTTCCCTGAAAGGGATATTTCACAAAAAGTGCTAGACGTCTAGCACTTTTGGTGAAATGTCTATTTTTTTTATATGAAGTTTGACATGCCGCTAGTCATCTAGCGGGCAATGGAACGCGGCCAATGTATTTATAACGTAAATCTGTTTTATTAACATTAATAATTTCGTCTTACATCAAAGTAAGCTCCTAATAAATCATGAGTCATGAAACAAAAAGTTACTAAACTCGAGGCGTGTTCCCTTGTAAAGTGAGCTTAATATACATGGATAAAAACTATAGGTTTGTTTGACGTGGCTAGCACTAGTGCCCACTAGTGCGCACTGAAAAGTATCAGCTCATTTTCATGTCTTTCAAAAACCCTGCACAAACCTGAAAATTCGGCTACTATATCGAACACGAAATATGTTGCCCTAAAGATTCTCAGTTTTTGAAATTGAAAAATATTTATTTTTAAGTGAACGAAATATGAAGAAGATAACACTTTTGTCCGTTTATTGTTAAAAATGAGCGCACTTAGTTCTAATCTTGCGATTTCCATAATTCAAATAGTTAATAAAAGTGTTTGGAATGTAGATGATGCGTTTGAAAATTTATTTAGCTCTGATTCCAGATTTTTTCCGTTCTATTTTCCTGTAATATACAATTTTAGTTCATTAACGTAGTTGTTTTCAAACAATTCACTTTTGAATATCAAATTTATTGCATTTACCTTTATCACGATATCACAACAATTGAATGACAGCAAGCGAAATGACAGTGAAACGCAGCACTGAGTTCTTGTCCCGACTAATTAACTGGGGTCAGTTTAGGGCACAACTAGGGCGCCATAGAAGTCATGTCGAATGCAGGTTTTCAGTACCAGGTTGAGTTCAGTGCTTTATCGAACACCTTAGGGTTAACCCAGTGCGCACTAGTGCGCACTAGGGCCCACGTCAAACAAACCTTATGATAGGTTAGAGTGGCAGGCCGCCTTAAGTGCAGCCAAACTTAGGCCAACAATCTCTAAATTTCTATACGTTTGTATTCACAAACAAATTTTTTCAAGCAGTTTCTGCTTAATTATAAAATCATAATAAGTACAAAATTGTAAGTAGAATATAGTTCACTTTCGGTTGAAATTGAAATGTTGCCAGAAGACAGTTATTTATAAGATTATCTGCAAACCTCATTAATTGTTTCTATTTCTAACCTAAGTAGAAAACGTAAGGTTTGTTCCTGTGTGCGATATATTTAACGAAAACTAACAAACTTTTACTTAATCCAGTTACCGCAACTCGTACGCGACACTTTTTAAAGAACGAGTACGAATATAATTTTCAAGAAAAAAGTTGGTAAGTTTTGTAATCCGTGAAATGAACTGAAGAAAACGCGTTCCAACTTTAATAGCAAACATTTTCGTAATCTTTTAAACAACATTGCCCCCCTCCGATGTTCCAAATTTTATACCCGAATCTCGCAGAGAAAAGTACAGTGTAAAGACCTATTAAGGAATTTCGTTCTCACCCCATTTATATTCGTGAATGGAAGTAGTTGTCAAATTACTCTGGCTTTATCGCCACTTTCCATCAATCGTTTGCAGTCGGGCAATGATGGGAAGCACCACAGTTTCTAGTTCTAAAAATATGGCCGTGCTATAAACCAAATTCTCGGGAAACATAAAAAATGTTTAAAGTTCTAAAACAAAAATATTCACATCCTCCCACTTTTGATATTCACCTTAACGGCAGCCATTTGGTAGCACTGTGAGTTTAGAGAAAATCTATTTTGAGCGCCCATCTAATTTTAGATAAATAAAGGAGCGCACCATATACAAAGATCCAGAAAAGGTAAATTACACTTTGAATGCATGTCATCACAGAGACAACTTTTAAGGAGCATAATAAAACCGCACACAGGCATGTCTGAACTGACTTTCATGATGTATTCATCTCTGGGCAAGTCCTTCATTGGAAACGCATTGCAGCAGTCCCAGTCATTCGTTACACTATGCAAGTGAGAAGTGAATAGCTAAAGAGGCCCACTTAATAATATAGTCCACTCGTTTAGAACAGGAGAAATAAAGATTTTCAGTGCACAAACGCTGCATAAAGAAGGAGTCGTCGTTGTCGTCGTCGGAGGTGGTTCGTTGACCCAGCCACCATTAAAAACCGGCATGCAACCGAATGCAAGATGAAGAAACTGCAACGCGCCTAATGTTTGCGATGCATTTGTGAGTGCACCAAGCGTAGGTACCTCCAGACTTGCGCTTGTGTGGAAAATTGTGGAAAATTACTTTGGAGAACATTTCATTGCCGTTTCTACGAACCGATCTGCATCTTCTTGAGTTTTTTCTTCTTTTTTTTTCAACTTATTAGCATGCAGTGCACTTTTATAACTGTGCTGCCGCCGCCGACGCCGCCACATTAAATGAGTGTGTGTACTGCTGAAATCGAAAAAAAAGAAGCTAAAAGAGATCACATGCATTCCAATGAAGTCGTAATAAAAAGAGCAAAGTATCTGTTGGCGGTACCCACATTAGCTGCTTTGGAGCAGCAGAAACTGCATATATGAAATAAATAGCCTTGCTTGAGGAACTTTCTCAAAAACAGACAAAACAGACGCGGGCTGGTATACGCTTTATTTACTCTTCAAATGTAGGATAATGCGTGTGTTTTCTAAACAAATTAACCGATTGCACATGTCCCGTCCCCGAGTGTAGACATTTATACCACAGGCGAGTCATGCATCGAACATGAAAGAGTAAATACTAGTGCACATGGAACTACAGATGCAGATGGAGTAAATATCAATTATTTGCTTTATCGGAACAGAAATTTAAAGTAAGCAAATGGAATGTAGATTGAGGACGACGAAGGGAGATACGAGTTCATTGTTAAGGAGCTGCAGACAGCGTCGTTTGAGTGCTGATTATACTTTTCCAGGTTAATGACAAGGGGAGAATCTTGCATTTTTACTTAAATGGAAATCTGGGGTTGTGAGCTTTCAGAGCAATCGATTTGAATATCTCTCACGAACGACAGAATACATGTATATAAACATAAGGGCAAAGAATACCTACAGGTGCACTCGCACACAAAAATGCTGGTTATTGGGTGCATTTTTTATGGAGCAGCATATACAATCTTAACTGCTCGTGAAAAGTCTTCGGGATTCCTAGTTCCTGCAATTGGGCGTATTATATTAAAATCAGAAAACCAGAAATCAAATACGAATAGGAACGCTTTAGAAATACGTATTAATGGATATTTCTACAAGATCGTTTGTTTAACTTTAACATTAAATCTGTTCAGCTAATATATGAGTGTTAACTAAAACAAGCGGACAATAAAAACGCTTCAGCGATGCGCTGAGTACAAGCCCCCCACTCATCTGATGTTAAAGTGCGTGATAGAAACTCGCGTTAAACCAAATTGACGGACGCTAAACAAATGTCAACAGAGGCACTACGCATTTCCTTTTTGAAATTTAAGATAATTACATATGCAAGTGTCTAAAAATATTCAAAATTTAAGGTAATCATACGTAGATCAATAGATGAATGACAGAACACAGCGCACCTTCATGCTACTGATTCTGTTGACCAATTCATTTAGAATAACTTTAAAAGAGACAAATCGGTTTACTTGGCCAGCAAAAAAAAATCTTATTTGTCATGTCTGTCTCGAAAAATTGAAAAACGAACCTTTAATATTTGCAATGGCAATTGTGACAGAACATGACAATTGAAGAGGTGAAATCTTATTAAAAGAACAACAGATGAAAGTGTAGTTGGTTTCTTTCTGGCAATACTGCACACAACTTCACTTCTTTTCAAAAATTACTGATGCTGAATCCACTCCAGCAAAGACGTAAGGTTTGTTTGACGTGGATAGCCCTAGTGTAGTGCCCACTAGTGAGCACTGAGAAGTGTCAGGTCAGCTGATTTACACGCCTGTTAAAAACCATGCACAACCCTGAAAATTGGGCTACATTATCGAACGCAACATAATATGTTGTCCTGTAGTCTTTCAGTTTTTGACAATGAAAAAATATTTAGCTTTTGGTGAAAGAAGTATGAAGAAGATAACACTTTTTCCGCTTATTGTTCAAAATGAGTGAACTCAAATTGCCATAATGCAAACTGATAAAAGTCAAAAAGTTTCAAACAATTCACTTTTGAATATCGAATTCATTGTATTTATCTTCATCACGATATCCCAATAAATGAATGAAAGCAAGCGAAATGACACTCAGCAATGGATTCTTGCCACGACAAATCAACTGGGGTCAGAAAGGGTGCCCTAAAAAGTTTTCAAAAGTTATTCAGTATAAAATATAGCAGTTCTGAAACTTTACAATTTCGGTTTATGTTAGCAATCAACATTTTTTTCTTGTTTTAAACGTCAAATTAATGGAAGACAATGAGGACGTTCAAGTATCTCGTTTAGTTAGTTTCACAGCTGGCTGACTTGATGTGTCTCAGTTTTGATTGGCCTAGATCGGTTACATTAACACCTTTTTCAGTTGAATCTAGAGTCAAGAATTTCGTGACTGAGTATTAAGCTGACAGTGTGCAATATAAGGCTGACGTAGGAAGAGTAACGCTTCCGACCAATCTATTTTTTGCGTTTAGGATGCGTCTTTTCAAAACCAATCTAGTCGACTTCAGATAACTAGGTTTTTGAATGTCCCCAATAGCTAAAACAACTACCTATCCAAACAAATATGTTAATGACCACCTAGCCCATTGCCCATGTCGATGTGGTTGCTTACTGAATGGGAGCGTACGAAGTGGTGGAAACATGGCTGAGTTCATAAAAGTAAAAATGCGGCAGCACTGTACTTTTTGCGTTCATTAATGTAAAAAAAATTACATTATCTTTGCATGACGGCAGTTGTGATTATAACACCAACACTATGATAAAATAATTCTAATTTAGCTCAGCCTGTGACCCTGGGCTATCGCAGTAATGTTTCAAACTCAAAATCGGAAATGCGATTCAGTCAGTGATCGTAAATTTAACTAAGAGCCAAATAGGAACCAATTTCAGCAAAGCTTTATTCCAATAATTTGGCCAGACGATTCTCAAAAATAATGAAAAGAACAACATAAACAATTATACATTAATTTAGGTCGTTTTCGATTTGGCAAAAAATCAATTTTTTTTTTTGATCTGACGCACTTTTGAGGAATCTCGATATTTTCTCAGATCTACACATATACTTTCACTAACAGGAAAGTTTATGGCACACAGCTGGCAGTCAGTGTTACCTTCGGGACGCTTTAGAGTCATTTTGACTCCTTGTTAAGCGGCTGGGCTCCGGGGTCATTTTTGTGAAAATCAAGTCGTTTTCCATTTGTTTCACTCGGGGATCCACTCTTTCTGTAATCCAATGGAACAAGAAAACTGCTTTTGATTGAATCCACAAAAGTAAACAGCTGTCATCTGCCTTGTATAAAATACATAAATTACACTTTTGTGAGTGATTCTTGAGTGGATTCTGACTACAAATCGAGAAGCGAAATTCTCTTCTCAGAATCACCAGAAGAGTATTTTTTGTGCCGAAGCGAATTTTTCGATTCCGGAGTCTCCCGGACGCTTTTTTCCAATGGAAAACGACATAAGTGAACAGGAACACCCCTCGGAAATGTCATTGCGTAATTCGCGTAAATCGACTGTCAGTCTCTTGTCAAACTCAGCTGTTCTTAGACTTCCCAAAATTATTTTCTCAGAATTCTCTTCTCAGAATCACCAGAAGAGTATTTTTTGTGCCGAAGCGAATTTTTCGATTCCGGAGTCTCCCGGACGCTTTTTTTCCAATGGAAAACGACATAAGTGAACAGGAACACCCCTCGGAAATGTCATTGCGTAATTCGCGTAAATCGACTGTCAGTCTCTTGTCAAACTCAGCTGTTCTTAGACTTACCAAAATTATCGATATGCCAAAAGTAAGTGCAAAGAAACAACTTATTAAATTCTTTAAGAAATTGGCAGTAAATGAGTTATTTATATTAAGTATATTCACTTAAACGCGGAAAACCCTTATAAACTGCAGAAATTTACCACCTGGTAAATCAACTGTCAGATTTTGTATGGAAAATAGTTTACGAAGGCCTCATAATTTCCCGCTATCAAACAGGTGAAGGTTGGTCTTTACCTCTCAAACTAGTTCCAATTAATATTTCCATGTTTGATACTCTATCTTTTGAAAAATATTTATACAAATAATCGAACCGTATTGCATATATAAGATAATATTTATATACATAGCTTAGGTACTCAAAACTGGTCACTAATGTCGCTAATAGTCTGTTGTAGGTCGCCATTTGTCAGCATGGTGCGACTCTGACGACACATTTTAAAAACGCAATAAAGTACAAAAACTTTACCAACACTCCCCGTTAAATCTGAAGCTGGACGAGATCGAAAACACAAAACCCGAACACACCCTAAACTAGCCTCTATGTTCCTAACCAAAGCAGTGGATTTTCGCTTTGTATCAAAGCACCATACACCACAAAGCCGAATCGAAAATGAGGCGGCCTGGTGTTATCGTCATGGGGCGCACGCAGTATTTGCTTTTATAGATTAATTCGCGTGCGTTAACTAATTATTTTGTAGCTTATTTGGAATTGGCGCGCGTTTTTCACGTTTTCGCATTCGAACGGATGCACTGCAGATTGCGCGTTCACATGCTGTGTTCTGTGTTACATTGTGTGTATGCATTATTTATTAGCTATTTATAACAGTTTTTGTTTCTGATTCAAATGAATGCAACTTTTACGCAATTTACAATCTCGCTAGTCACATTGTGGAGTCGTGACGCCAACTGCTTGAAGATCATCAGCCAAGATTTCAAATCGAAAATGTACTCTACCACGATTAGGTTCTGTGAATCGATTAATTGAATTGTCAGCCTTCTTGTTTTATAATTTGCTTGTTTCCCCAACCATCCGATTAGTTAATATTTAGATTTAATCAGGTGCTGGCAAAGATACTGTGCACCTGATTGCCTTTTGTCAACACTCTGTCAAGTGTTTCGTGCGTCTGCAGCTTGACAGCACCCAACCACAAAGCCACGCAATGCATGCCGGTGTTTAAATCGTGCAACAAAAACAAAAGGCAATACTCGAAATGTTGTCGTTGAATATCTAAGTAATGAGTAATGACTGTTGAAATGAAAATTGCAGTAATCATATTTGGAGGAGAACATTCCCACTGGGACGTTAATTTAAAAAGACCGACTACATCGATGGCGGCAGTGGCAGAGTGCGAACAAAGGCATTGCTACTTACGCAATCGTCGTATCGACAGCAAAACATCGTTCATACAAATTTTCCAAGTGGTACGAGTATCTATCTGGGTATATCGCTGAATGTGCGTGTAGAGCACGAACGAGATTTACTTGTTCTGTTTATATTTTGTTTATGGTATAATTTGATTGATTTATTTAACATTCCTCTTAGTCTCAGTTGTTTGGAAAACTGATGTTTTCTTAAGTGGAAGGAATACTGTTTACAGTTTTTGTGGGGAGAGATCCATTTTTTTTTTAAATTTGACTTTGAAAATTCATTCAAAAACGATGTTCAGGCAAACAAGCATTTGTACCATTATTTTTCGCTGTCAAAACGTGCAAATAATTGTTTATCTGTATTGAGCTTGTGTCCATTCATCAGCACATTTATTTATTCATTAATCTTCGAAGTTCGAATGAGAACGTATAAATACTTTCTGGTTAGCTGATGGATCATTGCGGGTGCTGCAATATTTATTGTGGCTACCCACATCAATTAGAATTAGTATCTTTACTTAAAATAAGATTGAGGTTAGGTTGTGGATGTATTTTAATTGGTACTAGCTTCCAGGATTTATTCTTGAATGGCAGTTGTAGGATGTATTTGGTGTGCACCCAAATACCGGGGCCATATGTTTTCCTTTTAGAAAAGCAATAAGCCAAATCTATTCAATGTATTTAACCGTTTTTAGCTTTCGGCGGGCTTTAGGAAGATAACTTTGGGTAGTTGCGCAAAGCCGAATCACATTAAAACCAAGTCATCATTCGCATGAACAAAAGGTCAAATATTTTAAGAAATCGATTTTTTAGATTGTGTTAACGCAATCTTCAAGGAAAATCATCTTCCATAAGGAAACCAATTTAAAGCTGGACAGATAAGTATAGTCAAATTAGGCAGAATGACGATGGAGAACGATTGTCGGTGCATAAAGGTCGAAAACAGTCTCCCGTATTTAGATAAGGTAATCTATTGTAATGGGAAGTATTTAACATCAAGCAAGCACAATTTTCCAAAAATCTGAGCAACTAAGTACTTGCATACTTTGACGAAATTGACATGGCATCATGGCAGAACACAGCGAGCTGTCACTGATCACTGATGTGTTCGCATGTATCAGTACAGAGCGGCAAAAATCGGCTTAGTTGTGAATGTGAGCAAGACAAAATATATGCTGGCAATAAGAAGGGGCACACACAACGTCTTGTCGAATCGAACAGAACTTCACCATAGACTGCTTTAACTTTCAGGTAGTTAGGTCTACCTCGGCTGCGGTATTAACTATGAAAATAACATATCAGTAGAAAGCAAGCGAAGAGTTACACTTGCTAATAACTGTTACTTTGTGTGAATTCAGAAACGTCAAACATTTCCGGAGTGTTGCGGCATCACTGATGTCAACGCTGATGCTTTGCTGATTGAATATAACGGTTGAGTTTTAGAACGCATTGTTTACATCAAATATTTTAATCGGTCCTAGCGAGGTATCCGCCGGAACGGAAAATTCTCCGATTTTATACGATTCGGAGGATTTTTGCTGCGAGGTATTCTTCGGAACAACTGTTCGGAGAATTGTTCCGGCATTTTGTAACGCATATCGGCGAATAACGTTGAAGTGCGATGAATTGCATTTTTTGTTACATTTTTGACAGCTAGGTTCCGATATCATCCGGCAAAAATTGGTTGCGGAATTTGTTTACAATCTGGAGCGCGGTGTGGTGCGCCATCGCAATTGTTTATTTCCCTTTTGAAGTCGGACACCTCGAATGGAATTTGCGCTTTCGAAAGAGTATGCGTTGCGGACGTCAAGATGAAAGTTTTGCTAGTAAAACTTTTAGTCGATAGAATCCTTCCCACAGAAATGCTCTTGACTTTTTCCCAGAGCAAAATTATTTTTCATGCCTTGTGCCCAAAACACGTGCGGAATTTTGCATGCAGTGGAAATCAACTGCTAAACTGATGAAAGCAATAAAATTTTGGGAATTTTATTGAATTTCTCAATTTTCATTTTCAACGAATTCAATTACAAACAAATTTCCAAAAACACATCAGCTGCTTTGTCGGCGAATGACAGTACCTGATGCAATGCATGTCAAACAGTTTTCTGCACACCTGTTTTACTTGCAGTACTGTGCGCTTCACTGCGTCCAGAAATTCTGCACATTTGTTTTGGGCATTAGTCTTGTCGTTATTAAAAGCTGTACCTTCGCAGCGTTGAAAAACTCCCTGTAAAAAAATGAAATGTTTGTGAGAAAAGTTAAAATAAAGCACTGAAAATGCTTTTAAAAATTTTTCTGTCAAAAGCACATGATGGTATCTATTGATTTATTTACTTATTTTTCTTTCTCTTCTGACATTTTTCTTACTTATTGGTCAGCTAAACAACAGCGCATCAGGTTTTTTTTGTGATGATTTTTGTTCGTCATGTTTGCGCATCAGTTTGATCAACTCTGCAATAATGAACACTTGACGTTGAAAGTGATGCCAATAGTTGCATTAATGAACATTTTTCAAAGCATCTTGAACATCATGGTGCCAGTGATGCGTTATTGAATTTACACATTGCCTAAGATCGCAATTGATTAGTAAGGCCTTGTCGAGAAACACTTACGAGACTATATAAGACCCTCATCATCCCAGTCCTATTGAAGCGGATGAAGATCTTGGACGCTTCGAACGCAAAATTCTTCGAGTGATTTTTGGTCCCATTGCGTGACCTTGGCATTAACACATTGCAACGTTAAAGATAAAGTGATATTCAGGTTCAGGGACCATCGCGAGCGTCCGATGGATTTCTTTCTTCGGGGTTATGTTGAAAAAATGGCCAGTAAGCCAGCAACAATTCAGTAGCTAAAGGACTTGTTGGCGCAGTGGAAAAACCTTAAGATGGTTTGTGTGTTTCCTGGGCCTGAACCTGGAATTCCTTACTCACTTAGTTAACAATTGGAAGAAACATTCACATTCCCGTATACTTTCTTCCGGTACGCGAAAAACGTACTCATCTGACATATGCAAATATAAATCCGCTGTCAAAATCAACGAATATTTTTCAATATTTTTAGCAATAAACTTGTGAGAACGAGCAACTATTTATTTACCTTGCATTGCATGCATTTTCGTTGAAGCCCATTTCGGCCATAACCACTATCAAGTTCGCATCATTATCGCAGAAATTTATTTTTCCCAGTTAAAGTAGTGCCAACTTGTTCTGTCATAGGAGTAACTTTCAATTAAGTCAGCAAGCATAAAAGAGACTTCAATTTATTTCACTACTGGCAATACCAAAGCGAGGGCGTTTACTATTGTCGTGCTCTATTAAAAACCGACGTACTGTACCGAAAGAAGGTGCAACATTCAGGTTATGGCTTTTAGTTATAACGCAATCGTTAGATGACATGAATAAGCCAAAGTCTTTAGTACCGACTATAGTACCTGCGAATAAAATTCACAACTATCCGAAGGAGTTACTTGCAATTTTTTTCGTTGTTTTTAGTGATTGACGTGACACGACAACAACGCACTGCAATGATCATCGTACGTACACACACACGCGCGTGTTGAGTACGATTGACGCAGAGTGCTCGCATTCATTGTCGCACGCGTTTAATTAAACGTATCGTACTCCGTCTGTCATCACTCGTTGCAATCGGGATTTGTATCCGAGTTGAATGTGCTTGGCGTGCTAATGCTTACTCGCAGATCAAGAATGCAATTAAATGTTTTTTTTTTTTCTGTTGCAGAATTTTCTTACATCTTGATCACTGATCTTAGATCTTTTATATTTCATTGATGCCTTCTGAGAGTTCTGCAGTGGCGATGGCGATTGCGATTGATTGGCGCGCTCATGGCGCATTATTCTCGTACAGTAGACGTGCATTAAAAACACGCGCTGCAAAATCAGTCTGTAGTCTGTCAGCCTCTTGTGGTTTGCGATCAATTAATTCTTATTGTGAATTTGGGTCAACTCGCTGTGAACGGTTTCGCTTATTTATTTATTTTTATTTGAATTTAAATTAGCAATGAAAATTCTTAAGCTATGGCTTGATGTACCTTATTAATCAACTATTCTCAGTTGATGGATGGGTTCTTGGTCTACACAGGAAATTATAAAACATAAAAGTTCCCGTGAGATCGATTTCTAAATATCCAGCGCCAATGCGTGGGAGTAAATCTTCTTTGGATATCGCTGTCCATACACGGTCCACATTTGTGATCTCAACATTGCTTCCACAAGTTGATCGTGGGCGCCGCGCCGCCGTCTAAAAGCGCGAACCATATCATATATTAGGTCAAGTGGGGAGCACTCTGGATGTAGGTAGACACTGTTGCTGTCATCGATTTGTTGGAAGAAAGAAAGCGGTAGTAAACATTTTTTACGATATGAAATCTCTGTTCAAGTACACTTGTTGTAACTTGTTGTAAGCCGACACTGAATTTGTTGATTGTGCCCTCGTTTGTGAGCGGAATTTTTAACAACCGGTCGTAAATGAAATTTTATGATGGCGAGGGCGTCCGTTCGACTCTTTTGCTTTTAACGAGTGTGGAGGCAATGTTAATATACTCGTTTAATAGATGGCTGCCATTACTGGCATTATTTAAAACGGTTGGAACCTTTCACAATCATTTATCGTGCGATTTACATAATATGGGTTTGCATACTGATGGGTGAATGTTGTGACGGTCCCCAACAAAGCTAACAATAATAGATAATCGCTTTGTCAAGTGGGTTTGGTCACAGGAATTCGCGAAACTCAGCTGTCATTTGAATTTTGGGGTTAATGTTGAGGGATTATTTTTCGGTGTGTGACTGTGGAAGCAGTTGTTAATATGAGGATTGCAAACGAAATGATGCGTAACTATGTCTATAATACAGGTAAACATTCCGTAACTCTGAGAACGATAATGGTTTGCGCGATAGAAGTCAACGATCTCGCCATCAATTTGCTTTCCGTAACTCTATCACTATCGTCTCGTCCATCGTTTTTTTTATACAAAGCGTGAGAGCATTGAGTGTCTTTCAGAGACTCTCAAACTATATTGGAAATTCCAATCAGGCGTCGTCGTCAGTGACTTTTTTGCAACAACTTAATGTTTGATGCCCTTTTTTAAGCCAACTGTCTCATCCGGTTTTTTCCACTTCGTATTCTTCGATTGCTGTTCTATCACTATCAATACAAAAAAAGTTAAGGAGTGCAGCACAAACTTTTGCAAATATCGCAATTTTTCTCAATATTTCTTGCTTTTGCGTGAGCTTCATACAAAGAAAGTTTGATATGTAGATAAGTAGTTACATATTTATATATTTGGTAGCATTTGAAAAATATGTAATTTCAATTATTATTAAACACTTTTAGCCGTTTGCAAAACATACAAATCAATGCAAAACAAAAGTGACTATCACTAAAGCGACTATCACCTTGTGGGTTTAAACCCCTGTTCTGTCTTTTTCGGAATGAATCAGTGTTATTTGTTTATAAGCAATCTTACAACCTAACATGCTTTATTCGAATAGGGTTGTTCGCGAGAACGTCAGTGTCAAATAATAAGAAGAAAAAGTCAAGTGACAGCTTATAAACTTGAAGGAAAACAGAACAGATTTTATGGTGGTAGTGTAATTACTTTTTAACAATATTTGAACAAAACACTACTCTGTTATCCTACTAGTTGTTTTGACGTTTGAAGCAAAAAGATAGCCCATCTGTAAAAGGATGCGCTTTGCGAAACACTCCATCACTTACCGCCTGCTAACCTCCAGATGAACTCGCCGGTGAACGTCATTTTCTAAAAACGTAATGCGCCTGGTTTGCTGAAATTCTATTTAAGACTAGCTGACCCGGCAAACTTCGTTCCGCCCAAATTTGTTAATGTAATGAAAATAATAATTCCAATGCATTTCCTAATTTATGTAATTCGGCCAATTAAAATTCTTTACTCAAAAGTCATATTAAAGTCAATATAAATAAATGATGAATAGCTATGTTGATTTGTTTCAATCAAACCGCAATGATTTTGACGTGTCGGCCAACTTTCCACTTTTTCACTAAATTGACAATATGAGAAACATGGGAAATCAAGATTGATGCCACAAATGCACAAACATCCATCCATTATCCTTGTAATAAATTATTTGTCATAGTGAAAGCGATACGCACGGGAAATTGAAGTCGCATGTGATATCCACATTATGTAGAGGTAAGCCCGGAACGTCTAAATAATTCAAAAATTCAACTAATCTCCATACCTAACGTTTTATTTTCACAACAAAAGGTACCTAGTATAATGTACTTCCTTTGTCCGTACCTTTCGTATTAAATCTTGCTCACATTTCGCAAATTGCTTTATTTGGACAGTGTCCATTAATAATTTTAATTATACAACTTTAGAAATAGCGTTTGATTTTATTTTTGAATGGGACTGAATGGGAAAATATCCCGCTTGTGTTTTTCAAAGTACCACCTATAGGGTCAAAAACTATCCGCAATTTAAAACTGGAAGCAACCATATCCATTTACAAAATTTCAATCAACTTGGTAGAGCTATTTCGGAGATCGGCAACAGCGCCACCTATCAGGTCCAAAAGTATCCTTTCCTTCAAGCGGGAACGAAGAATATAAATCTACAAAATTTCATTGAAATCGGATGGAATACAACAATACGAACAAAACAAAAGAAGAATCATAAAAAATGACCCAGTGGTTATCGAGTTATATCATCATCATCGAGTTTCATCCCGAAAGAATTATAGGTATGAATTAAGAAGATTATTATTAAAGAAAATTTAATTGAACTGAAAAACGACATACGCCTACAACGCCACATGTTGAGGATTTTCCGACGATGTGCACTAAGAAATTCAGTTTTTGTTAAAAATAATAAAATAATTATTTTATATGTATTTTATCAATATAATAACTCCGATCGAAGCATCTGTTTTAAACGATATTTATTTTGTTTACATCCTCGTTGACGATATTTGCAGCACGCATTCTGTCAATGTTATGCCAACGCCATAGATAAGGTTACATCAAAAAAGTTTGAATTGTAAAAGCGCTATGGTTACATTTGATATAATTTAATATGGTGGCTTAGTATTCTTAAATTTTCTAATTTTCCGCGAAATTTTCTTAATTTTTTCTTTCATACGATTCTTCTCCTGACAATAACAAACACAACAAAAAAAAATTTAGCGAAATCGGTCCAGCCGTTCACGCGTGATGCCGTGACCAAGGGAAATAGGGATTCATTTTTATATATATAGATTCAACATTGGCACATTTGTTCGAACAGCTTGACTCAATGCGATTCGTTCGAAGTCCATTTCTCGCTCCTATTCTCGATTAAATGCGTCAAATCAAAGCTTTGTTGCGCATTTCATCTGACATCTCCAGTTCATTATCCGATGTCACAGTGCGAATTCGATGCAAAATATCGTCGGCCATAATATCATCTTTGTATAATCAAAATACCTATCTACTTCATTAGGTACCTATATTTAAAAGAAAAGAAGAAAAAACTTCAAAATTGTTGACAACAACAATTTGCTTGGAAAATAATTAAAATAATTGACAATAACAATTGCTTTTAAAATTCAAAATATTTTTTTTTTTATTTGAAGTGTCACTTCTTGATTTCTATCCAGTTAATTTTTTTTCAAAGTGTATTTCCCCATACAAACTTTAATTTTCTAATTTTCCGCGCAATTTTCTTAATTTTTTCAATTTTTCTTTTTTCCTAAACCTTCGCGGAGCAATTACGAACAAATCCGCAGAAGGAAGTATCCAATTTGGTCCAGTCGTTTTCGAGTTTTAAGCATCCGAACAAACCAAGATCCATTTTTATATATATAGATAGTAGTAACAGTTTAAAAAAATAGCTATATTCAACATAACTTATTATAAAAAATTATAAAAATATAATCGAAAAAAGTCAATGCTATGCTTGATTTGATGTGAACCTTTTTGCATTTAGGTAAGTGGCCGAATTGGATAATTTTTGTTTGGATTTGCTCTGTTCTCGTTTTAAAAATGTGCACTTGTTAAGAATTTCGGGGGGGGGTTCAAACCCCTGTGATCCCCCCCCCTAGATACGGCCTTGCCTACAATAGTGTCCTCGCAAAGCCGTCTTCTCCCACTCTGCATCTATTTGTACTTTAGGTTTACCTCAAAAACTACTGAATGCAAACATATTATTATGCACATAGGATTTTTTTTTGTATCATATCTGCACAGGAAGGATGTCACGTGTTAAACTAGTACACAGCACACATGCCTTTGGCTGGGGTGAATAGTTTTTACTTTGTAAAACGCATGAGCGGAAGTTAATATTTTATTCAGTTAATAACAACTGCCAAACCCTGTGCTCCACCATACCGACACAAGTAATGTAGAGCATTGCTAAATGTACTGTATAGTGCAAGGCAATATACAACGTTGCATGGGTGACTATATGTATCCGTCCATTCGAACATGGGAATCCGCAAAGAAAGCAATCCTCCACCATCGAACAAAGAAACCTTGGACTAAAACTACTACATACCACCATGCCACTGGTCGTGTTTCAACAAATCGATGTTCAGTTATGCAATGATGAATGCCAGTAACATACGAGTTTGACGTCCTCATTTACATCGCAATTTTCGTAAGCAATTGGAAATGCCCATAATAATTGTTTTAAACGAACTTTTTATAGCTTAACCACCCACAAGGAGAATATTCTGATTATGATCAACATTTATTTAACATTCCATTAGTACTGCAACTGTCAGCTTTAAACCGATTTTTTAAATGTGACAAATCGGAATTCGGAGTCTGTCTAAAATGAAAAATTATTGAATGGGAACAATGGAACATGCAAAAAATATGAGTATAAGATAATGACTACGCAAAAGTACTACTCACATTAAATTGTATTGATTTTGAATACATTGATACGTACTAATAACAAATTTTGGGCTCGACTTTAAATTAACGGAAGCTCACAATCGCGAAATTTGTATGGAAAATATAGCCACTGTGAACTACTAAAATTTAGAGTCAAAACTAAAAATGTTTATTGGTAAATCCCATTTAATTGAGTCGATACACACACCAACATTTTTGAACTTAACCACTTTGGTTGAAAAAATGGATCTATCGTTCTTTTGAAGCATGAATTTGAGTTCAAAGCCTAGTACGCTGCTGTTTTGGAACGAAATAATCCGGTGGTCTCGATTACCGAAATGGGCAGCGAAACGCCTGCGAAAAGGTAGCGGAAAATAGTTTCTGGAGAGTTCCATCAGCTGCTCAGTGTTCCATTAAAATATTTTTTAAAATCTGCAGTGCATCATTCTATGGAAAAATCTTACTTCACAATTTTTTTTTTTTTTATTTGAGTAACAATAACAACAAAAAAAGATCTGGATACGGAAATTATCTCATACAGCAAAAGTAAATGTGTAAAAAATGTTGAAATTATTTTTTAAAAGGAACAAAATTTATTACTGCGAATGCAGACAAAATCGGAAGCGCAGAATTCTGGTTGTTAAAAGTCTGCAGCTAAACAAATCTGCACTTATGGCAACGCTGGCTGCTACACAAGTATGAGTGACATTATTATGACAACATCCAAAATTTGTGTTTTGTAATTGAAATTATACTGCTACTGGTGCCAGTGGTGGGCCATCTTCCTGATATGCCTGCTTCAATTCTTCGGATTAGTTTTCCTTTTCACTTCGTGAGATTCCATTTTTACAAAAACAACCTAAAAAAAAAACGAAAAAGACCACAAAAGTGTGGAGAATTGTACCAAGCCATCTACTACAATTACCCACTTTTTCGCCATCATTTCGCAGCAGCTGCGTACTGCAAAACGAAAAGGAGAGCGAAATTTTTCGTTCATGATTTCGTTGTCTCACGTTTGTATGGGATAATTCGTTTCGGAAGAGGTCCTTACTACGCTTTAAGTCTGGTATGCACCTCTCCACAAACGAAATATCCCATACAAAAGTGACACAACGAAATCATGAACGAAAAATTCCGCTCTCCTTTTCGTTTTGTAGTACGCAGCTGCTGCGAAATGATGGCGGAAAAGTAGGTAGTTGTAGTAGATTGCTTGGTACAATTCTCCACTCTTTTTTCGCACACGTTTATTGTCCGGGACATTCTTTGCTTGCGGAAATTTGGCATTTGTGCTGCAGTGTTGCCAGCTTTCATAAGAGGGTGGAGTCAAATTGAGAAATTTTGAAGACGAAAATATCCAAACTCAAATATGAAAATTAAAACTGCATATTTTTTGGTAATTTTAATTAAAAAAAAAACAATACAAACTCGTAATTGAGATTTTTTTTTAGTTTCCATTTTGCAATATTATTACCAAAAAAAACAAAAACAGCGAGTTTTTATATTAAACTACTTCGAAATGGGTTGGTATAAATGTGTGAAAACCAATTGCAATTAATTTCCGGCGCAAGTGAAAAATATGTTTTTTTGCGGCCAACAAAAAGAAACCAAATTCGGATTTAATGTTCCATTTGGCAGCAAATCTGAAATCTCAGATCAAAATCTGAAATGCCTAATAATCGAAAAAGACAACTGTTTAGAAAGTTTTAGTTATACGAAAAAAGTACGTTCACAATGAAATGATTATAAATTTCTAAGGATCCTGAAAATCGCAAAACTTTAAATAAAGTGAATAGCGTAAATTACTATAGATCCGAAATGACAATTTTAAGGAGCCAAATTGGAAATAAATAGCCAGTGATGGTAACACTGCTACTTGTGTATCAGCTGATGGAAATCTACACAAATTATTTTCCGCTGCCTTTTCGCAGACGTTTCGCTGTCCATTTGGAGACCACCGGAAAATTTCGTTTGTGAAGAGGTGCATACCACGCTTTACTGCAAAATGAGAGCGACATTTTTCGTCCTTTGGCCAGCAGCGTACTAGCTACTCCTACTATGATTAAGGAAACCTTTTTGATACTCTTACTCTTTGATAGAGGAGCCTAATACCCTTTTCACACCGCAGCGAAAACTCAAAATTGCATTCACATTCACACCGAACAATAGGCCTGTTTTTTTGAGCTTCGAACTCAGCAAAGCAAAGTAAAGTAGGATTTTCAGCACGCAATTACAACAACTACTGTGATTCCTCGAAGTGTCAAGTAGGGCGTAGTTGTTGTAATCGCATGCTGAAAATCCTACTTTGCTTTGCTTTGCTGAGATCGAAGCTCAAAAAAACACGCCTAATAACGTTTTCGTTTGACGTTTCAATCAGCTGTGAGACATTAGTCGTGAAACTTCTGTGTAAACTATTTTGTTTACCAATTTCGATTGCATAAATTAACAAATAAAACGAATTCAGAGTATTTAGAAATAATATTTACCCATCAATTAACGTGGAAAATGATTTTAAGATGTGACTTGTGACATTTTTGTTCGGTCAGCTGATCTGCTGAATTGTTGCAAAAGGTGTGTTTGTTTCAACAACGCAACGATTGGAAGTCGTTTTCGTGGAAAACGACTCGTTTTGAAAACTGAAATATGTATGGGACAACTTCTGTTTTCGATTAAGTTTTCGAGTGTTTTCGGCTCGGTGTGAATAGCTTATAAGGAGCAGTTGGTCTTTTGTTCTTTCCTTAAAAAACTCAAGTCAACCAATCCACTTGTCTATAGTCTATTTCATTTTACATGTGCCTAACTAATTTGTCTTTGTTTGTCAGTTTAAATGTAATTTCTAGCAAATTTGTTGTTCATAAATTCGACACTGTTCCTCCTAAGAGCCAATAAATTAATGACCAAGCATTTTCTTCAAATATTCCCCTTAGTGCTGAATAATTAACCAAATCGTACTTGTCTCTCTTTTTCCCTATTGAAAAATCTTTGAAATTATAACCATTTTTCTTCTTTTTATAAATAGAATTACCAGCAACATTTACTATTTGTATGTCAATAAGGCAGTGGAAAACGATTATAAGAATTATTTCTTTTATTATCAACAGATTATGACTTATTAACGTCATTTCGAATTGCTATCAGGTAGTGAATACGAAAATGGAAGAATCGAAAACCATATATACCTACTCAATAATGTAATCACAGCGATTGATTACTTTGCGCCAAAGTGATTGCCCAGTAATGGCATGACAGCAAGCGAATGTGGAAAACCAAGCCAGCGAAAACAACGACGCCGCCAACGACTGCAAAGTCATGGACATAAGATCAACAGGAAGAAATTTATTTTTATTAACAATTGATTACCATAATGAAGTGATTAAGAATAATTGTTGGGTTGTTCTTTTTGAACTGTTTTTCATTACAACCAGTTTAGTTGTGTGAAGCAATTCAATGAGAACGCGCATTTGTTTGGAATTGTTTTGATTTTCACTGCATCATAAAATGATAAACTTCTTCCATTTTGGCAAGGCCTTATTGAAGTGATTGAGATGGCCGTAAAAGGTTCACTTAGTGATACAAAGTTTCTTTCTAAGAGAAGTATGCGCAATATTAATTGACAGCAATCAAGTGACCAAACAATCACTCAATGGAGTCTAATAACGAGTTAGTAGGGCAGCATTAAATTCTTATAAGGCAAACCGAAATAATATTGTTTATCTCACAAAGCTGTCGACTGTGGGCCTTACCATTACCAATAAACATTTTTAGGTTCGACTCTTCTTATTGACTTTTCTAAACATACAAACGATAGATTTAAAAATGAATGCAACACATCTGTTTACACAGCTGAATGCCAAATTTTTACACATCACTATTTATTTGTTCACAAACCATAAGCGGCTTTAAATAAACTTCTATATTTAAAGTGGTGCGTAATGGAGTAGTCCTATTTAGAAATGTCTAAAAACACATTTCAATGGCCAAGCACACATGAGGAGAGTGATGGTTGTTGAAAAGTTAATGTGCGTTACTACATTTTATTGATATGATCATGTTCAGCCCAATTTAACACAAATCTTAACATTAAGTAAAAAACTTATAAATGCCTTTTTGGTAGGTGTTACCATCTCTGAGATATTGGCAAATTACCGGCAGCATTTTCATCCGCCGGACTGTAGCACCTTTAAGGAATAAGGTATGAATGAAATGAATTCGAACTTGTGCATAAAGATCTGCTATCTATATGTTACTTACTTAAGGTGGCGCTACAGTCCGGGGTGGACCTGGGCCTCAACCAATACGCCTCTCCAGTTAGCGCGATCTTTGGCTAACTGCCTCCAGTTGCGCACTCCAAGTTGGTTGAGGTCCCCTTCCACTTGCGCGCGCCACCTAAGGCGAGGTCTTCCTCTACTGCGTTGTCCCTCCGGGTTGGAATCGAAGACTCTCCGGGCCGGAGCGTTGGTGTCCATTCGCTCTACATGTCTTAACCATCTTAGACGACTAATGCGTACTTTTCTGACCAGGTCGATGTCGCTGTACAGCTCGTAGAGTTCGCTGTTAAATCTTCTCCTCAAAATCCCGTCAACGCAAACGGGACCAACAATCACTCGAAGAATTTTGCGTTCGAAACGACCAAGAAGATCCTCATCCGTTTTTGCTAGGGTCCAGGCTTCTGCGCCATAGAGCAGGACAGGGATGATGAGAGTCTTATATAGAATCTCCTTAGTGCTTCTTGACAGGGCCTTACTAATCAATTGCCGTCTTAGGCCACAGAAACAGCGGTTGGCAAGTGTGATTCTTCGCTTGATTTCTGAGGTGATGTCATTTTCAGAGTTAAAAGCGGATCCGAGGTAGACAAAGTCCCTAACTACCTCAAAGTTATAGCTGTCTATCGTGACGTTCTGTCCGATTCGTCGATGTTGTGTGTCCCTTCTTGTTGACAGCATATATTTTGTTTTACCCTCATTCACCACTAAACCCATTTTTGCCGCTTCTGTACTAATACTAGCAAATCTATATCTGTCAAAATAAGCTGACGTTATTCGTTTTATTTCTTTGAGAATATAATTTTGTTTTGATCTAGATCAGGTTTTGCAGATTGTCATTTGTTTTAAAAATTAGATGATCATTATACAGGGTGTCCGCCGGGAAGGTATACTACTTTGTTTTGCCGCCATTTTGGTAAACATTAGTCTTGACAGTTCATATTTGGCAGTCGTAAAGTATTATTTTCTTGTGCTTTAGCATTTTATATGATTTGTCTTCAAAGTTCTTGTTGGTAGTAAGACTGTTTTTTTTTTGCAGGTAAAGATCAAAGATGTGGATGTTTGGAACAATTCTTCATTAATTCGGTGCAAGTACTCGTATGCTACCCTCTGGGTAAAAGTACCAGCATCTTTCAGGCTGGAATTTGTGCGATAGAAATAGATGTGTCCAAATCAACGTCGCCAGAAATAACTGTGATATAGCATTAATGTCAGATAGCCGGGTTATTATTTATGGCACTTGATTCCTACATCATTAAATCCAAAACTTAGTTGGGAATACCTTCAAAAACTCAATGAAACAAAGAAAATAGCCCTCTGTTGGGGGCCCGGCCATGTGGGAATATAGGGTAATGAAATGGCCGACTCGCTAGCAAGTAAGCGAGCATCAGAAACTTTAATAGCTCCTGAACGCTTAAAGAAGAATTTAGGATACTAAAGAGATAAAACAAGGCAAGACCGTGGAATAACAATTTTAGGGCAATACAACCGAAAAAGATTCCAAACTTGCAGCGGCTTCATCAAAAATAACATTCGTATCCTACAGGGCTTCCGAATGGGGCACTGTAGAAGGAAACTAGCTATATCTGAAGGAGGTCTGCAGAGTCTGAACATTAACAATTATTTGTTGGAGGAAGTACTGTCAGTCTATCACTGGAGCCGGGTTAAAACGGAAACACCCTGTTTTCGCGGAAACACTTCCAACTTGATCGAAAAAGGAAGTTTTCCCATACATATTTCAGTTTTCAAGACGAGTCGTTTTCGGTGCGTTGTGAATAGGGTATTACATTGTTAAAGGAAACTGGATCAGAGAGAGTGCTACTTGCTACAAGACGGATTTTTTCCGCCGAGTACAGGTTTCTTAAAAATTATTCCGAAAGGAAGTGTAATGCGTATTACATATACCTCTCAAAGGTAAGCAGCGGCTATAATAGACCAAAATATCGCAGTTCAACAACCCTTTTTCAATAAAGTTTTAACAATCATGCATTTGACAGAAAATTCTCCGATTTTATACGATACGGAAGATTTTTGCTGAGAGGTATTCTTCGGAACAACTGTTCGGAGAATTGTACCGATATTTTGTAACGGTATGATTACGTTGAAGTGCGGTGAAGTGTATTTTTTTTTTTTTTTTGTTAAATCGACATAAATTGGTTGCGGAATTTGTTTACGATTTGGAATGCGGTGCGGTGCGACATCGCAATTGTTTATTTCTCTCCCGAAGTCGGACACCTCGAACCGAATTTGAGAGACGGAAAGAGTATGCGTTGGGGAGAATTTTCCGTTCCGACGGATACCTCGCTAGGGCCGATTGTTAAACTTTTTACATAGTAAAAATATAGACACCAACAAAGTTGTGCCCATGTGAAATACCTACTCTGTAACATGTTTAAATTTTACATAAAAAAACCATCGTTAAAAATGTCATAAGCACCACGAGTCACCTACACATCTCTATACATAATATGCACAAAACATCTCTCATGCATTAACTAACTTGATGCTGTCGTCTTTGATTGCTGCGGCTGATTCACGCACGCAACAGATTTGAACAAAACAAACCAATTTATCAAAACAAAGATCCCATTAAGTTAAATGACAGCTCCCAGTTAGACAAATTGTTGTGATGTCGAAAGAAGTAGCATTTGAAATATGTGTGGTTCGCCAATCATTAACAGTCAGTCCTGATAGCCTCAATTTGTGACTAATTAATTTAAAGATGATTTATCATATTCGACTGTATATTTTTTCAAGACTGTTTGCTTAAATTGTCAATTAATTACAATTTTCCCAATTGAATTCAATTTCTCACAGGAGTTCATTCTAATCAATGAATAGTTCATTATCTACCAACCGTTATCTGTGAAAAGGGGGAAAGATGAAAAAAAGAAAAGTGCAAACAATTGAATAACAATTAGTTTCACATTCAATTTACTTCCCACGGTAGTTATGTTAACAGTCGTACAGTTATTGTCGCATTGAAATTAATAAATCAAAGATAACACTAGCAGCGCGCAGTGTGCTGATAATTTATTCATTGTTTTCCCTGATCATCCAGGGAGCCAAGGGGTAGGTAGATAACGTAAACAGATGTTTACTGTAATGTTTTCATATAAAAGGTGTAAAGATAAACTAAACGGAATTAATTAGTTTATAGCCATGTTAGAAACGCAGTCATTAGATAATGCTATTCATAAACGTTCGGAGTTATAATAATGTGTAAGTAGAATTCATATAGTGAATATAAATAGTTTCTCGTTCAGGGAGTGCAATAAGTTTGTAACTTGTTGAATATTTTTAGTAGTTAGTCTGCATCAGCTTGCTTTTTTTGTTCCAAAAATATAATAAAGAAAAAAAATGGAAGCTGTAAATAATACTGTGGCGGGATACATGTCAAATTTAGGTCACCAAGCATACCAGTGACTATAATGTCAGGCGGTGCTTACCACACATTTTATTCGTAGAAATGTTCACTTGTGTGTGTGTGTTTTTTTATAGGTCGTTTCTTTTCTTATTTTATTTGCTGGAAGGATATAGCTACGTACTTCACAAATATTTATTTTGTAATATGAAGCTTATGTGTTCGGCAGGCCTCAACGTAAAGCTATGTTTCCACCGGAGATTAACTGCGAGATTTATAAAAATGTCCGTAAGTCCCGCATAAATATCGGGATTTATCATACAAAAGTTGGTCTCATAAAATGGAGATTATAAATAAATCTAAACTATCAACCAGGTTTGCATTTACAGTCCGGTTGGGAACACACTTTCCACAAGTCGAGATGTCAAAAATACAAAGCAAACAGAGCTGCATTTGACAGCAATGACAAAAAGACGTCAAAAATGGTAAAATATGTCTCTCTCTCTCTCGTGAAACGTCATCCTCTCACGAATGGACAGTGCCATAGAGAATACGTCTCAAATCCATGCCAATAATGTACAATGGAACGATTCTTATAAATAGAGGAAAGTCTAGCGAATAACTAAACAAAATATAAACCATTCTGGAAAAAAAAAAGCCAATTGAACTTACTTCTAGATGGCTTTTTTGACTGTACCCTATGCCAAACGCAAACAATGTCTAACTTAATATTATTGCATTGGATTGAAGTTGAGTAGGGCAACTTAGAGAAAATTGGAGCGATCGAAGGTGTCAGCGTAAGGAAAGTCGTGGTGGTCATACTACATGAATGATATCTTGGTCCGATCCGAACATTAATCAATTTCCAAGCTTCAACTCAATAAAGCAAAAACTAAACTTGTGTGTTAAATCATTGTTTTTTTATTTAAAATTAAAATCATTAACTGAAACAATGTACGATAACACAAACTGTCGAGTCAAGTGGTTGACGTCACCGCGAAAGTAAAGGGTCTTTGATTAAGGACTTGACAACTTCTTTTATATAAAATGCAAACTCCTTGAGAAATCTGAAAACAAATTTTATTGGCTTGAATTAATATCAAAACTTTTATGAATGGAATTCGGCAGGCAATAACTCGATTGTTGCACCCGCTGTGTGGCTTGTGGCACAGTCTTGTTGAAACCAAATATCACTGATGTCCATGCAATTGCTAAAAGAAATAACGTTCCACAATGTCTCTGTGGCGAGTACCGTTTACCGTAACGTGACGGTCATTTTCCTCGACGAAAAAAAGCCTAATGACGCCACCGGCATGAAAACCGAACCAAACAGTGACGTATTGCGGATAAAGGGCTATTTCATGAATCACATGAGGGTTCTTACCTGTCCAATAACGCATATTTTGCTTACTGACAAGGCCGTTTAACCAAAAATGTGCTTCATCGCTGAAGATTTAAAATTGGCGTAAACGCTCTTGAAGTCGTGACACGATACACGTTCTTCCTTCGTGTACTCCACAATGTAAAAATGTTGGTTTTACTGAATATTTTGACATTGAAAGTTTGGTAACCGGTTTAAGGAATGTTGAAAGGAATACTCGTACTTCATTAAAAAACTAGCTCTTGTTTCAATAACGACTTCTTTGTGGTGGTTAGTTGCAATTTTTGTTTACTGTAATGATTGATTAGCGCAACTCAAATAAATATCCTTCCCCTTTATACAGACAAATGAAGAGTCCTTCAGGAGCTTCACAAGTAGTTTTTTCCAATGCACTTGAACAGTCCCATTAAATCATCGTTACCTCTTCATACTGCCAATTATGTAAGAGGAGTCGTTTTATAGCCACGTCAGCTACATTGCAGCCAACACACATTCTACACAATGGCTCTATTGAGTTGTGCGAAAGCTGAAAGGCTTTTCTAAAAAGTGGAGAAACCGTAGCACAGGCAACTAAGAGCTTTCAACACTTTTGCTATCATCAATGTTCCACTTTTCATCGACACCGGAAATCAAATTTACAGCGGAAAGGCGTACCATATACGATTCGTTCAAAAGCCCACATGTGTAACCGATGTTGGTTCTATCTGTTCAAAACTACAGACAATGCTTAGTGGGAAAAAGAAAACGAAATAGATTTGGGTGCATCACACGAGAAGAGAGCATTAACACTGTCACAAAACCACTTGTGTACTATGGGGAAAAAAAAAAAATCTCATTGTATGGCATCACAGTACCTTCCAGATAACATCATCGCCATCACCGTCGCACAATTGCGTAGTTAGAACGATCTGGCGATAGAGTAGTTGGCGAAATAGCACAGCCAAGTGCTTAAGCGCCTGCAAAAGGGAGAGCATTGTCATTGCTATCGATTGCCGGTTTTATTTTCGCTCGTCCTGCAATTTTTCCGAATACGTGTAGAGGTGGCACTCTTGTTTTATGTTTCCTTTGGCGTTATGCATGCACGTGCTGCAATATAGAGCATCCCCGCAATCAATTCTGACGTAGCACAAAAAGTGCACTGCAAAAAAAAGGAAATACTGAGGAGTTATTTTTAATGATGCGTCAGGCGGGTTTATGAACTTGTTGCGTTATGTCA
The DNA here is from genome assembly GCA_946477585.1 of Cheilosia urbana. NCBI lineage: Eukaryota > Metazoa > Arthropoda > Insecta > Diptera > Syrphidae > Cheilosia > Cheilosia urbana. The sequence goes on along the minus strand of OX297854.1, from coordinate 7,070,969 downwards.
GTGGAAAGTTAGCGCCGAGGATTCTTTTAAATGCAGTAGGAACTCACTTTACCTGATGCCTTGGGATCTAATCCAATTTCCTGGTGCACCATTAAAGACAATCAACTGCTCTGGATTTTCCATAGCCAAATTCTTCAAGCAGTTTATCTTGTTAAAGTAGCACTTGTAAAATTTCAGATTCCTTGTCGTTCGATAACTTTAAGATAATATATATATATATATAGGTATATATATATATTTTTTTTTTTTTTGTATTGCCTTTTAAAAATAATTTGACTGCCAAGGCTATATCGCAGTACGACCAGTGATGCCAGATTTTTTTGCCGAAATTTACCATTTTGGGGTAAATTTTTGAAAAATGTTCCCATTTCGATTCATTGAAGAGCAGTAAAGATGCATTTTTAATATTATTATAATTATTTGCTAGTATTTATTAAGAGATTAAGACATATTATATTTTTTATTTAATTGAATTTAACACATAACTAATCAATTCACTATACGTTGGCCTTAAAGTTGATACACAGGTAAAACAAAAACAAGTCCTTACTCTTTAATAAAAAGCGATAGGTAATAATAATAATAGTAATAATAAATAAATATAGAATAACAGACTAATGTCGTTTTTGTCAAAAAGATTGATGTTTTGAGAGCTTATGACACACAGCTAACAGTTACGATTTGTTTATCGTTGGAAGGATTGCTTATTTTTTTACTGAATTATTCATTTTACGTGTATGGAAACGAGTTTTTATATTAAATTATTTCGAAATGTATTATTATAAATGTGTGAATTTCAATTGAAATGGTTTTCCAGTGCAAGCGAAAAAAAAACCTTGTTTGCAGCCAACTCAATACATACAAGAACCACTAAAATTCGGATTTAGGTCGGTATTTTCAAGCGCTCTTAAATCTATTATTAGTTTACGAGGCTCATAACTGCAAGTTTTGGCGATGTATTCACCAAGCACTGTTAGGGTTGTGAAATTAAAAAAAGGCGTGAACTTAAAAAAAAAAAACTATAGCTTAAAAAAGAAACTAACAATGGGCGCGTTCCATTGATCACTATGCGTCTAGCTCTAGCATCATATAAGATGCCAGCGGAACGAAAATGACATTGGATTTTGTTAACGATTTTTTTTTTTTTTTTTTTTTTTCTCCCAAAACTTGACTGATAACGTATGGGAAAATATAATTTAAAAGTTTGATTCCTGGGGCAACGTTTAAAACTTTAGTATTCAGTATGACAGCAGGCAGCAGTAGTATGTCAACATTTTTATTGACCTATTTTTATCACTAGACAAGTTTTTTTTTCGGTTGAAGTTTATGGAGCAATCAAATCTAGTTAGGAATTTCTCGACTGAGTATTAAGTTGACATTTCGATTGTCTGACGTAGTTAAAGTGACGTTACCGGGCGATCAAGTTTTAACCTTCAGGAAAAATCTGATCCATACCATTCTTGTTGACTTAAGACAGCTAGGTTTCTGAATATGTCCTCTTTCGAATTCATTTTTTCAACAAGCAATTTAATACCATAATAAATAAATAAAAAAATAAATAATCTCATAAATTACGTGATTTATCATACATTTTCGTGATTTAGATTTACGTGATTTAGACGTGTTTAAATTTTAATTACGTTCAGCACTTCATTCAGCAAACGAAAAGTCAGTGATGGGACTTGAGGAAAGTGAAACGGTGGTAGAAAAGTGGTAGAAAAACAAAATTGTCCATGATAAATAATTCAGTAAATAATGAAATAATGGCGCAGTAAATGTAGTATACTGGACTGGAAGTTTTTGCTGATGCAATTCTTCGAAAAAAATACTGAAAGCTGAGTGTGTATGGGTAAAAGTAAGTAGTAGCAGTAGGTATAGTAGGTACAATTTTCAATTTAATGATGGAAAATAAATATTATTAGCGAATAGCTTTGTTAAAAGGTGGTAGATTTCGAGTTCTGATAGAATTTCCGAAAGTGTAAAAAGTGATTGAAATACCACTTAAGTGTTAGAAGTCCCATCACTGATATGGCAAAGTTGGCGTAAATGTCACATTTAATCACTTAAAGTTCGGTGGGGACGCGTTTCGTGATTTATAAATCACTTCGGCTCACGTTGGTGGGAACATGGTATAAAGCTGTTTCTTTTTTCTCGTTCCGGCGGGTGACTATCTACAACAACAAAGCAAAAGAAAACACTTTTTATTCTTAAAAATGTAGATACATAGTAACATTTTGAAACATAAAGCCCTTCAAACATACCATCCGTAAGCGCTCGACTTTCATTTATAATCCTGGATAAAAGATGAGCCTAAGCAAAATTTATGCTTATTAGACGCTCATTTATATGCAATTAAAGACAAATCCTGCACTATCAAATGTACAACGGGTCGGCGAGCATTGCACGAACTATGTATAATGATGGTGCATTCAGACGAGATAAAGCGATCAACTGAATGCACTATGCGGTTTCGCCATACAGATTTATACATATTTATCTATATCAATGCTCATTGCAGGCGGGATATCAATTGAAACCCATCCACATGGCAACTATAAAATGCCATACTAAATGAAATCAAGGAGAGCACGATTGAAATGTATACGTATCAGCGTTACCACTTGTACTACATATGTAGTACTGTGCTACATATTTGCTGAATTTTTTAACGCTGTACTACATACTACATCCTTACCCAAAAGTACTACATTTCTTAAGATGCAACCATTTTAAATTTATTTAAGGAGTTTCCCTGTAAGAAAGCAAATTGGGAAATTTTAAATGAGCAGTGGCGCTTGTTGATTGGGGCTTTCAATCTTATTTTGAAAGGTAGACCTCAAAATAGCGACATTGTGGCCATATGGGTGGAATAAAACAAACAAATAAATAGTTTAGGAAACCTAATATTTGAAAAACTATCTAAATAAATATTATATTACATATAACTATTTAATTTCAATACAAAAAAAAAAAGGTACTACATTTTGTTTGAAAATGCTACTTTTTTTTTTCTCTAATGTACTACATTTGTTTAAGATTAAAGTGGCAACGCTGATACGTATACCAAACTAGACATAATCTGCACTTCATCGAACGAATGGAAACGAAAATCGAAAGAGCGTGACGCTGTCACGTGGAAAAGAGGCTCACTCAGTTACTCTTTACCACAGATGCATTATTTTACCACAGTGTATGTGGTTTTCGTTTTACCTACTTCTTTTATGTTATTCTTAAAGGATGCACAGTTAAAACGATAGAAATAATTGGAAACACCCTGTACATTGCAAAGACTGTGTGCCGCAAATTGCACATAATCACTTGAGTTTGTTGAACCGCAACATTAACTACGTATGTATTGGAGTAGTGTTCTTCGTTTGTATTTCCCATCAAACATGGGTAGATTAACCGGTGTGTATGCGCCTTAACACGGGACTCAACTGCATGCTGTCTCCGTGCCACTGCCACCTTCCTATGGAACGCCTCTTTGACCTACCTACAGGCCCACATTGCCTGTTGTCTGTCTAGCCGTACCTCTTCGGGTCGGGTCTCGGGTATATTGTGTGTTGACTGCATTGAATTTGCTTTATGAATATTCAAAGGAGCTAACGGGCACTTTACTGCAGTCAATTTTAATAAGTGTATACAAATGGAGTCACCATTTGACTAATCTATTTTAATAAGCTATTGTGTTTTCAGTAAATTGTTTTTGAATTTGAAGTATTATTCACAGTTAGGTAGAACTTTCTACTGAATGTCTATTATGCTGTCTAAATAAACTCAAAAGCAACAGTGGAAGTAAACTGAGCACCTAGTTTCACGTTCGCTTATCTTTACCAATGCAGTGACCAACAAAATAACTTCTGCACGTTAACGAATAAAGCTTAATATGCTGTTCGAGCCTAAGTTCATCCCGTACTGCTGAGCTAAACCTAAGCGAATCCCTTTAGCCGAGTTGTATGCAGCTTGAGTTAAAAAGTCAAACTTTTGAATGTACTTTATGCATCTGTCAAAATTTAGCGCGGCCATTATTTAATGGGACGGCACATATTTCCAAGCTAAATTTAGACAGATCGTCGTTTTCTGTTTGTTGTAAAATATTGTACGCGGATGACCTGGCTTATTGTTATTACAGAGAATAAACCTAGGTACCTAAGTACTGGAGGTCAAATTTTTATTGGGCGAAGGCTCCGAGGCGGCAACACAGTTGTTCTGTTCATATTGCGGAGAAGTAAGCAAGGATGAGTTTTTGTTAATAAATAAATCTACGAGGAGTACTTAGAATCGGAAATGGTTGAAATCAGAGCGAGTTGAATTTTTGAAGTAAGTTATTTTCAAAGAATAGTTCTTTTCTGTGACACTTATCCACTGCGCGTCAAAATTTATCTAGGATTTTAGGACCTAATCACCCCTATCGAGGTATGCGTTCGGAAAAAATCCGATACGAAAAAAGTAAAATCCATTTGCAACTCAAATTGCGTTCGAAGTATCCGTTTCGGAACAAAAAAAGAAGCATATAAAGGCGTTCATTTAACATTCAAATTTCAAATAGTCCGCAGCAATTCGTTGTCGGAGAGCTTCGGAAAAAATGTGCCGTGTAGCTTTCAAAAGTAACTGGTATAATGCGGTGTCAAGCAATGAGACAAAGTGCGCTACATGTCATCGGGGAATTTTTTCGAAACTTGTATCGGAACGTAAACGTATACCTCGAATGGAATTTCTCCGATTTCGTACAAATCGGAGAAAATTCCGTTCCGAACGGTTACCTCGATAGGGGAGAATATTTAGAGAGAAAAGTCGGAGAGCAGACAAAATTTTGTTTAGCTCGAGCAGCGTACTAACTACTAACTAAGCTCAAGCATTTAACGTTTCGTTTTTGAAAATTTCCATTCACGCGGAAGCGCCATAATGTTTCATTGGCGTTTTTTTTTACTATTCGTATTTCTATAGTATACGAGTAGGATTTTAGGACCAACAAATAGGCTGTCAGAAGGAATTCCTGGTGCAGAAATGCTTTGTACTACATAACAGCCTTCCATATGGTGATGCTGTTCATGTCTACTTTTTTTTCTACAATTTAAATTAAGTGATATATTCGCAAAAAGGTAAACAAGTTGCATTCGATTGGTACTGTCAAAAACCAAAGCTTTGGTTACTATGAAAATCGTATTAAACTATTTAATTCAACCAACGAAAACGAAAGGAACCGGAGAAAGTCTTATTTCGTTTTCTAAAATAAACGAAAGTGTTTTTCGTTTGTTTTTTTTTATAGAATTCACCCCTGATTTGGCTTGATGTCAGTTAAAGTAAATAATTATTTCTATCAGTGGGTCCTTTTTAGGAACATCAGGACTAACTTCTCGCAACCGTTCGTTTGCTTGAGTTTTTTTTAGGGCGGTTTACAGCGACCTTCCAATTTATGCCGAGTCCGAGCGGCTGAATTTAGAAACTTTGCGCCGTACCAATAACAAATTTCAGTCTCAAATTTAAATTTAATGAAGCTCACAATTGCGAAATTTGCATGGAAAATATTTCCACTGTGAACTACTAAAATTTAGATTCGAAACTTAAAATGTTTATTGGTAAAGCCCTCTGTCTCTGTCAGTTGGATTTATCAATATTGCAGTGGATTGACACAAAATTGATGTGTGTGATTGAAATAGCCACACCGATGTTAAAATGTAATAGGTCACACTCTGGGATTATCGGATTTAGATTTAATTTAAATGCACAAAACAACTAAGGTTATTTATATATCACTCAGCTACACGATGTCTATTTGTATGGATTCCGATTAATGCATCACTGCACTGTCAACAACGAAAACTCGACTAGGGGACCACCCAAATGCAACATGACTCACGTCTACATTTGCCTCTAACAACAGCACTTTTCTTCTGTTTATTTAGATTGCCACATGTCACTTCTGCTCTTCCTGTTTGTAACATTTACACTGTACAAACTGTTGACAATCTCGTCAAGGTTCCTTTTTATATATGTCTTTGGTTTCTTCTACCCCGTCGGTGTTGATCTCTTTTCTCAAACACACTGTCTCCAGCGTATTTAGAAAGTGTGAATTTCCGGGGTCTAATTGCACACCTCGCCTTTCGGTATTTGCTTTATGTTTCAACACATAGGTGTTTGAGTAGGAATTATGCAATATGACGCCCGCTCACTTTAAGATGCGTGTGTAGGGTGTTCAATTTACCAACACACCATACGAAGAGTCACAATCATAAGGCGATGTAAAAGGCAGTCCGCCACTCCGGGACAGTAGATCAAATTAAGATGTTGAGCATGATTTGCACTTAAATGGTTTCAATACGAAATCACTCATATTGCTGAAGCCGAAGCGTGCACACGCCGAACGTACAAATTACAATTCCAGAAGCTAATTACTTGACCGAAGCACGGGGTATATACGCACGCACTTGTAATCTAACAAACTGTTGTAAAATCAATCACTTAACATCGACTAAAGACAGATGTAATAAGAAATAGTACAACAAAACACATTTAATATGGACAATGGTATGCTCTATTTAGTGATTGATTGGTATTTGCCAGTTTGTGTGTTGTAGTTTGGTTGTACACCGCAGCGAGCACTTCCTTTTTGGGACTTTGATTTGCTAGAGTTTGTGGGCTTTCGACACGGCATACAAGTGATGATGGCGCGGACTCGTGCCGCGGCAAATTTAATTGAGTTTCACGCACCCAAATGAAGCGTGTAAGAATACATTAAACAAGACTGGAAATATGGACAAAATTTAATAATGCAGTTGGTGTTTCACTTGTCGACAAGAAGTGTAAAAATAAAGACCAAGACGAGATTTTTCCTATTTCGAAAGGAGTGGGAAGTATTAAATGGGTTTGTTACTCGAAAGGAGGTTATACAGAATCGGAAAGTAACACTCAAATGGACGGCAACTTACCAATTAGTGGCAACCAAATTTAAGCACAATACAACTTTACGGTTGCATTGGCAACTGATAAAGTGGCCTCTTGACAGATAGGCTATCTAGGGATGGTGCACTTGTTTACTGTATATAAATATTTTGCAGCAGATCAATATTTGAAGTCGTACAAAAAAGCGATTCCAACAGGATGAAATGTTTTCAAAGAAATATGCGCGACAGGGTGCGAATTTTAAATGTTGGTCTTTATGTTTCGTATCCATCGGACACTAATCTGAATATTTAGTACAAAAGGCTTAAAATTAATCCTGCATTGGCTGGGAAATCTCATTGGGGACGATAAGTACTTAGTTTGGTGCAGGGAAATAAGTCCCCGGGAACTAAGTCCACTGAGGGACTTAGGTCCCACTTAGTGGGAAGTAAAACCACTTTCGTGAAGTGGACTTAGTTCCCATGTAAGGTGGGAACTAAGTTCACTTTCTTATGGGAACTTAGTACACATTCAAAAAGAAGAAGAGGGAACTAACTTCCAACATTTAGAATTTGATACACTTTCTTTTACTATTTTCAGAGTCTTGCAAGCTGAATTTTTTAAGTTTTATTCTGTATGACAAAATACTCTCTTCGAAATTCAGTAAGCAAGACTCTGAAAATAATCAAAGCAAAATTGCGGTGATTTTTGGCGCAGGGACATAAGTCCACGAGACTAAATTCACGCGAATTTTTTACTTTTATTTTCTCAAATTTTCGAAGGCTAAGCTAAAACAAAAAAGTTGTTTGAGAAAATAAATTGGCATTTTTAGCCTTCAAAAATTTTAGAAAATAAAAGTAAAAAATTCGCGCGAATTTAAAATTTTATTCCCTTATTTCCCTGCACCGTACTTAGTTTAGTAATTCTGACTTGATGAACCTCGGTTTTGAATGGTTTGGATCGGTAATATGAACAGCTATTTCAGTTGACTTTTAAGGAGGGGTAGCCGACGAATTTAGTCAAGTGGTTGAAGTAGGAAAAGTAACTTCCTTACTGAATTTTTTACGTACTCATTATTCCCAACAAAAAATACGAATTTTGACAAACACTTTTTTGTTTAGCACAGAATGAGATAAGGCGCAATGGCTTAGTGGTTAGTGCGTTGGACCACTAAGCGAGGGGTCGAGGTTCGAATTCCCCAAAAACCCAAATTCCAACTTAGAGTTTTTTCCACTGCGCCTCTTCTCGCGAACGTCTGACAAACATCCGAAAGTATAACTGTCTTGAAAGAGCTTCTCAATTAGCCGTTTGGAGTCGGCATAAAATTGTGGATCCCTTTAATTCGTTCCAGAGAAACTCACACAAAACGAATGGTTGTGAGAAGCTGCGCCTAGGGTCCCTCCGGACCTGGTGCGCCAACTATTTTTATAAACAGTTTAACTGATTTGTATTTTTATAAATCAGTTTTTTAATTTGCACACACGTCCAACTGCTAATGCAAATTCAAGAATAAATTTCTGAATTATTACATTATATACCTAACTATATGTAAAAATACCGGTCTTTTACGAACCCTGTTTTCAATTTTTGACAACTTAAATCAGCGTCATTAATCTATTCCAGTCAAAAAGAAAATCATGCCCTAATTGATCAAAAATCAGAAACTCCTACAACGATTGCCCTCGTACTCAAAAATCTTGCAAAGTCTAAAAACTTATAAAACTTCTGTTGAAATCTCACAGCTTGCGGAAAAAAGTGAGGAATAGGCGAAGAAGACCCGAGAGAACGTCAATTGACAAATAAACACCTCGTAGCAACAACAACGCACAGAGGTTGGTCTTCCCCTCCGTTCTAATCACCAGTTGGCGGGCTTGTAGTTGTCGCTCGGTTGGCGCAAGTGGTAGTCACTTGGTCAATTGGGGAAAAATCGAAATGCAAGTTCATTTCCTGACAGAGGAAAAACGAAAATGTCTTCCCAAGTGGAATTATAGACGGAGAATTGACTGTCAGAATTCAAAACTATTCAAACAACCACTTCAAAGGTGTCTGATGATGAATAAAGTGGTGTAGTTCGAAATAGCTGTCAAAAGTGACTGTGTCTGCGAGTTGTTGTTAAGAGTTTTTTCTCTGAAAACAATAGTTCACAAACTAAAATTCGACATAATTTCCCAACAGAAATTGTCAGAGTAACCCCCAAACAAGTCATATTCAATCAGCATAAACTGTACATCGCAAATAAGCAGTGATGCCATATCACTGCGCAAATGTTTGACGTTTGAGAGAAAAACAATTCTTATTCCCATTTCCTATTTAATATGGTACCCCGTGAACTCCGTTTTAAAGACAACTTGTCGGCGCATGCCAAAGGTCATAACACCACTAATTGAGAACAATAATCGTATAATGTGATATTCAAACAAATGTTTTGTTTATTATTATTTATCTGCATTCTAGAGTAGCTCACCAATTAGCATTAAAAACAATTTTTCTGAATGATTCTGCAACTTTGACTCACAAGAGGATGTAACCTTGCAATTTGAAATAATTTTGCAGTTGCGTAATTACGATGATAGTATACAACGTACAACCTGTAGGCATTCCAATTGCTTATCTTGGCAGCTTTGAAGGAAATGTGTAAGGCCGTACTTAATAATTCCCAACACCACGTTCACATCATAACGCATATTGGTCGATACGTATATGTCAATAAAACGAATATCCCCACCATCGCCATATATTTGTATTCAGGACGTATAATCGGTAGCCATCATCCCACTGTCATAGTTTCCTCTACGAATTTGGCAATCATTTGTATCTGGAATAATTTACTTTGGGTGACGCGCCCAATATTATGCTCTTCACCCGCTCGAAAATAAAAAAAAATAGTAGTCAACAATTTGCATTGATTGCATCATGTCGTAGCCTTAACATCCAAAATATACGGTCAAGTATTAAGAAGACAAAAACAAAGTAAAGTATCTGGACTTTTGCCAAAGTCCAGCGATAAAGTGAAAGTCAATACACGGTGTCAGGGTCCTTGCGTAAGACAGTTAAACAGAAACTACACTTAAACTCAGTTGAGCCCGCGTGTTTGGCTGTTTTTTCATTTTGTCTGACAGGTTCAGTTCGAATCTCGCAGTCGTCTTTATGGCATTTTCGTTCCAAAACCAAAACAAAAAACGTTTTAGTTTCGCAGCACGAGGCGTTTTATTACAGCAGCCATATACTATGCACACTCAAATCAACGTATGATTAAAATTGTCTTAATTGCACTTAATATTCTAGGCACGTTGTATTTTGCTGGTCTGGCCATTAGAAGAATTAACGCTGACATTGACTTTGTCCCCAAAGAGGGTATTCGAATACAATACACAAATACATACAATACGGTGACAGAATGGTTGGATACTTGAAAACTCAATAAGAAAAATATTAATATCATTTTTTTTTTTTTTTTTGAGGAAATATTCATAAAAAAAGGCAAAATTGGTATCATGTTTGACATACTAATCTTAAGCAGCAGCAGCAAGATGTGTATAGTGTGCCGACAGACACCTTTACTCAGTGAAACATGAAATTTTTAAAATTTAAATTTTAAATTTCTTTAGTTCCGCATGAGAGAATGCAGAAACCAAGTGGTGCGGAAAATAGAATCCTTACTCATTCTACGAGCAAATGTCATCCTTAAAACGTCAATTTGCCAGCAAGCTGATGTTGCTTCGACGGGTGGAAAAGTTGGATATTCTACTTCGACAAGTTTGTGCGCTTCTTGGAGGGATAATAAATATTCATCTATATGTGCAGTGTGCGGTGGTAAATTTTACTCAAGTGCATAATTAATGGCACATCGACACCTAAAGTACCACCGACATCGAAATGATGCTGATGGCAACTACGTCGCGGCACCAAAATATATACCTAGTGCAAATAATTTAAAAATACACATTTTCTGTGACTAATTGGCTTAGGAGGAGGTGAGACTTTTTCAAACTCGAAGAGCTTGTCGTATACCACGCCTACTCCATTATTGATTTACGAGAAGGCGGCAAAAAAGTGCGGAAAGTAAAGAAAAAAAATCTTTAAATACTGTTTCAGATATACATACGTGTCATTTTAAGAAATCTTGTTTTTAACACGTTAATCTTTAACGAAATTAACACATTTATAGTGCCCACGTTTACGCTGCGAGTCAACATTTGAGGCCTTTTGAGGATGTTTATTTTTCGGAATTAAAACTTAAGTAAAATTTTAAAGTGCAGTATTGTATATAAAGAATAAACGAAGGTATAAATATGAAGCAAATGTCAGTACATAATCAATTTGCAAATACGATAAAACCCGCTCTATGACGTTGACCGAAAATTACTGTGCGTTATTCTTTATTTTATCCATTAATTTAAATAAAGTTTTTAACGGGAGGTTTTCTCATCTATTGTGCACAGTCTGACTTGATGCCAGTGTGACCACAGCGGAATATAATATTCCATTTCTTAAATATTTTTTAGCTGTAGAATATATTTTTTTCAAAAAATATTCGCATATAAAAGTGGAATATTTTATTCTCTAAAAGGAATTTTTAGATAACAAAGTATTCTCCATAAATTAGAATTAAATTCTTAACAGAAGCTGATTTTATTACTCCTAAATCGCAAAATTAAATTGAGCTCTGGTTACACTAATGGTCATTTGTCCATACGTATAGTCTGTTTCATGTCACCATGGAATAATATATTTTGTTGCAATTATAGTTTTTGAGTTGTTCTAAAATAAGTACCATATCTTTTTTTAAAACTTTGTTTGAAATAAAAGTTTATTTGTTTTGTATTCATGTCTTAAAATTCGTGTTATTTATTTTGTTTGTACTACAAAAATAAATGCTGAAGTGGAATATAAATTTATATAAATATTCCACTTTTCAAAGCACACGGTTTTAGACAAAACAAGGCCAAATCTTTTCCATCATTTGCAAATTCGTTGATCCGCAAAAATCTCTGAACTTTCCTATTTCATTTGATGACTTTGCGCCGTACTAATAACAAATTTTAATCTCGACTTTAAATTTACGGAATCTCACAACTGCGAAATTTGTATGGAAAACATAGCCACTGTGAATATTATTACTTTGACAATTGACATTCTAAAAAAAAATTTGAACATCGTGGTCACACACGCTTTTCACTGAAAATCGAGTCAAATGACGGAGGAGATTTTGAGTGCATTAAAACGAGAAGGGTATAGCGTACAGAAAATAAACACCAGGTGTTCGATTCCGCATCATTAAATAAATTTGAGAAAGTGAGGACCTGTCACTCGTGTCTTCCATTCCGTTTTTGTTTGTAGTCAAGTCGTTCAGGGGAATGACAGCCACGTACCCCTTGCCGTACAATTAAAGTAACTAATCTGGGACCCGTTACTGAGCAATACGTCAGTGAATTATCCGAAGATTCAAATATAAATACCGACACGTAATACTTACTTACTTACTTAAGGTGGCGCTACAGTCCGGGGTGGACCTGGGCCTCAACCAATACGCCTCTCCAGTTAGCGCGATCTTTGGCTTACTGCCTCCAGTTGCGCACACCAAGTTGGTTGAGGTCCCCTTCCACTTGAGCGCGCCACCTAAGGCGAGGTCTTCCTCTACTGCGTTGTCCCTCCGGGTTGGAATCGAAGACTCTCCGGGCCGGAGCGTTGGTGTCCATTCGCTCTACATGTCCTAACCATCTTAGACGACTAATGCGTACTTTTCTGACCAGGTCGATGTCGCTGTACAGCTCGTAGAGTTCGCTGTTAAATCTTCTCCTCCAAATCCCGTCAACGCAAACGGGACCAAAAATCACTCGAAGAATTTTGCGTTCGAAGCGACCAAGAAGATCCTCATCCGTTTTTGCTAGGGTCCATGCTTCTGCGCCATAGAGCAGGACAGGGATGATGAGAGTCTTATATAGAATCTCCTTAGTGCTTCTTGACAGGGCCTTACTAATCAATTGCCGTCTTAGGCCACAGAAACAGCGGTTGGCAAGTGTGATTCTTCGCTTGATTTCTGAGGTGATGTCATTTTCAGAGTTAAAAGCGGATCCGAGGTAGACAAAGTCCCTAACTACCTCAAAGTTATAGCTGTCTATCGTGACGTTCTGTCCGATTCGTCGATGTTGTGTGTCCCTTCTTGTTGACAGCATATATTTTGTTTTACCCTCATTCACCACTAAACCCATTTTTGCCGCTTCTGTACTAATACTAGCTAACGCTCCAGTAACAGCTCGCTGTGTTCTGCCAACAATGTCAATGTCGTCAGCGTATGCAAGCAGTTGCACAGACTTATGGAAAATTGTGCCTCTGGTGTTGGCTTGTGAGTTTCGCACAATTTTCTCAAGAATGATGTTGAAGAAGTCACATGAAAGCGCTTCGCCTTGTCTAAATCCTTTTTTGACATCAAAGGTCTCGGTGAGATTGTTTCCGACCTTTACGGAGCAGCGAGCATTCTCCATCGTCATTCTGCACAATCTGACAAGTTTGGCAGGGATGCCAAAACTAGACATGGCTCTGTATAGCTCGTCTCCATAAATGCTGCCATATGCGGCCTTAAAATCGATAAAAAGATGGTGAGTATCGATCTGGACTTCTTGGGTTTTCTCCAGGATCTGCCGTAGTATGTAATACTTGAATCACCGAATTTACGTGCGGTCATTTACCCTGATGACATGATCACAAATTTAGTCTCACAGTGGTATATCAGTAAAAACTCTTTTCTTAAACGTCAAATAGGTAGCGTTTATAAGTAGTGCTTAAAACAAGTACCTACTTACCAACTCGCAACACAAAAAGTACTGTCCACAGAAGTTAGGTTTCGATATTTAAGAACATTATAATAGACATTAAGCTTTTTCTCTAAGTAGTAAGTTCGACGGATTTAAGAACTATATCCAAATTAGTATTACGTTAATTTTGATACTTATTAATGACATTTGTCAAAAAGAGTGTGTTGCGCTTGTTACTCGCATGTCTCCCGATTTATTTATGTCAAAAACTCTAGAATCGTTTGTGAGTTTTTATTTTTGAAACGAAGAAATTGGAATTACAAATATTTGAACTTGAAAAAGTTTGGTCAAATACTAAACATCAATATTTCGATACTATGTTGAGTAATTGGACACAACTCGTTTTATTGTGAATCATTTTTAACTATCTCGTAGAAAGACATTGAATTTGATCAAATTTCCAATCAAAGCCATTGGGAGCGTTCAAGTATCTAGTTTAGTGAGCCTGACAGCTGCCTGACTGGTCACATATGATCAGCTTTTTCAGTTGACAATAATTATGAATGAAAACAATTATGACAATTAGCCGAAGAACCTAGAATAAAGAAATTCGTGACTGAGTACTAAGTTGACAGTTAGCATATGTGGCTGACGTAAGAAAAGTGACGTTACCGAGCACTTTAGTTATTGCGTTCATTTGATACTCGGCATAATGTACAGACGCGAACCCAATTCGATTCTCGTTTTATGGAATCCAGCCCTTTGAAATCGAATCGAATCGAAAGATTATTTTCAATCGTCGCTTAGTATTTTTAACACTTTCGGGAAACACCACATTGTTCCGTACAAATAATACGCAAATTACCTGGCGGTTCTGTGCAGTTGGCTGGAACGAGACTTAAAAAATAAGATATAGATTCATCAAAAAAGACACGCCTTTTAAATACAAAACTCTATCCCGGTTCATACGGAGTGTTAATATAAATACCCATTTAGATGGATGTGGAAAATTTCCGTTTTCGTCTATACACACCCTTTGAAATAGATAAATCGTTTTCTGAACACCATCATTCGATGTTGCACACATCCGGCATTCGAAACAGCACAGTTATATATGATGTTCTAGTACTATTTTCGCCATGTGCTATTGCACTTCGCTTAAAATTTGGCATTGGATGTATAAGTATTGAGAATCTATTTGGTTCCGGAACAGTTGTTATTTTGTTCATCGTTCACTCGTTTAAAGTGAACATATACCTACGTTCAGAAATGTACATGAGACATGAGGTGCTTGCCACTTTTTGTCCGATTCAAGGTAAAATGTTTGTTTGCACGATGTTGTCGTTAGAGAGGGAGTGCAGAATGATTGAATATGCTGCGGCTGCTGTCAGACTACAAAACTTGCACGGATCGTTTGAAAAATTAGAACACATTGACGGAACTATTTCCAAATGTTTGCAACTTACCCATATAACTAATGACCTCATTGTCGCTTTGATTAATTGAACAGTAATAATCGTATACAATTAGAGCAATGATGCACCAATTAATCGTCTGGGAATTGAGCGCACTGACTAATGGTGAGGAAATGCCTTACAATTCCGAGTGCAGATATGACTTATACTCGTATCTGACTGAGAGATTATTTTGTTTATTTTGCTATCGAGATAATTAACAGAAATGTGTGCCATCTGGAGAATTATATTGAAGCGCTAGATAGTGTGCCGGTGCGTCGAATTTTTTTTTATAACAAGAAAGCTTTTACAACTATTTTTTTGGATTTTAGTTCAAAAATTAAAAAAAAAAAAAAACCTCTACTCTACCCTTCTCTGCTAATGAATTATTATTTTAGGGTAAACATTTTTTTTTAACAGAATATTCGTAGCTGTCTGGTTGATGCAAAACCTAGTAGGTATATAAATATTTAAAAACTGCAGATAAGGGAAGCGTTTCTTTTGTAGTCGTCGTCTTTCACGTCAATAAAACTGGTAGCTTGCTCTAAACTTTCTACAGGGTATTCTACAAATACAAGTTTCTTTTAAATAAAATGAACAAAATTATTTTTTTTTCTACGTATTATTTCTTTATTAATAAGAGCACACATTCGCATTAATTATGGAACACAACGTCGTTCAAGTGGCTGCCTCGGCTGGGTTCTTAGTAGCGCATTCTGCCAATTTTCCAAGAACTTGTTGATCGTTTCGAGCTGTAGCTCACGGATTGCTTGGATGATATTGGCCTTAAGTGCGCTTGAATCGTTTCCGGATTGTTGGCATAACATCGGTCCTTCACAGTTCCCCACAAAAAAAAAAAAAGTCCAAAGGGGTCAAATCGCAGCTCCGAGGCGGTTAATTGACATCGCTATAACGCACGATTTGGGAATTTGGTGCGCAAAAAATTGTTTTGGCATGGGCTGTTTCATGGCGCGCCATCCTGGTTGTCCAAAAAACAAAAAAGTCGGTTAACATGACTCTTTAACGACCACCGTTTATCGAAACGTTGTTCCAAGCCTCATTTTGGGTCCAATTGTGCCACCACTCCAAAAGACGTACACCAAACTATTACTCTCTGTGGATGCATTGGTCTTCGACAGTAACGTCCTGGTTTTCCGAGTCCAAGATGCGGTAACTTTGTTTGTTACCGTTACCGTAGCGTAAAGCTTCATTTCGGCCAAAACTTATTTTCAAAAAACACACTAGCCCAGTGTCACTTTGGAAATAAGTTTTCAATATTTCTCAACGTTGTTCAAGCGTAAAGCGATTCATTTCATTCTGCTGCGGTATGATACTGACTTTCTGTCAAGATTTCAAGCGCGAAACAGCTGTCAGTATCAAAATAAGCTGTTTTTTTTTTTTAAAGAAACCACTAGATGACCCACCCTTTACATGGATGAATCTAAAGGTAAATATATAACGACAACTAGTGGACTTATGAAGATCGCCACATGTTTACTGTTAATAGACAGAGGCTATGGAAACAAGTAGGGATTATTTAAATGGAAGTGTTTGGGCAAAAAAATTATTCTAGTGAGTGTTTGAACGGTTTAAAGTGTTTATTAAAAAAAATAGGCACATATGTAGATATTGCACGTTAAAATGAATAAAAACACGTAGAGCTAAACATTCGGGGTTGTAAATGGTCGGGTCTTGTCAAAATTGTTAAAAACTACTCACTGTCGGAATATCTTGAAACAAGCAGTTGCAGAAGAGTGTTGTTCTTATGATTGGAATGTTTTAAAGCCTTTGGAGTTGCACGTTTCTACTTACTTTTGTAAAGATTGATGAAGCGCGAGTGCACACCTAACTTTGTGCTAGCTTAGCTCGTCGGAAAATGGATTGGGTTTTTGCGATCCATCAACAAAAAAAAATCGAGAAGTTTCCAAATTATTGTAGATTTGCTGGCCACAACTGCTTCTTATAAAAGAGTGTCAAAAAATATATATTCCACGTGTATTTCACTTTTTGGGTTTATTTTTCTTTTGTTCTTGGTAACACGAAAAGTTCACTACGGGTTCCAACGCCCTCAGTGCAGCAAAACAATAGCGGAATTTTCCCAAATTTAAGCTTGGTACACTGCTCGAGCTAAATTTTCTCTCCCATACAAAATTCTCTCTAAAATTTAGCTGAGCTTAATTTAAGCGAATCCATTTAGCTGAGTGGTATGTTGCTCGAGCTAAATAATCAAACTTTTGTGTCAGAATATATTATTGAAATCAGAATTTTTGAAGTAAGTTATATTTTCAAAGAACAGCTGTTTTCTCTGACACTTATCCACGGCGTTCTCTACGACAAAATTTAGCTGGGATCTTAGCTGATGTTTGGAAAAAATAAAAACAACGGCTATGGAAGGTGGAAACTGAAAGCTTTATCTGAAATACAAATGTTTGTCTCAAAAAAAGTTGCTCCTCCCTTTAGACACTTGCCTTAGAAAAGAAATCAGTTTTCCTCTTCCACATTGTTACTATAGAAACACTTGCAATTTCCCATGCAAACAAATACTCATCGAAAAAGAATTTGTGTTCCTTTGGCATTTTCCAAATATAATTCATTTCCATCTTTAGCGGAAATAACTTCATTAAAATTCTTTCCGAATAACCTACTTTTTCCGTTACGTGGGAAATCAAAAAATGCATGAAAGTGTAAAATGTTAAAATTAAAACGGAAAGCAACACAAAATCGAATGCAATGCAATTTTGGATTCCAATTTGTTTGTCCGTGTCCGTCTCTAACAGGGAGACATTCAATCAAAATAACATCGATTGCAGCAAGTTGGCGTTGCATTCATTTGGTGACGCCGCCGCCATAATGTGATAAACTTAGACTGACCCACATTCAGGGAGAGATTGACAGGTTGCGATAATTACAACAGTGTTTCAGTATTTCCCTGTATCTCGTCGAAATTGATAAATGCATTCATGATCTAGTTTGTTTAATTTCCGGCGAATGTGTGCGTGTATTACGTTAACCCTATTCAAGCACAAGTGCATTTAAATTCAACAATGTAGATTAATTCAGAAAATATTATTTTAAATGAAAGATTGCCGTCAGTAAGACTAGACAGCGTCTCTAGAAATTTATTTTTTGACAGAATAAAAATGATGGGCGATTTTCGTGTCGAAAGGTGATTCTTTTACGCATCAAATATTCACCCTTGGCTTAGATATCTTGACGGGTAAATTGATTTTAAATCTCGTTCATCTGCGTCGACCTCTTTGATATGCTGTCACCCTCAATTTATGTTGACCCGCACCCCTTTTAGTCATACGGTGCGTTGCATTCAAGATAAATATTTTATCAAGTATCCTTGTCCTGTATGACGTTGCCCCAGGCATTTTTCTGGTTCTCGAAAGACCTGAAGTTATATGAGATTTTGGGTAAACAACATGAGATGCTTGGAAATATTATCCTTTTTCTGCCACCGACCTCAACAATCGAAACCTTGTTACCATTTTTTTTTCTTCGTGGAATGCGCGCTGGCAAATCCATGTCCAAACAAGTCGAAGAGAAAAATGGTGGGTAATCTTTCATGATAAATGGGGGTCCAAGGGAATTTGTCCCCCGCATATGAAATGCGAAAGAAAGGCCTTATTTAAATAAACGTTTGGTTATGCAAAGGATTGTAGCGTATATGCAGTTACATGCTTTCATGATTGCATAATTAAGAATGCGTAACACAGTGGGAAAGTGGGGTGTAACAGCTTTTATAACTCTTTGGGGCAGCCCCTGATAATTTCCGATGGAAAAGGCGCTATAATTCGCATAAAAGATGTTTTGAATAACAACACTAATTAATCGACCGGGCTTTAATTGGGTAAACATTTAAATTGTGGAAATCACTTTTCTGTATAGTATACTACATTCATCTAGGGAAGACATTTTTGTTTTGCACATACCACAAAGTGAACCTTCCGCTACACCGAAACCGTATAGGAGAAGAAAAAACTGATAAAAAGGCTAATAAATCTGTTGTTTTACATTCTCTGTTCTTTTTTAAATTTAAAGGTTTAATATTTGTGTTGCATGTAGCAGACTCTTGCTTACACCCTGGTAAGGGAATGAAGGGAATAATAACAATTTCTTTCCAAGATGAACTGGCAAGTTTAAAATATAGGAACATCATAAGTTGGAACCTAAATCAAGGACACTCACAATAATTAAAAAAAATATATTTAGCATTCCATAAACATACAGCGGTTTTTTTGACAGTAGCACTCGTGGTCGTACAACTTAACATTACTCACTAGTGTCACACGGACTGTCAACTAATGTCGTTTTCCATTGGGACCACCAGAAAGCTTTTTCGGATCTCAGATCTTACGCTGCTCATGGAACGCGCAATGAAATTATTCTGCTTTTGTAAATGGATTAGTGCATAAATTGACAACAATATCAGCTGTTCAAATTACATTCGTTTTTGGCAATATCGCAAATGGATATCGACCTGAAAAATGTTTCGTCTGTTGTAGAGACAGATGAAGTATTATTTGTGATTTGTAGTCTTCAGATGACGAGGAAGACAATTAAGATAATAATTCCCTCAAAATTATATCCATGACTATTTGTGGCTTTTGTTATTTTGGTTTTCACGAAACCTTGCGCATTTGTCTTGAAAGCAAACTTCTTAAACTGACGTAAAACAGCTGTGCAAACTATATTGGTATGTGTAAATCTGAAAAAAAAATCGAGATCTGCAAAAAGTGATCCGAATCGAAAAAAAAATTGATTTTTCTGCCCAATGGAACGTGAAAAGTGATAAGATCATAAAAAAAAGATTGATTTTTGGTCCCGACATAAGTAGGTACTCTAGTCACGAATTTCTTGACTAGATTCATGGGCTACCCTTCCATAAACGTCAACTGAAACAGCTGTTCATGTGACCGATCTAGGTCAATCTAAACTGAGACAATCAAGTCAGACAGCTGTTAAGCTTACTAAACTAGATAGTTGAACGTTCCCAGTTTGTTTAAAGGGCGTAGTATAATGATATTACTTTTGCAATTATTAAAATGTTGCCAGGCATACAGTGTCAAAGGTCTGCCATGAGAAATAAATCGTTTGTTTTACTCTTGAGTCAAGGTAAGAAATTTTGAAATATTTTTAAAGTAGGTATGCAATAGTTTTTGCGAAAAAAATACTGGTGTGGCTATTTTGAATAAACATATACCATATGTCCATACCTAATACAAACCTATTTAGTACAAACTCATGGCGAACTTCGTCAAAAGCAAAATTTTTCGATTTTACAACTGCGTTTTGACATTCAGAGAACTCTGGACTAGATGTATACCCAGAACGTAAAAACTAGATTGGTCGGTAAAGTCACTTTTCCTAAGTCATCCAAAAAATATACCAACTATACACGTAGTATTCAGTTGACTATCCCCCCATAAACTTCAACTGGAAAAACGCTCACGTTATCAATCGAGGCCACTAATAGCTGAAAATCTGTCAGCTGTAAATAAACTTAATTCTTGAAGGTCCTCAAATACCAATATTTATGTCAGTCGCCATTTTTCCCTGTTAAGCTATCGAAATTGCAACCATTTTTGTTTAAAAGTCAAAAGTACGCATGTACAACATGAACAATGTACATCGACTGTAATACCTACGACGTTGAAGTATATATTTCTCAATATTTTGTACAAACCGAAGGACCTTTGTCTTTAAAATAACCTCCTCTTAATATATTTACCCATTAAGAACATATTTTTCAAAACACTTTTTATACATTTTCCGGCTTTTCCGGTTTTCGTGACAGGCTAATGTTCGAAATTCACAATCCCGTGCGTCACATTATTCAAAGAAATCGCTTTTTGAAATCATGCATTTCCTGCGTCCCCAACCCCATTTCGAAAGTTATGGCATTCTGTTTGACTTGAATTCAGAAAAAAAAAAAAAAAAAAAAAAACACGTCTCTATCACTCCTAAAAGCAATTTACATCTGCTTTTCGGATTATCCGGTATCATTTCCGATATCTTCGGAACAGCACCAAGTGATTTAAATGACACATCTGTTCGAAGCTGAAAATGATTTCAGTCTTCCGCTCATCTGTTCCGATACTGACATTTCATTTAGTGATAAAGTTGCATTATTTGAATTTCCAGTGGAAAATTTCTATTTTCAGTTCGTGTCATTTGTGCTCGCTTACATCTACACCTGAGATGTTGACAAGCGTTCGCTGCACGTGTTAAGTACGCAAACAAGCAGCAAACTTAAAATGAACTTAAAAATAGTCCACTGTACTGACAGATTGTACCACAAGTAAGAATACGACAAACGACTTATACATATTTGTAAGTGTATTTCGTAATTTTAGCATGTTTCGTTAAATGTGAAATTAGAAAACAAGATTGCGAGCACCTGTTTGTCGTCTTGCGGCGCAGAACAGAAACACTTTCATTGCAATTGTTCATTAGAAAAGGGAGACAGGCGATTCATTGTGCGCTAATGACGATTAATTAAAATAGATTGCACACTTTTTGACAGCTAAAAGGGGCATTCCGCAACCAGCCAGCACACGTTCTGTATCAAGATTCAAGATTAAGACATTTCACACGAAAGTTCACTTCAGCGAGACCACCATAATCGTCGAATCAAATTGTTGGGTTAATTCTGTAAATTGGAAAGCGCCACAATACGAGTAGCAGTCGGTATCCATGTCCGTGCTCCGTGCATTGTTGAAAGTATGATGCTGTCGTCGTCGTTCATCACGCATTCGAGGCCGAGATTTCGGTCTTTGTACCCGTGTCTTGTCTGACAAGTGTAATTTTACAATAATTCAAAGGGTATTTAATAATTGTGCGGTGGGGTGGCGACAACGAGTGAAGAGATCGCAGAGTAATTTAAATCAATTGTGGTTGCACTTGTGCTACGTGCATAAGCATATAGCTATCGCTGCACCGCTCGCCGTCTCAGTAAATTGTATTCAAAATTCACACAATTTATAGTTTAGATCGAGACATAGTATTGAGGTTTGAGGCGGCACTGCTGCACAGAGCGTGTGCATATGGAATGGATCGAGATTTTTATTTGAGACAAGACACAGACTACAAATCACTTAATTGGCAGTCATTTAAGATTTCTTTTTAATTTTCGCTGTTGATACTTTTATTTTTTTATTTTTTTGTTGATCGGGTGTGCAGAGCATATGGTGCGAATAAGTTTAAGGTTCATGGGATTTTTTTCTATAATTGATTTTGTTACGTTACGTGTCTGTATAGTAATGGTTTTTATTTCGTTTGCTTTCAGGTAAACAATTCACATTTTAAACTGAGGAATGTTCGATAAACCGCAGCGAATAGGTAAGTAAGTTAAAATGGGTGCACTTTTGCAATTTTTTAAATGATTTTTCGTACAGCAGGAAGGCCCAAGAAAAGGTTCGAATGAAAAGTCGCCCAAGAAATTTAAGTATAAAAAAGTTTATGCTCTTACAACTCTACCCGAAGCCGGAGTAATAAGGTTCTCTGAGAAGTCAACTTTCCCAATACCGATTTTATACGTAAAATATATTACTTCACCTCATATTCTGTTGCAAAATCAATCTTCAAAAAAGTCGCTGAAATCGTTTATTTGCAGTGCTTTTATAAGTTTTCATTCTCACT
This sequence comes from Cheilosia urbana, assembly GCA_946477585.1. Taxonomy (NCBI): domain Eukaryota; kingdom Metazoa; phylum Arthropoda; class Insecta; order Diptera; family Syrphidae; genus Cheilosia; species Cheilosia urbana. The sequence goes on along the minus strand of OX297854.1, from coordinate 7,048,231 downwards.
TCATGAAATTCAATACAAAACGACGGTAATTGAGAGAAAGATAATCGCATTTCAACTCCCATTTGAAGCCGCTAGGATCTAGGTGACAGGTTCCAGTTCCAGTAGAGATATTTCAGTAGATCTCGCTGCTATACCGACATTGTATCCACTTCTACTTGCCTCAGTGTTACTCTATTTGATGTTTGAATAGATATATTGAAAATTTTAAATGTAAAAATGTTAGAGTTTTAAAATAGTGTGGACTAAAACTTGTTCGAACCCTCATTCTACCTTTGAAAACGTAGGTACTCTGAAGTTGTTTCCTGACTCGCTATTAATGCATAAACTCCAAGTAGCTTTTAATGCGCCATCCGGTAAAATCATGGTCTTCGTAGGTGGGATAGAATCTCTGCTTACACCAATAACTTTCTTGGTCGTACTCTTAACTCTTACATAAATGCTAGAAACTGCAGATTTTTGCATAGGGTCCTTATAACCAAGTTCCGAACATTAACATTCCGTCCTAAAAATATCTCAGCTCTTCCAGACTGTTTTACATTCACGCAATCAGGCTATGGAACTCCTTGCCTTTGCATATCAAAAGCATTAATAAAAATAATAACTCCAATTCTGGGTTATACGTTTTTCTCGGCACAGCATTATTGTAATTGTAATTGTAAGTAATAGGTCCTGTATACACTGCGACCGAAGAGATCTATTGTGTTGGCCTCTATTATTTAACCCAGGGAGTGGTTGAGGCTCTATAAACCTCAGTACCATGTTTCCTATGTCTGCAGGACTTAAAAACGCCCCTTGCATATGGATCGATCTACTCTTTGCCACAGCAGGGCATTCGCAGAGTAGGTATGTGTTCCGTTGTCTTCTCCTCTTCTCTGCAGAGTCGACAGGAGTCGTCGTCGGTGAGTCTCAATTTTTTGAGATGGTATCTTAGTGGCCAGTGACCAGTAAGATAACCCGTTAAGATCCTTAGATCTTCCTTGCTTAGCTCAAGTAATTTTTTTGTTTTACTACGAGCTGGGCTAATGGATCTTTTCGCCTACCTCTGTCCTTTGGATTCCGTCCAGTATTCAGCAAGGTAATCATCTTCCCGTTTCCTGAATTTTGAATGTACGTAACTCAAAGGTACCCCGAAATAGGGCTCAGGGCCAGTAAACACTAAACAGGCGTGATGCGTCAGACAATAGACAATCCACCCGTCCATTGCCCTCAAATCCCTCATGACCTGGTATCCAAGCAACGGTGACTGTGCTGTCAAACATTCCCAACCATCTTTGATCTGATCGAATACGATCTTAGGGCGTTAAGAGCTGCTTGGCCGTCTGAGAGGATGTAGATGCGGGCACCTTTAGTGTGCCTTCGTAGGCATTCTCGGATACCAGAAGTTGTCTGGTGATTTTCCCAGTGCTATAGCTCTTTGGAACCTAGGCCCATAGACCCCAGCACCGGTGGCATCATCTTCCATATTTGAACCGTCGGTGTACCAGATTTGGGATCCTGATGGTATTACGAATGGGTCGGTTCTCCAGGTACTCCTGTCAAAAAATATGACTATCTCAAATTTTCTGGAGAAGCAAAGCCTTTGCACAGCATTAAGATCTTTTTTTTCTATTTCTTCTCATTTTTCTTTTATCTTTCTCTCTATTTCTAGACTTTTTGTCTAAGAATTTATTATAAAATCACTGTTAGCTGTAATTTTAGTTTTATGCACTTTGTTAACTCATTTAAACTCTCTTTGTACTGTAAAAGAACAAGTGTTTACATGTTTCTATGGAAATAATTTTTTTTTTTTTTAAATGTCGCTTTTTTGTTGACGTTACTATGAAAATTTCACCTTGACGGCGACATGAATTATGCTTCTTTTCTTATCCGCTGGAAAACAGTAGCGCCTATGAAAATGACTGTTTAACTAAACAGGCAATACGGATTTCGGAGCCGTCGTTCCACTGGTGACCTGTTAAGCTACCTAACGCACTTATGGGCGCAATCAATTGAACAACACGGCGAACCCAGAGCCGTAGCCTTGGACATATCAAAGGCATTTGACCGAGTCTGGCATAGAGCCCTATTAGGCAAATTAGCGTCTTACAGATTACCACAACAACTCTGCGGATGGATGCAACATTTTCTTCTGGGAAGATCGATCCAAGTTATTGTAGATGGTGTATCATCCAATTCGTTTGCTATAAATGCAGGAGTGCCCCAAGGATCTATTCTTTCTCCAACTCTATTTCTTCTCCACATCAACGATTTGCTTGGATCGACAAATAATAATATCTACAGCTTTGCAGATGACGGCACTCTTATATCCTCCATCTCGAACAATGGACCTGTGAATACGGTGAATACATGGCAGGACCACATATCCTATATCGCAAAATCGGCGTCCGCAAAGTTGAGCTACCTATTTAGAGCAAAGCGGTACTTTGCCCCAAGCAACTTCTCCTTCTCTACAAAGCACAGGTTAGACCAGGCTTGCAATATTGTTCCCATATATGGAGCTCGGCTCCAAAACATTCACTTAACCTGCTTGATAGCATACAGAGACGAGCAGTTCGACTCATTGGAGACCCTACACTCACATCGAATCTATGTACAACCGTTGGTGCACAGAAGACAAGTCGCTGACCTATGCTTGTTCTATAGGTACTTCCATGGTAGATGTTCTGAGGAACTCAAACACATTATCCCTCGAAATGCAACTTTTGGGCGCCCAACAAGACAGGCTGCTAATGCTCATGACCATACAGTACACTTGACAACCGCGAGGACATCAACTTTCAAAAACTCCTTCTGTTACAGGACAAGCAAACTTTGGAACTCGCTTCCTGGGTATATATTTCCAGAAGACTACAATTTGCAGCAATTTAAGTGCAGAGCAAACATACATCTGCAGGCATCTCGGGGCGCTGTTGAAGCGTTATAGGTTCGCCTTTCCCGGGAGAAATATATAAAAAAAAAAAAAAAAAATTATGCTATAATAATAATTATTATTAATTACACTTGCTTCTCAATTCTTGCTGTAAAAATAAACTCTTAAATGTAAACTGCCCTCAGGCCATATATAATACTGTTCGAATTAATCTAGTACTATTAATGTCTAGGCCGCGCGCTTTGGATTTTCCTAGAATACGCTTCCTAGCATTTTTGTCAACCGTATTTTGTCATTCGCTTTTTCATCTCCCACGGCAGACAACCACCATAAAATAAATAATCATTTAAATAAAGGAATTAAACAAATTAAATAATTTAAAAGTTCGTTTTATTTACTTAAATTATAGTTCAAAATTATTTAAACAATCGTGGTAATCAATGACATTTCACTAGCAGTCCATATTTAGTATGTCTATGCAGGCTATAGTATAGTGTGCAAATTTGTTCTTGTCAAGGCAGACCACAAATACAAAATCACATTTCCCTGACAGGGAAATTACAGCTGACAAAGCCCAAGCAAGCATTTCTATTTCAGTGTTTGTTACGCTAAAGCCATCAGTGGCACTTGGCACATCAGCTGTCACTTAAAATTCCTCTCATTAGGATTTACTTAATAAATTTGTAGACAATTTAAAGTCACAATTACTACTGAGGTTTTATTTTGTCATTTGTCTCACTCATATGATTCACAAGATATTAATAATTCAATCAAATTTCTGATTCAACTACATAATCTATTTTTAAACCGACTCTGAGAACAAAGGCCTTGACAGTGACAGCAGACACGAGGAAAACATCAAACGACCAAAACTTGATGGACTGTTTTAAGTTGTTCAAATCAATATTCTCAGCATCTCTATGTCATCTTATAATGATTAAATTTCTATGATTTGTGCGAACTATTGAAGACTTTTTTTCACAGCTGTGGGCGAGACTAGAGGAACATTGAATGGAAAATATTTCATTACTTTTTCTAAATGCAAGAAGTTTTCAGGTTGCAGTCGAAATTTTCGAATCTAAACAACTTGATGGTCATGGAAAGGTGGATAATTTTGTAATTTAAACTATTTTGTTGTTTTTGCTTGGGTGTGGGAAAACTCTGCAGTAATATTTATCGAAAAATGACTCGTAGCGAAAAGTTTTAATTAAACCTTGCAATATTGCGGCGGAAAAACAACTTTAGCGGGAAAGACTTTCTATTAAGCCTGAACTACATCAAAACAAAAGTGGGAAAAAGTACAAAAAAGTGGAAAAAATCGGATATACTCTTCCATCATGTAGAACACTCTGTATATTTTTTCTCAATTTAAAATGTTCACTTTGTGGAAAGCTCGAGCATGTTCCAGCTTTCACTTTTTGCAAAGTTCTAGAAACAAATACACTCAACGAATATCTTACAGACTTTCCGCTAGATCACGCTTCCATCACATAATTCCTGTCAGTTTCGCAAGGAAAAGCTCTTTTGACAAGCAAGTGACAGTAAAATAATTCGAATATTTGTTTCAACTTTTTAAAAATATTTGACGATTCAAAATGGAAATAAATAATTGGAACGGTTTGTTTTATTTAATAACATTAAGTTTCCCTTACGAACAGAATTATCTTTGCAGAAGCTGACGATGAAAGTCTTGTCACCATCATCCAAGAAAATCCCACTATATGGGATACCAGCCGCTATGACTTCCGCGATTCCAAAAAGAAACAGAGAATATTCATTCAAATAGCACTGCATTTTCCCGGCATAAATGCAGTGCAGATTGAAAAGAGGTTTGTTGCCCTGAAAGAAAAGTTAAGGAGGGAAAAAAGGAAGGAGGACGCTCGCACACGATCTGGAGCTGGAGCAAGTACTTCGAGATCGTGGTACCTGCTGCCAAAATTGGATTTTTTGAGGCGTACGATGAATACTCGTCAAACAACGAGTCTTGACCCTCGCCAGAGAACATCGGAGGATTCAAGTAGTATGTACGTATCCTCATTGGCAGAAACAGAAAATGACATCGACGACCCTTCTTCGCCGAACTCTTCTTCACCAACGCCAACACCAACACATTTTCATCCGGCAACAAATCTCTTTGAAAACTCTGTAATCGAAAATGAATTTATAAGGTGTCCGACCTCCATAAATACGCCGAAGTCAGCCAACAAATTACGTGAGGCACTGTATGAAGAAAGTCGGGAAGCTATAAAGAAAATTGGTGAGAGTGCTTCACAGGTTGTTGAACAAACACAACTAAGGGAACAAGGAGACAAAAAAAGGAACCATTTCAAAATCTTCCAATATATAGCGGAAGAAATAGTGGATATGGATCCTGATTTAAAATCCCAGTTCATAAAAAAAATGTTGGATTTATATTGGGAATTTAAACTAAAAGAATTTTAAGTATTTGACTGTGTTTGCGTGTATATGAAATGTGATATTTATTTTTAGTTCATTTTTTGTGTTTTTATTGAATTTATTTTGTGTTAAACTGAATTGCATATCATTTTCATCTTGGATTTCAAGTCATTCATTTGCATACCTTCACTCATGTTGTGATATTTAGGTATATGTACTTTATACAACATATCCTATTCTAACTTACCTATGGATTCAACTTTGCTTTAATAAAAAACGAGATTTAAATTAGATTTGTTGCCTTTATTCAATTATTATAAATCCATTCTCTCAAATATTCTCTATATTGTAGAGCTGTTGCTCTCGCATTTCTGGGTCCTAAACGTAATGTTGCAGGAATCGGATTCAGCTGTGAGGTAGCTGCAACAGTTCTCCAAGTCCCATTGACCCAAATTCCGGTATTTTCATTCTGCCTATCAACAAAAGTACTCGGAGCATATTTCTGTCTGCTGCTGTCGCATAGCATATTATGTAAAACAACAGTTGCCTTTATAATGCTGTCTACCGTGTTTGGCTCAGCTATAAATGTCCGATGGTATATCCTCCATCTAGACGCCAATATACCAAATGCATTTTCGACAACACGACGTGCTCTGGACAGTCTCTTATTAAAATAAAATTTGCTTTCTTCTAAGTATCTGCCACTAAATGGCGTGAGCAAATAAGATTTAAGAGGAAATGCTTCGTCTCCTACCATAAAATATGGCAAATCCAAAGTTTCTGTAAATACAAATAATAAGTTATATGTGAATAATGATTGAATACCAATACCTCCATGTAAGGGAGCTGGGTTCGGGAAATTCATTTGAGCTGTTTCCAAAAACAATCCCAGTGTGCTATTGGTGAAAATTCCAGCATCACTCTGTGAACCAAACGCTCCAATGTCTACGTACGTAAACTTGTAATTGGCATCTGCAACTCCCAGTAGTACGATGCTATAATTTTTTTTGTAGTTGAAATACAACGATCCGCTTTTTCTGGGCGCTTGAATTGTAATATGTTTTCCGTCAATTGCCCCCACACAATGCGGCAAATTCCAGGTTTCGTAGAAATCATTTGCATCCAATAGCCAATGGCTGGTCGTTTTCGAAGGCAAATATATCGGCTGCAAAACATTCCATAGAATGTTACAAACTTCGGGGATAATTGTCTGAACTGTTGATTTGCCTATGCGATACGCAAATGCCAATGAGCTATAGCTGTCTCCTGTTGCAAGATACCTAGACATAGGAATATATAACGTAAGTATATACTAATTATCCAATATGATTCTCAGAAATGGTTTGCAAGATTTACCTCAGTGTGACAAATAGCCGCAATGCCTCTGGCAGTCCTTTCCTATTACTAAATTTCGTCAAATACGGTTTGACTAAATTTAGTAAATAGTTGAATTGCGGAACTTCCATTCTTGTGTAGTGGAAAAACTTGTCTTTGTCGTATTCTAAGATTTCTTGAACCAAATTTTTGAAGTCACCTTGATTGCTGCGATTTTGATTTATCGGATGTACCCACCACCTTCTATTTGTACTTGTCGCACCATCAAAGGCGTCCAAAACTTGTACAATATTTGTGATTCGGTTGGCCGCATCTTGCAAACTATTTAAATTTGTAATCTAGAAATTTTGTATTTTAACATAAATTTGCACAATATGTATTTCAAAAAGTTCACCTACAATTTTCGCGTCACGGCTATTAGACAACATTTTTATTGATGGGACGTTATCAAATTCAATTCTTTCTATATTTTCAGATTTCACTTAATTCTTACAATTTTTGGTTTTAAATTCACTAGGGACTGTCACAATTTGTTTTTTTTTTTGTTTTGAAATTCCCGAAAATTTTAAAATGTCAAACGAAAAGCTTCTGAGCTTTTTTAGGTCAAATTTTTCTCATAGATGTCACATAAATATGCGTGTGTTTTCGGTGAGTTTCGAGGTGTTCACTTTTTTGTACTTTTTCCCACTTTTGTTTCGATGTAGTTCAGGCTTTACAGTCTATCGGAAAATGGGTAGTGCGTTGGAATTTATGTTAATCTTTATAACTTACAGCAGTTTGTTTTAATTAGTTTCTTTTGAGTATGTGTTTAGGAAAAGAACAGGACTTGCTTCCTTTAGTTATTCAAAAAGTATGCTGTAAGTGACATACTTAGTTGTAAGTATGACATTTATTAGAAGCAGTAAGTTATTCATATAAATTGGAAACATAAAGCTGGCGCCACAGATCCTTGTAGATGCCTTGGCGAATAGCGGTGCGCTTAAGTTTTTGAACCTACGCGTTTATTTGAATCAAGCAGCTTTCTTTCTCCCTGGTAAATCGAGTTTTCCTGGACGAAACACCCTGTAGCGTTATCTAAATATACTCGCATCACCAACGGCTGTCATCAGAGTCGACCTTCCGACTGGACTAACCAACGAACCGAAACCACAATCGATGCAGTATAATCTGTTTTTCATCTCAAGGGGAAAATATAACATATACTATGTACACGAACACACCACAAAGCTTTCTCTCCTCCTTTTCTTTTTTTGTTGTTGAATGTCCTTGTTATATCCTTGTTATCCGCTCATTGTTCATCCCACTGATAAAAATAACATTGAATGAAGCAACTTTACTGCTATTTCATGTCAATCAGAGCGAAGTAAAGCGAATTGAGGAACGCCAACACCCGCACATAAAAAGGTTTATTTCGGTTCCGGCCAGTATGAGAGTTAAGGAGATTCTGACGCTGATGCCTCATACCTATATAGATACCAAATACTCCTGGCCACAAATGTGTACATCCTCCGGTTGGTAACACAATCTTTTATAGATGTTTTCCTTATACAGCGGGATGAGCGTTTGGCTCAGAAGGGACCTTGTCATTGGACGGCAACAGTTCGACTTCGGAACACACATGCAAAAATTATCGTACCAATTGATTAAAGCCGTCAAACACAAGTACTCTCTGGGGATCGGATGAGGCATCGATAAAGACGTTATTTCCAAGATTGCATAATCATCGACGATTATCTCAGTTTAGCTGGGGATGTTACGTTATCTGACGTTATCTGCGGTTGTCACATTTATTCGTGTGGAATTGTATACATGGCTGTGTGAGAGGCTGTCGGATATCCGTTCTGCTTTTTGTTGGAGTCCCAAATTCATATTACACCCACCGAGATTTGTAGACAACTGACATTTTGTCGGGATGAACGTAGGTATCCGTTTGGCAACATGGATTTGTCGAAAGAATGGAAATGGAACAGATAGTAGGTACTCGCATTAACGTATAGGATAGGTTGAGAAAAAGACGTCGGCGTTGAGTTCGTAAAGTGGTGCCATCATAAGAAAAGAATTCTCTACCTAAAAAGGCTTGAATACACAAATATTATATGAGCTCAGCACAGCATCATGTCGCCTCCATTCCTCAATCTGACACCTATCAATATACAAATATTTGGCAGCATTGAATTGGGAGAAACAAGTTAAAAACTGGGTAGGTATATTTGTTTACGTTTTTTGGCTGACAAATTTTGTGTTGATATACGAAGTGAAATATCTGTAAATTCAATTTGGCTGCAAACTCTATAATATGTTTACAATAGGATGGCGGTAACTGCTTTTTTTTTCGTCAGAGAAAAAAAAACGTGTGTGTGTCAGCTCCGACGCACGACTGGAGTTTACTCCTTACGAACGATAATTTTGATATAGGTATGTCGAATAGAAAAAGAGGGTAAATGAACGCATCTTCTAAAATAATAAGAGAAACAAACATATATCTGTAATTATTCGGATTTATATTACTTCAATAAAAGCGTATTACATAAAGTACAAAATAATAATTACTAATAACTGAGAGCAACATCTACAGTAACAGATGTGAATTTTTAAATAAAATTTGCAATTTACTTTACAATTTTTCCCTACAAAATTCTACCCCCACAACAATTTAAACACACCGAGTAAATTAGTCATATGCCCATAGAAGAGAGAAATCAAATTTTCAATTCATATGTGCTCAAACAAGAATTGAAAAATCTCGCAAATCGTAATGCAGAAATTCTTCCACACAAAAATAAATGAACATCCAACTCCACACAAAGCAGGTACCTGCTCATCTCATTCATAAAAGCAACAACAACAAAAACAAACCGGAAAATATTATGAATTCAAACCAAAAAGGCAGAAAAAGAATACTACAAAACCCACCCCTCAGCTACACTCTGAAATCGGAAAGGGAAAGCATCACAAAACAGCAGTGCAAATGTGTTCACTTAGGTGGTTTGCCCTTTAAAAAATAGCAATTACCAGCGCTGACACCATTGCAACCGCCACCATTGAGGTTTCTGCGCCAGCCAACTGAACTCTAGTCTAAAACTCTAAACCAATGAATCGATAGTCTATCGATAGTTTTTTACTATCGATGTTTCAAAAAAATTTTCGATACTATCGAACGCATATATATGATTGAGCAAAAACTCCGTTTCGATATCGATAAGTATCGATAACTTTATTCCGAAACTATCGATACTATTGAAATGTTAAACTATCGTTACGATAGCTCGAGTGTAACACTTGATTTAACTCCTCATAAAATTTCCGTGCCGGGCCCTGTAACTCAAATCGTTTCTTAAGGAGGTAAACTCCAAAAAGAACGTTTTTGACAAACAATTACTTTTACTGCAAACTCTGGTTACCGTGTATAGGTGCAAAGTTGTTCAACATAATTTATGAAAAATGTATCTTAAATAAAAGTCATAACATCGAACGCAATCGATACAATATACTATCGATCGCATTCGCACAATCTATACACGTTCTCATCAAAAATGACAGAAAAACTGAAAATTAGCAGGGCACTCATTCCCTATGTCGATTATCGCCAGACGATAGCGTTTCGACGATAGCTTTGCTTCACGTAACTTCAATCATCGCCTATTGTCAGATGATATCGTTTTGAAGATTGAGAATTTGCTTGACGTAAATCAATAGTAATCGTCGAAATTCTATCGCCCATTTGGTTGCTAGCACTGTTGCAAAAGTGCGTTCCAATGAATTTTATTGAAAAGAGCAATTCTGAATTTCGGGAAAATTATTGCGGATCTTCAATAAAAAAAAGGCCACTACGTAAAAAAATGACACATTTGAATGTGAAACAAAAAAAAAGTGAAACCCAGCTTTATAATTGCATCATATTATTTCCACTCGCAGGTTCATAAATCATTTATATTCCATACCCCATTCGTTTTGACAATCGGTCGATTGAAATAAGCTGTCAAACTTTCCAACGAACGTTTCTCAACTATGTCCAACCAGCTACTACTTGGCTACTTTCACTTTGTAGTTTTGTCTATTTATACTTAATACTTAGTACTTAACTTAAACTAATATCTGAATTGATATTTTATTTACATTATTGCCAATTTTATCACAATTACACTTGCTCGGCTTCGTATTTATTTTCATTTTGTAAACTATTGGAAGATTTCCTTTGACGGGTGGTTGTTTTTTTTTTTTCTCAATGCAGTGGGTAGTTTTGCGCTAGATTGAGAAATTTCCCTGAAAGGGATATTTCACAAAAAGAGATAGTCGTCTAGCGCAAATGGTGAAATTTAATTTTTTTTTTGTATGGAGTTTGACATACCTCTAGTCATCTAGCGGTCAGTGGAACGCGGCCAATGTGTTCAAGTTCGATTCTATTAAAGTCGTGATGACAGACAGTTGAATAAATGGCCGCATTCAAGAATCTAGTTATCTTAAGTCGACTAGATTGGTCTGGATAGTATGTAACCTGAACGCAAAAACTAGATTGGTCGGGAACGTCACTTTTTCTACGTCAGCCACATACCCGAACTGTCAACTTAGTACTCAGTCACGAATTTCTTGACTAGATTCGTCGGCTACCCCCCCATAAACGTCAAATGTCACAGGTGCCCACGTGACCGATTTAAACCAATCACAACCGAGATAGATCTAGTCAGACAGCTGTCAGACTTACTAAACTAGATACTTGAACGCCCTCAATAATTATCTCCATTTATGTCAACACAATTTTTGGCCTGATCTAAGCTAATCAAAATTGTTTAAAATACGTTATCTTTTTCCAATAGCAAAACGTGATTTTCGAAAGTTCCTATAATCTTATCTACTAAATTCACTTAATGGAACAATGTAAACATTTTTCGTTCATCTTCGAAATTCAGTCAAGTAAAATTGAATACGTTACCTGATGAAGGGGCTTTTGTGGAAGCAGCTTACATAAATCACATTCAACGTGTGTATCCGTTCCATAAGAATGGCGTAAATACTTGTGTGCTGTGTTTGTTTGTGTACATAATTCTGGACACTGATTTTTTGACGCCAGTGCGATTTGGAAAATGGCGTCTTCCGTAGCCAACCCTTCGAAATGATTGCTCTCTTGTGTAAACATTAATATTTGACCAATTGTGAAATGATTGTCGGGTTAAGTGAGAATGTTGTGGACATTTGTTTTTATTTCGTTGGTATATAACGTCATGCCCTTGAGGATTTAGCGTGTATGGCTGTTAATTTATATATTCTTTGTGCCACTTGGCACAACGTAATGAAACTCTTGTTAAAAAAAATGATTCTATATCCTAAGGCACCATACGGGGCAATCCCTCTTTTTGGTGGGATGGTGAATAAAATTAAGACTATCCTTGCAAGTTGCAAATGAAGGACGGTCCATTTTATCTGTCCAAAACGTCTCGCTAGATCCACTAATTAACTTTCGTCATTCCATCATCATAGGATTGGTTTATATATTCATCACGTTTCAATTAAAATCATTGCTTCGTTCCAGTGATGTCACTTCCTGGTTCCTGCAGAGCCAACTCTTAATTAAAAAAAATGCAATTAGTTTTGTTCTCCATGTACAACTTCATCACTGCAACTTTCCATTGTAGCCATGATGCGGCGATGAAGGACGAATTTTAAATTACCGAACTAAATTCGTGTGACTTTGTAGGAATGCTAGTGTCGAAAAGTTCATTCAAAACGTTGTTGGCTGCTCAAAGCTACTCAAAGTTTGTGCATGCAATTAAAGACAACTTTTTACAAAAGCGATAAAAATGGAACAAACCATGAGTTGACCCACGTTGTTCATTTCATCGTCGCAACGTACAATCTAAACATTATTTTCATAACACACAGACAGTGCCTGAACTTTTATTTTATGATTTTGCTACTTGTTTTTTATTAATTGGGGTATTAAATAATAATAATTCCCTTCCCGAAGAAGATTTGTTACCTGTATAAATTACTATTGAACACTTCTTTTCACAATAGTCCCTTAACCCACAACCAAATCTTGCTGCCCATTGTGAGTTTTATTATTTAAAATTCAATGGACACATTTGAAAATCAAGTTATCTTAAGTCGACTAGAATGGCCTGGACTAGATGTATTCAGGGCTCTAATCGCGTAAGCACAAAACGATTGAACGACATCGTCTCGACGATGCTTCTACATGGTATAACAAATAAAAAACGATAATCGTTGAAACGATTCGACGATCATCGTTTTTTGTTGCTTCACTTTACTAATTCAAACGTCAAATACCCTCGTCGAAACGATTCGATTGAACGATGGCTATTTTGCAATCGTTTCGTCCTTTTTGGTGCATTTTTTCTCTATAGAGGCGACTCGCTCTTTTAGACTTGTCCGCTATACGTCCATAGACGTCAGCTGGAAAAAAAAACTGTTCATGTGGTCGATCTATGTCAATTAAAACTGAGACTTGAAACACATAACGTCAGCCAGCTGTCAGAGTTAATAAACTAGATACTTGAGCGTCCCAAATAAGAGTAATAGGTTTTGCATTTCTGTTGAAATTGTTTATGATTTTACTGATAATTTAAGTACAAAACCCAAAATAGTGTATATTTAATACAGTTATTAGGAAATAGTTTATTACCCTCTCAATAATAATTCGATTCTTGTACAAGTTGAAGATGAATGCGCAAGAGCAAATTTGAATGCAAAAAGAAATGCGTATCCGGAAAACTAGACACCCCACTGTGCGACATTTAGTGCGACGTTTGATTTGTTTTCATTTTTATCGCATTCCTGTTCACACTTTAAATTTATTACTCTCTTATTATTACGCTTAATTTATTTCTGAACATTTAATCATAATATTTATGATTTCAAAATACGAAATTAGTTTTGACTACTACTGTGACGTGTTTGGCATGAATTGGTTTGAATATGATACATCTGTATAAATGTTAACAAGAAAAACCAATTAGGTGACTATTTTGAACGCGAACATCTGTTGAGTGACATTAGTTTTTTGAGTAAGCATTTCGACAAGAAAATTATAAACAAATTTAAGTAAATGAGTTGAGCCTCTTCTGTTGTCAATAAGAATATTTGTTTGTCAATTTTGCAGTGCTACTAAGTGGAAGTGAGTATTTATACATATTTTCATTTGGACACGAGGGTCAAAAATGAATGAACAACTTTCTTGTTGATTCGTGAAAAATTACTGACATAAAGTAATTAGGTTCATTCGCGTACGCGGTTTAAATCAATCGCAATCGCTCAGAGTCTATACAAGTTCTCATTAAAAATGTCATTAAAAATGACAGAAAATTAGTAATATAACGAGTAACTAGTAGTCCTTCGAAACAGCTCAGAGAATTTCAAACGGTCGATATAAATCGATCGCAATCGCACAAAGTCTATACACGTTTTCATCAAAAATGACAGGAAAAGAGAAAACTAGCAAAATAACGAGTAACGAGTAGTTCCTCTCTTGGCTCATATAAATGTTAAATGCACAAAAGGCAAAGTCTGTCTTATATCATGTGCACAGAAAAATAAAATATGTGAAAATAAAAAAGTCGGTGGTGGTCGAATATTCTCCTAGAATATTTCATATGTTGTAAAAAAGGTAGTTATGTATTTATTTGTGACATGGATTATATGTCAAAGATGAAAGTGGCTCCAAATAGCTCGAATACCATCCACGTACTTTTGAATATATTTTCAGCTCTTTGAGAGAGTTACATTTTTGGAGTTTGACCGATTTTTAGTGTTTGGATCGGGAAAGCACGCGAATATATAGTGACCAGACGTCCCGCATTTTGCGGGACAGTCCCGCATTTCACATGGCTGTCCCGCATCATAAAATGCCGAAAAAATGTCCCTCATTTACAGACTTGTCCCGCAAAGTCCCGCAAAATTATAAATATAGAAAATTTCAAAGTATAATACTTGAAATGTAGCACATGCAAACTCTCAATTACAAGTGATTTTAAATAATACGCATGTGAACAGTGCTTTACGATTATTATTGTCATTTTGTTTTGACGTAGCGCACTCCAAGTTGGTTGACGTCCCCTTCCACTTGAGCGCGCCACCTAAGGCGAGGTCTTCCTCTACTGCGTTGTCCCTCCGGGTTGGAATCGAAGACTCTCCTGGCCGGAGCGTTGGTGTCCATTCGCTCTACATGTCCTAACCATCTTAGACGACTGATGCGTACTTTTCTGACCAGGTCGATGTCGTTGTACAGCTTGTAGAGTTCGCTGTTAAATCTTCTCCTCCAAATCTCGCCCTTCTTTAAAATTACATAAACTAATTATAACCAAATATGATATAATAAAATAATAAAAAATATGTTTTTACAAAAAAAAAAAACTTTTAAAATGTGTCCCGCATTGTCTTTAAAAAATTATGGTCACTATACGCGAATAGACCTTTGTCTTCCTAGTTTAGTACTTTTTTGTCACCAAGATAATACATGTGTATATATTCTTGTAGGGAATAAGAATAAAAAATGTCACTGTATAGGACTTTACAATCGTCACAATCATTAGGATGTGACTAATAATAAAAAGTAGAAAAGTATTTTATTTGAGTACGCGTTAAATATATCAGCGATTGTCAGCAATTAACAAGTTAAGTCAGCGGAATATTAAAATTGCGTTCATCTTTTGCATATACTGCTGTACTTAATGAACGAATAAAATTAGCACCTTTGCTATCAAAACCACACATCTCTAACTTTAATTTTTAGATATGGTAGCTTTAGTCAATTGTAAAAATGACTATCAACATTTTAATCCCATTTTGAACGTCAGCTTATGTTAGCATGAAAACGAGACAAAGCGAGCTGAAGAGTCAGTCTTGTTTGAGTGGACTTGAGTGGACATATAATTTACACTGACTTGCAAAAAAAAGAAATTTGCAGTCAAGTTTTCCATAGAAATTGTTCCTTTATTAATTTGTTAACTGTTTCTTTAATACTGTACAAAATATTTTGTTTGTCCCCAAACGCGTTGAACGAATTTGCTCGTTGTCTTCGGGGGAAGTTGTAAAGCATTAAAAAATGTTATCATGCAGAAATAAGCTCCTTTTGTAAATTAATTTTGATTTTCTCTTAACATACAACAATGGGACTACCAAAATGAATTCACAATTAACATAAAATTCGATTTGTGACCATACAAAATAAACATTTTAATTAATTTATTGTTCACCTTGCTGAAGCCACATCAATGATAATAAAGCAATCATGTTTATTCGCTGACGTGTATACAGTGTACCGATGTAATTAACGTCAATTGTGTGATTGCAAAGCGCCACTGAAAGAACATTCAAATTGGCCACTTAACGTATTTATTTGGTTCGAACACCATGTGTAAATATTGACACACGTACAACCAACTCTCAGATAAAACTAATGACTTTGTTATATTCGTTTACCACTCCAAGTTGCTCATCACTTATTAAAGAAACTTTCAAGACAGTACAAGTTTCCCAAAACTAAAATCCTATTCCCGATACTATTGACTCGGAGTCGGAAATGCCGTCATCATCCGAGACGTAAAATAGGCATCGTCAAACATACGAACGCAATAAAAACTCGCACATCGTGAAACGTTTTTTACGTAATAATAGAATAGCAAATAAAAATTCTAGCGCAACATGTTCGGAACGTGCCAGAATTCGTGAGCACGTTTCGCATTCTTGTTTCCCTTCAAACATTACATGAAATTAGACAAAAAATTTGTTGAGCACAAGTTCATTGGGAATTTTTGTAATCACTTTAAGCGATTTGCCCTACGAATCATTTTCGATTCGATTCGATGGAATCTGGGGGGCTTTATGTCAAATAGTTGAAACACTTGGCGTTTAAAAAATACTCACATTTCTGACAGATCTTGCGAAACAGAGTGAGAAATATTAAGAGACAGGCTGTCTGTCGACACTTAAATGTTTGTTAATTTTTTAATGAGGCCTTAAATTATGTTAAAAGCGTAATAAATTAACAGAGTCGTTTTATAAACACTTTTCTGCTGAAACGGATAAATTGGATTAGCGTGATCGGTTGAAATCGACGTCTCAGATAAAACGAGCAAGCTAGTATTAAATGCGATCAAGAGTGTCGGATAGGTATTTGGGAATGGGTTTAAGTTTTACTGTCACTACGACAGCAATTAAGTGCGTACATAATTGCGATCGTAAAGTAGACAGTTTGCGATTTCGATCACAAACCGAGCTAAGTGTCATAAATTGAAGGCGGCATGGCGGGGTGATGAGTTTAAGGCGAATGAAAAATGTTTTCGCGTGAACCTGATTTCCAAGAGAGATTGCAAATCGACCGCGAGTTTGTTTGTGCTAGGTTGATGCGGCAGAAAAATGTTGGTCGAAGTACCTTTTTTATTATGATACTCAGGCAGTTTTACAACTCTGTTTTAGGACAGAGAATGTATTTCTTTAGTCTGCTACATTTGGATCTACTACAATTCTTTACAATCGACTTTGTTTTCCTACGCCAGCATTCTCATTATTGATCGCAAGTCATTCTTTTAAAATATGCTGTACTCGAATATTTATTCAGATCAGAGATTACAGATCGGTCAGATCATATTCAAAGCGACAAAAGAAACCTTGAAGGTTAAGGTTTTTGGAATGTGATCTCCAACCAAGAGATTATTTTTAGGTTATAACAGAAGATAAACGAGAAACACTCGTTATTTCGAAGTTTCTCTTACTTGGACGCAGTATAATTACAAAAGCATACCTAACCTCAAAAAATGTCTCCCATTTCTTGCTTTCCTTAAAAGATTCTTCAAACGGCCTCAATCAAATGACGTACTAGATTTATCTAGAGTAATTAAAAAAAAATGTTTCGCAACAATTTGAGTCAACTGCCATTGGAACAGTTTTCAAAATTCAATTGACCAACTGATTTTATCTTAAGGTTTAATTAATCTCTGCCTGTTAATGGGCCTATTGCCAACTGCGCCCAAATAATCGAAACTTCAACTCAACAGTAACTTGTATAAAAGACTTCGACGGGTATGCATTTCGAAATAATTATCCCAGAGCAATATTTCAACGATATAGGTATATCTCATAACATGACGCGCTGACTCTGATAGGTATGCACACAATTGACGTAGAACTGACAGTGATTTTTGTACGTGGGTATACTTTACGTACTATTCGTATAGATCCCCTGAGGCGCTGGCCAATTGTCATAATAAATTTCTTTCTCTCTCGCACCAGACCCCCTAGAGTGGATACTCTTATGTCCCATCCTACCCGAGTGCAGTTTTTTGCTTGATTTAATTAAAAGAACCAACAAAATCAAACCGACACGACAACAACAACTGTCGCAATGACATCAGTTAAAGTCAGCGTCAGTTTAAAGACTTTTGTGGACGATGAAACGCCAAATGACCGTTTCAACTTCATGCGATCTGTGCTAATACTTACAATGAACTTGAAGTCACAAGTGGCGCTGGCGCCACCGCCAGCAACAACTCTCTGTCCCTCTATCCATCTCTCTTTGTGTAAAAGATGTGAAATTGTGATTGTGAATATGTGTGTTATGGTTTTTTATGGGACACTTGTGTGCTCATTTTTGTGAATACTTCTGCATTGTATCCGGAAGCCCCTTCTGCAGATGTAATTTATTAGAACAGATAATCCCACTTAACCTCAATGTTTGACAGTTTCGAAAGAGAAATACTGCGAAATGGCCTAGAAGTACGGAAATGGGTTCCGATTCGGAAATTGGACACCCATTCTGTGGAACATAGTGCTGTTCCATATTATGAGTAAAAACTGTAACACAAATGGCTGTCTACAACAACGGCTAGGTTCGTTTTTGTTTCCTAGAGGGAGCAATGGAGCATTCCTTATGACATCATACTTCATTTAACAGTTTTTTTTTTCATTTTCTTTGTCCGCACATCTAATTATATACATATTCTCCAATCTCTTTTCAGATTAAGATAATTCCGTCAATTCCGCTTTCGTTGGCGCCCCACCCACTTAGCCCATTCGATTGGGCGGTGAAACTGTGATGGATCATGCAGTAAAAGCGACCAGGGGACGACCATGGAATAAGTTGCGTTTCGAAAACGACGAGCTAGAATGTCTGTACCAACGTTACACGCTGAAGCTGCAACGCTTCTCGGTGCTGGGTGTGGTCGCACTGGTGGTCGTCCTCTGTGGAGTTATGGCCGCACTGAGTCTCACCTACAATCATAGTCCAACATTTCATGTGAGTATATCCTCGTCGTCGACATAACCACAAATCTTCGGTTTTGATTACTATTGCAATTCCCGCCTTATTCTTTACAGAACGTTTTCAATTCCATTGTGTGCCTCCTGTTTGCAATTATTTTAATATTGTTGCAATGTCGTGTTATCAAGGATCATCATCTGCCATTTCTGTGCTATGGTATTCTCCTATTCACCGCATGCATATGCTTTGTGTCGATGCCAACGGTGGGAAGCGTATTTCCAGTTGATACGAAAGAGGTAAGGGCAATTTTTTGCAGTTCTTCTTCTTTTCTCGTTTTATTTGCTGATTTTTTTATTATTTTTTTTTTTTTATTAATCTCTCACGGTCTGTGTAGCGTCACTTGTGTAGTTTGCTGAAGAGTTTGGGAACACAGATGAACGATAGAAGATCCGCAAGATGCGGGTAACGTTCTGTGTGTTTATGCATTAGTGCGGATAAACGTGTGAAAGCGCAGAAACATGTTGTTGTTGTTGTTGTTTTTTTTTCGGTGTTTCTTGTTTTCCTTGCCGGGACGAAAAATAATTTGCTGCCTCTCGAATAATTATTTTCGTATGTTTGCTCAAGAGGTTGCATTCGCATTTTGTGCGCGAGTGTGCTGAATGGTACAATGATTGGAGAACTTTGACTTTCAGTGTGAAGAGTTCATACTGTGATATTTTCTTTGTGAGGACACATTTGTCGGTTACGCTTGTATAGTCTATGTATCATGTAACTTTAATTCGAAGACTTCTGGCATAGAAATAGGTACAGAGGCCGAGTTCGTTTGACTGCTAAACGTCTAGCACATAATATCCTATGCGTGGAAGGGGACGCTTGAACTATAGGCCCAGCGCATCAAAAACTAGATTTATGCCGTTTTCCATTGGGATCACCAGAAATATTTTTCAGATCTCAGATTTTACGCTGCTCATGGAACATGCAACGAAATTTATCTGCTTTTGTAAATGAAATGAATTAGTGCGTTACTTGACAAGCTGACAGCTGTTCAAATTGTTCAAAAAATGTTTCCCCTGTTGTAGATTCAAATGAAGTATTTTTGGGGATTTCTAGTTTTCAGATGACGAGGAAGACAATCGGCCTTACTAATAATCAAACACTAATGTCTACTATTAGTTGTGTGCCAGTTTAAATGAAAATGTACAGCATTTTTGAAATGGTACAAATAAACAATTTGACCTCCACCTTTACTAGTACGAAGACTTTCTGTTGAATCTATTACATTTGTTGTCACGCAGAATTTGAATTTCATAATTTGTTTTCGTGAAAAACAAGGCCAGTGGTTTCTTTCACAACGAGGATTTTATTCTAAAAAAAGGAATAGCTACATAAATTGCAATTAAATTTGCCTGTTGTCGCTAGCGACATCTCACGACAAAAGGAGCAAACATAAAACGAGATCGTAGGTGGAGGCTGTAAAAAAAAAAAAAAAGAGGGAGAAAAGCACGAAAATTTTGAGTACTACTTTAATTCTGCGTTTTTAAAAATTACTTTTCTTAAATAAAAAATCAAGTACACTACAAACGAGTTTTTCTTTTACCCTTGTCACATATTTGTGACATTGCCCAACAGATATCTTTTAAAGACTTTTGAGGCTTATTATAAACAAAACACAAAATAGAAAATCTACAAAGTATCCGCTGATCTGTCAAATATCATATGCAAATCAGTAATGCGCTATCGTTCGTTAGGGCTCAATTTTCGGTACTTTTCATAGTACACTTTCCTCCAATTTCTAATACTTCATGAAATATTGATGGAGTGCATTTGTGTCGTAATAAAATCCCTTTCAAATTATTCAATAAACAGAACACAGTTTACTAGAATACTTTGATGCAAATCAAACCTTTCTGGTGGTCTAAAGATCACAATTTACTTATATTAATTTATAATTATAAACGCTAAGGCTGAACAACAGCATATATAAATTCGCTCATATTACGAAATCTAATACCGCGATGTTGGAGGGTTGGGCAACACTCATCTTCGAAATGACATTACAGGGGGATTTATTTAGCTAATGCCCGAGATAAACATGACTTTCTCACCATTTACATCCCCACAGGCCACAGTTACCCGGGGACTCCACAGGAGATAATAATTTCTCTCATAATGCTCATCATGAGATGAAATATCGTGTGGAGTCACTCTATTTCATCTCATGATTGGATGTCTGCGATCGCTCTCTGCGATTATTTCTTGCGATGGATGCCTGGTATGAATTTGACATATGGTTGTTTTTTCGTTATTTTTGGTCTGGAAATGTCATTTTTACACCTACAAACTCTCTTTCTGCTGCGAACGAAATGAAATTTCATGGCATGATTGGCCCAGCACAGATATGAGAAAATTGTATGAGATGGATGTCAGGCATTTAGTCGAAGAGATTTATCTCTAGTGGATTCGGCGTGTTAGCGATATTCTGGAAACTATATTTGTTTATTGGTAAAGCGATTGGAAAGGAATCTTTGCGTAAACTGCCAGATTAAAGTTGATTATTGGTAAGGCCAAATGGAGATAATAATTCCTTCAAAATTATATCCATGGCTATTTATCTATTTCGTTATTTTCGTTTTCATGAAACTCTGCGCATTTGTTTTCAAAGCAAACTTCTTAAATTGACTTAAAAAAGCTGTGCAAAGTATATTGTGTGTAATGTTGTCGGAAAATTAAAGGGATGCCCAACACTAAATCGCCGTCTGACTGAAATGGACAGCATTACCTGACACGCAAATAAACGTGACACGTATTTTGGTCGGCCATCTTATTTACGTGTTAGGAATTACAGGAAAGCTCTGCATGTCTATATTTTTACAGCGATGGTTAACGAAATTCCGCGTTCCTATAAAACAAAATGGCTTCCGAAAGTCATGAACGTATATATATTTATTTATTTCGTATAAATAATTGATGAATTGTTGGTTTCATTTACTGAAACTAATTAAAACTCTCATTTCACATGTTTTAAATCGGAAATATAAATGTTTTCATGTGATTGAAGAAATGTTGGTCGCCGGAACTTGTGTTAATTTCCGCTTTACGTATCTATAATTATAGGTTTGTTTGACGTGGGCCCTAGTGCGCACTAGGGGGCACTGGGTTAACCCTAAAGTGTTCGATATAGCACTGAACTCACCCTGGTACTAAAAACCTGTATTCGACATGACTTCTATGGCGCCCTAGTTGTGCCCTAAACTGACCCCAGTTAATTAGTCGGGGCAAAAACTCAGTGCTGAGTTTCGCTGTCATTTCGGTTCCTGTCATTCAATTGTTGTGATATCGTGATAAAGGTAAATACAATAAATTTGATATTCAAAAGTGAATTGTTTGAAAATAACCACGTTTATGAACTAAAATTGTATATTATAGGAAAATGTAATGGAAAAAAGCTGGACTCAGAGCTAAATAAATTTTCAAACTCATCATCTATATTCCAAATACTTTTATTAACTATTTCAATTATGGAAATGGCAAGATCAGTCCTAAATGCACTCATTTTTAGCAATAAACAAAAAAAAATGTTATCTTCTTCATACTTGGTGCACTAAAAGATAAATATTTTTCAATTTCAAAAACTGAGAAACTTCAGGGCAACATATTTTGTGTTCGATATAGTAGCCGAATATTCAGGGCTGTGCAGGGTTTTTGGCAGACATGATAATCAGCTGACACTTTTCAGTGCGCACTAGTGGGCACTAGTGCTAGCCACGTCAAACAAACCTTATATCCATGACCAGTGCTGCCACAAGGGAAAAATTTGTTGTGTTAATGCAGTTTAAATTTGAAATAATATCGATATCTGCAAAAAGTGATCCGAAATATAAAAAATTGGTGCGACTGTATCCAACAGTCCCGTTGTATGTGTAAACACCGTGCGTGCGGTATGTGTGTGGCTTGATACACGTCATTGAGAAAAGAGGGAATTGTAATAATCGTATTCTTAATATATTATTAAACAACAATAATTTATTTGTTCTGTGCTAGTTTCGGTAGAATAGACACAATCGGATTGTGGTAGCTGAAGTAAGATATGTACATTCGAGACTGTAATCTATCTAGATTACGCTGGAAGACAGCATCGATGGTTGTTAAATATCGTGTTGTTGAAATTTTCCGGTTGGAGTTCATTTGAAGATTAAATTTATCTTGCATAAAATCAATAAATGGTTGAGCTTCTGGAGTTGCAAAATTGATATTGAAGTCTCCGTTTATGATTTTTTTCTTTATGAAATTTCTTCTGAGTACGGTGCAAGGACGAAATGGAGAAATTTTATTTCACATCAACAAAAAGCTGAAATTAATATGCCCCAGCTCATAAATGTATGCAATGATAAAAACGTATGCAATGATAAAACACAGTGACGCATTCCCTGTCCCCGCAAGTTAAATGTGTGGAATTACTCCACCAGATTCCAATAGCGCGCTTAGATGTTTACACATCAAAAAAAGCTTGTTTTTTTCTGCCCAATGGAACATGAAAGATTGATTTGTTTTTCCAATGGAAAACCACATTAAATTCAACATAACCATACCTGCAGCGAACTCAAATCATTATGTCAAACTTAAAGTATTAAGTCAATGACGTATTCAAATGAACGTTACAGTCGCAACTTCTTATGAAGTGGTAGGACTTTTCCATTTGGCTGAATTGAATAAAATGTCAAGTCATTCTTTGTATTGTATTTATTAATATTTGTCCCACCATAAGTTCAACGCAACCCCGATCAAAAAGGATACGAAAATATACACAATTGAAATGCGGATGTGTCTGCATTATAATTTATGTGAAGCTGAGTTCCGCTGTAGTCCACAAAACCCTTTTGCAAAAGCCATTGTTTATCTTATACCTTTAAACGAGCTAATCTTGTATGTATTTATTTATTTATTTATGTATTTATATAAATTTATTTCTGTGATCTCGGAAACGGCTCTAACGATTTCGCTGAAATTTGGTATATGGGGGTTTTCGGGGGTAAGCAATTGATCTAGATTAGTCTTATGTTTGGGAAAACGCGTGTTTTCGAGTTTTCATGCGTTTTGAGCTTATTTTTCTGACTTTACTGCCTTTTACTCGCCATTACACAAACAATTCTTAATCAATGCAAACAAAAAAAATACGTAGGAGAGCCAACACTTTAATAGTTATTTCAAGCCATCAATCAGCTTTCTATGTCCTCTAGAAGCTGAGCTAAAACCTAAAATCTAACACGAAAAAAATAAATTTATTTTCTCAAATCGAATATTATCAGCAGCCGCGGTTCTTGATCGTTGTTCTGCTTTGGGGTGGTTTTGTGGCGCACATCGCACAAGCACGTTCATATGAAAAAAAAAACAGCGACAATGTCTTTCTGAGGAAATGCGCAGATGGATGATGACGTGTGGTGTGGTGATGGACGGATGGTGGATGGTGGTGTATAAATTGAGTTCAAGATTTTTCATTTAATGGTTGTTATAGTGAATACGTGGCACTCGAACGCATGGGCGTAGTATACCTGTTACAGGCCAGCGCGACCGTTAGCAAAGAGTAGCGTCCTCATTATTTCATTTACTTGTTTTAGTTTGATTTGATAATACACAAATATAATTTAATAGGGTAGTATTTTTGAAGTGAAACTTCTAATGCGACTTCCAACATTTCGTATCATACTTTAGTTATCAGTACCTGGGCGACCAATTGTAATTTCAAAAACAATACAAATTAAAAAAAATATATGTAAACTTGAACATATAAAAAAAAAAAAAAAAAGTAAGTCACCGAGCGGGATTCGAACTCGTAACACTCGTTTCTTGCCGTCCGCGTCATAGTAAAAGGAAAGAAGTAAGACATCTAGCGGCATTTAGGCGACATACATTTTTTTTATACCTATGTTCATGTTTAAATATATATATTTTTTAATTTGTATTGTTTTTAAAACTACAATAAATAGTAATAACCGAGCAAACCTCGGTCACCCAGATATTCATAGTTTAAAGGGGATCATTCTCAAACTTTGCCTGAATAATATTAACTCGAACAGCGCGCGTGTTGTATTTAGTAGGTACTGTAGTAAATATATCTTTTATATGATTTATACATCTGTTTAATTTTATTTTTAATTTGTCTTTCTATTTACTTAATTTCATTTTAACAAACAATGCATACCTACTCCTCAAAGAAAGCTGTGAAGGTAAAACTCCGATATATATGGCCACCCTGTCATCAGTCAATTAATATTTTCATATACAGCGATGACGCTTAAAATCCATTAAAATTGTACCATCAGCCTACAGTAGAAAGGTGTTCATTGCGCAACATATAACTCAATAAAAAATCATTTTTTAATTCAATATTTAAACAAATTGTAGATTCTTAATAATTACATTTTTTATTTACTTTTTAATCATTTCTGTATGCATTTCATGTATTTCCAGGTCATGGCCGAGGGTGTGTGGCAAATTGTATTCGTCATATTCCTCGCCTACGCTATGTTGCCACTTCACATCTGGGAAGCTGTATGTTTTGGCATCATCCTGCCGTCCGTACACATTGGACTGACGGCATATAAAATGTTCACCGATACATTTCGATATCTGGAATATAATCAGGTCAGTCAGGTGAATGCGAAAGCAGTCGCAGTCACTGTATATTTTGTATACATAAGTGCATTGAATTGAGTTAACTTATGTCGTTTTCCATTGGAATTTTCAGATTTTGCTCTCAGATTTCAGATTTTTCGTACCCAATGAAACATAAAACGAGATTTTTCTTCCTTTGCATCTGTGGTGGTGCGTGTTTTGAAAATCAGCTGTTCTTAAATTGTACTTTGTGTTTATAAGAATCCATTCAATTTATGCTAAAATCCATTGCAGCGGGCAAATGTAATTTTTTCAAATGACAAAGGTGTTGGTGTTAGTGCAAATAGGCTTAAATCTCGCTCAGATATTTCTAGATTCGCAAAATTGCTCTGACTCTCTGACAGTCTTGTCATACCCTCGAATGTTTGTCATAAACGTTTCTCTAAGAAGTAGCTCTTTTCAGTTGGACTTAAGACCAACAATAATAGATAATAGGCGTTTTTCTCGCCTAAAGCCATAAAGCTCGAGCATTATTAGCGCGCTCTGAACTGAGCGTGAGTTAAGTATCCATAGCAAAACATATTGAGAAAAAAGATAACATTATTTGTATTCAATGATATCTTTAGTCTCTAGTACAGTCTTGCACACAACGCTACAATGATAACATATGTAAAAGAGATAATATCGTTTGTATACAATGTTGGAATATTATCTCTTCTTCATTATCAAGCAAGACGATTGTACGCTTGGGTCTCCTTGTAGATAGATAAGAAAAGTATATAAATACGACTGTATGATGAATTTATCAACAGTCTTATTGTAACTACATAGTAGCCTTAAGCTCCTTTTAGAATTAGTAAAAAGTATTTCAATAATAAAGGACATAGTTCCAAATAAATATTGTTTAATTTTAAAAGTAAGAAACAAGTGTTTTAATTGGCGATCCTGCCAGGAGGTTAAATATACTTTTTAACTTCAATCGAGCGGACCTCGGGAACAAGTAGTGAAATCTAGTATAAACAGAACACTCGCGTTACCGGTTACAAGAATTACCTAGCATAGCAGGTACAAATATAGCTTCTTCGTACGAAGCAGCAAAGCAATTCAGTGAAAGTGTATATGTGGAGAAAAAAAAACACACAAATTCGACGACAACAGACACGAGTTCAAAATGGAACAACTCGCAGTATTAATGGCAAGATTAGAAGCTTTAGAAACCAGGAGCAACACAGTAACACAAACCCTAGAGCACACACGCACAGAGAATGCAAGGTTAGCAGCAATAATAACTAACCAAAATCAAATAAACACTAATTTAGAAACAAAACTAAATGAAGTAAAATCTGGATTAGGCATAGTACCAAACATACCTGTGCTAGAGGAAATAAGAACCACATATACAGATGGTAGTGAAATACAGTTAGACGCATTTAAAAGCCTACCTATTTTCAACGGCGATCAATCAAATTATCGGTCGTGGCGCGAAGAAGCATCCAGATTAATGGACAGCATTAAAAACTTCAAAACACACAGTAAGTACGCAGCAGCATTGACTATAGTGAAAAGTAAAATACAGGGTGCAGCCGCGAATGTGTTAACTAATTATAACACAATTTTTAATTTTGAGGCGATACGTAACAGATTAGATTATACGTACTCTAATCAAGAACCTCTATACGTGCTACAAGACATGATGAAAGCCATCACGCAAAAAAGAAGCACACTGTCTGAATACCACGACGAGATAAATAAAAATCTCAATTTAATAATATCAAAAATCACTATGTCAGGTGATCCGCCGAATATAATCGACAGACTAATTAAAAATGCTAACGACGACGCAGTTCGTATATTCATTGATGGTATGAGTGACAACTTTACAAGAGGATCATTATATTCAGCTACAATAAATGATCTAGAACACGCATTCGCAATTGCTCGCAGAATAGAACATGATAATGTGCACAGGCATTTACATCTCACTCAGGATAAGCACCACAAAAATATGCCACATGAACGCAGAAACGAAAGAAGACCAAATTATTCGAGCCAAACAACGAATTATCAACCCCAGAAGCAATACGATAATATGCAGCAACACAATCAAGGACCACAGCCGATGGAGATAAACTCGAGACAAATTGTACATGCACAGCGACAAAATTGGAATCAATACAAACCCGATGTATATAATCCACCAGCGAAACGTGAACACAGCGGGAGTTTCAACACACACAACAGACCGCAACGATCTTATCAGCAGAACTTCAAGCAGCAGAGAGTAAATAACTCCCGACAACAACGCAGAGACGATGTCAGCAGTACATATGCAGAAGCAGATGAAACGGAATGTATGGTAAATAATAACATAAGAATAGATCATTTAAACTAGTAGACGGGTTGCCCTGCTTAAATTTAACTAGTACTATTTCTAAGAAAATTTATAAAATTCTTATTGATACTGGTGCAACCCATAATTACATTAATAGAAAATGCGATTCTAGCAAAAAAATTAAAATTAAACCTATAAAAATAAAAACAATGCATGGTTATTCTATGGTAGATACAAAGAAAGTAGTTAGGATATTAAAGAAAAATATAACATTTTTTGAATTAGAGGATATTCAGTCTTTTGATATGATATTAGGATATGAAGGACTTAAAGTTCTAAACGCGGAAATAAATTTCAGTAATATGACTCTAACTACCATAAGCAGTGTCGAATCTATTCAGAAAATTAATTACATAATTGGGGAAAATAATATTTATAAAGCAGACATAGATAGACTGATGAAGATTAATAACAGCATAGGACCGTTACCCTTTACAGATACTATAGAAGCAAGCATTAGGACGACCAATGATAATCCGGTTTATGTTAAACAATATCCATATCCCATAGCAGATAACGAATTCGTAAACAAAGAAATACAGAAACTCTTACATGACGATATAATAGAAAAAAGCCATAGTCCTTATAACAGTCCCATATGGACAGTACCTAAAAAAGGTTTGGACGAAAAAGGAAAACCAAAACGGCGCATGGTTGTTGATTTCCAAAAACTTAACGCTCACACTGTAACAGACAGATACCCCATTCCGGATGTCAACATGACAATTCAAAATTTAGGTAAAGCCAAGTACTTTACAACATTAGATTTGGAGTCAGGTTTCCACCAAATTAAAATCAAAACAGATGATAAAGAAAAAACAGCTTTTGCTATAAATGGCGCAAAATATCATTTTAAACGAATGCCTTTCGGGCTCAAAAATGCACCAAGCATATTTCAGAGATGCGTGGACGACATTTTGAGAGACTTTGTAGGTAAATTCGTACACGTTTACATTGATGACGTATTGATATATTCTTCATCTGAGGAAGAACATATACAGCACATAAGTCAAGTATTCGACGTACTCAATAAAGCCACATTAAAAATATCTGATGAGAAAAGTAAGTTTTTTCAAGAAGAAGTAGAATACTTAGGTCACATAATCAGACATGGTAGAATCACTACGAACCCTGAGAAAATAGCAGCTATAGAAAATTTTCCAGTCCCACAAACGGTAAAGGATTTGAGAGGATTTTTAGGTCTTACAGGTTACTATCGTAAGTTTATAAAAGGATACGCAAGCATAGCCAAGCCCCTGACATTATATTTACGAGGAGATAACGGTAAAGTAAACAAAAAACAAAGTAAAAATATTAAGTTAAATCTGAATGATTCAGTATTAGAAGCGATTAGAATTTTAAAAAATTATTTGAAAGAACAAGTCGAACTTTTTCAACCGGATTATAGTAAACCATTCGAGCTTACTACTGATGCATCCAACATAGCTATTGGAGCCGTACTAAGTCAGAATAAGCAACCTATACACTTCTTGTCAAGAACACTGAGTAAGACAGAAGAGAACTATAGCACAAACGAGAAAGAGCTATTAGCGATCATATGGTCCTTACAAAAACTCAGAAACTACATATATGGTATAGCAGACTTAACCATATATACCGATCACCAGAGCCTTATATATTCTGTATCAGAAAAAAATCCCAACACAAAGCTGAAACGTTGGAAGGGAATCATTGAAGACTTTGGAGCAAAATTAGTTTATAAACCAGGAAACCTAAATCTTGTAGCTGACGCATTATCACGTCAACGCATAAATACTTCTACCATAGAAACAGCACATTCAGCTGAAAGTTCTTCTAATGATATAATAAAAACTGTGAATCAGCCTTTTAATGCATACACTGCACAGTTCGAACTTATTGAAGATATAACAAATAATATCGAAACACAAATCTATTTTAGTAACAAAATAAGACTCATAATAAAGTTTAAGGACAAAGACTCTTTACTAAGGCAGATGAAAGAAGTTATACAACCCCAAAAGATTGTAGCTTTGCATACGAAATTTGAAAACATATACAAATATGGTGAAAACATAAAAAAAGAATTCCCACTAGTAAGATTTATATTCACACCAAGAAAACTTCAAGACGTGACAAATTTGGAGGAACAACTAAAACTTGTAAGGGTAACTCACGAAAGAGCACACCGAGGGTTACGTAACAATATACAAGAAATCTCAGAGAAATATTACTGGCCCGATCTAAATAAACAAGCAAAGAGTTTCAACAGAAAATGCATAGCATGTCTATTTGGAAAATATGAAAGAAAACCTATCAGAGAACCTCTGAATAATTCAGAAATACCAACACATGTGGGAACACACATTCATATGGACATATACTTCAACGACAAGTATACTTTCCTTGTAACAGTAGATAAGTATTCTAAATATACAATCCTTCGGGAAATCGAAACTCGAAACAGACTGTACGACGTTATGGAAGAGGTCTTATCTAATTATTTCCCAAAATGTGAACGACTCATGACAGATAACGAGAAGGGATTCAAAACAGAAATGGTGAACCAAATGTGTTTGAAATACAACATAACTAAAGTAGAAACTCCAGTATACAGATCGACAGCGAACGGTCAGGTAGAACGTGTAAACGGTACAATAACTGAACTGTCTAGAATATTCACAATTCAGAATAAAACAAGACTTATCGAAGAAATATTTAGAACAGTGCGTGAATTAAATAATTCTATACACTCAGTTACCGGTTTGAAACCTAGAGACATTTTCTTTAATCAAAATAAATATAGCAATAGTGAAATTATAATAAATAAACTAAACTCAGCATCCAAAAAAGTGATCGAACGTCTAAATAAAGGAACTCGACACAGAGAGTATAAAAAAGGAGATAAGATAATGGTAAGAATCACAGGTCTTAGAAAGAAATCTAACGCCAGATACATAACAAGAATAGTAGAAGAAGATAAAGGAGACACTGTAATCTCTAAAGAAGGAATAAAAATTCACAAGGATAACATAAAGAATTATCATTTTTCAGATGACGAAAATATTAATATTCCTAACATTACTAGGAATTGTACAGAGTCAAGAAGGGCAAGGAAACGTTCAAATAACTGAGTTACTAAACAAGAAGTTTATACTTACGCAAACAGATGACGTGTATTTATTCAAAGAACAAACTTATTTGTTACATGCCACCAACCTGACTTCGATATTTCAACCTTACGTAAATATCGTAACTAGTAAATATCAACCTACACAAGAAGAAAAAATTTGGTTAAGTAAAATTAAGAATTTAGCAGACCAATTACAAGAACATACTAGGCATACTAGATCAATTAACTTTTTAGGAACAGCTTTCAAATATGTGTTTGGTAATCCTGACCATTATGACTTAGTTAACATAGAAACGAGTATAAATAATCTCATAGAAAACAATAATAAACAAAAAACTATAAATTCTAGATTTGAACAAATTTTGCAACAATTCGAAGGTCAGAGCCTTAAAGAACATTTAGTAATAGAACAAGTGTACGAACAATTATTATTATTGACCAGAACAATTAATGCAGCAAAAAATAATGAATATTTATCAGAAAGCCTAGACTTAGATGACATTAAAAATATTATTCAACATGAAATAATTCAAGTACCCATAATAAATATACTTGAGTACTCTAAAATATTATTAGCTAGAACTGATGAATTCTTCATCACAATATATAAATATCCAGTTCTAATTAAATCATGTAAATTGTATAAAGTAACACCTTTAAATTCAAAACATGGAAAAATCATTACAGATAAAACAATTGCCTTATGTAACCAAACTTATTTAAGAACAAGAAATTGTCAAAATCATCTAAGTAAAAACATTTGTGAAATTAACTTTGAAGAAGAAAATTGTCTTATTCCACTTTTAAAGAATATAACTTCAAAATGCAACATTAAACAAGAATACGATTACGACTTAGAAATTGAATCCGGTGTTATGTTATTAAGCGGTAAGCATAAGTTAAATAATCAAACAATTAATGGTATAAACTTAGTTACTTATGAAAATACTATAAATCTAGACGATAAAATATACAAAAACATGCATAAGCAAATTAAAGAAGTTATATTAAGAAATCATAATTCAGAGTCTTACATCGACCAAATAATTAAAGAAGATACAATGTACAAATTCGATAACATAGATACTTTAAAAAAACTAATTATTCCTTTTGAAGAAAAACCGATATTATCAACTATATACACAATTGTAACACTGATTGTTATTCTAGCATTTACGTACGTAATGATAAAAACTATACAATGTATAACAGATCGTCAAAAACAAAAAAAGATTGACGCATATAACAAAACTTATGAAAGAGAAATGTTAAAAATAGCGTCGAAAAATCGGGACGATTTCGTTTAACAAGGGGGGGAGTTAAGTATCCATAGCAAAACATATTGAGAAAAAAGATAACATTATTTGTATTCAATGATATCTTTAGTCTCTAGTACAGTCTTGCACACAACGCTACAATGATAACATATGTAAAAGAGATAATATCGTTTGTATACAATGTTGGAATATTATCTCTTCTTCATTATCAAGCAAGACGATTGTACGCTTGGGTCTCCTTGTAGATAGATAAGAAAAGTATATAAATACGACTGTATGA
Organism: Cheilosia urbana; assembly: GCA_946477585.1. Classification (NCBI taxonomy): domain Eukaryota; kingdom Metazoa; phylum Arthropoda; class Insecta; order Diptera; family Syrphidae; genus Cheilosia; species Cheilosia urbana. The sequence goes on along the minus strand of OX297854.1, from coordinate 7,015,746 downwards.
TGAATTTATCAACAGTCTTATTGTAACTACATAGTAGCCTTAAGCTCCTTTTAGAATTAGTAAAAAGTATTTCAATAATAAAGGACATAGTTCCAAATAAATATTGTTTAATTTTAAAAGTAAGAAACAAGTGTTTTAATTCGTGCTCAGATCGTTCTGATGATTTCCTGTTTCCTGTTTTTTTTTTTTCTCTCAAATGTGACTGGAAATGTGTATGTATATGTGTAATCAGCTTTTTACTCAGCCTCATAGAGCGCGCTCTGATCATGCTCTGAACGAAAAAAGAAACACAAATTCAAGCTCTGATGTGCCTGAGCTAAAAAAGAAACACAAACTTTTTGTATAACAGTTCAGGTTATGCTCTGAACTAAAAAAGAAAAACGCCTAATAAGAATAAATGATTTATTTATCTGAAACATATGCCCTCACCAATAAACTTTTCTTTGTGAGCTTCCGATTTAAAATCGAAACTAGAATTTCGTATAAGGCGCTTTGTGTTGACATATGTATTTTGACAGGAGGAAACACAATTATGAAGTTGTTTTTTATGTAATAGTTACAATGGCTTTAAATGTATCAACATCTGAAGTAATATACTTACGTTAATAGTGTTGTAGCCATGGCTGACAATTGAAAGTCAGTAGTGGTCTCACCATTCAACTGTCAGAAAAGCCAATTGCATTTAAAAATATAAAAAATAAGCAAAATTTGAAATGGATTCTCGACAGGCCGCATCACTCCAGCTTTATGTAGAAAAAGTTTTTTTCGAGAATTTCGAGAGTAATTAAAATATTACACGTGACGTCAAATGAACAGTATAAATATATCCATCAATGGCTATGCCTGAAATGTATGCCCTTTACCAAGCGTTGCATTAATTTGAAAATAAAATTTCCATTTAGGCGGGAAATTGTATACCTCACCCTCTACACGAGTGTTCATGTCGACATTTAATCCTATTATTATCTCAAAGAGATAGCTTAACATCGATATATAATTTGGGTGTCCACACCTCTGCCATAAAGAAACTCTGTTTCTGTATGCCACTTTGTGACTTCAATATTTTTCGAGCGGAACAAATCCTTCCGCGTTGAAAATGTCCACTTCATAAGTAGATACGGTCACCACACACCGCACACAGAGATTGCGGCTGGTGTGTCGCACTTAATTTAATTCCCATTCCGTATTATTTTAAATGGGTTCATGGGTATGTCACAATGTCACCAAGGGATGTGACATTCGCCTAGGTCAAATGTATTTTAATCCTTTTATCGTACGCTTTCGGATTTTCAAAACTCAATTAATCCAACAAATTCTCTTGGTTTTCTCTTCTTTCCTTTTTTTTTTTGCGAACAGCTTATAGCCAATATTGTGATGTTCATCGGAGTGAATGTAGCCGGTTTAGTGGTGAATATTATGATGGAACGAGCCCAACGTCGGGCGTTCCTTGATACGAGAAACTGTATAGCCGCCCGCCTCGAGATTCAGGATGAGAATGAAAAACTGGAGAGATTACTGTTGTCTGTTCTACCTCAGCATGTTGCAATGCAAATGAAGAATGATATTCTGTCACCTGTCGCTGGTCAATTTCACCGAATTTATATACAGAAGCATGAGAATGTCAGGTGAGTAAAACTATGTGTAGTGTGGTGCAGTTTACCTTGATGACAGTTTCTGATTTGAAACAGAAATATACATTTTCTCGAATAAGTTAATCAAAATTAATGTTTGCCAAATTTTGCGCTGAAGCATTTAGGCAAAAATTGTCGCGGTCAATTTTACATTTTTTCAGAGATTAAGCGGCAAAAATAGTATTTGTCGTTTCCGTTGAATTTTCGTATATGTCATGTTTAATTTTGTTAACGAGATGACTGCAACAAATGAACTTTTTATCTGAGACGATTACTCCTGCTTAAAGCTGTAAATAGAACGATCGCGGTGTTGTGCGGATTTCCATTTGAATAATTGAATTCAGAAAATTGTTGGTCATATTGGCCGCGTTCCATTTTCTCTCCATTCTGCTACAATCTAACAGGTTGTTTTGCGCTAAATTAAAGAAAAATTCACAATTTGTGCTACAACTCCTGTGCAAATGATAAAATGTCAATTTGTATATGGACGAGTGGTAGCCATATAACGGTCAATGGAAAGGCGTCATTTAGGCAGTGTTCAATGATTTTTAGCAAAAAATGTATGAGAATAAGAATTTCATTTATATCAAGCTATTTTTTTTTTTTTTTTTTTTTTTTTTTTTTTTTTTTTTCAAATATTTTTGAGATTAAAGAAGTTACAGATTTGAATACCTATCACTTTTTTCCACTAGGTAAATTTCTGATTAGATTTTTCGGCTATCAATCCATGAACGTCAATTAGTCCCGCCATCTGTTGATCCATTAAACAAGTTAAAAATTGTCAGAGTGTGTTAAACAAGAGGCTTCACTTATTAGAAATCCGATAGTTGGCACATTATTTAATTCAAATTTCACTATGCAGAGCTAAAAAAAAGCTATCCTCAAAATCAGCAAATGTCAAACCAAGTCAAAGAAAATAAATATTAAATAAATGAAGTATTGGACCTAGACGTTTCTATCAAGCGCAGAATGTGTTCTCAAATACTAAACTCATGAGCTTATGTCGTTTTCCATTGGTTTCACTCAGGGATCCACTCATTCTGTAATCCAATGGAACAAGAAAACTGCTTCTGTTTGAATCCACAAAAGTATTGGTGAAATGCCAAAAAATAATATACGGCCGCTGTCGTCTGACTTGTATAAAAAAATATATAAACAACACTTGTGTGAGTGCTTCATGGATTGTTAATTCAAATCGAGAAACGAAATTCTCTTCTCAGAATCACTAGAAAAGTATTTTTTGTGTCAATACCATTCCAGACGCCATTTTTCTTGGTTCCGGACTCTCCCGAACGCTTCTTTTTAGCCAATGGAAAACGACATTACACTGAGCTTTTTTGTTGAACGCCGTCTTGTCGCACACTTTGACACATGGTTCAACATAACCTTCAACTTGCTTCTAGTTGCTATTTTTACTTTGCCGTTGAGTGGATAGTGCACAACAATAGAGGCAGGCGTCGTTTCAGACTTTTTAGAATACATACCATCCAAAGGAGTTCGCTAATCTGGGAGGCACAATGCACAAATCCCACTAGACAGTCTGAAGGTGTGCCCAATTCAACTGCGGTTCACATGCGAATCTCGCCACTGCACAAAAAACGGTAATTTAATTTCTTTGGAAACATAAAAAAGGGTTTGGTTATCCAGCACCTGTCTTGTGTTAAAAATAAACGTCAAGACAACTGACACTCGACACGTATTAACACCCCAATCGTGTACAGCAAGAAACCGGTAATAAGATTCATTGAAAAGAAAAAAACAAACACTCGCCCTTTCTCTTTGTCAAGTTGCACATTCGTTTGCGTTTCAGAACATTTGACACTCGGCTCACATCCACAAATATGTATTAAGGTTTGTCTGCGAAATATATGTGGCCATTCAGAGTAGGAAAGAATCGATTTTCATTTCTCTTTAGAATTGCTCAAAGTGTTTGTCCTACCCATTCGTAATAAGCTGCTTCGATTGCATCGCAGGTTCATTATCCCACCAGCTAATCGTTATTGACACACAGAAACACACAATTTAGTGTGTCGTATCCTTGACCCAAGTTTCTTTTGTTTTGTTTTATATTCTCCTTTGCAAATTGCTCCAGACCGTATACACAAAGAGGGAGGCAATTGCACAACACATCGTTTGTTGTTCCATTTTTGTCTGTGGAACCGATGCGATGTTATTGGTAAGATGTGCAACTAAACGTTTTTGAATGTTCAAAAGAATGCGCGCTGTCAATTAGAAATGCATTTTGGACAACTCTTTGATCATACTACAGATAGATTATTGGCTTTCGATATTCTCTGACAGTCTGGTAAATAGGAGAAAGAAAATTATTATTTAAAACTTTACTGACGTGATTAGTTTAGGTATATAGTGCAGCATTTTCTGACAGGAATTTTGAAAGCGAGTGCCCGTATTTGGTCCAAATAAAGGTTGATATCAGAGACGACCCCATCTTCGGCCGATTTTCCGTTACTTGCCTACAAGCTATATTTTTATGGGGAGGTTCACGCTAAGTGCGTTAGTATTGTTATATAGATTGACAAAATGTCACGTAACTTCAAAAATTCCTGCTCACGAACACACTCGCACCTTGCGTGTACCACTTCCGCTGTCGGCAAATTTGCTGCCAGCGTTCATAGAATTTTATCCGTTAAATTTGAAATTATTCGTTTCGTGTGGATAGTCCTTTTTTAGGAATAAGTGTAGGTACTTTTGCTTAAAATATTTAAATATAAAATATAAACAATGTAGATTGGTTGAAGGAAAATAAAAACAATTTGTACATTTTGAGCATTTTTTCCTCAGTTTTCAACAAAAAATTTACTCATGAAATCGAAGTTAATGATATTCAAAAGCGGAAAATACAGAACCATGTTTGCCCTAATATATTTCTAGTATATAAAACATCTCATTTAGATAGTTTTATTAATCAAACAAATTATATTAATCGCCTTTTAGAAAAATATGTTAAATAACCAATAGCATTCAATGATGTTGAAATGTCGTATTCCCGAACTCTATCACATTCCCCCGCAGTTAGCAGCGGTTGGCGGCATTGATTTTATATTTTTTGTATGTTTTTGCATGTCACACGGATTCTAAATTGACAGAACACCGATAAGTTAACAAAATAGCTAATTTGAAAAAAAAAACTGAGGGGGCAGCGGCAAGAGGATTGCGAGTTGGGGGTCTCAGTATGGTTTTTCTCTGGTTGAGATGGCTAGCGATGAGTTCTTGACTGAACAATCATTTTTGCTTTTTTTTTTTTATAAACAACTTTATAATTCATAAGCAACATTTTAAGAACAATATTGAGTAAAACATAAGGTCAAAAAAAGCAAAAAACAAAATCCGTTTCGTTTTACGTAGACCCTTAGCAAGCAAAACTTTACCTTAGCAAAAGTTCTTCTTCGCCGCCATTTTTCGAGTACCTACACATTCATTGTACACCACGTCTAAGGCAAAATATTAGCGCAATATCTGCTGAAATGCGATGGATTGAAGGTCGTCAGGCCTCCAGGCTGGCACACACAGCGACATTACATATTCGGGAATCCATTCGAGTCATTCGTTGGAAGACTGATTGTGTCAGAATTTTCTTTTTCGTATACCTCAGACGCTACGTAATCAGTTTAATTAGTTTTTGCCCCAAAAAGCCAATGCAGACGCTAGCAAACTTATTTTTACATCAATAATTTGGGTTAATCATCCGAAGCCGGTTCAACTGCAGTGGGGTCCATAGAGATCTCTGATGAATTAGACAATAAAATGAAGCGTTGGGTGGCGCCAACACAAAAAATGTGTTTATTTAAATTGCTTTTGTTTGTCTTTTACAGTGCTTTTTATTTTACATTTAAAGCAAATTCCTTGGGAAATGGTAAACTATTAGCTTGTCGAATAGACTGGTTGGCAGAAGTTCAAATGCTCACTTGAACAGATCATATACATACGCTGCAGATAAAGTGAAAAGTGTCCCGTGCTGACGTAAAGCGGGAGACTGTGTTCATTTTCTTTTCATTTTTTGTTTCGGAAGGAAAATGAGTTTAAATATGGATTGATGGATTTGCTGTTATTTATCATTTTTATCGTATTTAAATGTGTTTGTTTGGAAATGCGTGCAGTTACTGTGTTTGTTATTTTTGGATACTTCAGTCAACATGAAACTAATTGGGCGTGTGTAGAATTTTGAACTACACATATATATACGTAAATATAGCTGGACTTAGGCTTTCTAAAAATGCAGAATGCCCACGTCAGATTGAATGTTTACTTTTAGTTATTCTATTTATTTCGAGGGTCGATTTTCAATCTCATATTGGCACTGGACTGGTGTATGTTGAAATAATGGGAATCTAGCTTAAGTTAGATTAGCGCTCCGAAAAATATTGATTTGTTTTTTTAAAATTAAATGAATCACATTTTTAGGCATATTTAACTTAATTTTTTTTAAATTTTAAATTAAATTTGAACACTTCATTCAACGTTAGGCTACTTCAGCAATTGACTTTACTAATTGACAGCACTAGCTTCTATTTCTTTCGACTGCTGTGGTTCCACGTTAAGTTTTTTAATGTATCAAACGTTCAAGTATCTAATTTAGTAAGTCTGCCAGCGGACTGACATGATGTTTCTCAGTTTTGATTGTACTAGATTGATCACTTGAACAGTTTTTATTATGTCGTTTTCCATTGGGATTTTCAGATTTTGCTCTCAGATTTCAGATTTTTCGTGCCCAATGGAACATAAAACGAAATTTTTCTACCTTTGCATTTGTGGTGGTGTGTGTTTCAAAAGTCAGTTGTTCTCAAATTGTTATTTGGGTTAATAAAAATCCATTCAATTTATGTTGGTATGTATTGCAGCGGCCAAATTTGTCTCTATTTTTAACAGACTTCTCGTCAAAAACGTAAGTAAACACACTTTAAAGTTTGACAAATGAAAACTGTTTTGGTGTTAGTGCAAATAGGTTTAAATCTCGCTCAGATATCGAGATTCGCAAAATTGCTCTGACTCTTAAAAAAAGTGATTTTTTGCGGCCAATAGAACATGAAATCGGATAGCCAGCTGATTTCGAAAGCAAAAAAAGTGCTCTGCTGAATCTGAAAAAAGTGCTTTTTCTGTCCGAATGGAAAACGACATTAGTTGACGTCTATAGAGGGGTAGCCGACGAATCTAGTCAAAAATTTCATGACTGAGTACTAATGTCGTTTTCCATTGTGACCACCAGAAATCTTTTTCAGGTCTCAGATTTTTCGCTGCCCATGGAACATGCAACGAAATTGATCTGCTTTTGTAAATGGATTTGTGCGTTACTTGACAACAATATCAGCTGTTCAAATTGTTCAAAAATGTTTTCCCCTGTTGTAGATTCAAATGAAGTATTATTTGTGATTTGTAGTCTTCAGATGACGAGGGAGACAATTAAGATAATAATTCCTTCAAAATTATATCCAGGGCTATTTATGGATTTTGTTATTTTGATTTTCATGAATTTTTGTCATGAGAGCAAACTTCTTAAACTGACGTAAAACCGCTGTGAAAATTATATTGGTATGTGTAAATCTGAAAAAAATATCTAAACCTTCAAAAAGTGATCCGAATCGAAAAAAGATTTTTATTTAGATGAAAGAAAAAAAGCTTGATTTTTGGTCCCAATGGAAAACGACATAAGTTGAAAGTTCACATATGTGACTGACGTTATAAAAGTGACGTAACCGACCAATCTACTCTTTGCGTTCAAGGCCCATCAGTCCAGACCAATCTAGACACCTAGGTTTTTGAACGTGCCCAATATGTACGGACAAATTGAACTGGCATTTAGATTTTGAGGTTAAGTTCGAGGGAGTTTTCTCTTCGCTGGTTTGGGAACTCGTTCTAATGTTTTTGGATTGTAAATGAACTGTGCCTATTGGCGGAAAAGCGTTTGGAATTCAAAATGTCGCTATTTAAACTCAAACTTAATGACATATCCTACTCTTAGAATAGCAAAATGTTGGTTTCTGTTAAATATAATAATAAATATACACCAAAAGTAGTTTTTCCGATTCATTCTCGCATGATAAGGACTTTAACCTCATTAAAATATTGACTCTTAACTCTATTTTGTACTTGCAGCATTCTGTTTGCGGACATTGTTGGTTTTACTGTTTTAGCCTCACAGTGTAGCGCCCAGGAATTAGTAAGACTGCTCAATGAATTGTTTGGACGTTTCGATCAATTAGCTCACGTAAGTATCAAAAAGGGAGTTCTTGACTTAATTATCCACTAAATCGATCCGCATTTACACAGGATAACCACTGTTTGAGAATAAAAATCCTGGGAGACTGTTACTACTGTGTCTCGGGCCTGCCAGAGCCCCGCAAAGATCACGCAAAATGCACCGTCGAAATGGGTCTTGATATGATTGACGCCATAGCGTAAGCTTACAAATTTGTCTACCATCTTAAATACTTTTTACTGATAAAAAACAAAAATAAAAAAAAACTTTCCATCTAGAACTGTTGTCGAGGCAACAGATGTCGTACTAAATATGCGAGTTGGAATCCACACGGGCCGCGTACTCTGTGGAGTTCTCGGCCTCAGAAAGTGGCAGTTCGACGTATGGTCCAACGATGTCACTCTTGCAAACCACATGGAGTCTGGCGGTGAGCCAGGACGAGTTCATGTAACCAGGGCCACCCTAGACTCACTCTCCGGTGAATACGAAGTCGAGGCCGGACATGGAGATCAGCGATCATCATACCTGAGAGATCAGAATGTCGATACGTACTTTATTGTGCCACCACCATACCGAAGAAAGGTAATACCGACCAGCATTCCAGCTTCGAATTTCAGTAGCCTTGCAGTTTCTGTCGAGTTCTGTATAATTTTCCTACTATACAAATTTGTTCGACTAGTTTCCGTTTAGTTTTCTCTTTAAACTCTTCTCTCGCTTGACTCTCATCTCATGAATTTTTTTCATTTTTTTTCCAATTTACTTTCAGCCATTAATGCTTAACACTTTAGGTGTCCGCTCTGCACTTGTTAGTCGTCGTAAGCTTTCATTTCGCAATGTATCAAATGTTGTAATGCAACTTTTGCACACGATCAAATTCTCGGAACCGGTACCGTTTTCGAATATCGCCACCGGGTCGTTTCCATCATCGGCTGGAAGTACTGCCGGCACCAATGCTGGCGACAAAAGCAACCGAAAGGTAATTCCAATACTAATTCACATGTACTCTTTGTAAATAACTTGAAATCTGGATAAAAGTACCTAGTAGAATAAAACGTATCTTAAGGAAGGGATTTGAATTTAAATTAAATCTTGTAGATGCTAAGCGAACAACTTAACTCCAGTTATGACTCAAACAAATTGATCATGATTAGTAAATAACTCTTCTGCATGCGCATTTTGTTCTGTAAATAATTTTAAACAATCGGGAAATATAAAAAACAAAAAGAAAGCAAACAAAGAAGTAAAAACAAAAAAATTAATGTATATTTTCTTTTTGTAAATTTATTTTTCTTTTTTTTGTTTTTTTATTTCCAGGATGCGGTAAGTTTAGTTTATAGAAAGAGTAATGTGTGTGTTGGCAAACATTATAAACTAAATAAAAATAAAAAACCGAAATTAAAATGTTTGTTAATGTCGATGTTTTTTTTTTTTTTTTTGCTTTAGAAATGATTTTTTTTTTAAAGGGTTATTTGTTTTTCAATGGTTACAGTATATGTAGTATTTGAGTATTCTGTTTAAACAAGGCGATTAGTTGAAGTAATTAACAAATGTGTAAATTGGCTGGCTTTTTTATGTGCGTAATTCGTTAATGATGGGGAATTTTAAATGTTTTTTTTTTTTTGGTAACATGTTGGTTGGGGAATTTCTTTCTTTAAACAAGTGGAAACGATAATTATTATAATACACAGTACACGAGACTTATTTAAATTATTACATTGGGTTTTATAACTATGCATCGACATTTTCCTTGACAGAAAAAAAAAAAAAAGCAGAGCCTTGGAGAACACCTTTAACCCAAATAAAAAAATAGCTGGAGTTGCGTGGGTTCGTGTACCCTAGGACTAACGTTTCACAATTTCAGGCTTTATTTCAGTTTTTATTTTTGAGACGCACCTGCAATGTTATGCCGAGTCCGAACGGCTAATTGAGAAGGGGTTTCATGACAGGATGTTTGTCAGACGTTCACGAGTGGTTGTGTATTGGAAAAAACCTTAAGATGTAATATATTTTTCGGAAGATCGAACCTAAGATCCCCTCGCTCAGTTGTCCAGCACACTAACCACTAAGCCAGCTGCGCTGTTGTGCTTCCAACCGTCTTTTTTTTTTTCATTTTAATGAATGATCTCCTATCTGGTAAATTCTCATACACTTTTTTCTTCGCTAATGAGAGCACCCTCAGCTTTGTATATTTATTCCTCAATGTACTGTACATCCCTGCTTTTATTACAATTCAGATCTTATTAAATAAGGCGTTTTGTATTATGCCAGCGTGATCCGTACAGATCATTGATTTTCAAAAGAACGCCTATAATCTCCTATGTGTTTCTTGCCAAGATCTTACTGGACTACCAAATTCCTGTCTTTAGGAAAGGAAGTAGTGGCTTACAAGTGCACATCTTCAATTGATTTCGAATGCGATGCCAAAACATGACAGACTGTGACAGCGCAGAGTGTTCTGCCAATGAAGTCAATGGGGAAGTTCAACAATCTAGTTTAGTAAGTCTGACAGCTGGCTGACTTGATGTGTTTCAGTAGGTCTGTTCCCTAACGATAATGCATTCGAACACATTAGCCAAATTTAGTCAAACTTCGTTCCCTTACGCAAAAGTTGGGCAGAAGACAGCCAAGGAGAGAGAGCAAAACATTTCCCCTCCATAAAAAAACCTGCAAATATTAGCCCAAGAAATTTCTCTGGGCTAGTTGGTTATTGCTGACAAATGGTTGTCAAATCGTTCAAATGCTAATTTCAAACTGACTTTTTATTTGATTTTTTGTGCTTGTATCACATTAAATTAGATGTAAGAAACAAAAGAATAGAACTTTTTAATTTCTTAATTATAATACAATACAAATCTTGGTTTTAAACAAAAATTTCTGTTTTGTTCTACCGATATTCGAATATTTCCGCGTTGGAAAAATTCACATTTTTCAAATTTGTGGTTCAACGCGTTCCTCTTCTTTTTGGTTATATTTCATTTCGGTGAGCGAATTCTCTCGCAATGAGAGAAATGTGAGTTTTTGCCAAAATTGAACCAGAAAGTAAGGGAACAGACCTAGTTTTGAATGCCCTATATTGGTTAAGGAAAGTTTTTTTTATTTGACGTTTAGGGATGGGTAACCGACAAATCTACATCTAGCGACACATCGAATAACAAATGAGATATCAAACTCGGTGAAACCATTTCCTCGTAGACCATGGACAGTTCCGTTTGCAGAAGTACCTGCCCGACAGTAAAAACCTCAGGTATTCTACTGTCCCTCACACAATTTCTGTAAGTCACCGCAGCAAAACAGCGAAGGAATATAATTTCAGCAGCTTGTACACATTAGCGACCCATACTTCTCTCCGACAAAATTCGGGTAATCTTCGATTTTCATAAGTCAAACTGACCAACTGTGACTCTGCTTTGACACACTGTTTTTTGCTTTTTTGCAACCATTGTTCCTTTCTCTTTCTTCGATTATGTGCCTCTCGTGCAAGACGTCAGAGAAATGTATGACATTAGAAGGGTAGGCCACCTCTCCCCTTTTGGTAATTGATTACGGGAAGCTCGCCGTGAGAAATATACAAGGCGTTTCGTATAGAAAACAGTATTGAAAAAAGGTTACAACACACTTAAAAGTGTGTTTAATGTATGGACTGTACTTTCAATAACGTTATAACTATGCATCCATTTAACTTCGGACATCAGGTTCTTTACGTGCTCCAAGATTTTTTTTTTTTTTTTTTTTAATGTGTAAACATCTAAGCGCGCGTTGTTGGAATCTGGTGGAGTAATTCCACACATTTAACTTGCGGGGACGGAAATGCGTCACTGTGTTTTATCATTGCATACATTTTATCATTACATACGTTTTTATCATTGCATACATTTATGAGCTGGGGCATTTTAATTTCAGCTTTTTGTTGATGTGAAATAAAGCATGTTTTTCATATATGATGGTCTCACATTTCTTCCCTGTGACGGACATCTCGAGGAAATTCGGTGCCAAATCTTTCGTGAATTACCAGGCACGCAGAAATCACAGCTGTACAACAACTAACAAAAATGTCGTAGAATGTCATTTACTGTATAACAGTTGATGTCATTTAACTTGCGGGGATGGATTGCATACATTTATGAGCTGGGGCATATTAATTTCATTATATATCAAGAATACGGTTATTACAATTCCCTCTTTTCTCAATGACGTGTATCAAGCCACACAAATACCGCACGCACGGTGTTTACACATATTTCGGGACTGTTGGATACAGTCGCACCAATTTTGTTTTTTTATTATTTTCTCTCACTTATTTCAAGATCCATGACATCTCCTCCGAAATAATCAGCCCGTTGGGAAATATTTTCGTGTATAAAGTGTAACAAACGTTTCCATTTGTTTTCTTGGCCAACATTTCAAAATAATCAACAACAAACAAAAAAATTAATCGCTTTAAATTGTATCTATTTCTTTTGTGTTTGCTCATAGTAAATTCGCTTTCTTCTTTTTTGTTTCGTTTAATTTTGTGGTTTTACTTGATTTGTGTTGAAGAAATGACATAAATATAGTATTATAAAGAATAAAAAAATTACATACAACAAAATAAATGGTAAATAAAGTTGGAATATTTGAAAATTGATTCATTTTCTTTTTCAAATTTATAATTTGAATACTTATAGGTTATGCGGCTGCAAAGAATTTTACACGCACCGACAACACCCGGTGGCAGTGTTACTGTTGCAGTAGGACCTTCAAGCACATTAAATAAAAATAGCCAAACTAAAGTGAGGGAATATGTTTATTGTTTTGTTTTGTTTTGTTTTTTTTTTAATTTTATTTCTTTTACTTTATTTAATGATTATGTTAAGTTTTCAGTTTTCGATTTAATTTTCCTTAATAAAAAGTTTGGACACTTTCTCTTTTGGTTCATTTTCATTTTCATTTTGGTTTTTGCAAATTCTAATAGACAATCCTATTGTTAAATGTCATTTTTCATATTCAAATATCTTGATATATTCATTCGAAAAGTCGTTTTACTCTTCATATAATTCCATACCTACTACTACTTCTACTACTACTAATGTGTTGTGCTTTTCAAGCAGGGAAATATAATTCAAGAGTGTGTTGTGTATACGAACATTTACATTGTTTTTGGGTCTGTTTTCTTTTTCTTTGTGAATCATTTGGACACGAAAAGTTATCATTCATCTCTTTGTCAAAATTCTGCAAACAAACAAAAATTAATTAATCTTAATATGGCGGCGTAAATGTGTATTGGGAAACATCTTTGAACATTTTTTTGTTTCTTTTTTTAATTGTAGTATGATTGGTTCCGCAACTAATTTGCATGAGTGTTGTGTTTTTAATATTAGGAAAAAGTTGCATGTCATCGTGAATTGTTGTGTTTTGCGTAGAACAATTGATAAATAAAACTACCTACCATTAATGATATTTGCATAAACATTCCAAACGTCAATCGAGAGTTTTCTACTTATCCGGCGGAAGTTGAAATATTCTACTCCAAAAGCAAACATAGCTAATTTGCATTCGTCTCCTTTTTCTATTTATGCTTAATAGGTGTGTTTGTTTTTGGAAAGTTTATAGCGCCATCTGATAGGTTCTTGAACAAAGATCACAAATGATAATATTATGCGATGAGTATTTACTTAGTTCAACTATTGAAGGAAAGCATATGACGGTAGAATAAGTGTACATTAAAATTGTACTAAACCTAAACTGGAAATATTCTATTATAGGCCTGTTTTTTTAACTTCGATCTCAGTAAAGCAAAATAAAGTCGGATTTTCACCATGCAATTACAACAACTACTGTGATTCCTCGAAGTGTCAAGTAGAACGTAGTTGTTGTAATTGCGTGCTGAAAACCCTACTTTACCTTGCTTTGCTGAGATCGAAGCTCAAAAAAACATGCCTTATATAGAATTGAATTGGGTAACAGATGACAGATACGAAAAATAATAGGTTTGTTCCTTTACTTTTGTAAAGAGACACTTACGAAAAAGTCAGGGGACGCTTTTTTAATAATCTATGAAAAGTGACAGATAATTCATAAATTGCAGTGGTAAAAAAGTATTTTTAATGTTTGATAATCGTAAAAACATTGAAGATTAATTAATTTGTACGATGAATGCGAGTGTGTTAAAGAGTTTGTAGTGACTGAAATACAAACATCCGGGAAGAGAAATCAAGCGTCTGTCTCTTCATAAAAAATTACAACAAATTTTAAATCATTTGTCGATTACCAGGTTTCTGAAATCGTTTCCATTTCGTAGTACCAGACATTTTATGAGTAAAACAAGTTCCCAGTGGAGTGGTAATAAATTGCTATCTCGAAGGATTGAGTAAAAATTTATAAGAAATAATAAAAAATCGTAAATCGTGTGATGATCAAATTCTAATGAGAGTTCGTTCTCTTGAATCAAAATCAACGAAATTGTAAATAGACAACGCCGCCATTAGCTTTTACAAATTTCCTGCAAATTATAAATTATTTCAACTGAGACAAAACATTAAAATAGTGCTGCAATTTGTTAAATTATAAAACAACAAAAACAAAAATTTACTACCTTAAAATGTCTTGCTGCGAAAATATTACTTAGGATGGTGCTGACATATAACACTTGTTGAAATTCAGCTGTCCCACAAGTACTTATTTTAAACCTCAGATAGCAAGGATAATAGTAGCGCTTTCTCTGGCGTATACGTAACGTTTTTTCGCAGCCTTGTGGAAGCAAGCCACGTTTGTCTCAGACTTTCTGATGATAATCTGAGTAATATATCCATAAGTAATTGGAAATCTCACGACAACGTCATGATCATAACTACAACTTGAATTGTAAACACTTTTCCATCTTGACGCAATATGAAAAGCAAAATTAATTGTTTATCTTAGAAACGTAATATTTGTACATTCATATCATCACAAACCAAACAGTTTTTTTTTAACAAATAGGAAAATAACAGTAAAACTCAGTTTTGAAGTATTGATTTATGGAAATTATTTATGCATGGCACTCCCTAACGTTATGGAGTATTGTGGACTGTTTTCTAGCGCAGTACTTGAACGTTTGTGTTTTGATAAAGCATGACCACGTTTGGTTTTATTGTTTTCACATTAGCGTGGACTTGAACTATTACTTATATCATCTTCTTACGAACAACATCTAAATAGAAACACATTTAACTTCGAAAACAATCTAATCCTTTCAAGTTTTTCCATTCACAATTCCAATTCATTTCAGACAAAAGTAACGGATCGATTCAAATGTCCGTTCCGTAAACGTCATTCGGGAGTCCATCATCAGCCGACTAATCGTGTTAACCGATTTCTATCGCAGGCAATCAATGCTCGATCTGTGGATCGAGAAAAGTCAATACTCGTTGACAGATTTACATTGCGTTTTCGCGAAAGCGATAAGGAACGTGAATATCACAAAGATTTCGATTTAGGATTCACAACTGCTATGGGATGCAGTCTGCTGTTGTTGATTTTGGGAGCAGCGCTACAAGTAACCGCCTTACCAAGAACGCTAATACTGTTGTTGCTGTTTTTGACGGCGTTCATATGGGTCAGTGCGATTTTAATGCTGCTGTTAGCTGTTCGACTCAAGTGGATTGCATGGGATTTATCGGAGAGTTTTACACTGCGGCTGGCAATAACTATATTCACTATTGTGTTGATCTATTCTGTGGGACAGGTTAATGTGGTAAGATGAGAGCGGTTTGAAAGAACGATTTAATTGTAATAAATTTACTTTGGTTTTTAGTTTACTTGCGTTTCGGATCACCCGTGTTCGAGTAATGTGACAACGACACTGCCCACCCTGGAGGAGGATATGCTTATGTTGGCACATCAAAGTGCCGCACACAGAAAGTGTTCTCTGCCGCAATATGTATCGCTATCAGCTGCGTTTGCCTTCCTCTCCGTCTCTGTGTTCTTGAGGTAGGTCTTTGTGGCGAATCCCTCATTGTTGACCTAAATTTTAAGTGTAATTTGAAAGTGTTCTGTATTGACTAGTTACTCTTTCCATGTAAGCCATATTCGTATTGCTCTTTGGGATATTTGTCCTAATTTTTATAATTTGTGGATTTCTATATCTGAGTATACAGGCGTTCTCGTCATAAATAATGACAACTGAGCGAAAAGTGACAGACGTTTAAATTGGCCCATTCAAAAACCTAGTTATCTTCAGTGGACTAGATTGGTCTGGACTAGGTGCACCCTGAACTCTATGTTTATGTAACTTATTTACATGTTCAAAATAAGTTCAAAACACAAGAATTGTGTATGCCATCATTTAAAGTGTCACTTCTTGTGAAGTTTTCATTTTGTCTTTAGGCCCCAGTTAGAGCAATCATTTAAAAACATCATTGGAACAAATTAGTGGAATAATGGTTTAATTTTGTTGACAAGTCAGTTATAGCAATCATTGAAAAGTTGCTGTCAGTGAAACATAACAGAGAAAACTCCAAAAATCGGAAGTCAAGTAAAACTGTTTAATAATCGGAATTATGGGATTGCATACAAGAAATAAAATGAAATAAAATGTTATTATTATTATTGAAAATGTTCAGTTTAATAAAAAAAAAAGAAAAAGTTACAATACAAAAGAACAACTTGCAATAAACAATTCCAGTGCCTTGATTTTGTGCGGTTTTTGTCGCAATTGCGGTTGCGGAAAGGGTTCACGTATAGGCGGATTCTATAAATGTGTGCGTGATGTCGAGAACTGACAGCTTCCAATATTTCCTGTTCTATTGTAGCCTTGTTCCTGAAAATTCCAGGCGCGCTTTCCCATACGCAACCTATTTAGGTTGCGAGAAGGATGTCGGATGAGAACAACTGACAACAGCGTGACCGTTGTGCGACAATTTGGTACTTTTTCCGAGGACCCTGATACAATTTGTTACTAATTTGTTCCTTCTTGTTAGATGGAAAAAAAACACTGTGATTAAAAAAAAAAAAAAATGTTTAAAATATAACGCGGTTCCCTATCACAACCATATTTTCGGTTAAACGGTTAAAACGAGTCAATACTTGTTAAATATTGTAAGAAAATTCCAAATTTTTTCTTGCATTTTTTTCTGTGTAACTTTTCAAAACTAAATTGAACGAGATCTTAAAATGTGGATATAAATATGAGTTGATATATTTACAGCCACTGTTTCATTACTTATTGAGGTTTTAAGGTTTTCATTTTAAAATTTGTCATTCGAAAACGAATTGCATCTATTTTTTGAACTATGTATCTTTAAAAAATCTATAATTTGTTTTTTTTTTTTTTTGTTTAAGTTTTTTTTTATATATGAAAATTTCTATGAAAATGATCTTCTTTTTTTTTAACTTATATATAACCTTTCTCTAACACCCAGGGCGATGAAACAATAAAGGGCAATATTACTAAGGTCCAAATGCCATACGTAAAACGAAGCAGTACCAATTTTCTTTTGTTTTTTTTGACCACCGAAACTGGATGGTTGACCTCAATCTTGATCTTAAAATGATGCTTATGAATTATAAAGTTATTTTATCAAAAAAATAAGTAAATTATCTTTCAATGTTATAGAAAAAAGAAATTATTAATTTTCCTGTGATCGGAAAACGTTTTTCGTACGGAAAAATTTATATATTCTTATTTTAGAAAAACGAATTTGATAAACTAATTTTATAATTCATAAGCAACATTTTAAGACCAAGATTGATGTCAACTATCAATTTTAAGTGGTCAAAAAAAGCAAAAGAAAATTTGTACGGCTCGCTGTTTGACGTATGACTATAACTGGGGCCTAAAGCTACTCTGCAAATTTAGAATTTTCGCACGATATTTAACTAGTATAGGCTCACTTGACGTTATAATAGTATTGTGATATGCAACCGCGTTACATTTTAAACATATTTATTTGGAAATCGCAGTTGTTTAAAGAATTTGCGAAGTTCCTTTTTCAACTAAAAAAAGGGAAAAAGTACTAAGCAATTGTATTAGATTTATTTAGCTAATGCCCGAGATAAACATGACTTTCTCACCATTTACATCCCCACAGGCCACAGTTACCCGGGGACTCCACAGGAGATAATAATTTCTCTCATAATGCTCATCATGAGATGAAATATCGTGTGGAGTCACTCTATTTCATCTCATGATTGGATGTCTGCGATCGCTCTCTGCGATTATTTCTTGCGATGGATGCCTGGTATGAATTTGACATATGGTTGTTTTTTCGTTATTTTTGGTCTGGAAATGTCATTTTTACACCTACAAACTCTTTTTCTGCTGCGAACGAAATGAAATTTCATGGCATGATTGGCCCAGCACAGATATGAGAAAATTGTATGAGATGGATGTCAGGCATTTAGTCGAAGAGATTTATCTCCAGTGGATTCGGCGTGTTAGCGATATTCTGGAAACTATATTTGTTTATTGGTAAAGCGATTGGAAAGGAATCTTTGCGTAAACTGCCAGATTAAAGTTGATTATTGGTAAGGCCAAATGGAGATAATAATTCCTTCAAAATTATATCCATGGCTATTTATCTATTTCGTTATTTTCGTTTTCATGAAACTCTGCGCATTTGTTTTCAAAGCAAACTTCTTAAATTGACTTAAAAAAGCTGTGCAAAGTATATTGTGTGTAATGTTGTCGGAAAATTAAAGGGATGCCCAACACTAAATCGCCGTCTGACTGAAATGGACAGCATTACCTGACACGCAAATAAACGTGACACGTATTTTGGTCGGCCATCTTATTTACGTGTTAGGAATTACAGGAAAGCTCTGCATGTCTATATTTTTACAGCGATGGTTAACGAAATTCCGCGTTCCTATAAAACAAAATGGCTTCCGAAAGTCATGAACGTATATATATTTAATTATTTCGTATAAATAATTGATGAATTGTTGGTTTCATTTACTGAAACTAATTAAAACTCTCATTTCACATGTTTTAAATCGGAAATATAAATGTTTTCATGTGATTGAAGAAATGTTGGTCGCCGGAACTTGTGTTAATTTCCGCTTTACGTATCTATAATTATAGGTTTGTTTGACGTGGGCCCTAGTGCGCACTAGGGGGCACTGGGTTAACCCTAAAGTGTTCGATATAGCACTGAACTCACCCTGGTACTAAAAACCTGTATTCGACATGACTTCTATGGCGCCCTAGTTGTGCCCTGAACTGACCCCAGTTAATTAGTCGGGCAAAAACTCAGTGCTGAGTTTCGCTGTCATTTCGGTTGCTGTCATTCAATTGTTGTGATATCGTGATAAAGATAGATAACTACAATAAATTTGATATTCAAAAGTGAATTGTTTGAAAAGAACCACGTTTATGAAGTAAAATTGTATATTATAGGAAAATGGAATGGAAAAAAGCTGGAATCAGAGTTAAATAAATTTTCAAACTCATCATCTATATTCCAAATACTTTTATTAACTATTTGAATTATGGAAATGGCAAGATCAGAACTAAGTGCACTCATTTTTAGCAATAAACCGAAAAAATGTTATCTTCTTCATACTTGGTGCACTAAAAATAAAAATATTTTTCAATTTCAAAAACTGAGAAACTTCAGTGCAACATATTTTGTGTTCGATATAGTAGCCGAATATTCAGGGCTGTGTAGGGTTTTTGGCAGACATGATAATCAGCTGACACTTTTCAGTGCGCACTAGTGGGCACTAGTGCTAGCCACGTCAAACAAACCTAATTTCAATCAGTGAAATAAAAAAAGTGGATTTAAAGAAAAGTTTTAATGAGAATTAAGTTGTTTTTTTCGTAAAAAAAAAATCCACAATTGATTAGCTTTATTTTGATACCAAGTAAAGCCAATATTGTTTGATTAATCGTCTTAAAATCGTAAATCAAAATTTTCAATGATACATTTCAATGAAAGCTATAACTGGGGCCTAAACAGTTGATGTTCATTGTGGATCAAGCCGTAGAATTCCCCGAGCTTTTTCAATTTAACAACTCGCACTGAGATGTCTTCCAAGTAAACCTATACATTTTCTTTGCAGACTGCCCATCATCTTCAAATCGCTGCTCATCATTGCCATGGGCACAATTTACGCGCTGTTTATCGAGCTTTCACATATCAATATCTTCGAGTGCTATGATAATCGAGTCAAGTAAGTATTTTGTTTTTTTCTTCTTACACTCTATATGTATGTGATAATAGCAATGTCACACCCTCTTGACACTGAAAACGTATGTAGTTGCTAACACTTTCACCCCTGTTTTGCTTTTGTTTTGTCTTCTTCTTATTTTTATGCCACAATTATACCGTCCTTGCCACCGATGTGGAAAATGATGACACCCTTACCGTGTGCAGCGCATCAATTCCGCTCCATTTGATATCATTAGCAAGGATTGTCATCTTCATGATCGCAATTTTAGTTCATGGCCGATTGGTGGAGTGGACAGCCCGTTTGGATTTCCTCTGGCAGTTGCAAGCATCACAGGAGAAAAAGGAAATGGACGTGTTACAGGAGTCAAACAAGAGAATTTTACACAATTTGCTGCCAGCTCATGTGGCTGCACATTTTCTTGATGCTCAATTCCGGAGTAATATGGTGAATAGAGAAGTAGTTAATTGTGTGCTGCATATTTATATATAACAACGAGATATGTAGTTTTGTGCCTGTGTGATTTGTTGTGATGTTTATTATTTTATTTTGCGTATTATTATTCTTCTAATGTAAATTACGTTTCAAAATTTGCTTATGTTGATGGAATAAGGATTATTTAAAAAAAAACAAAAACATGCATCAGAATTTGTGCTGTCAAGAGGAGGTTCAATGTCTCTCTCAAGTTTCTTTGTCAAATTTTTCTGGGAGGTACTCACTTTTTATCTACGCAAAATTATATAAAATAAATAAATAAAATAAATAATTACTCAAATAAATCACCCCTATCGAGGTATCCGTTCGGAACGGAATTTTCTCCGATATGTACGAAATCGGAGAAATTCCATTCGAGGTATCCGTTCCGATACAACTTTCGGAAAAATTCTCCGATGGCATATAGCGCACCTTGTCGCATTGCGTGGAACCGCGTTATACCACTTATTTTTGACAGCCAAACGGCAATTTTTTCCGAAGCTCTCCGACAACGAATTGCTGCGGAATATTTTCATGTGAAATAAACGCGTTTATATGCTTCATTTATTTTGTTCCGAAACGGATACTTCGAACGCAATTTGAGTTCCGATCGGATCTCACTTTTGTATCGGAATTTTCTCCGAACGGATACCTGATAGGGGTGAATAACTTAAACTGACAGCAGTTATAAAGAAAAAACGATCCATGAATTGAGCTAAGTCATCATTATCATTTCGCAGTCGAAACTATTTTTTATTGCACACTTTTATAATTGAGCCATGGTCCATTAAAACAAATTGCAAATTTAAGCAATTGCTGGCTCTGACTGGTTATATGTCAGTTTATTATCAAGCTTAATTTATGTATTTCATACAAGTCAGCTGACAACAACCGTAGATTATTTGTTGGCATTTCAACAATCAGAAGCAGTTTCTTGTTCCATTGGGTTACAGAATGATTGGATCCCCGAGGGAAACCAAAGGAAAACGACATTATTATGTCAAAATGACAGCTATGCTTGTGGCCAAAAGTAGCAAAGCATTTATGGTGAAGATTCATCTGATTTCATTTTCCATTGGGACAAAAAAATCACTTTTTTCAGTGGAGACGTTCAAGTATCCAGTGTAGTAAGTCTGACAATTGTCTGACTAGAGAGAACCTTGCGCTACCCCACTTAGGTCCCTGTCTACCCATAGTAATGCCCTTGTTGGGGTCGACCGTTGGTGTTGCATCGGTGTTCTAATGTCGTTTTCCATTGGGACAGAAAAAGCACTTTTTTTGAGAATCTCGATATCCGAGCGAGATTCACATCTATTTGCACTAACACCAAAACATTTGTCATTTGTCAAACTTTAAAGTGTGTTTACTTACGTCTTTGGACGAAAAGTCTATGAAAAATAGAGAACAAATTACATTTGGCCGCTGCAAAAGATATTAGCATAAGTTGAATGCATTTTTATAAACACAAATTACAATTTGAGAACAGCTGACTTTGTAATCACATGCAAAGGAAGAAAAATCTCGTTTTATGTTCCATTGGGCACGAAAAATCTGAAATCTGAGAGCAAAATCTGAAAATCCCAATGGTAAACGACATAAAACACCTAAACGCCTAAATGTGGTTGGGGGAACTTCCAAATTGACAACGCTGACATCGAAGACGCTTTCTTCTATTTAGTTTGGCAGCACTGAATACGTCAACAAACGTCAATATTAGGCGTTTTTATTTTTTAGTTCAGAGCACTACCTGAACTGTTATACAAAAAGTTTGTGTTTCTTTTTCAGCTCAGACACATCAGAACCCGATTTTCCTTCAGAGCATGATCAGAGCGCGCTCTATGAGCTCAGAATAAATTGACTGAGCAGGCTAAGTAAAAAGTTGATTACACATATACATTCACACTTCCAGTCACATTTGACTGAAGAAAAAACAACAGAAAAACATCAGAAAGATCTGAGCACGCTCGGTTCAGAGCGCGCTCATATAGCTCGAGCTCAGTTCAGTGCTCAGCTCTGAACTAAAAAAGAAAAACGCCTTTTGCGTTCGGCATACAGAACATCGTGTACTATTTCATAGTATTACAGTCCAATACGCTTATCTAGAGTCAGTTTTCGTAGAATTTTTTTAATCTAATTACATTTATTTTGAAACCTATTCAGCAATCATTGCTTAGACGACAAACGCGCCTGGAATATCCTATCTTCCTGCTTATAGATTCTACCTTCCATAAAAAAGCATCACGTATTTGTCCAAGCTTTGGAATTCCCCTAAGTTAAAATAAAGAAAAAAAAAAGGTTGGACAAACAGAGTTTATTACAATGATCAACACACAACCTCAAAACAATGATCCTTATTACCATTCTTCTAATTTTAATTTTGCTTTAGTTTTGGTGTGCTTGATTATTTTTGCACTTCTCTTATAGAACTGTATAAAAGAAATATATGTATATATATATGTATTTTTAAATAAGCTTAGTAAACTGCAACGTGTATGTGAACATCAACACAATAGTGGATCAGTTGTACAAATCACGGCACTGGCAGCACCGACAGCAATATCGACATAAAACTTTTTTTTAAACTAGAAATCTAATCCAGCTTTACCAAGTCAAACACAACAACAGCAACTGTATAACGACAACTTGAACTATCATTTCACTTTTTTTAATCACTCGTTCTCTCTCTCTCTCTCTTCACCTCTATCTCTACTGATCTACTTCTATTTATTGTGTCCTGTATACGAGTGCGTGTCTCCTTCTCTTCACTTCAGTGGCTTGCCCGTGTAAAAAAAGTGACAAAATACACGTATTTGAGATTGTTCTGTGTTCCAAATCCTATAACCCCCAAGCGAAGTTAATCATTTTAGAAGTCTGGTTTTGCTAATTTTTCTAGGGTAACCCCGGACAGGAATTATACCATCAAAGTTATACCAAAGTTGGTGTCATGTTTGCGTCTGTGCCAAATTTCCATGAATTCTATACTGAGCTAGATGGATCCGATCAGGGACTGGAATGTCTTAGGCTTTTGAATGAGATTATAGCGGATTTTGATGAGGTATTTATTTGTATTTCTGTCAGAAGTAACCAATTACTGATGAATTGATTTATTGGCAGCTGCTGAAGGAGGACCGATTTCAAGGTATCGACAAGATCAAGACAGTTGGCAGCACTTATATGGCAGCTGTTGGTTTATTGCCGGGTTAGTATTGGGTTGGCAGCATTCAAACACTTTGGTGGTAATTGCATCTCTTTAGAATACAAAATGAACCCGACCGATCCGAACTCGATTCGAAGGCATATGACCGCTTTAGTGGAGTACGTGAAGGCGATGCGTTTGGCTCTGCAAGAGATCAACAGCCATTCGTACAACAACTTCATGCTTAAAATTGGTATGTGGTTAGCTACGTTCTAATAAAAATGATTACTCTAATCTCTCTCACTCACTTGATTAGGTTTAAATATCGGCCCGGTTGTGGCTGGTGTTATCGGTGCCAGAAAGCCGCAGTATGACATCTGGGGTAATACAGTAAATGTAGCCAGCCGAATGGACTCTACGGGTATACCTGGCTATACACAGGTTACTCAGGAAGTTGTGGACAGTTTACAGGGATCACATTTTGAATTCAGGTAACATTGTTGCTATTGCTGTTTTCAAATCGATTATTATTTCTACTTTTCTCAACAGATGTCGCGGTCAAATAAACGTCAAAGGTAAAGGCGACATGGTCACGTACTTCTTATGGGACTATGCAAACAACAACGGAGAAGTTCGTAACGCAATGCTGTCCAATCGCACCATTCAGAGTAATAACTTCTCTTCGCAACAACAACAGCAGCAACAACAACAACAGCAGCAACAACAATCACAAGCAACGTCCGCTCAATCTCTGCAGCCGTCGGCGCCGTTGCCACAAACCACAACAACGACCCCAATGCAAATGCACGCTCATCCGACAGAATACTATCAAAAGCAGTCCCAATTCAATGATAGCAACTACCACCTCAACATGAACAATGAGGCGTACAACATCAAAAAGGACAACTACACGTATAACAACATTGATGCGCCCAACATGCATGTAAAGCAGCAACACTCACCACAGCCGACTAACCAATCAGTGTTGCAGCAATTCCAGCTAGACGACCAGCAGCATCAGCAGTTGCAACAGCAGCTGTTGGCGCAACGCTATCAAAAGTACCAGAAGCAAGCGAACTTCATTGCCAATGGTGGTCTGCCGAATATTCGAGAAAACGGTCATCTCAATGGCGCTGGAGTGGTCGGCGGCAGTAACGATGCGGTTAAGTACAACTACATCAACAGGGAGCATCAGTATCAGCAGCAGCAGCAACATCCCAGTTATCATCATCTGCAACAGCAACAGCAGTCACAGCAGATCAGATCACAGCTACCGCCGATGGTAATGATGCGTGAAACGTTCAACATTATTGAGAACCCTAGCCTAAGTGGGGGTACTAATCGAGATAACTACAACATACGGGAGAACTATGGCCATCTGGAGAACTATAATAACATGGTTAAAAGGGAGCATGTGAATGGTAGATATCATAATAACAATTACAGCAGCTGCAGGGAGAGTGAACCGTTATTGCATGCTGCTCCTGTGGCTAAGGTAAGAGACTTGGGTCACTATCATTAAATGGCATGTCTTAAGTGTTTGGTGTTCTTAATGGTTTCGGCAAACTTGTGTTTTACACGCTCATAAAACGGCCTTTGTCAGCCAATTGGAAAGGCAGATGTTTCCTTTATTAATATTTCCCTACAGAGGCTCTAAAAGACAAACCAGGCGGCCCAACGAAACCCACTGACCGAATTCAAAAGGGATTCGGCTGTAAGTGCGCTTAGTAACTTATTTTTCGTCAGGTCTTTCTTCTTTCATTTGTACTTTGTCTTGGCAATATTGCACCCTTACGAGAGTGGGCTTGATCTACTAGGCTGGCCCGTTCCGATTCCATTCAATTAAAATATCCAGCGCCACTTCCTTGACGCCCAACAATTTGTTTAGTTGTGTTATTTCAAATGGTCTGTGATAGTGACAAGAGGTAACAACCCTGCTTTCTTGACTTTCAAGATTGTAGTTTTGATTTTGGTATTCGCAAAACAGTTCTCACTGAGTCCCTTTTACGGCCACAAAAGTTACCAAAACAGAAATCAGCACCACTACTAACAACTGTCTTGATGCTCTTAATTTTGTATATAAATTAATACAACTTTACGCTTATTTCCTTGCATGTTTCTCTTTTCTCTGGGTGTTGTGTGCCAACATTATACATTTTAAATTCAAATTTTCAAGATTATGCCACTACAACAACAGAATCCACCACCAAAATACGACCCGCCTCGCTATAATTGTCCCAATAGCGGACTGCAAATGCAACAGCTTCAACAGCAACATCACCAGCAACAGCATGCGCCACCACTTCCAGTACCACCACCGCCAAAACCGACAGTAACATCAAGTCTGAAGAATAATACACCACTCCTGCGCACCTACATGAAGCCGTTGCCAAAGTTACCTTCCGAAATTGAGGACAATCGTGAAATGTCTTCAACGGATGACCTCAGTTCGAGACCACATTCGCCCAGTATGAGTTCCTCGGATGAAAGTTACTCCAAAACGACCGAAGGTGA
Source organism: Cheilosia urbana (assembly GCA_946477585.1). Lineage (NCBI taxonomy): Eukaryota > Metazoa > Arthropoda > Insecta > Diptera > Syrphidae > Cheilosia > Cheilosia urbana. The sequence goes on along the minus strand of OX297854.1, from coordinate 6,989,651 downwards.
GGGAGACGACGATTCGCCCCGTATAACAGCAAATCACCATTTGAATAAGAATCTAAATCCCTTGCAATGGCTATATCCTTGTGACATTCAAGTCGATCCGACATCACCAATTGTTGATATGTCAAATCTGAAAGATTTCGAAGTGAGTTCAACCACCGAGAGTCAGGGACAAACGACAACCACTCAAAACAAAGGTGATTCGTGCAACAGTTTCGAGTACCAAGATCGTGGCAATAACTCGAGGCAACAAACATCTGCTTCCACGGCAAAGTCGCCCTTTGAACGGGAATTGCAGCGCCTGTTGAATGAGTCGTCGTCAAGAGCACGTACGGAAAATTTAAATCATTTTAGCAATGGGCCGTCTGTGAATGGTGTTCATGGTGGTTCTGTGTCATGCAACGGTGGTAATCAACAACAGATGCAACATCAAAATAGTCGTACCAACTTAGAGTTAAGTTATTCAAGTAGCAATAGCAAGTTAGGTTCATCCATCAATAATAATAAGAATAAGTATGACATGGAATCACCGCCACCGCTCTCAGAGAAAGGTTCAAAAATACCCATCAGTACAAGTTTTATGATCGCTAAACATCCGGTGGGCTTGGAGGCCATCAAGGAAATTACCAGGAACAAAAATCCATCCGAGTCAAGTCAGATGTAAGTACATACATACTATTTCGAATTATTTTTATATTTCTAGCACGTTTTTTTGTTGGCCTCCGGTAAAACACATACTTAAAAACCTACGATTTTTCACCACTGCGCCATCTCTTGCGAAAGTCGGGCAAACAGCAGCGAGTACATTTGTTGATGCGAACGTTTTTTTTTTAATTCAGCAGTACGGACTCGGGACTTTTGAGTAAACCGCACGTACCTATTTCTATTTTCGTTTGCGTCAGTCCACCGCGAAAGCGATTGCACAAATCATATTTTTGTCACAGCCAGTAGAAGTAACCAGCCCAGCAAATGAGCTCAGATATCTTCAATCTGTTTTTTGACAGCTTTTACCGGAATGAATTTTTATCTCTTGTTGTTACCGATAACCTTGAACCGTTTTCTTCTTATTTTAAGTTTATTCTGTTCATGCAGATGAAAAAAACTGTCGCTCATGTTTTTTATGACCACCTGTCAGAATCACGACGACAATTATGTCGTTTTCCCTTGGTTTCTCTCAAGGATCCACTCATTATGTAATTCAAAGGAACAAGAAAACTTATTCTGATTGAATCCACAAAAGGATTGGTAAAATGCCAAAAAATAATCTTCGGACTTGTATAAAATATATAAACAACACTTGCGTAAGTGCTTCTTGAGTGGATTCCGACTTCAAATCGAGAATCGAAATTCTCTTCTTGGGATCACCAAAAGAGTATTTTATGTGTTAATGGAACTGTTTCAGAAGTGATTTTTTCGATTCCGGACTCCCCGGACGCTTCTTTTTGCCCCACGGAAAATAGAGTGCGGTGCACAGGTAAATACCTGTAATGTAAATTCTATCTGTCAAAAGTGGTAAACGATTTATTTTGAACCGGAACTTCCAAACAAGATCAAAAGCTAATTGAATTTCTTTCATTAATATTATATAGGCAAACTTCTGACACGGAATCTTGTGAAATTCTTCATGACAGTCGCGGTGGCAGCAGTAACCAAAAAAATTTACAAATGCTCGATCTGGCCACTCGATCAAATCAAAATTCAACCCATGCCAAAGATCACAATCATCGATTACGTCGACCCCGATCGAGTGAATGTGAAAACAGTCGCGAAAGTGTTGACCTTATGAACGGTGATCATGATGACACTGAAGATAACCTAGCTGACGAAGAATTCGAAGACGATGAAGCTGGTCGTGATGTCCGTAAGAAGATAAGTGCCACCTCCAGGCAGGAGACAATTAGCAGCGGTGGTGTCGGTATTGCCAACGATCATGAGTACACTGATATTGTAACAAACGGTCGTGATCGCGATAATCGAATTCGAGAAGTTAATGTGATAAACGATGAACTGAAATATGGTGCAGGACATCATAATAATCATCATCAATCGATAGACTCTAATCCAGTGGAAAGTCAATCGGAATGGTCCGATGACGATTGTCGGGAGGAAGCGACGGGTGAGTTTTCAATTTTCAATTCAATTCAAAACCAATTTGCAATAACTTACTAAATATTTTCGACAGGCGGTGCTGAATCAACGGGTTATATAACTGATGAACCTGGCCTTGAAAACATCTCCCTCCTAAACGAAGCCGGTCTTACGGATGCCGAAGGTGCACTTTCGGATGTGAACTCCCTTTATAATGCACCTGACGTTGATGACACGTCAATCTCAAGCCGTGCCAGCTCTCGCCTGCTCAGCCTAGATTCGCTGAGCGGTTTATATGACTGTGAATTGGACTCGAAGCACGAGATGGCCATTGTAAATGTGTCGCATAAAATAACGAGCAAATTTGGACCGCAAAGTTAATTTTATTTGTAAAGTTTTCTTTTTTTTTAATTAAGTTTAAGTTTACAAAATGATTTTGTACTTTATTAAGAAAAACTTCAAAGCAGATCAAACCCTTTTGTTAAATGAAAAACTATACATCGGTATCGACAGTTTTAGATAGTTTCGCAGCAACAATAAATTAATATTCTGGGGTTTGAGGAATTTTAAATTTCAACCGCTACTTACATTTCAATGTCTTCATTAGCATGTTAGCAGCTTCAAGTTAAATTTTATATTAAAAAAGAAATTTGTTTTTATGTAATTATTTTACTTCTAAAGATTTACATTTTAATTAACGCTAAGCGTTGTAGTTATACACTTTTTTTTATCAATAAGCGAGGGAGGTAAGGAGTTTTAAATTTCGGATAGAGCTTAGACAAAGATACTCAGCAGTAACGAAAACTATACCGAGGATGTTATTTCAATGGAAGCGCACCGTATTAATGACCCAGTGATTTTGTGATATAATCTACGTTGTACTTATAAATTCAAAGGCTTCTTGATGAAAACTTACCAAAAATGACAGCAATACATAGATTTGTTATTCGGGTGCAATTTTGTGGTTTAGCCCTCTGATTTATGATCCCATTTGCGCTGAAAGTGCGACCTTTTTAATATTTGGTTATTCGCAGACTAAAGTCCTCCGGCTACATATTCCGATAAGTCCGCAAAAAACAATAGAATTGGACACACTAAAGTTCGCGACCAAAAATCATCGTATCTTCGCCATGACTATTAACTCTTGATGTGCCTCACGCAGGGCGCCATTTTACACAAACGTTATGAATAGGAAACCTGAGTTTGAAGAGAGGAATATAACCTTATGTTTAGGTTAACGCACTGTAGAGTCGAGTTAAGCACTGTAATTTTAGTGACATACATCTGAGATGTGTACGCGGTACATATATTTTACAGATCTACTACATTTTTTTTCTCTCAAAATAGAAGACTTTCATTGCTGAATGCAATCATCGTAAAATATAAAATCTATATTTTTGTGTCAAAGGTTCTAAAATTACACTTATGTTATCCGATATATCTTGCCTCTGTTTATATCTGCTACACTTTTCTGGCAATTTAGTTTTTTCTGTAACAGCATATCACAAGGGACCTTATAATGGTCTAAGTGTATCGACTAACCTAACCAGTTAGCCGACAGCCATTTCAACCTAACAGCATTAGCAACTCTACGTCGGTTACTCATTTGGTTGTAATTTTGGAACGCAAAAATATCTACTTTAGAAAAATACTTGCATGTCAGACTATGTTTCAATAAGTGGTTAACGTTGGGCGCCATTTCGATACTCTTTTATTGCTCGGCAGTGATTCTAATGTGGTATTCGATTGGGCGCTCTCAGCGCACTTCTTATGTTCGTTTGGTACAAAAAAAAAAGCAATCCTTTTCAGATTTCAGACCACTTTTGCGAATCTAGATTTTTTTTTTCCCAGATTTCCTTCAGATTTAACAGTACAAGTGCGTTTTAGTTTGACAACTGGTGGAGTTTGTTAACGATTTTGTGAAGTTTTTCTACTGCAAAGAGGGCCATTGCATCGGGTGAATTTCAGTTTTCATCCAACCAGATGAAGACTGCCCCTGCCATGAATTTTATGACACAAACTGCATAAGATGTAACACGCATAAAACTATCGAATGCTGGACTTCTCCAATCGGAGAAGTAGCTGCTTGGCACTGAGTAGGAGTACATCATGTATTCTTAGGGCTGCCGTTTTAAAATTTCTTTGGGAAGTATAATAGAACTATTTCGGGGAGCACCGGTGAATACAGAACAGAAATTAAGAAATTTATTTTTAGCTAAGCGTTTTTTAATTGGAACTATTTTGGTGTTGGAACCCTGTGGCGGATTGTTGGATTATAGCGGTTGGTGAGAGTTTATTTGCAATAAATAATAACGATTTCAAGCACAAGCCATAGCTTTATTTAAAGACCGTAAAACTGTTGATATTACTTAAAATATTCAGCTGACTATAGTTTGACTAATCTCGGTGTGAGTTGACAGTATTCTTCCAGTATACGACGTCACTTTTTGTAGTTTTGACAAGCTCTTGAGTAAAACCTTCCTCAAAAACCATGTGCTTAAGTTAAGTCTAATAATTAAAAGCGAAGCATTTTTATTTTCAATTAATTTTAGCTGCTTAGTTTTTGCTATGCATATATTATACATACATTTATTTGCTATAAAAACAAACAAAAATAGGTATATAAAAATTATACAAAATGTGTACTAAAACAAAATGTAAAGTTAGATAAAAAAAGGAAATAAACTGGTTAAAAATGTGAAAATGATTGATATTATTATAAAATAAAACAAAAAACAGTATAGAATACATTTTAGCACAACATAAGTATTAGGTTCAAGAATGGTACCTACTAAAAATATTTTCTCTTTTAACAAACTGCATATAATAATTATTGAAAGATTAAAACAAACAACAACAACAACCACCCATATCGTGTAAATAAAATATTTCAATTAAAAAGAAAGTAATTATTTTTAATAAGAAATCAATTTTTGGTTTAAAAGTATAATAAAATTAGAACAACAATTGAAAGTCTTTAAACAAACAAAATATACATATATATATAAATAAACACAAAGCCATTTGATATATTTGTTTTATTTATAGATGTTTAGGTGCCTGATTTGTGAAAATATTTCCCTCATATACACATTTCATCAATCATTCACATTGTAGAAGAAAACCAAATCATTATATATACTTCACTGTAGACATTTAGGTGATTATTGCCAGACACACTTCAATTATGCGAAAACCTGTACTAAATTTTCATTACAACTTGTAGCAAAGATAATTATTATTATCATTATTATTATTATTATTATTATCATTACTATTAATATGAGAATAATGTACGTTTAGGTAAGTCTCGAAATTCATAGTTTTTAAAATGGATAACAAATTATTATGTACCTACGTTTCTAGTTATTTCATTGTATTTTTGGCTAAGAACGGAGATTGACAAAATAAGAACAAAGAAATACAAAACTATTGAGGAAACCGGAAAGAATGATTTACAAAATGAAAAAAATAAAAAAAATATTAAACATAATTAAACGGAATTTTGATTTGGGTATCTACATTATAAAGGCAGCTTTAGGTCTTATGAGTCTTAAAATTTATAAAGGTTTTCGCTTTTCACGTAGCCCACATCAAAATAAAATTCGACGTATGTAAAAGTTTTAGAGTTTTTGTTATTCTCCCTTCCATTCGTTCCAAAAATGACAAACTCCCACAAAACGAATGGTTGTGAGAAGCTAGGCCTAGGGTCCCTCCGGAACTGTTGCGCCAACTATTTATTTATGAGACTGAACATACTAAATTTACTAACTGGCAACCAGAACTAACACTACAAACAGGAGAATTTCCAGTCAACAGTTACAGTTACACTGATTATCTTGGCGCAGGGACATAAGTCCACGATACATAAATCCATTATGGACTTAGGAATCTTTAAATCCATTATTGACTTATGTCTCTCTGAAGTGGGACAGAAGTTCAAAATTTTGTTATGGTCTTCTGTCCTACCGAAGGGCGACATAAGTCCATTAAAAACATTTATGGAATTTCCTTTCTGACATTTTTTGATTTTAAAGAAATGCTGTATCTGTTGTCTCGAGTCATAAGCATCTATCGGCGCCGTTGTAGTTTTTGCCGATAGTTCATTTAAGCTTGGACTATTTTGTAAACTTTAAATTTGGGTTGTTTTGCATATTAAACAATCGCCCAAATTGTTTAAACTGGAAAGCAAAATATTATTTTAGCTGATCTTTACTTTCTCAAATTTTCGAAAGCTAAAAGAAAAAGTTGTTTGAGTAAATAAATTCAATTTTTGGCTTCAGAATATTGTTTCCTTTCTGATAAAATAAACATTAAATTGCCAATGACACTAAAGTGGGATAAGAGTCCATTATGAACTTACCTATGTCCAGGGCCCGATCTAGGGGGGGGCAAGCTGGGCAATTGCCCAGAGCGGCAAAAATGAGGGGCGGCAAGTAGGTTTTGTGCTTAAATCTCATGAGTCATCAAGAAATCACTTAGAAGCTGTAAAAAATGGGTTCATTGGTTTCACATAGGCTTAAATCATCGCAAACGATAGATGCCGAGTCATAAAGACCAATTAAGTTTGAAGTGGAACACCGGAATGGAGTTTTGTTACGTATTGCGTCAATCATCAAAATGTTGGCAAAAAGTAGTTTGGCCTTTCAAGGTTCTTGTGATGATTTGTATGAGCATAATAATGGTAATTTCCTAAAATTAGTAGAGTTGTTTTAGCCGAGTTTGATCCTGTTATGCAAGAATATGTACGCAGAATTTTAAAGAAAGATGAGAAGCGAGCAATCTATTTAAGCAAAACTATTCAAAATGAGTTTATAAATATAATTTCAGACAGTATAAAAAGTCATATTCTTAAAGATATCTCTAAGTCAAAGTATTTTTCCATTATACTAGATTGCACCCCAGACCTTAGTAAAACTGAGCAGATGACGATGATCATTAGGTATGTTCCCATTAATCAAACCCAAGACTATCCAAGAAGTTCAAAAACTGTTGTCAATGAAAGTTTTTTTTAGGATTTATACCAATCGAAAAAGCTACAGGCCTAAAACTTACTGAAATTATCTTAGAACAGCTATCAGCACATGGATTGTCCTTAAAGAACATACGAGGGCAAGAATACGATAACGGTTCTAATATGAAAGGTATTCAGAGTGGGGTGCAAGCTAGGATAAGAAACTTGAACTCACGAGCATTTTATGTTCCTTGCAGCACACATTCGCTAAACTTAGTGGTTAACGAAATGGCAAAGTCTTCCATGGAAGTTACAAATTTTTTCAATACCGTGCAAAAGATCTACGTGTTTTTTTTTTCCTCTTAAACGTTGAGATGGTCAATTCTTTTGACAAATGTAAGAGGTATTACTCTTAAGCCTCTTAGGTGGGAAAGCCGAATTGAGGCAATAAAACTACTAAGACATCAAATAGGTCAAGTCTATGATGCATTGCTTACTGTTTACCAAAATACAGATATGGATACCTCTGTACGAGACGAAGCTTTGGGATTGTTTAATCAAATTAAACAGCTTAGATTTGTATGCTCTGTAATAATTTGGTATGAAACTTTGAACCGAATAAATCCCGTCAGCCAAAAAATGTATTATTGGAACATTGCAAAAACTTCGAGGCTGTATTAACCAACGAGGACTCATCGGATGTAAATGGATTAGAATTATCAGAGGAGTTATAGTTTTATGTTCAATTTTAAATAGTAGTTTGTAGTCGCAGTGGCTTAGTGTTAGTGTGTTGGACTAAGCGAGGGGTCTCAGGTTCGAATCCCGCAAAAACCCAAATTCCAACTTATGGTTGTTTTTCACTGCGCTACCTCTCGCGAACGTCTGACAAACATCCGAGAGTATAAATGTCTTGAAAGAGTTTCTCAGTTAGCCATTTGGAGTCGGCATAAAATTGTAGATCCCTTCCATTCGTTCAAAAAATGAAAAACTCACACAAAACGAATGATTGTGAGAAGCTAGACCTAGGGTCCCTCCGGACCTGTTGCGCCAACTATTTTTTTTTTGTCTCCTCAAGAGGTTTTAAAACTTATAACCGATTTAAGATTTGGTCCAAATGTAAGTATTGCGGTAAAAATTCTTTTGACTTTGCCAGTAACGGTTGCAAGTGGTGAAAGAAGTTTTTCCAAACTAAAAATAATAAAAAATTATCTCTACCATGACTCAAAAGAGACTATCTGGATTGGCTATGATTTCGATAGAGCACACGATTTGCGACAGTTCGAATTTAGTAGATATTGTTAAAGATTTTTCAGAACAAAAGGTGGTACGAAAAAAATTGTTTTAGAGTAGCTGCGAACCTAGTAAGAGTTTGATGTTCTAAAAAAAATGGTTTTATTCAGTTAGTTTATTTGTAAGAATACCTACCTACATGATCCATGAGTCTAAATATACCTTTAACTATAATTACTTTAAGACGTTAAAGTCTTTCTAATCATATTAAAAAAATGTTTAAATGAATATAATTGAATTAAATTGAAAAAATAAACAATTGATGTTTTTCATTGAGCTGAAGGAGAAATAAAGGGTAAATACCTAAACATTAAAAAATTCTGAAAGTATTGTTTATGTTACATTAATCTTAACCACATGTTTGTTTAGTTGGTTTACCTATAACCTTTTTTCTTTTTGTAACTGTTTGTAAGTTATGACTTACAGCCGCGGCCTAAGGGCGGCAAAAACTATTTTTGCCCAGAGCGGCGAAATAGCTAGGTCGGGCCCTGCCTATGTCTATGTCTGCCTATACGTCTAGTCACTTAAAAACGTTGGGTAAAGTCGACTAAATTGGTCTGGATTAGATGTACGCTGAACGAAAAAACAAGATTGATCGCTAACGTCACTTTTGCTACATAAACCACATTAGGTCTGTTCCTTTACTTTTAAATCTTACGAATTTTTACTAGTTCTTACGAATTCTTACGATTTTTTACTCACTGCCGTTCCTTAACTCAAAAAAATCGTAAAAGAGTGCGTCATCGAGAGAGCAAGATATTACCCCTCCACTGAGAATCTTACGAATTTTTACTCAACAAATTTCTTGTCGCTGTGTTAATCTGTTTCTCGCATAATTCTTATAATTCCATTCGAATTGTTCTTTTCTGTGCCGATCCCTAGTGCGTTGCTCTTTCTATTTATTTATTTCTAAGCTGGATTTTTATCATGAACTAAATGTTTTGTTTAGTGCATTAAACTTGATATTCCTTTTTATTATTCTTTAAATTACAATACTTGCAATTAAATATAAGTTGACAATACAACTACTGGCTGTGAGTAAATTAATTCAAGAGAACGCCTAGTTCTATTCCTTTCTATTCGTAATACATTTCACGTAAATTCGTAGATTGTGGTGAAAAGTAAGTGATCCTATCCCGTCTCTTTGTAACGGGTTTGAATTCATTGCCCAACAATACTTTGTCTGGTATCTTTCTGCCACGAAAGGTAGCAGCTTCAAATGTTGGGGGTGGTGTTGATCCTGAGATTGCCTGAACAGGCAAGACAGGAGTAATCTTACCCGACTGCCTATCCTTCTTGCGGTAATAGGCAACTTCCGCTGCTAGGGTTACCATTGCCAAGGCCAGACCAAACAGAGTGGCTATGAAAACTCCGCCCAGACTCTCGAGGGTGATACCTTCTTGATCTTCTGAACGAGAGCACTCCTTGTTGCGCGAATGATTCCAGTACTTTGCTGTTAGTTCTTCAAAGAATCGATCTCGCTGTAGCTCCAGTATTGCATAGCTCACCTCATCCTAAAAATATACTCCAATTAAATTAACATACAGAACAATGAATCATAGCGATTAGAACCGATAAATGGCTGCCTTGTTGCACAGCTATGGCATAAGGTTGCTCAGCGAAAACCTCTCCAACTTCAGTGAGATTACAATTCTTGGTGATTTCGTACTTAATCTCTGCCGAATCATGAATGAAGGCAAAATCAGCGTTTTCGTGTTCGTCAACTCTGCGAAAACCCTCCGCCTCATTACCAACTGGCTTTGAACTGTTTATAGCCAAAAGAATGTGACCATACTGTTCTTTGATTGGATAGTCCCAGATTCTAAAATGGATTATGAAAAAGTGGGAGATCGTATTTTTAAAAAATATTCGTTCAAAAACCTGTATCGACTCTGATCGCTAGTGGCGTTCAGTGCCAATTCCTTCCACAGCCGATAGAGGGTATCTTCGGCGTATTTCATATTGATGAAGTACTTATGCGTGTCAGATCCTTCAACGACGGTATAGTTTATTCTTGACTGCCTCGCTAGCTGTTCCAATGATTGTACAGGTGTCTGCATTCGCTCAACGGTGAGGAATGCTGCCAAATTGGCCGTGAATGTAGCCAACATAAGCACAACAAAGAGCCAATATGCTGCAACGAGTATGCGCCCCGATATGGCCTTTGGAGCTTCCCCGCCACCTTGAGGTGTGAAAGATGTCAACGCAAACCAGAAACTCTCTTTCAGCGTGAAGTCCCTAATGATTGCCAAATCACCCCAACATTTTATAAAATACATCTACGATGTTTTCCTAAATATAGGGTAAATGTTACCTGCAAGGATAAGGGTACGCATTCTTATTGTTCCTTGCGCTGTATGGTGAATACTTATCCAAAACCCATATCATGATTGCAGTCGCAACTAAGGCCGCTACAATACTTAACCACACTTCCAAGCGCAAAACAGTCATAAACTTGAACAAAGAAGTCTGCCGAACAGCCTTACGTATAACTATAAGAGACAACAGAACTTGGAATTTCATTTGCAAAACTATTTAAGCTCAGTTACCAATAGATATGCCAGTTTGTTCGTAATAAGGAGCAATGTAATCGATTACCTCCTCTCTCTCGGATGTCATCTTTAATGCGGCAACTACGAAATCCGTCTCTCCTGTTGCCAAATCTCCAACTAAACCATCCCAACTTCCATTGGGATGTCGTTTACCAAACGACCCGCGAGTAGGCGGCACAATTTCGTAATCGAAGTTCATGTACTCCGATAATACTTGAATTAAATCTATACAGTAGCCTTCCCAGATGGGCTTCCCATCCCTATCCAGCGATAGCTTTCCTGTCCGAGGATCAAGGCGGTAATAGCTCCATGGGATAGCCTGAAAAATACCATAAGGCTTGGAAGTGTAACATCTTTCTAAGCATCACTTACCTCTGCCGTTCCTATGCGAAAAAAGCGCTTTGCCGGACTTATGGTTGCATTTATTTTTTTCAATTCACCAGATTCCCAGACAGCAACATCGGTCCTTGCGTCGTGATCGTTGGAGAATGTGCTGATCAACATATTTAGGTTGTAAGTAATTGCGTTCTTGTTTATAACCAAAAAATCGGATCCCCTGAGCTTGGACATTAGGCTGAAACTGTTTTTGGGTACAAGTGTGCTATTGCAGGAAAAGTCTGTGCCTTTGTGTTGGAGGTCATCAAATGTCTCAAAGAATTCCAAGACACTCATCATGGTGCCCAAAAGTACAGCTTTTTGTAACTGCAAAGGTAATTCCTTATTAAAGACATTTAGAAACAGAAGACGGATATAGGTATGCAGATATAACTGCAATTTAAAATTTGCATTTCGAAGGATGAAATGAATAACTGGGGCGTATACTTAATAATTATGTTTATTAAAATTTTATACACTTTAATAAATAAAGCTTCTCAGGGATTTTAATTTTCATGCTCGAATCAGAACCTTTCTGAGTGTGCATGCGCAATAAGTTCACCTTTTACTTAATTTATATCGAACTTACCTTTAATTCCGCACCACAAAAAGTGTCCTTTGCACTGAGAGCCCGACATAAGCCTTTCGAATTTATTGTCAATTTAGTTGCATACTCCACTTGCTTCGTGTATTTAAAAGCTTTATCTTTAGAGTTTAGGAACACAAAATGCCACTCTCGCGGTCGAGAAAATAATTTTGCTCTATTGATCTACACCAAAAGGTTGCTATTAGTTTATTGATTATAAGAAAAAATCAATCTAACCTTCTCAAATATTGAATTCATATTTGCCTCCTTGGCAAAAATAGCAACGTAAGAAGGACTTGGCCGTAAGTTTCTCAATCTCTGAACAAAATCGACCTCAGCGGCATTAATGATAGCCACTCTAAATGGGAATTCTCGAATTATATGGTACATTGACTCGTCTGTGTCTTGTTCGTTTTGAAAAATCAAGGCAACATCGTTGGCTGACTTTTCTTTCAAAAATTCTCCAAATATCCTTAGGACAGGCGATATCAGCAAATCAACTCGAACATAAGGTATATTTGCAATAACGTTCAACATATCTGCACTTGGTTGATATGTGAAATCCACAACGACAGAAACACCTTTCGAAATTATGCTGCACACTATAAGAAATGCATAACTGTAATGAAAAATTTTGACTATTACACCTACGTACACTTCTCGGTATCACTTTGGACATTGTCGGTTACCACCAAAATGTTATCATTGATTTTTGAGTTATACTTATAGTCTTCGATAACCTTAAGAGTGGCAGATATATCAGTAAATATTTCCTTTTGAACTGGTTCTACAAGAAATACTAAATCTATTTGTTAAATTGACTCATCTGGTTATGTAATTATCTTGTATACCTACTTAGGTTAATATCTTTCCCATGAGTAGACGATTGAATCAAAATGCCTGAAATAGCAATCCATGCTAAGATCCTGTCCATTTTCCTGCTCTATACCGAGGAACGGAAATTATTCAACTGTGTGCCAACTGACTTATAGGAAATCAAAATCATTGCAATTATACCACATGATTTGCAGTGATTGCAGTGCGGCAATAATTTTCCTTAATAATTTATTCAAATGTTAATTTTTGATTGGGGCATAATATCAGGGAGGAATGTAGATGTATGAATTTTTAAATTCAGTTTTGCTCTACTTCCTCGCATGTGGCGTCAGTTGCAGAAAATATTACAACGTTTATTTTGAAACGAGCAGAAGACGAAGTAGGGGTTCAATTTCTACTTAAAGACAAGCAGCATGAAATTAGGCATAAGAGTGAGGGGGAAGAGATTGCATATTAATTATTTGTGAGAGCATTAGGTCTGTTCCATTACTTTTAAATCTTACGATTTTTTTACTGATGCTTACGAGTTTTTACTCATTGCCGTTCCTTAACTCGAAAAATTCGTAAAACAGAGAGCGTCCTCGAGAGAGCGAGATGCTACCCCTCCACTGAGAATCTTAAGAATTTTTATTCAACAAATTTATTGGTGTAACAAGTTGAAAAGCTGTCAGTCACCTTACAATTAACATAAAAAATAAATAGTTGCCGCAGCAGGTCCGGAGGGACCCTAGGCCTAGCTTCTCACAACCATTCGTTTTGTGTGAGTTTTTAATTTTTTGAACGAATGGAAGGGATCTACAATTTTATGCCGACTTCAAACGGATAATTGAGAAGCTCTTTCAAGACAGTTGTACTCTCGGATGTTTATCAGACGTTCGCGAGAGGTGGCGCAGTGGAAAAAAGCCCTAAGTTGTAATTTGGGTTTTTGCGGGATTCGAACCTCGACCCCTCGGTTAGTAGTCCAACACACTGGCTGGTATCTGGTATTTGTCATAGATTACTACAAAAGCGAACCTTTTTCGTAAGTGTCTCTCTCTGTGAGACAAAATATCCCTACCAGTGCCATTTTGACAGTCTTTTCCTTTATTTCTACAAAAGTAAAAGAACAGACCAATAGAAAGTGTTTAGCGAATGTTAATCTGACACACATGTCGCACTGGTGAATAGATGGCCCAAATTCGTATGGTTCAATAAACTGTTTCTGGTTTAATCCACAAATGTACTTATGAGTTAAGTATAACTTTGGCAGCTGCCTGCTAGCTTCTATAAAATATATAAATTGCACTTGTGTAAAATACTTCTTGAGTGGATTCTGATTCTTAGAACCAACAGAAGAGTATTTTTTGTTCCAAAGAAACAGTTTCAGAAATTTGTTTTGCGATTCTGGAGTCTGGATACTTCTTTTTCCCAATTTAAAACGAAATTATTGAAATATTGTGAGAAAATGGTCGGTGACCCCTAAATACACTAATTGAATGACAAACAAATGTCAATTAATTAAAACGAAGAATAAAAATCTAAACTTGAACTCAAGTCTGCGAATTCTACAATGTCCATTTTTGTTCGTTGCTTTGCATAAAGTGGTAAAAGAAAAGGCCCTGTGAATTCCTCTTAAAATAAATATAAACGAAAATTGAGTATATACACCAAAAATCAAAATCTGCTTAGATTCAAAAAATGGGTACCTACCTACCTATTTAAACGGTTTTAAAATAGGTACCCAGAATACAGTCTCACACTTTACTATACTTTGAGTTGGCATTGCTGGCTGTTGCCCATGTAACTGTTAGGTGAATGTGGGTTGTCACAAATCTCTTGCGAACGTCAATTTTGTTTACAAAAACCAAAATAAAGTTGAATTGAAATTAATTTGTGAGCATTAGTTGTTATTAAAAAAAGAAAATGAAGAGAACTCTTTGGGGCACTGCAACTGACAAAAGCGAGGATACCCTATTCAATAAACTCGTTTCACAAACCGTCAAGCAACAAAAACTGGATGAAGCATCCAGAAACAAGCCGAAATCCAAAGATCTGCAGTAAGTTACCAAAATAATTCCCATTATTATGTATCTACTTCTTCATTTGAATTCTACAGAGTTTCAGTAAAAGTAAAGAATCCTCTCGTAACCCAGACAATAGAGGTAATGAAGCAAACCGAGATGTTACAGTCCCTGATTGACACGTACTCCAACAAATCCGTAAGTGCAACTCTTCGTAAGCAAATACAAATACAATAATGAACCTACTTGAATATTAGGGATCAAATAACTATCTGCTTAATCCGTGTCAAATGATCCCACAAGTCGATTTTCCGCCAGAAAATGCCACTGATTTTGTAAACGATGACAAATTTGCCAAACCCCTTTGGTTCATCCCACCACAAGAAACAGATTTTACTCGTGGTGTACCTAAAGAGTTTCCCGAAATTAATAAGCAAGTCTGTAAGGCATCCCTTCGCAAGGCCATATGTGGTCAATTGTGCATCGCTGGGTTTACGGACACTGCCGAGAGTGCCCTTGTGCTGTTTACAGACGCTCTCGAGGAGTTTATTCGCAATTTCATGTGCCAAATTAAGGATATCCAGACCAATGACTACAAGGACAAACAGAGTGGAATAGATATTCTGACATTGGAGAGGGCATATTATGCACTAACCAGCACTTCTCTGACCGCTATTCATAATTACTTCAAAAATAACTTGATCGCAAGAAATCGCTCAGAGATTCAGGAGTTTAGAGGTGTCTTACAGGAGTACGATAAGCTGATGAAAGAAAGCCAAAGCATGCAAAAGGGTCCGTTTCGTGAGAATGATTTTATGAATTTTCTTGATTTCACAGCAACAGCAGGTAGTGCTTCACAAGAGACTGCAACTGCGGCGACATCTGGCCATGTGGTTGGCTATATCGAAGGACAGGATCATATTACTGTGCAGAATTCGAGGTTAGTAGATTAGATGCAGAACATGTGAGAGAATAATTTACTAAATTGTTTGTTGCAGCGCATTTAGTGTGCATGGCAAAGTTGCCGAAGCTGATAGCACTCAAGACGAACAAGTGCAATATTCCAATGAGCCATCTTCATCAACAGAACCGTGATTTTGTTTAGTAAATGATATAATATGAAATATAATGTAGATGTTCCGAGTAATTTGTTATTGAATTTGAGACCTATTAGCGGTCAATTGTTGTTGAGGTACATATCAAACAAGGTAGTACAAAATTCATTCGATTATTAACAAAAGGTTTCGTCGCCGTCGTGGCGGATTCATACCACATGGTTCAACACAATTACACACTCACTGTCCTCTACTTAATAACAAATTTTGTTGTTTTTATTTTTGACTCATTCCACTTGTTTTTCCGGCGCAATTTGGTAAACTCGTTCTCCACCTCAATTAAATGCTGCACTTTGTTCACACCTCCCCCAAGTTTGTAGCAAAACATTTTTCCCTTGGTTTTCTTAGTCCAATTTAATGTTTCATGTCCTGACAGTATAGAATTTCCATCAATTACAACAGCTTTCAACTTGGTTTCCTCATTAAGTTCAATCTCGTTGTCAACTGCACGTCGCCTGATAATGGGCTTCTTAAGTGGACCAACATCTTCGAATTCAAATTCTTCATATGGCTTTGCATAACACTCGAAATCCTTTAAAAGCCTCACTCTGCTCTTCTTCTTTTTTTTCTTATTATGACTATCAGCGCCAGTTAGATTTGGGGTAAACTCTATTTGTTCTTGAATTAAACGAGATAACTTTTTCGACATTATCTGCTGCACTGAATGTGGTGGAACGAAATCAATACCAGTATCACTCACATCCGGTAAATCTCTTTGGGATTGTGGAAGTTCTAGAATTTCAATAGATATATTTTTTTGAACTTGAATATTCGCCAAATTATTTACTTACGAATGGGTGTCAAGTTACCATTGTCCTTTTTGTCCTGAAACAGTGAATCTGTGAGAAAACTGGTATCAGCTGCTTGCAGAATTAACTTGAGATTTTCATCTTCATCACTCGACGAGGACATGGTTCATTTTTAAGTTTAAAACCCTCCAATTCAGCAGCAGTGCTAAAATTAGAATTTTAATAAAAATATGAATCTTCAAAGTAAGCAGCTGATTCATTAGTCTAATTGGGCAACACCAAGAAAAGTACGGGCGGTGCTACCAATTTTCGAAATTTTTTCTGTACTACTTAGGCGATTTTGACAGTATATCGCACGATGCAACCGGATCTACTGTTGTTCGGTAAAGGACCATTCACATGAGAGCGAACTGCGAATAGGCGAATTGCGAACAAACCAATTTAACTGCATTTATGAAGTGAAAATTTGTATTTTTTCTATCACAAAACCATTATATTTAATTATTCTAACATCTAATCTAAAAAAAACATTACTCTCAATTGATTTAAACAGCTAAATTAACAATTAAAGCAATTTTTCCGCGAATTGAAAATTCTTGCCGCGAACTGTCACACTTTATTCACAATCCACACAAAACAGTCGCGATCCACAAACCCACGAATGAAAAATTCGTTCGAACTTAACCTTTGAAAATGAAACTGATACGCGGGTATCTGCGACCAAAAAAAGTTTTCATGTGAATGAAGTGTCAGAAACCACGAATATTCGCGTGTTCGCAGTTCGCAATTCGCTCTCATGTGAATAGTCCTTAACTTTATGAGCTCGAGTGCATAAAATTGCAACTAAAATATTGCTGAGTACTAGGCTATTGGGCTCAAAAAAATTCAACTTACATTCTGTAGTATTTATTAAATTGGCAGCAAATTTATTTCTTGTGTTTAAAGTATTCGTCTGTTCACGAGCGAAGCCCATCCTTTCACAGATGGACTATCATTTTGGTTCAGACGTCAAAAAAAAACTTTTAGGATAACACAGCCGGTTTATAAAGGCCTGAGTAGTATTTTCCTCAAATATCGTTAAAAAGCGCACAATTTCAATTACTTTAACTTCTCGTAGTTATCCAATGCATTCGATAAATATCATTTTTCAAATTCACAGTGCTCTATTTTTATTTATTTTTTGCACTTTTGCTACAGCCATACAAAAGCTGTTTTGTTTTCTTGTTTTTTGACACTGACCCTGTCGCGAACTACCCTATTGCAATCAAACGTTAGTACCCTTTTAGTACTTTCTAATTTCGAGATGGCAGTACTGAGAAGTTAAAACAAAATAACAAATGGATATGTAACATCTCTTTCTCTCGCAAAAGAAGCAATATTTCTGTCTGCTTTTGTATTTTATAACCACGAGCACATTATTTTATTTGACGTTTGTTTATAATTGCCCTGCACATTTTTTCCGATACTCGTTTTAAAAGTTTTGTTTTCTTAGCAATGACAGAGAAAAATTCGGAAACAAAACCAAATATTTTGATAACAGGTAAGCGCATAACAATATACATTCTAAATCAATGAAGATTCTTGATAGATATTATTTGTGTCTATAAATATTAAGGCACTCCTGGAGTTGGAAAGTCGTTTATCTGCGCAAAACTAGCAGAGAAACTACAGTTCAAATGGGTGGATGTTTCGAAAATTGCCAAAGAGCATGGTTTTATTGAAGAACATGACGAGGAATATGATTGCCCTATTCTAGACGAAGATAAAGTACTAACACTGCTAATCAAAATAATAATAAAATTTGTATTGAGAAATTTGAGTTTCTAGCTTATGGATTACTTGGAACCGAAAATGAAAGAAGGTGGAAACATTGTGGAATACCATGGATGTGACTTCTTTCCAGAACGATGGTTTCAAGCTGTATTTATAGTAACATGCAATAACACAATTCTCTACGATCGTCTTAAGGATCGTGGTTATAATGAAAAGAAACTCAAGTCAAATATTCAATGTGAAATATTTCAGACTATCCAGGAGGAAGCCCGTGAGTCATACGACCCCGATATAATTTTCGATCTAAAAGGCGAAACTGAACAGGACGCAGAGAACAGTATGAAAACGGTGAGAAAGTGGTATACGGCTTGGAAGAGAAAGTGAAATGTTTGCCTAATTTACGTTTAAATTATAACTACATATAGGTATACTGAATATATATTTTGGACATTTTGCAGTTAGTTGCATCATTTTATTCTTGTATTTTAAAACGAAAAACGTAACGATAAAAAAGCATCTTATTAAATAGCCATGGGCTTTAGTGTATATAATCTACAATTATTGATTTTGCTTAGAATTGCAGACGAGGTTTTTTAATATTTTTAGAAAGTAACAGGTGGAAACAGTTATGCCAACACGGATTGAAGTTTTTATGCCTAAACCCGAAAATAATTATGCCTTTTTCAAAAAATTGCGCCCTTTTGGTAAAAACATACAAATTTAAAGTAAGGGCAACATACCTACAAGGTAATTTAAATTTTCCAACAGAATGTTGATCGATCGATATTTAATTAAACCCTTTTAAATCTCTAGTTCAAGGTTTGGTAAGTACGTAAAGTAGGGAATTGAAAAATAAACACGGGGCACAGTTGGGAAAATTAGTGAAGCGACTTTGATCAAAGTACCAGATTTAAAAAAAAAAAAAAAAACGTTTATTTAAAATCTCACCAAAATGTAGGCTTTTTTTCTAAAAATGATTTCGCAATTCTTCAAGCATTGGAATAAATAGCCTAAAGGGAATAATTATGCCGCTGTTAGTATCACTGGGTGGATACCATCAGCAGTGTGACCAATTTAGCATATTTCCTACTAAATTTAGCAGGATTATTTTATTTTAGCATCTTTCTTTTTTTTTTAAATCATCTAAGCGTTTTTTAGCAGGATTTTGGCTTAGCCAAATAAGCAATTCAAATAATAAAATAAAATCAAAGCAGGCGAACCATGAAAAAGCCTTTACTATTTTCATCTGACAGTTAACAGAGCCATTCGGCAAATTCAGCAAGCTTGCAATTGCAGTCAACTTTTTTTTTATTTTTGTGAAATATATCTTTTTTTTTCTGAAAAACAGATTTTTTAATATATATTTTTAGGTGGTTTAGCAGGTTTTCTTTTTAGAAAATATTAACCATGACTTTTATCACTTTTTCATACAAAAAAAAACAAAAAACATACTCTATTGCTGAAATTAGCATGATTTCAAATTTTGAATTGGTCACACTAACCTGACACTAACCATCAGTATTCAGTCACTATCTGATGAGTATCATTAATTTCATCACTGAATAACAAGAATGAGAACGCAAAAACGTTGCATCTATGTACTTTTAAAATGACGAGTTGATGACTGGTGAGCAATAGCATAGCCATAGCAATTAAAAAATAAAAAAGGATACATAACGAATGTAATATTAAATTTTATTAAATAAACAACCTCGACTGTCCAATCGCCCCAGTTCTACCCAACCAAATTATTACCATCCGGTGTTCCACATTCCGTTTTGTGTGCGAAAAGCTCAAGAAGCTCTATTCGGCATAAATACCTTTATAGAATTAAATGTTGTGTATCCAAAAGTATATATTGGGATACACACATCTTCAAAGCATTTTCTATATTATATTGGATGATTGGATTGGACATTGGATCGATATTAAATAAGCAAAAAGGAAACCACGGCAAGGAACTCTGCCGTGGTGTGGCATGAACTGCATTACCAAGTGATACAGTAGTAAAAATATATTGGGAATATAGTTAAAATTATGTTTTTCTTATCATATCTAGCAGAGATGAAATAATATTGTATTCAATTATCTTTGATATGTATTTGTTTTGAGATACATTTCTTAAGAAGCAAATCAAATTCATTATTTGGCAAAGGTTGCCAACTATGCATAAAGGTTGTTCTACTATTACGAACCAAGCAAATAAGTAGGTAAGTAAAAAATAACAGTTTTCTTAGATGAATCGAGAAACACATTTATTGAAAACTACATAACAGAACCTGCTTATCGCTAATTTGCTTTCAAATTAGTAAAAGACATATGACATTCTAATGCATGTGTTAATTTATGTATGTTATCTGGAAATTACTCAGATTAACAAAAAATATAGGTAAGACTAAAACACTATTAAAAAGGCAACCATTCCAGGGTCTCTTTGAGTAAACAATATGTTAAATAATACATAAATGACTATAGAATCTTTAATATATTGACCCAAACAAAAAGATTAATACCTGAAGCTTACAATACAAGTACATGCCACATAATAATTAGCGAAAACTTAATATGCTCCTTAGGGAATCTCCAATTTATATCAAAACTAAAACTTCACATATGCAATCTATAAATAAATCATAACATAAACAATTACCTCACCTATAAGATTCGTCAAGTTGTAAACAAATAATATGCACCGCATTTCTAATTAGCAACGCACTGCCCTTCTATATTCGCCATCTACCACTAGAGTACACTAGCCGACGTCGTTAAAAAATGAACCACCTTACCAGCTCATAGTTTTTTGAACACAACCCGCCAAGCAAATTTCCACAGAAAACTATACCTACTTGACAAAGCATACGAAAAGAAAAAAATCAATAAAAACCGAACGAAAAGTCCCCAAACTGACAGCCCAATGGGCCCAATGGTGCTATGACGCAGCTTCAAAAATGTCTATTCCATGATAGGTGTTGGCCGAACTGTCAAACACACGAACTTTTTTTTGGATAAATTTTTTTCACAAGTAAAATCATTCCGATATATTTTATTGTGATGAATTTAATCCAAAAATATTCGAAAATTTATTCGTAAAACACCAAAAAAACAGTTAAAATCGTGAGAAATATCGTAAGCTATTCAAATATCATCAATTTGATCCAGGAAATTGATTTTTTCTTCAATTTATTTTCAAGTTTTTCATTTTTCTCTCACTCGGTGGTGCAAATTGCAATTTTGGTGTACCAAAGAAAAATTTTTTTCGGTTTGGTGGTGTATGGTGGACATTTTTCGCTTGTGAAAACGAAAGCTGCAAATCAAAACTCAACCATCGACGAATTCGTCGACAAAAAACGCACAAATATCGTTTTATTTCGCACATAAAAAAAAAACACAATTTAATTTTTTCAAAAAGAAAAAAAATATTCATTTAATTGTTGGAAGTGAGTACAAGCAGCGAAAAAAAAAACCAAATAGGTGGAGTGTGAGAAAAAAGGAGAGCAAGAGCCATACACGCAGCGCACATCAGAAAGAGTGAGAGAGGGAAAGAGGGACGAACGGAAGAATAAACGATATCCAAAGCCACCGTAGCCGCACACACACAGGACAGACAGAGTAAGCACAAAGATCGAACGAACGAAGTAGGAAATTTTTTTATTGAAGCACAAAAAAAAAGAAAAGTGAAAAGCAGGCCCCAGAAGCAGGAAAGAAACTTTTTTCCTTCCTCCGTGTGTAGACCAACAACAAATTGTGTGTATTTTATAAAACATAAGTAAGAAAAGTAATTTACCTAGAAAATGAATGAATTAGACAGTCTACGGCAAGAAGCTGAATCATTAAAGAATGCAATCCGTGATGCCCGCAAAGCAGCCTGCGACACCAGCCTGGTGCAGGCCGCAAGCAATTTGGAACCAATCGGGCGTATACAGATGCGTACGCGCAGAACCCTACGCGGACATTTAGCCAAAATCTATGCAATGCACTGGGGCAATGACTCCCGGAATCTAGTGTCCGCATCTCAAGATGGTAAATTAATCGTTTGGGACTCGCATACCACGAATAAAGTCCATGCCATACCATTACGTTCGTCATGGGTGATGACATGTGCGTATGCACCCTCCGGTAGCTACGTTGCCTGCGGTGGCCTAGATAATATGTGTTCAATTTACAATCTTAAAACTAGAGAAGGTAATGTGCGAGTATCGCGTGAACTGCCCGGACACGGTGGCTATTTGTCATGCTGTCGCTTCCTGGATGACAATCAAATCGTTACCAGTTCCGGTGATATGTCTTGTGGCCTCTGGGATATTGAAACTGGCCAACAGGTCACCTCATTTATGGGTCACACCGGCGATGTGATGGCCCTCTCGCTGGCGCCACAGTGTAAAACCTTTGTGTCGGGTGCTTGCGATGCATCCGCTAAACTATGGGACATACGCGAGGGTGTCTGCAAGCAGACCTTCCCCGGTCACGAAAGTGATATTAATGCCGTAACATTCTTTCCAAATGGTCAAGCATTCGCCACCGGTTCCGACGATGCTACATGCCGATTGTTTGATATTCGTGCTGATCAGGAGCTAGCGATGTACTCACATGATAATATCATATGCGGCATTACATCTGTTGCATTCTCCAAGAGTGGTCGCCTACTGCTTGCCGGCTACGACGACTTCAATTGCAATGTCTGGGACACAATGAAGGCCGAACGTTCCGGCATTCTCGCCGGCCACGATAATCGAGTGTCATGCTTGGGCGTCACCGAAAATGGCATGGCCGTAGCAACGGGATCATGGGATTCATTCTTACGTGTGTGGAATTAAACAGCCATTCATTTAAACAACAAAACAACAGTAAATAATTTAAACAAACAAAACAAAATAATAATATATATATAAATATATACATAAAGTAAATATTAATACAACAACAAGAATAATTTAAATATAAAAAGCATTTACATAAAAACAAAAAAACAAAAAACAAGAAATTTAACAAAAAAAAAAACTACAAAACCATGAAAAAAAAAAACAAAAACACATTTATAACATTTTTCTTATAATATTTAAGTCTATAATTTATACAAATTTTATATGGCCATATAAGCTATGCATAAAAATTTATCTTAACTAAAGGAAGAAAATAAGAAACAAAAACAACAAAAACGTGTGCAAAATGATAACAAAAAATAATTTATATAAAACTAAGAAGAAAACACAAAAACTGATAATGAAAGTACATAATTATATATTGAGGAAAAAAAAGAGAAAAATAAATAAAAAAAACAACACAATCCCATTCTTTTTTATATAAGATAAAGAAAACAAAAGAATCTTTCATTTTACAATTTCCAAGTAGTACATATATACATAAAATATAATTAAAATTAAAAACCAAACCAGTAACTTAAATAGTTTATCACTGAGAAATTGAAATTAAAACAAGAAAAAAAAAAACTCATTCGAACAGATGAAACACCATCTTCTCCCACACAAGAGAAAAAAACTTATTTTGTTTTTTCTTTCCTTTTCTTAAGCAAAACACGCATACATACTATATACACACAAGATGAGAAAAACAAAAAAAACAAAAAAGAACTAGAACTACTTCAACTTAAGTAAAAATTGTAATATGAGATATTAGCTTTAAACAAATTTTATGTTTCTAATACAAAATACCAAACAACAGCGATCTATTACTGTATACATATTTTTTTATTTCATTTTTTTGATATACATATTTATTTTGCTTAGCTGTTGAGACTTATAAAAGGTACACAAAGAAAAGAAAAAAAAATCACCCACAAAAACACAAGGTACAGCAAGATAAAGCCCTAAATTATTGTAAATTGTAAAAAAAAGAGAACCGAAAGAATTCCAAGCTTGGGCTTCATTTTTGTACATGGAACACACGAGTGGTTTTTTGATTGCCGAAAGTAGCGGCGGTGCACATCACATTTGATATACTTGAATGCAGTTTTCTAGTGACTGCGAAAGCCACAAAGACCAAATTTTACTCAGCTAATGCGTTTGTTTGTTTACAACCAGAAACACTCCTTCAAACTAACAAATTGCATGGCAACTATTTAGTAATTTTTAAGAAAAAATGTTTCGCCAATAAAGGTAGAAATATGTACACGTATATCACAGAATCCGCCGTACTTGGAATTTTGCTGCGAACCTCGAAAGAACTATCACAGAATCCGTCGTAGGACATTTTTTGCTTTTGAAATTCGTAGAACGTGGTATATTCAGTGATACAATTTTCTACGAATTTCAAAATTCCCCTACGACGGATTCTGTAACAGTTCTTTTGGGGTTCGTAGCAAAATTCCGAGTACGACGGATTCTGTAATAGACGTGGTAGTTTAGGCGACTGCCTGATTAGATCGACCCAGACAGAGTTGACGCTTATGCGCTGCTTGGATACCACAACTTGTGTGACCTAGGCTGTTACAATTAAAGGACTAGATTGCAGTTCAGAGTATATAGTTTATGAATTTTGTTTGTGAAAGTGTTGGCCAATATATGAAAAATTCTTGTTGGATTTTCTATTGATGATACATCGTCGCTCGTTCTTCATTTATATACATATCGCTGTTACAGACCAGTGCCAGCCGAACTCTTTACATTTCAAACCCCTAAAAATGTATGCAAGTTAATGAGGCTTGTACGCGGAGTCCCGTGTTCAAGTGTGTTTGTATGACTTTTTTGACATGTCAATCTGTAGAGTTACCCTGCAATAATAAAAATTCCAACCCGGCAGTTGACCGCAATACCTATCAGCATTATCGTGAATGAGCAATTGGCGGTTAGGTCTCGGTATACGTTTCAGAGCAGTAACGCTCGGATCCCTCCAACTTTTCCCCCGATTGTGGCGACTCCGATGGTGATTTGAAACGAGTTAAAGAGATATTTTAGTAAGAAAAATGACTCAACAAATAGCGATATTGTTTGGAATTTCCTTGTCGTTTCGTATATTGAAATGCGCTCGTTGCATTATCGTATTAACTTCTGCTTGAACTAAATTGCCACCGATACATCATACATACTTTTCATCACATGACACATGCGAATATAAAAATAAATCGTATGTCTCTAGACAAGTTTGCTTTGTTTATGCAAAGTAGAAATCGGTAAGAGTCTTAACGTCTGCGCGTGTTTTGCTTTGAGGTACATTCAAATTTGTGTCGATTCCTAGAAAAAAATCCGTATATTATGCAGAAAATGCAAATTTTTCTTTAAAATGTTTTTTTTTTTTTTTCATAAATCTAACTGATATTACCAATCATAGTTTGTGTTAACAGGAAAGTAATAATTGTTAGCTTTACATGCATCGATTATGTGGAAAGGTTTGTCATCGTAATGTACTTCGAAGAAAGAAGGAAGGGACAAAATAAACTGTCTGTGGATTTTAAAATAAAAGACCTAAACAACAATAGGATGGAATCATTCAGATGAGAGAGACAATCACTTGTAATGGATTTTACTAACTTAAAAGCTAAATGCAATGTTGCGTATTCTTAGAGGCACTAGTAGGACATTTAGCACTAGAACTGTACTAGGTGTTTATCAGCGGGCAATTCTTAGCACAGGTATTTGAAAAGATGTTAGCTAACCCCATATTTAGCAAACTCGGTCGTCGTTTCGAATTTCACTCTTGGGCAACTATTCGTTTTATACGTTCTAGTAACCTTAGCCCATAAATTTTACCATCTTTGACTAGGAACTATATCACAGCGAAATGATCTGACAAGGTAAGACTAACAATAGGTTTGTATCTCGGACTGAAATGGGTTTTGAACAGGAAAAATCAAATTAACACTTGAACTAAGCAACATTTTTTCTCAAACACGTGTTCTTTTCTAATTGCTCGACCGAACCAAGGTCCAATCTCAAAATCCACTCTCTTGCGTTCTTTGTATGTACACAAAAGAAGTCTAGTAGTATATGTTTGTCTTTTATTATTAGTTTACTGCATTTTGATCCTGTACTACTTGTGTCCCGCATTCCTTCTTATTCCTCTAATCATTCGTTGTCTATCTCTTTATTTCTCTGTAAACAATGGACCACTCAATCTCCTTTTAATTAGTTTTCCTAATATTATTCTTTCAATTTATATAATTTTTTATCTTCTCCCCTCGCGATTCAATGAGGTAAACCTAATTGTAAATTTTTATTTTCTTTCCTTTTACCTTCGTTTCATGTTTTCATATTTATTATTATTATTTTTTATTCATAACCAGGAAGTAATCTAAATTAAAGCACAAAACTTTATGGTAAACTAAACGCGCATACGAGTGAAACCAAAACTTATTATTATTATAAATATATATTTAAAAGCAAAATATAATAAAGAAAATTATATTTAAAACAAACAATCAAATGAAAGGAATTTCTCAATTTTTATTATTTTTTATTTAAGTTTTAATTATTTTACTATTATTATACATACTATTATTATTACTGTATTTAAAGAAAACAAAATATAGCACAAAACTCTATATACTATTATTTAAAGTAAATTAATACATTTTTAAATAAATAAAAGAAAAACACAATTCGATAAACACACACAAAGCCACAAAAAAAAACACCCTTTGTCCAAGAAGAATATTAAAAAAAAAAAAAAAAACAGCGGAGATAGCCATATTTAAAACAAAAATGAAATAAATCAAATTGTTTGCCATTGATTTAGATAATTAAAATTAAAACTAAAAATACAAAAACAAAAAAAAAATCCATCATTATTATTATTATAAATTTACTAATTGAAGGCAGAAACAAAAACAAAAAGAAACCTAAATAAAACATAAAATATAACGTAAGCAAAAAGAGAACGTGTATTAGTATAAAGAAGCGTAAAAAAAACTATAAGAGCAGTTTTATCATCATATTTCATATATTTCTAGCATTTTTGGTTTGCGCGTGGCAAAGAACAAACATTAAGAATAAAATAATAAACTAATAACAAGAAAAAACGTAATATTAAAAAAAAAAAACAAGAAAAATGAATAAAACCTAAAATAAAATGATAAATTTTCAAATTCTATTATGTCTTATGTTTAGGAAGATTTCCTATAAATTGTAAGAATCTGGTGTGTTTCGAAACAGTTGAATAAAGTATGTTGTACAACAATAAAAAAAATAATAAAAAACAGCTTGAGGCTTTGTTTTTATTTCAAAGTAGAATACCGCTGTGAGCACGTGACTTCTATCGCATAAAATGCTTGACTGTAAAAAGCGGACTTTTTTGATTGGGCATTGGGCAAAAAAATCAATCTTTTTTTTGATTCGGATTACTTTTTGAGTCTTAGGTCTGTTCCTTTACTTTTAAATCTTACGAATTTTTACTAATTCTTACAAACTCTTACGAGTTTTTCCTGTGTTCCTTAGTGCCGTTCGTTAACTCGAAAAATTCGTAAAAGAGAGCGAGATGTTACCATTTTGCGTTCGAAGCGACCAAGAAGATCCTCATCCGTTTTTGCTAGGGTCCATGCTTCTGCGCCATAGAGCAGGACAGGGATGATGAGAGTCTTATAAAGAATCTCCTTAGTGCTTCTTGACAACGCCTTACTAATCAATTGCCGTCTTAGGCCAAAGAAACAGCGGTTGGCAAGAGTGATTCTACGCTTGATTTCTGAGGTGATGTCATTTTCAGAGTTAATAGCGGAGCCGAGGTAGACAAAGTCCCTAACTATCTCAAAGTTATAGCTGTCTATCGTGACGTTCTGCCCGATTCGTCGATGTTGTGTGTCCCTTCTTGTTGACAGCATATATTTTGTTTTGCCCTCATTCACCATCAAACCCATTTTTGCCGCTTCTGTACTGATACTTGCAAACGCACCAGTGACAGCTCGCTGTGTTCTGCCAACAATGTCAATGTCGTCAGCGTATGCAAGTAGTTGCACAGACTTATGGAAAATTGTGCATCTGGTGTTGGCTTGCGAGTTTCGCACAATTTTCTCAAGAATGATGTTGAAGAAGTCACATGACAGCGCGTCGCCTTGTCTAAATCCTTTTTTGACATCAAAGGTCTCGGTGAGATTGTTTCCGACCTTTACGGAGCAGCGAGCGTTCTCCATCGTCATTCTGCACAATCTGACAAGCTTGGCAGGGATGCCAAAACTAGACATGGCTCTGTATAGCTCGTCTCTATAAACGCTGTCATATGCGGCCTTAAAATCGACAAAAAGATGGTGAGTATCGATCTGGTATTCTTGGGTTTTTTCCAGGATCTGCCGTAGTGTGAATATTTGATCGGTCGTGGACTTACCGGGCCTAAAACCGCACTGATAGGGACCTATCAGATCGTTGACGAATGGTTTCAGGCGTTCACACAATACAGCAGACATGATCTTATACGCAGTGTTCAGGAGACTGATGCCTCTGTAGTTGGCGCAGTTTAGAGGGTCTCCTTTCTTGTGGATCGGGCAAACAATGCTGAGGTTCCATTCATCAGGCATACTTTCCTCTAACCAAATCTTGGAGATGAGTTGGTGTATGCACTCTACCAAGTCATCTCCGGCTGCCTTGAAGAGCTCGGCAGGTAAGCCGTCTGGACCAGCAGCCTTGTTGGATTTAAGCTTAGATATTGCTATCCTCACTTCATTTTGGTCAGGTGGACGGAAATCTTGGCTGTCATCGTCCAGGTTGAATGGTTCGTTCTGCCTAACAGCGGAATTTGTGTCGTCTTCGCCGTTTAACAGTCTGCAGAAATGGTTTTTCCATGTCCTCAGCACCGACTGTGACTCTACTACAAGGTTTCCTTGTTCGTCTCTACAGGTCTCCGTTCGGGTCTTGTTGGCATGACACGTTCTTTTTACCTTTTGGTAAAACTTCCGAACATTGTTCCTGGAGTAACACCTCTCTATATCCTCGATCGCGCGCTTCTCATGCTCTCTCTTTTTTCTCCGGAGAAGCCGATGTTCTTCCCTCCTTTTTTGCTCGTAGAGCTGACGAGCTGCTCTCGTCCTTCTATGCAGCGACGCTTCGTAGGCACTTTGTTTTGCTGCATGTGCTTGCCGGCACTCTTCGTCAAACCAGGGGTTTCGGGGGGGTGGACTGGTGAAACCGAGCACATCAGTTGCGGCGTTTTTGATGGCTTCTTGGCATCGGCGCCACTGGTCTTCGGCACTTGATGCTGGCAGCATAGGACTTCTCGAGAGGTTGAGGGATACGCGATCGGCAAAGGTTCTGGCGGTTTGTTGCGTTTGTAGTCGTCCAACGTTAAATCTCCTCACAGTATTTTCTCGTTGTTGTGGCGTCTTGGATATCCGCATCCGTACCTTGGCTACAACAAGGTAGTGGTCCGAGTCTATGTTGGCCGCTCGAAAAGTTCGGACATCTAGAATACTGGAGGAGTGCCTTGCGTCGATCGCAACGTGATCAATTTGGTTGACGGTTTGATGATCAGGTGACCGCCATGTTCCTTTGTGTATATTGAGGTGAGGAAACCGTGAGCTAGCTATGGTAACATTACGTCCCGCAGCAAAATCAATCAGCCTAAGTCCGTTTCCAGACGTGGTGTCGTGTAGGCTGTGTTTTCCGATTGTGCTACCAAAGATGTCCTCCTTTCCTATTTTGGCGTTAAAATCACCCAAGACGATTTTAATGTCATGCTTAGGACATTGCTCATATGTTTTGTCGAGGAGCTCGTAGAAACACTCTTTGGTAGCATCGTCTTTATCTTCTGTGGGGGCGTGAGCGCATATCAGGCTGATGTTGGCGAATTTATCCTTTATTCGCATCGTTGTAAGGCGTTCACTTACAGGTCGAAAGCTCAAGACTTCTTGCCTAAGTCTGCCGCTTACAACAAATCCGCATCCAAATAGACGCTGCTTTTGTTCCCTATAGCAGTCACCGTAGTAGATGTCACAGTTTTTCATCCTTCTTTTGCCCGGCATATCCCACCGCACTTCCTGGATGGCGGTGATACCTGCTTTGTAGCAGTCTAGGGCCTCCGCTAGTTGTTCGGCTGCACGCGGTCTGTTCAGAGTTCGAACATTCCACGTGCAGATCCGAACGTCATTGTCCTTTTTCCGTCTTCCAGGGTCGTCAACAGTGAATCCGTCCTTATCCGAGGCTTTTGGTTGCTTCGCAACATAGTGTTTTTTCCGTCGTAGGGTAGTCAACCCCACGCACAACCCCCAACCTGGAGGACCAGGCCATTTCTGCGACCCCTTGGGCAAAAGGAGCCGGAATATTCCGGAGTCAGTAACCCGCTGCGGGGATATGAGAGCTGCCGTTGACCCATTAAGGGCTCTTCCACCACCATCTCTATTTCAACACCCTGACTAGAGTTGAAAATCCACAATGACCTCAGCTCCAAATACGTCAAAGTAGCTCATTGAGGTATCTGCCATGTTGACTGTTGACGCCACCCTTGATTCAACCATGTGAATTCATCCGCCGTACGTCCTCTTTCTGAGGGGCTCATGTAAGACCTCTGAGACTCGATCAGGCAGTCATTCCGACAGAGCATTATAGTGTTGCTATTTTCTTCGTGTTCAACACTCGCGCTTATAAGTTTAGCAAGTCATGCCCGGAAGGACAAGACCAGTACCCGGTGGCTACCACGCGGAGGTAAAATAAGCACAATTGATGTGTATGAACAGTTACAACGACTGGGCATCGCAAAGTTGACGCCAATCAGTGTCTACCCTATTCATTCAACACCCAACCATCGCGCTATATGTCATCGGAGAATTTTTCCGAAAATTGTATCGGAACAAATATCTAGAATGGAATTTCTCAGTCTTCGTACAAATCGGAATAATT
This sequence comes from Cheilosia urbana, assembly GCA_946477585.1. Classification (NCBI taxonomy): domain Eukaryota; kingdom Metazoa; phylum Arthropoda; class Insecta; order Diptera; family Syrphidae; genus Cheilosia; species Cheilosia urbana. The sequence goes on along the minus strand of OX297854.1, from coordinate 6,958,565 downwards.
TCCGTTCCGAACGGATACCTCGATAGGGTGATTATCTTCATCGTCTTCCTCGTCATCTGAAGATTACAAATCACTAAAAATACTCCATTTGTGTATACAACAAGGGAAACATTTCTCAAGTCGTTGTGATTTTTCCAAAAACAAATAAAACAACAGCTGATATTGCTGCAAAATAACGCACTAATCCATTTACAAAAATAACAAAAGCAGAGCAATTTCGTTGCATGTTGCATGAAATCTGGGGCCAGATTCTGTAAGGCGAAACGATCAAACGTTTTCGTTTGCACGAACAAATTTGCTTGTGTAACATAGGAAAAAACATTCGTCTGAGATCTGAAAAAAATATCTGGTGGTCCCAATGGAAAACGACATCAGAGTTCTCCTAGTCCCCGCTATGAGAAGGTGAATGAAAGTTCACTGGTCTCCAAAAGGGTAGAAGAGTAGTTCTCTACAACGGGAGTGCTAAACGAAACAAAAACAAAACATTTGTGGATAAACAAATCAGATATAGCTGAAGCATAGTCTTCTTCAGAGACACATTACATATTTAAAGTAACTGAAGAAAAATTGCACAAAATGTTTTTATTTCCCCTCAACCAATCTACATTGTTCTTTTTTCATAAATATTTTCAGCAAAAGTGCACCTATTCCTAAAGTAAAATACTATTCACCCGTAACGAATAATTTCAAATTTAACGGACAAAATTCTATGAACGCTGGCAGCAAGTTTGCCGACAGCGGAAGTGGTACACGCAAGGTGCGAGTGTGTTGGTGAGCCGAATCTTTGAAGTTACATGACATTTGTCAATACGAATATCTATGTCAATGTAATGTAACAATACTAACGGACTTAGCATGTACCATCCATTATATAGCTTGCAGAAAGTACCTAACGAAAAATCGGCCGAAGATGGGGGTCTCAGTATTGTCTCTGGTTGCCATAAATTCCTTAGCCAGACATGAGATATGACTCACGGAATAGATGGATTGTTTTTTTCGGTTTCCTGTAGAGAAAAAACATAATTAGCGCATAACCGCCGATCTGTACAACCCACGGCACCTCCTGTAGATATTGAGTGACAGATAGATGTCATAGAAACCTAAACCAGCCTGTGGAGTTGAGAAATTTGTTGATCTCATTGGATTGCCGAGAAGTCATCTTAGAAAGGTTTACCTAGTGTGCACTGTGTCTGCTTTGGCTAGGGCCGGACACTCACAATGAAAGATGGAGCACTGTTTCACTCTCATTTGTGTCAGCGGGGCTACAGCTTGGGGTGTTATGGGCAATGCCGTGCTTGGCGTTGGCTACTTAGGTTCCTTAACGGCAGTGTCTTGAGCAGACTTAATTTCAGCATAATTTGCCCGTTCCACAAGCATCCTTAACAATGCGTACGAGATCATATCTGACATATTGTGTTAACGCCTAAAACCCTTCGTAATTAAAGGACTTGGCCCCTATTAGTGCGGTATTAAGCCAAGAAAGGCCACCGTCGAAGTTCAATAAATCCCAATTAATACTTACCATATTTCCATTGCTTCCAAAGCCGCCCTTGTCAATAGCATCGTCTACAAAGACAGAGCCATTTTTAGTTTTGGCATCCTTGCAAAACGTGTCCATCTAAGAATGATGATGAAGAAAGCTCGCTGTTGCAGCAATAACAATCCAATGAGCCAACCAATGTCGATGTAAAAAGAGGACAAGCTACTTACCTAAAAGTAAAAACTATCAACCAATCGTTACCTCAAAGTAACAGTGTTCTATAAGCCAGAGTTTTTGGTATCAAACGATTCGTCTTCGAGAGCACTTCCGTTTGAGTCCAATAACGAGGCCCTTAAGGTCTCCTTAAATACCTAATCTGAAGAAAAACGAAGTTTTATCATACAAGATTTGAATTTTAACTATGTAACTTCAAAAGTAAAATAACAGAATTCTATATTCATCAGTCATCACATACAGGTTACAGGTTCCAGGCAAGGTAATTAAAAAATTTAATTATTTTCCTTTATTAATGACTCCTGTTTGACCAATTGATATCCAATAATTGATTTTTTTTCAAAGATTATTTTTAATAGGTAGGGTTTTTTATATAAAAGAAAATGCATAAGCATTAACTACGAGTGATATTCAATAATATCAATAATCTAATTATAAAATGTATTTATGTGGTACTTAGGACTTTGTTTTAACTTTCAGTACACCGTATTTTGGCTGATAGTACTTTGTATCAAAATTTAAATTCACTTTTTAAAGAAAACTATTGACAGTGGGAGCAAAATTCTGCTTTTTTAAAAATTATTTTTTGAAAATATTAATTTAAAATGCCAAACCAGATCATGCAAAACTTCAACCGACGATATCTCGAAACATCGGTTAACTCACATAATCTGTTTTACTTTCAGGTACCGCAATGTGTACTGGTATTAGTGGCAGGTGTAAAACTCGAAAATCCAAATTTTTAATTTTTTTTTAATTTTTAGATACCTAGTCAATTTTTTTACAGAACTCTGAATTCATAGTCAGCAGCCGCTGTATAGATACACCGCATATGTCATAATATGCGTCTTATGAGGTCTGTCATCCACAGACAACCGTGTTGTCCAGAGAGTATCCATAACTATACTCTGTCCAAGAAAAATTGTCAGTACAGGCCTTATGGGAAGCTCTTTTTTCTACCAGTGGTGCCTGTAGTACTCTCACGGCACTCAAACACAGGATTTGCCACTGAAATAAAAACGAAACCACTGGCATTCCAAAGCATTTTGTTGTTGTAATTTTCCTGAAAATCGCATACATCCCGCCACAACCATTCTGCCACGCAGCTGCGGGCAGAATGAGCACGATCGCTTGTGTTCGCTTGCTATTATCATCAACCAAAATAAGCAGTGTGAGTGACTGAAGCACATCAGAGAAGTGTTACCATATGGCAATGTTAGCATATCATTAAGGGTTTTTCTTTGAATTTTGTCAAAGGACTTTCGGTTTTGGTGCTTTTTGGAGCTTTTTGGAGCTTTTGAGAGCGGCATATTATGTGGGGTGTTGCCATTCGGCTTTAATTTGTTTGTATTTCTGAAAGATCCAATAATATTCAGTTAAAACATATTTTTGAATGTTGTCTTTTAGAAATAATGTTTATTCATGAGGTGTTTTAATGCATTCATTTCACTAACGCAACAAGTGATCATATGTGCGTTGTAGAGATATTGCAATAAATTAATAGTGATTACTAGGGCAACTCAACCGGATTCATACAAAAGCATGGTATTTTAAGGGATAAAATTTGATTAAATATTTTATTATAGAAAACTAAGTACAAATTTTCAGCTTTATTCGTTAGGGCATATTTCTGCATATTTTGGTAGGTACAAATTCATATTTCACTTTGTAGAGCATATTTTTCACACTGAAATATCAAACTGATGAAGCAGGTAAACCTATACTGTTTATTTTCGGTCGTTGGGTTTTACCACATCCGGTCACTCCTCTCCAGTAAAGCAAATGCCTTGAAAGGATTTTATGATCCTTTTTTGCTACTGTTTCCGCGAAGTTCTGCATTGACGGGTAATATTTTTTTTTAACAAATATGTAATCTAGGTATTATGTCTATATTAAAAAAATGTATGTGCACAAGTGCAGTCCTTTTACCATCTGTTAGGTATATGGCATTGCGTCGTGGTTATATAATTTTGTCTAATTGCCTGTTTGTGTATATAAGGCGGAAACAATGGTTGTTATCTCAATAGCGGATAGTGCATCTAAACAAGTGGTTAACTTTATTGTGCATATGAATAAACAGAAACATGGCTACAAAGTCTTCAAAGGATCTAAGTGTAGAAAAGAAACAACAAATTGTTGATGCAACTGAAAAATGCTATGGCCTTTTTAAAAGTAAATCGGAAGCCGTAGGATATGCGGCTACGGTTTTTCCTGTTACGGAACAAACTGTATACAGGGTTTTAAGGGAAAAAGCAATCAAAGGCCACAATTCACCACCAAAGAAGAAAAATAATTCCGGTATCAAGAGCAAGGTGGATGATTTTGACAAATGTGCGATTAGGCGGATAGTCCATCAGTTTTTTATGAATAATGACCTTCCAATGCTAGACAAGATATTATTGGAAGTACAAAAAGTGAAAATATAACAAAACTAAGCAGATCCACTTTGCATACAATATTGCAAAAAGATCTCGGACTTAAATTCGTCAAACGTCAGCGAAAGAATTTTTTGTTGGAATTTATTTCGTTCAGCAATATTTTTATTGTAAATTGGAAGATGGTAACCCTAACAGTATTGCTCTCTGAGTTATGGCGAATTATCATACATACTACGGCAACCCTGTGAGAGCTTTAAAAAGGGACCGATTTATATAAGTCATTGCAACCAGACTGAGAGACAAACATCCTATCTTCCCTGTACTGACAATTTTTCTTGGACAGAGTATAGAGAGCCAACTCCCGTGCACCTACCCGATTTTCCCCGGAAATTTTGAATGACAGCCCTCTCTCGCGCGCTCTTATTTTTCCTGTCGGTGAATACGTGTAATTAATGGCCGCCCGGTGGTACTTTTTCAATTAAAAATAATTTGTAAATGCATTTATAACAATAAATGTAGCACGGAGAAATGTTGAGTATGGTTTTTTATATAGCTGTACTTGTTCTCTATCCATATTCGGTTCCAAAAAATGTTCATCCATTCACATTTCAGATCTTTTTAATTTTGTTTATATGAATTACATTTTTGACAGCAGAATTCATGCAGATAAACCTTGGGGGTTGTTCCATAAATAGGTTAACAACATGTAAGTTAAGCCCAAGGTTCCACTAGGGCAAAAGTAACTTTATGTGGTATTCGATTGGTACAAAAAAAAGCAATCTTTTCAGATTTCAGAGCACTTTTGCGAATCTATGTAGATATTTTCTCAGATCTATCAATACAAGTGCGTTTGAGTTTCACAACTGGTGGAGGGCTTTTTGGTTGTTTTCAAATTCGTTTATTTAGCACCATATTTGTACACAATCAAAGTGCGATTGGAAAATCTGTAGTTGAATAACACTGAACAGTGTTGAATGATGTTACATAGGAACAAATGCTTTTCATATTTAAAAAAGAAAGAAAAAGACGTATTAATATCGTTAAAATACAAGTAGCTATCCCCCCTATTAATAAAAAAATGTACACAAGTTAGTTAGCTAGCAAACGTCAGATAGCATACAAAAATTTGACATAACTGCTGAGTAACAAGTTGATAACTTTAACACAGTGTTTATTAATACGGGGGTATGTCTTTAAACTCCTAACAAAAATAAAATAGGCCTGTTTTTTTGAGCTTCGATCTAAGCAAATCAAAATAAAGTAGGATTTTCAGCTCTTAATTACCACCACTACGCTCTATTTGACACTATGAGGATTCTTAGTAGTTGTTGGAATTGCGTGCTGAAAATCCTACTTTTCTTTGGTTTGCTGATATTGAAGCTCAAAAAAACACGCCTAATAATTTGTGGTATTTAATTGGATTTTGCGATATAATTTCCGATTTCGGATTTGGCGTATTCAATCGTGAGAATCCAAATAATTTTGTTTAATGTAGGTATTCTCATGTTCTATTTCGTGTTTTGTAGATATAGCGCAATACTTTTAACAAATTTCAGTCTCGACATTAAATTTATGGTAGCTCATTATTGCAAAATTTTTTTTTTTGAAAATAAAGTTTATTTTGAATTACTAATTACAGACTTGTCGTCTGTTAAAACGTAAAATAACACACTTTCAATTTGACAAACGACAAATGTTTGGTGTTAGTGTAAGTAGGTGTGAATTTCGCTCAGAAATAAAGATTCGAAAATTTATCCAGACTCTGAAAAAAAGTTAAAGCTTAATTTGAGAGCAAAAGTACCTATATATATACCTACGGAACAAAAATATTGAATTAATTTTTTGATTTTAACAAATGTTTGCACATATTTATATTGTGTAAGTATGCATTTTACGCATCAATTAGAGATTGTAAAATATGTTTAAACTGAAATATGTTTTTCCCACGGCATACAAACTGTTTCCCCTACATTGTGTTTAAATATTGAAGTTAAGAGATTAAAATCCACAAAAAAAAGCAAAAGTGCAAAAAACCGTATTAGTTCATTTTTCTCTGATTAATAACATGAGATGGATTTCTGATATTGACATATGATTATTAAAAGGTATTTGACATTGTGATGAAATTATATTAGGTACCTATATTATATCCGAAATTCGATTTTCCAACAAATTCATAAACTTTAAAAATGTTTAACTTGAACTGCGATGTGAACACCGTGTAACTAATCGGCACCAAAAATGACGAACACAGTCGCCCCCACTTAAATCCAACTTAGTAATGGCCGCCCGATTGACAGTCCATTTCCTGCCTAGGAATTGCCTCAGTATGCGTGCGGCAGCAATGGCGCTCCTTTGATTTGTACAGGCACTAATACTCAGGAAATTCCTAGGCTGTACGAGGTCATAGGAAGTTTGTGGGCAAATGTACCGTTTCTGCTCTCAGTTGGTTCTCTAGCAGAGAGGATCCAAACTAGAGAGCCAACTGAGAGCAGAAACGGTACATTTGCCCACAAACTTTCTATGACCTTGTTCTGCACAGGAATATTCTTAGTGTTCGTGTATGTACAAATCAAAGGAGCGCCATTGCTGCCGCACGCACACTTAGTATATTCCTGTGCAGGGACTTTATGTCAATCGGGCGGCCATTATTGGTGGAATTTTAAGTGGGGGCGACTGTGTTCGTCATTTTTGGTGTCGATTAGTTACACGGCGTTCACATCGCAGTTCAATTTAAACATTTTTAAAGTTTATGAAATTGTTGGAAAATCGAATTTCGGAAATAATATACCTAATATAATGTCAAATACCTTTTAATAATCATTTGTTAATATCAGAAATTCATCTCATGTTATTAATCAGAGAAAAATGAACTAACACGGTTTTTTGCACTCTTGCCTTTTTTTGTTCATTTTAATCTCTTAACTTCAATTTTTAAATACAATGTAGGGAAAAAAAATTGTATGCCATGGGAAAAACATATTTCAGTTTCAGAATATTTTGCAATCTGTAATTAATGCGTAAAATGCATATTTACACAATATAAATATGTGCAAGCATGAATTTGTTAAATTCAAAAAATTAATTCAATGTTTTTGTTCCGTTTATAGGTACCATTGCTCTCAAATGTAGCTTTAACTTTTTTTCAGAGTCTGGGTAAATTTGAGAATCTTCATTTCTGAGCGAAATTCACACCTACTTACACTAACACCAAACATTTGTCGTTTGTTAAACTGAAAGTGTGTTATTTCCCTTTTTACAGACGAAAAGTCTGTGAAAAATAGAGAACAATTTACATTTGGTCAGTGCAAAGGGTATTAACATAAATTTAATAGATTTTTAAAACAAAAACTACAATTTAAGAACAGCTGACTTTTAAAACACGCACCGCCATAAATGCAAAGAAAGAAAAATCTCATTTTATGTTCCATTGGGCACGAAAAATCTGAAGTCTGAGAGCAAATTCTGAAAATTCCAATGGAATGGAAACATTTTTTTTGGCAATAATGAGCTACCATAAATTTAATATCGAGACTGAAATTTATTAAAAGTACTGCGCTATATCTACAAAACACGAAATAGAACATGAGAATACCTACAATAAACAAAATTATTTGGATTCTCCCGATTGAATACGCCAAATCCGAAATCGAAAATTATATCGCAAAATCCAATTAAATACCATATTATTAGGCGTGTTTTTTTGAGCGGTTTGAGTGTTGTTTTTTTTTGAGTGGTTGTAACTAAGAGCTGAAAATCCTACTTTAATTTGCTTTGCTGAGATCGAAGCTAAAAAAAACAGGCGTATTGTATTTTTGTTAGGAGTTTAAAGACAAAGCTACTTGATTTTTATGATATTAATATGTTTTTTTTTAAATATGAAAAGCATTTGTTCTTATGTAACATTATTCAACACTGTTCAGTGTTATTCAACTACAGAATTTGATTGTGTACAAATATGGTGTTAAATAAACGAATTTGAAAACAACCAAAAAGCCCTCCACCAGTTGTCAAACTCAAACGCACTTGTATTGGTAAATCTGAGAAAATATCTAGATTCGCAAAAGTGCTCTGAAATCTGAAAAAGATTGTTTTTTTTTTGTACCAAACGAACATAAGAACTGCTCTGAGAGCAAAAAAAAAAATGCTCTGAGAGCACCCAATCGAATACCACAGAAAGTTTACTTTTGTCGTAGTGGAACCCCGGGCTTAACTTGCATGTTGTTAACCTATTTATGGAACAACCCCCATGGTTCAGCTGCATGAATTCTGCTGTCAAATATGTTATTCATATAAACAAAATTAAAAAGATCTGAAATGTGAATGGATGAACATTTTTTGGAACCGAATATGAATAGAGAACAAGTAAAGCTATATAAAAAACCATACTCAACATTTATTCGTGCTACATTTATTGTTATAAATGCATTTACAAATTATTTTTAATTGAAAAAGTACCACCGGGCGGCCATTAATTACACGTATTCACCGACAGGAAAAATAAGAGCGCGCGAGAGAGGGCTGTCATTCAAAATTTGCGGGGAAAATCGGGTAGGTGCACGGGAGTTGGCTCTCTAGTTTGGATACTCTCTGGTATTCACCGACAGGAAAAATAAGAGCGCGCGAGAGAAGGCTGTCATTCAAAATTTGCGGGGAAAATCGGGTAGGTGCACGGGAGTTGGCTCTCTAGTTTGGATACTCTCTGTTCTCTAGTTTGGTTCCTCTATGGTGTTGTCTCTGCTGTCTGTCATCGTCATGCTGCCTCAAGTAAGTGGTTTCACGAATACTATTCGCCAGAGACTATTTCACAAATTTCGCAGACAATTTACGGCTCACGCTCATAAAGCTAATTTTAAAATGAATAAGGTTTACTTCCGTAATGCACCTGCTTCTACAGAATTACGAATCAGCTTTCATTACAAAAATGCGGCACTCAATGTCGATCGAGAATTCAACTTCTGTCGCAACATTAGTGAGAACGTCGACGATGCACTGGCGCGGATGCGAAACAACATTGGTAAAGAATTGAATAAAAAATCTAAGAAGAGGCAAAAGAAATCCAAACCGGCTCATGATGACGAAGCTGCAGTTCTCACAGGTAGCAGTGAAACACAGGATGTAAGACTGACACTTTATTTTACTATTCAATTCTGTATTGCTCTTTTTCCGACGGCAGGTTAATGTTGACTTCATACGAAGCAACGAAAAAGTAACTTCTGTTACATTTGCCCAAATGATTGAGGACGTTAATGACTTAAGTCTCCAAGTTCTGGGCGATAGATTCGACGTGGTTGTCAATAGTCCGTGGGTTTGTAATGTGGTGCTACCACAGTCGATATTGGCCGGTTTTATACTGTATCCAAGCAAGATGGAACTACAATTTGCCGATAAGAAGCATTCTATAGGGAACTGGTACAAAGGAAAGATGGTAAGTTATTTTGAGAAATTTCTTACTCTCAAATAACGCTTTCGTCTTAAGCCCAGCTCCAAAAATGTCCAGCAAATAGAATGGAACAAATGTGGTACTGGCCTCAGTTACAGCACGAATTTCGACGACATTGGTTATCACATAAAATTTGAATTACAGCCTGGCAATACAAACGGTTTGGGTCCCCCAGTCGAGGTTGTTGCGAAAAATGAGGTTCAAGCCGGTCCAGGCAAATGCCCATTCGAAGATCGCCACTTATTCACACAAAATCGCCTGCAGGGTGATAGGTTCCGGGTGGTATCGTACAATATTTTAGCCGACTTATATGTAGACAGTGATTACACGAGGGCGGTACTGTTTCCCTACTGCCCGCCTTACGCTCTGTGCATTGACTACAGAAAACAGTTGTTCGTTAAAGAAATTCTAGGCTACAATGCGGACGTGATTTGCTTGCAGGAGGTCGATGTAAAAGTGTTTGACCTTGACTTACAACCAATTTTAGCTGAGAAAGGCTTTGAGGGAGTTATGCAGCAGAAGGGTTTGAGCGGAGAGGGCGAAGCGACATTTTACCGCAGTGATCGCTTTGAATTGATCCGAACTTGTGGGCTAAATATCGGCACCAATATAACAACTCTGTCCATTTTTAGGGAACTCTACGATAAAATTAAAAACAACACAGAGTTGGTGAAGCGCATAACTGAACGTTCAACAACGTTGCAGGCAAGTTACTGAAACCCGTTCGAATACATGTCGCCTTACATCGGATTCCATTTAATTTTGAAGGTTAGCATACTTAAGTCCAAAGACACCGGTAAGATTTTGGTAGTCGCGAATACGCATCTATACTTCCATCCAGATGCCGATCACATACGACTGCTGCAAGTCGGCTTCTCCATGCTGTACATAGAACACGTCTATAAGCATCTTGCTGTCGAACTGGAAACAGCTGAAGAAAACATCTGTCTGTTATTTTGTGGCGATTTCAATACTGTGCCAGAATGCGGCATATACAAATTAATGACCGAGAGGTTTGTCGGCACTGACTGTATCGATTGGAGCAGCAGTAAGTTGGGCCAAGTTTGTTTGATCGCCTGTGAATAAAGTTTATTTTCCTATTTCTGCAGATGCACATGAGGCAGTGAAAGATGTAACCCTCTCCCAACCATTCAACATTGTTTCAGCAAGTGGCACGCCCAAGTACACGAACTTTACACACGCATTTGCAGCATGCCTCGATTACATCTTTATCCAAACGGATCGACTGACTGTCGAAGAAGTGACTCCATTGCCGTCTGATGAAGAGCTGAAGACCCATATAGCCATCCCATCGGTGGTGTTCCCATCCGATCATGTGGCACTCGTTGTTGACTTAAAATTCAAAACTCCAAAGTAGTTTTAGTACATGTAACTTATATTAGGCTGAAAATAACAACTGGCTGTTTTACAAATTGTCGACTTGTGTCAGGTCCAGATCTTCCTCCCACGCCGTCTTCTCCTGTTGCGTGCTATACTCAGTCTCTTGAGTCTCGGCAATAGACCAAAGTTCATCGTCGTCTGCAGCGCTAAACGTATTTTCATCCGGTCTTCGTCTGAGGGTCTTTCTGGTGGGAGCCACCGCTCCCCCATCGCGATTGCCCATCAGTTTCTGGCTTTCTTCAAAGTACTGATTGGGATGATTGATGCCAACCTCCATTTTGCTGTCGTGTGAAATTTGAAAGTACTTTCCACACGCCAACTGAAAATGGCCCTTCCCCACGTAACTGAGGATCTCTTGCACATGAGCAGCGCCCACACCGTACCCAGTTAGCTTAACTTTAAGCGCTGATTGGTCGAAAGTCTTGTAGGGACATCCATGACAGTCGCCGGGAGCTCCTGCTTTATCTTGAATTATTTTCAGACACGAATAAGGTGTATAGTTGACCATGGAGCCGACTTTGCCGTAATTGTGGCGAATATTGTAGGAATATCTCTTTTCGAATGTTTCCACGTCCATTTTCTTGGTGAACTCTTCTTGCCAAAAGCGAAGCGAGTCCTCCAGAGTGACTCCGATTCCTTTGAGAAACAGGCCATACTGCATTCGGCCACCATGCTTATGATGATGCATTGTTCGCAGATGTTCGTGTAGCAGTCGCATGCAAAGGGGAAACGACTTCTTTGATAGCTGATCAATAGCTTCAATAGGCACAGATGCGTTCTTCGACAGAGCGTAGTCTTTTCCTGTGTAAGTTGTATGCAGTGATTTCAACAGATGAAACAGACGTTCGTCATTCTCCAGATCAGCAATAAGTTTGCTAGCCGACTGGAGGCCATATTCAATCTCGTTTTGATGTTTTACCGCAACTATGGATACAAAGTCTTGTGAATTTACATAGGCGAAACCATCTTTTACATAACACCGACGGGATTTGATCAAATCAAGGACTTCAACGAAATGAACTTTATAAAAGTCGAGCAGTTCAATCTTAGACACACTATGACCCATTGTACTCTCATACAGACCATCCTTGACTTCGTTCTTTTGCTCCTCCGACAGGGGTGTGTATTTAAGGTTGGCAATGTCAAGGAACTGCTTGATTTCATTGCTTCCCAGTTGAGAGAACTTATAGCGAAAGACTTCCATTTCACGACTCAAAAACCATCTGAAATATGATACAAATTAGTCCAAATTATGTTCATTTTTGGTAAGCCTAGAATATACCTTTGCAGGTCCTGTGTTCGACAGTACACTAGACGAAGAATAAAATGCGATATATAATCCCTCCGTCGGGATTTCAAGTCAAGCTCTTTCTTTGCACCAGTAGCACTAGCACCCGTAAAGAGCCGAAGGTATCCTTTTAGACCTTCCCTAGTGAGTTCATCGTTAATGTACGTTTTCCAGTCATCAGAGAGAAACCGGATATTTTTCAAACCAGCCGAATCAAATATACGCAAGACTTTGAGGCGCTCCAGTGCCAGCTCTTCGAATTCTTGAAGTTTAATATCTTCCACCGGCGGAAATTTGTAGAGAAGAACATTATTTGGATAGCGCACCTCTAGATCTTCTAACTCTGGTTTCCTTTCAACGCGCTGACGACTTTTACGGCTGAAATCCATTTCGAATGCGTTATTTCGATTAAATGAATAAACTTTAGCAATTTACAAGACTGAACAAGGAAAATAAACAAAAAATAAATCCATCCACTTTATTTCAATTTTCAACTTTGGCGCCAACCATTTTGACAATTGCATTGCTCGCGAGAATCGAATCGAAATCATTTGACTTTCAGTTTAGAAGTACAACAGTGGCTTTCAAAATTTTATAATGGGAAGCTTACATCATGTTGCCTACCTAATTATAGGCAGTGGCTACGAAAACATACGTCACTTTTCGTGGCAAAAATAATATTGTCATCCGGTTGTCACGCGTAATCGTAGCTTGTGGCTTTAATTGGGACCCTATTTCAACTATAGGTAAATGCATGGTTGATACAAATTACCGTTTTGTATCTACCTTCTCAAACAGTTTCGTAACAATACCTATCGATAATATTCTTACTGGATTAGTTTTTTTTTTCCCGATTCCGAGATTGATTTTATTTATAAAAATGATCAAATATGTACAGTTAGTAGAGTGCGATTGCACAACGATATTATGTTAACGCAATATGATTTACTACTATTTACTACTATGTGATATTCGATTGGGCTTCTTCAGATTCGCTCTCAGATTTCATGTGTCTAAAGCCTGAACTACATCGAAACAAAAGTGGGAAAAAGTACAAAAAAGTTGAAAAAATCGGATGTACTCTTCCATCATTTATACAATACTGTATATTTTTTCTCAATTTAAAATGTTCACTTTGTGGAAAGCTCGAGCATGTTCCAGCTTTCACTTTTTGCAAAGCCCTAGAAACAAACACATTCAAGGAATTTGTTCCGGACTTTCCGCTAGATCACGTTTTCATCGCATAATTCCTATCAGTTTTGCAAGGAAAAGTTCTTTCTGCACTTCACTTGGCTAAATTTGTTTATTTTTGCTTCCGGACATTTTAAATGCAAACTAAAAAAGCTCTGAGCTTTCATAGTTCAGACTTTTCTCATAGATGTCATATAAATATGCGTGTGTTTTCGGTGACTTTCGAGGTGTTCACTTTTTTGTACTTTTTCCCACTTTTGTTTCGATGTAGTTCAGGCTTAATAGAACATCAAATCGTCACTTGTACTTCTTTGTGTTGTTATTCGAGCGACTCAAATAGGTGTAGGCTTCAACACTTTTCAAATCGCTTTCCAATGACTGGTTAAATTTTATATTAAAACATTCGAAATTTGCGTCCCGATTGATTTCTAAATATTTACCTACATAAATAATTTAAAAACATAGATTCCTCGTTAATTCCGAAAACTTAAACAGACAAACTCAAACAAACTAAATCGTAAACAAGTTCCGCAACCTAGCTGTCAAAAATTTAACAAAAAAATGCACTTCATCGCACTTCAACGTAATTTCGCCGATATGCGTTGCAAAATGTCGGAACAATTCTATAAACACTTGTTCCGAAGAATACCTCGCAGCAAAAATCTTCCGATTTCCGAATCGTATAAAATTGGAGAATTTTCAGATTTTTTTTTTTTTTTTTATAATTCACTAGTGCTCAAGGGGTTTTTGTTCCCTTATAATGCTAATGCACAGCACGAGTGGAAGGGTTAATAGGGAGGATAGAGAAGAGGTACTGGTGCACATTGGTCTTTAACAATTGTGGGCTGTAATGAAAGGGACAACCGTGTGAGGCAATGCATTTCACATGCGTGTTGTTCGGCTCACAAAAGAATCTCTATATTTTACAGTACGTCCGAAGGTAGGCTTAAGGGTGAACTGATGTGCATTCGATGTGTGACGGGTGTTGCGAGAGAATTGTTGAAGGGGCGGAATGCAGTTAGCTATTTCATCAGAGCATCGATGGTGAAAATATCGATAAAATAAAGAAAGGCAAGAAACATTTCTGCGATGTTCGAGCGGTTCAATAGACTCCGCTATATTTCTATCACCAGATCTTATATCTGACATATACCTCGTCGCTAGGGTCGATTATATGATTTTTTTTTATTAATGTTCAGAAACAGTCAACTTAAACAACTCCAACATAAATCAACGAAATAAACAATTTCCAACATTTGATGTTAGGTAGTGCTGTCTGTTACCATTAGTCAACTATTTAGTAAAAGCATCGCATTCACCTTACGTGGTTTGTGGTAAAAAAGTTATTATTCAAACTTGTGCTTTTTGCATGGTGGCAAGTAAGTTAGTATTCCAATCGGGATTCAAACGTCAGCAAATCGGCTTGCTTCACAAACAAACCATCTAAATGTTATGGTTGGGGAATTTAATTATTTATCTTTAAATCACAATAAATTTGCCTGCATATTATATTTGTGTCGGAATACATACATTTTCATTCTCGTAAACTACAATACTATTCACATTCGGCTGGATTAAACAAGCACAACTAATAATTAAATTGACCTTAATTTTTATTTTGGGGTTTATTTAGTTGATGGGAGAGTTAATGTCCATTCGCCGTCCATGTCCTAGCCGACTAATTTTTTCACATTTTTCGTATCAGGTGGATGTAAAAAAAATCGTTTGGAATAGTTAAGCAAGGTGCCTTTATATCGTTCTGAAAATCTGATCACACCAATGCATGCCTAATGCCTATGCAATAGCATAACCGAGTTTGTTTAGTTTCAAATGACAAGCAATATATTCCAACTCGTTTTTGTAGCTCTTTTGATTTTTTTCCAAAATCATGAAATCATCATAGCTAGTTTATTTGTGTGTTTTTGTTGTTGATTTGCTTTTTGTTGTTTTATTTTTTTTTTCTCTTTTTAATTTAGGTATAATAATAATATAATAATTAATAATTATATATAATATGAATATATCACTAAGGTTCAGGAAGTGGTTTAAGCTCTTTTATCTGCTTAATTAGATACGCTTTCTCGTCGTTGAATTGCTCGTCCTCTGATCGATCTGTGTGGAATTTCGTTAGGAAATCAACAAGTTTTGCCTGATTTCTCAATAGAATATCCAATATGGGTTTGGGTTTGTTCGGATTTGCAACAAATACCTAGAAAACAGTTAGGATTACATAGCACGTATAACAAGAAGGACATTTTGTATAGAATGGTACTCACTTTAAACACATGGAAGGCTTCAAATTGAATATTTCGTGATTTTTCCTTAAGCATATTCATCATAAGTTTCAGATTATCCGGGTTGGATATATATTTTGTCATAACCTAAAAGCGAAAATATGTGCATATTATTTTGATTAGACTAAAGAAAAGAACTATTTTTTGGCTTACAGTGAAGTTATGTCTGTCTAGCAGCAATTCACCAAGCAATTTAAGGCTCTGCCTCCTCGTAACATAGTTTTCCGAGTTTAATAATCGTTGGTAATGTGTAAAGACCTTATCGTAGTTTGCTTCAAGGAATTCGGCGCACAAGATTTTGTGACGGGTTAACAGTTCCTAAAAGGAAAAAGAAAACGATTACAATTGAGGTAACAAAACAAAAGACAAATCTTGGCAAGTTAAAGTATATAACAACAAGATGAGAAGAAGAAAGCGTACAATTTGATGATGAAAGATTTATCATCTGGTTAATGGATTTTAGGTTTCATATTATTAGTCATGCTATTGCTCATCGTCATCATGCTCTTTCTCTTGCGTAGTAAAACGTTTATTGCAAGACGGCATTGATTAAGCATTTTATTATTATCAAGTTGGGTCACTCGACCCTATCCATTCACTATTTGCGTTTCTTCTGTTCTTACTCGCTTACCAGAAACTTTGCTCTTTGGACCTATTCTGTGATTTTATTCAGCACATTCTTACACACAATCAGTATATTTTATAATCGCTGTTGAAACGGTTTTATCAGTGCAGAGCTTGTCTATTTGCTTACCCAAATAACAATAGTAAAAACAAAACGATTCTGTGACGCATGCACGGCTAATAAGAATTTTCTTGATAAATGTACACTCACCTTAAATGTTGAAAAAGCATCGGACGCTATATCGAACGTTGACACTTCCACGTAACGAAAAAAATTGAAGAACTCGTCCGAGTGCAGCATGATTTTGGCGAGCGCCTCATATCGGGCACATTCCCTGAGCATCGTTCCGCAATTTAGGGCAATCTCTTGGTGCTCATAGCCAGCCATGAGTGTGAAAAGAATTTCCGGTTTCGTGCAAATATACTCGACAGTTGGTGATCGTGTACCGATTTGACGTCGCAGGACATTATTAAATACCTGAGCAACATCTTTTTTGCCCTCAAAGTCAATCCGGTTTAGGTTCTGAAAGGAAATATTTGACGTTAGCAAACATGAATCTTGTTGTTGACTTTTTATATTATTTTTTTTGTTGTTCTGTTTTACGCGTCACGATCTTAAGGAAGATGGGCCTTAGAGAGGATGATACCTGTAAACTATGCCTGGAGGAATCTGAAACAGCGGCACATATACTGAGTCAATGTCCGGCGTTGGCTGGCAGAAGAATGAAGATCTTGGGACATCATGGGGTCGAGACCCAGTCGATGAAACAGATCTCCCAGACGAAAAGCGACACGACAATGGTGGTCTGATTCGAATATCTCTCGAAATCTATATAATGGGTGATTTTTTAGCTGGTTTGGTTTTGGCAACACTGGTTTTGACAGCTGACGTGTGTTTAGTACCTTGTGTCACTGTCAAAGAGCTTCAGTTTGGTTTGCAATTTAACCATGGATCGTCTTACAAATGAACAACGCTTGCAAATTATTGAATTTTACTATCAAAATTCGTGCTCGGTTCGTAATGTTCATCGCGCGCTGCTTCCATTTTATGATCGGCATTCTCGACCTTCTGAGCAGTCTATTCGGAAGATTCTGACCAAATTTCGCACCAAATTTACTTTGTTGGACATTAAACCACCAACACGTTTACGTACTGTGCGTAGTGAAGAAAATATTGCGGCCGTATCAGCTAGTGTGACAGAAGACCGCGAAATGTCGATTCGGCGCCGTTCCCAGCAGTTAGGCCTTTGTTACAGCACTACGTGGAAAATTTTGCGGAAGGATTTGTGCGTAAAGCCTTTTAAGATACAGCTTGTGCAAGAACTAAAGCCAGCCGACCTACCACAACGCCGAATTTTTGGTGAATGGGCTCTTGGAAAGCTGGCCGAGGATCCGCTTTTTTATCGAAAAATTGTGTTCAGCGATGAGGCTCATTTTTGGTTGAATGGGTACGTAAATAAGCAAAATTGCCGCATTTGGAGTGAAGATCAGCCAGAAGCATTGCAACAGCTAGCAATGCATCCCGAAAAAGCCACTGTTTGGTGCGGTTTATGGGCCGGCGGCATTATTGGGCCATATTTCTTCAAAGATGATGCGAATCGCAGCGTTACTGTCAATGGTGAACGCTACCGAGCGATGATAACAAACTTTTTTTTGCCCGAAATGGAAGTTCTTGACTTGCATGATATGTGGTTTCAACAAGACGGTGCCACATGCCACACAGCACGCGAAACAATGGCGCAATTGCGAGGCGAGTTTGGTGAACAGTTAATTTCACGTTTCGGGCCGGTCAATTGGCCGCCTAGATCGTGCGATTTGACACCATTAGATTATTTTTTGTGGGGGTATGTCAAGGCTAATGTGTATAGGGACAAGCCCGCTTCGATTGACGCACTGGAAGCCAACATCCATGCATTCATTCGTGAGATACCGGCCGATATGTGTGAAAGAGTATGCCAAAATTGGACTCAGCGGATGGACTACCTGAGACGCAGCCGCGGTCAACATTTGCATGAAATTATCTTTAAACATTAAATTGCAAGGTTCAAACTATCGATTCAAATAAATATTTCATTCATTTTTTCGAATTTTTTGTGTTTTTTTTTTTTTAAAAGTTCTAAACCTCTTAAAAAATCACCCGTTAAATACGCGTCAAGATAGGACTTCGAAACAAAAAGCAACTGTTAACGTTTTTTTTTTTTTTTGCCGAATGGTCCAAACTAAGTACGGGTTGCCCGATCGGTAGTGCGATCGATCATTTATATTGTTGTACAAATTCACAATAAGTTGTCAAAAAACCAACGTTTTGTTTAGGCCTCATTGGTCCATA
Organism: Cheilosia urbana; assembly: GCA_946477585.1. NCBI lineage: Eukaryota > Metazoa > Arthropoda > Insecta > Diptera > Syrphidae > Cheilosia > Cheilosia urbana. The sequence goes on along the minus strand of OX297854.1, from coordinate 6,939,903 downwards.
AGGAGGACCCTAGGCCAAGCTTCTGACAACCATTCGTTTATTTTGTTGAGTTAGAAGGAAAAAAGCGTTAAAATGTAATTTTTCGTATTTCCGGTGATCGAACCTGATGGGTCCCTCGCTTAGAAGTCAAACACATAAACCACTAAGCCACTGTGCCTACCAGCAACACAGTTACTTTATGGCAAATTGTGTGACGTAATCGCGCAAAGTGTCAACTCTTTTCAAACATTCCAGTGGCGGAATCGATAACTCAATACTGCGCCATGTAGAAGGTAACCAGAACAAGAGTAGATTGGTATGAAAAAAAAAAAAAAAACAGTTAAGGATAGGTTAGTTAGGTAAAAGTGTGAAATTTGTCAAGTGCTTACGTCTTACAATAACGTAGAATGCCCTCTTGAACGGGCATGATGAAGGAATGCCAAAATAAAACACGAATTTACGATTCAAAATTGTAATTTAACATATTTGACAGCAGTATGACGAATGTCGAATCTAAAAATATGCCTATTCTATAAGAATTTTGAGAATTTGTCCCAAAATGCGACATATGACAGCCCTACATGACAGGCAGCTTTATGAACGCACATTTCCTTTAACGGAGGACTTCACAACTGCAAGGCACTTGCTACCCAGTTATGAAGTCGGCCGCGCCTATATCTGGGTAATATTCAAGCTTAATTAAACAATAGAAATAAAATTACCTGTATAAGTAACAGTAGTAAATTGCTATTGTAAAGTTCCTGTGATAATTGTGCAACTACATACTCCGTCTGTGGTTCTGCGTCCGACGTCCCATACAGCATGTTCTTGATTAACACCTAAAATAAAGAGACAGCAAAGATAAATATACCAAACAATTTCATTTAAATTAAAGAAGCAATTAATTAAATAGTATTTAGCATAGCTGAATGAATGCCAACATATTTGTTTTCAAAATGAAACCAGTTGAAATTATAACGGAAATTGACCACATAATGGAGGCTCCTTAGCCAAATAAGGAAGTTATCCACATTTTTTGTGCGACATCAGTGATATTGTTTCACGTTTAGTGAAATATTGGCTAAACGTGATTTATGGTGAAAATTCCACGAGAAAATTGTAAAACAAGGTTTTCGCTATTTGTTGTTATACGTTATTAATTTAAACTGCAATTGATTGTGTCGGGGATGCTTTCAAATATATGCCAGTTTATTTAAAACCAAAATCGTGGATTAAGAAATCAAAATGACTTTTACATGGCAATTTAGTAAGTTTGACAGCTGTCTGACTTGATTTATCTCTGTTTTGATCAGCTTAGATCGGTCATAATGAACAGCTGTTTCAGTTGACGTTTATGAAGGGGTAGCCGCTGAGTTGTAAGTAGACAGTTCGCATAAGTGGCGTTCAGGTTACATCTAGTCTAGACTTATGTGGTATTCGTTTGGGCTTCTTCAGATTCGCTCTCAAATTTCAGATTTCGTGTGGCTAATCAAACATAAAAACGTCACTTCCTCTTTCTGTGATAATATTCGTGGGATTCGAATATGTGAAGCCTTCAACACTTTTCAAAGCGTTTTCCATTCACTGGTTAAATTTTAAATTGAAACATTCGAAATTTGCGTCCCGATTGATTTTTGATTTTTGCTTTAGAACAAATCCACGAAAACCTAAACGACCTCCACCAGTTGGCAAACTCAAACGCACTTGTATTGGTAAATTTGAGAAATTATCTAGATTCGCAAAAGTGCTCTGAAATCTGAAAAAGATTGCTTTTTTTGTACCAAACGAACATAGAAACTGCTGAGAGCAAAAAAAGTGCCCTGAGAGCGCCCAATCGAATACCACATTAGATGTGCCCAATCTATAGTCAGTCGCGTTTAGACATCCTAGCATTGGACGTTCAAGAATCTAACTTTTTAAGTCTGACATCTGACTGACTACGTGTTTCTCAGTTTTTCTCTGTCACATGAACAATTTATTCAGTTGACGTTTATTGTATATTTCTTCACAAACGACGACGAATTTAGTCAAGAATTTCGTAACTAAGAACGCAGTATGTGAATGACGCATATGTGAATGACGTAGAAACATTGACGCTCCTGTCCAATCTTGCGTTCAGGATAGATCTATTCCAGACCAATCTAGTCGTCTTAAATAACAAGATTTTTGAATCTGCGCTCAATATATTTGTTTTAGAAATACATGACGAAAAATTCGGTGTATTACTGGGGTTGTAAATATGCACAACCACTCATGTACATAATTCAAGTCCTATTTTTGTTTTTAACTACAAGGTTTCTTAATTCAGAATAAATTCCGATGGAAATGTTTCCCTTGTCAGAAATGTAAATCAGATTAGTAAATAGAAAGCATTTAGTTCCGTGGGAAGTACTATCCCCGATGAGATCGAGTATGACATATAAAATCAAATGGCGCGCCCTAAAGCAATAAACCAAAGCACTCTTTAAAATGTCAGTGCTGGCAACTACGCATCAACAAGAGCATATGCTCTTATAGAATAGGGTAAGCGCACAAAGGCGCCAATAATATTTTGTCAGCTTACAGTGAATTGTTTTTGTACAGCAATTCTATTTTGTATTTTCTTTTTATTTATTATAATAAATCAATGTGCGAGCGCAATGAATTTAAACGATAAGAAGCAGACGCAAACAACAGAAGCAATTACATGACAGTGATCATGACGATTGCATTAGCAATGCTTATACAAATAAAATGCATATAAACGGACATATGCCATGAAGAAACGTCAGAAAGAAAACAAAACAGAATTAAGGCAATACAGTGCGCATATTTTATTTGTTGCAGAAATACTATTTTACTCGAATGCAGACTACAGAAGAGCTGGCGAAGAAAAATGTGAATGCAAATAGTGCAAGACAAAATAGGTAACGTATACGCCTGAGTGTGTTTAAAAGTGCCTTAAGCGCCAAGTGGGGTCTGCAGTAGAGCAAGAGCACTCTCTCGGACCACCCTGCAGGGTGGGATGTCGGATATTTATGAAACACTTGCTCGCCTAGTGGGGTGAGATAATGGCAAATAAGTTCGTCCACACAAATGCATGTGACCACCAGCTAGCCAGCATACACGTTGCTTTATGAGAATGATCTTGGACTTCGAAGCCGAAGGGAATAATTTTGTGTTTGCTCATATTGCAATGCAGCTATATGCGACCTGTTCATACATAAAGGTGAAAGAGAGAGAGTAGAATGAACAGCATGCAATGTTTTTTTTTTTTCTTCTTTTCTTTTCTCGATTGTCTTTTGTGTCGCGAGGCCATGTATTTATGTGGAATATCATGTACACACCTACGTATGTTTGTAATTTTAAATGGAATATTAAAGACGCTCAGTAAAGGGAATTTTGCGACAACACTTTGTACTTAACCTCAAATTTCAGAAGTTTTTTAATTTTTCCAATCATTGCGCGCATATTGAAAACATTTAAACCTGATCAGATTTGACTGGACATCGTTTACCGCTCATGATGAGACCTTGTTTGACCTTTAAAGTTATTTCAACTTTGGCAGGAATGCATTCTTAGTACTTAGTCAACAAATTCGTCTCTAGATTTTGTCTACTGCCTCTTAAAACTGTCATTACACGTGAGACAGTAAACTAGATTTGTGAACGTCCCCATTGTATTCGCGACTGTACGCTGCAAAAATGAACGCTCATTTCCATTTTAGTGACAATGCCCGCGTTCCACTCCCGCTAGATGAATAGCGGCATGTCAAGCTTCATATAAAAAAAATTGACATTTCACAAAAAGTGCTAGACGTCTAGCGCAAATGGTGAAATGAACATTTTCTTTATATGGAGTTTGACATGGCCGCTACTCATCTAGCGGGCAGTGGAACGCGGGAAATGCGTTTGTGATTGGCGGAAAACTTGCAAATAATTCGGGACGGATTCCTCTACTTCGAGTCTCACTTTGTGGTGGTTATTATACCCTATTCACACCGACCCGAAAACCGGGTTTTCGCGAAAAAACTCGAAAACTCCAAGCAGAAGTTTACCCCTATTTCAGTTTTCAAAACGAGTCGTTTAGAGTCGTTTTCCACGAAAACACCACAAAAACACAAACAAACACACTATTTGCAATGTTCAGCAAATTCAGCAGAAAAACTCACCGAACAAATGTCACACACAACTCACAACATAAAATAATTTTCCACGATTAATTAATGGGTTAATATTATTTTTAAATTCACTAAATCAATTTTATTTGTTTATTAATAGGTCTGTTCCCTTACTTTCTGGTTCAATGTTGGCAATCTGTCACATTTCTTTCATTGCGAGAGAATTCCTTCACCGAAATGAAATACATATAACCGAAAAGAAAAGGAACGCGTTGAACCACAAATTTGAAAAACGTGATTTTTTTCTAGGCGGGAATATTCAAATATCAGTAGAACAAAGCACAAATTTATATTTAAGATCAAAATTTGAAATGCCTTTATTGCAGAAGTTAAAAAGTTCAATTCTTTTCAAAATTCAATTCAAAAAGTTAGTTACAAATTTGCATTTAGTTCTGTTCTCTTTTTGGCTCTCTTCTGCCTAACTTTTGCGTAAGGGAACGAAGTTTGAGTAAATTTGGCTAATGTGTTCGAATGCTAATCATTAGGTAGTTTGCACCGAAGTTTAACGACTAGTGTCTCAGAGCTGATTGAAACGTCAAACGAATACTAGATGGTGTTCGGTGTGAATAGCGTATATTAGCTAAAAATGTCCTATGCTATGATCTTTTAAGCCGAGGCTCAATTTGATTGAAGACATAAATGAGGATATTGAAACGGCAAATGGGGACGACTTTAAGCCAAAGCCCCGACATTTGTACGTATGCAACATTCATGTAAATGATTTCAGCGAATATTCCGTTCACGTTTAAAAATTCATCTTGAAAAACTAAACAAAATTCGCCGAACAAAAGCAGATAAAAATAAAATATAAAAAATGGCCTTAATTGTAAAGGGTGGGTCATCTAGTGGTTTCTTTTTAAATTATAGGTTAATTTGACACTGACAGCTGTTTCTCGCTCGAAATCTTGACAGAAAGTCAGTTACATACCTCCGCAGAACTAAATGAGTCGTTTTACGCTTCAACAACGCGGGGAAATACAGAAAACTTTATTCCAAAGTGAGTGCTGTGTAGTTTAGCCCAAACAGGGAGTTTTTTTGAAAATAAGTTTTTGCCGAAATAAAGCACCCACCGCGCCTGCTGTACGCTACGTTAACAAACAAAATTCGGCTCGGAAAACAAGCACGTTATTGTCGAGAAGCCAATGCATCCAGAGACAGTGACAGTGCCACAATCGATCTTTTGCGCACCAAATTCCCAAATCATGTTATCAGCCGTCTTGGCGATGTCAAGTGGCCGCCTCGGAGCTGCGATTTGACCCCTTTGGACGTTTTTTTTTTTTTTTTGTGGGGAACCGTGAAGAAGCGATGTTATGCCAACAATCCGGAAACGATTGAAGCACTTAAGGTCAATATCATCCAAGCAATCCGTGAGCTACAGCCCAAAACCATCAACAAGGTCTTGGAAAATTGGAGTGACAGAATGCACTACTGCGAGGCCAGCCGAGGCAGCCACTAGAACGACGTTGTGTTCCATAATTAATGGGAATGTTTGCTCTTACTAATAAAGCCATAATATATGTAAGGAATTTAATTTTGCTTATTTTATTGCATTTTTAAAAAGAAACTTGTATTTGGCCCACCCTGTACACTCAACAAAATATTTACATTCGATAGCAATCGATTTTACTGCAGCGAGGATGGCGCACTCTCTTTTTTTTTCTGTCGCACATCTGTTCCTAATACCTATCCTAAACAGCTTTTAACCTTTATTTAAGGCACAGTTGCCGTTCAAACACCCTGCCATTGTTTCGTACAACACCACCCGTCAGACAAATTACATGTACATTTTTATTGTGCATTCAAGTTTTAAGTGCGCTTTTCTTGAGCGGCTGCCAAGAAATGACTTAAATCGATTATATAGCCACGACCAAAAGGATGCACAGCACAATGCCCACAAATTTCAATTTCGTAAACTTTTCCCGTAAGTTATCTGTGCGATATTTGTGTGTCGTTCTCTTAAAGCGATCCAATCGAAAGTTGAATTTATGACGATGTCCCAAAGTCTGTCTGAGATTTTATCCGCTGCAGGAGATGATACCAATCGAATTGAATTGAATTTATATTTATTGAAATTGCAAATTTATTTATATTTCATTGATGCAATTTGCGGTTGTGCACAGTTTAATTGGCAGCTGAATGCTCGAATGAATGAGCTATTGGAACACACGTAGTGATGAATGACTCATGTTTTGTGAACACACATTTCCATATATACGATAATATACGAAATATTTGAACACGCGTCGTTGTAACATATGCAAACTGGTTTGCTATTGGTATTGTTTTTTTTTCCAAACAGTAACTAAACAGCGTAGGTATTGCATATTATATTTGGTTCAATGAGAAAGCTTAGCTTGCCACTCTACCTAGAGGTTATTAACTTTGAATCTATGATGCGGATGAATGATATAGTAACAGTGCAAGCGTTTGTTTTCGTTTAAATTAAAACATAATAAAAATAAAAAAAAAAGGAAAAGAGAGAAGTAAATAGAGTGAATTAGCAGCTGTTGGTTAGGGGGGCAACACACATCTAAAAAACGAAAGAATAATGGAAAGGGAAACACAAGTTTCACTTGCGCTCTCATGGCCATAGATGCGAAGAAAAGGTCTCGTTCAATAAACGGGATCGAAATACATTTAAACGTTATGCTTCAGTAACAATCTTCACAGGGCATCAATCAGCTGAGCTTTGATAAACTAAGTTCAAGTATGGGGCTAGGTACGGATTTAGAAAATCAAAAAACGAAAATTTTTTTATTAATGAAGGAAAAAAAAATACTCAAACAGAGCACGTCATATTTAGACGGCTGTTTAATTGAGTTTTATTCTTTCCAAATTACGTACAGGAACACTCGAGCGCCTTGACCTAGACGTGGACCCTAATCAAAACACGATCACAGTATGAATTGTAAATAATGGCAAACATGCATGCAGTATTTCACTTTCAGACGTGCTAATATTGTTTCGGATCTCGTATATATCTGCCAAAGTATACTAGCAGACATCCGGCACAGTCCAGCTCTAAGGCAATTCCAGCAGACAGTAGAACAGTTCCGACTGCAAGACACTGCCAAATCCTAAGCGGACTGCGTTTTCCTTATAGTATTATAAAATGCCCCAGTAGGTCAGTAGGTAAAAAAAAATCCAAGTAATCGCATTTCCAGAAGTTCAAAATAAGTCCCACTCAATCGAATTATAAAGGACCATAGACAAGTAATTTAATTTGGCGGAGCTGGTTTTGGTCGTACTTATATGTTTTAAGGGTTCCAGGCTTTTGAAAAACTAACTTTAAGCTGTTAAAAAAAGACCGGGATCATGATAAAATACTGATGGTGAGGCTGGTGGAAAATGGCAACAGAGTGGAATCTTTGATTTTGGTTTAATAGAATTGCAAAGAGCGAACAAATTAATTTTGATTTCACTCGAAATTTAGTAGTAGTAGTAGTATTTATTTATTTAGTAAAGATTACTATTACAATAATTCATATATGAACTTATAAAAAAATTGCAGATTATCTGTGCTTGCATTTACATTTTTAAGGACAAAGAAAAGTAACAATTCTGATTAAGATACTGTATCTCTTATATGTGCTACTAATAAATGCTTAAAGCGTGCAAAGACAGTTTCGTTTTTTACGTCTATAGGCAATTCATTAAAAAGTTTTAATCCTCGATAAAATATCATATTTTGAGTTCGCGAATCTCTATATAGTTCTAATCTAAAATGACAATTATTTCTTAAACTATAGGGCTGAACATCTTGCGTGTATATTAAATTTGATGACAAATATTTAGGAACCATATTGTACTTCATTTTATATACAAAAACTATGACGTTATATATTATACGCTGTTTAATATTTAACCACTGCAAACAAGACAGCATCCATTCGATTGGTGTATATATACTGCATTTAAGTATGGTGCGCATAGCTTTATTCTGGAGTATTTGAAGTTTATTAATATTTTCGTTATTTCCCATGAATAATACAGTTGAACAAAATTCGAAATGTGGTTTTATAATCGTGTTATAAATATTTACCGCACACAAAGTTGAAATGTTTTTCCTTATTCTCCTAAGAAAAGCGATTTTTTTAGAGATTTTATTGGTAATATATTTCATATGGTTGTTAAATGTCAATTTATTGTCCAGCACTACGCCGAGGTATTTTATTTCGTATAACTGTTCGATTAATACATCATCTATTCTCAAGTCCACAACCGAATCACTATTTATCACCATGCATTTCGTTTTGTTTATGTTAATTTTCAGTTTATTTACTTGCAGCCATTTAAACAAATTGTCGAGATCACATTGAATATCACGTTTTAGAACATTTAAGTCACTACCACTAATAAATAATAGAGCATCGTCGGCAAACAAAGAGACTTTACTTTTATGGACAACAGCACAAATATCATTTATATACAATAAGAAAAGAAGGGGACCAATTATTGTTCCTTGCGGTACGCCAAACTTTGTACATTTAACACTAGATATTGCACTTTTTACAATTGTTCGTTGAGTTCGACCATTTAAGTATGATTTAAACCAATTAAGTTCAGTTCCCCTAATACCATATTTGAACAATTTTTCCAATAAAATACTTCTGTCGATTGTTTCGAAGGCTCTTTGGAAATCAAGAAAAACTGCTATTATTATATTTTTATCGTGTCGGAGTTGTTTTAATGTCATTATAAGCCAGTTAAGGGACGTTTCACAAGAATGTTTATGACGGAAACCGGACTGATTTTCAATTAAAAGTTCATTGTCACATACATATTTATAGAACTGTTCATACGCACATTTTTCAACAACTTTTTCTAAAATTGGCAACATATTTATTGGTCTAAACTTATCACAGATTTTAGCTTTGCTTTCTTTTGGTATTGGTACAATGATTGATTCTTTTAAATTATTCGGGAATTCTCCCATATCAAATGACTTGTTTATTATTCTAACAATAATTGGACCGATAATGTCGAAACACTCAATAAATATTTTTACATTTAGGCGGAACGCACTTTTCTTATTCATCTTTTTACATATGGACATTAACTGGGCACAGGTTATTGCACTAAATGAGAAAGTCGATTGACATTCCAAAACATTATCACAAACAGCTCCATGATTACTAGACGAAATAGAGTTACTTATAGCATTGACACTTTCTATAAAATATGAATTAAACTTATTAGCAATAATCAGACTATCGTTCTCCAAAGTACCTTCAAACTGTACTTCATTAATATCTTGTTTTCTTTCATTTAAAACGAGAGATTTTAGCGTTCTCCACATAGATTTTTGACTATCACACGAATTTATTTTATAACATATGTATCTTTTTTTGGCAATCTGTAATTTATTTTTATATATATTGCGAGCTAATCTGTAAGCCGTCCAATCCGTCGGTATATTTAACAAACTCGCACGTTGGTAACATTGTATTTTTCTCTGTTTAAGATTAATTAAATCTTGGGTGAACCATTTATTACTACAGTTAAACACTTTTTTCGTAACGGTCATTTGTTCAACACACAATTTTAGATTTTCCTCTAAGGCAATTGAAAGTTCATGAAGATCACTGATGTTGTTCATCCACGAACATCTTCTAGAGATTGATGCTCTAAATTCGTTAGTTCTATATTTAAATACTTTTGTAAATATTTGCTTCTTTTCTCCTTGTTTTCTGGGCACATCAACTTTCACCACGATGGATTCATGATCACTTATTTTAAAGTCCGGATTTATATCCGCCCAAACATTTTTTTCAAAAGGAGTTATTACGAAGTCCACTAATGTTTTAGATGATTCAGTTATACGCGTATGTTTGGATATTATTTGCTTGCAGTTGTTTAATCTAAGTATGTCATTGAATGCTTTTGTATAAGTATAATCACTATTAAGTAGATTTATGTTGAAATCACCCACGATAACGGCATTATAACTACTTTGCAATGTTATTTCTATCCATTTCGAAAACAGAGTACAAAAGTCGCGCTCTGAGCTGCTAGGAGATCTATAACACACTGCAATTGTTTCACTAAAGTCTTTCGTAAAAAGCTCGACACATAAAAACCATGCTCGCATTTCTACCTGGTCACTACATATAATTCTATATTGAAAATTATTTTTTATATATAGGATAACACCACCTGTATGGCAGCTAGTGCTATCACACCGAATCTCCAAATAATTTGGTAGACTTATTTCGGAGTCTTCAATTTTATTTATCAGATGGGTTTCAGAGAAGGCAAGGACATCAAATTCGTTATTGTTCACCAAACACTCGATTTCATTAAAGTTATTTACAAGGCCTTGTACATTCAAACACAAATATGAAACTTGATTTAGTTGCTAATATTGAATTTTTTCTGTTAGTATCTTGAGTTTGCGCAGATATACCGGGCAGCGCTTATCGTTGGTTTCATGACAGCAGTCAACATTTAATCCAAGAGACAAATTCATTTTCACGCAGTTGGCACAATTAGTTTCATCACATTTACAGTCCTTTATGGAGTGTTCCCCACCACATTTTCTACATGCAATTTTATTTTTACACACACTTGCTTTGTGGTTATATCCCTGACAATTGAAACATCTCTTCACATATATATATTCCTTAGAAAAACATTTTACCCAACCAATTTTTATATTTTCAAGGTTCATAATTTTTTCAAAACTGCTGCTATCCACTTCCAAGATAACACTTAAGTTTCTCCATTTGCTATTTGTTCTAAATGAATTCACTAGTTTTAAGTCACATTTCGCAAGCTCAGGATTTTGTTTTTTTATTTTATTGATCACTTCATCCACTGGTTCATCGTTTTCTAATTTCATGATACACACTCTAGGTTTTATCGTAGACGGAACAATTACTTCATAATCATCTTTTAACTTCTTCTCAATTTCACTTTTTAATTTTTCCGAAGATTCCTTATCCCCGCATTTGAAGGCAACTCCGCCCCTGTTCTTATTAACAACATTGTTTATATTCATGTTGGTGGGATCTATATTCATTTTAATTTGTTTACGTGTTTCTTCTACTTCTTGTTTCTTTTTCGGGTAGACAATTACTGAAGTCTCGTTCCTTTTGAGTACATCAGAGTAAAGTCTATCTCCCTTGCTCTTTCCGGCCTTTTCAAGTTCGCTAGTAATGTTATTGTTTTTTTTTACTTCATGTGTTAGATCATTTATTGATTTTGACATATGCTTAACACTTTCTTTTAATTGTAAGTCTTTCTCTTTCCCACCCAAGTTCTTGGCTATTTCATTTTTTAGTTCATTTACGGTAGCAAAAACAGATTTGACCCCCTCTTTCACTTCATTACCGTCACCATCATCTTTTTCACTCAATTTGGATATTTCTTTGTTGATATTTTCTTGCATCTCTGCAAACATTTTTTGATTCTTATTCAATAATTCCACAATAAGTTCATATTTCGATTGATTCGCTCTAAATATTGAATCATACTGCTTTAGGATTTGCTTAGATATTACAACGCATTCCTTACAGTGGTAACAGAGATTATTGTTTTTTCTGAGAAGAGACACATCGTATTCCGTCAACTGTCCCTCGCAGCAAGCTCTGTGAAAAACTTTTTTGCAAAAACCACCACAAGGGACTAGTTGCATGTCGCCACGACTAAAACCTCGGTCACACTTCCCGCAAAATTCATCCATCGTATACTTCGAAGGAATCCCTTCCATACTTGCATAGGTAGGACTACGCAGTCTCATACGGAACGGTTGGGCCAAAAATTAATTTGTTTCTAATGTCGTGTTCGATTTGGTAAAAAGTAATTTTTTTTTAGGAAAATCGATTTTTTTTTTATTGATCGATATTGCTTTTTACGTTAGATTTCCAAACAAAAATCAATCTTTTTTTTGATCTGAGGCTCTTTTGAGATATCTCGATATTTTCTCAGATCTACACATTTCACTAACAGCTGTGTTTGCTGTGTTTATGACACACAGCTGGCGGTTACGAATTGTTTATCTTTGGAAGGATTGCTTTTTTAGCTGAATTATTCATTTTACGCGTGTGGGAGCGAGTTTTTATAATAAATTTTTTCGAAATGCGTTATTATAAATGTGTGAAAATCAATTGAAATCGATTTTCAGTGCAAGTGAAAACGTTTTTTCTTTTAGCGGCCAACTAATGCACACAAGAACCAATAAAATTCGGATTTCATGTTTGATTTGACAGCAGATTAATCTGAAATCTCAGATCAAAATCTGAAAAGCCAAATCGAAAATGACATAAGTTTATTTGGCGACGAATGGATACGAGGATACATCTCACTTCCTTTGTCACTGTCCGAGTCTCTGATGTCACCCGAGGAACAAAACACTTGGAAGTTATTACTTGCATGACTCATAAGAAGTTTCTGATGTCTCACTGTCTGAACTTTAAAGGTTTTTTGAGGACATCGGGCTGGCTGGTAACCACAAGATGGAGGAACATGCGAAGCCAACCAATTGCAACGGTTAACACCAAAAGAACATAAGTGTGGTACTGCAGAGTTCACTCAGTCTCAACACATTATATTTATTCTATGAGGGGTACGACATTTTTTACGAGCCAGTTTGCTTTGCGACTCCATCCCATCCCATTTCCAAATAATACTTATGAAGAGTGCGCTACAAGCTCATGTGGCTGGCAGTGTTATACCCTATTCACAATGTCGCGTTGACAGATTATGTAGAAACAAAGCGTTAATAATGCTGCCACACAAAATATTACTTCAGGCGTTGAATCGAATTTAGATCGTATATATCGTAAAGTTCAATGCGACGCCTGAGTAGAAATAGAAACACTTTCTACTATCACGCGCGTTTGACAACTTTATGCGAGAAACAGATTAACACAGCGACATCAACAGCAACTTTGACAACTTTTTACAACCACTGTATTTTAATTACTTTTTAGCACAACAACATCGACAGCGACATCAACGTTAGAGCTAATCCTAAATTCGCTGTTGCTGTTGCTGTCAAAGTCGCTGTGTTAATCTGTTTCTCGCAGTAGATTTTGGAATTGTTCGATTTGAGGTCATACACCCCTATCGAGTATCGAGGTATCCGTTCGGAACGTAATTTTCTCCGATCTGTACGAAATTCCATTCCATCCAATATCCGTTCCGATACGACTTTCGGAAAAATTATCCGATGATATATGGTTCACCTTATCGCATTGCGTGGAACCGCGTTACACCATTAATACTTTTGACAGCCATACGGCACATTTTTACCGAAGCTCTCAGACAACTAATTGCTGCGGAATATTTCATTGTGAAATGAACGCGTTTATATGCTTCATTATCACTTCGTCTGTAGCTTTATTTTGTGAATATTTAAATCCAGGCACCGACCTCTTGAAGTCTTAAAAAGTTGGATTTACTTCCAAAGAAAAAGGAAGAATACAGTCATCAAGATTCAATCTGCGGATAAAACCACGCACAAATGTAGATAAATTTGATTCCATTTTATGTCTTCATTGGCATTTACTGTGTATGCGTTCTTTTCTTCGGCATAATTGCCTTTCAAATCAAATGCATAATAACACTAAACGGACATTTCTAAAAATAAAATAAAAATAAAAACGAAACCACGGTTATATAAATTTACCAAACACTTAAGTTTGACTTGACCCTGGCGATGTCACTTTTAGGTCCAATTAGAAATAGATCAAACATCAGTAGGTGTTTGCCTGCATGACATTTACGTGGAAAAATCAATAGTCATAATAAAGCCAACCAAACACACACACTTATGTATAATCGAAATTGCTTGTATCCCCTAATGGAGTAAGCAGATTCGAGCCAACAAAATATAAACAGAGTTTTCAATGTCAAGGTAACCAAATAGACTATCATGCGACAGACGTATGATGCAAGTATGCAACAATATTCGTTTGGTCTGGCCGGGTGCCGGTTTTGTGCATGAAATAAATTCATAACTAACAACTCGGCCGACAAGTAAAAATGCAACAACAGTTTGCTGCTGCACCGTTCGTTTTGATTAATCGTAGCGGTAGGTTTATAACAAAGCAGTCGCATGGGCTAGGAGGATCACAAATTGCTTTAATGAAGATTTGTCATGTGACATTTATACAGAATATGAGGCACGTCCATCGCATATAGAGCAGACTAATGCCATAAATAACAATCGAATCAAACTTAAGACGAGCGTTGTTGAGAGTTTCAGCGATTCACGCGCTGTTGAACAAACAAATTGCGAATTGCCACACCAAAATGTACAAATTCTATAGATATATATATATACAAAAACATATGATGATTCTAGGCGTACATGCTGGCAAATGATTGCCTTAGAGATGACTATGGCGGCGCAAAAGTGACCACCAGACTTAATAGTTCACGTGTACAGTGTACCAGGTTCAGGAAAAGATATAGTATTCCATCTCCGTCTACCTCACTGGGTTAAATTGGGCAGCAACAGTGCCCATAGGAATATACATATAAATAAGTAAGTTATTCCAAGTGATAGTAGGATGCGACGGGTGGTTGGTTATCGGAACACTTTCTGCGAATTAAATTTAATGAATACATCGCAGCGTTTGCTTTTCTTTGCGTCAAATAAAGTGCAAATTAAGGTCTCTTTCGTACAGGCAGCGAGCAGATTATGATATACGTTTGCTATTTGAAGAATGAAACAAAGAGTTTGTAGGTACTTACGTAATGGACGTAAGTTTAATCTAAGGTAATCAAAATTGATTGGATTTAATGTCAAATTTGAATGGACGAAGCTGCGAGTTCTAGCCCCCGATCAAGAATTATACAATTGACCTTGCAGTTAGTTTATAAAGATTGTCAACTTATTGTTGCAAGCCATGGTCCCCCAAGTGACTAATATTCTACCCGAACGCGTTTGTAGAACTGCTTGTATTTGTTTCAGGTATAGAGAGAAAAAATTTGCTGGAGTTTATTACGCATTTTCGCCAGAATCATTTTAGAGGAAAATATACGCTCTTGAAATTTGTACTTGCTGGACATGCCCAATTGCCCACGTTACTCAAATAATCAAACGAATTTTGTTTAAACTGTTATATCTATGCAAAGTACCCGACATGTTGTAGCCAAAATGAAAGTGAAGAAATGACCTCGCACTTAAGGACTATTCATACATGAGAGCGAATTGCGAACTGCGAACACGCGAATATTCGTAGTTTCTGACACTTCATTCACATGAAAACTTTGTTTGGTCGCAGATACCTTACCCGCGTATCAGTTTCATTTTTAAAGGTTAAGTTCGGACGAATTTTTCATTCGTGGGTTTTTGGATCGCGACTGTTTTGTGTGGATTGTGAATAAAGTGTGACAGTTCGCGGCAAGAATTTTCAATTCGCGGGAAAATTGATTTAATTCTTAATTTAGCTGTTAAAATCAATTGAGTCATATTTTTTTTAGACTAGATGTTAGATTAATTAAATATAATGGTTTTGTGATAGAACAAACAGCAATTTTCAATTCATAAGAAATACAGTTAAATTGATTTGTTCGCAATTCGCCTATTCGCAATTCGCTCTCATGTTAATAGTCATCAAATGTTGCCATTTCTTTATTCGGGGACATCAGCCTACAATTTCTATTTGCAATTAGTGTTTTGAGGTTAAAATCATTCCCAGCTTTGTGGATCGCGACTATATATTTTGTGGATGGTGAAACAAGTGTGACAGTATGCGTCAATAATATATATATATATGGATATATTTCCAGAAGACTACAATTTGCAGCAATTTAAGTGCAGAACAAACATACTTCTGCAGGCATCTCGGGGCGCTGTTGAAGCGTTATAGGTTCGCCTTTCCCGGGAGAAGTATGTATATAAAAAAAAAAAAAAAAAAAATTAAATGCAATAAATTAATGCAGGCTGACTTAAAGTTTTTCAGTTTTGTTTGGCCTAGATAGGTCACATGAACAGTGTTTTTTAGTGGACGAAATTCGTGACTGAATACTAAGTTGACAGTTCGCATTTATGTGCTCAAGTAAAAAAAATCAGTCTAGTCAGTTTTTGCGTTCAGGGTACATCTAATCCAGAACTCCAGACCAACCTAGAAACCGATGAACACTTGAACGCTAGTCCATTTCTTCTATTTGATGGAAGGCTTACATACAGCCATTTCTTTGGAAAAAATGGTTAATGGACGGAAAACGGTTCGGCATGCGGCATCCTTAGATAAAAGTTTGCAAAATGTTTCACTTTTATTCGTATGAAAGCGAAAGAACGAATTGTTAACACCCAAACCAAATCAGACTTTTTGTCGCAAACAATAAATAACACAGGTACTTGCCGCAAATTGTCAATGTTTCCTTTTCACAATTCTCAAATTAATGCGTTCCAATCCCGCATTTCTGTTAAGAGTATCCAATCTCGTACTAATGTTCAATAAATTAAAAGATAAATCCTTTATGAAAGAAGAATTTATTTATGTCTATAACGTATTCGAGTTTAAGGAAGTATGATCGAAAAAATATTTTTTTCGATAACAAGAATTTATACAGAAACTTTGATCAATTAAGTTACAGTAAATTTAGTAGAGTGTCGTGTGAATGACTATTTCAACAATTTCCAACTAAGTTCAGTACAGATTGGCAAAAAGTTCACAATGGGTGCATTCAGCAAATAAAATCTTGTACGTTGAGAACCACAAACCAAAAGCTTTAGTACAAAATTGCTGGCACATAACTCCCAACTAGCATAGTTAAAATTTCAGTTAGAATAACTTTTTAACATGCGATAGATATGTGTACCTGTACAGATATGATCATTTTCTCGACGCTCTATTTTTGGCCGCCTACACTCTTCCGTTCAGCGTCACTAAGGAAAAAAGAGAAACCTTCAAAAACCAAAACAATCTACTCATGCACGTTTAGGCACAAATTCAAAAAAGAACGTACAATATGTGCATTGTACAAGCACAACTATGTAGATAGATATGGAATACACAACATTTCTTATTGCAATGCATCTTAATCCTGTTAAATGATTTTATTTATAATAAGTGCCATCAAGCGAACAATAAAAAGATAATGCTAGACAAGAATCGAGAAGCAAAGAAAAAATAAACAAACTAAAACGAGGAAAACGGAGAGCAGTGTATATGTAATTTGTATATTTATGTACATGCGTTTCGACACGACAAGACACATCGACTGGCAATGTAAAATAATGTCTAGACATGACACATACTTTTGCATATAAATATCTTCTTCGCTGTCATCCTCTTCGTTTGATTTTAGTCATCGCCACCTTCAGCTTCAGCAGCATAGTTTCTATTCGCTTTAGCAAAATTTTATTTTGTTTTCGCTTTCCACTGTTTGCTATTTGAAACTGGATTGAAAGATTTGCATTTGACTTTTTATTTTCAGACAGAATTAAGGTCTACTCCATTTTTTTCTGGCTGCTAGAAAAATACAAAAAACGGAAACTTGGTATTCGAATTTAAACCAATCACTTGGTCATACAGGCTTTCGATCGAGATATGCAACATCGGTCCTGTGGCGCAATGGATAACGCGTCTGACTACGGATCAGAAGATTCCAGGTTCGACTCCTGGCAGGATCGCGACAATTTTTTTTTTTTTTTTTGTTTATGATATAAAATAATATTTCTATTTTTTCTTAATTTAAAAAGAAATTCAATGAAGTCGTTATTGATTCAGTATACCTATAATTACATAATATATGTGTGTAACAACAGAGAGCGAGACGCTGAGGGAGAAAAGAGACGACACTGTAATCACATGCCTACTAATTATCCGCAAGGAGGTGCTACACGGCATTATTGTGAGTCGAGATGAGAAAAACGTGAACCGCACTTTAAGAGTAATAAAGTTATTAATTAAAGAAAGTTAGTCTTGTGTTTTATTTTTATTTAAATGTGTATAGTTAGTATTTGCGTACTTTGTAAGTTTTTCAATAAAAAATTCTCCGTTCCTGATACATTTTGCAGGGGAATATTAAAAAAAAAAAATTGTCTTAAATCTATTAGATTTGTATGGACTAGATTTTCGCTTAAAACTTTAGCTTGGCACTTTTACTATAATCGAAATGTTAACTATAATTTCCTCCGTCGAGAAAGGGGCGTTGGGATTCCTAGTTTAGTAAGTCAGAGGTCTGACAGCTGCCTGACTGTACATATTTCATTTTGTACACCTGAATAGTTATTGCAGTTGACGTTTATCGAGCGAAAGCCGATAAATCTAGTCAAGAAAATCCTGCCTGCATACTCAGTTGACATTTCGAAGAGTCAAATTTAAAATAAACAGAGTGGCCGCTGCAGAGTTCTGAAATGTCAAAAGAGACGGTGAGAGAAAATAATGTCCTTTCTGAAGTTCCTCTGCAAAAAAAAATTAGCGGTATTATTTAACAACCATTATTTCGCATAACACTTTAATAGAGTTGTGACAGATACAATTTACACGTACTTATTTGGAATTATAAATTTTTGCAAAATTTGTCATAGATATAGCAATAAATTGTTTCAGGCTCTCGAAAAAAGTTCCAAGTTGCGACTTTAGACAAACAACGGTAAAGCTGCTCGCGAGAATACAAAAACAATTCAAGTTGCCTAGTCAACCCGTTCGGATAGTTGACGTTTTACATAAATTTGGTATCCGAACGTCAACATTCATGATCATTTATGACGGTTTCCCTTCTATAAACCACAATTGGAAAAACTGTTCAATGCATCATCAACCTAGTCCAGTCTAGTAAAACTTCTGACGTACGACGCGACGCCTGACCATCCGCTGTCAGACTGTAATAAAAACAATAGGTCTGTTCGTTTACTTTTAAATTTTACGAATTTTCACTCAGTGCCGTTCCTTTAACTCGAAAAAGTCGTAAAAAAAGTTCGCTTAATTCACTTCCATCGCTATAGATGAACCAATTAAAATAGTTTATACATCAACAAACTCTTCGCATTTATCAGTCATTTTGAAGACTCTTTTTATCTATAATTTTTCATACTTCCCTAACTTTTACGTAAGTCTCTCGCACTGAGAGAGAATTTATATTCCCACCATTGACATTTTGACAGTCTTTTCCATTCTTACTACAAAAGTAAAGGAACACACCGTATGACTCGAGTTTAAACTTTGTGACAAACTATCTAATTGCATCTTCATTCTGGAAAAATTCATAGACGGATTTTCGCTGCAATGTGCGAAGGGGGCGAATGAAATGAGAGATGTTAATAAAATCATATAAGAGATCTTTATCAACCTCGCCCACGTTGAACAAGTGAACAAAATGCCTCAGCCTATCTCCGAATTCCACGTTCGAGGTGAAAAGGAAAGCCGAACGCCCCAACTAAGCGCTCTAGCATAAGCGATGGCTTGGTCTGGTAGTACATAACCATCAATATGGCGATATTTTGCAAGTATGAACACTAGGTCTGGTTCATAACGATAATGCATTTGAACACATTATTATCATTTAGCTAAAGTTGGGTAAAAGCAAACGAAGTTTGGCTAATTGTGATTTGTGCCTAAACTCTTCGAATGCATCATCATTAGTGAACACACCTACTCATGCTCAATAGGTTTGAGCATAAATGCGATATAATTATGACAGGAAAGTATTTTGGTTCATGGAAAAGTACTTGTGTTTAGTTGTATTGTCTATGATTTGGTTTATTTACAATTACATAATGTATGTATGTATTTATTAAGAAATTAAATGGAAAGCTACGTAGACCGCCGCTTGGTAGCACCAGATATCATATCTATGGATTCATTTTGTTAAATATACATAGGTATTTTGCGAAATGACAATCTTTTCAAGATTGGCGTCATTAAGAACGACATAATTTTTTAAAAGTTATTTATTACTTGTTTTTTTATCCAAAAAATATGAGGAAGGATGAATATGATGAAAAAAATGTTTATGTGTGTAAACACAGCGTTAACAAGACATTTTCTTTGCTTATTTACACAACTTAGAAGTGTTATTACGGTCTGAGTAATTTTCCACAGTTTCTACAAACTTTTAAAAAATTAATCGTTTCAAATTTACCACAAATATAATGTTCGTCAGTTCTCACTCAACGAACATCCCCGAGGTTGCTTTTGTTTCTTGTGATTTGATTGGTTGTGGTGTAACCACAAGCTTAAATATGTCAAGAAGTCAAAAAATAGGACAGGCTGCCAACATTGCAGCGATAAAACGAGCTTTCTGAACAGCTGCTGGGGACCGTTTTTTTCTATATTTTCTTACTTTGCACACCTTATGTTAACCTGTTTAAAAAACGGTTTAATAGATATTATTATAACTGAGATAGGTCCACTGTACTTGACCAGCCCCAAGAGTCATTATTATTATTTCCTTGTTGTTCCAGCGCAAGTTTTTAAAGGCGTAGCTATACCCAAACTTCTTAAAAAAAAATTTCATTTCACACAACTCATTTTACAATTAAGGTAAGATTAGACTGTATGTCAAGTGGTCATAAAATGCCAATTTCTGTTCTCCTGTCAAAATATGGTCATACAATGTAATGGGCATAGCATATCTCATATGCTATGACCTAAATGCCACATATGGCCACGCTGATTTTGACAGATAAAAATGCCCAAATAGCATATAGTCTAATCGGACAACAAGCACGAATGCTAGCATAAACCCTGTATGTCCAAATGCACTTTGTTGAAATTTCGTTGTGGCATTGCTGGCATTTTTGATGGAACAAGAATTATTTTTTGTTGTCATCGGTGTTTGAGTTCGTGGGGTTGTGATTTATTTTTATTTTCGTTCTCTTTTTTTATGGAACAATAACAAATATGAAATGAAAAAATAACAAACGCCTTAAATGACTACCAAGGCAAATATGACTATACCTACGTATTGGTAATTTTGGTCTTTAGTCTAATATACAGTTTTGATAATCCTGACATTTAGGTCATTTGACAGCTAATTTGGTCATTTGCCTGTTGGCATTCATATGCATAATTGACATACCTACAGTCTTATCTTAGCTTTAGTGGAAGGTTCGTAATTGTAGTGTCATTATTAGTTTTTTTTTTTTAAATCGCCACAAGTTAGGACCATGGATTCAACAACATCTTGCTAGAGCCATCGTTTGTACTGAAACAAATCCTGAATGAAATGAACTTCTGTTATTTAGGTCCATAAGTAGGTACATCGTCACGTTTGTATTGAATTTGCAGTAACACCATCAATGCAATACATAGTCGGTTTTTATGGTTTATTGATTTAAATAATTTGATGTAATAGTAACAATAATTGTTTAGTCTACTGTTGCAGTCCTACTCAAAGGAAAAATAACAATACGTAGGTAATGTAAACAAAACGCTAATCGTTTTGTAAAGTAGGTATTGTGCCTGTTCCCCCGCCTAGAGTATTATTTTCACCAACGCCAATCGGCGTAAAACACGCATACATATGCTACATGTTCACACACAATTCCGAGAAGCGCACAGCACACAACGTGACGCATTCTTATCGTCATACGTAACCCATCTCCATATTCATAGACATAACTCAATTTTTTCATTACTTTTCCCCTTTCGCAACCCCATTCGGATGTCATCATTTTGTCGGTGGAATTTTTTGTTTCTTTCTTTTGCATCCTTGTTCTTAACATTTATCTACAGAATATATCCAACCATGACTTACCAAATTTTTACTGACATCCTCTTGCGCCTTTTCAGCCTTTTTGTCACCACGTTCCAACGAGTTGACAGCCTCCTTAAGAGCCTTCACCAACTCCGCTGGGCTCTTCTGCGATTTACCGAAGAGTGGCATGATTTTCTTGGCTGCACTTAAAACTTCCGTCGTAGGCAACTTTGTTAAAAAAAACCAAAGATTAACCACACGCACACGACACTAAGCACCAAATTTTGTATTTTTTTTTATTAACTTTTCCGGATATATTTTCTTTATTTATATAAAGAAAAATTAAGAGACAAAAATTAAAATTGTACACGAATTGATAATGAACTTTTTTTCAGATGAAATGTCAAGTGACAGCAACGCTGAGCAAATGTGGCGGAGAGAAGGGTCTTGCAATAAGCCCACACCTTTGCATACAATTTGAAGGTTTAAAAAAAAACACTGACGCACTAGGTAGGTACCGAAAATCACAAATCAAAAAAATATATATTTGTATGGAATATAAAATCGACTTTTGATAGCTAGAACAAAAAAAAATGCAAGCAACAACGGCGATGTCACTTCTTCACCTCCTCACGTTTATTTCTTCAACCGACAAATAGAAGTAGTTGATAAGGAAAAAAATATCTATTAGCAGCAAAATGAGAGTAAAAATTAAAACAAAACTGTAAAAGTGGCACCAAGAAAATTGAAAATCGCTTATATTATTTCTTGTTCGTTAGCCGAGATTTCGTAGGGTCGAATAAAACAAATAAAACGATAACAAACCAATTATTCTAAGAACATTTTTGTATTTTACGGATTAACTTTAAGTTTTTGATACTTTATATTCTTTTTTGAGGTTTTTTTATAGCAAATTTGCTCGTCTTTTTTTCTTCTGAATCTATTTGCGATGCCGCGGTGTGGACAAATGGAAAATGCTAAAGTGACAGTGACAGCTGAGAATTTCCCATGAAGCTTGAAGTATGGGAATTTGCAACGGATAATAATATGGTTGTCTCATTTTTTAGAAACATTTAATGCAAAAACTAGAGCTATCTTCTTTTAAACAAAACTGGCCGTGGCCAGGCCAACAAAGCAAATTGGTACTGACTACTGAATTCTGCTTGTAAGGGCGTGTGAGAGGAAATTTGTAGCACGAATCGAAAATCTGCTATATCATTTGAAGAAAAGGAAAATTGTCATTCAAAGCGTATCTAGTACGGATCTGTTCCGAAACGAAATTTACCGGTGGTCTCCAAATGGACAGCGAAACGGTTGCTAAAAGGCAGCGGAACTTTTTTTTTGGAGATTTCCATCAGCTGATACACAAGTGGCAGTGCTTCCAGTTATTTATTTCCAATTTGGCTCCTTTAAATTGTCATTTCGGATTTATCGTTATTTACGCTATTCACTTTATTTAAAGGTTTTTAGGCTTCTTAGGAATTTATAATTCTATTGCGAAAGTACTCTTTTTGTATAACCAAAACTTTCTAAACAGTTATGTCTTTTTCGACTACTGGGCATTTCAGATTTTGATCTGAGATTTCATATTTCTGCTGCCAAATCGAACATGAAATCCGATTTTTATTGGTTCTTGTATGTATTGGGTTGGCCGTAGAAAAACTTTTTTTTTTCACTTGCATTGGAAATACATTTCAATTGATTTTCACACATTTTTAATAACACATTTCGAAATAATTTAATATAAAAACTCACTCCCACACACGTAAAATGAATAATTCAGCTAAAAAACAATCCTTCCAAAGGTAAACAATTCGTAACCGCCAGCTGTGTGTCATTAAGATTTGTGTTAGTGGAGGTATGCGTAGATCTGAGAAAAAAAATCGATATTTCTCACAAGTGCCTCAGATCAAAAAAAAAATGTAGTTATATATATTTTATATAATATGTAAATATTTTTTTGCAAATCGAACATGAAAAGCAATCTTGATCAAAAAAAATCATTGCTGAGATCGAAGCTCAAAAAACACGCCTATTTACGACTGTTTTTATTTTTTTATTAGGTAGGTACCTACCAAACAAAAATGTAAAAACTCGTGCACTGAGCATACTCATTTTCATGTTCTTCCGTCAACCTTGGGAACATCGCCTTTATTCTAATGTCAAAAGGAAAAAAAGAAAAATGGACTATTGTGGATTGTTTAATTTTGGCACGAGTTTGTAATCGAATAGGGATAACGAGTTTCCGCAACAGTAAACTAGCTAGTACGCAACTACTAACGAATAAAGGAATAAACAGAATTAAAGTTCGATAAAACAACAATATGACACTTTTATACAATGGAATTCAATACGAAATCGAAAACGAGAACGATGGAGAAGGTGGTCATGGGGAGGCTATTATTACTGAAGAAGGTGCTGATGAGGACCCAACTGAAATACAAACGAAGGTCGTCCTTACGGATACGTTTAAGGAAAGCATTTGGGAGCCCCCACTTGTGCATCTTTTCTTGAAGGAGTGCATCAAGAGAAAGAATGATTTACTTAATCCCAAAGTTCGACGTCGGAAAGTATTTACTGCTATTCGTGATAGGATGAAAGAGATGGGATATCGTTTTAGGGTGGAATCACTTGATAGAAAGCTACGTAATTTAAAGACCCACTATCTTTCGGTAAAAGAACATAACAAAGCTTCTTCCAAACGAAACCACTGGCAGTATTATGAAGAACTGAAGGAAATATATCCGAAAGAATCACATGGAAATCAAAGCAGTTCTTTTAGAAAACGATCAGCAGCTCGATCAGCACGATTTCGCGATTTGTACCTTTCACCACCACCAGCACCAGCAGATGTATCTTCTTCTCCATCACCTTCACCATCGCCACCCGCATCACCCCCTGCTTACAAAATAAGAAAGCCTTCGGAAGAACCTGAATATATTGAGGAACACATTCACGAGGAGATAGATCAACCGAATGGTAATTTCTTTGATCATCCCAACAAAATGGAAGGGCTGCGTAGGAAAATATTGTCTTTTGAAGAGCGACGTACAATTGCGGCTGAAAAAATTCTTAATGAACTCAAAGAGTCGAATAGGATGAAGAGAGAGCTTCTCGATCTCAGCATTAAAATGTTCAAAGTGGAGCAGGAACTTGAGGATGATTAGATAGTTGCAGAATTAACGCTAATTCAATTTACGGAATTTAAGTTTCTACGATACTAACTTGTTTTTTTTTTTTTTTTAGAATTTTAAATGCAGCATCTAAATATTTGGTTCCACTTTATAATAAAACAGTTGAGGGGTATATAATGTGTTTAGAACAGAAAGGTATCTGTTGCCAATCTAATCGAGTCGAGTATCAGAGGGATGTAGCATGTATCGGTTTTCGAATTAAATCCACGGTGGAAGCAAGCTTATTGTTCTACTTTAGAATTGTTTTCATTTGTCAACGTATCTCTTAGAATATGTATCTGAAATTTAAATAATATAAGTCATTCACATCTTTTTGTGAAAAAAAATGAGTTTCTTGGTTATGATTTATTGTGCTTGTTAGACACCACGATTTATTAAATATGGCAAGGGGTGATTTAGGAATTGAGTTGTATGGAGTTTCCTAAACATGTGATATCCACGGTTGTTCTGGATAGCCATTTAGCGCAAAAACTACTGGCCGTAAGTAACGCAATAATAAAGTTTAGATTATGGGCTTGATTAACCTCCTCTTGGTGGACATCGCGCAACTATAAATAAGCCCATATACATGTGAAAGTGCGAAACGACCAAGAGTTTCTAAAACAAGGAGTGTGGCAAACCGCCACAATTTATTAAGAAAATTTAAATTACTCCATTCAATTTAAAGAAAAAGGAAACAAACTTCATTTGATGTAAAACTCAAACGTACCTACCTAGTTTATAAAGTTGTGCCAATCGAACATAAAAAGAGATTTAGGCCCCAGTTGTAGCCATAGGTACGTAAAATGCAACCGAAAAAGTTGGAACAGTATGAAAATGAGTTTTTTTCGTTCAGGCGGTCATAGGCCCCAGTTATAGTCATACGTAAAATGCAACCGAAAAAGTTGGAGCAGTATGAAAATATTTTTTTTTTTCTTCGTTTGGGCGGTCATAGCGAAAAGTCTGTCAGAAAAATGTTTCCCTACGAAAGGAATTACAACAAACAAACCCCCACTGATTAGATTCCATCAGAAAAAAATTTTTCTGACAGATGGAACAGTAAAAGAAATGAAATATTTCAGTGGAATGATTCGGTTTTCTTTTGTAGAACTGAGTGAGAAAGCATACCTACCTATCTTTTAAAAAGGGTGAACGCTTCGCCTAATTTGAATTGTGCATCATTTCCAGTAGTGCCAAAACTATTTGCTCTCCGTGGCCTTTTTGTTGTGTTTTGAGGTCGCTGACATTTATGACATTTTGTGATTTTTTTTATTATTACCTACTATAGTGGTTTTTATATTATTTTAATTTAATACTCACTTTCACCGCTCGTGACTTTTTTCTAATTCTGGAATTATATTTTTATATATAATTAAATGCATTTCTAATCATGCTATTCAAATTCTTTGGTTGCACAATCAGTTTGCTAATTTCTATACAATGTTCGGCGCAACCTACATTCAATGGAACCGAAGGCCAACTCCCAGAAGCTCAAACGATGGAGGAAAAACCAGTTTTACTAATAGTCTCATACGATGGATTTCGCAATGAATACCTTAGGCGTAATGTCACACCGAATATGCTACAGTTCCGCAACGAAGGTGTCTACGCCGATCATATGGTAAATGTTTTCCCAACGAAAACTTTTACCAATCATCACTCGATTTCGACGGGTTTCTATCCCAATGTACATGGTGTCTTGGGAAATACTCTATATGACTCTATCAATGGGGGGCTTGGATATTCGTATGAATTATTTCATTACGATGAGTCCATTCTCCCGATATGGGTAAGTTTATAAGCATAGTACATTTGTAATTGTTATTGTGGTGTCAATTGGTAGATAGTCAATGAAAAGGCTGGTGGATACTCGGGTTGCATGATGTGGCCAGGAACTAACATGGAGTATGGTGGATATGAATGCACACACACAATGAATTATTCCAATTCTATTCCGCTGATGAAACGAGTGGATACCGTAATGAAGTGGCTAACTGATCCGATAAAACCGGCTAACCTGGTTATGTTGTACTCGGAGCAACCCGATAAATTAGCACACACAGTTGGCCCTGACTCTAAAAATGTAAGTGGACTGAATAATATCATTTGTTCATGGTCATTTTTTGTGTAATATATATGTATTTATTGGTTTTCTAGATCACTGAGATGGTTGCTTCGTTAGACCTGGTCACTAAGTATATTCAAGATCAATTGCGGGTATACAAGCTAGAAAACCGTACTAATGTGATACACTTAAGTGACCATGGAATGGTTGGTGTTCCTATATCAAAATTTATTAACCTCACAGATTACTTGGAGAAGGACACATATAAAATATATGGCGCCTCTCCAGTGCTACAAATCGTTCCAGTGCTAGGTAAGTAAAGAGAGCGCTTTGCAGTTTATTTAAAACGTTAATTAACCACACTTTGGTGTGGTCTAGTCTTGATGTTTTATCTTCGTAACTTAACAAGTGATTGTCATTTTTGTCAAGTTTTTATGTAACAACAATCGTCTTCCCCAGAGTTCCAACAATAATTCTTAATAAAAATGTACAATAATTATTTGTTCACAGGAAAACTAGATTACGTCTATCAAAGTCTAAAGAATGCTTCTAAATTGAACGGCAACTTTGACGTCTATAAAAGTAAGGAGCTGCCTAGCCGATGGCATGCTACCAACAAACGTCGTTTTGGTCCCATTATTGTGGTAGCTAAAGTAAACTACGGCTTTCAAGATCTATGGATCTATACCAATAAAGACAGTTAAGTTTTTATTTTTTAATTCTGTTTATTTATCAAGTAGATAACTAAACAAATTACAACCTTTCAGCGACCTTTGTTGGTGCACATGGCTACGATAATGAGGAAGAACTTATGCATCCCATATTTATGGCAAAAGGTCCACAATTGATATCTGGAGGACAACAAGTGGAGCCTTTCGAAACTGTTGATCTCTTTTATTTATTTACGACTATTCTCGGAATTGAAGATATGACTTCAAGAAATGGATCTGCTTCAAGAATCTCTGGCGTTCTTGTTGGCAGACCGGACAGTAACGACGCAATTAAAAGTAAGTTGTCTTTATTATTTCATTCCATTATATACCCAAGTCTTTCCTTGGATTTTCTACAGTAATCATGATTCTGGTGACCTTAGCAGCTATCTTCGCGATAATTTACTTGAAAAATTTCCTTAAACGGCGAAAACATCAACGGTACAGTCCAACGTAGTAGTTTTAATTTACTTAACACTAAAAAAACACGTTATTTTGCCGCAATTCTTACATTTTTTAAGGTATATTTGGGAATATATTAAGATTGTAGATACATATGTATAAGAAAAGTTGATACTATATTTGGACAGTTTGATTTTTTATTTGCGCTCGTTGCCGTAATGTTTTCTATATTCTATATTTTCTATATTTGTCTCATATTGTTATTGTAATTACGTTACTTAATAATAAAGAAATACGAACAAAGAATACGAAAACACGAACATGACAGATAAGTATAAACTATAAATTGTAGTCGGCCCTAGAGAGGTATCCGTCGGAACGGAAAATTCTCCGCAACGCATACTCTTGCGGAGGCTAAAATTCCATTCGAGGTGTCCGACTTCGGAAGAGAAATAAACAATTGCGATGGCGCACTGCAAAGCGTAAACATATTTTTTTTTTTTTTTTTTTTTTTTCATTTTCATTTATTTTACAGAGTACAAATAAGACTTTGTCTTTTATAGTACATAAATTACAGAATTAGTATTAACAATTTTCAAGTATAAATATATAAGTAAAAGAGGTAGAAGAAATAGATGATGGAGAAGAAGTATATTATTTAAAATAAAGTGAGAAATAGAGAAGAAAAAGAAAGGAAAGGAAAATGTAGTTGTTGCAGTTAGGAGAAGTGTTCTAATGCGGAACTTTTGAACTTGGTAGCTCTCATTATTTGCCTTGTCGATGCTGGAAGAGAGTTCCAAAGCCTGGTGACATGAATGAAGAAGAGACGAGAAGAGTTCAAGTAGTTGAAAGAAGGCATTATAAGGTTAATTGTTCTAGTCGATTGCGCAAATTGAAGCTTATCGAATAGATACTTGGGCGATCTTTTATGAATAAGTTTATGCATGAATTGGCAGCACCTTATTTTTAGATACTGCTGAAACGTACACCCCAGAACAAGTTTATGATATTGAGATATATGTTCGTAACGATGCAGCCCATACACATACCTAATCAGATCATTGAATGCAACAAGCAGCTTGTGCTCTGAGTGGGAGTCCAGCTTACAATAAACAGCTGTAGCATAATCCATAATGGGCACAAACAGGGTTTTAACCAGTCTTAGTTTCGTGCATGTTGGGGTAAAATTGGAAGATAACCAGAGTTTGCGCAAGCCAGCATAGATTCGGCCAATGACATAATTGATATGGTCAATGGAAGAGAGTGATCGATTCAATTTAAAACCAAGATTGGTCACAACGTTTACGAATTTGATTTGCCTGTTATTTAAGAACACTGGTGGTAGTTCATCCGTATCGCATTGTTTTTTGGAAATAAGTATCATCTGAGATTTGTCTGGATTCAAATTAAGCCCATTACATATTGACCAGTTGTAAATTCTCGACAGATCCTCATTTATTCTAAATATTAAATCCTCAACCATACCAATTGGTCGTGATAAGTAAATTTGGGCATCACCAGCGTAAAGATGAATAGATACATCAGAGCATACTTTAGGGAGGTCATTGATAAACAAACAAAATAAAATTGGTCCTAATATTGATCCTTGTGGCACTCCAGCTACTAATGTACCAAATTGGGAGGATCTGCCATCATGAACGACCCTCTGGAACCGATTACCCAGGTAATTAACCATCATGCGCACCGATCTTTCGCTAAAACCAAAATACAGTCTGAGTTTCTGACATAATATTTTATGATCCACTCTATCAAAAGCCTTGGAGAAGTCAAGCAAACATAGTACCGTTAAATAATCCATATCAAAGCTAGTCCTAACATCATCCAGAATTTTAATCATAGCTGTAGAACAGCTGTGATGTGCTTGAAAGCCAGATTGAACTGGGGATAACAAGCAATGTTGATTCAGGTAACTTAAGATTTGATTTGCAAGGATTTTCTCCAAGACTTTTGATAGACACGGTAAAATACTGATTGGGCGAAAGTCGTTCCGCAACCAATTTCTGTCGGAGGATATCGGAACTTAAAAAAAAAAAAAAAAATAGTTGGCGCAACAGGTCCGGAGAGACCCTAGGCCTAGCTTTCTCACAACCATTCATTTTGTGTGAGTTTTTCATTTTTGGAACGAATGGAAGGGATCTACAGTTTTATGCCGACTCCAAACGGCTAATTGAGAAGCTCTTACAAGACATTTATACTCTCGGATGTTTGTCAGACGTTCGCGAGAGGTAGCGCAGCGGAAAAAAACCCTACAAAGGCGGAATTGGGTTTTTGCGGGATTCGAACCTTGAACCCCCGCATAGCAGTCCAACACACTAAGCTACTGCGACTACATATCGGAACTTAGCTGTCAAAAATTTAGCAAAAAAAAAAAATGCATCGTCGCATTTTAACGTAATTCACCGAGATATGCGTTACAGAATCTCGGAACAATTCTCCGAACAGATTGTTCCGAAGAATACCACGCCGTAAAAATCCTCCGAATCGTATAAAATCGGAGAATTTTTCGTTCCGGCGGATACCTCCCTAGGGCCGATATTCTAATCGATATTCGGTAACTCTGTTGTGTTTGCGACGAGTCACTCCAACAACACAACGAAGAAATCTCATTACGGCAGCTTGCAAAGGCAGTTTCATTCATCCCGGTAGTGCGAAGGTCGAAGGTTTACGTTCGAAACAAAAAAGAACAAGCACCAAAGAAGCCATGGTTCAAAGCCCACAACGCATACACCTTAAATAATAGATGTATTAAAGCCGCATCAAGAAGACAACCTACGTATAAACAAAAAAGAAACCAGTTACAGCACCTACAGAAGTGCTGCTTCGTCTTTCACTCGTTTCTCAGTTTAAGAAAAATGCAGCTGGTAAAGCAAACAACAGAAAACTCAATACCAGATCGTTTCGCAGTTTTTGAGATTTGTTCTTTTATTACACTTAAATAAATCATGTATTAGTGTTCACATATCGAATAACAAAACTTTGTAATCACAACTAATAAATAAACTCACTTAATTAAAAAAAAAAAAAACTCAAATAAATTATAGATCCTACATAAAAATACGATTAAAGACAATAGTAACACTGATTAAATGGCATACTGCATCATTTCCGTTTTAAGTTCGCCCGCTTCTCCCATCCGGGCGGGGACCGGGAGTGAAACGGAAAACAAAAGTCTACATAAATTAGAATGATAATGAACGCAAAATGAGTTGTTATTATGATGATGACATTGCTTATGAAAAAACATTTAATTTCTTTTCAAATTGAGTATATAAAGAGTTTTTATCACATTTTGCTGTTTCAGCTTATGTATTGCTAGGAGAACTACTGGGTTCACTTCCAGTTGCCGAGCCAGGATCGCCACCACTGCTGCGCCGGATCCGTTGGAAAACGGCAGCAGTTAAAGTGCCTGTATTTCCACTGTCCGGGTTACTTCTGTCGCGATTACGAAGTGAATGAATGTAGGCCAACATTCGAATCATGAATGCAGCCGGAACTGTAATGGTGTCTTTAGTTTGCTTCAGCATTATCGCGTTTCGTTCCATCAACTGAAAGTCGAGAAGAAACGTTATACCACAAACAAAGGGGCAAATATTAAATTAAAGTTAAACTCACGTCGTTTGCTTCGACCTCGTTAAAATTTGCACTCTGTTGAATGGGCGACCAGATTTTCACATCGTAGTCAATGCCCGATGTTGCTAGGTAAGGCAATTCAGGATGCGGCTGCAAGCAATTGACCACATGCTGGTCAGCTTGCAGGAGCATAACTAGCTTTCCTGTATGCCGATTCCAAGTGAACACATGTCCACAATCCGAACCAGACATTACATAGTCGTTCCCCCAGAAAGTAGCCTCTTTAATCATTGTACGTGCGTTTCGATGTCCGACGAACTTCATCTTCATGTAGTCGAAAACTTGCTCCTTTGCTGCCATTTCAAGATTGGCCAGCTCTTCTTGGAATTGAGTTTCTTGAGTCGTCTCCGCTTGTGTAGTCTCATTAATTTCGATTTCGTTGCCGCCCTGGAAGGTGCATACTCTATGATGTATAGTGGTTGGTGTTGCTGGTGCTGATGCGGATCCAGAAGGTCCTAAATTAAAAACGGTCATTTAGAACAGCGGTACATCGTGGTTAGTAATGTAACGCTGAAATAGAATATGAACACAAGAAGGAGACAAGCATAGTTATGGCGAGGATATAGATACGGAGAACGGATGCATTCATATCAGATAGGCATAGGGCAATACAGTTCTGGTCGTCGAACAGATAGGATCCAATATAAATTAATAAACATTAAAGTCAAGTTAATTTGAGTTTTGTTCTATTGCGTTTTAGTAACGAAATTAGAATATAACACAAAATGAAATCCAATAGATGAAACGCGTAACAGAATTTTGGGCGAATGTAAGCAAACTATCGACGATTAAAAAAGTATAAATACATATAAGCAATTCGTAAATGTTGTCGTAGATCGCTCACTTTACTGTTACTTGAAACAAACAACAAACAGAATTTTGAGGAAATACCACACATGCAATAGCAATGAACATAAACATACCTGGCTGATCGGTTGTCAGGGCGGCGGCAGAAGCCATCTCCTCGTCTACTGTTCTAAAGTAAGGTACACCCGACGGGACCGGTGACGATGATCTCTCTAACCGTTCGTTCATATCGTTCACTTGACCTGTCAAACCGATGCGAGTGCGCGGGTCATTTAACATACGCGATATGACCTCTGTCATTCGATGCATAATATTGCCATGCAATTGCGGTCGAACCTGTCCAATTTCAACACGTCCATTTGGATCGCGTTCGGGTCTCGCGTCTGGTCCCGTATCCGACCAATCTCCTCGTAATCGAAGTTTGCGAACCTGCGGAGGAGTTGTGTCAAGAATCGACTTCTTATCGGATTGCTTGGAATACAATTCGTTCACATCAACTCCCCGATTCTGCAGGTCAAACAAGTATAAATAATCAGATGAATAACTGACCAGTAGATCGGCTTCATCCGGGCTGTATTTGACGGAAGTGACACGATACGTTCGTTTCGATGCTGTCGGTATGGGGAACGCCTTCACAGGTATTGTGTGCCGGTCATTCGGTGTAGCCGCATTCGAGAAATCAATAATAGATAAATATCTTCGATCGTATATACGTATGACACTGTCGGAACTTCCTACCGCTATGTAATGATTTGTAATCGGAGACAGAGACATTGCGGTAATAGCGGACGGACTAAAAATGAGGATATTATCTTTACAACAAGTCCTGTAACAGCTGTAGGATGGAAAAGAATTTGTGAATTATTCGTGATCAAGAAGGCATTCGAAAAGAAGTGGTCTGCACCTTGAATTCTGCCTCAAGTCAAACAGTCTTACGGTGCCATCTTCGCCGCAGCTCATGAATGATCGCGGTTCTCGTGGTACTGTCATCACTTCGTAGGTTGTTCCATTTTTGTGGCAGTTGAAACAGGTTAGTTTTGCTTTGTTTTCATAGCGATCTTGGTCTATGCTGCCTCCGTCAGTACTGCGTCGCATGTATGGCGCCATTAATTCTGTATAGAGAACAACTCCATCGCCGGAACAAGAGACAATTGCGCTGTCATTTGATTGTGGCATAAATCGCGCACAAAAGATGTTCGCCCGATGGGCGGATTTGTATTTCAGCAGAACCTCTTGATTGTGAGGGTTTGTCACAGCTATGAATTGATCGTCCGATCCCGAGAGAAGATACTCGCCAGAGTCGTTCCAGCAAATGGTGTTCACGCATCCCGAGTGTATTTGTAGACGACACTGCAGGCCGAGTCGTTGTACATAATCTAAGCTATCTGTGTGAGGACAAAAGAAAACAAAATATTATCAAAAGTTGTGTGTTTTTCTCGGCTCTTTGTAAGGAGCCGCGTTAGAAATTTTGTATTAGTGGGTAAGCCTGTAGGCTATTTAAGCTGCTTATGATTTATTAAACGTCAACAACATGTACACACTTCTGTGTACCTTCTGTGTACCTACATAATCTTTATAAATTTGCAATCAATTATTTACAAATACTTACCTTTTGAACTGTTTACGATGTTTCTTTTCGCTCGTTTGGGTTGATACAATTCCTGATTGTATATGTTACGAAAAACGCTTGCAGGTCCCTTGGATATCATATCGTCCGTTTATCTTCTTGTACGTATTGAAAGGATGTTTATGGTGTTCTCTATCTAATATTGATGGCACTATAACCTGAAAAATGTTAAGCAAAAGGTCCCCTTTAAATTTAGCACACCGATAGATAGAAAAATAGGTGAATGATTGCTGTTTACTTCTCGCGATGCAGTGCGATTAGATAGTTTTTATACTACTACCTACTGGCGATATCAATTACTGATAGCAATAGACATTTGATAAGGGCGAGATTATTATTATTTTTGGCAAACAACTTTCTAAGGAACAGCTGATCGCCCTAATATAATGTGCATTTGTGTTTTTCTTCACAATGAAGCAGTAAAAGGAATATTTTTCAGTTCTCTTGTATGCATGCAGTTTTGATAATGTTCTTGTTTTGTCATCATTCACGCGTAAACCCATTGTCACTTCAGTAAGAAGTTGCACAGACAAGAATAATGTTAAATAAGTTACTCGACTGCTGCGCTTGTTTAAGTACAACCAAAGGTTTTGGTGAGATTGTTTCCCTTCTTAATGGACATACCGATCAACTTTTAAATATTATTGGATGTATGTTCTGGAACAAGTTATATTTCGCAGTGTGTGAATTTTTATTTAGAATGAATGAAAGGGACCTTCTATTTTAAGACGTTTTCTGGGATATTGACTGATAGGTCTCGAGTTTACCCCAAAAAAACACTAACTACACCCTAAAGTTTTTCCACCTCCGTTCGCATATGACATCATTTTGCAGGTACCTTCATTCGTCGCAAAAATAAAAACTTATTTCATCTGTGGAACCTTTCGTTCAATAAGAGCCGTGCCCAAACGTGCAAGGGTAAGAGAATACGAAGAATGGTAATGCCGGTACATACATGGGGCGAAAAAAAAACTGCCATTAAGCGGAACACAGATAAGTAGGTATAACAAGCATGTTTATCTCCACCATTTTCCTTTGTTTACTTTAAGTCTTCTCTTCAGAGGCCGGCCGATATTTTTTGATTAGATATGACATGTTAAATAAGATGTCTAGTAAGAACTATTTTTATATAGAACACACATTCAATATCGAACAAAATGGAACATTTCGTATTAGGAGAAAATTAAAAAGGGAATTTTCAAGGCACAAAGAAAAAATATGTGGAACATTTTTAATGAAAATTGTGTTATGATTATGATATTATACGGTATTATATGTGTGGCATGATACATCATCATAGAAGCTAACCAATCTTTTGTAGTGATGTGGCCAAGAAACCTTGAACTAATAAAATTCATATGCCAACAAAAGATGCAACAAATTGAAATGTTTTTATACACAGATGGTCTATTATTTTAAGAGACAATATGTAGGAGTGTACTTTTTCGCACTAATATAGCTTAAGGTTAGATATAAGCAATGTTCCAACAAGCTGAATTATGTAAACAGAAGTAAATTACCTGCGTACTCACCTTTTCGTGTATCCCTTTGTGTTATTAATATAAAAATTGATGAAGCGAAATGCATTTGACCGGACCTAGCATATTGCTTAGACAAATTCAATATTTCTCACTATTATGGAGAAAAAAAAAGAACTAGTTATCGATAGTTTTAAAACAAAAGAATACCCGTGTGGACAGTTTATTTTTATAAGTACAAATACAATTTCATATCTTTACAGCAGGAAAAGGTTTGCTGAACTTACTTTCTGTAGTAGATGCGCACTTTTTGTAAAAAGTAATTGGAAATTTTGTAATATTTATAACGAAAATCGATTTAAAATTAGAGATTGCACTGCCCGCAAATTTATGTTCAATTGACGTTTGTGCAATGCAGCTGCAGCCAGCCAGGTGACAATTGACACTTCTTTTTTTTTTTGTAGCGATCGATATGCTTCAATCAAGCATGTAAACGTAGTAGTTGTTAAGGGAAATTTTTAATAGGGTAGTGCAGGCGAGGATTTATTATAGAGTGAAACTTGTATTGTTCACTTTAGTTATTATCAAATCATAACATTTTATCACATCGTACTCTCAATTTGTCGTTTGTAAATCTGCTATTAGGATTCTAAAATAAGGATTTTTTATATTTTATTAATATTACATATAAATACTTCTTATTTTCATTTTTTACAACAGATCCTACTGATATTAGGCCTGATTTGTTCAGCTTCAAACTCAGCAAAGCAAAGTAACGTAGGATTTTCAGCACACAATTACAACAACTAAGCTCTACTTGGCACTTCGAAGACTCACAGTAGTTGGTACATCATCGCTATTTAGCGAGTTTTATCTTGTTTTGCGATATCACGTTCTTAATCCTCTTAATCTGTCAAAAATAAGTTATGAAAAAATGTATTTTTAAGATATTCGCCAGCTTAAATTTCATGCAGTGTGTGACAAATTTATATATTTTTCGATTTGGCTTTTCAGATTTTGATCTCAGATTTCAAATTTCTGCTGCCGATTCGAACATTTAATCCGAATTTTATTGGTTCTTGTATGTATTGGGTTGGCCGCAAAAAAAAAAAAACTTTCACTTGCAGTGGGGATCCATTTTAATTGATTTTCACACGATAAAGAATTCGTAACCGCCAGCTGTGTGTCATACACATTGAAATTAGTGAAAGTATGTGTAAATATCTGTATTACAATATCGAGATTTCTCTAAAGTAAATAAAACAAAAAAAAATTTATTTTTTCTCAAAATAATTTATTTTATTGCCAAATCGAAAACGACTTATAGATTTTTATCGATTCACGATGTAAGAGCGCCTTCAAAGAGTCGAAAGATAAAAGTACTAGATTCCATGCACAGCTTCTGTCGCAGTGTAGAACTAGTCGCGTTCACTTTTCACTAGAGAATGCTTTATTTGGACCAATTTGGACATTGGACGTTCCCTCCCGTACTCAGCTTCAGCCGTACTGTTGGCAAGTTCCCACTTTTATTCCAAAATGAATCAATTTCAAGAAAAAGAAATAATTCAAGCAATTTTAATTGCTGATAATAATGTTGACAATTTCCGGCCTCTTTCCGACAATACTTCAACAGTAAATACAAGTGCTAAGTTTACGCCATATAGACATTTTAAAACTTTTCAATGTAGGCTCTGCTGCCGCTGGTCAATGTGCCTCTGCTCGATTATGCTCTGGAATCCCTAAATCACAGTGGAATAGAGGAAGTGTTTGTCTTCTCTAGCTATTTCCTCAACGATGTCAGGCAGCACATTAAGTACGTTTTTACTACATACGCATGCAGTGGACTTGCCTAATCAATTATTTCCTTCACCAGAAAAGGTATTGCATCACGTTGTTCGTGGTCGGTTAACATGTCAGTCCAAGTAATTGGAGGTGAGTCCTGTCGTTCTTTTGGTGATGCAATGCGAGATTTAGACGCCAAGGGCCTAATTCGTGGTAACTTCATCATTATGGGTGCCGATACTGTGACAAATGCTGATCTGCGACCAATATTCGACCAACACAAGTACGATGACTTTAAATCCCTAGAGTAGAATTGAAAACACTTTTTGATTACAGAAAAACTTTGAAATATGACAAAGGAGCAGCGGCCACAGTCATCTTTAAGGAAGTGTCCTCTCGTTTGCGAAGTGGCAACGAAGTAATGATAGCAATGGATGTACAAAACAACCGACTGCATTACCATCAGCGCATTAAGATGAATTCAAAAGAATCCCACTTTGAAATACCACTAGACGTCTTTCTAACAAATTCGCAAATTTCCCTCCATCATAATCTGGTCGATCCGCAAATAGCAATCGGTTCACCCTCAATGCTCTCGCTCTTCAGTGACAATTTTGATTTCGAAACACGCGATGACTTCATCAGGGGTATTTTGATCAACGAGGAATTGCTGGACAGTCGAATTTATGTGTCATTGCTACCAAATGAACAGTATGCGCGCAAGGTAAACAATTGGTTGGCCTATCAAATAGTAAGTAATGATGTCATAAACCGTTGGGCCTACCCCCTTGTGCCCGATATGGGCGTATGCTGTCTCTGGCAGAACTATATTTTTCTCAAAAACAACATCTACAAGAGTCCCAGTGCAAGTGTGGCGAAAGTTACTCTTAGGGAAAATGTTGTTGTGCAGGAAAAGAGCTTAATTGAGGCTGGCTCAGTTTTGTCGTCGAGTGTGGTTGGTTACAATTGCAAAATTGGAAAAGATTGCAAACTGAAGTTTGCATATGTAATGGACAATGCAGTCGTCGAGGATGGTTGCACTTTGGATTTCTGTGTTGTGGGGCCTGGAGCGAGAATCGGTGCGAATTCATCATTGACAGAGGGCACAGTTGTTGGAGAGGGTTGTGTTATTCCACCAAAATCTAGACTGGAAAAGATTTTAGTTCAAAAATCACCCTCAGAGGATGGTAAGTTGAACTTAATGAGACAGTAACTTTCAGTTTTGGCTGCGGCGCTATTTATATTAATATTAATATTTTGTTTACCTCCTTGCAGAAGATACGGAAAAACTGGCTGAAAAGGCATACATTATCGATGACACCGAGGAACGATACGTGTCCGATTCGGAAGATGAAGACTTATTCGAGCCGGTTAAAACTGGCATTCCCAAAATGATGAAGCTGCCCGTTACATACGACGACGAGAGCGATTACAATTCAACCAGCGATGAGGAGGGCGAATCCCGACTGGGCTCTCCAATACCCGACGACGCTAATAGTAACCTTGTGTCTCTAGAAACTATATTCCTGCTAATCACAGCGTTGCTCTTACTCTTTAGTATTCTTGTCCGAGGTAGTGGATTCCTTGGCGCGTGGTTTCCACGAGAAGTCCAATCCGGACTTTTTGATTCTTGAAATCAATTCCTCTCGTTACGCCTACAACATGTCGCTGAAGGAGGTGAATTTTAACGTGGTTAAGGCAGTTTTTAGTTTGCAGCCCATAAAGGAGGCCAAAGCAAATGTGCTGAGCGCTGTAAACCAAGTGCTTGGCCGACTGGGGCCTGTGATATCAAACTACATTAAGAGCGCAGACGCCATGCTAGACTGTCTCAAGGCAATTGAGGTATTTATTTGAACTGTCAACGTTGAACGTGTACAGATTTGCATTTATTTTAATTTAAGGAATGCTGCGACGAACAACCCGCCCTGAGGGCTAAGGTGGCACAAATTATTCATTACCTGTACGACAAGGAATTCATTTCTGAGGAGTCCATACGCATGTGGCACAACCAGCTGGATGAAGAGTCCGACTGGCTGAATGCTCCATTACAGAAGCTCATTGAGTGGTTGGATCAATCAAGTGAAGACGATGACGGTAGCAGCGAAGACGACGACGACGATTGAAAATACCCTTTGAAATAAAACGAAACTTTCTAGAAAAAAAAAAAACAAACAAAATTTAATTTAACTCAAGTATTTTGCAATTGGTTTAATTATATAACAGGAGTGCTGCGGTCAGACTCATCGCTCGTTGCTGTAACTGCTGTAGCGCCTGTTATTGTTGAGTTGTGCATACTGCGACCGGGCGACATTGCCAGCTGACCAATGCCCAGACGAATGTGATGCAAATGTATTTGCACGTGCTTCTGGAAGACTTCCACATTGTCACTGTCCAATAGACCGGCTTTTACTTCCTCAATACATCCCTCGAGCACCTTGGTCACCTGCGAACTGGATTCACTGCTCAGATGCGACGCAACAAGCAGTACGGTGGCCAGATTTTTAATCAACCGTAATACCTGTTTGTCTTGAACTGTTCCTTGATTGTTCCGCTGAACCGAATCTTCGGCAGATTCGCGACATTTTTCGCGCAAATAGTAGGGCGCCAGCATAGCTTGCACTTGTGGGTCGCGTGTCAAATCGCCGGCGAAACTTTGTATGCCGTTCAGGTAGTCTTGCATATCGCGATTCATCTTTTCCATTGAGATGACAATGCTGGCGTAGCGACGTTGAAACTCCTCCGACAAAATGTGTTCACCTGCCGAAGAAGACGAAGATGCTGCTGCAGCGGCGTTCTTCATCTCCGCCTCGGCATTCATATCCCTTAGGCGATTAAGTTTGGATTTTTTGATGGCGATTGCTCGTTTTAACCGAACAATGGTTTCTAAAAGTTTCACTGGAAATCCGCCGATTGTATCGCGTTCGCTTACGGGATTCTTAAACGAATCATATAGCTGTTGACCCAGCAGTGGATCGCTGCGATTCAGCGAATTTCGCGCTCTTGATGGCATCTGCATAAAGTTACCGTTTGTGACGAAGCGTGGCCGGAAGTCTTGCATGAGACTGTTCAACGGTAGCATTTCATCGAAATTATCCGAAACGATTTCAAAATCTGGAATCGAATGGGTTCCAAGGCCGTTGCGGTCGAAGGTCACCCGGTATGTGGAGGTGACCGAGTCAAATGCGTCTACGCTGCCGCTAAAAATACCATCTTGAGGCACACGAAGACGAGCGGTCACCTTTGTACCCACCGGCAAAGGCAGTGGGACTTTGTCGGGCAAATCGCGAACAAAGTTATTAATGTCGCCGGCATGCTTACGTGTTTGTAGAAAGCGAATTTTTTGCCTCTTGCGTTCAAGTTCACGCCGTTCTTCTTCGAAAAATGCCTGAGAGCACCGGCGCGGCTTTCCCATTAGCGATCGTACCTTCTGCCACTCGGCACGCGTAAGCTGACGTGTTTTCAACTGTGGAAACGACTCGGATAGACACATTTGAAAGTCGTTTTCTCCTTCAAACAGCGCTTTGTCGATGAACGAGTAAAACCATTCGAATATCACCCATTTGTGAGCCTTGGGTAGCTTCAGCAGATTCCGCAGTCGGAGACCGATTTGCTGACCCATTCGCTTGTCAGCGGGTATGAGACCAGTGCGCGACGATGATACTGCCGGCGATAAGTAGTATTTACTTGGAGTGCGCTTCTCCGGTGTGGCCTTGTCTTCGTAGCGCACATATCGAGTGGCGACTGCTTTTCGTTTCTTCAACAATTTGGATGGTGTCTTAGAGGGCGAGCTAGATTTGGAAACCGATCCGGGCTTTCGTGGTGAAAGTGTCGTTTTCAATGATTTAGTATCATTTACCATTTCATCGTCAAAGAAGAGGCGATTGCGTTTGCGCACCCGGGCTGGCATTCCACGAGCGTTCAACATTTGAATTGGCTGTGAAGGCTGCGGCCTTGGCGGCAAGGTGGTACCGACCCGATGCAGACCGAGAGTAGCTGGACTGAAGGCTGGCGGTTCAATCTGCTCATCGTCGGAGATCGATTGCTTGATATGTTTCGATGGGGTATCGCTGTCCGACATGGTAACACAGTCTGAAAATAAAAAAAAAAATAAACAAAATCTATCAGAAATACTAAGAGTTGTAGTGTTGCATCCAAAATATGGTAACATTGTCTTGGGCCTACTGCACGAAGCAATCAGGATTGCAGTTGAATTTGCCTGCAATTTTCATTATTTCAAACATTCAAATTGTAGCTTGCGATGGTTTTATAAATCAGAATATTTGATGCCCTCTGCCGTTTATGGATTTTCCTTCGAGACGAGGTGACCTTCTTTATTTTCCAACCCGACCAATGTGATGGCTCTTCAAAGAAGTCGACCGATTCCTTCTCCTTGGACGCCGGCCCGGCTGCCAAGACTCCTTGTGTACGGATCTATCATCAGGGAACTTTTTCGCGAACTTCTCCCAAGATTATTATTTGACTGGTTTAAACTACCATCATCACATCATCATCATCACAGAACTATTCTTTTGGGGTTTTGTATACTAATGGAAAAATCAACTCATGTGACATTCTAATGACGTTTTTCGATTCAATTGGGTTGCCCCACCACAAATTTGTGTTGGGAAAATTAAAGACCTGTTTACCACTTGCGCCACTATGGAGCATGTCGAACAGAGAAGTTGCCACAACTGCATTGCTTTTTTGATTGTACTGGATTTTATTTATTGCCACTTCCTAAGCAAGTCGAAGGGGCTTTCGCCAATACCGATCTACCGCCATAAACATTTAAAAACAAAAGATTGTCCACGAGGCGGGTTTTTTTTTCTTCTACTTTATCAAAATAAATGGCTATTTCCTCTGATGATCCCTAAACATGCCTCAAATGACAATGGCGATGTATCCAGCTGTTGCTTATGTATTTTTAGCGCAGTAAGATTCACCTCTAGACCTATAAATGGAAGAATCCGCTGCCAAAAGTGCTTTAACACGTAGGGAACGTTGTCACTTCTGACTATAATGTCTCCCTACATAGACTTTGACAAACCATTCACCTGCTCCTTTCCGAGTAGGGAAGAATGGAACACAAATGAATCCACAAAAAGAAAATCAATATCCATCCACACAGATGGTTCAAAGATGGACTGTGGAACCGGTGCCGTCATATTCTCTGAGGAATTAAATATACATTGCTCCCTCACTACCTGATAAAAGCAGCATCTTCCAAGCGGATGTTCTGGCTATCGCTGAAGCGGCCCGCTAGGCATCAATGTTGGCAATACCTCGTAGCGATATTACCATCTTCATTGACAGTCAGGCGGCAAGAAAAGCAGTTTCTGCTAATAAATTAAAATCCAAACTATTTCACCGCTGCCGCGAAGAGCTCAAGGTTATCTGCTCGCAGCACACTACGAATCTCTGCTTGGTCCCTGGACACAGACACAAAACCGGCAATGAGATGGCAAATGAACTGGCGAAAAATGGGTCCGTAATGGATCTTGATAGAGCACTTTAATCGATCAAGCAATCTCAGAGAGCGAGTGGAGAACAAAATTCGAATGAAAACCAACAACAGGTGGAAAAACTCACTACCTGTGAAATATCGCGGAAGCTTTGGCCAGAATATAACAGAAGCCGAGCCAACAAACTATTACAGTTTGACAGGCCATCGCTATTTAAGTTAGTAGGGGCTCTAACTGGTCATAAGTTCCTTAGAAACCACGCAATGAAACTAAATCTGAAAGATGACGACATATGTAGAGGCTGCGGAGACAAGGAGGTCCACGAGGACACATCTCACTTCCTTTGCCATTGCCCGAGTCTCTGTCACTTGAGGAACAGAACACTTGGAAGCTATTACTTCCATGACGTAGATGAACTTTCTGATGTCTCACTGTCTGATCTTTACATGTTTCTGAGGATATCGGGATGGCTAGACAGCGTCAGGTAACCACAAGAGGAGAAGGGATGGAGACCACCGATTTAACACCAACGATTAACACCAAAAAGGGCATCACAATGTGTCCACGAGGACCTAAGTGAGGTATTGTAGGGCTCACCCTGCTCTACCTACCTGTTTACCTAACCTAACCTAAGATTCACTTAACAACCATCCGATATTTCGTCTTCATAATCCCAAGCTTCCTCTCCCTCCGCACTCTCCTAACATAAAACTCTTCGAGCTGTACAGAGACATTGACGTGATTGAAAGTGCGAATAACTTGCCCAAGATTTCTAGAGCCACCGGCGACTGATCCAAGTATGAAGTCATCTGGGGCTACCTTATTCTTCGTTTATATAAGAAAAAAACTTACTGCTGAAGAGAATATCCTGGAGCACAAATATTCGTCTCCATGACACGACAGACCTCACCACTGTGAACAATTTAAAGAAAAGAAAACTCAGCTACATTTTCGTTTGACCGGTGTAATACTTTTATTTGGTAGATTATAAACAAGCACAATACACGTATCACTGTGGTAAGTTCATATTGGTTTTGGTATTAAGAATTTCGATAGATAAACATGTAAAACATTAACAAATAACAATAGAGTTTGGATACGAGGTTACAATTAGTGTTTAAGGACTTTCTCCAGTGGAAAGAATATATCTGTTTAGACATTGAATCTGGTCTCAGAGCCGTCGGCCAGCATCAGGCTTACTGTCCGATTGTTTATCCAGTACAACTTGGCCAGACGCATTGGATTCAAACGCACCACATCCGGTATTGGGGCTGTGGAGTAGCCTTTGGTGCATCTCGTCTGCGATTGACCCAAACCAAACATTCCTGTGCTTGTCTGCCAGAAGGACAAACGATTTTCGCTGCACGAATAGCTGACCAAGTACTTTCCATCGGGACTGAATGCCAGTGCTGTGATTTGATGGGTATGTGCGGGAATCATTTGGCACTTGTTCTGGCGCAACTCGTAAATGGCCAGGTGGCCATTGCTCGCTCCGACGGCGATTCGCCGACTCTGTGGGCAGTGAGAGATTTGATTGAACTTGCAGATGGTGGGAAAAACTTCGTTCAATCCGCGACTCTTCAGTTCATTCACGTCCACGCAGTGCAAGGTAATGTCCATCACTTCTACCAGGAGGCTGGCGATCTCGCCCTGCATTTTATCGATTAGCATGTCCACGCATTGTAAGATCT
The DNA here is from genome assembly GCA_946477585.1 of Cheilosia urbana. NCBI lineage: Eukaryota > Metazoa > Arthropoda > Insecta > Diptera > Syrphidae > Cheilosia > Cheilosia urbana. The sequence continues at coordinate 6,895,316 of OX297854.1, read as the reverse complement.
CGCCCTTCGCCTTGTACAACACAGACTGGGTGAGTGGAACGTTTATGGTTTGTGCATTTTGTTGCATGGTATTGTATCGGGCTACTTCACGCGCCATTGTAGTGATGAATGCTGCAGGACGAGCCTGTGCAATCAGACGAAGAGCGTGCCTTGCTGTTCGGCAGGCATCTGCTTGTGGTGTTAACGGAAGTTTGTAGTTTAGATTGGGCACCAGTTTACCAGCGTCGCAGGAAATCTCCAACAAACCAAGCAGGACTTTGCTGACGTCCAAATAGGGCTCCCAGACGGTGAAGCCTCGTCCCAGCAGATCGATAGCAGCTCGACGTAGTGGAGTATGCTGAGGTAACTTGGCCGAGGGCGGTGCGTACAGTAAATGTGCCAGGGCCATTGAAGTTAGACGAGCTAGATTGTTTGCTATTCCGAAACCTTCTACCACAGAACTCTTACGACGTTCACCCTGTGCTGGCTTGCCCGGTCCAGACTTTGGACTCTCTTGTGAAATGTCTTGGCCGAATTCAGCGCCAATTACACCCAATAGAATAACTGCTGTCGTTTGTTTACGTTTCAGCTCCGCCAAGCTCGATGGCTTCCGAATGATCTCCTCTTCTTCCTCCTCATAGTCTTCTTCCTGTGGTTCGGCGGATTGGGCTGTAGCTCCAGTGTTTGCTCCAGGGATGCCACCGGCGTTTGCGCCAGCATTCGCAGCGGATACGAGGGGTTGTTGTTGAACAATCGGCTCCGAGTGTGTGTACAGCGGTAGATATTGCGCCCAGTTTTCTACAAGCTGCTTCCTGCCTTTCTTGCCCATACGTGTTAATTCACCCAATAGGATCTGCTGGGCAGCTTCTCTTATCTCGATGCAATGGTGCTGCCAACGTTTGGCCATGGCCTCCACTTGGGGACGCTTAAAGTTCTTCGGCTCAAGAGCGTCTATCTTGTCAGGTAGCAAAAAGCAGTGATGTGTTGAGAGCAAGCTCCATCCCTGTTTGATTTGGGTCATGTGTGTGTTAATGATCTCCTCGCGTTCCTCGTCGTTTGACCAAACCGAATCCGTGCGATTTGCCAAGCGCAGGATTTTCTTGCTCTTTTCACTTTCGGGAAGGAATGAAGCGGAACGCATTGACATTAGCGTATTAGACATCGCCACCAGAGCAAGGATGTGATTGGACGTGAGGGTTGTGCTGAGCTGCCAATGAAGGCGAGATGTAAAGATGTGAGTCAGCTTTTGCTGTCTAGCTAGCTCTGGTGGAATGTCTTGGTATTTCTTCAGCTCTGCTGCCGGAATCATCAACATGTCGTCACTGATTTGGAAATTATTCTGCCAAGTGGGCAGGAGAAGAGACATGTAGCCGGCTTTCGAAAGAACTCCAAAGGAAATCGGTACCATTGGGCGTAGGAGACCTAACTGAGATTCGCACACCTTATCCAAGTGTGGGTCGAGGCCCCACGAGTGTAGTAGCGACAACAGCAGCTGTGCCACCTCCATGACATGTGTCGCCTCCATTTTTGAAACTATTTTGCGGCTGTTTTCGTCGGGTTTATCGGAGTCTTGCTCCACCGCCTTGTGAAGGCTCTCTACTTTTGCCTGGACTTTTTTCTCGATATTCTCGGCGCCTTCCTTCATTTTCTGCAGAAAGCCGTGTTTGTCCTTGTCCTTTAGAATCTTTTCCATATCGCCGGCTTTGTTCTTTACTTTGCCAAAGAAGTCCGATATTTTTTTGGATGCATCCAATTGAGAGGCCTGAGCGTTCTGAGCGCCAAACGTTAGACCAAGTTCCGCCAGTGCTTCTGGACTTAATGAGGCATATTCCTCACTGTGAAGCTCAAAAATTAGACCTTCGATATCAAAAAAGAGGATGTGACTCTCGGCGTCCTTGGGATTCGTTCGAAGGCCCTGAATGATCAGTGGACTGCTACGATGCTTCATAAGGAAGGAGTTCTCCATTTGATTGTTGGCATGCAACTGCTGTAACTGATGTATTCCGCGCTGGGTTGCATGCCGTATTGCGTTCAGATTGCGCGACTTCAAGCCACGGAAGAAATGCACTGCTGGATTTGCCAGACCCATTTCAGAGGTTGATCCCGATTGAGTTTCTTCGCAATTTGCCTGCTCATCACATGCCATAAGGACTTCTTCAGCCAGCATTCCATGAAGTACACGGTCCAGGTGGCCAGTTTCCATTTGCCAAACGTAAACTGTGCCATCGGAGCAGCCTACAATGAGGAAATCATCAAGGGGACGCCACTTTATTGTCACCACAGGGAACAAATGACGGCTGGCCAGAGTGATACACTTGCGCTCTTGTAGGCTCAACAGAGTTACAGAGTGATCTGACGCCACGGAACAGATGCACTTTTGTATTCTGGAACTACAGTTATCTGGTGGCACCAACAGCTGGGTTATCTCTCCGGCGTGCACGCAAAATCTATGCAACAAGTTTCCGCTGTACAGATCCCACAAACACACAGCAAAGTCGACACCACCACTCAGAAGGTGTGCCTTGTCGTAGCGTGTATGCGCCAGCGACGGACACAACAAGCAATTTACGCGACCGCGATGACCGGATAGAATCTGATGTGACGGCCAGTCGCTAAAGTTTTGCTGAATTCCCACCAAGAGCTGCAACATCACGGTCTGTGTCGCCGGCACAATGACTATAGTGCCGTCTTCTCGTCCAATTACCAAGCGACTCTGCTGTGGGAGATAAATGCTGGAAGTCAATTTTACCGGAACATCTGTAATACGACTCAGCTGGTCAAGAATACCAACTGGTGGCGGATCCATCATTGACCACGCCTCTACCAAACTTGTGCAAACACTGGACTTCAAACATCTTGGAGAGCTTTGCTTCGCTTGCATAATACTGATATTGTCCAGAGGTAAGTCCGGGATAGACCATACTGTAATGAATCCTTCCGAGTCTCCTCGAAGGAGGTGTGTTCTCTGTATGAGCTTCATTGCTGGGGGGCACGACAGTATTTTCTCGCCAGGTTGCGAAAACACACAATAGAGGTACGGAGCGTCGCGTACCACTGACTTTGAATGAAATTCCTTGTTGTCTGGTATGCAATTGGCCGGTAATTTGTACAAATAGCCCTTCCCTTCGTCTGACCATAGGATCACTCTATCCGAAGAGATGAAATCACCACCCTGCCATCGTTCCCTTGGAGGCGATATAACACTGCATAGTACGGTAAAATCTCCAGCATCGTAAATTTGCCAGTATTTAGTGCAGACAATCAGCACTGTTCGTTGGTTCTGCGAACAACAATTCAGGGTTATCGCATTGAGGCACCGAATTTCTTTCGATTCATTCTCGTAAATTGGTTCGGAATACTTGTTCTCGTTGCCTATTAGAGTCCACACTTTGACAGTTCCTGTGGTTGTAATTGCTAGCACAACATCATCCTTACGCTTTGACGGTCTAAGAACGTGCAGTGCTGAGATCCAATCCGGTTTTACCTTCGAGCTTAGAACGAAAATAACCTCCAAGCTGAACGGATCCATTACCATAATCTCCGGATAGTAGCCATTACAAAAGAGCCTAACGCCGTCTGTATTGGCCATCAAGTAGGCCTGAATGTTGGTGTGTACTTGGGGCAGCTTAACACTTTCTGTGCACTTTCCATCGACTAGGTCCCATGTGCACATCTCTCCGTTTTCTGAGGAGCTGACAAGAAAATTGTTGTCTGCTAAAATAGAAGCCTTGGCTAGACACAGAATTGGTGCCGAATGTCCTACAAGTAAACACCTTGGTGTCATTTTCATTGTTGCAGGCTCAACCTGCCACAGGCATATCTGACCGTCGTAACAGCCAGTGACGAGAACCTTTTGATCATCGGATAGGTAAACGCTGGATACACAGTGAGTGGGAGCTGTTGGGCCCCACAAAACCACTGGCACTACCAAATTCGTACTCACCATTGCTTAAATGGCGTCGAATTTATATTTTCGATTCGTTTTCTGTGAAATATCTCTAAACTTTATTGGCGAATGGTTGTTCGTGTCGCTATTTATTTTGTTGAAAATAATCACACTTTCCGAGTACCAAGCAACAAAACAGAAATTTTATTACGTCTTTTACTTTCTGTGGTATATTTTTAAAATACTTTCGCGAGTGTAATATATTCATTAATCGACATGAAGAAAATTTTATCGATTCGACTTGTATGGAATGTCACTAGTGTCATATAGGAAGAAATAAGTTGTCATGGCAGTGTTCCATTACTGCACAAAAAATTTCCCTTAATTGGGATTTTAAAAACAAGAAAATGTTCAAAGTTTTTTTTTAGTAGATATTTTTTTTTTAATTGCTGCACTAGAACTTTTGTTAATTAAAGTACTTATTTACGAATGTGCATAAATTATTGTCGGTGCAAATGGATAATAATTGATTATCTTCAGAAGAGAGGAAAACAGTCACAATTTCTTAGTGCACTAAAAAAAAAAAAAAAAAAAAACCGTCATCTTACTGGGAACGTTTCATGTTTTATTAAATTTTAATGCGAATAAGAATTCCTAATGTCGTTTTCCATTAGGCAAAAACAAACGTCCGGGAAAGTCCGAAATCGAAAAAATCACTTCTGAAACCGTTCCATTGGCACAAAAAATACTCTTCTCGTGATTCTGAGAAGAGAATTTCGCTTCTCGATTTGAAGTCAGAATCCACTCAAGAAGCACTCACACAAGTGTAATTTATATATTTTATACAAGTCAGATGACAGCTAGGTACCTTATCCTGATTATGTTTTTTGCATTTCACCCATACTTTTGTGGATTCAATCAGAAGTAGTTTTCTTTTTCCATTGGATTTCGGAATCAGTGGATCCCCGAGTGAAACCAATGGAAAACGACATTACGAATATTTTCTCAACAAATTTCATGCGGCCAATGGAACATGAAATCTGACAGAGAGCAGAAAAAAAAGAAGATTTTTCTGTCCCAATGGAAGTGTAATGTCGTTTTCCATTGGGACCCTAAAATCAATCTTTTTTTTAGATCTAAATCACTTTTCACGTTCCATTGGGCAGAAAAATCAATCTTTTTTTCGATTCGGATCGCTTTTTGCAGATCTCGATATTTTTTTCAGATTTACACATACCAATATACTTTGTACAGCTGTTTTATGTCACTTTGTGAAGTTTGCTTTCAAAACAAATGCGCAAAGTTCCGTGAAAACGAAAATAACGAAATAAATAAATAGCCATGGAAATAATTTGGGAGGAATTATTATCTTCATAGTCTTCCTTGTCATCTGAAGACTATCCATTTACAAAAGTAAATCAATTTCGTTCATGTTCCATGAGCAGCGTAAAATCTCAGATCTGTAAAAGATATTGGTGGTCCCAATGGAAAACGACATAAGAATTGGTAAAGCTGTCAGTCACCTTACAATTAACAGCTGATTTGAAATTTGTTGTCCTATTTGGCATATGCATGCACTTGTTTTGATTTTTTGCGTACTAAAATGGCATCAACAGACGGCAAAATAAAATTGAATGTTCTCTTCAAGATTCTTTTTGAAAGTGGCGGCGAAATTCTTCGTCGCTGTAAAAAGGGACAATCTGCTCCACGCGATTTTTAATTTAGTGTCCCTTTTTCTCTTAAATATGTAGTTCAATTAGTACAAATTCTTCCACCTACATACTCGGATTCATCAAAAAGAAGTTCGTTTAATTCCGAATCACTTTCATCGCTATATAGATGAACCAACTAATTTTGTTAGTAAATTAGCAAAAATTCTTCGAGTTTATCAGATATTTTAAAGACTTTTCGTACCGCGGAGTAAGTAAGTTTTGAGTTCCCAGCTTTTTCGTAAGAGAATTTATCCCCACCACTGCCATTTTGACAGTCTTTTCTATTCTTACTACAAAAGTACAAGAAAAAACTAATAAATTCTCTCTCGCTTTCAAAAAAGATAAGGAACGCTTTTGTAGTAGGTAATCTATGAAAAATGACAGAAACTTAACTCAAAAAAGTGGTATGATTCGGAATTAATCGAACTTATTTTTGATATAGCTATGTGAAAGAGTTTGTACTGATTGAAAATTAAGTTTTATTTTGCCGTCTGTTGATACATTGTAATAAAAACATATATGCAGGCGTATGTCAAATAGTAGTGGTGATGGTGACTGACAGATTTTCCAATTCTTACACAATAGGTCTGTTCCTTTACTTTTGTAGTAAGAATGGAAAAGACTGTAAAAATGGCAGAGGTGGGGATAAATTATCTCACAGAGAGAGACGCTTACGAAAAAGTTAAGGAACACTTTTGTAGTAATCTATGAAAAATGACAAATACATACCTAATTCATATATTCAAAAAAGTGATACGAAAGGTCGTTAAAATGTCTGATAAACCCGAGGAATTTGCTAATTTACTAAGAAAATTAGTTATATCATCTACCTAGCGATGAAAGTGGCGGAATTTCTTTTTGATAAATCCGAGTATGTGGAAGAGTTTGTACTAATTGAACTACAAGCATTCGAGAAGAGGAAAAAGCGACACACTGCATTAAGAATTACATGGAAGAGATTGTACCTTGTTACAGTAAGGAAGAATTTCGACGTCAATATCGAAAAGAATCTTAAAGAGAACATTAAATTTTATTTTTCCGCCTGTTGATACCATTTTAATAAGCAAGAAGTCAAAAAATAATCAACGCATATGCCAAATGGGACAACAAATTTCAAATCAGCTGTTAGTTGTAAGGTTACTGACAGGTTTTTCACTTCTTACACCAAGAAATTTGTTGAGTAAAAATTCGTAAGATTCTCAGTGGAGGGGTAATATCTTGCTCTCTCGATGACGCTCTATTTTACGAATTTTTTGAGTTAAGGAACGGCATTGAGTAAAAATTCGTAAGAATTCGTAAGAATTGGTAAAAATTCGTAAGATATAAAAGTAAAGGCACAGACCTAATAAATTTGAAGAAATTAGGAGTAAAAACTCGTAAGCTTTCTGATTTCTCAGTGGAGGGGTAATATCCTGCTCTCTCGATGGCGCTATCTTTTACAAATTTTTTGAGTACAAATTCATAAGAGTTAATAAGAATTCGTTAAATTTAAAAGTAAAGGAACATACCTCTATTTTTTATCGCGAAACAAAAGACAACAGGTCTCGGCGACTTTCTAAACGAGTAAAATAAAGAACGCCTATTAGTGAACGTTTATGTCAATCCGCATCAAGAATAAGTTCATCAATAATAGCCTATAGCTTTATATGCGCTAAGGCTCCTACAGAAGAAAAGGGAGGGTACTTGGACTTTCTGTGAATCACCATAATTTTCGATCGCGTATTCGATTGCCTCGCAATTAGTCCTTTAATGTTGACGTGAGCTTGTGAGTTGTATGAGCAAAGAGAAGATCAGCATTACCGGAAAAGAAGAAACACTACGAGAAGCGTGTAATCAAAGAGACCTCACTACAGTATCACTACAAGCAAGACAAAAGTGGGATCACACTCCTTATATATATTATATACATTTCATATTAAAAAAAAAAAAAGTAGATAAGGCCATCACTATTTTATTAAAGATTATTAAATGAAAATCTAACCAGAAATCCAACGAAGAATAATTCTTTCCAGTATAAATGTTTCTTTAAGCTGAGACGGCAACTTGGTAGGAAGACCGTCTCCGTAACAACTGGGTAGACTCTACAAGACTTTAATAATCCCATTCCTGCTTTACGGGTCTAAAGCAGAGACTATTTTAAAAGCGGAAGAGGACATTATAGGCCATTGTAATAGAAACACTCTTCATATTAGGTAGTGCATGTACTAAGGAAATCATTCAACGACAAAATATACAAGCGCATTAGGCGTTTGAGATACAACATGTAGACCGAATGGACATCAACTTCAATTACCCTTTCAATTAATTACCTATCGCACTAACCACTGTCAAATAAATAGCACAGTAATCAGGTCACTGCTTAAACCTGCCCTTGTTGCATGAATACCTATACTCTATTGCGGTTCAAACAATGACTGCATCTGCATACAACAGCGGAATAGTATTTTTTAAGAATGTGTACTTCGAGTACAATAAAACGCAGCTTAGGTGAATGCGAACCAGCAACATTGTGATAGCTGTGCTATGAATATTGTGGTATATTGTATTCAAACAGTTCTGTAAGGACTAATTTTGAAGTTATTTTGTTCAGATAAAACCAGTTTAACGTTTGGTGCAAACATCACGAAATGGTCGAGATTTCGTACCAAATGAGTTTTTATTAATTTTGCTCGTGGTATCTAACATATAATTGGGATTGTCAAAAAAAGAAAGCTTATCATACATGAAAATTAAAAAATAACATCGAGAGTAAGTAATAGCAGTTTAGTTTAGTTCCACCGGCATTGTGTTCACGGACGATTCGTTATCGCAGTTTTTTCGGTCTAAATCCTGTGCCACAAATGCTTTCAATCCAAATAAATATTGGCTATGATTATTATTAAAACCACCAAGAACCTTGTATCCGTCCTATAACGTCCTAATAGATCTCAAACCATACCTATACTTTATGAATTCATACACTTTACAAATCTTTAAATAATCTACGTTCATCGTGGGATACGATTCAACTTCATCTGCTTTGTTTTAAAAGGTGTGATTTTTTAATCTGCTAGCATTCATCATAGATACTTCTCATTGTCTTCGGAAAATTAAAACTCAACTTTAAAGCTTTGAACAGTGTTTTAAATGGCAACAGCAATAAAAGTGGATTCACCACAAATTGACTTGATTCAACTTTAGTTATTTTTAAATATTACTTTAACTTACCTGAACAAAAAACTGCAAAGTTCAACAAAAAAAATGTGTTGTTAATATTCTCATATACAAAATTGTATACAATTTTCTTGCGATTATTATTATATTTCGAAATTTTGTATGCGCGATAATGTTCACCAATTTTTTTTTAATTCAAACACGAAATAACCATTTTTGACATTTTACCTTGATTATAGGATATGAGAATAGGAGGTGTTCCGTTAGTGATGATAACCATAAAATGTGTGCGTTCCACAATATATATATCCATAAAACTAGGGTACGTACACTTTTATCGTTTTCGATTTGAAAAAAAAAAAAACAATTTTTTTTGCTCGAGATTGTTTTTCATTTATTTGATTTACCAAAAAAAATAATTTGTTTTTTTAACTGTTTGTTGTGGGAGCGAGTCTTTATATTAAGTGCAAGTGATTGAAAATATTATTTTTGCGGCTCACTACATACAAGAATCTGAAAAGCCAAATCGACAAAGATTTTTGATTGGTAACTTGAAAAAATCGAGATTCGCGAAAGAACTCTGAAATCGGAAAAATATATTCTTTTGGTACCATAATCGAACATAAAAAGTTACCCATAGCAAAAAAAAAAAAGTGCACTGAGAGTGCAGAATCGAGTACCGCATTAGAGATTTTTAGTCAGGATAGAAAGATTCTTAATTTCATAGTTTTCAAAAATACTAGGAGTTGTCTTCGCTTGAGCCGAATATGGCGCTGTACGCAGTAAATGGAATCGGTAACTCCAAATTACGAGTTTCAATACCGTGGATTTAAAATATTATACCATAAAAGTTATACTGCACTTGCACACTGTAGTCAGATCGAGACTAATTAATTAAAAGTAATTGGTATCTTTCGTACGTCTATCAACCCAAAACCCATTTGTTTACAATGTTGTTTTAATAATTTCAACCCCTGTATGTGAATACCAGTGAGAAACGAAAAAGCATGTTCCTAATGGCCGACCGCTCGGTTTTTAATTGTTTTGCATTGTATTATTATAATTTTTTTAGTTTAATTTGAACTATATACATTTATAAAAGTTACCGAGTTCTTGCATTAAACTCATGAACTCACATATTCTACAGATAAATTAGTATGACGTTGCGTGAGTTCAGGAATTTTTTAGGAAAACAGCTTGTCTATCTCTGTATTGCATTATTTTTGATAAGAGTGATACTTGATGCATGAAGCAAACAAATTGGCCACATACACATTCCCCTGTCTGTTAAACGTCTAGCACAAAATATCCCAGATGAAGGAACTCCCGCCCTAGAACACTAGCGGTAGCGGCAAAGTCCACACTACAATTAAAGAAATGATACAAATATTATTATCTGAACGACTATTTTATTTACATTATTGCCAATTTTATCACAACTAAAATTGCTCGGCTTCGAATTTAATTTTATTTTGTAAACGTTTGAACGCTTTCATTTGACAGATAAGTTTTTTTTTTTCTCAATGGGGACGTTCGGATTCATAGTTTAGTAAGTTGACAAGCTGTCTGACTAGATGTCATTCAGTTTTGATTGGCCCAGAGTGGTCACGTGATTAGTTTTTGCAGTTGACGTTTATGGAGGGGAAGCCGACAAATCTAGTCAGGAAAATCCTGCCTGCATACTCAGTTGACATTTCGAAGAGTCAGATGTAAAATAAACAGAGTGGCCGTGGCAGAATTCCGAGGTGTCGAAAAAAGGGCCAGTGAGAGAAAAGGGTGCCATTTCTAAACGTACTCTGCAAATTTCGAATTTTCGCACGATATTTAACAACCATTAGTTCGCATAACAGTGTAATATAGTTGTGATAGGCAACCGTGTTACATTTTAAATGTACTTATTTGAAAATATCAATTTTTGAAAAAATTATGAGGGGTCTTTTTTTTGTGAAAACGCAGCTGAAAAGTTAAAGTTAAATAAGAACACGTCCTGTTAAGTGAGAATACGGCCAAGAAGAGACCAAAGTATATTTCAGATATAATGACAGAAGGAAATTGAAGCGTTCAGTCACAAGTAGATGAATAGGGTGATATCGCAGATATAGGCAATACATTCCAATTTCAACACCCCCACTGAATGTATATATTCTTATGACTTAAATTTCAATCCAACAGCTGATGAACAAAAGGAATGCTTCTTGTAATCCAATGGTTTCGTTAAAAAATCTGCAACCATATCTGCTGTGCTGATGTAATTTAATTTGATTCGTCCTTCATCTATCTTGTCTCGTACAAAATGGTGTCTAACGTCGATATGCTTAGTTCGGGGATGATAAGCGTTGGTCAACCCCAAACTGATGGCTCCTTTGTTGTCGCAAAAAATGTTTATGAAGTTTGAGAAGTTTGGCATAAGCTCGACTTCCAAACTTTTAATCCATAGTGCTTCTTGTGTTGCTGATGAGATGGCCATATACTCCGCTTCAGTAGAAGAGAGGGCAACGGTAGGCTGCTTTTTGGTGCTCCAAGAAATTGCAGCATTTCGAGAAAGGAAAACATAGCCCGTAGTAGATCTTCGGTCATCACTATCATTTGCCCAATCAGCATCACAAAATCCAACCAGATCACTCTCATTACCATGTGATTTAGAAAATTCTAATTTAGTATCAGCTGTTCCTTTTAGGTATCGCAGAATTCGTTTTACAGCTGTCCAGTGTGGCTTTCCAAAGTTGTTGTTAAAACGGGAAACATTACTTACAGCAAAACTAATATCCGGCCTTGATACCTGTGCAGCAAACATTATACATCCTACTGCTTCTTGGTACGGAATATTGGACATTTCATTTTTCTCATCCTCTGTATGTGGACACATGTCTTTTGTTAGTTTTTGATTGTTGTCCATTGGCGTTGTAATAGGTTTGCAATCCGTCATACCAAAGCGTGAAAGTATTTCGTGGATATAATGTTCTTGATCAATACTAATAGTACCCTTTTCGCGATTGCGTATAATTTGTATTCCTAGAACAAATCGGGCCTCGCCCATATCTTTCATTTTGAAAGTATTGTGAAGGTATGACTTCAATTTTGCTGTAATATTTGAACTTTTGGAAAATATTAAGATGTCGTCGACATAAACCGCAACTATAATCAGACTTGAATTCTTATGAGAGAAATAAACACAGGGATCAATCTGTGATTTCTCTAAACCGAAATCTTTCAAAGCGGTGTCAAGCTTCTGATTCCAAAGTCGACTGGCTTGCTTTAAGCCATAGAGTGATTTTTTAAGCTGACATACCTTGCCAGTTTTATCAGAAAAACCTTCTGGCTGTAACATGTAAATATTTTCTGATAAATCTCCTTGGAGGAATGCAGTAACTGCATCCATCTGATCTATATCAAGATCTAATTGTGCCGCAAGAGAAAGTAAAAGTCGTATCGTACTGTATCGCACTACTGGCGAAAAAGTTTCTTCATAGTCGATACCCTTTTGCTGCGAACAACCTTTGATAACTAGACGCGCCTTATAGCGACAAATTGCACCTTTAGAATCACGTTTGGTCTTAAAGACCCATTTGCAGTTAATTGGCTTTTTATCAGAAGGTAAATCGACAAGCTTCCAAGTCCCATTTTCTTTTAAGGAATCTAGCTCATCCGCCATAGCTTGTTGCCATAAATCTGAGTCTGCTCTATTAAGAGCTTCATTAAGAGTAACAGGATCATTTAACTCACCTGATCTTACTGTTGTATACGATATGAAGTCATCCCTCTGAATTTGTTTTGGTACACGCTGACTTCGTCTTGGTTGCTCCGGTATAATGGGAAGATCTATCTCGGACATCGAGTGTGGAATTATATATTCAGCTTCATCCTGTTGATTAATTTCCGCAATCTCGTTCGTCGTGTTACTTTTATTTTCGGCATCAGAATAATGATCAGCCTCACCACCACTAGATTCAGCATCGATATCGGAGTTATGAATTGTTTCCATCTCGAAACCAGATTCACCATTGACATCCCCTACTGAATCGCCAACGTCTGAGAATGAATCAAAATTAATAAACGAGTCAAACTTATCGATTACCTCAACCGAAGAAAAATGCTGATCTTCGAAAAAGATGACGTCTCTGCTTATTATGATTTTCTTATTGGCTGGATTATAGAGTCTGTAATTTTTCGTTTCATTGCAGTAACCAACAAAGATGCACGCTTCCGACTTAGCATCCAACTTCTTGCGCTTCTGCTTCGGGATATGTACCATCGCCTTACAACCGAACGTACGCAAAAAACTCATATCCGGAACCACACCAGTCCACGCTTCTTCAGGAACTTTAAGTGTTGACGAACTGCTTGGAGATCTGTTGATTAGGTATACTGCCGTCGAAACAGCTTCAGCCCAAAAATGCTTTGGAAGGTTGGCATCAATAAGCATACATCGTGCTTTTTCAATTATCGTCCTGTTCATTCGTTCAACAAGACCATTGTGCTCTGGTGTGTAAGGTGCTGGCGTTTGATGACAAATACCATGTTTGCGTAGCAACGATTCAAACTCTTTGCTACAAAATTCAGATCCATTGTCTGTGCGAAACAATTTTATTTTCCTGTCGCACTGGTTTTCCACTAGAGCCTTAAACTCCTTAAAACGATTAATGGTTTCTGATTTTGAATGCAGAAAATAAGCAAATGTTTTACGTGTAAAGTCATCAACAAACACCAATATATATCTGGCACCACCCATACTAGGTATATTAATGGGTCCACACAAATCTGAGTGTATCAGCTCCAGCACTTCTGTAGCTCGGGTACCTACATGGTTGAATGGTAGCCTGCACTGCTTACCTTTCGCACACACTTCACAATTCAATTTATCCATGACTGGAAATTTTCCACATTTCCGAAAACGATCGCTTATGTTCCTAAGACTTTCGACGTTTAAATGTCCCAATCGCCTGTGCCATAGGTTATGTTCCGATTGTAAATGATTTGCCACAAAAGCTCGTTCCTTACTGAGATGATCCAACTTGAATAGTTCTCCGTCAAGAGAAGCCGATGCCACTAATTGCTTCTTAGAGTTATAAATTCTGCAGCCCTTTGAATCAAAAACAACTTTATTATTTTTACGAACAATTTGACTCACCGAGAGAAGATTAGCACAAATGTCTGGAATACACAGCACATTTTCCACCTTCAACTTTGAGTCTGCAACAGGTAAATATACGTTTCCAACACTCTGAATGCCCAAGCGCATGTTGTTGGCGAACACCACCTCACCTTTAGCAGCTTGACTGACATCTGACATCAAGTTTTGGTCTGAGCACATATGTGCAGATGCTCCGGAGTCAATATACCATGCACCAGACTTCACTGAAGAAACAGCGAACGATGTATACAAAACATTTTTTGATTCTGGTTGCATGCCTTTACTGCTGCGTTGTGTTAATGGACAATTTCTAGCAAAATGTCCGTGATTGTTGCACTGATAACACCTAGGACCACTGCTGCCGCTACTTCTACTGCCACTCGTGCCACCACTACTGCCCCAGCTCTTCTTCTTCTGATTTTTCCGTATTCCACTTCGCCCATAAAATGCCACCGTATCCGTTTCATCCAACTTTACGTCTTGGAGAATTTTTGTTTTTATCGAATCGCCAGTGATTTTAATACCGCAGCTCTCAATGCCCATTATCATAGGCTTATACTGTTCACTTAATCCGGCAAGCAAAAGTGTGCCTACCCATTCTTCGCTTACTTTCAAACCAACACCGTCGAGTTTGTGTGCAGTTGCAATTATTTCATTGACATACTGCTCCACGGAAGAGCATTCTTCCAACCTGGTTGTTATAAGCCTTCTGAGTAAACCTACCCTGCGATAAAGTCCATCATCTTGAAATGCGTTTCTGAGTCGATCCCAGCACTGCTTTGCCGTCGTTGTGTCCTTGACATGAATGTAGTTCACTGGATCAATAAGAAGAATAATTTTTGATCGCGCTTTGAGTATTTTTTTGTTATCCTGTGTTGCATCTGTTGCAACACAATCCCAAAGATCCTCGTGTTCAAGGTACGATTGCACAGCAAATTTCCATGAGTCGTAATTGTCACGGCCTTTCAATTTTTCAATGTTAGGTATTCCGCTGTTCGACATTTTAATCTTTCGATATCTTAACCATCAATTGACCGAATCAAAATTTAACTTTAAAATATTAATCTTTAAAATAATGTCTTTTTAATTCTTAAATTATGTTGGTGTCTGGGCACATAACCTTTTGTGAAAACGCAGCTGAAAAGTTAAAGTTAAATAAGAACACGTCCTGTTAAGTGAGAATACGGCCAAGAAGAGACCAAAGTATATTTCAGATATAATGACAGAAGGAAATTGAAGCGTTCAGTCACAAGTAGATGAATAGGGTGATATCGCAGATATAGGCAATACATTCCAATTTCAACACTTTTCCGAATAAAAAAGGGCAAATCAAACAAAGGCAACGCTGACCGCGAGAATACAAAAACAATTCAACTTGCTCAGTCAACGCGTTCGGATTCCTAGTCACGACCAATCTAGTTGACGTTTTACATAAACTATGAATCCGAACGTCCCCAATGCAGCGGGTGGTCCTGCGCTAGATTGGGAACATTCAGTGAAAGGGATTATCACAAAAAGTGCTAGACGTCTAGCGCAAATGGTGAAATGGCAATTTGTTTATATGGAATTTCACATGCCGCATGCCATTCTCTCGTTACGATTAAAGATAATGGAATACAGAGATATATAACTGTCCAGTGGAAAGGCGGCTGCCTACAAGTTGTTTTCCCAAAAAATGCTGAATGAAATCACGCACTCATGCTCATTCCTTTTGAAGTATATGCGAGTTTATTAATTGAATTTTAGTGCAAGAATTCGGATTCACTAATGTGTATTTCACTATTTTCTTAATTTTAATCAAAACCTCCACAAAAACTAAACAAACAATACGAAACACAAAACAATTAGGAATAAGCTTTTTTGTTGCTCACACATATTAAAAGGCGGGGGTTTAGATTACAAAATCAACAATGTAAACAAATAGGCTTTGGGAAGATAGGCGTACGAAAGATATCCGTGTCTTTCAATTATTTATCTCTGACTATCCATATTTCATATCCGTTGTGAATACACTCGAAAATTTTACAATTTGCTGAACGCGTTAATCTTAATATGTCAAACATCCCATAGATACAAACTAACCTCTCGTCACAAATTCTGAATTTTTGATTAAAATTAAGCTTGATTTGCTGACAAAATAACTTCACACAAATGGAAAACACGAACGCAATAGCATCGGCATCCACTGGAATCCCTGATAAATCCTGGCAACCGCCTATTATCACATTCGAAACAACGTAAGTACACATCTGGTACGCTTGTTCACAATAGGAAACCTTATTCCCTGTCGGTTTCTATATTTTTTACTTGTGTTATAAAAACGTTGTATTCCCTTTAGAATGGGTCCAATATCTATAGAATTATACTGGAAACACGCGCCAATCACATGCCGGAATGTTGCCGAACTAACACGTCGAGGCTATTACAACAACACAGTTTTTCATCGTATAATTCGGGATTTCATGATTCAAGGTGGCGACCCCACCGGAACAGGTCGCGGTGGCCAGTCAATTTACGGATCCCAGTTCGCTGATGAAATTCACCCTGACTTGAAGCATACTGGCGCAGGTATACTATCAATGGCGAATTCAGGACCCGATACAAACGGGTCACAGTTCTATATAACTTTGGCGCCAACCCAATGGTTGGATGGTAAACATACAATATTTGGACGCATACACTCTGGGATGAAAGTGGTTAAGCGAATGGGGATGGCAGACACTGACAAAAACGATCGGCCAATAGATGCTGTGAAAATTTTAAGAGGACGAGTTGAAAACTTATAAAACATTTTCATTTTTAGCTGTAGGATAAGCTTTATTGCATAAGGATTAATATTAATAAAAAAAAAAGGAAAACATTTTAAGCAATACTAATAATCATTTTTACGAACTCACAATAGCGGAATTTTCCATACAAAATTGCATATTGTAAGGTTAAAAATAATTATTAGTAGTGCCCTTTGTTATTGATTTTGATTAGACAAAATACATAGGGTTCATCTTCATGACATGTTCAGACACGCACCGCTTCTTATACTCGGCTTTGAGATTCTCCAAGTTCAGATCGGGTCTAGAAATAATCAACATATGTAGGTATAATTAAAAGTACTTTAGGAAGTGTGGCAGACTACTTACCCTTCAATGTATGCACGTCCTCGAAGCCCCACCAAATGAGCTAAATAAGCTGGTGCTGGATATGAGACAGCACGATTACATCGAGGGAACAGGTGACACAGATTGTAAGTCAACGCCTGTAGATCGTCAATGTCTATTTTTGCATCATCTACAATAACGTTGTAGCGCGTCGGTTTTGATGTTCCCTGAATGGCTTTGTGACTGACCATAAAGAATTGAACTTCATTTGGATGAACAATTGATCGATCGACAACGGTACCAGCCTTGACATTATTAAATTTTCCCTCGCCGTCTTGGGATTTCGGAAAGAAGCGAGTGTGATGACGCTTCACAACAATGATGCACGTGAATTTTGCATTGCAATTGACCTACAAGGAAAATTATTTTAAATAACAATTTGGATATTTGACCAACATTGTTAAGCACTATTAAAAAGACCCACGATGCAATTTTAAAGTTGCCACAAACTGTTCTAATGTGAAGGCAGGCCCATTTGCACACTATTGACAAGTCGCAGCAAATTTATAGACTTTAAAGACAATTCGTATCGCCCTGCACTTAAATACGTTCTCAAACTGCTAGTTCGAAGGAAAGATCTGCAATACAGCCGCTAAACTGCATCAATTCACAAAGCTAACACAACATTTTGCCCAAAAATACACTTGACAATGAGCAAGCAATTGCGGAAGACGTTTCTTCATAATTCCACGGTTTGTAATAGCCCCCAGACAGCCGTCGTCAGCATGAGAGGTCATCTTAATGTTGCTTGACGCGGAATAGAAATGCACATCAGGGGTCGAACCGCCACTTCCGTTAACGAGCTATACTTTCACGGAATTAAGTTGATTTTACATTTGAACAAAATTCGTCACGTAATGCTCGTTAACCAACGACGCGATTCGAGCCCGGGACTTTAATTAAAACCTAAGCGAAATAAGCAAGCATTGAGGACAGGGTATTCAATGTGCCCAGAGAAGGGATGTTCTAGGTTACGAAAAGCTTTCATAGTACATATAGGATCACAAGAATTTCTGATTTTACTTACCGCCTTGCATGCTGTACGCATTGCTGCCAGCTCAATTTTCTCAATCTTCTCAAACTGTCCATCAGAAACACCGTCACGGTAATATATAACATGATCGGGCATAACGTTAGTCTTTGTCTTAAACACTTTTAGATGTTGTGCAAAAATATCCTTCATATCGTCGATTTCCTCCAATCTGGGTGCTTGCAGCCGATACTGCATATTATACTGAGTACCGTAAAGATCATGCGAAGCAACCACACCAACAATACTTGGTAAATTCTTCTGCAATGGCGAGGGATGTGAGACATCTGCACCCACATACATAACATTTTTCGTTTTCTGTAGTCCAATTTCGTTTATAGCCGCAATCTTATGATTACTGCCGTTCAGTTTGGCATTAACTTTCAGTAGAATATTTGTCACTGTCATTAGATTTATAGTCTGAACTCCTCGTTGCCTGCTTTCTGAACGCATTGTTTCTCCCTTGATGCACTGTGTAACAATACCGCAATTGAGTTCGGCTTGTTGCTTAACCAGAGCATACGATTCGCTGGCATTCGGTGGTAGTATAACAAATACAATACTCATATTATTTTGTTTGAGCCTTTTCAAATCATCTATGATGCTTAAAGGTTTTGGTTTGGCGAATCTTCCGCCACCGCCCTGTGGCTCTGGGGGTTCGATTATGTCAGAACAATTGGGAGCAAGCGACATTCCCAGCTTGCCAGCGGTTTTTGATACCTGAAAAAGTATAACAAAAAGACAAAAAATCGGTTATTAGTTTTGTTTGCCAACACATTAAATTATATAAATCTACATTTAAAAATATGGAATAAACATCCATCAAGTTCGTTAAAAGTTATTGAAAAAAGTGAACATAGAAACCCTCGACGACGGATAAAGCTCACAAGTCTAAATCAAAAAAGTTCTTTGTTGACTTTCTCATTTTCGCATTTCGCTACGAAAGCGTTTTAGAAAACATCACCGTACAAACACAGTGTACAGATGGAATCCAAATTCCATATTCCTCGCAATGTGGTGTTCGGTGATTGCCTCTGAAAGCGAAGATTATTCATTGTGGCTGATGTCACGCAATCGTAACTGTAGCAAATCACAAAAACAAAATTGAGAGGACAACGAGACTGCTGGCAGAACAGAATTTAATCAGTTCTAATAACAACTTGAAAAGTTATAGTTATTGTACAGGTCAAGTACGCATGGGAAATCCAACCATTCGATCACGAGAAATGTATATCTATATAAAGGAAGCAACAAATGAATCAGATTTAAGACTTACCTGGCTGACAAAATGTTCTTTTATGAACATCGCATTGATTTCTTGTCTCCGAGAGATGTTTAAAATAGCCCACTTATGAGGTTGGGCAGTTATTTCACACTTGAAAAAGTTGACATTATTCATAACCCACTCACCAGGCCTGTCAATTCTAACCGTTTGATTGCCACGATATTGTATCTGTGGTGCTTCCAGAATACGAGCTGAGACATTGATGAATTGATTGCCCACAGAGAGGCCAAACCGTTGCACTGTCGGATCCTGGTTGTACTTGAAAAACTCCAGTAGTCGCATTATTTTTTGTTTGCGTATGTCTGTTGATGTTGCTGCAAAACGAATCATTTGCCGAACTTGATTTTCGCTGTCTTTACGCATTATCGCCTGACCAGGGGGAACAGTGAGCAGCTCCAGAGGAATGTAAATATTCTTCACAGTACTGCCAACGTGGAGGCACGGCAAATCGGGTCGTTGCAATCTATATCCCTTTGATTGGAAATATTGTGCAACTGTTTGCGTTTTGCCGTCATCCGTTTTAAATTCCTGACTTTGACTTGGAGACATTACTTTGATAAATTTGAAGCCCTTTTTAGTGCCCTTAAAGCAGGCTGGTGGTGTGTACTCAACACGCAGACCCTTCAAAAAGTCAGCTAGTGCATATTGTGGCCCGCGCCGAAAACCGTCGTACAATTGAACTAGATTTACTGCACTGGGAAATGATTTATGGGAGACATCAATATTTAGCAAGGGCTGATCACACAGTATTGCTGCCTGGTAGAGACCAAACCAAAGTTCAAAACCGTCGCCCAAATCATAGTTTTGACCATCAGTTGGCTTATAGTAGAATGACCGTCCACCACGTACACCTTTTTCGTGACATGGTGTACTTAGCACCACTTCTATGCATTGCAGCGCTCGCATTGGCTTTTCAAAAACCCGCATGTTGTGGTAACTATAAATTTAATAAAAATAAACACTATAATTATGTAAACGCTATATCGTATTAAGTTCTTCTTACGTTTTTAGTGATTTTAAATCAATTTCTATGTCGCTTACTGGCTTCACAGTTACCTTAAATGGTATTTCCCTATCTCCCTCAATCACTTTGACCTGCAAAAAAGGTAACGAAATCATAAACGGGATGTTATGTGTTGTGTAGTAGTAGCAACCAGTAAAAACATGTGTGTCAGCTGCCAGGAGGATGCTACTAGCAAGCAAATGAACGAATTTATAACGTATTTAACTGTACCTACCTCTTTATCTTGATTTGCGTTAAGTTTTTCCACTGGCAACAAGTCCACACTGTAGGCACTTGCTTTTCCATCATATGCGACTTTGATGTTCGGAAAAACTTGTCTAATGTAGGCCTCGAAAGCATGACGAACGAATTTTTTGGGCCTATCAGGGTCAATTTTAACATCGTAATGATAAGCAACATCGGGCATTTTATCTAGGTCTAATGTAAGATAATTTGTTTCCACAGAAAAAGGTCTTCCTTTAGTTCCTCTCTTGGGACAATTGGGATGAGCAGGAGCCAGCGCCACAGCGGTTTGAGGCTGCTGTGGTCCCTGGAAACCACCACCTTGTGGCTTGTCTCTTCCCTGGTAACCACCACCTGGCCGTGATCCCTGGAAACCACCACCTTGTCGCTGGTCTTGTCCCTGGTAACCACCACCTTGCCGTTGCTGTGGTCCCTGAAAACCACCAGCTTTTCGCTGGTCTTGTCCCTGGTAACCACCACCTTGCCGTGGCTGTGATCCCTGGAAACCACCTCCTTGTCTCTGCTCTTGTCCCTGGTAACCGCCACCTTGACGATGCTGTTGACCCTGTTGCCCGGAACCTGCAGAACTCCGTGAATCTTGTGATTGCTGCCGCTCCCTGCCTTGTTGCTGATATTGGCTGCGCTGTTGATGTTGCGGTTGTCCGCGAGGTTCTTGACCCCATGCGCCCTCTTGTTGTTGCGGTTGGCCGCGACGTTCTTGTCCCCATGCGCCCTCTTGTTGTTGTGGTGGCTTTTGTTGTTGTTGCGGTGGTCCACGACGTTCTTGGCCCCATGCGCCTTGTTGTTGTTGTGCTGGCTGCCGTTGTTGTTGCTGGTGTTGTTGTTGTTGAGGTCCTGGTTGCGGTTGGGGTTTCTGGTACTGTTCCTTCTGCTTTTGTTGTGGTTGCTGCTTCGGTTGACTCCATGCGCCCTGTTGTTGTTGTGCTGGCTGTTGTTGTTGTGCTGGCTGCCGTTGTTGTTGCTGGTGTTGTTGTTGTTGTTGTTGTTGAGGTCCTGGTTGAGGTTGGGGTTTCTGATGCTGTTCCTTCTGCTTTTGTTGTGGTTGCTGCTTCGGTTGACTCCATGCGCCCTGTTGTTGTTGCGGTTGCTGTTCAGATGTTTTTAGCTGCTGTTGCTTCTGCGGCTGTTCCTTTGAGCCTTCGGCAGACTCTGTAAGAACAAGCAATTGTTGCTATTATTTTTGTTTTAAATTACAAATATGTAGCTTAAATGGAAGGACCTCTTTAAAAAAAAGAGCAATTCTGTTGTGTTCCTCTGCTTACTGATTTAGTTAAAAGGGGGGTTACCAAGTTTTCCTTTGAATGATCTTTGTTTTAAGCATGGAAATGATCCATGAAGTGACGAAATCCTCTAACCCTAGTTTTTGGAGAGATTCCTGGTTGGATTCAGTGTAGACATTTTTAAAAGCGCCCTCTATATCTAAGAAGGTAGCTAAAGTGTATTGGTGATGGGAGAGTCACCTTTCAATTGTACGTACTACTTCATGAAGAGTCCGTCGACTTGCCCTAGATTCGTATGCGTGAATGACATAAGCGAGCATACTTCTCGATTTGAAAATATCCAGCTCTATCTCTCTCATTGAACGCAAAATTGAAGGTAGGAATTCTAAAAATTTGAATGAACTATGGAAAAATATCAAAAGTACATACTTGGTATTCAACGTCAATTGATCGCTGCAGAAAATTAGTTGAAAGTTTTCCATAGGCGATATCAAGCTGTTATAGCAAACAAAGGATTTCCAGCTAATTATATGTCCATGTGAAAATTTGTAACTTTTTTTTTTTTATTATATTTTTATTCCAGAAATGGCTGATATGAAACAATTATGGAATCTTATAAGATACAAACAAAAAGTGAATTTATTTCTATGAAGAACCAGGTGTGCTATTTTGGTGTCCACCCACTTTCACTGCTTTAAACACAACATATTCGCATGCTGATAATATCGTCATATTAGCAGAATCCCCCCATAGTTTGCAACTCAACCATAATAAGCTAAATACCTTTTGCAAATTGTGGAACCTAATCGATAACCTCGACAAATCGAAGATCATGATTGTAAAAAACAGAGAAGCAAAGTTGGAAAAAAATAAAAGTGAGAAATGATTTCTTGAAGGCTCTCTAATTAATGTAGTTTAGGAATATAAATATCTTGGAATACGCCTCGAATTAAATATGCAATTGAATCATCATTTCGAACAATAAAATTGCAGCCAAAAGCCTGATAAACGCTTCACGGAGAAGGAGAACTATAACAAGCAAGAAATTCCAATTTCTGCAAAATACAAAGTTTTCAAAACTGTCATGCGTTCCGTGATGTGATAGCTTGTCAAGTTTGGGGTCATATACCATACGATGAAGAAGAAACACTTCAGCGCTTCTTTTTAAATAAACTCTCTGATCTCCCCACTACAACTCCTAACTACATCATGCTGCTCGAAACCGGTCTACCAAGTGTCTGTAGAGCAGTGGCGTCCATATAACCCGATTCCTACCGGCTTCCCTTTTTAATTTCCACCAGTCAACAATACCAAAAACCAAATAGGTATAGGTACATGAAACCCTACCAAATGAAATTTTATATTCACAAAATGGTACACACGTAAGCCATCAAATAATTATTGTATGTGTGTGTATCCATTTTCATCGCTCATCATCATCGTCACGACAAAGCGAAGCGCGAGGGTAACCCCAAATATGTCGGGTTATTAAAGCTCTCACTGGATAGTTGATTTTGAGAGAACATTTACTTGTTATCTCTTTTTTTCTTCCCTGAGCACTGTGTTTGACTCCTCTTTGTTCAACACCCACTTCGTTATGTAGAAAATAACGCGCTTTTCTTCGAGTTATTCTCAGTCTCACTAGGTTGATTATTTTTGAGTGAACATTTTGTGTGTAGGTATCTATTTTTTTTTTTTTTTCCGCTGAGTACTGCGTGTATGGGCAATTTTGGGCATGAGGAATGGCGAATGGGGATGTGGCTATGAACAAAATAACACGCTTTTCTTCGAGTTATTCGATATTCGATTTCATTGTCCTGGCAGGTAGTAATGTTGAGGTAGGTAAGGGTAAGTGTTTTGGTTTACATTAAAAATTTAGTTGACTGATTGCAGTGCACGACTTAAAGTCAATTTAGTATTGTGAACCCAATTTGCAAATGTTCAATGTATGGTTCTGTTTCAACAGATGTAAGGTTTTTTACTTTTGTACAGGATTAATAATTTTGCTTCGACTTCACACTTGAAAATGTTCACGCCACGCCACTGCTGTAGAGTTACATTTTCGCTATATATTTTTAAAGTGCTTGCTCTATACAATACTAGCTGAACTCCGCCGGCTTCGCCAGGCACTGATATGTATAAATTAAGTGTTTTATTTTTATTTTTGTTAAATAGAGAAGAGAAAGGGAGAGTTTAGGAAGTGTGGACATAGACCAACGCATTGAATGTATTGAGCATGCGACTTCCTCAGTTAATAGAATGATATACCTATCCGGATCTTAATCACAACTTGGAAAACAACTACTTCAATAATAGTTACAGCATTAGAGCGATATCTTTATATCACAGAGCAAGAGGTGATCTGTTGAACACAGCACAATGTACCCTGTGTAACCAGTCAAAGGAAGACAGCTTCCATTTTCCGGTGTATAAAGAATTTAGACTAATTTATTTTGGGAAACCCCCACTTACAATGGAAGGAACAAAAATAATTTTAAATGGAGAAAATTGGCAGTTCTTTATAAATATTAAGAAGCAGTGTCCTCCTATAGATACCTAAAATGAATATAGATATAAAAGTTGATCATGCTCCTAGACGGCAACGGCAACGCCTACACCTCACATTTTTATTATGTACATATTAATACTTGTTAGAATCTGATCCAACTTTTAACAGAGGACCTTCAAATTAAAGATTACTTATGGCAAGTACTAAACATTCGACCCGAAAGAACATTATGGCATAAGATATAAATTCGCGAACTCAGGTGTTTACTCGAAGTCAATAGTGTCTACACAAATTAATATTCTGAATTGTTTCTTTGATTGGATAATTGGCAACTGCAATATTACGAATGTGTTTTCTCTCTATTGGTGGGTAAAATAAATCAACTCGCTACGCCCTTTACAAAATATTATGCTGCCTGTAGTTAGCTCTCACCACCAACACTCTTCTTGATGTTGTAATGAAACAAAAGCAGTTTACCTACTTTGACATACCTACGAACAATAACATATATTATAATGTTTAGACGCATGAGAAAGTAAATATTTTTGCAAAATAACAAATATGGCTATTTAAGGATATATGATAAACGAAACCTGCCACGACGACTAAAAGTTTAACATGATAAAGTGCTCCAAGGATAATTTTCTTAATTCAACGAGGCTCTGGGGTAGGGTATATTTTTAAGGCACTAATGGACCATTACCCTCTTACTACGTTCAGTGCACAGAACACAGGAACAAGGAGTTAAACCCTTGTGCGTTTTCCGTAAAAAAAAAAAAAAAAAACAACGTCATAGTATCTATATAGATATATACTAGTTGAGGTCATTAAGGTTGTTCGGCCATTTCATAATACTAACTACTCCATAAAACTAAGTCCTCAAATAAACATCAACAAAATGCACATAAATTATATGGAATTAAATTTAGGTAGGTACCCAAACCTAGTCCAGAGAAAAATTGAAGAACATTTATGCCTATACAGTTCGCAAGTCGCAAGTCGCAACGCATATTATCTTTAAAGTAGGGGAATCCCCCAATTACAAGACAATAATATGCTTTTTATTCAAGTTTGGTGCACTTACGTGGAGCTAACAAAATCTATGAACTTACCTTTCTTTTTTTCTGCCGGTGGATTTTTACTTCCTGAACTTCCTGCATTTTCCTTATTCGGAGGTTTATTTTCGTCGGGATTTTTTCCCGATCCCTTTTTATCTGCAATACGAACATGAAAAAAGACGTATTAAAACAAATTGTACAACATCGAATAATTTGGAATTTATTACTCTTCTTGCCCATCTTGTTTTTTGTTGTTGAATTAAATTGAATAAATATCCAAAAACTCTTTTTAATATAGTTGTAGGAGTGTTTTCAGTTTTCTAGACTTTCCTCGGTGTACAAATAATTATGAATGATGAAATTGTAGCAGGGCGTCCGCGCTCAGTGCTGCCAGATTTTTTTCACCAGAAATCGTAAATACTAGCTTTCAAATTCGTGGAAATACGATTTTGTTGGAAATAAACAAAAAACAAAACGAAAACACAGAAGAACGTTATTATACCTACTTCAATTTACTACAACATACATTATTTTGGACAACATTAAAGGACTATTCATATGAGAGCGAATTGCGAACTGCGAACACGCGAATATTCGTGGTTTCTGACACTTCATTCACATGAAAACTTTTTTTGGTCGCAGATACCCGCGTATCAGTTTCATTTTTAAAGGTTAAGTTTGAACGAATTTTTCATTCGTGGGTTTGTGGATCGCGACTGTTTTGTGTGGATTGTGAATAAAGTGTGACAGTTCGCGGCAAGAATTTTCAATTCGCGGGAAAATTACTTTAATTGTTAATTTAGCTGTTTAAATCAATTGAGCGTAATGTTTTTTTTAGACTAGATGTTAGATTAATCAAATATAATGGTTTTGTGAAAGAAGAAATACAAATTTTCAATTCATAAATGCAGTTAAATTGATTTGTTCGCAATTCGCCTATTCGCAGTTCGCTCTCATGTGAATGGTCCTTAACATTTTTCGAAAAATAACAGTTTTAATTTATTAAATAAGAAAAAAACGTACGAGTATATGTATATGTTTTTACTACTGCAATCTACTGCAATCTACTTTATTACACATTCATACTTGAATTAAATTGATTAAAAATGCTGCTATTTATATTCAATTGTAGCAAGAAACCTCTTGCACTCTTAGCAAATCTTTGGTATGCAAAATTCCATGCAAGTTTTTTGTGGTCAACGAATTCCTTGTTTTCGTTTTATTAAGGTTAACCGCCAAAAATATAAGTTCAATAATAGCAGATGAATTCGGAAGTGATAAGACTTCAAAAATGATTTTTTTCATTAACGGAAATGCTAAGCTTTTATTACCATGCTTTGTTTGTAAAACATTTTCTAAAAAACTGATATATCTACTGAAGATCGAGGTTCAGAAAAAAGATTTTCAAAATTTAGGTTACTTATCTTACGAAATTCGGCATCGGTGTCTTGAATTTTGTAAATGAATTTTTGTATTCGATAAATTTGAAAAATCGTGGAATTTTATGCTTTTTTAGCACGAAAATCGTGGAATAAATTTTAAGCCCCAAAATCGTAAAAATACGATAAATCGTGGAATCTTGCACCGCTGTCCGTGCTGGGTAGTTTTTGTCCGTAAGTGCTTCCAGCTCTAAATTTATTATTGCGCTAACAGTTAATAAAAAGTGCTAGAAACTGCTAGTTTTTTTTTTTTAAATATGTTTGTTTCCCTTTTTTAAATAATAACTCTAGCAGTTTTTCTATATTCAAGGATTAAAATAACATTAAATGCTAATAACGGATAATTGTAATATTGCGTTCTTTTCAAATATTTTTTAGATATGTTCATGAATATTTTAGCGAGCGGGATTTAGACCGATGATGAATGAAGCAAACAAAATCGAGCGTTGTGTAAAACATAAGGGCTAACAATTTTTATTTTTTAATCGAGATTGCTTTTCGTATTTGATTTGCCAAAAAAAAAAAAAAAACAAATTATCTCTTTTTTTTTTATTATTATTATTTATTTTTGCTGCCATATCAAACATGAGGTTCGGAACGGAGAAATTCCATTTCAGCTATCCGTTTCGACACAACTTTCGGAAAAAATCTACAATGGCATGTAGCGCACCTTGTCGCATAGCGTGGAACCGCGTTAAGCCACTTACTTTTGATAGCTACACGGGACATTTTTTCCGAAGTTGTCCAACAACTAATTGTTGCGGAATATTTTAATGTGAAATGAACGCGTTTATAGATATAGGTACTGAAACGGATACTTCGTCTGCAATTTGAGTTCCGATCAGGATTTGATAGGAGTGACCTTGTACAAAAAAAAAAACATACCGAAAATGTTGGAACAGTATGAAAATTAGTTTTTTTTTTGTCGTTTAGGCGGTCATACCGAAAAATCTGTCAGAAAAATGTTTCCTTACAAAAACAATTACAGCACTGATTGGAATTCATCAGAAAAAAAATATCCTGACAGATGAAACGTAAAGAAATGAAATATTTCAGTGGAATGATTTGGTTTTCTTTAGTGGAAAAATGTTTTTCGTGCGGAAAAATTAATAAATAAATTTTCTAAAAAATTTAAAGATTTAAAGAATTTTTTTTTTTGATAATCTAATCAGTTTTTATAAATCATAAGCAACATTTTAAGAACAAGATTGACTTCAACCATCAAGTAAGTGGTCAAAAAAAGTAAAAGAACATTTTTACGGTTTGGTTTTACGTATTGTTAAGGACCATTCACATGAGAGCGAACTGCGAATAGGCGAATTGCGAACAAATCAATTTAACTGCATTTATGAATTGAAAATTTATATTTGTTCTATCACAAAACCATTATATTTAATTATGTCGTTTTCCATTGGGGTTTTCAGATTTTGCTCTGAGATTTCAGATTTTTCGTGCCCAATGGAACATAAAACGAGATTTTTCTTCCTTTGCATCTGAGGTGGTGCGTGTTTTGAAAGTCACCCGTTCTTAAATTGTAATTTGTGTTTATAAAAATACATTCAATTTATTTTAATAACTTTTGCAGCGGCGAAATATAATTATTTTTTCTATTTTTCACAGACTTCTCGTCTAAACCTAAGTAAACACACTTTAAAGTTTGACAAACGACAAATGTCTTGGTGTTAGTGCAAATAGGTGTGAATCTCGGTCGGATATCGAGATTTGCTTTTTTTGCGCCCAATGGAACATGAAATCTGACAGCCAGCTGATTTCGAGAGCAGAAAAACTGCTCTGACTCTGAAAAAAAGTGCTTTTTCTGTCCCAATGGAAAACGACATTAATCTAACATCTAGTCTAAAAAAAACATTACTCTCAATTGATTTAAACAGCTAAATTAACAATTAAAGCAATTTTCCTGCGAATTGAAAATTCTTGCCGCGAACTGTTACACTTTATTCACAATCCATACAAAACAGTCGCGATCCACAAACCCACGAATGAAAAATTCGTTCAAACTTAACCTTTAAAAATGAAACTGATACGCGGGTATCTGCGACCAAAAAAAGTTTTCATGTGAATGAAGTGTCAGAAACCACGAATATTCGCGTGTTCGCAGTTCACAATTCGCTCTCATGTGAATAGTCCTTTAATCTAGGTGTAGGTACCTACACCTACCTACTAGCGTGGGATTGAATTTGTTCCTGTGTACACAGCCAAATTATTTCGATCGTGAATTAAAAAGTGTGAGGGTGAACGCCACCCAATTTGATGTTCATACTTCATACTGTTGTCAGTTGTTCTTTAAAGACAAACCCGACAAACCCCAACAAGTGAACGCGGTTATTGTTTACATTCTATTTTTTTTTAGTTTAAATTGATGAATAATATTTGTTGAAAGCGTAAATGTATGTAATATAAAACGCGATGCTGATAAATACGTTTAACATTTATGTACTTATAACATTGCCTATCATTGCAACATGTGTACGAAAATTTTCGCCAGCACGCAAAGCAAAGTTAAGGTAATTGGTAATTAAAATGACTTAAGTTGTCATTTAAATACCGGACTTTAAACTTTTAATTCATACAGAGAAGAGGTACGTGGAATGTTCCAACACGCTTATGAGGGATATCTTCAACATGCTAGTGATTATGATGAGCTGCGACCACTTACCTGCGACGGGATCAACACATGGGGCAGTTATTCATTGACCCTTATTGATGCATTGGACACACTAGCAGTTATTGGAAATTACACAGAATTTAGACGCGTTGCAGGTTTAATAATCAACAAGATGAACTTTGACAATGATATCAATGTATCGGTTTTCGAGACAAATATTCGAATTGTGGGAGGGCTTATAAGTGCACATCTGATGGCACGAAAGGCTGGAATGGAACTGGAACCAGGTTGGCCATGTAATGGCCCATTACTGCGATTGGCCGAGGATGTAGCAAAGCGACTTTTACCAGCGTTTGATAGCAAGACGGGAATGCCATATGGAACTGTGAATCTAAGGTATATTTTTAAATTAATAATCTCGTCCGTATTTACACTGATACGATCCTAGACGGGGAGTTCCGCCGGGTGAGACATCAGTCACATGTACCGCAGGAGTAGGAACATTTATTGTTGAGTTTGGTGCATTGAGTCGTCTAACAGGAGATCCCATTTACGAGGAAGTAGCTCTGAACGCTATCTATTCGCTGTGGGAACATCGCTCTCAGATTGGTTTGTTGGGAAATCATATCGATGTCCAAACGGGTAGATGGACAGCGCAAGACGCTGGCATTGGAGCTGGGGTGGATTCTTTTTTTGAGTACCTGGTCAAGGGTGCAATCATGCTGAATCGTCCAGATTTGTTGGAGATGTTTCACGAGGGACGAGGAAAAATCGACAAATACATGAAGCGTGACGACTGGTATGTGTGGGTTGGAATGAATAAGGGACAGGTGACGATGCCAGTATTTCAGTCACTGGAAGCCTTTTGGCCGGGAGTGTTAAGTTTAATTGGCGATATTAGTGCTGCTATGAAGACATTACATAACTATCACACCGTTTGGAGGCAGTACGGATTCTTACCCGAGTTCTATAATATTCCCGGTGCAGAGGCTGGATCTAACCGAGAGAGCTATCCACTGAGACCCGAACTAGCCGAATCAGCTATGTATTTGTATAGAGCTACTAAAGACTCATATCTACTAGAAGTTGGCGAGGATATGCTTCGAAGTATAGAGTACAGCGCAAAGACATCATGTGGATATGCTACGGTAAGTGAGGGTAGTTATAGAGCGCAACTTTCCTCATACGCCATTGATTACTAGTTATTAAAGTTTAAACAATTTAATCGATTCCTTTGCCATAACTGTTATCTTTTTCAATTTCATTTTCTTTAAACCTTGAAAATACCCAAGTTTTGGTGTTCCACTTTATTACTCCCCATAAATTAAACCGCCCTTCATTTCAGATAAGAAACGTACGTGATCATCGCAGAGATAATCGCATGGAATCGTTCTTCCTCTCTGAGACCACAAAATATCTCTATCTTTTGTTCGACGAGGAAAATTTCCTCCATAACAATGGCAGAGAGGGACGTCTGTTTGAGACTCCAAACGGTGCATGCGTGATCGAGGCTGGTGGTTATATTTTTAACACAGAAGCGCATCCCATCGATCCATCAGCATTACATTGCTGCTACGAACTACCACAACGAGATATCTTTGCCGATTTTAATCTAGCCGATTACCATGGTGACGTTTTAATGCAAACGGAACGACAACGACACTCGGAAGATGTGAAGAATTCCGGAAAATATGCATGTCCCGAAGCCACAGTTGTGGGCGAAACTAAAAGAATAGACTCAAACCTAACTATAGACATTGAAGTGCTAGACGCCAAAGAGAGCGGTATTGATCTGGCCAGGGAAATGTTGGAAAACTTTCAAAAAATTCAAAACGAGGCTTTATACCGACAGCAAGCGAAGCTCTTTTTCATTAAAGATCTTATCGACGCAATAAATGTAAACGAAGGCGCTGAACTTTCCACCGCGTTATTGCAATTCATGAAAAACCACTCAGTTGACCCGGAAAAGATAAGAAATGTTTTCCAAATCAACTCATCAACTCCCCTGGAAATGGACTTGTCAAATCCGCAAAGTATTTGGAGTATATACTCGGAGAGGAATCGTCTTCGAGCAAACATTATTGTCGTCGAAGCATTAGGCCTTCAGAAGTTCGATAAGGAACAAAATGAAAGTTATGCCATGCTGGTTGAAATCCATGAACTGCTCAATTCGTCGGAGCTGCCTTTAGACAAACTAAACAGTTCCAAGATTGTACGCATTATTATGGCCGCCCAGAGAGGGTACTTTGCCAAAATGGAAAACACTAGCGAAATGTTTGATTTTACACTTCTCTTCGCGGAAGATGTTAAGGAAAATTTAGATTCCTGGGAATTGGCGACAGTTAGGAAAAAGGTTGTCCTACTCAAAACCGATGTACCACTCCCAATCAATATTGACTTGGAGCTGTTTGACAAGTTGCATAAAATCGTCAAATTTAAGAAGCGCATGATAGAGACATTCCAAAAATTGCAGTCATTAATGGAGAACACTGAGAACAATCAGAGCGTTGAGCCACTTCAATCAACGTCTGATGACGAAGCGAGCACAGCACAAAATGACGATCTGATTTCAGTTGAGACTGACAGACCAGAGAGCGAAGAAAATACCCTCAACGTGGCAACATCGCCGGCAGATAGAGTTTTCAAACGAAAACACGACTCATCAACAGCTGAAACGAAAAATAGTTCAATTCTAACGGATTTCGTACATTCCATTATCAAGTCAACACTACCTCAAAAGCCAAAGTTTGATGAACAAAAGTTTCTCCGAAAAATACGTTCGCAAGGTATTTATATGAACCGGACACAGAAATACGAACATCTGACCTGCAAAGCGCCAAGATTTTCCGAACGATTTGCATATCGCTATGAAGTTGTTTGAAGCTATTTTATTTATTTATTTCAATAATGAGCAGTCGTGGTATAATAATATAATAAAACTTATTTTTGATAATACCCTGAAATTTGTTTGTATAAATGTAAGTACTTTGAGTTGACGGTGGATAAAGCTCTTGTTGGACGCCAATTTTTTTTAAGGAACAAGTAAACTCATGCATCTTTTTTAGACGTTTAATAAGCAGCAGAGCAGTTTTTCTGTTCTCGAAATCTGAATGGTCAAATTTCATTTCATTTATCGCAAAAAAGGACTTTTTTCAAAGTCAGAGCAATTTTGCGAATCTTGATTTCTGAGCGACACCTAACCTCAAAACATTTGTCATTTGCCAAACCAGTTTGTTATTTTACGTTTTTAGAGACAAGTCTGTAAAAAATAGAGACAAATTTACATTTGGACAGTGCAATGGATATTACCATAAATTGAACAGATTTTTATAAACACAAATTACAATTTTAAGAACACCTAACTTAAAACACGCGACACCACAAATACCTACAAAGAAAGAAAATCTCGTTTTATGTTTAATTGGGTACGAAAAATTTGCAATCTGAGAGCAACATCTGAAAAAGTGAAAATCCCAACTGAAAACGACATGCTTCCTTTACGGTTATCTTACCACCGAAATGCAGCATTGGTCTTTTCAATAAAATTCGTTGGAGAATTTTTGCAATAGTGGAAGACACCAAATTTCGATTTCCTTTATTTCTTTATTTCGTATCAAACAACTCTCGGCCTTCGATAGCCAGTCTTTGGAATTATTATAGGAAACATCTCATTGAAGTCCTCCTCAGTGACAGAGTCCTTGTGAACACCAAACAAATGTGCTTTCATTCTAAATGACAGGGACGACATTATAACAAATAAAGAGGTTAGAAGAACCAACATTACCCAGATCGCGATGTTTGCCCAACTAGGCACAACGGACAGCTGTAGGGATAACCCGTGTGGGTATACTTATGTTTTCTTAATCCCGTCACCGACTTGAACTTCAGTTCGCATTCATTGCAATCGTATGTGACCTTAAAATGTGCCGATCTGATGTGGTCTATTAAATTACTTTTGGTAACGTAACACTTATCGCATTGATCGCACTTATATCGAAAGTCATTAGTGTGATAACGCATATGAATGTCTAGTTGAGGTTTGCGACAATAAGACCTATCGCAATGCGGACATTGGAATCGACTCTTTGCATTGTGCTTTCTCTGATGGTCCCGCAGATAAGACGGATATTGGAAGAACAACCCACAGTCTTCACATTGGTGCTTCAAACGGTCCGTTAGGTGGATGTACTGGATGTGTTTTCTTAACGTAAATTCTGTTAAACAGATCTTATCGCATATATGGCAGACGAACTTGCGCGGCTTGTGAATGACGGAGTGCGCCTTCAGTCCAAGTTTTGTGGTACATGTTTTGCCTAAAATTACAGGTAAATGCATATATAAAGTCTAAATCATATTTAAATGAGCTTACCACAATCAGGACATGAAAAATTGGTTGCTGATGATTCCGCTTTAATGTCCTTCTCCGTATGACCTTTATTTACGACGCGCTGGCAATGAGAAGACTTTTCGCATTCTTTAGCTTTTTTTCGTTTTGATGCAAGTTTTGTGTGTAGGCGACAATGGTGCGCGTCAAGATTTATTTGTGTGTGAAACGTATTTGAGCATATATCGCACATATAAAGTTTTTCACCTGTGTAAAGTATTTGAAAATACATAATACATATATAAAGAATTCGCTCTGAATCTGCAATCGAGGTGATTAGCTATTGCAATCTTATATCCACAGCTGTGCAAACGGAAGCCTTTCTTTTCAATAGTTGAAGACAACAATCAGATATAAGGGAAATGTAACGTTGCTTCTATGTTAGAATCAGAGCAAAGAAATTCGTTTTACGTTAGTACGTTTGAAACACAAAATATGGAATATAGAGCTTCCATTGAAAACAAATAAATCAACCATCCATAGCTGATTGAGATAAGATGTACTGCAAACGGGTACCCTACGTGTAGTGCGTAAACAATGATGTCACGACTGTTTGAACAGGTCAAACTACTTAAACAAAACACTCACCTCTGTGTGTATTTAAATGGTCAACAAATTCAGCTTCTGTATGACAATTCATTTCACACAAAGTGCATCGATGAACTACTTTCTTTAAGTCGTCCATTATCGTTTCAGAATATTCATGAAACAGCATATGGTCGTCTAGTTCTTCGCTCTTTTGAAACAACCTATTGCATTGTAGGCAAGCTCTTTCGTTTGGCTGGTGTTTTTTATAATGTTCGGTTAGAGAATCTTTTGTATCGCAATCTTGCCCGCATTCGTCACAGATCCATGTCAATTCCTCACGGTTAGTGTTACTTTCAGCCTCATTTTCGTCGTCTGATTCAATGTCGGTATCAACCACCAGTGAAGAAACCGTCTACAAAGTGGTTTTGAAGATTCATTTTGCTACATTCATAAACACAGTTCTTACCACGTCCTCTTTTGTTGAAGTGTCTGCGAGGTTAAATGCATCGTCGACAAGGCATTCAGTTTCGATTTCAAAGTGTTCTTGAGTTTCCGATTTTATTGAAATTCCATCCGGAATTGGCTGCGTATAGGAAATTTTAGAAAAAACAAAATTTGAGCAAATGAAAACTGAGTTACCGATCTCTTGCAATTCTCATCAGACACGTCGTCGGGATCTTCCGAGAGGATTTCATGTTTGAAATCGTCTTCAATAGAATTAGATTCACTTTGAACAAGTGCCGCAGGATAACAATCTTCTAGTTTTGTACTTTCTTCGTTGAAGCGTTTCAGCCGATGCAGTATAAAGTTAGCATTTTCCACTCGTTTAAGGAAAAGGTATGCATTAAGCAGGTCATTTCCACACTTTACACAGAAACTGCTTGGCAAGTCATCAGGTAATTCAATAGAAGGCGAACATATTTCATTGAACCCATCAGAATATGTAATTTCTTCTCCATCGACCACGCACAAAATCCCTTCAAATTCGATGTACTCCATTGAGATTTCCAAACATATTCTACAAATCGGTAACGATGATTTAAGTTTGGTTATTAGATTTTGGATATCTGGAAGTTCCTCCATATTTTCTGTTCGAGTGCTTTTTTGTAAAATTTATATCAACACATAATTTATTGAATCACAAATATTTACAATTTGGGTATGATGTGCCGTGTCGAGGCGAACGATTCAAAAGCTGTTGTCGTACACAGGAACACAGGTATGGAAGAGAGGTTATTTTGACATTTGGTATTGTACAGGGTGCCTTCAGTCGTGGACACCTATTTAAAGTCATCATTACCAAAGATAATGGAATAAATAAAACACAAACAGCCTTATTTATAAACGTATTACGCTGTGTCCAGCGTAAGCACGGGCACTTTTTTGGCGTGCGATGCGATTCTCATACGCACTGGAATTGTTTGCGATGAATACGTGTGTGTCCAATTACAGTACGATATTGCGTTTATGCGGGTTCCACTAACAATATTTTTTTATTGTATAAAATAGTTTTTTTTTTCGGATTTTTACTATTGGAATATAGTTTCCTAAATAATAATGTTGAGAAATCTCTATAAGAAATATTTCGTTTTGCATTTCTGATACAAAAATATTCAATGTACACACGATATATGCGGGCAAAATCAAACCAGTTTGATTTTCAAACAAAGCGTGCGATGCGGAGAAGTCGCAATGCACGCGTTGCCGCAATATCGTGCTTACGCTGGACATCTACATTTGCTAGCATCTGTTTGAATTTGACAGCTGCCCGCATTAGCCGCATCGCAACGCATGCCCGTGCTAACGCTGGACACAGCGTTATGGAGTGTGTATAAAGTTGTGCATTATTTAAAATGACTCTAAACCCAAACAGCCTTATTTATTAGAATTTTCTAAATGCCCCTTAACACCTGTATAGTTATGCAGTGTATAAGTATATACAGCCTTTATACACCCTCCCAAAATGCATATTAGTTATACAGGGCTTGTGTCAGAAAAAGTACTAAAAAGGAGATGTCTATTACATTTATCTTTCCAAAAAGATAAAAAAAAAAACTAAGCAGCTTGTGAAAAATACGAAATCAAATCAAAATGAAATGGAATTCAATTTCAAAAAGAATAAAAGGGTAATGAATGTCGGGGAATTGGTAGGTAATCTTATAAAAAAGTTTGGATACTCTCTGGTCAGATCAATTTCGTTGCGCGTTCCATGAGCACCGCAAAATCTGAGATCTGAAAAGGATTTCTGCTGGTGGTCCCAATGTTAAACCACATAAGGGCATTCAATGTTTCCTCTCCACCACCTTGCTAGATGTTATTTTTTCTATCACGTTCTTAACCACAAAAAGTTGTAGAAATTGTATGTGGCTTTTTTCTTATAACAAATACCTATAATAAAATTACCAAGGAATTTACTGAATTGTTGCATATATAAAAAGAGAACTAATTTATTGTGCGATTATAACTACAACAAGTGAGTGTGCTGTACAGTACGGCTAGTAGTTCTGACTAACTAGGTTAAAAAAAAAAATGTTTAACGCTTTTTCTTTGATAATGTCGCCAGAGTCTGTTTCGACCAAAGATAATGGAATATTCCATTATCTTAACTACTAATCGAGGTGTCTCAGGTTCGATCCCAGAGAAAACACAAATTAAACCTCTTGCCAACGCCCGAGAGTTGATATAACTGTCCTGAAAAAGCTTTCCAATTCAGACTAGTAGGTTCCTTTCACTAGTTCTAAAAAATAACAACTCACAAACAACTTGTTAGACCTTAGGTATCTATACGGAGCTGTTTTGCCAACTATTTATTTATTATTTTTTTTTTTTTTTTGCATAAGTTCGGCATATATTACAAAAGTATTGGAAAGTTTTAGGTATTTTCGTTGCGTCATTTGCACACATTGACGTCACTCCTGGGATATTGCAAACAAATCCAGACAAAAAGATGACTAGGTATAGGTGATAAAAACTGATCTTAACGTTATTTCCTTAAATTTTAGGCCTCCGAAATCCACTTTTAGCAATAAGCACAGGAAACTTTTCTTCAAATTCCTCTTCCGTGAATGTGTCCTTGTGCACTCTTAGCAAATGAGCTTTGATTCTGAAAATTAACAAACTGATTTTATTATGTAACTTAATGAAACTATGTACCTACCCCGAACGAAATGGTTGTCCAAGTTCACATATCGGACAAACATAGGGATATCCGGTATGTATAAATTTATGTTTCCTTAGCCCTGTGACTGATTTAAATTTTTGGTCACACATATCACAACCGTATGTGACATTGTCGTGAACAGATTTGGTATGCTCAGATAAATTATTTCTCGTCGCGTAACTTTTATCACAACGGTCGCATTTGTAAGGCAAATTATTACTA
This sequence comes from Cheilosia urbana, assembly GCA_946477585.1. Taxonomy (NCBI): domain Eukaryota; kingdom Metazoa; phylum Arthropoda; class Insecta; order Diptera; family Syrphidae; genus Cheilosia; species Cheilosia urbana. The sequence goes on along the minus strand of OX297854.1, from coordinate 6,857,575 downwards.
TGATAGCGCATGTGAATGGTATATTGATCCTTTCTTGTGTAACTTCTATTGCAATGTGGACATTTGTAGGGTGCCTCCGCATCATGTTTTCGTTTATGCACTCTCAGCTTTGAGGGATACTGAAAGATCATACCACACTCTTCACACTGGTATTTTTTTTTCTTCTTTGCTGCTCTGCTTTTGTCCATTAAATGTTTGAACTGAATGTGCGACTTGAGTGCATACACCGTTTGGCAAGTCTTATTGCATATATGACAGAGATACTCTCCTCTTTGCTTGTGGATCAGCGTGTGTGTTTTTAAAGCTAATCGACTGGCGAATTGTTTTCCTATAAGGAAAGTTATATAGGTGTATAGGTTTAGGGGCCTGTAGATTTTACTGGCAAAATTGAAAGATGACAAGGTGGGCCGGGTTCTTTGCTTTGCTGACCCTATTCCAACATCACAGTCAAAAAGGAAACATTGCTTTTTGACCGAATATTGCAGATAAAAATATGGCTACTGTCTCCGACAGAGTGATTTTTAGAATATAGATGCCTCTCATGTTTAGAATACAGATGCAACGTATTTATCAAATCCGAACCACCGTTTGAGGGTAGGTTAAATAAGAAAGCAAAAAAAGTTTAAAGAAAAACATTTGTGTGATAGATTCACAACGGTATTGCACACAACTCGTATACACATAGCCCGAAAATGTATTTTAAGCCCATATGAAACTGGCGTCAAGCTTTAAAAATCATTACATCTTTACAGAGGTCCTAGTCAAACTAACAGAATGTGGCCAAGTTATTTGAGTTAGATATTAACTCAACCTATCTTCTATAAACAAGATCCCTAGCAACACTGCTGTAATTAAATTATTCAGTTATTTACCTAGTTCTTTTGAAACTTACCGCACTCGGTGCACTGCGAGCTTTGGGGTCCTGTATGAACTTCGTTATGAATTTCCATAAAAGAATGTTTCACCATTTTATGGCAATGCGAACACTTTTCCATTTTTGCATTGTTAATCTGCTTGGATGCTTTTATTTTTGTACGCCGTAAAATCTTGTGTAGGCGGAGTGTATGTAATTGTAGCAAATGTTTTGTGTGAAATGTTTCGGAGCAATATTTACAGTTGTGTGGTTTTGTGTCTATAAAATATAAGATACTATTATATTAAAAATTGACAAACATCTGGACAGTTTTACCTTTGTGTATATTCATATGATCGATAAAATCACCTTCAGAGCGATATTTTCGCTCACATAACCTGCATCGGTAGGCCAATTTGTCCGAACGAGCTGATATTAGTTCGGAGAACTTGTGAAGACACATATGGCTGTCATGTTCTTCAATCGAACGAATTATCCTATTGCATTGCTTGCATTTAGTTTCACCCTTTTCAGCTAGCTTATGATACTTTTTGTGTTTAGTCAACATCTTCTCTGACAGGCATGTCACTTCACATTCATGGCACATCCATATTGATGACTCTATTAACTTTCCGGCTTTCTCTTTTTTTGACTCAATCTCGTCTAAAGCGGTCTCTTTGGAAGACTCAGAAGAATCAGAGTTACTATATAATGAGTTCTTAGGAGAGGCAGGCTGTAGATACAAGTAATTAATTCAGTTACGACATGCAAAAGGAATATCTACCCAATTATCATCGAATTGTGTTTTTTTCTTTACTTTTCTTCTTGGTCTCACATTCTTCTGAATAGGCATAAATACCGCATCTACCTGCAACTATGTGATAAAATAAGTAATTTTCCAAATATGTAGTTAAAGTATAAGACTTACAAATGTATGTTCAGAGTCTGAAACAAGCTCATTTTTATCCTCTGTTTGATCCACCTCAACATTAGACTCGATGTCACATATGTCATCTAGATACACTGAATCAAGTTCATCTACGTTCCTAATCATACCATTATTTATCTCGTTTAAAATTATATTAGAATTTTCGATTCGTTTACGAAATAGGTAGGCATTTAACAAATCACTTCCACAAGATGTGCAAAATGCATCTGGTATTTTACCATGGAAATCTATCAGATTTGGAGTGAATAGCTGAAATCCCTCAGAATAGGAGATTTTAAGGCCGTCTACTACACACAGAGTGCTCCTGAATTCAATGTATTCCATGGTTATATCCAAGCAAACCCTACAAACGGGCAGGTTGCTTCGCATTTTAGTGATAACATCTTCAATTTCTGGTGGATCCTTCATTTTTAAGTGGTTATTTTGATTTTTAAAACACTCGATAGAAAGAAAGGTAAAAAGTTTGGACAACTTCGCCAATGGATATGACGTTTTGTTTTGATTGGCCGTTGACATTCCTGCCCACAGGTATGGCAAAGACGGGAAAAAAAACTATTTCGCATAAAATTTGGGGACGTTCGGATATCTACCTAGTTTATTAAAAGCGTCAACTAGTTTATTTGTCGGGAATAGGTATCCGAACGTGTTGACCAAAGATCGGCGATGAATGATAGAATCCATTCAATTTATGCTAATATACATTACAGCGGCCAAATGTATTTTTTTCTCTATTTTTCACAGACTTCTCGTCTAAAAACGTAATTAAACACACTTTAAAGTTTGACAAACGACAAATGTTTTGGTGTTAGTGCAAATAGGTGTGAATCTCGCTCGGATATCGAGATTCGCAAAATTGCTCTGACTCTCAAAAAAAGTGCTTTTTCTGTCCCAATGGAAAACGACATTAATTGACCATGCTTGATAAAAGGCAGTGTCAAAGTGTTATGCCCAAAACACATGTGCAGAATTTCTGGACGCAGTGAAGCATGCAGTACTGCAAGCAAAACACATGTGCAGAAAATTGTTTGACATGCTTGCATCAGCTACTGTCATTCGCTGACTAAGCAGCTGATTTGTTTTTGTTTGTAATTAAATTCGTTGAAAATGAAAATTGAGAAACTCAATCAAATTCGCTTAATTGTATTGCTTTTATCGGCTTACCAGTCGTACAAAAAGTTGTTATACCTTAGCCGATTAGCTGAAATAATGTTTTCGTTGAAAATTCTATTTTCCATTTTTGTGTGAGCCGCAAAATATTTGAATAAATGGCAAACGCAATGATGCCAAATCCGTTCAAATTTAGTTTTTAATTTTTCTGTGTTTTGGTGGCATTGTCGTTTGCAGTGGATTTAGAAATAGCGACAACTTGCAGTTCTGCAACGCATGCTGAATTTACATGTGTTCACTCCCATTTAAACGTGTGGGTTCTATTTCCACTGCATGCAAAATTCTGCACATGTGTTTTAGGCATTAGAAACGTATTAATTACAAATATTCACTGCAAGCAAATTAATTGTTAACCGCCAAAATTCAAATTTTCTTAGTGAACGCGCCCAAACCAGTTTTCCAGGATATTTGATAATTTTATGAATTTCCGGGGTGAATTCACCAACTTTCCGCCATCTTCCGAGGGAATGAACTCACTTACCTATTCTTGTGGGCAGCCCCCTTTCCACTGGAAATATATCTATCTCTGTATTCCATTATCTTTGACATATATGTACCGATTAGATAGTATATGACAACTCTACAAACACACCCAAAAATCGGAATTAAAACTCTCTGTTCGAATCTAGTACTAGCAGATGTGTTTTCGAACATTCACCGATGCACGCATACTAATCCAAAATATATAAAACATGTCACTCTGTCAGAAATTAGAATTCAAGAAGGCTTGTGTTAAACATTCTACGAAAAATAGCTTCCTATTGTTATTATAGCGTAAAACTATTAATTAGAAATATCATGTTTGGCGCATTGCCAATATGTAGAGTGTGCTTAAAAACATCACTGGAATACATTGATTTCGATACGCCTTTTGAAGTTGAATCAAGCAAAGAGCTTGAGAACGACCTCACATACCTCGATTGTTTTGTTGCGTGCACCCGCCTCGAAGTTGAAGTGACCGAAAATTGTCCCCAAAGCTTGTGTAGCTCTTGTGGTATGGAATTAAAAATTGCCTATGAATTCCTCCAGAAGGCTGAAAGCGCCGATAGGGCGCTTCGTGAATTCGCTGCAAATACAAAGCTTGAGAAACCCGACGAGGAGCAGCAGGTGAAGCAAAACTATTCCATTGGTTAATTGTTTGTTTTTTAAACGACGTTTTCATTTCAGGAAAACGCTAGTATTCAGTTAGATGAACATAATGAGTTATATGACTTTGGAAGTGGGGGCATTTGTAGACAAGATGAGATCAATGCTGCCGATAACGAAACTTATGAGCAAATAGAAAATCATGCCGAAGAAGGTATGTTGTACATAGCATAATCTCATATATTACGTGTTTCTTACCGCTCTACTAATGGTCATTTTATTTAAACTAAATGATTTATTCTGAGCATTAAAGTCTTTGTTCTTATTCGGAGTTTAAAAATCAAATTCTTTGTTGTGTTCCAGAGAAAAGTTATGTGTGTACCATTTGTGGTGAACAATTCTTTTCACAATTCGTGCTTAACTTACATGTTAACCGATCACACTGCAACGAACATATCGAGGATGTTAAGACGTCTGTAGAAAAAGTCGAATGTCAAATCTGTGAAGTTGTCATACCATTGGGAAAGTTGAACTCGCATATGCAACTTCACGAGGAAGCAAATAGTTTAGATTTTGAATCCGGCTCTAATTTTGCTGCAAGCAACATCGATGAACAACTGATAGACGTTGGTGCAGATGCAGAGTTTGAGTTATTAGAAATGACCGGCGAATCCATTGCGGGCGCAAGCCCAATGGGTGACTCACAAGAAGACGAAGAAGAAGATGAAAACGATGCAGCAACAGCGGAGGAATATGAGCCAAGTCCCGATGATAAGGAAAAAGACGATGATATGGAACTAAAAATCGAACCAGACTACCCGTTGGATAACAAATTCTCTTTAATAGAAAAACTCTTGACAGACGAAGAGAAAATGCGTGTGACAAAGCCAAATTACAAGCGTTGCAACATCTGCCACCGACACGTGAGAACGGTGTCATTCGAGGCGCACATGAACGTACACAATGGTTTGTATCTTTGCTTCAAAAACTAAAATCGAAATAGATTAAAAATGTTGGCTTCTTTGCAGATATTCGTCAATTTGTATGCGATCATTGTCCTGGGGAATTTTTCTCCAAAAGATCGCTTCAAAAGCACATCAAAACTGCGCACAACGACCAGCTAAAATCTGTCTGCCGAATATGTCACGAGACTGTGGAAGGGGTCGAAATGAAAACACACATTCAACAAAAACATTTAAGGACCGTTAAGTGTACTCACTGTGATTACCAGGGGCAAGAATTAAAAATGAAGGAGCACATGAAACGACGCCATGCAGAGTCCAGAGACTTCCTATGCAATGTGTGCTGTAAGTTCAAAATAATATCTAATTATTATGTGCACATTTGTTGCGTTCCTTTTAAATTGTTCAGTTAAAAAAAGTGCGCAATATTTGTTTAGCTGCAGTGTAGCATGAGTTATGCACATCTACAGACCTTTTATACACACACTTCAAATTTAATCTACAGGGATTTTTTTCCACAACAATCAGAATTCTGAAACTCTTTGGGTAATGTGAGTAGGAATTTTCTTATATCCTTACTATTCACGTGCTCCTTGTTTTCGGTTTAACATTTGTTTATCAAAGTTAACAATAATTAATATTTAGGTGAAGAGTATCTAATGTCTTTGTTATAGGACAATTTGCAAATGGTGAATGTGATTGACCCTGATTCTCGATTATCGAGAGTTCCTTGAATAAGGCTACATAAATCAATTTCTAGCTCAGAATATTTATAGTGATTTAACAAATTATGTAAAGTCACCTTCTTACACTAAAAAAAAGAGTTGGCGCAACAGGACTAGCCGTTCACAATCATACGGTTGTAAGAGTCTTTATGCGTTGGCACAAATTGAAACGACCTTGAATGCTATGCCGAATCCAAACGGCTATGAAGACGCTGATGGTGTGTTCTTCCATTATGCTGAATTTGAGACTACTTGTTCATTATTCATTATTATTTCTCTAGCGAACACCAACTAGCTTATCCATATAAAACTTTTCCTTGACAGACCAGAATTAGATGTTTTCGTTTGCGGCGACATATATGCGAATTAACCTGCCAGCGATTCCTGCCATTCAGATAAAGTTAATCTTCTGTTCGTTAATTTTCTACTCGTTTTAGCTAAAACCTTTTGTACGCTTGGTGTGCTCAATGCACATTTGAAGTACCACGAACGCAAGGAATCTAAGGTCAAGTCTGACGCATGCGAAATATGCGGCAAAGTATTTTCAACCAATCACTATCTCAAATCACACATGCTTACGCATCGGGACGAGCGCGAACTATTCCATTGCAACAATTGCGATAAGTCCTATCATTCGAAAGCCGCCTTGGACAACCACATACGAATGCACAAAGGCGATACAATCAAGTGTGTCCTATGTTCGAAGCAATTTGCAAGGCAATACGAACTGAATGTTCACATGCGTTTCCACACCAAAGAGTATCCTTTCGAATGCGAACTGTGTCGCAAAAAGTTCGCTATTAAGGGTCACCTAAGGACACACATGTGGCGTCACCAAGGCCTTAAGCTGCAGTGCGAAGAATGCGGCAAGCTATTTACTTCTACTAAAGCACTGCAAGAGCACTCCTTCTGCCATTCTGAGATGCCGTTCCCATGTCCGTACTGCTCAAAAGCGTACCCCTCGAAACCGAAGTGAGTAAATACCTTTACCCAGCATTGGTTCAAAACAAGACTAATTTCTCGTTTTTTTTTTTGCAGATTCAAAGTGCATTTGAAAACTGCTCACATGGTGGAATTTTCAAATGACGAATTGCAGAAAATGAGCAAATTTCCTCTTCCAAAACGATCTAGATCGAAGAAGTTTACGCTAGTTCAAGCTGACACGGTTATGAAAGAGGTTGAAATTCAGACGAAAGAGGAAGAGGAAGAGCGCACATAATAATTTTTTAATACACGAATCCCTGTAAATATAGGAAAAGGAAATAATGCAAATAAATGCACCTTGCTGCATGTTATAATTGTTGTCTTATGTTTGTTTGGTTTTGTTCTTAGAAGATTTTGGGTGTTTGCTGGGACTCGCACATATATATATTGTCGAAAAAGTCGTCGACATTAACACGACACTTAAGCTGTACGTTTCAAATGCTTACATAGATCAAAAATTTACATATTTACATTGTGACTACCTAGAATTTGACCCAACTACGTAACGTAACTTAACTTTTGCAGTAACTTTTACTTAAACATCAACTATTGCAATGACCGCAGTTATTGTATATATCTTTTGGTTTCAGCGAAAATTTTCACCACTATCAGCTCTTTGAACTCTCACATGAAATATCACACTTCGGACAATACCAAGTCGGAGGCTTGTGATGTATGCGGGAAATTGTTTTCTTCCAAACACTACCTTAAAGTGCATTCAAAAACTCACGAACCTAACCGTCAAGTTTATCCGTGTGATGTTTGCGACAAGGTATACTATTCAAAAACAGCACTCAACAGCCATCAGCGATGGCACACAGGTGAGACAATTAAATGTGTCCAATGTCCAAAGGAATTCATTCATCAAGCCGAATACAAAATACACCTACGCTTTCACACAAACGATTATCGTTTCGAATGTGAAAGATGTGGCCGAAAGTTTGCGACTAAGGGCCATCTGAATGCTCACATTAAAAAGCATATGGGTTGGAAATTGCAGTGTCAAGATTGTGGCAAACTTTTTGCAGCACGAAAAGCATACATAGATCACACGTTTAAGCACAGCATCATGCCATATCCTTGTCCGCATTGTAAAAAGGCATATCCCACAAAATCAAAGTAGGTTTGAAAGTGGCTTTTGTGAATTCTGTTTTGAGAAGTTGTATGAATGCCTGCACTTTTTTCTCTTTTCACAGACTTAAATACCATTTGAAGACAACTCATTCGCTGGATGTTCCATTGACGGAGTTAAGCAAATTGTGCGTTGTAGAGCCAGAGAAGAAAATAAGAACTAAGCTTGCGTGGATAAAAGTTGATGAGGAGGAGGATGTATAATTATTTATAAAGCCACATATATAATATATACGTTCAAGATTTGGATCGAATGCCTAGATTTTGCAAATAAATAACAAATCCCAAGCATATCTCAATTTTATTTGATTGCATTTTTAGTGACACCATCCGCGTAAATAGTTGATTGGTATTACATATTATCGCCTATGTGTGAAAAATTTAACTGGGTGTTCTCCTGCTTTTATGGACTTAATACCAAGTTTCTCCTTAAAGTTTAATCACTTTAAGTATATTTGTACTGAAGTTAAACCGATCGATATAAAATCGTACAAGACCTTAACTTAAAGCTTATTCTTTATAAATAACCACCAGCTTCGTAATATTGTCGTAATTGTCAGGTGCTGTTTGTGACTCTCTTATAACATATACGTCATACCCCTTTTTACCTATGCTAACCTAACCTAACCGTTCAGTACTTATCCAACATGAATGCCCCTTTAGAAGCAAAATATTCAACGATTCAATAAGTGTATGTAGTTTAAAGAAAGTAGCGGCCAAAACCAAACTTCTCTTAACCAACCAATCGTTTGTGAGTTTAATTTCCGAGCTACAATTTAATGCGGAAAGGCTGAATTAAGATGTTCTCTAAACAGTTATAGTCTTGATGTACCTCCTGCACTCCGTCTACACGGAAACATTTTTGTTAACGTAGGTATACGACAGTGCAAAATTAAATTTGATAAAACTCCGCTCCCGTAGAAAGAGCGAACACGAAGTAAAATTTGAATTTCCTCGAAAGAAGCCATGAAAACCCTGTTGAATATGAATTTGTACTTTTGAAATTTGAATATTTTGAACTAATTTGTGGTTCAACCGTTCATTCACACGGTAAAGAATACTATGGAATCAGACCCAATAATTTCCATAAAGTCCCATTTTAATGTCCATAATAACGCTAGGCGAAAAGCGACACGCTCCAAGTGTCCAGCTGAAAGCAGCACGTTAACCGCTTCACGATGTGTGCTATCTTATTGGGTAAAGCTATACGAAAGGTTCCAATTTTCCATAATAAACCAAACACCACAATATTAACAATTATACAGAATTTGTCATAAGATTATGAAGACACGTAAAAGGTTTTTGTAGAGTTCAACATATTAATTTTCACTTTTTGTAAACAATTTTAATCCGTACGCACTATCATTTAATATTATTGTTTGTAGCGACATATTGGTATTTGTATGTGACCAATATGGAAAACGGCCATTGTCCTTAGTTTTTTATTTTGTACCTATTTTATTTGTTTCAGCTAAAGTATTCTCAACAATGCGATCCTTAAAATCTCATATGAGATATCACACCTCAAATAATAATAAGTCCGACACTTGTGACGTATGCGGTAAATCGTTTGCTTCTAAGCATTGCTTGAGGGTACATCTAACAACGCACGATACCAACCGTCAAGCTTATCCATGTGACGTATGTGATAAGATTTACTATTCGAAAGCAGCGCTAAGCAGTCATAAGCGATATCACAAAGGTGACACCATTAAGTGTGTCCAATGTCCAAAGGAGTTCATTCATCAAGTTGAATATAAAATACATCTACGCTTTCATACGAACGAATATCCTTTCCAATGCGATCGGTGTGGTCAAAAGTTCGCGACTAAGGGTCACATGAATTCCCACATAAAAAAGCATTTAGGATGGAAATTAAAATGCGAGCATTGCGGCAAGCTTTTTGCGGCACGAAAAGGATATACGGATCACTTGTTTAAGCACAGCGTTATGCCATATCCTTGTCCGCATTGTAAGAAAGTATATCCTACGAAGTCAAAGTATATTGCAAACAGTTTTCGACATTGAGTTCTTTTTAATGTGAGACTTTTTTCTTTGCCATAGATTAAAATTCCACTTGAAGACAACTCATTCGTTGGATGTTCCATTGGAGGAATTAAGCAAATTGTGCATTGTAGAGCCAGAGAAGAAAATAAGAACCAAACTGGAGTGGATCAAAGTAGATGACGAGCAGACACTTTTATAAATAGGCTGCCAGTTAAGCCTTGAGTTCCTGGCTGAATATTCATAAGATCCTTACATTTTATTGACCTATCTAACCATGGTATTAGTGAGTGATAATAGATTCAAACAAATTGAAATATGGCAAGTTTTTTTTAAGAACAAATTTATTTTTTATGCTTCGCCGGGTGCATTTCAGCTAGTATCGTTATTAAAAAATTAGTTGGTAGTGTACTAAGCCAGTTGAATTATCAACTTGTAATTTGCCATTTCCAAGCGTTAAATAAATCTTGCGCCCAACGATTAGTTGCTTTCAATCCCAACTGAGATAGCTTTATTTGCAAATTTCTTCAATCAAAATTAGAGCTACTACTACTCGCTTCGCCAGGTGCTTTACAATACAAACAAAATATTTAATTTATATTGTCTTCCAATATTATTCAAATGATTTTTCAAATACAATATTTTTCATTTTGCCATCGGTCAAAAGTCGGTTAAGTCAGATGGTTTGCCTGCACGTGAACTGCCCAAGCGCAAATACAGGAACCTTTAAATTTAAACCACATATTCCTAAAGATTGGCCTTGTGCCGTATTAATCGTAATGGCAAAAGCAAGTCGTATCGGAAACTGAACACGTTTGAAATCGAACGATAAATCTTGCGGAATCATTGGAATTCTCGGAATTAAAACAATCTCACCTTTGTGCTTCCCTCCTAAATATGTTGCTTCGATCACATTGTTCAATAACCTTTTTACTGCAAGTCTTGTACCATTGCAAATTATTTATTTCGTAGCATTATTATCGGCATGCCAACTTTCAATCGCAGATAATGTGGTGGGAAACCAGGCAAATCAAGAGAATTCAAAAATTCAGTGGGATAATTCACGGCATCATCTTGATTCATAGCTGTGTCGATCGATTTGTATGTACAAAATTAAGTTGGTATTTTATTCAAAATGTCTGCATTGATATCATTTACTTCTTTATTTGTTTGTTCCTGCCGAAATTGCTCGTTCACTCAACCAGTCATAATTGTTTAATTGTTGTGCAATATGTGGGAATACATTATCAACCAATTCTGCTTTCGATTGAGTCCGAGATGCCTCCACAAATAGGATGGGTTTAAACATGCATTGAATTCATCAGCAGCTTTAGATCGTGGAATAACAGGCAATGTTTTGCGAAAATCACCCGCTAACAATATTGTTACATTTGGGCTGGGATTCGAAAAGATAAAACACTATTCTGTTCAACTGTTCCAATAAAATCTCTTTATAGTCCAGGATCCCTGGTACATTTTTTTAACTTGATTACTATCAAGCTAATTTTCCGTGAGTAGCTTAATTTTGATAAGACGCCCCCAATTTCCTTTGCGAAAATTCTTGATTGTGGTAGCTAACAGAGCTAGCAAGGCTAAAATATGTTGATTTGATGATTCTCAAATATTTATTACTAACTGGATTGTGTTTTATTAAATCTTAAGACAATTATCTAAATTATTTGAAAAAATATTTGTCCTACAAAATCGATGGTCTGATCAAAGAGTCCCCCCCTTCCAACATGTATCGATAACGAGATCACCAAAACTGATTACTAACCAGCTGATTTTTTTTTTATTTATTAGTTAATATTTATATAATTCAACAGTCATATTGTCCTACAAATTCCGTGGTATGTTATCCCGGTCCTACGCTCAGAAATTGTTAAGACCATTAGACCATTTATATCATTACTAACTGTAGGACAAAAATATTAATAATAGGTTAGTGTGTTCTCTGCCCAAATAAAAAAATGTCCTACAAAAAAACAGGTATGTATCACTAGTCCGACAAGAATTGTCATTTTTTCGTTTTCCTATTTGTAAAGCCCGCACCAGACCTATAAAGCCGGCACCACACTTGTAACGTGTGTTGTGATGTGGAGTGGCGTGTCGCTATCACTCCAATGGATTTTATATGTGTAGAAACATATTTTTCTCGTGTGTTGTGTTGCAGTGTGTCGCGTTGTGTCGAAATCGCTCCTGTACCGATTGCGCCACAACGCTCTATGGCGCAATGAAGCGAGACATATATATTATCTGAAATTGCATATGTGAAAGAAAGAGTACACATGATCTATGAAATCAATAACGTCAAAAAAGCAAAACAAACAACATTTGAATTCATTTAAAAAAATGACAGCACACTAGATAAGTGTGCACAGAACACGAAACGACAGACCACACCACAACACACCACACGCATAAGATGCAGTGAAAAAATCTTTTAAACACACCGACCGAGTAAATGAGTCATATGCCCATAGAAGTTAGAAATCAAAATTTCAATTCATATGTGCTCAAACAAGAATTGAAAAATCTCGTAAATCGTAATGCAGAAACACACAAAGTAGGTACCTGCTCATCTCATTCATAAAAGCAACATACAAGAAAAACAAAGCTGAACGTATTATGAAATCGAACCAAAAAGGCAGAAAAGGAATAGGTACATGAAAAAAAAAAAAACCCACCCTCATCAACACATTCAATTGGAGCACCGCGATAGCGTACCAAGCTATATAGTTCTGTACTAGGTACTACTTTTGAGCGTAGGACCGGGATAACGTACCACGGAATTTGTAGGACAAATATTTTTTCAAATAATTTAGATAATTATCCAGTTAGTAATAAATATTTGAGAGTCATCAAATCGACATATTTTAGCCTTGCTAGCTCTGTTAGCTACCACAATCAAGAATTTTCGCAAAGGAAATTGTGGGCGTCTTATCAAAACGATGCTGTTCTCGAAGATTCAACTTGATAGTAATTATTTTTACATCAAGGATCTGTATTACAACTTTTGAGCGTAGGACCGGGATAACATACCACGGAATTTGTAGGACAATATGACTGTTAAATTATATAAATATTAACTAATAAATAAAAAAAAAATCAGCTGGTTAGTAATCAGTTTTGGTGATCTCGTTATCGATACATGTTGGAAGGGGGGGACTCTTTGATCAGACCATCGATTTTGTAGGACAAATATTTTTTCAAGTAATTTGGATAATTGTCTTAAGATTTAATAAAACACAATCCAGTTAGTAATAAATATTTGAGAGTCATCAAATCGACATATTTTAGCCTTGCTAGCTCTGTTAGCTACCACAATCAAGAATTTTCGCAAAGGAAATTGTGGGCGTCTTATCAAAATTAAGCTACTCACGGAAAATTAGCTTGATAGTAATCAAGTTACAAAAATGTACCAGGGATCCTGGACTATTATTTACACTTTCCAAATATTCACTTATTTATCTCCAAAACAATATCACTTTAATCAATTCTTTAACGTCTCAATCCAATCGCTTTATTCACTTTATTACTTTACTCTTATCTATCTCTCAAAACAATATCACTTTAAACAATTCTTCAACGTCTCAATCCAATCGCTTTCTTCTATTACTTCACACTTATCTCACAACCGATTACTCTTTCGAACTAAACAATCGCGGGCTAAAAATCAACTGCACTGCCTGTTGTCAACGCGCCCCTTTTATATCCGCGCTGCCACCTATCGGCGAATGTTCTAGAAGTAGATAGACTCCAGATGTATACTCCATATCCATAGATGGTTCTAGAATGAACTACTACAAACTGCAATACAACTTCAATTTAGATTGTACTAGAATAACTTGACATTGGAGATTCCAGTCTCCAATTGGAAGTGGAACTTTAAGAGGGAAACAGATTGTTACCAGGTGCCCGATTCGCCACAATTCCTAAGTGTGCGATTCACTAAGTGCCTGATTTACCACAATATCAAGGCACCATCGAAAATCCGTTGATTTTCCTTTCATTTAAAAAAAACTTATGTAAACCCACCCGGGTTCTAGATAAGAGATTAAAAATGAAATGACTTATCTATTTGTAGGTCGTAGACGATATATTGGTGGTGGCTGCCCGCGTAATCCTCGAAAACCCTTTATTTAAGGATGTTTGAGGATATTTGTTCTGATGTGAGAGTTATTTCGGGAATTGTCTCACCATATCCAGGGCGTCTGAATGTGAATGTGTTGCCGTTATTTACAAAATTGAGTCCTAACCAAGCGGCAAACAACATCATTGGCATTGGAATGTGTACTTAAGCTCAATAAGTGTTCATTTAAAAATGAAGTAACACTGACTTGGGTACGAGGAAACATAGGGATCGAAGGCAACGAAAAGGCGGACTCCCTTGCAAAACAGGGGTCAACTGAAAAGTTTCTGGGACCAGAACCATTCTCTTCAATTGGCAAAGGAATGGTAGAACAGCTGATTCACAAATGGATCACGGCAGAACACCTGAGAAGGTGGTCAACCGTGGAACAATGTAGACATCATTGGGTCGAGACCCAGTCGATGAAACAGATCTCCCATAAACAGATGCTAGCATTAACACTAGGAATTGAGCTCAGGGAAGAACTCTGGAGAAATCCAAAAAGTCTCTCTGGGTAAGATTTATAGTGGTAGAGAGACGAAAAGAGACCCTACAATGGCGGTCTGATTCGAATATCTCTCGAAATCTATATATATAACCAAGCGGCAATCTCGAAGATTTGTCGTCCTCTCGAGTCCGTTGTACATACCCCACTCAACACTCTATTGCCCTGGCGTTAAAGTCTGCGGCTACAATTACTTTGCCCTCAATTTCACTCACAGTGTCCTCTAGCGCATTTAGTTTTTCCCGAAAGTCGCCAATAGTTTCATTTGGGGTGAAATAGCAGCTAACTATAGTGGTTGCCTCATGTTTAATCCAAGTGAAGCCTTTTTCTGCTCCCTGATTTATTATGGGGGCAGCCACTTCATCATCTCTAAATAGCAGCTGTGCCTGTCAAGTCTGTGAGCCATCCTGGTTCGCCTCTATTTTTTATAATATTCGCTTACAATTACTATATCTGCTTTCAGATCGAGGCTGAGCTGACTGAGGATATAATTAGCTGTGCGGCTTCTGTGTAGGTTCCTTGAAGTATTCGCATCATTGTAGTGTTTTATTTTTCGCATCCTGTAGGGCTCTCCTGAAAACCAGGCAAGAGCCTGTTCCCGGCACGTGAGAAAGTAAGTCCACATTTACATTAAGTTCCTCCCATAGACAGCATTTGGCACTTGCTTTACATTGTTTTCTTCTGACCGGTTTCAACGCAGTTAAAACAGAGCCCTTGTTCCTTTTTTATTTGGCTGATGCTATTCGTCCGACGTTCGGGACACGGCTACGTAACGAAATGTCAAAGTTTAATCGCGTAAAACAGTGAAATAAGGGCTCGCTTCGCTCGCAAAAAGGATTCTAAACTCCAGTATTACATTTTCGGGTACGAGCCTGTACGTTTTAAGGCTCAACTTATTTCTTAAAACACTTTTTTAATGAAAATACAATTACGTTACGTCAACTACGTTCCCGAAGCCAGACAAACGTCAGTCAGTACAAAAGTTTTGGGCGAATAGCCACTTCGTTTTTATTTAGCCCCTTACATGTTCCTTGTTGATGGCCATACCATACCAAGTGAAAAAGTTTTTTTTTTTTATTTTGCGGCCAACCAAGAACCAATAATATTCGGATCTCATGTTCGATTTCGCAGCAGAAATCTGAAATCTTAAGGCTAGTACGCTGCTCAAGTGAAGTGAAATTTTCACTGCTCTCCAAAAAATGCTGTGAAATCGAAAGTGAAATATTTTTTTGGAGATTTTCGTGGAGAAATTAATGCAGGGTGACCGAGCTGAAAAGTTTTATTTTTAGGATAGCTATAGTATAAAATAAACATACTTTTTGCACTCTTATTTTACTTAAAATGAAAACAGGTGGAGGAAAGAAATTGCGAACTTTGTTTTATTGTAGTTCATAGGTTCTAGTAGTGTTTAATTTTGGCAATAATATCTTATTTATTTACATAAGACCAGTGACATTTTAACAATCAAGAGTACATAGAGAGTATACCGCACCTTTTGAAAGATCCGGGAATTATATTGATGTGATTACTGAACCTCATTGTAGTAGAACATTCGAATACTGCTGTATTCTTATTTGCAAAAGTTTTTTATGTGGTATTTGATTATGCTTCTTCAAATTCGCTCACAGATTTCAGATTTCGTGTGGGTAATTGAATATAAGAACATCACTTGCCCTTTTTTGTGTTGACATTCGTGCGATTGGAATATGTGTAGCCTTCAACACTTTTCAAAGCGTTTTCCATTCGCTGGTTAGATTTTATATTCAAACATTCTTAATTAGCGTTTCGATTGACTTCTAAATAAAGGGTTATTCAATAAGAGGTGTTATTGTGAAAGGATATGGTCCTGTATGCGTGCTCGTGGTAGCCATTTGGCTGATGTTGTTTTTCATTATTAACGGCATACCTTCCTCTTTATTATGAAATAAACATCCGATAATTTATATCAAAAAAAGGATTTTTTTTTTGAATACCAAAATAACACCTCTTATTGGAAAACCCTTTATTTATACATAAATAAATTAATCAAATAAATTCACCCGATGCAATGACTTTCTTTGCTGTAGAGAACAAACTGAAACGCACTTGTATTGGTAAATCTGAGAAAATATAGACTCGCAAAAGCGCGAAGATTTTTTTTTTTTTTTTGTTCCAAACGCACATAAAAAGAGCTCTGAGAGCTTCCAATCGAATGCCACAATAATATTTAAGGATTTACTATTAATTAAAGTAACTCTCATTCATTCATTCGTACCTAATAAAAATGCATAAAAAGAGTATCGTGTTCAATTTTATAACGCAATTGCAGCAGCCGCCGTGTCGCCTTTACAAAAGGGAACTGCGAGCTGCGAACAAATCATTTTTTGTAAAGCACTTAAAACACTTAATTGCCATTTTAGTACCCATAAACCATTTCATGTAATTGATCTGACCGCCGATTAAAAATCTGTATGGTTATCTTCAGCAAAACATTGTATAACAATTTACTGATGTGGTATTCGTTTGGGCTTCTTCAGATTCGCTCTCAGATTTCAGATTTCGTGTGGCTAATCGAACATAAAAACGTCACTTGCTCTTTTTTGTGATAATATTCGTGCGATTCGAATATGTGTAGCCTTCAACACTTTTCAAACCGTTTTCCATTCACTGCTTAAGTTTTAAATTAAAACATTCGAAATTTGCGTCCCGATTGATTTTTAAATATTTATACACAAAATAATTTACAAAAATAGATTCACCCGATGCAATGCCTTTATTTGCTGTAGAACAAATTCACGAAAACCTAAACGCCCTCCACCAGTTGTCAAACTCAAACACACTTGTGTTGGTAAATCTGAGAAAATATCTAGATTCGCAAAAGTGATCTGAAATCTGAAAAAGATTGCTTTTTTTTGTACCAAACGAACATAAAAACTGATCTGAGAGCAAAAAAAGTGATCTGAGAGCGCCCAAACGAATACCACATGAGGCACCCTGCTCATCAAAAAGGTCTTCCTTGGCACTTACTTTTTGTACACCTAACTTTATGTTACTATATTCACTGCAAAAATGATAAAAGAAGTTCGAAAAATGCAGTACTCTCTTTAAGAAACATCTGAAATTGAAATTAATTTCTCAACCGTCGTCCTACGAATCATTTTTCACGCCGAAACGTCAAAAATTTAATGCGATGGACAATAAAATCCAAGTGAAATGGCTGTGGAGAGATTTTAGTATCGCCACCTACAGCTGAGTTTTTAAAGCGCAATTTTTCACTTGAGCTGCGTACTGCCAAATGAAATTTCCCTGTGGAAAGTTCATTTTGACATTTCGCGGTGAAAAATTTGTATGAAAAACTGGATTTCACTTGAGCAGCGTACTAGCCTTTAGATCAAAATCGGAAAAGCCAAACTGAAAATGAAATTTATTTCATGAATCCTTACGTTACGT
The DNA here is from genome assembly GCA_946477585.1 of Cheilosia urbana. Taxonomy (NCBI): domain Eukaryota; kingdom Metazoa; phylum Arthropoda; class Insecta; order Diptera; family Syrphidae; genus Cheilosia; species Cheilosia urbana. The sequence continues at coordinate 6,839,648 of OX297854.1, read as the reverse complement.
TACATTTTACTTGAAACATTTTTATGTTGAATCAAACTAACCTCACTACGGCCATTCTCACACTTTTTTTTTTTTTTTTTGTCTATACATACTCCATTCCATTCTATCAAACTGAATTTAAAAATCGATAGTCATCGCATTTTGTTGTTATACTTCAACTCAAGCACCTTCTCTTATCAAAAAGTGTTAATAAATTATATTCTGAGAATTGCTTTCAAGAAAACGCAATTACTGAGGATCCGGCTATTTCCCATCACCAAGAAAAAAACACTCCAAAATAAAATAATGGCAATGGCTTACCATGAACAGGGGATATCTGAAATTCGGGCGCCATTGGTAAAAAAAGTTAATGTAAAAGCATTTTATCAAGTGTTTATCCATTAATTATTGCAAGTAATCGCACGTGAGTTGACTAATGTGTTTTCATTTTGCAGCCCCCCATGTCACCATGTCCCATTCCCGACATCTCCGATGACCAATTGGTCTCGATCTCTGTACGAGATCTAAATCGTATGCTGAAAATGCGTGGTCTTACGCGTGAAGAAATAGTACGGATGAAACAGCGACGTAGAACATTGAAAAATCGAGGCTACGCCGCGAGTTGTCGCGTAAAACGAATCGAACAAAAGGATACCCTCGAAACGGAGAAAAGCACTGAATGGCAAGATCTGGAGCGTTTGCATCAGGAAAATGAGGCCAACAATCGTGATATAGTCAATTGGACGAATAAGTACTACGCCCTCCTGCAATTCGCCGCAAACAATAACATTCCCGTTCCCCCCGAGCTCCAGACCTGTTAAGTTGATGTTTCATAATGTGCGCGTAAACCAAGTGTGATTTTCATATTTTTTAAAAATTATTATTGATTTATTTTGTTTTTTCGTCCGTAAGACTTGACAGAGATTACATGTAAATTTTGCAAAGTGATTTCCTTCATTGCTACATTCTACGGTGTATGCAGCTGGCTTTTGCAAAGTGTTACATCTTTTATAAACGCTTTGACAGTGGATTTTGGATGGAACATATTACTGTTGTCGTTTTGTAGCTAAAGGAATCGCCAGTGAGCTTTGCAAAATTTCTGTAATTGCGTATATAGTACAATTTTTGTGAAATTAAGCATTAAATATACATAAATAAATGTCTAGAAATAAACAAAGCTGAAAATAGGCAACTTATGGTAGAATGTTTTGGGGAACATATTTGATTTTTAAGTTTACGTGTTTAGGAAACTATGATCAAAACAAGTTATTTAACAACAACGTTGAGCTGTGACCCCAGTCATAGGCACCAAAGCCGATTTTGTCGTTTTCGGATGAGCATCTCGTGAGCACCTTATTAATTTGCTTACCGTTTTTCTTTTTAGTATGTATGTCAATCGTGAAAGCACTTCGAGTAAAGTATAATAAAGTACCTATGCTGAATGAAATGTAGCCAAACAAATGCGGTTTAATACAAAAAACGAACAAAATTTTTCGGACTCGCGGCTTTTAATATTTTAAACTGTATACAAATACAAGATTTATTATATTAGGCTACTTAAGTTACATGTCGAAAACATCGCCTTCGTCGACCTCTTCTAACAGTATCTCTTCTCCAACGCTGCGTTCTAATTTCATAGTTCCTGTTGTTATAAACCGTTCCAACTGATCTTCATCTTCTACATGATGTACAGCCTTCAAATGCCGTTTAATTCTAAAAACAAAATTAATCTAAAGTCAAATTCTTATATATGCGTTTCAAACTTACTTAAACTTTGTTGGGAATCCCTTATCGCAGACTGCACAATCAAATGGCATGACACTATGTTGAAAGGAATGGTTTCTCAACCCTGACATGTTCATGAATTCTTTCTCGCACATGTTACACTTGTACATAACGCCCTGGTGACGCTTTTGGTGATAATTTAGATGGGAGACGATCGCGAACCGCCTGTCGCAGTATTTGCACTCGTACGGGAAGTTGCCGGTGTGAAAACGCATATGCACGCTTAGATCACTTTTGCGAACGAATTTCTTGTCACAGTACAAGCAAGGCATGGTCTCACCTCGGTGCATTTGCATATGCAGCCGAAGGTTAACCTTTTGCAGGAATTTCTTCTCGCAAAGGCTGCATTTAAAGTGTTCCCGCTGCCAGTGGACTCGCGCATGGACTTTAAACGTTCTTTCGGTAAGAAACTTCTTGTGACACTTTTCACATTCAAAATTCCGTTCACGGTTAGCCTTGTGTGTTTCGGAATGTATCTGCAGGCCCGTTGTTGACTTAAAGGTGCGTGCTGTGAAAGAATATTGGAATATGCATTGCAAGTGAGAAACATTTAAAATATTGAACTTACGACAAGCTGAACAAAGAAAAGGTGCCCTTCTGTGTGCTTCTTTTTTATGCATACGTAAGAATGTCTTTTTCACAGATGTTCCACATATATTGCATGTTACTAAGCTTTCATCGTGCTGATGCTTGATGTGTCTTTCCAACACCTTTTTGCTTTTGAATCGTTGAAAGCATGTCATACAGCAGAACGAAAAATGGGCTGAAAATATAGTACCTAGTTACTAAAAATGACCAAAATCTTTCTATACACCATTTACAGTGCAAACTTTCACCATGCTTTTTAAACTCATCGATATTGAGAAAAGAAACTTCACACAAACTGCAAGTTATATTGTTTTCTGGCTCATCTGCCGTTGTATTTCCATCCTCATTAATTTCGTCTATTCGTTCCTCATCTTCAAAGTTTTCATCCAATATGTTTTTCACTCTGTCAATTTTCATGGCTGAACTGGCATTTTCAACTTCCTTTAGATCTTCCTCTTGCTTTTCTATTTTAAAGCTGTCTTGCTTAAATTCAAAGCCATCAGACTCTTCTTCAAACTAAAATATAAAATAAATAACAATATCTCATTCCATATAAATCAAATTCTTACAATTTCTTCCACATTTTCCATTGGCAGAAATACCGTCTCTTCTGAAAACTCGTTGGTTTGTGAATCAAATTCGTTCAGTAGGTACTCAGGTTTGATGTCTTCGGCTTGGATTAACAAGAGATCATGAGAATTCTTGGCTTTTGTAATAAAGTCATAAGCAGTTTGTAATTCTTCTGAACACGGAGCGCAAATATGTCTTGGCAGCCCATCCGCGGAACTTACGTCCAGATTTGTACACAACTTAAAGCAATCAAAATATGTTTGAGACTCTTCTTCACCTGCATCGCTGGTCATGAGTGCATCCATTTCTATGCATTCAACTGCGGACTGAAGGCAGACTCTACAGATCGGGAGTTCCATCACGTATTCTTCCATTCTTTTACATACATGTAGATATATCCAAAACTAGATCTATTGAATCCTTTTGAAATAAATTCGTCTGATCCTCGTATTGTACAACAAAACAAAAATTAGTAGAATTGTCAAATGTCAGGCTGAAATAAATGTCAAACAAAGTTGTCAATTGAGTACTGTTCGTTCACACCCAGTATCCACAAGACTGGGGGCGTTCAAGTATCTAGTTTAGTAAGTCTGACAGCTGTCTGAATAGATCTATCTCGGTTGTGATTGGTTGAAATCGGTCACGTGGGTACCTGTTTCATTTGACGTTTAGTCAAGAAATTCGTCGAATAATGGGGCATTTACACGGTCACACATTCCTATCACGGAAAATTAAAGGGATGCCCAATACTAAACAGCCGTCTGACTGAAAGGGACAGCATTACCTAACACGCAAAAAAACGTGATACGTTTTTTGGTCGGCCATCTTGTTTGCTTGGTAGGAATTATGGGAAAGCTATGCATGTTCATATTTTTATAGCGATGGCTTACGAAATTTCGTTTTCCTATAAAACAAAATGGCTTCCGGAAGGGATGAAGGTACATTTAGTTATTAATTTCGTATAAATGATTGATGAATTGTTGGTTTAATTTACTGATACTAATTAACACTCTCATTTCACATATTTTAAATCGGAAATAGATATGTTTTCATGTGATTCCAGAAATGTTGGTTGCCGGAACTTCCGCTTTACGTATCTATAATTATGGGTAGTACATCCATGACACCTTAGGCGTCTGATTTGTGATCTCATTCCTACGCCTTTATAAGCACTGACTGCAGACAAACGGATCTCTCTGTCCCGTCTCGTGCAAAAATGCGCGTGCGTGATAGTGTAAATGCGGTTTAAATAATTGTACGTTCATCCCTTCCGGAAGCCATTTTGTTTTATAGGAAAACGAAATTTCGTAAGCCATCGCTATAAAAATATTACCATGCATAGCATTCCCATAATTCCTACCACGTAAACAAGATGGCCGACCAAAAAACGTATCACGTTTTTTTGCGTGTTAGGTAATGCTGTCCCTTTCAGTCAGACGGCTGTTTAGTATTGGGCATCCCTTTAATTTTCCGTGATAGGAATGTGTGACCGTGTAAATGCCCCATTAAACTAACGTAAAACAGCTGTGTAAATTATATTGGTGTTTGTAGATCTGAAAAAATATCGAGATCTGCAAAAAGTGATCCGAATCGAAAAAAAAGATTAATTTTTCTGCCCATTGGAACGTTAAAATTGATTTAGATCAAAAAAAGGTTGATTTTTGGTCCCAATAGAAAACGACATTAGTACACTTTAGAAAGATAGATTTGTAAAAAAGTGTAGATAGGTACCAAAAAAATTTGTATTTTTTTTTTTTTGCAAATCGAGCTAGTAGAAACAAAACCGCGCCGCCAAGAAACAGGTCTTAAGTAGGTATTTTTCCTGCGAACGAACAGATCCAACTGAAATTTCAACTGACAGTACAGCCAGCCAGTGCCAGGTACAGCTGTTTTTTGTTACATTTGTTAACGTTTGGTTGCTTTGGGACTTTGGATTCAATCTACATTTATTGTGGTCAATAAAGATGAGTTTATTCCCGGCGTACGCAAAAGCAAAGGAAGAAGAAAAGACAAATAATATCCAACCTTCATCTTCAGCTCACAGTCAATGGCTTGAAAATTCCAGTTTCGTTGCCTTGCAGACAAACATCGTTCAAAATATAGTAACAAACAAGGAGACCGATGTTGAAAGTGCATGTTCCTCGAACGATTCCAAATTTAATAAAAAAGCCAGTGTTAATAAACACAGAAAGAAGAAAAAAAAACACAGTCATTCGGCACACAAGACAAACCCACCTCCCCTAATATTCACCGGCGATGAGGAATACTATATTGATAAGAAGGGGGCCACCCAGTATCGAACTATCGATACACTACACAAGCCAGCTTGTCCAAAGTACCGTATTCATAACTATCGTACGTTAGGCGGAAAACCATTCGCTTATAACATCAAGCGCCATAAGCGATACTACAAGTCCGAAATGCGTAATGAATTACTTTCAAATAAGAACTCTGTTCCTAATCTAGACGAGAACGCGTTTACACAATCCACAACGGACCTCAACCGAAAGATCGCACAAAATCCCAGCGAAGATTCGTACTGGGTTGACTTGGTACAGCTACAAGACAAAAATCCCTACAAATGGTCAAAGACATTTCTGTCTGAAAAGAAACTGGAAGTTCTGCAGCGTGCTCTGTTTCACCATCTCGGTAACGAAACACTGTACCGGTTATATGTAGACATAATCAACTCCACCTACCCCTCCTTTGAGGTAAGTAAAATTATTGATAAACTCATTTCAAAAGACCCGTACAACTATGTCTTGTGGACAGCACAAATTCTTACCACCCAATGCACAATGGCGCGCTGCATTGTGCCCGATGTGCTGAAGATATACGAGCAATGTATGCAGAAAATGCACAGAAAACTTCAAGACGACGAAGTTATGCTGAAACTCTTTAACAACTGTGCGCTGTTTCTTAGACAGGCAGGGCTGAACGAACAATTTTTCGCTCTAATTAAACTAGCGCTAGAACTGAACGTGTCACCAGACAAATTCTCCTCCCTACAGCCTCTAGAAAAGGATCAACAAACATTGATTGAGTACGAAGAACTGGTATTGCAGTCCGGCCTGCCAATGAATGAAATTTGGCTGCGTATCGAGAAACTACGGCAAAGTTTCAATTTTCTTCCTTGCCCTGAGAATGCTAAATGCAGTGATCCACAACGGATTGTTTTCAATGAGGACATTTGTTTTTACATTTACCCGCTGCTTCAGCGTCAGAATTCGTTTTATTTAATTTTGATAATCCTTCGGCTGCTTAAGATTCCTTTGGTTAGCAGCAGCTCGCTTAAAAGTAGGTTTCAAACTAAAGTTGAAAATATAAGTGACACTGATGCTATAGAGGATGTCCTGGCGGTTCTCCTTCACAAGCACAAATGCCCGGAAGAAAAGTTTCAGCAATTCTACGAAGTCCTGTTCGACTTGTCAAAAGAGATGTGCGTTTCTCCAACGTTTTTGAACACTACTATCGGCCATGAGATTTACTCGAATACGATAAATGAAATTTTGATAACTTGCGCCGAGTGTTTTGAGAAATCTGACGAACGAAAGCGAATTATATTCGTTCTCATCTGGCTGCGGTTCGAGAGGATGTTGCTTATTTTGCAGAAGCTGGCAAACAAAATGGATGCAGAGTACAAGAAAAAGCTCCGCTCTAAAGTAAAGAACCTCTTCAAGAAGGAACAGAATAGAAACGTTCTCAACTTTTACACGGAGTACGCTTTATTGGAGTACGAACTAGGAGATTTAAACACTTGTGAGATGATCTTTCAACAAATTCTTACCGGAAACAATCACGAAAACGTCAATTCCGATCTATCACATGCTTATTTATCTTATGCACTTATTTTATTAAAAGAAAAGCAGGACGATAGGGCATTACGCGTTCTTATGTGCTATTCGTTGAAGCTCCCTTTGGACAGCTTGGACGATAGTAATGTGTTCACTGCTGTCAGGAAACTGTCAGGCTTAAAGAAACTCAACGACCGTTTAGATGCCTTGATTGCAATAGAAAAGAATGTACACATCATGGAGTTGGAGCAGTATTTTCTTCCTGATTTCCTAATGAATCTTCTTCGAATCAAAACATGGTATCAATACATTCTGGGTAGTAAACTAGAAGCTATGGCATACCTCGAAACAGTCCAGCGCCACTTTACTGAGACGAATGTGCGCCACAAATTTCTGCGCGAACAACTTTACGAATTACTCATTTCACTTATGCAGTGCGACAGTGCAACCTGCATAGTTTCAAATTTGCTTATATTCGACAAGATCTCTGAAGCCCTGATAGAGTTCCCAGAAAATTTGTTCTTACTCCAATCCTGCACTGTTCTGCACACTCAACCCTGGTATAAAATTCGTGGAATGTGTCTTCGATCCAATTCGATTTTGTCCATTGTTTTCTTAATCACTGTTGCGAGGATGCGATTCGTGCGATCAAATACAATCTTCCCTGATGCAGGACCATGGGACGAGCAACACAACGAGAACACGTACAAAAATCGAATACTTAACATTCTAAAGTCGTTGAACTCGACAATGGTGTTCCAGCGAAATGCTTTATATTGGCGGTTTTATTTACGATACTTGTCGGATACACGAACATCATTCGATACAACAAAGAAATGCCTGCTTACCGCTTTGGATGATTGTCCGTGGAATAAGGCAATATATTTAGATGGAGCGATATTTGTGCCGCAGGAGTTGTCCCATCTACAGGATTTGCTGATAGAAAAACAATTGAGGGTGTGCGCGCTGCCAGAAGAATTAGAGATACTGCGCGCAAATGATGTACAGGTTTAAGTAAATATGAGGGATATGTGCTGCAACTTTTGTAAATAAACTTCATATTCCTGCGAATTTGTGTTTTCTCATAGTCTTGGGTGCATACCAATCTTGCCATCTTACATTTACCCGTGTACTGCAATTTAATTATATTTTTCTTTACACTTGGCGGCAAGCTTTGAGACTTGCCATCTGATTCCCAACTTGTGTTCAAACAGCAATGTCGGATGGTTGCCTACAGATCGACATAATAAGCTTAAGAAATGGTTGGTTATTGCTGTGGAACTTCTAAATCGTATTAGAAGATTTATAAAAACAATATTCTCCTATGCAGAGTACTCGTACGTGAATTTATTTCTAAACATTCTCACGGCATTAACTGTTTTCACCACATTGAGCGTCACTTTTTTGAATAACAGCTCCATATAGCTTATGGCAACTATTTTGATGGCGATTCAACCTAAAAACGGAACATTTTACGACCAAAATTGAACTGATATAAACTGTTTACTAACTTGAATGGTGATGGAAATCCTTTTTTACAATAACAACATTCGTGTGGCATTCTGTCAAGATGTTTATACTTGTGTGAAGTTAAACTTCCACGATTCATGAACTCTTTATCACATTTATCACATTTGTATGTAATGCCTCTATGCTTTGCCAAGTGATAGTTGAAGTGTGATTTTACAGCATAACTCTTATCGCAGAGGTCGCACTTGTACGGATAGTCACCAGTGTGAAAACGTTCATGGACTATAAGGTCAGCTTTTGAAGGAAATCGTTTATTACAATACTTGCAAATGAATCGTCCATTTTGCCGATTGTGAGTGAATACATGGACTTCAAGGCTTTTCTTGGTTGTGAAGTTCTTTGGACAGATTTCACACTGGAATTTTCTCTCTCCCTTGTGCCGTTGCACGTGAACGCCAAGAGCTTGCTTTTCAAAAAAGCCCTTACGACATATGCTACAAATAAAGGTGCGCTCACGTTCTTTGTCATGTGTTTTCATGTGAGTTCTTAGATCACTTAATACGGTAAATGCCTTAGCTGAAAGACATCAAGAAATACTCAGCAACATGAATGCAGCTAAGTTCCATTACTTACGACACGAACTGCAAAGAAGTGTTTTCACCGGCTTATGACATCTATTGAGGTGATGTTTTAAGGAACATCGTTTCAGTACCTTAAAGCAAATTTTACACTCAACCGATTCGCTACCATATTCTTTGGAGATTTTGGATTTATTAAGTATTTCCTGAAAGTAGTAGTATATATTGATATTGATGATTGATATTTGTATGGGTCGACGCCTAATCTATTTAACTTACTCTTTTGGACTCGTCAATAGCCAAGTAATCAATGGATGGTTCAGAATCTTCATCAAAATGTTTGGCAAATTCATTGCCAGATTGAAAATTCTCCGAAAATTGGTCATCACAATTGGCGACTTCGAAGGTATTGTTTGCCACTGAATCAAGGTAATTATCAGACTGCTCCTGAAGTTCTACACATTCTTCATATGAACTTATGGTTTTAATAACAAAGGACGACTCTTCCACCCCATATACGACCCTAACAATAGATTTATCATCAAAACTCTGGGCATCATTTTGTTCCCCATCAGTGTCAGGACAATATTCGGCTTCTTTCCCCTGTATAGTATTGCTCTTCAAAAATACATCAGATGATACAGCTCTATCTAAAAACTCAAAGGAGTTTAACAAGTCAGTGGAACAGCACTTGCATAAATTCTTAGGCAGGTTGTCGTCAACCCGAGCATCCAATCGAGTACATGCATTGAAAAGCTCCAAGTACGTACACTTGCTTTTTGATTCTACATTATCCAGAAGATCAACATGGTGTGCTTCTGCTTTTAAACAAATTCTACAAATAGACGAATCCCAATTCATTTTGAAAGCAAATTTATCAACAAAATTGATTAATAGAAGCGTTCCAAGTTCCAAACCTTGTCTTTTTTGTTTATTCATGTGTCAGGCCTAATGTCATATTTTGATGTTTGTCCTCGAGCGCATTCAGTGGTCGAAGCAACGTTTTTATTTGTTTAGGTAGGTAATGCGAGAAACAGATTAATGTGGTATTCGTTTGGGCTTCTTCAGATTCGCTCTCAGATTTCAGATTTCGTGTGGCTAATCGAACATAAAAACGTCACTTGCTCTTTTTTGTTATAATATTCGTGCGATTCGAATATGTGTAGCATTTAACACTTTTCAAAACGTTTTCCATTCGCTAGTTAAATTTTAATTTAAAACATTCGAAATTTGCGGCTCGATTGATTTTTAAATATTTATACATTACCAATTTACAAAAATAGATTTACCCAATGCAATGCCTTTCACCAGTAGTTGTCAAACTCAAACGCACTTGTATTGGTAAATCTGAAAAAAATATCTAGATTCGCAAAAGTGCTCTGAAATCTGAAAAAGATTGCTTTTTATGTACCAAACGAACATAAAAACTGCTCTGAGAGCGCCCAATGGAATATCACATAACACAGCAACATCGACAGCGAAGTCAACTTTAAAGCTGTCAAAAATTCGCTGTTGCTGTCGCTGTTTTATGTGGTTTTCCATTGGGACCACCAGAAATCTTTTTCAGATCTCAGATTTTACTGTGCTCATGGAACGCGCAACGAGATTGATCTGCTTTTGTAAATAATTTAGTGCTTTAATTGACAACAATAGGCGTGTTTTTTTGAGCTTCGATCTCAGCAAAGCAAAGCAAAGTAGGATTTTCAGCATGCGATTACAACAACTACGCCCTACTTGACACTTCGAGGAATCACAGTAGTTGTTGTAATTGCGTGCTGAAAATCCTACTTTGCTTTGCTTTGCTGAGTTCGAAGCTCAAAAAAACAGGCCTAATATCAGCTGTTCAAATGGCATTCGTTTTTGGCTAAATCACAAATGGATATCGCCCTCAAAAATGTTTTCCTTCTTGTAGATACAAATGAAGTATTATTGGTGGTTTGTAGTCTTCAGATGACGAGGGAGATAATGACGATATCGTATCTATAGCTATTTATGTATTTTGTTATTTTGGTTTTCACGTAACTTTGCGCATTTGCCTCGAAATGAAACTTCTTAAATTGACGTTAAACAGCTGTACAAAGTATATTGGTATGCGTAAATCTGAAAAAATATCGAGATCTGCGAAAAGTGATCCGAATCGAAAAAAAGATTGATTTTTCGTCCCAATGGAACGCAAAAAGTGATTTAGATCAAAAAAAAGATTGATTTTTTGTCCCAATGGAAAACCACATTAATCTGTTTCTCGCATAATACATTTATATGGGACTAGTTCCAAGTTCTTTATAATTGTTACTTGCTTTTTCGATAAACATTTTTTATTTATGGCCAAAAGAATACACCGAAACAATTTAAAAAAAAACTATTTTTTTTCTGATCTACACGTACCTGGAATAACACCAATATTTAAGATATAGTGGTGTTTGTGAAATAAATTAGGATGTGCCTTCAAGCGAAATTAAGTTAAAACAATTTCAAAATTAAAGGAAGGAAATTGAAACAGATGTCGCTTTGCAGATGCTGCTCTCCGATCTCAGCTATTTTGTGTCCGATGCACCGATCGTACATAAAAACTCGAATTTCTCTCTTTATTCTTGTGTTTGTGTTTGTGTGGAATAGCCGTCATTCCTTATTTCCATATTTGTTACTACCCTTACAATTTTTATATTTAATTAGATATATAGATCCAGAAAATGCAAACTTTTTGATCATCGAGTTGCACAAAGTCTGAAATCTATTTAATGCCGTTTTCCATTGGGACAGAAAAAGAATTTTTTTCAGATTAAGAGCAGTTTTTCTGCTCTCGAAATCAGCTGCTGTCAGACTTCATGTTCCATTGGCCGCAAAAAAAAAAAAAAAACAGTTTTTTTGAGAGCCAGAGCAATTTTGCGAATCTCGATATCCAAACGAGATTCACACCTATTTGCACTAACACCAAAACATTTGTCATATGTCAAACTTTAAATTGTGTTTACTTACGTTTTTAGACGAGAATTCTATGAAAAATAGAGACAAAATTACAGCATAAATTGAATGGATTCTTATAACCACAAATTACAATTTATGAACAGCTGACTTTTAAAACACGCACCACCACAGATGCAAAGGAAGAAAATTCCCGTTTTATGTTCCATTGGGTACCTACGAAAAATCTGTGCCTTGATTTTGTGCGGTTTTTGTCGCAATTGCGCTAGGGAACGTTCCGAATCGGATTTGAATGTGTGAGTGCACCGCGCGCTGGACCAGCGTGACCGTTGTGGAAAAATTTGACACTTTTTTCGAGGACTCTAATACAATGTGTTGGTACTTTTTCCCTTTTTTTAATTGAAAAAGGAACTTAACAAATTCTTTAAACAACTGTGATTTCCAAATAATTATGTTTAAAATGTAACGCGGTTGAGTATCGCAATACTATTATAACGTTAAGCGAGCCAATACCTGTGAAAATATTGTGCGAAAATTGTAAAATTTGCAGAGAAGCTTTAGGCCTCAGTTATAGCCACCCGTTAAACGGAACCGTAAAAATGTTCTTTTGCTTTTTTTGACCACTTAAACTTGATGGTTTACCTTAATCTAAGTCTTAAAATATTGCTTATGAATTATAAAGTTAGTTTATAAAAAAAAAAAGAAAAAGAAAAAGTAATAATAATAAGCAAATTATCTTTAAATGTTCTGTTATCGGAAAACGTTTTTCGTACGGAACAAATTATAAATTTTTATTTTAGAAAAATGAATATGATAAACTAAATTTATAATTCATAATCAACATTTCATTTTAAGATCAAGATCGAGGTCCACCATCAAGTTTAAGTGGTCAAAAAAAGCAAAAGAAAATTGGTACGGTTTCGTTTTACGTATGATATTTGGACCTTAGTAATATTGCCCTTTATTGTTTAGCCGCCCTGAGTGTAAGAGAAAGGTTATAAATTACAGTTTTTGTTTTACGCTCTTAATATATACAGACGGTAAATTGATCACTTTCATGTAAAATTTCATGTAAAAAAAATAAACACACATTAGAGATGTCCTTAAGATAGTTAAAAAAATAGATGGAATTCGTTTTCGAATGACAAATTTTAAAATGAAAACCTTAAAGCCTTTATTTTGAATTATAAATATATTAACTCATATTTATATCCACATTTAAGATCTCTAAAATGCCTTTTCTGAAGCTCTTTTGCAAGCTTAAAATTTTCTCACAATATTTAACAAGTATTGCCTCGTTTAAACCGAAAAAAAGTGTTGTGATAGGGAACAGCGTTATATTTTAAACACATTTATTTTGAAATCACAGTTTTTGAAAACTCCCCGAAGTGTCTTTTCCAACTAACAAAAAGGAACGAATTAGTAACAAATTGTATCAGGGTCCTCGGATAAAGTACCAAATTGTCGCACAACGGTCACGCTGTTGTCAGTTGTTCTCACCCGACATCCTTCTCGCAACCTAAATACTTTGCGTATGGGAAAGCGCGCCTGGAATTTTCAGGAACAAGGCTACAATAGAACAGGAAATATTGGAAGCAGTCAGTTCTCGACATCACGCACACATTTATAGAATCCGCCTATACGTGAACCCTTTGCGCAACCGCAATTGCGACAAAAACCGCACAAAATCAAGGCACTGAAATCTGAGAGCAAAATCTGAAAATCCCAATGGAAAACGACATAAATGTAATCGAATTCCACATAAGAAAAACATAAATACAAATAGCACCCACAAATATTTTCATACTTACTGTACACTAGTATCCACACCCCACACGCCCAGCCAAGTAGAAATACCTAGCAGATGGAAGCATGGAAGTAGGCTTTTAATAAACAAATGGATACTATTACTACTATTGGATCGCCCGTATTCGAGCTATTTAATATTCTTTCATTTACATTTTATAAACATATTTAAACTCACTGAACATAAAGGAGGATTATTCTACACCATAAAGTATTAAAGTGTGTTAAAAAATCACTTAAAGAAGAACTGGGCAAATTTATTAAAATCGATTTCTTCCGTAAAGAAAAACCTAACACGTCTATAAATCGTCAACAAAAACAAAAATGGCTGCTACCGAAATTTCGTCCTCCAATGAGCGACACTACTATGCAAAGCTAGAGGCAGTCAAGGATATTCGCGATAAAACTGTTCAACTCGAAAAACTTAAAGTTAAAATTATAAAGGAAGTAAAAATTAGTGACGATGAGGAGAAATGTCTCGAGGAATACCGCAAAGAAATGGAGCATTTGCTAGAGGAGAAAATGAGCCATGTGGAAGAATTGCGGCAAATTCATGCAGACATCAATGACATGGAAAATGTTATCAAGCAAACAAAAGAAAATCAAACACGTTCGGTTGATATGGCAAATCGAGTTTACGAAGAATATCTTGCATTAAAATACCAAATCGATCACATGCGGAGGGACTATCTTGGACTGAGTCCGCTTAGAGATTTGCACGAAGAAGAAGGTAGTCCGATTTCGAAAGATCGCTTCCAAGCTAACTTTCTCAAAGCGCAGAGTGCTGTATCAGCCGCTACATCGGCGTCTGCTTCGTCATTAGCACGTCCACATCCAAGGCATCCCTTGATCCCAGAAGCTACGGTCACATCTTTATCACCGTCTGGACCACCACATGCATTTATGCCACCAGCTCCGCCGCCACCCTCTGTAGGAGGATCAGTTAATCGTCTAAATAAAAACGAATTTCCACCCACGAATCGGCTACAACAGAGCCCATCCATAGGCATGGGTCATCCTACTTTCCGTTCCGATTTCAATGTGAACCTCAGACAGCAGCCACCACCCATGAAGTCGTGTCTCTCCTGCCATCAGCAGATTCATCGTAACGCACCAATTTGTCCATTATGCAAGGCGAAAAGCCGTTCACGGAATCCCAAGAAGCCAAAAAAGAAGAATAATTGATTTGATTGGGCGACTACAGTTGCAATTTGCTCGCGTCTTGGCAAGCATTTTATGAATAATTATTATAATAATCCAATTAGTTTGTAAGTTCAGGGATAATTCCATTTTGCATCACAGTATCCATTCATTTCTATTATCATTTAAAAACTTTAGTTGTTTTAACGAGCGTAGTCCGTAAGTTTAAACAACTCCTCGTAAGACCGTCAAGGTAAATGATACAGAATTTGTGACGAATAAGTTTTCCCTCGAATCTTCAATATCCCTTTTGGATATCTATATAAAGTGGGATTTTATGTAGTCTTTTACAAAATCCTTCTCGTAGTCAGAGGATATTAAGTATTTTTCAGATCAATATTGACCCTTCATTTCACCTCTTTCAAGAAACAAAAATAAATTAATCGGTTACCAGCCATTATTCCCTTTTACGTCATATACGACTTATGCGTGGTGTTGTAGTAAAAACGGTATCAAGTTCTTTTGGAACTTTCTTATTTTGATATATATATATTTATATATTTTCAAAAATGATTCGGGAGCGAAGATGATGATGATGATTTGCTCTATGATCTCACATCAACATTCGAACAAACAGTTCTTTATGTTTTCTTAAGCAGCTAAAATGGAATCTGCCCAAACGAAGGAATAACGTCACTGGGACTTTGCAAGGGATTGCCTTAATGCGGCAAATTTCTTAACCTTCAAAACGCGATATTTCATGTTGGTTTCCAACATCAAGCTGGTGGTAATCTTACAATTTTTAGCAAGGACAGTATCAAGTAAACAAGCCCTTTTAGCACCGTTTTGTCGACTTTACAAAATTTATTTGAAACAATTTTTTGTTTTTAATAAACCCTCAACTTAAACTCTCTTCAATGAAGATTTCTTAAGAAAAAAATAAAATAAATATATTTTTACTCGCCATTTATAGGAGTAACTATTTTAAGCTATTTAACCAATCCAATGTAATCGTTTAAGTGTGTGTACCCTTCAGTTTTTCACATGCACATAAGTATGTATTGTTGTACTATTATTTTTTTTAATTGGTTTTGTGAAATCAAAATTAACAAACAATATTTACCAGAAATAGAAATACAAATAAACGACAGTTTATTCACTGTAAAAAAAAAAAAAAACAAACGCACTTTAAAGCATGGTTCCATGAGAATGATGAAATGTTTCAAATTTCCAATTCGCTTTCGGGCTGGTTACCACACACGGGGACAATCGATTTGCCAGTAACCAAATCCATGTTGTTAACAAGTCCGATGACGATAGTCTTTTCATTCCTTCGACGATTTTCTACTAGGTCTTGCTCGGTTAAAACTCTCCTGTGCACAGTTTTTGAATGTCGCCGTAAACTGTAAAAATAAATTGGTAATAATAAGTACATTAGGCAATTTTATCACTACAAGGAGCATTTATCAGTCATATGTAATCACAAATGAATAGACAAAAATAACGCCCAGCTCGGTAAAAAAAAAAACACGGCCCGGGAGTCTCTTAACTAAACTAAGTGAAAAACTTGATAGCTTCTGATGTAGAAATCAAATTGGTCACTTTTAAACTGCAATGGTAGGTACATATAACATATTGCTCTTTTTTTTTTACACTAGTTGTAGTTGCAATGGGTATTAATGAACAAAGTGTCAATGCGATCGTCACATTAAAAAGTTTTAACAGGTGAGCTAGCAACGTTTTGTAAAGTTGTTGTCGATTTTGTTTTTGACGGCATTTCGATCCATGTGTCTTGTAAATGATAATATTTTATAGGGTGAATTATTCGACCTTAGTATACAAAATTGATAAAACTGCGTTCAGTCAAATGTGCGCCCAATTTCCATAAACAAAAAAGAAAATCCCCTCCCGCGAATGTCTGACAAACATCCGAGAGTGTAACTGTCTTGAAAGATCTTCTCAATTAGCCGTTGGAGTAGGCATAAAATTTTAGAGCCCTTCCATTCGTTCCAAAATTAAAAACTCACACAAAACGAACGGTTGTGAGAAGCTAGGCCTAGGGTCCCTTCGGACCTGTTGCGCCAACTATTTATTTAACAAGAAAATCGCCACTATTATGCGTCAGCAGTTGTGGATTTGACGTTGGCGCAGTATCGCCTTGGCCAAACCTTTCAATTTGGGGCCATTACGAACTAGAAATTTGTTCTCATCTGTTTTCTAATATAAAATATACTCACCCAATTCGGTTCGGGTATCCCTTTGGACACAGTTCACAAATGTAAGGCATTCCAATGTGTTTGAACATATGCAACCGCAATTTCGCCCTACTACTGTATTCATTCGGGCATTGGTCACACTTGTGCTTGTAGCCCATGTGCTTTTGCAAGTGATATGTAAGTCTAACTTTAATCGAATAACGTTTGTCGCAAAGATGACAGGCATACGGCAATTCGCCCGTATGCGTTCTCATGTGTATTCTCAAGTCAATATTGCGGCAGAATTTTTTATCGCATTGCGAACATTCGATCTGCTTTGATGTGTGCAATTTCCAGTGTGCCTTCAGTTGGAAATCGTTCTTAAATGTTTTCCCACACTCTGAACACTCGTGCAGACTACCCTTCGTATGCACGCATAATATGTGTTCCTTTAGTTTACGCTTGATGCAGAAGCCTTTCGAGCAAACGTCACATTTGAAGGGTTTTTCACCATTGTTATGCTTGTAGTCTTCGTGCCGTTCAAGAACCTTAGGACTGTAGAATTTTCGCGCTTGAAATAAAAGAAATACACCACAATATAGGTAGATAAGAACTGCCTTAAAACTGAAGCATACTTACGACAGAAAGAACAGAGGTATTTCTTTTCAATCGGTCGCGAATGGTGGTTCACGTGGGTTTTTAAGGAAAACGGATTGGATGTGGAAAAGTCGCACAAGCTGCATTTTTGCTTTGGTGCGTCAAATGGCAGATGAGCAGTGGCTTCATGTCTCTCCAAGACAGTTTTCTTTTGGAACGATTTCTTACAAGTAGAACAGGAATATGGGCGTTCGCCTTCAATAGAGTGGATTTATTTTAAAAATGTATAATTCAGGCTGCAAATCAGAATCTTACCTGTGTGTGTGTTAATATGATCCATCAGAATACTTTGACTTTGGTAGTAACGAAGACAGTGAGGGCACTGGTTTTTATACAGCTTAACGGTCTCTCCTTCGGGTGCTGACTTCATAGGCAGTCGCCAGACATCTGGATGATTGTACTTTATATGTATGGCTATGCCTTTCACTGTCTTTTTACAGTACGGACATACAACTGGTTTTCTTTGAATACCATGTTCTTTTTTCACATGTCGTTTCAGACTGGGTTCGTCGGGACATTTCTCACCACATGTCAAACAAGAGCTAGGTACTTTACCTTTACAAAAAAATCTGCTCATAGTAATTGTGAAGTAGTTATAAACCAGACGACATTACCCTGATGATCTGTCGAACGATGTTTTACAATATCTGATCGGGAATTGAAGGCTTCACCACACCAGTGGCATATATAGTTTTCTCTTAGTTGTGGCGATTTAGCCCGTGGTTCCGCTGATTCATCACTCAACTTTTTTACATGACCTAAACGGATGTGTAAAGATTCTTCGACTTTTCGTTTAAAACTCACCTGTGTGCTTTTTAATATGACTATCGAACAATTCGATTAAAACCCTTGCGTTACAGATATAACACTTAACCGTTTCGTTTTCGGCAGTATCATCATCTGACTCCAAGAATCCACAATCATTACCGCCTGCCATGGGCGATTCGCCGTTGTTTTCTTCAATAAGTATTTCATGATTCGGAACAACTACTTCAAATTTTGGCAGCTCTTCAGTATTTTCTTCCTTAACTAGTGGATTCGTGTTTCCAAGATCATCTATACAATCTGCGGAAGAATGTACATCTACATATTCCACACCAATGTTTTCTTCCTAAAAAAAATAAATAGTTTTTTGTTTGTTTTATGCACCGATTATATTACCCGCAGGCACAGGCATTACCTTTTTTACAAACTCGTCAATTTCTGATGCAGATTTATTCACTTCAAAGTGGTCAAGATCTCCGTAGAAGACCAGACTATTACGCAGAAGTTGATCGGCATCATAAGATGCTTTTATAAAATCGTAGGAAGCCTGCATTGATCTAGCACACGAAAGACAAATGGTGTTTGGCAATTCATCATCTAGGTTAGCTTGAAGATGGGTGCAGTAGTTAAAACAGTCCATAAAAGTTGTGTCGTCAGAGATTGAAGTCTCTAAATCTATATACTCCAAGGAAACTGTTGTCAAACAAGAACGACAGACTATTGATGGTTCCATTTCGAAATGGATTTTGGTAAACACCTTGAAATAAATTTGTTGATAAATAAGGTAGGTAATGAAGGTTCTGCTCTGTCTCTGTTTCTTTGGGCTTCGTTCGGTGGAATGGGAATGACGTTAGTGAAATAATTGTCAAATCGGAACGTAATGTAATAAAACAACTAACATAATTTAATTTTGTACAGGCCGAAGCAAAATATATGCACACACTTAAAATTAAAAAAAAAAGATACCTAAACTAACTTTTAAATTCAAAAGGTACATTTGAAATCTCAGATCAAAATCTGAAAACCAAATCAAAAGCGACATAAATTTGACCAATGTGTTCGAATGCATTATCGTGAAGGGAACAACACTAATAAATTAATTCCCTTGACATACCTAATGTACGATTGGAAGATGAAAGTTGTGTGTTTTATTATTACTGATAATAGAAGGAATCAGAGACAACCTTATCACAAACAAAAGCAGACTCAAGATTATGTGGGTCCCTGGTCATGCAGGTATCATAGGCAACGAACAAGCCGACAAGACTGCTAAAGCTGCAACAGCAGAACCTCTTATCACCTTCCACACACATAACAAAAAAGACCTCCAAAAACATTTAAAAACCATCTGGTACAAAAAACGACGGGATATTTGGAAAGAGCACACTCATCACTACTCAGCAATTAACCCCCGGGCAGAAATGGCCCTATACCCCCAAAAACTGCTCACAAATACTATTAAAATGTTTTCTGCGACTCCGCATGGGCCACACAAGCCTCACACATGGTCATCTACTATCCAAAAGCGATCCCCCAACCTGTCATCTTTGCCAGAGCAACGCCGTCCTCTCAAACAAACACCTATTCGAATGCCAGAAGATCAAGGAAACATCAAAAAACTTCTCCACCACACCACTTATCGAACTACTACAAACCCCCACAGAAACCAATATAAAAATTGTATACAAGATATTAGCAAGATTAAAAATCAACAAACATATTTAAATAACTAAAATGCTATTTTACAACTAGCCGATAGCCCTGGTAGCTATTGCTATATTTTGTCACATATTGTTAATGTAATTGAGTTACATACTAATAAAGTAATAATAATAATAATAAAATAAAATAAATCACTAAAATTTAGATAACAAACAATAATTATTAGGTATGTATTTGTAACGTACTTAACATAAAATTTCCATACAATTTATCTTACTACGACGGCAACATGCACCACTAAAAAAATGTTGTTGATTCCTCCATTACATTACGTGAACGTGATCTTGACTTTGACAGCAACACCGATCCAACAACAACATCAATGTTGACATTCAAAAAAGTAGAAGATTCTTGTTTGCGACCCATTTCATCAATTTGCTCAAACAAATACGATTTGTTGCTCTGCTGACTCGACACTGCCCGTTGCTCGTCGACCTCAATAATTAAAAAAAATTTCTCCTCTTATTTGGAATCGTGACGCCAGATTGAAATGGAAATTAGTTACACTAATTAAATTGTTGTGATATTTAATTCATATTTTACTTTGTTTAATACAAAAAAAAAGCGTTTAAGAAGTTAATTGAACCGACCAAGTAAGTGATAGTTGAAATAGAAATTCAATTTTCACAATTTTGATCAACTTTAGATCAAAATGTCGAAAGAAAGAAATGTACTTCCACCTCAGAAGTCCTTGTTGATAGCCTACATTCTCTGGTTGTTTGGAGGATTCGTTGGTCTGCATCATTTATACCTGCATCGTGATAGACATGCTTTTATTTGGTGGTGCACATTGGGTGGATACTTTGGAATCGGATGGATTTCAGAAATATTTCTTATTCCCGAATATGTGCGCGATGCAAATGAGGATCCTGAGTTTGTTAAGAAGTTCGTCATCAGACTGCAGACCAACAAGAAGCCACCATATTCTACTAGGCGCTTTGTGGGCGAAGTAATGATCGGATACCTGTTTGGACAACTGGCACAAATTGCAATACCAGAAAATATATTCGGTGGTATTGATTGGACATTCTTACATTGGGCAATTCCAATAATGATCGCCCTCGGTGTATGGACAGTTGGAAATATTGGCCGCGAGCATGGCGTCCTTTGGCATTGTTTACTAGCTGCAGTTCTAACATATCCCATCAGATACCTTATTTACGATGAAACCTACACTCTGCTGGCTACGTCAATTGCATCGGCGTTTATTTTTGACACATACTCCAAGCAGTGGCTGCGCACACCTCCAAAACGACGAGGAAAACTCGAGCGAACATGGAAACTGTCTACGGCTATAGTATGTTACTTCGCGTTGTGGGGCAGCTTCCTTTACTTTAATGGCACAATTAGGGACGAGGACGGTGGGGAGATTCCAGTGCATGAGGCGATCCAAAATTTCCTATCATCCGCTTGGTGGACGGACATCACACAGGCATTACACGATACCTGGCAATATGGCCAGCATCACGGATGGTATGAGACATGGAAGGAAATATTCGAAAGCATGGATGTCGATGGGGAGAGGAACTCCTACAAAGTGTTAGGTGTAAGTGCAACCGCATCACAGACCGAAATAACATCGGCGTATAGAAAGCTATCAAAGGAGTTTCACCCTGACAAAGTGAAAGACGAAAAAGAAAAGCCAGCGGCGAATGCCCGTTTCATTGAAATCCAGCAAGCGTATAATGTACTGAGCAAAATGAAATCAAGTAGAAGAAGAAAGAATAAGCAGTTCAATGAGGAAATCGTTCTATAGCCTGGATTCTAAATCGGTTTAAAAAAAAAACATCACATTCCATCAGATAATTATTTAAACAATAAGAAATATTTTCAATGCCTCTTGAAATCGAATGTGCTCCAAAGCACTCACCGTCCAAAAATATCGAACAAAATATTTGTTTATAAGTAAGAAATAGTTAAGAAGTAAGGCAATAAAGTTGAAACATTTTGATTATTATTATTATTATTATTATAATTATTAGGACATAAATTAAAATTAAATGTCTTAATGCTAGATAAAGAGCACCAGCTGCATAGGCCTCCGCTCTGATGAATATTATATTGTAAACTTAAATTTGTTTAATTGAATAGATGGATTAAATTATATAGTTGGAGTTATTTATGTAATTAAATATTAGATTAATGTTTTCTGAGGAGGGTTTCCTAAGAATCTCGTATGGTGAGAAGTTGTTGTTAGGTGGTTGTGGGTTTGTTGTGCAGTTTCGGGTGTCGCCTATACGTAGTACGTGGTTGATATCAATCTGCTCGTTACACGTTTCACATCTAGGTGGGTTTTCCTTCTTTAGCAGATGTTGGTGCGTAGCAGCTGTGTGGCCTAGGCGTAGCCTAGCGAAGACGGTGTTCATCTCTTTTGTTGTGGTTGTTGGGTAGGTTGGGTGAGATCTGTCTATATTGATGGTGGAGTAGTGATGGCTGTAGTTGACCCATTCTAACAGTTGTTGGGATTTTAGACAAGAGTTTATATTGTTTTTCATGTCCCTTTTGGTCATATAATAGAATGAATGGACTGGTGAATTGTGCGCGAGGTTAGCCGCCGCATCAGCAAGCTCGTTCCCTTCTATCCCAGTGTGACTTGGTATCCACATAATTTTTATTTTATTTGGTGATTTTATTATATAGTCTCTGATCCTGTTTATTATTGCAGTGTCATGGTTGGGGTTTTGTATGGCGTTGACAACCGATAGGCTGTCTGAGCATATGACGAATTTGCCGGGGAATAATAATACCCTGTTTAAATTCAAAGAGATCTTAAGCAACCAATGAGCAAGTCACCATAAGTACGGGTGTTGTGTTATATTACGAGTATTTGACACATTATGATGAGGCAGTTCTTAATCTTTTGTGGACCTTTTTCTTGTTATTTTTTATACGAATCCGGTGGCTCCAATATGTCTGCAGTGATGAGTTATAGAAGATAGATAGCATCATACTTGGCATGTGCTTGTTGATAAGTTGGCACGGCCGCACATTAATTTTATTATTTTACGTCGCAGAATCAGGTGCTGATAAGGAGCACATATTTGTCGAAATAGTATGACGAGTTGAATCATCATAAAGTGTGTCTGAGATATGCGGACTCGTTATCTTGTCGCGTTTAATACAACGCTTATCAAATAACCATATTGGAAAGTACTGTATGAGTTTGAAATTATAACTACCCTTTATTAATGAAAAATCAAGAAAATATAAATAAAATACTGAAAAAATTGCGAGTATGGCCTCCATTACAAATTTGATCAGAGAAGCATTTGCATCACCAGGATCACCACATATTCAATTAGCTTTGTGTGCTTAAAAAATGTCTAACGTCAAATTCCGCATTCATATACCTTAAGTATGCTGTTGTTCATGGAACAGTTTATTTGACTGGTTCTGAGAGATTCGTTCCATGCAAGGGTGAGTTCTTAAGTGATTGCTTAGCGATACTCTATGGGAGAATATTCTGGAGCATAATGGACACTCAATATTTCTTTCCGAAGTGTGACCTTTCGTCATATGAACCTTTAGTTTGTGTGCATCGGCGAACGTTTGTACTGAAATACCTTGATTGCTGTTTACAGCTCAAAACAGACTTTATTCATGATGTACTTACAGCATTGCGGGCAGTATATTTTCTTGACCTCATGCTTATGAACATAGCGAATGTGCCGACTGATAGTTTGTTTCGATATTTTGCGCAAACAAATCGGACATTCTGTTTTTGGCCTTGGTATGTCGTTTTTCTCGCGGTAATGTATTAAAAGATGGTCACGCATGCGTATAACCATTTTACCGCAAATAACACAGGGTTGACTGCGCCTTTGATGCTCTTCAAGCAGGTGGTTATCGAGACGTTTTCGATTTTTTAATATCTCATGGCAGAATGCACATTCAAATGGGCCTGGAAATAAATGTAGACGTAGTTAGTCCGTATTTGTCGATTCATTTTTTTGAGTTGAATATCCTACCCTTATTGTAAACTTTACTTCTCCGAGTCTTCTTATTCGATTGGGTGAGGATTATTTCATTCTTTACTGTCGATTTGTTGTCATGTAAAATCTCTACACGTAAATCATGCAACAGTAGTTGTTGATGTTTTAGTAGTGCATTTTCATCAACATCCTGATATTGCTGCGAAGCATTTGTATTGCATATTGGCTTTTCTTCTATGTTCTCATTTAAACATTCTATATCAGGAGCAAAACCATTTTCGGGTTCCCATGCGATTATCTATTTTGAGAAGTATAATTTTGTGTTATGAATTGAGTTTAAAAATAGAATACAAGTTCAATAAACATACATCAGAAGCTGATTCAGTTTTTGGAATGTTCTCCGCATTTAGCAAGCCATTGCTTTTTAGTATTCGGTCAGTCATTTCTGCAATTTTCATAAATTTGTAAAACGATCGTAGTTCATCGGCACATGGTAAACAAAAGCACTGTGACACCACTTCATGGGGTTCCACTTCGATGCGTGTGCACTCATAGAAAAAATCCACGTACGAAATGCTGGGGCCAGATTCTGTAAGGCGAAACGATCAAACGTTTTCGTGCGCAGGAATATTTTGCCCTATGTTACACAAGCAAATTCTTTGTGCAAACGAAAGCGTTTTTCGTTTCGTTTTTTACAGAATCCCACCCCTGGTGTCATCTTCGTTTTCATTTTGTAATGGCATATCAAAATTCACAAATTCGGATGATTTTTGCATACAAACTCTACAAATTGGATCACTCTTGTTCATTTCAGAATAAAACTATGTATTTATTTAAAAAATGTTAACAAATAGGTAAACCGGAAATAGGTATAAAAAGAGAATTTTCTACGCAGCTGTTCGTTGTGTATTTAAAAAAAGTACTGTCTGCTTAAAGATTTATTTTAGCTCTGTTGGGTTCACAAACAGTGTTGCCAGAAGCTTTTTTGAAAGTATAACAAACTGGAAAAAATTGTAATAAAAAATCATCGTTTTTCAACTCAAAAAAAAATCTTTACTAGGAACTCTTTATCACATTTAAAAAAAAGCTCTTTATTGACCTACCTCTTCATTTTGTGTTTAACAAATAAAAAAAAAAAAAATAAAAAAAATTATTGACCATCGAAGTAGATTTCGAGTTCTATTTCACAAACTTTATTTACCACGAGATGTAGAACTTTGTCAACGCTGACGCGGCGAGACAGAAAAATATTGTTGTCTTTTCTCGTTCCCTCCCATTCCCATCCCCACTCGCAGTTTAACGTTTTGCACAACTTTTGCTCTGTGTAAACAAACAAATACATTGATAGAAATTGATAGAAGTTTGCTCGAAAGAAAAAAGTGCTGCCAGCTCAACTTTTCAATATTTTTAATGAGAAAAACAAAAAAGGATTTTAATGGGGAAAAATGTAACAAAGCGAAAAAGAAAGTAACATTGTAACAAAATTATAAAATAATTAAAAAGTGTAACACTTTTGCTACACTTGTAACATTGTGGCAACGCTGTTCACAAATCCTCAAAACCAAAGATAATGGAATAAAGAGATAGATATTTTTTCAGTGGAAACGCGGCTGGTTACAAGCTGTTTTCCAGAAAAAATTCATGAACACACGCACATTTGCTCATTTCTTTTGTATAATATGTGAGTTCATGAATTAGACTTTGATGCAAGAATTCGGTATTCTCTTATAATTATTTCACTATTTTTATTCGATTTTATCAAAGGCTCCACAAAACCATACAAATTTAGATTGCTGGCTATAAGCTTGAACGTCGTTTTGCGCATTGCTTTCCAATTCAAAATCTATGCGATTTTGCCCAATGTATTCGAATTACTAAAATTCAGTAAAATTCAATTTTGATATGTTCGCATTAAACCGTGAGGTCGGCTGAAGTCGTATCTCTTCTCACACGCCCTTACACACTTAAGGCCCTTTGTTTGCTGAACGCGTTCATGCTGTCACATTTTGGATTACAAAATTATTGCCATAAGTGTTTTGTAAAATAAAAAATGGAACTTTTATCGGCTCGACTTTTTAGGTCAGTCAATTCACCCCTTTTAAAAAATGTAATATGTAAGTTTGTTGTGTTCTTTAGTACGGTTTATAAATTAAATTATTAAAAATTGTTTAATAGCATCGTTAGGTTCACTTCACCTGTCACCAAAGTCGTACCGAAAAAATGAAATACATGATAACGTCGCTCCGGCTCTACGTAACCCTACAACTAAAAATGAAGAGTATAAAAGTACCTTCCAAAATGTGAATAATCTTTTATCGTCCAATAAGAGCGGTCGCTTATTTGCTGTTGTACATTTATGTGGAAAACAATACAAAGTTACAACTGGTGACATAATACTGGTCGAGGGATACTGGCCACCGACCATAGGTGACCGCATTCGCTTGGAAAAGATCTTACTCGTAGGAGGAAACGACTTCACCTTGTTCGGAAGACCAATCTTGGAAGCAGGACTTGCAGATGTTCAAGCAACCATTATCGAAAAGACATTAACGCACACTAAAACCCACTTTAAGAAAAAAAGGAGGAAGCAGTATTTAAGGATTAATTTCCAAAGATCGCCAAACACAATGATTCGCATAAACTCGATAGAAGTGGCTGGAAAAGTAAATGAATCTAAAACGAATACAGACCGTGTTAAACTTTTTTAAGTTGATAATAGATTTCTGAATAAGTTATGAAATACATTTTCAATTGAGAAAAAAAAAAGGAATGTTTTAAGTTTTGTAGTTGGTAGGTACGCTACAGCGGTGTCGACCATTATGTTAACGTTTTATGCAATCTGGGTATTTTAGCATTGTCTCTGCTTCATACCGCGGCCTCATTGAGTAGGGCAGTATGGTGGACGTGGTTTGAAGGAAAAAACTTTTTTTTTTTTTTTTTTTTTTTTATAGAACCAGTCTGGTATATTTCATTTTAATTATTAGGTAGCTACATATTTAAATTTAAGATGCGAGATTTGCAAAAAAAGTATCGAAAATGGTTTTGTTTCCTTATTTCTTATAAATATATACTCTTTAGTCAGACATTATTATTTGTATCAATATAGTAAAGTGTTGAATCACCGCTGAGGAGCAGGCTTTGGCTTAGGAATTTTCGCTAACAAAGCCTGAATTTCATCCTTCTCCTTCCAATCCTTCCATAACTCAAACAGATTAACGATGGAACGAACTATTTCCTGCACCTTGTCCAGATCAACGTTGAGCTCGGCAAACCAAGATTTTAGATCTTTTTGCAATATGACGCACGCTATTTGCAAACAGCCAATTGCAATCTTTAATAAAAATAATCTTTACATATTTGGAGTGAATGCAACATTTTTTAACGCTTACCTGGTACGGTGGATACAAGAGACATACGTCTGTTCTTAATGAATCGTTAATGATTCGCCACGAAAGCATTAAGAAATTATCCTCTTGACCTCCAATATCTTGGACGAGCTGTAATAGGGGTCTATACGGTTGATACACTATCAGGCAGCAGTCTAAGTTCTCTAATAAGTAGAATTCGCATTCGAGGATATGGTTTATCCTGTATGGGAATTCTTGTGTATAAGCGTAATTGAATTTTGTTTTAATTACAGACTGACAAATAGAAATCAATCTTGAATTCGAAATGACTCCAAATTCTTCTACTTTTGAGGCGAGTAGGATACAAGTTGGAGCAAGAAGCAATGGGTCTATATGCTTTAAGGAATTTCGAGCGTAAAATCTTTTAAAATAAACGGTTGCTGTAGCTATGACTTGTTGTCGTAGTTTAAGCTGTTCACCCAAAACTTGGATAACATTTGCAAAAAAAATAAATACTTTTTGGTATTCGTCTTCTGTAAGTACTTGCAAGTCCAGTTGTCGCTCACGCGCAAGATCCTGTCGATCAAGAATCCATTGATGGGAATGAGAGCTTTGCCAAAAATTACCAGCCATATTTTCTTAAACCAATTAATGAATCTAATGCAGAGGTAAACTCGAACCTAAACTTGTAAATTGTAATTGAGGTTCACAATGGTTCACAAAACACTTTATTCTTGTGCTGTCAGCTGGCACTGAAACTTCATTGTAGGGATGACAGGCGAGTCCGTTCCGGGAGATAGAATTTGGTTTTTATGGTCATGTCCAGCGCAGCATAAACTGCGCTTACCATTCGAAGTGGCCGCGTCCACTGTCCGCTAGATGACTAGTTGCATGTCAAACCTCCATATAAAAAAAGTTGACCCGCTGCATTGAGAAAAAAAAAACCTATTCGCAATCGTTCAAACCAGAGACAATACTGAGACCCCCAACTTCGACCGATTAACAGTAATTTGCCTACAAGTTACATTTTACGCTCCCAAAAAGTTTAGGTGCGCTAGTATTGTTGCATAGAAATTCGTATTGACAAAAATCCTCTCAACCAACACATTCGCACCAAATCTTTTTACATTTCACTGTGGGCAAAGCAAAACGGATAGGAATTGGCGTACACGGATAGGACAACAAAATGGCGGATTCCTGGCAAAAATTGAGGGGGCCAGCGGCAAGAGGATTGTGAGTTGGGGGTCTCAGTATGATTTGTTTATGGTTCAAACGTTTCTCAATTACGAGTTTGTGCTGTTTTTTGTTTTTTAAATTAATATTGTCGCCTTTAAAAACAATTCAATCAGAATTAGTGTGCCTTTGAATTACAAAAAAAATACCATTTTTGTTCATCATAGTTGAGTTTGGGTGCTTATGGCTACAAAATTTTTCAATTTGGTTCCATACCACTTATAAAAGCTTGCAACACTGCAAAACAAATGTCAAATTTACGCAAGCAATTAATGTCCTGTAGTCGCAGTGGCTTAGTGTTAGTGTGTTGGACTACTAAGCAAGGGGTCTCAGGTTCGAATCCCGCATAAACCCAAATTCCAACTTATGGTTTTTTCCACTGCGCTACCTCTCGCGAACGTCTGACAAACATCGGAGAGTATAAATGTCTTGAAAGACCTTCTCAATTAGCCGTTTGGAATCGGCATAAAATTGTAGATCCCTTCCATTCGTTCCAAAAAGAAAAACACACAAAACGAAAGGTTGTGAGAAGCTAGGCCTAGGGTCCCTCCGGACATGTTGCGCCAACTATTTATTTTTTATTTAATTAATATCCCGGACAATAAACGTGTGCGAAAAGAGAGTGGAGAATTGTACCAAGTAATCTACTACAATTACCAACTTTTCCGCCATCATTTCGCAGTGGATGCGTACTGCAAATCGAATAGAAACTTTAGTTTTCGTTCTGGGATTTTTCGTTCCGGAACAGCTGCGTATATAGGCTTTAGTATTTAAAAAGCATCAAACAAATAACGTCTATTTCTACTCTGAATGCTTTCATCCATCCCAACAGGGATTTGACTGTTGATTTCCTGCTGGATTTGCATTTGATAGCGAAAGTGACAGCAAACAAGGAGCAATAACAAATTCGAATATTGCTTATTATTAATATCTCAAAATAAATCCTTAGTACTTTGCTATGGAAAGCCACAGTGATGATAGCGAGCTTATACTTAAACTACAAAGTCCTTTCCCCATATGCAGGATTTGTTTCAATGACACTATGGAGTACATCGATTTGGAAATGTCGCTTTCCCCGAGTGGCGACGGCGAAGTTACATATTTTGATGGCTACAAAGAATTCACACATTCTTCAATTATATTCGATCAAAATATGCCTTCCGTGTTGTGCACTCTCTGTGCTGAAGATCTTCTTAAAGCGTATCTGTTTTCAAAACGTGTAAAGGATTCTGAGACTATTTTAAAGCGGATAAAAGACCAAATCTGTATAGAAGTAGGTTGTCGGAATAGTATTCTGTATTCAAAAATAATTATTTTTACTGTTTTGTTTAATTGTAGAGTTCGGCCATTGATATTATCGAAAGTTCGAAGAAATCTGCCGAAATCCAGGAAGAACAAGGAACTATTCAGGCTGGACCTAATTCGGCTAACATAATCAAATCGCAACTGCCTGCTGATGTTGTTGTTGAAAATGTTTCAGACAGTGAAGCGGAACTTGATAATAACTCAATAGATCCAGACACTTGCTTGCAGTGTCAGGATTGTGGAAAGATTTGCTCGTCGCGAGAGTCCTTTAAAAAGCATTGTCTACCACACCAGCTTGCAAGAAGCAAAACAAAAACGAGAAAACCCATCAAATGCAAACAATGCAACAAAACATTTAAGTTCTATGTCGATTTGGAAAAGCATTTACTCTTACATGGAATGGCGAAAATTCAGGTAGCTAAAGCTGGGAAAATGGTTTACAAGTGCAACACGTGCGAAAAGTCTTATTATTCTGCCGTTGCATTCATTGATCACATGCACATCCACAATGGTGAGTGAGTTAGTTACAATCTCTGTATACGATTTGCATTATAGTTCTCGTCTTCATAGGAACAAAACCATATAAGTGTAGCCTATGTGGCGTATGTCGTCACACCCGGTCAAAGCTCAAGTCCCACAAATACCATACTCATGGGAAAGGGTTAGAACTCCGACTTGCAATCAAAGACGAGAAAATGAAATTCATGGAAACGGAGCCTTTGCGTTTCAAAAGCAAATGTCGCTACTGTGGGAAGCTGGTTGTTAATGAAGTAATCAAGCGACACGAGAAGATGCATGAGAATCCCGAGAAGCGCTTTCAATGTTCCGTTTGCTGTTAGTACCATTACACCACACCTTTTGTCATTATGAACTTCTTTTCCACATTCGTTGCAGCGAAAACATTTTACACAGAGCAAAATTTAAAATTTCATGCCGACACACATCTGGAAGTTCGCAAGCCATTCAAGTGCACAATATGTGGTCAGGAGATACTGCGACAGTACTCGCTCAAACTACATATGCAGCGCCATGCCAGTGAAGAAAAAAAGTTCAAATGTGATATATGCGGTACGGTATTATCAGCCAAAGGATCACTAGCCGAGCATAGGCAGAAGCACTTTGCTAACAGCAAATACAAGTGTGACGATTGCGATAAGACGTTTATCAGAAAATCACGACTGGTGTACCATATGCGTAGTCATACTGGGGAAAATCCATTTCAATGCAAACAGTGTGACAAGAGCTATAAGATGGCAGCTCGCCTCAAGAGCCACATCAGGGTAGCACATGCAAATAAAACCTATGACTGCGATCAGTGTGATTCAAAATTCAGGTCATATGGCGGCTTTGTAAACCATAAGTTTGTGCACATTGGATACCCATTCAAATGCCCACTGTGCGATAAAGGAACAGTCAATCGGGAAAGGTAGATAGTTCCAGCTTTATTACATCCACTGATTGACTTTCATTTGTTTGCAGGTTAAAAAAACACTTGATGCAGGTACATAAGGGGTGCATGACATTGGAGAGATTTGATGAATTCTATCCCAAAAAAACAGAAACGAGAAAAGTGAGGGTTGTTACTCCAAAAGCAGATAATGAGGAGTATGAGGTAATAGTTGGAAGTATAAACGGAGCTAAATAAAGATGAATATTACAAGCATTGCGTTTGAGTTTATCAACTTAAGTTTACGTTTCGGTAGGCAAGGAATTCGAAACAATATATGGAACAAGATATACAGTTTGATGAGTAACTATTTATCCAAAGGACATGGCCATAGTGATAGTGGTATGTGAAATATTTTTCAAGGAGTATTCTTGTTAGTTGTACGCATTCGGCTATTGCAGTCTTCTATCGACAGCGAGAGTTTGTTTAATACACATTTGCAGTTACGCCTTATTTGTATACATATACACGAGTCAAATTAAAATAATTAGGTGTAAGCATTTCAAGGTCATCCACTTCCCGGTTGCATAATAACATCCCTTCTTTTGGTAAACAAATCTTTTTTTTAACAAATTTTATTATTTTTTCCACATTCAAAAAAAATATGTTAATAAGTTTCTAGCGCAAGCGAAATAATGCTTCAAGCGATTTCAAACATTATTGCGATTCTTAAGACTAATGCTATTCCATTAGTTTGTCTTTGGACTGTACATTTGCGCTCTAGATATTGAAACCCATGTCTCGCATGCATTTCTTGTGTGCCTCAATCAATGCTCCGCAATTTTCTTCACCACGTTCCACAATGCTTATAAGAAAAATTGTAAATATAAATTCAAGGCTATATGATGCAAGAAACGAGTGTTTGTGTTACCACTGATCGCGTACACGTTTGGTGTCTGGACATGCGCAACATGCCTTGCACTTCGGTTTCTCCGGTGGGATTCCAGTAACTGTAGTAGCGGCAGCTTGAGCGGCTTCTTTTACAGGTGCGTTTCCCATTATTTTATCTAGAACATTTCATAATAGATTGAGTTATTGAATGTGTATGACACACAACAGTTGTTGTCAACTAGGTTCTTGGAAAAGAATTTTATATTCAATATCTTGTTACCTTTTCTGAAGTGTTTCTTTTATTCAAAAAAATTGTTTTGCGTTCGATTTCTTAAAATCAAATGTAATTTGTGATCTCGAGACTTCTGAAAAAAGTTACTTTGAGATTTTTAATTGACATTTCAAAATGTCACAATTTAGGTGCTGCCAAGACGAAGTTTAAGTGAGTGCAGTCAGTAGCTAATATCTTTTCAATGGAGAAGTAGAAGGTCTGCATGGGCTGCATTTTTATACCAAATTATTTATTCGGGGCTGAATGTTGTCAAACAAAACAAAACACGTACCTAGTTGACTGTGTTTATTTTAAAAATGTCCATTTGTACAACAAAATATGGACATTTTTTTTCTTTTATACATATTCAAAGAAGAAGATGATTTTATTCTAAAAATATGTGTAAAAAATCGGGTATGTGAACTGGAGCCGGCGAATACTATTCATACTAATTGTTCCGAACGACGTGGGAATAGCAACATCCATAAGAAAAAGCATTCATTAAATTTCAATTTCTTATATCGTTTTATCGTTTTCCATTGGTACCAAAAATCAATTTTTTTTTTTTTGATCTAAATCACTTTTCATGTTCCGTTGGGCAGAAAAATCAATTTTTGTTTTTCGATTAGGGTCACTTTTTGCAGATCTCGATATTTTTTTCAGATCTACACCATACCAATTGCTGCTAAATAGAGATCTGGAGATCTGAAAGAGATTTCTGGTGGTCCCAATTGAAAACGACATTATTGTTTCATTCAGAACCAACTGTCAAAAACGTACCTAACGTGGCAGCGTATGTCTGTTTATTTGCTGTAACTAGACTTTAACATTTTGCAATGGCTCTGTATGCAGTGGCTCTTGTATGAACGCCTGACGTTATAAAATAACTGGGTTTTTGTTATACTGTCCAATTTGATATACCTGCTTGTCCCACAAACTAAAGCCCATATCGGCCCTTAGATTAAGTTAGATTTGATACCAAGTTATTATGTACGGTAATTATCCTTAGCCAAGTTCAATGTGAAACTATCAATGAAGTTGTTAGCTGTTGAAAAGTATGTCAATAACAAAATAATGCCAATAACGCTTTAGTACGTAATATTTTATTGATTATTAAAATATCATAAACTTTGTAGAATATATTTAAAAGAAAAAAAAAAAAGAAAGAAAAATAACTGAGCCAGTCAACGACTTTATGCCGCCTGCACCAACTGCTTCTGGGAGGAGCTAATTTTATCGCCTAAACTGAGAGCCATACCCTAAGAAAAAAAAAGAATTTAAAATCGAGCCCCTTTCAAGATGGTCTTACGCTTACCTGACTCTTTGCTCGAATCCGAATGTGTCCTGTTACTTTCGAATCTGCATCATCAAGGGGTTTTTCAATACTCAAATTGGCAAGAGCGCTTTCTCCAAAGATAGACCTTTAAGTTTAAAAAAGCATCAATTAGTAAACAGCACAGAACCACAACGTAGAACTACCTACTTTGCATACATATTCGCCGCCATAAAACCACACTGCCCTGATAGAGCCTTTTCCGGTGTCAAACATTTCATGTTGGTGCTCTTTAGCAGGTGTTTCAAATACTCATGCAAGTCTGTAAAAGTAGTGTTTACGGTCACCTGTAAGATAAACCTGATTGAGTATTAAACTCCCAAAACAATGGTAGGCTATCCCACCTTGTTTTCCCATTCAAAGTCCTGCCACATCTGGCGGAATTCGGTATCTGTGCAAGAAGCTGGAATGATGTAGTCCATGATGTCAATATGAATTGTATTCAAGACCACAACGTTTGTGTTGATTGACGTGTCGTAAACTACATGAAACAATGCATTACGCTTTTGATATATAACCTGCGCTGATATCCCTTACCGATATTCCCGAAAATAATTCCATTTTCTGTAGATGACACCTTAACGTTGGCCTTAATGTTGCAAAAATCGTGTGGAGCCAGTACTACGGGATGTGGTCGTTCGACAAGTTTCAAATCACCCAAAGTGGCCAGTTCTAGAGTGCAATTCTGGAGTGTGTCATCTGCAAAATGAAAACCACGTTATTCTATGCACAATGCGTACCCACAGCAGACTCCTACTTGTTTGGTTTACAATCAAAACATCCAGTACAATGTCGTACTGATTGACGTTGACGTACGCTTCGGCGTAAACAGGATCTGAGAAGCCAGTCAGCTGAGTGACCTTGTTTAACTTGTTGTTGGGCGATGTAATGTCACTCAAATTGGTGACTTTTGTGCCGGCCAAAGCCTGATTGAGACTCGATTCGAATACATTCTCACCCAACTGGTTATCACGACCATTGGATAGCTGAGCGAACACGACCGGATCATCGGGCTGCACTTTGGCTGCTGCCTTTTGCTTTTCCTTAACAAAGCGTTGATCTTCC
The DNA here is from genome assembly GCA_946477585.1 of Cheilosia urbana. Lineage (NCBI taxonomy): Eukaryota > Metazoa > Arthropoda > Insecta > Diptera > Syrphidae > Cheilosia > Cheilosia urbana. The sequence continues at coordinate 6,804,913 of OX297854.1, read as the reverse complement.
TGCAAATACAACCAGCTTATAGAAAAGGGGAAAGCAAATGGGGGAAGATGTAACAGGCTTACCTCATGCTGTGCATCCAACATCTTTCCTAATGCTTCCCGACAATAGATCTGGAAGACTTCCACAGTCTCCGGTGTCCGCTCACTTAGTGTTTTCAAGCAAATGAAGATTCTGTCTGTATCATCGTTGGTAATGGCTTTGGTGGGGAATCCAGACTTTCCCAAATGCAGAATCGAGCTCATCATAAGCATTACTTGGGTACAGAGACGATTCTGTTGTACCTAAAAAAAAAAAAAAAAACAGACTGCATCAGTGGACACTCACACATAGTCAGTGGAGTGTGTTTTACCTTGTCTCCTTCAAGTTCGGCGAAGCGCAATGCCAACTTCGTCAAGGTGGCCGACAACGATGCTCCAATAAAAAAGTCTCCGTCCATGAGATACTGACGCAGTGGTGGGCGTTTTTCCTTTTTGACAATACTATCGTGGAGACAAAACGAAAATTATTTTATTTAACGATTGGGACAGAGTTAAGACTTACGGAGCCAAGCTGAATGCACTCTGAGTGGCGTAGGTGCCATCAGAAGTCACTTTGTTATTAGGAGTCTCTTTCTGAGCGTCTGCTGCTGGTTTCTCATCTTCGGTCTGGTCGCCGGTCAAACGTTTCTGCTCGGCCTCAACCATCGGAATTTCGCCCAATGTCTGAGTGATTACATCGATAACTTCTTGTATCTGAGTCTTTGAGTCGACATACTCTCCTAAAATCCAAACTGCGGCACGGTGAATTTTCGACGACTTAATTTGAGGGAACGCCTCAATCAGTTTCTCAATGATTAGAGCCCGTAGAGATGGGAACTTCTGGATGGCTTCACGAATAAAGATAAGTACATCGGCGGCTGCTAATTCATTGGTGTCGGACAAGAATTCAACCAGAACTGGGATGACATTCGCAGCAACATCGGGGAATTTAATGGAACAACTGTGCAATGTGCGCACCAGTAGCTGTCTGTACTTCCCGGTGTCCTCGTGTTCAACATTATGTGTCTTTGAGACTTCCTTTTTCAGCACCAAGACCATTTCTCCAATATTTTTGGATGAGACCAAATCCATTGCCAAGCCAAGTGTTTTGCGGCGGACTTCAATGTCTGGAGCGGCTAGAACTCTTAAAATATCCATCACCAAATCCTGCATGACTTTCTCCATATTCTCGTGTTCTTTCATGGCAATTAGACGGTCCAGGACGATAAGCTTTACATTGTTGTCGCTTTCCTTGACAATCAATTCGATGTAGCAACCAGCTGCGGCTTTAATCGCTGTCGGAGCCGAAGAAAGAGTTATAAGAGTCCCAGCTGCCTCGTAGCGCACGGCGTTTGACGAAGAATTCAACATATTATAAATGCATCGGATGAATCGCGATCTTTCAGCTGGATTTGCGTGGCAAACTTTGTAGATCAGCTCCACAATAACTAATTGCAAGATGTCTCCAAAATTGTTGACCTGATCGATGCAAGAGGCCAGGTAGTTCAATGCTCGCTCCTGATCGGCATGCAGCAGCATGAGGAATGCATTTCTTTTGCATGGCATATCCTGTTGAGTGTCCAAGAAGTTTGCAACTAACTCGGGCCCATCCGGCACCAACCAATCGAAGTTCTTGTAGATGGTGAATATTGCCAACACAGCGTTGCGCCGTACATATGAATGGCGGTGATCGAGGCAGGCTCGAATTGCTGGCATGAGTGGTTCCAGCAACTCGGGTTCCTTAAGTTTGCACAGGAAGCGTAAAGTTGATCCACGGAGGAACTCGTTGGGATGTTGCAGATCCTAATCAAATCAAGGACAAAAGTGTTAATTTAAGCAACAGCATGTGTGTTAGAATTGGATAATGATGTATTTAATAAAGTAACTCAAATGTCTTGTTTTTAAGGAATTTAATAAGGCCCTATGGGCAGGAGTTTGAAAAGAAAATACTATATGCCGTCTAAGCGCCCAATAACGAGACAAAACAGGTATATGGATAAGAATTTCAGTATGTCTTTTTTATCAGAAGTCGATAAGACATATACTACACCCACCGCCCTCTGAAACTAACCTTCCTATAAGCATCACACACAAGTATCATTTCTTGTAGCAGCTTTCCATCGGACGAGGTTTTTGGTACTATCTCCCAGAAAATGAGTAGTAATTTCTTAATCGTGTGATTCTGCAGAGGCAGTACAAATCGAATAATTGTCATTAAAAGTCCTGAAAGGCGCTCTCCATTCAACAGTAACTGTATAACTTTTTTGAGAGTTTCGATTTTTACATTCACATCGCCCTTTTCCAAATCTTGTTTCAATTGCATTTCGTTGAAAGGCTCCATGTCGGCCGAATTGATGATTGTGTAGCAAGGACCTTCGGCGAGTGCCATTTTGAAGGTTTTTCTTACTGTAAAAGGATTAAATTATAAACTCAAAGAGAAACACGGGATTTATTGTGAAATTCGTTCTTTAAAATTCGAAAAAATTGCGGAGGACACAGAGAAAAAACAAGTGATGTTTAGCCGATTGACGTGTCAGATTTTTCATATGTCAATATGTGAAAACATGTGCTTTACGCGGCATCTTGTGGTGAGAACGTGTACATTTGAAATTGAGGTTTATATTTATTATACCAATTTGTGTTCTAAAAGTTTTTATATAAGGGGGATGTTCACTAAAAAAATGTATAAACAATTCGGCAAAAAAAAAAAATAAAAAAAAATCATTTAATAAATGCAATTATCCCCACTGAGTACATGAAATAAAATAACAGTTACTGTTCTTCTATTCAATTAATGTCATTTTTCATTGAGTAAAAGGAAGCGTCTGGGAGAGTCGGGAATCGAAAAAATCACTTCTGCAATCTGCAGCCGTTCCATTGGCACCAAAAATACTCTTCTGGTGATTCTGAGAAGAGAATTTCTCGATTTGAGGTCAGAATCCACTCAAGAAGCACTCACACAAGTGTAATTTCTGTATTTTATACAAGTCAGGTGACAGCAGCCGTAGATTTTTTTTTGCATTTCACCAGTACTTTTGTGGATTCAATCAGAAGCTTGTTCCATTGGATTACAACATAAGTTGGTTTTTGACACAAATAAACATTTATTAGGTCTAATAGAAAACGTCACAGCCCAAATGACACACACTTTCGTCGAAACACAGTTTGAGATCCACTGATGCATCGACAGTGGAATTCTAAAACGAACAAATCTGTCCATCAATCTGTTTGGCATTTGTCAGTGTTGTCTCTTCGCTCTTTAAAGGGGAGTACAATTTCACTAAACCACCACACAAAAAACGAAGAAAAAAGGTCTTTAACCTGAAAGAACTTGGGGCATTTCCTCTTTTCTTTAGTCCTTTCTTTAAATTGTAAGGAAAAAAAAATGTTCTAGTGATGTACTGAAGTCTATCATACCCGAAAATCAACACGTTCAATATACAAACCTTATCTTCATTCGCTGCGGAACAATGGCATCCTCCCAACAACCGCATAGCTCAAATGAAAACGATGCCATCAGCATGGAATATCGCCTTCAACAAATGCACATCGGGGACGAAAGTAAAGGCAAGGATTACCACCGACAGCCGGGTGCTATCGAGACCTTCATTCGTGACACGCACTTGGGTGCGGCAACAACAAAGCCTCTGCCGACTGAATCTTACAAAATATACGAAAGGAATAACATCATAGCTGCATCAAAATACGCCACCCCCAAACCAATAGAACAGTTAGTTTTGAACAATGAAAACATGTATGAACTTAAACAGCAACACTCGCCGGTGTATGAAAACTTGGACTTTTATTCGGGGGCACAGTTCGATTCAAATAACACTCGAGCTCAACCACAGTCGCCTCAGAGCACTTACGGTAGCAATACTAACAACAATCGTGTTCAATATCTGCCAATGCAGGGAGCAATTAACTCTAGATATGCTCACACACCCGTTCCGGAAGTCGATCCTACTCCGATTTATGAAAATGTTATACCTCATTCTGGTAAGAGCATTGTTGTAAAAGTGCTATAAGTAATCGTTCTTGTAATATCTTCTTGTTATTTTGCGCTCCCCTTTCAGGCCAAAGAGCCCAACCACAGGCTTCTCCTGCCACTGCAACAATTTACCAACTGGTTGAAATGCAGCAGCAACATTCGCCACACCACTCTTTAGAGTCGCCTAATTCCATTGTCAGTCACGCTGATGGTGCAGCTCAATTAGCCGGCCCAAGGCATCGTCGCAGCACCTCCAATACATCACTCAAAACAAACGTGGTTGCCGCAGCCGTAAGCGCATCACCAAACCAACGCTATCGAAACCTATCATTGCCAAGCCATTTGATGTCGCCAAACAGTGCGACAACCAGCAAAGTTCCCGACTATCAGACACAAAATCTGAAAATGAATCAAATTCCTCAGGTAAGACTAGACTTGTCAGAAATAACGATTATCAATAAACATTTTGACGCGCCCTATTGCAGTCACCAATGCATCACATTCCAAATAGATTATCATCGCCGAAACCATCCGCCATGGCACCAAGCCAAATGGGAATCAATATCTCGCTAAATCCCAACTACATTGAGGATATTAATAGTTCCGATTACGTTTGCATGACTGCTAATCTAAATAGAAAGCCCCTCCCACCGGCCCCGCAAATAGAGAAGCTCAGCCAACCTAAGGATATTATACAACAACACCATCATCACAATCAGCAACAGCAACAACAACAGCAGATGGCGATGGGATTGGAAAGAGCAAACAGTGCCGGAATGAGGTCACCTTCATTACCAACAGCAATATCGCCCACACCTTCGCAAGGGAGCACCGGTACGTGAATCAATTAATAATGAGAAACTATTTTCATGTTTTGTCTATATTTTCCTTGAAGGACTCTCGAAAAACCTTTTGCCCTACAGTGTGACACCTCCTCGCCCTGCTGGCCCAACTGAAGCCCAGCGAAAAATTGAAGAACTAACACGTCAACTAGAGGAAGAAATCGAGCTGAGTGAAGAACATGGCGAATATTTTGGTAAGTTGGAAATAGGAAGGACAAAAACTATATAAAAAAAAACACACAAATCCGAAGGTGAATGGATTTATGTGGCGTGGGTTAATGTTAACGAGTATTTCGCATGCAAAACTTGCATAAAGTTTAAATTCACTGTTTCAGTGAACTTTTTAAATAAATTTACTTCATACGTTGACGGCATTTGTTCTTGTTGATCCGTCCAGTTATTGTTGCAAATACATAAGAAGGGCATAAGTGTATCGTAGTCTGTAACACGAATGCGAAAGAATGACATCCCCAGACAACAGTCTGGACGGATAGAGTCCTTCGTTTTTACCAGATGGCGATGGAGAACATGCGCATCTATACGCATTACACGATCGCGTTGTGCCCCCATTTGTGAGTCATCAATTGCTGGTGGATTGCAGATCGATCATAACCTCAGATGACACACATTTCGTATATTTAGTCAGGTCTTTGTTTCAGACCTGTGCCACGCAGGCGGTGGCATTTTTTTTACATGCATTGTTCGTATCAAACCTTCAAATCATTGGTTTCAGGAATTTGTCATACATGTGGTGACAAAGTCAAAGGTGCTGGACAAGCCTGCCAAGCGATGGGCAATTTATATCACACAAATTGTTTCATTTGTTGTTCTTGTGGACGTGCATTGCGCGGAAAAGCATTCTACAACGTGCACGGCAGAGTTTATTGTGAGGAAGATTACATGGTAAAGTTGAAAAATCCCCAAAGACGATTGAATGATTAAAGTGTCAAATGTACCTTTGTTTTTGCAGTATTCAGGATTCCAACAAACTGCTGAAAAATGTGCAATATGCGGACATCTTATAATGGAAATGGTATTTGCTTGGCAGTTGGCCATTTACACATATCTCTAGCGTTTGATTCTTTTTTGCAGATTCTTCAAGCCATGGGTAAATCCTATCATCCCGGGTGTTTCCGGTGTTGCATATGCAACGAGTGCTTAGATGGTGTGCCGTTCACTGTCGATGTAGATCACAAGATCTATTGTGTTAACGATTACCACCGGATGTTTGCTCCAAAGTGCGCTAGCTGCGGAAAGGGTAAGACTGTCATTGTACAGCTCAACTTTGTCGATCGCATATTGATTTGATTGATTGTAGGTATCACGCCAGTTGAAGGTACGGACGAAACAGTTCGTGTTGTTTCAATGGACAAGGACTTTCACGTGGACTGCTATATATGCGAAGAATGTGGAATGCAATTGACAGATGAACCGGATAAGCGTTGTTATCCGCTGGACGGACGATTACTCTGCCGAGCGTGTCACCTTCAAAGGTTGGCCTTACAAGCATCCCCACATTCTAGGCACACAGAACCAGTGTGCGCATCGTATCAATATATGGGCTAAAAAGGTTATGTGAAAAGGACGAACAAATCGTTTCCGAATAGTTATAATATGTGTACTTATATTCGAGAAGGAAGAATGTTTGCCAATTTTATGCAAACGGTTGAAGGTTCGGTTCGAGGCGTGTATTTATTTCATATTATTTAGCTAATTCATTTCTAAGTGTGAACGGGGGATAAGTTCTTCGACCGGGGGCGGAAATATACGCCTTCATTTGTATATGGAGAGATGATATTGCAGTTCTCTTCTATTTCTGAAAAACATGTGTAGGGCGTGTTTGATAATTTTTGACAAAAGACAGATTTAAGACTCACAACACGCGCAAATAAGACATTTTTGTTTTCTGCTAATATATGCACATAGTTTTATATATAAATATATATCGCCGTTGATACATTTACACATGCAGAAATGGGATACGTTTTTTACCAGCAATTTTATGATATTTCACTTTATATGTAGCCAAAATTATTTTGGTGTTTAAACAAGCATTTCGTATTTCTTTGGGTGAACATTAGTATTAAGCAGCTAAAATAGGACGTTCCATTCACCCAATGTATACAATAAAATATACAAACTTAAATATATAAAAACATGTGTTTACGTCTTTGCTTCTTTTACTTGAAACCCATTATTCATAAGGAGGTCGAGGGGATCGTAGTGGCGTATGTTCAACTCCCAGATGGAAACAGCAATAATCAATGGTCGAATCGTAAATTCCGTGAACGAGCTATACGTTCACGGAATTAAGTTGATTTTACATGTGAAACAAAAACAAATTCCGACACGTAATGCTCGTTCACGGATGACGCGATTCGACCCCAGAATACTATGGAGGAGACTCTCCAATACACGAAAAAGGGACTGGTTTGGTGTACAAAAGGTCGGTGTGAAATTTGAAGCCTAAGTGCACCAGGATTTGGAATCTACATTCCTTTTTGGTTTCTTAAGTGTTTAACTTCAAGAACTATTCTGTCGAAAGATCTCACCCAGATAAATTATGTTGCTCGGATCGAACATTTTCTGTGGGCCTCTATTGTTGTTGTCGATTATCAACTGAAGAACAACTTACATCGATTGAGGATTTTTGATTTAATTATTGCAAGTTTCAAAAACAAAAACGACATTGGATGCCCTCCTGGGAAATAGCCGCTTACTTATTTAAAAGTTTATAAAATAACTTTCAATGGGTACCTGTATTTTTTTTTTTCAACATTCATTTATCGAATTAAAGGGGGAGACTATAAACTTATTTTGTTTTACTTATTAATTAATTGAATTCATTTTTTAGTGTGAATGCTATTTCAATACTTTGTAAAATTTTGTAAAGGAAACAGACCTGTTAAGTAACAATAATGTCGTATTCAATTGGGCGCTCTCAGAGCAGTTTTTATGTTCGTTTGGTACAAAAAAAGCAATATTTTTCAGATTTCAGAGCACTTTTGCGAATCTAGATATTTTCTCATGTGGTATTCGTTTGGGCTTCTTCAGATTCGCTCTCAGATTTCAGATTTCGTGTGGCTATCGAACATAAAAACGTCACTTGCTCTTTTTTATGATAATATTCGTGCGATTTTCCATTCACTGGTTAAATTTTAATTTAAAACATTCGAAATTTGTGTCCCGATTGATTTTTAAATATTTAAACATAAATAATTTACAAAAATAGATTCACCCGATGCAATGCCTTTCTTTGCTTCAGAACAAATTCACGAAAACCTAAAAGCCCTCCACCAGTTGTCAAACTCAAACGCACTTGTGTTGGTAAATCTGAGAAAATATCTAGATTCCCAAAAGTGCTCTGAAATCTGAAAAAGATTGCTTTTTTTGTACCGAACGAACATAAAAACTGTTCTGAGAGCAAAAAAAGTGCTCTGAGAGCGCCCAATCGAATACCACATAAATATACGGTAACCCTAACCCGTGCATAAACTCACCAGTGACATTTTACTTGACATATTTCAACAATTACAGATTTGAGGGTTATCGTTAATATTTTCGCGGTAAACTGAATTGAGTTTTCGTGCCGTGTTTTGATTGTCGGATTTATATAGTTATATTTTAAATAAACTATTAAGATGGATTTTAGTACGCTCCTGCAGCAGGCGCAGCGCCTAACCAATGAAACACAAAACTCTGAAGAACTTCCAAGGGTCGAGAGAACGATGTCGCAAGTTCTCCAAGCGACACAGGAACTACATTCACGAGTTACACAAACTGGAGCTCAAGATATCCAAGCGTAAACATTTTATATTTTTAAGTTGTTCTAATTTAAGTAACTATTTGAAATCCAAAGGCATATTCTACTTGGTTCAAAAGGAATAGACTTACCGAAAATCTCTCAAAAACTTGAAACTCTAAGCACAAGGAAGACATTTGAACCACTTGATCCCATAGCCGATACGGATATACAAAGTTTTTTGAAAAACGAAAAGGAAAATGCAATCTTGTCGGTCATTGAAGAAGTGCACAAAAATGTGAGTTGATCATGGTATAGGTGTGGTAACATAAGTCTTCACAAATTGTTATTAATTTCAGTCGTACCAGTCAGCACAGAAGCAGAAATGGGAACATATTAAAGCCGACTGGCGTCAAGAAAAACTCAAGTTATTGAACGCCCTAATTGGGCCTTCGCAGAATTGGATAGATATACAAAAGATCCCCGAGCAGACAATTCTCAACGAGACATCTGGGAGTCGTTCTTGCCTGAATCACATTGTAAGTTATGACAATGATTTACATCCAAGTAGGTAGTAACCAAAATTATTTTGCGTGCAGGAAATGGCATATGCCCGCGAAGTTTCTGAATACAACGCACTCGTAAATAAAGGAGCCTTGCGTCCGAATCTGGTACAAAAGTTCGCCAAAGTGGCTGAGAACTTCGACGATCAGAAGATCTTCGAATTCTGGGAGATTATGAAATACATGGTAAATGTTACACCGGTCTCTAGGAGTCGCGACCCAATACAGAGCCGCTGCCAAATGCATCAATTCATCGATCAGGCGAAGAAATACCTTGAAAATAGATATAAACTCTATATGTCCACCATTATCAGTGGAAACCTTCGCGAAGCTCAACGCGGTGGTGTCCCCAGTATTTTCAACTTAGTCTCATCATTTGTAGGGCTCACATTAAATCAAGGAGCTTGTTTTGGTCTTCAAGATGTGACCATCGAAGGCAAACCTCTTTGGCCAATGGTTTACTACTGCCTTCGTTGTGGTGATCTTCAGTCAGCTTTGCGTTGTATGCACATGGGCGGGTAAGTATACCATTTATGTTTAAACAATTACAATTTTAACAGCTACAATTGTTTAAACATTTTTTTTTCCATAACAGAGCTGGCCACGAAGACTTTATTCAAGTTTTGGAAGACAAGATCAATAAGCCAGAGCAGAAAATAAACTCCAAACTCGAGGGTCAACTTAAGTTGCACTACTGCAATAAAATCAAGAACTCCACCGATCCTTTCAAAAAAGCTGTACGATCAACAAACGAGTTGTATATTTTTATTTTAAACATTTTTGTACCGTGTCTTGTAGGTTTACTGCATCATTGCGGGGTGTGATATTAACGAGCAGCACTTGGAAGTCGCAAAGACTACAGACGATTTCTTGTGGATTCAGCTTTCAATTCTTCGCACGGACTCTCCTGATAACTCTGAAATTCTCACCTATTCCGGGCTGCAAACGATGATTTTGGAGAAGTATGGCGAGAACCACTTCAATGCTGGGGAACAGCGTCATCTGTATTTCCAAGTGCTGGCTCTGACTGGACAATTCGAAGCTGCTATTGAATTTCTATCGCGCACGGAGAAGTATAGAACGCATGCTGTACATATTGCACTTGCTCTGAATGAACTGTTTCTGTTGGGTGGGCCACGAAACGTCCAGGAACCCTTGCGTAAGCATAATTATCTCCACTCTTACCAAACAACATAATCAAACGCATACCTTAATTAGTGTCTGTGGACATTGAGGACCCTGTTCCAATGCGGCGATTAAACATCGCTCGCCTAGTCATGTTGTACGTGAAAAAGTTCGAAATCACTGACCCCGCTGAGGCACTGCAGTACTTCTTCTTCCTAAGAAATCTCAAGGACCCAGAGGGTCGCAATCTGTTCCTCGTGTGCGTGAGTGACCTTGCTATTGAATGTCGGAACTACGATTTGATATTCGGTAAAATGCAATTGAATGGCATTCCTATTGGGTAAGTAACTTCTTGAAGCGCCATCGAAACAAAAGCTGAATGTTTGTTTTCCCATCGCAGTGGACTGTTCCAACAATTCGATTGCGTTGAATTCGATTCCCGAACAGCTGCTGGCATGGTTGCCGAAGACTTGGTTAAGAAAGGAATGTTTGAGGATGCCATTAAGATGTTCGATATCGCTGGGGTGAGTACACATTACGCATCAATGCAATGTAATACTAATATACCTTCTCAGATGCAAGGACAAGCTCTGCGTTATACCTCAATACTTCTGTCACAGGTGGTTCATCAAAGCTCAAAGAAGGGTTCTTTGCGCGAGCGCTTGCAGATCGTCTCATCTGATTTCAGAGAAAGACTGAGAGGTACGTAAGTGTTGTAAGCGCTTGTGTACAACCTAACATCTATTTTTTCCTGCAGGCAACAGAATCGAGTGCGAGCCACAAATATTTGCCACTTTCAATCTACTTAACGAGTTGGTACAGTTCTTTGACTTCTATCACGAGAAGAAATATCACCTCGCACTGGAAGTCCTGGCCAGTACAAATCTCGTGCCAATGTCTATGAATGATTTGGAGGATTCTATAAATAACTTTAAGCGCATTGGAGGCGAGATCTGTAAAGTTTATCCCGATATTCTTTTGGCAACAATGGACATTTTGTACAGCCAGTACAAGAGTGTGCGTGGCAAGGAAGGTAGTGGCTTTATCGACAGTGGCAGAGATAGAGTAAGTCCCCAAACAATGATATAGCTCAATTGTATAATTATTGTGTTTTTGTTTTTTAGCAACTGGCCCATTTAAGAGAAAAAGCTAAAGCGCTGACAAACATGGCAGCCACAGTTCCATATCGAATGCCCGGCGATACAAATAATCGTCTTGTGCAAACGGAAATTTTAATGCATTAAGAATTGTTTTTTTTTTGTACTTTATTTGCTTTTGTAATAAATTTATTATGTGAGACAGCATCGTATTGCAGTCGCTATAAATACATTATTTTCGTTAGTAACTGCTTGCGACTGAACTGTTTGGCACATGGAGAATCATCAAGGCGAAAAAGAAAACAAACTGATTATGGGTATAGTATTTAACTGTAATTTTATTTGCACTTAATATTAAATTAGAAACTACTATAAAAACTCGTCCATCCGATAGCGTTTATGTTCTTTGAAGTGTTGAGGATTCGCTTCTTCCAGACGTTTTTCTACACATTTCAAAAACTCCCCCAACAACTTGGCTTCATTTCGAATATTCTTCTTCTCCCGTTCATTGTAAGGTTTTAGCAGGTCATTTGGTGTAATCTTTGACGACTTATCTCTCTTTTTGATCACTTTTAAGTTGTCTTTAATGAATTTCGCCTTGTTAAAATAAATTTCCTCACGAAGACTTTCAACCTCTTTTTCTACCGACTCCTTAATGTTTAGCTTCACCAATTCATTCCGGTTGACGGAAGTTTTCGGAACAGACGAGTTTGAAATTTCTACACACTCATCCGAGTCCGAGGAGTGTGAGTCCGCTATTCGGTCGGGTCCATTAGGATAGATAACGTCTTCCAGGGGTGGTTCCTGATTTTCGTCGTCAGCATTGTTGGGGGTTGTTTGGAAGTCTGTAATGTGAAAAACACCATTGACGTCGTAGAACTTGTAACCTAACATATCGAGGGCGATTTCGGTGAGAAGATACGACATCTGTAAGAGAAATTAATATTTCTGAGATAAAATTGTTGTTTAAATTTATTTTTCTCATAACTTTCGCCCGTACCGTGAGAGCTTTGAAAATGTTTACTTTTGAGATACCTACAGCACAATAAATTGTCAAAAATTAAGAAAAGGTCGCGTTCCATTCGCATAACTTGATACCTAGCGAAAACTAAGGATATTGGAATACAGAGATAGATAACTTTCCAGTGGAAAGGCCGCTGCCTACAAACTGTTCTCTCGAAAAATTCATGAAGTCAGGAAATTTCGCTCATTTCTTTTGTAGGATAGGTATGTGACTTCATGAAGGGGACTTTAATGCAAGAATTCGGTACCTATTCTATAATGTGTGTGTATTCCATTATCTTTGACGTTATGTTCAAAGATAATGGAATACATAAATATATAACTTTCCATTGGAAAGCCGCCTGCTTACAAGCTATTTTCCAGAAAAAAACATGAAGTCACGCACATGTGCTCACTTCTTTTGTAGTATATGTGAATTAACGAATTGAACCTTAATGCAATAATTAAATATTTTCTAATGTCACCATTTTTTTTCGATTTAATCAAAGCCACCACACAAACCAAACAAATTCAATGAAACACAAAACAATTAAGCTCGTAAAAGTAATGTCGTTTTCCATTGGCCCAATCAAATACCACAATAGTGTGGATCTCAAAAAAGTCGAGTGGAATGTAATTGTTTTAACTATTTATTTGCTTAGATATTTGCTCAAAAACAAATTGTTATTAGCCAGCAGTCAATACAATGGGTGCTAATTATGAAATACACTTTACTTGCCATTCAGAAGCTGTTCATCCAAAAATAAAATTAGTTTGTGTCTTTAGGTAGTTACCTACATACTTGTGGTAGCATATCACTGCTGGTTAAACTCGCTTGAAAAAATCCATAGCCTCTGCAAATGCCACAATCGAGCAAGATAAGGATATCGATGAACACACAACGATATCGATATCATTTTGACAAACAGAAATTCATAATACAAGTTACAGAAACACTAGGGAACGCACTTCGATTAAAAATGACAAACGAAATCATCTAAAATTGTTTCTAATGATTATTCTTTCTTCAAATTTTCTCCTACCCATTCGGAATATTTAAGCTTATTGGATTGTTATTAAAAGTAATATAATGTGTACGGTTTTTATTTTATATGTTACTTAAATCAAACGATTACGCGTTTTTCTTGCATTTAATACAAATCGGGGAGGGGCAACGTTCCAGCTAGTTTTGTTGTTATTTTTGTGTCTTGTGTGAAAGCGCGTAGGTGAATATTTTCCGAAAATGAAAATAAATGAGAAAAATCTATGTCGATTTGCCACTACACCTCCGTATGACTTTGAGGGATTCCTCAATAAACGCGGCGAAGTAAATAAAGCATTTCAACGTCGGTATTTTGTGCTTAAAGGAAATTTGCTATTCTATTTTGAGAGGAAAGGCGATAAGGAGCCTCTTGGTCTCATTGTTGTGGAAGGATGTACTATTGGTGAGTAATGCCATAAGAATGCCAAAATTTTCGGCAGTCCATAACTATAAAATACGTATTTGTCTATTTGTAGAACTCTCCGAAGAAAGTGATCAATATTGCTTTCAAATGGTATTCAATGGGAATCGTACTTACATTTTGTGTGCCGATAATCAGGAGGTGATGGAAGCTTGGATGAAGATTCTTACATGTGCAGGGTATGAGTACAAAAAGCTGATGGTGGCCGAGCTACAGCGACAATTGGACGAAATCGAAGATAGCAAGAAAAGTAAGTTTATTCTATAATACCTCATTTATTAATTACTCCTCACTATGGCTATTTTAATTGTAGAATGGCTAGGCGAATCTATCCAAGCAACTACGCCAAAACCTCCTCCCCGGCGGCATAATCCATTCAACCGTCCTGCTCCTCCTCCCCCTCAGCCTAGTGTAGTGAATAACGGTCTTAGCAATGGGCTTTCAGGATTGTCTATTGGTCCTGCCACGGCATTGAGGACAGGTAAACATTAATGTAAATGTTGCTCTTCATTAATTTCCGTATTAGTTTAAGTATACATAAATCTACGAGTATGTTACATAAAAACTCAAAAAAAGTGATAAAAATTAGATAACAATGTAGGTACGTGTGTGTACAATGAGGTTCTCATGATTACATGATATGAAAATATTAATGACTGGGAAAATGACTGCGAGTTCTGTTGTCAAACATCTGTGTTGAACTTGTTCAATTTTGTAATGAAAGAAATGACGGCAACGGCTATTCAAATGAGCGCAATTATATCTAGTCACCAGCGACCACCTACTTGTTGAGAACATAGTTGCGGGGCATGTAACCGATGAACGGGTGAAGTGAAGTTTTATTTTATTGATACGATGAGTGTTCACTGAATTAAGTGCAACTATCAATGAATTTATTAGTGGTGCAGTTTAAATAAATCGACTCATGCACGACGTAGTGTCTATATGGTCTTAAGACTTGAATAAAATTGAATATCCGTGTCTGTCTCTTGGAGTTGATTAACAAATGGGTGTCCTGGTTGAGGTTCATTCACATTGTGGCATTTCTAGTTGTGTAATGGAAGTAGGTTTAGATCTTCAATGTTTAAGTAGCATCCTTGTAGATTTTGCGTTGTTATTACTGAGTAGGGCTGTTTTAGTTCACAGCGCAGTACTGATAATGTTGGACGTACACAGCTGCTCAAAAAAATAGGTTTGAATTGCTTTGTTATCAGTTGATTTGTTCATGTTGCTAAATAACAGTTATTTTGCCAACAAGACTTGCAACAATATAAATCATTAAGAAACGACTAGTACCGTTAGTATGACCCCAAGCTTTGTGCAGTTACTAAGTGTTCTGCGAAGTATTTTATTAATTTTCGTTGCAATACCCTTTTGTACGTTTTAAGAGTTGGGAATAAAAATAGATGTGCTTAATTAAACTGTTTAAATTTTGCGATTGTGATCAACTTTAAAGGTGAGTTTGTTTTTTAATCACTTTATCACAATTTTTGTATAAGTTTTCGGTTAAATCATAGTTTAAGATGAGTCGAAAAGTCCACTGCTCTGCGGAAAAAAAAAAAATAGTTCAGCGGTTTAGGGGTGGGGGTAAAACCTATAAATTTATAGCAGATGCCCTAGGCAGGTCACAGAACTTCATAACCAAGATCTTAAGCCATCATTGGTGATAGAAAATAGAGGAAGGCCGAAAAAACCACAGCTACTACTAACCGCTGCATATTCTTTTAGCGAAGTCAAATCCGTTTGTTTCGTCACGGACTATAGGCGCACAAATTGGGGATGGAATCAGTGCACGCACAATCCGCAGGAGACTACAGAACTTCAATCTCCCAGGAAGAGTCGCCTGAAAAGTTCCACTCCTAAGAGCTAAGAACATAAGGTCCTGAAAAGAATTTGCCTTAAGCCATAGAAGTTGGAACGGACCTAAAGGAGTGAAAAAATGGGGGAATATTCTGTGGAGTGACGAAACAAAAATAAATTTGTCTTCCTCGGATTGTGGGCGTAACGTCTTCGCTATACACTGAGGACCGTTAAACATGGTGGAGGAAATATAATGGTAAGGGACTGTTTTTCCTGGTATAGTGTTGGTCCTATATTTCGTGTCAATAACATCATGACAAAATATATGGGTATAGGGACATCTTGGAAAATGCCATGTTTCCATTTTCCGACGAAAATATGACCCTCCGATGGTATGATCCAAAACATACCGCCGGAATTGTGAAAGATTGGTTTCGGGATCAAAACATTTCTGTAGTTTCATAGCCAAGTCAAACTCCAGATTTCAATCCTATTGATAACTTGTGGGATGAACTGAAAAGAAAATTTAGGGGTCAGTTCTTCACAAATGGGAATCAACTGTGGGTAGCAGTGCGTGCAAAAGGAATGGTATTCCATTCCTCCCGTAACGTGCCAGAAATTTGGTAGGATCAATGCCACGTTCTTACTCAGATTATTAAGAGTAAGTTAAAAAAGAAAATAAAAAAATTTGGGAGCACACCTATTTTTTTGTCCACGCGAAAAACAGAACTCCAAAAGCTTTTGTTATTTTTTTTTCATTTAAATTATTTGAAAAATAAACAGATATCTATTTTCCATATTTCTTAAATATGTAATGGAAGTTTTATTAAAGAAATTGTAAAAACATGAAACAAATTGAAAAAATACATCTATTTGTTTGACCAGCTGTGTTTATTCTTAGAGGCTGAGTTAGTCAATTTTTTACCAGTGTTAAAATTTCCATTTTATCTATCATCTTTAAATCATTGATTTACATGGTTTACAACAACAGTTGGATCACGTATTATTGTTGTAAACCATGGAAATCGATGATCTATATAGATCATGTGGAGACCATAAAAAAAATATCTTTTGAGTACATTGAATGCATCGCGTTCAGTTGATTGAAAAATTCCTGTTCGGAAGATTTCACGCCGACCACTTTGCTGACGTTTAAAGCGAATGCACTTACTCAACAAAGCACCATCACCGCTTCATTCATTCACCTCTTATCAAAAAACACTCATTCTTTTTCAAATTGCATTCGCTGCTTTGCACATATTATGTATGTACATTCGTCAACAGATAACAATATTCGGTCTCCGCAGCTCATATTGCCTCTTTATGAGTATCTCAGATTACTTTAGTTTGTCATTTTTCGTTTTTATATTGAGGAAAATATCAGGCCAAGCAGCACACATACACTTTTCAGAATCATGCATCACTCTTACGCCCAGGAATGCCATTTATTTTCATAAATAGTCTACTACATATTCTTCGTGCTGAAGTTAGGTTAACAAGTGTATGTTTTAGAGCACACCGCTGTTTGTTTTTTTGTTTTGATTCGCACCGCTGCAATTAAAAACCCAACGGATTCAGTTAACAAAATGCTGGTCGAATCTAAGCTCGAGGCAATACTTACTGCCACTGGCATAGCCGCTGGCTTAATTTTTATTGTTCTTCTCTATTATTGTCTCTGTAGAGTCTACAGAAGGCCAAGACGAGGTATTTTCTACGATTCCATATCTCTTGCAGAATCATCTTCATCGGATTATGCGATCAGTGCGAGCGTAACGGCATCCGCATCCCCCAGGTACGGGAATCTACGAGAAACACCACGAACATCACCTACAGTGAGAAAAAGAAGTGCCAAAACAGTATTGAGTTCCAGCGTAATATTTAAGAAGCTGCACGAAGATCTGCGCAAGGAAGTACTAGCCGACTATGATGCATATCGAATGCAGAAGGAGCTCGCCAAAAAGCCATTAATTGACATTTAGTTTTGTTGTGTTGTGTTTATTCACATGTTCTATTCTCCTGTGCTATTAAATGTATAATTTTAGTCTGTAAATATTAAATTAAACGTCATTATATTTTTATATGTAGGTATATACATAAATATATAGATTTGCAATTGTTGAACTGTAAACAAATTGTGAAACGAGTCACATTTACAATTGAGCACCGATTAAGTGGATTGATTCACTAACACTGGCTACCATATTTAAATCGAATAAAGATTTCATTATTTAAATTGTGAGTTTTTGTATATATTTGTTATTTTATATATTATTTGTTCTCTACTGACATTGGTGTCTTATCGATGGGTGTTTGTATTTTGCAAGCTGGATGTTATCGGAGAAAGGGGCGGTCATTTGTTGTGTCGTGACGGTGATATTGAACGGGCGTTTCTTTTATTTGAGATGGCGAAGTAGTTAAGTAAGGTTATGGTAGGGTGTCCATATACCTCAAACGAAAAAAGAGGACATACTTTAGGATCACCAAACAATAATACCCCCCCCCCCCCCCCCCCCCTCCTACGGTCAAAATAAAACCCCAACTTTTTATAATTTTTTTTGAACATATTATAAATAGTTGACGGAACAGGTCCCAAGGCTAGGACTAGCTCCTCCCAACCATTCGTTTTTTGCGACTCTTTCATTTTTGGAACGAATGGAAAGGATCTACAATTTTATGCCGAGTCCAAATAGCCAATTCAGAACCTTTTTCATGACAGCTATACTCTCTGACGCTTGACAGAGCATACTGAAAAGTTTTAAAACGAGGAAATAGTTTTTAAATTGAAATTGATATATACATATAAACATATTTTAAAAAAGAGGACAGAACAAATAAAGAGGACAAAAAAAGAGCCAAGCGAAAAAAGAAAGTGTAAAATAGATCGCTGACAAAAAAGAGGACATGTTCTCTTTAAAAGAGATGTTCTGGAAACCCTAGGTTATGGTAGGTTCGTTGACGTCTTCCGCCAGCCTTGACTTGTCATTGTGATCTATCATGCCAAATCAACTAATATAAACAATACTACACGTCGATGTCGGTATTTTTGGATAATGTCGGATAATGATCCCTTGTTTTGTCTGTGTTAACTCAATATTCTTCTCAAGCCGAAGAGCAATGATGACATAACTCATAAAATAAGTAAATAGTTAACGCAACAGGCACTGGTATCTGGTACCCTTCTTAGGTTTATGTAGCTATCCGCAACCATCTGCTTTGTGACTTTTTTTTATTTTTGGGAAGAATGGAAGGGACCTCCAATTTTATGCCGAGTCCGAACAGCTAACTGATATTTGAAAAAATTTAGTAAAGCAAACAATTTCAATTTCGTTGAATAGAAGGAAACATTTATTTTAAGGATTCATAACTAAGTCAATTCAATCAATAATCAATGGCAAAAACTTCGAACATACCACACTTTAGGAAAGCAAAGCGGTTACCTGCTCATACCAATTCATCCCTGCATGACTGAGAGAGAATCCAACTACACTGAAATTCAGTCGGAACGCCTAAAGAAAAGCATTGTAGGAAAACGCATTTACAGTGCAGCCGCATCCGATGGTGTAGGTAAAGTTTTTGTTGTACTTTTTTTTTCTGTATTTGTACGATTTGCATATTTAGTGAGAGTGTCCCTACTCATTACGAAGTAGATGTAATATTTATTCCGTTTCAATCGATGTGGAATTCTTGGTCTCGCTTTGGAGTCAATCCTTGGCGGGATGAATGTAAGGCATCTATAATTGAATGCCTTTCCCGAACGGCTAAACTGAGAAGCTTGGTATATGCTGACCTACTCTTGGAAATTTCGCAGACGTTCACCAAAGGCGGGGCATTTGAAAAAAAAAAAGAGATTTGTATTTGTGCCGGTGAAGGATTTTTATTTTGTGCATGCGAAGGCAGTTATTTGTCCATAAATTTCACATTTCAATGGAACACAGCTATTGACCTCAAATAAAATAGCCTTCTTACATTACTTTGAAATTAGGGGTAAGACATACGACTCTTATGTATTCGAATTCAGCCTTAAGCTAGCTTTCTTCAATGCAATCCAATCGATACATTTTTGCCTAACAAAAGATCCGACTTGTAGCAATTAAGTTTGGTATATTTTCTCAAATCTAATGTGGTATTCGATGGGGCTTCGTCGATCTCAGATTTCAGATTTCGAACGGCTAACCGAACATAAAAATAAAAACAACTGGTTACCTACATTTTATATTAAAACATTCGAAACTTAACGGAGAAGGTACGGTTCGTTAGGGATGTCCAACCATACAACCTAAGAAACAACCAGGACTTCAGACTAGATCGTCACCGTACTGTTAGTGGACAAAATAGAGCCATGAACAAAGGAATAGCTATGTACAATATGCTGCCGAGCAATATAAAATATTCTGCAAATGTTTTTATTTTCAAACGATTAATGTTAACCTATGTAAAAGAAAATTTTTGGTATTATCTTTTTGTAATTATTTGTTAAATTTTGAATTATAAATCTCATGTTATAATATTCTTTTTAATGGCTCCGTGTGCCAAATAAACAAATCAAATCAAAAATCAAAATTTTCGTTCCGATTGATTTATAAATATTTTTACATAAATAATTTACAAAAGTAGCTTCTTTCGATGCAATACTGGGCATACTGGGCCTTACCAATAAACATTTTTAGCTTCGACTCTAAATTTTAACAGTTCACAGTGGCTATATTTTCCATACAAAATTCGCAATTGTGAGCTTCCTTAAATTTAAAGTCGAGACTAAAATTTGTTACTGGTACGGCGGAATGTCCATTTGGAATTTAAGGAAGACATACTGTCCACAAATCAAAACAAATAATGTATAATGTCCATGGAGATTATCCGTGGACTTCATGTCACCCCACCGTGCAAAGCACTGAATTTTAATTCATTAAATACGTAAAATTAAATTACATAGGTACTTACATTGCATGCCCAGTGTTGCCAGCACTGGCTCTTTATCGCTACTCGAACTTTTCACTGGATTTTTCAAATTGTCATTTGAGATTTATCGCTATTTAGGCTATTACTTTAAGGTTTGGCGATTTTTAGGCTCCTTAGGAATTTGTGTAGAATTTATACTACTATTGCGAACATACCCATTTCAAAGCTAAAACTTCCTAAACAGTTATTGGTGAATGCGCCAACTCCATTTTTATACAGTTTTTGAACAGATTTTCACATCTTAGCCGTTAAATCATCTCACAATTTATGCATGAATATGAAACGGAGAAGACACTGACCAAGTTTATGTAGATTGTAGATCCGCCTATATTTTTTGTAAGCATTGAAATATGGAAACAAGAAAAATCTCTCAATTACGAGTTAGTATTGTTTTTTTTTTTTAATTTGACATTGTCGTCCTTAAAAACAATTAAAAAAAATCATATATTTTTTCATATTTGAGTTTGGCTATTCTTGGCGCCAAGATTTTTCAAATTTGAATCCATACCTCATATAAAAACTGGCAGCACTGTTCAATTGCATACCCGCTTTTCTGCATGATCTGCATGAATTTGTTCGGTTCTTTTCTCGGCAAAAGCCCCATTGACTTCTCCCATTGCAATGAAACTCAATCATTTATATTTTGTATAGTTATATATTTCATTCAGTCCGGACTGCAGTACATATTACATTACATGCTAATTTTGATCCAAACAAAATTCGAAATCCTTCTCACATATCAATATCCATCTGATTGGCTGTTTCTGTTCTACTTCTACATACACATATAATATCTTCAATTTTAATTTTATTTCAATTCACTTTATCTCTGTCTTTTTATTTTTATTTATTAATTGAGTAATCTATTTTCTCGAGTTTTAAATATCTTTAAATTTATAACTAAAAGTATTAAAAGTAAATTTAAAGACACAGAACAGATTATAAAATTTAAATGATAAAAAGTCTATTGTATTGTTTATTTTTTTGTAGATCAATCTGATTGCGCGAAATAACTATATGCAACAAAGAATGAAACAAAATGAAAGTGCAAATTTTTTAAAGTACATACGTCATGTGTGTTTTTTTTTTTGTATCTCATTTAATATTTACAAAAGAAATTATAGTTTTGTTTAATAGATAAAGGATTTTTCTAAGTAAGCTATTTGTGGTGTGCCCTGAGGTGGCACTAGCAAATGTATCTGCGATTTTGTTTTCCCAAAAACAATACACTTCCGGGTTTGTTTTTCATTTATAATAGTTTTTAGTTTTGTGTTTTACGCAAAATAATATAATTATTTAATAAGGAATTCTATCGTTCAGACGCGTTCGAGACATTTAAAACTATCTAAACCTGTGGCAGCAAACTCTTGTTCATTCGTTTTTATTATATAAGTAAGTGAGTTGTCGCGGAACTTGTGAGTGGACCGTCGTGCATTTATTTCCTTCGATGGTAGTGCTGTTTGCATGCATCTGCCCGGCGTAGCACTTCGGCGTAGGATAGATCCAGTTTCTTTAATTTGTGCAAATCCTGCGAGACAGTACTGGGGCGGAACTCCACTCCGTTCATATCTAACTCACGGCCACGAGTGGTGGTTGTGCCTCTGGGTGATGATGTGGACGCATTTACGCCGCGATTGTAGATTATCATTGAGTTGCCATTCCATTCGAGATTGGGTTTTCGACCGGCTTGACTTGTGGAAGGAGGTGTTCCACTGGCGGATGGCGAGTGATTGAATGGCCTCATATCGCGACGTTTCTTGCCGCTACCATAATAAACCCTTGGCGGGGATGGTAGGGCGGCTGGAGATTCTGATCTGTCCGTTCCGTAGTTGCGATTCTTCTTCTTGCTCTTCTTTTTGATGCCAACTCCAACCATTAAGTACTCGAGGGGTTCGCGTTTAAGCGGTGTAAGTACCCGACCATTTTCGACGATTGCCTGCTTGTTTGTCGGCGTAAGGGTGGTAGAGCCTGACAGTGATGCACAAGGCGGTTGGTTTTCTTGATTCTTCTCGATAATGTGCTTCTTGGCCGTTTTACGCTCTAATTTGGTGATGCATTCCGACATGGCAAACGATTGTTCCGATACAGCTGACGATATAATACTCTGTGTGTCATCGCCAAAGTCCATGGGGGGCATTTCCTCGTTAGCCGGTGTTACAGGAGGAACCTTTGCCGCCGGAGGATGGGTATCATCGAGAAGTGGCAGTTTGTCGCCCTCCTCCTTGTTTTCGGCGGCCTTTTTAAGCACTGCGAATATTTCCTTGAACAGCTCTCGGTATTCTGGGCGATTGCGAAACCTCGAATCAATTGGACTAGCATCATCATAAATGCTGAACTTGCAGTCTTCGCCATCGCCAATTGAGCATAGAAAATAGCCGGGCCTATCATCAGTCTGGGTTCCTTTATTGCTGGTTTCATCCGAAAATCCAGATGACGATGTCTCCGCCTCGGAGAATTCTGTTGGTGTGCGACGATTATTTTTGCTGCTGCGATTACTTTGAGTGTTCTCTTGTTCTGTATTCGGTCCGGAGCTCTTTTCACTATTGTCCTTCAGATGGAGAGAGTTGTATTCACCGGTCGATTGGAATTCATCGGCCAAAGAAACGCCACTCTTGCGCGCAATCGAATGCCGTTGAACTTCGAGCAGGGCCTCGTATTTCTCCACCAAGTCCCTGTAAGGATTCGGACTGGCTGGGGCGTTTAAGTCTAGCGAATCCGGTTGTGGCCTTGTTCCGACCTGCAAATATTTTTTGATTTGTTGTGTTTTTGATTTACGAAAAAATTGTATTTGTGTATTGTAAGCTACTTGCCGAGATTAAATCCCTCTTTAAAAAAAAAATTCATAAAAATCATGCAGTACGGTATGTAGATCTTGTTTTGAAAGTATATTTCTAGTCATACAAAAATTGTTATGTTAATGTTAATTCGCATATTTTTTTTGTTTAAATTTACAATTACAAAAATCATTTCTTCTTTTTTTTTGTAAAAAAAATAGTTATTAAAAGTTATCACATTTAATCTCACAACGGAAAATTGTGAACACATTTTTGCTGCTCTTATTTTTAGTTTGTTTTACAAATATAAATTAACAAAGAGGAAGACGAAACAAAAAATCGTAAAAAAAAAACACTTGTCTTCGTAAAGTGTAAACAAAAACACCCTTCAATACCACGTTAATACCTAACCTAGGGTAAAAGGCATTCTGGCAAAGTAGAGTGCATAGATAAAGAGATTTAACATCTACGGCAAGAACTTGAGCTTGAGAAACTGTATTTAAGGTTAGTGAAAATAGCGGTATTGAAATTTTTAGAAAACAAAAGGAAACAATTTTAGGTAAGAGAAATGTGTAGGTTAATGAAAGAAGCAGAAGGAAGGAAAAGAAGGCATACGATTAAAATGGCCTTAGCTTTGTACATTTTTGGCTAAATGCTTAGGAGCGTATAATATACTTTAAACGACACCTTTTACCCAAGGGCGGAGATTAACAATATAACTAAATTGGAAAACGATTAATGACACTAGTTGCTGTTGTTTATGTCATAGTCCATCTATCAAAAATGCAAATATTTATACCGTTAAATTGGAATTGGAAAAATAACATGCAAAATATTAGTTTAGTTTTAACAGCCGGCATTAGTCATAAATCGTTTTCCTGTTCCCAAACTATCGTAATACTAATGGAAAATAAATTAATAAATATAATAAATATAGTTAAATAGATTAACAGTTGGCACATTTGTTGCGCGAGGAATGTGGTCAAGGAATTTAAAGCAGAACAGTGAATTTGGTATTCAGCGGTCGATTTGGATTGCAATAAAGTTACAATATTTGTAACTGGCAAGCTGGCAAAGATGATGAGAAGATGCTCTTAAGAATGGAAAACTGACTACGAACTGTTTTTTCCAGAATTAATTCAAGGACAACTTAAACAAAATGCAGGTTACAATTGTGAAAATACATAATTCACCCTTGTTCCTTAAAAATTCAATTCCGTTAAGGAAATTTTCATTCAAATTGTACACGCATCTAGTACGAAATAGGGAGTTTTGCATTTTGAAACTATAACAGAAAGTAGCACAGCGTCTGCTATTAAAAATAATTTAAATGGAAACCTTATTTTTTGAAGCTAATGTCACCGGCAAACGAACGAATCGAAATAAATGGAAGCCTAAACTTAGAACTATTTATATTGCTTTCTGTTTCTTCTTTGACGTGCGCCCGCACACGTTCAGATGACTTTTGAATTTAAATTTGAAATAATAATTTTCTGAACCTAACCTCAACTATTAAAGCTTTTTCATATGCCACACTTTGCCAACTGAAATGTACTAGAGACTGGTATGTACTAGAGAAAGACCTCGTTAATCATCATTCATCAGGTACAATCTATAAACTTAATGTCAAATACCACAAATACCAGCATCCCAATTCCCCTTAGAAATCCCTTCACATTTCTCCGCATTTTTGAACTGGGTGTTGTTTCCGTTTTTTGTTTGTTTTGTTTTTTTGTTTTTTCTTACAACTACTTTTAAGTACTTGCTTTAAATACTTGTTGAACAAATTTGGACGAATTGAAAACATAAAATTAGTGCAATGAAAAATAAAAAAAAGGAAACTACTACAAAATTATTATTTTTTATGTACTATCATCGTCATCAGGTAATGAGCTTAGCAAACGAAAAATGACTAATGCTGGCCATTGGAGGATTTTCGTAATCCATTGCATTATATTGAATTTTCGAATCGCTCTCTGCAATACTTCAAGCAGGATGTTTTCTAATGAAATAGGCAACTCATGCAGGTACTTTGTTGTATTTGAACATATCGCACAATCAGCCTATAAAAATATTAAATGAAATTAAAATAGAACAAAATAAAACAATGATGAACAAAAAAAATATAGCACTGTTTTTGTTGTTGTTTGTTTTGCGTTATGTGTGTGCGTTTTTTTGCGACCGATTGTGAACAAAATAGAATTCTATTTTGTTTTTCCACTCTGAACGTACACATAAAAAGTGTGTTATCTTAAAGTACTAGATGAGCACAAAAAAGCAATAAAAACCCAATGAGTATTTATGTTTGTGTGGTATTTAGATGAACCAAGAAAAGCAGTAAGTAAATGCAACTTGTTGATTGAACAGTCACATGGACTAACAGTGAAAAAAATGTCATGATTATAATGATGGCTGGTTTTAAAATTAGGTATTTACACAAAGACACGAGGTAAGTTGCCCATTTCTATTAGGTAAGGTGATGTTTACATTGCGAGAAATCTAGAAAATATGTTAGTAATGTTTACGCAGACATAGTAGCATGCAAGAGTAGTTATATTAATGCAAATCTAAATAAAGTGGCTTGGTGAATATGGTTGTGGATGGTGGTGAATAAAATAAAATATTGCTTCTTATGGAGTTTATTTTGCTTTTTTTTTTTTTTTCAGTTTGCGCTTTTGCATTTACTTACAGTAAACTAAGTTCAGTTAAATGTTTTTATTAACAATCATTTCATTATATTTATACTGTTAAATACAATAGCTTTTTGCTTTGCTTTTTTTATGAGTGAACAATGTATAATTAAAATTAATTCAATAGAATAATAGAAAATAAAACATTAAATAATACTGAAAATAGAAATGAAGAGATAAGGGGCATAGATGAGGAGAAGTGACACCAATCCAACTAACCGCGAAACATGCCGACGAATTGAGACTTTAAGTAGAAGCAATTACTAACCTTTATTGTGACAGCTGACCGGTGGTATGCTACTTGTGATGACGTATCACCACTGTCACCCACGCCTCCAATGGCTTCAATATCAAGAAGACTACGATCGTCATCTTCTTCGGTTGGTGCAATTGAGGAGGCTTCGTCGTGAGCTGTGATTCTGTCGTCACAAGCTCGTAAGCAACGACTACACATGTTTCCTTGTCTACATGATTATATAGATTTTTTTTTTTTTAATTATTTCCATACTCCTAACAGTGGGTATATTGTTTTTAAACTTACCGAACTTCTTCGAGAATTGAGAGTTCTTCATGGACTGACTTCATCTCCTCGTTTGTACCTTGAGCAAGACGACCCTGTAGAGTTTGGTTTTCTTGGACTAAAGGGTAAATAATTAATATCCAGTATTCTTTGTAATATAGACTTGAACTTACTTATAGCAACAAGTTGATCTTCGAGCTCACCAACTCGTTGTTGCTCTGAGACAAGGGCTTTTTTGGTTGTTTCCAAATCACTTACTACTCGAATAATTTCCTCATTGTCCTCGGCGCCAACCATACTAACGTTGAATGATTCATTTTGCGAACTGTCACTTATACCGGTGGAGTTGGCGTTCTTGTTATTGGCACTATTTGACTGGAACACAAAGCTGCAGTTCTCGGGGTTAGTTGTGTTTGCATGGAAACTCTAAACGATATAACATAATTTATTAAGATCTGATTTATTATACATATCATTGAAAAATAGATTTTATGAAGACCACCCATATTTAAGTCGTCATTTTAAACTGCCAGTTGGGGCTGTCTTGAAAATATAAGAAATATTTCTAAAAGCTCTATTTGGACACTTGACAAATTTTGGATTTTCACTTTAAGCTCTCTTTTGACACTTTGAGGATGTTAACAGAAACATAGGCTCATTTTTTTTTGTTAAGATTTAAACTATTGTGCTGAAAATACTTGGTCTTTTTTAAAAAATGTCAAGGAAAATAATTAGGATTACAGAATGTCCTCGTCTCTAATAAGTTATAAGTCCAAACCTTTCCAAATACATGTTTTTGGAGTCAAAAGTAGATCATTATCATCTTCCACATCCGGTTCCATTTTGTTAAATAAATTTTTAATCCATAATTAATATTTCTCGCGCTCAAAACGAAAGCTGCTCATAAAACGTCAACGAAAGTGATTCTTAATTATTTCCCTTCGACTATGTTATATGATCTAGAAAAGCTCGTGTTAAAAGGAGGTAAAGTGTTGATGAAAATAAAACTCCAGTTGCGGCACTTAGGCCCATTTGCTGAGTTTTTTTTTGTCGGAGGTTGTTACTATCCGAAGACACAACTACTGGTCCATTGTACTGCCAAACAGACACCTTACATTTATGTATGTATACTTAGTTTTCCCGTCTTTCAAAGAAAGATGAGAAGGAGCTTCAGTGATGAAGAGCTTAGATGTTCGGCACTCACCACGTCAGCCCCAAAGATCCGCCAACTGATGCGAGCAAAGGTAGGACAGCTACAGAGGAAGTGCTCCGCTGTATCGTCATCCTCTCCACAGGCAGGATAGATAGTGGCGACGCTCAAGCCCAAAACATTCAAGTGTTTGGCACAAGCTTGGTGGCCCGAAAGGACGCCCACAAGCAGTCTACAGTCGAGACAGAAGGAAGGTTGCCGACCTTTTGCAGATGTCCGGACGCAATCGTTTGGTCTGTCCACACTTAACTTAACTTAATCGCTATGAGTAGTATCAGAAAACGGGCCTTACTTGTTTAGAGGGTCAAGTTCTAACTTATTAAAACATGGTATAAGACTTTGTGTGGACTTTAAATTCCCAGAACTCATTTATTTATTACCAAAATGGAATGTAGAACATGTAGGTACCTTCTTCTACCAGCTACAAGAGACTTTTATAAAAGCAGTTCTTGTTATTGTAGTTATTCTATTATCATAGGTATTCTAAATTTACTAATGAGGAGAATAGGTAAGTACTCTCAATTCACAAACTTAATTAGCTCACTATGGTAGCAAAAAGTTTTATTTTAATTAAAGAATTTTTTTTCCTTTGTAAATGCATCTTAAACGTCAAAAACATCAAAGATTTTCCTTTTATTTTATTTTTTTCGATCACATTAAGGATTAATGTTAACCCCACTTATATTTGTACTGGGCATATTTCCACATTTCAGATCACACCAAGACAAAAACTGACAGCATTCGAAATGCAGATTTACGGCTTAACGCATCTGGATACTGAAGTGCACGGCCCTTCAGGTCTCTCCACTTTCACATAAGCTCGTGTGAAAAATTGTTTGTCAAACGAGTTCTGACATTAATTTGTCTAGACGAACTAAATACTACCTACTAATAATATTGTATACGATTTAGTCTTTCAAATTTCATGTTGACGTTGACAAGCTTTAATCTTTAATCATGTACACATGACAGAAATACGTTTGCCCCACTAGGAAGCAGCTCAAAAAATCTGCATTCAAAAATAAATCAACGCCCACGAAATGACAATCCATGGCCTCCCTCTAAATCAAACTCAAAATCTCACCTCAGTATCACCATCACTGCCGTTACTGATTTCTTTCTCATGATGCCGCAAACGAACTCCCAGTTGATCATTGCCAGCGTTGTTTTTCTCTTGCAATAATCTCTCATTTTTCCGTCGTTCTACAGTCAGCGATTGTCTGGTATCTTCAAGACTTTTGGTAAGTTCTTCACAACGGCATTCCAAGGTTTCAATATTGTGCACAAGTCTGAAAGGATTTGAAAGAAGAATTTCTGCTTAAAAAATACAAAGGGTAATACGAACTATGGCACTTACGATTTGATGTGTTTCTTATGACTGGTATTGTCCACATTTAGGCGATGATTGGAACGCTCCAAGTCTTGTACACCGACTTCTAGTTGTTCATAGATTTTGAGACGAGAATCGTTGACTTCACGTAGAGCAGCTGTTTGCTTTTGCAGATACTGGAATTAAAAATAACTATAAATGTTAATTTGGTCGTAGGCTAGGGCTGGCTTTCAATTCAAATTAAGTCACTGATTAACAAATTCTTTACGAAAAGTAATTGTGAATAATATTCGTAGGTAAACAACATATTTTACTTATAACGCAGGATGGTGTTTTTGTTTTGTAGATAGACTTGTTACTTGAGGGTGGTAACGCTGGCTACTCAAAACCTAAACCAGTCGATACTATTAATAAATTAATCGAGGCAGTTTGGAACATTTAAAGAGATAGGGGAGAATGATCTCGTCCAATTTGAAACAACATGTTTACAGCTTTTGAAACGGGAACGTCAGTTCATTTGCTTTATTTGAAAGATTACAAAAACAAACCTATCAATTTATTTTATATTATTTTTTACAGAATTTTTTAGATTTTCTGTGCTGCATCCTGCATATCACAAAAACTCGTGAACGGGAAAAGCGTTTTTTTTTTAGTTTATAAGTAAAATTAAAAATAAAATGAAATAAGAAATAGAATGTTCTAGATTTTGTCTGTCATTTCTCTTAGGCCAGTACACATAAACTTAGGTTAGAGATGTAAAGTGATGGATACTTATATCACATGAGCCTTAGCAGGGCGGTTAACATTAAGCATGGAAAGTGTTACCGTTAACAAGGTCACGCGCAAAATAAACCAACGCAAAGCTAAAAGCTGTTACTGATTGAAATTCATGAGATGTCACCCACAACGCGGTCGGCCGTATATACGTTAACGTTAACTCACACTTATTTGCATGCACATCTCTGGCAAGAGTTTCGTTTTTTTAGGAGTGTTCGAATCAAATTCGCTCTATTTCCATATTTAATGACTCATTCATAATTCTTTTATTCCAACTGACCTAAATTTCAAATCAAATGAACATTTAGAATTGTTTTCCAGGGCCTATCTTCGAAATGCAACAACAACGTGTATTTACCACACAAACGTATATACCAAAGTCATCCACATTGGGTGGCGTTCCGTTCGATTAAATCAGACGATCGAGAAATCAAACACCCATTTTCTGAACAGCTCGAATCGTTGAAGCGAAGCGTTGCTCGAGTTTACTGGACCGATTCGTATTGCTTACAATATTCCTCAAGAGATATCAGAGATACATATCTTAAATGAATGACCCACAGGAATTCTATTAATCCCAATTCGGAATACACGAATAGATACTATAGGGGTCTAATCTTTTTGTTTGTAATTAACTGACATGTGTCAAATGACGTTGAGAATAAAAAAAAAAGAGATTTTACTGCAACATTGCATGCCCGGAAGTGGCCGCCTTTGGGGAGTCTTTTACGTTTATGCTTTTGTTTCTGTTTTTCACATGACAGTAGCAATTGTCTTGTGCACGCATCAATTATATTTTGGTAAGCTTCGAGATCAGACTGCACAGCGCATTGCCACACTATGGTATCTATTTTTGACGAAAAGTTCACACAGGTGGTATAATTAGATAAAGTGCGGTGTGGGTACCTATGTTTATAGCTTGTTCAAGCACAACATGTTTTGTAATTTATGTGCTAATCGGGGAAAAAGGTTAAAGCGATATGTTGTCATGGTTTGGGTGTTAATTTTTAAATTACTTACGATAATTTCTTGAGCTTGATCGTCAATGATGTTTTGATGGTGTTTTAACGTTGTTTCCAACTCTTTGTTGCGTTCTAATAATGTCTTTCCAAGTTCTGCAGCCAATTGCAAGTCTGGAAAAAGAACAATAGAAAATTATTACAAATGAAATGGATAAGTTACTTAAATATTATTTTTAGGGGAAACATTTTCATATTCTGAAGTGTTAAAGTATTATAAGCAAAAGAAAAAGCGTGGATTGTAAATAGGCACCCACTTTTATTGCACTTTTTTAGAAAGTAATAGATTTTATAAAACTAGCAATTTGCATTTGAAAAATTGGGTTAACAAAACAGTTATAGGAAACTTCAACTAAGAGCGTAGCGAACATTGGGCACATTCAAAAACCTTTAATTATCTTAAGTCGATTAGATTGTCTAGATGTACTAGATGTACATTGAAAGCAAAAACTAGATTAATCGGTAACGCCACTTTTCCTGCGTCAGTCATACAACACGAGTTGTCATCTTAGTATTTAGTCATGAAAAACAGTTCATTTGACTGATCTAGATCTAGATCAATCAAAACTGGGACACATCAAGTCAGACTTACTAAACTAGATCTTTAAAACTCCCCAATTCGCATTCACTTGATATAACTTGTATAACGCGTTGATAACTTTGACGTATATTTGGACGTTATTTTTTTTTGAAAACTACTATGTTATTGTTGCTTATTTTTTATACGTTAACGTTCAAAATGACAAAAATTTATAATGCATATAGAATCGCGATGAAATATGTCACTCGAAATAGTACATAATTCGGAAATTTTTCTTACTCCAATGAACATAACAGATTCGATGTGACTTGTGTATTATTCTGAAATGAAGTATTCGACCGATTTTTTTCAGCACACTGGAAAATTCTTTTTGAGAAGTGTATGATTTCTTAAACTGCATTTACACCACACCGCACGCGCATTTTCTACCGAGACGGCGACTTCCGTTTGTCAGCAGTCAATGCTAATAAAGGCGTTAGAATGAGATAACAAATCAGACGGCTTAAGTGTCATGCATGTTCTACTCATAATTATAGATACGTGAAACGAAAATAAACACACGTTCCAGACACCAACTTTTCTGTAATTACTTGAAAATGAGAGTGGTAGTTTCAGTAAATTAAACAAACAATTCATTAATCAGTGATACGAAATAAATAAATAATTGCCCGTTCATCATTTCCGGAAGCCATATTGTTTTATGTGAACGCGGAATTTCCTGAGCCATCGGCCCATCGCTATAAAAAATATCAACAAATAGCGCTTGCCTATAATTCTTACCACGTAAACAAGATGGCCGCCCAAAATACCTGTCCCTTTCAGTCACACGGCTATTAAGTATTTAGCATCCCTTTCATTTTCCGTGTTAGGAATGTGTGATCGTGTAAATGCAAAAGAAAAAAATGTCAACAAAAAATGTTGTTTTCAATTTACCAAATGGACAGCATGTTCATTGGAACGGACATTTTTTTGATATGATTTACGCCATGGAGTTATATTTTATCAACTGACGTTTCGGAAAACAACCCACATTAGCGATGGTACTATACCTACGTGTACGGCAAATATTTTCATTAAAAGTAAATAATTATTTACATTCGTTTGACGTTTATTAATGACTATATCTGATAGTTATTTGCAAAAGTTGATGTTTTCCCCATTTTGACAGCTAAAGTATAATAGTGAACCGTTAACATGGACAGTATATAAATTTAAGAGTAACTATGCCTCACTTGTCAATAACAACAGTTATTGGGTAAAAGAAATGGCGTTTTCTAAACACTATCTCGCTATTAAGATTGTCATACATACTCGTATGTGAATGCTAAGGATCATAAAAACCATCACATTTTGCTTGAATGAAGAAATTATTATTACAATATACTCACTAATAAAATGCAACAACATCACAATTAACGATTAGGACACACATAGGTAAGTATAAACAACTTTCAAAGTTGTTGCTAATGTGCAAACGAAAGTGATAGCTATTTTTTTGCGCTGTCTTCACAACAAAGTATGACTGACTACTTTTTTGTTTTGATAATAGTTAGTGCGTGGTTACGTACCATCATTAATGGATGTTGAGGTGTGTTTTTCGATCACATCTTCGACTTGATGGAATAAAATTTGCACCATTTTGCCAAATGAAATAGAAATGTATACCCCTTCACTAAACAAGGACTGTACTTAAAGTGACACTTGTGTAAAAACAACTATCTGTGATACATAAAAATTTCACTACGAACGTTTACAATGGCAATATTGCTAAGACTGAAAGTGCGACTTAGAACATGGTGCTATAAATACATTTAAATGGGTGACTAATACGCGAAGGTATACCTGAATTTTATGACAGAAAGATCGGATTAAATATCGCGAACCAACAAATACTGCGCGTACCTGTCCCGAACTGATTCTGGTAAATTTCGTCGAAGGACTTGTTATTTGTTGTTTCAATGAAATTTAATAGCGGGGTTCTTATTTTGACTTAACTATATTGCCTCTGGCCTTTCTTTTCAAATCCGAAGTTCAAATCTCAGGATAAAGGAATTTTATTTTAGTCTACTAGTAGGTAAGATGATGCTTTCTATTATGATAGCATGTCGTCGCCAAATCGTTTTCCAAATCATCTTAGCAAATAGCCAGTGATGATAGTTCACACACCTGCAATCACTATTCGCACTTTTTTTTATTACTGTTACTGCTGCTCCATTCACTTTTGTGCTTAATTAGCCAATGGAGTTATTCAATTGCAAGGTTTTGAAAAAAAAATATCTAATCAATTAGACTTTTACTCGAACTGCGAAAAAAAATTGAATGTTAAAGAAAAATTGCAATATTTTAATGACACACACTTTGAATACAAATTACGTTGATTGCAACAGTGAATTTTATTTTGTAAATTAAGATTTAGTATGTTTTATGTGCCTCACGATCAGACTAGGATCGGTTGAAAAAGTTTTGCTCCTCCGACGCAGTGTCAATGACTTCCCAAACGGGAATATTAGCTTTATGCGAGAAACAGATTAACACAGCAACTTTGGCAACTTTTTAGAACCAGTGTATTTTAATTGCACAGCAACATCGACAGCGACATCAGCAACATCGACAGCGACATCAACGTTAGAGCTAATCCTAAATTCGCTTCTGCTGTTGCTGTCGCTGTGTTAATCTGTTTCTCGCATTACGCTTAATTTTCTTAATAAAAAAGAGGAGAGAGAAAGTGATTTTTGTAGTTTTTTTTATTTAACATGAGTGAGAACCCGACATCACCATATTCATAAAAAGAAATAAGGCCCCAAATTTGTGGTTTATTTCATAATGAAATTAAAAATAATGAAAACAACTTTTTATTTAATATTGTTGATATTGGATAAACTAGTTTAGATTAAAGGAACTTTTTACATACTCAACCTCGCACCCACCCCGCAATCTAACAGTAAACTCAAGCAGGGGGGTTGCAGGGGGGCAGCATGCCCCCCATACGCGTTCCATATCGAAACGGTAACAATTAATAATAAAAAAAATATTTTGGGGACTTATTTCATTTCTTCTTTTGGGGTCTTATTGCATAATGAAATAAGACCCCAATTTTCATTAAGAAATAAGGCTCCAAAAAAGGAAATAACACCCCAAATTCTATTAAAAATAGTTGTTATTGTTTCCTGTATAGTTTTTTGGGGCTGTATTTCATTTTTCTTTTGGGGCCTTATTTAATTGGGGCCTTATTCCGCAGAGCCTATGAATTCTACTGGCCTAATACTAATAATCATTTTTAACCTTCACGCTAAATATTTTTTAGGTCACAATGGGTAATTTTATTTGGAAAATGAAAAATGAGTGGGGAACAGACTTATCGCATGTTTTATATTTTTCTTTAACGTCTTACTTTTCGTAATTTGACTTTTGTTATGGATTCCAAAAACAATACTGAGACCCAGGCCAACTTTGGTTGATTTTCCGTTACTCGCCTACAAGCTATATGCTTTTTTGCAATTGACGTTTATTTAGGGGAATTCGACAAATCTAGTCAAGAAAACCCTACCTGCATAGTGCATACTCATGTCGTTTTCCATTGGGCAAAAAGAAGCGTCCGGGAGAGTCCTGAATCGAAAAATTCGCTTCCTAAACTGTTCCATTGGCACAAAAAATACTTTCTGCTGATTCTGAGAAGAGAATTTCGCTTCTCGATTTGAAGTCAGAATCCGCACTCAAGAAGCACTCACACAAGTGCAATTTATGTATTTTATACAAGTCAGATGACAGCTGCCGTAGATTATTTTTTGGCATTTCACCTATACTTTTGTGGATTCAGCCATTGGATTACAGATTGAGTCGATCCCCGAGTGAAACCAATGGAAAACGACATCAGTAGACATTTCGAAGAGTCAAATTTAAATTAAACAGAGTGGTCGCTGCAGAATTCTATAAAGCTACTCTGCAAATTTAGAATTTTGACACCATATTTAACAACCATTAATTCGCATATCAGATATCACTATAATAGGGCTGTGCCTATCACACCGTGTTACCTAGTTAACGCGGTCGGCTACCTAGTCCCGACAAATCTAGTTGACGTTTTACATAGACTAGCTATCCGAACACCGAACGTCCCCAATGTCAACATTCCGATTCCATACACCTGTAATAGCATTATAACTAACATTTTAAACGTCAAAAAACGATCAGAAAGTTTAAGTTACAGTTACGGTTCGTGTAGGGATGGTATTTAAAAGGTATGTTTGATTTTAAGAGTTGTGTTTTGTATCTTTTTGCTGAAGTAAAAGGTTTGGTTTGTAGGCGATCATTTTATTTAGACTGTTGGAAATATAAAAGCAAAACGTTCCACGTGTCTGCGGATATGTCATTGAAATAAATATAGTTCGCAAATACTGTTTCCATTATTAGGTCTGTTCCCTTACGATAATGCATTCAAAACATTAGTGAAACATCGTTCACTTCTACCCAACTTTTGCGTAAGGGAACAGACCTATTATTTATAACGTTAACGATTTAGGATCTGGACTTCAGGTTGAGTAACATCATTTATAAGTTACTACTTTCCTATGGAAAAGAATCATTATGCAGAAAGCATCGTTATCGTTTTCAGAAAAAAATAATTGTATACCGATTTAAAAACGAATTGTCACTTTTGTCATCATTAAAAATGCCCGAAGCACGACAGGATTATTGACAACCAAGTGGAATGTCTTGTTGGTCATAATTACAAAAGAAAATCATAAATAAAACAGACGTACAAAAAGTGTGTGCGCACTCAATTGTAACACGCCCTCCCACTGTGCTCCATTAAGCGCCATTTATATGGACGCTATATTACCGACATTGTAATCAGAGCCTTCCTCCTCCACCCACATTGTTGACCATAATGCATTCAATTATTTCTTCACGTCCACCAACGTCGAGCCGTGAAATTTTTTTTAACTAACCAGTAACCACCTCCATTCATTTTTGCTCTGCACTCGATCAAAACTACTCGATGGCGGGGCTGCCTTAACTGTAACACCGGCCGCATTGATTACGATTATGAGCAGCATTTTTGCTTTGGATAAAACCACTATTACAACACAATCGTCATTTATCTTTGTTAATTATTGCTGGAGCATGGATAGACTTCAGAGTCTATAGCTTCGGGCTCTCGAATAACTGCCGGTGTTACACACTCTGCAACGAAATGAAAAATGCGTGTAATAGTTGCGGTAAACAAACAGTCAATTCTATGGATTGCTACCGCACTCCATTCCATGGCTAAGAGGTATGTCCCGTCCCGTCGTCGTTTGTGGGAACATTTTACTCATTATACGCGAAATTATTCACAACCAAAATTTGTGAGGAATATCTTTTGTTTACATACTCATACATATCCCAAACGCAGATTCTTTGGATTATGTAAGACTTCAACGACAACATAAATTATTTTATTCAAATCGTCGATTCTTTCCCAGGTGACATGGGAACTAATATGTGCCAAACTGAGGGGCCCTACAAATTTAAATAAAATAAATAAGCAAATGTTTTATTGCTATTGACAGGAGTTCCTTAATCTTTAAATTGAGACTTGTGTGAGCTTTGCGATTAGCAGGTTAAGCACATTAAGGAATTTTCTTAATAATTTACATAACCTCAACGAAGATCTACTGATCGTTAAATATTGATTCGAAATTAAGTCTATATGTTACCCGTAACATGAAGAATGATGATTAATGACCTTAATCGCACCCAAGCCATAATTATAAGGTACAATGTTGATAGATTTTGACCAACATTTAACACATTTCAAATTATTGGTTTAAAGCACTATTACATGCATGGATTTGGCCTTAGCCAATACTGTATGTATAACAACTTAAGGCTTCTAACGGATTGCGGATTAGTGGAATCTTCTTCAGATTATTTTGTAACGGAATTTTTCTTGCGGCGGAACTTCACCTCAATCTATACTGTCGAATTCGTATATACAACCATTCCGAAAAAGCTGTACAACAGAATCATTAATAATGCCAGGTGCTTATGAGTTAAGTGTTAACTAATGGACGAATTCATTTTTACCAAATTAGCGCCTGTCAAAAAATACAGTTTTAGCTATTTCCCATACTTTTAACGTGGGAACGGTTTTTTTTTTGTTGATGCAAAATAAGAAAACATCTACGAACCATTAGATGAACACATCGAGGAACCATTAGTTGTTTTCGACACTCTCAGAGATGACAGCGCTAGTGAGTTTAACTAATTTCTGTTTTCATTGGGGACGTTCGGATACCTTGTTTATGTAAAACGTCAACTAGATTCGTCGTGACTTGAATTGTTTTTGTTTTCTCGCGGAAAATAAGTTTTTTCCAAATAAGTACATTTAAAATTTAACGCGGTTGCCTATCACACCACTATTACACTCTTATGCGAACTAATGGTTGTTAAACATCGTGCGAAAATTCGAAATTTGCAGAGTAGCTTTAGAAATGACACCTTTTTCTCTCACCGGCCCTTTTTTCGACTTTTCAGAATTCTGCCACGGCCGCTCTGTTTATTTTAAATTTGACTCTTCGAGATGTCGGCTGAGTATATAGGCAGGATTTTCTTGGCTAGATTTGTCGGCTTCCCCTCCATAAACGTCAACTGCGTCACGTGACCACTCTGGGCCAATAAAAACTGAAATACATCTAGTCAGACAGCTGTCAGACTTACTAAACTATGAATCCGAACGTCTTCATTTTGATGTTTTTGAATGTGACACTTGTAAACCGCAAATTGTTTCCGTATCTACATGTTAGGTTGCTTTTTTTATTTTCTTGTAATATGTTATCCAGTCTTTTATCTTCGAAAACTGTGCGAACAAATATCTAGAAACAATTAATTTTGAACAATTATTTCCTTGACAGGCACATATGAGAGTATTCATAAATATCCAACGTCAATATTAAGAAATATAAGCTTTGGCAGAATAATCACAGGCATATTCAAATATCTTTAGTTGTCTTAAGTCAAGACTAGATTTGTCGGTAACGTCACTTTTCAAACGTCAGACACAAATGCGAAATGTCAACTTGTGGCGTTTTAGTGGAATCTTGAGAATTGCTCTTTTCATGAATTTCAATGAAGTACTTTTGTAAAAGAGGTAGACACCATAATAATGTGAGATTTGGTTATCTGTTGCTATTTTTTTTTGTTTTCCACTGTAAATATTAGTGCTTTAATAGGACAAATTAATATATTTAAATTTAAGTTAACATTTTGCACGCATTTTTGTATATTTTCGGATCACAAAATTAGTTTCCAACGCACAACAAACATTTCAATCTGACATTTTGCTAGTGTGTGTTGGTGAGTTCAGTGCAATTATTTAAGAATATACCGGACACTTCTGTCGTGTTAAGAATTGAC
Organism: Cheilosia urbana; assembly: GCA_946477585.1. Lineage (NCBI taxonomy): Eukaryota > Metazoa > Arthropoda > Insecta > Diptera > Syrphidae > Cheilosia > Cheilosia urbana. The sequence goes on along the minus strand of OX297854.1, from coordinate 6,766,053 downwards.
CTGGAAGTGCACATTTATTTCAATGAAACATAGGAAACATAGAAAGAGCACTTCTGGATCTGCTCTTTTCACAGAAAGGGCAATTCTTTTCTTCAATCGAAAACGCAATTAGTACTCAGTCGGCTTACCCCTCATAAACGTCAATTGAAAAAGACAAAAGTCAATAGGTCTGTTCCTTTACTTTTAAATCTTACGAATTTTTACTAATTCTTACGAATTTTTACTCAATGCCGTTCCTTAACGCGTCTCTCTCTGTGAGAGAATTTATCCCCACCACTGCCATTTTGACAGTCTTTTCCATTCTTACTACAAAAGTAAAGGAACAGACCTAATGTGACCGATCTAGCCCAAATAAAATTGAGACACACCAGACAGCCAGCTGTCAGACTTGAAACTACACAATTGAACGTCCCCAATTTCGAGAAATTTGTTTCGAAAATTGACAGCTTGTGTCGGGTTGAAAAATGGGAATCAACAGCCATCGGTATATAATTTGTCACCGACTAGTTTTCTTGTTTAACTTGTCATATCTGACTAGTTAAGCAACCAACCGTAAGGCAACACCACTGAGTATAACTCGAGCTCCTCTCGTCCACTCAATTGTGAACCTCTTATACGTACCCATCATATCCCCTCCTACACATTTCGTGTCCTTGAACGATACACCTTTTATTTTGTCATTCAGTCGGTTGGAATTATTATCAATAACAAATAAAAGTATAAATTACAATAAGAGAACAGTTTTTCGTTTGTTTGAGGAATCCAACACAACTAATAATTCGACCTTCAAAATATACCCAAAAAACATATACACCCTGATGTCAATGTTGCGTGCTATTGGCCCATGTGTTTTATCGGGTTTAAATATAATGACATAGTCCTAACAATCCTTCTCCCAAAATTTAATTCATTACCAGAACGCCGAAAAGCGAATAAAAAACATTCGATATCCTTGTTAGTATTATCTCATTTTTGGAAGTGACACCTCGCTTGATACGCATGGACGTTCCCAAATGGGAACTGTCGTATATTATCTAGGTCAGTATATGAATTAATAAAATACATTTTACATTCCTACAACTCCTAGTTGTCTTCTGTCAAGTTTTCTCAATATTTGTAGCTACGAAATAAATAAATGTGAATATCAAACCTCAGACGTCACACCAAACCAAGCCCTTTTATTTTTTGACGAGTTATAAAGTTCCCATAAACATTCAAATGCAATTCAAATGCAAATCCGATTAATATCTTGCGATTCCATTGGGAAAATTAATTCCAATTTATGGCTAAAGAAAGTGAAATGTATATCTACTTTCTACAGTGTGAATCATTGCCCAAAGATCGGTGATCTGCTTTATACTGAGGCTGACACTTCTTTCGGACCGCACGAGAGGGTATAAAAGTTAGCGACATTTGCCATTCGTTTAGTCTTCGACGAATTCGCAGATCGACTCTAGAAATCGCGACAATAACTGCGGATATTATATCTGGTATCTGGATTGTCCGACTAAACGATGAAACTGATTGGCATTCTTTTAATTACCGTCCTTGCGACAGTTGCCAAATGCGGTCTAGTGGCGGAGGCGCTCGAGGATACGACATCAACAAACGGGGAAATATTGGGTAAAACACAAGATGAAGATGAAATTCCGCAACCAACTGCGTTGCCTTTTACCTCTGAAGCGGAGAAAATTACAGAAGCACAAAAAGAGCATCAGGAAATAAAAGGGCCACTGGTGGTGGACCTGGGAAGTGCAGTGCAGGAATTCCAGATCGGACAGAAAGAGGAAATGCCAGAACAAATTGCAGACAGCGAACGAGTTTCGCGTATGTACATTGAATCCGACTCCGACCTAACCAACGACGATGTTGGACATATTCTTCAGAAACTTGGCTTTCCCGTTCCGAAATCGCGGGATGTCAGTGGCGAAAATATTTACGGCAATACAAATGACGACGATGGCTTTTATGTGTTCTCATTCGCGCCACGAAAAACTCCACTCGACGAAGCGGATTCGCATCTCTTGTCAATGGACTATTCAAGCGAAGGTCGCTACAAGGGCTCTTGGGAGAGATATCTTCGCAAAATGTTTCGAAAATTGCGTCGCAGTACTAGGAAATTCAAACGAAAGGGAAGTTTCAAAACAACAGATATGACAGTTGAAGACTTTATTCGAAAATTCATCAAGACAAACCGGGAGAAACAAGGATTTTTTACCAAATAAGGCTCATGCCATAAAAAAATTATTTATTACATTGATTGAAAAAAATAAAACACTTCTCAAGCTGATGACACTTCACTAAGCAATAAAAGTGAATGAATTGAATAAATAATTTTCTTCAGTTTATTATTTTGCCTTGTGTGTGGGTTTTGTTTTTTCGTTGTTCGTTTAACTTTCCATTCGGAAATTTCTCGTAAAAGAAACGAGTTCCTCAAGAGTACTTGGATCATCTTTTGAATACCTGCACAAGTATGCTGGGTGAATTTGTATCGTGACGAAGCCCAAAACGCTCAAGTCGACGACGCACTTCAAATTGATGTTGAATTCGTGAGAATATGGATTTTTGTCGAGTCAGTGAAGGAGGCAGGCAAAGAGGTAGTAATTATTCATTCATTCATTCATTTTCAATGGCCGCTTGAGGTAGTAATTATTTAAAGCATAAATATCACTTATGTTTTTTTAATTGGTAAATTGTTGGCAGGTTATTGAATGTGTTTTTTGATATGCGCAACTTTTTGTGTTGTTTGTTTGTTACCATATGCGTTTCCAGTTATGCGGAATGTAATTGTTTAATTGAACTTGAAATTGCGTTGAAGGAAAGCTGCTTTATTAATTACATGTTCGTAGGTAGATAATGCAAATTTCATTTTTAAGATTACAAGACGAATTACGATGAATTCGTCAGGGTTCATCACCTTGCTAAATCCGAAAACTGTTGTTTTCACACAGTTTGTTGGCACAGGAATATTAAGCGTAACTTTGACAGCCACAGCGTTTATGATGCTGCTTTTATCTGTTTTCCGGTCTATTAAATGCCCGTTACTGCTGTACTAGATTACCGTCCGTTGTATTGACGTTCAGTCAAAACTAAATTATGTAGTAGGTACACTTAAAAAAAAACAGTGGGCGAAGTTTCGTGTCCGCTCATTATTGCACAAGGTAGCCAACAATTTTGAGCATGATAGAGCATTTTATATGTATGTTACTTTGCACCGCGACAAGAAACAGCGAAAGCAACTACGCATTTTGTTAAACCCTTTAATACAACTAATTGGCATCACTCCTGAAACAGATTTTGATTCACTATAGAAAAGTTGGATAAACTGAAGCGCAAACGTTCATAAACGAAGTTCTTAATTTATTGTTGATATTGTGGTGTGGAATGTAGCGTCGAACTTAAAACGAACGAACAAACAGTTCCACTTCCAGTTCTAATTGGAAACTCAAATCTGTCAAATGTCAATGTCATCTGTCATCTTTCGAGTGTAACTCATCACACTCAAATTCTAGAACCACTATATCTCAGTCTAGAACCATCCAGAATAATTGAAATATTAGCGATCGATGGCAGAGCGGATATAAAAGGGCATGTTTGAGAAGGGGGAGAGATACAGTTAATTTTTAAGCAGTGATTGGTAAAGTTCGAAATAGTAATCGGTTGTGAGTTAAATAAGTGTAAAGTAATACAGTGAATTAAGTAATTGGTTTGAGTCGTTTAAGAATTGTACATATACATTTTTGGATTTAGTACCACAATTGCGGAACGGGACAAGGTCGGTACCGTAAAGCAGTTCACCGAATTTTTGTGGCTTGACGAAGACGTGAGAGTTGATACGCTCTCCCGGGCCGATGCGATACTTATGTAGTATTCCTCCTTAGTTAGGGGGTCCAGAGGTTTAGTAAAACTAGAAGTAGAAGCTGACTGACTAGATGTATCTTGGTTTTGATTGACTGAAATCGGTCATATCAGCAGCTGTTTCAATTGACGTTTATGGAGGGGTAGCCGACGAATCTTAGTCAAGAAATTCGTGACTGAGTTTATATTAAGTAGTTCGCATATGTGGCTGACGTAGGAAATGTGACATTTCCGACCAATCTAATTTCATCTTACACACATCTAGTCCAGAGCAATTTAGTCGACTTAGAATTTTCAAAATGAGGAAGAGCACGCTGAAGGCAATGTAAATGAAACAAACAATAGTTGCGCTCTGATTCCTATAGTTTACAAAATCTGACCGCTGGCTGCGGAATGTCATGTGTTCCAGGAAATTATTTGTCCAGGTCTAAGGCAAGTAATGAATTGCGATTCATAAGTTACGGGCTGGCTGACATAAGTTAACTCATCTCATTGCATTACCTCTTGACCTTGAGTGTTAAGTCAGTTGAAAATAAATTATAAGATACCTATCAATTCAGTCTTATACCCTTTTCACACCGCAGCGAAAACCGTGTTTTCGTCAAAAACTAGAAATTGCCTTCACACCGAACAAAAACTATTTTCGTTTGACGTTTCATTCAGCTGTGAGACACTAGTCGTGAAACTTCTGTGTGAACTATTTTGTTTACAAATTTCGATCGCATTAAATAACAAATAAAATGAATTCAGAGTATTTAAAAATAACATCAGCCCATCAATTAGTGTGGAAAATGATTTTAAGTTGTGACATTTGTTCGGTCAGCTGCTCTGCTGAATGTTTGCAAAAGGTGTGTTTATTTCAACAACGCAGCGATTGGAATTCGTCTTCGTGGTGTTTTCGTCGAAAACGGCTTTAAGCGACTCGTTTTGAAAACTGAAATATTTATGGGAAAACCTTTGTTTTCGATGAAGTTTTGGGGTGTGAATAGTTTTTTATAGGGCATTCCCGCATTTGGTATTCTATTTTAATTCGAGCTCGTTACCAAGTGAACTTTCGTTCATTACAGATAATATGGCTGTCGTCTCTCACCTCAAGTTAAATATATGTACCTACATGCAATTCAATATTTTGACATGTGTGCTATTCTGCTTAAAATGTGTATCGTCTCTGAGTAAATTGCCCAGCAATTAAGGGTTTACTAGTGTTACAAGAGTGTTCGTTAATTAACACAAAGTTGCAACAAAAAAATAGCTTTGTCTGCTGATGATCTCATCGAAATGCACTAAACATGTCTGCGTGCATTTATTAAAATGCAACATCAGTGTAGGTATATACATTTATATCAGCTGCACACTTCGGACACCAGTTCATCGTCCGTCTCTTGGGACTTGAACGATGCAGCCTGAAGTCTGTCCAGGCGTTATGAAAAAAGGAAAACCTGTTCGTTCGTCCAACGATAACGCATCCGCGCGCGTAATGATAGCAAAAGGTGTACAGGTTCCTTGTTCAGTTTTCTTTTATGCAGTATCCTCAGATGCGCCTGTATCGTACGTAGGTATATATGTATAAATTATATAGCCAGTTGGTTGATGGGTCTATGCACGTTCAATTGCAGGTGTTGTCCTCATAAATTGTTGTCCACTTGTCTATGTTTTGTAAGCCATAATGGGCAAACGTCAAAATATGCAATATGTCACAAGCTTTAATCTTCAAGTCTTCACAGATCGATCGCACGTATCCACTGGTGTTTTATGTAACGCTGTGCTTTTGCTGTGAGCGGCGAAAATCCTGCGAAACCTGTCTGGAATGCATTTACATATTAAGTCTCTGCAACCATTTCTATATCATCATAACTATACGTATACGTCATAATTGGCGGATGTGTAAGCTGGGCCGCAGCAAATCGATAAAGATGCAGATGTGCAGGCTGCTGGGTGTACTAGAATTTAGGTTACTATTACTAGTTGGCTTGATTAAAATAATCACCTACATTCAGGCTATTTTAAAGCTGTAACACGAACGCCAGTCGTACACAGTCTGATCAGGAAAAAATACCTGTGCTCATTTAATAAGCACATGTAAGCGGCATATCATTTATGACTTAAATGCACATGGCTAATTAACGACCACTAATCGTGCGGAGGTTGTTTAAATTTTTAACACGGCTCATACGGCAACAACTTTGAACTGAATAGATGGAACTTGTAAAAATATGGTCTGGTATGCGATAACTGAATTGATAAATCAGTGACAGGCTTTCAAAGTCGCTTAGAGTATTTTTTCAGTTGGTCAACTTCTGGTTGTTAATTCGAACGCTGAATTTAGGACACACATAGAATTATATAGAATACTGTGAATCAGTTTACATCGGTGGGTGTGTACTTCGACTTACCCCTCATATCTGTCAGAAATCGAAACGAGTCATTAGGTTTGTTTGACGTGAGCCCTAGTGCGCAAAATTGCGCACTGGGTTAACCCTAATATGTTCGATATAGCACTGAACTCGCCCTTGTACTGGAAACCTGTGTTTGACATTACTTATCTAGGGCAACCTAGTTGTGCCCTGAGCTGACCCCAGTTAATTTGTAGGGGTAAGAATTCAGAGCTGAGTTTTGCTGTCATTCATTTATTTAGGTAGTAATAAAGGTAAATATAATAAATTCGATATTCAAAAGTGAATTGTTTGAAAACAACTACGTTTATGAACTAAAATTGTATATTATAGGAAAATGGAATATTGAAAAAAGCTGGAATCAGAGCTAAATACATTTTCGAAGGCATTATCTATGTTCCAAAAACTCTTACTTACTACTTGAATTATGGAAATCGCATAAGATCAGAACTTAGACTAGTGCTAGCCACGTCAAACAAACTTATTATGCAGAATGCCGAAGCATTGTTTTACTGAGAAATATTGTGACACACTGTTACGCTGTCGAAATGTCAGTTGTCATCGAGCCGAATATTTCTGTTTTAGTAATTATAGTTAAGTTTGAATTTATCTAAGTCGTTATTCGAATCAAGTTTTATTGAATTTTCACTAAAATTATTAATGAATAACGGGCAACGAGTCGGGATGATGACACTTTGGCAATGCTGTTTTAAAGTTTTGGCGAATTCAGGCGGTTTCTGCCATTATTCAGTAATTGCGAATTCGTTGCCCTTCGCTCTTAAAAAAAAAAACTCGCCAATAACCTTTGAGCAGTAGTTCTTTCAATAACAAAAAATCTGTCGTATTCGGTTGGGTTCTTGTCAATTTTTGAGGTATTAAAATTAACGTAAATTATTTGAAAAATCGACTTTAATATTAAAACTGTCAATTTAGATATTCAATTTGGTACGGCAGTGCATTCTTGGTTGCCCTTTTAGTGGTTCGCAGTAGTAGTAGCATAATACCGACCAATGTAAGTTGTTTTCCGAATACTTGTAATAACTAAGTTTGTACCATTTTCAGAAATAAATGTAAAATGTCTGTGTCTTTTTTCTTATTCATAGGATTTAATTGGAGAGAATTAATTCAATATTTATCGTTGGTGAGCCGTATTATCTGCTGTCGAATTGCTGTGAAGCAAAGAAATTTAAAGACACCAAGAGGTATTTATAATATATAATGAAATATGTAAAGTGGAAAATGTTTTCCATAACAAAAAAAAAAAAAACTTTAGGCCCCTATTTTTTGTTTTACTATGCAAAAATTAAGAAATCTTTCCTCATGTGTCATGTCCTATATCTTACATATTTACTGAAAAACGATTAGCAAATATACCATCAGTGGACTTACCCGAAAGAAAGAAGAAAACAAAAGAATTTATTAGATTTATATTTAGTATTTTTAAATAAATAACTAATAATAAATATATATTTAGAGATTTATTTAAATTTTAAACCTTTTGGAATATTAAGGTTATTCACTTAATCTCATAATTTTATGCGGCTCATAAATTCATAAATTTCTGCAGTGCTTTACGTGAACACCCCTCGGAAATGTCATCGCGTAAGTCTCTTGTCAAAGTCAGCTGTTCTTAGACTTCCCAAAATTATCGATATGCCGAAAGTATAAGTGAACAGAAACAACTGATTAAATTCTTGAAAAATTGTCAGTAAATGAGATACTTACAATTTATTGATTTCCAGGCCATAAACAACAAAACGAGAACAAGATTTTGGAAGAGTTAATTTAGGTATTTACTGGTTTTCACTATATTTTTATTCACAGTTTGACATTTAAAAATTTCGTAATTTTTCACTAAAATTATTAATGAATAACGGGCAACGAGTCGGGATGATGACACTTTGGCAATGCTGTTTTAAAGTTTTGGCGAATTCAGGCGGTTTCTGCCATTATTCAGTAATTGCGAATTCGTTGCCCTTCGCTCTTAAAAAAAAAAACTCGCCAATAACCTTTGAGCAGTAGTTCTTTCAATAACAAAAAATCTGTCGTATTCGGTTGGGTTCTTGTCAATTTTTGAGGTATTAAAATTAACGTAAATTATTTGAAAAATCGACTTTAATATTAAAACTGTCAATTTAGATATTCAATTTGGTACGGCAGTGCATTCTTGGTTGCCCTTTTAGTGGTTCGCAGTAGTAGTAGCATAATACCGACCAATGTAAGTTGTTTTCCGAATACTTGTAATAACTAAGTTTGTACCATTTTCAGAAATAAATGTAAAATGTCTGTGTCTTTTTTCTTATTCATAGGATTTAATTGGAGAGAATTAATTCAATATTTATCGTTGGTGAGCCGTATTATCTGCTGTCGAATTGCTGTGAAGCAAAGAAATTTAAAGACACCAAGAGGTATTTATAATATATAATGAAATATGTAAAGTGGAAAATGTTTTCCATAACAAAAAAAAAAAAACTTTAGGCCCCTATTTTTTGTTTTACTATGCAAAAATTAAGAAATCTTTCCTCATGTGTCATGTCCTATATCTTACATATTTACTGAAAAACGATTAGCAAATATACCATCAGTGGACTTACCCGAAAGAAAGAAGAAAACAAAAGAATTTATTAGATTTATATTTAGTATTTTTAAATAAATAACTAATAATAAATATATATTTAGAGATTTATTTAAATTTTAAACCTTTTGGAATATTAAGGTTATTCACTTAATCTCATAATTTTATGCGGCTCATAAATTCATAAATTTCTGCAGTGCTTTACGTGAACACCCCTCGGAAATGTCATCGCGTAAGTCTCTTGTCAAAGTCAGCTGTTCTTAGACTTCCCAAAATTATCGATATGCCGAAAGTATAAGTGAACAGAAACAACTGATTAAATTCTTGAAAAATTGTCAGTAAATGAGATACTTACAATTTATTGATTTCCAGGCCATAAACAACAAAACGAGAACAAGATTTTGGAAGAGTTAATTTAGGTATTTACTGGTTTTCACTATATTTTTATTCACAGTTTGACATTTAAAAATTTCGTAATTTTTCGCAGTCGATTTTCGACTCAAATTGATCGACGAAAATTATGAGGCCTAAATTTTTGCAGTTTACGCAGTTTATGGGGGTTTTACGAGTTTGAGTGAATACCCTTACGCTGTGTCCAGCGTAAGCACGGGCAATTTTTTGGCGTGCGATGCGATTCCCCTACGCACTCCAATTGTTTGCGATAAATACGTGTGTGTCCAATACAGTACGATAGTGCGTTCATGCGGGTTTCACTAACAATAATTATTTATTGTATAAAATAGCTTTTTTCGGTTTTTTACTATTGGAATATAGTTTCCTAAATAATAATGTTGAGAAATCTCCAACAAAAATATTCAATGTAGACACGATATATGCGGGCAAAATCAAAAATCAAAACAGTTTGATTTTCAAACAAAGCATGCGATGCGGGGAAGTCGCAATGCAAGCGTTGCCGCAATATCGTGCTTACGCTGGACATCTACATTTGCTAGCATTTGTTTGAATTTGACAGCTGCCCGCATAAGCCGCATCGCAACGCATGCCCGTGCTTACGCTGGACACAGCGTTATCATTATTTTATCAATACGTATCTACTACACAGAAGTGACGTTTAAACCCTGAATCACATACTGCGTTTAGATATGTCATGTTTTCAATTCTTCAGTTTCTTGGGATCAAATTTTAGCAAACCTAATTTAGCATACTAATTTACCAATTCAGTCGATTGCCAAATATAGCTACTGTCAAGTGTCGAAGTTCGTTAGCAGAGTAACCCAATGGTCGCGTTCAATTGATCACTAGACGACTAGCGCCACATCAAAGTGGATATAGAAAAATCAACATGTCACCATTTACGCCTGATTGAAGGGAAATTTTTCAATCTAGCTCAAAATGAAAGACAGCGAGACAAAAAATTAACTATCACGGCAATTCGATTAAACAGTAAACGAATTTGGAAAAAAAAAAAAACAAAAGTGGGGTAAGAGGTCTTCGATAAAATGTATTTTTCTTTAAATTTATGGTTAATTTATGGTGAATTGAGCTTATTTTTGTTATTAAAAGAAAAATACATGTCATTTTTTCCTTCAGTAGGTATACCTACTGTATTACAAAAAACTTCGATTGTTGAATCAATAAAATAGGCACAATGCAAAATCCCTACTGTTTCATAATCGCAAATGCATGGCATTCCCCCATGCATTTCTATAATCCTGAAGGTTAGAAATGAAAGTTCTAGCGGCAATTGCATGCGGAAAATGAAATGCAACCAGCCACGGAAAGTGAGATTTCCATTTCACACTTATTCACACGGGAACACAACAGGCGAGTCCGAAACCGAATGCAAATTGTATCAGAATTTTTCTTTCGAATTCAACTCCTGTTATCGTTGTAGTATACCTACATAGTTAGTAGTTAATTATTTTTTTTATTGTACCTCTTAATTGCACTTAAAACACGAAGTACGATGCAACGATATGCAAAACAAGTAAAAGTATAACAACAAATCATATACGTTGCACATTCTGCATCCAGCAGCAGTCACCAGCAAAACAGCCCACAGTATACACAACAACAATAGGGGAAACCGGACCAAAAAAAAAAAAAAAACTTATTCCATACCTTTATAACAACACACCTACAACCGTATGCACATATTCGCGATATTCGCCAATTTAGTATGTGAATTTCATGCACCATACCATGCTACCATGAGAGACAGAGCGAAACAATATTTCATTTCGTGTTTTTCGTCTTTAAGAATGTGCAGTAGGCACATTTTGTTTTTTCTTTTTCCTTAAATCCGTATATCAGCCAGCCGCACAATGTGGCGAAATTGTCACCGAAAGGAAGAAAACCCATACCAGACCAACCGACTGGATAGGAGTCGTGGCCAACATTCCATTTCCATTCAATTGAATGTGCGCAGCAGGTAGTTTGGGAATGCAGAAATTTCACCAAGTTGAGCGAATTCTTGAGAAATGCTCAATTTGTTAACTGCTCGTAACCGGGTGTGGCATGGAAGCCCATTCAAGAGATCAATAATGATTGATGAATCGCAGGATCTAGGACAAGGTCAGCAATGTATAAAGATCATCAATCAAGTGGTAATATGATTACAAACTTTTTAAACACCTCATTGACGGTGCCACTTTTAACGCATACAAATAACTAAATTATGTTTGGTATTAAGCTGTCCACAGATAAATGTTCATACGTTGGGTACCAAATTTTAATCATGTGTATGAGCTTTTGTGTTTTGTGGTTAGACTGACGTTGGAATATTTTTAGACAGAAAAAAAAAAAAAAACGCGAGGAGAAAAATCTACCACTTACCAATCGTGTGAACGGGGTAATATTTGAGGGTGACATTGTCTGCGCTACGTCAAATAAATATCATATCCTTTAAGAAAACAATTGACATTATAACCATTTGTGCTAGATGTCAATTTAATTTTAATTATATGGATTTTGACGTGAGTTTGATGTCCCGCTAAGCATCTAGCGGCCCAGCGACTAGTACCTACAAATCATAATAGTGGCATTAACTTTCAACAAAATTTACTGAATGGAAAGAACAAATACTACGTAATAAATACGATAAATCTGACAAAAATTCTACATCAAAGCAAACGACGAATTCTACTTTGCTTTGCATCACTAAGGAAAACAATAATAAAAACAGAGTTGTTGCGGACTCATGGTGTTTTCGCCTTTAACTGAAATTATTTTGTATCAATCTGTAGGTACCTATTTGTCAAACAGAATTTTACTCGTAATGTCATTATGTCAATTATTAATTTAGGAAATAAAAAATTGTGGTGTTTTTTAATTGCGCCCTCCTTTGCAGAACACAATCAACATGAGTTATACAGTTGTTTCTGACTTGTGAGCTTTGAAAGAATTGGGGCAGTCGGTAAGAAGTGTCCTTAATAGAGCCTTCGATGTATTACTTTGTTTTTGGAAAACAATCACTTGTTTTAAGAATTTCCCGATTAAACTGTCGAACTGTACTCAAAGTGACACATGTACTTCAATTGTTGATGAAACTTGTGTCGTTTTCGATTGGGATTTTCAGATTTTGATCTGAGATTTCAGATTTCTGCTGCCAAATCGAACATGAAATCCGAATTTCATTTTTTCTTGTATGGATTGGGTTGGCCGCAAAAAAATATTTTTTTTTCACTCGCACTGGAAGTACACGTTAATTGATTTTCGCATATTTATAATAACGCATTTCGAAATAATTTAATATAAAAACTCGTTTAGGTACGAGTAAAATAAATAATTCAGCTAAAAAAGCAATCCTTCCAACGAAACCAAAATCGTAACCGCCAGCTGTGTGTCATAAACATTGGCGTATGTGTAGATCTGAGAAAAAAATCTAGATTTCTCAAAAGTGCTTCATTTTGTTTGGCAAATCGAACATGGAAAGCAATCTCGATAAAAAAAAATTATCTTTTTGCCAAATCGAAAATGACATTAATAGTTGGCTTTTCTCAACATTTCATAAATTATTAACAAGTAAAATGCTTCGATAAGCAATTGCACTGAACCAAAAATTTTAAATCTTTTAAAATATTCACATTCGCATAATCAAAATGGCGCAACGCATTCAAATACATTTTCTGAAAAGGTCATGAAATATCAAAAATAAATCATAAACATTTTGACATTTCATTGAGTTTGAATCCAATTAGTCTCACGGTTCATGCCACTTATGTGTTATACTCATTTGCTTACAATTGGTTTGCTTATTATATAATTGACGTAATTTTTCTCAAGTTAGAGACTGTTTTCCATATCTGTTACGTAATTGAAATACAGTTTAAGACAAATCGCGCTTTTCTTAAGCACTTTTTAATGCTCACTCATGTTGGAGCGGAATGCCTCTTTCTTTCATTACGAACCAATTTTCTTCCCCATGTGGTTAAGTGTTGCATTTAATTATCGAACCATGGGAAAATTCAGCGTGAGGAGTGTTTAATTTGAAGTAGGTGAAATGTCACTCAATGATTGGTAGCTATACCTATCAGATGGTGATGAAATTTGATATATGCAGCTCATCGGAAGTGCTCGTTTACACAATGTCGGACAGATATAGTAATGCAAACACATTATGGATGTGGGTATTGACATGCTTGCTAATAAAAGTGCTCCTTTTAGTCTGCAATGGGAACTGTCAATGGTGAATACCGATAGGAGTGTTTCATTGCAGATTTTAGTACACGAATGCGCAACAGAACTGCTTCTGTCACAATTGTGCAAAAGTGTCAAATTGATTGCAGCTACTGTAACTGCGTGCTTTTGTAGTATAGGTAATCTATGAAAAATGACATACATAATACAAAAATTCAAAAAATCGCCACGAAAAGTCGTTAAAACATCTGATAAACTGGAAGAATTTGTTAATTTAATAACAAAAATAGTTGATTCATCTAAAAAATAAATAGTTGGCGCAACAAGGAGGGATCCTAGGCCTAGCTTCTCACAACCAATCGTTTTGTGTGAGTTTTTCAATTTTGGAACCAATGGAAGGGATCTACAATTTTACGCCGACTCCAAACGGCTAGAGGTGGCGCAGTGGAAAAAAAAAAACCCTAAGTTGGAATTTGGGGGATTCGAACCTGGGACCCCTCGCTTAGTAGTCCAACACACTAACCACTAAGAAATCAAAACAAATGCACGCATATGTAAGGTGACCGACAGATTTTCCAATTCTTAAGTTAAGATTACGCGTGTCATTTTTCGTGGCAAATTTTGACATGCTGACGTCACAATGTTCAAAATGTCATCGATATCTTATCGTATCGATATCAATCTGCCTAAACAATGTACATTCATCCTTTTTAATGAATCATAAATTAATCAAATACGCCCTATCATTCTGACGTTTGTAGCAGCGTACATCAGTGACGATAGCATTTGCACGGGCAATCAAACATCAAAAATCTATTACTATTGCCCATTAAAAAATCACGTTTTGAAATCTTATACGAGAAGGTAAATATGGCACCCTGATTAGATACGCGTTGCGGCATAAAAACGTTTTCAATACATTTGTTTAAATTTGAAAAAAAACTAAACAGAACTTTGGTAAGCATCTACCCGACTAAATATACACCGTAACCATTAACCTTGGCCAGCAATTGGTAAAAAAAAACGCACACGAAATTAAATTGTATACTCCACCAGTGTATCATTATTTGCGAAGATCTAGTGAACAAATGCTACCAACATACATCAGGTGCTAATCCGAAAGATAAACTTTATTAAGGCAGTAAGAAGAATTCACGAAATTTAAATCAATTAAAAAAGTTACAAGCCATGAGATATGCGTTATTGATGTGATATTTTATATTATATTAATCATTTTATAGCTTCCAGCTCTAGGAGTTGTCAAACATAAAATTTTTTTGTTGTTTTTCTGAAACACGATAACGAGAGAAAGTGAAATCCAACTTAGACCCCCTTGGGCGGTTATTATTTTATATCATATTGGGAATTGTATTATAGATAAATTGACTTAAACAATATTACATAAGAGTCGTATTTGACTGTCATGATTGATTTTAAATGAAAACGATACGAGCTGTTGAGGCACCGGCTAGTTGATAATTTTTCCCTCGAGCAGTTGTGATTTTTCCCATAACCTTTTGCCTCTTTTTGTTTGTTTTCATTTCATTAATTTATATTTTTTATAAGCCGAGTGATTATGGGGCTTATACTGTATTTACAACATCACGCACGCGCATTTTTGCACGAGATGGGTCAGAGAGATCCGTTTGTCCGCAGTCAATGCTAATAAAGGGATAAGAACGAGATCACAAATCAAACGCCCAAAGTGTCATGGATGATCCAACCATAATAAATTATAGGTATATAAATCGGAAATACACAGAAGTTTCAGTGACCAACTTCTGTAATTTCTGATTTAAAACATGTCAAATAAAACTGGTAATTAGTGTCAGTAAATTAAATCAACAATTCATCAATTAATTATACGAAATAAATAAATAATTGTCCGTTCATCACTTCCGGAAAGCGAAATTTTGTAAGCCCTGCAAATCTTTCCCATAATTTCTACGACGTAAGCAAGATGGCCGACCAAAATTCATACATGTCATACATTTTTTTTGCGTGTTAGGTAATGCTGTACCTTTCAGTCACACGCCTTCTTCTGTGTTAGGAAAGTACGCTGCTCGAGCTGAACTATATTTTATCTGGTCTCCAACTTCTCTCCAAACATCAGCTAAAGCTAGAATTTTCACACAGAGCACGCCATGGATAAGTACCACAGAAAACAGCTATTCTTTGAAAAAAAAAAAAAAAAAAACATTTAAAAAATTCGACTTTCTCTGATTTCAACCATTTCCGATTCTAGGTACTCCTCGTCGAGGTATTTATTAAAAAAACTCATCCTTGACCACTTCTGCCTTTCTCCGCGATACAAAATTACAACATAACACAACGATCTGTCAAAATTTAGATTGAGAAAATGTGCCGCCCCATTAAATGGACACTCTAAATTTTGACAGATACATGAAGGATATTCTGAAAGAAAAGTTTGATTATAAAGCTCAGCTAAATGGGTTTGTTTAATTTTAGATCAGCTAAGTTTTGGAGAGAATTTTGAGATCGATCAGCGTACTAAGCTTTAAACGTTAGATCGTCAGATCCTTGACAGCAACCAATTTTGACATTACGGCCACTTGAATTAAGATTAAATAAAATCTTATTACAGTTTTAAGATTTGTAGCTACCTACTTCTGAAATCATATTTTTCGGTAGGTATCTGTATTACTTTGTGTAAAGTCAAAATAAAGTAAATAGTACATAATGCCACCAATAATATCAAATAGAAAACGAATAGCTTATAGAATATACCACGTGGAGTGAATTCCAAAACAATGGCTTCTAATTTTCTCAAGCTCTACTCGCATTTAATTATTCTTCATCGATTCAATTAACATATTTAATTAGAAATAATTTCATAATCTTTTATGACGCAAAGTCTAAGCTAAAATGTTATAGCCATGAGAGACGTAGACAAAACAAAAAACGAAAAAATACGCCGATTGTAGCAGAATTCAAAACAATGACCTTTCCACGTAAATGTACATACGTAATTATGCAATGAAAAGCAGTAACAACTTTGTTCCCACCATCACTATTATGTACTCCAATGAAAAACAGAAACAACATTTTTCAACAAGGTAACAAATCGATATACCTAGGTACAAATTTATTTTGAACAAAAATTCATTTTTTAGGTTAGATAATATTTTATATTACTCCGTATTATGAGTGTATGTAAAATGGCATGTAATTAAATTAATAAAGTCGCGCAAACTAAGATGGGGGCCGGACATTTGTGCCAAGAATGGGAAACGAGAGAAACTGAAAATAATGACGGCAAAATTCTTTTAGAAATACAGCGCCGGCTACGGAAAGACAACGTCAAAGTGGATTTTAAAGAAGTTTCTTTGAACTCGTGCAGAGCCAAACCAATTAGTACGAGCGTGTCAATGAGGTTATGAACTATCAAGTTCCTGAAAACCATTAACAAACGTTGATATATTCTTAATTCAGTTACCAGCGAAGTCGAAGTCTTACGTACAAAAAGCTTACAAGCTGCAACCTACAATTCCAAATACCGCCATATTCTGGGCATTTGGCGGGAAAGCATTTCCAACAAAATGTCTTTTCTGATGATACTTTCCTTATCCTCGGTGTAAATTGCGTTATTTGAAGTTATTATTAGTTGGTCTTAGAACTTTCTTCTCTATAGAATTTTTACTCATTGCTTTTATTACAGTTTTTGGTAAGGAATTGCACCTCAAATGTCAAATGTCGTAGTTTTGGGTTTAGTTTTCCGAAAAAAATAAATTTCTGAATGTCTTAAATGACAATTAGGCATGAAAATCTAGTCCACACAAATCTAGTTAACTTTAAAGGCGATTAGACTGTTGAATGTGACAAATTTAAATATTTTTCTAAAAATAAAGCAGAGTAACATATAACATCTGTTTTGTATTGTACTAGTTGGCTGCTGAAGCGAAGAAACAATTTTCGTTGTTCCCCAAAACTGGCATATCATTTCAAGTGAAAAACTATTTATTTAAATTTTTAGGGAAAGTAGATATCCTTCCAGAAAATTCTCCATCTACAGCCCAATGCAAACCTCACTGGTACCTAACAAGGTGATTTATAATTGTTTATGTTTTTGTTTAAATCTATCTAATTTATTTTGAAACGTTCTACTACCTTCGTGTTCACGAGTTTGGACTTCTACGGAAAAATGTGTGCCAATTTAAAACCAGCCATGCCTGAGGTGAATTTTTTTTTTGTGAGTTTTGGTGTTGTGGGTTTTCGTAGAATTCGGAAAATGTTATCGAATCAAAACAAAGAGCAGAGTCGGGTGTTAGTTTGTAAATGTAGTAGCATTTCCAATATTCGAGCGTTAAAAAAAATCAAATATATCGACATTTACTAGTGGTTTTACTTATGTCCACCTAGGCACTGACTTTATCAACTCAATGCATCAAAACAATTGTAAATATTTTGCTGTATGAAGTGAACCTGCAATTGCTTGTCAATCATGCTACCATTTGTTGTCTTAAACAAACGACTTGTTTTGTAGACCGTCGGTAAACAAATTTGCTTAGTTTTTGATATTCTCTACTTGGTTTGTTAAAACTAAGTCTTCTTTCCAAAGTTAATCATTTTCGCCCAGCTGAATTTGAAAACGAATCACTGCCGTCGTTAACAAAATCAATTCGGCAGTTGTTAGTTTGGCGTATCTGATGCTCGTTCGAAAATAGTGCCACTCACTCGAATAGTGGAATACCTGATTTAATGATGATTTACAATTTTCAATATAGATCCCTGAAATAAGTGTTCTACTTCAAAAAATTC
Organism: Cheilosia urbana; assembly: GCA_946477585.1. Classification (NCBI taxonomy): domain Eukaryota; kingdom Metazoa; phylum Arthropoda; class Insecta; order Diptera; family Syrphidae; genus Cheilosia; species Cheilosia urbana. The sequence continues at coordinate 6,747,849 of OX297854.1, read as the reverse complement.
CCATCAAATTACAAATTTTTAGATGTCAAATTTTCGCCAGAATACGTATTTTTCGTTTCTGATTGTGTTAATGTGAAACTCGAATTCGAATGTAATGCCGAAAACTCGAAGATGCATTCACACAGAACACCAACTAGTTTTCGTTTGTAGTTTTCATCAGCTGTGAGACACTAGTCGTGAAACTCCTGTGTAAACTATTTTGGTTGCAAATTTCGATCACAAACTAAATGAGTTCAGAGCATTTAAAAATTAATCCCATCATTTAAGTGTGGAAAATGATTTTAAGTTGTGAGTTGTGACATTTGCTCGGTCAGCTTGGTTCTGCCGAATTTGCTGAATATTGCAAAAGGTGTGTTTATTTCAGCAACTGAAACTGAAAACTGAAATACGTTTGGGAAAATATCTGTCTTCGATGAAGTTTTCGAGTGTTTTTACGAAAACCCGGTTTAAATAAACGACATTCTCTACAGTAATAATATAGTAAAAACAAAAAGCTTTTCGTTTCTGTTAATACGCAATTATGTTAACAAAACAAAACTGTATAAACAGTCATTTTCCTATCATTTCAAAATGAACAAACAAATTTAATTCCAATTACCAATCAAATCGATGAATTTATACTGAAATGGTCACCTTATTTTTTCTGTCAACATCTTTGATAGAAAATTAATGTGGTTTTCCATTGGGACCGCCTGAAATCTTTTTCAGATCTCAGATTCTACGGTGCTCATGGAACGCGCAACGAGATTGATCTGTTTTTGTAAATGGATTAGTGCGTTAATTGACAACAATATCAGCTGTTCAAATGGCATTCGTTTTTGGCAAAATCACAAATGGATATCGACCTGAAAAATGTTTCGCCTGCTGTAGATACAAATGAAGTATTATTGGTGATTTGTAGTCCTCAGATGACGAGGAAGACAATGAAGATAATAATTCCTCCGAAATAATACCCACAGCTATTTATTTATTTTTTTATTTTGGTTTTCACGAAACTTTGCGCATTTGCCTGGAAATGAAACTTCTTAAACTGACGTTAAACAGCTGTACAAAGTATATTGGTATGCGTAAATCTGAAAAAATATCGAGATCTGCGAAAAGTGATCCGAATCGAAAAAAAAAATTGATTTTTCGTCCCAATGGAACGCGAAAAGTGATTTAGATCAAAAAAAAGATTGATTTTTTGTCCCAATGGAAAACCACATAAATCATAAACAGACTTAAAGGCGGAAGAAAATACAACAAACTCAACTAACCTTGCGGTCCCTGAAGACACTCCAATTCGATGGTATAATCCCAACAATCTAAGCTATTCAATCTGGACATGAGACTGGGCGTCGGTGTGCTACTACTCATCAATGAAGCTGGTGAAGTTTTCATAAAATTTGGCGACTCCCAAAGGCGATTGTTTGTTGACGATGACAAATGTTCATCTCTTATAATGCCACTGACACCGTTTTCACTGTGACGACCTTCGGCGTCGCGAATACTCTTATTGATGTGGTTATTTTCTTTGACAGTTTTATCCCGCAAATAATACAAACATGTCAATGGTTTGCCATCGGTGGCATCTAATCCAATGTCTTGTGCTGTATTCATTTTTTTGTTTTATTAATACAATTTTTTTTTGATTTTAAAGACAGAAACAATTTTGCACGTTCGCAATCAGAGAGGTTACATTTTTTGCGTTTTAATTTAAAATTCACATAAACTGGGAAAATTAACACATAAAATAACTGCGACGAATTTTAAATCTCGCGCAGACAGTCCACCATGGAACGATTTAAAAAGTCAATGCACTAAAATTGCCTTCAACGAGATTACAAAAGAAAAGACTACACAATGATCTAGCACGATTCTTGTTCAGCAGATAACTATCATCTCTGGAAGGCCTCTTCCGTTGACCATTACAGATCTGCGTCGCGAACAACTTGCGTATTTTCCGTTTTTTGTTTTCTTTTCTTTTTTTTTTTTTTGAGAAGAAGAACCTTCTACAAGGTGAATAGAGACTCCGAAAATAAAAACCAGCTGCACAGTACCAAATAGACCGATGTATCCTACCGCACGTCAACTGTCAGACTGTTGTTGCTCTTGCAGCTGTGGGGACCATCAACCTAGGGGAATCTACCAAAGCAGTACATCGACGCAAATTTTAGTTTCTATACATTCTACACCTACAGTGAAGTCCCCAGTGTGAATGGAGCATGGAGCATGGAGGTATAGCGTCGATGGAAATGGGGATGAGTTTGGTGGAGTTCGGCGGAGTTGGTCGGTGGCGCACAACGCGAAAGAGAGACCAGAAAACACCATGTCCATGGGTTAAGAGAAAGACTGGCTGTCTGACTAGTTTTAAGCGCCGCTTTTGATTACTTTTTTGAGAGTTTCATTTGTTGGACAGCACATTCACTTTACTATACCAAATACCATACCAGTTCCCACTTCCATTCCAACTTGGCGAGGTTTGGCAATCGAAGACATACCGCGAGAGTTCATTGAAAGAGTTCTCTTCTTATACATGACGCTTGGCGTATAAGCATAACTGATACCTGACAGTCAATTCCACCTGAATACGTGAGATGAGAAAAGCAAATAATATTTTTTACGGGTACCTTTCTTAAAAAGTGCTACACGCTGCACCTTTCTGTGGGTTTGGTATGCGATGAGTGCGTTACGTATCTTGCGGTTTTCCTCCAATGGAATGTCACTGTGAAGTTTCCAAAAATAAAATCGTCAATACCGGCTTCAAGTGTCAGTCACCTACACCCAATAAAAGAATTGAATAAGTTACTGCATATATCTGTGACCTCCTAAGACTATTTCGAATTCGAATCCGTCGTTAGAAGATATCGAATTTCAAATGGTTGCGTATTGCTAATAAGCTTTAGAATTCCTCTGAAGACTTTGAAGTACACTTGGTGGGAGGAGCTGTCACCATGTATGTTGACTTAACTCTGAGAATATGGGAACTAAAGTGAAATAATATGTCAAAGTGCTCCGCGTAGTAGTTGAATGAACGCATTTCAAAACGATGTAAGATTTGTTTACTGAAATTTGATTTTTCAAAATAATTTCAAACGTGTGTCCAATTTTGTTTACATTTTTAATAATTATAAAGCTTTGTTCCAGTTGAGTGGGAGAGGTAACTGTCACCACGTTTCCTACCCTTCATTATATACCCATTTGTTTGTCACCGGAAGAAGACTGTCAGAAAGGAACGCCTTTAAACATATTATTATGAGCGTCTTAAATAGTCAGCGAAATTTGACACGTCTTCTTCAAATACAACTGGAAGTTGTTACATCAGAAGTTGATGTCAGAATAGTAATATGTTATTCCATTGACAGGAAGTAAAGCAGTCAATGTAGTGGATTAGCCACATGTTGATTTAAATTAAAATAGCGAACACTAGTAAATATGAAGAGCTGTAGCTTGTGGCTTGGGACACAAGTGCAGGAACGGGAATGGAGTCGTATTGTTTTTGCAACAATCAACGTCAAAAACTCTCCAGAGATGGGCCCTGTATGCATTGTGTTATCTGCCTCACACATGAATATTTGCGTTGACAGGGAATTTTTTTTTTTTTTTTTTTTGATCAAAGTCAATACACAGTCCCAGCAGAGATCGTGGGATTCTATACACCAAAATTTATTTAATTACATTCTATACGTTAATCTATATTCCGAGCAAATGTTTCTCTAGTACAATCTAACAAGAGTCAGAACAAACCACAGACAATTGCCCAATGCCTTCATTTCGAACAGCTAAGTATTACTTAAACCTATTTATCTTTGGAGGAAGGACTGCTGCAACGCCTTCCCTATGACAAGATTAATGTCTGAAACCTCAATTAATTTCTTAGACAGTCTTTCGTTGAAAGGTCTACACTATAAAGAAGCCCATCGCCAAAGAAGTATTTCATCTTCTATTTCTATAACAAAATCCAATTAAACCTCATCTTCATCTTCCTCTCGTGGTTCAACTTGCCTCTTTGCAATTATGACTCTTGACCATACCACGTGAATTGCAATCAACCAACAGCAATCTTTAGATATGAATGAATAGATATTACCTCGGCCAAAGAAGGTCACGTCATAGAAACGGTGCGCGCGCGCACTACCGAGAGTTGAGCGGCATTCTTCAGCGTACCAATTATTAACTAAGAAAAGCAACAAGAAAAGTGCATCATCAAGCTGGAAAATGAAAAGAAACAAGGCGGCAGTAACTTTCCAGATGACTGTCTTTTCTCACAAAGTCAAAGTTCATTCGTAGCGATGCAACATAACCTCTTATTTTGTAAATTGCAAACTTTCGACTTTTGCCTACATTTGATTTTTTTTCTAAATGCAGTAGTATAAGTTGCCCAAAGGTCTGATTACTCAATTTTGTTTTTGTTTATTTTTAGTTGATACGAAATAAATTTATCGCACACGGGAATAATGGGGAAAATGAGATTTTTTTTACATTGATCGATAAATGCCTTTCACTGGAAGGGGGAGGCTAAGGTTTGCCACACACGATGGATGCGTTTGAGAGTCGGCCATGGAGTAGACTTATATAGTCGGAAAAAATAAGAAGATCATTCTAATTCTTTAGAATTTTATTTTTTTATTTATCTGTGCATAGCTTAGCAGGATTTATCTACCGGATGGGACAATGTGGGACAGGGAACATTTACAATCGCATTCGGAATGATAAACAAACCGGAGATCTCTTTCATTTATGTGATGGTAACATCAAATTCAAAGTATTTCACTCTAATCAATGATAATTTTATAAATTGCTTGTTGTTTGTTTTTTGTTTACTAATTTTCTCAAAATGAGCCAAGTAAAGTTTTATAATTGATCAAAATAAATGCCAATGCCAACCTTTAAAAATACTATTCGATTTTAAAAGTGAGCTCGATGCGTAGCTGTACAACGCCATTTATTTGGCACGCCATCGCAGGCATTTAACGTCACCGTCTCACGGATCATTAACGTCAGAGGTTCTCCACAAATTATATGTTTCCATTATAATCTATACCTTTTTTCTGTCAAATAAGTTTGTCAGTTCTAAGATGTTAGGCGGAGAATTTTCCGTGTGTTTACATACAGTATTAAGCTATAGCAATATCGTTGCGTTGTTTAGGCGATCTCTGCCACAAATCTGTTTAATGTAGTCCCTGCGGCTAGCAAATTACAAGTGATTTTAGAGACATCGCACTACTCTTTCAAACCTCAGTTGGAAACAGTAGAATTGAATATTCGCTTTGGTTTACATTTCTACTTCGAGAGTCCATGAAATAGAGAAATTGGTTACAAAATTCGCCTCGTTCCTTGTTTTTGTTGTAAAATTTGACAGCTTATCGACACTGCTATATAAAGGAGCTTATATTATGACCTGGATTGTCCTTCGGAAAAGTGTATGTATATTATTTCAACTTCTGGCGTGCATATAAACTCCGATCTCGTCATCTGTCAAAATCAGTGTACTATTATGCTAGCTTACAATTTTTGGAGACTTATTGTACAGTGAGGAACAAAACTGCTTAAATTTAACACAAACTGCGACGTGTGGAACGCGAACTATATTTGTGGATTGTGAATGAAATATGAGATTGAAATAAAGAAAATGTAAGCAGATCCAATTTCAAATTCAATAATTGACTATGACCAAGTATTTTACTCCTCGAATACGAATTTTTATTTTTGAACTTGGGTCCAAAAGTATTCTACTATCAAGTTGCAACCAACCATACACACCCACAAAATTTCATCGAAATCGGTTGAGTGGTTTAGGAGTCCAGACTCCAGAGCGGCGGCGAAGTGATGGCGACAGGCCAATTTCCGCCGTACCGTACGTAGAAGACTATTCACATGAGAGCGAATTGCGAACTGCAAACAAGCGAATATTCGTAGTTTCTGACACTTTATTCAGATGAAAACATTTTTTGTTCGCAGATACCCGCGTATCAGTTTCATTTTTAAAGGTTAAGTTCGAACGTATATTTCATTCGTGGGCTTGTGGATCGCGACTGTTTTGTGTGGATTGTGAATAAAGTGTGACAGTTCGCGGCAAAAATTTTCAATTCGCGGGAAAATTTCTTTAATTGTTAATTTAGCTGTTTAAATCAATTGAGAGGCAGGTTTTCTTAGATTAGATGTTAGATTAGGTAATTAAATATAATTCTTTTTTGGTTGAATAAATATCGATTTGCAATTCATAAATACACTTAAATTGATTTGTTCGCAATTCGCCTATTCGCAGTTCACGCTCATGTGAATAGTCCTTAACATAATAGATGTTCCACAAACTCATTCTTGCTTTCTTCTGTCATTCTCCGAAAGAGGTACAAAAACACAACAGAATACAACGATCTGTCAAAATGTGCCGGCCCATTAAATAGGCTTAATCTTGACAGATGCATGAAGTACATTCTGAAACAAAAGTTTGGTTATTTAGCTCGAGCAGCGTACGTTGACGTTAATTGAGGAATTACTGACAAATTAAGTCAAGAATTTCTTGACTTAGTGTCAGTACTCAGTTGACATTCCGATTGTGGGCCTAATCTAGCGTTCATTTAGTCATACAAATCTGTTCGACGTAGAACGACTAGTACTGTACGGACATTACCGTAATCAAATATTTACGCTGTTTGGTACACTATATATCAAAGTTGGAAGTGAAAACACCGCTTTCTTCACGTTTGGCGGCAAATGTTAAATTACGCAAAGGATGTGCTATCCGTTTGTCAAGATTATCTTCCGGCATTCAATTGCCGCAAATCCTCGCTCGCTCGCACATGCAATATTCAAAATCCACTAATGGCAAGCATTAATCTTTTGACAAATCCCATTCCTGCTTGGGTTCACCCTATGATACTTGATCAATCTAACACACACACTACATCAACATCAGAAATCATTTCGTGTAATATTTGCACATTACCATGCGGCCGCATGTCATTTCCTCCTCCTCCATATAGTTACAGTGGCACCGAAACCGGAAATCATTATCTATTTCGACGAAGTATGTACAATTGTTGCATAACATTACAATATTTCTGCACACCAAAACGAGAAAAGTGTCCAATGAAAGTGAATTTCGGTCTACAACTGATTGTGTTGCAGAAAAAAAAAAAAAAACGCGACAGCCGATCGAGTAGAGGTGTTTCCTGGGGATACCAAATGTCTGACAGTTCATGATCATGCTCATGGTAGCGTAGGCATAGGGGCCCACTGAGCATTCGCCGGCTTTTGATGAGAGTTGCCGTATACAGAGACGGAACTGTGGGAATAATGCACCCACAATAGCATTCTCACCACCGTGTGTTCGTTCATCGCACTTAATGATGCACACTAGCCGTATTATGCATAATCACAGATAATGTCATACTCTATTATATATTTAAACGAAACATCACTGATAGAGAGCCAGACATGGCTCTCTCGATGTGTGTGATAATATAATAATAATCATTTGTCTATTTGACGCTAATTTATAATTAGAAGTCATCACTTTGTCTGTAGTCGGCTTCCTAGCTGACAATGTTTTTTGGTCAAGTAACCCAGCCACTTCCAGTGACTATTTAGCGCACTTTCCTTTTGGAAAGGTTTCATTTAATTCGCAACTGGCTCTTCTTTTTTTAATTATCACTGCGCTGTGACATGTCATTTGACACTTTAGAAATCGAGGAAAAGCCATTGTCATGGGTACGCACGCATCCGTATAATATTCCCCAAGCAGAAGCTGACATTTATGCGCCACTGTGCAAGTGAAGGTGGAGACATGATGAAATGTAATGACGTTTATGCTTGTCAACGCAGATTTACTGTTTGAAAGTGTGAGTATTATTCGTATTGGAGTTGCCCATCACCGCATATTAACGACATACGACGAGACAGCCGGAAGATCGTAACCCAGAACGTTTAACGATTCTCTTTTTCCTTTACCTTGAAGCCATTATTTACATGAAAGGGTGTTGAAGAATGTCCGGAATGACCTCAAAATAGAAATGCACATGACAATGATGTGCTAACGCCCGTTACAGTGCAGTCATACATTATATTGCGAACAAGAAAGAAAGGGGGATCTGAAATAAAGCCGCCATTTCGTATGGCATTCGGTCAAGGTGAATTGAATTACAATTCATGTTCAAAAGAAAATTTTACGGCGCATTTGATTTCATATGTCAGAGCGTACTCGTATACCTATTACCTTCCGCAAAAAAAAAAAAAAAAACGCAAATGCACAGCGATTCTGCGCTGAATGTAACCAACTGTCAACTGTGTTGCAAGAGCAAGACTGGAGCAAGACATTCCCACGACATTAGCCGAAAATAATTCAATATTTCAGAAGGCTCGGTGCTGCTCCAGATTGTGCAATAATGCGGCGAGATTTATAGATCTCCTCCGCCTTGGTCAATGGTGCGGTTCTCACCGCGTTATTGTTGTTGGTGTACGCTGCCGTGATATGCAATTTTGTTACGGGCGACGAACAATGTTATCCGGATTTTCAATCATTACCGTGCGCGCGGGAACTGACATAATTTGCTATCGGTGGCTGCACTTACTGCCAAATTTAGACTGCAGGTTCAGATGTCAGACAAGTTGGGAACACGATGGAGTTGATTCATCGTGATGGTGGTAGTGATGATGGTGGAGTTCCGTTTTCAACCATACCACCATCGAAATCGCTCTGAACTCTTGCACTTAACCTGACTTCTATTGGATTAACGTTTCTATGGCAGGTATATATAGAGTGGTGGTAGAGGAGCCAGCGTCGAGGTATAGTTGGTGAAGACCGTATTTGGTTTAACGATAGCGGCGATGGATTTGCAGGTAAGTGGATTAATTGGGGGAATAGTAGTGCTATGGCGTTGAACTCTGTCGTGGAAAGTGAAACCATGAGAAAAGAGGATATCGCCGCGGCTATACGGAGGGTGAGTTGTGGGAGGAATTGTTAGCCGGAATGTTACTGCGAAAGTGTTGAAAGTTTGATATACAGTATTGGGGTGGTGGAAAGTATTTCTCTTTTTTACCTACTTGAAGTGACGACGTAAGTGGGTTTTGGTTTTCCTATATGAATACCCGTTGAACGAAATTTGTTTGGTTGGGTTGGGTTGGACAAGGTTGCGCACGGTTGATAGACGAATAATTCTTATTTGACAAATGCATATGACCAACACATAGATTTACGATAAATAAGATTTTTCTTATGTTGCTAAGCTTAGTACGCTGCTCGAGCTAAACAAAATTTGATCTGCTCTCCAGTTTTCCCTGCAAACATTAGCTAAAATCCCAGCTAAATTTTGACATAAAGCACGCCACGGATAAGTGTCACAGAAAACAGCTGTTCTTCCAAAATACTTTACTTCTTGCTTACTTCTCGCATTCTGCGCATTACAAAATTGCAACAAAACAACACAACACAACGATCTGTCAAAATTTAGCTTGAGAAAATGTACTGACCCATTAAATGCAATTAAATGGGCACGCTAAATTTTGACAGATACATGAAGTACATTCTGAAACAAAAGTGTAATTATTTAGCTCGAGCAGCGTACTACTCAGATGAATGAGTTCGCTTTAATTTAGCTCTGCTAAATTTAGGAGAAAATCTTGTATGGGAGCGAAAATTTAGCTAGAGCAGCCTACTAAGTTTTGTGTCAAAAGCGTTATCATACTTATTGGTTATAATTTTTTTAAATTGATATCATAGTACTTATGCTTCAATGAAAACAAAAGTTACGGTATAACACACTTTTCTAACCTTCACAATTCTACCAGAAACGCTGAGCCTATACCCCCTTAGGTTCAGCCACATTCAATGGAAAAACTAATTTACTGGATTTATTTTTTTGGAAACCAGAGATGTCATTGCCCTAATTAGCCTTGACAGTAGACACCTCAAAACCAAACTGTTATGTGGTTTGCTTATATCCAGCTTGCAAAGCTGAAAATTTAACAAATTACTGATTCAAAATCTGAAGTCGCCAAGTCAAGATTTCCTTTCATAACATCGAGCAAATCCATCGTCAGTAGGAATTCCGACTATAGATTTTCAATCCGAAATTTGTTAAAATATCAGCTTTAAAAGCTGGATATGAACAAACCACTTAACACTTTTTTTCTGAAGGTGTCTAGTGTCAAGGCTAACACTTGATGTCCAGATTTGAATCAACTTAAATCTAGAATAACGCGTTTAAAACCCATTTCAAAACATACATCTGTCAAACATAAATGATAGTTAACTTAATATAAATGTTCCACCTTAAAATGCGACGTTTGTTTTTGAAACATACAACTTTATCGGATTAAAATGTTTGTTTGACTAATAAAATTGCTATTTGACTAATTTCGAAATTTTTACAACAATAATAATAGATTCAGCGAAAAAAACTCACGTTTGCAGTAGGTAAATGATCAGCTTTTTGAAAACGTAAACAAACTACTCATACCACTCGTAGTGGCCTTACAAATTGAAATGTCAAATGTAGACTTCAAGGCCGTCTTTTGTTGCTTACCCACTATATTTAATTTGCATTTAAAATAAAAATAGGGACTTATGATTTATGTTAATAAATGTAAAAGCTTACCATCTAACATGTATTTGGATAGATCATCTTCACCCTTCGTCTCTTCGTTGAACACACTCATTATTCCAAGTTTGTGAGTGGCTGTGTTTGTGTTATGCTGACTTTATAATTTGCGCACGCAGTTGCACTTTTTATTTTCTTTACTTTTTTAAAAACAATAAATTCACTCGACTTATATTTTTAACACATCATGATTTCATCTACCGAGCTTTAGCTTATGCCATGACTTGTTTTTATTTCTAATTATTTTAATACACTTTCACAACTATTTGTCTGCTGTTTCACACACAAAGTACAATTGTTTGCATTGGTTTTGGTATACTATAAGCTACAATGAGAACGCATACAAAAGTATATTTTAAACGGTATTCTTGTGATTAAAATCCTCCTTCGCAATGTCAGCGGGCAGTATAAAAAAAAAAGGAAATCAATTAATTTTTGAGAATAAAGTCATCAATTATTTGCTATCAAAGTTACCAGAAGTGGTTTTTTAATCAATTTCGATTACATTTCGTTTTATCTCCAAAGGTCTAGACTCGAGAGCACAAAATTGTATTTCGATGTTATGACTATGATGGCGTTTAGTCGCATAGTATTATCGAACGATTTTTCCATTTCAACTTTAGCTATTAAAACTCACATGACGTTTACTCGTGCTTATGACAGTTTCCTTGTCAAAATTAATGGCAAATAGGTTACATGGGTCCCATGACTGAGTTGAATATTAATTAAGTGAATGTGCACTGAGTGCATCCACTGCATTTATTGCATCGCTTTCCAGTGTCACTTACGGATATGTTACATCTACATGGCTGGACTTGTGTACAACACAATTGCGGTAAAAAAAAACGTCATTTCAATGGCATGTATGTATTTACATTTCTCAAAAATAAAGTATGTTTGGTTAATGTAACATTATTTGGATAACAGTTCGGCGTCGATTGCATTCGTTTGTTTTATTGTTGGCCTGCAGAAATCAGTCGAGACCGAGAGCATAGTCTGGCGGCGTTTTGTGTATTTTATTCCAACAAGCAACAACCAAAGCTCAAGGAAATGGACACAATAATGGAAACACCGACTATGATGGTGGTACTTGCTTTGCTATACGCATGAAGTGTCATGAATTGAATGACGACTCGTTTTACTAATGTATGGGGCGCTTTTAATACATCAATACCATATGCCTAAGTGCTTTGAACCGAATTACATTGAATGCGTTACAATCTCACGACATTCTCTTGTAATGAATTTGTTGTAGGTACACTACAAATCGTTTATGACACTTACATTTTGTAGGTATTTTATCTATGGGTAAAGGGAAAATATTATTTGCGTACCTATGTCGTAAGAGATATAAGGGGTTATCGCGAATAAATTCCGTGGGAAATGTTTCCCTTGTCAGCAATGTAAGTCAGATTGCTGAACAGAAAAGATTCCCGGGGAAATCTTATTCCCGATACGGGTTATAATGTGCCAGGCGTGTCTAGCCACTCATTTTGTTTTTATGAGAAAAATAAACCTATTTTAATTTTTATTTTTGAAGGTTTGTCAGTGACCTTCACTATATCAAGCGATTTATTGTGTGCCTTTGGATCTGAATGATTTTGCAATTTGATCGATCTATGGAACGGAGTTACTTTGTGAGTGTATTCTGAGAAAATGATTCTAATAGTGTGGGCAAATTACCTATTTAAATGACATGCTGAAAACCGGTCGATTTTATATTTAGATATATAAACAGGTTGTGTGATCTGCATTTTTGCTTAGACCACATGTTGACCAGGAAAAGCAGACCCCATGGAGATAGCAATGATCAATGAATTAGAAATCGGACATTCTTTATGTGACAGGCTGCAGTTTGAGGCGGAAAGCTGATGGGTGCGTTTTGAATGTCAAATAAATAAGATCAGGTGCTTCGTTTTTTGCTTTCGGCAAAAGAAAAGTGTCATTCGAAATATTAAATGAAACGCGGGTCTGAAAATTAAGAAAAATGTATTTTGCCAAAGAGGTACGTAATATGACATATTGACACTAGCTTCTCACAACCATTAATTTGGGGGAGTTTTGTTTTTATTTTTGCGACCAGTGAAAATGGCGTACCTACTCACAATATTTATACGACTCAGTTTTGCGTTTGTATGCATATAAAGTTTGATGATCGGTCGTTGGACAAGAGACCAGTTGCGTCCAATATTTAATCAATCTAATACAAAATTTCGCGTTCTAGTAGGTATACGGGTCTGAAAATTAAGAAAAATGTATTTTGCCAAAGAGGTACGTAATATGACATATTGACACTAGCTTCTCACAACCATTAATTTGGGGGAGTTTTGTTTTTATTTTTGCGACCAGTGAAAATGGCGTACCTACTCACAATATTTATACGACTCAGTTTTGCGTTTGTATGCATATAAAGTTTGATGATCGGTCGTTGGACAAGAGACCAGTTGCGTCCAATATTTAATCAATCTAATACAAAATTTCGCGTTCTAGTAGGTATACATTGAGTTTGACGTAACTTCGTCTCAATTTTTGTAGCTTAAGCCTAGTACGCTATTCCAGAACGAAATTTTCAGGTTTTCTCCATAAATGGAGAGTGCAACAGCACTGTTACCAGCACTGGCTATTTATCTCCGATTTGGATACTCGAACTTTTCACTGGCTACTTAAAATTGTCATTTGGGGATTCTCCTTATTTAGTCAATACACTTTCAAGTTTGGCAATTTTTAGGCTCCTTAGGTATACAATGCTGCAATAGCGAACGTACTTACTTTCATGAACATACTCCACGGGCCCACGCAATCAACAATATTGAACTTATATATTTTTCTTTGTTTAGGCGCCTTGGAATAATGTCCGCTAATTGAAACGCTGAACAACCAACGAAAACCGGATTGAAAATCAATATATACAGCCATGACGAGTATTTATTTCTTAACACCGGCATTCCGTATGCATAAATGATCAACAAAATCGTGAACAACTTCAAATTTCAGACGAAGCAATGTAGCCACCACCTTAACTATTGACTACCGAAAAAAACCTAATTGAACAAACTTCAATTATTTGTAGGCATTAACGTTTTCTCTTAGCCCCATCTGTACGCCTACCACAATGTCCGTTAGCAGCTATCGAGCAAACTCAGCTAGATATCTATCGCAGTATACTGGCCAAGGCTTCTGATGAATCACTTTCAGCCATAACATAAAACAATTTGTGCACTCGTTTCAGTTGTCAGAGAGTATTACTTTTTCAATGATAAGCAAAAAGCAGAATTATGTTTATTATTTTTCTTTTTGCAGGTGTTGCTGGTGCCGAGTTCACCAATGGACCTTGACTTGATAGGGCAAGTATACACATGAAACACAGCAATAGCGGTGACATTATAATCTGACAATGTGTGTTATTGGCACAAGTTTAGCATACAAAAATCACAGAAGACAGAAATTATTTAATTTAAAGCACTTTGACTCCACTTAAACATACAAACAAATTAAAACACGAAATTCAAGGTTAAACTTGGTAACTAATCTACTACATTCCGTTGACATTTTAAACAGACAAAAAACTTAATCGTTTTCAATGAAACACCGTACCTATATTTAACTTCCGTTGATACGATGCATTCCGTGACCTGTTTCGGTCACACTTCTAACAACTTCTGTCCCAAACTAATCTCAAATCGCCTTAGGCCCCATCCGGCTTAAGGGTAGCACTTAGCACACACTTTCTTTCTCTCTTTCGCTCGCGTAATTTTATTCAGAATGGGATCCATATGATTAGCGGACCGGTAAGCGATGTAGACAGTTGGACGGAACGCACTATATGAATTGCAAACTATCACTTTGTGTATAATTGTCGCACGGGAGATGGTGCTAAACGAGATTATACGAACACCCCGCTGGCTATAGCCAGCTCAGACTCTACGGAATGTGGGACGAAGGTCCACTACACTTGTCTGTCTTTCTCGCAAGACCCGTGGCAGAATGAATGTTTTTGTCTCGTATTAAATGACGAATAAAGACTACGAAACAAGCTAAGAAACTTAATAACATAAATTGAAACGTCTTAAAGCTCTGTCGCATACATATAACTAAAGGCAAACAATTCAGAATATGCACACATGCTTACAGAGTTGATAATTTTGTATTGTCCCATTATAAGAAGACAGGAAAGCATAAACACAAAAGCCACGCATCAGTGTTTAAAGTTTAAGTAGCTAAGCATGAAATTGACTTACGCGAACGCGACGACCGACGGTCAGGTCTGGTAGCAAATGTGGGAGAACAACATAGATGGCTAAAAAAACACGTAAATATTCTGACCCTATAGTTTACTTTGACAGTAGGAGTTAGATACTGATTTGTCATCGATGGCGCGTTACTAAATGGAGCTCGTAGTATCTATGTCATTACCAAATGTTTTGAACCTGTATGCCAAATATTATGTCAGACAGGTTGTTCCAACTTTGGATACGGAAATAACTGGGAAATGACAGCTCGCTGCTGTTATAGCGGTTATTTAGATTTATTTGATTTGATGGGTTTAGCTATTAGGCAGTGATTGAGTTATTTTTGCGTGTAAGTTTAAATTGAGTGTTATCATACTCATACACATGTATGAATGTTAAATACTATTTGCTACGTTAGCTGGTAGTTGTTGCATTTTTATTTGTTAAAGCTTTAGCAAACCAAAGCTTTGCCCGGCTGTAGTATGAACTCCAAATAACATGCGATATCAATTAAAAGTATATGAGTCATCTGTCAGATTCTGGTTTCTTAATTGTTTTTAAATAATAACATCGGAAGCTGCCATCTTGGCTGGTGTCTTAGGGTGGGTGAATGAGTACAGTCTGGACTGAAAGAAACTGTGTTGCTTGCGTTGCGACGTTACTTGCAAGACACATATAAAAAAATATTGTTTTTTTTTACATTTCAAATACCAGAACAAATTCCAGTGCGTATTCGGCCGCCTATTCGCGAACTTTCCCGAGCCAAACACTAAAAATCTGTCAAACTCAAAAAGTTACGCGAAACTCTCTCAGAGTGCTGAAAGTACGTGGATGGACTTCGAGGTACTTTGAGCCAAATTCGTCTTTGGCATCTAATATACCTATGTCACAAATAAAAATATAACAAAACTTTTTGAATCATTTGAAACGTTCTAGGAAAACATTCGAACACCACCGAATTTTCCTTATTTCCACAGGTTTTGTTTTTTTGTGCAACTGATTTTTAAGACGGATTTTTAATTTTTTTTTTTCTTGTCAAATTTGTGCATTTGACATATTTATCAGTACTTGCCGGTTGAAATTCTCTGAGCTGTTTCGAGCCCAGTTGCCCCAGAAAGGAACTACTCGTTACTCGTTATTTTGCTAATTTTCTCTTTTGCTGTCATTTTTCATGAGAACGTGTATAGATTTTATGGCATTGCGATCGATTTATATCGATCTTCTTATGTCTAGAATGATTCTGGTGGTGTGAAAAGCAAAAGCGGTTTAGCGAAATGGAATTATGACTTCCGAACACCTAAGCTACATGAAATGAATATTCTTATTAAGTAGCAAGTGCGTATAGGGTATAGGTACGCTCTTAATACTGCCCTGTGCAGAGCCGGACCAACCATATGTGCAAGATGTGCAAATGCACAGGGCGCCAGGTTCTGGGGCGCATTGCTAGAAAAGAAAAATTAATTTTATCTTCCGTTTGTTCAAATGAACCCAAAATAACAACATCCATCCCACCCGTGCTGAATTATTTCTTGTGCTTTAGATCATATCATTTGCTATGTTGCAACTTCAAAAACAAATAATGAATTTTTTTAAATTTCAAGTTATCAACGAAAATTATCCAATGGCAGGGTAGGTAGTTCCGGGGACTCAATAAAAAAACGCACTGAAAGCATACCTCCTGGATCATGTGGAAAAGACCTATGCATGTGTGTAATTATGAAAAAGGGGCGCTTTCTGTAAATCTTGCACAGGGCGCCAGTTTGGCTGGAGGCGGTACTGGTCCTTTGCCCTTTATTTAAAACGAAGCAAAATCCTTACATCTCACAATGCCTCTAGTTTAAAGCGTGTATTCTCCTCGTCCTATGCATTGCCTTGTTAATAAGCATACAAACTTGGTTGTCACTAGGCTTTCTGCCAAATAAATATGACGCATACGAGGTACGAGTACATGATTAAGGCATTAAAACTTCAAACCGGACGAAGGAGTTTATGATTTTCTTTGCAGTGTTTCCCCCACATCAAACCCATGTCCATATCTATAAATGTTTGACTTAAGGTTGTTCGTTGTTGTAATGTAATCAGTCGTCCACGGAAAACAAACAAAACAATTAAACTGAGCTCATGTACCTATGCTAACGTAGTTAATAATGGTCATCATATATAGCTTAGTAATTTGTTATAAATGATGTCCAATTAGGTACATCGTCACAGAATTAAAATCAGATTAAAGTTCATAACAATTAAAAACCCATTTATCACATCCTCTTATTTAAAATGTCGTTCATTTAAGTTATAAAGGTACATATTTGTATGAAAAATCAATTCACAAGAAGGAAGACGAAACTTCAGCATCTGTTATCCCATTTTGTATCCTTGATGGTATTGATTTTTATCCGGTTCTTTCGAGAATTTCTTCTATCACTCCCAAGTATGCGTAGATTATTAAAACATACATTGTTCCCGCACACTGTCACTAAACCGTCAACGTTAATCACAACTAATCTAAGGATATTAATTATAGAATTTCAGAAATATTTGTACCAATTTAAAAATACCACACCGAAGGAATATAACAGACCGTACCGCACGATGAAAATAAATTTTGTGTACTTGGCAAAAGGAAACGACGTTTTTGTTGTCGATCCCCTTGCATGCATGCTAAGGGTTCATGCGCATGACGTAAAACCGGTGGAAAATAATACCAAAGCACCACCCTTCTCCTTTGCTCAATGAAACCAAAAGAAACAAAACCAGTCTGTTTTTGTTTTAAAGGTTAAAGCATTGCCAGGTACGTGCGCACACTTTTCATTACGTTCGAATCGCAAGTCTGCCAACTTGAGTGCGCATTCTGACAACACTTATATTGATTCCATTCATCCCCCGATTATGCAGAAAATAAAAGTTCACCCTCTTTACAGTTCACTTTGTCATGGGGCCATGTCGGGGGTGAATAAAACAACAAGAACAACAAATTCAAACCAAATTCATGTTTGCAACGCATGAAATGGAAGGACCTTAAACAGCCAGACGGGCAAAATAGTCAGCTGCTTGGAAATAGCAGTACTTATCTAATTATTGATTCTTCACAATGGATATTGCGTGCATTATGATTTTGTTATGTTTTGAATGTCGTTTCGGTGAAGAAGCAACCACGTGTAGGGGAAAGTGGGGCCGTTTGGCTTGAGATTTATATCTGTTGTTCAGGGGCGAACGCAGAAAAAAATGTCGGGAGGGTTTTGAAAAAAGTGTGTAATTTTCATAACTTCATAATTTTTTAACGTTCGCCCCTACTGATGTTGAACTAACTATTTCCAATTATACGTAATACGTCATTGTGTCGGAAAAAATATAAAAGTTTCGATTAGATTTGTATGTTAGTGCCACGTTGGACATTTACTAACTCACGTTATTCCTTTTGAATTTAAAGTAAAACGAATGTCCAGACAAATTATTTTCAATTTCTTTTCAAAACTTGAAAAATTAAAATTAAAAATTGGAGCTAAGGGACTATTCACATGAGAGCGAACGGCGAACTGCGAACACGCGAATATTCGTAGTTTTAGACACTTCATTCACACGAAAACCTTTTTTTGGTAGCAGATAATCGCGTATCAGTTTCACTTTTAAAGGTAAAGTTCGAACGTATTTTTCATTCGTTGGTTTGTGGATCGCGACAGTTTTGTGTGGATTGTGAATAAAGTGTGACAGTTCAATTCGCGGGAAAATTGCTTTAATTGTTAATTTAGCTGCTAAAATCAATTGAGAGTTATATTTTTTTTGACTAGATGTTAGATTAATTGAATATAATGGTTTTGTGATACAACAAATAGCAATTTTCATTTCGTAAATACAGTTAAATTGATTTGTTCGCAATTCGCTCTCATGTGAATAGTCCTTAACAAAGTATTATTCGAAATAAAATTTTAGAAGTTATGGCTCACTTTTCGATAAAGGTTTGGATGACTTCTCTTATGACCTGTCAAATAATGATAAATCCAATAACTTGAACGCACTCATATTTTCTATTCATGTTCTAGGGTTGTCAGACTCAAAAATACGAAAAGGGATACATCGTGAGTTTAGTTGGGACAAGTGTTCAAAAAGGGGGACAAACTTTCTTTGTTTTTCTTTCTTTTTTTTTTGAACACTAGAGTAAAAAAAAAGGTTCGGACATTTTACCAAAGAAAATTTTGGTTTCAAAACAAACACTGAAATAGAGACAGATGACAGTACAAAACAAAAACGTACACTTCAAATGGATGTGTTCACAGAGAATCTTGTTAATAATATCTTATATATACAGGTTGCTCCGCGATGGATTCCTAAACTACTGAACCGATTTTAATCAAATTTTCCACACTCTGTTCAGTTTTATCCCACTTGAGAGATAGGATAGTTTATAACTCAATTTATAGTCGCTAATTTTTTTATTGCAAATTATTTATTTACAATTATCTAAACTAATCAGCATTCAGCAATCGTTGTTCTGCTTTGGGGTGGTTGGGTGGCGCACATCGTATAAGCACATTCATTTGAACAAAAAACTGCGTAAAGTTTTCTGCGACGTGAAATGAAAGAGAAGCATGCGAGGTTGAGGAAATGCGCAGATGGCTGATGACGTGCGATGATAGACGTGTGATAGTGTAAATACAAATTGAATTTAAGGTTTTTCTTTTAGGTGGTTGTGAATTATGATATTACCTACGTTGATACTATAAACTAGAATTAAATAAACCGTCAAGTTTCCAGAAGCAATAATAAACAAATTTAGCCGAGTGAAGTGAAAAAAAGAGGTTTCCCTTTGGAATTGTATGATGGGAACATGCTCGAGCTTTCCAGAAAGTGAAAATTTGAAATTGAGAAAAAATATAAAGAGTCCACTATGTGATGGAAGAATATTAACCAATTTTTTCCACTTTTTTGTACTTCTTTCAACAATCTGTTATTTCGATGTAGTTCAGGCTTTATGCTACAATTTATTTTTCGTAACATTTTCTTAATACATAAAAATTTGCCATTTGGTAGTGTTCCTTAAACATCGATAGTTTCACAATTCGATAGTATCGATAGTTTCGGAATAAAACTATCGATAGTATCGATAGTATCGATAGTTTTATATGCTTACGATTTTCTAAGGACGGGTTGTAAATTTGTCCATAATTTATTAATAAAAAACATTTAAACAAAATACCGAAGCAGCTGTGGTCAAGAAATGTTTTAAAAGGACTCGCATTTGTATTTGATAATAGTTTAAGCTAAGATTAGACTGTATGCCAATTACACATATATATTAATGCCAACAGGCAAATGACCAGATTAGCTCTCAAATGACCAACATTTCAAGATTATCAAATTTGTATAGGTATTAGACTATATGACCAAAATTACCAATATGGTCATTTAAGGCATTTCTTATTTATTACCAAATGTTGTAGTAGGGTTCCACAAAAAAAGAGAACGAAATGAATGCCGATGACAACAAAATAATTCTTGTTCCAACAAAAATGCCAGCAATGCCATAACGAAATTTCAATAAAGTGCAAATGGGCATATAGGGCTTTATGCTGGCATTCGTGCTTATTGTCCGATTACACTTTATGCTATTCAGGCATTTTTATCTGTCAAAATCAGCCTGGTCATATGCCCAAGCCCTTATTACATTCGGACCTAGCGAGGTATGATTCGGAACGGACAATTCTCCGCAACGCATACTCTTTCGGAGGCTCAAATTCCATTCGAGGAACCTAGCTGGCAAAAATCTAACAATAAAATGCACTTCATCGCACTTCAACCTAATTCGCCAATATGCGTTACAAAATGTCGGAACAATTCTCCGAACAGTTGTATCGAAGAAAACCTCGCAGCAAAAATCCTCCGAATCGTACTTATAAAAACGGACAATTTTCCGTACCGACGGATGCCTCGCCGATGGTATGACCATTTTTTGACAGGCGAACTGTAAGAAATTGGCATTTAATGACCACATGGCATACAGTCTAACCTTAACTTTACTTAAAGGCGCCTATCTTTATACGCAGAAAAGTAGTAGGTACTCCTATTACCTACGGAAGTACTTTTGACGTATGAATATCAGAACTTTACTTGAGTGTAAAGGCGCTAAATTTTTTAATAAGTAAGAAAGAGATGAGTGTTTCACGTATTCTTATGTACATCAGATATATAACTGAGTTTTTTCCCAATCGCCTATCCTTTGTCAGTGAAAACGAAGTACTTCTTTTACATACATGTTTGACCGGTTTTATATTTTATCAGTACTTCTACGTTTGCTTTGAATATGTGCTCATATATGCGTTTCGATAGTATCGATAGTTTTTTTAAACCATCGATAGTATCGATAGTAAAAAACTATCGATACTATCGATAGACTATCGATGTTTAAGGAACACTACCATTTGGTGTCACGTTGTTCCTCCGCGATGGAAACCTAAACTAGGTACTGAACTGATTTTTATCAAATTTTGCACACTGTGTGCAGTTTGATCTAACTTGAGAGATAGGATAGTTTATAACTAAATTTGTAGTCGCATTATTTTTTATTGCAAATTATTTGTTTATTATTTAACAAAGAGTTATAATAATACGAGAAGGTATATATAATTCCTTCGGGGTGAAATTCGATGGCGTAATAACTCGAAGGCCGCTGGGTCGATTCTCATCATTCTTTTTTTGTTTTGTTCGTATTGATGTATTTCAGGCAGACTCTTAAAATATAAGATACTTTTGGACCCAATAGGTGGCACTGTTTTCGATCCACTTAACCGAAAACAATAATATTTTGTGGATGTTTATGATTGTTTCCCGTTTGAAAGATAGACTGCTTTTGGACCCGATAGGTGGAGCTGTTGGCGACTTCCGAAACCACTCAAGCGATTTCAATAGAATTATATTGATGTACCCATGTGGTTGGTTCCAGTTTGAAAGATAGGATAGCTTAGGACCCTATAGGTGACACTTTGCAAAAGATAAGCGCGATATGAAAACGGGTTGTGGCACCTCCCAATCAAAAACAAAAAATTTAAACGACCTTAGCCACAGCAACGCGTGGCTGGGTCTTCTAGTAAGAAATTATATTTTCAAAGTTTTCAATTGAATGTTTTGTTTTATTAAATTTTGACTTAATAAGGGGGACAGTGGTTTGTACTAAGGGGGATAAACAGCATTTTTGTATGGAAAAGGGGGACGTTTGACTGTTAACTGATCAATGGCTTTCTTAGAAAGGTTATTACTTATTATTATTACATTGAAGTATACACTGATGAGCAGTTTAATTCTGTTATATATTTTTTACTTGCGTTTTCACCTCCCCTTTCCATAACATTTATTGTCCGCCGTAACATTAGGAATTCCCGCTCTATATAGTTAGTGAGATATAATGCGACAAATTACTCAAGAAGACCGAAACTTTGTTCGTCTTCTGTACTCCAACTTCCCCTGCACGTGCAGCAAATGTTAGCGATACTGGTTTTCAAGGGTGGGTAACATAAAACAGTTTGTGCCGTTTGGTTTTTTGTTTATGAATGCGTACTATGTCATTGCATATAGAGACTGTATATACAATTGTACTATGTAAGGACTAGCATCAAGTATATTGGTATTTTTAATTTGTATACTGAAATTTGTTTATAAACTCGTACTCGTATTCATGGTTGCCACTTGCAAAAAAAATTAGCAACCAAAAATGGAAAAAAAAGTTACCAAACCAAGCTAAAAGCTACCAAAAATCTGAAAAAATGATAAAACACGAAAAAATCGTACATATCGTCTTGAACCAGTGAATATGACTTTTTGGTATCATTTAATTTTTCTCTGATTTACGGACATAAAAAAATGTTATTGCAGTGGAAAAATTAACCTACGTTTAAGCCTAGTATGCACTATATGCAGCACACGTAAAGCCTCTAGTGGAATCCAATTTTTCATACAATTTTTTCTCCGCGAAGTGTCAAATTTAACTTTTCCACATGAAAATATGAGTAGGCAGTACGAAGATCGAGTGAAAAATAGCTACTTCAAGGACTGATTTGGCAGACACTTGGGTTTTATTGTTAGTCGCATTACATTTTTGACATTTCGGTGCGAAAATAATTTATAGAAAAACGTGAAATTTATTTCAATTTCTGATGTTTCCTCAAGTCTTTAGAGAAACTTAAAGAAGAAAACTGTTGGTACATATCACATCATTTTAACATA
The DNA here is from genome assembly GCA_946477585.1 of Cheilosia urbana. Lineage (NCBI taxonomy): Eukaryota > Metazoa > Arthropoda > Insecta > Diptera > Syrphidae > Cheilosia > Cheilosia urbana. Next base: position 6,724,829 of record OX297854.1, on the reverse strand, counting down.
AATATTTTAAATTCGGACGTTACTTACTGAAGTACTAGTAATACTTTCAAACCTTTTCCTGACAAAACGTAGTGGGCAGAAAAAGTAAGGCAGCATCACATGTAAGATCAGTTCGTCTTTTTGATGCTCCTGCTCAAAAAGTTACCAAAACCAGATAAAAATTACCAAATTACCAAAAATCATCAACTAAGAAAAAAATTACCAGATTTGGTAAAATATTACCAAAGTGGCGACCGTGCTCGTATTATGTAAATAAAAAAAGTTGTTTATTTTTGTACTCGTATAGGTATTTGCACTGTGAAGATATTTTACATCTCAAACGAGATCTCACTGACCTTAACCTATTCTACTTGAAAATCCAAAAATGTTAGTAATTCTCCTGAAGGCCAGGCAACCTTTTTAGTATTATGAATACTGATATTATGGTATTTGACGGTTTCAAGCACTCTACCCACGACCTGTTCCATTCAATGGACTCTTTTTTTGTGGATTCGTTTATCTAATCTAATCTAATCTTCTAAATGCGTTAGAAGTTATACTTTTGGGTTAAAATATTGCGTCAATATTATTTTTCACCATCGACTTCCTCCGAATATAAAACCCAATTCCAATGGAATGCTGTTCTTTAAGCTTCTTTTCACTTTCTGGAGCTCACAATAGAAATGCCAGATCTTTTGGAAGCGGGACATAATAATTGTTACCCACACAAATAAAATACATTATCATCTATAATTCTAACCATGCAGTTAATAATGTAAACAACGGAAAACAAAAAAATACCCCACCGCAACCATTCATCATGTCCGAACAGCACCTAAGAATTCAGATGAGTTGCTATCTGAGGAATTTCTAACAAGTTTGTTGGCATGGTTTACGGGTATACGGTATAGTATACCCCTTACCAATCTTCTGTGAAGAAAATATGTCTCTATGCCTATACCTCTGCCAAGTCTCAAGACGGCTCGTTAAGTGCGATCGTATTGAGAAATAATCTTGTAATGCACTTAGTTTTCTATTTTCCAATGGCATGTATCTAACAATGCTAATGGGGAGTGTATACGTGATTAGTTTCGCCTTGGCAGTGAATGAAATGATAAAGCTACGGCATAGCGAATGAAATCACTTCCCATTTACACAGCAAGTTCAATGCGATAAAACCTGTATGATGTAGTCAGGTTCATTCTCTCATTCAGATTCGCACAAATAATTGAATAAAATTAGATGCATGCATGTGCATAATGCCTTTTCCTTGACGTATCGATATAAGTACTTGGCTTACCATTTCGATTATTTTATATGTTTATAATGAACTTGTAGCGGGAATGAAATATCTTCTACAAAAACTTATTAAGGTAAATTGTTTCTGTCGACCCGAAAACTTTAAAATGTATGTTCTGTGGCAATTTTGAGGTCGATTTTAAATGGATTCCGGTAAAAAGATCAACTCTGGAATTCTGTATTGTCGTTTTCCATTGGTTCCACATTCCACTCGGGGATCCCTCATTCTGTAATCAAATGGAACAAAAAAAAAACTGCCTCTGATTGAATTCACAAAAGTATTTTTGAAATGCCAACAAATAATCCACGCGGCTGCTGTCAGCTGACTTGTATAAAACACATAAATTACACTTGTGTGAGTGATTCTCGAGTGGATTCTGACTTCAAATCAAGAAGCGAAATACTCTTCTCAGAATCACCAGAAGAGAATTTTTTGTGCCAATGGGACGGTTTCAGAAGCGAATTCTTTGATTCCTAACTCCCGCACGCTTCTTTTTGCCCAATGGAAAACGACATAAGCTGAAAACGTTCAATTGGTCGATAGATTGGTTTAAAAGAGGGACAGGGTGACTGATGAAAGCCGCTACCAAAAAAAAATTAATAACTTTATTTCTTTTTAATGAATCTGGTTATTATTATTTTTTTTTTGTTTGCAGATTGACTTTTAGATTTAACAAAAATGGATAACTTGTGCATTGAAACAAGAATTTGGATTGTCCACCGCTATCACGCACTGGAGGCCGTAGTTTCGGTTCAAAGAGAGTATAGGCGCACGTTTGGCAGCAATCCTTCGAGCAGATGGACCATAATGTGACTTGTTAATAATTTTGCGAGCATGGGACTGTCAAAAGAAGAGCTCACCATCGAAACCCTTCAGTTCGGACAGAGGAAACAATCGCTGCTGTAGCTGCTGCCGTCCAAAACAATCCAAGAGTTTCAACAAGAAGCTTATCTGCTCAAATGGGACAGTCATTGCAGTCAATTATGCACAATGATTTGGACTTCTTCGCATATAAAATTAAAATGGCCAACAAAGTGAACGCAGCAGACTTGCCGATTCGCTTGGAATTTTGCCAGAAGATGCTTCAAATGGTGAAAGAGGACGGAAACATGTCTTTTTATGTCTGATGAGGATCTAAACACAAAGCAATAATTATGAACAAAGTTTTAATTTGACAGCAAAATCCCCATTAACAAAATGATCTGCCTTTTATTGAATTCATTTGTTACAAAAAATGTGATAAATGAAGAACCGCTGGACCGATTTTGTGCAAACTGCACATAAACCATCTACTAAATAGTCCGAACAAAGCCTAAACATTTGGTTTGGATAGGTGAGCCCGTTATTGAGTCATAAAATTACAACGAAAAGTGGCATTGATTTTTATTAATATAGATGAGGCCCATTACGATTTAAACGGCAACATAAACAAACAAAATTGTCGTATATGGACTGCTTCCGACTCACAGATACTCCATGAGACGGAATTGCATCCACTTCGTCACTTCGTGTCACAGTGTGGTGTGCAGTTTCATCACGCTGCATTGTCGGGCCCTATTTCTTCGAAGAAAACGGTCACACCTTTACGGTTACTGGAGACCGTTTTTTGAGCATATTGAGAGAGTTTTTCTACGCCAAATGAGTATTTCTTTCAACTCTGTGTGGTTTCAGCAAGAAGATGCAACTCCTCCCCTAGCCCGGCCTGTTGTGAGTATGACAGAATTGCGACGCTAATTTCCCAATAAGCTGATATCCACACTCCGTTGGCCCCCCAGTTCGCCTGACCTTACTGCACCTAACTTTTTCTTGTGGGGTTATGGCAAACAGGAAGTCTACAAAGCTAAACCAACAAATTTGAATGAACTAAAGCAATCCATTCGAGAAACAATCGCGGCTATTCCTGTCTCAACTCTCCAAGCAGTAATGAACAACTTTTTAGTAAGATGCCACACATGCATCAACGAGCAGCGGGGCATTTAAATTACATTATTTTTAAAACTAATTAATAAAATTTAATGAGCTTTAACATGAATAAAAGAAAATTGAATTCCAGACACTGAAAAAAAAGTTATTTAAATTTCTTAATGTAGCAATATTTATCAGCCACCCTGTAAGACTTCGAAAATAAAAGGAAAAAGCGAATTTAATTGCATTGGGCCGTATTGGTTTGCACTGCATTTTAGCCAGCCACTTTGTGTGGGAAATTAAATTAAAATTATAACAAACCTATTTCACAACATTTTAGGAAGTAGACAGTAGACACATACCTGAAAAGAGAAAAGGAAAGTAATTAAATCACACCTGCACTAAGGTTGGGAACTATAAAGTGGTAAAAAATAAAATAAATAAACAATAAACTATAAAGTGGTAGAGAGACGAAAAGAGACCCGACAATGGTGATCTGATTCGGATATCTCTCGAAATGATATAGTATACTAAGGTTGGTAGCTAAAGTATATGTATAACCCTTTAAAATATATGCACGTGTTCCGTAACACACTGCCAATCCCAACCCTGAAGAAAGTAATTGACTACCACAATAAGCATATCCGGTTGTATTTTCACATCTTCGTAAAGCGATAAACGTTACAATCCAAAAGCATAAAATGCCTAGCCCGTAGATATTTAAAAACAAAAATCGCCTTTCAGTTGGCGATAATAATATCATAAATACAACTTTGAATTTTATGGTTAGGTTCACTTTTCTGTACCTCGGGCGGACACTTTCTAAAAACTGTCTAAAATTCTATTAAACAAAAGCAAAGGCACCGGCATCGTTCCTTCAAGGCATTTCACCCATCCTCGTACCCATGTGCAACCGTGTGACATTAGCGTCTGACTTCCTTAAAAAAAGAAAAGAAGAAAAATGCAAATTCCATTAACCACCCATGAACATGAAATGAAAATACCCTACCAGATTCGAAAAATAACAAGTTCAGACACCTAACGAAATGGAAAGTATACCTCCACAGAGCGGCTTCTTTGGCTAAGGTGAGCTCCAAAAGGTACACTGTTTACACTCTCTGCATACTGTTTGTCCCCAAAACAGTGGCTAACGCGCGTTTTTATGATTTATTGCCTGGCATTGTTTACACCGTGCAAACCCGCTTTTTTCACCCAACCCAATTGAAACAAAAAAACTTCATTTGGCATGCGAACTTTTATGGACCACTGCTACCTACCTATCTACCTGTGCCGTGACGTGATACACTTGAATAGATGCTTTATCGGCTACCAAGGACCATACTCGTATTCAAATGTCGAGCTCTTTGCGATGGTGAAGAGGAGAGTTCAACGCTTTAGAGGGTTTCGGAATTTCTCCTAAGTGTGGGAAAATATCTACGATTAATCTCAGCAATCGCAGTTGGTAGGTAAAAGCCATAGGACTCGAACAGTTGCAGTAGCGACAGCAATTCGGTTAAATTGAAATGAAATAGACGACAGTTAACCAACTAGGCGAGTGTGTGTGTACAATGCGGTGGTAATTACCTTGATTTATCTAATTGAATAGAATGCTCTGCGAGCCGGCGCACTGTTTGCTGCAAATAATGTGGTTCAAATAAATTCGACGTCTTCGTCTCCGCATATCTAATTGAATCGAAAAGAAAGTAAAATGTCGAATTGCCTATGCGGCACGTTATACACTAGGTACGAGTATACAGATGCGGGAAAAACGAGCAAGACCCTCTCCGTGGCCATAAACAATCTCTAAGTACTTTCCATTAGGAAGACAAAGGAGAAAATTAGATTCGTTTATTAATTGTGAGCGATATCGCCCACGAAAAGATCTTCGTTGCATTTTAAGTACAACAGTGAGAGTAACAGGGTTACCGAACTGTCTATTACAATACAAATTAAGTGGTTTAGAAGTTGTAATTAAAAGCCGCACACCTACTTAACTTAGCAGTAAGCGCTGCTAACTAAATATATCGCAGATTGAAAAATCGTGACTACGGCCAGCGACAGTTGACGTCTACTGTCATTGGTGGCATAGGGGGATCGGTGCAGTTTTTCTTTTCACAGTGAAAGTCATGGAAATTGTTTAAATTGCGTGACTTCGAATTCAAATCTTGACCCAGACACCTCAATTGGATGGCGCTAAGACAGATTGGTTGTGACGGCAATGGGTGAAGTTTAAGTGCCAAACATTAATGGAAATGGAGTAGATATAGGCAGCGTTAAGTGCACATGAGCAAACGGTAGGCAATTTTCCTCGGGCGTATACCTTACCTACTGTCATTGCGTGTACAAGAGAAATAAAATGTTTTCTTGCACTTGATGCAGAGTGACATTCAACAAATAAACGTGCATAATCTGCAATTTAACTGCTCAGCAAATTTGTATAGAGAATTTAGTTTCATAGATTCAATATTGTATCTATGTTTTTGTAGCGCCCAGGGATGTCAAATGCCTTGGCTTGAATAAGAAACTGGACGCGCGGATAATAGGCAAATATCAAAATAAATCGGTTAAGCTAGCAAACGTGAAGTATTATATAGGAATTTTATGTAACCCCTTTGTAACGGTTTGATAACTCTTACTAAACCCGGCGTTATTTACCGATGCACGGTATATTTTCGGTTTTTGTTCAATTTTTGCAATTGGAATTGTGTGAAGCACGGACAAATAAAAATTAAATATCTACAGCTATTAATAAAAACTATCTAGTCAACCTTTGAATGGTCGTTTTACTACTCCACTCCAATATGCAATAAAAAATCATCTCCAGCCGATATTTTGCTGTCATTAATATTATTCACGCTTGATAATGGGGGCGTTCAAGTATCTAGTTTAGTAATTTTGACAGCTGGCTGACTTGATGTGTTAAGCTAAGATTAGACTGTATGCCAATTATGCATATGAATGCCAATAGGCAAATGACCAGATTAGCTGTCAAATTACCAAAATGTCAGGATTATCAAAACTGTATATTAAACTATGTGTCCAAAATTGCCAATATGGTCCTATTTGCCTTGGTGGTCATTTAAGGCATTTGTTATTTTTTTATTTCATATTTGTAATTTTTCCACAAAAAAAGTGAACGAAAATGGAAATAAATCACAATCCCAGAAACTCAAACACCGATGACAATAAAATAATTCTTGTTCCATCAAAAATGCCAGCAATGCCATAACGAAATTTCAATGAACTACATATGGACATACAGGGTTTATGCTGGCATTCGTGCTTATTGTCCGATTACACTATATGCTATTTGGGCATTTTTATCTGTCAAAATCAGCCTGGTCATATGTGGCATTTAGGTCATTAGAGCATATGAGATATGCCCATTACATTGTATGACCATCTTTTGACAGGAGAACTGCCAGAAATTGGCATTTTATGACCACTTGGCATACAGTCTAATCTTACCTTGAGTGTTAAGTTGACAGTTCGCATATGTGGCTGACGTAGCAAAAGTGACGTTACCGACCTATGTATTGTTTTTGCATTCGGGGTACATCTAGTTGAGATTTAGAAATTTAGTGGACTTAGTATAACTAGGTTTTTGAATGTTCCCACTACCTCTGGAAGCAGTTTAGCTATATGGAGCTTCTACAATTACAACAGCTACACCCTATACTTGATACTTCGAGGACTGAGATCGAAACTCAAGAAAACACACCTCTATTGCTAGTCGCTAATTTGTTTTATTAATACCGCTGCCAGTGTTCTAAGAAAAGTTCGCAATTAATTCAGAATACACATATCCTGCCACCGTTAAGGACTACTCACATGAGAGCGAATTGCGAACAGGCGAATTTTGAACAAATCAATTTAACTGTAGTTATGAATTGAAAATTGTTATTTGTTGTATGTATCACAAAACTAAAAAAAAAATTGTTGCCGCGAAAGTGTGACAGCTTTATTCACAATCCACACAAAACAGTCGCGATCCACAAACCCACGAATGAATATGCGTTCGAATGTAACCTTTAAAAATGAAACTGATACGCGGGTATCTGCGACCAAAAAAAGTTTTAATTTTCAATGAAGTTTCAGAAACTACGAATATTCGCATGTTCGCAGTTCGCAATTCGCCCTCATGTGAATACTGAATTGTCCTAGCGGAAATCTCTTTCCCTATCGCTAGTTTTTAAAAGGCTTTTTCAGTTCCTATAAAGAGAAAAAGGGTGTCCTGCGCCTGCCGTAGAAGGATTAACGTTCACATTCGCCAAAAAAATCTATTTACGAATTGATCCTTCCAAACCTACAAAGTTATTTATTTATTTGTTTTCCAAAACTCTATATTTAGAGGATGGCGAGCAAAAAAAAAATATAGCGACAACTCAAATCGAATCAATTGTCACAATTCCATAATTTCCAGCAAGCACCAACCAACAACTTGATCGGTTAACCTTCGATTGAACGCTGTGTTCCCTTCTCCATAGCATTACATTTCTGTTTCCCCCTTAAGTATTTAGATACCGTAAGAAAACACTCACCATCAAGCTGTCGTCGCATCGGCGTCGTGACGGCACTAGACAATGCAAGATCAATGACTTTGCTTGTCACAATTCCTCAAATATCAGATAAGCCACTCCAACTGTTTACTTATTTTCCCCTCATTTTTAAGCAAATAATCAAATTACTCGTTATTACCACAGGTAATGTGTTATGTGTGCAACTGCATATGCATACCCACACATATCTAGTAGTTTACGAGTTGTAAATTGTAATGCATGGCTGTCCGTGTTGTTGCTTTTCCACGATTGCTGACGCCTGCTACGGAGGCATCAATGCAAGGCATACATCGATAGTGGAGTATCCATTGCGTCTATATCTGTTACACAGTTTGATCCGTCAACATTTTATGATCGTCCACCATCTCTGACAGTCGTGAGGGTGATGATGATGATGCGTCTTAGGCAGACCGAAGTGAAAGACATTTGGACGGACATTTTGCCAGGCTGAATCTATACTGTCAACATAAATCATTATCGTCTGACGGAGAGCAGTAGTAGGGTCTAGGCTCTAGGGTGACAGATGCACACATCTGTGGTGGTGCGGCTACTGTTGCTGCGCACTGACAGAAACCAACGGTTGGTGGTTACAGCAATTAAAACATTTCCACCATCCTTTGATAGACTGCGGTTAAAAGTATTTCCTTGACAGAGCCCATCTCAATTGCAACGCACTACAATATAGAGTGTCAATCAGCGTGTGGTTTTTCTTTCGCGGCTTGCTCACGTCACTGATACTACCGTTTCTGGCAGGAGACATTCTACGACGATATGAATATAATAGTTGCGCCCTCAATATAGAACCCTGTGTCCATAATGTTGCATTAATTGTTTCCATCTGTAGGAAACACAACCATTCATGTAGGTTATGACAGCATCCATGTCAAAATTAAAGTAATTGTTATCACTAGTTAAGAAAGTATTCACAATTAAATTGGACATGTGTCGGATAAATGACACGCCCTTTCACTTGGCCGCAAGAGAAATTATAGCGAAAACAATCCACTTGCAGTATCCAGTCGGCGTTAATATTAATAAAACCGTGACTTGAGATAAGAACCTGCAAGCTGCAACATATACAATTCGCTTTGAAATCTATGAGCGAAAGTCTGACGGCGAAGCGGCACTTTTTCAATTGACTTGCAATTGTTTATCGGCGAGGCGGCATCCGTCATCCATTCTCTTCCGATTCCGAGACAGTGGAATGAATTGAAGGGCGCACCGCAATTTTCTTCAATTCGATTAAAAGGCGCGTCGGTAGTGACACTGAGGCACTGACCAGACCAGACCACCACCTTCGCGTATCGAATGCCACGACCATTTTCACTTTTTCTATATTCGTCTCCTTCTCGCTTGAGTTTTATCTTGTAAATTTATTTTATTTAAGCGTGCAAAACTATGAGACACATAGTTCGCGTAATGAGCAATCATTGGCATACTCTTTCGGACTTTTACTTTCGAAGAAATCGTGCAGAATCTTGCAACAGGTGCGGTGTATGCGCTGAACGACGAGCGCGGCAAAATTCGATATCAATGCTTGATCATAAATTGAATTCAGTTATTGTCATCATCAATGTGGACCATGGTATCCGTATACAAAAGAATAACGTAGACGTATAGTCGTCGACAGGATCAGGTCCATTAGTGGCGGAGATTTCGTGTTGCCGCCAGTGGTCATCGCCGCATACAGCGAAACACTCGCGCTGAACTTTCTCCGCAAGGGGGACAGCCGGAAGATCACCTTTCTTCTTTTCTCACATCATCGCGGAGATCTTCAGAAAATTTATTCGCCTCAATGAATCTGACTAAAGTCCCCTTCAAAAAAAAAAAAAAAAAAAAAATAACAGAAAAAATTATATTTATAGAAACCTGATGACAAAAAATCAAATCGCATTGGAAAAAATTGCTAAATAAATAAAATATAAAATAATCCAGCAAGAAACGTTATTCACCTGCAGGCTGCGCACATTTTTCCATAGCGGCGATTGCACGGGCTCCTTGCTGCAGGCTGACACTGATCTGCACCGAACCGAACTTAACTAAACCAAACTGTATATACGACTATCAAACTTAATCCGCAAGCTAGACAAAAGGAAAAGGTGTGTTCCCACCGTCGTCATTCCAATGCAATCGCCTCTTGATACTGGCCACGATGCTGTGGCCCGCAAAAAGGTTTCTCGTTACGTGCATGCTGCATGCATATATAGCTGGCCGAAAGTTGAACTAAAGCGTTTTGCTGCTTTGAAGTAGATTTTCACAAAATTCAAGTCACGATGCTTTTCGGAGGTGTTCCTGTGTACCCTCGATGGAATGCGCACAAGATTATATACTCTGGGAGGAGATGATCATTTTGGTGGCGAACGGAACCCACGCAGATCTTTATTTTCTGTGGTCGGCTCCAGAATGCAAAGATCATGAGATGTTAGCACTCAGCACAGTGATCTCTGGGTGGAAAAATATTAAATGTCCACCGGTATGAGATTTTACTTGGCAGCGAGTGCTCTGTTATAAAGACGGAGCGATATAATAAAAGCCTTGGCATATCTGTACCTGTACGCTGTACCTGCCGAGGAGCGATGGTGGCGTGATTGATGTTGAAGTGGGCCAATTGGAGTGCTCCATCATCACGTGGCGGCTGTGTTACCTCTGGAATTTTACTATTATACCATGTAAATGTTGAACACTTTTGACCGTTTAATAGGTTTAGCATTTGGCCTCTCTGTCAATTACAGTAGGGACAAAAGGACGACGGACAGTGGCCAGATGTATAACTGAATTAGTTTTGTTTTGTTTTCAGTTGAATTCGGTGCCGATGCATACTTTCTTTTAATTTCCGAGGTAGGTGAAACACTATGAGGAAACTCGGCGCGTACTCATAGTGTGAGATTTTTACTCACTAAAACCACCTCCCACAAGTTTCTGTTGTTCTTTCATGTAATTACTGTTTCAAACTTGGAAGTCCATTAAAAACTATATGCACTTAACATTAGGGTTGCCAGTTCGAACATTTTCTTACGAACATTAAAAAAAAGGTGCACGACTGGGTCGCACGAAACTCTCCAGTTCATCAAAATGTTGGTTGAGTCAATTGGTAGGTAGGTGAGGCAAGTTCTGGGGGTCAATTCTCGTTCTGTGAAAAAGTGAAACGAAAATGTTTTCACCCTCTCACCGCAATTTCGATTCTCGTTCTATGAAAATGTGAAACCAAACGTCAACATTTTTCATATGAATCATTTTTTTTCACGGCAAGTGAATATTTTTAGTGAGAGTTTGGAAATTGAGAACCCTCTTTCATACAACACAGTGTGCGGTATTGAATTCACCACGAAATGGTCACTTATTGAAGGAGAATCGCATTTTAGAATAAAGTGAATCGAACAAATGGAAGCAATACGTGAAAGCGAATGTGAAAACGATTTATTCGATTCACTATTTCACAGAACGAGGATTGATCCCCTGGTTAGAGAGCAATAAGCACCCACTGTACTATTTTATAAGCTTTTGAACTTTAAAAGATTTTTGAATATAAGTACAAGCGTAGTAGAAACTTCTGTTTTCTGATCTGTAAGGGCATGTCTTTATTTTGGACTGGAATAGATTAGTGGTGCAGGTTTAATGTGACTATGATTGGAAGTAGTAGTATAGATAATACTTATTCGGAGATTTGTTTTTGGTTAGTCAATTTTGAGAAATAATTCAAAAACTGGTTGAATTCGATTTTTTTGCAGAAAATCTTAGTACGGGATCTTATTTGGAATATCTGTATTATCTTTAAAATGCATTTTGATCAAAATCGCTATTGCCGTTTTCAGGTAAACTAATAAAAAACAAAATTTAAAAAAAATAGTGCGTGGAGTCCCTCCGCGCGGAAGAAGTGAAACTTCGTAATGTGGAAATGAAAATAGGAAGGGTTATAAAATTATTTTTAGTGAAAACATTTAGAATGGGATTATGACAACTAAGGTAAGATACGAAATGTTGGAAGTCACATTAGAAGTTTCACTTCAAAAATACTACCCTATTAAATTATATGTGTATCAAATCAAACTAAAACAAGTAGGTAAATGAAATGATGAGGACGCTACTTGTTGCTAGCGCTCGCGCTGGTCTGTAAAAGGTATACTACGCGCATGCGTTCGAGTGCCACGCATGCACTCTCGCTCTGTCTCCTTCTATTCCCCCTCCCCAGGAGCGTTGAACGTTTAACGCAACAGTGCTTTCATTACCCCTCCATGGTAGCGTTAAACGTTTAATGCAACCTTGTTGGAAGTCGCATTAGAAGTTTCACTTCAACAAGACATTTACTGTCGATTTAGTCATTACCTATTTTTGGAAATTAATCTTCACCACAGAATATTCCTCTCCCAGTATTTGGTGCCAATAAATTCACTCACCATTGCATATTCTGAAGCGTGAGCGGTACCCTCACACCTTTGAGTATGCAATGCTTATAGTAACGTTAAGCGTTTAACACAACCTTGTTGGAAGTCGTAAAGAAGTTTCTTTCAATAAATCAAACAACATAATTCACCTATATCGTCTTTACTTCTTGAATTCTTCAATTCTTTACTGTAGGTATCAACGTAGGTACTATAACAACCATTAAAACAAAAACCTTGAACTCAATTTCTATATACACCACCATAAGTCCATCAGCGCACGTCAACAGCCACCTGCGCACTTCCTCAGAAACACATTGTCGCTGTTGATTATACACATTCACCTCGCATACTTCTCTTTCGTTTCACTTATTTTGGAGAAAACACCACTAAGTTTTTTTTTCATATGAACGTGCTTGTGCCACCCTCACCCTCGCTCACACCTTTGAGTATCCAATGCTTTTATTAGCGTTAAACGTTTAACGCGACATTAGTTGGAAGTCTCATAAGAAGTTTCACTTCAAAAACGACTTTTTTCAAAAATTCATTATACGATAATAAAGACAAATACTGAGTTTGCTATTAAGTTAGAAATGACCATATTACCTTAGAAATGTAAATTTGTTACAATTGTATGGACCGTTTTCGATATATGTATATCCAAATTTCAAAAGTACCGTTATTTGATTGTTTAGCGAAAAACTGAATTTGAAGTCATGTTGACCTAACCTAGTTAAGCTCAAAATATCTGGGTGACCGAGCTTTGCTCGGTTATTACTATTTATTGTAGTTTTAAAAACAATACAAATTAAAAAATATATATATTTAAACATGAACATAGGTATAAAAAAATGTATGTCGCCTAAATGCCGGTAGATGTCTTACTTCTTTCCTTTTACTATGACGCGGACGGCAAGAAACGAGTGTTACGAGTTCGAATCCCGCTCGGTGACTTACTTTTTTTTTTTTTATATGTTCAAGTTTACATATATTTTTTTTAATTTGTATTGTTTTTGAAATTACAATTGGTCGCCCAGGTATCTACTGATAACTAAAGTGTGATACGAAATGTTGGAAGTCGCATTAGAAGTTTCACTTCAAAAATACTACCCTATTAAATTATATGTGTATTATCAAATCAAACTAAAACAAGTAAATGAAATAATGAGGACGCTACTCTTTGCTAACGGTCGCGCTGGCCTGTAACAGGTATACTACGCTCATGCGTTCGAGTGCCACGTATTCACTATAACAACCATTAAATGAAAAATCTTGAACTCAATTTATACACCACCATCCACCATCCGTCCATCACCACACCAAACGTCATCATCCATCTGCGCATTTCCTCAGAAAGACATTGTCGCTGTTTTTTTTTTCATATGAACGTGCTTGTGCGATGTGCGCCACAAAACCACCCCAAAGCAGAACAACGATCAAGAACCGCGGCTGCTGATAATATTCGATTTGAGAAAATAAATTTATTTTTTTCGTGTTAGATTTTAGGTTGTAGCTCAGCTTCTAGAGGACATAGAAAGCTGATTGATGGCTTGAAATAACTATTAAAGTGTTGGCTCTCCTACGTATTTTGTTTGTTTGCATTGATTAAGAATTGTTTGTGTAATGGCGAGTAAAAGGCAGTAAAGTCAGAAAAATAAGCTCAAAACGCATGAAAACTCGAAAACACGCGTTTTCCCAAACATAAGACTAATCTAGATCAATTGCTCACCCCCGAAAACCCCCATATACCAAATTTCAGCGAAATCGTTAGAGCCGTTTCCGAGATCACAGAAATAAATTTATATAAATACATAAATAAATAAATACATACAAGATTAGCTCGTTTAAAGGTATAAGATATCAATTTTGAAATCGTTAGAGCCGTTTTCGAAACAAATAAAACTGGTATAACAAATTTTGTATGGGAAGTACCATTCATATTGAGGTTAGGTACCGTCCAGAAAAAAAAACGACCCCGAATCGTAAGCCCCCAAACTCCAAATCCGAAGTTTGAACGAAATCCGGGCAGACTTTTAGGCTGTAGACCTCGGCACAGATGAGTGACGTTTGCTGAAACGCCTGCGATTCCCAAGCGGAGAGCAAAATAAGAATATTCAAACTTCCTAGGAAGTGCAATTATGGAGAAAAAGGGCTTCATTTTCATTTCTGTACAGATTTGTAATACTGGAACTCCACTCGTCATTGCGCTCTCGTACTCAAAGAGGAATATCGAAATCGAACTTTGAGAGAAAATATAAATAACTGATGGCTAACCAATTCGTTTAAAAATCGGTTCGTTCGTGTACTTTTTTTGCAAACGTAAAATTGCTAAAAAAAAAGTTGCTTAGAAACTGTGCGAATACGACCACGTACGAATTTCGACTTACTGAAAAATTAAAAATTAAAACTGACAACTAAGTGACAGCTCAAAAGTTTGGCAAGTAAAATTCATAAGCTTAGAGCCTATTCATAAATGCAATATTGCGCAAGAGATGCAGAAAGTTCACAAATGCATGAATTGGCATCACTGCTAAGCAGAGAATTCATAAATGGCCGCGTTCCACTGCCCGCTAGATGACTAGCGGCATGTCAAACTCCATATAAAAAAAATAGACATTTCACCAAAAGTGCTAGACGTCTAGCACTTTTTGTGAAATATCCCTTTCAGGGAAATTTCTCAATCTAGCGCAAAACTACCCGCTGCATTGAAAAAAAAACAACGACCTGTCAAAGGAAATCGTTCAAACGTGTACAAAATAAAAGAAAATACGAAACCGAGCAAATGTAATTGTGATAAAATTGGTAGTAATGTAAATAAAATAGCAATTCAGATATTATTTTTATAATATTTGTATTATTTCTTTAATTGTAGTGGGGACTTTGCCGCTGCCGCTATTGTTCTAGCGCGAGCGTTCCTTCATCTGGGATATTTTCTGCTAGACGTCTAGCGGGCAGTGGAACCCGGCCAATGTAGTAAAGTTTTATTTATTGCGCAATTTTGAGCGCAATCGTGCTGATAATGTGCTTTGCAAGCGCATGCTTTGCAGGAAAATTTCAACTTCAATTTGCGCAGTGTTTCCTGTTTTGCAGTGCGTTTGCTTTGCAAACCTTATGCATTTATGAATGGGCCCTTATTTTCGTCTTCAACGATGTCGGAGGAAAAAGTTGTAATTGAATGTTCTCCTATAACATATCAGCGCACTCAAAATGGTAAGTTTAACTGTTATTTAGCTTATTAAAAATGCAATTCCAACTTATTGCTAACAGATGCAGCATTTAAAGAGAACGTTTGTTTATTTTACGATAATGTCAAAATGACATTTCTTAAACATTTTGTAAGAAAACCGGTCTTGGAATTGAGAGATTTCTCATTTTGACATTTTTCATTTTTCTATGCTGAAAGTATCTACCCAATTAGTGCTCATTTATATTCGGCTGACAGCTGTCATTGTCATGACTGGTTTCTATCACCTATCTATACATGATCATGATTATTCATCTGAACTCATAAAAATAAAGCATCTTACATCAATATGTAAGTATGCAAAACTGTTTAATCAAACGATGCAACCTTATAATATAAGTGCCATAAAAAATGCAATCGAATGCATTGATGATATCATAAATAGACAGCCCAGTATGGTGAAAAACATTTTCATACAAATCGGTTGAAAGAGATGTGTTCATAACTACTGAAAACACATAAATATTACGCCGTTATATGTTTTGTTATTTTCCAGCCAAACTGTCTGGGATGGCTTGTAAAAGTTGCAGACTCTGACCGTTTAATGGGCTCAGGTATTTTACCATCACCACTGGTACCATACATCATTAACTTAATTCCAACGGCTTTTAAAACGTGACTCCCACAAGTATCTTTTCCTCGGGACATTTGCAACTCGACTAATGACAGTCATTTGCGTTTGTTGTATATTAATTTAAGTTTTTTTGCACCGCCCGCAATTGAAAGTAACACAAAACACACCCATCTGATCCGTCTACAGCAGTTCACCAGCATCAGCATTGCAGTTTAGTTACAGTTAAAGTCTTTGAGAGGTTGTTACTACGCGCTCGCGAAGGAGTTTCTTCTTTCACTTTCAATCCGTTTAAGGAATCGCTGCTTGGCACCGCCAACGAGCAGATATCACTTTTGTATAGACATATCTATCATATCGAATGAAGTGATTGTCGATCAGTGATGTGATGAGGAGGCGATACTAACTGTCTCGATCAGTGGAGGAAAGATCGATAGAGGAAAGTTGTTTCATGTAAGGGTATCGGGTATGACAATGCATATATGGAAAACAAGGAACAGCCAGCAACTGCATGCGGTCCATGGCGCACGTATTGCAGATTCGTTGCATATATACCAAATTAAAATTTAAATTGATTTGTCTATGCCTTAGTTAGGAATGATGTTGCGTGTAAACGACTTTTTTTTTTAAGTTGGGTGTGCAGTTTCTGCTCATTACTCGCTTTAATTGTGATCTTATTAGGATGACTTTTTTTGTATTAAGTCACTTAATTGAATGTTGTCTACTCGCAATTAAATGCGTAAATGGAGACATGTGTAGTTTTTTTTATTGAATAATGTTACGTAAATTAGTTGAGGGGTTAGACCAGTTGCACTGGATTAACATCTTGGGACAGAGCGAGGTGAGAGCACACGGAGCTTACGAAGTGCCGCAGCATTTGGACCTTGAATTGACAATCAGAAGAGGTAAAGTCTTAGCGGATTTATTTTCTGTTACCGGCTTTGTCTGTGGAGGATGGTCCTCTATGCCCTTTTTTGAGTCCTTTGCTTAGAATCTGTCTTTTTCAATGGAAAATGAATCGACTTCAATTTGAATTTTCAGCTTGTAACTACAAACAATTTTACAAATACGTCATTCCAATCCATATAAAATCTGCTGTCTTTTCCTACAAGTATTTAGCTGTCACTTGGTTTCTCTTGCTTTTCATTTGACACTGACGTTGTCGCCGGGAGCTACACTATATACTCATAAAATGAGTAGGGTTAACCCTAATGCGTTCGGTATAGCACTGAACTTGCCCTGGTTCTGAAAACCTGTTTTTGACATGACCTCTAGGCAGTCGCAGTGTTGTCATAGAGACATAGATTTTTATGGAAAAATTTTACTCAACAAAATTTGTTTTTTATTTGAGTAACAATCACAAAAAAAAAAGAGCGAAGAAAATGATAGCATATAACGAAAGTAAGTGTGCAAAAGATGCTGAAATTATTAAAAAAAAAAATAGGTACCTATATTACATACTGCGAATGCGAACAAAATCTGAAGCGTAGATTTCTGGTTGTTAAAAGTCTGCAGCTAGGTTAAAAATCTGCAAATTACAGTGAAATCAACACTCATGCTTATTTTGACATTCGAACGAATAGCCAATTCTAACGAATGTCTATACAAATACACAAGTTCATTCGAACGAATAGAGACATTCGTATGAATTGGCTATTCGTTCGAATGTCAAAATAAGCATGACTAACTTATGACAACGCTGCTTCTGGGGTACCCAAGTTGTGCCCTGAACTAACCCCAGTTAATTTGTCGGGGCAAGAATTCAGTACTGAGTTTCGCTATATGATTGGGGACGTTCGAATTCCTAGTTTAGTAAGTCTGACAGCTGACTGACTAGATGCACCTATATCAAAAATTTGGCCCAGAGTGGTCAAGTGTGTAGTTATCGCAGTTGACGTTTATGGAAGTGAAGCCGACAAATCTGGTCAAGAAAATCCTGCCTGCATACTCAGTTGACATTTCGAATAGTCAAATTTAAAATAAACAGAGTGGCCGGCAGAATTCTAAAGAGTCGAAAAAAGGGCCGGTGAGAGAAAAAGTGTCATTTCTAAAGCTACTCTGCAAATTTCGAATTTAGGCACGATATTTAACAACCATTAGTTCGCATAACACTATAACAGTTCTATGTTAGGCAACCGTATTACACCTTTTAACGTCCTTTTTTTGGAAATAACAGTAATATCATCACATCATCTATATTGCAAACACTTTTATCAACTATTTGAACTCATTCATTCACTCATTTTTAACAATAAACGGAAAAAATTATTATCTTCTTCATCCACCAAAGCATAAATATTTTTTAATGGCAAAAACTGACAGCCGATTTTTTTGGGCTGTGCAGGGTTTTTGACAGGCGTAAAAATTAGCTGACACTTCATTCATGCATAGTTTTGAGGGAGTACAATTTACCTACCCCTAAAAGTAAGCAACTGTTTAATTTTAATTCAGGGGCATACATCTGCGAGGTGTTGACAACCACTTTTATGTTAGTGATTTTAACGATATTTTTCAACATAGAAGTTTTGCTCTAAATTTTCATAGTGACTATTAAAATGTAAATCATGAGTAAAACTTATTTTCAAATAGGCATACATTTCCGATATCTAAATATCCCTTTTTCGTAAAAAAAAAACAAGATAAATACCTATAGAAAATTGTGGTACGGTTTTTAGTATTACCATAGACAAATTAATATAAATGTATATATATATATATATATTAATATATATTAATTTGTCTATGGTATTACATAATTATAAAAAGTAGAGTCGAGCACAAGCGAAACTATATTATTTTGTTTTTAAAAGAACTGCCACTTTTAAGACTGGTTTAACCAAAATTTCTTTAATATAGAAAATGGTCAGGTAGAAAGATAGCTTCTTAATCTGCTTCAGTTAAGATCGAGTAATTTCTGTAATTCTATTTAACACATTAGAACATTGTTTTAAATTCTGTTCCACACATCGTTGCAATGTTGAAACAGAATGGTATGATTTGTTTTTGACAGTTCTCTAAAAAAAAACTCTATTCAATCTAATAATTTGTTCGTTTTAATTTAATTTATTGATATCCGACATAACCTAGTTATTGCAACCATTAACACGGATTTTAAAATGAAAACATGTATCATTTCCGAGTTACTATACCTACATCAATTATAAGTGCATTGGACTCAAATCAAATCCTTCAACTTTCGATTTTGTGAGTTATTTACGTAACGTAATGTTCTATTACGATTATAATATCAACAGTAGACACCTACCTACTTAAAAAGTGAAAACCATGCACAAGTCCTACTATCCCATTGAAATGGAATTATCATGGTAGCTATCACGCTCTCACTCTTCGTTAACGCCCAGAAACCGTGTAAGCATCCAATAAAGATAAATATAGCAAACAAAAAATAAAGTAAATAGATATCTAAAAACAACAATCAAACATACGCCATTCGAGTGACCCAATTTTCAATCAGCCCGGAAATATTTTATTTTATCCATCGCATGTCATCAAAGCGAACCCATCTCGTGCCATCCACCACTGACCAGAGCCAGACCCCCCCGTATCCATTTTGAAAACCATCAAACCCCAACGCGAAAAGAAAAAGTGAATTCGAATTCGCCGTGGCTTAAACTAATAAAGCAAGCACTGAAATAAAGCGGCGCACAAACAAATAAATTATAGCTTCGCGTTCGCACTTGCGAAAATTTATCTTTCGCATATTTTACATCCTCGTCTTGCGGTAATGTGGTACAGACAGGGCAGCAACACTTACCGCAGTTTCCATTTCATAATTTGTCAAATGACAGCAAGACTGCGCACTGAATGCGTTTTATTTAAACAAACGCTGCATGACAAGTGCGCACGCACTTTACCGATGATGGCACCGGCAAAATGGACGGCCTGCAAATAACCTGTGCAGTGAGCACGCATATGCAACTGCAACGTCATCGCGCGTTAAAAGGGGCCGTGTGAGGTCGGCCGGCAGTCGTGGTTTATACGTTTTGTGGTGAATTGTCGTGCAACCGTAAGACGCTCGTAAACGTTGGTTTTGTCGGGGATGCGGACAGGGAAAAACGTATGTTATAAACGCTGTTACATTCTCTCCGCATCTATGTATTTGGCTTCATAAAATTGGAGTGAATCGAATTAATTTTTTAAGTGAACATGAATAGAAATATGAAAGGATCTGAGATTGGCATCCGCGGAAACATTAAAAAGGAGACTGTGTGTGAGCGCTGTCAAAATTTGCGCGTATACACGATTTGAAATGACTTGAGAGAGTTTACCTTCACAGAAATTATTTTCACTGCTGGAGTGAAATGAGTGAATGTAGTTAGTATGCGTCAAAGGAAATGATGTATTTGAAATTTGAAAGTATATGACGTTCCCCGATGCATGTGGCCGACAGTATAAGTAATCAAAATCTTGACTATATGTATACCTATGTGTCTTTTATCCTTTTTAAATTTATTTTGACAGTTATAACGATTTTTCGCAGTTAGCCACAAACTGATTATACATTTTCATGCTCAAAACCTAAAAACTGATTTCCGGCTACGTAAAAACAGAATAGTTTTATCGCCTGAACGAAAACTCTTTATGGAGAGCTTCTATCATGATAGAAGGTGGCAGTAGATACAGAATATGACACATTGCAGATGGCATTAAAAGTGTATTCATAGGTGACCACACACATTAGTATAATTATCTTTGCAGAAAAGCAGCAGGTGAAGATTTGCAGGCTATTTACTATGCTTTAAGCTCACACTCTTAAAGTAAAGTACCAACAAATTTGAATGGAAGACTTATATCTGGTTACCGACATTTTCCATAAAACGGTGCTTTCCAATTTTGGTATACGAAATTAGTCCCAAAAAGGGAATATTAATGTAAAAAGAGCAACGTTTTTTTTTTTTACCTGGAGGTTATAAACAAAGCGCGGGACTAATAAATCATTTTAGTTGCCCAAGTCTAATTTCAAGAACTCACTATTATGTAGTTTTTTATAGAAAGTGCAACCACCGCACTTTTTGTTTTCCCCCTTTATTTTAATAATAATATAAAAAATGAACGCAATCATATGACTATTGAAAAGAAAAGTGTTTGACTTTTTTGACATTAATATGCAGTATAGTATAACAGAACACCATCAGACACGCGCATTTTTGCACGAGACGGGACAGAGAGATCCGTTTGTCCGTAGTCAATGCTCATAAAGGCGTAAGATTGAGATCACAACTCAGACGCCTAAAGTGTAGTCCATGCTCTACCCATAATTATAGATACGTAAACCGTAAATAATCACAGGTTCCGGCGACCAATATTCCTCCAATCACTTGAAATCTTCCTATTTCTGATTTAAAATATATAAAATGGGAGTGGTAATTACAGTTTCAGTAAATTAAAGGAGCAATTCATCAATCAATCGCAAGACATTTTGTTTTATAGGAAAACGAATTTATTTAAGCCATCACTATAAAAATATCAACATACAGAGCTTTCCCTCCCATTACTCCTACCACGTAAACAAGATGGCCGACCAAAATACGTGTCACGTATGTTTGCGTATTTGGTAATGCTGTCTCTTTCAGTCACACGGCTATTTAGTACTGGGCATCCCTTTAATCTTCCGTGTTAGAAATGTGTGATGCTGTAAATGCAGTATAAGGTAAAATTATAGAGTCGCTTTTCCGCTGTCTATTGAAATACAAACACAGGTCTATTTGCGTACTTTCCCAAGCCAAACATTAAAAATCTGTCAAACTCAAAAATTGAGCTGAAACTCTCTCAGAGAGCTGGAAAACTACCCCAAAGTACGTGGATAGACTTCGAGTCGAGCTACTTTGAGCCACTTTCATCTTTGACATATAATATCCATGCCACAAATAAATAATATAACTTACCTTTTTACAAGTTATGAAACGTCCTAGTAGAACATTCCACCACCACCTTATTTTCTTTATTTTCACAGATTTTATTTTTCTGTGCAATTGATTTTTAAAAAAACATTTCTTGTCAACTTTGTGCATTTGGCATATTTATCAGTACTTGCCAGTTGAAACTCTCTGACATATTTCGTGTCAAGAGAGGAACTACTCGTTACTCGTTATTTTGCTAATTTTCTCTTTTCTGTAATTTTTCATGTGAGCGTTTGCGATTGCGTTCGATTTAAACCGCTTATGCGAATGAACCCAGTATTTTGGGACAAAAAAACAGTACGCACTTTTGGAGTCGGTGAAAAAAAAAAAAAAAAACAATATATATCGTCACCTGTCACCTCAAGTGTGGCTTTCACTGCTAAAGCAAATAAAGAAAGATTCATGGTTCACATACAGTTGAATTTCAATATTTGACAGCTTACAGACTTTACTAAATGGGAAAAACAAATAATCGAACTGTAGGCGCAGTGGTTAGTATGTTGGACTACTAAGCGCGTGGCCCCAGGTTCGATTCCCGAAAAAATAACCAAATTCCTCTCGCGAACGTCTAACAAACATTCGAGAGTATAATGTGGTTTTCCATTGGGACCACCACAAATCTTTTTCAGATCTCAGATTTTACGGTGCTCATGGAACGCGCAACGAAATTGATCTGCTTTTGTAAATGGATTAGTGCGTTAATTGACAACAATATCAGCTGTTCAAATGGCATTCGTTTTTGGCTAAATCACAAATGGATATCGCCCTCAAAAATGTTTTCCTTCTTGTAGATACAAATGAAGTATTATTGGTGGTTTGTAGTCTTCAGATTACGAGGGAGATAATGAAGATTATAATTCCTCCTTTTGGTTTTCACGAAACTTTGCGCATTTGCCTCGAAATGAAACTTCTTTAACTGACGTTAAACAGCTGTACAAAGTATATTGGTATGCGTAAATCTGAAAAAATATCGAGATCTGCGAAAAGTGATCCGAATCGAAAAAAAGATTGATTTTTCGTCCCAATGGAACGCAAAAAGTGATTTAGATCAAAAAAAAGATTGATTTTTTGTCCCAATGGAAAACCACATAACTGTGATAGAGATTCTCAATTAGCCGCTTTGACTCGGCAAAAAATTGTGGATCCCTTAAAATCGTACCGAAAATGAAAAACTCACACAAAATGGTAAACGAATGGCTGTGAGAAGCTAGGCCAAGGGTTTCTACGGACCTATTGCACTAACTTTTTATTTATTTTGTAAAGAATTGAATTTTAGGGAGACTATGAGCTTACATTAATGTCCGATGATCCCTATCGGCGCGTTTTGTGGTGCAACAAAGTAGATATTTCAAAGTCAAATCTGTAACAACATCGAATTAGTCGATACTAATTGAATTAATCACATACATACAACATACACAACACATCTTCGCTTGAAACCTTGAAACGGTGCGCCATTAGTGGCAACATCGTGCCACTTAACCATGCCGACAAGGAAGGGAACCAAGTGAATGACCACTCTCTGATAGCATGTGCATGAATACCTCGGTGCCAATCACTGCGGTTTAGTGTTCCACAAAACTGCCAATCTGTCTGAGATTATTAGAGAGGAACGAACACCATCACCGCCGCGCCGAAGAAGATGACGTGACGACGCACTTGAAGTTAGATGGCGAAGATATTGCGGTGTGCCCGGAGGCATCTAGAAATCTATCGAAATCGTGAAGTTTGCAAATCGTACTTGAAAGCCAACATCTTGTGGATTTTTTCTTTTTTGCAATTTGAAAAAAATTGAATATCGATTGCGGTTGCACTGCGATTGCGATCGTGATTGAAGCCAAACTCACCAAGATGTTTGGCTACTTTTCTGCTGCACTCCAACAATAAGGCCATGTCGTCGCACCAGGTGGGTGCAGATCTGCAGATCGTACGATACACATTTTGCGGTAAAAATGATCGAGTTTCATGGTGATCGTGGTGCCAAGCGTGGGTGTTAATGAATTGACTGCACTGCCTCGATCCGCGGCAAATACGAAACACACCGCGTGCTGACTTTCATAAGATGGTTGCATCAAAACACAAAACTGCCATGCAGGTAACACAGCTAATGGTAATGGAGACAGAATTCAAAGTATTTCGTGCACAAAGGCATCTCGCGATTTATCATTAGACGGCAGCATGCCGCCGATGCACCCGTAGAGTGTCGACATAATTACCGGCGTTTCAATAGAAAGGAAAATTACACTTTTCTTGAATTTGTCCATATGGCGGGATAGTTGCCACGTCACTGTAGCACTATTATATACGCATGCGCAGCGCCAGCACCAGCGCAGATGTCTGTTATGAAGTTCAAATGCACATGCGGTGGGCTGTGATTAAGGAGCCTGATTGTCATCGTGAGGTTATTTATTACATCAGTGGATTCGGTGAATACAAGTGGCGAAGAGAATTCAGATAATCGCAGTCGAGGGTATACGTGACGTTATTCCTTGCGATGTATGGTGGGTGTTTTATCTAAGACGACTGACTAATCGCTGCGCGTGTGATTTGGCAGGCAGCAGCGAGGTAATTTGATAAAAACAAAAGTGGGAATGTTCATGAACTTTGGAAGAAAGTATATTTACGAATGGGATAGAAGCAGGCATTCTCTGTCTCTGTCTGTCAGCTTTTACCAAGTTATAATGATATAGGTATTGACTTTAAATTTCAGCCGCGGGATCCAGCGAGATTTTAGGTCCCGAAATTAGATTCAATAAGAAGTAAGCATATTTGAAACCAGTTCAGAGTACGATAAAATGGTTGACGCTAAGCAAAACTTCTTGAAAACAATTTATGTATATTTATTTCTGAGACACAAATACAAAAATAGTATACATTTCATTTTGTTAAATTTAAAATTTGTTCTTACCGCAGTTTCCCCTGTTCACGAAAACTTAAACAAACTCCACTAGTTGTCAAACTCAAACGTACTTAATTGGTAAATCTGAAGTAACTCTGAGAAAAAACTCAGATTCGCAAAAGTGCTCTGAAATCGGAAAAAGATTTCTTTTTCTTTTTACCAATCGAACATAAGACCTAGAGAAAAAAAAAGTGCTCTAAGAGTGGTCAATCGAACACCAGAGACCAGAGATCACCAACTTCGGCCGATTTCCCTTTACTTTGCCTACAGCTATATTTTTATGGATTGATGCGCTAGTATATTGCTGCATAGAAATTGGTATTGACAAATGTCACGTAACTTCAAAAATTCCGTATCTAGTTTAGTAAGTCTGACAGCTGTCTGACTAGATGTATCTCGGTTGTGATTGGCTGAAATCGGTCATATGGGCAGCTGTTTATAGAGGGGTAGACGACGAATCTAGTCAAGAAATTCGTGACTGAGTAGGTACTAAGTTGACAGTTTGGGTATGTTGCTGACGTAGAAAAAGTGACGTTCCCGACCAATCTAGTTTTTGCGTTCAGGTTATATCTAATCCAGACCTATGTTGTCGACTTACGATAACTAGATTCTTGAATGTGCCAACTCCCACGTTGCATATGCCAATTCCGCTGACGGCAAAGTTGCTGGCAGCGTTCATAGAATTTTATCCGTTAAGAAGTTATTCGTTACGTGTGAACAGTATTATTTTTTAGGAATAAATGTACATTTGCTTATAATATTTATGAAAAATTATCACTGCACAATGGTTGTAGGAAAAAAAAAACATTTTGAGCAAGTTTTCTTCAGTTATGGGCTGCGGTTGGCAGCATTTATTTTATTTTATTTTTTTGTATGTTTTTGCATGTCATACGGATGCTAAATTGACATAACACCGATAGGAAACCAAAATGGCGAATTTGAAAAAAAAAAAAAAAAAATTGAGGGGGCCAGCGGCAAGAGGATCGCGAGTTGGGGGTCTCGGTATTGTCTCTGTCGAATGCCACATAAAAGCGAAACCGCAACCAATTTTACAGAAGAAACTGCGGCTGCATTCAGCAACTCTTCGGGTTCTTATTTTATTTGATGTTTATTTTATGACAGTGGTATTAACGGGTATATTTCTTTTTTGTCGCATCGTGTTGTTTAATTCGACGTTCTCCAAGTACCCGCTCACTATAAGTGAATGGCGCTGAGCGCAGTTTAGTAGCACTCATAAACCAAAAATGTTTATTTCATACATTTCTAAGCGTTTATAATAAAGCTACAACTGTCAAGTCACTTCTAGCTGCAGTAAGTACCGTAACAGATTTTTTATAAACTCATTGTAGTTTTGTATTCCGCTTAATTTTAACCAACTCTTCAAACACCCTTATGCAGAAAGACAGTTATAAACAAAGGTGACAGGTGAAGAAACCGAGACGGAAAGGTATCATCAGTTTGTTATAAAATAAATGTTTTATGGTATCTTTGTTAAATTTCATTAAATAAGTGACAACTTTTCATTTCTCTTAGACGGAATTGTTGCTTTAACTGTCCACTTACCCTACGTTCTTTCAGCTCTTTTCAACATTTGTCAATCGGTGTGTCTTCTGTCATGTGTTTCATCACTTCTAGAAAATGGAGAGTATGTTCATCGACATACATTACGTTTTTATGACAACGTATAAACTTAGAAAGTCATAATCACATCATTAGCATTTATCGGAATACCTACAACATATTTCCGAAGGTACTTGGCCGTGAGCAAAGCAAACACAAACCCTTTTGAATTTTGACAAATTGTTGGCTTTATTATTGTTATGCAAACGTATAATTCTGCTGTATACAGTTGCATCAAACTAATAGCTTGCCCAATTTCTTGTAGATATTAACTAAATAAAATCCCAAGATATCCCCAAGCCTTGCCGAATGCGTGTATAGCGAAAGGTTTTGTAAGTTACTCGTCCGCTTTGCCATTTTTGCCAATAGAATGGATTGGTTTTAGCACATAACATTTATTACACCAAATGGAAGCCAATTTAACTTGTCTATCTGCCGTTGGTGTCGCCCGCTTGATTAACACAGCGGGCGCCATTTCTTCATTATCATTGCAATTTTACCATCGCCAGAGACGGTCATTAATTGTCCAGGTTTGCGGTAAGACCGGGTTTTCATGCAACCACACGGCGCACGTAAGCCATTGTATAAGGGCACTCGGTATTGGCAATTCATCTCCTATGTCGAATGTCGATATTCGTGCAGAAATGACCGGAAACACCTCAGGTTTATATTTTTTAATGGGGTCCATTAATATTTCACAGCAATCCAATCTGAATTTTCTTCTTCAAGAAACACAAACCTATTGATAGATGGCGCTTTATTTGTTGTGGTATGACATCCCGCTTCAGAGACCAACTGATATTGCACCAGTAAAGTAATATTTATACAAACGTCAAACGAAATGTCACTCCGAATCCGATAGGTAGCCGGTAGGTATGTATAATAATTGAATGTTTAATTAGTGGGTATACCTCTCGTAGTCATGCTGCGTGTTTGACGATATGTTTTTGCATAACCACTCACGTTTCGGTCAAATGGTGTGTTGGCGAATACAATTCACACTTCCTGTTCTTACCGCCATTTCGCGAAAGAACCTCTGATGGTTTCCGCTTGCTCACCGCCACCTATATTTGCCATTGGCTAAAATAAATAATGAAAACATTTCGCTTGACAGTTGGCCATTTGAATTGGGAGTCAACAGCGAGCGGTCGTATGGGGTTGTACACTGATGTGAAAGTCTGGTTTGTCCTTAGGAAATTAACATCTTAATTCACGGCGCACAAGTGCTAAGTTAATATTTGTTCATGTATTCCATTTCTGCACGACGACGAATGAAAATGCATGTAGGTACTTTATTTGCCTATCGGGAATGGGGAAAACCAATCAGCCTACGCCATACCGCTATTTGTCCAATTGTAAGAGAAGGCATATGAAGTTGACATTTCTATTACTTTCCAGGGATTGCGGTGCCCGGTGTACCTAGCATTTTGACAGATTTATTTTACAAAGTACGTGGGCGCATATTTGGATATTGCGCAGAGCGCTTGATGGAACGTTTATTCCGTGGAGTGGTCCGCATTCAAAATAAGAACAGAGAAGGATGTGTGGAAGGGTTTTTGCAATGTTGGCTTTGTGTTCATATGTCATTCTCTACTCGGTGGGCGATGTTATTTCCAATAGCAATGATATTATGCATGTCATTTGTAGGTATGTAGGAAATTCACTGTTCAAATAGAATTGCGCTTTCGGTGTAACAGATGGTGTAAGGAAAACAATGCTGGAAGGTAGAAAACAATTTATTAAGTGCTTTACACATGACTGGTCTATAGGCGTGAATACATTTAGCATACACAACAAAGAGAAATAATGGAAGAGTGTGTCCCCATGTGGTCCAGTTAATATATACGGTCTTAACTTGAGATGTGCGGGTGAAGATGGCGCTGATCTTACAACTATAGAATGTCCTGAAAGATCTGAATATTTAACATAAAAATCCCATTAGTCGCTAAAGACTAGCGGTAGCAGAAAGTTTAACTTCATATGACAAAATTTTAAAAAAAATTGCCAACGGAAGCTTTTATTTTGGGAGGGCAAAATTACCCGCTATAATAATACCGAACTGTCAGTGCAAGTCGATAAAATTCGTATTATGGTGAAACTAATGTGCAGGTGCGAGAATTCGCGATTGCGAGATTCCAGCTACAGGAAATTATCTTTCTTTTGACATATCAATTGTTAAACTATGTGACAGCTGACAGTATAATAGTTTTCTTACTGAGTAAAAAGGAACTCAAACAGAACCAAATGGCATTCGGTTTCCGATGGCGCGGCGTTGGGATTACCGTGGGAAATTTCTTCTTCTAGTACATTTGCTGTAATGTATAGACGTTTAGTTGTCAATGAAACGCGGCCAATAGGTAGGTTGAAAAAAATTCAAATAGGAAAATCGTATCATTTCTGCTAGAGCCTTAGCGTAAATATTTCATTGCAATTTTTTTTTTTTAGTTTGACGTATCGACGTCCTACGGTAAACGCTACACGGAACACGGCTTGTCAAATCTATACCTGTCAAATCTCTTTGCACTATTTTGCAGATAGACAGGCGTAGTTTACTTTACGACCTTTAACTCTAAATGTTCATTTGTAATAATTAATTTATGTGCTGTATTATATATCAATACGTAATTTTGCTATAATAGTAATTGTCACATTTCGGAAGTCACACCCTTCAATTTTCGACAAACGCATTAAATATTAAAAGAGAAACTTATTTAACCTGTCGTATTATGTTTTTCAGCAGATGATTGGTGTTTGTTGTCATTTTGCAATAAATAAATATCTCGGTGCTTTTTCATGAAATCGGATTAAGTCAAATAACAGGTGAATGACATGATTAATGCAGCCCAATGAAAGTGAATTTAGGAAATGCGTTTGCCATCAATTAGCACTTGAAATTTGAAAAAAAAGAAGTATAGATTCTGAAAAGATTTCCTGAGTCACAATTTTGTGGCGGTTAGAATTGTCTTACACATTGATGACTTCACTGTAAGCAGTCAGCTTCACACATTTGCGCATTTTATATTCGAAAAACGTCTCCACAATATTTACCAATGAATTCATTAGCTGATGATTGCTCATCGCTGATGTACACAGTACACTCACTCATCCGAGGTATGTAGCCATATACATTATGGCTGTCTTTTTACATTATTTGCTTGTAGCTTGGATGTCTTTTTCTGTTATGAAAGTCTGTTTGTGCCGAAACTAGTTGGCTTACAAATTTGATTAGAACCTTCATGGGCTGTGGTGCGTGTTGCATTATGAATTTATGCAATAGATAATCAATAAACTCGTTTTGCATACACAAAAGTGGTTGTCAAAGTGTCAAAACGATGACATCAGTTATAGCGGGTTGATTTTTTTTTTTTTTTTTTGTAACTCATTGGCTATGTGTTTACCCATAGCAAGTAAAGGTATAAAGTAAATTAGAGGCGTGGTAACCGATTATTGGCATTGGTTGTCCATTTAGAATTAATTATTATTCTTGTATTTACCTGCCTAAATTGTAATTTGGAGTGCCAAACTCACAAAATGAATACAAAACTTACAAAATAGCTAAACTGTTTTTTCATGGTTTCCTGTAAATAAGTGGAGATCATTCGCCGGCAAATTATTCGACACACGATTATTATTTTTTTTTTGAGTGGATATAGGTAGGTGCGCTTAAGGCGTAACGTTTAGCTAACAAAATTCACTTGAATCCAAAACTAGATGTTTTTAGGTTGCTACAAGAAGAACTTTGAGGAATAGATACCATTGACATTCCCTGAAAGGTTGTAAATGGAGACGTCATAAAACTGTTATAAATGAGGCAAGTGTTGAAAAACGTGACGATTTTTGATTGAAGAGTCCTTATTTGACATTTTAACTATATTACCTATTTTGATACGACAGAAAAACAGTTGCCAAACTTAAGCCATGTTTTCGAAAACAGAACTTTTGTACAATGATGACGGCAAAGTGACAACCTCTCCAAAAGTCTGCACAGTCACAAATCGAATCGATGATTAATGTCGTTTTCGATTTGGCTTTTCAGATTTTGATCTGAGATTTCAGATTTCTGCTGCCAAATCGAACATGAAAGCCGAATTTTATTTATTCTTATGTGTAGTTGGCCGCAAACAAAATTTTGTTGACTTGCACTGGAAATCCATTTCAATTGATTTTCACACATTTATAAATAACGCATTTCGAAATAATTTAATATAAAAACTCGCTTAACAGGCCTAAAATAAATAATTCAGCTAAAAAAACAATTCTTCCAAAGATAAACAATTCGTAACCGCCAAGTGTGTTTCATAAACATTGCACATTGGTATTAGTGAAAGTATATGTGTAAAAAATATGAGAAAATATCGAGATTTCTCGAGAGTGCCTCAGGTCAAAAAAAGATTGATTTTTTTTGGCAAATTGAACATTAAAAGGAATGTCGATTGAAAAACAAAATTGATTTTCTCTCAAAAAAATTGATCTTTTTGCCAAATCGAAAACGAAAAAAGTTGTCGCTGCTTTTTCTGTCCCCATCGCTCAGTATGAGTAGTCCTCTCTCTAGCTCGCAATCCTCTTGCCGCTGTCCCACTTAAAATTTGTTTGAACTACGCCATTTTGTTTTTCCTATCCGTGTTATGTTATGTCAATTAGAATCCATATGAGGTAAAAAAAGCTGTCAGTGGCTTAATATCGTTTTCCATTGGGACATAACAGGCACTTTTTTCAGATTCAGAGCAGTTGTTCTGCTCACGAAATCAGCTTGCTGTCAGATTTCATGTTCCGAGATTTATGTGGTATTCGATTGGGCTTCTTCAGATTCACTATCAGATTTCAGATTTCGTGTGGCTAATCGAACATAACAACGTCACTTGCTCTTTTTTGTGTTGATATTCGTGCGATTCGAATATGTGTAGCCTTCAACACTTTTCAAAGCGTTTTCCATTCACTGGTTAAATTCACACAAATAGATTCAACCGATGCAATGCCTTTCTTTGCTGTAGAAAAAAAAATTCACGAAAACCTAAACTAACTCCACCAATTGTGCAAAAGTGCTCTGAAATCCGAAAAGGATTGTTTTTTTTTTTTTTTTTTTGTACCAAACGAACATAAAAACTGC
The DNA here is from genome assembly GCA_946477585.1 of Cheilosia urbana. Lineage (NCBI taxonomy): Eukaryota > Metazoa > Arthropoda > Insecta > Diptera > Syrphidae > Cheilosia > Cheilosia urbana. Next base: position 6,693,345 of record OX297854.1, on the reverse strand, counting down.
CCTGAGGGCGTTCAATCGAATACCACATACTAACACCAAAAATGTTGTCATTTGTCAAACTTTAAAGTGTGTTATCAGTTACGTATTCAGACGACAAGTCTTTGAAAAATGGAGAAAAAATTAAATTTGGCCGCCATGGATATTAACATAAATTGAATTTTTATAAACACAAATAACAAGTTAAGAACAGCTGACTGCTAAAGCAAGCAAATGCAAAGAAAGAAAAATCTCGTTTTATGTTCGATTGGGCACGAAAAATCTGAAATCTGACAGTAAAATCTGAAAATCCCAATAGAAAACGACATAAATGGCCTGTCATATACATACCTAGATAGAATACATCGTTGTTTAACATTTTGTGCTTCATAGTTTTACATGATTCGGGCTCTCAAAAATAGAGCTCTACACGAAGAAATGCTTTTGCATTGAAAAGCAATATTTAAAAAATAATGAAGATTTGCCAGTACCTATAGTTGGACTTTTTCCAGTCTTCAACTTTTAGTCGTTAAATTTTTTAAACTTGTTCTTCAGAAAATCCAGGAGTGATTGCCTATAAAACAAATGCATCCATAACGTAGAAGGGATCAGTGTTTGGTGAGGATCTTGAACTGAAGTTGTCATCAGACCATTCTCTTTGATGGTGCCATATGCAAAACAGTCTATACAATATTCTTTTCTCACATTCAGAGGCAATTTGACAACTAACTCAAATACACACATAGTAAGCAATTCGGAAATATTCTTAAAAATAAATTCAAGCCATTAAGTAAATCCATAGGACGATTAATATATTCTTCCAACTATAGGTATGTAAGTACACACTTACACAGTCCATTATCTTATATGTCGAACCGATTTTCTTTAATTGTTTGACAAATGTATACACATAAGAGTTCAAAGGCAAAGCTGCGTACGTGCTACTTGCAACTACTGCAAGCAAATTAAATTATGACATGCATTGAAAGCAAAACAAAAAAAAGCTAATGAAAGTGAATTCACTATAAAGGTATATACATTTTTTTTTTTCACACTAACCTGTTTTGGTCCATTGGTCATAGTCCTGCAATAGGATACTCCAGTCAAATGACAGCTCGTTATATGATGCCATTATATGTTATTGTTGTTATTACTGTTATTCACGAAGGTTGTCTAAATTTGTACGGCTGCAGTTTTATTCTTATTCGTATGGCACTCAAGAAACTATGGTTAAGGTTAAAATTATTTCATTAGAATTCGCTGACACTTAATTTATAACCCATATGCGTTCTGTTTATACTTTTGTTATGTGTATGTAGATCAGTTTTCAGTCAGCTTAACACGTAAATTAAAATTAATTTAGAACTAAATAACCGGAATTCCATTTCAAATGTTAACGGTTAATCACAACACAACCGCTTTTCGGGAACTTTAACTATATGATTATATGGTATTTCAATTAAAGGAGTTTGCCATAATTTTTAATGACAAAAAGCACATGTATTCAGCGTGCACATTTACGAAAGAATGTTTAATTAACATTTCGATAGACCTCGTTAAATATTGATAAGAAATATTGGAGATTCCACATTAACACACAATCAGATGAAAAGAAAATACAAACAAACTGTACACTTAAACAAAAGGAAGGTGCAAATCGAGTCGCTGCCTCATTTGGGCAATGTAACTCTCACTCCGAACCGTGAACCGGCGATCTTCCTATATATCAATTGTCAACAATTGAAAATATTGCAACAATAATGGAATAAAAAGGTAACTATCTACAATCGCCAAAGAAATTAAGAATAATTCATTGAAAACGGCACAGAAAAACAACTACGACGACGACGACGACAGCAAAAGCTTGACCCTAGTCCCCCCAGTTGATCGCAATCACTGCGGCTGTAGCTGAGAGCTTAAACAAGCCACCACGCGCGCCACATCTAAAACAAACAACAACAACCAACAGCGTCGAATCCCCAACATCTTTGGCTTTGGGTCTCGGGCTCGGCTGCACGTAGCGGCTTCTGAAGCTCTCGCAATTGACCGTATGTACCTACGCGCATTCCTAATATTACACAGCAGCAGCGCCACCTACATATATAGAGTAGAGAGTTGTCGGGGCACGGAGCACGGAGTACGGACGCATACAACGCCACTAGCTTCCACTCTCCTGTTCTCATAGGCCGTATAAAGACGCGCGCTCGTCGAAGACAGATCGTGTGTGCTTGTGCTGTGGCTGTGCTGAAGAGTGGAATAAAGTCGAAGAGAGCAAAAGCGGATTATTTGTGTAAAAACGTTTAGCAACAACAATGCAGATTGGCTTAAAAAACTCGCTCCAAAGAATGAGAATATGAAAAGTACATTTTAATTTTGTACATACACACGACAGTGATGCCAGACTTTAGAAGCAGGTTATCCCACGGTTATACCCAAAAAATCCCTTTTATCCCTCGCCAAAATTTCAAAAATCCCAAATTCATCCCACGAAATATAAAATTAAAATAAGCATCTATTTCGTTAAATTTACAGCCAGATTCTGCCGTTGTGAGCCCTCACAAGTCACAAGACCTTGTGAGGTTGATTTCTTGTGAGATTTATTGTGATTCGCGAATACGCGAAATATTTATTTACACAGAAATGTTTTAGAACTGAAGAAAAATAATTATTTCCGACATTTGTCACAAATCAAATCCGCCAACAAATATCTATATTTCCCGAAATGATTATAAATATAGCATGAAATGGAATTTTCGGGTCATTAAGTAGTATGTTGAAATGGGTACCAGTGTCATCCAATACAAATATTGTCACTTATGATATAGGATATCACAGTTTCGATTGTTTTTGTGAGCCTCGCAAGTTGAGAGTGTGCTGACAGAATACGAAAACCTCATAAAATAAATTTCATCTCACCTTGTGAGGGTTTTGTGACTTGTGACGTATCAGTGAGGTTTGCCAGAATCGGGCTTTTAGTCTTTTTTATTATTACCGAATACAAGTTACATTATACATTTTTAAACATGATTACCTATATTTAATTGGATCTTAGGTTGATTAATTTTTGTATTCTTAATGAAACTAGCAAAGTATGAATAAAAATTGATCAAAAAGTAAAATCCCTTTTTTTGTACTATGAGGTTTGAAAAATCCCTTTTACCCTTTTAGCTTATTTGAAGAGCGAAAATCCCACAAAAAGGGATAAATCCCCCGATCTGGCATCACTGACACACGATACACGAATGTGGCATGTGGTTGTGGGGGATTTGAATGTGCCAATGTGTGCAGTGGAGGCGTGTGTATTATCTGTGGCATTTCAAAGCTGTTGAGTCATTCTTCCGGAGACCTCAGCTCAGGTGCCTACAAATCTATAAAGTTAACTCACAGCTGCTCAAACGTCAAACCTATCTAACTCTGGCATCACTGTACATATTTCTAGTGTAGCACCATTAACCCTTATTTTGTATTAGTGCTTTCAATATCAATATCCAACTCTCGTTTCATTTTATCAATGAAAACCTGTCCAAACGTCGAAACTATGCTATCAGACATCCTTCAGCGAAGAAGCGGAACTCGAAGTTCATTAGGGAATACCAATAAGGAAGAAACTGTAAACAAAATCCAGCTTTTGGGCTCTCGTCTTCTATAGCCCACTGCGCCATCCACCTTATTCCAGGTATTCTCCATAAAAACAAAACGAAAAAGAAAACAAATTCATTCGAAACAGGCACACAAGTATGAGGTGGAATGTGCCCGTTTCATAATCGAAGGTGCGCCAATGCTATGAAGAGAAGACACAGCAGCCAGGTAGTGGATAACCAGAAAATTGTGATCGGACGTCGAATACCTTTGAAGTTGAATTCGACTCCCCGGTGCGTATGTGGAACCTTTTGTGGATGTAAAGTTCTTCAGAAACGTGTTTGCTTTTTCGTTATCTTTTTCTCATTCTTTCAAGCGAAGTCATTAAAATTATTTGCATGCATAGTTATACCTGAAAGATGGACTTAACGGGTATAGAATTGAATTTGTTGTACTGATTAGTTAGATTTGATTATACACTGGATGATAATTATGCACAGATAAATGGTAGACCCCATATGCACATCATTATGTGACAAATCTTAAGTCGACTAAATTGGTCAAGAATCGACTAAGTGAACCTACCCTGAACGCTAAAACTAGAATGATCGGTAACGTCACTTTGCCTACGTCAGGCACATATACAAACTGTCAACTTGTCACGAAGTTCTTTCTTCTAAATTCGTCAGCTACCCCTCGATAAATGTCAGCTGAAAAGTGTGATAACGTCATGTGTTAGTCAGACCTATAAAAGTTGATACTGCAATTCCCTAGTGTCTGCGTAAGACTAATGTCATTTGCCATTGGGACCAAAAATCAATATTTTCTTCGATTCGGATCACTTTTTGCAGATCTCGATATTTTTCACATTTACGTATACCAATACACTTTGCACAGCTGTTTTATGTCATTTTGCGAAGTATACCTACTTTCAAAACAAATGCCCAAAGTTCCATAGAAAGGAAAATAACGAAATACATAAAGCCATGCACAGAATGTTGGAGGAATTTTATCTACGACAGGGGAAACATTTTTTCAAGTCGATATAAATTTGTGATTTTCCCAAAAACGAATCCAATTCGAACAGCTGATATTACTGCCAAATAACGAACTAATCCATTCCCATAAGCAGAGCAATATCGTTGCATGTTCCATGAGCCGCTTAAAATGTAAGACCTGATAAAGATTTCTGGTGTTCCCAACGGAAAACAACATAAGGCTGCTATAGCTATTTGACATTTGTTGAACTCTGGCATTGTCATTCCAAATTTTTATGCGAGAAACAGATTAACACAGCAACAGCAACTTTGACAACTTTTTAGCACCAATGTACATACTTTAATTACTTGGAACACATTACCACAGCAACATCGACAGCGACGTCAACGTCAGAGCTAATCCTAAATTCGCTGTTGCTGTTGCTGTCGCTGGGTTAATCTGGTGCCGTGAAATAAGGCCAAGTGAAATAAGGCCAAATTCAAAAATTTGGCCTTATTTCGCTTTGTTAAAGTGAAATAAGGCCAAATTTCTACGTTTGGCCTTATCTCACTTTGTCAAAGTGAAATAAGGCCAAACGAATTCACTAATCTAAAGTGAAATAAGGCCAAATGATTCAATTCGGAAAAGTACACAGGCAGCTTATAAATATTAGGAATAAATCGTTTCCAAAAGCTCCAGCTACGCCAAAGGAGGTGTCGAACTTATTTAAAAGTGAAAGCGTAATGTGTAGTTTTGGGATGTCACGATATAAAAATAGCGAACCGTTTTACCGGGGCACAGTCGTTGAGGAAACTTTTTCTTATTAGATTTTTTTGTCTCCGACCATTGCAACTGCAATCCATAAGTTACGTGGCGCAACTGCCCGAAACTATCTTCTGGATGGCACCTTCAGTGTTGTTCCATCTTGCGGCTATAAGCAGCTTTTAATTGTACACTTCGCCCATGACGACCATGTAAGTGAACATTATTTATTTGTGTTTTAAACAATTTTTTTATCAGTTTCTTTTTTTTTAACAACAACTTATATGTAGTTAGTTATTGGGCAAGTAATAGCAAGAATTTCGAAAATTCATTTCAGGTTTACCCATTCATTTACATTCTCATGACAAATAAAACAGAGCAAGCGTATCTTCATGTATTTAAATATATTGAAGCAAATTTGTTTCAATTGAAACCAAATTCGTTTGTGTCAGAATGCACTACATGTTGGTTCCACTACTGTCAAGCACTTAGAAGAAAGGCTTGTAAAATATCAGCATTTGTGGGATCACTTAATAAAAACAAGGAAGCCAACCGACTGTTTCGAAAGTTGTTAGTTCTTCCACTTTATTCATTTCAAAATTCTTAGGATGGTAATTGATTTATGTCGGGTAAGCTAAATTAAAACTAATAGAAAGTGAAATAAAGCCAAATTGGCCTTATTTCACTTTGACAAAGTGAGATAAGGCCAAACGTAGAAATTTGGCCTTATTTCACTTTAACAAAGCGAAATAAGGCCAAATTTTTGAATTTGGCCTTATTTCACTTGGCCTTATTTCACGGCACCGTTTCTCGCATTAGATTTTTTAGATTTGTTGATTTTTTTTTTGTTTTGACGTTTATAAATATGTCAGTTGTCAAGTAAGAACTTGGGGCTATTCAAAAGTCAATTGATATTACGATATGCACATTAATTTTGACCCAATTTTGACAGCGATAGCTCTCAGAAATATGATCATAATTTGACGACGTCTTGGAATTATTATTATGCACACTGTCTTGCCGATTTAAAAATCAATTATGTAATCAGCAACATTTTCAGGTTATAACTGCTAGTTGGATCTTGCTAAAATGTATTATTTGTTTTTCGGAGAATAGCTGTAAACGAAACTACAACTACTTATGTTACTTATAGCTAAAGTAGATCTGTCAAGTAAAATATACAACGTATCTGTAGTAGTAGGTATGTATATGGAGTTGCTAGCAACAGCTGACTATTTGCCTGCTTATGATCAATAAAATAAGAACCAATATGTTTGGCTCAATGAAATGATCGATAAATACTGAAAGAAAAGAACAAGTGGGAAATACCTATAGATGATGGGTACTATTCCAGCAGAACTTCATTTCATTTCAGTTCTGGTTAGTTTGACCACAGTAAGTATTATGATGACTTCATTGGCATTCAGTTTCATATTGTTTTTATAATGCTAACGGTCAATATTCAAATTCGGGTATACATTTTCGTTCTAGTCTACTGTCAATGGAAGGAAATAAATTGTTGCATTTTCTGAACAAAGGCAAAAAGAACTGTAGTTCTGGACAATGAATATTAATTTGTTCTAAATGAATAGATAAGATAGTCAAAATATTAAATTGTATTTATGCTGTAATCCAACAGTAACAAAGCTAAACAGAGTCTTTTGGAGAAACATAAAGGCGCTTTAGTTCTGTGGCCACAAGGAAAAAACAGCATAAGTCGTTTTTAGTCACTTTTTAGGAGCGCAGGTTAAAGGGTTAACTTTAGATGTGGGAAGATAACATATTATGCGTTTTTTCCTCATTCATAACCCAGCAACCGTAATAGATATTTGAATGAAAAAAATATTTAAAATTTAGAAACAGGGTACGGTCTACGGTGCGTCCGATCGTAACATTAACTCAATTTTTACATAAGTCAACTTATGCTGTTTTTCCTTGTTGCCACAGAATTGTTAAATAAAACTAGTACTCTTAGGCAATTTCAAGAAAGCAAATTCGTATTTGGTAAATCCTCTTTCAACTATGTTAACTATCTTAGAATAGAAAGTAAAAAAGAAAGAAACCGAAAAGACATATTTCCAACATCTTTCCACAGGGAGAGAGTTACAATTGCCATTTGCGTTTGTCTGATAAAAGCTATGTGCGCGTTCAGTAGTCCCTACCATAGACCTGCTCGCCAAATTCCAGTTCAAGTCTCTTTGGCTTATACAGCAGCTGTACCCAGTTTGATGTCACAATCGCATTTATGGAGCTGGATCAATCATCAAAGCGTTCGAATGCGATCATACCTTAATCAACATACAGAAGCAATTTGATTTGATTCTACCACTTGCCAGTGTCCATGCGCTGGGGCTGCCGTAATGACTATGTACTTATTCGGTTCTTTGCGTCCACATCGTCATGTAGGCCTCAAAGAAGTCACCATGATATACCAACGAGATTGAGATCGATTTATGGGCCAGCCAATTTAAACCGGTCTACCTGAATGCATCTACTCACTGCAACTACAAACGATCTAGCTAGTAGGTACTATACTAGGATTATTTGCAATATGCTCTACACACAAAAAGGCACCCATAAAACTATACAACCACAGCTAGAGAGTGAGTCTGACTTGGCTACGCAAGTGTGATGTGCGCAGTGCTTTGGTTGCTGCAGTTGCTGTCAAAGAACCACTTGAACCGCATTCATCGCGGTCGGGGCCATTTGTTACTCTAACCATGAGGAATGTTGGCTATGTAGGTACTTATATCTGATTGTTTATCCTGCGATACTGATGTGCACTTTTAGTAAACTTTTATATAATAATTCCGGACATACCTATTGGGAATGTCCTCTCTGTACTTGTAGTTCTAACTGGGAATACAGTCTTTTCTCAAAGCTCAACATTGTTGGAGCTAGGTTCAAATGGGCAACAATTTTGTTTTCATCTGTTATTCTGTGGATCACCTGCGTCGCACTTTCTGCTTTGCCAACAATGTTGTTTGTTATGGTTCCATGAGGTATGCGGTGAACTAGATTTAAGCTTTGAAAGTTGTTTTATCGACAATTGGGTGGAACTGGTCGCTAAGTTATGGCATTTCAACAGTTTAGCTGAAATTATTTTGAACTAGATGCCACGAATTAATTGAGATGCTTTGGTGCAATCGTTTACAGAATTCCAACAGGCTAAGTATATATTAGGTGTAGTTATTATTTTTCCCAGATTAACTTTATAGATTTCAACGGTTTAGCGATTGACTGTTCTAGTAGTAATCCATGAAAATGACAAACATTGATCGGAGGAAAAAATAAGAACCGCCTTTTCTCAATTAAATGAATATTCGGTCATTGATATACTAAGCTCTTAACAAACTCATATTGGATGCATAAACAATAACACATTTTTTGTCCAAGAATTTTTTTACTCAAGTGCGCAGCATAATTTTTTGTTATTCATTTAGTAAAAATGTCAACTTTCTGACTACTCTATTCCAGATAAAGTTTGCGTCATGAAATTATCTTTTGGTTTAACATAGCATTTTCGCTCAAAAAAGAGTATAACTCTACGATTATTTTTATTTTTTTCTCAGTGTAGCAACAACTTGCTACATTTTTAATCCTGTAAGTATGCAGTAAGATTAATGTGATAGTCGATTGGGCTTCAGATTTCGTGTAATCGAAAACAAAAACGTCCATGCTCTTTTTTGTGTTGGTATTCGTTTATTCAATTAATGGTAATTTACGTGACAAAGAAAACATATACCTAATAAAAGTTGCAAGTCAAGAACAAAACGACATCTGCCCACAGTCAGATATTTCAATATGCGTAGACTGTCAAGATGAACCACCAAAATGGCATCATTTATCCATCTTTTCCCACTGATAAATTTCAGTATTACCTACTTTCATTTTATTGAATCAATTAAATTTAAAACATTTTCGAATTCACATACTCAGATTAAGTACATTTTTTTTATGCCCGACCCAATTTTGTAAATTAGGTACCTAGTTCACTTTTTGTACAGGGTGCGGCAGAGAAACTTACTTATTTGAAAAAATTCCCGCGCGATGAGTTGGGCGGGTAGAGGGGCGAGAGGGGGCGCATCTGGAGGGGGAAGTTCCCACATTTGTTGCTCCTACCAGTCAGTTGCCATCATGCTCTGGTCTAGAGAGCAGCGTGCCTTCGCGGTCGAGACCTTCTTTTCTACCGGTCGCTCAATTGTTGCTACGCAACGTGCCTTCCGCGCTCGCTTTGAAATTCCTCCTCACAGACTCGTTCCTGGCCGTAATTCGATTCTGTCGTGGGTTAACTCATTTCGGGAGTGTGGAAGTGTCGCTAAACCCAGAAATGGACTTCAACGGACCATCAGAACTCCGGAAAATGTCGAAAGAGTGAGGCAGTCAGTTGTGCGTTCTCCCCGGCGTTCGGCTCGCAAACACGCAGCTGCTATGGGAATTTCTGAAACCACTGTTCGACGAATTCTCCATGAAGACCTTCACTTTCATCCCTATAAATTGGCTGTTGTGCAAGAATTAAATGAACGCGATTTTGTTGCCCGTCAAAATGCATGTCAAAAATCGACTTCATCAGTGTATACGCAATGGGGGTCGCCATTTACCCGATGTCATTTTCAAGACTGTATGAAAAAAAAAATGGGATATTGTATTCTCAAATAAAAATAAAAAATTAAAACAATAATTGAAGTACTTTTGTTTTTATTGACCTTTCAAATAAGTAAGTTTCTCTGGCGCACCCTGTAGTACCTACAAAGGATTTATTCACCGGTAACCGGATAATTTCCCACAGAATCGGGCCCTAAGGACATGATTCACGAGATTTCTCCCAAATTGAGATAAAAAAGCAAAACAGAGATATTTAACTAGCACTTAATCAAGCGCTTGCATAATGTCAGTCTGACTTGGAGGAGCTGACATTACTTGTTCTATTTTACTTTCGCTGAGATGGATGTTTGTTTTAAGTCCTACAACAAAAATGGATCAATCTTCAGAATTTGATATTTCTGTCGGTGTAGCGGTTAGAATCTTTATTTTTGCTTGGACCGAAGTGGAAAAAAACAGGGCGTCCAATAAAAAAAAACTCCGGATTAACGTAAGTTTTTCTCGTATCACCAGGAAAATGGTGAATCGGGGCCTAACAGAACAAAAACACCCCATGAATTATACCCAACAACAATGCCCCACTTACGTTCAGTTTCTTCGTTCAGCTAATTCTACCTCATCATGAGCATGACGTTTAGTTTTTTTTTACCTCATTCCATCAAACGTCTGTTGACTGATTTACACAACATTTTATTGTCTTACATTCAACAAGAGTTTTTCCCCGAAATCATACGAATCTGATAAAGAAAAACTGCAAAATAAATATAAAACAGTTTTCTGGTCGACTAACCCCTTCTCTTGTGTGCGTTTGTTTTAAGTTTAATTGGTAATATTTGCTTTGGGCAAAGATCAAAGTTCAATAAGGTGACAAAAAAAAAAATATTTCCCAGTGCCCACACAAAAAAGGTACTCTCCTCCAGAACAACTCTCGCTCACCATGTCTGCGGAAAATGTTGATAGCGGCAATGCTGCCGCCGGCACAGAAGAATCCTCGTTCATAGCTTCCGTTATCAATGAAATCATCTACAGTCCCATGAACTTGGTTCTCGTAGCCGTCATAGCGTTCCTCGTTTACAAAATCATCAAGGATCGTATTGAAGTACCGCACAGTCACATAAGGCCTCAAGAACCGGAACTGCCAAAACTACGACGTGATTTCACTATAGCAGAACTCCGAAATTTTGATGGTAACCAAGCAGATGGGAGAGTACTAGTCGCAGTCAATGGTAGTGTGTACGATGTCACCAAGGGAAAGAAATTCTACGGACCAGGTAAGTCACAGCCGACTAATAAAACATCCTTTTTTCTTCTTTCACCTACGCACGTAGGTAAAATTTCTGTAACTTCCCACGCCATCTACAGTGGGGACGTTCTGCTTTTCCATATGTGTAACACGCAATTAATATGCACTCAAGCAAAAATAAAAAAAAGTATCCTAAAGTGAAATTTAACTGTCATCATAGCGTAGAGAAACTTTCGCTATTGTGTGCAGTGCACTCCTTTCCACTGAGAGACAATTGATATCGAAAACGAAATGTTCATTGCACCTTGAACTATTGACCAAAGTCAAAAACGGAAAAAATGCTCGTGTGTGTGCATTCGTAGACGATTATGGAATAGCACACCAATGTTTTTAACAACAAAACGACTGTAAAAAAAAAAATATATACACTGTCGATATTGAATTGAATGGGTGTGGGTTGTGCGCATTATAATTCTGGGAGCCATACCACTTAGCAGAGTATCACATCATGGTCATCATTACACGGAATTCAAAGCGTATAATTTGACCATTCTCACCTTAGGTTCAGACTCATACTTGGTTGTGATTGTGTTTTTACATACGATTAATAAAGTCTGTGTTTCCAATGCGAGTACATACCAAAACAAAACAAGTTAAGTTTTCGTAAACAAAGTTTGTTTTAGATTTTACAACACTCGGTGCTGAAAGTTTGTACACATGTACACATGCAGTATGCCATCTCCTGGTCATGTGTTTTCTATATGATTCATGGCAGCGTATTGTTATGTGAGTATTTTGCTGTTTATACAGCACTGAACTGGAACTGGGGCTATAATGCCGTGTTCGAATTACTTGGGTGCTGGGTAGGTATCTACATAGTACGCGCAAAAATGCTACATGTTGATACCAACCGCAGCTTATAAGCACGGTCTCTTATTTTTTAACTTTTTAAATAAAACTGTTTCAGGGTTACATTTTTGTTTTTATTTTCCTGCCACAAATGTGTTCGACCACTTCTCGGTATATTTGATTTATTTAGTCAACGCAACTCCCTGCCGCCGTGCTGTTTATCATTAATGCAAGACAAACTTTCAGCCGCCCAATTAGTCAATGAACCCCACCATATTCAATACACAAGTAAACGTTTTCATTGCCTAACTATGGCGCTGTTCTCTGGTAAAATGAAAATAAAAAATATACAACTAGATAAAAAAGCATTCGCCAAACAATCGCTATTTACACTTTTTTTTGCATCTATGACTATGACTCAAAACATAACAAAGGTGTTACGATTAATTGCAGTCAACAACAAAATTGAGCACACACTTGAATTGCGTATGCACAACCAGCAGGTTCAGTGTATAAATACATGTATTAATTACCTTCACCTGTAGGGTTTAATTTGTGGGTAGAAATTATAACAGACATTGTAAAACCGACGAGATAGATACATATTCGGCCCTAGCGAGGTATCCGTTGGAAGGGAAAATTCTCCGCAACGCATACTCCTTCGGTGACTCTAATTGCATTCGAGGTGTCTGACTTCGGAAGAGAAATAAACAATTGCGATGGCGTACCGCACTGCACTTCAAATCGTAAACAAATTCCGCAACTAATTTCTGTCGGAGGATATCGGAACCTAACTGTCAAAAATTTAAAAAAAGCACTCAACGTAATTCGCCGATATGCGTTACAAAATGTCGGAATTATTCTCAGAACAGTTGTTCCGAAGAATACCTGGCAGCAAAAGTCCTCCGAATCGTATAAAATCGGAGATTTTTTTGTTCCGACGGGTACTTTTCTAGGGCCGATTAACCTTGAATAATATTTTATGACGGATGTGACAGTTCAGTTATTTACTTTGTTACAATTACAAGGCCACTGTAAAATACACTACAGTCCCAACAGAAAACATCGGTTACTTCTGTTTTATTATAGTGGTAGCCATTTATTTCCATTATAAAAAAAAAAAACATGGTCTGTGTCACACGTTGCAAACGCAAAACTACCCAGCTGCTACTTCTATATGCGAATTTCACCTATTTGTTAATCCTAAATCTTGGATTACGTATTATTCACTAACTTTCAGTGTCCATCCAATTCAACTTCCTAATGCTAACTTTGTCTAGTCATATAAACAAAAAACACGTGATATTTATTTTCATTCGTGCTATCAGAAATTTTGCTAATTGCTCCATAGCGTGACTGAGCTCAATGTCTGATGGAAGATCAAATATATTGATTACATTTTAATTATAATAATCTGTATTTTTTATAACACCAAAACCAGCTAAACACTCGGGTTGGGAATAAATCTAATGTATTGGAATCATCTTTGGTTTTATATTACAAAAATAAAAATAAATAGCGCAACAGGTCCGGAGGGACCCTAGGCCTAGCTTCTCACAAGCATGTTTTTTTCATTTCTGGAACGAATGGAAGGGATCTACAATTTTATGCCGACTCCAAACGGCTAATTGAGAAGAACTTTCAAGACAGTTATACTCTCGGATGTTTTATCAGACGTTCGCGAGAGGTGGCGCCTTGGAAAAAAACCCAAGTTAGAATGTGGGTTTTTACGGGATTCGAACCTCGAACCCTCGCTTAGTATTCCAACACACTAACCACTAAGCCACTGCGCCTTAGAGATTATCACCTACTAAAACACAAACACCAAAACATTTGTCATTTGTCAAACTTAAAAGTTTGTTATTCATTGACTTATTATACTGCTGATAGCCAACTTCACGCATGTTTTAAAAATACTGACGCGCTACTGTTTTACATCAGTTTACTTTTATTACAAATTGGGCACATTCAAGAATGTAGTTATCTTAAGTCGACTGGATTGGTCTGGATAAGATGTAACCTGAACGCAAAAAAACCACATATGTGAGCTGTCAGCTCAGTCACGAATTTCTTGACTAGATTAGTCGACTACCCCTCCATAAACGTCAACTGAAACAGTGGCTCACATGCCGATTTTAGCCAAAACGAGATACATCTAGTCAGACAGCTGTCAGAGTCAGGCTTACTAAACTAGGTAGTTGAACGTCCCCAATCTCTTCGCACAAGATGTCGCTTTTTTGTTTAAGTTACCTACTATGGAAATTTTAGCTTGACGCCGGCATGTGCTTTGCTATCCGCTGGTAAACAGTAGCGCCTGTGCTGTTTTGGAACATATTTCACGCGGAAGTATATGAAAATGACATTTCACTCGTTTTGTGTTCCATTGGGCATGAAAAATCTTAAATCTGAAAATCAGAATGGAAAACGACATTAATAATTGCGATTGGAATTTAATTACTGCTTAAAAACTAGCCATTGGTTTAGGGTTTCTGCTTTGTTAACGCACTTGCTAGCTTCCACGTTATGAATGTTTTGTTATATCATCGTGGACTATAATATGTCTGTATTGTCCAATTTGCAATTACATTCTAACATTAATGCGTTAATAGTTGTTGGAAGTTCAAAGGACAAAGTTTTATAATTTGCCTTCCAGTGGACTTAGCTTCTCACCGTTACTTACTTTAGTTGTAAAGTAAATACTCGAGTGTACAACAAGAAAATAATGCACGTTCATGTAGTTATGAATAGCTTTTTTTTCTAACCTTTCACCACAGATAAGAAATATACAGATGTCTCATCCATATGGGAAAAGATGATGTATGAAAACGAAATCTACTTAAAAAAAAAGCTTTTTCAAAAGCTTCATATATGCACAATTGTTAAATGAATCTTTGCCTCTTTTTCTTCTCTCTTCTTCTTTCCACGCATAAAAAAACCGCACACAGAAAGTACATTGCTTTCTTCCTGCCTTTTGCTTCAATTCACACAACGTTATTAAGAACATTTTTTTTTTTTTTGGTTTCTTTATTTTAACTTGCGGTTTGTGCGTAGGGGTGGATCGTGGTTATCGTGATCGTCATCATTGATTTAGCACAAACTCGTATCCATGTTAAGATGTTTGGTTGTTATTTTGTTTGAATTTTGATGTGCAGTGCGTATTTTAGGATTAGGATATTTTAGTTCAGATTGTAGATATCCTGCTATTCTATATTTATTTCCTGTTGAATATTTAGATTTCCATTGAAAATTATGTAGGAACATTATAATATGCTACCTAGTTGTTTTTAATAAGCAACTTCGGCCTGAGATAACGAGTCAAATTGTACATTTTAATAAAATAACCTTTGAAACAGAATGCTCTATTTCTCGCTTTTATCGGTTCAATGTTTAGCATATAAATTTGCATTTCCTGTAAAAAACTAATATTTTGATCATTCCGTGTAAGCGCAAGTTTTCCATTAAGAAGGTCAAAAACCTATTTATTTTTCTTATAAATTCTTCGGTTCAATTTCAAATTGTGTAGGTGATTTAATAACGTAATTTTTGTTGTGTTGGAAGTGAGTTTTTGGGGAAATTCTCCTAGTGAACCAACAAATGAAATCAGTAGAGCTGTTTCGGAAATCGGCGACAGCGCCATCTATCTAGTACATAGTACCTACTTAGCTTTCTAATTAATTTTTGAGATAGAAAAGTCAAAATAAATATTTAATAGGAAGAATTATTGGATGTCAAATTCAATCACATTCCACCATGCTTGGTAGCAGTTGGCAGCATTGATTTTATATTTTTTGTATGTGTTTGCATGTCACACGGATTCTAAATAGACATAAAGCCGATAAGAAAACAAAATGGCGAATTTGAAAAAATAAAAAAAAAAAAACGGGGCCAGCGGCAAGAGGATTGTGAGTTGGGGCTTGGGGATCTAAGTATTGTCTCTGGTACGTTGTGGTCCATGTGGCCTATCACCCACAGACCCTCTTTCTTCGAAATTATTCAGTACACGATAAATAGTGCGGATACCCTGTATATATAGAGATTACATAATTATTTTCATTCCTTTGCTCTTGCTGTGTCTCAACCACAAGGCAAAAAGGACTCGCTTTTATTAAAAATGCACATCACTTGAAACCAAATAACATGAAAAAAAAAAGAAGATTTCTTCTAGAGTCTGGCATCAAGTGATTCGAAACGAATTATGCCTGGGCCTGCTGCTGCTTATCAATATCTGGCAGCGTGCTTCTGCTCAGCGTTGCCACTTCAAAAAAAAAAGAGGAGCGCAGTAGATCATTAAAAAATATGCAGTAGATTCGATCTTTCTGCAGTAGATAATCACTTTAATATTGGTTTTATAAACGTTTCATTAAATAAATAAACATTTTGGAAATACGAAAGCCCAAGAAAGTGGGCTCTATGGGTGTCCAGCAACCGTTTCTGACATTCATTTCAGACATTCATTGACATTCACGTTAAGTTTGTTTCGTAGTTTATTTTTTAAATGTCTTACAATCGAGAGTTAAGCAGAAAACGAGAAAATAATAGAAATATAGACAGAGAGAAATTGGTTTCATGATCCATGAGAAGGTTTATCAAACAAAAAAAGTGCAGTAGACTGGATTTAGTGGCAGCAGATTTTTTTGCGAAAAATGCAGTAGATTTACTGCTGTTGCAGCAAAGTGGCAACGCTGCTTCTGCTTACTTGGTGTATTATTACATTTTTGTTATCTTTCTCTTTCATTATTCGGCAATTTATAATTCCTTGTCTCTTGCTTTGTCATAAGCCCATAAGAACAAGGCGTAAGGGAAGGGGGCAAGCTCTTTGCCAACACAAATGAATGGAGCGAAGGAAAGGCACTAGGAAATAAAAGAGCTTTCTTCTCAACGCTTATTTTGAAAGCTCCTTGTCTGGTAAGGCGATGAAAAAGGTTGTCTGGTAAGGAAAAAATATGCTTCAAAATTTTGTACAGGCATGAGACATCTGTATATTTATTGTCTGTGCTTTCACTAAACTCTACGTAATTAGTGATATTAAAGCCAGTGTCTGAATTTAATGCCAGTAAATTGCCTAATGTCGTGTGAAGTTTCTCCTCACAACCTTGCGTCTAAGCGTTATTTTTGTACATGCTTACTTTATAATATGGACAAAATATCACTTATCACAAACGCTTGTCAAACTCTCACATAAGATTAGTAGTATCAGCAAACGGGCCTAAATGTTTGTTATAAAAATGATAAAAGGGCTTTTTAAAAATATAATATTGACCACTGTTTATGAGTTCTAAATCTTTTTTTTTAAAGACGTGTCGTTTGTATGAAATATACCACCGTTCAAATGTCGGCCGCAGCTTTTAACGGTGGCAGGAGTCTGAGTGGGCCAATTTTAAATGACTGTGCTGCATAGACCCCGCTGAATTTGAACGATGAGAACGGTTATGTTGGTTTTAAGGGCATCGTGTAACCTTTGCGAGAGATGACCATATCCTGCAAATCCTTCATGCAAAGTGTTTAATAAATAAAAAATAAATAGTTGGCGCAACAGGTCTGGAGAGACCCTAGGCCTAGCTTCTCACAACCATTCGTTTTGTGTGAGTTTTTCATTTTTGGAACGAATGGAAGGGATCTACAGTTTTATGCCGACTCCAAACGGCTAATTGAGAAGCTCTTACAAGACATTTATACTCTCGGATGTTTGTCAGACGTTCGCGAGAGGTAGCGCAGCAGAAAAAAACCCTAAGTCGAAATTGGGTTTTTGCGGGATTCGAACCTGGGACTCCCGCATAGCAGTCCAACACACTAACCACTAAGCTACTGCGACTACAAAGTGTTTAGTTTATTTTAATTATCTATGTATGTTTATTTAGTAAAAAGTACTACTGTGGCACGAAGCCCCGTACTGCTAGAACCACATTTCTTCCACCTGCATTTCGTTCTATTTGAACCAAAAGAAATCCGTTAGCGTCGTTCCTCATCAACGTTATTTTCAAAAAAAAAAAAAAATAAAATAAAATAAAATAAAAAAATACAGACCATTGAGGCCTCCGTCCTAAAATCCGAAACACACAGAAACTTTTTGTCGAAGCATTGCAATTTGTTGAACCTCATTCATTAGGGTTGGCGTCGTCCCATATAATTCGTTGTAATTTTGCTTGTGAGCTTTGTTTGCCATTCATCAAAAAACTGCGCCTAGTTGCTAAATGATGGTTTTTCGGACAAAATTAGGCTTTTGGGTCAGTTGGATTTTGTACAGGTGGAGGCCCAAGTCCCGACGCAAAATTCCACTAGCTGAATTCTGCGAAAGGCCGACTTCTTGTGTCTGGCGAGGAAATGACTTAATAGGATATTTCTATACACTTTTACGGACCGCGGCAATGTTCTCGGCCGATCTGTCGTTCCTTTGACGTACGGGTGTTGGCTGTCTGAAATGTTGAAGACTCGTCCTTAAAAGGTCCACCGCGTCTGCTGTAAAATGGTTTGTACTGACGAAAACTCATAAAGTCACTTGGACGTGCTGCTTGCAATGGTGATTTTTCATCAGTGACAGAATAATAAATACCAGATTAGACAGACGCCAGCAAAACCGATCCGTTTCAATTGAAAACCCCTTTAAAATGAACCCCATTTGCTTGTTTAAAGCGTTCGAGATCGCAAAACGGATTGGGTTTTTTTTATGAATAATGTTAACATTATTCTACTTGCTGAAAAAATCTGAAACTCAAAAAACCTTGGCCACATTTGCAAAAGTGGCTAAGAACTATTGCCCCTCAGTGTTATTGTCAGCGGCTTGACTTCATTTATGTCTCACCCGAACCCAAACGGTGATAATGAGACCGACAAATTCTTATTGCGTTCTACGAAAGGTATACCTTTTTGTCGTGTAGCTTTCGGTCGTGCGATGATCTGTGAAAATGTTTAAGATAAATGTATTTCGGCATTACTTTGCATGACAATGTACCTGTAGCTGGTTTGAAACGACACGTGATAACGAAGTCATAAGAAACAAATAAGTTTTCCATGTAAAACCTACCTATAAGGGAAGATAAAAACACGTATCGCTTCGATTTGATGGCGTATCGGTATCATGTTTGTTTGGCCCGGTAACCACATATATTAACAGAGATAAAGGGTATCTACGTCTAATCAGCGCCAGCGTTATAGCTGTGAATTTTTCTTTGGTATGTAGTTAACTGGAATCGCATGTAAATGCAGCCAATACGCAAATAGAAATGAAATCTCCATGTTTGTGTATTCATTTTTGTGTATTCTATGGGCATAACTTGAAAAGAAAAAGTATTCAGTCATGTTTAACCGTATACACTATGTGCGTCAGAATGGCTAATGAGTTGAACGTTCGTTTTAGTCACATGCCATCATTTATCATACGCTTAGAATACGATTTGGCAGGGTATCGTTCGTGGTTTTGCACTGTTCATTGGTTAAGTTAGAGGAAAATATGTATAATTTTGGTTTGAAACCTACAAAATCTGATCGAATCATACACATTAGGCGTTTTTCTTTTTTAGTTCAGAGCTGAGCACTGAACTGAGCTCGAGCTATATGAGCGCGCTCTGAACTGAGCGTGCTCAGATCCAGAGACAATACTGAGACCCCCAACTTCGGCCGATTTTCCGTTACTTGCCTACAAGCTGTATTTCTATGGAGTGGTACACGCTAAGTGCGTTAGTATTGTTACATAGAAATTCGTATTGACAACTGTCACTCACCAACACACTCGCACCTTGCGTGTCCCACTTCCGCTGTCGGCAAAGTTGCTTCCAGCGTTCATAGAATTTTGTCAGTTAAATTTGAAATTATTCGTTTCGTGTAAATAGTATTTTATTTTAGGAATTAGTGCACTTTTGCTGAAAATATTTATGAAATATGATTACTGCAGAATGGTTGTATGAAAATAAAAACATTTTGGGCAATTTTTCTTCAGTTATTTAAGAAAAATGTACACATCAAATCGAAGTTAATGATATTCAAAAGCAGAAAATACACAACAATATTTGTCCTAATATGTTTCTAGTATATATAACATCTCATTTAGATCGCATTATTAACTAAACAAATTATATTAATCGTTTTTTTAAAATTTATAATAACCAACCAATAGCATTCAGTTATCCTAAAATGTGGTATTCTCGAACTCCATCACATTCCCCCATGGTTGGTAGCGGTTGGCAGCATTGAATTTATATTTTTTGTGTGTTTTTACATGTCACACGGATTCTAAATAGACATAACACCGATAGGAAAACAAAATGGCGAATTTGAAAAAAAACTGAGGGGGCCAGCGGCAAGAGGATTGTGAGTTGGGGGTCTCAGTAGGCGTTTTTCTTTTTTAGTTCAGAGCTGAGCACTGAACTGAGCTCGAGCTATATGAGCGCGCTCTGAACTGAGCGTGCTCAGATCGTTTTGATGATTTTCTGTTTTTCCTGTTTTTCTTTTCTCTCAAATAGGACTGGAAGTGTGAATGTATATGTGTAATCAGCATTTTACTCAGCCTGCTCAGTCAATTAATTCTGAGCTCATAGAGCGCGCCCTGATCACGCTCTGAACGAAAAAAGAAACACAAATTCGAGCTCTGATGTATCTGAGCTAAAAAAGAAACACAAACTTTTTGTATAACAGTTCAGGTTGTGCTCTGAACTAAAAAAGAAAAACGCCTAGTATTGTCTCTGCTCAGATCGTTCTGATGATTTTCTGTTTTTCCTGTTTTTCTTTTCTCTCAAATAGGACTGGAAGTGTGAATGTATATGTGTAATCAGCATTTTACTCAGCCTGCTCAGTCAATTAATTCTGAGCTCGTAGAGCGCGCTCTGATCATGCTCTGAACGAAAAAAGAAACACAAATTCGAGCTCTGATGTATCTGAGCTAAAAAAGAAACACAAACTTTTTGTATAACAGTTCAGGTTGTGCTCTGAACTAAAAAAGAAAAACGCCTATTGACACATACTCATACTTTGTTCAATTATTGGTTATAGTGGGTATTTGAAGTGCGAGTATAATAAATGTTTGTTGGTCTTCCGTGAAGTGTGTGCCATTTTAGGCGTTTTTCTTTTTTAGTTCAGAGCACAACCTGAACTGTTATACAAAAAGTTTGTGTTTCTTTTTTAGCTCAGATACATCAGAGCTCGAATTTGTGTTTCTTTTTTCGTTCAGAGCATGATCAGAGCGCGCTCTATGAGCTCAGAATTAATTGACTGAGCAGGCTGAGTAAAATGCTGATTACACATATACATTCACACTTCAAGTCATATTTGAGAGAAAAAAAAAACAGGAAAAACAGAAAATCATCAGAACGATCTGAGCACGCTCTGTTCAGAGCGCGCTCATATAGCTCGAGCTCAGTTCAGTGTTCAGCTCTGAACTAAAAAAGAAAAACGCCTTTTAATGTTCGATGAAATCGGGCAAAGTCACTGTTCGTAATTCCTCGCCTGTGGGCTTTATTTTCGTATGTATTATCAGGAGCGACTGCCATAGGTCTATTATAGGCGTTTTTCTTTTTTAGTTCAGAGCACAACCTGAACTGTTATACAAAAAGTTTGTGTTTCTTTTTTAGCTCAGATACATCAGAGCTCGAATTTGTGTTTCTTTTTTCGTTCAGAGCATGATCAGAGCGCGCTCTATGAGCTCAGAATTAATTGACTGAGTAGGCTGAGTAAAATGCTGATTACACATATACATTCACACTTCCAGTCCTATTTGAGAGAAAAGAAAAACAGGAAAAACAGAAAATCATCAGAACGATCTGAGCACGCTCAGTTCAGAGCGCGCTCATATAGCTCGAGCTCAGTTCAGTGCTCAGCTCTGAACTAAAAAAGAAAAACGCCTATTGGTTTACGTAAAAAGAAAAATGTGGGAGTCGAAAATATTTAAGTATGCTGTATTTTAGTACAACACAATGCATTGCTTGAATTTATGGCGTTTTCAGTTGAAGAAAAGAACTGCGCTTTCTATCAAAAGATCAAATCTAAAAGTGCTATTTTCATGTTTCATTGAAGAACAAAAATGCCTTCCTAGATCAACAGAAGATTCCGGAATATTTTTTAAAGAACTCACCACCGTCGAAAACTCGAAATTGCGTTTACACCGAACAAAAACTAGTTTTCGTTTGACGTTTCATTCAGCTGTGAGACACTAATCGTGAAACTTCTGTGTAAACTATTTTCAGGAATTCAGGCCTATAACTTGCCAAAAATGTCATTATTGCATTTTGTTGGAAATTTTTTCGCCACCTGAACCCAAAATATGAAAATTTAATCATACAAAATGTAAACTTCAGTGGAATTTTTTTTTCTTGGCTCACAGAAATGTTCATTTGAACTAGCTACAGAAAACAAATACGAAAGGAAGTAGCAACAAAAAGCAAAGTCTAACATGTGATGTGCATGGTGTCTTTCACTATTGCAAAAGTCTTCCAACAAACTTCATTGAATACATCAATTCTTTCGAATCTTCAATGAAAAACGACATTAAATGCCAAGAAATATGTTTATAACCACATTTCCATAATTTTGTCCATCATTTTTGCCTGGCATTTTTACAGGCATACTTCCATCCAGTGACATACTAGGTACCTATTGATAAAAACCATAATTTAGTTTCAACAAAGCGTTGTTTCTTGTTTGTTCGCTTCACTGAATTGCAATTAGATTTCTTTAATCGACTAAAATGGGTGCGTGCAGTCATTCCCTGTGATGCGACTAATAAATTACATTTTTCTTCAAGGTGGACCTTATGCTTCGTTCGCTGGTCGTGATGCATCCAGAAACTTGGCAACGTTTAGTGTAACCTCAAACGACAAGGATGAATACGACGATCTAAGTGATCTCAATGCCATGGAAATGGATTCCGTCCGCGAATGGGAAATGCAATTCAAGGGTAAGCTATATTTTATTTGCACAAAACTATAAACTATGTATTCATAAATTTGCTATTTGGTTTTTGGTTTTAAGAAAAATACGAATTCGTTGGACGCCTCTTGAAGAAGGGCGAACAACCCACCAACTATTCCGACGAAGACGAAGACACAACAAACGATAAGCCAGAGAATAAAGAGTCTGCACTTGCAGATGATGAGGGAGTTCGAAAACGTACCGTACCAGCAGCCAGTGAGAACTCTGCTGCCGAGGAGGTAAAATAAAATAAAAAATCGGGAGCTTAAAGCTGGGTCCAACATCCTCCAAATGGCTTCACTAAAGTTTATTTTAGATTAACTGCAAACAAACAAACGGAAAAAAAAGAAACTAGTAATTTAAGCTTCCTTTCTCAGATCACAACAAACTATCTTTCCCAAAATTCCCGCTAAGCACCAGAAAAAAGAAAAAAAAAAAAAATGTTTTCTTTTGTTTTCGCAGGCAAGAGGCATGCCTTTTTCGGGTGTAGTTACATTTTCAGTTGAAAAAAACAATTTTTTGTAACAATTCTGTTTTCGTTATACGCTCTGTCTTCGCGACCACTAAACTGATTTCCTTAATTATTTTAATGTTATTTAATACAAAAGAAATTATTTAGGACTTGTAATTGTTAGTCTGAAAAAATAGAGCGAGAAAGAACAATTTTATTCTTAAAAATTTCTTAGCGGTTTTGTTTATTTTCTATATAAATTAGGTTTAGATTTTTTTCAAACACACACGCACATCTGAGAGACACACACACACCACATACCCATTGTACTCTCCTGTGAGCATGTGTGGGGGTTATGTTTAAAAAGGAAATTTGATTGAAACACTTAAATATAATTAAAACAAACAACTTTATCTATATGTATTTGTTTCTAAGGAACATCTGCAGTTTTTTTTATGTGTAAACAAATTTTAACCATTGATGTATGTATATAAATGTAACAATAACAAATGAAACAAAAAACAAAAACCTTACTAAGTGAAAACTATGCTATATATACTGTATTTTGAATCCTTTTTTTCGAACAGCTTCCTTTACTCAATTGATAGTGCATACCTTATCAATCGAAATTGTGGGTACGATACAATGTTAAACGAAAAATGTTAAACGCTGGATAAGGCTAATGTTTGCTTTTAATCAAGAAGGAGTGTGAATCATAATTTAGCCACCAATTCTGAATTTATGTGCTATACTCTCACCCTCATTTGTTTCTTGTTGGCAATACATGTAGGTACTAACAGAGTACGTTTTACCGCCGCGTTTGACACCGTTCGATGTTTCGTTTCGAGGGTAAATGAGATCTCAGTATATACTGATGGATCAAAAACCAGTGAGGGTACGAGGTCAGGTATATACTCCAACGAGTTGGACCCACATATGGCCCTGAGACTTCAGGACACAGGCAGTGTGTTCCAGGCAGGGATTCTGGCCGTACACAAAGCTGCGGAAGTACTTTAGATGAGATCGATATCCAATAAGAATATCGCCATCTACATTCATAGTCAGGCTGCGCTTAAAGCGCTAGAGTCACATACCACTAAATCTGAACTAGTCCGGAATTGCCGCACAATGCTTAAGGCATTACGTACCCGGGCATTGTGATATTGAGGGTAACGAAAAATCCGACGTTTTGGCTAAGGAAGGAGCGGAACTCCCACTAACTACAATGATTGAGGGTATCAGACCACCTAGGCCGTTGGCCGTTGCTAGAAGGGTTATCTTTGGGAAAACCTCCAATGAAGCAGCCACATGGTCTCAAAGGCACTGTGGCCCGCTTTAAATTGAAAGGAGTCTGAAGAATTAATAAATCTCAGTAGAACAAAGTTAAGATTAACGGTAGGAATATTCTCTGTACACTGCCTTCTAAGGAAGCATGCCATGAGACTAGGTTTAGCTAATACAGATACATGTAGGTACTGTGAGAACCTACAAGTTACGGAAGACATCTCCCACGTCCCACCTTCTGTGCGAGTGTCAAGCAATTGCTCGGAGTAGAAGGAAGCACACTATTTAAATTTGTATAGTGGTAACGGGGAATATGGATTTTTATTACTCATCCGTGCAACTTATTTCCATATTTTTTTAAAATCCTTTTAATTTTTGACGAACTATACGTAGCGCGGCAATTAAAAATATTAATTCTTCCAAATAGACATTTTGCAAAAAAAACTTTTCTCACCGCGGTGTTAGAAACATATTGCGTTATACCTATAGCAATTTCCACTCACTTCACCAAAAAGAGTACAACATAAGCTGGTTTTTCATTATATTTTTAAGTGATGAGATGTTGTTCGAGCTCGACTTCATCTACATTTCAACTTTTGCTATTATTCAAAAAAGAGAATCAATTTCTAAACTTGTGACATCCTGTTGTTTGTAAATCCATCTACTTTATATACGGACCACACTGTGGAAATCTGCATCGATTTTGACACCAATAAACTGTCAGAGAAAACACTTCAGCCAACGCTACCAAACGAAAAAAAAAAAAAACTATTTGACATCTCTAGAAAATTGTGCTGTGGAAGTTACATAAAAAGGTTTGTGCGAATTTAATTTGTTTTTAATAAAGATTTTCTCATAAACTTCGTCGTAGTTTTCAGTCGAGATATATTATTCATAAAATTCGTGTATTAATTGATCATTTTTTCCACAGGAGAGATGTTACGATCGGCTTCCGCACTTGTAAACAAATCACCAAAGCTCCTGGGCGCAGGGGACTTGTCCCTGGCGAGGCTGGGAGGTGCCTTTGGCCCAGCAGTGAATACTTCGGTTCTGCGTTGTAATCAACACACTATGCCAACAGTGAATCCTGAAAATCCTCTACCAAAGAAAGGTTACTCTCCTTTCGGGACCAAGCAGCCAAATGTGAGTGAATGGGCGGTTGCTCGTTTAGATGACTTACTCAATTGGGGTCGCAAAGGTTCTATTTGGCCTCTTACTTTTGGATTGGCTTGCTGTGCCGTGGAAATGATGCATATTGCAGCGCCCCGTTATGATATGGATCGTTATGGTGTCGTCTTTCGAGCTTCTCCGCGTCAGGCCGATGTAATTATTGTCGCCGGAACTCTGACCAACAAAATGGCACCAGCTTTGAGAAAGGTATACGATCAGATGCCCGAGCCACGTTGGGTCATCTCTATGGGAAGTTGTGCGAACGGTGGTGGATACTACCACTACTCGTACTCAGTTGTTCGTGGGTGCGACAGGATTATCCCAGTTGACATCTATGTTCCCGGTTGTCCACCTACAGCAGAAGCTTTGATGTATGGTGTTCTGCAATTGCAAAAGAAGGTCAAGCGCATGAAGACCCTGCAGATGTGGTATAGGAAGTAAAATAATTTATTTACAATTTTCAATGTATATGAACGGAAGTGGAGAGAGTAGAGAATCGGCATCATTCGTTTTACGTTCGACAGAGTTGTACCCGATACCTTCTTGTTTGCGGAAATGATTATGCGACGTTATTTTTTATTTAATAAAGAATAATGGAAAATCGTGTGTTTTTTTATTTAAATTGGAAGACTAATGAGCAGGAAGTCTTACTCTTGAGAACGACTGGCAATTATACGAGAGTTTAGCTGTCCTTAGAAAGTGTTAGATAAAACAAATGTTGCAATGAATGATTTGAAAAAAGGAATTTGCTTTATAATTGTTGAAGATGAATGTTATCTGCAAAAATTAAATAGGAGTAATTAATAATAATCTCCAAATTAAGTGGTCTTTAGCATACAAAAGCGAACTTGATTCGTTTCATGAACCAGACTATAGTTCTATTTCGAACTAATAATGCACTGGGAACAATCAAATATAAGCTTGCCCTTGTAAAATTTAGAAAGAGCCAGAAAAACCTGACAAGCTATGTCAATTTTAGTCGGACGTTGCAGATACTTTGTTATCGACAGAATGCGAGGACTACCCACAACATAGATAAATGCAGAGGTTTGAGGTTTTCAAACCTTTTATTAGAGGTGAAATGGAGTAAGAAAAATGATGGCGTTTTCGATTTGGTTTTTAAGATTTTGATCTGAGATCCCAGACTTCTGCTGCCAAATCGAACATGAAATCAGAGTTTTATTGGTTCTTGTATGTATTGGGTTGGATGTGCATCATAAACATTGGTGTTAGTGAAACCAATGATCAAAAGTGCGTCAGATCAAAAAAAAAAAAATTGATGTTCTTGCAAATCGAACATGAAAAGTAATCTCGTTAAAAAAAATTGATTTTTTCTCAAAAAAACTGATCTTTTTTACCAAATCGAAAACGACATTAGTTAGTCCACGTTCATGCTTTGCAATTTGAAGTTTCGAAAAATCTAGTTTTAATATTTCAATAGTGTATAACCGACCGTTTCGGTACTAATAGAACAAATCTATTACGTTTTCTACAAAGGAATGTCTTGAACAATGCGAACAGCTCCCTACATTTAGTACAGCCTTTGACAGTTCTTTCACACTGTCACTCGAAAAGAATGCAAACGTGCCTGAAAGTGCTAGACTGGTGCTAGAAATACAAAAAAATGGTAAATAAACATATCCGAAATAGAAAAAATATGTAATCAAACGTCTTTTTTACATCGCACCGCAGGTTAATCTTAAGAAAAAATTGGAGAAATGCAAACATCCAAACAGTCGGAAAACCAAAGCTCTCAGCAAGCAAGCAAAGCGAATGAACAACAAACATAAAAGTCGCTTGGGCCATGCCATCAAGAGCAACATTATTGGAGAGAAACTAAACTGGTTCCTAGGACAGATTGGAGATCGTACTAGCCCACTGAGTCCGGAGGAATTCGAAGATCTCGTTACGCTTTACCTAAGTCGATTTGATGAAGAACTCGAACAAATTTCGCTTAAACAGTCAATTTCCAAGAACCGTGCCAACCAGCATGCCGCAAGGCAAGATGTGATAAGAATTACTCTGGAGAAAGAGAAAAATGTATACTTTGGTGGTGGAATGGGTGGGTATTTTGCATATATAATTTTCGTATATTGTACATAATTTGTATGTTAATATTTCTTAAAGAAATGGTGAACCTATGTGATCCTGTCAAATTTCAAGCTTTGCTCCAATGGGACGGCAATGCAATTAATGTTCAGCACATTAAACTCGATTTGGTATCGAATGGTTTGTTGCAGCGGCTGAAGACCCCTAATCCGTCCATAGTTGTCACACCGTGCAGTGATGGCGAACAGAGTATGGATGTTTCTTCCAGTGCGTAAGAAAAACTAAAAAAAATATTAAGAAGCAATAAAACGTGTTTTAAGAAAGTAATTTTGTTGAATGTTTTAACGTTCAGGTCGCTTTTGCAAATGGTCATAGTATAGAAGTGGAACGTTAGGCCTGCGCCGAAGAAGCTAACTCAGCTGGGATCTTTGGATAAAAGCGGTACTAATAATTGAAAAAAAAAGCCTTTTAGAAAGGACGAGAAGTTCTCGTGTCCGTATCCTTAGTTACTACATGTTGATGTTGGGCCTTTGAGATGAGAAAGGGCAATTCTTTTCTTCAATCGAAAGTGCCATTAGAATTCGATCTATCGAGGTCGATCTTTACTATTAGTTTATTTAGTTTTTTTCCATTTGTGCTACTGATTCGTGTTGGCCCGCTTTCCCTCGTCCATAAAAAAGCCAAGGTTCACATATTGTGTTGACTATTTGTTTTCTGTTAACACAATTATTAGTGAAGCTACTTCATGCATTTAGCAGACACAAATGCGGCTCCCGGAAATTACGCCGTATTTTATTTTTTTTTGGAAAAAATGCCAGAAACTGTTTTTACTTTCAAACTTGGAAAATTCTGTTTGAAAAATATGCCAGAAATTACGGAAATTAGGCCAGACAGATGTGAAAAAAGCACCAGCAAATATGGAAACTAGACCAGAAAACAAACAAACTCTAGCATTATTTCGACTTAGTTTTCTGGCTTAATCTCGAAAGCAACTAAATTATAAATCTAAATCAGAAGACACTGCGCCGAAAATAATGACTTCAATAATTGTTAGATTACAACAACTAATCAGAATACAGTTTTCGGGCGTTTTTCCATTATCAGGAAAGGAGAATATGTAGGTCAAAAATATCGTTTCTGGCATTTTTCCAAACATGTTTTCTGAAAATGGAAAAAACGCCTGAGAACTTTTGGAAAATATACCTGAAATTTTCTTAAGATAGCCAGTAAATCCTGTCTTTTCTTCCTAGGAAAAAAAGTCAGATAGGTATAGAAAAATTTCTGGCGTTTTATCCAAAAAAAAATGCTTTTATTGTTTTTTGTCTATGAAGTGCTCGCTGAAGTCTTTCATACTCACAAAATACTTCCATTCAAACTGTTATATAGAAATGTATGGTACAATCCAGTGTTGTTAGCACTCTCTCTTCATTTATCCCACGAAGCGTGGTAATTTTTCCCTTTTTTCCCTTTTCACTATACTCAAAATCCCTTTTAAATCCCACGACACTTTTTCCCTCAAAATCCAGTTTTTAGAAGTAAAATTTCTTATACAAGGAAAGAAAATCACGGTTAATTAACTTTTAGTATAAAAATCACAGTCTGTAACATTATTAGGATTATTTTTTGGTACTAGAAAATTTTGATAAGAGACAATATTTATAAAAGCAGTTTTTTATGCACTTAATAATCATCGTGAAATGTAGGAGTTTTCATGAAATTTCAGCAAAAATTTATAGTTTTAATGTTTTTTGTTAGATTCCTCAAAATCCCACGATTTGGTGTTTTTTTCCCTTTATCCCACGAAAGGCTTTTCGGACATCGGAATTCCGACGAAAAGGGATAAATCCCACGATATAACAACACTGGTACAATCTCATATTCGTCTGGCAAAAACGACTTTTCTCTGGCTAGGTCAACAAACTACCTCTGACAGCTGTCCTAACACGGAACAAAAAAACATGAAGAATACAAAATAATATACTGTGTTGTTATTTGATCGGGGGGAATAACTTTTGTTTTGTTGGCATATTAATCATATTCATTATAATACTCTACGTGTGGAACGTAATTAAAAATCGTTCTATTCCAAGTGACGCAACCATGAACGGTAGATCAATTCGAATAAATCGTGTGCCTGCTCTTGTGCTCATAATAGTTATAACATGCGGGGTTATATACGCTTTAAATGTCCTGTCTGAGGACAAGCCGTTGTACGGGATGCTCCGCAATACTAATCAGGTGAATATGCGAAAGCTACTTATTGGCTCTATACAAGCCGCGCAACGAGGCGGCCTTGAGATTTTGGATGTTGCGCATTCGAGAGATTTGCAACAAAAAAGTAAAGGAAAAACTCTTGAGGGTGCTGATGATCCGTATACTCAGGCTGATGCTAGATCCCATTGCATTATGAAAGGTGGGATGCATCGTATATTTCCTAAGCTGAACATTGTGTCCGAAGAAGACAAGGAAGGCTGCACCGAGAGTGGGATATTTGAGTTAGATCCAACTGTACTCCATGAGACTGCCGTGACACCAGATGAAATGGTTGATGTACAGGACGTTACAGTGTGGATAGATCCATTGGATGCTACGCAGGAGTTTACCGGTATGTAAATATATAAGGCTCCTTTCGTATTTTGCTAAAACAAATTTATTTTATTGACAGAGAAATTGTACCAATACGTGACAACAATGGTTTGTGTGGCTATACGCGGTGTCCCAATTATTGGTGTAATTCATAGCCCATTTGCAGGAAAAACCTCTTGGGCGTGGCTTGGGAAGTCCATGTCTGAGGATCTCGCAAATCTGAAAAAGGTAAGCAAATTGTTCCGCTTTGCTAACTAACAATATTATTTTCCTTTAGGAAACCACGTTGAAAAAGTATCCCATTATCACCGTTTCGCGCTCTCACGCTGGGGATGCGAAAAACTTTACTAAGGAAGTTTTTGGGGAAAACTCAAATATACTCATAGCTGCTGGAGCTGGGTATAAGGTGCTGCAGGTGGTGGCAAATAATGCAACTGCCTACTTGCACAAAACTCGAATAAAGAAGTGGGACATTTGCGCGGGCAATGCAATTTTGAGTGCGCTGGGCGGAAAGATGACCACACTTACTAACGAAAATCTCAACTATGCCGATGGTGGCACCGCTATCAACGATAAGGGCTTGCTAGCTACGCTAAACAATCATGAGGCTTACATTACTAAAATTTTAGAAAGGCAAAATAAAAGCCAAAGATAAAATATTTATTTCGTTTCTCTGTTTTATATAAAAAATACACGATGCGAATATCCGTACTTACATTAAGTTGTTGCCCGATATTTACCTAGAATCTTATTGCAATTCATTTTTTGGTTTGAACTTTTATAAATAATTGTATTTCCTTTTATTACGCGTTGCCTCTCCCATTTGTGTTGACGGGAATTGGGGTAATAGGCTTTTTTTATTATGCTCGCGTGATCCCTATAGATCATCGACTGTCATGGCTTACAACAACAGTTGGATCACGTATTCATGCTTATTTTGACGTTCGAACGAATGTCTATTAAAATACCCGCAAGTTCATTCGAACGAAAAGAGACATTCGTATGAATTGGCTATTCGTCAAAATAAGCATGATTATTATTGTATACCATAGAAATCAATGATCTATATAGATCACGAGGGCATACAAAATACAATATGCCCACAATTAGCCATAGGTATTGCATAAAGATGTCTCCAAAGCTGCGAATCTAATGTAGCTATTATCTCTTAATTTTAGTTAAGAAAACCAAGCTTGTCGTTGTTATGTGCATGGATTTTTTTCAAAACCAATTTGCCTTGAGGTCGATGTGTTTTTTCTATTCTAACCTCTGTATGTAGTATCAGTGATAATTAAGTTTAGATCACTAAACCTTCCTGATCCAACGAGTTAAAATCTGATGAATTTATGCTGCAATTCGATTTATATCCGTTTTTATTTACACAACACTGATGCAAAATAAAAATTCTATTTATGATAGAAAACATTATCTACCGATCTGAATTCACCCATTTGCTACAAGAAAACCTTTTTCTTTAAGACTGAATGCACTCGAAATTTGACTATTATTTGCTCAGCTGTTTTTACATATGTACATCTTACTTCACTGCCCCGTAGCCCGTTATCAGACTTTTGCTTTTGTTGGCTTTTATTGGTGCACAAATTAGCACAAATCGACTGTCGTCTAATTCTGTGCAATGTGTTGTGAAGTGCCCCACGGCATAGAGTTAACAAATTTAACAACAAATTCAATCGTTACACATGATTTGATTCTAATCAAAGGAATAATACGTAAGATATGTTCCCAGACACAAATTCATTTAAAAGCCTTGAATGGTGACATTTGCCAAACAGCTTTGATATCCGTAGTGAATGGTGAATTTAAATTACTCCACCGTTTGCAAGCGGAAACGGAGGAATTTCATATTTCCTATTGCAGTGCATCCATAAAATTCAAATGCCAGTACAAGCCGCCGAAGAATCCATACAAGATTCAACCACTGTACATTATCTGCAGGGGTCACGATGGTTCATTCAATGCCTCTGCCACACAGAGTGGCACTGTGGCAGAAGCATGCGAAATTATCGATTTGAACATGAAATTGCTGCAGTGTTTATACGCGGAAAAGTTGAATGAAAGTGGTTTTGGAAGAAAAACCTTTGCATTGAAGTCGCAATGCCAGATATTTGAAAGCAATTTAAAAGCGGAAGAGGTATGGGAGAACACTCAGGAGGAACTGTGGAATAAATTTGCCTACGAAGTGATTAACTCGGATTATGGTAATGATTCGAAAGTGAAATTTGTAGCATTTATTGGCTGTACCAAATACGAATCGATAATCAATGGAGATTTTTCATATGAAAACATAAAGCGTCATCTGAAAGGCAATGCTGCACTAGGTGGTGGTGGGTTGGCTTTATTTGGCTCAGCGTTTTTCTATGCATGGCCGGGTAAATTTGAAGATATTCTAAGTTCTTTTGAGAATAACGAGAGGATAGATTTGGAGCGATTTGCTGATGAAAGCAACTACAGAAGAACCTTTGCCGGCGTCTATGCGACTAGTTTGGGGGCAGTGTGTCACGAAATCGGTCATATTTTTGATTTGGGCCATACCAACGATGGAGTTATGGGCAATGGATTTGACTATCTAAACAGAGTCTTCATCACCGACGGGTGGACAGAAAGTTTGCCAAATAGAGTTATCGTTAAGACAGAAGGTCCTGTGAGGTTTACAAAGGTTAAGCGAGAGCAGAATCGTTTCTTGGAGAAATACCACGAACAGAAGAGCGGCGGTGATTCATTTTATTTCACCAGAAGTTGTGCTGTCATACTTGCATATCATCGATGGCTGAGAGATGATCAAGTAGATGAAACCAATACTTGCGTATGTCTGGATAAAGAGAGATTGCTGGTGTGTACAGATAATCCGATGAAACTAATGGAAGTTCGTTGTTCTGCCAATAGTCTGGTGGTGGAGTTTTTCGAATTCACTGAGGAGAAGCATGTGTGCGAATTTGTATTGCCCACTAAATGGGACTACACGAAACATCATGTATTTATTATCTGCACAGATGGAACAACGAAGCGATTAGATGTTGATTAGAGCAGTAGAACCCTACAGATGGTTATTCATGTCATATTGGAGCTTACACGTAGCAGTAATGGATTTATTGCACGTAGGATATATTCTTTTGCCTTTGAATGATGTGCCAAAGCAGTATGCATGCATAATATTATAGTTTAAAAAATAGTACGAACTTACGCTTTAAACTACCTATACATGGGGTTTTGTTTTTATGAAATAGAAAACGCAAGCAACAGAGTTAATGCCAAATAGAATTATATACTATGCACTTGTACCTATGTAATGATATATGTAGGGTTGATCTTGCACTGCGGAAATGCACCGAAGGAGCTCTCTCAGTAAACGGCCGTACAATTTCGGAAAATAATTGACTTGAATGCTTTTATATAACAACTACAAAAAAAAAAACATTTACTGTCATGACATGACGAATATGATAATTAAATTAAAATGGCAGAGATGCGGAAATGGAAATATTAGTTACTGCCCTAGGAAAAGATGAACTACTTGAAGAATTTTAATCGAATTAGATTATTTGAAATGACGAGTGGACATCATGGATAAAAAAAAATCAGTTTTCGGTGGCAAAACTATCAAAACATAATTCCATTTATATGATTTCACGGTTTTCATTTTACTTTAACACTACTCCACATTTATCTTTTATATAAGTTTCTTTTGTTTGTTAGGTTGTGTTCTCTGTAAATTGATTCTTTTATTTCCCACTATTCGATCTCTGTATCTTCGCCAACGGGCGGAAACTTTTCCCACTGCAGTTGGATAGTCGTGGCCATTTTAAAATTAATTTAAGAGATATAAGATATGCAGTTATTCATGTTATTTTCCGAGAGAAATTTCTAAGAGAGATCTTTTTGGATTGCAGTTTTTGCATGGCTGTTTCTAAGACCTACAACGCGTTTGCCTTCAAAATGTCTATTGACTGCACTAATGATCATATATCAACGATATTGGCATAAAGAACTATATCCTAAGCTGGTCTGATAAAAGAGCTTATTCCTTTCCAATTTTCCTAGAAAATAAACCTTAAGATGTTTTTGAAAGTCTGTCGCTTAACAGCAAAGAGTAAGGCTCATACTAATTATCCTGAATAATTTTACAATACATTTTGGCATCTTTACAGTATATTTCAGGAATAACTCGACTTTGTGCTTAGTTGTTGGTTTGCCAATACACCAATCGACGTTTAGCGGTGCACTGCAATTAAAAGTGTGAAAGTGTCAAACCGCTAATTCCAGATTTTTGTTTTGGTTTTCGTTACATAAAATTTACTTCATCGCTATTACTATTGAGGCTTGCGAAATAAAAAAATACTGAAATACTGACCATTTGCTCTACAAAAAAGTAAAACTGATCTCTAGGACTCTATATCTACGGAAACGAGAGTCGGAGAGTCGATTCTAACCACCAAATTGTGGAAGTGCATATGGATATGTGTATTTAAGAGCAAGGTTACGCTTATGAAACATTAGCCAAAGAATGGAGAGGCTGTAGAATAAATAACTGGGACAATTTACGAAATTACCTTCACATCATCAATGTAATTCGACAAACCATCATGAAGCTGAAAACAGTTGCAAAAAAAAAAAAAAAAAAATCAATCAATCTACCTGGCTACACTCATAATAACGACACCTGCAGAATTTGTGTGATATGATCTATCTCCTATATTGATTTCGCAAATATAAACCTGCGACATGGTGATGGGGCGATGATGGGGTTTGGGGTGGCGGCAGCAGCACTATTTCTTATCATTCGTAATATATTAACTCGACTGTCGAATGTCGATAAGATAATTATTTGCTTTGGTTTGGCATCAAACAACCAAAGTGTGTATAGCGCTGGTGAACTTTGTTAATCAGTACAATTGGTTTTTTCAGTGAAAGAACATTGCTTCGGCGAAAATAGTTCAAGATGACCGAGGTAGTGCCGCGAATACAATTCGAGATTCTAAAGGGATTTCCAGTTATTGAAAAGGATCAACTTATCGAAACTGAAACATTCCTATATGCAGCTAAAGAAATTGTTGGAGTTATTGGTAAGTGCAGGCTAAAAGCTTTTGCTGTCTTTTTTTTTCTTTTCTTTTTGTGGATCTCAAGCCAGTGAAGGGATTATGTTTTAAGTGGTTGATGACGAGTGCATGCAAAGCATAATTTCAGTTTGTGCGTAGATTAATATGTTGTTTTGCAATAAATTCTACGTGTTACATACAATTTGTTTTTAATTTTTTTAGACTCATTTGGAAAGCTCTTCAAACCAATTACCAAGGATATGAACGGAAACATCGAGGTAAGCGGTCGCGTTCGATACTTATTCACCCCTATTGCGAAGATCAATTACCAATTGATAGTTGACGCTTATCAATAACTTTTTTTTAAATGGTATTGCGACGTATTTATCAATGAATTGTTGATCGATTGTGAACGTACATCAATTATCGATCGACAATCGGTATTGTGAACAATTTTATGTGGTATTCAATTGGGCTTCTTCAGATTCACTCTCAGATTTCAGATTTTGTATTTAAACATTCGAAATTTCCATACCGATTGATTTCTTAATATTTATACATAAATAATTTACAAAAATAGATACACCCGATGCAGTCGTAAATTAACTCCACCAGTTGTCGAACTCAAACGCAATTGTATTGATAGATCTGCAGGGAATCTGGGAAAAAATCTAGATACGCAATAGTGCTCTGAGAGCAAAAAAAGTGCTTCGAGAGCGCCCAATCGAATACCACATTATTGTCAATTTATCTATCAATCACAATTTCGGTGTCGATAACTAAACCGCATCTAAAACTAAACACCTATATAGATCATGCGGGTAAAATAAAAAACGCCTATAGGTTACGCAAAACAAACGGAGTCTTATCTCCGTTCCCGCCTAAAACAGTCAATCCTTTTCTTCCATTAATGATAATTATTATTTTTTGCTATTGCCACAGAAACTAACAATTGCCTATCAGAAAGACAAACAAAAATTCAGCTACCTCGAAGACCTCATAATAAAAAACATCAACGTCGACCAAAAGTATGCCTGCGATGCTCTACTGTGGCTGAAGCGTGCCCTACGGCTAATATGC
The DNA here is from genome assembly GCA_946477585.1 of Cheilosia urbana. Lineage (NCBI taxonomy): Eukaryota > Metazoa > Arthropoda > Insecta > Diptera > Syrphidae > Cheilosia > Cheilosia urbana. The sequence continues at coordinate 6,656,786 of OX297854.1, read as the reverse complement.
AGATTCTTTGAAAACATCTTCAACGACAAACAGAATTCGGAAAATCTCAAGACCCACCTACAAGATGCCTACGATAACACGCTTAAACCGTATCATGGGTGGTTCGTCCAAAATACAGTCTCGGTAAAGATTTTCGCTCACCTCCCTGCTGTTCCATTGCAATAGATGTTTGTGTGTTTTTTGTTTTTCAGATAATCTACCGTTGGGCGCCCACTCGTTCGCAACTAATTGGCAATGGCGACGCTCACGACAAAAACATCACCATCCTTGAAGAGTTCATACCCCGAATGAAAGCCAATTTAGACCGAATCGACGCCTTGTATCAAGAACACAATCTAGAAGAGGACTATAAAGTTTAATCAATCAAACATATCCGTTAATCTATGCATTTATTGAAATGGTGTTATACAAACGAAAAGGATAACAAGTAAAATTAGTTTCGCAATAAAAAAGACGTACTTATAGTAGAAATGGTTGTGATCACTTAATCAGTTGCTTTGCGTTCAGAGATTAGCAATTTAATTCGCTGCAAGTCGGCCTGTTGCCTTGACATTCGTCGCCAGGTGTAGGCGCCAAGGTTTACTTCGAAAATTAAACAAAATAAGATGATGCATCCAAGCGCGATAATGTGAAGTTGTGTGTCGAGGAATAGTGTTAGGTAGAGAAGCACAGGAGCCTGGATTATCGTAGACACCACTAAGAATACACACAAGTCGATTGGCTATGCACAGATGAAATTGTTTAAGAGACGTCTCTTTAAGAAGCAGCAAATTTACAAACCTTTCTTTTTAGATTTCCAGAGTAGCCAAGGAACAGTCGAAGGAATTCAGTAACAACTGCAATTGTGTAGCCAAATGATGTGAAGATTACCTGACTCTTTTCCAAGTAGATCGCCTGCAAAGTGAAAGAGAGATGGTGTTTACCTATATTCGATCAAAACTGACATTTTTGAAAAGACAATTTTTTCTGCACTAAAAGTATTCTTCTTAAATTGTTTTTCAAGCAAAAATTATTAAAAACCACGAATAATCTCTCATTTTTATAATAATTTCGTTATAAAAGTGGAAATTCAGGCTTACTGCTCTCATTTTCCACATTCATATTCAAAATATTGCCCTGAGCTCAGTCTGGGCAATTCAATATTTTAAATCATGCTCAGTTCAGCAATAGACGTGTTTTTTTTGAGCTTCGATCTCAGCAAAGCAAAGTAAAGTAGGATTTTCAGCACGCAAATACAACAACTACTGTGAGTTCTCGATTGTCATTGTAGAGCGTAGTTGTTGTAAATGCGTGCTGAAAATCCTACTTTACTTTGCTGAGATCAAAGGTAAAAAAAAACACGTCTAATATAACGTGAAACTCCACCTGTTTCTAGGTAGTTAGCCACTTCCCTCTTATTCGTTTCAGAAAAAAAAAAAAAACTCATCCCCAGTCAGACACAAGAGTAGGTACAAAACGAAAAACAAACGGATGGCTGCTTGTTTATGTCCTCTAAATAACCATCGATACTTTTGTCACACCACTGACTGCAATACGACACCAAGCTTTACGTAAACCAAAACTACTCCCCACACACAGAGTAAGGACATTTGAGACAATTGATAAACAAATTTGCTTACGTCGTGCAGTAAAAAGAAAACGAACGCCAGTGCCCACACCACAAACACATAAACATTAAGCCACAAGAATATCTGCAGGAACAAGCTCGAACTGTGACGCACTTCTACAAATAAAAACAAATTTTCTTATATTTCTTTTAAACGAATTAAAATAGCTGTTGTAATTGATAACACCTTCTATGGCAGCCCTTTGACTTTTCATTTTGTGGAGGTGAACCCCTAGGCCGAGAAGCGAGAACTGCTCAACCCGCTAAAATAAACAACTATTTTCGTTTCGACCAAATGGTTGCCAAGGTAATAACAAATTCAGTTTTAGACACCTAGTCAGTTGTCCTTGTCGGTGTTATGATAGCTATTAGGTCGGAAAGGTAGGTAAGTGACGTCGCTTCGTGCGGGCACTCTGTTAAGGGTGAGTTTTGAACAACACGTATGGAACCTTTTCCGCTCCCAAATTTGTATCCAGTTGTAGGGCGATTGTAATTTTGTTTCTTCTGCTTAAAGCTCCGTTCTTTTATGTTTGTAAGGTACTTGGGGTGATTATTTCCCAGGAGTCTGGGTAAGTGTACACCTCCTATCAATCATTTTGACTGACACTGTTGGACTACTTTTCATAATTTATTTCATTGGAAGAGTTTTTATCAGTTTTTCGTTGATACTGATACCTTAACAAATTATTTGGGTCACAGGATCGCATTCCACGCAGAACGCTTTATAGTCATAGCTGAAAATGTCTATTTCTCAGGCCTAAATGTTAAACAAGAACTCACCTGCTAGTATGGGATGCTCGCGTTGAACGCCGCACTCAATCCGGACACTGGAATAGGAAAGAAAAAATCACCTACTCAGTGGATAAACTCAATTCAAACTACTTACAGAATGAATTCTGTTTCAGGTAGACTTCGTTGTTCAAGTTGTTGGCCAAGAACTGGTGACACCGGATGTAGGTCATCTCTATGGCATCGATTTGTGAGACGGATACATAATTGGCGGGACTGTCCGGTGGTACGCATTGTTCGTCCTCAGATGACGAGGCCACTGATGAGAGTATGCCACTTTGATCGATTCCCTTCAGGCAGCTATTCCACTCCATTCGAATGATGTACACCAAATTGAGCAGCTAAAACGAGAGCATTTTTTTTTTAAACAGCCTCAAGGTTATACAGATATGGGTTACCTGCTCAACTCCAACTTTTACACTGCTGAAGCTCTTGCCCAGAAAGCAGTGGTCACACACGGTGGTTATATAAGATTCATGCACCCTAACCATTTCTCGGATATGGCCACACTTATCGATTTTGTCATCCAACTGCTGGCCCATCGACTGCAGAACATGTGTCATCAAATGAAAGTGAATGCACTGCAGCGAGTAGATCATCCAAAAGCGCAGTTGTTCCAATCGCCTCATTATCAAGTCGATCATTTCGAATGGGGCATAGGGCACGCAACGCTTTCGCAACTGTGGAAAGGGTAGATTCTCCAGAGCCCATATGCCCCACTTCACTTTCAAGAGGAATCGAAAAACTTTATTGTAATCCTCAAGAGACTTTTCGGTGATCACATGTAGCAGCTCCTTGCTGATGTTGTAGCCAATGGTGAGCTCATCAACGGCTTCTGTAACCTAGAGGAGAGGTGTTTCCTTTTAGTTGTTCGCAGGAATGTTTTTGTCTCACCTTTGGTGTCAAAGATCGAAAAGCCGACTGAATATCAACCCGGAACAATGACGAGAGCTCCGGAAACTTGGAAGACATTATATCATCCAGTTGTACGGTCAACAGGAAAGGGTTTGCCCAACTCTCCTCGGATTCTATCTGCCGAAATATCAACTTGTTATTGGACCTGTCATAGTGACGACAACAGAATGCTTACTTGTACGAATAATTTTGAATAGAAGTAGTACATCAGATCGCTGCACTCCAGGAGTAGAACCTTTCGAAGGTTTTGGAAATGCTTCTTGATGTGAAACTCCTCGAGGTACATTTTTATAACAAACTGATTAGCTGAGGCAATGCGAGCGTTCAGTATACGCGTCATCGATGTTAGTATGATGTCTTCAAGGGGGAGGATTAGTTTTGATGTTCTACTCAGTTCATTGAATATTTTCAAGGCCGGCGGACTGGTCGAAGTCTTCATCTCATCAGTTTTCTCCGAGGAATCATTGCCCAACTCGTCCAGATTGCAAGCAAATGCCATGAGCAGGAATTGGTCATTTGTTGCGAGGCATTCGAAAGTCTTGTGAGATTCTGAGTTGGATTCCAACTTAAGACTGTCAAATTCGGCAAGTGAAGTTGGACTTGTGGCGCAGCTGGGATCGGCGACATTGAATTCTTTGATATTGTCCATCACGTCATCAACGAACTGATCGTATAATTTACCTGAGTGTTGTACAAAGAAAACGATCAGTCAAGCGGGCATACAATTTCTTAATAGATGAAATAACACTGGAAGACTTTGCCGGTGAAATGTTTTCTTAGAGTACGTCCACGTTCTTGGTTAAGAACGATTGCAGTGTCTATTTAAATACAAATTGAACATAATTCAAAGAAATCGACTTTTTGTGCGCGAACGATACTACTACTAAAAGATGCATTTATGGGATGCGCGAATTGACTGAGACGGCGAGCTAGCTTTGCAGATCGAATCCATTTCACAGGTCAGTTGCATGCAAAACTTACATTTCACGTCCAGCGAGTTTCTCAGATCGGAAATTTTATTTATCTGATAGAGCAAGTTGAGTGTGCTGCCAGCCTCCTCGGAATGGCTTAGTAAAAGTTTTATAAAAGAGTTCTCGGTGATCATTGCTGATACGTTTGATGGCACAAAGAACGACTTCTCTCGATTCTTCGTAAATTGGCGGTACTCGACCTCTGCGCCATCACCAACCCTACAACGATTCAAAATCAAAATTTGCAAATAAAATACAATTTATAGCAGACTTCTCGACGACGAATTCATTGTGCCAGTCATCCAAACGTCCCTCGCTCCACCACGTCTCTATAAGTTGACAGAAAACCTTCACCGTTGTGAGGAATAGCGACATGGAGAGATTCGCTTCGTCGGAGCTCTGAGCATTGTGGTTGATGTGCAACAATCCCGCAAGCAAATGAGCACTTAGAATGTGAGCTGAAAGAGAAAAAGGTCTGCTCAGGAACTGAATAACAGTTGAATAAGGAGTTTTACCAGGGCACTGTTTGAAATCCAAGACAATTAGGGTGTGAGCTTCGTGAATTCTTCTCAGAATCTGCAGACTCTCACTCAAAAGAAACTGTAGTTGAATGAGAGTGAATATCGTCTGGGACTCTTGCTTTTGAATAGATATGTCAGCTTCTATGATAGCCTGGTTGATGGGCGAAAGGAGATCAGTCAAATTGGCTGCATAGCATTCGTAGGTGATTGGCGGTGATGGATCGCATTCATTGTAAACGGACTCGACAAACGTCTTTAGGGTATTCATCATTTTAATGTAAGGAATAAAGGCGTCTTCGAGGTAGGTCCTTAGGCCATTCTGCAAGAATGGGTATCTTGAGGTGAGACAGGTCACCATGTGACATCACATTGTTCTTACCACGCTTAGACTGGGAATGGACACATTCTCCTGCACCGTGATGTCGTTGTCCTTTACTTTGAAGAACTTGCAACTCTCTGGTGAGTTGAACATCCAAATTATTTCCCTTAGCAGCGAGTATTCGGACTCTGTGGATGGCACTGGACATTTGATTAGATTATTTGAAGCTTCGCTCAGAAAACTATTGTACAATTGAGCGAAATTTGCTTCTGTCATTTGGCTGGGCACTTTGACTGCCGATTTGCTGCAAGGATTCCACCAATCTTTTTGAACACTTGCATTAAGTTTCTCCCTTGATTTTGAGATATCAAACTCTACGAAATGTGGGTCTTTCTGAGGTGGTTTCCAATTAGGAGGCCATTTGATTTTCGACGACTTCTCATCGTTCGTGTTTGACAGGACAGATTTGATTTCGGTCGACGAACTTTCTTCGTCTTCGTCTGACCAGATCTTAAAAAAGAAAAGAAAAAGCACAATGGGACAAATGAAATTGTCAACATTAAATTGTATTACACTCAAGTCCGAATCGGAGTCTAACCCCCTGCAATCGTCAATGAAATCTTCTTTCAGTATGTTTTTCCAGTAGTTGTCTTCTTTGTTGGCCTTCTCATCGTCTTCTACTGTTTTCACAGAATTCAAATCAATTTTATCCTTATTTGTTCGCAGAGCACCGACAGGATTGTACGCTAGATTGAAAAGAAACTCCAAAATAGACCAATGAACGTCCACTTCGTAGTGCAAGACACATAGCGGGTGCTTGATTAATTCATCGCACAGCTGTTGCAAATGGTCAGAGTATTGACCGTAATTCGCCACACGGAATTTCTCTTGCATTCCTTCAATTTTTCTTTTAATCTCATGGCTATTAACACTTAAGTTGCGATGATTTTTAATTATATACAGCGCAAATTGTTCACATCGTTTGAAATTCTCATCTACGGCCTGATGAAAATGGAAAATGTTTGGATTTTAGGTGGGTGAGAGGATTGCCCAAAAACTTACCTCGAGTGATGTCAGCTGCTCGATTAATTTGGGAAGTTCTGCTCGTACTATTTCCTGGCGTACATCTTGCATGTTGGACATTTTTATTTCCCTTGCTAAACTGGTTAAAAGTTTACAAAATGTTTTCAAATTTACATTTTGAAAATCCACAACAAAAAAGTTTGACAATTAAAATCTTTTTACATAAAGAGGGCAATAGATGGGCGAAATTTGTGATATGTATTAGTTGTGAATCACATTGGCCATAAGGGTGCGATTTTTTAATGGTGGAAACAAATTGAATGGTCGCGTTTTTCCCACCTCAGCAACCCTCGGATTTTTAAGTTCAGTCGGAGTTGCGTAGGTGATAAAACAGCTCAAAGTCACACATAAAGTTGTATTTAAATTATGTATTTTTTTTTTTTGTTTTCAGACACCACTTTTAGTTCAATTTCATATTCTCCTAGTACGCCCTGCTGAGTTCGAATGCTGCTGAAAGCAGTATACCAGAAATTTTACGAACAAAACAGAAGAAAGGGATGAATATACCTAGTAAGTGTGAACGGTCAAACCCGGAAGACCCAAATAGATTGTACGTAATTGTTATAATTTGCAGAGATTAATATTCAATAAAACTCTAAATGCGTTACATAAATCTCTAATTGTCTTTCCTTTTGCGTGAAAGAATGTAAATATGTATGTAAATTTTTCAGATATGTTTCCCAGGCGATTCTTGCATAGGCATTTGTTGCGATATTAGGCCTGTTTTTTTAAACTTCGATCTCAGCAAAGCAAAGTAAAGTAGGATTTTCAGCACGCAATTACAACAACTACTGTGATTCCTCGAAGTGTCAAGTGGAGCGTAGTTGTTGTAATTGCGTGCTGAAAATCCTACTTTACTTTGCTTTGCTGAGATCGAAGCTCAAAAAACACATCTATTGTTGTCTGTGATTCTTTAGTACTTTACAGGGTCCATAAAATCACCCTCTGTTGTCAGGGGAACTTGTTACATCCATATCGCCGGTTTGCTGGGGAGTGTCTCAGAAAAAGGCTTTCGTTCCACGACAAGTTCATGTAAAACTTATTTATTGTTGTTTGATTTCGTAGCCATTTTTGGAGCAAATTTGTATATGGTAAGTATTTATTTAAATTGTTTAGTATGTTGGAATACTGGGAGAGAGTTTCAATAATTATTAATCCGCGCAAAAATACAAAATCAAAATCATTATCAACGATATATACATAGGTATAGACATGTTTTTTATTTATATATATAATGTATAATGTTGAATAACTATTATTTTAAGACTACTTAATTATTTATAGCAAAATTTCAAAATAAATACATTTATTTACTAAAACATCCTGCAGGTACATAACGATGCCAACGAATGATAATCGTATTATCTCGTCCCTATCAGGGATTCAATAGAAAATGACAGCTTTGGGCGATCTACGCACAAGCCGTGTGCGTAGAAACTATCGTCGAAACTGTTCTGTGGAATCTTGGTAAGGTTACATCTATTAGTTTCCTTCGTAGTTCGAATCGGTGAATCCGAGGCATAACTTGTCGTATATATATCGTCAGGATTAATCATCGGCGGCAGTCTCTGATTCATTGAATAGAACAAACGGTGTTGAGCTGCTATTTGTGTTGCCGAAATCAGAGTCGTCTCCATCGCCAAATTTAGTTCCGGGTCCGCAAAAGCTCTACGCTTTCGAATCCTCTCCAAAATCGGTGACTGTATTGATGCATACCGTTTACGGGATTCTGAAAAGAATAAGTGGAATTGAAAAAAAAAAAAAAAAAAAAAAAAACTGTCGCAGGTAGTTAAAGTCAACGTTTTTATGTAATACAACTCCTTCGTTCCCGAACAGTGCATTCTTGCTCATGCATTTAAGTGTACAATTTGTATCTATTTCTCCAACTGATAAGCACACACGAATACAGACATAATGCCGAGTGTAGGTTTCAAATTCCGGTTTGGGTTGGTTTCCAATATTAACTGCAATTTTCAATGTAATCCGATCCGAAGTAATTTTCTGGACTCAATTTCCCAGACAGAATTGACCTTTTTCAACGTACAGACACTTGGGCACCATATGCCCCATGTGCACTGCACAGGCGACACGCTGTCTGGGAAATCCTTACGAATTCCATATTGTCATAGCATGACACAGAGATGTTTTTTATGCGTTTTCCGTTTTCGAATTATAGTATATCACACCACTGACTTTTGATTTGAACTCACCTTCAATCGCTGCTGCTAAGTGCATTGATGATTCTTGTAAGGTGCGAAGCCGCTGCTTGTATATCTTCTTTTGGGCAATAAGCGTTTCTCTGGACTGTGATGTGTGACTAGAGGTCTTGCAATCTACGGAATCTATCGACTGTTGTCGTCTCAAGGCAACCTGTGCTGCGGTAACCCTTTGCCGATCCACTACCAGCTGACAGTTTTGGCAAGTACACTCCCTCCAACGACAGAGTTTCTTGTGACCCTTGATGCAGGAGATGACGCCGTGATTTCGACACCTTGCACACTTCGGAGTACGCAGTCCCATTCTAGAGGAATCCTTTTCCGTGTTTTTTGCCAATACTGGGACAATAGACATCTAAAATTGTGAGATATGAATAGTGGCAAGTACTTATTCCTCCATGGTTTCTTACCGTGTTTCTTGTTTGTTTATTTTTTTTCTTAAATTTGTTGAACCTCAAAATGTTCCTTTTTGTTGATCTTTACACTCGGACTCTCCGTTTGTAACTGACTTCAGAATACTAATGATCTCCTCGCGACAGACACAGGAGACTGAATGTCTGCTAAGATCACTTGAGGGATGATGGCATTCGCATTGTCATGAATTTAAAAATAGGAATTGTCGTGCTGTGGGTACGACTATGGGCTATGAAAATGCTTTAAGTGTTCGTTTGTATATATTGCTGCACCAAACCAAATTATAAAAAAAAAAAATTACATAGCTGAATAAACATAGGAATCAGTATCCCTACGGACGTATCCCTTTCTAACCGAACTGTTGGACGTAGAAGTGAGAAAAAAATAGATGAACCAGTTCACGTTCACAATATGGAACTTGTCAATGCCATTGAAATATGGGCAAAGAAGAAAGAACCCGATGGCAGAAATGTATAATGAATATTCTGCTCGCACGAGAGTTGATCCGTAGGCGTTATGGATAATATCCTTTAGAATGAAGACGCGTGTAATTCATACAAGATTTTTGATGAGGTCTTATTGAAATTCAATACTGTCTTCTTTCTCATTTTCACATGGTCTATTACATATTTAGAGCTGCAATCCTTTGAGCGATAAGTGTGATGGGGTACTGAGCGATGGGATTCAGGTTTAAACCCCGGATGAACTTAAATCAAACCTAAATTTTTGCACAACGCCATCTCCCATGACCGTCAAATAAATATTCGAAAGCATAAGTATATTGACTAAGGATTTCTATCTCAGCCGTTCGGATTCGCCATACAAATGTAGTTGGCTTCCATTAGTCCTAAAAATTGATGATTTATTTGCTAGTACCTGACTTGAGATAAAAACAAGATTGTTTTAACTTTGAAGTACCTACAGGTAATGTTGACATACGTAATGTGTCTAGCGCTATTCCTATTCATCATACTAGAAGAGCATTGAGGCCCGTTTGCTGATCTTACTCTTAGGCCCGTTTGCTGATGCTACTCATAGCGATTTCAGTTCTACTTAAATACCTAATTTTTCTATGTCATAAGCTGTCACTTCATAAACGCATTGAAGAAGCGTCCATTTTCCATTTAGGTAGAAATTTAGATTTCTCACTCTCATTATTTTTGTTTGTCTACCCTTACTGGACTGAAACTTTGTATTGAAAAATCTTTTTACGTTTGTGCACTGAAATGAAACTAATTTGAAGTTTATTTGACATATTGCAATACAGAAAAGTTGGCTGCATTTCAAATTATTTTTATCTTATGTCGTTTTCCATGGAGACAGCAAAAACATTTTTTTGTTTTCAGATTCAGAACAGTTTTTCTGCTTTCGGAATCAGCTGGCTGTCAGATTTCATGTTCCATTGGCCAAACGTCAGAGCAATTTTGCGAATCTCGATTTCTGAGCGAGATTGGACGCATTCAAGAATCTAGTTATCTTAAGTCGACTAGATTGGTCTGGATAAGATGTAACCTGAACGCAAAAACTAGATTGGTCGGGAACGTCACTTTTTCTACGTCAGCCACATACCCGAACTGTCAACTTAGTACTCAGTCACGAATTTCTTGACTAGATTCGTCGGCTACCCCTCCATAAACGTCAAATGTCACAGGTGCCCACGTGACCGATTTAAACCAATCACAACCGAGATAGATCTAGTCAGACAGCTGTCAGATTTACTAAACTAGATACTTGAACGCCCCCATTCACACCAAATTTTACTAACCCTAACATATTTGCCAATTGTCAAACTTTAAAGTGTGTTATTTGACGTTTTTAGAGACGACAAGTCTGTGAAAATTAGAGAAAAATGTACATTTGGCCAGTGGAATGGATATTAACATAAATTGAATAGATTTTTATAAACTCAAATTAAAATTTAAGAACAGCTGTCTTTTAAGACACGCACCCCCACAAATGCAAAGGAAGAAAAATCTCGTCTTCAGTGGTAAGTGTGTTGGACTACTAAGCGAGGGGTCCCAGGTTCAAGTCCAACTTAGGGTTTTTTCCACTGCGCCACCACTCGCGAACGTCTGACGAACATCGAAGAATATAACTGTCTTGAAATATCTTCCGAGAGTATAAATGTCTTGAAATAGCTTCTCGATTAGTTAGCCTTTTGGGGTCGGCATAAAATTGTAGATCCCTGCCATTCGTTCCAAAAATGAAAAACTCACACAAAACGATTGGTTGTGAGAAGCTAGGCCTAGGGTCCCTACGGTCTTGCTGGGCCAACTATTTTTTTTATCAGCATCAAACTGACCTGGAACTGATCGTTTTTTAAATTATGGATATTTTGAACCGCTTGATAACTTGCCTGTAACAAAGGACACTCTTGTTGGTCAGCTCTAGTCAAAATAGCAAAAAAACACATTGGTTATATCTTATAACAATATATTTAATTTATTTTCGAATAAATAACGAAATTACAAATGTTTTTCAATCAATATAAGTTATGTATAGTATAATATATAATAATCTATGGTAATAAATATCTATTTTAAAAATCAATATAGTATTAACACGTTTCAATATATTCTGTTTATTTGTTTTATCGCATTTTTTTTTGAAAATTATTATAAGTACTTTATACTGTTTTAAATAGAAGAGAAAATTTAGCTAAATTAAATTATTAGCACCTTAATATACCTTAAATGTATACTAAATTAGCAAACAGAAGATTACCCAAAAGTATAAGGAATAAGATTTGGTATAATACTGTCAGTCAAAGCTATCTTAATGAGAAATGCACATATGACAGTAAGGGACTCAATGCCATATGGGAAAATGCGTGACGAAAATGTTGTAAGTGTAGTAAGAAATATTAAGAAAGAATGGGTGACAATCTTGTGAAAATATTAATTGACCGAAACAAATTGAAACATTTTCAGATAGTTACAGTAAAAGCAGCGCTTTTATTGTTTTAATGGAACATATTATGTGAAGTTGCTCTCAGATTTCAGATTTTTCATGCCAAACGAAACATAAAACGATTTTTTTTTGCATTTGTTGTGGTGCGTGTTTTAAAAGTCAGCTATTCTTAAATTTTAATTTGTGGTTATTAAAATCTATTCAGTTTACGTTAATATCCATTGCAGCAGCCAAATGTTAAATTTTCTCTATTTTTCACAGACTCGTCTTCTCTAAAAACGTAAAATAATACAATTTAAAGTTTGAGAAATGGCAAATGTTTTGGTGTTAGTGTAAGTAGGTGTGAATCGCGCTCAGAAATCGAGATTCGCAAAATTGCTCTGACTCTGAAAAAGAGTGTTTTTTTTTGCAGCCAATGGAACGTGAAATCTAACAGCCACCTGATTTCCGGAACAGAAAAACTGCTCTGAATCTGAGAAAAGTGTTTTTTCTTTCCCAATAGAAAACAACATTAGTTTTGATTGGCCTATATCGTTCACATGAACAACTTTTTGAGTTGACATTTATAGATGGGTAGCCGTTGAATCTAGTTAAGAAACTCGTGACTGACTTCTTAGTTGACAGTTCGTAGTATATGGATTTAATATATGAAAAGTGACGTTACCGACCACTCCAGTTTTTGCGTTCAGGGTACTTCTAGTCCAGACCATAATTTAATCGACTAAAGTTGACTGTATTTTTGAATGTGTCCATTGGCTTTGTTAAGTTAATACACAAGTCAACAATTAGCACAATTGCTTAACAGTGTGAACAAATGTTGGAGCGATCGGGGGATCAGTTTAAAAAATAGCAATGGTGGTTATTTGACAGATATCTTTTTGCAAACATGACTGCATTTCTTAAGCATCTTAATAAAGCAAAAACAAAATTGATATGTCAACAGCGATGATTTTATTTAAAATTAAAATCCTATATTTCTTTATAAAATCACCTCTATAAATATGATGATGAACTTGAATGTGAGGTTATAATCACGGTTGCCACTTGAAAATAAATTTTGTGTCCAAAATTGGAAATAAAAATGACCAACTGTACCTAAAAATGACCAAACTTTTTTTTAATTACCTACCTATTAATAATAAACAACAACAAAAAAAAAAAGTCGATGTGATTTGGGAAAGATTTTATTAAAATAATTTTTCAATCTTCCCAAGATAAATCGTAATCTGGTAAATTTGAATACCATACCTTAGCCAACCCAACAAGACGGTTTTTCATGTGGTATATGGTAGCTTTATCATTCCAGCAGTTAATAGATGAAAGGTGATCAATTTTTGTAACCCACTTTTTGCGGATACATTTGGGGGTCTATTAGTTTCTCAAGCTCACCAATTCGTTCAGATATTTCATCGGTCACGGTAGGTCTTGATGTCGAACGTTGCTCCGCTAAATTTTCGAAAATCTTAGCATTCTCCACTCCGTCACTACATCTTCCTGATTACCCTGAACAAAGTTAGGAAAACTATTAATTAAAGGTGAAATTTCGGAATCCAACAAAACACCTTTTGGAGTTATCTCTTCTCTTCTCGTCTCTCTATATATAAAAGAGAGTTGCAAAAGCGTTGTGACTTTATAACTCACGAACGGTCAAACCGAATTCGATCAAATTTTTGGGGTTTGTTTGCATGGCCGTGTAATTGGTTTATCTAAAGTTTGAACAAAATTAGTCAACGCGTTCGTAAGTTATGTCAACATCTGATTTTGTCCATATAAAAAAAAAGAGAGGCGCCTATCAGCGTGTGCTGTATGTTTACTGTGTGCTGATGTCATACATGCGCATACATGCATACAGCTGTCAGTGAGTTATTATCTTACGGTTTTTTTTTTTCATCGAACTCGTGAAGATATATATATTTAAGTCCTTCATGCTTCGTCATTCAGTGCTGTATTGGTAATTTTTTTAGTCGTCAGCATAGTTTCAGTGATTCCGGTGAGATTATCGAAAACAACTTCGAGCACCTGCGTAGGGATTCGTGCACCATAGCTCATACGACGCATTGCAATCCACTCATGCTCTGCAATGAAGAGGATGGATATCACTTACAAAAAAAGGAATGATCAATCCATCGATAGGTTAGTAACCGTGTAGTTTAAATGTTTTTGAAGTTTCAGTGTGTGTCATTTAATCAATCGTCAATTAAAATGCAACTGTAATCGATCGCAAAGGTTAGATGTTCGAAATTATTTAAATCAAAAAATCTGTTTTCGGCGCGACGAAGTTTGTCAGTTCCGCTAGTTATGGATAAGTTTCACAAATCATTATTACTGAGATCAAATCTAAGTAGCAGTTGTTTCGTATTTCTGCCAATAAATTGTCAAATGAAGGAATTGAATTCATTCAGTGATCGTACATGCACACATTAATGCAGCATTTACATCAGACAAAAAAAGAAGCGCATTGCATAAAAATTAAAGTCGAGTTTCTTTTTTCATTTCGTAAAAAATGACCAAATGGAATAAGAAATGACCATGTGACCAAGATAGAAAAAAATGACCAAATTTGGTCACAAATGACCAATGTGGCAACCGTGGTTATAATGTGTAGTCTAAGACGAGCCGTCGGGGAGAAGGGATAAAACAAACAAATTTACTTGACTCTACAATCAGTTGGGTAACAAAAAATAGAGTGAGCGAAGCAACGGGTGGTTGTTAGTTACACATAAAGGGTATTCAAATGCACAGTATATCTTGTAATTTATAAGGGTCACAACACGTTCGTCAGCCCATGAAAGAAAGATAATTATAACTCCCTCAGGTGGGGAACATATTTAGACTTAACTTCTTCTTGGCCTTCGCGGATCCGCGAGATAAACTAGCGCATAGGAAAAATTATTTGTAGTTGTATATTAGACAAAAGAAAGAGAGAAAAAATACCTTCGAACTAATATAACTTTGTATAAAATATTTACAAACTATCTAAGGAAAAATTTAGCACAATTTTCATAAATTATATATAATATTAGTACATAATACATTTTCGATAACCTCTATGGAAGATAAATATTCGAATGTTCGATGATATGGAAATATGGATTAAAGTAAATAGGTACTATGCACATGCACATTCAAAACTAATATTAACAGTCAAAGTTTAAGTATAGAAGAGGACTTAAATTTACTAATATAAAACTAAACAAATAAATACCAAAGTAAACGTATTTCTGTTTTAAAGTCATTATTGTCATTAATAATTAAAAAAGCTTTTTAAATCGCAATTGCTTGAGGGCTATTTGTTTCTAAATAAAATCCTCGATTATACAATAAATTCACTAAATCTAATAAAAGGAAATGTATGTTTATTATTGCTATCAATTATTACTATCATTTCTGCTGTAAGTCTGTTTTCAGTTAACCATAACGAAAGATGTCAAAATTTGAATAAATATTGCTCGATTTCTTGTTTTTGTTTTTCTTTCTTAAAAATTCAACACAACTATTTTCTTGTTTTTGTTATACAATATTTTATGAAAATCCAACAATTTAACTATAGTTTTTGTTTATTTCAGTTTGTTTTACAATTCGTTTGCTTTTGCTTATTTTGTTTTTGTATTTAATTCTAGGAGAAGGCTTTTTCTGAAAGGTATATCCATTATCACAACATTATGAAAAACAAATAATCTTCACTTTCGAAAATAAAGATAACAGTCGAACGGTAATTCCAATGGTTTATTGATTGCCATAATTCGCAATAAATTAAGATTTTCTTTTCACTAATTTATTCAATAATTATGATCCTATGTTTCCTTTTTCACTCATTAGAAGGTATAAAAATTTAATCAAGTAGGTAGTGTTTTTTTTATCTTTTTAAATGGGTCGAATTTTAATGAAATATCTCTTTAATAGTAGTGTAGACGTAGTTGCCGTTTTATGGGATTTATGTTTTTAGATTTACTTTCTTTTCTTTTGTCAATGAGATAGTCAAGAGCGTTGGTCCAAATAATGACTTTCTAAGTGTAACAGAGTTTTCAAATCTTCAATTCATGGATCTTTAGTGTAGATACCAGTGGCGTGGCGTCCATATAACTCGATTCCTACCGAGTTACCTTTTGAAATCTCCACCAGGCAACACTATCTATCTACCAAAAACCAAATATACATGAAACACTACCAAATGAATGTGAATACTCACCAAATGGTACACACACAAAAGCACTCATATAAAAATCGTGTGTGTATCCATTTTCATACAACGTCGTCATCGCATCGTGGCGACAAAGCGAAGGTAACCCAAAATAAGTCGGGTTATTAAAGTTCTCACTTTATAGTTCATTTTGAGAGAAAATTTGCTTGTTATCTCTTTTTTTCTTCCCTGAGTACTTTGTCTGACTCTGACACCTCTCTGTTCAACACCCATTGTAGAAAATAACCCGCTTTTCTTCGAGTTATTCGCAGTTCTCACAAAGTTCATTTTGACTGCTAAGTACTGAGTGAACATTTGTTTGTATCTCTTTTTTTCTTCCCAGAGCCAGAGCTTGTTACTGGTACTGGCCTGGCCAGGCCACTGGGTTGTGTTTTGGGTATGTCGTATGTGTTTGTTTGGTTATGATATGAACAAAATAACGCGCTTTTCTTCGAGTTATTCGATTTTCTTTTACTTCTTCTTTTCTTATTGTCTCTTGTGTGAATAATTACAGGTAGTTGTTGAGGTAGGTAAGGGTGTGTTTCTGAATTTGCTTTAAGTTATGGCATCATGCGTCTGTCAATAAGGGCTTCTATAGAAGCCACTTTTAGTATGCCTTAAGTTCATTATAAATTTTAAATATTAATGACTTAAAGTATAAAAAAGGTGGCTTGAATTGATTTTGCTTCGACTTCCCATTTAGAAATGTTCACGCCACGCCACTGGTAGATACTCACAGTTTAAATGGAACATGTATATTTGTATTTATGTCGGAGGTCAAAAATGACAGTTAGCCGCATTAACTATGTGATCCGTATATTCCACACTTTAAGAACGGAAACGGAGTTAACGGCCGACATTATTTTTTACACCAAAAAAAACCTACTGTATTTTATTGAACACATTACTCAGTGAGTCAAGTTAGGTTAGAGAGAACTTTTACCACACATTTACAACGGTTTAATTCTACTTGACCTTTGAGTTTCACACTATAAAGCTAAGATTATACTGTAAGCCAGTTATGCAACTGACCAACATGTCAGGATCAAAACGGTATATTAGACTTTATGACCAAATTTATCAATATGGTCATATTTGCATTGATGGTCATTTAAGGCATTTGTTATTTTTTATCAAATGTTGTAGAAGATTTCCACAAAAAAAGAACTCAAACACCGATGACAACAAAATAATTCTTGTTCGATCAAAAATGACAGCAATGACGGCTTGCTTATGCTTCGGCGGAGCTCATCGCAGTACCCCCTCTGCTGCACTTGACATCCTGTTTCAAACGGCAGCTTCTGCAGCCGTACGCCTCAAAGCTATTTCACAATGGACAAGCAAAACAACTGGCCATGCCGCTATTCTCAACAACAATGGGAACCTTCCAGAAAACATCAACTACACCACACCAGAACTACAATTTGATAAAAACTTACAGGTCTCCATTCCTACTAGATCATTATGGGAGGAGGAAGCATTCGTGGATGATTAATCGATAAATTTTTTCACAGATGGTTCGAAAACTGTGGACGGTGTTGGTGGCGGTGTGTTCTCTAATAGACTAAATCTTAGTCCCTCCTTCCGTCTTCCTGATCACTGTAGCGTTTTTCAGGCTAGCTAAAATAAAGCTGGACGCTATCGAAAGACCAAATCTAAGGTGGACAACTGGCTCGACTTGTCTAGCGACAAAACAGATCTGGCCAAAGCTGGATCTAAAACGATCTAGGCATCTGATCTCCCTCGATAGGAAGCATATTAGTGCTACAATAGGTGTCATTACGGGACACTGTCTTATCGGCAGGCATGTAAAAAGGCTTGGCGTATTCTCTAACGATTGCAGAAGTTGCTTTGACGAGGAGGAGGAGGAAACTATTCTCCATCTTCTCTGTACTTGTCCGGCTCTATCACAAAGACGAAAACTCCACTTGGGAGCGTTCTACTTTAGTGATCTGAACGATCTAAAAAACATAGACATTCGAAATCTACTACGCTTCATCAGAAGCTCCAATTGGTTCAACGAGTAGGAGGAATGAATACAGATTCACGTGGTATCACAAGGGACCTGCGCGCCACCTCTCACGAACGTCTGACAAACATCCGAGAGTATAACTGTCTTGAAAGAGCTTCTCAATTAGCCGTTTGGAGTCGGCATAAAATTGTAGATCCCTTCCATTCGTTCCAAAAATGAAAAACCCACACAAAACGAATGGTTGTGCGAAGATAAGCCTAGGGTACCTCCGGACCTGTTGCGCCAATTATTATTATTTTTTTTAACCATAAGGCCTTATGCTGGCATTCGTGCTTATTGTCCGATTGCACAACACTATATGCTATCTGGGCATTTTTATCTGTCAAACTAAGGCTGGTCATATGTGGCATTTAGGTCATTAGAGCATTATGAGATAGGCCCATTACATTGTATGACCATATTTTGACAGGAGAACTGTCAGAAATTGGCATTTAATGACCGCTTGGCATACAGGATTTTCAGATTTTGCTCTCAGATTTCAGATTTATCGTGCCCATTATTTAAAGGTGACTTGGAAGTAACTAACGGCGTTTTTCATTGAAGATCCGACAGAATTGCCCGGAAATTCAGAATTGTTTATTTCAATGAAATTCGTTGGAACACTTTTGCAATATACACCATTATGTGAGATTTGGTTCTCTTTCGCTATTTTTTTTTGTTGTTTTCTAAATAAAATATTAATGTTTAAATAAGCTAAATCAATTTATTTCAACTAAAGTTTATATTCGCACACTTAATTGCATATTTTCGGATCACATAGCGCAATATTTGTTTGCAACAACACATTGAAATGTTTGCAATCTGACATTTTGCTAATGTGTGTTGGAAGTTTAGGGCAAACATGAAAGTGCCGTTTTTTTTTTCAATGGAACATAGAAAGGGCACTTCTAGAATTGATCTTTAGATAGAAAGGACATCATTTTCTTCAATCGAAAACGCCATAAGGAACATTTATAAGCTGATGTTGACAGCTATCTCGCATGGATGTGTTCATGACACAGCCACTGGATAAAACAACAATTTGGAAATGGTAATGGTATAAAAAATATGGAGAGCGAGATTTTTATCTTCGCTGATTTTTATTTCACTAATTTTCTTTCTTTGGGTAGCACTTTTAATGCGAATATGTTACATGATTGCGATCGACTTATTTGTTGGGCGATTTAGGTGTGTTTGATTACAGTCAAATGCGGATAATACACTTTCGTTTCAAAAATAAAAACGACCATTATTACTCGTGTCACGCGGACTTCACTGTGAGTACCTTGTATCTACTTGTCCAAAATCTTTTTACTCATAAACTAATTTGTATCAAATACTAAAAAGAATTGTATTCAATGGTGAATAATTTATGACTCTGATATTATATATTTGTAGATTTAATCCTATCAATTCATTTCTATACTTTTTGTTCATTTTTTTTGATTAAAGCAGGAATTCATCACTTTTAAGTTTAACTTTTGGTACTGTCATTAATAAATATATATTATTCATGTACGTAGGTATTATAATTTATATATATGTAATATAGAAGTTCTTGGAACTGGTAGTGGGCATTAGAAAAACGTACGAAAAACTGTTTTATCGAATGGAGGGCAAAGCGGATAAAGGCGCGTCTCATCAGGCGATGCTTCGCCCCACAAAAGGTTAAAGTATATATGTATAAGTTTGGGCTTGGAAATGGTTTAGTGTTCACTTTGCTATTTGGATCCATTTATCGTTCGACGAATATTTGCTTTTTGTCGTTTCTTTGATTGTTCGTATGCGCATATCGTAAGATATGCCACATAGCAACTGGCTTTCGCAGACTTGACAGCATTTGATGCCAATGACGCAGACCCTTACCCGTCGTAGTGCTGCCAACTATAACATGACCCAACGGCATCACCGCTGTACCAGTTACACAAATGACCGTCAAACGAATTTGAACCGCATTCAGTGCGTATGGTGGAATACTGAATATCATTGACTCGTTAAAGATCGGATATCGATGATCATTCCGCTTAAGTGAGGTCTTCTTTTTGAAAACCTTTTTCTCGTCCTTAAGTAGGTAGGCCTGTACAGTACAAGTGTCAAAAGCTGTAAATAAATAAAATTTTGTGGTGCAATGAAGTTACCTTTATGTAAATTCCTTGAATATCATTGCCGGCTGTCAGTTCTTGATCGAATTTTAGATTCCTCGCCTTCACAACGACAACGGTCAGCCGCTCAGCTGTTGGCAAATAACTTAAAGAGAACATGAGTTCACCCCATTTGGCGCTCTGTTTTCGCGTATCGGACAAGGTCAGCCAGGTTGTCATCGGGCGAACGATCTCATCGACTTCCAACTCAGATTCGCCTATTATAGATCTGATATAAAAACTCTATAGAGGGAATTTGAAGTTAACTAACCGATTAGAGTGTGAACGTTGCCGCTGTGGTATAAATGAAACCATAATGAATGACGGCCCTGTCTTCTCTTCATTCGAAAAACGAATGTCTCATTGAAACTTGGTGTTAGCGATTCCTTGAAGACCTATTGAACGTTCGAAAATTAGTTGAAACACTCACCTGTTTGTTGGTGTATGCAACCTACCTTAGTCTGCACGGCGCTCGTCTGGTCAGGCACCAAATAAATTCGTACGAATGTGTCAAAGGGCTTCAGGTTCGTATACCCTGAAAGCTCCTTAGCCTCCATGACGTTTACAATAAGTTCCACGCTTTGATTTGTAATGGAGTTTCTGAAATTCAAAACCGAAACAGAATTACAAGAACCGCACATCCTTCGTGGTGCTTACTCACTTATCGCAATGAATTCCAACGCACAAATACCCTGTGATCTCCGACGTGGGTTGCTCCAAGTCCGCCAACAGTACAGACGACTCCGAATTGACGGAATCACACGAAATCGCTCTTTGCAGTATAATGCTATCCATAGATCCTTTGTCGCTATCCAGCGAGGTTTGTGAACTATTCCGTCGCCCAATACCATAACTGAAGGAAGACTGCCGTCTAAACACCGGAACATTACCATTCCTCGATGAGAGTAGCTCTTCCGAAGTTGTCTTTTGTATGTCAACACTTCCTTTGCGTTTAAACGGATTGCTGTTGTGACAAAACAGTCGGAGATCAATTTCCGTAGCCTCAGTCTCAGAGAATGACCTATTTCTGAACTGAGAGAAAGTCCGTTTACCAGCATTGCCGCCTGAGGTCTCTTCAGAATGATTAGATTGGTAGTCCGTTGGCAGTGACAGGGGCTCACTGGCAGGTATTTGGTTTATAAAATCATAGATGGCGTTGACAAATGTCTTCTTGGGCTCGTCAACAGCCACTGGTAGTGGTTTTGGAAGGCTTATAATCAGTTCCTGGGGAACTTCAACGGTTGTAAATGGATTTCTGTTTGTATTGTCATCGGTAATTGGTATTTTTGTATCCAAGGACTTTTCGGTCGGACTCAGTTGACAGGTCTCGTTGATTGTTGTCAGTGGCGAAGTTGGCGGACTTGCAGTGAATCGTGTCTGATTTGTCTGATTCAGGAATGGATTTGTGCTCTTCGAACGTAGCGTCTCGTCGCCTTTTTGTTGAATTTTGAAAGCGGCTTCGGAAAGATTTATTAATTGACCGTTGGTTGCTGTGCCATTCCTTTTGATGGTTGGTCTTGGAATGGCGGTATTTGTCGCTTTTCTTGGCTCAAAAGTGTTTGGTGTCGAAAGATTTCTCTTCAGCGCGGGTGGATTATGGGAACTTGCAACTACGTTCGGAAGCGTGTTGATTGTGACAGATGATTTCATATGAAATGGCCGTTCGGCAATCGAAACCGTTGTGAGGATATTATTTCCAAGTTCTTCAGGTTCCTCGTCGAATGGCTTGAGAGGAATTGGAGCCGGAGCCGGTCTCAGGGGCTGTGGCGGTATATCTGACTGGGGAATATTCCACAATGGCGAAGTGGTGGTATTTTGACCGACTTGCTTGCACTCACGGTCCACTGAGTCGAACCTTTTGAAGCTGCCGCTAGAGCTTAGAAGAAAGTCGGAACCTGAGTGGATCTATAAAGGGATTATAAAAATAAGCGACAATGAGTGACTTTTGGACGTAAGGGTGCCTGGTCGTATAATCACCAGATAACCGTTGGCGTTGAAGAGCTTATTTTTGGATAAGCGTATCGTCTCCTCTTTGCTGGACAAAATCCATGATGTGTTTTTTGGACTAAAGTAGTGGCAGGCTAGGACGGCCATAAATACCAAAATGGCGATTACAGCCACACTGGTAACTGTGATTGGCGATGGATCCATTGTGCAGTTCTTGGAAAGGTGAAATATATTTATTTATTTATCTAAATAAATTACAAAAATCAGTTTACAAATTATATATATTAATTTAAGGCTTCAGCGCATCGAGACCATTAAAAGTCGTCCCTTTACATGAAATCTTTACTTTCAATACTCAGCGGCGACTGCTTCTGTATAAGTATTGTTTTAAGTATGTATTTCAAATATAACAACACACTACTACAGTTTGACAGGTCATCGCTATCTAAATTAGTAGGGGCTCTAACTGGTCATAACTTCTTTAGAAACCACGCAATGAAACTAAATCTCAAAGATGAGACGAGGAGGTCCACGAGGACACACTTCACTTCCTTTGTCATTGCCCGAGTCTCTTTCACTTGAGGAACAGAACACTTGGAAGCTATGACTTCCATGACGTATACATGAACTTTATGATGTCTCCCTGTCTGATATTTACAGGTTTCTGAGGACATCGGGATGGCTAGACAGACAGCATATCAGGTAACCACAAGAGGACAAGGGATGGAGACCACCGATGTAACGCCAACGGTTAACCCCAATAAGGGCATCACAATGGGTCCACGAGGACCTAAGTGAGGTATTGCATTGCTTTACCTACCTGCTTACCTAACCTAACCTAAGTACTTCAAAACTCGAGAATAATGATTGTTAATGGATATAGTATAGTTGCCAGAAGAATTCGCATTTAAAGCTTAGTACGCTGCTCGAGCTAAATTTTGCTACCATACAAAATTCTCTCCAAAATTTAGCTGATATAAATTTTAGCGAACCCATTTAGTGGTACGCTGCACTAGTTAAATAATCATACTTTTGTTTCAGAATGTACTTCATGCATCTGTCAAGATTTAGCGTGCCCATTTAATGGGGCGGTACATTTTCTCAAGCTAAATTTTGACAGATCGTTAGGTATGTTCTGTTGTTTCGTTCCAATTTTGTATTGCTTTGCGGAGAATGGGAGAAGTACCTATGCGCAAGGATGTGTTTTTTCCAATATTAAAATTAATCTTGAAGTGTTTCCACCAAATAAAAGAAGATTAACCTGACGTATTCTTTCTGGCTCTGTCCATTCGAGGGAGGTTGACGTTTCATTTTTGACATCTTTTCTAAATCTCACAGTTAATCTCCGGTGGAAACGTAGCATTACCGTATGACTGACCTATTCAACATTTCAGTTTCATTATTATTCAATTCCGGCGGAGTGTCAAAATGCTCGAACGGGAGTAAAATTTCACTTTCATGCAAGCAAGACAAGTTAATTGGTAGTACATGACTGGCGCAAAAGAATATCGCTGTCGGACAGAGGATAGAGGGCATATGCACGTTCTTTGCAGATAGTGTACCTAGATTTATATTGGGAAACAATTTAACGATGCCCAATTAGAAATCGTTTGTTCACTCATTCAGTTTCAAGCCGCACTTGAAAACAACCCCAAAAAGTATGGTTTCAATCCAATATGCCCACTTAATTGAAATCTATAGCGCATTGACGTCATTCTAATTTTGTCTTGCTGCCTTAAACAAGACAAAAGCTGTGCGTATCCATTAGAAAATAACAATAAACAGGAAATATGAAACCATAGCTACCACCCATTTCAAGCATCAAAAGAAACGTCAATCAAAGAGCATTCTAACAGCACCATCACCGCAGTGTGGCACTGTCATCAACCATTCGATGACATTTAAAAAAAGTCAAATATAAAAACGGACTGAAAAATCACATTTTCTCACCTTAAAAAAAAAAAAACATTTGACTTACAACAGGAAAAATGAAAAAAAAACACTACACATCGCACCAACAGCGTTGACAAACGTTACGAACGCCTCGTTGTGCTGCTGATCACATGAAAAGGAAATGAAGTTAGGAAGTGGGGTCAAAAAGCTACTAGACTCTTTAAGAGGAATTTCTCAAGAGGGTTGGGCCCTTTCGAGTACAATTTTGAAAGAAATGAGGTTACATTGTCTGATGACTGATGGTGTGAGTGTGATACCATTTTGCAGTTTAATTAAAAAGGAAAGGAAAAAAAAAAAGAGGAACAAAATACGTACAGATAAAACTTACAGGGGCTTGCAGATTTTCACTTCATGCAAATCGAAATAAACTCAAAACGACGGACGGGTCATTTAAGAGAGATCCGCGACACAGTAACTTCAATCGACACACGACACGACTTTTATTACTTTTTGGACAAACATTCCAGTACAAAAGGCACTAAACACACAAAGCAACAGAAATACCGGACCAACAAAAAGTGGGTTAGATTTGCTCACATATTACAGAAGCAATTGTTTTTTTTTTACGGCTCTTTAGCACTTCATTGAAGGACATTTACACTTTCGACTACTCGCTGCTGTCGTTCCCTTGGCATCGACTGTTATATAAAAAAAAAAGAAAGAACCCGCGGTTGTATGTAGGTCAATTATTGGAGATTCTAATTAAACGAATGTGGTTTTCTTAGCACAATGCATCCTTTTGAGTTTTGTTCTCGCCTCTTGGTTTTCACGTAAGACTCTTGCCAACTGCCACAACAATGATGTTTTTATGTACATTCGCCTTTTTTGACATCTCACTCATGTATATACAAAACTGATGTAAAAAGAAACACAACACGATAAGAGCAATCCTTTGAGGTGGATCCTGCGTGGTTTTCCCAAATGGTGACTTTGGATGTGAGAGCTTTTTACCATATGAGCTTTGCATAGCATTCCTGTTGGAGGAAGACCCAGCTAATGGTTTCTTTCAACAATGGCCAGTGAAACTTGTTGGAAATTATGTTGTGTGCATTCTGGTAACACCGGGTGAATTTAATTCATGCGGACTTGTCATAGGTACAGAGTTGAGAAGTGCAATACACCGAGAATTCAAAATCCACACGAATTCAAGTTTGAACATCCATCGCAGCCATCGGCCGCATAGATACCTACCACAAAAATATGTGGCGAAGAAGGCAAAATGTAGAGTCATCCCTGTGATCCTTTCATATTTTTCACACGATAAAGGATGAAGGTGCAGCCGGACCCTATAATGTCCATTAGTCTTGATTTTAGGAATTTTCGCCTTGTCGCTCGGAAGATGTAGGCGATTAGACGCCTTCTGGGATACGAACCTAAAACTTCCACCCAACAGTCCAATGCACTCAAAACTAATTTTATTATATTTTTGTATAAACAAGATATGACGTCTGTGGCTTCCATATCGGCACTCGCAAAGACATCTGTGTGCGGTATACTCGTAGTCGTAAATGACTTTTATTTGGATTCTCTTCTTAAGGAAATTCAAATGCAGCACGTTGTCTTTGTTCAACTTATACTTTATAATAGCCTTTAGTTGTCTGCTACACTGTAACCTAATTCTTTTTAGTTTATTTTTCGTAAGTACGTTAGTGTGACCGTAAAGAGGGTAAGTATTATTAAAAGTAAAATACTAAATTATGGTAGGTCAAGCTGAAAACGGCAGCTTAAATTATCGTGCGAGTGACCCTCAGAATTAATTTTAAAACTATAACTTTACATTATAACCTATAAGTTTGGCCCAACCTATCGTCCAATTCCAATACAAAGATAGGTTTTGAATTAATTTGCTGTTTGTTCCTGGTGATTTTGAGAAAGATGAAAAAAGATGACACACACATT
This sequence comes from Cheilosia urbana, assembly GCA_946477585.1. Classification (NCBI taxonomy): domain Eukaryota; kingdom Metazoa; phylum Arthropoda; class Insecta; order Diptera; family Syrphidae; genus Cheilosia; species Cheilosia urbana. Next base: position 6,630,911 of record OX297854.1, on the reverse strand, counting down.
TAATATTTCATTAGAATGTGAGCTGTCAGTTCTTATAAAAGCAAAACAGTTTCTCCCAGAGCAGGATCATTTTTAAAGTTTTTCCCCCTTCTGTCCTATTTATCATTATAGGGGACGTTCAAGTATCTACTTCTTAGTAAATGTGACAGCTGGCTGATTATGATGTGTTTCAGTTTTGATTGGCGGTCACATGAACAGCTTTTTCAGTTGACGTTTATGGAGGAGTCGCTGATGAAATTAGTCAAGAAATTCGTGACTAGTACTAAGTACTAATTTGACGGTTCGGATTTCGCATAATGGCTGACGCAGAAAAAGTGGCATTACTAATCAATCTAGTTCTCCATTCAGTGTGCCCATTGCGTATTTGTAATTGAGTGTCAATTGCGTCAAACAATTATCCTCGGCTGATTTTCTGACACTGTTATATAAAAAAACTGTATTTTCGTGTTGGCGAATCGTGTAAAATTAAGTACATCAGTGCAAATCCAATAATAGGCCTGTTTTTTTGAGCTTCGATCTCAGCAAAGCAAAGTAAAGTAGGATTTTCAGCACATAATTACAGCAACTACTGTGAGTTCTCGAAGTGTCAAGTAGAGCGTGTTATAATTGTGTGCTGAAAATCCTAATTTACTTTGCTTTGCTGAGATCGAAGCTAAAAAAAACAGGCCTATTATTGGATTTTAGTTAACTTTTTATTTTTGACACTCAGTGCCCTATTTCACTGAATTACAATTATAATTACAAATTTGAATTTGTTGATTACATTTAAAAATTTGTTTACTGATTTTTTGTTTCAAAAACTAACTTATTTCCAACAATTTTTTTGCGGTTTAATTAAAAACTCAAGTAGCACTATGTGCCGTTTTGATACCACAACTCATTTGACCCGTTTGTTAAAGATGGTTGAATAGGATTCGAGACCTCCTCAAGGGAGTCGAAGAGGGGTTTACCAAAAGATCGCATAGGTAGTGAGAGAGGGTTTCTTTTTCGGCCGCGTCATTGCAGCTGCGGCAGTGTCTATTATGTGGGATGACTAATCTTACAGCGTGATCTCCTATACTCCAGTGGCCCGTCGTTATCGCTGTTATTCTGGCATAATCTTTTCGTGACTTGCTCAGGTCAGAAGGTGGGTTGTTTCTTTCATGTTGTAGTTTGGCCACATCTTTCTGGATATGATACAGTTTGTAAGCCTGCTCAATCTAAGGTTGGCCCTCGATTGGAATTCTGAGGAGATCTTTGCTTTGACCGCTCCGAGGGGAATATGAACCGTCACCGCAAGAGAACAGTGAAGGGCTGAGTCTTGCCAGGCCAGTTCGTCAGCGTGTTCGTTCCAACTGACGTTGCAGTGACCTGGGACCCAAATCAGGGTAACCTGGAACTGGTCAAGCGAGGCCAGCTCTTTGCGGCATTCTAATACCAGTTTTGAGGTTATATTGACTGAGGCGATAGTCTTGATAGCAGCTTGACTATCAATGAAAATGTCTATCTTTTGCCTCGGAACTAAGGTTGTGTGTAGTTTGATTTGAAATGTGACGTAACCGCTGAGTAAAGAGTTGATAACTTTTACTCAGTGTTTATTAATACAACGGTAGGGTATAACTATTATAAACATTAATTACCAATTATTGTCTTTGAAATGGGTCCAGTTTGGTTAGAAGTTATAATTAAACAAAAAAAAATTCTTCTTCCTTCTACTTTGCAGGTATTTTTTGTTCAAACACCACATCGAGCGAATGAACAATATTGCTTCAGCTGAGAGGACTTCCTATTCGCAGTCGGTTGCACACCTTTTATAGAATTCGGTATTAGAAATAAAATAGTGTGTTCTATTACGATTTCAATAATTTCTGTATTTGAATGCTTTAAAGGCCAATTAGTTTAAGAAATTCAACAACTGCCTGAGTTAAAAACAAGCAGCATCAATATAAATATATCTTATTCCATTAAAAGAGGTCACACAAAATTGAATGTCGGCCGATATCACCTTCTTTTAGGATTGGGAAGAAGATGTCGAAGATCTAAAAGGAGTCCGTAAACATTGAGAGTTGGAAAATGTGTTTAACTAAAGCCAACAATTTCAACGCATTTATAAAATGACGCATAAACTGAATAGAAAATCAACAGATTTCGGTGAAAATTTAAAAGTTCGATCTTACTAACGTCGGCAGCGTTTATAGAGTAGTTTTTATGAAATTCGATAGGTAGTATTGTATTTGGAGTGTGTACTGATGCTTAACACTGTCGGAGAACTAATTACCCATTTGTAATATCAACACAGTCGGTTCTTTTTAGTGACATTTTAAATTACCTATGCAAAAAAAGAATAATGTGCAATACGTCAAAACTAAAAACTTGAGATAGGGAACACCCTTTTTTAATGTGTAACCGGTCTGATCTCTTATTTTCTGGTTAAATATTGGTATTATGTCACACTTTTAAGTCATTGCGAAGAAAATGCAAAATAATCAAATAGAAAAAGAAACGCGTTGAACTACAAATATGGAAAATGTGAAAAGGGTTAAACGCAACAATATTCAAATACCAGTAGAATAAAGTACTAATTTATATTTAAGAGCGAGAGTTAGATTACTTCTATTGCAGAAATTAAAAAGCTCGCTACTTTTGGCTTCTTACATCTATTTTAATGCTATACTTACTTACTTACTTAGGTGGCGCTACAGTCCGGGGTGGACCTGGGCCTCAACCAATACGCCTCTCCAGTTAGCGCGATCTTTGGCTAACTGCCTCCAGTTGCGCACTCCAAGTTGGTTGAGGTCCCCTTCCACTTGCGCGCGCCACCTAAGGCGAGGTCTTCCTCTACTGCGTTGTCCCTCCGGGTTAGAATCGAAGACTCTTCGGGCCGGAGCGTTGGTGTCCATTCGCTCTACATGTCCCAGCCATCTTAGACGACTGATGCGTACTTTTCTGACTAGGTCGATGTCGCTGTACAGCTCGTAGAGTTCGCTGTTAAATCTTCTCCTCCAAAGCCCGTCAACGCAAACGGGACCAAAAATCACTCGAAGAATTTTGCGTTCGAAGCGACCAAGAAGATCCTCATCCGTTTTTGCTAGGGTCCATGCTTCTGCGCCATAGAGCAGGACAGGGATGATGAGAGTCTTATATAGAATCTCCTTAGTGCTTCTTGACAAGGCCTTACTAATCAATTGCCGTCTTAGGCCAAAGAAACAGCGGTTGGCAAGTGTGATTCTTCGTTTGATTTCTGATGTGATGTCGTTATCAGAGTTTATAGCGGAGCCGAGGTAGACAAAGTCCCTAACTACCTCAAAGTTATAGCTGTCTATCGTGACGTTCTGCCCGATTCGTCGATGTCGTGTGTCCCTTCTTGTTGACAGCATATATTTTGTTTTACCCTCATTCACCACTAAACCCATTTTTGCCGCTTCTGTACTAATACTTGCAAACGCACCAGTGACAGCTCGCTGTGTTGTACCAACAATGTCAATGTCGTCAGCGTATGCAAGCAGTTGCACAGACTTATAGAAAATTGTGCCTCTGGTGTTGGCTTGTGAGTTTCGCACAATCTTCTCAAGAATGATGTTGAAGAAGTCACATGACAGCGCATCACCTTGTCTAAATCCTTTTTTGACATCAAAGGTCTCGGTGAGATTGTTTCCGACCTTTACGGAGCAGCGAGCGTTCTCCATCGTCATTCTGCACAATCTGACAAGTTTGGCAGGGATGCCAAAACTAGACATGGCTCTGTATAGCTCGTCTCTATAAACGCTGTCATATGCGGCCTTAAAATCGATAAAAAGATGGTGAGTATCGATCTGGTATTCTTGGGTTTTTTCCAGGATCTGCCGTAGTGTGAATATATGCTATATAAACAGAAAATATAAATTAAATCAAACAAAAAGTCAGTTATAAAATATCTACCATTTGAACGTTTTGACAATCATCTGTCAGTTATAATAAACTAGCCCAAAGAATTTTCATGGGCTAATATTTACACGTTTTTTAGGGAGGGGAAATGTTTTGGTAGTTCCTCTTTTTGGTTCTCTTCTACCCAAGTTTTAAGTTCTTTTTGACTAAATTTGACTTTGAATGGATTATCGTAAGCGAACAGACTTAATACTTCTCATGTCAAAATGTAATGTTGTCCGGCAGGTAAAAAATTCAATAAAAAAAAATCGAAGGCAAGCAACTTTCACTATTTGTTTATTGTTTGTAGAAGTTTCGCGCAGTTACGTCAATTATTTTAGTTTCAGTTATATGTTTAGTACGGATAAACAAGGTATTAAGTAGCGCAGATTCATCTTTGCTGTAACCGAAAAATGCAACTTGTCAAGTGGACAGTTCGCTATTGTTTACTCATGTGTAGTATAGCTATCGAAAAAATAAAGAGAACGAAAAACAAAAGTAAGCGCCGCCAAAGAGAAAATCATAATACATAATAATTATTAATTAATTAAGATAATTTTATCTGCAACATCTTCCAATATGCATTAAAGTGTTTTACTCTTTTTCGGCATTATAAACAATTAAAAGCAAATTTTCCAGTTTCAGAAAATTTTAAAAGTTTTTTTTCAGGGCAAATGTCAAACTGAATTTGTCATTTATTTCCGTTTTGCTAGAGATGAGAAAAGTGTGTTCTAGATTTGGTATAAAAAATTAAATTTCTTAATTTTACTAGGTCTGTTACATCGTGAATACTCCTATTGTATTAGCCACACCTAAGACGTCTTGGCATTCGTATTTGTAATAAGGAGTCGTTGGCTATTAGAAAATATTAAATACAAAATTGTTCTGTTTGGAAATAAAATGCATTTTGTTTTTTTCATATGCGGATTACATGTGACGTTCATATTTCAACGTTCAGCATAGAAAACTGGGAAATGTCAAATCCCAAAAATCGTGATAGAATCTTTTAGTCTCAAGAGAAGAACCTGACCGGTTTTCTTACAAAAAGTTTAAGAAAAGTCATATTGATATTATCGTAAAATAACGTCAGCTTTCTTTCAAAACCTCGTTAGTCCAGATCGTATCTCCCCCATCGTTCTGAAGAGGTGTTCTTCCACGCTGGCAAAACCACTGCGTAAGCTTTTTCATCTGTCCTATTCTTCTGGACTCTTTCCGAGTAGGTGGAAAACAGCATTTGTCCAGCCCGTCCCTAAAAAAGGCGAATCTTCTTCTCCCACCAATTACCGACCCATAGCACTTACGTCCATTCTTTCTAAGGTCATGGAAACGCTGATAAACCGTCAACTTATGAAATATCTTGAATCACGGAAACTCCTCAATGACCGGCAGTACGGTTTTCGTGGCAACAGGTCTACTGGTGATTTGATGACTTATCTCACCGAGAAGTGGAACCAATCTCTCCATCACTTCGGTGAATGGAAGATTGTTGCGCTCGATATTTCAAAGGCATTTGACAGAGTTTGGCATCAAGCTCTTTTGTCGAAAATGCGTGCTTATGGGATCGATGCGTCTCTTATTCAATGGATTAGAAATTACCTTTCTGGCCGTTCAATTCAAGTTGTTTTGGATGGTTTCAGTTCTGAAACTCACCATATAAATGCTGGTGTTCCCCAAGGCTCAGTTTTGTCTCCGACTCTCTTTCTCATTTTTATAAATGATCTCTTGTCTGCAACTTCTAATCCAATCCACTCCTTCGCTGATGACAGCACCCTTAGCTTTTCATATTCTTTCCAGGACTCACGTCCCTGCTCTTCGGCCGTAGAACTGGAACGGCAACGTATGTTAAGCTCATTAAATTCCGACCTTGACAACATTTCAAAATGGGGTTCAGAAAATAGAGTGGAATTTAATGCTTCAAAAACACAATGCTGTCTGCTGTCTCTAAAGCGAAACCCAAATCTACAGCCATTATCCATGAATGGCACTTGCATTACCGAAACCGAAAGACTTTCTATTCTCGGTATGTGCGTTCATGACAACCTTCGTTGGAATGACCATGTACACGAAGTCGCCAAGAATGCAGCGAAATGTCTAGGTTTCCTCAAACGGTGCAAGAAATATTTTACCCCTTCTGATCTGGCTATAATATACAAGGCGTTCATTCGCCCAAAGCTTGAGTACAATTCCCACATCTGGTCTGGTGGACCGAAAACTATATTGCACTTACTAGATAGGATCCAAAATCGTGCGATGAAACTAATCGGAGACACGAATATCGCGAATTCTATCAATTCGCTTGAACATCGAAGAAACGTTTCGTGTCTCTCATTGTTTTATCGTTTTTTCTACAAACAGTGCTCAAATGAAATTGCCAACTGCATTCCTCCCCTTCAGAAATTCAACCGCAATACTCGCCATGCTAGGAATGCCCATCAGTTTACCATCCAGCCTATCTTCGGACGTACAATGAAATACAGAGACTCTTTCATAAGCCGTACAACGCGAATGTGGAATGCCTTGCCCAGCTCTGTCTTTCCTCCTCAGTACAATTTACAGACATTTATGAGTTATGACCAATGTGCATTGGTATCTCCTATCTCCTCTTTCCCAATTTCCTTAATGCCCGCGCTGTGTAAAAACACTATAAGAGTGGTCACAACCTCTTTAGCGCGTGTAAATTATAAAAAAAAAAAAAAAGTCGAAAATATAAAATTTTTGAGGAGGCGCAGAAAACCGATTTAAAAAATTAAAAAAGGAAGCTGTTAATGTAAGACATAGGTACGTAGAGGGACATACGAGCTTTTAAATGGAAACTTGAAGATCGATAGACTTGGGAGGTTTTGAAACTGGTTGATAAAGGCAAAAGGAATCATGATGGAGCTACGAGGTATTGATATTTAAATTCAGTGATTTTTTTTCCTCAGGATTCCATTAAATGTAATTTTTTCATAAAATTGGGACTAACGATGTTTTGAAAGAAAGCCGACGATAAGTAAACATTCTCTATAAATGCAGCATCTGAAAAATAAGTTGGAATTGAATTTTGTATGCTTATACCTATTAAACTTACCATTTTGAATGTGCTGATATGTTCTAGGAGAACATTCTATAATTACAACTTCTTCCTCCCACATCGTTGATGACGAAAATAATTGGACTTTTACTTGTCAAACTTTTTAGCTGTCACTTAGTTGTCAGTTTTTATTTTTCATTAAGTCGAAATTCGGCGAGTAGAAAATTACGAAAAAATTAAAAGAGGGGAATGGATTTCTCTCTCATTTTTTAAATTTCCCCAGTACGTGGTCGCATACGCACAGAGGTTCTTAGCAAATTTTTAATAATTTTACGTTTGCGAAAAAGTACACGAACGTAGTTGCATAATGATATTTTAGTATTTTGGGCGAGTTTCACAGTTCAGTTTAATATTTATTTTTAATTTTGTTTTCTTGAAAACACTACCATTTGGGCAAATGTGAAGTACGCAGGAACGAATAAAGTAGAGTAGTACTCCACATTAGCCGCCTGTTTTGTAGAGGTTTCGTTGTGATGTTAATTTAAATTTTTGTTTGCATAATTGAATTAATTTTCATTATTTATTAATAAAATATTGAGTAAAGTTATTAAAATGTTTCTTAGTCTTGATCCATTTATTTCCGGTAGTGCTATTTTGTTTTGTTTATGGAAGATTATTATTTTCCAATGAAAAATAACAATTGGGCCATTGTATAAACTAAGTTTCAATATCAGATATATCCCAGGAAACAAAAAGGGTACTCCACATTACCCGAACTTATTATACCAACCAACTCGAAATAATTTCTAATGAGAAAATGCAGTGGATGTTCTGAATTTATACTATTTACCCAGATCATGCAGAATATTATAATTTGCACGTTCGTGGTTAAAATTTTTTAAAAAATATAGGAACGACTAATAATCGTTTATTTGTACAGAAAATGCTGCCCAAAATTGTCCTCTGAAAGCCTTCCGTCCCGGCATAAGTACGCGTATCAATTTTGTTTTATATATATATCCTGGTTTTATATGGTTAAACATATTTCGAAACCCCGCAACTACAGCTTCTATAGCTGAATCTGCACAAGTGCATAAAGGCCAAAGTTCTAATGGCCTAAGCCAAGCTTATGTCGCTTCAGTGCTTTCTGTATTTGTAGGTCTTCCGTTTGCACGAGTTCTGTAAATAAATAATTAGATTATAACAACAGTCTTTCCAGCTTACAGTGAACCACAGAATTTGTAACTAGAAAATATAACATTGTGACGAATATGATGACTTTGGTGTCTTACAATAGCCGCTGTCACACGCACAAGAGTCATAATCTAATCTTGTGCAGTGGCCAGCAGCTGCAATAAGAACCTCGAACTTTGTAACAACAACACAACTATTCACTTCAAAATAAATACAGAAAATAAACGAAAGGACACAATGTCCTTCGAGAACTTGGTCAATATAAACTAAAAGTGTCTCATACAAAATTTAAACTCGCACTACATGTGTTTTAGTTTCTCATATTTAAAATTGACCCAAACCAACTGTTCCTTTCCGATTATCAATTATTGAAATATACTCAAGTTTTCAGGGGGCCTTCTTCCTCGTTCGACTTACCACCAGCAGAGTCTAAAGCTGAATACACCCAAGTTTGTCGAGCACGTTATCATTATAGGACTGGGTTTTTATTCCGAAACTAGACCGAAGTGAACTGTTACTGCTGTCGTCGGCGGCAGGGACTGAGTGGTAGTTCGGCGTAAGGAAGTACACACGTCAATGATACCTTAAGCTGGTAGGTGACTTCTTCGTTAATACAATTTCTAGGGCTTCTACTTGGTTTAACACGTATGTAAAAGAGGGGTATATATGATAACTTCGAACTGAGTCCATTACCACATGGGATGCCTGTATAATTAGAGTTGGTTCTCCATATCCGATTTGCTATATCCTTTTGTTGGTTTTTGTATATGATTTTCCAGGACTCCTAGTTTGTAAGCTCTTAACCAGTCCGACTTTTGCACGGTCCTCACAGTGATAAAAACAATATTTGAGTGAACTATTCTACCAAGTAGATTCTTACTTTTATAGCTGACTAATTTGCCAGCCGTGGTAATGGTATTGGTGGTGTTAGCCACTTAGCACGGTGACAGTTATGTAGAAGTATGCATCAGAAGAACATAAAGTGCATAAGCATAAATATGGGCACACTAACTGAACTACCCCTCGGTTGATATATGGAAACAGCAGCAGCAATTACGTGTAGAGGCTTATTGCCTCACATCACATTTATTTTGCGTCCTTCCTTCTAATTTTATATTGGATTTGTTGTTCGTTGGCTGGGTGCTAGATTGGTAGTGGTGAGAAAGCCCACAACAGGTTAAGACGATGACGATGACACGCCTATTTAGTGACAGAGCTAACTCAGATTTCCGCAGCGACCCTTCTAGTTAAATCCTATCAGAGGAGGCCTAAAAGGGTAAGATTGCATAATTAGAATGAGAAATGTAAAATTTATCAGTTGTCAAAAATATTTGTAAAGTTTAACAGTATAGGGCTTCCCATTGCAGGGTGGACGATGAGTTTTCTTTATTAATCTAAGAATTTGTATACAATTTTGTACTTTAATTTGGCAGCTTTTTTGGTAAGTCAATTACCTGCGATAAGGTCAATGGATTTGCTAATGGCTACTGAAGAAAACTAAAAGGAAAATATTACAAAAAACTCTTTGACAAATATTTGGCAACACTTTTATTCAACAAGTAAACTGCAGTTAGGCCAGTGGTCTATCGTGTATTGCATAGATTTAAGGGTGGTTACGGCCTTTTTGGCTTAAAAAGTCACTTTCCCATTAAAAAGTACCCATGTCACATTTAAATGCTGCTTTGTTAAGATTCATTTTAAAATTTACTACCATTAAATCTGCCTTCAAGTAATCTTTTTTTGCACGAAACATACTCGTAAAAGTGAAATCTACTCCAAAAATTTGAATTATTCCCTGTCATTGTTCAAGTATGATTTCGGGATGCAGATCGGTCTAATAAAGCGCAGTGGAAGTCGGCGAAGGCCGTCTATCGAAATTCTTTACTAATGGTGAAATGACAAGAGAAATTTACCAGAAATTAGTCACATACAAAAATCTTAACCTTAACCCCTTAATGCCCAATTCACAATTCGGCGTGTCACGCGTGCGTGCGGCGTAAACGGCACATTCAATGACTTCAAATCGAACAATTCGAAATTTTAAAGTTGTCAAACGCGCGTGATAGTAGAAAGTAGCTCTACTCAGTAGCTCTACTCATTGTTCAAGTATGATTTCGTCGCGTTGAACTTTACGATATTAACGATCTAAAGTCGAGTCAACTCCTGAAGTTGTATTTTGTGTGGCACCATATGAACGCTTTGTTTCTACATAATCTGTCAACACACGCTCGCGTCAACGCGACATTGTGAATTGGGCATAAGTCTTAGACTAGATTGGTCGGTAATGCCACTTAGTTCATTACTTTTTCCCGACGTTTCGGCAGGGATTGATGCCTTCATCACTTTTATTACTTCAGCCACATATAAGAACTGTCAACTTGGTGCTCTGTCACGAAATTAGGTCTGTTCCCTAACGATAATACATCCGACCACATTAGCCAAATTTTGTCAAACTTCGTTGCTTTACACAAAAGTTGGGCAGAAGAGAGTCAAAAGAGAGCAAAAAAAAAAAAAAAAACATAAATTTGTGCTTTGTTCTACTGATATTTGATTATTCCCCCTAGAAAAAATTCATATTCTTATTCAAATTTGTGGTTCCTTTTCTTTTTGGTTATATTTCGTTCTCTCGAATGAGAGAAATGTGACATATTGCCAATATTGAACCAGAGAGTAAGGGAACAGACCTTTCTTGACAAAATTCGTCGTCTACCTCTCCACAGACGTCAACTGAAGAAGCCACAACTAGTCAAATAGCCGTCAGACTTAAAAGAAAACGGTAAAAATGTTCGTTTGATTTTTTTGACCACGTAAATCACGGATGAACTCAATCTTGGTCTTAAAATGTTGCTTATGAGCTATTAAGTTAGTTTATCAAAAAACAAAATAATAATAAAATGACCTTTAAATTTTCTAGAAAAATAATTTATTCGTATTTCGGTAAGAAAAACTTGTTCCAATCAAATTCTCAGTTAATTCCATAAAAAAACAAATCATTCCACTGAAATATTTAATTTCTTTAATGTTCCATCTTTCAGGATTTTTTGTTTTCTGATGGAATGCAATCGGTTATGGATGATTTGATGTAGGTACCTAATTTTTTTTCGTAGGGAAACATTTTTTTGACAGCATTTTTGCTATGACCGCTTAAACGAAAAAAAAAACTCATTTTCACACTGTTCCAACTTTTTCGCTTGCATTTTATGTATGAATGTAATGTGGTATTGGTTTGGGCTTCTTCAGATTCGCTCTCAGATTTCAGATTTCGTGTGGCTAATCGAAGATAAAAACGTAACTTGCTCTTTTTTGTGATACTATTCGTGAGATTCCAATAGGTGTAGCCTTCAAAACTTTTCAAAGCGTTTTCCATTCACTGGCTAAATTTTAAATTATAACATTAGAAATTTGCGTACCGATTGATTTTTAAATATTTATACATAAATAATTTACAAAAATAGATTCACCCGATGCAATGCCTTTCTTTGCTGTAGAACAAATTCACGAAAACCTAAACAAACTCTACCAGTTGTCAAACTCAAACGCACTTGTGTTGGTAAATCTGAGAAAATATCTAGATTCGCAAAAGTGCTCTGAAATCTGAAGAAGATTGCTTTTTTTGTACCAAACGAACATTAAAACTGCTCTGAGAGCAAAAAAAGTGCTCTGGAGAGCAACCAATCGAATACCACATAACTAAGGCCTAAACTATATACTTGAACGGCGCCATTAGGTATCAGCTGTCAAATACGTTGTCGCTGGTAAAAGTGTTGCCAATTTTAGAAACAAACTTAAAAAAAAACAACACAGTTTTAGTGCTATTTGAGTAGTATCTCGAGCAGCTGCTCCAAGTATATGCTTATTTTGTGAAATGGCAAATAATAACCAGTATATAAATTAGCCATCAGCTGTCAAAATGGTTGGCGATGGACGATTTGGAAAAAAACCTGCGCTTTTAGGCATTCTGTTGCAGAAAGAAAGAAACGTCTTGTGGCTCCAGTTGTGGAGAATCTTTTAGTAGAATTCTCCGAAAACATTAAAGCAAAATTTACTTCCTTTTTATCATTACTGCTGTTGTTCAGACTTTCTTCAATTATGTTGGAAGAAGTGTCAACAGAAGTTACAGATTATTGCCTTTGCCATAGATCGTAAATGACTTGAACTATTAGCATATTCTGAACTGTCAAAAGTGTTATTTGGACTTAGGTCAGATACATCAGAGCTATCTATTTGCGTTTATTTATTCGTATACATAATATGATTAGAGCATACTATAGAAAGCAGTCCGTGGACAGAATATTTTGACAGGTAAAACGCATGCTGGAAAATGTCCATTTTCAAATGAGAAACTTTTCCAGGCAAATAACTGTCATTCTCCTCAAAAATCAGTCTACTTAATCCATTGTTTCAAAAGAACAAATAACACCAGCCATACGTTGTGACAATAGCTGCGTTAATGCACCAAAGATAAATTCCAGAACATAACCGAGTACCTACTGGAATATTAAACAAATTTTACAGACTTATTTTCAGCGCTCGCACTAAGGAACCCTGAAATTGTATTTACAATTATATCGAATATTAGGTTAGGCAACTTCAATTCGTTTGTGCAAGGCTTCCAAAGCCGTATTCCCAACAGCCAGTCATAACAGCTGTATACCTCTATTACAAGCCCCTTGCATGCGCCAACATTCATCACGTATCTAGACCTTCAATGATTTAATTAGAAAAAAAGCAAACCCACCATTCGACTGAATAAATAAGGAAAAGCAGCAAAACTAAACAAAGGAAAAAAAAAAAAAAAAAAAAAAAATCGGGTTTTTAGCACATGCTTTTCGCGTCTAGAGTTTACATAAACGCGGAAGCCCCCAATGCGTTTGCAATACGATCCAAGTTACCTCTCTAAGCTATTACGAGCTGCAGGTGCTCGTCTTCGACGGTGTGCAATCATTACAGCCCCTTTTTTGAAGGGAAAAATCACTTCTATGGCATCCATGACTTTAGTACTTCTGAAGTTCCAATGACATTTTCCAAGTCACATTACAACATGTCATTTGTCGTGTTATTCCACGCAGTCTGGCAAGGAATACCCGAAAGATTCACTTTACAACAGGACATTCACCCCCAGTGCAACGATGGAGTTAATGTCCCGAAGACGAACCAAATCGGCGAAATTTGGAACAAACGCGCCTTTGACAATGGAAAAGGTACACATTACACACGACAGTCCACCCTAATGGGGCGCATATTTCTATAATTCAATTATTTCTTTAGATGGTTTACATTGTGTACGTATGTACTTATGTAGGTATATAATCTGTGGCGCTTAGAAATTATTTGAAGCAACAAAAGAAAAATAAACGAATTCAATTGGACAGGGGTGCCATTAAGTGTAGGAATATGTAAAACGCGACACTCACACCATGGAAAGGCATCAGTTGTATTCCAGTGCCGCCGGTGGTAAATGGCAGAGCCTCGTATTCATGATAAGTATACTCAACTCATGCATGTACTCTAAATTCTGGACATTATAGGGCTTCAATATCACATTTAAATCTGTTTCGGTTGGTGAGGCAGTATACTCAACGATGGCAGTTGCAGTAGTAGTTTTGAAAAAGAGCCATCCGAAGAAGTTTGGAAAACTGCACTAACACAGCGAATGGAATTCTTAAAAGAACTGTACAAGAGGGGATTGTCAGAAAAGCTTGATTGTAGGTAGCCAACAAAGTAGTCTTGGAATCATTCTTACCATGTAAAAAAAAAAATACGGCTACTACGGTCCTGTCGCAATTTCTGGCGGTAGGTATGTGATGTGTTAGAATAGTTACTTACGAGCCGTTGGTCAGAACCAGTTGCGGTGAGCTAGAAACCTATCAATATTCACACTACGGCAGTTCATGGAAAAAGCCCAAGAAGTCTAAATTGGTATTCACCACCTTTTTATATCGATTTTAAGACCGCATAAGGCAGCATTGAGTGACTGGCTATACAGAGCCATGTCTAGTTTTGGCATTCCTTCCAAACATGTCACATTGTGCAGAATGCCGATGGAGAACAATATCATCGACCTGACACCTTCTATGTCGTGTGGGCCAGACTTCGGACTTCAACAATCCATTTATGCAGTCGATTTTTCGAAAAAGTAGAGTAAACCCAAATTTTGCGGAGTAAATTTTAAAAACAGAGTCACTTCCTATGACGGAATATAAGTAAACATGTCATTTTTTCATTATTTTTCTTTTTATTAACAAGAACATAAGAACAAATTAAAATCGATCACAAATTTGTCATTCCATCTTTCGTAATCTATTTTTTGTGTCATTCCTAACATATTAGGTCTGTTCCCTTACTTTTATAGTAAGAATGGAAAATACTGTCAAAATAGCAGTTGTGGGAATAAATTCTCTCACAGAGAGAGACACTTACGAAAAAGTTAGGGAAAGCTTTCGTAGTAATCTATGAAATATGACAGATACATAATTCAAATATTCAAAAAAGTGATCTGGAATTAATTGGACTTCATTTTGATGAATCCAAGTATGTGGACGAGTTTGTACTGATCGAACTACAAGCTTTCAGAAGAGGAAAAGGCGACACTGCGTTTAGAATTACATGGAGGAGATTGTTCTTTTCTCTAGATATAGTTCTATCTTACAGCAAGGAAGAATTTCGTCGCCTCTTTCGAAAAGAATCTTGAGAAGAACATTTAATTTTATTTTGCCGCCTGTTGATATCATTTTTATTCGCAATAAATCAAAAGAAATGCACGCATATATGCCAAATGGGAAAACAAATTTCAAATCAGCTGTTAATTGACAGCTTTCCCAGTTCTTACAACAAGAAATTTGTTCAGTAAAAATTCGTAAGATTCTCAGTAGAGGGGTAATATCTTGCTCTCTTGAGGACGCTCTCTTCTACGAATTTTTCGAGTTATGGAACGGCACTGAGTAAAAATTCTTAAGAATTCGTAAGAAATAATAAAATTCGGAAGACTTAAAAGTAAAGGAACAGACCTATTATATATCATTTTTTACTTAGTAAAAATTTGCGAATAATAAACAGCTCAGAATTTAAATTTTTCATCAATAAACTTATATTTTTTTTAGAAACTTGATTAAGTTTTATAAATAAGGTTTATGGTTTATGGTAAGGTTTATAAAGTTCGGCTCTTTTTTTCGATAATGCATTTAGCAAACATTAAGCTTTCAACGGTTTTAACATTTAATTTATTTCTAAGTTTGGTTTGAATTAAATTCATTTCAGAACATTTTCTCTCTGCCGTTGCGCTGCTATGAGGTATAACAACTTAAGTTAGCATATATTCTGCCAAATTCGTGAACATAGTTTGGAACGTAAAACGTAGTTTGGTCCATCAGATACAGCCAAAACCGAATTATGTCCTTTTCCTTAATTTCTCTTAAATCATATACCATTAAACCTGTCCATTCAGCATTTAAAACCTTAGCCGTAATTTTATTGACCGAAAATGCGTATACTTGAATGTGTCTTCTTCATATCATATCTTTTTAGCTCTTTTTTTTACAGTCAGTCGGTTTTTTTTTTTACTTTTTTAAATTACCTTTTTTTATTTTTATCTTTCTAGCCTTTAACACTTCGGGGAAGAATACGAATCTAGTGATACCTCACTCTTTAAAATTTGTCAAGCCACTTAGGCTACAGGGCGTCACGTAGGAACGTACATGGGATACGCGCGAAACACATAACCCTCCCTGCGTCCAGTCGGGTAAAAAGAGAACATGTATCATGGTTGTTCTTGTTTGTGCGAATATTCTGCATTGCTGCTAGAGTGCTAGCTGCTAGCTGCTACCTGCTACCTAAGCCAACTAGATTGAAAATTGTTTTTCGAGTACTTAGCGGATAATTTATTGCGAACTTATAAAAATAGAGTCGGAGGAACAAAAATATTTGGATGCGTTCAATTTCAGCTGAAGGTTCAGCGCTCAGAATACGGGAAATCGAAAAATTGCAGTAGATTGTTAGTCAAGCGGAGCATCCGATTCGATTTTAAAATTTGTCTAAAATAGGAGTAGATCTACTGTAATTGCTGTAAAGTCTGAACAGGACTCGTGTCACTTTTTCAACATCAAACTTGGGAAAGTCTACACAAGGGGCACAATTTTCCAAAAGTCGGCGTGCATCTAATTACATACGCTGACAACTTCGACATCATTGGTAGAACGCAACGAGCTATTACTGGTGCGTTTACAAGTTAAGAGATAAAAAATGGGTTAATTGGTGAATGAGGGCAAAATAAAATAAAAGAAGGAATATAACGATAGACAGCTATAACCTTGAGGTAGTAAGGTTCTCGGCTTCAATATAAACTCTAAAAATCACATTGACATGACACATGACATTTCAGCAGAAATGGACTTGCCAATCGCTATTAGTTAAGAAGGCAACTGAGGGCCTCGTCGAGAAACACTAAGGAGGCTGTATATAAGACCCTTATCAACCCAGTCCCCTTTATGACGCAGAAACATATGGACGTTAGCAAGGGCAGCTGAAGGTTTCATTGGCCGCTTCGAACGCAAAATGCCCTCGAGCGATTGCTCTTTGGAGGAGAAGATTTAGCAGATTTACAGCGATATGGACCTTTTCAATCGTCTGAGATGGCTAAGACATGTTGAGCGAATGGACACCAACGCTCCGACCCGAAGAGTCTTCGATTCCAACCCGTAGGTATAACGCAGTAGACGAAGATCTAACTTAAGGTAGCACACGCAACTGGAAGGGGACCTCAACCAATTTAAAGTCCGCTGTTCGCAACTGGAGGTAGTTAGCTCGGTTGAGGCCCAGGTCCACCCAGATGTAAATGGTTTTCGTTGTGTTTTCTTAGAAAATGACTTTGAAAAAAGACTTGTTTTATAAACTGAAATATTTATGGGAAAACTTCTGTTTTCGATGAAGTTTTCGAGGGTTTTCGCGAAAACCAGGTTTTCGGCTCGGTGTGAATAGCGTAAAAGAGTTCCAGTGCATCTTAGCATAACATTTTAAAAGCTGTAGGTACTTTAAGGTAGTTATCTTTCTTTGCAATACAGTCACTAAAGATACCCTTATATATTAATGTTTTTTGAAATGAGTTTGAAGTCCTTCTGAAATTGTCGCCAGCGCCTTAATTTTTGACAGGGATCAGCTACGAACTAATACTTATATGAGAATCTTATCATTATTGACTACAATTGAATTATATTTGATTTACTGCCTCGCCAATTTATAAACACAGTGGTCCTAATCAAATTTATTTACATTTACTTTTATCCTTGGGAAATTGTTTACTGGTCTACTAACACTATTTCCCAATGAAATAAATAAATAAATAGTTGGCGCAACAGGTCCGGAGGGACCCCAGGCCTAGCTTCCCACAACCATTCGTTTTGTGTGAGTTTTTCATTTTTGGACCGAATGTAAGGGATCTACAATTTTATGCCGACTCCAAACGGCTAATTGAGAAGCTCTTTCAAGACAGTTATACTCTTGGATGTTTGGCAGACGTTCGCGAGAGGTAGCGCAGTGGAAGAAAAATCATAAGTTGGAATTTGGGTTTTTGCGGGATTCGAGCCTCGACACCTCGCTTAGTAGTCCAACACACTAACCACTAAGCCACAGCCTATTTCCCAAGGGCTGCTTCTAATTTGAGTAACTTAGCTCTGATCAAACAGATGAATCAGAAAAAATGCACGAGTACCTAGGTTCCTAAGTTGACAAGTGTGACAGAGTACGAAGTTCTTTGAATAAATATTTCCCTTTTGTTTCCATTTCTTCTATTTCTTTTTATAGGTTTTGCAAAAGAAAATACTACTACCCCGGACATCTTGTATAGTAAATACGTACAGTATTCTTGTCCTAATGTAAATAAAATATCTTCTTTCCGCCTGCAACATAGTGGCTAATACTTTGGTACAATATACAACTCTATACTCGCAGTCACAGCGAGATTGACAAAAACATAACACACCCGACAACAACAACGACAACGACAGGTTGATGGGTGGGAAATTATGCTTTCCTCCCCCTTTTCAACTTTTCGTTAGTATACACGTTGTGGAAGGTTTCGTGACCTACTTTACATCGAACCATGGTGGAGTACGTGTATCAAACTACGTCATCGTTGTCCTTACTCAATGAATGAATCCCAAGCAGCATGGCGCATAACAACGGTGTACAGTGTACACTGTACAGCATCGATAACCGATGCGGCGGCCATCTACACAAAGGTCTTTCGGATTGGTTTTCTCTTTTAGCAACACTTTTATTTATTTAATTTATTTAAAATAGGTATATTCACGTATATACTCTATTTGCCTTAGCCTATCGCATTTTATCGTTCAGGGAATACTGCACAGATTTTACCTGAACTTAAATCAGTTTAAATGAAGTTTTCGGATAGTTTAAGAACAGAATTGCCAGTTAGAATATAAGAACAAAAGTAAAAGTCTACAAACGAAGGATTTTTCGATTTTGCAGAGCCAATACACATACACAATCCATATGAGAGGGAAATATCGGTTTGATAGGACATTCTTAGCGCACACTCTTAGGGGTTATACTGCAAAAATATATATCCAATAGATTGTGTTGTTTGTATGTATATTTCTTTATGTATACCTACAGTCACGTTTACCCCAAAATGGAGGGAGATTCGTGAAGGGTGGCAAAGTTGCTCGGCGCTGGGCTAGGACTGGGTGTGTTGTGTATACGACACCGAATACTGGGTTAGTGGTACAGGAATTGCAAAACTATGACGTCAGTTGGGTAAACGTCCTCCCGTTTAATTATAGATGACATGATAAAAATATTTTACCCTCTTTCTAAAAATAGACACATCTCTGTATCTGTATGGGGAGCGGAGTACCTTTCTGTGTGTTCGGGTGTGTATTACAAGAAAGTGAGGTTATGAACAGGAACTCGTTTTTATACCGAGGACAGATTGATGTAATTTTGTTGTGCTTATATGGGCGCGCGCGTATGGTGGGAGGATATTTTTCAAGGATAAATTGCTTGCGAACAAATCAAGCGATTTTTGTGTCTTACAAAATAACAAAGGTAATTAAAAAATTAAAGTTTTGGCTGTTGCTTACTATTTTGCAGTTTATTAGGAAGATAAATTTAGTTGTAGTGTACTTGTATAAATAACTTTGAGAGGGCTCTTGATACAGCTACAGCCATAACCATCTTATTGGTACCTATCCAAAATTTGACAAAAACATGTTTTTCAAGACAGAGTTACTTATTTTTCGGAATCACTTAGGTGTATACTTATTCCTTTAATTTTGACAGCAAACGATTGTAGAAAAAAATGTGTACAACATTAATCTATGTATATGTGATTTTGATTAGTTTACATTTTTGACATTTAACGACATCAATGCACAAGCTATATAAAAATATATTTTTTAGTGACTTAGAGGTGCATAGAAATGACCGAAAACAACAGAAAAGTTCAGATTTTGCCCATTCATGAGCAGAAATGAAATGAGACTGTCAGGTCACGATTTTCTGCTCCTGCTTTTGAGGTAGAAAAAACTTGTAGCAGTTGCTTTTCAATGAAAATTCTGCTCTTTATTTTGCCTTCGTTTGCATGGAATGCTTTTAAAATTAATAGAATCCACTTTAAGCAATGTTTCTGCTATTACAAACTTTATTTCTAATTGTTATTGAGTAACATTTTAAAAGTTCCATTGTTACGTATGAATTCCAATATCTAAATTGGAAGAACATCTCGTCGCTTTCACGGCAAAGTGATATAAGTCGAAATTTGTCATTTTTGAGTTAAGTATTTTACAAAAATGACCATTTTTTTTTCTGCCTTAACGGCTTAGTTCTCCTTCTTCTACTTTCCACGTTCTTAAAAGTGTCGTTTCGATTTTCCACTAAAAACTCCACAATTTTTTGTGCCTCAATGGAATTTTTTTTAGTTGTGCGTCGCGATTGGTTGTGTTTGTTTTGGCAAAACGGCGTATTGCGAAAAATATATAGCGACAAAACGACACTTACTGTCAGATTTTTCGCAAAACGTCGTATTTTTTTTTTAACATTGCCTTTTTGTGCAAATTTATATACTATTTGAAAGAGGGGGACAAATAATTCAATTCTATGTAAACGCACTTTGTATATTGTTTTTAATTAACTAGAAAACGTTTTTTTTTGTGTGTCGCAAAACTTTAAACATCGCTCCTGAAAATCATACGTTTTGGACTTATGTCACCTTGCCGTGAAAGCGACGAGATGTTGTCTCATGGAATTCGAAGTTGTGCATATTTGTTCTATTTGTTCTGACAGTTTTCGCCATCTTGTACAATTCTTTCAAGTCAGGAAGTTAAATATAGTTACATATACTATACCACACTGCGTAGAAGTTACGTAAAATGTTTTTATGCGTCTACTAGCTACGTAAATTTCCCACAATAGTTTATTAATAATTGGATTGCTGTTCTTCTTGTACATTCTTATCAAACTATTACGAATTACTTCAGATATTCGATTCAATAACTGCCAACGCTAGTTGAATCATCAAATACTGATAATAAAATAAAAATACTTTGTGTTTTTTTGGACATTAAAAAAACATTTGTTTACTACTGCGAGTAATCTAAAAAAGCTTCTGCTGCTAATTTTAGAATCTATTTTAAAAATACTATACTTTTTGCAATTTACTTCCATTTTGCTCTTGATCTGCAATCGTATGAGTCACTGTCAACATATGTTGTGCTCGGACATCAGATTGCCACTCGGACTGTTTAGTCAATTTATTTCGAGCTCATGAAGTGTGCCGATAACAATCTAAACAAAGAATTGAACACAAATCCTGAGCTCTGATGTGTCTGAGAAACACACAATTTGCTTTGAAGGAAATAGTAATCCTATTAGTGGTCAATTTTCCTTAGAGCGAATTTATTTGCCAAGCTTTTGTCACTTATAAAATTACATTCTTTACACTGCGCTTCACTAGATTTTAGTGTTTTGCCAATACCAGTAAATATATAAAATTTCAAGTGACATTGGGGACGGTCAAATAAATGTTAAGCAAATCTGACAGAGTGACAGCTGGCGAATTTGATGTGTCTCAGTTTTGATTGGTCTAGATCGGTCAGATGAACAGCCTTTTCCGTTGACGTTTATGGAAGGTAAACCGACGAATCTAGTCACAAACTTCGTGACTGACTACTAAGTTGACAGTTCGCATAAGTGGCTTATGTAGAAAAAGTGACGAAATATTGCTTGCAAATGGTAAGTGACATTTTTTCATTAAAATACTGAAGCTATTATCTATATTCAAAGACCATCTGTCAAAATATCAGACATATTTAAAGTTCTTTTATTGAACTAAAATAATGCAAAAATGTTGCAACAAAAACTTCTTGTATATTTGCAAAAATACAATCACAAAAGAGTATACATTTTAGCACCCGAATATAGGTTTCTGTCGCTAGAATATAGTACATTAGCAACATAAATACAATCCCAAAAGAACATAAATTTTGGTAACCGAATTTAGCTTTTTTGTTTCGGTTAAGTTGGTTGCTAAAATTTATATTCTTTGTGTCGATAAAATTTGGATGCTAAAATATTCTTTTGGGATTATATTCATGGTGCAAATGTACTTGGTTCGCCAGAATAGTAACATTTCTATATAACACTCATTTTGTTGCTGCCAACAATATAAATGTCAATTTGTCGTTCTCGCTTCGGTAGATAGGCATGATTGTGGATCTACCTATTCCATTTTTGTGAGCGAGCAATATTTTCCACAGAAGAAACAAAATTCTGTTTCTGTACCTGTTTCTGTTTTATGGCTAAAGTGACAGTGTGACCCGTAAAAGAGTATCAACTTAAGGGCAGTTTTGTTAAATGTTTTCTTTGTAGACAGTTTTTTATCGGAAATGGAATCCAACAAAAACATAACCTATTTTGGAAAGATATGAGCTGTCCAGGAATATCTATTATTAATTCTATACGTCTGTCTAGAACGCGTAATTGATTAAGGGAACAATTATCCAATGAATTGGAGGTGAGTACAATTAGAAACACGAACCATTTTAAGGGCAGTTCTTCCCCAGCTTGTAACGTCAGCTAGAGTAAAGTAAGTTATGAAAAAATCACATTTTCAAATTTGAATTCATTAAAAGATTGCACCAATAACTGCTGCGCACACCTCAATATACAAAATATGTTAGCTGGAATTAGGATATAGAAGTTTAAACTTGAATCACTTGACCACTTTTTTTGTATTCCTTAGATGGAGTTCAGAATTTATGTATTACTCATACTGTAGGTAAAAACAAATACTGTCCTTGAATGAATTTACAAATCGCTATATAAATACCTTTTGCATTAATAATAATGATCTATACTACATTATATTTATTTACCAAATGTAAGCCCAATTTCATAATCATGTTTCAAGGTTTTAACCCTCGTTTTAATAAAAAAAAGGGCACTAGCTTACTAAGCTAACAGACGTCAAATTGAATACAAAAATTTTAAGTAACTAAGTGGATAACTTCTACTCAGCCTTTATGTATATAACGGTTGTGAGTAGATCATGTACTTGACCTTCGCCCTTAAATTTTTGAAAACGATCCATTTTCAAACTTGAATTTGACCGTGAAAATTCGTCACTTCACACCCATGTCGTTTTATTGCTTACCTGAGATGGCGAACTTCGAAATTGCATCCAAAAATGTGCAGTAAACTATGTACGTAGTCCTGTAGGTACTGCAAAAAATATAACCTTCACTTTCACACTCAAGTCCAAAATCATTGATTCATTTTAAAACTATATAACTTTGTCAGCTGTCACTTTAAATTCGATTACATTTAGCGCACTTTTCACAGAGCTCTTGTGATTTTGTGAGTTTCTGAATATAGGTATTCCGAACGAAAACCCCACGAAAATTTGATTGTGTTAAAAAAGGTTTTGCACTGCGAGATTTTTAAACTCTCTTGTAACCGATTTTAACAACACGACGATGAGGCACACAGTACATGGACGAAGTATCTCCTTTGGAATGCTGCTTTGAACTGCTCCACCATTGGCAGTGCCCCAATGTGAGGTGCCTTCTGGAGCAGCAGCAGCCAGTTTGTTGTCCTTTGCAGACAATTTTCAGCAAATCCATATACACACAGGGAGTATATTATGTATAACAGTGTTTCGAAGTGGATACACATTGAATGTTGAATAAAAATAAAAAAGTTATGTATACGGCAGCGAAACCTTCGGCACAGCTTCAGAATCAGAATCTTTTTGAATGAAATGTGCATGTAGCACGTAACTCGAAGTATGACAGTATGGCGCTCACAAGGATTCTCTTGCGCTCTATAATCGGTGACATACACAAAATTCACATGGAACGGAAGTTACCTAAATAAAACCGTCACACAAAAGGACAAACACTTGTTTTCTCTGCGTTTCTATGCCTTCCTCAATGTATTCCAATGTATCTATATTGTGATGGTGAATCGCGCGACCGAGTGTCCTCCATAAAAGTAAGAGTGTGTCTGTGTGTGTGCTTGTAACTATTTGACGTTGTGCAGACGTACATTTTGTCAATGAAACATTATAAAGCTTATATTTGACCGATATTTTGCAGAGTGACGTCACTATATTAAGGGAGGCAGTCTTTTCATTGAAGCAATTTGAGTGAAAAGCTTTGAAAATATTATGAATGTACCTAGGACTTTGAAGGAGAGACGGATGTCATGGATAGAGTTATCGTTTTGCTATAGCACCAGTATTTCGATGAACTATTTATGATGGTTAACTTGTTATTTCTAATGATTTCAACTTACATTTTGTAGGTCCTACACATAAGTAGTAGGTAAACAGTTTTCCATTTGGAAGAAAATCCTTCGGATAGTATTGCTTTAATCACCCTTTAGATGAGTATGTATCATTTTGTAAGACTGCTCGTTTCTCCTTTCTTTTCCTCGCTGTTTTCGTTTTTTGACTCTTAAGACAATCGGTGACAAATTATTTTAAACTAATGTTCATATTTTTAAGGCGGAGACTGTATGGCGACGTTTGAGGATCTAGTTTGACAGCTTGTTGACTTGATGTGTTTCAGTTTTTATTGGCTTAGATCCTTCACATGAGCAGCTTTTGTCGGGAGTTAGCTGATGATTTTAGTCAAGTAGTAAGTTGACAGTTCGTATATGTGAATGGTGTACGAAAAGCTTCATTTCCGGCCTAAGATTGGTAAAGATAACTATAATAACTACATTTCTGAATGTAGTTCTACCTATTTAGACATGAATCTGATAGTTCATTCTACTTCAATTCTACTACAATCTGCATTATTCATTACGAAATAGAAATACAAATAGATTTCAAAATATTGTCTGTGAACAAATATTCTTTTTGCTAGTGGTCCGATTTTATTCAAAATCCACATCGCGTTTGACTAATTCCAAATAAAAATTGGAGCTATTACTGAAAATCTTGGAACTTTGACAGCGTTTGTCTCTCTTTTGGTACACCTAAATTGGTCACAAAACATTTTCTTGTTCACGTTGCCAGAGGGGTACAAATCAAGTGAACGAAATTCTGCTTGAATACTCAGGTGACATTTCGAAGTGTCAAAATTAAAAGTCAAATCAAACTTGAAACTTCAAACACAACAAGCTAACCCTCGTTTTAATAAATAAATATATATCCAAGTAAGTCAGCTAGCAGACGTCAATTATCATAAAAAATTTGAATATCTGCTGCGTTTTTGCGTAGCCTTTATTAGTGCGGGAGTAAACATTTCAAATCGACATCTAGTTGGCAATCAAAATTGGACTGGACACAGGCGTTAAATATTTAGCTCCGGCAAATTTATTTGACGTATGTCAACTGGGTACATAAAAATGCAACATAATATATTTTATAAAAAACCGATGGGGGCGTATACTTGCTAAAATTGAAAGGATTTTGTTATCATTGGAAGGAGATGAGAAGGATATCACCAGTATTCCAAAAGAACTACAGTACTTCATTATGTTTGTTGTTAGTCACAGATATCCTTCCTAAAAAGGCAAAAATAATGTTCCGCATAACCCAAAATTATTGTTAGTCGATATCGACACAAATTACAACAAAGAAGATGGATCAAAACACTTAAAAAAATTTATTTAACTAGATATATTAGGAACACACTTTGAGTATTCGCGTCCAACT
The DNA here is from genome assembly GCA_946477585.1 of Cheilosia urbana. Lineage (NCBI taxonomy): Eukaryota > Metazoa > Arthropoda > Insecta > Diptera > Syrphidae > Cheilosia > Cheilosia urbana. The sequence goes on along the minus strand of OX297854.1, from coordinate 6,605,646 downwards.
TCGTTTCATTCAGGACCGTCCCTAAAACAGCCATATATTCATTTAACATAAATCGCGTACGATGGTCACACTGTCCCTTGTTGCTTTATATGCCTGCTCTGCAACAACTTTGCAGACTGCCATCGTCATCACCGTGTTATGTCGTCCTTTATACATTCATATATGTAAGCAACCGCATGTGTCGCTTTTTTTTTATTTGTATGTCCGTGTGTATGTAGGTCACAGCAGCATTGGGTCAGTGTGTTAGCAGGAAAATGTGTGGCTAAAATCCGAACAAAACATCAACACAAACCATGAAAGAGAGGGAGAGAACTGGAATGGTAAAGTGAAAATCGGGTTACCACGAAAGGCAGACGCAAATATTTCAGTATTTCACCCTCGTCCTCGTTCTTGTCGTGCGTCTGCTCCTTGGAACGTCACTCACGGCTCTTTTCGATGACGTCGATGCTGTGAATTGTAATTTTCCGCCAACAGAATGGGCAAGGGACATAACGTGCAGGCGGCGTGAATGATGAACTGAAATTAGATTTGGCTGGAAGTTGGAATTCTTGTTATCATGGAGATTGTACTTTGTACTCTCTATATATGCAGGAGCTTGATGTATTTGCCAAAAGGATACAGCCAAATTTGAAAACTCCTTCCTGGAAGTGAGAATGAGAACTACCCGGCCCGCCCAACGGATTCATTTAATAGGTACCATTCATATCGAATTCATTGAGCAAGAGAGCGCAAACTGAAAAAGTTTCATAGAGGATGCCTAAATTTAGACAGCCTTGACGAGCCGTTTGCCAAACATACCGACCGTCGGCGGCGGTGTGGTGGCAGATACGGTCTCTTGGATGGTAGAAGTATTATCAGCAGTACTGCATAGTGATGACGTTAGCAGTTCTCGATAAACAAAGTTGTGTGAAGCTTTTTTGTTTATTTTCGACTTTCGTTTATAAAAAAAAAGCTCGGGATAGCAATGCGGTAGTAGGGAGAACTTTTTCTTCTTTTTTTTCCTGTATCCGTTTTGTTGTTGTTCAGCTGTAGATGCAGAGTCCTTTTGCCCAACCGAAGTTGGGTCAAAAGTTCATCAACCTGGAAAGGAAGGTCGATAAACCAAATTTTGTGACGTGTTTCATCTGAGAAAGGTACAGAGGAACTTTGCCTTTCGCCGTCGACGTAGTGGTGGCGTTTTCTAGGTTTTGGCCCTGGGTGGGCAATGATGGTGTGTATCGTGTACGTATGGTATGGTATGGTGTATGTTTCTCGAATTTAGCTTTGTGTTCGTATGCGCGAAGCTATTTTTAGAACAGGGAGGATGATTTAATGTAAGTTCAAATAAATGATTCGTGCATGAACAATGAAGTTTAATAAGATATAAGGGGAGCGACAGGGCCATGAGGCTGTATGAAAAATGTATGATGACTGTGTGTCCTTGGGGAAACAAGGCGTGAGGGCAATTTTTTTGTGGAGTTAACTTTGTTTTTATAGAACACAAGGTTCACTGCTGCAAGTAGGTCTTTTGAATTTAAGACATAAGGCATTTTTTATTTTTAGAAGAGTCATCTCTAAACAGTCTTTGCTGTGAAGGTGATGGTTGCTTTCGTTTCAGCAAAGGAAGTGGTTTGTGTGCAATGGTCGCTCGATATATTTCAGGAATTGCGGATCAGAAAATACCGCTCCCACAACTAATTCTAAGTACCTACAAGTAAATTTGCAGATAATTTGTATCCTTTTTTTATTTATTAAAAATTTATTAAATTGTGTCCCTTTTATCATTTAAATGAAATTTAATGAAAGGGCAGTAAATATTCTGCTGTATTATAAATTTTCTGCTAAACTACGAACAAGGGCTCTTAGTTTAGAAGTGTCTAATTGTTTCTGGTGCAGTTTTGTTTTGTTTGTCATTTCAATATCTAGTGAGTTCTACTCATAGAATGTTCAACTTCTTTCAAAATCCTGCAGCGGAGTTAATCGAAAAACGTTCACAAAAAATTGAGCGAAGTCAGATCTGTACGTCTTCCTTCTTGGGCCCTAGTTATAGCCATAAAACGAAACCATAAAACAAGTTTTCTGCTTTTTTTGACTACATAAACCTAATGGTTGAGCTTAACATTGGGCTTTAAATGTTTCTTATGAATTATAAAATTAGTAAATAACCTTTAAATTTTCTAGAAAAAGAATTTAATAATTTTTCCGTACGAGTAACTTTTTCTGATCAACTTTCCAGTCAATTCCACAAAAAAAAAAAAAAAACACCATTCCACTGAAATATTTAAAATATTTAATTCCTTTTACTTTCCACTAGATGAAAAGCAAAATGTCCAACTCCATAGAAAAAAATTTACATTTCACAAAAAGTCTAGCGCAAATGGCAAAATGCCACTGCCCGCTAGATGAATAGCGGCATTCTTAACTCCATAGAAAACAAAGTGACATTTCATAAAAAGTGATAGACGTCTAGCGCAAATGGTGAAATGTCCTTTTTTTTATATATGAAGTTTGACAAGTTCGCTATTCATCTAGCTGGCAGTAGAAAGCGGATATTTTATTTCGTGGGGAAACATTTTTCTGACAGATTTCTATGATCACTATGACAGCCTAGACAAAAAAAAAAACGTATTTTCATACTGTTCCAATTTTTTTCATTCCATTTTACGTATGGCTTTAACTAGTGCCTTTGAGTTTTCTCATTGCAGCCATCTCAAAACACTTTTCCTAGCAAAAGTTCTATATTCTTAATATTCTTATTGCGATTACTCGTGATCTTTGAAACTTAAGGTATTTCCCGTGCTATTTTATTCCGTATATTTAATTATCCAATGTTGATTGAGCTTGCATTATTCACAAGGAATGCGTAAACTGCACGAGACCAGCAACCTGCATAAATCGAATTGCACTTTATTTAAAAATAGAAAGAATTAGACCGTTTTTTTTTTGTATTCCTTAACGGTTCTCTTTCCTATTCCATTTCGAAATGAGTGCAAATAAAGAAGTTCCCATGGCTACGATCACTTCATACGACATTTCTCTGCAAATAAGACAAATAATATGTTGCGGTGTTTGACAAGCTATCAAACACTCCTCTTGGTCGTATGAAGAAAAGTGGGCGATGAAAATGTGGGCATATTGTTTATCGTTGAGTGTGCATTGCAATAACTGACATTTGAGCAAATGGTAAATTCATTTCCTCAATATTAATACTTACGGAAAAAAGGCGAAAATATATACTTACGGCTGTGACGCGAATTTCGTTCGCACATTCTTTTCCTGTGAGCATAATCCAACATAATCCACCCAGTAAATTTGGATTTTATTTCCTTGTTTTCCTATCGGTCTTATGTCAATTTAGAATCCGTGTGACATGCAAAAACATTAAAAAAAAAAAAAATGCTGCCAACTGCATCCAACCATAGGGAATTATGATATAGTTCGGGAATACCACATTTTGATATTACAGTGCTACCGGAGAAAAATATTATAAGGTAGTATGTACCTACTGCAGCCAAAAAAGGGAAGTATTTTAAAAAAAAAAAGTATACAGACATTTTTTAGTCATCAAAAAAAAAAAAAAAAAAAAATCATAAAAAATATTCTGTTAAAAAAACAACAACATAGGAACAGCAGCAGACTCATTTGTTTTTGAGCCAGCAGCACTTTTACCAGAGACAAACCATTTCGAATTGTCTCTGACTTTTACAACTTTTTTTTACCTTTACCGCTTCCAAGGAAGCAAATTTCACTAAATATAATAAATACAAGTTTACTTCGATTTATTCCAATAGGATTAACAAAATTTCAAGCATTTTAATAAAACTTTTCATTTTATTGAATTATACATAGAAATTCACGTACCTAGTTCTACCAAAAACACAGAACAACAATCTCAGGAAACAATCAAACAAATACCAAACTGTCAGATGAAAATTGCATGAAGCCAGCTAAAAAAAAGGAACAGTCAAACTAGGAGAGGGAAATTCCTTTTCCATTTTTGACTAAAGTTTGGAAGATAAAAGTGCTACCGAGTACTTTCGGCAACACTGCTCATTTGTCTCTCGTGAGAGTATGCTGCTTGACAGGTGATCATTTAAGAAGAGTGCCTACGTCATAATGACGTCGGCATGTCCAAATTTGAAAAATTACGAAAAATTACAGTAGTTATCTAATCAAACACATACGTATATCGTTGATAAACAGTAGTTGAACAGTGTGACTACGTTGAGGAACATACATAACCGACGGCGATATTTTTGTCAACGAATAGTTGAACTTAGGCTCAGTGGCTTAGTGGTTAGTGTGTTGGACTACTAAGCGAAGAGCTCGCAAGTTCGATCCTCGGAAAAACACAAATTACATCCTAAGGTTTTTTCTTCTGCGCCACCTCTCCCGAATGTCTGACAAACATCCGGGAGTAGGTATAACTGTCTTAAAAGAAGAAAGAAAGCTATTTGGACTCGGCACAAATTGTGGATCCCTTCCATTCGGTCGAAAAATTATTAACTCACCGAACTGTTGATCCAACTATTTATTTATTTAGTTTGACTTCAAAATCTTCGTACGTTCACTTAGATATAAGCGCATTGATGTCAAGTGCGTGTACACAAAATAAAATAAAATAATGCGACTTTAACCGGGTTGTCACTCTCAACGGTTTGTTACAAAGGACAAAAATTACAACTGGCTTCGCATTAGTGTGACATTATGCCATTATCCGAGTTCAAATATTTCCATTTTCCTCTTTTAAGGTTTCACTTTATCAAATGCTTTATTCAAAATCCGCATGATACAGCTCTGCGTGGGGCCTAATCGCCACATCTGTGAACGAGTTCGAGTCGATTTTACACACAAAATAAAACCAAATTCTGTCCTTCACGGATGACGCTATACTTGAAACCGATTCACCATCATCAGTTCTCATTGTAGGTATTTGAATGCATGTTCTATTAAATTATTGACACTCTCAAAGCCAACTGTGGCAAGGTCAAGTTCTGAAATAAGTGTTCTCCTCGAATGTATTTCACCAAAAAACGATGCATCAGAGTAAGACATATCCTAAAAACACATTGAATACAATGTTCGTTCACTAACTGCAATGTAAACACTCCTATTTTCAAAATGTCCTTCAGTGATGGATCGAATGCGTTTCTCTATAACTCACAATTTTGTTAATGAATATCAAATCGTCCTATAATTCATTGACTGAGCGCCAGAAAAAACCAACTCGTTTAATTTCTTAAAGCCAAACTCTGGTGCGCTTTAAATTTAATGAACATATTCCTCGCGGGGCGGTATATGGCGGTCGGTATGCATACTTATACCTATGTATTTTATACCTATACCTATGTATTGTTTTGCGTCATTGATGCTCTACATTCAATACTATATCGCTGGGAATAAGGCCAAAAATAACATTTCCGATACAGATACATGTGCCCCACATACCGTATCTCCACGTATATATGTATCCGCATCTCTAAATAGACCGCTCGCTCTATGTACAACGGTTAATAAACTTGAATATTTCTGCACAAAATTTTCATTCAAGAATCGCATAATGCTGCACATAGAGTGCGTTTCGCTGCAAAACATGGGGCGGTATTGCAGCAGATCTGTGCCTGATAAAATAAAACGAAGTAGGCCAGTTGGACGGATGAGAGTTGAGAGGATTCCGCGGAGACTACTTTGCAGATCGGCTGGTAAAGTCTAAAGTCGGGTCGATGCAAGGTGCACGCTGCACGGTTATGACGTCATCCAACAAATTCCGGACAAATTTTCATTCAGATGTTGTTAATATGCAGCTATACCACGTTGATACTTTCATTGTAATATTTAACGCATGACCTAAGTGCATTCTGCATATGTATAGGTACGTTTTCATGTTGATTTTTTTGTTTGGCTTAAATTTCTACGGATTTCTGGCTTAGGCACAGAGGTACGCAGTATGTAGTTTGGTTAATCAAACGGAGTTGTTATACATTAACATTAGACTTATGGAGGGCAGGTGCTTAAGGGCGGAATTGAGTGAGCTTGCAAGGTGCACGTGACGTCATTGCTCTGTCGTCAGGCCGTGCATGCACAAGCATACAGTCGAACATGGTTTTGAATGAAATTCTTCTCTATTGATGTACAGTTGGTTGCCATGCCGGGAACGGGTAGTTGGTAGATGGGTGTACATTGAGAGGGCAGTTTTGTTGTTTTTAAATTCTTAATGTAGGTTACAGGCTAACTAAAATTTGGGTCTACTGGGAGTGAATTATCGGAGCTGGTAATGAACTCTGTCACAGAGTCCGCTCGGACTGACGTTCGGTAATTTGACTCTGATTTCAATCTGTGTTTATAAAGAGTTTATGTACCTATACTTTGTTTGTTTTACATACTAGGAAGGTACCTATGTCGAAATGTACATAACTAGAAAAACATCAAAAGAGAATGGGGAAAGCCAGGAAAAAACTACGTTTATCGTATAATTTTTTAAGTTTGTCGAGTTTCCATTGGATGTGTTTAAGAACGACCATTCAAAACCATGCAATCATCTTATTATCAAACTCCTTTAAGTTTTTGTTTAAGTTAAATTGTCCGTTTTGCGGAAATGTGTTCCACTTGGAAGGACATTTCTGTTAATCCCAGGTGTACCTATCTACAACTTTGGATTTAAAAGCAAATGTCCAAGTATTTATATAGAATTCCTGACGTAATTGGGAAAGGCTTTGAAGAAAAGAATAAGATCTGGTAAATTGTTTTTTTTAAACAATTCTGTTAAAATTATTTGGCATTCAATTCAAGTTGCGCAAGTTTTATACTTCTATAACATAATGACAAGCGGCCCTACCTATAATCAACTTTAGCCTGGCAGCTTACGCAAAGACTTCACACTTTCAAAAATCCCTTTACAAATATTATAGTTGCGAGAATATCCCTAACTGATGTACCTACGATCAAATGCTAAGAAACTTAACCTTATGCCGACTTTTAGCTAAATAAATCATCTGTTAATGTCATTTTAGAGATTAGTATGTTGCTCACCCACCCAAAATGGCGGAATTGAATTTCGTTATAGCAGCGTATTTAATTACCTACGCTTGTTCAACCTACGTGAAGTTAACCCGCACTTTTTCTAGAATAAAAAACGTGAAATGCAGTTCGATAGACATTCGTTTGCAGTTTCACCGTAGTGACATTTTTTTCATTTGTAGTTCAACCGTTATAAATTTAGAATCATTAGAAAAACAAATTTTCAATTCCTTAAAACCGTGTTATCTCCGAAACCGTAGCAAGCAAAGTTATACAATTTTCTATTTTGGAAAGTGTTTCACTTCGCCAATCTAATAAAATACAAATTATACCAATCGGCCTAACGGTTTATGATTTATCTGAAATTTAAGCAAAATTAAGGCTTCTAACTTAAGGTCCCCATAAATAAAAAACTGTTGAACTACAAACGATGAAACTCTCCATATCTGTTCGGTGCACCATTCTGTACATGTATTATACAGTAAAAGACAGCCCGCATTACTGGACACTTTTTATTCGTAATTTAAGGGGAGCCTAAAATGGTCTAAATTTGCTCATTTTTAAGCGATAGACCACCAGAGTCTTATCTTGCATCATCAGCCTACGAATGAATCAAAGACATTCTAATAAACAACAACAGAATGCACTCATAAATCCAGGGTTGTCTTGAACTAATTCGATAGTCCGATTTCAACATTTTAGCCCAAAATCGGAACCAACAAAAAAAGTCCAATCACAACAACAACTTACTTTTTCTTAACACCTTGAAAATGAACTGTCAGAGAACACTTTAGGCATGACTCACAATTTTTCGCAATTATTAAGACTCGGAATCCAATCGTGGAAAGTAACGCAAACGCACAAATGGCAAACTTGAAGACATTTGTTAATTTTGGGACGGATTGAGCCTCGATTTACAAAACACCATTCAAAAGGATACATATTTACAAGCTGCCTAAATTTGTCAAATTAAAAGACAAAATTAAGCGCAAAAAGATGAAAAAGAAAGAAAGTACCGAAATCATTTTACTAACCATTCAATCGCTTCCTTTTATGCAGTCAAAGAAGCCAAAAAAGCCTCTCTGAACAGCCAAGTGACGCAACGAAAATTCTTAAAAAATTATAGCCGCCTCCTCCGACACCTGAAATTTGGCAAAATTACAAAAAAAAAAAAAAAAAACGAATATGCTGCTCGATTATTTATGCTCAAATCTTAATTTCACATGCCACATGCCTACACTTTGAATAGTCTAATGAATAGGTATTTACAAAAAAGCCCTCTATCGCGCACAATGAGAAACAAGTCTCAACCTTGAATAGCAAAAAAGTCGTCAAATTTTCATTTGTCAAATTTTCATTTGTGTTTCGAGTGAGTAGAAAGTGCCTATAAAACAAAAAAAAAAAGAAAGAAATTTCATTAAATTCAAAACCCATCATCAACGAAGAAACCTGTTTTGATGAGAACAAAAATGTTCTACAACAAAATGAATTTTTGAAAAATAATGAACAATTTGCTAGATTTAGATTATAGATGTTTGCTATAAGCATAGAGTTTCACAATCTATTTTAAATGTTTATTCCTACACAAATTTCACACATTTCTACTAATTTCTCGGGCAACACGTAAAAATTAATCGGACCAAGAGTGTGTGCGGGGTGTGAATTTTCGAAAACAAAATTCCGGAGGCGATTGGCCAGCTTTTTGGCTCCCTCAAAACTCTAGAAATGATACCATTAGCCGGTGCAGATTCATGCTAAATCGTCAAGAGAAATGATCAATCTTGAGGGGAATGCGAATGCAAGGAACCAATTTTCGAATTATACGTCGAAAACGGGTAGTTTTTGAAGAAAAAAAAAAAAAAGAAAAAAAAAACATTGGATATGATTTCTTGGAATTTTCTTCTTCTAAATAACAACAATAAAACAGCTTTAAAGAAGTTCTAAACAAAAATGTTGTTTAAACAAAAATCGTCTCTGCTTTCAACTGCTTGCAACAGCGGTATCTATTTCGGTGCGATTCTATATTTAGATTGGGCCATTCGGCAGTGTGGCTGTGCCCAGAGATACAATTTGGCCGAAAAAGCGCTTGCGTCCCAAATCAGAAGACGATCTTTACTGATTCTTTCGTACAATATAGTCTGCCGTTGGTCGTCGGACCGTTCAGTTTAGAAATTCCGAAAAATTTTCTTTGATCGCGACACACTCTCACTTCCTTTTTTTCTCCTCCTTAAAGGTGAGTGTTCCTGGATGTAGTGCTGACAATATTCACAAATTATGTGCCTAAAATAGAAAAAAAAAATTCTCCAGGATATTAAACAGAAAAAAAGTGGTAACACAACTTTGAAACGGATCGGTGTCGAATAAAAATTTTGAGTCCCCACATCTACCGAGAATTGTGCACCTTAAAAAGTTGGTGATTAACTTTGACACTTAGTGCATAAAATGCAGTGCAAATTAGTGACAATCGTGAAGAAATATATACGTAAAACGTCAAAGAATGAGTTTTTACCAGTGAGCGTCCAAGACACATTGTGATCTATATTTAGAAACCTCAGCTGAATATTTTTAAATTGTCTGTCAAAGTATATAATGCAACGAGAGCAGGTGAACAAGGTCAAATGATTTGCACACAAAAAGGCTCAGGTCAAAGGATACGAATGATCAATATTTGGATAACCTACCGCTGTTGCTGACCTCGCCCACGCTTAGAAAAAAGCTTCGCTCAAATTAAGATTTTACTTTCGTGGGTTATTTATAAAACTAATATTTTTCCTGGCCCGTGGAATATTTTTCTATTTTTACATTTGACATCATCCTTTGCTGCGGATTCAGTGGAACACATTTTACATATTTTTTTTTTAAGATCACTTTACTGATCTTTTGTTACATAAACGAGTAAGAAACAAAAAATACAAAAAAAAAAAAAACGTTGCCTTACATTCTGTGTATGAAACAAGATATCCGCACGAACAGTGTAGTATCAGTGCGCATGAATGTGCTTTTTAGTGTGAGAAAATAAAAAGCTAGCGTCCATATACGGACGCAGTTTATTTAGGTGAAGATCTATTTTCGTAGCGCGTATATACAGGAGCGATGCGTGTTGCGTATCTTATGATAGTTTGAATATAATTTCATCAAATTTCTTCTAGCTATATATTTTTAATAACTATTTCTTTTCGAATACTTGCATTTTCAGTACCAAACAACAACAACAGATAATCATGGCTGATGATGAGGTGAGGTATGTATCGTAAACATAAAAAAAATGCCTCTCCCGGATATTAATTTATTTTCATTTCTATTCCCCGTATGTCTTAACAAAACATTCATCATGGACTACAGTTTGACAATATTTTTCGTACATTTCAAAAGGTAAGGTCATTCGTTTTGACGCAAGAGTTACAACTTTTGAATTGCTTGCACAAAATTCTGCTAATGCTTCTTATGCGCTTATTTATAGATATGGGACACAAGACAATACATAAATTGTTCCTGATTGTCATGGCTATCCAACTTTAAATGCTATTTCAAGCTAACATAGAACTTAAGATAAAAACACTTGCCAAAAGCCATTTATTTTGAAAATTCCCCGATTGGTTTCTCTCGAAAGTTGTTAAAATAGTTTGTTTGCAAGAGGAATTGACCATGTTGTCGGCACGTTTTTTGACAGGAAATTTGTGCGATTTACCATTTGTTATGACAGAACCTACAGAGTGTTAGTAGATTGACGCAAAATGTATGATAATTTTTGGGTTGGTTCCAATAAATAGGGCAGGCAATCCTTTTTTGAATTCTGTCGTCTTAAGAATGGGGTACACTTTAACTTTTACACTGTTGACGCCTTCAAATTATTGATGGAGTTCTTAAACTGCTTTAATGCTTTAGCTTTGATCAGTGTACCTCCGCTTTATAGTAACTAAAAGCTGATTCAAAAATAAATGAATAAATAGTTGGCGCAATAGGTCCGGAGGGACCCTAGGCCTAGCTTCTCACAACCATTCGTTTTGTGTGAGTTTTTAATTTTTGGACCGAATGTAAGGGATCTACAATTTTATGCCGACTCCAAACGGGTAACCGAGAAGCTCTTTCAAGACAGTTATACTCTCGGATGTTTTGTCAGACTTTCGCGAGAGGTGGCGCAGTGGAAAAAACCCAAAGTTGGAATTTGGGTTTTTGCGGGATTCGAACCTCGACCCCTCGCTTAGTAGTCCAACACACTAACCACTAAGCCACTGCGCCTACTTAAAGCTGATTTATTGAATGCAAATAGCGCAGGCACTTATCTGGATTGAAAGATAATTGAGATTTTTATATGAAAAATCTGGCAGCACTGGGTTGTCTCTCTCTGGAGAGAGACACTTATAAAGTATAATATTTCAGTAGTTAGGTTGATAGATCTGAAACTTAATAAATAGTTGCATATTGCAGTCGCCTGGAAATATGCCTCCAGTCGGTTTTTTTAGTCAGTCTCAGATATTATAAAAGACCATATCGGAAGATCAGCTCTCCCGTGAACGAGTTTAAAATGGGATTGTGCTTGCTAATAATACAAATTTCCCGTCAACACAGAGCTCGATACTAACAATCGTAAAATTTTACGAACTCACAATGGCGAAATTTTCCATATAAAATTAGCCATTGTGACCCACAAAATAAAAAGTGTGAAGGTTAAAAACGATTATTAGAAAGACCCGGAGTATTTTCGAATTGCGAACGAATTTCCTAGATTTATACAATTTTTTTTTTTTTAAATAAATGGCTTTTTACTGCACTCCGCTTTTCATGGATTGATTTTTTTTTTTTTTTGTATATTCCTATACTAAATTCTAATTTTATTTCTATTTTCAATTTACAGAAAAAGGCGGAGGCTCCGGCTGCAGCTCCAGCACCAGCTCCGGCAGCTGCTCCCGCGCCAGCTCCAGCGGCAGCAGCACCTGCAGCGGCACCAGCTGCGGCACCTGCGGCTGCTCCTGCAGCAGCACCAGCAGCAGGAGCACCAGCTGCTGCAGCTGCCAAGGCAGGCGCAGCGCCAGCGGCAGGTGCAGCGCCAGCAGCAGCAGCCAAAAATGGAGCTCCAGCTGCTAAGCCAAAAGATCCAAATGACCCGAAAGTGAAAGCGGAGGAGGTATATCCAACGAATCCTCTGAATGTATTCGTGTTCTCCTCGTGTTAGTCCTCCTGTGGTCGTCGGATCCAAACATGTGTCGAATGACTTTATAAACTCTTACTCATATGACAATCATTTAATAACCTTCAACAGGCAAAGAAGGCTAAGCAAGCCGAAATCGAGCGCAAGCGTGCTGAGGTCCGCAAGCGTATGGAGGAAGCCTCCAAGGCTAAGAAGGCCAAGAAGGGTTTCATGACACCCGAAAGGAAGAAGAAACTCAGGGTATGCAACCAAAATAAGTCCCATTCGTAAGGTCGTTTACTTAATTAAAATAATCTTAAACAGTTGTTGCTCCGTAAAAAAGCCGCTGAGGAATTGAAGAAAGAACAGGAACGTAAAGCTGCTGAACGTAGGCGCATCATTGAGGAGAGGTGCGGCAGTCCCAGAAACCTTAGCGACGCCAGTGAAGGTAAATTCAAAGAAAATATTTCATTCTCCAAATCTATCATTTGCATACATATTTACATAAAAAAAAAAATATATCAACACAATAACTTTTAGTTCGTAAATTAAGGTCATACTAGAGGGTATAACTGTCATCATTTTGACAGTAATACGACATTTTTGCTCCTTAAATCATTTTCTTTACAAAAACTATAAAACACAATATCTTCAGCAACAATTAAGTCACTTTTACAACAACACCATGAAAGGATTTGCAAATTGGAGGACCAGAAATATGATCTTGAATATGTTGTTAAACGAAAGGATGTTGAGGTACACACACATTGAAAACTACAAAAAACCGGCCTTAAAAAGCTTGCACTTGACTCTGTTTTCTCTCACTTCGCTACTATCGGCTGCGGTTACACTGTTTTTCATGAAACATACATTTTTTTTCTTTAAATCACAATTGCACTTGGCAACAATAACAACGCGTCGATTCGCTGCGCTTATTGTCAGTGATTGCCGTATTTGTGGTTAAATACGAAATGAAAAACAGTGTAAACCAGCAATGAATAAGAGGCAACACAACACAAAACAAAAAAAAAAAAAGCAAAACCGGCTTAACACACTGAATCTACAGAACTTTATCACTTCTTTTTTTTTTTGTAATAAAACGACTTTTTTCCTTTAATATTATTAATTTTCAAGTGATTTCGAGCGATATGTACTACACAAAAAAAAAAAAAAAAAAAAAAATAGAAATACTCACCATCAACAAAAGTTTAAAAATAATAATAATAATACAAAATTTGTTGCTTCACACCCGATCGAAGAAATAAATGAAATGGAATTTTGTTTTTTGTACATAATTTGATTTTTGACCACTTGCGTTATTTTGCAAGCATTTCACTTATTTGCCGATCGAAATAAAATACTACAATAATTCAATTAACAACTACAAGCATAATATTGTGAAACGTCTTTCTCTCTTTCAACAAAAACAAACATATACCTGGCAAATTAATCATATTTGCAAATAATTATATTTATTTTTATAACTATATCAGCGGCTTCAGTGGATGTCCATAAAATTATACACACACGCACAGACAAACAAAAATTATTTATTCATATTTTATTGATTTATTTATTTTTGTTGAATCACCATGTACCAAAACTTGGCTTTTTGCAAGAATTGTTGTTTAAAACTCCTTTTTTTTTTATTGCGGGTAATGGTTAATGTTTTTTTTCTAGGAATCATACATTTTTTTACATAAGACATAAAAACTCATCCAAGACATACAAAAAAAAAAAAAAAAAAACAAAAAAACATTTTTATTTATGTACCTATACAAACAATATTTTTAGACATCGTTAGGAAAATCGCAAAAGAATATCACGATAGAATATATAAATTGGAAGACCAAAAATACAATCTTGAGTATGAGGTTGCTAAAAAGGATTTCGAGGCAAGATTTTTTACGCATAATGCAATTTTTTGTTGTAGTTTTTTTTTTCTTTTTCTTTTTCTTTGATTATCTCGTTTAATTCAGTAAACACAGACAGTGTTATTAATACTTATGACAGAGGACGAGATATAATTGTTGTTCGTTATTTTGTTGCAAACAAGAAAATAAATTTGTAGAAGCAAACGCTGCTGCCGCTGCCAATAAAAATAAGAAATTCTAAGAAAGTTTTTATTTACGTAGATTTTTGGGCAGTTTTTATTTTTATCTAAAAAAAACGTAATAGATGTTTTAACGCTGATTTTTTGTAAAACACTAAATACGTTTTTGTGACTTTTTATTTTTAAATGTTTTTTTTCTTGTATGAGGTGGCCTCTGGCTGTACTAATGAGCGTGTTCTTTTAAAATGTTCGGTGTTTTTGGCTCAGTTTATTCTTTGGAGCGAAACAAGAAGTGATAAAAACTTGTTGGGACCTACTGATTTGGATATAGATCTATTCAGATTTACTCCAATGGAAACGTTTTGTAAAAGATAGAAGCGACAAATTAATTGCCATCAACCTACAGCGCTGTGCTAATAACAAATTTTAGTCCTGACTTTAAATTTTCGGAAGCTTCGGAAGGACAAGGAACCTAATTCAACATTTGGTGTTGTTTTTGTCGTACAACTAAAATAGTTTTGGATTTTTTAACTAAACGCTAAACATGTTTAGTGAGCGGTCGCGATTTCGCATTCATAATTGGCCTTTCTTTATAGTAATCACTTTTAACCTTCCAATCAAACGTTTTGTAGGTCACAATAGGTAGTTTTATATATGGAAAATTTCATTAAAATTGACTATTAGTATCGCACAATATTACAATTGACCGCCACAACTTTTAAAAAATTCTCACTACCAGTGGAAACTGCTATATTGTTTTTTTTAAACAAATATGTTTAGAAATTATAGCTATCTATTTATTGTGAACTCTGATACTGAATATCGTTGTGCGAAAGAGGCAGAGTGATCCTCCATTGGGCCTTACCATTAATATAATGGTACATTTCAAACATTTAGCTCAAATATTTTAATTTTTATATTTTTAATTTACCTACAATAGATATATAATTTTGTATGGACGTTTTGTTCGTAAAATTGAACATGAACCCTGGAACTGATTATGAGTAAAGCTTACAAACACAAAACTGTCAGTGAATGGACAAAACCTTTTTAAATCACAACTAATCCGCTGAATTAAAATTTTGTACAACCAATTGGTCGACCAACGATCGCTGTTCTCTCTTTAGTACTGTTTTGCAAAAAAAAAACCTACAAAGGAATTATTTCTCTCCAAACAATTGAAAACAGGTTCTTGACCTCCAAAGAATATTGGTAAAACCGCCACCTCAAAGACAAAGAACTACATAATAAAAAGGAACAAAATAACAAAGCAATCTTAAATTGACTAAAAATGAATAAGAAACATTTTTAATAAAACAACATTTTAATAAGTAGTAAACTAAATAAGAGCCGCTTACAATACTCAACATTTTTTCTATAACACACAAAACAAATAAAACGTAAAGGCAAAGTTTTTATTTTTTACAAACTTTTTGATTTTTGAAGCTTTTACTACTGACATTCTTACAAAAAAAAATCATCCATATAACAGTCACACGGTCATACCTATTAGGGAAACATTAACATAACTTTCACGAACTATTTTATTAAATATATCATATTATCACAAAAGCAAAACAAAACAATATTCAAAAAAAAAAAAAAAAAAAAACAGAAAAAACACAAATAATAAATAAATTAAAAATAGCATATATATATAAATCAAAATAAACAAAAAAAAAAACTCGATAATTTAGCCGAACTTCAGACAGTATGTAAACAGTATTGGCAACGCGTTTATACTTTGGAGGGTGACAAATTTGATTTAGAGCGTATCCAAAAAATGAAGGCGTTCGAGGTAAAGTCTTCTTCTCTACCTATAAATACATATATATGCATTCTTTTTTATATATATCTATACCAGCTATATATATATACAAACTATATATACATAGAAAAAGTCTAAAACAGATTTTTGTACGTTTTATTTTTTATTTTACTTTTTGATGTTTCAAACTTCTGAAACAATGAATATCTACTGGGATTATAAAAACAAAATAACGGTCATGAATTGAAATATAATTAACTCTATTATAACTTTCGTTTTGTACACTATGTAATTTTATAATAATATTTTGTTCTTATATACTGATTTTTTTTTTATTTTTGTATTTTGAGATTTCAATCTACTTTTTTGATCTGATTCTTAGTTTAGTTGATTTCTGTTATAAATATATATAAATATTTTTTTTCTTTGCAAACTGACCCAAATTATTAAAAGAAACCATCATCTTTCTTCTACCAAATATGATATATAAAAAAAGAACAAAAAACTATAAAAAAAAAAAAAATGCCCCAATTGAAATAGACGCTTAGTTGTTATGAACAAAATAGTAAAATCGAAAAAAATAAATTACACCCACTTATGTATGAATGATTTAATGTTTTGCAACTTACACAGAGAACACATAACATTTTGAAGAAATTTATTCAAAAGCCAATATTGGTATACAAATTATCAATAACAAAAAAAAAACTGATCTTTGAGAGAATTTAATACATATAATCATAAAACAAAAACCAAATTTTTCCAGGCGAATTACAAGAGATATGTGAAGAGTATTACGACCGTATGTATATTTGTGAAGGTCAGAAATGGGATCTGGAATACGAAGTCAGGAAAAAAGACTGGGAGGTACTGCCAACTTAAAAAAAAAAAAAAAAAAAATATAATATGTACACACATACACACAAATTTACAAAAAAAAAAGAACAAAAGTGCATAGGATTTTTATGTACACGATACATAAATCAAATTTATTTTTTTGAACATTCATATAAACATTATGTGTAAAATCATTATTGATTAAACATCATCCCTTTCCTGTTACATGTTATTCAGAACACATAACTGTCGTATGTGTCACAAGTGTCAAATTTAGTGTTTTTTTGCATAGTCCTATGCACGTTCATATCCCTTGACATTTTTTTTTAATTTTTTTTCTTTGGCAAATTATTCGTTTTTTGTCATTTAACGTTTTTGAAATGGAGCATTTTTTGTGAAGTTTCCCGAAATACATACTTACGCGTCAATTGCAGAGTTAGGCGTTTTTGTTTTTGGAAATGGTGTTTGACTGAGCTCTGTAAGCATGAAGGTGTTTTAAAGACCGAGATTATTATATTTATGTTCGCCAGCGGTTTAATAAAGTGTAAGGTAATTTTTTTTTGTCTGTTGAAATTCGACAGATTAATGAACGCAGCCGCTTTTTTTTACTGAGAATAGAATCAGTAAAAATGTCAAAAAGAGAAAAAAACAAAATTGTTGCGTCCATTTTATAGTTTTCACACTTTGTTCGCTACCTTCTGTTATTTTAAACTGAATATCCCATTTGACAGTTCAAGTTTAGAAATATTTATAAAATTTTTAATGGACTTGAATTAAGATTTCATAGTTGAATTTGGTGAAGATCTTATTCAGCTCCCAAGTGACAGATTGATGGTCACTTTGTATGTGGTATTAAAACGATAACTGTCTGACTGTGAAATCGTATTTATCTGCTAAATAATTTCTACAACTTTAATTGTAAACAGTAAAATTGTAACCAATCTTTATTAGTCAATTTAATTCTTTTAAATTTCGTGCTTAGTTGGAAGCTGTCAAAAGTGGACTGTACACTTGTTTTTTTTTTTCAGTTGACTATTATGAAATTGATAGAATAAATGTTTTTGCGTCTGTACACAAATAGCTACTGAATAACAATTAGGTTTTAGTTATTATCGAGTAAGGATGTGCAGGTTTATACGACACTTTGATGTCGCTGCAGATTTCCAAATACTTTTACTTCCTCTCACCAACATTTCTCCAATTACTTCTAAATCGCCTCAATGCTGACAGAGAGCCATGTCTATACACTGATTTTAGTCTACACACCTAGAACTAGTCGTTAAAGTGTCGAAACTTTATCGTTAGTATTATTCGTATGTTTTGTGTTTTTTATTTGTTTTTTTCCTCTCTCTTTTATACATAAATTATTCAAAGTATATTTTATGAACTTGAATATTGTTTTTATGTGTTTTATTTATATAATCATTTTCTATATAAAAAAAAACAATTTTTGGAGTTTAGCACATTTTTATACACAATTTTGAAGAAAATTTTATATCGGATGTGACAAATAACCTTTCATAAATCAATCAGTTTTCCCTCGAAGCGCATATCATTACTTTTTCAAATAAAAGTAGTTTACCTCTAAAAAAAAACACAAGTTAATAAACTACACATTTTATTTAAATCAACCATTTTTTTTTCTAATGCGATTGTACGACTTGCACCATAAATGTTTCTCTGTTTTTAATCAGCATTGCATACTCTTTCATAATGCTTTGTGTTTCATATATTTCCTTTCTTGTATCTGAATTTGTTTTATAATATGCCACATTATAAATAGAAAAATAACATAGCAGCATGTAATTCAATTTAAATTGCCACTGGAATGCAAAAAAAAAAAAAAAAAACTCAGTTAGATTATGTAGACTAAAACAGCGCAGTGAAATTCGTTAGTTTGTAGAAGAGATTTTATTTTTAATTTGTTGACTTTCTTGCACTTGTATGGCACACGAACTGTCTTATTTTTTAATTTAAAGAAATTAGAATTCTTTGGAGAATTCCGGTTTTGTATCTTCAATAATAGCATTTATGCGCCATGTGCCAATGTCATTTAGTAAAAATATGCAGAAAAGTATTTACTAAAAAATTGTGTCAAATGATTGTTTTCTAACTTTTTGGCATCGATCGCGTGTGTTTTCAAATTCATTTTTCTGCATGCGATATAATACACATTTTGACAGAACTGTCAAAAGCAATTTCAATGTAAATTAGATTAGGGTCTTGCTAATCTTAAACAAAGGACGCTTGACAGTGCCCACATGCAAATAAACCAGTTCTTTATTTAATTTTCTACGGCTGTTCTAACTTCAAAGTTGACATACACAACAAAATTGATTTTCCCCTCTCCTTCCCAGTAGCGCGCAAAAACTCCAAAGAATGTTAATTTTTTTACAAATATTAATTAAACTATTTAAGTGTTCCAAACAAATAAAAAACACAAACATCAAAGTTGTGCCATTGTGCCATACTGTGCAGTACCTCAAAAATTTAGTAACTTTTTCTTTTTGTTGTCAAATAAACAAGTTTTTCCGCTATATTTGTACTTTTGTTAAAGTATTCAATTTAGAAAACCTGACAACAAGTTGTTTCCTTCTTCTTTAAGTATTTGTAGATCCCTGGTGTAGTGTCAAATATCTCTTCTGTAGTCTTATTTGCATTACAGTAGGTTTTTTTCATTCTTGAACATTGACATTAGTTAAATAAATAAATTGAAATATACGCAGTGAAAAAATAAATCAAAATTTCTACATTTGGATGTTATGCTGTTCGTGCTTATATAACCATATGTGTTTATTTAAGGACAACTACTTTTTATGTCGTAGCCTATCAATAATGAAAATTTGAAATTGTAAAAAACTGTATTTAACTAAAAACCACAAACTGTAAAATATCAGATGGTGTTTGCTTATTATTGATCATGCTTCATGCAGCTAACCTCTCTCTGACTCACACACTCTTTAATACGTGTGTTTGGTGTTTTATTCTTTTAAATTTTTAATAAACGCTTGTTTTGTGGTTGTCAACTATATAAACTTTCAAACCGCAAATATTTTCTCCCTTCATGTGAATATTTCCATTCTAATGTATTACTTCTCCTACACTCGATGAACAGATCAACGATCTCAACGCCCAGGTTAACGATCTTCGCGGCAAATTGTAAGTACACATGAACAGTTTCTTAGTGACGATTGGGAAATGTCATTAATAGGTTATAAGGATTTAGACGATTTTTAAAGATTTCAATATAATGTACCCATGTATGATAATATTATCATGGCCACGTAGCTGTACAAGAAAGTGGCTGTGTTTTCATTGCTGAAATGTGTCATATTCATTCTATGAAAAACTTAAGACTATTATTTGAAATCAACTGAGTTTAATAACACGTTTAGTAGGATAACCCATTAGATAACTCAACATATTACATCCGAATAATTATCTGACACAATTGAACGTCAAATAAGAATTTGAAAATTCTTAACTACATTTTTTGTTGCGTCGGTTGTCGTCAATTGAGCAAATAAGTCGCATCCTTATACCCACTGCTGATTAAATGTCACTTTCTCTCAACGTGAAGAAAATGTTTTCCACACGAAAAATAATTTAAAAGAGAAATTGGAAGACAGAGCGGAATATATATGTATATACTGCACGAAATTGAGCCCAAGAAATATTTTTTGTTGGTTAAATTTGCGCATTTTATCAAATGGGTAAAAAATGTACAAATTGTGCAATTATTGTTGCTCAAAGCATTTCCAAATTTTACGAATTTTACTAAAAGAAAAGAACGGGAACATACCAATTGGTGCCATAAGTAGACACACTACTGTCAACTGACATTTTACATTTTTTTAGATTCGTTTAGTTGGCATTTCCCATCAAATTTAAGGCCTGAATCACACCTGACTAATTACTTTAAATTTAACAGCGTGAAACCAGCATTGAAGAAGGTATCCAAATACGAGAACAAGTTCGCCAAATTGCAAAAGAAGGCAGCAGAATTCAACTTCCGTAACCAACTTAAGGTCGTTAAGAAGAAGGAATTCACATTGGAAGAGGAGGAGAAGGAGGTAAGAGTTGATAAAAAATAAAACAACAATTGGAAATACATTAGAGTTATGCTGTTCTTTATTGAAAAGTGATCGAGTAACATAATCAAAGTCAGCCATAATAGGATGGTGTAAAGTGAAGAAAAAAAATTCATTCAAGCGCTTGATGGCTTAAGCTGGATTACGTACATGTTATCATGATTTAGTTCTCCATTTATTTCTGGAATGAACCCTTACCTTATATCTGAGTTTCTATCAATATCTTTATGATGTATTCTGGCCACATATTTATATATTCAACACAGATAATTGAATGTCAAATTGACATTAAGAAGAAAAAACGCACGTGGTAGTGGCGGTCAAGGTGAAAGCCCATAAAAGAATGTTCGATAAAGCACGTAAATTGGGAACATAATTTTTTGTTCTTAAATCAACCATTCTGACATTACCTACTTTATTTCGATTAAATAAGGGCAAATTGTCTGTAACGTGTTCGATAGACATTTGCATCCAAAGAACCGTTATAAACTTGTCTCTAAAAAATTATACTATCATTTGGTAGAAACTGCTTTTTATAATTACGACAGCGATTAAGAACAGTACAACTCTAATCTCAAAAAGACGTACACATTCCATTATAAATCGATTACCAACTTAAATAAATTAATAAACAAAATAATGGTACTCACTAAATTTATATTAAACTTTAACAAATTTGTAGGTGCTTTGCCTAGTATGACAAGTACTATCATACGTTCTAGAATAAAACAAAATATTTCTTGCGATAATAGTTCGATAAATCTTTCTTATTTCGCCATCTATTGTAAAATATTT
The DNA here is from genome assembly GCA_946477585.1 of Cheilosia urbana. Lineage (NCBI taxonomy): Eukaryota > Metazoa > Arthropoda > Insecta > Diptera > Syrphidae > Cheilosia > Cheilosia urbana. The sequence goes on along the minus strand of OX297854.1, from coordinate 6,583,978 downwards.
CTTAATCTATTAATATCTGCTTATTCTTTGATTACTTTATTTTCTTTTTAACTTTTTAATTATTTAACATATTCAATATGAGACTAAAATGAAATAATTGCACTTAGTAAATTAGTAAAACCATTGTTTATAGATCTGCTCTGGAGAAGCAAGTTACTTTCAATAAGAATATAAAATCGCGGTGTCAAAAAATAATATTTGATTTTTTCTTGGTGCCATCATTGTGAATTCACATTTAAGATTTGGAAAATACTACACATATTTGTGTAGGGTTTTTATTTGCGGCGAACTTTTTAATTTTCTTCTCATTTGTAAAAAAAAACAACAACCAAAGATTACAACATAAAACATATTAATACTTAAATTCTCTATTTCTAAGTAACAATTGAAATTTTACTAACCAACTCTTTTTCAACTGTAGAAAGCTAAAATTAAAGAGCTAAAAGTAGGATCGGCTGCTAAAAAGTGTAAGAACTTAAATGTGCAACAATTGCAAAACTGAACTGAACTCACTGTTTACACCAAATAATGTGAACTGTTTTTTTTTTTCTTGTGAATAATGCAAAATCTTTTGATATTCCTTTGTAATTTTTGTTTAGTCATTGTAGAGTTTTTTGCGAGATTTTTCAATGCAAATCTTGTTGTCTTGTTTTTTATATCAATGTTAGAAGCATGTGTTTACTTTTGTCTTTTCTTTGTATCTTTAATTGCAATGAATTCGTTAATTGGCACATGAATAATTGATCAAATTAAATATTTATACGAATTCACTGTATGTAAAATTGTATAAATAACCTCATAGTTGTAAAATTTGTAGTCACCTTTTTTGTAAGAAAATACTTTTGTAAATTCATAAAACAAAATCTCACACGACGCTCGTTTTTATTAAAATTTTTACAGAAAAAACCCGACTGGTCCAAGGGCAAACCTGGTGATTCTAAGGCTAAGGAAGAAGTTGAGGTTGAAGCCTAAGCGCCCTCCCGCTTAATTGTAATTATAAGAATATATACAAATATATTTTTTAAAGTAATTTTCTTTCCTACACTATGTAAATTTTTTTTTTAATTCAAGAATAAATAATTTAAATCGAAAACAAAATTACACAAAATCACACACAGATACAAATATGGAAATGATATTGTTATGAAGATGTAAAAAAAATACAAGTTACATAAAAGAAAAAAGAAATGTTTTATTATTTTTATTGTTCTTTTTGTTTCTGTATAAATTTTACTGTTTATAATCTAAAATAAGTGTGTTTTTATTGAAACAAAAAAAGGTTCGAAGAGTTTGAACAACATACAACATCACGCATTTCCAACACGGAGGTGTAAAGGTATGCGAAAGTGACCAAAGTAGAGTTTTGCAGCCTATCGATACAGCGCGAAATCGTCAGAAAAATGTATGCAGTTTTTCCAACAAGTAAAAAGACATACATTCCACGGGTGAACTCAGAGAATGAGAACGCCTAGTTCGATCCCTTGTTTTACCAAGGAAAGCCAATTCTCAAATTCCACGTATAAGATAATTCGTATTCGAGCAAGTTGGTATTCTCAAAGCTGTACGATTTTTTTTTTCACATGTGCGAAAATTATATTTACCTCTCGAATGAGCTAGAAAATTCAAATTTAAGTTGGTTGATAATTATTGTTGTTTTCGAAAAAGAAAGAAAAACTTATGTGTATGTTTAATGAACATTTATGGGTTTTCGCAGTATCTACTTTGGGCGATATGAGCTCAGTATTTGTTCCAGAGACAATATGAGACGGTATGATTTGTTTATGATTTGTTCTATTCTCAATGAAGCAGTTAGGCGAAATCGAAATATACCTAACTATCCGAGAGGCCCAAGACTGCTTTGAACGAATGGCACTATTTCCCAATACATGTATGTCAATTCGAAGGGATATCATTCAATAAGTGCTTTCATTTAAATTGTTTGATTTATTTTAATTTGACTCATATTTTCTCACACACAAATCAAAAGACAAACCGTTTTTATTTTAATAACCATTTCACACTCATAATTCTGTTCTTGTATACGAAATGCGAATCCGCGTATTAAACAGACGAGTAACTTTCGAAGAGAATTTTGTTTTTCACATCGGAGATTTTGGCAGATAAACGTATGCGAGAATATTTTGATTTTTATCGCTGGGGAATAACTCCCAGTTAAGCAGAGCCAGGTACAATTCGCTGTTGTAAAATGGTATTTTTTATACAGTTTTTATACAGCTTGGTATTGACCCGTCTGACATGTGACTATACATGACACGTATTTTCGCTGGCAATCTGGTTTAAGTGAACGTAATGGGTCTATTCGCATACTTTCCTGAGCCAAACACTAAATTTAGCGGAACTCCGCCAAAAAATGTGGATATACTTCGCTACTTTGACTCTGAGCCACCACCGAATTTTCCTTATTTTTTTGACAGATTTTATTTTTCTGTGCAATTGGTTTTTGAGAAGGATTTTGAATTTTTTTTCTTGTCAAATTTTTTCATTGAAATATCAGTTGTTGCCGGTTGAAATTCTCTGAGCCATTTCGAGCCAAAAGAGGAACTACTCGTTACTGGTTATTTTGCTAATTTTTTCTTTCATTTTTGATGAGAACGTGTGTAGATTTTGTGCGATTCCGACCGATTTATATCGATTACGGCTAGAACATCCATTACACTTTAGGTTTCTGATTCTGATCTCATTCTTACGCCTTTATAAGCTTTGACTGCGAACAAACTTGTCTCTCTGAATTGTGAGTTTTGGTATATTTAAAGTCGAAACTGGAATTTGTTATTAATTAAGGCGCGTTATGCTTTAAATTAAAACACACTATAAGACTATGCTCAAGTACATACGCCATTTTGACGATGGAAATCGCTCCTCGGACTGCATTTTGATAGCACCTGTTTGTTCCCATTCCTGGACAAAGACTTCTGCTAACACAGTATGTGCGGTGTGTCCTGTCTGTTATAATTTAATGTGATTTTCCATTGGGACCAAAAATCAATCTTTTTATGGATTATTATTATGATTTCGGAGGAATAATTATCTTCATTAACTCCCTCGTCATCTGAAGACTACAAACCACCATTAATACTTCATTTGTATCTACAACAAGGAAAACATTTTTGAGGTCGATATCCATTTGCGATTTTGCCAGAAACGAATGCAATTTGAACAGCTGATATTGTTTTCAATTAACGCAATAATCCATTTATGTGGTTTTCCATTGGGACAAAAAATCAATCTTTTTTTTGATCTAAATCACTTTTCGCGTTCCATTGGGACGAAAAATCAATCTTTTTTTCGATTCGGAGCACTTTTTGCAGATCTCGATATTTTTTCAGATCTACACATACCAATATAATTTGCACAGCTGTTTCACGTCATTCTGCGAAGTTTGCTTTCGAGGCAAATGCGCAAAGTTTCGTGAAAACAGAAATAACAAAATATATAAATAGCTATGGATATTATTTCGGAGGAATTATTATCTTCATTGTCTTCCTCGTCATCTGAAGACTACAAATCACCAATAATACTTCATTTGTATCTACAACAGGCGAAACATTTTTCAAGTCGATATCCATTTGTGATTTAGCCAAAAACGAATGCCATTTGAACAGCTGATATTGTTGTCAATTAACGCACTAATCCATTTACAAAAGCAGATCAATCTCGTTGCGCGTTCCATGAGCACAGTAAAATCTGAGATCTGAAAAAGATTTCTGGTGGTCCCAATGGAAAACCACATTACAAAAGCGATCAATTTCGTTGCGCGTTCCATGACCACCGTAAAATCTGAGATCTGAAAAAGATTTCTGGTGGTCCCAACGGAAAACCACATAAGTCATTCACCCCCATCGAAATTCTGTACGAAATCGGAAAAACTCCATTTGAGGTTACCGTTCCGATACAACTTTCGGAAATATTCTCCGATGTCATTATAGCGCACCTTGTCGCATTGCGTGGAACAGCGTTATACTCCACTTACTTCTGACAGCTACACCCTACACTTCACATTTTTCCGAACCAAAGATAATGGAATACCAATACATTAGGACTGTTCCTTTACTTTTGTAGTAAGAATGGAAAAGACTGTCAAAATGGCAGTGGTGGGGATAAATTCTCTCACAGAGAGAGACGCTTACGAAAAAGTTAAGGAACGCTTTTGTAGTAATTAATGAAAAATGACAGATACATAAATCATATATTCAAAAAATTGTACGAAAAGTCGTTAAAATATCTGATAAACTCGAGGAATTTGTTAATTTACTAAGAAAATTAGTTCTATAATTTATTTTTAACTTTATTTTGATGAATCTGAGTATGTGGAAGAGTTTGTACTGATTGAACTACAAGCATTCGAGAAGAGGAAAAAGCGACACTGCATTAAGAATTACATGGAAGAGATTGTGCCTTGTTACAGTAAGGAAGAATTTCGACGCCAATATCGAAAAGAATCTTAAAGAGAAAATTCAATTTTATTTTGCCGCCTGTTGATACCATTTTAATAAGCAAGAAGTCAAAAAATAATCAACGCATATGCCAGATTGCCAGATGGGACAACAAATTTCAAATCAGCTGTTAGTTGTAAGGTGACTGACAGCTTTTTCACTTCTTACCTAGTGTCTCCACGAGCAATATTTCATATCTTGCAATATATCATACTATCAAAATTGCCAGTGGAGACCACAAATAGTATGATATAAAAAATTTCTTGAAATATATTGCTCAGCTCATAGAATGATATCGATAGTATGATATGAGCTGTCATTTCTGTGCAGTTTGACACTTGTATCCCTTTTTTTACGATGGCTGAGTAGCGAATGGACTGTGTATTAAGGCATCTAATGCGAGAATGCAACGACATGCTCTGCTCAGCGGCATTTGAACGAATGAAATAGTATGCTATGAAATGCCCACCCTACATTTTATTGCATACTATCGTTCTTTCTTTCTATCAAATTTGACAGATATCAAGCTATGAAATATTGCTCGTGGAGACACTAGGTTACACCAAGAAATTTGTTGAGTAAAAATTCGCAAGATTCTCGGTGGAGGGGTAATATCTTGCTCTCTCGATGACGCTCTCTTTTACGAATTTTTTGAGTTAAGGAACGGCATTGAGTAAAAATTCGTAAGAATTAGTAAAAATTCGTAAGATTTAAAAGTAAAGGAACAGACCTTTTTTAATTCCATTATCTTTGTCTCCGACGACGAATAGCTGCGGAATATTTTAAATTTGAAATGAACGCGTTTATATGCTTCATTTATTTTGTTCCGAAACGGATAATTTGAACGCGTTATGATTGACAAATGTACAAGTTGGGCTGCGATATCTGGTGGCAAAGAAAAGAACCCTATCAGACATACAGGAATCTGTCATCGGTAAGCGATACGTGTATTTTTGTAAAGGTGATTTATTTATTTTATAAATGACAAACTTTTTTAATTGATATAATTATGACTGATCTGTCAAACTTGCATGTATAGTAGGGTTCAAATTATAGCCGCTAGGGTATATACCCTCCATTTCTCACTCGGATATTTCTTCGAGCGGATACCTCGATAGGAGTAATTGTGTTGAAACGGTTGACTTATCTGTTCCAGTCTTCTTCGGTTTTATTCAAAAGTTTAATAGCAGTCGAATTGCGTCATCTGTGAATAAGCAATACGTAAGGGAATTTGTTTCGCATGTAAAATCAACTTCATTCAGTAAACGTATGGCTCAATCAAGGAAGTGGCGTTATCATTCACCCCTATCGAGGTATCCGTTCGGATAAAATTCCGAACTGAAAGTGAAATCCGATCGGAGCTCAAATTGCGTTCGAAGTATCCGTTTCGGAATAAAATAAATGAAGCATGCAAAAGCGTTTATTTCACATGAAAATATTCCGCAGCAATTCGTTGTCCGAGAGCTTCGGAAAAAATTGCCTTGTGGCTGTCAAAAATAAGTGGTATAACGGACGGATACTAAGTACTAAGAAGTCGAAATCTATTTTTCTGTTTCGTTGACTGGTTGAATGTGAGATCAACGACCGAGTGGAAACCAAGAAAACAAACAAAGCATTCATGCAGTATTAAAGACTACATTGTATATTTTATTCTACGAGATTGTATGTGTAATAATAAATAAATATGCTACATTCCTTGAATAATATTATACGTGTGTTGCACTAGGACTAAAATATCATCAAAATGTTAAAACTAAACTAAGCTCATTGCACCAAATGGTTCTCAAAAAGTCTGAGCATTACGACAGATACCGCATCCCAAGGCGAACTCCTCACCTGTTGGTGGATGGATTACATGCAAAGGGCATTCATCGCCCAACAATTGTTTAGCCTTGGGTCCAGCTGGACATTGCGGTAGCTTATTCTTTGGTATGTTTGTCAATCGCTGGAAATCATCGTGACATGTGTCACAAAAGTGAGTCGTTCCGAAGCAGAAAAATACCGCAACCGAACAACAGTAGCGACATTTGTACTCCAGAAAGTCGGTGCCATGTTTTGGGCACATTTGTGCTCGAGCCACATCAGAACACGCACCGCAAACTAGTTCCTCAGGGTCAAAAACATCGCCCACTTCAGCATCGCAACGGGCTTCGCCACCGTAGTAAGCCTGCAACGGGAGTACATCTTTTAGATTTGGCCATTTATAGGCAAGTTTAGGGGCATACCTTTTGACACTTAAAACAGACGTAGTAGGCATAGCGGTCCATTGCGATATTGGTGAGGTCCTTTTCCTCGGCTGTCTTGACAATGCCTTCGTACTTAATTCTGAAATGAAGATGTTGGGCGAATGATGGTGGGATGGTACACAGTGGACACCTACCTCATTAATGCCTTGCGCTTCACGTCTTCTTTTAGGGCGTTTATCGGTTCCAGGGTTTCTTCAAGTAAATCGTGTTGAATATCAGCCTAACAGAGGAAACACTGTCTTTGAATGTTAACCAAACATATTCAGCATTTTACCTTGCAAATGGGACACAAAGAGAATCCAAACGTTATCCTCGGTCCGATCCATCGAGTCTCCAGAACCGTCTTGCAACAATGATAATGGAAAACATGTCCGCATTCCAACTGTAGGACAATATAATTAAAAAAAAACTTCACTGAAGACTACATTCCTGATTCTTACATGGATAGCTGGATAACATGAAAGGTAACTGAAGCAGATAACACACACGTCATCGGCATCCTGCGTGAGTTTGGGCCTCTTAAGTTCTTCTGCCAATTCGTTTTCCTTCGAGCTGCACACCTGCTGCAGACAGGGTAAACATTTCTTCTCGTTGGCCACCCCGCCACATACATGTCCACAGGGCTTCGTCTTCAAGCATGAATTCGCGTTGTACTCCTGGCACTGAACCTCAGAGCAGACGTTGCCAATCTCTAAGAGACCAGAATTTCCAATAGCACCGCAGAACCTACACTGGCCGACAGCCTGTTGGGGGCCCGATATGATTGTATGGCTGCCATCGCGGAACTCAACCATTCCCTTGAGAGTCTTTGAATCGGCCAGAGCGAGTAGCCAGAAAAGTTTCGTTCGACCACAGCTCTCGTGCAACTCTACACGAATGGCTTCTTCTTCCTCTTTGCAGACAGTTCTCTTATGGTTGCGAGTCTTTCGATTCAAATGCAAAAATCTATCGCAATCGCCGCATAGAGATCCACAAGTTTCGCATTGAATTATGGCGGCCGTTTCGCCGTCATCGTGGTTAGTACACATCGGCCGGCTGTCGGAGACCTTAGACCACTGGCCAGAGGAGAGTTTCTCCACATGCTCCTTGTCAAGGACACAAAGGCTTGCTAATGCCAGCCAGAGTGTAGCAGTTTTGATGCAGTTCTCAGGACTGCGAAAGATTTCCTCCAACCGAGTCAAATTTAGAACGGATTCAGCAATGGCGGCTTTCGTTACCCGCGACCATTTGTCAGACAGTTTGCCCTAAAAGGAAGAAGAAATTATCTGAAGATGAAATAGGTATATACTCGAGATACTTACACTTGCCATGTCCTTAATCAAGTTGATAATGCTCTCCGCCTGCTTGGTAGATATCACACCAGACTTAAGGAACCACCGCTGATTGATGTTCTTCGTCACACCCTTTGGCTTCCTCTTCAGGGTAGCCATTTCCGGAAATTCTGATGGATTTCCATTTATATTCTTCGTGTTTGTGCCGAATGGCGACATGCAATTATCGTACGAGTCGATTTCCTCCATCTCAGCCTTTGGTTTAGCCACTGAAGTTCTCAACTGATGAACGGACAGATCCAGCGAGTTACAAAGCCTAACAAATGACGGCTTCTTTTCGATGTGACCCTTCGACGTCATGCTGGTGGTCTTCACTTTAACTTGCAGCTGTAGCGACTTTGCGATTACCGCAAGGAAAATGTCTAAAATTCCCAGACGATTCATATCGAAGTCCTCGGGACTCTGATGAACGATGTTGAAGTCGAAAGGTGGCATCTTCTGGATGCACAGCAAGTCGGCAAAAACTTCGGGACTAATCTCCGGCAGAATTCTACGCAACAACGCAGTGACTTGTCGCTGAACTCGATCGCTTCCAGTGTGCAGAAGACTCAGGAGATCCTTAAGCAGACCATGTTGGTGGGACAGATAAGATCGACCAACAGCACTTCCCGACAATGCCAGAACCATACTCAACATTTCGAAGCAATATGTATCAGGAGCACGAAAGCGCTCCCGTTCGCTGCTGCTCGACTCGCTCTTGTGATCAACGGACGATGTGTGGGCGTCCTTGTACACAGTATTATTGGCCACATTTGCAATTTCCCACTCCTCTTTGGCTCGTTGTGCCTCCTTCTTGATTGCATGGACAATATGAACGATAACCTGCTTTTGCAGGTGACTCAATTTGCTTCGACTAAACAGAATTCCAACCATGTGCTCGCGAAGATCCAGCGAATCGGCTAGTAACGAATTGACACTGCTTGACTCCAATGTGGAGTGCTTGCGATTACTGTCGCCGGTTGCAATAAGTTTTCCAAACACCTGCGCCGTAATCAAACGGAAAACTCTCAACGTCTCAGCTTCGCAGATTTGCTGCTGAATGCGAGTGGCGTTCGTAAGTTTTAGGTTGGCCTTTGCTGCTCCATGCGTTAGTTCGTCGAGATTATTAGGCAGACCGAGTAGCTTGATCTGCCGCACTCGTAGCGTGTTCTCAGGACCACGAAACTCCAAACGGAAGTGGGTGAATGAATCGTCTGGTATCCTGACCGATGACCATGCACACGCCTTCGTATCGATGTCAATGGATTTGATCAACGTGGTATCACCCAGAGACTGCCCAGCAAAGAATACCACGTTCAAGACTTTGTTCTAATTGATGAATGCACGTTTTACTTCTTAAAACTGAATGGAGTAAATTAATCTACTCACCTGAATGTCCCGACTGTTATCGATGTGGACCAAGATCGTTTTGCACGTGTAGTTTAGTTTGTTCATTGATACTTCGATGATCTTGCATTTGTTACGGTCCTCCTCGTCACTTTCCCAAAAAGTCTCTGTCGAGTTGTCAGTAAGTGATTCAGCCATTGCTTGTCGCGAAGACACAGTTATCTGCAAAAGTAATAGGGGAAGATAATGGGTTTCTTCCCGACCGTTGGCTCATTCACCCCATTGAATGCGTTCGGGCGAAAACAACTATTTCCCATACATACCTCAAACATTCCATTCAAATCGGTGTAGTTCAATGACTTCGCACCCGATCCTCGGACAAAGTTATGATCGCCCATTGCGTCGTGAATATTTGACTCTCCCATTGTCATCGTGGACAACATCATTGCCTCGTTTTGTTCGTCCGATTTTGAGAGAATCTTGGAAATATTTCCAAATACATGCGAGCTATGCAAAAACTGATGATCAGTTTGGCGAAATTTGATCCCAAAGCTTTGAATGGCGATTCTCTGTAGTGGAGATCCTGCGGGCAGATAAAGCGTCAAATCGGCCACAGATTGAAGGAACACATGCAAACTCTGCGTGATAATATGGCAGAAGCTACCACTTATTTGGGTAAATGACACTGGATGCTCTAGAGAAAATTCCTAAAAGAAAAAACAAACCAATAAGATCGTCGGCACAGTGATCTTCATGTTGACTTACGCCATCTTCAAATTTCGCGATCTCAATCGACTCCATTGTTGGACTAAGTGATGCCACAAACCACCACATGAGATCGTGCAAGCAGACACTCTGCGTCACCGAACGAATGAGCCAATTCAAAGCCTGCAGCGAATAGATTCTGCAAGTAGCTATTCGCAAGCTCCTCTTCATGGCATAGCGAAGTTTCTCCAGATCGTGCTTCTGGGTAATGAATGATATTGCTGGACGGTTTATCAGTCCGTTTATATTGGCGTCAACCATTTCCATGACATTGGCATGCTCTGGGACTGGAGGCTCATCATAACTTCCGAAGAAGTATTCCTTACACCCAGAGGTTTCAAGCTGTGGGTCATTGCCTTGAAAGCTGTTGGCGTTGTTCAACTTGTTTTGAGCAACCTGCTCCCCTGTTGGCTCCACATTAGTACGTTCACTGGGTGCAGATGAGTTGAGGGCAGCGATGGATGTGTTCAGTAGATTTTCCGGCACTAACTTACGGAGATTCTCCGACGGATAGCATATGAGAAGGGAGCCCTCTAAAAAGGTGATCTTTAGAAGAGAACATACGGCCTACAAATAGATACATACCTCCTTGATTTGTTGAGTTATTTCTTCGACGGAAAACCACTTTCGGTTGTTGACTCTCATCCACGATGTTATTGACCACCGTCCGGATATTGAAGGACTGTTGATTGGACCAGCCCTGACCCATCGAGAAGCTTCTGTGAAATTTGGACAGCGTCCCACTGCCATGGGCTGTCCCAGACGCAGTCATTGCATCATAGTTATTTGGATCACACGATTCAAAGGAAATTTCCGAAAGGGGCTGCAAAAGTAGCCTTAAATGAAACATGACCTTAAAAATCAGAGTTTACGAACACACCCTCTCGTAACAATTTTCCGCTGAGTTAGCTCCAAATATCTCGTAGGGCAGATCATCACCAATGGTGGTGCCAAGGGATTCCAAACAAGCGAATGTCTCCGGGGCCATCCACATGAACTCAGGCGATATACAGCCGGTGAAACTTTTGCGGTTCGGAGTGGATTCTAGAATGTTCAGAAAATAATTGCGGATTCTTATTTCAAGAGGGGACTGATCTTACGTCCAAACAATTTGCTAGTTATCCTTAAGCCGACGCGACTATGCCGGTTGAAATTGAAATTCGGAGTAGAGTCGCCCCGACTTGTGCTGGGTTTCAGATTCAAGTCCGAAAAGTTGTTCAACTGATGCTCCGCCACAACTGGCATTTGTTGTGGTGATCGCTTTGCAGTCGCTGACGGAAGGTTTGTATTATTAGTAGACAATTCCAACAGGAATATGGCATTCTCCTTCATGGTGGTGTATATCTCAGAGTTAGCCAGCAGAGTTGTCGTTTTTACTCCGAAAATATTCATCTCCGGCAGATGCACTGCGTTTGGCGAGTGGTTGATGTTGTTTATGTTTTTATTTGATGATACATATCTGGAATGACCGAATGTTGACCTTGAGATTCATAGGGAAATTCTAATGAAACTTACTTTTCGCGACATGTTTCACACATTAGGAACCAACTAGACGCTCCCTTTCCACCTTCTCCACAATTCCCAGCCCATCCTTCACAGAATATGCCCACCGAATTATAGCCCTTCCCCTCGGCCGATTTACCACATCCAGGATGGACGGTACGCATGTGGTAGGTAACTGGAATCGGGAGGAAAATCTCACAGATTTCGCACCAATAGCCGTCATCTGAAAGAATCGCGTAAGTCTCACATTTTACAAATCACATCGATTACTACCTTTCTTCTTCTTCTTCGACTTTTTATCTTCCTTTTCAGTCACTTCTACTTTATCCTTAGCACTAAGCGGATCCCTAGTTGGAGACGAGCTATAGAAATACAAAATTAAAGCTACATTTGGTGCCGTTCAGGCGATTGCACATTCTCACCTCTTTTGTCGCTCTAAGGTGTTCGATTGGACAATCTGAATGCAATTACGACAAACCTGTTCCCACAGATAGACGAGGCATCTCAAGGCCGGCGGAAGCACTGTCACAATCTCGGGCAAGGAATGCAGTTTACCCTTGGACTCTGAATTATCATTCGTCTGAAAGAGGGCAGTTATTTTAAGGCGCCAAGCACCAACCGGGGAAAACATACCTCCGCCATATTCTTCCTGTATTTCCGGTTATTTAAGCACGAATTGCCACACTTGGTTAGTGCCTCCAGAGTTGAAGGCCTGATGTTTAAATAATTACCCGCATTGGCAACTTCTACCGAATGGCGCTGCTGTGCCTTTTGTTCACGCGATAGAGTCATTTTGTTCTCTCCCGCTTCGCGTCGAGTTATAACAGTGGCGCCCTCTTTAGGTAGCGATGGATGGAATTTCAAAAACGACGCGCATGCCATGGCATCATGTACGATACCCTCATGCCACAGGAATGCTGCGAATACAGCGCGAAGGCTCTCTGCCAAAGACGGCGGCATTGCCCTTTTCAATGGACACGTGTTCACCGCACCACGGTCTTTCGTCTTTAGCTCTGCGAAAGTTTCTTGCCCAGTTACGGGTGGCCATAATGGTGTGCTAGGAGTATCCGTGCTGGCAGTGGACAGTTTCGCTGAGAACAGGTTGTCATCGGCAGCGTTGTTGAGCAGACCCATTTGTTCGGCGATGTTGATGTCCAAATTCGGAAGGTTAGAGTTTGATCTCAAGTCATGGAGTTCCTCTGAAAGGGGGATAGTATAAGTAAATTCACCAAGTAAATCGAGCAATTTTTTCTACTTTTCTGTCCCCGTCGTGGAACATGTTTTGGAGTGGGCAGGACATTGCTACCCATAGCCGAAATGTCCTCGCCGTTGGGGTTTACGGCATCTCCAGAGGTGACTTTTCCATTTGGCTGTTCCTCCTAAGTGGTTTCTTAGTAAAGCTTCAATGACAAAATACAAATTGATTGCTTACCGCAAACGCTGACGAGGGAGATGCGGATTTGTCCGGAAATTCTAGGTTATCCGATGACTCAGCAGATTTGCAGACATTTCTTGAAGCGCCATCGAAAGCTTAAAAGGGCAAGATGAACATGCTAAACGATCTTGCGAAGTGAGCTTGTTTTAAACTTACGTTTAGGTATCTGCATTGGACTTGAGCTGCGACTTGACTGACCGACTGCACTGCCGTTTCCATTGCCCTTAGGTTCCTGGACACCAATAGCGCGAATGAGATCTCTAGTGGATATTGGCGCAATGTCTCCGCATTCACTAAGAAGATGAAGAGCATATTTAGAGAAAACAATTAGTAAACCAAACGATTTGATTTCGGATCGACTTTTAGAATATACCCGTCGATCAATTATATATGTGAGCAGTGCACGATCGTAGCCATTACAGAAGCAAGATATCCTGAACAGAAATCTACTTCAGCCTACATATTTCGAATTTAAAACCTCAGAAGCGCTATCTGTCTTTCGAAAGAGCGAGTTTCTTACGATTTTGTACGCATCGTTTGTTTGGTGTGATAATCTGATACGCAATCTGTTTCTGGCATAAGTGTACTCTTTCCTTATTTCCATGCGGTATTTTTTGGAGAATTAACCGATGTTACGTAGCGCGGTTCTCGGTAATTAAGATTCATTTTTGGAAAAAAAAACCTTCATTACTTTAATCGATAGAAATGGATGTCCATGTCTATCCGTTTTCGTTCAAATATTCCCCTCGCAACAAGCCACAACACTCGCAATAGCCGCTGACTTGTCAATGGAACAAGATTGACGGCTATATCTCAATTAAACGAAATGTGGTTTCTAATCGCAGCACGCAGCCTGACACTGACAAACAAACGAAGTAGCCTCTGTAAATATTTGCCTAGATAAAATGGTATAGAGAAGCGAACCAGCTAATCACTTCGGACTTTAATAAATGTCATTTGTCATTGAGCTGGTACCACCCGAACCCTCGGTGCGATTAGATAAGACATTTTTTGTTCTTCGAGTCCTAGAGGTGTGGCTTGAAATGTTTGACTGCGGGATATGCAGTTAAAATAGAATAGAAGTCGTAAACGCGGGTGGCACAAATACTTCAGTCAGCGTTATTTAAACAAAGATAAGTCCCAGTGGCAAATGAATAGTAAAACATTAAAATGTGATAAAGTCGCCAGAGTTTCTTAACCCTATAAATGATTTCTTAAAATCGATGCTCACCTCTTTTTACGCGGCGAGTCCTTCCCATCGATGGGATCAGCCTTGAACCACCACTTTTGTAGGGCCTGCAACTTAATAGCCCCGCCACCTACCACCCCGGCTATTGCCGATCCAATATTAGACGGACTTGACGAATGCGAAGTGGCCATTGATTCTTCTTGTTGATTGTGTGAATCACTGGAGGACGTTGACACCTGGGTTTCAAAGGCTTTATTAACTGGATCACTATCAGTTGCCATGTCGTCGGAACGCTCCGACGCGCTGCTCATGAATGAAAGTGCAAAGGGGTTTGTCGAAGATAAAATGTTATCAACAACCGATGATTTTGGCGGAGTGAACTGAAATCAAAGAATAGAGGTTTCATAAGCTGGTGTCCAACTCTTGACTCGCAGTACTCACCCTAGATTGTGAGAAATCAAACGCCTTAGTGCTGTGAGAAGCCGACTTTGGCTTTGAAGGGGTGTCTGGCGGTATGGCCAGTGGAGAGCCAATATTGTCAAGCAAACTAAAATCAGACATAGATCACAAATCGAGCATGAAAATAAAAAATCCACTCACTTCTTATGTTTTGGCTTTGAGCTCGGCTTCGGAGTGGAACTTGTGGCTGTGGTAGTACTCTCTGTTACCGGATACAATAGCGTTTTACCCAAATGCTGATTGTACTGAAGACACCAAGCTTCTGTTGGATACCAACCGATATTGCAATGTTGTCGAATGGATTCAGTCGACAGTCGTAACCAGATCCCATCGTCGTTTTCAATCTAAAGAAAAACAGTTAACTACTTTTTCAAGGCAAAACAACACTGCACCCTAACTTCATCGATAAAAGAGATGACCCCATTCAACTTAATGACGCCAACTTGTTCCGACTGCAACGTGGGATGCGATCGAATTCTCAATCCAGCCGAGTTCTTTGTTATGAACTTTCGCAACTTGTTAGGTGGTTGCGGTTTTTTTAACGTATGCTTGTGAGATGGTGGTGGCAGTCCACCTTCCTTAACATCAACACGATAGACTTCCTCCAGTGGAATACCGTCAATAGCTACTGTCAGGCAGTAACTTCCCACCGAATTCGGAGTCCAATGGACGCTAAAAGTTCCGTCCTCCATGTCTTGGGCGTATAGGGTCTCGGTGATTCTCGTTTGAACAGGGCTGCAAAATCGTAGCTCTTCGAATGAGTAATTGTTGTAGGGCTTCATGAAGGTGATCGCTTTGAAGCACATTTTCTCCTTAATTGTCGGTTCATAGTTTAAGCGTGGCGGTGGTTGAATACCACCAAAAGCTGAAGTGTCCGTACATGATATGCGGCGCATTTTTATGTTTCCATTTGTTGTGCCACTGCCACTTGGAATGGCTTTGATTTCAACCTGAAAATGGATTATTTTTTTTTTTAGACAAACGCTTTCATTGCACTGAAGTTGGATATACCTTTAGTTCGGGAACGAGAACAGCATCGCCGTATTGATCCTTTATTTTCACTGTTATCTGGGTCGGCCAGCCATATCGCAAGGCCTCGTCAATGGTACTCAGCTCACATCTAAAAAAAAAGGGAAGCTTTGGGTATGGTTTCGAAATAAATCTGCAAGGGAAGAATTTACTTATTTGGATCAAGTCGCGATTCCGGTTGCAACCAAGTTGCCAAACGGGCTCCAGACGAGCCCGGCGCCCCACTGATGAAATCTTTCAAAAACTGACGTTCATTCGATTGGGATCTGAAAGAAGAAGGTTATTTGATGAATTAGAACAGGGATAGAGTTAATCAAATTAAAGAGCTTCTAATAAAAGGGCAACAACTGATCAAGCAACAGTTGACGCAATGTACTTTTAGCTTGGTTTAGTATTCAGTTTTGAGGTTAAATAAGGTAAAGTTTGCTGGACAAAAAATTCTGCAAAATGATTTCTGAAATCAAAGGGTGGTGTCGGTACTCAACCTCGGCTCTAAAAATCGGCAGTCAATGTCAATATAGTTAAAGTAAAACGTAATATAGATTCGAGAGATATTCGAATCAGACCACCATTGTCGGGTCTTTTTTCGTCTCTCAAACCTAGGCCTAGCTTCTCACAACCATTCGTTTTGTGTGAGTTTTTCAAGTTTGAAACGAATGGAAGGGATCAACAATTTTATGCCGACTCCAAACGGCCAATTGAGAAGCTATTTCAAGACAGTTATACTCTCGGATGTTTGTCAGACGTTCGCGAGATGTGGCGCAGTGGAAAAAACCCTAAGTTGGAATTTACTAAGGCATATGTATCTAAATCAAGAAACACAATCATTTGTCCATCAGTCTTAAAAATTGTCCATTGCATTTGACGTTTGTAGATTAAGTTTCAGGATTTGTTCAAGATTATTACTCAGAAAGTTTATGGTCGGTTTCTGGCACGGATTATAACTATTTAACACCTGCAAGTATACCTCGGGAACATCTGACAAACATCCGAGAGTGCAACTGCCATGGAAGAGCTCCTCATTAGCCGGTTGGACTTGCCATACAATTTTGGATCCATTCCAATCGTCCCGAAAAGAGAAAAAAAACTCACACAAAAGTTAGTTTATTTGTAAGTACCTACTGTTTTCTTTAACAAATCATTGTTATCAGTTGGATTATAGTTCCAATGATTATTCAAATACCTACCTAGATTAGAGCCATCGTTCCTACAAATTATCCAGCAAGCGCAAAGTGGAAATACCTATAAATTGTTATGTTTCAAAACAAAAGCAACAGAGCTCATTCCTCTCTATTACACAAGGGCAGCTTACACTAAAATAGGTACTGTTAATTCATACACATGCACATGCCTTCCATCACATAATTAAGCCTAAACGTCAAATTGACACAAATTGACAACTCGCTGCAACCGGAAGTTAGTGCACCGAAATATCAGGCTCGCACTGCAACAGAAATCCCAGAAAATTGACAAAAATTTAACTTGGAATTACCCCTACTCGTTGTGATAAGATCAGAACAATCAACAATGTATATTCAAATACACTCTCCCCCGAATGCGACGCCATTCTCCGTAACATCACTGATAAGCTACCTAACATACGGAATAATAAAAACAAATCGGTTACAATTCAACATCAACTTCTAAAAACACAGATGCCGATAAAAACAAAAGTGACTCATTTCATCTGAACAAATAATGAAAATGTTCATTCCACTGTCACACTACTATAAGCATCTACGCTCTACACATCTATATAGTATTATTATTAGTATATTTTGAGCCGGTCGGTCAAATTATAAAAGTACTTAGGTAGCTGCAAATTAAAATGAGTCAACCAGCTACCGCCGCTGAGTATAGAACAATCACGGACACACGGACACCAAACCAGTCCTAGAAAAACATTATCTAATAATAATGATTATATTATACTTTGGGTGTTTGATCTATGAAGCGGGCAGATTAGAAGAGGCACTTTCATCAGTCACCGCTGAGGGACCAGCAAGCAGCGGCCAGCTACTACAATACAACAGCTACCAGTCGGCAGAGTCAGAGTATTCTATTAAGTGGTTTTGTGGGTTTCCACTCGCGTTTGAGTTATTTTATGGCAGCCGAGAGCTGTTGTAAACCTGTTGCTTGAATGTGTGGAGTGATATCACCGCCATACAACATACAGTGTTACAGTCGCAGTCGCCACATCACTCTCTCATTAGAAAGAAAGAGTAACTGAAACTAACTCACCCTTTCTTATTAGAAAACGAACAAGTTAAAAAGTATTAGATCTTAATAAGGGTATTCACTTAAACGCGTAAAACCCTCATAAACTGCGTAAACTGCAGAAATTTACCACCTCGTAAATCAACTGTAAGATTTTGTATGGAAAATAGTTTACGCAGGCCTCATAATTTTCCGCGATCATTTTGACTCGGAAATCGACTGCGGAAAATTACGCAAATTTTTAAATGTCAAACTGTGATTAAAAAAATAATGAAAAACCAGTGAATAAATTAGCTTTTCCAAAATCTTTTTCCCTTTTAGTTGTTTATGGCCTGGAAATCAATAAAATTATATATAAAGCACAATTGATGGAAATATTATGTATGTGCCCTTGTTTTCGCCAAAAACTTCCAATATAAGTAACTCATTTATTGCTAATTTCTTCAAAAATTTAATTGTTTCTTTTCACTTACTTTCAGCATATCGATAATTTATTTATTTAGTTAAGTCTAAGAACAGCTGAGTTTGACGAGAGAGTGAATACCCTAAATAACTAGCATTTGCTTTGCTTTGAGCAAAAGTTGTAGCAAAGTAAAAGCCCTTAGCAATTGCTTTGAATCGATATGAATGAAATCCTACTTTTCTAAAGTAAGTTCGAAAATTCGAACATAGCATTTACTTCACTGTCACTGTACGTGTACTTGAGTTTTTGAATTTTCCTTGAGATTCTAACGACTCTTGTGGAAATTGAAATTGAAAAAAAAAGTTCAGAAATATGAATGCAATCTGAAGTTCCTATAGCACCGGGAAATATAATTTTTTTTCCCAAATAACTTGTTGATGAGTTATTTCTTCTTCAGGTGCCGGGTATTGTCATAGGCTTGTTGAAAACCCATACATGTTTGTTAAAATAATAGCCAATTAGTTAAAGAAGAACTATAATTTACCGATAGGTTTTTGAACTGTCAATAAAAGCCCAGACTTCTTATATAGCTTATAGCTTACGATTCTGTCTAAACATTTCCATCTGAAAGAAATATTAGCCAAATAGTCCTCAGTCCATACTTCGCGTGACACGAAACAATTGCTGATTTTGTTGGTTTTCCAGAATTTAACTTCCCATTTATAAACAAAACATTTAAAATTCACAATGCTTAGATTGTTTTATGTTAAAAATGTGCGTACAAAATATAAATAAAATGCCTGAGTGACTTTAATAGCAGACTTGGATTTTTGTAGCAATCGCTACGTTTTATTCATGTTAAAAGTTGTGTGTGTTATTAGCTGAAATCAGTTTCTATTCATACGAAAAGCAAATGCTTCGATTTTGACATTTCATGCTTTCCACCCCTATCGAGGTAACCGTTCGGAATGGAATTTTCTGCGATCTGTACGAAATCGGAGAGATTCCGTTCGAGATATCCGTGCCGATACTACTTTCGGAAAAATTCTCCGAGGACATATAGCGTACCTTGTCGTATTGCGTGGAACTGTGTTATACCACTTAATTTTGACAGCTACACGGCACATTTTTTCCGAAGCTCTCCGACAACTATTTGCTGCGGAATATTTGGGTTTATATGCTTCATTTATTTTGTCCGAGACGGATACTTCGAACACAATTTGAGTTCCGATCAGATTTGACTTTCGTATCGGATTTTTTTCCGAACGGATAGCTCGATTATAAATGTTATAATGTAGCAAGCCAAGTCCGCCCAGTCTAGCGGAAGTTTAAAGCTCAAATTTAATAAGTCTGACAACAGGCACCCGTCGTATGGTTAATGTGCTAGACAACTGAGCAAGGGCTCTTACGTTCCATCCCGGAAAACCACAAATTACATCTTAAGATTTTTTTTTCCACTGCCCCAAGAGATTCTCAATTAGAAGTTTAGACTCGGCATTGTAAGTCCCATTATTCCCATTCGTTCCAAAAATAAAAGCTCGGACAAAACGAATGGTTGCGAGAAGCAAGATGCACGAAACGAACCTGTTGCTCTATTTCCTTTTCAAATTACTTCGTACAGTTTCAGTTGACGTTTAGGGTGGCGCAGTCAAAAAAACTATTTCTAACTTATATTTCGTTTGTAGTACCAATCTAGCTTCTGCGTCCGGGTCAAAATCAAAGCAATACTTTTCAACTTAAAGCTACTAGAGATTATATAGAAGCAAATGAGATATGACAAATAAGGAGTATTTACATGAGAGCGAACTGCGAATAGGCGAATTGCGAACAAATCAATTTAACTGTATTTATGAATTGAAAATTGCTATTCGTTCTATAACAAAACCATTATATTTAATTAATCTAACACCCAATCTAAAAAAAACATGAATCTCAATTGATTTAAACAGCTAAATTAACAATTTAAGCAATCTGCCCGGGAATTGAAAATTCTTGCCGCGAACTGTCACACTTTATTCACAATCCACACAAAACAGTCGCGATCCACAAACCCACGAATGAAAAATTCGTTCGAACTTAACCTCTAAAAATGAAACTGATACGCGGGTATCTGCGACCAAAAAAAGTTTTCATGTGAATGAAGTGTCAGAAACTATGAATATTCGCGTGTTCGCAGTTCGCAATTCGCTCTCATCTGAATAATCCTATAAAGCTGGCGCCCAATGTGAGTTCCTTCAAATACCAACACTAAAATCCCACTAAAGTGGGAACACTTTTATCCAAACCACTAGAAAAAGAACAACCCAAAAGTACTCAATCACATAGCACCCTTCTCTCATAAATGATACCACTTTTTTGTTTTGTTTCTCTGTGTTGAGGTTGACCAAAGACCAAGTCGCATGGGCATGAACATGAGTAACGGAGAACGGAGTAGATCGCTCGCAGTCGCACGGATCGAGTTCGATTCGAGTACAATTTTCTCAGCACCGTCGAATAGTCGATCACTTCAGTTCGCATTTCGTCGCCGTTCCGTTTAGTCAAGTTTAAGTATCTGAAAATGTTCTCGGCATCTCGTTCGTTTTGAGATGTGTGTGACATGATAATCGGGCGTGTATCCAAGTGAGAGTGTATTTTCTTGTTTTTCCCTCTACCACCTATTTCGTGCATACGCATCGAGTATCTCTTTCAAAGATAGAAAACGAAAAATCTCTACAGAGGGGGGTATCTTCTGTTAAATAGGAAAAAAAAAACCTATCCAACGGGTTGTTGTGTATCTTGCGGGTGAATGTAGTTCAATTAAGTGTTTCAATTCACTTTATTCTCCTCCATCTCTGTTCTTCTGTTTAAGTGGTGTAATTAATAATTATTGATCTTTCTTTTTTGAAAAAAAAAAAAAATATAAAAATAAAAAATTTGAGTGATACCTACCTACAGTTCTTTTAGAAAAAAAAGTGGCAAAATAATCTATCGCGGAAACAAGGCCAGCAATTAAAAACGTCAAAATTATGTGCATATGATTATACAATTGGGAAAGACAACAAGGCGATCGGATAGAAGGAACACAGACATCATACCGAGAAGGCAACGAACGGCAACCAGAGATAACAATAATAACAAGGCAGCGACATAAAAAAACAGTCTTGAGCAGCCGAACACACACAATTGTTAATTAATTTAATTTGTTGTGGTTTTCGTTTTTATTGGTTGCGTGAAAAGCACGTAACCTGACGAATTCGCTTCTGTCGTTGTCGTCGTCGTCGACGGCGATCATGTATCCATCTTCCTCCTCATCCATTTATGAGGGACAATAAAAACGACTTACCCCAGCCATATGTGCACTCTGCATCCCATAATAAGAAAGTATTTAGTCTTTTTTCCAAGTAAAACACACAATATCAGCTGGCGATAGGGACTTAACCACACTCAACCACGATAAGCCCCCAGAGAAAAGAAGGAAGGCAGCAAGTGTGCGGGACAGGCCGGGGGTATCCAGCGCATATAATTACAGCGCACTTAGGTACTCCACTACATTTGCAAGTGAGTGTGAGTCACAAGCCCACAGGTTCTGCTGATCGGCTTTTTTCAACGCGAACAGTTGTAGCTACGGCCAGTTGATAGACTTGCACGGGGCAATGGGTTCTGGAGCAGTACAGCTTTTCCCCCTCGACTGAACCAAAAGATACACAAATGTGAAACCGGAAACCGTATATATATAATTTGTATTTTCATTCAACAAAAAAATTATGGCGTCGCCGTCGTCTTCATCATCATCGCCGTCGTCGTCGTCGTCGTCGTCCACGTACTATTCAACGAGCTCAACCTTGGTGATGTATTGCATTTGGACCATAGCATGGTTGTATTCTACGTCAATTGTTTCGTTTGTTTATTGTGATGCGACTACAAGTGCAACCGTTCCAGCTGCGGCTCCCATTGTTGCCACAGGTTCGTCGGTATCCCCCACGAATACACTTGCTGCTGCAACGTGGAATCGTTCAACCGCATTGGATGCATATGCTCCGTTGCTCTCCCCCAACATGACACGACGAAATGTACGATCACCCGAGAAGGCAGTGCACTACTCAGACGGAGACGGAGGCTCCTCCATAGGGCTCCGTAGTTGGAATTTAATATCAACGCCACAGGAGAGACAGGATATCTGCGAATCGAATTGTAATTGCTGGAAGAACAACATGTTCATAACTATTAACTGTGATTTTAGTGCTAATAAAAAGGTAAGCTAAAGGTTTTTTTTTCTATTTTTTTCTGTTTAGTTTTCAGCAGGAAGAACGTGGTGGATAATCTTCCCTTTATGATCATGTCACGTACTAAGGTTTCAATTATAATTGGTAAACCGAAATGCACACAGAACTTTGATGGTTGGGTCTTGTTTGGTTTTCTCTTTTTGGATTCTTTTTCGAAAGTCACGTTTTAAGACACCTTAAAGTGAAGTAGGAAACGTGATGTGTGTTGTATACGCTTGTGCGTAGCGAATATGTTTTCCATATGGCCGGGGCAATTCTTGGGAAAACATTCATGCGCGCACGCGCATGTCCTTTTGAAGAGAGTTCCTATTATCATCTATCGTTTGTCTTTAATGTGTTTACTTCTTTCGAAAATGGTAGTTTAGGTGGAACCCAACTGAGTTGGGTTCTGTTTCAAGTTGAGTGGAGATCGGATGCGGAATGAAAAACGGAAACGACCTTATCAGAAATAAAAAATGTGCGAATTGTGGCAGCACATATGCGCGTTATTTTAAATCTTAAGTGTGAGAGCTATATGCATATACACTTGTACAATGTACACCCACCCGTAAGTTTTGACGTTTTCGAGGCAACTGGCTTTCCACGTGGAACATTTAATTCATTTCGAAACGTTATTATTCAGAAGATGTACGATGTAGGTTCATATGCTCACTGCTCATGCCATATATGAAGGTTGGTAATGGCGTACTGATTGAGTCATTTGCTTCTATATAGCTGCAATTTAACCGCCGTTTTGTTTAATTGAAGTGCGCACTTTATTGTGATAGATATTCGGATAGTGCAACTTTAAGTCGTGACTTTTTACAGTCCGTTGACATTTTTTGAAATACAGTTTAACAAGTTTTCAATAATAGGCTTACTTATTGATTTCACTTTATTTTTTATTGAAAACACGTTTTAAGTGGCGACTGACGAGGCTTGCTTTACTCAATTTTTCCGGCACATTAGGCGAGAGCCATTGTTATTCAAAGCTTTCTCATATTCAATCATTTATTATAGGGATGGTTAAGAAAAAATGGTTTACGACTCTATAGCACGAGTAACAAACATATCCCGAGTAAAAACATTCCAAAAGTCGGAGCAAGCCTTGTTCCTACAAGGAAATAACAAGGTCAGTGTTCAGTGGTCAGTTAGATCCCCAGTTTTTCACAAAAAATCGAATAACAGTACTTTTGAAATTTGGACATATCTCGAAAACGGTAAACAAAGATTGTAACAAAAATTAATTTCTAAGGCAACATGGTCATTTCTAACTTAATAATTAACTCAGTTTTTCTCTATACTAGGTATCGTACAATGTAATAAGAGAAAGACATTGAAAGGCATTTTTCAAAAAAATTTTATTCTTTAGTTTTACTGAAAACTGCACTAATTATTTTGACCAAAATGCACAATTAGAGTAAAATTTATGTTTAAATAATGATTGTGTCCTTAATATTCAATTCGAATCACCGAAAAGCGCTGATTTTAAAAACTGCTCACATCTCGAAAACCCCATTTTCGATTTCAATAAAGCTTTAAAAACCAAGTATAATGCTTACATCCCGAACAATAACTTATACTCGGTTTTCAGCTAAATAGTTAAACAATAGTATTTTTCATACTAAATATTGCAATATTTGGTAATGTTTTTTCTGCGTAATTTTTCAAAAACCTCTCTAATGATTTTGATCAAAATATATATTTAGGATAATAAAATAATACTTATTAAGATCCCATACTTAGTTTTTCTCAAACAATTCGAAGAATTTGTTTTTTTTTTATTTGTTTCTCAAAAAATATTACCCAAATTCCGGTCTGCCTCCGTGTGTGAAATTCAACACAGGAGTCCTAATAAAAATGAGATTAAAACTTCTTTTTAGAATATATTACCAACTTCATTTTTTAAACCATTTTGAATATGAACCTTAAAATAATTCCAACCACTTGGAGTTTACACAATCAGAAAATCTCACTTCATTTGCACACCCACTCACGTCCATCGGGATATTCAGTTTTTAACTGCTAATGCACATTAAAAAAAAAAAATCTCTGAATTCTTAAATACACACACATTACACTTCAACTTTTAAAAACTCACATTTTTATATGTGTACTGCCATAGCAGATGAATAACCCACAAGTGCATTTTATTTAACACTAATCTATATTTGATGAACCGTTTCCTTTATCTAGCATTATTGCTTTTCAGATCTTTACCTTCCTTCCAACTGATTCAACCAAACTTTTGATAAACAAGGTTTCGTGCGACCGAGTTTTTCTATAAGAATTTTGTATGGGTCCCCTTTTTTATTTAGCTTTAGAAACCTGTTTGAAATTTGTACCTGACCTAACGTACCTAATCGTCTAAAAAAAGAAACCCATACAAAATGAAAAGTTCAGAAAAGCTAAAACTGGGCCCTACACAGGTTACAGACCTATTGGGCCAACAATTTATTTATTTCACTTTGGAGTACTTACCATAGACTCAGAAAGTTTTAGGAAGCTGGTGATTTGATTGATTTCGATATCATCTCTAAAAGCTAAAGATGTACTCTCAGACAAACAATGCCGGTTCTGTCTAAAAGAAATTGAATTTCCGGAACAATATGCTCTGCAAATGCTCGGCATGACGCCTCAGTATTTTTCCGACTGAGTTAATGGGCCTTACCAATAAACACTTCTAGTTTCGACTCTTAATGTAAGTAGTTCACAGTGGCTATATTTTCCATACAAATTTCGCAATTTCGGTCACAATTGCAAAACTTATATGGAAAATATAGCCACTACTAAAATTTAAGTCGGAACAAAAATTGTTTATTGGTAAGGCCCTTTGTGTTTTACAATTTTCGGAAAGTGGTCTCACTGTGGCATGGCCTTAAGTTTCGACTTTAGTCGCACAATATTAGATATGGCACTTGCTTCTCGCTATCGACTCTTTCCGGCTCTTATCGGCTTCGATTTTGACTTCTCTCTCGTAAAAGAAAATTTCGCAAAAATAAACAACAGTATAATTTGTTATCTAGCTTAAGGTGCTGGTATTTCTGTTTCATTTGAGACTTTTTTGGAGTTACAAACCTGAATGTAGTTTCTAATATACAAATCACGGTACAAATAAACATTTTAGTTTCCACGATTTTCTATTGTGACCCTCCATATTTGTACAGCAAAAGTAAGAAATTTCCACAGGGATGCGATAAATAAGAATCATATGGTAATAAAATGCGGATTTTTGACATACCGATTACGGCCTTATTTGAAAGCAACATTTTATGAAATACGCTCCAAATGAAAAATAAAATTTTGTAGAACCTTCACACTGAATATTTTGTAGGTCACAATGGTTAACTTCATATGAAAAATGTCGCCATTATGAGTTTATAAAATGTAGACTAGACTCTAAATATGGTTATTAAGCTAAGATTACATGTGCCATTTTTCGTGGCAAATTTTGACATGCTGATGTCATTATGACTCAAACACTTGTCCTAAATGTATGAATACGTCTGATCGCCTGTCAAGCGTCTGATCACGCTAGCTGCCAATAGAAAGACCAAATTTTTGTGGCGTTATCATGCCAAAATTTCCCACGAAATATGACACGTGTAATCTTGGCTATAGTACCGCACTTTTTTTTTTTGCAATGCAAGGTTGTGAACTGTGAAGTAGGTACATATCATCAATTCAAATTTAGGGCGCAGGGCTTATAGAACATCATTTTAAATAGGTATGTCGCTTTTGAAGGAAAACACATTTTTTTGCTTTTATTAAACTTTTTGTAATGGGTGATTTTTTAGCTGGTTTGGTTTTGGCAACACTGGTTTTGACAGCTGACGTGTGTTAAGTACCTTGTGTCACTGTCAAACAGCTTCAGTTTGGTTTGCAATTTAACCATGGATCGTCTTACAAATGAACAACGCTTGCAAATTATTGAATTTTACTATCAAAAAATTCGTGCTCGGTTCGAAATGTTCATCGCGCGCTGCTTCCATTTTATGATCGGCATTCTCGACCTTCTGAGCAGTCTATTCGGAAGATTGTGACCAAATTTCGCACCAAATTTACTTTGTTGGACATTAAACCACCAACACGTTTACGTACTGTGCGTAGTGAAGAAAATATTGCGGCCGTATCAGCTAGTGTGACAGAAGACCGCGAAATGTCGATTCGGCGCCGTTCCCAGCAGTTAGGCCTTTGTTACAGCACTACGTGGAAAATTTTGCGGAAGGATTTGTGCGTAAAGCCTTTTAAGATACAGCTTGTGCAAGAACTAAAGCCAGCCGACCTACCACAACGCCGAATTTTTGGTGAATGGGCTCTTGGAAAGCTGGCCGAGGATCCGCTTTTTTATCGAAAAATTGTGTTCAGCGATGAGGCTCATTTTTGGTTGAATGGGTACGTAAATAAGCAAAATTGCCGCATTTGGAGTGAAGATCAGCCAGAAGCATTGCAACAGCTACCAATGCATCCCGAAAAAGCCACTGTTTGGTGCGGTTTATGGGCCGGCGGCATTTTTGGGCCATATTTCTTCAAAGATGATGCGAATCGCAGCGTTACTGTCAATGGTGAACGCTACCGAGCGATGATAACAAACTTTTTTTTGCCCGAAATGGAAGTTCTTGACTTGCATGATATGTGGTTTCAACAAGACGGTGCCACATGCCACACAGCACGCGAAACAATGGCGCAATTGCGAGGCGAGTTTGGTGAACAGTTAATTTCACGTTTCGGGCCGGTCAATTGGCCGCCTAGATCGTGCGATTTGACACCATTAGATTATTTTTTGTGGGGGTATGTCAAGGTTAATGTGTATAGGGACAAGCCCGCTTCGATTGACGCACTGGAAGCCAACATCCATGCATTCATTCGTGAGATACCGGCCGATATGTGTGAAAGAGTATCCCAAAATTGGACTCAGCGGATGGACTACCTGAGACGCAGCCGCGGTCAACATTTGCATGAAATTATCTTTAAACATTAAATTGCAAGGTTCAAACTATCGATTCAAATAAATATTTCATTCATTTTTACGAATTTTTTGTTTTTTTTTTTTTTAAAGTTCTAAACCTCTTAAAAAATCACCCGTTATATACAATTTGACGTAAAGCTAGGTAACAAATGGTGGTGAAAAGTTTGCATTTAAGAGTGGGTGTCCCTCAGCTACGAACTCCGAGCTCATGTAAACATGTTTACATGTATTAGTGCACGGAATTTCAAGTAGCCGAGCACACCCTCCCTCTTGTTGATCACAATTGTGACTGAAGTCTGCAAAACGAAAATTCGCTCACTAAAAAAAATTCTCTGCAAATCGGAATATGTATATGGATAATGTATCTTGTCTGTCTACATAATCCATTTTCGTTCACGGCTTTGGCTTTTGGCATTCTAATTTGGCTTGGCTCATTGCATAAAGTCGATTTGCGCTAATTTGTTATTACACTTTCATAGATATATTATTGTCCTCTTTAATAATAATATATTTTGATAACCGGCGAACTGTTAGTTATTAGGTAAAACATATTTTTGTTTATCGGATTTACTTCAAACTTAGCAAAATGCAGTTCTCTAGATCTCCCTTATCGTGTATAGGGGATCTTTTCATAATGTTAGATAAGCTGCTATCATCCACCACTAGTTCTTATTATTTAGGTAGAGTCTAGTGTCAAGTGGTTTGAAAAGAATGGGAAATGTAAGTAAGTAGGTACATACTACTTTTTAGCTTCTGCTTTTCAACCAGAGAGCGTACTGCGTACAGTCAAATGCTGTATTATCTCTATGATATCATAAAGGCATACTGGGCATCTCCACCACGACAAGGTAAAGTAGAAGGAGATGAAAAAAAAAAAAAAAAACAAAAAAAAAAAAAATGCAAAGCACTTTTATTTATTTTTTTAACGCAAGACATGTACTTATGGCCTTCATTTTTTAATTAGGTGTTCCATACTCGCATTCCCCTAGGAATTCGCGGATCACATAACTCAAGGAGCAAATGTTTGTTGTAAAAATTTTGAAGGCTTTCTTTCATTTTCACTTCCCAGAATGCATCATCCCTTTCAATTTTTATGAAAACGAAATCACAGGAAGTCCAAATACCGAAATAGCAAAACAGTCGGTTGGTAATATGAAGTTGACCTTGAATTTGATAAAAATAATTGTGAGTTCGTTTTAACTCCAAATGTTCACCATTTATTTTTAAATACGCAATTTTTTTTTTTTCTATACCTTCCATAATTGTCAGGTCCTTGGCTGATGAAGGACATTTGACTTCACAAATGGCGCTATCACCTACCAAACCATCTGGTGTGGCACCAAAAAAATGAAACTGTCTATCAATAAATAGTCCACACCTTTGAACAACAATACCAGCAGCTTCTTCAAGTTTTTTTATAGCATTAATTTCATTTTGTATGCCCCATAACATGGCTTGTGTTGAAAATGCACTATATAGGATAGATTTAACTATATTGTGGTAACTAGATACATTTCTTACTTTGCAAATTTTTCCGAAATTAGATGCGGTTACCATTACTTTCCGTATATCATGCCATTTTAAACTATGCGATTGGTCTCTTGTTTCCTTTTCTACATATTCTCTCCGTCTGAAATTGTTTTCCACTAAATCAAAAATTTCTGTTTTTCGTATTTCTATATTTTCGGGTGACATATCGGGAGTATCAATAACAGCTTCAACATCGCCGTAATATTTGTCGGACGGAGCATTTTGTCTGCGCTTTCGATAAACATCTTTAATATTTTTTGAAAACAGCCTCCGTTTTCTTAACAATTTTTGTTTCCTTGTCTCGGTTTTGACCAGAAGTCTATGAGAGGGAGTACTTGGGTCGTGATTGCATGTTTTTGCGAATTCTGTGAAGGCCCTTTTGGTATTGAATTGGACAACAGCAGCGGCACATCGGTTGCTGTAAGACTGCCCCAAAGAAAAGTTTATTCGTTTGCCTCCAACATACTGACAAACAACGCTGTTAAATTGTTCACAAACATTTGAGTCATATCCACAAATTAAACTTTTTGAATTTTGTGCCAGTCTAAAAATATATGAGTTTATGCAGTCAAAAATGCCGTCTTTTGCTATCAATTCAACTGCATTTTTTCCTTCAATGTCCACTCCCGGACAGAAATATTGTTTACAGTTTTGGTGGGAACCGAAGACATGGTAGGGCACATTTAAAATATCAGCTTGCAGCAAGCAGATTTGTTCATCAACATGCTTTTCATTATTTTTTCGGTATAGAATAGCACTTTTGATACCTTTAATTATTCTGGCTGATGCAGGGACTAACATTTTTCTTCCCAATAAATTGTATTTGGTGTTTGTTGTCAAGTTTGTTAACTTTTTGCGAAGGTTTCTAAATAGATGATTGACACATTCAATTTTGCGGATGGTATGTTTTGCATATGGTTTCGCTTCTAAGAGTTTCTTATATACATTACTGTCACCATCGGCAATGAAATTGTTAAACAATATCCCATATTCATCCAAACAAAATTTAAATCCATCAATCAAAATATCAGACTCCATTTTAGTGGACGGTCCTGTGTGATTTCGGTTGCAAATATGCCTTCGTGGAATGTCTAGCGTTTTTTTTATTTCATGCAATTTGCAGATGTGGCAATACTTATTCTTTACTCCATAATATAGTACCTTTCTAGTTTTATAGCCAATGATTGTGGCTATGCCGGATAGTGCCGCATATTTACATCCATATGACCTATGTGACCAGGCTCCGTCAGTTACAACCGTAACGAGTGGATAGCCATCGTCATCAACATCGCCATTCTCAATCGCAATGCGCTTCTCCTCTTCAATAGCAGCTTTCATATGCTTTTGTGCAGTTTCAGCCCACACCGCCATACTACTATTTTCTATCATTCTGTAGGCCTTTGAAGTCATAAATGGAACATTTACTGCTTCTAGGACTCTTTTGCACTGTGTAAATCCATTCCCGGATAACATTGTTCCAACAACAATTTCATTGTTTATTTGAAGATCCAGTGAATCGTTATTTAATTCTTGATTATTGCAAGTGAACGCAGATAGCTCTTTGTTACACATCTTGCATTTAAAAACAAGTTTTGAATTTAGGCCTAAATATAAACACAACATTTGGAAGAAGTTAATTATATACTAACTAGAAGATAAATGAAAAATTGCATACAAATTAAAGCTAACAAACGAATTACTACTTATGTTATCATTATCATCGTTCGTTAGCTTCTATTCAAATGCGACATGAAATACGTAAACACAGTCGTACCCTGTCGTATTTCTTGAATGAGTTCCAAATCGTTCAAAGTGCAACCAAATGTTGCTCCATGCAATGTAATTGCCTTTAAATTGTGTAAGAAGAAATTGATATCAACAATTCGTTTGCCTTCAGGAACAAATTCATTGACTCCTTTTGAATTGTCAACACCGACACAAATTTCAAATTCTTTTTCAGAATTTTCATGCAATAGCGTGGAAAAGTCATTAGGAATATAAGGCATTTCACTTTCATCAATGAAAGTTGAAGTTGAAGGAAGAACGTCATCAATCTTTTTTGTAGATTTTCTGAAGGTAAAAATAACAAACACAATGTAGCCAGCCGACCTTAAATTTATAGAACTGATATTTATTATGTAGATATAATAATTATAAACATTAATTGCATTATACGAATATTGCCACCGTTTGTCAGGCCTTTAGCCATTCGAAATTGATTATGACAGAAAAGAATCACAAAATAAACAAACAACATGAGAAATTTGATTTACATATATGCAAAAAAGCTCATCCATGAAACTTCTCTCAGTTCAAAACTACTAAATTGTCAAACACAATTTTTTAAAAACTATTCCAGTCATCCACATAGAAAAGTTGATTTTTGTTGCAGGATCCTCAATCAAAAACGATTGGATTGACAATTTCAGACAAAAGTGGCAAAAGCAAAACAGGCATTCCCATTTTACTTTCAGATGCAATGTTTTGCCCAATCACGTCCCTAAAATTCGATTCTCTTTAAAGTTTATACGCTTACCCTTTACTTTCATTTTTGAAAAAATACTTTCTTTTTTTTTCCCCAAATGAATATCTTTTCTTATTTAACACTTTCGGCATTTTATTATTTTTTTTAGTATCTAAAATCTGTAATAAGCACTTTATTTCACAATATATAAAACCAAATATTATACGTATGATTATGCGCACGAAATACAGAAGAATAAAATATTGGGAGATTCGTTCCTACATGAAAGATTCAACAACAAAATATAATTTGCCCCTACACATCTACACCCACTCTCTTATCAATGCCCTTCGCATTCGCATATCTACATTTTTCTTATTGTCGCTTCATTCGCTTGATTTTGTCAAACAACAATAATGCATGAATTCCACCAGAAACCCAAGCAAAACGAAATAAACTGTTTTTTCAGATATCTGCAAACTACAGATTCTCTCAGCAGTGAGTAAAATTATAGAGAAAGCGAATAGCGCCTTGTCGGATATTTCGTGAACTATTATGGTATATGTGTGCGTGAGTTCTGAAACAAAATTAGAAATTCAATAAGATAGTAAACTTTCAAAATGCGAATTTAACTATTTTGTGAACCAAATATCTAATTTTTATTCGTTGAACAGATAAACAGATGTTTGTAGAGCATTCTCCTGTTTACAGCTAAAACAAATAGTTCCTTGTTTCTCTACAAAGATTGTTTACTTTTAGTCATATTGACTTTAAATTTTTAGAAGTTAAACTAAAAAAATCAAAAATGTGCTTCAATGACGGCACAAATTGATTCATTGGCAATAAAATGAAATCATAAAAAAAATAAAAAAGTTTCATCTAGGGGTTGCCCCACCCGGTATAAGCAAAAAACACCCCAAAAAAGGGGGTTTTTGGGAATTTAAGCAAAACCAAAGTCAAAAAATGAAATTCTGCTTCAATAGTGCACTGCGTCTATTTATTTTCTATCGAAAACCGTTTAATTCGATGAATTATCTCTTAAGCCCTGCAAGCCCCATCGGGTTGAACAAACGTATACCCCCAGCCACCCAGCCTTAAATGTGTTGGCTCAACAACAGGCGCCCAACGGTATAAAAGTGCTTTGAAGAACATTTTGCTTTTGTATTGATATACTAGTTCAGTCTTGTGTACGAAGAAGGATTTTCGAACTAGTAGTGGACTGAATTCACCCATCAGTCCGATTACAAATCTGTAGCTTCATGTGCGAGGAGCCTTAGAATTTTGTAAATCTACTTCTTATTACCGTAAACAAACTAATTCGGTTACTACTATTTTTTGTACGAATAATTATTACACTTCAACCGTAAAAACTTGTCGTATCTATTGAATAAAATTCCAAATGACTCTTGTATCAGTTATTGAACGTATCATTGCATTTGCAATGTGCACTTCATAACGCATGGCGCTACATTGCTCTAGAGACTCGTGTTGATATTTCTATGTTCGATTGATTCATGGCAACGCGCGCATTGCATTTACGCGCATTGCCAGTTTGTTTATTGATGATTTTTTGTTTTCATTTTGGACAACAATATTTCGCTTGCCCTTGGATAACGAGCTCGTGTAGCAATTGAAAACTTAAGCCAATTCTGTGCCAAGTCATTGTAGGAGCGAAATGTTTATTTTTATAACAATCAGCAATTAGGAGCGAGTATGTAACCATATGCAAGTGTTGTATTATTTCTATTTTCGTCCTGGAGAGAGTGAGGCTACAAGTATGAGTGCCTTAATCGATTAACGAGAAAAATTGTATGCAAATAGACGATGGAAACGGTGCGAATGCATTTTTTTTTAAACAAGAAACTTGCAAATGATGCCATGTTGTTGCAGAGATGGCGCTGAGATTAAAGTGATCTTGTGAACTGTGTTAATGTAGGTGTTTTTTTTTTTTTTTTGTTGTAAGTAATGTTGGCGGTGTACACTTTTTATGTTTGTCAGCAGATTTAACTGCTTCCACTGAAGTACGAAATTAAGTTTGACTGATGTACCAACTGAAAGGGTGCACACACAGTCCAACGGAGATTGCACCCGCCCTTATTCGATCCTTCATCCTTCAGAAAGCTTGTGCCTTAACCAACAATTATAACAGCTGCACTAATTGCAAAAGCAGCAGGGCTAACTTTTGGCGCAAGCAACAAAATACTGCTCCACTGTGCACAACATAATGTATTCACAGTTCAATTCAAAACGCGTAGTGTAACGCAACCCTTAAAATGGAATAACATAATGTAGAAATGACCACATTTTATAATAGACCTTACCAATAAACATTTTCAGTTTCGACTCTAAATATTAGTAGTTCACAGTGGCTATATTTTCCATACAAATTTCGCAATTGTGAGCTTCCGTTAATTTATGTACTAGATTTAAGAGGCGATTAGCTCAAGTATTTATCAATCTATCACTTAAGGCCACGACTGATATAATCCGTCGCATTCGTTTATTGACGTTTTCAACATGACAGATATAGAATACATAAAGGATGAAGTATATTTACATTCTAAACACTCTGTTGTTTGTTAAGTCCGCTGACAGCTTTGACAATTTAGAACAAAAGTGATCCTTTAGTGAAAACATTGACAGAAACTCACACGTTTTTTAAACAAATTCGTGAAAACATATTAAAACAGCGAACACCGATGACATTTGGGTCACAAAACACTCTGCCTGCGAAACTGGGGACATTCAGGTATAGTTTAGTACCTAAGTCTGACAGCTGGCTGACTTTATGTGTCTCAGTTCTGATTGGCCTAGATCAATCACATGAATAGTATTTTCAGTTGACGTGTTTCGGGCGTTAGACGATGAACCTAGTGAAGAATTTTAGGACTAAGTTCCTTAATAGTACGGATGTCAAAAGTCCCAACACGTTAAAAGTG
The DNA here is from genome assembly GCA_946477585.1 of Cheilosia urbana. Taxonomy (NCBI): domain Eukaryota; kingdom Metazoa; phylum Arthropoda; class Insecta; order Diptera; family Syrphidae; genus Cheilosia; species Cheilosia urbana. The sequence continues at coordinate 6,549,478 of OX297854.1, read as the reverse complement.
AAAATATCTTACAGTTCGAAGCACAGTGTAATGCTTATAAATTGAAAGGTAATTGTTTCATGTCTCACATAGATCTAATCATTTGCTAATAGATCGTGACAGATCACGTTAAAAGATAAGTACGTTTCTTTTTACATTATTTCAAGTTTTCCAGACGCGTTGTATCCCTAAATCGACAAAACTGTCATTTAACTCTGTCTACCTACTATAATTGCGCGCTGAAAATCATCCAGTATCCGTATGCGACGATGCACGCAATCAGTGAGTCAGACATCGCAGAGACATTTCCAATTGTTGGTTGACATTTACTTCATAGATGCATTATTTATATATATATATACAATAACGCAACTTTATTGCATGCAAATCGCTAGACTTTTCCAAACAATAGCGAAATCTCCCCCAACCGACAGTAGCTGTCAGTGCTTTTCATACACCCATATGACATGTCACGTTTTCTATTTAAAACATTTTCCTCTGTCATTCATAAATATATCCAATTTCCTCGGTTGGTTTTCTTTGTGTAATTTTTGCCACGACCAGACGCGAATGCGAACTAAAACAATTTCGAAACAATAAAATTAGTCATAAAGATGAATTTGCCTTTCTAAATACCTACTTTCGTTCGCGGTGACTTTTCTTCACCCCAGGCTGTGTGACAGTGGGTCTTCGAAAAAAAAAAGGGAGACAACTTTGCTCTTTTTTTTTTTTTTTCTTAATTGATCTTTCGTATTTGTTTGACATTTCTGTCCGACTCAATGGTTAATACTTTAACCCCAAATGTAAATAATGCTTCTTTTCGAAATTAATCGTATAAATGAGTTTGAGTGGGCGCCGGGTTAGAATATAAATGTTGACAAGAGCCAACAGCATTTTGATGATAAATATCAAATTTGATTGCATCAATCAGTTGACAGAAAAAGAACAAAGTTGATAAAATTTGATTTAAATCAAATGGGATGCTGCTCTGCGCCTACTGGGACCACTTTGAAAACAATTTCGAAATTTCGAAATTTTGACATTTACAAGATATTTCACACGTCATTACCCACCTAAAGGTATTCCTGGAATCCCATTAAAGTTTTTTTTTTTTTTTTTCTTCTTCTTTCTCAAAATACCTTCGCCACTTTTCGTTGTTGGCACATGATTGCGTGGGTGGTGTTGATAATTCTTCCAAGCGAAGAAAGAAAAGCCACTTTTAATCGTTTCTCGCTTCTTTTCCGATGAAGGCTGTCCAACTCAATCCATCACCGGGTGAACATAAATTCCAATGCAAGTTTTGTCAGTAAGTATAGATCGAAATAAATTACAAAAAAGTAACTCTCAACATGAGTTTATAAATAAATTGTGCGCCAAGCCAAGTACATGCCTCGCAAACATTCGCGATGATTACTTTGCAATAAATAAATGTTTATACTATGAAGAGAGCACAGCGCAATCCCCCAAGGAGCCGCACTTATAAGCGTGTTGTTATTTTGGACACTTGGGTACAATCCCAAGCAAATAAAGTTAACAAAAATAAAATATTTGTCACCCAATTTAGACTGGTCTCACATTTCCATCAGGCGCTAGCTGCACACAGTCTTTGTCTTTATTGGACTCGTGTAAATGTCCCTGGGCCTGGACACAGACGATGTGTGGTATATTACGGTTTTAAACTTCCCACCATATGCGGCCCATGTACGCACGCACACATACTGTCGGTGTGGATAGTTTATTTTTCCTATTCTCATCTTAAAGCGCGCATAAATATCTTTCTCCGTCTGCAGCAGATCCAAAATGGAATGAAGTAGACACTTCACTGACTTCAGCTGTTTGAAGATGCGCTCCTTGTAGTTGTTGCTATTCGGGGTTTGCGTCTGGTTGTTATGGGGGCTTCGTCGACTTCCAGAATAAAATCAACGACGACGACGATGAACCGCACAAAACGGATACGTCCATGCCCGCCAGATATTCTAATTTTGGACATCATCATCATAATCTGAGCAATAGTATATGGTAAAAGAGGAACACTGATCGCCATCAGATAGATCGAGAAACGAAGTGGATAAACTTCTCATGTCTTTCACCTTCTCACCTTAGGTTTTAAAAATAAAAAGAACAAACCATTAAATATATACCGCTTCCGGCTCAACTTTAAGCGTGTTATGGAATTCAATTTCAAATAAATTCATTGCACAGATAATTTATAAACAAACCGATATGTTTCGAACAAAATTTGAATTCCTTTGCACTGATGCGGGGAAACAAACAAAATCGTAGCACGTTTGTGAATGTATATGCGAACTAAATTGTGAAAATGAATTAAAAAACTATAAACTTATTTAATTGCGAGGAAAATATGTTTTTCCAAAAAATAACACGTGACGTTTATGATCCATAAAAGAGAGAGCTTCTGTAGTCGAGGGACTTGTAACTTGTAAGTCGTAACCTACTTACGGTTTGACACATGACATTGTAAAGAATGTCTCCAAGTGTGTTGAATTAAGAAGTAAAATTCTTCTACTCAGGTTTATTTAAACGCTTTTGAAAATAAATGATTCGATCATTAATTCGCTCAAGGCAAAGATCTTTGAATCTGCGTCATGAGATCACCGGGCGAATGTAAAAATGAAATTATAGAGCGTATTTAAGTATGATGTACGTACCAATGAAATATTGACACGAAGGTAGACGCACGCAGCTTCTGTTTTTTTTTTGTCACTACACACCTTATTTTAAATTCGCTTTAATAGATAGATTGACTGACCAATTCGCACCTATTCAATTTGGGTATTTACCTACATAAAGAATCAGGACTCGATTACTTGTCCTTTTTTGTGGTTCAAGAGAGAGGTGTGACTTTATTTAGTCTGAAATGCACTTGCATTACGGAGTCGTTATTGATTGTAGGTATTATTTTGATTTTAGGGTTCAAAGTTTTGTCTTCGCGCAGAACTATTTAGTCTCTTTTTTTTGGGAGCTGAACTAAACTCGTGGAAAACTCGAAAGAAAAATCAATAAGATCGGAAATACATGCAAATGTGTAGCTGACAGATTCCCCAAGTGTAAAGTGTGTAACAAATTGAAAAGTAACATAACTCATTTCTTATTGCACTGTTAAAACCAATTCGTGAATAGACTTCAAAACGGCAAATGAGAGCGAATTGCGAACATATCAATTTAAACGAATTTATAAATTGAAAGTTGCTACCACAAAAGTATTATATTTAATTAAGTTAACATCTAATGTATAAAAAACCTGAGTCTTAGTTGATTTAAATAACGAAACTTACAATTACAGCAATTTTCCCGCGAATTGTCAAATTTTATTCACAATTCACATTAAAATACAGTCGCGGTCCACAAACCCACGAATGAAAAAATCGTTCGAACTTAAGGACTATTCACATGAGAGCGAATTGCGAATAGGCGAATTGCGAACAAATCAATTTAATTGTATTTATGAATTGAGAGTTGCTATTATTGTTCTCTCACAAAACCTAAAAAAAACATGACTCTCAATTGAATTAAACAGCCAAGTTAACAATTAAAACAATTTTCCCGCGAATTGAAAATTCTTGCCGCGAACTGTCACACTTTATCCACAATCCACACAAAACAGTCGCGATCCACAAACCCACGAATGAAAAATTTGTTCGAACTTAACCTTTAAAAATGAAACTGATACGCGGGTATCTGCGACCACAACAAAATTTTGTGTCAGAAACTACGAATATTCGCGTGTTCGCAGATCGCAGTTCGCTCTCATGGTATGTGATTAAAAATGCATTTTTATATTTCAGAGCCATGTTTATGCGACTGAGTCGTGCTAGTTTTTCGCACTAAACTCATATGCACGCAGACGTATTTTTTTTTCGAACGCCGCAGCTTTTCCAGAAGAAAATTGCATCAGAAACGGACTTAAAAGTTCCAACTACAATAATTACATTCAGTCAGAGAGCTTGTTCGCTTGTTCCAAGCAACAATTACATTTGAATTTGTTTTCTTGCATAACGCAAAGCATTTTCGGTATTCATGTAAATAATGTTCACATGATTGATTGATGAGCCGTATTACTCATGAATTTCCATTTCACTCTATTTAGAAGGAAGTGGAATTTGTATGGCTGAATGAGTACATACAAAATAAACAGCTCACAACATTTGAGGAAGATACCCTAAGCACACCATTAAAAGAAAGCACCACACAACACTTTTTCGAACTCTTGGACATTTTGATGATTACAACACGTATTTGTCAAACAAAAAAAAACAAACAAATAACTAAATAGCTCCTTCCGCTGACAGATGGTTACTCAAGATATGAGAACTGAACTGTCCACTATTCCGATAAGGATTTATTTCAGTTCAGGGCTATGACTTGTAATAAAAAAGTGCTAAAAATAGCCACGCGGTGGTGGTAGCTGGTAGGTACTACCGCAATGTTTAGACAAGGTATACGTTTTTTTTTAAATACCCACAATTGGCAAATTGATGTTTCCATTTCAATACAGATGTTTATAAGGTTGATCGTGATGAAATCATCAACATAGTTAAATCAATCGTTAAAGATGTACGTTCCACAGTGAATGACTTCAGACTGATAGATTAAATTTATTCATTACGTATGAGTTTATAGTAAACAAAAGCCAGAATACTCGCACACTTGCATAAATAAAACTCTGTTTGGATAGTTTTATGAACCAAAACGAATTTGTGACATCAACTTTGACGCGAAATATATTTTACGTGACTGGTTTGTATTTATAATCCTTTTAGATGTGATATTTTCGAAGGATAATATTTCTTTTAAACAGATGGTTGGCAGGTAGGCAAGCGACACTTTAAACGGAGGTTATCAATCTGGCAAACGTAATATGTAGTAGATGAAGGATAAAGTAACTTGCATAGATATAATTAGGTTCAGTGGAATCTGTTCCGACGACTGTTGCTAGAGTTTGCTTTGTTTCTAGAAGAAATAGTAATCAAAATAATCGTTTTAAAAATTGGCTATGCAAATTATTTTGGATGCGTTCCATTTACGTTCGATGAAATAGACACAATTAAGGATTATTCATATTAGAGCGAATTTTTAATAATTAGATACCTATTCGTAATTTTCCGACATTTCATTCATATGAAAACTTTTTTTAAGAACATAGGCCACACTAGCGGATGTCAAACTCCATACACAAAAAATTGACATTTCACCATTTGCGCTAGACGTCTAGCACTTTTAGTGAAATATCCCTTTCAGGGAAATTTCTCAATCAAGCGCAAAACTACCCGCTGCATTGAAAAAAAAAAAAACAACAACGACCTGTCAAAGGTAATCGTTCAAACGTTTACCAAATAAAAAGAAATACGAAGCCGAGCAAGTGTAATTGTGATAAAATTGGTAATAATGTAAATAAAATATCAGTTCAGATATTATTTTTATGATATTTGTATCATTTCTTTAATTGTAGTGGGGACTTTGCCGCTGCCGCTAGTGTTCTATCGCGAGCGTTCCTTCATCTGGGATATTTTGTGCTAGACGTCTACCGGGCAGTGGAACCCGGCCATATACACACGATTCAGTTTTATTTTTAAAGGTTAAGTTTGAACGAATTTTCCATTCGTATGGCTTTGTGGATCGCGACTGTCTTTTTATGTGAATTGTGAATAAAGAAAGAACAGTTCGCGAAAAGAATTTTCAATTCGTGGGCAAATTGCTATACCATTGTTAGTTTCGCTATTTCAATCAAATAAAAATAAAAAATCATCAAAGTTTAATTAAATATAACATAATTCTGTCGTGGTTGAACAAATAGCGAATTTCGATTTATAAATACAGTTTAATTATATTCGCTATTCGCTGTCATGTGAATAGGTAGTCCTTTAATATAACTACCTCCAGTTCAAGCCAATTTAGCTCAAAGAAGAGAAAGGAGCAGTAAATATAGTTCCATATGTAATGAAACAGCTGTAGACGTGCTCGTGGACGTTTATATACACAAAATATCACCTGATATATATAAAAAAATTTTAAATTATATTTTAACTATTTCAGTAGGTACAGGTAAAGAAAACCAAATGTCATTTTAGTTCCGCTGGTGCTAGTACTTCAGCGTTTAGGTATACTTTATGCGCTAGACGCATTCCGGTAAATGGAACGTGACCTTTAGCTAATTCTCATTATTTCCACGCACTCCCGTTTAATGTAATACCTTCTAATGGGGAAATGCTAAATTTTAGTTTAATTGCCTACCTACCACGGCTCTGCAAAGTAATAAACTCTTCAAACAGCTAGCTGTCTCATTATCAATTCATTCATTATCACAAAGCTGTCGCCCAAACTATATTTTGGACAGCCAGTCGTTGCCTATTATCACCCCTCAAATATTAATAACAGTGCTAAAAGTACCTAATAGCATAGCCAAATGCGGTTGTCACAGACTGACTTTTTCCTTAAAGAAAACGAAAAATGACAACTCAAAAAGGGAAATCAATAAAATAATATTTAATCAGCAAAACAGACAGAAGGGAAATGCCTATCTATCAATTAGTTTGATTTCCACTTGTTTGTAACCTACGTCACGTCACATTTGTGTCAAAAATACAGCAACAATGAGCGATAAACGCTTTCATTTTTTCCTTACGAACTTCACCTTGTCATTGTCACATAGCGAAAGTATTTGTAGCCGGTGCAAAACATCGAAACAGAAACATTAACACTCAATTAGTGTTGTTCACTTTTCATCGCTAACTAAACAATGAACGGTGTGCGACCGGTGGTGCTAGTGACATTCCAATTTCGTATTAGCGTGGCCGCATGGCGACTGTAACCTGATGTAATACGTTTCCAACGAAATGAGTCGTTTCGTATGTTTAGTGAAAAAGAAAATACACGACAGGTGGGCAATTTAGCAAAAAGAAGAATAACAAAGTTTGCATGTCAGATCATGAATTCTGCATAAATAAATATGGAATTGTTCTTGGTAGGAATTTTTAATTACAAGAGAGGGAGACAGCAACAAAACGCAAAAGCACCAATGCCAAACAGCTAATTTGTGTCTTAATGGTGTTTTATATTCACGGAGTGTATTGTGAAACTATATACTGCACAAAAACACATCTCACTTCTCACACCACACAATTAAGTGGAATAGTTTTGTACTAATGGCTCTATAAATTTGGTTACAGGTTTAATTTAATTTGAAATTAATTTTAGGTCTCCTGATCGGCCTAATGGCATTATCGTCAATATATATTTCAAATGTTTATGGTATTATAGTAGATACAGTGATCATAGTCGTAAATTAATTAGTCCATCATTATTGAATGGGGGAGGGTTTTTTTTTTTTTTTTTTCGTTTTGTAGTCCCTTGTGTGCATACAATGCGCACTGTTACACTGACGTTGCATCGCGTGTTTTACTTCTTTAATTCCGCTTAGATCGTCTGACTCGATTTACGTCATCTGTAGGTATGTTGAATAACTTTTTTTTTGTTTTTGATTATAATATAAATTATAACATAAATACAATGTATGTATTTGGATTTTTTTTTTGTTTTCTGCTGAGCTTACTTTGGAATAAACCGGAGTTGAATCGATGATGCTGCAATATTTGACTGGCCACAGGCGAGGAAAGAGTTGTACGACCCAAACCTATTGGATAAAAATAGCACTATCAAACCAATTCCCGCTATCGGCATGTCGAATTAATATAATTTTTGTCCATGTTTCCATCTGTTCACCATCACTTAAACTAAACCAGCATTTCACCAAATTATACTGTTAAATTCCCAGAACCCGTCGAAAAGATGTCACATTGACACATTTTAGCAAATTTAAAGAAATTAATTCCTGATCAGTATTTGTTGTTGTTTTTACTAGATTTTAACGAAATATTTTAAATTGCTGGAGAAGTCTCGACATATCCAAATGTCAAATGAATACTTGAGCAGAGGATTCTTAAAAAAGCAAGCTGCATTCCAAAGCAAAACATTTTAACAAAATGAACTACTTATAGCATTGACAGTTGTGGCAGATGGAAGACGGAAATATAGTGGAACAACTCTAAAAGTGGTGTAATTCGAAAAAAATAAAATTGATATACCAAAGTGACTATGTCTAAGAATTGTTTTTGTAGTCCTCTCATAATGCATATTCAGTTTATACCAAATATTGAACAGATGTCACATTGACGTCATTCGTGTCTGCATTTCATTTCAGTCATGTAGAAAACATAAATATGTGAAAACATTTATGTAAAACATTTCGTGGTGTACACTTTGCTTTTCAAATAACTCCACAAAAATAAGTCTGGAGGGATCGAATTTGGAGATCTGGGTCAATCAATATGTCGCCATTTGCTGACAGCATACGTGCAGGGAATTTTCGTTGTATAAACTGAATTGTTTGATTTGCACTGTGGCATGGCGCATCCTCTTGTTGAAACCTTTGTGGGCACACATTTGTAGGCCAAACATAAGGAGCCAAAATTCAACACCAAACGATGAATAGTGTTGTCAGACGGTGATCGTTGGCAACGATATTTTCGACGATATCCAAACCGGGTTATCGCGAAAACACTCGAAATATTAATCGAAAACAGAAGTTTTGCCAAACATATTTCAGTTTTTTAGACGAGTCGTGTAAAGTCGTTTTCCGCGAAAACATCAAGAAAACGACTTTCAATCGTTCGGTTGTTGAAACAAACGCACCTTTTGCCATATTTAGCGAATTCAACAGAACAGCTGACCGAACAGAAGGCACAACTCACAACTTAAAATCAATTTTCACACTTAATTGATGGGCTAATATTATTTTTCAATGGTCAGAATTAATTTTATTTGTTAATTAATGCGATCGAAATTCGTAACCAAAATAGTTTACACAGAAGTTTGACGACTAGTGTCTCACAGCTGATTGAAACGTCAAACGAAAACTAGTTTGTGTTTGGTCTAATGCATCGACGACAGGGTATACGGTAAACACAACTGAACGACTATTTTCAATGTACAGCATCACTGTTTCGGCGCGTTATTTCGTTGCGAAGCTATTCATTGTACTGCAGTCAATCGGTTGCTAAATGTCAAAGTTACTCAATGTTTGTATACCGACATAAAAGATGGCGCACCCTGTACATTATATATCAAATGTTTGGGATACCATACATTTTCATTGTTTAATTTGCAAAATTTGCCCGCATCTCATTTCATCGGTTTGGTTTTCATTTAACAGCCACTTAAATTAGATGTACATATAATAGTATTTTACAAGTTGAAGTTTGGTAAATTTTTTATAGTGTATTCGATAAGTGGCTACACTCCCAATGGAACTCGAAACTTCATCCAACAGTAAAGCTAAGATTACACGTGTAATTTTTCGTGGCGAATTTTCACCTGCTGACATCAAAAAAAGTCGGCCATTCGGTGTTCACTCGAGTGTCTTTCTTGAGAGTACGCTGCGAGAGCTTGCGTGACCAGATGCTTGACAGGCATCAATGACGTCGACATGTAAAAATTTGCCACGAACAATGACACTTGTAATCTTAGCTTTAAGACTGTTTTCGTCGTTATAAATATCTCTTTTGGAGCACCAAGCTCCAAATTTTCTAAATGATTGCTTTAATAGGTACAAGGTACATGTTTCTGTCATTTCGATCTCCAAATTGATATTCACTTCATGTGAAAATCGTGGCTAAAAATATAGAACAAAATCGAATGAATGTTATGTTTAAAACTTGAAAATTTTAAAACAATCGGTTCCTCCCGGCTTCTAAATTTTGTCGATGAAAGCTGGGCTCCCAAAAATGGTGAACACCACTGTTTTCGATGTTCGCCAATCAACAGTATTTCAACCTTCACTCTTTCAAGTCCATAAAATCCAGTGATGAAACATGGTGTCTATGTTAGACATCGAACGAAGACCCGTGAAAACCATGTAGTGTTTTCCATATAAAGTCGTATCCCCCTTGTGCCCCCCCTTGTTCACAAAACTCATTTGCATCGGTCATCCGCATACAAAAAATCAAACACGAATAAAGAGCCCCTATTATGGTCCATCGGACCCCTTTTTTGAAACTCAATGAATAAATAAACAAATCTGTATAACAGAATTGATTAAATTCATATATTGTCACTTTAAATACCAAAAATAACGCGTCACCAAAAATCCCGTGTAATCACTTAATAATGGCTCACTTAAAGGGGGTTACAGACCGACACAATTATGTTAATACTGTCAAATGCATTACTTATGCGGGTCCGGCAATGTTTCCCGCCTAATGACTTATAAAATGTATTCAAATTGTTTTGATTGCTATATGAGTGTGTGCGTCTTTTTTTGTCTTCTCTTTCCAGCTTAGTGCAATATTCGGGACAAATTTTCTCATCCCAGATCGTGCTACCAAGCTCAATGTGAAACTGGCGTCCGACACTAGTTTACGCATCGAGAGGGGATTCTTCCAAAATAGTATAATCAATAGTATAATCATCGAGGGAAATCTAGTAGAGGGCGAACAAGTGGAAATCAGTGAGGGCGCATTCGAGGGAAAACGAGGACCATATCCCGAGGTTGAGATTCTGAGCTGTCATTCGGTGATTGTGCGCTCGAGGGCGTTCACGGGTAAGGATTTCATTTGCGCAGCATGGCGGAGCACTTTTACTAATGTATTGCTTAGCAGGTGAATTGAAATTCAGCATACGACGGAGTAACGATGTTATTATCTATGGTAATGCATTTGAGGATACTTCGATGCGCGGCAATTTCAGTGAGATTAATGACTTTCGAATTGAGGAGCAGGCATTCAATAGTGCAAAAGCTAAGGTGAGTTAGATCCAAGCGGCAGCGATAGAGCGGGAGTTTTTACATGTGTTATTGCCATTGCAGTTGAATATAATGTCTTCGAACTTGGACAACTTGTATCGATTCGAAGCCTCCCTGAGGGAGATTCGATTCTACAACTGCACTATTGGTACGGTGAACAGTGGCACGTTTGATGTCATTTCGATTCATTCGATCACATTTGAGGAGTGCAAAATTGGAGTAATCAAGTCTAGAGCAGTTACGGAAAAGGTTTGTACGAAACGAAAGCAATTTGAAATGGCTTCTTATTTAATTGAGAATTATTCTCATTTGTCAGCTCTATAGCAAACATCTTGCGATCACTGGAGCGGAAATCGGTACAATCGAAAGCGAGGCGATCTCTGGCAGTGGAATAAATGAAGTCATCCTATCGAAAAACAAGTAAGGAGTTATTTATGAAAACGCATTTGCACATTTAAAGTTTTATTTTCCAAAACAGCAAAGAAAGTTGTGATCTATTACAAAAATTAAAGTTTTGATGCAGTTCGGTTCCTCCTCATCTCCATTTTTTAACTTTCTCGATTACATAGTAAAAGATTGATATTCGCCCCTATCGAGGTATCCGTATCCGGAATGGATTTTTTTTCCAATTTCGTACAAATCTGAGATATTCCATTCGAGATATCCGTCCATTCTCCGATGACATATAGCGCACCTTGTCGCACTGCGTGGAACCGCGTTATACCACTTACTTTGACAGCTACAGAGCTCATTTTTTCCGTAGCTCTCCGACAACTAATTGTTGCGGAATATATTAATGTGAAATGAACGCGTTTATATACTTCATTTTTTTTCGAAACGGAAATTTCGAACGCAAAATGTGTTCCGATCAGATTTTTTTCCGAACGGATACCTCGATAGTATTAACACAAAATTTCGAACTCGAGATTTTAAACAATTCTGACGATAGAGGAACTCGAAAAAGTGGTTTCCGTATGTCCCGAGGCCTACACCATAAACGGCTGCCCAGATTTCGTTCAAACTTTAATTTGAGTTTTGGGGGCTTATAGTTCGGGGGAGTTTTTTTTTTCTTTGCAAGGTAACCTCAATATAAATGGGACTTTCCATAACATTTTCTTACCAGTTTGATTTGTTCGAAAACGGCTCTAATAATTTCAACCAAAATTGATGTTAAAGCTTAAGGTGAGGTTACCATGACTGCATGCCCAGTTTTTGGAACATACCCACAGATCGGCTTCTGGGTTCGAACGAAATCCGGGCAGCCGTATAGGCTGTAGGCCTGTGGAAGTACGGACAGACAGACAGAATTTTGCAACCCACTTTTTGGAGTTCCTCTATCATCGTAATTTCAGAATTGATTGATATTTCGAGTTCGACATTTTGTAGGAAAACAATATAAAAATATACAAATTTCGTGCGACCCAGGGCGGCACTTTATTTCTTATGTCAAATCACCAGTATCAAAGTCATTGGTCGACTAGATTGGTCTGGATAATATGGAACCTGAACACAAAAACTAGATTGGTCCGGAACGTCACTTTTTCTTCGTAAACCACATACCCGAATTGTCATCTTAGTTACTCAGTCACCAATTTTTTGACTATATTCGCCGGCTACCCCTCCATTAACGTCAACTGAAACAGCTGCTTATATGACCGATTTCAGCCAATCAAAACCAAGATACATCTAGTCAGAAGCTGTCAGACTTACTAAACGAGATACATAAACGTCTCCATTGGTTGCACATTTTTCAGTAGTAAGCTGTCAAATGCTTTAAACGAAAGGGCAAATTCGTATTTTCAATACTCCTACTCCTACGTGACACCTAGTTTGACACAAATTGCCAGTGTTTGACAGCTAATACTAACTAGGTATATCGCGTACTCTACGCTCTCTCAAGCGAAACACTAAAATTCTGTCAAACTCAACAAAATTGAGCGAAACTTTCTCAGAGAGGTGAAAATATACAGCAAAATACGTGCATAGGGACTTCGTCACTTTCATCTTTGACTTCTGATCCACGTCACAAATAAATATTAAACTTAACTTTTTGCAAACTAGGAGAACATTCGACCACCACCGAATTTTCCTTATTTTCAAAGATTTTACTTTTCTGTGAAATTGATTTTTAGGAAGGATTTTGAATTTATTTCTTGTCAAATTTGTGCATTTGACATATTTATAAGTAGTTGCCGGTTGAATTTTTCTGAGCTGTTTCGAGCCAAGAGAGGAACTACTAGTTACTCGTAATTTAGCTAATTTTCTCTTTTTGTGCGATTTCGATCGATTTATATCGACTGCGTTCGATTTAAACCACGTCCATGAATGAACCTATATTGCTTGCAAATTTTTTCAAATGCAATCAAACAGTGTTACAAAGTTGGTTGTCAAATGACTTGCAGTGCGTTCGGTTTCTTAACCATGATTAATTTTGTTCCGATTGTGTTCTTGGATTCCATTCCTATCGTGATCTCACCATAAATCTAATAAAACCAATCTCTGACTGAATGAAAAACGGAGCGCACTCCTAAATTCATGTGAAATTTAAAAATGTTGTCTGTACGGCACGTTTTAAAATAAAAATACTTGAAAGCCCTCGGGCTTTTGCGATTTCAATACGTGGCGCAGCTATACCAATTAATCTGACGTAAACGACGTGTGCTCAAAACGATCGAAGCTAAATGCTGCAAAATGTGAATTTCCATACATGCACCTATTCAAAAGAAAGACATCTTTACTAACCATTTCTCTGTCTTCCAGAATCGACGCCATCCAATCGAATGCAATCCATGTGACAGCCATCAATGCAGCCATTCACAGGAACAACATCAAATACGTTGGCAACGACTGGCTTCATGTGCGCGAATGGTCCAACATAACCATACTCAACAACATGTTTGGCATTTTCGGACGAATGCTTTTGGAGAAGACCTCCTCGAAGGGGGTCACATGCAAATTCGATGGCAACTCCCTAACCAAGCCTCTGCCCGGTAGTCTCAATATGCCGCATCCTCTGTGTCAAATTCGTCAAGTATCAATCAACCGCCCCTGCAATTGCAACACATCATGGCTGGAGCAGCTATCACCTCGAGACTTGCGTTCCGAAAGCTACTGCACTGTCGATAACAAGCTGCAGTTCTGCTTCAATACGACGATGTTCAACGTCCTCAAGTACATCAACGAAGTGTGCGAAGAAACAAAGACCACGTTGGACTGTGTTAAAAATAGAAATCTACAAAAGATAAACGGCCAGTTCTTCACGCAAGAGGAACTGGAAAAGCAAGACGCAGAGATCCCACGCTTGGTGTTTGTAGCAGCTGGCGCTATCACTCTCATACTGTTGGCCATAATCGCACTGCTTACGGCGAAGCAATGCGCGTACAGGCGAAATGCAAGTATCGCTTCGAAGCATGTGCACGAGTTCTCGGCCCATGATCGGCGGACTATCGAACAGACAGTGGAGACAATCAAAACCAAATATCCGCACATTCATAAGCAGGTCAGTGAGGCCGCAAAGAGCCTTATGCGGCGCGACATACGAGAGGAGAAGTGTGTTGATTTAGTCAGTGGTATCGTTAATCTCTTGGGAAGCTGCGAGAACACCGGCAGCGATTTTGCTGCTTTAAATGAGATCTTATTGAAGCATCTGGATTCAATGCCATCGGCAATAGCTTTGCCAGGCAGTGATCCTATCTATGCAGAGCCGACTGCGCCCGTTGGGGGCGACTACGATGCGGGCGGAGTTGAACAAACGAATCTACCACCGGAACATATCTACGCAGAGCCGGGAAGTGTTCAACAGCCGTTGTTGAGGTGCGAGTATGCCTCGCCAAGAGATCGCCACACCGACATGGCAGACCTGTACTCGGAGCCAATCAGCGACAGAGGTAGGTCACGTTTAAAACTAGTTATCGTCTCTGAGGAAGATGTAAATAGATGGTGATCTGTCAAGCACGTTAGTGGCCGACAAGGTGCTTGCAGGGATGGGGAAGACTTGCGCTCCAATTTGTATATTGTTACCTTTCATATTTTTGGTTAAACTTCACTTTTATGGGTGTTCCCCCTCAGAAACAAAATCGTAAATTTCCTCACTAGTGAAAGCAACAATATATACATGGGGAGCTGCCAGAATTAAAATATTCAAACAATTACTTCAAGAGGTCTGATGATAAACTAGTGCTGGGGGCAGTTCACTTATTACGAGATCGTTTCTGAAATATTGATGATCATATTAGGTTATTTTTCCGGCCATTTTGTTGTTGATTATCGTCAGATTTAATTTCATTTGGGTATAATGGAGAATGAACTGAATGAAGCTTTCAATCTCGTAGTTTTTATTTTTAGACTTGATTGCTAGTTTTGGAGGTCTATAGTTTTGACGGCAGTCATCTTAAAAGTTACGTGATTAGTTCGAAATAGCTATAATTAAAAAAAAAAAAGTATTTGTTAACAAATATCGTTGTTGTTCTCTCGATAGACGTTTACTTCAAACATCATTACAATTGAATCAAAGTACTTGTGGACTGGAAACAGTTTTAGAAGTGCACGAGTAGTTTTAAAATTCCTTTGGATTTTTTTTAAATGTCCCATTGAGCTCAAATTTAACTGTCCCTTCAAAGGGGGGCATTTTAGAAACCAAGGTTAGGTAGAAGCTGTGTACTTTTAGAGTACCTACATAAACAAATTTGTCACAGAGTAACGAAAGTCATTGGACACGTATGTAGTCTTTTAACTATGGAAGCTCTAGGGAGTATTGGCGGCGCGTCCTATAGGTCATTTCGTTCAACAACGTATAACATTTAGAGAATAGATATTTATTAGGTTAGAGTGGCAGGCCGCCTCAAGTGCAGCCACACTTAGGCCAAATTAGGCCCATTGTGTTACGCATAAATATTAACAATTAAAAAATGTTTTCACTTGTCCTCTTAATCCAAACTAAAGTCTAGTCCTAGTGTATTTCCCAAATCCCAACTCGTGTCACCCTCTCGAGAACTTGAGCCTAATCGTTATTCATTCAAAATGAAATACTAACCTGCGCAATACTTTCCACTCGAAATTAAAAAAAAAAATCCAATATCCACTTATCCCCTAAGTCCTAACCAAACTTCAGTAAATTTAATTTTTAATAAACGCTGTGTAAAAGTTATCATTTTGTTACTCAGCAGTTATGTCCAATTTTTGTATGCTATCTGACGTTTGCTAACTAACTTACTTGTGCACATTTTTTTATTAATAAGGGGGCTAGTGTATTTCCCAACTTCTGCCAGCCTCTTGTGCACTTGAGCGTTGAGCACATTCGTAACTCATACTGAAACGAAAATATGTATACCCTGCTTGACTGTGACTGCGATCTGCGACACGAGCGAAAACAATACTTTCCATTTCCACTCATTCGACCATCAACTCGTTCAGATGATTTGGAAACGAAATGTATCCATCAAAAATAAATGCTATAAAAGAAGTGTAAAGCACATCGTACCAACTATTTCGCTCAGCTCAGTTGTAAACGAAATCAACTATGGCTATGGGTTCGTGTAGTGCTTGGGTTTTGGCTTTTAGGTGTGGTAAAGTGGAAATGAAAGCACGAGTAATTATGTTGCTCGTTCTGGAAAGCTATGAACGAAATGGCAAATTTTTATAGGATGTTTTGGAGGATAGGATATTCTGGATGGATCGCGATTAATTTGACTTTTGTTTCGAGTGGATTTTATGAAAATAAAAATACTCTCAAAGTTAATTCTGCTTTTATTGGAAAATCTATTTTGTACTTTGCTATCAATTATCTATTATTAAAAAAAGGCATCTTCTAGTGAGAAAGTTATAAAGAAAAACAGTTGTGAATGTGTTATTGAACAAATCTAGAAGGCTGGACTTATGTCATTATTCAGTAAGTAGGTAAAAAAATATATATAAAAAAAAAATCGAATGAACACTTTCTACTCACGCGTCGCCACTGCGTAGGAAGGATCATATTATATGACCCTATTCAAGGGGGGTCAGTTGGAAAAACTTTTTGAAGTGTTGTAACAACAACAACTGAAATATAGGGGCAAGTTTTAAAGCAAGAGGAGCTGTTAAAGTTTTTTTTTTAACTTAACATAATACCTTATCAACTTTTCGCCACTTTCAGTCTGAATTTTAAATAAAATTCCATTGGCTAAGAAAAGACCACTTCTGTCACTCTTCTAATAAATTGCCAGACAAATATGCAAACCGATCTAGACTACAAAGATAATAGCCGACAATACACAGTCATAATGACGAAATTTTGTTATCCACTGCAGGTTATTGACGCCGAAAATGATAAAGAAAGCAAGTATTCACACGTACACAACATATTTGACTAGATTGTTCATATTTTATTTCTATTAGCAGCTTGGGTTTTGTGGTTTGGTCAGCTTGTGAGCTAACTATCATTATACTTGTTTATCACTTAAAAAAAGAAAACACACTCACACAGTTGGTTTTTTGAAAATAATGAACTTATCCATAATCAATCCACGCCAGTGGCCTTGCTATGAGTTGAGTGGAGTTACATGAACTATTAACAATTTCCGCTTTGTCTTCCATCAAGTTTCACAAAAACAAAACAACCAACACATCATATGACCATTCCGCATCAGCTTTTGCATACTATCCCTATCGAAGATCATTGTCACAGCTGCCATAAAATGTTTGCTATTTTTCAGATCCGCCATCATATGCGACAACAAATTTTGGCCAGTCTTCAACGCCAGCCACAACAAGTCAACGTCCACCACTACCGTCCACATCACACAACCTGCCAGATGTACTTGGCCAGTCGTCCAGAGGTACCCTGTCTAAGCCTCTGACAAACGTTCAAAAAATGGCACAAAATCTCGAAAACAGTCCGCAATTCAGCGGACGCCTACCTATTTACACAGAAGTGAATCCGTCTCGAAGGGGTGCGGTCAAACCATCGCCATCATCACCATCGTCATCATCATCGCCATTTACGGGCATTATTGTTAAGGAACCTGCAGACAGACGAGGACATGGCAACAACGCTTCATCATCTGATTCCGGATCGAATCATTCCGGTGGAAGTGATGCTACAATCAAGATTGATGACATCGAGTATGCAGATGCTTAGGTCGTTTTTATTTCTCGTCATCGTTGTTGTTGAGAAAATGTTGGTGTATTCTTTAACTGTGTCCTCCTTAAAGTGTTATAAACAGTTTTAACAGGCTTGTGATTATTAATATATTACGCATTATAAAGAAAAATACATATTTTACTTTAAAGTTTTAACATTAACCATTTTTATGCCTACCAACTATTTTTCTTTAGTAATAATGGAATTCGCATCTTACTCATCTTCACGTTGAAACTTTACATTGTATGTATTTGAATAGATTAGTTTTAGGTTAATTGATTGTGAATATTAGTTGTAGAAAGATGCATTTGTATTCATGTATGCATTTGTTGGCTTTCTTTTTAAAAACCAAAATATATAATTAGTGTCTGTATATATATTTAAAATAAAAAACAAAAGTCAAGCACACACATTTTTAGTAAATACGCAAGATAAAGATAGAGCGAAATAAACGAATTGCTAAACTGTACTAATTGTAGTGTGTTATCGATTTGAAAGCTGTCAGCAGGGATGTAACTATTAAGAAGGATTTCGGGACGTTCAAGAAACTACCTTAGTGAGTCTGACAGCAGAGCCTCTCGATGTTTCTCAGTTTTGATCGGTTACATGAACAGTTTTTTTTCAGTTGACGTTTTGGGGGATTAGCGGACAAGACTAGTCAATAATTTAGTGACTTAGTACTAAGTTGACAGTTCGCATATGTGACAAAAAATGAAAAGTGGCGATTATCTAGTTTTTGCGTTCGAGGTAAATCATGTTCATGTAAAATCAAAGCTTGTGAAATGCCGTCGCGAAGAACTAAGGGTTCTTGGCACTCAGTTTAAGGTATTGCTCTGCTGGGTTCCGGGACATGAAGGCATTCCTGGCAAAGAGAAAGCGGACGAATTAGCTAGACTAGGTTCGACAGCTGTGAATATCCCGCCTTGCTCACTCAAGCTTGAAGCAGGGAGAAAGGCCACAAGAGAGTCGAACGCAAGATGGATTGCACCAGAAACCTGTCATACCACAAGAATGCTATGGCCAACCTTCAATGAAGCCAGAACCGAGAGTCTCATACGAAAGGGTAGAAAAGCTCTTTCCACCCTCGCAGAAATCCTAACGGGGCACAACACTCTGCGGTATCACATGAAGAAGTTACGCTTGCCGGAAGAATAACTTTGTAGAGGCTGCGGTGATGAGGAAGCTGTTGAGGACACAACCCACTTCCTATGACACTGCCCAGGTCTCCAACACAATAGGCACAGATTACTAGGAAGACACTTCTTCCACGACTCTCTCCTTTCCTATTTTATAGAACAGACTCTAAATGCTCCGCAATACGAATAATCTTTTACGGCTTTCCTAAAGGAAAGTAAAAAGATTGCAGCAAAAATACACTGCTCAGCTGGCAAAATGGCTGGCCAGCTTTTGAGCTAATGGTGGTGTACAAGGTACAACTGCAGACAAAAAGTTGGACCATTTTAATATATCTAGCCTTAAGGTCAGCTAGTATAGCTGCGTCTTGAATAAGTGCAAACGTTCCGCTGCTAACTAAAGTGGCAAATCTGAACACGACCTCCCGCTGATAATCACAACGTGATATAATGACAATCGTTCGTTTATTTAAATGACACTTCGAGCTCGCTTTACATATTCGTGTATGTATATGGTCAAATATCCCTCGCTGTAAAATTATCTTGCATTCTTGACATGTACGAGTTGTCAAGGTTCCAAAGTTTGTTGATTTTCCCTCATTAACTGCGTATCTATGTAAATTTCTGTTAAAGTTGACAGCTTACAACGATGTCGTTGTCTTCACTGTGCAACCAAAGTTTGTGATATGTTGGAGGTATATTTTCGTCGAAGCCATTAACAATAACTTTGGGTTTTTATTAATTAACAAAATAAACACGCGTCAGAGTGGTTCTTCTATAGCTCGCGCTTTTGCCAACTAAAAAATGATGTCCAGTTAAGAAGTGTCAAATGAGTGAGCAACAAAAGCTTACAGCGCGATACCGCTCATAGTCTGGGCTGAACCACAATCTCAACCAACCGTTGGCTAGGAAACGTCTTCTGACGCATTTTTGACGTTGGTTTGTTAGTTGAATAGTTAATGGGGACGTTCAAGTATCTATTTTAGTAAGTCGGACAGCTGTCTGACTAGATGTTTATCGGTTTTGATTGGATTAAATCGGTCATATGAGCAGCTGAAGTTTAGTAGAGGGCAGACGACAAATCTAGAAAGGAATTCGTGACTGAGTTGACAGTTCGGATATATGGTCGACGTAGAAAAGTGACGTTCCCGACCAATCTTGTTTTTGCGTTCGGGTTACATCTTATCCAGACCAATATAGACGACTTAAGATAACTAGATTCTTGAATGTGTCCAGTCAGTGTTCAAATTCTGCTTAAACGTTCGCTTGAGGATTGTTCTGAGCTGATAAGTGACTCACAAAGCCGATTCATCGTGCTAGATATCAATTTTCACCTTTTAAACAAATAAATGTCAAAATATTGACATTTTGGGAAATAACTTTTAAGGAGCGTGCAGGGCTACTGAATTAATTACTGTTTAGCTACCGCTTCCTCGTTTATTGGAAAATCAGTAAAATCTCGTATATAATTAGTGTCATTCAAATTCTGCTCAGAGCCAAACAACTGGATCTCTGATCTTGCGCGAGCCTGAAGAACCGCTCAACTAGCCTTACATTCCACAGAAGTATCAAGCCGTTGGCACAGCATATAATAACGATGGAAATTTCCTTATAATTGACCAAAATTGACCAAAGATAAGTCCACACGAAAAATAAAAAATAAATAAAATATCAACATTAGATCTAAACAAAGCACCACACACATAGTCGGTGATGGTTTTCTTTTAAATACTGTGTGACCCCCCTGGTGGCTCGACATCCCACCGACCGCCTCGTCCACATTAGTCAGACATAAGCAACACTTGTGCTGCTCAGAAAATCTCATACCCCCCATAGGCGTAAGTGTGCATCTGTATGGGTATGGGTATGTGTATCTGTATCTGTATCTGTATCTATTCACCGGGAGTTTATTTGCTCTGCCACGAAACGATAGACGGCGGCAATGACGAGAACGACGACGGCTGATCGTTCGATAGAGAGTAAAGCTAAAGCAACACCATGAGGAATGAGCTGAGCACACATGATTTTTAGTACAGGGCAACCACTGCAGCTACAAAGTCGAAGTTTCGGTTTTCGGATGCGCGCTATCGGGCCGGGTTTGTAAATTTATACACGACTAGACGACGACGCCACATTCTAATTACTTCTGTCCACAATGCGATAGCATTGATAAACCAAATAAATTGATCCGATTGAGTGCTCGAGGACGTGAATTGTTTATTTAAAGCCTCCCTCGCGAAAGTCTATAAATCAGATTTGACCTTTGCATATAGGGGGAGCTATTTCCACTACACCCAAGGTGTATCGGTGTCTGGCGCGTGTTGACGACACAAACAACAACGAAATTTGCATTTGTTGGCAAAAATATAACAAAAACGACAGAAAAATACTTTCAAGTTTCGAGAGAAACACTTGAGAATAGAATCGACGTAGTCTCACATACGCGGCGGTGGCGGCGATGATCGTGTATTCGCGTCAGTGGAGAGGTCTGAAACGCAGACGCGGGGATCGCTTTGCACGGATTACGTAAAGTTAATTCATTATGCAAATTCAGCACTAAAAAAAAAAAATAAAAACAATCCATACCATATACAAGAGCAAGACGCGGAGGATGTTGGTCATAGAAGTTTGTTCTTTATTTTGTCGAAATTGTTGTCTTTCCGTGAAACCCTGAACGCTCTATTGTGATTTGTGATTCTGAGGAATAAAAAGTTTGACTTATGCTTTGTTTACATTTCGGTGCGGTGCGGTTCGGTGAGTGGTTTTCTGAGTGAATAGCATGTTTTATTACTCGCTGTACTCTGTGTGTACTTCATTGATAGTTGTGAGATTTTTGTTGTTGCTGTTGCCTTAGCACTTGTGGTGTAAAATTTAAATTTATGTGCCTTTGCCTACTGAGAGAAGCAGTAGAACCATCAGCTTACTGTGGAAGCTGCAGCGCACAACACTTGTCAATGTAAACATTGGAATCATGCATGTGCATGGACTTTGGTTTGGGCATCATTTGTGTACTTTTCAATGTAAGACGAGTGCGTAGTGAGGTGCGATATGGTGTACAGGGCTGTTGTTGAGGTAGGTGGAACTTTGTGGCCACCCAAAGCAGTTTTTCAATGATGCTTTAGAACATAGCATTAACTAAAGAAATCTAACAATTTCGAGAATGTTCGAAAAATGCTCGCCGGTAATGTTCTCATTTTCACTTTTGCACTTTGTACAGAAAAATACGATAGACGAAAATAGAAATGACAGATTTAGACAGTTATGGCGTTTTTCATTGAAGATCCGAGAGAATTGCCCCGAAATTCAGAATTGCTTTTTTCAATGAAATTCGATGGAACACTTTTGCAATAGTGGTAGGTAGACACCATATAGGTATGTGAGATTTGGTTTTCTGTTGCTACTTTTTTTTTTTTCTACAGTAAATATGAATATTTTAATAGACCAAATTAACATAATTCAATTTAAGATCACATTTTGCAGGCATAATTGCATATTTTCGAATCACATAGCGAAACATTTGTGTCGAACAACCCAACAAACATTTTTCATTTTGACATTTTGCATGTGTGTATGCACTTTTTTTTTCAATGAAAAATAGAAAACATAGAAAACGCCATTAATTGCGTCTTTTCAGTTAAATCGTTCATTAAAACAAGTGATGAAAAATTGAAATACATAAAATTATGAGCCTTACGCCCTAGCCCTAGGTTAAGAGCTCACATAACGATAGACCTCCAGAGTAACTTAGTTCGAAAGTTAAGAGTTTTAAAGCGTCATCCTGTTCAGTCGTCACGAATATAATTAAATTTTAAATCTTTCGAAGGGAAATCATTAATAAATTCAGTTTTAAGACTTCAAAAACTACAATCTTCCAGACGATTATTGTCAATTGTGATTTTGTCCTGCGGTTATTTTTATACCTATTATACATTTCTTCGGCCAGATTTTACTAATTATTTTAAAAATCATTCAAATTTGACAGAATTTTAAACGTGCGAATTATTAGTTCACATTTAATTCATTTGGAAAAGGTTTTATCGACATTTTCCACATAAAACTTGTTCTAATTCACAATCATAGGTTTATTGTTTTCAAATGGCTTTACTTTTAAGTTTGATTCGCATGGGCTAGTTGACAGATAATATACAAAACTTTACGGACTAGCCCAACGACTTGTATGAAAATTCAACAGTCACTGTCTAAAACTGTCGAACAAAAGTTTGACAAACTGATCCGAAAAAGTATGCAAAAAAAGGATTACTAAAAAGTGTGGTTTATCATCAGTGCTTTTGGTTGAGCTAAATTTTAGCTCCCATACAAAATTTTTTGTAAAATCTCCAAAATCCCTTTAGCTAAGTGGAACGCTCGAGCTACAAAAATCAAACATTTGTTTCAGAATGTACATCAAGCATCTGTCAAAACTTTGGTTGCCCATTTAATGGGCACTAGTTGTCAAAATTTAGTTGGAATTTTAGCAAATGTTTGGAGAGAAAAGTTGGAGAGCAGTTAAAATTTAGCTAAGCTCAAGTGTTACACCATCGCGTAAAATGTCTCCAAAGCAAAGCATCTTAGCTTACCTAGTGTTTTGTGCTAAATTTTAACAGCTGTCTTCTCAAACTTTACAGATATCAGCTGAGGTTTGTCTTTAAGCGCAACACATTTTCATTGGCTTAATTTTAACAGAGCAAGAAAATGTATTAACAGTTGATGTTACTTTTTAAACATTAACCCTAAAATAACTTTGTATACACTCTTATTATATGTACATAAAAAAATAGGAAGCCATTAAGAGGCCCATGGATAGAAGATTTGCATTATGTTTGGTCTAATTTTAACTCAAACTCCGTAGATATTTGCTTTGAAATTAAAAAATTTGTGGAGATACAGTCCGAGACCAATGCTGTAAACATTAACCTATATGGAGTCTTAAATCCAGACCAATTTAATAGTCAAATTTTTTGGGGCATTACTTGCAATACAAAATGAAAACCAATCAGACAGTGCTCATGATTTCTTAACTATCCTTAGATGTGGTTTGATATTTGATACAAGTCAATACGACGGTTGTTTCAACTTGAACTCGTCAATGTCATTGCCCTGTATAAAAAAAAAACGTACGCGGCTTAATTCAACCAATTCACTAAACATTACGATTGCAACAGTGAACTGCTGTTCATGCAAACATTACTCAACTCGTTGCAGCTGTTTTGTAGGTTTTTTAAGAGCGTAACAATTTTTTTTTTTTTTTTTTAAAGGTCAACGTTGACATTTTTTTTTTTCGATAATGGGGAATTATGCACAGCGAATGCAAATATAGCAAGAGAATTCAGTGCGGCGTTAAATTGCATGATGTAATGGTGGCAATTTGGCTGATTTTTTTCGTAAAACGTGTCTTTACCGATAGAGTCAGGCTTTCCTGTCGAAAATAGACACAAATAATAGGTGACCATAGTTCAATATCTGGCTTTGTCCGTAACGTGAGCTCCAAGCTATATGTTTTTTTAATTAAACTGCACTTGCAATACTTAATAGCCGTGTTACTGAAAGGGACAGCATTTCCTTACACGCAAAAATACGTGACACGTATTTTTGTCGGCCATCTTGTTTATGTTGTGGAAACTATCGGAAAGCTTTGCAGTTGATATTTCTATGGCGATGGCTTACGAAATTTCGCTTTTCTATAAAACAAAATGGCTTCCGGAAGTGATGAACGGACTATTAAGTATTTATTTCTGATATAGAATAACTGACACTAATTATCACTCCCATTTCACATGTTTTAAACCATAAATAGAAATGTTTTCAAGTGATTGCAGAAATGTTGGTAGCCGGAATTAATGTTTTTTTTTCGCTTTACGTATCTTTAATTATGGGTAGAACATCCACGACACTTTATACCCTATTCACACCGAGCCGAAAATCGGGATTTCGCGAAAACACTCGAAAACAGAAGTTTTCCCATACATTTTTCAGTTTTCAAAGCGGGTTGTTTAAGTGGTTTTCCACGAAAAGAAGGAAAAAGATTTCCAATGGTTGGGTTGTTGAAACAAACACACCTTTTGTAATATTCAGCAAATTCAGCAGAACAGCTCACCGAACAAGTGTCACAACTTAAAATGATTTTCCAAAATTAATTGTTGGACTCATATTAATTTTAAATGCACTAAATTAATTTTATTTTGTATTTAATGCAATCGAAATCTGTAACCAAAGTAGTTTGCACCGAAGTTTTTTTTTTAGACTAGATTAGATTTATTCCATTTCATAAAAAATAGAGTAATTTAAATACATGTATAATACATTAGTATATATTGATTTAAAACAAATTTCATTATCAACGACTAGTGTCTCACAGCTGATCGAAAAGTCAAACCAAAACTATTTCGTGTTCGGTGTGAATACATCGAAAAGTTTTCGACGAAAACGCGGTTTTCGTTGCGGTGTGAATTGGGTATTAAGCGTCTGGTTTGTGATTTCATTCTTACGCTTTTCAAAGCATTGACTGCGGACAAGACCTCTCTGTCCCGTCTCGTGCAAAACTGCACGTGTGTGATTTTGTAAATTAGTTTTAGTTTTAAGTATTTTTTTTTTTTAATTCATCTGTCAAATTCCATACAAATAGCGTATTCAAAATATCATAAATTTGTAATATGTGACAGATTTCCACTACTGTCAATCTACAGGAAATACCCAATAAAACTAAAATGCAACAGAAACTTAAATTTCAAAAACCGAATATTACACGTTGTTGCTGATTTTATTTTGACAATTTGACCACCCTTACCTATTTCAGGGAAACCTCAGTTTAAAGTATTCTCATCAATAAAGCATATATTTATGTTCTCAGATATTGCCTCTTCGTTATTTCAACTATTCTATGCATTTTCTATAAAAATGCGACCAATCTTTGTCAAATACAAAGTGATATAGTATGGAAAATGCAATCAAGCAGGTGCTAACAAAATTTACGATAGTGTAAGGCTTTGTGTACCTTGATCAAGTTAAACGAAAGTTATATACGTTGTTGACAGCCACTTTATTTGAATTCTGAATCTGTAATGCCCCCGCCCCATTGTGTTCATTTGAATTTCAAATTTATATTATACACTTCTCTGTTACTCCAAATAGGTTACTAACTGTTAATAATTGCCCTGCTATTATTTACAATCAGAATCCATTCTAGATAATAGCAGGTACATACAACATACTATACATTTTAAAGAACCTAATCTAAAAAAAAATCTAAGAAAAGAACTAAAA
This sequence comes from Cheilosia urbana, assembly GCA_946477585.1. Classification (NCBI taxonomy): domain Eukaryota; kingdom Metazoa; phylum Arthropoda; class Insecta; order Diptera; family Syrphidae; genus Cheilosia; species Cheilosia urbana. The sequence continues at coordinate 6,523,173 of OX297854.1, read as the reverse complement.
TTAACTAAAAAATAAAAAAAACTCTACTTTAATCATTAAGTCGCCGCTTTTCTGAATTGAGCACATGAATAGGTGTGAACCAAGACAGCAAATTATAGATTTCGTGCACATGAGTCGATATTAATCATAATATTCAATCATTTGACTGTGAGTAGGCGTCTTAGTACCGCAGGCTTTCTTCTTTACTCACAGAAGTTTTCGCTCCATCACCTATAGAAAATTAAAAGCGCTAACTATTGGCATAAATTCCACTAAAAATGAATCATTCTTCAAACGCGCATTTTTTGTCTGTGAATTCAAAACTCACCCACTCGAAACAATACTTACCACATTTGAAAGCATTGTGCGAAGTAACAATGGCGAAAAATGTTCATTAAAAATATACCCATTGTGACATGCAAGTCTTTTGTGTTATACCCTGTTCAAACACTCGAAAACTTAATTGAAACTAAAGTTTTCCGAAACATATATTTCAGTTTTCAAAACAAAACGTATGAAGTCGTTTTCCATAAAAACAAAAACACCACGAAAACGACTTCCAATCGTTGGATTGTTGAAACAAACACACCTCTTGCAATATTCAGCAAATTCAGCAGAACAGAAGGCAAAACTCAGAACTAAAAATCATTTTCTACGCTTAATTGATGGGCCAATATTATTTTTAAATGCTCTGAATTTATTTTATTTCTTAATTAATGCGATCGAAATTTGTAACCAAAATAAAAAAGTTTCACGACTAGTGCCTCACAGCTGATTGTCAAACGAAAACTATCTGTTTGGTGTTCGGTGTGAATGCATCGACCAGTTTTCGGTGCGGTGTGAATAGGGTATTAGGGCTAAAAAAGAATACTTTAGACAGGCCTATTATCTTCTCATGTGCATGGTGTTGCCTCACATGAACAAACGAATCCGTCATAAGTGCTTTGCATTTTCTCTACAAACTACTGCTAATAAATACCTTGTTTCATGAACATATACCTTTTATGATATATTTTGAATTTCGATATTAAGAATAGTTTTTGAGCAGTAACACAGAACTGGAATCCCCTGATTTCCTTACCATCCCACTCCAAGAGCAATTTTTTAGGCTCACTTTGATCTGAAGCCATTCGTACTAAACATTACAAAATACTATACTGTATTACAAACTACGTGACAAAGAGGATGATTGTAACCTCTCTTATCTAAATAAAGCTCAAACTTCAAATAGTGCTTCTGAGGAATATTCACCTCCCTTCCGAAACCCCCATTCTGCATACAATTCTCTACATCAAATAAGTGCATATTCACAACTGAGTCCTCACTTCTGAATAATAACCCTTTCTCAAGAAACAGAAACACAACATCATTTTTAACCCACATTACCAACACAATTAACTAAATAGATATCACACCTATCATTGATACAGCGATAAGATAAGATTACGCACATTCAGCAGATTACACTCGCGAGCGGTTTAATCACGCTGAAATGAAAACCGTCAGTTGCCATTTACAGGGGGCGGATATCAGTGCTGGAAAAAGTGTCGTTGAAGTGTACATATCAACTCTAGATCTAAGCAGTGTAATTTTTTTTTTTTCTTAGAAATAAAGACTCAAATGTTCCCGTCGTCGATTCATGGTACAGTCGTACCCAATCGAAGCATAAATGGTCAACATTAAGAAACAAAAGGAAATATGAGATTGCCAACGCCAAACGATAAAGTTTCAATTTTAATTATTTTGCTCAATCTGTGCGACATATTCAGCCAATGCAAAGGTCAGCAGCAGGAATGGCCGACCCGAGATACGAGTGCTTATAACAATGTCAGCTGTATTGCTCATGACACCAAGTTCTCATGCGATTGCCGAAATGCGAATGAGGTAAGTTTACACTAGGTACCATTAAAGTTTTTGTTTTAAAAATAAATATTTATCCAATGACTGTGCGGAACGATATAGGTACACTGGCGGATTTAATGGAAGAAAACATTATGAAACGTCGTCTTGGGCAAATATTACCTTCGTTGTTGGAAAATATATATATGCTCCTTTCAAAGAGAAAATGGTTGTCTCGAGTGTGTAGGCTGGGTAAATACAGCAGAGATTTAGGCGCGGCCTTGTTTACCGATTGTTGTCTTCCGTTTCGAGACCGAATTATGAAATGCGCCAAGGAATACTGCAAACTGTTGTTGCTAAGTGAAGTTTGTCAATTGGCGCACAACTCTCAGAAGCTGTTCACTTAATTGGCAAAGTAATTGGCGTTAAACGGCCAATGTGAAGAAAAGTGTAATTTAATTTTCAACGCTGATTTCTGCTCGCCTGCTGCGGACAACTCTCGTACACTCTGTGACAGGAAGTGTGGACACTTGTGTTTTGAGTCGCATTGTTGCGGTGCCGCTGTTGCGGAGATGCGTTATTTATTTTCTTTGAAAATAGTGAACCAAACCAACTAGTATTATTTCGGATGGAAGATGCCACTTCCAGATCAGAGCAGACATAACTCATTCACGATCTGATAAGCATATTGAAGGCTAAGCTCAGTGGAGCGCTCTTGTGTATGTTTATTTTATGCTCTCACCTGAAGGCTATTAGCAACTAAGTTTTTTCGAAAAAAATGTCTGCAGCAGACGAATCTGTCATTATTGGACTTTGAAAGTTTGTTTTTGGTAGCAAATTGGTAGCAGTTAATCTGAGAAACGATGATCGTTTTTGTTTTTTGTGTGAAGATAGGAGAAAGAGAACAAGAGAGCGGCCGTAAAACCTTGTATACATATATTTTTGAGTTTTTTTAAAACCAGCCGATCATAAATTTGCAACAAACTGATGGAAGCAAATATTATAATAACAGCTGCCGTATACTTAAAAAAAATAAATAGCTTGTCTCTAAGCGCTTGTGCATGCGCCTTTTTTCCAATTTTCTGGAACTAATGTCGTTTTCCATTGGGACAGAAAAACACTTTCTTTCATATTCACAGCAGATTTCATGTTTCATTGCCCGCAAAAAAAGCGTTAGAGCCATTTTGCGAATCTCAATTTCTGAACGGGTTTACATTTATTTAAGGCACCAAGTGACAAAGAACAGAAAAAGGAACAGAAACTGAAACAGTACAGAATGTTTTTTCGGTCTGTAGTAAATTCTGGTTCTGCTTACGTTGCTCCCTCAGCTACAAAAAACTGAACCAGAAACAGATTGTGTTTCGTTTGATTACATTTTAGCTTTGACTTCAACGAAAAAATGGAACAAATTTTGGAAATGTTTAGTGAAGCTAATTGTCGAATTGCGGGGTATACCTAATCATTTTTTTTTTTTTTTCATTTGCGTTTGTTATTCATATTCGATCATCACAATATGGAATAGTACGATGCGAAACAAACAAGCAGATGACATATATGCAGAAAAATCCAAACAAAAACAACCTCCCCCCACGTTAAATTGGCATTTCTGTTGCTGGCAGCCTTGTAGACTTGTTTGTCGCTAAAACCTGTTGCTGAAAAAAAATAATTCTGTTCCTAATTCCGTTTCTGTTGCAAATGTATGAGATTCTATTTCTGTTTCTGTTCTTTGTCACTTGGTGCCTTTACACCAACACCAAAACATTTGTCATTTGTCAAACTTTAAAGTGTGTTATTGTTACGTTTTTAGACGAAAAGTCTGCGGAGAATAGAGAAAAACTTACATTTGGCCGCTGCAATGGATATCAACATAAATTAAATGGATTCTTATAAGCACAAATGACAATTAAAGAACAGCTGACTTTTAAAACACTCACCGCCACAAATGCAAACACAGAAAAATCTCGTCTGAAATCTGAGAGCAAAATCGGAAAATCCAAATGGAAAGCGACATAAGCACATTGAAAATTGCAATCGATTGAAAATGAAACGCATACCTGCGGAATTATCGGAATGCGTTGGGCTAAATGGACTTCTAAATTCTAATTAGTCGTTCTTGTTCATATATCAGCTGTTGCAATGGCATTTGGAAGCAATAGGTTTGTTCCTTAACTTTAGTAGTAGGTCTGTTCCTTTACTTTTAATTCTTACGAATTTGTATAGTGCCGTTCCTTAACTCCAAAAAATCGTTAAAGAGAGCAAGATATTACCCCTCCACTGAGAATCTTAAGAACTTTTACTCAACAAATTTCTTGGTGTAAGAATTGGAAATTAACAGCTGATTCGAAACTTGATGTCCTATTTGGAATATGCGTGCATTTGTTTTGATTTCTTAAAATTGTACCAACAGGCGGCAAAATAAAATTGAATGTTCTCCTCAAGATTCTTTTCGAAAGTGGCGACGAAATTCTCCCTCGCTGTAAAAAGGAACAATCTCCTCCATGTTATTCTTAGGGCAGTATCGCTTTTTCCTCTTCTTCAATGCTTGTAGTTCAATCAGTACAAACTCTTCCACTTCATCAAATAGAAGTTCGATTATTTCCATATCACTTTCATCGCTATGTAGATGTATTACCAACGAATTTTGTGAGTACATTAGCCAATTCTTCGAGTTTGTCAGATATTTAAACAACTTTTCGTACCAATTTTTGGAATTTTTTAATCTGGCATTTTTCATAGATTAGACTAGACTAAAGCGTTCCCTAAGTATTTCTTAATTTGCTCGAGAGAGAATTTATCTCCACCAGACAGTCTTTTCTTTGACTTGACTAGGAAACTTGAATTGTTTTTGTATTCTCGCGGTCAGCGTTACCTTTGTTTTATTTTGCCCTTTTTTATTTGGAAAAGGCCCCTCATACATTTTTCAAAAATTGTTATTTCCAAATAAGTACGTTTAAAAAGTAACACGGTTGCCTGTCACAACACTATTATAGTGTGAAAATTCTAAATTTGCAGAGTAGCTTTAGAAATGACACATTTTTCTTTCACCGGCCTTTTGTTAGACTCTTCAGAATTATGCAGAGGCCACTTTGTTTATTTTGAATTTGACTTTTCGAAATGTCAATTGTCAACTGATGTTGCAAGTGGTATTCGATTGGGCTTTTCAGATTCCCTCTCAGATTTCAGATTTCGTGTATCTTGTGGCTAATCGAACATAAAAACGTCACTCGCTAATTTTTATTTTTTTTTGTGTTGATATTCGTGCGATTTGAATATGTATAGCCTTCAAAACTTTTCAAAGCGTTTTTCATTCACTGGTTAAATTTTATATTAAAACAATCGAAGTTTGCGATTGATTTCTAAATATTTGTACATAAATAATTTACAAATATAGATTCACCCAAAGCAATGCCTTTCTCTGCTGTAGAAAAAATTCACGAAAAACTAAACGTCCTCCACCAGTTGTCAAACTCAAACGCACTTGGATTAGTAAATCTGAGAAAAATCTAGTTTCGCAAAAGTGCTCTGAAATCTGAAAAATATTGCCAAAAGAAGATAAAAACTGCTCTGAGAGCAAAAAAAGTGCTCTGAGAGCGCCGAATTGAATACCACATGCGTATGCAGGCAGGATTTTCTTGACTAGATTTGTCGGCTTCCCCTCCATAAACGTCAATTGCAAAAACTATACCCGTGACCATTCTAGGCCAATAAAAACTGAAATACCTCTAGTCAGTCAGCTGTTAGACTACTAAATTAGAAGTCCAAACGTCCTCATTCTCAGTGGAGGCTGGAGGGGTAATATTATCTTGCTCTCTCGATGACGCTCTCTTTTAAGAATTTTTCAAACATACCTAATGATTTATATTGCAACTTTAGCTCTATGACAAAGCCGTTCCGGATCCAAGCTTTATGACAAAATTGTCAGAGATCTCATTTTTATATCAAGCAAGTTTTAGGACAGTCCTGACAGGTCTATTGCGGAACTCTTTTGGATAGTTACATTACGCAGTGTCAACCGATTTATAAATCCATGCCTTTTTATAGTTGTTGCACATAAAGTTGCCGATCTGCACAAGTTGCTGAAAACAGAGTGGCCATGATTTGGTGCGCTAGTATTGTTACTTAGAAATTCGTATATTGACAAATGTCACGCTGTCGGCAAAGTTGCTGTCAGCGTTCATAGAATTTTACTCGTTAAATTTGAAAAATGAAAGTGTACATTTGCCAGTGCCACCAGCGCAGCGGCAAGATGGGGGTCTCCGTCTCAGTCAGTACAGTATTGTCTCAGCTAACGCCTAGTCTCGTGCATTGATGGCAGCACATTCGATAACACTTCCGACAGTCTGTTAAAATTGCTACGCTCTTTTTGCAAGATGGTGACAACTATTTTGGAGTTATGTCAAACTGAAAGTTTTACTTAAAGAAATAATTGAAATGACCTACAACTTGCCATGCAATTGTTATCGTACAGGCCAAACGAAGTTTTGTCGAAACGTTTCATTGATGCCGACATAATTTTGCAGGAAACCGACAACATCCAGTAAAACGTCTTTCCATCACTAGACCCCTAAAGGAAGTAGCACACTTTCCGTTCCCACTGTGTTTGTGTGTGTCAACGCCAATTTAAACATTGACACTCATTGAAATATAAGTCGCCGTCCATCTGCCAAACAAAGAAATTTGATTGAGGCTTTCAATTGAATATTTCCCACTTATGCGTTTACGTTTTTCTTTTCAGTACATGACACTGCCCCTGCTCTACGGATATGTTTACCAAGTCGAGATAGCGAACTGCAAACATCTGACCGTTCGAGCAAATGCATTGGAAAACACACAAGGCCTACGGACTGTCGTCTTTAAAAAAGTCGAAAATCTTATACTAACACAGAATGCTTTGTCATTCCCCCTTTACACCAGCAACACGCCATTGATTGTTGAATTCAAAGAAGTAAGTATATGCGACGACCACAAATTGCTGCTTCCTTTTTGTGATGATGTGTGATCATGATCAGATTTGTCATCGTAATTGCTACAGTTTGCAGTCATTCAAACGATTTCGTTCGTTTTCTTTTTAAGGTCAAGATTGAAATAATTGAATCACACGCAATCAATGGTAACATTGGAGAAATCACTTTTATTGGGAGTACCATCGAGACGATACGACCATTTGCCTTCACTACACTAAAAGATCATTCGATCTTGTTCAAAATGGACGGAGTGATAGTGACCAGTATGGAACCGCAGGTAAGTGCAATCAAAACTACTGGCATTATATTTTTTAAAAATTGCAATTTCTCTGAAAAGGCTCTGAAAAAATTCACTGTCGATCAGCTGGAGATCCTCAACAGTGAATTCCGGTCAGAGCTGCCATCGAAGGCATTTTACGAGCTTGAGGTGCTCTCCTCACTCAGGTTAGAGAATGTCACATTTAAAAGGGTCCACACGAGGGCGTTTTCATTCAAGGGTAATGCTTTTTATTTTCAAATGCATAAAATATATACCTAATAACAAAAGTTGTACTTCATCTAGGTGTCAAAAAGCTATCTGTGATAGATAACAAATTCGAGCGAACCGAAAGCGAATGGATAACTGCTCAATTGCGTGATAAAGCTGTAATCAAAGGCAACGACTTTGGAATTACAAGTCATATCGCCTTCAAAGGTAACTAACTGCAAATGCCCAATAGGTAATCGTTTAAATTTGTTTCTACTTCCAGCGATTGAGGTGTCAAAAGACGTAGTTTACTTAGACCGTGTCGAACTGCACTTCATCAATAATAGCGTGCAATTTGAAAACGATCCGCAGGCGCTCGTCTTCAATGACAAGGTCCAATTGCACATAGTCCGTCTGCAGTATCACAATAATTTCCCATGCAAAGACCTGCAGAAAACCCAACCAAAAACGCCATTCTATCGGAGCTACTCCGACAGCATATACTTCGAGACAAAGAGCAACAACCAAAGCTTAGCACTAAGTCAAATCATCGATGTGGATTGCAAAGAGAAATCCTACTTGTTGTACATAATTCTAGGCGCTGTAGGTTTAGCATTAATTTTAATTTTAATAGCCGCCATTATTATTACGCGAATTATTAATAAGCGAAAGAAACGAAAACTTGATGTTGTACTGCCAGAGTCGAGAACGTATAAAGAGACGCAAATAATTTACCAAATTGAAAATGCTGGCCTATTGAAGACTGATCTGTAAAGCAATACGATGCTCTATGTAATAATATAGTTTGTGCACAAAACAAACTTACCCAATTGGTAGATAGGATTCCAGAGCTTGATTGACCGTCAATATCGATTCGGACAAAGCGAATCCCTTTGATAGTAGAGCATGATGATTGGTGAGGGTCTCTTCGATTGTGGATAGATCTTCGACTTCTTTGTCATCTGTTGACGAACCAAAAGTACCTTCTAAGAAGCTATTTATATACAAATATTGTTAACTAAATTAAAATCTTGTAATTTATATAAAAATTGATGTTTTTTTTTTTTTTTTTGAATTGAGGTTAAATTTCCTGATCTGAGTCTCTACTTTGTCATCATAAATATATGTGATTTAGTCCGTCAATACTGATAATCGTTGAGGAAATAGCACAGTTAGGGCTATAAAGTGCTATAAAGCGCTGCAGCGCAAAACACGGGCAGCGAGAGAAGAGTATCGAGCCAGGAGAAGGGAGGAAAAGAAGATCCTGCGTAGAAAGAGGGGGCTTACGCCGCTTCCCAGGTCAAGGAGATCGAAGAGTCGCGCGATCGTAATTACATCCGGAGGTTTTATAAAAGAACCAAGCAACTGGCTGCTGGTTACAAAACCGGATCGCAGGCTCTTCGAGACAGCGAAGGAAACCTAGTCACCGAAGCGCAGGTAATATCAGATGTGTTTAAGCAGCATTTCCAGGACATCATGTAGAGAGAGTGATAGGGCAAGAAGAGAACCCACGTCCAGTCAATGAAGAATCAGTTCAAAGCTAAAGAACAACAAGGCCGGCGGCTCTGATGGCTTACTAGCGGAGCTCTTCAAATACGGAGGTGATGTTGTGGTAGGGTGCATGCACCGAATCATCACCCAAGTATGGGTGGGGTGAAAACATGCCCGATGACTGGACTATCAGCTCCATATGTCCCATCTACAAAAAAGGCGATCCTATGTCTTGCAAGAACTATCGAGGCATATCCCTGCTTAATGTCCCATACAAGATCCTATCCAACGTACTGTGTGAACGTCTAAAACAGTCCTGCAACACACTAATCGGCACGTACCAGTGTGGCTTCCGGCGCGGCAGATCGACGATAGATCAAATTTTTATACTGAGGCAAGTCCTGCAAAAGACCAACGAATTTCAAGTCGAAACTCACCGCCTATTTATCGACTTCAAAGCCGCGAATGATATACATCGTCAGGAGCTCTATATGGCGATGGCCAAATTCGGATTCTCGTCAAAACTGATTCAGCTGTGTCGCGTGACGCTGGAAAACACGCGCTGCAGCGTGCAGTTTGGAAATAGCTCCTTCGAACTATTTCAGACATGCACCGGATTTCGGCAAGGAGACGCGCTATCATGCGACTTCTTCAATCTCGTACTGGAGCAGATAGTGCACAGGGCAGGTGTCAACACGGCACTATCTTCAACAGGTCCGTCCATGTGCTGGGCTATGCCGACGATATTGACATCATCGGTCGCTCCCAGCGTGCCGTTATAGAAGCATTCACGGCGATTGAAGAACAGGCGAAATTCGTTGGACTTGAAGTAAATGAGGGCAAGACCAAGTACATGCTATCAACAAACAAACAAGCGTCTGTTAACCGCCTAGGACAAAACGTTACTATTGATAGCAACAATTTCGAGGTAGTGAAGGAGTTCACCTACCTCGGAGTAAACATAAACTCCACGAATGACACCATAGTGGAGATCCAGCGAAGAATTACCCTAGGAAACCGTTGCTACTTCGGTTTGGCAAAACAATTGGGTTCTAAATTCCTAACTCGAAGGACGAAATGTGTGCTCTACAAAACCCTTATCTTGCCAGTCCTGCTTTATGGCGCCGAGTGCGGGACCATAGGCAAGAAGAGAGAGCTGATACTGGGCTCCTTCAAAAGAAAAATTCTTCGAAGAATTTTTGGTCCTATGTGCGAGAAGGGCGAATGGAGGAGAAGATACAACCGCGAACTCTATGAGCTGTACCAAGATGTGGATGTAGTCCAAAAAGCCAAAACACGTCGACTACATTGGCTCGGCCACATCGAGCGAATGGACAATAATGCTCCGGCTAAGAGGATCTTCGAATCCCAGACCCCAGGTTCGAGAAGACAAGGAAGACCGAACCTCCGTTTGAAAGACCAAGCCATCGCGGATGCCAGAGCGCTTGGTCTGGACAACTGGAAGCAGCGTGCCCGGGATCGTAGAGGATGGAAGACTGCAGTGTCTCAGGCAGAGAATCTTCACGGGTCGGGAGCCCGATAAGTAAGTAAGTAAGGGCTATAAAGTTCTAAGAAAAAATAGTGACAAACTTGCAAGGTTGTTCATGCGCAATTACTTTGAGGACTTTTACTTGAAACTTGGCCCGGAAACAAAGTTAAAGAGTGATGTCAATGAAGCTCTTGTGCAATCTAAAAATTACCTGGCAAGTTAAGGTCCTTCTTCATCAGATTCGCACTGCACATACCTCCCAAGTAGGCCAACTCATGCTCCAACCGAATGAGACATGAATTCTTCGCATTCACCTGTAATCGTATAGCATTACCGTTATTGTTAAAAAGTTTTTTTTTTTTTCTGTAAAAGACTTACGGTGGTTGGATTATCGTATCCCACAACCAGACACTTGAAACCGAATCGATTGATGTGCGGATCTTGAGCATACAAGGAAGCTGTCTCCAAAGAGAATTCCACTCGATTTCCTGGCAGGACGATTACATTCTGTGCCCAGTTGCCAGCACTGCAAATACATTGACTAGTTGTGGATACAAGCGGCCATTTGAATATGTGTACAACTTACGTGTTAAACTTTTTGATGACCACCCAGTCAGTATCATTGGAGCTTGCATTGACTCCTTGTCCACGGGTGTAGTTTGTGATCGTGGCGTTTTTACAACTCGACCGCTGCATGCACATATTATTGTCCAACATGTCCAAGTAGTCATTGTCCACTGGGCATGCCTCCACTAAACACGGTTTTGTCGGAATGGATATCAGTAGATAATCTTCCAGCTGAGCCGTTCCACATTGTGCATCGAACTCTATTGCCAACCACTGAACACAGGGAGGGAATTCGACTCTACTCAGAAGAAGGGGATAGGAATTGCTTCATAAGATTGTATCGATGGAAACTATTTACAAACCTCTGACAAGTAACCGAACCACTGCGGTAGGGATGTTCGCACTCCACTATGCAGTAATGATTGCTGGTGGTACATGTATCCATTCCCTTGTCCATTTCATCTAATCTCTTCTTATTTATGTCAGAAGCGGAAAAGTCCACTTTCTTGTCCTTGGCCTTGATGGTTAGGTATTCTTTGCTGGCATAGAGTTGATTCAACGCGGCAACATGTGGGAGAATCTCCTTGATCAGTCCGAGGATTTGGACAGAGCTCTGAAAGAAAAATATGTTCACACATAATTGCACAAGCAGTACGAAGAACCCACCTTTGGGTCGCTGCACGCCAACGTCCCAATCTGTGCGTATATCAAAGGTAACAACGTGTGAAACACATTCGCCGAGGATGTATTGAAAACCTCAAGCAACTGCACCACAGTCATCTGACTACCCAAACCACAATCGTCGGAGTCGCTCTTCTTATCTGCATCCAAATCGTTATCCGTGCGATCGTTGCCATTGAGTTTCGTATCAGCCTGGCCATTGCGATAATTCAAGTCCTGAATGGGTCCACTTTCTTCAATCAAATCCTTGGGATGTATCTCCGTTGCTCCAATTTCGATTTCAATATCAAACGGATTTGTGGAACGCTTGTCAAATTTGAAGGTCTCCATCAAACCCTTAGAAAACGACTCAATTCGCTTTGTGATATCCCTGGCTGTGGTTAGACTTGGGTCCACGGAGAGTGCTGATGTCCTCGAATTGTTTGCCCAGTTTATGTCCATGTGCTCTTCAATCGGTGTGATATTGTGTTCCGAATCGATTGTCTGAGTATGGTTCGATGAGTTGTCACTAGGCGACAACGAAGCCGCCATGGCGTTTCTTGCCAAAATCAATAGCTCCGTGCACTTCTTGGTGATGTCTGTTGCAACTTGCAGTGCTGTATCTCGGGCGGTTACCTGATTTGCATATGTCACCGAGTTGCCATCACTCTTAATCGGATTGCTGTAGTAGAGTATGCAGGGAATTTGTCCCCTAGACGGCGTAGTTCCATTGAAACTAAGATCGCATGAGTAGAAAATGAAGGTAGTGCCGCACGGCCCGCGGATAGATGACATCCCTGAGTCACCGGAGCAAGTCCTCGCTCCCTGAGAGCACAATCGGAGCGCGTAGCGAGTATTCTCCTTTATATGAACTGGTCGCTCGAATTTAATCTCAGCCATTTCATTGTGAACAGCCTCCTGATCGTACGAGCCCGACACAGACTCCAACGTTTCCCACTTGTGTCCAGTGGCCTGAAGATCCACAGTGTTGTCATAGAGTAGCTCCAGTTGATAGTCGTAGCTTCCCGATCCGGAATACATTGTTGCTCCCGCAATTGCGATCCCTGGACGATCGACATTGAATGCAATCGCATCTGGACCAAAGTTCCCCGTATTCCAAGTGCGACTGACATCGCAACGAGAGAACCGATTACCAGTCGAGTGCAAGCTTCGTGGTGGCAGAAAAGCCTTTTCAAACTAAAACGAACGAAAATAGATTAGGACACGTCACCGACGCCAGACCAACTTACTTCATTCAACGAAGTCTGATAAACAATCTCGGCTAGAACTCTTGCCAATAGATGGCAGCAGTTGTTAATCAATCCTTGATTTATGTCCTTGCACAGCACAAAGTCATTAACATTGGCACTGTGATTGTAAATATTCTCAATTCTGGCCTTTACGGGACTGGAAATGATGTCAAGCAGTCGCACGAGAACATCCTTAAACGACCAAGCGTTGCTCGTGTATTCGGTTTTTTCCTGTTGTGTTCGGTAGATCATTTGCTCCACCAAAATCGGGTATTGGTGGTTCTCCGAGCTCGACAGCATGGGCAGACCAAAATTATCACTTGGACTCACGATAGACTGACGTTCGTTACCCGATGTAAGCAGTGAGAAAGTTGTTCGCAATTTAATGGATGGACTGCACAGGCCGGCAATGATTGCACTCAACAAACGGGCATGTAAATTACCCTAAAAAGCAATAAAAATGAAAAAAAAAAAAGAGACTCAAGTGACGGTTGCTGTCGTTACCATATCCATCTGCGAAAGAAGATCACACAGACAATTCCACTTGAGCGAGGACGTCGGATAGAATGCGTCGAAGCATGCCACAAAACTGGTGTGACACTCCTCCAAGATCTCTAATACCATGCGGAAGCCTAAAAGGTAGAACAGATATTCTTTTCTATAGTACATTCGGCTTTGATCTTCTCTTTTTGAGTGACAATTCAATTGAATTGTCTTCACTTACCATCTTCGCTGCAGATGTCCTTGAAGATGTCGTCGTTGAGAATCTCAATTAGAAGCGCTCGAACATTTCCAATGCACTCGGCCAACTGGACGTTCTCCATGTTTGCCTTCCTCGATGTCGGGGTCGCCAATTCTGTTGTTCCCAGAAAATGCTTCGGTGCATTTACCAATGACTTTGTAGACTTTGAAGCTACTAAAATTTAGAAGACACTGTCACTGATGGCAAAAAAAAAAACAACCAATAAATCCTACCATTGCCCATGTTCCCCTCGGAATTTGGCTTCTTTGGGGACGTTTTAAGAGGCTTCTGTGGGTAGATCTCATTCGTGTATTTCCTCAGCAATCTGAGACACGACTTGTTCACATAAATCAAGTACTCCAGCGACTGTTTCACTTGTAAGGGGCGAGTTTTATCGCGCTGCTCTCGAATGTTCTTCTTGAAAGACTCCCAAGACCACTTGAGCAGCGATACAAGGCTCTCGAAGCACTCCTTGGTGACTGTATTAGCGAAGGACTTGGAAATCTTTTGCACTGGATCGATTTCAATTTGTGGCGTGGGCTGTTTCGACTCCTGCGTGATGAGTCGATATAAAATGGACGGAATCTGTCCGGAGTTGACATCAGTTCCGTTGTTGGCTTTCTTGGAGTTTTTGAAAGCAAACACAATTTGATCTTCCGTTGTTACAGTGGCTTGCCCCGCAGAACCGCAATCCGATGATGGACCGGCAATGCGCGCCCAAATCAGATACCACCGTCCGGAGGACGCCGTCACTGCTTTCGGGAGCATAATGTGGTATTTGCTTCTGGCTGGGCATTCGAAGGGTATTTCTTTGGTTTCCGATATGAGGGCACCGTCTTTTTCATAGCCTCCTCCATCGATGCCGAGATCGAAAAGTTTCAGCTTGCAGGAGTATTCGCCGCGACCACCAAACATTCCAAAGCCGCCTGAAATGAGGAGAAAGCCTTAGAGCGGACAGAGTAATACAAAGCGACTTACAGATGAGGACGTCGGTGTCGCATGAGAAACGTATTGCCTCTACACTGTGTCCAGAGTATCCCCAACCGCCGCCAAAGTTATCGAATCGATTCAAAATCTGATAGTCATTGGATTGGCTCTCCTTTGTCTGACTCTGCTGAGTGGGTGTGACATCTTCAAAGCAGCTAGGACTAGGATGTTCAAACAGAAGGGAGATTAAAAATCCCCAGAAATTACAATAACTTACATTAAATCCTGTGCCGATGTGAGGACGTCCAAGCAGGCCAGCAGATTTAGCGATGCTTGTGAGCGCGAGACCTGCGAATCCAGCTTATTCGTTGGAAGGGACAACTCGGGCGATAGAATCGCCCTGAAATTAGACGAATTCTGAAAGCGGTTCGTTGAGTTTGAGGTTAAAACAACCGACAATAGACTCACCGTTCCATTCTTGGAAATTTCACTGGCCAACACGTTGTAGCAGAGCACACTCTTGCTAACTCCTCCGTCAAACACCCACAGCACATTGAACTGTGGATCCAGAGCGAATGCAATTTGAGGCATTGGCTTCTCAATGGGACTCTTCGGCTCTTGACGACGTCGTTTCCTCTGGTCACCACCAGCTCCCATCAGAATCTGATTTTCGTGGACTTCAAATATTTGATTCCTAGACTCGTGCATGCTGCGCGACATCTGATCGATGTTTTGATTTATCTCTGGAAGTTCGGAATTGCGATTGCTCTGAATGATTTGCACAAAGTTGACCTGATTGTTGTAGTGCGCTGTGCAACTGCCGTCGCGCCGGTTTATGGTTAGCGCGTGGAATGTGAGTGGAATTGTTGGAATCAATACTGAAAAGGAAAACATTCAAATGTGTACTATTATTGGGGGAGTATTTCGTACGTATGGTCTTTTTATCAGCCACGACACTGATCTTCGGAAGGATGTGAGTCGTAATAAGGGACTCGTCGATTTTTATAAATGTCTGATCGCCACTGGCACCGATCCAAGTTGCCTTCTTACCAAAGCTGGGCCCCAGGCCACTACAAAGAAAAAAAAAAAACACCTCAACCAGTGTCACATGTCGTTTTTTTTTATTGCACTTACAAGACAGCTCCTGGCGTACAATTCCACAAGAACTTTTGCCGCTGTGCCAATAATGCCGCAGTTGTTGCCCCTTCTTTGCCGGGATCCACTAGTTTTAAAGCGTCGTCGTGCGCTGACTTGTTATTGAAGTCGTTCGGCAAACGTCCCAACTGTCCTTTCTAAGGGGAGCAGAATACACATTAACTTCCGATTCACAATCGTCTTTTCATCTAACCTGATAGTTGCCAAAGGTGTACACGATGCCCTTGTGGGTCAGCAGAACAGTGTGATTACTTCCAGCTGCAATCTGACTGATCGCACCTTGTACTTTCACGGCCACCGGTCCAGTAACAGCTTGTAGATCTCCAGTGCCCAGCTGACCGTACTGATTGCTTCCAAAGGTAAAGACCTCTCCAGTGAGAGTGAGAACCACAGTATGGTGCAATCCACAAGCGATCTGGACCACCGGACTATTTGACGGCAGGACTAAATGCTGTGGAGCCAATGGGGCAACTCTTGGCGGATCCTTTTCAGCATCGGATGCCATATTATTCTCGTCACGTGGTAGCTTGTCCTTCCTTCGCAAGATTATGCTCTTTGATCGTTGGCGTGTGAGATCGCTCAGTTGCTTTGGATCTAAACAAAACTCAAATTGAATACTTTCGCTCGTTGCAACCTATTTTTCTTACCGGTTTGTTCGGTTTCCTGCGATGCGATGCATGCGGCACACAATCCACACTTGGAACAGCCAGCATCTCCATGACCACACGGGCAGACCCTAAAATGCAAAAACAAATCAAAATAATTTGCCATAGAAAGAAATTATACAACTTACGCTCCTGGCATCCTATCCTCGATCGGTACGTTCAGTGACGAAACACACGAAATGTTATAGCCTGTGCACTCTTTGCAAACCACGCACACTCTGCACTGTCCTTGTGACACATGGTGGTCATCGAAGTCGCACAAATTCGCCGTGTCATATTTCAGCCTGCGTTCGTTTGGCTTTAGGTCAGCGGAGTCCCCCTGACTGTTGCCAGTTGTGTCGATTGAGTAATTGGATTCCTTTGACTTTGAATTAAATGAGCGTCCGCATTGGCCTTTGTTGTTCAAGCCAAAAGTGAAAAGTTGTCCTTTGGAATTTAGTACGACACAATGGGCCTTGCCCAGTGCAACCTTAGTTATGTGTTGATCGGAGAAGTCCGTGACGTAGCCGTGCGCATCGCAGTGAGCTGTATCTTTGCCAAACATTATGAGGCGACCGGTTTTGGTGACAAATGCCGACGTGCCATTATTGCACGCAGCTTGGATCACAACATGCCCGTCGATGCGGGTGAGACGCTTCGGCTTAACGGCTTTTGGTTGCCGTCGATTCTTTGAGGAGTCGCCGTCCTCTCCTCGGCGGGCAGTTCCTGAAATAATAAAAAACCCTTATCAATTCTGCTTCAAAAAAAAAATATCAGAACAGGTTGCTAAAGATAAAGAGAAATATACAACCAACTGTAAAGGAAACCAACAAAATAACCTCACCTGCAAAGTAGACAGTTCCATCGTCATTTACTAAAAGCGCATGAATTCCATCATGGCCGACAGCCACTTGTACAATATTCGACACCTTTGATATAATCAGTTCGGTTATCTTCATCGTTGGCGTGCGGCCGATTGCTTTAAGTCCCAGGGACGGAGACTTTCCGTAATAGTACACTTTCCCATTCGATGCCTTCACGAGTCCAAACTCTTTGCCGCAAGCGATTCCCTGAATTTCAATATCCGCTGGTAACTTGGGCTCAAATATGTTGTAAGACGATTGGATCTAAAATCGGGGATCAGTATTAAAATCAGTTTTACCTGAAAAAAAAAAAAACATGCAAGCGGATACTTTTTGAATTTGATTCTGATTCAGCACTTCGTCTTCGAATGCAGCATAGCCGAGTGTTCTGAATTTTTTGCGTGCTAGTTTCAGTGGTAAGTCAAATGCCAGAATGCCGGTGCTGTTGTAGATTTGCCGTACGAGAAGCGTATCCTACAAATATACAGTTCGATTAATACATCAAATGAAAGAACTTGGTGAACTTACATCACGATTTGTACAAATCATGTTGATTGATTCCTCGTCAGAGAATAGAACATAATTGAGTCCTTCTCGAATTAGGGGCAGATTTACATTCGATGGGGCAACGGTGGCAAGTGTGTCTGTATTCACGACAAGGATATTTTCAGATAAACGTTTCGAGTATCGTTTAAAATATAGTTTTCCCTGAAACGAACAAAGACAGTCATGTTTGGCATTTGTATTGATATATGCTACTTACTGAGCAAAATCCCAACCATCCACACGATTCCCTTCCGAATTCGGCATTTGTCGCATAGACGTGTCCCTTAAAAGATCCATTGAAACCAGTGCCGACCTTTAGGAGGCAATTGCGATGCAAAAGATAAATAAAGGTCCCATCCGATGTCATCACTGGCTGGTTCGAGGTTAATGAAGATGTGCTATTTATGGCGGCCCTTAGAGAAAACTAAAAACATGACATATAACAACCGCTTTGGCAGAATCAAAGACACAACCCACCTCATCAACCAAGCAATTCTGCGGCACTCCATGTGAATGAAAGTCTGGTCGGATTGGTTTATTCAACGCTGCACTCATAACAGTACGCTGCAGAGAGAACAGAACAAGTGGCAGCTTTATTTTCTGCACTGAGATCTGTTTGGGTGACTTTAAAAGTGCGGCGATAGCCTTCAAGATTTTTCCCGTATCCCCACGAGCGATGCATAGCCCAATCAATGACGAACAAGCGATATTCGACCAGTTTGCCTCAAACGCTGGTGTAAGCGATGACTGTGACGTTCCCGATACTGGGCACATGGTAGCCAGATCTAATAACAAATCGTAGAGCGGATTAATCAAGTCCTCAGGTTCCGCCTTAAAACTTTCGGGCTGTTGCCCCTGAATGACATCAAATAATGCCTTCAACGCTTTCGAGCAGAGATTCGGTTGGATATTTCTAGCATCAGCAATCAGCTCGAAGAGACTCCGTAGCCCAGCGCCCACAATTAGTGGAACTTTAGCAATTGGAATCTCCTTTTCACTTGCCTCATCGGTCTCTGTGTCACCATCACTATGCACTGAATCTGCACCACGATTGCGTTTCTCATTGGTGTGGCACGAACACTCGACCAGGTTATTGGACAAACATGCATTTGTGCAAATCAAGCAGCAAGATGTTGTGGGCTTAGTCCTCTTTGAAGATGAAATTTTATCCTGGAATATTGCATACTTGGCGTCGGCTTCTAGTACAGCTGAACGTATGGCAGAGAAGACTGAAAACTTTGATGAGTTTGGCTTAAGTTCAATGTGTGCCAGAGAGTAGGCAGGATAGGCCTGTTCAGTTTCGACCACGTTCTCAACAGCTTTCTTGTCTTTGTTGTTGTTTCGTTTCAAACCCGATTTGTTTTCTTGGAGTTTTCTAAAAAAAAAAATGTTTTCACTATAATCGGGGTATGAATGCAAGCAATCGTCTTGCGCGACTTTTAACAAAAACTAGGCTACGTGAGGCTGTGAGTTTCAATAAACCTCAATATTTAGAAAGGTGTCCGAGGGAAATATGATAAAATACAGCTACGCAGATAGCTTTAAAATTGGGGTTCGATTATCGATGAAGACGCTTGAGCTTTCGAAATGCAAATGCAAATAGGTATGCATGCACTTTCTTGGGGGCAAAACTCCGATTACCTTAATACATACTTGATTAACTTAAGATTAACAAATATATGTGTGCAAAGTTGTAAGAAAATGCAATCGCTGCTTTCTTTACTCTTTCATTGACATTTAGTTTCCAATAAGGTTTGAAAAATGTTGGTAGCTATTTACCTATTTTGCATTCACTGCAATTGTGATATCTGGGAATGACCCAAAGACTATGTTTTATTGTTTTAGTAAAAATGTACTCCGCCAAGGTCTTACATCGCCAGAAACTTAATTAACAGAGAGAATGTGTTTACAAAGCAATCAGTTTCAGAATTTAATGGCTCATTTTGGCTGTTCTTGGAACCATCATATTGGACTTAATCACACTTATTTTCAAAATGGTTAGCCTCTTATTACACTACCGTTTGGAAATATTTAAATTTAAGATATTTTTCATTAGCAAGTGAGAGTCCCACACAATCTACCAAACAAAAATGATGATTCATATTTCCGGGGGTAAAAATCAATAGCCCACCCCTAACCATTTACATGTAAACGGTAAAACCTACTTGTAATTCTTTCGAGACATTATTTATTCAATCAGTTCTATTAATTTTTAACTTTGAATTTATGTAGGTATAAACAATTGTTTAACTTACCTCTCCGCACTATTAGTATATAATTCATGAAAATGTTCACCATATTTGGAGGGTTGGACCAGTCCCACCATTGCACAATGGAAATTTTCTATTTTCAAAAGTTGTTCTTGAAATTGATGATTTCTTAATTTTTTTTGTAGCCTGGATATTCTCCAAGTTGGTGTTTAATAGTTTTTGATATTTTGTTTGGATTGCGTCCACATTATATTAGAGAAATTGTTAAATTGGATAGCGGAAAAATAATTCTCTTTGTGAACTTTATATCCTGTGGCAGATAAATAAATCGATACACAACACGAAGCGAAATGACGCACACCCACCCTTGGCTGGGTTTGTGCAATATAACATCATAACATCCCTTGTGATAAACATGACAGATGTGCTAAGGGAGTGTGCCGCCAAAATATGATTTAGGGGAAATTTTTAGTACACATATTATGATATGTCAAATTTAAGGGGTTGTTGTTTATAAACAAAAGAGCAGCAGGTGTTGGCTGGCTAGTAATCATAACAAACAGAAGGCGCCTGCGTTGTTCTCGGTTGCACAAGAGACAGCTGATTTTTGTTTATGTTTTAAGCATGGCCATGCTAGGATGATAATTGGAAGTAAATGTTTTGATGAAGGTAGATAGGAGTTTCGTGAATGTGTGATTTGTTCTAAATTTCACAGCCAACAAGTAGTGGGTTTGCCTGATATGTGATACCGCACGTATGAAGGCATTGTAAGGCCGTGTGTCAAATATGCTTAATAATTATTCGGCTAATATTCCGAAATAATATGTATGATAATGTACCTATAGTGTTTAAAGTTGACCAAATTTCTATCTATAAACCGAGTGTTCTTAAATTCACGGGTATAATCATTTGTAGTGCTTTGAAATTCAAATCACTGGCCATGTCATAGGTATTATTTGTGTTATGAATTTCAGTAAATTTCAACAAAAATGAGTTATGTCGTTTTCGATTTGGCTTCTCAAATTTTATTATGAAAACTCGAATTTTTGCTGACAAATCGAACATGAAAAACAAATTTTATTGGTTCTTGTATGTATTGGGTTGGCCGGAAAAAAATATTTTCACTTGCACTGGAAATCCATTTCAAGCTTGATTTTTTCGGCAAATCTAACGTAAAAAGCAATCTCGATCAAAAAAAAAAAAAAAAACTTTTTGGCAAATCGAAAACGACATTAATTAATCCCTGCAAGTGTATAGTCACCTCTTTTTAATGTAATGTAGAAGACACATTTGCTACCCTTACTTTTGCCTTTTGTTATTGAATAAATATCATAATAGTTTATGATAGATATATCTTAATTGAGCCGGCCGTATACTTATTTTCTCTGGTGATTTTAATCAATTTCAGATTCCTTTTATTTTTTTCATCCCATCGACGTTTATCGTTTGGTACCAAAGAGTACAATTTTACGGTTTGCGAAAGTACGCATATCGTATATCACAGTACGCTTCACGGTCGCCACTAGCCCTCAGCAACACTGACGTTTGGGCTGTCAAATATGTCAAGTATTTGTTGATTGTTGTTTCGCATTTTCCCACTGTCGCTGTCGTTCGTAGTCCATAATTCGTTTTCAAGCCGCCAACCGAAATAATCAGTGCAATTAAAGTTTATTGCTTTGCTGATTAAATTCAATTAAAATAAGAACTAGTTCTTAAAATGTTTGTAAAAACTTGCATTGCACCTGTCAATATTGCCCTAATAAAATACTGTAAGTATACAAGAAGTTCGTAGTCGTAACCGACAGCTTTCTCCGTAAATATTGACCTAAAAATGATATATTTCCAAATATCTAGGGGGAAAGCGCGATGAAGACTTGATTCTGCCTATTAACGACTCCCTCAGCATGACTTTAAGTACCGATGAGGTAAGTGCTATTTGTAAATTTAGAACATAGTTCATAAGTGGCTGACCTTTTGTTTTTGTTGGTGATAAACTACATACATGAACCATTGCAATGAGATCAAAATCACCTGGCTATTGTTCATTCCAGATGTGCGCAAAAACAACAGCAGCAGCTTCGGAGAATTTTGAAAAGAATACAATGTGGCTAAACGGTGAGGAGGTCCCATTTGAGGAGAACCCCAGAGTGATGAGATGCCTAAGCGAATGTGGGTTGCGGCGTACTTTGTTTTTAATATTCAACAAATTTGTCTATTTTAGTGAAACGATTAGCAGCGTTGAAAGGTACTGCAAAGTTCCCCATCGAATGGAAGCTACACATATGCTCGAAGAATAATTTTCCCACTGCAGCTGGACTGGCATCCAGTGCTGCTGGCTATGCATGTTTGGTCAATACACTTGCTTCTCTCTATGGAGTAGAAAACGAAGAACTCACATCCATAGCCAGGCAAGGAAGCGGCTCAGCATGTCGCAGTCTGTACGGTGGCTTTGTCCGTTGGATTATGGGCAAACGGGACGATGGCATGGATTCTATTGCAGTTTCTATTGCTCCAGCGACTCATTGGCCAAACATGCGTGTTCTAATCCTGGTTGTTAATGACGCAAAAAAGAAAAACAGTTCAACGAAGGGAATGCAGCGCGCTGTCATGACATCGGATTTGATTAAATATCGAGCAGAGCAGTGTGTCCCGCGTAGAATCGCTGACATTACTGCGGCTATTGAGGCAAAAGATTTCAACAAATTCGCCGAAATCACAATGAAGGACTCGAACCAGTTCCATGCGATCGTACTGGATACATATCCTCCATGCGTTTATATGAATGATGTTTCACACGCGATCTCCGAGTTTGTCCACACATTTAATGAGTCAGCGGGTGTGACGAAGGTTGCGTATACTTTCGATGCAGGTCCGAATGCTTGCTTATATCTGCTGGAGGAGGACGTGCCAAGTGTCTTAAAAGGCGTGCATATATGCTTTCCATCTGATCGTCCTACGGTGGAGTATTTGAAGGGCTTACCCCCTGGCGAAAGTTGTGAGGTATGATTAGTTGCATTTTATTCGCTCGCAAAGTTTAAGTTTTCAATTTCAATTTCTAGGGCGACGGTGTACTGCTTCAAAACCTCAGTTCATATGGGAAAAATCTTCTAAAGTATGTTATACACACGAAAATCGGTACTGGGCCACAGGAGTTACCCAGGGAAGATGCTCTTCTTGGGAAGAATGGCCTACAATTGTAGGGGCGTGTACACGTTTGTTCCATGACTGGTTTAAAAGCTATTTCATTTATTTATTTTGGTGTAATATTTGTTGCAATAGGGGTTGGCGCATAAATTATTTATTTTTGTACGTATGTAAATACTTTTTTTTAACAAAGAAGCATGAATTCGGAATATTCCTCAGTAATCATTTGAATTTACCTTCCGAATTTGTCTCGCTGTAACTTTCTTATCTTTGCTCAAGTCCTACGAATGCGAGGAATGTAAAAATCATTGCTGTGTGAAGCAAATTAAAAATAATGTCACCCTACAGGCGAGATACTACATCATTTAAGAAATGAGTGCATACTTTTGGGATATAATGTACATATTTCGTTCAGAATCTCTAGAGCTTATAACACAGCGAATACGCGAATACTTTAAGGCGTTCTCGCGTTTTGTTCGACTTTTGGGTGCATACTTTGCAAACTGAGGGAGGCTGGGCAAACAAACTACTACGGGTTTGTTTTAAATGAAGCACACAGCCTGATGAAGACTATCGTGTGTGTTTCTCTTAAATAATGATCTGTTTTCGTTTCAAAATTTATAAGTTTTATTACGCATTATTAGGTACATCGAAATGGAGAGCGGGAGACATTCGTCAGCATCAGCATTGAGAAAATGACTACGCAAAGAAGGTAAGTAAAAAAATAATTGTGTTGGTGAGTTCAGGGCAATTCCTTAAAAATATCCCGGACACTTCAGTAAATACTTCGCCGTTCGCGCCAAATTAAAAAAAGACCAACTGGGCAAAGTTGCATGAACAAAAATATCACAGAAGCAATCTTCTGCGTCGAGTCAAATAATAACTGTCTTAACACGTCAGCAGATATTTACCCACGTTCCTTCTTCATACTTGTAGTAGTCGTAATCATTGTACTTTAATGTAGGTACTCGACACTTAAGAACATACAGCAAGAGAATGTGATAAAGTATGTTTGCCAATGAGGCAATCTTAAAAGTGTCATGAAGCGCCATCCATTATGATAAAACCCCTAGAATGCATCGAGGAGTATGAGTGAGCTTTTCAAAAAAACGGAAGATATTTGCAATCTACCAAGTTGGAGTTATTAAATTGCGAGCAAACATCCTTATCGTTTTTGATTGCTTGGAGAGGTTTATTTTTAGATCTTTTAACAGACAAATTGTTTCGGTAAAGCAGGTGATAAATGCCTTTTGAAACTAAAATCATACGGTACCTACGTGTTGCAAGTGCTCTAACAATAACAAGTGTCCACTTTCAGGTGAACCCCAGCTCAAGATTCTTTTCCGCTGAAATCGCATTGCCAGACAATATTCAATGAATATTTTTGAAATCACTTAGCGCAAAATCTCTGAATCTGAGTTACCGTTTCACAAATTTAATGACTTCAGCAAACTGACAGAAAATTAACAACTCAACATAATACGAATTTGCGAATAATAGTATCAAGCGCCAATTGGTATTTTGTACCAGTTTAATATGTATGTATCTAACTGGTTAATTTCATATCGGTGAATACCCATAATTGACGACTATTTATTTAATTAGATCTATTAGCCTTGTTGGCGATTGGAAAAAAACCTACCGGATGTGAGAAAAAAAAAGAAGCAAATTTGAATTTAGCATGTAAATATTTAAGTTTGTGCGAAAAGAGTTTGTTCAGCCTTCCGGTGTGTGCAGACATACATGGGAATCAGAAAATGACGACTTGAAGCAAAAGGAAGGTTCAATGGAAATCCGTCGTATTCGGAATTTTGCTACGAACCCCGAAAGAACTGTTACAGAATCCGTCGAAGGGAATTTTGAAATTCGTAGAAAGTGTTATCACTGAATACATCATGTTCTACGAATTTCGAAATCAAAAAATGTACCCTACGACGGATTCTGTGATAGTTCTTTCGGGGTTCGTAGCAAAATTCCGAATACGACGGATTCTGTGATAGACCCGAATACGAACTTCATCCTCTATTGAAAAGTTCTAGTCTATACATTAAGTTTAGTTCAATCAATAATAGAACTGAAATAACAGACCAATTTTAAGCTCTAACCGATAAATATTGAAGCAACTCCACAACACTCACATCGAAAATAAACAGACAATCAATGGCAATATGAGTTTTGACATTGAACTCTGTTTAATTTGACGACGATAACCTCTTTAGAAAGAGACCCTTATCGGTGAATACTCTGCTCTATGATAGCAAATTAACAAATTTGTTTTCCACTTAACTTACGACATCTTCAATTAAAATTTAATTTGACTCATTTAATTGACAATGATTCACAGTGCACGAATGTTTATACAATATTCTAATCTGGTAGTATTATGAACGGAAAGGTGTACAATAAGAAAGAAATTAGAATAAGAAATCAAGGAATATAATTATCGTCGGCATTAATTGGGCAGCAAATCAACGGGTTTCCCATTATGATGAAGATATAATTAGACGTAAGCAAAATGCTCCCGCTTTGTTATTTAATAAGAGCAGCTTATAATAAAAATTGCCGCAATAGGTCTGTTCATTTACTTTGAAATTTTACGAAGTCTTGGAAAGTCTTACTAAATTTTACCTAATGCCGTTCCTTAACTCAAAAAATTGATAAAAAAAAAAAAACAGCGGGTCCGTGAGATTGGGGACATTCAAGTTTAGTCTCAGTTTTGATTGGCTTATGTCGTTTGCCATTGGGACCACCAGATATTTTTTTCAGATCTCAGATTTTTGTAAATGAATTATTGCGTTATATGACAGCAATAATCAATATCAGCTTCAAATTGCATTTGGTTTTGAGAAAATTACAATCTGTTCCCTAACGATAAAAAATTCGAACACAATCATTATAGCCAAATTAAGTCCAACTTCGTTCCCTTACGCAAAAGTTGGGCAGAAGGGAGCTATAAAGAGAAAACAAAACATTTCCCCTCCATAAAAAAAAAACCTGCGAATACTTACCCAAGACATTTCTTTGGTCTAGTTGGTTATTGCTGATCGTTATTGTCCAATCGTTCAGATGCTAATTTGTAACTGACTTTTATTTGATTTCATTTATATTTTTTGCTTGTTGGTATAGCATTAAAATAGATGTAAGAAGTAATTAAATTGAATTTTTTAGTTTCTGCAATAAAAGACATTCAAATCTTGGTCTTTAATATAAATTTGTGCTTTGTTCTAGTGATATTTAAATATTCCGGCTAATAAAAATTCAATTTTTTTAAATTTGTGGTTCAACGCGCTCTCTTCTTTTTGGTTATATGTCATTTCAGTGAGCGAATTCTGTCGCAAGGAGAGTAATGTGACATATTGAAAATATTGAACCAGAAAGTATGGGAATAGACCTATGGATATACCGACTTGAAAAATGTCTCCCCTGTTGCACTATTGTAGATACAAAATATGATAGTTTTTCGTAGTCTTCAGAATTCAGATGAAGCGGAAGGGGAAGAAGATAAATTCCCCCAAAATTATATCAATGACTTTAGGTAAAACAGCTGTGCAAAGTTTATTGGTATTTCCAAATCTGAAAAAAATATCGAGATCTGCAAAAATTGATCCGAATAAAAAAAAAGTATTGATGTTTCGTCCCATATGAAAACGACATTAGGTCGGCCATATGAACAGCTAGTCAAGAAATTCGTGACTGCTCAGTAAGTTGACAGTTCACATAAGTGGCTGATGTAGGAAAAGTAACGTTCCCAAAAAATCTAGTTTTTGCCTTCAGGTTGCATCTGCCAGACTTATCTAGTCAACTTAAGATAACTAGATTTTTGTATGTGCCCAATGCTACTAATTTTTACTCAACAAATTTTCTGTAGTAAGAAGTGGGAAAGCTGTCAGCTGACTATTTACAGATGATTTGGAATTTGGCACACGAGTGCATATGTTTTCATTTCCTTCATATTAAAATGGTATCAATATGCAAAATAAATGATTGAATGAATGAATATTCTCCTCAAAATTCTTTTCGCTGGTCAATTGTTTATTAGTGTCGTTTTTTTCCTCTTCTCGAATGCTTGTAGCTCAGTCACAGTCAGTACAAACCAGAGACAATACTGAGATCCCTAAGGCCCTAACTCGCAATCCTCTTGCCGCTGGCCCCCTCGCCATTTTGTTTTCCTATCGGTGTTATGTCAATTTTTGTATGTGGTATTCGATTTGCATGAAGTTTTTCTACTGCAAATCTATTTTTGTAAATTATTTATGTATAGATAACCAGTGAATGTGAAGGCAACATATATTCGAATCGCACGAATATAGACACAAAAAAGATCAAGTGATGTTTGAGTGTTCGATTAGCCACACGAAATCTGAAATCTTAGGGCGAATTCCACATAAAGGGCTAAGGCATCTTCTCTTGTGGACAGCTTCTAATTGGGTGTATAGTTTTATGAGTGTCCAACTGTGGCAAAAAGGAAAAACAACATAAGTCGACTTATGTCGAAATTGAGTTTTTTACACCATCGTATGCGAAATATTCCATTCTTTTTGCCATATTTTTTTTTGTATTTTTATCTATTACGGTTTTTGAATCATAGAAGAAAGAAAAACACATACGTCATACAACGCACAAGGAAAGGTAAAACTTATGGCCACATATATTTAAGTCTCTAAAGCTCAGCGGCTCGCACTATATGGACACTCTTTGTTCAGCAAGGATCGTTTTAAGTCCACGTGAGAGATATTGTAAAATTCCCCACAATGCGCACTAGTACTGTCTCCTTTCACATTAGATTGATAGCAGGAGTTTAACTTTCCCATGCGGCCATTTATTGCTCCAAAGATTGAATATAAAAAAGAAAGAACCAACAAATTTGTTTTTTTTTAAATTATATTTACATCAAATTTCCACAATATTATTCATATGTTTGACATTTGCAATACTTTTCTACATGACACATGATCACTTAAACAAAAAATAAACACTTAAAAATAAACATTTTTATATTTCCTTTAAAGATTATTTGTATATAGGTATATTTTTAATTAATTAAAAATAAAAACTACTGATGATGCAGTCGAAATCATGACTCAAACACCGTTTGTTTTTGTTAACTGTGATTAAACAAAATAGAATATCCCACTTACAATTATTACTAGCTTCCAAGCGAAACTATGTACATTTCCACCTTAAGAAATTTGTATATTAAAAACAAGCAAATTAGAATTGCTTTTATTTTTTATTTTTATTTTTATTTAAATAGTTTGTTTATTGTTTCGATCAAAAAACAAAGGCATTCGTTAAATTGTAGCATCTTGTACTAGAAAAATTAAGATAATCAACTACAATAAAAGGAATTTTTCGTATTTTCCTCTCACTTAAAAGTTAACATTATAATACTGAGCAGAATATTTTCATCTTCATCAATTTGTTTTTGTTTTGTTTTTAAAACATTATACATAATACATACATTTAACGTTCACATTTTTTTTTTAATTGTACTTAAATATAGAGAACAAAAAATAAAAATAAATTAACTATATAGGAATTTGCCGGACACTTTTTTTCTCGTGTAAATAAAAGAATTTAATTTCCACTTATTAAGTAAAAATAGGCAACAAAACAAAACAGATGGAACAATGCTTCACACAGAAATACACTATTGTAATTGTGTACCGTTTGTAATAACTGAATCTCCGTGATTGGTTAAGAGTATCATTTAGCATTTTGTTTTGTTAAATTCCTCGTATTACCCGATATTGTTTTACATGATATTTTCCTATGTGTTCGCTTTTCTCTTTCGACTTCAAAATTTAAGTTAAAATTGCACTTGCTTCAGGGAAGCCATTTTTATTAGATTTCTTTTTGACGTTTAGAAGTGAGTGACTACAATGTCTTCTTCGAGATCATCAAGTTCGTCATCGGTTTCTTCGGGTTCGTCTTTGTTAGATGCGGCAGCGGCTGCCGCTGCGGCTTCAGCTTCCTTGTCCTTCTTTTCTTGTTTCTTAAGTTTGCGTTGCTAAAGAGTGACAAATAATAGATTTAGTACTTTTTCAATGAAAATGATTTGTTTTCTTCTAATTTACCTTCCGCCTGTAGAGGATCTCCACGACAACGTAGCCAACGCTGCCAATAGCCAAAATTCCAATGAGAATGTTCAGTTTTACGCGTGTGCAAAGAGTTGTGTCATAAGCGTAGGCAATGACAAAACCTGCAGACTCCCAGAGTCGATAGTTCGAGAATGCGGCTTCCTTGTTTCGTCGGAAGAGCAGACCGTATAGACCGTTAATTTGTGTCTGCCATACAGCGTCACCGACGCCCCATAGACCAGACATTGCGTAGAAAATGATTGGCTGACCAGGATGTGGCTTCCAGAAGAGCATAACGATAATGATTGTGAAGTGAACAATGGCGCCCAAGGCAATGATTGGCTGCCTGCCAATGTACTTCATCACAGAACCAAACAGAATCGAGCAAATGGCGTTGACAACTCCGAAGCAAATCATCACGAAGCCAATTTGATGAATTCCAAGAGCGCAAGACACATAGGCCTGAGTGAAGTCAGCTCCAATGAAGGCTTGTTCCATGCCAATGAAAACGGTGATTGGAATGAGTAGCTGCTGGTTGGGTTTCTTCATTTGACGGAAGGTGGCCGAAAGCAGTTCCAATCCGGAGAGTTCTTGAGCCGATTGTGAGCCCTTACGTTTCTCACCATATCTGTGAGGGGAAGAAATGTCAAGAAAATCTGTTTGTTCCTGTGGAATGTGTTCCAACTTACCGCTTTAGGGGATCAAGGAAGATAGCAATAATAGCAACGGCAGCAAGTATACAGGATACATAGATCATACTGATCTCGAAGATTTCGCTATCTGGTGGGCGTTCCAAGTTAGCATGTCCATTAACTCCATGAACGCAGAAGTTAGCTCCACAGTATTGCAGATCTGCCTCAGAAACAGTATTGTTGTCACCACCGCCACCGCCTCCATGACCACCGCTAGATAAAACTGTTCAACAAAAATAAAAATAAAACTTTTTATATTAGCCAGATATAGGCGTTTAAAAATGCCAAGCCATGCTTACCCAAACTCGAGATGAGATTTCCCCACAGCTCAGCCGTCTGCCATGCCAGGAAGAAGAAGCCGAAGAATCGCACGATAATAGCATCAACCGCTTGTTCAGTTATCTTCGCATAAACCTGTCCAACTTGGGTTAGGTATGTGGCTTTGGACGCCCACATAGGAGCCGCTCCCAAACCGACTAGAATACCAGCTGGAACCAAAGTATAGAACCTGGAAACACAATAATTTCATTTAAAAAACTGAAAACCATTTGATGGTGTCCATGTGAACAAACCTTGGATATAGTTGGAAGGCAATATAGGGAGCGTAACACAGCATACTGAAGACTAAAGTCCATTTCACAGTCAATCGCTTAATGATCAAGGTGGGTAAAAATATACAGGATAAGACTAAGGCTGCATAAATTGCACTGAGGGATACCGTTCCCAGGCCATCTTTGGCATTAATTGATGACTGTAAGTTCGCCGTTCCCTATTTCAAAAATTAAACGATCACACAAATTTATAAAAAAGTTCCATGGTAATTGGAGTCAGTTGCAAGCTTACCTGGAACGCTGTGAATTGTACCATAAAGGCAAGGGAGATTATTCCGATATTCTTTAGAATACGCCATTTTTCTCCTTTGCTTAGTGTAACTTTTTCTCTAAGAGACGCAGTGTCTTCCGCAATTGGTTTTGGCTATAAGTTAACAAGAGAATAGACGGTTTTAGTTAGAGACTAATTTATTTAGTGGGTCTTAATAATAATCGAAACCTTAACCTTGAATATTTGGTGCGTCACAATTTTTAGTTTTGTGTCGAAAAGTTCACCATTGTGACTTTAAAAATTAAGCCTGGACTAAATTGTTACCGTCCAATATCATTTCCTTAGTAATAGTCAATCCTCACACAAAATATTTTTCGTAGGTCACAATGGTTATTTCTGTTAAAGAAAAGTTCTCTATTTTTAGTTTGTAAAATCTAGCCAGGACACTAAATATGATTAGTTTAATTCGGTTATTTGGACATTGTATTTTGTGACGTGAACAAAGAGAGAAGGAGTGGCTCATTTCGAACGTTTGACAGCAATTGGGTGGATATATATTATGTCTATAGTTGAGACTAGCTTATGTCCACAAATTACTCTTATTGTTGACAGTTGCGAGTGAATTACTTTCTGAACATCAAGCCCAAATTTCATTCAGTTCCTTTACGACTTTTATTTATTTGGATGAGAACATACAAACAGGTGGCATCTGTCACAATAGACAAGTAAATTATACAAATCGAGGTAGTTCACGAAAAGCTGATCAAATTTGTTTGCTAATTTTTTTGCTTTTGCCCCTTTTATTTACTGCAAAAATAAAAAACGATAGAGAAAAAGATTAGGTTATTTATTCAATTGTCACTTAACAATGACTGATCGGCTGTCAAAATCATCTAAACAAAACCGACTCAAGTGTGTCAAAAAAAATAAAATAAAAAAAGCAAAGTCATGGTGTTCGGTATTTTTTATCACTTAATTGGTTTTTGGTTGTTTTAAATCAATACAAAATTATAGCGAGTCAGTAGTATTGAATTAGTGTGTCATTGCCCACCTAGACTGAATGAGATTTTAATAAATGTGCAACTAAACACTTACCTATCTACCTGTATGATCTTGAACAGTTGTTTGCCAAAATGTGTTTAAGTTATCACTTTCTTTGTCGTTATTCCGAATAATTTGTCCATGAAATCGTTTGAGAACGCACACACACGAACACACTTTTGCAAAATGTGATATTTCATATTTCCATGCTTTGATTTTAGTTTAGTGTTATTTATATACCTATACAAGTTTCTAATTCACATTAGTTTGACGTCTGATGTAAAATAAGCAAAAGACACATTTCTTATGTCGTTTTCCATTGGGACCACCAGAAATCTTTTTCAGATCTCAGATTTTACGGTGCTCATGGAACGTGCAACGAAATTGTTCTACTTTTTTAATTGGATTAGTGCGTTAATTGACAACAATATCAGCTGTTCAAATGGCATTCGTTTTTGGCAAAATCACAAACGGATATCGACCTGAAAAATGTTTTCTCTGTTGTAGATACAAATGCGGTATTTTTTGTGATTCGTAGTCTCCAGATGACGGAGCAGACAATGAAGATAATAATTCCTCCGAAATCATATCCATAGGTATCTATTTATGTATTTTGTTATTTTGGTTTTCACGAAACTTTGCGCATTTGTTTTGAAAGCAAACTTCGCAAAATGACGTAAAACAGCTGTACAAAGTAAATCTGAAAAAATATCGAGATCTGCAAAAAGTGATCCGAATCGAAAAAAAACTATTGATTTTTCTGCTCAATGGAACGTGAAAAGTGATTTAGATCAACAAAAAAAAAGATTGATTGTTAGTCCCAATGGAAAACGACATTAGATATTTGGTATTGGTACGTTCCCATGGTTTTCTCAGTAAAATTCGTATACCCACTATCAAATTTAAATGAGCGAAGGAATATGTTCTCTGCGAGATCTAAAACGATTAAAGTAGGGACTCATATGCGCGGTGACTACAATTTTAGACTTCTTAGATTAGTTCTATTCAAATCAATTTACAAACAGTTAATCACTCGCTAAATTAATTAAATAGAACTGAGTAACAAATAAGACTAGAATGATAAAAAATTTGCTACCTTGAAAAAACGTTCCTACTGGCCACTTTACATTTTAATTAAACTTGAATTTATAACCTTCTCCGGATTTTGTGAAATAAGTCAAAAGTTCTTATCTTTGGTATTTGGCTTTCTAAATATGAAAAACGGAATTCCCCAATTAAATTGAGGAATCGTGATCGTGAATGAACAATAAACTATGAGTAATCGAAACTGAGCGGTTCAATAAATTAAACAATTTAATTGATATTAATATCATGCCATTGCTCGCACTTCTGTTTGTTTTCGAATAAAAATAACTGAAAGCTGGTTTACAAATTTAACACGTTAACCGCACAGTAAGATAAGGAAAATTACAACTCGTTTTAGAACATTCACGAAGAATGACGTTTTACACAAATAGGTAGATGTCCAACCAACAACAACGCTGTAACTGAACTGGTATGAAACCGATCTAGTAAAACACGTCGAAAACGCGTGTCATAAACAAACAAATTCCTCTCTTCTTTTTTTTTTGCAGAATCTTGAATCAATATTCAATAACCACGTCAAATACGAAACCGCTATCACTAATCTGCACTCAACGTCAGTAGGTATATCTACTCGTAATCGTATAATCGTAATATGTATTTTTAATGAAGACACTTTTATTTTCCAAAAATAGACTACGTAGCTATCTGTTTCCGAGAATAACCTTAGCCGTGGTGCAAATCGATTGTTACATTATTTTTTATTTACAGATCCACGATATTTTCCGCTTATCCGATGCAGGTGACTATAAATACATCTGCCGATTTGGGTTAAATATGACAGATGCACCTTAACGTTCGACGTAATATTTAGTTAGAGCCACATTTGCACTACTTTTCCGGATATGTAAACCATGTCCGATATTACAAGAAATAAAGACAATTTTTTTGTTTTTGTATTGCACTAATAAATTTGTTTTTTCTGTTATACCTTTAAGCCACTTATTAATAGAGTTTCGACAGACTCATCTTCGGCCAAGGCATTTTTGGTTGCAAAAAAGTCTAGACTTGCAAGCGAGAGCACTGACTTTACCGACGCCAATGGCATTGTAGCGGTCCTTGGAGCTCGGATATACGTTGCTGAATTGACGTTAGATACATCGCGCGTATCACGACACTTTGATCGAAAAGTTGAGGATCTTTTCATTTAAATAAGCCCTTCCCTAAAGGAAATAACTGGTTCGCTTAATTAAAGGAATCTGCCACTGCCCGGTTTATTAAGACGCAAAAATATATGCGCTAAATGATACAAATTCGCAACCCTAAGTACGCTAATTGAGACATACGAAATCTTTTCTGGGGGGGAGCTGTTGTGTTTTTTTTTTTTTTCATTTCAATTGTCGATTAATAGGGCAGACGTGCCGCAATCGGCTTCTTCAAAAAAAGCTCCCAATATCGTGATTAACAGTCGGAACATGAATACACATATTTCAAAAGAGGTAAATTAAAAATCCCAACTCCTTTAGATGAATGATTTATGTTTGGTGATTTGAGTGACGAAAAACCGGTTGAGACAGGTATATTGCAGTGTCAAATGGCGAGAACCATTTAATCGAGCGCAATAATAAAAAAAGAACAGAACACGATGTATTATAGTATATCAGATGCGGCAGGTCAAAGCGAGTGTGCTTCATTTCATTTCCATCACATGACTAACTCAATTTAAATCAATTTCGAAGAACTTTATCCAAACCAAGGTCTCTCTAGAGGACCAAAATAAACACAGGGAATGTACATCGGCAATCATAAAATCGAAGCATGATTCAGTAGTTTCTTTGACAGTAAAAATATAAATGGCTTTGCAGATATCAATCAAAAAATTGAAATATAATAGCTTACGCGATTTAGATTCAACTATTATTAAAAGTCTAAGGAGAGCCAATTCTCAAAAAAAAAAAAACCTTTTCCAACTTGTTATGAAACCAACCAACAATACCTTATAAATTCTGACATCGTCTCTAATAAAGAAGTCCAAAATTCAAATGCCTTTGATATATTTTATTAAGTTAACACCTTCGTCAGTAGTATGTACATAAATATTTAGTGCAGTCAATTAGCATAGGTTAGGTTAGGTTAGGTTGGGTGGGGTTGTGAGATCGTCACAAAAGACCAGGCACCAAAGTGGGCCCATCGCCATCCCCCAGGTCAATTAGCATAACAATAATGAAATAAATAAGCTGCAGAGTTTCGTCACATTCTATCATCGAAACATCACTTTTATGTTTATTTACTGCTAATTGATAGACAACGTCAACTTCATAAAAAATGAAAACGTTTTCCAAATCCGTGCGAATCGATACAAATTTGAAACGACGTATAAGTGACATGCTGCACGTGATGCCAGTGCAATTTGTTTGTGTACATAAAAATGTATGTTTGATTGGGAAAAACAACTACAACGTACTACGACCAACATACATGTTAAATCCTTCTTGTAACAATGTTCGGATTCTGATCCCCTCAAGTATCGTTAATCTTGTTGTGGTGTTGAAAATGCGTTTTAACTTTCGCCGCACTGAGAACTCAAAAACATCAACATTAATTTTTGTTGCAAATAAAACCAATTATGTTGTTTTCCTGTAGGCTACAGCGCATTGGAGGAGATTTAACTGCGTCGTATTTCATTATACGGCAAGATGCCCCTAAGAGGGCCAAGGCGAAGACAACGTCAAAATATGGATTTACAAAAAGTCACCTGCGCAGCACCGAAACAATTCGTGCGGGCTTGTCAATAAGGTTATGTACTTTCGAGTTCCAGCCAATCACAAGTCAAACAAGCAAACATTGATGGCACCTTTGCCGCTTGAGCGGTCACTTTCACAGAGACGCGGGATATGTACTCCATTTTTGTTTTTCTGTTAAAGCGAGTTGAGTTCTTTATTTGAATATTTATTTTTCAGAAATATAATTTTAAAATCCTGCACTGTTTAAATTGCTCTTGTGATTATTTGTATTATGCTATAAAAGAACTTGACTTTTGTTCGAAATACGATAATAACTACATATAAGCAAAAATGTGAAGGAAGAATACCACGAACAAATAGAAAATGCCAAGGTAACCGTTTTGAATAACAGATTTGCAATTTGTCTGTTATTAGCTGCATTACCTGCATAAATTGTCTAATCAAACGCAACCCTTATGGCTGCGAAATGAAAGGGTTGTCAGTTGAGCGTTAATACGGGTGAACTGTCAAGTCATCACATTGACCTTGCGTGAATTATTATTTGAATGCATTGATTTTTTTATGCATTGTTTGTTATTTGCCTTTTCTTTAAATGAGAATGCATTTGATGTTGTAACAAATTTTTTTTATTTGAAACAAAAATCGGGGGGGGGGGGGGGGGGTTTGTCGTTTTGTCGAAGCTTGATATCTTATTGCTTAGTTATCTCAGGCGGAGGCACGTATTGTGTGGTATTTTGTGTATACTTTTCTTTTCTTTCTTTTTTTTTACCACTTAAACTTGCTGGTTGAATTCAATCCTGCTCTTAAACTGTTGTGTATGAATTATAAAGTACGCCCGCACAAGTGAGTTCATCTGAGAATCCCAGGCGATACATTTATCATTTCAAATGGTTGACTTTTCGGTGTAGGGGCGTTTCGCCGAAACCTGAGCTTAACGAACGAAATGCGAGGTAAGTAAAGTTCATGTGCCCCGGCAAACGATAAACAAATTTACATTAGTGGTTCTGAGAAGAAATATGTTTGACAGCTTTAAATTTGGAGTAGCTTCATTGATATATCACTGCCTTATCACACACATATCTTTCTGCTATATTAATGCGTACTAAACGACAACTAAACATTCAACAAATGTCAAAATAACCTTTGTTACTACTTTTAGAACATCCCATGATCCCAACTGGGAATCGAACCTGCTTTCTTTAGTAACGTTTCAGCAATTAAATCAAAGCTAATTGTAACAACGTTACAATTATGTTATCAATCATTGTTAGTACGTTTACACCGCACCTAAATTAATCGTTTCGGCTAAATTCAACATTTCAGGCCATTTCCAAATGTTGAATTTCGTCGCTGCATTTGTAAGTTTGTCAAATCGAACAATTCTCTTTACGAATCCCGCACTTCATTTAATGACTTTCATCCTGCTGACATAAAAATCACCAATCAATCAATGATTTCATGTTATTGAAATTATAAATAAGGAACACAAAAGTTATAAACAAAGAAGGAAGTGGTTGTCTATGCATTACTTTCTTCACTCATTATTTATTACATTCTTTAGGTTCAACCACTTCTGATTTCTAAATAGAAAAAAAGAGCAGTAATCAATTCTGTCACTAGCTGTCAATTGAAATGTTGAAATTTCAGTGGGAACGCAAATTTGGATTTCGACATTTTTTCCCGAAATGTTGAATTTAGGTGCAGTGTAATGTGTAAATGTACTAAAATGGGAATAATCTAATCTTATTACCCAAACAATTGCCTCGGCAGGTTGACTGTCCATCAACAACCAATATATTTTTATACGCGAACAGAACTTTATCCAAAGTTGTAAGTGACGTAGCGAATGTTATAGGAAAATTACCGACATAACTTGAACTCACTTTGCTGGACGTTGGAGGCGGCGCGAGCAGTTTTTTGTGCTAGATTTGCGCGCATTAAATCATACACTTTAGTGGAAACTGGTACTTCTAGTAACAGCAAGTACAAAGTCGTAAACAAATAGTTACGTTCTAAACAACCCAAACGTCAACCGAGCTGTTTTACATTCTACTTTATAGGAAAATAGATTATAGATTTGGGTATTGCGAAATGTTAAAAGGCGATTTCCTTTTTGTTGTTGTGCTCGCGCTTACAAATGAACACGTTATTTATATTTTTCTTTAAAATGGCTGATCAAGCAATGCGATATTATACAACGGTTGCACAAGGTTACCATACATACTGTGGCGTTTTATTGGCTTCTCAACTTTTTTTCCTATAGAAGGTAAAACGGTCGTCGACTTATCGAAATTGTATCCAACAGTGACGAATGGAACTTTAAAAGCGTCAACGCATTTTCTAAACCAATCTAAAATAAAAAAGTAAATCCCGGTAGTACGGCGATTCATACGCAACACCAATTACCATTTTCATTTCTATTCACTTCTGACCACAGAACAGGCCATGAAACAGACACCTGTTTTGACTACCCGATCGCATCGTCTCAAATCAATAAATCAACAAACATCTCAGCTGTGTAGTCTTGTGCGTCAAATCGCCGCGCCTCATTGATTAGAATTCAATTTAAACTGTAGTATTCGAAGGTCCTTAAACTTCCTAATTGCGCAGGGAAGGACGGTCAAAGACCTGCGCTACTACGATCTATAATTTGAATATCCCCGCCGAGAACCAATGAACCAAAAACCTACTCAACAAGAAATAATGTTACCACATCAAAGTTCAACTTCAACCATGTGGTTTTGGCCAAAATAACCAGGGCCTTTCTCTCTCACTCCCGAACGCGATCAACAATCACGGCGTGCCATCCACCGAATTCAGCGATGCCCCCTTGCGATGGCTGATTGTGTTCTTCCTTATTTACTTCGTCGTAACATTTGCATTCCAAAAAATTGATTGCCCTCTCCGATGGGGTAGAGGTAGAGTTATTGCTGCTGCCACACACACGCTCGGGGCAGCAAAAAAAAAAAAATACACTCGCTGGTCGAGGTAAATAACAAAAACCAAAGCCAAACGTCAAAAACACGACACACAACGGCAAAGAAGCGAGATGTCCAAAATGAATTAAGTCAAACAGAAAACTTAAAATGCGAATTGAATACACATTTTCTGTTTATTACGGAGAATAGTTTAGTTATACATACATATAACTTTTGAATTGAAGTTTTCTTTAGTGCGACAACACAATGCTGTCACGCTGATAGTAGCATATGTCAGATGCAGTCAACCAGCAGCGCCAGCAAGTCAAACCAGCAGTGGCGACGGCGCAGTATGTGACAGGCCCGGTCCATGTGTTGGTATGCGCGGATAGCTCTCCTGGATTCAACTGGTTTTATCCAGTTGAAAAGACAAAGTGTTAGCTATCATAATATCATGTGTGTAACGCGATATGTCGATTTAATATTATTCAGCGGAACGGCATTATTGGAAAGAAAATGTCTACCAAAGCGCAGCAGCAGCGCAGCGCGGCGGCGATCTCAAGGTAGCCTCTCAATCGATGGACCGTTGTCATTTATAGGAATTCTTATAATGCTGATTAACATTTTTGCATTTAATTTCTTCGATTAAAACTAATGAATTATTGAATTGTCGTGGGCAGTTGTTGTCGTTGTTGGAATCTTATTTTTTATTTGGCTTCCACTTCCATATGGGTCATGAATTCGAATTCATGATGTGTCAAACCAAAATGTAGTCGCACACACAGCATAAGAGCAGCGTGCTGTCAGCTGCTGTGTGACTAATGACAGGAGTAAGCTAGGTGGAGTAACCTGTTCTCGTGCGAGCGATCATTTAGGGTCAAGTGATGCTTTTCTCCTCTGCGGATTTATTTTTAGACGCACACGAAATAACTGAATTTATTTCTTACACATTTTCATGATTGAGCGTCGATAGCATAGCACGTGATAAAAATGTGAGGCGGAAAGGCTTTCGCATTCTCGTTTCGTGGTGCTTCAGCTGCCAATATGTGAACAACACATACGATCACGAGGAAGGTAAATGATGGTTACTTTGTTTTTATTTTTGCTGTTTTTGGGTTTTTGTTCAGGGATGCGTTCGTGTTGTACTCGCTGTCGCCTTTGTCGCCATTATCGTTGTTGTCGAAAACAATTTATTACGCTCGAATAATTATTTTCACAGTAAAAAAGATATAATAACGATGTTTTGGAATTCGCTGATTGGTAGCGGAAAAATACCCAAATATGTGCTGCATGACAGGCCTTGAAAGGTTATTTTCCTCGAAAGTTTATAGGTACTTGTATTTGAATAAACTGTGTAACACTGTTTGTTTAGGGTCCCATATGGGCTGAATATTAATTTGTGCTTTGCGCTGTCAAGTTTGTGCTTTGCGCTGTCAAGTTACTCAACAAGTCAGAGCAAGTGTGCGTTCGCAAGAGATTATTGATGCAATATGTTTGTTTTTTTTTCTGCGTAAAGCGCATTAAAATGAGGTTACAAAAAAATGAGACAACAACAAAAAGAAAAGAAAAACGATAACACTTCAGAAAGACACTTTGACACTTCTGGGGAATGGATTTTCTGGTTTTATGGCAAGTTTAATTTTATTGTGATGAATTAATATTAATACCGCAAGGACATTCTTAAAGTAGGTCGTAAACCAAAGTGTTTACATGGTTGCAAAACTCGTTCGTAGCGCATCCTTGTCATTCTTTATTATATTTCATGATTTCAAGATATGATCACAATTTTTCCTGATTATTTAAATGGCTTACTAACTCAACAAGGCGGAAGCAATAATGGACTATTTGTCTCTTACGGTTTAGTTTCGATACGGCTTACCTGTTTGTCCTTTGTTGCACAAATCTTGTATGGGCTGTTTACAAGTGCCATTATTTATACGACAATTAAAAATATAAATATTTTATTGTTTAAAATAAAAGCACACTCTTGAAGAGATTCAGAAATTCGCGCAAGTCTTAAAACGACTTTTGACGTAACGAATAACCCTGACATTTCTGATACAATCAAAGCAGTAACAATTTTATTGCTTAAACAAAAAAATAGGAACGACTCGTTCAAGTAATGAACTTGCATCAGAATATTTTAATGAATTACAGTTGGTTTTCGCAGTGAAGCAGTAATTTAGTTGCTCATGTGTCGATCATTATCGATAGTTGATGTTGCAAGAGTGCATTCTACTGACAGGTAACAATTTATCGGCTTTGCTCTTGTGAGAAAGGGTTTAAATAAATGGAAAGTAGTTTTGTTTGTTCCAGTAAATTAATTTATAGGGTATTGTGTATTAATATACTTAGAAGGTTGTCGAATGTAATGAAATAAAAAGAACGGAAGCGTGTTAAACGCAGATTTGCAAAAAGGCAGGCAAATTTAAATTTCGTTAAAGCAAAGTGTAAATTCATTTAAATTCTTTTCCCAGTTGCGTTAGTTTTATTATAAAGCAAAAACAAATGCAATCCAAGCAAAGTAAGTTACAAATTGGAATTTGAAAGATTTGACAGACATCTGTCATAGGAACATACAAAAAACAATGACATCTATCACAAATCGCTATATAAATAATAAGTAAACTATACATCTATTTCTATTCTAAATAGTATGACCCTACTATAATAATCACGGAGAATTACTCTGCTCAAAATTCTCTAATAATTGATCTAGGGAAAATAAAAATAAAATCTTTTGTACACCTTAACCTTAACAGGAACTCATGGCATTCACTAATCCAACCATCAAATAATCAACAAACAACAAATATTCGTGTGATCGCAGCCTGTCATCAAAATAATTATACCTACTCGTTTAGACGTCTTTTTGTACCAGGCACCATATTAGTACTTTCGGGGAACGAGTTTAGTGTTGTGATAACTAGATACTCAAAGAAAACACTGCGCACAAACAGAGCTGAGCTCAAATTTATCAACTGACACATTTGTCAGGCGCCATGAATGCGAAGAATGCCAGAAGAAATAGTGTTACTATTTTTAGATTTATATACTCAACTCACTCTAGTTGCAGCCTAAGGCGGCGTCTACACGCATGAGCATTTGTCAGACGTTAAGTCGCAAGTTGTGCTACATTTGCGCCCATAAAGTAATGCTACATTAGTAGAAGCTGTTACTCTTGCACACCCATTTAAGAGCATGCATAAAATAGCCAGAAAGTAACGGCTAAAACAGGTAACACAAACGTCAACTATGAGTTGTTTCGGAAATACTTTGAACGAAAATCGAATTAGAATAAATAAATGGCGCTGAATGAATAAAGTGATTTGGCGCATTTTGCATCAATTATGAATCTGTCACAATATGTTGTTGTTGTTGGACGTGCTTTTCTCGGTTCATGTCCGTTTATCGCCATTCGGCATGTTTAGCATGCTGCTTGCAAATAAACGGACTATTGACAGTTCTCCAAAGCTTTCAAAACACGCTTGGCCAAACAAAGTGACATTATACAACTGTTACACTAGGTTACGATGCATGCTAAATGGGGCGTTTTATTGGCTCCACCTTAGCGCAAGCTAAACTTTCCTCTTCAACATTAACACAAAAACCGACAAAAAACCCTGACATTGTTATTATTAAACCGCATTTGTGACATGTGCTCTTTAAAAAGCCATTTGCTCACAAAATTACAATATTGTATGTTGTTCGGATACAGTAGTTATGTTAAATCGAATAGATAAACTGTATTGTGTAATAAATAAACAAACTTGGTATTTATGTAAATTATTATTTGCGATGGTATTATCTCACCTTCACTGGCTCATCGGCGTCGTAGGTGTAACCGGTCATTTTTGGTATTTATGTGGATCTGTAAGAAAAAAAAACATACATTTAGTCAGCATCATTAGCGATTTAAACAATAGAATAAATCATTTAAATTATAGACAAGTCAATATGATAATTGCATCAGACGTCAATTATTATTGCAGTTGCAATTGCAATTGCAGTTCTGGCCCCATAAACCACTCTGGAGGGTGTAAAAGGTTCCTGGTTCACGTGACATTGCAATCTGTATCTTTTCGGATTATAGATAAACACAATAGGATATCTGCGCACAACAATAGAATTATAAAGTGTCCATGGGAAAATGTGTGAGCACAACATTTTTCTTGGCGTACATTTTCAATTGCACCGTGAGACACACATAAGTAGGAGTTACAACTGTAAAATCTCATATAATGCAAAAAAAATTGCATTATCTCTAGAATTAAATGAAAGACCATAAATTACTAAATATAAAATCTTCTCGATTAATTGATTTAGGCAAAGCAAAACAACAACAATTATATAAAATCCACAACAACTGGAAATGACAACTACTAACTACTTCCGTGAAAAGCTATTTTTCAAATAAATGTGATTGCCTTAACCGTTCTTTGTTTGGTATTTGCTTTTATTTTTCTACATTGCACGTGCTAAGCAATAATAACAATAAAAAAAGATAATTAGTGGAGCGGAGTGCCTATACGTATATACTCAAAAGAAAAATTAACAGTTAAACAAAACTATTTTGTTTGTGGATTGGATTTACGACTTCGGGTTGACAGAATCAAATCAAGGCGATAATTAAGTTGAATTATATTGGATGCAATTAAATAATATCAATCCGAATCATTAGGTCTGTTCTCTAACGATAATGCATTCGAACATATTCGCCAAATTTAGTCAAACTTCGTTCCATTACGCAAAAGTTGGGCAGAAGAGAGGCAAAAAGAGAGAGCAAAACATTTCCCCTCCATAAAAAACCTGCGAATATTAGCCCAAGAAATTTCTTTGGGCTAGTTGGTTATTGCTGACAGATGGTTGTCACATCGTTCAAATGCTAATTTCAAACTGACTTTTTATTTGATTTCATTTATAATTTTGTGCTTGTATAGCATTAAAATAGATATAAGAAACAAAAGAATTGAATTTTCTAATTTCTGCAATAAAAGCAATACAAATCTTGGTCTTAAATAAAAATCTCTGTTTTGTTCTACCGATATTCGAATATTCCCGCCTTGGAAAAATTCATATTTTTCAAATTTGTGGTTCAACGCGTTCCTTTTCGTTTTGGTTATACATATTTCATTTCGGTGAGCGAATTCTCTCGCAATGAGAGAAATGTGAGTTTTTGCCAAAATTGAACCAGAAAGTAAGGGAACAGACCTATTATTGTACAACTATTAAAAATGACAGTTCTTAAAAACTTCAATTTACCTTAGGTTAGTTCGTGTACACTCAGCATAGAAAAATGAAAAATGTCGAATCTCAGAAATCGAGAGAGAAATCTCTCTCTCAAAAGAATATGTACCTAAACTACCTTAGAAAAAGTTTAACAAATGTCATTTTGACATTATCGTAAAATAAACAAACGTTCCCTTTAAATGCATACAAAATAAGTTTGAATTGAATTTTTTCTAAGCTACCTACTATCACACCTAACATTTAGAATGCGCCGATATGTTTTAGGAGAACATTCAATTACAACTTTATACTCCGACATTGTTGAAGACGAAAATAAATAGAGTTTTACTTGTCAAACTTTTGAGCTGTCACTTAGTTGTCAGCTTTCATTTTTCAGTAAGAGTAGAAAATAACGAAAAAATGAAAAGAGGGGAAATGGATTTCTATCTAATTTTTTTCTATTTTCTCAGTATGTGGTCACATTCGCACAGTTTCGTAGCAAATTTTTAATAATTTTAAACGTGCAAAAAAGTAGGTACACGAATGAAACTTTTGCTGTAGTCACAGCAATGAAATAGTGAAAAAAAAGGTTCTGTGGAGTTTCATTTTCTTTTGATATTAAAGCAAAGTAATACCCATTTGTTAATTTGTTAATTGCATTTAATTAAGTGCTAAGCTAAATTATCAATTTTAATGATTAAGAGAGGGTTTTTCTATGGGGTGTGTTAAGTAAGACTCGTCAAGTTGATAGACGACGAGACGTCTGTTCCGTGAAGAGAGGCTTTTGGAGTTGCCGTTCTACATATTATAAGTTCGCACTTTATCGCTGTTTTATTTTACTGTCAAATCGGTATATTTAACAACCGTTTCTGACAGAAACGATTTGAAATAACAGTTGAACTGAATAATGTTATAACAACAACGGACTAGTGAATCGTAGGTAACAAAAAGAAAACCTATTATCGTGTGTAAATATATCGCAATGTGTGTATAAAGAAACCCGTCTATCGTGTACAAAAGCACCGAATCAAACTGTCAATAATTTATATTGGGTTTCAAAATGAATTATGTACTTCATTCGTGTAAGCAGATAAAAAACAGATACGATT
Organism: Cheilosia urbana; assembly: GCA_946477585.1. NCBI lineage: Eukaryota > Metazoa > Arthropoda > Insecta > Diptera > Syrphidae > Cheilosia > Cheilosia urbana. Next base: position 6,478,558 of record OX297854.1, on the reverse strand, counting down.
AAAGGATTCCAATAGACGTAATGCACCCAATTACAAAGTGCATCCAAGTTTATTTAATACGCATCAGAAAGTAAAGAGTAGCGAGCCAATTTTGTTCTCGCTAAGATCAAAATAAAAACCCATAATGGAAGATAATAACGAAAAAGGTGATTCGACCCTTAAATTTTGCGGGCAAATGGGTAACTAAATAGGCTACAATAAAACTGTTAGCTGTCATCTGTCTGTCTGTTTGATAAGTTAAACTAGAACTAGTCCGAAAATAACTTCAATTCTCATAACGCGTCGACAGAGGATATTTGTCATTTTCTATCATTTGCCTAGGCGTTAGAGCTGGAGCTGCGTATCCATAGTCAGGGGAAGAAAGAAATGAATAAACTGTAAAATGCGACTCAAGTTAGTAGCCGATGCATTGCGCATTATTTCTAAGTAAGATCTGGATGTATAAAATCAAATGAACATTAATAATAATTAAACTCGTGTGCGTCAACGACAGGCTGCGGTAAACCCACGTACATTGTGTTATATAGGGGGTATTTGTACAGGCCCTTATACGTGTGTACCACTTGTTGCCGAAATAAACCATGTACTTATTCAATGTAAGTCGCAAATACTTAGAACCTATTTTTAGCAGTGTCACCACTTGAACAGCGACGCTTTGTCAACAAATAAAACTACAAATTATCTGAACAACATGTTTCCACTCCAGAACAAGTTGGCGTCATGGTATTTCGCGTTATCAACCTAAAAGTCAAGCACGTGCTATAAATCCGGTCTGCTTCTTTGGATAAACCATATTCATAAAAAAATTGTTAAGTCGCTTTCTTAAAAAAAAAAAAATTAATAAATCCATCATTAGCTCGAGGCGAAACAGTCAAATTTATGCATAACTACACAATAACCGGTACCTATACAAATAGACCCTCAGGGATTAAAAATATTCATGTGACCATCTTTGCATTGTGTTTTTGGTAAAACGCAAATTGTCCTCCGGCTATTTTTTCTTTAGGTTATGACTTATTTACTGATTAATTCGTAACAAAAGTGCCAGCAAAAACTTTGACCTTTTCAAATTCTATGCGAAATGTCATCTGATCATTTAGGTTTAATATCTTACTTCCGGTTAAATTTTGGGTAAATGAAAACATAAACACGGACCAAAGAAGGAAAGAAACTGCTGCTTGGACAATGGAAAAATAAATTTATTTATTTCCAATTAGCATCGTCTCTCGTCTAGATCGGGCAATAAATCAATCATTAAATTTTAAGAAAATGTAAACAAATCTCCACATGATGGCGATGTATGTGAATCTGCACACTGCTGCCTTGGGGGCGAATTAATTATCTTAAAACCTAGCCACAGAGTAGGTACATGGGGCACCACTCAAGTCTGACATAATAGAAGGCGTCGAGTCGAATGAAACTATAAAAATAAGTGTTTTCTCCCGGCAATCAATAAATCAATAAATAGTGAGCCAAAAAGTTAATGAACCTTTTCCACCATTTCGATGTCAAGTGAGTGAATAGGTATTTGAAAATTTAAAACACATACAGACAACGAAAATGAACAAATGTTTTGTTTATACTCTAAGAGAAGCGACTGCGATCAATGGATGCGAAGTAAGAGCCTTGCACCTACCCTATACCATTGAGAGCCGGCCATGAGTGACCTTACGCAATAAAACCAATAAGAACTATTAATAATGAGCGACAACAACATCATCATCAAAATAAACATGTTTGGGACTCATGACTGGAATTCGCCCCCCGCGCCGAGGTTGCCTTGACAAGGTGTTGCACACTTAATACGCATACATAATGTTGTCTACTATAGTTGATTTATTTAACTGACGTAAATCAATCATAATGAATTCAAAGCATATCTATGTGCACGGAATGAAATTATAGATGCGATGGGAAATACCAACAGTCGTCGGTCGGTCGGACGATTTCTGGAATAACACTATAGCGGGACATGAAGTACAGCAAACAAGAAAATAAATAAATTTTCCATGACTATGTCTACTTTAAACAATGTTATCTTTCGTAATGTTATCGTACCGGTGTTGTTCTGGGAAATAGTATCGCTGGCACGTGCTGATTGATCAATTCGATGGCAAGCAATCATATTCGATAAATGCGTAGAAATTCATATACATATTTATATCACAAAATTATAGACTCAAAGGCGTTTCCTCTAAGTTTAGCAATGGCCTTGGTACTTGGTACTTTGGTCAGTGGAATCTAGAATATTCCTGTCAGGCTTATCACTTCTGTGCGAAAAATCTTGATAGATCATAATCAATTTTTTTTTTATTTAATTTAAACTACCTATTAAAAGTGGACACCTACTTCAGAGCACTTGACAGTTGTTCAGTTAATAGATTGATTAATGTTCATTGTAAATACTATTGATTGCTAACTCCGTTGGTGGGGCCCTCGTCGTGTCAAAGAGCCGGCGAAATTTGCCTGCAAAATTGGCAGGTCAGCCTACCTTTTACGAGAACTGGTTAAGGTTAATCTTAAAGAAAATAACAATCAAACGTATTGTACTGTCAAAAGTGTGTGACACTTCAGATTGATGACAGCATAACGTTTGGTGGTGTATAGTAGGCGCAGTGGCTTAGTGGTTAGTATGTTGGACTACTAAGCGAGTGGTCCGAGGTTGGAATCCCGAAAAAACCCAAATTCCAACATAGGGTTTTTTTTCCACTGCGCCACCTCTCAAACAAACAAACATCCGAGAGTATAACTGTCTTGAAAGAGCTTCTCAATTAGCCGTTTGGAATCGGCATAAAATTGTAGATCCCTTCCATTCGTTTCAAACTCACACAAAACAACTGGTTGTGAGAAGCTAGGCTTAGGTTTGAGAGACGAAAAGAGACCCGACAATGGTGGTCTGATTCGAATATCTCTCGAATCTATATACTTTACTTTACTTTTGTTGATGTAATGGTTCAGATAAGAAACTGAGAAAAGTCGAGTTCGTGTGATTTCCTTGGAAATTTTGTTCAATATTTATGCATTAATGATTAATACAAAATCTAAAAAATCCAAAGAAAAAAAAATCCAAAGAAAAAGAAAACCTACAGTCAAACTAAATGCAGGCGAGTAACGAGTACTAAACATTTGGCACATTAATGAATTTCTATGTGACAGCAACTTCATCTGTCATATTCTACATGCAACATGTAATGGCCGGGTTCCATACTGCTCGCTAGACATCTAGCACAATATATCCCAGATGAAGGAACGCTCGCGCTAAAACACTAGCGGCAGCAGCAAAGTCCCCACTACAATTAAAGAAATGATACAAGTATCATCAAAATCATGTATGAATTTCTATTTTATTTACCTTATTACCAATTTTATCACAATTACACTTGCTCGGCTTCGTATTTATTTTCATATTGTAAACGTTTGAACGATTTTTTTGAAAGCTGGCTGTTTTTTTTTTCAATGCAGCGGGTAGTTTTGCGCTAGATTGAGAAATTTCCCTAAAAGGGATATTTCACAAAAAGTGCTAGACGTCTAGCGCAAATGGTGAAATGCAAATTTTTTTATATAAAGTTTGACATGCCACCAGTCATCTAGCGGGCAGTGAAACGTGGGCAGTGTAATGCCACTTTCATTAGCAGCACTATGGATCCTCTTTGGTCTTATGGACTATTCGTATGAGAGCAAATAAACGAAACGCGAACAAACTTTCACTTTCGGTGCATGTACAAACACAAAATTGTTCATTTTACTGTTTTTAAAGTAGGATACTAAATAATTAAACCATTGATAAGTTTAAAGATAGTTTAAATAACGAATTTGTGAATTCCAAACATTTTCCAGTGATTTGTTATAGTTTATTTTAGTTTCCATAATATATAAACGCGTTCCAAAAACCAGCGAATAGAAAAATCGTTCGAGCTTAACCTCAAAATCGAAATGCCAGTGCAGTTTGTGTACCTACATATTCATTAGATTCGAGGGTACCAAATGAAATGTGTCATTTAAAAGAACTGTCATAACTTGCGAATATTCGTTCGTTTGTTAGTTGCTATCATATGAATGTGTCTTTAATGCGAGAATCTATTATGTTGGCATCACTGTAACGATAAAATATCAAATAACAAGGAAAAAAAAAAGAGGCCATTTTGATGTGAAACATCTATTGGCGCAACTTGGGTGTAAAATCGACTCGAATGAGATGGAAATTCCGGCGTTACGGCGGAAATTGGCCTGTCGCCATCAATACGCCGCCGCTCTCGACTTGTAAACCACTCAACCGATTACAATGAGATTTTGCGGGTGTGTGTGGTTGCTTGCAACTTGAAAGATAGGACAGTTCTGCACTTAAACCACTTAAGCGATTTAAATGAGATGTTGTGGGTGTGTGTGGTTGCTTGCAACATGAAAGATTGGACAGTTTTGCACGCGATAGGTGGCGCTGGTGTCGATCTCCTAAGCTACTCAACCGATTTCAATGAGATTTTGTGGGTGTGTATGGTTGCTTGCAACTTGAAAGGTAGGATAGTCTTAGACTCGATAGCTATTGTCGATCTCTGAAAGTACTCAACTGATTTTAATGAATTTTTGTGGATGTATGTGTATGTGGTTCATTGCAGTTTGAAAGTCTTGAACCCGATAGTTGGCGCTGTTGTCGAGATATAAAGATTTTTTTTTATCAATTCTTTCAAATAAATTCTTAAAGTTAATACTTATATGGGCACGCTGGACCTGGGGAATGAACTGATAAAGCTAGGTCTTAAACAGACACTAGACTACTGACTACTGAAGTTGAATAAATTAAACCTAAATGCAAACAAAAACTCTACAAATAGAAAACATTGGATTCGATTGAAATGAAAACATTTTAAATGAAAGAATACACAATATGATTATAATATTATAAGGATTTGGGTTTTCAGTTAAATTTCGTAATACAATTCAACTACATTCAACTACAACACACATTCAATTTAACATCCACATTTAGCAAGAAAAGTCTCACATCTGGTGCTGTTTGTTTTTTTTTTTTTTTTTTTTTTTCAAGTGCTTTATGGACATCAATATTTGGAGGCAATTGGCAGTTCGTTCCAAAAGTAAAGGACACATTTAAACGAATGGTCTTGGATATGTTGCGCCTTCAGCAACTCTTCTGTTTTTCTTGCCGTTTATGTATGCAAATTTGATTCATATAATCACCCAACTTGGCATTGTGCGTTGAAAACTTTCCATCCAACTGCAAATATAAAAATGTTCCACATACGTCATGTAGTCCCACATATCATGTTCACACAGATTTTAAAGACTGTTTCTTCGGTAAATATATTACTCAAACCTAAGGCATGTGGTTAATGGAATACAGAAACTTGAACTTTGTTCTGAATACCAATCCTGTCTAATTAACTGCCCTCTCCAGGTGACTAATTTAAGAATGGCTTGACTTGACAGACGTGATAATGTCTTTTTTTCTGCATTTTGTTTTTATCAAAACATTCTCGTCGCTCGAACACGTTTAAATCGCGCATTATCATTTAATTAGCAGTAAATACAAGACTTTTTTTTTTCATATGTTTCGATTTCAAGTGGACGTCAAACAAATTTTGGTCGCCATTAGCTCCATATTTTAATTTGTATCGATTTTCTAATGAAGCAGAAAGCGGTTATTTTTTTGAGCATGACTTAATCACATGACCACGCTTTTGAGATTATACATAAATATATGAAAACCTATTCGAAACTCTAAAAAAAAAACATTCCGGTTTTGACACTTGCTTTACGTCAATGGTTTAACGTTTTTCGCGTTTTTTGTTTTTACTTGTCATTTGAAGGCATTAGATATTGGTTTGAGTTGCTTGGAATAATAAATACTACGTTTATATTTAACCATTTGCAAAATTGTTTAAATTTGTTAAATATCATTTTAATTTTCCTTTAGTTTGTCTAGCATGTAGGTAAATTAAAAATTTGAATTTGCATACCAGCGTATAATTCAGTTGCCCCTCCAGCTATGCTGATATAATGTCTTAACACACATCGAACAAACTACTATTTAAGGACGCGATTGGTAGTACAAAAAAAAAAAAACAGGTATAATTGCAGCAAATAGTATCCCATGAAAGTTGTAATTACGTCTTATATTTATATGTGTTGTTAATTCACACAAAAATGTATGTATAGGCAAGTACGAGTACATCAAGTTAATTTGTCTTTCAGGTTCTCAAAGACTCAATATAATTAGAATGGATTATGATTGTTGTATGGACGGCAGTGATTATTCCAATCATCGGATTGGAACTGCTACATTCTTTGGACCGGTGTTAATGTGATTATGTGCTTTTTTTTGTATGTCTATCGTATTTGTTTTTATTTTACTCCATCATTAAGCCTCATGGTCGGTCATACATCTTAAGTGAGTAGGTTTTCCCAAAAGTCTGTCGTTCACGAGTCAGGATATTTCTGCTTTTTTCCATTAATATTCGAGACAAAAACTAAAGCGTCACCTAGTTCTGGATCGAACTCGTTTAGCCAAACGCCAAGCTCTAATGACAATTTAAGTCCAAATGCTCAAAATGTAACGCGCACTTAATGTTTTGAGATGACATTCAGAGAGCGAGACAAATTAGTAATACACACGAGTAACGAGCACGGGAACTCGTGGCAAATAATGAACTGTTGTGCGGAGTGTGTCCGATTATGAAGTATGAACTGACGTTCAGACGGAGCCATTAGACGATTCTATGGAAAGGTTACACAATAAGGTGCTGTAATATCCGTTGGGTTTTTTTTTTCATTGTCGATGGACAAAATGATGATTGCAGCTCTACATCATTTAGAAAATCAATGTGAGTGACAGGTAAATGTGGAATTATTTACTGAAAGCCCGCCAAGATTAGATGTGCGTGCATGACATCCCTTACACCTGGCATGGTGATGATTGTTTGGCGTATAAATAAAATCATGCGAATGGGACATTGAAAGAAAATTGGTTTACATTGTTTGTGATACACGGAGGCGGGTACTGAATTATCGTGAATTATCTACAAGTCAACCCTCTTAATATTGAATAGACGTATGTACGGTAGGTAACTGTGATTGATAAGTGCAGTTGTGCAGCTTGAAAGACGTAACCCAATTGCGCAGTTGTTTTGAATAGTATTCGATGATATTTCTTGTGATATACTGCAGGCATATATTCGTTTTGTTTATATTTCGACTCAACTTGTAATCATTTTTAATCTTCTCTTTGAATGTTATAGGGTACAGTATGATTTTTTACATGGTATATTTAAATGGAACATCTTTCCCGCCCGGCTTTGCCGGCGATAAACAAAAAAAAATGTCAGTAAAGAAAATCTAGTATAAAATTAGATTCATGAAGAATACGGTATATTGCGATAGAAAAAAAGATACCTCATATCGGACGATCCGTTCTCGATTTATTATGGGCGGTCTTATAGGCTATTCACGCCGAGCCGAAAACCTGATTTTCTCGAAAACACTCGAAAACTTCATCGAAAACAGAAATTTTCCCATATTTCAGTTTTCAAAACGAATCGTTTAAAGTCGTTTTCCACGAAAACACCACGAAAACGATTTCCAATCGTTGCGTTGTTGAAACAAACACACCTTTTGCAACATTCAGCAGAGCAGCTGACCCAACAACTCAGAACTCACAACATAAAATAATTTTCCACATTAATGGATGGGCTAATATTATTTTTAAAAACTCTGAATTAATTTTACTAGTTAATTAATGCGATCGAAATTGGTAAACAAATCAGTTTATACAGAAGTTGTACGACTGGTGTCTCAAAGCTTATAGAAACGTCAAACGAAAACTAGTTATTGTTCGGTGTGAATGCAATTTCGAGTTTTCGACGAAAACACGGTTTTCGCTGCGGTGTGAAAAGGGTATTACGGATGAAACTTTGTTTTATATACATATGTAGATTTAATAAAATTTAGAACTCTATTAAACAAATTGTTGTGATACATGAGATCTGATTTAGATACAAAAAGTCATATCCCCGTAACTCGTACCTGCCAAACTTGTAATTACTGATTGGGGAAACGAAAAGTCACATCGATTCTCGCTATTTTTGGGGTTGACCCTGCCAATTTCTGTTGGGAACTTTTTGTCGAAATACAGTTGAGTTGTTTTTGAGAAAATAACTTTTCCACAACTCGCAGATACTCTGTCACTTTGGTAGAAATGGTAGTGACTGTTTCTACGAGGTTGTGTATAAAAGTTATTCTCTCAAAAACAACTCAAACTCGTTTTGCAATCAGACTTTTAGGAATTCCACCCCAAATTTGCAACCGAAACGGTTTGAAACGAATTGACTACTATAACTCTTAAAGCTTATCTTTATTATTAGAAGAAAAAAAAAAAAACGCACTCAACTCGTGGCCAACTTAAGTTGATCGGATTTTCAGTGCTGATTAGACAAAAAAAAATATATCTCCAACCAGTTAATGTATAGAAATGAATTGATTATAAAAAGTTAATCATTAGCTGATAATTGGCAAGAGGTCCAGTATGAAAAACCAACGTTTCAGCTTTTAAGCTACTTAGGTTGTCGTAATTTCAACCATTTCTAATCTACTCGTTTTTTATGCATGGCACGTGCCATGTTCCATTGTTTATAGCATGCGGACGAAAGAATTTGTTTGTTTATGATCATTTGGGGTAAGGTGTTGTTTTATTTAATCTATTTATGTAATCTGTCTCGGGGGATACAATTCGAATGCGAAAGTCATCAGGCCTTAGCAATAATCACTTTTAATCTTCACACTAAATAGTTTGAAGGTCACAATGGGTAATTTGATATGGAAAATTTCGCCATTGTGAGTTCGTAAAATCTATCCTGGACACTGAATATGATTATTCGAATATCGCGTATAGTCTACATGGGTATTGCTATATTTTAGTAACAAAACATTTAGAATTCACAAAGTCGAAATTGTCTATACGAAATTGTTTATTGTAACTTAAAAAATACTGAAAGTGCAGGTTAGAGATGAAATGATCAACATCGTGTCAAATTTGATCCCACATTAAAATGTGACAGCAATATTTGACGGGGAAATGTGGCCATTTCATAATATGTGAGCCGCAGACGTTGAATTTTTAGCAATTCGGCTCACATATTTATGTTCGACAGCATTGCAACCAGAGGTTGTTTTATGCAGAGATAATATTGAGACCCCCAACTCCTGCCGATTTTCCGTTACTTGCCTACAAGCTATATTTTTACGGAGTGTCCACGATTTGATGCGTTAGTAATGTTACATAGAAATTCGTATTGATAAATGTCACGTAACATCAAAAATGACGGCTCACCAATACACTCACACCTTGCAAATGCCACTTCCGCTGTCGGCAAAGTTGCTGTCAGTGTTCGTAGAATTTTATCCGTTCATTTTGAAATTATTCGTTACGTGTGGATAGTATTTTTTTTTTTTTTTTTTTTTTAGAAATAAGTATATTTTTGCTTTAAATATTTATGAAAAATTAACAATGTGGATTGGTTGAGTGAAAATTAAAGCAATTTGAGCAAACTTTCATTACCTAGTTATTTAAGAAAAATTTACTCATGAAATCTAAGTTAATGATATCCAAAAGCGGAAAATACAGAACCACATTTATCCATAAATGTTTCTAGTATATAAAACGCATTTAGATAGTTTAATTAACCAACAAATTGTATTGTTCGCGTTTTAAAAATATATAATAACTAATAACCAACCAATAGCGTTCAGTTGTGTTAAAATGTGGTATTCCCGAACTCTTTACATTTCCCATGGTTGGCAGCAGTTGGCAGCATTGTATTTATATTTTTTGTATGTTTTTGTATGTCACACGGATTTTTAATTGACATAACACAGAAAGGAAAACAAAAAATGGCGAATTTGGAAAAAAATGTAGGCGGCCAGCGGCAAGAAGATAGCGATTTAGGGGCGTCTCACTGTCCCAGTTATTGTCTCTGGTTTTGTGACAAAAATCTGATGCAATACCCTGATATATACCTACTGAGAATTTCCAACTACTTAACATAAATTGCACAACGGCGTAGTTCGGTACTAGTACTGTGCGGAGGGTTAATGGTTCGATCGCCAGAAGAAGTAAATCTACTAAAGTTTTTCCTTCTGCAAACGTCTAAAAAAATACCACAAACATACCAATCATTCAGTCATTTAGAATGCAAAAAGTAGGTCCTCGCAATTTACTGACGAATACTAATAGTTGAGAGAAGTAATACCGTAGCCATCACAAAGGAAATTGTAATTGGTCTAAGCGTGTCGGACTTTTGACGACAGTCCAAGCCCTTAGGTCTTGTACATCCCCTTAACGATTGGTGTACATTTTATTTATCAACACTTAAAGTACCTACTGACTGGCTGTGATTTTTTTCTCAATTGGTTTGATTTGGATTAGGAATCGAACCACTTGAGAAAAAAATCACATTCAACAAACGCCTTACTCTTATTATTAGAAAATAATAAACTACTTTAAAGTAACAGTTTGTAGTATCAGTATTACAATTTTTTAAAACTAAAATGCACTTTACGTACATGCACCGGTTCGCTTCTGATTTCGTCAATTGAAGTCCTTTTTTTTTAAGGGACCTCTTTCGCGAGGACACAAACACTTGGAAAAAACACTTGACTTAAGACAACTCAGAGATTTTTGAGAATCACAGTCACTTTTAACTCAAACTCCCAAACGCCCAAACTCCGTTACAGCCGTCACAGTAATACGAAAAATCCAATACAACATTTGATTATTAAATAAAATCGATTTTAAAATGTTTTCCTTATGTACTGGTCTAAAAATCTCGTCGGCAAATAAAACGATTGCCAATAAAAGTAGATTAACAACCCCTTTAAAAGAAAACCCCTAATTCCGTACGAAAACCATACACCAGAGAAAAAAACCCACAATAAAATGATAAGATATTATACTCGTATGCCGTCGCATGAATGTTATTTGAATGCCAAAAAGTGGTTCAATAAGTATTTTTGCACGCGATCTCTGACCGATATCACATTTACCGAGGTCTATAAATGATAAGACTTCCTTAAATCGAGCGTCTCAGAAGCAAAGAAACGCTTTACAATAAAAGTATTAATTGTTTTATTGAATCATAGATTGGCAAAAAAATGTCAGAAGAAATTATAATTATATATCGATCGGTAACGAAAAGGCAAAAAGTAGAATCCCATTGCCAAATATTCGGGCTGATAAAGCGTAGTGATGTTATTTTCGTTTTCTCTTTTATTTTTATTTATTAATATCATGAGTACATTGATAAATTTGGAAATTTAATTATCTGTCAACATTGAACATTGCAGGGAGTGGAGTTGCGGAAACAAAAATAATTATAAATTGCTGACCAAACACGTAATTGGGGTAATTTTGCGGTGACTTTGGACCTGTCAAAATAAACCAAAAACGCACACTTGGACATAAAACATTTAATTTGGGAGAACCGAACTGTCATGGTCAGTATGAATCATGTTGATCTAATCCTGGTAGTGCTGGGAAATAATTCGTGATAATTTGACATATTGGATGGGACCACTTGTGCTGTCAAGTTTTGATGTCGATAATGGGTGAATGGTGTGTGTAGTTTATTTGTAACTTTTACTTGTACTAAGTATATATATGAGTTTGACACGATAGATAGATGGGTATTTTCTGATAAATTGACAGTTATTGTTGACTTGGCGAGTGAGTTGGATAGAAATACATGTGTGAAGGACAGAGAATAAGTGTTGGTATGGTAGTGTAGTTTTCTTTTTTACAGAGCGTTGCAGAGATTATTGGGGACGGGCCAACCTGTGCTGGTAACTGGTGTTATATTAAGTTACTGCTTGATATATTCTTGTCTATGAGTGGTTCCAGATTCGGTTTAAGAACAGAAAATATTGAGATATGTTTGCACTAGTGTTTTAAAGGTTTGTTTGTTCTATGAATAAAGAGGATAAGTTGGCCCAGCCCAGAACAGAAAATCCTCCCCTTGAAAAATAGAGAACGTAAAACTCTTGGAATGAATAAAATTTGTTAAAACCTTTGCTTACTTCGAGACACTTCTAGCTAAATAATTCCAGTAAAACAAATCTATTTCAAACTGGAATCATATTTAGTTTTCAATCGTTAAATATGTTTTCATTTTTACCTTAATATTCGTAACAAGTAATTGTTACTCGTTTTTTTGAAAAAAAAAATTTTTTTTTATTGTGATTACGATTAATTAGAAAATGGTGCTCGAATAGATCTAATGTATTGCTCCGCAAATACTGGTTGAAGACTACAAATGGCCGACATATCACAAAATCAGTCACTACAGATGTGATAAGTGACCCGGAGTGGTGTAGAAAATATTAAAAGAAGGAGACACGTTTGATTTGCTCTAAGTTAAACAAATTAATCGTTCGTGCACACGAAAACATTTGATAAAACAGAGAAACATTCAGATTGAAACCCTAGTAAACTGCATGACATTTCAGAGGATTATCAAACATACCCACTGCTTTGCCACTTCAAACACGACACACTCAAGAATTCGGCACGAAAACTAACGAAATCATTAACTTCAAGTTTCACTCGGACGGTTCATTGACAGCTAATATGAATTCTAAAAGTACAGTAATTTTATAGTACCTTGCGCAAATTTTCTGTTTAAATGTCAAAACGAATAACAAAACGACCGACACAGAGAACACGACATTGTGCAACGACCTTTGAATATCCGTCAAGGAACTTCTTAACAGCTCCCAAATGGCCGACATGAATAACAAATTAGGCATTTGTTGCATGTTTTTATTTTTATATTTTCACAACTATCAAATTATTAAGTCGAACCACGTTTAGTGTTTTATTGAAACACCTATTGGATTATGGCCAATTTCATTAACAAATTGTTAAACAATTATCTAAAACAAAGTTCGAGTGCGACTATATTTTGGTTTTCTTTTATACGGTTATTTCCCACTGGTATGTTTGTATGCGCAGCCCCACTCGTAAAAAATATCAGTTTATGTGGTATTTTTATTTTGTCGTGTTTTTTTTTCTCCATATCTCACCATCAAAATCATATATCGTATCGAGCTACTGTTTTGTGTTATTAAGGTAGTTTAAAATAATTGAGTGTAATACAATTTTGTTTTTTGCACACAAGATTTAATAACTGATTAGAGTTTTGAACAATGTGTATGCACATCGGTCGAAATTTATGAAAAAAAAGCGCATCGAAATGATAGAGCTACAAAGCTAGTATATAGAATGTGGAGGATCATCTAGTTTTGTTCCCAAAAATATAATGCAATTTGCTACTAATCGGGCAAAAGTATCAAGTAATTGTTCCCAGGATAACAATTTAGAGTTTTCGACAAAAGCACGGTTTTCGGTGCGGTGTGAATAGGGCATTTTGAATATTCTAGATCCATTGGACTGGCCTAGGGTTAAAGACTCCCAATCGGTGGAGCCGTAAGAGAAAAAAACCTCTGCACAGACTATTTGTAATGGATGTCATTTGTTTGTTATAATATGTCAATATTAACTATTTGATGATTTTTTTTTAAATTATTATTCAACACATTAATATGTAGTATTAAAAAAAAACAGTTAAGCAAAATTTGTAATTTATTGCTACGCATTTTTTATAAACAACAAACTTTATCGTAATAAATATTATTAGGTAAAGTTTCCACAAGATATATAGATATATATCTTCTTTTTTTCTCAAACTCCAACCTAACAGCACTACATACACAACAACAATCATTAACAACGGGCAACCCATTCACAACAATCGACTCATTAATTAACCGGCATCCGGCAAACAGCTTTTATACCTATACAATTAAGTCTGGATTTGTAATTTTTCTTCTTTTCATTTTTTGTTTAAATATGAGCCACTTGATCCGTGAAGATTAATACTTTTTGACAAAATTCTCGGAAACCATAATAAATCACTTAACAAGCTTATATGAGCATAATTGCTACTCTTTTTTTTTAACTTCTTTGTTATTGGTTTGCGATTTTTCTGCGCATTGAATATTATTAATTAGTACGCCTCGTTTACTCTGTTAATATGTGTAATCAAGTTCTTTCAAAGATGTTATGCCACCTGTGTAGATACAGACGGTTTTTTGTTGTTGTTGTTTGTCTAGCAATCAGGGAAGGAAACAACCTGCTTAAATCTAAAGGCTTAGAAGACGTCAAATTGAGTGATACCAACGAACAAACAAAAAACCGAAAAACGAAATGAACCTTCAAGGGAACTAGATCGAAGAAGCCCAATTAAAATTTTTCTTTAAAGTACCTATTCCATTTTGAATACTTTAATACTTCATTTTCCACTTTGGATTATTGGTTTTAAGGTTGGAAAGAGTTGGGAGGTTTGAATAATTTAATAAGAACATGTGTTCTATTTACCTGTGTCTTATAAAAGGTGGTTTTGAATTTCATTCAGTTTTTAGTATTGAAAATACACCCACACCCAAACTGAATGGAGTTCAATGAAGTTGACGTACCAAATGTTAAATATATGACTGTTATTGATATTGGGAAATCTCAATTCGGTATTTCTTTGTTCGCTTTGCATATTTTTAAACGGTTTGCATATGTACTTTCAGTGTGTAACCACAATGAGCATTCTTTACGTCGAGTGACAGATTACCAACTTGTTATAAATCACTGTATCTGCGAATCTGCATTCCAATGTAAAAATGTGGGCGAACACAGAAGTGACACTCATTAGTTACTCAAAACAATTAATTGCAGTCTCGGTTTGATACATTTCTGTCTGCCTTAAACTTAATGATTTATGGACAGCCCCTCAACATCACCTTACATTTCTCAACGTACTAGAAATAAATAGAAATGAAGAATCACACTTCAAATTAAAAACACCTGCAGGGCTGCAGTGCGTTCGGTTTTTTAACTGTGGTTAATATTGTTACAATTCACGTCTCGTATTCCATTCCCGTTGTGCCCGCACCATAGCTCTCTTTTTATTGTCACTGCACCCACAGAAAATTTACGTTTGATTGTCAAAAATAAATCCGCACTTCACGTAAATTTAAAGTTATTTATTCGAAAAAGTCCACGAAAACCGTTGCAATTACATTTTGTTTATTTTTTTAATATTTTGTGATAAAAAAAGAAATGTGTCTGTTAATTAGTTTTGAATATAATTTCAATTTATGCAGCCTGCTAGTTTTCAACTTGACACCAAAGATTTTTCGTGCCCAATGGAATATAAAACGAGATTTTCTTCCTTTGCATTTGTGGTGGTTCGTATATTAAATGTCTGCTGTTCACAAATTGTTATTTGAGTTTATAAAAATCCATTCAATTTATGTTGATATCTATTGCAGCGGTCAAATATATAAAATTTTCTCTATTTTTCACAGACATCTCGTCTAAAAACGTAAATAAACACACTTTAAAGTTTGACAAATGAAAAATGTTTTGGTGTTCGTGCAAATAGGTGTAAATCTCGCTCAGATATCGAGATTCGCAAAATTGCTCTGACTCTTAAAAAAAGTGTTTTTTTTTTGCGGCCAATAGAACATGAAATCTGACAGCCAGCTGATTTCGAGAGCAGAAAAACTGCGCTGAATCTGGCTTTTTCTGTCCCAATGGAAAACGACATAAATGTATGCACAGAAAGAACGGTTTTATTTGATTTATGGTGAGGTCACGATAGGAATGGAATCCGAGACAACAATCGTAAAAGTATTAACCATTGTTGGGAAACCGAGTGCACTCCTGAACTTGAATTGCAAAGCGAATTAGATATGGTTGGTTTGGGAAGGTAATTAAAATAATTAGCAATGACAGACACGCATAATGACATCTGTCTGAATCAGACTATTCTGGCGTTTACTTTGAATGATGTATATTTAATGTAGTCAAACTCGGTTCAGTATAATGCTCTCAGTGGTGGCTAGTTGTCAAGTGACAGTCGTTGTTCCAAACACTAATATAGTCACGAATGCAAATGATTTATTTAACAGCATTAGCACTTTTCTTAAAAAACAAATGGCATTACCATCTGCCACTACCCGCTATTTTTACATTGTTTTCGTCAATTAATTGTCGATATAATTATCAAATGATTGAGTATCTATTCAATAAATCTGCTGTCTCATATTACCGCTTTAACCGGACCTTAAGGATCACAAACAAATCGTCGTTATAATAATTGTTGCACAATTGTCAGTTGACTCATTTACTCCTATCGAGTACTTATATGAAATTATCTTAATTTTCAAGATTCATGCGACTAGATAGGATAGTACTAACTTCTCAAATACAAATCCATACCTACCAACGTTGGTCGCCTTTAAACGGATTGCATTGGTAGATAATTTCGTCGCCTCATTCCAGTCAACAAATTTCCCCACACAAATTATTATTTGCGTTCATATTCTTAAAACCATGTGATTCAAGGGTGAAACAACAAAAAACAAAAAAACTTGTCATTCGCCACTTCGCATTGTATGAGATTATCTTTTAGCGTCTTTAAAACCTCGTTGCCTGTCTAGTAAATTACTCTACTGCTTTTTAAGCAAGTGATTTATTGCGGCGCGCCATAAATCTCTTTTCTGTTATAAAAGAATTCCGTATCCTCTCGCTCTTACAGCCATTGCAAAAACACCCTAATATTAATAAAAGTGTTTATAAAAAAATTTAATAATTCAAAAAAATACATACAGACATACATTCATTCAAAATTACTGAAAATGATTAACTGACAAAAAAAAAAATAACTCCATTCTGACCGAAATGAATGAACGTAACACAATCACATTACCGGAACTAAAAACGAAAGGAAAATTGAAAATGTGCGAGAGAATAAAGAAAATTAAAACGAAAACAGATATAGGTATTTTCCACTATTAGTGATGTTTTTTTTTTCTCTCACTTAACAATAGAATCCCGGAATACTGCCCCGCAGATTCTTTTGTTAAAAATACCAGTTAAGTGGGCATACGAACAAAAAGTGAACTTCAATTCGTATATAGCGGTAGAGAGGCTACCTATATATATATTTTAAATACTATCCACTGGCAGTTGTAACAATTTTTACATTTGAATTTCCCTGACTACTTCCGAATCAAATTATTATAAATTCTCTACCATCATTAATATTGGAAGTTCATCAATGTGCTGGCCGACTGGATGCTACTTGGTTTTTTAATTTTTTTTTTTTCTCTAAAAAAGAAAAACACAAAATGAGAAATCTGATAAAACGAACAACGATTTGTGCGAATTAGCATTTTACGATCTACGATCACTGTATCGAACTAAAGTTGAAGAGTTACAGTCGTAAGTCTAGCTGCTGGATTGCATACGCGCGGAGAGAGGTAATAAAACTTCGTATTACGAGTGTGGACAAAGATTAATGCAAGTCACAAGTATGTAGGTGACAGTGTGACTTGAAAATAATTGCACGTTGTTTGCATTAATATTCGGTCATGCCAGCTCATTTTTTTTTTTTCTCTTATTTGGTTTTCTTTTAAACGAGGGCGGTATCCATTGAGCCATTGAACTTACTACTTTTTTGGTAATTGGATTCCGAATGATAGCTAAAGGTTGTGTGATTCCACCGTGTACTTGTCGGAATTGATTTAACATTATTGTACAATAAGGCAGCAAAAAGAAGCTAAAGCTATTTAAAACATGCGCAGTGTGCGTGAGCCTTGATTTACGTGCGTAATTTAATTGTGTTTGGCGTTTTGTTTGCTCTGCATTCAAGTCAATTCGGCATATCCGGAAAGATCTGCGAACAAACACTCGCTGATGTCAAAATAACGTTAGTTAATTAATAGCGCCATATGTAGTCTTAGGAAATATTGACGTCTGTCTTCGTTTACCAAACAAACACAATAATCTCAAAAGCTGTTCACTTTGAGTGGTGTTTGTCAAAAACACATTAGATCGCTATTGTATTCATATTTGACTTTATCGTGACTACCTATTGATAAATGGGAAGTGCTCTGCAATTAAATAATTAGCCACTCTTCAGAAGCAGACACAAAAACCAATAGAAAAGTACAAAGTTAAAAAGAAAGGTACTCAATAATCACTTAGTCTCTTAATTTGCTGACAAACTTTTGTTGTTCATAATTATTCATTATTTGCTTAATGTATAGCTACCAATATTCGAATTATTCTAGCCAATAGCTACGATTTGAAGAAAAAAAGTGTCGCCATTATTTATGCATTATAGGAAATAGAAGTGTTTGAAACCGTTGGAAAAGTTTTCCTACATTGAATATAAGACTCACATAAAGGAAGTAACAAAATACAAATAAGACAATTGCTCTGTAACAAATTGTTATTGAAATAAATTTCCATTTTCATGAAAACAGTTAATTTCGAGGCCGAAAGATCCCTTAAAAATGGAAAACTTGTACCACCTGGCCACAAGTTAAAGTGATATATTATTTTAAGCAAATATAATCCAACTAACGTGTTTGAAGATTTCAGGAACCTTAAATTTACAAGGGAAAAAGATTCCTAGATTCGAACTCATTCCCTTGCTTACTACTCGACGAGTCGCTACGTGTCACCATTAAATATATTAAACCTGACATAAAATATAAAATTGAATAGATTTCTTCCAAAAAAATGCCGAATACAGTTTAGTATAGATGTTCAAAATATTAATAGACTGTTCTTAAAAGAGGACGGCTGAAGAACGTCATCTATGTATTTAACGATTTTTTTGTGAGCGAAAACGTCAATCAATTTTATTGGTTTGGTTACGCAACTTTAGGTCTGTTCCTGTTCCGTCCTATTTACTAATTCTTACGAATTCTTACGAATTTTTACTCAGTGCCGTTCCTTAACTCGAAAAATTCGTAAAAAGCGCCATCGAGCAAGAGCAAGATATTTCCCCTCCTCTGATAATCTTACGAATTTTCACTCAACAAATTTCTTAGTTTAAGAAGTAGAAAAGCTGTCAGACACCTAACAGTTAACAGCTGATTTGACATTTGTTATCCTATTTGGCGTATGCGTGCATTTGCTTTGATTTGTTTCGTATTAAAATGGTATCAAGACAGCAAAATAAAATTTGATGTTCTACTCAAAATTATTTTCAATAATAACGATGAAATTCTTCCTCGCTGTAAGAATGGATAATCTCCTCCAGTCACTTTTTTATCTTCTCCAATGCTTGGAGTTTAATCAGTACAAACTTTTTCACATATTCGAACTCAACAAAAAGAAGTTCAATTAGGCAATTCTTCGAGTTTATCAGATATTTTAACGACTTTTTGTACGCCTTTTTTGAATTTTTATATTATATATTTGCCATTTTTCATAGATTGCTACAAAAGCGTTCCCTAACTTTGTCGTAAGTGTCTCTCTCTGTGAGAGAATTTATCCCCACCACTGCCATTTTGACAGTCTTTTCCATTCTTACTACAAAAGTAAAGGAACAGACCTAATAATATGATTCCGTTCTTTTCGTCTGTAGGTACTTAAATCCATTACAGGTCCCTATACACCAGCCTGCCACAGAAGCCGGCTAACTTTCCAACCACCCAACCGGTGCTAGCATTTCCATATCATTTTCCAATAATATCCTTAATCTTCCAATCATTTTTCTCTCTATATATATACTCAACTTGATGCTAGCTTCATATAAAATATGGAGGCCTTTTGTAATTAAATGCCTCGCAACTGTCTTGAATACTAATAGAAACCTGCTCTATCATCATCAACATCATAACGGCGGCGCAAAATTGAAAGCCCATAATTTTTTGATTAAGAACTCGGTCCAAAATTGCACGGAAGCATCAAGGCAGTAATATTCTAAGCTTGTACAATAATAATTACAATAATAAAAAAAAAAAAAAGTAGTCATAATGACTGGCTGACGTGTGTGTAACTATATATATGTATACAAAAATGTACTATTCACCATCTTTTCGCTGATGAATGGCGCGTGAATACACATAGGAAAAGCTCTGCTTACTGGTTCACAAACATTAAGTTGACAGCACAGCTGAATCTGTCACAAAGGCATGTGCCTATGACAACGTCAAATACAGAACTCATTTAATTATCATGGGATTTATATTTGAATAATTATTGCGACAGGATAAATATTACGGAGAAATATTAGCAGCATTGCAGCAATTAAAATATTTGGAAGTGTGATTAAGATCTGCTAACTGCTACTGTCAAAAACACGCTCTGCCGTCGCGTCAGTCGTTATACCAACCATCATTGCAGTTCTCTGAGCAATTGTTTTGTTCTATAATGCGATTTACTTAACGTGCGCTTCCTTATCTTATATTTGGAAAAAAAAAAAAAACGCAAAAGCACAGCAAAATAAAAAAAAAACCAACGCTAAATCATAAATTAATAGCTAGCTCTGAAATTTACCGCTGGTTGAGTTGCGCTGGATCGTAAATATTTATATACGCTCTTATCAATTTGGGTAAAGCGGGAGTGACATGTAAACCCGAATCTTGCTATGATTTATCAGGTGCAAATTCTGTTTGTACTGTTATGGGTTCACATAACGTGTGATGATGAATGACACTTAATGAAATTACTTTTAGCTATTTGAATATGTCAGAATTTGTAGCTGTTTGTGGAGGACTTCTCTGATCTTGTGTGAATGATTTACGAATGAACGGGTAACAATATAATAATTTGTGTTCGAGTGTTTGGAAAGGGCTTTACGCTGGAGTCTAACGGGTTTGTTGGGGTTATTTTTGTTTTTGTTATTCGGTGTATGTTTTAAGTCGACAGAGCTAACAATATGAAGGTTGCAATGACCTACATCTGTGTTCTTGAAATTGTCAAAATGTTTGAACTGATTTTTTTTTTCTAGGTTAGTTTGTTTTGCCCGACATTGAGTTTGTGTTTTACTGTTGCAACTGCAATGAGATACATACATAGGTTTACAATGTCAATTAGATTAGAGTAAATCATATTTTCTGCTCTTAATAGAGGGAGCGCATAAAACGTGTAACGCAATGTGACAGATATCATTTTAATGGGATCGAGTGAAATGATTTCGACGTGCTGGATTTACAAATGATTGGTACGTATGACACAGTTTACTTTATACTTAGAGACAATGGCCGGGTTCCACTGCGCGCTAGGCGTCTAGCGCACAAAATATCCCAGATGAATGAACGCTCGCACTAGAACACTTGCGGCAGCGGCAAAGACCCCACAACAATTACAGAAATGATACAAATATCATAACAATAATATCTGAATAAATAAATAAATAGTTGGCGCAACAGGCCCGGAGGGACCCTAGGCCTAGCTTCTCACAACCATTCGTTTTGTGTGAGTTTTTCATTTTTGGAACGAATGGAAGGGATCTACAACTTTATGCCGACTCCAAACGGCTAATTGAGAAGCTCTTTCAAGACAGTCATACTCTCGGATGTTTGTCAGACGTTCGCGAGAGGTGGCGCAGTGAAAAAAACCCTAAGTCGGAATTTGGGTTTTTGCGGGATTCGAACCTCGACCCCTCGCATAGCAGTCCAACACACTAACCACTAAGCTACTGCGCCTACTATTTTATTTGCGTTATTAAGATTGAGAAATTTCCCTGAAAGGGATATTTCACATAAAGTGCTAGACGTCTAGCGCAAATGGTGAAATGTCAATTTTTTTTATATGGAGTTTGACATGCCGCTAGTCATCTAGTGGGCAGTGGAACGCGGCCAATTGCTTCAAAATATAGCGCATGAATGACAATAGCTATCTAGTTAGTTGTTATTTGACGACGAACTATTTTATTAATGTTCATATAATTGAAATGTGAAATGTATGTATAAGATGTGTTTTCGCCTACATTCCTACATTTTTCGCTAAAAGAAAGCATCGCACTTGGCTCTAATAAATGAGAAATAAAAGATAAGAACTACGATGGTCTCAAAAAAACATATTTAATAACACTCTTAATTGACGTAAAAGGCTATAGACCATGTACCCTATTTCGAATACAAAAACTCAAGTGCGAACATCTGATTACAAGGAAATAAAACAGATTTTTTGGTGACAATCACAGTAAACGTCAAGTAAATATATGACTAGCCTTAATACCTTAATCTGACGTGCTATTTAATGTAGAGGTGTTTTCTGGGTTTCCTTTTTCTTAACTCGTACTTGTGTAAGTTTAGGGTGATGTGTACACTTTGCGAATAATCGACAAGCAAACATTGGAATCTCATTGGTATTCTACAGTATTAAAAAAAAAACGAACAACATTTGCAAAGTAATTCACCCATGACACAAGGTTCATAATGCAATTTGGCATCACTTATGCGTTGCAGCGTTCACACAGCCAAGTAAAAAATTATGCAAAATCTGCATAACTTTATTATTGAATGCGGAAGTAAATAATGTTTACACAGGCTAGGTACTAGGTCAAAAATATTTATCGTTTTATTACTTTTAGGTCTCAACAAAAAGCACACTCGAAGGGAGTGCCAACTCGATATTCTCACATTCTTAGCAATTCAAACATTCAAACGCCGACGTTACTCAAGTTAAAACTCCTTTTAATCCAACAGCGTCGCAATGAATTCTACATAAATTTGTAATTCACGCGACTGGTACCGAGTCTCCGAATACTAACTACAACTATCTAGATAAAAGCGGTTAAGTCATGCAGAAATTATTGTTGCCACACTCAAATATAAAAACGTACACAAATGATACTAAACAAAGTAGGTACCAGAGTTAGTACATACGTTCGATAGCTAGAAACATATCCCTTCGTTGCCAGCCATTCCCTTTGGAAGAAGCATGAAAGAAATAGAAAAAAAAAAAAAGAAACATCCATCTTTATAAATGTTTGTGGTCAGATGGCATTCTAGTACTTCTTTTCTTGTGGTCGTGACTAAAAATAAATCAGCAAAGCAACACCGCAAATGTACGTACGTATCTTTGGCTCTGTTGCAGGTTATTTTAAAAGCGCGCATAAATTGTATCTCTTTGCTATCAAACATGTTGTGGAATGTTTATTCTTAGGTCGTTTCAATTCCAAATATAGATAGGCTCTGCGCGGAGACCAAGGACTTATTTAACGTGTCGTGCAGCATTTTGTAGACGACGACACGCGGGCATGTTGCACGGATATACTGGCTGGGCTGTTGGTGTCTTTGCTCTTAGGGTACAATATGTAAAGAAAGCAGGTTTCTGCACTTACCAATTATCGGTGTCAGGAAAATCCAGCTGGGCCTGGAAATCAGAACCAGTTGCAGTTGCAGTTTGGTTTAGTTGGTGCTGTGCTGGTGGTATAAAAATATTCCATTAACAATTGAAAGCCAGACGGAGACAGAGTGAGGGAGAAAGAGGGCATTTGAATTGAGAGGAAATGAAGTTATTGACATTGTTTTTGTTGTAATCTTGTAATGTCCTGTTGGAATGACAACTTTTTGTTGATTGTTTTCTTATTTGGACCGGGTAGGTGTATTTTTGGTTGATAGATAGTACAGGTTATCATAAGTTATCGTTTAGTTTGATCACATGCTAGTTATGTGACCTAACCTTTTTGGAAATCATAATAATGTCAAGAACAGTCAGTACGACTGTGCAGAACGTTAAGCTGTAGCTTTTCGTAATTAATTTTGTCTTAAGGTATACCAGACCACAGTGTGTCAATCAAAAATGCAGCAAACTTAACGACGTATCATTTTCATTGCAATATCGTACCGAAGGGCACATATAGTTCAGGAAGATAATAATCTCAAAGTTACCATAGCGTACGTGTTTTTAGACACTGATTTCCAGCTTTTAATTGTATATTATTGCATGGAGCTCGTCGTACACAATCTGGCGAACAGTTTAAAGCCATAATGCATCTTGATATTCTTGATCATTACATTATCATCACGCTTAAGGTAACGTGTGAACTGCGAAAATATGAAGTCTGTGTGCAGTTATATTTAACACATACCTATACATATACACACTTTTACATACCCATGCCATGCATGCTTAGCTAATTTCTATTTTGATTTAAAAATGAAGGCTAGCTGTTATCACACTTTTGGCACGAGCTAAACGGTGACAGTGGTGGTGGCGATTGAGTCTACCTTAGTACAAAATTAAGCGTTGGCTGAAAGTTTATTTTGTGCGAATAAATATGTACCGGATGCTAAACATTGAGCCACTCAAACCCGTCACAATTATATAAGAATGCCACAAACTAAAACTGGACAAGGATTCTTACGAAAACAAACAGCCAAATAACTGGTTCTCAACTTTAAGCCTTTAAGCAGAGATAGAAAGGTATACACACAAAAATCTATTCAAACATTTCATTTCAGACTTTGACTATACATTTTATTTCGAGAATATTTACATAAACGTAAACTTTTAATTACGCAAAACTTGAGATGCCATCATCTGTGCGCCAAAATTACGAGATGGCAAAAAATCATTGAGCCCAAGACAAAATATACACATACCTACATCCCTGAGCTATAGCTTCGACTTCATTACTAGTCCCCAATATATTTGCTGTCTAAATTTATTAATCCAAAACGTACATATGTACATACCATGAACCGCATAAACATTGGCATGCGGAATTTGTTGAAACGCGAAACGAGCCCTGCGGCTATATCAAACGAGTGCTCGCTGAGTGGTTCCATTTAATTCTTATATCTTCTCAAAATAAAAATCAATTTACGACCAAAAGAATGCCCATTAAAACCAAAATAATTACTATACCGCGTACTCAATCATAATTTTGAGAAGTGTCAGATTTCAACACGCAACCAGTATCCGATTAAAAGCAACAGCAGTGACAGTTTGCGAAAAAAAGAACACAAATTCTTGCTCAATTAAATGTCAAACACAAAAACAAAAACGACAGAATTTAAGAACTGGTTTATTAAACACACAAAATAATAATTATCGAAATGATATTGACCGCTGAAAAATGTACACACGAAGTGACGTATTGTATTTGTACACAAGTTACAACAATCGGTGGTGCTCCAGTTTTATTATGGTGGTTGTAATTAAATGTCACTTTATTTTTTCATTGCAAAAAGAGTCGCGGTTCGCGGAAGAACAAACGGACATTAGTGTAAAGACAAACGAAAATCTTATTAAAGACAAACGATATCAGCGCAACATCAATTGAATAAGTTGAAGACGTAAAAGACAATTCGCGGAAGTTAAAATGAAATATGGCGTGTTTGGCAGTTGAGCGTAAGTTGTTTTCGTAATAAGGTTTTTTTCCCCAAAATTTAAGATTCTTATAGATACCAAAACTGGGGATACATCTTTAGCAAGGTCAAATATTCAAATAAACAAATATATCAAAACATTGATAAAAAATAACCAAAACTAAAATACATATACAAACAAATAAACAGAGAGCCGAAAAATCGTTGTTTATGTATCAGTTATATCATTTTATCAAATGATAAAACCGTCAGCTAAGTAGTGCGAGATGACGTTTTAGTTTTGTGCAACTGGTAAAAGGTTTTCGTTTCGCTTTACGTAACGAACCCAATGGTTTGATTAGACATCTCTGATTTCTGAAGTTATCGAATTCGTTTTGCCGCCTTGGTCGTTGACTTTGAAGTAAGTCGATTGAAGGAATATTGTTTGAATATAACATTAGGCACGGTCAGTGTGAAATAATATGTTGACAAAAATTCTGATGAAATACTAGATAAGTGACTGAAGTTGTTGTTTGAAGTTAGCGGTTTCTGTCGTTGTCAAGTACTTTATGTGGGGATAAATATCGTGTGCTGAATTATGTAATTGAGCTTGAGTGTAACCAGGCA
Organism: Cheilosia urbana; assembly: GCA_946477585.1. Classification (NCBI taxonomy): domain Eukaryota; kingdom Metazoa; phylum Arthropoda; class Insecta; order Diptera; family Syrphidae; genus Cheilosia; species Cheilosia urbana. Next base: position 6,452,755 of record OX297854.1, on the reverse strand, counting down.
GACAGGTCGTCCTTTTTTTTCGGGTAGACCTATTTCCTGGTTTGCATAAATCAAAAAATGCGACATTTATGCTGGTTTTGAATAGATTTCACTCTTCTGACATTTAGACGTTCCTTACATTCGTCAATTAGAAGCTGCATTCTGACCAAAATAAAAGTAAATGTCTTTCATCACATTGAATGTGAATATCATTCATTCATACCCATTCAATTTGACAGGTGTATCTTCAATATATTCACTACAGTTCACAACATATAATTCATATTATTTTTGAATGCTTTTAGTGATCTCATGTACCAGCTTTCAACAGGCTTTCAAGCAAACTATCTCTTTTTGCCGAATTCATCGGTTTTATTTTCACATATATGCATAATTAACCAGAAAGACAAGCAAAAGATCATTGAATCAAATAATATATTTAAATTATTGATTTAATGTCTTTTGTTTTGCATTTACAACTGAGTTATTGACGCACATTTTGACACTTGACATTTCACGTACTTTATAGAAGGGAAATTATAATTCCGTCCCTTTTGTACCCTTAACTTTGTTTAGTGATCTACTCTTTTTCCCTTGCGTTCTATTGGTAGTCAATGTGCGCTATGAACTATCATTTTTTCAAGATAACAACATTTTATGATTTTTTTTTTTATATTACAATAGGTAATTTAGATGAGAAAGTTACTCGATCACCTATTATCTAAGGAAAACCTTTTCGAAACAATGAACGTGACAAGCGTTTTTTTAATGTTGAAGCAACTATATAAAAGCCAGATAAAACTAGATTAGCTCAGTATTATACCGAACTGCAATGCGTGACAATCCCAAAAATTAAAAGGTGTTAATAAGATTCCGGCTCGAACAGAAAGAAAGAAAGAACGCAACTGTCTTTTATTGCGTAATCGTATTTAGTTTATTAATTTGTCTCATACCTATGACGCATTCTATCGTCAATAAACTTATAATCAGCGACAAGATATTAATTAGATTTATTTAGCAGATGTGTCGCAAAAGATGCTTCAATATGAACAATAAAAAAATCACATTGTTAAGACTTATAGTCCATAACCAAAGTGTTTTTTTATTGAAGTTTTAGAACCTCGTAAAACGTAGAGGTACCTATGTCGTCTACGTTTGTAATTGCCATTAATTATACTTAAACCATGTACTAATTTCTGAGGAATTTCAAACAGTATAGTGATCTCTTATCTGCTTAATGTCTCATTAATCAATGAATTACTGTCACTTTGACCTGGGCGATTTTATTTCATAGAAATAAGCAAATGTGTCACAAGTGCCTAAATTATAGGTGAAACATTTTATTGCACTTTAACTAAAGTAACTAAATAACTGAGCGATTACTGACGTGTTTGGTCTTCAAGGTATTGGTTAGCTTTTTTTTACATCAGTTTGACAATCAAGCTTGCAACTGAAATAGGTATATTGAACTGTCAAAGGCGTTTGTGACCACTGAGCTGTCTTCTTCCCCACACCAGAATATTTCTATTCCCTCTAACAGAATGAGAACAAAGATGACATATTCCAAAATGCGGCCGAGAGTATAAAGTCGAAAGGTATTTATTATATTCATAGGAACATATTATCTATCAAAAATTCACATTGAAGTTTCAAAACATGTACTGAATTCATCAGAGCAACAACTAGCAAATTTTAAACTATACATCACTGTCAAATTTAGAAATGCACACAAATTTCTTATCTATAAGCTATGAAAAGCATTCGTGCCTTACTACTTTGTCTAAAACGTACAAACGTGGTCAAGAAAGAAAAAACAAAAATGCAAAATAACTGCACTAGCTCTAGGTTTTGGTATTCATTTTGACACTGATGAAGGTTTATTGCATCGACCACAAATTGTTATTATTATTTTTTAGGAGCGGTTGTGCGACTGCGATTTTTACTTGTGATGATCTCAAGTTTGCGCTGGAATGTTTTCTTTTTTTGCGAATGTTTAAAGTTACTATTAATGCGTCTTTCATATAGCAATTGTGAGTGCTGCGTTTGGGGAAGAAGTAGCGGTGACATAAATTGTTCAGCAAAGCACTTTTAAGTTGGTTTCTGCTAAAAAGCTTTTACCTGAATGACACAGTGGCTCAGTGGTATTTGTGGTGGACTTTTCGGCGAGGGGTCTCAGGTTTAGTCCCCGGTAAACCGCGATAAGATGTACTTAAGGATTTTTCTGCTGCGCCACCTCTGACGTCTGCCAAACATTCGACATAAAAACTGTTATAAATGAGCTTCCTAATTAGATGCTCGGCATAAAAACTGTACCTCCCTTTTATTTGTCCCAAAAATAAAAATCTAAACAAAAACGAATGGCCACGAGCAGATAGTGTACACCAAGCGGTTTTTTTTTTTCTAGACCACGTATATTGGAGCTGGAACTTGGGTATGCAAACTTTTGGGCGTTCCTCCTGACAAGATGTGTCGGTAACCCCTCCATAAACGTCAACTGGAAAATATTGTTTACGTGGCCAATAAAAACTGAAACATTCATACATTTATACAGTATGTATTTGTACGTATCAGGAACATCGGAGTATGTAAACGTAAAATCACAAAGATTTTAAAAACATTTTACCATTCACCAAGAGCGAAAACTGAAAAAAGGGAAAGACATTTTATGAACTTCGTAGGACATATACAAAATACGCTCTTCACTTAAAGAATTTGAATTCTAGCTTAGCTTTAGATGAGATATAATCTCTATTGAAGGCTAACGAAATGCGCAATTAACTTGGTAGATCACAAAATATAAATCCCAGCCTTACGTAACGCAAATTGTTTCATCATTGATGCATGCAAAAGTTAAGCTTGATAGATGTTCTTCGAAGTATCGTGATGTAGCAACGTATGTATAAAGGTATGAATATCTTACGAACAACTAATTAGAATTCAATCAAATGATCGGCTTTTGTAGTATTCCATAAGTCACTACTTGCCATAACGAGAATGAAACTAATACCCTTTTCACACCGCAGCGAAAACCGTGTTTTCGTCGAAAACTCGAAACTGCATTCACACCGAACAATAACCAGTTTTCGTTTGACGTTTCAATCAGCTGTGAGACACTAGACGTTAAGCTTCCTGTGTAAACTATTTTCTTTATAAATTTCGATCGCATTAATTAACAAATAAAATTAATTCAGAGCATTTGAAAATAATATTAACCCATCAATTCGGTGTGGAAAATGATTTTAAGTTATGAGTTGTGATTGTGACATTTGTTCGGTCAGCTGCTCTGCTGAATGTTGCAAAAGGTGTGTTTGTTTCAACAACACAATGATTGGAAGTCGCTTTCGTGGTGTTTTCATTGAAAACGACTGGTTCTGAAAACTGAAATATGTATGGGAAAACTTCTGTTTTCGATGTGTTTTCGCGAAAACCAAGTTTTCGACTCGGTATGAATAGCTTATAAGGCTTGGTATACATTTTGTTCTTATCGCGCTATCAGTTTCTGGGGTTTTTCATATTTCAAAGGTTTCACAAAGAACAAACTAAGAAAAAGATTACTGACTGAGGAATTGGAAATGGTAAGTTTTTGTCAGTACTTAAGTGACAGTGTTCCAAGGTAGCAAGATCAATGAGATAGTGCCCAAGCTATCTGAACCTGAAAATCATTTTTAGTATGCTTTGGCGCTATAAAACGTACTTTCAAAGGAGATTGTAAAAGCGTTCAAAGGTATCTGGTTTTATTAGACAAACACGATTGAATTACATATAGCCTTTTTCGCTCACATGTTTGCTGTACAAGAAAGCCTATTTAAAATTACAACAAATTCGGTTCGCTTCAATATGTCCTTTAGAACCGTTTTAAACGTTTGCTACGGAAACGCAATCATTCGATTCGTATAGTATTCTAAAAATAAATGTGATTTTTTTTAATATTTCATTCATTCACTCTGGACCTTACTATAATAATCATTTTTAACCTTCACATAGGTATATATTATTATATATAATATTTTCTTAAGTCACAATGGGTAATTTTATGTGGAAAATTTCGCAATTGTGAGACCGTAAAATGTTGCCTGGACACTAAATATAGTTATTAGTATAGCGCTGTGTGATTAAAGAAGGTAGGTAGTAGTTTAAAAAGAGCTAGGTAGTAGAAAAAGACCCAGACCTAGGTGATTTTATGTAAACAACTATTAAAACCACTCACTGGAACAATTTAATAAGCACAATATTTTCAATAATTTGGGGTTTAAACGTTCAAAGTTAATTCCCAAGAAGCTTCCTATAAGCTTTAGCTCTTCTTTTTATTTGGAATCTACATATCACATATAACACCCGAGTTATACTGCCACGTGTTTGATGAAAATGCAACTCTCACAGTACTCGTGCCTTGGCAATTGTTTGGAAAATGTATCTTTCCGTAAATCCAAGCTGTAATGAAATTGTTCTAGTTCTTATTTTATTATTCTAATTTATTATGCAAAAAGATGAATACCTTAGCTGTTAAGTCTTAGAATGAAGCAGTAAGTGTAATTATAGCCTTTCAGATTGAATCAACGTGATAAAGTTGATAAATTATGCACTGTATTTATTGTTCGAATACATTGCTCTAGGCAAATTTGTTTCTTAGAATTTTGTTTAAAATTTTACATAAATATGGGTTTATACATCTCGTTGCAAGACTATATACCTAATTTGCATTGTCATTTTTTAAATGCTTTCAATAATGAATGGCAACATGTTTTACCATGGTAAATAGGGTTTTATATCAAAATTGCAGACCCAAATGGTTTAGAGTGAAATAAGATTTTTAGATGATGTATTTGAGCAACCTTTAATCGCTGATTAAAACTTGCACTCTTTTTAGGAAAGATAGTCGTAAAAGGATTCAAAAAAGGTCTGCTTTTGTGAGCTTCGGAACAAGCAAAGCAAAGTAACACCGCGTCTCCATGAGTCTGAGTTATGTCAGACTTTTAAGTCAGACCTCTTGTCCGCCATATTTGCATTGCTTTGGTTGGGCGAATCACGTTATGACTTTTCATTTCACAAGATGTCATCAACGAAGAAACAAGTGAAGGTGGCACTCGCTTCTTCAGGTTCGCTCAGATTATCGTGTGTCCAATCCAACATAAAAACATAACTTCCTCTTTTTTTTTCTTTTTTTTCGTGTGATTGCAATATGCGTAGCCTTCGATACCCAGATCGATTTCTAAACATTTGTACATAAACAATTAACATAAATAGATCCACCCTATGTAATGCGTTTGCTTGCAGTTGAAAAATTTCATGAAAACATAAACAACCTCCACAAGTTGTTGTCCAACTCAAATGCCCTTGCAGCATTGAAGCTTTTCATATTTTAGAAAATATATTCATAAATAGGCATATTCCCGAGAATTACCAAAACAAAATGATTTTTTGCTGTCAAATGCTGGTCTAGACTTCAAATGTCAAATTTCAGTTCAAAGATATGTCTGCAGAGATGTCAGGAAAAAAAGCCAGACTGATAAGTCTGGATTTCTGCAATGTACACAAAATCGCGGTCTACACGAGACATATTGTTGTCATGACTGAAGTCTTGACTGAAATTAAGTCTCGTGGAGACTGCACGCAATTACAACATCTATGTAGATTGTAGGCTCTACTTGCCAATTCGAGGACTCATACATCATACACACACTAGGTATTCATTCCCAGCAAAAACAACTAAAGAGTATATTTTCACTTCTGAACACCAGGGGGAGAACATTTTATGGATCTGTTCGCAGAGTGTCTCTATTTACAGTACCTACATACTAGGCATTGGCTGTGATTGGCGGAAATGCATAAAGACGTGCATTAGTAAACTAACTTTAAAAATAAACACTGAAGGGATATATAATATATACAGTAACTTACTTTTTTTTTTAAACCGTAATAGTGCAAAAAATGTACGTTAGTAATACCTGTAATCATTAAATATTGATGTGTTTATCTATAAGATCAATTTCTTGTGCCAGTACATCCTCAGATTTTATATTCTCCGGTGTTTTTTAACCCTAGAATATGAGGAAGGAGGAAGGTGGTGTACTTAAAAAAGCGTAATTAAAAAAATATGACAGGCTGCCAACATTCCAGCAATAAAACAAGCTTTCTGAAAAGCTGCTGGGGAGCGTTTATTTGCACAATTTCTTACTTTGCTTTGCTCTGCTGAGATCAAAGCCCAAAAACCACATCTTTCAATAACAATTTCGAGTCTTGACTTTAATTTAATGAAACGTCCAATTAAACAGATTGTAGATGCATATATAAATATAAAATGCATCTATTGTATAGTACCTACTTATATTTAAACTTCAACATAAAGCGGTTATTTTGAAGTTACATATTTCTGAACCATTTTGTAGAACTAGGAACATAAAATCTAAATAGCTTACTACTTTCCTCAATTTGTACAATTTGATGTCGCTATAGCTTATAGGTTGCGAAGAGCTACGTCCAAAAGCTTTTCCCGAAATTTGTATAATTAGCTTATACATAGTTTTAACGAAGTTCAGCAGCCGTTTTTCGGTTCACAACAACAAAGTGAACGAATTAAGACACCGAAACTCACTTTAAATTGCCTTAAAAATGAAACTCACAGAATTAAAAAAACGAACCTGTTTCGCCGAACATTTTCTCAAATTTACTGCTAGCGCAATACTAATAATCATTTTTAGTGCGTCCACGATAGATTTTACGAACTCACAATTGCAAAATTTGTCCATATAAATTATCCATTGCGACCCTCAATATATTTAGTGTGAGGACTAAAAACGATTGTTAGTAAGGACCTTTGTCTTCTATCTAGTATCTACTAATGATAAATTTAAATCTCTACTTTAAATTTACGGAAGCTCACAATAGCAAAATTTGTATGGAAAACAAGGCCCATTGTCACAAACAGCTTAAAAATTTCGAACGGAAATCCATCCGAAAAATGCGGAACCAAACTGATATAATCTGACAAAAGTATTTCCAACCTTATTAAACCCAACGATAAAATTGAGTTAGTTAAATACTGTATAACATTTTACTTGAATAAAAGAATTTGCAAAATTTCCTTAGAAATTCTGTATCATTTATCAGAAATTCAGAAATCCACACCTAAATTGGTTTCGCGTTACTACATCCACTCTTTCCATGAATAAGCAATTACTTTTTCAGATGAATGTCGTCGAATCGATACACAAGGGGCATTACCAATAAACAGTTTTAGTTTCGACTCTAAATTTTAGTAGTTCACAGCTATTCAAATATTTTCTTTTCTGAGCTTCCGTAAATTTAAAGTCGAGACTAAAGTTTGTTATTAGTACGACGCAAGAGCTCAAGCTGTAAATATAAGCGCATCGATTGAGTTAATAATAATTAAAATCTGTCATCCACTAAAATTGGCATATAGGTACGGCGGCCATATTCGCCGAAACAAAAGGACAATAACTATATTGCTTCCAATATTTTTGTATTTATTATATAGGTACCTATTTAAAAAAAAAAAAAGTTGATGTCGCTCATACCAAATCCTTCGCTTTTCAGATTTTGAGCTGAGATTTCCGGTTTTCAGATCGGTGTTTTAAAGGACAAAATCCGTCCTTTATTAAAAAGAAAATAATATAGAACTGGAGCAAAAAAGAAAGGACTGTCACCGTACTTATAGAGCACTATTTATCGGTCTGAAAATAATGTTCAATCAATTTTATCGCCAGACTAACGGAAGGCGTAGAATTACCTACTATAATTCTTTCCTCAGAATAAATTAAGTGGAAAAAATGTATACACGAAATCAAGTCTCCTGAACGCCGTAATGGTCTTGTTTTGTTATATTTTGATCCAAAAAAAAAAATCAGCATTTACTTCAAAATCAGGTAAGGGAAGCTCTTTCCGTTCAGCAAAACTGAAGAAAAATCTCCTCAACCTCGATCAGAAAATAGTGGAAAACTACTGTCCCCACTCCCAGCAAAACGCCACACGAAAATTTTCTCTAAAAACAAATTGATACAAAATTTATTCAAATTAATAATTCCGCATATGTAAATCTCTTGCTCTCCTCTCAACAGTATCCACTGAGTATTGCGGTGTAGTCGTATAAACTGCCACACGCTATCCAAACAGACCATAAAAGTTTCCATAATATAAATTTTTCGAAAGAAAAAAAGTCTCTAACCAAAATTAAACAAAATCATTACTTTTTGACTCCAATTATGAGAACAAAATAAATAATAAAAAAAAAAAAACAATAACAAATTGCTTTAAAAATGCAAATTGAACAAATTCCTAAATGGAACGATGTTATACCCACAACTGGAACCTTAATGTTCCAACACAATTCATTTTCAAAAGGAAAACCACAATTCGAATCCAGTATAATCTAGATTTACTATCACCCACCTTTTACGAACCGGACTTTTCTTAAAATAATTGATGTCAATCAATTAATATTTCTACTATGATTAACCTGCACTAATTCGTAAATAATTATCGCTCTGTCTCGCTCCAAAGGACACAACTATCTGTGGCGCTCGTTACCATCACTAATTAAATTAGCTTCATTAGCAAAGCAATTAACAAAACTGAATTGTGGCAAAAAAAAACCAGACACAAAAAAAATATATATATACCTCTAATATTTGTGTTACATTGAGCAAACATTCAGTACTATTTACCCAAACAATTTCAACTTAAGTGGAAGTGGGAATTTTTTAATCAAATTTAATCAAAAAAAAAAAAATATATATATATATATAGGTATATATATATATGCAATGAAACTGGATCGTCAATATTGCACTTAGTCATCGAATCTTCAGGCGAAAGTTAAGCACACGCAAACACTCATTAAATAAATAATTTTACTATAATTAAGGATACTAACCTTATAACAAAAATATGACTTGATCGAAATAGATTGTTAAACAGAATTTACGTTGTTGCAGGAATCAGTCCCGTACTCGATTAATTCAAAGAAAAAAAAAAGAGTTCAAATATTTTCTTATTTAAAAAAAAAAAAACACTTAACAACTAATTAATAAATAAAAAAAAGTCGATGACAGGAAACGAGGAAATCAGCACTAAATTTAGTCTATTTTTCTTCTATGTTCGTTAATTAGTAAATCTTGTTTAGTAGTCTATAGCTTATTGACTGTTTTTTTAGTTTCAAACGAATAGTTTACATTTCCGGACTTTAATTTGAAATACTTTGCAATTTTCAAAAAGGACAAAAATTAAATAAAAATAAATTAAAAATACATGTATAGATATATTTTTGTTTATAAAAATTAATATTATCACTGTTAAAAGCGGGACGCGCAACACTTGTTGGTTACGAACGATAACGAATTGAGCGGCACACTAACTTCTATATGTTTCCGACGTTTCGGTTTTTTCCGTATTTAAACCCCGAATCTTTAGAAATAAAATCAACTCAACAACCACCCGCACGATGATATCTTCTCCTTTTCGGAGGAGGAAAAATGAGCGAACAGAACGATGTGAAGCTTTACTACGAGTAAAGAAACGAAGAGATACTTGAAAAATGTGTGTTTGTTGTCTAACTGATATCAGAGCAACTATAACTCTGATCGGTTCGTCGATGGTGATCTCAGTATGTGCGCGCGCGGATATTTAGTAAACTTGAGAGCTTCTCTTTCGGTAGATACTTTAATCCCATCTGAGCATGGCTAATACGAATCTTTCCTATATAAACGCGAAACGAGTTTCTCGATATGAGAAGGAGAGGTAAAACAAAAACTGTTTTTCTTCTTGCTGCCTGTCGTTTTATACCTCAACACACGGCAACAACTTGGTCAATATTGATGATCTTGGCGGGTACTAAAGTTTTGTTTACACGGCAAAGCTCGCTGTTTCTTTTGTCTTCCATTTTTTTGTCGATAACGAACGAGAAAAAAGCTCCAAAAACGACGAGAAAACTCGAAAAATTTCAAACAATGTGGCGATTGACGAGATGATTTTTCGTGAAAACTGTATGTGTGCAATGAAAACCTGGCTAAGAGCAACACAAAGTCTCTCTTTCGCGAGAGACGATTAAGCTTGTGTTATCAGTTTTTTTTTTTTTTTTTTTTTGGAAAAATTCTGCAGCGTGTAATTGTCATTTCGAACAGAAAATTAATGTTTTCCACTCACGTTTGTGTGGATAATAAATAAAAACTTGGCATTCCGATGTCAAAAACACGTTTGAAGGAAAAGCACTCAATTCGGTTGGAGTTTTTCTAATTTTTCCGGCGCCCGTTTGAACTAGTAGAAACAGGTACGGCTACGGATAATGCAGGCGACAGCACTTAATATTGAATGCCAATTCAGAGAAACGTTTATTAGTAATTAAAACAAACAAAAAAAAAACAAGGAAAATAAATTGCATTCGGGGGATGTTTATTTACCTTTATTTCGTGGAATATAAATAAACTGTCGTCGCCAGTGGAGGATTACTTCTGTCAAAATACGAGCAGTTATGTTTGCCATAAATTACTTACAAAGATTAAGTCCTTTTTTATGGCATCGCCGCAATTCTACGAGTACTGTTGGCATTAGCTGCGCCAGATCATACGACAGTTTATAGGATTTGTGCAAACAAAATTAAAATGATTTTTGCGAATTTTTGTTTCCGCTGCAACCGCTTGTACATTTTGTGAAAACCAAAACCTGGCGCCTGATTAAAGTTCACATTTAGTGGGTTTTAAGTATTTTTAAAACGAAGAAAAAATAAAAACCTAGAGAAGTCCGGTGTGCACCTGACGCAGAGGTATAGGCGAATAAAATCCGCTTTAATCCGGTTCGTACTAGAACCAAAAGCGAAAGTTTGTAGCGCTTGGATTTTTGGTTTGTTTGCACGGAGCTTGTGGTGGACTTTTGCATTTTGGCTTCGAAACATGAAAACACAGAAATCAAAAACAATAATAAAAAAAAAAACGATATCTACCTCTAAACTAACCAAAGAAGACGACAAATTTTATGGGTAGTATAAACGAAGCCAAGAGTTTTACATAGTTAATGTTTCGAAGAATTTATGTTGGTCGGCTTTATAGTTTCTCTTGTGCGTTCGGTTGGACGGTATATATTATAATTATTGTTTAATTTTATTGTTTAAAAGGTTTTTTTTTTCCCTTCCCAAACCTGTTTTTTTTTTTAACAGATAAGTTCAAGAACAGTGTGGAGAGCGGTGTCCATGGTGCAGAAAAAGTCAAGCCAATGGAATTTTTAGTTGAAAAGTTTGGGATTCCCCTGTGCTGCTTAAGACATTTCGCGTGATTAACTTATTGAATTTTGACGTTTGTTTATCCACAACGGCGACAGGAGTAGCTAGCTAATTGATTCCTTGTGGCATTCCAGTAGGGTGACTCGGTTTTAGTCGAACTGTAATCGTTGTAAGATTGCCACGTTAATGGATGTTATTTTTAAATTGTTTCTTCTCTGTAGGAGGGTTTCCCTTTGATATACTCGTAGGTACCTACCTATAGTGGAAGCGGTGGCAGGTTATTATTGCGACTTATGCTGTATTCAATACTCATGCATATTTATTAGACTAATAATGAATTCTGTTCTGTGAGATGTTGTTATTGGAAAAGTTATTGTTACCTAGTTTTAGTTGTGTTGCTGAGTTTTCTATTTTAATTTCGCATTTTGTTATATAATACGACATTTTCAAGGTTGCAACTAATAACTGCTTAAAATTTGTTAGTGTGATAGAATGTTTTGAATAAATGTCAGTGGTACGGAAAAATAGTTTATTAGCATGAGTTTATTAATTCGTGTGAATGCTGTTTGGAAAGCGTTCTATTTGTTTAGAATGGCCAAACATTAATAACTAATAAAATTCTTATTTGTGTGGGCAATTAGAACATTTACTCGGTCTAGAGACATTGAAAGCGGTTAGCAGTTTTCACATCGCACCTAAATGCCACTGTAATTGAAGCAGGTGAGAGGTTCATTTCTAATGGATAGAGCAAATATTTGCAATTGCAAAGCTTTCAATAAACCGAGATAGTCCTCTATTGAACGGAGTATGGATGTGCTGTGGAATTTCACAGTTGCGCAGAAATATCGTTTTACATCCTATCGCTCTCACAAAGATAAAACTCGAACGGAAAATTCCGCAGAATGTATCTGGTTTTTCTTAGTAGCCATAGGTTTATAGCGCAAGAGTTTCAAGGAAATGGTTCCTTCCACAACCTTTTACTCTGTGTCTGTATCACCCGTTATATCTTAATTTTATGAAGCCGAAGGTATAGTTAGAGAGGTATGTATTGTGCTGAACAGAAAAATAAGTTTCAGAGGTTTAACATCAGTCCCTCGGAAGGGCTACGTATCGTCATCGGGTGACATATAGCTATCTTACTTGAGCGGATCCAAGATGTTTAGAGTGGAGATTAATATCTAAAACATTTTCTTTTTGTCTGCAGCGGTTTCCCTGTCGTTTTCAATTGGTTTCATTCGGGGATCCACTCATTCTGTAATCCAATAGAACAAAAAAATCTGCTTCTGTTTTAATCCCCAAAAGTACCTATTGGTGGAATGCCAAAAAATAATCTACGGCTGCTGTCAGCTGACTCATAAATTACATTTGTGTGAGTGCTTTTCGAGTGGATTCTGACTTCAAATCGAGAAGCAAAATTCCCTTCTCAGAATCACCAGAAGAGTATTTTTGTTGTGTCAATGGAACTGTGCCAAACCAAGTGATCTTTTCGAATCCGGAGTCCGGACTCTCCCAGACTCGAACGCTTCTTTTTGCTCAGTGGAAAACGACACTAGAATACTCATCTCGGAAGTGTCAATCTAGTCTAGGCATTGTTGTTGGAACCAGTTGGAACTGCGTCAAAGATGAATGATAAAGATTCCATTATCTTTGACTGCGCTGTGATGATTGTACTTTACTTGTCTGTATTGTGAGCAAAATATTCATTAAAACCTAGGGTCAGATTCTGTAAGGCGATGCGTTCAAACGCTTTCGTGTGCACGAAGAAATTTGCTTGTGTAACATAGGGCAAATCATTCGTGCGCACGAAAATTGTTTTATCGTTTCGCCTTACAGAATGTGGCCCCTATTCTTCCATCATGGTTAAACGCATAAACAAAGTATTACATAATTTTAAACACAATTTTGTGGCAAATGTCGGTACCTCTAAAATGGTACTGTAATTGCGCGAATTTGCACTAGAGTACTTGCACCAGAGATGAATTATTAAACGAGATGGATATCTTTTGTACGTCTGTCCCCCCTAAACCCATTTGTTGTTTTTGTAATTTCAACCCGCGTCTGTGAAAACTTGTGAACTACAAAAAAGCATGTTGCTAATGGCCAGCCGCCAATCACCTTGCTTTTATGGACATCGCTGTGTTTAATTGTTTTGCGTTTCGTATTGAATTTGTTTGGATTTTTCGGAGGTTTTGATTAAAAATAGTGAAGTGCACAGTGTACATTAGAGAATACCGAATTCTCGCATTAAAGTCCAATTCATAAAATCACATACCTATTGATTCATGATTTTTTTTTCGCAAAACAGCTTTTTGGCAGCCGGCTTTCCACTGGAAAGTTCTGTGCCTAAAGGTAAAACATCTTATGTCAATTTTGTATACTTTTCAGGAGAGCCATCTTAAACTTTAAGTGTTGCACTACAGTATATGACTTAATATGTTTTAAAACAGCTATAGTTTCCTCAATATTTGAAAATAGAGTAAGGAAAACAGAATTCAAAAAAAAAACGTTAAATAGCTAACACAACTTTTGTCGACTTAAGATGTTTTGCCTTTTACCTAGTGTCTCCACGAGCAATATTTCATATCTTGCAATATATCATACTATCAAAATTGCCAGTGGAGACCACAAATAGTATGATATAAAAAATTTCTTGAAATATATTGCTCAGCTCATAGAATGATATCGATAGTATGATATGAGCTGTCATTTCTGTGCAGTTTGACACTTGTATCCCTTTTTTTACGATGGCTGAGTAGCGAATGGACGGTGTATTAAGGCATCTAATGCGAGAATGCAACGACATGCTCTGCTCAGCGGCATTTGAACGAATGAAATAGTATGCTATGAAATGCCCACCCTACATTTTATTGCATACTATCGTTCTTTCTTTCTATCAAATTTGACAGATATCAAGCTATGAAATATTGCTCGTGGAGACACTAGGTTAGGCACAGAGTTATCTATCTCTGTATTCCATTGTATTTGGCTTGCACTTTGCACACTCTTTGAGTAAATCATCAGACTAAGGCCCAAGTTATAACAATACGTAAAACCAAACCGTAAAAATTTTCTTTTGCTTTTTTGACCACTTAAATTTGAAGTTTGAACCTAATCTTGAACCTAAAATGTTGCTTATGAATTATAAAATCATATCATATATATATCTTTAAATTTCCTAGAAAAATAATTAATTCATTTTTCCATACGAAAAACTTTTTCTGATCAACTTCTCAGTCAATTCCACAAAAGAAAACCGAAGCATTCCACTGAAATATTTCTTTCCTTTACTGTTCCATCTGCTTGGTTGGTTTGTTGTAATTGTTTTCGTAGGGCAACGTTTTTCTGACCGATTTTTCGCTTTGACCGCCTGAATGAAAAAAAAAACTATTTTCATACTGTTCCAACTTTTCCGGTTGCATTTTACGTATGGATATAACTAGGGCCTAAACCTAGTGCTTTCTGCCTACAGTCGGTAGAGTAGTGAGTAGTGCGAATTCCTTCACAATCTTCAGATAATTATACATCCAAAGGAAACAGGAATTAATTGATATTTTCTTTGAAGTAATTACCAAATTACCAAAAACTAGTTGTTTGTAGTTTCCAAGTTATGTGCGTTATTTTTCGAATGATAAATACTAACAAAATATAACAAAATGGCTAATTTAATTATTTTGTTTGTGAAAGAATACCACACACACGCAGCCTGACTTGACAAAGTATTAGTGTCAAGTTCCTGCTATTTTTCTATTATTATTTAAATATGATTAATTCTTATTTCAGTTTGAATTAATTGCAGTTTGCTTTTTCTGTCATTGCAGTTTGACCAGTCAGAATATGCTCTGTCAGATTAGTTATGTATAGTTCATCTAAGCCCAATAGGTGGCGATGTTTATAGAATTGCAAATCACTCCGGAAGCAGGTTCATGATTTCATACTTGTTTCTTGTCATTATTATGAGCATGAAATGAATTCAACTTTAAACTGGGTGTGTTTTTGAACATTTAAAACGTAAATTGTGAATTATTGTTAGTCAAAAGGAAGTCAACAAAATCATGTGGTTAAAACTGAAAACAAAACTAATGAAAACGACATCATTGACTGCAAAGTTGCCGTATTCTAACATATGGCTTTTTATCACTTTGCAAACATTTTTTGCGACATAGAGCCATACTTCAAAAACCTATGGATATATTTCGAAATATGGCCTTATGTCACGGCAACTCTGCAAACCAGGTACCTACCTACCTAAGACCAGATGCCTCCACAACAAATTTTTAAAAACCACTCAGCGCCGCGATGCGAACAAGGGATGTAACTGCCATAGAACAGAAGCAAATGGAATTAATATTTTGACTTTACGATAAAAGTTAAACCAGAAAACAGATCAAACATATAATAAAATGTCAAATCCGGAAAGGATGAAATAGGTATTGATATGCAATTAGAGGAGTAATGTTGCTTTTTCACAAAAACAAATTCAAGGCAGCACTTCTACTCGATTGTCGTACCTGCAAAATGCTTTAAAGTACCTACATTTATTTACGATATTTATTGACGGCTAGATAATGAACAATCTCATTTGTTAATTCTATAATACTATCATGTAACTTGAACACGACTGCATGAATGTGTGTTGAACATGATTCTCAAACAGAATGAAATTTTTGATCGTAGCAGTTCCTATCCGTCTTTATTCCAACAATCACATGAAAACTACACGATGTCCGTACAGCAAGTGCATGGCTATCTGGTTGCCATACAACACGTGTTTATTCAAGAAGATTTAACAATAGTAATTACATGACTTCGCTTTACTTCAACCTAACCGACAATTTGTTGAATTTGTTCTCGACAAATTGATTTTCATGTTTGTATGGAAACTGTTCCACTACAGCGTAATAAGCCATCAATTACAATATTCCCATGGGACGTTATAATCAACTTCAACTGCGCCTCAAATTTTGAGCGTACTTTTGACGCTTCTGAGAAATTTCCACTAACACGGATACGTGTATATCCACACTTTCTCTGATGGCAACTCGTCATGCCTTAAGTACTTTTAGTTAAAAATTGACAAACCAAATGTAATAAAAGCAAACAGATCAACAAGTTGTTTTAACAGGATAATTTTACAGTGATTGCACGCTGATCCAGATCCAGGAAAGGAAAACCATAAGTCATCCAGAACTAAAGGGTGTTCGCGAAACAATTTTCGAATTTAAAATTAAATAATAAAAGATTCACAGGTTTTTATATAATCGTTTTTATTTTAAAATAAAATATACAAATGCGGATTTATGTTTTGAAAATAATTGAAGTTAAATGTTTACCACGGAGACGAACACACTCATTTAAACGAAACACCATATTTGTGAAAACTTTTTTGCAAGTTTCTTGCGAAATTCCTCTGATTTCGTTGCGAATATTTCTTTTCAGTTGCAATAAATTTCGCGGTTTGTTAACGTAGACTTTAGATTTAAGAAATCCCCATAAAAAAAAGTCCGCAGGTGTTAAGTCTGACGATCTGGGGGGCCATGGGATATCACCATAACGACTTATGACTTTTTCGGGGAAAATGCGCCTTACAATGTTCATTGATGCTCGCGAATTGTGTGGTGTAGCACCATCCTGTTGAAACCATGTCGATCCGTTTACCCATTCATTGTTCTCCAACTCAGGTTCCAAAAAGTTTTCCAACATAGACGAATAGGTTTGGGAATTTTTTTTCTTAGTGAAAGACGTGGATTTGCAATAACATCACGACGAACTGCTTCAATTGTTTCGTCAGTTCTCACAGTTCGCGATACACCTGGCCCGTGTCCCACTACAGGTCCTTGTTCACGAAAACTGCGCACCCACTTGCCAATAAGTTGCGTACTAGGACAATCCCGTATACGCCGAATATTGAAATGTCTTGCGAATAGCCACGGGAGAATCGTTATTTTTAAAATATGCCTCTACAGCAAACGCACGATGCTCCGCCGACCAACGATCCATGGCTACTAAAATCCGCACGACGCGTAAGTGTAATGAATACGCCTCCCCCCTCCGCCGATACCCCGCTCGCCGTTTATTCAAATTCAAAGTCGAAAATTCTTTGGCGGACACCCTATATAAGGGCTTAAAAAATAGAGGCGTTCAAAAAACTGTAGTGTACCAATTCTGACAGCAGGTAGCGGTGGTATGTCTGAATTATTATTGACATGAACAGTATATTCAGTTGACGTTTATGGATTTTTGCCGACAAATCAAGTCGCAAATTTCTGAAATAAATACGAATGCGAAGTTGCTTTCGCTTGTATTGCTGACATAGTAAAAGTGACGTTAGGTAACGACTAGTCTAGTTTTTTCGGGTAGGGGAATATAGAACAGACAAATCTAGTCGCCCGATGACAACCAATACAGATTTAGAATTTCGAACAGTCCACACAATTCTGAGTTTTAAAATACGGACGAAAGTTTGCACTTTGCAATCATTGCTAATAACATCTTATTAGACTCGTTAATTTTTTTTTTTTTTTTTTTTTTGTTAACTAAACAAACAAAATTTGATGAGAAGAATGCGTTAGGAACTTGCCAACGGTTTTTGTTAGTTGTGTTACTAATGGTCCTTTTGTAACAAAGAATAATAAACTCTTCCAGATGCGTACTACACTTTAATCTAAAATTGGTTGGACTTGGAGCCCTACAGAGGGGTCAAGACAATCTGTTGTAGACAGTTCAAGTTAAAACCGCAATTCCCATATTATTACGCTCAAATTAAGACGACGCGTGTTTCATTTATATTGTTCTTGTAAAGATTTTCTCGCTCGAGTATTAGATCAATTGAGCGCAATTCTGTCTGCCAATTTTGAAAATTGATTCTTCTGAATGAGATGACGCGTATACATGTTTATATGCTTATGAGTAATACAGCATGTGTAAACAAAACGGAATTTTCAATCCTTTAAAAAAAGACATTAACGTGAGGCCAATTGAGTTTAACAGCCGTCGAACTGGAGGGTATCCACTGCAGTACTAGTGTGAGCTGGCTGCAGTAAGCTCTGCTAAGATTGATCTGGATCTCTGAAGAAAAGAAAAGAAGAGGATTGTCAATTGCGCTCCGGCAATAAGTAACTAAATAAATAAATAAATAGTTGGCGCAACAGGTCCGGAGAGACCCAAGGCCTAGCGTCTCACAACCATTCGTTTTGTGTGAGTTTTTCATTTTTGGAACGAATGGAAGGGATCTACAGTTTTATGCCGACTCCAAACGGCTAATTGAGAAGCTCTTACAAGACATTTATACTCTAGGATGTTTGTCAGACGTTCGCGAGAGGTAGCGCAGCGGAAAAAAACCCTACAAAGGCGGAATTGGGTTTTTGCGGGATTCAAACCTTGAACCCCCGCATAGCAGTCCAACACACTAACCACTAAGCTACTGCGACTACTACAATAAGTAACTACTTTCTACATTATACTTCTTATTTAAGGTTTAAAGTTGATTGCGGAACTGTTTTGGAGATCTGATGTTCTGAACAATGGCATTTATAATTTTGGCAACATAAGCTTTAATTTGAAGTAAAAGCTACTATCCCAAGCGGTGTGTTTTAAAGGGCACAAATTCATACGCACTGTAGGTACCTCTTCCGCGTGTAATTTATTGCACAGTATTAAAGATGAATAGATATTCGTTTGCTCACAGTCAATGCTAATAAAAGCGTAAGAATTCGGTCAAATGAATCCAAGTTTAATAGACTCACAACTTATAATTATTATAAATAATAATAATAAATAATAAATAAATAAAATATAAAATAAAATATTGACTAAATGAAAGCAAACACTATTTCGTCGAACGAAATTTTTAGAATCGTAATAGTAATAAGTTCCATTAAATTTTATAAATGGTGTAGGTACCTACTACACTATTATTAATCTTTGATTCCACACCCGAGGGCATGCGCAGTAGAGAATATCGCTACTCAGATGACGCACGCTATTGGAAGATGAGGACCTTAACTTAGCCAACTTAGCGTGTGAAACTGAAGACAGCTGGCTAGAGCCAGCTTTCGCAACTTGTTAGTTGAGACCCTGGTCCACCGCGGACTGTAGCATTACAATAATAATACGAGATCAAACTGTTATTGTAAACAATGAAAATCAATGATCTATATGTATCATGCGAGCATAACAAAAAACGCCTATAAATTCTTTCAACGAAATAAATAAATAGTTGTCCGTACACAACTTCCGAGCGCTTTTTAATTTAAAAGAAGGCAAAATCGAGAATATTGCGCTATAAAATATAAAAACCAACTTTTACATATTTCCCATAATTCATACCACGCAAGCCATAATCGCCAAACATGCATATGAGATCGTTGATATTTGGTGTTTACAACTGCTTTTTACATCATGACATCCGAAATCATGACAAATTAATAGGTATCAGTTAAGCCACTATAATAACATCGCTTCCCTTCATAAAACACTCATGCAAATTATATACCCAAAATTAAGCCCATCTAACTTCCGATTAAGCCACTAACCTCACTTCCATACCTGTACAGTCAAATGAAATCGGTCGACATCTGTCAAATTTTTCTGTGCACACTTCTCCATTCCCAGATTACCAGCGTAATTTCGGAAATTATTTTTCTTTTTTAACGAAAAATCTAAATAAAACCGAATAAAAATGACTAATGCTTGGAGGGCTGCTGGCTTGACGTAAGTAAAGAACCTCAAATCAAATATTACCTGCACAATTGAAGAAAAAATATACATTACGTAATTTTTCTTTTCGTTCTCAGCTACATCCAATACTCGAACATTTGCGCTAAAGTCCTCCGTCAGGGACTCAAGGCAGAGCTCCGTGCTGATGCTGCCAAGAGGCAACAGAGTCATGTCAAATTCATGCCATGGGTTAATGGAAAACCAGCCAGTAAGTATAGAATAGTAGTAAAGCCATACAAAATACTGCAAAAAAGGAAGTGCAATCCGTTGCTCAAGGGATATTCCTTTCGTTATTATTATTTTTTTTTTTGCAGTACTATATCGAATAGGATAAAAAAAAACGTATTTACAACCAATTTTCTTCCATAAAATTTCCAGGTGAAAAACTTTAGTCACGAGTAGTTCAGAAAAAAAAAAACAGAATTTTAACAGTTTACTTCTACAGTGTCGTAAGTCAAAGTAGGTACCCAAAGTGTTCAATAACTGCTTGGAGAGAGTTCTCTAGAGTTCAAACTTGCTTCCACTCTCCTTTACTAATATCGCGAATGCAACCTAATCTGTGTTGTGTGACTGAAAGTATTGTTAAGCAATCGGAACTAATTCACTTTTCTTTTTCTTTTTTTCTCCTTCCAGGAAAGTCAGTCCAGGAATAAGCTTGAGCGGAGAGTTCAGTAACCAATCGATTATATTAATGTATTTTCCTTTCACAATAAACAATGTAAACTAATGGGGTGTACAATGTTATCATTTGTTCCAATTGTTCACGATGTACATATTCAGGGCGCGCACAATGAGTTGGGGGGTTTGGTTCCGCCGACTTCCTATGAAATAATTGTCTATACCATATTCAATAAGGCAATGATAAGTAGTGCGGTTGCTTCGCTACAAAGGTGTAGTAAATGATTGGTACGTGATATGGGAGGGACGGTTGAACGTTCGGAATGCATTTTTTATTCTCAAAGCCATTGGACACAAACTTTAAAATGATGGTTACGCAGGTCAGTGATCAGAGTTATTGCTGTGCCTTACGACAAAATATTATTTGTTTGTTATTACTGACAATATAAAAGCTCGAACGATTAACAAAATAATCCTACACCGGACAATGTTCTTAGGCGTTTTTTTTTTTATTATGCCCACATGATCTATAAAGATCATTGATTTCCATGTTTTACAACAACAATACGAGATCCAACTGTTGTTGTAAACCATGAAAATCAATGTTTGAAAAACACACTGAAAAGAAACTGCACACCTTTAATATCGTACCTACTCGACTTTGTTTCAAAGAGAAAGGACATGGACAGGACAAAGTTGACATTACATTAGCCAATTTTTATGTGATATTATCAATGAAGTTCTTTAGTTGCGTTGAAAGTTGGTAGTGCATGTACACTCCGTTCCAACTGAATAGGTACAACCTTTTTCAAATTTATGTAGCTCATTATTTCCAAGTAATGTACATGAATCTATCATTTGATGATGCAAGCTACAATTTTGGTAGCTATAGCACGCCCGGTTAATCCTGGTTCCCTAAGTAATTCGACCTTAGCCTTCTCAGCACTGCTAAGTGATTTTGCTCTACCTATCGTTCTCAAATTTACAAAGAAATTACAATTAAATGAATAAATTCACTCGGAAAATTTCAAAATATGTGTAAACGGGTCAATCTTCTCGGAACAAACGTGAACAATGAAGAAAGTGACTATGTACCTTCAGTTGACGCAAAAAAAAAAACTGTATTTTTCCGTATGAAATGCTTTGCAAGAGAGCCAGAGAAAAAATAACGGTACTTTTTTAATTATTCTTTCTCATTTCGTTTAACAACATCATAGACAAATAGTAAGCATCATCAAATGATAGATTCTAGTCATCTAGTCAGATTATAATGTTTCTATTGCCTTGTTTCCTTCCACACCTACATGTCCAGTAACCCAGCATAGAAGTACTAAATTATTGTGTTTTATTGCTATCAATGAAGAATACAATTCAATCAAAAATATGCAAATTTCCAAAATCAAAAGCATAAGATGGGGTTTTGCGGCGATTAAGATTGGTATAAAATCAGTTCAATCCCTTTTTTTAGTAAATAGAAACGCAAAACCAAATGCACATTTTATTTGCAATCACTAAAAAGAAACTGAGCGACATTGGCCGTTTGCAATGCGTAACTGAAAGCCAGTGAAAGTGATTAAGATAGCGCAGTTGCCTGTTGCTTTGCTGTCCAAGTCAATCACCCGTAACTGTAAGTGGCATCTAAGTAAAGCAAGTGACTGTATATTTACACATGATTACGCCATGATTGTTTTAAAAAAAAAAAAGTGCGCATCTGAAAAAAGTCGTAACTGTCATTTTTAAACAGCGGTTAACTTGGTGTTATTTGTCGGTTGGCAAGTAATGTGGTTTTCCATTGGGACAAAAAATCAATCTTTTTTTTGATCTAAATCACTTTTTGCGTTCCATTGGGACGAAAAATCAATCTTTTTTTCGATTCGGATCACTTTTCGCAGATCTCGATATTTTTTCAGATTTACGCATACCAATATACTTTGTACAGCTGTTTAACGTCAGTTTAAGAAGTTTCATTTCGAGGCAAATGCGCAAAGTGTCGTGAAAACCAAAGTAACAAAATACATAAATAGCTATGGATACGATTTCGGAGGAATTATTATCTTCATTATCTCCCTCGTCATCTGAAGACTACAAACCACCAATAATACTTCATTTGTATCTACAAGAAGGAAAACATTTTTGAGGCGATATCCATTTGTGATTTAGCCAAAAACGAATGCCATTTGAACAGCTGGTATTGTTGTCAATTAACGCACTAATCCATTTACAAAAGCAGATCAATCTCGTTGCGCGTTCCATGAGCACAGTAAAATCTGAGATCTGAAAAAGATTTCTGGTGGTCCCAATGGAAAACCACATAAAATTCACCAAGTGCTAATTCCAAATAATTGAGTTTGTTCTCATGATATTTTTACTGTGTAAACTGAAAAACTGCAGTTGATGAAATTTGGAAAGCTCAAAACTGGTATTTGGGATTGCTAAATTTTAGTCCCGACTTTAAATTCACGGAAGTTCACAATTGCGAAATTTGAAGGGAAATTTGGCAACTGTGAACTACTAACATTTAGAGTCGAAACTAAAAATTCGTATTGATTCTGAGTTTTTTTTTTCCATAGGTTATTGAAAATTATAGTACTTACTTACTTACTTAAGGTGGCGCTACAGTCCGGGGTGGACCTGGGACTCAACCAACAAGCGTCTCCAGCCAGCACGATCTTTGGCCAGCCGTCTCCAGTTTCGCACGCTAAGTTGGTTAAGGTCCCCTTCCACTTGCGTGCGCCACCTGAGTCGCGGTCTTCCTCTACTGCGCCGTCCCTCGGGTGTGGATTCGAAGATCTTTCGGGCCGGAGCATTGACGTCCATTCGCTCTACATGACCCAGCCACCTCAGTCGTTGGACCTTCACTCTTCTGGCTAGGTCGATGTCGCTGTACAGCCCGTACAGTTCGTCGTTGTATCTCCTCCTCCATTAACCGTCTATGCAGACGGGACCGAAAATTACTCGAAGAATTTTCCTCTCGAAGTAACCAAGAGTAGCCTCATCCGCTTTTGATAGAGTCCATGCCTCTGCACCATAAAGTAGGACTGGGATGATCAAGGTCTTATAAAGGGTTACTTTAGTTGTTCGAGAGAGGGGTTTGCTACTCAATTGCTTTCTTAGCCCAAAGAAACAGCGATTGGCAAGAGTTATTCTTCGTTTAATCTCAGCGCTGGTGTCATTGTCTGAAGTCATAGCGGAGCCTAGGTAGACAAAGTCCTTTACCACCTCAAAGTTATATCTGTCTATGGTGACATTTTGTCCAAGACGTCGGTGTTGGTTGTCCTTTCTTGATGACAGCATATACTTTGTCTTGCCCTCATTGACCGCCAAACCCATCTTTGCCGCTTCCGTCTCAATGCTCACGAACGCATCAGTGACATCACGCTTCGATCTGCCGATTATGTCGATGTCGTCGGCGTAAGCGAGTAGTTGGACGGACTTATAGAAGATAGTGCCTCTGGTGTTAGCGTTTGAGTTTTGCACTATTCTTTCAAGAACGATGTTAAAGAAGTCACATGACAGCGCATCGCCTTGTCTAAATCCTTTTTTGACATCGAAGGTCTCGGTGAGTTCTTTACCGACCTTAATGGAGCAGCGTGCATTCTCCATTGTCATCCTGCACAAACGGACGAGTTTGGCAGGGATGCCAGAAATAGACATTGCTCTATATAGCTCGTCCCTATAAATGCTGTCATAGGCGGCCTTAAAATCGATAAAAAGGTGGTGGGTATCGATTTGGACTTCCTGGGTTTTCTCCAAGATCTGCCGCAGTGTGAATATTTGGTCAAATGGTAGACTTTCCTGGCCTGAAGTCACACTGATAGGGACCAATCAGGTTGTTGACGAAAGGCTTCAGGCGTTCACACAACACGGCAGATAAGATCTTGTAGGCGATGTTAAGAATACTTATACCTCTGTAGTTGGCGCAGTTCAGAGGATCTCCTTTCTTGAGGAAAAATTGAAAATTATAGTACTTAGTGATAAAAAGTAATTTTAGCTTATGTCGTTTTCGATTTGGCTTTTCAGATTTTGATCTGAGATTTCAGATTTTTGCTGCACAAATCGAACATGAAATCCGAATTTTATTGGTTCTTGTGTGTATTAGTTGGCCGCAAAAAAAAAAATATTTTAACTCAAAATATGGATCTTTTTGCCAAATCGAAAACGACGCTAGATTATGTACTTGTGACTTTTACCTGTCGTGATGGTACCTACTTAACCTTTTTAAAATAGTCGTGAATAAAGCCATACGCAAAAGAAAATGTTCGATATACTCGTCTGTATAATATATTTCATTTAATGCCTTAACAAATAAATAAATTGAATAACTTGTTTTTATAAAATAACATCTATTCTCTGTTTAGTTAAAAATAAGATTTCTATTAAATTTAAAATATTTTTCTTTATTTGCTGTATTGGCGCTAGAAAAATAACATAAAATAAAAACATTGCATTAAATGTATATTGATAAACGAATTTGCGTTTACATTAAAACTGCCATACAGTAGAACCCAAATAAAGGATTTCCTGGAATATCCAAAAAGAAATTCTTAACTTTGCTCTCACCACAACACCACGTTATTTGTGTTCTACCGTGTTTACAAAATTAAGCTAATCACAATTTTATTTGCATCGTCACTAATTTTAAAGTTAACATACACATATATATTAATTAACATTAAATATAAAACATCAAGAATATTTTTATTTATGCGATCACACTACGAACATTCAGTTACTATTAAATTTATACAAAATAAAAACAAAAACAATCGTCCGAATGTACATTGTGGAGTTTAGTATCAAATTTGTATTGTTAAAAATATATTAAATTTAATTTAATGGGCAAGAAATTATACATAAATCTGTGTACATATTTATAGAGCTATATAAGCAGGGCTATGTTTAATTAGGAAATAAGAATAAGTTAATCGAAAGAAATATATTACGATCACAATACATTCATGTAAAATAACAATTAACTATCCTAAATATTTTAAGCCTATATTTTACACGCATTGGCTAAGAGTATATTGTCTAAAATATATAATATATTTTCATTTTAGGTTATAAAATTACAAAAAAAAAAAAACAAAAACATGATTTTGGATAGTTGAAAATCAATAAGGTATTTTCTTAAAAAAAAAAAACACACACATGTTTCAGGTAACAGACCTTTGAGAAGTTTGTTTTAAAAAAATTGAAAGTTTGTTTTTGATGCGCGTTTAAAAAATATTTTTCGATTAATATTATTATTAATCATTTGTTAAAGCCCTCAATCCATTTAGTTTATCACACGTTGACAAGAATTTGTTTATACAATATTCTTTCCTATTTTTTATTTAAATATTTGTTTTTTGTTTCTCATAGAAACTGTTTGTTAAGTCGTATTATACAAAAGATTTAGTTGCTGAAAGTATTGTTGAAGCTTTCACGTTGGTATGGGAAATGGTTGTATTAGTCATTGAGGTCAGGCTGTGGACCTAATCGATTTTAAACGCTCCTAAGTATTGTTTCCCGGGCACTCTTTAATGGCAAAATGTTGATTTTTCGCATTATCGTTTGGACACCTGTTTCAAAAGCTTTTTATCCTTAGTTGGCATGTGGTTTAGTTATGTTAGGTTAGACGTATGCAAGTCCAACAAATAATGGTAAACAGATCACCTTGTGTCTAAGTAATCACACCTACTTGTTTGTGCATGGTTATGTTTCAGTAAGTCGTATAACTCGTTTCAATTGCAGGTTATAATTTACTTTTACTATTAATACGCATGGATTTTTTTCAGATGCTTCCAAAATATGGCCCAGTACCTCAAACAATCGTTCTTCTCAGTTGTTTACATGCACATCACTAATGTCATTTTCCATTAGGCAAAAAGAAACGTCCGGGAGAGTCCGGAATCGAAAAATTTGCTTTTGAAACTGTTCCATTGTCTGAGAAGAGAATTTCTTACTTTTCTGGATTCAATCAGAACCAGTTTTCTTGTTCCATTGGATTACAAAATGAGTGGATCCCCGAGTGAAACCAATGGAAAACGACATAAGTACCATACAGAAGAAAAAAGGCTTAGAAAATGGCGCCAAATAAGTTTTATTCAAGACCATCGCTATCATCGATTGGGGGCCGTAGATTTAAGGTGCTAGTTTGACGGCACTCAGGTGAAAACCTTTTCTACCGAAGTTGTTTGTGGCAGTTGAATACCAGTGTGAATGTTCCATCCAAATCGCCAAATCGATATATGGACCGCTTAACGTTGTTTCAACTGAGCGCACCTATTTAATCGAATTGGCTTATCTTTGACAATCCAGTGCACAAATACGAGCAACGTCCGCCAATAGAGATATGTTTGCAGAATAATATTAACATACAGAAAGTAAAAACTTTTTTCAAACTTAACCACTACAGACAATACTTCCCCGTGCCCAATACAACCCTTAACAGCTTCAACCATCCTGAACAGAGTCTGGTTTCACATTCTTAAACAAAAACACTTCCATATGGTCCTTGCCCTTGACGTACACCTGTCCGCGTGGCTCAAACTCATACTTATGCTCCAAATACGCCAGGCAATCTTTTCCAATCTGTAGCCGGCCCGGAATACCAGTCGAGTCCATTCGGCTGGCCACATTGACCGCATCTCCCCAGATATCGTAGTGCAGCTTGCTGGTTCCGATAACACCAGCCGTTACATCGCCGACATTAAAACCAATTCTGAGTATCAAGTTGAACTCCAGGAGATCCTTATTGAAGGCATCCACAACGGACTGCATGGCCAGTGAGAAGTCCATTAACGCACCAACATGTTGATTGTTATCGCCCCGATTCAGTGGATCCAATCCACTGGCAGCCATGAAAGTACTACCGATTGTTTTGATCTTCTCCACACAACGGAACTCGGGTCGTGACAAAAGCTCGTCAAAGTCTCCTATCAGCTCGTTAAGTACACGCAGGTATTCCTTCCCGCCCAGGTAGCTTTCGTCGTACATTTCGTTGAAGTTTACTATGCTCGCGAAGATGATCGCGACATTTCGATGATTCTCCGAGTATTTGGCGGTATTTTTTAGATGTTCCGCCACGTGTTTCGGAATGATGTTGTGCAGCAACATGTCTGCTTGGTTTTTCATGTTTTGCACTCGGATTTTGTCCTGATTGGCCACAGCATTGCCGTAGAAGGTCAATCGGTAGCCGATTTCAAACTCTCGATTTAGGAACCACACCAAAACTAGGATTAATGCGAGGTCAAGGTAGATCTCGACGTGGTAGTCCTGGAACCACTTGATTTCTTCGAAGAGGAACTTGTGAGTTATAAGAAACGTAGATGGTTCTGTTGAATTCGCCACATCGTTGCGGTTCACGTAAACAGTCAGCTGACTCACTGCAATGCCAACAAAGCACAAGGCAGCAAGGGAGGCCAGCACGTTCCTCATCCAGCAATTCAGCTGCGTGAAGTTGCAGAAGTGCACGATGCACACGAATATCAGAAAGCCATAGTGATACTCGAAGGCCTGCAGTTGGTTGAGGTCGAGCAGTAGGAAGTGAATCATGATTAGGACTACAGGCATGGACATCAACACCGCTAGACAAATGTGCCAGGGATACCAGCTGGAGATGGCTTCAAAGATTCGATCGGCGCATGATTCGGTTTGGATGTTCGCGTGATTTTGCGGCGATTTGTTTTTGGCGTTATGTCGACGGCACATCTGCCGGGTGAACAAAAACAGGGCGAAGAACTGTATCGCTGTGAAGATGGTGAAAATGCCAACCCAAACACGAAAATATATCGAGACGGTAGATGGTGCCATTAGAAAGAGCGAAGCTGAGATACAGAGATACACGGCAATGCCAACGAAGATGTCAATGTAAGTGTTATACCTGGGCGTGGCCAGCGTTGGCGGTCCTTCGGTCTCGTTTTCACTACCAAAACGATGAGCCTTCGACCGAAACTCTCTCTCCATCTGATGCGACTTAAAGAACAAGCTGAATCGTCTCAGCGGAGGCTTCACTAGGTAGCTCCTCTGCGATTTAGCATTATCTCGAACGCACCGTATCAGTTGGAGATCGGATTGCTTCCTCAGCTGCTGCAGGCATGCGGCCAACGGATCCGATGGAGGCTGCTGGGGCAGCGCGCACGGTGGTGGTGGAATGTGAACAGGAATTTGTAAAGGTAAATCACCGGCGTTTGATATACTCGAAGTGGAACTGGTAAAGTAGCCGGAAACACGATGTTGTGAAATGGCTGCCGTTTGATTAAGCGCATAGATCTGTTGTTGGATGCTAGACCGCCGACTGTTACTCTTGATACCGGAATCTTTGCGACTCGTCGCAGACGGGCATATGCTCAGACCATCGCAACATTGCAATTGGTGTGGACCTGCCGGCGGTAGTGGTATTGGAGGTGCACCATCAACTCGTCCCACTGCAAGTGTGGACGCACGCGGTCTACCTACAGGCGAGACATCCCAATGACAGGATTGGCCAGACTGCCCCGATCGTCCGCATTGCGAACGATAGCTGCCGGACCGACCGAATGGTGAAATATCACTACGCGATTGCGAGATGTACGATCGTATATCGATAATATCGTCGAACATGGAATGCTGTCCGGGTGAACAACAGCTACCGTCAGGTGACTTGACCAACGAAGGCGAGGCAGTATGGCCAGGCTTCTGTGGAATGTCTAGCGTGCAGGTGGGCTTTGCGGTCTCAATTAAGAGTGGAATTTGTTGGTAGCCATTCTGGTCGAGGCATGCGGTTATTTCTTCTGGTGGCCGCGCCGGTGTAGATTTTAAGAGCCCGGAAGGATCGGTCTTCTTGAAATCTTCGATCTTCTTCAAGAATCTCGGAACTCGCCAGTTTTTCAGTCGAACCTTGGTCTTGTTCTCCTCCTCTGGGTTTGAGTGCGGTTTGGTCGTCGTTATTGAACCCCTGCAACAGCCCTCGTCCTCATGAACCGAGTCGAGGCTCCCAGGTAGGGACTTTGTCGTAATAATGATCATTGGATTTGGCTGCGCTGTGTTGTTGTTAATACCCTTTTCTGCCTCATGCAACTGCTGGCAAGCGGATTTCTTTCGCATTTTCATAGTAAGCGATGGTAGTCGTGGCCGTATCGGCAAAACAGGCGATGGATTTAGGGAATTCGATATCTGCCCCACAGGCGATGCCGGCGGAACATTGGGTTGAATAACAGATACATTGGTGGCACTCTGTGACAGCGAGCTATCGTTATTGTAAGTTAGCAGGTAATTGGAACCATTTCGAGCACTAGGACTTAGACTATTGTTTCGCGAAACCTCCTTCTGCCGACCCACCACAAAGTAGGTTCGGTGACCTGCAAAGAAATCAAGAATGTTACGCTAAACTTCATTCCCATGTGAGCAATACTTACCTAGGACTTCTTCGCCGTCTTCCAGAAAATAAGCATCCCCCAAGAAGCTGGACGTCACCTCTGAGATGTGAACTTGTTCCGGTTTGCCCGTGGATTCCATTCTAAAAGTAAAATAAAATCAAAACCAACAATTTCAAGTTGAAGCTACCACCCTCACTTATTGGCCAGCGTTACATCATTGCTCCAGACGTCGAACTTCACCCTGCGAGTACCCACAATACCGCACAGCACAGTGCCTGTATGAACACCGACTCTCATCTTCACACCTTCGTGCCGCTGCGCATCGAAGCACCTCATCGCATCGATCATGCCCAAGCCCATTTCCACGCAACAGATAGCGTGGTCAGGTCTCGGCTCTGGACACCCAGACACACAATAATAACAGTCGCCCAGCGTTGAGATCTTCTCACAGCCATTCAGACTGCACAGATCGTCGAACCGCTCGAAGAGATCATTCAATATCTCAACCAGCTGTTCCGCATTCTTCGTCGATGACATCTTCGTAAAGCCCACAATGTCGGCGAACAAAATACTCACGTTCTCCATGCTGTGCATATGAAACGGACGAAACAGCGACTTTACATCGTTCGATGACCTTGGCCTCATGTACTGCGCATTCTGGTCGGGACTAATCAGTTCTGGCTGCTCCATTCCGCCCTCATTTAGCAGCATATCAGCGACTTTAGGCGGCATCACGGAGTGTATCATTTTCTCCTTCAGCTGCTTCTCCATCTCAAGTTGTCGTCGTACCAGCAGATTCTGTCCCACTTTCATGAAAGTACCACGCATACGTACAATATTCATTACCAATACATGCACACCGACCAAGTGCACGCACAACTGTAAAAGTATTCGCAGAATAAGGATTTTATAGCTAAATCCACTTGCGGACCCATGAACAGCAGTGTTCCCCGCAACGAGATGCGTCAGCGTTTCGAAGAGTATTGAGTAGGTGATGGCAATAACGGCACTCAGCCATAGTTTCATCGGTATTGCTGTGTATATGAGAAGGATAATCTCCATGCAAATGGTGAAGTGTCCCAACGGACTAAATGCCGTGCTGGTGAAGCTTAGAAAACCCAATGAGGCTGTACAAAGTACGATGGCCGTTAGAGCTGATGTCGTGTTCGAATGGGCCCGGTACGTGTCCCAATAGGTGAAACATAATGCTAGAATTGTGATTATCGATAGAAAAGAGAAGGAACTTGATATTGGCCGCCAGTAATCCTCGGAGCCGCCATCGATCAGGAAGTACAGGAACCACGCCAACGAGCAGAGTAGAATATATATAAGTGTAAACCTGAAAATGGAACACAAAAGTACCCATTTACAAGTTGATCGTTTACATACACAGCCAAGCCATACGTAAGATGCAACCGAAAAAGTTGCTTCGCTCGCAAAAAGGACTTAAACTACGTTTTAAGTCGCAACTTATTTCTTAAAACGCTATTTTTAATGAAAATACGTAAGCCGTCGACCTAAGCCGTGTCCCTAACGACGTGCGAATAGCCACATCAAACTTTTTTACTACCATTATAATTCATAAGCAACATTTTTTTTTTTTTTTTTTTTTTTTCATTTTGTGGCAAAAGGAACACAAAAACAGGAATTTGAATTTGAATTTTTTCAATTGTCCGTTTAAACCGATCTCGTACTGTTCACTAAATTTCCCTCATAAAAAAAAATCTTCCGCCATTATATTAGTAAAATTATGAAAAAGTATGAAAATTATGAAACAAAAATTTCGTTCCTATACGCATTTCGGTTTTTCCTACATCGGAGTACCTACATAACTTTGAATATCTGTTTAGAGATGGCAGTTATGTTGCATTTACACGGTCACACATTCCTAACATGGAAAATTAAGGGATGCCCAGTACTAAATCGCTGTCTGGCTGAAAGTTACAGCATTACCTAACACGCAAAAAAACGTGACCCATATTTTTGGGCGGCCATCTTGTTTACGTGGTAGGAACTATGGGAAAGCTCCACGTGTTGATGTTTTTTATAGCGATGGTTAATGAAATTCCGCGTTCCTATAAAACAATATGGCTTCCGGAAGTGATGAACGGACAATTATTTATTTATTTCGTACAACTCATTGATGAATTGGTTTAATTTACTGAAACTAATCACTATACTCATTTCGCATGTTTTAAATCAGAAACAGAAATGTTTTCCAATTGTTTGCAGAAATGGTGATTCCCGGAACTTGTGTTTACTTCCGCTTTACGTATCTATTTTTTTGGATAGAACATCCATGATATCTTAGGCGTCTGATTTGTGATGTCATTTGTACGCCTTTATTAGCGGATCTATCTGTCTCGTCTCGTGCAAAAAAGCGCCTCCTTAAATGCAGTTTTAATGTGAGACCTCTAGTTTGATTCAATGTAAAATAACTTTTGGCGATAATATCGCATATTTCCTATTACCAGTAGCTTGTTGCTTGTTCCCTCAGTGGGAGAGCCTCCTACCTAAGGAATGAGTGTAAACCAACATTACGCTACAAACTTAAGCGCCAATTAAAGTTTTTCTCCTTCACTCAAGTTCCTGGTTGCCACACCCTTTTGGCGTAGTTTCGCTACTAACTTCGACAAGAAAAAACGGCACATAGCTTAGGTCCGAGCAAAATGAATACGGAAAATATTACAAGCATACCGAGTGAAACGTAATTTCAAAACTACTTGCATAATTTCACAAACATTATCCTATATTACAGATAAAAAAAAAACAAACACTCACCGATACCGCATTCGTATGTGGGGAAAGACACTCGTCCGGTACTGTCCCTCCAGAACAGGTGAATCAAATTTCGGATCCATCCAAGATTGAGCAGCAGCCCTTTCGAATGCAACAGGTAGCATAACACTACAGCAAGAATGTCGTCGGCCTGTCTGGCTAAGATACGATTGTATATGTGGCGCAAGAGCTATTTGAATATCATCGGATGAGTTTGCACGACTATCATTGACTAGAACTCCGGGTGGCATAGCTGTAAAGCTGACCGATTGCCGTCGTGACTGAAAAAAAAAAACACAAAAATAAGACAACAAATAATCCGAATGTGACAGTTAATAAATTGTTTGAGTTTCACCATCCTGTGTGGCACTCACAAACGCGTGCATCTATTAATAGCACGTGTACCTAAACATAAAGCCATTTTCCCAAAATATTGTAGCCAACTCGCAGACGACAATTAAAACCCAATTTTAGGAATTTTCGCCCCGATTTATACACCGCCACTCCGAACTGAAAATAGACATCCCCACAGGCCGATGCAATCTCCAAACACAAACTGAAGCCAAATTTAGACTCGCACACCTTACTTCTCATAACTTTCGGTGTATATATTTGTTTTTCTTTTTTGTCAAATTTCAGTGCTATATTATAATATAAAAGTCTATTCTTAGCGAATTCTCGTCACGCTTCTTTTAAAGGTGCTAATTGAGTCCAATTTTGATTGCTACACTGATTGTTGCGACTCTTGGGCACGCACGACTGTACATTTCCTCGAAATTCGAAACTAGTTTCAAGGGGTCTTCCCATCTCGGCTTTATTGATCCAAGTTGTGTTCCCATCTATTTGGAAAGAGACAACAGACACAAATGAAAAATGATCGACCACTTGGAGGAGAGACCACAAGCAAACGCTTTATTATCCTTCCCGTCGTCGAATATTCATGGAGCGGCAGCGGCGGCATTGTCCATTGTGTAATGAAGGATACAGCAAACAGCACAAAACGAATCTACAATCTAAGATTACGTTTTATCGTCGGTATAATTGAGACGCTTTCGTGACTGTTGAACATATCCTTTCCATTAGAGTTGCCACACTGCACCGTGCACAGCCAGTGTTGTTGTTGACTAACATTTTATGGTGTAATTTTTCATGCCCCTTTCCACGGCTGCTTTACTACTAACTAACTGAAACAGTAACAGAAACAGAAACCACTATATGGCAGAGTAAAAGCAACGCATTTGCTTTACTTTGGTTCCATTGTGTGTGGCGCAGCCCAACCGTCCACGACTCAGGTCTCAATGGGTGAAAGGACGAGAGCTATCAAATATTCGAAAAGTTAAAGTCAATTTAGTTCGTGTGTGGATATACGAGTACGGTGGATTGTAAGCACTAACTATCTATGTGTGCGTATATGTGTTTTTTGGGGTCAATGAAAATAAAGAGTAATTGCTGCAGCACCAGGGAATGCACTCAGTGCGAGCAAACTAAAGCCCAACAGCATGCATCTAAGGACCAAGGCGACAGCAACAACAACAGCAGCAGCAGTTGGAACAAAAAAGCGCTCATGGGAGGGTGTCAGAAAAATATTAATGGAACAATGTAAGATTTAATTACAGCCCGTGCGGGGAACAATTCCCGCCATTGTGTCTGTGTACTCACAAGTTAGCAGCAAGTCCCCACCCAAGAGGACAAGCGTGTTCAAATTTATCTGTGCTCCTCCTAACCGAAGATACCGAGGAGATGAAAAAATTGCCACTCCTGCTATTGCTCGCAAGGATGATGATTTAGTTTCGGGGCGGATCCCTTCTACGTGTGCTTTAAGTATGCACAGTCTGGAATGGGATTATATGGTTTTTTGATCATTTTTAAGTATCTCATGAGAAATGGACATAACGCTTAAAGGGTTTTTTTTTTCTTTGTGCAGATTTAGCTGAGGATGCCAAATTGGTTTGCTTTATTATTTACAAAGACATCAGGAGAATACAACCGAAATGAAATCAACAAAAGACGAAAAATCGAAAACCCAGTTCACTGTGGCGTATGTGGAACATTTTCCGTGCATGTGATATGAGGTAAACACTTCAATACCAACGACTGTAATGTCCTTTTCTAGTTGACTTTAAGAGGATGGATGATGACAAATGCATAATTGAAGCACGTAGCGGAATGTGAGAGGCACGTTCATGAGAAGTTTTGCGTCGCCAATCCAATCAGCCACCGAAGGTATTCCCTAGGGAGAACTATATGGTGCGGTTTTACTTCTGCAATCTTCTAGGCCAAATATAAAGGTCTTTCGATCGCTCTTACCAAACATCGTGTCTTTGGAAGAATTGAGGACATACATTTACGATGTGCACAAGGCTCGAAATGTGTTACATTTCTAGTTGAGTAATGAGTTGATAGACAATAAAACAAAATTCTATATTCCAAGAGATAAGCGAATACGGCAACTCCACTTGCATAGAGTTTTTGAACAGACTCTCACATTTCAGCAGTAAAATCATCTCACAAGTTATGCATGAATATGAAAACACACTGTCCAAGTGTGCAGGTGTGCCTCCTTGTAGCAAAATGTATTTTTTTGTTATTTAATGTTGTCGTCTTTAAAAACAAGTTAATCAAATTAAGTATGCCTAAAGAATTACAGAAAAATGGGCATTTTTGATTTTTATATTTGAGTTTGGCTGTTTTTGGCTCCACAATTCATCAATTTGACTCCATTTCTCTGCTTAAAGCTGGCAACACTGAGTACAAGCATCAAATTTTCGCAAGCAATTAATGTCCTGGACATCATGTGTGCGAACAGAGAGCGTATACCAATGAACCAATGAAATCCTGAACCACAAAATCCCATTTACAAATGCCCGAGACCCAAAATCCCGAAAAACCAAAAGTCCAAACCACTCAATTCCGAAATGCAAAATACCGAAATACAAAATCTCGCGATTTTAAACACCCATCATATTCAATGACTTTCGGGACTTTGGTTTTACCCAGGCAAAAGCCTTCATTAAAAATTTCCGTGATACAACTGATTCAGTAGTCTAGAGTCTGTGAAGGACCAAGCTTTATCAGTTCACTCCCCAGGGCTAGCGTGCCCATATAAGTCTTCACTGTAACAATTGAGTTAAATGAATTGAAAAATGTTTATCTTTCAAACTAACGGGTGATTTTTTAAGAGGTTTAGAACTTTTTTTAAAAAAAAAAAACACAAAAAATTCGAAAAAATGAATGAAATATTTATTTGAATCGATAGTTTGAACCTTGCAATTTAATGTTTAAAGATAATTTCATGCAAATGTTGACCGCGGCTGCGTCTCAGGTAGTCCATCCGCTGAGTCCAATTTTGGCATACTCTTTCACACATATCGGCCCGTATCTCACGAATGAATGCATGGATGTTGGCTTCCAGTGCGTCAATCGAAGCGGGCTTGTCCCTATACACATAAGCCTTGACATACCCCCACAAAAAATAATCTCGAAACGTGAAATTAACTGTTCACCAAACTCGCCTCGCAATTGCGCCATTGTTTCGCGTGCTGTGTGGCATGTGGCACCGTCTTGTTGAAACCACATATCATGCAAGTCAAGAACTTCCATTTCGGGCAAAAAAAAGTTTGTTATCATCGCTCGGTAGCGTTCACCATTGACAGTAACGCTGCGATTCGCATCATCTTTGAAGAAATATGGCCCAATAATGCCGCCGGCCCATAAACCGCACCAAACAGTGGCTTTTTCGGGATGCATTGGTAGCTGTTGCAATGCTTCTGGCTGATCTTCACTCCAAATGCGGCAATTTTGCTTATTTACGTACCCATTCAACCAAAAATGAGCCTCATCGCTGAACACAATTTTTCGATAAAAAAGCGGATCCTCGGCCAGCTTTCCAAGAGCCCATTCACCAAAAATTCGGCATTGTGGTAGGTCCGCTGGCTTTAGTTCTTGCACAAGCTGTATCTTAAAAGGCTTTACGCACAAATCCTTCCGCAAAATTTTCCACGTAGTGCTGTAACAAAGGCCTAACTGCTGGGAACGGCGCCGAATCGACATTTCGCGGTCTTCTGTCACACTAGCTGATACGGCCGCAATATTTTCTTCACTACGCACAGTACGTAAACGTGTTGGTGGTTTAATGTCCAACAAAGTAAATTTGGTGCGAAATTTGGTCACAATCTTCCGAATAGACTGCTCAGAAGGTCGAGAATGCCGATCATAAAATGGAAGCAGCGCGCGATGAACATTTCGAACCGAGCACGAATTTTGATAGTAAAATTCAATAATTTGCAAGCGTTGTTCATTTGTAAGACGATCCATGGTTAAATTGCAAACCAAACTGAAGCTGTTTGACAGTGACACAAGGTACTAAACACACGTCAGCTGTCAAAACCAGTGTTGCCAAAACCAAACCAGCTAAAAAATCACCCGTTACAACCAACCATATAGGTACATCCACAAAATTTTATTGAAATCAGTTGAATAGTATCGGAGATCGACAACGCCATCTATCGGGTCCAAAACTATCTTCCAAGATGCAACCAACCATACACACCTACAAAATCTCATTGAAATTGGTTGAGTGGTTTAGAAGATCGACAGCAGCGCCACCTATCGGTTCCAAACCTACCCTATCTTCCAAGTTGCAAGCTACCATACACAACCACAAAATTTCTTTGAAATCAGTTGAGTAGTTTCGGAGATCGACAACAGCGCCACCTATCGCGACAGGCCGATTTCCGCCGTAGCCACGGAATTTTCGTTTCGGTCGAATCGATTTGACTCCCAAGTTGCGCCTGCGCCTATAGATGTTTCACATTACATAAATTCATGTAGAATTTTTGACAAACACGATCTCACTGTATATTGCGAGTAAAAAATTAATGGAAAATACATTTTTATGAATATTTCAAGTTCCTTTTAAAATTTTCCAATTTTCTCGACGTATAAACCTTCCTAAGGCGGAGACAGACACAACAAAAAATATATAGCTCAAATTGGACGATCCGTTCTCGATTGATGGGCGTTCTAACGGATGCAACTTTGTTTTAATGTATACATATATAGTTTTAATTAGGACCAGAAAAAAATTGCAGAATTTTAGGATTCCTGCAAAAAAGTATTCGGGATTTGCTTTTCGGGCTTTTTCCAATTTTTTTTTTTTTTTTTTTATCGGGATTTTGTAATTGGGTCAAACGTTGGTTTCCCAAAAGAGAGTGGAGAATTGTACCAAGCAATCTATTACAATTACCCACTTTTTGCCATCATTTCGCAGAACCAGCGTACTGCAAAACGAAAAGGAGAACGGAATTTATTATTCATGATTTCGCTGTGTTACTTTTGTATGGGATTTTTCGTTTCGAAACAGCTGCATACTACGCTTTAGTTTTTAAAGTCGTAGTGTAATTTCAATAATGGTTTAAATTGCACCTGAAACCCTTACAAACTCATAACAGCGATATTTCGCCAATATTTTGAGCTGCATTAAACTTTAAAGGTATAAAAGGTACTATAAATATTATAGCTTATAAGCTAAGCTATAAAAAACCATTTGGGGCACGAAACTGGAATACGCTTGTATTCCCTTTTAAATTCTATTGAACAAAATTGGTGGCGCTTGGAAAATTGATCGTCACTCAGAGAAATTGACTGCCAGAATTTAATAAATTTAATATGTACAACGTGGCGCAAAAATGTTGACCCCATGTTCATTGGTTGTATTTTTTTTTTTTTCATGAATAAAAAAAACGTGTTTCTGTTTTTAGGTTATGTTTATTTGAGTTATTCATTTATTTTCCATTAAGTGGAGAAAATGAGATCGGCCGCCATAAGAATTGATGGCCATTCTGGCCGTTTTGTGGTATTTCTCTTGCCAGACTTAACAACTGTCAAAGTAGAATTGACATAGCCGCCATTTTGACTAAAAAAGGTACAGCAAATTCGCTTGTACCCTCTTAAGTCTTCACTGCAGGTCTGCTGTTAAGTCTACAAACACAAAGCAAGTTACGCTCTCAGAAAATGATTTAAAAGCCGATCTCTTATAGAGATTGATGAATATTTAATGTCTTCAATACTCAATATCCACAAGAAAAATCCGAGTTCAAAATGATAGAGAAAGTTAATCGGCCGCGGATGTCACCTTCATGGGTCCAATTGGAACTACTTTTAGCTACATCGACGGTCTCGATTTTCCCCTTAATTTCGCTGAGGTAGGAAACCGAAAAACTTTCATAAACCTGGTCGGGGGTTGTTTATTTTTAACAATGCTCAAGAAGTTAAAGGGTGATTGCTTTGCGGAGTACCTACCTATCACCTAAAACGACTACATTGTTAGTTGATTTTCTCCGATAATAGGGCACGCCCCGAGTTGTTTCTTTGACTTCTAAACTACACTGTTTTCTAATGTGGCTAAATATTTCTAGCGCGAACGTTTTTAGCGGTCAAGGATTTCTATGGCTAGCTAAATGAAGAACTTTTGGGTGTATGTTATATTTCTTTCTCGTTTTTATAGCCGCTTTCACTTCATCCAACAATTAGAACTCTACTCTACTCTTAGTTTACTCCTGACTTGATTTGGATTAAAGAGAGATTAGAGTGACATTTTGAAAGGACTATACCAAGTCTGAAGATGTTTGAGGTTTTGCTCGGCTTTTGTTCAATGCTAATGGCATTATGGGGCTGCCAGATTTTTCTTCTGTTTGTGGTAGATATTGTGATTTTGTTAAGAAACGACAGATATTTATTTCATAGTGGTGGAAAAGTTCTTATTTGTCTATTTATGAAAACAATCCGTTGAAAGACACTGTTGTGTGGGTTTTTGGTCACTGATTCAACCATTCCATAGACAGCCCTAACATTCTTCACCACAAAAGGTCACCCTTACTCTGTTATAACCCTTTTCAAGGGATACTACTTACGGGCTACAACCCACAGTAAGTTACGTATATAACGAAATATCTACGCCAACGAAAGTACCACAAAAAGTTTATAAAAACTATCTGAATGTGTTCTTTTCTCTGAAAATTTAGCTCTCCAGTTAATTAAGCCACGAAAAAGATACATCACAAAGGCATTACGGGATGCGGAAACCAATTAACTGATATTAACTGAACGTATTTCGTGCTCCATAATCTATTCGGTAAATCAAAATAGACCTTAAAGTTTATTTGCCTTTATTCTTATCGCATTTAAATTTAGAAATTTCATCAACTAGGCGAGGAAGCAAAGTAAACAATTTCGTTTCGCCAATACAGAGGTAGAGGACGCCCCCGAATGTTGGGTATCTGTCAAAGTTTAAGGTAACGAACTTGGTTTCCATGTTGAATAATAAAATGAATTTTATTTAAACGCCATCGATAAATTGGTAATGTCTCATTTTGGAATTGCAGCCAAACACACACAAACACAACCTCGAGAATCGATGCAAATTGTTGATTCGTACATGCGTGCAACCACAGTAATTTCATATTTTTCTTTTTTAATTGAATATTCCGACATCAGTTTGGTTTCAAAAGGATGTCACAATGAAATTTTAAATATATCATAATTAAAACTTAATTACGGGATTTATTGTGTTAATATAAATTAAATGTTGTGATGAAAAAACCGTTTGTTGTACATATTCCAATTTAAGTATCGAGTCTATTTTATTCGAATTGATGGGGATTAATTAAAAAATACAAATAGAGCCATAACCACTGCCATATTGAGACGAGTCAATCTTTACGCAAATGGTCGCAGCTATAAACTTTGAGATTCTTTACCTCATTAAGTAGCCTTCCGTAGAAGGTATGAGTCCAATCATAATTAAGTTGACGGTAGAAAAAAAGATACGAAATAAAAATGCGTGCAACCGATACCCGAGTATTCAATTAAGAAACGGTCTTAATTGAAATTTCACACGTTCTGTTGATGGAGGTTTATTATTTTGCCAAATGGGATACAAAGTGAAAGGCATGAGTTTGATTTTGGGATGGAGAATATGCGTTGACCGAGAAGTGGAACCAAATTCGATCGAACTTGTTAGATGTTGTTGCAGCGATTGCAATTAAATAATAATAACTGCAATTACTCATACACAGGGTTGCCAAATTACGCGCTTTGTTGTACTTTGGGCTTTCTTAAAAAAAATATATATAGACATGGAAAAAAATGAGCGCTTAACACAATTTTGGGCTACATGTCGTTTTACAAATTTTCTGTTAATTTTGTCCATTTTATTCCTTCACAAAACTAACAAAATAAATATTTTCGAACAAACACGCACTTTTAAAACTTGGCTGCACTCTTACAGTGAAGTGACATCGAGCTGTCGTTCAACAATTGATTTCCATGCCTTTTGGTTTGACACAAGCCTTAAAAGCCAACTGCAGAAAATAGAAGTGAAATAATATTCGCGGCGCGCATAAATGAGATGGGTAAGTTGGAAAAATACCAAAATTTTCAACGATTTTTTCGGCTTCTTTCTGGGCAACGATTTTGGGCTACATTTTTTAAGTACTATGACACTTAAAGCAAACCAAATTCTGGCAACCCTGCTGGTACATTGCAAATTCGTAACCAAGAAAACAAACATTTATGCCCGGTTTGTTCAGTATCGGTTATCTTTACTCGTCGTTTATCCTAGCTGGTAACCATCGAATGCGTTTTTTCAGCAAAATATTAACCAGAGAATCAGTAGTTTGGTTATTTAATCAGTGAAATCGATAACCAGCCGATTTTGAGCGGTTAATGAGATCCAAGCACTGATTTTCTGTAATTTTGTTTGTTCAAGATTTTTTAAGGACTTCGTAGGTATTTTGACGTAGCTGATATACAAAAACTTTTGAACAAAAAGAAAAATGCAAATAATAGAACGAACGAATATAAAACGCAAGATGGAGTGAACCAATAAAATCTTTCACATCAGTTTCGTTGAGGCTTTCAACTGACACATAAGTATAGAATACACAACACGCAAAAATAATGGATGCAAAGGATGAAGTAAGATTATTTTCAACATTTTTTGGCCGATATCAGTTCTCGTAAATTGAGATAAAGCACATGCGTTAGGAAAAATATTGAGAGAATGAAAAAATTGCGATTGTCGTTGAATACATTTACATGAGGCCTGTTAATTTGTAACAAATTTTATTGGTTTTGGCTTTATTTCGGTTTTGTTCTCAAAAAATCATTGACTAAAATACAAAGTTTCATTCTTTAGTTCGTAAAAAATTCCTTTATAATTTGGTTATGACATTCACTCCGAAAAAAATGTCCCATTAAATCGTCAATGATACGACCATTGGTTTAATTAGACACGTTTTAATAAGATTTCACTATTAAAACAATAGCTTTCTTATAAAATCAAAAGTATGTGGGTTAATATTACAATAGTATTCAAACTATTATTATTAACAGGGTATACGTTATTGATTGAATGGGAAATACTATTGATTTAATAGTACTTCACTATTCATTTTTGTGTTAATTAAATTTACTAAAAATAAATACTTTAATAAAATACCTACCTAAATAAATTACTTATCAAAAACAAACGGACCCGAAGAACAAAAAATATAACCATGGATTCGGTCAATCACTAAATGACAAATAAACTGGAAAAATGGAACGTTTTGCTGCAAAGCTATGGTTTGGTAACCGATGTAAAAAAACGGTCAACAGACACTCATTGGTTATCACTGATTTATAATCATGGGTAAACCTAAATCTGTGGTAACCTAACCAAGGCTATAACCAGCTGTGAACAGACCGGCCCTAAGTGGGCAACATAAATTATGTAGAAATAGACTAACAGCTTTCCTACGTATTCAGATTTCCCCCGCAATTCTGCTCCCAATTGTACTGTTTGTCGGTGAATACGGCATACGTGTGAAGCAACGAAAAAAATAAAATTCTAAATGGCGGGAGGAGTAGTAAACTATTGCCACTCCAGTGTAGCAGTGTTCCTACATCGTGGTATCTTTACCTTTTTGTGGGAAATTTAATTTCCGAAAAGCTTGCCGTGCGTAAAATGAAATGAAATATAAAATATAAAAATATTGGGACTATTTATAATCTGATTAGAAAATATTTAAACTACATTTCACCAGGAA
The DNA here is from genome assembly GCA_946477585.1 of Cheilosia urbana. NCBI lineage: Eukaryota > Metazoa > Arthropoda > Insecta > Diptera > Syrphidae > Cheilosia > Cheilosia urbana. The sequence goes on along the minus strand of OX297854.1, from coordinate 6,410,009 downwards.
TATTAACGCACTAAATCTCTATAAAAAGGAAATTTGCCTTTAGCAAAAATGTCTAGTACCAAAAAATAGTCATTTCAATATTAACAAACTGAGATTTTTATACTAAAGGTTAATTAAATGTGATTTTATTTCCGAAGAATACAAATTTTATTTTTGAAAGTAATATTTGTTAATACAAAAAATCGAGGGGATTTGAGAAAGGGAAAAATAACCACGCTCTGTGGGAAAAATAGAGAGAGATTGCTAAGAACACTAACTGATATTATAGTAGTGTATTTGGTGTGTTTCTAACAGCTGATGTATGTATCCTGAGAGTTTTAATACGTTATTTATTTTTTTTTTTTTTTTTTTTTTTTTTCAGCACGAAAACGCGTATTCTTCGAAAAGGCAACGAATTCAAAGGGAAAAATTGACAAGGAATATACAAATTTAAAATATATTACTGTTCAGGGGAAAGGTATAGACATTTCTGGTTAAGATTTTTGAGAGAATTTAAAGAGGATTCCTCTAAAAGGCATTAAATATAAGGATTTGAAATATGATTTTTTAGCTATAATCTTTTCATGAAGATTCCGTTTAATAACGGAAAACAACCATAAAGCAAACTAAATTTAATAGAAAATTAAAAATAATTGACAAAATAAATGGAATTAAACAATTGCTTCAGCCGAGAAAATGAATAATGCTAATTTTTTATAAAAAAAAAAAAGTAAAATATATACAAAACGTTTTTTTTTTTCAGCAAAATTGCATGTTTAGTGATTTTTTAATTTTTTTTTAATTCATACGAATTCACACCATTAGTAATCAGAAATTTTATATTCATAAGGATTTTTTTTTATTTTTGCTACAAAACAACACAAACTGAAAAGTTTTTTGGTTGACATTTTATGAATGAAAATAAAATCAATGCAAAATTATTAACAAACATTTATTATTGTTTCTTCCCACTTTCTTCTAGAAAACTGTTTTAATTTATTGTAATTTTTCGTAAATTGTTTTTTTGTTTGGCTGTCAGTTTTGTTTAATGCTGTTAAACAAAAGAAAAACCGCTGGCGATCCAAAAAAAAAATTGTAATGTGAAATGAAAAATTGGTTGCGAAACTTAAATTTAATTCTATGGCGAACACGCGAACAATTTTTTGATGTCGAAATCATAAAATATGATATCTATGTCAGAAATCAGGATTCTGTGCCAAATAGACTACTGACTTATTCCCTTCATAGTCCAAAAGAGATTCTTCTTTCTATTTCATTAATGACATTTCATGAAATATAATCAAGGATATCTCAATCATTAATACAGTGAGTTGTTTACGTTGTAAGTACTTTTCAATTATAACATCTATGTATCCGAAATTCATTATGGTATGACTTGAAAAAATATTCCTCTTGTAGATACATTCATTGCACTTCAATTATTTCGTATGTTTGTTTTAAGTTGTTTCTGTGAAATACTTTTTTGATTAATGAACTGCTTTTTATTGCATACATTATTAATTTCACTTGATGCCAAGAAATAAGAAAATCTAACAACTACATACACATTTCTATAAAAATGTAGCGAATAATTTTAACCTGGAACTAAGAAAAACTATTTTTTACAACAAAACACTTGATGTTGAAATGAGAATCCACCTCAGGCTACCTGACATCCGGTTTAAACCGGAAGTGCAGGCTTGTTTTTTTAGTCAAGTATGCGTGTGCCCCTTTAATTAACATGGCACAAATCAATGAAATCAAACTGGGCTACATTCAAGATCAAATTCAGCTTGTAGGCAATCCCTCTTTTTTTGGCTGAAGCCGTCAGTCTATTTAATACTTAGTTTATGGTGGGCAAGCTGAATATCTGAAAGTTGTTTTTACCCGACTGGACACAGGAAGGGTTATTCGTTATTTCTGTTTCCACGTAGAGACAGCTGTTTAATGAAACATAAACTTGCGTGGCTAAAGTTGGTTAGATCGCCAACAATAGATGCTCATCCCTTGTGACGAGCTCGGGTTGCGTATTCACGGTGAAACAATAGGGGTGCGTAAATCTGAAAGTTCTTTCCGAAATTTGCCAACAATGTCAAAGAAATTGCAAAAAAAAATACAATATCAGTATAATAATTATCAGGACCGCGTAAAATTAACGCTCGCTGTTCAATAAAGGTCGGAAGCAGTCTCACCGAGACCTTTGATGGTAAAAGAGGATTAGCTGCCATGTGACTTTTTCAACACCACATATTTGACAACAAAATGTGCAGAACTCGCAAGTCAACAACAGGGGCACAGTTTTCGAAAAGTCTGTGCAACTCAGCATACGCTAGTGACAATGACATCATTGGCAGAATACACTGGTGCGTTTGCAAGTGTCAGTGCAAAAGTGGCAAAAATGGGTTTAGTTTTGAATGAGGGCAAAACCAAATATATGCTGTCAACAAGAAGGGACACACAACTTCGACGAAACGGACAAAACGTCAAGATAGACAGGTATAACTTTGAGGTAGTTAGGGACTTTGTCTACCTCGGATCCGCTATTAACTCTGAAAATGACATCACCTCAGAAATCAAGCGAAGAATCACACTTGCCAACCGCTGTTTCTTTGGCCTAAGACGGCAATTGATTAGAAAGGCCTTGTCAAGAAGCACTAAGGAGATTCTATATAAGACTCTCATCATCCCTGTCCTGCTCTATAGCGCAGAAGCATGGACCCTAGCAAAAACGGATGAGGATCTTCTTGGTCGCTTCGAACGCAAAATTCTTCGAGTGATTTTTGGTCCCGTTCGCGTTGACGGGATTTGGAGAAGATTTAACAGCGAACTCTACGAGCTGTACAGCGACATCGACCTGGTCAGAAAAGTACGCATTAGTCGTCTAAGATGGTTAGGACATGTAGAGCGAATGGACACCAAAGCTCCGGCCCGGAGAGTCTTCGATTCCAACCCGGAGGGACAACGCAGTAGAGGAAGACCTCGCCTTAGGTGGCGCGCGCAAGTGGAAGGGGACCTCAACCAACTTGGAGTGCGCAACTGGAGGCAGTTAGGCAAAGATCGGGCTAACTGGAGAGGCGTATTGGTTGAGACCCAGGTCCACCCCGGTCTGTAGCGCCACCTTAAGTAAGACAGCTATAACTTTGAGGTAGTTCGTGATTTAAACTTATGGACCTCGGCTGTGCTTTTAACTCTGAAAATGACATCTCAGCTGTAATCAAACGAAGAGTTAGAGTTAGACTTGTCAATCGCTGTTTCTTTGGCCTAAGAAGGTATAAATTAGCAAGGCCTTAACATAAAAACTCTACATAAGATGTTAGCAAAGGCGGGATGAACACCTCCTTGGTCGCTGCGAACGCAAAGTTCTTTGAGTGGTTTTCGATAACTTTTGCGTTGATGCGCTTTGGGGTAGGAGATTTAACAGCGAACTCGACGAGCTGTAGAGCGACATTGACCTTGTCAGAAAGGTACGCATGATTCGTCTTAGTTTTCCTAGGACATTTATACAGCGAAATTACACCAAAGCTCCGGCCCGAAGAGTCTTCGATTCCAAACCGGAGGGCCAACGCAGTAGAGAAAGTCCTCGGCTTAGGCGACCTCAACCAACTTGGAGTGCGCAATTAGAGGCAGTTAGCCAAATATCGCGCTAACTGGAGTCCGGGTTGAGGCCCAAGCACACCCAACTGCAGTAGCAGAACAGCTCTTATTACCGGGTCGAAAATTATGAAACTGTTATAATTAAAATAATAATTCATGCCTCCAGTAATTACTGAAGGACGAAAGAAAGGACGCAATCATCATGTCGTTCAACTATACTCAATAGACTTACGCTGCGTCTGTGCTTCCACGTTCAGCTTTTTAGTGGTCAGCTGTCACTTTTCTTGACACATATTTCTGCACTGGCTAGCATGTTTGCACTTACGTTTCCCTGGATAGATATTTTTAAAAATAACGAAATAAGCAATCTGAAAAGACGGGTCAATGCCAACATGTTTTAGTCGCCGAATTGCATCATCCGTGAACGATAAATGGGTGGGGAATGGTAACTGCTGTCCATGTAAAGGTTTCACAATTGAACGACGTATTGCTTTCGCATCTATGATGCAGGGAAATACATACACGGAAATTAACTTCACGTGGAAATTTAAACCACCTTGATTGGGAAATAAGTCCACCTGCCACTAAGTGAGCTAATCCCTGCAGCGCCATCTACGCGGTTAATCGACAGTAGAGTGTGGGAGATCACTACCAATATTGATTGGTCACTACATAACAAAGCAATAAATTCGGGGATAATGATGTCTGATAGGGGTTGAAAGAGGCTACAATCTAACACCGCAGTAGTGCCTGCCGCATGTCTATAGATTACATGGTTTTCGATGTGTTCTCTTTACTTTTTATTCATTCGTTCAAGATTGCTACAATTTTTCAGCTGACGTAACTATTAACACTGGAACACAAATTTGCATAGCATGCGAGTATTTGCAGCGTCTTATCCCAGCGGACACTGTATTGCCATAAGAAAACAGATAAATTCAAGACACGGAGGAAAGGAAACTCACTTTGCAAATCCATTTCCTGTTCTATTTCCACAAGAGATAGGTAGTCAAGTCATGTGTACATGGAAAACCACGAGCACTACACAGCACTGCAATTCCGATCGTCCGGTATTGTTTCGAAATCTTGACGTTGATTTGATTTTCGGTTCGGAAATCGTTCTAAGAATCTCAGCACCTTGGTTGTGATTTTTTGTGATTTTTTTTTTTTTTCGGTAGTTTTGTCTAAAGTACAATTGGCGGCGATCAACTGTTTCTTCTAGGCAGCTATATACACCGCCTTAGCCTCTAAGAATGTTGGAAAAACACATAAAGGCGATAAAATTCGATAAAATAATCAGATAAGATAGTAGCGAAAATGCAAAACAATTTATATACCCGTCACACACGCACATCCTAGCACCCTGTCTTGGTTTTTGTCTCTGCCAGATAATTTTAAACTAAAAAAAAAAAAAACACCGAACGGAAGCAACAACTTAATTTAATTAAATTATTTTTGAACTTATCTTGCGCGTTGTGGGCACCTTACAATAAATGGAAATAATTTTCGGGTTTTTCTTTAGTGCTCATACTCTCAATCGACTCTAGAGGGCTGTGTTAATCGTAGATACTCTGAATATACACTGGCGCCGCCATTCACATGGCTCTGAATTATCTGATTTTTTTTTTTTTTCGGTTTTACTTAAAAATCTCTTTAAATATGAATTTCAATAAACAAATTGAAGAGCAAACTCCGTTGTTTACAAATTGAGTGTTTATGGCGAGTGGATGTAGTGGGATGTGGGAATGTTGTTTTTCTTTGGTATAATATGCCATTTTGAGATTAACGTGCGGAAAATATGATTTAAAAAATGTTTTTTGAACTTCTTCGATTACGTAGTAAGAGAAAGATATTGTGTTCGTACAAAATTTCGAACTCGATATGTTAACCAATTCTGACATTACGATGATAGGGGAACTCAAAAAATTGGGTCGCAAAATTCTGTCCGTCTGCCTGACTGCCAGTCGGTCTGTCTGTCCCGATTCATTTCTAAGACAATATGGTAATTTCTAACTTAATACCAAACTCAGTTTTGTCTGTATTATTGTACAATGGATTTTTGAAAAAAAAAAAATATTTTTTAAAAATTGTGGTTTTCTTTCTTTTACCTACAAACGTTAAGAACGATTTTGATCAAAATGCGAATGTAGAGTAAAATATATATTTTCAAAATTATTGCGGCTTTAATATTCAATTCGAGTCGACGAAAACGCTAATTTTAAAAACTGCTCATATCTCGAAAACCCTATTTTCGATTTTGATAAAACTATAAAAACCAAGTATAATGCTTACATCGCGAACAATAACTTATACTCAGTTTTCAGTTGAATAGTTAAGCAATGGTATTTTTCAAACTAAACCTTGCAATATTTGGCACTGTTTTGTCTGAGTAATTTTACAAAAACCGCTCTAACGACTTTGATCAAATTCCATATTGAAAATAATATCTACTGATATCTAAAAACGATCCCGTACTTTGTTTTTCTCAAAAGATTCTAATAAATCGGCTTTTTATTTATTTCTCAAAAACGATTACCCAAATCCCGATCTATCTATCTATACTTATAATAAAACTGTAGGCAATAGCTCAGTGGTTAGTGTGTTGGACTGCTATGCGAAGGGTCGAGGTTCGAATCCCGCAAAAACCCAAATTCCGACTTAGGGTTTTTTTCACTGCGCCACCTCTCGCGAACGTCTGACAACCATCCGAGAGTATAAATATCTTGAAAAAGCTTCTCAATTAGCCGTTTGGAGTCATCAAAAAATTGTAGATCCCTTCCATTCGTTCCAAAAATGAAAAACTCACACAAAACGAATGGTTGTGAGAAGCTAGGCCTAGGGTCCCCCCGGGCCTGTTGCGCCAACTATTTATTTATTTATAGGAAATTTTTCTGTTACCTAATGGCGTGAAAACTACTGCACAGATTTCAATTTTCAAACTTTTTTTGAAATGTTCCTTAAGATTTTGGCAAACACATAGGCTATTCCCTTTCATTGCCATGCCCATTTTTTGGAGCGCTTTTGACCAAAATGTGTTCTTTTTTTTCTGACTTAACTGCCTTTAACTCACCATTACTCAAATAATTCCTAATCAATGTAAACAAAACAAAATACTTAGGAGAGCCAACACTTTTATAGTTATTTTAAGCCATCAATCAGATTTCTATGTCCTCTAGAAGCTGAGCTACGACCTAAAATCTAACACGAAAAAAAATAAATTTATTTTCTCAAATCGAATATTATCAGCCGCCGTGGTTCTTGATCGTTGTTCTGCTTTGGGGTGGTTTGGTGGCGCATATCGCACCAGCACGTTCATATGAAAAAAAAAAAAAAAAAACAGCGACAATGTGTTTCTGAGGAAATGCGCAGATGGCCGATGACGTGTGGTGTGGTGGTGGACGTATGGTGGAGGTGGTGTATATAGAAATTGAGTTCATGGTTTTTGTTTCAATGGTTGTTATAGTACCTACGTTGATACCTACAGTAAAGAATTCAAGAAGTAAAGACGATATAGGTGAATTATGTTGTTTGATTTATTTATTGTCGGTGTAGATGCAAATTTCCGTTAAGGCTTTTGTTTTAGTGGTTGTTTTGATATTACCTACGTTGTACCTACAGTAAGGAAGTGAAACTTTAGTACTTACGCTGTGGAATTTAATTTTCTTAAATTGGTGTTTTAGGTAAATAGATTTGTTTGAAGTATTGTTTCACATTGACAATGTTCACCGCTTTTTTTTAGCTAGACTGTTGATTTTAAACAAATATGCCGCTGAGAAAACGGTCAAATTTCTTTTATTGGAAATTAGACAGTCTCACGCCGCTTAAGAAGTTGTGGGCACGGCTAGTTTGGTATATTTTTGTAAAACTCAACACCGTACTGCCAATAAAAAAGCAATTACAACTTATTTTTAGCAAATATTTCCCACTTCTTCTTTTTTTCAACTATATTGAATGTGCACCTTAAAATAATTGAAACCACTTTGAACCTACACAATCAGAACCTCACACATTTCCACCCCCACTCACGTCCATCCGCTTTTATTCGGTTTATAACTTCAAATAAGTTGCTAATTCAAAAATAAATATCTAAAATCTTACATTATGTCTATGAGCCCTACTTCCAATCATAAACACCTTAAACCAGGGTTACTAATATATTCCATTCAAAAATGAAATCATGCCCTAACCCTCTAACAGATCAAAAAATAGAAACCCCTACTACGCTTGTCTTCGTACTCAAAAACGATTAAAGTGCAAGAGCTATGAAATAGTACAGTAGGCGCTTATAACTCTCTAACCAGAACTTGCGACATTTGCCTGTTACTGAGAGCTTCAACTTTTAAAAACTCGCACTGTTCAATTGTTCACTGCGCCACCTCTCGCGAACGTCTGACAAACATCCGAGAGTATAACTGTCTTGAAAGAGCTTCTTTCAATTAGCCGTTTGGAGTCGGCATAAAATTGTAGATCCCTTCCATTCGTTCACACAAAACGAATGGTTGTGAGAAGCTAGGCCTAGGGTCCCTCCGGACCTGTCGCGCCAACTATTTATTTATTCTTTATTTATTTTATCTAGTATCGGTTCTCAGGTTTTTAACCTACCTACTTAATAAAATAAGAAAACAACCAACCAAACTTTCGAAGAACGAGAAAGTTTCGTTCGACCCAATCATGAACTTTATTTATTTATTTATTTTTTTTTTTTTTTTTTTGGAAATGATTCTTCAATAGCGGCGCGTGAACAAGGTTAGCTTTGTTTATTAGGAATGGTGCGGTTATTTGTTATTTAATCAGATTAAATGAAAGAGGTGCTATTTTACGGAATTTCGACTGTGTGCAAAACTGTTTGTTAAGCTGATTTGTTATCCTGCTGTGAAAGGAAAATTAAGTGGATTCACGTTTAATGTTGGAATTTGGATATCAAGACTTTATCTTATTTCGCCCCATGGTTTAAAGTGGGAAAGTACTGTTTGTATCATTTATTCGCAGATTCGTGTCTGTTTATGGCTGCATGTCATCTGTCCTAGGTCTGAATTGTGCTATCCGTGAAAACGGAATTTTGTTTCGCACGTAAAATGGACTTCATATAAAAAATGCAAGAATAGCTCGTTCAAAATGGCGGCAGACTAAAAAATAAAAGGAATTGTTCACAAAAGCAGAAGAGTTGATAGTAGAGAAAAATTAAGAGTGGAAGAGTTCACGGAACTATACTCTGTCCAACAAAAATTGTCAGTACAGGGAAGATAGGATGTTTGTCTCTCAGTCTGGTTGCAATGACTTACATAAATCGGTCCCTTTTTAAAGATATCACAGGGTCGCCGTAGTGTATATGATAATTCGCCATAACTCAGAGAGCCATACTGTTAGGGTTACAATCTTCCAATTTAAAATAAAAATATTGCTGAACGAAATAAATCCCGTTTATCTTTTTACTTTTCCGGTTAGTTAATATGCGCGTTTTTTTTATACCTAAACAGATGGTAAAAGGACTGCAAATGCAGCTGTACAGGCATTTTTGAATATAGACATAGATACCTAGATTACATATTTGTTAAAAAAATGATTACCCGTCAATGCAGAACTTCACGGAAACAGTAGCAAAAAAAGGATCATAAAATCCTTTCAAGGCATTTGCTTTACTGGAGAGGAGTGACCGGATGTGGTAAAACCCAACGACCGAAAATAAACGGTACAGGTTTACCTGCTCTTTGCTCTACAAAGTGAAATATGAATTTATACCTACCAAAACATGCAGAAATATGCCCTAACGAATAAGGCTGAAAATTGTTTACTTAGTTTTCTATATTAAAATATTTAATCAAATTTTATCCCAAAAAATACCATGCTTTTGCATGAATCCTGAATCCGGTTGAGTTGCCCTAGAATCACTATTAATTTATCGCAATATCTCTACAACGCACATATGATCACTTGTTGCGTTAATGAAATGAATGCATTAAAACACCTCACGAATAAACCTTATTTCTAAAAGACAACATTCAAAAATATGTTTTAACTGAATATTATTGGATCTTTCAGAAATACAAACAAATTAAAACCGAATGGCAGCACCCCACATAATATGCCGCTCTCAAAAGCTCCAAAAAGCACCAAAACCGAAAGTTCTTTGAAAAAATTCAAAGAAAACCCCTTAATTTCTTCTGATGTGCTTCAGTCACACACACTGCTTATTTTGGTTGATGATAATAGCATGCGAACACAAGACGGTCGTGCTCATTCTGCCGGCGGCTGTGTGGCAGACTGGTTATGGTGGGATGTATGCGGATTTCAGGAGAATTACAACAACAAATTCTTTGGAATGCCAGTGGTTTCGTTTTTATTTCAGTGGCAAATCTTATATTTGAGTGCCGTGAGAGAAGCTACAGGCACCACTGGTAGAAAAAAAGCTCCTCCATAAGGCCTGTACTGACAATTTTTCTTGTACCCGTTGTATTATCCGTTGTATCTTTTTGTGACCGTTATTCATCGAGCCGTATGGTAACCGCAAAGCGAAATAGTTGTTTCACAAAGTTTGGTGCATTTAACATTTGGAAATTGCGTGCTTCACATATTTTTTTTTTTTTTTTTTTTGTCTAACACTTTGTGTTACAACTTCTCGTTCTTGTGTCAAACGGAGGAGATTATAAGTCGCGCAACAAAAAACAGTTGTGTAAGGCGATACTGAGAGCTTCCACCTCTGTGATGTTTTGCTAAAACAAACCGTTAAGCCATTTCCCAATTTGTAGTTCTTTAAATCTAATTGTGGGCAAATAATTGAAATCTATTAATTAACAGTAACAGTTTTGCAATCTCCCTCATTCAAAGACTGTGTGGCGCCCTTACTTCAAATTTTATAGATCACTCCCCTATAATAATTTATTTCTTCATTAAAAAGAAAAAAATCTCTACCTTTATCGAACCTAGCCAAATCGCGGCATCAACGTGGCGCTTGTTCCACTTTACTGTCTTTTACCCTCCTTATTCGCTTCCGATTTGACAGATCGGAAGAAAATTATAATTTCGACTTACAACCTCTGGGGCAGCGGCGGATGTATTTGGTTTATTCGATTTTGTACGCTTGTTCTTCATAAAAGAATAGGTTTTAAACCGAATAATGTCTGGAAAATTTGTTATTGCAGCTGGAAAATTAAATCTTTGTCCCAATTTTGGTTTCTCCATTTCATTCTTTCAGTATATTTGTCCGAAGTTCTGTTTAAAGTTGACAACCGTGGGTACAATGTCGCCATTAAGCTGGTAAAATTAAGTTAAGAATTCCCAATACCAAATGCTTATCAGTTAATTGGAAGCAATTTTGTGACATTCAAATTATCACAGCTATAGTACCATAGTAACTAATTCAAACTAAAATCATCTTAGAACTTCTTGTTTTCGATAAAGCGCCTAATTTACACAAAATAATTATTTACCTACCCATCAAAGTAGGCAATTGTATAATTTTATATAGGTACAATTTGTATGCTATAGTGCGAGGTGTTGACCAACCACTTTCGTTTCCCTGATGTTACTATGAAAACGAACGTTTTTTCGCATAAATTGTTTGCAGCCTTACCACTTCAAACGACCCAAAAAGTGAAGTAGATTTAAGAAAAGGGAAATAGATTTCAAAATCATAGTTTTCATAGCTTTTGTAATAATTCTTTCACGTATTTGCAAAACTTTTCATAACTGAAAGACATCAAGAACCAAACCAAATTAAACGTATCGCCTCTTTTACAGAAAGTTAAAAGGAAAACAATAATAAACAAAAATAAAATTGTAATCAGTTTGGTGTTAAAAGTGAAGTTTGATGCATTTTATTCTTTTTAAATGTGAATCTGGGCTTACATGAAAGAGTGTAAAGCATTTTTTTAAATTTGTTTTTTTTTTAAGTAGATGAAGATGAAGGTTTTTTTTACTTCAATTGAAGCGGGTTAAATAAGGGATTTCTAAAGTGAAGTAGATAAAAAGAATTTAACAACAGTGCGAAGTAGGGACCATTTTTTTCTTTTTTCAAAATTGAAGTAAATCTACTTCAGTTTAAGTAAAGCGTTCTTTTCCAAAAGGCGTACTTTTTCGATATACAGATACCTAACGATTTTTCGTTTATTAAAACAACAACAAAATATCAAAAATTGTGTTAAATTTTTTTAGTATTATTTTCTTATAAAAAGTTTGGCCGATTTTCAAAAATACAAGGGAAACTAGTATAATCTTATATACTTACTAGCTGTGCCCGCAACTTCGTACGCGGCGTGAGACTGTGTAATTTCCAATAAAAGCGGTGAACATTGTCAATGTGAAACAATAAATCAAACAAATCTATTTATCTAAAACACCAATTTAAGAAAATTAAATTCCACAGCGTAAGTACTAAAGTTTCACTTCCTTACTGTAGGTACAACGTAGGTAATATCAAAACAACCACTAAAACAAAAGCCTTAACGGAAATTTGTATCTACACCAACAATAAATAAATCAAACAACATAAGTCACCTATATCGTCTTTACTTTTTGAATTTTTCAATTCTTTACTGTAAGTATCAACGTAGGTACTATAACAACCATTAAAACAAAAACCTTGAACTCAATTTCTATATACACCACCTCCACCATACGTCGCGTCCCCCACCACACCACACGTCATCAGCCATCTGCGCATTTCCTCAGAAACACGTTGTGGCTGGTTTTTTTTTCATATGAACTTGCTTGTGCGATGTGCGCCACCAAAAACCACCCCAAAGCAGAACAACGATCAAGAACCGCGGCGGCTGATAATATTCGATTTCAGAAAATAAATTTATTTTTTTAATGTAAGATTTTAGGTTCTAGCTCAGCTTCTAGAGGACATAGAAAGCTGATTGATGGCTTAAAATAACTATAAAAGTGTTGGCTCTCCTAACTATTTTGTTTTGTTTGCATCGATAAAGAATTATTTGAGTAATGGCGAGTTAAAGGCAGTAAAGTCGGAAAAAAAACACATTTTGGTCAAAAACGCTCCAAAAAATAGGCATGGCAATGAAAGGAATAGCCTATATGTTGCACAGAATATTAAGAAACATTTCAAAAAAAGTTTCATCGAAATCTATGCAGTAGTTTTCACGCCATTAGGTAACAGAAAAATTGCCTACAGTTTTATTATAAGTATAGATAAACAGGCAAAGGGAAATAGTTAAGAACCACTTTCACTGCCAAACACAACATATTCGCGTTTTTTTTTTTTTTTTTTGGAAATATTGTACAGAGATGCAACGCTGTCTTTTCTTTCTTTCCTTTTTTTTTTTTTTTTTTGTTCCTTATGTTGTATATAAGCCACTTCAATGTAATGGTACAATTTCTACCACAGGGCGAACTCTAGTACAATTAATTGTCTGTTTGAAAATGGATTTGTTAACGCATCACGTTCAAACTAATCACCCAGTCCATGCGGATTTATCAGACATGATTAAGGGTTTAACGAAGCAATATTTAAATTTTACCTTAGCCCGATCGACCATCGAATTCCGAAGATATAGGAATTAAAAGTTATCTGATATCTGAAAGAGATTTTATTGTTGGTCACCGATCATTAGTGAAGACCACAGGCAGAATAGTTGCCCCTGCTAGGGCTCCTTTCGGGTTACCGGGTCTATTCAGGGTCCCTGGCGCAACTTCTTGTAACCATTCGTTTGCGTTAATCTCTATTTTCGAATGAAAGGGGCCTACAATATCTATGCCGAGTACCAACGGCTGGATTTAAGAATCTTTCTCAGGACAGTTATGCCCACGGGTGTTTCTCAGGTGGAAAAAACCTCAAGATGTTAATTTTTGTTAAACCGTGAAACGAACCCTCGCTAAGTAGTCCACCACACACTAAATCACTGAACTAATGGCCCATTTGGACTATATGATAAATGACCCTCAGCAGAACCTTTGTGCGGCCGTATTTATTTCAAAATTTCTGCCAATTGAACATTGAAAACAGCTCTGCCTTTGGGTTTGGGTCTGAGTTTGAGCGACTAATAAATGTAAAACGAATTGAATTACAAAATTATAGTCGAATAAAGCCCATTTTATCGTTATAACCTGGTGTTAAATTTGAAACCACCAAAAGTACATTTTATCCCTTAGTATGGACTCTCAAACGACTCCCATCTGTCATTTCTATTGGAAAATTTGAATTTTTAAATTTAAAAAAAAAAATGTTTTGAAGATCTCGAAAGTTTACAAATTTTGGGCTTGTAGGAAACAAAAAAAAAATATATATAAAACCCGATCACATCTTTGTGAAGGTTTTGATGATAAAGAGTTTTACACTCTCGCTGCAGATTCATAAAAAAAAAACTGCTCAGTTCATGATCGAAAGTTTATTTATTCAAGAGCCTATAACAAAGTTGTTGTTACTCTTTATTTGTTTTCTGCTGTTATTTCAATAAAATTTGTTTAAAGAGAATTCCCCAAACTGTGTTTGGTTTCTCAAACTGTCAATTCTTGGATCTGTTTGACAAAAAATTGCGTTTTTAATGGACTAAAAAGTTAGGCACCGGCTTTGAAGTTAGAGTGCTGTTAGTTAGTATCTACTAATCTCTTCTAATACACGATAACTACAATTCTGCGCCATTGTTATTAATAAATTTCGATTAAATAAGAACTGCAGACTAAAAAGGTTAAAGCTTGTGACAAAATCGAATTCCACGTACCTATACGTATTGTCTGATCAAGCCATTTCCACACATTCGTTCTGCTTAATCGGTCATTAACCCAATCCGCTGATGTCTAATACACAGAAACAAACGACGCAAACGCCAAACAAAGAAAACCAATTAACTACGTCGCTCTTTACGATATTCCCATTTGAGATTATTTTCAAGGATATTATATCTCTTGTTGTGTGTTCATTCCCACTGTCGTCGTCGTCGTCGTTGTCATTCCTTCGTTCAAGTTCAACAGCTTCCCTCCATAATTTGCAATCTAAGCGACTTATACAGGACCAAAGGCCATGGGGAGTGAAGCCTCACATGTATTTACAATCTCCTTCTGGTAAGGTAGCTTCACATGTCGACCTTGAGCTTTTATTACAAGTTAATTGTATAACATAATGTTCTTCAGTAAAGGAACGACAATGAGCTCTAATTAGGACAATATGGGTGCCATTAAAAACCAATTAAGGACGAAAACACATTCGTTTCTAAGCCACCTATAATCCTCGCATGTTTCGTTTATCGAATCCCTATCGATACTGCTGTTGCGCTGTTGCTTTGCTTTCCCGCTCTCCGACTTTTAACCATTTATCGTAGTGGATTTCATTTTAATCTACATCTACGCTATTACTGATGGTGTGCACCATCCCTTCGACATACGATAGTCGTTTTTTGTGTTTCATCCTTTCTGTTCATTCGTATAGTAGAGCGTTAAAACATGTTACGAATACATGTCACATTCAATTAAATGAAATAAATTGCGACACACCATCGCAACGTATGCTCCTTCTTCTGGTGCTCGGGGAAATGTTGTGTTTTTCTTCCATTACGTATCCCTAAATGAGGAATAATATTTGATTATGTGTTGGCAGTGGATCATAGTAAACTGTGCAGTCGATGAAGTTTGACTATTTAATTGTCAATAAAATGGACCAACGTGATTTTGTGTAACCGACCAAAGGACGACCGCAGAGCGAAGGTATTGCGATCATGGAGTGGAATTGAATTGTTTTTTGATGCCAATTTATTTTTAAACTCACCCTAATTGCTATTGGGCGATAGACAAGCCAAAGGGATGTGTTTTTGTTCTTTTTTTGGCTATGACAAATGAGTTGTTTACGTGGACTGAATGTCACTTGAAGTTTGCTATACCTTTTCCAATCTATCAAGTTCTTTGAAGGATAAAAGTTGGAGAACTTCAAGATTGTTGTTCCAATACGCACAACCTGTGTGGATATGTCTATCTACTTTGCTGGCAAATTATGATATATTATATACATAGGTATGCGATTGAATTATATTAAAAAATAACAAAAGTTTAAGGGGCCAGACGGGTGGTTGAGAGCGGGGAATGCTCTCCCTGTTGCAAGGTTCTCTTTTCGAAGGTCATTCCAATGCGTAGTTTAGCTGTAATAAATGATTCTCTTTCAGTGGGTTGAATTCCATTTTAATAATGTAAGCACATGGGGATGATAATTCGAAAGGCGGTGACCAGAATTGTGCTGCGTAAATGTATACCAAGTGGACATCTTACTTTATTTTTATTTATAAAGTTCCGACGAATTTAAATATTACTAAGGGTCAAGTCTTCTAAATTTAAGTAAAATGGAAGGTCCAAAATTCCGAGGAACTCTGACTAGTTCATTGTATTTTTAAATCAGAAACCCCTTTGACTTGTTTGATGGTTTGGTCTCGAAATTTCTAGGTTTTTTGTTTCAATTTTGTGGCTGTTATTTTAATCTGCAATCAAATTATATGTAAACCCGATTTTTGAGATTATTCGATTGATTTTTTCAATTTTATACAACATTAAGGCAACTCATATAATTCTTAAATAAAATACCAAAACATTTCCACACACAAAAGACAAATCTAGTTATCTTATGTCATTTTCCAATGGGACATAAATCCAGAGCAGAAATAAGCTGGCTGTCAGATTTCATGTTCCATTGGCCACAAAAAAAAAGTTTTTTTAGTTGTTTCTTAGTCAGAGCAATTTTGCGAATCTCGATTTCTGCGCGAGATTTACACCTATTTACACTAACACCAACAAATTTGTCATTTGTCAAACTTTTAAAGTGCGTTATAACTTCCGTTTTAGATGCCAAGTCTGTGAAAAATAGAGAAAACATTACATTTGGCCGCTGCAATGGATAACAACATAAATTGAATGGATTTTTATAAACACAAATTACAATTTAAGAACAGCTGACTTCTGAAATACGCACCACCTTAAATGCAAAGAAAGTAAAATCTCGTTTTATGTTCCATTGGGCACGAAAATTCTGAAATCTGAGAGCAAAATCTTAAAATTCCAATGGGATGGCTACCCCTCCATAAACGTCAACTGAAACAGCTGCTCATATGACCGACTTCAGCCAATCAAAACCGATATACATCTAGTCAGACAGCTGTCAGACATTCATTCATTCATGGTCATTCATGTTTCAACGAGAGTGGGGACGTTAAGGTATCTAGTTCAGTAAGTCTGACAGATGGTTGACTTGTGTCTCTAATATATTTGACAGTGCCTAAATCGGTCAGATGAACTTTTTTTTTTCTGACGATTATCAAGGGTTGTTCGACGTTATCGACTAACCTAGATTTTCTGTTCAGGCTTCAGGGTATATCTAGTCCAGACGAATCTAGTCTACTATTACTGTTTTTTTTTTTTTTTTTAATGCCCTGTGCCTTAACTCAATATTTAAGAACTGTCATGGGAAAGTAAAAGTAAATTCCATTTTTACGATTTTTTCATTTACGCAGGAACTGACATTTGACGCACTAGTCCGGGCACAGAATATCAATTGAAAAAATAGAAAGAGGTAAACTTGCAAAATAAAAACTCAGCTGAAGAAATTGTGTCTTGTTTTATATATTTTTTCGCATTTGTTGCCGCACACTTCAAATTCATTCGCAAGACAAAAAACACCTAGCACTTTTGGAAAGACGGAAACAAAAAACAGTTTCAGTTCGTCCACAAGTTATGACAGTTTTTTATCCGCACATTTAATAATTAAAATTTAAGAAAATTCGCATAAAAAAGTTATTGACTAAATTATTACTCCCGACGAACACAATATAACCCCCCTTCCTGATATCACTTAAAAGGACTGAACTTAATTAAAATTACAAAATGCATATCCTATTACGAGCAAACTCCTAACAGTGCCGATTTAAATATTCACATGAAAAACTCAACAAAAACCCTAGGTATCAAAAACAGCAATTGCATAAAACAGATTCAACATCCGTAGGTACTCCTCCTGTGATAAAAGTTAACCGTCAGAGACTCGTTGTTAATTATGCATTCCTATTAGAATTCATAGGTTATAATTATAATAGTTTTTTTTTAGTAGAGAGATTACTTGCCGTCGTAACGTTGTCAGCTAATACGTTCATGAAATGCTTCCGCTGTTCTTGTTTGCAAAAGGAACTCGTACGGAATGAAAGGCATACCAGGTTGGCGCACATATAACAAGTGACATTTCCTAATTCGCCCTGATGAAAATATGAATTCTATTCTATTCTGTTTGTTTTTATTGGTAAATAGCACGTAGTTAATGAGCTCGGTGGAATGGCACTTAGGGAATAACTATACTAGACACTTGGCGGAATATTTTATGGTTTCTCATTTATTTGGCTGTCATTTGTAGGTTTATCATGATCTATTTGAATGGCGTTTATACAACTCAATTAATGAAGTTGAAGGAATGCGTGGATGGTTGATGCTGTCATAAAGCAGGTGAACGGAATTCTAACGCGGTCTTAAGTTTTATTAGGAACCACCATACCAATTGCTATATTATTTATACAAAATCACGTTTAATTGACTGCTAGCTGTCAAACGGATTGTCGAACTATACATATATATTCACAAAATATTCACATGTTACCATTATTTCGTGAAGGGGCAATTTTATAATTTTAACGGGAAACAAAAAACGAGCTGTCAAATATGGGCTAAAGCAGGGGCCTCACTCGTAACATTTGTAAATTCATTAATCCTTCTTCGGAATTCCGCACTCTTTTACAGCTAGAATACCTACGCTTAAAATTTACTCAATATTTTGACACATGGAAATAAACAGAAAAACGACAGAAGCGATTAAATGTATGTTGCAAAACCATTCACATACCTAAAACAAAATGTGCAAGTCTATTCAACATTTACAACACCACGCATGTGCATTTCGGCACGAGATCGGAAATGTTTTCATGTGATTGCAGAAATGTTGGTTGCCGGAACTTCCGCTTTACGTATCTATAATTATGGGTAGAACATCCATGACACCTTAGGCGTCTGATGTGTGATCTCATTCCTATGCCTTTATTAGCATTGACTACGGACAAACGGATCTCTCTGTCCCGTCTCGTGCAAAAATGCGCGTGCGCGATAGTGTAAATGCAGTTTAAAGGATTGTCCGTCAAAAATTACACACGCGAAGCCAAAGCACAAATAGTCAGGGGGTAACAAAAATGGTTGCATTCAGGCTCAACGGGTTAGATTTAAAAAGCGCTTTAAATTCAGCACGTATTTTAATGACCTAGAATGTGATATTGTGCTTTGTATTAGTGTTCCTTAAACATCGATAGTCTATCGATAGTATCGATAGTTTTTTACTATCGATACTATCGATGGTTCAAAAAAAACTATCGATACTATCGGAACGCATTATATGATGACATATTTAAAGCAAACGTATCAAAGATAAAACCGGTGAAACATGTACGTAAAAGAAGTATTTACTTCGTTTCCACTGACAAAGGATAGGCGATTGGGCAAAAACTCAGTTATATACCTGCTGTACATAAGAAGAATACGTGAAGCACTCATCTCTTTCTTACTTATTAAAAAATGTAGCGCCTTTACACTCAAGTAAAGTACTGATATTCATACGTCAAAAGTACTTCCGTAGGTAATAGGAGTACTACTATTCTACGTATAAAGATAGGCACCTTTAAGTAAAGTTAAGACTGGACTGTATGTCAAGTGGTCATAAAATGTCAATTTATGACAGTTCTCCTATCAAAAAATGGTCATACCATCGGCCCAAGCACGGTATCCGTCGGAACGGAAAATTATCCGATTTTATAGGTACGATTCGGAAGATTTTTGCTGCGAGGTTTTCTTCGAAACAACTGTTCGGAGAATTGTTCCGACATTTTGTAACGCATATTGAATTACGTTGAAGTGCGATGAAGTCCATTTTATTGTTAAATTTTTGACAGCTAGGTTTCTCGAATGGAATTTGAGCCTCCGAAAGAGTATAAGTTGCGGAGAATTGTCCGTTCCGAAGCATACCTCGCCAGGGGCGAATGTAATGGACCTGGGCATATCTCATAATGCTCTAAAGACTTTATTGAAATTTGGTTATGGCATTGCTGGCATTTTTGATGGAACAAGAATTATTTTTTTGTCATGGGTGTTCATTTCGTTCTCCTTTTTTGTGGAACCCTACTACAACTTTTGGTAGGTAATAAATAACAAAAGCCTTAAATGACCATATTGCTAATTTTGGTCTCTAATGTACAAATTTGATAATCCTGACATTTTGGTCATTAGAGAGCTAATCTGGTCATTTGCTTGTTGGCATTCATAAATGCGTGATTGGCATGCAGCCTTATCTTAACTTAAACAATAATAAAATATAAATGCGAGTCCTCTTAAAACATTTCTTGACCACAGCTGCTTCGGTATTCCAATAAAATATGTTTGTTTTCAAATGTTTTTTATTAATAAATTATGGACAAATTTACAACCCCGTCCATAGAAAATAGTAAGCATATAAAACTATCGATACTATTATTCCGAAACTATCGATACTATCGAAATGTAAAACTATCGATGTTTAAGGAACACTACTTTGTATGTAATTAACTGATTTGTCAGTGTGCGGTACGCTTAGAAAAAAAAACGAAGATCACATCCTCATTTTAAATTCGTAATCGTAAATTTGCAAATGTGGGATAATTTTTAAAGCAGCACCTTAATGTAGCTTTTTTGGACAGCTGGCTTTTAAAAAGACAAACATCTTCTATAAAATGTGTTTTTTGAGCTTCGATCTCAGCAAAGTAAGAAAATGTGCAAATCCTGCTTTCTGAACAGCTGCTGGGCTATTCTTTAAGTGAAAACTGACGAACAATACATTTACGGTCAATTTTAAACGATTCATTTTTTAAAAGTTTGTAGAAATTGTATGGAAAGATATCTTTTTATAGACTGTATTAAATTTAAAAATAATACCTGTAAAATGTGAGCCATGTTGCTAATATACATTACATATACCTATTATATTATGTGAAAAATATTTATTTTGTTTTAGTTAGACCGCAACAACACTTAAGTTGTGTAAATGAGCTTAAAAATGTATCGTTAACGCAGTTTTTTAGTCTTTGTCGATCACAAAAGAATCCTTAAATAAAAGGCAGGACGTAAGGTAAAACCTTTTTTTGTGATTAATACGACTTTGGACATCTTCTATATATTCAATTCTTTCGGAGTGAAACTCGATGATGTTATAACTCGATAACCCCTGGGACGATTTTCATGATTCTTTTTTGGTTTTGTTCGTATTGCTGTATGTCAGGTTTCGGAAGAATGAAAATTCCGGAAAATCGCCGTGCGGTCCTAATTTGCCATCCAATAATTTTTCCTATTAAATGTTCATTTTGAATTTATTATCTTATTAGAAAACTAAGTACCTACTATGTGTGTGTGTGCGTTTTTTTTTTTTTTTTTTTTTTTTTTTTTTTTTTTTTTTTTTCAAAAATAGTTTGATAAAGTCGGGAAAAAATTAATGTGTAGTTGGTCAACAGTGATGGTTTGTTTTTGATTTTGTGCATCGCTCCAACAGTTCCATTTCTTTTATACAATTGGTAGGGTAAAAATTAAATGTAAAAAGTTTAAACTCGGACAAAATAGTTATTGAAAAGAAAGTTTCAGTGATTTTTTGAAAATGTCAAGACGAATGTGCACAAATATTGGCCGACGAACAAGGCAAGCAATTCAACAACAAATATCAACGAAGCGAAACTGAAGAAGAAGAAGATAAATGGGACATCGCATCATCGCATGGCATGTCAGATCAACAGGCAAGCAATTTGAAAGTGCAAGTAATGAGAACTACGTCAAATCGTACTGCTGCTGGGAACAAGTTCAAATCGAAGAGTGGCAGCAAGACGCGCGTCGTTGCCGACAGTCGAACGACTGGCATTTCAGTATGAAGATGAACCAACAGAAAACAATGGCGGTGATGCGATTTTCGATATTGGTGCGATGACTATGACTATAATTGTGTGCCACCATTGAACGAATGGCAAAGTGAAATTGGCACCTCGAGCCAATAAAATAGTTGTTTGAATCGGATGATTTTCTAAAGAACATTCGAACATTCAAAGAACTGGTGTCATCTTTACCATCGGATCATCGGATGGGTGCATTCTTGCCAATAAATGAAGACGTACACCAATATCCTTAGGTGTTTATTTCACATTAAAATATTCCGCAGCAATTCGTTGTCGGAGGGCTTCGGAAAAAATGTGCCGTGTGGCTATCAAAAGTAAGTGGTATAACGCAATTCCACGCAATGCGACAAGGTGCGCTTCATGTCATCGGCTGCCAGTGTCTGAAGCTAGACATCCCTGTGATTGTATATGCGATATTTTTTTTTTTTTTTACCTAAACTCCCAGTCAGTGCCAGCGTAATTAATTTACGACATCGTAATGACACGATTTTGTTTGGCCAATATTTGACAGTCACGAGTTATCATAGTCACAAGCAGGTTTCTTATCACCCAGCGCTTAGTGTCGGTTACTACTTACTAGTATTCATGTATCGTTCAGAATCAGTTCTGGCTTTCTTTCGGTGACAGTCAAATTTCGAAGATTACAAGATTAGCTTGAGTTTTATATGCTCATATATACCCAGACATCCCGTAACTGTATATGCATTCGAATGTATAAAGTAAAATAAAGCACTCCTTCATTTCAAATATATTACAATCTCACGAGCGCGACCAATCCTCGCGCCCACGACGCAATCTCTTATTCCATTTAGAAAATTAAATTGAACAATACTCTTGCACTTGCGCATAAGCCGGCTCCTTAGTGCATTCTGCTCAATGCACTGATTAAAAAAAAAAACCTCACCTAAGGTCAACTTTTCAGTGAATTATCACTTAATTAGGAGTACACGACAATCGGCCATCGCATGCGTTGACGTCTAAGAATGTTGATTAACTTTCCAGTCCCTTTAGCTGGGGAAAGCCGATCGATCGATTCTTAAAGGAATCCAATTAAAATTCCTTTTCGTCGTTCATCCATTTGCGGAGAGTTGTCAAGTGCGGTATGACTGATTGACTCGGCGGTGCCAGTGTAAATAATAGCACATCTTACACTATTATTGACGGCGCTACCGATGAAACTTCCGATCCCTTAATTGGTAAAGTTCGTACTCCTGTTTGTAACCCTGCACCTCTTTCTCTCTGACTAATTGTGGTTTTATATTCCCCTTGACATCTCTTGGATGTTTGCTTGTGTTTGTTTTTTTTTTTTTTTTTTTTTTTTTTTTTCAAAGAAAATTATTTAAAGTTTGCTCTTTGTTATGTTATTGCGATTTTAATTAAAATTCTTGATAAATTAGTTTAATGCTCGTATACTCGTATATACTCGTGTAGCCAGTGGATGGAAGCACTTTGGTCTTAAGAGTGCCCCGGAAATAAATTAGCAACTACCAACTGCAAATGACAGTGAGTGGGAATAATAATAACTTCCAGCCTCAAAGAGAGATTGAGCTAATTATTACGTGTATTTGCTAAATTGAGCTGGCATTATATTTATCCAATTGCAAAATAAACTGATGACGTCAATTAAACCACTGATACTAAGCAGGAATCGCTT
Organism: Cheilosia urbana; assembly: GCA_946477585.1. Classification (NCBI taxonomy): domain Eukaryota; kingdom Metazoa; phylum Arthropoda; class Insecta; order Diptera; family Syrphidae; genus Cheilosia; species Cheilosia urbana. Next base: position 6,386,858 of record OX297854.1, on the reverse strand, counting down.
TGAAAGAACTAAAAATACACTTTTTGAAGAAATATCGTTCATGACTGGTGTACGACATGTTGATGTCAATTATTAAATATTGAGGACGTTCAAGTATCTAGTTAAGTAAGTCTGACAGTTTGACTAGATGTATCTCAGATTTAATTAGCTGAAATCGGTCATTTGAGCAGCTGTATCAGTCGACGTTTATTTAAGGGTTAGCCGACGAATTTAGTCAAAAAATTCGTGACTGAGTACTAAGTTTACAGTTCGTATATGTGGCTGACGTAGGAAAAGTGACGTTCCCGACCAATCTAGTTTTTGCGTTCAGGTTACATTCTATCCAGACCAATGTATTTGACTTAAGATAACTAGATTGTTGAATGTGACCAGTTTTTACGGGAAAGTTACGTTATTCAAAAACGACTGCTCCATAGGTTTTCGAATTAAAGTCGTAGAACTTCAAAAAGTTTACTAAAAATAACTTTAATGTACCAGAACACCTTTTCTGTGCTTGAGGCAAGAAATCATTTACATTAAATTAAACTTTTCGATTTGACGAATAAACAATTTCAATTTCCTCTATAGGAGAGACATCTGTCACTTTTCCAAATGTTTGCCAATTTGATTAAATCTCTCCGGATGTCGGAAATTTCGAGGCAAAATGAATGGCACTTCAATGTTATAGTCGATTAGAAAACTGAAAATTCTCTGGCTGCAGGATATGCAAACTTGAGGGACTCAATTCCAGGAGATATATTTAAAGGTGACTACAACTTGCAGCAATTTAAGAGCAGTCCTTACAGGTACATATTTGCAAGTACAGTTGAATCGTCGAATAGGTTCGCCTTTTCCGAGGGGGAGTTAAAAAAAGCACCTCTTAGAACACACTTACAATTTGAAAGTAGGTAGGCAGGTAAAAGGCCCATCATTGAGTTCAATTGAATTCACAAAATCGAACTCGCCCTTTTATCGTTTGTAATTTTCCTTGTCGGCTCGCTCGAAAGAAAGTTGTACATGCAACCACCTACTTGATCGACAATGGCATTCTCTATTCAAAGGAAATAGAAATAGTGCTCACCACAGTTGTTTGCCCTCGATGTCCTTTTTTCGATAAGTACATAATGTTCTGTTGCTATTTTTAATTAAGTACTGAGTCCTCAAGACAGATAATAGGACGACAATGTCACATGCTTGATCATTTTCAATGCCACCAATACACCGACACCCGACTGTGACTTCTTCAAGGTTCGATTAAAGAGACGAATTTACGGATATGTGTCCTTGGTTTGCCAGATTCCTTGGAATGTAATGGATTTTTTTTTTTTTTGTCAGAAACAGAAGGTGAAAATAGTAGCGTCTCTTCCTTTCCCAGAATCTTAATTATTTTTAGAATTGTTCAATCATTTGGAAAATCCACACGTACCTGCCAGTGTACACAGTGATAGCATTGACGTACTTCCGAAGGATGCACACCGGGTTTCTCCTCGTGATTCCAAACGCCGCCGCCGCCAGTCAACTTGTTTCTGGTATTCGGGTTAAGAAGGATGATTCAGTAAAGCCCGCTGCCAATTACCTTAGGGAAGCTGCTGTACCGTAATCTGTGAAGAGTCATGTGTATACAAGAGTATGGCTGTTGTGCAATGCCTCTTCCAACAATCCTATTATAATAGTGAACTTTGCATGAGCGCGGTTAAAAGTTTTGCCTTGCCACATGCACGAGCATATACACGTAGCAATTGCCCACGTGGCGCCAGTGCTGGGGGTTGACTCAGGTTCTTGAGGGGTCGGTGTGGTAATGGGTGCGGTGGCTTTTGAGGTTATTGGGTCGAGGAACGCATTCAGGTAGTACAACAATCAGGAAGGAATATCACACCAACCGCAGTGAGGCATACAATTAATCCTCACATATGGAGGGCTGTTGCGAGGAGCGTGCAATGGCCTGTGGGGAATTGGGCAACGCCCCAATGCAGACAGCAGCTCTGGGGAATCGTTTAAGTGTTAGATTGTTCTTTTTTTTCTTTTCTTTTTTTGTGAAAACCTTCCAGGCAGGGCAACAAACTTTAATACGTCATATGCTACCCATTAGTGGTATTGATTATGAACAAAAAAGAATTTTGAGGCTTCTTGGTGGCAAACATCGGAGAGAAAATCAATTAAATGAATGAGGCAAACTTTCGTAAGTAATTATAGCCATTAATGTGTTGAGAGAAGGAAAAACATATTTCTCGGGAAGAATTTAAACTTTCCCAAGCAAATATGATGGCACTCTATCTATGGGAAAAGTTTTCGGTTATTCGATAAGTTTTTCCCCTTCCTTGTCGCACGTACCTTTATTTATATGTGCATAGATAGGTACACAATCTTTTGCGCACTATTGTGTTGGTGTCTTTGGAACCATGTAAGGACGTTGCATTCTTCTACTGCAATTGACATTTGAAGAGACTTCTTTTGATTGCATTGCAGACAGTATGCAGTGAGAGAAATGCTATTGAGCAGTCACAAAAACTGCAATAAAATATGTTCAAGCGGATGCGATTGGTCTGTAAGAAATTCAAGGAAACTGTTCATCACTTGAGTGTGCACTTTCATGGGCACTATAAAATTGCGGGATTATCGAAATGGGGTTAGCGAGAGCGCAGTATTGGCAACCGTGAAAATAAGTCCTGATCGGGGATTTAAAAACTTTATGTGTTTGAGGGGGTAGTTTTACGACGCTTCACTCAAGAGGGTTGGATTTTTGTGTTTAGTTTAGGAGATAGGTGAACCTGTCATTGTGTGGGGGCTTTTGTCAAATAGGGATGAAAATTAAAGTCAAACACTTTAAATGTGTCAATAATCATGACATATTTAGAATTCCATTGTATTCGCACAGTGGCCTATTCACACCGAGCCGAAACCTGGGTTTTCATGAAAACACTCGAAAACTTCATCGAAAACTGAAGTTTTCCCATAAATATTTCAGTTTTTTGAAGTCGTTTTCCACGAAAACACCACGAAAACTACTCTCAATCGTTCTGTTGTTGAAACAAACACACCTTTTGCAATATTCAGCAGAACAGCTGAACGAACAAATGTCACAACTCACAACTTAAAATAATATTCCACACTTAATTGATGGGCTAATATTATTTCAAAATGCTATGAATTCATTTGATTTGTTAATTAATCCGATTGAAATTTGTAACGAAAATAGTTTACACAGAAGTTTCACGACTAGTGTCTCACAGCTGATTGAAACGTCAAACGTGAATGCATCGACGAATTTTCGACGACAACACCTTTTTCGATGCGGTATGAATAGAGTATTAATTTAGATTATTTCATCATATTGTGTTTGTCCACGTTGTCCATTTATTCAATTGCGTTTACTTGACAAAATTCATTCATTTCAGGATTTTTCATAGGTTAAACTAATTGTTCCGATCTCTTTTTGAGACGCTTAAGTATACGAAAAACATTTTTCAGTAGGTACTTGGTATGGCTCTTCATTGCCCGCGTTCTTTTAAGATCTAGCCCCAAAAATATAATAATCCAAATCAAGTAATGACCACTAGTAGCCAACTTCACGCATGTTCAAGCGGCATGTGTTTCGTTGTTAATCTGTTGTAAAACAGTAGCGCTTGTGCTGTTTTGGAACATATTTTCTCGCAGAAGTCTATGAAAATGACATTTCACTAACAGTCCATATATAGTATGTCAATGACCTTTGGGGAAAAACAACCAGCTAGATTGGAAAAAGGGAGAGAAAAATTGAGCTGTCAATCAAATTCAAATAAATGCAAATTTGGAAAATAAAACAAAAGTGCTGGTGAAGTTCGTCACTAACGGCCATATTATTCACTCTCTTTAATCCGGGTTAAAGTCTTAACCTGGATTTAAGTGAGTTTAACCCAAAAAATAAACCCAAGTCCATAATATTCACTAGTTAAACCCGAACATAAACCCATTTTTTTAAACTTGACAGCGTTTAATCCGATTGTATTTAAACTGCACTCCGGAGACCAGTTTAAGTACTTTAACCCGGATTAAAACACAATTTGATAATATTCACTCCTTTGTTTAGGTCACATTTTTGACATTTCTTCGCTTGCAGGAGGCAGGAAATACAAATTGAAATAAAATCAAAAAAAAGCATCAATACGCGGAAAAAATGGATTTCATCCTCGATATTAGGCGTGTTTTTTTGAGCTTCGATCTCAGCAAAGCAAAGCAAAGTAGGATTTTCAGCATGCGATTACAACAACTACGCCCTACTTGACACTTCGAGGAATCACAGTAGTTGTTGTAATTGCGTGCTGAAAATCCTACTTTGCTTTGCTTTGCTGAGTTCGAAGCTCAAAAAAACAGGCCTATTGACGAAATGTTGATGTCTTCGTCGTCAGCGGATAATATAATTAAAATAAAGAAAATATGTTGCGTTTTTTTTTCATCTTTTAATTTAATAGTTTTTTGAATTAATTATTTTATTATTATTAATTTATTAAAAAAGGAAAAATAAAAATCTGATTCATCCGTCTTCTCTATCTGCTTCATCGTCGACGGGTGACAGACTTTCAATTTCGCGATCACGGCTGCTATAGTCCTCATCATTCACTTTGCCGACACCTTTCATTTTAGGTTATTATTCAATTTATTTTAATAAAAATGAAAAACCAAAAACAATTTCCCATAAAATGTGATAAACAACAAAAAACAAATTTGTGAAATTTGACATTACGTAGGTTTAAACCGGATTAAAAACGGGTTAAAGTTTTTTAAATCCGCATTTAAATCCATCTTTAACCCAGCGGGTTTAATGCATGTTTTTGAGTGAATAATATGGACGTAAGTTTAAATTGTCGGGTTTAAAAAAATCGGATTAATGGTCGGGTTTAAAATTAACTTAAACCTGAGTTACACCCGGAGTGAATAATATGGCCGTAAGATTAAAGAGTGGAGAAACTGCGTAATAATTTAGTTAATATAAAAATAAATGTCATATTTGTTTCGCTGGTGCTACAACTCTAGTAGCCTCTGGTACATTATGTACTAGAACTAGAACTAGCCTGGTGTTCAATGGAATAATAGGAATTTTCTAGTACCAAAATTCATGCTAGAACTTCATCGCAAATGATAAATAATCAAAAAGTTAAAGCTCTTGCGCAAATGGCTAGATGTCACTTTCTTTTGCCCAGAGCGGGGTATCAATTTGAGGTGCCGCTAGTCATCTAGTCATGAACTGAACGCGGAAATGACACTAGGTTAAGTTTGCATCTATATTATATATATATAATAAAAACTTACTTGATATTTTGTGTGTTTATGTATAACTCACGTAATTTTCAACCAATTTACTTGGTTTTTCTTTTGAGAGAAGGACAAAGGCTACTATTTGTCGGAAAAACAAAACTCTGATGCGATCAAAGAGGTAATGAAAGTTTGTATGGGGAGGTGACACTTCAAATACAAAAACAAGTAACATTTTAAATCTTATTAGGTAAATATATGATCTTCTTTATATATACAAAGTGGCTTACATTAAGGACTTGACAGCTTATTTTTTAAATAAAATGCAAATCCTTGAGATATTGGAAAGAACAAAATTGTAAATGCAAACTCCTTGAGATATTGGAAAGAACAAAATTGTATAGGCTCGAATTACTAACAAATAATTTCTGAATGGAATTCGACTTCGTTTATGTCCATAGCTCGAAAATAACTCTCAACCTTTATTTTCAATTGGTTTCTCACTGAGAGATATTACATTCGGCTTCAACATTAAGGCCTTGCTCTGAGATATATTTATATACTCTTGGCTTTTTGCTCTTTGGTTGATCGTTATTTTAAAAAATTGGATATATCTCTCATCAGTTAACTTTTACCATAACATTTAAATGGAATTGATCAACCAAAGACCTCATTTGTCGAAAATAAGTAAAAAAAAACTCAAACTTGTATTGAATTCAGTTAATTTCTTTGTTTAGCATATAGCTATATTAAAAATATTTTAAGGATAAAGTTTGACTAAAAGTAAACTCTCAAGGGTTTAAGTAGGTACTTAAGCTATACCTTTTCTCACTTAAAATTAAATTCAAGACGGAAAAAAACTTTTTCCACGGTTACTTACTGTATTCAACTTCCTTAGACAAGTGTTCAACAACGACTATTCAAACCACTAATGCAATTTCGCATGCGCTGCTAGCTAACGGTGATAGTTAGCGAAAAATGTTCAAATGAGATTTATTTTTTTCTGTCAGTGATATCTCTCAGCGGTTGACCGAAACGATAAAAAATCAAAATAAAGGTTTCGCACTGAGCATAACAGAAAAAAATACTGTGATAAAAAACTGGTCATTATGTGATCCTATTTAAAAATCTCAACAACTGAGAGTAATATTAAGACCTTTGAAAAGGTTGAGAGATATTTTCGAGCTCTATTTATGTCAAAGACTATCCAAACTAGATAGAACTAACGTGCACCTACCCGATTTTCCCCGCAAATTTTGAATGACAGCTATCTTTCGCGCGCTCTTTATTTTTCCTGTCGGTAAATACGTGTAATTAATGGCCACCCGGTGGCACTCTTTCAATTACAAGCAATTTGTAAATGAATTTATAACAATAAATGTAACAAGAATAATTGTTGAGTATGTTTTTTTTTAGATAGCTTTACTTGTTCTCTGTCCATTGCAGGTTTTCTTAATTTTGTTTTTATGAATTACATTTTTGACAGCAGAATTCATGCAGCTGAACCTTGGGGGGCTGTTCCAAAAATAGGTTAACAACATCCAAGTTAAACCTAAGTTTCCACTAGGGCAAAAGTGAACTTTAGAAAATGTATTTCTGAAAATAGATTTCTATTTGGCTTGGAGGGTGTTTTCAAATTATTTTTTTCAGCCCCATATTTGTACACCATCAAAATACGATTGAAAATTCTGTAGTTGAATAACAGAATAACACTGAACACTGTAAAAATCACACACACTTTCTGTATAAGAAGGCGTGAATTTCGTTCAGAAATCGAGATTCGCAAAATTGCTCTGACTCTGAAAAATATTTTTTTTATTGATTTCGAGAACAAAGAAACTGTTCTGAATGTGAAAAACCTGCTTCTTCTGCCCCAATGGAAAACAACATAAAAATTAAATGTTTATTCGTAAAGTCCATATTTTTACAAAATTTGAATGTATTATTTTGATATATTTATAAAACTCTCTAAATTATTAATTAAAAAATACAAGTGTCTTTTTGAAACACAAAAAGTGATCAAAACATTTTTAACTTTTTTTTACTGTTTTAGTCGGTATTACACATAAATAAAGGGCGATCTACAAAGATTTTTGTAGTATGGGTTTTACCCGAATGCAGAGCCCTACATAGCTAAATTTGAGAGCAATAGTATAATACGAAAAAAAAAATTAACTAATTTTTGGAATTTAACAAATGCATATTGTGCAAGTATGCATTTTACGTACCAATTAGATAGAAAAACGGGTAGTGTCACTTCCAATACATAAAAAAATTATTTAAAATTTTTATTTTTTTAATTCTTTGGATGTTCGGGGCTACACAATTTGAAATTTAAAGTCGACTCAGTTAGAATTTAGCTGCACGGAAAGAACTGAATAGTCAGCAATTGCAAAATTTTGAAATTTTACAAATCACGAATTATATATTTTTCGTAAATCACAACGATTTTGTCTTGAATTGATACAAAAAATCGTAATTCGACATTGAAAACGGCGAAAAATATCAAATTTTGTTTTTTGAATATTACGATTAGAAGTATTAATTCGAGTTTCATTTATTTGTAGTGATTTGCGACATTTTTGGAGCAATTCACCACTTCAATGGGTCAATTCCTAAAACACCACTTTGCAAACTCAAATTGCAAAAACATATTTCGTGATTTTCGACCACTAAATGAGAATGATGAATCAACAAAATCTTATAATAATTTCGCACATGTAAATTAAAACGTAAATTGACATACAGAAGTTGTAAATTGCAAAATATGAATTGCAAATTGATAAAAATAAGCTGCAATTTACGATCAAGAATTTGTAAATTGCAACTACTGAAGTAGTAACCCCTGTTGCAATTTACTAAGGGATGAAATCGTAATTGCACCACAAAAGCGGTAATTTACGATTTTTTTTTTGCATTCCACAACCACAGTAATATCAAATTGATAACTATTTGTGCCAAATTGCGATCAGTTATGGCAATTTGTATATCATGCCCGATCGCATTATTGACACTGAGAAGTGTTGATGCACGACTTTTGAGGATCAATATCTTCAATTTGTACAATTCCTAGAATTGCGAATAAAAAGTCGTGAATTAGTAAATCTTGAGCTAAGCTCTAAAATTGACAAACTTTTCGTGATTCGGCGCTTATTTTTCTTGATTTGATCTTAAACTTCTTTCCGTGTGTACACCCTCAATCCACCGAAACTTTATAACGGATCGCGTTTGATTTGATTGTCTTAAATCAAATGTCATGAAAACGTCGTTGTTGGGCGGAAAATTCAAAGGCAAGCATTCTCATTCCGCGGATTTCGCTTATTCAGAACGATCTGCCATTCGGTTTTTAGCGTCTTCAATTTCCCGTGCGTCTCGCGTTTACTATGATAGTTAATTTTTTAAATATTAGCATTTTTTTTTTTATTATAAATAGTTCTCCTTTAGATTTAAGTTTCAAATATTTCAGCTTCCTTTTTTATTTAACAGAACCCTAACATATTGACAGCTTGAATAATTTGTAAACATCTGTTATGTTAATTTCTTCCTTGATAGTAGCTCCTTGACGAAGTAAGGGATTTGAATATTTTTTTCGATTTTTTTCCGAAAGAGTTATGTCCCTACGTCGAAGAGTTAAGTTCGAAAACAGACAGAGAAAACGTAAAATCATAATAACGATTAGTCAGGACTTTGGTGACCAGCAGTTGAACGCATATTAATATCCCTTTCCCATTTGAAGGGAAGATTATCTTTTTCTGCATTGTTACTGCTTATTATACTGATAACCCTGAGAATAAATTATTCATTATTCGTAGCACAGAGAGGAAAGCAAAAAGTCGGAAGGAATGCGCCTTTACTGAACAAATATTCCGTATAATTTCGAGGAGCACACCACGTCAGGCACTTGTCCTGTTAGTATAAAGAGGGGGTCGCCACATACACTTGTGCAAGTGTACACAGTAGATTGATAATTCTTTTTCTTTTTTATATTTTCTTGCACACAAAGAGCAGGAAAAAATCGATTTTGTTTGTTCACCGTAACGTTTGGGGTGACGGGGAGGTGAAAATCACTCGAGGAGCAACAGCAGCAGCACACAATGTGCAGCATATAATATATGGAAGTCAGCAGGACTACAAATGAAACCTGACTACCAGTATAAAGACGGAACAGCTCCATGTGGCATAACTGCTCGACTAACTAAGTCGAAGTTGTCGTTCTGTTTAGATGTTGGGGTTGGTCCTTTTCTTTCTAGCGAATCTAATCCCCCCCAGACTGTTGGAGTGGTGAGTGGCGGGTGGTTGCAGATAGTTGATTGCATTTCGCAATCTGAAACAGCATGTACTTATCCAGAACTCTATATGCTAATAATTTGGGGCACTTTGCAAATCTTTTTAATGCCTGCGTTGGCACTCGAACCATGGACTACTTTAATAGAGCATGTAACGTGACGTTGACGGAGTCATATAAATCAGAGTTAATTGCCGGAGTTTTGATGAAATAACGACAACAGAGTGAATCATACAGCAGAGAGCACACTTGTTTGGACTACTTTTCCGATAAGATATGAACTTCCTTGCGCTCTCGGTATTGCTGGGTTTATCTCGTTTCGTATTTGTCATGTGAGAGATTTTGTGGGCGGATAACTGTGGTGCCAAGGACATCTTTATTGACTTGGTCAACAATATACGGTCAGGTGAGGCAAACACGGTATTAATTTAAAGAGATACAAGCATCCTTGGGGAGGAATGTAATTGCACCAAAGTGTTGTGTAAGACATCGGGGTTTAATGTGTTTTCGTATCTAGGTACACAACTGTTGTGTTCAATAGAACTGCAGCCATGTTTCCGTTTTATGGATTTAGAGTATAAATTGAGGTTTGGTGTGCTTTTCGTAAACATTTTCAGGATCGAAGATAATGTGATGTGCAGCTCTTGTTTTTGTTTTTGACACCACCGACATTGTTGAAGGTCAACCAAAATATGTACAAGACTTTTTACCTCAAATTCATAAAGTTTCAAGATTTTTGATGTCAATAATTTTCGAAATCTGACAAATTAAAACAACTTTTTCTATTGAAGACCCGAAAAAATGAAAAATTTAAAAACTCAAAATCGAGAGAGCAATCTCAATTTCAAGAGAAGTACCTGACCGGTTTTCTTGCAAGAACTTTAAGAAATGTCATTTTGAAATTTTCGTAAAATAAACAAACGTTATCTTTAAATGCGGCACTTGCAAAATAAATTGGAATTGATTTTTTCTAAATACCTATTAAACTTATCACTTTGAACGCGCTGATATGTTTTAGGAGAACATAGTAAGTAAGTCGAAATCAGGGCTACCAATGTACTTATATATGTAGTAGGTTAGGTGGCTGACGGCTAGCCGACACACTTGGACCATTATAAGGTCCCTTGTGACAACACATGGATCTATAGTTATTCTTCCTACTCGTTGAATCAGTTGGAGCTTTTGATGAAGCGTAGGCGATTTCGAATGTCTGTATTTTTTTTTAGATCGTTTCGATAACTAAAGTAGAACGCTCCCAAGTGGAGTTTTCGTCTTTGAGAGAGAGCCCGACAAGTATAGAGAAGATGGAGAATAGTTTCTTCCTCCTCCTCGTCGAAACAGCTTCTGCAAAAATCGTTAGAGAACGCCAAGCCTTTCTGCATGCCTACGTACGAGACAATGTCGATGTCCCGTGATGACACCCATTGTAGCACTGATATGCTTCCTATCGAAGGAGATCAGATGCCTAGAACGTTTTAGATCCAACTTTGGCCAGATCTGTTTTGTCGGCAGACATGTCGAGCCAGTTGTCCACCTAAGATTTGTTTTTTCGATAGCACCCAGCTTTATTGTGAGTTTGCAAGTAGCAATTGGAATACCTAAGGAATCCTTAATTGGAAGCATAGGTAGTGTAGTTCCGTGTGTGGAAAGTTCATCAGCCTTGAAGTTACATGGGATGTCCCTATGCCCCGGCACCCAACAAAGGTGAATGTTGAACTGCTCCTCCATCTCTCTGAGAGACGAACGACAGTCTTGGGCTGTTATTGAGTTTGTGGAGACTGATTCCAGGCACTTGATAGCAGCTTGACTATCCGAGAAGATACGGATATCTTTAGCAGATATCACATTTTCCCTTAGCCAAGATATGATTTCTTTTATCGCCATTATTTCCGCCTGAAAAACGCTACAGTGATCAGGAAGACGGAAGGAGAGACTAGGATTTAGTCTGTCAGAGAAGACACCCCCACCAATACCGTATACAGTTTTCGAACCATCTTTGAACAAATGGATCGATTCATCATCCAGGAATGCTTCCTCCTCCCAGATAATCCAGTAGGAATGGAGACCTGAAAGTTTCTAACAAATTGTAGGTCTGATGTGGTTTAGTCGATGTTTTCTGGAAGGTTCCTAATGGTGTTCAAGATAGATGCATGGCCAGATGTTTTGCTGGTCCATTGTGAAGTCTGCTGCCTGCTGAAGATGTGAATGGGTGTCAGATCGCAGTAGATCGACTTTATTTATTTATTTATTTTTCTATGCATCTACTACGTAGCAACTTATTTCTACCTCGTTTGATTCATTTTTATATACCTAACGACCAAAATTTAATTTAACATGTGATGTATTGATTCATATTTGTAAATCAAAAAAGTAATTTGCTTGATCTGAATGCACTCATCGCAAAAATCTACTACAATTTGCCTTCAGTTCGGAAGAAGATTATGTTTTATGTGTTGCCTGACTAGTTATATACTTACACTAGAGCAGTAGCCTAAGGACGATTTTCAATTCTTAACAATGTAAAAGAAAAAAACAATAATCTTGATATACTCGTAAATACCGCTACTTCCCTTTTACTTATAAGAGAGTTTGAGCCTGAGCTGGAAGAATTTGAACCTCCTAAACATGTTTCGGAGGGCTCCTTCTTAACAAACTGATTTAATTACAATTTCCAAAGTTTTATAGTATTAAAATGTAACTTTTTCTTTATTGATATTGGGTGAATTTGTGTTATTTATACTTAGGAGAATGCACTTTAATTGAATTGAGTTGAATAAACCAAAAAAGTCCTATTTATGTTAAAAGAAACTAATGTACTTTTTACTTATTAATTTGTGAAAATTATTCTCTAAAAAAAGAAATTGTTAAACAAAAAACTTTTTTTTTTTTTTTTTTTTTTTTTTTTTTTTCCGAGGTAGGTGGAAATCTTCTAGAAGACACTATGAGGACACTCGGCGCGTGCTCATAGTAGTGTGAGATTTTTACTCACTAAAACCACCTCCTGCAAATTCATTTTGTACTGCAACTAAGTTATGACTTATCAAGCAATTTTTTTATCACGAAGTTACACGTTTGGCAGGCAACATTCCGGCGAAAGTTCCTGCTCGTTCCGCAATTTTAACGCGGTTGATAATTATCGGGCCAAGTCCGAAGGTTTAGTTCGTTGTGGTCGCCGCAATAAATTTGTTTCATCGAGAATTTCACGGACCGAGCTATTAATATGTCCTAATAATCGATTTCTATGCTTTCGAGCGCATATTTTCGTTTCGTCCTTAACGGTGGAAATTCCGAGGTCTCTATGGAGATCTTCATTTCTAATGTACCACGGTGCACTGACGAATGATCTTAGCACTTTATTTTGAAAAGTTTGTAAAATGTTTAGATTTGAATCGCTGGTACAGCCCCATAACTGTATACCATATGTCCATACAGGCTTCATCACTTGCTTATATAATAAAAGCTTGTTCTCGAGGGTAAGCTTGGAATATTTTCCGAGTAACCAATAAAGTTCTCTATATTTGATTTTAAGTTCTTCGCATTTTTTCTTTACATGCGGTTTCCATTTTAATTTTGTGTCGAGAGTCATTCCAAGATATTTGGCCTCGTTCGCAAAAGGAACTTGTACCGTATTTATAAATACAGGCAAATTATTTGTATTTTTATATGTGAAATCCACGTGGACCGATTTCGTTTCGTTAAGAGCGATCCTCCATGAATTTGTCCATTCATAGACCCGGTTAAGCGCGCCTTGTAATATTTTGTTTGTTTCTTTGGTCGTTGAACCAACTGCTAGTATAGCAGTGTCATCGGCAAAGGTGGCTACGGTAGTACCTTCTGTTTGCGGAATATCTCGCGTAAATAACAGGTACAGGAGTGGCCCAAGGACGCTTCCTTGCGGCACACCTGCCCTTATTTCCTTAAATTCCGAATATTCGTTTCCGTGTTTGACACGAAAGAGTCTATTCTCTAGATACGATTCTAGAATTTTCCATAACCGTTCGGGGAGAACTTGTCTTAATTTGCACTTGAGGCCTTCATGCCAAACCTTATCAAATGCTTGCGAGACGTCCAAGAACACGGCAGAGCAAATTTTATTTTCTTCTAGAGCTTTCTCTATTACGTCAGTTATCCGATGCACTTGATCGATTGTCGAATGTTTGCTTCTAAACCCGAACTGATGATCGGGTATAAGACGGTTTTCTTCTATAATTGGTTGTAAGCGTCTGAGTAATATCCTCTCAAAAACTTTGGAAATAATTGGAAGAAGCGAGATGGGTCTATAAGACTTTTTTTCATTCGGTGGTTTGCCTGGTTTTAGAACCATTATGACTTCCGCGACTTTCCATTGACTCGGAATGTATTGTAATCTGATCGCAGCGTTTATAATGTGAAGAAGCTTAGTCAATGCTTTCCGAACAAAAAACTAACCAATTTCGTTCTGAATATAAATTACAATTTTTTTTTTTTTTTTTGGACGTTGGCAGCTCTGGTCGAAATTTGGCGAGTAAAAAATTACGAAGAAATTAAAAGATGTGAAATGAACTTTTTCAGTGTAGTCGCATTTTCACAGTTTCTTAGCAATTCTTTAATTTAAGTAACGAATATATTTTGTTTTTACACTTTGAAAAAAATCTTTAAAAAAAAAAAGATTTTTTATTTCGAAAAAAAAAAAAAATAATGTTTTTCCTATTTTTTAACTGAACGCAAGTTATTGCCAAGACAAGAAGGCAGCAAAATTAAATTACCCTGGCATTCCTTAAAATTTAGCACGTGTTTGGACAACTCCAAGCGCCAAGCAATAAAATAGCATAAACAACACTCATTGTGACAAGCATTAAGTTAGTCTGTTAAATAGCTCAAAGGTCGAAAATGATCATATCCGCTCTTGAATGTATTTCAGACTCCGGTAGGGATTACATGAAAAGAAGAAGATGACGCAACAGGTCTGTTATGCTAACCAAAACCATTAATTTGTGTGGGGCCTACAATACTTTGCCGAGCTCAAACAGCTCAAGCTCTAAAGCTCATTCAGTGCAGTAGTTCAGCATACTGAGTATCTGCGTCCAATTATAATTATACATTTTTTTTTTACGTTTATGGAGAGGTAGCCGGATGTGGAAGTTTGAGCTCCCAACAAAAATATAAATAAAAGAATACGATAAAGTGCAAATTAGTGAAAAAAAAGTTCTGGAAATTATATAAAAACAGACCCTCTCAAAAGAAAATAAATACTGAGTAATTCTTAACTCCTAAGTCTCTATAAGGCAAAAAAAAAATATAACCAAAAAAAATCGTTTCATTGCAATAAAAACAAATTAGGTATATATATACAAAGTGCTTTTAGATAAACAAATTTTGCACAGTTCACAAGATCTAAAACCGCCATCAAAAAGATAAAAAAAAAAATATCAACAAACCTTGGGCAGGCATCAAATTATGAATCAGTATTTTTTCACATAAAATTTTGTTCACTCTTTTACAACTTATCTCAACTATCAACTATTTTAATGCGAACTTAATAATTATTGTTAAGTCTTCTATGAACAATTTTGAAGCGTATAAAACATATTTTCCAATTGATGAACTTGATTGAACTGCTTCATATTCGTAACCGTGTACAAAAATGTACCAATCAGTTGATATAGGTAGAATAAATTTTCCAATTTATTTTACGAGTATGTGACCGCACACTGAAAACAGTTAATCATTTCCATAGAACCGTCTGATAAGGGACAACGTATTTGGTTTTTCCTAACCCAGCGGCAACAAGAACTCTGTTACAATTTTAACCCAATTCCAATATCCTACCACAGAAAATGCAAATCCTTTCAATCACTTTAGAGTCCCAATGGCATAAAATTCAATTGCAATTCCGACAACTTTGCACCTAATTTACATTCTTAAGCGGATATCCTTCTATATCAACCGCAAACTCAATTTGCACTTTCTCTGGAATGAATTTTAAACTGTGAGATATCCAGCGGTGATGATGTTGGTATCATCGTTTATATACACAGAGCGCCGGCTGTAGATGGCGTAAAACAACAATATATTAGACAAGAGAACAATTCAACTACTCACCTCAGCCATTTTGTATATTTCCCTTGTTTCCCGTTTCGTTTGCAAAATCCGGATGTGAATGTAAAATTCAATTTAACTGTTTTTATTGATGTGACCCCTTCCCTATACCCTATATGTGCCTCCACTTTGAGGCTGGTAAAAAATATGTGTCTCCGAAAATATTTAGTGCAAATATCTGCATGAGTCTATCGTCGTTGGTCCTCGTCGTTTATTCTGTTCGCATATGTATATATATGAACGCTCTATAGATAGAAGCATCTAGTTGGTGTAGTTATTTTTTCTTTTTTGTAAACAGTTCTGTTGTGATTGTCAAATGGAGTTGTTCTTAATGGTTTTGCTTTGAATTTTTGCTTGCTTGCTTTCTTGTTTGGTTGACAGCTGCGACAAAAGCAACGACAGGCGTTATAAATACCTACTCTTCCAACTGATAAATTGCTTAAATTGTTTCTTCGAATTATCTTGGGGCAATAATGTCGTCTACGGTGTCGGTGATTCAAGCAGTCAAACATTGTTCAACTGTCAACTCATAACATCAACCGCCTAGAGAAATCAAAATCGAATTCGAAATTTGTCATTATACCACCAACAACGGCTGCAGAACTCCCTGGCAAAGTGAATTTGATTCTATTTGCCGCATAATTTCCTGTGATGATAATCTGCGTCTCTTTTTTTTTTTTTTTCTTATTGATGGACCCCGCAAACTGCAATTACCGGTCTATTAGTCATTTTCCATCGTAGCCAGCACCCTTAGAGTAGGTATAGCCAGCAGCATGATGATGCCGGTGTAAATGACGATCGTAGGCGCAGCTCGGAATGGAAGGAACAGAACGGCTCTTGGCTGGATAATTGGAAAACTTCCGTAAATCTAATAAAACAGATTACTGTCGTTGTCTGTGACAATGAGAGATTTCTCGTCTTTTGATCTCAAATGGATGTGCTGTTCTATGTCTTTGATTGCATTTCACATCCAACTGATTTAATTTAATTGATTTGGCTGACTTTCAGTTTATCTCCTTTGTTGTACTGGTGGCGGCATTAAGTTAGGTGCAAGTCTGAAAGAAAGACAAACAACAGAAATGAAAAAAAAAATCGCAAGATTAATACCAAACAATTAATGTCTCAGGTAAAGTGCTAACAAATTTGTTTTGCTAAATATACCTAATTATTTATGCGTGGAAATCAATTTGCTTAAAGCCGCTGGTGGAAAAGTACTAACAAATTGTGCAAACACACTGTTTAACTATGAAGTCGTCCACATTTAAAGAGAAATGTATCGCACAGTGGGACGGTTTCGTAGATTTGCCACCCGAATTTCAGAAAATATTTAAAGGAAAACATTTTGTCGTGAGTAAAAAGTGTAGGCGTTCAGTTCATGCAATTTCAGTTTATGAATATCAAAATTCCTCGCATAGAGCTGGCAACCTCTTCCCAAAACCGACTTATGTACAACTGTGAAAAAACGTAAGATCAGTGAATGATTCTGGAAACGTATTAAAAACAAAGAGACAAACATTCGCTCATTTTTAGACGGTACGACTAGAACAAGTTATAACAAAATAAAATGCAAGCCGATGTAGGTACTGCAATCACGAACAACCCCTTACCCAGCTATGAGGCGGTAACCAACGATGCCAACTAAGGCTTTTCCATGCCTTTTGGGCATTATTTCATTAGCTAAGGATTAAAGGCTTGTATTTTTTCAAAAAGGCATCTTGTTTATTATTTCAAATACTATTTTTTTTTTTTTTAACTTTTTATTATTGAAAACATTCTTAAACAATCTTGGCCAAAAATAATTTTATATAAAACCTCGGTCTTAAAGCATGTGTTTTCACCTTAAAACTCTGCCCATTTACTTTATTTGTCATTCTTTTAAAATAAATCCGGTGCGGGTTCACGTATAGGAGGATTGTATAAATCAGAGACAATACTGAGACCCCCAACTTCGACAGTTACAGTTATTTGCCTACAAGCTAAATTTTACGCTCCCAAAAAGTTTAGGTGCGCTAGTATTGTTGCATAGAAATTCGTATTGACAAATGTCAAAAATCCTCTCAACCAACACATTCGCACCTAATCTTTTTACATTTCACTGTGGGCAAAGCAAATCGGATAGGACAACAAAATGGCGGATTCCTGGCAAAAATTGAGGGGGCCAGCGGCAAGAGGATTGTGAGTTGGGGGTCTCAGTATGATTTGTTTATGATATAAATCTGTGCGTGGTGTCGAGAACTGACAACTTCCAATATTTCCTGTTCTAATGTATCATTGTTCCTGGAAATTACAGGCGGGCTTTCCCATACACAACCTATTTAGATCAGAGATGAATGATTAAAAGAGATGGATGTCTTTCGTACGTCTATCCCCCCAAAACCCATTTTTTTACATTGTTGCTTTTGTAATTTCAACCACCGTCTGTGAATTAGTGTGAGGTAAAAAAAAGCATGTTGCTAATGGCCGGCCGACAATCATATTGCTTTTATGAGCATCGCGGTGTCTAATAGTTTTGTGTCTCGTATTGAATTTGTTTGGGTTTTGTGAAGCCTTAATCAAAGGCAAAAAATAGTAAAATCCACATTAGAGAATATACTACAAAAGAAATGAGCAAATGTGCGTGAGTTAATGAATTTTTCTTGAAAACAGCTTGTAGGCAGCCGCCTTTCCACTGGAAACTGGAATGTTATCTATCTCTGTATTCCATTATCTTTGATATAGGTAGCGAGAAGGATGTCAGATGGGAACAACTGACAACAGCGTGACCGTTGTGCGACAATTTGGTACTTTTTCTCGAGGACCCTGATACAATTGCACTCACACATTCAAATCCGATTCGGTACGCAATATCGGAGAAAAAACGCACAAATTCAAGGCACAGCTTCGACTTCCAGCAAGTGGAATGAAAAGGGAAACAAAAAGCTGTTTGTTGTTTGTTTTTCTTTTGTTCGCTACTTTGCTTCGGCTGCGTTTTTTTTTGTGTTCAAGAAAGAGTTTGTTGTTAAATAAAGAAAGTAATTAAACTATAAACTCATTTTATTATTTTCCCTTGAAACTAAGAACTTTATTTCAACAGATTATCACTCTCAAATGGATGATGGATGGCGGTAACCCTCAGCGCCGAAGCTAAAGTTTACAACCAAACTACAACCTCCATTGCGCGTCTAAATAAAGTGTCCCTCAGGAAGAAGCCAACATATTTGGGGCGTAAAAATGTGTATTGCCAATTAAGTTTCTATTAACTTGTCTAAATTTCTCCATCACAATATCACTCAACAGGTGTTAACCGAATTTCAAAGCACACCCCAACCTACAAATTATTTTGCGCACTATCCAACAAATCTAGTCGCTTCCTTACCGAGCTGCGAACGCTGCATTATGTACCACAAATGAAGTCTTTCTTTTTGTTCATTTTTCGCTGCGGCAATTCCTAGCCCTGAACAAGATACGGATGGTGCATCAGCATCCAGAAACATCATCGTTGGCGCAGCCAACATCAGTCACACCAGCAGATGCCTGACAATAGCCCCAGCACACGATTGTGCTAATGAAATATAAAATTCTATCAGCACAGCCACATAATCCGACGCCAAGAGCAGTGCTGCTCGTCCAACCATATACCACGACGACAACGACAAAAACACCGGCTTGCAATGACAGCGTATATCAGTTCGAGATCTTGAATGTTTATTGAATCTATTATCACTGTGCCGCACGACAAACGACGATGACGACCGGGCGACTTGTCGCTGGTTAATGGAGTGGTTTACTACACGTCTACACCGCAGCCAGCCACGGCACGGCACAGACGGGTGTTCCACGCTCCCCTGAACACTGATGTTATCTGTCACATCTCGCCTTCCTTCCTGTCACTCGTGCGGCATACACAAAAACTAATTAAACGATAATCAGCGAAAGATGAACTCTGTTCACACATCAAAGTTTAGTTCCAAAAATTGTATAGCATGTTCGTGCTAAATGTGTATTAGCTTAGTTCGTTTGTGTAGCAGTGACAATGCCAGCGGATGTGTAGGTACACTTACCCTATACTATATCAAAGGTATGATCTTTGAACCCAATTATCGCTGTGCGGGGGAGTCGCAGTCTCGCAGTGGATGTTACACAGCAACAGAAACACAACGAGTACAATGTCAAGAGCATCCATCAGCATCACCGTTATGGGCGAGGGTGGCGACATCTGTTACTGTTGTCATAACGAAGTTGGTGGCATTGCATACCTTTTGATTTGGTCTCCATCTTGTACTCGTAATTACCAAAACACCACTTGGTATAATTGGTACGAGTAAGTGCGCTTTTTAAACCAAACTCACACTCAAGACGCTCCTTTTCATGCTCTTGTGTGTTTTGGGGATTAATGCGATAGGTTTCATTAATCACTTGGCCAAGTGATAATTCCTCCTTGAAGACGGCAAGTCTCTCAAGCCGACTTAAAAACAATACAAATGCAGATGAAAGGAGGATTTATAAACCAATTTGCATTTGGTGGTGTGTAAGCACTCTGGCTAATTAAGACGGTAGCTATAGGAATAAATTAAAAAGTTCGTTATACCAAACCAATCCATTACCTTCGACAGTAAGGCGCATTTTGCTGTCAAATAATGTTGAAGTTAATGAACAAGCTTATCCTCATCCAAAGCGTAATCACAAAATAATTTACTTCCACTTAAGCATGTCACCTTAAGTGGGCTTAGAGCCCAAGTGTAACAACATAATTCAGCCGAAGGCGGTAGAGGTCCATTATCCTTTTATCACTCTTTGAAAGGTTGCAGAAATTTTGGTCCACGCTTTAGCGTTGAATATTGCGTGTCAACATCTGATTGACAGCAAAAAAAAAGAAATAGAATGTGATGTACCTATAGATAGTACTTCCTGATGCCGTATATAGACATGGACAAAACAAATTGTTAGTGATTTCCTGGTTTTGATTTTGACGCAAAGTGACGTGTGTAATGTTTTTTGCCACCTGTCAATGGGATTGAGGTTATATATGCAAATTCACTAAACCAATACGAAACGGGCCGGGTCGATTTTCTTGTTTGTATCCTTAAAGTAACAGGAAAATATCCGTTTCGGGATACATAGATAGGGTAGGCTGACTTTTGTCATTGGACGACAGCAAAAGTATTTTGATAGAAATTAAAGTCACTTTTTAAGGCGAATAATTCCTAACAGTCAATAGTTTTCACTCTGCAATTGCAGCTGTGACCTATGATTGTGTGTATAAATAAGATAATTTGAGACTCATGGGCATGGTCATCAACTAAAGGCGTTTTCGAATGAAGAAAAGAATTGCCCTTTCTATGAAAAGAGCAAATCCAGAAGTGCTCTTTTTGTGTTTTCTATTTTTCATTGAAAAAAAAGGTGCATTTCCAAGTCGATTCTTAACACGACAGAAGTGTCTGATATATTTTTAAAGAATTGCTCTGAAATCACCAACACACACAAGGAAAATGTCAGATTGAAGTGCTGTTGTGTTATTAGAAACAAATTTTTCGCTTGAAATATATTCAGCCTTGCTGTGAGTTTCGCCCGGAAAACATTTCACTATTCACTTGGTGAAATGCTGTCCGCCCGGAATTTTAAAAGCTATTGCGAGTTTTGCCCGACATTTTGAACACACGAGTAATATGTGTTTTGACAGCTTGGAATAAAGAAGTCTTGTTTCTTGTTTTTTTTTTAAAGAAGTAGAATTATAAAAATGCATAGCATAACACTGCGGCTGTTAATACAAGAGGAAGAGGAAGAAAATACTCTGGAACGAGTTACTCTAAGCCACTTGAGATAAATCCAATTAATTTTAGTGCCGAAAAAGTAGATTAAGCGCTTGGGCGTTTTTTAGTGCTTTAAAAAAATATGTTAGTGCTTTTTTAACGCTGCCGCTGCACACAGCCTTTTTTCTCTTTCTTTGAATGCAGCCATCATTTTATGCAGGTTCATTTCTCTTGAAATGTAATGCGTTCTTCTGGTTGCCTTTTCGCTAATTTTTATTGATCTCGCTAGTCGCTATCAATAAAAATAATCGTGATAGTGAAAAGCTAGAAAGGGAAAAAATGGAATGGAGAATCCTAGCAGATATATGATGTGGCAATCAAAAACTACAAAAGATTTATGGCTAATAACACAGGGGCAATTTAAAAAACAAATTAAATGTATGTATACCAGTACATCTATTATAAGTTTTATTAGGTTTTATTGAAGTATTTATTTTACTGTGAAATTGCTATATGACCGAATATGAATAAACTTCTGTTGTTGTTTTTTTTTTTTGTACTTTTGTTTTGTTATCTACTTTGGAGCTGTTTGAAAAAACAATCAGTTTCGGTGCCCATCAAAATTAACGCTGACAATTTAAAAAACGGTGCTGGAAGAACGCCAGAATGACTTGGCAACGCTGCGTGTAAAGCAGAAAAAAAAGTAAAATTCTAAATGGCGGGAGGTGTAATAAACTAGGTACTGACACTCAGTAGTGTTCCTACATCGTGGTAACTCTGCCTTTTTGTGAGAATTTCGATTTCCGAAAAAAAAATATCCGTGCGTACAAAAAAAAAAAAATACCAAAATTGTGGAATATCAATAATTTCACCATGAATATCAACGCACAGACTTGTCGTCTCTAAAAACGTAAAATAACAGACTGTAAGTTTGAAATATGTCAAATGTGTTGGTTTTAGTAGTAATAGGTTTGAATCTCGCTCCGAAAACGAGATTCGCAAAATTTCTCTGACTCTGAAAAAAAGTTTTTTGCGGCCAATGGAACATGAAATCTGACAGCCAAGTTTCCAGATTTCGAGAGCAGAAAAACTGCTCGGAGTCCGAAAAAGTGCTTTGTCTGTCCCAATAGAAAACGCACTGATGTCCATAAAAAGGGGATTTGCATTTAGCAAACATTTCTAGTACCAAAAAATAGTCATTATAATGTTAACAAACTGCGTTTTTATACTGAAGGTTAATTTAATGTGATTTTCTCTCCGTAGAATACAAATTTTACTTTTAAAAGTAAGACTTTTTCATAAAAAAATTGAGGCGATTGGAGTTTGAAAAATGACCACGCTGCGTAGAAAAATAAAGAGAGAGTGCTTAGACCACTGACTGAGATTATTTGTATTTGGTGAGTTTCTATCAGCTGATGGATGCGTTCTGAGAGTTTTATTAATTCGTTGTTTTTTTTTTCCGACCACGAAAACATGTATTCTACAAAATGGATAAAAGCTAATGTAATCAACATAAATTACTAAAGGAATAAACTGTGAAAAATTTGTTCGTGGAAATAAAATAAGATATATGTCTGTATGTGTGCTTGTTCCTACAATTATTGTGTCTATTTTCGTTTGTTGTTTTTGCCGAAATATAATTTTGCCCGGAATGTCCATAGAACAACGGCAACGAATTTAAAGAGAAGAATCGATCACGAATAATTAAGATTTGAAACATAATTTTCGAGTTAAAAGCTTTTCATGAAAATTCCGTTTAATAAAAGAAAAGAACAAAAAACCTATTAAATTTAATAGCAAAATGAAAATAATTGACATAATTAATGAAATTACATTTGAAAAGAAATCGACCACTTTTAAAAAACAGTCGAAAGAAAAACCGCTGGCGAATATCGCAAAAAACTGTTAATTTACAATTTGAAATGAAAAATACATAAATTCTATGGCGAACATGTGAACAATTTCATGATATAAATATCATAAAAATTATATCTTTGCATCCAAAATTCATTATTTATTCTATGCCTTAAAAAATATATTCCATTTCTTTATACTAGCCCTTCGTTCATTTCGTGTGTTTCTTTTAAGTATTTTCTATAAAAGACTTTTTGATTAATGAATTTGCCGTGTTTAGAACTTACTGACTTTTATTGCATGTTGTCTAGCTATATTATAATTAGTTTTCCAAAGAAATAAGAAAATCGAACAACTATTTCTATAAAAATGTAGCGAATTATTTCAACCTGGAACTAAGAAAAAGTATTATTTACAACACAGCCCCTCACTCGATATTGAAATGAGAATCCACCTCAGGCTACCTGACATCGGGTATAAACCGGAAGTGTAGGCTTGTTTTTTTCAAGTATTCGTGTGCCCCTTTAATTAACATGGCAGAAATCCATGAATTCAAAATCGGCCAAACTCAGCTTGTAGGCAATCCCTCTTTTTTTTGGCTAAAGCTGTCAGTCTATTTAATACTTAGGTTATGCCCATGGCTGTAAAGCTCAGGCCTTTTTATGGTTAAAGTGCGATTTTTTGAGTGGCGAAAGTATTTCGACAAATTCATTTTTCAATGTTTGTTTGGCGAAAAATACCGTTATCGTTCGAGTTTAAATTAAATATGATAGATTTATTTTATACAGGTCTATTTTGACTAAAATATTGGAAAAATAACAGAGTTAAATATGAAAGATCGAGTAGCTTTTGTCGCAAAAGACGATTGTGGTCTACCTGTTAAAAAATAAGTCAAGTATTTGAGAATAGGCTGTTTGACATCGCCTGACAGAAAACAAAATCTCAGTGGGAGAGCCGACTAATGCTATTTGACATGATGACACCCTGTGAAACACATTTCTGCTCAGTGAATTTTTGAATGTGATAGATGCCACGTCCATAAGTGTCTTATGTTCGATATGACTAATACTAAAGTAATTTTATTACATAAGGCTTTTGACAGATAAGACGAATTTTACTTGTTTCTAAATGACATCAAACAGTTTATTAGATCGAGTTGTCAAAACGCCATATAAATCCAATTCGTGTGTCAAACATTTCAAACATTTTGCGTCGTCAAATAGAGTGCGCTTTAATACCGCGCTTATAGATTCTTTGGTTTGTCAAATTTTACAAAATCTTAAATTTCAACAATAAAACAAATACTAAAATATAACATGTTCCGTTATTGATAAAATTTGTTGTAATGTCTCCCATATCTGACACTTCAAAACCGTATTTACGAATTGACACGTCAATTCGTTTATAATTTCCATTCAAAACATTGTCCATCATTTCTTAAAGATCTGCAGCCAAAATGAACGAACACACAAGAAGAACCCGGAACATTGTTTGACAAATCTATCAATCGCACTTTACGAATCATAATGTAAGCATTATACACACTTACTCCTATTCCCCCCAAACGTCATGTCAGAATGTATCGCATCGACAGAACCGATTTGTAAACATCATGTCACTGGAATATGTCAAGTTTCGATTTGCGAAATGTTTTCATCGCGCTGTCAGCTGATACACACAAAGTGTCAAATTTAAGTCTATATTTAAACGACATTCACAAACATCTCTGTTGAATATTTATATAATGACATTTCAAATTGAGATGAAGTTCATTCAAAGAAATAAAAAATAAAAAACAAATCACGACGCTCTCAGTCACGGTGTCACAAACAAATATAATATTTGCCCATGTAACTGTCTCACGCGCATCTGATAAAAACCACTAAATGTGTGATTAAAAGATTAATTTGAAATAAAATTACGATAAAATGACTTGAGAAATGACATCAAAATTCAATCTAAATTTAGGCATTTAATTACACGCTAAAAGTCAATATTTTCTGCCACAGAATCAGTCGGTTTGGTATAGGTGCGAGCTGCTAAACCAACAAGACCAAAGACGAACACAATGCATCTTGACATATACACTATACAGGTGAGCAATTCGGTTCACAAAAGTTCGAACATTCACCGATTCGACCTTTTCGTTGGCTTCATACACATACATTTTTTTTTTCTCGCCCATACGTATTTTGTATTTGTTTTCCTTTTCTTTCACATCGCATTTTCATTATTAAGTCAATAACCAGTGTGACCACATTTCACCCGGCTCGCAGTATAGCGATAGCCCCGTGCTGTGTGATCTAAATTTACACTAAAGTCTGTTCGTCTGTCTGTTACTGTTAGTCTATCACTAATGTCAGATGATGCATGACAGAGAGAGGTGTAACGTCTGAGCAAAAAAAAAAAAAAAACAATCTGAACAAATTTGTTTGCAAATTTTTGGTTAGAACTGGTAATTGAACACCTCTGCGACTTTATTTATTTTAGTTATTTTCTTTGAGGTTGCTTCGTCGTGTCTGGAAGGTTTTTTAATAATTCACTTTTGTTCATCTCTTTTGCTCTGTATAATGAAATACGGCGAGATATACGCGCTGATGCTGATTCTGAGTGTGTTCAGAGCCAGTGAAACATTGCCCGTCCGTAGGTTGTCATTCGAATTTGCATTTTCGAATTATCCAAGCGTCGAAGATGAAATATTAAATTTCTATTCCATTCCACCGTGTCGTTCGGGGCTGTAGCTGCAAGAGTCTGTGGATTGCATTCCAGAATTGGTAATGCCAACTAACGAACTTAATTCCATTCGATTCAGAGCCACCCCCTACTCATGTATCACGTGAAAAATAATCCGCATCACACATGTTTTATGTATAGCATGAAGGAGGCTGCCTTTTTTTATTGTTTGTAGTTGCCTTAGTTCTTATAGGTACATCTCCAGAGCTGTTCTTTTCTACTGGGTACTGCCATTTTGCTTTAATGACAATTCAATCTTGACAGCGCGTATTCACACATGAAATTAATCAGGCAGCTAGCTTTATAATTTAATTTCGATCTCGAAACTCGAAGAAAGCCAATCATCTCTCACGGAGGTGTGGGGCTAGGGCTGATCTCATATTGTGTGCACATCGTGCTCAGTGTATCCTCGGACATATAATGAGATTAGTATACATTGATTACATTCACTTGGGGGCTTGGGATGCGATGTGGCGGAAAATTAAGTGAACAAATAAATCAGATGATGCGATGGAGGAAGGAGAATGGATTATTTATATTATTCATTATGATTACACACAAATTTGGGCACTTGGAAAGAAAATGCCACTGAGAAAAGAAACAACCACAATCATGGGCATGTGTAAGCAAAATAACAAGCTGGCTGACAGTATATGGTCAGTAATGGTTTAGATTTTGTACATTCGTCCGCCGTCCGCCCTTTCTTGTCATGCCCACTTTTGGCATTTGAATAACAAATGGAAATCCGATATGAACGTGTAAACGAATACACATTAGCGCGGGCATAATGTCTTTTTAAATGTTTTCCTAAGAAATCTGGAAATGTAATGCACCTGTGGCGAATGCAAGGGGAGATTGCTGTTCAATGTCGTGTGGTGGAATGCAACAATTATTAGATTTGGTTGTTTGTGTAGTGAGTAGCATTTTTTATATTACTTGAGTTTGCACTTGTAAAAAATCAGCAACGTTTGCCATAGTGCAAGGGCTTTTATTTTTTCATCCATATGGAGGAAACTGAATTCCTACCTGATTCGGTCAAGCGATTTAATA
This sequence comes from Cheilosia urbana, assembly GCA_946477585.1. Classification (NCBI taxonomy): domain Eukaryota; kingdom Metazoa; phylum Arthropoda; class Insecta; order Diptera; family Syrphidae; genus Cheilosia; species Cheilosia urbana. Next base: position 6,359,921 of record OX297854.1, on the reverse strand, counting down.
AGAGGTCTCCTCAGGGCTGTAGCTAGAGTAGAATTTGAGGTAGGGCAACATTGGTTACAGGTAGGGCGAAAGTAAAAAATGTATCATAATTGATCTGCCCTCGAAGCACGGACTCCTAAATTGACCTCAAGGTCAGTGATATACATTCAATAGCTATTCGTAGACAAATAATTTCTGTGACAGAGCATGAGCATGGATCTAAGAACTATTAAATCATCAATGATGAAGAACAAGCGAACAATATGGTTGGACTTTGGATGTAAATAGATATCCACTTTTGAGTGAGAGTGAGGTAATAATTAATTGTTAGGTGGGGTGATACGAGTAAAGATACGACCAAAGATACCATTAAAATCATATTGTTTCTGCAAACTTATTATAATAATTAACATACTAATAAAAAATATTTAAAACAGCTGAATCGTAGATTCGCCATGTTATTAAAAATGCGAAGAACTTCGTTCAGATCAACTGATTTTGTTTTTTCAAAGGCCAGAAATACCATACCAGCCATTCTCTCGTGACCCATTGACAGCCTTTGAGGCCTATTGATTGCAGCTAAAATTGAAAACGTAGATTCGCACACTGCAGTTCTACATCCTATGGTCGCCACAGATGCAAAAAGTTAATTTGAACGCCTCTCGTTGCCTGTTTCCATGGAACTAGGAGTAGCGATTTTCTTTTATGCTTCCACCTGTTTTGCGCAGTGAGGTTCTTCGTGGTCATTTCGCTCTTCAACTTTTCGTTTTTTTTTTAATTATAATAATTTATCTTAGTTTTTGGTATTTTTAAGGTAGGGCATTATTGTTTCAAGGTAGGGCATTGCCCCACAATGCCCCCCCCTAGCTACGGCCCTGGGTCTCCTGCTACTTGAAACTTTCAAACGACTTTTCGATGATCGCTGTAAATAGTAGTGAGGCACCGGTATGCACAACTCAAAACGATGTTATGGGAAAATAGAAGCGAGTTTTCACTATAGTAAAACCCAGATAAGTACCTTTTTTTCAGAACCCAAATTCTTTTTCATATAAAACTCATCTTAAAAGTGCCTTTCGCTTAACTACCCTTCGCGCTTAATTGCCTTTTATTTTATATACTTTTATTGAAATTAGCCAAAAAAAAAGTATTTTAAGTACACATTTTTGAAATCAGCTATGTTATGTTATGTTATGTTAAAGTGGCTCTCGATGAGATGGTGTTTAGGGGTTCCTTATCTGGTTACTCATGTGAACCATTTGCTTCCGTTGATAAAGCTAAGAATGTTAGCAGCGCTGGTGTCGCATAGATCACTAAGATCATTGAGGAAGTAGTTTCCTAAGTACGCCATCCTTAGATTGGATAGAGCTGGGCAGCTGCAGAGAAGGTGAGTGACGGACTCATCCTCTTCCTCATCCCTGCAGCTTCTGCAAAAGTCATTGTATGGCAATCCAAGTCTTTGCGCGTGTCTGCCCAGAATACAATGACCGGTAATGACATTAGCAACCAGCGAGATGCTAGTTCTGTTTAGTCGTAGAAGCTCCTTGGATCTTTTAGTATCCAGGGTCGGCCAGGTGAGCTTGGCAACGTCGCAATATCCCAGATGTTTCCATCTATGGTTTGCAATTCTTGTTGCGTCCGCGTTAATGATTTGTTTAGCGTGCGAAAGCGGTGCCTGTACGTTGTACAGACTAACGCTATCAACACCGGAGGAGCCTAATCTTGCAAGTTCGTCAGCTGCACAGTTCCCTGGGATATCACAGTGTCCCGGAACCCAGCAAAGGGTAAGATTGTACTGTCCAGCTATCTCGTTAAGAGATACGCGGCAACCTTCCACCGCCTTAGATCTTATTTCGCTGGAGACTAAGGATCTGATTGCAGCCTGACTGTCAATATAAATAACAATATCCCTGTGTGATATACTATTAATCGACAGCCACGCCACGGCTTGACGAATAGCTGTGATTTCGGCTTGGAAGACACTACAGTGTTTCGGAAGGGAGAAGGAGAGGCGCAAGCTCAGTTCTTCAGGAAAGCTCCATCGAAATCAGAAGTTCGTTGAGAACTAGATTCCATAGTAGTGGAGATAGCACTCCTCCTTGGGGGGTACCTCGGTGCACAAGTTTTTCGACAGCGCTGCTGCCGAACGTAGCTGTCACCCTTCTGCAGGTGAGAATATGGCCGATTAAGCAGCATATTTGTTCGCCAATGTTTAGCTTTTTTAAGGCTTGGATAATCGAACGGGTCTCTATGTTGTTAAAGGCCCCCTCTATGTCCAGGAAGATAGCCATAGTATATTCCTTGAAAGAGAGGGACCTTTCAATCGAGCCGACGATTGAATGAAGTGCGGTCTCGGTGGACTTGCCCTTTTGATATGCATGTTGAGAGCTAGAGATTAGCGCTTGGTCAACAGTGCTTTTGATGTGAAGATCGATGATCCTCTCAAGCGTTTTTAACAGAAAGGAGGACAGACTTATTGGTCTAAAGTCCCTTGGAAGTGTGTGTGAGGCCTTGCCTGCTTTGGGAATGAAAACAACTTTAACCATCGTCCAGGATGAAGGAATTCTGCCCAGATGAGGTGAGCACGTTGTTGAGCAAATCTAGTTCAGTCTGATCGCTAGGTGGCGAGGATGTGTGGCTTGCTAGATTCGCAGAAAGGATCGAGTTGTGTTTGACCCAGTTAGTATTACGCCGGTTGCGGTAAAAACATTTTTTGGGAGTGTAGCTACAGTCTAGAGTGAAGTATATGTATCGATGGTCCGAAATTATTTAATTATTGAAATCAGCTAAAAAAAAATAAAAAAAAATTTATTTTCCTTTAGCGCTTCCTTGTGTTTCATGCTTTAAAAATAAAAAATAAAAAAAGTAACAATTTTAATCTATTACAATGGTGGAGACTAACTGGGAATCTGTCACTGTCAAAATTTAAACTGTAATGTCGTTTTCCATTGGGCAAAAAGAAGCGTCCGGAAGAGTACGGAATCGAAACAATCACTTCTGAAACCGTTCCGTTGGCACACATAATACTCTTCTGGTGATTCTGAGAAGAGAATTTCGCTTCTCGCTTTGAAGTCAGAATCCACTCAAGAAGTGTAATTTGTGTTTTATTTTATACAAGTCAGATGACAGCTGCCATAGATTATTTTTTGGCATTTCACCAATACTTTTGTGGATTCAACAGAAGCAGTTTTCTTGTTCCATTGGATTACAGAATGAGCGAAACCAATGAAAAACGACATCAGTGTTTTTTTATTTCTTTTATAAATTTAGAGATAAGTGAATATGTGCACTTAAGCCGATTTTTTTTATAACTGCCTAACCCGCATAAGTGCCTATCAAAACGGGGCATTTCAGGTGAGGAACTTATCCGTGTTTAACTGTACAATGTCTTCAATACTACGACGAGTAGCTCTGTCAAAAAATACTTTCTAGTGCAAGACGGGTGTAGGAACAATCGACATGCTATAAACATACAGCGGTTACAGATTATATCTTTTTATATAATAATCCACTGTTTGAGGAAAAAAATTGTAATTGTCAAAAAAACGAGTAACGAGTGAAGTTCCTCACAGTCGATATGTTCCCTAGCGCCTAGAGTTAAGGTGCCTGTCCATTTGAGAGTACCTACTTACGCTAGTAAACCTCTCGAGAGTTACTCTCGGTAAAAAGTTAACTCTAAGCGAACTACTTTTTAGGCTATGTCCACTTGCGAGTTTGCTCCCGAGAGCTGCTTGAGAGCTGCTTGAGAGCTGTTTTACTCTCAAATGGACAGGCACCTTTACACTCGAGAAACGGACCCGTCAATTGGCCGCCGAGATCGTTTGATTTAACGCCTCCAGACTTTTTCATATGGGGCTACATTAAATCATTGGTCATGGTCTAAGCTAACAAGCTAGCGACGTAGAGGAGCTCAGAGTCAATATTGAACGAGAAATATCTTCTGTATGGGTCGAAATATGCGGCCAAGTCATCGAAAATTGGGTTCAATGTATCGACCGCTGCATACGTTCCTGTAGTGGACATATGAACAAAGTCGAACTCCATTCATAAATGTTTTGATAGTAATTCAATTCAAAAAAATATTTTTGAGATATCTCAAGTAGTTTGCATTTTATTTAAAAAAGAATTTGTCAAGTATTTAATGACAGACCCTTTAGTTGTATTTTTCTTTATTTCTATTGTTGTTGGTGGACAGAAGCTTAGGAAACGCATAAAGATAGGTTATAAACGTTCTATGCCTATTTTATTATATTTTAACTTTTGGAATTGCTTCCAGCGTTGCAACAAGCCACTCCCATATATTTGGAGGTTGACAACCTGTAAAAATTTACAATAATTATGCACACGTCATAATCCGAAATTTATTTGGTTCTTAAGCATTAACTGTGCAGATGTAGGGGCCGAAGTAACACGCAAGAACAGCGAGAAATATAACATTTTATCGATTTCTGCGCGAGCGAATTAAAACGTCTATTCCAATTCCCGCTTTTAACACAAATTATTTGCATTTTCTATAACGACTATCCAAGATGGCTATCTCGTTTGCATATGTATTCAGCTCATATAAAGGAATACCCGTAATAGTTGATAACGTCAAAAGTACATCTAATTTAAATAATCTTTCACTGAGGCGATAACTCAAGCCCAATGCCATTTCTTGGGACTTAATAGATCATGAACTTGATCTCATTCGAATTCAGAGTGTAAGACCCCAGATACATTTTCTTTTTCTCTTAAATCCAAGGCCTGTTCAACATGCATCTGAAATATAAACAATTAAATTTTGTTGTTCTTTTTATATAGCCGCAGATTACTGTTACATTCACCTATTATTTGAATGTGATTATTCACAATGTGTAGTTTGTTTCACAGGCTTTGTGATGAGTCATGATTTCCCCCATAAATAGAGCAGTATTTTAATCTACAAAAGAAATTCTAATCCACAAGCAAGACACAGTAGTAGGTACGAGTATCATCTAGTTTAAGACAAAAACCTTATAAAGAAAAAAAAAAAACATACGAAACTTCTTATCTACGCGTTCGTTGTTTTGCAAGTGTTGACTTAGCGATAATATTTGTGAATATTTGAAATCATTTTCTAAAGATCTAACACGAGTGGAAGTGGTTGTATTCATATTTACGGGTATAGGAAAAGTGACACCTTTAGCAAGTGGTCGTGAAGATGTGTTGACGCAGTCATAGATAATTTAAAAAGTGTAAATAATCATTTCGCTGAGGGTTTTACGAATAGGTATTGACAATTTGAGTGTATGTGCATGATTCTTGCGAATATACCTACATGGAAAAGAAGAAACCGCAAAGTAGACGTCAATGGGCTATTATCGTCTGCCGATACTAGGAGCTATTCCACTAATTATAGCCACTTGTTATCAAAAATGTGGATATCACAGTTGGCAGTGGCTACATATCAATAGCCGTAGTGCAATTAGTGTCACTTGTTGACTTCTGAAGGAACCCAGCTTGGGTTCGCCAATTTGGGTGGAAATTGACTTATCTCTTTTGCTGGCAATCAATTTTAAGATCTACAGACCAACTTTCCAAACTTTGAGAGGACGATAGGTTTTAGACTTAAAATAATCTATTCCAATCGGTGGCACTGTCACATCTACTGACATATTCCCGTACTCACATTTTAGTTCTGTTCCTTTACTTTTGCAGTAAGAATGGAAAAGACTGTCAAAATAGCAGTGGTGGGGATAAATTTTCTCACAGAGAGAGACGCTTACGAAAAAGTTAGGGAACGTTTTTGTAGTAATTTATGAAAAACGACTGATACATAATTCAAATATTCAAAAAATGGTACGAAAAGTCCTTAAAATGTCCGACTAACTCGAGGAGGTTGTTAATTTACTAAGAAAATTAGTTTTATCATTTATTTTCAACTTTATTTTGATGAATCCGAGTATGTGGAAGAGTTTGTACTGATTAAACTATACAAGCATTCGAAAAGAGGAAAAAGCGACACTGCATGAAGAATTACATGGAGGAGATTGTTCCTTGCTCCAGCGAGGAAGAATTTCGTCGCCACTTTCGAAAGAATCTCGAGGAGAACATTAACTTTTATTTTGACGCCTGTTGATACCATTTTAATACGCAAGAAATTAAAAATAACCCAGACATGTGCCAAATGGGACAACAAATTTCAAATCACCTGTTATTTGTAAGGTGACTGACAGCTTTTCCATTTCTTACGTCAAAAAATTTGTTGAGTAAAAAAGATTCTCAGTGGATTTTCGAGTTAAGAAACGGCACTGAGTAAAAATTCGTAAGAATTCGTAAGAATTAGTAAAAATTCGTAAAATATAAAAGTAAAGGAGACCTCATCAACAGATGACAGAAATTTTGATTGTCAGAATTATAATAGGGAAAACACATCGGGGTCTAGTCACAAAGGGCCTTACCAATAAACATTTTTAGTTTCGATTCTAACAGCCCTATAGCGAAGATCAACTATCAATCGGTTGACGATTGACAAAATTATCAATTAAAATTGATGTTGGTATTGCGAAAAACAATTGATAAAAATATAACCTATTGTGAACATAAGGCCAAAAATAAGGTTATTGTGAATGAAAGCTCAACTTTGACAGTTCTAAAATATTTTTCATTTGAAGAGTGATTGTTACGATTTTTGCAAACAATTTAATTAAACAATAATTTATTGAAAACCATGTCATCGGTGGAATTATTTTTTGATGATGACCAAGACGAGACAGAGTACGCGGAATTGGCTGCTATACGGAGAAGTTTCCGAGCCGCATCTAAGCCTTTGGAAGTGGAAAACCGAAGGTAGCTAATTTCATTTCCAAGGAATGCTTTTGAGGTGCATTCGTTGATTTTTTGGAAGATATTGGACCCAAACTTAAACCGATTAATTGCAGCTCTGCTTGGTCTTGCGCAGTCAATAGCAACAGTGTCCTTTATTCTAAGTGAACTGCTAAACGCGTTATGGAAAATTACATGTGCCCAAAATGGATAAAATTCATTACACATAGGAAGAAATATCTATATATATATCTAGCCCTTAAAAAATAACAACAATAACAATTAAAAACGTTGATGTTTAATATTTTCTTTTAAGAGTCGTCCTTATCAACACCGAAATTGCGATTGATAGAAAAATTGACAACTGCCAATAAAATTGTTCAAGATTGGCATTCACAATACCGATTTGTCAACCGAAAATTGCTGCACGTTCAAAGTCGATCAACACTTAATTGGTAATTGATCTTCGCAATACCATTTAAAGAAATTTATTGATAAGTATCAACTATGAATTGATAGTTGATCTTCGCAATAGGGCTGTAAATTTTAGTAGTTCACTGTGGTCTTAGGTTCTTTCGTGTACTTTCAGCATAGAAAAATCAAATATGTCAAGTTTCAATAATCGACAGATAAATCTCTCAATTTTAAGAATAGTATCTGAATGTTTTTTTTATTTTTTTTTTTTAATTTAAGAAATGTCATCTTGACATTATCGTAAAATAAACAAACAAACGTTCTTTTTAAATGCGGCATCTACAAAGTTAAGTTTTTTTAAGCTAAAAACCTATTAAACTAACCATTTTAAATGCGCTAATATGTTTTAGGAGAACAATTACATATTCTTTGACTTACTGAAAAATGAAAACTGACTAAACTAAATATGTCACCTCAAAAGTTTGACAAAACTGTTTACTTGCCAAACTTTTGAGGTGACATTTAGTTTTCAGTTTTCATTTTTCAGTAAGTCGAAATTCGGTGAGTAGGAAAAAATGAGGGGAAATGGTTTCTCTCTCCTTTTTTTCAATTTTCTCATAACGTGGTCGCATTCGCACCATTTCTTAGCCAATTTTTAATAATTTTTCGTTTGCAAAAAAGTACACCAACGAACCTTATATTTTCCATACAAATTTCGCAATTGTGAGTTCCCGTAAATTTAAAGTCGAGACTAAAACTTCTTTTATAGTTCACTTAAATTAGCGTAAGCTCACAAGTTTGCCTATTTTACGTTATTGTGTTAAATAACTTCTTAACTGGTTGTTGTAATCAGAGACAATACTGAGACCCCCATCTTCGGCCGATTTTCCGTAACTTGCCTACGCTATATTTTTATGGGGTGGTACATGCTAAGTGCGTTAGTATTGTTACATAGAAATTCGTATTGACAAATGTCGCGTAACTTCAAGAATTCCGGCTCACCAACACACTCGCACCAGTCGTGTACCACTTATACATATTGATTAATTTTTCTTCAGTTATTTAAGAAAAATTTACTCATGAAATCGAAGTTAATGATATTCAAAAGCGGAAAATACACAACCATGTTTGTCCTAATATATTTCTAGTATATAAAACATCTCATTTAGATAGTTTTATTAACCAAACAAATTGTATTAATAGCCTTTTAGAAAAATATGATAAATAACCAATAGCATTCAGTTATGTTAAAATCTCGTATTCCCGAACTATATCACATTCCCCCACGGTTGGCAGCGATTGGCAGCATTGATTTTATATTTCTTGTATGTTTTTGCATGTCACACGGATTCTAAATTGACAGAACACCGATAGGTAAACAAAATGGCGAATTTGAAAAAAAAATTGAGTTGGGGGAATGCGAATTTTTTGAGCTCGATAAGTTACATCAGTCTGTCTGTCATACAACCCGCAGCGATGGTTTCTCACAGCTAATTCCGTTGCAACTGTCAGTTAAATTTGCATAAAAGAAATCATGCGCATTTATCTTGATCATATATATTTATCTTGATATTTAAAGTTGGCGATTTAAAGACAACAATTTTTTAATAAATCATGGTCGTATTCAGGGAAGGAATACTTGGGCTTTAATTATATATACGATCAGTTGTCATTCGTCCGAAACGCTGTACTGTTGTATCCATAACAGAAATATATACATTTTTAATTAGTCAAAGACGTACGGTTAATCAGTTGGAGAGCAATGCTAAGCAATTAACAAAGCTTGGATCTGAATTTATCATTCAAGCCGCGATCAACACTAATTAAAAACAGTCGGCAAGATGATACAAGTTCTCGATTTTTTGTTTTCAGTTTGTGCATGCAGCTTTTAGTATGACTCAACTATTTGTTTCACTACTCAAGTAAAGCCATTCTTGATAGATATTCATTTTTCTTTGAGAACTTATTTTTCGCAGTACCGATAACAATTAGAACAATTAAGGCAAGCCTGTCTTAAACTGCGATTGCAGCAGCAGACAAAGTTATTAAATTCAGTAATCTTAGAACTGGTTTTAGGCAAAATCGCATACACGGACAGGGCTTCCATAATATGTTACCACAGGGCGTTTCTAAAAAAAAAAAAAAAAAAACAAGTTTCAAGTTAGAGATGTGTATCAACAAAATTACAGTGCAAAGTGTGTTCAAGTTCATGTGATGGTGGTTTTTTGAAATGCGTAGTTTTCAGTTGAAATTGTATCCTGGAATTTATGTCGTTTTCTATAAAGTAGCGCCCGGCTCCGGGAGAATCCGGAATCGAAAAAATCACTTCATTGGCACAAAAAATACACGTCTGGTGATTCTGAGACGAGATTTTCGCTTCTCGATTTGAAGTCAGAATCCAATCACACAAATGTAATTTATGTATTTTATACAAGTCAGTCAGAAGCAGTTTTTTTTTTGTTCCACTAGATTGCCGAATGAGTGGATCCCCGTGTGAAACCTAAAGCGACATTAATTTATGATCAGCCAAAAGTACTAACTCAATTTTAAAAATGTAAGAGTGTCCTCAATTATTTTAATTCCAAAATGTGCACCCGGTGTGAGTGCCTTGTAGTAGTAGTAGTCATCTGATTGAGTTCGGGAGTTCTGTTTAGCCTTCAAAATATGCAGCAAACAGATTATGAGAGATCAATTATTAATATATGGGGTTGTTTTCTCATCTCGCCGACTGACTTTAATTGAGCAGAACTGTGCAAGCGTAGCGCGGAACAAAGTCATATTATTTGAAACGTCATTGCAATGACTAATCGGAGGTAATACTTGTTTACGTTTTCATTTTATATACTATTATGCACTGATGATGATCTTCTACTTAAATCAGATGAAAATAAAGGAGGACATTCTAATGCAGTAATTTAAAATGATAAAAATGATGTGTGGAAGTGAGTGGTATTTTCCGAATGCATACGGCAACTTCTGCTGATGTATCAATTTTTGTTTTATTTTAGGTATGAATCTCCAATTATGAAGTGATAGTTGACGTTTGCATAGAGTAAACTCCAAGTTCCCCCTATGCCAGAATATGAGTGCATCTCAAGTGGCACTTCTATAGTTTTCTACTCCATACAACAAGCATTGCCTACTTCCGGCCACTCACTTTAATAGCAACAGAAACACTTGCTCTTCTGGTTGTTGGGGAGATTTCTTAATGGGCGCCAGAATATTGTTTACTTACTTTTTTTATTATTGCGCACCTGGGTATATCCAACGGCTGCTCTGCTTAACGAATTGTTCACGTATTCTGTATGTACACATTCAATTGTTTTTTATTAACAGAAGCAATTACTTTGACCGGCAGACCACGAGTCATAGTACTAGAGCCTAGCGATAAGATGCCCGCTAGATTCGGAAAAATGGGAAACTAATCGAGCCATCAAAGCAAATCTATCATCGGTAAACAATTGTGGTAAAGCAAACAGTGGTTGTGGATAGATTTTATCGAGAAAATTTTAAATTGCACCGCATAACATAAATTCTACGTAGGTAGGTTTATTTGTGCTGGTGAAAGGAATTTTGTATAAACAAAACCAAATGTAATTTCCTATTTTTTTTTTTTTTTTTCACTATACAATATATCGCAACACGTGCTCGACGTTAACCGATCAATCTGAACACAAAAATCTGCAAAAGCAGCTATGCTTGATGAAGGAAAGTTGTAACGGGACGTTATGAAACAGCAGAAGTTAGTAAAAACAATTAGAACGGAAAAGTACTGGCTTTGGCTCCGTGTTGCATTAGCTGTCGAAATAGAATGAGATTTAGCAAATCCCATCTGGACTCAGTTCCATTTATTTTTCAATGCGTCAGAGTCTCTCAGCATAGCGAAAAAGTTTGTTCAATTTAATGTCGTTTTCGATTTGGCAAAAAGATCAAATTTTTTTAAGAAAAAAACAATTTTTTTTGATTGAGATTTCTATTTATGTTTGATTTGGCAAAAAAAAGCAATGTTTTTATTTTGTTCTGAGCCACTTTTGAGACATATCGATTTTTTTTTTCTCCGATTTACACATATTTTCACTAACACAAATGTTTATGACATACAGCTGGTGGCTACGAATTGTTTATCGTTGGAAGGATTGATTTTTTTTCACCCAACTGCGACTGGACACAGGGAAGGTTATGTGTTTCGCGGGTATCCTATGTACGTTCCTACGTGACGCCCTGTAGCCTAAACGGCTTGACCGATTTTAAAGAGTGAGGTGTCACTAGATTCGTATTCTTCCCCGGAGTGTTATAGGCTAAAAAGATAAAAATAAAAAATTTAATTTAAAAAAAAATCAAAAAACCCGACTGACTTTAAAAGTCTTAAAGACTTTAAAGAGCTAAAAAGATATAAGCAAGAGACATTCAAGTATTCCTAACTATTTTGCCGTCGGAGGGTACTCATATTTTTTCTAAGGCTGTGTAGGTACAGTCTGCGATTGTCAATAATTAGATAGGAGCCTATAATTGAATGTGTCTTGTTCATATCTTTTTAGCTCTTTTTTTACATCCAGCCGGGTTTTTTGATTTTTTAAATTACCTTTTTTTATTTTTATCTTTTTAGCTTTTCAGGTTCGATTTGGCAGCAGAAATGTGTGTGTTTTTATTTATTCGAATACCTTCTTCCCAAATGGCTTTATGTTAATGAAAATGTGAACAGATACTCAAGAGTATGAGAAATTGGAAATCTAGTTAGGTAAGGCGGTCGGAAATTCTGAAGTTCGTCTAAACTTAGTTAGGCCTCTCAAACTAGAAGTCCGAACTTTGCTAATTACCTTATTTCAAAAAACAAGCTGAATTTATATGAATCGTTCACTGCTGAACAAAAAACCTGGGACAGAGCCGCTCAACATTATCCATTATATTATGTCTCACAGATGGCTGAGTTGGTGTATCTTAGTTTTGGCCTAGATCGATCAGACATAAGAACAGTTTTTTCAGTTGATTATCTATGGACCGGTGAGGTAGCCGACAAATAACCTAGTTAAGAATTTCGTGTCCGATTACCTACTAAGCTGACAACTCGCATTCGCATATAATATTTGGATGACGTAGTAAGAGTGACCAATCTAGTTTTTTCGTTCAGGGTATAGAAGGGTATAGAAATTATATTTCTCAAGAAGGTTGCCACTTTCAAATTAAAATAAAGCCTATCGTTTTTGCGAACGAGGTAGGTAGCTACGCAAAAGGCCTTTAGAGTTCTTTCCAGGGATGTGTACATTTTATGCATGAAGCAAATCTACTACATTCTAATATTTATTTAGGATAGATATACCTACTTCTTAGTAACCGATTAAATTAAGACATAATTGTTTTTCAAGTTGTTTTAGATCTTTTTATACAGGGCTCTCTTCGCGTAATTTAAACGACGTCGTTTTTAGTTTGCTTCATAAAATATCATCGTCGTATCGTTCAATCGAATCGGTTATCGATATCGATGATATCGGAATATTACATTTTACCACTTTGGCAATTTACATAGATAATAGAGTTTACTTATTGAAACGTAGAGCAGTTGTTTAATGCTTTTTATATGTGCTTTCTAGTTAATATTTGAATCCAGTAGAATTTCTAACAGTTATCTTCTGAGCAGTAGAATGGTGGTAATTAAGGTCTATAATTACATTATTCGAGGCTAGCGAGAAATGCATGGCCTTGGATATTTTGCTATGTATCATCTGATGCAAGTCAAACCATTTGCTGAGCAAATTTAAATCCTGCATCATTAGTGATCTTAAAACGTCCAATGAAATCGTTGCATAGGACAGAGCTAGGTCATCAGCATACGCAATTATCTCTCCGTGGAATTTCATACTAAAGATTGAGTTAATGTAAACAACGAAGAGAATCGGTCCAAGGACAGAGCCCTGAGGTACACCTACATTAGGGCATATCTCTTCTTTACTTAAAACTCCATTTGTCTTCGTACGCTGCACCCCATTAAGTAAAAAGGATGCAAACCAATCCAGTACCTCTAAAACCAGCAGCACTAAGTTTGTCAAGTAGGATCGAGTGATTCACTAAATCGAAAGCCTTGGTCAGATCCAGAAACAAAGCAGCTGTTTTCTGATTTACATCCAAACCATGATGGATTTTACTTAAAAGAGCTGGAATAGCATCTTCGGTACACTTCGCCTTCATGAAACCAAACTGAGACTTACACAGAAAATCAGTTTTTTCTAGGAAAAGCAGCATTTTGTTTACAATAATCTTCTCAAAAATCTTGAAAAAATAGACATAGGTCTGAAATTATGCGGGTCACTTATATCACCTTTTTCTAAAAGTGGGGACTATTATAGCCATTTTGAGACTAGGGAAGATACCACAAAGAAAACTGATGTTTATAATGGGTTGGGTTCGATATCCCGCTTTTTATAATGCCGATTCTTAAAATCCCGCTATTAAAATCCCGCTTTTTATAATCCCGCTTTTTATAATCCCGCTTTTTATTTATTATTTAAATATATAATAATAGAATAAAAAAGCGCATATAACCAACATCTATTTTTTTTTTTTTGATAACAATATTTTGTAAAAAAAACGGGATTAGCGGGAATAGGCGGGATTTTAAAAAGCGGGATTATAATAGATCGGGATTTTGAACAAGCGGGATTTTAGAAGACGGGATTTTAAAAAAACAGTATTTTAGCAGACGGGATTTAAAAACTTTTTTTTCGGGATTTTTGAAAAGCGGGATTTCAAAAAGCGGGATTCCGATACGCTCCCGTTTATAATATGACTAAGAGGATCAAGCATGAAATTAACTAGATTTTTAATAACAGAAGCGCTTATACCATCAAATCCGCAAGAATTGGTTGACTTTAGGTTATTAATCACGGATTGCAGTTCGGCATTATCAACGCGATTGAAGAAAAATGACTCAGCATTTGATTTGTCTAACAAAAAGAAAAATATTTGCCGAGTGTATTGGTATAACTAGGGTATTGGTATAACTATTTTTAAGAAAAAATATTTAAGCCGTTGCTTATTTCTTCGCTTCCAATTAATGTAGTTCCATTAATCTTTATTAGCCTTATGTCTGGATTCTTAAATTTCGTTCCCAGCAAATTATTAACTAATAGCCACTGTTTTCTAGCGTTTAGTCTATTTTCTTCAAGTTTATGTTTATAATAGAAACATTTTTCCAAAGCTATAAGATTGGATAATCTACTACAGCTATTTTTTGATGTGTAAACATCTAAGCGCGCGTTGTTGGAATCTGGTGGAGTAATTCCACACATTTAACTTGCGGGGACGGAAATGCGTCACTGTGTTTTATCATTGCATACATTTTTTGGAATCTGGTGGAGTAATTCCACACATTTAACTCGCGGGGACAGGGAATGCGTCACTGTGTTTTATCATTGCATAAATTTAATCATTGCATACGTTTTTATCCTTGCATACATTTATGAGCTGGGGCATATTAATTTCAGCTTTTTGTTGATGTGAAATAAAATTTCTCCATTTCGTCCTTGCACCGTACTCAGAAGAAATTTCAAGAATTCTGCAGGGAGATTATCATCTTTTACCAATGATCATAAGCGGAGAGTTCAATATTAATTTTGCAACTCCAGAAGCTCAACCATTTATTGATTTTATGCAACACGATATGGTATATGGAACAACCATCGATGCTGTCTTCCAGCGTAACCCAGATGGATTACAGTCTCGAATGTACATATCTTACTTCAGCTACCACAATCCGATTGTATCTATTCTACTGAAACTAGCACAAAACGAATAAATTATTGTTATTTCATAATATGTCAAGAAAACGGTTATTACAATTCCCTCTTTTCTCAATGACGTGTATCAAGCCACACACATACTGCACGCACGGTGTTTACACATACACATATTTCGGGACTGTTGGATACAGTCGCACCAATTTTTTTCATATATTTTAAGATAAGTTGCATTAGAGATCCAAGGCTTTAGTTTTTTGGAAATTTCTTTTGGGTCTTAGATAGACACTGGTTTCTATATACTGTTTCAATTTTTGTAAAAATATATCAAAAGCAGCGGGCAGCTACAATTTAAAACTGAGGTCCAGGTTTCATCAAGAGGATGTTGTTCCATCGTTTTGTGCCTACGCAATAAGATCCCAGTTATTAGGTCTGTTCCCTAACGATAATGCATTCGAACACATTCGCCAAATTTAGTCAAACTTCGTTCCTTTACGCAAAAGTTGGGCAGAAGAGAGCCAAGAAGAGAGAACAAAACATTTCCCCTCCATAAAAAACTTGCAAATAGGAGCCCAAGAAATTTCTTTGGACTAGTTGGTTATTGCTGACAGATGGTTGTCAAATCGTTCGAATTCTAATTTGTAGCTGACTTTTTATTTAGTTTCTATTGCTTGTATCGCATACAAATAGATGTAAGAAACAAAAGAATTGTACTTTTTAATTTCTGCAACAAAAGCAATTCAAATCCTGGTCTTAAATATAAATTTGTGCTTTTTTCTACTGAAATTTGAATATTGCCGCCTAGAAAAAATTCACATTTTTCAAATGTGTGGTTGAACGCGTTCCTTTTCTTTTTGGTTATATTTTTAATTTCAGTGAGCATAATGAGAGAAATGTGACATATTGCCAAAAGTGAACCAGAAAGTAAGGGAACAGACCTATTATGTATATGTTACACATGTTTGCTTGTGAATTGTGATTTAAATGTTAAATCAGTAGTTTTAGAACCACCTAGGTAGTATCTAAATTATAACAAACAAAGGAATATTTTTTGATTGTGTTTCTTTTTTGCCAATCTACAACTTTCTTCTTCAACTGCTTTATTTCTCCGAAACAAAATAATTTTCATATTTTTTGTCGGCCGAACGTCAGCTAGGCCAATGTCAACGGCCGAATGGCCACTCCATTATTAAAATGTGCCTACCCTCGGCTCTCAATTACCTATATCGTTGTATCTTATGTATCTTTTTATGCAGCTTTCGATAATCTTGATCTTATGCGATATTTTCTTAAATTTTCCGTATGACATAAAGTTTTTATTACGCCATGCAGCGAGAAACATTCCATGCGTGAAATAATTACGTCACCTTCGCTATCAGCTGTTCAAAATGACCATTTCGAGTCATTTCAGCCGACTGTCAGTCTCCCGCCCGAGCCGAACTCACATTCGCTTCGCCCTCGGATCTATTAGCAAAGCGAAACGAAAACATTTATAGTAGCAGAAGCAGCAGGTAATAATCGACAACTATCCGGCGCGGCTATCTATACCGCTACCGCTACAGATTAGAGTAGGTACACCGCGAGAAATCGACAAACACCGTCCAAGCTAAAACTTTAAAAAAACCATTCGTCGTATCTGTTGCAGACTTTTTGACTATTTACATAGAACCTGTTCTCCACGAAGAGAAAAAAAAAAAAAAGGAAAAACATAAACAAAAACAAACACTTCTGTAGATTTATTTATCATCGACACACAGTCGCAGATGCAAAAAGCACACTCACACAACATTTATGCTCCAGTGGAGACCGTGTGTACAGAATCTTTCCACGTCCAGTCCAGCCAGACTTCGTTTCGTACCTACACTATTCGCCCCAAGAAAGGCGAGGAGAGGCGATTATCAAGTTTAGTTTGTTATTGTTAGACAGTGTTGTAGTTGGTATTGGTAGGGCAAAAAGCGAAAAATTAAAAAATAAAACGCCGCGTGCGCTTATAATAAATTGAAATTTGTGTGAATGCAATTAAAACCTCAAAACACTATAAATTGCGATACACAACACAATCGAAGCATCTGTTTCGCTTCCTCCTCTCCATTGTTGTTTTTTTTTTTTAGGTAAGTTGTTATATTATTGTTTTTATTTATTTTCTAATTGGGAGGCTTCTCCTTACCGCACTACACTCTATTTATTACAATCTGCATTTTTTGTTAAAGACACAAAACAACAATTTGAAAAAGAAATGTACAACTAAACAACACAGATGCACTTCAGACGAAGAAAATAAAACATTGAATCACACCACTACAAACACGTATTATATGGGAGGTCTAAAGATATTTAGATCATACTCCTATTCATTTTGTGTATTTTTCTTCGAGCTGAAAAATAAAAGAGTTCAACATAAACACGTGTATTGTACGATGAGAAGAGTTTATCTTCACTATGTACTTGTACTTGTACTATCTTCGCATCCACAGAGAACCCGAAACAAAATTTTGGTTTTCTGTTTTCAGTGTTTTTTTTTTTTTGACCGCCTTAAAACTCTGACCAACGCTAGATTTAATTTAGTTATTGCATGATTATACGAACAGTATACTGTATACACAATGAAGGATACTCTCAAGTTTTAACAATTAACTCAAATTCAGTAGAAAAAAAAATGAAGCTAGGCACTATGCCGCAAAGTGCAACCCAAAACACTTACTAGAAGTAAACGACACAAGGTGTAAAACAGTTTTTTAGGCACCACAGAAAAACGCAATCGAACACCGTCACCCTTCGTTCGTTCTACCACAGGCGACACCAAAAATTCAACTGAACTAAACATGTATCTGAGCAATCTTGTTCGGGTGGGAAAAACACGAATTTCAATTTCTTGTCGTTCTCAACATAGCGCAGTTCATTGTTCATCGTTAATGTGATGTCATGTGGTCATGTCAGTTTCAGTTGTTTGTTGTTGGTACTTTGCTCAGCGTTGCCAGACGGTCAAAATATTTCCCCCCAGATTTGGCAATTTAAAAAAAAAAACTCCTAACTTTTTTTCATTATTTTTTTTTTAACTTTTTTTGTATGATTTAAAGCAAGAAATTTCGAAATTTAAACGCCAACATGTAAGTTTGGTTTTCTGAATGCAAAAGTGTGCGCCAAATAATAACAACACAGTGTCAACGCATGTTCCATTTTGAAAAATCTTGTAATGGATTGTTTATTTAATTTTAAATTAAAACATTCGAAATTTGCGTCTCGATTGATTTTTAAATATTTATACATTACCAATTTACTAAAACAAATTCACCCGATGCAATGCCTTTCTTTGCTATAGTACAAATTTACGAAAACCTAAACGCCCCCCACCAGTTGTTGTCAAACTCAAACGCACTTGTGTTGATAAATCTGAGAAAATATCTAGATTCGCAAAAGTTCTCTGAAATCTGAAAAAGATTGTTTTTTTTTTTTTGTTTTTTGTACCAAACGAACATAAAAACTCTGAGAGCAACAAAAAAGTGCTCTGAGAGCGCCCAATCGAATACCACATAAGAGATGTCAGATGCAGTGATGCCAATCCCGACATAACTATGCCTTTTGTAATTCCGATGCTGAAGGCAATGAGGAATAATTTTTAGAAAAATGGCATGACAACATTTTGTGAGATGTTTTTATGATCAACCCATACAAATAAATTTTGTATTTTGTAAATCTGGTACTTTGGCCAAAGTCGCATAACTTATTTTCATTCATAACTGTGCGTCATGTTTATTTTCCAATTCCCAACTTTAATGGCTCAACTAAACAAACATTATATACAAAAAAGTGGGAACGAAATCCTGTCTTAGCTTCTTGGATTACAGAGAGCAAAAAAATTGTAATTATCTATCGATCGACCAGCATTTTGTCAACAATTTTTTATCACTATTGTAAAGGACTATTCACATGAGAGCGAATTGCAAATAGGCGAACTGCGACCAAATCAATTGGACTGTATTTATGAATTGAAAATTGGTATTTGTTCTATCACAAGACCATTGTATTTAATTAATCTAACATCTAGTCTAAAAAAAAACATGAATCTCAATTGATTTTCACAGCTAAATTAACAATTAAAGCAATTTTCCCGCGAATTGAAAATTCTTGCCGCGAACTGTCGCACTTTATTCACAATCCACACAAAACAGTCTCGATCCACAAACCCACGAATGAAAAACTCGTTCGAACTTAACCTTTAAAAATGAAACTGATACGCTGGTATTTGCTACCAAAAAAGTTTTCATGTGAATGAAATGTCAGAAACCACGAATATTCGCGTGTTCGCAGTTCTCAATTCGCTCTCATGTGAATAGTCCTTAAGATATGTTCATTGTACAACCGTTGTAAAAATTCGATTTTTATCTTTGTCACCAAAAAAAACTTAGGTATAAAAACTTCAATCGCGATTGGCATCACTGTCAGAAGTGTCTTGAAATAATTTTGAGTAAGAGCACTGCCAGATTATGGAAGTTATGCAATTATTTGATATTTTTGTCATAATATGCTGTATTTCAGTCATAACCATTCGTTATTTTAGAAATAAAAAATATCTTTGATCAACAAGATTAAAATGAGATATTCACAAAAACCGTTCAGCATTCTTTATTAATTTTTTGACAATGGGCCTTACCAATAAAAATGTTTAGTCCGTCTTTAACGGCCATATTATTCACTCCGGGTGTAACTCAGGTTTAAGTTAATTTTACACCCGACCATTAATCCGATTTTTTTAAACCCGACAATTTAAACTTAAGTCCATATTATTCACTGAAAAACATGCATTAAACCCGCTGGGTTAAAGATGGATTTAAATGCGGATTTAAAAAACTTTAACCCGTTTTTAATCCGGTTTAAACCTACGTAATGTCAAATTTCACAAATAATGACATTTGTTTTTTGTTGTTTATCACATTTTATGGGAAATTGATTTTGGTTTTTCATTTTTATTAAAATAAATTGAAAAATAACCTAAAATGAAAGGTGTCGGCAAAGTGAATGATGAGGACTACAGCAGCCGTGATCGCGAAATTGAAAGTCTGTCACCCGTCGACGATGAAGCAGATAGAGAAGACGAATGAATGAGATTTTTATTTTTCCTTTTTTAATAAATTAATAATAATAAATTAATTAATTCAAAAAACTATTAAATTGAGATGAAAAAAAACGCAACATATTTTTTTTATTTTAATTATATTATCCGCTGACGACGAAGACATCAACATTTCGTCAATATCGAGAATGAAATCCATTTTCCGCGTCTTGATCCTTTTTTTTTGATCTTAATTCAATTTGTATTTCCTGCCTCCTGCAAACGAAACAATGTCAAAAATGTGACCTAAACAAAGGAGTGAATATTATCAAATTGTGTTTTAATCCGAGTTAAAGTACTTAAACCGGTCTCCGGAGTGCAGTTTAAATCCAATCGGATTAAACGCTGTCAAGTTTAAAAAAATGGGTTTATGTTCGGGTTTAACTACTGAATATTATGGACTTGGATTTATTTTTTGGGTTAAACTCACTTAAATCCGGGTTAAGACTTTAACCCGGATTAAGGAGAGTGAATAATATGGCCGTAAATTTTTGTAGGTAATTCAAAACAGCTACCTATATTTTCCATAAACATTTTGCAATTTGGGCTACCGTAAATCTAAATTCGAGGCTAATGTTTATATTTAAACATCCGAAATTTACGTCCTGATTGATCTCTAAATATGTATACATAAATAATTTACGAAAATAGATTCATCCAATAAAATGCCTTTTTTGCAGTAGAAAAACTTAACGAAAACGTTAACAAACTCCACCAGTTGCTAAATTCAAAAGCAATTGTATTGGTAAATCTGAAGCAAATATGAGAAAAAATCTAGATTCGCAAAAGTGCTCTGAAATCTGAAAAAGATTCCCTTTTTTACCAAACGAACATAAAAAGTGCTCTGAGAGCTCCCAATCAAAAATTGAATACCTACCACATAAAACTTAAAAGTCGAGACTAAAATTCAAATCTTTGTAGTTTCCCTACAATTTTTGACGACAGCACTGTTCGGTAGACTGCACTTAATATCGAAAAATAATTCTCTTATGTCCATGTTCTCTTTATTCACTTTCTTAGCTGACTATTGTCTTTGTGCCGTGCGGGGCGTGGTGCAACACTAAATGAATAGCGGCATGTCAAACTCCATATAAAAGAAAATGACATTTCATAAAAAATCAGAAATCTGCGCTTCAGATCTTGTCCGCATCCGTTCTTTTTAACAAATTTAAAATTTTGATGCACACTTGATTTCGCTGTATGCTGTCATTTTCGTTTACAGCTTTTTTGTTATTTTGGTTGTTGTTATTAAATAAATAAAAAAAATATGTATGGCAATACTGTACGTGCCTGTGCTGCTGTGCCTGTGCGACAGCTGGCTGAATTGGAAACTCACCATCCCCATCCAATAATATTCACCTCTTTCTCTCAACATGCATAGATACATGAAGCGGATCAAAGCGAATAATTCTTTTTTCGGTTTCCACTATTTTCACTCTTCGTATTTTTTCCATGTCAATGTAATTATTTATTTTAAAGGTTACACGCACCTCTAGGTACACTCTTATCCCAGACCACACCTGGTATTTAGTGTGATTTCTTGTTTTCAAATGTAATATTTTTCGGTCCAATTAATGTGTCCCAAATTCAAATGACTTCAATGTAAACACACAATCAAAATCAAAACTAGGAAAAAAAAAGAAACCTCCCCCAAAGGACAGCATACGTTGCTAGGATACTTAGGGGCGGCAAACAAACCTGCTATACGCCTATACAGGTTTTCCTACGCCCTTGTAGTTGTCATATCATAATTAGTCGCAACGCAAAAGAGGATAATCATGTCATTTAAGGATGTCAGAGGTATTTAAACAAAAACATATGTCAAACAAGCTTGTTCTTTAATAATTTAACAATTTGCAGACTTGTCGGAGCATTTAAAGCTCCTGGGCTTTCCAAGGGTGTTCCCGCTCCAGGCATTGTGCAGTAATTATGGCAGTTTGGCTAGTTTTCGAGTTGTCGCTGAGATCCTGCAATGGTTGGCGGGGCTCCTTGAACCCGGCACGGTGCTACCTGGAAGTCCGGATAGTGAAACTGATCGAATCCTTCTAATACGTTCGGCAACGGAGTTTTTTGTTACAAAGTCTACCATCAAGTTGAATCCTAGGAAGTTGTATGCATCCTCAGCGGCAACTGCAGGTGAATTGCAAAAGATAACAAAACTCTTAATAACGCCTCCGCATCAAGATGAAGACAAAGACGAAGACGAAAACTACAGAAGTCTCAATCATGTGGACATTGGTGATAAAATGGAAGACTTGCGCAAAGCTAGAGAACTCTCCTCGGATTTGACTAATCGAGGAGCTGGCCTTTATGACCTTTTGTCGAAAGAGGTGCTAAACAAGGAGTCCAGGATGATGCAAGCCAACCGACCAATGGAGATCTCAAGCGTAGAGCGTGCACTTAAAAATGGTATCTCGTCGGCGCAAGTGAAGCTGCAGTCAAGTCGTGTTCAGCTTGAAAACTCGAGAGTTGAATTTAACGCTCTTAATACCAAATTACAACGGAAGAAGGCCGAACTAGAAAGGACTAGGCAACGACTTGAAGCTCTGGAAAAGATACGCCCAGCACATTTGCAGGAATTCGAGCAGTATGAAACCGAGCTTAAGGAACTATTTCAGCAGTACTTTCTCCGGATTCACTGCAGGGATGCATTGAAAGTCCAGATGGCAGCCCGTAGTAAGAAGAATATTGGACAGCAAGTGTCCTCGCCGATTCAAAAACCTACAGAGAGTTCAATGCATTCGTTCTTACCAGAGGGTCTAATGGAAGATGACGAAGATGATGAGTTTGAGGGGAACTTTGATGATAATATGCCATTTATAAGGGATGAAGATATAGTCATGAATGCACGAAATGAAGGAGGTGCAGGTATTGGGGTTCCATCTACTGGAAAAGATGCGGGTGTCCGGGACTTAGGCAATGCCACGGCTAGAGTTCGTCCGACGACAGGACGAAATAAGCCCAGAACTGGAACAGTAGTTGGGCGTCATAAGCTAATTGGTAGTATGCTGGGCGGCTCTGAGGACAACAATTTGGACAGTAGTCTTGGCAGTTCTGACAGTGATGTAGATATTGGCGGCGAGGATTGTGAGTGTCTAATTTTATTTTTAATTTATTAAATAGCTTATTTCTTAAAACACTATTTTTAATGAAAATACAATAACGTAGTCGTGTCCCTAAGCCAAACAAACGTCAGTCAGTACAAAAATAACGTGCGAATAGCCACTTCGTTAAAACATATAGGATCATGCAGGAACATGAAATGCTGGAACGTAGGGAGCAACGGTTTGGGGTGTCTGTCAAAGATAATGGAATACAGAGATAGATATCTTGCCAGCGGAAAGGCGGCTGCCCAAAAGCTGTTTTCAAGAAAACTTCATTAATTCACGAACATTTGCTCCTTTCTTTTGTCGTATTCTCTAATGTGCATTTCACTATTTTTTGCCTTTGATAAAAACCAAACAAATTCAATACGAAGCACAAAACAATTAAATACCGCGATGCCCATAACAGCAATACTGAGACCCCCAACTTCCGCCGATTTCCCGTTACCTTGCCTACAAGCTATATTTTTACAGAGTGTCCTTGATTTGGTGCGCTAATATTGATACATAGAAATTCTTATTGACAAATGTCACGAAACTTCAAAAATTCCGGCTCACCAACACAGCCTCAAAAAATATCAAAAACTTCCGGTGTCGGCAAAGTTTCTGCCAGCGTTCATAGAATTTTGTCCGTTAAATTTGAAATTATTCGTTACGTGTGAATAGTATTTTACTTTGGAAAATATTTATGAAAAAAGAACAAAGTAGACTGGTTGAGGAAAATAAAAACATTTTGAACTATTTTTCTTCAGTTATTTAAGAAAAAGGCGGAAAATACACAACCATGTTATTGTCCTAATATATTTCCAATATATAAAACATCTCATTTAGATATGTAGTTTTATTAACCAAACAAATTATTTTGTTCGCCTTTTAAAAATATATAATAACCAACCAATAGCATTCATTTATGTTAAAATGTCGTATTCCCGAACTCTATCACATTCCTCCACGGTTGGCAGCGGTTAGCAGCATTGAATTTGTATTTTTTGTATGTTTTTGCATGTCACACGGATTCGAATGTGGTATTCGTTTGGGCTTCTTCAGATTCGCTCTGAGATTTCAGATTTCGGGTGGCTAATCGAACATAAACACGTCACTTGCTCTTTTTTGTGATAATATTCGTGCGATTCGAATATGTGTAGCCTTTCAACACTTTACAAAAGGTTTTCCGTTCAATGGTTAAATTTTAAATTAAAACATTCGAAATTTGCGTCTCGATTGATTTTAAAATATTTATACATAACCAATTTACTAAAATAAATTCACCCGATGCAATGCCCTTCTTTGCTGTACAACAAATTCACGAAAACCTAAACGCCCTCCACCAGTTGTCAAACTCAAACGCACTTGTATTGGTAAATCTTGAGAAAATATCTAGTTTCGCAAAAGTGCTCTGAAATCTGAAAAAGATTGTTTTTTTTTTTTGTAACAAACGAACATAAAAACTCTGAGAGCGCCCAATCGAATACCACATAAATTTACAGAACACCGATGGGTAAACAAAATGGCGAATTTGAAAAAAAAATTGAGGTGGCCAGTTTGCCTCTGGTCTCAGTATTGTCTCTGCGAGGAACTACTACTACATACCTACTTTGATATTTCGTTACGTAGTCGTGTCAGAGA
Organism: Cheilosia urbana; assembly: GCA_946477585.1. Classification (NCBI taxonomy): domain Eukaryota; kingdom Metazoa; phylum Arthropoda; class Insecta; order Diptera; family Syrphidae; genus Cheilosia; species Cheilosia urbana. The sequence goes on along the minus strand of OX297854.1, from coordinate 6,335,175 downwards.
TGAATGATTAAAAGAGATGGATATCTTTCGCACGTCGCAAACAGTATCCCCAATGTTTTTACTTCATTAAAATCAATACCTTAAAAAATCATACGTCATACTTCATACAGAATATTGTAGATATATATTGGTAAATCCAGTTAATAAAAAACAAAACTAAATAGCGGTCTGAGTGAAAAGGACAGCATTACCCAACACGCAAAAAACGCATGACACGTATTTTGTGCGGCCATCTTGTTTACGTACTAGGAATTATAAAAAAGCTCCGCATGTTGATATTTTTTTAAATGGACAATTATTCATTTTATTTCGTATAAATGATTGATGACTTGTTGGTCAGATTGCTTTCTAGGCCGGACATGGTAGTGGGCGCATTATTGCTGTCTTTATGCTTTTGAAAATTTGTCTTTGTCTGCAATCCTCCTACGTCTCGTAGAGAGATTCGGGGCAGTTAATCCTCGGATAGAGAAGGGTGACCGAAACAGTCTTCCCCTCGCCTGTAATCCTCAGACAACTCCTTGAAGAGAGGAGATACCTATTGGACGATATGTCTTCAAATATACGGCGGGTGACCGAAGCAGTGTGCCCTTCGCTTATAATCTTCTGACGTCTCGTCAAAATGACGTAAACCGGTATGCCTCATTGGTGATTAGTAAATCGGACCTTCCGGTGTGTATCATATACCTACTTAAGGCTTAATAATTTTGGTCAACAACAGCCGTATCCACAAAATTATTTAAGGGTTTGGTCCCCATCTTTTGCCGAAGATTCGGTTGCCTGCGTGGAAAGCATTCGCATCACTTTTCACTCATCTCGAAAATGCTCAATGGAACATGGTTAATTTAGATCAAATAATAAAGATTGATGTTTTGTCCCAATGGAAAACGATATTAGTTGAAGGAATTCCTGTTAATCTATTTTATTTATGTCGTTTTCCATTGGGCAAAAAGAAGCGTCCGGGAGAGTCCGGAATCGAAAAATTCGCTTCTGAAACCGTTCCATTGGCACAAAAAATACTCTTCTGGTGATTCTGAGAAGAGAATTTCGCTTCTCGATTTGAAGTCAGAATCCACTCAAGAAGCACTCACACAAGTGCAATTTATGTATTTTATACAAGTCAGATGACAGCTGCCGTAGATTATTTTTTGGCATTTCACCAATACTTTTGTGGATTCAATCAGAAGCAGTTTTCTTGTTCCATTGGATTTCAGATTGAGTCGATCCCCGAGTGAAACCAATGGAAAACGACATTAATGTCAATTCATTTAGGCTGCCACAATTTTCAAAATTTCCTATTGAATAAGGGCGTATCGGGTGTGTGTTGAGCTTACCTTCAGCTTGGCATGTCTGGCAGTTAAGGTATTATCATTAAATTTTAATTAAACTTTCCCATTGAAAATATCAATCACAATCAACTCAACCCAAGTCTCATCTCAAATGAGTGTACCTATACAAATTTGCGACAATTGTTTTCTGCATTCCAGATGAACTGAACACAGACGATGACATCAGTTTATCAAAGTTGGCTAGTGAGCTACCAAAGCGCCCCAAAACAGCCAACAAGCAAGAGCACAGTGATGAGGATTTCTGAGGCTGCCTGGAGGATAACAAAAGCACGATAATTAAATTTGATTACATACACGCAAGCACAATTCATTCGAAAATGGTTCAGTAAATGAAAAGACGTATATTTTGTATCTATATTTGTATTGATAAGCTTAGTTAAAAATAATACATTATGTGAATCTATATATTTACACACCTATACTGCTGTATAGTCCTTCTGAGCCAGTAGAAGATAATTAAATATAGCACCTGCACAAGTGATCCTGGGTATTTTGGTCGTCGAATTTGAAACCGCATTGATGATTGGGTTTCCTGCCGCTCATTCTGACGTTCTTCAAGGTTGATTGGGTTGCTGTGCGGACGAACACATGTTGTCGATGCCTACAACACGACATCGTGGCACTCATTCCGGCCAGACTCTGCCGATGATATATAGTCAATATGACTCCCATTGGCTTGCTCCTGTCGAGCGAGGAAGCTATCAGCTATTTGCCTGTCTAACCCAGTGTAGGTGAAGGCTTTTCTATTGTCCGCCGCATCGGTGTCTGATTTACGGCGTTGATGTCGACCGCCATCCTTTGCGCTCGTTCTGCGATGTGACTTGGAATGTCGGCTATTTATCTCGACAGTACCTGACAGAGGATGAGGACGGTGGCGGTGATGGCGAATAGATGTCATTTGTGAACGATATGAGCCGTGGGTGTAGCGTGGAGCACGCTTGTGCGGCAATGTCATACCGTCACGGTAGACCATTGGTAGCGGTGGTAATGTTACACCTGGAGGCAAAATCATCGGGTAGGGTGGTGGTCGCATCATGGGTGCCAATGGTTGTTGTACAGGTGGCAATAGCTGCAGCAAAGAGTGGATGATGGTTTAATTTGTTTGGTTTTTGTGTCAATTTAAATTGTGTGTGTAATTTATGTTAGGATGAGAGTGGGATGGCTAATGGATGATGTCGATTCGACGCTGATAGATAGTCGGATGGACACGACGAATGAGGGAAGGGCGAAACTAATAAAGTTGTAACTGTCAGTCGTGTACAAAGTACCGAGACGGTGGTGAAGTGAGGAAAGGAGACATTTTTTGCGGATTAGATACTTACTGCGTTTCCCATTGACGCTGGGATAAGGATAATAGAACGCGATCCCAGAGTGTCCTTAACTGAGCCATGCTTCAGGGATGAGTAAATTAGCTGCGGTGGGATTTTCTCCTTTTTCGTCAACTGAAAATCCAAATGTTTTTTTTTATTGTACTGGATGTTAAATATGGTTGTTGTAGGAATACATTACATTATTCGTTCCTGATGACAAGAACATCGCTTTGATGTACTCCTCTATTTGTTCATGGTCGACTGGCAGACCAGAGTTCTTATGGATGTTGTCGTACATGGATTCATCGTGGAAGGTTCTGTAAAGAGATGAATTAGTGATAGTAAGTTACGTTACGTTTTATTTTTTGTATTTGTGCGAGACATTCAGATTGTATTTGAACGGAATAGATCTTCTCACCACGTATATTAAAGTCGAAAGTGAGTTTGCCTTCATGCAAACACCGGTGGGTATGCAAATTATTTGGGGATATAATATGTTTTATGTTGATAAAGTTTAAAAATAGAATGACTGGACCAAGCTCAAATTTTCAGCTGAAACTTTTTTTTTTTACCAAGGTAGTTTCAGAAAAATATAACTTTACCTTTTTACCTTTTCAAATACCTAGGTACTATTTAAATTAATTATAAACTTCTTTCTATAATATATTTTCTTTATAACAAACCATTTAGCAATTTGATTGAATTATTTGTATTTAGAAAAAAAAAAGCATTTATTGACAAAACTATACTCCGGCCATATAAAATGTTTTTTTTTTTTTTTTTTTGCTGCAGCCGAACCCTGTTTTTTTTATCTGACTCTGTCGTTCTACTGGCAAACAGCCTTCAATAATGTTTTCCCCTTTGATATGAGTCCCATTTTTGATGCACATTTTTTCTTACTTGACCATGAAGTTAATGTGATATTTTGTGTTTTTTTTTTTTGTATTGCTGAAAAATTTACTTAAACTATACACAAAAAAATCAGCGACCATAAAGAAGTAGAAGAACATTTTTCTAAATCCAAAGCAAATCCTCATGGACTTAACAATATTAATTCCAAATTGGAATAGCAATAGCAAATAAGAATGAAACATAAAAATATTTTCCAATAATAAAAGAAACTCAATTTGTACCTTTTATTTACAAGAATATCAAACTAAAATTAAACTAAATTAAGAAGAATTAGTTTCATGAAGTATTTAGGGTAAAAAATATTGTATTCAATTCAAGATTGATACCTAATTGTTAGAAAATAATCAAAAGAAAAAGTGGTCAATGTTAGGACCCAGTCGGTCAATGTTAGGAAATATGATAAATATTCGAATAGCTTTTTCAAAAACCCTATTATTTAAAGTTTTCTGGTATTTTAATAGACAAACAAAAATAATTTTCATTATAAAAAATGTTGAGCTACTCCCTTTAACTATTATTTTTCTATACAAGCAGTAGTTTCGGTACAACAGACTGTTTGCTTTCTGTTAGGTAGAAATGTGAGATTTGTTACCTTAAATCCGCCGGAGTTATCTTTTATTATCAAATTATTTATCAAATTCGCAGTCTCAAAAACTATTCTCATTAGAATTTGTTGTCAACAATTTTGTAGATCGTAGTTACAAATTGTTTGTAGTACATAGTTAAACTGCATTTACACTATCACGCACGCGCATTTTTGCACGAGACGGGACAGATAGATCGGTTTTTACCGCAGTCAATGCTAATAAAGGCGTAGGAATGAGATTACAAATCAGACGCCTAAGGTGTCATGGATGTTCTATCCATAATTATAGATACGTAAAGCGGAAGTTCCGGCAACCAACATTTCTGCAATCACATGAAAACATTTCTATTTCCGTTTTAGAATATTTGAAATGAGAGTGTTAATTAGTTTCAGTAAAATAAACCAAGAATTCATCAATCATTAAAAACGAAATAAAAAAATAATTGTACGTTCATCACTTCCGGAAGCCATTTTGTTTTATAGGAAAACGAAATTTCATAAGCCATCGCTATAAAAATATCAACATGCATAGCTTTCCCATAATTTCTACCACGTAAACAAGATGGCCGACCAAAAAACCTATCAAGTTTTTTGCGTGTTAGGTAATGCTGTCCCTTTCAGTCAGACGGCTGTTTAGTATTGGGCATCCCTTTAATTTTCCGTGATAGGAATGTGTGACCGTGTAAATGCACCATTAAGGATTACAGAATCGGGCCCTAAGGACACGATTCATGAGATTTCTCCCAAAATTGAGATACAAAAAGCAAAACAGAGATATCTAACTAGCACTAATCAAACGCTTGCATAACGTCAGACTGACTTGGAGGAGGGTGACACTAGTTATTATACTTTACTTTCGCTGAGATAGGATGTTTTTAGTCCTACAACAAAAACAAACAAAAATGGACCAATCTTCAGAATTTTATATTTCTGTCGGTGTAGGGGTTGGAATCTTTATTTTTGCAGGGACCGAAGTGGAAAAAACCGAGGCGTTCACTAAAAAAAAATGAATTAACGTAAGTATCGTGTTCCTGGCGAATATGGCCTTTAATACGCAATCTAAGTAAGTACTGGCAGCACTTTCTCATAATCTTGTACAATATAAAATCCCAATTGGAAAATTTTCTGATGTCACTCGGTCTCCATATAACATACCTGCCCAACTATTGACGTTTCAGCGAAAGAAAAAAAAATATAAATCACATCTAGCCATAACAAAATATTCGGTGCAGATAAAATTCGTTTTTGTGTTTAAAGTTAGCATGTTTTTAACAAATATCCATCATTCTTACATGATTAAATAGTTATCGACGACGTGGGTACGAATTGGAATATTTTTTTCACATAAATGAAACCTCCCAAGCTTTCGTATAAGGTAAACTAGAATTTTCTTTGTTGCAGAGAAACATCCACAAATCGCCAACAAATAAACAAATTCAATCAAAGGAATAAAATTACAAATAGTAGACGTGGCCTAACATTCGAACAGAGTGGATAGTCGAAAGCAAAAGCGAAACAATGTTCACCAATATAAAAAACCGTTTGATGACGGTCATGCTGCCAGACAATCCAGCATTGCCCTCACCAGATAGCGCTCGCGGGGGTACGCACACGAAGCAAACTCTTGCTGATAAGTTTGCGTACGCAAGACCAGGCTTTTTGCAATTACTCACCCATGACGAGCTCAAGGCATCTGCCGACCATAATGTGCGCCCCATTATTGTGCCGCGGGACATTTCCATTCTCGCATGGGGCACTGGCTACGCAGAGTGTGTTAATTCTGGAAAATCCGAGTGGAATGAGGATCAGGCGGCATTCTGTCGACGTGTATTGTCCGATCCCTCAAAGAAGCATCCCAATTTACCGTATACGTACTTTGGAATTTTCGATGGCCATGCAGGCTATGGGGCTGCGTTAGCTGCATCGCATCAATTCCATCATATTCTGCACGAGAAATTGGTGGATATAATTGATATGCTTTTGCCGCGTGGTGAAGAGGAGAATGGAGCCGTTCGGCCAGACGGACTACCCCATCCGAGTCACTTCTACAAAACGGTGACCAGGGACGAGCTGATTATTGGTGCCCTGGAAAGCGCTTTCTTCAACATGGACGCACTGATTGCCCAGGATAGAAATAGATACCGCGATGCTGGTGGGTGCACTGCACTTGTCACCTTGTTCATCTATGGTAAAATGTTCGTAGCGAACGCTGGCGATAGCCGCGCCGTACTATGCCAACGGTCCGTCGCGAAAGTACTTAACGACAGCGAGGAGCGAAACAGTTCTAGTAAAATATTTCCCGTGCCCTTTTCCTTTGACCACACACCGGAGACAGAGCGTCGTCGTTTAATGAACACCGCCCAGCTTAAGCCGCAGCTAATGGATGGTAAGTACATCGCAATGGAGTATGCTAGGCGACCCCATGTAAAGGACTTGGGACAGAGGATTCTCTGCCGGCTAGGCAACACCGAAGGCTGGGTGTACAAAACTCTCAACCGCGAGGATCTCAGAATGCCAGTGGTCACTGGAGAGGGCAAGCGCAGCCGCCTACTGGGGACGTTGGGCGTCACTCGTGGTTTTGGCGACCATGATCTCTTAGCAATTAATACGGGAACCCTAATCAAACCCTTCCTAACGCCGCATCCCGAAGTTAATCGTCGCGACTTGTCGAAGATCGTATCCATTCCAGGCGAGAATAACGAGGACGGTGACTACGGAATTCTGGTAATGGCCACCGACGGCCTGTGGGATGTCTCCGACAATGAAAGTGTTGCGCAAACTGTGTTCCAAACTCTGGCCAAGTACCCCACTGAAAAGCACCGCTACACAATGGTCGCTCAAGAATTAGTCGCGAAGGCCCGCGGAAAAATTAACGATTCGGGACACTGGCGCTTAGCTGACAGCAAGGCAGCGGCCACAGTCGACGACATCTCCGTCATAGTCATTCCGGTGCATCAGTATTACAAGGAGCACGTCGATTGGGAGCGGAAATGCGCCGAAAACGCAAAGCTGGATGCTGAAGCTGCTGTAACAAATGGAGTTGCCCACGGCGAAGACGATGAGCTCTCCCCAGCAACATCAGCCCTTGAAGCTACCGAAACAAACAGCAGTAACGATGAGAAGGCAGATGACTTGCCAAGCCCAAGTGCCCCTGCAGAGTCCTAAGATGGTCATTTCCTTTTCTTTTTTTGATACAAAAATTCAAGTTTAAATTTTAGGCACACACAAACGGCGTGGAAGAGAGTGAACAGAGAAAGCATAAAAGTAATATAAATCGTGTAATTAATTAAATTATTTAATTAAAAGTAATTATTCCGTTAAGCACCAAAAGTTTGTTGTTTTCTTTGGTTTTGGCTGCACGGCTATTCTTAGAGATGAGTCAGAGCGGCGCTGCGCACATCGATAGCGTTAGTTTTCCAGGAAATGTGCAATCGCTAAATAAACACAATTTATAAGATTGGCCGATAAGAATTCATTGTTGATTGCAGAGAGTAATTTGGGTGGCAATTTTAAGTGGAGCGCCTATAGGAGAGATCACAAAATGTTATCACATTCTTGTTTGGGTAGTAGTCTTGCATTAAGCCCTTGCTATCAACAAGACAATGCGAAGATAAGAGTAGAGTTTCGTTAACCTGCGATAGAGAACACAATGTTCCGACGCTTTCTGCGGCAACAACTGCAAGTACATGTAAAACGCTATGAACTAGAACACAACAGATAAGAAATGTAGCAAATCTAGGTCGGCATGAAATCTGTTACAAACCAACAAAAGCTCTTTGCTGCACGCACCATATTTGCCGGCAAAATAATTACGTTAACGCAAGCGGATGTGTGTGTAAGGCCAGCATAATATTTTAAAGTAGTTGGCGCTGACATTTATAAATCGACAACAAACATTTGGAAAATGTTTTATCTAATTAGAAAATGTTTTTATTATAGGAAAGGCGTACTTTTCGCCGAGAACCTAACCCCATTTTCCAACTTTTCGCTGAGAACCTAACTCCATTTTCCAAATAAGAACCAGTTATCGGCCAAGGGAAACATGGCCTAAATGATTAGAAGTCCTTCTCTGCACCTGTCCGGCTCTGTCACAAAGACGAAAAATCCATTTGGAACCGTTCTACTTTAGTGATGGACCCCAATTCTCAAATTCCGCATAGGTAGTATAATTCGTATAAGAAATCCGCCTGAAATTTTCGCATAGCAGAAAAATTGGTATTCTCAAAGCAATACGAGTTTTTCTTTCCAACTATGCGAAAATTATATTCACCTCTCGAATGAGGTAGAATTTTGGAGTATATATACGTCAAAGGAAACGATTTTGACAGATTGTGAAAAAAAAAATCCATCAAATCATAAACTAAAGGCACTCAAATTGAAATTGGTTTTGAATTATTATTTTCGAATTCGATTGACAACAAAAAAGAGGTATATTAAAATATTTGTCCCCCTTATTAATCAAAAAATGTACACAAACACAAGTAAATTAGCTAGCCAACGTCAGATAGCATCAAAAATTGGACATAACTGCTGAGTAACAAGTTGTTAACTTTTACAGTGTTTATTAATACGTTCATGTGTTTTTTTGCAATGGATTTGTTGATTTGGCAATGGAGCAGTTAGGTGCAACGGAAATTGCCCGAACTATTCGAAAGCCCAAGATTGCTTTGAACTCTCTGATACAAAGTTTATAAAATTATTATTTACAAAATACAGACATTCGAAATCTCCTACGCTTCATCAGAAGCTCCAACCGGTTCAACGAGTACAAAGAATAACTATCGATTCATGTGTTGTCACAAGGGACCTTATAATGGTCAAAGTCACAGCCACTTCAACCTAACCTAGCCTAATTATTAGGTTGGATAGGGATCAATGGAGAAAATTAGAACTCGATAAATTGCGCACAATACGACGTACACAGAGACTGATAACTAAAAGAAGGTGATCTATTAAGCTAACAGTGGAATGCAAACACTTTTGTTACAAGAGTAACCAAACTCCGCGTACTCATTAATACAACTGATTTCATTAAAATGGATGATTTCAAAAAAGGACTCGCAACCATTTAAGAAACACCCACAGTTAAGCTTTTTTAAAACATTTTTATTTAAAATGCAAAGTGATCAGTTTTGGCTTAAATCCTTCCTTTTGTTTTTCTATATACAACTTGCTTTAGTAAAACGTAAATTTTTTTTTTTTTTTTTAATTGTTTTAGAATTTTTTAATTTAAGAGTGTGTATGTGGGTGTTTGGAAGTTATGTGTATAAATATCATTTTAATCTTAATCGACTGAATAAAATACAATACTTCTTTAAATTCTTATTTAAATATAAATAGAGAGACGCAACGTCCTCATCTGTACTTTGTTTAGATTATATTCAATCAAATTGTAATAACTTTGTAATAATAGTAATAACTGCATTTTCTATTTTTTGGAATATATAAATATATAATAATAAATTCATTGATAACTATAGTGTTCCACTTGGCTGGTTGGTAGAGTTTGGGTAATTGAAATAAACAGCACAGCAACGGTCGTGTGGAGCATCGTGATCAGTAGCAGCGGCGAAGGCGTTAAGAGTGCACTGTGGCACGATCTTTGGCGCGACGTTTCGCCAGCTTGGAGAGCTCGACCGGACCGATGTTAGCTGCCTGTGGAATTGCAATGGCACGGAATGTGGCATCTAATGCGCCTTTGAGGGCAAGTGATGCTTCCTTCATGGATGATTGCTGCACAGTGGATGATTGTGCAGTTAAACGAACACAGGATGGTAGCTGTTCCCGCAGCCATGGGTGCTGGAGGATTTGTGACGCAGTCGGACGATTCTCGGGAACGATATGCACCATCTGACGGAGCAAATCCTTGACGACGGGTGATATTTCGGCCCATTTGTTGGAGTACAGATCGATATTGCCGGAACCGATGCGTTTGAGGATAATATCCGGCGAATCATTTGGCGTGGAAGCGAATGGAGTTCGACCGGAAAGCATTATGTACAGCAGAACGCCAAGTGACCAGATATCGCAGGCCAAATCGTAGCCTTGTCGTTTGAGTACTTCGGGAGCGACAAAGTTCGCTGTGTAGCAAGGCGTCATCAAAAGCCCATTGTCGGCGCGGAGTTGCTTTGCAAATCCGAGATCGCATAACTTAAGAGAGTCCGGTGTTTGCCGCATCGATGCGTATATCATATTTGAAGGCTTGAGATCACGATGAACAACACCGTGGTCATGAAGGTAGGCCACTGCGGACACAATCGTGCGTAGTACCGCACTGGCTTCGCTTTCGCACATTGTCTGCACGGTAAGGATACGATCGAGCAGCTCTCCGCCTTTGAGAAGCTCCATTACGAGGTATGCGGAGACCGAATCCTCGTAGACGCTGAATAAGGTTACGATGTTGGGGTGATTGCCATAACGCAGCATGATCTCGACCTCTTCCCAGCAATCATTTGCCGTCTTGTCAATGATTTTGACGGCGAAATGCTTTTTGTTCGTCTTGTGTTCGCATAGACGACATACTGAGAATGTACCACGACCGAGTTCCTGAAGGAGATTGTACTCTGTGTGAAAGTTGCCGGCGGTAACAACACCAGGTATGGTCTGTTGTGTAACTGCAGCCGTCGCATGATCCATCAGGCTTTGGGCTATTGGCACATGACTCGGTGAGACATCATCAAGTAGAACTGGCGCCACGAAACTGAATCCTCTGAAGATTTCATGGGCACTGGCACTTATTGGACCGCCAGGAGAATCCCTGGGCGACTTACTTGTATACTCTACGTCAAAATAAAATGCATCGTCACGAGACACTGCCGGAATGAATGGTGGTCTGACCTCCTTTTTTACAAGGCCGTCCCAGTCGATTGTCGCGAAGAACGGATGCGCCTTGATGTCCTCGATGCCACTCGGACCAGCTCCCAGGCGATTCTGTGGGTTTCGCTTGAACAGTGCCCGCAGTAAAGATTGCGCCTCCGGACTCAAGTTCTCGGGCATGCCCAACTTAGTTCGAAGGATTTGATTCATAGTTTCCTGTCTTGACGAACTATGAAATGGAAGATTTCCCGTCAACATTTCATACATCAGGACGCCAAACGACCACCAATCGGCCGCAAAGTCATGTCCTTTTCTATTCACTATCTCCGGTGCCATGTACTCCACTGTACCACAGAAACTGTACGTTTTTGAGCCATCAAGTGGCTGCTTCGATAAGCCGAAGTCTGTCAATGCGATATGGCCATGCTCGTCCAACAGTATGTTCTCAGGCTTCAAGTCGCGATAGATAATTCCCAACTGATGCAGGTGGTTCATAGCTAGAGCCAATTCGGCGAGGTAAAACTTTACGTCCTCCTCAGTGAACATTACCTCTTTGCTCAATCGTGTAAACAAGTCACCACCTCGAAGGAAATCCAAAATTAAATACAATTTCCCCGGAGTCTGAAAGGCATAGTGAAGCTTTACGATGAATGCATGTCCCACATCGGCCAGAATCTTTCGTTCATTTGTACTTCTCACCCGATCTTTTACTTTCAGCGTCGCCTTCTTTAGTACTTTCATGGCATACAATGCACCCGCATCCTTGCCGATAATTTTCCTAACTAGAAATACCTTTCCAAACGAGCCCTCGCCCAATACCCGCAACAGTTCGAACTGTGACGGATCAGCTTTGTCATGACCCTCCTTGATAACTTCCCTGAGTTCTATCTCACTCTCCTTCATTTCTGTGTCATCTTCGCAATCCATTTGTTGATGGTTGTCGGTAGCAGAATCTCGACCACTGCAAACGATACCCTCCATTAGCGTCTCAGAATCATCCTGGCACGCATCCGAGGTACGTTCAGCAGCACCAGAAGTAGTTACAACATTGTTAGACACTCCCAGTCGCAGATCTTTGATCGAGTCAGCCAGTGGCATTGTACAGTGTTGCGTGTATGTGTGTGGGATGGGGGGGCTACACGACAAAAATGGAACAGTGGGAGCACGGTAGAAAAAATTTTGCAAAACAAAATAAAATTGTGTTTTCTTTAGGATGGTGGACTGGTGTCTGGCATACTGGATGCTGATTATTTCCACTCGATGGAAATTGTCGATATATTGAAATTTTCGTCTCTTTTTCGAAGAAAAACTACAAAATTCACGCACAGATAGAGAAAACAAACACGACAAAAACCATGAACAAAATTTCAATTACTAGAATGACAGCGCAAACGTCAACCCGAAATGGACACATTCAACGTGGAAGCACACAACTACGGTAGATTGACACAGTGAGTGCGTTCAGATGTTTGGGTAGGTGGTGAGTTTAATCTTACAACAGTATTTTTGTGCACATTTACATTTCTGTCTATGAATATGTTAAAATAATTTAAAAGAATGCAAGGGGTTATTTTTTTTTTTTAATTTTCTTTGTCTCGATTTTGATTTCTGATGATATATTAGCTTTTTTACAACGCGTCTGACACGATGCACATTTGTGGGAATATTAAAAGAAACTGTTTTAGGCGCAGTACCTTAGTGGTTGGTGCAAATTCCATCTTTAGATTTTTTTTCCACTGCGCCACCTCTCGCGAACGTCGGACAAATATCGGAGATTATGATTATTGGAGATTATGCCATGAAAGAACTTCTCAATTAGCGATTTGGAGTCGCTGTATGATTATGGATCCCTTCCATTAGTCCCAAAAATGTAATGTGGTACCTATTCGATTGGGAGCTCTCAGAGCACTTTTTTTGCTCTCAGAGCAGTTTTTATGTTCATTTGGTACAAAAAAAGCAATCTTTTTCAGATTTCAGAGCACTTTTACGAATCTAGATATTTTCTCAGATTTACCAATACAAACGCGCTTGAGTTTGACAACTGGTGGAGGGCGTTTTTGTTCTAAAGCAAAGAAAGGCATTGCATCGGGTGAATCTATTTTCGTAAATTATTTATGTATAAATATTTAAAAATCAATCGGGTCGCAAATTTCGAATGTTTTAATTTAAAATTCAACCAGTGAATGGAAAACGCTTTGAAAAGTGTTGAAGGCTACACATATTCGAATCCCACGAATATTATCACAAAAAAGAGTGTCAATAAAAGGTTCATCCACTAGACTAGATCTTATACTGTTGAGTTTTTTTTCCCGAAGACTTATGTAGATGGTATCATCTAGATCTAGATCACCTGACACCTATATAGATCATCTGAAAGAATAAAGAAAAACCGCGTAATAACATTGCCCTGACATATTCCTAATAGTACGATACCGATTATTTAATATCATCTCAGCAAATAAGCTAAGTCTGCCTTTATCCAATATATCAATCAATATCTAATTGTGCCTAATCAACACATTGGTTTATAACCTTTTTTTTTTTTTGCGTTCACTGATGGTTTATGTTTACTACGTACCCATTAATTACGTGAATAAATGCTTTGCATAGAAACTGTTGGGCATATAGATCCGCAAAGATATACACACAATGATTAATTACGACTGATGATAATTTTCTAGTACCTACTACTAATATTGAATGTGAATGTACCATGTGAATGTACCATTGCTTACGGTAAAATTAAGAATAATAGCAAATGCTTCCAAATATCCATAAGACCTACCAAAGAGCAACGCAACTGGCAACTGCTTTCATATTTTAATAAATCACCTCGCAAAAAAAAAAAAAAAAAATTCTTGAAAAAGAAATTTCGAACAGTTCCCCATTCATCGACTTTGTGCTATTAATTATTGGTAAGAAATACATTAAATTTGATCATAGGAAAGGTGAACATATAGGTAGGTACTTTAAGAGTTTGTTATGCTTATGATATGATTAGCAAGTTAAATTAACGCTGAAACATAAATGTGATGGAATTTCACTTTCATCGAGCTGGAACATACTGGTATTTATTTTATGGAATTTTTTTGATTTAATATAGTTATTCTTACCTTGAGCAAAGTCTCGATGCAGATTTATAAACGGATACCACGCTGACAATAAAGTGTAAGCCGAGTGCCAAGACCAACCAATATGCTGCGGTAATTTTATCGTTATTTAATTTCGGATCAAACTGCGAAATAAAAACATAAAGAAATACAAATATTGTCAAGAGATAATTTCATACATATCTATCTGAATCTGACTCTGAGAAATAATATATCATTAATAATATGTAGGTACCTGCAAGATAGTTAGTAACAACATTTATAGGTATAGGTAAGCCACCAGTGCGGTTGGTGCTGATTTAATTCGAATTGCGCAATTGGATCGGGTATTGCTGCCAATACTTACAAGCTTGTTATGGCACAATAGCTAGGTATTTTTTTTTTTTTTTTTGGGCATTGCGCTCGTTTCCTTGATCATTCAAAGGCTGTCCCAATTCGCGCATTCTTTTTATTTATGTTGTTTGAATGACCTTCGTAGTTGGAGCAACATAATGGAATGCATAAAATTGTTACTTAATTATTTTTTAAATTATAAAATGCATATATATTTCATTTTCGCTCCTAGTGCTCTAGATTATGCAATAGAGTGCTGTAGCTCGGAGGGATATTTGAACCTATCCAGTCTTTTTAAGTGCAATAAGTTATTAATCATTTTTAAAACCGCTTTCTTTTTCTGTTGCGTAGGTAATGTGACGCTAAACATTGTAGGTTATAGAAAATTTATATTAGGTATTAGAACGCATACTTGGAGCTACAATTTTATGCCGAATCAGATTTAAGAACCTTTATAAGGACTGTTAGAGGTGGGGCTCAGGGAGAAACTCCTAACTTATTTTTGGAGGTTTTAACTCTGAGATTGAGCGAGCTGAACCTCCGGAAAAGAACACAATAGTTTTTTTCCCCACTGAGTAGCTATGAATAACCTGACGACATTGACATCGTTGGCAGACCACAGCGAGCTGTCACTGGTGCGTTTGCAAGTATTAGTACAGAAGCGGCAAAAATGGGTTTAGTGGTGAATGAGGGTAAAACAAAATATATGCTGTCAACAAGAAGGGACACACAACATCGACGAATCGGACAGAACGTCACGATAGACAGCTATAACTTTGAGGTAGTTAGGGACTTTGTCTACCTCGGCTCCGCTATAAACTCTGACAATGACATCACATCAGAAATCAAGCGAAGAATCACACTTGCCAACCGCTGTTTCTTTGGCCTAAGACGGCAATTGATTAGTAAGGCCTTGTCAAGAAGCACTAAGGAGATTCTATATAAGACCCTCATCATCCCTGTCCTGCTCTATGGCGTAGACGTAGAAGCATGAACCCTAGCAAAGACGGATGAGGATCTTCTTGGTCGCTTCGAACGCAAAATTCTTCGAGTGATTTTTGGTCCCCTTTGCGTTGACGGGCTTTGGAGGAGAAGATTTAACAGCGAACTCTACGAGCTGTACAGCGACATCGAACTGGTCAGAAAAGTACCATGAAGATGGTTAGGAGATGTACAGTGAATGGACACCAACGCTCTGGCCCGGAGAGTCTTCGATTCCAACCCGAAGAGGACCTCAACCAACTTGGAGTGCGTAACTGGAGGCAGTTAGCCACCCCGGACTGTAGCGCCACCTTAAATAAGTAAGTAAGTAAGCTATGAATAACCTAAGTAAGCACCTCATTCATCCGAAAAAAAAGCCCTTACAAACGAATGGCTGTGAAGGTCCTATATATGGACCTGCTACTGAAATGTTCTTCTTTTTCAAACAATAGCCGAAAACCGGGTTTTTGGCAAAACACTCGCAAATTTAATCGAAAACAGAAGTTTTCGGATATCTACATATTTCAGTTTTCAAAACGAGTCGTTTAAAGTTTTTTTCGACGGAAACACCACGAAAACGGTTGATGGGTTGTTAAAACAAACACACAAATGTCACAAGTCACAACCAAAAATCATCATCACACTTATGTCGTTTTCCATTGGGATTTTCAGATTTTTCCTGCCCAATGGAACATAAAACGAGATTTTACTATCTTTGTATTTGTGGTGGTGCGTGTTTTAACAGTCAGCTGTTCTTAAATTGTAATTTGTGATTATAAAAATCTATTCAATTTATGTTAATATTCATTGCACTGGCCAAATGTATTTTTTCTCTATTTTTCACAGACTTATCATCTCTAAAAACGTAAAGTAACCCACTTTAAATTTGACAAATGAAATGACATATGTTTTGGTGTAAATGTAAGTACATAGGTGTGAATCTCGCTCAGAAATCTAGATTCACCAAATTGCTCTGACTCTGAAAAAGTGTTTTTTTGTTTGCGGCCAATAGAACATGAAATGTGACAGCCAGCTGATTTCGAGAAAATCTGCTCTGAATCTGAACAAAGTGATTTTTCTGTCCCAATGGAAAACTGAAGTTTCACGAGTAGTGTTTCACAGCTGATTGAAACGTCAAAAGAAAACTAGTTGGTGTTCGGTGTGAATGCATCTTCGAGTTTTCGAGGAAACAAGGGTTTCGGTGCGGTGTGAATATGGTATAAATCTTTATTATCCCTATGTGGGAAAAATAATATTATAAAATACAGACAATAATTGCTATAATAATTTTACTTACACTAACGTCCTCTTCCAGCTTAGTGATATCCCTAGTCAATCCAACGCCCGAAATAGCCAACGCCAGCGTGCTTGTCGCAATGCACACCAAACTTAGCGCCAAAAATCCAGTTTGCACCTTGCGCATATTGATCACGCCCAAAGCACCCGTTATTGCAGCAATTCCACCAGTCCACACACCACTGCCAACCGTTGCTAGTGACGCCTCACGCACTATCAACAGAGCACCCAGTGCGACAAGTGCGACACTCACCAACAATTGCAACACTCCCAGAGTGATCTGGTTAGGGAAATTACTCCTTCTGCCCACCTTCAAATCCTTCGTCGAGTCACCTTTGATCTTTATCAATTCAGCTGGGAATCTCTGTTTCTTGCTGATTCTTGATTCCAGTGTGGCTGTTGAACTTTTAGTCAATGCTGGCAATTTTGGAGTCATCTGCTGTTGCTTCTGAAACTCTGCATGGGTGATTAGTTTTGGCGCCTCATTTTGAATGACATTTTCATTGGGTTTTTCTTTCGTAGTCATATAGACGGGACTCGAGTAAATATGACTTTGAGCATCGAGCTGTTGTAGCCCGTCCGCACTAAACTTTTCATCCTTGGTTATGATCGAAATCTGTGAATTTGTCAAACTGTTCTTGTCATGATTGTCTAGATTGGTTGTGTTCGTGCTACTGTTGACGGTAATTTGCATTAACTCCTCATTCCGATCGACAATGGTCTCCATACTGCCCAACGTTGAACCCATCGAATCAATGGTACGTGCTGGTGATTCTGATTGACGGCGATCATTATTAACAAGCTCGTTGGCCTCCATTGCATAGATTGAAGGTGATTGAAGTTATGAGGAATGTTCTAGAGAATGAAAAAAAAACAATAAAACAAGATTAGACATTACGACTGGCAGTCGACCATGTTTGCAAACTATACAAAAAGATCAAACCTACTACAAGGAATTCTAAAGGTGAATGCACACATAAAGAAAGCATGGCTCTGTCAGAGAAACCAGAATTTCATTCATTCCGAGGAACAGATAATATCGAGTGAAAGTATTTTCGCTTATACGGCTAAATGTTATGCAGCTTACAGCGAACCAGGCTCGAAATGTATTTAATTTACTTTACCTACCTTACCCACCGGCCACCATCGCGACGAGTTCCCGCTCCCGGTGATTATTCGAGTTATTTCGTCGTGTGTGTCAGCAAATATCGGCTGCCTTAGGCCAAGATTTAGATAATCGTATTTACGGTTCAGACTGAGAGACTGGTTTCAATTCGGCTCGGCGATACGGCGGTACTCGCTGTTGTCGATCTTGTTGTTGTTGTAGTTAGTAGGCATACTTGATTAGATCGAAAATTATTGGTCGTTTATACTGTACCTATACCACTGCTGTAGGTATATTGAAAACAGGCTATACCGACTGCAGGCCATAGGAGAGTGTTTACCGAATTGAAATCGAAAGTATTGTGTGCTCTATAATGGGTAGTAAACTATACGTTTGGATACTTTGGTGAGAGGTATTTGTTGTTACATTTTGGCTGGTCAAGATATTACATTGTTGGGGCGGTTGTAGAGTTCGTGTTGATGTATCAATATTTCTGCATAACTGTTGATAGATGTATTGTAAGCATCCCATACTTGCACATTGGAACGGGCAGTTTAATTAAATTATTTTGAAAGTAAACTATAACAGCAGCATAATCGAGCTTACTTTTGAAAATTGTTTCGGTAATCTATGGATCGCATGCGAGCACTGTATAAAATTAAAAAATAATGGACTTTTTTAGCACCCGTTCGGACTGGGTAGATTTAATGGTACATACACGAATCTTGTTTCTTTAGGTGTACAATGACTCTGTTTGAAAAGAACGCATGCCAGAGGTCTTATAGTTATAGACCGCACAAGCGTTGTAATTCGCACTTATAAGTGACTAGAAGCGTGTGGAAGGCACGCTTTTTGTTTTTACTATAATGATGTAAACAAGTCTACGATAGAATATTGGCGTTTTCGATTGAAGACAAGAATTGGCCTTTCTATGAAAAGAGCAAACCCAGAAGTGCTCTTTCTATGTTTTCTATTTTTCAGTGAAGAAAAAAGTGCAGTTCCAGGTCAATTGTAAACACGACAGAAATTTCCGGAATAATTTTAAAGAATTGCCCTAAACTACCAGTCCAGACAATTCTGCTTGACGTTTTAAATGGTATCGATTGAGATATCCAAACTTCCTCTATCTCTTTGGTTTGAACTTAAAAAATGAATTATTCTTAATTTGTAATTTGCGTTTATAAAAATCCATTCAATTTATGTTGATATATTATACAGCGGCCCATTGTAAATGTTTTTTTATTTTTGACAGACTTGGCGTCTTTAAAACCGTAAAATAACACACTATAAGTTTGACAAATAACAAAACAAATGTTTTGAGGCTAGTGTTAGTAGGTGTGAATCTCGCTTGGAAATCGAGATTCGCCAAATTGCTCTGACTCTGAAAAGAGTGTTTTTTTGCGGTCAATGGAACATGAAATCTAACAGCCAGCTGATTTCGAGAGCAGAAAAATTGCTCTGAATATGAAAAAAAAAAAGTGTTTTTTCTGTCCCAATGGAGAACGACGTTCTTGTCCTCCGAACGAAAGAGGCAAGATCAATTCATCCTCTCTTCTCTTATGGTTACACTCCTTCTTCCGGATTGCTTACGAAATGCTCACAATGGAAAATGTTTCCAAACACTCATTATTCGTATATACCCGTAGCATTCACATTTACCAAGTGCACGTGTGTAAATTGCATGCATCGCGTAAAATTTCTGGAAGCTGACTAACATCATTAACCATAGCTCTGAACCATCAGGAAGTACGAGTATCTTTAGATTTTAATGAGTTTACAGCGCCAGTGTGCAATGCACAATGTGATCTTTAAGCAGAGTATACTATACGTTGTGAAAACCTTTAGAGCAGGGTTTCCCAAAGTGGTCGATATCGACCCCTTGGAGTCGATACCGGTTTTCTAGGGGTCAACATAAACGAAAACTGATTGTGGGGGTCGACGAGGTCTAAAAATCGACCCCTATTAATTAACAGAAGGTCTTTATATAAACGTTCAAAATACTGTATAAGTTGTGTAACCTGTACCAACTTGTTTTAAGAATGACCAATATTTTAGTTGGAAATAGGTATCATTGTTCTACTTTTAAAAAACTCAACACGTCGATAAGCGTGCAAAGATTCAAACAAGATATAAAAAAAACTCATCTGCTACGGCTCGAGGTCAGCTGGCACCTGGCACTGGCAGCTGTTCATCTCATTGCACCGGTGTTGTTGTCGATGACGAGACGAAGAAAACAACAAAAAGAAAAAAAATTACAAGAACTGTTAGTTTCATGTGTGCACAGACTCCATCAGCTTTTGTAATGATTTGTCGGCATTCTAGTCATCAACAATCAATGAATGTACTCATCCACTAATTTATTTCAAAAGATTACAATGTGATTACAGAGCTATATAAAGTGAATTAAAATAAAGTGATTGAAACAAAATTTACAAAATCCTTAGGTACCTACAGCGTTAATAGCGTAACCATACATGTTCTCACAAGAAAGGAGACTCTCTAATATGCGCCAACGATATAGGCATCAGTCTCCTTAACACTGCGTATAAGATCATGTCTGCTGTACTGTGTGTACGCCTGAAACCTTGCGTCAACGATCTGATAGGTCCCTATCAGTGCGGTTTTAGGCCCGGTAAGTCCACGACCGATCAAATATTCACACTACGGCAGATCCTGGAGAAAACCCAAGAAGTCCAGATCGATACTCACCATCTTTTTATCGATTTTAAGGCCGCATATGACAGCATTTATAGAGACGAGCTATACAGAGCCATGTCTAGTTTTGGCATCCCTGCCAAACTTGTCAGATTGTGCAGAATGACGATGTAGAACACTCGTTGCTCCGTTAAGGTCGGAAACAATCTCACCGAGACCTTTGATGTCAAAAAAGGATTTAGACAAGGTGACGCGCTGTCACGTGACTTCTTTAACATCATTCTTGAGAAAATTGTGCGAAACTCACAAGCCAACACCAGAGGCACAATTTGGCATAAGTCTGTGCAACTGCTTGCATACGCTGACGACATTGACATTGTTGGCAGAACACAGCGAGCTGTCACTGGTGCGTTTGCAACTATTAGTACAGAAGCAGCAAAAATGGGTTTAGTAGCGAATGAGGGCAAACCAAAATACGTGCTGTCAACAAGAAGGGACACACAACATCGACGAATCGGACAGAACGTCACGATAGACAGCTATAACTTTGAGGTAGTTCGGGACTTTGTCTACCTCGGATCCGCTATTAACTCTGAAAATGACATCACCTCAGAAATCAAGCGAAGAATCACACTTGCCAACCGCTGTTTCTTTGGCCTAAGACGGCAATTGATTAGTAAGGCCTTGTCAAGAAGCACTAAGGAGATTCTATATAAGACTCTCATCATCCCTGTCCTGCTATATGGCGCAGAAGCATGGACCCTAGCAAAAACGGATGAGGATCTTCTTGGTCGCTTCGAACGCAAAATTCTTCGAGTGATTTTTGGTCCCGTTTGGGTTGACGGGATTTGGAGGAGAAGATTTAACAGCGAACTCTACGAGCTGTACAGCGACATCGACCTGGTCAGAAAAGTACGTATTAGTCGTCTAAGATGGTTAGGACATGTAGAGCGAATGAACACCAACGCTCCGGCACGGAGAGTCTTTGATTCCAACCCGGAGGGACAACGCAGTAGAGGAAGACCTCGCCTTAGGTGGCGCGCGCAAGTAGAAGGGGACCTCAACCAACTTGGAGTGCGCAACTGGAGGCAGTTAGCCAAAGATCGCGCTAACTGGAGAGGCGTATTGGTTGAGGCCCAGGTCCACCCCGGACTGTAGCGCCACCTTAAGTAAGTAATACATGTCTGAGTAGCAAAAGCAACAGGGTAAGTACTAAAAAACGTTTTATGCCCAAAACACATGTGCAGAAAATTGTTCGACATGCATGCATCAGCTTCTATCATTCGCCGACTAAGCAGCTGATTTGTTTTTGTTTGTAATTAAATTCGTTGAAATGAAAATTGAGAAATTCAATAAAATTCGCAAAATTGTATTGCATTTATCGGTTTAACAGTCCTACAGGAAGTTTTTATACCTTTGCCGATTAGCTGAAATAATATTTTCGTTGAAAATTCTATTAGTTTTACTTCCATTTTTGTGTCAGCCGCAAAATATTTGAAATAAACGCCAAACGCAATGATGACGATTGATTACCATTAGCACAGACGAGGAGCTTAAACAGAATTTCAACTAAGGCTATCAAAAGTTCTGGTTGCAACGCAACATTGAAACACAGTATCCTGCATTGTTGAAAATTGCTGAAAATACCTTATCGCTTTTCCATCATCATACTTAGTCGAAAAAGGTTTTAGTGCGGTTACAAATATTTTGACAAAGCAAAGAAACTGTTTGAAAATCAACGAACGCGGATCTAATTAGATTGGTAGAAAGTCACCAGGTTTACCATCACATTGATTTTTTTATCTATTCTTTTTTACTTTACTTTTTTAATGTTTCAATAAACAATTCCTGCCTACTTAAGTATTTTTACTTAATTTATTTTAATAATTATTAATTAGGTACACTTGATACTTACTGAATTTTATGTCTATTTATTTTGATAAATTTTCATGAGAAAATTATGTCAAGTTTACTCACTTAAACAAGCGAAAAGTTTTTAAATTGGTAAGTATTTCGTTTCAATAGGAAAAAAACAAGAGATCGAGTTTTTAACGTAATTTCGCTATAGGGGTCTAGGGTTTCAGTTCATTTTGGAAAAGGGGTCTCTTGCCCAAAATAGTTTGGGAAGCACTGCTTTAGAGGAAATACGTCTTCTTCTTTATTGATTGCTTGTGCATGCAAGTAGGTTGGTGAAATACCAGTAGCGCAATACCGTCGTCATAGTATTTGGATTGCCAATGTTTTCCACATAGGCATTTGAAAGAAGAAAATTTCAATTATTTTTCATGTTTATCTTAATGATTGACACCATTATTAAAATTTAGCTAAGAGTAGGTTTCATTAAATATGATAATTATTAATTAATGTTTTCAATAGCATATAAATGTAACTTTACCAAGTAAGTAATCATTTCTCGTGTTGATTTATGGGGTCTTAGTTTGAGTGATACTTAGCACATTTATAGAAGAGTCATGTGTTTTACTTTTATGCACGGTAGTTAAATTGATTATGATCTTGCCGTGTTCAAATTTAAATGCCATGTCAGTTCCACTGGTGGTGGAGCTCGAGCTTGGCTTTTCCCCGCTTTTTGGTCTACATCTAGCCATCAATGAAACGCCACTATAATTAGAGCCTCAGGCAAGATTGTTTATTAAACAAATATAATCATGGTCAGTTAAAGCCAGTCATCGTTAACTCTTCAATAACAGCTTTAAATCTTCGCAAGGAAATCCGGTTTTCATTTACTTTAGATCACCATACTATTTCTATTTGTTTGTCATACTGTTCGTTAAACGTTCGAGGGTTATTCATTTAAATTATTGTCCCTGTAATTTAGTTTTTCAACTAACGCATTGAATTTATTGCATTCTGTCAAGAAATCGTAACCTTGTTTGTTAAGAGTTGACATTTATATTTTTTTCATTGGCTGTCTTAATTAATCAGTTTTTCAATTTGAAAATATAAGGAATATCTAATGTAGTATTCGATTGTGCTTCTGCAGATTCGCTCTCAGATTTCAGACTTCGCGTGTCACAATGTCACTTGCTCTTTTTGTATTTATATTGGTGCGATTCGAATATGTGTAGCAGAGGCAATGGCCGCGTTCCACTGCCCGCTAGATGACTATACTCTGTTCAATTCGTATTTTCAGTACAGGGAAGATAGGCTATTTGCCTTTCACCCTAACTATTATGGATTTTAATAAGCTGTCTCCATTTTAAAGCTCTCACATAGTTGCCATAGTGAGCACTACAAATTGGCATAATTCTCTCACAAATATCGGTAGGGCTACCAAATACCAAGTCTTTATTAAGAAAAAATGGTTTAACTGCATATTAACAGATCCTTCATAAATACAAAATAATTAAAGGAGTACCTAAAAACTGTATGGCAACATCCCACATAATAAAATTCATTTATTCGCTCTCAAAAGCTTTAAAAAGCACCAAAACCGAAAGTTCTGTGAAAATATCCATAGAAAAACCCGTAAAGATATTTTTGCAAATAGATTATGGTAACACTCTTCTGAGGTGCTTAAAACACACACATGTTTATTTTCTGCGATAAAATAGCAACCGCACCCGCACACGAGAATATCACCCTCGTCGTCATCCTCATTCTGCTCGCGACTGCCTGGCAGACTGGTCATGGTGGGATGTATGCGCCTTTGAGGAAATTTGGGTGGGTTTTTCGTAAATGACAACAACAAATTCTTTGGAATCACCAGTGGTTTCGCTTTTATTTCAGTGGCAAATCTTGTGTTGAGTGCCGTGAGAGTAGCTACAGGCACCACTGGTAGAAAAAAGAGCTTCCCATAAGGCCTGTACTGAAAATACGAATTGAACAGAGTATAGCGGCATGTAAAACTCCATATAAAAAAATTGACTTTCACCATCTGCGCTAGACGTCTATAGCACTTTTTGTGAAATATCCCTTTCAGGGAAATTTCGCAATCTAGGTCTAGGTCCAAACTACCCGCTGCATTGAGGAAAAACAAAATCAACGACCTGTCAAAGGAAATCGTTCAAACGTTAAAATAAAAGTAAAAACGAATCCGTGCAAATGAAATTGTGATAAAATTGGTACTTTCTAAAGTTAATAAAATAGCAATTCAGATATTATTTGTATACCTAATATTTGCATCATTTCTTTAATTGTAGTGCCGCTGCCGCTATTGTTCTAGTGCGAGCGTTTCTTTATCTGGGATATTTTCTGCTAGACGTCTAGCGGGCAGTGGAACCCGGCCAATGCTGAGTCCCCCAACTCGCAATCCACCTGCCGCTGTCCCCCTCATTTTGTTTTCAAAATCGCCATTTTGTTTTCCTATCGGTGTTATGTGAATTTAGAATCCGTATGACATGCAAAAACATACAAACAATAAAAATAAATGCTTCCAACCGCAGCCAACCAGGGGGAAATGTGATAGGGTTCGGGAATACCACATTTTCCCATTACTGAATGCCATTGATTAGTTATTATATATTTTAAAAAGGCAAATAAATTGATTTAAAAAGGTATCTGAGAGCATAAAAAGTGCTCTGTGAGGGCCCAATCGAATACATAAGTGGCTAGTGGCCTTCTATCTCGTAACGGAAGTTCTCAAAGTATAGCCCAATCTATCGATATCGACATCGACTTTAATTTGACCTAGTCAAAGACAATACTTTATTTTTGCATTTCGTAAAATTGGATTGAATCGTTAATTCACTCATCCGTTTTTATGTAAAGTTTAAAGATTCCCCAAAAAATATGCCAAACTTGTTATTATTCTCTAAATCAACGGGATCATTTTAGAATTTGATTTACAATTTAAATTCTTCTTTGAGAATGAGAACGATGAATGAAATATTAGGCGAAAATTTAATATGTATGTATGATATAACAGTGGTACACGAATTTGAATATGTTTGCATAGCGTTTGGCGATGCTTAAAGTGGTAGGTTAGGTTAGGTTTACTTGAGTGGGGTTATGAGACCGTTACAAAAGACCGGGCAACACAAAGCGGTTTTATAAAAACAACCTATGAACTATATATTTCCATTTACAAATTTGTTGTTGATAATGCATTTTTTTTTATATATAAACTGCGTCGATGGTGTAACAAAACAACAACGGTTTGCTGATGATTGATTGTTGCAATTATTACGTAATATGCGATTCGTTTCTTTATACGATACACTCCTGGTAAATGCAATAGTTGCACATAATTTGTTTATACGATTATGTGTGAAATGCATATGTCGTGACGTATTTGTCGCATAATGAAATCAGTTTTTATTTAATAAAGGCTGATCTAACGACTAACGAGTAATGAACGCGTCCTTCAGATAATTATAGCAAGGGAACGCAAACACAGGTTCCGAATTTTATTAAAAGTTTAATAATAACATATGAAAAATGAGAGTAGTAATATGTTGTAGTAGATTTTACCAATCATTAATAAATAAATTCAGAGAAATAAATTATTCTCCGTTAAATACTTCCGGAAGCCATTTTGTTTTGTAGTAGAGCGAAATTCCGCAGCTATCGCTATAAAAATTCCAGCATGCTTTTTTAGCCATAATTCAAATCATGTAAACAAGATAGCCGATCAAAATACTCATTTTTGCATGTTACGAGTAGCTGTTGCTGTCCTTTCACATTCATCGTACTAGATAGGTTTGTCTGACATTACAAAAACACCATAAAGACAAAGACACACGTTACTACTTACTAGTTCTAAAAATCTGCTGCAAAATTTCTATGTCATCAATTGGACAATTCATCTTCCTTTCTTTCTGACATCATCCTGTACGATGAGGACGGAGCTTTTTTCTTTAAACAATCACTAATACAATAATTTGAAGCTTGATGATATGTCCGTTATGAGTTTTATGGGTATGAAAAGGCCATGAAAAAAATGACTTGGCTTTTGATAAATTGCGATGACCCCGAAAATCAAAAATAATGAATTAAGCCTCAAGTCACAAATTCCCAAAGTTTTCTGAATAAATAAATAAATAGTTGGCGCAACAGGTTCATAAGAAACCCCAGGCCCTAGCTATTCACAACCGCATTTGCTTTCGTGTGTTTAAAATTTTTGGGTCGAATGAAAGGGATTTACAATTTTATGCCGAGTCGAAGCGGCTAACTGAGAATCTCTTTCATGATTGTTGTACCTTGGGTGTTTGATAGACATTCGCGAGAGGTGTGTTCTTTCCGAGATCGAACTTGGATCCCTTACAAAGTAGTCCAAAATTGTGTCCAACACTGCGCCTGCGCTTCTGAATTAATTTGGCAAAAGAAAACCTTTTTGGAATTGGGTACATGTAGACGCATACGGTATTGTCCAAAGTTTGAGTTTATTGTGTTTGCAGAAAAGTCTGGAATTCTAACCACAACAAGTGTCTAAGCAACAATCAACGTATGTTGGAAAAAAAGAACAACGAAGAAAGAGTAAAGCCAAAACCACACTTGTGAAGTGTGATGTATTGTGGAGGGGTGTGTCGCTATCTCTCGAATGGATTTCATACGCGCAGAAACATATGTTTCTCGTGTGTGGTGGTGCAGTGTCGAAATTGCTCCTGTTCCGATTGCGCCACAAGGCTCTATAGCGCAATGAATGACACAAATATAATAAATAAGTTGCCTACGTGAAAGAAAGAGTACACATGAACTAGGAAACCGATAACGTCAAAAAGAAAGCAAAACAAACAACATTTGAATTCATTTAAAAAAAGCACAGCAGAGGCAAAAATGTGCACAGAACACCAGAACACACGTTACAAATGTGGTTCCGCCTTTAGTTTCGTTATTTCCTTATCAACCAAGTCAGTGCGCGACGGGTAAAAGATTTAAACCCCCAAAAACTACAAATTCACCTTTAGTTGTTTCTTCTACTGTTTCTTCTACTTTGTGACACAAATTGTAGGCGCTTCTACTCGTCCCAATAAATTCAAGGTCTCCCAAACAAACCCTTGTGATAACCTAGTACTATCGGTTTGGGGCTTCGAATGCAAACTTAAGTTTGTTTCATACACCCCTATCGAGGTATCCGTTCGGAAAAAAAATCCGATACGAAAGTCAAATCCGATCGGAACTTAAATTGCGTTCGAAGCATTCGTTTCGGAACAAAATAAATGAAGCATAAAAACGCGTTCATTCCACATCAAAATATTCCGCAGCAATTAGTTGTCGAAGAGCTTCGGAAAAAGCGTACCGTCATAAGTAAATGCCATTTACTTTTCAAATGGTATAACGTATAAGGTGTTCCACGCAATGCGACAAGGTGCGCTATATGTCATCGGAGAATTTTCCCGAAAGTTGTAACTCAACGGATATCTCGAATGGAATTTCACCGTTCCGAACGGATACCTCGATTGGGGTGATTGTCCAAGTTGTCAACCAACCGGTTAACTATACACAATCGCAAGATAACTAAATTTGTTGTTTATTGTCGTAAACTCTGTGAAATATCAACAAAATTGTTGCAAACGTTTTAAGTTTAAGAAAAACAAACTAAATGCATTTTTCACCTTCGCCTTAAATATTTTGTAAGTCACAATGGACAGTTTTATATTAAAAATGTTTCTAAACTGTGAGTTCGTTAAAAATAACTTGCACTCTAAAAATGACTATTATTTACCGCACATTAACAACAGAATAAATGGTAACTGCTTGCACTACACAAGCCAAACTTGAATACCAAAGGTTAAGTAGAACCCACATAAAACAAAAGTGAAACTTGTTTTACAAACTCAAACCTCCAATGCTAGGTACACAGAGTGTGACACACGGAAGTTTATGTTACGCATACGCCCCGTGTTACCGCCACAAGTGTTGACTGTTCAGTGTTCACCCTCTTGAAACTGGTCACATTTTTGTTTTGGATTTTAATCACTCTTTATTTTTTTAGCAATTACGTCGTGTCTTGTTTACTTCTAATTTTGTTTATAGGTTGCCGTTGCCAAAGTAGGAGGTGGTCATGCCAGTTAAAAGGTCACGAAGCAACCAAACCGTGAGCAATTAAGCGTTATTTTGACACTCAAACTTACCACGAAAAACTCTATCCAACGGACAGCAGATAAAAGCCGAGGAACTTGCTATCTACGACGGAATCTTCAAACTGCTAGTATCCACGTGACAGGTTGACGAAATCCATTAAATTAAGAAGACACTGAACAAAATGAGTGTTACAGGTTGTTGTTGCACCTTTTTTCACAGTTTGTGCGGTTAAACGAACTAATAACTCCAACAGCACTGCACCACAATTTAGCAATCACTTTCCATTTTGCTTGCAATGACGACAGCGGTACATGCAATTAGCTCGGGAAATCTATGCACAGTTTGGCCCAAGATCAAGCACTGAAGTGCAACACTCGCGCACCTCTTTTCTCCAGCTTCTCAGATATGACTTATGGAACTATTGTTGTATGACACACTTTGAGCAGAATGAGCACCTTTGTAATTGAAAAGTGGTTACTACAATAGTAGGTAGCACCGGCTAGAGAATGCGATATTTGTTCTTCGCAACTTCACAACACCGCGAAGCTGAACAATAAAATCTCAGTCAAGACGACGACGACGACAAATGGGCACACTGATTGAAAGATTGAATAGAATTTCAGCAAATTTGCTTAGCGACGTATCGGTTTCTTAAAAAAAAAAAAAAAAAAAAGACATTGGTTTCGCAAAACGAATGAAAAAAATCAAACACTACACGAAACCGTGAAGAAAAAGAAAAAGTCCAAAGCCCGCGAAGTACCGATTCAAGATGTTAAATATCTCTTAAGTTGTGGTTAGTCTGGTGGCTTGAAGTGTACTAAAAGCGCCGTAGTACCTGTTCGAATGGAAGTATCTGAGGCTGACGCTAATGTTCGGCGGCGTCGATGGCACCGCCGCGGCAGGGGTGTTTTGGTTAGGCACATGAGAGATGGTTGTTTTGCAACGAGGAATGGTGCGAGATGGCTGCATGGTATGCAGTTGAGTTGTTAGCAGTATTTCTGTGGTTATGCAGATAGACAACACACCTGTTTTGGTTGACGATTGAGGAACATTATGTGTATGGTGGCTGAGAATGCATGCTACGTGAATTGTTTGTTCCCCTCTAGGTGTCACTTTGATTTCGGTCTCAATTGAGAAGCAGCATTATTTAATTTTTTTCTCATAATTTGATATAAATTAAGTGGTACCTAGCTTATTTGGGCGGTTTTGTACTAGGTAAAAATTGCGTAATCGCTTCAATAAATATATCGGCATTATCGTTTGAAATGACAAGGAAATGTCGATCAGATACGAATGGGGTTGGTTTAATTAAATACTGTCGTAATTGACAATAATTGAATACAATTTCAATTACTACCTTTACTCGGCACAAACTATAAAAGAACTGGTGACTTATTGTGCAGTATATTATACCTTTTTGTGGGAATTTCAATACCCGACAAGCCTTCGGTGGGATAAAGGGAAAAAAGCAAAATCGTGCGAATTTCAGGAATCTAACGAAAAATATTCCCCAAAAAATCTACAAATTTTGGCTGAAATTTCATTAAAACACCCACACTTTACTATGATTATCAACCCACTGAATTGTCCATGAAAAACACCTCATGTAACTCGTATTTTATCAAAATTTTACTGTACCAAAAAATAATCATAGTATGTAAAGGTAACAAACTGCGATTTTTATACTAAAGTATAATAAAGTATAAGTTAACTTGATTTCATTTCCGTGTAATACAAATTTTACTTTTAAAAACTTGATTTTTACTCAAAAAAGTATCGTGGGATTTGAAAAAAAAAAAACGTTCAGTACGGTGAAAAGGGAAAAAAGGACAAATGACCACGCTTCGTGGGATAAATGAAAAGAGAGCGCTTTCAAAACTGCTTTACTGTCAAGTGTATTTTATGTATTCCCAGGCGATAGTAGTTTGCAAGCTGCATTTATCTAATTCCGAGGTTATAGACACGTTGGTTTATTGTTAAATTTCCATTTCCATCTGTTCAGAAACGTGCCTTCCCAAAAAAATTAACAGAATGTAAAGTGTAAAAGAACTTAACCCCGATTCAGAAATTCCTCGCCAGAATTTTTAAGAAGAAGGCAAATCGTCACAAATCATGCACGCAGCAACAAGGCTCCCACTAGTATAACCGGTCTAGAAATACCTCCGGCCATCTTCCGTTACACTCTCACACATGTAGTATCACAATGGACCTATCAATCTGGTTTAAGTGTCTCTCTAGATAGCCCACCCAACGCGGTCCTTTGCGATCTTCAATGTATCGTATTTACCGATTATAAGCCTTGAGTCTGTAGAAACGCATCAACTTAGGTCCTGTAAATGATATCTAGGACCGTTTTCGAATTATAACAGCTTTTAACTCAATCACTGTAGGCGTAGTGACTGTTGGATTACTAAGCGAAGGGTTCCAGGTTCCCAGGTTCGATTTCCGGAAAAACGTTTCATCTTAAGTTTTTGTTTCTACTACCGTACCGAGATTATAACTGTCATGAAATATGAAAAAGCTTCTCAATTAGCCGTTTTGACTCGTCATAAGATTGTAGATCCCTTCCATTCGTCCTAAAAATGAAAAACTCCCACAAAACGAATGGTTGTGAGAAGACAGGGCTAGGTTCCTGGCGTCATCTATTTATTTTATTTATTTTTAACTAAATCGCTCCTTTTAGTTTATTGCCAGCCAAGCACTTCACCCCCTCCCAACTGAATTTATTGTAACCCAACTTTTTGTCAGATTATGTGATGGCCTAGCCGTCAACTAATATGTGCGCATCCACATACCCTACCAACACAAAATAACCTGTCAAGTCAAAGTCAGTTAGTTTTATTACAAAAAGCTTGTCAGTGTACATTATCTACAACAATTAACCGCCCACATGGTTCTGTCAGGGCACTCTACGCCAATAAATCGCTTGCTCGCATAAATACCTACATTTTGCTCTTGAGTCTTGACTCTTGAGTGAGTGGTACTATCAAGAACAGCATTCTCATGAATGTCAGTATCGAGTAATTATGACACTCGGTGAGATATGCGCGAACAGCAAACCAGTTTTAATAGCAGGTTACATTCCTTTATTCAGCCGCTGATGTCGCACACAAAAAAAAAGACATTTTAATGGAACACCTAAGAAAAATTATTGCACAATGTCGACATTACAATGCGAGTGCGCGCATTTTAGGCTGTTTTGCATGATGTGACATGTGACATTCTGCCAAGATCTCCTCAGATACCTACCGATCACTTTCTAATAGTTAATTACCGAAACTTCTTCGGAGCGTACAACGAATTTTCCTGTGCACCTGACGAGCTGTGTAATTACACCGCAATTAGTCAAACTGTGCTGAACGTTTTCCTGAGATCACCTCTCAGTGAACCGGAAGATTAAAGGCAAACATCGATCGCACTAATCATCATTGGACTGAGTGGATTTATCTAAAAGACAGAAATTTAGAGAGGATGGAATGTAAGTGAAGTGGAATTCGATAGATAATAGTGAGCCAAGCCACTCCGTGCAAGTTCGTTAATAGAACAGCTAAGCAACGCGTCGAGAGATCTGTAATTACGACATAACTTTCTTTTTCCAGCCGCATTACAAGAGAGGCACCAATATCTGGTCAAACCACCACGCAGCGACATGGACCAGCGAAGCAACGTGCTACCAAACCACCTCTGCGGCACCCGTGGTTCAGCCTCTGTCGGCAGATGACACCAGAAATGGTCATTATACGAAAGTAAAATTTATATGAGAATAAGTATCGATCGACAGTGTATATCTGTATGTGGTATGGCCACTATGTGCTGAAGACCAGTGACTAGCTTTCACCTGACTGTTTGAGTATGTAGCCTTTGACTTGTGGTGCTCATCACAAAGGCGTCACATAAATCTTTCCGCCTAATACATGGCAGCGGGTCATTTTGGCAATGGCACCGCATACCTATGCCGATCACTATTTTGAAAAACCTGGTCTATCTTTTGTGAGGTAGGTAAACAACCGGTGTTTGGTTGACACAGTAGTACGGCAACAGGTATTGTCGCTGAATTTCAAATTATCTGCATGCCTGTGTTCGTGACAGGAATGCATCGGGCGGGGTACGATGGTTTGGCTTTGCCAAAATAAGGTCTACTAATTTGTATTTTCGAGCAGATTCACTTAGGAGAAAGCATTGGCGACCGATCGTCCGTCATTTCAAGGTAAACACGATTTTACTTATGCAATTAGGTTACAAGAAAGTTCGATACACTTAGTGCGCGAGGCGGCCAATTACTTATTCCAAGAGTGTAAACTGTAAATAGTCTCAGCATAGGAGGAGTTATTTGTTATGGGCGTGAAAAGAGATGAAGCCGCGAATGACCTTAAAGAGTTTGAATGCAAAGTATTGTTTAGGGAAATCATCTATTCCGAATGATGCATCCGCTTTCTTCCTGGGATAATGAGGCTGATAATCAGTTAATATATATCACCGATGATTGTCCATCAATGCGTTTGACGATTGTCTTTTTTCACCTTATTGTTGATTTTTATGTGTGTCCCGACTTTTAGTTTTCCTAGTTTTCTCTTGCTTAAGGTGAATGGCGCTGAACGCAGTTTACTAGCATAGCCATGAACATATTACTGGAACGGCGCGGAGTAAACGGAAGCTGATGCTGGGTCGCTTCCGGTTGGCGAAAATATGTAGAGTAAATCTCGGTAAGTGCCAAGTAGAGTATAGTTGTTGTAATTGCGTGCTGAAGATTTGAATTTGTACTAGATGTAGAATATAACATGCCTAATGATGACGATTTTTGTCTATGGTATTGCGAGTCCCGATCGATGCAAATTTTTGTGATGTGGATGAATGCAAGAAATAATGTTTTATTGGGAATACATGTTCGAAACAACAATAATCGCATATAACGGTCAAATCTATTTAGAGGGGAATACAAGAGAAACGAAGAACAGCAATGAACACAAAAGAAGACTTGGACAACATCAGCGCGAGCTACCTAGTTCCCATAAAGTTATTATCAGAGACAATACGTATTGTTATTATAATTTGACTGATATTTTATATGTGATATTCGATTGGACCAGAGATGAATGATTAAAAGAGATTGATATCTTTTGTACGTCTATCGCCACAAAACCCATTTGTTTGCTTTGTTGTGTTTGTAAAATCAGTTTGTGAATTCGTGTGAGGTACAAAAAAGTATGTTTGCTAAATGATACCAAATAAATGAGCAAATGTGCTTCACGTTGGCGCACTGCACCGCACTCCAAATCGTAAGCAAATTCCGCAACAATTTTTGTCGCAGGATATCGGAACCTATACCTCGCAGCAAAAATCCTCTGAATCGTATAAAATCGAAGAATTTACGGTTCCGTAGGATACCTCGGTAGGGCCGAATACCAAACCAAAAATCAATCGCCAGCAGGCGTGTTTTTTTTAGCTTCTATCTCAGCAAAACAAAGTAAAGTAGGATTTTCAGCACGCAATTACAACTACTGTGAGTCCTCAAAGTGTCAAGTAGAGCGTAGTTGTTGTAATTAAGAGCTGAAAATCCTACTGTAATTTGCTTTTCTGAGATCGAAGCACAAAAAAACAGACCTAATATCCTATTGAAAAAAAAAACCTTTAGAACTACATATGTACTAAGAAATTGGTTTTGCAAACCATCTCTGGCATATAGCAATCACATTTAACTACTCAATCCTATTGAAATTTATGTCGTTTTCCATTGGGACCACCAGAAATCTTTTTCAAATCCTATGTCGTTTTCCATTGGGACCAAAAATCAATCTTTTTTTTGATCTAAATCACTTTTAACGTTCCATTGGGCAGAAAAATCAATCTTTTTTTCGATTCGGATCACTTTTTGCAGATCTCGATATTTTTCCAGATTTACACATACCAATATAGTTTGCACAACTGTTTTACGTCAGTTTAAGAAGTTTGCTTTCAAGACAAATGCTTAAGGTTTCGTGAAAATCAAAATAGCCATGGATATAATTTTTAAGGAATTATTATCTTACTTGTCTCCATCGTCATCTGAAGACTAAAAATCACAAATAAAACTTCATTTGTATGTACAATAGGCGAAACATTTTTCAGGTCGATATCCATTTGTGATTTTGCCAAAAACGAAGGCCATTTGAACAGCTGAAGTTGCTGTCAAGTAACGCACTTATCCATTAGATTAATTTCGTTGCATGCTCCACGAGCAGCGTAAAATCTGGGTCTGAAAAAGATTTCTGGTGGTCCCAATGGAAAACGACATTAGTCTACCCATACATGTGTGCACCTACATTCAGTTCATTCAAAACATAGACAAACCATAGCTTGAAGGCAAGTAACGAAAAATCGGCCGGAAGTTGGTGGTCTCAGTATGATTAGTCTATGATGGCAACTGAACTCATGTTCAATAAAATGACGTTTATTATTACGTCAAATTTTAATAAGACTTCATGCCTAAACAATATAATATTATATAACCCAGTGTGTTGCATGAATATTCATTGCTTCACTCGATGCAACAATAAGGTATCAAATAAGGAGCTGCTGGTGAAAGTTTGCCAACAATTTTGTTAGCCCTTTATAGACGCTGCATAACGCAACTGTGGTTCACTGAAACTAAAAGTGCTGCAAAAGTAACCATCAAAAGTAAGTGTGGTCGTCCATCAGCTAAAACAAATCGTAGTTGTATTTTTATTATTTTCAACGTTCACAAGATTGCGTGAAGTGCCTGCAAAATGACGATAATTGTCATCATCGATTGTTGTCTGTCGATCTATCACACAGCGGGAGCTGCAGGTAAAAGATGAATTACAGACACTTCACCCCGTAACCTCGAAACGATATGCCATTATTTATTCACATCAGGCGTAATTAGAAAATCTTATCCGATGATTGTTGCAGGCATGAGCTCTTTAAATCGTTTTTTTTTTTTTTTTTTTTTTTCGGTAGATACTTACTTTACTCGCAAAACAAAGGCCAATGGACTGCAGTTTCACGTTCAATCGAAGTTCATTAGTCAGATGGAAAAAAGATTAAAGATCTCACTCTCAATTGCGAAAAAGAAACGCACAAAAACCTTTGTTGCACAATTATGATGGATTCGATGAAAAAGATTTAAATTTAACAGATACTTATCTTACATTCATCTTATAGCTGAAGCAAATCTAAAACGAAAAAAAAACTCCTCTTCATGATCGAGGGCGTTGTCTTTTAGTTCGCTTGTGTTGATAATGCAGAAATTGTCGCTTGTTTGTTATCTTTTAAATCGAATGCAGTTGCTTTTGACGAAATACATC
Organism: Cheilosia urbana; assembly: GCA_946477585.1. Lineage (NCBI taxonomy): Eukaryota > Metazoa > Arthropoda > Insecta > Diptera > Syrphidae > Cheilosia > Cheilosia urbana. The sequence goes on along the minus strand of OX297854.1, from coordinate 6,299,438 downwards.
CCAAGTTTGTCAAAATAACTCTCCCAGTCATTCTTCCTTCTCTAGTACATGTCTTTAATTTCATTATTACCACTGATATTTACCCCGAACAATGGAGAACTAAAAAGATGATTCCAAAAAGTCCTAATACGATTATCGGCCGATCTCTATTCCACCATATTTATCTAAAGCGGCCCATAGACACTACCCTTCTCTGAATTTTATTCGTTTTTATTTATCCACCAATGAAAAGGCGTCCTCTCACGCTGTGCCAACTGTCAACGGGTGCAACGGACGGAAAAGTTGAAAGTAAACCTTCTTTATCCGTCGCATCGGGCACATGCGCTGCTTATGGGTCACCTGCAGCCAGTGATGCCAACCCGAATCGAAGTTTTCATGCATAAACTCGAACAAAATTATGTCTTTTTCAAAAATATTATGCCTTTTTGTTAAAAAGGATAAAAGTTTCATATTTTACGAAAAAATTGCAACGAACCTACAATGTGATGAAAATTTGTTAACAGAATGTTGGTCAATCGATAGGTAATCAAACCTTTTTTGATCTCTGTATACCAAAGCTTGGGTTTCTTGAGTAAGTCAAGTAGAGAATTAGAATACAAGCATGACGCACAGTTGTAAATAAAAATTACTTATGCGACTTTGATCAAAGACTCCCAGATTTACCAAATTACCTATGCCTTTTTTCTAAAAATTGTTCCTAAATGCCTCAAGCATCGGAAGCCTAAAAGGCATAACTATGCATAGTTGGCATCACTGCCTGCACCTCACCTTCCAATGTTCCATAAGTTACTGGGTGTTCGTTCAACCAGCCAGTCGAAAACGACGCAACTTTTTTTACCTTAATAACTTCTACCAGTTCTAAACCATTATGTGAGTCGTTGATACATTGATCTACAAGATCGTCACCTGAAAGTAACACAATTCTATGTGAGTTGACCGATGTTTCGAGATCTGAGCGTTTGAAGTTTTGCATGATCTGTTTTGGCATTTTAAATTAATATTTTCAAAATATAATTATGCGGAATCATAAAAATGTACAAAATATTAATTATAAATGTTAAATTTTGCTCCCACGGTCAATAGTTATCTTTAAAAATTTAATTTAAATTTTGATACAAAGTGCTATCAGCCAATACGGTTTATTGAAAGTAAAAAAAAAAAGTCCTATGTACCACATACATACATTTTATAATTAGATTATTGTATGAATATCACTCGTAGTTAGTGTTTATATATTTTTTTTTTTTTTTATATAAAAAAAAACTATTAAAAATAATCTTTAAAAAAAGCAGCCATTAAAAAAGGACAATTATAAAATCCCTTATTTACCTTGCCTGAAACCTGTAACCTGTATTTGTGGTGGACATAGAACTTTTTTATTTTATTTTTTAAGTTACATAGTTAAAATTACAAAATCCTATGTGAGAATTTCAAAAACACAAAGTTCCGTCACCCTTCATCCTAATTTTAATAAATTTTCAACATGATTGAATGACAAAGTTCTATGTACCTACTAATATTGTTGCATAGAACTTTGTAACAGCAAAAAGTTTTAACATTTTGTAGGATAGAACTTCGTTTTTCTTCAGATTTGGTATGGTACGAAACCTTTTTTTTTTCAAACTTCTGACTTATCGCCAGGGCGATAAACAGGCACTTTGTATTAAAAGATCTATTGTACCGAAGGTTGCCAGAAAATAAAATTTAGGCTAGCAGAGTTTCCACTTCCCTAATGTAGCTGATAATGTTTTCAGCGGAGGACTTCTTCAGTTCTTCAGGACTTAGTAATTCACGGAAGAAGAATTTTCTTCTAGTACTGTATAGAGCTGGGCATTCGCTCAAGATGTGTTCAGCTGTTTCGTCTTCTTCGAGACATAGCCGGCACTCCGGGGAGTTGACTATATGCATTTTGTTTAGAGGATATCGCAGACCGTGGTGACCAGTTAGGTAGCCTACAAGGTTTTTGATATCGTGCCTTCTAAGGTTTAGAATTTGTTTGGCATTTCTTTTAAATGGTAAGATTGCCCTTTTGGCTTGTCTGAGGCCTGGGATTTCTTCCCACGGTTTGATACACATTTTGTGTTCCCAGCTTTTTATGGTACAGTTAATTGCTGATTTGGTGACGGCACAGAAAGGTTCTGGTCCTATGAAAGGGGTCTCCGACCCTTTCCTAGCAAGCTCGTCAGCTTTTTCGTTTCCTTCAAAACCCTCGTGTCCGGGAACCATATTTTGGTTTTGTTTCTGGAGCGAGAGATTGGAGGGTATTTAGCCAGTGCATGACTGCTTTTGAGACAATGATTGGTGAGCTAAGGGCATTTATAGCTGCTTGACTGTCTGTGAATATATGGATGTTTGCACCTTTTATACCTGAAGAATTGATGAGGTTTGCGCATTCCTTAATGGCATGGAGCTCCGCCTGAAATACACTGGGGCTTTTCCCCATAGGTATTGATACATTGCGGTTTGGCCCATCGTACGAAACCTTAAGGGCCCCGTTATTATACTTAAACGAAAGTGCTCTCGAAGACGAATCGTTTGATACCAAAAACTCATTTTTGACCAAAATGGCTTATAGAACGGTGTTACTTTGAGGTGACGAAGTATTAAACGCGTGACATTTTAATTTTTTTATTTTAAAATTCTGTTTCTTTCTTTTTAAGTTATATTTATTGTAATTCCTTTATCTTGTAGCTTCTTTCAAATTTGTAATCTTCACTAATTTATAAGACTATTTCGTCGTAAAGTGTAATGTTCCAACATTCCAACTACAAGCTACAAGTTTTTTTCTAAATTTAAGAAAAAAAAAGAAAAAAAGATTGATTTCATGATTATTATTGGAACCATTTGATACTGCTCTGAGGTATGCTATTTATTCGACGTAGACCCCCCTTTTTTCGGTTCAAACCCAAAACACTTATAATGTATAACAACTAAAAAATAGCAGTTACTTACCCATTCATGCGGTTTACAGAAAGCACGAGCCTATCGCAATATCGGGCTTCCTTGATCTCGATGCCAATTATGACTTCTTGGACCAATTACTGATTTCATTTCAATAGAGGATGATCGATTATGTGTTTTCACACCTTTTACAGTTTGAATTGAAGTGATGATTTCATACCCTCATCACCATAAAGCTCTACGAATCTGTTTCTCACGATTTCTTCACAAGACTGATGATTAAGACTTAACCTCGACAAAGAAACAAAAAATCGAAGAAACAAATTAAGAACTTTTCGTTTATTACCTTTCATTGTAGTTACACAAATATATATTAAAATCTATTGTTTGTAACTATGATGGGATTAAGTTTATCGAGTACTCGTTTAAATTAACAATAAAACGAACAATAAGATCCTGCATACATATTTATAGAATGTATTTCTTTTTAATTTTTGTCTCAAACTGTGTGCATGTCTATTTGTTTAGAAGCAAAAAAAAAGAAAAAAAATAATTAAACATTTTCAAAGGATTAAGAGTTAGCAACGTACTTACCCTTTTTCAGACATCTTAATGTTGCTGATCGTGTAAGTCATTAAGGCACCAAAGAGACACACTCATCCACCCAACCAATAGATATCCCATTGAACGTATGAGCTTTAGTACAACTGTAAACTGTTTGTAAATAATGTTTGGACTTCTTCACGCACTCGTTAACACTCATCAAAGTGAATGAATAACTTCGATTTACTTCCCTTAATTAATTAAAAAAAATGTATTTATAAACTAAATTAACTTTACATTTGCACAGGAACACAACACTCAAGCGCACGACCCGCGGAGGCGTCAGAAATTACTTATAACCGCCATTGCCGTACATGTTATTATAATTCGAGGGGTTCTGCGCCGATTGCATAAAGTTCGCCATGTTGAACTGTTGAGCTAACTGCTGAGCGTTCATTCCTGGTTGCAGTTGTCCGCCGTAGTTATAATTTGGATACGTGATCGTACTGTCATAATTTCCGGGATAGTAGTTACCCGGCATCTGTGGATTTTGCATGTTCTGAAAGTTTCCAAACATTTGTGGCGGCAGTTGCTGTTGCTGCTGTTGTTGTTGCTGTTGTTGCTGTTGTAAATAGAACGGAACCGAGTTTGATGCTGGTGCAACTGGCTGCTGTTGGACATTCTTCAAAGCAGAAACGTTTCCATTGCTCGATTTGCTATTAACCGCATCAGCGGACTGACCGCCACCCACTTTAGGGGTACCGAACTGGCCACAACTTTGCTGCAGCGAACCCATTAGGTTAGCAATCAAATTCTGAGTATCAGCTATCGACACATTGCCCAAGGAAGCTTTAAAGTCCAGTGTCGACTTATCCATAGCCTTGACTGGAGGCGCTGCAGGTGCAACTTCGCCGCTGGGTGATTGGTGCAAAGTTATTTGCCGAAGGTTTGGATTTTGGTGCTGACGCTTGATAGCATCTACTGTGTCTGTTTTCTGGGCGACACCAACTACTGAACTTTGCTGCGACCGTTCCTCGGAATGACGGGTGACATTACTCGAAGCCGCTTTAAACACATCGTCAAAGTTATAATCGTCATCTTCGTCATCATCATCGATAAACCTGCGCACGTTACTTCCTCGACTTGCCTCATCGTCGGTATACTGGTCCTTACGTGCTGACCGTGGCGAATCGCCACCTGTGCTCCTCTTCGATTTCGATGAATCAGAAAACTTGTAATCGCTTCCGGCAGCTGTTGAGCCAGATACCTCCTTGGCATCCGTGTCCAGATTAACATATTTCCGTAACTTCTCCACACGCACTGGATCGGCCGTCTCGAGCTTCTTTAAATGCGCAATCAAATGATGCTGTTCTTCTGTGGACAGGTGCTTGAAATTTTGCAATAACGTTTGCAGATCAGAGTCTGTGAGGCTCTCCAGAGCGCTTGCACTGCTTGAGGCATTCGCATCTTTCTCACTCACAGCAAGATCCATGTCAACTTCTGCGGCATAAGCAGAAACTTCGTTCTCGATAATCTCCTCAACCATAGCAGGACTTATTGGCTGGGCTATATCCAATTCGGATAGAACGTGCTTCATCTGTAGAGCGGTTCCTTCGGTTTTTACCTTTTCCTTAGCTAGCTTCACCAGCAGAATAAAAATATAAATGAGTTTGTCCATATCGCCGGTAGAAACATCTTCCCGTCCCTGCATAACCAAGGCCGCTGCCAGTTTAGTGGACACGATCTGTCTGTCGAAGGGAAGATCTGCTACTGTCGGCTTTGTGTTCTTCAAAACCTTTGGCTTTTCCTCGGCTACTTTGTTCTCATCGCTCTTAACGCCATCTAGAGGACTACTGGATTTTCCTAGAAACGGGAATGGCGAGAGAAAAAAAAAATAGGAAACTCGATTAAAATGCATTTTACTTGATTATTTAAATGTTATAATCTTATGTTTTAAAGCTTATTTTCTACCTCCTACCGTCACCGTAGTAGTCATGGCCACCTTGTTGAGTTGTGTAACTGGAAATATAATTATTATAACCTGTTTATATAGCGCTGCTTTTTACTCTTTTCGACACTTAACAGTGCACTTAACATAACAAAAAGAACTGTGTACGTTCGACTTGGTTCGAATCCGGAATCATTTTTAAATCGTTGATATCTACGTCACAGCACACTAACCCGAAAATTTCCTCTAAGTGGAATACTTCTTTCAAACATTAGATCCGAGTTGTAAGAAATACAGCTTTGGAAATACTTAATACTAAAATAGCCGTGTGATCTTATATCCAAAAATATTTTAGTCGACTTTGATTGAGGGGGTTGGTGTTCTTTCAAGTTGCTTTTTAAGGGACGAATTATTGAGCAGAACTACGAGCTCCAACTTTGTCTAGTTATACAGGGTGCCTGATGAAAGCCGCTCCAAAAAAAAATTAATAACTTTTCTTCTATTTAATAAATCTGGTTAATTTTTATTTTATTTTGCAGATTGATTTTTAGATTTAACAAAAATGGATAACTGAGACACAGAAACAAGAATTTGGATAAGATTTGGTACGCCACTATCACGCACTGGAGTCCGTAGTTTCGGTTCAAAGAGAGTATATGCGCACCTTTGGCGGCAATCCTCCGAGCAGATGGACCATAATGAGACTTGTTAACAATTTTGCCAAGCATGGGGCAGTCCAAAGAAGACCTTACCATCGAAACCCTTCAGTTCGGACGGAGGAAACAATCGCTTCTGTAGCTGCTGCCATACAAAACTATCCAAGAGTTTCGACAAGAAGCTTATCTGCTCAAATGGGTATAAGCAGATAGTCATTGCAGTCAATGATTTTGACTTATTGCCATATAAAATTCAAATGGCCAACTAACTGAACGCAGCAGACTTGCCGATTCGCTTGGAATTTCGCCAGAAGATGCTTCAAATGGTGGAAGAGGACGGACACATGTTGAACTGTCTTATTATGTCCGACGAGGCCCATTTCCATTTAAACGGCAACATAAGCAAACCAAATTGTCGAATATGGAGTGCTTCCAACTCACAGATACTCCATGAGACGGAATTGCATGTATTTCGTGCCACAGTGTGGTTTGCAGTTTCATCACGCTGCATTGTCGGGCCCTAATTCTTCGAAGAAAACAGTCACACCGTTACGGTTACTGGAGACCGTTACTTACGCCGAATGAGAATTTCTTTCAACTTTGTGTGGTTTCAACAAGATGGTGCAACTCCTCACATAGCCCGGCCTGCTATGACAGAATTGCGACGAAAATTTCCCAATAAGCTGATATCCAGAAACTCCACATTCCGCTGGCCCCCCAGGGCCGCCTGACCTTACTGCACCTGGCTTTTTCTTGTGGGCTTATTGCTACAAAGCAAAACCAACAAATTTGAATGAACAAGCAATGCATTCGAGAACCAATTGCGGCTATTCCTGTCTCAACTCTCCAAGTAATGAATGAACAACTTTTTGGTAAGATGCCGCACATGCATCAACGAGCAGGGAGGGCATTTTAATTCCATTATATTTAAAACTAATTAAGCTATATTTAATAAAATTGAATGAGCTTTAACATGAATAAAAGAAAAATGAATTCGATACACTGAAAAAAAAAGTTATTCGAGTTTCTTAGATAATGTAGCAATATTCAATATACAGTTATTGTAATACACTTCGACATAACTCAAACCAAGTACTTCCATATATGGTATTCCCCAGAGAGCATGATTGTGTTTAAAAAAAATGATGGCCGAATGTTATCACTGAAAAGGATTCCAGCTATCGATGGAGTAGATATGGGTTTAGTTATTACGGAAATACGCAGGCGTTTTTCTTTTTTAGTTCAGAGCTGAGCACGTTGTGTTGGGAAAATTTAAACAACTGGCAGCACCGTTTTACAGACAGCAACAGTGCCAACTGAAGAAAAAGAAGAAAAGAGAGTGAAGTCGACAACAACGCGAGACGACGAGCGGACGTGAGGTTTTTTGTATCGTTTACTTTCATCATTTTAATTCCTAATTCATTATTAAATACTCTTTTTATTAAAAAATCGGACGTGAGCAGTTTTTTCTCTGTTTCTTTGTTGAATTTAGACAAAATAATTAACAAAGTGGTCCTTCTTACCGAAAGATTCAGTTCTTTGGAAAATGTCTGAGCCCAGGACGAGCACAAGGAAAACGAAGGGAGTTCCACCCCGACGACTAGGGGAGGATGATATTACCCCAAGAAAATCGAGTTCATGCACGACTTTGCATGGATTTGAAGACGACGAAAATAAAAATCAACATAAACCAGACCAAGCCATAAATGACGCTCACACAGATAACGACGACAGTGACGAACACGAGAACACAGCTGACGACACCCTTGTAGAAAACGAGAAAGAACGTGTCGCAACACATCCCAACGTAGGTTGTTCAGTCGCCGTGCGAGAGAGACAGCTAATGTGTTCGCCAGAAAATACAAAGGAGGATAATTTTCAACGAATTGAGCAATGGCGGCAAGCGACAATGGAAAACGAACAAGACGACGTAAGTTCCTGCAGCACTAAGCAATCGCAAATAGACCAGTTAGCAGAAGAAGTTCGAAAATTATCCAGAGAATTATCGCGTTACAAAAATCAAGAAATTTCTGTGCGAAAATACCACAAAGAACATCTTGAGGAAAAGCCCGACGTTGAAATTTCGGTGAAGAAGCATGCTATAGGACGTTCTGCGGAAGATGATGCAAAACAACCCTATATGGAAATGATGTCAACGTTCATGGCTAGACAAAACAAAATGGATTTGCCAAAATTTGGAGGCAATCCAGAAGACTGGCCGCTTTTTCACAGTGAGTATCATCGTACAACAGCAATAGGAAGATTTAGTAGTGTTGAAAATGTTACTCGACTGCGCACTGCACTAAAGGATGATGCATTCGAGTCTGTAAGATCACTTTTGATTTCTCCTGACAGTGCCGACAAAATAATGCACATTTTGGAGAGACGATTCGGAAGGCCAGAGTACATAATCAAATCTCTTATTGCTAAAACTAAAAATATTTTACCACCGAAAGAAGATAAACCAATGACAATCGTGAAATTTGCAACAGCTGTGGAAAATCTGACGGGAATGATGGAATTACTCAAACGACCTGAGTATTTATGTAATCCGCAATTAATATTTGAATTGGAAAGCAAATTACCACCAACACTACACATAATGTGGTCTGATTTCATTTATGATAAGACTTCATACAGTCTTCGAGACTTTGCTGACTGGTTAGATAGAAAATCTCATGCTGCATCCCTCCGAATTCAGCCAGAATCCACGACGACATCAAGAGGAGAATCAAAACAACGTACCGGAAGAGTAAATGTAGCAACAACAAAAAAATCTGACAGTATCAAATGTAAAGTCTGCTCTTCAACTTGCAAATCACCAGCAAACTGCAAACAGTTTTTGGAAATGTCGGTAGATGAGCGCTGGAAGATTGTAACAACAACATCACTTTGTTTTTCTTGCCTTTATGGGAACCATACAATGACAAGCTGTCGAAAGAAGGCTACATGCAACGTGGACGGCTGTAAGAAACAACATCACAATCTTCTGCACTCCAACCGAACTTCACCAGAAGACAACAAATCAATGGAAGTATGTGCTCATAGCTCTTCAATTGATGTTTCAACAAATCTTCGAATTCTGCCAATCTACATACGAAATGGAGACATCGAAATAAAAACCCTGGCAATGTTGGACCCGGGAGCAACAATGACTTTAATGAGGAGTGATATAGCAGACCAACTGAAAATAAAAGGAATTGCTACACCGCTGACCGTAAAGTGGTTTAATGGAGACGCAGCTGAAGAATTAGACTCAAAATGTTTTTCTATTAACGTCAAAGGAACGTTTAATGGAGCAAAGACATACCAACTTCGGGATGTAAGAACGGTAAAGAAAATGCCACTTGTTCGTCAATCAGTGGATAAAGAGGCGCTTTCACACAAATGGCCTTATCTAAGTAAACTCGATTTTGAAAGCTACGAAAGCGGACAACCGACGATTCTCATAGGGGAAAACAATGCTCTTCTAACATCGACACGTCAACTAATCCATGATAAATGGAATTCGCCTATAGCAAGTAAAACCTGGCTGGGTTGGACCATTAGTGGAAATGACGGATCTGTACAGCGTTCAAAGAAGACGTTCAGCGCTAACTTCATTGCAAATTCAAATGACGACGAATTACATGATATGGTGAAAACGTTTTGGACCCTGGATAATACAGCTTCATCAAAATCCGACATCGAAAAATCTCGAGATGACGACAGAGCACTGCAGATTTTAGAAAGCACTACGAAGAGAACCGCCACAAACCGTTGGGAGTCTGGACTCCTATGGAAATTTGACAATGTGCCGCTACCTAAGGAGAGTAAATCAATGGCACTAAAACGACTTCTGCTTCTAGAAAAAAGATTGAATAAAGACGATTCGTTAAAACGCTCATACCAATCGATATTCAATGACTACATTCAGAAAGGGTACCTACGAGAAGTGAAGATCCCAAGGAACCCAAATGACAGACAATGGTATCTTCCGCACTTTCCCGTTACTAACGCCAACAAGCCTGGAAAAGTGCGTATGGTCTTTGATGCTGCAGCGAAGTGCAAGGGAGTGGCTCTGAATGATATGTTGCTACAAGGACCAGATCAACTAAAATCATTGCCTGGAGTCATCTGTCGATTTCGACAAGGAGCAATCGGATTTATCGCCGACATAAAAGAAATGTTCCACCGTGTACAGATCCGTGATGACGACTGCTACAGTCAATTACTTCTCTGGCGCGGATGCAATCAAGATGATGAACCGAAAACTTTCAAAATGACCGCAATGACCTTCGGAGCAACGTGCTCACCTTGTACTGCAATTTTCGTTAAGGATCGAAATGCAGACGAATTCAATGAAGAGTATCCAGCAGCTGTGAAGGCGATAAAACGTAACCATTATATGGACGACTACTTGGGGACTGCTAGAAACAACGAGGAAGCTCTTATACTCATAAACGACGTAATCAGCATACATGCTCGCGGTGGTTTCGAGCTAAGGAATTGGTGCACGACGTCTTCAGTAGTTCTGAATTCCATTCCTCCGCAATTGTTACCTATCGACAAAAAAGAAAAAATAAATTTTAACAAATGCAGTCAACTAAGCCGAGTGTTAGGAATATCTTGGGATACTAAAGAAGACGTCTTCACGTTTACGACGAATTTTTCCAAGATAGATGCAAACCTTTTGAATGGCGAAAGAACTCCGACGAAGCGCGAAGCTTTAAAAATGATAATGTCAATTTTTGATCCATTAGGATTCATTGCACATTTTGTCATCGTTGGAAAAATTATTCTTCAAAAAATATGGAAAGCAGGTATTAATTGGGATGATGAGCTGACGACTGATCTAGACGTTGAATGGAAAGAATGGCTGCATAATCTTAAACAAATTCCCTATGTGAAGATACCAAGATGTTACTCCGAAAACTTTTTAGACGGACATTGTGTTGAGTTACATTGCTTTGTGGATGCGAGTGATGAAGCCTATTCTGCTGTTGCATATGTAAGAATTTTAAATAACAGCGATATTAATATTTCTTTTTTGGCAGCAAAAGCAAAAGTGAAACCTTCAAAACCTAATATGACGATTCCTAGACTGGAGTTACAGGCAGCGTTATTGGGAGCGAGATTAGTTCGTCACCTTAAATCGGAGCATGATCGGACATTCGATCGAATAGTTTTTTGGACCGACTCTGCAACTGTTTGGTACTGGATCCAGTCGAAAAGTGTGCGCCACAAGCAGTTCGTAGCTAATCGTCTAAGCGAAATTTCTGAGCTGACTGATGTCAAGGATTGGCGGTGGCTTTGTTCAAAGCAAAATGTGGCAGACGATGCAACTCGAAGTGGCTACAAGCATTTGTGCGAAGACAACCGATGGTTTACAGGTCCGGAATTTTTGTATGAAGATGAATCCAATTGGCCTAAGAACAAATTATCACCAGTTGACGAAGAACTGTTAGAATTTCTTGGAGTGTTATATACTACTAAGCGTTTTGAATTGCCCGATATCAGAAGATTTTCTTCATGGTTAAAATTAATCCGTTCAACAGCTTGGATTATCCGATATATTCGAAATTGCAATAATCGATGCATCAAAGGCGAACTTACCACAGACGAATTAAATCATGCAGAATGTCTTTGGATTCGACAAAGTCAACTAAATATGTTCCCAAACGAGTATCAGACCCTTGTTAACAACAAAACAATCGACAGAAACAGTCCGTTAAACAAGCTTTCACCAAAATTATCTTGTGACAACATCATACGTCTTAACGGACGATTACATAAACTAACCGGATGCGACAGTTGGTTCCAGTTTCCTGCAATACTTCATGGGAAAGATGACTACACTAAACTTCTTGTGAGACATTTTCACGTACAAGCAAATCACATGGGGCATGAGCGGGTTATAAATGAGTTGCAGCAAAGGTACTGGATAATTAAGATACGACCTACATTGAAGCGAGTTCGTCGCGAATGTAATGCATGCGAATTAAGGAACGCGAAACCTGCTACAACTATAATGGGACAACTACCAACGGCTCGACTTACTTCTGGAATGCCAGCCTTCTGTTTTACAGGAGTGGACTACTTCGGTCCTATCATTATTAAATGTGGACGCCGACACGAAAAGCGATATGGCGTACTTTTTACGTGCCTGACGGTACGCGCAATCCATATTGAGATAGCTATGAGTCTTACCACAGATTCTTTCATCATGGCACTTCGTCGATTTACAGCAAGACGAGGTTGTCCCCAGGAATTGTACTCGGACAACGGTACAAATTTTCGGGGAGCAGAAAGAGAACTTGCAAGAAACCTAGCTGAACTTGACCAAAATGAAATACAGCGACATTTGACAACTCATCGAATTAAATGGCATTTTATACCACCACTATCTCCTCACATGGGAGGTTGTTGGGAGCGCCTAGTGCGTTCGGTGAAGGCCAGCTTTTATGCAGTTTTGAAGGAGCAGTATCCGACCGATGAAACGCTGTCTACTTTGATGACTGAGGCAGAGCATATCATCAACTCCAGACCTTTGATTGACGTACCACTGGACCAAGATGAAATGGAAGCGTTAACTCCAAACCATTTCTTGCTGGGGCGTTCATCAGCATCGGCTCCGATTGGAATATTTTCAAAATCGGATCTGGTTCTTCGAAAACATTGGCGAGCGTCGCAGCATTTGGCCGACCAGTTTTGGAAAAGATGGCGAAAAGAATACCTACCGACACTAAATAGGCGTACCAAATGGCTGAGTAAAGGAGATGGAGTAAAAGTTGGTGACTGCGTTCTCATCGTTGATGACAATGTAAACCGAGGATGTTGGCCGAAGGGGATTGTGACTAAGACTTTTCCGGGGGACGACGGAAAAGTAAGGGTTGTAGAAGTCCGCACAGCTACTGCTAGCTACAAACGACCGTTAGTGCGAATATGTGTGCTCAAATTTTCTCATACTGGTAATGAAGACCTAGTTGGCTCCAATACCGCCGGGGAGGATGTTGGGAAAATTTAAACAACTGGCAGCACCGTTTTACAGACAGCAACAGTGCCAACTGAAGAAAAAGAAGAAAAGAGAGTGAAGTCGACAACAACGCGAGACGACGAGCGGACGTGAGGTTTTTTGTATCGTTTACTTTCATCATTTTAATTCCTAATTCATTATTAAATACTCTTTTTATTAAAAAATCGGACGTGAGCAGTTTTTTCTCTGTTTCTTTGTTGAATTTAGACAAAATAATTAACACGTTGTGATGTTTTTTTTTTTTTTTTTGTTTATTTTTTCTGTCAAATGTGATTGGAAGGGTGTATGAGAGATGGCAGAAATGCCTCTTTTTTGAATTACTACATTTGTTACGTCTGCTACGTAACAGAGGTAGTTAAGTAGTTAAAGTAGTCAAATGTAGCAAACATAGTGGTAACTGTCAAAATATAGTTAGCGTTGTCAGATCCAACCGCAAAACTGACAAACTGAAAAATTCAAATCTGTTACGCTTTAATTTATGAAACAAATGCAGGTAGTAGATGAAACAAATCAGGCATGTAGTTTACCCGATTTAATACGCGTAGTTAATTGAGTAGATTACCTCACGTAAACTACTCTGCCATCTCTATAAAAAAAAATGTATATGTGCAATCAGCTTTTTACTCAGTCTGCTCAGTAAATTTATTCTGAGCTTATCTCATGCTCTGATCATGCTCCGAACTTAAAAAGAACAACGTCTAATGTTTCTTTTGTATACTTCACATTGTTGGCTAGGACAAACCGTCCCAATAGACAGCTGTAACCAGTCATTCATACTTACCAAAATTATTACATACATGTAAGGTATGTACTCAAAATTCTACAAAATTCTCAGTTTTTTCATCCAGTTTGACAGATTTAACGTAAACTGAAGTTCGTATGACACTACATTTTGTTTTGCATTTGCTATTCTTTTAAAATGAGACAAGAGGAGTACGAAATATTCAAATGAACATTCCCGATTGGAGTAAGTGCGTACACACCACCAACCTTATTAATGTAGAGATATAAACAAAAATGCATTAAAAATATATTTAAATTACATTTTTCAGCTGCTCTACTGGCATTTTTTTAATTTTTTTTTTTTACAATTTACTATTATTTGAAAATAAATTCGTTTGAAAATTTTTGGTCACTGTGCAAGCAATTGCTACCTCTTTCGTAATACACTTTTAGTCTCTTTTTCTGAATTTTCAACATGTTTTAATGTGAAAAAAATATAGAAACAATTTACTGTCATACGGACATGACCAACGGAAGTTAAATTTAGAAAGTTCTTTATTTTTCGCTGTCCCGTCGATATCTCCATTACAGTAAAACTGATCAGGAACAGATTTCATATAAAAACAAATACTTACACTTCCCAGAAAATACAATTTTTAAATATTGGCCAGAACGCGGAACTTTTGTTAACGAAAGTGCGTCGCAGTCTCTCAATAGCCTTTTAGACGGATTGTTAACGAGTCCGATAAACACAGCAACTTTGGCAACAGAGACAACCTTAAAAGAAGAAGTCGTACCAGATGCGTATACAGATGGAAAACATGGACAATTTTGTGCGAAATGGAAACATGAATTGAAAATTCTTGCTACAACAATAACCAGTCCTGCACTCTGTATGCAATAATTCGGAGCTTCTTAGAAATAGGAAACTGAAATTGAAAATATGGGTAAAATAGGTACAAGAAAATGTTTTGAGAAAGCAAGGACAAATCGACGAAATGGTGCAACGGAATAAATACAGCTCGTATTGGGGTGTTGAAATTGTATGCATATACCTACCCAAATTCCGTGTTAGGGGAAGTGGCCACAACACCAATTTATATATCAGAAATTCAAATATGTACTTGTACTCCTTGTTAACAAAAAGGCGCATCATAGTGCTACTTGGGTTCATGCTGAACCGCCACTTCTTCCTATTACCTACTGCTTGTTAAAATTAATACAAAATTATCAAAATATATATGTATACATAAAATTCACACTGCACTGTACCCTAAAAACTCGCGCATAACCTGCAAAACTCCTCATAGGAGAACGTCATCATCAATCCTGTAAATCGTTTTTGCGTATATCGCAAAGCCCACTCTGGTGGAAACCCTGCCACTACGCCTGACCAAGCTATGTAGGTTGACCTAAATTCACATTATTTGCCATCAGCGTGCACCACTTTCGAGCAAACACTTGAAATACTAACACAACGCGCGACAAACCACACTTGGTACTGCTTATTTATCAATGCATTACTGCTAATAAAAAGTTACACATCAAATAATGAAAAGAAGCACATAACGCTTTCGAGCAATTAGCGCAGCTCTCAAGCCACCACGGTCATGTCTCTCCATCGCATAGATACTTTACCATAATTTTATGTATTACCTACCTCTAATGTCAATAGTCGCTTTTGTAGCTATCGCCGTGGCTTGGGTAGGTTCAAGGCCGATTTAACCGCACCTACCGCTATGCGTAAGATTGAGTTTAATACTAAGCCAGACACGAAATATGTATGCATTTTAAAAATGAACTCCCAAAGTTGAAGGTTGCTGGCAGCAGTTGGTTCCACATAACCACATTATCCTGTTTGGAAATTCGTTACGAAAGCAATTTCCGATTGCATCAAAAAATCGCTGCTTACAATGCCGCCTCCCTCCCACAACACAAAACGTTGCATAACAATTCATTTAGTCGCCAATAATCCTATGGCAATATTAACGAAAACCACTGTGTGTAAACGTCACACAAAAAATCATTCGAGTTAACTGACCAAAAGAGGAAAAAAAAAAAAAAAAAGGCTACCAGTGTATATACTTGGCAGGCACATGGTTAAATGTTTAATCGCTACGCGCGGCAGAGCAGTGTATTGCCCTTTCTTTGCGAATACCACCACGATGCGTGTACTCATCTTTTGACATTGACTAGCTTTTGTATACATACGATACCATATAGGTACAAAGACCGGAGGTTGTTTCATTCATTTTCTTATTTAACCGATTGACCTTCGAAACGACGTGATATGTACTGCTGTCTTAAATGTAACGAAGAAAAACTAAATGCGCGCGCAGTCGTTGGCAAACATCGCTGGCGCTTAGTTCGGTAAACTTAACAAAACTCAATTCAGTTACAGAACAATGTCGAGAAAAAGGAAGTGGTGCACAAGTGATACAATGGGATTTCCTATCAATGACAACACTGAAAAGCCTGCGCCCAGCAGAGGACTGCAAGAGAGATCAAATAATATCATTTCAACGAGGACGGCGATGTTCTTTCGTCAGTTCGAAGAAAGATCAGCAGCTCCATCCGGCAGAGAGAGTTACATCCACGACGAGAATAACAATGTAGGAGCATCCGGAGGACGGTAACAGTGATCAAAAAAAGTAATCACACGAATATTCCGTAAAATTGAGTATTCAAGTTCATTTACATGGTGTACGAGCTAGGTTATGTTCAGTAGGTGCATTTAGTCATAAGGAAATGAAGTGGATTGTTTTTCAAATGGCAAAGCAACAGGTTTAGTTGTAATTTGTATTGTTATTAATTTAATTATGAGATAAAGAAAATATTTATTTATGTCTGCGTTTTACTTAAAATCTTAAATGTGACCACTTTTAGACGACTTCGAATGACTAGATATGAATTCATTGTTATTCGATTTACGGCAATCGTCACTTGCATCTGTGATTTATTTTGCTGCATGAATTATTGCTGCAGTCACACGAAATAGAAGAACTCAGTCTAACGTAACAGTTAACATTTATGTGGGAGCGCCTTAAAAGCGATCTATATTATAAAAGTAATCTATACAAATGTACGAGCTCTCCCCTGTGGAAACATGTAAACGGCTTTCAGTGGAAAACAATCGTTCAAAAATTGCAATTCTATGTTTAGAATTGATTTGGCTGGAGTACTGGAAGATCATCAGAAAATAAAAAAAAATCTAGAAGGATTTGCGAAGAGTTGAAGATTTTTATTTGTCAAAACGGACAAAATGGTCTTCTACAGTCATTGCTTTTCGAATTTGCGGAACGAAAAGTACACATTACCACGATACACGAGTAGAAGTCTTTCAAGCTACTGAACTGTAAATCACAATCACGTATATTCACAAACGTTTAACGCGTTGACGGAAAAATTACTTGGATTGTAGGAAGCATTTGGCCACACATTCACTTCACTAGACTTGGAATTACACTAACCCCTAAAGGAGGACTCTAAACGAATATTACTAATTCAACCGAGAATTTCGAAACTATCTAAACAACGTTTGAAACGACCCAACCGGCTTAGAAAAAAAGTGTTTATCTCTTACCTGTCAATTGTTTGCTATTGGATACATTCAACGAATTTTGCCTTCAGTAAATATAATTATAGTTGTACACTTTAACCACAACACAAACAAGCCCGAACCGACTTTCGACTTTTGAACTACGAAATAAAGGGTTACAAACATAAAATCAAATAATTACCTTTCTCGTTGACTTGGTGAATGATCGCAGCGATGTTCTTGATTGCCTTCTTTACGGCGCGTACCTTTTGTGGGTCGTCGAGCACATCGGCAATCAGCAGTCCCTTCAGTTTTTCTTTTATTGTCTCGAAGAACACTGAATTGTCCTCGTTCACGAGCATATCGTCGGCAGAATTTGCTTTGACCTTCTCTAAAGCCAAGGCTTTGCCCAATAGATCAACAACTTTTGGTCCCAAGCTTCCCAAGTGCTCCTCGAGAGCTGTTAGTAAACGCAGCACAGCCACTACCGTCAGTGGTCCATCGTCATCGGGTTCCTCCTTTAGCTCCTCGATTTTTGAAGACTTACCAGACTTTGAAGGAAAGCTTTCCTTCTTCTCATATTGTGGGTACATGTACGGATCCATTACCCTATACCCAGGACCGTAAGTAGGCGGTGGTGGAAAGTGGGAGCTGTGGTAGCTGCTGTAGTAATCTGCTGGTGGTCGTGATGAATAATGTGATGATGAAGGTCGTGACCTTTCATATAGCCTACGATACGATGCGCGCCGACGATCAGATTCTCTGTAGTCGTCACTCAATGGACTCAAACTGCGACTGCGACTACGACTACGGCTGCGACTCCTGGAACGTGCACGGCTTCGTTTTGAAGAGGATTTTGACTTTGATGACTTCACGTGGTCTTCCTCGTCATCGCTGATATTGATTACGGCCAAAGGAGGTTTATTGCTATTTAAATCCTTCTTATTTCCCAACGACGGCGGCTTTGCCGAAGATTCTGCCGCAATCTTTGCTGACCTGGGGAGGTTTCCTTGAGAACCTTGAGAACCCGACTGTACCTTGAACTTCTGCTTTAGAACATCGGTTTTTTCTTCGGCATCTTCTTTTAGACCCAAATTCAATTTGATTTGTTTCTTCTTTTGCTCCAGTTCTTCATCGTGAAGTTCCTTCATCCGCTTCGTCCAGAACACAATCCACTCTGGCTTATAGTCGTACTTGTTTGGGTCTACTTTTTTTTCGGTTTGCAATTCCTTATAGCGTCGATTCCAAAACTTTTTCCACTCTTCCGGGTAGAGAGGGTGTTTTTCCGGATTTTTTTCATAATCTTTCAAGGACTTTTCAAGAGCTTTAACGGAAATGTCTAACATACAACGATACTTCTCCCATTTGTAGCGCTCCTGGGCAATTTGGAAGGCTTGCATTGATAGTTCCTTTGGTGTGGGCAACGTAGTATTAGTGGTGTTATTGTTCTTCTTCGAGTCTCCCGGTCGCAACTCCTCAAATGGAGGCGAACGGCGAACTCTGGGTAATACCTTATAAGCAGGTGACTGTGACCGTTTCTTTTTTATAGCCGATGGCATTGACCCCTTGCGTTGCTGTGTATCTTCATCACTGGATATCGAATCCAGACTATCGCGGTCCTTTTGACCCTGTTCAAGTTGTGCATTGATCCGCGACGGAGCCTTAATTGTTATCTGCAGTATTTGAGTGTTTTTAGCTAAAAACTCCCGGTCAATAGCGTTCAAGAAAGAAGGACCGTTTTTCTCGTCGTAGTGGAATTTGTTATTGATCTCATCTACAACTCTATCGCGAATGGAACGAAAATCATCACTGTGGTAAACACTTACCGTCAATCGGCCGTGATGATGTTCAATGGCATTGCATATGCCAGTTATTAAATGGTTCATAGCATGGCGCGAGTCTGGTTTATAACGAACAGGCGCTAGCTCCCGTATTGCCGATGGAAAGTGCTTCTCCAAGTACTTAAGACGATGGTTGTAACTTATCCAGTGCGCCACTATAGTGCGAGGATCGCCGCGCTTTTCACAAAGCAAACACATGTAAGAAGGCTCCCTTTCATCGTCATTTAACAACTCCACAGTATATTCTATGCCTATAAGAGCATTTTCCCGATATGATTCGATTGTAGATTGAATTTCTGCAACGCGGTTGACTTCATCCTCGAAGCCAGGCGGAATCGGTTCGCCTGGTATGATATTCATTGTTTAATTATGTCAAACACTTGCTTAAGTATTTTCTTTTTTCTTTTTGTTTGCGAAAATTTGCTGAAGTAAATATTAAATAAGAAATTGTTATACCAACCTTTTCAATTGATTTACGGCAATGAAAAAAAACATGGAGTAGCACCCTTACCTGATTGCGAACAAGAGAACTTTTCACAGCTAAAATGGTATAATAAACCCAAAATTTGAACAAAAAAGTTCGACAGTAATATGAATAAAAACTATTTTGTATATCTTTTCAAAGATTAATGAAAAACATTTCTTTTTACTGAAAATGCCGACGAAAAATTTATTCACGCAAGTAAAATCCAGCGGTTTGTAGCACAATGGCGGAATTGTAGTAGATTATTGGTTTTGCAGAAAAATGCTGCCAATCACAAAAACTGATAGGTTATTACAGGGCGTTTATGTGGTAGATATTCGATTGAGTTCTCTCATAGAATTTTATTTGCTCTCAGAGCAGTTTTTATGTCCGCTTGGTACAAAAAAAAGCAATCTTTTTGATTTCAGAGTACTTTTGCGAGTCTAGTTATTTTCTCAGATTTATCAAAACAAGTGCGTTTGAGTTGACACAACTGGTGGAGTTTGTTTAGGTTTTCCTGAATTTTTTCTACAGCAAAGAAAGGCATTGCATTGGGTTAATCTATATTTGTAAATTATTTATGTATAAATATTTAGAAATCAATAAGGAAGCAAATTTCTAAGGTTTAAAATATAAAATTTAACACTTTGAAAAGTGTTGAAGGCTAAACATATTCGAATCGCACGAATATCAACACAAAAAGAGCAAGTGACGATTTTATGTTAGATTTTTTGAATGTTTGAATGTTTATTTCATTTCAATTTCTATTATTTTTACAATGTTATGTATTAAAATACCTATTACAATATTATACAGCAATTCTTAAACAATGGTCAGATAAAAAAAAATTAATTTATCTAGTTATTTAAGCTGCTGAATATAAATTATTAATTTTTAACAATCAAAAATTGGTAAGAAAATTGTAAGGTGAAATTCAGAGAAATCAACCATGAATTTTGAACTGAAATGAAGTGACTTATACACTTTATGGTAAGAGTACCAGTTTCAAGTGTACTATTCATAAACAAAATAAGGATAAGGAGAGCCGCACTGAGAAAAGTAAGAAAGAGCGATGAAAAAAATAAAAAAACTAAGGAAAAAGTTGAGAAGTGAAAGAGAAAAAAGACAAACTAATAAAAAAGTTAGAGATTAAGTTGAGAAATAAGTTTAACCAAAGTTGATTGAGCTAGATTGGTCGGCAAATTAGAATTTAACATGGGTTTAACATGGAGACAAAGCAATATTTCTAATGCAAGCTAAAATATCTAGTTAAGCTACTATTAGAATCAAATCCTCTACACCTGATCTGGATAATAGCCAATTTCTGAGATTTTTAAAGAACTTATTAAATCCGACATTACTGCATAAATCAGCAGGAAGTTTGTTTATGTGTGGCGCTATAACAGTGTAGGAACGTCTAAAGTATTCTGATCTAGCTCTTGGTACTACAACATTATTTGTTGATCTAAGTGAATAAGTTACATTATTTCCAATTAAATTGTTATAACGACTCCGCAGGTAAAACAATTTCAGTTCTTTATAGACGTATAAATGCCTGAGTGGCAATACTTTAACTGATTTAAACAGTGGAAATGATGGCTCCCATCTTTGCTTGAAAAACATTACTCTGATTATCTTTTTTTGGGCGGTAATGACAAGCTTCAAAGTACTGATGTAAGCACAACCCCAGCCAGACGAAATCTGAAATCTGAAAGCGAATCTGAAGAAGCCCAATCGAATACCATATAAAACAAGTTTCATTGACGGATAAGACGTTATCTAAGCGAAAAAACTAGATTGGTCGGGAACGTCGGCTACGCCTCCATAAACGGCAACTTTAACAGCTGCTCATATGACCGATTTCAACCAATCAAAACTGAGATACATCTAGTCAGTCAGCTGTCAGTGTTTTAAGTTTCCACAAATGCAAAGAAAGTTTGTTTAGATTTTATTTCACACGGGGATTTCAATACTAGATAAAAATATGAATTGTACTGTGAAGAAAACTTAAACAATTCACTCGTCCGGTAATTAAGATAGTTTCCTACTTAAGCAGGAAAATATTGAAAGCCTTAAACCAACAAATGAAAGGCAGTAGTTGGTTCACAAAAACTGTACCTATTTCGAAGAAGCAATACCTAACTTACCGTCTGCTAAATAAATCAAAAGAAAAGTAAAAAAAAATCTACTTAAAAATTTGTATATATTTGTATATATATACAATATATATTTGTATATATATTTAAAAAATTTAATTAAGTAACAAACTAGTGCATTAAGTAGTCTTCTTTAATTTTAAGATAAGCTGCGTTACTTTCAGCTGGGAGTGTAATACTTTCAATATTATTTAAATAAACGGCACCCAAGTAAGCAACATCTTTTGCGTGTTCCGCCTTCCGATAAAATACCCCCATGTCTTTTACTTGTACACTCGCGTCAAAATTTAGCACATAGTATCGAACACTCCAATCACTGCCAGATACATTTAATGGTATTTTAAGCTCCACTGCACTTTCCTCAAGAATCGTCCTAAGTGTATCAATATAATTTTCACTTATAGAAGTTAGATAACACCGCCCTGGTTGCATTTTCGGTAAATAGTAGTCTCCCAAAAAAATCAGACATTCACCTTCGATCTCATTCGACTGTAACCTCAAAATATAATCCAAATCACCATCCATCTGACTCAATTTAAATGCATAAGCAAATAGGAGTGTTCCATCGATTTGATAATCCGATGCAAAAACTCGAAAGCTCATATCGCTTTGAATAACCTTTAGGCAAGATCCTCCATTAAATGCGTCATCAAAGTTTCGCTCAACGCATTTATATAATGGAACAGATGGCTGCAACGATTGCTTCGACAAATTGAAAAACTTACCACTATTTAGTATCTTCTGTCCCAGTTTGTAGACACATTTACCAGAGCCTACACAAAAGTCAGTATATAATGGTAACTGGATATGCAAATGAGTTGGTAAATATTCCCATAATGAGCTCCAAAATTTGTCGTTTCTCAAAAGAAAAGCATCATTTACTTCGTCACTACCTCCTGATCTTCTAACATCATATCCAAATTCTTGGAGAGTCTCAAAGGTCCATCCCGGTGCAAAGAAACCGATAGAAAAGTTCGTTCTAGATAGTTTAGACAGCGTAACTTTGGTTTGAAACTTTGCTACCTGTCCCCTTCCAAAAATATCAATACCAAAAAACGATTTCGTGGCAGGCTCTTGCTGTGCTTGTAAAATATTTGATGTGTTCTCTAGACTTTTGTCATTCCATGTGTAGTTAATTAATGTTGCGTCGGTCATCTTAAAGAATCGAACGTTTCTCTCGTTAATCTCATTCTGCCAACTCAGGTCGCCAGTGCTGACAACACTATCATACCAGAATACTAAGCCATTCTCCACTTGATCTCGGATTTGTACTCGTAGCTGTGCCACAAAATAACTAAATGGGGAAAAATATAGTCACATCATTTTCCGGTAAATAACCAAGTTAGTCTTACAAAAGCTTCTCCATCAGCGGTGGAGAAACCCTGCACTCAATATTCAGAAGCCATCCTTCAAAGCAAAAGTGCTTACACAGTCTAACCAGGGCTGTTATTGTGTTGTCGATACTATCTTTAGATTGCAGGACCTCTTGAAGGGGTGGCAAGCTTTCAGTAATAAAAGTACCTATAAGCAATGTCTAACAGAAACTATTTCGCAATTTAGGTCATGAAAATATTTACCAAGAACCTTAACACCGTGAGAGTGTGCAGCATTTATCCAACCACATGGGGGTATTGTGATGTATTTGTGGCTAAAATAGCAAAAGTAATCCACACCCGACCAATGATAGAACCGATAGTCATCGTATTTAACTGACGAATGAAAAAAACTGCACACGAATAAAAGGAAAATTATGTAACGTCATTGAATATAGGCGAACTCAATATACTTCTCACAGCAAAACTTACCGATCTTCCAAATAATTTCCCATCATGTCATGGCAAACAAGAACTTCCTTCTTATTTCCATCGTTAAGTTCCTCGCGGCTACTGCTCAGATAGGGAAATAAATTTCGGAGATAAACAGCTTTTCCTCTTGGTGCTAACGGTACTATTACATTACGCCAATCGATTTCACTACTTCGAATATCGAAAGCCCAGAGCTGTTTGTTCGACTCAATTGGGCGAGCCTCCAGTTTATCTTCAAGAGAAAGCATTTTCTTAAATAAAGCTCAAATATTAGCTATGTCGTGTTATGTAAGGTTAAGCAACTGAACTGCACAACCGAGTTCTTTGCAAATGTCATTTATATGCACTTTGCACTGCAAGAAATCGCATATTTATTTGTTGTGGAGAAAAAGGAAACTGCCTTTGTTATGATTTTTATCTAGCTTCAAATGCATCAACTGAATGGAGGCCATGGCAGGGGCTTGCAGCAGCTATTGATAGTACTCACATATGTGTATATTAGTGTAGGGAAGAGTTTCAGTCATACTACTTTGGATCTACATCGCTGGCGATGCAATTAGTGGTTAGCTATAGCAGCGTTACATGAGGTCAGCTATGAAACGATTCGAATTTTCTTTATGCTTTGCGTAACTAATGTAAATATTTGAGTCGTATCGTAACAAAAGTACAACGTAAGGTCGGTTGAATTTGATCCTATTTTTGAGATAAGCATATTGCAGTTTTGTTTAGCTAAACTGTGTCTTGGGATTGTACTAGATCAGCTCTTAAAAAACAGGAATATCGGGAAATTATATTTGATTTTGGTATCACAAATAGAGTTACCATGATCATGGCATCAGAATAAAGATCAGTTTTTACAAAAGATAAAAGTACAATATAGATAAAAGAACGCAGTTGTTGAATAGAAATGTAAGTTCAGTTTAAGTTGGCGGAAGCTGATTCAAAGTTAAAAAGTAGAAATAGGTATGACCATGTTTTTTGTATTTTACGTTTAGTAGAACCTCCTTCATGAGGAGTACAAGACAAAATATATAGATGCAAACTGTTCCCGTTGACATAACGAAGCTGAAGTTGGTTCTAAACATTAATATGTTGGCAGTATTCTTGAAATCATAACCAGATAGATGAATATTTTATTAACTATTCTTATTGAATTCATGTACAAATTATATATTGCATTTAGATTTAAGAAAAGGCTTTAAGTCGTCTGCCCAAGTTTGACAAAAGACAACAGTTGATTAAAAAAAATCTTCTATTATCGTTGCTTTTTTTAATGCCATTTTACAGTAACTGTAACTAAAAAAAAAAAAATCCCATAAATCTGAAATGACTTCCACATTCCATTTGCTAGAACAAGTGCTGCACAAAACAGCTTAATGCCTGATTCACAATGCAGCGATAGCGCGAGACGAGAACGAGATCGAGTCTAGCGCGAGTTGTCAAAAAAATTCCAATCCACGAAAATCTATGTGACAAAACACAATGACGCAAAACTCGTTGTCTCGCAACGCGACCGTTTCGGAAAATCGAAAAAATCTCGCGCGAGACAGCGATGACATTATAATTGGTGAAAGAGAGTGGCCACTTACGTTTCTTTTACCAAACAGTGCAACCATTTTAAGAAAATTATAAGTACTTTTTGATACAATTTGATTATAATGAGACCCACTTAACCAATCTTCAGCCGTTAATTTGTAAAGTCTATTTTACATATATGTTACTGCAATATAAAATTATCTTGACTAGCAATAACAAAATTTATATTTTCATCCGCATAGTGCTTCAGTTTTGAACTGAATTGATTTTAAAGCATTTTTTTTATAAATAATACAATTTATTTCAATTTGGATATCTACTTGTTAGAAAATGGTTTGTCGTGGAAGCCACAATGTTACGGATATTATGGAAATAATCAAAGAAAATTAAAAATCTTTCGTTGTTTTAACAACATCTAAAGATCGAAAATCGAAAATATTGCTGCCTCAGTGGTAGAGCCGCCTTAGAGACGCGCAATAGTTTTCGTTTTTAAATGTGCATAAAGAAAAATATTAGTGACAACGCAGCGATTATTGTAAATATTGGCAGGGCTATTATTTCGGTAACGATCTAAGTACTAAATACAAGTAACCAGGGAGCGGCCTTAATATGCCATAAGCAGGGTTCGGACTTCAGTTATAAAATTTGGCAGTAGATCTTAAAAAAAAAGTGCAGTAGATTCACTTTTTTTTGCAGTAGTTTTTGAATTTAGAAAAGAATACGATAAGAATGATGTTTTAAAATATATTTTTTAAAAATGTATTAGTTTAAACATAAAAAAGCGATAGCTGACAGCAGAGCAGAACAACAACAACAATAAATTTAGAAACAGAGAAAGAGAAAGACACACTTGAGACTTGACTTCAGTATCAGTTCATGCAAGGCATATGCAGTGAAAATGAGATGGCACGCACATTTTCTTTTTAAATGTATTGTAGTGGATTTGCAGAATCAATAAACAGTGCTTCCAACTAATTATTTGCAATGTGCTCTTAAAAATATACTACGAAACAAAAATGTGTAGATATATTCAATTTTAATTTAAGATTTCCGAGATTGTCATAAATTGCAGTAGATTGTCAGTCGAGCGCAGTGGTGCAGTAGATTTTATTTTTTTCTTAAAACTGCAGTAGATCTACTGCAATTGCAGTAAAGTCCGAACCCTGGCCATAAGTATGACTTAACGTAAACATATCAATTACTGCTACAAAAAAACTATAAAATTGCATCCCTGTTTGCTCCGAAAACGATAAATGGCAACATGGGTTGTGCTTTTCCTCCTTCTGTCAAAAAAACCTCGCCGACGCTTCATTTTTCATTGTGAGTTGACGGACGATAGTAAAACGAGAGCGAGACGACGAGGTAAAGCCGGAACCACACTTGTAACGTGTGTTGTGATGTGGAGTGGCGTGTCGCTATCACTCCAATGGATTTCATATGCGTAGAAACATATATTTCTCGTGTGTTGTGTTGCAGTGTGTCGCGTTGTGTCGAAATCGCTCCTGTACCGATTGCGCCACAACGCTCTATGGCGCAATGAAGCGAGACATATATATTATCTGAAATTGCATAAGTGAAAGAAAGAGTACACATGATCTAGGAAATCAATAACGTCATAAAAGCAAAACAAACGACATTTGAATTCATTTAAAAAAATGACAGCACACTAGATAAGTGTGCACAGAACACGAAACGACAGACCACACCACAACACACCACACGTTATAGGTCTGGTGCGGGCTTAAATCGCCTCGCTCTCGTCTCGTTATCACGTCCGCATTGTGAATCAGGCATAAACCGCATTTACACTATCACGCACGCGCATTTTTGCACGAGACGGGACAGAGAGATCCGTTTGTCCGCAGTCAATGCTAATAAAGGCGAAGGAATGAGTTCACAAATCAGACGCCTAAGGTGTCATGGATGTTCTACCCATAATTATAGATACGTAAAGCGGAAGTTCCGGCGACCAACATTTCTGCAATTACATGAAAACATTTCTATTTCCGATTTAAAATATGTGAAATGAGAGTGTTAATTAGTTTCAGTAAATTAAACCAACAATTAATCAATCATTTATACGAAATGAATAAATAAATGTACCTTCATCCCTTCCGGAAGCCATTTTGTTTTATAGGAAAACGAAATTTCGTAAGCCATCGCTATAAAAATATGAACATGCATAGCTTTCCCATAATTCCTACCACGCAAACAAGATGGCCGACCAAAAAACGTATCACGTTTTTTTGCGTGTTAGGTAATGCTGTCCCTTTCAGTCAGACGGCTGTTTAGTATTGGGCATCCCTTTAATTTTCCGTGATAGGAATGTGTGACCGTGTAAATGCCCCATTATTCAACAAAGGACTTCGGCTGTTCAACGCTCTTCCTAACGAAATTAAATTGGAAAGTAACTACAACAGATTCAAACGCCAAATTGTGCATTTTGTCAAACTCCAAAATTAAATTAAATGTTATATGTTATTTATTTATTTTTCTTGTTGTGTACATAAATTAATATTTATTTATTTTATTTATGCTTCTCTGGCACTCTTACACTAAGAAATTTGTAAAATGAATAGTTTTGTTAAAATACTAGGTAAATAAAAAAAATAAAAAATCTGAACTAGCATATTTTTTTTTTTTTTTTTTCCACACATATTATTTCTTTAAAGTGATGAAGACAAATCTCCGCATTTAAGAATGGCATATTATGCTCATGGAATTACACCAACTTTACATGCGAAACAAGACTAAATTCCATCACGTGGTGGTCGTTTACGAAAGAAAACTTGCGTATGTACCTACTATCATACTTGTGTTTACATGATGTTCTCTCTACAAGAAATCCATAAATTTTTCGAAATGTTTGTATTATTCGCTTATAATATCAGTTTTTAGTTACGAAACTCCCTTAGGCCCTAGTTATAGCCATACGTAAAACGAACCGTACAAATTTTCTTTTGCTTTTCTTACCAATTAAACTTTTTTCATTTCGGAAGAGGTCCGTACTACGATTTAATAAAATATTAAGAAGTATTTCAAAATTTTGTTCGGTAAATACAGGGACATATAAAATTTCCATCTCATTTATCATTTATCCCTTTGTTATATATATCCCTTTTAATAATAATTTCCCACATACCACATTCACAATCTTCAAATTCACCACACTGTTTGACACTGGCGGCAGATACATATTTTGCTCTCCGATAACGATTCCAAAGAGAAAACACAATACACTCGGTAAATACGAAACATATTTCACAAAATTGTTTTTCAAAAACTGATAATAAAAAACCGGCGGTATAACGAGTCCACATGACTAACTACCCAAGTAATAGATATATAATATGTATTATTGTTTAACAACAGCAATTGCTCAGTATTTTTATAGTTTTTCATAAACAAGTGCACGTCACTAAATACTTGTACTAGATTCCAAACAAAAACAATTCGCCAGCGTGAGCAAGCAGTACCACTTCAGCACCATTAAATTCACGAAGGAAATTTTTATATCACTCACAACACAAGGAAAAACAAAATCGAATTCACCATTCCGAAAAACTCGTCAGTGTTGTCACTTGTCACTTGTTTGCGCTATGCTTGTTGAAGCGCGGTGCCGTGCGGTAATATAGGGGCTGTCAAAGTCGGTTACTCAACTCAACCTGAACTCACTGTAGAGAAAAAAGGCAGTTGAGATGTTGAGTTTGTGTGTTGTTTTACTACTACATCTACTATCATTCCAATTTTAATCAGTGTTGTCAAACTTTTTATCGAATTACAACCTACGTAAAACTTAAAGCAAGATTCAACCAAAATCAATCAATAGATTATTTTTATCCAAAAGGGTGTAATAGTAAAAGGGGAAAAACTTGAAACTAATTGCTGAGTTTTGCATATGGTTTGACCAACCAACAAACGGAAATACATACCTAGCACTTCATCACATTCAACCTATAGAGGAAAAATGTCCCAATCAGACGCAACTCCAGTCAACCTCGAAGAGCTAAAGGAGCTGAAGAGTCGGATGAAACTAATTGCTGATGCAGATCCTAAGCAGTATCATAATGAGTACTCCTTAATACGCTATCTGCGAGCATTTAAAACAGTTGACGCTGCATTTCAGGTAAATCAATACATGTTTTTTTTATTATTATTCATATTTCAAATGAAGGCATGAAGCGTGGGAGGGTCACGACACCATCTGTGAGACATAAGTTATAAGTGAATGGAAGAACAACAAAAATCAATTATAAATAGAATGTAGAGCGAACGTATGTCGTTTAAACAATGATAAGATACTCGTGTCGTGAGTTTATTTGCTGGTAACGCCTTGGGCTCCGAAACAGCATTGATGGGAACTGCATATCAGGGTAGAAAAGAGTTAACATATGTTACCCTAAAAAGTTTGATCAAAGAAAGCGTATCTATAACTTTTCTATGGAAAACATCATGCCACCGGTTGGTTGAGTGACTCTTTATTTGGACTCTTTGCTTAATAACTAGAAGAGCCACGCAAAGTTTATTTATTTCCAACAAGTCATTTGAGAGTTGAATTGATTTAGTCCTATATCAAGGTCATGTTAATTATATCATCATATGAAATCTTGTTTATTGGTGTCAATTGGAAAACGTGTGAATAGTCTGTATCTGTAGTGTCGTTGTCCACTTCATCCATGTTTATGAATTGGAGATTTTTAATAGACAATAAAAGTATGAGCATTATAAGTACGACTGTTAAGAGGATTGTGCTCCGTGTCAGATTTGAACCTGCATGCCTGCACTGCAACTTTTTATTGATTAAATTTTATCAAGGTGCTCGTTTTTGAAGGGTTATTACCTAAATGCTGTTAGGTAGACAGATATCTTTTGACCTATCCATTTTTTGTATCCTTTTGTACGTATACAACATTTGAAAATGTTGCTTGATCACAAATTTACGACTGCATATGAACAACTTCTGATACTAAGCAATTTGCGCTTTGAATAGATTAGTTGCACAAATGTTTCCTGTTCCAAGATGATAACGTGAATAAAAAATTCCTTATGCAAAACGAATTTTATCCGTTTGTCACTGTTTTGAGATGACACAGATTTAGCGCTATTGCGTTTCTTTTTGCTAATTTTCTTTTGTAACCACTAGTGATGATGGATATAGTATTCCGTATTATTTTTATTTTTGATCGCTTCTGCTTCTTTTAGTATAGAAAACGCATTAGTTTTACATCGTTTCTTCATTGAGGTTTCTTTAACCTTTCAGTTTATGTTGCAACTTTTTAACCACATTTCTCATTGCAGGCAATTTTGAAAACCAACAAATGGCGCGATGAATATGGCGTCGCAGCTCTTGCCAATAACGAAGAGCTCAAAAAGCACAACAGCAAAGCACGTGTTCTACGTCATCGTGACTGCACTGGACGTCCGGTCGTTTACATTCCAGCGAAAAATCACAACTCATCCGATCGTGACATCGATGAGCTAACCAAATTCATTGTCTCCTGTCTAGAAGAGGGTTGCAACAAATGTTTCGAGGAAGTAACCGACAGTTTATGCATAGTCTTCGATTTGGCTGAATTCAGTACATCCTGTATGGACTATCAGCTCATTAAGAACCTCATCTGGCTGCTCAGCAAGCACTATCCAGAGCGATTGGGAGTTTGCTTGATCATAAACTCGCCGGGCATTTTTTCCACCGTCTGGCCAGTGATCCGAAACTGGCTCGACGAGAACACTGCCAAAAAAGTTATTT
Organism: Cheilosia urbana; assembly: GCA_946477585.1. Taxonomy (NCBI): domain Eukaryota; kingdom Metazoa; phylum Arthropoda; class Insecta; order Diptera; family Syrphidae; genus Cheilosia; species Cheilosia urbana. The sequence goes on along the minus strand of OX297854.1, from coordinate 6,268,564 downwards.
TCGTTGATAACGAAACCGATCTATGCAAATATCTAATACCGGATATTCTGCCAACAGACATGTAAATAGCAGCACACCAAACTCAATCTGTTAACTAGAGCAACATTCACTTTCCATCAGAATTTATGTAAATAACAAAAACCTACATATGTGTACCTTAATCGTAGAAACTAGAACTGCTACCACCTACTGCATAGTGATAACTGGTGATAACTTTCCACGGTGTCGGTGAAAAAGAGGAAGAATACAATCACACATCAGTTGGTTTTGTCATTCCTTGTTTTTATTAATGTTTCTAGTTTAACTACTATTATATCATTACACAAGTGCGGTCAAATTATTTTCTATTTAAATACAAATTATATTGAATGTTAAATTTAGAACAAATGGTAACATAACCTTAATGTTTGGGTACCTACATTTGTTGCGTTACCCGAATGCATTAGTTTACTTTATACGCGCGCTGCATTCAAGCAATCAACTTAATTTACGCTAAATGCGACTAGACTATACGTATCTAGAGATATGTAGTTGTAATAGATATGTGTGTGAGTCCATTGTAAAGTTTGTAGTGTAAATAAAAGAGAAACTAATAAAATGTAGTTAAATGGAAATGTTTGTGTTTTGCTGTACATATTTTGGTCATGGTCTTTTTTCTTTTTTGAATATGGCGAACAGTTGTGTATGTTGTTGACTGGCCGAGGGGAAAAGATGTTTCTTTAATGGAACTTCGTTGTTCAAAGGCAATAGAATATAAATTTGGATTATAATCATAACTGCGCAGTACTTACAACTTAAGGACAAAGTCTAAACGTTTTCCGTAAATAGAAACATTTTCCTGAGAAAAGCACATCTTTTCGAAACGACCAAACGATAACCCATCGATGACACAAATCAGGTACAACGTGAAAATTGTTCTATGGAAGTCACTCAAATTAATGGGCAATCCTAAAACCCGAAACGATTGGTGCAAGTTATGTAATCGGGTCTATCACAGAATCCGTCGTATTCGGAATTTTGATACGAACCCCGAAAGAACTGTTACAGAATCCGTTGTAGGAGAATTTTGAAATTCGTAGAAAGTGGTATCACTGAATATACCACGTTATACGAATTTCGAAAGCAAAAAATGTACCCTAAGACGGATTCTCTGATAGTTCTTTCGGGGTTCGTAGAAAAATTCCGAATACGACGGATTCTGTGATAGACCCGAATGAGATTATGGCGTTTCGAGTTACTATCTGCTAAACAATAACTTTCTGTAACCCTGTAAACCATAAATATCGCTCAACGGCAGATACAATTTACATTCATTCATTTAAATTCAGTTGCGACCATTCAGTCCCACGAGTTAGACGTGATTACTTATTTTCAAAGTTTTTCTTTTATATTTTTGAGATATATCGTTTTTTTTTAAATCAATCGTAATGGCTACATTGCAGTGCCCTTATTGTTACCATTCATTGTTAAGCAACGAATTTATTAACACAAAATTCGATATTTTGTACAAAGAAATTTCGGAGTTAAAGGAAATTATTCTGCGATCGTCAAGTGTCGGTGATAAAAATCAGATCGTCACACGCTCTCAAACATCGAGTAAAGTCCACGCACCTACTCGATCCAACGCGTCAAACTCGCAACTCAACATTTCCACGACTCAATTTAGGAATAATAGCCCTCGCACCCTCCGAAGTTCTTCTACGGCCTCCAAAGTTAAGGCAAGGCCTACTAATTCAACCTCGAAATCTGCTGATTCTGTCATGCAGTCCAACTCGGACTCATGCATTTCTACCGTCAACAAAACTGATGCGTTTGCCTTAGCTTCTGTAACACCTAATGCTGCTTCATCTACTGCTAATGCTACCTCTGATGCTGCTTCATCCACTGCTACCTCTGCAACCACAACTGCTGCTGCTGCGGTTGCTGCTATTGCTGCGAATACTGTTAGTGCCCCCGCTATCGTTGCCGCTACCAAAACTAGAGTCATCATCAAGAAAAATGCTGCAATTGTTGGAACCAACTTAAGCTCTAATAATAATGGTATTGAATTAGAAGTTGTAACCAAACTGAAATGGCTTCATTTGTCATCATTCAAGCCGGGCACGACTTGTCAGTCAATACTTGAATATGTTTCGTCTGCTTTTAACGTAAATGTCTCGATACTGAAGTGCCATAGACTTATTCGTGAAGGCACCGAGGAAATTGCTCTAAAGCATGTAAACTTCAAACTGGGAGTCCCAGAGGATTTGCTGGATAAATTTCTCAACTCTGATATGTGGCTTAATGGCATTCGTGTACGCATATTTAAGTTCCATCCAAAAAACGAATTGCGTCCACAACACCAAAACGCTCAAACTTAATTCAGTCTGCTTCTGCTGCTGCTACTGGAATTGCTGCTGTTCCGTCGTCCATTGTTGCATTCTGTTCTTTCTCTCTCTTCTACCAAAATGTTGGAGGACTGAGAACGAAATTAAATAATTTTTTTCTTAACACCGTTGAATGCTCATACGCTGTTGTTGCTGTGACTGAGACTTGGCTGCATAAAGAAATCGCCTCTACTGAATTATTCACCGCTGACTTCAATGTTTACCGAAAGGATCGATGTCCCATTCAAACTGGGTTGGAACGAGGTGGCGGAGTATTGTTTGCTGTTCGTTCATGTTTTAAAAGCGAAGAAATTGCACTATCTGAATCAACAGGTTTGATTGAACAAATCTGTGTGTGTGTTGATTTCTATACTGATAATGGTAATCTTATTCATATAAACTTCTTTGTTTCGTACATTCCACCTTATTCAGATATTGCAATTTACAAAGCTCATATGAAAAATATTATTGATATCGTTAAAAATTTAGATGACTCTTCGTTTGCTGTAGTGCTAGGTGACTTTAATTTGCCTCATATAAGTTGGTTGTTCTCTCAGGATGAAAAATGTATTATCCCATTTAATGTTAACAGAGCTAATGAAGTTGAAGTAGTAGACACTATGTCAGCTGGTAATTTCCGCCAGCTAAATGAAGTTCGCAACTCTTTGGGAAATGTATTGGATTTAGTTTTTGTCACTGAAGAGCTTGAAGCTACTGTCACTGAAGCCGATTTCCCCTTACTTGTTAACAGCATTCACCACAATGCGTTGCAAATTTCATTTAATCTGTCGGTACTGAATCCGCTGTCTCTTGAACAATTCAAGGAAAATATAAAATTTGATTTTTCAAAAGCAGATTATAATGCAATGAATAATTTTCTTAATGGTGTTGAATGGGCAAATATCATTGATTCCAGTAATTTAAATAATGCATTTTTGCACTTTAGAAAAATACTTGAACGCGCGATTTCTATGTTCGTACCAACTAAACGTGTAAAAAGTACTAATAAACCTGCATGGTTTAATAGGAGTTTATCTAAATTGAAAAACTATACGTATAAGATGTGTAGACAAAGTAAAAACGACCTATCTCTGCGTCATGAATTTTTGCGTTTGAAAAAAGAATACGATTTTTTAAAGAAATTCGTTTATAAGAACTATGTTACAGCAATTGAGACTAATATAAAACGTGATTCTAAAGCTTTCTGGTCGTTTCTAAACACTAAACGGAAATCTTTAGGAATACCTTCTTGTATGTCGCTGAACGAAATTTCTAGTAGTAATGTAAACGTAATTTGTAACATGTTTGCTGAATTTTTCCAGTCGAATTTTGTTAGTGAGCAAATTAATTGCAGTGTCTCGGGTCAATCTGAGCCCATAATTGACCTAGGTTTTATTTCCTTAACAAATGATGAAATCCTCTCGGAATTGTCATTACTGGATTCGAGTGTCAGCGTAGCACCAGATAACTATCCACCATTATTGTTTAAAAATTGCAAATATAGCCTAGTTGATCCTCTAAGGATTATATTTAATTTATTTTAAACACGTTTTTATTTATTAATTTAGAGGATTACACTCGATTAAAATCTTTATTAATAACTATCAACTTATCCAAGAAAACGACGGCGTCCAACAACTATTTAAATTCCCAACAGCTGTCATCCCACCTTCGTCGTTAAGTTGGGTGCAGCTGTTGTCGTCGAAATGGGTGCGTCTGACAAGTAGTCGTCAATGGGTGCGTCTGGCAAACACCTTCATACGTTGAAAGCACAGATGGCGCTTTTACATAAGTTTACAACTCGGCCAATCTGACAATTGATCGACCTCGAACAAAAGATAAACTAAATACTTATCAATAATCTCTACATATTACTCCAAACTTATATCTACGGCAAGAGGGTCACTTGGACTCTCAATAGAAACAGCCTCTTCATTTCGGTCTAACAACCATTTTCGCATTCTATTCGCCTCAACAACACCATCGTACGGAAGCTGAGTCAACTGGCAGTTTTCAATATCCCGCAATACATATCTGTCATGTCCGAGAATCTTACATACGACATAAGGGCCACGAAATTTCGGCAAAAACTTTTTATTCGTCCCGACGGCAGTATCAACGTTACGCATAACAACAAAATCACCGACTTTATATTCTTTAACTTTTTTACTGTGCCTAAGAAAATAGTCTAAATTATATTTCTGAGACTTATCAATCTCTCCTGAAGCTTCGGCACGAATTTGATCTAAATTACGGCAGCTCTCGGAAGCCATCTTTTCCTCTAGATGTTCCGTCATTTCATCTATTATTTCACCCCTTTGGCTAACACCAAACAATAGCATACTAGGTGAGTTCTTCGTCGTGCTATGAATAGAATTATTAATAGCGTACTCCACCTTTAGTAACTTACTCGACCAATCGGCATGATTTACCGGCTCACTCAATTTTCCCAGCATAGACTTGATAACCCGATTGACTCTTTCGACTTGCCCATTTGCCTGGGGTGAAGCCACGGCAACCTTTACATGTTCTATATTTCGTTTTATTAGAAAGTCCTCAAATTCGAAAGAGGTAAAGCATGTACCTCTATCTGACACAATGCGTCGCGGTCTGCTATAATACTGAAAGTATTTATCTAATGCGGAAATTACTTCTATTGTACTCGTCGAGTTCGTAGGATATAGCTTTACGAATTTTGTAAAAGCATCTATTACTACCAAAATATGCTTCCTTTTCGAACTAAGGGACGGCAAGGGACCAAAGTGATCCACATGAATTGTGTCAAACGGCAGAGGGTTTTTAGGAATATTATACAAGTTCCTCTCGCTAGAACGGACCGGCATAGCGTACATAATGCACTTAATACAATTTTGGATAAATCTTTCAATCTTTCGTCTTATGCTCGGAAACCAGTAATGCATAGCAATCTTATCGTAACATTTCTCCAGCGCCTGATGACCTAGTTTTTCATGAATCAACCGTATAACATTATCTTCCATTTCATTCGGCACGAATAATGCCTTTCTTCCACTTCTCTTCACTCTATATACAAGTCCATCCCTCAATTCAAAGTTTTTGACTTCTTCAACCTCCATTCGATCCCGTAATTCCATAATTATTTTGTCCCGTCCTTGCGCAATTTGGATTTGAAAATCCGTATCATCAACATCCCAAATTGCAGCAACCTGGCACCTGCTAAGGGCATCCACATGTCCCATAGATATACCACTACGATGCTGAATTTTATAATTATAATTTTCAAGTTCTAAGGCCCAGCGGGCAATCCGTGGATTAACTTGTTTCTTTTCTAATGTCATCGTCAGCGAGCTACAATCCGTAACTATTTTGAAGGGTATTCCTTCCAAATATACCCGGAATCGTCTCAAAGCATAAATTATAGCAAGCGTCTCTAGTTCAAAGCTATGATACCTAGATTCGGCAGCGGAAGTTGTCTTAGAAAAGTAAGACACCGGATGAAATTTTCTATCATCTTGCCTTTGAAGCAAGACAGCACCAAAACCAATTGAACTGGCATCACAATGCAGTTCTGTGTCCTTTATAGGACTATAAATAGCCAAAATCGGTGCTTCAATTAGTCTGCATTTTAACTCATTAAAAGCGTCCAAACATGGTTTGTCAAAATCATAGTCGGCATTTTTCTTTAATAAATTTTGCAACGGCTTTGCAATTCGGGAAAATGACGGCACAAATCGTCTGAAATAAGAGAACAACCCAATACAAGAATGCAATTGTTTCTGATTAGTCGGCACTCGATATTCTTTAATAGCGGCAATATGAGAATCACTTGGCGCAATACCTTGCGAAGAAACGGCGTATCCCAAATACTCTATTTCCGTATGACCGAACCGGCATTTCGAGAGATTTAGTTTAAGATTCCGTTGAGTTATACGTCTCAAAACGGTTCTTAGCAATAATTTGTGTTCCTCAAAGTCTGCTGTAGCAATCAATATATCGTCCATATAAGCAACTATTTTACCCGAATCAATTAAATCTCGGAAAATAACATTAATAAACCGCTGAAAAACGGCCGGAGCATTTTTCAACCCGAACGGCATTTTTAAATACTCCCACATGCCATTTGGAGTAACGAACGCAGTAAGAGGAATAGATTCCTCAGAAACCCTAACTTGATGGAATCCGCTTTTCAAATCTAGGAGCGTAAAATATTGTTTTCCTTCAAGATACTCTATACAATCTTCTATAAGCGGCAAAGGTTGATTATCCCTAATGGTTTTTTTATTGAGACCACGATAGTCCACACACATTCGAAGTTCTCCGTTCTTCTTTTTTACTAACACAATAGCAGACGCATACGGCGAGTTACTTTGTCTAATAATACCGTCTTTTTCCAACTGATTCACTATTGCCTGCACTTGAGTTCTTTCAAAGTAAGACAGTCGTCGGGGAGAACAGTGGAACGGAACATTATCAGTCAGATGAATCTTCATTTCATAATCTAACGGTTCTACTTCAATATCTTTCGGCAACACATAAGCATCTATAATTAAACTATTCAGTTCGGCACAGCACAATTTACCCAATTTATGATCAATATTCAAATCTAATTCGTCAGACACAACTTCAATATTAAATATATCCGGCATTTTATAGTACTCGTAATTAGTCTCAGTTGCCTCAACTTCCAATACCATTTCAAATCTTTCTGGTTTATTACCAACTAGCGAACACTTATTCCCGATGAGGCTATATCTATTAAGAGTTGTAAGAAGTTCATTTGGCAAAACAAATTTATTATTTCTATTTATAGCAACCAACTTTTCTTTAGAGTATCTAACCTTTACTCTTGTCAAATGGATACTAAAAGCATACAAAAAATTACGTCCAAAAATAATCGGTAGAGCCATACTTTCATCTGGGACAATATTAATTTTTATCGTCTTTATTTTATTATGAAATTTTGCTTTACATTTCATTTCTCCTAAAACATTTAATTTGTTTCCACCCACCCCGTAAAATGAGGATTTCGGAATTTTCAATCGTCGCAGCAACTTAACCGGGACATACGAAGACTTTATAAAACTAGTTGGGCTGCCCGTATCAAAAAGAGAAAGGAACTTCATGAATTCTACATCTTTTGCCAAATCAACTTCAAAAGCGACACTCACCCAATTTACAGCACCAACTACTTCGCTTAAACTTTCATCGTTATCAGACCCTACTTTCGAAACGGCAGCAACTTGTTGATTACGCTTCGGAACGGCAGCGGCAGACAGCATCTTCTTCGGGTTCGGGCACGTCCTGTGGTCATGTCCCATCTCCCAACATCGGAAACACGACCCATTTCGGCGCAAAGGGTGTGGACAGTATGGTTTAATATGCCCCGTCTGTGAGCAATTAAAGCATAGTACGGCATTTCTATTAACATTCGGCTTGGTTACAGCGGCAGGTTTCGTCGATACGGCATTAGAAATACATCCTGATGTACTCGTAGCACTTTCCATCAAATATTTCTGCTGATAGCGATTAACGAGTTGTTTCAGTTCGTCGATGGTACGAGCACCTAACAGCAGATTAACATTGGATATGTTACTACCCATCCCGTCTATGATGAAGTCAATGATCTCCGTTTCACCAATGTCGGATCGTTTGGCAATCGCCTGCATGTTTAGAATGTAGCAATGCAGCGACTCTTCTTGTTTTTTCCACTTCCTTAGGGCTAGCATTCTGTACACATCCTGGCGAGACACAGCTATGTCGAATTCTTTTAATAGTGCTGCCTTCAGTTCGCTATAATTAAGCGCCACCGTCGAGAGTAGGAACACTTTAGCGGTTCCTATTAGTGAACGTCTCAAGCTCAATAATTTAAACCTTTCATCGGCATTTACCGTCTGCATAATTTCTTCAAAATCACGGAAAAAATGTTTTACCGAATGGCTTACGTCATCGCCATCAAATTTTGGAATGGCGTGCTCAATTTCGCCAAATTCCGATCGTCGTTCGGCAGGAGGGGCGGCATCATTCTCCAACTCTTTAATCTGCTTCCGCAGCTTCAGCACTTCGAGACGCTTACGTAGCTCGCTTAATTCCTCATCCAACGCGGCACTTCTCAGTTCCTCGGCATCGTCGGCTTCGGTATCAACGTCATCGGCAACGTCATCGGCATCGGCATCGGCATCGGCATCTTCCTCGCTTGCCGCAGATAAATTGTTGCTTTTGTTGACTTCACTGTGGTGCAGTCTCTTTAACTGGGCCGTGGTAGCTGTTTCGGGGAATTCTACGCCAGCTTCCCTGAGCGCTTCTACCAACTGCTGTTTTGACAAGACACGCGGCATTTTAACACGTTTAATGTAATTATTATCAGAATTTTTAATTAAATTTTATTTTATTTCACAGGCCAGTGATATTCTGACCCCACATCTGAGTTTTAAACACGTTTTTATTTATTAATTTAGAGGATTACACTCGATTAAAATCTTTATTAATAACTATCAACTTATCCAAGAAAACGACGGCGTCCAACAACTATTTAAATTCCCAACAGCTGTCATCCCACCTTCGTCGTTAAGTTGGGTGCAGCTGTTGTCGTCGAAATGGGTGCGTCTGACAAGTAGTCGTCAATGGGTGCGTCTGGCAAACACCTTCATACGTTGAAAGCACAGATGGCGCTTTTACATAAGTTTACATTATCCTTATCTACTGGCGAGTTTCTTGACTGTTGGAAATATTCGTTCATAACTCCAATTTTCAAATCGGGTTCTAAGAGATGTATCGAGAATTATAGACCTATAGCAAAGCTGCAACTGTTTCCTAAGCTATTCGAGGCAGTTGTTAAAAAAAGGTTGTACTCAGTTGTTCGGAACTATATTTCTGAATTTCAGCACGGGTTTGTAAGTGGTAGATCAACCACTACAAACTTGGTTATTTTTACCAAGTACTGTCTTGAAAATATTGAAAAACGTCTTCAAGTAGATTGTGTATATACTGATTTTTCAAAAGCCTTTGATCGCGTTCAGCACAATGTTCTTTTAAATAAACTTGAACTTTTCGGAATTCATTCTAATATTTTAAAATGGATTGGCAATTATTTGACCAATCGCAAACAATTTGTTAAAATTGGATCCGCGTTTTCGGATGAAATTCGAAATTTTTCAGGTGTTCCCCAAGGAAGTCATATTGGTCCTCTTCTATTTCTGCTTTTCATCAATGACTTACCCACTTTTGTATCAAGCTCAAAATGTCTTTTGTACGCAGATGATCTAAAAATCTACAAGACAATAATCTGTATGTCTGATGTCATAGCGTTACAAAATGATTTAAACCGTTTAAATGACTGGTGTGTTCTTAATGGCCTTTATTTTAATATTGGAAAATGTTCGGCTCTTACTTTTAGTAGAAAAAAGTTCCCTATATTTTTTAATTATAGAATACAAAACACTACACTGAATAGAGTTTCACTACAGAAAGACTTGGGGGTCATTTTTGACACTGAACTAAACTTCTCATCGCATATTGACTACATAGTTGGCAGAGCTAATCAAATGCTGGGTTTCATTTTTCGAAACTCTAAGGATTTTAATGATCCATATACGCTTAAAACTCTCTATAATACCTTGACTCGTTCGATATTAGAATACTGCTGTGTTGTTTGGAATCCTTTTTACCGCAATGCTGAATCGCGCATAGAGAAAATTCAAAGAAGGTTTACTAGGTATGCTCTAAGAAAATTCGACTGGAATAATAATCTTCCAGCCTACGAAGATAGATGTTCCTTAATAAATTTGAAACCTCTTTCTAAAAGAAGGATATATTATTCCGCAATGTTTGCTAATGACGTCTTAACTGGCCGCATTGATTGTTCGTTTTTGTTGTCTTTATTTAATGTATATGCTCCTTCTCGTGTTCTTCGTCCTAGGGATAATTTTTTCTTTATGCCACCTAGACACAGAACTAATTATGGTCTTAATGATCCTATCACTATGGCTTGCGTAAATTACAATAAATTCAAAAACCTAATAGATTTCAATATGAGTAGGGAACATTGTAAATCTGTAGTTTTAAGTAAATTATAATTTGTAAAAATTCTTGTATAAATTATTGCAAAGTAATCTAAAATAAGTTGTATACTTATAAGATGAAATAAATAAATAAATAAATAAATTTATACCGCTTGACACATAAACCGTGAAAGTATTGCTTGAGAAACAATTTCACCGGTCGAGACGTGTTAGATCCGATGATGAAAATGATCCTTATCTGATCTGAACAGCCGTAAACATTAAACTAACCTTCCGATGATATTGTCGTTGGTTAATTAATATTGGATCCACACCACACGACATGGAAAAACGTAATACAATTTTCTAACAGCTCTACATATTTATTCAACTATATTTGTGCCTACCTTTGGTTATTGATTAACTATCATATTGCGGGACTTATATTTCTTACAAGCTACCAATATCGTTGAAACGTTTCAGTTTCTCCGGAAAATTATCCTTATATAGCACTGGATCTGCACGGAATTCAACACTTTGCAGTGGCATGCTGCCGTAGATTTTTGCAAATCGATCGATACACGCTGAACGCTCCATCATGTGATTCAAATCGGCCGACAACATTTCTGTGTTAGTGCATTCGGGGCATTTGAATTTTTTGCGAGGTGTTACTTTTATCGGCGGCTTATTTGTAATGTTGGCCACAAGGAAATTCATGGCAATGTCTTCGCAGTTCATATGCTCGTCGACCCAGTCCTTAATGTCGCCGGGCATTGCATTTGTATACATGTAGCTCCAGTATTTATGATGGAATGCTGCCCCGGTAAGAACCATCGAAATTTGATTTGTCCATTCCGATTCGTAGCGCCAACGAAGTGTTACATTGTCCCAGACATGAATGCGACTGGGGAAGCCAACTATACGATCGGGAAACTCACGCCAAACTTCGTAGCTGTAATTTTGAAAAAATGTTGGAATCAGCAACAGGTTTGACTCGTTAATTATTCAAAAGAGGTGGTGAACTAGATAGGTTAGTTTTAAGGATCAACCGCGAAAGCATCATTTATTCTTAAGCTAGTATCACTTGCTACAAACTGATCTTCTTTTGCTACACGTCTTAAACCTGAACTAGATGTCACACAAATAACCGATTTGGTTTTATATAATAAATAAAACTCACCCGAAGTCCAATTCATCAGCAGTCAGCATCACAATGTCATCGTCTATCGTGAGGATCGCCTCTGTTTCGATTTCATCATACGGAAAGAACCGATTGGATAATTTGTTGGCCCTGGTTTGAATCACTTTGAGTGGTTTGAGTATTTTCGGAAACATTGAAGCTAAAGACAAGGGCAAATAATTTCAATGGTACGACATGCAGGTAAAGAGAGCACTTACGATGTGGGGGTGATTTCTTTTGGTTATTCCAAACAACTAGTATTTTCTGCAATGACGGTACTACTGCCAATTTTTGAATGAGTGTAAACAAACTCTCCACACGATCGTATGTAAGAATAACGGCTGTGAAGCCCTGTGCTTTCGAAGCTATCAAGGGGAGGAAAAGAGGATTGTGTGCTGCTTTGTAATTATCGAGAGTATTCCATTGGCGAGATGTCTTCGCCAAATGGGGGAAGACACGATCATTGAGAATATCCAAAGTTGTGGCTGTTATAGTCTTCAGGTCCTTGAAATATTTGCCATACAACCATTTACCTTGTTCTTGTAGTTCTAGAATTTTCTCAGGTGAAACCGATTGCAGTTTCTCCCTGATGGAATGTAAGTCTGCCTCTCGTATGCGAATCGAAGCCAACTCCCAATCAATCACATCCTCGAAGGGGAGAATGTAATTATCCGCCATGATTACGGGAACACAATTATGCGCAAGGATTTCCAAAAAATCTGGCTGACCAAGACGAACACTTCGCGCAATAAGGCAAAATGTTCCCTTACTCAACACCTGAGGATAGTCGTAGCGTTTGCCTTTCGTAAAACTACACCGAATGCTTGTATTTTGCATTTGCTTCTCGAGCATTTCCTCGACTTCATGCGGCTTGCAGGTCTGTAGTAGAAGCATTCGGGAGTTGTGTTCGTGTGCCAAATCTCGCAGAAGCCTCACATTCTGTGGATACAAGTTTAACTGAGCTGAAATCAATAAATACCTTCGATCCAAATGATTATCAGCCGTATAACCAACCAAACGTGGACTCCATACCGGAATAGCGATATCAAACCCAACACGATAGCTCCAGGAATCGAATCCTCCACCCATGATCAGAGCTTTATCTGTGTTTACATCAATTACACGATTGAATTCGGGATATCCGCCAGGTAGCATATTGAAAAGGATATGGTTTTCCCCATTTTCCCAGTAATTTAGCGAAGCCAACGCCTTACCAATTAAATTCGTATCCACCTGGTTCTGATTCAAGGTATCAATGCTTGGCACAAAGAGACAAGCTTCATTAGGATTCGGTGTATAGTACGGACTTGCCACAATTGCCTTCAAAATCTCATAATATTCCTGAGTCAGTGTGAATGCTTGTTTTGATGCATGATCTACGTACTCTGTCAAGGGATACACATAGATAGTGATTCTGTCCTGCTCACGTTGTCCACAGCGATACACATTAAAGCAGTCCCAAAAGGAACAATTTGGGTTCCTGCCTCTGGCCAGTTCGGCATCATCTTCCAAGATAAACTCTGCTATTCGTGAGAGATCTAGAGATACCTTTTTATTGAAGCTGCTGTTGGCTGCATGTTTCTTCTCTTCTAACAGATCCCACAAAAGAGAAATTCCACCGAAAATAACAATCACTACGAGGGTGTAGGTGAGGATGTTAAATATACGTTCATTTTTCTGCTTATTGCTTTTCACTAGTGCACCATTTTTAATAAAAATTTTCATTTCTTCTTTTCGGTATATTTTGATCAATTTTGATAAAGTTCTTATTCTTAGGCCATGTTTTGACAGCGAAAAAAATGACAACAAAAAAAAGATTCGTTCGTTTCAAGTGCTCACAGAAAATACCAATTGTAGTATGGGTTTCGTTCGCGGAGTCATAACAGAAATTGTTCTTTGTGATGCAACATTCTGACCGGGATTCACATTCTAATGTCGTTTTCGACTTCGCTTTTCAGATTTTGATTTGATATCCCGGATTTTTGCTGCCAAATCGAACATGAAATCTGAATTTAAATGGGCTTACAGCTGATTGAAACGTCACACAAAAACTGGTTATTGTTCGGTGTGAATGCAATTTCGAGTTGTCGATCAAAATAAGGTTCTCGCTGCGGTGTGAAAAGGGTTATGTGTAGATCTGAAAAAAAAAAAATAGAGATTTCTCAAAAGTGCCTTAGATAAAATAAAAATTATTTTTGCCAAACCGAAAACGACAGATTACAACTTAAAACTGTTTATTCGGGTACCACTCAAATAAACAGAGGAAACAGTTTTTGTTCAAGTTGCCTCACACTTCAGTTGCCAGAAATCAGAATAGGAAATTGTTTTTGAATGCCAAAATTGTAAACAAATTTAATCAAGAAAAATGGAGAAATGACACCAAGAAAAGGATGGTGCATTATATCAGAAGAAGACTACATTCATACAGTGTTGTTGGTCAGATCTACTACGATCTACTTCAATTAAATTAAACTCTCAGGTATTGGCAATTCAACAGCAGAAAATAGAACGCAAATAACCGTATTTGGCTAAGGAAAAGGGCTGTACATATAAACTTGAATCTCACAAAGAAGCGTCCAACAACGTTGCAAAACCATTCAATGGTTGAATTACTGAGTGAGTATAACTTGTGAAACTACGACTGAATCGTATCTGTTTTCTAGGTGAAGACGTATCCAGCTCAAAAGAAGGTACTCGGGCATTGTTGTTGTCCCACCCTATGACCCCAAAATCAATCAAAAACTTAAGCCCCAATACCCAGATCGGCGAATAATGCCGTCTACCATTCAGGACTAAAATTCCAAATATACTGAACACCTTAGTTGGGAAGCTTTTTCCTTATGACCACCTCATCCCGGAGGACATGTCTTATCTCCCGAGACTGGTGCCGATTAATTGACTGCGACGAAGGTGCCTATCTACCCTCTCCCTTTTCTTTCCGAGATGCAAGAAGCCTCCTACATATTTTCTTTCCCAAATAATGTGCACAGATGACGTGTTGCCGTACATACCATGGAATTTACAACATTAGTTGTATCTTTTTTCCGTCAGATACTTACAAGTACTTTTTGCCTCTGCTCTCAAGTTGATTTCTTTCGTTGCATCCCGATTGGTAGCGTTGCCTCGGTGCTAAAAAATGTCTTTATGTTGTAACATCTCGACCGACAAACACATTCTAAGAAATATGTGTAATAAACAAATGTGCTCAAGTAGGCTAGCTAACACGTCAGTTAGCATACAAAAATTGTACGGAACTGCCGAGTAACCGGTTGATACGTAATTGTGAAGCTGCTTTAATTCTTGTTCCTTATTTTGCAACTTTTTAAAGAGGCAAATATGAATCGTTATGCACATGTTACTATTATTTGAAAGGAGTCGCTGTACTGCGACCTTTTGGTCCATTGTCGCATCACTATTCCTTTCACAATATACCTATAATATATGTTAGTAGTTACCAAGTAGAGTAGATTATTCACTGCTCTGTTATATTTTTGTTTGTGTAAAATAGTCTATACTAATTTATTATAGTCGATGCGGTTTCACTTAAGAAGTTGTCATGATCTTCATAGAAATAATAAAATCTCATAACTTTTCATTTGAATGTAATTTCTTAAATAAAGAACATAAACTATATTTGAATGTTTACAACGTATAATTAATATTAAAATAATATTAAGCAGTTTGAAGTTACATTCTATTCTGCAATCTTAAGATATGCAAGTAGACAAATCGGTGGTTAGACCAATTACGAATACAACTTTAGGTGCTGTTGTTGAGGCAACAGATGCTGCCGATAGGGGATCTTCTTTTACTGGCGGGGTGACTTCTTTGTTTTGATCAGGAATTACCTAAGACAACCATACGCATTAAACAAATTATATAATGAGGTTGATTACAGCTTATTTACCTTGTCTACGACGTGTTTATAAATGAGTCCATCCGGACCTAAATAGCAAGTGGAGAAACCATCATACCACCTACAAATTAAAATTGTTGAGTTTAAAATTGGCAAAGATATATACATTGATGATGATTTTCAAAAATGGAATTATAGAGCAGATATGGGTATACACTTTGGACACAGCAACTCTATAGTCTATTGTGCCTTACAGGCGAGCGATTAAAAAAATAAAAAGCAATACTCACGCCTCTTGTTGATCAAAGATTTCCTTAAACTTCCAAAGCTTTATTTTCCAGAATTGGAACATCACCTTAAGAAGAGAAACATTGTTAAAAATTAGTATCAAGTGAACGTAATTTGGCTTACCTTCAAACCGGAGATTCCTCGCACACTCCACCTTATTTTAATTGAGAAATCCTCGGGATGCTTTGTCATCTTTAGTACTTCAAACTTAACATAGGCATACTTCAAATGGCCCACAGTTCGCAGTAACGCCACGGTCTTTACAAAGTGGTAAAGACCTCTAAAACCAAAGTAATTAAACAAATTTTAAATAAAATTACGACACTACCAAACTTACACTGTATGCTTTCCTTGGATATTGTTCTCGAATATTAAATTCGGACTGTAGATGGAGTAATTCAATGGCTGCACGAATAGTCTGGGTAGGCTCTCTTGCAGTACATTAAAAGCATGATCCAAATGCTCTAAACTTGGCTTATTTGGGTCTTTCGAGGGCTCGGACGATTCATTGCCCAATTTACTACTCTGTGGGAGCTTCCAACTATAGTATGACGTGATATTAGAATATTAACCTTTCTTTACCTCTACTTTTTCTGTGGTAAATTGTTCTCCAGCTGGCTTTGTTGATGGTTCTGCTACGAAATGGACTAGTGGATTTATGCAAATTGGTTGTGCTGTCAGCTTTTCTTTCGACTGAAAGTTACAATCTGATTAGGCCAAGAAAAATAAATGAACTTTATATGACAATACAGCCAAAGAGTGTGGTGCCGGAAAAACACAAATATGTGTTATGTAATTCGAGGTCGACACTACTCGCGACACTTCGGTGTCTCACCTGGGGCTGTTCATTGAAATGACCCTCAAACGAAGTCTACCTATACTTACAGCAAGTCCATGCAGTTTCCTCCTTCGGTCGATATAGTTGGCATTGAAGACAGAAACCAGAGGCTTCTGCCGAAGAAAGGAACTATTGAATGCTGCTAGTCTCAATGCGGATCGGTTTCGCAGAACATTGGTCATCTTTTCGCAGTGGGTTGATGTTTTTTATTTGTTGATTAATTGGAAAATTATAGAATTGCTTTTGTTCTCAATTCAATTCGAGAGATGCAATTTCTGCATAGGGAAAAACGACCATCGCCAATTTCACCATAGTTGACTTGACAGTTCGCATTTGGCACTGGGCAATTTGCCGGGGGACGTATGGGAATGTTTCATTTCCATTTGTTTCGGTGTTTTTTATTTGGGACATATTGAAATGATTTCGCCGAAGCTATGTTCACGAGTTGTTAATCCTTTTTTTATATTTTTTTTGTACCGATTTTGTATTCGATTTTTCAATACCTTCAAATAATTCTAGTGTTATGGTCACCTGAATGCAATAAATTAAAATTGAGAATGTTGGAAAGATAAATAAACCAACTTACCCTGCCATGTCCAAAATGCGTTTTGGGTGTTAAATGTCATCGTCGTTGTCGAGTCTCTATGGTGGTTGTCATTATGTTTGTCAAAGATTTGTTCCCAATTGTTCCCCGTAAGGTGAACACAGATTGTTGTCTCCGCTAGATGAGGTTTTAATAGGTACTCAAAGAAAGGGAAAGAAATAAGAGGAAAATCTCTCAATTCAAATAGCGGCAAAGAATTCGGTTTTTTTACAACAAAAACACAGTATGTGTGGCATTTTTGGCAGCGAGTCACACCACCCACGAACCGCAACGAACAATTTGAAATCATTCGTACAGTCACTACTAGAGGCACACAGTCGGTGCCATACAAGATTTTTAGTAGGTATTAAGTGCGGTGAAACTAAGTTTTTTGTATAAAGACCTTTTTGAAAGTAAAAAAAAAGGCAGTGTACCTAATACCCACCATAAATTTGGATTTTTTTTTTGTGGCCAACAGTTGTTTGGGGTAAGTGTTATATATAGGAAATAGTGTGTGGAAATGAATGTTAAATGATTATATATGTGTTAATAGGCGACGTCCATCGCGGAAATTCAAATTGGCGGTCAACGACGAAGTCGTGACCGCCCCGTTTTTTTGTACCACGAGTGCGTACAGATTAGTACCGCCAAATACTCGCTATTCAGTGATATCGATACTCTGATAATTATATTAAAGAAGAAAATTCAAGATTTTTCCCGGAACGCTGTCAGTGTACAGACCAGGAGACTCCATTGGTGTACGGGTGACCCTGAGCACCCATATACCTCAAAGCGAGCTCAGCTGAACAAATCCACCAAAAAGAAGGATAATTCTAGCAGAAAAATACAAATTATATAAATCACGCAGATTGATTTAAGAGTAATATAATTATATACATATAGCCATATACAAAAAAAAAAAAAAAAAAAAAAAAAATATTTATATACATACATATATAAATACATAATAGCTCACATACATAAGTGACAGCTGAAGACATTTTTTAGAACATTTTGAGTTGCCAATTTAATTTATACAATCGAGATCATCATTGTGTTTTTTTGTTGTTTAATTTTTTTTTGTGATTTTAAGTTAAGTTTTTTTTGGCGTGGATAGGTTAACGATTTCCTAATATTTTTGTTTGTTAAATTTCCTTTTTTTTTGGTTTATATTAGGTTTTCTGTCGCCATCCCTGTGCCCCTACTTTAGTCGCGATATTTCGCTAAAGTCACCAAATATCCCTCCTACAGAGAGCTCTTTTTAGGTAGGAACTTTGATAAAGCTTTTCAATAAGTAGATAACCAAACCAAAGTCATATCTGCACATAATTATCTACAGTCGAGGGCGGTGAGAATCAACCTACTTTAAATTAATAACTTACCTATTATTATTTATAAATTTTTTTTTGCTAAAATTTTTGTTGTTGTTGCATAATTTTTTTGTTAATCCTTTTTGTTGTTGTTATTACATTTTTTTTTTGTTTATTTATTTTATTTGATATAAAAAATGATATGAATAAAAAGTTGTGAATTCACGCCATATGATGAAAATTTGGTGTTTCGGAATTTTCTTTGTTATGGTGATCGTTAAGATCATCATGAATTGCTAAGGCATTATTTCAGGGGTGCGGAAGGTGGATCCAAGTCCAAGGTGAGGATGATCTGAGGTTGAGGCGGATTACAATTTCGGGGAAATCCACACATAGGGCCACCGGATTTCCAGGTGGGGTGGGATATGGCCTCGCTGCAATGACATCAGCAGCGCCTTGCAGAGTGGTGGAAGTCCGTCCGCTTCCGGTACAAATGCCAAAGTAAGTACCTATTTTTTTTTATGGCATGTTTTATGTTTTGTAATAGGTTCGTGGAGTAGTGAGGACAAAGGACAAGGACCTCCCCGTCCGACGAGTTAAGCCGTGCATAGCAAGCATGCCATGCTCCTCACTCTCTGCACTCTCTTACCCTTTCTTTTTCCTGTCACTTCCTTAAGTCCCATCCACATCCTTGCCTCCTGTCATTTTCTCACTCCTAGCTCCCTCTATTAATCCTCATTTAGGCTTATTACACTAGTTTTACAACTAGTTTAGTTTTTTTTTTTTTCGTTTTCATGAAATATTTTCATAATATCGAAGCATTTTAAACCGGGCTCTTAATCTCGAAATTTAAATAGAGTCTGAGGGTTTATCCACATGTTAGGTACGTTTTAAAGAAATTTGTCAAAGCTGCAGTTATTCTTCGTCAAATGTTCAATGCGTCGTTCAGATTCCTTTGGAATCTACGTTGTTTTTAATAAACACATTTTAGAGCACTCAGGATTAAATTTCCGTCCAAGATTAAGCAATAAAATGGAGTTGCCTATGGCAATGTACTCATTCCTCAGCAATATTATTGTTTGTGGTCTCACACATTGTTATAGCACGGCGGTTGAGCGGTCCAAAAACAATAGTTGGAACTAATGTCCCTTGTCCCAATCCCAAACACTCGTGATAACTTCTGGCAAGAGTGCAAGCGGAATATGCGTACAACATTGCTCCTACTTCAATTGCATTGATTGATGTCTTTTAATCGTCAGTTTATTTAGCTTTTATGACCATTGCGCAAAAGATAAAAAAAAAAAACAATTTGTGAAGAGAATCTAACGTTAGTGTCTAAAGTTAATCTAATATAAAATGTTTAGCATTTTGCAGTTATTGTGCTCTTTCGAAAGCAAACACATAGTATTCCAATTTTGATATGCAGTTACATTTCCTCATCAAGTTCCGAGTCCTCTGGCGGAAAATCTCCAACTTCTACAGCAGAGGGAATAACAAAACCTCCATATTTTGGCTGACACTCGAAGTAACGCTTACCATCGACGCTGTTAAAAAAAAAAATACGGGCAAAATACATTTTGAGGACTTGGCCAGAACACACTTACGATCCATCATTTCGCCCTAGCGGCTCGTCGTACTTCACACCGATAAAGATTCCCTTCTTACCCTCGATTTCACCTTTGTACATGATTGTGCCACGACGTGTTGGATTCTCTTTAACAGATACCTTAAAGCGTGATTTAGTTTATTATTTAATAGGTGGGTAATCATCATATATATACGAACCTTGCATCTAGATCCAACTGTGCACAGGTCAGACTTTCGTTGTTCTTCTTCAGCGGCTTGTTTTCTTTTCTCTTCTATCTGCTTCATCTCTTCTTCGTTATACTTTCCTAATCGATTCTTCTTCAAGAAACTGCGCACAGAATCTTGTTTCTGCTCATACTGTTGATTGGTTAGCTCGAATTTCTCAACATTGTCCGCTAGTATTAGAAAACTATCGATAACATGCAATCTCATACCATCCTCGATGGGATACGACCCAAGCAGAGCTTCATTCCTATCAATTTTGCAAACATGCCGATCGCCATTGTAGAGTTCAATCTGCATAGTTCCAGCACTGCCTCCAGTAACGATTTCAAGCTTATCCTACGTAATCATACACATTAGTTAATTTACTAATTTATAAATAACTAATGAAAATATTTTTCGCTTTCCGTTGCATTGAAGCTGTTTTTTCAATAATTTCGGAACATGTGCTGAGAACTAAACCTACCTTCAGTTCGGCGATGGTGAGGCTTTTTGGGAATTTCTTCTCAAAAGCAATACTATCGTTTTTGGAATTAGAGACATTCACTTTGACAAAGTCTGAAGATGAGATTTTAATTGAATCGGCCATTCTTTATATATTTAGGTGTGTTATTCTATTTGTAATGCTGGAAACGCAAGGAATGTAAAATTTTAATCAAAAGTCCCTGCAAATGAGAACTTTTTTGTTTACAGCGGAACGTATGTTCTTTCTAATTAAATGGGTGACGGCTGACGGCAGGTGATGACATTCGGATGATTCATTCAAAATTGACAGCAAGGAGTGGGTCCGTTCGATGATATGGGAAAATGCGGCACTGTGACTATGTTCGAAAAGATGTCGCTTTACACCGTTTTTACCTTTTCTTGAGAGAAAAATAAATAATACTGTTGCATATTCAAACATTTACGTCCTTAGATTTAATAAAAATCAATTGTAAAAATCACAAACAAATGTCTTGATATAAATCAATATGAAACGCAATATGAATCAATATGAAACGCGACATTTCTCCTTAATTTCAGATGAATTATATTTATTTTCATTTACTGTATCTTATATCAGTGATTAGGTACGTAAAACCGAAAGAAAGATATGTCTTTCGTGAAGTTTCATCATAGATGTATAATCTGTACATGATTTGATGAAAACAATTTGCTGATTTTTTTTGCCTTGTTTGTAAACTCGCCGTAGAGTCTGCTTATCTTTACGCACCCTCTAAAATAACCTTACGCAGGAAAACGTGATTTATAAAGATTTTTCGAACTTAAGCAACGTTGTCATTTGGTCGTGGTCGAATAGTAAACAAAACCAAAAAGAGAAACGAATTTCGTTTGCAATTTGCAAAATGCAATTATAAAATATCAAATAATTGTGCGTTTGTGATATTATTTCTTCTACTTCAGTTTGTTGCTTGTGGGGAATGTCTAAGGATTAGATTTGGTGGTGGTTGGTGGAATTAAACGGGGAATATGGATATGGAAGACACATATAGATATATGATTGCAGGTTGATATTTCAGCATTCCCTCCGAAGTAATTCTTTACACAATAAAAAGTAAAACTTTATGGTACAACGTTATAGTTTGACTTAGGAAGCTAATCACAACTGATGTCGGTTTCACAGCAGATTTCAGTGTTTTCTATAAAAGTTTATCGTAATTCTTACCTTTTTAGACACAGACGTTTTGTAAAGTAGCGAGGAAAATGCTATAAATAACAAATTTTAGGAGAGCCACGTAGAGGCTGCGTAGATTTTTACGGGATGTTTAACTAAACAACATCGTAGAGGCGTTGTAAGGGAATCTAATAAATACGGCTGTTAACACTCAATAATGAAACACATTTTCTCGAAAAATCGGAACGAGTCAAATGAGTGACTGTAAATCGAGGTAAGATCGCGAGGAATTTATCTAATGTCGTTTTCGATTTTCTTTTTTAGATTTTGATATGCGAACTCAGAGTTGTGCTTCCAAATGAAATCCTAATTTTATAGGTTCTAGTATGTATTAGATTGGCCACAAACAAATATTTTCACTTGCACTGGAAATCGATTTCAATTGGTTTTCACACATTTATAATAATGCATTTCGAAATAATTTAATATAAAAACTTGCTCCCACATGCGTCCTTCCAAAGGTAAACAATTCTTAACCACCAGCCGTGTGTCATAAACATTGGTGTTAGTTAAAGTATGTGTGGATCTGAAAAAATCGAGATTTCTCAAAAGTGTCTCCGACTTTTTATTTTTTGGCAAATCGAACATGAAAAGCAATCTCGATCAAAAAAGAAGTTGAATTTTTTTCAAAAAAAATTATCTTTTTCCAAATCAAAAACGACATTAAATTTTTTGTAGGAAAAAATCGAAATGGACTTTGTGAACAATCACGAGATGGCTACGGCGAATTCATCTGACATTTACGCTCAGCTGGGTCGATTTCCATGTTCACTTATCCAACAAATTCCTACCGTCACATATTTTTCTTCCCAATTAGTTTCTGCACTCCCAGTCCCAGTGTTAAGAATGAAGTTTGTGTTTTCGGTTGGTTTCTTATTCACGGCAATTAGTTTATAATAAATAACCTATTCTTATTTTACATATATACAATATATTTTTATAATAATTTAATTAGGCTAGTGATATAGTGCCTAAAATTAAAGCGCGAAGCTTTAATAAAATGCCCCATTTATAGCAATTTTAAAAGGGTAAACCGAGTTAAAGTGACGGAAAAATATATGATTTTTTTTTTCTTGAACCACCCGAAAATGAATTTGCATCTTCGCAGCAATGAACAAGAAATATTTTAATTCAAGTCCAATGTACGCGAGTGTATTTTAAAAATCTCATATTTTTTTAATTCTTTTTACTCAATTAAAGTGTGACGTGTTGCAAAATTGAATTCCGTTGTTATTCATACAAAAAAAAAAAAAAAGCAAAACATTTCGTTTGTTCAATGTTTGTGCTGTATCGCGTTCGGTGATCTAGCTTTTTTTCCTTCTTTCCACCGACTTTATTTTGTGCGGTTTCGATGCAAAAAAAATACCGAATATATAAATATATATTCTTACCTAATCTAATTTTAAAATTGATCAGAAAGCGCAAAAGACACTGATGATGAGTGTTTTTGAATAAATAAAATAATAAATACGGAAAAAGCATTGTGCTCTTCTGTCGCGTTTTTATTTTTGTGTGCATTTTCTATTGTTATTCGTGCCTAATTCCACAGAATGTAAAAAAAAGTGTTACCAATACATGTTTCTGTGTTTGCAGTGTTATCGAATTGCTTGCGTCGCGTCGCCATTCGCCAATCGCCGTCTTCGATCGCAGTTTTTCGTGAACTTTTTCGATCCGTATGTTTTTTTGCTTACGTACTTGTGTGTTTGAGATGCGCGGTATCGTGTTTTAGAGTTGACAGCCGGTTCTCATGTGTGTGCGCGTGTGTTTATGGTGGCCATGTTATTCCTGTGACCTTATAATTTGTCAGTTCATCGAATTTGATCGATCTGTTTGTTGTTGCTGCTTCTGCTCGTCATATAAATTAATTAAGAACGAGTCTTGAATTGTTGCATACCTATGTTTTAAAGAGCTTTGCGCCCTCAATATCAATTGTTCGAATAATAATTATGTATAAATGACATGTCATATTGATTTGAAAGAGAGAAATACAAAAATGACCCTCTAACCAATAAAGATGTAATTATAATAATAATAATAATAATAATAAAAATGCATAATAATTGTATTTAGCATTTATGCTCTGAAAATGTTGCTTAAAATATTTAAATTGCGTTATAAAATTTAATTCGGGTATTTTTTTGACATCTCAAAAACAAAAGTCCATTAAACTCCAATCTTAAAACACTGGACACATTCAAAAATCTAGTTATCTTGAATCGACTAGACTGATCTGGACTAGATGTGCCCTGAACGCAAAAACTTTCAAATGACTAAAATGTCAGGATTATCAAAACTGTAAATAAGTCTATATGACCAAAATTATCAATATGGTCATATTTGCCTTGGTGGTCATTTAAGGCATTTGTCATTTTTTCATTTTATATTTGTTATTTTTCCAGAAAAAAGAGAACGAAAATGAAAATAAATCACAATCCCACGAACTCAAATACCGATGACAACAAAATAATTCTTGTTCCATCAAAAATGCCAGCATTGACCCAACAAAATTTCAATAAAGTGCATATGGGCATAGAGGGCTTATGCTGGCATTCGTGTTTATTGTCCGCTATATGCTCTTTGGGCATTTTTATCTGTCAAAATCAGCCTGGTCATTAGAGCATATTTATTATGTGAAAGGGTTTGTTGTACTGCCTGTACCTGTTGGTCTATTGTACCCCCTGCTTACGCCTCAGAGAGGTGTAATTCCTCATAAGAGTTTCCCTCACAATATAATTCCTTTTGGAATCATTTTAGAGGTTCTTGTACTCTTCTTTCTCCTTGGCGGAAGAAATCCGTACTATAGCACTCTCTCCAGCTCAGTTTCCTTTAAGAATCTAAGGATGAGAGCTGGCTCCAGTGACAGCATTTCCTCATCAGATAGTTGGTACTTGCCCAAGTATTTCAATCTTTTGATGATCATGATCCTAGCAAGTGTTCTGGGATTTCACTGGACTCATCGCAGAATCTGCGGGGACCTTCTTCAGATGTACCTAGTTTCCTGAGGTGTTCCTTGAGTCTACAGTGCCCCGTTAGGAGCCCCGTTAGGAACCCCGTTAGGAACCCCGTTAGTATACGGAGGTTGTTTTTGCTCATGCCGATGCAAGCTTGGAATCTTTTCCATTTGTATTGCCCCAGAAGTTTCTTGGCCTGCCTCATGCCCTGAGTGTTATGCCAGGTTCTTGCCCTATTTTCTTTCTCTACTTTCCTAAATCTTTGAGGGTGTGATCCCCTATTCCACAGAATGGTTCAGGACCTATGAAAGTTTCTGATGCTCCCTTTCTTGCTAGGGAGTCGGCTATTTCATTACCCTCTATTCCTACGTGGCCAGGCACCCAGCAGAGGGTAATTTTGTTTCTCTTACCCAGTTCATTAAGTTTTTGTAGGCATTCCCACACAAGTTTGGATTTAATGATGTAGGAATTAAGTGCTATAATAGCAGCCGGGCCCAGGTCCACCCCGGACTGTAGCGCCACCTTAAGTAATAGCAGCCGGGCTATCTGACATTATAGCTATATCACAGTTGACTCTGTTTCTGTCGAGGACACATGTGTTGATTTGGTCACATCTGTCTATGGCATAGATTTTAGCCTGGAAGATGCTGGTATTTTTGCCCATTGGTTCAGAATATTTAGTTCCAGGCCCAAATACTCCCGCTCCAGTTCCCTCATCAGTTCTCGATCCATCTGTGTACCACTTCGTTGTGCGATTGCTCAGTCTGTGAATTGTGGATTCGTTGCTCCAGTTCTTCTTATTGCTGAGCTTAGCAACAAAGTTCTTTTGAAAATCAAATCTTTTGATGATATCGTCTCTAGGAAAGGCCAATAACGGATGTTTCTTGAGTAGTGCGTCAAGCTGTCTCATTGTCAGTGTGATGCACTTTTCTCTTCCTACTCCTTATTTGGTCATTCTTAGAACCGTTTTACTTGCACATTCCTCAACCACGAGGTGCAGTGGAGTTAGTTCCAGTAGCACTTCCATAGCTGCGGTTGGGCAAGTTCTCATGGCCCCTGTAATACATAATACATAGGCACATTAGAGCATAATGATATATGCCCATTACATTGTATGACCATATTTTGAAAGGAGAACTGTCAGAAATTGTCATTTTATGACCACCATTTATGGTCTAATCTTACATTTACTAAACTTGGACGTATCTTGGTCGTTATCAAAAATGTAAGAAAACCTCTTTGATGACTTTCAATTTCATACAAAACTTCCTAAACCTAGCAAAAGTTTTTGAAGAAGAGATTTATAAATTGCAAGTATTTGTTGTTTGAATTATTTTGTTCAACCCTTTTTCTGTTTTTAATTTAATGCTATATTATATTTGAAAGTGTTACACCTCTGACTTGTGCCAACTTAACCACAGACTAGTAGGTAGCCCTTATATAATAGAAATGTCAAAGGTAAAAAAAAAAAAACAATAAGGAGTAACGATTAATTATCACTTAGAAACAATATATTTTTGAAAAGTTAAACTATGTAGGTATACGCTACATACTTTCTTAAATAATGATAATAAATAAAATAAATAGTTGGCGCAAGAGGTCCGGAGGGACAATAGGCCTAGCTTCTCACAACCATTCGTTTTGTGTGAGTTTTTCATTTTTGGAACGAATGGAAGGGATCTACAATTTTATGCCGACTCCAAACGGCTAACTGAGAAGCTCTTTCAAGACAGTTATACACCCCTATTGCGAAGATCAACTATCAATATAAAAATAAATAAGTAAATAAATAAAAAAAAATTAAATTAAAACAAAAATAAATTTCCTTAAATGGTATTGCGACGAATCAATTATCAATTAAGTGTTGATCGACTGTGAACGTGCAGCAATTTTCAATTCAATTCAAATCAATTTTATTGGTAGTTGTCAATTTTTCTATCAAACGCAATTTCGGTGTTGATAGGGACGGCTCTTAAACGAAAATGTTGAACATCATCGTTTTTAATTGTTATTGTTGTTATTTCTTAAGGGCTTTTATGTAGACATACATTTTGCCATTCGTTTTTCTTCCTCTGTGTAATGAATTTGATCCATTTTGGGCACATGCAATTTTCCATAACGCGTTTAGCAGTTCACTTAGAATAAATGATACTGTTGCTGTTGACTGCGCAAAACCAAGCAGAGCTGCAATTAATCGGTTTAAGTTTGGGTCCAATATCTTCCAAAAAATCAACGAACGCACCTCAAAAGCATTCCTTGGAAATGAAATTAGCTAACTTCGGTTTTCCAGTTCCAAAGGATTAGATGCGACGTACTCTGTCTCGCCTTGGTCATCATAAAAAGAAAATTCCACTGATGACATATTTTTAAATAAATTTTACAGATTTGTAACACTCGTAATTATTGTTTAATTAAAATGTTTGCAAAATCCTTAACGATCACTCTTTAAATCGCAATACCAACATCAACAAATTTGTCAATCATCAACCGATTGATAGTTGATCTTCGCAATAGGGTTGATACTCTCGGATGTTTGTCGTTCGCGAGAGGTGGCGCAGTGGAAAAAACCCTAAGTTGGAATTTGGGTTTTTGCGGGATTCGAACCTCGACCCCTCGCTTAGTAGTCCAACACACTAACCACTTAGCCACTACACCTACCTAAACAATGATAATAATAAAGAAAACAAGATTTAACGAAATAAAGAAAAGAAAATACAACTCAATCTTTCAAAACTTAATTTTGTTGATGGAAGATAAAGGGAACACCTTTAGAAAATTCAAAATCACTTTTCCTGCCTAAAAAAATTACGCAATAAAATTAAGTAAAGTGCCTATATGGATACGCAGATAGAGAGATATTTGGTGTGTATCTTAGTGCTCCATTATTTAACATGTTTATGACCAAGTAACGAACAGATGTATGGGGGATAGTGGCAAAACTTTTGCAAATAGTATCAGCTGATAAGCAGGTCATATAACCTTAAGTTTGCAATTACATACATATACATATACTTAATTCAGTTGTTGACATCAGACATTGTCATTGACAGTACACAATTATGTTTTAAGTAATACCCAACAAACAGAATAATTCTTGTATTTTATTAACAATAACAACTAGTTATTCGAATTTGATAATGACGCACATAGAATTTTGAATTGAGTTGGAATGAGTGCAACAAATCAACTTCTCGAATGATTTTAAACACAATCACTGAAACGAGACTTTGTTTCTTCAGCAGGTGAATATAACTAACCTAAATCTAGAACAATAATCATAATAACAACGTTTGATAGCAGCAGTAAAAGAAAAGTATTAAACATTTTAAATAAACAACTAAAGCTTAACAAAATGCTTTGGAACATTTGCCTTATTCTTGTGATATCGTCGGTTTCATCGCCACAAAAACACAGCGTGTCTGGCGGTGGTGCGCCTGGTGATTCAATACTAATCGCCGGCGTTGGCAGCGGTCACCGCTTGAACACGCATGAGCTTCAACATCATCAGCAACTGCACCATCAAGCGCAGCAATCATCACAGCTTCATCATCAGCAGCAACATCAGTCGCACCACAAAAGCACCGGTGGTAGTAATGGCGCCCAATCAGGCGCTCAACTGTCAACATCAACGGGTGCAGTTGGTGGTGGTGGCGGTGGTGTCGGTGGATCCCATGCGGCCTCCTCCTACGTTCATCATCACGGAGCCCCTGGAAGTGGCCACATAGACCACCGACACTCGTATAATCTACTTAGTGAAGCCATGTCTCAAGCTGTCAGCAATGAATTCAGTAAGTAAAACTATATTATTAATGTCAAAACCTTGTAACGTTCTGTAAGATAAGTGGTGTGCTTGATAGGCATAAACATAAAATTTGTTGGTTTATCACGGAACAGAAAATACTACATAATTTAATTGATTAAGCGCATGCGTTTTATTTAAGGTGCTCAGACACAAGTGACTCACCAAATTAGATTACTTTATTGTGGCCCAACAACAGACACGAATTCATAATATGTTTAAATAACGATGCGTGTAGGTATAATGTAAATGGTGTGTACATTTAGGTGTTGACAGAGATAGCTAATTGTTTACTAATTCGATAATTAGCGTTAAGACTCACGACCAAATATCTACTCGGATATCGCTTTAAATTCCATAGTGTGATGGCATTTTCCATTGGACAAAAAGAAACGTCCAGGAGAGTCCGGAATCGAAAAGAATCACTTCTGAAACCTTTCTATTGGCACAAAAAATACTCTTCTCGATTTGAAATCAGAAACAGCGTCGTACTGAAGTAATAAATTGGGTAATTTGGCCTCAGTATTTAAACTTAATCTCAATGCTCCGAGCCAAGGAAAATGGCTTACATTTGTCTCAAGACTTAAACAACACTTTCTTTGAAAAATAAAAAAAAAAATCATCAGGAAATGTGACTTTACTCGACTGAACGCTGTCACAGAAACAATAGCTGGTTGAAAGATTCACCAAGTGAACGCACCCGTAGTTTTTGCATTTATTGTTTTAAGAAATTACAAAAACCTCCCTCTTCCTTTTCATTTAACTAATGTGGCTCAAACTTGTGTGGAATGGCTCGGAAAATGATTCAACTCCAACATTTTTTCGAAACAACGCTGGTCAGAATCCACTCAAGAAGCACTCACACAAGTGTAATTTATGTATTTTATACAAGTCAGATGACAGCTGCCGTAGATCATTTTTTGGCATTTCACCGATACCTTTGTAGATTCGAACAAGAGAAAATTTACTCTATGAAGTGAAATAACGAAACACAACTATATTTTTAAGCTAACTTGGCAAAGAATATTAGTCTCAACAGATATACACGTACGTGTACTACCCTAGGCCTAGTTCGTCGGAACTTTAATCTAGAGTAATTTCAACGGATTTTTTAATAATGATTGTAAAATGTCGGTTCGATTATGTATTTTTAAAAGTCACCTTCCTTCTTGAATAATGAGTGAGTGATAAAAAAACAACCAACCTGAAGTTGGTTGTGGTCTCTAATTTTATACGCTATTCACACCGAAAAAACTCGAAAACAGAATTCTTTCCATACATATTTCAGTTATCAAAACGAGTCGTTTTCCACGAAGACACCTCGAAAACGACTTCCATTCGTTGCGTTGTTGAAACAAACACATCTTTTGCAACATTCAGCAGAGCAGCTGACAGAACAAATGTCACAACTCACAACTTAAAATCATTTTCCACACTAATTGATGGGCTAATATTATTTTTAAAACCTCTGAATTCGTTTTATTTGTTAATTAATTCGATCGAAATTTGTAAACAAAATAGTTTACACAGAAGTTTCACAACAGACACTAGTTCTTTGAACAGCTGATTGAAACGTCAAACGAAAACTGGTTATTGTTCGGTGTGAATGCAATTTCGAGTTTTCGACGAAAACACGGTTTTCGCTGTGTTGTGAAAAGGGGAATTAACAAAAAATACAGTCCCTCAAATGGGGTAAATGACGCCATTCAGCGTTCGCAGCATGTGTTATTGCACCATACACATAGATGGCGTTACAAAAGTGTTTACAGAACCATTTTATAAGGTATTCGATTGGGCTTCTTCAGATTCGCCCTTAGATTTCAGATTTCGTGTCTCGTGTGTCTAATCGAATAGTATTGATATTCGTGCGATTCAAATATGTGTACTGTGTAGCCTTCGACACTTTTCAAAGCGTTTTCCATTCACTATTCACATTCACATATAGGTAAATAATTTACAAAAATAAATTCACCCGATGCAATGCCTTTCCTTGCAGTAGAAAATCTTCACGAAATCGTAAATAATTTCCACCAGTTGTCAAACTCAAACGCATTTTATTTGGTAAATCTGAGAAAAAAATCAGATTCGCAAAAGTGCTCTGAAATCTGAAAGAGATTGCTTTGTTTGTACCAAACGAACATAAAAACTGGTTTGAGAGCAAAAAAGTGCTTAGAGAGCGCCCATGAGTTTAATCAACAGTTGGATCTCGTACTATTGTTTTAAAGCGTGGAAATCAATGATCTATTTCGATAAAGTGGGAATAATATAAAAGGGCTAATGAACACATGACGTGGAAAGTGATGCCAATAGTTGTCAATAGTTGCATTAACGAACATTTTGAAAGCATCAATAGCAAATTTCTCATTACAACTATGCTCTCTCTTTCTGTCTTCAACTATAATTTTTGCACTAGGTAAAAAAATGTCCTTTTAAGGGAAAATTCACAATTTGGGCTAGAGTTGTGAACGTGCCCATTATTGTCTAAAATCCCTCTAAAAATATGGTTGTTGCACATCTCAAAAAAATATTTCTACCGCTATGGAGATTCAGCTCAAATTGAACCACCCTGTTTGTGTAGATATTTTTTAGTTTTGTTCAACGAGTTGCATTATTTACCGCATGCAATAAAAGTCAACGTGAACCGTCGTTAGTACGTAGATTTAGTTACTGACTTCGTGTATACGGCAATTGGGCAAGTAAAATAATACTTTCTCAACCTTCACTCAGAATTAAGTTATTTATAAAAATATTTTCCCAACTGAATTCAATTATTGTTGTATGTGATAATTAAATCACATCTTAAAATCTAGCAATAATTCTCCGACTCGTTAATTTCGTGAGAAGGGAACAAATAAACAAACCTCCACTTAATTATATATTATTACGTCGATTTGGGATAACATTTCCATCACATTGCAATTTCAAATGATTGTTAATTGAGGGAGAATAATATTCCCAACCATACACCACATCATACACAGCAGAGGCTACAGAGCCTGATTTACCATTTACCTTGCCAAAATAGATGCAATTCAATTCGAATTTCTATCACCAGGCGTCTACCCGGTGGTCGCAGTTTGTCGATCTTGGGAATAGTTTATATCTAAAGTAAGAGAGGGGTATACCGTATACGTGTACGGTGTACCTTGCACAGAAAGTGCACTCTTTTTTTATATCGCGAACGTAAGTACATCCACAACTACATGTCATGTTACTGATGTTTGCGTGTGTGTGTGTGTTTTTTATCGTTCGTTTTTCTTTGTCGGGCGGCGACAGTTCCGCTTTTCAATTTATTTTCTTTCGGATTAAATGCCGGCAGTTGGATTGCGTCGCGTGTGGGTTAAGTGCAACAAACCTATACCCATCTATACAACCCCAGAGATAACAATTATAATGTGGGAATAAAACGGAAAAGTTATATTCGTACGCGCTCGTATTATCGAACAAGTGTGAGATTGTTTATATATAGCCAATCGCTTTTATGCATGTAGATACTACCTAACTACAAACCAATTAGAAATGTTAATGCCCCCTAGATGCGCCCTGACGTTAAATTATGTAACTTCCCATAACTTATAGTTATACTGACAACTTGTGCTGTTATTCACGAAAATATGTTTTGCACTGCGACTGGATATTGAATGGCTGCCACTCGAATTGAGTGGCTTTCCAGCGATTCGAATTGACTTCAATTAAGTGTTCATTGTTTTTCATTGATATATTGAAAAAAATATGTTCAAATATTTTGTTTTGATATTGCCGCCAGAGACTAAATGAACAAATTTTTTGTTTAATGTTATAATGCGCTCATAAAATTTCTGATTTCGAATTATAAATAAGTAGAACTGCAAAAATTTATTGCTTTAAGAAACTTTTTGAAAATGTCAAAGAACTACGACATTTGATGTTGAGAGATTTAAATAATCAACAGCTGGTATATTTAAGCATTATGGGTTTGGTAGCACTTTTTTTTTAGAAACAAGTTACCATTCATATGTTCAAATTGGAATAGAAAATGACAAACAAAATATGTCATTAGAAAGATATCATATCATCATTATAATAGTATTTATTATGAAATAAGGAGAATGAAACATAATGTGTGGTTTGTGGAAATGGTTTTCCTGTCGGCTTTTTTGGTCATAGGTGTTTAAATGAAACTACATTAGTTCATTGTTTTTACCCACGTTTCGGCAGGGATTGCTGCCTTCTTCAGAGTTTCTTTATTAGGAAACATAAATTGTTGAAAAAATACAAAAATGGAGATATCATGCAACTTACAATGTTTTAAATAATCAAACAAAAGAAAAAATAAACAAAATTAATACACCTTGAGTGTAACACTTCAATTAAATTTAGTCTAGTATTCGGTTATTCTGTTAACTAAAGAGATAAATATAGCAGAAATATTTAGGGTGCCCTGTTTGCGGTTCATGTTGTTTATTATGTGTGGCGTCTCGAGGTATGTCAGTTGCGTTGTCAATGTTTGGGTTATGGTTCGCTTGAATGGAGTGTTTGGCCAGTGCCGTTTTGCCCCAGTTTTTCGATTTGATGTCCGACCGGTGATTGGACATTCTTTGGGACAGGAACTGTTTTGTTGTACCGATGTAGCAAAGGTTACAGCTTTCAATGTTTTTACAGATACAGTTGATTCTGTACACGACGTCAGTACGTTTTTGTTTATCAGTTTTCGGTTTGAGTTTGGAGAACGAGGATGCAAGAGTTTGATTAGACATAAACGCAATATGATGGTCGTCGGAACTGCTACTGATCATCTGTTTAAAGTTTTCGGCAAGTCTGGAACATAGACAACACTTTTGTAAACACTCAATGGTTCTTCTGTTTCTTTAGCACGTGGAACCTTGTGTTTTTGATTTTGGATTATGCTACGTGTGCAACCATCCGGGTAACTATTGTCTTTCAGGATTTTAGTGACTTTTCGTTCATTGGTGACATGGAACTTCTCATCACTCAACATAAAAATCTTGTAAACAAGATTCGAAGCAGTGTTTGTTATGATGTGCTTTGCGTGATTGGACTTATAGTTAATGAGTCTTCCAGACGCCGTGTCTTTTTGATGCCAGTTGAGTGAAAGCCGATGCTATGGAGCTATTTTTCTCCATCTCAACAGTAAATTGGATTTTAGCATGCAATCCATTGAGGCTTTCCAGCATGCTGTCAATATTCTGTTGGTCAATAACAACAAATATATCATCGATATATTTTGCTATGAATTTTGGCTTCGAAGTCGTTTTGAAGCATTCATCTAGTAAGAGATCCATTAGGTACCAGATCAGCAATTGTCGGAGAGTGGGTTGTTGTGAAACTTATATCATTCGAAAGGTACTGTGTGCCATATAGATGTGCACAAACATTAAATTGTGGGTAGGTATATGTCCCGGTCCCCATTAAAGCTGGTAAAATTAATGTCATTTTCCATTGGGAACACCAGAAATCTTTTTCAGATCTCAGATTTTATGCGGCTCGTGGAACATGCAACGGAATTGATCTGCTTTTGTAAATGGATTAGTGCGCGTTATTACTTGACAACAATATCAGCTGTTTAGATTGCATTCGTTTTTGGAAAAATCGCAAATGGAAATCTACTTGAAAAATGTTTCCCCTATTGTAGATAGAAGTGAAGTTTTTTTTTGGTGATTTGTAGTTTTCAGATGACGAGGGAGACAATGAATTCCTCCGAAATCATATCCATAGCTTTTTACGTATTTTGTTATTTTGGTTTTGACGAAACTTTGCGCACATGTTTTGAAAGCAAACATCTTAAACTGACGTAAAACAGCTGTACAAAGTATATTGGTGTGTGTAGATCTGAAAAAATATCGAGATCTGCAAAAAGTGATCCGAATCGAAAAAAAAAAAAAAATTCTGCCCAATGGAACGTTAATAAGATAAAAAAAAAATGATTTTTGGTCCCAATGGAAAACGACATAAGTTAACAATTCCCCTTATAAAACGCTTATCAGTTACATTCAATTTGCCGCCGCCATACTGCCATAGTAACGTATATTCAACTTTGAATCATCTGATACCCTTTTCACACCGCAGCGAAAACCGTGTTTTCGTCGAAAACTCGAAATTGCATTCACACCGCACAAAAACTAGTTTTCGTTTGACGTTTCAATCAGCTGTGAGTCACTAATCTTGAAACTTCTGAGTAAACTATTTTGTTTACACATTTCGATCGCATTAATTAACAAATAAAACGAATTCAGAGCTTTTAAAAATAATAACTATTCACCCATCAATTATGTGGAAAATGATTTTAAGTTGTGAGTTGTGACATCTGTTCGGTCAGATGCTCTGCTGAATGTTGCAAAAGGTGTGTTTGTTTCAACAACGCAACGAATGGAAATCGTTTTCGTAGTGTTTTCATTGAAAACGACTTTAAACGACTCGTTTTGAAAACTGAAATATGTATGGGAAAACTTCTGTTTTCGATGAAGTTTTCGAGTGTTTTCGCGAAAACCAGGTTTTCTACTCGGTGTGAATACCTTATTAGATTAGAACCTATTTCCGAAGGAATACAAATTACCTACTCCCAAAAGTAAGTAACTGTATAATTTTAATTCAGGGACACATCTGCGAGGGGTTGAAAATTACTTTTGTTTCAATGGAAAATATTTTTAGGAATAAAAGTTTTGCTCTACATTTTCATATTGCCGTTATAAACTGTCAAATCACAAGTAAAACCTCTTTTCAAAGGGGCTTACTTTTTCGATATCTAGATGACCGAAAATTGTGGTAATTTTTTTTTATTATGTAATAATTATAAAATTAGGGCCGATTTTCGACCACAAGCGAAACTAGTATAAGTTATTCAACGACTAAATCTGCAATACCATTGAAACCTCGCTGACGTTTAAAGAAAGTTTAATCAACACCCACAAGTTTCACAGCACTTAACTCAGTTAATTGCTAATTAACTATTCAGTTACTTATGTGTTTATGTCACACCTCAATGACATTTTGACCGATAACGCGTCATGGCGTCAAGTGTAGCTGCAGCTTTAAATAAAGAAACAAATTGCGAAACTGAATATATTTCTGAGAAAATGAAAATTAGTTGTTGATTATAAGTGCGAATAGAAATTGTTTTGAAAGTTGTCTCGAAATCTCTCTTCAAATGTCTTTAAAATGTTGATCATTATGTATAAGAAAAAGAAATGATAGCCAACATAGTTGCCTAGGCCTATTTTGGACTTCCCTTGTTAGTTTAAAACTATAGAAAAGGCGTGGCTCAGTAGGGTTTTCAGATTAGAAAATACGAAAAGGTGGAAATCGTGAGTTTTCTAGGGGGGATAAGTGCTCAAAAAGGGGGACAAACATTTTTTTTTTATCAAACAAATTTTAAATGAAAAATCCTTTTTTTTTTGTTGGTTTTTTCTTTGGGTTCGGACATTTTACCAAAAAGCTGAAAGAGAAACAGACAGTACAAAACAAAAACGTGCAGGAGAACAACTTTAGCACGTGAAGTGAGATGTAGTTCGTGAGTGGATGCATTCAGCTTTGAAAGTTTTCTTGCACTTCAAATGGATGTTTTCACAGAGAATCTTATGTTAAAAATATTGAATGAAAGTATTTTCAAAGTTTTCAATTGAATGTTTTCTTTTATTAAATTTTAAATTTTTACTAAATAAGGGGGACAGTGGTTTGTACTAGGGGGGACAAACAGCATTTTGTATGAAAAAGGGGGACTATGCGACTCAGCGATTATAGTCGTTTGGGCGTCATTCTCGATCTAGACATGATGTAAATGTAGGACCGTCTATATTATCTAGTGAAACCGCTCGTTACTGTAAAGTTAATTGATTGATTTTGGTTTAAACTAACAAAAGCGGTGACAAATTTTGTCTGAGAACGAGTTTTTAAGTTAGCGCCGCAATAACCAACTCATCCATATGTTCATTTCATGCTCATAGAACACATCTTCAACACAACTGAACCTAAAGTGGAACGTATCATAAAATTCCAGTTCGAAATTGTTGTATTGAAAAAGCGAACGATTCAAAACGATTCATTCTGGGATTTCTTCACAGCATTGTCTAACATAAGCGTAAACTTGTTTTTTTTTTTTTTGGATATTAAATCGAAATAAAATTGCTGCCTCTTTTATACTGAGAACAATAATCTAATTGCCATTAAAATTAGTTGTCGTTCAGTAATTCAACAAAAATGACCTGGCTCGACTGGTTCATTTTATGTCTATTTGCAGTGAATCAGCTCAGAGTAAAGTCAAGTTCCAGACTGTTTCGTGTTGTTTGAACTTTTTCAAAAGTGATGTTTCTGTTTTTTTAGTTATAGACTATACATTTATATGTATTTGGGGGAAAAAAAAAAACTCTGCTTGTTGATGTTGTCCCGTTTTTAAATAAATTCCGCAGCAATAAACCTCTTTTAATACAATAATAAGTTCAATGTTGCCCGTCATTTCCACAAAAACAACGTACGACTTCTTTATGAAGGATCAAGGAGAGACAGCACTGCTCAAAATTCTTGGAAAAGATTGCTTTGTTAGAACCAGTTCGAGAGTAATTTTCAAATCAGCTGTTCGGGTTCGGGACATTTCATTCAATGAACTCGTTCGTTCAAGGGCACCTATACACTGACTGAACAAGAGTCGGTATCATGTGGTTAAATTTGTGTCACTGAAATATAGTTATTGCCGTTAGAGCAAAGGTCAACACTTTTCTGACGGTAGACATTAGGAGCATTGTTTGAATATTTCTGAGAATGTAATCATATTTAGCTTGTTTTACTGAACTCTTTATATAGTTATTATATATTGGATCAGTTTCTTCAACTTTGACATTGACTTTCGTTTTATACTACCAAGGATAAGGGCTTCGTCACGTAATCGTGTCTCGTTCATTTGTCATCTACGATCTACGTGCATAGACTACATGGCAGTGCTACCCATACATCCATCTTCAAAGACAGCGTTATAGACTGGTAAAAGTTGCATTAATCTTTTTGAATTTATGCCACCCGTTAAAAAAGTAAAATTACAGATTTTGACTGGTACAACTAACTTTTAACACTGTTTGGCAAAATATTTTAAGTATCAAAGTTCGCAAAGATGGCGACGCATTATCTTAATCAAACTTTGAAATTTTTTTTGTTTTGTGCGGTTGACAGACAAAAAATGCTACTCAATTGCTTCTTTACAAAAAGAAAGAAAGAAACAGAAAAGTTTAACATTTTTTTAAGAAATATGACAATCAATATTTTAAATAAGTGAATGATGTCGGGGCACGAAATTGATAACGGTTTTTTTGTAGAGTGGTCAAAAACAAGCTTTTTTTTTTTTTTACTATGGGAGGGGTAATTTAAAAAAAGATACTTAAAATGAAAAAAAAAAAAATTAAATTATATTAATATATTTTAAAAACAACGGCAAAACTTACAATAAAGTACTTTACCATTTTTGAAAGCCATGAACCTGTTCTTTTAAATTACTTTTAAACCAAGTTATTAGTTTTGAAAAAAATATTAACCTAAAATCTAAGAAAAAATAAGTTTTCGTTATTTTCACTTTTGTCCAAAATTAGAATACATAAATCAATCTGGATTTCAGTGTTCGATTAAGAATTATTAGGGGCAGTAAACACTACAAACAAATTTAGTGTCTTTGTTCACAATTGTGAAAAAATCGGCATTCAACTTTTTTGTTTAACTTTTTTTTTTCCTTAAATTTCAAGTTTGAAAGTATTTTTTTAAAGAACTATTAACAGCAATAACTTGGTTTGAAAATAGTTTGAAAGAATGGGTTCCTGGATTTCAAAAACGGTAAAGTACTTTATTGTTAGTGTTGCCGTTGTTTTTATAAAATATTTTTTTGCATTTTAAATATTTACGGAGCGAGATAGACCCCCCTCCCATAGTAAAAAAAAATGCTTGTAGTTAATCTTTCTATAAAAAAAAAAACGGGTTATCAATTTTTAGCGCCAAAGTTATCGTACGTATCGTAGGTTCATTCAATCACTAACAAACCAACCAGTGGTATCAATCAAGTGTCAGTGTATAATGAACAATAAGGGCACAGTGTATTCATGTGTCAAAAATAATCTTCATTTCCGCATTCCAGAACATTGCGTAGTATTGTTAGCCATGTGACGAATTGCGTCTAATTTTAATCCCCATTAGCACCACTCTACGCTTTTCAATTCAATAACTTTTATCGAAATGGATAACCCCCTAAGCACATGACTTTTCTGATGAAAGAATAGATCTTAATAATGTGACGCACACAAAATAAAAAACTAAACCAAATGTTCACTTGGTCTTGGAGAAATCCGCATTCTTTGAACCTTTTGCGCCCCATTCTTATCACGTTCTAAGATTGATATGTTTATTTTATTCATATTCCCATCGATCATTGATTGATGTAAAATAATTTTAACACTCGTGTTATAGATCGTTTTTCCTTTTTGTATTCATGTTCGCTAATAGTTTAAGAATTAGTGGTTTTAACAACTTTTGAGTATTGATGTACAAAAATTGCAATATGTCGCTAAAAAATATCGTGTTATACTTTCGATTCCGCTCTACTACTGTCAAAAGACTTTCTAGTTCATAGTACTGTCAAACAGCTTTCTATATACAATGATACATCAGCGATGACTTTGCCAGTTATATTTATTTTTAGCTCTAACCAAAGAACTTAAACGCGAAATAGTGTTAATTACTTTCAAACCGGCTTGTCTAATTATTGACTTTTCTGACATCAATATTAGTTTAGTGAATACATTTTTAAGTTTGCATACATTTTCACAGTATGTGCCAGATCATCTATATTGAGGCCATTTTAACTGTGTGAGTTTAACATCCAATCAACGTTTGTTGAAGCATTTAGCAATCAACGGTTTAAACGTCAGACAATATACGAGGTTGTGTAAAGTTTCGCATTTGCGGTAAACGAGAAAACAAGACTGAATTTTCCAAACCATAAGTACATATCAGTCGCCACAATACAACCAAATTTTAACTACAAAATTACATAGTTCAATCGTAAATAAAAATAAACGAATATTATAAAATTATTAGTAGTGTTTCGGAGCGATTATTCGGGATATATATTAAAGAATTTCCCTGAACTCGCTTACACACACAAGAAAAATGTCAGATTGAAATGTTTGTTGTGTTATTAGAAACAAATTTTTCGCTATGTGATCCGAAAATATACAATTATGTGTGCAATGTAAATTTGAATTGAAATAAATTGATTTGTCCTATTAAAACATTAATATCTATTTAGAAAACAACAAAAAAGTAGCAACAGAAAACCAAATCTCACATATAGATATGGTGTCTACCACTATTGCAAAAGTGGTCAAACGAATGTCATTGAAAAGAGCAATTCAGAATTTCGGGGCAATTCTCTCGGATCTATAATGAAAAACGCCATAAGGAAAAGGACAAGCAGAGCCGGTAAAACCCGATTCATCGCCACCGCCAAAGGAAAACAAAAAGTAAATAATAAACCGATTCGTAATAACTTAAACCCAGAAGAGTTTTTTAGTCGCGTTAAAAAATAAGGTGACATGTGTCTTCGACAGTTGATTTAAATAAACATTTACAATTTACGTTACCTAGCTTGGAAATCGAAAGATATAAATATCCGATAGATCCTTTTATAAACGGCAACTATTTCCCCTAGATGTTGAGATGTTGAGAAAATCTTTAACAGAATATTAAAAAGGGAAGTGTCTTAAATTGGTTAACAGTTTTTATCAGAAACGAAAACTATTCTTAAGAGCCTGAACGCTTCCAAAACAGGCGACCTGCGAACAGGTGAATTCTCTGAATAGACATTTTTTCTTTTCAAAAAGAATTAACTTCTACTAATCTAGCAGGTCTAAATTATGCGTAAATCGCGTTATTGTCAACACTTTTCTTTTAAAAAATCTTATAGAATTGTTATAGATTTTATTTTTCTGTAGTTTGTTGTTTTTGGTAATCTGGCAATGATTAAAAAAATGAACGAAGGAGGAACCGGGATGCCAGAGATCGCCATGTTTTCGGTGGTTTTCCGGCATGCTGGTAAGAGAGAGAAATAAAGAAAGAAGCAAGTAAAGATTAATTTTATTTTTACCTCGAAATAAAAGAACTGATGAATGCCATTTATGTAGATGCATTTTTTTTTTTTGACGTCTGTAGTGTCATCAATTACCAAGACATTGGGAACAATCAAAAATCTAGTTATCTTAAGTCGACTTAAGTACGTTAGTCTGAGTTACCTGAACGGAAAAACTTGATTGGGCAGGAACGAACTGTCACTTAGTACTCAGTCACGAATTTCTTGACTTGATAAACGTCAACTGAAAAAGCTGTATGCAAGCATATGACCGATCTAAGCCAATCAAAACATCAAGTCCTCCAGCTGTCAGACTTACTAAACCAGATAACTTAACGTCCCCATTTACTTAAAAACAATTCTCACTGACTGAAGTTTCAAACTGTTAGAATTAACTACTTACTAACACGAACTGTCAAAACATTCCTCTGGTTTATAAATAAAAACAATTCATTATGATTTTGTTAGTGATGATAAAAAATATGATAAAAATATGCCACTCATACTCGTACTACAACATTAAATTCATTTCAGTTATATATATGAACTTATTCAAAAACAGGTTTTTCTGTACAAAAAACAAATATTTTCGTGGTTATCACAGTCACAGCTCAAACGAATACATTGTGTACAATACAGCTGCCGCGGCTGTGGCACACGTTGAACGTATCAAAGGTAGCCCAGCTGTTTGAGATGTCAACCGCACATTTATATGTATCAGTATCATGTATGTCACTTGGCAAATTAGAATTGCAAAGAATCCGCCAGATATACCAATCTATGTATTTATACTATTTGTTTTTGCTAGTTTTCGATTTTCGATACGAAGTAGAAGTAGGTATAGGTACTCGTACACCATCTTTTAGTTGTAGCTCTCGCTCTCAGCGTTGCAAAAATAGACGTATGACGCGTTGTCTTGTTGAACTTGGAAATTGTTATTTGACGGACCACCACAAGGTAAACGTAATAGCGGTTACAGTACATGTACATTTCCGACATTCGCAAAGTTCCACCATTCGATATGATTGTAAATTTTGTTTCACTTTCTTGGTCGAGTATGGTCATGTGCGGTCTATAAATATACGTTTTACATGCAATTGTGACAAATGAAGAACTTTTCTGTTTGCAGTGTGTTGTCTTGTTAGGAAGTCAAATTAATTGATTACCTTTTGAGAGCAAATTGATGATAGAGTGATTCAATAGAAAAGTATTACTTGTGCTGTATGTGGGGGCTTCTGTTTTAAATTTGGACAGACTTCTGCGCGAAATGTTAATTTCGATACAAATGTGAAATTTACAAACTGCTTAAATTAGAAACATGCTGAAAAAAAAAAACAGTTTTGTCTGAATACACTTGCGTGTTTACCGATAGCAAGATCTGATGCTTTTTTGAAGGCTAACAACTTTTTACAAATATGGCGATTATTTCAAATATGAAACACAAATGAGTCAA
The DNA here is from genome assembly GCA_946477585.1 of Cheilosia urbana. Lineage (NCBI taxonomy): Eukaryota > Metazoa > Arthropoda > Insecta > Diptera > Syrphidae > Cheilosia > Cheilosia urbana. The sequence goes on along the minus strand of OX297854.1, from coordinate 6,226,386 downwards.
TGATATTGAATGCATTTGGGCTTTAGCTTGAATGCAAGGTTTTCGTGCGCATTGCAGGAAATACTTTCAGTTAGTATTTCAAGTAAAGTACGTCAGTACGTACCATGTGTAAGAAAATATAGTACGTAACTACTAACAGAGATAAAACTGAAATTGCTTCCATATTCGAAGAGACCTCTCTTCTTTAAATTTCGTCATAAATTTTAATTATACTAAATGAAAAGTTGTCTCAAGTCTCAGGACGATATATCGTCGGCTTTCTTTCAAAAACTCGTAAGTCGAAAATGGAAAATTTTTGAGGAGGCGCAAAAAATCGATTTAAAAAATTGAAAAAGGAAACTGTTAAAGTGAGACGTGCGAGGGACATACGAGCTTTTAAATGGAAATTTTAGACTTAGGAGGTTTTGAAACTGGTTGATAGAGGCAAAAGGAATTATGATGGAGCTACGAGGTATTGATATTTAAATTCAGTAATTTTTTTTCCTCAGGATTCCATTAAATGTAATTTTTTCATAAAATTCAGACTTACGAGGTTTTGAAAGAAAGCCGACGATATATACCATTTTGTTTCTGAGATAGGTATGCGTATATACGAGTAGTAAAAAATCTGCTCTTGGTGCAATTAAAAGCTGTCATCAATGAACTGGCACAAGACATTTGCCGCGTTTTTTGAAAGAACAACAAACACTGACACTGAGTAGAATATTACTATTTCGACATCTCTATCTCTTCTCTTTATATATAAAAATCAATTGCTGTGCGTTAGTCGGGTAAAGGCTCCAGAACGCCTTGACCGATTTGAATGATTATTGTTTTGTTTTGTTCGTCTTGAATCAGGGATGGTTTAGGAAAAAAGAAAAGTCGGAAAATTCTCAACATGTGGCGCTGTAGGCGTGTATTCCGTTTTTCAGTTCAATATAATAATCTTCTATGTATATTATACCTAAAATTCTTTCGGTTTGAAACTCGATGACGATATAACTCGATAACCACTGGGCCAATTTTCATGATTCTTCTTTTGTTGTGTTCGTATTGTTGTATTTCAGGTTTAGGCAGTCTTAACATTTGCATTGTTTTCGATCTCCGAAACCACTCACCTGATTTCAATGAAATTTTGTGGATGCGTAAGACTTAAATATGACTGGTTCGAGCTTAAAAGATAGAATATTTTTGGACCAGATAGGTATCAAGGGTGTCGATCTCCGAAACCACTCAATACATTATATATGGTTTTAATCAGGTTGAAAGATAAGTTACTTTTGGACCCGATAGGCGGCTCTGTTGCGGGCTCCTAAACAACAACCAATTTCAATGAAATTTCGTGGGTGTGCATGGTTGGTTGCAACTTGAAAGACAGGATACTTTTGGACCCTATAGCTGGTACTCTTCAAAACATAAGCGGGATAGAAAAACGGGTTGTGGCGCTTCCCATTTAAAAATATAATCAAACCCTATTTCTAAAGTTATATAATTAAAAATATTAATGGACATTGTCCAAATAAAGCACTTTGCAAAATGTGAGCAGGACTCAAAAATAAAGGTACGAGCAAATCCGGGTGGGTACAGCTATATATATATAGTATATTAAAGAGACTAACGTCCAGATGTGCACTCATAACTCGGGAACGGATCGATCGATTTTTATGATTTTTGGTTTAAATTCGCATTGGCCCAATTAAGGACATTTATGCTACTTTCTAAGGGATTAGTTGAATTTTTGAATTCTTTGAATGTTCCGGGCTCCCTACAATTTGAAATTGAAGTCGGCTCAGTTATAATTTTGTTGAGCAACCTCAATGCACCGAAACTTTGTAACGGAACGCGTTTAATTTGATGGTGGAGGATCTCAAATCAAATTTCGTCCAAGCGACGGTTTCGAGGGGAAAATTTAAAGGCAAACATTCTCATTGCTCGAACTCCGCTTATTCAGAACGATTGCCATTCGTATTTAAGTGTCTTGAATTTTCCGTGCGTCCCCCTTCAATCTCAGAGATGGTAACACCTACCACAAAATTTTGCACATTTCTGAAAAGAGGAGAAAGAGACGCTTCATATGAGGGAACCTGATGATCCGATCGTCCGATTTGAACTATATTTTCTTTGTTGTGTTTGTCTACGCCTAAGGAAGGACGAAAAATGGAAAATTTTAAATGGAAATTGGAGAATTCGTAGAAATTTTGTTTCCATCAATTTTGTACGGGGAGTGTTTTTTTTTTAATATGATCGTATAGTATACAGTGAATAAATAAAAAATATACCATAATAAAGCAGAAAAAAACGTTTAAGAAACGACAAAATGGCTGAAAAAGAAAAACATCCAACAGTCAGTACGTTGTGGTGGACTGAAACCTGCACACCAGGGTTCGACTTCAGTTATAAAAATCCGCAGTAGATCTTAAAAAAAAAGTGCAGTAGATTCACTTTTTTCCAGTTGATTTTGAATTTAGAAAAAATACGATAAAAATGAAGTCTTAAAATATTTTTTTAATAATGAATTAGTTTAAAAATAAAAAAAGGTACAGCCGACAGCAGATCAGAACAACGACAACAATAAATTTAGAAACAGAGAAAGCGAAAGACACACTTGAGACTTGAGACATGACTTCAGTATCAGTTCATGCAATTCAAATGCAGTGAAAACGAGATGGCATGCACATGCTTTTAAAATATATTGTAATAGATTGCAGAATCAATAAAAAGTGCTTAATGGGGCATTTACACGGTCACACATTCCTATCACGGAAAATTAAAGGGATGCCCAATACTAAACAACCGTCTGACTGAAAGGGACAGCATTACCTAACACGCAAAAAAACGTGATAGGTTTTTTGGTCGGCCATCTTGTTTACGTGGTAGGAATTATGGGAAAGCTATGCATGTTGATATTTTTATAGCGATGGCTTACGAAATTTCGTTTTCCTATAAAACAAAATGGCTTCCGGAAGGGATGAAGGTACATTTATTTATTAATTTCGTATAAATGATTGATGAATTGCTGGTTTAATTTACTGAAACTAATTAACACTCTCATTTCACATATTTTAAATCGGAAATAGAAATGTTTTCATGTGATTGCAGAAATGTTGGTCGCCGGAACTTCCGCTTTACGTATCTATAATTATGGGTATAACATCCATGACACCTTAGGCGTCTGATTTGTGATCTCATTCCTTCGCCTTTATTAGCATTGACTGCGGACAAACGGATCTCTCTGTCCCGTCTCGTGCAAAAATGCGCGTGCGTGATAGTGTAAATGCGGTTTAAGGCATAAGTTATAGCTATCATTGAAATGCATCATTGGAACAAATCAGTGGAATAATGGTTTACTTTTTTTGACAAGTCACTTATAGCAATCATTGAAAAGTTGCTGTCAGTGGAAGGACCTGTCAGTGAAACTAAACAGAGAAAACTCCAAAAATCGGAAAGCAAGTAAAACTGTTTAATAATCGGAATTATGGGATTGCATAAAAGAAACAAAATGTAATAAAATGTTATTATTATTATTGAAAATACTCAGTTTAATAAAAAAGAAAAAGGAAAAAGTTACAGTACAAAAGAACAACTTTCAATAAACAATTCCAGGTTTCGAGGTTGGAGTTGATCATTGAAAGCAAAACTGACAGCTGAGAACAGAAAGAGAATCGAACACATCAGTGAAACGATGGGGTTCCAAATTAGAGGATAGAAAATCAGCTGTTCATTGAAATCAATTTCAATCAATGAAATAATAAAAGTGGATTTAATGAAAAGTTTTAATCAGAATTAAGTTGTTTTTTTTCGTAAAAAATTCCACAATTGATTATCTTTATTTTGATGCCAAGTAAAGCCAATATTGTTTGATTAATCGTCTTAAAATCGTAAATCAAAATTTTCAATGATGCATTTCAATGAAAGCTATAACTGGGGCCTAAGTAACTTTTTATTTTATAAATATATTCAATATTGATTTAAGTAGATTGTCAGTCGAGCGCAGTGTGCAGTAGATTTAATTCTTTTCTAAAAATTGCAGTAAAGTCCGAACCCTGCTGCAAACGTTTGCAAAATGCAAAATTTGAATAACTATTCCATTCTATTATACATACGTCGTTTTTATGAAAGGTGCATTGAATCACAGCTGTCGCATCCAGTCAAGTTTATATAAATTTTTAAAGCAGGCTTATGTGCAATTAACTTAGAATGGGGGATTGAATTGGAATTGGAACATTACCGATCGCATTTTGTGTAGGTATTGCGGCTATATTTTGTGGATTGTGGATGGAATTAGTGGTATTCGCTTCAAGAATGTTTTAATTCGTTGGAACAATTTTGTTGTTTTCGATTTATCTAGCAAAATGCGATAAGACGAAGCTATTTTTAAATCGGCGGTCAGATTAAACAAAATGTGTTGGTGACCGACGTTGACTAAAACAGCTTTTTGAGTTTTATTTCTTTATTGGAAAAGGAAATTTTAATAAAATGCAAAGGAAAACTAAAAAATTAATGTTTTTTCCTATCTCGCTGTCACACCCAATTCTTCCAGCAAAATCCAATTCAATCCGCCATTTTCGAGACAGATTATTTCGATAGGAAAAGAGACGACCCTATCGTTCGTCCGACGTTGCCAGCACATCAGCAACAATTCTCCCCCCCAGCAAGGGAGCTCCATCTGCTGCCTTGCTTTCGACTCTACTGCTGATGTCCAACACTGCAAGTCTCGCCACTGGGCGGTCAAATATCCCATTCGCCGTCTTAACCGTCGCCCTTCTAACCTGACCATCTTGGGCTGTGATGGTACGGATAATGATCCCCTTAGGCCAAGTACATCTCGGTAGATTTTCATCGATGATGAGTACTACATCACCCTCCTTTATTTGCTGAACCTTCTCGAACCACTTACTCCGCCTCGTAAGTGTGGGAAGGTACTCACGTACCCATCGCTTCCAAAAAACGTTTGCGACTTGCTGCACTTTTCTCCAATCTTTGCGTGACATGAGCTCCCGATCCTGGAACTCAATTAGACCCTTATTTCCATTTGACGACCCGAGCAGGAAATGGTTCGGAGTCAATGCTTCATCGTCTTCCGTTCCCAAGGTTACATAAGTAAGCGGACGCGAGTTGACCACTGCTTCGATTTCGACTAAAGCTGATTGAAACATCTCATCATTTAGTCGCATGTTTCCCGTAACTTCTTTCAGGATTTTCTTTACAGTACCGATGAGTCGCTCCCAGCTGCCACCCATATGTGGAGCTGCTGGAGGATTAAAGAACCACTTCGTACGCGAGGTCGTGAATTTGCGAGCAAGTACCTCCTTGTTGATCAGCTGGAACTGTTCTCGTAACTCTTTTTCGGCACCCACGAAATTTGTACCATTGTCCGAATAAATCTCGGATGGTGTTCCTCTCCTGGCAACAAAACGCTGGATACTCAAAATACAGGAATCGGTTGACAAGGAAAACGCCACCTCAAGATGAATTGCTCTGCTAGTTAGACAGGTGAATAAAACTCCCCATCGCTTGACCTGACTTCTGCCTTGCACGACCAATATCGGTCCGAAGTAGTCAATACCGGTGAAAGTGAATGGCCTTCGAAATGGTCCAAGTCGGGCCCGAGGTAATTGCGCCATTTGAGGAATTTTCGGAACTGCATCCTTTATGCAGCAACGTCCACATTGTGATCTAACTGACCTTACTAAAGTACGTAATGCCGGGATAAAATATTCTTGCCTAACCTCGTTGTACACGCTGGCATCGCATAAGTGTCTAAACTGTCTGTGATAGTAATCGACAATAAGAAAACTCACCCTATTTTTCCTTGATAGCAGTACTGGTCGCCTGGTCTCTTCTTTGACAAAGTCGGCGTAGTCAATTCGCCCTTGAAGACGCAGAACTCCATTTTCGTCAATATAGGGGTTGAGTTTGCGAATATGGCTGGACTTTGGAATTGATTTCCCACGTTTCAGCATTGCCAACTCGTCAGCGTATTCTGCCCACTGCGACATTCTCCATAAGATCACCTCCGCCATCTGCAATTCCTCGGACCGGATAGGACCACTGACTAAATTTGTCGGCTCTAACGAAAGTGGATCGGCCTCCATAACATTTGCCTTCACCCTTGCTTGAAGATTTCTGCAATACCTTACGATCCATGCAACCACTCTTCGAAGCCGCTCCCATGTGGAAAAACGCTCAAAATCAATCACCAGGTAGTGTATGCCCTTCTCCAATTGATTCACATCCTCGTTCAACACCAGCACGTATTTCGCTCGCAGTTCATCTTCGCAGACCTCATTTCGCCTCCAAGTAACTTCATCAGGCCAAGTTTCCTCTGACTGCATCAAAAAACTAGGTCCCTTAAACCACCTGCTTTCCTTGTCAAAGCAAGGCTCCTTTGTCCATTTTGTCGCTTCGTCTGCGACGTTTAGTTTGGAGGGTATCCATCGCCAATCGTTAACATTAGTCTGCTCCTGTATCTCCCCGATACGAAACATCACGAACGGTTTGTACATCTTTGCATCGCACCGAATCCATTGTAATACGGTCTTCGAGTCCGTCCAGAAAAATATCCTGTCGATCCTGAACCCATGAGCTTTTACGATCGCCTTAGCAAAACGTGAACCGATGAGAGCTGCCTGGAGCTCTAGCCTGGGAATGGATACTGGGAGCAGTGGTGATACTTTAACTTTTGCTCCGACCAGTGAACATTCTGTTTCGTAACCATTAGAGAACCTCAGATACGCCACTGCTGCCATAGCTTCCTCACTGGCATCCACATAAATGTGCAGTTGCACCGAAGAAGCATCTCTCATCGTAAACATGTTGTAGCACCTTGGAATGCGAACGAGCTCCACATTCGGCAGCAATCGCCGCCAAGACTCCCATTTCATTGCTAACGAGCCATCAATTTTTTCGTCCCAGCCAATGTTCTTTCGCCACACGTCTTGCAGCAGTACTTTGATTCTCACCAGATAAAAAGCCAAGAACCCTAGAGGATCAAAGATAGACATTAAGATTCTGAGTAACTCACGCTTTGTCGGTAATGTCTCTCCAGACAAAATATCTTTTTGCGTTTTGATAAACCGCAATGAAAAGGTGAAATCGTCATCGCTTGGTTTCCACCACAGACCCAAGACCTTAGCAATATTGTTTTCCTTGCCACAGTCTATTGTCCGACCCTCAGTTTCAACAGATTCCCCAAGATACTGAAGCACCTCTGTCGAGTTCGACATCCAGCCTCTCATCCGAAATCCAGCCTTGGAATGTATCTCCCGTACCTCAGTAGCCAGTTGAATAGCCTCTTCAATTGTGTCTACGCTGTCTAACAGATCGTCCATATAATGGTGCTTCAATATGCTCTCGACTGCCCTTGGATACTTCTTCGAGAACTCAGCAGCGTTGGTGTCCTTGACATATAAAGCGATACTTGGCGAACAGGAAGCCCCAAAGGTGAGTACTTTCATCTGATATATATCTGGGTTACGGTCGCTTTCACCATTACGCCAAAGGAACCTCTGTGCGCACTGATCCTCCTCGCGCACTCGTATTTGGTGGAACATTTCCTCTATGTCCCCAGTAATGGCCACCTTGTTTGATCGAAAGCCAAAAAGAATCTCAGGAAGATCCCTTAGTTGGTCGGGACCCTTTAACAGCATCTTGTTTAATGAAACGCCTTGTGCTGAAGCCGCTGCGTCCCAAACCAACCGAACCTTGTTGGGTTTGTTCGGATTGGTTACGATGAATGTTGGCAAAAACCAAGTCCTTGGTGACAAAGCATCAACTTCTTCCTTACTACACTTTCTTGCGTAGCCTTTCTGCAGCAAACTAGCCACCTGGTTGTTAACGTTGGAAATGATCATTGGATCAGAGTGCATTTTCTTCTCCAAACAGCATAAACGCTTAAGTGCCATCTGATAACTGTTCGGCATAGAGAACTCATCCTGACGCCACAGAAGGCCACACTCGAAAGCTCCTTCAACTCGCTTCGTTGTAGTTGCGAGAATCTCCATCGCCCTCATATCATCACTCGATGCCGTCCGCACCTGAGCAGCTCCACTCTCCTCTAACGCAAAATGTTGTTTCACTAAATCGTGCAAATCCTCATCGCACTCGCAGATCTGGAAGTTACCATAAGACTCCCTTTCACGTTCTGCTCCACCGCTGAGACACCATCCCAATCTTGTCTTGAGAGCGATCGGTTCATTCCATCTGCCTTCGCATATTTTCGTTCCCACTGCTGCTTTCTCATTATTGAGACCTATGAGAATACCGCATTCAGCGTTGGTGTATGGCGTAACCGGCAACCCCTTTAGATGATGGTAACTCTCCAATAATTCCTTTGACACTGATTGTGATGGCAAAGCAAGCGACTTGACAGTCCTCACTCCATTAAGCTGCATCGTCTGGAACTCCTCGTTATCGTTACCATATCCTGAGATTCCTAGCGACACAACCTCCGAGTCCTGTTCACGACGAGTGGAATTGGCCGTCCATCTGAGGCACAATGGTTTGGGAGTGCCATTCAACCTGAGTTCCTTCGAAATGGATTCCTCTAACAGGGTAAGTGCGGACCCGCTATCTAGAAAGGCATAAGTTTTAATTTTCCTGCCATTACCGTACAAAACAACCGGCAAAATTCTACAAAGCGTTCCTTTCTCGTTGTTGTCCTGATGAGAATAGCATGCACCGACATTGTTTCCGCCTCCATAATGCAACAACCAATGATGTTTGAGTCTGCACCCTGCGATGCCACATTCCTTCATTCTATTGCACTTAGCTCGCCTCGAGTGCTTAAGACAACAATCGCAAAGTGACTGTTCTGCAACCAGTTTGCGCCGATCTTGAACAGAGAGTTCGTTAAAGGCGCTGCAGTCTACTAAGCGATGACTCTGTTGGCACATGTAACATTTAACTCTGGAATCCCTTCTTACATTCACTGGCGCTGGCTCAGACCCACTGTACTGAACGTGTGCATGGACATGCCCTGAACGTTTGTCTGCTCTGTTGCCATCATCCGCATACCTGGTGACTGTTGCAACTGCCTGTGCGCGCGCAAACATCCACTCTCCGAAACCCTTAATATTTCTTTGGATATTGCTTGTCGTTGCACCCATTGCCCACTCCATCTTCATGGTGGACGGTAATTTATCAACCATTTTCTTGAGCAACACGGGGTTATTTAAATGGTCAAACATTTCCGACGCCTCCATCGTGGAACTTAAATTCCTTACTGCCAACGCATATGATATGATTGACTCTAAACGCTCAATTTTCGGAGCCTGAAAATTCTCCACTTTTCGTATGAGCTCTTCGATAATGAATTCCGGTCGACCAAAGAGCATTTCGAGAGTAGATATAACCGCAGGCACGGATGCAGGAAGCAGTAACTGGCTGCTGACCGCTTCGAACGCCTTGCCTTTCAATGCTCTTTGCAGTCTTATCAGATTTTCATCATTTGAATAGTTGCACATCGACGTGCTGTTGCGATAATTGCTTATGAAAATAGGCCATTCTTCTGACCTGCCAGAAAACATAGGCAATTCCTTCGACAGACCCTTTCTTGACGCTATCTGGTTTTGTGTTAGCATCCCTTTCGTCGCCTCAGCTTGTACTTCCATCTTCGATTGTGCGACCCAGTCCTTGGTGCGCCGAACAATTGAGCCACCACCACCCTTGACGTCGCCGACATTCGAACGTTGCATCACCGAACGCCCATCGCTACTAACACTACTATCGCCCTCGTCTTGCTGTTCTTTCAATTTGAGTAGCTCATACTTCTTATCCAAGAATTGCTTTTCCAAGTCTTTTTGCTCCTTCAGACGAAGTAACTCGAGATCCAGTACACGTTGGCTTCGGGAAGTCGAAGAAGCACCACTGCGAACACTCCTACTTGCTGGTACTAATGTGATGTTGGCGACCGACGTTGGTGTGTCTCCCGCAGACCTAACGCTCCTTGCCATCGCCGAAGTACCTGGTCGACACTTTTCGCAGACCCATTGTCGACTCTTCACCGAGTCATCCACTCCTGCGCATCCATAGTGCAACCAAGCCTTGCAACCATCACAACGCACCATGTTGTCCGCCGTATTTGGTTCCGTGCAGATATCACAATCTGCTTTCTTCGACATTTTTTCTTTACAATTAATTTTTTAGAATTGTTGGTGACCGACGTTGACTAAAACAGCTTTTTGAGTTTTATTTCTTTATTGGAAAAGGAAATTTTAATAAAATGCAAAGGAAAACTAAAAAATTAATGTTTTTTCCTATCTCGCTGTCACACCCAATTCTTCCAGCAAAATCCAATTCAATCCGCCATTTTCGAGACAGATTATTTCGATAGGAAAAGAGACGACCCTATCGTTCGTCCGACGTTGCCAGCACATCAGCAACAAAATGCTTCGCGAATACTATAAAAATGATGATTTTCTGTTAACTCGCTATATATTAACAAGTTAAAAGAGTTCTACTCGCGTTTATAAAATGACCAACAACTCGATAGTTGCCAATAATTCTTGATTTTAAAAGAACGCAATCTTGAAATAGTTTCTAAATAAAATGTATCAGATCGTTTTGCGCAGTTTTGTTTCGTTCAATTGCATTTTACTGACCGTTATATTATTTCCATACTTCCCAGTGAAAAATACTACACTCATTTCGTTTGCGTCAAGTTCGCAAGAAGAACATTTGGTTTGGTGGTGAGTTCATTCGAGAATTGTTGCGTTACCAAAGGAGATAGTCAAAGCAAATATATGTACGACGTTGCGAGTATCTGGTTTAGTAAGTCTAACAGCTGGCTGACTTGAAGTATCTCCGTTTTCATTGGCCTAGATCGTTCACGAACTACTTTTTAAGTTGACCGTTGACATTTATGGAGGAGTAGCCGACGAATCTAGCTAAGAAATTCGTGACTGAGTACTAAGTTGACAGTTCGTATATGTGAATGCCGTAGGAAATGTGACATTACCGACCACTATGTAGTTTTTGCGTTCAGGGTATCTTTTGATCTTTTCCAGACCAATCTAGTCGACTTAACATAACTAGAGTTTTAAATGTGCCCATTGTTAAAGACTCCGCCACAAGTGCTTCAAGTTCCATACCTTTCGATGTGGAAAATCTGTCAAATTTCACAAACGAAAACAAATAATCACGCTTGTGTCACATTCTTTGAAATATTCCAATAATTTGATTCCAACGTTACTGGTATTGGGCGCAATATAAGTTTTACACTTTTATAACCGTTTCCAGTTTCTTACATCTGCATCCTTGTAGATTGCCATATGTCCAATATCTAAAAATTAAAATAAAAAATCTAACCTCACATTCATATAGCGGAAGATATAAAATGTTAATTTTTGTATACAAAAACTCCGTGCACAATATTATTCAGCAGAATCAAAATTTAAACAATTACAACTACGCATGTACGACGTTAGGTGAGTAAGAGCGATCCAACAATCGTAAATAAAGCTATTATGCGCTTTTATAACACTAATCAAATTGTTTGTATTCACGACGACGCGATATTTGCGGTAAATTAAATATACAATCGCAGAGAATTAGCATACGGTGGTATCCCATGCCGGCATAGAACATACGCTGAGCCAACAATGCTGCCAAATTTGTTTCCCAATGTTTCCCCTTAGAAAGCCACAATTTCATACTCAATCACCTGAACTTGCGCCGGATGAGCAGACATCGCTCTCTCGTCATCTCCCTTTGTCACCAAATCCAAATACACTTAATTGATAATCTCGAATACCGCGATTGACCTCTTTTAGAACCGAAGGCAAAAAAAAAAAAAAGTCGAAACAAAAAGACAAGTGGAACAAAAAATACCCCACGACAATTCGAAAATAGAACATACCAAGGGAGGGAGAAATGGGGTAACAAATGCATCGTCCCGCTCTGTCTTTTAGCGTACAAGCCAAATCTACTGCAGGGGCAGGTGCCAATTTCCTAATTTGAATTGTAACGCGACGAACGACTTGTGGATTTCTGTTCATTACGAGGGAAGATCTTTCAACTGTCATCTGTCGTGTTTGTATAGAAATATCGAAATACAGTGTTGCCAGTGCGCAGTCCCCCCCCCCACTCCCCCTCCTCAACTATAATGTCGCCGAGTAGAAGAACAGCTGAAATTAGATCAAGTACTAGTATTCTTTTGCCCGGCGAGGGGCGAAAGATATTTTACACACTTTTCGCAATTAGCTGTCAAGATCAGTCCGGTTTTTCCGTTGAACTTGGAACGAGAACATCTAATGAACTATTCGATTGAGTTCCTTGGTTGTTGAGATGATTTATTGCAGTATTGTTTTGGAATTTATGTTTTAGTTTCCTAATAGTTTCTTAGTACACATATATAAATTTAAAATTTAAGTGTCCGTCTTAATGGCGGCCAGCGCTTCAAACAAATTAAAACCATTTTTAAGGCACCAGCTGATGTTCACAAAATGCAGTCTGGATTTTACGACATCAGCTGGGTACAGTTCTAGTTCGATTAACTGTCATTGTTTTGACAGAAGTAAACACTTTTTTTAAAATCGTTGGTTTACTAAAACTCAACTTTAAAACAATAAACGCTTGACTTGTCAATTAAACATCATTCAATAAACAAATGTATTCTTTCGTCTCAAATTGTAATAATCCTGCTTCTGGCGCCTTGTCACGGTAAGGGAACATATATAACAGACTCGCAATGAAATGTGTAATTCCTGCGTACAATTCCCCGTCCAAAACATCAGGGTACACTTAATAGGTTATTGACCCCCTGCCAACTTATTCATTTTTAAGTAACCATCGTAAATAGAATCCACTCAAATCGAAATGCAAACTCATTAAAATAGAACTCCTGCACCAGAATACCATCGTTTAAACAAATAAACGAAATATCCGCAGAATCCATCCACATAATATCGGATTGATGTTGTATCGAATCGAAAACAAAACACAAACAAATCCCAGACGCTTCTGTTTTATTGTTTAGTTCCAAACTGCGAAAAGATGTACCGCTAAGTGGTACGCTCAGTATATTTTCGATCATACTCGGCTGCTGAATCGGCGAAAACCACTGTGTCATTTGTCTAATAATAACTTGCCGCATGTGTTGACTTCGACTTGAAATCACTTATGCATTTAAAAAATGCATTCCCTGAAACTCGACGAATTTATCGAATTATTAAAAAAAATATGTTTCAGAGTGCACTCTTAAGTAAAGTGATTAATTTGTTTAGTCTTCAATAAAATGTGCTCTATTCATTTTCATGCGAACGGAGGGCAAGAGCATTCTCTGTTCTATCCGCCATCTTGAGAATGAAAAGAAAAAAAAAAAAAAAAAAAAAAAAACGCGATTTTATGGTTAACTCGTGGCGCACATTTTTGCATAGGCAGACATAATTATGTTTCTTCTTTGTCACTTGGATGTCTAGACATAAAACCAGACTTTATGTGATTTAACGTCAGTTTGCGGTTGACATGAACTTTATTAGTCAGACTATTGTCGATGCAACGATTGTTTTAATAGTACTTATGTCTCCAATAAGGTCGTATCCTATGTTGTTGATTGCCTTGCATAATTTTTGGGAGCCTTTTGGTGGCCGTTGAATCTGTGAGTGTGAACACAAATTGAGTAAAAATCTTTCCACAGCTTTCTAAAAGAAACACTCGATTTAGTGTGAGTTAAAATTACTTTCGTTCGTTAAGTTTAATGAAAACCTGTTAATGCTGTCAATGGTATAAAAATGGTGACGTTCAACGTTCAAGTATCTAGTTAAGTAAGTCTGACAGCTAGCTGACTTGATGTGTCCTGGGGGTCAATTCTCGTTCTGTGAAAAAGTGAAACGAATATGTTTTCACCCTTTCACCGCAATTTCGATTCTCGTTCTATGAAAAGGTGAAACCAAACGTCCAAATTTTTCATATGAAATTATGAATTTCTTTTCACGGCCCCATTTGCAAGTGAATGTTTTTAGTGAATGTTTGAAAATTTAGAACCCTCTTTCATAAAACACAGTTTAATTCAGCACGATATTTTCACTTATTGACCGAGAATCGCATTTTAGAACAAAGTGAATCGAAAAAATGAAAGTAATGCGTGAAAGCAATTGTGAAAACGATTTATTCGATTCACTCTTTCACAGAACGAGAATTGACCTCCTGATTGATCTAGATCAGCCATACTCAACCTTTTTTCAACAGGGGCCACAAAGGCGTTTTAACTGTTGTGCATGGGGCCGCCACGCAAAATAAATATAATTATTTATTCATTTGTTAAAAAGAAAAGTACCTAATTTAAATTTCATAGTTTATTTATTGTTAAAAAAATTGTTTAGCTTATTTTTAATGGGATCTCTGAAATTGTGAAAACATTCACAAAACATTGCCAACATCTGGCTTGTTGCTGCATGCTAACCTTATCCAGATGGGAGTCCGAATTTTTGTTTCTGTTCACATCTTTTTTATGTATTTCATTTGCGAAAACGACGATTCGTAAACCTAAGTAGATTAAAACAAATGTTAATATGATTTGGGCACTCATTGAACGGTTTTATTTTACCCACTCGTTCTCTGGATCCGCGCGAAGTTTAAAATGTTTGACAAGGGAAATTATTTAACTGTGTCAGGTGGGCCAGTTCTAAAAACTTGGCGGGCCGCAGGTTGACTAAAGCTGATCTAGATCGAGCACATGAAATTTTTTTTTTTTTTCAGTTGACATCTATGGCAGGGTTAGCCGACAAATGAAGTCAAGAATTTCATGACCGACTACTAAGTTGACAGTTCGTATATATATATGGCTGCCGTAGGAAAAGCAACGTTACCGACCAATCTAGTCTTTGTGTTCAGGAAACAAAGATTCGCAAAATTGCTCTGACTCCGCTTTTATTGCGGCCAATGCCACATGAAATCTGACAGCCAGCTGATTTCGAGTACAGAAAAACTGCTCTGAATCTGAATAAAAGTGTTTTTTTTTTTCTGTCCCAATGGAACACGACATAAGACAACCAAAAATATGTGCAAAGCAAACAGTTCTAAAACATGTTGGCTGGTAATTCGTTATCGCATAACCAAAATGTTCGGCAGAACGAACAGTTCTAAATCACAAAGGCATTAGCACTTGGATTGGTTATACAAAATCTGATCGATTATGTTTTAGAACTATGTGTTTTGTTATTTCTATGTATGCGTTAAAAAAAGAAATTGGAAACAAGTTAAATCTAACGTTAAAATGTATAATTTATATTTGCACAAAATTCCTCGACGCTCGCTTCAGAGTGACATTTCCAGCTAGTAGATGAACTCTCCCATAAATTGTAACGTACTCATAAAATGTAGCCACCGCGAAAACTAATCTATTCTAAGTTAATTAGAATATACCTCATTGGCAACGTGCCAACCATATAAAGTTTATTGGTATCTCATTTGGTTAATGGGACAGAGTCCGTAACTCTGAGCGATGAATTCACAAACTGTCAGTCCGGTAATTTGTTCAACACAGTGTAGTATACTAGACAATGAGGAAATTGCAATTGTTTGCCGAAAAGCTATACATAGAAGTTTGAGTATATGGATGTCAATATAAGAGTGCTTAGATAACGAGCTGTTGTATAAAATTATTAATATTTGCCGGTGAATTGATTTATTTAATTAGTGGCACTGCAATTTATCGTTTATTTTACCTCATTTTTATTGAACGTGTTGTCATTTAGTTGATGATTTTTTTTTTTCTTGGCTAGGTTCACTTGGCAGCGGTTCAGCTGATGGCGCTTGTCATGCAGACGACCTTGATTGTTACAGTGGCAACATCCAGGATCGTCTGGGAATGGAAGCGATACGCACGTTGCATCGTCAGTTGGACGACGATGACAATGGCAACATTGATCTCAGTGAGTCGGATGATGTGAGTATTTTTATTTTAATTTTACTTCTAACTAAAAACATACTTGTGATACATTTAATGAACTTGAATATAATAGTGACACAAATGGCTAGTAGATTGTGAAGGTGAGGTGAGATGAGGTGTGTCAGAAAACGCTTTGTAATTCCCGTCTAATTTGGTTGTCGTGAATAAGACGTTGCATGAGTTTGAGGAATGAATGCGACACCGGAAGTGTTAGGGCAAGGTGTTTATTTTTATCTTTTGTGCGGTAGTGTGCTGCGCTACAGTATGTGACGAGAAAGAATTGTTGTACGTTGTTACTAAGTGACAATGGCAATGTTTTATTTTTTTTGATAATGATGAGGAAGTTAGATCAGGTATACATTTATTCGTTCATGACTGTTAAGGGGGCAAAAGCATTAATCCAGTACTTCAGTCAACAGTAATTTGGTAGTGAACCAGTGAACGTTCATTTAAACTTAAACTCAGTGTACATGTACATATTACTTCGGAAAAAGGTTGGAAAAGGCATTAACTTTAAGGTAAATCGTAGGTCCGTAAAGGCTTATTGTTCTTATTGCGTGAGAAATTGAGCGGGCACATTACAGGCTTACGCAATGAAATCTAGTCGCTTGAACCGAAAAACAGAAATAAATAAATGGCGCAACAGATCCATGTAGGACGATAGGCCGAGCTTTTTAGAAGTATTCGTTTCTGTAATGTTTGAAATGGAAGGAACGTCCAATCTTAGGTCTAGTTTGAAGGGCTGAGAATATTCTCCAGACAGTTGAAATCTAGAATACTTGACAGTTATTCGCGATGTGTGATTTGAACTTTAGACCTTGCGCTCATTAATTCAAAGACTTTTGGTTCTTTTTAGCGCCAGTTGTCAAGGCTTTTTCGTTTCCCAAATGGTGACCCGTGCGTGCGTTTGTTATTTAACTCGATGCAGTATTTGCTAACGTGCACTTTATGGCCGTGTATAATAACTCTGTCTGAGAAAAGTTTCAAGATTGGGTAGTAGTAGTTTTACAACGCGTAAAATTAGTTTCTCATTTATGTGATTTTTTGTCGATTTTTTTTTTTATGGATACCAAAGTCCAGAGAACGTAACGTTTTGATTTGCCAATGGTTTTTCCAGAGCTGATGCCAAGCTCACGATCATAGTTCCAAGTGGATGCATGACTTATACTTGTTTCATGTACACTGGACTTATTGTCGGACGAAAAAAATCTATTACGTGTTTCAGGGGGATTTTTGTTTTCACTTTCCTCTTTACCGACACTTCTTCCAAATTGTTGTTATTCTGGTATCTCAATAAATATCATCATTTATAGTAGTTTCCCCCATTCCAACATCTCACTTTGTTAGTCTTATTTGTTCGGTTAAAAAAAGTTATTGTGTAATCTTTGTGAATCTATACGTACTCATGAATTGACATAAATGATAATCCGCCAGGCTAATTGCAGAATAGAAAAGATAACACAAATTTAATTAGCATGTATTTAAAAAAAAAAAAAACACTCGTATAAAAAAAAAAAGAAGAAAAAATTGCCAGTACCGGCACGGGACTACTAAGCCACCGCTGACGCAATACCCAATTTAAGGAACACCTTACCGTGCGTGTAAACAAAAGAAATTAGGTTTTCGATATTTACACAAGAATAAATAAATTTCCAAACAGATAAATGGATATATCATCGGAGGTTGTGTTATCTGTATTTGTGGGTTCTGCCGCCGGCAACCGCCATCAAAGCAAAACATTTCAAAGTCCTAGAAAGCAGCGGGGGTTTTGCGTGGCATTTTCACGCCATGAAAGTTAGAAAGTTATTGAATAAAAAAATAAATAGTTGGCGCAACAGGTCCGAGGCGACCCTAGGCCTAGCTTCTCACAACCATTCGTTTTGTGTGACTTTTTTTTTTTTTTCATTTTTGGAACGAATGGAAGGGATCTACAATTTTATGCCGACTCCAAACGGCGAATTGAGAAGCTCTTTCAAGACAGTTATACTCTCGGATGTTTTTCAGACGTTCGCGAGAGGTGGCGCAGTGAAAAAAACCCTGAGTTGGAATTTGGGTTTTTTGCGGGATTCGAGCCTCGACCCCTCGCATAGTAGTTCAACACACTAATCACTAAGCTACTGCGCCTACAAAGTTACTGAATACCTTCATGCAAATAAGAAAAGTCAAGGAATGGACCATGACGTGGAAAAAACAAGGTGAACGACTGCGTGGTTAATAGAGGCCATTGTGATTGGTGCTCTATTCTGGGGAGGTGTGTGTGTTCACGCCAAAACGACGCGCACTTATTTCATGGGCAGATTAGTCGGTGGATCACTGGATGGACACTGACTTAGGGGAGAGCAAATGTGTCAACTTCAAGACGGCGATAAGATATTGGTTTCGTACAAAATTTCGAAGTCGAGAAGTTAATCAATTCTGACATTGCGATGATAGCCGAACTCAAAAAAGTGGGTCGCAAAATCCTGTCCGGTCTGTCCGTCCTTCCAAAGGCCTACAGCCTAAACGGCTGCCCGGATTTCGTTAAACTTCGGATTTGTGGGCTTACAGTTCAGGTGCTGTTTTTTTTTCTTTGCAAGTTAACCTCAATATTAATTATACTTCCCATACAAAATTTTCATACCAGTTGATTTGTTCGAAAACGGCTCTAACGATTTCAACCAAAATTGATATTTAAGCTTAAGTGGGTGAGGTTACCATGACTACATACCCAGTTTTTGGCTGAAAATTCGAGTAATGCTACTTTTGAAATTTGGACATATCTCGAAAACGGTCCATACGATTGTAACAAAATTCATTTCTAGTGTAATATGGTCATTTCCGGCTTAATGGCAAACTTAGTTTTTCTCTGTGTTATCGTAAAATGGATTTTTGAAAAAAGGATTTTTTTTTTAATTCAGCTTTCCTTAGTTTACCAGAAAACGGCAATAACGATTTTGAACTAAATGCAAACTTAGAGTAATATTGATGTTCTTAAAATTGTTGCGTCCTTAATTTTCAATTCGAATCACCCAACTGTAAGCTAATTTTAAAAACTGCTCATATCTCGAAAACCCCATTTTTGACTTCGTTAAAACTTTAAAAACCAAGTAATGCTTATATTCCGAACAATAAATTATAATAAGTTTTCAGCTATATAGTTAAAGAATAGTATTTTTCAAACTAAACATTGCAAAATTTGGTACTGTTTTGTCTGCCAAACTTTACAGAAACCGCTCTAACGATTTTGATCAAAATACATATTAAAGACAATATCAGTATTCTGAATAAGATCCCGTACTTAGTTTTTCTCAAAAAGATCTTAGAAATCCGTTTTTTAATTATTTCTCAAAAATGGCTACCCAAAAGCCGATCTCTGTTCATATATATTTTTAAAACTCAATACCGCACTTTAAAATTAAAATTGCAACAGCCCTAGAAAATGCAACAACAGCAATGCAAGACTAATTTTGAGCAAATATTACCCACTTCTACTTTTTTTCAACCTTTTTGGATATGCACCTTAAAATAATTCCAACAACTTGCAGTTTACACAATCAGAATATCCCACTTCATTTGCACCCGCACACATTTCTATCGTGGGGGGTCAGCTCGCCGGATAGCCAAAGTCATTCCCAAAGAAACACGAACTTCGGGTAAGAGAGTTTCCTTTATTACGTTATCTAACAAAATATATTTCAAAACAATTTTACAATTCAATGGTCATAATTCAAATAATTTTACAATTATAAGTCAGCTTGTCTATAAGGCTAATAATCCAACTGCAGCGGTACGGTCCTTGGTTGCGGTTCCGGTAGGGGAATGGGGTTGCCACCTGGCTGTAGGTACCTTATAGGCTCGTTATCTCACGAACCCTGGTGGCTCCAGGGGCATCTTTCGAAAGTCCCGGCTGTCTGCAGGTCCATATTTCGACAGTCCCGGCGGTTTTCAGGTCCGTCTGTCAACAGTCCCGTCGGTCTTCAGGTCCGTCTTTTGAGAGTCCCGCCGGTCTTCAGGTCCGTCTTTCGACAGTCCCGGCGGTCTTCAAGTCTTCCTTACGGCGGACTCGGCAATGTTCTATTTACCCGCAGGCTACCAGCAGCAAAAATTTCAAGTGTCAAAGGCCCCTTGAGGACCAAATTCAGCGGTAAACGAGAGTGGTACTATTCCACTTCTGAGATTTGCTCGATTGTTTGGGGCTATGGCTGGTGGTCTAATGAAGTTACCACAGTCGGTTGTTGTGTAGAAAAAAACAGTATGTAACGAATGCATCGTTACAATGTGGATTTTCTAGAAGAACGTATGACTTAGCCTGAAGTATGATAAAGTTTTTATTCGGGTGTAATCGGCGAATTTACACAGAGGGAAAGCCTTCTGAAAGAGGGTAGATCTACTTTTTTGTGATATATAACCTCAAATATACTTAGCTTTCACGCAAACTTCACTATTTAAGAATTTGGCGCATAGGTGTCTCGCGTTGTTATATCGTTCGCCATTTGAAGAGTTACAAAATATAATTGCCGTTGGTTGTTCTACTTGTGAGTGGTGATTCGTTTAAGGATAAGCGGCTCGCGCAAGCGGTGGCGGCCAGCCGACACTGTTAGGGACGCCCCACGCCTCCTCGCTGCGAACAAGAATATTTCATTAATATGTTATTCTGTCTTTTTGTTTCCTTTATTTGGGCGATTTGCCAATATACTTTTGGGCTTTGTGACGTTTTCTTTCTCGGTATTTTAGGCGATGTGACGGATGACGGGCGTTATGACATTTATTTACTTGGTTTATTTAACCTTGGGCGATAAGAACCACCGCTGTTTAAACCCAAGATCAATGTCACATCCCCCAAATTTACGTGAATTTTACAACAACAAATTGCCTAGCAATATTTTGGGCGTTATTGTTTTGGGCGATAAGACCTAACGCCGTTCTCGTTACTTGTGTATATATCGTAGCCGAACTTTACGCCTCAGGCAACAGGCTCTTGAGAGTCGTTGGCTATATAATCGCACACACTGTTACGGGGAAAATGCTTTCAGTGTTTTATTGGAGTAATCTTTTCAAATTAATGTGTATGTTGTGATGATGGGATTATGTGCTTTCGATGATAAGGTTCATAGTTTTGACTGGCTCTGTTCCATTACCCACTAAACGAATAGAATCGAAGATGTCGCATCGAGATACGATCAATAAAAACGTTAACTCCATCTGAAAATGCATTAATTTACATTTTTTATCACTTACAATATTTCGTACAAAAGTTAGGTTAGGTCATCTTTCTATCCAACCATTTCAAAAATTACTCTTACCACATTATAATTTCAAATAATGTTTTCTTGTTTATTACAGTTTCTGAGAGAAGAGCTAAAGTATGATTCGGGATACGAGAAGCGTCAGAAAGCATTTCATTTCAACGATGACATGCATATCTCAGTCAAGGAGCTATGGGAAGCTTGGCTTCGATCAGAGGTTAGTTACTATTTAAACTTGTACGTATTTATTTTTGCAACTGTGTTCTTTTCTCATTATAGGTGCACAACTGGACAATAGAGCAGACCACAGACTGGTTGGCTCAATCTGTGCAGTTACCGCAATATGTGGATCTGTTTAAATTACACAAAGTCACTGGCGCTGCATTGCCAAGGTATGTTTTACTCTATTTACGTATGGCTATAACTAGGTACTTACATGGAGGAGATTTGTCCTTCTTACAGCGAGGAAGAATTTTGTCGCCACTTTCGAAACAAATCTTGAGGAGTACATTCAATTTTAATTTTCCGCCTTTAATACGTAAAAAAAAAAAAAAAAATGCACGCATATGGCAAATAGGAAAACAAATTTCAAATCAGCTGTTAATTGTAAAGTGACCGACAGCTTTTCCAATTCTTACACCAAGAAATTTGTTGAGTAAAAATTTGTAAGATTCTCAGTGGAGGGGTAATATCTTCCCCTCTCGATGACGCTCTCTTTTATGAATTTTCGAGTTAAGGAACGACATTAAGTACAAATTCGTAAGAATTAGTAAGATTCAAAAGTAAAGGAACAGACCTCTTATGTGGTATTCGATTGGGCTTCTTCAGATTCGCTCTCAGATTTCAGATTTCGTGTGTCTAATCGAACATAAAAACGTCGCTTGCTTTTTTTTTTATACTCGTGCGATTTGAATATGTGTAGCTTTCGACATTTTTCTTTGCGTTTTCCATTCACTGTTCAAACGTTATTGGTAAATCTGAAGCAACTCTGACTCTGAGAAATAACCCAGATTCGCAAAGTGCTCTGAAATCGAAACAAGAATTTTATTTGTTCACACCAAGCGAGCATAAAAAGTGACCTAGGCCAAAAAATTGCTATTGGATTGGCCAGTCGAATATAACATCAGTACTCAGTTCAGAAATCCATAACTAGATTTATTAGCTACCCTTCCATAAACGTCAACTGACAAAAAAAGTTCACGTGATGAACCTAGCCCAATAAATATACCTGCACATTGTTTTTGTTTTTCTGCTAATCGAACGTTTAATGTGGCCTAGCGTACGTATTTCCTGCCAATCGAAAGCCAAATTAATTTTGTGGATCTTCGTATTCTTGTTTTATAGTGCAGTGAGAGATTTATCTTCTCATTCTGAGTACTGATTCATATATAAGTCGTCTTGAATTATCCTTGTGATCTTATTCAGGTTTTTAACCGAACTCATAAAAGAAGGGAGGTTTCTCTTCGTAAATTATCGGGTATCACTGCACGTTTGTACGGACTAGGTTAGATGTAGGTAAGGTTCTATAACAAGTAATAAGTATTCTCCCAAAACCCGTTTCAAGGAGAAACGGACTGCAAATCGATCGACTGGTAAAAAAACGTCTGTTGCTTTGTAACGAACAGAACGCAAATGAGTTGAGCGGTCTTAATGCGTAATGTTTTGACATTTTGTGCCTTGCTTGATCCGTTTGAAGGTCCATTTACGTGGCTCTAGAAAACTATTTTTCCCGTTTTATAATACCATATCAGCTAGTATAACTTAAATAATGAGCTTCTTCAAGTCGAGTAAAATTTTGTTTAAAGCGTAAGCTCAGAAAAAAGAATCCAATACATGGGACCAACAGGTGTAAAAGTGGCCTTTGGACGCAAAATCGAAAGTACATACATATTCCTGTTGAAATTGAGTTAAAATTGCAACCGCATTAGCGGCTATTGTGTGTTTAAAGTCAACGTAACTACCTGTAAGCCTGTGCAAAGTAATTTGCATTGTTTTTCTCTTCTCTGCCACTGTATAATGTACTGTTGTCTCTCACTACCAAGAGGAAAAGTCCAATACATTGTCAAGTGTCAACTCAAACTCACCGAAACTCCATTACTGCGTTAGACTTAGAACACGTCAGGTAGACAGTGAAAAACGACTAAGAGACAGGTGGAATATGATTTGGTCTAACTGGCTTGTTCACGCTTACAGTTGAGAATCTAGACAGAAGCACCACAAACCACAAAACGTGTAATTACCGCTCATTTTATCCCATCTCATTTCAGATTGGCAGTAAATAACATGCACTATGTGGGTAATGTGCTAGGTATCAAAGATCCAATTCACAAGCAGAAGATTGCTCTCAAAGCGATGGATGTAGTTTTATTCGGTCCACCAAGAGGTAAGTTGCGTCTTGCACCGCAAGTCATGTCGTATTAGTTTGGTTTTTCTTTTTGCTTTAGAGACTGGAACCAGATGGAAGGACTACATATTAGTGACCCTACTGCTCAGTGCGATTATTGGATGCTGGTATGCCTATCAGCAGAACAAGAATGCCAAAAAACATCTCAGACGAATGGCCCAAGATATGGAGGGCCTTCAGCGAGCCGAACAAAGTCTACAGGAAATGCAAAAAGTGAGTTAACGCACGATGAGAAGTCACAATTGTGTACGAGTTGTCATGTGATTGTTATAAAAATGTTTCCGGATTTGTATTGTTTTTCAAATGAGAGAAAAAACGAACCCGTTTTGGCGAATTATTTACGCGAAAAATAACTTCACAAACTTGAATTTCGAAATCGAATTAGAGATCAAGTCCACCTGAGGGAGATAAGTGAATTACAAGCGGAAATGCGCGTTTGGATGCGAGAACAAAACGCCACTTGACTTGCAACGTTCCGAGTCAGTGAATTTATCGCTTCGGGTTTCAAAAAGCTCAAAACTGCTGTTATGATCTCAGGGTAACGAGGAAAAACAGTGCCCTAGCAAAAATAATTATTATAATCGTTGACTCTTTTCGCCATTTAAACTTGAAATCGGAAACAACAAGTTCGCAGTTAGTCAAGCGTAGCGCGAATAATTAATTTCATTACGGTTAATTGAAGTCAGCCTATGTGAGAGGATTTTTCGTTCTGTGCGTTATAAATCTGCGATGAATCAATATCAGTTGTTATCAATTTATTAGACTGTATTATTGGTTCGTTACAGAGTGTCTGCAACACACTGGATTGTGCTAGTTGTGCTCGTGTTGCACTGCTTTGTGTGGTACACGCTGGCTCTCTAGAACATAATCAAATTTATATGTTCACAATGCGTTTGCTGATTGATGTTGCTTTCATCTGAATCTAATCGCTTTCAACTGAGTAACAATGTAAATTTGGAAACGCAGTTATTCGCACACAAATCGTCCACTCTATGAGATGGCTTTATGTATTCAAGTTGATTTCATTGCTCGTGGTAGATATGCTAAAAAAGTCGTCAACACGTCTTAGTACAACATCGAAAGGTGTACATATGTAAAAACATTTTAATAATCAGTTGCTTTTATAAACAAAAGTCAAAAAGCACACTCTGCAGAGACTTTAGCATTGGATTGAAATTGCAGGAGAGAGAATCGAAGATCAAAGAGTCTGAAAGTATAGTCGAAGTAATGGAGTTCAATTCAAAATGCAATCAAAATACTATAAGAAAACTATGCACCGACCAAATACATTATTTGAACAACAATATGAGATAAGCCAGACGAAACATGCTTCAGACGTCGATGAATCATCGAAGGCAAATAGATTAAATATTGATCCCAAGAAGTTGTTACACTGTGGTCTTCTTCTTTGAGAAAGCACATCTAAAATGACTACTGCTGTCATTGTAATCTATCTGGTTGAAGACACAGCTTCTTGTACGCTATTGTATTTTAATATAGCACATTTTATAGCAAAGCTGTTTACATTGCAGAAGTTTTCTAGTCATTTCGATGTTTGTGTTCACATAACGTACTAATCCGCAACACTGTCGAGTGCAAACTTGTTATTGAAATCGTCTATTACGACCTCACATTGACCCGTGTGGTGGTAAACTGTTGGCGTGATCGATTTGGTTATAAAACATGGAACTTGGGTTGCTTTGATCGCCGACACCGAACCACTGGTTTTATAAACCCGATGGACATCACTGCACTTTTGCGGTAGCTGGGAGAATGTGTGTCGTTTTGACGACCTTTATCAATAGATTTAAGTTTGTCTTCGGGGAAGACGAAGAGACAATACGATGGTTAGTAATTTAAATATCCTATTTGATGTTCGTGAACTACATAAACTACAACTCTTTTGACTAAATGTTTTGGTTAAGCGGGCTTGTCTGACTAGGCTTGTCTACTCTCGAAATGTTGTCCATTGTACACATTTGGTTTTTACAATTCTAAAAATGATTATCATGCTTTTCTAGGAACTCGAGCGTGCTCGAATGGAGCAAGAAAACGTCGCCACCGAAAAGATGGATCTCGAAAGACGTCTCAAAGAAGCGCCATCTCTCACTTCCTCCAGTTCGGACTTGGAAGTACAACAACTGAAGAAAGAAATCGAAATGCTTCGCACCGAGTTGTCGCGTGCCGAAATCGAACTCGTCGACAACTGTTGGTCACCGCCGCCACAGTTGCAGTCTTGGCTCCAATACACCTACGAACTGGAGTCCAAAAATCACCTCAAAAAGCGTATCTCAGCCGAGAAACAACTCCAAACGGCACGTGAAGCCTGTGAGAAACTACGCAAAAAGCGATCCAGCTTAGTCGGTGCTTTTGTTTCAACGCACGGTAAAAGTATCGACGATGTTGATCGATCCATTGTTGAGGCACGCAACTCTCTAGGCGAAGTAACCAACGAACTACAGGAGCGTTTACATCGCTGGAAGCAAATTGAAACATGTCTAGGTTTCAATGTAGTTAACAATAATGGTCTTGCCTATTTAGAAAGTGTGCTCTACGGTAGAAATGGAACTGGTAAATGTGCGAGAGGTGTGTTGCAATCGAATTTTTATATTCTGATTTTATTAATGTGTCTGTCTGTTTGCCTTCCAGGACGAGTGACAAATAGCACAGACGATCTTGACGACGAGTCGGTACAAGGTAAGAACTTTGAGAATTTTTCCCTCCTCTCATCGGAGTGATCATCTTATGTTACAAATCCGAAAGCATAGACATCCTGTTCTTCTTAAGTTAAATGTTCTCTTACGTTATACAATCATTTTGATTTGAATCTACACATTTTATATGCGAAGAAATTATGAAAATTTGTATATACATATATATATAAAATGGTGCTGAATTGGAGTTCTTTTTTTTTTCGTTCTTGTATTGTTATCATTTTTATTTTTATTTTGTATTTTGATTATTATAAGGCAGATTGTTTGTTTTATTATAATGCTTTTGTTTTTAGTCTTTTTTTTATACTTATAATTTGGTTTGTAAATGTAATAGTAGGATGGTAGAGTACTTATGATTTTTTTTATTGTTTTGTTTTGCCAATAACAACCGCTCTCATGTAGACATGGTGCACTATTTTTTGTATTCATATTTGTTTGGGTGTTTATTTTCCATTTTGGGTCTAGTAGTTTATGCGGATTGCGGTAGAATCTTGAAAAAAAAAAGTGGACTTGTTCGATAATATTTTACTAGAAATCACGATAAAGAAAATTTTCACTTGGAAGTTCTAAGAGTGGCGAGAGCACAGGCTGAGAAAGGCAGATCCAGAGGCCTACTTGCTTAAATAAGATGGTTAAAAATGGGAAATTGTTTTAGAACCGAGTCCGATTCAACCCTATTTCCACATCTTACTTGTTCTGTGTAGTTTTTATTTCTGATTCAAATCTCTCCAGTCATAGTTTCTTTATTGCGGCAGCCCATCGCGCTGTGTACAGACATTTTAAAAGGCATCTAAAAAAAATTTAATTTTATGGAGGAAGTTTGTTTCCTTCCAAACTCGTTAAGCGGGATAAGGTATCTATATGTTTAAGTAGTTTTTTTTTTATAATTTTTAAGTAAGTAGTAATCCAATTAATAGTGCATTTATATATTTTTTTTCTTTTTTGAAATCTATATAATGAATAATGAACGTTTTATGAAATGCTTACTATTACATAATTAGTGATAAATGAAGTTACAGCTTTTGTGATTAATATATTATGTATAAAAAAACATTTGCGACTATATACTTAAGTTTTTAATCCTTTCCGGTGTAATAAAGCTTGAATTAGTTAAGAGTAAACAAATCAATTGGCTTCTTGGTAATTACTGGCAACAATGCATCGATGGTGTAAGCAAATGAGAAACTTTTTATATGCAAATTGTAAGCCTTAGCGTTGTAAACTTATCGTTTTTAGATAAGGCAAGCTATCAGGTAGCTAGTAAACGCTTAACCGAATATTATAAGAATGCGCAAATTTTTGTGCGCTTCATTTTGCGTGCCGTGATGTGTTATGCTTAACATATAATATTCTTTTAAACGAAAATTCGTTTTTCTTCTGTATAGGCTTTTATAAATTAATTAAAATCCCTTGAGGTGATGGCGATATAAAATAAATTCTCCTATTCGAGAGAGAATTCTTCAAAAATCATGATTTTGAAATATAAGCTGGGTATGGAAAGCGCGATCGGTGAAACTGAGTGTTGTGATGCATAAATGAAGAGGTTTTACGTTGGAAACTTTGTTAGCGGCAAAGATCTGATACAAGTTGGTGCTAAATATATAAGTCTCTTAAATCTTGATTAATTCTAGCAATTGGATATTGAAAAGATAGTCTTTATTATGGCCGTGTTCAGCTTTAGACCGAGTATCGAATGCATAAACTGTCCGGCGGTCCTTTGTTAGCAACTCGTGAAGAACGCTAACGTTCTTTTTTCACTTGGGACTGACTGAACCAAAGAACGTAAATGGCCGGACGAAGAGTTTTAATCTGTCTCTTGGCATCTGTTCCAGGAGCGACGTCGCAGGTGTGGCTCTAGCAAGTTTTGATCGATATCTCAGCAGTCACGCTTGATATAAGAAGCAATCCCATTCTCAAACGCTGACACCAACATTTTAATACGCATCCAAGTCCCCGCTTCTTAGTCAAATTCGATTAAGTAGACAAAATACATTTTTAATAACCAATAAAAGCTCTATTGCACCGGAATGGGCCAGGTTTTTGTTTGTTTTATTTTTTTTGTAAATGTTTCCGAAGAAAACGATTTAAGCAGTATTCAATTTCAAGCAATAATGGTTATGGGTATACAGTTAATGTCTTGTTTATTTGCAAGAACACATACTGACTGCAAAATTTGACTCCACATTCTCACAAATGCATTTTCGAATTTCACTTTTTCAACACCACCAATTTGAAAATCATTTTAAGATATCGTTGATGCATTAATTGCCAGTATTCGTGTTTTAACTTAAATAGAATATTGTTTTTTACACACACTTTTTCGTATACTCTCCACATGAATCCAATGCGTTCCCTCCGTGCCCCAGCTGTTCCCAATAACTCCCGTAACTAACCTCTATAAATGTTTGCAAATTGTGTTTGATATTTTCTACCTATGGTTTTCTTCCCCCCTCTTCTAATTTGCTAACCCAAAAATATCTGTAGCATTTTATTTAAACGTATCGTAATCTCAGCTATATTGGCATATTTATTTGAATGCAAAAGACTTTTCACCGGAACGGGTTAAAATCGCTCTTTAAAAACATTTTAAGAAACCAGTAGCGCAATCTAAACATATAAGAGACAGCTATAAATTAGTTTTGATTTATAAATCACTAATGTTAATTTTAAATTAACAACAAAAACAATTCTGAAAATGAATTCAAATTGTATCAAACAATAAAAACAAATAAAAACAAAATTATTTTCTTCTTTACTCTCTAACCTAAAAGTATTTTTATTTCATTTTTAAATTTTTTTCTTAGATTTTTTCTAAGATGGATTTTTTTACAAGAAAGAAAGTAGTTTTTGATAAAAAAAAAACAGTAGTAAATGAAATAGTTGTAGGATTAAAAAAAAGTAGTAATAACGTATTAAAACAAAATTGTGTAAAATGTGCAGATATTTTAAGGTAAGATAATTTTTTTTTACTTTTTGTTATCTCTTACCATACTAACTCAAGTTATACCTACTGGTGAGCTCACGTAACCAAGTTCATACATTAACAAAATTAAATATGAATCTAAAAAAGGGCGACAGGAAGTTATCAGTTATCAGAAATTGGTTACACTTTTGGGTGGATTTATGTAGTTTTGACTAAAAAATGTATGATCTGAACTAGTAAAATTTATTTTATGGTGTACTGACTGTCCCACTGTTGTATATCGTTCAAAATATGCGAAAATTTGTTTTGTTCCTCGCGACAACATAATTTGAGGATCCTATAAGATAACACATTCGGTTGGATCTCTTCAGAAGCGATTTGTACTTTACAACTATAGCTTTAGACGTTGCTATAGTCTGATTGGAAACGCAATTACAAAAGAGTACAAACAGTCGGCCTTACTAATAATCGAGCACTAATGTCGACAATTAGTTGGCTGCCAGCTTTAGTAAAAATGTACAGCATTAGTGAAACCAATAAACAATTATAAATCCACATTTCCTGGTGCGACAACTGTTTTTAGAAGCTATTACATGGTAGAATTTGAATTTCATAATATACTTACTTAAGGTGGCGCTACAGTCCGAGGTGGACCTGGGCCTCAACCAATACGCCTCTCCAGTTAGCGCGATCTTTGGCTAACTGCCTCCAGTTGCGCACTCCAAGTTGGTTGAGGTCCCCTTCCACTTGCGCGCGCCACCTAAGGCGAGGTTTCATAATATGTTTACATGAAAACCAAGGTCAATGGTTTATTTCACAACGATGATAGATAGATTGTAGGGCGGGAGAGCCTTCAAGGAGCTCTGGCACTGCGGCTTCATAAAGGAGCCTATTGTCCCATCCCTGGTAAATTCTTAGAGCCATGTTTTCACTCCAGAGACCATCAGGAAGACAAGGATCTTTTCTGGGTGTATATTCGCAAGAGATGCTTAATCAACGATTTCGTCACCAAGGACCTTTTTCCTGAGACGATAAAGGGCCGGACATTCTGTGATTATGTGAAGAGAGGATTCTTCACTCTCGAGACAAAGTCTACAGATGGGATCCTGTGAGACGCCAATGCGGTGAAGAAGTTCTCTCACGCGACCATGGGCGCTGATTATTCCTGCTAGGATTTCCAGGTTGATAAAGAGTGTTTTTTCTGGAGGAGAATTTGGGGAAAATTGTTCTGGTGCAATTCTGCCCAGCTGTATTTTGCCAGATCTCGTTGGACTCTATACGAGATTGGTTCTTGATGTAGTTCCTGAAATGATTTTAGCCAGTAAGTCAGCCGATTCGTTACCCTCAAATCCTCTATGGGCTGGAATCCAGTGGAGGATGACTAGGTTTTTCTTAGAAAGCTCAAAGATGGTTGAGAATGTTTTTAAGACGAGTTCGGATTTGATGACAGATAAGTCAAGAGCTTTGAGAGCTGCTTGGCTATCTGAGATGATATGATATGGCTACAACGATGATATAAATTGCAATTTAATTTGCCCAACAGATATCTTTCAAATGCCTTTATTAAAAACAAAACACAAAATAGGAAATGCACAAAATATCCACTGATCTGTCAAATATCATATGAAAATCAGTATAATGCCCTATCGTTTGTTCGGGCACAATTTTCGGTACTTTTTATAGTACGCTTTCCTCTGATTTCTAATACTTCAGGATTGATTGATGGTGCATTTGTGTCGCAACACAGTTTATTAGAATGTTTTGATGCAAATCTAAACTTATTGGTGTCTAAAGATCACAAATCAGAATCGCAAAAGAAGTGGATATTTTCGCAAATAGAAACAAAAGCCTGCTAATTCATTTCCGAAATATCATGTAGGGCGCCATAAGTGTTTTAAGAGCCTATCACTTCCGTTTTTGAATTTCAATTTGCCAAGCAATGAGATAGTGCTTGCCAAAATATATAGAAGTTTGAAAATAAATACAATTTGGTATTTTAAAAATTGTAGCTCTATATATAATATAAAAGCGATTGGAAAAAAGTGTATGTTTCCCTCTGTCCGTATATTTTCAACCAATTTAGTTGATTTTTTTTTTTTTAAATGTCGGTAATTACGATGTTCATTTGATAGACCAACAATGTTGAAAATAAAACAATTCGATTAGGCGTTCTCAGAGCCCGTTTTTGCTCTCGGAGCACTTTTTATCTGCTTTTTATGTTCTTTTGGTACGAAAAAAACATTTTTTTTTTCAGATTTCAGAGCACTTTTGGGATTCTAGATTTTTCCTCAGATTTGCTTCAAATTTGCCAATACAAGTGCGTTTGAGTTTGACAACTGTTGAATAGGATTTCGTGAACTTTTTCTACAGCCAAGAAGGGCATTACATCGGGTGAATCTATTTTTGTAAATTATTTATTTTTAAAATTAAGAAAGCAATCGGGACGCGTATTTCGAACGTTTAAATATAAAATTTAGCCAGTGAATGGAAAACGCGTAGAAAAGTATCGAAGACTGCACAAATTTGAATCGCACGAATATCAACACAAAAAAGAGCAAGTGACGTTTTTTTGTTCAATTAGACACTCGAACTCTGAAATATGAGAGCGAATCTGAAGAAACCCAATCGAATACCACATTAGAAACCGACAAAATTTTAAATTCTCGCAGAAAAATAAAAGCCCTGGCGCTTAATTCTATGGGTGAAAACTGTCGCCCTCCATGAATTCACACATGTACTCTGAAGAAGTTCCTAAATTTGTTAATTGGCTTGTATTTTGCTGAGTGCTGCCAATTATATTCTTATATCTATATTTTCCGTGAAGTCAACCATTTTACGCCAATCGTTGTTTCTTCGGAGATCCTCATTCTCGGTAAACAAACTCTTTTTGCAAAGAGTTTAATAAGGGTTGGGTTGCAGCCAAATATCCACCTGATTCGCCTAAGGTTCTGAGAATTGTTAAAAAAGTTATTAGCCGTCCAATCTTAAGTAAGAAGATATTTTATTTTGTTGTAAGCATCCATTCTTTGCTTGCAAAACATTTAAAAAGGAAAACCAAGCTAGAACGAGCGGTTAACAAGATAAAACAGAAACATATGCTTCAAGTGTTTAGAAATTTTTGAAAGTGAGGAGTCTTGGCGTAAACTGCCAGACTAAAGTTGATTATTGATAAGGCCGAGTAAGTTAGAAAAGGTTATTAATTTGCACAGTTTATTGACATTCATTTTAAATTACACGAACACTCAGAAATTACTCAACAATGACAAATTTGCAACAGATATGTTGCAGAGGCACGACACTTGTCTTTCTAATGCATTTTGGGTATATGTATGTACTCATTCAAACGACAACAGAAAAAAAAAAAATTAAACTTACAATATTATTCCCTTAACCAAATGTGTTATCTATTATGCTCCTTACGTTTGACGTTTCCAATATCCACCTATCGCCCCTCAACCCCCATTTTTGACTGAAATCAATCAACAAACAAATTAACCCACATTCTGTGATTGTGCATAAACAATTTATGTGTAAGACAATTTGAAAACTGCCATCAACGTAAGGAAAGAACTTTTATATATTTGCCCAGGTATGGTCGACAGCAATTACAGCCGCAATAACATCCACAGTAGCGGTATCATCAGTGGTAACAGTGTACCAGCGATTGGTGGCGGCGGCAATACAGGTGGTGGTGGCACAGATGGTCGATCTGTTGGTATTCGTGATGATTCCTCATGCAGTGATGACGGCGTTGACAATCAATCTGTGCATTTTTATCTTGGTCCGACACCGGCACCGTCTGCAAATACCAACCGACACAGTGGCTTCCAGTCATTCGAGTCAATTAACAGTGCAAACAACAACCATGTGATCCCGACAACACCAGTAACACCGATATCGCCCACGACAGTGACGTCGACTAGTGGCAGCAGCGGCACACAATTGCACAATTCGCACGCAGTATTCAATTCAAATGATAGGTAATCCTTTTTTTTTTTTTATTTTAGTTTATTCTTTTTTTCTGTATCATTGATAGAAGTATTATTTTATTTTGGGGTCTGGTGTACGTTTAATCCTTTATGTATAATGATTTGTTTAATTATTATTTTATTAATTTGTTTACACTTTTTTTAGTTGTTCGCACCATAGTGCCGATGATAGCCGACACAGTCCGTCCGTTTCATCCGAACGATCTATACCAATACCTCCACGAACGAAAAAGCCATCTCTTCCGCCAACGGTGCCACCGCCGCCAAGTGGCCCAATTGGTCGTGCACCTCTACCGCCACCTCGTAGAACAAATCAGAGGTTTGTTTTATATTTTGTTTGTATGGATTTTTCCACAGCATAGCATGAGTTAATATTATCCCAATAGAATGAGTTAATATGTTTTGAATTAGCAAGAGTTTGTTTGTTCCCTTAATTGGAATATACAATTTTCTTGACAACGTGCTGTGCAAATGCTTGTGAATATGACAGAAGAGATTAAAAAAAAACGAAATATTTCTCGTTCAAAACCTGCGAATAGGCTTCGATTGGTAATTCAATTCAACGAAGAAGGATTGAAAAAAAAAAAAAGAATTGAAAAGACTGTCTGGACTGATGGGGATTTTATTCTCAAAGTAAATTGTAAAAATTATGAAAAATATTATAAAAAGACGAAAGAGACAAGTATTGGTATTGGCTAAACTACAGCGGCAATCTATTATGTACTAAACGTTCCATCTTCTACTTCGTTTACTTCTTTTTAGACGTTTCTTTTGTGTTATAGAAAAGCAAAATTTCGACCAATTCTCACAAATTGTTTCATGGTAAGTAGTGCTGTCCCTTTCAGTAGACTGTCTAGCATTGAGCAACCCACTCATCTTACGTGATGGGCTTATACGACGTTGCACATGTACCATTATCGCAACACTTTTCTTTTTTCTGTCCCATCTCTGGCGAATGATAAAGGACCAACTTCGCAAACCATAATGGGAAGATTAAGAAACTAACTATAGGTATATTATATACTTCGAAGCTTTTGTACTAAATTTCTTTTTCTCCGATTCGGCCGAAAGTGACCGATGTGCTATATGCTTATGCCCTTAGGTAAACATAAGTTATTAATGGAGACAGCTGCGAACACTTTGAACGTAAGGTCCAGCTCTTTTTAAAGTCTTTGTCTAATTTTGTCGTAACGTATATGGAATTTAAGTCAAAAATATGAAGCAAAATACTTTCCCCTTTTTTTTAGTGTACACTTTAAAAAATATGACACGCAAGATTGTCACCTGAGCACACTCTCAATCAGCAACCAAAACTAAAACCATTTGTCATTGAGCTATTTGCACAGCACGAAAACTAACTGAAATCTTATATTCTAACATCTGCACCAGATATAATTGAAAACAGCACGCAAGATTGCAACTAACATCAACTGTGTCTACAAATGTACATGTGTTTAAAATTGATCACTTGTAATTCTGTTTAATTTAATTTCAGAGCAAACAAGCAGAAAACTCCATGATATTTTAATGTCAAACGAGTTTCTGTACCTATAGTGATATTTAGGTTTCTTTTTTTTTATAAAAAAAAAAAATATATATAACTTATGAGAAAAACGTATTAATACTTGTATATGTAATTGTATCTAATAAATATTCTATGTAAGACGGCAGCAACGAAAGCTAAATTTTGCTGAAATATTTCGATTAAGTTACAAGACGTAAGCTGCTTTTTGACATTTGTTATCGAAATTTCATTGAACAACTCATTGCTATGTCATCGCTTAACAAAATAGGTCTGTTCCCTAACGATAATGCAGTCGAACATATTCGCCAAATTTAGTCAAACTTCGTTCCTTTACGCAAAAGTTGGGCAGAAGAGAGGCAACAAGAGAGAGCAAAACATTTACCCTCCATAAAAAAAACCTGCGAATATTAGCCCAAGGAATTTCTTTGGGCTAGTTGGTTATTGCTGACAGATGGTTGTCAAATCGTTCAAATGCTAATTTCAAACTGATTTTTTATTTGATTTCATTTATAATTTTGTGCTTGTATAGCATTAAAATAGATATAAGAAACAAAAGAATTGAATTTTCTAATTTCTGCAATAAAAGCAATACAAATCTTGGTCTTAAATAAAAATTTTCTGTTTTGTTCTACCGATATTCGAATATTCTTGCCTTGGAAAAATTCATATTTTTCAAATTTGTGGTTCAACGCGTTCCTTTTCGTTTTGGTTATACATATTTCATTTCGGTGAGCAAATTCCCTCGTAATGAGAGAAATGTGAGTTTTTGCCAAAATTGAACCAGAAAGTAAGGGAACAGACCTAATGTCACTGTCTCATAAAAATGTTGTTTTTCTCTCTTTTGTTTTATGCTTTGAATAATAATTTCTGTTTTATTTTTTATTTATTTATTAAATAACCAGAAATGATATGCGACATGGAAAATAATAAAATGGCCGCAACTTTAGATTAATAATTTGATTTCTGTTCCCTTCTTTTAGTTGCATCATCCGATCCCAAAGCACTGACCTGGTGCCAATGGAAATCTACTCGCTCATCGCTCGGCAACAGCAGCACCAGCTGCAGCATCCAGCAACAGCGGCCGGTAACCACGGAAAAGTGCCCGGCTCTAGACACAGTTCTTCCAGCCAGCAATGCCTGTCCAGCCAATCATCATTGTCATCACCAGCAGCAACAATTGTCGCACAACAGCTCCAGCAACTCCAGCAACATTTCTTTGACATCAATAGCGGAACAGCAAGTGATTGTAACAGATCTTCGGTCCATGACGTCACAACAGCAGCTGCAGTTGGTGACCAAGAGCCGCTCATCGACACCGCCAACAACGCCACAGCACCAACCATCACAAAATCTTCCAACGGGCCTTTGCTGCAGCAGCAACAACAACAACAACGGTCGCTTCAGCATAAATTCGCGGCAACCTGTGCGACCACCGCCGCCACCCAATCAGCGACCATTACTTCGTCGGCACACGGTGATACCCAAGTGGATGATACCAATTCAACAGATTCATCCAGCCTCGACGATGAGCTTAAGAAGAGACGACGAAAACTGCGCTTCCCCTTTGGAAAGAAGTCCCATAAAAGCAAACTTACATAGTTCGCACAGTGCCGGGTGTCTAAAGGCGGCAATCAATTTTGAAACGGTTGTAACAGCGGCAATGGCAACACTTGCAACCAGTAACTCTCAGCGGATTTTCAGCAGCAATAGTATTAAGCAAAATCTAAATGAATCTTCTTCCATAGTGCGACGGCAGTCCGTCCAATCCACCACAAGTAGTTGTAGTAATAGTAGTTGCAGTTGTAACCGGCCGTTGTGTATAAAAAATGATGGAAGCAGCGGTGACGTAAGTGATGCCACTTCACCTCAATCTACCGGTAATGCAACGTGATGAACATTTAATGTTTGTATACAAAATGACATTTTGCAAATTGTTTTCGTTTTACATAAACGTGTAATTGTTATGACAGATAAATTATGAATATTTTTTTTTACACTGAACTCTCTTTTATATTGAAAGCTTTAAATCAAATGAAGCTAAATAAATAAGATATCACAATGGGGGCTTTTAAGGAAGCATTTTGGTTGGGTTTAATTATTAGTTTTGCACATAAAGAAGCACGAACAGATTCAGTGGTAATAGTTTGCAGCAATGGCTGGAAAAAGCAACAGGGAGTTTTCGATATTTTGAAAATACCGATTTTGATTATAAAAGTAAAAAATACACAATATTATTTGTTTTGGTATTTTAGTAGGTACAGCACAAATTCATTGTCAGAATAAGTAGGGCTGTTTCAAAACCTTAAGATTCATTTAGGAGTAAAAGTTGACTTGCATTAGGCGCTATCTCATATAAGCAAACATTTTTGATAGATTTTAATGCGATTTCGAGATGACACGTTAACAGGGAATTTCAACAAAGCGGCTTGGTAAAATTGAAGAGGCAGATACGAAGTATACCTTTACAAATTTATGTTTTGTCTCTAGTAATTAATTACTCTACTGCAATATATTCCTTGTTTTATAATGTGACATAGAGTAAACAAAGTAGTATCGCCGGCACCTAAGGCAACCTGAACTTTTCTGTTAGCCCTAGGGTAAATATTTCTAATACAATCTCATAGGGCCAAAGAGATTTTGTGCCTTTCGCAGCACCGTTCAGAAATGTTGTACAGAAGTCTTTCCCTTACATTTACTTTATTATAAAGAAGCCACCATACTGACAAATACTGAGTTAAAGTGATCATCTTATGATACAATCGGACCCGCTTATTTGAAACTCGTTTAATTGAAAACCCCGCTTATATGAAAAATTTATTTTGTCCCCGTGTACTTTTTTTCAGTTATCCGAAGTCCGTTTAAATGAAAAACCCGGTTAATTGAAATTAAAGTAAACATTTTTTTGTCTTCCTCAGTAGCTTTTTCCTGCAGAATATAGCTTATCACTAGTTTATAAGATATTATATCTTAAAGTGTATAGGCATTACAAAATAAAAATAAATGAAATAAATGAAAAAACTATTTTTTCTCATATCATTTAAACGGGTTCGACAGTAGTTACGCCAAATTTTGTTTATTCAGACTGTCGTCTGCTAGTTAACTAACATAATGCACATTTGTTTTTCGTACGGGTGCAAGTTGTTAACAAACTTTAAATTATCAGAAATAATTGCTCTGGCAATTAAATTGCGCCAGGTTTTCAGTTGTTGATATTTTAGTTCACAGTTTTTCGTATGTTAGGCTGCTTCCACACCGGATGAAACAAAACGCCTTAAACAAACAAAACTGTTTTTCTGCGTGTTCCTGAAATTTAAATACAGACATTAAATACGCGCGCCCACACTGAATAAGGCAAAACAAAGCAAAAAAACAAAATAAGGCGTTTTGTTCTATCCGGTGTGGAAGCTCCCTAACAGCAGACGTTATAACGGTAGGCATTTTAGTTTCTAGCTTTGGCATCCCTTGTATGTGCTTTTTCTTTGCCATTAATGTTCGATGATAGATTGTGCTCTGTACTTATTTAAAGTTAAAATATGAAAACATGAATAAAATAATTAATTGGGCTTCCTATGTAGTTTTGACGTTGGTTAACATTTTTGATAGATAAAATAAATACAAAAAGACGAATATAATACTTAATGGTAATAACAAGCATCTCTTTGAATCGACATGACAAAATACCTCAGGGATTTTTTGTAACAACACAAAAAATCTAGCAAAACTGTCAATTGTTTTTTTTTAAACTTAACTTGGTATTTTTTTTTTTAACTAATGACTGACAAATAAATCAATGACAAATTATTATTTTTCATTTAGCAAGACACATTGCAAAATATAAATTTAGAATCTAGCCGTATTGTTATTAATATACTATTATTTTGTTTAATGCTTGATATGGAAGTTCTTTCAAGATTTTTGTTACATTTGTGTAACTTTTCTTTTTATTTACATAATTCCATTCATAGCCATGAGCAAGTTTTTTTTTATTATTTCTTGTTGTCTCATAGCAAATCTTCTAATAGTGACAAACAGAAAAACATAATTGTAAAGAACAGTCTCTTAAGTTGTACTTAATTTAAGATGTAGGTAGGTACTTTGGCGGTACATATTTCTTGGAGTTGTAATATGTGTAACGTATTTTTACATTTTAATTTTTTAATAGTTACTTCAAATAATATAGTATTGTTACTTGGAAATATTACTACAATTAAAAATATTTTACTCCAAATAATATAGAAACGATTAATCTAATACTTTGTTGCTATATATTTTGCTCTATAGATACTACGTAATTATTATTTTGTATAGGTAAGCATAAAAAATAAATAAACAACATGTTATATAAGCAATACAAAAAAAAAAAAAAAAAAAACAGTAATTACTAAAGGTGTAATTATGATACATAACATATTATTAAATAAATTTATTTTTATTTACAGAGTTGTTTTATTGTTATATAATATATGGTATCCGGACGAACATTTTGTTAATTTTGTTTAGAAAGGATTTGAGGGGTTGAGTTTTGAGTAACAATGGAGTATTTGTAAATGCGACGCTTTTACTAATATTGGAAACTCAATGCTGAAAGACAACTACAACTACAACTACACCATTGAGTTGAAGCAGTCGAGGAGCAGACATTTTACAACAGACGACAGTGTGGTTGGTTTTTGCTGTCAAAAGCACACAACGATATAAACAATCGTTGCTTCTTTAGTTAAAACAGGTGAACTTGGAGTGTAGCATAGGTATTGAGTATAAATTGTCGACAACTAACAGACAATTATTAGCCAAATGATAATAGGATAATAGGACTGTTCCCTTAAACGCAGTTTGACTAATGTGTTCGAATGCAATATCGTTAGGGAACAGACCTAAAAATAAAGGGGTTCATAATAGTTAATTACGAAAACAAATTATTAATATGGTATTCGATGGGATTCTTCAGACTCGCTCTCAGATTTCAGCTTTCGTGTGGTTAATCGAACATAAAAACGTCACTTGCTCTTTTTTTGTGTTGATATTCGTGCGATTCTAACGGCGTTTTCGATTGAAGAAAAGAATTGTCCTTTCTATGAAGAGAGCCAATCCAGAAGTGCTCTTTCTATGTTTTCTAATTTTGATTGAAACAGAATGTGCACTTCCAAGTCAATTCTTAACACGACAGAAGTGTCCGGCATATTTTTAAAGAATGGCCCTGAACTCACTAACACACACAAGAAAAATGTCAGATTGAAATGTTTGTTGTGTTATTAGAAACGAAATTTTCGCTATGTGATCCAAAAATATACAATTATACGTGCAATGTAAACTTGAATTGAAATCAATTGATTTGGCCTATTAAGACATTCATATTTACTGTGAAGAACAAAAAAGTAGTAACAGTAGGCGCAGTGGCTTAGTGGTTAGTGTGTTGGACTACTAAGCGAGGGGTCGAGGTTCGAATCCCGCAAAAACCCAATTTCCATATGACAAACCTCCGAGAGTATAACTGTCTTGAAAGAGCTTCTCAGTTAGCCGTTTGGAGTCGGCATACATTTTTAGTTCCCTTCCATTCATTCCAAAAATGAAGAAACTCACACAAAACGAATGGTTGTGAAAATTTGAGCCTACGGTCCCTCCGGACCTGCTGCGCCAACTACCTATTTATTTATTTATTTATTTGTAACAGAATATCAAATCTCACATATGAGGTCTGTTCTTTTAAATCTTACGAATTATAATACTAA
Source organism: Cheilosia urbana (assembly GCA_946477585.1). Taxonomy (NCBI): domain Eukaryota; kingdom Metazoa; phylum Arthropoda; class Insecta; order Diptera; family Syrphidae; genus Cheilosia; species Cheilosia urbana. The sequence continues at coordinate 6,186,009 of OX297854.1, read as the reverse complement.
AAAAAAAAGAGTTGGCCAATATAAATTATGTATGTATATAAATGTTATCTAATTTTAACTTTGACAGTCCAACATACCGCGGCTATATTGTGATTAAGACAGTTTTTATGGCAGCATAGTGCAATGTGTAACTACTACCACTCCACCTGTCACCGCACAACCTCAGTGCCATACCTGCTGGTTTTGCTAATTCGGCGCACGCGCTTGAAAAAGGAAAAACACCAAATTCCTCAACAACACTCAACACACACAACAGTCCAATTTATCCACATAATACACCACACATCAAATATAATTATCCACCACACAGTAAAGGGGAGCATGCAACTGAATGTTTTGAAAGATGCTCATTCGGTTACAGTATCGTCGGCGGGCGTGCAAGGAACGTGTAAAAAAATATTATCTGCTCCATAAATATGTCAGAGTGACCATCGTTTATTGTTCCGTTTTGTTTGTTTTGACACAAATTGTCATTGCATCCATCGGTGTCGCGGAAGTGGAAATCTCCCAATCTTAGTGCAAATATTGGACAGCGACATTTTAGATAAAAAAAAAAAACATTTCTGAGAAAACTACAACAAACGAACCAAGGTACGGGAAAAGCCAAAGTAACAACAAAACGCGAGCAAACAAATTAAACTTATATATAGGTATATGTACCTACAACCCACCAACTCGAACACAGTGTGGTGGTTTTTCTCAGAGGTTTTTCTAGTCCGTCGAACGGACTGTTGTTTATTTCATCAATTTTTGCCATTTGCCACTACCCAAAGCCCAAGTAGTTTATTCTCTTTCTTCGTAATATTTTGCTTTCATTCCCTCATATTGTCATAATTCGCCCATTTCTCGCCGATTCTGGTTCTTTTCTTCTCTGTGTTGTGTTGTTTTTTTTTCGCTTGGCTTAAGTATCATCTATAATAACTTTTTTTCTGTATGCCTTAATAATATTTCGTTGGCAAATTGTGAGTGACCTCTTCATCACTGTGTTGTCGTAGTCATCTCATTTCGTTTCGTTTTTTACTGGTTTATTTGTGGTTCTGTCTTCTGTTGTATAATATGTGCGCGAATAAAACGTGGTCGTGTGTGTTTACATTGCAGATTGAAAAAAATCTCTGAAAGTAGAAAAAATTGGAAAACAATTTAATTTAAAAGCAAAGTGCTTTTCTGAAAGAGTTTTTCATTTATTCTCGCTGCTCATCCCTGTCCGTCCCAGTGCGAAGTAAAGTGAACCGCCTCATTCACCCAGAGAGGACAGAGTTAGCAAAAAAAAAAAAACTTAAGTTGGAAGTGTGTGGTGTGTCTGGTGTGTGCGGATATGGTATTTTCGACTGACAGAGAATTCCATTTCCCCTGCCACACTTGTCAAACTTAAACCAGTGTGTTCTATCAGCGCAGTGTTCGGATTATTTTTCTTGAAAAGAAATAAAAAATAAAAGTTCAGCTACTACTTGTTGGAATTAATGAGAAAAGAGAGGCAAACAAAAAAATAAAATCTCAAATTGGTGTGTGTTTTATTTGGTAGTGTGAGCGCGGTGGAAAATGTTTGGCTTATTGGGAAAATTCCAATTAAAACTTCTTATACGTATAGTCATCGCTCAATTGTGTTTGTGTTTCGTGGTATAATTGGAATGTGTATACATCGCGCGTTGCCGTGGTACAGTGATTATTTGGTACTATTGTAGTTTATATTCACAGCCCCAAGGCCCGATTCGCCAGGGTTTTACAATTTTCCTGGTGAATACGAAAAAAACTTATGTTAATCCGGAGTTTTTTTTTTTTTTTTTTTTAACCGACAGAAATATCAAATTGAAGATTGGTTCATTTTTGTTTGTTTTTGTTGTAGGACTTAAAACAAACATCCTATCTCAGCGAAAGTAAGGTACAACAACTAATGTCACCTTCTACAAGTCATTCTGACATTGCAAGCGTTTGATTAAGTTTGATTAAGTGCTAGTTAGATATCTCTGTTTATCTTTATCTCAATTTGGGGAGAAATCTCGTGAGTCGTGTCCTTAGTGACCGATTCTGTGTGAAATTAGTTATCCGGGTTACTGAATAAATCCTTAAAATCTATCAACTATATCCCACTCTGAAGTCTTTGAATTTCCATTAAAATTAATTAGCTCGCATCGCAAACGCAATACCAACCAAGTCATTGTTAGCAAGTGGTTGACAAACAGAGATCGCTCTCAACTGAACGAATTGGAAAAACTTTGTAAAACGTGAGTTTTTGTTGGTAGGTATATTCAAAATAAACTGAATACGGATTTTTTTTTAGCATATTTCATATTTTCTTGGCTTTAAAACAGTTTTTCTTTTAAAAAACAAGGCAATCTTTTGATTTCTGACGTTGTGAGTTTGTGACCATAAAATTTTCTATATTTCAAGGGGAGAGATTATGGCCGAGTTCCGTCTAGCACCACTACATTAAAAGAAATGATCTATAACTACGCTTGCTCGGCTTCGTATTTATTTTCATTTTGAAAACGTTTGAACGATTTTCTTTGACAGGTCATTGTTTTTTTTGCTCAATGCAGCGGGAAGTTTCGTGCTAGATCCTAGATTGCGAAATTTCCCTGAAAGGTATATTTCACAAAAAGTGTTTGACGTCTAGCGCAAATGGTGAAATGTAATTTTTTTTTTTATATGGAGTTTGACATGCCGCCAGTCATCTAGCGGGCAGTGGAACGCGGCCATTGTAGGTACGTATGTGCTGGCCTTCGCAACTTTTTCGATTTCGAGGAAAAACTGCTCTGAATCTGAAAAAAGCGAAGAAGATTTTCGTTCCCCTGTAAGTTTCAAAGCAGAGGCAGCAAATGCGAGCATTAAGTTCTTGTGGAAGAATATGCTAATATTATTTTGATTTATAATACACCTTTAGATTTTTTCTGTAATGATTTTTAATGTTTGAAGGTAAAGGTATGTAAGGTACCCACTAAATGACCGTTTCCAAAACTTCTTGATTACTGCTACATCCATATTTTGTTTTGTTGTGGCAATAAGGAAAAGCAGCATAAGTCATTTTTAGCCACTTTGCAGGAGCGCAGGTTTAAGGTATAACTTCAGATGTGGGAAACTTATGCGTTTTTTCCTGATCCATAAGACAGCCACCGTAGAGATATTAATGAACAAAATTTAACATATAGAGCAGGGTATGGTGCATCCGATCCAGCGTTGCCAGACAGTTGAAATACTTCCCCCCAGACAAAACTGAAAAACCCCCAGATTTAGTTATTTGCTAAAAAAAAAAACCCAACTTTTGAACAAAAAGTTGAACGCAGTTAAAAAAAAAAACCCAGATTTCCCCCGAAAAAATCAAAAAAACCCCTAGATCTGGGGGGAAAACCCCCAAACTGGCAACGCTGATCCGATCGTAACATTAGGTCTGTTCCTTTACTTTTGTAGTAAGAATCATGGTTGCCACTTGCAAAAAAAATTAGCAACCAAAAATGGAAAAAAAAGTTACCAAACCAAGCTTAAAGTTACCAAAAATCTGGAAAAATGATAAAACACGAAAAAATCGTATATATCGTCTTGAGCCAGTATGAATATGACTTTTTGGTATCGTTTGATTTTTCTCTGACGAACTTAATATAAAAAAATGTCATGGTAGTAGAAAAATGCACCAATGTTTAAGCCTAGTATGCACTTTATGCAGAACACGTAAAGCCTCTCAAGTGGAATCCAATTTTTAATACAAATTTTTGTCCACGAAATGTCAAATTTAACTTTCCAAGTGAAAATATGAGTAGGCAGTACGCAGTTCGAGTGAAAAAGAGTTACTTCAAAGACTGATATGGCAGACACTTGGGTTTTATTGTCAGTCGCATTACATTTTTGACATTTCGGCTTGAAAAATAATTTATAGGAAATCATGAAATTTATTTGAATTTCTGAAGTTCCCTTAAGTCTTCATAGAAACTAAAAGAAAGCTGTTGACACATATCAATTCATTTTAACATAAGTATTTTAAATTCAAATAGGTACATTATAGAACGTTACTTACTGAAGTACTAGGAATACTTTTAAACCTTAAACGTGGTCAGAAAAAGTAAGGCAGCATTTCCAGTGATGATATCGAGTTCGTCTCTTTGATGCTCCTGTTCAAAAAGTTACCAAAACCAGATAAAAATACCAAATTACCAAAAATCATGAACTAAGAAAAAAATTACCAGATTTGGTAATTTATTACCAAAGTGGCAACCGTGGTAAGAATGGAAAAGACTGTTCAAAATGGTAGTGGTGGGGATAAATTCTCTCACAAAGAGAGACACTTACAAAAAAGTTAGACAGCGCTTTTGAAGTAGGTAATCTATAAAAACTGACATACATATTTCAAATATTGAAAAAAAAAAAAAAAACAAAATGTTACGAAACGCCGTTTTAATGTCTGATGAACTCGAGGAATTTGCTAATTTACAAAGAAAATTAGTTATATCATCTACCTAGCGATGCAAGTGACCTGGAATAAATCGAACTTCGTTTTAATGGATCCTAGTATGGAAGAGTTTGAACCGATTGAACTACAAGCATTCGAGAAGAGGAAAAAGCGACAGTGTATTAAGAATTACATGGAAGAGATTGTTCCTTGTTATAGCGAGGAAGAATTTCGTCGCCACTATCGAAAAGAATCTTAATGTGAACATTAAATTTTATTTTGCAGCCTGTTGATACCGTTTTAATAAGAAACTCAAAAAATAATCGCATATGCCAAATGGAACAATAAATTTCAAATCAGCTGTTAGTTGTTAGGTGACAGACACCTTTTCCACTTCTTACACCAAGAAATTTGTTGCGTCAAAATTCGTACGATTCTGAGTGTAGGGATAGATCTTGCTCTCTCGATGACGCTCTCTTTTACGAACTTTTCGAGTTAAGGAACGGCACCGAGTAAAAAATCGTAAGAATTAGTAAAAATTCGTAAGATTTAAAAGTAAAGGAACAGACCTTTTAACTCAATTTTGATATTAATCGACTTATCCTGTTCTTCGTTTTTGTCACAGATTGCCTTTCATTGAATAAAACCAAAGACTTTTCCCTGCTGTCAAATCGCCAAATGTCACATTTTCACATAATTTATTCTGAGCAGAAATCAGGTGACTTGCCCACCGCCTACGAACCTAACATAAAAATTTGAAAATAATTAAGACAGCTTTTGTGTGCATTAAGTTAAGTACATATTATTATTTTGGCGTTTCTGTGAGTTTGGCTATCTTTTCCTTTCAACACAATAAATACAGAATTGGGTTTTTCTTCCATCTGTCTATGAATAGGGGCCAGTTGGTATATATAGCTACTGTTCACTACTACTGTAGGTAGTCCGTTCTACCCTAACCTTTAAGGGTGCGTCAACTTGCATACTTTGACATTTGCTTTGCAAACTCTGCATCAGTTTCATTTTGCACTATTTACCAAACTATGTATAAACGAGAATGACAAAATGGAAAAGGGAAAAGTCGTGAGGTGCAAACAACAAGTTAAAACAGACAATATTAGAGTAAATACAAATAGACTGATAATGCTGAACGTTGTACCTATCTATTCATAAATAAAACCTGGGCACGTGAACGTGAAGTAATCATGAAACTATGAGTAATCATTGCAGTGAACTTTGGTCAATTGTTTTACGTGAGTAGGTGTAGTGTCACGTGACATTTGGCAGGCGCAATGTCTGGTCTCAGCCCAGACCTGGGTAATGCAGTGCGCAATCTGTCCGTCCGACATAAACCTAATTAATCCGCATTTATTATATGAGTATATCCGTACCTATATATTTTTATTAATAAAACGCACGCTCTAGTTGGCTATGTAGAACAAAAATGCACCGTCATCCGAATGATCATCTCTCATTTAGCAGCCGTCAAGGCCACCTTTGCCATAATTCTCCTGTGCGATAATCGACCGAGATACACACATCTGAGACAATTTATCCATACCCCCCTGACTCGCCAAGTGATACTTTACGACACGTTAATGGCTGTGTCTCTGTATATATACTCGTATATACGGTTAGCATTACGCCACCTAATTTTGGGGAAACGGGCACACGCTTGGCCAAATACACTCAACGACAAAGACTGAGCAGAGTGCAAGAACCCTCAGCGATGCTTTTACTCATCATTGTCGGTTCTCGGTTGGCGCAGCGATGGTGGTGTGGTGGGGCGGTGGGGCGGCAGGCGCGCTGTTGAGTTGGACGACTGAAGGCGTATCACTTCCGCGTAATTTCCTATGCGTGGCATTGCGCGGCAAATCTCTACGTTAAGCTGTGTGTGCACTTGTGCGCCCGCATGATGACATTTTCTTTAGTATTACGTAGCTCTGAAAGAATTGCAAACACTTGTTATGTTCTTAACCGTCATCGGCGTTGTTGCTGTTTTTGTTGTTGTTTTAAATGTCCTTCATGGGTACCATACTTAGATGTTAATCGTTGTCAAGTTGTTGGGGTAGCAATTCCATTCTGGAGAAATGCCTTTGCTCTTTTGCAAAGCGAAGACCGCCACATCTACTGCTTCCTCCTACTGCTTCCTCTTGTGCGTTTATCTTTATGTTGTGCGTTTTCCTGTAGGCACATTGGATTTAGCGAATTTCCCATTGGATAAATGATGTAGGAAGTGCGGCTCTTGAAGTATTTTAAGGCTGTATGAGCAACCATTCGAGGATATGAAACAGATACATTATGAGTTGAGACGGTTTGGCGGCCATATTGACAGTTAATTATTTTTATTCCCTGTAGCGATGACGATGACGCAGAGTGTTGTTTGTTTGTGACGGATGGTGACATGCATTTCCAAAAATATACCATTTCACCTCTTGGAATTTGTCTGTTTGCCTGCCCACGCTTCATGACTGAGTAGACCTGTTCGGTGGGGTTGCAATGGTCTATTTTATTGACGGCTTTACACGAGTTTTCGCAGCTTTATCTTTATAGTGGAGGGCGGTATTCAAAGACTGCGTTCATAATCTTTGTAAAGCCCTAGTTATAGCCATACGCAAAATGCAACCAAAAAAGGTGGAACAGTATGAAAAATATCTATCAGAAACATGTTTCCACTACTGACTGGAATTGGAATCCATCAGAAAAAATATTCCTGACAGATGGAACAGTAAGGAAATGAAATATTTAAGTGGAATGATTTGGTCTTTTTTTGTGGAATTGACTGAGAAGTCAGTCAGTCCTACGGAAAAATGAATAAATTAAGGGTATTCACTTAAACGCGTAAAACCTTCATAAACTGCTTTGACTCCAGAAATTTACCACCTTGTAAATCAACTGTCAGATTTTTTATGGAAAATAGTTTACGCAGGCCTCATAATTTTCCGCGATCAATTTGACTCGGAAATCGACTGCGGAAAATTATGCAAATTTTCAAATGTCTGTGAACACAAAAATCGGGTCTATCACAGAATCCGTCGTATTCGGAATTTTGCTACGAACCCCGAAAGAACTGTTACAGAATCCGTCGTAGGGGAATTTTGAAATTCGTAGAAAGTGGCATCACTGAATATACCACGTTCTACGAATTTCGAAAGCAAAAAATGTCCCCTACGACGGATTCTGTGATAGTTCTTTCGGGGTTCGTAGCAAAATTCCGAATACGACGGATTCTGTGATAGCCCCGATTAATAAAAAAACAGCGAATAAATTAACTCTTCCAAAATCTTGTTCTCTTTTTGTTGTTTATGGCCTGGAAATCAATAAAATTATGGCAATCGATTATTATAAAAGAACTCTTGATGGACATATTATGTATGTGCATTTGTTTATGCCAAAAACTTCCAATATAAGTAACTTATTTACTGCCAATTTCTTTAAGAATCTAATCAGTTGTTTCTTTTCACTTACTTTTGGCATATCGATAATTTTGGAAAGTCTATTAGCTGAGTTTGACAAGAGCCTTGACAGTCGATTGCCGCGAATTACGCAATGACATTTCCGAGGGGTGTTTACTTAAGCACCGCAGAAATTTATGAATTTATGAGCTGCATAAAATCATGAGATTAAGTGAATACCCTCCTTATTTTTCTAGAAAGAAACATTTTAAGACAACGATTGAGTTCAACCATTAGGTTTCAGTAGTCAAAAAAACAAAAGAAATTTTGTACGGTTTTGTTTTATATATATAGTTGGCGCAACAGGTCCGGAGGGACCCTAGGCCTACCTTCTCACAACCATTCGTTTTGTGTGAGTTTTTCATTTTTGGAACGAATGGAGGGATCTACAATTTTATGCCGACTCAAAACGGCTAATTGAGAAGCTCTTTTAAGACAGTTTATACTCTCGGATGTTTGTCAGACGTTCGCGAGAGGTAGAGCAGTGGAAAAAAACCTTAGTTGGAATTTGGGTTTTTGCGGGATTCGAACCTGAGACCCCTCGCTAAGTAGTCCAACACACTAACCACTAAGCCACTGAGACTACAAAGACTACAGCCACTTTGTTTTACGTATTGTTATAACTTGGACCTTACGTAAGGCGCTTTCAGTGAACCGAATTGTATTTTGTATGCAATATGCGTATGTCAATGCCAAATCGATTTAATTCCTTTAACGCAGTAACACGCATATTTCCGAATTATGTTGAAGTACGATGAAGTGCATTTTTTTGTTAAACTTTTGACAGCTAGGTTCCGATATTCTTCGACAGAATTTGGTTGCGGAATTTGTTTACGATTTGGAATGCGGTGCGGTGTACCATCGCATTTGTTTAGCTTCCGAAAGAGTATGTGTTGCGGAAAATTTTCTGTTCCGACGCGATGGTTAGGTACCTCGCTAGGGCCGAAAATAAGTCAAGCGAATAAAGTAAGTAAAAATAATAAGAAAAAAGTAAAAGTGGTTCTTTTCTTCTTAATTTTTTTTGGGGCCCATACAAATTTAGATTCTGCTGAGTTGGCCGTTGTGGCCATATTGAGTTTGATATATGCTTGCTTTAACGTATACCTAGCTCGTTTACAATTTTTTCATAGCAATAGCTATCTATCTTTCACAAGGCTAGTAACTTATAAGGTCTAAATCGATCGTCGAACATCTGAGACGGAGAAGTTTAGGTCAATACGAGTTGTTGTTATTCTCCCTACTTCAAGTATTCATTAACTAACTTTTGACATTTATGAACCGTCTGACTTGAGTAGACATATTTTTGATAATATAACTGGAAAAAGCGGTGGCAAACTCAGTAAAAAGAGCATACGTTGATTTGGTCAAAACAGGGCCATTTGATTGATGTTATATTCAAAAAACCAGTCCAAATAAATTGTAAAGAACCAAATTAAATAATATAGGTAGGTACCTACCTCTTATATGGAAATCAGCTTTATTTTTATAGTTATTCAATACTCACCGACATAAAAGATGGCGCTCTAGTTATGTGTTCTTCACCCATTTTCCAAACTTGTTGTGGAAAAGTGCTTTAAAATATAAAACGATTACTAAAACCGATTCTTTCGTTGAATTATAAAATTTCAAATGACTTATGCAACAAATTCATTCAGCACCATTCAGCAAATCAGCACCACACACAATCATTCCTCGGAAAAAAAATCTATTTCTTGATTTGTGAAATGGCTGCGATCATAACATAACTTCTCATCCATATTTATATGTTTATGTTTATGTGCCTCTGCCAATTCGTTCTAGAACATTTTCTGACACCTTGTTGATCTCAGACGTCATAATAAGACATCTCGAATATCTGTTATTTTTCATCACATTATATTCCAAAGTGTTTCGCACAATTAATGTGCTCTCAACAGCGAAACGAAAACAGAGTTTATATATAGGAGGTTCTATATTTTTCATTTGCTATTCTAAAAGGAGAAACAAATAAAAGCAACACCCTTCCCCTTCCTACGTCCTGTGCCCCGGTATCCACATTTAAATGCCGACGCACGTCCAACTTCCTCATCAACATATAGTTGAACCGAACCGACGCGAATCTTCTCTGTTCTCTAATTTAATTTGTTTTTGTTTTTTCACAGCAGGAGACACTTTTCTCTGTTTAAAATAAGAATACTTTGAAACTGAAAAATTTGCGTCATTACGTACGCGGGATTTTCCGAAATTGATTAATTTAGAATCAGTGAGTTTGCTTTTATATAAATACATCTATGCGATAAATTTATTTAAAAATTTATTTAACAAAATTACTGTTTTTTGTTTTTATTTCAGTTGGAAAAGGAATATAATGAAATCCGCTTAGATTCCTAAAATTTCCCTCTCTTCTGGGACAACAACAACGCTCTAGGTACTCACCAGAATGACAAGTCCGGAAGGAAGAATTGTGACTCATGGTATGTACTCGTTTAGGTGTGATTAATCTTCTTTTTTTTTCATTGATAAGGGCATTACGAAAAATATGTATACATTTAGAGAGTCTGCCGTTTACAGTTTTTACTCTAAATTTAAGTAGTTCACAATAGGTTTATTTTGAGTGAAATTTTTGAAAATGTTGAGCTATGTAAATAAAAAGTAAACAGGACTTTCTTATCAGACGATGTGTATCATCGCATTAAAAAATACGCTTCCAAGGCTAAATTATTTTTTCGTGCCGCAGAGCGAGACCTAGTTGCCTAATTAAGAGTTTCCTCAATACCAAAATATGCAATCGGCGAAAATTCTGGCACAGCCTTGTGATTGCTGCTTTACGACGTCATACTTTCTGACATTTCTTTCTTAAGGAATGTTGGATGTCCGCATTCTAACTTTTAAGATCTGTTCATCCCAAAACTGAGCAGTAAAGGACCATTCACATGAGAGCGAACTGCGAATAGGCGAATTGCGAACAAATCAATTTAACTGCATTTATGAATTGAAAATTTGTATTTGTTCTATCACAAAACCATTATATTTAATTAATCTAACATCTAGTCTAAAAAAAACATTACTCTCAATTGATTTAAACAGCTAAATTGACAATTAAAGCAATTTTCCCGCGAATTGAAAATTCTTGCCGCGAACTGTCACACTTTATTCACAATCCACACAAAACAGTCGCGATCCACAAGCCCACGAATGAAAAATTCGTTCGAACTTAACCTTTAAAAATGAAACTGATACGCGGGTATCTGCGACATAAAAAAGTTTTCATGTGAATAAAGTGTCAGAAACTACGAATATTCGCGTGTTCGCAGTTCGCAATTCGCTCTCATGTGAATAATCCTTAAAGTTTCATTTTAAAGGTTAAGTTCGAACTTTTTGAAATTTTTCATTTGTGCGTTTGTGGATCGCGACTGTTTTGTATGGATTGTGAATAAAGTGTGGCAGTTCGCGACAAGAATTGCTAATTAAGCTGTTTAAATCAATTGAGATTCATGTTTTTTTTTTTTTTAGATTAGGTGTTAGATTAATTAAATATAATGGTTTTGTGATAGAACAAATAGCAATTTTTAATTCATAAATACAGTTAAATTGTTTTGTTCGCAATTCGCTCTCTGTGAATAGTCCTCAAATGAAATATTTGAAAACCTATCACTTATAACGAACAGTACGAAATAAAAAATTAAGTAGGCATTGCCAACTTCGTGAATTTTTCTGTTTTTTTTTATGCGACTTTTTGCATTCTCTGTTTTTGAAAGGAACTGGAATAGTTTTTTGTTATATCAAGGTAAGTTAAAAGAGTTAGCTTTTCTTTGTGAAAATTAGTTTTTACAACTGAAGAACAATCTATTATAATTTCAAGGACAAGCTCGAAGCTGGTGTTTCCAATAAAAGTTTGGCTGCAGAGTTTTCTATATCTTCTTCAAAAATCTCTACCACTTTTAAAGATCGAGATAAAATTAAGAAGAATTTTGAAGAATCCCACATAAAAAACAAAAAATGGTTGTCCACTTCTTAAAAAAGAATAAAATATTATAAAAAAGATAATAGGCGTTTTTTTTATTATGCCCTAATGATCTATAGATGATTGATTTTCATGGTTTACAACAACAGTTGGATATCGTATTATTGTTGTAAACCATGGAAATCATGCGGGCATAACAAAAAACGCCTATAGGTATTCTTTTTTGGCCACACAACTACTTCATTTGCGGAGCTTAATAAAACACAGGTGGGCAAAATCATGTCTAGATAAATCAAGGCAGATAATTATATATACCAATTTGTGTTTCGTGCTTAAAAGTGATGCCAATTTAATGTAACTGGATGAATTATGATACCCAAAAATACTTAAAGATTGTCTGTGGTTGAGAAATTGTTTAATTGTTAACCTATAAAATTGTCTCGTATACACAGCAAAACCACTTGTCAATCAGTTAATAATGACATAAGTTGTACCTAGTGATTATCAAAATTATTGCTCTTGTAACCGCAACGTCTCTCCTTTATGGGAAAGCGCTAGCTTTTATGGCAAAGGTTTCGCATTATTTTTACATTAATATTGTGAGCAGTAACAGTGCATCGAATTTTAATGACACTTTTGTTTTACATTTTTGTTAAGACTAGTTGGAGTCAGTAACTTGTATGCTTATAACCTGGTTATAACGTAAACTTAGGATATTCAGCTGTGACGAGCAATTATCAGATGACCACATATTTTAACTGTGACAGAATGACAGTGTATCATGCCAAATCACTTAGGTACTCGCAATGACTTATGTAAAATGCGCGCTAATTGACTCGGTATATGTCAAATTGATCGAGTTTATCACAGAATCCGTCGTATTTGGAATTTTGCTACGAACCCCGAAAGAACTGTTACGGAATCCGTCGTAGGGGAATTTTGAAATTCGTAGAAAGTGGTATCACTGAATATACCACGTTCTACGAATTTTGAAAGCAAAAAATGTACCCTACGACGGATTCTGTGATAGTTCTTTCGGGGTTCGTAGCAAAATTCCGAATACGACGGATTCTGTGATAGACCCGAATGTCAAACTCTGTACATTGGGGACGTTTATCAATCTACTTTAGTTTGTCTGACAGCTGGCTGACTTGATGTGCGTTCATTTTGATCCGCATAGATCGATCACATGAACAGTTCTTTCAGTTGGAGTTTATGGAGGTGTAGCCGACGAATCTAGTCAAGAGTTTACAGAGTCATTACTAAGCGAACTATACGCAGCTGACGTAGGAAAAGCCACCTTACCGATCAATATAGTTTTTGCGTTCAGGGTACATGTAGTCCAGATCAATGTATTCAGCTTAAGATAACTAGATTTCTGAGTATGCAAAATGTATTTTATTTATGGAGTTCAACGTTTTGGTTGTCATCTACCGGCCAATTAATCACGGGCAGCGTTTTATCGTTTGTCAGTTAGTTTTTTGACAGAGTACGACATCGTTTTATCGTTTGTCAGTTAGTTTTTTGACAGATTACGACATTGGGAACGTTCAAGTATCTAGTTTAGTAAGTCTGGCAGCTCTCTGACTAGATGTATCTTGGTTTTGATTGGCTAAAATCGGTCATATGAGCATCTGTTTCAGTTGACGTTCATGGAGGGGTGTAGCCGACGATCTAATCAGAATTCGTGACTGAGTACTAAGTTGACAGTTCGCTGACTTCGAAAATGTGAAGTTCCCGACCAATCTAGTTTTTGCGTTCAGGTTACCTACATCTTATCCAGACCAATCTAGTCGACTTACGATAACTAGATTCTTGAATGTGCCCATTCCCTTTAAAGTTGAGTTAGAAAAAAGAAAATCGTATACGAAATTCCTACTATGTACAACCAAACGCAAACAAACACAAAAAATCAATTGTTACACCCGTCAACTCTCCTTCCCAAAGGGAAAATTAAAACACTTTCACAAATAAATAACGCCTGGCAATCTATATGCGGCTCAAGCTCAGAATCTACAAGTTTCCTTCGAGCACACAAATCGTGGGCGGTGTTTAGGCGGCAACGAAATAAAATGGCACGTGTCGAAGTTCCGATTACATATATACCTACTTGAATGTTTCCAGTGAAAGAAGAAGAAAAACAACAAAAAAAAAGCTTTAGCTCATTTTATTTGTTATTTTCTCTTTCGCAACAACCGCTTCCTTTGTGGCACTCTCAAGGATAAAGCTTTGCGACTACGAATGAATATGAAGACGAACCGACAACCAAACCGCTCAGGCCCACCCACCCGCATCAACCCAGCTATACCCGATGAGTTCCTCTTTCGGTGTGTTCGTGTGTTTTGCCAGAGGATTATGTACCCACCGGGGTGGGTAGAATTGAAACTTCATTAGAAACCTGGCACAGAAGACATAGAAGACGTTTAGCTATAGCGGTGCTGGAGACTATACCGGTAAAAACTGCATACAAGGATCATGTCGTGTGTTCGGAGAAATGGTAATTACTTAACCACGAATCTATCGCTGCGAACGAAGACCAACCTAGCGAGTCCTTGAAATGTACTTTGTGTGCGTGCGAGCTCGCTTTACACAGACACAGTTCAGTATTAAATACACAAAGTGCCTTTCCTTCCCATATGTATCCTTTGCCAGCACTTGCCAGTGGTGCTTTCTTACTACTGCGTAGTAAATAATGTATTTGCTCTTGGACAAGAAGAACAAAGAGTAGAAACGAAGAAAGACGGAAGGAAGGAAAACTGAATGTTTGGTGCTGGCCAGGCCAGTGTGAGACATTCCAAAAATAGCCCGAAATCAATAAAGCAACATTTTCTCAGTCCGCTCCGGTTTCGGTCCCGTGAAATGGATATGGAATGGATGTACAGTGGAGGCATCACAACACTAGGCGGTGGTAATTTGTCTTGGGGAATTATTCTATTGTCTCAGATGAATCAAAATCAAATCTCTTTACGATGTCGGATAGGACTTTTAGTGTTATTAGGTGCAGGTATCCTTTGCTGCTTTTGTCGGGCCGCTCATGTTATTCACTTTGAGTTAATTTTACGAAGCGTACGCGACTGATTTTTTTATGAAGCTACGATAGACGGTGTTAATCACGGAGATGGAAATTGTTCCGGGATACCGAATTTTATGTATTTTTTGAGGCCTTGTCTCCTATATCTCCTTCTGATCTGCTCCGATACAAAAGTTAATGTCACATGTCTGTCCATCTGGTTGTCTTTTACCAGTTTCCGGAACCTTTTTCAGATTCACTATCGAATGTGATGGGTATTCCGAGTGTTCCTAGTTCTATACGAAGGTTTTTTTGGATTTATGGGCGTGGCATCTTGCTAAAAAAAAAACTCAAGCAACTGTCTCCGTCGGGAAGAACTTTTAAAATATGAGAATAAACCAAATTCCCTCCAAGAAAAGTCTGCCTTCTGACTGGACCGATCTGTCAAGCGTGCGCGCCGTTTTACAAACGCAAAACAGACTTAGCGTTAAAGCTTAACAAACTCCCACATAATTTTGACTGCAAATTTGAACAATTAACAACTCAACTATCAGGCATTGTTAGCTGGCTTGGCCACACCCAAAAAAAAAACAAACATCTCCGTCTATTCCTGGCCATGTATAAACCCGATTATTACGAAAGCTCTGCTCGAATGATTAGCTTCTAAGGAATTTGATTACTGTAACTTAACGAGCTGACCGACTATAGCGTGATTGCTTTTTAATCCTCTTCAGTATGATACGCCCACTACATCAACATTAAACTACTCACCTAAATACGTTTACTCGTAGGTATATAAGTTAAAAAAAAAAAGAAGATCATAGGCAGATCTAAGTAAATGTCAAAAAGATTAAAGAAAAAGAATAATAACTTAGACACACGATTCTCGTCCACAAGTCATAAACTATTGAGGATCCATTCGAGATGCTTTGTTCTGTCTACCTTCCCCCATGTGCCATGTAGCATGATGAATAAATTAATTTATTTGAAAACAAGAAAAGACAAAAAGCAGCCACACACACTTTGCAAATAGAAGAAGTATAAATAGACAGCGGATATTTCGCCTAAGGAGAAATTATCACGAAAATAAATACGAAACAAATCCATCGGAATTTATATGCTTCTTTTGAAAGGAGAAAATAACAATTAATTTTATTTTAAATTTGAAATAAAATCAAAAAAGAATATCAAACAAGTTGTTTATAAATAAAGTTGCGACCACTCAATTCACAAAGAAAAAAAAAAAAAACTAGCTCTGAGAATGAATTAAGAAATTCTTGCATCATAATCGTTTGAACTTGTCAGCTATACGGTTATGTCCTTCAGAACTTGGCGAAGGAGAAAGAGTTTTAGAATAACACACTGAAAAGGAGGGTGTGTGCTGTATCCGACAGTGTTGTCAGTTTGGGTCATCATGCCAGGAATAAGCTGAGTTCATAAAAGTAAAAATGCGGCAGCACTGACATGTAAAAAAACTGCATTATCTTTGCATGACGGCAGTTGTCATCAGAGGCAATACTGAGACCCCCATTTCGCAATCCTCTTGCCGCTGACCACCATCAAAGTTTGTTTCAAATTCGCCATTTTGTTTTCCTATCGGTGTTATGTCACTTTAGAATCCGTGTGACATGCAAAAACATACAAACATTTTTAAAATCAATGCTACCAACCGCTGCAAACCGTGGGGCAGGGCTGCCGTTTCAAATTTTTAATACTTCTTTGGGAAAGTACGTTTCTAAATTGGGATTGTTTCGATGTTGGAAAATCTCTTCTTTTTTTTAAATTTTGCTTCTATTTCTTTCAGATAGTTTTGGCTGAACACTTTCAAAATTGGATCCATTTAAGTGATTATAAGAATCTGTCCTAAAATTATACTTCTAATTGACATTATTAAAAAGTTTTTGTAAATAACACAACCAAACTCTGTCACTGAAAGGAGAAAGAGAAATTAAAAATTTCTGTCATTTTAAGCTGGATTACGTAGATTGTAAGGGAAAGTACAAAATTTCGATCTCGAGATGTTAATCAATTCTGATCTTCGTCGAAAGAGGAACTCAAAAAAGTAGCAAAATTCTGTCAGTCTTTTTTTTTTTATTGCCTACTGCATTTATATGAACTCATTTTTGGAAATGCAAAACTACTGCAAACTTGCAGCAGTATTTCTGTTCATAATTGCATTGAATAATGTAAATGAAAAATTTCAGGTCTAAAATTAAAATTTTAAATATTTAGACCGAAAAGGTCTGTAAAAAAAGTGTAAACTTTAAGGTAATAAAGTTGAAATTTTTGTAAATGTTTTAGCCAGTCTTCTGACAGCTATTCGTTTTGCCTTACCCTTTGTGTGTCGTATTTTATTAATAAACAAAACATCCACAGTTCCTAAAAAAATACTGCTTTAAAAGTAGATGTGTGTAGTTTTAAAAACTACAAAAATACTTGTAGTAGGTATATATAATTAAACAATTTAAACGGCCTCCGAAAACTGAGCTTCGCTTTCACATCTCAAGTCTAAAAGTCACTAAAATTTAAACTATCTGGCAGAATCTACGAACATACCCCAAGTTTCGTGATAAAGAGCAATATCTGATTTTTTTTTTATTTTTGACATTTCAAACCATAATTCAGTGCTGCCATTTGTCACTTTATTTGTCTCACCTCTAACAAATATCGTACGAAGTTGGTCCTGATAATTTTCTATGTTCAAATAGAACAATTGAACTGAAGTTTGCATACAACTTACAACATTATGCAAAAAACTGCGCATATGAACGATTTAAGCCAATCAAAACTGAGATACATTGAGTCAGCCAGATGTCAGACTTACCAAACTATATTCTTGAACGTCCCCTTTGTTAAAACCAGCAAATAAATTTACTTCATCCAGGGGTTTGTTCCGCCTGCTAAAAGTGGCAACAGATTTGATAATTTGTCGGATTGATCACTTTTAGATTAAGGACGACGTTCGGATAGTTTAGCAAGCCTGACAGCTGACTGACAACTGACTTTATGTTCCCCAGTTTTTATTGGCGTGAATAGTTTTTCACGTGAATAGTTATTCTAGTTGACGTTTATGGAAGGGTAGCCGACAAATCTAGTCAATAAAACTGTGCATGCATACTCAGTTGACATTTCGAAGTGTCAAAATTCAAAATAAACCGCGAGAATACAAAACCAGTTCAATTTGACTAGTCAACGCTTTCGGATAGCTAATCCAGACAAATCTAGTTGACGGTTTATATGAACTAGGTAACCGAACGTCCTCAATTTCACTTTCTCGAGAACTGGATTTTCAAATTCATCTGACAGCAAAAGACTACAACCGATTCTATGCGTTATGTATTTCTAATTCGGTAAACCTTGAGATAAAAGCCGTTCCTCCTGATCTTGTTAACGTTTTATCGAAATCAACTGATGTGGAGTTTACTTTCGTATCGACTTTCCGCAGTTCTTAAAATAACTTCTCACCTGATAAAAACTTGGCGTCATAGATTAAGTCACATACTTTTTCCACCAACAGCTGAACTCTCTGCGTGTATATAGTATACCAATGCTAAGTCAACGAATTCTTTACCGGTCCTACTTTATATGTGGATAACGTAGAGACTCAATATTAAACAACCGATTGCTCTAAAGTTCAGTGTCAAGTGACTTTATTTTCAGTACATATTTTACATTTTATAGAGTGCGACTGTGTTTTCAATGTTTTACATTTTATATAGTGCCGATACTACAGATAAGACTCGCATCGTTGCTTTAAATTTCCAATAGCATACATATGCAGTAGCTAGGTCATAGAATATCAATATACAGATGCAAATGTTTATCATAAAGCTGTCCAAAAGGTATTTTAAGATTATTGCTTGGAATGCGTTTCATTGGTTGTGATTAGGATCTTATGACGTTTTATTTTTAAATCGAAAAATCACGCGAACCTGCATATTGACAGTGAATGTTTGCGAGTCTTTTGAATTAATTATTTTATAAGCACATTCGTGATGCTTACAAAAAGTGTATAAATAAAAGAGTAGCTTATGCACAAACCTCAAGGTAAACGAAGAAGGTCGTTGTTATGCATATTTCTGCGTCCTGAAGACTTACTGCAGATTTTCTAATGGATATCGTGAACTTGACTAGGCAGGGAGTTAAAGTCTCACAGTCACGTGAAGGTCGTGTGTCAACTCGCTAGACTGGGGCAATAAATTACACTCGGCTGACTTTCTGACACTATCGTTGTTAATAACAAAAACAAATCATGGTTTGGGGGTCACTTATGGTTACGGTGACCATATTTTTAAGAGCCAAACCCGGGACAGAAAAAGTGAAAATGTATAACAGCACACAAATTTCCAAAAAATAACAAAAAACTGTATGTAATTTGGGATGTATGTCCCGTATTTCTTAAAAAAAACGGGACGGGCTATTGAAATACGGGACTGTCCCGGGAAATACGGGACGTATGGTCACCGTACTTATGGTTATACTTTTCTTGTTCACCGGTCTTTGGGTTATAGCTATAGTAAAAAATTGCTTTGACATTGAAAATTTGTTCAATGACGGTTGGTTTTTATATAAAACTAATAATCGACGTTTCAAAAAAGACGAAACTTTCCTCTTTGCGGGTATAGATTTTTATAGTTTTTTTTAGTTAGTTTTTTTTAGAGGTTAGATACGTTTCCAATGCGCACTGCCTATTTTAATCTGCACCACGTAGGGAATTGTCGTGCCAAAACTTTTTTCTGTAACTTTATATACACCTCCAGTTCACATCAGTAACCGTCAATTAAATCAACTTCATTCAGCAGTTTGTTCCTCCTGCTAAACGTTTCCCGCATCTAACCTGCTTCCTAATTCCTTTAGAATGTTAAAAGGCATAAAGCATGATAAACATGAGAGTTTCCTGAAAATTCCTTGAAAGCCAATGACGCATAGACTTTGGTCATTTTTGAGTATTTTAATTTGCTTATCAGAAGCGGGGGTGCAATGACTTGTGAATATGATACGTTCGTTTACTCACAACTCCGTGCCATCACAGTGCGGTGTTTTAGTTCAAAGAAATGCGACCACTTGCATGGAAGTCGCAGTTGCAAAAAATGCTGTTTACTTTTGTATTCTTTTTGCTTGATACCGCCATCCACTTTCAGAGTATGTGAAATTTCTAGGAAAAACATGTAATCGCCAGCAAGATGCTGGTACTTTTTAATTGGTAGGTAGGTGGTAGCTGCTGACAAGCACCAGTCAATATTTAAAATAAGTCACATGACACGGAGATGAAGGTTGTTGTTGGTAGTAAATTATAGTTCAGAAGTGCCATTAGAAGAATGGGTCTATGTATCAATGACTAGATGACAGATTATGACAGATAATAATTAAAAAAAAAAACTTGAATAAAGTCATAGGTACAATTGAAGCAACTCATTTCAAAATCAAATTCGAGCGCCACAACTTGAAATGTTGGTGGGTTATCGTGAATTCATGGAAAAAGTGTAGTTAATTCACTTCCATTGGTAGCAGATGAGGTAAGAAACACTATAGACACATTTCCGGCATTGTAAATGGGTATCTTGCCAAAACGGAAGCATCTAAGATTTCAATCAAACCTGTTAAGTGCTGCGCAGCGCTGCAGTTAATCGCTTCACTAATTCGGCAGTGGAAAACAAATTTTAAATAATACAAAAATGAGTATATAATAAAAAAAAAAACACGATAAGTCGACTTATGTGTCAAAATTGAGTTAATGTTACGATCCGATGCACCGTATCCTGTTCTATAATATGTCATATTTGTTTCATTTAAATATCTCTTATACGGTTGCTGTGTTATGGATCACGAAAAAACGCATGAGTCGTATTCCCTAAAGCACTTAACTTGAGTTTTTCAAAAATGCTAACAGGGACTAAGTAGAAAACTTTCAAGAACAGAAAATACCGGTTCCAGACGGACCACCTGTCCACGAAAATCGCTTCAACCATGAGCTACTGAACACGAACCGATGGATCAAGAAAACATCTTCCATGACAGATCCATGTCGACATAAAAAAAAACAAAAAAAAAAAAAGTAACTGTATTCGTCCTCAACCAAATTAGTGTAAACTGCAGGTTGCTATAGGAGGTGCATCCCTGATTTGTCAAATTAACACCGCAAGAACGTTTAAAGTGTGAAAATGATAAATGTTTGTTTCGTTAAAAAGCTGACATTCAATTGCAAGCTAATCCACCATTTGTTAAATCCGTTTCTGGCTACTTTAAAGAAATAAAAATCATAAATCAGCACAACAGGTGCATAAAGCAACCTAGGCCCAGGGCTCAGCTTCTCAAATCCATTCCTCTGTGTGGAAAAGTTAGGCAACGCCTTCCATTACAGCCAAACAGTGGCAACCCCAGTTTTCCAGTTATCCTCTGATAAACAAGAGACAGCTTTTACAAATGGAGAAAGAGAGCTTCCAACAACCTATATACAAATTTGTACAACTCTCACGCCCGTTCCATTCTACGTACAATGTCCTTGAAGTTCAACACGCACATAGATATACCTCACGTACAATGTACAAAAGAACAGACCGAGCCTATCCCCACCCCAATCTCACAATTTGTTATGGGGGGGATGAAATGCAACATCCCCTTTAAGAGCTTTCTAATTGTCCTGCTCTCTTTGAAAGTGGGCGCCGTGCCGGATTACCACGGCCGAGGCAACCGTCTTTGTATTGAGAAAGGTTATTTTTAGAAACTTCCATGGAAACATTCGCTCTTCAGATCGGCGGTAATGGTTGTGAGGTTAAGTGCGCGCTCGTGCCTCGTGCCTCGTGCTCCTTCTTAAGAATTTCTTGCTATACACATTAGTCCCGCATGAACATGAAGTAACCTAATTTAAATATTGACCCGAGGGAAGACGCAATGAGAAGAAAGCCGTCGCGAAGAATTATCCTTTTAAATTTGTTTGTTTACCGCGTGAAATCATGCATATACAAACAGGACTATTATTCGCAGCACAAACCCCTCTTTAAGAGTCGCACGGCTTTTGGGTGGTATGGAAAATATCCTTGAGTTATGGCGACCGACGACTTGCATGTGTAAGTGGGACTTTTTTGGGATTTCATTTTTTCTTTTTGTTGAACTTTTATACCCAAACTAAGGTTGATGTTGGCATTGAGCCAATCTCTTCTGTATGGATGTACATTTAAAGAGAGGGGGAAGTTATTTTTAGAAACTTCCATGGAAATAAACTTTAAATGAGGTGGGTGGGGTGGGTCTTTATACAGTTTGTAACAATTACATATACAGACTTTGTGATGAGGGAATTAAAAACTTTCAATTGAGTGGGCTGCATATTCAGACTAAACAAGAATAACAATGAACCGTTTCAAAGGTGAAGAGGTCGAGTTCATTTATCGACCAAAAGTTGGCCCAATTGATAGTTGGTGGTTACCATTGTTTGTGTTCAATGGGCGGGCGGATCTAGTTTGACTTTTTCCTTATCCTTAAGCTGGATCACCACTCTAATGATGGAAGCACTTAGATCGTAAATAAGTGATTAAGTGAGTGATAGCAGAACACGCACGTTAAAATATTCATGTGGGTTTTGTGCTAATTTTAGAAGGGAAAATTAGTTGTGATGACATGTGACAAGATGTTGGCTTGGCTATCACATTCTGTTCAGAAATTCAAAGTTTTCAAAGTAAATCTATATCGAGTGCACAACATTTCGTTTTAAAAATAAAAACGTACACAAACGAGTGGTTGTGAGAATCGTAAACTACATTTTGTTTCGTTATTAGTTGCAGGATATTCTTGTATTCTATCACTAAATGTATTTTATATACTTATATTGGCTTTCCGTCGATCTGTCATGTAAATGATAAATTTATCAGCACAAGAAGAACGTTTTTGAACTTGTTGACGCCAATAAAGGAATCACTCGTTACTCGTTGTTTTGTTAAATTTCTTCGTTTTTGTTTGTCGTTTCTGGTTAAAATCTAGACCTGGCGCGATTCTCATCGATTGAAACTTAGTAGGTACGCGAATAGAAATTTGTTGTGTTCGCAGTCTACAATTTTAAGGCCCGTTTGCTGATACTACTCATAGCGATTTAAGTTCTACTTAAATACCTTATGGGCTACTTTTTCCATGTCATAAACTGTCACATACGATTTTAAGTGGAACTTAAATCGCTATGAGTAGTATCAGCAAACGGGTCTAAATGTGTCGGTTAGAGTGGGTTTTTGACTTTTCTTGACAGTTGTTAAAAATCCACTTAGGTACTTTTAATACGTTAAGCTTTGATCGGTTGTCATATTGCGGCACACTATTTCAATGTAGGTAATAACACTTTTCGCTTAAGCTGGCTTACGCCCATGGAATCCCATGTTGTTTCCCCCTTAAGACTTTTTTTTGTGTGTGGTTTTAAAAGGTGTAGATATCACTTCCCTGACTATGCAAACGAAAAAACAATATTATGAGCTCCATCTTTGTACTTATTTTACCCAAATCCGTCAAATAAAAGATGTCCTGTCATCAGATGGTGAGTTCTACACTCGTCCTTTTCTCTTGTCATTGATCTTAGCCAAGTTGGTACAACTTTAGGGAGCGTGTGTGACGTGGTTTTGTTTTTATGAAAATACACAATTCAATAGTTAATTTTTTTTTCTAATTGAGGTTTCGGGAAAATACTATCGCATATTTTGGTTTCGAGAACCCAATTAAGATTCCAAATAAAGCTGTATTGACCATCATCGCAAGCTTGATAACCATTGTTCTCCGTCACTCTATCGGCAAGTTAGATTTTCAAAATATTTTAGCATCGCCAGCAATCCAAGTCCAAGTAGATATATCTTGCAGCGTAGTAGCGCCCAATCTAAAAATATACATTCGATTTGATTGGTTAAAGTGAAATTTCAAAACTAAACGCTCTGCCATTTAAAGAGTCACGCGATGCCTCTGTCTATAGCGGTATGGCTCCACTTTCTGTGTAATAATTGATTGAATTCAATTCAAAAACTCGTACCGGTATTTATAGAATTAATTTTGAACTCACAAGGTCTTGAAAGGTTCCCGTCAAGTCTATCCGATGATTGATTATAGAAAGCCAATGGAAAGAAGAATCGACTCTATTTTTGTAGGAGCTTTTACGATTTCACTTCTTTTTTTTCTTTTTCTTTTTTTCTCTTCTGGAGAATTATCGCTAAAACAAACGTTTTCAAGGGCGTATGTTTTTGTGTGTGACGTGTGAAGTGGTGACGGACGATATAGTAATAATTGGTAGTCGCTGTGTGAAAGTGGTTAATAATTTACTCACTGACATTGATTACATTGTTGTGCGATGTCAATACAATCCATATGCGTGTTTGCGACGCATTAAGTCTGGATGCGGATGCGGTACCTAAGGGAATAGACCGGTTTCCAATAGCTTCGACGGCATAGAAAGCAGATAATGGCTGGAGAGAGAAATGTAAAATAACAGGAATAAAGATGGCGCCCACTGACCTGAAAAGCATCACGTTTGTGTGCCCGTTTTTATTTTTTAATTCCCAGCTGCCATATTATGTGCTATTTTTGGGACTTTAGATCTGTTTCCTATTTCCAGAAAAAGCAAACTTTTAATCCATCGAAAGGAGTTAAAAATAGAACCGCCCGCCGCCAGTTGTTTCAAAGTGGGATTGGTGCTGTATGGTCTGTAAGGTGTGCCCGATATAATAACCGAAAGCAGACAGTCTGTTTACAAAGTAAACGTACTCAGTTGGAATTGTTTACTTAACGGTTCACACTGCTCCCCATAGAAGAGGTGACATTTTGAATAAGTCGATTCTTGTCTTAACCTTTTAAATGTGAAGTAAAGTCCCTCAAAGAGGGAAACTTACAAAGCAGTTTAAGAGAATTTGGTATTTAAAAGTAGTAAAAATAAATAGGAATAAATGAACTGAAACACATAAAAATAATGACAGATAAAACCAATTCCATTACTGTTAAAGGTATTTTTCAAATGACACGCAATCTGGAAGTCTTCTTTTCGACTTTTTTGGTGCAGCTTGGACGTTGGACATTGTAATCTTATTCTAAGAATGAATTTGCAACCCAAATGAGAATAAATCATCTTTCAGTCATCATCAAATTCTTTGTCGCTGGAAAAGAGTGCTGCCAATTCTGAAGAAACACTGTTTATAGTTTTTTTCTTTTTCTTTTAAATTTTAGTCAAAGGAATTTACAATTTTATAAGTTTTCTCAAGCCTTTTATGCTATCGGACTAGGTTGTTGTGGGACCTTCTCGGCGTGGAGCTTTCTTTTACGGAACTGGATTTCGTTCAGCACTGAAGGAATGAACTAAATTCTGTAGCGATTTTTCTTGCCATTGCATTAATTCAAGATGAACCGCCTATCAACTGGAATGCACACAAATCGGTTTACTAAACATGTAAATCAGAATATCCCATTGAGTTCCGCCAGATTTCAGTTGGCAAGTATGGATAGCAATACTTTTGCTGGCAGAATCGCCACTTTTGAAATATGGACATATCTCGAAAACGGTCCATACGATTGTAACAACAATTCATTTCTAAGGTAATAGGTATTGTCGTTTCTAGAGTAAAATTGATCTATTCTCAAATTGATTGCGTCCTTAATTTTCAATTCGAATCACCGAAAATGCAAATTTTAAAAACTGCTCGGTGTATTTCCTTGGCTGGGACAAATGTACCTCTATATAGCAATGCTCATCCAATTCTCACCATAATTATCTAAATATGTCTTAAAGTCGTATTAATCATAAAAAAATGTTTTACCTTACCTCTGCCTTTTATTTAAGGATTTGTTTGTGACCGACAAATACCAAAAAAAAAAAAAAAAACATCGTAAACGAAAAATTTTCTTTGCTCATTTACATAACTTAAAAGTGTTGTTGCGGTCTAATAAAACAAAATAAATATTTTCAAAATAATTTAATATATGGTAGCAACATGACTCACATTTTACAGGTGTTATCTATTCTTTAAATTAATACAGTCTACAAATAGACATCTTTCCATAAAATTTCTAAAAACTTTTAAAAAATGAATCGTTTAAAATTGACGGCAAATATATCGTTTGTCAGTTTTCACTTAACGAACATCACCCGCGATTGCTTTGTTTCTTGTGATTGATTGGTTGTGGTTTGTTGTGTACGTACAAGATGTCAAGAAGTGAAAAAATAGGAAAGACTGCCAACATTCCAACGATATAACCTGCTTTCTGAACAGCTGCTGGGTACCGTTTATTTGCACATTTTCTTACTTTGCCTTGCTATGCTGAGATCAAAGCTAAAAAAATAAACGCAACTAATATACAATTGTTCTCAAAAAAAACTTTTCTGAAACTGACAAATTTTTCCTTAAATTGTTTATTATATTCCGTGGATTTAACAAAAGAATTAACTTCCAAGTGGCATTTAGTTTATTGTGCTCCAAGAATTTTCTATAAAAAATTGTGCTGTTGGCTTCTGTAATTAATAAATGGTTTCAATTGATTAATAAATTGATCAATTTTATATCTTATTAAGGGTTGATTTTTTAAGAGGTTTAGAACTTTTTTTAAAAAAAAAACACAAAAAATTCGAAAAAATGAATGAAATATTTATTTGAATCGATAGTTTGAACCTTGCAATTTAATGTTTAAAGATAATTTCATGCAAATGTTGACCGCGGCTGCGTCTCAGGTAGTCCATCCGCTGAGTCCAATTTTGGCATACTCTTTCACACATATCGGCCGGTATCTCACGAATGAATGCATGGATGTTGGCTTCCAGTGCGTCAATCGAACATATTAGCCTTAACATACCCCCACAAAAAATAATCTAATGGTGTCAAATCGCACGATCTAGGCGGCCAATTGACCGGCCCGATATGTGAAATTAACTGTTCACCAAACTCGCCTCGCAATTGCGCCATTGTTTCGCGTGCTGTGTGGCATGTGGCACCGTCTTGTTGAAACCACATATCATGCAAGTCAAGAACTTCCATTTCGGGCAAAAAAAAGTTTGTTATCATCGCTCGGTAGCGTTCACCATTGACAGTAACGCTGCGATTCGCATCATCTTTGAAGAAATATGGCCCAATAATGCCGCCGGCCCATAAACCGCACCAAACAGTGGCTTTTTCGGGATGCATTGGTAGCTGTTGCAATGCTTCTGGCTGATCTTCACTCCAAATGCGACAATTTTGCTTATTTACGTACCCATTCAACAAAAAATGAGCCTCATCGCTGAACACAATTTTTCGATAAAAAAGCGGATCCTCGGCCAGCTTTCCAAGAGCCCATTCACCAAAAATTCGGCGTTGTGGTAGGTCGGCTGGCTTTAGTTCTTGCACAAGCTGTATCTTAAAAGGCTTTACGCACAAATCCTTCCGCAAAATTTTCCACGTAGTGCTGTAACAAAGGCCTAACTGCTGGGAACGGCGCCGAATCGACATTTCGCGGTCTTCTGTCACACTAGCTGATACGGCCGCAATATTTTCTTCACTACGCACAGTACGTAAACGTGTTGGTGGTTTAATGTCCAACAAAGTAAATTTGGTGCGAAATTTGGTCACAATCTTCCGAATAGACTGCTC
This sequence comes from Cheilosia urbana, assembly GCA_946477585.1. NCBI lineage: Eukaryota > Metazoa > Arthropoda > Insecta > Diptera > Syrphidae > Cheilosia > Cheilosia urbana. The sequence continues at coordinate 6,158,654 of OX297854.1, read as the reverse complement.
AGAAGGTCGAGAATGCCGATCATAAAATGGAAGCAGCGCGCGATGAACATTTCGAACCGAGCACGAATTTTGATAGTAAAATTCAATAATTTGCAAGCGTTGTTCATTTGTAAGACGATCCATGGTTAAATTGCAAACCAAACTGAAGCTGTTTGACAGTGACACAAGGTACTAAACACACGTCAGCTGTCAAAACCAGTGTTGCCAAAACCAAACCAGCTAAAAAATCACCCGTTATTAACCTCGAATTTTCCTGCTTGTAGATAGTAGCCTACTATCATGATTTTCCCTTCGGCGGCGCTTACTTTTGTTTTTTATTCTCTTTATTTTTCTGATAGCTACACAAAGGACTTAACTTTAGTAAACTACTGATTGGGGAAGCGAGGAGTAACAACGATTCTCGCTTGTTTGGGAGCTACCCTGACAATTTCTGTTGTGAAATTAATCTCGAATTGTCAACTTGATAAGGCTACTCTTCGTATTGTATTTTTCGGTTACAATAGGGGCAAGGTATACATAAAGTGCAAGAGTGTAGCGAAATTTAAGTCAGTATATTCTGTTGTTGTAGTGCGAAAAAGTTGCACTTTCACAATGATACAAGACCAGTTGCATCGGATCGTAAATACTCCTATTATTATTTGATATATACGGCCATATCAGATGAATAATAAAATGCTTCTCAGATTTTTACATAAATATCTACCTAAAAAAATATGAAAGCAACTAATCAAACTTTTGATCAACGAGAAAGTTTCGTTCTACCCAGTCGCGCACTTTACTTGTGTTTTGAATGGTTTTGAATATTTTAATAAGGGGAAGAAGAAGCTGAATACATAAGATTATCCTCTCCCCACCTCCATCCCAAGATGAAATTACTGCGCTGGTGGTTGGTAGCTGTATCATCAATCATATCATCCCATAACGCAGTGAAGCAAGTGAATGGGCTTAAGCATGGCTGCACCCCTATGCTACGAACACTCTCAGTATAGTTGTATGATAGTTCTTCTGTATGACTTGGATTCTCCGCCAAACTTATGGGTTGATGTGTAATACATTCTGGAGTAGATCTAGAGGATAAATTGAAAGTATATCATTAATGAATGGAAACGAAATGTAGGAACTTGTAGTACCTTCTTCTCATAAAAGGATCTGAACGTGATAGTAACCGCCTTGAACTCATAATGCCTGGTTTCTTCGAAGGAATTGCTGATTTCGCAAGGTTTAGGCTTGGAAATGCTCCTTTCACAAGTTTGGTTTTAAAGGGTGGTTAAGTTTTCAGGGCCGATGTTGATTTTGAATAAAACACAAATTATTTAGGAAATTATTTTTATTATGATAACTAGTTGACCCGGCGAACTTCGTTTCGCCCAAATTCGTTAATGTAATGAAAATGATAATTCCGAACATGCCAATGCACATGCTACTCAAATTTGTTCGTGTCAGTCAAGGACAACCTTCCGCTTTTTTACTGAAGTCCTTTACGGTACACGATGTATAAAGCGAAATATTTTTAATAATTTTTGTTGTATTGGAAGTGAAACTTTCGGTTTTCATATCCGAAATCTATTTTTTTCTCTATACAAAGTTCTATCACCAATCCCATCCCCTAAAACTTTTATTTTCACGACAAAAAGTAGCATATGTCCTTCCTTGGGTCAATACGAATCCACCAAGCACGATTTACTCCCGAATTATGAGTAAACATATGGACGTCAGTCTCTTTTACATATAACTGTACCCACCCGGTTTTGCCCGTGCCTTTCGTATTAAATCCCGCCCAGGTTTCGCAAAGTTCCAAATGTCCAATAATAATTTCAATTATACAACTTTGATATAGCGTTTGAATTTTCTGTTTTTTTTTTTTTTTTGAATGGGAGGTGCTACAACCCGTTTTCCTATCCCGTTTATCTTTTACAAATTGCCACCAAAACAATTGGGTCCAAAACTATCCTTTTTTTTATCACTGGAACCAACCATACTAAAACAGTGTGCTATCTATTCAACTGTAACGAACCATGCAGAGCAACAAAATTTCATTGAAATCGTTTAAGTGGTTTAGGACATTGACAACAGCGCCATCCTTTCTAAAATAGTCCTATCTTTCAAACTGTAACCAACCATACACAACACACCCACAAAATTTCATTATTAGCTTTTGAGTGGTCTAGGCTAGGGGATCGACAACAGCGCCACACCCAAAATTTACTGAAATTCATGCGTTTTTCACGCACGCACAACACACACATACGTTTTCCGAATTCAACCAAACTTCAAAGAAACCATATACCTAGCTATAGACTAGGTGTCCAAGTCATCTCAATCACCCCTACATTTCAACTTACTCACTCATACTAATGCAAGGATCCTGAAAATAATGGATTCAAACACCATCAAACAAATATCAAAGTAGGTATCTACTCCTTTTCAAAATGTTACTCAATGTAACATAGTAAACAAAATTTAATAGAACAAACTTATGAGGTAGGTACCTATATTTAAAAAAAAAAAAATTCAAAATTATTCGCAACAACAATTTGCTCGGAAAATAATTGAAATTATTGACAACAACTTCACACAAATCATACATAGACCAATAGCAAATATGTGTGAAAGTTTGGTTCAAATCGGTAAATACGTTAAGGCGCGAATCGGCGACAAACGAACACAATTTTAAGGCTTTCTTTTTATAAATATAGATAGATATTGCGGTATTGGAATGTATGGAACAAAATATCGACCAAATGGCCGCCGCGACCTCGGCGGCACACCTCCATCCGATGGTCCAAATTTTCGATGACGCTGAAGCATAATTGAAGTTCTATGCCGTTAATGTGCCGAATTATCTCATCCTTTAGCTCTTGAATTGTTGCTGGCTTATCGACGTACACCTTTTCTTTCAAATAACCCCCAAGAAAGAAGTCCAACAGGGTCAAATCACATGATCTTGGCGGCCAATTGACATCACCACCACGTGAGATAACACGGCCATTGAATTTGTCGCGCAAAAGAGCCATTGTTTCGTTAGCTGTGTGGCAAGTGGCATCGTCCTGTTGAAACCACATATCGTCCACATCCATATCTTCCAATTCGGGTCATAAAAAGTTCGTTATCATCTCAGTTATAGCGAACACCATTCACAGTAACTGCCTGATCGGCCTCATTTTGGAAAAAATACGGCCCGATGATGCCGCCAGCCCATAAACCGCACCAAACAGTCACTCTTTTGGGGTGCATTGGTTTTTCGACAATCACTCTTGGATTATCATTCGCCCAAATGCGGCAATTCTGCTTATTGACGAATCCACTGAGGTGAAAATGTGCATCATCACTGAAGATGATTTTCTTCGAAAATTGATCATTCACTGTTGAAATTTCTTGCCACCATTCTGACCATTGACGACGCTTGAAATGGTCAAGAGGCTTTAGGTCTTGAGCACCTTGTAAGCGCGTAAATGCAAGTCTTTATGCATAATGTTCATCAACGACGAGCGTGAGAGGTGCAATTTTTGGGCACGACGACGAGTTGAGGTGGACGGCTCTTCAGCCACACTATCGCGAACAGCAGGAATATTTTCTGCAGTACGAGCTGTACGAGCATGCACTGGTGTTTTCACATCTCCTACAGACGGTTTGCTCAAATTTTTGCACGATTTTTCCGATTGTACACACATTTGGACGATTAAATTGAACGAAAAAATCACGAAGTGCACGATATGCATTTTGATTTGAACGCCCATTGTCATAATTAGCCTGAATAACTTTAACGCGTTGCTCGATTGTGTATCTTTCCATGGTTTAAATTGAGTTAGTCTGAAATTGAGAAATGTAAAATGAAATGCAGAAAAAAAACTTGACGTTTAGGTGTGCTTCGCATTCAACATTCGGCCCTTAAAATTTAAAACCACCATTGAAAACCATCCCGTGTATTCGGTCGCAAAATTATTGTCTTTATCTTTAAAGTGAAGACTACAAATGGAAAAATATTTGGGAACTTTTTTCCCCATCCTAAGTACAGTACCCCATTTAATTAAAAGAACTTAAGAGCTCCTAACTTTTTTTGGAAGATGGTACAATGTAATTCCCTCTTTTCGGTACGAATTATTGTATTGAGGAACGCCACAATGCAGAGCTCCCACTTTTTTTCTGCATTTTCTACAAAAAAATAAATACTTACCCCCTTATTAATAAACGCTGTGTAAAAGTTATCAACTTGTTACTCAGCAGTTATGTCCAATTTTTGTATGCTATCTGACGTTTGCTAACTAACTCACTTGTGCACACTTTTTTTTTATTAATAAGGGGGTTAGTATTCACTTTTATAAAATTAGTTATTTTCTTTTATTAAAATGTCTTTCGAAATAATTACACAATTTCTCACAACAACTTCTTGTTTTTTCATAGAATTATATACCAGCTGTCAAAATCTATAGCAACCTCTCGATGCGCAAATTTGCCGCCAGGGGTTAGCATCCATTCGTCAATATGGATCATGAGGACTGATAATAAAAAACGGCTATTGTGACTGTAGGGCGCGTTCTAGGCCAATCTAAAGGACTATTCACATGATAGCAGATTGTGAACTGCGAACATGCGAATATTCGTAGTTTCTGACAATTCATTCACATGAAAACTTTTTCTGGTCGCAGATAGCCGCGTATCAGTTTCATTTTTAAAGGTTAAGTTCGAACGAATTTTTCATTCGTGCGTTTGTGGATTCCGACTGTTTTGTGTGGATTGTGAATAAAGTGTGGCAGAATTTTTAATTCGCGGGAAAATGGTTAATGCTGTTTAAATCAATTGAGAGTCATGTTTTTTTTTTGATTAGATGTTAATTTAATTAAATATAAATATATATATAAATATATATATAAATACAGTTAAATTGATTTGTTCGCAATTCGCTCTCATGTGAATAGTCCTTTATTCCTCTTCTGCCATTTACCACCACGGCCAGGCAACCTTCCGAGGCAATTCTATTTTTGCAATCACTTTCCTTTAAACATATAGGTATGCAACCGAGATATATACAACGTGCCGGATTCCTTCCTCCTTCCATTCGATTAAGCCTCTATTAGTATTCTCGACTAAATTTAGAACTCACTACTATACGGTGTGGTGTCACTTATTTAATGAAATATTTCACTGGAATCGGAAAAGTGTATTTTTATCCACATTATGTCATTGTGACGGTGCGCAAATTCAATGCCAGTGAGCGAACGGCATTTGCAAAAACAGTCCTCCGCAAATAGTAGGTCCTTCCAACACAATTCACCTTCCACCGCAGAAACATCTCGCAAATCGTTTATTTATACCAATAGTGTAATTTGAGTTCTATTTTGGGATCTCTCCATAGCCATAGTTCACAGTCACAGCACAGTATGTGCCGTGGTCGTGTGGCTTTAGGTATATGTGTGCGCTTTCCCTTATCCTTTCTATATATATATTTTTTTTTTTGCAAACAATGTTCGCTCTGGCTTGTTACGCTCTTGTGCGGTGGTGTTGTATATTGTACGCCGTATCCAGCGAATGTAGCTAAATTTATCTTTTTTGCCAACACAACTTTCTCTTCGTTGAGCGCTTGCTATTAGCAAAGGCAAAATTTATTTCGGTTGTAATATGCGGTTTTCATAAGAGATTTATATTCATGCCCACTACTTCGCGCGTTCGGATTCCAAAAATAACTTCGCGCTTTCTATAGGCTAACGACAGTTACCCGTAGAACATTTTTACGTTTAGAAATAAGGAGCGATGATAACGTAAGGGAGAAAGGAACGCCACTTCGAATGAGAATAACCATAGGAAAGTTATTTGTTAAGTAAGTCACATGTCACACAATCTAAATGACAATTGCAGTAGGGACAAAAAAATTGTTTAGAGTTGTTGCTTGCCACATTACTATGGGAGCGGCGGGAATATGAAACAGCTCTCTATAGCAATAAGTGACACATTGTATTAAGTGTCATTTCAGAGTGATGTATGCCAACGTTGAAAATTGTGTCAAACAGTTATTTAAAGCAATAAGCTGTCTCGGTGATGAAATTGTCATAGAAATAGGTTATTCCCTGTTTTCTTTATTTCTTAGTTTTTTGGCACATGCATTTAAAAGTCTGACCATGAAATATAGGGGCGAAATGTTAAATGATAAATGTCCCTTAAGTTCCACTTAAAATCGTATGTGACAGTTTATGACACAGAAAAAGTAGCCCATAAGGTATTTAAGTAGAACTTAAATCGCTATGAGTAGTATCAGCAAACGGGCTTAAATGTTTGCTGAAACTCAGTATTGGCTCTGCATATAATGCTGCATCGACCTTCGTCTCCTTTATCTTCCGTTTTCGGCTCAGTGATGCCATTCTCTCATTTTCGATGACTTGAAAGCATTTTTTTTTAAGAAAGAAACAATTGACAGATATGCTAATGTTCAAAAAACGTTGTTTTAGAAACATATTATTTTCAGGCACGGAATTTCTTACTCAAGAGAGATTTTTATTTCATACTAGTTTCGCATGTGGTCGAAAATCGACCCTACCTTTTAAAATGATCTAATATTAATAAACGTACCACAATTTTCGATAATTATGAAGTTTATTTTATAAGCGAAAAAGCGACATCTAGATATTGTAAGAATACGCCCCATTGAAAATAGTCTTACTCATGATTAATAGGCTGAGTTCATAAAAGTAAAAATGCGGCAGCACTGCAATTTTTGCGTTCATTAATGTAAAAAAAAAACGCATTATCTTGCATGAGGCCAAATAAGCATTGCGTTCATATGCGCCAAATGACAGTCAAACTGCGATCAACTCTGCATTGAATTTTATTTTGTTGCTGAGATAAATGAAAATTTAATAGATATATCCAAAATAAATGAAGGATTTTTTTTATTAAAAAGTTCAAATATATTATTAATGTTTTATAGGAATGAAAGTGAAAAAAAATGTACTGCATATATGAACTATTTTTCGGAAACGCAAAACTGCTGCAAACTTGCAAAATAGGCGAATCAAAACAAATAAAAAATGGCGGCGATGAGCAAAATGAATACCTATTGACTTATACGGAGGAAAATATAAAGTTTCTCTCAAGTTAGGTTCGTTTATTTACCCAATATTATGTTTTCTAATGTCGTTTTCCATTGGTCAAGAAAAAACACTTCAGAGCAGTTTTTTTCTGCTCTAGAAATCTGATTTTGTCAATTTTCATTGAATTCTAGAAAGCAGTCTTTTTTTCAAAATAAGAGCACATTTGCGAATCTTGATTTCTTATAGCTTTCACTAACACCAAAACATTTGACGTTTTTCAAGAGTCTGTGGCAAATAGAGATATATTCAAATTTAGCCGTTACAATGGCTGTTAAAATGAATGGAATTTTATAACCACAAATTGCAATTGAAAAACAGCTGACTTTTCAGTCACACACCAAAATAAATTCCAAAAAAAGAGAAATCTTATTTTATGTTCCATTGGGCACGAAAAAATTAAAATCTGATAATTCCTATGGAAAACGGCATTATATACTTTTTTTTTTCAGTTTCACTTTCAACAAACAGTACCTAGGTACCTACCTATTAAAACAAAAATTCAGTCAAACAGAATTCAGCTCTCTCGGCTGATAAAAAATGATTCACTCAGCACATTCAAACTCACAGCACGTTGCGGAATCGCGTGAACTGCAATTGGTCCCATGTGCCATGTCCCATCATGGGATGGGCAGTGAGCGTGGGTTTTGTTAAGCGTGTACACGAGTGAAAAACTCACTTGCGGAATTGGGCCCCAGGTCTTAAGTGAATGGGAACATAATTAAACAAGATGAATCGAATAAAATTAATTAAATCGGAAGAACTCTAGAAGTCAAAAAGCTGCAACACACTACCAGATTTCACAAGCTTACGTCGGTCTGACCCACAACGAGGTACAAAATAAAAAATAAAATATTAAATGCACGACTGGGTCGCACAAAACTTTCAAATGTGTTGTGAATCTAAGAGGAAAACCTGTAATGCCCCAAAAGCATTATTAGTTTATTAAACATGTTTTTTCACCCCTTTAGTGGGACAATTCCCTTAGACGGACAAACATTGTGTCGCACCGTCACTTTCCGCCTAAGAGCCGTAGGTATATGATACCTCTTTTTCCGTTTTATATCAACAGCGGTCCTCATGCGTCCTATTTTGCATTAACATCATTCAAGGCTGTAGTATTCCCACATATAATTCAGTTTAATTGATTTATTTCACATTTAAGTTGCAAACTTTAATAACTGACTTATGTAACTGCGTTCACTTAAGTTACACCCATGTATAGTATACCTATGTATAAGTGTGTTTCTCTTAAAGCTAAGCTGCCAGAATTTTTCTGAAGAGTAAAAAACTAAACACCCGTCTGTTTTAGAACTGTCTAAAAAGGGGCAGTAATTAATCAATGCCAGCGAGATAAAATGGATAACAATCACATAAGCTGAAGTAATCCAGCTCAAGTCAACAAGTGATTACAACGAAATCGCAGTTGATGGCCCAATAGGTTTAGTGGAGTTTGCCAGAACTAAGGAGGAGCTTCATCCATTCTTCGCTCATTGTGGATAAATGAGGGTGAATTGTTCTGACAGAAAGACTTGTAAATGAACAACATTTGGTTCACTTTTTAATCACTCAATTTCCATTAAAGAATTAAGAACTACTAAGAAAGAAGTTAAAGTGCCATATAATAGAAATACTGTGATAGATGTTTGTGTAGTTGCAGTATTTACAAAACAAACAGAGTCCACTGTATGCATAATTAGACAATGTGTAATATATTTCTGACCAAAAACAGAACGCGGAAAATAAATGTAAATTCCCATCTGCACAGTCTCATATGCGATTCACAGCGACCCTAAACTGAAAGCACATAAAATTTGACTTTTCCCATGGCATCTGGTGTGCGTTTAAAAGCGTTTCACTCCTCACTTTGGCCGCAAATAGTTTACAAATAGACTCGGCCGATTTCCAAACACCAGCTTGCTGCCCTGCACTTTATCCAAAACGTAGGAGCACATAAATGCGATGGCGACGACGAAGAAAGCCTCCCAAAAATAGCTCCTCCACTTGATTCTAATTTTATTTCTCTGCTCCATTACAAAGCACAAAAAAAAAAAAAAAAAAACGAACAGAAAATAGAAATGGAAAACAAAAATATTTATCCGAAATATTTCCAAAAATAGGACACACTTCCAATTCACTTGCCGCTGCCGAAACAGTTCTTGGCTATTTAGCTGCCAAGTGTGTGGTTTGAGTATGGTTGCTTTCATGCAGTTCTTCCTCCACGCATTCCTCCATCATAATTATTCGAACACTAAAAGCCATAAACATATTGGCATTTTTTCGACATGATTAGTTCCGAAACTCACTTGCGGCGTGTGTGCTTTTCGAAAGTGATTCGAAAACCCCCGAAATCACTGTCCAAGGAGTGTTGATGCTGATGCTGAGCTGTTGTGGGAGTTTCTCGCGCTCACCTATTTCTATTTTTACGCCATATCAAAAAAATTACTTAACTAATCATGTATCCGTTGTTCGCATCCTTAATGTTTTTGTTTGCACAACCTTCACGTTTAGTTAAAAATATAAATTTTTCGAACAGACACAAAAAAAAAAAAAACAAAAAAAAAGTGAGAATAAGAAAATTATAAAAAGAATCTTAAAAATGTATAAAAATACCGACAAACGGTTGAAGCAGAAGACGAAAATGAAAATAAGATATTTTTAGTTCTTTTTCGAAGTAACAGTTGATGTTTATGCCATCGGAAATCCATTTGCGAGAGAGAGAGAGAAGCATATATGTATATAACTAGTTTACACTAGCAGATGTATCTTGTGCTTTATTTTAGTTTCGGTGTAAATATAGATAATTCAGATGTTTTATTTGCACACACAGAGTAATGGTCGATTAATTCTGTAAGACATTTCTGTATAAACATTATAGACGGCAGCAGCAAGGGCAACGAAGGTATTGCTAGAATTATTTTCGAAAATGATTTACCATAAATATAGAAAGTTTAAACTGAACACCAAACGGAAGCTGAAGACATACACAAAGAAGCAATGGCAATACTTTGTTCAAAATTTAGTGGCTAAAGTGTAGGTATTCATAAACAAGACCGTTTGCCAAGGCCGTGTGAAGCTAAGTGTTAGTAGGAATATAGTTCTAGGTGCAGTTTACGGGACGACATGACACGGTGGAGAAAACACTAAGTTTAGTCGGCAAAAAGGTAGTAAACAGCTATTGACAAAGTACGGTAGGTACTAATAATCATTTTTAGTGCCCAAGCTAATTTAAAAAAAAAACAGAGAGTGTGCTTGTGACCACACACCAGATGTGAACCTTACCAAATCTTTATAGTAGTTTAATCTTAATACAGCACAGTAGATAAGTGTATTCATTCATTCAAACCAACGTTTTCTATTTTTAGATTTTTTGTTTGCTTTTAGTATTAATTTAATCAACTGTTTCAGTAGTCAAGTGCCTGTGTAAGGCCTTGCTTTATCAGTTCACTCCCCAGGTATTAACTTTAAGAATTAAGTTGAAAGAATTGAAAAAAATGTTTATATCTCGGCATCAGCGCCACCTGTCGGGTCTAAGACTATGCTATTTTTTAAACTGAAACCAACCATATACAATACATCCACAAAATGTCATTAATATCGGTTGAGTGGTTTAGGAGATCGACAACAGCTCCACCTATCACGGCATAAACAGCGTCATTCCCATCTCATTCGAGTCGATTTAACTCCCAATGATGTTTCACATCAAAAAAATAACTGACAATGGCGAAGTTTTCCATATTTAGTGCGCAAAGGAGAGGTCGAAAATATTTGTCACTAAAAAAACTGAGGGCCTTAAAGTTCGATAACAAAACATTCGAAATTTGGTTTAAAAACCAACACTTCTTGGTTTGTTTAACCGGAATTCCTGCAGTCAGGGTACGGGACGCAAGGCTATTCGACTCATTTCTTTGCAAGTATTTAATCACAAGGTTCCGTACCGTAGCCGTCCGACTGACTTCCGGTATACAACCGATCAAACACAAAGGATCTAAATAAATTTGTAAAGAAGCATAATTAAATTCAAGGATTTAACTGTATTTGAAGTAAGTAATACAGTCCACCAGTCAAGTTAAGGTTGTTTCTATTTGCTCAAAAAATATATAATATATGTAGCACGTTCGGATGTAAGCTAAAACTATATTCTTCCTTATATAACTTCTAAGTGGTTCCTTTGAGATATACATACATCGTTTAGCCTCTTTATTTGGGTTATACGCTGTTTTTATTCCTGCTTTTTTATCCCTCTCCAAAGGTTTTTTTTTTAGAGGTATAACACTTTGAAATGGAATAAAACAAAGATGATCTTTTTAAGTTGACATGATTACTTTATTCGAAAGATAGTTTTCTGGCACAGCACGAGCTTGTGACATGTTGCGCCGTATTGTTGAAACCACAGCTCCTGCAGATCATGGTTGTTCAATTGATGAACGAAAAAGTCCGTAATCACTGCTCTATAGCGGTCACCATTAACTGTAACGTTTTGGCCAGCATCTCTTTTAAAAAAATATGGACCAATTGTTCCACCAACCCATACAGCACACCAAACAGTCAGTTTTTATGAAGGCGACGGTGTCTCAACATACACTTGAGGATTATCATCACTCCAAATACGGCAGTTTTGTTTTTTGACGTATCCATTCAACCAAAAGTGAGCTTCATCGCTAAACACCGTAGAATGGACGTAGTGCGCGATACGTATTTTAAACAGAACCATGATTTTCAAAATAAATTTGCACAATTTGGTTTCGTTGTTCAGACGTCAGTCTATTCGTGTTGAAATGCCCAACCAAACTAAAAATAAATCACTTGACAGGTGACAAAATGGCCGCCATTTTAAATAGTGGTGCCAACTTAAAGTTCTATACCTCTACAAAAAACACCCTTTGTATTTACGTGGCAAGTGAACTTATGCTACGTTTCCACCGGACATTAATCCCGAGATTAAGTACAAGAGGTTCAAAATTTAGCCCTGAATTGTTTCCAACAAATAAAAGAAGATTAACTTGACCTATTCTTTCTGGCTCTGTCCTTTCGAGAGAGGATGATGTTTCACGAGAAAGAAAATGAAGAAAATTTTCCATTTTTGACGTCTTATATGTCATTTCTGTCAAATGCAGCTCTGTTTGCTTTGTATTTTTGACATTTGGAAAGTGTGTTAACAAACCGGACTGTACATGCAAACCTGGTTGGTAATAGAGATTTATTTCTAATCTCCCTTTTATGAGATTAATAAATATATGATTAATCCCGAGATTTATGCGGGACTTACGAACATTTTTCTAAATTTCGCAAAAACGTTGCATGAGTGACCATGAGTGGACATTTCAAACTGCACGTTCTGCGCGAATTAGCGACTAAGGTGCTCTAAGTTGTTTTCGAAAAGCGACTAAAATTCTAGCCATACACCACTGAAAGACGTGGTTCAAAAAATTCAAATTCAATTCATCAAAAATTCTATATTCTCAAATTACCGAAAAAGAAAATCTCCGAGATCATCAAAATGTGGCAAAACTTTTGACAAATACATCTCACTGTATATTACGTTAAAAACTTAAAAAAAAAATAAATAAATAATAATTCCCCGTATGGAAAATTAACTATTACGAATTTTTTAATTTCCTTCTAAAATGTTCCAATTTTCTCGCCGTATATGTATCTTCCTTGGGCGTATAAACATAAAGATCAAATCGGACGATCCGCTCTCGAGTTATGGGCAGTCTTACGGATTCAACTTTGTTTTATAGATTTTATAATTACAAATACCTGTTGCCGAACGAAATAACAGCGTAACGCGAAAGTAATCCAATTGACGTAATTTCTCACAGTATAACAGTTCCCCGCTGGTCGCCAAAGCCCTTAAAAAAAAAAATAGTGCGTGGAGTCCCTCCGCGCGGAAGAAGTGAAACTTCGTAATGTGGAAATGAAAATAGGAAGGGGTAGAAATTGATTTTTAGTGAAATCATATTGTTTCTTTAAGCCTAGTATCCTGCTCGCTCTAAATTTTAGCGCCCCTAGTCTCCACTTCGTTTCTCCACACCAAAGATAAATGGTCGCTAAATTATTATTAAACATTATGTAGATGGGACAAAACCCATATGTTTATGAAGCATGAGTACCATGACAGATATCAGTAAACTTAATTTTAATAGAATTTTCGAATTTCTAGCTTGAAGGACGTAAGAAACCTAGAAATTATAAGAAGAACTTCGACATATCGTGTCCTCAAACTTTCCACAATCTCCTTACCATAGTGGAACACTTGTTTTTACCCAAAAGACGAGGCCAAATGAAAGCATAAGCCCCCCTGAAATGCGATTCGCTATCTCTGTTTTGGCTCTATGGTTTAGCTTTGCGTTTTGTTTTATTTACCACGAGAAACATTGTCTGCGTTTTTCGCCAAAAAGAACAAAAAAATCATTGCAAACACAACACAAACACTTTCCTCCGTTTTTTCATGTCAAAATTTATCTTCGATTTAATGCACCGGACATTTATTTCGCGAGCTAAATGAGTGGAGTTTTTTCATCGATTTAGCGTGTGAACAGGATACTGATGCTTTGCTTAACTGCCTCGCTCAATTTTATCTTTGTAGACATTTTTGTATGGGAGATAAAATTTAGCGCGAGCAGGATACTAGGCTTTAAGACAAACTTTATTAACATTGCTTACAATTCACAATTGATCGCATCTTTTAATTATCATTTTCGAGTGGAGAAATATCCAAATCCATAACATTTACAATGGGATAATGACAACTAAAGTAAGATACGATATGTTGGAAGTCGCATTAGAAGTTTCACTTCAAAAATACTACCCTATTAAATAATATGTGTATCAAATCAAGCTAAAACAAGTAAATGAAATAATGAGGACGCTACTCGTTGCTAACGCTCGCGCTGGCCTGTAACAGGTATACTACGCGCATGCGTTCGAGTGCCACGCATTCACTCTCGCTCTGTCTCCTTCTATTCCCCCTCCCCAGGAGCATTGAACGTTTAACGCAACCTTGTTGGAAGTCGCATTAGAAGTTTCACTTCAATAAGACATAAATTGCCAATTTAGTCATTACTTTTGGAAATTAATCTTCACCACAGAATATTCTTCTCCCAGCATTTGGTGCCAATAAACTCACTCACCATTGCATACTCTGAAGCGTGAGCGGTACCCTCACACCTTTGAGTAGGTATGCAATGCTTATAGTAGCACTAAGCATTTAAGAAGTTTCACTTCAATAAATCAAACAACATAATTCACCTATATCGTCTTTACTTCTTGAATTCTTCAATTCTTTACTGTAGGTATCAACGTATGTAGGTATGTACTATAACAACCATTAAAACAAAAACCTTGAACTCAATTTCTATATACATCACGTCCATCAGCGCACGTCAACAGCCATCTGCGCATTTCCTCAGAAACAACCACCACTCTTTTCATATGAACGTGCTTGCGCTGTGCAATGTGCGCCACCCTCACCCTCGCTCACACCTTTGAGTCCATCAGCGCACGGCAACCAACAGCCATCTGCGCATTCCCTCAGAAACAACCACCACTTTTTTCATATGAACGTGCTTGTGCTGTGCAATGTGCGCCACCCTCACCCTCGCTCACACCTTTGAGTATCCAATTATTAGCGTTAAACGTTTAACGCGTCCTTGAGTTGGAAGTCGCATAAGAAGTTTCACTTCAACAACAATTTGGGTTCCACCGAACAGATCCCTCGGATTGACGCAACAGCGTACCTATACGGTACATGCAAAAAACGAAAACAAATTCGAAGGCAATATCCATCACCCATCGCCGCCAGTATATAATAAGAAAACCCATTACTGTCATTGACGCAAATTTCTATCCTCCTCCGTTGTGCCACGATTGGCGAAACTCTGCATCTGTCAATGTTTGCATTGACAAAAATACCTCTATATGGAATAGGTTTTTGTGCGATGACGTGGGCTACATAGAAAACAAGAAAAGTGTTAGCACAACAAAGTAAATGTTCGTGCTTTGGCATAGCGGAGTCAGCTTATGAATGCGAGGTTTTTTTTTTACTGGCCAAACTGTCAAAATAACGTTCATCAACCCCCATTCGAGCTATAAACAGTGTCCGTCACACATCAGTCGATAAATAGATGGAAAGGATGCTATGGCACGGAGAGTGCGATGCTGCAGCAAAAAGAGAAGGCACAAGAACTGAGATGATGTTTTTCGCGTCCCGAAATAAATCCATCGGACGTCTATTTTAAGATTTCACCTGACCTCTTCGTCTCTCGTTGTTTAAATTTTCCCATGGCAAGGAAGTTATTTTTAATTTTATTGTGCCCGCAAGATAGACGAAAATTTTGTGGCGCGGAGAGGCAGCAGCAGCAGCAGCAGCAGCAGTATATGCACCGATTGGGGAGTGGGGGACATATACAATTTTCATCTGCAGCTGAGATTAAGTCGATGGATGTAGTCGGGACCGAGGAGACGGGCGCGGAGTCAGATAAAAGAGTTGAGCATATTGAATTGTCTAAAATAAAAGCGGTATTCTTAGACACAATTGAACATATGGCCAAAAGGAAAGAATACTGAACGTTTTCTGATTGAAGGCACCAAGTCGACGTTGTTGCACTTTGTGGGAGCAAATGAATTCACGAGTAGATTTATTTATTGACGAAAATTTGGTTTTAGTTTGGTTTATTTGGTAATTTTAGAACGAGGAAAGTGTTTGGACCCATTTTCAGAAAGACAGTGAACATGGGCTTTTGGAAATATCAAGGCACGAGTTCTGTTGTAAAATTTCACGCAGTTTGATGTCATCTTATTTATGCGGTGTCTGCTTTTATCCATTGTATAAATATCCTAAGCAAGATGGACAAATGGGGATAGAAATCGAGTTATTTTAAGTCTGGTCTGATGGACTAGATGCAACGTGAAAAACTAAAGATTTGTCGGTAATGTCACTTTTCCTTCGTCAGCCACAAATACGAACTGTCAACTTAGTACTCATACTCAGTCACAAATTCCTGACTAGATTCGTCGGCTACCCCTACATAAACGTCAAGTGAAACAGCTCTTGATGTCACCGATCTAAGCCAATCAAAACTGAGATACATCAAGTCAGCCAGCTGTCAGAATTATTACTAACCTAGATTGCTTTACGTCCCCAATAACAATTACAGTTTCCGCTCCAAGTGTCATTCTGCAGAATGGGTATATGGGTTACCAATTTCTAATTTTTGGAACGTTCACACAAATGTCATTACAGCTCTAATTTACTTCATCTGTCGTTACAGTTCTTCTATGAAACACCTGAACTGCGGGTCAACTCATCCATGAACACATTTCATCCATCTTGAATTTTCACATAGCGGTAGACAATCACAATCACACTAATGCTGCTGATTAATTTCCGCGCTATTGATATCAACAAACTGATCGACTTACACCGAAATGATGGTTAGTTAAATATTTGACAGATGAGTTGTATTGAAGGTTTAGCGTTTAGGTGTTTCGTAGATGACCATGGCTGAATTATTGTTGGTACCCAATTATTTTATAACTTCGCCTTTCCGATCCACTGACAATTGAAATTAAAAACAACAATTTTGACGTTTGTCAAAGTTAGTTAAAGCTAAATAAATTCGTTAAAGTTCATACGTATTCAATGGAAAGAACAGCCAACATCTATCAGCCCCATAAAGTTCATCGCATTACCCTTGTAATGACGTTCATAGTTTCACAGACAGAATGTTTTCTTTTGTTGAGCTGTCATCGACGTTTCACTGTTTCCACCACTGAATGCGCTTCATCTCAATTTATTCAACTACTCTTACAATTGCTTTTATTCTCTTTATGATAGTCTCACTTCCAAATCCCACCAACAAGCCTGCTTTATTTCGAATTGTGAGAACTGTCAGCGGACTTATCTGTCACATCAAGCGTAACATGTGTTGTTTATGACTTAGCTTCAGTAAACTATGGCGTCTATTAAATCCACCTGTCAATTGGACACGTTCAAGAAAAGTATTTAATAAGCGTTGGGGCCTTAGGAAAGGTAAAACCAACAAAACTAACCCAGCACATAGGTACTAACTGACCACCTTTTCAATTTCGACTCTAAAAATATTTTAGCAAAATCACGCCCATCCATTTGATAGTTAAATGAATTCGTTCCAAACTCGTTCAAAAAAGACACAAATACTACCAAGACTGATCCCCAACCTGAAGTGTGACCGGATTTTTCTCAATATGGTGTTATTTTGTTTGAGAATTTTTAGCTCGATCTTAAAAATTGATTAAAAAAACTGTTACCTATTGTTGCTGTAAGATCATAGTAAAACCAAGTCCCTGCAGTTAAAAATTACGACGAAAGAAAGTTTTTTTTTTTAATCCAGCCGTGGTGTAATTCTTTGTCGCTGACTGTCATCAACCACCACTGCTACACACTGCTAAGTACACATACAGCATAGAAATCTGATTGCAACGAGGGCAGCGTGGCCGAGTGGTCTAAGGCGCTGGTTTTAGGCACCAGTCCGAAAGGGCGTGGGTTCGAATCCCACCGCTGTCACACTTTTTTTTTTTTTTTTTTTTTGCTTTTCATCTTTGTTTGTTTTGCTAACTTTCAACTTTCTCATTTCTATTTCTAGGCGAGTCTCTGGACCTAACCAAACACTCTCGCAGTTTCAAATGCAACGAGGAGAACCCCTTCCTCAAAGCCAAAGGTGAGTTATCCATAAATATCATTATGATTTCTTCCCGTCATGGAAATGGAATCTTTTTATAGCACAACCTGTCGTTACCTGTCAATTATGTAATTAAATTGAATATAAATCCTATTCTGCGTCATTTCATCGGATTACACTTGGTTGGCACTGACAGTGGCAGTAATATGATGAGCAACAGTAGGGGGGGGCGAAATAATAAACCAAAACAAAACGAACAGAACCAAACTAGATAGGCTGTCGATGTCGGTGTCACTATGTTTATACGTCACAATAAAAGAAAACAATTTCGAAAAATAAAAATAAGAAAACACATTTCCACAGGCAAACACACATGCAAGCAAGCAATTCACTCACTCGCTCGCTCGTTCGCAGTCATTCATTGTTCGTTCTTATAGTATATTAGTATAGTCAGTGAGTGTATACTGTAGATGTATAGCCGAGCCGACGAGCATATTTTGCAATTCAATTTTCAGTTTCAGATTCACAATCAGATACAAAATCCAATTCAGTCGTTGTAGATACATCGTTCGGTTTGGACGTGTAATACTTGGTCAAATGTGAAACATTGATACCAATCGTGCATATATTTCAAGCCCAATTCAATATTAGCTTGTGAAGACTGTCACTGTAGACGAAGAGTAAATATCCAAGAGAGTAGTGAGACACGTCGAGTTACTTTTACTTCAACTTCGTCTGTCTTGTATAAAAGCAAATCAAATAATAAACTGAAAAAAGAAGTTCGAAATTTAGTAAAACGTGCTCTTGTATTTGGCCACAAAACAGGTGTTGTTCTTGGTCTTTATCCAACACTTATCAGACAAGTAGAGACGTGGAGGTGTACTTTTAGCCAAATTCGAAAAGTGTGTACACAGTTCCCATAACAGAAGGAGATCCATCGTCAGTGAGAGTGAGAATCGTGTGCTTCGTGTCCGTAGTGGCTAGGTGAAGAAAGTGTCTATTTTTAAGAAAACCCACAACGGCCGGTGTGGTTTTAAGATCTATACCTATAGTGAACTGTGTATGGCTTTATATAATTCAAGGTATAATAATTGAATTCTTGACACCGAGTTTCTTAACTCCCCTCCCCACCCACCCCTCTGCCTGCCTTTCCCAATTGGTACATAAATTGAGTTCGTGTCAATTTGTTGATTATCAATATCAATTGGATTTGTGTGATTTTACTTTTCTCAATTGCGGCAGTGGAAAAATTTAGTCGAACCTCTAAAGATTGAAATAATCGCATGTGACGCTGGCGACAACCGCGGCACCAACAACAAAAACAACAACAACGGCGACAAGTTAAATTAAATTGTTTTATTTTGCCGTTTAATTAAGTGCGAAAGGGAAAACAGTAGTGTTTTGTTAAAAAAAAAGAAACATGATTTGATTTGATTCCTTTTCCAGTAAAATAAAAGAAAAAAAATCCCATAAATTCCAAACGAAAGCGGTGTGTATGCGCGACCGGAGTGCGGGTATTAGTGCGCCTCGTTTCGCAAAATAAAAACAAATAAGTCGCAATCAATTCGTAGAACACCGCTCAGTTTTTTTTTCTTTCTCCGTAACTCGGTGTTTTTTGTTTACACTTTTATTGGCCACCGACGTCTAGTGACTAATAAAATAATTCCGCGCCACCTCGTGAACGGAATAACAATTTAAACATACAGCTATACAAACAACAAACACAACGTGTGACCCAGCATCGTGTAATTTATCAATTGAATATCAGCCACCGCGACAACTATGTGGTAAATTGGAAATTTTTTAACTCAAATTTGTTTTGTTTTGTTTAATTGAAATTAAAGTTTGCCATAAAAATGGAAAGACGAAAAATAAAGTGATGCCAATAGTATATAGTTATCCATCGTCATTCATAAAAGGAGGCGAGAAAGAATAGTCAACTCACTCGTAGTTAGATATATACACATCTGCGATCTGCCTCTGTCAACTGTCTGTGCATTGTGTGTGTGAATACCGAGAGCGACTGTCTCAAAGAGTCACTCCATTATTGCATGAGTTTTTGGGATTTTCCATAATAATATAACAGAATGTACATTGTAGGTATGTAAATTTGTTTGTTTAGCTATACTTTTTTTTCTCCTTTCTACCATGTCTAAGTTAAGTTTTTGAGTTAAGCTTTTGGCTTTGGCACAATTCTACGACCTTGCAGCGAAATCAAGTTGAAGTTTTGGATGGTCTTGTTTGTTGTCTTATTCTGTGCAGCTTACACCCTGCTCTTACTTCAGCTACCAAAATATCTGAAGCTTAGACAGAAAGTGTATATTCTGGAAAATCGAACTTAAGTTAAATGATTTTAAGATAAGTTACCCTCAGCAACCACCTTCATTTAGTTAAAGAAACACCTTCTCATATGAGTATGGCAGATGAAGCATTCGTTAATTGGAAAATTGGTCAAGCGATCGATCAAACAATCAAGCGTTCGGAAAAAAAAAGAACACATGCTGTCAGACTAAACTATAAATCCAAACGTCATCAATAAGTTAATTTACAGAAGGTTTGTCAACAAAAGGCACATTCAAGAACTTGGTTTACTTTATATTAAGTATATTAAATTGGCCTGGAATAGATGTATACCCCGAACGCAAAAAGTAGATTTTTCGGCAACGTCACTTTACCTACGTGAGACCCAAATGCGAACTGTTAACCTAGTAATCTGTCACGAATATCTTGGTTAGATTCGTCGGTTACCCCAACTCAACTGGAAAAGCTGTTCATGTGACCGATAATGGCCAATAAAAACTGAGACACATCAAGTCAGCCAACTGTCAGAATGTCCTCAATGGCAGTAACTGCCTCAATTCTCAACTGGCATTGGCATCTACACGCGTCCAAGTTTTTCTGTTATTTGAAATAAAGGATTTTCCAATAAGAGGTGTTATTTTGAGATACATAAATGATCGCATGCCATTTTTTGAGATAAATGATCGGATGTTTATTTCATAATAAAGAGGAAGGTATAATAAGGTTAATAATGAAAAACAACATCAGCCAAAAGGCCACCACGAGCACGCATACAGGACCATATCCTTTCACAATAACACCTCTTATTGAATAACCCTTTATTTTGTGAAATCAGACTTCATTATTATTGTTGCAGTGAATTCTAACTCCTTTTAACAATATTGCCCGCGTTCCATTGCCCGCTAGACGTCTAGCACAAAATATACCAGATGAAGGAACGCCCGCGCTGAAACCCTAGTGCCAGCGGCGAAGTGACATTTGACACTATTTTTCGCATAATTATTTCCACACCACAATTAAAGAAACGATAATAATTTATTAAAAAACCAATATCTGAATTACCATTTTAATTAACTTATTACCAATTTTATCACAGTTACACTTGCTCGGTTTGGTATATATATTTTTATTTCGTAAACGTTTGAACGATTTTCTTTGACAGGTGTTTTTTTTTGCAGCGGGTAGTTTTGCACTAGATTGAAAAATTCCCCTGAAAGGAATATTTACAAAAAGTGCTATACGTCTAGCGCAAATGGTGAAATTCATTTTTTTTATATATGGAGCGTCATGCCGCTTGTCATCTAGCGGGTAGTGGAACGCGTCCATTATTCGGTGCTCAGAAAAATAGTTGTAAATCGTTTTATTTTGAATAAAATGTGACAACATTTCAGCTTGTGCGTTATCATTTCACTTACTCAACTAGAATATTAAACTTGCTGTTTCTGTTCCTGTTTCTGTTCTTTGTTACTTGGTGCCTTAAGCCGTTTAGTAAAGAGAAATCAATTGCTCGTTATTTTGCTAATTTTCTCTCTTTCAATTTTTAATAAGAACGTATAGGTATGTACTACTTCTACTGAAATCCATAAAAAAAAAAATATTGCTGCAAGAATAAAAACCGTAATCCGTTCAGTAACACTCAGCGATTATTTTTTTTCTTGAGCGCTTAACAGAAAAGTTACTGAACGGCGCATAAATAAACATAACCGCTTGGTTTGAATTATGGAAAAAAGTATGTTTTAAGTCGGGTGACCGGACCTTAGGATGTTTCAAGTGTATTAGCTTGTCCTTAAAACGCCTGCAAAAATTCGCAAAACCTTTCAAAAACATTTGTTGCAAGATAGACTTTAACGACTGTAGTTGTAGAATTAATAAATAATAGTACCGAAATAACAACTATAAAAAGTTTTGTGAATGAACAAAATATTACCCTCTTTATTAAGAAAATCAAAATCAATTCCTCATGTGTACATTAGTACCGCCGAGATTCCGTCTTCGACGTAGCCTTCTCTTGTTCCTTGCGGCATTAATCTTAGCTTCATGGGCCGCAGCTGATGCCTTATACGCCGCTTGTTTAGTGCTAGCAAAATCTGTTCTTGCCTCACTTAACTGCCTTAGCAATTGCTCAACCCTGTTTTTAGCCGCTTCAAGTAATTGAGTCTTTTCGGATAGTTCTTGTTGTGCCCCCTGGGCGGCCTGTTCTGAATTGCCAACATTTGCTTGAGCCGTCTGAACGGCTTGAGTTAGTGTCCTCAATTGTGTGGTAGCTTGCTGTGCCGCTTGCATAGCAGCGTTCACATTATTCTGAGTATTTTGTAAAGAAGCCGTTTCCTCTTGAACAACAGCCTCAGCCTCACGAACTTCCTTTTCGAGTTGTTCGACTATTCCTTGCTTTCCAGCCAAAGCAGCCTCTGCGGCTCTGGCCGCTTGTAAAGCCTTTTCAGCCAGCTGCGCTTTGACCTGATGGGCAGCCTGTTGACCAGCCGCTGCCTGTGCATTTGAAGCTGCTTTTGCCTCTTGGGCAGCCTTTATTGCAATACTCGAAGCTTTCTGTTTAGACGAACCGGCCATAGTTCGGCTGGATTGACAATTTGTTTGGGGTTCTTTGTTCAGGTCTTCTGCTCCAGATGGTGCACTGCGCTTGAGGTTGTGGATCCTATTCGAACTCTGAAGGGAAGCAAATTGATATAAAATTATAATTTGCAAGATTATACTACCGTGACCTTCTGTTGTGAGTAATGGCGACCATTCACGGACAGTATTTGTAAAGTGAATAAAATATAAATTATTGTACAACTTAAATGTGCCATTTTGTTGTGAAAACTGTCTTTGAAATTTTGTTTATTAATCAGACATATGAATCATAGAATTGATATTCCTATTTCCAGTACAGTGTTTTGATTTTTAGCGTTTTTTTTTTGGCTCAGATTAATTATGTTAATATCTTTTTTAGTGTTGACGTTTATAAAGTGGGGAGTCCCAGAAATATTGTCGATAATTTCTCCACTAAGTTCGCAGTTGACACTTCAATTGTATGCCAGATGTACTAAAAGAAAAGTTAACGACCAATCTATGGTGCAATAAAAATTTGTGCGTTAATGGGAAACTTAGTGCAGCCATTTCTTGTCGCCTTAGCACGACTAAGCTTTCAAAAGTGCCCAATGACAGCAAGTCACATTCAGTTTGAATTTTAAATTGATTTTTGTTAGATGAACATTTGTTCGTAAAATTTCAAATCGGCTGTAATCTAGTTTGAACTGTCAAAAATTGATTTTTCGTCACAGTTTGACATTTACACTGTCAAAAACCTGTAGGCTAAATACACCTTATGCCGATTCGACAATAAAACTCATGTATACATAACAAAAAAGTCTGTCAAACACTGTGACCGGCTGAGCTATATATTTGTTAGGCCTTGAAGAAGTGTCCAAACTTTTGCGGCAAAATATAAATAAAATATTCTCTTTATTATCACCAACGTCACTATCTGTCAAATTAATCACATACATTATTTAAAAACGAATATATAAATAAAATAAAATTGACGCGCGCGTGCACGTTATGTTTTTTATGGGGCTTCGCCTATTTGACCTCATTTCAGCATATTTGCAACCAACGGCTTCATCCGTCATTATAAATAAATAACACGCTTTTTTTAACTTCTCGAATGTGTAAACATTTGGTAGCGTGTCTGTTCGTCATAATTTGTTAGTGTTTTTAGTCTTTGAAGCAATTTGTGTTCACTATTGAAGGTCAATGTTAGATTTCTATTCCGACAGCAATTGCATCAACAAAATTTCGACTAAAATTAAATCAGACGTCAGAATGTCATTTTTGTAAATAGAATTCCACAGAATTTCTGAGACATGATGTCGCATTTCTAGCGAAGAAACATTTCAACCAATGACTAACCGGAAGTCACACCTGTCTGGCGAGAACAATTTTATGCTGTGCTTCTATTTTGTAAACATATATGTATTGCTAGATTTACGATGACATTAGGATACAATATGTTTTAAAAATAGCACAAGATATTGTCAATTTGCGGATTTTTTATTTGTATTTAATAGCAATTAGCATGATTTTCTATTAACGTGTCGGGGTGTCTAGATTACTTGCAGACCTTGTGTAGACAATATAGCTCATTGAACAATCAGTATCTAGCTGTCGTACGAATGTTTTTTAGTTTGACTGTTGGTTACAAAAATGGCCGACATTGGTGTATCGATGTAGTTTCCAGTTTGCTACAACTTGCAAAGTGCACCAGGAAACACACTTATACAAGTTATTGACTTATATCTTTCCTCCATTTCGTATTGAGCGGAAGAGTAAACTCATATGAAAACTTACATATTCACATTCGTAGTTTTATTTTACAACTAAATTGACGTTTACGCGCAATAGAAATGTGTTAGTTCGCATACTTTCCCGAGCCAACCACTAAAAATCTGTCAAAACCTAAAAATAGAGCTGAAATCTCAGAGAGCGGAAATTATACTCAAAAGAAAGTGGATAGACTACCAGCTTATTTGAGCCACTTATATTTTTGACATCTAATCTGCATCAGAAATAAATTTTTAACTTACGCTTTTGCAACATATGAAACGGTCTAGGAGAACATTCGACCATCACCCAATTTTCTTTATTTTCAGAGATTTACTTTTTGGGTGAAATTGACTTTTAAGACGCATTTTGAATTTCTTTCTTATCAAATTTGTGTATTTGACACATTAATCAGTGGGACTCCAATTCCAATTCCAACTCCAGCTTTAGTTGCCTTTTGCAATTCTCTGAGCTGTTTCGATTCAAGAGAGGAGCTGCTCGTTACTCGTTATTTTGCTAATTTTCTCGTTTCTTCTCATTTTTAATGAGTACGTAACGTGTATAGACTTTGTGCGATTGCGATCGATTTATATCGATTGCTTTCGATTCAAGCCCCGTACGCGAATGAACCTATTATGACCTTTAATGTTTTTGAAAAATCAGCTGTAAATTCCATTTGAGTTCTCCAAAATAGTTCACGCAATATTTCGAAATATGTCAATAAGGCTGCAATAAAGGTATACATTTTATCCAATGGACATAAATCTGTACTCGACGATAACAGCTATCCTTTAAAAAGAACGAGTTCCAAAAATCGATGTAAAAGCTTTTTGTTATTGCTTGGCGATTGGTGAATACTGAAAAGCCCATCTAGGATCTATCAAAAAGTACAACTAAGAGCCCTTAAAAATTTTGTTGATCTGTACTGTTTGGTCTGTTTTTATTTACATCCCTATTCAACGAAAGTATGATTTGACAATTCTTATTTTTCTAGCTCATGCCTTGATTAGATCATTTGTACATTGCCCCCAATTAAGTTCCTAAGAGCAATCCAGTTTTGAACTGTCATTCATTCGCATTCCCCATAATTTTGCAAATTGTCTTAATAAGCTATAATGAGTCTGCATCTCTTACAAGGGGAGGGCACGACCTTGGGATTTTCTTTTGGGATGAGACTTCGTGTAATAATAGTAGTCCTTCAGGGTATTCACCCCTTAAAATAGTAACGCGCAACGCTCAATCAATTTGGAAAAAAATTAGGTTAAAAAATTTAACCTCAGCTTATATGCAAATAAAGTTCTTCGCTGGACAGTGGCGTGATAGCGCAGTCGGTAAGGCGCTGGCATACGGATATATAGTGCTCGGGGTTCAAATCATGTGCTCGGCTACTTTTTTTTTTTTTTTTTTTTATTATTACCATTAAATAAACTTATTATTTAATGAACAGTTTTCCAACTGATCTATTAAAAAATCATTATTCCTGTAAAAAATCCACTTTTATTAATTGTGATAGATGCCGACATTTTTTTTGTTTCAAATGTTTTTGTGATGATTTCCATTCAGGCTCATCTTTGTAATAAAAAATGTATATATAATAAAATCAAATAACACAAATGAAACTTTTTATTTATTTTTAAAAAGCGATTAGTTATCTTGTATTTTCAATAAAAGAGTAATTAATTACTATAATTAAATTATGATTTAAAATTTAAGGAGCCTTTTTTGCTAATAGAAAAATAAAATTTTTTTTATTTAAAAAGTCGAACTTTGATAACTTGAATATTTAATAAGTCGAATAAAATTGGTTGGCAATAGCGCCAAACCTAAAATTCACATGTAATCTTTATTTGATAACTCGAACTTCTATTACTCGAATGTCTTGATAACTCGAAGAGATTATTTGGCGTAACCTTCGATAAGTCGAATTCTGAAGGGGACTTCCCAAACTCTGCGTGTTTTTACAAGTTCGTTTTATAATGCATCACTTGGGGGGCACTGTGTTTGTGTGTTCCTAGTATACATACCATGTAGAAAATCGTGATTTTCGTATATGTAAGTGACAATTGACAACTTTCTTGTTAGTAGGGGTTAGAAGACATAATTATTATTACCATATTGGTTTGAATTTTTGAATAATAATAAGAGGAAGATAAAATAAAATTTGGAGGATGATCTGACTAAACCACCTTCAAACGAGTTGGTTGCAAAGTCATTGAGCATTTTACGTTTATATTTATAGACTAATGCAAGAACAACCAATTCTGTTTATAATGGTTTAAATTCCATTGAAGATTGATTGTTCGAGTTATCGAAGTTCCACTGTATTATTAAATAATAAGTTTATTTAATGGTAATAATAAAAAAAAAAAAAAAAAAAAAAAAGTAGCCGAGCACATGATTTGAACCCCGAGCACTATATCCGTATGCCAGCGCCTTACCGACTGCGCTATCACGCCACGGTCCAGCGAAGAACTTTATTTGTATATAAGCTGAGGTTAAATTTTTTAACCTAATTTTTTTCCAAATTGATTGAGCGTTGCGCGTTACTATTTTAAGGGGTGAATACCCTGAAGGACTACTATTATTACACGAAGTCTCATCCCAAAAGAAAATCCCAAGGTCGTGCCCTCCCCTTGTTAGACAAATTTTTCCAAATACATATACATATGTACTTATAACGTTCGCACAGTGTCAATCAAGTCAACAACCGTCATCAATTTGGGTAAGAACTCTTCAGTTTTGTTATCTTGCAGTTTTTATGCCCGAAATCTTGCCTATTTATAAACACAGGAAAACAAAGCACTCACCATTTATACCAAGAAAAATTGCCAGCTACCTCACCAAACCGAGACACTTTCAATATCCATAGGTATAGACGAAACACACAGCAGAGAGGTGGTTTGCCGTCATTATATTTATAAAAATGTCGGTACACTCCCCACCATACACAAAGCCAAATTTAGATTATGAGCAATACTTTTCAGGCCGGAGTGGAATATGTGGGAGACTTGTTTTTCAAAAATAATTCTCAATAAATTTATATTTATTCTCGTTTACGCGCCATCATATTATCTCCACCACCGTCTGTCGTCGGCCCCACCAAAGGTGTAAGTGAAACAAGTTTTAACACCAACTATGTCACTGGGGTACAATATGAAGTCGTGTGTTTTTGTTTCGTTCCGTTTTCCATTTTATTGGGACAATTTATTTGTTTTCGTATATTTATTTTGCAACCAAAGTTTAAAGTCAACACAAATACCTACCTTATATAAAATATTTTCTAATTTGCTCTGCATATACTTTTCGTGCGTTCTCTTTCTGGAAATAGTGTAAACAAGTTTACTACTGATTAAATGATAAAAAAAACTGTGTTCGAATGGAAATTTCCTTCCCCTCATCACGAATTCTAAGACATTTCTATACTTAGAAGAAGAAATAAAACTTATACTTATAATTATAATTAAAAACCAGTTTAAGTTATTTATGTAGGTAGTTGGCTTCCTCTCTTACCTCCTCAATTCCAGCAAATTTTTAATGTCATTTATAGGTTTGTGCAAATTTATATATAGTATAGGTATATGTAAATAACAAATGAAAACATTCAAAATCTTTTCGGTATTTCTTGGTGATGGTGGAATTATTAAAATTAAAAGAACAAGATAAAAGAAAATAAAAAGGTTGCTTGAGACTATTTTCGGAATCTGGTTGTGAAAAGAGCAAATGAATCATCAGTTTATCCAAGATAGAAGTACAAGACAGAAAAATGTGTACCCCGACCAGTTTGATTTACAGCCTCCCCCTTCGCTGTGCATTCATTTTAATTGGATGCTATTGCAAGTAAACAACGCAATTACGATTTATAATAATTTGTCAGTGTTTATTATTTTCTTTTCTTTTTTGTCAAGTCTTAACCTTTGACCAAGATGGTGATAAATCAACTGGAGCAAGAGTGTGTTCGAGAACTTGCCCAATAATTTTATTTGGGTGGAATCAATGGATAGATGTTAATGTGGTTATTTTTTGCTCTCGTTTTCACATTTTGCCCCGTATAAATCATTATAATGGAGGTCAGTGTACCCCTCGCACAGATGATTGCGATAAGGGGCTTAGATTAACGATGTGATTTTTGTATGACAAGCTGAATTGCGAATACCTGTTGCGAGGCTGAACGTTTTTTTTTTAAGTCTTTAGTTTATTATTTTTGAATAAATTAATTTTTTACAGAATTCAGGACGGGTTTTTTCTTAAATAGTAAAAGGAAAATACAAAAACAATTAACAATCAAGATTGGGTGTAAAAAATACCAGCGTAATTCTTTTGCAACTGAGTTGTGGAACCAAAGCGGAGAAAGTTTACAAACTAGGAATGGGTTTAATATTTTGATCAAAAGTGGTCTAAAAGATCAAAATGTGAAGAATCCCGTAAGTCACAATAGGCGTTTTTCTTTTTTAGTTCAGGCAGGGCAGAACGTGAACTGTTATACAAAAAGTTCTTGTTACCTTTTTAGCGCAGACATATCAGTGCTCGAATTTATATTTCTTTTTTCGTTCAGAGCATGATCAGAGCGCGCTCTATGAGCTTAGAGTAAATTGACTGAGCAGAGCAGGTTGAGTAAAAACCTGATTACACATATACATTCCAGTCACATTTGACAGAAAGAAAAAACCGGGAAAAACAGAAAAGCATCAGAACGATCTGATCACGCTCGGTTCAGAGGGCGCTCATAATGCTCGAGCTGAGTTCAGTGCTCAGCTCTGACCTAAAAAAGAAAAACGCCTAATATAAGGCTGGTACGCGGTTCACGGCAAATCCAATTTTTCATACAAACTTCACTGCGAAATGTCAAAATTGACTTTCCAATTTCACTAGGCAGTGGCAGGTGGCGATACTAAAATCTCTCCACAGACATCTCACTTGGTTTTTATTGTCCGTCGCATTAAACTTTTGACATTTCAGCGTGAAAACGATTCGGAGAAAGGCGGTTTAGAAATTTCAGATCATTATTTAAGAGAAGACTACTATGTTCTTTAAAGTTATATAACATAATTTTTCTATTCTACGATAAAGTTAAGTGAACGAGAATATGATGACATTTTTGACAAGCAGGGTGCCTCAAGATGAATTCACGGGTCTTTGAAAATATGTAAAATTTTCATGCACTGTTAATTTATTATATTACAAATCAGATATCATTTATCAAATTGAAAACTATTATTTGGAAATCGCAATAAAATGCGGCTCAAAAGTTCCATAACCGCATACGCGAGCAGTACGTCACAAAATGAAAATTTGACGTGCAAATCAAAACCATATTCCGATGAGATAGCTCGTGATCTGGTATCATATTTTTCCTGTTAAAAAGTGATTTGTTGATTATATTGCAACAGCAATAAGACACCATAATTAACTGTAAGGCAGTTGAATTCTGATTACTTACAAAACTTGATGGCAACACCTACGAGTATTTATGGCAATTTTTCTATGTATTGACGTTGTGTCAGTGTTAAATGTCACATGAACGAGTTTTGTCAGAATTGTCGATAAGTGCGTCTGAACCTATTTAAGAATAATTTCTAATTGGCCTCGATGAATTTATGCGACTCCAATCGAACGCGGAAGCTATAGGGCTGTCACGATTAAAAGCAAGTACCTATAATTCAATTAGATATAAAATCTAATCAAAAACATCAAAATATGGCGGGGCATAATTCACCCGTTATGTCTAATAATAGAACTCAACAAAAATAACAAATGTTAAGAGATAATTTTGACTATATCTACGAGTATATCTGTCTGGCGGTGTATTATGGCACACTTGATGCTTCACTAAGGTAATTATAATTACATCGATGCAGGTGCATACCCACAGAAAACAGAATGCAACCCCCATTCACATCGAGTAGATTACACGTGTTTCGTGTAGCTTTTGTGTGTTTTTTTTTTTTTTTCTGACAGCAACCTACACACACAAGCACCTATCGTACACATATAAACGCCACAAGTTCTCTCGGTAAACTTTGTGAGAATTCTAAAAATAGAATCAGATCGATAAGCTCAATGCCACGGCGATAGGAACAACGAAATTTATAAATAAACTTTGCCTCAGTACAGAAAATGTCGCCAGGGCTGTGACTTTTATAGTCCTATCTCTTTCTCTTTATTCGATTGTGTTGTTTTTACTGCCACTGCTGTTGTTTTTTTATTTTTCCTTCTACTGTGTTCTGTCTCTGTGTACTTGTACTCCTTCACGATGCGGTGACACTAGGGACTAGGCTATCGCGCAGCTCCACACTTTTTGTGTGAAGTTTTTGTTTTTACGTTCGAATTTACAAAGAATGTGGTGTGTGCGTTCCATTAAAAAAGAAAACCAAGCAACAGCAAAAAAAAAGCTCTTGTTTTTTGTTGTCCTGTACTGTACTACACAGTGATATTTGCAGTGGGTATACTTTCAGTGGTTAGAAGACTGTCATTTGAATGTTTACGATTTGTTATGAGTAAAGTGGTTTGACAAGATACCGGTGTGTTTAGTTGCACTGCGCAGAAAGGAGTGAAGGCAAAAAGTGGGTTGAATAATTGCGACTTGATTTCGTTATATGTACTTATATTATGTGAGTCCAGTTCCATTTGTTGAGTGGGATCGTGGAGTTAGTCATTCTCGTAAGGCATTGCCAGATGTTAGAAATGAAAGCAATCAATTTTGATTTAGTTTGTGTCTGGCAAAGTGGCAGAAATAAATGCCCATTGGGTTTTCGTGTCATTGTTGTAAGGTCTATACTTTTATTAAACATTCGAATAATCGATAATAATTCGATGAAAATAGATTTTATGTCACCATTTCGATTTGGTGTACAAAAGAAGTAATGAAATCATCACTTAACACAATAAAATTGTAAAGTCGTAGCTTAAAAATGATTATCGCTAGAGCTACTTGTCTTACTAATCGGTTTGATACCGCTACTAGTATATAGGTATTGACATGATAAATGCGCTTTTAATTTAACCTTTTAGTAGGTAGTATGTATTGTATTCCACTCAAGTCGAGTAAATTTAGGTTAGGTTGGGGAGCTGGCGGGCAGTGTTTCGCGCCACACTCAGGTCAAAATTCACCCAGCGTGATACCCGTCGGGGGAAAGAGTAAATCTAACCAAGCAAATAAACTGATTACTGAAACCTGGTGTTTAAATATCTTTTGACAAGTCGCTCATCAAGTGGTGGTGGTGATTTATTTAAATAAAGATGTCATTGCGTGTATCGTAAACCGTTTTTTCTTTTTTTATGAAATCGAAAAACAGACAAAAAACCTCAAAATCTATTATGTATATGTATGTTATCTAAATTTTATAACCACGTCGTGGCCATCTGGAAAAATCACTTATGCTATTTTTGACAGCCGCTAATGAGTGGGTAAATGTATAATGAAATACACTTTACTTTTGTGGCATTTGAAATGTTATGTTTGTTTATGAATTGATATGTAGGTTGAAATAATTCTTCATTTTAGATAACTGACACTACACATTTATACGTATAGGTATTATATTTCGAATTTCAGGTTTTGTTCTTAATTGTGGAAATATATAAAAACGTATGTCTTCATTTTTTACTGCGTTGTTCGTACAGTTTTTAATGCAGCAACTTGTCGGAATTTTTTCTTATTTTATTATGTTCATTGACGCCAACACTTAGAAAACACAATTAATTCTGCAGTGTTAGTAGGTAGTAGGTAGTATTTTGCACTTTATCATAAACCTTTAAACTTCAAACGAAACAAATCATATCTTCCGCCATATAAAATTTGGTTTGTTTTCCTACCGATTGGTGTGACGTACAAGCGAAAGAGAAAGCAAATTTTTGAAAGGGATAGCTTTGCGAAATACCCTATGGGCAGATATTTTATATTTTTCTGTGGGTTGGACCTTCGTTAAGTAATAACAGACTAAGCCATGTCATCAGTTTAGTTAATACAAAAAAATTGTTGTATATGAGGTGAACTTCCGCAGTGCCAGATATTTATCTTATAAATAAATAGGCGAAGTCGTTAAGACCAACTTTTAACACATCATATTCCCTTGATTTTTTTTTTTTTTTTTTGGGAAGGTTGTCCGTTGTGCAGAAATGCAATGCCGTGTGTAATTTGTTTTCCAATAAGTTTCCAGACATAAATTGGTCAAGTTCTTGTGATTTAATACCTCGGTATCTACTGTTTCATCTTCAACATAAAGTCGCCGGCCGGTTTGACTTCAAAATGCTTGGAGTTATAACTGAATAAATTACCACGATTTCAAGATTTATAAATACGTAAAACATATATGGTCATCGGGGATCTGTTAGAATCTATACGTACAGTTCTAGCAGATTTTTTTTTCCATTTCTATCTACCTATATGTCCTGTGCTTTTGACTTTTGGTCACTGTTCCATTATGATGATAGTTGCAAAGCAGGACTTTGAATCATTTAGCTCGCAATAACTTTTGGCAATCCAAACTAGTACAATCCAAATACAGGTGAAATACATTTTTCGCAGTCTAGTCAAAATTTGTTTCGCCAATTTTGATTGTAAATAAAATTTGCTAAACTAATTAATTCCTCAATTTATAGAAAGCTCACTTTAAATGCCAAATAATAAATGTAAACAACCGATTTTAGACTTTTCTGCTGCACAACCCATGCTGCAAATAAATTAATTTGTTTGTTTAATTTAATTTATTATCTCTTCTTCTCTTTCTTTTGTGTCTATACAGATATGGCACGCGATTCGACAATTTCTCGCGATCGAATGATAGTTGTACCTGGCACTTTGTCGTTAGATATAAATTCAGCAGCCAATCAGCCCCCCGCTCCGGGTGATATTAATCAGGAAATCCTAGAGGTAAGTTGATCAAAAAAAGAAAAAAAAAAAAAAAAACAAACAAATTCAATAAATAACCATTAGCATATATCCTTATCAAAGATCAAATCATCCATTAGTTGATCTTGCTCCGAAACAGCAAATCCTCGTACCAAAACCGAAAATAGATTCCACCCAAATGGCATACAACCATATGCACATATTAATAGAAATAATTTGTATATTTATAAATGTTCATTTTCGAGAGAAACACCAACGCGTGTATATATAAACAAAGTACAAGAATAGCCCATTATAGAGCTTGCTCTATATGCACGATTGGCGGTGGTAGAGTAACTGAAGGAATTTTAATTATTTTCGTTTTATTTTTGGGGCTTTTAAAAAGACTTTCTTATAACATTTCCGGTGCAAATTCAGCTCGGTGTTATAACCGGTTGGGACTTTGCTTTGCGGTTCGTAAAAAAAAAGGGGAAATCAATTTAAAAAGCAAAAAAATATCCGAAAATCTTATGAAAATCGAATGTTGCTGATGTCTTTATTTGTTTGTGTTTGCTTAAGTTGCTTTTTTGGAAAGCAGTGAGCTGAGATTTTGTTTTCCTCTTTTGCGGATTAATATGCAAGAGCATTTATTTGCGGCTTCAAATTGGGGGGGAATTATGATTTTATTTTTTTTGGAAATGCATTACGAAAGTATAAGAGAAGTGTTTAATTTTTGTAAGCAGACTGATTAATGTGCATTCAAAACGATTTAGACACTTCTTTCCAAGCTTGCAAACCCAGTCGAACATTATAACTTATAAGTCACTATTTTCCCGAAATAGCTTCCTGGGGGTCGATTCTGGTTCTGTGAAAAAGTGAAACGAAAATGTTTTCACCCTTTCAGGCGCAATTTTGATTCTCATTCTATGAAAATGTGAAACCAAACGTCAAAATTTTTCATATGAATAATTTCTTTTAACGGCCCCATTTGCAAGTGAATGTTTTTAGTGAGAGTTTAAAAATTGGCAACCATCTTTCATGCAACACAGTGTGCGGTATTGAATTCACCACAATATTTTCACTTATTGAATCAGAATCGCATTTTAGTACAAAGTGAATCGAAAAAATGAAAGCAATGCGTGAAAAGCGAATGTGAAAACGATTTATTCAGAACCAGAATCGATCCCCTGAGCAAATTTGATGAATGGATGGTGAGTGGAGAGTGAGCTATCCCAAAGTGATAAGTTCATGGTTATGATTGCAAATAGCGTCTTCTTGGCGAAACCACACCCCGGCCTCATTGTTTAAAAATTAGGGTCCAACGAAGTCAACGAAGTTATCAGCGTGTAAACCGCACATCTCTGGTTGTAATGCAAGTCTGTACTTTATGATTGGTCTCATTGATAGGTTTCAATTTTGCTTCCCACTTATAACACCCATGAAGCCTCAATCCCTGAACACAATTTTGCGATGAAATGACAGGTCGATTGCCAACTGCTCAATAGTCCAATGAACGATTTAGTTACAAAGCAAATTTACTTTATTTGGTAGAGTTGTCCAGTATTTACATGGTGGGCTCATCAGCAACACAACTGAGTCATAAAAATGAATTAAAACATTTCTAGAAAAATGGAGATTTGAAATTTCTTTAAAAAATTCAAAAAAACTACATTTCATCAAATAAATGGCATCGCAATTTTAACTGAATAAATAACTCTGTATAAATTATCTGAAAACTTCTCCCAATTCACATCTACCCAGCTACTATTATCCGTGTACTTTTAGGTATTAAAACAGTAACGCAGCACACCCTCACACACAATGTGTATGTTCAGTTTAATCTTCGCACTGATAAACGAAACAAACTCGTACTTTGCTTTTCTTTTTTATTCCTTTTTTGTGCCTTCGTCGTAATTTAATAATAGAATACAATTATTCAGCTCAAAGTCCAATGAAGTTTGCTTTCTGAATTCTATTTTTATATCAATTCACTTCAATCTCTGCTGAATCGTAAAAAAAAAAAAAAAAAAAACAGCAATCCAAATCATCATCACTCTCCCTCTCAAGCAATAAATTACACGAGAACGAGATACTCGCATAACGACATATATTCGAAATTGAAAAACAAACAAACCCAACAACCCGCTTACAATTGAATTGCTGTAAATCTGTTTTTAACAACGCAAACCGATTCAAAACAAAACCAGATCACGATGTAAAAATCGGCCAGTAACGCCCAATATACCTACGTTGTCATTTCTAAAAAAAAAATTTAAATTTGCAAACGTCTATTCGAAGGTGACACGAAGATATCTTATTTATTAACTGAGCATGAATTCCTAGCTATAGTGGTTTAAGTCTGTCCAGTTGTAGTAAACCTTGTGACAAATTAATTGACACTTTTACTAGTTCTACGCCTAAAATAAACCACAATAAATTGCTCTGCAACCGGTGCAAACCGGTTTTTTGCGTTTTCGCTCAATTAGGCTAAAGAGTTTTCTGCCCAATGCTTCACATTGTCTCGCAACTATTTACAACCAGTGAGTCTAGAAATAGACTGACCTTAAGCTGGACTTTGACGGCCGGCGGCGGCGCGGGCAGAAATACGTATAATGTAGGAATGACACTTTGAGAAACTTTGTTCTAATTTGCAACAAATAAAATATTTATTAGCCTTAAAACCGCTTTCTACAAATGTTGCAACAAATGTGTCGGTGAAGTGAAAATACACTTGCCCTTACATGTAATGCATTCAGTGACTTAAGGTGAATGAAACTAAAATTGATGAGTGATACCTATGTATATATGCATTCAAATTGTAATAAACTGTCATACAGTGGGGCTTGAACGTTGTTCGTTGTTTTAGTTTATTCCAATTCGTTTGTGCGAAATATAATTTAGCCTTTGCAATGTCACTGTCAAATGTCAAATTATACTCTGATTTTAGTTGCACTCTTTTCGGCGTTAAGGACCATTCACATGAGAGCGAACTGCGAATAGGCGAATTGCGAACAAATCAATTTAACTGCATTTATGAATTGAAAATTTGTATTTGTTCTATGACAAAACCATTATATTTAGTTAATATAACATCTAGTCTAAAAAACATGAATTTCAATTGATTTAAACAGATAAATTAACAATTAAAGCAATTTTCCCGCGAATTGAAAATTCTTGCCGCGAACTGTCACACTTTATTCACAATCCACACAAATCAGTCGCGATCCACAAACCCACGAATGAAAAATTCGTTCGAACTTAACCTTTAAAAATGAAACTGATACGCGGGTATCTGCGACCAAAAACAGTTTTCATGTGAATGAAGTGTCAGAAACCACGAATATTCTCGTGTTCGCAGTTCGCACTTCGCTCTCATGTGAATAGTCCTTTAGACCTTTGTTGAATTTTATACATTATGTACGAACAAATCAAAACGTTTATCAAAATATTAATTAAGTGCTGGAGAAAGAAAGTACCTAATGAAAAGTCGCCACTGATTTGCTTATTTGCTGACATAATTGAACAAAATGTTATGCTTACCCTTAACGACGATTTTATTTGTTGATCAGCAATATGGCCGTGAGTGAAATTTGTGGCTCCTCGCAATCGATTTCATTAATTTAGTTATTTGACCAAATAACTGTATGACGAATAAAATGATATCGCGTACTGTTTTAAAATAGCCTGCTTATGGAATTTGAGTCACTGTCTTTTTTTAAATCTTGAATTTCAATTAGAAACGATAATATTTAGCCACTCAAGTGTATTTATCAGAATATGCGTCAATAATATCATATATAAAGTACCGCTTATCTGCTGCTGCTCCAAAAACAAAATTGTGCCAGAATATACTCACACTCAGATAAAGTAGGTGGTATTATTGTGATACTTTCTTATCTTCAATTGATATGCTGGCGTCTCTTAAAATTAGCTTATCTGCAGCGACCTATAAGATCCCATACCATTTCTTTCCCTGAATAGAGACATTCCCTCGTGCAATTCTTTTACGGCAGCCATTATACAAAATACAATATATACAATACAAAAACATGCAAACGACAATAAGTCTAATCTCAACGGGGATGTATGTTTTCCTCTATGATGTCTATGGCGTGCTTATAGAATACGTAATTATTATTTTATTTTTATTTTCATGGGATTATGGCTGAGATATAAGCGTTTGACTTAACTTGTCAATGAGCTTATTACTTTTCTAACAGGAAAAATTGATCTTAAAGTGTCAAACAAAACTTGGCAACATTCCAAAGTACGAGTACACTCATGGTACTCAATGAAGAACTGTGTGTAATTTCTATTTCATCAATTGGTTTGAAAACCAGGGGTTGTTTTGATCAGAGACAATACTGAGACCCCCAACTTCGGTCGATTTTCCGTTACTTGCTGCCTACAAGCTATATTTTTATGGTTTGGCAAATGCTAAGTGCTTTAATATTGTTACATAGAAATTCGTATTGACAAATGTCACGTAACTTCAAAAATTCCGGCTCACCAACACACGCGCAAAAAATATGAGCCACTTTCGCTGTCTAATTCTAATTTTTTTGCGTTACGCTCTATATTTCTTTAACTTAACCCAACCACACTGTTGCACGATGCACCACCTGTTGCGCCGAGTTCTCTAATCCAAAAAGAATGAATGTAATAGGCAGTCTAATGTCGCTTTCCATTGGGATTTTCAGATTTTGCTCTCAGATTTCAGATTTTTCATGCCCATGAACATAAAACGAGAATATTCTTCCTTTGCATCGGTGGTGGTGCGTGTTTTAAAAGTCAGCTGTTCTTAAATTGTAATTTGTGTTTATAAGAATCCGTTCAATTAATGCTAATATCTGAGTGGGGGAAGCGAGGAGTAACAACGATTCTCGCTTGTTTGGGATTCACCCTGACAATTTCTGTTGGGAAATTATGTCGAATTTCAGTTTATGAATTGTTGTTTTTTCGAGGGAAGAACTCTTGACAACAACTTGTAGACACAGTCACTTTGGAAGGAATGATAGCTATTTCGAACTACACCACTAATTCATCATCAGACTCATTTGAAGTGATTGTTTTGAATAGTTTTTTGAATTCTGACAGTCAATTCTCCGTATATAATTCCATTTGGAAAGACATTTCTGTTTTTCCCCTGTCAGGAAATGAACTTGATTATTAATGCTAATATCCATTGCAGCGGCCAAATGTAATTTGTTCTCCATTTTTCATAGACTTCTGTCTAAAAACGTTAGTAAACACACTTTAAAGTTTGACAGATGACAAATGTTTGGGTGTTAGTGCAAATCGGTGTGAATCTCACTCGGATATCGAGCTTTTTTGCTTTTTTTGCGGCCAATGGAACATGAAATCTGACAGTCAGCTGATTTCGAGAGCAGAAAACTGCTTCTGTCCCAATGGAAAACGACACAAGCGCGTGGTTGCACGCCATTTTTAATCGAGTTGCGCGTTTTGTGGATGGGTGTCAATGTCGTCGTACTTAACGACGCGGGTATGTTCGTTAGTTGTGTCGCCACAGTGTCATCATTGCATCATTTATCTAATCTAATTCCATTCAATTGCGATGGAATACTTCCTCCAGACACTGTACCTCTCTGAAAAGTTGCGATCAAAAGCTTACATTCTACAAAACAAAGCAACACACACAGCCACATCACTTTTGCACTTGCGCTAGCGTGGTACACTGTTGCTATTGCTGTTGGCCGCTTACGTTCGTTGTCCGACGATTCAAAATAAAACTGTCTATTTATAAAACGGGACATGAAACGACGACGCAATTCAAACTGTCTTATTCCTATACGCGTCGAGCCCGCGCGCAAGAGAGTTGTTGTAGAGTTCAATGTGTATTCTATTAATAAGGTATTAATAAGAAGCAAAAGAATTCAAAAGAAATTAAACGTGTATTTTTGAATTTCTTCAAAAATACACGAAAATAAAGGAACCAAATCGAAGCAGAAGCAGCACAACAACAGATCGCCGAGTGGCAATAAATACCAGATACAGTCGTCGAATATAGTGCGTTCTTTCAAATCGAATGATTTATGAAATTGATTGTCAGTCTCAGTCTCAGTGTTGTGCGGATGTATGTACAATGTACATAATTTTAATGTTAAAACTAGAAAGTATGTAACTTATCTACTGCGGAGATTGAATTGAATGTTTTTGTTTTTATTTGGAAAATACATAGTGCACTAGATTGAAGGGGATGACTCATAGAGATATGAGGGTCATCCACGAGAGTGGAATTTTTAACTCACTTTTATTTATTCGTAGTAAAGAGAAATTAAATTATTCATGTGAGGTATACATATTTTTTTAACTCTCGGAATAACACCGAATGACGAATGACGCTTCTCGATAATCTCGTTATTTTTGTTGGAAATGTTTTTTCGGGTCCATATAGAGTGTTATCTGCGTGTAGTTTGCAAAACAAACAGCTTTTTGATTTGCACGGAAAAAAGTAAACAACATTTGGCCTATAAATATAATAGGTAGGTTATTTAAAACAATTCCTATTGTACCTACGCACTATACCGGCTTGTAATAGAGCGGAGGGTTGATGTGCGGAAATTCGCAGTCAAAAAATAGACTGCACGTTATTTCTGATTAATTTTGTTTTGACATCACGCATTGCGGAATTGTTATACCACAACAAATAAACGTCGTTGGGATTCTAATTGATTCTAAAATAAAGATCTGCATAATCGCATCTAATTAACATAGTTTGTGCGCGTTTGTCTTTCGGCTAACCGGATTTTTTGTTTAATAGTTATATTGTTTATTCGATGTGGAACTTGACCGCGATTAGGATTAACGATTTTGACATTTGATGAATGTCAGCCAATTTGAAAGTCGGGTCTTGATCCGGGACTTAGCTTTGTATTCGGCGATTATCGGAGGTTTAGCTTCGTAATAAGCGTGTATGTTAACGTCGTATAACGGGTTTTATTTTTAACACAAGCATTGTTTTTTCTGATCTATAAATCGAAGTTATTTAGGCTTATGACGTGACGTTACTGCTGTCCAAAGTTGGGTAACACGGCACACGTGTCATCATTGGCAGTACGTCTGGGTACTTGTTGCGGCAAGTGACAGTTGACACTAGTGTTAAACTTTCTCGCAATTTGAATAGATTCTGCAATTTTGTTTGCTTGTGCAAAACTGTGATTATCATCGAAATAATGCATCATTTGGCATTTATTTAGTTTTGAATACATTCATTCAAATAACACTCTTTAAGTCGGTATAATGATGAATGTAATACTAAAAATACTGATTTGTCAGTTTCTGTGATTTTTTGTTTATGAATAAATAAAGGATTAAACGAAATTTAGTTACTTAAAATCTTTATTCCACAACAGCACTTCACAGCTGATTGAAATGTCAAACAAAACTGAGTTTGTGATCTGTCAAATTTTATCAGAGATGCCAAATGGGTGTGACCCCATCGGTTGAGTAAACATAACCGATAAAAAATTTGCATAAACTCGTTAGAAATAGAAGATTAATATGTCATTGTAAAGTATTGACAAATTTTCATCACTAACGCCCGTTTTCTGACATCTTATGTGACAGTTTATGACATAGAAAAAGTTGCCCATAAGTTATACAAGTAGAACTTAAATCGCTACGAGCAGTGTCAGCAAACGGGCCTATTACAAATTTGTACATGTACATTAAGTATGCCTGTTTGTTTATTGAATTTAAAATGTCAATCAAATGGCTTCTCAATAAAAACACAACTTTCTGTGCAGTTTGCTTTGGTCAATGGATTTGCTATTTCTTCATTCACTTCCCCGAATCAGGGTTGTTAACACAATAATTGCATGATAGATTCCTTATTAAATAAAACAAGCACAAAGGTTTTCATGATTCAATAACAGGTATCAATAGAATTCTTCATTTTTATCGTTCCAGCTTAAGAAAGAACAAGAAATGCAAAAGCAAATGCTCCTGCACACGTTTCAAGAGCAAAAGAAACAACTAGAGCTACAGCACAAATTGCAGCTGGAACACAAATACCAGGTATGTACAAAATCATATTCGTTTGAATTCAAAAACAAATAAAAAAAAAACCGATCAAGCGAAAAATTTGGAATAAACAAATAAGAATATTATGTAATAGATTTGCGCAGTCTAAATTGTTCACGCTACACGACTTCAATCTATTTTCATTTTTTTTTTTTTTTTTTTTCTTATTTAATTGAAATTTTTCTAATATTTTTTATGGTTACATTTTCGATTGAGCTTTTCATCGTCAGAAGAAATCAAAGTACGATGCCTTGGTTATTCCTGTTTTTTTTTCATTTTCTTTGTGTTCCTTAAAAAAACGAACAAAATTTTTTCCAAAACAAAAAAAACATCAAAAACAAAACAACGTTTTTTCGACATTATAATTACTATAGTTTGCGGCGCACTCACATGGCGTATTCCAGGAAATGCGTGACCAAAAAATTGCAGCCGAGGAACAACAGCAACGGGAACGCCGGGAACGTGAACGCGAAGCAATGAAACGAAAAGAAAATTGCAGTGCTAATGCTAGCCCTGAGGTGAAGCAGATTTTAATGGTGAGTTATTTTTTTTTGCTGAGAAAATTTAAGAAACATTCTATAAGGTATTGTGTTTCTTTTTTCTTGTAGTGTTTCTTAATGAACAGAAACAAGGGTTCGCCCAATGGCATGACATCATCACCCTACCCAAAAAGGTAAGTGGAAAAATAACGTACATATTCACCCCTATTGAGGTATCCGTTCCGATACAACTTTCGGAAGGATTCTCCGATGACATATAGAATTGTTGCGGAATCTTTTCATGTGAAATGAACGCGTTTTAATGCTTCATTTATTTTGTTCCATAACGGATACTTCGAACGCAATTTGAGTTTCGATCAGATTTTAATTTCGTATCGGACTTTTTTGTGAACGGATACCTCGAGGGAGTGATTATTATTTATTATAATTTTTATAATTATTATACAAACTGTCATTCTTCCTTGAAAATGCGCAAACAGAACAGACAGATGGCACTAGCCATTTGGTTTCATGGTGGCGAGAAATAGAAACACACTAGTTCCATCTTCCATTCTGACTTGTGCAAGCAATAGGAAAATAAGTAGAGGGTCTTTCATTAGCGACTTGACAACTTCAAACTTTCAGTGTGAACGCACCCCTGAACCGATTACCGAACTGTTAATGTCAAAATATTAAGTAAAATTAACATTTTTATCATGGTGGCGTACACGAAGGAACAACGTTCACAAATAATTAAAATTTACTACCGAAATTCCGAGTCGGTGGTCGCAACTTTAAGAGCGTAAACGCCAATTTTCAATCTTCAACGATGAAGCGCATTTTTGGTTAAAAAAGAAGTTGTCAAATCCTTAATGAAAGACCCTTTATATTATATATGTGCAAAAGAAGAAGAAGTATAACAAAGAAGTAATGTGGCCTTCATTGAGATTCGTCAAACAAGAAATTTGCCGTTTGTTTGTTAAATTACCTCGTTGTGACATCTGTTGCTAAAACAATGAAACAATAACACTTTCTGCACGCAGTTTCTGCAGATTGCATGAACCAAATCCAACTTGTCTTAAATAAGGAGTGCGTTAAATAAGTTTATACGCACTCAGCGTTGCCATACACATGACGTATATGAATATATATACTTATTTAATCATATTCCATGTGGCGGATTAAAGTTTTCACTGGCCCTGATTGATCACGTGAAGAGTTTACAAAAACGGGGGAATAACCTACAAACCTAGTCAATAATTGACTAAAATGACTCGATTTTCAATTGTTCCAAATGATAAGGTTCACTATTACGAAATAATTTCAATTAAAATAAGGCCTTGTGATTGTAATAGAACAATCTATCACTAAAATCTTTGTTTGGCTATACAAAATATAAAGGAAACCGTTCATTAAGGGTTACAATAGGAGTAGCAAGCTCCGCTCCTCAAAACATTCAATTCACTACCAAATTGAGACGCCGAGCAGTCTGGTTATGTATAATAATAATACGAAAACGTCAATCTATTAGATCGAAATTAAAATACATCCCCCTCACTCTTTTTGTTTTCAGTTATGTATATTAAGTTGTGATTTTTTTTTATCAATTTATTTACAGAGGTGTCGTGAAAAGTTCATCCGGTGAATCGTTGCCGGCTGGTACCGTCACAAGCTCACATCCGTACAAAATTCCTCAACCCCCTTCAACCATTGTAAAATACGATTCCGATTTTCCATTAAGAAAGACAGGTGAGTTACCAGTTAAAGACAGAATATTTTTTTTTTTTTTTTTTACTATTTGTTAGTTTTCTTCTTGTCTAATAATTGAACTCACATGCATGGTTTGGACTTTGAAAGCGCCAATAAATTAAACTGATACGAAATAATGCTTATCTAGTAATACATACACACAAGCAAGTCTATTGAGTTTTTGTTATTCTGATTATTAAACTAACGAAATGGTATCTAATTTAAAGAAGTGTAGCTTTTTAAAACTAAAAAAGAAAGTGCTCGGTATTTATGTAATTAAAACGGGCATACAAAAATATATTCATCTAATCAGCGATTTATACCATTGTAGACAGTGCTTGGTGTTATTTGTGATTGTTAACCAACGCCTCCCATATGAATCCCATAGCTTATTTTGATACAGAGTATGTATACAGATTAATAATTCGGTTAAGTAAATTCCATTATCTGAACAATTGGTAGGAGATTCAACGAGAAATAAAAAAATGGTTTTGTTTTATTGTTGTCTTAAGCTTTGTTTTTTTTTTTTTTTTTTTTTTTTGATTGTAAACAACGTAGAATATTATTATATACATGTACAGTTATTTATTTAAAAACAAAAATTCACAGCTTGGTGTACCCCTATGGATCTTGCTGTTCTCTAGCTTAATAATTTATTTTCGAGTGAAAATCACCTTTGGATCAGGCATCCTATTGACAGCGGCTAGCTTCACATTTGA
Source organism: Cheilosia urbana (assembly GCA_946477585.1). Classification (NCBI taxonomy): domain Eukaryota; kingdom Metazoa; phylum Arthropoda; class Insecta; order Diptera; family Syrphidae; genus Cheilosia; species Cheilosia urbana. Next base: position 6,114,473 of record OX297854.1, on the reverse strand, counting down.
CATTTGAATCATTTCTTTAATTCACACTTTAAATGTGTGCCCATTGAAAGTGTAATTTCTGAGTATAAAAACTCGTTCTATGTGAGAGCGCTCTCGCTTTCGTAATTGTGTATTTGGTTTGATACTATTTTTTTGTTTTTCTGTGATTAATAAGCTATGAAGATAACGTTTCTATCGGCTTTTTGCGTTAATATTCTAATGCTAAGGAAGTGGAAAAATACGCGTGCTATTAATTCTCGCACTGCATCGGCGTGTTTTGTTTAGAATAATGTTGCGCTTTTAAAAATTTCCGTTTCTAAGGGCCCTTGCGCCAATTCGCATTTTAATTAAACGATTTGTCTACTATTCAAATTAAATTTAAAAGGCTTGCGTCTAGAGAACTACGTCAGTGAACTTACATATCTGAGCTATAAGTAAAACCTTGGAAATAGCTGTTTTTCACGGCTTGCCAAGAAGTTGTCACTGTTTGGATTTCTCCGAAAAAAAAAAAAAAAAAAAAAAAAAAAAAAAAAAAAAAAAAATGTTACGCATACGCCACCGAGCCTAACATTTATTCAGGCCTTACTTCAGCTTGAATAATAGTTCAGTCTGTCTGCTTTGATGAGAGTTATTATTATATTATTAAATGCTGTGCCTCACCAGCTCGAAAATGCCCAGCTTATTTGATTCATTTAGCTGTGCGTATAAAAAGATAACTTTTTTTTTTAATGAATGACTGTATATTATACTTACGATGAATATTTGTATAACGAATGGAAATTATCATACGAACAGCATCCGAGCCGAATTTACTGAAGATACGTCTAAAACAGAGTGTGATTGAGCGTAAGGCGCGAATCGGCCCATTGGCAGCGCGCCGCCAGGAAAGACACCTGCAAGCCATCCAGAGACGTCAAGCAAAGCATAACTCACCACTAGCAAGTACGTATCGTATGCGAAATTCTTGTATATCATTTCATTCATACATCAAAACGATCACCGGCGAATTAATACAAAGAATAAAAATGAAGACAAACATAATTTTGTTGGTATTTATCGTTTGTTCTATGCATTTTTGTTATTATTTTAATGTTGGTTTTGCTCCCAAATTTGTTTTGATACATCCTCATATATAATAATATATATTTTTTCCTCTCGTATTACGCTTTTGTATTAATTCACTAAAAATATGAAGCAAAAACTAATTTCAAAAATATATTCAATTTCCACTTGAAAGTTTAAAGATGTTTAATCGTAAAATGTTTCTTTTCCCATAGACTGTAACAGCACTCCGGATTCGGGTCCGAATTCACCGCCATCGCTTGTGACCGGCGCCAGTCGTGGCTCTCCAACTAGTGCTCCCATTCAGGAGGAAAACGAAGATGTTGCTCAATATCAATCCGGTCAACGGAGCAGTATCAACGATTTATCTCTATTCAGTTCACCATCGATGCCGAACATCTCATTGGGACGACCGCATTTACCGAACGCACATACACCTGCCGCAGTCGCCAACTTTGCTATGCTAAGCGCATTGAGGCAACAAGCTGCAGGCGCTCAACCAATGATCGGTGCTGGCGCTCCAACATATTACAATCCTCTGCCACCGTACGATCATCATCATGCTACAGCTGGTGGTAGCAGTACTGGTATACCACCGCCACCAACACGATCCTCCACGTCAACGTCCTCGTCATCAGCATCGATTGAAATGCCGCCGCAAGCACACGCAGCCAATACGCCAATGACTAGTGTGTCTATGGGTATACATCCCCTTCCTGGCCATTTGTATGGCCAGCCGATTACCGATGTCCAGGTTGCGCATGCCAGACTCAATAAGCATGGTCATCGGACGTTGGGTCGAACGAAGTCGGCGCCATTGCCGTTGGCCAATCCCATGTTGACGGGGACAGGACAAGTGAATATCGTGCAAACGCATTATGAGAATAGTGATGTAAGTATTGGAAGTGAGGGTCATTTTAAACAAATATTTTACTAGTTGGCTGCAAAAATGTTCCCAACAGTTATCGGTCTTAAGTGATTTAATTTAAATTTGTATTTTCATTTCGATTATAGGCCGAACGTCAGGCGTACGAGCAACAGCACTTGCTGCTGGCGCAAAAAATCCGGCAAACTGTTCTCACGCGAAGTGGACGTGAACAACAACCCCAACTGAAGGAAGCCGAAGAGTCCACCGACGAGGTGATAGATCTAACAGATAAAAAACAACCGCCCAAAACTGTGTTAGCCAACTCTGTGATAACCAGTACATCTCAAAGAAGTATACCTGAAGAGACGGCTTTATGTGCTGCCGATTACCTACAACAACAACGGGAGCTGCTATATATGCATTCATTGCAGGTGAGGGGCGGGCCGATCGATGTAGTTGTCCCTTGTATGTGGTTTCCTAACAGAAAAAACGCGAACCATTCCATTTTCTAGGTGGACGATGCTGTTGCACGTGGTCTAAACCGTCCTCTATCACGGACTTTATCAAGTCCGTTGGTGCATCTGGGACCACATGGGCTCAGTCAGATACCAGATACTGGCCAGCACCATCAGCCAATTGTGACTTCCTCATCTGCCGATCATATTCCACCGGTGAACCTAAGTATGCCACATCGACGTCATATTTTGGGAAGCCCGCATAAAATAACCACTGGTTTGGCATTTGATAACCTAATGCTGAAACATGCCTGCGTTTGTGGGAACAACTCATCACATCCGGAACATAGTGGACGATTACAAAGTGTATGGGCCCGACTAATGGAGACAGGTTTGGCGAATCGATGTGATCGTCTGCGATCGCGCAAAGCAACGCAATTAGAACTACAGACGGTGCACTCTGAGGCTCATGCATTACTCTTCGGTTCGAACCAGTTGAATCGACAGAAACTGGAAATCTCACCTTCGGTTAGTTTCGTGCGATTGGGCTGTGGTGGTGTTGGTGTAGATTTGGACACAACGTGGAATGAACATCATACAGCTGCAGCGGCGCGTATGGCTGCCGGATGTGTGATAGATCTAGCATTTAAGACAGCTAAAGGTGACCTGAAGAACGGTTTTGCTGTTGTTCGTCCCCCCGGCCATCATGCTGAGGCCAATTTGGCTATGGGCTTTTGTTTTTTCAATTCAGTGGCGATAGCTGCGAAACTTTTGCGCCAGCAATTACCTGCAGAAATGAAAAGAGTATTGATTGTTGACTGGGACGTGCACCATGGCAACGGAACACAGCAGGCCTTCTACGATTCCCCGAATGTGCTATATCTTTCCATACATAGACACGATGATGGGAATTTTTTCCCAGGCACTGGTGGACCTACAGAGGTGAGTGACTTTCTAATCTATTCACATGCGCATATAAAACTTTCTGCATTTACATACAGTGTGGAACTGGTGCGGGAATTGGCTTCAATGTGAACGTTTCCTGGTCTGGGGCGCTAAGTCCTCCACTGGGCGATGCTGAGTACCTGGCCGCATTCCGCACCGTTGTGATGCCCATTGCGCGTGAATTTAATCCGGACATCGTGCTTGTATCAGCTGGTTTTGATGCAGCAGCCGGACATCCGGCTCCGTTGGGCGGATACCTAGTATCACCTGCGTGTTTTGGCTATATGACACGTGAACTAATGCAGCTGGCCGATGGTAAAATTGTTCTCGCACTAGAAGGAGGCTATGACTTACCAGCGATATGTGACTCGGCGCAGGAGTGCGTTAGGGCACTGCTAGGCGATGACTCGGCTCCGATTCCAGAGGCCGAACTGTCGCGACCACCATGTCAAAATGCTGTGGACACATTGCAAAAGACCATTGCTATTCAGGTTAGTATTTTGAAAATCTGATTCATAATATTCCGTCTTGTATTAAGAACTCACCTGAATTGTTTCTTGCTGGGGTTGCTTTATAGTTTTTAAGATTCTTCCAGTTGTCAAGCTAAGAGACTCCTTTAAATGTTCGCAACTCTTGGTTGTATTTGGCAAACAGATATCGAGATTGACCCAAAGTGATGAATTTGGATCGACTTTGTCAAAAGGCTTTCCCACTATTTTGTCACTTCAACTATATAGGAAGTGAGCTTAATAACTTCCTTGCTTATGAACTTTTTAAGAGCAATGCTCACTTGAGATGTTGTCAGGCTTGTTATTGTACATTCCGACCAGGAAAAATGTTGTCTTGTTCTGGACCACAGGGAGGTGCTAAAGGTCTTTATCAACCTCAGAACTCTTCTGTGTTTCTTCATATCTTAAATTGTACAGGAAAACTCGAAGTACTCTGCCTTTTGCCACAGCAGAGCATTCACAAAGAATCTGTTTTCCTCCAAGGTCGTCGCATTTTATTAAGATTACTATGAAATACTTAATAAAGACGTAATTTTTTGATACGACCCAATAATGAAAGTATTAATTAATTATTTTTTTTCAGATGTCGCATTGGCCAATTGTACGTCGTCTAGCGCACACAGTGGCAATGTCAGCTATGCACGCTCTTAGAACTGAACGAGAAGAATCAGAGACTGTTACAGCCATGGCTGGGCTTTCAATGCAGCCACTGAATAAGTAAGCCATCGCCAAATCTAAACTTAACTATAAATAATAATAAAAAAACTTTCTTTGCAGAACATTATCTCGAGGTGATTCGGAAGAACCCATGGAACAGGACGACGCGAAGTAAAAGCATAACCAAGGTATCGCACACATTGTACTCCTATGCAATTTTAAAGAAAACAACAAGAAAATAGCATTTTTGTGAATGACGTGTTTGTGATACATTTACAAATACAATAATTTTTTTTGGGACAAGTTTTCCACTCCTGGCCGGCGTCGCTTTACAGCAGCGTACCGTGATCGGAGACGCAAATCATTGGTCAAAAGGACTTCAATTAAGTACACAAAGAAAAATAACATTTTTTTTTACAAGATAAGGGTCGGGAAATTTCGCTCGACTCCTTTTCTGTTTCTTTTTGGCGAAAATACTCGTTGTTGTTATATAAATTACAAATTGGTGACAAAAAAACAAACAAAATGAAACTATGGTCTTGCTCAGTGGCCATTTGCAAATTTCACGTTTAATGTGAAAGAACATAGTCCTCTTTGGTCACTGAATCGATCTACTAATGACATTGTAACTTTTTGCTGTTGTTTCATGGAGCTTGTTCTGGCTTGTGACACAGATTAAATGTACATATATTTGGTGCTTCACACTATTTCTTTTTATACAAAATATAATATTTTGTGCATCACATTAGTACCGTAAATTCGTGTAAATAAAAAAAGTTTAAAAGGAAAGAATCGATGCAGGTTAAATTAAATTTTCTCTTTCTTACTCTCTCTCTCTCTCTCTATCTATCTATCTTTCTCTATCACACACTCTATCCCCTGCCATTCTATCTCGTAGTAGTAAAATAATCAGTTAATAAAAATAAAAATATTTAGATAGCTAATAAAAAAGAATAAATAATAATATATGGAGAATGGTACAAATATTTAAAAACAATAAACAAAATACTACATAAATGTTTAATGAAGGAATAAGAATATTTTTATTTGAATTGGATGTTGCACTGCATTCCAAACAAAAATAAAATATCTATTTATATATAAATGTTACGTTTCAGAAACAAAATTATAACATTGCTGTGAACTAAATGTTTAGTATTTAATTTTTTTTTTGGAAAAGAATAAAGATATTTAAAGTATATTTACATAACATGAAAAAAGAAAATTAGTTTTATAATTCAATTTAATTGATAGATAAAAAATTAAAAAATAAAAAAAAAACATTTGTCCCTGAAACAAATAAACAAATTGACAATTAAATTATGATAAAACGCAAATTAGCACAACGATAAAAAGAAATTAAATATTACACTGTATCATACGCATAGTTATATAAATATATATTTTAATTAACAAATTAATTGAAACAATAAAAAGAAAAGAAAGCAAGTCGTGAATAATATTGTTGTAGTGTGGTTTTGCACACATTAAATAAAATATACTTATATACATTATGGAACCTAAATATATTTATATATATACATTTAAATAACTGTATTTTTAAAACTATTGAAATAAATGAAATTTAAGAGAAAATAAACTTTGTGTCTGCCCGCGTTTGGAAAATCGCCAATGGCATTAGAAACGTATAAATATATTTTATAACAACAAAAACAAATTAATATATGCTTTAATCTAGGTGAATTTATATATAAATAAATATTTATTGAAAAAATAGAAATCAAATTAAATATTTCTTCGTGCAATAGAGATAAATTCTGTGTTATCTGTGGCAAAAACAAAAAAAAAAACATACAAAAACAGCATAAAAATACAGCTTAAACAAAAATAAAAATCAAATGATAAAAAAAAACTTTTATATAACAAAGAAGATGGCCAAACACTTCATTAATTTTGTTGGCTACCAAGTTCAATGCAGAACAATAAATTTTTTATTATATCAGCTATAATACTAACAAGTTTTGGGCGTTTTGTGGTAGCTAGATGGGGTATTTCTAAAAAAAAAAAAAAAAGTATGTAATCAAAGTTTGTATGCAGCCACTGAGGTTTCTAATGGTAGTTATTTTCTTGTCTTTTTTTTTTCATATTTCTTTTCTCAATTGTTGTCCCATAAGAATGATTTGTGGCAACCAGGGTCTGCATGCTTTTTGCGCTTACACATTCATTTCGCAATGGGTCGTTTCGAACTTTGGGCGCCATTTCTTATTAGTGAATTAACTGAAATTTTCATAATCATTCATAAAGCCGGCCGTGGGAATGGAAAATTCTCCGACTTTATACGATTCGGAGGATTTTTGCTGCGAGGTATACTTCGGTCTTCGGAACAACTATTCGGAGAATTGTTACGACATTCTGTAACGCATATCGGCGAATTACGTTGAAGTGCATTTTTTTGTTAAATTTTTGACAGCTAAGTTCCGATATCCTAAAACAGAAATTGGTTGCGGAATTTGTTTATTGTGGAATTCGATTGGGCGCTCTCAGAACATTTTTTTTTGCGCTCAGGGCAGTTTTTATGTTTGTTTGCAAAAAAAAAACAAATCTTTTCAGAATCTGAAGAAGCCCAATCGAATACCACATAACGGGTGATTTTTTAAGAGGCTTAGAACTTTTTAAAAAAAAAAAAACACAAAAAAATCCAAAAAATGGATGAAATATTTATTTGAATCGATAGTTTGAACCTTGCAATTTAATGTTTAAAGATAATTTCATGCAAATGTTGACCGCGGCTGCGTCTCAGGTAGTCCATCCGCTGAGTCCAATTTTGGCATACTCTTTCACACATATCGGCCGGTATCTCACGAATGAATGCATGGATGTTGGCTTCCAGTGCGTCAATCGAAGCGGGCTTGTCCCTATACACATTAGCCTTGACATACCCCCACAAAAAATAATCTAATGGTGTCAAATCGCACGATCTAGGCGGCCAATTGACCGGCCCGAAACGTGAAATTAACTGTTCACCAAACTCGCCTCGCAATTGCGCCATTGTTTCGCGTGCTGTATGGCATGTGGCACCGTCTTGTTGAAACCACATATCATGCAAGTCAAGAACTTCCATTTCGGGCAAAAAAAAGTTTGTTATCATCGCTCGGTAGCGTTCACCATTGACAGTAACGCTGCGATTCGCATCATCTTTGAAGAAATATGGCCCAATAATGCCGTCGGCCCATAAACCGCACCAAACAGTGGCTTTTTCGGGATGCATTGGTAGCTGTTGCAATGCTTCTGGCTGATCTTCACTCCAAATGCGGCAATTTTGCTTATTTACGTACCCATTCAACCAAAAATGAGCCTCATCGCTGAACACAATTTTTTTACGCACAGTACGAAAACGTGTTGGTGGTTTAATGTCCAACAAAGTAAATTTGGTGCGAAATTTGGTCACAATCTTCCGAATAGACTGCTCAGAAGGTCGAGAATGCCGATCATAAAATGGAAGCAGCGCGCGATGAACATTTCGAACCGAGCACGAATTTTGATAGTAAAATTCAATAATTTGCAAGCGTTGTTCATTTGTAAGACGATCCATGGTTAAATTGCAAACCAAACTGAAGCTGTTTGACAGTGACACAAGGTACTAAACACACGTCAGCTGTCAAAACCAGTGTTGCCAAAACCAAACCAGCTAAAAAATCACCCGTATGATTTGGGGTGCGGTGCGGCGTCATAATGTCAAGCACACACCACTTGTCGAGATGAATATAACCATTTGTCTATTACATAAATGTTTGCAGACTTTCAGGCTGATTGTCTTATTGTTTCGGAATAAGTTACCCTGAAAAGTTAAATTGAGTCTATCTACATTACTTTGCTTTGTTGAGATGTTGGAAAATACTTTAAAGTCTAAAAACGTTATGTGTCGCACAGTCATAAATCGAATAGGTTCGTATTTCGTTCACGTCCTTACTGACAAAACGTTGGGCGCCATTTATCTAACTTTACATCGACATGATGGATTAAAATGTTGGGTGAGTTTTGCTGGAGTACTGAGCGACTGGTCTTAGGTCTTAGCCAAGTTACGGCTTATGTTTAATTTTGTTTAAACTCCCAACTCTAGCGTGCGTCTGATTATGATTACGGGAGTATACCTACCTAAAATGAGAGGGCCGTTTGGATACGGAATAAAATTATGGGCACCTTTCATTTGTTAAATAAAAACTTCGAGAAATATTAGTCCAATAAATGCAAATGTTATGCCAAATATGTCATCTGTGGTTGACTTAAAAACGCGACTTAAATGGTTTATTCATTAACTTGAATTATATTAAAGCTAAGTTATATTAAAGACTTGAAACTTTAATAACTTTTTGTTTTTCAAATGAATTTTAACAAAATAAGACGAATAATATCCTTATACCTTATTCTTTGCTATTTTTTTACTGTGTTAATATGTAATAAAATATAACAAACCCTAGATAACCATCACATTGGTTTTCGCAACACTCTTTTTTTCAAAGCTAGTACAAAGGACTTAAAATTCCTTTTAAGGTTCTTTGTCACGGAGACACTTTTCTACATTCAACATTTTCTTGGTGATGGTGTCCTTTTCAATTGCACGTATTTTCAATAAACTCCGACCTCGAAGACAATAAAAACTGTATAAATGAAACAGCAATTCAAAATATCAATTTATGTTTATGTATAACTTTTTGTGTAAACTTAAGCCTTCTCTAGATAAACATCCCTGCTTTAAAACATAATTTAACAAAGCGTTGGGCGCCAGTTCTGCATTTTTACAGATTGCTTGCGGTTCATAGTTCATACAAAAAAAAAAAAAAAAACGTTTGGTCTAAGAGGCAAAAGGATTATTGAACGTATTTTTGCATAATTTTTTAAAATTATTCGGAAAAAAACGTGCGAGCTATTGTAAATTAGCTATGTGTACGTTTGAGAACGTTGAGTTGATTTAGATCGATCGACGTGGCAGCACTTAATACAGCACATATAATTCGGCTGACAAACTTGATGTGTTTCATTTTCGACTTGATACAATAAAAATTGGTCCTTGATTGGATTTTGTGCTGAACTCGAAAAATAAGATGAGCTTTTACACAAACGTCAACAAAAGAAATATTAAAGAAATTCGCGATTCGTAATGATAATGATGCTTTTTACGTTTTTGATCGCTTCGTAAAAATTGTTTTTTAGAGAGCTTTTGACGCAAATAATTTATAAACTGGGGAGGTTTGTTAAAAAATCTCTACGTAATTAGAAAAGCAGCAATTGTTTCTATTGTATTCAGTCGGCTGGATAATGTGGCGGGTCCACATTTTGTATAAAGTAAACTATTTCGTGTTCTACATGAAGGATTTCTTTTTCGTAATCGAATTTCAAAATAATTACAGCCCTATTCTGCTATTCACGTGAATCGTACATTCGATTCACCCACTCGATTCCCTTTGACTGCCTTTCCATTCTGCTTTTCATCGGGTAAACTACATTATCCAAACCAATTTGACATTCAAGTTAGTATTTTGGTTAACTAAAAACAAAAAATATAAACAAACAGATTTATGGATATTCATTGTGGAAATTATTGCAATATAAATTGGTCTCTGTTTGTTGTTCTACCCCTAAAAATGAATAATATTTATTCATAAGCAAATAATCCCGCAATAAATTAGTTTTTACTTACATTCTATCAACCACCAACCAGACAAATGATCCATTTACATTCAAATCCGCATCATTTGACATGCGGATCTAAATTGTATAGGATGTATGCGTTCACGTGAATAAGAGAATACCACGCAGTATTGCCGACATTGACGAGGTGAATCCAAATTCAATTCGAATGAATAGTAGAATAGTGTTCAGTGAAAATTGAAGAAAAATTCCCCCCGATGAATAGCAGAATAGGGCTGTTAGATAACTTGTCAACAATGCCTTGCAGGATCAATACACTTAATGCGCATTCGCCTTTTTACAAAAATGTTAATCCTTCACTCACTGCCGTAAGGTTATGCGTGCGTTATTAACGGAATTAAAACTGGAAATTCAGAATTTAAATATCATTTAAGTTTGCGGCGGTTTTAGTAAAAGGAGTAGGTACGCCTCGAAATTAGTTGCATTCTACAATCATGTTATGTACAAGAAGTACGATGTGACTGTTGAATGTGACTATCATAATCACATTAGAGGATTCTGCCTCCAGATTTAAATCAAAATTGCATGTGCCCCTAAATTGTGATAACTGTATTCAAACTTTATGACACTTTTGTCCGCCTGTCATGAAGCAGAAAATTAAATTTGTTGGTTGTGTATTTATGCTGGCTTTTACTTTGTTAAAACTTTTAGCGGAAAACAGGACAACAAAAAACGAATTAGAGGCCCTAAAGCATATTTTTATTAACGAATATAACTGAAAATTAACGCCGAAAGACTATTTTAAACTTTTCGAGCTATTTAGTCATAATACTCCCCTTGAACACATATCAATTGAATGGATTTATTTCATTTTACACAATTTGGTGTTACATAAAATCGCTATTGGAAACCATAGGCTTGCAAACATATTTTTGATAAACAAAATAGAAATATAAACCTATTCTGTAAAATAATGCTGAAAATTGATCACTATTGACTAATACGTACAAGTATAATAAATGTTGAGTGACCTTAATGTATACCAACGAAAGAAAATTTAAAATATATATATTGATATTTGTTACACGAAATACAAATGATGAACAATTGTATTTGCGTGCGTAAAAACCCAAAGCAAATCAATTAACTTCATAAAAAGCAAACTTTTTTTACCTATCAAAACTCCAAATCCTCCAATTCAACGCACTTTCTGCATTAGCGCACATCCAACGCAAATAATATTTTAAATATTAAAAATCCTATAAGCAAGATCCTGAAACAACCAGATAACTATAAGAGGTATACCTATATGTAATTGAAAACATATTTTTTTACAAAGTTGTAATAGTTACCTATTCAATTCAATCCAACTGCATAATTAGCTGACACAAATAAACTTCATGATTATCAATGATGTTAAACCAAAAAACAAAAAAAAAGATAACAAATATATGTGAGAACACAACAGAATAATAGTTATAGCAACTAAATCTATTTATCTATGGTTATAATAGACGTAAATATATAAATATGAATGTATAAATTGTTTTCTATGTGTAAATCTATTTAAAAAAGTAACAAAATAACAGCGCTGGTCGTTGTTATAACCTGACATATAATACTTTTTTTTTTATTTAAAATAATTAGTTTAATTCTATATGGTATAATTTGTTTTCTTCTTATATTTATGTAAATTCGTTTAGTATATCTATAATTTACTACTTTGAAGTGGTTGTATTCAACATAACTCGTTAAATTTAAATAATAACTTATCATCAATACCTATTGTAATTGTATATTTTTTGAGTTAAGTATTTTTTTACGGAAGGCTTCCTCCCTCGTTCTCTATGTTCATTATTGTGTTAATATATTATAAATAAAATGGAAAATAATATTTTAGGTATAGTCAACTGTTGAAAATTTATATTAAAATGAAAAACAAAATTAAACTTGGTAAACAAATCATTTTGAAAACAAACCAAAAGATCAAGAAAAAATAAACAAGAAACTATAAATGTGAAACAAATTGAAATGAAAATAAAAAAATAAACAAGCGTTATTGTCAAAATGTTTCAAGATGTTTTTTTCTTATGAATATAAACGTTGAAGAAATAGAATCTGTTGCGTAGTGCCACGTACTTTTCGAATGCCCAGCCCTTAAAAACAGCAGACGGAGAATTCTCAACAGTTTCTTCTTCAATGACCTAGATCCTAGAGGACCTGAAGAATGTTGATCTCAAAGAACTCCTGACATTCATACCTAAATCTGGGTGGTTCTAGTAGATAAACAGACTTCATATCAGTAGCTACTAACTCGTAGGACGAACTAGAGAATTGGGTTACAACGGAGCTTTAAGAACCCCATGGGATTCATACTTAATCTATGTGGCTCCAACATAAAAGCGGTATTTTTATTGTTTTCTCAACAGGCTGCACTGGATGGGTCCCGTAACTGGACACAACGGACCCAACTGACGGTCTATGTGAAGCTGTGGCAACTGCCACAAGAGCACCCATTTACCTACCTACCTACCTATGAATGTCAAGAACTATTGGCCTATTTCTAACGTGTTCGTTTTTTCATTAGCGCAGTCTACGTAATTTTACAACCATCTATAACGTGTAAATATTTAGTAAACGAAGTTGCAGGTATTGAACACAGGAGTGCGAGCGAACTCGGTTTTCATGATTTTATCGAATTTATCGACTGAGTTAAATGATTTTACTTGTTGTACAACCTAAATCAAATGATTGTTAGACAATTCCAAGAGAAATGGCGCAAGAAATAGGGTGACTTTATTTCTCCACCCACTTATCACTCATCCCTTGAATACGCATTTTATATTTAAATTAAAATGACACCCAAATTTGTTAGATAACACCAATAGAATGCGACATATTTATTTATTTGTTCATTCTCGGTCTTCAGTTTTAATATTTCTAGTTCGGTTAGCTGACTGACTGATTGTTTTCAGGGTTTTTGGCATTGTAAGCGAACCATCTACAACTACAACCTGTTCTACAAATTGTCTCATTGTCCGATCAATTTGGTTTCAAAGGACATTGTGATAATACTAGTCGTGAACATAGTCCACATAATTGACATGACTTTCAATGCACCGTCTTCCGTCTATCAGTTGTCGTCTCGATCGTCAACCACCGCCAGAGAGGGCAAGCTACTTCTTTTGGCACTCCGAATAGTATGCAATTAAAATATCTATAATATGAAATGTCTTTTTACTGTACATTCCATTGCATAGTCTTGGGGGTTTGCTTAATGACTATCATTTACAGTGACAGTGCCCACCCAGCTGACATTTCTGCTCGCCTGGTAATTCTTAACGATTTTTCACTCGTGTTGTGCGAGCATTTTAGACCAGAGGCGTGCAAAAAACAATCATGCTTATTTTGACATTCGAACGAATAGCCAATTCATGCGAATGTCTCTATTCATTCGAATGAACTTGTGTGTAATTTGATAGACATTCGTTAGAATTGGCTATTCGTTCGAATGTCAAAATAAGCATGAATGGATGCACGAGCATGCTAAAATGTCGCGGTGCACAAAAATTAAATAGGAATTATTTTGACATCTGACATAAGCGCATTTCTGAATTTATCGTGTAAGCGTTACGGAATAAGCATCGGCTATGCGCTTGGAATAAGATGTTACAAATTGGAAAGAAGGCACCTATACGTTAAATTCGGCAACCAAAAAGCTTGAAAGGTCTGGAACGTTTGTCATTAAAACAAAAACCATCGCTTTTATTTATGTTTGCTTTTGCAACACAATGAACTAAAATGACAATATCATTGGTATAACTGGAGGAGGTTGGTTTCTGGAACAAAATTTCCGTACTTATATGCATATATATATAGATTTCAAGAGATATTCAAATCAGACCCCATTATCGGGTCTATTTTCGTCTCTCTACCACTATAAATCTTACCCAGAGAGACTCTGGATATATCCAGAGTTCTTCATTGGGCTCAATTCTTAGTGTTAACGCTAGCATCTTTTGTATGAAATTCGTTGGAACACTTTTGCGATAGTGGTGGTAGAATTATAATATGAACAGCTCATATATTGCTGCCAAATAAAGCACTAATCCATTTATGAACGGAAGAGAGTTTAGTTGAGCCTCATGAATCACCGTAAAGAAGATTTGTTCGGAAGCCGAAATTATCTCATGAAAAATAAGCACCCATCGTTCAGACCAGTTAGCATGGTGCCGGGTTTGTAATGTCTTAGGGTTGTATACCGCCCAACGGTTGTGCAGATTTGCTTCCAATCAATGGAGCGAAGAACCAGCACAAATTTTAAACAATTACGCGTTCGCATCTGGCAATAAACTAGTCGGACAGTCTTTTATACTCCAACAGGATAACGCTCCTTGTCATACAGCATATTATGGGTGATTTAACCTGCCCAATGGAGATTTAACTTTTACGGGATAGTGAACTAGAAACTGGCCACCCCGAGGCGCCGATTTAATGTTATTGAATATGATGACGTTCCTGCAGAAATCCTGCAAAAATTAGTCCAAAGAGTTCCAAAGCAATTACAGAATGTTATTGAGGCTAAATCAGATATATTTTTTTTAACAAAATTTAGTTTTGTGAATATACCAAAAACAGGACAAGAAATCGGCCACGACAACAGAAGAGCAAATCTATGTAAATAAATGTTGAATAAAAGAAGTAAGGATTACGGATTTTGTTTTAGTACGTATACACACTTGACTAAAATTTCTTACTCGAAATACTTTATTATTATCGATATTATATAGATATAAATGTATATTATATAAATATAAAAAATGACACAACATGATGTTTTTAGTTTTCCTCCGAAACTTAATATTACACAAATCAACTAAATAGAATCTTACGTCTTTTAGTGCTTTGTTCCTTAGCGCGAAAATAGAGTTACAGTTTTTTTTTACAAACTACACAAAAACAAAGCAAACATAAAGAAAGTACTCTAAACAAACATGTTAAAACTATTCGCGTATATTGTTCACTTCCTTTCGATCCTCTTCCTGTACTGGGAAGTATATAAGAACGCTTCATTATATCTAGAACCTTATAATATCTAAACGCGGAATAATATACAACTATTATAATCTCTCTTGTTAACAGAAAATATAGGAAAAGCTATAAAAAAAAAAAAAATTAAATAATATATGTACGTGCACATTTGTATTTCTCTTTTCAATTAAATACAAAATCTAATCTTAAACTCAAAGCAGGAGTCCACAAACTAGAATTGTTTGTCTCCTTTGGTAACAGATTTATTACATCAATAAATTTTAAAAATTTTGTTGAAAATTTTGCTAAGTAAGGCCAAAATTTGAACTAGTTAATCGAACGCCAAAAACATGTGCAAGAAAATTAAACCGAAAAGCAAACACACTTTGTGAAAAAATGCTGAGATCTTGAGTATTCTCAAATTATATATACGAGTATGTATGTAGAAAGAACGCGAACAAGACGTTGTTCAAATGCTCAGATGAATAAACAACGACTTGGTGAGTTGCTAATGTTATTGCGAAAGTCGGGTGCAACGTGTGTCTTGGATGAGTTGCGACATCTTCTGGGAGAATGTTGGAATGTCCTGGAAATAAAAGTGAAATTCAAAAACGATTTCTTATGGAAGAGCGCAGTTTGGAATTACCGTTGCCAAGCAAATTTCTTCGATGATTTTTGATGAATTCGTTGTGTTGAATCCCACCGACATGAAACTCTCGTGCAATTTCAATTTATCAACTTGTCCCATCGCGAAGAGAACACTACTCATTTGGTCGTGGTGTAGGGCACCTTCAGCGGAGTGTAGTGCGTTAATTAACGCACACTGGAATGATGTGAGTAGGTTTGTTTTGAATAGGGCGCGATGGAAGAGCTTCCATCGTTCGTTTAGGTTCTGCAGTGACACCAAAACTGTGCGAGTGATGTTCGGATCATTACCGATGACTAGTGCTTGGCCATAGGAGTTAAATATGGCTATGAATTGTTCAGGATGTTGGACGTGATCGTTGCCGTTGTTGGTATTTGGTGATCCATCCAAAACGATTGATTGAACATTTGTTTTGTAGAAGTATTGCCAGCGGTAATTTAAAATGCTGAAATGAAATAGTGTTGCGGTAAGTAGAGTTCTTTCACACTAAGAAAAAAGTCGCACAAAGCCACACTCACCTGTCAAACAATGTGTACATCAGATGCGCCACATCAGAGTAGTCTAGCAAATTGTTTTCGTAACTAAACAACGGAAGTACATGGTCCAAGGTGAGGTTTAAAATCGATGGAATCAGTGACATTGTTTCGCCACCCGGCTGTTGCACAATCAGCTGAAACATTTGCAATATTTTCTCCATGGATTTCAGCCTTCTTACAGTCATTTGTCCTCTGAAAAAATAAAACGCAACAGGATTACATGTCTCTCTTGAGCCAAAATATGATATTGTGTACCTCGTGCTGGAATTAATAAAAAGTGTGATCATCTCCCTGACAAAGGCAATGCCCAATTGATTCTGCAATGTGCGTAATACGCTCAGAGCAAACTCCGAAATAATGGCCACAATCTCATTACTATCAATGTCAACTGCATTGAAAATGTTCATTGATTTTGTTATTGTCGGCTAGAAGAGATAACATTTTTTGAATAGTCCATCATTTCGGCTGACACAAACTCACCTTGAATGCATTCACTAGCATTCCTTTGACCGTGCTATTTGCATCGTTAAAGTAATTGATTATTTCCGTGATAATGGGCAGAATGCCCGCGGTTATTGCGTTGATTTTAATATCTTGCCCATTGGTTAGCATTGCTGGGTTAGTATCCAAGAATTCCTTACACAAACACGCCACGTAGTCCTGCAGTACGAGGCATCGACGGCCAAAGTCCTGCTCTTGCTGGCCGACATTTTTCCAGGGTAAGACTAAGGAACTTATAAGCGCTTCATACACTATGGGCAGCACTTGCTTTGGCAGATGAGGTAGTGCGGGGCCAGCTCGAACCAATTGCACCACCGGATCGATTTCCAACATCAGTTTTGGCCTTATCACAGAAGCGATGCTGAGAAGTAATTGACCTGCAAAAAAAAAAAAGAAGTTCAAGTACCGGAAACTACTGAGGGAGAAAGAGAAACTAACCTGCTGCCATCTCCACCACAACTGACTCATTGTACGCACTCGGTAGCAAGATCTGGGCTACCGTGTGTATCAAACCACGTAGCTGGTCATCGTTTATCACAGCGGGTGATATGGCTAATAGACTTCGTAGTGCCAGCAAAGACTGAACATACCTGCAAAGGAGTCAAGGTATAAAAACAAATTTTGCAGGCATTTACAGCACTTACAAATCGACAAAGCTCCCTATCAGCAGGGAGTTCTCCACTTGTAGATTCTGAAACTTTTTACTGCTAAAGAAATTGACTGCGCTGATCAGGGTTTTCACCAGCGTGCACATGTTCAGCTGAATTTCCTCTGATCCATTCGAGCTGAGGTCCAGTGCCGGCGCTATACGAACTAACGCCTGACAGAGCATTGAAACCTCTCGCAGACTCTGCTGAAAGTTCCGACATTCTGCCTTGTTTGTGGGATCGAACGTTTTATTGTCTATCGCCTTTTCCATTGACATGATCAGCAAAAGAAATGGCCGCGTACACAGTCGATACACTTGGTAAAAGGTTGGGTTCGGCCGCAGCTCCGCGATGAGCGCTATAACTTCAATGCAAGGCCCTATATACAGTTGCCATTCCGTTTGCATCTAAAAGACCGTCAAATAAGTCAACAGTGAACAAGGTTTTGAAAACCACTCTTACGTTTTCATCAACAGTTTCGTTGTCAAAGTCTTTGTTCGCCACCTCAGTGCGCATTTGCCGCAGAATATTCCCAACTAGAAGCTGTGTCACCTCCGTGTAACGGTCACATTTGGCCGACGAGGCAAACAATCTAAGTAGAGGCGTCCAGACTTCGAGCTTCTCCGACAATGGCACTGTTGATTCATTGGCTGCAAGTGGAAATGATATATGAAGCAAATTTTGAGAGACACTTGCTAGAACTTACAGGCAAATGTATAGGACTCCAGGGCGGGTAGAAAAGTATCCAATACTGATTGATCACTGATGAGTTTTGAACAGAATTTCGTCGTATACAGCCGTAGAAGCTCCGTGAACTTATCCTCGTACAGTTCATTGGCCTTAGAGTAATTATTCTTATCTAACAGTCCATTAATTGCAGTCATGATGGTGCTAGGAAATGGTATGGCTTTCTGCAGGTACAGCAGTTCATTTATTGCTGTCAGTGCGGCTACAGATATTTCTGGTTGTTGCTTACGCCAACGGGCTAAGTCGAACAGCCCAAGAACGAAATATTCTGTGAGTAAACTATCTACGGGTATCCATGAGAAGATGTGTTGAACGCATTGGAGAAGTTCGAGAATCGATGAACTAAAATGACAAACAAATAAATGTGTAGGGAGCTCCTAAATCCATTTAACAACAAACACAAAATTATATAGTGAAACTGATACTCCACGTGATACTCTGAAGTGTAAAATTAGACATTCAAGTGTTATAATATGTGGTGTGGCTTGGATGTTTTATGGTGTGCGACGCACAAGTTAACAAACACATTCTATTTCTTTTGCGATTCGGCTAGTTTTAATTAAACCACACTTCAAATAGTACTTGCTAAAGAATGTTGATAAGAACCTTCTTCATACATCGGTTAGTCACTCACACATAACAGTTCATTACCTCCCTCGATAGTGCGAGGATCAGTTGAGTGTTTAAGCAGTGATTAGAAACCATTCGTCAGTCCTGTCGATGTTTGTGTAGCTATCGAGCACCGGATGCGCTTAAACAATTACAAGAACTCAGTCAATTTGAAGGCGAAAATGTAATAAGTTCAGCAATAAAATGGCGATAATTTGTTACTAAAACGACTGCCCAGACCACCACAATTTGAGAGAAAACGAAATACTGACAAATCAGTGCTGAGAATATATTGTACCTTAGATCGTTAAGATCTTTGCAGACACATTTCCCAGAGTTGCTTTCCGATAAGGACGAGAAAGCCATTTCATACATACACATACGATGTCCAATCTATACACCCGCCTTCCGTGGATGGACAGGAGAACATATTGGCCCAAGACATATCAAACACTAAACCGCGAAGTTTTTTCAAAGTTGTTTTATCACTTGATTTTTACGCGATTGCTTTGTCGGCGGGTGCCTTTATTTTGTTCTTGTGGATTAATTAAAAAGCATAGAGCTAAAAAAAAAAACTCCACTACAGCTACTGCCCCCCAAAGGAGTACTCATTATACGAAAAACAAAGGCTAATTCAAATTACCTTAACCAACTGTCGTTTGGCAGTGATGTAAACAACCTATAGTCAGCTAGATTGCTGGGTATTGCGCTCAAAGCGTTTCCGTTCAGATGACACACCGATATAACTAAGCACTTCCCAAGAAGATCAATAATTTCCGGCATGCACAGTGATACGCTAAACAAAGTCAAGCATTTATATTCGGGTAAGCAGTTCAGGCAGTCAATTTACATACCACGACTGGAAATACTGCTTGCGGTCAGACGAAACATCTTCACGGCTGCTAACAACTTCTTCCGATGTGGTTCTTAACAGAACGACTCCCAATTTGAAGTACATCTTGGTGAGCTCTATACAATGGTTAATGTAATCCGGATGATCGTCTGGAAATTCTCGTTTACCCATCAGCGCTATCAATTGTGCGATTGTGTCTCTCTGCCTACGCGATACATCGTATGATAAATTTGCATACCGAGCCCAGAGGTTCTCACGTAGGTGGCTATGTTCTTGGGGTGACAGTTGCATCCAACGACGTGTTATTGTATGCTCTAGCGTCGAAGTGGTAAACAGCCAAAGAAATTCATTTGTGGTGCAGCAATCTGAGGAGAGAACACAAAGACACTGCTGCCATGAGCTGGGCTGATTCTTAAACGAAGTTAATTCATTTTCTATTTCACGTTTACGCTGATTTTGTGTAGCCGGATGATAAAATTCGTTTAGCAAATTCTCCACAATCCCAAGGGAAGTTGACTGCAAGATAAGATTTCTTAGTTAAATTGCATCCAAACAAAGGATAGTGCGAAACTATTCGCCAGTTGCTCTTTTGTAATACGTAGTAATAGGTTTTCATTCGTAAAACTACGCCCAATGACAAGTTTTGTGATAGAGGTAGGTACCCCCCAGCTGGTTGCCAATGCAAAGATTTATAATGTAGATAACGACTGGTAACCAGCTGATGGTGTCATGAATCATAGAATTGCAAATAGTGTAGAATTTCCGATAAGTTAATAATTAACTAGAGCAAAGTGCTGTGGAATAGTTGGGAAAATCCTTGCGAAAAAACATCTGAAACCCACCATTTTGCTACTTTGTTCGAGTTCTTCTTCGTGTTACTCCTCGACCATGTAGATTTAAAACTTTACTGTCGGTTTCTCCAATTGGTTTCGCTACAGCGCTTGAGGTTATTGGTTTTAGTTTATTAATAAAATGATTGTTATTATAAAAATACTGCAAAAAGAGTACTTTTTTTTCACGAAATATATTTTTATATGTGCAAGAAAGTGAAATGCGAGACTTCCCTTGATGTAACTGACAGAAGGAGTGAGATGAGAATTTGATTGCTAACTGGAAATGTAGATGGGTCAAAATGGATTTCACAGTAGTGGGCCACCAAAAAAGGTTACTGTTACTGTGGTGACAATGTCATAAAAAAAACGAACGCTTTATGTTACGTTTCCACCGGAGATTAACTGCGAGATTTAGACAAACTACCGTAAATCCCGTATAAATCTCGGAATTTATCATACAAAATTTAATCTCATAAAAGGGAGATTAGAAATAAATCTCTATTATCAACCAGGTTTGCATGTACAGTCCGGTTTGTTTACATAGTACATAGATAAGGACTCACCAGTAGCCCGGATAATTTGACACAGTATCGGGCCCTAAGGACACGATTCATGAGATTTCTCCCCAAATTGAGATAAAAAAGCAAAACAGAGATCGTCGGCTGAGTTCTATCTTGTCCAATAGACCATTTTTTGTGAAATTGAGTTAAGTACGCAGTCTTACTAATTTGGGGACCCTCTTTCGTTTGCTGAAATCCATTTTGTTCTATTTCTTTTAGTTTTCAAGTTATAGAGATCTATTTTGTTCAATAAACCACTTTTCTTAGAACTTTGAATGTATCGATTGTTCAATAAACCTTTAAAAATAATTTTTGTAGTATATTGGACAAGATTTAATACGCGATAAAGAGAAACCCTTTATTTTTTATATTTTGTTCAATATCCAATTTCCTGTATTTTTTGTTGAATATCCAATACTAAGTTACCGTTCTATCTGGTTCAATATCAAATGCAATATCCAATAAATCAGGGCTCTAATCGCGTAAGCACAAAACGATTGAACGACATCGTCTCGACGATGCTTATACATCGTATAACAAATAAAAAACGATAATCGTTGAAACGATTCGACGATCATCGTTTTTTGTTGCTTCACGTTACTAATTCAAACGTCAAATACCCTCGTCGAAACGATTCGATTGAACGATGGCTATTTTGCAATCGTTTCGTCTTTTTTGGTGCGTTTTTTTCAGTTTAAATTAGGTCTGAAATATCTATAAAGAAAAATTAAAAGAAAGACCCACACCTATAGAGGCGACTCGCTCTATCCGAGTTGTAAAAGAACACATTTTGCAAAAAATAATTAATTCCACTTGGATTTCCTTTATTTGTTTTATAATTTTTTTCTAAACAATTCAAAATTATCAACACTTCTTGTAAACACTTTCACTTAAAATTGCACTTCTTCTTGATACTAATAGAGGCCTTATTCCTTAGTAAATATCCATTTTTGAATTAAATGCCCCATTCCACGTCAATCAATGACAACAAATTCAAGAAAAAAAAAACAATTTCTGTACATTTTTTATTTTTTAGGCGTCAGACTTTGTTTACAGTCATTTTCAAACTGTTCAAAATGAAAACGACGAACGATTCGATTGAACGATACGACGATGATGTTATATGAAACAAACTAAAAACGAGATCGTCTTGTTCAATCGTTTCGACGACTATCGTTTCAAAAATTACGCGATGAGAGCCCAGATAGTAGTTGGTATCAATCATTCAGTTTTGATCTCGTCGGCATCGGGAAAACACGCGTCACGTCGGTAATTTTAAAATGGATCCCAAAGAGAGTGCTCCTCAAATATGTCTTTGGTTTAAAGTCTGGTTTTATTTTGATCATAATTTTGTTATCCATACTTACATAACTTTTCTAACAGTTTAATGAAAGGAATTGAGTACTTATCGTCTCCCGAGCTCGAATTACCAGAGGAAAGATCAGATCAACAGGAAAGAAAATTGAGAGTGCAAGTAATGAGAACTGCTTTTCGATATTGGAGCGAAGTTAATTGTGTGCCACCATTATTCGGATTAACAGATTTACCATCGGATGGGTAGCTTCTTACCAGTAAATGAGGACGTACACCAATATTCGCAGGTGTACTTCATTTTTTGGGGGATGATCAAGTCAATAGGCGTTACAGAGGGCAAACAGGAGTGACAAAAAACATCATTGGACAATAATTGCAACCATTTATGACAACGGCGATAGAGAAAATGAACTTAGAAGATCGCACATTTGTCTTCAATCCTGATAAAGGAACCGCACTTTGGAAAAAATAGAATGGATAGGAAACGGATAGTAGTGTCACTTCCAATACAAGAAAAATTATTTCAAATTTTTAATTTTCTAACTCGGATGTTCCGGACCTACCGCTTCACAATTTAAAATTAAAAGTCGACTCAATTATAATTTTGTTGAGCAACCAATGCAAGGACGATTTTGAGGGGAAAATTAAAAGGCAACATTTTCATATCGCGGACTCCGCTTATTCAGAACGATTTGTCATTGGCATTTAAGCGTCTATGACAAAAAAGAAGTCGCAAGAATAATCGCTGGATATTTGTAGCATCAATCTTGAATTCCCATGGTCAATTGTATGTGACATTCTCAGGTGTGAGCAAACCAATTTATTGCAAAAGCGGAAGGGTCAATGATTGATTGAAATACATCGACATTGCTATACTTCAGTTATTTGTATTATATTTAACACGTTCGCGGACAAGGCGGCATATGCCATCCAATTTTGCCATTTTTGCTGGGACAAAGCGGCATATGCCGTCCAACTTTGTTGTACTCTATAACGCAAAGCGGCAACTGCCGTCAAGTTTTTCATTGAATTATATACGCAATGAAACCTCCTGTCCCAGTAGAAAACAAAACTTTTTGTGAAATGTCCCAGCACACCGCCGGACGATGGTCTCATCGAACTGCTCGACGATGATCTCATGCATGTTGTTTTTTATTGTAGCAAAAATATAATTCTGTGGCCACAAGGAAAAACAGCATAAGTCACTTTTTGCAATTTTTCAGGAGAGCGGTTTGAATGTTTACCTTTCCTTGTGCGTTGTATGGCGCATGTGGTTTTCTTTCTTCTATAATTCAAAAACCGTAATAGATAAAAATACAAAAAAAATATGGCAAAAAGAATGGAATATTTCGCATACGATGGTGTAAAAAACTCAATTTCGACATAAGTCGACTTATGTTGTTTTTCCTTGTGGCCACAGAATTATTATTATATAAATTATAATCCTTTTTTCATTCTAAAAGTGGTGAGAAAACGGCAAAGAAAAAATGCTTTTATTTATGTCCGGAATCGACAGAAGCGATCAAATGGTTAGTTATTATTCGTCCCCTAGAAAAAGCGTCAGATGGTATAAAAAAGTTCTCTTTCACCTGTTGGACGTTGCTATATGGAATTCTTTTTCTATAATGAAGAAATTCAAAAATAAAACTACACTTCTCGACTTTCGAAATGAGTTGATAAAAGAATTTCTCTGTATATCGCTGGATTTAGGAGATGGAAGAAAACTGGTACAAAGGGGCGCTAAATATGGGGGGAAAAGAAAGAAGACGGAAGATGGAAATGCCAAAGTCCAAATTCAGAATGAACAACAAAGATACCAGCAAGACCTACCACATGAGATGCCGTCAGTGTTTGAAGAACAAAATCAGGAAGGAGACCAAGTACCTATGTAAAACTTGTCCAGAAAAACCACCACTTTGTAGTGTTCCTTAAACATCGATAGTTTTACATTTCGATAGTATCGATAGTTTCGGAATAAAACTATCGATAGTATCGATAGTATCGATAGTTTTGTATGCTTACGATTTTCTAAATTTGTCCATAGTTTATTAATAAAAAACATTTAAAAACAAACATATTTTATTGGAATACCGAAGCAGCTGTGGTCAAGAAATGTTTTAAAAGGACTCGCATTTATATTTTATTATTATTTAAGTTAAGATAAGACTGCATGCCATTCACGCATATATGAATGTCAAGCAAATGACCAGATTAGCTCTCAAATGACCAAAATGTCAGGATTATCAAATTTGTATATTAGAGATCAAAATTACCAATAAGGTCATTTAAGACATTTGTTATTTATTACCAAAAGTTGTAGTAGGGTTCCACAAAAAAAGAGAACGAAATGAATGCCGATGACAACAAAATAATTCTTGTTCCATCAAAAAAGCCAGCAATGCCATAACGAAATTTCAATAAAGTGCATATGGGCATATAGGGCTTTATGCTGGCATTCGTGCCTATTGTCCGATTACACTATATGCTATTTGGGCATTTTTATCTGTCAAAATCAGAATGGTCATATGTGGCATTTAGGTCATTAGAGCATTATGAGATATGCCCAAGTCCATTACATTCGGCCCTAGCGAGGTATGCTTCGGAACGGATAATTCTCGGCAACGCATACTCTTTCGGAGGCTCAAATTCCATTCGAGAAACCTAGCTGTCAAAAATTTATCAATAAAATGGACTTCATCGCACTTCAACGTAATTCAATACCTATGCGTTACAAAATATCGGAACAATTCTCCGAACAGTTGTTTCGAAGAAAACCTCGAAGCAAAAATCCTCCGAATCGTACCTGTAATATCGGAGAATTTTCCGTTCCGACGTATACCTCGCTAGGGCCGATGGTATGACCATTTTTTGACAGGAGAACTGTCAGAAATAGGCATTTTATGACCACTTGGCATACAGTCTAATCTTAACTTTACTTAAAGGCGCCTATTTTTATACGTCGAAAAGTAGTACTCCTATTACGGAAGTATCTAATATCCGAACTTTACTTGAGTGTAAAGGCGCTACATTTTTTAATAAGTAAGAAAGAGATGGTAGCTTCACGTATTCTTATCTACAGCAGGTATATTACTGAGTTTTTGCCCAATCGCCTTTCCTTTGTCAGTGGAAACGAAGTACCTACTTCTTTTACGTACATGTTTCACCGGTTTTATCTTTTATCAGTACTTTTACGTTTGCTTTGAATATGTCCTCATATAATGCGTTTCGATAGTATCGATAGTTTTTTTGAACAATAGTAAAAAACTATCGATACTATCGATAGACTATCGATGTTTAAGGAACACTACCACTTTGCATTGTTCCTTGTTTTGAGCTGTTCCATTCAAAACGAAATGATTGAAGTTCCAATCTTTTTTCTCATTCTTTCATTCTTATTCTTCTTTATTTCCTATTTGTTTATTGTTTTTTTATATGAAATAAGAAAGTGTTTCTTTTCCTATTCCAGAGCGGCATATGCCGCTCTGTCCCTACATATGAAATATATATGTAAAATTTGTATCTACTGGGACAGAGCGGCATTTCCCGCTCTTGTTTTTTTTTATAAGAAAAACATATAAGTCATTATGAGAATTCGATTGGTTGTTTTTTCGTTAATTTATGCCAACCGGAACAAAAGTTATGATTGGTGCATTTTGCAACACCGCTTGCGATTTCAACTGTCCGCGAACGTGTTTATAACTTTTGAATAAAGAATTTAAATTGATGGAATTACATAAAGTAGCATGCGCTGTGCATGTTTGAAAATATTATTTTCATTACATTATAACGAATTTGGGCGGAACGGAGTTCGCCGGGTCTTTGAATTTGAATTGAATTTGTTTTAATAAAAGCATTATACACAAAAACAATGTTTGTATTTTTTTGTAATAAAAGAAAAGTCTTTAATTTAACTTTTTTTAAAGATAAGTTGGAAGACTTTTTGTTCAATATTACTATTAACAACACTGGTTTCTTTATTACGTTTTCTTTGTTTTCTATATTGTTGAATTTAACTTCTTTTTGTTCAATATCCAACATTTGAACTAACTTTTACTCATCCCATACATCATTGTCCAATATCCAAAATGACTTGGTGAAACATTTTTATTTTTAATTAATTAGAAGAAACTTTAAATACAAAAATATTTTAATTATTAAATATAAAAATGTTTGAGCTTTCATAAAAAAATTACTTCAGAACAGAAATCGAGTTAATTGAATAAAAGCCTTGAGCCTAAACTTTTAAAATCGATTTCCCAAAAATTTGAAAAATGGACATTGGACAAGATAGAACTCAGCCGACGAGATATCTAACTAGCACTTATCAAACGCTTGCATAATGTCAGACTGACTTGGAGGAGGTACTTTACTTCCGCTGAGATAGGATGTTTGTTTTAAGTGCTACAACAAAAACAAACAAAAATGGACCAATCTTCAGAATTTGATATTTCTGTCGGAGTAGATGTTAGAATCTTTATTTTTGCATGAACTGAGTGAAAAAAACCGGGCCGTCCAATAAAAATAAAAAAAATCTCCGGATTAACCAAAAATGGTGAAAAAACCCTGGTGAATTGGGGCCTTACTTATCAGAATCGCATATTGTGACCTTCCTACAATTTTGATCTGACCTATTTCGTTTTTGATTTTCCAAACGCTCACCAATAAATTGATGTTTCCTCTCTGACAGATACATATACATATATTTTGACGTTCTTCAGAAATTTTTTCTTCTTTATGGTATAAAATTTTGCTCAACAATTTTTTTCACTACAAAAACAAAAACAATTGACGGACTTTTTCTTGAAAAGAAATTCTTCGCACAAAATGTGCATCCGCTGCTTTTGGGAAATATAATTGCAAATAAATAAATCTATCCCGTTGCAATGGAGGGTGAAAAAATATTGATGGCTGCAGGTGTCACAGTAGCTGCAGTAGTTGGGGCGTTCGTTTTCTGGGGACCATCGGGTAACCAAAGTGATTTTTCTCTCTTTCTCTAAATATTCGTGCCGAAACTATTAATAGTTGTCCTAAATTTTGCTCTTGGTTACAATACAGGCTCGTCAAGACTTCGCCAGCGCAGGGGACAGATTGCAGGCTTACACAATTTTGGAAGAACTTGTTTTCTCAATACGCTGCTGCAAGCTTTGGCAGCGTGCCCACAATTCATAGCATGGTTACAATTGTACAATGGAGTATCACCGGATAAGAAGAACCTTATCACGTCACTATTGAATACGCTGGAGATTATAAATGGTACACACCCCACTCTGAGGGGTGATCCATATTCGCCAGGTGCTGTAATTCGAGCATTGAACGCCTTACGTTGGGTCATACCACAAGGGGAACAAGACGCACATGAGTTGTTGCATGTTATGTTGGCTTCCCTGGAAGAGGAGTCTATGCGACCTAAGAAACTCGGATGTTTGTCTGATGCTTTGCTGCCCGAAGAGGGTAAAACATTGGATCTGATGCCACCTCAGAGGCCGTCAAGTGCTCTCCTTTCGGATTTTTTGAATGCGGAATACGATGAGTCGACAAATTTGATGCGGCAGGTTAGGTCAGAGGCACACACACCGGACTCTCCTGCTTCGGTCTGTGATGAAGGTGAGGAGCGTGTCGGTGGTGCTAGATCTTTGATGATGGATATGGACGACCCGTCGATGTCACCGAGTTTCGGTAATCAGCGACAGAGTAGGCCGCGTTATATGCACACGCAAATGGGTAGCGGTGCCCTTAACAAGAGGGTGTCAACCTCTTGCCGTTCCTTGGAGCGGTTGTCCCGTGGTCCGGGAAGAGTTTCGGTAATTTCACAATAAACTTGATTTCTGTACGTTCTAAAAATGCGTTATTTGTAGATATGGAGTGATCAGGCACCATTGCAAGTGCCACACCCATTCCAGGGAGCGTTGGGAAGCCAAATCGTATGCAATGGATGTGGGTTCAAGGTAAGAGAGTGTATTGTTTATATTTGTTGTCAAGAAAATTGTAAAGTAGCATCGATTATGATTGTTTACGATTGGATGGGTGCCAAGAAGTCTGAATCGTCATATTGCAGGCAATAAAATTGACTTCAGTGGAGTTGGTTTTTATTTTTTCCTATTTGGGCGAAAATCTTGTTGCTGTTTTTATTTTTTACGTCCACACATTTTAGGGAGGTTGATATCAACCAACTCCGGACTAATACGTCTTCAGTTCACTTTGTTTCGCAGTTGAAACATTGTAAATGCTCCTGCCTAAGATGTTATGATTTAAATTTCCTTAACCTTTTCCTTATATAGAACAAATTGCACTGGCGATAAACACAATATTTCCTTCTCTTTCAGTCCACTGTACGATACGATAAGTTCGACAGCGTCACCCTTCATCTACCCGATCAAAGGCGCTCCGGTCTGAGTTTGGGCCATTTATTAAGCGAATTTATCGCCTCAGAGAATTTAACTGGAGTTAAATGTGACTCTTGCAACGAGACTACCAATCATACAAAATCACTCACATTTGCCAAACTACCAGCTTGCCTGTGCATTCATATATCTCGTACTGTATGGATGCCCACTGGGCAGGTCTGCAAACGTCAGGATTATGTGCACTTTCCCGAGAGTCTTTCAATGGCGCCATATAGTTTTGTACAACCACATCTAAACAGTCAAGTAAGTATTGATTATTTGTTCAACTTCAAACGAAACTCCCTTGGTACACTGAGTGCTCCGAATCATTTATCGTGTGTGGCAATCAAGTTGCACTCAGTAAGCTATGTACACGAATTAAAAAGCCGATGTCACGCAAGTTGTATACATACAACCTACCTACCCACATACACTCTCTCGCGAGCTGTAGTCACTCAGAAAAATATGACTGCGTGAGGATTCATTTAGAATGAATTCCCGTGCAAACCTCTGTGATGCAGATCGGATATTAGTCAGCAAAACATCTCTTGCTTTTAATTGACATATCTACCAACGAATTACATTTGCAAACCCATTTTAGGCCAACACCCCTTGGGGATCCACCATGTCGCTCTTCTCTTCGAGCGTTCCAACAGCCAACAATACCGATACATTTGGTAGCTACACCACCTTCGGGTCCATGTTTCCCCGAAACCTGTATCGCCTGTTGGCCGTTGTAGTACATTCCGGCGAGGCAAATAGTGGACATTTTGTTACCTATCGAAGAGGGGCCCTCCGAAGCTCGCACAGGTACCAGCGTATTCCGCTCTTTTATGCTTCTAATCTAATTGAAATATAATCAATCCCACAGGTGGTTCTACACATCCGATACAGTCGTCCGGGAGGTCTCAATCGATGAGGTGCTTAGTGTGCCGGCTTATCTGCTTTTCTACGACCGCGGACCACAAAAGATGCCCAACACTATAAACATGCGCTAAATACCAAAGGGAAACAAATAAAACCAAACTGCTTCAACAGAAATCTGTGCAATGCCCCACCAATTGCGTTGTCATCAGCGTACTCAATCAAATGCAAGCAGATTTTGTAATTTTTAAAAAAGACTATTCCAACATTTACTGGTAGTTTGTTTTTTCACTGAGTCTAGATCATTATGTTTAAAGCATTTAAAAACAAGACAAAAGCCCTAATCGTTTGTACTTGAGAAAGCATTTAAACGTCTGTTAAAATTTGCTACAATACTCGATTTGTTTTTCGTTAGAGATTAAGAATTTATTATTAAATTTCTAAGATTACTTGTTATGAAATTGTTTTTTGTTTTTTTTTTCTTATCAGAAACTGTTATGCTTTAGATTCTCTGTAAATTCACAATCGACTACTCGTACTCGGATCATTTTTAAGACACGTTTTGTAATCTAGTCGGGATATTAAAAATCTTTGTTAAGAAAAAGGAGATATTTATTAGTAATGTTATTAATTAGAAATTGTTTACCATGACTATGTACAATGCTTCAACAACATGGAACAGAACAAAACTTTAAAATTAGAACATTTTTTTCTTCAGCAAGAACAAGAATTCATTCAGATTAAAATTATGTAACTAAGTGTTATAGTGTTTATTCCCATAAATAAAACTACAAACCTATATTGATGTGCAAAAAAAAAAAAAAATTATAACAACCAACAATAGCAACATTGTGTAATCATTTCTTAAGAATTATTTAATAAATGTTATTATTAGCCAAGGGATTTATGTTTTACGTTGAATGATGCGCACATAACTGCGGTAATCGGATGCGAGAAGGCGCGCCGAGATGTTCTGATCCAGACCCAGAGTGGCTAATTCTGTGCATGTTCTGAAATAGACAAACAAATGAAAATTCCTTGCCATGAATGATGAATGCCATCATGAACTTACTCAATATGTATTCGCTTCGGACCTCTTATGGGCATCCATCCGGTAACTGGTTTCGAATTGGAAACCATAACTCCACGAACGGCGACATTGAGACCGACCAACGCCATGGTGTCTTCTCTATATTCACAGAGAATGTTATCACTTAAACCGAGTGCATCAACAGCGGGCAGGACAGTTTCAATGTCACCGAAGTGCCCTAGGTAGTTGGTGTGGATGAAATCGATAAAACTTTTTGGCTCCGTTGAAAAGGCAGTGGCAATGTCTTCGGGCGAGTGCAGAAGTTGTTTACTGTTGTCGACGTCTGTTAAGAATTTTATAAAGAAATGTATGTTTTTGTAGCAGTGCGGGCGACAACCGTCAACTTACATTTAGGATTGAAAACTCTTCCAAGAGCGTGCATCATTGTTATGGTTTCATCGCGACCGACTGAAGAGAGTTTCTTTTGGGCTTTAGTGCGTGTCTTCGATTGAGCAGACGTTTTGAGTTTATCTGTACTGAGGCTAGGAGCACCTGTTGATTGAAGAAATATTGGGTGATTAAGTTATTTAAGTACACAATTTCACTTTGGTGATTTACTTACCCTTAAGCGATCCGAAATGTAAGTTAATGAGTGCGTTTCGCATATCTCCCTGTGCTGCCATGCCAATGGAATCAATCATATCCTGGGCTGGAACTTTGTATAATTTTCTAAAACTCTCGCCAGTCATCAGGGTACAAATTCGTTTCATTGCTTTCTTCATCATAGTCGTCGAAACTGGATTAAAACTAAAAACGACATCTATTCATTTATCTATGGAAACGCATACATTCTATTGCCTACACACGCACCTTATGTGATTAATTTGATATTGAGATTTTACCGCATCCGGAAATAGATTGAAGTTAATGTTCAATTTTTTGCTTCTAGAATCAGTTACCACAAACACCAGTGGCGATTTGCCGTATTTGCTGTAGTTTCTACAAGTTAGAGAAATTTCGTTTTCCCAGTTATATATAAGTAAAACATTCTATTAAGTGGTTACTTACTCTAGAACATCAGTGAAACCATTTGAATCCTTGATAAAGATATTTGGAAAATCTTCCACCAGAATCATTCGTTTATTCATACTATCTATAATGGATTTGTAACGTGACGATCGAAAAAGGAACGACTTGAAGATTTCTCCTTGCGATTGAACATATGAACTCTCCTGATCGCCCAAGACTGTTATCACTTCTGAATCAACTGGATTAATCCACTCGACCAGTTGGTACTTCATTTCCTTAGCGAGCACTTTCAATGTTGCCGTTTTTCCAGATCCAGCCGGTCCAGTTATAAGGCATATTTGAGCTGGATACTTGATTCGCATAAGATCACAATGTCTCATCCAATCTTGGAGTTCTTGAATCTTCTTTGCATGTACTGCAAGATCATCGATCATACGAGGAGCGAAGCTGTCTATCCAATTGACAGATTGAATAAGAGATTCCCGGTTTTTTGTTTTTTCTTTGCTAACGATGCTGCTTGATCGAAGTGTAGGAGATTCAAGAGTAGCTGCAGTTTCATTGTTTACTGATGAACTTCTGGACTTCTTTGGAGGATTTTCGGACTCAAGTGAGGCTATGGACTCTTGGCTAAATGCCGACTTCACCCACTTGGACTGAAATAGGATTGTTGAGTTGTGTTTTCTGTTTGTGAGAATTGTGTGTTTACCCTTTTTGTAGACATGAGAGCTTTGTTTAACCCTTTTAATAAAGTAAAAGTCGTACAAATACCTGTACCTATACCTGACTCTGCAGCGCGGTTACAATTCAATGCAAACAAACAAATCACAACACAAATTGAAATCTGATTGAAATGTCAACAGCCATGTTCATGTACCCCACTCTACAGTCTCCACTGTGAATATCTTGCACTCATGCAGCTGTTTCGTTTTCGAGCAGTTTACTGGTGATGCCAAATTTTATTTCGGTAATTCGTTTGAAAAAAAAAAAAATTTTTTTTTCTAATTGAACCCGAATCTTTCAAACTCTTGAACAAAATAGTTTGTTGCCAATCGATTTATAGAGAACTTAAGTTTGTCGCTATACGTTTTGTTCTCCTGACATCTGGATTGGATATGTTATTGTTTGCATGAAAAGTCCACAAAATTCAAAGACGTATTTCTCGGTCACGAGTCCGATACTTTAATTTGATCCTATACTTACCCACTTTGAGTTGTAAGTTTGACAACGTCGATAATACCTTATACGTAGTAGGAATCGAGTCGAATATCTTTAGATAAGATATTTTCTAGGTCAGAGTTATATAAGTTTCCAGTGAAAGGGCGGCTGCCCACAAGCCGTTTTCCAGAAAAATTAATTTCTTTTGTAGGATATGTGAGTTCATGAATTGGACTTTAACGCAAGAATTGGGTATCCTTTAATTTGTTTTTCACTTTTTTCTCAATTTAATCAAAGCCTCCTAAAAAACCAAACGAATTCAATACGAAACTCAAAACAATTAAACACCGCGATGCCAATAAAAGCAAAATGATTGGCGGCCGGACATTAGCAACATGTTTTTTTTTATTTATTCATTCAGTCATCTGTTTTAATCATACATCTCTGTTCTCTACTCCCTCGTCTAGTGACACTGACAATCCATAGCCATTCACTTTACAGGTTATGGTGAATTGCAAAACAAATTTTCTTTCTCATTCGAAATGCTTACAATTAGCGATAGTATTGCATTAAAAGTTTTAAGTGAACACACACTCATTGCAGGTAAATTAACGTATAATGAGTTCCTGCCTTTATATGCATTCCTAATTCCTACAAAAACAGGTGTCGGCAATGAAATCCGTGTGTTTACCAACAATGGTGGCTATTCTGTACTCTGCAAATTGAAAGGCAAAGTTCATGGAATAGAGCATGAAGAATCATCTAATAAACTCCTTATTTACGGCCAACAGGAGTTTGTTTTACTCGAGCAGAGTAAGGTAAGTACGAAAAACCGCATTGTTTCCCTTAAAGATACCGACCTGCTTGCGTGTAGAATAGTTTCCAGCTTCTTTATCGTGGTTTCCTCTCAGACTGGATCAGCAGTGCAAAGATTCTAAAAGAACCTGGTTGCTTCTTGTTGGTCACAGCTCACAGTGTGGCACTTCTCTTCAAATATGATGCAACTACTAAATTGTGTGAAATACAAGAGAAATCCTCATGTACCGACAAATCAACGTTGTACTGTTCGTATGTGTATGGATCCACTTGGGAAGAATCATTAATTCTAGGAGGTAAAATGTTAAGTTTACACAAAAATGATGCAAAAGGTACTATTTTTAGGAAATGCATTTGGAGAGGTATTAATCTGGCAGCAGTCGGTAAGGAGTCCTGAAAACCCCGATAAAGCAAAGCTCCTGCACAGAATCTCCAGCCACAATGGTGTTATATTCTCAATTGATCTGGATATTAAGTCCAAGCTGATGGTGACTACCTCAGACGATCGATCGATACGTTTTTGGGATATTTGCACAGTCGAAGATGATTATCGGCACATTGACTTTGGACAATCTACATTTACACCCCGAAAAAGTGGATATAGTCACGTGGCTAGAGTTTTTAAAGGAAAAATTGTACACGAATGTGGGTGAGGGCTTTCGTTTTGGAATTTTACTAATAACACTTTCTACTAGGTGGGGAACCATATGCAATAACGGGCGGGGAAGACTCATACGTCTGTGTGTGGAATAGAAACTCTGAATTGTTGTTCAAGCGTCGTCAGCAGTTTGGCGCAACCATTTGGAATCTTGACTATCATGCTCCCACAAATACGCTTTTTACTTCAGGGTCTAGTGGAAACATGTTGAAATACAATTTACAGGGATGCTTTCAGCGGCAGAAGACAGACGGGATCGTACTTCCAAGTGAGTCGCTGGGTTCCGCTGAATACATTGCCAAAATCAAGTTCTTAAATGAAACGAACTTGGTTGGTATCACTAATAAGAACCGCCTAATGCAAAGAAAGGGATGCAACGATGGGGATTGGATTGCTGTCGAGAGTTTTGCTCCACACAAGTGCACAGTGCTGGAGGTTTATGAAGAATTTATTGCGGTGGGTGGCTATCAACTCGTAACTCTCTATAAATTTAATAAAAACTCATCGTTTCTGGAGAAAGTTCAGCATGGAGTTGTGCTTCCAGGAGTAATACGCTCTTTAATTTTTCTATCGCTGAACGAATTCCTAATTTCAGACGATTCAGGGAACTGCAAGCTCGTTAAACCGCACAACTTTAACGATTATGTGTCTATTGACTTGCCGCATTGCAAGGAACGATGGGTAACCGCAGCCTGCAAAGTGAATACCCGTTTTATTGCCATCAGCAATCGTCAGGGAAGTATAATTTTGTACTCTGTATCTATGGAAAGTAATTATTCAAAGGCGTGTGGGACTATTAAGCGCCTTCATGGTCATCTGGGCGCTACCACAATCACTTTAGTAAAAGATTTCGCCAGCTATTCCATCCTTAAGTCAAGTGGTCACGATGGTACACTCCGAAGCATTAAGTTTGATAAGGAACTGGAGCAACTCTTCGTCGTTTCTCGAGAAGTCATTCCCATTGCGTGGGTGGAGAAGACAGCCATATGCCATGCGACTTGCAATGAACTTCTCTTCGGCTTTAATGACAATCATTTCGTGCTGTGGTCACGTGAGGTGGATACTCATTTTCAAATATCCTGTGGTGGAGGTCATCGTTGCTGGGACTTGAACCTTCAGTTGAGCAAGAACCAAGTCTCCATGGTCTTCATTAAGAACAAGCAGGTCCTTTTATATAGTAAATCTATTTTCAACACATCGCCACTGCAACTCGATGTTATTCGAAACAAATGGCACGTGAAGCCCTGTAACGTGCTAAGTTCTTTCAAAGAAAAAAAACTGTACCTAGTCACGGGCGGAGATGATAATCTTTTGAAAATTTCCCAATATAACTTGAGGACTGCAACATTGACACAACTCCATGAAATCTACTCGCATATCTCCAGTATACGCGGATTACATGTGTGGAGTACGAGCCCAGGAAACTGTCTTATATTCTCTTGTGGCGGACGAGCGCAGATCTGTGTGACGGAATTTCGGGAAGATTCGCAAATGTTTGAGGAGCTTATTGACTATTCAATTCAAAAAGAGAAACCTTCTCAAGACATTCGCTTTGATCCTGAGACCCGCATTATGTCAATTGATATTCGACAATTGGCCAACGATGCCTTAGAAGTGTTTGCAGGTTGTTCTGACGGATATGTGCGAAAGTTTCTCATGCCGAGCAAGTCGGAACTTCTTCTGGTTTCTGAAGCATTTTACGGTAGATGTATTTTACATGTTCGTGTAGCAGGAAATTATTTACTGACGGTTGCGACCGATGGTGCTATCTGCTTTTGGAAATTTGATATTACCGACGTTGTATTCAAGGTCGTCCATCACGATAGTGGTGTAAATAGTTTTGACATTCGTACTGTGGATGAAAGCGAGTTTCATCTGTTAACCGGAGGTGATGATCAACAAGTGGTTTATTCGAAAGTGCTTCAAAGTTCAGACACTCTTAAAGTGATCGCCCTTAAACGCATGGACTATCTACATACGGCACAAGTGACAGCTGTTAAATTTTCCCCTCGAATGGAACACTTTTACTCCAGCAGTGTAGATCAAATGGTGAGAAGAGTTGACATGAAGACCTTCACTTCTAGTTGGGAGGTGTTCTCTTGCGTAGCGGATGTGAAAGGAATAGACCTAATTCAAGAAGATGATAGCTCAAGGCTCATAGGTTTCCTTTATGGCTGCGGACTACAACTGCTAGATTTAGGAAAGTTTGACCTTTGAAAATAAATGATTGTGGCTGTGACATTTTCGTTTTTTATGTTTATGGCATTTTCTGAAGATGGCAGTTTTATGAAAAATGAACGCAAGTATTTACTAAGCCAAAGGTGGTTGTTACTGATTACTGTATATCGGCTTACACTCCCGATACCAATTCTTCTGTTTCTGACACAAAGGTATTTT
Organism: Cheilosia urbana; assembly: GCA_946477585.1. Classification (NCBI taxonomy): domain Eukaryota; kingdom Metazoa; phylum Arthropoda; class Insecta; order Diptera; family Syrphidae; genus Cheilosia; species Cheilosia urbana. The sequence goes on along the minus strand of OX297854.1, from coordinate 6,077,779 downwards.
TTGTAATTTTAGAACGAGGTCGGCATTCGAGAAACAAAAACAGTTTCTTCTTAAGATTTAATCGGGAAATTGTTAAAACAGTGGCGTAGCGTGGGTTGGTGCCGCCCGGGGCAGACCCAATTTATGCCGCCCCCATAATTTTTTCACACATTAAAAAAAATACCTTTGTAAGCTTGGTAAAATTTCTGGAATCGTATAACGGTACTTTTGAAATTCCGAAATATCTCGAAAACAAAAATTAATTTCTATGGTAATATGGTCATTTCTACCTGAATAGAGGGATCAGTTTTTGTCTATATTATCGTAGGGTTACTATTATTTTGCAAGATTCATTCGGTTTTTCTTTGTTTGCCTTTAGACGTTAAATATTTCCTTTATTTTGCAATCCTGAATTTAAAATTCGGTTTTTTATTCCTTAAATTTTTCAATCATTGCGCGATTACTAATTGGCGTTTTTATTTTTCGTATTTTTTTAAATTATTTTTGATCATTTCGCAGAAATCATTTGGCAATTTGCTGATGTTGTTGTCAAGCAATTTTTCAACGAAATATCGTTTCAACGTTTTACTATTTCCCAGATTGATCATTTCGCCACCCCGACAAAAGGTCAATTTCCCCAACAATTTAAGCTAAACGTACCGTACCCATTATCGTACAATAGATTTTTGAAAAGAAGTTTTTTCTTTTAATTTCGTTTTCTTTAGTTTTCTAAGAAAATGCGATAACGGTTTTGACCAGAATGAGTAGTTACAGTAAGATTTATGTTTCCAAAATTATTGTTTCCTTAATTTTAAATTCGAATCACCGAAAACGCTAATTTTAAAAACTGCTTATATCTCGAAAGTGTAGGCGCAGTCGCTTAGTGGGTAGTGTGTTGGACTACTAAGCGAGGGGTTCAGGTTTGAATCCAAAAAAAAACCCAAATTCCAACTTAGGGTTTTTTCACTGTGCTACCGCTCGCGAACGTCTGACAAACATCCGAGAGTATAACTGACTTGAAATAGCTTCTCAATTTGCCGTTTGGAATCGGCATTATATTGAAGATCGCTTCCATTCTTTCTAAAAATGAAAAAAAAAAAAACGAATGGTTGTGAGAAGTTAGGCCTAGGGTCCCTCCGACCTGTTGCGTCAACTACTTATTTTTTTTTTTTTATCTTGAAAACCCCGATTTTAAATTCGATAAAACTCTAAAAACCAAGTAATGCTTACATCCCAAAAAATAATTTATAAGTAGTCAGTTTTCAGCTAAATAGTTCGGCAATAATATTATTCAAACAACATTGGAAAATTTGGTACGGTTTCTTCTGCGTAATTTTACAAAAACTTCTCTAATGATTTTGATCAAAATACATATTAAGTATTTTAAATAATACTCCCTACTTAGTTTTTCTCAAAAAATTCGACTAAATCAATTTTTTTAATTATTTCTGAAAAATAACTACCCAAAAGCCGATCTGTGTTCATATATTTTATTATACCTCCGCGGTTCCATTAAAAATGCAAAAGCAGCTTGGCAAAACTTATGTTTTGCAAATATTTCCCACTTTTTCTTCTTTTTTTTTTAAACCATTTTGGATATGCATCTTAAAATAATTCCAACCACTTGGATCGTTACACAATCAAAAAATCCCACTTCGTTTACAACCCCACACACGTCCATCGGGATATCCAGTTTATAACGTCTAGTGCAAATTCAAGAACAAATCTCTGAATTCTTAGATGTACCTACTCGTACATATAGGAAAGGATATCGATCTATCACCAACATTACTTGCAATAAAAAAAACAGAAACTCCTACCACGCCTGTCAACTTGTTAACTGTAGGAGCTTATAAAATAGTATAATAAAAAAAAAATAACTGCTCCAAATTGCCGCCCCTAGCAAAGTGCCGCCCGGGGCCTGTGCCCCCCTTGCCCCCCCCTTGCTACGCCACTGTGTTAAAACATCCATGAGCTTGTTCTACGTGAAGAAGAAAATTATGACATGACCAAAAACCACATATTTTACAAATTTCTGAGGTTAGTCACGTAACCCCTACCCTTAAGATGTGTATTTTGTGTGCCGCTGCTTGAGCACAAACTGGTACCAGGATGAACCTTGGTAACATTCACAATGAAAATACCGACTATTCCGTTACCTTTAAGCTTCTTTTATAACCAAGAGAGAAAACAAATAAATCAAACTTCAGCATCGATTTCAAGAAGTTTTGGCGGCCTCATCATCCTTGTGCTTCGCACGATCTGCCTTTTTCTGTTCGTACATCTGTATGAACTCTTTCTTCGTAGGCATGGGCTTAATGTAGCCCGCTAATACCAAGCGTTTGATCGAAACTGTCGTTACACCTGTAATTATAAATAAACACAATAAGTCTGCTAATAAGCCGGCAATCATTGTTGCTTACCTAAGCTGAAGGCATATCGAATTGGTGTTATCACCTTGTAACAAAGGTATGCAATTGCGTAATGTCCCATGTGGGAGTGCTTGATCTTTTCAATTATAGTTTCACTCAGGTGAAGGTATTGCAATATGGCGGGTATATCGACACCGCTAGTTAAAAGAAAGATTCGTAATATGTAACATCATTAAATACATCCACTGAATTCTTCATTCGAATACCTCTTCGAAAGATAGTAGAAGCCAACTATCCAGCCGATGGATGAACCAACATGCACCGGTATGAGGACATACCAGTATTTCTTGTACATCAACTTGAACTTTGCAAATTGACTGAGCTTGGAGGCTTCACCGAATATAAGATCGTCCACATTGGTGCTATCGACAACCGGTGTTTCCGGGGTTTTTGTGTTGACCTTAGTTTTTTCCGAAGAAGTGGGCACATTTGTGCTAAAGTAAATGCCCGAGTATTTCGTCAACTTTTGTACAGAGTCTGACGGATTCGCAGCAAGTAATCTCAATTCGGAATTAATTGGATAGGTTAAAGAGTTTTGTCTCCGTGCCGACGAGGAGAAATTCCTGTTCGAACTTAATGCGCCGGTAGGAAGGCAACCGGTTACTGTCCGATGTGTTTGTCTTAGACTTATTCGAGCAAAGCAACTTGCTGAACACGTTAGTAAATTAAAAGCGGACATTGTTATGTATGATTTAACTTTTAAATTCTCGTAAAAATTAATTAAGGAATAAACTATTTCACATTTTTCTTCGTTCCAAAATTAGTTGAAGTGACAGTAACGACAGTAACCTGTACAAGTGACGAATAGCTGAATGTCAAAATTTAAAAAAAAAATGACAGTCAGTTTTAAAGGAGAAGTACATGGGCTGAGCACGTTCATTGATGTTGCGTTCGGAATATATCTATCTGCTTTTATCGCCACTTTTTAATCGTCGGTAATTTAAAGCGCGTTTTTTTGAGCTTCGATCTCAGCAAAGCAAAGTAAAGTAGGATTTTCAGCACGCAATTACAACAACTACGCTCTACTTGACACTTCGAGGAATCACAGTAGTTGTTGTAATTGCGTGCTGAAAATCCTACTTTACTTTGCTTTGCTGAGATCGAAATTAAAAAAAACAGGCCTATAGATTATAGATCTTTGATTTCTATAGTTTACAATACAAGATCCTACTCTTCTTTATAAGACCTGTTTTATTAAACGCCTATCGAGATAATCTATATAGATCAATGGTGGGAAAGAGGTCAAAACTCCCAATGGATTTTTGTTTTTATCTTTCTAGTGGAAATATGTTGTGAAGCAAAGTTATAAAAAGTAAAACCACGCAGCTTAGAATTAAACGTAATATATTTAGGACGAAGTAAAATGGAATGAATGACCAATGTCATCGGGTTGGCACGAGCGAAACAAATCAGTGGTGCCAGATAGCAGATAAAATACATTCGAATTTCAACACCCCCACTGAATGTTATTTTACTTAAATATCAACCCCACAGCTTTCGAACAAGTCAAGTGCTTCTTACTGTCCAGAGCCTTGGTGAGAAAATCTGCTATCATTTCATCTGTGCAAATGTACTTCAAATTGATCGTGCCGTCTTCTATTTTATCACGGATGAAGTGATGTCTAACATCTATATGTTTTGTCCGGGGATGATAGGCGCTAGTTAACGCCAAACTGATCGCACCTTTATTGTCACAGCAAATTGTTGTAGAGTTTGGACAGCTTGAGATAAGTTCAGCTTCCAAATTCTTGAGCCAGATTGCTTCTTGAGTCGCTGAAGAAACCGCCATGTATTCAGCCTCAGTGGATGAGAGGGCAACAGTGGGCTGCTTTTTAGAATTCCAGGATACTGCTCCTTGTCGAGAGATGAAGACATATCCGGTGAAAGACCTCCTATCTTCGGTATCATTAGCCCAATCGGCATCACAATATCCCCTGATGTTACCATGGCCAAACTTGCTAAACTCCAATTTAGCATCAGCTGTGCCTTTTAGATATCGAAGGATTCGCTTAACTGCAGTCCAATGTGCCTTCCCATAGTTGTTGTTATATCGAGATACTGCGCTCACCGCAAAACTCACATCGGGTCTCGATACCTGAGCCGCAAACATAATACTTCCGACTGCCTCCTGATATGGAATCTCTGACATATCAATTTTTTCTTGTTCCGTTTGAGGAGACATGAGTTTTGTCAACTTCTGATTAACATCCATTGGCGTACTAGAAGGATTACAGTCTGTCATGTTAAAACGTGCTAATATTTCATTTATATACCGTTCTTGATCAATTCTTATGATTCCTTTTGAACGGTCGCGAGTTATTTGCATTCCTAATGCAAATCGTGCTTCACCCATGTCTTTCATTTTGAAAGTACAATGGAGGTATGACTTTAATTTCTTTTTGATATCTTTATCTTTTGTAAATATCAAAAGATCATCAACATAAATTGCTACTATTACCAAATTCGTATCTTTACCTGAATAGTATACACACGGGTCAGTATTGGACCTATTTAGACCGAATTTCTTTAAAGCAGTGTCAAGCTTTTGGTTCCATAATCGACTTGCTTGCTTCAACCCATACAATGATTTTTTCAAATGACAAACTTTGCCGGTATTGTCGGTGAAACCTTCCGGTTGTAGCATATAAATTTGTTCGCCAAGATCACCCTGCAAAAAAGCGGTGACTGCATCCATCTGGTCAATATCCAGATCATATTGAGCAGCCAAAGATAACAGAAAACGAATTGAGCTGTATCTTACAACTGGCGAAAACGTCTCCTCGTAATCGATCCCCTTTTTCTGAGCACATCCCTTGACGACTAAGCGGGCTTTATAGCGGTATACATTGCCTTCGCTATCACGTTTGGTCTTGAACACCCATTTGCAATTTATTGCCTTTTTGTTGCATGGCAAATCTACGAGCTCCCATGTTTTATTTTCTCGCAGGGATTCAAGCTCTTCTGCCATTGCTTGTCGCCAAAGCTCACAGTCGGCTCTATCTAGTGCCTCACTAACTGTTAAAGGATCATGCAACTCACCTGTCTTTGCTGCATATGATATGTACTCATCTCTTCTCAAAGGTTTCGCTTCTCGCTGACTTCTTCTTAGTATAGGCTGTGTACTCGATGATGGTATCTCATTCACTGAATGTGGAATAATGTATTCTCCTTCAAGCTGAGAAGGAGTATTTTCTGATTCGCTGATTAAACTTCCGGACTCGATTTCGTCCTTGCACGAATTATAACTGCGTTCACCATCACTATCGGAGCAATATTGTTCTTCCTCGCTCGCCGATTCGCTTGCAGACCCACTGTCACCATCCCCCACTGCATCAGCAACATCTGAGAACAATTCAGAAGAATTAATAAAATTGTATTTGTCAATTACCTCAGCTGATGACAAGGTCTGATGTTCAAAAAACACAACATCACGACTGATGACAATCTTCTTCTTGTTTGGATTATAAAGCCGGTATGCCTTGGCTTCTTCACAGTAACCCACGAAAATGCAAGCTTCGGATTTGGGATCTAACTTCTTACGTCGCTCCTTTGGAATATGCACCATCGCCTTGCATCCGAATATCCGCAAACGACTCATGTCTGGAGTCTTGCCAGACCAGACTTGCTCAGGAACATATCCAGTAGACGAACTACTTGGCGATCTGTTGATAATGAACACCGCTGCAGCAACTGCTTCAGCCCAAAGCGATTTCGAAACGTTTGCATCCAAAAAGCATACACCTCGCCTTTTCGATGATCGTCCTGTTCATCCGCTCTACTAAGCCATTTTGCTGTGGTGTGTACGGTGCCGAAGTCTGATGACGTATACCATACTTGCGCAATAATGTCTGAAAAGCACTGTTGCAATATTCAGAACCATTGTCGGTGCGCAAGACCTTGATTCGCCTGTTACACTGGTTCTCGACAAGTGCCTTGAAGTCTTGAAAACGATTTCGGGTTTCATTCTTCGAGGTCAAGAAATAGACGAACACCTTTCTTGAGTAGTCGTCAACGAAAACCAATATGTAACGAGCACCGCCCATGCTAGTCACGTGAATTGGTCCACATAGATCCGAATGAACTAATTCCAACAAATCGTTTGCTCGCGTTCCTGTGTGATTGAATGGAAGTCTACTTTGTTTGCCCTTGAGACAAACTTCACAGTTCATATTATTCACAGTTGGATATTTTATCCGGTTTCCAAAACGATCACTCAGCTGTCGGAGACTTGCCGCATTCAAATGTCCCATTCTTCTGTGCCATAGGTTAAACTCTGCATCGAAATTGTTAACAACGAGCGCACGATCACCGACTGGGCTGTCCAGTTTAAATAATTCTCCATCATGAGACGCAGTCGCAATCAATTCTTTTTCAGCATTGTAGATTTTACAGCCACTACTGTTAAAAACTACTGTGTTTCCTTTGCGAACTATTTGGCTGACTGAAAGAAGATTTGTGCATAGATTAGGAATGCAAAGTACATCTTCCACCCTAACTTCTGAACCATTTGCACCAGCAACCGGTAAATGTGCATTGCCTACACCTTCCACATTCAGCCGCATGTTATTGGCTATGATTACTTCCTTTTGTGGCGCTTGACTGACATCTGACAGCATATCTTTACTAGTGCACATATGCGCCGATGCACCAGAGTCAATATACCACCCATTGCGTTGTACCGAACTCACTGCAAATGACGTGTAGAAAACACCTTTCGAACTTCCTGGAGCACCCTGGTTACTGCACTGTTTGGACGGACAATTACGTGCAATATGTCCGTAATTTTTACACTCGTAACACCGTGGTCCTTTGCTACTTCCACTGGTACTGCTGCTCGAATTGATTTTCTTCTTGGTAGTCCAGTTGCGCTGTCCCTTTCTTCCATAAAAAGCAACTTTGTTTTCGCCATCTTCCACTTTGACGTCCTGAAGAATTTTGGTCTTAATTGCATCGCCAGTGATAGGAACACCTGAACTCTCGATGCCCATGATCATCGGTTTATACTCCTCCGACAATCCAGCTAACAAAAGAGTCCCGATCCATTCCTCGCTCACCTGCAGGCCAACACCGTTGAGTTTGTGCGCTGTCGTGACTATTTGATTCACGTACTCCTCGACGGACGAACTGTCCTCCATCCTCGTGGTAATCAGCTTTCTTAATAGACCCACTCTGCGTGTCAGTCCATTGTCCTGGAAAGCCTTCTCCAAATTAGTCCACGCTTCCTTAGCTGTCTTGGCCGATTGAACATGAACGAAATTAATTGAATCGATTAATAAAATTATTTTCGACTTAGCCTTAGTGTCCTTCTTTGTGTCCGCTGCCGTTGCAGATGCAACGCAGTCCCAGAGTTCTTCGTGCTCTAGGTATGCACGAACGGCAAACTTCCACGAGTCGTAATTCTCTCGGCCCTTTAGCTTCTCAATTGATGGCAAATTCGTGTGCGACATTTTTCTATTAATTACGTTAAATCTAATCAAGGGACTGGGCCCATAACCTGTTGTGAAGCAAAGTTATAAAAAGTAAAACCACGCAGCTTAGAATTAAACGTAATATATTTAGGACGAAGTAAAATGGAATGAATGACCAATGTCATCGGGTTGGCACGAGCGAAACAAATCAGTGGTGCCAGATAGCAGATAAAGTACATTCGAATTTCAACAAAATATTCCATTAACTAAAATTTTAATTAGCGGTAGATAAATGGGTCTATGCTTAAATAAATTTTGCCTGCAACAGAGGGTTCATTTTTTCCACTATGCACAGTACAGCATTTTTCTTATGATAATGGGGCTCCCGGAAAACATATTTTTTGAAATGTATTTTTTGCTGAAACTGAAGGGGTACCTACGTTTGAAAAAAAGGTGTTTTGTTGCATATCTGATGTAAGCAAGGGGTAATTATGCGAAAAAACGATTGTCAAATATATGGCAGGTATGGTATGGAGCAAACGCACGTCAGTCAGCTGTCACTGCCACAACTAACTTCGTTCTGTCAGTTTTTTTTTACGGCCAAAGTTTTTGTATTTTTATCTGTTGAGAAAAGCAAAAGTTCCCCTTTGTGATTGTGATTTTAAAAAAGTTTTATATTTTGGGATACTCTTAAGGATAAATATGGAGAAGGAAAGTGACACAGACTTGGACACTTCAAAAACGAACTGCACGTCTGATTCCACAAAACGAACTACGGGAGCAAACAAAACTGAATTGGTGGCTCAATGGATAAATGAATCTGACTTTGATGATGATTCAGAATCAATCCTTTCGGAAAGTACAGCATTCTCTTCGTCTGTAGTAGACAGCGAAGACCTCGATTATGATTTAGGTTCGATGAGCCTTAAGGATACTGCAGGTTGGTATATTATTCCTTATATTTTAAATATAAATATTCTAAACAAATTTTATAGCATCTCGAAAGATGAGCTCAGCGACAACCGTCTCCAACAGGGTGGATCTCTTACAGCATATCATAAACAAAGACAGCAATGTACAAACAGTGGGCAATGTTACTATACAGAACTCCAGCGATGTCCATATTGGAAACATAACTCACGTACACATTGTAAATCCCAATGATCGCTGCATGGACATTATTCTGAATAATAACCGTTCCATAAAGAATAAGCAAAGACCAAAGGTATCAATCGAAAGAGCAGAAGAAAAAGTGTCAGAAAAAGAAGAAGCAAATAGGGATGATGCCTTTTTGGGAAATATTAGTATGTACGCAATTGCAGGAGTGCACTTAGGTCGATTGATTGTTGGTTTAAAAATATTTGTTTTTTTCACAGATCGTCGCATAGCAGAAGGTGTATTGCGTATTATCGATAGAAGGACTTGGGTGGCACAAAAACCTATGGAACCATATGAGTACATCGACAAACCAGTCGAACTAGTTATCATATGTATGTGAAAGAACCCTCAGTTGATTGGTTAATCGTGTTATTGTTTCATTATTTTTGCTTTTCCAGCCCACTCAGCGACGGAATCGGCAACGAAACAAGCTGATAATATTTATCTAATAAGAAATATACAAGTAAGAACAACAACAACAATACCATTTGTACGTCTCTTCTATTTCGCTTATCATTTTCATTAAATAGTGCTTTCACGTGGAATCTTGTCGATGGAATGATATAAGCTACAATTTTATGATCGGAAGCGATGGCAATGTTTACCAGGGGAGAGGTAAGTAAATTTGAGATAGTGTTTGCCTCTGGTGTTTGCGCTACAGTTTGTAGGTAATTGATAGTGAATTGATTAATTGATTGGAATTTCATTTGATTCAATTTTTCTGCTATAATGCATATGAAAATACTTTTTTGGTAAACACAAAATAAATTCAACTTGTATCAAGATCAAGTCTTATCTGTAATACTACGCATAAGACTTGATACAAGTCCCCCGCCGCTCAACTCAGCTTTATCAAAACTATGGAGTACTTTTGCTTGGTAACTCCATGAACTGGTAACAACTAAACTAACAACAAGTTTAAGCTTAGTATTCGGCTGATGCAAACCCTTACATTAACATAACATGGAGTGTACAATATTACACTAGATCTAAGAGTTATTTATATGGGGGAAATATTTTTTTTTTGCAGGATGGGGTGTAGTTGGAGCCCATACCAAAGGCTACAATACGTTTTCTGTTGGCATTTCCTTCATTGGGTGTTTTATGCGCGAATTACCGCCACCGGTCAGTCTAAAGGCCTGTCAAAAGATTATTCAAAAGTAAGTTTATATAGTTGTGAATGTTTAAGTTTTACTGTTATAAACCGTTTTCAAAATGTGCCGTTCTATTTCAGAGGCGTGGACAGTGGTTACATTGCACCGAACTATAAATTGGTTGGCCATTGCCAGTGCAGTCCTACAGAAAGTCCTGGTCGAATGCTTTTCGAAGAAATTAAAACCTGGGAACATTTCAGTGCAGACTTTTAGTCCAAAAGCTGGAAAACTATTTCACGCATATTATTATTTCATATTTTCATATGAATACAAACAATGGTTTCTGTTTGTATCAGGGACTCGTTGGCCATTCATGGTTGCTTTATTTACCAGTTGAGGGAGTTGATTTCATCACTTTATATGCGTTAGCATATTGCTATACTGCCATGTTGAACTTAAAAAAACAACAAATTTTGTATATTCAGCAGCGAATCCCCAGCTGCTGTCAATGCGATTCTAGTAAACCAAAATGTTAGTGTACCTGAAAATTGGCAATAACATTAAAATTAACTGGAAAAAGTATTAGGTCTATAGAGTAAAAATAACTAAATGTAATATGTATTTAAAATGCCTACGACCGATGTGCAAAATAATATCTATGGATCAATGGAAAGTGGTCATTTCGTAGATCATTTCGAGGGTGATGACACATAATAATCACGATAAGAGTACTTCCAATGAGTTGCGTTGTGCAAGTACTAAACTCTGTATTCTGTATTTTATTTTTAGTTATGTTTAAAGATGATCCATGTACATTGTTCGTTGTAGTAGCAACATGCAACATGTTGTTTTGTTAATATCTATAAAAGCCAAACATATGAATTTGCATTTTAATAAAAGAAAAAATAATATAATTTGTGATTTTCTTTTAAACTTTTATTACAATTTATTTGACATATACATATGTATATATTATGTATTTATTTCATAATCAATTATAAAAACATGTGGTACTTTCGTTCTCACATTCACAGTGCTTAAATAGTTTTTTTTTTTTTTTTTTTACAAGTTATATGTTTACTTCGGAATTAAGTATAATATCAGGAGTCACTCAGAATATCCTTAAGTATTGAACTGGAATTTCTTGATGGTGCAAAGTCGTCTAGGACTGTTGTGTTGAGTAGGATTGGTTGCACTGTCCCTGGTGTAGTTGGCCTTACCATAGAATCACAGTTGGATGATTTTCTACTTGCACTCGTCGACGAAGCCACTCCACTTGAACTAGTTGTACTTTGCGGATTTATATTTAGAAGATTAGGCATGTTATCCGTTTTACTTCGTGGCTGTGATTCTTGCTCGAGGAAATGTACAAAGGCCTGTACAAGGTTGTCTTTTGTTTGAGAGCCTAAGGAAAGATATAAAGTGTGTCTTAAGATGGCAAATTTTAGACGATTTAGGATGAGAAATTAGAAAAAGGCTTTGCGACTGAGGTAGTTGTTAAAAGAGGAAGATGTTTGTTAAAAACGATATGGGCGACTCATTTCTAAAACTAAACAAATATGTACTAGAAAAGCCGGCCAGGTTAAAAAAGCATCTCCGAAAATGCATCTGTCCATTTGGCAGTAACTTTCGAAACAAGTGAGTTCGGGCAGCGCTGCATAATTGTGTAATTGTTCCTCCCTGTGATTTATCACAGAGAAGCGAGGAAATACGATATGGTCTCTGAGTTTAAACATCACTTTGCTGAAGACGTGTGATTTCTCTCACACAGAATTATCAGCCTCCAATTAAAGAAGCGGGTGATGGACTAAATAAGAACACAAGAAAACCCAAATCATCCTCGGAAATAACTCAACAAAGCGAATAAGCATTGCTCTACAAGCGGAAGAGGGACCTACCAATATAGTGGGATTATTGTCTCTACCGACATTCACCCCTATCGAGGAATCCGTTCGGAGAAAATTCCGATACGAAAGTGAAATCCGATCTGAACTCAAATTGCGTTCGAAATATCCGTTTCGGAATAAAATAAATGAAGCATATAAACGCGTTCATTCCACATGAAAATATTCCGCAGCAATTCGTTGTCGGAGTGCTTCAGCAAAAATGTGCCGTTTGGCTGTCAAAAGTAAGTGGTATAACGCGGTTCCACGCAATGCGATAAGGTGCGCTATATTTCATCGGGCAAAATTTCCGAAAATTGTATCGGAACGGATACCTCGACTGGAATTCCTCAGATTTCTCAGAAAATTCCTTTCCGAACGGATACCTCGATAGGGGTGATTGTCAGTCAAATAGGGAAAGCAACATTGAATTCGTGCTTTTAAAATACATACATATACATAGGTTTGTTAACAGATGCCTACGAAAAATCAAAAGGAGATCACTTTTCCACAAACCGTCTCCATTTAAATTCAATCACAAATTATTTTGATTTCAACTCGATGCTTTCCATATGCTTGTTCGATGGCAATGCGATCGATTTCAGTAACAAGGGATGAAGAATGAAAATTTGTCCCACTTATCTTAGATATTTGTCTTACCTGGAATCGGTGGTATTATCGACCCAAACCACTTTGACTGCTGTTTATTTATGCCAACTTTATCTGTCTCCGCTTGTGTAAAGTCCAACACAGAGGTAATCATGCGCAACACTTGGTTTTTATCATTTGCATTGCCACTAACCACATATCCAATCACGAGACTCTTGATTAGATTCTTCTCAATCTTATCCGTTTGACTAGATTCACTTTTGCTCAGCTCTTCACTAAGTGATGTGTTCTTGTCCATCAGTTTGCGGACTGTCCCAAAACAAAAAAAACAAACAAAATTAGTTATAAAATTGAAATACGATCAACAAAAACAATATTATTATTAAAATAAATGTTATCGGTCGATAAAAATGCACTAGTTCATTCCGTTTTGTCGATTTTTGTTTTGTTATTATTGTAGTTCATGCAGCATTCTCGTATCGCCTAGGATGGGTATGACATAAGTACTGGTCAAGTATATAACGATTCACACCAGTACCTGATGTAATACTCACCTCGGCGATCGAATAATTTCACAATCCCATCTTTGTAGTTAGTTCGATGCACGGTTCTTCTTATTTTCGTTATTGAATGTTATTCATGCGATCAAGAGCGAAATTATCATTTAAGGGGCCGATTTTTCACCGACGTAACAAATTTGGGCGAAAAATTGGCCCTTACAAAAAACACAACACAGGCAGTTATAGAAAAATATATTAAACAAATATAATATAAGTTAGAAATAGGAACTAAAATCATAAAAAAATATATATATATAATATAAAGGTATAGGTAAGTATATGAAAAACATTCTTTTAACAAAACTAAAATTGAGGAGGGCGACGAGAATGAGGTAATCTCACCTAGTAACGTGAGTAGGTACATTCAAATTTTGCTCACAGTTACAAATTGAGATTACCCTGTTACTCGTCGTTTGAAAGTCGAAAAAAAAACAACGACAACAGCGACGAAACAAAAAAAAATTAAATATAAACTAAATTCGAAATTAAATAGAAAATAACTTAGCAAACATTAAAACAGCATGAAATAATAATTTCCAAAGTGTGCAACGAAAATTATAGTGCAGTTTTCGTAAATAAAAACAACACGCGCTTGCAAAAGAAAGGTGAGAGAATGCAAGTTGTGTTAGGGGTGGTCTAATGACCAGTGATTATTATTCAAAACATCTCAGTCCTTTTCATAAAACGAAACAATAATATAAGTCATTTTACCGGAACACACTCATTAAATGAAATTATAAATCTATCCATTGACTGAAATAAGAAGTGTATTTTTGGAGAGACAGCCTTAAACGTTGGACTATGGACAGGATGATATATAAGCATACTTTTGCTAATTGATAATCTAATCACCAATCTATTTTAAAGACCAAAATGCAACCCTCAACTTAGTTTGCAAATCACACACAAGCAACAAGGTGAAACAAAAACAAAATCCCCCAGTTAAAAAAGAGATAGAAAAATAACAACAACTATATAAAAAAAAACATAAGAAAAATGTAAGTACAATTTTGTAAAAAGTTAAAAAAAATATTGATTTTCTTATTTCCCAAGTGGATCGGTTACGTTTTATTCAATGGACTTATCGTGCACGATTTTGTACTTTTCGGATGTGTGGTGGTGGGTGGTATATGTGTGTAAATTTTGGATTCCAAAAAGTGTATACCAACTGAAATTCCGAGTGATTGCAATTTTTAAAATCCCAGAATTACCAGCTGATATTTACCTCTAAGAACCATATGAGCCATGCAATTTGTTAGATTTTTTTTTTTTAGATTCAAACTAGCAATATATGTGATGTCCCACAAATGCGCACACGTATGGAAGAGTATTTTCTTGATTCTAGATTTTGTTAGATACTTTTGAGTTGAATTCGGCACCATGGCAATAATTTGTTAGTAACATAGACTTACTGCGGCTTATTTGAAATACCCACCTTCTTCGTTTAGGTTGGCAATAGCCATTTGTGAAGTTTCCAGTTGATCCGACAGTCGTGAAGCAGCCCGTAAGCCCTGATTGGCATCGGCTAGTTGTTGATTCAAGACTGCAATTTCAGCTTCCAATTTTCTTTGTTTTTCTTGTTCCAACTGCAATTCACGACGAATCTTCTGCGTGGCTAATTTGATTTCATTTTCCTTATCTAGAAGATAATGGAGTGTGTGTGAGTATCTGAAGAATTTTAAACATTTTTGCGGGCTATACTCACCATTTTGGAATTGTTCCAATGCACACTGGAGATTCACAAGCGCTGCTTGATTCTTTGACTCACGGTCTTCGGCTAAGCTGAGCTTGGCAACTAACTCATCACGTTGCTGGGTCACTAGCGCATACTGTGCTTGCAACGTTTCAGCATGCTGATTAGCACGAATACTAATAGGAAGAGGAGGAGGAAAAAAATGTGTTAGCCATAAAATTTCATGTATAAACCAAGAGAGTGCGATGATAAATTGAAAATGCTTTTGTTTGCAGTGGAGGTAACAGGTTGGGGAAGGTACCTATAAAGTTCAGGCGCTCGTGACAAATGCTCTGAAAAGATAAGAGTTTGTCGATATTGTTTGTTGGGTGTTACTGTCGCGGTAATTAGCTGTGCAAAGCGATAAAAGTTCGAGGTCCTCCATTATATGGATGTTAACGTGCGTGGCAAATTTTTGTTCATACCTAATTACTTTTGTAGGGAAATGACGTTCATGTTGTTTGCGGAAAATAGTATACGTTGCCAATAGTATGGCAATGCCAATACATAGTTTAAGAATCTTCCCACTCACCTGGCTGAAGTGTAAGCGTTGCTCGACTTGGATACCTCATCCAGTAGCGTGGTCATCTTGGCTTTGGTTTCCTCAATCACACTTTGCATTTCGATCGTTTCTTGCGTATGTGACTCTTCTAATTCAACTAAATGCTCTCGCAGCCGCTCCAGATCTTTGTGTAAACTTCCATTTAGTTCGGCCAGCTCAGCCTTGTCCTGCTGAAGAAGTTTTTGATTGGCTTGCTCTGTTATAAGGTTATTTGTCAAAATATCCGATTTTTCCTTAAGGAATGTGATTTGATCTTGAAGTTTTTCGGTTTCCGTAGCGTCGGCGGCAATTTTCGCGGATAGCTTTTTACACTGCTCACACGTTCTATCAGACAGTTGGGTCTTTTCCTGTTCAGCGGCTTGAAGGAGTTGGCTCAAACGCTGAATCTCCATATAATATTGCATATTTTCAGAATGCTTCGCCTGCAGTGTCTTGATAATCTCATTCTTTTCAAAATTCAGAGATTCAATGGTTTTCTCAAACTCTGCTGTTGCTAATAAATCGCTCTCCAGTTTGGCAAGCTTTTCTAAGTAAGACTCTTTTTCCCCGCTCAGCAGATCAATTTTCTTTTGAAGATGCTCATTATCGATTTGTAAGGATTCCATAGCTGATAAGTCATTTTTATTTTGGATTAGCTCTTGAATTCGTGCATCCATTTTCGATAGAGCTATGTCTTTCTGACGATGTGCTTGCTCCAACTGTTCCTTCTCCTTCGTTGTGTCCAAGAGACTCTGTTTCTGCGTTTGCAGAGCCTGAACAGCGTCGGAAAGATCGGCGTTTAATCGCTCAATCTGTTTTTCCAGATTTATGCACTGCTCCTTGTATTGAGTTACCTGCAAATGAACTTCATTCTCGCGGTCGCCTGACTTCATTTCGTTGATTTCAAACAAAAGATTTGATTTCTCCAGGTCTAGAGCATCGAGTTGCTGTTGAAGATTCTTCTCGGCGTCGACCATGTTCGCATTGATGTCTTGAATGGATTTCAGCTGATTGACAAGTTCCAGCTTTTCGTTCTCTAGGTCGGAAATTTTATCGTTTAGCTCTCGGTATTCCTCCTCCAGGGTTGTGTTCAAGCTGCGACATTCATCTAGTTGGTTTTCAAGCATCAGGAGATTTTCCTCGTTATTCTCAGATATCGTCTCGAGCTTATTTCGCTTGTAGTTCTCCAGCTCGTTTAGCAGGATCTCATTGTTTTTCATAAGTTCATCGCATTGAATGATATATTGACCTATGTCAGCCTCCAGGGTTTTCTTTTCATGATCCCAGGACAACTTGTTGTCTTGCAGATCGAGAATTTCTTCAGACATTTGTGTCAGATTCTTCTCTAGGACTTCAATTTGCCAAATTTTATCTCGAATTTGTTTGAAGGCCGACTCAATGTTGTCCTTGTTTGCTTCGGATAGTTCTATCTTGGTGTAGATGGAGAGTAAGCTTTTCACATGGTTCAGATCGATAGAGTTCCCAGAGCTTGTTGAGTTCTGATTGAGACTTGATTCCAGATCAATAAGCTTCTTCTGTAGATCAACATTCTCCATCATTAGCTTCGATTCGACGTCGGAAGCATTTGCCTCACACTTGGTCATGTTGTCGTTGATTGTTTCCATTTCTAGCCTCATGCAGTGATTTTCATCTTCCAGTCGTTGGGTTATTGCCTTTTGGTCGTCTAGGTTTACCTCAACATTGTGCTTCTCCGAATCCAGTACATTTATTCTTTCTTGTAGGCCACTAACCTCTCTTTCGCTTCGTCCAACTTTCACCTTCAACTCCTCGATAGACATTTCCAGTTGCGAAACGGACAGTGACTTTTCCATTTCCAAGTCTTGAATTTTCGACTGATATGTGCCATTCTCCAAAACCAACTCGGCTACGCGATTTTCCAACAGACAAATCTTTTCCTCTAGCTCCTCTTTATTCGTAGTGGCAACTTCGGCTAATGGGGGATCGCTGTCCAACACAGGGACTACAATAAAATCGTCGTCAACACTCTGCTTGCCCGATGAGCTTTCGCTGAGCTTTTTCTCAGGCGTTTCATTTAACTGCCTTTCTCGCAGGTTCTCCAGCTCTTTTGTCAGTTCACCGATCCTCTCCTGGAGAAGCAGTTTCTGTTCGTTTTCGATGTCGGAGTTCTTGTTAATTTTCTCCACTAGTTCCGTTATGTCTTTGTCTCTCTTGCTGAGTAGATCTTGAAGCTCTTGCTGATCGTTTAGTTTACCAGCAACCTCTGTGTTAAGGCTTTCTACTTTACTTTTTAGCTGAACATTCTCTTCAACGTATTTTGAATAGGAAACTTGAAGATTGTCGAATTTCTTACACAAAGTTTCGATCTCCTTTTCAGTGTTTATAAACTTGGTGGCATGTTCTTGCTTCAGCGCTTCATAATCTTTACTAACAGCTATATACTTTTGTTGCAATTCTGTTTTAAGTTCTAAAACATTCTGAATGGCCAATTGATGCTCATTGTCAAGCTCTTCGAGGCTTGCATTCAATTGATTGTTCTCCTGTTCGAGCGTTAGTATTTTCTCATTCAGAGCTTTATTCTCTTTCTGAAGCCTCTTGAGCTTTCCTGCTTGAGGTGGGCGCTTTTCGTTGTCACTTTCTGATGAGTTGGTAGCCGCATTGTCCGCCCAGCACCAGCTTTCCTCGAGGGAGACATTCTTAAGAACGGCCTGAAAAGGGGGAAAAATCGAGCTGTGAGTAAGCAGCTTTAGGGAGCTTTTAAACGTTTTACAAAAATAAGGAACAAAGGGCAAGTAATTCAAAAGTTTTTAAATATATAAGAGAACACGCGCCGAACAAAATTGCACCAAAACTTCATTGGGTCACTAACAATTCAAATGAAATTCCCCGTCACGACAGTTGTATTTAACCACTGATCACAATAATTCTTTCCCTGGATCACCTCGTCCCCGCGTTAGGTAGCGACGTTAACCATGTTGGGCGGAAATCCCAGTGAGGCATGAAACATCACCCACCGATCTAACCATGGGTTGAAACGTAAACGTACATTATTTAATAATTAAGAAATAATTGCGCTCGATCTGTGCACTGCACAGCGATGTGAATGATGTATGCCATGCGCGCACTAGACAAACTTACATACAGTGACAACGCATAGGAAAACAATTGAAAACAATTTTATGAAACAAAATGTTGCGCGCTTAAAAGTCACATGGCCATTGTTGCCGGGGCTCCCGGTTTTGTGTGTTATTATCTTAAAACGCGCTGACCTGCTTTTAATGTCGTGTAATGAGTCGCAGGTTGTTTGCCGTTGGCTTTTTTTACGCTTAGACACGAACCGGCAGTTTTCCAATGCAGGACAACCCATTAATGGCCAACATACTCGTACATAGGTACTTACACTTACATATACACATACTTTTTTATGTATGGAACATTATTCTGCACAATGGTGTATGACCAGCATGACGAAGATAGACGAAACTAGGCGACACAGATAACATTAGAACAACTCCAAAGTGAAACAATGTTTAAGGCCAACTTAGTCGGATAATTTGCATGCTAATGTTTGACAGAAGTTGGATGAAAAGCTGAGAAAAAGAGTAACTGCAACACGCACGTTGTTATACATGCAGCTGTGAGAGGGATTCCTTTCAATTTTAAACAGGAAATAATTTGGAAAAATGTAAGCTTCTTATTTCAATGTCGTTGCGTTACCCTCGCCGAAATTGCGTGTAGATATTTTACAAATTACAATTAAATATCTGACTAAGCGATTGTACATGAACTCACAATCAAAATTGGCTATCGTGACCTAAATTTAAAGGTTAAGTTAAAATTATGTTGGTTACTTTCAGAGCCTAACCGCCTTAATTTCAATAAATTTGTTCCTGCAATACGTCAACTGAAAAAACAGTTCAAGTGATTAATCTAGTCTAGAGACAAAACATAAATAAAAACCGTGGTTGACATTTTTATATGATAGCTGACCCGGCGAACTTTGTTTCGCCCATATTCGTTAATGTAATGAAAATAATAATACCGAGCATGCACAATGCACAGGTCCTTTACGGTACTCGATGTATAAAGCGGAAGGTCATACATTTGACTATAGGAGAAACATGGGAATTCAAGATTGATTCCACAAAATTCCAGCGATTGTCCTTGAGACTTATTAATTGTCATAGCGAAATGGGAAATAAATACACTTACATACGAATGGCAAATCTTTCTGAATAAGCGGAATCTGAGGAGTTAGAATGTTTTCCTTTAAAATTTTGGCAAAACTGACAATTTATTTCTCATAAAACCAAAATAAAAAAAAAAAAAACACATATTTTAAGTACAAATATTTTTTTTTGCACCGTTTTTTTTGTAAAAAATAATTACACAAACACACGTTTTTCAATTGCAACCAAACTTCACAAAAATCATATATAGACCAATACCAAAGATGTGTGAAAGATTGGTTAAAAACTGTAAATGCGTTAAGGCGTGAATCGGCGACAAACGAACACAATTTTAGGGCAACATTTTTATGTCTATAGATTTTGTGCCAGACAAACTGCAATGTTTTTAAAATTATGAAAAAAACTTAATCAACTTATCAAACCGTTGGCTTGTGTAAAATTAAATCTTAGCACTCTTAATGAAAGCTTATAATCTCAGGTTAGAGCGGCAATTACTTGCGCATTAATTTGGAAATTTTTAGTTTTTTGTTATAGATATCCATCACACATTGTAGAATATTAAGCATTTTTCATTTCCTTTAATTTTGTTGGCAGCACATAATCTGAATCGAATAAAAGATCAAACAAAACTCATTAACTGAAAAATAGATCATAAAAAGACAGCAAATATTAGATACAGTTGATTACAGATAAAACATGTTTTTCGTTTAAGCTTTCCATTAAAGTCTTAAATAAATATGCAGCTAAGCCTAACAACGAGCAATGTTCAGTTCAGTGCTTGTTTAAAGGTAATAAAGTGCGGTAACCCAAAACACCTGTACCGCTGTACACCAGACAATAATGTAGAACACTGCCTGTTTGACACCGCCAATAAAAGGAAACATTTTGAATTCTTAAACAAACACAAGTGTCAATTATTTTTTTCATAATGTACTATATGCCTTTTGTTTTTTTGGAACTCCAACCGTAGATATAGGCGGTTTGTATGACCAGCCTTTTACCGATGAATTTGCTCATTAAAATCTTTATATCCATCTACAAGTGTGGTGCTGCTATTTTTTTTTTTCATTTTATTACTGCGACAAGGCTCGCTCGCGCAGTTAATTTGAGCAAATGACATTTTCCATTGTTTCGAGAGACTGTGTCACAAGACTTAAGGCTTGCGCGATGTCGCGTTCATGACACTGCATTTAATTGTTTTTTTTTTTACATATTATGCAGGTTTTTTCCGATTTTATTGCTATCGACAAATTGCCGAGAAAATGGGGAAAAGTAATACAATGCATTGTGGTGGCGCGACGCACCAAGTTAATGGGTTGGTATATTTTACGAGCTCAGAAAACCTAAAGTACGAGTTTAACTTTCGCTGAATTTGCTTACATACTGCATAGGTGTACAGAGAATATTGTACCAAGCATTCATTGTATTTATTTTATATTTTGTTTAACACACAAAGAATGATTAAGAACTTTTGTTATTTACCTCATTATGCGGGTGGGTGTGCAGATAGGTTTTTTTTTGTTCGTAGGTATGTACATGTACAACCAAATGGTTTGTTTAATTTTACTGATAAGAAAGCTAATTAAAATACAATGACTCCATTTTTTTTCTGTCTGTATGAGCGCAGGTGATTGTACGGAAAAGTTTTATGTGTACACACATCGACGATGTGCGTTTGGGGGGAAGAGTTTTTTTTTATCTACCCGAAAACCGCAAAAGAGCGCGTAATCAAAAGCCAAGTATCTAATACGGGTCAGAATGGAACTACGGGGTTGTAAAAAAAGGCAGTCTGTAATAATGTTTGGCACATAAATAAACCAAAATGAGAATATCGTCAGATAAATAATATAACTTCATGGAAATTTGTTTGTTAAAGGCCATTTCATTAGCGACTTGGCAACTTCAGACTTTCAGTGAGAACGCACCCTTAAAAAGATTACCGAACTATCAATGTCAAAATTTTCAGCAAAATAAAGTTTTTCATTATTGTGAAGCCAATGGAGGGACTATAATCAAAATTTACTACCGAAATTCCGATTTACGCCAATTTTCAATCTTCAGTGATGAAGCACATTTTTGGTTAAACGGCTTCATCAATAGCAAAATATACGTTAATGGACAGGTGAGAATGAGAACCCTTATGTGGTTCATGAAACAGCATTTCATCCGCAATAAGTCACTGTTTGGTGCGGTTTTCATGAAGGTGGCGTCATTGGGCTGTTTTTTTTTTCGTCGATGAAAATGACCGTCACGTTACGGTAAATGCTATTCGCTACAGAGAGTTGGAACGTTGGAACTTTATTTCTTTGAGCAATTGCATGAAATTGGACATCAGTGATATGTGGTTTCAACAACTTTCGGTGAATATTTTTGCGTGTGTTTGTACAAACGAAAACCGTGCCGTAACTTAAATGTTAAAATAATTGTTGAAATAATTGTAACTACATAATATTTCACAGATTTTAAATTGATAGTCATAGCAATGAAAAATGCTCGATGTGAAAAAATTCGTGGGTCCAAAAGCTGCCACATAAAATGGTTAACAAAATAATATGACTATGTATTTGTAGACTTGTATTTTATTTAATCGCAGATAGTCAACGTAAGAGAAAACTCTTTCTGTTTTATTCAATAAGGAAGCTAGATAATAAGACATAGTCGTCATAGTTGTCTAATTCTTTGTTGCAAGCCTTCTGCCGCTGGCGTTTTCAAAATTCTTTCAAATTCTGTCATGTTGCTAGAATGCAAAATCATAAAAAAAAATGCTGTCAACCTTGGCGGAATGTGCTCGGGAATACCATATTTTAACAATACTGAACGCTATTGGTTAGTTATTATATATTTTCAAAGAGCCAATAGTTTCAATTGTTAGGTTAATAAAACTATTTAACACAGATGATGTTCTATATACTAGAAACATATTAAGACAAACACGGTTGTGCATTTTCCGCTTTTGAATATCGTTATTCATTAACTTCGATTTCATGCATAAATTTTTCTCAAATAACTGAAGAAAAATTGCTCAAAATATGTTTATTCTCCCTCAACCAATGTACATTGTTCATTTTTTTTTTTAAATATTTTCAGCAAAAATACACTTATTCATAAAAACAATACTCCCCACGTAACAAAAAAATAGTCTGTTCCCTAACGATAATTCGAACACATTCGCCGAATTTAGTCAAACTTCGTTCCTTTACGCAAAAGTTGGGCAGAAGAGAACCAAAAAGAGAGAGCAAAACATTTCCCCTCCATAAAAAACCTGCAAATATTAGCCCAAGAAATTTCTTTGGGCTAGTTGCTTATTGCTGACAGATGGTTTTCAAATCATTCGAATTCTAATTTGTAACTGACTTTTTATTAAATTTCATTTATATTTATTGCTTGTATCGCATTAAAATAGATGTAAGAAGCAAAAGAATTGTACTTTTTAATTTCTGCAATAAAAGCAATTCAAACCCTGGTCTTAAATATAAATTTGTGTTTTTTTCTACTGAAAATTAATATTCCCGCCTAGAAAAAATTCACATTTTTCAAATTTGTGGTTCAACGCGTTCCTTTTCTTTTTGGTTATATTTATATAGAGAGAAATGTGACATATTGCCAAAAGTGAACCAGAAAGTAAGGGAACAGACCTAATATTAAATCAAATTCTATGCACGCTGCCAGCAACTGTGCCGGCAGCGGAAGTGGCTCATATTTTTTGCGAGTGCGTTGGTGAGCCGACATTTTTGAAGCTATGTACCTACGTGACGAGTCAATACGAATTTCTATATTACAATTCTTGTAGGCAAGTAGGTAACGGTTTTTAACACTGAAGTGTCTTATCCTAAACAACAATTTCCATAAACATTGTTGAAGTGTAGCACAATATTACTTATAACCAGAGACAATACTGAGACCCCCAACTCACAGTCCTCTTGCCGCTGGCCCCCAAATTTTTTTTTCCAATTCGCCATTTTGTTTTCCTATCGGTGTTGTCAATTTAAAGGTAATCTGTGTGACATGCGAAAACATACAAAAAATATAAAATCAATGCTGCCAACCGTGGGGGATGTGGTAGAGTTCGGAAATACAACATTTTTACATTACTGAATGTCATTGATTAGTTATTATATATTTTTAAAAGGCGAATAGTAATATAATTTGTTTGGTTCATAAAACTATCTAAATGAGATGGTTTGTATTCTAGAAACATATAAGGATAAACATGGTTGTGTATTTTCCACTTTTGAATATCATTAACTTCGATTTCATGCGTGTTCATTTTTCTTAAATAACTGATGAAAGTTTGCTCAAAATGTTTTTATTTTCTTACAACCAATCTATAGTGTTAATTTTTCATAAATATTTTAAGCAAAAGTACACTAATTCCTATAAAAGAATACTATCCACTCGTAACGAATAATATCAAATTTAACGGATAAAATTCTATGAACGCTGACAGCAACTGTGCCGACAGCGGAAGTGGCTCATATTTTTTGCGAGTGCGTTGGTGAGCCGACATTTTTGAAGTTACCTACGTGACGAGTCAATACGAATTTCTATATAACAATACTTGCGCACCATATCGTGACCACTCCGATAAATATAGCTTGTAGGCAAGTAGGTAAAGGTTTTTAACACTGATGTGTCTTATCCTAAACAACAATTTCCATAAACATTGTTGAAGTGTAGCACGATATGGCTTATAATAACCAGAGACAATACTGAGACCCCCAACTCACAATCCTCTTGCCGCTGGCCCCCTCAAGTTTTTTTACTTTTTTTCAAATTCGCCATTTTGTTTTCCTATCGGTGTTGTCAATTTATAGGTAATCCGTGTGACATGCGAAAACATACAAAAAATATAAAATCAATGCTGCCAACCGTGGGGGATGTGGTAGAGTTCGGGAATACCACATTTTAAGATAACTGTCATTGGTTAGTTATTATATATTTTTAAAAGCCGATTAATATAATTTGTTTGGTTCATAAAACTATCTAAATGAGATGTTTTGTATGTTAGAAACATATTAGGACAAACATGGTTGTGTATACATTTTTCTTAAATGAAAGTTTGCTAACATTTTCTTTATTCTGTTACATTCAATCTAAGAATAGGTATAGCTTGTAGCCTTGTATGCAAAGTAACGGGATATCGGCCAAAGTTGGTAGTCTCGGTATCGTCTCTGCTTATAACATTGATCAGAAGGATATAATTTGAAAAATAGCAGCGGCCTACAAAAGCACAAATATGTACTTTCAAATTAATTGGCAATACATATAGGTTATCATACAATCTGTCAAAGTTATTAAACCCTTTTTTATTAACTTTGACGATCTATTAAAGCGTTCATAAAACTTAATAACACGGCTACAAAAAATGTTCAATGGGCATACACCTACACATTAACAACAATGCGGTTCAATGCGAGCAAAAAAAAAACAAAAACACAATTATCACTGTCAATTTCCGTGCATGTAATATTGTGGTTTATCAGAATTTATGTACGACTTGTTTTTGTTTGTGCTTAATAGTAACCAGCTCATTTTTTAATTAATACTAATATCCACACTTTATCTAGAGTAAATGGCTACATAAACCTTACCAATAAATCACAATGATGAATGTGCGTCTTTATTTAACATTGAACAGGTACATATTTTTACTACGCCAACTGTCGTTGTCATTTGCGTTCCTCTTATATCTAGGGAGTGTAATAAAGATATTTTGAAGCGAGTTTAGCGTTGACATTTGGTTGCGTTACCGCTGATTAGATTACAAAAACTGTCTATAGCAAAACTTATTGCAGTCATTGCTCAAGAAATGATTCATTTTCTCAACATAGAGAACAATGACAGGTAAAACATAAAATTAAATGAACACATTACACATTCATCAAATAAAAATATCCAAAAGACCAATACAATCAAAAATACCTATGTAATCTTATCTGTGTAGCTGTTTGTTTGTTTGCTAAAAAATATTGAGATAGTGGTTTGATTGATCCGCTAATAGAGGTTCGATTTTTCGAATAGAACGCTGTCAATGCTGTCAATTTTATCTTCAAATGGATGTGGGAATATGGGAGTACTTTTATTTATCATAACTATGGGCATGATATAGATAAAAAAGATATAGCCAACAATCACTGCAGAGTTTCAGAAATTGAAAATCAAAATCTCATTCATAGGATATAATCAGGAGCGCTGGTTTATATCTACGGTACATGTTTTTGTAGAGACACAGCGCTGTCGAGCACCGTGACGTGTGCCAAATTGGCACATATTGGGTCGTATGAATAAAACCTAGCAAAAGGTTGTAGCAGAGTAAAAGCCCTTAGCAATTGCAAAAGGTTGTAGCAAAGTAAAATCCCTTGCTTTGAATCGGTATGAATAAAAACCTAGTTTGCTAAAGTAAGTTCGAAAATTCGAATATAGCTTTTATTTCGCAGCACGTGTACTTCCCTTGCAATTTCTGTCAAACCTGACCAGTAAATTTGAATTTCTGAATTTTCCTTGAAATTCTAACCTTTTTTTGAGGAAAATTGATATTAAAAAAATTAAATTCGGAAATTCGGCTGTAGTTCCAATTGCACCTGGAAATATGATTTTTGTTTGCCAAATAGGTTGTTGATGTTTTATTTCTTCTTCATAGGCTTGTTGGAAATATTTGTTAACACGCCAGTCATTTGAACTGTCAACTTAAAGTTCCGGATCTCTTATACCTTAGAAATGATTCTTTCTAAACATTCGCACTCAATACTTTTCGCGTGACAAGAAATAATTGATTTTTTAACTGGTATTTTGTTAGTTTTCCTGTAAGAACAAAACTTAATTTAACTATTTATAGACAAACCATCGAAAACTCACATTGCTTAAATTGTTTTGTGTAAAAAATGTGCAAAAGGTCTGAGGCAAATAAATAGCAGACTCAGAATTTGCAAAGCATTTGCTTTGTCTGATAAGTTTTTTTCATACCGATCTGAGTAAAAGGCGGGTGCCGCTGCTTTTCGAACATGTCAAAAGTTGGAACTAATGTGGTTTTCCATTGGGACCAAAAATCAATCTTTTTTTTTTATCTAAATCACTTTTAACGTTCCATTGGGCAGAAAAATCAATATTTTTTTCGATTCGGATAACTTTTTGCAGATCTCGATATTTGTTTCAGATCTACACACACCAATATAATTTGCACAGCTGTCTTACGTCAGTTTAAGAAGTTTGCTTTCGAGGCAAATGCGCAAAGTTTCGTGAAAACCAAAATAACAAAACACATTAATAGCTATGGATATGATTTCGGAGGAATTATTATCTTCATTATCTCCCTCGTCATCTGAAGACTACAAATCACAAATAATACTTCATTTGTATCTACAACAGGCGAAACATTTTTCAGGTCGATATCCATTTGCGATTTTGCCAGAAACGAATTGAATTTGAACAGCTGATATTGTTGTCAATTAACACACTAATCCATTTACAAAAGCAGATCAATTTTGTTGCACGTTCCATGAGCACCGTGAAGAAAAAGATTTCTGGTGGTCCCAATGGAAAACCACATAACTTTAATTGGTTTATATTCATAGAAACGTAGCAAATGCTTCCATTTTGACATTTCTCTTGAGTAAAAGAAATTGCTACGTTTTATTCATACGACTCGTTAATTGAAACTTAAGGACTTACAATATTTGTAGACCCTTTAATTCAATATACCTACTGTTGGTTCCAATTGATATTTATACATGAAAAATGTTGCCATTTCCGTCGTAATGTGTTAACTGCGCACACTAAAAATGGCAATGTGTGGTAACGGTAAGACTGTCAATCAAATGTTGACACAATTAAAACTGTCGTTCCAATACAAATAAATAGTCATGAGAATAATATTCATTGGGCCTTACAAATAAACAATTTTAGTTTCGACTATAAAGTTTAGTAGTTCACGTGGCTATATTTTAGATACAAATTTTGTAATTGCGAACTTCCGTTAATTTAAAGCGGAGACTAAAATTTGCTATTATTATTTATATAAAATAGATATTTATGCAAATGTATAAATTTCTGCGGTGCTTTGGGTGAACAATCCTCGAAAATTTTATTGTATATTGCATGAATCGACTGTCAAATCGAACTAGGCAGTAAATGAGTTACTTATGTCGAAACAAAAGAGAAGGCGATATGCTGCTAGATTTATTTCGATTTCGTTTCAATATGAACAAATTTCCCACACATTTGAAATTTGTGAGTTTGCGTAACTTTCCGTGGTTCGTTCGCGAGCATAATGCATCGCAGAAAGTTATGAGGGGTGCGTAAACTAGCCTTCATATAAAGTCCTAAGTTCTTTTACGAGCTGGTAAAATTCCGCGTTTACGCAATTTATGAGTGTTTGACCCATTTTATATGAAAACCCATAATGTTTTTAAGATTTGAGTTAAAGAATTTGACATTAGTTTAATGTATTTCGACAATTGCAAAAATTTCTCATTATAAATTATCACCTGTCGCTTTTGTCAATTTTTACCAAATTGGATCCAGGTTAACCACGGGGGACCAGCTGCAGTATTTTCTAAACTCAAAACTAATAACGAGATTATAGATGTATATATTAACAGGTCCATTAGAATTAGTGTATCGGACAGTTCGGAAGTGCTAAGAATTGAACTGGAAGTGTCCTTTTTCCTTCAATGAAAAATCGAAAGCATAGAAAGAGCCATTTCTAGATTTGATCTTTTGATAGCAAGGGCAATTCTTTTCTTCAATCGAAAACACCATATGTGAGCTTTAGTTTTTACCCAAATGTAAGTGGCCTCCAACTTGAAGCCGTACGCGCAAGGTTGAATTAAGGAACTTTCTTATTGTAGCTAGTTATGTTTATGTTTATACTCTTGGATGATTGTAAGGCTTTTGCGACAAATATGGGGCTTTGTCGATGTATTTTTTCGTATTTATATTATATGGCAAGGTTTTGAACAATCATCACCGACCTTCCACCCTTAATATCCATAGGTTCCTGTCCTATAAGGTGGAAGGACAATGATGATTGTTCAAAACCGTTACACTGATTAAATTTGTACCAGAAACACATGGAGATTGCCAGACTCTACACTATCGTTTGGTTAAAACGAGATCCAAACGTCATTGGTCTTTAAAACATTTAAATAAATTCTTCCGGTTAAACACATGTTAAAATATAGCAAAAGGTAAGCCACGAAATTTTATCTAATTATGAAACTAATTCCACAAGAATCTCAACAATTTCTTTACGGGGACATGTTCATTAAGTAAAACGAACCAGAAATGTCAGTCAGATAAAAACCAGCATATACTAGATCTATCTTTCTTTTTTATTTCATTCGCAATTCGTATATACTCGAACGGGTACGGTTAGTCGAATGAGTGATAAAATAGATCATGCATTTTGGAGCTATCCGAAATTGTATGCTTCACAACCAAGGGTATGTTCAAAAACTAATGTAAAACAATCAATACGCGTACTAAGTTGTTCGTGTTGGCCAGATTTTCTAGGATTTAATGATCGCACATTCAGTTAAACAATCGGTGATTTCTCAAAAGAACATTTATCTACGAATAACTTATTCACGCATGCCCCTCGACGAAACAGAGATAGAGATTGCATTTTGTACTTACATGATAATTGGTTTGAACAAAAATACGTTTCCTTCAGGTGTATCTGTTAATATTTTCTTGGGTAATTAACATCACTGGTTTTTATGTTTGTTTTATTTATCGATTTGCTCTCTGGATCATTTATCTCTCTTCAGTTATAGACGAATATAATCTCTCTTAGTTCACACATCACAAACATTTTTATTAATTTAAAAGATTGCTGTGTCTATTTTTATATTATTTCTATTTTATGGTGAAGAAGATGCACTTCGTGATGATGCGCCGAACCGCACTCTACTGAACCTTTTTTCAAACTAAGCCCGGCATTCAAAGTACCTAACCAACCTGAGTGTGTTTGAAGTCAACCAAACATCTACTATCGTGGCAATATTGGGATTGCGATTGGCTTTTAGGTTTTATCGCTGTTCGCTGGCTTGGTGATATTTACACTGGTATTAGTGCTTGTTTCACACCCACACTCGGTATCTACAAGAAGTATGCATAAATGGAACGCTGCTCAGGTGCTACTCTATTGTGATGATGATCAATGTCGTCCGAGTTTTAGAGGCGATCGTTTCATTTGTTTTATTTCATTTAAAATTTGGTTGTGTGTTCAACACAAGGAAGGTGTCGAAAAACGATTCGAAAGAATGAGTTAATTTCGTGTTTATGAGAGAAGTATTCATGTCAAATTAATTTGAGTGGTAGGCTTATGGAAGGGCGGATCACACAATCATTTAAAGTAGAGCGGTGCACTTTCTGTTACTAATTAATATGACAAGTGTGAAATTTTTGTAGGAGATCAAGGGATTTTGTAAACATGTATGATCGGCGTGGATATTATATCACAAGGTGGCTAAATGTGGAATAAATTCCGATTAGTGAAGGCATACACACTATTTGTTTTCGAATTGAGTCATTTGTTAGTTCTTGGCTATCTTTATGGCGACCAAAAAATATGTCCGATAATTGTGACAATGTAACCCATTCATTCTGGTGATAACGAGTACGTGTATATCAAAATGAATATAATATAAATAATAAAAATGAGAGCCGCCGCGATGTATTAATAGCGTGAATTAAATACGATTTGCACTTATTGAGCTAGTCTTATTTTGGCGATTTGACGATGCTTTCAAATCATGCATGCGCATGCGCAATGCAGTACAAAGGCATAAAAGAGGCCATAAAATATTATAGCAAAATCGTGATTGTGTACAAATAATGTGGATACTCAAAGACAATAGCAGATGCAACTCATAAAATTGCGTCGGAAAGTTGGTGGACTGTTGGAGTTATATTATACGACGACGTAGGAAATGGTCGTATAGCCATGAGGCCTTAGAAAGGTGTTTTTTGTTTAGAGGTATAGAACTTTAAGTTGGCAACACTATTTTAACTGGCGGCCATTTTGTCAGGTGTCAATTGATTTAAATTTAGTTTGGTTTGGCATTTCAACACGAAGAAACTGACGTCTGAACAACGCTTCTAAATTGTGCAAATTTATTTTGAAACTCAGGGTTCTGATTGGAAAACGTGTCGCGCACTACGTCCATTCTACGGTGTTTAGCGATGAAGCTCACTTTTGGTTGAATGGATACGTCAAAAAACAAAACTGCCGTATTTGGAGTGATGATAATCCTCAAGTGTATGTTGAGACACAGCTACATCCACATAGACTGACTGTTTGGTGTGCTTTATGGGTTGGTGGAATAATTGGTCCGTACTTCTTTAAAAACGATGCTGGCCAGAACGTTACAGTCAATGGTGATCGCAATAGCGTCATGATGGCTGACTTTTTCGTTCATCAATTTTACAATCATGATGTGCAGGAGCTGTGGTTTCAACAAGACGGCGCAACATGTCACTCAGCTCGTGCCACAATTGATTTATTGAAGGAAACGTTTGGTAACCGCATAGTTTCACTTTGCGGACCCGTGAATTGGCCTCCAAGATCGTGCTAACTAACGGCGCATGACTATTTTCAGTCGGGATATGTGAAGTCGCCAGTCAACGCCGATAATCCCGAAACGATTGACCACTTGGAGGACAACATTCACCGCCTTATTGCCGATATACGGCCACAAATGTTGGCAATAGTCCTCGAAAATTGGACCTCCAGATTAGACTACGTCCGAGCCAGCCTTGGCGGTCATATGACAGAAATCACATTTAAATTATAATGGCAGAAGACTATCTTTCGAATAAAGTAATCATGTCAATTTAAAAAAAATCATCTTTGTTTTATTCCATTTCAAAGTTTTATACCTCTAAAAAAAAGACAGCCCTTTAGAAAGGTACTTGGTCATAAGTCCACAAGCCAAAAGTCCATAATGGACTTTTGACCCACTTCAATGGGTTATAAGTCAATTGTTAACTTATAACCCACCCAGGTGGGCCAAAAATCCACACGAAATTCTTGTGGACTTTTGACTCATCTGTTGTGGTTTTATGGCTCACTTTGGTCCTCAATTGTTAAGTACTCACAAGTCACAACATTTTCAAAGTAAGGTAGAAACCAACAATCTAAAACTTCCATCTTCGATAACGAGTGTAGCAGAGCAACGTTTTGAAGCGTTTTATTTACTCAAGACATAATATATTAAAAAAAAGCTTAAAAATATAGGTAACAAAAAAATAAATAGAAGTGGCTCATTAAGTACGAGTCTCTTTCTGTTAAGCCAGTTAAAAAATAAATAAAATATAAATTTAAACATTTGCATAACGAATCAAATTATTTAAATATTTTTAGTTTTAAAAAAAATTATAAAGAAATTTTTAAAATAACTTTATAAATTTTATCATGATTTACAAAAAAAAAAAGTGTTTCAACAAAGTTGTGGAGTAAGCCATCGAAAGAGAAGTGAGATTTTGTGTCCTTT
The DNA here is from genome assembly GCA_946477585.1 of Cheilosia urbana. Classification (NCBI taxonomy): domain Eukaryota; kingdom Metazoa; phylum Arthropoda; class Insecta; order Diptera; family Syrphidae; genus Cheilosia; species Cheilosia urbana. The sequence continues at coordinate 6,045,720 of OX297854.1, read as the reverse complement.
TTGTCGGCAAATTACTAAATTATACTTTTTTTTCCCTACGGCGTCATTTTTAGATCGATCCCTACGTGTAGGAATTTTTCACTACATGTACCATCACTGACTTATACTGAACCAGATAATTGAATTGCCAAACATTGCCGTACTGTTTACTTTGCTTTAATACATTTTGTAAGTCATGCGAATAATTGTGGACTTATGGCCAACTTGATTTTGAAGATTGTGAAACTATGGCTCGAAATATTGTGTTCTTTTGTCCCACCAGGGTTTATAACTCACATAATTGATTTGTGGACTAATAACTCACTCACGTGGGTCAACAGTTCATTGTGAACTTTTGGCTTGTGGACTTATGACCCTGCGCCTTATAGAGATAGTCGAGTTAAAACTGCCCAGTTTAAAACTTTCAGAAAAGGCTATTTTATGTTTTGAACTCAAGTGTTTTTCAGGCGTCATTTTTAAAACTGTTTACTGTAAGAAACGTGCCACACTGCGTCGAAATCAACTTAGCACAGTGAAATGTGATTTTACATCTCTTTTTAAGTTTTTTTTTTTAATCGACAGTCAAATGTCGACTGGCTTATATCAACACAGGTAATCTTGAGCTATTAGTTATATACGATTTCGAAAACAGGTGAAGAGTCGTGGATCGAAAACCAACTAACAAGCTCGTCTAGCCAATGTGGTTCCCATCGAATTACCTTCAGTTATACCATGCTTAACTTTTTTTGGATACCGATTCTTCTCTTGATTTCTGCGTCAATGTAATTTTTTGGTGAGGTTAAAGCGAAGCCCGGCTATACAAAGCATTTAATATTACTTCGAAGCTCACAGTACTAAACTAGTAACAAGCTTGGGAGAGATGTCGAAAATGAAATTGAAATATGTTTTTAACTTTAAATCGTAACTTTATACGCCCATCGCTTCGGACTTCAAAGTCAGACCGCCTCCACTTTGACATGCATGTTTGTGTCTTCCTTATCTACCAAAAACTTCACTATATCTGTCTACATGAACGGGGTATTTGTCTAACCTTAACGTGTCTTTGATTATGCCTTCTATGCCGCATTACAGCTCCTAACGTATTACTTTATTTCAGAAAATAAAGTCAATAATTGTCAAAATTGATAAGTATTAGTGTTAACTGATGGCTATTTTCAAGCAAGGACTTTCGTTTTTGGACAGCTGAAAGCAGCGTGCCTGCAGAAGACATATATATATATCTACAGCCAGACATAAATAAGCAATAAATTACACTAATTGGGATTTTTTGCCCGAATCAAACAAACAAACAAACAACAATTCTTAGGGATGCTGCATCGAAGAGAAAGTTTCACCAAGTCCAGTTCGCCATTCATTTTCATAGGCAATACTCTGCAGATCACCAAGATAGTATCCGCTAATGCTGCTTGGATATAACTTTCAGCGGCACATAGTAGCCGATTGCCTTACACATTCAGCTAGCCAATTTGTAAGTAAATGCATGACCCGAAGCTGAGTCTTGTTGAAAAATATATCTGTATTTGAATTTCATATATCTATGTGGCGGCAAACATTTTATGTTTTTCCTAGACAAAACGCTCATCGATGCAGCGTGCATTCCATTGGTGAATTGTCAAGGTGTGATACTCAAACATTCTTCATTGATTCAATCAGATGTCTTCTTAGTTGGTAGAGTAACTTATTTCAGCCCTTTAACCATTATTGGCATAGTCGCAACACTCGTCATCGTCGTCTATTAAACGAGTCACTGATTACATTTGCAGTCTAATTACAGGTGATTGCATATAATTGCATACTGAAACTGCATTGTGACATGCACCGCAGCTGCTCAGTTCTTTACAACACACACACACACACACCAACTTTTGTAGAAGAATACGCAACCTTAGATTGTATCTATAATTCTAGTAAATAATAATAATTTGCGACATGCAAATTTTGAGAAAAAACCTCGAAAAAATTAAATTGGTGTCACTTGATGTTTTTTTTTTTTTTTTGTTAAATCTGTTTTTGAAATTGAAACTCTTAAGCTCCCCCCACTGTTGACCCAAATCACGCGGACGTGCTTGCATAAGCTGCTATTTACAGGTTGTCGTATTGAAAGAACTTCCGGTGAATAAGTGCTGATGCATCTAAAACACCGATCTTCGTAATTAATGCATGTAAACCACCGTGAATTAGATGGATCAAATAATTTTGTTGTCGTTTCAAATCGAAAATGTGTTTCATGGTTGAGGTTTTCTTCTAGTGGCTACGTCACAATAAAATCCTCTGAACGAGTTGTGTATGATCGACGGATCGTGTGCGGTAACTACCGCGTCGTCCGTCTTAGCGGTGTGTGTGTGCAATGCATACTGCATTCGTGTATATATTTTCTAAACGTCATCAAAAAACCTTCGAAAACTTGACCAGAATTGGAGAAATGAAGTGGTTGGCAGCAACCATTTCATAACTCCAAGCAGTGAGGTGGGTCAATAGTCCGATGGGACGTTGCATCTAAACTCGGTTCGATTGTGTCACACGCTAATTCACTTGAAGTGGAAAACGTTCGGGTTTTTTTTTTAAGCGATTCGTGTCCGAATGGGAAAGGGTACCAGGTACTACAAAACTCAATACTTCACGGTGCATTCGCCGGGATCAACTTTTAACAACAATGTGCTAAATGATCTTCTACCATGATGGTGAGATTTGACCAGATCGTTGTGCAGTGTGTTCACTATCTACCGTACGGATTTACTTTTTGTTCGGGCTCCGCGTCTGTACGTTTTTTTTTTGTATTTCTTTAAAAAAAAAGGTTTTCATTTTCACCTTGTACAAATACAAATAGAGAATGCAGACGTAGTACGTGTGTCAATACAGAACATAATTCTTCAGCTAGAAGAATCTAACAGCAAATGGAATTCTCGGCGTATACAGAAAATACATAGGAACATTTTTCCTTCCTCATTCTGGAGAAGTATATTTGAAATTTACTTTGACCCTATCCCAATGTGGAGTGGTGAACTGGAAAACAAACAAATTGACTGGCTATTATCCTTGAATGTTGAGAGTCTTATGTGGAATTAGTTGGAATGTTCCTAATCCGCTTTAGGAGAATATGATTAGGGATATTTGCCTTCACGATCACATTCGTTGTTTTAAAAGCGGTCATATTTAAAATTTGTAACTGATGTCGGAGATTGGTTTTGCAGTGCAACACGAACTGCCAAATTCTCTTGCTCTAATACTAACTTGGTCTGGTTTACGAAAGACTGTTTCAAAAATAACTAGGTACATTGTTTCAAGCATTTCCAAAATTTTAAACACTGAAGTAGCTAGTTAAAAACGTAATTGCTGTGTGCGATTTATGGTATAATATGCAAAAAGGGCAGATTTATAACGAACTAGCGGATCCCGGCGTGCTTCGCTACGAATGGATATTAACATAGAATCAAATTCATTGGTTTCGTTTTTTTTTTTTTTTTTTTTTTTTGACAAAATCAGATGTTGACATAACTCACGAACGCGTGACCAATTTCGTTCAAACTTTAGATAAACCAACTACACGATGATGCAAACAAAACCTAAAAATTTGATCGAATTCGGTTGGACCGTTCGTGAGTTATAAAGTCACAAGTCACAATACTTTTTGCAACTCTCTTTAATGTATGTAACTATATAGAGAAGAGAAGAGAAGAGATTGTTTTTTTTGTGCGGCACACGAATGATAGGGAATCGAAATAAATGAATGAGCTATACATAGTTCAATAAGGAGATTCGAATTGAATTCGCCGCTCGCTCAAATCCATTACTATGACATAGACCTACCATACTCAGATTTTAATTCTGAATATGGAACAGTTATGCTAGAGAGTCAAAAAATCGATCGGTTAATTTTATTTGTGATTTTCTTCAAGGAACTAAAGACGTAATCTTTGAAACAAGTGACAATCCAGGGTCGGCATTCTGTTCAAACGTTTTCGTGTTCACGAACGATTTACTTCTGCAACTTAGGGCAAATCATATGTGCGCACGAAAGCGTTTAAATGTTTTGCAGAAGGAATTTTTGCCTTACAGAATACCGGGTTTTTGGCATATTATATTTTGTAATGTGTAATAAGGTTAGTTATCAACAACAACAATCATATCGATTCGCTTGTTGAAAGGCCATGTAATTTTAAGCGTCTATTTCACTGTACTTAGATAAAATAAATAAATAGATGGCGCAACAGGTCCGGAGAGACCCTAGGCCTAGCTTCATTCATTCGTTTTGTGTGAGTTTTTCATTTTTGGAACGAATGAGAGGGATCTACAATTTTATGCCAACTCCATACGGCTAATTGAGAAGCTCTTTCAAGACAGTTATACTCTCGGATGTTTGTCAGACTTTCGCGAGAGGTGGCGCAGTGGAAAAAACCTAGGTTGGAATTTTGGTTTTTGCGGGATTCGAACCTCGACCCCTCACTTAGTAGTCTAAAACACTAACCACTAAGCCACTGTACTTGGGTAAGAAATAATACTCGAATTTGACCCTCCTTAAACAATATTTCAAAACACAATAAATTACGAACCGTCAGTCGTATTAACTTGAAACTTTTGACATTCTATGAGCAGAACAATATTAAATGTATTATTTGTAGCTTTTCAAAATAACCGCTTGTGGATGGGTAACATTTCAAAAGTATGTGCCCATATTATGTGGAATAATCTCACGAATTGCCCTATTTTCAGGAATATTTGGCCAGCTTACAATTAAGATAGACCAAATAACCTAATTTTCAGATCACGTAACAGCCATACGTACACGCCGATGGTCAGAAAGGACGCAGACAGCCAATAGCTTGTTGCTTTGATTGAACCTGACAGCGGACACTCCCCTTTGCCCAATAACCGTAGTCACTGTTCTTGTAATTCGCAATGGAGTGAAGTGAAGTGGCCTCACTATATTCTATAATACATTATACAATAACGCCATCAGTGATCACTGATCAGTACTTTCTAAAAAAAAAAAAAAATGTAGTAAAATAGGCAACAAACTGCTGCGAAGCAGACATTTTTTTTTAAAAACAAACAAACTCATACATATTTCATTACAATAAGCCCAGTTAACAAGAGAACAACAAGCAAGTCAACGGAAATGAATTGGAAATGTCACACATCATCACAGCTACATTTGTATATTATCGGGGATGACGGATGACCCCAAAACAGTATTGTTCTGGCGCGCCAGACCTCTGTCACAGGAAGGAAAGTGTTTATGTACTTTTAAAGTACGTGCTATGGAGTGTACATTAACAAGAGTAATTTCTCTCGCTACAGCTTGGCCTGTTTGCACACAATTTCGTTAAATAAAATGACTCAAGTTACACCATTTAGGCATTGTGTCTACAATATATACATTGGAACAACTGGAACACTCATCATTATCATCCAATGAAGTAACGTTAAATTTATATAATTAAAATTCTTACCACGAGTTTTATTTGCCGCTGCACCACCGAAAACACAGTTCTATAGTCACTTTAAGCCTTTGGATACAATCTTACGAAGTTGAATTCTATTGAGTGATAGTCCAAGAGGACTGTTGTAAAAAAAACACAGCACTATACAATAAATGTATTTTGTGTATCAACGAATTAATTGCAGAACTGAAGTACAGTTGGATAGTAGACGTCAACAGGTGATGGTTCTCCTTTTTATACCCTTATTATGGTAATCAATCCCCTATGGGATATCTATTGATAAACTGTTGCTCCTATAGCAACTAGATAGTGGAAGCGACTGACTTATGATTGCAGGACATTGAACGGCTGTGGTTGGCTGGTTCTTTTATTTATCTCAAATGGGGTTACTTCAATGAAATGGATATGTACCTACATTCATATAAAATGTACACTTTAACGAATAGATATAATATAAATATGTACATTATTTTGTATTATATTTTGCATATGAAACCGATTTGAAATTTCTGGAAAATATTGCACAACGATTCCTATCAGTTACTGCTTAATGACACCCGCCTGCACCAATTTATATTGATTTGCATTTCGATAACAAAAATTGAGGTTAATTAACATTTATGTAATTATCTTCAAGATTAGTAGGAAATTTTCAGTCTGAAAAGATGATAATGGGGTTATACAAATTTGTATCAAGGATACGAAGCAGTTGAAGCAAAACTGTGTCGCATTTGAAAGTTGGAAGAGTATGTCTGGCTAATGCACTAACCACACACATGTTTCTTTGCACCGAGTTACATATTGCTAATTTCTTATTCGCTCTCATTTTGATTTTGATTCGTAAGGCTTTGGAATTTTCGGTATTGAATTTTCGAATACATATGTACTTGTAACCCAGAAATATCACTTTTTCAGGAGGAACAAAAAACTTGGTATAAAAGTAATGAGGGTCAATAGAATTGATCTGGATTTGATTTCAGAAATTTGAATTATGCGGGTTTATATTTCACGACAACTTGTTATCAAAAATATTATTTTACTAGCTGTGCCCGCAACTTCGTACGCGTCGTGAGACTGTGTAGTTTCCAATAAAAGAGATTTGACCGTTTTCTCAACGGCATATTTGTTTAAAATCAACAATCTAGCTACAAAAAAAGCGGTGAACATTGTCGACATTGAAACAGTAAATCAAACAAATCTATTTACCTAAAACACTAATTTTAGAAAATTAAATTCAACAGCATAAGTACTGAAGTTTCACTTCCTTACTGTAGGTACCACGTAGGTAATATCAAAACAACCACTTAAACAAAAGCCTAAACGGAAATTTGTATCTACTGTATATCGTCTTTACTTCTTGAATTCTTCAATTCTTTAATGTAGGTATCAACGTAGGTACTCGTACTATAACAACCATTAAAACAAAAACCATGAACTCAATTTCTACATACGCCACCTCCACCATACGTCCCCCACCACACCAGACGTCATCAGCCATCTGCGCATTTCCTCAGAAACACGTTGTGGCTGTTTTTTTTCATATGAACTTGCTTGTGCGATGTGCGCCACCAAAAACCACCCCAAAGCAGAACAACGATCAAGAACCGCGGCGGCTGATAATATTCGATTTCAGAAAATAAATTTATTTTTTTAATGTTAGATTTTAGGTTGTAGCTCAGCTTCTAGAGGACATAGAAAGCTGATTGATGGCTTGAAATATCTATAAAAGTGTTGGCTCTCCTAAGTATTTGGTTTTGTTTGCATTGATAAAGAATTATTTGAGTAATGGCGAGTTAAAGGCAGTAAAGTCGAAAAAAAAACAAATTTTGGTCAAAAACGCTCCAAAAAATAGGCATGGCAATGAAAGGAATAGCCTATATGTTGCACAGAATCTTAAGAAACATTTCAAAAAAAGTTTCATCGAAATCTGTGCAGTAGTTTTCACGCCATTAGGTAACAGAAAAATTGCCTACAGTTTTATTATAAGTATAGATATAGATGTAAATGTCGTTGGTTACGAAGTACTAACTTGCGTTTTTGCTTTGGCTTACGAGGTATTAGAATTTTCTGGCCTCCGTAGCATGTCTCTTTGTACAGGTATATAATATGTTATTGCGGGAATGATTCCCATCGACATTCTCGCTAACGAAATGCAAAGGATCTACCTTAGGAGAACTATCAACCGGCAAGAGGCCGTTACCAGTAGGATAAAGGAAAGAAAGGGCAACATCTATAGCACTGTGGCAAGCCCGGTGGGATAACACGGAAAAAGGCAGATGGACCCACAAACTGATCCCCACAATTGAGGTCTGGATTAAGAGAGCACGCGGGGGCTGCAACTACCACATTACGCAGTTCCTATCCGGGCACGGCGGCTACCGAAAATATCTTTACAGATTCGAACACAATAGCTCGCCTTTCTGCCCCGAATGCCCAGGAGAAGAAGAAGATACGGAGCACGTAATGTTCCACTGTAGGCGCTTTTCAGGAGGAAGAGCGAACTTACCTATTCCGCAGCTTCTTATAAACCACATATTGAGATCAGAAGACGACTGGTTGGAGACATGTTCATTTATAACGAGTGTACAAAACGAGCTGAGAAGAGCCGAAAGACTAAGAAGAGTCGAAGTGGCAGACGCAAATGATTTAGCATGAGTTGCTAACCAGCCCCGCGAAGTAATACCTAACGGCAGTTCCGCGGGGAGAGTGGTAGAACAGTACACAGGAGTGTGGTTTAGTACGGAAGGCGCGTGGCACTGGAGAAACATATCCCGCGAATCGTGCATACCAGCTAGTACGGACTACTGGTATCTATGAAGATTACACATCCTTTGGACGCAACCAAAAAAAAAAAAAAAGGTATAAAATATATATTTTATTCAAAAAAGTAAGGTTAACATTATAATGCATAAAAATGAATGCATAATCCATAAATAAATGCAAACTAACATTATAGTTCATAGTAGATTTAAGTATCATTCTTCCTGATACATTTTTTGTGAATTGTTTGAGAGAAACAACTCTTAACAACAACTCGTAGACACAGTCACTTTCGGTAGGAATGATAGCTGTTTCGAACTGCACTACTAATTCATCATCAGACTCCTTTGAAGTGATTGCTTGAATAGTTTCGAATCCGAAAGAATGACAAATAAACACCTTGTGGCAACAACAACGCACTGAGGTAGGTCTTCCCCTCCGTTCTAATCACCAGTTGTCGGGCTTGTACTCGTCGCTCAGTTGACATAAGTGGTGGTCGCTCGGTCAATTGGAGAAAATCGAAATGCAAGTTCATTTCCTGAAAGGGGAAAAAAAGAAATGTCTTCCCAAATGGAATTTTATACGGAGAATTGACTGCCAGAATTCAAAACTATTCAAACAATCATTTCAAAGGAGTCTGATGATGAATTAGTGGTGTAGGTCGAAATAGCTATCATCCCTACCAAAAGTGACTGTGTATGCGAGTTGTTTCTCTCAAACAATTCACAAACTGAAATTCGACATAATTTCCCACTTGTATCTTTGAGGTAGATCAATCATGATCGAAATCAAGCTTTTCACCTTTGAGGTAGACCAATCATGATCGAAATCAAGCTTTTCACCAGTCGGTAAATACCTTAAGGCACGTAAGTCGGTTACCATTGGATCATTGACAACCTGTAACAAAAAAGATAGAAGAAGATTGCTGATATCCATCTCGTTAATGTTGTCAACAGTAAAAGATAAAAGTGCGTTAGATAGGATCGCACTTCGGTTTTGATAAGTGCATCCATCACTAAAGAATATAATAGGAACCGAAACGAATTTGAAAACCGCTCAAGATGTTCCAAAATGCAACTGGTAAAGTGGATGCTGTCATATCAGCATCGGGGGTTTCATCAAACCCGTAACAACGAACCGCATGAGTAGCAAGGTTGTACACAGTAAAGTTGTGGCAGCAAAGCTTCGTCTTATAAAAAATGGCACTCGCTTGAACCCATGGACTCACTTTCACTGCCTGCATGGGTCGATTGTAAGGACTACGCACTTTTTCTGCAGAGCAAGTTCTTTGTCTTGCGCTCTCTCCAACCGCACATGGTCTTTCTGTGCCCTATGTAGTTGCCAATCTTCTTCGGAAAGTTGGCCTACCTTATGTTTCACGCACTTGTCTTTTTTTATCGGATGTATAGATAAGTTCATTTCATGAAAAAGATTGCTAATATACCATCTGACTCATGCTTCCAATAAAGGACTAAAAATATAGCTTAGAAGATGAAGCGGAAGTTTTGGAAAACGGTTAAAAAAGACCCGTGCAAAAGATGAACTTGCATTTGCGTCAGGGCGTTCTGCTTTCTTCCGTTTCGAATTTTTGTTCACAGTAGGTACTCTTTGGAATACCAGAAATACTGGATTCGTCGGCCTTCACCCATGAGTACACAGCGAATACTCCAAGACCAGTGGTACTTAATTTACTAGTACTATTTCTTTGCTCAATACCGTTATTTGTTCGTGTTAAAGTCGAAGTCAGGAATATCAAAGATAGCAGCATGAGAAAACGCATAATTTTCTTTCGCTATAATAGATTTGGCCTGGGAAACGAGGTATCCAGCAACGAAAACGCATGCGGGGATACGATGTATTTTTATTATTTGCAAAGCTTTGAAATGATCTTTTCAGGGATTGCGAGGTATTTTTCATTAGATTTGGCATTTTAAAAAGTGGATTTTTTTTGGGTTACGAGGTATTCGATCTATAGCGACGATATATCGTATGGTACAAAGCTCTTGGGAAGATTACTTCTGTCCCGTGAAAAGATTGTGGGTGAGACATTCTCTTACATTTGCGCCTGACCGCTCTGCCATCGGATATATATTTTCATATTAAAAAGCTTATTAAATGCATCGATAAAACATATAAGCAATGCGCTCCGAAGATTTGAAATGCATAGCCTTATACATAGCGACACCATGCCTGGAAACGAAATTAAGCTAATCATTGCTGCGGTACGGTACGTTATTATAGCTAGCAAATAGTCACCTCAATAATTATAAAGGAGGAATATGGTCACCAGGTCACCAAAATGTGAACCAAGTTACGATCATCCCCCGATTGATGTAGGTATCACTCTCGTACTTTAGGGTGCCAACGATATAGTTAATAGTGTCATTGCGTGTGACCGGAACAGGTTCGAACTTCGACCCCGCCGGGCGAAAGCAATACTCGTCCACTGAACGTAAAGATCAACGAATAGTACCAGTTTTTCACAATAGACCGAGATTAGGTCTCGCAGTGCAGTTTTAAGCACAAACAGCAAAAATTGCAATGGAATGTTGGCAAAAAAAAATAAAGTTCACGACTAGGTCGAACAAAACATTCACTTTCATCAAAAGTTTTGTTGGTTGTTTTCTTATTTTATTAGATAGGTAGGTAAAGATCTGAGAAGCAATGTTAGGTAATATAAAGGGTTCATTAAATATAGAAAAGGAATACATAGTGTTAAATAAAATTCACTTTAAGTTTTTAAACGTTGAAGCTCTAGAAACAGACAACTGTCGCAAGTTCTTGTTAGAGAGTTATAAGCGCCTACTGTACTATTTTATAGCTTTAACACTTTACAAGTTTTTGAGTACGAGAACACGTGTAATAGAAGTTTCTGTATTTTGATCTGTGGGACTGATATTATTTTTGACTGGAATAGATCAATGACGCTGGTTGTAATATTTGGTGAGTAATACGGGTGAGTAATATTTGCTAAAAATAAGTCCTGCGTGGCTGGTATTGCATTTGAAATAGAAGTGCGGTGTTGATTTTTAAGAAAATATTCGAACACAGATCAGCTTTTGGGTAGCCATTATTGAGAAATAATTAAAAAACGGGTTTATTCGAATTTTTTGAGAAAAACAAAGTACGGGATCTTATTTTTAATATGTATTTTGATCAAAATTGTTAGAGCGGTTTTTGTAAAATTTGTTATACAAAACAGTACCAAATATTGCAATGTTTAGTTTGAAAAATACTATTTGTTAACTATGTAACTGAAAACCGTTTATGAGTTATTGTTCGAGATATAAACATTACTCGGTTTTTAAAGTTTTGTCGAAGTCAAAAATGGGGTTTTCGAGATATGAGAAGTTTTTAAAATTAGCGTTTTCGGTGATGCCAATTGAAAATTAAGGACACAATAATTATATGAACACCAATTTTACTCTAAGTTTACATTTTGGTTAAAATCGTTATTGCCGTTTTCAGGTAGACTAAAGAAATTTTTTTTTTTTTAAATTACTTTTTTCGATAATACAGAGAAGAACTGAGTTTGTCCTTAAGTTGGAAATGACAATTCGAGATATGTCCAAATGTCAAAAGTACCGTTATTCAAATTTTTAGACAAAAACTGGGTATTTTTTTTTCGTGTTGGGGGGAGGAGAAATGCTTTACGCACCATAAGGAGGCCTGTTTGCGTTGACCATCCCCGTGTGTCCGGCTCTCTCCGCATGCCTACGGGGCATACGGACTAAAACTCCTCCCAACCCTGTGGTTTATGACACACCCCCCTGGGACCGCTATTCGCATTACTTCAAGGGGGCTGTAATCATACGCCCTTTTGGGCTGACGTGCTTTCCCGGTATAGTTCTTCTTCTCTTTTCTTCTTCTGACAATATCTTCCACATACTGGCAAACTTTTCTTCAATTCGAGTCGCTCGTCATCATTTTGTCGACTATGTTTTCTGGATTGAAGGTACCAATGCTGCTTTCCAGGACTGTGCGTTGCGTTTCCCATCTTCTGCAGGCAAAAAACGTGTGCTGTGCGTCGTCTGTTGGAGAGTCACCGTACTGGCAGGCTGGGCTATCCTTTTTACCAATCTGGGTATGCAGTCACGTTAATCTCACCTACTTAAGCTTAAATACCAATTTTCGTTGATATAGTTAAAACCGGTTTCGAACAAATCAAAATGGTACGAACATTTTATATGGGAAAAAATTGAGGTTTACCGCAAAAAAAACTCAATAACACAAACTCCAAATCCGCACAGCCGTTTAGGCTGTAGGTCAATGGAAGGACGAACAGACAGATAGACAGACCGGACAGAATTTTGCGACCCACTTTTTTAAGTTCGTCGGTTTGGACTGAAGAAAATAATTGCCCTTTCTGTCAAAATATCATAATCTAGCTCTTTCTTGTTTTCTATGTTTCATTGAAGAAAGAACGGCACTTCCAGGTCGATTCTTAACACGACCAGAAGTGTCCGGGATATTTTTAAAGAATTGCCCTGGGGTTAGATTCTGTAAGGCGAAACCTTCAAACGTTGTCGTTTGAATCTGGCCTCAGAACTCACAAGCACACACTGGCAAAATGTCAGATTGAAATGTTTGTTGTTTTGTTCGAAAAAAAATTTGCGCTATGTGATCCGAAAATATGCAATTTAAGTGTGCGAATGTAAACTGTAATTGAAATAACTTGATTTGGCTTACTAAAATATTAATTTTTATTTTAGAAAGCAACAAAAAAGTAGCAACAGAAAACCAAATCGCAAAAGTGCTCCAACGAATTTCATTGAAAAGAGCAATTCTCTCAGATATTCAATTGTGTACATACGTGTACAAATGCCTACAATCTTTTTTCTTTTTTTGAAACAGATCATACATACTGAGTTAAGTGAAGATTTGAGAGACAAATCAGACCAACCACATGCATGTCTTGGAAACATTTGACTGCAGTCTGCACTGCCAAAATGTTATATTGCCATACCCTATATGAAAGTGAGCGCTCTAAATGAGAATATTTTTCTTTTTCCCAATTTGGCGACGCCAAAAGACAATAATGGTAAATAAACTGCTGCACTTAACTGTCGCGACGACAAAATACAGACGCAATGTGCATCATTGAATGCTGAATATGATTCCTTTTGCAGCCACCACTCAACTTAACTCGGAAGTAATTATTACCATAAAGTCGCCATGTTTCTTGTCCGATTTTTACGCTTCAAATAGTTTTTAAGTCGTAAAAACCACTTCGACAAATCCAAGTCAACTTAAAATGGACAGCAATTCCTTAGTCACAACACCTATTTGTAGTCATTTGCGTATGTACGGTACTGTACGCCAAGCGTCACCGACCATTAATTCCAAGCACATTTCACACACAAAAAGTAACCCTGTGCTCTGGTTCTTATCAGTTACACTAAAAAAAAAAATGCATATTCTTGGAACTCTAAAGGGAAGTGCCTACATTTACCTTTCCGCAAAGGTGTACGTCCGGAGCCCGCATTCTCGCGTTCCGAGTCGACCGCAAACGTCGGTAAATTTATGTTTATTTAATATGTGCTGTTATCAGCAGGCGGCGATAAATACACACCAAACACAAGTATATAACACCGACTTCGTCGCACTCCAGCAAGGTGGTGGTGACACCACAATGGGGGAATATCTAAAAAATAAACGTTTTATCTTCATATTGATTCTTTGATAAAACTGTGTGCGGTGGCAGGAACTACACAGTGTTGGCTAAGTGTTGGTACCATCGTTTTTGGCCGTTTTTTTTTTTCTTCCACCAGCAATTCACTATCCTAAATCCCTAACATACGACTATGTGCTGATCGCTGGGCGATTGCATACCTTGTCTATATCGATGTTCAAATATTGACATAAGGATAAAGAAGAAAGCGAATATAGTTTTGGTTTGCTGGGTGTTTGCATGATTATTATTATTGTTTCTTTCGAATCATTTTATGATGCAGGACGACTTGGGTGTTAAATGAGAAATTACGAGTCCACTTAGGGTCGTGTTAATGGAAAGACACAGAAACCGATGAACTTACCGACTTGGATGACTGCTCGCCACTGCTGCTAGTGCTGGTTTTTGAAACTCTGTTTTGCAATTCAGAAATCTGCTTCCGAAGTGTGGCGATCTGAAATTACAAACAATAGTAAATGTTACAAACTGCATGAAAGGACACATTATGATGCTAAGCAAAACTAAATAATTATTGACGTCCAACACAAACGACGCGTAAAATGATGTCAAGGTGATGATGGCAATTCGTTTTACATTGGCTAACTGCAAAAATACTTTTTTTTTTATTATTTACACCTCCCCCAGAGTTGTGCGGATAAAGATGTGTTCAAGTAAGGTAGAGTTCGAATAATTACTACAGCAAGAAGAAAATAAATATGAAATACTAAACAAATGGACTTTTTAAACAACGAAGTAGAATATGGCTTTATATCGGGTTTATATAGAAAAAATAAAGTTTACGCGCGGCAGACTATGCGACACATACACAACTCAATTTGGAACGAAAGCATTTAATTCTAGTGCTTGCAAGAGGACCTAAGGCTAAGAGCGTTAAACTCAAACCCTGTACTGTAACTCATGGCTGTTGTTTGGTATCTTCAGAGGTTCAGATATTGCTTATTTTTTGTTGTTATAGAGCCTGGGATTCGAATATTTTCTGGGATTTTAATATTTTTATTTATTGGAACTTATATAGCCACTTGTTCGATATCATCCACATCCCCAATTCCAATTCCCCATTCACAATTCAACGCGTCTTGGATGTAGTTATAACCAGGTTATAACTGTCTTTCCATTGAAAAAAAAGAAAAAAAAAAGTCTAATTTTAGGCGCAAAGTATATCGAGCGTATTCCCAAACAGAAATTTGTATCAATGCAGGATTCATAGATTTGAGAGCATTTATTGTGTCGTTAAAATTTCTTTTGTTATTTTTTGCTTGCAACGGACATAAGGTCAATCAGTGAGATATTGTCGATTAACTGCGTATGTCATCTTCTAAGTGGTCCTTGAAACATTGAGAAAGTGGACAAACCTAATTGTTTCCCCTTTGTTTGGGAGCAATTGCAATAACTGTTTGCGTTTTTCATTGAACGCTTTGATGGCACTTCACAACCGACAAAATATTCAGACCTCGGCAGATGTAGGAGACAACCGTCTAGTCCCGATAGGTATGGCGTTTTCGATTGAAGAAAAGAATTGCCCTTTCTATGGAAAAGCAAATCCAGAAGTCTTTCTGTTTTCTATTTTTCATTGAAAAAAAGTGCACTTGCAGGTCAATTCTTAACACGACAGAAGTGTCCGGAATATTTTTAAAGAATTGCCCTGAACTCACCAAGAAAAATGTGAGATTGAAATGTTTGTTGTGTTGTTGCAAACAAATATTGCACTATGTGATTGAAATAAATCGACTTGGCTTATTTAAGCATTCATATTTATTTTGGAAAACAACAAAAAAGTAGCAACAGAATATCAAATCTCACATATGGTGTCTAGCACTAATACAAAAGTGTTCCAACGAATTTCATTGAAAAGAGCAATTCAGAATTTCAGGGCAAATCTTCAATGAAAAATTCCATAAGCCCCCAACTGTGTATCGATTGTAGGGCCGCACAGCACAGCGTTTACAGAGGTGAGTTATATAGATCCAAGACTAAAGATAGAGAAAGTTCCCTATGATGCTGTCATGTGATTTTTTGAACAGCAAACTTGAGTTAAGGTCAGCGACAACTGGAAAGACGTATTGTGCGAAGCCCAAGTCCAGCCTTTCTAAGAAATTAAAAATCATTCCCTTCCTCCAGTGCTCTAACAAGTGGTTGGTTGGTCTGATGATTTTGCTCTTCTTGAACGAAAACCCTATTGCCATATTAGTCTTTAGTTCCGTTAGACGTGTTAATAGTAAGAAATAAAGTAAAGCCATCCATGGGGTCTTGCACACCATATGTTTTACCTCCGGGTATTTTTTTTCATTGCTGTTAAAAGATAAGAGTTAACATCCTTATTGGATGTTATAGGTATGCTTTCTCTATATAAAAAAAAAAAAACTTGGAAGTTGGAAACGAGCACATTGTTGAAAAAGGTTTTGAAAATTCCAGATAAAACAAATACTGGCTCTTGATGATGTGATCTGACTTATTACCTATATTTATATCTTACGACGCATTAATTATTTTATGAGCTCGTAGGTATGTTAACTTGAGGGGATGTCATCGTTCAACTCTTGAACAAACAAACTATTATGTTGCTAATGATAAAACGATCTAAAATGATTTTAATTTTCTTTACTTAAAGAGAAATCGAGGTGAAAAATTCCCATTTAGAGAAAAGAATGGGAAAGTACTTCACTCTGCTGCAAAATTAAAATTAACAACAACAAATCAGAACAGAACGGTAGGTACACATTTATGCCTAGGGAAGCGAATATACGAAATAATTAACAAGAAAAATACCTCAAGATCCCTTTCCAAACAGATTTTTGACAATTCTTCGCATTGCGTCTGTGCTTGATCCAGTTCCTGAATTGTGTTAATAGCCTCCTCCTCTCGGTTAGCATCGGAGAGAACTTCTTGGGCCAAAGTCGATAATTGCCCTTTGATGGTGTTTAGACCACTGTTGAACCATGCCATCTTTTATTCTCGTTTAAACAATTCACATTAGGATAATGGTTGGAGAAAACATAAATTAACAAATTTTAAACATAAATTTAACAACAAATTGTCGTGACGTTATATCCAGACAAGTTGGCAAAAATATTTTGGATATTTTCGTTTTTTTGTATTCTTTAATCAGCTGACTGTCAAATATGACAGGAGGAATTAGATCGAGACAGCAGTAGACGTCATCGTGGTGGACTTGTTCGATTTATAATTGCGTGAATAAAAAAAAAAGTCAGAATCGGTCTTTTGACAATTTTAAATCAAAACAAAAATTGATTTTTTTACCAATGGAAAACGCTAGGTAGGTACCTATCTACCTACCTAGGTATAATATCTAGTACCTACCTATCTGTATCTACCTACCAGAGATGAATGATTAAAAGAGATGGACATCTTTCGTACGTCTATCCTCCCAAAACCCATTAATTTAAATTTTAATTGTTTTGTGTTTCGTATTGAATTTCTTTGGTTTTTGTGGAGCCTTTGATTAAATCGAAAAAAATAGTGAAATGCACATTCGAGAATATCTAATTCTTGTATTAAAGCCCAATTCATGAACTGAGAAAGAAATGAGCAAATGTGCGTGAATTCCTGAATTTTTCTGAAAAACAGCTTGTAGGCTATATATGAATATAAAGACAGTTTACAGAAATTTTTTGAAATAAAGACCAAGTAAAGAATGCTATTTTTCATAAATGTTGTCACAATGAAAAGAATATACAAACCAGAGGTATTGACTCAATAGTTGAACTTGCTCTCCACGGTCCTTAACACCAATGAGTACCTAGGTACGTGGTTCTTTGTAAAATGTTCCAGATCCTTAGAATTTTCTAATTTTCCTACATTTCGATCGACCCTTAACCGGTTCAGTCCTAGTTACTCATTCGTTTAGCTATAAAATTGTTGTCTTTTACAAATATCTACTCGATCACCGATACTTTTGTCATTTGCGAATTAGTACTTCTTAAATTTTTGCGCAAGGACAGAAATCATTGCTGCAGTATATTATGTACTTATAGACTTAATTTTGGTATATAGGTACCAAATTGGTACTTGCCAAGTAATGAAAATCGATTCTGTCTCCGTCTGAGAAGCAGGCGGGTTATTGTTAACCCGAGGTGTAAAGTGGTAATATTGTCCTATAGGTATACTAGGTGGGCAACTGTGTGCACGTCGAGCTATGTCTAGCAGCTACGGCTGGGGGGGATCTTCAGTGCCACCCATGTATCTCCCTACTTCTACTGACAGGCGATTAATAAATTAAAAATTACGTGCACGTCGAAAGGTTATTCACCTCTTAGTTCGTGCCACAACTCACCGGTCACCTTCGTTGACAGGCTAAGATGGAAGATCCTGCCATGCCCACCCTTCCTGAGTCCTGGCCTGTTCATACATGAAGTACCTTCTAATCTATGTCAGTGCCAGAAGCTCACATAACAAAATATCCTGGCAATCTAATATGCATTAGTAAAAATAAGGTGGCCCAAAATGAACTAACTTATAGAAAGCAATACATTTATCTCCTTCAGCGCGTTGTTTGTACGAAGAACCGGATTTGTTAAAAAAAAGAGACATGGTATTCCAAAGTGCTGCGTTATTGTCCACATCTAGGTGTAGAAATAAGGTGCCACAGTAATTGTAAGAACAGCTCTTGGAAGAAGCCAATAAGTTGATTCCTTCATATAAGACCATTGCTAATTAAAAATACATATTACATTCCATATTTTATTTAAACATTTCTATACCAATTGCCCAAAGTACTTCACATTTGTCCGATTAATCGCAAGTGACTCCCATTGAACTACAAAGAGATCAGCTATGGGAAGTAAGATTTTGCCCGTAAGAGATAACGTTTTTACTCGGCAAAAACTTTCTACGAACACTATTTTCATCTTACTGTCCATAATACGAAGAAACCGATATAAAGCTGCAACCAAACAAATAGGCACACAGGTTCCTGGGCCATTGCACAGAATCATTTTTGGTTTATCACGAAATAGAATATAAAAGCAGAACAGCACAGCCCACAGTGTTGTAAATACCGATGTAAAGTAGCTCTGATTTACTTGCCGGCTCCTTGGAATCTCTACGTATTTAGGTTTGGTACTTTGACCAAGTGAACACTCGAGTTTTTTTCGACTAGTATCATCTGTTTGGGCCACAACAAAGTAGCAATTTGATTGAATGCCATCGGCGAAAAAAGCTTCAATTATTTCACACATTTCTGCTGTATGACCACCAGATCCGAGGATTATATAGGTGGGGTAATGGGAGTTTCCTTCCATTTGAAATAGGTATGATTTTGGACACGACGAAGATATAAAAAAAAAAGACAAGTTGGGGATTTATTTATCTCTTCTGTGTGACCTCAGAAGTGTCAAACTACCGGCATGTGGAATGGTGAGTTTATAAACTTCAAAGCGTAAGTGGTTTATGCCCCGGCTAACATGTAGTGCTGTTTTTTAATAAAATTTAGGATGCGGCCATTATGGAGTGGGCTTAAGTCAGTAACACAAGCCTGGAGCCTATTCAACTCCTCCGAAGGTATACTATAAAGGCTGCATAGTTATCAACGGGCTACGCAGTCCTTATGTCAAATTTCTGTATGTAAACTGGCATGTGTTAGGTTATTAACTTGTAAATATTTTGATGAATATAATATGTCAAAACTTGCATACGCAAATTAAATATGATGAACAACATAACAAGCCAAGGCTCTAGCCCGTACATTTTTTTTCTGCGAATTTCGATTTCTTTTTCGAGGTGTATTTATCAACCGGAAACCACCTATATTAAAAAAAAAAGTTCGTATGCGTGCATGCGTAGGCAAATAATTAGTGACATAACAAAAACATGTTCCAAGTGCGCAAAGCTAGAGTCTAATGTCGTTTTCCATGGGGACAGAAGAAAATTTTCAGATTCAGAGCAGTTTTTCTGCTCTCCAAATCAGCTGGCTGTCAGATTTCCAGTTCCATTGGCCGCAAAAAAACTAATTTTTTCAGAGTTAGAGGAATTTTGAGAATCTCCATTTCTGAGCGAGACTTACACCTGTTTACACAAAACTTTTGTCATTTGTCAAACTTTAAAGCAAATAGAATGGAATACAGAGATAGACAATTTTTTAGTGCAAAGGCGGCTCCCTACAAGCTGTTTTCCAGAAAAATTCATGAATTTACCCATATTTGCTCATTGACTGACTTTTAAAACACGCGGGACCATAAATGCAAAGAAAGAAAAAGCAAGAAGAATCTGAAATCCGAGAGCAAGATCTGAAAACCTGCTGAAAACAACAATGGGAAAACGACATTTAAGCACCACATTTCTTAAATCAAACACACCCGCCCGGCAAAAAAAAAAAAAAAAAGAATCAACAGTCAATAAAAAAAAAAAACACTTCTATATAAATAAATCATTTTGTGATTAAGAACCGAACAATGGCATCTATATCGTACTCGCAACGTGGAGCCTGGGAAGAACTAATTGTAGCTCTTAACAAGAAAATAATATTCGTTAATCCAGACGATCTGCAAATCTATAAAGAAATTTTTATTCCGGATGACCTAACAAAGTGCGGCCTCGTTGAAAGTCACACGGAAGAAGATACATCCCTCACGACACAAAAAAACACCGCCCCCCAATCACCATTCATCCAGCATGTGCAACTATCACAGACCGGATTACTTCTAGCCGTAACATGTTCGGGACAAAAAGCCTTGCTTCTTTACGAATGCCGACCTGAGCATGGTAAACTCGTATCCGTTCGCAGTTTGCCAAGGGCATCTAGTGCAATCAGTTTCGCACCCGATAATAAATTTCTGTTGGTAACTGACAAAACTGGTGATTGCTACCTATATGACTGTGAGAAACAACAAGAACCTGGCAAACTATTACTAGGTCACCTAAGCGTTGTCTACGAAGTTATTCTATCGCCCGATCAGAAGTATGTTATCACATGCGATCGCGATGCCAAGATACGAGTGACTAACTTCCCCAATTGCTACGACATTGAAGGTTATTGCTTCGGGCACAAAGAGTTTGTTTCTGCCATCAAATTTCTGCCTACCGATGCCCAAGTGCTCATCTCTATATCCGGTGATGAAACCATCAGACTGTGGCAGTATCAAGATGGGACAGAATTATGTGAATTTAAGTTGCCTGCTGCAGCAATTAAGTGTGCAGTAAAAAAAGTTGACGAAAATGTTAGCCACCTTGCAGTTGTGCTCTATCAGCCAAATGAAAGCGTCTTTGTCTACGAAATTACCAAAAATGCACAATCTTCTAACAAATCAACGTTCCAAATAAAAGAGATTTCACGTTACTGTTTTGATTCCACCATCGTCACTGGTGTCTGCTATGCTGGGGAAAAACTTTACGTCGCTGGTGTTAAGGATGACTGCTTTGTCATTAAGCTAGTTGAATGCAAAAATTGCGAAAGCAATGAAAGCGTTCTCTCCATGATCACCGATCAATTTCAAAATGAAACTGTCAAGCCAGACGATGTTTCGGGATGGTTCAAGAAGAACTTCGACAATGTGACCGAGTATTATGAGCGCAAAAAGAGACGCATTGAGGAGAAGTCCGCTAAGAGTGACGAAACCGCGTGAGTCAATCTTTTAGGTTTAGTAGATAAATTTATTTTTTATTGAATAAAAAAAAAGTAATTCATATTGAAGTGTCTTAATCTTTGTTTCCTACATTGAAACTTCTGTTACTTATATTGGTTTGTAGTCGAGCTTGCTTTCCAGTTTTTTGTTATCGCTGACCTTGCGGACGGCCTTCATAAAGTCCTCCTGGATCACATATTCACGTTCAGCTCTGGAATTAAATCGTGGAACGATGTGACACGAACTATACAGGGCTAACTGCAGGTGTACTCACCTAATTGCAAAGAGACCAGCTTCAGTGCACACGTTGCGCAAATCGGCACCATTGAAATTGTCCGAAAGTTTGACAATCGCCTCGTAATCGATTTCACCATGCTTTGCGATGGGTGCAGCATGGATTTTTAAAATCTCCAATCTGTTTACGGATTTTAACATTAGCCCGTTGTTCCAATTCATTAAATTCAATAATTCTTACCTGGCTTGTTCGTTGGGTAATGGAATCTCAATCTTTCTGTCCAAACGGCCTGGACGCAACAAAGCTGGATCCAAGGTATCTGGCCGATTAGTAGCCATAATCATCTTGACCTGACCCAAAGAGTCAAAACCATCCATTTGGTTCAGCAGCTCCATAAGGGTTCGTTGGATTTCACGATCAGCGGATGTACCTTCAGAGAAACGACGCCCACCAATAGCATCGATTTCATCCATAAAAATGATGCATGGCTGATGATCTCGGGCGTAGTTGAACATCTCTCGAATAAGACGAGCACTCTCACCAATGTACTTGTCAACAATAGCACTGGAGACGACCTTCAAGAAGTTTGCGTCTAACTGAGACGCAACAGCGCGCGCCAGCAATGTCTTGCCTGTTCCAGGCGGTCCGTAGAGTAAGCAACCTTTGGGTGGAGTAATGCCCACGCGCAGGAACAATTCGGGATTTAAGAGAGGTAGTTCGATAACCTCACGGAGCTCACGAATCTGTTCTGATAAACCACCAATTTCTGAATATTTTACCTCACCAGGATCTTCGTGCGACATATTGTAAACAAGTGGATCAACTTCTCTTGGCAAGTAGCGCATGATAGTAAGAGTAGTCATATCAAGAGCTACTCGAGTACCAGACTTGAGCTTTGTTTTGTCCAACTGACGACGGCATCCAACAACGTAACGTGGGCCATTAGTCGCCTTCACAATGACTATTATAGGGGGTTGTTTAAAATGATTGTTATACTAGATCAGAACAATTCTTACACTTATCCTCGGTAAGCTGCTTTAAGACTTCGCCAACAATTTGACCTACACTCTGCAAGGCTTTCAGATCGTTTTCGGATTTATCATACTGCTTGGTAAGTTCCTTGATTTCTTCACGCTCTGAAAAATAATATTGAGTTTACATATATGTATTTTCTTTGTTTCACAAGTGCACCGCGGCGTTTTTATTCTGCCATGACTGGACACCTACTTTCTTTCAGCCTGGATTCGACTTCCTTGTGTTCTAAGAGTTTTTTGCGGTATTCGTACAAACCCTTTTCCCGAACTCCATCAGCTGGAACTGGAACTGAACCGGTAGTCATTTCTAATATTTTTTATATAGTTTTTTGTTGAAATAAAATAACTAATATGGAGTCAGCTAAAATTACGAAGCGATTTTGGGTTTTCTTCTTTTTCGCTGATTGTCATTTACAGTTTGCAGTAAGTTGGATGTGGTTTAAATGATTGAGTTCAGCGACTATAGAATCCTACGATTAAAGTGTAATACTACCTGAATGTGTTCCGTCGAGGTACTGAATCACATTTTATTATACGTAAAGTTACGAAAATTATTTTATAGAATTCTTCCTATATAGAATTTACAATAAGGATGTGGCCCCAGTAACTTGACCTTTAGCTTTAATGGCTTATTCGCAAAAATATCGAAAAAATATATTTTATTAATTAAAATGACTCTAAACACGAAAATAAATTTAATGACCTACCTATTATTTACAGATAAAACACAATTCCTCTTTAATTTCTACATTCTAGGATGATATTTTTTGTTTTAAGACTGAAAATTATTATAATAATGCATAAAAAAAAAAAAAAAACAATACATTTTTCCTGTTATACAAGAAAAATACGTTACCCCAGCAATTAATACCTACTATTTCATAGAGCAAGTTCCCAAAATGCGAGATTGGTTAAACATTTTTCAATCGGAAGTAGGCTTGCCAACTTGAAACATAACTTCGGACAAACATACGAAAGAGTGGGACGGAGAAATCAAAATTGGGACAAAGATTTCAGTTTCCTACCTAAAAATAACCTAAAAAATATTTTCTTGTATTACCAAGGTTAATTGTGTATGTTTTGTACATTACCCTATTTTTTAGTTATTTGTTGAATTAATTTTCTTTTTTATAAATTAAGTTTGGGACTGAGAAATTGTCGGGAAGGACAAAGGGAAAAGAAACATTGGGAAAGAGAAATATTTTGTCCCAAATGTAACGTGTTGGCAACCGTGATCGGAAGTATAATGTGCGCCTGCACATCCTACATAATGGCGTTTCTAAAGTTTCAAATATAATGCGATTTTTTTTGTGAATATTTAAACTCATGCAGCATATAACTTGGTTTAATATATAAATATTTACTGCTGTTATCATAATAATCCAGTTTCTGATTATTTTCGTCAATAACTGGCACACCTAGCTATAGGTACAATAAATGGTAACAGGCGGCAGCCGGCATCTGGCCGGCATATTACAACAGTAACAAAAAATGAAACTCAAACCCTGGATAATCGTCCATATGTTCCAACAATGTCTTGCGCACATGCTAGGAAAACAAACTTTATTGGAAAATCTGGAGCTTTTCTCTTTGGTTGGAAAGGGAAATCTCCTAATAATTACACATTTTCCGGTAACAAAGCTTCCAGTTACTGCATCAGGACTATTTTGAATCCAGCAGTACTATCACCACGAATCGGCATTTCACAGATTGCTGTTAGTCTGAAGCGATTCCTTGAAAGTGTAGCGCTCTTCCTCCCCAGCGCGGCATCGGTTTTCCGTTTTAGTTTCAATTCGTTTCTGATTCTCGATATCCTGCATTTTTTGAATAAAAGTAATTTTATATTTTCCCAATATCCAAACATAATATTAAGTTATTCACCCCCTGAAAAGATATTTGCTTCAAATTAAAAGAAAGACAATAGGCAAAGGGATATACCTAATTTTTTACATACCCTTCTAAAGGGATACGTTTTGCACGCGAAAGGAAAATCGATTACAACAGTGTACCGTAGTTTTTTCGGCCACCCCTATCTTTTACGCGCACGTATATTTCGGTTAGGTGGATTTCCTCATTGGAGAGCCATCCCATCAGTGGCAGCAGGCAGCACCAAAAGGAACAGCAGTATAGAAAATATTCGTATGGTCGAGTGTTGAAGAGAAAACTGCTTAAATTTTAGCAGTGAACATTTTATTAGATCTGGAAGCTTCGTCTGAGATACACACCTGGGATCTTGAGTTTTGATTGCATTTCAAACGTCGTCTAACCTAATGACTTAGTATTAATACTTTTCATTCTAATTTCGCTTCGGGACATAATTTTCGGTTAATTGCAAAGTAAATTTGTTATATAGTTAAGTTATACATCTCCAAGAAGAGTCCAAAGGATATAGATTTAAAAGTCATAACCGATATTTCGTAGAAACATTTAACTGTATTACTTTCAGAAGATTTGGTGAGTTTTTCCCGTTTGCACAATAGTTGAAACAAGTTTCTTAAACAAATTAGGACCCCACCCACGAACCATTGTAAAAGGATAAAAAGGGAAATGTTCTCCTCACTCCTGTGTGAAAAATATACCATTGTATATAATGTAGTTGGTACTGGAAGGATAGTGTTGTTGTGGCTTTTGATGGTGTTTTCCGTGAGAGTGCCAATGGAACGGCTAAACGCCGACAATCTTTTTTATAAGCGGTTTCCACTCATCAAAAAAATTGTTTTTAATTCTGTTTCTTCAATGTATAAAATAGAAAAAAGTCATATAGAAAGTCATAGAATTCAATGAGTTTTATTTAAATCAGAAATTGTAAATTTTTAGTCGTCCTTTTTAAATTCTCTGTGCATTTTAATTTAATATTTTTTATTTTTTTATTTTTTTGGATTTTCTTTTGTGCAAATTTAAAAAAAAAATCGTAATATAAAAATATAATGCATAAGGTACTGCAAGTAAATAAATCATTTTTTACTTATTTCCAGCATCGCCATTCCTATACTTCTGTAAATTATTTTGTTTATTAAATTGCCGCTCTCGCTCAGTCTGTGAATCTGCACGAGTCGACAATCAGAGCTCATAGACTCGGAAAACCAAAAGAAGCAATAATTAAGCCTCTTCCATTTTGCGCCGGCATATCCTCTCTACAACTTCTACAACACATAGACGCCTATTAAGCAAAACAGTGATGATGACAAACGGATTGACGGAGAATGCCCAACAGAACGGACGTGCCGGTTCAATTGGAAGCGCTCAAGATGACACAAAAACAAATCTGATAGTTAACTACCTACCGCAAACGATGACACAGGAAGAAGTGAAATCGTTGTTCTCCAGCATTGGTGAGGTAGAAAGTTGTAAGCTGATTCGGGATAAGGTCACTGGTAAGAGAATATTTTGTTATAGTGTTATTTATAGAGCAAATTTTGTTTTGATTATTTTAGGACAAAGCCTCGGCTACGGTTTTGTCAACTACCAAAAGTCTGATGATGCTGAGAAAGCAGTGAGCACATTTAACGGTCTTCGTTTGCAGAACAAAACAATTAAAGTGTCATTTGCTCGACCTAGTTCAGACGCAATTAAAGGTGCTAATCTGTACGTATCCGGCCTATCTAAAAGTATGACACAACAGGATTTGGAGACATTGTTTACTCCATTCGGGCAAATTATTACATCGAGAATTCTCTGTGACAATATAACTGGTTTGTCGAAAGGCGTTGGTTTCATACGATTCGATCAACGATGCGAGGCAGAGCGTGCTATACATGCGCTCAATGGAACAACTCCGAAGGCTGCTACTGAACCGATTACAGTCAAATTTGCAAACAACCCCAGCAACAACTTAAATAAGGCACTACCTCCGTTGGCCGCCTACCTGCAGCCACAGCCGAACAGACGTTTTCCTGGGCCAATACATCATCCCACCGGCCGATTCAGGTAAGTGTTTTATAATAATATGTATAACCATGTATATTCTGTGTAATCTTTTCCACTGCATTAGTTATAGCGATTAAAATAGATCTTTGTAAAATATAGCGGTCTCCCGCTGGGCGCCATTCCTTTTTCTCTAATGTAATGGAGTCAACCAATTTATAAGAATGTCATTTTGGGTAAAAAAATGCGTAAAGACCATTATCCTCATAAGGAATGTAAAAGCAAAAATCTGGCAAAACTGGCAGATATCATTTTTTGAGAAGTATGGCGGTGACGACCGCCGGTCTACAACTACTGTAGCTGGATATTCATACTAGCTTGCTTGTTACATTCATTACAATATTTTCGCATTTTGTAGTACAAGTTTCAGCAGTTCTCTTATGCTTAAACAAAATGTAAGGACTTTCGCAAAACATTCAGAAGAACGAGTTCGTTTTCGCTGAGTTGTTTGTTTGCCCAATAAATTTCGGATTTGGAGGTTAGCTTCTTGTAACGGCCCGAAAAAATAGTTTCTAAGACATCTGAATACCGTCAAGATATATATTACCTCTATACTCTTTTTTTTAGGCATATGGAACTTATTCCTGAGAAGTTTTAGTTATTCTTAATGTTGCAACAAACATTTTTCATAAACATAATACAATATAAATAAAAATAAACATCGCAAGAACCACAATAACGGTTTAATTATTAATTAACTCAGCTCATACCTATTCTCAGATTTTCACCATTAACTGGTGATCTCTTGGGCAACACAATTTTACCAACAAATGCAATCAATGGATCCGGGTGGTGTATATTTGTTTATAATTTAGCACCGGAAACTGAAGAGAATGTCCTGTGGCAGCTTTTTGGACCATTTGGAGCCGTTCAAAGTGTAAAGGTTATTAAAGATCTACAAACAAATAAATGCAAAGGATTCGGTTTCGTCACAATGACCAACTATGATGAAGCAGTCGTAGCAATCCAATCACTCAATGGTTACACACTGGGCAATCGAGTTCTTCAAGTTAGTTTTAAAACTGCTAATAGTAAATCAAAAACCACTTAAGTCCAATCAAATTTGCGTTTAATTTTCAACATTATTTAATACTTTTATAAACGTTTTTCGTTTTAATAAATCGTTTTTTATACTAACAGTTGAACGAATGAATTAATAAAATATATGTAAGAAAAACGTATTGATAGCCAAATTTCGATTTGTGTTATAATTATGTGCTATGTACTTATACATACATAAAAAACAAAACCTAGTTATTGAAACAATTTTTTCATATCGATAAAAAGAAAAATACTAAACACTACGAAGTACTTACTGTAAGACGAAAAAATATTTAAATACAACCTAGTAAGTATAGATTTAGAAGAATTTAGGAACGAAGCAATACTACTAAACAAAATACATAAGTCCCGATTATGTGAACCACATATGTATAACATGTGTCATACACAATAAACTAAATAAAACAAAAAAAACTTTGAAAGATACACATCCATTTTAAGATATTATGCCTGATTTTGTTCTGTCTAGGATCCAATTATATTTAATTTACAGCTTAAGCCCGTGGATATGATTTAGAAACTAATTTTGATCATAATAAAATTAATTTCTCACGAAATTAGTAACAAATCAAGATTAAAAAACGAAATATCATAACCGAAATTAAGGCTACAAATGTATCAAGATTTGAATAATCCATTTAATCCAAAATATCGGTTACAACTCTACATAAACGTGTATCAAATAGCAGAACGCTTTTTGCCAGTTCCCTATATAATAATTTGTTTTTCTTATATTATATGTATGTACGAATATATTTATATGTTTAAATGTTGTATAATTCACTGTTCTTATCATAATCCTATTTTATTAAACAAAAAAGTAACCAAAATTATATAGCTGTAATATTATCGTATAACAAAAAGCTTTCTTTAATTCCTCCGCTCGATTTCCAAAGTATTTTTTAACCAATTATCTTAAAATATTGTGCAATAAAAAAAATTTTATATTTATAATATGTATCTATTATCAAATTCAAATTTTAATTAAATTTGCAATTTGGTAACAAAGAGTTAATTTTGATTGATTTATTTTTCGTAGTTGTTGCCTAAATTAATAATATTAAAACAATAATTTGAATAAATATAAAAAATATATATAATGCGCACATGCTTATAGCAAAATTATTTAAAATAGCATTTAAAAAAAGTTCATATTACAATGCGGATGAAAAAAATGCTCTGTCTAACTTTGGGTTAATCTTAGTTGGTTTATTGATTAGTTAAAAGAAAAACCTAAATTAATTTTTATCTAAAAATAAAAAAATAATAATGAACCATTTAAAAATAAATAAATCAATTGAATCGGACAATTGTGTTATACTAAACAAATATTAACTACTATGAAATAAAGTGAATGTAAACTACTTTTGTAAGAGAAAACCCAAAAATATGAGACTGGAACAAATATAGTTAAATTATACTATTTATGAAATAAACACTCTTAACATTTATGTATAAACAAATTAAGAAAATCAAACATTAAAATTGATAAAACGAATTAAATAAATATTATGTGTAAATGTTTACGTATTTTATTTATATCGATGTATTTTTTAGAATAAAATAATTTTTTTTTAATATGGTTCTAGTTTTTAATACAGCTACTAAATAAAAACAGAGTAAGAGGAGAGGAGTATTATCAATCGGAATAAATGTTTATTAAGGTGTTTGGAAAAGGAACGGCTTGTTTGTGCGAATTTTCATCAATTTCTCTACTTGTGCACAAGAACTTCGTTCTGTGGAATAATGAGCAGATATATATTTCTAATACGATTACGACTACTATTGTAGAGGACGGATATATTTAGCATAAATTCACAATGGTATTATTATGAAAAGCTTTCCGTATCCTTTCTTTGTTTTTATCAATTGAAACATACTATTTTGAGTTAAGCATCATTTTAGTAAAAAGATCTTGAAGTATATATTTTAGAATACAAAATTAAATGGCAGGAACATTGTTTTATTCACTTGCTGCTTTCCCTTCGAGAACGTCGAGAACAACACCGACTCGTTGAGTGATGCCAAATTGACACTAATATTTTTCGCTTCGAGCTCATCTGAGAACTGAAAACAACATGCGATGGGCGATTTGCCAAAATGCTAGCGGATGAAGAATTTGATGCCATCTTCATTTTATTTTTAAACTAGCTAACCCGTGCTACCACTTCGCACACACACACAAAATTTCCTCCACTGTCTGGAAACTCCAACGATCTAGCTTCAATCGAACATTTTACTTTTTTGAATTGTATAAAATTTGAAGTTTATTGCTTACGAAGATGATTTTAAAAAATAGAGCAAACAAAAAAGCAGTACCGAGCACAAACAGGTTTATTAAAAAAAATCATATTTTATTTGGATTCCAAAGCTAGGAGGTAGAATCCATGCGGATCCATGCGTTTGCGACTTCGCGGGAGGTGATGCAGTGAAAAAAACGTAATACATATATGAAATTTTTGTTTTCTGGTAGTTGAAGCTGGAATCGGGCGGTAGAACACTCATGATTCACAAGCACACCAGTTTCGTTTTCAGTAGAGTTTTTATTCTTAATTGTCCCGCAGCGATATTTTTTAAATCACACATCTCTAATTCCAGTTTGTTTACCTAGGTACCTACGTAAAAGATCCTATCTATGCCCCAGGTGGCATTTGACAAATTGCTTGTATGCATAAGTAATCGTATGCTCACAGCCTGCATTGACAAATGGCGATTCGCTTTCACACTTGTTAATATATCGTTATCGCGACTTTTGGTTTCACTATTCAGATTGTTAGCCACACACAAAATAGATAAGCTAATCATAGTCACAGTCACAAAACTAAACCATTTAATTTGCAGTACAATTCCACTCATTGCCGAGCAAGGTTTCCCATAATGCAACCGATTCTTCTCGTGCATGGTGGCGCTGGAGATATAACAGACTCCAGAGTACCGGGTAAAATAACTGGTATCAAGAAATCCCTCCGTGACGGATTCAAATTGCTCCAAAATGGAGGATCAGCATTGGATGCTGTGGAAGAAGCTGTTCGCAGCATGGAATTGGACGACAATTTCAATGCAGGTTACGGAGCTGTTCTAAACACCGATGGAGTGGCTGAATTGGAGGCAAGTATAATGGAAGGCAAAGATCTTCAGGCTGGATGTGTTACATTACTGCAGGACATTATGCATCCAATTTCGGTTGCACGCAAGGTTTTGGAGAAGACAAATCATACGTTTATTGGTGGTGAGAGTGCAATGAAGTTTGCCCGGGCTGAAAATTTCGAAGTACTCCCTCCGGGCTCCTTAGTAACGGAAAATGCGAAGTTGGCCTTGGACGAGTTTAAAGAACGCCAGCGAAAAGGATTGGATACAATTTTCTCTCGAACTGAATTGGACAAAAAACAGGACTCGCTTGGCGAGCCAGGCACTGTGGGCGCTGTAGCTATTGATGCTGAGGGTAATATTGCTGTTGCAACATCAACCGGTGGAATTACAGGAAAGATTCCTGGACGTATTGGCGATACACCGCTTTTGGGCTGCGGAACATATGCCGATAATGAAGTCGGTGGTGTGTCAACAACGGGGCATGGAGAGACTATTATGCGGTTCAATCTCGCACAAAGAATTCTGGAGCGAATCAAGTACGAGAAAGTGAGTGCGCAACAGGCAACCGAAGAGGTGACCAAGTTAATGACTCGGAGGCTTATTGGAACTGGTGGGGCTATCACGATTGACAAGAACGGTGAATTGGGAATTTATTTCTCTTCCAAAAGGATGGCATGGGGTTATATTAAGGACAATCAGCTGCGATATGGTATTAACCACGGTGACGATTTTACTGAAGATTTGTGAAGAACTTTAATAAAACTTTCTTTTACACGCAGTGCATTTTCCGTTTGTTTGAATTTAGAGTTAAAAAAAAAAATTGGTTGAGATTCCATCCATTGAACAGCATGTATAGAGAGATTCATATCACCTGCGTTTCAAGCGTAAATACTTATACCGTGCAGTTGTCTATCCCACAGATAGGCATGACTATTGAGCAGCTGTTCTAACTTACCATCTGACCGCTTCCGAGTACCATAATGAAGAAACAGGATGCCTTTTTTCCAAAAAAAAGATGCATTTTTGTAAACACCCCTTTATTGTTATTCTCGATTGTCTCACCAATCTCCGTCTTGCATATACCTACCTAATTATTTCTATAAAGTTCTATTCGGACTTAACATTATATGTATTTATACTACAAAACTGAAAAGTCCTCCTAGTGATAAGATAAAACGAAAGCCAACAAGATAACGACATCTTCCATTTGACTACACTAAAACTTAAGAACATAGTTTACTCATTCTGTCTGTTTGCCCGAAGCAGCCTCTAGTGCACTGCAATCCCCGATACCTCCTTTTGCGATTCGTGCGCTTCTGTCTCTCCGTAGCAGTGCTTCGTCTTCGGATCTCGGTACTTGTTCTCGTGCTGCACAGAATGAGAATTAGTGCGACATTTTACCAAGCACAGCTCAAATTGATCTTGCACCGATGCGAATACCGCTGACTGGCGGCCAGACGCTTTTGCCAGTACCTTTTCAAGTATGTCACGCTTCAGTGGATGTGCACAACATGACACACAGTACTCATAGATGGCACAGCAATGTGCCTCATTACAGGTCTCGCAGCTATAGTATTTAGTTGCATCCGTTTCAACATTGCAACATCCCGTCCAGAGAAGGTCTGGCCGCTGGCAAACGTACCCTCGATCGTCAACGATGAGAGCTTTCCCTTGCACCGAATTGCGGCAGGTTGCCGTGAGGTCATTTGTACGATTGGTCTCATCCTGAAGGACGCGCCAAATCATTGGCTTTTCACGTCGGATCTCGAATTCGTCAGCTTCGAGTGAGAGAGGTCCAACCTAGAGAGTGATGGGAAAACAATGAAAATAAGATTTAAATTGGTTGGTTAAAGAAGTTATTACATTTCCCATTAGATTGACCAAGCAGTAGGTAAGCGAAAGAAAAAATATTATTCCCAGGACGAGACGTCGTCTAATGAAACGCACAATCGCCGCATACCACATGGTAAACAAATGAAAAAATTGGGGCGCAGCAATTGTTGCTCTCGTTTTGGCTCGCAAATAGGCATCACATCACAGATTTGTCACAGTATTTTTGAAAGAGGTAAAAGCCTCGAGTACCACTTGTGGGAATTTCCGAATCTTTGGTTTGGTTTACGTGTTAATTTGGAGGTTTTTTTTCAGAAATTTTTAGATAAAGGAAAACAAATTTGCGAGATAATTTATTCAATTGACGTTTGTTTTGTTGACATTTGTGCTAAAGCATCGAGTATTTAATAATGGCCGATATAATAGCTGACGTCTTTGGTAAAATAACGAATAATCAAAATAATTCTAGTAGATGTCGCTCTATTTGTTAGTGAGATATTTCAATTTTTTTTAGCGAATTTCGGCACCTACTTTTGTACTCGTAATAACAGGGAATAAAAAGTCAAGGCAGCATCTTCTAGCTATGGGAAATATTTGTTTCGAATTCATGCCAACAGAAGATGTCGCCAATAGCAGCTAAAAGAAAAGGCTAAAGCTAAAAGTTGGGGCTTACGTAATTAAAAAAAAGGTTGTTAAGGAAACCCTTGGAAAATATATCACAGGCATTGGAAGTTGATTTCTCTTACAATCTACTTGCAAACTACATATTTTTACTCGAGATTGACATTACTGGGGTACAAAAATCTGGATATCTATCTTAAGTCGACTGGATTGGTCTGAACTGGATTTACCCTAAACTAAATTGGCCAGTAACGTAATTTTCTTACGTCAGATACATAGATGTACTGTCAACTCAGTACTTAGTCGTGAAATACTTAAATTTGTCGGGTACCCCTACATAAAAATCAAATAAGGCCAACCTATCTTCAGAGACTTCGACTCCAATTATTTACACAATCGTTTTAAATGTTGGTAACATTTGCTAACCTCATTCCTGCAGTTACATTTCTATCGATTTATACAATCTCTAGTATTTGAAATGTAATACCGTTTTAAGTGATATTGTTTTGGTACTTAGTAAGTAAATAATTAGAAAGTGTAAATAAAGTGATTTTATTAGAAAAGTTAAAAAGAATAGAGTTTTATCTTTTCGAATCCTAGCCTAAATGTGAAACTAAACAAGCCTAGGTGAATGACGAGAAAACAGACAGAAAGAGACAACAATGCTTGTTACATTCGATAGAACCTTATTTTTTCGCCTAAATGACATTGAAATCTAGTTTGAGTATCGACCTTTTCCCAAAACGGTTGATCTACCTCAATGTTAAACTTTTCTTCATTTTTGCATTTCAAAAATTTTGAAACTGTCATTACCTACATTTTTCTCTAAGACGATTTAAAATTGAAAGCTGCTCTCCTGGAAAGTATGAAAAAAAGACTTGGGCGATTATGGCTTGTGGCCACTGGTTTGTCGATTCAGATTCAATAAATAGGCATAGTAATTATTGACTGCGCTGCTATCTGCGAAATTCAGAATTCGATATAGTTTGGCAAAGTATACATACATACTTCCAAGTATACCTACCTATCGCCCGACAATTCACTTGTTGACGTGAGTTCCATTTAAAAGTATTGTGGTAAATCAGGCACTTAGTGACAGGCACTTAGTGAATCACACACTTAGGAATTGTGGTGAATCGGGCACCTGGTAACAATCTATTTTCCTCTTAAAGTTCCACTTCCAATTGGAGACTGGAATTGTATTGCAGTTTGTGTTAGTTCATTCTAGAACCATCTAGAGAAGATATGGAGTATACATCTGGGATCTATCTACTTCTAGAATATTCGCCGATAGGTGGCAGCGCGGATATAAAAGGGGCGCGTTGACAACAGGCAGGCAGTTGATTTTTAGCCAGCGATTGTGTTAAGTTCGAAAGAGTAATCGGTTGTGAGATAAATAAGTGTGAAGTAATAGAATAAAGCGATTGGATTGAAACGTTTGAGAATTGATTTAAGTGATATTGTTTTGAGATAAATAAGTGAATATTTGGAAAGTGTAAATAAAGTGATTTTATTGGAACAGTTGCACAGAATAGTGTTTTATCTTTTCGAATCCCAGCCTGAATGTAACAGTACACATGGAAGCGCTTTGCTATGGACTGTTCGGAATTCGAGAAATATTTATTGTACTCCGAAAAATTACTATCATGACGTATTACGATCGAAATAATGTAATACCTGATGATATAACTCCAATTCGAATTTTTCTTGATAAGTGAAGAACCCAATTTTGGAGATAGAACAAGGCATTCCCATCAGGTATGGTACCTTCCCTTAAGTTGATTCGATTGTCAAAGATCATTACTTATGTTGCAGTTGTCTTTATAACAGACATCCCTTAATTTATGATTCAATGGATGAATTGATAAGCTAATCTCTAACGACAGCGGTATACTTTCAGAACTTTTATGAAAAAATGTGAGCACTGAAAAAGCCCTTAGCTGAAATTTGTGTATTTCAGGAACATAACCTAATTTAACAGGAACTAAGCCACAGCGTCTGTTGCAAAGATCATTTATTAAAAGAGATGTATATCTTTCGTGCGTCTATCCCTCCAAAACCCATTTGTTTACATTGTCGTTTTTGTAATTTCAACCCCCGGCTGTGATCTGTGAATACGCGTGAGCTACAAAATAGCATGTTGCTAATGGCTGGCCACCAATCATCTTACTTTTATGGGCATTGCGTTGTTTAATTGTTTTGTGTTACGTATTGAATTTGTTTCGTTTTTGTGGAGGCTTTGATTAAATAAAAAAAAAAAAAATAGTGAAATACACATTAGACAATACCGAATTCTTGCATAAAGCAAGAACAAATGTGCGTGATTTCATGGATTTTTTTTTGGGAAAACAGCTTGTAGGCAGCCGCTTTTCCACAGGAAAGTTTTATGTCTCTGGATCTGTACACCATTATTTTTGGTCTGTTGTACGATGTCCTTGTAACCGAACATTGGCTTTAGCTAGATTATTTCCATCCAATCCTATTTAGGCTATTCCTTTCCAAACGTGCGCACTGTCATTACTCTCATAGATTAATAACCTCTGCTACTTGTATAAGTGATTGCTTTCTATTAATAAAGGGTCCGTTCATTTGTCATAGTGATTGACAGAATGTTGATAATCTGATGTTCATTCAACTCTTCATATACAATAGTCTTTTTAATACCTATTTTTTATTGGAAATATAAACTCAATTTGAATATGAAGGCTACTGGGCGATTTGACACCATCGGTATCAGAACATCGAAGTGAATAATGTGGTTTTCCATTGGGACAAAAAATCAATCTTTTTTTCGATTCGGATCACTTTTCGCAGATCTCGATATTTTTTCAGATTTACGCATACCAATATACTTTGTACAGCTGTTTAACGTCAGTTTAAGAAGTTTCATTTCGAGGCAAATGCGCAAAGTTTCGTGAAAACCAAAATAACAAAATACATAAATAGCTATGGATACGATTTCGGAGGAATTATTATCTTCATTATTTCCCTCGTCATCTGAAGACTACAAACCACCAATAATACTTCATTTGTATCTACAAGAAGGAAAACATTTTTGAGGGCGATATCCATTTGTGATTTAGCCAAAAACGAATGCCATTTGAACAGCTGATATTGTTGTCAATTAACGCACTAATCCATTAACAAAAGCAGATCAATCTCGTTGCGCTTTCCATGAGCACAGTAAAATCTGAGATCTGAAAAAGATTTCTGGTGGTCCCAAAGGAAAACCACATAAGCCAACATGATTGCTCACATCGAGGATGTGACTGTAACAGCTTGCAACGCAATTTTGCAAAAAATGCAGTTGAATCGGCTGGCTTTATCTGCGTATCAGTTCGTTGCCTTTTGATTTTGAATAGGACCGATTTTACCCAAGAAGCTTCAAAAATATGATATCTGTTTATCGTTCATTGTCATGACATTGGAAATTGTAGACAATGCTAACAAGTTGAAAGAAATTCTGTCATTTCGGTGGTGATCTTTTTGTTTGTCAACAATACAAATTTGGCTGATTATAGGCTGCAGTTCTGTTGAAATAGGTAAGTGATTACTACGTACCTGATAAGATAAAACAGTAGGTATGAACAATACAACTGAAAGTGTATTGCATGTACTACAAAGTAAATAATATTATGTACTAAGGAGAAACAGGAGAAAGTCTTTCATGTATCCATTTCGCTTTAAAGAAAGACTATACAAATTCAATGCAAGGCGTTGTTGATTAGGACAATGGTAAAATGTAAAGTTTTTGACAGCAAATAACTAGATTGATCTGCACGAGATGTAACCTGAACGCAAAAACTAGATTCAGATTCGCTCTCAGATTTCTACGCGATTTCCATTCAATGGTTAAACTTTATATTAATTCGAGGTATACATCCCGATTGATTTCTAAAAATTCATACATAAATATTTAACAAAAATATAAGTAGGTATAAGTTTCTTTGCAGCTGCAAAAATTAAGGAAAACAAACTCAAACGCACTTGGATTGTTAAATCTGAAGCAAATATGAGAAAAAATCCAGATTCGCAAAAGTGCTCTGAAATCGGAAAAAGATCGTTTTTTTTTCGTACTAAACGAATATAAAAAGAGTGCTCTGAGAGTGCCCAATGGAATACCACATAAGTATATCACAAATATAAAATAATGGGGACGTTCCAAATGTTAGCTAAAGGTAAGATTAGACGGTATGCCAAGTGGTCATAAAATGCCAATTTCTGACAGTTCTCCTGTCAAAATATGATCATACAATGTAATGGGCATATTTCATATGCTCTAATGACCTAAATGCCACATATGACAACGCCGATTTTGACAGATAAAAATGCCAAAATAGCATATAAAGTAATCGGACAATAAGCACGAATGCCAGCATAAAGCCTATAAGCCTATAAGCTCTTTATTGAAATTTCCTTGTGGCATTGCTGGCATTTTTGATGGAACAGAATTATTTTGTTGTCATCGGTGTTTGAGTTCGTGGGATTGTGATTTATTTTCATTTTCGTTCTCTTTTTTCTGGAAAAATAACAAATATGAAATGAAAAAATAACAAATGCCTTAAATGACCAGCAAGTCAAATATGACCATATTGGTAATTTTGGTCATATAGTCTAATATACAGTTTTGATAATCCTGGCATTTTGGTCATCAGCTAATCTGGTCATTTGTCTGTTGGCATACATATGCATAATTGACATACAGTCTAATCTTAGCTTAAGTAACCATTTATTTCTCGTTTGGTTGGCTAGATTGTTCATAAATAACTAATGTCGTTTTCCATTGAGATTTTCAGATTTTTAATATAAAACGAGATTTTTCTTTCTTCGCATTTGTGGTGGTGCATGTTTTAAAAGTCGGCTGTTCTTAAATTGTAATTTGCAGCGGCCAAATGTAAATTATATCTCAACTTTTCACAAGCTTGTCATCTAAAAACGCAATTAATAACACACTTTAAAGTTTGACAAATGACAGGTTGTTTTTGGTGTTAGTGTAAGGAGGTGTAAATCTCGCTCAGAAATCAAGATTTGCAAAATTGCTCTGACTCGAAAAAAAAAAGAATTTTCTGTCCCAATGGTAAAATAAAAAAAGAATTGGGGTTGACAGGAATAGACAAACGATCTAGCCAAGTCAAATATGCTATCCCATCGATTGATAGACAGGTTGGGGCTTACCCACAATGTCACACATCAAGCGGAGTGCCTCCCCTAAAACTCTAGTGTAAGCTGCCCCAAATGACAATTCTTTCGAAACAAACAAAACAGAACTCCATCCAAATTTCAGCTATACCTACCAATATTTTCATAAGTTAACAAAATTAAGCAGATGTTTTTTTGCTAGTTAAATAAGAATTATTCGTTAAAACAAAAACCAAACAACAAACAATTTCTTTTCCACGCAATATTGATCACCGAAAAACCCAAATTACATGTCATTGTCATAAAAGAGCTCCCCAATTGGAAATTTGGACTCGGCATAAAATTGTAGAACCCTTCCATTTCGATCCAAAAATGAAAAAAAAAAAAAACACACAAAACTGCAGGCATATTGCAAATTGTATATATTTGTTTCTGTTGTAAATTTATTTTCAAACAAGCTCAAGCTGAAATATTGACATCAAAGTGCAAGTAAACATTTGCTAGTAGACTGATTTTTCTCTTGGCAATAACAATAACCCGACCCCAGAGATGCAATCAAAGCTGTTCTTTCTATAATAGATATCATTCATCGAAGTTGAAAATAGATCGATAGTTCGCCAAAGGACGCGCATAAATACCAATCTGTCGAATGGCATTCTTTTGTACGTACATATATGTGTTCTAAATATAATATCGTCATCAGCGCATGGGGGAAATCTAGAGATAGAGTTCATTGTTACTAGCCGAGCGTTTGACTTTAATCTAATAGTAGAACTTTATAGTACCATCGGCAATATCAACACTTATCAATCAATCAGATGGGCGAATCGAACCTGTGAGCGCCAAATGCAAATCTAATGAACAAACCGATTCGAAGAGGACTCACTTTGCTGTAATGTTTCTGCTTGGATTCATTGGTGGCAACTGCTGTTTTGACGAGACCAATACCGTGCGCTTGCTTCTATTGTCTATCTCTGTTGGAGATTAAATTTAGCTATTTAGACATTTATCCGATAATGTCAAGTGTCAATGAATTCCTATTTTGAAAACGAAAAGGGGTCGCAGTCGTTTAGACTCACAATCGAATTCGATTATCTCTTCTGCTTTCAGGTGCCAGAATTTAGAGAATCCTTGGGATTCGTTCATTTCGACTACAGATGTTAACACAAATTGTTATTCAACATATCTGCAGTTATGGTGTCAAATATGAGCCCATACTGTGGTTCAAACCAATACTGGGCCGATATAGCTTGTCGATAAGACCACTTTCCTTATGGGATAGCTTACGTAAATCCTTTACGCAACGAATTGGTACTAAACACACTTGATGCCAGCCCACACAAATATAAAACGTCTGGTGATTTGTCATCGATTCGAAAAGTAAAAGTCCCCATCGATAACACGAATATATGTGGCTTGGCGAAATCAAAATTAATCGCCTTTCCATCGGGAGCCGGCCAACAACATGGTGCAGGTAGTCCAATCAAAGGTGTAACGATGCTTCGAGGAAAACTGTGAAAATCAATTTTTCTCTTATTCTTCTTGTTTGTCTCCGCCTGCTGCTCTAGTTAAGCGCTTTGCAAACTTACAATGCTCCATCTCACTTTCTCCACTCTCGGCTGATGGGACGCCTTCAGTATTTTTTCCCTAAAGGAAAAAGCTAGCGCATTGCAACGATAGCCGGCTGCATACATGTGTCAGTTTGCGTTTTCTTTTTTCGATATCCCACTTGAAGTGCCGGAATTTCACGTATTGATATTAAAGTGATTACACTTTTGGTTTACGTGCATATGCAATTAAATCGCAAATTATGTGTGTGATGCCGTGGCTGGGAATCATGAACAAGACACATTCACTGTTATAATTCCATGACAGTTGGCGAACTTCGCTTAGTACACTGCAATGAAAGGAGGACAGACGAGGAAATCGGGAATGACTAGGAGGCCCAAGCCGAGCACAAGTACGCGCGTGAGGCTTTCTATTTGCATTTCACACCGATGTTATACCGTTATTTGCAAATAAAAAGAAGAAGAACTTATGGTCTTACGAATTTCTTAATGAAATAATAGCTTTTGATTTTAGTTTAGTTTAGATTTAGTTTCCCAGGTTCGAATCCCGCAAAAACCCAAATTCCAACTTCGGCCAAAAAGACCTGTCAACTGGGAACGAATTAAAAGCCAAAAGCTGTCATCCCGATATAACCTATTTTTGTGGGGAAATAGAGCAAGGAGATGTCTGTCAATCTTTTTATACCCTTTTGACACCGCAGCGAAAACCGTGTTTTCATCCAAAACTCGAAATTGCATTCACACCGAACAATAACTAGTTTTCGTTTGACATTTCAATCAGCTGTGAGACCTAGCCGCGGAACTTCTGTGTTATTTTGTTTACAAATTTCCATCTCATTAATTAACAAATAAAATGAGTTCAGAGCCTTTAAAAATAATATAGCCCATCAATTGGGAGGAAAATGATTTTAAGTTGTGAGTTTTGACATTTGTTCGGTCAGCTGCTCTGCTGAATGCTGCAAAAGGTGTGTTTGTTTCAACAACGCAACGTGGAAAACTACTCGTTTTGAAAACTGAAATATGTACGGAAAAACTTCTGTGTTCGACGAAGTTTTCGAGTGTTTTCGCGAAAACCAGGTTTTCGGCTCGGCGTGAACAGTGTATTAACCGGAAAATAAGATAATTATATAATTTTCCATTGGGATTTCCAGATTTTGCTCATAGATTTCAGATTTTTCATGCCCAATGGAACTTAAAACGAGATTTTTCTTTCTTTGCATTTGTGGTGGTGCGTTTTTTAAAAGTCAGCTGTTCTTAAATAGTAATTTGTGTTTATAAAAGTACATTCAATTACATTACATTGCATGTCATTGGGAAGCTGTGTTCCATCAAGGCCCCTACCAGATTATAACGACTTTCTAACAAACGCCAAACCGCATGAGCTTGTTAGTCCGACTTATATTATATTCTGGCCCTAGCTTCCGCGATATTTTGCAGGTAGTTAATTTCTTCCACCTGTTGTCGGCTTTCATTTGGATTTTTTCCACTCTCTCCTCGAGATTATTATCATTTTTTCTGTCAAAAGAGTTCTCACGTCTGTCAAAGAGGCATTGAATCATTATTTAAGTTGTGTTTGAAAATGTCATCTACAAAGCTAGCAGTTGGGGGTTTCTAACGGTACATATAAGCACTGTAATGGTGTTGAAAATCCGTTGAACTACACGTAGAATGTAGGGTGAAATTTCAGTCTTTAAAAAGATCAATATGGACTACGGCAGCTAATTCTTGTAGTCATAACCTTATGTCAAGCCTTTGAATGGTTAACGTCATTTACCCTGAACCTGAACTGTCTTAACATGCAAAACATAAAAAAGACGCTCACTAAATTCCGTTGTCTACGAAAATACCAAAGAAAACTAACCCAGACAAAACCGACAGCACCCAGTGGCGTAGCGTGGGTTGGAGCCGCCCGGGGCAGACCCAATTTGTGCCGCCCCCATAATTTTTTCACAAATTAAAAAAATACCCTCGTAAACTTGGTAACATTTCTGGAATCGAATAACACTCCTTTTGAAATTTCGAAATATCTCGAAAACAAAAATTAATTTCTATGGTAATATGGTCATTTCTACCTGAATAGAGGGCTCAGTTTTTGTCTATATTATCGTAGGGTTAGCATTATTTTGCAAAATTAGCGTTTTTATCTTTCGTATTTTTTTGAAATGAATTTTGATCATTTCGAAAAAATCATTTGGCAATTTGCTGATGTTGTTGTCAAGTAATTTTTCAACGAAATTTCGTTTCGACGTTTTACTATTTCCCAGATTGATCATTTCGCCACCCCGGCGAAACGTCAATTTTCCCAACAATTTAAGCGAAACGTACCGTACCCATTATCGTACAATAGATTTTTGAAAAGAAGTTTTTTTTTTTTAATTTCTTCTTTAGTTTTTAAGAAAGGAGCCTCTCAGTTAGCCGTTTGGAATCGGCATTAAATTGAAGATCCCTTCCATTCTTTCTAAAAATGAAAAAAAAAAAAAAAAACTCACACAAAACGAATGGTTGTGAGAAGCTAGGCCTAGGGTCCTTTCGACCTGTTGCGCCAACTACTTATTTATTTTATTATATCTCAAAAACCCCAATTTTAAATTCGATAAAACTCTAAAAACAATAGCTTATAAGTAGTCAGTTTTCAGCTAAATAGTTAGGCAATAGTAGATATTATTCAAACAACATTGCAAAATTTGGTACGGTTTTTCTTCGTCATTTTACAAAAACCTCTCTAATGATTTTAATCAAAATACTAATTAAAGATAATGCAGGTATTTTAAATAAGATCCCCTACTTATTTTTTCTCAAAAAATTCGACTAAATTAATTTTTTTAATTATTTATGAAAAATTACTACCCAAAAGCCGATCTGTGTTCATATATTTTTTAAAACTCCGCACTTCCATTAAGAATGCAATAGCAGCTAGGCAAAACTTATGTTTTGCAAATATTGCCCACTTTTTTCACCGCAGATCTTAAAATAATTGCAACCACTTGGATCGTTACACAATCAGAAAATCCCACTTCGTTTACACCCCCACACACGTCCATCGGGATATTCAGTTTATAATGTCTAATGCAAATTCAAGAACAAATCTCTGAATTCTTAGATATACTCTTACATATATGTAAAGATATCGATCTATCACCAACTCTACTTGCAATCAAAAAACAGAAACTCCTACTACGCCTGTCAACTTGTAAACTGTAAGAGCTTATAAAATAGTACAGTACAGCACAGTAAAAAAAAATGAACTGCTCCAAATTGCCGCCCCTAGCAAAGTGCCGCCCGGGGCCTGTGCCCCCCTTGCCCCCCCCCCCCCCCCCCTTGCTACGCCACTGACAGCACCCCCAACCGCAACCAACATTGACAAATATTTTATTTATTCTGATTTATATTTAAATCGACTTTAAACATGTTGCAGCACATTTATGAAGCTCTTTATGATGCGCACTTGCCCTGTGTTTATTCTTTGGTTGAGGTGAATCTCTGTCTATCATCTACTTGAGCTAAATAATTTTACAACTAGACTGTTTATTATGCACAAGCGCTCTAGTCAAGTCCAGAATTTAATTTAGATAGACACAGCAAACAGAGATTCAGATTACAGCTCTAAAGTAGCGAAACCTCCCTGCCTGTCATGTGAGGTGGCTCACAAAGCAATTCCAAGCACACACGACCGAGCAAAACGACGACGCGACGCTGTCACATTATAGTCTTTATTTCCAGTCGCAGTATCTATACAATAAAACTGCATTCCACTTCATGATCAGAAAATAAATCATCGACTTTATTCGCTTCTCTTCGGAAATAACAATAATAATTAAACAGCTTTAATTATTAAAATAGCTGGCGAAATAACCCGAATACAGAATACACTTCCGCTTTTTATTTGTACAAATTGTATGGCTTTTGTTAAAGCACTTCTCTTTGGCCTGAACTTTGCATTTCCGGGTTGACACACTTAAGCCCAGGTAAATATTTTTCCCCAAAAGTTTATCAACAGGTTAGAATTTATCACAGCGACCTTGTAAGCACAGAGGAGTTTTCATTTCGCTATTACGCAAACGTGAACAATTCATAGGCAATAAAATTAAACAAAACCAAAGACGACGGTGATGACGATGAAGTAAAAGCAGCAGCAAAAACTAATAAAAATTGAATTGAATAAACAAAATAATATAAAACCGAAATTAAATTCGCTTTCACTTTCGTAT
Organism: Cheilosia urbana; assembly: GCA_946477585.1. Classification (NCBI taxonomy): domain Eukaryota; kingdom Metazoa; phylum Arthropoda; class Insecta; order Diptera; family Syrphidae; genus Cheilosia; species Cheilosia urbana. The sequence continues at coordinate 6,001,539 of OX297854.1, read as the reverse complement.
AAAAAATTAGAAAAAAAAAAAAAAAAAACTCAAAGAGAGTCCAACCAAACTTGAAAGTGTCTCGCGTCCAGGTACTCGGCTAGTTTGCATAAATACGGCCAAAATCCAAGTCCAAGCAATCGATGTGGGTTATCTCAATTTTTTTAATCAATTCTTTTCATTCACTTTCGCTTTCGTTTTTTGGTGGGTCACGCAGAGTATGGTACAGGAAACCTAAAGCCGCCCAAACACAAGACACGAAAAGGTAGACAAACAAAAATGATCAAAAGATTCGTTCGAGATATAATGCGGGTTACGACACATCCAACAAGAGGTGCGAGTCTGCGCGAGCCTTTCCCTTCTTGAAAGCGAAAGTTTATTTTGGTGTAGGTACCTATGGCCCCCAGTTGGGAGGAACTGCTTTGGGCATCTATACATAATCCAGCCAACGATGGACGTCGTCGTCGTCAGTGGGACGATGCGAGTAAGAACCCAAATAAAATATCATTTTATGTCTTACCTTCGGTTGGTTTCGTTAGGTTGTCCATACACAGAGACGAGCAACCGACGATGGAACGTGACTTAAGGCCCAATGTGATTTCTAATTTATGAGTGGTCTTCAGATTTGGATTGACGGTGAGTTTTATATTTTCGGCCAACTACTGTGGCTTGTTATTTGGCATTCGGAAATTTCTTGATTAGTTTTTGATTCAATATTAATAAAACGCTTCGTGCGTAGAAATATCGTAAACGGGTCGACATGTTCTGCGTAACCTCATTGTATGTGTGCATAACCTACAAAACGAGCAGAGGATCATTTTGAGATTCTGATAAATGAAAAGAGTTTGACAGCCTTTTTTTTTTATTTTACATCAGACTCCTAAGCCTTAGTACGCTGCTCGAGCTAAATTGTGGCTATCATACAAAATTCTCTCCAAAATTTAGCTAAATTTTAGCGAACCCATTTAGCTGAGTGGTACGCTGCTCGAGCTAAATAATCAAACTTTTGTTTCAGAATGTACTTCATGTATCTGTCAAAATTTAGCCCGTTTAATGGGTCGGTACATTTTCTCAAGCTAAATTTTGACAGATCGTTATGTTCTGTTGTTTTGTTGCATTTTTGTATTGCGGAGAATGGGAGAAGTAACCAAGGATGTGTTTTTTTAATAAATACCTCGACGAAGAGTTCTTAGAATTTAAAAATAGCTGAAATCTGAGGGTGTTGAATTTTCGAAGCAAATCATTTTGCAAGAACAGCTGTTTTCTGTGACACTAATCCGCGGCGTGCTTTATGTCAAAATTTAGCTAGGACTTTAGCTGATGTTTGGAGAGAAAAGTTGGAGACCAGATAAAATTTAGTTTAGCTCAAGCAGCGTACTAAGCTTAAGTAACCTCCGTTTAAGCGCCTAACTCGGCTTAGAGTACTCTGTATGTGATATTTACATTACTAAATTATTTTTACCCGGAGATGCAGCCCTCAAAAATTTACGTTCCGCAAACACCATCGACGAAATATTTCGCAAAAAAATCGAAATCGAAACAATTTTGCGTTTTCGAGAGTTGAATGTCTTGTTGACGTGTATTTTGTGTCTGTTTGCTTTATAAATGTCACAGCATAATTGACATCTGCATGACATAACTCTCTACGGCAGATATTGCTTTTAATGCCGCCTGGCTTTTAATTTTTGCTCTATATAGGCTTAATGTATATCTTAAGTTCTTTTCCATTGCGCCACCTTTTGCGAACGCCTGACAACACATCCGAGATTATAACTATAACTAGCTGTCATGAAAGAGCTTCTCAATTAGCCGTTTTGATTTGGACACGGCATAAAATTGTAGCTGATATGCTTTGACAGCATTTGTCCCCAGACTAAGTTACCACATGTAATGAAATGTAAAATTTCCACAATTTCCGCCATATTGGTGCTGTGGTGTTGCCATATCAATTGTGTGCTAACTAATCAATTAGCACAGTCTGCCTTTCCTCATCCAGTTTAGCGTAGGTAATTCATTATAAAGAAGAAACACCAACCAGAAAGCACTAGCAAATACAACAAGCCAAGCAAAGAGTGTTAACATACATATAAAATGACAATTCATAATGGAAAGGTGAGAACCGCATTATTCTCCGCTCTAATTGTAAAAAAAGGAAAAGTGAAAGCAGCACAAATTCTACACTAAGTACTTCATCACGTAAAGATTGTGTTCTTTCGTGAAAGTCGCATTACACAAAAAGATATTGTTCGCCGGGAGGGGGTGATTCCCAATCCCAAGTGGTGATGAGTCTAGTGTTTGTTTTATGGATACAATCATTTTTCAAAACAAAAATATTATCCGTACGCCACGATAGAGCCACCTTAAGTCCATAGCACATGACATTTCGTATCAACTGACAAGACAAGCTTTATTTGAACATTGATAGCGTTATTTGAGTACATATAATAACCATCTTCTTCTTTTTTTTCGGGAAAAAGTGAATGTTGCCAAATCGAGTCTGTGCAGTTCGTTTTTATAATCGTTTGTGGGTTCAACCAGGAAAAAGTTAAATACATCACACGCATTTCCATGCATCGAAGGCATTAACAGCATTTTACAATTTTTAAGACTCGTGGCGCCTTTCCTTGGCCTTTCGCTTAACAAACTTATATTAAACAACTTTAACGGTTATGAAAGTAACCATGATATTTGCAATGCAAAGAAACCATCATCGTGGTTATAATGGAGAATATGACAAGTGGTGGTGGCGCCGCTAACTATTTCCATTCAACGTGCGGAAGGAGTTACGCGATTGGCCGGCCGACTCTGTGCATATACATACTGAGTTTAATTTTGTTAGCGAATGAATGTGAAACGTTGATATGCAGTAGGTAATCAAAGATCGAGTGATAACTCGATATTGTGGTGAATGTTTTTATCTTTTTTATCTTTTAATGGGACTACAAGGTGAAAGTAGAGTATTGATACTATTTTTTGCACAGGTTTTAATTTTATTTTCTATTTTAAGTTAGTAACACCTGATTCGGTAAAAAAAAAAAAATGCAAACGTTGTCCGACTGTATATACATTATGTAATATTCGCTTTGAGAAAAAATGAAATTAGCCCGCAGTAGCGAATTGTAAATGCTGGCCACTGGCAGTTAATTGAAGACTGACATTTAGAAGAGCGTACTGAATTATAGTAGAACAACTGTATATCAAGTGCACGGTAATACAAATAAATCAACCCAAGTGAACCGCAGTGCAATGGAAGAACCTTTCCAACCGCCATTTAGCAGCGGTTCACACAACTATATAAAATTGGTATTCCATTGTATTCCAACTTCCGATACAGCGGCGACGACATTAGCTACTAAATTCTAAAAGCGTTCACCATAAACTGGCGTGAGTTTGTGACGTTCCCAACTTTATCATGAGTGCGTCCTTGTTGAAGCGTTTCCTACAAGGCAGCTCAATACCGCACCGCGAATATCAACAGCAGTCATGAAATTGTATACGATCAGACCAACAACGAGATATCAATATTAAACAACAAAACATAATAATCGTGCAAAAGTAAGTAAACACTATCGCAGTCGCGGTTGCGGCGGCATGGCGACAGCACCGGCACGAAGTCTCTCCTGAATGCACCCATCGATTGTCGATCGGACAGAGAAAGTTGTTCCGTGAATTGAAGTTTTCTTTTGTAACCGTAACCGTGTTCAAAGTTTATTCTTGCGGTGTTATAGACACTCGCTTTTTAAACCGAAATATACTATAATATTGGGATTAGTTTCGATAGCAATTGTCTTATAGTTTGTTATTGTTTCGATTGATCTCGCGATGTCTGTTTTTTTTTACCGCCAGCTGACATTCACTTTTTCCTCTCTGTCTCTACTCTCTTTGGCGACTTACTTCGCTGACTTTGTCATGCTTTTAGTTTTACTACCAATATCAGCACGAAGTTGGAGTCGTCTGGCCCCGCGATCTAACTTTCGACATGACTTGGATAGTATTATGTTTCTGAAAATGATTGTGTGCGCTTTGATCGGGAAAACCGTTGCAATTACGTTGAACTTGAATACAGCCGCAGACAGATATTGTCGGGTTTTTTTGTCGTGTGGAACATAATCATCATGGCGGATTAACTTTCAGTGGGTTTCGGCGGAGGCATATTCCGTATTCACCTTCGATTTTTAGGAAACTGATCTTGGCAATCATTAAAGAAAAACACATAAGTCTGCAGTATCATATTTTGTACAGTGTTGATCATTTAGATTAGTAAAATCTTTGCGTATATTTGGATTTAATGAATTAAATTAGGGCAATTAAGAGGCGTATGCATGACCAATGAATAAAATTCGTCTTGAAAAATATATAACACATATGAGATTGAGTAAATTTTATTATTAATATCTAACATGTGACTTAGAAGTCATGACGTAATCAGTACGGCCGTTGACGGAAAAGTTATTTCCCTATTTGGATTTCCGTAATACGTGGAATATGATAAAAAGGGGATGTGCTTGGAAAAGCATTCAGTTATAATATAGGTGGGGATGGTACAATAACGATAAATGATACAGTGAGTTACTTTATTTCTACAAGTTACTTACTTACTTAGGTGGCGCTACAGTCCGGGGTGGACCTGGGCCTCAACCAATACGCCTCTCCAGTTCGCGCGATCTTTGGCTAACTGCCTCCAGTTGCGCACTCCAAGTTGGTTGAGGTCCCCTTCCACTTGCGCGCGCCACCTAAGGCTACAAGTTATCGAGACAAATTTAGGAAAGGTGTTTACTTGGTTTTGCATTTTCAATTCGAATTTTAGAACTTATGTTATAAGTACATGAACTAAGTTATACAGTCCTCGATGCAGATGGTCTCTATTTTTAACTCGTTTTTTGTTTGCTATTCATTCTTCTTTTTGTTTTATATTTTGTTATGATTGTTCAGCGCGTAAAGACAGCCTTAATAAATTGGTAGGTATATGGGACTTTTCAAATTAACTGACACTTTCTTCCGTTTTCTGTGTTTTTGTTTGTTTGAAACCACTTTGACTTTATCCTTGGAAAGATTTGAAAGAGAAATAACATAGCTATCCGTAAAAGCGACAAAGTTGACTTTTTTAATGGAATATAACAGCACTGGCTTAGTGGTTGGTGTATTGGACTACTAAGCGAGGAGTCCCAGCCTCCCAGGTTCTAATTCGAATTAAAAAAAAGAAGAAAAAAAAAAAGATTCTAACTTAAGGTTCTGTCCGAGCGTTCCACTTCGTTACCTCTCGTGTAATGACAAACATCCGAGAGTATAACAGCATAAAATTGTAGATCGCTTCCATTCGTCCAAAAATGAAAATCTCACACAAAATGAATGGGGTAAGAACCTATTCCTAAGGTCCCTACGGGGACAATATTGTCAGTTGAAAATGGCTGTATCTATAATAGCCAAAGCTCACTGACCTCTTTTTAATTCTTCAGTAAAGATTGGTATACTCTAATGCTCCATGTACCTATTATACCAATACAACTTTGGCTAGGTTTTTAAATTTGTTAAAAATTGTTGGCCTCGTTTTGTTATTCGAGAAGGTAATGGAATAGGTAGCTTAACAGTTTGTCAAATAAAGTAAAGTGGTAAGGATCAGCGTTACCACTTCAAGAAAAAAGCGAAGTAGATTTGATCCAAAAACTGAAGTAGATTCAAGAAAAGGAAAGTAGATTTCCAAATCGTAATTTTCATAGCGTTTGTAATAATTCTTTCACGTATTTGGCTAAACTTTTCAGAACAGACAGACCAGGGGGTCGATTCTGGTTCTGTGAAAAAGTGAAACGAAAATGTTTTCACTCTTTCACACGCAATTTTGATTCTCGTTCTATGAAAATGTGAAACCAAACGTCCAAATTTTTCATATGAATAATTTCTTTTCACGGCCCCATTTGCAAGTGAATGTTTTTCGTGAAAGTTTGAAAATTAACAACCCTCTTTCATACAACACAGTGTGCGGTATTGAATTCACCACGATATTTTCACTTATAGAACCAGAATCGCATTTTAGTACAAAGTGAATCGAAAAAATGAAAGCAATGCGTAAAAGCGAATGTGAAAACGATTTATTCGATTCACTCTTTCACAGAACCAGAATCGACCCCCAGGAACCAAAACCAAACCAAATGTATCAACTCTTTGACAGATAATTGTAATAAATTTTGAAAGGATGAAGAATAAGGATGAAGAGTTTTTTTTTAATTGGCAAACTGTGATAAGACAAACATATACATTCGCTGCTACACAAAAAATACATATGAAGTTAGTGCTATGCGAAGTCCACTGAGGGACTTAGGTCCCACTAAGTGGGAAGTAAAACCACTTTCGTGAAATGGACTTAGTTCCCATGTGAGGTGGGAACTAAGCTCTCTTTCTTATGGGAACTTAGTACACATTCAAAAATAAGAAGAGGGAACTAACTTCTAAAATTTGGAACGGTGATTTTTTGAAATACAGTTTGAAAATAACCAAAGAAGAATTGAGGTGATTTTTCGGCGCAGGGACATAAGTCCACGAGACTGAATTCGCGCGAATTTCTTACTTTTATTTTCTCAAAATTTAGAAAGCTAAAACAAGAAAGTTGTTTGAGCAAATTTTTGGCTTTTGCTTTCTCAAATTTTCGGAAGCTGAATCAAAAAGTTGTTTGAGAAACTAAATTGTCATTTTTACCATTTGAAATTTTGGGAAAATAAAAGTAAAAAATTCGCAGGACCGGTCTTGGTCTGCGTCGATTTTTCTTTGATTACTTTCAGAGTCTTGCAAACCGAATTTCGATTTTGAAATTATTTGTATATATTACTTTTACTGTACACCATTTCTCCCTACGATGCAGCTAAAAGCAATATAGTTAAATTTTGGGTTTTCCCCAGAAAAAAAAGAAAAAAAAAAAAAAAATCGAAAGATTAGATTATTTTGATAGACATCATAAATGTTAATTTAACCTGATGCGTATATTCTATTTATGTTCTTAACCACCTTTGGTTAATTTTATTTTTCAATAAAGGCCGATAAGCTTTAGGGGAAATCAAGATAAACGTTATTTACGTAGCTAAGGAAATAATACGAAACCTTACAATTCACCTTAAGTAATATTACTCACTATATAATAATTCGGCGCAGTGGCTTAGTGATTAGTGTGTTGGACTACTAAGCGAGGGGTCGAGGTCCGAATCCCGCAAAAACCCAAATTCCAACTTAGGGTTTTCTGTTCACTGCGCCACCTCTCGCGAACGTCTGACAAACATCCGAGAAAGTCTTGAAAGAGCTTCTCAATTAGCCGTTTGGAGTCGGCATAAAATTGTAGATCCCTTCCATTCGTTCCAAAAATGAAAAACTCAAACAAAACGAATGATTGTGAGAAGCTAGGCCTAGGGTCCCTCCGGACCTGTTGCGCCAACTATTTATTTATTTTATATAATACTTCGCGTAGTCGCAGTAGCTTAGTGGTTAGTGTGTTGGACTGCTATGCAGGGGTCCCAGGTTCGAATCCCGCAAAAACCCACTTCCGACATAGGGTTTTTTTCCGCTGCGCTACCTCTCGCGAACGTCTGACAAACATCCGAGACTATAAATGTCTTGAAAGAGCTTCTCAATTAGCCGTTTGGAGTCGGCATAAAATTGTAGATCCCTTCCATTTGTTCCTAAAATGAAAAACTCAAACAAAACGAATGATTGTTAGAAGCTAGGCCTAGGGTCCCTCCGGACCTGTTACGCCAACTATTTATTTATTGTATATAATACTTCGTATGCTCATATAAACCCTGGCCGTTTTTGCCATAAACGAATTTTGTATTACAAAAGAAACATATTTACACCTATCTAGGTATCCGTTCGGAACGGAATTTTCTTCGATCAGTACAAAATCGGAGAAATTCCATTCGAGGTATCCGTTCCGATACAACTTTCGGAAAAATTCTCCGATGACAAAAATAAATGAACGCACCTTGTCGCATTGCGTGGAACCGCGTTATACCACTAACTTTTCACAGCCACTCGACACATTTCTTCCGAAACTCTCCGACAACTTATTGCTGCGGAATACTTTAATGTGAAATGAACGCTTCATTTATTTTGTTCCGAAACGGATACTTCGAACGCAATTTGAGTTCCGATCGGATTTGACTTTCGTATCGGAATTTTCTCCGAACGGATACCTCGATAGGGGTGATTAATTTCATTGACCGGTAGAAGACTAGTGACACGTCTATTTAATAGAAACATTTAACTTCTCGATCTATTGCAAAATAAGCCACTTATTTGAGATATATTAGACAAAAAGAGCCGTCGCTGTCAGTGCAATTTGATTGAAAGAGAGTCAAAGTTGAATATCCAACAGAAATGGGTGGCAGCATCGCCGATAAAATTCAAAATGAAGTAAGGCTTGAGTTACTTTCCAGTATGCAATAAGTTCACTGTTTACAGCAAAACCGTATTTGATGTTTTGCTTAAGCTCTAACGTTATGAGCCAGATGTTAACTGATCGATGCAACGCTGCCAAAATGTCGGTGTTATGTTATTCTCTTTTTTTTTGGATTACTCTCTCCACGTCATTTTTTTACGAAACAAATACCTTCTTGTCCTTTTAAAAACCAATTAAAAATCAATCGATCTTAAGGATGTAACCTACTCGAGATGTTGGGGGAGCATTTCAACGTATCACGAGCATATAGCAGTACAGACTTTACGTTGAACTCAAACGTAAATTAGTTCCCTTAGAAATGTACCGATTGGTATGGACTAGCTGTCAAATTAGTACTTATGTGGTTTTCCATTGGGACCAAAAATCAATCTTTTTTTTTTTGATCTAAATCACTTTTCGCGTTCCATTGGGCAGAAAAATCAATCTTTTTTTCGATTCGGATCACTTTTTGCAGATCTCAATATTTTTTCAGATCTACAAACACCAATATAATTTGCACAGCTGTTTTACGTCAGTTTAAGAAGTTTGCTTTCGAGAGAAATGCGCAAAGTTTCGTGAAAACCAAAATAGCAAAATACACAAATAGCTATGGATATGATTTCGTAGGAATTATCATCTTCATTATCTCCCTCGTCATCTGAAGACTACAAACCACCAATAATACTTCATTTGTATCTACAAAAAGGAAAACATTTTTGAGGTCGATATACATTTGCGATTTATTGACTGATATTGTTGTCAATTAACGGACTAATCCATTTACATGCGCATTCCATGAGCACCGTAAAATCTGAGATCTGAAAAAGATTTCTGGTGGTCCCAATCGAAAACCACATTAGTCACGAAATTCTTGACTAAATTTGCCAGCCATCCTGAAAAAAAAAAACTTTCCATGTCACCGATCTAGACCGACCAAGTCAGCTAGCTGACGAGGTACCTACTGAACTGGATTCTTGAACGTGCCCAATATAACAAAAACGAAAATTGTTTCGGTAAACATTTTGTCCGCCTTTGTAAAAATTTAGGGTTTCAGAAACCATTTTGAAATCATACATAGGAAAAGTCCGATACCACATCCATTTTAGTAGTCTCCTGTGTATGAACTGAAATTCAGCAACTAGTTTCAACAAAGGTCCTTTAACACAATGGAATACTGGATATCGTTATTATAAATGTTTGTTTACTTCATTGCTCCTAGTTGAAGAGCGATTTTTCGACTGCTCTTATTTCTAAAATTGAACTCGTTTCCATTTCCCAGTGCAGAAAAGTGCGCAAACGGTTAAAATAGATACTTACGCCCTACGCGTACAACCGTCAATAGAATGCTGAATTCTTTATTTTCAACCATCTGAAAACTGCAACAGTAAAGAAAAAAAAGTCCCAACTATGTTTGTTTTGTAAAAAAATAATATTTGCAATTTATTTTCATGATCGAAAATTGAAGAATCACTTCTTTCGTGTACTACTCATGTTGCGTGTAGTTTTTTTTGTTTTGTTTGTTTCTCTTGTAAATAAATTGTTAAATATTTTGCGTAAAATTTCTGCAAATATATAAAAAAAAGTTAGTACATTAAATTCCTTTTGTTTCTTTTATACTTTGTCAAGAATATACAATTATTGTTTAACAATTTACACAACATCCAACACTTTCATTGATTTTCGTTTTCTGTTACAGTGTGCACATTTAAAATTGTTTTTTGTTTTCTTTGTGTAGATTTATTTTTTATTTTCATACAATCTAGGAACATATTTGATTTTTTCAAACACATATTTTCACTTGAGAACAAAAGTGTAGATCGCATTGTTTTTCTTTTTAGAAACTAAAAACATTTACCTTCTTACTTTGCTCTTAACTTATTTTCTAACTTAACCTAATTTGTATATTGTTTTTTTTTTTTTTTTTTTTTAAATTGTTTTTTAAATATAGTATGTATACATATACAGATACTTATAAACAACAAAATGCGAATGAGGGTGATGAAATGAGTTTGATTCAGTAGAATTTCGTTCAATAAATATAAAAGAAATGATAAAACATAAAAAAAACAAAAAGTTATGGAAAGATGACATTTTTTGGACGATAAATATGGAGTGGACTTTTTTCTTTTGGAATACAACTGATACAAGTGATATTGTGGAAAAAATGTTTGTTGTTTAAAAAAGGATAATTTTCGTTTTATAATAAAAATGAGAAAAAGAGAGAAAATCACAGCAATAATCAGTTCGTTTTTTTTTTTTAAATTCCGCTCCATTTTTTGTTTTTATAAATAACAGATTTTCACTTTTGTGTTTTTGCCTGTGCTCAAAGGTTTAATGGTGTGTGTGTATGCATTTGTTTTGTAAAAGTCAAATTCAAACGACAATTCACATTTGCACAATATTTATACCCTTTCACGGTTTGGATTGTTTTTTTTTTTTTTGTTTTACGAAAAATGAAACAGCAATTCTTAAAAATGTTTTTTTCTTCTTTAGCCTACAAAAAGGGGGAAGGCGCGCGCTGAGAGCAATACATCCAAATGTATTTGTTGTTTTACGCTTTCTGTTGCACCAGATTGGACTCTTGTTGTACAAAAATTACAAACTGCTCGGACTTGGGTATTCGAGGCTGTGCTTCAGACTTTGTCTTCTTGGTGGACCTGGCTCTCCACTCGGCACGAACCTTTAACAGCATAAGTTCCAGACAGGCTTGACTGTCTTCCAAGCTGCTGTGGCCCGCCTCGTCGACCTGGATTTCACGGCCTAATTCGGCGGCGACGATACTTTTAAGTCCTCGCCTAAATGGGAAACCATTGGGATGCGGAAATATGATTGCGGTGTCGACGATGCGTTTATGGACTATCTTCAGCGACCTCAGGTCGTTTTCTAATGCGTGTCCAATAAGAATATCATCAGCATCGATGAGATCAAGCAGATCGTTTTGTACTGTTTCAAGTGTTCGTGCATCGCTTCCGGGCTCGAAATCTTTTTCACTGACTCCTGAGAAGCGGGTGTTGTAGTCGCCAACCTCTGACCGTGGGTGGACAATGCTTTCGTACACTGGCTTGCCGTTATATGAGATGACAGTGACTTTTGTCACTTCCATACCGAAACCAGTGTATGACATCTCACAGTCGAGCGCATAGATCTTAACGTCGCCTTCGAAGAAGTCGGTCTGGGTGAAACGCCGTCTCGGTTCAGTGTGGACAAAGTCAGTGTAGGGTCCATTCAGCCCCGATGTAATATCGGTCCAAACATGCACGTGATTCTGGGTGCACGGCTGTGGTGGGACTTTCTTGCAGCACGAGAAGAACGTGATCGATGTGGAATCACCCTTTTCGTCCATGTACTCGCCAGCTTCTTGTTTGCCCCAGTGATAGTTGCACGGCTCTCTGGTAATGTATTCTCCATTAGTGGTCACCTTGAAGGGCTTTTTGCAGCGCACACAACTCTTTTCGACTATTTGTGAGTACATCTGGTCAACAATGTTCTCCTCCTCCGAGTAATCACTGTCTACGGGACTGGCATTATACGATAGAGGGGTTGATGTTCCACTTCCTTTGCCACTGTCTCCTGATGATAGCTTACGATTGGGACTGCCAAAGCTCTTCAGTCCATCAGTGGGATTAACCACGCCAATATGGTGATGCCTGGCTGTGCTGGAGCGGGGTGGGAAAAACCTCGGAACGCTCTTGTAAATTTCAATGCAGCCCTCGTGGGTGGTACTCTCCACTGGGTAGCCAAAACTACGCAATTTATTCGCATCCGGAATGTACTGACCAAGGTAGCTGGCAATCTCATACTCTGAGAGCATATCAACCAAACCCAATGGCGACTCGATCATTTGACGAATTTTTCCCATTCGCTTGGCCTTTGGCGAAGCAGTGGGTGATGATGAAACCGAATTCGCCGCTGATGTAGATGGCGATGTGGACAAGCTGGACGGTGAAGCATTAGTAGACTGAGCCTTCATACGAAGTTCTTTGGCAGTTTTCAACGGCTGTTGTTGAGCTGTGGCAGTGTTGGTGTCCTTGCCATTTTTACGTGTAGCTTTGTTTGAGTTTTGCTGCTGATACATGCTGTTGATTGGGTTGGCTGGCGATGAAGTTCCCGACGATGAGGATGACTTTGAACTATTTCTGCCGTGTTTATTTTGCTGTTGTGGCTGTTGTTGTTGTGGTTGTTGTTGCTGTTCCTGCTGCTGCTGTTGTTGTTGACGGCGCTGCTTACGATTGCGTCTGACTCTAGCGGTTTTCTTGTTAACCTTTACCAAATCATAGGTGTCGGATAGATCCTCACGACTGCTGACGGAATTCACTTCATCGCTTGTACTCGCTAAATCGCTTGCAGAGCTGTTGCGGTGCTTGGGATTATGGCGTTTGATCATTGATTCTGCAAAGAAAAGATGAACAAAAATGACGATGAGTTTGGGAAGTTTTTTATTGAGAGGTGTAATATTATTTACTAGATGTGGAAGTTTATTTTTCAAAATTGGGTCAGAAAGAACTATCTTCCATTAATTGCTGTAGATTTCATCCTTCTATACATTTTTGTATGTAAAACTGAGCGTGAACAAAAAATTAGCTTCAACTTTAAGGCACTGGGTTTCTCCGAAGTACCTACTTCAATAAAATCACACCATTACACGCTACTGTGCGTTTCAAAAAACAGGCACGGGAAGCATCTAACAGTTTGATTTATATTTTCGAATGAAATGGGTTTATCGTGTTTTAGCCGATTCGTTCACAGCATACAAAACAACTGGGTTTCCCCAACCATCAACAAACATCACAGAGTATACTATTTAGAATGAAGTCGTCAAAAGCGTTTCCGTCTCAAAACATAAGTGCTATCAGTCTCAAACAGTGATATCTACTTGACAACCGAAGACCACTCCAAACCAGAACTCAAATTTTAAATAATATTGTCTAAGCAAGCAGACGGCATATTTTATTTACTATGCTAATTTGTTTTAGCGAAGAGTGATCATGTGTTGTGTGGATTCTTCACAAATCTATTGCCTCGCGACTCGGCACAGGGTCACTTAAACTCAACTAACCCCGTGCCAGGTACGCGAATTAAACATGTGTTTGGTATTTATATATTCATCTTTATTATTATTATTATTAAAATAATTAGTATCGGGAGTAGCGGCCGAAACAACAACAACATTTTTTTTATGTTTTTGTTTTTGTATCTAATACTTCCGCAATGACACGTGGAGTGGTGTGTATTCATGCAAAGTAAACCTTTACTGCAATATTATAGATACTTTTTCAAGATGACAATTATGGTGTCACCCACCTGTTACTGTGATGACTAAAAGCTGTTAAACGTAACCACTTTTTAGAGTCAAACAAACGCCCGCAATATATTGCTGATATAATGATAGATGGATAAGCGGTTGCCAAAGAATCTTGCACAGTTCTCATCTGTGGTTTGGGAATTTTTGTTTTGTTTGTATAGGTTCAGTTCGACCTTACCACAGGAATTTAGGACAACGCTTGTTGCTTATAATGCGTTATCAAACTTCTAATCAGAATTTTAAATCTCTACAACCTGTTCCAGACGCCAATAAAAGCACGCGATTTCGGGTAGCGAAAATTAAAAAAAAAAGAGCCGATTAGACTTAATCGGAATGGCCGATTACCTAGTGTTATTAAATTGAATAATTAGCAGGTGGTGTTGTTAGGTGGTGATTAGCCAGAGAAAACCCGAGTCACACTGAGAGAATAGTTATTTTTAAGATTTGGAGTAGATGTGGATAAGCGGTTGTTCTTTTTAGGTGACAAATTTACGCGTTGACACTTTAAATACATTTATGGCGTTTTTTATTGAAGATCCGACAGAATTGCTCTTTTCAATGAAATTTGTTAGAGCACTTTTGTAATAGTGGTAGCCCGCTTGCCGACTTGAAACATAGCTTCGGACAAATATACCGAAAGAATGGGACGGAGAACTCAACATTGGGACAAAGATTTCATTTTCCAACTGAAATAATAAATTTTAAAAATTTTATAAATTGCACACCCAACTCTTATTTTAGTACACCTCAAAACGTACTACCTAAAAATAACCTAAAAAATATTTTCTCGTATTACCAAGGTTAATTTTGTACGTTCTGTACATTACCCTATTTTTTAGTTATTTGTTGAATTAATTTTCTTTTTTATAAATTAAGTTTGGGACTGAGAAATCGTCGGGAAGGACAAACCGAAAAGAAACATTGGGAAAGACAAAGACTTTGTCCCAAATGTACCGTGTTGGCAACCGTGAGTGGTAGACACCACATGCGAGATTTGGTATTCCTTTTTTTTTGTTTTCCACAGTAAATATGAATGTTTTAATAGGCCAAATCAATATATTTTAATTTAAGTTAACATTGCATGCATAATTGTGTATTTTTGGGTCACATAGCGATAAATTTGTTTCTAATAACACAACAAACATTTCAATCTGACATTTTTCTTGTGTGTGTTGGTGAGTTCAGGGCAAATCTTTAAAAATATCCCGGAAGAATTGAACTGGAAGTGCACTTTTTTTTTCAACAAAAAATAGAAAACATAGAAAGAGCACTTCTGGATTTGCTCTTTTCATAGAAAGGGCAATTGTTTTCTTCAATCGAAAACGCCATTAGCGTTTTAATACTTGTCAAATGTCAAATGTCATTTGACATTTCCGTGCTTAGAAAGCTGCAGACATTGGTTAACATTTTGGCGTAAATGTAATCGATTTAGTTGAAGTTTAGTACAATTTTAATCACAATTTTTTAACCGACTAAATGTCAAATTTCATTCCAGAGGACACAAACTATGATAACCATGTTTTTTAATTGATTCACGCGATAAAGAGAAGGTGAATTCGGAAGTGTTATATCCTCTGTCTGAATTGTTTTCTTTAGACGATTCTCCAATGGAAACTTTGACTAAATTTGGAAGAATTTATTTATTAATTTATTTTAAAATTCATGATGATCTCATACCAATCAGGATGATAAAGTGGATTGCATTTCATTAAATACACAGCCTCGAAAGTCAAACCTCAGCTTACAGCCAATTTTTTATACTGAGCTGACAAAAACATCATTAATTTAAAAATGCTGCTGCCGTTGCACAATGGTCGTGTGTGAATTGCTTTGAAAAATCATTCCCAGTCAATTTTCTGACACTAACGTGCGTTGCATCAGATGTCACAAAATGATCGTGATCCGAGTGGTAGAAGAAAAATTATATTGCCGGCTAAGTGTTTGATGTGTTCCCTTATTTTAAACATATTAATTTCTACAAATTCAACAAGGACAAGTTCAAGTTCATGCAAAATTAAATTTATTTTGCTACGGCCTAAGATTTGTCTTTGTTTTCAAAATCGATAGGTACTCCAGCAGTGACAGATGGGAATTTCAATTGACAGATGTCAAAAAACGTCACAAAAGCTGGATGATTTAAATTATATTGGTACAGTTACTCACAATTTTTAGTTTCGACTTTAAATATTAGTAGTTCACAGTAGCTTTTATATTCCATACAAATTTTGAAATTGTGAGCTTCCGTAAACTTAAAACAGAGGCTTAAATTTGTTATTAGTACGGCGCAATATTGCTCATTTTATATCTGACTACATCCTCAGTATGTAGATCACAATAACTTATATGGTTTAGATTTATAAGCCTGGTTTGACTTTAAATTCCGAAATAGTTAGATCAGAGTTACCGCTGGTAAAATCTAAAGTGACAGCCAACATTTATTTTATTTGCAAGAAAATGTCTGACTATTCAATCGAAGTAAGTTCCCAATGGGAAAGGGATTGACAATAGAGAATAAAAGCTCGTTCGTTTTATGTCAGTAGATTCAACTTCATTAATTCCTTAGAACTTTGTAGGTCCTCCGTTTATTGGCATCCTTTGAACATTCCTTGAACAAACATTTCGATGAGAGCTAACATTTCCAGTTAAGTCAAAATAAAGTGTAACATCGTCATTGACCCATAAATAAAGTCTTTATTCTCGTGTGACTATTTGTTAAATCAATAAGCACGAAAACATTGTTTTCTCCGTAATTGAAATACCCTCGTAAAACAATAAAACAAAAAATATACTTATAGCATTAAAACCAGAAACCAGGCAGAAATAAAAAAATATTTTTAAATTCACAACGATAATAAGATAAGATATACGCGTCGGGTACATATAGTACCTACGTCTTAAACAAAACTTTTAGAGTTTCCTAGTAAAAGTCAAGTGTTAGAACAAATACACAAAATACTTTGTCAATGTCACCACACCTTCCGCTTAAACCCCACTGTTTTTGTAAAATATTTATAAGTGTACATGACGACCAACCAACTGCAATCATATGATCATTTGATTACTGGTCACTAATAGATATGATTGACTGTGACGAAGACAGAGAGATAGATGATGTAACGCATCATGCATCTATACATAGCTATGTCTAAAACTGATAGCATTGAATTAGAAATCGTTGACTTCAGAGAGCCTATCGGAGATTTGTTTTTTTTTTTTTTCGTTTGCGAATTCAGTTCACGTTTTGGTCACACAACTTCAATTATCGTTTATCTATCCGCCAAATGTTTTCAAAAAGTGCGTGCCTGAAATTTGAATGTTTTAAATCAGGCACATGCGCGCTGTGAACAGCTTTTTTTTTAGTACTAAAGCAACACAAGTTATGAGATACTTGACCATTAATCGTGAGAAAGATGACCGAAATTCAAGCTGAAAATCTAATTTCGATCTAGGGTAGAGAAATAAAATTAAAAATGAATGTTAAGCACATGTGAACTGTTCACGATCATGATCTGGAAAATATCAAGCCGTTGATTTCTTGCCACCTGCACAAGATTGTAGTTCAAAGTTTAACCGGCGAAGAAGATGTTTGCTCGTCGAGTTGAATTTTGATCAAGAACTCCTGCTCTTTAAATAGATTGAACAAACAAATATCTAAAGAGAAAAATAAAAATCAATCAACAACCAAGGTTTACCTAATAATCGACTTGGTTCTAATGTGTCGTAATAAAATCGACCTTCGAATACCGACACATAGCGGGCACTAATCAACAAAATATTAAGCGTGCTGCGCTGTTGTCAGTGTGCTGCTAACTTTATTTTTTGAGAGATGAATTCAGCAGCATAAACACATCAGTTATATAATAGTCTCATCTATTGCATATGATTTCTCATTTTAATTGCCCTAATAGACAGAGATCGTTCGTTAAGTGTTTTCATTTCGCGTCTCCCTTCAATTGGCGGATTTGTGGTTAGAGATGGCAATTTTCAGAGTTAATTGTTTTACACAAGTGCAAAATACCGGTAGAAGTCACTCTCCAATGGCCTAAGTTCATGTGAGAAATAATAAAGACAAAGTTCTTAGAAAAATTATCCGAATTCTAGTAACGAAATGCCAAAATTTTTTTTTATGAATGAACCAGGTGTCAATGTGCCATTTATGTGGATTTGTTTATGGGGCTGTAGTTGGCAAGTATTGCTGTGTTGATGTATTTTTTTCTCGTTCATTTTGTTGGTTAATTCGAAAGTTCAGCATTGCCATAAAGATCTAGCACAAATTGTTGATCGCCGCTCGATCGGATTTTGAAAGAAATAAATAAAGAGAATACGCGATAAGATCCTTATTTGATCGATGGAGTGGATAAATAGACATTCGTTGGAGAGACGAAGCAGATGGGTGGTATATAAGTTAGTTGTTTCGGATTTTGTTTTCAAGAGTATTGTGACCAGAATTTAGAAGTCGATTTATATGATACTTGGTCACAAGAAAGCAAAGAACTGTTCACATGGAATTGATATCGATAATATTGATCGAATTGGTTATACCACATATACATATACCTATGCATGATGATTAGCAATTATTATAAATTCGACACCAAGTGCAAGCTCTGTTCTCAGGCGAATTGATATATAGCAGAAGTTGGGGGTAACGCGCCGACATCAAATTTACGGAAGCTCAGAATTGCAAAATATTAATGGAAAATATAGCCACTGTGAACTACTAAAATTTAGAGTCGATACTAAAAATGTTTACTGGTAAGGCCCAATGAATTTTCTGACGTCCCGCAAATTTTCTGACATACGCTGTCAGTGTGGACAAGTTCACCAAACTCGAAACCTGAACTCTGGAATCTTTTAAATTTATGCTTTCAACTGTGTGTCATTTTTTCCACTTTTTGTCTTCTGACAAGCGACAGTGCCGCGGGGTAAAAGTTGTAAAAAAATGTATTAATAGACTATCTAATTGATTTAATTATTGACGCCCTCTTTTGCTAGAAATGTCTGGGGGCAAACTAATCTATTTTGTTGACAGTCTTAGAAAATTAGCCGGAGAATAATTATTTAACGTCAAAGAACAAATTCACAATCACATTACCTATAGCATTTAGTAAACAAATTACAATATGAACACACATTCACTGATAATTTATACGTCACACGATATTTTTGACACTTTCGCTCTAAATAATTTGGGACGTTCGGATACCTAGTTTATGTAAAACGTCAACTAGATTCAAGCAACTTGAATTGTTTTCAAATAAGTACATTTAAAATGTAACACGGTTGCCTGTCACAACACTATTACACTGTTATGCGAACTAATGGTTGTTAAATATCGTGCGAAAATTCGAAATTTGCAGAGTACCTTAAAAATGGCACCCTTTTCTCTCACTGGCCCTTTTTTCGACACCTCAGAATTCTGCCACGGCCACTCTGTTTAATTTAAATCTGACTCTTCGAAATGTCAACTGAGTATGCAGGCAGGATTTTCCTGACTAGATTTGTCGGCTTCCCCTCCATAAACGTCAACTGCAAAAACTAAACACGTGACCACCCTGGCCAATTTAAACTGAAATCCATCTAGTCAGACAGCTGTCAGACTTACTAAACTATGAATCCGAACGTCCCCATTGTTTGGTTCGAAGGAGTCGCTGCACATTTTCCATAATACTGCTAATGGAAAGTTCAACATTACATATAAATTAGGTATAAACATTTTTAATGCCAGACTTGAAAGCACCAGTTATTTGTAGACACAAACCGTGTTGACTTGAAAATACTATTGAACAAGAGAAACTATTCTCAAGTTGTTTTACCGCACACGCGAGTCTCGAAAACAGCGAATGCGTTTGTTTACAATTTTGTTTACAAATATTCTTCAGACATTCTTTATTTAAACAAATGCATAAAACTATTCCAATAAAAATGAGTGCTAGTGCCAAAACGGAAAAAAACACACAACAAGTATGTATTTATAAACACAAAACAGGTAGGTATACAACAAGAGAACAACGCTCTTGATCTTCCACATTCAAGCAAGCGACATCGCTAAGTCATTCACATTTTCAGTAAATTCTCAACAATAATTAATTATAGTCCACATGTAACGTACCCCTTAATAATGTAACCGCTCTGAGAAAATCCATTTTGTCTTTTTGCAAGCACTGATCTTATTAACCGTTTTGAATATTTGCTGAATATATTTAACATAACAATCGTTTAAGGTATTCGCGATACAAATGACTACAGATTCACCGGTCGACTCACTTTTAAGGCAAAAATTATATCGCTGCAAATGCTATTTTGAAAATAAGTCTGTATATACACAACAATCGGGGGAATTCTTATCTCGTTTCCTTTATAAACTGGAAGTGCTCATGCTGAAAAAATAAAACGACACACTAAGCGTTGTTTCCCCACAAGTTCATTGCATTACTCATTTCATTAAATAAATTAAGAAGCGCGAATGCGCCTAATCATAAGAAATTACAATGAATTCTCTCTGTTAGGGGATTTGGATTTAAGGAATTGTATTTTTTTTTTACTGTGTGATGGGCGATGGCCGAATTGTTTTAAAAACAAATGATTCATAAATAGGTATTCGCGCGGTGGAGTTTTTTTTATATGATTTATTTGTTTTTACTGTCTGCTTCGTAAGTTTGACATGTCAGATTGTCAGCAGTAGTTGAATATTTGGAGCAGACTATTATCGATCTGGTAGATAAGGTGCGTGTGACGACACCACGTGGAACGGTGCCAGTATAATTTGTTCTTTATGATTCTTTTCCGTATCTATTAGTAAGTGTTGGTGTATGTATGTTTTCGAATTAGAAGAAGCCACTGATAGTAGTAAGATGTAATAGGCTAATTTATGTTTACATTAAACATTCGATTTGGCAGCACTTTTTGGTAATGCTAATGGCATGAATTACTGTTTGTACCCAATGTTGGCAATTGATGAAGTTTGAACTAATTGAACGTAAGCATGTGCTTGATTCGTGTTTGTTTCAAAATTTGTTAGTTTATATGGATGTATAATAAGTATATATTCATTACAGAGATATTAGTCGCACGTGACACATTTTAACAACATTATTTGTCAAACTGCTGATTAATCTTTCTATTTTTTTTTATCGTGTAACTATTGAGCGCCACATTTTCATTTACTTAATTCTGACAGTCAAGGTACGAATGCTGATATCCCACACGCGACAACAACGGGGAAATACTGTGAGGAGATTCAAAGTTGAACGGCTACAAACGCAACAAACCGCCAGTAATTTTACCGATCGTGTATCCCTCAACTTCTCAAGAAGTCCTATAAGGCCAGCATCAAGTGCTGCAGACCAGTGGCATCGATGCCAAGAAGCAATCAGAAACGCCGCAACTGATTTGTTTGGTTTCACCAAACTACCCCCACAAAACCCCTGGTTCGATGAAGAGTGCCGGCAAGCACATGCAGCAAAACAACGTGCTTATACGAAGCGGCGCTGCACAGAAGGACGAGAGCGGCTCGTGAGCTCTACGAGCAAAGGAGGAGGGAAGAACCCCGGCTTCTCCAGAAGAAAAAGAAAGAGCATGAGAAGCACGCGATCGAGGAAATAGAGAGGTGTTACTCCAGGAACAATGTTCGGACGTTTTACCAAAAGGTAAAAAGGACGTGTCATGGCAAAACCTAAGCAGAAACCTGTATGTAGAGATGAACAAGGAAACCTTGTAGTGGAAATACAGTCGGTGCTGAGGACATGGAAACACCATTTCTGCAGAAACTTATGTCAAGGAACTGATTGGACCTTATCAGTGCGGTTTTAGGCCCGGTAAGTCCACAACCTACCAAATATTCATACTACGGCAGATCCTGGAAAAAAGCCAAATTGATACCCACCACCTGTTTATCGATTTTAAGGCCGCATATGACAGCATTTAAAGAGACGAGCTATATACAGCCATGTCTAGTTTTGACATCCCTGCCAAACTTGTCCGATTGTGCAGAACGACGATGGAGAACGCTCGCTGATCCATAAAGCTCGGAAACAATCTCACCGAGACCTTTGATGTCACAAAGGATTTAGACAAGGTAATGCGCAGTCATGTGACGTTTTCAACATCATTCTTGAGAAGATTGTTCGAAACTCCCAAGCCAACACCAGAGGCACAATTTTCTAGAACTCTGTGCAACTACTTGCATACGCTGAATACATTGACATCATTGGAAGAACACAGCGAGCTGTCACTGGTGCGTTTGCAAGTATCAGTACAGAAGCGGCACAAATGGGTTTAATTGTGAATGAGGGCAAAACAAAATAAATGCTGTCAACAAGAAGGGGCACACAACATCGACGAATCGGACAGAACGTCACGATAGACAGCTATAACTTTGAGGTAGTTCGGGGCTTTGTCTACCTCGGATCCGCTATTAATTCTGAAAATGACATCATATCAGAAATCAAGCGAAGAATCACTCTTGCCAACCGCTGCTATTTCGGCCTAAGGCAATTGATTATTGAGGCCTTGTCGAGAAATACTAAGGAGAAGCATGGTGCAGAAGCATGGACGTCATCAAAGGCGGATGAAGATCTCCTTGGTCGTTTCGAACGCAAAATTCATCGACTGATTTTTGGTCCCGTTTGTATTGCGCTGCTAAAGTGTTTCGCGGTTTAAAATAAACATCATATCTATCAGGCTTAAAGAAGCATTCGCTGTCCGCGGTGATTAGGATGTTAAGACAAATTTATATCAGATGTAAACAGGCATTCCGATAATTACACCAGGGGCATTATATCTATTGAATTTGTGGTAATGAGTTTGTACATTCGATCGAAAAAATGGAGTGAATGGAGAAAAATGCATTGTTTATTAAAGATTTAGCTAAACAGGAAATGGTTTCCAATGGTTTTTGCTAAATGTCTTAACAATCGTGAAATATCCTAGCTGCCCACTTTATGAAGAATGGTGACTTGGTTATATTGCAACAAATTCGCAACACGATTGTCAGCTATGTTTAGAGAAACTGCTGCGAATTGGTGAAAATTTTTTTTTTTGTTTTTAAAAATCTGAACATAAAAAGTCATTGTTGTTGGTTGGTATACCGAAAAGAGGTAAAAAAACATTCCACGAATGAGAACGTTCTGCAGCAGAATTTCAAAACACAGCCATTAATTCGGAACTAACATTGAGCATGCACCACCAGACCACCAGTTCGTTTCGCTGGCATTGTCCGTGTAACGCCCCTCTACCAAGTTCATGTCGGATATTACTCACAGGTACCTTTTACCACAGCACAGACACAGATACTCCGTATCCATTTCAATGAGAGAAAAGAAGAAGCGAAGTCTAAACTGAAGACTTTCATGTTACTGTCTGCTTTTACCTCTTTTCCTATTTTAATCGCTATTATTGCGTTTTTTCCCCTGTGTACTTCTTATACCGTTCATTTCATGTTGCCCACTTCCGTTAAATTCTATCGGTATAGTTACGTTGGTAACAACAAACCACACTAACACACACAACTATTGCATTTCTGTTTATTGCCATGGATATGTCCGATGGAAATTTATTCACTTCTACTGTTTGTAATGTAGTCTTGCAGCAAAAAAAAAAAAAAGAAGAAGAAAGAAGCGGAATCACGCACAGCCAAACAATGGACCATGCCTGTACTGTATAGATTCTTTTTTTTTTGCCACTGTTTTGTTCTTTTCTTACAGTTGTTGTATTTTATTAACCCATTGTTGTGTACTGGAACTTGGGATTGGGAGAGACTTGGCTAGCTGGTTGGTTGGCTGACTACTGAAATGAGGCT
Organism: Cheilosia urbana; assembly: GCA_946477585.1. Lineage (NCBI taxonomy): Eukaryota > Metazoa > Arthropoda > Insecta > Diptera > Syrphidae > Cheilosia > Cheilosia urbana. The sequence goes on along the minus strand of OX297854.1, from coordinate 5,978,040 downwards.
TGTTTGTCGTCATTTTGGTATTGTTTTGGCTGCTGGCTTACTTAGCGGTGAAGTGAAATTTCATGCCCTAGTAAAATTATTATAATCTCTTTGTACACACGGTTTGGTTTTATTTGTCCGTACTTGCAAAGCAATTTAAACGTAAAAAATAAAAACAATCGATAAAATGTGTATGCAAATGTGGATGAGATTGGGTGCGACAAATGCCATCGGCGAAGCCATAGATTTCAATGTTTCGTTTGCTTTCGCTTTTCTGGAATGGAAAATATTTTTTATTTATTACCTAGCTATAGCTGTTGGTTATAGATTTTTTGTTGCCAGAAAATGAACTAAAATTAATAGAAATTTTTGAAAAAGCTGATCCAAAAATTGTCGTTGAACGTCCATTGGAAACTACGGAATTGTTGAAGTTTAAGAGCTAGTTGTAGATTTTGTGAATTCCAATTGATGTAAATTGTGATATTCAATAAACAGGAAGGGTGTGTCCAAAAGCCACGTTCTAATCACACATAGACAGAGCGATGTTGAAGCTACGATTACACGTGCCAATTTTCTTGGCAAACTTTGACAGCTGATTGCTGAAAAATAGGCCAATCGGTGGTCACTCGTCTGAGTGTTTACTGCGACATTCCGGGTGACCAGACACTTGTCAGGCGATCATAGCGATAGTGGCTAATTTAGGACAAATTTTTACGCTATAAAGACGTCAGCATTTCAAAATTTAGCATGAAAAGTTGCATGTGTAATCGTAGCTGAAACGCACTTTAAGCCCGTATGACTCTACATTTTGCTGTCATTTTTCTTCTCATTTTTATCACATTTAATCATGTTGAAAAGTCAGTTGCGTGTAAAAGAGACAAAAATAATATTGCGAAAGGGGTAGCAGCTGTTTACAAAGGAACCACAAATTTTGTAGCGAATTTTATTGTGTACTGGTGTTGCCAGATGTCGCGGTTTGCCCGGGATGTCCCGGATTTAAGACAGAATTTCGATTTTTTCCGGGATGGGAATAAAATTTACAACACACTCACTGCATTCTAAATTGACCTTAACAAATGTTCGTTAAAATGGTCTATCAAGCACACCTAGCATATAAGAATGTAACTTCTGCAATTTGACAGCTGTCATTCAAAAGAATAAAATGATTTTTTTATTTTGGAGATTTGGAAATCCTGGGTTTTCCTCATATATTTGCCATTGATCCCGTCGAGCTATGAGTAAAATCTGGCAACTCTAGTGTACGCACTCACTCCTATTGGGAATTTCCGTTATAATTTTAAGTTCTAGGTACTCTAGTCTCATTTTAAAATCAGGAAAAATAGAAAAAAGAAAAGTATCAGTGTTTTGTTTTGAACCTATGGAAAAGGAGCTCGCCGAATTTATTTTTACAGCAGACGGTGAAAAACAGGGTGTTCTAGCCACAAACACAATACAAAATCAAATTGAAGTAGCTTATTATTTCCGTTTGGAAATTTATTTAACAGTTTGTTGAAGAGAACGACTGCTTTGTTAACAAACCCCACAGTTGGAACTATATTTGTTTTGACTCACGCCATTAATCCATCATTAGACCCCTTTAAGTTATATTTTGAACAGTTAAGTACTGACTTTGAAGGAATTAAGGTGCCGACACAAATTTGATAACAAAAAAATTACCCAACGGAATTATTTTGCTAGCCAGTATTTGATGCAGCGGATTTAATAAGTTCAGGCTTTAGTGGGCACTTTTATTCAGTTTCAAGACCACGGACATTGTTTATTTGTTCACCTATTCTCCACTAGATTATTATAAATAATCCAACTGTCAGAATGTCTTTCATTTGAAAGCAGTAAACTCACTGCCTTATTCATCGTGATAGTGCTATGAATTAACCAGCTGTCAGAAATTATCATTTTAACACCTTTCGAACACCGCCTCATTCCAAGCAAACTTGATTTTTAACTGCAACGTTGGTTATACAATACAGTGGGCCTTACTCGTAATCACTTGTTGGTGCCGACTCTTTATTATCTTACTTTAAAATCCCATTTTGGAAAATCTAAAGCTTTTTTTTTTGTCTGGTACAGTTGCCTAAAGTCTGACCTAGTTTGAGGTATCATTTCAGAGGGTAAGGTCCAACTACTCGTGTCTATAATTAAAACAATCGTTTACGTACGACTATTCTTCGGAATGTAATTTATTACCATAATCTCCTAATTTAAACGTCTGACAGTTTAAAACTCGTCTTCTTTTGTTGCACCACCACAGAAACGAAAAAAATAAAAATAAAATAATATTAATAGACGGGTAAATGTGTGCGGCAATTCGTATTCAAATTCATTAAAATGTGCAAACAAAAAGAGTTTTTGCTTCCTAGTTAATTAATAAGGAATATACATATAAAACACATTTGTCATTTCGGATACCCTATAAAAAATTATAATTAATATCCATGCACCCCCTAAAATTCGTTATCAGGCAAATACTTACTTTAGTAAACAAAATAAAAATACTACTGGGCTTGGGTTATAATTTAATTCTGTTTCGTTCCTACCTAATGGATCGAGGCTATTGAGATACACCATAAAGAGCAGTAGAAACCAGGGTTGCCAGAATTTAGTTTGCTTCAAGCGCCCAAACCTTAAAAAATTTAGCCGAGAAAGAAGCCGTAAAATCGTTGAAAATATGTAACTTAGTTCTTTTATTTTAAATGAATTGTGTCATATTTTTCCAATTAATTAAGTATGCATTTTTTCCCCCACTTTCCCATTTCAGTGCGCGTTTTTTCGATCTTCTGCAATTGACATTTTGTGACTTGTGTCGTTGTGTCAAATCAAAGGGCCTGTTCGATGTTACTTGACTGCAAGAGTGCTGCCAAGTTTTAAAAGTGCGGGTTTGTTCGAAAATATTTCTTTTTTTAGTTTTGTGAAAGAATAAAACAAACAAAATTAACACACAATTTGTAAAACGATATATAGCCCAAAATTGTGTTGGGCGCTCATGGAAGAAATTTCTATCGTTTTTTAAGTAAAAAGAGAACGCCAAATCTGGCAACCGTGGTAGAAACACCATTGTCCTGAGTGAGGAAAGCACAAATGTAACAAAATCACACTTAGAAAAGGTTAAACTGGGTTTCATTTAAGCTTAGAGACGAAACGTGCCCACATGAGTAAGTAACTCGTGCTCATATCTAAATTGTATATGTTCGTACATAATTTTACTACTTGAACCTTGAAAAATCTTTTTTTTTTTCTATTGAGCCAACTGCCAACAACTGACGTGGTGTGTTTGTAAAGCGTCTAAATCTACAGACAGAAAGATAGGCACGCGGTTTGATAATGAACACTTGCACAGGTACACATGTGAAAAAGTTAATTTGCCGGTATTCACCCCGAAAAACGATGACCAAATTAAGCTGGCTTATGACTTCTCGCTTTGATGTATTCGCACGACGCTGATACACGTACGCTTCTACTGTCTGGTTATATCATGCTGGAAGCTTTCTGTTCAAAAGGTGTTTGTTTTCATCCAAAACTGCAATGAACAAGGTGTCTGTTGAAGTGTTGATGCATGATTAATATGATGTCATGCAAAGATTCGAGTTTAGCTACGTCCTATGACTAATTAAGAAATCAAAGTGTGCCATTGTCATCGGCAGCTTTGGTGGATGGAAGTTATTGTTTGCGGTTGACTTTATGATTTCATAATTTGTAATCGATTTCAATTTGAATGACTGACGGCGTTTATCGGAGGAACAACATCAACAACAACAACGGTTCATCGGCTTTTGGGAATTTATATTGGGAAATCTCAAATTGATGGGCAGGTATGAGGAAACACATTATTCGATGTGCATGACACTTTGTTTGGGTTGTTAATCGAACGTCAAATGGTTGGAAGGTATTTGTGTGCAAATTATGCAAAAGCGGAAGAAGAGGTAATTGACCAGATCTGTCAAGGGGTCACATTTGAAAAGAGAAAATTATGATTATGACTTTTTGACATCGGAACGGCAGCTATTCCATTGGAGAAGTTATACTAAAATTGTGAACCTATCCATCGGCATGTATGAGGAATATTGAAAACGCTATGAGCTGTCAGTTGATTTGAAAGATCATACACAAATTTAAACAAGTCCTTTGACATGCAATGATGACTCTGTTGAGGTTGATATTGATGGTGACAACGACGTCATTACACATATCCCAACAAAAAATATCCCAGGGGATTTGTACATAAAGACGAAACATCAAATTTTTGTAAATAACAAAAGTAATTAATTCTTTTTCATTAAAATTTACTTATATATAAATAGGCGACGGGAAATAGTTAAGATCCACTTTCACTGCCTTAACCACAACTTATTCGCGTGATTTATAGTGCAGAGATGAAATGTTGCCTGTAATTTGGAAATGGAAAAAACCCTAAGGGACGTGAGCGAATAGCGCACTGCGAACACGCGAATATTCGTAGTTTTTGACACTTCATTCACATGAAAGCTTTTTTGGTCACAGATGGTATCCACGTATAAGATTCATTTTTAAAGGTTAAGTTCCAACGAATTTTTCATTCGTGGATTTGTGGATCGCGACTGTTTTGTGTGGAATGTGAATAAAGTGTGACAGTTCGCAGGAAGAATTTTCAATTGGCGAGAAAATTGCTTTAATTGTTAATTTAGCTGTCTAAATAAATTGAAATTCATATTTTTTTTTTTTAGATTGGATGTTAGATTAATTAAATATAATAGTTTTGTGATAGAACAAATAGTAATTTTCACAGACATAGTCCAAACAGTCAAACACACGTGTGACAACAATAATTAAAAAATCAATTTAGACGGCGATTGCATCAGCCTATAGAAAACCACATTTTACGCCTGGCCGTAAAAAAAAGTCAAATTGGGGACGCAATAAAATTTAAAAACGAACTCATTCCCTTATCCAAGATACACAATTTTTACGGTTTGTGCGTTGTAGAAAATTGACATGCCATATGCATATATGCACATCTTTTCTCCATGCGAAGGCTATTTTTAAGCAAATCCAATTCACAATGCAAACACTGCGAATAGTACCCGCTATACAGGACAAGCAGCAGTTCAATAGCCTTGCCGGCGTTCGATCCACATGTAATCGTACCACAAAAACAAGACTGCCTCAACAAATCGTCGTCATCGTAGTTGGGATAATTATAAATGGAGGTGACTCATTATTCGAATTGGAAGTGATCGCGTGTAGCATATGGCACAAGGGGGGGATTTGTTTTAAAACTTTCAGTAAACCCCATCTATGGCACGGTCTTGGATGGAAAATCGTTCATGAATCATTTCAAGTTTACAGCACTGAATACGTCAGAATGGCTACGCCATATGCCCGACTGAGGCTATAAATAAAAAAAAATTAAAAATGCCTACTTCAGTGGTTATTTTTAAAATGAGAGGTTTCCGAACAGTTTCACGCTGTGCTGGGTTGTGCTGATTGGTTTAGATAAGTCAATAAGTGTTCTATCGACGCACAAAAATGAATACATTTCTAAATTATGCGGACTAACTTTCAATTTATCACCCATGACACTATAATCCAGACGCGGAAAAACGTCAAAAATACACCAAAGCTTCAATGTATCCCATGCCACATTCGCATAATTATGTTAATGATTATTATTACATCTAGGAAGTGTCTAGACACCAGCCAGTCAACCATGAAGCCCGATATTTGTATGCGTATGTGTATAGTACCTGAAACCGGTAAAAGGATAAAACAATGTCTCAAATCATTAAACCACAACCAGTATGTGTCGCTGCATAGAATAGCATTTCCGTCTGTAGAGTATCTCGCTCCCTCAATTCCCGCCAGCTATGCCTATCTATGACAATCAGAATTCGCAAATCTCTATAGCTTACACCGACCTTAAGAGGCAAACAGAAAATTTAAACAAGCAGCTATAAAACTTAAACCGGTTGTGAAGTTACAGATACGTGACATGAGCACACATGCTCCAGTGAGTGAGGTCAAGAAATGTTAAAACGCGAGGGAAAAGTGCGACTTTCTCTGTAGTCTTGTAGAGATTGTTTTTTCCCCACGGTTTGACCCCAATACAATGTAATAAAATAGCGTGTCGGGTATTTCTCAAGATAAACAAACGTTGAGTCACTTTGCTTGGTTTTATTCAGCCTGTCATGGAAGTCGTGAGGTGTTTTCTGACACCCGCACCCGGTGTAGAATTCTACATCTGGTTTTCAGAGATATCTCCAGTACATCTTTGGTGCGATCATGTTGTGCCGATAGTGACGAAATCGATGGGTAGTCATCGCTGAGAGTTGGCAAAGTTGACTCACAGGTTCATGAGGAATGGACATGCCCAATAGGTTAGTCAGATCTACTGTCAATATAGCTGCGAAAGATAAGAGCCCGTTTTTTCGCCATTTCAATATTTGTTTATTTTAGGCATGCAGCAAAGATTACGACATCTGCATGGCAGGGAAACTGTCACTTTTATTGTGAAGTAGGTACTGTTTGCATTGTGACGCGAAGGAAAACTGCTGAGCGATTGTGGCGGGATCGTAAGTACAAGACAGCGCCATACACTGCACATGCTTTATTCTCAACACTTTGTTATTCAAATGAAGGTGTAGCGTGAGAAAATGCCAACCGAATGTCATTATCTGAAATATTTCTTTCATTCATGAGATGATAGCTCAAGTCCCAATTATAGCAATACGTAAAATGCAACCGAAGAAGTTGGAACAGAATGAAAATGATTTTTTTTTTCGTCTTGGCGGTCATAGCGAAAACTCTTTCAGAAAAATGTTTCCATTTACATTTTCCATTGGATTGAAATCCATCGGAAAAAATATTCCTGACAGATGGAACAGTAAAGAAATGAAGTACTTCAGTGGAATGATTCGGTTTCCTTTTGTGGAATTGACTGAGAAGTTGATGAGAAAAAGTTTTTCGTACGGAAAAATTAATAAATTATTTGTTTTTAGAAAATTTAAAGATCATTTGCATATTTTTTTTTGATAATCTAACTTTATAATTCATGAGCAACAATTTAAAACCAAGCTTGAGTTCAACCAAGTTTAAGTGGTAAAAAAAAGCAAAAGAACATTTTTACGGTTTGGTTTTACGTATTCCTATAAATAGGGCCTTATCTGCCCATTGCCTGCAGTTAGACCAAATTTGATAAGAACATTATTCATGAAAAAATTTCAACATTTTCTAATTTTGCAATCATCAAACTTGTTGCTAAAATATAAGTATAGATACCTTCGGTTCCTGAAGCAAAATATTCCCCATTGCTGGCAAAGTCCATATCCCGTATTCCATTCAATTTTGTTGTCAACAAAGTGTCAAATGCCTTGTGATCTGGTCGCGTTGTTTTCCTCTGAACACTATCACAATGCTGTGATTTTTGATTCTTCTGTTTTTGACCATTTCTAGCCGATTTCTGTTTCTGACATTTAACTGCCAATGACCCATCGGTTTTATGGTCATTCCTTGTATCTTTATCATTCTTACGTTGTCCCGAATGACTTGCCTTGCAACTATCACGTTGCAAAGTGTCATCTTCTGCAAGAAGAAGAAAAAAAAAAAAAAAAAAAAAAGAATCAATAAAATTGCAGCCAAAAAAATGAAAAAAAACTAAGAAAAGAAACGTGAAAGTTCACTGCAGCATTTGAAAATGCCAAAGTTCCACTCTTCCATTGAACACAAAAACCAGAAAAACCTATAGCCCGCAAATTTTTCTTGAGAGAAATAATATCCAATGGAAGTCGCCAAGCCAAAAGCACTTTACCCCCAAGGAAAGAGAAATCAATGTGTGACTGTGACTGCCTACAGCTGTTTCAATTGACTCTCAAATACATTTCGATTCAAGTAATATCTGAAACTAATAGGCTACCGACTGAAGTGTGTTTGATATATTTTGTATTTTTGTTACGTATACGCCCAAGTAACCCACAAATTATAAAAAAAAATAAACACGTGTTCTCCACGACTGTGACAGTTGTTGGGTAGAGTAAAAATATACGAATATTTGTTTCCAACCACATGTGAGTGTTGTCAGTAAACCTTTGCGCTGTGCACGTAATGGTCTTGGAATAGAAAATACGAAAGCCACTTTATTGTATGAGCTAGTAACAGGAAATCAAAATAAAAATATAATTAAATTACCGAGAACAAATGACACGTCACTATCGGGCGGTGATAGCTGTGAAAAGGAATGATTTAAAATCGATATGTTTGGTTATCGATATTGCGTGTGGTGCCGCATAAGACGTCAGCTATCTAGCCTTGATTATAGATAAGAAAAATGAAGCAAAACGGGGTAGGAAATAAACATAATAGGAAATGGTGTCGAATCGATAAGGAAAGTCACTAACTATCTCATGTTTATATTAGCTTCTGGAGTGGGTGAATTTTGTATTTGACAACGAAAAACAACAGCGTGCAAACTTTTTTTTCAAACGGAGAAGAAATACTCTAATGCGTAGCAATTCGGAATAGTAAATAACACTAGTTTATCGATAAGCTCATGATTTTTAAAAATAGATTGAGTCATTTCCAAATCGAATCTTGCGGTAGATCTACGAACCATATATGGAAGTGGTTTAAGTGACATGAGTCATCAGATAAATCATAAAACAACGTATTTGTCACAAACAGTACTGCTGCCAAATTGACAATTTGGGCGTCACATTTATGTTAATTTTAAACTGAATTATTTGGGATATTTCAAAGTGTTAAAAAAAGTTTTTATCAAAAAAAAAAAAAAAAAAAAATAAATAAAAAAAAATACATAGTTAGGCACGCGACGGAATGGATTTTTTTTTCTTAGTCACGTTTATTTTAAGACGCAAGAATGTGACAACAATGTTGTGATGTAGAGACATACATTTTGACGTAGGCAGTTGATGTTTTCCACAGTTAAAAGAAGATTTACGCCACAGATTTTTTTTTTGTTTGAAAAATTCAGCTAATTAGTAAATTTAAGACAGCTTATGTAATAAGTTTGAGCCACCATTACCAAATAGCAACACGACAATCAGCCTACGTAGGAACCTACATAATTACAATTTTTGTTGTCGTCTTTATTTTAAGACACAACGATTTTTGCGACATAAAAAAAAAATAAATATATTTATAAATTTTATTTTGAATTTTTCACCAAATGTAAATATTTTTGAAAAAGCAAACGATTTCCTTCCGATTTCGACACTTGTTTGATTATAATATTTTGCACCGTCAAATTTGTATGTACAAAATTGTTCCCCAGTTTTTGAAAGGAGTGAGTATGTGGCAAGCCTGCGCATTTTTATACAAATTCGCAACAACAATAAAAAGAAATGAGTGTGAAAGCTACAGCTACAGACGGTTTTTAGACGGTTTAAGAAAATAAAGAGGCTGAATATGCAGGGCATACGCGTTTGCATTGATACGGCAGTAAAAGAGGAAATTATCAAAATAACGAGTAACGAGTCGATTATTCGGCTCCCGGAAATTACTCCAGAGGAAATAACGTTAATTTTCGATACTAGGCTGGCCTCTTTTCCTAGTTAAAAAAGCCAGCATTTTTTGGCTATCTTTCCGGAACTTCAGGTCTTTTTTCCAAAAAGTTTTCAGTTTTTTTTTTTTTTTTTTCATTTTTAGAACATGTTTGGAAAAAAAAAGGCAGAAACGATATTTCTGACATATTTTCCTTTCGCATAAGATTTTCAACAAAAAATAGCACAGTCCATGGCGAGCAGTGCCAATTTGGAAATTAAGCCAGAAAATTTCCTTTTTCTTTTATTTTTTTCCAAAACTAAGTCTGGAAATAACGCCAGATTTTGTTTGTTTTCTGGTCTAATTTCCATTTCACTTTCTGTTGTTTTTTACACATCTATCTGACCTAATTTCCGTAAATATTTTCCAACCAAAATTCTGCCTTTTTTTTTTTTTTCAAAATTTGGAAAAAACAAAAACATTTTCTGTCATTTTTTCCAAAAAAAGAAAAATCAGGCGTAATTTTCGTGGGCCGATTATTCCCCCCGGTATCCGGTAGGTATTGACAATGTTCTAATGACAGAAAAAAAAAAACAGTAAACTATGAAAATATCCTGAAATCTATTTTTTTCCCGACGAGTACCTACAGAGAAAAAAAAAAATACAGTCAGGGCTATCTATACATATAATAAAACTGTAGGCATTTTCTTTGTTACCTAATCGCGTGAAAACTACTGCACAGATTTCGATGAAACTTTTTTTGAAATGTTCCTTAAGATTCTGAGAAACACATAGGCTATTCCTTTCATTGCCATGCCTATTTTTTTTTGGAGCGTTTTTGACCAAAATGTGTTTTTTTTCTGACTTTACTGCCTACAAACAAAACAAAACACTTAGGAGAGCCAACACTTCTATAGTTATTTCAAGCCAATAATCAGCTTTATATGTCCTCTAGAAGCTGAGCTAAAACCTAAAATCTAACAAGGAAAAAATAAATTAATTTTCTCAAATCGAACATTATCAGCAGTGGTTGGGTGGCGCACATCGCAAAAGCACGTTCATATGAAAAAAAAAAACTGCGTGGTGTTTTCTCCAAATTAAGGGAAAAGAAAGAGAAGTATGCGAGGTGAAGGTGTATGTAATCAACAGCGACAATGTGTTTCTGAGGAAATGCGCAGATGGCTGATGACGTGCGCTGTTGGACGTATGGTGGTGTATATAGAAATTGAGTTCAAGGTTTTTGTTTTAATGGTTGTTATAGTACCTATCTACAGTAAAGAATTGAAGAATCAAGAAGTAAAGACGATATAGGTGAATTATGTTGTGTGATTTATTTATTCTTGGTGTGGATACAAATTTCCGTTAAGGCTTTTGTTTTAATGTTTTTTTTTTATATTACCTACGTTGATACCTACAGTAAGGAAGTGGAACTTTAGTGCTTACGCTGTTGAATTTAATTTTCATAAATTGGTGGTTAGGTAATGTTTGATTCATTGTTTCACATTGAAAATGTTCACCGCTTTTATTGGAAATTACACATTCTCAAGCCGCGTACGAAGTTGCGGGCACAGCTTTGTAATTGTGAATAAATTTCGATGGTGATGTTTGCCTTATCCGTAATCTGGCGAAAATATTATTACCGATGTTCTTATCAAATATGGCGGGAAAAGAGATAAACAAATGACGAGTTAACCAGTTATATATGTTGTTATTGATTAGATTGATGAAATGAAAGATTATTTTTTTATCAAATTTGACAGAAAATTAGCTAAACAGCTAGTAACGAGTAATTCGCTTATTGACGTTTTTACTTCATTTCTCTACAACACCTTTATTTGTTTTTGTTTAAATTGGACAGTTGTGTAAAAGTCTCATTGTCCCTTTTCTGAGAGTTGTGCCTTCTATTTTTTGTTCCAATTTGACGGATTTTTACTGACTTGGCTAAGAAAACCAAACGCAACTGGAAATCGTCAGTTCATTCGACTGCACACTGATAAAAGAGGCTTCATTTTAGGTTATAAATTTATATATCAACAAATTCACAAACCAAACTTCTCCCACATTATAACACATCGGAGTAGTGAAAGTTCTCCACGCAAAACCCCTTCCGTGTTACGCCCCATTTCACTTTCAAGTTTGTCAGCGCCATTGATATTATGCAACGGATTTGTTAATAAAAGCCTCATTAATACGGGTATGTCTGAAAAAATGTATGCATATTATCTACCTACTACTGTAAAATCACATTTTTACCGGTTCAATAATATAAAACAAAAACATGGGTTCATCTTTTCTCATGGAGACATAATATAGCGCCAATTACATGGTCTGCTATCACAGTTTGTCATCATTAACCAAACATAATCTAAAGTCTATTATCGCATACTGTTGCTCGTTTTTGCATTTCAAATGACACAGAGCGTAACAAAATGACATAATATCTGGCAGCAGCAATACCAATGTAGAGTAGGTATGTCACTTATGAAAAAAAAAAAAAAAACATCAAAGACCGCCGTTTAAGTTACGTCATAAAAGAGAATCCAATACCAACTGTCACAGTGTATTTTGTTTATTTGACTATGAAAAAAGGTAGGTACAGAGGGCCTTATAAACGTGACGTCCATGCCTACAAAATTAAGTAAAGTAAATTATAAAGCTAATTAAGCTACGACGGGTGGGTGCTAAAACAATGCATTTTTGCATTGAAATGTTGAAATTGTTGTTAGTGATATTTTCTCTGTGGACTGATTTTGGAATAAAACCAGAACAAAACAATCGTCAATAATTCAGAGTTATTATGATGATTTCAAACAAAATTGGGTCAACAAAGTTTCGGTCTATTTGAGATGCAATGTTGTTGTTATGTCATACAGTTGCCTCAAAGTGAGGACAGCATGGTATTATAATCATGCATTATTTCTTTCATTCATCCTCCATTGCTTTCAATTTATTAAGTTATACGCATGACAGATTTTTAATTCAATAAGTCTAAGGCCCGGTTTGTTCAGTCTTGGTTATCTTTAGTCGTCGGTTATTCCAGCTGGTAACCATTGAATATATTTGTTCAGCAAAATATTAACCAGAGAATCAGTAGTTTGGTTAGTTGAACAGAGAAATCGATAACCAGCCGATTTTGAGCGGTTAATCAGATTTAACCACTGATTTTCTGCAATTTCGTTTGTTCAAGATTTTTCAAGGACTACGTAGGAATTCATTTTGACATCTGATATACAAAAACTTTTTAACAAAATGAAAAATTCAAATATTAGAACGAAGGAATATGTAACGCAAGATGGAGTGAACCAATAAAATCTTTCACAACGGTTTCGTTGACGTTTTCAACTGACACATAAATATAGAACACACAACACGCCAAAATAATGGATGCAAAGGACGAAGTAAGATTATTTTCAACATTTTTTGGCCGATGACAGTTCTCATAAATTGCGGTAAAGCACACGCGTTAGGAAAATAAATATTGAGAGAACGAGAAAATGCGATTGAACATTAATGTGTAATAAATTTTATTGCTTTTGGCTTTATTTCGGGTTTGTTGTCCAAAAATTTAACAATGACTCACAATACAAAGTTTCGTTCTTTAATTCTTAAAAAATTCCTGCATAATTTGGTTATGACATTCATTTTTGTGTTTATTAAGTTTACTAAAATAAATAAATTAATAAAATAGGTACCTACCTAAATAAATTACTTATCAAAACCAAACGGACCCGAAAAACAAAAAATATAACCATGGATTCGGTCAATCACTAAATGAGAAATAAACTGGAAAAATGGAAAGATTTGTTGCATAGCTATGGTTTGGTGACTAAAGTGAAAAATCGGTCAACAGACACTCATTGGTTATAACTGATTTATAATAATGGGTTAACCTAAATCTGTGGTAACCTAATAAAGGCTTTAACCAGCTGTGAGCAGACCGGCCCTAAGTAGGTAGTTTTGTCGGGGGGATACTGTACAGAGACCCCCAAACTGGGCGTAGTATGACAGTTCCTTCAACAAAAGTTACATTTTGCAAACGTTAGCAGCGCGTGGTTAACATCTATTGTTGCGTGGGGTAGATTACGATGTCATCCATCTATTAAAGTTTTGAAATGAAACTCCGTACTCACCGAACTCCGATCACATACAGAAAGATGGTTTAGTAAAATTGCGTAAAACGTATCTGCTCGGGAAGATTTTTAAATACAACACTGCAGCACCAACAAAAAATACAATTCTTCAGACAAAAACCAACACAAAACAAGGAAGAATCACCTCTCAAACCTTAGACTTGAGAACATACTTGTTCGATTTGAAGTGCATTAATCCGCAATATAATGTCAAATCTCAAGTTGCAGTCGAAGGTAACACTGTGTAAAGAAATGTCTATGCTTCGCTGAAAGCAAACAGTCAAATTGGCATTGAATTATTCGACTCCAGTGCAAACTGCAATTCATTGCATTTTTAAAACAATAATAAAACCAAACGAAACACAATACAAGAAGAACAACACAAAATGAAAATGGTCAAGTTCAAAATAAAAGTGCAATCTTGCAATGTCACTTGATAAACACAAAAAAAAAAAAAAAAAAACCTCTTGTTCATTTGTGTTATTGCTTTCTCGTGTATACGTAATAGTCATCGTCAAAAGAGAAATAGGTCAGCACCACTTGAGCCATCGTCGTCGTTGTGTAAAAGACGATGTGTCAGTGTGGTTGGAATTAAATTTACAAACTAAATGAAAACATTCTTTAAAATATATTATAATTTCCTCTTTTCTTACTAAGAATTCTAGTAATGCGGGTGATAGTCAAATTCGAGGAGTCTTACAACGCAAATTAAGACAGATATTTAATTTCATAGCAGCTTGTCATTGACAGCGAGGTTAGAAGACGCAAAAATTGCTTTGATATTTTATTTAAATGAAAATACACAGAGATACGTGCAATACGTGTTTTATTGTTTGTTACGTGACTTCCTTTTTCCCCATGTATCAATTTGTGCATGCATACGTTTCCTTTTGCCGTAGTCAATTTTACTCCTATAAATATGTCGAAGAATACTGTTACAGAACATTTCTGATGCAATCCGAGTGAATTATTAGTTCATTGCATAACATTTTGACACTAATGACATTCGCTCTGAGCTTCCATCACAACATATTTTCTGGTGGTAGCTTAAAACTCCCGGTTTCACAACAATACAGACCTGTCAATGCGACAAGACAGCTGATTCCGGGATTTCGAACGCAACATAGGTACCTACCTATTTGTGACACATACAAATATACGCGGGAGATGGCATACGTAGGCTTGTGCGTCATATGGAGCACAACATGATTATTTGTTTGTGTTTATTTACTCTTTAATCTAGTGGGGTGTGACAGGGGAGAAATACGTAGGCACATGTTGGAACCACTCAGCTGATTGCCGTTTTAAGTCAATAGGAAAATTACCTACATATTATAAGGAAAATGAAACGTAATTCTACAGTGACATGGGTAGATAGACGAACATACTCAGAGACACAAACTGACAGATAACCTAGAGGGCAGTCAAGTAAGTAAGTTAATCAAAAAAATTGCTGCTAAAAATGAAAATAACAGGTGACCATAATATTTAGACGGTGTTGGGGTGTACTTCTGGTGAAGAATAATAATTCAACAGACATTTAAGGGGGGATGACATTTTAGTCAATTTTTTTAAGATAAGCCGCAGTTTTTTTTTTATTGAATATGTTGAGGAAACACTTTATTGAAGACAAGGAAGTCATAAAACCTCTTTTAATAGAACACCCGCCCTTTTGACATAAGTTAAACATCTCAATAAAACCTTAACGATACATAAAACCGAAAATTCGGAATACTCTTTACACATCGCACAGGTAATATATTTATATTCTCTGGTAAGATCACAACCGAATTAGGTTTTCTAGTCTAGCGAACGGGATGCTGTCTCGAAGATCTCTTAAAGCATTGCTAATTGTTATGTAGCGTGCTAGACAAAATAGCTATTGCATAAATTTCCATATACAATCAAGAATTGACGATCAAATTCAAATGACAAATCGTAAAGAAGGCGTGTCGGTGCCTGGTACCATATATCAGGAATTTTTTTTCCGTATTTCTGAAAGTCCAAATTCTGTCAAATGTTGTATTAACACATACGTATGAGTGCGTAGGTACACTAAATAATATTTTCTTCGTTTTCTTTTTTCCTTATGTGTTGACACCTTTTTTACCCGTCAAGCAACAAAAAGGCGAGAGAAAAACAAAACGTAAAAAGAAAAACAAAAAAATGGACATTCATAGGTTATATTTTCTGAGGATCATGAGAATAGAAGAATTTTCTGACGCTTTCAACGGCAGTGGCACGCGTGGGTGCGCATATATTACGTATAAATGCTATTTGCAGTAAGTATAATAAGTATTATTATTATTTGTTTTCGGAAATAGACACAGTAAACAAGAAAGCGAGAACGATTGAGAGCAAATGTGAGGTTATTTTTCATTTTTATTTTGATTTTATATTCAATATGTTCTATTTTGAATGCACGATTTTAGGAAGTGTGCTCTAAATTGAGATCACTGCGGGGGACACAGTTAACGACAGAGCGTTATAGCTTATAGCTATTCGATTTAATAATTTTTTGTAGGGTTGTGTTCGAGTGGGTAGGAAATTTGATAAAAACAAATGTCAGATGTTTAAAATTTGAACAATTAAACTAGAGTAATTTACTGTATTTTTAACAGAAAAATTCAAACTAAAGACATTTTTATAAAAACAAAATCCAAATCGGTGGTTACCTTTTGTATTAAAATAAACGGTATTACATTCTAATTTCAAGGCTTCATATTTAAGATCGTGCCACTTTGTTATTGTTTCCATAACTTTCATAGTTCACTAACGTTAACGCTAATTTTGAAAATGAATTTGGTTATACAAATGCCACTAAAATGTTATTATTATGCCCAATTCTCAATTCGGCATTGCACGCGTGCGTGCGTCGGCGTGCTTTGACACGCTTTATCGAAATTTTACAATTTTAAATGCCAAAGCGCGAGAGCAACAATTTTGTAAAACAAAATGCTGCTTTGAAGCGAATACGCGTTACAGGGAAAAGTTTGACAAACTAAAAGTTCTGTTTGTTTTTTGGCTGAAAAATACAAATTCAGAGCAGAATGAAAATTTCAAGTCTACTCTTTTTTCTTGAAGCTGTGACTTTTATGCTCGAATTGAAAAAGGATTCTCCAAAATACAAGAAAAGCATATTTAACAATATATCAAAGCACACACCAACCTTAATACGGATACAAGACCTACAAAAAAAAGTTATTCCTCATTTTCACACAATGAATTAATTAATTATGCTTTGAAAAAACATCATATAGCTTTTTAAAAGTTGTGTGTAATAAACATTAGCGGATCTGTGTCACTCCATTTATAAACGGCACATTAAAATCGAACAATTCGAAATTCTAAAGTTGTCAAACGCGCGTGATAGTAGAAAGTAGATCTACTCAGGCGTTGCGTTGAACTTTACGATATTTAAGGTTTAAATTCGAGTCAACGCCTGACGTTGTATTTTGTGTGGCACCATATGAACGCTTTGTTTCTACATAATCTGTCAACGCACGCGCGCGTCAACGCGACATTGTGAATTGGGCATTTGACTTCAAGACAATACAATTCTGACATTTGATAGCTATCTTAATTTTGCAGATTTTCTAAATTCCATTAATTTAGAGAGTATACCTACACACATAACATTTAGTGACTATAAGTCACGAATTACAAAACTAATGTTTCTATTGGGAGTGGGACAGAAAAAACTTTTTTTTCAGATTCAGATCAGTTTTTCTGCTCTCGAAATCAGCTGGCTGTCAGATTTCATGTTCCATTGGCCACAAAGTCAGAGCAGTTTTGCGAATCACGATTTCTGAGCGACATTCACACCAAATCATTTGTCAAACATAAGCCCCCGTATTAATAAACATTGTGTAAAAGTTAGCAGTTATATCCAATTTTGTGTGCCATCTGACGTTTGCTAATTAACTTACTTGTGCACATTTTTTTTTTAATAAGAGGGAAAGTGTTTTATTTTACGTTTTAAGAGACGACAAATCTGTGAAAAATGGAGAAAAGAAAATTTACATTTCAATAGATTTTTATAAATTTTTATAAACACTATTTACAATTTAAGAACAGCTAACTCTTAAAACACGCACCACCACAAATGCGAAGAAAGAAAATTCTCGTTTTATGTTCCATTGGGCAAGAAAAATCTCAAATCTGAGAGAAAAATCTGAAAATCCCAATGGAAAATGACATTCCACCAATAACCAATAGAAAACCCATTTTGACAGTTCAAACTTCCATTACTACAATACTCAAAGGAATAAAAATTTACAATTGCATTTTCTGTGGCAAGCGACCAAAATTTTCCGCGTTTAAGCAATCATTTTCGTTTTTACTTTTAAACAGGTTGTCTTTCGCCCGTAAATGTTTACACGTATACGAATGTCACAATTAATTGTGTCAAAAGTAATGACATTTTCAACAACTCATTCACGACTCATGTGATTTTTCATCCACCTTTGTGTTTATTAAAAAAAAAAAAAAAAAAAACAATTTTTTGAAACCTTGCCAAGCGGATTTTCATTGATTAATAAGTTTACTCTTTCAAAAAATTAGTAGTTCGCTAAAAGTTGACTCTTTATACATAAGTTTTGTCTTCTCTTAAATGATTTGTGTACGTGATATAATGGCTCTGAAAGCCATTGCCTTCTTCCTCCTCTGCCTCTTCAACCTACATCAAGCAATTACACATTGCGCGTCTGTTCTCAAGCTTTGTCTGTCTCCCTCGGTCGCTGTTTTTGTTTTCTAAAGCATTTTGACAGCAAAAGTTATTGCCTCCGCAGCGAATGGAGAAGGCACAATTCCATGAACTCAATTTCGTTCGTTCGTTCGATGAACTTCTTGGTTTTTTTCTTTTTGTCTTTTGTCCTGCAAAAGGGATGATGAGGTGGAACGTCAGACTGCCTGCTAAATTGCATTGTTCTGGCTCGAAACATTTTTTTTTATTACTAGCTTCGTGCGGGTAATATTTACCGGCGCATGGTCGTTCATTTTGTTTGCGTTCGTGGTCATGAAACTTTTCCCATTTCATCATAAACTAAGGTTTTAGTGGAACGTTAGTTCGGATAATTGTCGCTGGGTGGGGTGTTATTTCTGCAGGCGGAAAGGAGTTAATTGTCAGGTAGCAACTGGAAATATGAATCATTCTTTCGAGTTTCTTATTCCTCGTATTCGTAATGAGTGGCTTTTTAAGGAATGTAATTCACACCGCCAAGCCGGGAGATATATCGCTCCCGGCCGAGCAACGAAAACGAAACATGCGCCATGTCTGACAGTCCGGGGTGCGAGGAATATGAAGCATGGCAAAATCATGTGCCACATGCGAACGAGGAGCTATCAGAAAAGAAGTATCTTCTTTTCTTTGCATTGTTACTGCCATTCCGAACACCGAACACATGCGGTTATTTCCGTTCGTATTTCTTTTGTTTGTCATAAAAACCTCGTGCTCTCGGGTGTGGGAACTAACCAAATTTCCGGTTCTGAATGGCTAGAGCAGGGAAGAATATAAATATATGCACATGTCCACTGTTCATAGATGTCAACCCGCTTACGATATAGAGAACGAATGAACGAACGTATCGCAACAAAGACTCAGCGAATAAGAATGTCAGAAGTATTTTTAAATCGAATGAATCAAAGCGTTTAAGGAGGACAGTCGATAGCGGCTAGAATGGTGATGATAGTTTTATTAAAGATTCTTTGCTTGTGCGGAGAGTTTCGTAAGTACTATCCACAAATGTGGGTAGAATTGAAAACGAAATGAATTGCCATAGCGGCGCAGTGAAATGTGAAAGTGACGATGATTTCTACATCTGTGGCATAAACGGAGATGCCAATCGGTGCATCGCTTTTGATTTATCACCTAATTGGTACCAATTTGACAGGTAGTTTTTCAGTACGTATAGATTTCAATTGATGATTATTTGTGTTGATTAGTCACTTATTGACATTATTGTAGTAAATGAAATGAGAATATTTTAGCTCCTGTGAGTGTGATGTAAAAATGTAGGTTTCATGCGTTTTATTGACAGTAATCACGTCAAAATTTATGTATCAACAATTTCCATAACATCAAACGTCGTAATTTCGTTATAATTTGACATTTCGCTGTTTTCCAGGGGTCAGTTTTTATTTATTCCATTATCAATTAAGTGGGGAAAATTCAGAATTGAATTGTGGTGAAATTCAAACACCCACACAGCGTCAACACAATGAGGCATTTTATGTTTGTTTTGACACAGACGAAACGTGACAAGAACTAGCTGTATATTTTATATAAATATATATATGCACAATGCAAAAAAATAAAAAAATAAAATTTAATCAATATGAAACAAGTTTGTGAACGGCTACATATTTTGAATACTTAAAGGTTGATAAAATGTCAATAATGCCACTCACATCGAGGCCAAGACTAAGAACCTGTATAGTCTTCCAAACACAAAAGAGTAACCGCCGCCACCATTTTGGCAACATAGCAACAAATATATCTCAACTACTAACTCGCGTAATAAAGTAAGGTTAATGCTCCTCTAAAAGCCATCTTTAGCAAGTTAATTGTGTTGAAACGAATTCCAAAGATAACTTAAATAGGGCATTACTCTTTATAATCTGATTCATCGAAATCTTTGTAAAACGATTCATTCAGCCATTCATTGTGGCAAAAAAAGAGAATACCTACATACATACAGGTATGAATGTATTCATATATCTGACGTGTTCCAAACTCATTTGCAAATTCTTTTATTCCAGCAAAAGATGACAACAACGCCACCCCATACATATCCTTCTGGTGTGACTAATGTTCGTTTTTTTTTGTCTTAACTTTCTTTGTAGCTCTGCGAGCCCACTTAAACGCCATCCAGTAACTTTTGGCCCCAAAAGCAAGTCAACCATGTTACGAAACCCGGAAGTATTCGGCTATCAACTTCTTTAACCGAGATATCGCGAACATGAGTACATTATGTATTTAACTACCTATTAGGCAACAGTCCCAAACAGCACCATCATAATCATCCATTCCAGTCTCTCTTTTTTCACTTAGTGGGTAGAGTAGTAAACGAAATTACAAAAAAAAAAGAAGTCAAAATTTTAAAGTCTTTTCTTCTCTACCTCTGTTGGCGCAGGAAAGAAAGTAAGCAACGTCTCTCATTTCGCATGTAGTACCATCGATGTTTGTACCACTCATCCACTCCATTGCGGTCGGTGGAAACGTGTTTTTTTGCATTCCTCGCCAAGTTGTCTTCTCAATCGGTGTAGGTCTAACTCAACTAACCTAACCTAAAATACAACTCACGTTGGTATCATGTCACTTTACTACCAAAAGTGGTTTAAAAACCCACAAGAAGAGCTACCTCGTATTTTACTTTGCGAAAAATTAACGAAACCTGTTCAAAATGTTTCTCTTTCTTTTGTGTTTTTTTTTTTTTTCTGTGCGTTGCGTTGATGTCAAAACTTTCACTTGCACGTCAAAATAAAAGTAATAAACCGAACGAGGAGAGTTTAATTGAGCGTATTTTTGAAGTCTTTTCTGTTAAAATAACATTTTGTTGTAAAATCTTTCAATTTACTCAAGTGAGGTTAAGGTAAAGATGTCAGAAGGTCTAAATCTCTCTTTACGCAACCGGCACTCGTTGACACACTCAAAATGCAGTGATTTGATAATGATGATCGATTTCGATTTCTTCTCATGGGTTATGTAAAGAAATGAAAATACGGCACAAATTTGCATTTAAGGCTTAAATAATAAACTTTCTGTCAGTTTCATGGTTTGAGGCGCATATGTGTGTTTCGAATTAGCGCTTTAAATGCGTTCATTGATTTGGGAGGTTTTTGTTTATATTCTTTCAGGAAGTACATGATGTGTATTTCGTGACATACTACTTGCTCTTGACGGATGGCGTGTTGTCAAACTAATTTATTACCCACGTAAGATTAAACATTGCCTGTGACGTAAATGTAACTGGGTTTAGGGCCATACAATGGTTTTATTGCGACGTTGTGACAACGTGGCTTTTTGGATTTGTAATCATTTATGGTCACACGCAGTTCATTTTTAAGTTCAATCTTATCTAGGTTTTGAAAATCAAGTTCAATGTCGTATATTGTAATGCTTTAAGAATGGGCGAGTGTAAGTGTGCTCTTCGGAGAACGTAAAGATGTTATTTACTTTTCATAATCTAGGAGAGGAAAGCTTATTTATTTAAGACTTCAATATCTTCTTATCATGAAACATGTATCACTGGTGTATTAAAAATGTATGGATATTTTCCACATGGGGTTGTTCTTTCCTCTAGTACAATTTGTATGAGAGTAGCGTGTAAATACGTTCATCTATCATCGCAACTGACATCTCAGATTCGTTCTCAGCGATATATTCATAACAAATTTTGAAGAGTGAATTTCCCAATAAGGGGACTATTTTAAAACATTCAAGATTTTACAAAATTTCGTTCAATGCTATAAAACTTATTGAGTACGGTAACCGACGTGTCATTCAATCATTTGTTACAACAGTTTACAAAGGTAGCAATGGCATTCTTTCGAATGCACCATTCGAATAATTTAAATGACATGACAGCCGAAATATCAAAATGGCAAATCTATTATAGTCGACATTACTTTCCGATACTTATCATTTTATAAATAACCTTTTTGTTGATTGATTGGATAATTTATTTGCTTAATTGGTGCAAAACAAGATCAATTGTGAAAACAAGACTAAATGCGTGTTTGCTAAAAATCTACTTCCAATTTCAAAACAGATTCGAACTTTTGTTTAATAAGTGCCGTCTCCTCTCGTTTTGTTTTGCATTGTAGGTATTATGATGACTTGGCAATTATTTTTTACAGTCATTGAGTAACGTGATTGAGTTTCTTCGCGTCTAATATTTTCCATTGCTTTAGCCTATAAAATGGACACAAGTCAACAAATCTAGTATACGTAAAAGTGTGATAAGCGTCATTTTTTTATGGCGATAAAATTGATTAGATGTTTCTACTTTACGATCAACATAAGTGATTGCGCATGGGATTATAAATAAATGCTGAATAATTTTGCAGATAAACAATGAGCTGTTAACTATAGCTAATGTTGATTTTCTCTCTCGGGTTCGAAAGTGTTGACACTTGTGACACTTGAATTTTATTCGTTTCCTATTGACATTTCATGATGATATTGGCCGCATTCAAGAATCTAGTTATCTTAAGTCGACTAGATTGGTCTGGATAAGATGTAACCTGAACGCAAAAACTAGATTGGTCGGGAACGTCACTTTTTCTACGTCAGCCACATACCCGAACTGTCAACTTAGTACTCAGTCACGAATTTCTTGACTAGATTCGTCGGCTACCCCTCCATAAACGTCAAATGTCACAGGTGCCCACGTGACCGATTTAAACCAATCACAACCGAGATAGATCTAGTCAGACAGCTGTCAGACTTACTAAACTAGATACTTGAACGCCCTCATTATTGGCATGAGAACGAAAATATGGCAATTAAATCGGGTTCGAAAATCTTGACCTAATTTGCACATGCCTTAAAGTAAAGTTATATACAACATATAAATTAAGTTTCCTATCAAAACGAGTGGAATACTACCGTGGAAGATTTCAACTGATTCGCATATAATATTGCCACAATAAAAAATTGTGTGCGTGATAAAGTCGTAAAACTTTTAACGAGTGTGTCAACAAGCGCCCGCCTATCTTATAGTGTTTTTTTTTGTGAATATCATCGACATCAATATCAGTCGGCCAAATAGAGATTTTTTGATCTTAACTGGAGAAAGCTGGAAGTAGTCGGTATTCGTTCCAACTAACCAAACAAATTGAAATGACAGATGTCATAATAAAATGCAAGCGATCAAATACCTAAGCTTTTATTTGGCAAATTTAGTGAAATTCCTTTTGCAGGGAACGTAAAATTTTACTAGTCGATCAATCTATTGTCATTCCTCTGCCTACACACATGACAGCTGTCAATCTAATTACCTACACACTCATAAGGCACTAATTGTTAACTGTCAGCTTCTGTTAAACTTCATGTTCAAATATTTGTCCACGCGAAAAGTATCCCAAAAATTTGTTTGTATGCCATTGTAGTTGTAGGCTTATATCTGTCGGCTATACCACACATACTTTTATTATGTCACCTAGGTATAAACGATAATTCTTGGAGTTATTTTGATGTCGAATTTATTTTTAACATTAGTCTTTGCGAACACTTAATCGTTTTTATACATTTATGATGTGAAATTCTGATAAAGAAGTACAAAATTGTTATCCACATAAAAACGAAATTTTTTTGAAGAACTTTTTTCCACTTTTATAATTCTCAGGAAATATAGCTAAATAATTTTCACTTACTCTTCGTTCTTCGAAGATAAAAGAACGTAACAATGACAAGTGACGCGAGGGACACTGTTAGCATTGTTAGGGTTGTTGTATCCATTAAATCCATTGTTGCTGTTTTAATATGAATTCCAATTGAATAATCCTTGTACACTTTTGATATAATTGAGCGTCAACAAAATCACAAAAAATGAACAAATTTTATTGTCTTTAGAAGAAAAACAAAATAAAACGAACTTCACACCGAGGTGATCCAATGGAAACTGTTAATGTTAACTGATCAAATGCGGATGCTGTGTCTTATCCTTGCCAGCTACCTATGCAATAGCACATGAGGGTGCTATTAAACTCCAGGTACAGCAGCTAAAATATCCTTTTAACATGTAGGCGAACCTTCATGCAGAATGTGCGTGCAAGAGATGACTATCTTGTCCTGATTTTTTTTTTTTTTTTGGACACAGGATGTGAAGCAGATGTTTGTGTTTCTGCCGATGTTTAGCTCTCCTTCTTTTCTTTATTGCTTTGGGTAATATGCCAGAGTGAGTGTATTTTATTATATGCCTATGCCTTTGTTATCCTTTTTAAGTATCAACCGATCGTGTCACTTTAGTTTATTATTCTTTCTGTTCTTAAACCGCCAATTTTCCGTAATTCACTTTATATTGTTAAGAGTCTCATTAAGAAGTCCTTGCTGTGCTTTGAGAGGGTGTAATTATTTGTGATCATCATTTGATTCGAGTTAAATGATATCTCCATTATATTTGGAAAAAAAAATCTCTAGCTCGACAAGATCACTTTCAATCTTATTTTTGTTTGTAAAAATTCACACTTTACAGTCTGCAAATCTGTGGCAAATTCTATACATCTGATGTTGTCAATATCCAAATACCTATCACAAGATTATTTCTGCACTACCGTTCACTGACATTCTTCTCGAAAGGATATCCGTTTTTCACTTTGTATTTGTATAAAAAAAAATGTCATATACACCACGTCAGAGGTAGTCACGCGAACGAACTTTTTTATTTTCAAAAAAATCAATACAGCAGACTTAACGAATGCTTTATCGTCTAAGTCACGAGATGTCGCAGAAGGGTAGGTTTGTCGGTTCAATGTTCAAATGCTCAAGTTCACCTTAAATCCTTTGATTTTACGAAAATGTAAGAGTTTGGATTATTTAAATTTTTTCTGTATGTTTTATACATGACAGAATAAAACAGCTGATATTCATTAATAAAAACCGTGTTATTGGTACGTTTATACTGTTACCGAAGTCGATAGCGATACGCGAAAAGTTTCCAACGAACTGAATTCGAAATAGAGGCGGCATCGAACGTATATCGTCGCAAGTTGAGGAGTTCGCGCAAAAACCAACAAAAAATAAAAATGGTCAGTTCGTTTTTTCTTTCGTTTTATTAAATTTTGTATTCGCTTTAGTCTGTACTCTTTTTATTATGTTGAAGATTATTTTTTTGTTTGTTAATCGTTTTACTCTTCGAATATACCAGTTTCTCTTTGACTCTCAACGATTCTCACGAATATCACTTGGTTCTCCATAGCATTACCATAGTGGTTTTGGTAATGTTTTTACAGAAACGGTTTGTTGTCTGGCATGTGACATCTGACAGTGGTCCCCCCTTAGGAGACGAGTCTGATTAAGGTGAATTTCTACATAAACTCAACACACTCCTATCGTACTGTGCTGAATAATTAAGATTTCGAGATTCCCCCTGACGTATGAATTTACTAGAAAAATGCCGCCAACTGGTAAGACGCTAAGACAAGACCATGTGCGTTTTAGAGCTTTTGCCTGCCAGACAAGAGAGAGCTAGCTAGATGTGAAATGTGATTTAAGCGCAGGAGAGGAACTGGGGAAATTAAAATGCAATTTCGAAAAGCTTGCTTTCAATTACATTTGTAGTAGTTTTTCGAATGAAAATTTAAACGTGAATTTCCGTTAATATTTATTTATTACGGTAATTTCCATGTTTCTTAGAAAGGTAGCTCGTATTGCTCTCGGTTTCTAGCGGAGGCAGGCAAATGTGTTGGCCTATAATCCGTTTGAACAGGCTGTATAGCCGAAAAAGAATGGGGATGTTCAAGCATCTAGTTTAGTAAGTCTGACAGCTGGCCGACTTGATGTATCTCAGATATGATTGGCTTTGATCCGTCATTTATGTTTTACTGTTTTAGTTGACGTTTATGGAGGGGTAGCCGACGAATTAAGTCAACAATTTGTTGACTAAGTACTAAGTTGACAGTTCGCATATGTAGCTGACGTAGGAAAAGTGACATTCCGACCAATCTAGTTTTTCCGTTCAGGTTACATCTAGTCCAGACCCATTTGGCCGACTTAAGACAACTAGATTTTTAATGTCAAAAGCTAAAATGACAAATGGTAAGAAACGTATTAACTATCAAATGTAAAATGAGTTGTTCCTTCTTTAGCATGATTATTATATATGCAGTGCTGGAAACTGTCTGTTCTTTTAGTCTAAGATGGCGAAAGTTATAAACAGTCAAACGTCAACCGATTCGCAGGAAATACAGATATTTTTGGCTTTCTACTAGCAGTGATGGCTTTCAGCGCATGATTTCAGTATTTAAATTATGAAGAGTGAATAGTGTCAGGTACTTGAAATTTTACAAACACAGCCAATGAACATGAACAGCAAAAACAACGCCAAACCATCAATCACTTATTTTGTTTGCATTGTTTGCGTAAAAAATGTGTTTGTTTGTAAAATGAAAAACCAAAAAGCCTTTCCACTGTCCCAACTCGAATGCGTAACGAGACTAATTATTGTACTAGATTACTAGTAGATGTAGCACATTTATGAGGTGATTTTTTTTGTTTTGTTTTCTCCCAATTCTCCATAGTAGGTCATTGACTGCGATGAAAACATAAATCCCTATAAGGACCTATTTCTGGAGGACCAGAACTTACTAACCACTTTTTCAGCACATTAGTAACTGCTCCTTTCAGTAAGGTAATCATTTTTGGGGGCAATTTGCTCAAAGAAAAAATATAGAAGTTTCGCTATCAGTGTAAAATATATTTTCGCAAAAGTTTTGCATTAGCAGTGACATCTAATGTCCGCAATTCTGTAACACAGAATTCCCAACAGTCGAATTATATTTTAATTTAGAAAATAAACGAAAATGAAAAGAATTATGTAAAGTGGAAAATCTATTGACAGATGGAATTACCTAATGTCAAGAGGATTAGAATAATCCCATTTTACTACCTCTATACGCACAGTGGTATCTGTAACACAGGTATCCGTTACGATTTTCTTATTTTTCGCGTTAAATGACATTGCCAAGCAATAAAAAGGAGAAACAACAGAGTGTGGTTTAAGTATGCGACTGTAAATTTTATGACCAAAAGAGTGACAGCATTTGTTTGAGATCTTTGTATTATATTGCCTTATACATGCTATTATTCAAGAGCTGTTGTTGTTGTCGTTTGCCGATCTTAAGAAAATGAAGGTTTTGAGAATTTTCGATAACAGTTTTAATGTACTTGCAAGTAAACTGCCCATAGGTACAGATTTAATAAATGGAAAACCACAAATATCACATTTAGACTTTATCAACTGAATCACTTCTTGCCGATATCTGTCAAAATCCTAGTCAGTTATCAGAAAGCTTTTCAACTCATTTTCGACATAAAACAGTAAAAAAAAAAACATGTCAGAAAACATGAACGTTAAGGGTTAGAGAGTACGATAATTGTAGAAATCATTATAACTGTAACATGAAGTTTAGGCCTAACGTCAACGATGTTGTTCTATAATGTGTGCGAAAGCTCTCAAATTTGTTATACCTCCAATATACTTGACGCATAAAACCAGATAAAATACTGAGACCCCAAATTCGCAATCCTCTTGCCGCTGGCCCCCTCAATATTTTTTTTTAATTCTCCATTTTGTTTTCCTATCGGTGTATTGTCACTTTAGAATCCGTGTGACATGCAAAACATACAAAAAATATAAAATCAATGCTGCCAACCGTGGGGAATGTGGTAGAGTTCGGAAATACAACATTTTTACATTACTGAATGTCATTGATTAGTTATTATATATTTTTAGAAGGCGATTAATATAATTTGTTTGGTTCATAAAACTATCTAAATGAGATGTTTTATATATACAAGAAACATTAGCACAAACATTTTTGTGTATTTTTCGCTTTTGAATATCATTAACTTCGATTTCATGTGTACATTTTTCATAAATATTGTAAGTAAATGTACAGGTATTCCTTAAAAAAAATATATAACGAAAAATTTCAAATTTAACGGATAAAATTCTATGAAAGCTGACAGCAGCTTTGCCGACAGCGGAAGTGGCTTTTTGTAAGTGAGCTGGTGAGCCGGCATTTTTAAAGTTACGTGACATTTGTCATTTGTCAATACGAATTTCTATGTAACAATACCAGCGCACCAAATCGTGTCCCTCCGTAAAAATATGCGAAAATCGTAAACGTTTTAATTTTAGGAAAATCTTAAAAGAACCAAAACAGCAAATCAAGTTTTTTACACTACCGCGCCGAATGTCAGTTATAATCAACTGTGTGTCAATAATTTTAGCTTCGTTAAGAAGGTAAGTGAAAATTCGAAATGTGCCAAATCGCTCTGAAGTTTGCTGCAATTAATTGAAAATTTAGGTAGGTATATCAAACATTTTCCAGTCATGTCAAGTTCAATTTCTAAAGCGATAAACACAAAAGGGATTTCTGTATTTATATCCGGAGCCTGATTGTTACTACGCAAACAAATTGACTTCCTAACCGGATTGACGAACAAAAATATGACCCACCAATAGCCAACTAATTTCTTTGTTTCGAAGTGTTTTCGATTTATTAAACCCAAAACTGAAGAACGCATTATCCAAATCATTTTCGTTTTAATCCTTCCCATTATCATAACCGTCCCTCACCCAACCGAACTCGAAACCGAACCCGAACCCGTCTAATATACGTATCTATTAACCAAAATATTATTATCATTCACAACACAACACCGGCACGGGCACCGCATGGTACGAATTTTTTGACAGGTAAATCAATTTCGCAGCCTCACACACTCACCACCATGTCATTGAATCACGTTCACGTTGTTTGCCGGTTGGACCTGTTTCTGTTTCACAATAATTGCTCCCGCAAGAGATGCATGCGATACCGAAGAGTGTATTTTATAAAATGCAACTTTTAAGCATTCCCCTCAAAATAAGCTTATAGGCAATTTCTCGAATCTCGAATGCACGTGGACTTGACAAAGAGAAACTAAGAGAAACGAGAGCGAGAGCGCGTGTATTTATTTCCCCTTAGTTCCCCGATTAGACGTTAGATATAGATTAGATTTAGAAACGAATTAGAGAGAAACACGACGGATGAAAATAAAAAGTGAAATTGATTAATTCCCTGTCGCAAGGGTATGGGCAAAAGGATCAAGAGGCATGGGAAAGACCGAAGAGGCGAATGCCCTTTATGTGGTGGTGGTGGCATCTGGCATCTCGAGTACGATTGGCTCAACAAATTAGAACTTTGAAGTGCGCTTGTTGAAGTTATGCATATATAAATAGATAAATATTGATTGAAATACAACCAACAACTTATGAGTGTTGTTTTGCTATAAATAGATCTAGTACGTAAACGACGTACTCTTTCTGCAATCACCTTGTCAGCCAGCTAACGACATGTAGTGCGCTTCACTGCGAAGTCCAGATAATATGACCGCAACTTGGACTACTTTCAGCGTAATGTACGTTCTTTCAAATTAGGGTCGCGAATTGAATCACGGCACGTCGGAGCAAAAGACTGTAGGTTAAATGCATTACTGTTGCATCACAAGCTCGTCGAAGCCCAGGCAATATTGATTTTCCATCCGTTCTCAGAATATGTAATTGGCATATGTGCGTCATCTTTGCAAAAATATAGCCAATAATGTGGTTGTCATCTATCATCCCTCAGCTGATATGTAACTGTAAATATGTGTACAACACCGATACAAACACAGATTGTACATCAAGCTATCGACCTACGTACACACGTTATTACAGCTAACTAGCCGTCCGATGTACACAGACCGGTTCATTTATGAGTATGTTGCCTAAAGTCTGGCTTATGCAAGGATTTGCAAGTATTGCACAATATGAGCTAAGTTTTAGATTAGGTTATATCTGTGTATGAAAATAAGTTGCTGAGGCAGTGGAAGATTAGCCATAGATGGAAGAAATCTAATTAAAATATTATAGGAAATTGTCAAATGGAGATCGCAAGGTGAGTGAACTTATATTTTTAAAGAAGACATTTTAGGACATATTCGAGTTGCTATTGGAATACCCACACTAAACTATAGTAAGTCTATTCAACATTTTAGTCAGCAAAGTACATTTTTCCATAGTTTAATTTTGAAATTTTGACAGATCAGAAAAAAATCGGCATACCCTTCACAACTTTATCGTATTGTACGAAAGTACTGTCAAATGACAAACATTTTAACGCAGAGATGTTCTCGAATAATTTCTCTTATAATAAAACCTTTTTTAGAAAATAAATAGGTATTTGAGCGGGGAATACCAAACCGATTCTGAAGGAGAAATTTATTTAACAAATCTTGTTGTCACAATTATTTAAAATATTTCGAGGTTTTGTATCCAAACCAGTAAGTATGAAGAGTCATACATCATTCACAATTCAGACACGTTCCACAGCTCAGCGAATCAGACAAATCGCTCGAACTTAACTATAATAAGTAAGCCAGGAGTCGAATTGCATTATTCGTGAACGAGCAATACGTGACGGAATTTGTTTAGTAAAATCGACTTTATTCCATGGACGTGTATCACTTTCAGTCGTTCACGAATGCAGCGATTCGGACCCAAAATAGAGTCGCACAAAATAAGTAGCCAAATATGTTCTAAATAATGTCAGGTATGCTTACTAAATCGGTTTTGCGAAATTTGTTTGCCTAAAAATTACACGAACTTAGGCCCTAGTTATAGCAATACGTAAAACCAAACCGTAAAAATGTTCTTTTGCTTTTTTTGACCACTTTAACTTGATAGTTGAACTCAATCTTGGTCTTAAAATGTTGTTTTTGAATTATTAAGTTAGCTTATCAAACAAAATATGCAAATGATCTTTACATTTTCTTCAAAAATAATTATTTATTCAATTTTCCGTACGAACAACTTTTTCTGATCAACTTCTCAGTCAATTCCACAAAAGAAAACCGAATCATTCCACTGAAGTACTTCATTTCTTTACTGTTCCAACTGTCAGGAAATTTTTTTCTGATGAAATCCAATCAGTGGGGGTTGGTTTCTTGTAATTGTTTTCGTAGGGAAACATTTTTCTGTCAGATTTTTCGCTATGACCACCCAAACGAAAAAAAAAACTCATTTTCAAACTGTTCCAACTTCGGTTGCATTTTACGTACGGCTATAACTGGGGCCTTAGAAACAATTTATTAAAAAGGCCTTTCCCATTTCACTCGTTCTAGGCTTATACCTACACATTTTTTTTTCTCCCTCGATATTGTAATGACTACTACTTTGAAAGGTTTGCTGGGAGAATACAAAAACCAACTCCAACGTTGCTTATCCGTTATTCATTAGCAATTATCTTACAATTATCTGATTTATTTAAATTTGACAAATCTGAAACAAATTGGTATTGACACGACGGTGTAACCATCACCTTAACTTGCCTATCAAGTCGTTTTATTACTAAATGCATAATTTACTGCTTTAAGTTTAACTCTCATGGTCATGGTGCGTACCCACTTGTCCGGCTGCTCCTATCAGTTGTTGTGCGGGGTGTTCCCATCCCATAAACAAACAACGGAAAGTGGAACATTGTGTACATAAATGTAATGTCATTCGTTGTGCAACCAGCACTTGAAATCAATCATTCGAAGTGAAAAAAATATGAAGAAAATTACTTTTAAATTACAAAGCGCATTTTGAATACGTGAGGCGCCATCAATACAAAGAAGATTCGAGATGCACTTGAATGCAATTACCTACACTTTAAAAAGCATCTTAAACTAGGTATGCAGATTCACATTTGGAAATAAACTACGCATCAGCCGGTCAGCGAAAATATGGGTCAACCACATGTGGAACACGATAATGAAGGTCTACACACTCTCCTGTTTGTGTTTTCAAAAGTTCACTTATTTTCGTGTCAAGTACTCAGCCACAAACGAAACAAGATTACTTAAATCTTGTGATGTAGGTTTCGGAAGAATATCTCCTGTTCAAAATGTCCTATCTATTGACAAACTCCTATTCCGTTTCAAGATCAAGACACTCGTTCAAGTTCAGAACGTCCAACGAACCATTTAGACAGATACGTATAAATATGTTAAAAACAAGTTTGTTTGTATACAAAAAAAAGTCAACTGTTTTCTTATTTTTGTTTACACACCCATCCTGCCAAAGAATTTCACAAATGCGATCTAAATTAAAAATCCGCTCCAAAAGAGCACCGCACGAGAAGAGAAAAGAACAAACAACAAAAAGCTCTATAGGGTTCGCCAAGCCAGCGCACAGCTCACGATATTGTAGGTCATTGTGCCAGATATTAATTGTAGTGAACCTGATGCAATCCATGTGCAAAATTGCGATCCTTAAGGATGTGAAAAAGTGATTTCAAACTAAGGGAACAGGTGGTAAGAGAAAGAGAGCGGCCGACCACCATCGTCAACGATGATTTACACACGAGCAGAGATGACCATGTTTCGAAAGCGTGGACCCATGCAAAGGTGCGGGTAACGCGCGAACAGGTATAGTTTCGGACTTTGGCATGACCTGTCTGGGATTGGAATGGAACTGGTGATATTGGGCTATTGCGTCGCAGTTTCGTTTTGATCAGAATGTATACGAAAGTTCATAGACATTGCTATTAGTATAAAATATGCGCAGAAGAGAATACGCCGTTCATAATCCAATCAAGTTCAATGTTCTTGCATGTGTGTTTATTGCGATGACAGTTTTTTTTTGTGTTTTTGTTATTATTTCCAAGCGATTTAGTGGGGGCATTCATTATTTAGGGGATTTTATCTCCACGTGTATTTGGAATTGAAGGAAAACAATGATGAAACGATTGATAAATTGAAATTAAATCGATTGTCGCTCTGACAGATCAGTGACGGCTTAAAATATGACAGTTGATGGTTGGAACTAATAGGCGTTTTTCTTTTTTAGTTCAGAGCTGAGCACTGAACTGAGCTCGAGCGTGCTCAGATCGTTCTTATGATTTTCTGTTTTTCCTGTTTTTCTTTTCTCTCAAATAGGACTGGAAGTGTGAATGTATATGTGTAGTCAGCATTTTACTCAGCCTGCTCAGTCAATTAATTCTGAGCTCATAGAGCGCGCTCTGATCATGCTCTGAACGAAAAAAGAAACACAAATTCGAGCTCTGATGTATCTGAGCTAAAAAAGAAACACAAACTTTTTGTATAACAGTTCAGGTTATACTCTGAACTAAAAAAGAAAAACGCCTAATGTCGTAAGCGTACTTCTTTTTTACTACAAATAAGGACAACAACGAATTAGGTATATCAAAGAAAGAATAAGAATAAGCATAATTATAACACATATGGTGGAAGTTGGTGGACGGCAGTTAAGTGTGACAAACGAATTCAAAAACAAATGTCAGAAGTAAACTTTCACAAAGAGGTTGCATCTGATGCCGAAATATAAAATTCGCGAAGTGAGTGGACCACGTGTTTCTTGTCAAATCTATGTCGTTTTCCATTGGGCAAAAAGAAGCGTCCGGGAGAGTCCGGAATCGAAAAAATCACTTCTGAAACCTTTCCATTGGCACATAATACTCTTCTGGTGATTCTGAGAAGATGAGTGTCGCTTCTCGATTTGAACTCAGAATCCACAAGTGTAATTTATGTATTTCATACAAGTTAGATGACAGCAGCCGTAGATTATTTTTTGGTATTTCACCAATAATTTTGTGGATTCAATCAGAAGCAGTTTTCTTGTTCCATTGGATTGCAGAATGAGTGGATCCCCGAGTGAAATCAATGGAAAACGGCATTACTCTCCATTTGGAGGACTTTCTAGGTTAGAGTAAAATAAATATAAACTGGTAAAATTTAATTGTAGTCAAAACATGCCTGAGTCCTGACTGTTTAAAGTTGGTATTCATACTATTTTAACTGGCGGCCATTTTGTCAGGTGTCGAGTGATTTATTTTAAGTTTGGTTTGGCATTTCAGCACGAATAAACTGACGTCTGAACAACGCTTCTAAATTGTGCAAATTTATTTTGAAAATCATGGTTCTGTTTGGAATACGTATCGCGCACTACGTCCATTCTACGGTGTTTAGCGATAAAGCTCACTTTTGGTTGAATGGATACGTCAAAAAACAAAACTGCCGTATTTGGAGTGATGATAATCTTCAAGTGTATGTTAAGACACCGTTGCATTCATAAAAACTGACTTTTTTGTGTGCTGTATGTTTTGCTGGAACAATTGGTCCGTACTTTTTCAAAAACGATGCTGGCCAGAACGTTACTGTCAATGGTGACCGCAATAGAGTCATGATTGCTGACTTTTTCGTTCATCAATTTAACAACCATGACGTGCAGGAGCTGTGGTTTGAACAAGACGGCGCATCATGTCACACAGTTCGTGCCACAATTGATTTATTGAAGGAGACGTTTGTTAACCGCATATATTCACGTTGCGGACCCGTGAATTGGCCTCCAAGATCGTGCGATTTAACGCTGCTTGACTGTTTTCTGTGGGGATATGTGAAGTCGCTAGTCAGCGCTGATAAGCCCGAAATGATTGACCACTTGGAGGACAACATTCGCCGCGTTATTGCCGATATACGACCACAAATGTTGGAAAAAGTCATGGAAAATTGGACCTCCAGATTAGACTACGTCCGCGCCAGCCGTGGCGGTCATATGCCAGAAATCATATACTTAAATTATAATGATTATTATCTTTCGAATAAAGTAAACTTCATGTCAATTTCATTGTTTTATTCCATTTCAAAGTTCTTTAGCTCTAAAAAAACACAGTTTAGTTCTAAAAATGTTCCTTAAAAAAGTCCTTGTTTACGTAAAGTAATTTGGAAACATTGTCGCTTGAACTACCTGTTTTTCTTGTCAAACGCTCGGAATATATCGACCACCATTTAAAAGTTATACCCTGCAAATTGAAAAACAAACCCCTATTTCAATTGACACAATAAATATTTCTGCCAAAATCTCTTATTTCACTTATCGAGTCGGCTTTTTCTTTCTACGGATTTCTATGAATGGTTTCTTTTCAACCTTGAAACCGATAATGCTGTCATTTTCATTAATGAAATGGCATCGTAATTTTTATTCACGAAGGAGTGCATCTAATTTCAATCGGACAGATCAAAAGAAAGGCACTCGCCCATGGTTTCTCGCCATTGAAAATTATTCGCCACACGAGCAAGTTTTCAAAAAAAAAAAACACACGTTCACCACTTCACCACTCCTCTCATCTTAACCCAGCTAGCTGTACGAAAACCTATGCCAAACGACACACAAAGTGCCAAAAGATCGTGCGCCATTTCAAAGCATTAAAATTGCAATATGTTTGTTTGATTTTTACGAATTTCGATAAGAGCGGAAGCGCCACTGTGAAGGTAATTGAAAAAGATGCAAATGCATTATCCTTTGTTGCATTTCAAAGTTTACACACATTGTTGAGGGAGGTCTTCCATTTAAAGGCCGTTTGCGCTCTCAGGTTATTGTGCTGTCACTCTTTACATCTGGACGTGCTATTTTTTGTTTGTCTTATTTTGGATTTCCTATACAAGTTTCTTTGTTCAGTATGATTTGCTTTTTTTTAAATACGAAATTACAAAAATAAATATTTATCTACGTGAGAGCACAAAATAACACCAATACGGACTCTGTCAAGGAAAAGCTTCTTTTTTTTTCCGTACTACAGTCGTAAATATTTTCGTGTAGGTATATGCAAAGTGGTTTTGAATTGGTATTTGTTCTTGCAGTACACACATTGCACAACGGAAGTGCATTAAATTGCTTACACTCTCCACAGAAATGAAATAACATTTACTATTGGATAAGGCGTTGATTTTGATTGCGAGAATGATCTTGAAAATCGGTTAATTGCAGCTCTGCCCGATTGGGGGTAGCCATTGCTTTTCTTTGGGTTGCTTTCTGTTGTTGGCGATCCACCAAGGTGGTTGCGGTAATAAAGAGATGACAAAGGGGTACATGTGGTGCATTGTGTTGTGATGGTTGGAATGGTGATGCAATTATAGCGTGGAGAAAAGAGACACACAACACAGCTTCTTGATACGTCTCTTGCCAACATCGTCTGTGCAAACTGTGTATATGCAAATGCAAGGATTTGTTTTAAGTACATTCATGGTTGCCACTTGCAAAAAAAATTAGCTACCAAAAATGTAAAAAAAAAGTTACCAAACCAAGCTAAAAGTTACCAAAAATCTGGAAAAATGATAAAACAAGAAAAAATCGTACATATCGTCTTGAGCCAGTATGAATTTTTGGTATCATTTGATTTTTCTCTGATTTTCGAACTTAATATAAAAAAATGTCATGGTAGTCGAAAAATGCACCTATGTTTAAGCCTAGTATGCACTTTATGCAGAACACGTTAAGCCTCTCAAGTGGAATCCAATTTTTAATACAAATTTTTCTCCGCGAAATGTCAAATTTAGCTTTCCACGTGAAAATATGAGTAGGTAGTAAGAAAAAGATTCTCGATGAGGGTAACCTACGTTCAGACTGAGTCACTCCATTTATTCTATTACATTTTTGCTGCCAGGGCTAAAGTGTAGTACGGAGTTCTGGAGATCGGTGGCCTCCTAATGGACAGCGAAATGTCTGCGAAAAGGCAGCGGAAAATAATTTGTGTAGGGCCGAAATTATATACGGCCTAAGTGTGTCTTTCTAGACACGACAGCCACCTTACCTAACCTAACCTACACGCTATTGAATTTATTTAAAGTTTTGCGATTTTAAAGATCCTTAGGAATTTATAATTCTATTGTGAACGTGATTTTTCGTATAACTAAAGCTTTCTAAGCAGTCATGTCTGTTTCGATTATTGGGCATTTCAGATTTTGATTTGAGACTTCAGATTTCTGCTGCCAAGTCGAACTTTAAATCCGAATTCGGTTTCTTTTGTGAGTTGGCCGCAAAAAAACATATTTCTCACTTGCACTACCCATTTCGAAGTAATTTAATATAAAAACTCGTTTACATTTGGGTTTTTTTTTTTTTGTTAACAAAATGGAAACTAAAAAAAGTCCCTCAATTAGGAGTTTGTGTTGTTTTTTTTTTTAGTTTAAAATTACCTACCAAAAAATGTGCAGTTTTAATTTTCATATTTGAGTTCGGATATTTTCGGCTTCAAAATTTCTCAATTTGACTCCACCCTCTTACGAAAGCTGGCAACACTGCAGCACAAATTCCAAAATTTTCGCAAGTAATAATTAATGTCCCGGACAATAAACGTGTGCGAAAAGAGAGTGGAGAGTTATACCAAGCAATCTACTACAACTACCCACTTTTCCGCCATCATTTCGCAGCACTGCGTACTGCAAAACGAAAAGGAGAGCCAAATTTTTCGTTCATGATTTCGTTGTGTTACTTTTGTATGGGATATTTCGTTTCAGAAGAACTCCATCCTACGCTTTAAGGTATGAAATGCCATGAGTAGGATTTGATATTATTTGGACTTAAAATAAAAGCAATTAACGACTTTTTCAAGTTGTTATTCTGTTACATTAATATTCCATTAACAGATTCTAAAGAAAATAATCCGCCGGCCCTTAGAGGCGGATAACAAATGGTCTGTCAGCGCCACTGGATTGTACTTTCCCAATTAGTGGAGCTTTGAGGTACTCCAGTACAATAGTTTCAATTATATACCACCTACATGTAAAGAGCGATGCAACTCAACATCTAATTAATTGGTCCTTTTTTCCACTCAAAACAAAACAAAAAACACTTATCAAGAATTCGTATTGTCCCTTGGACTTGTTTACATTTCAATAAGATTTAATTTCAATTGGAGTTCATAATGATTTGTTTTTTACATCTCTTCGCAAGAATAAGTAGACTATGATTCTAAGAAATCCAATCCATTGGTCCTTCGAGCCGAATAACAGATTTTTTGTGGGCAGCGCTCTATTTTACTCTCGGTCCCTTGTTTTCCTTTGTGCGCAAAGCAAAACAAAAACACTTATCTACATTTACTCAGATTTGCTAATAAATCTGCTATTTTATTTGAGATATAAGATTAAGATAGCTTGCCCTTAGGTTGGATTTTACTTTAATTAGAATATAAGAGAACTGTCCACTTCAATTTGTTGTTTTGCTCCAAGATCTACAATCTACATCTAGGGACAGAACATTCCATTAATCCGCAAGTCCTTCGAGCCGGATTACAAATCATCAGTGGGCGCCACTTCACTTTGCTCCTCATTAGTGAACCTTCTTGTTGTCTACTTTTGTATAAGTACCTATACAATATATCATATAAGACGCCATGAAATCGTGAAACTGCAATTTTCACCCATTATTACCAACAGTGGCAAAAACAACTCATTATTCTATCGCAATAAAAAAACAGTATATAAAGCCTTTCATATACATTAAATGCATGCATTAGGGCTAATAAGCTTCATCTGTGAGAGCATATGTAAATAAAGTTGCCACAAAGCATTAACGGCTTCAATAGGCAACAGGAAAAAAAAAAAATTAAAAAAATTAAATCTTGATATATACCTAGTGAGTATTTGTTATCTTTTTTATTTTGTTTACCACACATAGTAATGCGTCATTTCATTGGGAACCTAAGACGCTGACGACCGCTAAACGCAACAATCTTGTGTGCATGTACGAGTATATGTATATAACGCGCATATCACATTACAGTTTTTTGACTTTGATATTTTTATTGTTTATTTTAGTCAATCATTATGACGGTAATATTATACGTATATATGCCAGCAACGACTTTAGTCTCTAGTACTTTATTTTCGGTTGTCAAAACTGATTGCAGATTTGACAGACGTCACAAGCGAACCTCGAAAGGAACACACTCAACCGAAGCACACAGCGAAAGAGGAAGAGCTTTTATTAGTAGTTTCGCGAAAATTCTGCAAGTATATGACAACAACAGTTCCCCCCACCATCATTGCATTGGTCCGGGGGTGGAAATCTTATATTTGCCGAGCTCCTAAACAATCAGCCAATAACTAAATTGAGGACCTACCAATGAACCGAAGCAAATCAGCTTTTTATGGAAAGTTCAAGCTGATGAAAAAAAAAAAAAATCACAAGAGAGAATTTCCCTTGGGGAAATTTACGTGCGTGCAAGTCTCACGTGTCTGTGTTGATATATTGCCTGCATTTGGTCCTTTTGTTAGCCATCCTTGCGCTTCCTACCCTTCACGGAATACTATTGTAACTTTTGCGAAGGAGTTCTTTTCCATGCTTTCCATTCTATTTCCGTATCATATGGTTTTGTATTGTTTATGAGAAACATATGTATATCTGTCAAGTGCATCTAGTTGGTATCCGCACCCCGTCCATATCCTTATTTTGTATCACGTTAATTACATTCGAAAGCAAACTTTATACTGCAGCGTTCTGTATAATTCTAGGAACCTCTTTTTTGTACCTCCTACCTGGGACTTCTGATGAAGAGCATTCAATTTCAAAAATCTTTTTCTAGATTATGTATGGAGATGTTGGATCTTTCCGGTGAATATGGTTGCAAGGACAAAGATAGCAGCTTCCAATCGAAATGTAATAATGCTTCTGGGAAATGAAATCAGCAGTAAGGGCATAGTGAGGCTTAAAATATCTGCTCAAAAAGCGGACACAGAGTTTGACCCGAATATTGTCGTAATTCGAGAATTTCACAAGCACATGAAATATGTAGATACACAGAGCAACAAAGTTCCAAATAACGAATACCTAGCTTAGCCAGGCGGATATATTTCTAGGTTAGGTTTGGATCAGAAAAAAGGATCAAATTTAATTTTTTGGTTCAACTAAAACTCACTAACGATGTGATTGGAGCTCAAGCGGTTTTATATAAGCGAATGTAAAAAAACCTAATTTCGACCAGGTAGTTAGGAGCTGATTAAAGCATCAGCATTATGAGCATAAGAAATGGCAGGCTTGGGAAGGGACGCTGCGTACGTGTTTTGCACTCTGAACCGGAATATTGCAAAAACCTATTTTCAAAGTTGTGCCTTCGAAACAGTTCGAGATTTGGGCCGAAATAATGGAACGAAATAGTTCAAAGGTAACTGATATCAGACTTAAATTATAAAAAAATGACAGGCTTGGGAAGGGACTCTGCGTACGTGTTTTGCACTCTGAACCGGAATATTGCAAAAAAAATATTTTCAAAGTTGTGCCTTCGAAACAGTTGGAAATTTGGGCCGAAATAATGGAACGAAATAGTTCAAAAGTAACTGATATCAGACTTAAATTATAAGAAATGGCAGGCTTGGGAAGGGACGCTGCGTACGTGGTTTGCACTCTGAACCGGAATATTACAAAACCTATTTTCAAAGTTGTGCCTTCGAAACAGTTCAAAATTTGGGCCGAAATAATGGAACGAAATAGTTCAAAAGTAACTGATATTAGACTTAAATTATAAGAAATGGCAGGCTTGGGAAGAGACGCTGCGTACGTGTTTTGCACTCTGAACCGGAATATTGCAAAAACCTATTTTCAAAGTTGTGCCTTCGAAACAGTTCGAGATTTGGGCCGAAATAATGGAACGAAATAGTTCAAAGGTAACTGATATCAGACTTAAATTATAAAAAAATGACAGGCTTGGGAAGGGACTCTGCGTACGTGTTTTGCACTCTGAACCGGAATATTGCAAAAAAAATATTTTCAAAGTTGTGCCTTCGAAACAGTTGGAAATTTGGGCCGAAATAATGGAACGAAATAGTTCAAAAGTAACTGATATCAGACTTAAATTATAAGAAATGGCAGGCTTGGGAAGGGACGCTGCGTACGTGGTTTGCACTCTGAACCGGAATATTACAAAACCTATTTTCAAAGTTGTGCCTTCGAAACAGTTCAAAATTTGGGCCGAAATAATGGAACGAAATAGTTCAAAAGTAACTGATATTAGACTTAAATTATAAGAAATGGCAGGCTTGGGAAGGGACGCTGCGTACGTGTTTTGCACTCTGAACCGGAATATTGCAAAAACCTATTTTCAAAGTTGTGCCTTCGAAACAGTTCGAAATTTGGGCCGGAATAATGGAACGAAGTAGTTCACTTGTTTGTGAGAATAGTTCGTAAGAAAGTACAAGGTAACTGATATCAGACGTTATGCACGTCAACCCATTAGAAAATATCTGCCCAGCGTGGGACAGGTTTTTGAGGCGACGCTATTATTGACAAATGTGCGCAAAGATGGCAACATGATCCGAGTACAGAAAACCGATTATTTTTGACCAGACATAGATCTTTATGGATGCATCTGCATGACGCAAGTTGCCACACGAGTCATGCAACCGTCGACCTTTCGTGCACAAAATTGAACATTCATAAATAGAGAGTTAAAGTCGCTTTATAGGAGGGTGGAAGGGACCGATTAGAGTGCCTCCGGAAATATACCTACTTATATTTCTAGCAACCTGCTCATTCTTGAACAGTTAACACAAATAACAAACATATAAGAATACATCATAAGGGACAACAAGACTTACATTCAACACAGAAAATATTTACAGTAAAAGTGCCACAATTTTAAAGCGGAAAGCATCAGATGCAAAACAGTTTAACACACAAAATCCACGCTATGATGTAGGTACATATCACAAAAGCGTTTTTTCATCAAATTATCATAAGCATCCTCTTCAAAATAATGGCCCAACACCCACTCAGTACGCACATGGGAACAGCAACGTATCCACCCGCATCTTCAAAGAAAGAAAAAAAAAAAAAAAAAAAAAACACCGCCGCAACAGCCCAATAGCCCAGAAAGTGTAACGCACTCCATCATCTTTGGAGTCTTGAACTCCGGGCTGAATGACCGCAAACGGCCTTGTATCCCAAACACAACCTCAAGTACGTTCACCGGCTCTGATATTATTCGTATCGAGCGAAATGTTTCGTAACCTCCAACTTGTATATTCAACCCTCCCGCTCTAAATGCGATGAAAGCCGCCGCCGGCCGCCGTACAAAAACAGCGCACGACCACTCAAGCTCCTCGGCCATTTAGCACCCTTATCTGCTTGTGTTTCTTTGTTAAGTATGTTCCTCCCCTCCCCGAAAAAAAAAAAAAAAAAAAAAAAAATAGGTAGATAAGATATAAAAACGAAAAGCAAATGGAGAAAGAAGTTAAAAAGCTTCGCTAAAACGTCGACACGTTCAAGTTCATTGTCGTTCCTTGAACTCGCAGACAAACACACATCCACCAGCACCACAGTTGAACACCACATATAGAGATCAAGTCTGTTCTTTTGTGGTTCATCTCCTCCCAATTGAAACCATTAGACACAAATAGCAAACAGATTAGCAGTACTCACTTTGTTCATCGGTCAGCTGCAGCGGCGGCTGCTCGACGGCTCTGTGGGGCTTGAAATATCGCTTTTGAAAGAGCAGCATGCGTTCGACTTCTTCCTTCGTGATTAATGGTCGTTTTCCTTGTTGTGGTGTTTTGTAAAATTGCTGAGTCGGTATGAACTGATAACTGCCATTATTGTTCTGCAGCAGATTAGTGCCCTGCACTTGGCCAACACTGTGATTATGGAAGTATCTGGCCTGCTGAAAGTGCTGCTGATAGTGCCCAGTGTACTGGGCCGCCCCGAACTGGTGATAGGCATTCTGGTGCGCTACCACTGCATTCTGAGGCACATCGTAGACCACGTACATCGGCGGTACTGGCTGTGGCACTGCTGCTGGTTGGTGATGCTGATGACCCATCGGTACAAATATCGGACTATTGACGTTCATCTTGTCAGTTTGTCGTTGCAATAAAAAAAAAAAAAATAAACAAAAAAAAAAAAAAAAAACAACAGAAAAGTATCTTTTTTTCGAATTTCACTCGGCGGACTGATCGTGTCACAAAACTAATATCCTCCGTTGCACTTCAGATTTAAGTAAAATCAATTAGAGTTCTCAAACCCTTCTTAATGAACAGATACACCAGCTGCGTTGTTTGTATCGACTCAATGACGTAAGTAACTAAATGAGGTTCATTGGAACTGGTCGTTTGTCGGTTAGTATTGGGGATATCATTTAATTTGTAAATAATCATAGCACACTTTAGAATTTCTTCGATTGCACGCACTTCTCACCACTACACTTTTCGTAACGAAATTCGAATGAAAACAAAATTTAGCAAATTTTCACTCCAAACTTGGACGAACAAAGAACAACTGTATTATGTAGGTCGCTGTGGATCAACAAAGTGTTGCTGTCAAATTGCTTTTCTGTAGACGATCAAAATTAGCAGCTTTTCGATCAGCTGATACGGTTTTGGATACGCAGCTATTGTGGGCCTGAGCGCTATCGTCGATTATTCTTCACACACTAAATCACAACTTGCCTCGAAGGGATATCAACACGTATCTAGTTCTAGTCTCCTGGAGGATATTTGATTTTGTTCTTGTCGACCAACAAAACAGCAAACGAATTATGCGCGCTCAGATATAATAAAATCTCTACAGACCGATTTGCTTGTGTATATTTTCAGTTTTGTTTTTGTTTTTTGTATTTCCCCCGCTGTGTTGGGCATGTATATGAGCTTTTCTTTGAATTTGAGAAGCTTTCGCTTATGCGCGCGCTGTGTGACGTAAAATGTTGTACAGATACGAGTGCCGATGGAATGTGACGAAACGACGAAACTTCTTGGTTTTAAAATTTCCCCTCGATGTGGGAATTTTCACAATTAAATTGACGTTTGTTGTTGTTTATTTTGATTCCCAGATTCAGCTGTTGAATCTCCTTTATGTATTTGAATATCGATTTTCCTGTTATCAATGCAAAAATTCACTTTGCGAGA
Source organism: Cheilosia urbana (assembly GCA_946477585.1). Lineage (NCBI taxonomy): Eukaryota > Metazoa > Arthropoda > Insecta > Diptera > Syrphidae > Cheilosia > Cheilosia urbana. Next base: position 5,934,024 of record OX297854.1, on the reverse strand, counting down.
AACCTTTCCGAATATTCGGCTTTCGGTGTTTTATGTTTTGGTGTTGAAAAATCCGTTGACAGAGACTTTATCACGAACTAATTATTGGAAGTGTGAAATAGAAATAAATCGGCGCGGGGGATTTGTACGTGGTGTACGTGGCCGTTTGATGCTTTCTTCGACGATGCTTGTAGTTGAACTGTTGTCGACACTATCGGCTGGATGATTCGACGCGTCGTCTTCCTCGGCCGTTCGTCACTGAAAAATGAAATGATTGAAAAGCTAAAAAATTTCATATGTATTTTCCCTTCATCGTGGTGTGTAATTAATGTTGTTGTTGGTTGGCTGTTTTTTTTTTTAAATCTACTTGTTGTTTTGTTGTGTGTTATGACAGGGAATTTCGCTAGAATCTGGACTTGTGACTTTTGAGTAAGGTAAGCACACGTCCGACTGTTACTGTATATAGGAGGAATTGGGTCGCGCATGGGTTTCTCTCTTATTTTATGACGCGCGCTTTGTATATTGTATCTACTTTGTAGAAGCAGCCGGATTTGCAGCGACAGTGGCAGTTCAAAGAATATGAAATGGATGGGGGGAGTAAGCCGAATCCGATTGAATTCGTTTTAAGCGAGAAGTGAACAATGGCTGCAATTCCTCTTTGTTTAAAAAGAGAGTCACTTAGTCATCTTCTCATGGGTCGTGCCTCGTGCCACTTGTTAAGTAAAATGTTTAAGGCCTGTTGGCGTCATCGCAGAAGCCACGCTCATCATTTTTCTGCATGTCCTTTGGAAATGTGGATCTAGGAGCATGTGTAGGAGGAAGGTATAGAAAATCTGAATAATGAGGAGCTAGGTACCTACCTATGCATACTATTTACGCACGAAATGGATGTACACACAAGTTGATTAATCGAGGACGAAAAAAGACGCTTTGACCGCTTTGACAGCACTTATTAAGAGTCATTAAGGATTTTATAAGATATCACAGCAATTACAAACTTTGTCGCGAATGACGACCTCATGTTGGGCGCCATTTTAATATACATAATTAAGTGCAAGGACTGTGTTGGTGTGGGGTCCGTTTTATTTGTTTATGCCAGTGGCAGAGTAATTAACTGACAGCTGGCAAAGGTGAAGGGCACTAGAATCGGGTATTGTCGTATAAATGTTACTTTTATGGCTATATCGAGCAAACTTTTCTTTTGTTTTCAAAGAAAATGTGCATACATTGAAAATTAAGAATTAATTTCTCACCATATCCCGATTAGGTTTTAAAATTCAATATTGCTGTAAGAGAAGAACGGCCCGAAAAGTACCATCTTCATAAGAGGATGGGTAATGTGGTATACACGGGTAGTTTAATGTGATATACATTACCAATAGCTTCTTTAAGTACTGGCTTGCGACCCAATTAGTTTTAAAGAAGACGGTCAATGGGTTTTTCACTTCTTGCTATTCTACGCAGCGTTTACGGACTTAAATGTAAGTAATATACCCATTTGTCCGTCTCTTACAGTTTTAATGACCTTCTCCTCCATATCAGCTTTGCCAATTTTCACATTTCCTGATTTCTCATTTTTTAGGCATGTCGCATGCTTATCTAGGACTAGCAAGAATACCAATTTCGCAAAATTTCCCAATAAAATAGTTTTATATAAAGTCAGCCTATTGATTCACACAATTGAGCGAAAAAGTAAAGGAATTTTAACACGTCAGAACAAATCATGCTTATTTTTTCTGATTGCACAGATATGAAGGTGTTTAGTTTTGCAAAAGAGTGCAAGGGAGATGTGCCACTGTACCATAATACCCGATTTTACTCTTCCTTTAGTTAAGTGCTTAATTTTTTCAAAGTAAAACTGATATTTATATACAAAACTGTTTACTGCTTCGCTTACATACGTTCAAAAGGGTTTTGATTGACGAAATCCTCTCTTATTTCAAAAATGAATCATCATAAGTAGTCTTCATTTTCACCTGTGCCATACTTGTAAAGGGCTGTAGTTGGTTCCTTTTTCCTTATTGACGATTGTACATGATTTCGTTTTAAGTGTGTCCCACATATGCTAGACGGCCTATCCTAGTTAGGTAGTTGTAGAAATAGCTATTCATGTAAGCGCTAAAAAAATAAAAGTAAAACAAATATCTAAGTACGAATTCTATGCGGTTCAGCGTTGGGCGCCATTTTAATATTATTTATTCTGCTTCTATTTCGTTGGGCCTGCATGTATACACTCATGAAAAATCAATGCAAACTGAATCCGATTATGTACGTGGATCTAACGCGTCTTAGTAATAATAAATCCTAGTACCGACTTTAAATTTACAGATGCTCACAATTGCGAAATTTGTGTGGAAAATATAGCCACTGGGCCGTACTAGTAATCATTTTAAACCATTACACAAAATATATTGTGGGTCACAATGGGTAATTTTATATGAAGTTTGTAAAAAATATCCTGGACACGAAATATGATTGTAGATATGACGTAAACTACAAAAAATTAGAGTCGAAACTAAAAAAGGCGATTGGTAAGGCCCAACTAATCTTTCTTTTTTTGTATTGTATGTAAGTAAATTTATGTTGCCATATCTCGCTTAAAGTATACTGTATCTTATGTACTAGTAAAAGAACTTAGTTCTTAATTGTACAAACCACTTTTCTTCATTTAAATAAATTAGATTAAATTAAATTAATCTGAACGGGACGAGCGGGTGAGGTAGCAAATCGGGCGAAACAGAAAAAATAAAAGAATTATGTAGATTAGAATCATTTTTCTAATGAAAACAAAAAAGGATTAATGAATTTTACTTGAAACGTGACAACACAAAGAAAAACCGGCTAATATTATACTAGACTTCGCCATATTCACATTCCGCCTGATTTACTCTACCCAAACTAACAACATGTCGGTGAAATAATGAAGAAATGTATCAAACAAAATTTTGAAATGTCAACACTCTTACACATGTGAATAGGCAAAGGTTAAGCCTTACTTGTTTTTTATTAAACACTTTTTGAGGCTTTTAATACTTTCTTAATTACATATTGGGAAAAGCCGGCTCTTCAAAACAAGTATAGGTACACGTATACAAGGTATAGAGCCTTACTGCGTCTGTAATTGAACTATGCTTCAGTTTTTTTCCCTCTCTGCATGAGTACCTACCTATTTCTTAGCACGCGGTTTGATAGTAGCACACACTTTAGATGTAATACCTTGGAGTTATGCTGGATAATAGAATGCGATTCAAAACACACGTGGACTACATAGCCAAGAAAGCATCGCAAATGCAAGGACCTCTCTCGAGAATACTGCCTAATATTGATGGACCTGGATATGCAAGAAGGATCCTACTTTCCAGGGTTGTTACATCAGTTTTGCTGTATGCAGCTCCAGCTTGGGCAGAGGCACTGAGGACAAAGGAGACCAAAAGGAAACTAATACATATCAGACGAGGCCGCCTTTGTTATAGCCGGAATGGTTCCTGTCGATATTCTCGCTGACGAAATGTTGAGGATTTATAATAGAAAAGCCTTAAATCAATATGATGCCAGTGGAACAAAGAAAATTAAAATGGAAGAAAAGGCTGAATCAATAGCTATGTGGCAGGCTCGATGGAATAATACCACGAAAGGCAGATGGACATACCGACTTATACTAACAATCCAAGAACGGTTAGAGCGTAATCATGTGGACTGCAATTACGGAACGGTGGCTATCGCAAATAGCTGCACCGTTTTGGACACGACAGCTCACCACCCTGCCCTGAATGCATAAATGAAGATAAAGACACGGAACACGCAGTATTTTACTGCCCCCGCTTCATGGCATGGAGAACTACTCTGCCCAGCCCGTCAGTAACCATCAACCACATGCTACAATCGGAGGAGAATTGGGCGGAGGTATGTAATTTTATAACTATCCTGCAAAACGAGCTACGGAGAATCGAAAGGCTAAGAAAAGCCACAACAGAAGCCTTAGAGGCCGCAGAAACACCAGAAACAAGTGATACAACACGAATAGCTTGAATGCTGCTAACCAGCCCCGCGAAGTAATACCTAACGGCAGTCCCGCGGGGAGAATGGTTGAAGTGTGTAGGGTGTATGTTTAGTACGCAGGCGTATTCCTGAAATCGATCACTCGGGTTTGCGAATCGTGCATGCTAGTAGCACTCGGGTTACTAGTATCTATCCTTGGCGCAACAAAAAAAAAAAAAAAAAAAAACACACTACAGATGTCATGCAAAACACACTATAAATGAATGCGCTTACGTGATCTGCCAGCGACCGCCGCGAAGTGACAGTGACAGTACGGCAATAGTAGATATAGAGTCACAATGCCCGAACACACGATAAGCTAACGCCAAACGTCTTGCTATTTAAAATCAATGTAGATACCTACTACTAAATTGCGAAAACAATCTCAACATACTAACTACATCCACGGTCTACGTCTGGCGTCAGCGTTGTCGTCACCCATAGTGCTCTATATCGTGTGCGCGTTGCTACAAATGTTTATTTACCATGTGACTCAGCGATTTATATTGGGCTTGCAGCAATAGCTGGCTTGACTTAATTATACTTAGTAGATTATAAACAAAATCATTTCTATACGTTGTTTACAGTCTACAAAATATGTTCTTGTGTTTATTACTCAGGGCAATCAGACTTGAAATTGAAACCATTTATATGCAGTCTTTATGACTTTTTAACAATAAAGCCAAAGTGGAGACAATATTATTTGAGTTTGAAAATACTTCAGCCTGACACTGTACTTCAAACAGTAGAACTTGAGTCACTGTCGTTTGTAGATTTTTCTTGGAATATTAATTATGGAAACTTTTGTTTTAGACACGCGCAGTTAAAATCGACAGCGCGAAGACCTCCAGGGTTTCTGGTTTAATTTTCGAAAACGGATCCAACTAGGGTAGTAAAATTGTTTGCAATAAAACTGCATGTGGTTTTGTGAAGTGCAAATTGCTGGAATATTAATAACCACATTGATACGCTTCGGGGTCTGTTTTTTGCAGTCATTAGAAGCAATATCTGAACTATCGTTGCCATGGTCGAGGGTCTGTCTTTAAAAAAAGAAAAAAGTCAATTCAAAATGTTTTTGAAAGTGAGTTAAATGATAAAGAAAATTCCGGAAAATCGATTTATTCGTATTTTACGATAGGTGGCGTTGCACTAAATGTCAACGCGCACGACATAATTGTCCTCTGATGGCCAACTGTTGCGGGCAAAATGGAGTTACCGGAGGTCCAGCTTTGTATAGTTGTTTCAATTGTTTCAAAATACGAAACTTTAAGATAAACTAAAGAAAAATTAGAAAAATAATCTGCAAATGCAATCCTTTAAACGGGAACTTTTCTTATCGGCTTTGCTTGGGTAAGGAGTAAGGCGAAGCTTTAACGCTTCTTTAGCACTCACGGATGATTGCAAAAGAAGATATAGGACCGCACCTATTTTTTTTTTTTTTAACTTGGAGACTTCTAAAAATGTTTTCTTTGCTCTTGTAGCAAAGAGAGTTTAGGAAATGAAATGCCCAAGCTTTTGTCAAGTATATTGTTAGGTGACGGACATTTGTTTTGAGTCTTCCGGATATTAAAAGTTTTAATACTCCAACGCACAAGTTATTCAGCTTATTCACTCTTAAAAACCTAAGGCTAACTAAATCTCTGATATATAATATTTATATTTGTATAAATAATACTATTTTATTTATTTTACTACTTTTTTAGACGAATTATTGTGAACTCAAGTGTCTTAACTCTTAACATGCAATAAGTCCTACCTTCGATGAAAATAAATTTAATATGAAGGAGTTTTTTCATGTGCAATAATAAACTTGGATGTTTTCAACGGCTCCATGCAATAGCTCCTAACGTATTTACTCCTAATGAAATAGTTCCTACGTCTTAATGAAAAAAATCCTATGTAAAGGGTGGTTAAATTTTAAGGGCCGATGTTGAATGTGAACCACACCTAAACGTCAAGTTTTTTTCTGCATTTCAATTGACATTTCTCAATTTCAGACTAACTCAATTTGAACAATGCAACGCGTTAAAGTTCAGGCTTATTATGAAAATGGGCGTTCAAATCAAAATGCATATCGTACACTTTGTGATTTTTTTGGTCAATTTAATCGTCCAAATGTGCGTACAATCTGAATAATCATGCAAAAATTTTAGTAAACCGGGTCTGTAGGAGCTTTGAAAACACCATTGCATGCTCGTACAGCTCGTACTGCAGAAAATATTGCTGCTGTCCGCGATAGTGTGACTGAAGAGCCGTCCACCTCAACTCGTCGTCGTGCCCAACAATTGCACCTCTCACGCACGTCGTTGATGAACATAATGCATAAAGACTTGCATTTAAGCGCTTACAAGGTGCTCAAGAACTAAAGCCAAGCGTCGTCAATGGTCAGAATGGTGCCAAGAAATTTCAACAGTGAATGATCAATTTTCGAAGAAAATCATCTTCAGTGATGAGGCACATTTTCACATCAGTGGATTCGTCAATAAACAGAATTGCCGCATTTGGGCGAATGATAATCCAAGAGTGACTGTCGAAAAATCAATGCACCCACAAAGAGTGACTGTTTGGTGCGGTTTATGGGCTGGCGGCATCATCGGGCCGTATTTTTTCCAACATGAGGCCGGTCAGGCAATTACTGTGAATGGTGTTCGCTATCGTGGGATAATAACGAACTTCTTACTGCCCGAATTGGAAGATATATGGATGTGGACGATATGTGGTTTCAACAGGACGATGCCACTTGCCACACAGCTAACGAAACAATGGCTCTTTTGCGCAACAAATTCAATGGCCGTGTTATCTCACGTGGTGGCGATGTCAATTGGCCGCCAAGATCATGTCATTTGACCCCGTTGGACTTCTTTCTTTGGGGTTATTTGAAAGAAAAGGTGTACGTCGATAAGCCAGCAACAGTTCAAGAGCTAAAGGATGAGATGATTCGCCACATTAACGGCATAGAACCTCAATTATGCCTCAGCGTCATTGAAAATTTGGACCATCGGATGGAGGTTTGCCGCCGAGGTTGCCATTTGGCCGATATTTAGTTTCATACATAATTGAACCATACCAATATTATCATAATAAAAATAAATGACAATAATTTCCCAAATAATTTGTGTTTTATTCAAAATCAACATCGGCCCTTAAAACCACCACCATCCTTTATATGTATATGTAAACATAGTTGTGTAACTCTTCTTTGACTTCTTTCCAAGAGGACAAATCATATAAATCACTATATTCAAATTGACTTCCGCCCCCGTCGCGCCTATTGGCTTATTGGTTTAAGTGGCTGTATTTCCCCGTCTTTTGACAAAGGAAAACACAAATAACGCATTGAGCGCCCTTTTGAGAACACAACTAATGGAACTTGGAACTAAAGGGGGAGAGGGAAGTTAGGGTAGCTCAAAACTAGCCTGTGGAATTGAGAAATTTGATGAACTTGTTGAAATGGATATGGAAATGACCTAGTGCACTGCGTCTGGTTTCGGTTAGGGCTGACCATGAACACTCACAAAGAAGAAGAAATACTGTTTCACTCTTGTTTGTGTCGGCGCAGCTACGGCAGTGGGTGTTATGGGGGAAGCCAAGCTTGGCTGCGTGAGTTCCTAAAGGCCAATGGCCCGTACTAATTGCCGTTAGTCTAGCGACATCGATACACGCGTTCTGGCTAAGAGGTAGGCTGATCAGATCTTCCTTGAAATGACGCAGTTCGTTAGGTTCACTTATCTAGTCTCGGCCCTTGAGGGGAAGTGCAGGAGGATTTCTCTCTCTACGTACCTATCCCAGCGGAGGGAATTTAAATATTTAGTAGATTTTATCTACGGAAACATTTTTATTTAGCACTGGCAAAGCTGTGCAGTAACAGCTAGTTTTGAATAAATTTTTGTATGACAACAAACTTGGTCACTAAATTTGTCATTAGTAATAATATTAAAATAACGAAATAAGAAATGACATATATTTTGAGAGCTATAAAGATCATTTACAAATTTTATTTTTGGCAGGTATTGAGGAAATTTATTAAAGGTTATGATGATCCCGCACGAAGTAGATTTGTAGTAAACAAACAAATTTATGTAATTGTTACATATTTTTGTGAAAGTGTTACTAGTTTAATTTTAATTCGTGTCCATGTCGTATACATCATATCTCAAATTAAACAACACTGCCATTTGAAATATTACTTTTTTCCACCAATTTCGTGGGCTATATATTCTTGAACGGGTTAAGCAATTCACATTTTAGGCTCGCGGCGTGGAACATTTTGTTCAAGTCTTTCCACAACCAATAAACCATGAGATTTATTTTCCGCGTCAATACATTTCCTTAAAATATTTCTGCACAAGAGTCGGATGCAAATGCTTTCAGCATTATATTCAAGGGCATACGTCACGGTCAGAGGGATTTCCAAGCGAGTCGTCGCTCTCTTTTATTTTATCGAAGCAACAATTCTAACAACTTTTCTAACCAGCATAACACACAACTTTCAAAAAACGTGCTGTAGTATTACTCACACCGCTTAATTGTTAAATTTAAACTTTTTATTTACCTTGACCTTGACAGAGGGGTATCTTGCGTCCCCTATAATTACACACGCGTTACAAAAAAAAAAAAAAAAAAACTCATTAATTAACATCCACAGGGCAACAGAACTTTGAGTAAAACGTGCGCCAATCTGTCACTGATCTGGCGAGAGACAGTCAGCCAGGAAGTCACACTGACAATATCGAACGTAGTTTTAATGAACTGCACTTGTTCATTTAATCGCTCTATTATAAACAAACAGAGTATACATATTTACATATAATCACACTTAAATGTTGTTTTAATGAAAGCTTTTATCACAAACTTAAACTTGCCCCCGAACGATAATCTCTCTCCTATAAGTTTGACAACTATAGCGCGAGATTTCTTTGCAAGGCTCGATCAGAATTTTACACCTTAACAGATCAACGAACTTAGCACTACTGGAAATCCGGTATCGGTCCGGAATTTATCGAAACAAATAATGAACCTTAAACGATTGTGTTTCGGTACATCTTCAGCTACCTGCTATTATTTCGGATGTAATGATCTGGCATTGGTTTTGTTTCATTATACAAAATGAGCGCGGGTAATTGTATACAGTACTTGAACAGATCCACCCTCTTTTTCTCGGTGTGACAGATGTCACACACCAGCAAAGTGATAATAATTACTATCCCAACGGCGGCAGACGCAGTCATTTACAGCGTGTCCGCGCGTTTATCGGAATTGTATTGACTTTTAATTACCTAACATCGACGGAGCTCGGAAAAAGTATGGTTCGACGTTTCCGACAGCTAATTTAGGAACGCAACCCGTCAATGACAAAGAAACCGATGACCTCTGTAAGCGTGTATGGTGTTGCGTTGCTTTATAATGACATTATGCTCCTGCAGAATGCGTTGCACCCATTGCAGGGGTTACGACCTTCGAAATGTCAACCTCTCAAATCGTATGCAAATTAGGATTTTCCTGTTGCTGCGCTGAATATTTGGTGTTTTTTTGTTTTTATTGCAGTAAAAGAAGTGTTTTTTTTTTATGTTTTTTTGTGGCTTTGAAACATGTGACACTTATGTTGGAATCAGAATGAAATTGGCTGCTATAGGAAGCTACCTTTACAAAGGATGTCCCAAGACTCGCGCAGGATTTGAATAAAGTAGAAAATACTATTATAAATATTTTCTGTTTCATTTGCATTTTTTTAACTTTCTCGATTACGTAGTAAGAGAAAGATATTGCTTTCGAACTCGAGATGATAATCATTACGTTCATAGAGGAACTCAAAAAAGTGGGTCGTAAAATTCTGTCCACCTGTCTGTCTGTCCGTATACTCCCGAGGCCTACAGCCTAAACGGCTGCCCTAATTTGGTTCAAACGTCGGATTTGGAGTTTGGGAGCTTACAGTTCGGGGCCGTTTTTGTTCGGTTCTTTTTAAATTTGGACATATCTCGCGAAAACGGCCTATACGATTGTGACAAAAATTAATTTCTAAGTTAATACGGTCATTTCTAACTTAATTGCAAACTCAGTGTTTCTCTATATTATCGTACAATGGATTTTTGAAAAAGACACTTTTTTTTTAAATATTTGGTTTTCTTTAATTTACTTATGAAAACGGCAATAACGATTTTGACCAAAAAGCAAACTTAGAGTAAAATTGATATTTTCAAAATGATTGCGTCTTTAGTTCTAATTTTCAATTCGAATCACCGTAAACGCTTATTTTAAGAACTGCTCATATCTCGAAACCCTCATTTTCGACTTCGATAAAACTTTAAAAACCAACTAATGCTTACATCCCGAACAATAACTTATACTCGGTTTTCAGCTAAATAGTTAATCAACTGTATTTTTCAAATTTCAATATTCGGTACTATAAGTATTCTAAATAAGAATCGCTACTTCGTTTTCTCTAAAATTTCGAAAAAAATCAGTCATTTAAATATGTCTCAAAAATAACTACCCAAGAACCGATATGTGTTTGTATATTTTTTTAAAACTCAATATCGCACTTTCAAATAAAACTGCAACAGTCATTGAGATGGGATATTGTTCGCACTCTTGCACAGTATACTACTTTTTTTATGGATGCGTTCAATAAGTATGAATTCTTCAAAGATAGGCAGTTGAGGTATTCTTTTCACTTTCAACATTTTACCAAGAAATTCGACCACAATTCGTCTTCATGTGAATTTATATCCACGGACATCTTCCTGCATCTTATCGTAGTCATATCTTATCCCACCATTAAGTGTCAACAACCTATCCCTTTTAACATCTCAATTATATTGTTATTTTAAAAATGTTCACCCTACAACAACTATCCATTATCTACAGCAGATACCACTACGCAGCAGTCTTTTGTTTCGGTGTTGTCTGACACGTTTAAGCGCTACGTGACATTTATTTCACAACAAGAAACGACCAAAGTTGGGATATACCTACATACAAAATGCAAAACTGAAGACAATGACGCATCTTTGCGACGATGCTCGTGTAAGGAGTGTATTCCTTTTCCGGTTCGATACACCTTACACGTGTTTATGAATCGGTGGAGCATTTCAAAGTTAGACAAATAAATCTGAGGCAAAAGAAATGGAATAAAGGTGAATGTTGAAATTATGGTAACGAGCTTTTGGTCCGAGAAGGTGTACCTACTCTTGGTCTATATATTCGTATTGGGCCTTACCAATAATCATTTTTAGTTTCAACTTTAAATTTTAGTATGTAATTCATAATACAAAGTTATATTTTCCATACAAATTTTCTAATTGTGAGTTTCTGAACATTCGAAACTGACATTTGTTATTAGTTCTTTGACAATTTTGAATCGGGATTTGAAGAGGACCTTTTTAGCTCGTTTGTTTACCCATTTCTAGCAGCCACTTAATTACATTTTGCTTGCTCTTCAAAGTGGCAAGGAAAGTACATATAGATAAAATGTTTTTTGTTTCCTTAAACAATGTCAGATTTATAGGAAATGTCTTCGGCCGACATTTTTAACCCACGTGACCTTTAGTTCGATACACAAACATAGCAACCCACATTCGGTAAATAATCCACTGAGCCCAACTGTCATTAGTCAAACATCATCGGGGAACTTCCTCTACAATCAGGGATGGAAAAGTCGATACTTTTGTATCGAATTCGATACAAATGAGTTTGCTCAAGTACAAAAGTACAATTTGCCTTATTTCGATACAAATTATCTTATCTTCCAAATTCTCTTGCAATGTGTATTTTTCATTAGAAACTCGTCCTATTATAAGTTTCAAGCTCAGGCAGTGTGACCAATTTAGCATATTTTCTGCTAAATTTAGTAGGATACTGCTTTTAGCATAATTTCATGCTGGAGAAAAAGTTAGCAGGATTTTGGTTAAGCCAAATTATGAATTAAAGAAAATAAAATAAAACCAAAGTAGACGACCCTTCGTGTGAACAAGCCATTACAATTCTCATTTGACAGTGAACACAGCCATTTCAGAACTCAGCATTCAACAAGATATTTTTATTCAATTTTGGGAAATATCTATCTTATTTTGACTATGAATGTGGTAAATGAGAGAGAGGGTCATTAATGTTTATTAATTTAATCGTTTAGTTATTAGTATTATTATTTTTTTTTATGATTTCAAAAATAAAATATTCACTTTTTTATACGAAAAAATGTTTTCAATACAATTGGCTCCATTTCAGTACAATCTCCCAACAGTTTTCAGTACAACTGGAAAATGTCATTTTCCATCCCGCATAAAGAAGGAATAACAAAGGATCTCTCTTGACGCTCATGGCTTTCCACCTTAACTATAGAATTTCCTATCTTTAACAAAAAAAAAAAAAAAAATAAATTATGCATCGGCCGGGAATCGAACCCGGGCCGCCCGCGTGGCAGGCGAGCATTCTACCACTGAACCACCGATGCTTATGCTAAACGCTTCCAAAAAATACATGGTTCAATCCACAGCTCATCTCTATTCAAATTTTCGCCAGCTTTGAGCACTTCATTATTGAACAAGATACACCAGATGATACGTATGGCAGGTAATTCAAGGCTTCTGACGAAATGGTTTGCCCAATAAGATGGTATTTTTCCACTGGTCTTGAATTGAATGGATCGTAAGCGTTTTCATTTGCTTTCATATACTTCCCACCATATAGCTGAAGGCACAATGAAAAGGCTTGGGGTTATCTTTACCCTACCGCACCGTCATTAAACTGAAACCCATTTAAGCCGTATACGATTGAAATCTTTCTTAATTGCTGCGCGCTTCTTTGCCAGCCGCATGCGCAATGGGCAAATTAAAACCAACTTACAATTCAATTTATATGCCCACTCTAATAGAGAAATAAGAGCCCGCAACCAACAATTAAACATCAGACCTCCATCACTACTCGATGATGATCAGCACACCATCGACAAATAAGTCGGCAGATCGTGCTTATATCGTGCGGTACGGGTGCCATACTTTGTTCAGAAATCAAGTTCCCCAATGGGGCACGCGAATTTAACATCACACACAGTGATGACGACAATTAATTACCATGACAAAGAACAGAATAAAAAGTTTAGACTTTACATAATTATGGCCAAGGCCAGCTGACAGTATTGATCAACCAGAGTCAAGCCGTCTTAGACATCATAAGCAATTAGCAGGTAGGTACCTCTGCGGATGCTTTTGCAGCGAATCCAGATCAGAGTTGGAGTTGCACAAGTGTAAGCGAGCATTTGGTCAACGCTAAATGTAGCACCTTTCAAATGGTTGCGCTATTAGCTCGGTTAATATATTGACATATGGAGAAGTGGCCAAAGTGTTACGAAACCAGCGGAGATGTAGGCCATTTGAAGATCTCATTGACGCTTTTGCCGGTTGCTATTATGAGCGGACCAATTTTCCAGTCGCTCGGTCAGCGGTTTTTTTTTTGTCAATTGAATAGATGGCTATACCACTTTGGCCTAGATATTTTCTGGTACGTCAGCGATTGTTTGCAGCCTGTGAGTTTGTTTTTTCCACATCTAGTGATGGTGGCAGAATTGTCCTTGGTTTGGATGGTTTGTTTTCGCGCTGAATGGTTAAGTGCGCGAATAGAAACCCATTTGCCTGCGTTTGTAGGTCATTGGCAAAAGTGGGTCAGGCACTCAAATTCAGAGTCTTTGGGGATCCGATGAGGAAAGAAAATAATTTATGGTGAAACTAAATTGGAAGAACAAGAGGAAAGATTGTCTTGATTAATTGGGGTGAATTTTTTTTCTGGAAATGGATATAGATCAGTGGAATATCTGCTGTTCAAGGGTGTGAAAGGCAGAGTGCGCTTCCAATTTGCGAAATAGCGCGCATGTGAATACCATCAGCTGGCAAAATGCTAACAGAAAGCAACAGCCGTATCGCCGCATCCGTATAAACGAGAATTACGTGACCGAAAGTGTTGTTTTTTTTCAGCCACAAGTTTGCGTTTCAATTTTGTAGATATCTAAAAATAGGCGGCTCACTTCTTGGATATTTCAACGTGATCCGCGAGGTCGTAATACAATATGTGATTTAAATTGAAAATTCGGTAAATATTTGGGGTTAAAAATAGTTTGGGGCGCCCATTGTGATAACATATTATCCGAATCAGGGAGAGGCATGGGATTGAATCCGTTTTCCACTCTAGAGTACTTAGACCTTTGTCAGTGTGTACTTTAAGTAGCCAGTCGGCGATTGTTAGAAGACAGTTTTTTAGGTCTGTGCTTATGAGCATAATAGCAAAGATTTGTTACTGTTTCAATTCACTGTGTAAACAGAAAATAAGTCTATACACGTTCTCATCAAAAAATTACAGAAAAAAAGAAAATTCGCAAAATAACGAGTAACGAGTAGCTCCTCTCTTGGCTCGAAACAGCTAAATATGTCAAATCCACAAAGTTGACAAGAAACAAATTCAAAATCCGTCTAAAAAAGCATTTGCGCACAAAAATAAAGCCTGTGAAAATAAGGAAAATTCGGCTGTAATCGACTGTTTTACCGAGCGCAGTGCATCTAGAGCAGATGTGGTAGTCGCCTACTGATAGACACACGAAATCTTGGCGCAATGAATTCGAAAGTGTTTGCACATTAAATACATTTTTAAGAACTTGAAAACTTTGCATTTTAGAACCCATATTCCTTTAAGACGTTGAAGAGTACCCTTTGATTTAGAGCTGGAACTAGAACACCCATTCAAAAAAAAAAACTGCCGTTTAATTTACAAATTGAATTTTTTTTTAGATCCGTTCAATAGTTAGCGCTCTACGTCCAATATAAGATGGTAAGTTACAGACAAACGTTAAAAAAGAAGGCATGAAACGAGTGAAAGTGAAACTTCAAAGGAATATAGAACTTCGTAGTCAAGCTATTGAAAAGCATAATGGAAATTGAAACGCAATATACAGTTGCGTCAATAAAAGTTGCTCAAAAGTGAGGGCGTAACGAAAATTGAAACACTTGTAAAAAATACCTCACTATACATACAATCAACGAATGCCAATTACAATCTACCGTCGCGATCGCGAACTCGAGAAGAAGCCCTTGCCGGTCAGACTCATATAAGGAGGACTGAACTCAATATCACTGACTCACCCACAGAGCTGCGTTTGCAGTCCTGAATTAACACTAACTAATAGACAGGACGGATTTCCCTGTCTATATTACTACATTCATTGTATTTGTAATGAAGTGTATTTGTTTAATATAAACTCACCACGCGATTGAGTTGATGGGCGTGGAGTGACGCATTTAATATCGTTTCACTTTTCGTTACGCTCACTGAGTTTTTTCAAGGATGATGGCTAGCGAGCGTATAGCCATACAGAAAATACTCAAACTTTTAGCGTTTAAGAAGAGTGAGGATTTTCTGTATGGCTACGATCGTTTGCATAGTCCTTAAAAAATATGTTTACTCGGACGGAGACGAGACAACAACTTGATGTCGCCAGCGTGAAAACTTAACATGAGCCAAATTGCCTTTCACGTTTTACTGGAAAGAAAAAGACTTAAAACCTATACTTAATACAAATGGCACATCATGGCCTTTAAATGTGTGTGCGTAGTTCAAAATTTCTTGGTAGATTTAAAGAATATGGCTCTTCCGACTTTAACAGACTTTCGTAAACAATGTATAAATGCGGCAATCCTAAAAAAAGTGAGGCTGTAGTAGAATTATTTTTTTGGTAAAACAGTAAATTATTGCATACAATCATATTATTTAGGACACACAATATCCTCCAAAGATCGCATCAACATTTGGACAGTAAAATAGTACCACGAACCATCTACAAAATTCAGCAGTCGCATGATAGTCCCAAAACCGTAAATGCGCCTTTAAGTGACGATCAACTACTAGCATTCGCAAGAAGAACTAGACTACAAGATGAACTCACTTTTAATGGAGAAACGTCCACTCCACGATCAAATATATCACACCTCATTAACGCACTCGCTTCCCAAATACGACCTAAAATATCGGTGTGACATGAGTGCTCACTTTTGGTAACGCCACAAATTTATATGACCATATACCATACAACTGATTGACATATGTCAGAGAAGCTATTTATTTTTTCGATTGACAAACTAGCTAGGTAAAATGTTTCACACGGCCAAAGTAAGTTGCCGTTATTTATAAAATTACACGACAGCATCGTACATACGTTTAAATTAAATACCTGCACGAACGATTTATACAAAGTGCAACTTTGTTGCATGGATAAGTGCAACAAGTTAGGTTTTCTGCTTTTGGTTTGATTTCGTATTTGTCAAGTGGAATACTTGAAATATTTGACGAGACTCTGTTGAGCTATATTAGCGCGGTGCTGAATTATGGATTTGATTATCTGCCAAACAGAGTGTGGGATATTTAGAAAAATGTTATATACAGACGAAGATGGCAGTATACAGAGTAAGAAATAACAGTCGCACTCTTGTCATCATTATTGTGTTGAACTATCGAACTGAATACAAACGCCACTGTTATGAAACCAGTAAGTTGTATCTCGATCATGCGAACAAGTATTGTTTCTAGTAATTATTGCGCTTGTTAGGTCTTAAAGTTTTGCGAATTTATAGTATTATAAGTGAGTGTAGTAGCTGACCTGTAAATAACTTAAATTCGTGGATAAAAGCCACTGATGTTGTACAGCGATGCAAGATTACAAGATTTTTGTTTTCAAAATTTTTGAGCTCCAAAATATGTACCAGACTTTTTACATCAATAGTTTTCTAAATCCTACAAATTAAAACAACTTTTTCAATTGAAGAAAAACGTTGGGAACACTTTGTAAATATGTTTCAAATTTATATTAAATCGAAAATTATTAAATGGACTTATGTTTTGTCTAGTATGCCGCTTTCAAAATAGCTGATAAGCATATTTAGTGGCTCTTCTGACAGCGCGTGAACCTGTATAAAAAAATCTTCGCCCGTTTATTCAGTTTATAAAAAAAATAGACAATTAAACGTTTAAAGTTTTTCGATATCAACAAGTGCTTCAATCCCGATTAAACTTAGGGCACGATTGGCTTGAGCGAGTCTGGCTTTGGCTTTACATACGTGACGTTACGTCCTCTTAGTCCATCTCACATCTATATAGACGTATCAAAGAGGCAGCGGGTTTATGCCAAGGCAAACACCGCCCGTTCTCTTATGACAAACAAACATAAAAGAAACATATGATTCCGACACTAGATTTAAAATATATGACCGTCTCTTTGCAAGTAGTTACGTAACAAATTGCCAAATAAAAATAGTCGAAATAGAGAACACGAGCAAGACGTTTTTTTGTATTACAGATTCCGCCACAAGTGCTTTACATTTTTTGGCAAAAATATTAAATGTTCTCGAGCTTGCAAAACACAAAAATAGGAAAAAGGTGGACCAGCGAGCTCAAAATACAGCGAAAAATGTTCACGCAAGTGTCTTACAAAATTTTCCCTGCGAATTGAAAATTCTTGCCACACTTTATTCACAATTAATACAGATAAAGACGCGATCCCCAAGTTCAGGAATCAAAAATTCGTTCGAACTTGACCCTTAAAAATGAAGCTAAATCACGAGCATCTGCGACTCAAAAAAAGTTTTCATGTCAGAAACTACGAATCCATAAATCGTAGGTCCTCTTCCACTTACGCGCGTTACCTAAGGCGAGTTTACTTAGATTTTACCTCGCAATGAAAACAAATTATACGACTTTGAATTTAAACTTCGAAAAAAAGTTAGTTTGCATATTTGCTGGATAAAAAAACACCACGAAAACGGCTTTCAGATGTTGCATGGATATGAGGGATATGCGGATAGAATTCCATGAAGGGTATTTTGTATTTTGAGGGCGAACTACACATCTTCTCTGTCCATTTTGCAAGCGATGTAAGGTACCTACTTTTCAAGCATAAGACATAGAAAAGCTGATGTCGAGATAATCTCTTTCGATAATAGTTTCTTTTACTACCTTTGAACAGTACAGCGCAAGTCAATGCTCCCATAAACTTTCGGGTGGCTGACCGCAGTAGGACAGCACGTATAGCACTACTTGGGACTCCTTACATCCATTATCCCCAAACTTATCAGTCTAAATAGTTTGAATTTTCTAATCGATCTGATGGAATCTGTTGGTTTTGAGAAGCTACTCCTGTTCCAAATTAACCTTCCTATACAGGTACAATAGACAAATTTCCAGAGCGTATACGATCATCCCCGATTTGGGGTTCTCTGCTCGCTGGACAATAATTCGGCAAGGAAAAGTGCCGGCTCCCCCTGTATATAGTCTAATGGCATGAGACCATTTCCTACTTAAAGTTGTTGTTCCATTATTCAAGGAAAAGCACAACAAGGTAGACCAACCAAATACATTCAGCTCCAACAGGACTGTTTCTATCTGCCTCCAACGAAGACGTATTTAAATTCCTACTCACATAACTTGACAAAGACAAAAACACCCTCAAGACAAACAGAGCTCAAGCTCAACTTAAAACGTAGAAGGAAACAATTGAGGTAGGCGGCCTGTATCGATCAAAAGACTCCATTTGAAAATAAAACATCTGGTGTAGTCAAAAAATGAGCTCCGCCATTCACATTTATGTCTGGAATTTTCAAACCTCAAGGGTTAACTTGTTAACACCACACAATAAAAAAATTACCACAGGTAGTTCAATAAACTCAATTTGTTGAATAAACAATGCATTTTAATGAAATTCTCACTTCTCTTAGCCGCATGACCTGTTTTACAAGTTTGCATTGCGATCTCGAATATTTTCTTCGCGTGTCTGTTCAAATGTTTACCTCGCCAACATATTCACCCACGCAGATCAAATAATTTTATATTGTTTTATAAAAGCAGCCCGGAAAAAACGCCTGATACAATATAGCAGGTGCAGTGCATTACCCGCAAGTGAGCATTGTGTGCCTCCGCCATCCGCCAGGTGTTGAACCCATTTTCTTTTGATTTCCCATCAACGTTTCTATATACAGTCTGTAACAATTGGATAGCCTCACATATTATTTTTAACTAACTGTTTTGAGAGCTCTTTGATGTGTACCCAAGAAAATGTGCATTGGGTGACAAGCTAAGACCCAGAGTTTCTGAGATTAAGAGAACTTTTAACATTTTTTTTAAGTTAAAGGGACTTTTTGAGCTAATTTTGTATGCCTTCATTTTAATATTTTAATTTTAAATTATAAGGTTAGCTTCCAATTCAACCCAAGATTAGACACTAAGCTGGGATAGAAGTTAGTCGAATGACCATAGCGTTCGAAACTAAAACAAAAGCACTGTTTGCCAAAGCGCGAAAACAACAGCGGCTTAGTTTTGCAAGATCGTACATGGATTGGAACCCTGATGGCAGAAGTCAGTCAAACGATTGGCGGAAAGTGATATTTTCTGATGAAAATAAGTTCAACCTCGATGGGCTCGAAGGATACAAATGTTACTACCATTATTTAAGAAAACAAAAATTGTTTTTGGACCGTCACCACAGCCGTGCGGGAGGTCTTTGTGAACTGCAGAATGACAACACCTTACTACAAAACTGTACGGGAAACGGCTCTACCACAGTTCCAGGATATTTTCGGACCACTGCCGATTATGTTCCAGCAGGACAATGCGCCAATTCAGACAGTTGAAATAATTAAGACTTGGTTACAAGACCAAAATATAGAACAACTTTCCTGGCCACTGAACTACTACTCCCCAGATTTGAACATCATCGAAAACGTGTGGGGTTGGTTGACACGAAAGGTGTATGAAGGTGGGAAGAAGAATACCAACAAAGGGGACCTTATTGAAGGTATCAAAGTGGCATGGGTGGGCCAGTATTTCCCTTGATCTTTTAAAATCATTGTATATGATTCTTCAAAAGACCGCAATTTTGAAGTAATTCAAAATAAGGGAAGTTCTACAAAGTACTAAAATAGTGGTGTAAGTATAATATAGTAAAAAATAAAAATACTTTTCTTAAAAAAAAATTCATTTTAGTGAATCAAAACGAAATAAAAAAAAAAAAAAAAAATAGCTGGCGCAACAGGTCCGAAAGGACCCTAGGCCATTCGTTTTGTTTGAGTTTTCGTTTTTGGAACGAATGGAATGGATCTACAAAATCTCCAAACGGCTAATTGAGAAGCTCTTTCAAGACAGTTATACTCTCGGATGTTTGTCAGACGTTGGCGAGAGGTGGCGCAGTGAAAAAAACCAAATGTTGGAATTTGGATTTTTGCGGGATTCGAACCTCGACCCCTAGCGTAGTAGTCCAACACACTAATCACTAAGCCACTGCGCCTACTCAAAACGAAATAATCTCAAAAAATTCCATTAGCTCTTCGAAACTAATTAAAACTTTTCTTAGTCTAATAAGCTATTCACACCGAGCCGAAAACCTGGTTTTCGCGAAAACATTCGAAAACTTTATCGAAAACAGAAGTTTTCCCATACATATTTCAGTTTCCAAAACAAGTCGTTTAAAGTCGTTTCGACGAAAACACCACGAAAACGACTTCCAATCGTTGCGTTGTTGAAAAAACACACCTTTTGCAATATTCAGCAAATTCAGCAAAAGAGCTGACCGAATAAATGTCACAACTCACAACTTAAAATCATTTTCCACACTAATTGATGGCCTAATTTAATTTTTGAATGCTCTGAATTAATTTTATTTGTTAATTAATGCGATCGAAATTTGTAAACAAAATTGTTTACACAGAAGTTTCACGACTAGGGTCTCACAGCTGATTGAAACGTCAAACAAAAACTGGTTATTGTTCGGTGTGAATGCAATTTCGGGTTTTGGACGAAAACACGGGTTTCAATGCGGTGTGGAATGGGTATAAAGAGCAAATCAAAAAGGTACAGGAGACGGTTAATTAAAAAAGAAGTATCTGTGAGGCTATTTATATGTTACGGACTGTATCTGTTCGTTGTTTGAAATTGAAATTGAAATTCTTTCAGATTGGCTTAAGAGAAGAAAAAGGAAACGTACGAAAAATACTAATCACTCAAAAGTCACAAGCTCTAAGGCGGCTAACAGACAGAAATATTTCAATTTGCCAGACAGATTTTCCACCCAGATACTCGCACTAATAAAAAAGAATATTCTATGCAAACCGCATGGCCAAAAGTGACTTCCTCATGTGTATAATGTGTAGTGTCCGCGACCTACTGCTGTAAATGTATCGGCGATACGAGCTGCGAGTACAGCAGCTGAGCTGGGGTACCGTCTACCGCCACCGCGTGCTTTGTGTATATTGAAGACTTATTTACAGCCGGCGGCGCTGCCTCGTTCCAACTGCGTGTAGGAGATGATAAACGTGACTCTCTTTTTTCCAGCTGAATTAACAGTCTATGCGCGTCAGTTGTGCGTGTAAAATTCACTTTTGATTTTGATATCTTTTCGCTTAACTCACTTCACATGCGCAAGACCGCACTTTTGTTATTTGTTCTCCTGCTCATAGTTGTTGTCCATTGTCCAAGCGATCGTGTGCGTGTTTAAAAGGAGAAGCCAACGATGAGTTTGAGAAAACGAGGTCAACAGACGGCCACGGAAAAAAATTAAATAATTTAAATTTATAAATGATCATCGACCGTATATGCTGAGATGGGGTGTGAGAAACTCTTGAAATTGGTTTATCATCATGGCATGGCTAGGAGCGCGTCAGCAACGGTCGACGGATTACGTGCGAATTTGTTCCTTTTGACTTTTAAGTACCATTCTTGGATTCGGATTCATGAACGGTTCTTGCTACATGGTCTGGCAATTATCGTGGTTAATTGCTTGCTATGTTTTATTGGCTCTAAATTTAATTTGCGTCGGGTTTTGGTTTTATCCTTATGGGTACGCAAAGGCGAGCCAATATAGTTTTTCTAGACCTTTCAGTGAACAGTGAGTTTTAAGTTTGTTCAGTTTTTCAGTAGTAGGTACATTTTGTGTGGATAAATAACAGCAGTCACTTCTTGTCAACGACTGACGATCAAAATGGTATAACAATTAGGGCCGCACTCCATGCCAATTGAAATATATCGATATTTGGTCAATTGAAAATATTAATAATGCATGCGATCAAGTGCTCTTGTTTTAAACGGGAGGTGTTAAAGTAAAACCGCAAATATAGTCAGACTGGTGGAAGTGAGAAAAAAGTACTTTTTACCCGATTGGACCGAGAATTAATGCAATTTTTTGAAGTCTTTCCAAAAGCAGAGAGAGGTTTTTTTTTTCCTTTAACAAGTACTCAATTCTCACTGGAGGTAATGCTAAAACTTAGTAACCTGGGCGTATACTGCAACGTCGAAAAATTAAACTAAATCATCTAATGCTAATACATTTCTCTATATATTCACAATGGAGTAAGGACTAAGGAATATACCTTAAAAGAGACTATATCAACTGACAGAAGTAAATAGGCCAAGAAAGAAGTGGCAGGGTAAGGTTACGGGCAATTTCTGTAAAATGCTGGCTCAAAGCGTGTCGTTTACAATTAGGATCGACGGTGTAGTATTTTTTAAGCTAAGACCAAAGCAGCTATGGCGATGAGATGGAAAACAATGAAGGCCCGTAAAGGTTAGAAATTACACGCATATCTGAGCTCTGACATATGAATAATTAATGTACAGTTCCGGAGCAAGCGAATTTTACTCGCGCGAACTAAGGGAACGTAAGCGAATATAAATAGGGCGCATTCGCGTGAATAGAATGAAATTAAATTAGAAATTTATTTATTTAGCAGTGCTAAGTAGATGGGGATTGAGATGTCGTGCTTTGGGAAAGTTTACTCGGGCGTTTTGTGAAGAAAACTCTTTTTGAAGTGAAACTTCTTATGCGACTTCCAACTCAAGGTCGCGTTAAACGTTTAACGCTAATAATTGGATACTCAATGCACAAGCACGTTCATATGAAAAAAAAAAAAATGAGTGGTGTTTTCTCCAACAAAAGTGAAACGAAAGAGAAGTATGCGAGGTGAATGTGTATAATCAACAGCCACAATGTGTTTCTGAGGAAATGCGCAGATGGCTGTTGACGTGCGCTGATGGACTTATGGTGGTGGATATAGAAATTGAGTTCAAGGTTTTTGTTTTAATGGTTGTTATAATACATACATATATACGTTGATACCTACAGTAAAGAATTGAAGAATTCAAGAAGTAAAGACGATATAGGTGAATTATGTTGTTTGATTTATTGAAGTGAAACTTCTCATGCGACTTCCAACAAGGTTGTGTTAAACGCTTAACGCTACTATAAGCATTGCATACTCAAAGGTGTGAGGGTACCGCTCACGCTTCAGAGTATGCAATGGTGAGTGAGTTTATTGGCACCGAATGCTGGGAGAAGAATATTCTGTGGTGAAGATTAATTTAAAAAATAATGACTAAATTGGCAATTAATGTCTTATTGAAGTGAAACTTCTAATGCGACTTCCAACAAGGTTGCGTTAAACGTTCAACGCTCCTGGGGAGGGGGAATAGAAGGAGACAGAGCGAGAGTGAATGCGTGGCACTCGAACGCATGCGCGTAGTATACCTGTTACAGGCCAGCGCGAGCGTTAGCAACGAGTACGAGTAGCGTCCTCATTATTTCATTAACTTGTTTTAGTTTGATTTGATACACATATAATTTAATAGGGTAGTATTTTTGAAGTGAAACTTCTAATGCGACTTCCAACATATCGTATCTTACTTTAGTTGTCATTATCCCATTGTAAATGTTATGGATTTGGATATTTCTCTACTCGAAAATGATAATTGAAAGATGCGATCAATTGTGAATTGTAAGCAATGTTAATAAAGTTTGTCTTAAAGCCTAGTATCCTGCTCGCGCTAAATTTTATCTCCCATACAAAAATGTCTACAAAGATAAAACTGAGCGAGGCAGTTTAGCAAAGCATCAGTATCCTGTTCGCACGCTAAATCCTTACCTTCATATAGATGGGCCGATGAAAAGTCTCCACTCATTTAGCTCGCGAAATAAATGTCCGGTGCATTAAATCGAAGATAAATTTTGGCATAAAAAAACGGAGGAAAGTGTCTGTGTTGTGTTTGCAATGTTTTTTTTTTTTTTTTTTTTTTGGCGGAAAACGCAGACAATGTTTGCGTGGTAAATAAAAGAAAACGCAAAGCCAAACAACAGAGCCAAAACAGAGATACGTATAAATATAAATAAAGCGAATCGATTTTCAGGGGGACTTATGCTCTCATTTGGCGTCGTCTTTTGGGTAATAACAAGTGTTCCACTAAGGTAAGGAGATTGTGGAAAGTTTGAGGACACATGTCGAACTTCTTCTTATAATTTCTAGGTTTCTTACATCAAGTTTGAAATTCGAAAATTCTATTAAAATTACGTTTACTGATATCTGTCATGGTACTCATGGTTCATAAGCATATGGGTTTTGTCCCATCTATATCATGTTTAATAATAATTTAGCGACCATTTATCTTTCCTGTGGAGAATCGAAGTGGAGACTAGGGGCGCTAAAATTTAGCGCGAGCAGGATACCAGGCTTAAGGAAACCATATGATTTCACTAAACATCAATTTCTACCCCTTCCTATTTTCATTTCCACATTACGAAGTTTCACTTCTTCCGCGCGGAGGGACTCCACGCACTATTTTTTAAAGTACAAATCTCATTACCACAGCTATTTCATGCCAAATTGTTTCATTTATGCAGAAGTCTTTCCTGTTCATCACCCGATCATGACTCGATTTTTAACTATTTAGCATTTTGTACAAAACTTAGTACAGAACAAGGCACAAACCCTTTAAAAATACAAAAGAAAAAACTTAAATTCGCTTAGTTTGTTAGTCTGAGCGAGTAAAATAGAAATGAAACCATCGGAGAAATTTGACTGGCGCAGATTCGTTTGGATTGGCTTAGTTCGCGAGAGTAAATTTTACGAATCGAACCCGAACCACAGCATAGAAAATGTGTAAGTTTGAATGAACTTTGCGAATTCGCTCGCACCGGAACAACAGCCTTAAGTACGATTATTAATGAAAGTGATGCCACAGCGGTCGTTTATCTTGGGAAAATAGTAGTAGTAGAGTAGAACGGACCTCTTCCGAAACGAAATGTCCGATACAAAAGTTAAGCGTGGTACGCAGTTCTTCTCAAACGAAATATCCTATAAAAAAGTGACACTACGAAATCATGAGCGAAAAATTTGGCTCCTTTTCGTTTTGCAGTACGCAGCTGCTGCAAAATGATGGCGGAAAAGTGGGTAGTTGTAGTAGATTGCTTGGTACAATTCTCCACTCTCTTTTCGCACACGTTTATTGTCCGGGACATGAACAGCTTGCGAAAATTTGGCATTTGCACTGCAATGTTGCAAGCCTTGATGTGGAGGCAAATTGAGAAATTTTGAAGTCAATGCGCATTTTTTTGTAATTTTTAGCCAAACTTATTCTGTTTAAATTGTTTTGAAGACGATAATATAAAATTAAATAAAAAAAAAAAAACAAAACAAAACAGAACAAACTCGTAATTGAGAGACGAGGCGACGAAAACACAAAGAAACTTTTTGTCTGAGGGGGCATACCGCATACGGCATACCTGCCAACTGGGCCAGTTTGTTTTCATATTCATACATATTTTGTGAGATGATTTTACTGCCGAGATGTGAAAATCTATTCAAAAACTGTATAAAAATTGATATATACATAAATAATATATTTATAATATTTATCGTCGCCCTTTTAAAACGTTTTCCCTCTTTTTGTCTAGAAATCTCAAATATAGCCTTGTGAACAACCGAACAAAAAAAGGAAGTGATAATCTTCTACAAATGTATATCGAAAATTTCTATTTTTGTTATCTAGTCCTATAATCTGTGTGTTCAATAATAGAATATCATTGTATACCTACTGAGTATGCGACAATTATTTTATTTGATATCTTGGTTAAAACGAAATGTTTACTCATTTGTGTATCCGAATTGATTAGTAAAATTATCTTATCTTGTTATCGCTTTTAACTAGCTATTTTGGCGATCCCCTTTTGACTTTATGTTTGAGTCGTAATCGTGGTTAAAACTAAATCAATCATACGCAACACATTGAATTTGTAACACTTGCCGTACGCTGAATGTTTAAAGTCGTATGCGATCAATTTGATCGATTACTTAAAATGCACTCAATGCCAGCTTAACTAAATAATACTAATGCATTTATTTGATGGAGCTGCGATAACATTCCGTGAGTTGTGCTCCTTTAATGGCCAAACCTAACCTAAAAAAAAGTAAATACAAAAAAAAAAGCAAATAAAAAAGACATGTTCAACATAAATTAAGTAATTTGCTGAGATCAATTTGACCAATGATCACAAACGTGTGCCAGTTTAACTTTGGCGATTTTTTTCTCTTTTTTATCTGAAATCGGATGACTACTGACACTGACTTCAAATCGCGCCTAAAATGTTATAAATGGCAACCGACCGATTGAAAATTCGGTTTAGATTTGTAGCAGGCGTTTATAATGTAGTTTTTTTGAATTTTTTTATCGATCTGTGCAGGTACCTATGATTTTAAAATGTTGTATTCAGCTATTCAGCAAAATTTTTTATTGTAAAACGTTCCAAATATAGGAGTATATGACAGCAAATTAGGAACTGCGAGTGTAGATGTTCGGAAAATTGAGTTAGCATGTTTTCATTTCTGCAGTACCGCAAGTTGTATTTTGAGGTTATGTGCGAACAAAATTTGTTTAGTGGGAAAAAGCAAGGTGTAATTGGTATCAATTTTCGGCTTGCAATTTTATTTCTAATTTCAATGTACATATTAGTATTGAAAAGCAACAGCAACTGCTTGCAAACAAACCCTTTGGTTGGTATTGTTATATCGGAAAAAGTACTAGATTGGCACTCGATTCCACGAAGAATCCAACTGTGTAAATCACTGCTTAAAAGAGTATATGATGAAATATAGGTATGATATTTTAAATACCTATAATTCCAACCAAAGTGCTTGTTTATCAACAGCTGATTCGTCTTTCTCAGAAGAAACCAATCAGTTGCAAAAGTGGGACATCGTTTAATAAATCAATTATCTAAATACGAATTTCAGAAATGTACTAGGGATAGTAGTACATAATATGTAGATTCAAAAAAAGGTTAACTACCAGTGGATCTGTTTGAAATATAGGTCTTATATGAATAGTGCTTACTATATGCACTTGAAAACATTCCGAGTGATTCGATTCAATCTCTTCACTGACAATTAAAAAGAGCTGTCAGATTTTGACGGTGCTAGTTGCCCAATCTGTATTTTATGTGATTTTTAATGAATTCCCAAACACTTGACAATTTTCTCGACTCATCGGTGCAGTGTTCATTCTGTTCTGGAATCGTAATTAAATCAATCATCTGCGAGTGGCCATGTCCAGTAATTCGATTTGCACTCAGCAGCAAAATCACTTCATACAACATTCATGCGCTCCTAATTCGGTCACTTTGCAGTGCCCAGCTTGGTTTAGAATTGCCGATTATAGATGATGGATTGATATAAATTGGAAATTCTTTTCGAATTTGACCTCTAAGAAAAACGAAATCCAGATCTCGAACTCCATGTGGAAACTAATTCATCGCGCACTGCATACCAGCGCCAATCGATTGGCAATAAATCTTTCAAAATTTCCAACCACCAACCACATGTTTTTGGCTTCCTCCCGAGTGTCGACTTTGAATTTGAAATATTCGCTCGGATTTGGACCAATCAGTTCCTTTAAGGTAGTTGCGTACATTTTTTTCTTTCAATCTCATACGCACGCAAATGGTCAAAAACAATTTGATGCCCATATTAATGTTTGGTGTTTGGCGTGCTGGTAAAATTCGCTGTCAACCCATTGGGGAGAGTAATCAAATGCAAAATTGATTTATTTGCTTAAGTCGTTAAAGCGCCACTTCTTGAAGAGGTGCTTTACTGCTTGTGGCGGAATTCCTTTTGCATTCTGGTTTAGTCCAAAAAGATGTAAAAGAAAAATACAAACAATTTTCGCCCATATGTTGTGATCGGAATTCTTTCGGTTGTTTGGGGACAAGTTACTGGGCGACTGGTAGTAGGCAGCAGCTGTCAGGAGTAGTTATCGCCTGTTGTGGCGGCGGGCGCACATGCCTTGTTCTTCTGTGCGCACACTGCCGAATGGTATGGTGCAATGCCGCTGGGTGTTATAGCTGTGCAGTCATTTTAATCTGTTGGAGAATTTGACTGAATATTTCGGTAGTTATGCTGAGATTGCGCGATGTGGGACACCTGCGCAATAAGTACTGGCAATAAGTCTTCTGTTGGATGAAACACGAAAATTGCTGGGCAGAATGGGGTTTCCAAAATGGAATTTTGAGTGAAGTTTACTTGCCAATGAATATTGAGATGGAAGTGTGCAATGGTTGACCTCATTCGGTTGGCCATTGAGTAGGCATCAGTAATGGAAAAACTACAAATGGAAAATGACTATCACCAAGGTTTATTCACAGAATTTTACTTTTGAATAGAGCGATTTCATAGGAAAGTACTAATGATATCAGAAAATCGGTCGCCGTCATAATGCCAGCCTTAGACAAGCGTTATCGCCGTCTCAAGTTACGCCATCTGCCTGCGAGGTGTGAACTAAACTTGTGGTTCCACCCTCAACAAATAATTATGCAAGAAACAGATTAACACAGCGACTTTGACAGCAACAGCAACAGCGAATTTAGGATAAGCTCTAACGTTGAGGTCGCTGTCGATGTTACTGTGCTAATGTGTTCAAAGTAATTAAAATACATTGGTTCTAAAAAGTTGTCAAAGTTGCTTTTGATGTCGCTGTGCTAATCTGTTTATCGCATTACGCCATCTTCCAGCGAGGTGTGAACATAGTTTGTGGTTCCACCCTCAACAGCTCAATTGTGTAGAAACAACTACTTGTCTCTTTCTTTCATTCATTGTACCACCTTGGAGCTTGAAACATTTCCTGTTATTTTTTAAAACAATTTCTGTCAGCCCAAGTTTCGCTATCCCAGTAACCAGAGCGATACTTGTTATTTTGTAAGATTTAGCTGTCAAATTAAGCGCAAGTTTTCAGTTACTCAATGCTAAACTAAATGAATTTAGTAAAAAAGATTGCTACTCAATTTTTAGACAGATAGTTTGCCTATAAGCCTACATTGCTTCCCCAATTCAATTCCAAATTATTTATTTCCCAACGGCGAACAATTCCCATAAAGCGGTCAACAATATTTAATGACACCTTTTTTGAATCAACATCAACGGCAGTTTCAGAATTGAACAAATAACTACCCAACCCCAGTTGAACACGTTCACGCTTCAATGCATTTTTGTAATTTAATTTGAAAACAAAAATGGGTTGGGCTATGATTTTTCTTAAAAAAAAAATTACTCCTGTCAAATACTTTGAGAACTGTTTGATAAATCTGCACTTGCACTATGGACCGAAGAAACTGTCTGACAAGTGACTGACAGAAAATTTCCAAATATGAATTTATTGCAGTGTCTGCTGGTGCCAGGAGCTGAACGGTTTCATTTTATTTTTCCAATTAGTTTTGTTTTTGTTTTTTTTTTTTCTTTTTTTCACTGTCATCGCAATTATCTGACATACACCACAAGGTGTATTGCGGACGCCATTTGCGGCTGGCATAGCATAAGTTGACGGTTATTATTGCTATTATTGGCGAGGTATGGCTAACAGGCGGCTACACAGTCTCAAAAGAGTGCATTGTGTAATAACTAACACCTTATCGGATTTGGGTGTCCATCTAATGTTATTGTGACAGGCATGGACAGACATTTGCTGTGGAAGAGTTTGCCTATAAGCAAACTGGTCCCACGGGGAGAAGTCATGTTTGAAATTCTTGTACACACATTCGGTGATGATGACCGAAAGGAGTGGTGTTACAGTATGTCCTACAGATGATTGATTATATTGGATGTTGAGTTTTGTACATCCACCAAACTGTTGTCGAAGTTGTTTGCTTGTGAAATTGCTTTCGCACAAAAGGTGGGATTAATTTTTTTTTTTTTTTTGGTTTATGGAGTTTGACGAACCGATAATCATTAGGAAGGCAATGGAACACGACCATTAATTAGGGAAAGTAGGGAATCCAAAAATGTTTCTATCAATTTAATTCTTTGACGTTAGGTAAAAAGGTCTTAAGTCAGAAACTGCAGTTTTTCGTAAGGCCAAATTTAAAGTAGTTTAGTTTAGTCTTAACTTAGTTAGTTAACTCTGACTTATTGTCTAAAGACTAAATGATTACGATGGGAAGAAGTTGTGCTAGACTTAAGTCATTAATACCAAACGAAATACACAAAAATTGAGTTAAACGCAATACAAAACCCAAAATGAATTTTTTGACTTAAAACTTTTTGCCCAACGTCAAAGAATTATATTAAGAGAAATTTAAATAAGCTAAAAGAATTCGACTGAGTTTAATGTAAACTGGGCCTTGACATTTCGAATGGGTGCGTTCATGAACCAAAGCTCTTATTCAGCTAGTTACATTTATGAAAATTGAACATAATATTATTCAAAAATGTATATTTGTCTGGACCCGATGTAAAAACAAGATCGGAATCATCACTTTTACTGCATCAGTCACACATGCGAAATGTCAAATTATTACATATTACAGAAATTATTGAGTTCTCTGTAAGAAGTAAACAATCTAGGACAATGGAAACTGCAGCACATCAACTCAGCCAGCTTTCAGATTTGCTAAGTTAGAGTCTTGAACATCGCCATTGTAAGGAAATTTTATGATAAGGATGTGATTTTTAAAATAAAAAATACTGGTGGTCAAAAAACCAAAAACAACCCATTTATTGCCAAAAGAATGTGATTTTCCAAATGTTTACGTGATACAAATAGAACCATACAACCTTACACAAAAACACTGCTCAAATTAGTTTCCTTTTCTGTTAAACCCACTATCAATCCAAAGAACATCTGCATTTTAGGGTGTGTCTTGGACCTAAAAAAGACGAATCCTCTCGCTACATAATTTATTCAAATTTAATATAAGTAGCCCACCCAGCGCTTAGTATTGCATAACAGTTGAGTTTTCTGACTTAGGTCAGAAGGCAGTACCTCTAAACCGATAATTTTAGCGCGTCATGTGAGCACATGAAGGTGCTCGCGTATCAACAACGTTGAAGTTGTGGGTGTATAAACTTTTAAACGTGGGATGCACAGCAACCAGACGGTAGATATCAAATGATTGTAAACTGCAACCTAATGGTTCCCACTACAATATACTATATTGCATAACCCCCGTAGCGACAATAAAGCATAATTCGCCTACTCGCTAATGAATAATTACCATGATTACACAAAATGCAATGTACAGTAAAAGTACGTCATGGATCATGGCTCCCATGCCAGGGAATTTCAATGTGCAATTCATTTTTGTTGGAAGTTTATTTTTTTTGGAAGGAAACACACCCATAATTCGTGTGTGTGATTTTATCTGTTTGTACCTTTATTCACTTTGAAGAGGCTGGGAAGATGTTGGACCGCACAGGGGAACAATCAAAAATTATTCGACTTGTGGTGTCGAAATGAGGCAAGTTTTCAGAGATGCAAACAGTTTTTGAAACGGTATCAAGAAAGTGTTTTATAAAGAGGAATTTTCCTTGGAAGATTGTACCTTTTAAGCTAGCAAAAGAATTAAATCAGAAAGATTCGAAATTTTCAAAATAGGCAGGTATAACTTAAAATTAAAATTCAATAAAAAACGTCTTAAGGATAAGGCAACCAAATATTTATTGTTTACGAAGACTTTTAGAAAAAACTGCTCAAAAGCTAAGCGACTTTTTTTCCGAACCACAAAACAGTACTACCCTTGCTGTGTCGGTTTTTTTCATCAAACTCAAGGAACCCCCGCGGCCCACATGTTAACATACATTTAGCGAACCCATTTGATTAGAGGAAAGAATTTATGTAAATCGCGACATCGATCGCTGCAGATCAACAGATCACTGTCACCGTTCTACATCAAAAGCGGGCACGCGCCACAACATTGTATTGGCCTTAACATGCAAAATTACAAGTTACATGTTCACACTCAATTACCGGTGATACGAAGCCCGGTATCAGGCTTAAATTTGTGCGATCATACCTGGGCGGCAAATGGTGGCGAACTTCAACCACATAAGTAATTAGAAGCGTAATTTGAATCACAGAAGGTGTGGTTCAGAACAAAATCGTGCGGTACAAGTGAAAATGAAGTATTTGTCCATGCGCCATTTCAAGGTTTTTCCTTAAGGCGATAAGAGTGAGTTCTCCTGCGCACGGCAGGTGAGCTCATTTCACTGAATTGTGTCATAGATATCTTTGCCGTATTATGCAGACATACTGCCACCGATAATATGAGAATGCAAAACGTGATCTACTAAACGACTTTCTCAAAGGGTACCTCTAAAAGGATCATCCAAAGAAATGGGTCAATATTGAGTAAATTAAATAACCATATACATGGCTTCCATACTAATGAAGTGAGGAATGGAATTTTTTTGGGTTAAATATCGAATTCGGTCAGTTTTCAAGTTCCCAGTTGTAAAAATTTATACCCGCAATGAAATCATTATGTGAAATGAACTTTATTTCGCTCTACCTAGGTATTCAGGGCTATACGTTTGAGGAGTCGGATGAATTTTAATTATGGGTACCTAGTACCTACCGGGTTGGGTGTGTAATGATCTCATTTTTATCACTGAGTGCGTGCTCTTACGCAGTATGCGTTGGTTATAAACAAAGAATACCAATGAACGTAAGGGCCTGGTATTTAGTTTAAATGCATGTGTAGGAAAAGCTACAGGTACCTGTTTATTCCGGGACTACTTCCGTGGTTTTATTATTCATCGAGGAAGTGCCACTATAGGAGGTTTTTATTTTTGGTATGTTTTTGGGAATGGCTTACCCAAGAAAACCATTGACTCACTAGGAAGCAGGATATTAGGCACATTTTGGCCAAGAGGGAGATTTGAATTGAAATGCATTAAAATACAGAGTTGAACGTACATATAGTTACTTACATGAAATCACAGTATCAGCAAAAGATAATAAATGTCGAAACGCGTACTATTTTTCAATCTCGCCTCTTACTCTTACAAGTTAAAAATTTGAGTTCCTACTCTAGATATGCGATTATATTTGTAAAGCAGAGTTTTCATTACTGGTACTGACTTTTGTTACTATTAGAATCAAACTCGGTGGGGTTTTGACTCTGAGGCTTGTGAATTGCGGAAAACCGCAAGGTGGAATTTTAACCACAAAACAAAAATCGAACGCAAAGTATACTGTATACACGTTCTTATAACAAATGACAGAAAAAGAGAACCAAAATAACGAGTAACGAAACGAACAGTTCCCCTCTTGGCTCGGAGAGGTTCAGAAAATGTGGGCACATTCAAAAGTTTAGGTGCCTTGAGTCGAATGGATTTGCACTCCATGTTACCTAAACGTAAAAAGTAGGTGCGACCGTAACGTCATAACATAACGTAACGTCCTTCATAAATGTCACCGGATGAAATTGCTCACGAATCAAGTCAGATAGCTGTCAGGCGTACTTGCTTATATTGTGCACATTCAAGAATATAGTGATCTTAAGTCGACTAGATTGGTCTGGATAAGATGTAACCTGAACGCAAAAACTAGATTGGTCGGGAACGTTACTTTTCCTATGTCAGCCACATTTGCGAATTGTCAACTTAGTACTCAGTCACGAATTTCTTAACTAGATTCGTCGGCTAACCCTCCATAAACGTCAACTGAAACAGCTGCTCACATCACCGATTTCAGCCAATCAAAACCGCTCTAGTTAGACAGCTGTCAGACATAGTAATATGGATACTTGAACGTGCAATATGTATAGATACTAATAAATTTGTTAAACGCAAAAACTTCAGACAGACAGACAAAAAAAAAAAAATTATTTTCTGTTCTCAGAGAGTTTTTCGCTAAATTGTTTGAACTTTGGAGATTTTTAGTGCGAATGTAGAAATTTTTTTTTGACACTTCAATTGAAAGGTAGAGTTTTGTACTCATTTTCAGGCTATCTTCAGATCAAAGTTCTTATACGGAATTATGGCCAAAGTTGGTCTAACTTTATCTTTATCGTAGGTACAGTAAGTTCCAATAAATTATTATTTAAATATTTTAATTTGCAGGCAAGGAACTGTCATTTTCATTTCTGCCTCTTTTACTTCCGCACAAAGAATGAATTTCCAAAAATCGCCCAACTCTGAATGTGTCTTGTATAATATTTTGAAAGAGTAGATGTTCAACGGGCTTTACGATAAAAAAAAACATTCTAGATTGTAGAATGTAGTTAAGGTCGCCTTACATGCGATGCATGAAAAAATTCCACATCAAGTCAAGCCGAATCTATCCGAAATATTACTCGGTTCAGATTTATAGTACTACTATCAAAATTTATCTATACGAGGCGGTGTATGATTGTCGCGGAATGATATTGTAATTTGTATACTACTTTTATACGAAGGCTGTGATAATTTACAAAATGTTCACATTTAACTCAACTTCCTTTCCGGCACCTGATCGGAAATCGTAATGAACTGCAAAACGGTTGGTTGTTGTGTGTTTCTTTATCGTCGCATTATCTACGTATGTATTGTTGTAAGAGTGCGTGAAATATGCTTAATGGGTTTTCATTTCTAATTGTTGTATCGGCGCTAAGAAAATATTTATTGGTGTTATCCGCTCTTAATGAGACCGAATAACAAAGTACTCATACGCCCGAGTGTCTCTGCAAAGAGTAAAGGTCTCAGTGTTTTGAGTGCGGGTATTTGGAAAGTAAATAATTTGCACAAATAACTTATGGATGTCATTCCGATTGGACTCGAGTGGAGCAGCAAAACGGTTGACACTTGTGCGCGGTAGGTGCACCTATTGGTCGTGTTCGGAACAATGAAGGTCAGCACAATTGTTAAGTTTGAATTGGTAAATATGAATTGCCAAATGATGAATGTTTATTACGTGCTATGAGCTATGAATAACGATGAGATGATGTATGAATATGAATATGAATATTTAAGAAAGGGTCAGTGGAAACATCGTAACTGACCTACCTTAAGGTGTGTGTTTAAGCATCCCTTTTATAAAGACACCAGACACTTGCTGTGATTGAAGGTTCGCGTTTACATAAGGTATTGCTGAACCTGACACAAGTAATGGAATTCGAAGGCTAAACATCTTTACTGTTCGGAGGCGAATGTTTAATTTTACATATTTGTGAACAAAATTAAGAATCTACTACATTTGGCGGTGAATGAAATGGGCGCAGAATGTGAATTAGGCAATGCAAAAATAATGGAAGTGGAACGTGGATGTACAAATATTTATTTGTAACATAGATCAATTATTGTCATCTGTCAATATACCTACACGTATTCGCTAATATTTTTGACAAGTTGAAGCTAATTAAGCTGCCACACAGGGCATCGATTTAAGGTTAAAATTACACCACAAATTGCAACAAAAGGATCATATCATCAGATCACATCTACTGGAAAAACTGCATTTGTAATCATAAATAAGTAACTGGATCATGAGGTTGTTAAATTATTAGCCCATCTAGTACCTATCAACAAATTGTAGAATTTGCTTTCGTTTGCAGATTCAAAAATTAAATATTAAATATTATAAAGAACTATTTTCACTTACCAATCACTTTATTCATCCGACTTTTCTTCCATTTTAAAATGAGTTTCATATCTATATGTTTGACCATCGCTGCTAATACCGTTTGATTCGGTTAACAATGCATCTGAATCCGGCGCTTAGTTCACAGCGTTGACGGACAGGACAAAGGCCAGCAACATCTTAACATCTGTTGTAACCTGAAGACGATAAATGTACAAATGCACGCCTGATTCGGCTTTAAACAATTACATCGCAAACTGATCGAAATATGGAATCAATGGAATATTTTGAACGTTTTTCTGAATAAGTAAATTCAAAATCTATTTCATTGAATGAATGGCCGCGTTCCACTGCCCGCTAGATGACTAGCGGCATGTCAAACTCCATATAAAAAAAATAGACATTTCACCAAAAGTGCTAGGCATCTAGCACTATTTGTGAAATATCCCTTTCAGGGAAATTTTTCAATCTAGCGGAAAACTACCCGCTGCTTTGAAAAAAAAAACAGCTGTCAAAGGAAATCGTTCAAAAGTTTACAAAATACAAAAATAAATACGAAGACGAGCTGCAAGCGCTAAAATTGTGATAAAATCGGTAATAACGTAAGTAAAATAGCAATTCAGATATTGTTTGTATAATAAATAATATTGTATCTTTTCTTTTTAATTATAGTGTGGAAATATATATAAATAGATGTGAAATAGACGTAGATGTGATATTAAAAATACAAAATGGTAAGAATGTCTAAAATGTTTATGTTTCTTTGCTGTAATTAACCATATTATTTTATATTATTTTTGCTTATCAGATTCAGAATTTGCCTTAGCTTTTGTTCTGCAGCTGATAGAAAACAACAAGGAGAATCAAGGCGGTAAGTTCACATACTTGGTTGTACTATGGTTGTACCATCTTTTTTAGACGCTGCAGATATTAGCTACGGAGAGGAGCCCTGGGAAAGTGGATCGCAAGAAATCAATAACGTTAATGGTGTCTATAGTTTTGTAATGATGAATATAGGTCGAACTTATTTAAAATATTTTTTTACAGAATCTTTGTGGAATCACAGTAATGTGCTCCTCTTTTTAGAGGAGTGCATAAAAAGGAAGGACGAACTGCGAAATCCGAAGGTGCGACGTCGAAATGTTTTCATAGGAATAAAAAAGGCGATGTTGGTGAAGGGTCATTCATTTGGTGAAGATTCCCTTGCCCGAAAGCTCCGTACTCTTAAAATTACGTACAATAAAATTATGGACAATAACAAGAAAATATCCACCGGGCGAGGGCGCATTCCTTGGATATACATGGACCAAATGTGCGATTTATACTCGTTAGAAGTAGGTGTAAGGTCAGCACCAATGATAAGCACCTTAACCAGAACTTCTCAATCTACTCTCTCGCCAAATGTCCCTTCGTCATCTCGCCTTTTTAAGTCTACAGAACCACCGCCTAGTCCTACGCATTCTGTTGATACAGATGAATTTGAATCTTCAAGTGAATCTCCGATTGCAGTCCCATCAAGCCGACCACGGCTAACGCAGCTACAAAGGCAGAGAGGTGCTGTAATAGCAATGGAGGAGAGACGCACTATAGCTGCAGAAACCATTGCAAAGGGGATAACTGAGTCAAATGCTTTAAAGAGATGCTTTAAAGATATGCTTAAAGCGTAAGTTGTTGACCAAATACACAATAATTTATAAATATGTAATATTTATTATGTTTTATTACAGAAACCCAAATCTTATTCCACGGAATTGAAGTGAGAAGATCCTTTCCCTTAATGTATTATGTTGTTATTATTATTTTTATGTTATGTAAACCAAAAGACTGAATTATTTGATTTGTGTTAACTCTTTTTAAAAAAAAAAATAAACATTAAATATGTTTTATGAATTTTTTTTATTGAAATAATGAAAGAATGTAGTTTCTTTTGGTATTTCCAGCATCTCTTCTATTTCTTGACGACACTTCTTCATTGGGAATGGAAACTTCTTCGACATCACCCTCCGTATCTATTTCGCCGTCATCGTCACCGAAAATTTGGATGTGGTTATGTAGTATTACACTACAGCATACAATTTTATTGGCCAACTCTGGTTTATTAGTGTCGATGTATTTTAGTCTCCTAAATCGACCTTTAAGGAGACCAAAAGCTCGTTCTATAGCCACTCTACCCTTGCTGTGGCTAACGTTAAAGCGAGACTGAGCTTCTGTTAGATGTCCGTTGTTTCTAAATGGTGTAACCAGATTTCGAGCTAAGGGATACGCCGAGTCTCCTAACAAATGATACTGTGGTGGGATTAAATAATCCATTTGTTCACAAAGAGAACTTCTTCGAAAGACACGTGCATCATGTAGTCTTCCCGGGGCTCCTATGTGCACATCTGTAAATACAGTCCGGTCGTCACATACAGCTGCAGTCAAATATGAAAACGATTAGAAATAAAACGGTTATTTTCAAAAATATATTAGTTACCCTGTAAGATAAGCGAGTGCGTATTTTTCCGATTATAGTAATCTATAGGATTTCTCACTGGCTGTTTTATTTGGATGTGACACCCATCAATAGCCCCAATGACACCCGGTATAAAACCACCGCTTTTGTCTCGAAATTTCTACAAATTGAAGAGGAAAATTAGAATATTTTCTACAGATAAATTATTGTGACAATGTTATACCTGAGCTATTTCTTCGTATTTTTCCCTGTTAGGCCAAGAGATGTAATTATTATGCAAAGAGCATATTGCATCTAGCATTTCGCAAAAACTTCTGTGGGCAACGCTTTTGCAAAAATTAAAGCGATCACCAGCCGCCAAAAAACTCTCTTTCTTGCTAACCATCCAAATAGTGAAAAGCAACTTCTTCTCCAGATTCAATATATTCCGGCTAAGCGCAATTTTGTTCATTAAATCCTATAAAATTTGCAGAATTATTAAAAAATTGATAGATAAATTCTTAAAAATATTACTCACTGAGAAGCAACTT
This sequence comes from Cheilosia urbana, assembly GCA_946477585.1. Classification (NCBI taxonomy): domain Eukaryota; kingdom Metazoa; phylum Arthropoda; class Insecta; order Diptera; family Syrphidae; genus Cheilosia; species Cheilosia urbana. The sequence continues at coordinate 5,895,360 of OX297854.1, read as the reverse complement.
CGATTCATTCGAAAGTGGCACCGGAACTCATCCAACGTATACATCGGTACTACCACCTCGTAAAAATCCTGATTTCGAGTACCTTCTACGAAGAATCCCCACAACATAGGATCATCCAAAATTGCTGACCCCATATTTATGGACATAAGTTCCCCGATTTCCGCTTGAAAATAAAACAAATTAAATGTTTTAACAAATTTGTACATACATTCATTACAGATACTGTAAAATATGAATATATAACTCACCAATCATTAAATCGTCATCAAAAAGATCCATGTTCTCAGAAAATTTGTTCAATTACAACTTTTTTCAAATTTTGAATTTCCAAATTAGACAAATAGTGTCAAATGTCACTTTGCCGCTGCCGCTGCCGCTGCGCGAACGTTCCATCACCAGGGATATTTTGTGCTAATCATCTAGCGGGCAGTGGAACGCGGCCAATGCCTTCGGTGAGAGCATAGGATGAAATTATTTTTAAAACTTATAGCTGAGTGAGTTGATAAGAAGAGCAGACAGTTGTTAGAATATCGGATATGGTATGTTTCCACAAAAGTTGTTTTCCCCCTTGGGCTTACAGTTTTAGTGAGTCGTTCCAAAATCCAGCACTTCATTCGGTGCTGTTCTAGCGATCACTGCGAAAATCGATCAATAAAAGTTACTGTTTGTTAATATTTTATTCTTGGTGGTTAAACCCTTTAATTTATCGAGGACTTCCTTCAAAGAATAAGAAACATAAGGTCTGTTCCCTTACTATCTGGTTAAATATTGGCAATATGTCACATTTCTCTCTTTGTGAGAGAATTCGCTCACTGAAATACTGTAACCAAAAAGTTAATTCAAAAAACCAAAAAACCCGACTGACTGTAAAAAAGATTTAAAAATATTAAAACAAGACACTTTCAAGTACCTATAACTAATTGACAAACGGAGACTTCTACACAATCTGACAAAAATATGCGCAGCCTCCAACTGCCAATTAGTTCTACTTGAAAGTGTCTTGTTTTCATCTTTGTCGTGTTTTTTGGTTTTTTATATTAACTTTTTTATTTTGTATTTTTTTTTTTTGTTTTAAGTTTATATTTTCATATTTATTTTTTTAGCCTGAGACTCTCCGGAAAAGAATACCAATTTAATGATACCCCACTCTTCAAAATCGGTCAAACCGTTTGGGCTAGAGGGCGTCACGTAGGAACGTACATAGGATACGCGCGAAACATATAACCCTCCCTGTGTCCTGTCGGCTTAAAAGAAAAGGAACGCGTTGAACCACAAATTTAAAAAATTTGAATCAAACGGGAATATTCAAATATCAGTAGAACAAAGCAGAAATTTATGTTCAAACATTTATGTTTACTGGTTAACAAATAATAATAAATAATATTTAAGACCAAGACTTGAATTGCTTTTATTGCAGAAATTAAAAGGTTCAATTCTTTTACTTCCTATATCTATTTTAGTGCTATACAAGCACAAAACATAAATGAAATCAAATAAAAAGTCCGTTGCAAATTAGCATTTGAATGATTTGACAACCACCTGTCAGCGATAGATAACTAGCCCAAAGAAATGTCTTGGGCTAATATTTGCTGGTTTTTTATGGAGGGGAAATATTTTGTTCTCTCTTTTTGGCTCTTTTCTGCCCAACTTTTGCGTAAAAGGAACGAAGTTCGACTAAATTTATTTAATGTGCTCAATTGCATTATCGTAACTATGACGTATAAATTACGCTTACAAAGAAACCCACCTCGATCCATATAGAAACTTAATGTGTCAATCATTTAACCCTCGCAGACCAATAAATTGAAAAATGAAAATTCTTCCGTCAATTTACGTATACACCGAGCCGTTGGGACAGTCTCTATGGCCACAACTCCCTCAGCCTCAACCATAACCATGACAGATAATAATTTATTATCGCTGACATTGTGGCATGCTGTTGCTGCACCGCACGCAATAAAATGCTAACAAAAATCAAAGCGTTCAATCTTTGCCACCGGCATCATGAGTAACTTGCTGTGCAATTGTAGAATGGCATGCGCCTAATCAAAACAAAGGAAAACTGCATGCCGATTCCACCTCCGAGTTCCAGTTTCAGGACTGCTGACAAATCGATATCGAAGCTGCTTGCTGTCAGCGAGTCGGGGCAAAATTTCAAAACATTTTCGATTTTCTTGTGTCAGCCAGGGTATAGGCAGACAGCATGCCAAAAACTTTTCCGCCTCCTTACAAAAGTCATCGCAAGCACCAGGCTTGGTATTTTGCGCGTGGTTTGTTATTTGCATATGACGGACAGACAGATTCGATGTTTTTTTTTTCCCTCTGCGAGTGTGACATAAATAAACAATGCACTGCACTGATTTCCATGTTGGTTCAGAGCCAGGCGCAGGCATAGTCGGGACGGAGCATTATTAGCTTGCTACAAATGTAATGACATGTGTTAAGTAAGTGCATAGATAGTGGATGCAGAAGCACGTTGACTGGCCGCAGGCACCACATACAGATGTAGTGAACACGAATTTTATTGTCCGCGTGAGTTTGTCTAAATTGTCACTTATTGGTTGACACGATGATTTATTGCAGATTTATCGGTTTTTGAAGAGTCTCACACACGAGCTGGGTTGATTTGTCTGACAGTTTTTAACCAAGGTGAATAGTGGTGGTAGTGATGGTTATCGTGGTGCAGTGTTTCAGTCGGTTAGGTGGATAATTGTTGATGTACATACAGTGTAGGTAACATGTTGTCTAGCAAGTAACGTTTCTTGGGTGGTTTATTCATTTTTGTCCGCCTGTAATTCATATTTGCTAGGAATCAGAGTAGGCACATTATCCATAGGTACTATGGCTTTATTTGATGAATATGATCGATGTAGTGTTCTCTTCATTGATTTCGAAGAGCTTTAGGTATCATATAATGGTCTCTTCAAATAGTCGTCATAATGACGATGAGACTCAAACAAAAAAAGGTGCAGATGTAAGGTCAGTGTTACCTCTGAAAATTTTCAGAAAGAGTCCAAAAAAGAGTCCTGGAAAATTTCTTTTCTTTTTTACAGAAACAAACTGTTAAATTCAAATTCAGATAAAAACAACTAACAACTAAATAGACTAAACAATTGTGAATTATAGCAAAAAAGTCCTACATTTTTAAAAGGAGTCCGAATTCAAAAAGATGAATCCGGAGTTCAGGTGCTCAAAAAAGAGTTAAAATGAATTTAAAGCGTCCCGAAGGTAACACTTGTTAGGTCTGTTCCTTTACTTTTGTAGTAAGAATGGAAAAGAGTCTCAAAATGGCAGTGGTAGGGATTATTCTCTCATCGAGAGAAACACTTACGAAAAAGTTAGGGAACACTTGACATAATAACATAATTCAAATATTCAGAAAGGTGGTACGAAAACTCGTTAAAATGTCTGATAACCTCGAGGGATTTGCTAATTTACTAACCCCCGTATTAATAAACACTGTGTAAAAGATATTAACTTGTTACTCAGCAGTTATATCCATTTTCTGTATGCTATCTGACGTTTACTAGCTAACTTACTTGTGTATATCTTTTTATTAATAAGGGGGGTAAGAAAATTAGTTATATATATATTAAGCTAACTTTTTTTATGAACCGAGTATTTGGAAGAGTTTGTACTCATTGAACTGCACTTCTTACACCAAGAAATTTGTTGAGTTAAGATTCGTATAATTCTCAGTGGAGGGGTAACATCTTGCTCTCTCGAGAACGCTCTCTTTTACAAAGGCACTGAGTAAGAACTCGTAAGAATTAGTAAAAATTCCTGTTGATTTTTTTTTTTTTGTTGAAAACAGGAAAAGGAAATAGAACAGGAAAAATCGTTCAACAGTTTACGTCAGAAATATAGGCAAAGGTATTTATTTAGTGCTAGTGCAAGTAAGAAACGTTGTTAGGTGCGTTAACTACTTATAAAATACTTTAAACAAATTATAACCTTTTGGTTGGTTAAGGTTTTTTTAAATAACAACTTTAAGAATAAACTTCGTACTGCAAATCTTCTAAGATACTTACTGGCGCTGCCCTGATTCCTGGTCTATCCGTTGTTTTAGGTACTTTATCAATGCAAAATTGCAAATACTCCGTTTTTGGAGTTGCCGGGGTTCACTGTTCCTCTATTCTACTGATGCGATTCTAGTTTATTTCTCGACGAACGTGTAAATAGCTGAAGGGCTGAATCTAAAAAACGTTTAATAATGGGGTGGTATAATTCTGAATAAACGAGAACCACAAATCAAGATTGAACTTATTGCACCGAAGACCAGCTCAAGACTAACTTAATCTACGTCTCAAAATAGTCTCTTAACCGTCACTATAATACTTTATATACATACGTGCATATAACTCCTTCCAAATGATTTTCATTGGAAATGCAGAATACGCGTAAAATAATTATGTCATCGTTAAGAGTATTGATTTCAATGAGTCCGACCAATAGCGACAGGGCATATAAAATCCGCTTTGGTTATTATAAACAATGGATTTCCACATCCTGTATTTGTTTACATTGTTATTATCCATTCTATATATCTTTGGAGTTTACTTTTTATGGCTCTTACGGTTATGGCGGCGAGCCCGTGGCTTAACTTTAACGAACTATAACTAGTTGCTTCTTACTGCGCACCCTGAGTTAACTGACACCATAGTGAACTTGACATGAGTAGCTAAAAATAAGGAAAATATGTTACATAGATAGATAAAATGGAAGTAAACGCAATTTGCCATGTTGTACTTCCGCCCCTTCCGGAAGCCATTTTGTTTTATGGGAACTTAATGGTATTTGTTTGGTAACAAACAAAAATATACCACATAAGATGAGTGGTATACTCGTACTAATTAGTCCACTAATGGTTGAAGATAAAAATACATGCAAACATACGTAGGCGGTCGGCTATTTTGTTTACGTGATAAAAATTAAAGGGTTGAAAAATGATCTTATCCTTCGCCTTTGTTTGCACTGGCTCCAGAGAAATGGATCTTTTTGTCTCTAATACCTACAGGAAGAAATGTCATAAAGGAATGTAGGTCATGCTATTTACCAATATTCACATTACGTACTCAATTTATATTTCTAAAATGAGCGTAATTGAGATAGCACAGAAAATCAAATTTCATGCGAAAAATGTCAATGTACCAACATATTAATTTCACATTTGCTAATCAGTTCTGAAAAAGTCTGAGGGGAATTTTTGACTCATAAAAAATAAATAAATTATCCGCAACTTACTACAGTCACTGCACTGTTCAGTATGCAGCTGTTTTTCTAAATGATCCTTTACCATACTGCTGCTTTACTTTATACGATTCGCGGACAAGAAAAAATCAAAAATATATAGATAGGTATATTTTTTCTTTTTAATTAACATAACCAATATACATAAATGTTTAAACTAAATAAACTCAACTCAAGACTAAACTTTAGAATCGGTTTGATCATGATATAGATCTACACTCACAAGTCAACTCCATTCCATACAGAGTGGCACAAAAACTACGTTTTCCTTTTTTTTTTTTGTAAGTACCTATACATAAAAGTGTTTTAGGTCAATAGGACCGTGACTAGGGCAAAGCCATGTGAAATGAAATCGGTGCCGCAAGAATTAAAATTTTGCTCGAGGTTATGGAAAGTGCGTTGAAAAGAGAACAAATATGTAGGACATAGACAATGGACTTCATTTAGCTCAAAATCAAAATTGGAAAATATTTTAGTAACACACTGTATAATATCTGTAGCTGTATATCTGCCTAATATTATGATGCCACCGGTGCCAGCTCCAATGTCCCCCTGTTGACAAACGAACACAACAGATGGATCCCCTTTCATAGGAGCTTGCGACGTCTACACTTAAAAAAAAAAAAAAAAAAACGATTCTCTGAAAGTGTCATCTAGGGGTAATTTTAAATAGTTTATCCTATAAAAAAAAGTAACTACAAGGTCTATCGTTTTGTAAATCCCATTCGATCTTCTATTCATTATATGAACAATAAGAAATAATAAGACACGCTCATATCAGGAAGGGCCGTCGCCGTTGATCATTTCAATAGAAATGTCTGAACGAACCTCCAGACGATTAAATGGTTTTTGTTTGCACCTTTGTGCATTTAAATTTTGAAAAATAACAGAACACACTAACAAAACGGTTTTATTATAGAGAAATTATTTGCGAACTCTTATCTCGTAGAAAAGTACTAGACTTTTAAATTTGAAGACGTCTGTGAACTGTGGGTCTATGTCGAGCCGTTACTTCTTCAAAAAGTGGGGCCAACATTTAGGTGGTTTGCTAACGTTAAGCATATGTCCCAAGCTCGCATTCCAAGATGTACCTACTAAATAACGTGTGTCATCAGGCAAACTTATTATGGAAGGATTAAGTACGACAATAATAGTTGTCTTAAAAATTATTCCTCAAAATAACACGCACACAAAACGAATGGTGGCAGGTACCTAGGTACTATTATTACGCGTCATGTTGGATGAATAATTTATAGTTTATTTATTTATTTGTGCAAAACAGTAATGGGTGCCTATAGGCGATTCGAATTTTTATTGCGAATTGTAGCTTTTATCCTTTTTTACTGCTTCTATTTATTGAAAAATTATAAAATATACAAACGTTATGAGTTATGATAAACCACCCCTTTGTCTATTATAGTCGACTGAGTCTATACCTAATCGATGCATTTTTTTTTATTGAATTTCACCACTTAATTCAATTGTACAGTCTATCCCTTTTATTTTTAATACTTTGCCACAATATTGTTGTTAAACTAATTCGTACTAGGTACAACTAGAAACATCTTCCCAAAAAAAAAAAAAAAAAAAACAAGACTAATCTATCTATTCCTAGAACAAAAACGACAAATTCTAAAATTAGATTTTTGCCTGCACTTTGGACCACTACGCATTATGCAATTTTATTTATTTTCCGCGGAATAGCAACTATTATTTAAAAAAAAAAAAAAAAAAAACAAATTGTACTGCACACAAAATTCTAACATCGCAGTTGCGAGCACTGCTAATCTATTACTACCAAACTGTCAACCACGTGCCTTTATCGTTGACATTTCATCAGAATCGCTTGAATGCGATAGAAAGAGTAAACTACTTGTTTCACTGGGAAATTTCTAGCAACTAGTACATAATTTTTCAAATTCTATATAAGAATCAAGTACATGGCTGAAAAACGTCAGTTCATAAAGTGAAAATAAAAGAAATTGTTCGCAGGCGATAAAGTTTGTGAAAAAATTAAGAAAATCCCAAATCGCATAGATAACAAATTAATAAACTTTTGTCCATCATTATTTTTGAAGTAAATAAAAGTAAAATCTAGGAAAATGGTTCGACGAGGACGTTCTGCTAGCCCCCCACCAGCCTCTAGGAGGTGAGTACATTTTGCGAATTTAATAAATAATATCCTAGCATAAATTTATTGTTTTATCCATTGTTCTTAATGCTCAATCTAATTAAATCGATTTTTACTATAAAATTGTGTATTATTCGCACTTAAAAGTGTCGAAAATTGATTTTTTTTTTCTTGTTACGTAACCATGAATGGCTGGGTTTTGTCTTTGGAAATTTTTAAGCAAATTAATTTTTTTTATATTTAGAATGGCTCCATCATCAGCTAATGTTCCAGCTCGTGCTGCTCCTCCACCACCACCACCAGCTCCAGTTGCCGCCGCCCCATCGGCTTTGGGAGCCCCACAACAGCCCTCTATGTTCCAGCAAATGGCAGCTACAGCCGGAGGTGTTGCTGTCGGCTCTGCTGTGGTATGTTTTTATAGACTCTCATCTATAATTGGACATAACTCACACTCTCTATATAGGGTCACGTTGTTGGCGCTGGACTCACTGGCATGTTCAGCGGTGGCGATAAGGAAGCCGCTCAAGCTGCCCCAGCACCAGCCGCAGCAGCTCCACAACAGTACGCTAGTCAGCCGAACGAGCCCCAAGGTGCCTGTGCATGGGAAATCAAGCAATTCTTGCAATGCGCCCAGGGTCAAGCTGACTTGACTCTCTGCGAAGGATTCAACGAGGCCCTCAGGCAATGCAAACAGCAGAACCATATGCTATAAATCTCCCAAACTGACTACACCACCGTTCCGCTACTAATATAAATTATTGCTTACATATATATTTCTAAATATGTTAATCATTTAAGAACATGTTATTGGATTCGAGACGGAAATAGATGCAAGAAAGGAACCAGCTGATTGGATGCGCCTGAGGTGGAGGCACATGCTGCTGACACATCACACCATCGAAAGACATTGATCTTGGTCGAGAATAATCTCTTGGCCCTCGGCAAATTGTGTCTTCAAACGTCGACGAAAAGGATGGACAACCAATCAGCTGGTCCGAAACAGAAAAAAAAAACTAGAAAATTTATTAATTAGCTTTATTCCATTTAAGAGTTAGAATTAGGAATTAGATGTTACAATAAAGGCCCGTCGATTGGGCGGCCTGCGCTAAAAAGCATGCCAGTGTTTGGATTTTCTGTTGACTCTTAACTAGAAATGAGTCAGGCGCGTGTGCTCTCTAATTGGACTATACTCTGTCCAAGAAAAATTGTCAGTACAGGGAAGATAGGATGTTTGTCTCTCAGTCTGGTTGCAATGACTTACATAAATCGGTCCCTTTTTAAAGCTCTCACAGGGTTGCCGTAGTATGTATGATAATTCGCCATAACTCAGAGAGCAATACTTTTAGGGTTACCATCTTCCAATTTAAAATAAAAATATTGCTGAACGAAATAAATTCCAACAAAAAAATTCTTTCGCTGACGTTTGACGAATTTAAGTCCGAGATCTTTTTGCAATATTGTATGCAAAGTTGATCTGCTTAGTTTTGTTATATTTTCACTTTTTGTACTTCCAATAATATCTTGTCTAGCATTGGAAGGTCATTATTCATAAAAAAAACTGATGGACTATCCGCCTAATCGCACATTTGTCAAAATCATCCACCAAAATCTTGATACCGGAATTATTTTTCTTCTTTGGTGGTGAATTGTGGTCTTTGATTGCTTTTTCCCTTAAAAGCCTGTATACAATTTGTTCCGTAACAGGAAAAACCGTAGCCGCATTTCCTACGGCTTCCGATTCACTTTTAAAAAAGCCATACCATTTTTCAGTTGCATCAACAATTTGTTGTTTCTTTTCTACACTTAGATCCTTTGAAGACTTTGTAGCCATGTTCTGTTTATTCATATGCACAATAAAGTTAACCACTTGTTTAGATGCACTATCCGCTATTGAGATAACAACCATTGTTTCCGCCTTATATACACAAACAGGCAATTAGACAAAATTATATAACCACGACGCAATGCCATATACCTAAACAGATGGTAAAAGGACTGCACTTGTGCACATACATTTTTTTAATATAGACATAATACCTAGATTACATATTTGTTAAAAAAATTATTACCCATCAATGCAGAACTTCGCGGAAACAGTAGCAAAAAAAGGATCATAAAATCCTTTCAAGGCATTTGCTTTACTGGGGAGGAGTGACCGGATGTGGTAAAACAACGACCGAAAATAAACAGTATAGGTTTACCTGCTTCATCATTTTGATATTTCAGTGTGAAAAATATGCTCTACAAAGTGAAATATGAATTTATACCTACCAAAACATGCAGAAATATGCCCTAACGAATAAGGCTGAAAATTTGTACTTAATTTTCTATACTAAAATATTTAATCAAATTTTATCCCTTAAAATACCATGCCTTTACATGAATCCGGTTTAGTTGCCTTAGTAATCACTATTAATTTATTGCAATATCTCTACAACGCACATATATGATCACTTGTTGCGTGAATGAAATGAATGCATTAAAACACCTCCCGAATAAACATTATTTCTAAAAGACAACATTCAAAAATATGTTTTAACTGAATATTATTGGATTTTTCAGAAAATACAAACAAATTAAAACCGAATGGCAGCACCCCACATAATATGCCGCTCTCAAAAGCTCCAAAAAGCTCCAAAAAGCACCAAAACCGAAAGTTCTTTGACAAAATTCAAAGAAAAACCCTTAATGATATGCTAACATTGACAAATGGTAACACTTCTCTGATGTGCTTCAGTCACTCACACTGCTTATTTTGGTCGATGATAATAGCAAGCGAACACAAGCGATCGTGCTCATTCTGCCCGCGGCTGCATGGCAGACTGGTTGTGGAGGGATGTATGCGAATTTCAGGAAAATTACAACAACAAAATGCTTTGGAATGCCAGTGGTTTCGTTTTTATTTCAGTGGCAAATCCTGCGTTTGAGTGCCGTGAGAGTACTACAGGCACCACTGGTAGAAAAAAGAGCTTCCCATAAGGCCTGTACTGACAATTTTTCTTGGACAGAGTATAGTTGAACAGCATTATTATGTAATGAGATTGTTGTTGTTTGTAACCTTTGAACGGCAAACCGGCAATCAGTCGATGAATTGCGAAATGGGCAGCTAAAGTGAGTCGTAGTTAATGGAGGAAATGCAAGTAAATCTTGACTCGTCGAGATATTTTAACTCCACGTTAACCGTCACTGTTATGACTTGAGTATTGCACTTTGAACATTTTCTATACAGTGTTTCTATGGTATTCTATAAATATTCGACGACGTACAGCTGTAGACTTTCTAAGGTTTCTGATTACCGGGTACCTTAGATAAGAGGGGTAAAGCATTTGCTGTTTCTTTTTGCGATTCATAGGTAGAAACATTCGGGTCTATCACAGAATCCGTCGTAATCGGAATTTTGCTACGAACCCCGAAAGAACTCTTACAGAATCCGTCGTAGGGGAATTTTTTAATTCGTAGAAAGTGGTATCACTGAATATACCACGTTCTACGAATTTCGAAAGCAAAAAAATGTACCCTACGACTTATTCTGTGATAATTCTTTCGGGGTTCGTAGCAAAATTCCGAATACGACGGATTCTGTGATAGACCCGATTGTGAAACGCAAGAGAACTCGGGTTGGAACGACAATCACAATTGGAACATTCGGCTCGGGGCACTTTTGTGTAAGCAACTTAAACTGAATCGAATATTTGGGAAAGTAGAGAGGCACCAAATTTAAGTAAAGACTTACCTCGCGTTTGATTGCCAGATGATGTGTAGCGTTCTACGGCGGTCATATTCTACCGCCTATTTTACCACTGTTTGGCGATACGGATTTTCTTATTTTTCGTCTAGGTGTATATGTCCGTATTCTTCAACAAAGGATTCCACCTACATCTGCACTGACTTGCTGCTGAAAGTTGTCACAATACGAATGCCCCTTGAGCGTGCTCAGCGCGATGAAGCTAAAACAGATGCATGAAATGTTCCAATTTAATTTGCCACCAATTTTGATCAATCGTCGTCAAGAAAAACATTTATTGAACAAATTCGACAGATTACGTTCTAGAAATTCCTTAAGCCTAATCAACTACATCGAATATCATGGGCTCTTGTAACAGTCAATAATACCCTCCGCCTTCTTAAGGATCGCGAATGCTCGTTCCATTATTTGTTCGACACTCATTGGGTCAGTGCTCCATTTGAATTTCTTCGCCGTAGGCGGAAGCTCCAAAGAATTATCTTCATCGGTCACCAATTCTGCTGCGGCTCCCTCAAAAGACTTACACTTCTCGTTTACTTCGAAATTGTAAAGTGTCTCATCCAGTTCCCGTGTCAGCTCAGAATCGAAGGTTCGCGCAGTAATTTCACTTTGTAGCTCCTTCAGCTTATCGTTGGCAAGTGTTGATGCCCTTTCGGCTTTGGCTATAATCGAATCAAGGTCTTCACTCATTTTGACACTCTCCCATTCAGCGGTTTCCTCACTTTCGGCTGCCATTTTGACTAACTTAACTGATTCACTCTCCAGCCACCAGGGTTCTGATTGAAATTCGAGAAAATCCTCTCGGTTGTAGATAACTTCAGAGGGCAAGGCGGCACTAGCAATCAACCACTGTTGGTTCAGTACGGCTAAAGCGATCTGTCGAATGATTGGCAACCAGGAAATCAGATCCAAGCCTTGGGGCACTGGCAAGTCCTCTTTGTTGAGCTCGTCGATCAAGCTCTTTATGGCGTGATAACCGGCTTTTGTTGATAACTCATCGTCATTCGGAATGCAGGCGCTGCTGTAGTTTAGAATCCACAGCTCCAAGTCATCGATTTCTTGTGGTATATCCACAGTCGGTGGCGGTAATTTTAGTTTCCCAAGGAAGTCTATGAGCTTTTTCGTGCGATTAACGTCTTTCCAATCCACGGGGAATTGCTCCAGTGAAACGGGAATATCAAACTGTGGGCGTGGGACAAATTGTGTCAGTTCTTCTGCGAGTTCCGGGTAGTCCTGGAAGTCCTCATCAATCACTTCGACTAAACGATCGATCGCCTCGTTGTAGATGGTGATGAGCAGTCGGGGAATTGAGCAGATTTTTCTAAACGGCGGGTTTATGCAACAGGATTTGTGGAGCCGCTGCCACAGTTCATCACCCATGCATGCATTCAGAAAGCCCACAACACTCTGTGCCTCTAGCGGGCACAAGTAGTCGTCACTCTTGGCAAGGAAGCATAAAGACTTTCGTAAGTCCGCCTTTAAATTGTAGTCAGAACTATGTAAAACTTGGAAATGGGACACCTTACCTTCGGCCACTAGTGAGTCCATGTCTAGCTCTGCGGCAATAGAAGCTGCATCAACCGCAGGATTGTACACGAGAATGGCAACCGGAATCGCTCGATAAATGCCGGACAGTTTCAAGAGATGATGCAGGCGCTTGCGGGAGTTTGTAAAACTTCCCGGTGACATCAGGAAGAGTACCGCATCGGCATGGTCGCACTCATTGCGTACGCGTTGACTTGTTTCGTTCTTCGGGACGATGCAGGACACCTTTCGCACGCACAGCGCCAGATCACCTTCGCAATGGCACATGAATGCTGAAGTGGAGTCGGAAGACTTGCGGTCTACATTCTTTTCTAACCAGTTGTTGGCGTATGAATTGAATCCGGGCAGCTCATCGCGCTCTCCCGGGAGGGAAATTATCAATTTGAAGTACTTTCTCCGTTTTAGGAAGCCGGTGGGTAGTTGGCGGTGCTTCGCACTTAATTGGTGCTGAAGACACGTGAATATGTCAACTGGGCGATGGTGTTCTTCTTCGTCCAGCAACGCTTTGAAGTTGCATGGGAAGCCCAGTCGATAACGTTTTATCATTTGTAGGTTCTCTGCCTGCCGCGGATGAGCCATTTGTTGTGCCTGCGCCTCAAGTGTGTCCGAAGTCATCCAAACCGGTATCGTGGCAATCAGCTGGCGTTGGGTCTTCTTTTTGTGAGTCAATTCGCGCCATGCCTGAAAGTAACTGTGGAGCAGAGATTGGTCTCGCCGCATGATGCTGAGCTCATCGGAGTGAATTTTTCTTATGTATTCCGTGATGTACTCAGAGATCACGTTATCCGCCAGTTTCATCACTCGCGTGTGGTTGTGTAGTTCGATGGAAGCTATCTCTTTGATTTGTTCAAGCTGCACTTCTTCCAGCAATTCAGAGAGAATCGCTTCAGAGCACTGTGCTACTCTTTTTACTGCAGCTTTCAGTCGTTTTTCCTCTAGACGTTCCCGGTGCTGACGCTCCTCCGTAATCTTTCGCTGGAGCTCCAATTGATCGTGTTCTTTACGAGCTTCTGCTTGCTCCTTGCGACGTCGGTCTTCCTCTTCTGCTTGTTGCTTTTCCCTCTCTCTGTGCTGCTCCAACTCCAGGTCCCTTGCGGATGGTTTGGTCGATTCAAATTCCAGTGGCTTAGAGTCGAAGTGTTGGAAAATGCTGTCATTTGCGAAGGCTTGTGTTGGGGTGCCGAAGATATTGCTTGATGACTTCGCGGGTCCTGTACCATTGGCGATTCCCCCAAAAATATTGCCACTGCTCTCAGCTGGTTTGGTTTGGAACACTAAGCCACCAAAAAAGGGTGAATTCAAAGTAGCAGATTGAACGGGTGCAGTTGCACGCGGAACTTTGAAAATGGACGAATTTGCCGCGGGCAGAGATGGCTTTTGATCAAAAATAGAATCCGATGCCAATTGGGTGGAAGACATTTTGGTTCCACTCTCCAACTTGGGGCTAGTGTTGGCGAACATTGATTTCAGTTGCTGCTTAGGGGTCATTGGCGCCGATGCTGCGGGAATCTTGAAAACGTTGTCCGCCAGCGTGCGGGGCGGTGTCTTCGTACCACCATCACCTTTCAGTTGGTCCTCGGCGGTAAACGATTCGTAGCGCAAATACCCATTCGCATCGAAGCTGTCATGCGGCTGATGATCTTCAAAAATACCAGGCGGGTCCAGAGGTTGACCGCAGACGGCTTCACCAACGCCCACTTGGCGCTTTGACTCGACAATCTGTGAAAGTGAACTTTCAGATAAAACTTCCTTCAACAGGCAAGACTTACCTCGAAAGCCCGATCCATTAGAACAGGAACGTCTGGTTCGTCGAATGCTTTCCTGTCGAGGTGCACCAGATCCTGGTCACAAGTTAGTCCATAATAAGAGAAAAAGTCCACCGACGCGTCGTCACTTTCAAAGCCGAGAATCTTTGTCATATAGGATAGCGGTAGCTTTACCAAGTGTTTTGGCCAATTGTACGCCTTTATGATCATTCTTAGCGCCTTCAAACGGACCTGTGTAAAGTATCGCAGCAGGATGCATGCATTCATGTACGAAGTTTCGCGAACAAGATTGAAGAACCGCACGTAGTTGTTGCTCTCCATACACTTGTAGAAAGCAATTGCGCTTCGCACTTCACTGGAATTCTGAATCTCCTCGGGTAGCTCCTGTAATTCCCACAAAAAATTGGCATCATTCAGGTTCAACAGGACAATGTAACAGCGAAACTCAGCTTCACGCTCACAACGGACGCCCTTGATGCGCAAATCATTGTACATATACTTCAGTGTCTGCAGACACTTTGTCAAGTTTTCTGTATTAATCTTCTGATCGAACGCCGAAGGATCTTCAGCGACCAACCGAGCTGCACAGTGGATATGAAAACGGGCGCATTGCTCCACCAACTGTACTGCTCCCGTAGAACAAAGCTCCTGCTGAGTGATGTCCTTGCGAATGCTCCTGGTTCGGTCCCAAACAAAATGGAACCAGTCGCCAGTGTTCACTTCTTCAATGTCACACAGGCCCATGATGCGATGCATCAGGTAGAGCATGGTCATTTTGAGCACTGGTTCGGGGCGCAGCTCATGCGTTAGGGGCACCTCTTGGTCAGCACTACTTCTCGAGTATTCCTTGATGGCGATACGATGATCCATTTCATTGCGGCGGCCACCTTCTTCCATTTCAAAGTTAGACACTTGGTGTTGGAACTCACGCATGAAACGCTCCTTTTCGGGGCACATATCCGGGCAAGTGCCCTTGATACTGACAACCTTATTGATGTCAGTAGTGCGCACAGTGGTCAGTCGAATCAATTTGTCACGAGCGTCTAAAATGCGGTACTTATCCTCGTCGTTATATGCTGGTTTGCGCAGTATCGCCTCCAGCTCACTTCGAACAGCGCTGGGTACCTTTGCTGTTACTGGCTGCACTGATGTGGGCTCTGGTGCTATTCTTTGAGCTCTCTGTTTTACCACTCTTGGCGCCGGTGGAGGTAACTTTGTCACCGGCAGAGGGATTCTTCTCGCATGATTACCCATGGCGTCCAGTTCGGCTTGAACGTCAGGATCAACCCATTCTTCTGTGTTTTGTACGTGTCCCACTTCGCGCTGTGAAAAGCGAACGTCAAACTCCTGTCCATTAAACACGGCTCCATTTTCTAAGGCATTAGCCGCGTCCTCTTCAGTTTCGTAGTCTACCGTGCAGCAAAAACGATTGGGTCGAAGGATAAATCTGGTGATTTTGCCATATTTTCCAAAATGCTTCTTGGCAATGAGTTTGTCCAGAAAATGCTCAGGAATACGTTCACAACTGTAATACAATAAGGAATCTTGTACACCTAACTTTAGGGCGGGATTTTGTAAGTTCAGTTCGACTCACGTTATGGATTTGTAGTTGGTGTTGTCTTCTTCAATAATCTGGCAGTCGTCATCGTCAGACATATTTTAACAATTTTACATAAACAAATGAGTTAACTTTAGCGAAAATAATTTATTAAAATATATAAAATGACGTAAATTATCCGTCCAAAATTTCACCGCCGCTACATTGACATTTAAGCTGTCAGAGAAATGTCAATAACAAACCAGTAACAAACCACAAAACAAAAAAAAACCTTAGCAAGTGAGGTACAGTCGGAAACTGTATTGCAGACATCTTGGACAAGTTGTCTGTTGTTTTTTAAAACTACTTTTAAGGTGCAAACAGCAGGAGCCCATTCGTGGGCTTGTGAATCGCGACTGTTTTGTGTGTATTGTGAATTAAGGACTATTCACATGCGAGCGAATTGCGAACTGCGAATATTCAGTTCTGACACTTCATTCATATTAAAACTTTTTTGGTCGCAGATACCCGCGTATTTTTCATTCGTGGGTATGTGGACTGTGAATAATGTGTGACAGTTCTCGGCAAGGACTTTCAGTTCGTGGGATAATTGCATTAATTGTTAAATTAGCTGTTTAAATAAATTGAGAGTCATGTTTTTTTTTTAGACTTATGATACAGTTAAATTGATTTGTTCGCAATTCGCCTATTCGCAGTTCGCTCTCATGTGAATAGTCCTTACTGCCTGCTTTAAACCTAGTATCCTGCTTAAGCACAGTAAACATTTTTGTTTTCGACTCTTAATTTTAGAAGTTCACAGTGGCTATTTTTTCCATAATATTTTCTTAATTGTGAGCTTCCGTAAATTTAAAGTCGAGACTAAAATGTATTATTAGTACGGCGGGGCATATTCGCGTGAATTTTTATTTTTTATTTTTAGAAAAGGTTGTGCAGTGATGTAATGCTGTGTGTAATTTGTTTTCCGATATACATAATATAAGCCCGGCCACTATTACAGTGTAGGTAGACTCAAATCAAATATTCGGATTTTATAAAAAGTGATTTGGAACAGCAAAACGTTTATTTTTCCGATCTGAAAACGACATCTGCACCTTGTTAACGCACTTTGCAATGATATATATATTTTTTTAATCGAGGCTGCAAATGCATAATATATTATTTTAGGTGTAGGTACAATGGAATCGCTGTCATTCATTTTTCAAAATTGTGCAATCGTTGATGTAACTAAAAAATAAAAATAGAATTTGAGGACAGAAAAGCAACAATACAATTCCGACGAAATAGAAACAGAGTGAGTAGACATTTTTAATTAATTTGTTTGCTAATTGTACAGTTTATGTCTGTAGTTCCATGTTGATAAAATCCTGTATATAGGACTTTTCTCCAAAAGATAGCTCTTCCTCGACGTTTCTGACAATTTCACGTGCAATGCTATTCGAGATTCTGAAAATGAATAAATAAGAAAAATAGGCTAACAATACAATTAAACAAATTATGTAATATTATACTTAGAAAGGATCTTCCATGGCTGCGGAAACTGTGGGTTGGTATACAAAGGATTGTTTTTGCATTGTTCGATAAACATTTTACGCTGTTCAAGAAGCTCCTTCATATCTTCGTCACTTGCTCTTTGTTCTTCGAGCTGTTTTGCTACGGCATCAATAAGCTTCTCATCGGATTCCACCAATTTTTGGATGGGATTTGCATTTTGCAAGGGTCTGGGTGACGGAGTAACAGATCTTGGAATCGTTTCAGCTGGGATGTTGTCATTTTCAGTCTCATTAGTATTATATTTTACTTTCGGCATATGTTTATCATCTTCGAAATATTTCACAAATGTATAAAGTGAATTCTTGGAGTAGTTTAGTTGCTCCCTAAAACGGTATGGAAGATTTCTTATATATTTGATCATAAAAAGCTTTTAGGGGTGAAAATCGGTCTGTTTGTGTACAGTAACTAACATATTTGTTAATCAACACTGGTCACATTCGAACAAATCGAACAAAAGAAAGTAAACGAGCTAAATATTTGTTTTGCTTGAAAATTAATTCAAATTTGTGTTTGTTTTCAAATCTTTAGCCACGTATTAATCAATAAATGTGCACAAGTATACGTCAGATACCATTACAACAATTTGACGTAACTGCGGTAAGTTGATAACTCTTACGCAGAGTTTCTGTTTAATAATACGAGGGCTACAATCTTACAACAGGACTAATACCAATTTGAAAGAAGAGTGCGGACTTTTGGCCTATATGGGTCACAATTTCTTTAAGCTGACATTTGTAAGGGCGTAACGCGTAGCCGATAAGTCTAGTGTCACACGTTTTCTCGTTTGACTTATGACATTTTTAGGGTTTCATAAATTGCACTAGTGTAGGTGATTCTTGTTGTTTCGAACAGACTCGGACCAATTTTACTTATCGCCCTGTGATATCTGTAAATATAGCAATCAGCCCTAGCTAATATTTACAAATATTTGCAAAAATTGTACTAGATTAGCAAACAAAATGTAACAGTTACCATATTAAAGATTAAACGTAGGTAGGTACTCCGTTAACAAGTGTATTTTTGGCAAATTACTTGCTAGAAATAAGGATTGTTACAAAAAACCTATATCTTTGATGTATTCTTTATCCGCTGTATGCATTCTCGCTAGCTTTTCGCTTGTTGTTGGATCTTGAGACAACATATCAATCTACCCCCGTATTAATAAAGGCTGTGTAAAAGTTATCAACTTGTTACTCAGCCGTTATGTCCAATTTTTTTATGCTATCTGACGTTTGCTAACTAACTTACTTGTGCACATTTTTTTATTAATAAGGGCTAAGGGGGCTAAAGAATGTCTTTGTCGACCGCTAACTCAAGGTTAACTCCACCTCATCATGTAATAGTGCCACAAAATGTTTACGGGCGGTTCCATATCCCTATCCAATACCATTAATCACAATCACTATTTGACTGACACATGTACCTACTTTGTCCCAATTTCATTATTTAATGATCGCTTGGAGTTCATTTCAACTTACGCGTAGCAGGTTTCCAATTTTCCATTTAAAAAAAATCCCTCCTCCATGATGTCATGGTGTAGTCTCCAAAATCAACCTTTCATGTAAAACGCGTTTTTCAATATCACTTGATTTATTGTTCCCACCACCACCCTACGGCGATGGCACCTCATTGACAGCTTAACAATTGTTTGATCAATATAAGTTACGAACAGAAAACAAAAACTTTTTCCTCTATCAAAATGTTGGTTTTATATTATTAGACGATGAGCGAACAAAACAAATTTCTAATTTTGGAGTGACCTTGGTATGCTCGAAGTCGACCCTAAAGGTTAAATGAACAAAATACGCAACACCTCGTTCATATGAGCGTATCTATGGATAATAGACATGTCTCGTGTTCGTGTATCGTACAGAGATGTATTCGTATTATTTGAAAATTGTAGGGAACAGTAATTATTATTGTCACAATCAATCTGTGGAATGTTGCACTATATTGGTGGAACTTATGAACAGCAATTGATTGAGTTAATTCCTTTGGGCGAGTGAACAATGGCACTTGCTCGTATTTGACTGACTTTAAAAAGTTAAATTACATTTTTATTGATGCAATCGTTTACTAGCCACATGCCAATAGCCAATAGATTTGCATCCGAACTTTTCTTATTGCAATTCTTAATCAATTCTTAAAATATAAAGATTCAGAGCAGTTCTTCTGCTCTCGAAATCAGCTGGCTGTCATATTTCATGTTATCCATTGGCTGCAAAAAAGCAGAGTCAGAGCAATTTTGCAAATCTCGATTTCTGACCGAGATTTACACTTACTTATACTCACACCAAAACATTTGTCAAACTTAGTGTGATATTTCACGTTTTTAGAGACGTCAAGTCTGTGAAAAATGGAGAAAAATTCACATTTGATGTTCTATTGGGCACGAAAAATCTCAAATCTGAATTGGCGAGAAATGTAAAAGGTTTGTATGTCATGTCAATTCATTTGTTTCACATTAGTTGCAAAAGATTGGGCACATTCAAAAACCTATTTATCTTACGTCGAATAGATTGGTCGGGATAAGATATACTCTGAACCAAGCTAGATTGGTCAGAAACGTCACTTTCCTACTTCAGCCACACATATGCGCAATGTCAACTTAGTACTACCTCTGCTACCCCTGCCTAAACGTCAATTAGGCAAATCAAATTTGAGACACTTTAGGTCTGTTCCTTTACTTTTGTAGTAAGAACGGAAAAGACTGTCAAAATGGCAGTGGTGGGGATAAATTCTCTCACAGAGAGAAACGCTTACGAAAAAGTTAAGGAACACTTTTGTAGTAATTAATGAAAAATGACAGATACATAAATCATATATTCAAAAAATTGTGCGAAAAGTCGTTAAAATATCTGATAAACTCGAGGAATTTATTAATTTACTAAGAAAATTAGTTCTATAATTTATTTTTAACTTTATTTTGATGAATCTGAGTATGTGATAGAGTTTGTACTGATTGAACTACAAGCATTCGAGAAGAGGAAAAAGCGACACTGCATTAAGAATTACATGGAAGAGATTGTACCTTGTTACAGTAAGGAAGAATTTCGACGCCAATATCGAAAAGAATCTTAAAGAGAACATTCAATTTTATTTTGCCGCCTGTCAATACCATTTTAATAAGCAAGAAGTCAAAAAATAATCAACGCATATGCCAAATGGGACAACAAATTTCAAATCAGCTGTTAGTTGTAAGGTGACTGACAGCTTTTTCACTTCTTACACCAAGAAATTTGTTGAGTAAAAATTCGCAAGATTCTCAGTGGAGGGGTAATATCTTGCTCTGTCGATGACGCTCTCTTTTACGAATTTTTTGAGTTAAGGAACGGCATTGAGTAAAAATTCGTAAGAATTCGTAAGAATTAGTAAAAATTCGTAAGATTTAAAAGTAAAGGAATAGACCACTTGAGTCAGCCAGCTGTCAGCATTGCTAAACTAGATACTTGAACGTTCCCATTCCATTTCATATGATTTTTCATAAAGGAGTTCGTTTTACAGATTCTAGAGAACGACAGTTCACTGACAGACAATTAGTACCACCGTCTTCTTTTAAGAATACTCTAGAAGTCCAGATGCGCTAACAGGCTTTCCACTGACAGATCAAACTACTATTTTCCATTTTTTAAACCGCATGACACAATGACGCAGTATTTTCGGTGGGGTGACATAATGTCCATGGACGTTATTTCTGTCCCAAACGGACATACATTTCAATACATTAGTCAAACTTCGTTCCCTTACGCAAAAGTTGGGTAGAAGCGAATGAAGTTTGACTAATGTATTCGAATGCATTATCGTATGGGAACAGACCTAATATGTCCAATGACGAAATTCTAAAACAGACGTAATGCCCATAGACATTATGTCTGTTTGTTAATACGACATAATGTCCATAGACATAAGGGCCGTTTGGGACAGAAATAACGTCCATGGACATTATGTATGTCACCCCACCTTATTTTCACTTTGCGCCCTAATTCAGCCCTATGCATTTTGGTAGTTAATAACGAAGATATGATATAAGTCCAATTAATCATCTTGTGATGTTTTAAGGGCCGATCATTGGGCGCCAATTAAAAAACAATCAAAGCAATCTGCACTTTTTGGGAGGTTAAAATATGAAAAATAAAAAGACCTTAAGGAGTGCCGCTTCTATAATCATTAAAAAATAAACTCCCTGCGCCCAAGTACAAGACCTCTTTAAAAGAACCCCAAACACATGTGAGGATAATACAACTTTAGTCGGGACTTCTCATATAATCACCGTAATATTTGCAGACTAATGTAAAAAAGACCCGTCTACCAAAACAAGACTACAATAACATACCTTACAACCCCCATAGAATTTTAATGCTTTTGCCATCGAGACAACTACTCCCCCTCTCAGTCATAACATAAACAAGCTATTCAACATGCAATGCAATCCAAATAAAATCCAACAAAAGCAATTCACTCACATTTGACCCGACATCGCTGTGCCATTCTTTGCTGATGACGACGACGCCGACGGTGGGTTTCTTCGCCGAGCCTCTTGATTCTCTTCTGTTTTGTCGGATGCGTTGGCGTTGTAGTTGTCGTCGCCATCTCTCACTTTCCGCTGAGGAGCTATTTCCTTTTGATATTCCTTTGGATATTCCTCATTTCCAATCCGCTGGTCTTTTGGAGTGAATCCATCTGCCACAGGCAGCTCCACAACCGGCAGAGTGGCTGAGTGTTCTAAACACTGTGACGTCATCCACTTACTCTGCTGTACTGTCTCTGTCAGTGAGGGCATTACCTCATCTAATTGAACTGGCGATACGGCTATCGCTAACGATGGTGGTGGTATCCCAATTCGATTCGTAGCTATTGCCGGTGTAGGTTTATTTGCTACCGCCGCTGATAGAAAAGCTCCAACACCACCAACCACGCTGCTGCGGCTGCGAGTTTTCTGTTTCATCGAATCGTTTTCGTTTTCGTCGACAACGGCGACGACGTCGATGTTGCTCAGTGATTGTTTATCGCATATGGTGTCCGTACGTCCACCGCAAGAATTGTATCTTTTAGTTTGTTCCGTACTGCCTTCCTTGACGTTGTTACTGGAGCTCGTCGCCTTCGTCTTAGACACTCGTCTCTGTCGGTTTTCTCTACTAGAGTCTGCACCTTTTTTGGTCACTAAAATAAAAATCAAGAAAAAATAAAACAAGAAAATACTAATCATACCGAATCGGAATTAAATTATCAATTATTAGTCCGGGTGGGTTAAGATTGAAATTGAAATTGAAATTCAGTGTTTAATAAGCAACAACTTATATGGTCTGTTCGTCCGTTATTATTGATGTTCGGTGGCATGCATGAGAGGTTAATAAAAAATAATTAATGTGTGCCTGTGCATTACTGCACACCTTCATATCGTAACCGTCGTCGTCCTCTTCAGTCAATTAGTCACCTCTCTCCTAACTTGCAAAGTGTTTACTGCATGACATGTGGTACTTACCCTCTTTCTGATACGTGTTCCCATTTTGTGTGATATTTTCAGTAGCGGCCGCATCAATACTTAGCTGTTTACACCTAGCCAACAGTCGTGCGTTGAGAACGTCTAGCACTGATTCAACGGTCTGTGGAGTATCCTGTGAACGAGCGAAAAAGTCATCAGTTTGTGTTCCAAGTGTTCAGCTTAAAATCTATCACAATGGTAAGTGTTTTTTTTTTTATTATTATTTAAATAAACTACCTATACTAGTGGATGGACACCTTCTGGTTTTGGTGCTGTCCTTCGATGATTAATTATTAATTTTCGGGTGTGACAGAGCGACAACAAATATTATTCATAATCGACGGTGTGTGAATTACAAAAACGGATATCGAAATGTGTGAATTTTGTGATCTTATCGGAAGAGGAAATAACAACAAACGTTGTGATTATATTCCATATCCATACACTGCGCGGTGTGCGGCTGTTGCAGTAGTTTTATTTGTTTACATATTAGGAGTGGATGATAATGTGTGATCCATAAAAGGGGGGGTTGCTAGCATTTAAAAATAAAAGCTCTACGTTCTTACAGTCAGGTAGTGTGATTTTGAGATATTTATGTAAACGGCAGTTGGTGATTCGTTCTATTCTCCCTATCCTTTAAGTATGTGTAGGTATACGTACGCATTTATGTAGTTTTTTTTCCCATCTGTTTCTTTTCATCTGCATATTTTTTTGCGAAACCTGATCTTGCCGGTGAAGGTGATTCAGCATCATGCGATGTGTTGTGTCCACCTGCCATTCGCTGATTTTTTTTTTATTTTTAAATTTGTTGTAGGGATTCCTAGGTCGTGAATATGTTTGCTTACATAATGGTTTGGACACGTACGCGTTAACTAAATATCGGAATCATTTGCAGTTCTAAAATCTTAAGCAGAACCTCTTATGTAGGTAGACTGGCAAACGTCATTATATCTTCTTTTTTTTTTAGTTTAATAATGAAAGTGAGATTTTTTTTAACATCAGCAACACTCACTTTGGACTTCAGATGGTGTCCAAAATTCGTTTGACTAAAACACTTAAAGTATTTTAATTTTTAAAAATCAAAATATGTATTTCAATACAAATTATCAAACAGGGGGAGATGCGGTGTGATCGCATCTACTTTAGAAGTAGTGATCATAATATACTGGTCACAACCACGACATTACCGGGTGAAGCAATCAGTTTTGGTGTCTTAAATCGTTTAAATTGCTTATTCTCAGTTTCTGGAGACGACAGTTTTTTCTCTCACCCATTATCTACCTATTGTTAACAATAAATATGTAAACAAAATCATTGTCTCGAAACAGACAGTTTATTTTTTACTTTATGGGAACTTTGTTACTACGATAAGGGATCGCGTCTTGTCATATACCTTTGTCGCATCCTATATTACGAGCAGGCGTGGCTGCTGGTCACATTAATGTTCGTAGATTATAATGCAATACCAAGTTTAATTGTCTTGTTGACTTTAAATGAAGAAATAAATATTTTTGCAGATTAGCAAAAACTTAACTCGGACGGCTGATCCATTTTACAGCCACCATTATGGTATTGGTATGCGTCTATATTTATACAAATGGAAGTTATTTACAGCGGTGGTTGAAGAAATTAATTTCTGACAACAACTCATACGCGTATTCGCTTTATGCATTTTTTTTTTTACACCAGAACAGCGACTGAACTGTCAAAAGAAGTTCGTCTTTCTTTTTGAAGGTTTGGATTTTATTTTGGTCGCTTAGATTTAGACCAGAGTATGATCATACGAACCTATACTCTATGAGCTGATAGTAAATTAATTGAGCACTCTAAGTAAAAATATAAGTACAGAACATTTTGGCCTAGACTAATCGTTAAAGCTAAGAACGCTGCTCGAGCTAAACTAAATTTTATCTGCTCTCCAACTTTTCTCTCTATACATTAGCTAAAATCCCAGATACATTTTGGCATAAAGCACGCCACGGATAAGTGTCACAGAAAACAGCTGTTCTTTCAAAATAACTTACTTCAAAACTTCAACACTCTCTGATTTAAAAAATTTTCGATTCTAGGTACTCCTCGTCGAGGTATTTATTAAAAAAAAACTCATCCTTGCTTACTTCTCCCATTTTCCCCAATACAAAAACGCAACAAAACAGCAGAACACAACGATGTGTCAAAATTTAGCTTGAGAAATTGTACCGCAACATTAAATGGGCACGCTAAATTTTGACAGATACATGAAATACATTCCGAAACAAAAGTTTGATTATTATTGGCTCGAGCAGCGTACCACTCAGCTAAATGGGTTCGCTTAGATTTAGCTCAGATCATTTTTGGAGAGAATTTTGTAGCGAAAATTTAGCTCGAGCAGCGTAGGTACTACTTAAACAGTGACCCTATATTTCACTTTTTTTTTTTAAATATTTGCAAATTCAGCTTTGACACTAAAAATGCTTGAAAACAATTACCATACATCTTAGTCAAATAAATTGGGCACTTTCATAATGTATTTTCAGACCAAAAAGTAGGCTAAATAAATAAATGAATACAAATAGCTTAACTTGTTTCTTCGTTTCGAAAGTTAACGCTTATGGCTTATGGGTGCAGATCGATTGGTAGCCGAAAAATAGTATAAACATTTAAAATGATCTTGATCTTGTTTTTAGCTATTGCCTAGGTCAAACTATTCACTTGTCAATGACATTTTGACTCCCGTATTGTTGAAGCTAATTTGTAAATAGTAACTCATTCACGAACATGTTAAGTCCCCATTTTCACGCATAATACCGCAGTAATCATCCACAACAAGCCAGTTAAGACTCATTATACCATTCTAAGGCGCCCGCATATCTACTCTCTTCACCCAGTTGTGTCTGTTAACACATAACAAATCTGTGCAAATCATTCTTCTCATTCAAATATCACTAATGTATTCATAAAAAATAAACAAAAAGATTTATCCTGTCATCAGATTCGTCGATAAAAAAATTAATTAAAAATTCGTTAAAACAAGTTCCAATCAGAGAAACATCGGCAAAAAATTAAATCAACATTATTATCATTTCATTGACATTTTCTTGTTGTTCTTCTAATGTCAGCTATTCACCAATGACACACAATACAATCGTATAAAAGAAACACCTTTTGCAGAGATAATGTCAATTAGGCAAAGTGTATTGTATTGCATAAGAAATTATTAAAAAAAAAAAAAAACGATAAAATATATATTTATGAGTGGGTGTATTATTTCACGAGAAATCTGTAGGTACGAAGGTACCTATACCTACTCACGTCTTCTTATCAACAAACAATGTCGTTTGCTTCGGGGACACATTGCAAATGTTTACTTGGCACTCACAATTTTTCGTCATACTCGGTTATTCTTAATGGATTTGAATGAAAACCTGGAGCTTTACAGTATGCTTTATGTTGCTGTCAAATTCGTTTAAAGAATTCTACAAATTAGCTGACTCAGATCAGATAAGTGCAGGAACAAAGTCTGATAAGAAAGATACTTGGCGCGCCACAACATTGTTCACCTACATTTTATTATGAACATGATGTGTTTGAAGATAAATGTCGGCGTTTGAACGAGCAGTTCGATTGTTTGGGGTATGCAGAAAATAATGTCAAATTGCTTATCTTTGCCATTTATTTCGAGCTTTTAGATTTGCAGTAAATAAGTGTGATTTTGTTTTTGTTTTTGTACTGTGCATTGATTGTCGTAAATTGAAAGTTATCTATATTGAATGAGATAGGGAGATAGGGACTTTGATCATTCGGCCGGAACTAAAATAACACCTACTACTACCTACTGGTTGGTATATTGAAAACCTTTTTTTGAGGGAATTATGGAGCGTTTTTGTATAAGTAAATTAGAATCTTTACATAATGTTTGTAAGTCAGTGTCAAATTGGCATTTATATGATTTGACAGTCATCTGTCATTTATAACAAACAAGGCCAACGACATTGGGGATGTTCGTATTTCTAGTTTAGTAAGAGCTCTTTTTTTTTGCTCTCAGAGCACTTGTTACGTTCATTTGGTACAAAAAAAAAATGATCTTTTTCAGATTTCAGAGAACTTTTGCGAATCTAGATATTTTCTCAGATTTTCTTCAGATTTCTCAATACAAGTGCGTTTGAGTTTGACAACTGGCGGAGTTTGTTTAGGTTTTCGTGAATTGTTTCTACAGCAAAGAAAGGCATTGGTTCGGGTGAATCTATTTTTGTAAATTATTTATGTATAAATATTTAGAAATCAATCGGGACGCAGAATTCGAATGTTTTAATATAAAATTTAACCAGAGTATGGAAAACGCTTTGAAAAGTGTTGAAGGCTACACAGTACACATATTCGAATCCCACGAATATTATCAAAAAAAAAAAAAAAAAAGAAGAGCAAGTGACGTTTTAATGTTCGATTAGCCACACGAAATCTGAAATCTGAGTGCGAATCTGAAGAAGCCCAAACGAATACCACATTAGTGACACTAATTTAGCGTGGAAAATGATTTTAAGTTGTGAGTTGTTACATTTGTTCGGTCAGCTTCTATGCTGAATGTTGCAAAAGGTGTGTTTGTTTCAACAACGCAACGATTGGAACTCGTTTTCATGGTGTTTTCGTGGAAAATTACTTAAACGAATCGTTTTGAAAACTGAAATATGTATGGGAAAACCTCTGTTTTGGACGAAGTTTTCGAGTGTTTTCGCGAAAACCAGTTTTTCGGCTCGGTGTGAATAGCGTATAAAAATGGGGAAGTATTTTTTTTTTTTCAAATGGGTACCTAAACAAAAGTTTCTTTTATTTGTTTTTCTTTTTTATAATCCGTCCATAACGTTGTCAAAAGGACACGCTACTACTTTTGTGCTACTCGTTTGCTAGTTAGCTATTTTTATTTTTCTTAATGTGCTTATGAACAAAGCTTCCTAGTAAATAAAATACATTCGTATCACACACGCGGAGTGCAATCTTATCACTCAAATTGCAATATCGAAAGTGCGGTCGTTGCCGTCGCCGTTGCCCGATTACCGTCGAAGCCTTCGTTTTATTGCCGCGTCTATACAAAAAAAATGTCTTCTTTTTTTGAAGTTTCCAGCTAACAACTTGTCAATTAAAACAACGCTTTATTGGCCACTTCCCTTATATAGCTGTGTTTGCGATTCGCCCCGCTTTCTTAGTCGATGCTAAAATCCTAACAGCGCAACAAAATCGCAACCGCATTTTCTAATTCTAGTTCTAGTAGCCGGCACCGTGCTAACTTTGTCGATGATCTAAGTGTGAACACACACGGCACGAACTGTATATCGATATCGCGGGTTAATGTGAGGGCGAACGGGCGCGTATTGATTGGGGAGAACTGGGATAATAGTAATAAAGCGCAATAAAATTCATTTCTCTAAATTTATTATTTCTACCGCGCGATTGTTTTGTTTAGTTGCTTCTTCTGTTTTCATTTGAATCGCTCTCTTTGGTGTGTGGTACGCGCTGTCATAAGTGGGGGTGGGAAAATCTAGGGAGTTCCCCAGATCAGTGCTGTTGCAAATAGTGACGAATGGAAATAATTTTCATCACAAAAGCTACCTTGTGCGGCGAATTGTAGGAAACAGAAAACTGATACGGCGATCATTTATTGATTTTACGTTTTTATCAGTTCTGATGACAGTTGTCTCGGTTGTTTCTGTTGATAATTGCGGCTTAGAATGTATTAGAATGTGGTTTCATGCGCTAGTATTTGCTGCATTTTTAGTGGGCAACACCAAGAATGCAGAAACGTAAGCCGCGAGACTGTTTGATTCGAATAGCAACTGACACGCCCAAATTTTCTGTTTGAATTCAAGTGGCGTTACCTACATTGCCAGCTATTTATTATTGAAATGATAAATTCCAGCACCACTCCTACATTATTAACACAGAGCATCAGATGATATTAATGTGTGCGATCCGTTTAAGTTTCAGTTTCTTTTTCTTTTTGGTGTTTATCTTTCAGACAGATGTCTGATCATGATCAGCGGATACGATCTGACCAAATATTAGGTAACCGTGTGCATGGCGTAACAAATATTAAACTTAAAGTTAAATCGATATATTTTTATATACATATACCTACACATATGTAATGTGTAGAAACGCCTGTTGACCGAAATAATTTATTGCTGTTTTGACCTTTAAATTATTTACCTGTGGTCATCATTGTTGACTGAGTAATATGCTTAGCCAACATGTTTGCGCCAATGAATCACAAATATGGAACGCGAATAATTACTGCAACTATAATTGAACGGTTCAGAACGTGTGTGGAACTAATTATTAGGCGAGCATGATTGGATGATTGTATTAAGAAAACGGCACATTTTTAACTTACACATTTAGGTGTCTACAGGAAAACTTATTAAAAAGTTTCGTGCTCAAATGATGAATAACTTAAACGAACAGTTCGTTGTAAATAGCTGTCAATCAGTCTTTTCAGTGTTCACTTCAATTTAATGATGCTTATAAATTGTGTGGAATTATGTATACCTAGGTTTATAGTTTTTGAGAGTTCATAAAATTAATAAAGTGGGTACTTTTATTTTTTATTTGTACTCAGTAGAGGTATAAATAATTAAATAAATATTTAGGGCAACAGCTTCGTATATGTGGTACGCTAAGGTTATTTCGAATTAACTGTAAAAAACTGTAAACATCTGTGGACTAAGTGTCATTCATATTTCCCTTGTCATTGGTTTTGTTTCTGTCTTGCTGACATTTATATTTTGCACCAAAGAAGACTTTCGCATTACCTTCATACTTAACCAAAAATTGTGACATAGCGTTCCTGAAAGTTGTTGAAGTTTTGTGTTTTGACAGCTCGCTTGTAATGGAAACATATAGCATTTATTGCATAAATCTACTCCACATTTTTAATAACAAATGGTACTAAGAAAATGAAAAATAATAGGCCCACGCAAACGCAAGTTACCCGACGTTGAATAATTTACCAAAACCATAACAATTGTAACTACGGCCACAAAATCGATTCATCATTTCATGAACATACAGCGACCTACATTACATTCCCATTTGTGTTAGTCTAAGTTCCCAATAGCGGGTACCTATTCAACATACGAGTGCGGCGCTGTAGCACCTGTCAGAATCATATCGGTTTACGAGGCAAAAAGGCACAAATTGTTTTTTTTTTTTTCTAAACTCTGATATTTTCATGTGTTAATGGCTACTCAAAGAGCAACATAAATTATTCACCGCAGATGTCTTCCAAATCGAATAAGAAAACCTACACGCTTTGATTTCCATTTGTCGCATTGGGAGTTCTCCAAGTGTATGTTGTATGTACCCCGTCATTCTGACATGTGATATGATTTTCTAAACAAAATTCCAATTTGCAGTGCAAATTACAAAAATTCCAGCCCCTCGGCTCATTCATCTAATTGCGCGCTGGACGTTTTGGAATTCACCCTAAATTCGTTTGACAGGAATGTCATTAACCCACCCAAGAAAACATGTTTTTCCGTCATCCTGTTGAAGCAAAACGTAAAAATTACATTTCAATGACTTACTCTTTGGCTAACATTATATGGAGATGGAGCCCACGCGTAGCTTTTGTATTTCGCTTGCAGACTACATGAGTCATGGTCGGATGAAAAAAAAAAATTCCTGAATTTGATAATTTTCGTGTTTGGTATTATTCTTGGGGTTGCAAAGTTTAGACACAGCGGATTTAGTAAGAAATAAAACATTCACTCACTGTATAAATTAAAATAATTGACTAGACAACCAGACGGGGTAAGGCAATGACTTTAGCGCCGAGATGACATAATAGTGGAACATACATTAGTACTCTATGCATATAATCCTCGACATCTATGTGTGGATGATGATGATGTGGACTAGTTGGATTAAAGTGAGTGGATAATCGTCCACCCTTCATTTGACTGTCAATTAGATATTTGTGAATGATATCAGAGAGACCGAGTGTGAATATGAGTATAAATAATTGAATGAAGTGGTAAATAATTCAAAGTTTACTCGATTATGAGGCAGTTTTGGTGCTGCTTGAGGAAGTCATCGGTAATGGTGCTTCCTGTAAGACTAATGGAAGCAAGATGTTTGCTGAGAACTAACAAAACAAATAAAATTCGTGAGTTTTAGGTTATAGGTTCTGTTAAGAGCAAACCAAACATGTTACCTGGCGATCAGATATAATTATGTTAACCTTGTATAGCATATATAAGAACACGAGCAAATTATTTATAAACAGAAAAGACACATTTCTTCGTTGTCATATGAAAAAACGAAATGATAATCGATAATAACGAATGATTGCGAACATTCCCGGCAACCATTTTATAGACTCTAACTGCCTGTGCGAATAGTTGCAGCTAATGCTGCAGACGCTATACCTAACTACAGAGAACTGTTGAAAGCCTATTTAACGTTTAATAGATGTATGTAATAGCAACGTGTTGCAAGAACCTTTGCCTGATCGCATTTTCGTAAGCTTCTCCCATGCAAAATAGCAGACACTACCAAGATGCCAAGGAGTCATCAGAAACGCCGCAATTGTTGCAAATCGATTACTCGCCAAGTCCCTGGATTAGTAAAAATTGGCAGCAAACACAAGCGATAATTCGCCTATTCAAA
Source organism: Cheilosia urbana (assembly GCA_946477585.1). Lineage (NCBI taxonomy): Eukaryota > Metazoa > Arthropoda > Insecta > Diptera > Syrphidae > Cheilosia > Cheilosia urbana. Next base: position 5,863,692 of record OX297854.1, on the reverse strand, counting down.
TCAGAGCTTCAGTAAAAAACAAGGGTACGAACTGCTCAAACAGAAGAACTGAATTGGCTTCTTACGAAGAGAAAATAGAGTGGAACTACTCGACTACTGTAAACATTACATTTACAGTTACTGTTATTCTCCAGACATAGTATTCTCGGCAGTGTAACCGCTGCAGAATTCTAAAAAGTCGCAAGAAAAAGGGCCAATGAGAAAAAAAGCCATTTCAGAAGCTAATTCAAAATTTACAATTTTTGAACCATATTTAAGAAGCATTGGCACTCCAAACACTAAAATAATGTTGTGAGAGGCAACTGCTGTAAATTTTAAAGTTTTTTATTTGGGAATAAGACCATTCTAAAAAGTTTCGAAGAGTTTTTTTTTTTTCATTTAAAAAGGTGCAAAATAGCAAAACAATTGTGCCCAGGCTCTCGAAAAAAGTGCCAAATTGTAAATTTAGTCGACCAACGGTTATGTTGCTCCGGCTTCATCAAAATTTTGAAGTAAAATCAGAAGTGGCAACACTACTTATTCGGCCCTAGCGAGGTATCCGTCGGAACGGAAAATTCTCCAATTTTATACGATTCGGAGGATTTTTGCCTTGCGAGGTATTCTTCGGAACAACTGTTCGGAGAATTCTTCCGACATTTCGTAACGCATATCGGCGAATTACGTTGAAATGCGATGAAGTGAATTTTTTTCTTGAATTTTTGACACTTAAGTTCCGATATCCTCTGACAGAAATTGATTGCAGAATATGTTTACGATTTGCAGTGCGCCATCACAATTGTTTATTTCTCTTCCGAAGTCGGACACCTCGATCCACGAATTGAATTTGAGCCTCCGAAAGAGTATGCGTTGCGGAGAACTCTCCGTTCCGACGGATACCTCACTAGGGCTGCTAGGGCCAATTACGTGCTGTTTGACAACAACAAGTTGTCTATACAAAACTAATACCTAATACCATCAAGCTTCGCCGTCAAAAGCGCCCATTATTAGCTACCACAATCAATTTTCATACGCACTAAACCAGTGTTGCCGACTCAAAAGTCGAACGAGAGAGTGACCAAACTGTGCAACCAACACAAAGTGGTCTGCGATTGAGATTGTTGCCGATTCATTGAGTAGCCTTGGACATATCAAAGGCATTTGACCGAGTCTGGCATAGAGCCCTATTAGGCAAGTTAGCGTCTTATGGATTACCACAACAACTCTGCGGATGGATGCAAAATTGTTTTCTGGGAAGATCGATCCAAGTTGTTGTAGATGGTGTATCATCCAATTCGTTTGCTATAAATGCAGGAGTGCCCAAAGGATCTATTCTTTCTCCAACTCTATTTCTTCTCCACATCAACGATTTGCTTGGATCGACAAATAATAATATCTACAGCTTTGCAGATGACAGCACTCTTATATCCTCCATCTCGAACAGTGGGCCTGTGAATACGGCTACATCACATAATCAGAGATGTGAACAAATTAATTCTCTAAATGATGATCTGGACAAAATCTTGAAGTGGGGAAAGGACAACTTGGTTATATTTAATGCAAACAAGACACAGCTCACAATATTTTCCAGAAGAAATGCATCAACAGTTCCTCAGATCCAAATGGATGACCATCCAATCCATCACAAGGACTCAATGCACCTTCTAGGAGTCACAGTCAACTCAGGAATCACATGGCAGAATCACATATCCTATATCGCAAAATCAGCGTCCGCAAAGTTGAGCTACCTATTTAGAGCAAAGAGGTACTTCAGCCCCAAGCAACTTCTCCTTCTCTACAAAGCACAGGTTAGACCAGGCTTGGAATATTGTTCCCATATATGGAGCTCGGCCCCAAAACATTCACTTAACATGCTTGATAGCATACAGAGACGAGCAGTTCGACTCATTGGAGACCCTACACTCACATCGAATCTACAACCGTTGGTGCACAGAAGACAAGTCGCTGACCTATGCTTGTTCTATAGGTACTTCCATGGTAGATGTTCTGAGGAACTCAAAGACATTATCCCTCGAAATGCAACTTTTGGGCGCCCAACAAGACAGGTTGCTAATGCTCATGACCATACAGTACACTTGACAACCGCGAGGACATCAACTTTCCAAAACTCCTTCTGTTACAGGACAAGCAAACTTTGGAACTCGCTTCCTGGGGATATATTTCCAGAAGACTACAATTTACAGCAATTTAAGTGCAGGGCAAACATACATCTGCAGGCATCTCGGGGCGCTGTTGAAGCGTTATAGGTTCGCCTTTCCCGGAGAAGTATAAAAAAAAAAAAAAAAAAATAAATAAACGTTGTAGTAGTCTCAGCTTGTGTTAAGGATATGAAAAAAAAAAACACTTAAACACCCTGCCAAATGATAGTAAAAAAGGTGCTGAGGGATGAAGGTCAAAACTTGGCAACACCTAAGCCCAAGTCCAACAAAGGAGCGTACGCCAACTTATTTGGAAAATGTTATCGAACGAAAGTATGCCTGATGATTGGAATATCGGCATAGAGTGCCCGCGTAAATTTTAGAGCCGTCGGTCGTTAACTTTATGTTGGATGCATGTGGGACTCTATGTGGTTTTCAATATATTGTGTACACGTCTTAAACCACTTGTCAGTAAACTGATTAACCCGGCGCCGAGACAATGTACTAAATATAAAAATTTGGCATAATAATTTTGAAACTTTTTAACTCATATTTTTGACACCACTTAATCTATTGTTCTATATATCGTTTCGATGATTTTCTTTTAAGAAATTACCTGACACATTTCGCAACAAAATTCAAAATGCATAAGTAGGTACCTTAATTAAAACTTCAAAAAGATTTATCGGGTAAGATATATTTCCTTGCATAACATTAACCAACTCTTCGGTGTCGTTTTTTCCTTGATTTTCATTCGGTTTTCTGCCGTCCGTAGACAGATCAATAATGCACGAAAGTGCTATTAATCAGTTAATTAAATTAAAAGTCGAAAAAAAAAAAAAAAAAAAAAAAAAAAATCGCTCTGAGGGGCATTCTTCGTAGCAGACTAACCAGTTAAGAGTTATTCCTCCTTCTCTTCTTTGAATGTACGTTTTTTTCTTTGTTTGAATAATGTTCAGCTTATCTGACGTTCAGACACAAATCTGAGATCATCAAAACAAAATTCATTTAATTGCCTCAATAGGCAAAAAAACAAAACTGTCCATCACTTGCAGTTGAATAGGTTAGCTTTGGTAAGTTTTACGTATACACCTACATTTTTTCGAACAAATTAAATCGGAAAAGAAATCCAAAATACGTTTATATTTTTACATATTATTAGTGATTTGTTTTCATTAAAAAAAAAAAAACACGCCTGCTGACCTAATAACCTCAAAATCAACTTCCGACGGTTTTACTTTGTAAAATTCAGCGATCTCCCCTACACTCTACTGAGTTCCCTTCGACATGGCCTTCAATTCTGACAGTTAATTGACATTAATTCTGAAATTTCAGAGCAGCGCCGGAATGACCATTAATATGGAATATCACACGAGAACCGCTGCGCTGTTATTGCGCAATATTTACGAATTATCGGGCAAACAGCGAATGTATATGTATTTATATTCTATTTTGGTAATTACTGAGTCATTTGGATGCAATTTTAAAAACATTAATCCACCGAGACATGTTGCTTTCAAAAGGAATGTGGGACTAAGAGTGTTTATTGTTTTAATGGAAGCAAGAATTCAGATTATCTCATTGCGCGGTCGTAGTAATCGAATAATTATTACACAAAATAAGTAGGTAATGTAGGCGCAGTAGCTTAGTGGTTAGTGTGTTGGACTGCTATGCGAGGGGTCGAGGTTCGAATCCCGCAAAAACCCAAATTCCGACTTAGGGTTTTTTTCACTGCGCCACCTCTCGCGAACGTCTGACAAACATCCGAGAGTATGACTGTCTTGAAAGAGCTTCTCAATTAGCCGTTTGGAGTCGGCATAAAATTGTAGATCCCTTCCATTCGTTCCAAAAATGAAAAACTCACACAAAACGAATGGTTGTGAGAAGCTAGGCCTAGGGTCCCTCCGGGCCTGTTGCGCCAACTATTTATTTTTTTTTAAGTAGGTAATGTTTTTATTTTTTATTTTATTTTCAATTGTTGCAAGCAGAAGTTTACGCTCGGTGTTTAAGTGGTTAAAGCTGGCGCGGCGCGCCTGTCCGGCGTGACTTAACACCTTTCATGTTCTTATTTGAATTTCGACTTTATTCTTAAGTTTTTAAATGGTGACTTGTGCTTAACGTTTTTTCTACTTAATCGTTGCTATTTAAACAATGTCGGTATGTGGATATCTATGATCGGGTGCGTGTGAAACTTAAACTGGAAACTTAAAGTTTCGTTTAACAATGACCGTAGGTACGGATGATTTTCCTGCCAAACAGTTGAATCGTTGAGTTTGCTTTTTTGTTTTAGGTCTAAAATAAAAACAAAATCCTTTAAATGACAAAATGAGGGACCTACAGATTTGGGCCACCATTTAAGCCACCTTTAAGACATGCGATTTTTAAACTTTAGTTCATTTCATTATAGATTATGCGTCTGTGAACCGTGGAACTAGCCGATCGTTTGTTACTGTCAATTCTCGTTCTACGAAAATGTGCACCCAAATGTTTTCATGTTCTTATTTGCAAGTGAATGTTTTTGGTGAGAGTTTGAAAATTGAGAACCTAAGGGACTATTCACATGAGAGCGAATTGCGAACTGCGAACACGCGATATTCGTAGTTTCTGACACCCGCCCGGTTCACAGGATATTTTGTGACAAATGAAATGGCCGGGTTCCACTGCCCGCTAGACGTATAGCACAAAATATCCCAGACGAAGGATCGTTCGCGCTAGAACACTAGCGGCAGCGGCAAAGTCCTCATTACAAATATCATAAAAATAATATCTGAGTTGCTATTTTATTTACATTATTACAAATTTTATCAATACTACACTTGCTCGGCTTCGTATTTATTTATTTTAATTTTGTAAACATTTGAACGATTTCCTTTGACAGTCGTTGTTTTTTCAATGCTGTGGGTAGTTTTGCCCTAGATTGAGAAATTTCCCTGAAAGGGATATATTTCACTGAAAGCGATATTTCACAAAAAGTGCTAGATGGCCCAAATGGTGAAATGTATTTTTTTTTTATATGGAGTTCTCTAAATTCTCATAGAAATCCTTTTATAAATCTATATTTTGACAGTTGCCGGTTAGCAGTGTCGTTGACACCAACTGTCAAAATTTAGAGTTACAAAAGTATTTCTAAGAGATCTGATTGCCGGTTAGCAGTGTCGTTGACTTTATAAAATAAGCTAAATTTAAACAGAAACATTACACGTATAGTCTGAAACGAATGTTTAATTTTTTTAGGCTTATATTTAGCTTGGCTACATTTTAGAAATGGGAGCATGGGAGCTATAATTAAGTTGGAGCTGCCTTTTTTTAAGAATGCAAAGGCCAAAAACGTTTGTACCGTATCCAACGATGGTAGGTACTCATTTTAACCGTCTTAATAGAAACTGACTTGTCTAAAAGTCATCTGACTTGCTGGTGCAGTGGCGCTTTTCGCTCCTTTCACATTTAATGTTTTGAGTTAGCAATGTGTACGAGGTAAAATACAGCGACGTTTAGTACTAACTATGAGGTTGCTTAAATTCCTGAGTAAAATTAAAGTTCAGAGAACTATTTTCTTCCAGTTCATAGCTTAGATATTCACATCTATGTAATGTATGAAAATGCAGGTACAAATTACGCTTTCTAAAAAAAATGTTGGCGAGATTCAAAGTCGAAGAAAAATAATTTTCAAATTTGCCGCGAAATGCATAATCAGTTAAGATAGTTGGCTTGGTTTTATATATTTGAAGGAATTTAATATAGGAACACTTAACAAGCAAGCAAGCAACTTTCTCAGGCTTTAGTAGACTTCATGATGGGATCTAAGGGTAAACTTGAGCGATTCAAATCAAAGATTGTGATTTTTCGAAAAGGACTCGGTGGAACGAACAAAGAAAATATATCAAACTTAAACTTAACCATAAACTTAACGAATAAATAGCTGCGAGTAATGACTAATAAGTAGTTACAGCTACCAAAAGTAAAATACTGCAGCCTAGCTCAGGTCTGATAAATCTTTTGGATAGTCTAATTATCTTATGGCATAAAATCTGTTTTTTTTTTTTTAAGTCATATTCTTTGTAAACGACTATTTGCAATTCTTTTCTGGGTCAGAATCATCTTTACTACGAGCATTTCCATGGCAAAGCATCGGATTTATACAAAATCCACTACTGTGTGTTTGACATTTAAATAAGCACACGATTCTTCAAATTTCTTATACATAAAACAAACAATTTTCGCCCCAAGATCGATTTGAATATTTTCAAAGAACCCAGCCAACAATAGCATTGTTCGTATAGCCGTTTGATAAATTGGTGTGCTTGACATATAATGCAACTGGTATATTCAAAATAGCCTCGCACATACCTACCGTTGCGTTACACACCTCCTTTGGAATTCACGGGACGTTTATGAGGTTGAGCACACAAAACAAACGCCCATTGTGTTCACAGTATTGCGCTCCTTTTATGGTCCCTCATGACACCGTAAATCATACGAGTATATGACACAATCTGAAACAAATTACGGGACACGAATTCCGCTACAGCAAATAAACAGCAACAGCAGAAAATGAAAAACAATTCAAACGCTTTTGCAAAACATTCTTTTCAAAAAAAAAATTCAAGTCGCGTACATATTAATGAGCAATGCAATTAAAACAAAGCACATCGACGTCAGGACACATGCCTAATAAAACAAGCCCACCCCCAACTCAAGCTTACAATCAAGTATGGCCAATGGAGGGGCTTTCCACACCACCCCATTGTTGCAATCATAATGAGACTATTCGTGACTTTTTATTGAAACTGTACGCCATACCATTCGCAATGACCTCCAACAGGAAAATAATGCACACCTTTGTAAACACACTGATGGCGATGGTGCTCCTCAAATTGGCTAACAAATTCCCAAATGAGTCATAATAATAATTAATTAAGGTTCTGTTTTATTTCAGTCGGACGCAGTTTGTCACAAATGCAATGAGACCATCTCTCAGAGGATTGTCACCGCGCTGGGAAAGTCGTGGCATCCAGAACATTTTGCCTGCCGCGAGTGTAACACACCGATTGTCGAGTCCACTTTCAACATACACGAAGGCGAACCAGTCTGCACAGAATGTTTCATCAAAAAATATTCGGGAACATGTTTTGCATGCAAGCAGCCAATTACAGAGGTGAGTCTTAGTCAATTGAATTAGCGCCATTAATCGCGCTTTGTCGGTCCATTTTAAGATGATTTTTATTACTAACGAGATGAGTTCGGCAAATGGTCAATTGACTGACCAAATTTTTTTGACACACGATTAATACCAAGAAATTGCGCACCACTTAAGTTGAGATCATAAGTGTAGGAGGAGGTGTAAGATACCTTTTGGAATTTATGTATGTTTTATATCGGCTTTGCGAAATAAGGCCCCAATGAAATAAGGCCCCAAAAGAAAAATGAAATAAGGCCAATCAACAATCAACAATATTAAATAAAAAGTAGTTTTCATTATTTTCAATTTCATTATGAAATAAACCACAAATTTGGGGCATTATTTCTTTTTATTTTGGGGCCTTATTTCATCGCAGTGGGGCCTTATATCCTACAGCCTTTTATATCTACTAGTTTTAGAAAGAAATATTTGTAAACACAATTGGGGGATGCAATGGTCCCAAATGATGGGCAAGTGAAGCTCTGGCAACTGTCAAAAGAGCACACATTCGCCAACTTACTTGAAGATTTTCCTAATGCAAAAATATAACTGACAAGCAAAAACTAACTTAAGGTGGCGCTGCAGTCCGTGGTGGACCTGGCCTAGCAAAAACTAGCCCATTTTAAATCAATGAACTTTTGATTAGCCTTTTTATTAGCGATATCTGTTGGATAGACAAGTTAAACCAAATGCTTCTGGAAGACTCTCTTCAGGGTGGCTAAAAAATATATAAATGCAGTTATCTAGCACCCCATTTCTTCGCCCTTTTAGCTTATTTCGATGAATTCAAAGTGCTAACGAAATCGGTAATTACCTATACCCACGATCTGGCATCAGTGTTGGTAAGCATTGTGGTTTGTAGTACCAAAGACTCAATAGCAATAGCTCTAAAACGCTTTTAAATCCTACAAGTAGAAGGTACTAGAGTGTTTCTTATCCTAAAGCTGGGAAAGACCAACACCACACGGCACCTAGGTATATCTCATCGTTGTATATAATCAGCTCTAAAAACCACAGGCAGATCAGTGGCCTATAACAATCTCGGTAGATATCGGGGCGGATTTCGAAAACGCAGAAAATTCCTTAGAAAATATTTCATTGAGCACTTGCCCAATATAAATACAAATACAAATAAGCTTTTTAAACTTTGTAGAGGACTAGCTAGCAGATAAATTAAGTACTTTCAGAGGAAAACTGTCTAGGTTCATGCTTTTGATTTTTTAACTAAAACTGGTTCAAGAGGCCTTCTGAGCGCATTGGCTTAGTGGTTAGAGTATTGGACTAGTAAGCGAGGGGCCCAGGTTCGATTACCGGAAAAACACTTAGTATATCTTATGGTTTTTTTCACTTTGTCATTTTAACCGAACGTCTGACAAACAGCCGAGAGTTTAACTGTCATGCAAGGGTTCCTAAATTGTCCGTTTGGACTCGGCATAGAATTGTATTCCTCCCAAAAATAAAAATAAAAACCCATCCCAAACGAATGGTTGTGAGAAGCTGGGCCAACGGACCTGTTGCGCCAACTACTATATGAAAGTTCTTACAATCCTTTTAACTAACCCTTCTATAGCCAAAGGTCTACCCATTGAAGAAAGAAGTTTAAACAGTTTAAGCTTTGTCTGATGGTATCGAAAGTATCGAAGTAAGATGGGCCGATAAAGTGGGTGTGCTATTAGCTGACAGAAAAGTTCAACCATCTTTTATCTGGCTTCTGTAGAAGCGAACGTTTCTCTTCCCACAGCCCAGCCCTCCAAAAAGGCCGTTTCTTTTGCATGGAGAGTTTATCGATAGCTGGGACGATTAACTGAAGATATCTCACCGAATTAAGATGGTTCCTTTACAGAATCGGATGGTTTTGTTAGAGTTCAAAGATCTTCACCCCTTCACGGATGTCGAATACTTGACAAATAATCAAAAACCATCGAAATTATTCTACTTCGATACTTTCCTTCGAAACTACAGCACGAATAGGACAATTTCGTTCCGAACAAAAAACCATGCAAAATACCTCTAAAGCGAAATAAATGTTATTCCCCCGCGTGGAAATGTTTCCTAACTGTGTACCTATCTATTCAGCGACAAGAGTGGAAGCAATATTTGTTCACGCGAAAGTATTCCGCGCATAGGTAAGGTATCTATCTACCTGAAACTTGAGACTCAGCTTCGAGCCCCATATGCACCTACTCGTCCAAACACACAACTCTATGGACTGATAAATGACATGATTTCTAAGTTATAAATAGCTCTCCCAAGAAATATAGCTAATTGGAACTAGCCGCTGCCACCTCCATCCACGAGCATTCCATACTCCTACTACTTGTTGCGGTTGTCTGACATAAGCTTAGCGTAAATAAAAACAGTATCCAATCGCTGCCAATTAAACGCAAATCAACTGAATTAAACTGAATACTTGAACCTCCCCCGTTTGCTGGCAGCTCTTAACCGAACGAAAGTCACATCATCGTTCGCTCCGCAGCAGCTTGCAAGTTGCAATTAACATTTTAATGGATTACTCTTGCCTCTTCCGCCGATGCGTGCGCATACTCCAAGCTCTGTTCCTAGTAATTACAGATTCACGAGCTTGTTCCCGCCAAGTCAAATAAAGACTCCCCTCTCACCCACGCCCAATTCAATTTTTTGCGCTGAATCTTTCAAGATGCATACTTCTACACCTGGAGGCACATATACCTCATGTCGTTCACTATTCAAATTCAGCTCTTCCAAGTTGCAAGAGTCTCGCTCTGACGCGAGCCATAAATCACTCGAGCGTGTTGTAGCGAGGGTATTTTTACAAATGACTCACAGCGACCCAGAGAGATGGTTTTCGGTTTTCGCATGTTTGATTCAAGTATCTCCACGTTCGCTATTCCAACACTCTAATACGGTTTTTGTTTAGCTGACAGTTTCGAGTCTACGATGACATCACAGTTAGCAGAACCCACTTGATGTTGATGGCTTGCAATACTCCAGTCTCCAGCTAACCTCAAGTGGCCCACCAATTAAGTTAATGGCACGCAAGAAATTTCTTTGATTTTCAATTATCCCAACACCGAAGTAAGTCAGACAGATTGGCGTTACCTACCAAAGCACAAGACGTGTTTCTGGCTGAATGCCAAATTTGAATGGGTTTCCATATAGCGACTTGGACGTGGGAAGATGGACCTATTTTCTATTTCTTGTTTTTTTTTTTTTTTAGAAAATATGGTGGGTCGAAGTTGTAAAGGTGTAAAATTTGGGTAAATCTGTTTTACACATCTGTGTCGATTTGCGGTTGAACAGAAACCGGTATTGCGACTGCGCGACCGTGCGATTGCGGTCAATAGAGTGCTAGTCAAATTGTGGTTGTTTGGTTGTTGAGCACAGCGCCTACGGTTGGAGTGCGTGCGCGTTTTAAGTGGGGCTGTGAGCCAAGAACTTAATATTTCATAATTAATTGTTTAAATACAGTCTCAGGCGTGTTTGTAGGGTTTGAACAACAGGTAAGGGTCAAATAAGCGCCCACAAAAGCGTACAACTCACGCGTGCTCTTGTGTTGTAGGGAAATAAGCAATAGATCACGCTGCCCTTGCAGTTGTTGGACTTGAACATACTTGACGCTTGACTGACTGATGAAAACATGTTGTTGACAGTAAATTTATTATAAACTCCAGCGCTGTGGGCTGCATGGGATGAACTCGAAATTCGGTATAAAAATAAAAAGGTATTTGGAATTTCTCGGACAAATTCATATTCAGGGGTATCGTGAATAAATTCCCATGAAAATGGTTCCCTTGTCATCAAAGTAAATAAGATTGCTGAATAGGAAATATTTCAAGGGAAGTAAATTATTATGCCCGATCAAGGTGATTCAATTTTAGACCGAACTTGAAGTGTGTTTGAGTACTTTTCGGACCGAGCGATGAAAATTTGTTAAATTTAAATAAAGTGCACGACTGGGTCGAACGAAACATTCTCGTTCATCAAAAGTTTGGTTTGATGTTTTCTTATTTTATTAGGTAGATTGGTAGAAATCTGAGCAGTAATACTAGGTAAAAGAAACTGTTCATGAAATATAGAAAAAGCAGAAGTGTTAAACAAAATTCACTTTTGGGTTACTGAAAAATTAAAAAAAAAAACTATTGGTTAACTATTTAGCTGAGAGCCGATTATAAGTTATTATTCGGAATGTAAGCATTACTTGGTTTTTAAAGTTTTATCGAAGTCAAAAATGGGTTTTAAAATAAGCGTTTTCGGTGATTCGAATTGAAAATTAAGTACGCAGTAATTTTGAAAACATCAATTTGACTCTCAGTTTGCATTTCGGTCTAAATTATTATTTCCCTTTTCAGGTAAACTAATGAAAACTAAATTTTTAAAAAGATAGCTTATTTCAAAAATCGATTGTTCGATAATACCTATACACAAAAGCTGAGTTTGCTATTAATTTAAAAATGACCAAATTACCTTAGAAATAATTTTTTGTTACAAACATATGAACCGTTTTCGGGATATGTCCAAATTTCAAAAGTACCGTTAAAAACTGGGAGACAGTCATGGTTACTTCATCTACTTAAGCTTAAATATAAATTTTAGTTGAAATCTTTAGAGCCGTTTCCGAACAAATCAATTTGGTACGAACATTTTATATAGGAAGTATCATTAATATTGAATTTGACCTGAAAAAAAAAAACTGCCCTGAACTGTAAGCCCCTAAGCTCCAAATCCGAAGTTTGAACGAAATCCGAGCAGCTTAGGCTGTAGGTCTCGGCACAGACGGACATAATTTTGCGACCCACTTTTTTGAGTGCCTCTATCATCGTAATGTCAGACTTGATTAACAGCTCAAGTTCCAAATTTTGTACGAAAACAATCAGGCCGATCATTGAATCCGCCGGATGCTCTGCGGTCGGATTCAATCCGATCCGCAGTTGATCACTTCACAAGTGAAAACCTATCATTGAAAACGGCGGATGGACTACATTATCGGTCCGCAAAACCGCATTACCGATTGCTTGTAGTCCAGCGAGTCAGCTGTCAAATGAAAATTTTTTCTTATTCGATTTTGTTTTAATAAAGTGTACGAACATGGATAGCATTGTATTTTTCTTAAATTTAGAAGAAGTTGCTAGTAATAGTGATACTAGGAGGATTAGAAGAGGTGTTAGAATGCGAGGAAAAGATGTCTGGGTGTTTTTTTTATAATTTTCACCATTGCCTGCAACTGAGGACGGGTTGTTTTTTTTCTAAATCGGAAAGATTAATTAACTGTTCGTAAACTTGTTAAATTTATCCTTTTTTTTCGAAAAATAAAACTTTTATTGCGTGTATGTGTGTTATCTCTTCGAGATCCGCATCGATTTTGATGCGGATTGAAAACGACAACATTTGTATGAACCGCGGATCGGTTGCGTTTTCAATGATAGGCATGAAATGTGAACTTCGCTACCGGCATCCGCTCACTTACCTACCGGCGTTTTCAATGATAGGGGAAATGTTCAAAACAGGTACTACTCCCTCCGCAGAGCATCCGTCGGATTCAATGATTGGGGTGAATATCTTTCTCTTACCACGTAATGGAGAAATTTAAAAATACGCCTATGCAGTTGGAGCTCGAGACATTTTCAGCTGGACGAAATTCATTCGTCGTTCATTTTCCAATGTCCCGTCTATGAGTGGATAACTCACCTAAAGGTTTGAATACATTCGTAGTTACATAATACGATCACTGTGAGTCACAAAATTTAAGGAAGGAATTTTATTTTAGCAGCTTATATGCGCGATCCTATTCCCAATTCCGACTCAGGGTTTTTTTTCCGCTGCGCTACCTCTCGCGAACGTCTGACAAACATCCGAGAGTATTAATGTCTTGAAAGAGCTTCTCAATTAGCCGTTTGGAGTCGGCATAAAATTGTAGATCCCTTCCATTCGTTCCAAAAATGAGAAACTCACACAAAACGAATGGTTGTGAGAAGCTAGGCCTAGGGTCTCTCCAGACCTGTTGCGCCAACTATTTATTTTTTTATGAGCGATCTTATCGAACAGGACTCAAAATCTCATGATCAATTATAGGTTATCAACGAGTTCGAAAAAGCAAACACTGATGTTAGGACCAAAAACTCAGTTTTGACAGTCTCAAAATTGACGAAGGCTGACCAATCATGAAGTAAAACTCAGCATAGCTCCTGACAGCGCTATTAGACATTTATAATGTTCGACTTGATTCACTGACGTACCTAAGACTACACGTCTGCAAAACTTCCAAAACCAGACGTTCAAAAGCTTTAATCCTTCTGGCCTGGAGACTGGCTCTGAAGGGGGCTCCACTTCAACAGTCGTGATAGACTCGCTGCATTCGTTTCATCTTTTTTAATGCTTCGTTAGCTATGCCTGAGTTAAGTTCGATATATAGGGTTACCCATGAAATCCCGAAGCACAAAATCCCATACTCAAAATTTAATTTGGACCAAAAACAATTGCTGACTAAGAAAATCAAGAATTTTTCGGGATTTTTTTTTTTCAAAATCATTTTCGGGATTTTGTAATTCAGTCAAATGTTGGCTCCCCTTTGGGTACCTACTATAAGGCAGCATAAAAGAAAATAGCTACCACAAAAGGCAATACGTCCATATGGGACCTTAGTGCCAAGCTGCTTACAACCAGTTTGTGTGAATTTACATGGGACAAATTGACAAAATCTCATGACAACTATATAGCTATTCCTGCTTTCGGATGTTTGTCAGACATTTGCGAGAAGTGCGGTGTATTAGAAAAAGACGTAAACTGAGCCTTAGACCTCTCCTTCAGCAGTTCGGCACAGTAAGCTCACTTCTCGACGTAAAATGCTAAGTAGCTGTCAAAATTTACAAAAAAAAACTTTGTTCTTAATAGTTGGAGTTTAGACTTTAGAGTTAATACTATTGCAGCAAAGACTCTTTGTCACCAGTGTCCTAACTATGAGCCCAGTGCTCATAGAGGAGAAGAGGAGTTTGACAGTATCACCCAGTTCGCTCTCCACAGATACATTGAAACCGATTATTAGAATCGAAAAGGCTTCTTGAAAATCATTTACCTTATTTATTCAAAGGCTATTGTAAAAAAGACTGTCAGATTCAACAAAAATTTTGTAAGAAAATCGCCTCACTCCCACCTTGAACTATCCTGGCTCCAATCTGTGAGTATGTGTGAATGATGGTCGCATGGAGAAATAACAGTTCCTTTGTAGACTGATGAAAGAGGCGATTTTGGCTGAAGTCTTAAGAAACGTTAAGAATAGGGTGTATCTCGGATCTGTAAGCCAGTTCATAGGATTTTAGAAGTATGTTTATGCGGGGGCAATCGCCTTTGACACAAATTCTAAAAAAAAAGTACTATGCTCACTAGGCAGCTTGTATGCAAATTTCCCGCTTTTGCATACGCTCTATTTTATATAGTTCTTGACCTTATCGTCCAACCAGACGAATATCATCATCCGTGATTTTTAATTCACCCCCAAAACTATTCCTATTCATGACAAACTTTTTGAAATGTTATGAAATGTTGGTAAATCCGGTAGAAGAGAGACTAGAGGAACGACAAACTTCCCAGAGTGCTCAAAATGCTCCTTGAAAACTCCAAATTTTGTAAATCTGTGGTTCAAACCTTCTCAATAATTTTAAGTCATAATCTACATAAATTAACCTTCCGTAGAAGAAAAGGGTCCTTACCTTCATCGAAAACTGATACATTACGTATTTGACAGAAAAGTACGGGAACGGACCGAATATAGTGCGTATAGGCTATAGACAAAGGTGAACGTTACAATTGGGAACATTCAAAAAATTAGTTATCTAAAGTCAACCAGCTTGGTCAGGAGTAGATATCCATGAACGCAAAAACTGAGACACATCAAGTCAGCCAGCTGTCAGACCTAAACTCGATACTTGAACGTCCCCGCATAGTACACAAAATATAGATTTTGTGGTTAAACCGACTGAACTATCTGCTCCCAAAAATATCAATAAAAACTTTAAATAAAACCTACAGCCATTTCGTTTCATTTCAGAGGACAATCAAAGCCCTAGGACACACATGGCACGAGGAGTGTTTCGTCTGCAATGGCCCATGTAAGCAAAGTCTAGTCGGCACGTCATTCTACGAGCGCGACGGTCATGCATACTGTAAACTGGACTACGAACAGCTGTTTGCGGCCAAATGCGCTGGATGCACAAAACCGATCACAGACAATGCGATAATAGCGCTCAGCGTCAAATGGCACAGGGATTGCTTCAAATGCAAGGTAAAAACTCGTTGGCATTAGAAACCTATCTGTCGTCCATTTTTTAACAACTTTCCCTTCTAGAAATGCGAGAAACCGATTTCTGCTAGCACCTTCGCTGTCGAGGAAAACAAGCCAGTTTGCACAGAGTGCGCAGCTTAAATCCAATCGGACATTCCAAAGAATACTTCTCTTCGTACATTTTTTTTTTCAGTTTTTTCTGTTTTACTATTTTTTTTTGTTACTTCTTGTTTTAGTTTTGATTTCTGATTACTTTCTCTGTCTGTTTTATGTAATACCCGTATTTATTTTTCAATTTTGATTTTTTATGAACAAAAGAACATCGTTTAACCATTTCATGCATGTTATATATATTTGGAAGATACGATTTAATTCTAATGCACTTGCACGGAAAATTTATACAAATATGCTGTTTACGTATACTTTGAATGCATTTTGTATACTTTACACCTGAACTTAGTTACTTACTGGAGTATGAGTATATTTGTTGTTTAAACACATAAACGCTTTGTAATTTTTAAATAAACTCTTGAAATAAACTTATATATATTGTGCATAGGTTATGTTTATGTGTAATCGATTTTTTTATGTTAGATTTCGATAAAAAACTCACCGAACTCGTCAAATTGGAAACAATGGGCGCCAGTATTTGACGAAATTCTTCTTTGGTGATGTCCTGTAGGGTTTCGATGGCACTTTTTGTCAGTTCGTCCTCAGTATTAAGTTGTTGCTACAATTTGAGTCTTTTAAGTAGGAGTTAAATACCTTGTTATCAAACCTTACCAAACTCTCAGTATAGCCGAGCTTACGCACTTGTGTATCCACTGGGTCCGGAGCTGGCAACATAAGCTTATCTTCTCCTTTTGATGGAGGTTTGTCAGTTTTCTTAGACTTCAAAGTAGCTCTCGAGCTGAACGACTGTATGGTCTTCTTAGGGGTCTTCTTCGGGGTCTTCTTGGGTTTTTTCGCAACTAGTTTTGGCTCATACATATTGAGGCTATTCAAATTCATAGCCAAGTCCCACTTGGATGAAGTCTAACAATGGACATTTCTGTTCAAGCTGTTTTGGTGTATGCTATTTTAAAGCAATCTACCTTAGCAAGCCTTAGTTGATCCCTTCGGGCAGTCCTGACAGAAATCACCTCCTCTCGAGCAGTTTTCTTCTCCTCTGCAAATTTTATCACAAACTCCAAGAATGAACTACAGCGTAAGAGCAGACACTGGATAACCGTGTCCTCCTTCTCGAATATTTTCTTGTCCAAACACAAGTTTGTAGCATCGGCTACCATTTTTGTAAGAACGTCGAGCTTCTTTGGGACACTATCGGTGAAGAAGTGACGAAGTTGCTTGTGATAGCGCTCCAAGGCTTGGCTGAGAAGACCATAGATACCGCATACTTTTACACATGGCTCGTTTGTTGTCGCGCTGTAGAAGTTTTCTTTTGGGGATGCCCTTAAGTCTTCAATCTATAGAAACGATTGCTTAGGTTGGAAGACTGTGAAGACGAATAGACCTACCATGCTTCCCAGGGGAAAAAGATAGTTGCGGGAGAAGCGGACCGAGAATTCGAAGGCGTTTCTCTCACGCAGCCTTTGTTCCACATTACCATCGGGTAGAGACAGCTCAAGGAGGTTCATTCTGTGAACAAGTGGCATTAATCGTGGCTTAAGTTATACAAATTCAATGGTTGTTACCTTAGCTTGTCAAGATCCTCAATGATTTTCTCTTGGATTGATGTAATTTTTGAGTATATACGTATCTTCTCGAGTTTTAATACTTCAATCTGTTTTTTTACTTTCTTGTCGAGGGGCATTTCCGGTGGAATCTCCTTGGAGCACTGAGTTTTTGGCACTTTCACGTTTCTAGGAGGAGGTCTCGACGATAATGCAGTTTGTGTAACCGATGAACGAGGTGTTTCAACAGGTGGTGGTGTAGGATGACGTTTAAGTTGTTTGATCCGTATAACTGGCTGTACCTTAAAATGTAATAGTTAGGAACAAGTATTCTTCCACACAGAACTTGGATTTTTGACTTATCTATGTGCTTATATTCGATGAGTCTAACGATATTTAAAAGCAAATAGCTAACCGTTTGGGATTAATCTTTTAAGTATCGTAAAACCCTATAGAAACATTTTACGTGGCTATGTTGGTTACCTAAAGTTTTATTGAACATTATGGATCAATGTTTATAAAACAGTTGACACAATAGTTGGTTCTTTTGGGATTCTAGGACTCACAACCTTTTCTTTGAAGGGACCGATTTATGCCGATTTCGAACGGCTTTCAAAATTTTAAATCTGTCTTAAAAGAGGCAGAGTGTGATTTACGAACACACCCAATAAACTACAAACCCTGCGTAAGGCCCTAGTTATAGCAATACGTAAAACCGAACCGTAAACTTGATGATTGATCTCAATTTTGGTCTTAAAATGTTGCTTATGAATTATTAAGTTAGATTATCAAAACGAAATATTTAGTTTTTTAGAAAAATAATTTATTCATTTTTCCGTACGAACAACTTTTTCTGGTCAACTTTTCAGTCAATTCCACAAAAGAAAACCGAATCATTCCCACTGTTCCATCTGTCAGACATTTTTTTTTCTGATGGAATCCAATCAGTGGGGGTTGGTTTGTTGTTATTATTTTCGTAGGGAAACATTTTTCTGACAGATTTTTCGCTATGACCGCCTAAACGCAAAAAAAAAAAAAAAAACATTTTCATACTGTCCAACTTTTTCGGTCGCAATTTACGTATGGCTATAACTGGGCCTAAAACAACCTAGCGGAAACAAGAATAGAAGAACAGACAAAAGCAGAGACAATACTGAGACCCCCAACTTCGACCGATTAACAGTTATTTGCCTACAAGCTAAATTTTACGCTCCCAAAAAGTTTAGGTGCGCTAGTATTGTTGCATAGAAATTCGTATTGACAAATGTCAAAAATCCTCTCAACCAACACATTCGCACCTAATCTTTTTACATTTTACTGTGGGCAAAGCAAAACGGATAGGAATTGGCGTACACGGATAAGAAAACAAAATGGCGGATTCCTGGCAAAAATTGAGGGGGCCAGCGGCAAGAGGATTGTGAGTTGGGGGTCTCAGTATGATTTGTTTATGGACAAAAGTTGCATACGTGCTGTTCAATACTCTCTTGACAAATGGTCTCTTCATTAACTTCTTCATCATCGTGTTCTTGATCATCTGGATATTCACTGGGTTCACTATCTTCCTGGCTATCTAGATTGTCAAACTTCATTTCAGGTATATGTGGAAACTGTCAGTGTTACTCATTATAAACTCAGTTGCTTAAAAGATTCAAGTCAATACTCACAGCTGTTCCGAGAATTCGTTCCATTTCCGCACGTTCGCAGCGATCTAATGGAGAATCTATTACTAGTGACATGAGGCTACCCGGGGGTGATTCGGCTTCTATTAGCGGAGATGATTCGTTGTTTCTTAGTACGAAATCCTCGGACATGCAACTATCAAATGAGGCTAAATCGGAAAGTTTATCCTCATTTACTTCTGCATTTAGCTCGTCCAAGTTCTCGTCAGCCAAGTTAAGAGCTGAACTGTCATTGGATTCTGCAGTCTCTTGGGTATATGTGCGGCTTTCTTTCTGAGTTGGTTTTATTTCGACCCAATGTGGTTGTAAATTCGACAACATTTCCACTGAAGCCATCGGAACTTTGGCTTCTATTCGATGCAGGTCTGTGAAAGGTGTTTGTTCATTCTTACAGGATGGATTGACTTCGTCCGGAACTGATCCCAACGAATTGCTTGTGTTTTCATCAGTGACCTGAACACCGTCGGCTGAAATGAATGCCTGTGAAATCATTGCATCGATTTCTTCGTTGGTCATAACCTTGACCACTGTATTTCGCGAGCCTGATCTACTGATTTCGGTTTCCACATTTTTTGGGGCTTTAGCTAGCAGTGATGATTCTGCTTTTGAAAACGTTGCACTCGACTCCCTAAGACTGGGATGCATACAACTCCGAGCTAGTAACTCTCTTTGCTTACTCCTTTCGTGGTCCATTTTGACACGATTTATTATCCGCTCCAAATGATCTGGTGAATTGAACTGCATTCGAAAAATAAAATTTTTGAGTTTTGCAGATAAAAGTCGATCTAACACACCCACCTTAAACTCATAGTTCCTTGTCGTCGTTCTAAGTTTCGGATCATCCGATAGGCTGAAGCCGTAAAAGTCCTTGCTATCGAAACTATCCATTTTTATTTTCGCACAATTATTATAAAAATACAGAAAAAAAAAACGAGTTTAACGAAACAGGAAATTTGTGTGACTGAATAGCGAACGGTGTTCTCGTTTTAATTGTGTAAAGTGTTTCGTGGAGGATCCCTTCGTCCTCAGAATTAACACCTGCCAGCCGGCAGCACCCTTCAATTACAACTGAATACGAATAGTTAGATGGTATGTTGGATTGTCGTTCGTTGGTGTAAAATTTGTAGTTAGCACGTGCTCACTCGGCCTCAGCGCAGGTGTATCAATCGATACGGGGTCTGTGTTTCCAGTATCCTTTTTTGTGTGTTGCGTTGTATTAGGGTTATTGTCTCTTTCAATGTTGTACTTGTGTTTGTTTTTCTTGTTAATATGGAAATGCTTCTGTAGAGTGAAATGCGTGTGAGTTTTTTTTTTTTAATAAGTTGAAGAGTTTGTGTCTAGGGTTGGTTGGTATATCAACAGATTTTTTTTTTCCTTTTTAGTCTGCTGTATGTGTGCCTATCGAAATATGCAATCATTCCTTCAGCAGAGGAGTCCTCTAACTTGTTAGAAGTACAAAATCGTCGATGATTTAGAAATTGCCAAATTCAACAAATGTTGCTGCAGTCGAACCTTATAGAGGTAGTTTCAGTTTCTCGCTTATCCAGGTAGATCAAATATTTGTTTCACTTAAGGGGAAGCCTTCGAAACAAAATGTTTTTGGGCAAGTACATTCAAAAATTTGTATTGAAAAACACAATTTTTGTTGCAAGTCTGTCTCACTTACAGAGGTTAAAATAAATAAATTTGCAAGTCTTTTCCAGTTACAGAGGTGAATTTATAAAATATAAGTTTCACTTATAGAAGAGGTGAAAGAAGTTTCACTTATAGAGTTGTTTTTAAGAAAAATGAAGGTACGCCAGAATTAAACCAACTAATAGAGGTATTCCGCACTTAGCCAGGTCCCACTTAGACAGGTTGGACTGTAATTTAATAATGGTTTGTATGTAGATTGTAGATGCCCGAGTTTAGTACGATTGTTTTTTTTTTTAAGTTTTGACACCTAAATCCATACCCTGTAATCTTTTTTGACACCGTAGGTATATTGTTTTGGGTGGCACTTCTACTATATAAATTTCTTTAAAAATATAAAAGTAGAAAAAATATAAACAGAAAAAGGACTTTTCGTCAGAAGCAATGAGTTTCCCAATTTATTTGCTTAACTGCGCAAATTAAATAATGCTAAAAATTGCCCGACCATGACTTCAAAATACGCGCAACTGATTCAAGAAATTGCATCGGCATCTCGGTCATTTAAGTTAAATAAAAAATTGTATGCCCTCGTTCAATCGTACCTACACTGCGATACTATTGAGTCCATCTACTGTTGTTTTTTTTTTTTTTTTTCAATAAAAACTGTCTTGCTCGGTTTGGTCAACTGCATTTCGGCGACGAGTCGAACGTTGTCGGTAGGTTTTAGTCGCACAAAAAAGGACACCTGAGATGTAGGAATAGAAGTAGAAGCAGCAGTAGCTGCCTCCAGCCTCCAACTCCAACCTCATAGACCCTCACCAACACGCAATACATTTTCCTTATTTATACAGTCGGATTAAAAACGGATTCTGCTCAGGCATCATCATACAATAAGCTAGAGATGGGCATAGGTATAAATCTACTTTCACGCCTTGATGGATTAAGAAAAAAAAAAAAAAAAGCCTCAAGAGATGCGAGTGCTAGACCTCATTTTTCATGATAAGAAAGCTAAAAAAACCGAAACCAGGAGACTCATGAAAAAGGCTAAAATAGTTTCATCCATCTTTGCAGGAGTTGGTACTGTAAAAATCGAAAATTTGCAGATGCGAGGGAGCTGCATAGGATGTCGAGAGTCCTACGATCAAAATAGATGTCCAGGCTATAATTTTTCGAACTCACAATGGTGAAATTTTCGTTATCAAATTACACATTGGGACCTATAAAATATTAAGGTAATAGAAGTCGTTTTTTATTAGGTCCTATATATTTCAATGATTTTCATGGTTTACAACAAAAGTTGGATCTCGTATTATTGTTGTAAACCATAGAAATATGGATCAGGCGGGCATAATAAACAAAACGCCACATTTAATAATGTGAATGTGGAAAGAACATGTCAACCAGTCTCAGTACACTATTACGTTCCTAGGTAAAATAATTAATCCAATAGTTCACATACTTTAATGGGCCTCGGTACACTGAAGTTTGAGTCCAATGAAAGTCTTATTTAATACTAGCTGTACCCGCAACTTCGTACGCGGCGTGAGAATGTATAATTTCCAATAAAAGAGATTTGACCGTTTTCTCAACGGCATATTTGTTTAAAATCAACAGTCTAGCTAAAACAAAGCGGTGAACATTGTCAATATGAAACAATAAATCAAACAAATTTATTCACCTAAAACACCAATTTAAGAAAATTAAATTCAACAGCGTACCTAAGTACTAAAGTTTCACTTCCTAACTGTAGGTACAACGTAGGTAAAATCAAAACAACCACTATATAAAACAAAAGCCTGAACGGAAATTTGTATCTACGCCAACAATAAGTAAATCAAACAACGTAGTTCACCTATATCGTCCTTACTTCTTGAGTTCTTCAATTCTTTACTATATGTATCAACGTAGGTACCTACTATAACAACCATTAAAACAAAAACCATGAACTCAATTTCTATATACACCACGTCCATCACCACACCACACGTCATCAGCCATCTGCGCATTTCCTCAGAAACACATTGTCGCTGTTTTTTTTTTTTTTCATATGAATGTGCTTGTGGGATGTGCGCCACCAAACCACCCCAAAGCAGAACAACGATCAAGAACCGCGGCTGCTGATAATATTCGATTTGAGAAAATAAATTTATTCTTTTTGGTGTTAGATTTTAGGTTGTAGCTCAGCTTCTAGAGGACATACAAAGCTGATTGATGGCTTGAAACTATAAAATAAAAGTGTTGGCTCTCCTAAGTTTTTTGTTTTGTTTGCATTGATTAAGAATTATTTGAGTAATGGCGAGTTAAAGGCAGTAAAGTCAGAAAAAAAAAACACATTTTGGTCAAAAACGCTCCAAAAAAATAGGCATGGCATGAAAGAGAATAACCTATGTGTTGCACAAAATCGTAAGGAACATTTCAAAAAATGTTTCATCGAAATCTGTGCAGTAGTTTTCACGCCATTAGGTTACAAAAAAATTGCATACATTTTTATTATAAGTATAGATGAAACGAACTTTTATCGAAGATTTTTTTGAAGGTACTTTGGAAAAGCTTAAAAGACCAAACTAAATGGCGTGTATTGCTGCTAAAATCCAATTAATACACAGTTTAATAGAGAATGGTTTTGCAAGAAAATAACTACATTTTATTATACGTATTTATTAATGCAGTTCGCATACGGATTTTTTGTTCAGTGTAGCATTAAATTTATTTATAATATTTTTATTTTCATTTTTTTTTTTTTTGTACACGAAAATACATCTATTACATTGTTTCAGAGGTACAACAGTAGGAATATTTTCAATGAATAATTACATAAGAACGTAGCCAAATAAAATTGAAGAACTAAAAACACGATAATTATTTATTGTCTTTTAAATAGTTTTTTTTTTTTATTAAAAAAAATAAAAATAAAGAAATAATAACACTAATAGAAATTAAAATAAAAAGTATAGCTTAGATTTACATGAGATACATTATTTATGATTGATTGTGCTCATACAATATTTTTGTTATATAGCTTATTTTATATACCTATATTACATAAGTTCTCTCTATAAGTAGCGCAAATGAATATCTATCCTTTCTTTAGTAGGTATAGTTTGTTGTTCCCCCAAACGAGAATGACTTCGGCTTCAACAACATTTTTGAAGGCAGTGATATTCCGATTTAAATAATTTAATTTTAATTTGTTTACATCCTTTTGTTATCATGGTAAATAAATAAGAAAGTGATTTTAGAGACTCTAAATATATTCACTCGTAATGAAATGAACAAAAATAAATGCAACCAAAAGAAATGATATTTTGAAGTCTATTAGGAGTAAAAGTCAGAAAAGCAACGATCAGCCAAATATATTCGAATAGAGTGTATTGAGTCCGTTGCTGATCGATGAGAAGATACCGCCATCGGTGTAGGACGACGGCGGTCCAGGGCGATAGTATTGTGATTGAGGAATTGGTCGATAGAATGGTGCAGCCGAGCCCTCGGGTCTCTGTGGGAATTTAACAAATTCAAAATAAGTATTACATTAAAAATAAATTACAGACGAACGATGGAATGAAACAAATATGTAAAATATTAGCTCTGTAAATATTAGTAAATTCAAAATTGCAATTAAGAACAAATATATTTATTATATAAATGGCAGACACAGTTTTTTATTTTTATTTTTATGGTTATAAGACGTAAGACACTCAGCCTAAGAGAAAAAGTACCCGTTTACGACTTGTTTCTCCATTCGTTGGCCTAAGTTGGCCTAACAAAATCCAGTAGATTCAGAATTAGATTAAGTCAAATTTTACAAAACTCAAGTGAATACATTTTTTAAACCAAATTTTCTATTGTGAACTTCAATTAATTCGAGATAAATGTTAAGGTTATTAGATATCTAAAGAAATTAAAGTTCTCTATATTTAAAGGGAGACTCATGACATAATCGGTGTCCTTTTAATATTTCACGATCTCAATGGCAATATTTCTTGCACAAATTTGTCTATTGCGACCTACGAAAATGTAGGAGTGCGTTCCCTGTCTCAACCATGGTTAGTGTTTTTACTTTTGTTGTTTCGGATTCCATTCCTATCGTGACCTCAGACCTCACCATAAATCGAATAAAATCGCCCTTAAAGTCAAGTCGAAGAAAGAGCTATGGTGCGGTCACAATGGAAATAAATACGAGACGTCAATTATTGTAATAATCACCCCTATTGCGAAGATCAACTATCAATTGATAGTTGATACTTATCAATATAAAAATAAATAAATTAATAAAAACAAGTTAAATTAAAACAAAAATAAATTTCTTTAAATGGTATTGCGACGATCAATTATCAATTAAGTGTTGATCGACTATGAAAGTGCAGCAATTGTCGGTTGACAAATCGGTATTGTGAATGTCAATCTCGAACAATTTTATTGATAATTGTCAATTTTTCTATCAATCGCAATTTCGGGGTTGATAGGGGCGGCTCTTAAGAGAAAATGTTGAACATCATCGTCTTTAATTGTTATTGTTGTTATTTCTTAAGGACTATCATGTATATACATTTTGCCATTCAAAAATTCCACTGCTGACATATTATACAGGTTATATTTTTATCAATTGTTTTTCGCAATACCAACATCAATTTTAATTGATAAATTTGTCAATCGTCAACCGGTTGATAGTTGATCTTCGCAATAGGGCTGAATATTAACCATGGTTGAAAAACCGAACGGACCTGAGGAAAATCAAATGAATTAATTTTTGAATCATTAGTGATTGAGTGAGTTATATTGGGATAACAAATAAACACGAGTGCACAATGCACATTCACTGGAAAAATCTCATTATCTACATCAAATTAAAGTGGCTGACAAATGAAAACAAAAGAAACGGGGGCGGACAAAAGACCTATACGGAGATCCCCAACTTCGGACTTTTGCTGTTACTAGCTATATTTTTATGGGGTGACAAGTGCTAAGTATTATTTAGTTTTGTTATATAGAAATTCGTATTGACAAATATCACGTAATTTCAAAAATTCCGGCTCACCAACATACTCGCAAAAAATATGTACCACTTCGGCAAAATTGCTGAAAGCGTTCATAGATTTTTATCAGTTAAATTTGAAATTATTTGTTACGTGTGGTTATTTTAGGATTTTTTTTTTTAGGAATAAGTGTACTTTACTCATGAAATCGAAGATAACGATAGGAAAATACAAAAGCGTGTTTCTAGAATAAAAAAACATCTCATTTACATAGGTAGTTTTATTAACCAAACCAAATATTAGGCGCAGTGGCTTAGTGGTTAGTGTGTTGGACTACTAAGCGAGGGTTCGAGGTTCGAATCCCGCAAAAACCCAAATTCCAACTTTGTGTTTCTTTGACTGCGCCACCTCTCGCGCGAACGTCTGACAAACATCCGAGAGTATGACTGTCTTGAAAGAGCTTCTCAATTAGCCGTTTGGAGTCGGCATAAAATTGTAGATCCCTTCCATTCGTTCCAAAAATGAAAACGCACACAAAACGATTGGTTGTGAGAGGCTAGGCCTAAGGGTCCCTCCGGACCTGTTGCGCCAACTATTTATTTTTTTTTTATTAACCAAACAAATTATATTATTCGCCTTTTAAAATTTTATAATAAATAACCAATAGCAATCAGTAGGTAATGTTAAAATGTGGTTTTCCCGAGCTCTACCACATTCTCCCATAGTTGGTAGCGATTGGCAGCATTGATTTTATATTTTTTGTGTCACTCGGATTATAAATTGACATAACACCGATAGGAAAACAAAATGGCGAATTTGAAAAAAAAAAAAAAAAAAAAAAAATGTAGGGGTACAGCCGCAAGAGGATTGCTAGTTGGGGGCCTCAGTATTGTCTCTGATCTGCACCTGATAAAAAAATCTGACAGATAAACAAGACACAAAAAAAAATGTATATGGCAGACGGGTCCCAAGTTCACAAAATAGGCAACATAGAACGACAAAGGTAGAAAATTGAGTGTTTTTGGAAATGAATTGATGAATTAGAATGTGCAAGGACATAGACAAAAATATTTGGTTTATTGGCCGCTTTAGGTTTAGGTAAATTAATATAGTTGTAGTTATGAGGCTGAACGCCGGCCTATTACTTTTTTTTATCGAAGACGTGTGCTTTTCCTATTGATCTGACAAAAGTCAATTACTATAATAGTCTGAAAGCATTCATAGAACTCGTAAGCAAAATGTCATAGTGATGCGAACAATGAAAACAAAAAATAGTACGAATTGTCAAACACATTTAAGTAAATCATTATACAAATTCATAAGAGATAAGACTTCTATCGTGTGACACATTAATTTAATGTCGAAGTAGACTTTTGCAGCTTTTAACCTAACTTTCTGTTGGTTTATTGTAACTTTATTCTTTATTGTATGCAATTTTGAATTACGCTGAAAGACGCATGTCGCTTACGAAATGCTGTCAAAATGGCCGACGCCTCTTTCAGATAATTTTCTTAAAATAATCCTACCTCCCCTTTCCCCCTACTCGTGGGATCAAACCAGCGTTGCCACTTAAATCTTGAGCAAATGTAGTACATTAGTGAAAAAAAAGTAGCATTTTCAAATAAAATGTAGTACCTGTTTTTTTTTTTGTATTGAAATTAAATAGTTGTATATAATATAATATATTTTAGATAGTTTTTTAAATATTAAGTTTCCTTAACTATTTTTTCGTTTGTTTAATTCCACCCATATTGCAACAATGTCGCTATTCTAAGGTCCAAATTTCAAAATAAGATCGAAAGCCCCAATCAACAAGCGCCACTGCTCATTTAAAATTTCCAAATTTGCTTTCTTACTGGGAAACTCCTTAAATAAATTTAAAATGGTTAGATTCTTAAGAAATGTAGTACTTTTGGGTGACGATGTAGTATGTAGTACGGCGTTAAAAAATCCAGCAAATATGTAGCACTGTACTACAATATGTAGTACAAGTGGTAACGCTGGATCAAACGTAGGTTGTGCGTCACTGTACATCGTTTCAAACATTGATCTTATCTAGTCGCCAAAGAGTATGCAACGAAACATATAGAAAAACTGTGTCCGCCTGCAACTATCTACAAACAATCGTGCACTTAAATGTAATCTTCCCCAAACCAATACCAAATTTTATACAATAACGGTAATTATAGTAATGAATAAAATACTTACAACTACCTGAACACATGCTCTGCCGCAATACACCATACGCATGCTAAATTACATCGAAAATGTGGCTCAAACCACCAACAACGTAACTTTACAATTGTGTATTATACAATAAATAGGTAACTGCTTTTGTTTTTTTTTTTTGCGGACTGAATGTTTAATTTTCGTTTTGTGTATAGGTACAACATTTAAATTTGAATACTTTGGGATTATTATTAGCTACTTAGTCGGATGGGAAGATGATTGCATGAGAATCAGCGGGTTTTCTACTCCGGACTGTGCTGTAAATTGGCTGAAAAATAACAAAATTGGAAGAAAAAAAAGGAGAAAAAAATATTCTACATTATAAAAAAAACTAAACTAACCAATCACCTAGTCGATGATAATTATTTTTTTCTTTTGCATTTCTTCTTTTTCTTGTTTTTAGATTTTTTTTTTCTGGATTTTGCTTTACAGTTTTGTACAAGTTATTGATTGAGCTAACTGACTAACGCTAGATGGCGGTGTGTTTTCAAGCCCTTTTCAACATGCTTTGGTTAGTAAATGACTGGGAAAAAAGAATTCAAAAGTGGAAATGGCTTAGTTAAGTTACCTTGGCCGGCTGTAGAGTTATGTTCAGCAATGTTGGGTGCTGTTCGACAACCATGAAGTCGACCTCACGTGGTGCATATCCTTCCGCAAAAGCCTGGGAAATTATGAAAATTCGTTTAAGAAGAGTGATATTAAAAAATGGGCAGTATTGTAGGGAAATTTTACATCCAATGGTTGGAATTAAGAAAGATTAAAATGGTTGGAGGGACAAGAAAAGAAGTCATAAAAAGTGTGGCCACGATGTTTTAAAGTTTGAGAACAATGGGAACAGTGGGAAGCAAAAGTTCTCCATTTTTTTTTATATAAGTATATAAATTTATGTTCATATTTAAAACTGTCGGAAAACATTTTTATCGATAATAATTATTTACTTATGTCGATAGCAACTTTTTGTCTGTACTGTATTTTTTTTTTAACATCTTGATCTGCTCTGTTGGCATTTCTAAATCGACATTCAATCAGTACCGTAGAATATGGAAAACGCAATTGCAAGGTTGAGAACAACGTTTCCGGTTAAAAGAGAAACTTGTTTGCTACAGTAAATATGACAGTGTACGGCAAAAAAAAAAGTTGTCAAACCAGATTAAAAAATAAATATATTTTCCACTCCGTCCTATAACAAAAAAGGTGGAACAGTATGAAAATGAGTTTTTTTTCGTTTAGCTGGTCATAGCGAAAAATCTGTCAGAAAAATTACAACAAACCAACCCTGATTGGATTTCATCAGAAAAAAAATTCTGACAGATGGAACAGTGATGTCGTTTTCCATTGGGCAAAAAGAAGCGTCCGGAAGAGTCCGGAATCGAAAAATTCGCTTCTGAAACTGTTCCATTGGCACAAAAAATACTCTTCTGCTGATTCTGAGAAGAGAATTTCGCTTCTGGATTTGAAGTCAGAATCCACTCAAGAAGCACTCACACAAGTGCAATTTATGTATTTTATACAAGTCGGATGACAGCTGCCGTAGATTATTTTTTGGCATTTCACCAATACTTTTGTGGATTCAACCAGAAGCAGTTTTCTTGTTCCATTGGATTACAGATTGAGTCGATCCCCGAGTGAAACCAATGGAAAACGACATGAAGAAATTAAATATTTCAGTGGAATGATTCGGGTTTCTTTTGTGGAATCGACTGAGAAGTTGATCAGAAAAAGTTATTCGTACGGAAAAATGAATAAATTATTTTTCTAGAAAACTAGAAGATCATTTGCATAATTTTTTTTTTTTGATAATCTAATTTTATAATTCATAAGCAACATTTTAAGACCAAGATTGAGTTAAACCATCAAGATTAAGTGGTCAAAAAAAGCAAAAGAAATGTTTTACAGTTTGGTTGTACGTATTGCTATAACTAGGGCGTATGGGTATTTGGTGTTTCCTATAAGCCCATTCAGGTGCAAACACATTCGCATGAATCTTCTTTCCAGACAAGTTTAGGAATAAGACTACCAAAAATTGAAATGCAGCTTCAAAAATTAGCGATGGCTACTTCCCATTCAACGATTGTATCAAATATGAACAAGTTACGTGCGACCCATTAATGCACGTTTTTTAAAATCACATTAGCGCGCCAAACAAGCTATCGTTGCAACTTTCTGGCTGTTGCCTTGTCAAACTTAATTTATTTAAAAGTAGTAAAGTGTAAATTGTTTGCATCGTTGATACTTACCTCAAGTTTGTAATAGCCCGGCATTAGTATCCTCCAGAATTCTCCGTGTTTCGTTGTTTGGAATCCAACATCACGCCCCTTGATCTTGAGAGACACCCGCTCGATTGGTCCACCGCTGGGATCCAGAACGAAGCCCTGAACACCCCGGTGTGCTTCAGCAAGGAATTTTATCAGCGACTACAAGGGGAAAGTATTAAGTCTTCAAACTTCAAACTCCATTGCGCACTCACCAATTGATTGTCCTCCCAGTACTTCCTCAACTCAAATGCCGGTGGGAATTTGCAGCAAGAAATCTCCAGAGTTATTTCCATACAACCATACCAGACGTAGTTGTAGTCCTGCATGCCTCCCGTCAAGGGATACCAAGCAGCACCATTGGTGATGCCATTCTCGAAAGCAGGTGTCGCCGATTTGCATGCCACTCCGCGTGACATCTTCGCATGATTGTTCGCATAAACCAGGGACAAGTGCTTGAAGACATCATCATCAGGGGTCAGTGACGGCGCCGATGAGTAAGTTTGGAACACTGCGCCCAGGGGACATGTTTTCAAAAAGAAGAAACAAAAATTGAATGCAATCGGTAAGACACACAACAGTTCGACAAAGAAGTACAAAAGGAAACAAAAAAGAAAATCCTATCTCTGGACGTCGGTCGCCAGAACATCGTTACTCACTCGCACACAATGCTGATGATCGACAGATTCCTTTGAGCAGCCATATTGTTAGAAAAGGTATTTAAATTTTATTTCATTTTGACTAATAGGACAGTTCTGACAGAAAACAAGACACTGCTCTGGTATGCGAGAAACTTATCATAGACTTACTAGAATTCGGTGTGTTGTCGTACGGATAACTGGCCACCAGGGCGCCCCCATGAAGACTGCCGCTCAGCACGAACTGTATCTTCGATATCCAGTCTTTTACGGCATCCGTTTCGGGTTGCCCTCGCTTGTTGTTCTGCTTAAAGTAGTCCGGGAAGTTTCGATTTAAATCAAAACCACGGGCGTTGTATCTGAAAAATAAATCCAAGCCAGCTGAAGTTGAAAGCCTTAGTAAAACAATAATAGTACCTTCCTTGGCCGCCATCACAAGTGCCCTCCTTGGACACAGCATAACCATCCGGGTTCATCGATGGGAAGATGTGTATCCTTGTATTGTCCAGCAGCCACTTTACATACGCATCTGTGTCGTAGCCCGACACGAAATATTGAATCAAATGCAGCAGCATCTCTCTGCCAACTGGCTCGTTGCCATGTATGTTGCCGACGTATTTCACGTCTGGCTTGCCAACCATATGCTCATAGGGCGACGACGAAACGACCATCACCCATAAATCGCGGCCTTGAATTGACTTGCCAATCGAGTACAGGGCAGTTAGGTTTGGATATTTGGCACTTGTTGCTCTAAAACAAAAATAGAAATTGTTTCCTAAAATGCCACACTGCTTGATGATACTCACCTCAAGAACCTGGT
Organism: Cheilosia urbana; assembly: GCA_946477585.1. NCBI lineage: Eukaryota > Metazoa > Arthropoda > Insecta > Diptera > Syrphidae > Cheilosia > Cheilosia urbana. The sequence goes on along the minus strand of OX297854.1, from coordinate 5,832,228 downwards.
CAACTCATCATGGTCGTGATAGACGAAATCCAAGAACTGCGAGTCAGGAACGTACGCTCTCGGCTCCGGCAGGCCGTCCAACTCATTTGTGCTCTGTGCGCAGCATTGGTACGTGAACAGCAAAACGACGGCAGCGATTGTCTTCCGCAGAATCATGACCGAAATTAGCTCTGCAATTCAAAAAGAAAAATCTGTGAAAACGATCTAAAATCTGTCACAATAACGTTTCTAGCCGAAATGACTGACAGAACCGATAGCTTCTTGCAAACTGAACTATGAAATCATATGCTCAACAAGTGGCAGATACAATTTTTCTTTTTCTCAGAAGGACAACTGTGTTCGCTCCAAAGGCGACTTTCAATTTTCACCGGCGGCGGAATGGCATTCAACTAATTACCTAGATCGAAGCCAGCACCTGATAAGTTCAGTGAGTTTTAGCGGTGAAAATGCATCAATCATTTGAAAGTGCAGTGCACTATTTCCACCATCTCACTGAGCCATGAGATTTCGCTGAGCGTATGACTGCTGGGAGTAACGACCACGTCTCATCAATTCACTCACATCAATGTCTGCAGTCTGCACTAATGTTGAGCAAATGCTTGCAGAATTAGCCGAGATGATTGCACCGACATGGCAGAAGACGTTCATTGCTTTCTTATATAACCAGACTGAGCGAATGAATCTGGAAAGTAACACAATGCAAAAGGTGTCCGGCGTCCGTCTATCAGTTATTCCGAAAATGAAATGTCGACTTGAATGGACTATATAGGCGTGCGCCAATCGATAGAAAGCCACTGGAAGACAATGGGAAAGCGATTGATCTGGTTGTCGGAGTCTGGCGACAATTTTGACTACTTTCCTTTCGGAAACTGGTCGATTGTAATTGATTATTGTTATGCGTTTCTGGTCAACATCTGTACCAGTTGAAGATACACGTTTTTTCTAATTAAAAAATATTTCATCTGGTAATGATGCAGTCGAATATGCACACGGTAAAGTGCGCAGCTTAACTGAAAGTCTTTGGACGGGAGTACGTCCAGTTTGATGGCATTCTACCAGTTGGCCGGAATAAAAAATCGCATGGAGGACCATTTTTGTTAGGTCATCAATTTAGCTTAGTGAATGCCTAATATCATTGAGTCGATGCTGAGACTCAAATTGAAAAGGAAATAACCATGAAAAGTATAGGGGTAGTTGCAACAAATTACTTCGTAAACAATTGGAAAGCTGTATATGGGTAGGAGGTCCAAGGACTTTCGGGAGTACAAAGGTATCAAGGGATGAAGGTTCTCCCAGTTTTGGAACCATTTTTTGCGAAATTTACACACTGTTTCGTATAGATAAATAGTTGGTGCAACAGGTCCGTAGGGACGCCTATTTCTTGTCACACCCATTCGTTTTGTGTGAATTTTTCATTTTTGGGACGAATGGAATGGAATGGGATCCACAAATGTATGCCGAGTCCAAACGGCTATTTAAGAAGCTCTTTCATGGCAGTTCTACTCTCGGATATTTTTCAGACATTGGCGAGAGGTGGTGCAGTCAAAAAAAAAAAAAAAATCTTTTCGGTATTAGTTTCTCGAATGTTGTGTGCAAATTTCAGTTTCACACTCAGATTTATAAACAAAAAATTGAGCATGAAATAAATATGGCAAGAGTCTAAATCGGAGAAAAGACCCCGAAAATTTGTTAATTTTTTGTGCTTTGGTTTTTAAAATGGCAACACTTTTTCTAGAGAGAGTCAATTTGACAGCAGACACGAAGAAAATTTCTCAAGTTCTTGTAGGTACATAATATTATCGATAATAATTGAAAACTAATTTCTATCGATGATGAGTTTATTAAACTTGTTCAAATTATGGGCTGAAGTTAAGTTACCATAACATTTTGTTTCAGCGTCCATTAAAGTTTTATTCCCGATGTGGTCGAAGCAAGTTTGAAGCAAAACTCGCCACACAAACCCATAATCAATAATATTTATTTCTCTCTGTATCACCGTTGTTTCTCGCACGCCAATGCTCATGTTCGATTATTATCAATTAATTACTCATTCCAATGGGATGAATATAAATGAAAGTTGTTCAACCCAAACTGGAAAGCTACTTTCAACTGTAGGTATGGTTTTGACTTTTCTTTCGTAAAAGTCTTCTGTTTTTATAACAATTTTCAGCGCTTTTATCATTTTGCTTGACGACGCTAATTATTACAGACTTATGGTGCATTTACACGGTCACACATTCATATCACGGAAAAAGGGATGCCCAATACTAAACAGCCGTCTGACTGAAAGGGACTGCATTACCTTACACGCAAAAAAACGTGATGCGTTTTTTGGTCGGCCATCTTGTTTACGTGGTAGGAATTATGGGAAAGCTATGCATGTTGATATTTTTATAGCGATGGCCTAGGAAAGTTCGTTTTCCTATAAAACAAAATGGCTTCTGGAAATGATGAACATACAAATTATTTATTTATTTCGTATAAATGATTGATGATCCACAAGAAAGGAGACTCTCTAAACTGCGCCAACTATAGAGGCATCAGTCTCCTGAACACTGCGTATAAGATCATGTCTGCTGTACTGTGTGAACGCCTGAAACCATTCGTCAACGATCTGATAGGTCCCTATCAGTGCGGTTTTAGGCCCGGTAAGTCCACGACCGATCAAATATTCACACTACGGCAGATCCTGGAGAAAACCCAAGAAGTCCAGATCGATACTCACCATCTTTTTATCGATTTTAAGGCCGCATATGACAGTATTTATAGAGACGAGCTATACAGAGCCATGTCTAGTTTTGGCATCCCTGCCAAACTTGTCAGATTGTGCAGAATGACGATGGAGAACGCTCGCTGCTCCGTAAAGGTCGAAAACAATCTCACCGAGACCTGTGATGTCAAAAAAGGATTTAGACAAGGTGACGCGCTGTCATGTAACTTTTTCAACATCATTCTTGAGAAGATTGTGCGAAACTCACAAGCCAACACCAGAGGCACAATTTTCTACAAGTCTGTGCAACTACTTGCATACGCTGACGACATTGACATTGTTGGTAGAACACAGCGAGCTGTTACTGAAGCGTTTGCTAGTATTAGTACAGAAGCGGCAAAAATGGGTTTAGTGGTGAATGAGGGTAAAACAAAATATATGCTGTCAACAAGAAGGGACACACAACATCGACGAATCGGACAGAACGTCACGATAGACAGCTATAACTTTGAGGTAGGTAGGGACTTTGTCTACCTCGGCTCCGCTATAAACTCTGACAATGACATCACATCAGAAATCAAGCGAAGAATCACACTTGCCAACGGCTGTTTCTTTGGCCTAAGACGGCAATTGACTAGTAAGGTCTTGTTAAGAAGCATACTAAGGAGATTCCATATAAGACTCTCATCATCCCTGTCCTGCTCTATGCAGAAGCATGGACCCTAGCAAAAACGGATGAGGATCTTCTTGGTCGCTTCGAACGCAAAATTCTTCGAGTGATTTTTGGTCCCGTTTGCGTTGACGGGATTTGGAGGAGAAGATTTAACAGCGAACTCTACGAGCTGTACAGCGACATCGACCTGGTCAGAAAAGTACGCATTAGTCGTCTAAGATGGTTAGGACATGTAGAGCGAATGGACACGCTCCGGCCCGAAGAGTCTTCGATTCTAACCCGGAGGGACAACGCAGCAGAGGAAGACCTCGCCTTAGGTGGCGGGCGCAAGTGGAAGGGGACCTCAACCAACTTGGAGTGCGCAACTGGAGGCAGTTAGCCAAAGATCGCGCTAACTGGAGAGGCGTATTGGTTGAGGCCCAGGTCCACCCCGGACTGTAGCGCCACCTTAAGTAAGTAAGTAAGTAAATGATTGATGAATTGTTGGTTTAATTTACTGAAGCTAATTAACACTCTCATTTCACATATTTTAAATCGGAAATAAAAATGTTTTCATGTGATTGCAGAAATGTTGGTTGCCGGAACTTCCGCTTTACGTATCTATAATTATGATAGAAAATCCATGACACCTCTGAGTTGTGATCTAATTCCTACGCCTTTATTAGCATTGACTGCGGACAAACGGATCTCTCTGTCCCGTCTCATGCAAAAATGCGCGTGCGTGATAGTGTAAATACAGTTTTAAACTGCATTGAATGAATAAATTATTTTTTATTTTATTTTATTTTTCCAGAAAATTTAAAAATCATTTGCATACATTTTTTTTTTTTTTTGATAATCTAACTTTATAATTCATAAGCAATATTTCAAGACTAATATTGAGTTCAACCATCAAGTTTCAGTGGTCAAAAAAAGCAAATGACATTTTTTATGGTTTGGTTTTACTTAATTGCTATAACTAGGGTCTTAGCAAAAATTAGATTTCAGTTGGGCTAAAAGTTATGTGTGTATTATTATGATGTGTGTATCTCAGCATAAAATTTAAAGTTGCTAGAGAGGTGTTTAAGGCATAATTTTGTCAGCTTTTAAATCTGCTGATTTACATTTGATTTATTCACATGTTAATAATTTAAACTAAAGCTAAGATTAGACTGTATGCCAATTATGCATATGTATGCCAACAGGCAAATGACCAGATTAGCTGTCAAATGACCAAAATGCCAGGATTATCAAAACTGTATATTAGACTAGATGACCAAAATTACCAATATGGTCATATTTGACTTGCTGGTCATTTAAGGCATTTGTTATTTTTTCATTTCATATTTGTTATTTTTCCAGAAAAAAGAGAACGAAAATGAAAATAAATCACAATTCCACGAGCTCAAACACCGATGACAACAAAATAATTCTTGTTCCATCAAAAATGCCAGCAATGCCACAACGAAATTTCAATAAAGAGCATATGGGCATATAGGCTTTATGCTGGCAATCGTGCTTATTGTCCGATTACACTATATGCTATTTTGGCATTTTTATCTGTCAAAATCGGCGTGGTCATATGTGGCATTTAGGTCATTAGAGCATATGAGCATATGAGATATGCCCATTACATTGTACGACCATATTTTGACAGGAGAACAGTCAGAAATTGGCATTTTATGACCACTTGGCATACCGTCTAATCTTACCTTAAGCACATGACGAGTGCAGTTTTTTTTTATACAACCAAAAGTTGGAATTAATGTATAATTGTGTTTCTTGTGTTAATAAATCCGTCAGATTAAAGTGCAGTGATAGCAGCATAACATTAGCTGGTTGTAAAAAGTTCTTGTGACTTGATTGCCAGACGATTGCCAGACTTGGCAGATGAGTGTGAGTTTAATGTTGGCTTCTACTGCTAAAAGTAAACAGAATCTTTTTTTTTCACTTATACAACATGAAAGTGGTTGATTGTCGCAACAGAATGAGTAATGTTTAGATTTCTTTATCTAAATTTAAGTAACAGTACGCCGGTACCTACAGACCTACACCAAACGGACACTCATGTTGATGGTAAAGTGGAGAAAACTAACAACTCAGTCTAAATCAAAGTGAGTGATTCTTAACAAAAAAAAAAAAAAAAAAACTGAGAAAACGCTACGCACTAAAGGATCCAGCCCATTGAAAACGAATCCATCAAGATTGACGTATTCGACGGAACGAGGAGTCTCATAGCATAGAATCCATCGCATATGGTGACAGACAGTGTTGTTAGCACTCTCCCTTCATTTATCCCAAGATGCGTGGTAGTTTTTCCCTTTTTTCCCTTTTAAAATCCCACGATACTTTTTCGTCTCAAAATACAGTTTTTAGAAGTAAAATAAGAAAAAAATTAGAAGTAAAGATGTTCCCTTTATATCCCACGAAGGGCTTTTCGGTCATCGAAATTCCCACAAAAAGGGATAAAACCCAAGATATAACAACACTGATTGACAGACAGTATTTTAAGTACTTTGTCCTTATTTGACCCACGAGTCGTGGTCAATTTTCCATTTCCACCGTATTCAAATTCCCTTTTAAATAATTCCCTTGATAGGTAGTTTTTTCTGAAAAAATCTTACTTTTAAAATTAAAATTTATATTATACGGACAGATAAACACATTAAATTACTTTAATTTGGTTTATACTAGAACTAGAACACTAGAACTAGAACTTACTAAAAGGCAATTTAAATAAACTCTTTCTTTATGTAAATTTATATGTGTTGATTATCGCGGTGGAATGTAGATGTAGATATTTTGATGAGTTTAAAAAAAAATTTCTAGTTGACATGTTTATTGCAGTTTTTTTTAAATTTTCCCTTTATATCCCACTAAAGATTTTTCGGACATCGAAATTCGCAAAAAAAAAAAAAAGAAGAAGGAAGAAATCGCACGATATAAGAGCACTGGTGACAGCCTATCACCTGCTGTAAGTGGTTTTGGTAGATTGTTATCAATTAACGGAAGGAATTGCAAAAAAGAAAACATATCTGGGACATATATGTAAATGTATAGTGGGGATTTACCTAAACAGAAAAGTTCAGAAAAGTACGCATTAGTCGTCTAAGATGGTTAGGACATGTAGAGCGAATGGACACCAACGCTCCGGCCCGGAGAGTCTTCGATTCCAACCCGGAGGGACAACGCAGTAGAGGAAGACCTCGCCTTAGGTGGCGCGCTCAAGTGGAAGGGGACCTCAACCAACTTGGAGTGCGCAACTGGAGGCAGTTAGCCAAAGATCGCGCTAACTGGAGAAGCATATTGGTTGAGGCCCAGGTCCACCCCGGACTGTAGCGCCACCTTAAGTAAGTAAGTGATTTGGAAGAATGGGAATCTATAATTAATGCATTGCACGCGAGGTATTCGAAAAATGGAAAATCAAATCCAATGATGGCGCTCATTACGGACCCTTATAGTATTGCAGCAAGCAAATTGACCTTGCTTTGTCATTGTGCGTAAGAACTTCATGGGCTACGTTTGAGTCCCCAAGACCCTAGAGATAATTATTATACAAGATATAAGTAAAACAGAAAAGTAAAGGCAGTGCCAAAAGGCAGTAATTATAGCACGTATAAACAAAAAAATGTCCATTAATCCCAAATGCACACTTGGAACATTTTAAGCCTCAAAAAAGTTGTGCATATTTTCGGACACGTTTTAGAGTCTTTGTCGACATTCAACCAATCACAATTTGTTTAGTATTCACAAAATTGATTTAACAAGCACCTTGATCTCTGAATTCCCGACTAGATCGAAGCAATATCTTATCCAACGTCTTTCCGCATGCGAAACTACCCAGCAGCTATATTTTGCAAACCCCTAATGGCCGACAACACCAACACTCTGATAAAAATAAACACAAATCCCAAATTGAGCAATAATCACCTTTCGATTAGATTAACTACCCCACACTCCGCCCTAGCCACATAAAAAAAAGACTATTTAAGGCCTTCCCCAGTACGCGCAAAGTCTTATTCTTGCAATGGCAGCTAGAACTACACAAATCATCGCGGCCTTGTGCATTTTGTGTGCTGTGGCTTCAGCACAGCCAACATCTTCTAGGATTGTTGGCGGCGAAGATGCCAACATTGGACAGTTCCCCCACCAGGTGGTGCTCTTTAAAGACAACTCCTTCACCTGTGGTGGATCTATTATCAGTTCGCGTTACGTCTTGACCGCAGCCCATTGCGTTGTCGCTGGAAATGGAATCGAACCGTAAGCGTTTTTCAAATACTGTCAAACTGAATCACTTGATATTATTTATGTGTCCCTTATTTAGACTGCCAGCAAGCTACTTCACCGTTCGTGTGGGCAGTATTCAACGCAGGGCTGGTGGAAAACTGGTTTCGGTCAAGAGAGTCATTGTTCGTCAGACCTATGGCAACTTCTTGGATGATGTTGCTCTGCTGCAGCTTCAAGAAGAACTCGTCTTCACCGACAACATCAAGAAGATCGACTTGTTCAACGGTGAGGTACCAGAGGGTGAGCCCGTTATTGTGTCTGGTTGGGGACGTCTCGTGCATGGCGGAAATACCTCAAATCGTATGCAATGGAACACTTTGCGTGCTTTGGGTGAGCAAGCATGCGATGACGCTATTGGCTATGGATACGAAAACATTATCTGTCTGGCCCATGAAAAGGATAATGGAGCTTGCAACGGCGATTCAGGTGGCCCAGCCACGTACCAAGGAAAGCTGGTTGGTGTTGCTGGTTTTGTTTATGGTGGATGTGGCAACATCTACCCGGATGGCTATGCTAAGGTTAGCTACCATCGTCAATGGATTTTGGCAAATATGGTTTAAATAAAAAAGACACGTTTTTGCCTAGCAGAAGGAGTTTTTTTTTTTTTTTTACTTCCCGGTGTTGTAGTTGTTATCTGAAACAAAACTGTGTTGGGCAATATGTTGACGTTGGTGACCTTCTGTCGAAGGAAAACTATAGGCGAATTATACAAAACAAATTTACTGCCATACTTGATGGTTATCTCTCTGATTGCTTATCGATACTGGGAAATGATGTAAGTCGCCGTACTAATTCGGTTCTTAATCAACGGTTTATTGCATTAAAAATGTAGATTAACGTTTAATGGGTAATACCAGTCAATTGCGGTTGTAAATAGTTTTAACCGTTATTATTGCCAACACATTTTTTAAGTGGCAGACCTTACTTTACGCACATGCAGTGGTTGTGCACGCAGCTGCATCTCTCGCCATGGGATTGTGAGATTCAGTAGCTGTGGAAGGACATTTCTGAAATTCACCTGTCAACAAGTGCACTCTCTGATTCGCTGACTGTTTTTCTAGCGACTAACATTAGCACCATCTGATCGATGAGAACTAGGCCACTTTTTGAATACGACAGAGAGGTTTAGAACAGTAATGCAGTTTTGTTGCTGTTTACAAAGTGTTTGTCGCTTGAGTCTTCTTATCCAATTGGACCTTCCTTTGCTGCATTAAGGCCTCGTATACAGATCAAAGAACAGAGTCCTAACTATCTTGGAAAGTTTTTTTTTGCCTTTGTCCGATGCCGCTGTACGGCTTGTGTATTTTGTCGTGTTCTGCTCGATACGTAGATGTAAGGGGGCCTTCTTGTTGCCAGAACATACTTTGTTTCGCTCAATTAATTCTAGTTCGATATTAAAGAAATTACTGGTCGATGACTTTAAAAAGAAAATTGTTTCACATCAAAGGTCCCGGTAAAGAAGTTCCTGGACTCGACTCAGCACCGAGTTTTCTTCATCTTTAAATTGTAGCCTACCCAAACGGACAAAATGACATAGTGGGGGCCTATAAACTAGATGTGAAAGATGGTGGATATATAGATTTAGACTACCTGGGCAGTGATGCCTTCTGGCATTTTTAATGCTAGATCTGGCATTTTCGAAGACTTGAAAGCATTTTTTTTTTTTTTAAGAAAAATGCCAGATGCTGTTTTAGCGTTTTTTTGTTTGGATTTTTGTATTTTTCGATATTTGCTCTGGAATTTTAGTCATTCGAGTACACTTTCCACTTTCCCACGCATATGAAATGTGAAACGTGAGCGGATAATGTGTGAGCCCGATAAATCATATTTATTGGGTACGAGGAGATAAGTAGATTAGACCAAAAACATAAATGTTAAAAAAGAGCCAGAGAGTTCTTCTAAATAGGAACTTCTATACTACAAAGTCGGCTGTGAAAAGTACCGAGATCTAAAAGTACACCAAGTTCTTACTTTATTAAGGTTTAGTATGAAATATTTAAAGTAGAACAATACTGAAAGAACTAGTATATATATTAAGAGAGAAATTTTATTATTTAATTATTACTGATCGAGTTCTTAAAAGCTTTCGAATTTGGCGTAATATAAAGAAAACCAAAAGAAAACTTGCCAAGTAAGCCCACCAAATTTACGTTAGTAATAAGTTGTTAGAAAAGTCATGACTTTCAAGTTGCATGTATATTTTCGAAATGATAATAGGCAGATACTTGGAATGAAAAATCTTAAAAAAAAAAAATGCATTCAAAATATGATATTTCGGAAACCACCGAATCGATTGAGTTCAAGTTTACACAGAATTATAGGCATTGGCCCAAGAGTATACCTGTGAAGAATGGTCAAAATTAAACAAAGAGGCATCGCACCGCCCATACAAAAAAACAAACAAAGTGTTTTTTTCTTTAAAGATTAATGGCTTATTTAATTGAAGTTACTATTCATACCACGCATCCCAATGATTTCATCTGATATTCCATTTGAATTTAAACGACTTCAGTTTCCTGTTCGCCTTGCGTTTACTATTAATGAGGTACGAGGACACAAATTTGGAATTTTCGGAGTGAATTTAGAGTATCCAGTATCCTCAAATGGACAGTTATATGTAGCCTGTTCGAATGTTGTCAAACCATCGGATTTGTATTTTTACACCGAAGCATTAAATAAAAAGTATTTATCACTGATTTAAATGAACTTGGATTTGATTTTTCTTGTATTTCTATTTTGCACTAAGTGTGCAGGGGTCCACTAGTCTTCTTTATAATTATTATACCTAAATTCTTTCGGGGTGGAATTCGATGACGATATAACTCGATAACCACTGAGCCAATTTTCATGGTTCTTCTTTTGTTTTCTTCGTATTGTTGTATTGCAGGTTTAGGTAGTCTTAAAAGAAAGCATTATTTTCGACCCGATAGGTGGCGCTGTCGTCGATCTCCGAAACCGCTCAATCGATTTCAATGAAATTTTGTGAATGTATAGGGTTGGTTCCAGCTGGAAAAAATATGATACTTTTAGACCTGATAGGTGACGCTGTTATCGATCCCTGAAACAGTTTTATTGAGTCGATTGAAATTTTTGGGATGGGTATGGTTGTTTCAAGTTTGAAAGATAGGATAGTTATGGACCCTATTGTTGGTAGTTTAAAAAACAAAGGCCGTATAGGAAAACGGGTTGTGGCATTAAAAAAGAAAATCAAACGATATTTCTAAAGTTGTATAATTGAAATTATTAATGCACATTGTCCAAATAATGCACTTTGCGAAACGTGAGCAGGACTTAATACGAAAGGTACGGGCATTGCCGGGTGGATACAGCTACACATAGAAGAACTCGGAAACGGATTGTTCGATTTTTATGATTTTTGTTTTAAATTAAAAAATAAAACTAAAAAACTATATGCGGATTAGTTGAATTTGTGAATTCTTTGGATGTTCCGGGCTTAGCTCTATACAATTGAAAGTCGACTCAGTTATAATTTTGTTGCGCAACCTCAACGCACCGAAACTTTGTAACGGAACGCATTCGATTTGAAGGTGAAGGATCTCAAATTAAATGTAATGCCAGCGATGGTTTTGAGGGGGAAATTCAAAGGCAAACATTGAACGATTTGCCGTTCGTATTTAAGCGCCTTGAATTTCCCGTGCATCTCGCTTTCAATATGACAAATAATTTGTGTTCGCTAGATATTTGTGCATTTGTTGCATATATCTTGAATTCCCATGTTTTTCACATGGTGAATTTTGTGAAAAAGGGGAAGGTTGATCGACTTCTTAATTATCACGGTTTGATTGAAACAAATAGACATTGCAGTACTTCAGTTGTTTCTATTGTATTTAATATAATTTTTGAAGAATTTGAATTGACCGAACTAGTTTAGCAACATTTTAAAGGGATATTATAAACTTCGCGAAAATTGAGTTTTGGAAAAGCAACGTTTTCCAAAGCTCTTTTAATACCGAAAAGAAGGAGTCCAGACCTCGTATTCAAAGGGTGACCAGCAGCCAATTTTGATAGTGAGTTAGGTATTTCGGAAACACTAAGTTCAGTCTAAAGAGACTTGTTCGGTGAGAAAAGACCGAGGTATATTGCAGCCCCATCAAGAGTGAAGTGCGTTTAAAAGTTGCACGTGCCTGGTCAGATGCAGTTTAAAAAATAAATATAGTTGCACACGTTATCATCGTGCCTCAGGGGGACAAATTTATACGGGTCGTAAAACCTGAAGCAATTTAAGAATTTCCCTTTGCGTGGTAATTAGACAATCATGCTTTGTTTCTGATGAATAAAAAATTTTTTAAGTCGATATCTATTGGTGATTTTGCCAAAAACGAATGCAATTTGAACAGCTGATATTGTTGTCAAGTAACACACTAATCCATTTACAAAAGTAGATCGATTTCGCTGCATGTTCCATGAGCAACGTAAAATCTGAGATCTGAAAAAGATTTCTAGTGGTCCCAATGGAAAACGACATAAGTATAAAGAGAAGAAACCGTCAGCTCCCGCCAGTGGTGCCAGATAAATTTTTACAAAATCTTCATATTCTGCTTAAAAAATCGTCGAAAAATATTCATTAGGTATACCTTGAAAGCAATAATTAGTAATTGTAATTATAATAATGAAAAAACCTGCGAATTGTTTTGTCCCATACGACATTGACATCGTTTCGAGAAAAACGAAGCTAAAAGCTTGTGCCCTTATTATTCAAAATCGGTATGACCGGTTTTTTTATATTTTTTTCCATATAAAGTTTGTTTTAATATTAGCTTACGTTCCAATTTTCAAGCCGTTTTGCCTCACCCTTCAGTTGCTACATAAGTTTACGTAAAAGTCAACTTTTTTGTCGTATGTCCCACTTAAATGAAGTAGTTTTCTTATACATAATATTAATAGGCGAATGCAAATAAGAACCAATTTCACTGCCCTAAAGACAACATATTAGCTTGATTTTTTTGGAAGATTGTGCAGAGATGCAATGCTCTGTGTAATTTGTTTTCCAATAATTTGTGTATTAGCCAGGTTTCTGGTTTATCGACGTCCTGATACCAGGGTTTACTTTGTAGGATGAAAAATATCACTACTTGATGAAAGAGTCAGAATCATATTACATTTCGCAGCTTCTGATTCAGAAAGAATGTTTTGAATACATATTTCTGGAGTATACCTACGGTGACGATCCGTCCTTTTTTTAAAAAGGACAGTCCTTTCTTTTTCAACCCCTTTCTATAACTTGTATGCGAAACTACCCAGCAGCTATGTTTTGCAAACCCCTAATGGCCGACAACACCAACACTCTGACAACCATAAACACAAATCCCAAATTGAGCAATAATCACCGCTCGATTAGATTAACCACCACACACTCCGCCTTAGCCACAAAAAAAAAAGTATATTTAAGGCCTTAACAGTACGCTCAAAGTCTTGTTCTTGCAATGGCAGCTAGAACTGCACAAATCATCGCGGCCTTGTGCATTTTGTGTGCTGTGGCTTCAGCACAGCCAACATCTTCTAGGATTGTTGGCGGCGAAGATGCCAACATTGGACGTTGGACATTGGTGCTCTATAAAGACAAGCCCTTCACCTGTGGTGGATCTATTATCAGTTCGCGTTACGTCTTGACCGCAGCCCATTGTTGTCGCTGGAAATGAAATCGAACCGTAAGCGTTTTTCAAATACTGTCAAACTGATTCACTTGATATTATTTATGTGTTCCTTGTTTAGACTGCCATCAAGCTACTAAACCATTCGTGTGGGCAATATTCAACCTGGGTGGTTTCTGGTTTCGGTTTCGGTCAAGAGAGTCATTGTTCTTCAGACCTATCGATAGCGTGTTCGATGATGTTGCTCTGCTGCTGCTTCAAGAACATCTCGTCTTCACCGAAAACATCAAGAAGATCGACTTGTTCGACGGTGAAGTACCAGAGGGTGAGCCCGTTATTGTGTCTGGTTGGGGATGTCTCAAGGCAGGCGGAACGCTTCCAAATCGTATGCAATGGAACACTTTGCGTGCTTTGAGTGAACAAGCTTGCGATGACGTTATTGGCTATGGATACGAAAACATTATCTGTCTGGCCCATACAAAGGACAATGGAGCTTGCAACGGCGATTCAGGTGGCCCAGCCACGTACCAAGGAAAGCTGGTTGGTGTTGGTGGTTTTGTTTTTTTGCGGATGTGGCAACATCTACCCGGATGGCTATGCCATGGTTAGCTACCATCGTCAATGGATTTTGGCAAATATGGTTTAAATAAAAAAGACACATTTTTGCCTAGCAAAAGGATTTTTTTTTTACTTCCTGGTGTTGTAGTTGTCATCTGAAACAAACCTGTGTTGGGCAATATGTTGACGTTGGTGACCTTCTGTCGAAGGAAAACTATAGGCGAACTATACAAAAAACTTTACTGCCATACTTGATGGTCATCTCTCTGATTTTTAATCAACGGTTTATTGCGTTAAAAATGTAGATTAAAGATTAACGGGTAATACCAGCCAATTGCGGTTGTAAATAGTTCTTAACGCTCTTATTTCCAACACATTTTTTAAGTGGCAGACCTTACTTTACGCACATGCAGTGGTTGCGCACGCAGCTGCATCTCTCGCCATGGGATTCTGAGAGTCAATAGTTTGGATGGGGATTTTGGTGTCTTTGATAGGTTCTAGAACGAGGTCTTAACTTTCGTAGCAAACATCTTCAAAAGGGACTGATTTCTACGTAGACTTCGAGAGAAGCTGCAAGCTCATGCATAACTACAAAGCTGAGGTAAGGCCATCCTTTGAGATTGAGGCCATCGACAAAGGGCATATCTAGGGTTATTATAAAAGCGAGCCTTTTAGAGGCCATATTTCGCAAACGACATTGTGATGAGTAGTTCTACGGTAACGGGTCTTTTCCAAGACTCTTTTAGTTACAGAAGAAACAAAAACACTGAAAATAGTGACAGCACCGACAAGAAGTGGTCCAGACCCGTATTCAAAGGTCGACCAGCAGCCAACTTGGAGTGAGTTAGGTATTTCGAAAACACTAAGTTCAGTCTAAAGAGACTTGTTTGTTGAGAGAAGATCGAGGTATATTGCAGCTTCATCAAGAGTGAAGTTCGTTAAAAAGTTTCACGTGCCTCTGGGGGACAAATTTGTATGGGTCGTAAAGACTGGAGCAATTTAAGAATTTCCCTTTACGTGGTAGTTAGTCAATCATGCTTGGTTTCGCCATGTACTAGCTCCTCTTAAGTGGTAGCCTGTTCAAAGTTTAGAAGTCCACTCTTCCGATGCCGTTAAAAATTTGCCAGTTCCTAGTTGTTTCGCCTTCATGACTGCGTGTAAAATTGAGCAGTAATAATCCGCGGCTGTTATCGTTTCACTCATAAATTTTTTAAAATTTTTCCCACTATTAACTTGAAACATTTCACTTCAACCATATTACCGTCCGCGACTTGAAGTATTTATAACGTTGCACGAGTCTATACTTTGATCGATATTTTTAAGCGTGAAATCTTAAATCATATAATACAACTAGATACAGTCACTAGCAATCTATGATAGCTCAAGTATTTGGCTAGTAACCCAGATAAGATAGCCTTATCGAAGAAAAATATCCCACGTATAAATTGTGATGGTTGTGAAAAACGTCTTTCACTCGTATTCGATCAAACGTAATGGCATCGACTATCCCTCTACTACTCGCAGCTCTGTGTAGCGCACTCCTTGTTGCATGCCTTGCCACACCAACCGCACGGATATTGGGCGGCGATCAAGCCACTGCCAACGACTTCCCCTTCATTGCGTCAGTCCGTCGTGACAATTCTCACGTCTGTGGTGGTAGTATCATTGCAGTCAACTATATCCTGACCGCAGCACATTGTGTCTCCGAGTTAGGAACCAAAGCGTAAGATATTTTGCCCAATATAACTTTTTTACCAAAACTATAACAAGTCCTTATTAACAGAGTTGATGCCGAGCGGGTGACAATCCGCGTGGGAAGCACCAATCAGTATGCCGGTGGAAAGTTACTCAAAATTGCGAAAATAACTATCAACTCAGAATATGGCAGTTTTCTCAACGATGTGGCTCTGTTGAAGACATCAACCAACTTGGAGCTCGGACCTAGGGTGCAAATCATTCCCCTGGCTGAGTCTGCTGAGTCTATTGAACCTGACAGTATTGTCACCGTTGCCGGTTGGGGACGTACCGTTACCGGAGGTGACTATGCCTACAAACTACAATTTGGCGAAGCCACTGTCATCAGCAAAGCCGATTGTGAGGAATCGATTGGTTACGGGTATTCGTCCACATTGTGCGTGAAAAACCAATCGGGCAAGGGATCGTGCAATGGTGACGCCGGCGGTCCTGTGGTTTTCCAAAAGAAGCTGGTCGGTGTGAGCAATTTAGTGATTGGCTCCTGCGGAACCAAGTACCCGGATGTGGCAGCACTCGTCTCGTACTTTAACTCTTGGATCAACGAAATTATAGAAGCTTAATAGAAATAGCTTCGCTTTAAGCCTCTGGTGTGAATGAAATTTTTAATAAATGTATCTTTTGGTGGATCACGAGTAAGCTTAAGTGAGCCTTATCTGAAATGATTTCCTGACGGACAATAAGGAGAACAATAAAAATAATTTCTTATCTACTATGTGTGGCTTACGGAATCTGATTTGTTTGAATTTCAGAGGCGGGAGGGTCATAAAGATTGTGGCGTAGAAACCGTTTATTGCGTCGATCGTATAAAACTTATAAACAGTATTTAAGGCGGAAAAGTGGTGTCCATAAAAGCTGGCGTTATGATCTTCAACGATAGCTAGGAACTGACTTTGAACTGTTTTGGGTGTAGCTACGGAACAGTTCTCACTATACTGATACTGCCTCATTTAGAGAAAGACCTTTTTTCGATTGTAATATAGGCGCCCAAGTTTTATTTATTGAATCAAAGTAAACATACGAATTGGACTTTACTCACAATAATTTCAAAACCTTCATATTAAGTTTCGAAAGTTACAATAGAAAAGTAACTTTCCATTATTGTGAGTTCGTAAAATTTGTAATATTTAATGATTAGTAACAAGCATGATATTCGCTGGTAAAACCAATACGCCTTTACTGCTAAATATTTTTGTCTTTTTATTTTTTATTAGAAAGGCGTAAGTCCGATTACTTTACAAGACAAGACACGATATTAGCCTATAGACTGCAAATATAACTGCAAATCGCATTTACAGCCGAGCAGCTCTAATTATAAACAGGCAAATATTTTCGTTTAAATACATTTATTCGTCAGTCGGCCTACTCAATCAGAGCCTTAATCCACTTGTTGTGGTGCGACACCTTGGCAAAGCCATCGGGATTCCTAGTACCACAACCGACGACCACAAATCCAGCGACGCCGACTAATTTCTTATTGTACACCGCTGGTCCGCCAGAGTCACCATTGCAAACGCCATTTTTGGCCGTATGTGATAGGCACAGCAAAGTGTCAGAGTACATTCCAATGGTTGTCAAACACTTTGTCTTGCTAATTGCCTCCAATGTGTTGTACTTCAGTTTGAATGGAACATCACCACCGGTCCAGAGGCGTCCCCACCCGGAAACGACAACATCCGAGCCTGGTGGAACCTCCTCTGTAGCCAATTCAATTGGCTGAATTCTAGCGGAAAAGATCAAAGGTTCCTCCAGCTCCAGAACAGCTACGTCATTCAAAAAGTTTCGATAGTTCTCGTTGACTGTGATATTCTTGACATTGATCAGTATGCCGCCGGAAAGGCGGTCGTTTGATCCAGCACGGGCTGAAAACATCTTCGCTGGATAGCTGGTAAAATAATTAATCAGTTATAATTTAAAGAATAGAGTTTAAGTTTGATTTTGTACTTACGGAGTGAGACCGCTCTGCACGACACAATGGGCGGCGGTCAAAATGAAACGCTTTCCGATAATGGAGCCGCCACAAGTGTGCGATCCATTTCGACGCAGGGAGATCTGATGAGGGAACTGCCCATCATAGGCATCATCACCGCCGACAACTCGGGAAACAGACGCACCTTGGCCAGAAGCCACAAGCAAGGCGCACACAAAAACCAAAGACACTTTTAACGACATAGTTAGCAGAGGAAGACTAACCTGGACTGCGGCTATCGCGGTGATTTTTATAGTTCGTCTATCTAATCTGTTCTTGAATTTTATTTACGGGCTTTTGCGCAGGGTTTTTCTGAAGATCTTTACGGTGATTATGATCTAACATTTATAACTTGTGGCTCGTAAATTATAACATAAAAATTAACATTGCCAGTCCTATCAGCGATCGAATCGGTTTTAGTTTGACGTTGACTTTTGACGTGGGTTTGAGTGGTTAATATGGTACCTCTGGCTAATATTCGATTGTAAGAAGATTGGCAGTCAGAAACCAACAATCGCTTAAAAGGAGTCTGATGGTGAATAAGTTTTAAAAAGTTGCAATTCCAGCAGATATGTTGGTAGAGAAGTTGTTCACTCGAACGTCTTGAAGACAGTTGCCGTGTTAGCAAGGTTTTCGCTTTCTATATATTAAGGTGCGTCTGTTTCCCGAATTGTCGGCGGTGATAATGCCTATGATGGGTAGTTCCCTCATCAGATATCCCTGCGTCGAAATGGATCGCACACTTGTGGCGGCTCCATCATCGGAAAGCGTTTCATTTTGACCGCCGCCCATTGTGTCGTGCAGAGCGGTCTCACTCCGTAAGTACAAAATCAAACTTAAACTCTATTCTTTAAATTATATCTGTTTAATTATTTTACCAGCTATCCAGCGAAGATGTTTTCAGCCCGTGCTGGATCAAACAACCGCCTTTCCGGCGGCATACTGATCAATGTCAAGAATATCACAGTCAACGAGAACTATCGAAACTTTTTGAATGACGTAGCTGTTCTGGAGCTGGAGGAACCTTTAATCTTTTCCGCCAGAATTCAGCCAATTGAATTGGCTGCAGAGGAGGTTCCACCAGGCTCGGATGTGGTCGTTTCCGGATGGGGACGCCTCTGGAACGGTGGTGATGTTCCATTCAAACTGAAGTACAACACATTGGAGGCAATTAGCAAGATAAATTGTTTGACAACCATTGGAATGTACTCTGATACTTTGCTGTGCCTGGCGCATGCGGCCACAAATGGCGTTTGTCATGGTGACTCTGGCGGACCAGCGGTGTACAGTAAGAAATTAGTCGGCGTTGCTGGACTTGTGGTCGGCGGTTGTGGTACTAGGAATCCCGATGGCTATGCCAAGGTGTCGTACCACAACAAGTGAATTAAGGCTCTGATTAAGTAGGCCGACTGATGAATAAATATCTAAAAAAGAAAATGTTTGCCTTTTTGTAATTAGAGCTGCACGGCTGCAAATGGATTGGAGCTATTTTTGCAGTCATGCTGTGAAATTGTGTAGCGATGTTGAAATCGACCGCGATCAGACGTTGCGCGAAAGAGTAGATATTTGGATTTGATTAGTCTTCCTTTCAAATTAGATGCATTTATTTTTAAATTTAATAGAATTCATCGACGCTTTGCAATACGTAAATGAACAACTGTCCCATTCAATACTTCAATCAAGTTATAAGTAATATCCATGCGCGTTTTATTGGTGATGTTCTCTGTAGTATGTTTTTACACGTTTTGGTTTAAGTACCTACCATTGTTTCTTTCTTTATATGTAGTTTGTCTGTAATTTTTTTTTTCTCAATCATTAACAAATGGGCGGATGACATGTGTTCGTGTCATGAAATAAGTTTTTGTCTAACTCAGTAACTTAGAAATAGTTTTTACATTTTCCATTGTGAATGAAACCCGTGAAGTGTGAAGTATTTTTGTTTTAGGATGGGAAATACCGATTTACCAGGGCAACCGGCATTTAAGTGCACCCACCCATGTCCGTTTGTAGTGTACTTTGTTTGGTTAAATAAGTTGGCAGCATAAATGTACCTACATGTACCTACTCTATGCATAAATTGTAGTGAAAGTGTATGCAATTAGGCACAAACGTTTTTGGGATGTACCTTGAATAGCTACGAAAAATAGTAAATACTTTCACGATTCACGCGTTCGTCAAATGATTTTATTCGTCATTTTTGGGACGTTCTTCAAGGGTGAGCGATCTAAGAAATTAGGTGCGAAATATCTCACTAAATTTGAAAATGAAACGAACAACGATTGTCCATCACATGTAGGTACCATTTCATATAAAGCAAGCTTAGAATAATTGTTTTCTTCTTTGCAGCTAGTTCTTAATTTTTCCCAAGCAAAATTATGTATCCGGAGTTGCCAGCAGTGTAGTCAAATATATTGTTCTCATAAAAGTTATAAATGAACGTCAATTTTAGGAACGGTGACGGTGACCATATTTCAGCATTCCAAATAAGAAACAATAGAAAAAGAAACAAATTCTAGCATAAGGGAAAACTGAAGGAAAAGAATGAAATAGAACGTATTTTTCTGTACTAGATAACTTGTTTGCGTGTTGAGAAAGTCTGGGGCACATAAAGCCCGTATGACACTGTTTTTTTCACTAATTTTTTAATAATTTGTATTACATTAAATCATGTTGAAAAGTCAGCTACATGTAAAAGAGACAAAAAGTGCATTATGAAAGGGGAATGAATTGTTTACAAAGCAGGCACATATTTTTTTTTTTTTTTTTTTTCAAATAACGTAATTTGAATAAATTTCAATTCATTTTTGTTTTTCATACATTAAGCGTAGTACGGAATTCTTCCGAAACGCAATATCCCATTAAGTGACACAACGAAAAATTTCACTCTCCTTTTCGTTTTACAGTAAGCTGCTGCGAAATGATGGCGAATAGTGGGAAATTGTAATAGATTTCTTCGAACAATGCTCCACTCGCTTTTTGCACTCGTTTATTCTCCGGAATTTTAATTGTTTGCGCAGATTTGACATTTGTACTCACTGTTGCCAGGTTTTATAAGAGGTATGCGATGCCCAAAATCAAAATTTTTTGTAATTGTCTATGCACAATTATTTTGATGATATAAAAAATATATAAATCCACCACATATGAGACTTTTATAGTTTATATTTTCTTATGTTAACAAAATAGTTGGAAAAGATTTCGTAGGGAAAAAATATTATTATAAAAATATTGTTAATTAAAATAATAACCTCGAACCACGATACACAGTCGAAAATTGGGTATCAAAATGGGTCCTGAAGCCGAATTTAAAAAGTAGTGTTTTTTTTTTTTTTTTTTTTTGAGTATTTGGGTATCTAATTTTTTTTGTTTATCATGAAGAACTATTACTTAAACTGTTTCTTAGTTTAAGAATTCTGTTTGAGTTTGAATATGTCAGCGAGAAATATTTTAAGTAGGCTTCCATCGGGGAAGAACCTGATGCATTTAAATTAAGAAAATTAGACACGTAAGCTCCCAAGTCCCAACAGAGACCATAACCTTTTAAAAGGACCATTTGGTTCTGTTTCGTTTTTTAACCTATGCAACTGTCAAAGTTATGCGAATTTTAAGCAAGTACGTGGTGAGAAGCATTAGAGATGCGGTTAACCTTATCAACACTGCAACTTCTAAGTAGAACCTCTCAGTTCTAAAAAAAAACTGCGAGCCAGCATTGTTCTGGAGAAATTTTCGAGTTGAGCCATTTTCCAAGCCATTTCAAACAAGTTTATGTCACATAATGTGAAATGGAAATGCAAGAAACACCCGCTGGGTGCGTTCACTTGGTGAATCCATTTAGCAAGCTGTTGTTTTGTTATGGCGTTCAAGCAACAAATTCTTTTGCAGGTTTTTTTTTTTTTTTTTTTTTTCAAAATTATATTTTAGTTTCGAGATAAAAACTGTGAATGTGAAATGTGAGAAATACTAGATGACCCAATTGGGTACTGCAGCACAACGCTGTGGTGACATTTTTATTTTAGAATGAGAGTCAAGTTTTCTGGTGTAGAATATATAGATAAATAGATAAAAACAGCAATAAAACAAATGCGAAACTCTTTTCAAACAACAGTGATGTGGAAACTGGAACATATTTGTTACCAATGGTTGCGTTCAGCGCGTTATATGGAATTTAATTTAAGAAATTCTCACTCTCAGTTTGCAGTTTTTAGCTGACTAGAAAATATATAAACCGAAGAAATTGATTCAATTGAAAAGTTAGGGTAAACTGGATCCATTTAATCTGAGCGTCGTATTGTCTAATAGATACACAAAAAATCGACGTTAAGGAATATTCACATGAGAGCGAATTGCGAACTGCGAACACGCGAATATTCGTAGTTTCTGACAGTTCATTCACATGAAAACTTGATTTGGTCGCAGATACCCGCGTATCAAATTCATTTTTAAAGGTTGAGTTCGAACGAATTTTTCATTCGTAGGTTTGTGGATCGCGACTGTTTTGTGTGGATTGTGAATAAAGTGTGACAGCTCGCGGCAAGAATTTTCAATTCGCGGAAAAATTACTTTAATTGTTAATTTAGCTGTTTAAATCAATTGAGTCATGTTTTTTTAGACTAGATGCTAGATTAATTAAATACAATGGTTTTGTGATAGAACAAATACCAATTTTCAATTCATAAATACAGTTAAATTGATTTGTTCGCAATTCGCCTATTCGCAGTTCGCTCTCATGTGAATAGGTAGTCCTTTACCAACAAAATTGAGGGCGGAAATTGTGGTCAATGAAATTTCACATTGCGATTCGCATGGAGCTCCAAATGTAGGTAAAACAATTTAACATCATCAAACTAGAAAAAAAAGTACATAAACAAAAAGTGTAACTTCATATAAAACATGATCTGATCTACTTAGACTTTCCATAAATGTGCACTCCAAACCGCCCCCGATTTGAAATGCCTACTTTCTATCATTCCGCTAATGGCTGTGCCATGTTTGCCTTTCATAATTTGCTGAGCTTAACGAGCCACATCTTTGTCACTTTTATTTGGCTATACAAATCTTCAAGTCTTTCCGATTGAAGCAACCTACATCCACCTAACTTACTCACACCTAATGACGATTTAATTTCTTTGATAAAGCATTTTCACTAAACAGCCAACCAAAAAAAAAAAAAAAATGTAACACTTCCACAGAAAGCCTCGAGTTGTGGTTACTTTCTTTCCCACAACACAAATGGCTACATTGCTTCTTTGTCATAGTTTGATTGTGTTAAAAAAAAAACAACACATAAATCGTCAAAAAAGTAAATGAAGTCAGTCGAGCATACCGAAAATAAACTGCCCTAAAAATGTTACAAAATCACCAACAACTGTTCATCTGTCTGATGTGTGGGGCGGCGGCGGTAATACTTTCAGACGTGTGCCATTTATGCTCATATTCTTCTAAAAATTACCATAAGGTAGGTACATGTAAGCTAACCGAATCACTGACTGTTTTTTTTTGTACGGTCGATTGTTGACAAAATGTATCTCAGTCTCGATAGAAAGCAAAATTACAGACTTGCCGCGCAACCACTGTTGGCATGACCGCGAAGTTGGCGATTTTTCCGACGTCCACCTCCAACAGTTCCCGTGTATATATACAAACGTTAACCCACTAACCTAGAAAATCCGACCAGAATGGGAAAAACGAAGAAGAACCAAACGACATCTTGCATCGTTCGCCTCGGATTGCCAGTCCAACTTAAATGCAGACTTTTATTCCAGGTACTGGATGGTAACGTGTGCCGATGGTTTTTAATTAAGTGGGAAGAAAGGAAATCAAAAAGAAAAACCTCGCTTATTCGCATAATAAACAACAAGGCAAAATAAAAGTCTCACTTATGTGCGCCACAATTCCGGTTATTTAATCCGAGCTTGCATATGTTCTATAAAAAGGCTTGAGCCAGATTGATTGATGTGAAATTCTTTGACTTGTACAGAGTCACTCAATGGAGGTATGTGACTGAACTGTAAAACAACAAACAGGCGGTGAGGCTCTAATTAATCGCGTCAGAGAATGGCGGTTTATTGGTCGAACGCACGCAGAGTGCTAATAGTAAGTTATTGGTTCTAGGTTATTGGTCTTGGGAAGGTTGAATTTGGCGCAAAAATTAATTCCGATGTGTAGTTATATACGTAGATATGTGCTGGGTGTGAGGATAGGTGGGTTATCGGTTTTTTGTGATTATACTCTGTTCAATTCGTATTTTCAGTACAGGGAAGATAGGCTATTTGCCTTTCACCCTAACTATTGTGGATTTTAATAAGCTGTCTCCATTTTAAAGCTCTCACATGGTTGCCATAGTGAGCACTATAAATTGGCATAATTCTCTCACAAATATCGGTAGGGTTACCAAATACCAACCCTTTATTAAGAAAAAATGGTCTAACTGCATGGTAACAGATCCTTCAGAAATACAAAATAATTAAAGGAGTACCTAAAAACTGTATGGCAACATCCCACATAATCAAATTCATTTATTCGCTCTCAAAAGCTTTTAAAAGCACCAAAACCGAAAGTTCTGTGAAAATATCCATAGAAAAACCCGTAAAGATATTTTTGCAAATAGATTATGGTAACACTCTTCTGAGGTGCTTAAAACACACACATGTTTATTTTCTGCGATAAGATAGCACGAGAATATCACCCTCGTCGTCATCCTCATTCTGCTCGCGACTGCCTGGCAGACTGGTTATGGTGGGATGTATGCGCCTTTGAGGAAAATTGGGTGGGTATTTCGTAAATGACAACAACAAATTCTTTGGAATCACCAGTGGTTTCGCTTTTATTTCAGTGGCAAATCTTGTGTTGAGTGCCGTGAGAGTAGCTACAGGCACCACTGGTAGAAAAAAGAGCTTCCCATAAGGCCTGTACTGAAAATACGAATTGAACAGAGTATAGCTATTCGACGCACAAGTCATTTTGGAGCGTCTTGCAGGCCTGCAAACTACCAAACTAACCTTGAGTCGTGCATGAGTTTGGCTAAAAGCAATCACATGCATAAGCCCATTTTGGCGAGCAACTGACAAAAGTGGAAAACTGTATAGAATTGTATCTACTGACTGGTCAGGCAGTAGAAGACTACAGCAAATAAATTTATTTGCTATAGAGCTTGATTGCGACATAAGGAAAAATGCTGAACAAATTTGAATTTCAAGTTTTGAAGAGGAGTACAGGACAACAGCGTGAGGTTTTTAACCTGTCCGCTAGGTGTGTGGTATTCAAAAGAACAAATTCAACTACTTAGACTCGTCTATAAAAGAGTCTGAGTCGCAAAAGTTTTTTAAGTTGTCAACACTCTTTTGTTGATCGCTGTTAAGATTGGCCCATTACATTCTCGAAAGAATATAAACCAACTTTTCGACCGTTCAATTTGAGTTGTTCTCGTTAGTTTCAAGTCTGAAACTTACCAAGGTTAAACCAGGTTTTCTCCGAAGATCCGACTATCTTCGTCATTTTTATAAATAATTTCCTGACGTCTCTAACTTCTAGACTAATTTATTTCTTTAGATGGTAGGATTCTTAGCTGAGGGAACTAGCACCTCGCACGTTCATACTCTTGGACCGTAGACTTATGAAAGATGTTAAATGGAAGGTGTCAATAGCGTTAAAAACCTCTAGCCAATGAAATTAAATTCGCTATCTCGCAAATGCATTGATGGCTGCTATCATTAATTTCAATAACGAATCTATTTTGAAAAGCACACGTTTTTCACAGGGCTTCTTGGCACATAACCCTCGTTTTAATAACCACAAGAGGAAGCTAAGAACGCCAAGATGTCTCTGAAATGACAAGGTATTCTCAAACAGTGGTACAAATATTCTACACCTTCTTTTTCGAGATCGATTCGCAATGTCCGTGAACGAGCATGGATTTTAGTTTCAACTGTAAATTGTTCGCTTTATTAGGTTGCAGTAGACTCCGCTTAATTGAAACACCAATTTGCAACAATATATATATATATATTTTTTTCATTTAACCGGTATTTTCGGTCGGCCATCTTGTTTACGTGGTAGAAATTATAGGAAAACTCCGCAAGGTGATAGTTTTATAACGATGGTTAAAGAAATTTCGCGTTCCTATAAAACAAAATGGCTTCCGGAAGAGATGAATGGATAATTACTCATTTATTTCATATAACTAATTGATGAATCGTTAGTTTAATTTACTGAAACTAATTAACACACTCATTTAACATGTTTTAAATCAGAAATAGGAATGTTTTCATGTGATTACAGAAATGTTAATCGCCGGACCTTGTGTTTATTTTCGCTTTATATCTCTATAATTATGGGTAGAACATCCATGACAGGCGTCTGATTTGTGATCTCATTGTTACGCCTCCATTAGCATTGACAGCGGGCAAATGGATCTCTCTGTCCCATCTCGTGCAAAAATGCGCGTGATGGTGTAGATGCAGTTTTAGTTAAGTGATTTTTCTACTAAAGCGAAGTTCAGATAATTCAAAAATAAGAACACACAAAACGAATGGTTGTAAGAAGTAAGGCTTAGGGTTACCTACATTAATCTGTTGCGCTAAAGGTTTATTTATTTACTAATATATAATTAGTTGTTCAAAAACGCTTAGATCACGGTACTCCAAAATTTAAGTGACGCTGGATTCACAAAAAATAAGAAACTAGTCGCATATCTCATCATGGATAAAATGGCTATAAGGAATCACATTCAGTGGTATGAAGTTAATGAGAAATACGCCTGTACGACTGACAACGGCACTAATTTAAATATATATAGAAGATATAGATAAAACAAGTAGTTTGACTGAACGATAGATACATGGTTTTTCTTTACATTACTATGAAAATTCAAACTTGAAGGCGGCATGGTGCTTCTTTGCTAATCTATATCTATATCTATATCTATATCTATCTATACTTATAAGAAAACTGTAGGCAATTTTTCTGTTACCTAATGACATGAAAACCACTGCACAGATTTCGATGAAACTTTTTTTGAAATGTTTCTTAAGATTCTGTGCAACATATAGGCTATTCCTTTCATTGCCATGCCTATTTTTTGGAGCGTTTTTGACCAAAATGTGTTTTTTTTCCGACTTTACTGCCTTTAACTCGCCATTACTCAAATAATACTTTATCAATGCAAACAAAACAAAAAACTTATGAGAGCCAACACTTTTATAGATATTTCAAGCCATCAATCAGCTTTCTATGTCCTCTAGAAGCTGAGCTACAGCCTAAAATCCAACATCTATACTTATAATAAAACTGTAGGCAATTTTTCTGTTACCTAATGACATGAAAACCACTGCACAGATTTCGATGAAACTTTTTTTGAAATGTTTCTTAAGATTCTGTGCAACATATAGGCTATTCCTTTCATTGCCATGCCTATTTTTTGGAGCGTTTTTGACCAAAATGTGTTTTTTTTCTGACTTTACTGCCTTTAACTCGCCATTACTCAAATAATACTTTATCAATGCAAACAAAACAAAAAACTTATGAGAGCCAACACTTTTATAGATATTTCAAGCCATCAATCAGCTTTCTATGTCCTCTAGAAGCTGAGCTACAGCCTAAAATCCAACATTAAAAATATAAATTTATTTTCTGAAATCGAAGATTATCAGCCGCCGCGGTTCTTGATCGTTGTTCTGCTTTGGGGTGGTTTTTGGTGGCGCACATCGCACAAGCAAGTTCATGTGAAAAAAAAACCAGCCACAACGTGTTTCTGAGGAAATGCGCAGATGGCTGATGACGTGTGGTGTGGTGGGGGACCAATGGTGGAGGTGGTGTATATAGAAATTGAGTTCAAGGTTTTTGTTTTAATGGTTGTTATGTTATAGTACCTACGTTGATACTTACAGTAAAGAATTGAAAAATTCAAGAAGTAAAGACGATATAGGTGACTTATGTTGTTTGATTTATTTATTGTTGGTGTAGATACAAATTTCCGTTAAGGCTTTTGTTAACGTGGTACCTACAGTAAGGAAGTGAAACTCCAGTACTTACGCTGTTGAATTTAATTTTCTTAAATTGGTGTTTTAGGTAAATAGATTTGTTTGATTTATTGTTTCAATGTCGACAATGTTCACCGCTTTTTTTTTTTAGCTAGATTGTTGATTTTAAACAAATATGCCGTTGAGGAAACGGTCAAATCTCTTTTATTGGAAACTACACAGTCTCACGATGCGTACGAAGTTGCGGGCACAGCTAGTCCGCTATAAGACAGTAGCGCCTGTGCTGTTTTGGAACATAATTCTCGCAGAAGACTATGAAAACGACATTTCATTAGCAGTCCATATTTAGTATGTCTATGATAATCAGGCCTATTCGGCAACATCTTTCATCCATCTATTATGTTATTCTGTTATGAATTTCCATACAAAAACTCGAACTGTCAAAAAATCGTTTACGCTTTCTAGAATTGGTATTCTATGAAGAAAAATATTTTATGAATTCTGTTAAAAATCATAACATATAACATTTTTTGACTTTTATTGTGAAAATATTTTTATTCAATAGAAAGTTTAGGATTGAAATGGATCTCTATATAATTGTTCGTCAACGAACTGCAAACAAAAGGGGGCAAATGTAATAAATGTGTATTAAAAAATATAATAATTGAAAATAATTTATAAATTTATGTTTTCGCTTATCCGAAAACACCGATCGTTTTTGCTGGAACGAATATTTAGTAGTAATCCATTTGATCTTCTGATGTGCGAAATAATGTAACTTATTCTTTTCAGCCGGCATTTTAGTTTTTTTTTTTTTTTTTTGCAAAAATGGTATCAGGTGCCCACTTACTATTTCCAAAAAAATAAAATAAAAACAAAGCTGTTTGTTTTGAAAGGTTCGTAACAGATTTCAACTCTAAAGATTCCATAACAGAACACGATTTATAAAAGATCTTTTATGGTCGAGACCTTATATTATTCATAACAGAATAAAAGATTTCGCAGAATAGGCCCAAATATGCTTTCAGTTTTTGACAAATTTCAGTCCTGAATTATAAAATCATTGTACCTATTTGAATTTGACAGCGACATTTTGAGTGGTCGCGACACTGACAACTATAAAACTATGACCAGACAATCGCATTATTTAGCACATAGCTGACGCTTGGATGACTTTGTCAATTATTTTCAAGTTAAGTAGGTACATTAAATTATTCACACATATGTGCAGTCTAGCTATAAGCTGTTTGTAAACAAACAGCGGAATTCCCGATCAATTAAATCTCAGAGGCATTCAATACAAAAACCAGATAGATACGACGCGAATTGCGATGTACCTACCAAGCAACTATAGCTTCAGTTGATTGTTATTACCTTCTCGTCACAAGGTTGTTTTATTGTCAACCGAGATTTACACACTCACTGTGTCGTGTAGTGTTGTTTGCTTTTTGCGTTTAACTGTACCGCCACCTGTCATGGGAATGCATTTCTTAAGAGAGAGTCCTGGCCTACATTTTAGAAAAGCTTTCGCATCGCATTCCCTTATCCCTTGCAGCCCTTAAAGAGAGCAGGCATTCTTCCACTGCTCGTCCTCAGCCTCTATCTCTCGCTCTCTATTATGAGATGATTTAAAAAAAAAGAAGAAGACACAAAATTCATTGCCATTGCATTTTACCATGGCCTTTATGTCTGCATGGCGTTCTGCCAAAACAAACATTGCACGAGTGTATGAAATATGGGTATAGCTGCGAGCTGTAGACAAATGAGTATCTTTATCGTTACCTGCTCTGACGATAGAACAACCGCAGAACGGGTGGTCTCGGTTTTTAGAGACAAACTAATCGTTAGCACTTAACCTTAACCTTGACCCAATGCCTCTTGTTGTGTGAGGGTGTGGGCACATCATCTATATCGATACGCTATCAAAACAGAAAATACTGCAACTTGTACTCACCGTTTTTTGTTCTTCTTTTTCTCTGTGGCTAAGACTGCAACTGCACAACTAACCGCTTTGGACTGCGAACGACCGGTTTAACGTGAAACCAGAATATTAACCAAAAACTGTGCACTTCTCCGCGTATGGTGACAATCACGACACACAAGTAAAGTTCAACTAGCAAACAAGAACAAACTATCTTTGGGTTAACAAACTGTGTCTCCGTCTCTGTGTATATGCACCTCAATTTAAAGCGAATATCAAATCAAACGAAATGATGCAGTTTGTGTGAATGTTTATCGCATTGTGCCACTTCTTTGAAGTTTCAAAGGCCTATACCGTTTTCACTTACTGGTGTCAAATTTTTGAATTAAATTTTTTTTTAACACTTCCTCCAAGTGGCCAACGGCGGTGGCGTGCAGAAATTTATAAATATACACTTTGGTTTGAACTGAAACAGTTTGCCCATCCGCTGCGTTCGACCGACGAATCTCAACTGAAACTGAAGACTGAGTGAAATGATTTCGCTTCTTCCTCGGCATGCGATTCCAGCCATGTTGGGTCTTGGGTGTGAGGCTTGTCTGCTGCTAAATGCTACTGTTGGTGGAGCTGGTGATGGCTATAACCATGATCGTAATGATGATGTTATTGATGACGATGACGATGGTTGGTGGTGTAGGTTTGTTGTTGGATTGGCTGTTCTTTGCACGTTCCCTGTTAATAATTTTTCGTTTTTATACATTTTTGGGGGGAATCCGAATTCAATATCCAAAAGGTTGATAGTTTGATTAGGTGCTCGGTTTGTTTGCTGCATACACTCTGGGGGAGCGAGGACGGTTGCGGTTGGGTGATGGCGGCAAAGTGTCGAGTTTAATGCTCGTCATGGGGTTATGGGTGTTATATTTTTGAATTTGAACACCAAACTGTAATACGGTTTGTACTGTGAATTGTGACTTCATT
Organism: Cheilosia urbana; assembly: GCA_946477585.1. Lineage (NCBI taxonomy): Eukaryota > Metazoa > Arthropoda > Insecta > Diptera > Syrphidae > Cheilosia > Cheilosia urbana. The sequence continues at coordinate 5,801,815 of OX297854.1, read as the reverse complement.
TAGATTTAAATAGAACGATGGGTGGAGGAGAAATATTGGGTTGTTAAGTTGTCTATCTGTTGGAGTGTTGGAAGTGAGATAAGGAAATTGTAAGATGCTTAGGGTGGTACTTTCAAAATATTATCACTGAGTGTTGGGTAACACTTAGTTTTGATGGGGTCGTCGTGGGCTTATGCTTATGTTATCCCCTTCGTAAAAATTGATATTTTTGGCGGAGAAGTGTTTTTTTACTTACAGGAAATATAAAGTAGTCCTATTGCCAAAGGAGGATACATTTCTTGACTTTTTTTCGTCCCAAAAAGAAGTATTTATATATTTGCTTTATTAAGAAATTCACATTGTTAGTAAGAATATTTCAATAAGTACTACCTACCAAACGCAAACGGAATGACCATAATGGTTGGCTATTTTTAGGCAAATGCGCCTAATTTCGATTTTGTTTTGACGGTTCACGTGACTTATGCCCGCCCCCACTTTTCTTGGAATAGCCTTATGATGTTCTTGTTTTGTTTTATTTTTTGCCTTGAATTTATGTGTCAGCCTCAAAAATTTGTAAAATATCCCAAGTTTTTTTAATAAAAATAAGAGAAAGCTGTTGTGAAATGAGTCAAATAGAATGAAGTGGGGATCATACGTTTTTACTGGTTACTGTGGGTATTTACGTTAGCTTGATCATGATCACTGACAAGCTGAACATATTCCTAGAAGCGTTCTTTACGAAAACCCCAACTCAAGTGTGTTACTGGGAAGTACCGAACTTGTAGTTGTCGTTGTTACTTCAGCGATTTATTATTCTTGTGAATTTACAATTTGCAACGTACATATATGTATAAGCTCGACTATCTACAGCTTTCTGACAAAATAATCGATTTAGATATCCATCCAGCGAATTCAAACTACTTACGAAAGGTGCAAAAGCAGATCAAAATGTAGTCAGAATTGTAGTTGTAGTTGGATTTGTAGTTGTAGTTGTATTGTGGTTGTAGTTGTAGTTGTAGTTGTAGTTGTAGTTGTAGTTGTAGTTGTAGTTGTAGTTGTAGTTGTAGTTGTAGTTGTAGTTGTAGTTATAGTTGTAGTTGTAGTTGTAGTTGTAGTTGTAGTTGTAGTTGTAGTTGTAGTTGTAGTTGTAGTTGTAGTTGTAGTTGTAGTTAAAGTTGAAGCTGTAGTTATAGTTATAGTTGTGTTTGTAGTTGTAGTTGTAGTTGTAGTTGTAGTTGTAGTTGTATTTTAGTTGTAGTTATAGTTGTACTTGTAGTTGTGGTTGTAGTTGTAGTTTTAGTTGTATTTGTAGTTGTAGTTGTAGTTATAGTTGTACTTGTAGTTGTGGTTGTAGTTGTAGTTGTATTTGTAGTTGTATTTGTAGTTGTAGTTGTAGTTGTAGTTTAGTTTTTGGTTTAGTTGCAGTTGAAGCTGTAGTTATAGTTATAGTTGTATTTGTAGTTGTAGTTATAGTTGTAGTTGTAGTTGTAGTTGTAGTTGTAGTTGTAGTTGTAGTTGTAGTTGTAGTTGTAGTTGTAGTTGTAGTTGTAGTTGTAGTTGTAGTTGTAGTTGTAGTTGTAGTTGTATTTGTAGTTGTAGTTGTAGTTGTAGTTGTAGTTATAGCTGTAGTTGTAGTTTTAGTTGTACATAGTTGTAGTTGTAGTTGTAGATAGGATCTTCTTTTTTGCTTCTTAATTACAAACGAAATATATTTTCATATCTTTTGGGCGAATCCATACCTAATGATAAGAAAGAACTAACTCTCGCACTAAGAGCGACAAAAGCTTAAGACACAGGAGATTACCGTTGGCCCAATCCCTACCTTCCCACAACCTCTCGTTCAAATGAAAGAAGATGCTATCTTAAGTCGACTTTGGGTAACTTTTTCAGGACAGTTGTACTCTCGTTTGCCTAACGTTTTCGGTAGAAAAAAAAAAAAAAAAAAAAAACTCCCTCCCTGCCTTAAAATCGATTCAGTCCCTCCCTCCGCATAAAAATTACTCCAATGACCGTGACTATGTTTAATGTCACCGATTATTTCCAGCATCTGAGTATACCTAAGTATTTCAATGTCGTGGATACAGGAAGAGCAATAAATCTATTCGACTGTGAGTAGCTTTACCCACCACCACAACGTAACGAGGATCTAACTATACCAACGGAGTCATATTTTGCTCTTGAAACGAGACCCAATCGAGTTATGTGGTATAAATTGAAACAATAAAAATGTTCAATTGGTAACGAGACCGCACTTGCCGAGACGCTACTGTATACGATTTCACTTTAATTGACCTCCCAAGAGTATGCAATACAAGTTATTTTTGAAGTATTCGTTTATTTTTCCTTCAGAGCATAGTTTAATGCGCACTCAAAATCGGAATGGCACAATACCAACCAGTCAACCACTTCAAAAAACCCCACTAGAGTCCCCACGGCCAGCACAGAAATAAAACTGCTGGAAGAACACTAAAGCAGGAAACTTTAATGGTTTAATATACACAAAGAACTGACGTCACGAATCCTTCACTATTCCCAAAATAGACTACCTTGACGAAGAGAGAATGTGACGCGAGTTCAATGTCACACACCGGAACTGCAAAAAGGCCGTCAGCATAGAACAGCGCAGCCAGTATCCAAACATCCTCATGCGCGCTGTATGTATACCCATCAACCTTGAACAATATCCTCCCAACGACCTTGAACGTTTCAAATCGGTACAACACATTGACAGAGATCCCATCCAACGGTAATGGCCTTTGAGGGATTTCAAGGGAGAGCATATTAAACGTGGATTTAATTGACGCATGCAATACATAAATTGACATCCTTGAGAGAACATTTATGCACTCGGGAGAGGTGTACGTGGGTGGATGCACTACACACACACTTACAGCAACTCACAAGTCACACCGAGAGAGTGACGTTTGAGGTGGCAGTGGCAGCGGCATGTGCGAAATGCAATATTCAAGTGCAACTGAAGAGAAATAAGAGAATTTTCAATTTACATAGAGAGTGATTCTAAAGCTCCTTTTCAAGGGCAGTGGAGCAGGCCTTACACAGGGTGCCATGCTGGATGTACGCAGTTACCTAAAGAACTACATTAGCAATATCTATGGACTAGATTTAAAAAAGAGGCTGCTCCCATTAGTTAAACGCAAGACCTTGCAGTTTATAATCGTCGAGTGTCGTGTGACGCTCGTACGTCCTCGAAAGCCAGACGAAGCCTCTTCGAAATCCCCAAGAATCTCCACTCAAGGTAAGTGGCCAACTTAATCAAACCGAACTGGACTAGAAATCAGTGCAATCGCGCAGAAAGTGCTTTACTTGGAAAGATAACATAATCCTCAACGTAGAATGTCTAGCGCAGGCTGTCACTATAAAATAGACACCTTCAGCTGTTGAACTTTCATTTAGCGATCCCTGTACAATGTCGTTGAAACTCGTTGTAGTCGTTCTTGTCAGCCTTGCCTTGGTGGCGTGCTCCTTTGCAGAGAGGGAGGGCCGCATTGTTGGTGGCAAGGACGCCGTCGAAGGCCAATTCCCGCATCAGATCTCGCTTCGCCGAAACAACCAGCACACCTGTGGTGGATCCATCATTTCCAACAAATACGTCCTCACTGCCGCCCACTGTGTTGTCCAAAGCGGAACTACTACGTAAGATATACCTGACTATCTTTCTAGAAAACCTTTTCACTTTAGACTCTTTTCTAGTTACCCAGCAAGTCAATTCACCGTCTATGCCGGTTCCACCGACCGCGTATCAGGGGGTGTCGTAGTAGGCGTTTCCAAGATCAAGGTCCATGAGAACTATGGCAACTTTTTGAACGATCTTGCCGTGCTGACCTTGGCTAAGCCACTAGCTTTTAGCTAAAAGTTGCGCAGATCGCCTTGGAGAGACAAGAAATTCCACACGATGCCCAGGTCTTGATTTCGGGTTGGGGACGTCTTTCAACTAATGGTGCGATCCCAACGCAACTGCAATATAACACCCTGCAGGCTGTCAGTGAGAGGAAGTGCTTTGCTTCTCAGGGCTTGAACGATGATTCGCTGCTCTGTTTGGCCCATGAAAGGAACAACGGCGCATGCAACGGCGACTCTGGCGGTCCAGCTACATACAAGGGCAAGTTGGTTGGCGTTGCCGGCTTTGTTGTTATGGGATGCGGCAGCAGGAACCCTGACGGTTATGCCAAGGTATCGCATCACGTTAAATGGATTCTAAAGAATTCTGCCTAAAGGATTTGCTATGTTGATGCCCAAATAAAGTGAACGATTTCTTTGGAAGTTGTGAATTTTTATATAGCCAGCTTTTCCAATTTTCAATGAAACTTAGAAGTTCCGTAGTCCAGCAGACAAGTTGTTAAGTAGCAAAGTGCGAATACATGCACATGTTGATATGCTGGTATGAACTTCAACTTCAAAATCTTCATATTACAACGATTAGAACGACAGTTTGATTTTCATCAATGTTTACTAATTTTGGTTGCTACTTTGTCAGTGATGTCGTCTTCTCTTGCCTTTTCAGAGTCCAATTTATTTCAAGCCGTTTAAAAAAAAAGAAAGTTCAATATAATTTCAAGGGCGTTCAAACTGTAACCCATCCCAGAAACTCTTCAAAAACGACTTAGAAAATGCTTAAAAAATTCGTCGAAGAGGGCCCTAAATATCATCTCAAAAACGGTCCGATTACAGACAGAAAACGCCTTTAAAAACACTCCAAAGAACCTCAAAAATGCTTTTGAAAATGCTGCTCCAAAGAAGGTTCATAAAGATGTGTCAAAAAGGCCTTAGAAACTTTCAAACCAAGTCCCGAGAGTCTCTTCAAAGTGCGTAGAAAAATGAAAAAATCTTTAAGCTTGACCAAAAGTGCTTTAAAAAAATCTTTAAAAAAAAAACGCTTTCTAAAACGAGCTGAAGACACAAGAACGCCCAAAAATACCGCTTAACGCTTCGGAAAACTCAACCAACCAAATTATAGGCATAGAAATCACTGCAAAAAAAAAAAAACAATCCAAAAGACGTTCCTAAAAAGGCTCTAAGAAATTACCAAAAAAAAGCTTTAAGATTCACAAAAAAAAAGCTAAAAAATATCATAAAATTTGTTGAAAAAAATACTTAAAAATCTCCTCTACGACGTGAAAAACTTGTCAAAAAACGCCCTAAAAAACCATCGAAAAATGTCATAAAAAAAAAAGAGTCATAATATGCGTCGAAAACACTCTGAGAAATGCGTGGAAAAGCTCCACAGATCCCCCTTAAAACACAAATAACCGACTGCTTTGGCCCGGTAGGCAGAAACCAGTACAACATAACTAGCTCGTTCAGCTCTTTGACTCGATGTGAAAGCCTCGGGAATATTTTGAGAAAAAAAGTCTCCTCCTACCTCCTACCAATTTATCTGTTTTATTCAATGCACCGATATTAGATCGCAGAAATCAAAAATTTAGTCAAATATAAACGACCCTTCGAGCGTACCTATAGGACCCTTCATCATTAAATTTTTTTTTTTTTTTTAAAGCATGTAGTCTCTCGCAGATGTCTGACAAACAACAGAGATTATAGGTAATTGTTTTTCAAATATCCATCACAGTTGTAATCGCCTTTTATTCCGCCCAATAGAACAATGCGAAGCTACGACCACTATTTTTAGCTTGCATTTTTAATATTTCTTGAATTTATTATTTACCTTCTCAAGCTTGATTAATTTTTAATGCCTCTGGTGCTCCAAGCTCTACAGACATAATTACACGAAATGGTCACCTCTGCTGCTGACTTTAATTTGAACTCATCTACAAGAAAAAAGTTTTCAAATAATTCTTAGCCTCGCAAACGCATACCTACTCTGTTCGTCTTCTTGCCCATTATATATTATGAAGTATGACGTATCAGTAATGCCCTAACACCGGCTTGCTGTAAACGAAAAACCTAGAAGACAATAATTAACACAATTCAGATTTCAACCAAAGATAAAAACGCTTTATATAGCAACTAACCAGCTCATCATGTCTCCAACCACTCGGCGAATAGGTACACATCTGTACGTCTGACGTTAAGAACTTGTTTACTATCAAAATTAATTTAAATTGAAATTCTTTTTGCCAAAGTGTTTGCCAGTCTTGTCACCGACTTCAAATTTGAATACGTCGACGATTCGTTTGACACTGGAGCATCTTAATTTGATTTTTAAATTGACGTCGAAGGTTGCGATACGGTAATGCCATGTTAAGCAGACAGCCAAGCACCGAAATGTGCCTCGAGTAGAAAATCAATCGCTCAGACGACATTCCTTGCCGCTTAAGATAGATTATCGCCAACCCAATAAGTAGATGCCTGCAAAGGTAGTACAACTTTTTCTATCATGCGACTGCATTCACTTCAAAGCTTCGATGACGTGATGCAATTGCAAAAAAATAACCAAAAACAATTTTATTTTGCAATTGCGCCCTGGCTGCATCAACCACCATCGACAGTAGGGCCCATAAAACAGTGACAATCGAGAAAATTCCTCCCCCAACCAATTCACGGGCGGTTATCAACGCGATAGTCAACTTCAATAAAGATAAGATACCTGGACATGGACACAAAAACATAATTTATCTCAACCAAATTAGATGCCTGATTATCATTTTAATACAGTTGGGGAGTCGAACACACACACAATCAAAGCACAACACAATACGCTCGCATCGGACCCCACCACCATGGAGACAATGCGTCGCTACAACAATGTGTTGGATATTCCATTCCGTGTATTCGCAACCACTCGCTGGTGCTGTCGCTGTACTGCATCGCCACACAGCGCCACAGACGATTCCACTCTCAGTTCAAATCGAATTCTTGAGGTGTTCAACACTGTTCCAGCTACGATAGCGCACGCAAACCATCGGTCTAAATAGTGAACAATATTGTGCAACTTTTGTGTGAAAAAAAAAAAAAATGTTTTCTTATCTCTAAAATCGAGTGATTTCACGGTTAAGCAATCGCGTACGCAACGCAGTTTCCAGCTAAAAAACTGTGATTCACATAGATACACACGAACGAGCAGTCGTGGTCGGGGGTAGTGCGAAAGGGTGTGAAAAAAAAAAAAACCCCAAAAACAACCCACATACGCCAGAGGAACTGAGCAATCCACCATCACGGAGTATCTACAAAGGCGGAAGCTTTCGGCCAGCAAAATGCGTTCTAACGAATTTCACCGGAAAGGTAGGATAATTTATCGCACACAGAAATATCAAACCTACACCACGTACATTGAATTCTAAACCAAATTTAGGTTTCAGCTTTGGAATCGTATCTGAAAGTGCTTGATTAGATATCTGTGTATCTATTAAGTGTTTGTATCCGGATTTGGGAGGTTCTAACATACATTCTGGCTGATACACAACGGCCATGGCTTATGGGTCATAGTGAGTTAATCACTGTTTTGGCTTAGCCGGTGCCTATCTGCTCGCAGCTATCTGGTTCTCCTCTTCGAACTGTCGTTTACATAATAATTAGACTTGTGCTGGTCGGTGGGTTTGATTTAATTTGTGGCACACGACTAACTGGAGTTGCAATACGTATGTTATTAGAATCGGTGAATTGACGTTTTGAGTTGGTATTCCGTTTCGAGCTCAAAATGTCTATTGAATGTAGGGCGAGTGCGGCTTCTTTTGTATTAAACTTGCGTATATATTACTCGTATATCTGTCATTTCCGTCGGTTGTAAATATAGCGCAGGTGGAGCAGAAGCAGGTGCCCACCTTTGCCAATACTTGAAGATAAAAATAGATGTTTGTCTGAGGTCAAGACGTATCTCTGGAGAATCAAATGAGCAGTCTTGTGTTTCTTTGTGCTAAGTATAGCTACTGCATCGACGGTACCACACATCGTATATTGTGGGGTTCTTTCGTTTTGTCTTCTGTAAGTTTGCTTCTTGTTGTGTGGTAGGTGCATTCTTGAGATAAGCCACTGTGGCGATGTGTCGTTTACCTTTTAAGTGCGACAGAGTGCCATCAGAGGTGGGTGAACGAATTATTGTGCTTGTCTCTATTGTAAGGTTTCTGGTGGGGTGCGGTATTCTCTCTTAATCTCCGAAGGGGATCAATGCAAATGCTTCACAGAATAGAATGTGAGAAAGGCATTGAAATGGCGCATATTATCAGCTCGATTCTTTCGTTTCTTATGAGCAATGGATTTTGAAAAGGGATTAGAACGAGCCCGATTATGGCTGTGTGCATGCGGAAGGTGTCAGTCGTTGATCGATGAAGATATACTCGCCCACGCATACACTGCCATTCGTAGAACAAGTGGAAGAAAAATTTGAGATAAAAATTGAAAGGAACTGCGAGTATAAATAGATGAGATAAGCTTCAGGCTGAAGGTATCCAAGTGATTGTCTTTGGATATCGTGTGCTAAAAGTGAACTGTTGGCAAGTTGTGTTTTGAAGGTCTGCATTCAAGTTTGTCGTTCCTTTGTTTTCTAAAATAGGACTACGTATGAATACTTATATGTCCTCTGTATCGTAGACTTAGGCACCATCTATTTTGAGCATGGTTCAGTTTAGAATTGCCTTTCCAACTGCTTTGATGTAGCTTTTTTTTTAAAGCCTTATATCAAGTTTTTCCCTGGAAAATAATGACACATTTCGTGGCAATTAGAGGTCACTATAAGGATCAGTTTGTGGGGAAAACATAGCCATAGCCAACAAGCGCCAGCAGGTAAAATAGTTCTTATCCAATTTCTTGCAGTCTTCTAGTTGGAAAGTGGAGGATGAATCCAGTAATGCTTTGGATAGGATTTTTTTCTAAGTACTAAGTTACAACTATATTTACAGTTACAACAGTTTTTTTTACTTTTTGGCGAAAATTCTCGAAAAACTTCATCGAAAACAGATGTCTTCCCATACATATTTCAGTTTTCAAAAGGAGTTACTCAAATCGTTTTCCACAGAGTCGACAGAAGTCATCGTCGGAGAGCCTCATTTTCTTGAGATGGTATCTTAGTGGCCAGTGACCAGTTAGATAACCCGTTAGGATCCTTAGATCTTCCTTACTTAGCTCAAGTAACTTTTTTGTTTTACTACAAGCTTGACTTATGAATCTTTTTGCCTGCCTCTGTCCTTTGGATTCCGTCCAGTATTCGGCAAGGTGATCATCTTCCCATTTCCTGAATTTTAAGTGTACGTAACTCAAAGGTAACCCAAGGGCTCAGGACCAGTGACCAGGCGTGATGCGCCTCTTCTCGCCAGACACGCCGCTCGTTCATTGCATTCAAATCCCTCATGAACTCGTATCTAAGCAACGGTGCGACTATGTTGTCCTCAGCCAGATCTTCGAGGAGGTTGAAACATTCCCAAATAGCTTTGATCTGATCGAATATGATCTTAGGGCCTCAAGAGCTGCCTGGCTGTCTGAGAGGATTTATAGATGCGGGCACCTTTAGTGCGCCTTCGTATAAGCATTCTCGGGCACATATCTCTGTGGCGTGTACCTCCGCTCGAAAGATTTCTGGTGATTTTCCCAGTGCTATAGCTCTTTGGAACCTAGGCCCCAGCACCGGTGGAATCATCTTCCATCTTTGAAGATCGGTGTACCAGATTTGTGATCCTGATGGAATTGCGAATTGGTAGGTTCTCCAGGCACTCTTGTGTAGTGTAAATAAACTACTAACGAACTTGCGAAGAAGAAGAAAAATAGGTATCCAAATATTTCCACATTAATTTATTAGACTAGCAAATTCAGGGTGCACCTAATAATTCCTTTTATTTTGTCACTTTTTTCTTAAATTCCACCTCAATCGTATCATCGGATTAGTCGGTTGACATGATAGCTAAAAATTTTTGGCAACACTGTTGCTTCAGTCTTATAAAAGTTGCGTATATAGCTTATTGCGTATTGTTACAGTTGCTTATTGGTTATTGTTTGTTGCCTCAGTATTGTAGTCGTTAAGGCTTATAATCCTTGTACAGTTTCCAATGCATGCCAATAGCAATACTGGTTATATTATGCCCACCGATGCCTACTAAATTAGTTACGCCTATAAATCGTAGGTGTCCCATTTAAACATGCTATATTATAACTTGAAAGGCAGTGCAAATTATGAATTTCAAAAATGTGAAACCTCCTGTATGCCATATTCTATTTTCCTCCCTTCATTTTAATATTAAGACCACCCACATATTTTCTACAAAAGGGTATACAATTGCAGTTCCAATACATCACCCACTTGAACGTTATTCCACTTCCGCTCCGCTACATCAGGGGGTGATTTTCCATGCGACACTCTTATCCCAAACAATTTGTATCATTATGAAAAAAGAAATCGATTTTCCAAAGGAAAGAAGAGGAAACTTCTCCCAAGAATGTTTACATTCAGCAAATGACTTAAGGGCGCTTTCCAAAGCTATTATCATTAATGTGTAAGTTTGCAGAAAGTTAAGCCAACAATCACAAGGACTTGGCACATATTCTACGACAAGTGTTGCTGCAGTCGTTGCACTGCAATTTTGTGACACATTCCCATGCCAGAGCCAGGCTGTCCTGCCTTCGTGTTCCACATTTGATCAGTCATTCAAAGGGCTTCGAACATATTCCTACTTCACTTTTATTATTATGCACGCTACTCTCGCATATATACATACATGAAAAATTATTATGCACATCGCATTGTTGGCATATGCAATGGGTTAATGTCAGTCCTCTCTAGCTATGCTATATGAATGGGAAATTACATCTCCATCTGTATGCACTGGCACTTTATGCGCATCTGGCGATGCAGCAGCTTGAGTTCAATTCGCTTTAATTGATGCTTAGCGTTTCGCTTTGGCTACTACACATAATGATGGCATCAAGTAGTTTGTTCCGAATCGTAAATGTCGCAAATCCGAGTAGACTGATAGACAAGATCACAAGCATTTATTTTCAGCGATTAATTGCAGTGAAATTTGAATAATGGAGCGAAACTAGTTTGTCTGGAAATGGGTGATTTCATTTCCAAACTGATTGTTCTGCACGTCATGGAGGGGTTTGTCTACGTTTTGACACACGAATAAGAGTCTTCTGTTTTAGGTCGGACGGAACCGAGCCTGAGTTGGAAGAAGAGAGTTCGGTTTTAACTTTTCTCTTTCTGATCATGATTTGAGTGCGCTTTATGAGTTCAAACTCAGAATAAACATTTTTAATATACCAACAATACATAAATTTCTCTTGGGAATAACCTAAATTGACGTCTATCGAACATTTTCAGTTAATTTAGGCCCCAGTTATAGCCATACGTAAAATGCAACCGAAAAATTTGGAACAGTATAAAAATGAACTTTTTTTCGTTTAGGCGGTCATAGCGAAAAATCTGTCAGAAAAATGTTTCCCTACGAAAACAATTACAATTAACCAAACCCCACTGATTGGATTCCATTAGAAAAAAAAAATCCTGATAGATGGAACAGTAAAGAAATGAAATATTTCAGTGCAATGATTCGGTTTTCTTTTGTGGAATTGACTGAGAATTTGATCAGAAAAAGTTTTTCGTACGGAAAAATGAATTTACTATTTTTCTAGAAAATTTAAACATTATTTGCCTTTTTTTTATAATCTAACTTTATAATTCATAAGCAACATTTTAAGACCAAGATTAAGTTCAGCCATCAAGTTTAAGTGGTAAAAAAAAAAAGATTTCAGAGCACTTTTGCGAATCTAGATATATTCTCAGATTTACCAATACAAGTGCGTTTGACTTTGACAACTGGTGGAAGGCGTTTAGGATTTTGTGAATTTGTTCTAAAGCACAGTTCTAAAGGACAGCATTGCATCGGGTGAATCTATTTTTGTAAATTATTTATGTATAAATATATAAAAATCAATCGGAACGCAAATTTCGAATGTTTTAATTTAAAATTTAACCAGTGAATGGAAAACGGTTTGGAAAGTGTTGAAGGCTACACATATTCGAATTCCACGAATATTATCACAAAAAAGAGCAAGTGACGTTTTTATATTCGATTAGCCACACGAAATCTGAAATCTGCGAGCGAATCTGAAGAAGCCCAAACGAATACCACATTATTTTACTAGTTTTTTTTTTCACATAACGTTCTTAATTATCTCAATCTGTCAAAACTTAAGTGGCCCACAGACATCACACTTGTGCGCACACCGGTGTGATGACACCGGTGTGACATTCCGCCACACACGCCACACCAAATCATACACACTTTAGTGCCATTCCAAAAAACGGCCGAATGCCGACGTTCCTCGCATATCAACGACTCGGATGCAACTGAGAACTGAAAGTGCGCGTGCATCCCCACACACATTACACCGATCGAGACACCGACACCAAAAATCAAAAAGTTTTGATTTTTACTCGCACCGTGTGTGACACCAAAAATCGGTGTGCACACCAGCCCACAGACGGCACACATTTCCGCACACCGCACACCGGTGTGCGCACAAGTGTGATGTCTGTGGGCCACTTTAGTTGCAAAAAAAATTAGTTTTCCATAGCTTGAATTTGGAAATCTCGAAGCTTTTTGTACAGTTAGCTTGAACTTAATTCCGCACTGCATAACTGCTTTGCTTAATTTTATCTTTGGAGTCATTTATTATATTAGTTTAGCGGAAACAGCGAACTGGGCTTAAATATTAATAAAATGTGACAGTAATCTTAAAATACTATTAGCTAATCATGTTATTCGCTAAAGTTATATGAATGCTTGAATAGTTAGGAAAAGTCGCTATTTTGAGGAAAAACTAATTATTTGAACGGTCCATTCTGCATATTTGACAACAAGAGTTATTGTGGAGAGTTATTTCGCAAACCGTTCTCTACGTGCAAACCTGGTTAATTTTTGAGATTACATTTAATCTTATACTTATTAGGTTAAAAGTTGTATGATAAATTCCTAGATGGTAGAAATCTGATGATCTAGCGCCATTCCTCCAGCGTTCAATAAATGCAATATTTTGACAGCTGAAAACATTTTTGTACGTGTTTCGTTCCATATATTTATTTCAAAATCATGATCATTGCACCAATTTGCATGAATTTAATTATTTCAATAAAAGATCTCATTCAATGGTTCCATTGTTGATTGTTGTTAAAGCAAATAATTTACTTTGCGTGTTATAGTTAGGAAGGTGTCTAGAGTTATCTCCCAATTTAACAGGTAATTTCACTTTACTTTATTTATAGTTGATTCGTATCGCAAAATTCTAAAGCGCTGAAACGATTTGTATTGTCGTGTTTGAAGTCAATTAGCACTTTACTGGTGCAGTGTTTTATTATTGAGTTTAAATTATATTCTCCATATAAAGTAGCTTTCCATGGAGAATTGCCAAAACCCCATATGTACTTTTTTATGTTTGTCGTACATTTAAGACGAGTTGAGCAACTCCTATTCATAAACAAAATACATATGTAATAACTATACACAACAATTTTAAATCATTAGGTTCGTTCGTGTACTTTCAGCACGGAAAAATTAAAAATGTCAAATCTGAAAAATCGAGAGAGAAATCTCTCAATTTCAAGAGAAGTACCTGACCGATTTTCTTACAAAAAGTTTAAGAAACGTCATTTTGACATTATCGTAAAATAAACAAATGTTCTCTTTAAATGCAGCATCTACAAAATAAGGTGGAATTGCATTTTTTATAAGCTAAATACCTATTAAACTTACCATTTTGAATGCGCTGATTATGTTCTAGGAGAACATTCAATTAAAACTTCTTCCTCCGACATCGTTGAAGACGAAAATAAATAGAGTTTTACTTGTCAAACTTTTGAGCTGTCAGTTTTCATTTTTCAGTAAGCCGAAATTCCGCGAGTAGAAAATTACGAAAAAATGAAAAGAGGGGAAATGGATTTCTCTATCATTTTTTTCAATTCTCAGTACGTGGGCGCATTCGCACAGTTTCTTAGCAAATTTTAAATAATTTTACGTTTAAAAAAAAGTACACGAACGAACCTATTTTAGTAAATAACTAGCTTTGTATGCAAACTGACGTTTATTAGCTTGCTAACTTGTGCACAATTTTTTTTTATAAATACAATGGGAACGTTTTCAGCTAGTGGAACTCTAATTGCTTTTAGTTTTTCACATTGCTTCTATTTTTCTATCAAAGTTCAACTATTTCCTATACGGCTAATAATATTTTTTTTGTATACCAATATTAGCTTAATCCAGTAAAAACTTGCAACAGTGACATACTTGCCGGTCGTCAATAAATTGTCGTTTAAATTTGTTGACATTTCACTTTGTTGTCTTATCGCATCGGCTTCGGTGAAAAGAAGTCAACGATGTTTACTTTTTTGTTTAATTGGATTTGAAGATATTACGTTAGTTTATCGCATCGATGTCAATCGAAAATAGAATTCAGGTCAACTGTCAGTCTGACATGCCCAAAGTGTGAATTGACTGCCCGCACTTGTGTCGCATTGTGACATCTCTCAGTCTGAATTCTATTTTAATCGCTGGAAATGATTTGTGTAAAAGGAACGAAAGAAAGACAGAAAGAAGAAACTGTCATAAAGTTGCCGCATCTGCTGTAATTTGTATAATGTGAATGTCATCATCGCCGCGATGAGATTTCTGCTTAGAGTGGCATTAAATTTGATTAGGATGAAGAGAAGGTTGGTTGTGATTCTAAATGGGGACTATCCGCCTACTCATCAAGATAAACACTTTGTATGAGAGTTTTTTATCGCTTGAACGCATATGACATCTTGTATCTTGTATCAGCGAATGTGTTGAAATGTTTCTTTTTTCTTTTGTGCTGTCAAGCCATTTTGAAAGTGCAGATCAGTTACACTAGAGGCCAGAGTCTCGTCGCCGTCGCGACCACATTATCCCGCAAAACTCAACTATGCCAAAGGCAGACACAATCAACTTTCAACATAAACGGATCAAATGTCACTTTTTGTGTTTGAAGGGAAGTGCGATCGTATCGTTGCTGAAAATAAACTGTAAATTGATTGATATTTTTGTCTCGGTTTTCGTTGGATTCATCGGAACCGAATCGAAATTATGTGGTTTGGTTTGTTGCAAAAAGAACTGCAATTCCATTGAAACCGCAACGCGGCGTATAGGGTATGGTGTTGGCGATAAAATACATTAGTGTTGATATTGGTAATGCACGTTCAGCTTCAGAGTTTCTATTTTCAGATAGGAAAACAATTTTGTTCCTCCCGGGGGAAAATAGATTGGTTAATGACTCAAATGAGACGATCGTATATGTGAGGAAACTTAAATTGAATCTAATTGGAATTAAGTCACTGAGCGATAGACACATGCACAGTGTAAACACTGATGCCTGGGCACTTTTTCGGAGGCGTTCTGTACGGCTTTTCTATTGATGGGCGGTTTTGTTTACACAAAAGAATGCTAGCTGTGTGCGAATTGTACAAAAATATTGATTTTAGTGTAGTGAAATGCGTTGTTTATCAGGCTAAATGGAACAGACTGATGGCGTTTAAAGGCGGAAGCTAAGCACTCGAATTTAGAAGAATAGTCATTACAATAACATTTCGATTTCCAAAATAATACTAATATGTAGGTAATCAGCGAAAGTTCCTAAAGGTATATCCATTCAAGTTGGATCGGTATGACCTCATTTATGGAAAACCATCGATCTATCAGATGACTTCATCAATCAAAAAAAATAAAAGGTTTCTTTTTATCGATTTTTAGTAATTACTAGTAGTTACTTGTAGAAGGGGGTCGACTAAAAAGAGTAGAGGTAATTACCCTCAATAAAAATAGATAGTGTGTTTGCATTAAATAATACATATTGCCGACAGAGTGCGCTATTTTTTTGGACATGATTGTGTCCTCCTCCTCACTCATCCGTATAATATGCTTCTTAAAAGTTAAAACTTATAATGGAGAGGGAGATACGAAGAGGCTCTCTAGCTTAGAGATGAATAGGTATAAATTATTATATATATTTCACCACATGTCACGCCTTTCTGTTCCTAACGATAATGCATTCGAACACATTAGCCGAATTTAGTCAAACTTCGTTCCTTTACGCAAAAGTTAGGCATAAAAAACCTGCAAATATTGGCCCAAGAAATTTCTTTGGGCTAGTTTGTTATTGCTGACAGATGGTTGTCAAATCTTTCAAATGCTAATTTGTAACTGACATTTTATTTGATTTCATTTATATTTTTTGCTTGTATATAGCATTAAAATAGGTGTAAGAAGCAAAAGAATTGAACCTTCTGATTACTGCAATCAAGGCAATTCGAATCTTGGTCTTAAATATAAATTTGTGCTTTGTTCTACTGCTATTTGAATAGCTATAGACAAAATTTATATTTTTCAAATTTGTGATTCAACGCGTTCCTTTTCTTTTTGGTTACATTTCATTTCGGTGAGCGAATTCTCTCACAAAGAGAGAAATGTGAAATATTGCCAATATTTTACCAGAAAGTATAGGAACAGACCTGTCATTTGTTTATTTAACGAGTGACAGGCCACAAATCTGCAAAAATTATATTGGTCGTCGTTCTACGACAGCCACGTAGATATACAAAATTTCAACTTATGCTACGTTTCCACCGGAGATTAACTGCGAGAATTAGAAAAATTTCTGTAAATCCCGCATAAATCTCCAGACTTATCATACAAAAGTTAATTGCATGTACAATACGTTTTGTGAACACACTTTCCACGGCTCGAGATGTCAAAAATACAAAGCAAACAGAGCTGCATTTAACAGAAATGAAAAATAAGACGTCAGAAATGGAAAAATGTTTCTCTCTCACTCTCTCGTGAAACGTCATCCCCTCTCGAATGGATAGAGCCGAATACGTCAAGTTAATCTTCTTTCATTTGGTGGAAATACTTCAACTGAAAAAACTGTTCACGTGACCAATCTGGGCCAATAAAAACTTAAATTTATCAAATCAGCCAGCTGTCAGACATGCTAGATTAGATCTAGACTAGATTCTAGATTCTTACAAGCATCATTCACAAATGATCCACAGATGTATAGCCACCTCTTCGTATCTCTGACGGGTTCTTCTTTTACTACCTACTTGAAGTGTCATTTTGAGATCATATGATAACAAACTGTCATAAAATATATTACATGACTAAAAATTCGATAACATTGAGAATTTCCATTGACCATAAGACTAAATTATAAAATTGAAAACACAAAAAGAGTGCAACGCCATAGGGGAGTATTTTTTTACCTGAAATTCGGAAATATTTATGACAATCAATATTGAAGGTTCGTTAAGGTACGGCAACATTCGATTTGAATTACACTGCAAGTACCTATCTATATATACATTGCAAGTGTTGGCAGTACATAGTTGAATTCAGAGTAAAAAATGTCCGATAAAAAATTAAAGCTCACTTAACATGTTTCATTTGCGAAAATAGTTGGTTCCTTTAGTTTACTTGTTCACAGTCCGATTTTGAAATAGATTATTCGTCGGTCGAATAGAAATCTCCACCAATGTTGAGATCAAACAATATTCAATATTTACAATGAATTATCACATCTGGCAGTTCCATTTCCATCCCCTTTTATAGCCCAAAGGATACAACAATACGCAATGCGCATGAGCTGGAAAGCAACGAAATACATCTTAGTAAATGTTTAACTTAAACTCTGTTCGACACGTTTTTCACTTATTTACTTCAGATAATTTTGGTTAAAATTTTATATTAACTTGATTAAATTTGTTATTTACGACAGACAGTCCATTTGAAATCCATAACTAAAAACGTATCTGTGCAACGCAATCCACCTGGTGCACCAATTCCGGAAGCAAAATAAAAAGCCAATCCAATTGGAATATCGTATCCTTTGGAAAATAGAAAATAGTCTAGAAATAGATATGCAAGTGGAAAATGTGTTGTTGACATACTCTTGAAGGATACCTCTGTTTTCTTCGCTATACGTTACGTTAAATTCAATCAATCTTTGCTTTTAATTTCCATTTTCTTTTCGTGTAATCTGTTATAAAAATAAAAATCAATTAGAAAAGGAATAGTGCTTAATAACATCATCCAGGATAACTCCCTATTGAATAGAGGAACACTTTGTAAACATGTCTGGTAAGAAAAAAAGAAAAAGAATATACGCTGTTTTCTCCGCCCAAATTGGAAGTCCTGTGAGCAGGATAATCGCAGGAAAATCTCACAGTTAAACAGGACCAACCTCATTTTCCGCAAATGTGCACGTAATCCAAAACAACGGATGTGGAAAATGAGTTTGAGTACCTCTCGTATGGTTGTTTTCTTCTTTGAAAATTTAAAATAGGGGTGTGATTTGTGTACATCAATCAAAATGCATACAAAAACATATATAAATACCACAACCCTTTGGTAATGGGAAAACAAATGCCAATTATGCATTTTTTCACTCTAGTCCTTGTTCTGCCTGGCTCTTCTTAGCCGCTATGTCGGGAAAACAAAAAGATGCAGAAATTACGCGAAGTGCACACTCAATGGATCGTGAAAAGGACTCGTATGCGTCCTTATAATCGGTGATTTTGTTGTGCTCATGCTTTTGCGATATAATAATAAGCGAAAGACAAATGAGGTGAGGGAGAGGCATACACACCATCCTGACGGTGGCTATATAAATGAAGGAGGTTTCGTTTCATCTGTAGGCCCGATTAGTAGGCGGCTGAAGTGGGCGATCGGTAATTTGTCCTTTTGAGGGTAACATTTAATAAACGCCTTTGGGGGACGCTCTTGGCCATAAATGTTGCATTCAATGTGTTCGTGTTGAAGTGTGTTAATTGGCGGTTGGTAGGGAATATTCAAACTAGGCACTCGTGGATATGCATACGGTGGTTTTCATTCGTGCGAATAAGTGTTCTGCTCTGAATCCTATAGTAGGTATGTGTATAGCGTGTTTTTTTTATGGATTTGGGCCACGTTTAGGCAAGTGTGTTTCGACAATTCGATATATAATGTTTGTGCATCTATTGTGGTTAATATTATGTGCAGAAAGCCAGACTCGCATTGCGTTCGCTTAGACTTCCCGGAAGAAGATTTTTTTAGAAGGAGAGTGTAAGAATCGGCAGGGAGTCGCCAAAACTCATTTGGAAGGATAAAAAGAAAACATTTATAGGATATGGGCGTTTAATCCCCGTACTAAATATTTTGTAGCTCACAATGGGTAATTTTCTATGCAAAATTTCACCTTTGTGAGTTCGTTAAATGTAACCTGAACACTAAATATGATTTTGTTTTTAGTTTTGTAAGTAAGTGTGGTGGCGCAGTGGCTTAGTGGTTAGTGTGTTGGACTACTAAGCGAGGGGTCGAGGTTCGAGTCCCGCAAAAACCCAAATTCCAACTTAAGTTTTTTTTTTTAAACTGCGCCACCTCTCGCGAAAGTCTGAAAAACATCCGAGAATATCACTGTCTTGAAAGAGCTTCTCAATTAGAACCCTTCCATTCGTTCCAAAAAAGAAAAACTCATACAAAAACGAATGGCTGTGAGAAACTAGGCCTAGGGTCCCTACGGTCCTATTGCGCCAACTATTTGTTTATTTATTTAACTGTGCAGAAAATGTGACTTGTTTGCAACTACACATAGTATTTGAAGGATAATAAAGTGAATTGAGAGGAGGTATTAGCAAGCTCTGTCCTTTTGCCGGTTGAAGAGAAACCTGAATATGCAGTTCGTTGTTAGCGATTTTCGCTAAGCTCAGTTGAAATTTTATTGGACTACGAAGCAAGGGGTTACAGATTCAGCTTCCAAAAGTGTAAATTCCACCTACAAATTGGGGTTTGCTGCCCAATTACTTCCAAGCATTTGACAAACATCCAAGTAGATAAAACGACTTATAGAGCTTCTCAATTCCTCCACTTTGAGACGGCTTAGAACCGACTTCCAATTGTTCCAAATAGACCACTCTGTTCCTTTAAACTTCTCGCATTTCAAGAGTCCTTATTGTCTGCCTATATACATATAGAATTATAAACACAATTTTACCCTTTAAACCCAATTTCGTTTTACACTGCGCGAACTCGTCAAGCGCCCTTGAAAATCAGATACGAACTGCGATCTTAACTCAATACGTCTGACCCACTTGACGAGCTGCATTGTGCAGTCCTATACTAATACTATCATACCTTTGAGCAGGAGGGATTTCCCTGTTCAATGAAGCTGTACCAAAATTACAGGTTAACAGAATCCATTTCAAAAATAATTTTTGATTTATCTGGTTTCAGCTAAGGCGCCCTCTATAGATCGTGAGCGTGACTACATTGGTTTTGCAACACTGCCCGAACAAGTTCATCGAAAATCTGTAAAACGCGGTTTCGAGTTTACTCTGATGGTTGTCGGAGAGTCCGGCTTGGGTAAATCAACTCTGATCAATAGCCTTTTCTTGGGTGATTTGTACAAAAATCGAGTCATTCCCAATGTGGAGGATCGCATCGAAAAGACGACTCGCATCGAAAAGAAAACCATGGACATCGAAGAGCGTGGCGTTCGATTGCGCTTAACCGTCGTTGATACTCCGGGCTTTGGTGATGGCATAAACTGTGAGGACAGTTGGAGAGTGTGCACGGGTTACATTGACGAACAGGTATGAGGTCGCCTTTATAGAATATTATTAACTGTATAATTCATTAGTATCCTCTCTTAGTTTCGACAATATTTCACTGACGAAAGTGGTCTCAATCGCAGAAACATCCAAGACAACCGAGTGCATTGCTGTCTGTACTTTGTTCCACCATGGGGTCATAGGTGAGTTCATACCAACACATTTCATTATCTTTGTGAAGGAAAACATTCTTTTTTAAGCCTCCGACAAATGGACCTAGACCTCATTCGTCGCCTCCACCGCAAAGTGAACATAGTCCTCGTTATTGGCAAAGCTGATTGCCTTACAAAAACCGAAGTGCGTAAACTAAAGGAACGCATCCTCCAGGATCTCGAAGACAATCACATCGAGTTGTATCAGTTTCCCGATTGTGACTCCGATGAGGACGAGGAATTCAAGCAGCAAGATCGCGAGTTGAAGGCCTCCATCCCCTTCGCAGTGGTCGGCAGTAACACAATCTTAGAGGTAGCTGGCAAAAAAGTCCGTGGACGTCAATATCCCTGGGGTGTGGTCGATGTCGAAGACCCCGAGCACAGTGACTTTATCAAACTTCGAACAATGCTGATATCGACTCACATGCAGGACCTAAAGGATACCACACAGGATGTTCACTACGAGAACTTCCGAGCTCAGTGCATTTCACAGATATCGCAACACGCTCTGCGTGAACGCGGAAAATTGAAGCGGGACTCGATCAGTTCAAATGGCTTCGAATCGACGATAAGCGAAACGGATCGTTTGCTTCTACAAAAAGACGAGGAAATCCGTCGAATGCAAGACATGCTCACTCAGATGCAAGAAAAGCTCAAGGCCACGCATATGATTGACATGAAGAAAAATGACAGTGTCATAGATGTCTAGCGCTCTTTTAATAGAATATTCAAAAACTATACAAAAGTAAATTAGAAATATATATTTTTAATACGCGCACAATATAAATGCATTGATAAAAGAAATCCTGACATACAACGAGCCTTTCTACGAAACTGAAGGCAAATTATGGCCCACCAGGACTCTTCCAGCGAAAGGACTATTCAACAAAACGTATTATTATGTATTCTTACCATCCCTGGACTTTAGGAGTCTTTATTTACAAAGCAATTACCTTAAATATTATGCAAAGCTAATATTATGTCAAACTTAAACATCATCATTTAAGCATCACATTGCAAACAGCATCATCATTTACATTATTTCGTTCATCTAAAATGGCGAACATCATTAGGTACACCCATTCCAATGTTTTCGACTAAATTTAATCTATCCGTAGATTCGATGTTACTCTGTCACTTATTTTGTATACGTGTACAATTTTTTTGTTACAGTTCTTAAGAGTAAGTTTAAAAGTAAAAAATAATTTAAATAATTATTTTTGTATTTGTTATTGTGTTGTATTTTATTTTTTAAATATTATATTTAAATATAATGATTAGTAAATTATTTGTATTTATATATTGTATACTAGTATTCAATTTAACTTAATGTAATAAAGGCAACAACAACAAAAACGCTGTGCTCTTTGCTTCCAATAATGAAAACTAGGTACCTACCTAGGCTTCCTTTAAGGGAAACTGCAGTTGGACCGTTTTTGCAGCAATCTGGCCGGAATTTGTTTTTGTTTCACATTTTACATGTTACTTAATTCCGTGAACGGGTAGCTCGTTCACGGAAGTGGCGATTCGACCCCTGCCTTAAGCCATTGTCAAGAGTGTGCTAACGTTAAAGAAAAAAACCTACATCTCACAGTTTTTATTTTTTCATAGTCCATTGAATCCATGGGAAAACAAAATGCTCTTTCATGTAGCGCTCGATTTTTGATCCCGGAACTGTCAGCTGTCGCGCTGTCTTCTTTTACGTTTCAAATCATGTGTTAAATTCGGGACGTATTCACAGACGGGAGTTGAAATTATAAAAACAACAACTTTATCCTCCCAACAGAGACTGTTATAACAAACAACCTCCTGCATAAGGCGTTTTTCTTTTTTAGTTCAGAGCTGAGCACTGAACTGAGCTCGAGCTATATGAGCGCGCTCTGAACTGAGCGTGCTCAGATCGTTCTGATGATTTTCTGTTTTTCCTGTTTTTCTTTTCTCTCAAATATGACTGGAAGTGTGAATGTGTATGTGTAGTCAGCATTTTACTCAGCCTGCTCAGTCAATTAATACTGAGCTCATAGAGCGCGCTCTGATTATGCTCTGAGCGAAAAAAGAAACACAAATTCGAGCTCTGATGTGTCTGAGCTAAAAAAGAAACACAAACTTTTTGTATAACAGTTCAGATTATGCTCTGAACTAAAAAAGAAAAACGCCTATAGATGCAACGAATGGGTTTTGGGAGAATAGACGTACGAAAGATATCCATCTCTTGTAATCATTCATCTCTGACTCTGTTCTGTTATCCAATGGAATAAGAAAACTGCTTCTGGTTGAATCCACAAAAATATTGGTGAAATCGGAAATGCCAAAAAATAATCTACGGCTGCTGTCAGCTGCTTTGTTTAAAATACATAAAACGCCATAGGATTGAATGGAATGACAGCCCACTGTCAAAGTGTAAACCAGGTTTAAACTGCATTTACACTATCACGCACGCTCATTTTTGCACGAGACGGGACATAGGAACCATTTGTCCGCAGTCAATGCTAATAAAGGCGTAGGAATGAGATCACAAAACAGACGCCTAAGGTTTCATGGCTATTCTACCCATAATTATAGATACGTTAAGCGGAAATAAACACAAGTTGCGGCGACCAACATTTCTGTAATCACATGAAAACATTTCTATTTCCGATTTAAAATGTGTGAAATGAGAGTGTTAATTAGTTTCAGTATATTAAACCAATCATTTATACGAAATAAATAAATAATTGTACGTTCATAATGTCCGGAAGCCGTTTTGTTTTATAGGAAAATGAAATTTCGTAAGCCATCGCTATAAAAGTGTCCACATGCATAGCTTTCCCATAATTCCTACCACGTAAAAAAGATGGCCGATCAAAATACGTGTCATAGCAGGTAATGCTGTCCCTTTCAGTCAGACGGCTATTTAGTATTGGGCATCCCTTTAATTTTCCGTGATAGAAATGTGTGACCTACACGGTCCATTACTAAAGGACCATTCACATGAGAGCGAACTGCGAATAGGCGAATTGCGAACAAATCAATTTAACTGCATTTATGAATTGAAAATTTGTATTTGTTCTATCACAAAACCATTGTATTTAATTAATCTAACATCTAGTCTAAAAAAAAACATTGCTCTCAATTGATTTAAACAGCTAAACTAACAATTAAAACAATTTTCCAGCGAATTGAAAATTCTTGCCGCGAACTGTCACACTTTATTCACAATCCACACAAAACAGTCGCGATCCACATAAACTGCTATTTGTTCTATCACAAAACCATTATATTTAATTAATCTAAACAGCTTAATTGTTTTAAACAACTAAATTAACAATTAAAGCAATTTCCCGCGAACTGAAAATTCTGGCCGTGAACTATCACACTTTATTCACAAACCCACGAATGAAAAATTCGATCGAACCTTATTTTCCACAAAGTATGGACATACCCTAACAAAAATTCAAATAGACTCTTAACCTTTTTTATACCTCATCGCTACGAAACTCTTCAATGTCATATTTATGACATTTAACATCTGTTTTGTGGTACATGAAACGTTGAAAATTTTCCGGCATCCAAATCAAATCGTCGATTCCTTTTTTTTATTAGTTCTAATTAACTCACATTTTAATAATTATAGTAAACGAATTCTGTACACAAATATGACTGAGGTTGTTGATATGGCTGCCCGCTTGCAGTTGGGACCCCGCGAAGGGGTTACATACCCACTAACAGTACCATACTGCGGCAACTGTTCCATGCCGATTGAGGTGAGGCATACCGCATACCGCATACGAAACTTTTGCCTTTGTATCGATTTGTGAGTAAAATAGGTATATATTTTATTGTAGTACTGCGAATACTATCCGGAATATGAAAAATGCAAACAATGGTTGGAGAAAAATCTTCCCACAGAATTCGAACGTGTGAAACTGGAAGACGCAGCCAGTGGTGATGCCGGAGATGATGACAAGAAACGGCAAAAACGTGGTGGCAAAGGACTCATGAAGATCAAAAAGAAGGAGGATGTCACAAAGAAGATTTGTGTTTCAAGGGCACCCCGCGGCAAAAAGAAGTCTGTCACTGTGGTCACAGGACTCAGTACTTTTGGTAAGAAGCGGATGTAGGGAATCTTTGAACAGCGTATTTAAATGCTTTCCATTCCATAGAGATTGACCTGAAGGTAGCTGCGAAGTTCTTTGGAACAAAATTTGCCTGCGGTTCATCTGTTACAGGAGAAGACGAGATTGTTATTCAAGGTGACGTCAAGGACGACTTGTTTGATATTATCCCCGAGAAATGGCCTGAAATCGACGAGGACTTTATTGAAGATTTAGGCGACCAAAAACGATAGATTCGTGCTTAATTTGTGCATATATTTCAGTAAAAAAAAGGTTTTTTGTATGTGTAAAGGGCTGTTTTATTTATTATTATTGGACCTCTGACGTTTGCAGGTTCTTTTTAACTATTTCGAGTACCGCGCTTACTTGTTCCTCACTAAGCCGCTCCTCGCTGTCTTCTACGAGCTGCAAAGGTAGGTAAGCATTGAATTTGAAAGAGTATAAAGAAATTTTACCTACCAGTTGGATATGCAGTGCTGTCATGGGAGGATTATTGATCATCATGAGACATTCGTTGTTTGTGAGTTTGTATGGCTTTACGTCTTTTAGGAATTCGGCCACAGCCTCACGTGTTTGACTCTTACACGGTGAGTCTTCCAGGTATTGGAGTGTCTACAACCAAGTTACATATTCAGAAACTATTTCCTGCATCCATGCGATTCTCACCTCGTATGTGATTGTTGCAAGATTCCGGAGCCCATATTTTTTCTTCATGTCCTTTATGCCTTTGAGAGACTCCATGACTTCCAAGTTGGATAACACGGAGTAACAGGGGTTTACACTGCAAGAAAACAATTTATTTCGTAAGCATTTTTAAAAACATTTTGTTATATCAGTTACATTTCCATCCTTTTTGATGGATTTTATCGAGGAAACTTTTATAAAAGAAAATTTGTTTATGTTTTCTACAGACACAGAGTGGGCATGAGTGATGCCTGTCTATTTCACTTTTTTGACATCTGTAACTTAAGTGTGAAACACAAGTTTTTGATGTAATTATTGTACTGTACACTAGGCGTGTTTTTTTGAACTTCGATCTCAGCAAAGCAAAGTAAAGTAGGATTTTCAGAACGCAATTACAACAACTACTGCGAGTTTTCCAAGTGTCAAGTAGAGCGTAGTTGTTGTAATTGCGTGCTAAAAATCCTACTTTACTTTGCTTTGCTGAGATCGAAGCTCAAAAAAACACACCTACTGTAGATAGGTACCAGAGATGAATGATTAAATGAGATGGATATCTTTCGTACGTCTATTAAGATTCATGAACTCACATCATCATTATTACAAAAGAAATGAGTTGGTTGCATGACTTCATGAATTTTTTGGGAAAACAGCTTGTATTCCATTATCTTTGCAAGATACCATTTGCCGTTCTTATTGGTTTTCAATAATGAATTCACTTTTCCCTTATGCGGCTCTCCCATTGAAGCAACAAGCAACTGGCAATAGGAAACATGCGATATTATCGCTAGCAGTTATTTTACATTGAATCAAATTAGACGTCTCACATTAAAGCAACTCAATATCGGTTGAACGAAAGATGTTGCTGATTGCGCCAATATTATTGCTGGCGATACACAGCGCATGTTGAAAAGCGATATTTATATCGCGTCGTTGTATCAATATTTGCGAGTAGTGAGTGACAGGTCGCTAGAAACACTGTTGTTTCAGTGTGAGAATTAGTTGAAATAGAAGTTGCGTATTGCTTATTGCTAGTTGCTTGTTGCTTATTGCTTATTGATATCTATCATCTCACACAGTTATATTTATGCTACGATTATAATTTTTTTTTTCTGTTGTATTTATTAATAGAACATTGTGATTGTTTAGTTGATGTGAATAACATTTAGTTTAATATGAATTCTTACTAACAGACGAATAAAAAGCAGTTTACATAACCCTTATCTATATAAACAGCTATATTACGTTCTCTAAATGTTTTAATTTTATTTTTTCGATGGGTATTCGCATAAATATTATCAATTCTTTAAAATAGACAGAGATAAGTCTACCATAAATACTGTTCCTTAAAATGACACATGTAGTACACTAATAAGAGGCAAACTTTTAGAAGTCTGGCAGCACTTTTTCAAACCGTTGATAGTTTGACATTTGACATCCAAATTTGCCGGCTCATAATCATAAATTGAAATCAAAAGAGTAGATAAGATATGTTAAGAACTAATAATTCTAGAACTTAAATTTATTTTGTATTTATAATAATTTTTGCTATGTACCAAATTGCTAAGTTCAATCAAAAGGTAACAGATTTGAAGCAAGCTTCCCCAGTCGCTAATTTTATCTCTTAATTCTAGAAAATGGTAAAACGACGAAGGAAACTTCGACCTCTAGTACGTAAAGAAACCGTTGATACAAAATCCAACCATTCGTTGGTACTGACAATTTGTATAACTCTTGTCCTGTCTGGACTTATATGTGCGATTTACTACAGGAACAGCAACGTAAGCACAACTATGGTGTGGGGCGACTTTCTAGCCACTTATCGAAATCAATACAATCAGATTGTACACGGTGAGAAGGACTATTGTCTGCCCGTGATTGATACTGGGAAACTATTTTCCGAAATTCGGAACCAAGTGCTAAATCAACCGGCTGCACTGGCCAGCATCGAGCTTCAGCTTCGAAACGATAGCAAATTCACTGCTATAGCTGTTGTCGGTACAACTGGAGTCGGGAAAAGTCTCTTTGCACAGACGATGAAGGAACACTTTCCATGGCCAGAGAACACTCAAATATTCTCATGGTCTGATTTTCGCAGTACAAATCAAAAGCAACAAGACTTATTGTTGTTTTTGAACTACCTCTCTGAATGTGGACGAAATTTGATTGTAATCGACAACTTGAGGTCAGATGATTTGGAATTTGTCCAAGAATACAATAAATATTCGCTGAAGCGCGTGGGAGAATCCAATTTGAACGTGGTACTTATGTATGTATTCAATGTGCCTGCGTATACAGACGAGCAACTGCAGCGGTATGAAGATGAAATAGCAGATTTCGATCAACTTAAGGACGTTCAAGTTGTTAAGTTTCGAAAATTCAATTCAAATGATCTCGCTGATTGTATTCGGCATGAGGCTGATAACCTAAATTTGACATTGGACCTTGTTGGGTTCGAAGAAGTCTTTAAGTCAATGGATGCGGAACGTTCTGGCTGCAAGAATGTTCACTCAAAGGTGCTGATGTATGGCCGAGTCAGAGAAGATTAAAGATTTTGATTATGTTTGTGATAATGATAAATAAAGACTGCTCCGCATTGAGTGGAGGAAATTACATTCGGTGATTGAATTCTTTCACATTTTGTTTAAGCGGCCACCTACCAATGGTGAGACAATTCAAATTCGATGGGCTATGTTTACGGACAACGTGCAACTTTGCTATCCAAGCGGAGATCCACATGCAGCAAGTAGCTATGCTCTGCATACGTATGGAAATTGATCAAATTTTTCCTATAGTTTGTTTGGCTGATTGAGCAGTAGCATAAGGTAAGGTCGTAAGTGGGAGTATTACCTGACGGTTTATTGTTGAAGTGTCTTCTCAAATTTATAACAAGTCGAAGAGAAAACGAATTCATATTGTTTTACAAAAACGTTTCAATTGTCTGCTGCTTATCACAAAAGTATTTCAAATATCGCCCAACCATCCATTCTGCCACTGACCTAGTAAAGTTGGTCCATTTGGGTTCACTTGCATCGTAGAAATATCAAGATATCTAGCGAATGTGCAGTTGCACCACCCTTTTGCACAACTTCTCTTAAATAAATCCAAGTGTACTACACTGCTTCATGGTCTAGAGGCCATGCCACGAGTCCAGGGACAATATTGTTCTTCAAGTTCATGAGCAATTTGAAAAGTTTATCTAGACTCTTAAGAGGCAAAAAGCTAGCTACGCTCCTTGCTCGTCAGTCTCACTGGACCTAATAACTGCATTGCAATTTTGTCTTTGAAAAGAACATTTCCGGACAACTGGAGCATGTACAATAGGGGAGAAAAGTTGGATAACATGTTTGACCACTGCTACATCATTGCAAGTAGTTCAAGCGGAAATCAAGGATGAAACAACATTTTCCTAACAATGTTTTTCTATGATGGCAATGAGGACCATATTGTTTTGATCTGTGTTAATAAATATGCATCGTTTTAAAACAACATGCGAAAGAGGGCAGAGAAAGCGAATTTTAAAATAGTATTTATTGTCGGGAGAAGTTCCTACTGATGATGACAGTCAGTGTGGAAAGAAAACTATGCAGCAGAGACAAGCCACTTGAATGCAGTTGCTGACATTTTTTGATAGGTACTCTACGTCAATTATGATGAAAACCGTTTTTTTATTATCAGCCACGATCTATATAGATCATAGATTTACAAATACTTAGCGCTGGAGGATAGTGTGAGTGTTTGACCATTTAGACGGGGGAGGGTAAAATCGGGTATTTTGGTTTTGGTAGAAGCATCAGCTTATGTGGTTTTCCATTGGGACAAAAAATCAATCTTTTTTTTGATCTAAATCACTTTTCGCGTTCCATTGGGACGAAAAATCAATCTTTTTTTCGATTCGGAGCACTTTTTGCAGATCTCGATATTTTTTCAGATCTACACATACCACTATAATTTGCACAGCTGTTTTACGTCATTCTGCGAAGTTTGCTTTCGAGGCAAATGCGCAAAGTTTCGTGAAAACCAAAATAACAAAATATATAAATAGCTATGGATATTATTTCGGAGGAATGATTATCTTCATTGTCTTCCTCGTCATCTGAAGACTACAAATCACCAATAATACTCCATTTGTATCTACAACAAGGAAAACATTTTTGAGGGCGATATCCATTTGCGATTTTGCCAGAAACGAATGCAATTTGAACAGCTGATATTGTTGTCAATTAACGCACTAATCCATTTACAAAAGCAGATCAATCTCGTTGCGCGTTCCATGAGCACAGTAAAATCTGAGATCTGAAAAAGATTTCTGGTGGTCCCAATGGAAAACCACATTAGTTTTGCTCTGGTTAATGCCAAGGCCATAGCTTGCAGCCCATGTGTTTGCCTTTTCTAGAGCAGCGCCCATAATTTCGCTTATCACGGAGGGAAACTTCCCGTCGTCATCCGCATACGCGACATCCAAGACCCGTTCCCTGTCAAATTTTACAAGAATTTTGTTTATAACCTAGCCAGAGTAGGGGAGAAGAATAACACCACCTTGTGGCGTTCCTCTACGGGCAAATTTGGTTATGTGACTTTTGCCTAGCTTGGCCTGAATAGTTCTATAGACTATCCATTAACCAATAAATTCCTCTATGCCCAGCTCTATCAGAGTTTGAAGAATTGCTACAGTTTGTACGTTGTTAAAAGCTCCCTGTATGTCTAGGAAGGAGGCTAGGGTGTATTCCTTATAGTGTAAGGATTCTTCTGTGTATTTTTCCCAACATTTGAACAACTCCTTTTTTTTCTCCAAGGCGTCTAAGTACCTTTATGTCGCTTTGGTCAACGTCTTCATCTGCATACCGTGAAAATAAAATGTTGACAAAATGTCTGTTCACGTTTTACAGCAGTCAATGTAAATAAAGTGCACGACTGGGTCGAATAAAACTTTCTCGTTCATCAAAAAATTTCTTGGTTGTTTTCTTATTTTATGAGATTAAGATCTGAAGTTCTGAGAAGCAATGCTAGGTAAAAGAAACGGTTCATAAAATATAGGAGAATGAATAGTGTTGAATAAAATTCACTCTTGGGTTATTCATCAGACCTACATAAAACAATATGAGTGTTTTTAAAAGTTGAAGCTCTGAGTAGCAGACAATTATTTTCGTTAGTTCCGGTTAGAGATATTTATAAGTGGTTATAAGCGATTACTGTACTATTTTACAAGCTCTTACACTTTACAAGATCTACATACCGTAGGAGTAGGAGGAGTTTCTGATTTTTGATCTGTTAGGGAATGAGTTTCTTTTTGACTTCAATAGATAAAAATGACGGTGGTTTAAGTTGTCAATGATAGGAAGTAATATTTGCTGAAAGCAAGTTCTGCTTTGCTGTTATTGCATTTTTAATGGCTGTTGCAACTTGAATTTTAAAGTGCGGTATTAAAAATATATATGAAATGAACAGAAATCGGCTTTTGGGTAGTCAATTTTGAGAAATAATTAAAAAAAAAAAAACGATTTATTCTAATTTTTTGAGAAAACCTAAGCATGGAATCTTATTTAGAATACTGATTTTATCTTTAATATATGTAGGTATTTTGATCAAAATCGGTACAGCTGTTTTTGTATAATTTGGCAGACAGAACAGTACAAAATACTGCAATGTTTAGTTTGAAAAATACTATTTGTTAAGTATATAGCTGAAAACCGATTATAAGTAATTGTTCGGGATGTAAGCATTACTTCTCTAACGATTTTAACGAGGAGGAGGAGGAAACTATATCCATCTTCTCTGTACTTGTATGGCTCTCTCACAAAGACGAAAACTCCACTTGGGAGCGTTCTACTTTAGTGAGATGAACGATCTAAAAAACATAGACATTCGAAATCTACTACACTTGATCAGAAGCTCCAATTGGTTCAACGAGTAGGAGGAATGAATACAGATTCACGTGGTATCACAAGGGACCTTATAATGGTCTAAGTGTGTCGTCTAACCAAACCAGTTAGCCATTTTAACCTAACCTAACCTAACCTAAACATTACTTGTTTTTTTTTTTAAGTTTTATCGAAGTTGAAATTGGGGTTTGGGGTTTTCGATATATGAATAGTTTTTAAAATTAACATTGTCGGTGATACGAATTGAAAATTAAGGACGCAATCATTTTGAAAAAATCAATTTTACTTTAAGTTTGCATTTTGGTCAAAGTTGCTATTGCCGTTTTCAGGAAAGCTAAAGAAAAAAAAAAAAAATCCATTTTACGATAATACAGAGAAAAACTGAGTTTAGAAGTTAGAAATGTGCATATTACCCTATAGAAATGAATTTTTGTTACAATCGTATGGACTGTTTTCGAGATACATATACCTATCCAAATTTCAAATTTTTAGCCAAAAACTGAGTATGCAGTCTTGGTAAACTCACCTACTTAAGTTTAAATATCAATTTTGGTTGAAATCGGTAGAGCCGTTGTCGAACAAATCAAACTGGTATGAACATTTTATGTGGCAAGTACCTACCATTAATTAATATTGAGGTTACTGTGCAAAAAAAAAAGTTATCCCGAATTGTAGACCCACAAATTCCAAATCCGAAGTTTGAACCAAATTAGGCCAGCCGTTTAGGCTGTAGAACTCGGGAGCATACGGACAGGCGGGCAGGTCCATGCGGATTTGGTGAGTTGAATGGAAAAGCAACCTTCATATGCGTGGCGTGACTTGTGGTTGGCCAATTAAATTATTTCCCTTTGTAGCTATGCAAAGGCAAACACGCTGTTCGTTCTAATTAGGTATTTCTCAAAACCCCAACCAAATGTGGTCAGTGACTTGTCCTTTCAAATCTTCTCAATTAATAACATCCCCATTCAAGTGGAAATAACTCCAACGGGGGATGAATTAAAAGCACAGCGCAAACGTCCTGCTGAGTGTATGTGCTTGTGGCCGGTCTACCTCAGTCCCCATGAGTATGCGCCCAATATACGTTACAACAGAAATTCAGCCATAAAATGCAACGCACTTGAGAGACGTACCCACAGTCCACACGCGAGTCATGTACACGTCCTGCGGTCCTGCCTTACAATTAATGTTTTTGTCCAACATAGAAACAAGAGGTGTCGTACTCGTGCATTCGCTCCGTCCACAGAGCAAAAGTTCAGACTGCGAATATATCCTGGGTTAGCACAGCTCAAATGAGACTATTATTACCAGTCTGTTGAGCAAATATGGGTTCCTTTAGTTTTGCATAGGAGAGCTTCAGCTCTAAGGCTCAGTCGTCCTGGTCAACTATGAAACGAAAGCGAAAAATCCGAATGTCGCATCGTATCACTTCACACTGAGAATCAAATTAAGTTTCATTCATCAGTGACAACGAAAGAGGAAAATTAAATGTCCTGCAGCGAAATGCTAACCAGCCAAGTTGAATTGATGCCGGAGCTCCTCTTCTGGTTTGAATAGGGTAAGAAAATTGCATATTTGTGCAAGCGCTAAATTGCATTGCTAATTTATGGCGCCAGCTCGAACAAACTACCTTTCATCATCAGCAGCTCATCATCCTGATATAACCGTATCCATGTCAACGGGAAGGAGTTGCCTTCTGCTTATAACATGCAGTGCAACTTGCTTTTAAAATGTGCTTGGGAATAGTGCGAGAAGAGGGGCGAACAATGCTTCAGAAATCTGAGACTGGGTGGGAAAGTTACCACAACTTTTTCGTATTGTAGTGGGGCGGGAATAACAACTTCCGGGATTACGAGTATATGGCTTTTCAATAGCCGTGCACAAGGTATAGGTGTGTATGCATGCAACTTAGTAGATTGGTTTGCTTTCCTTATATGTACATAGTTGTATAGTGAACTTTTTAAATGTTCAGTAATTAAAGAGATGCGTGCTGCATACCAATCAGAGCATCGGTTTCTTTCAGTTAGTGTTCACTTTATAACCAGGGCCGTAGGCAGACAAGACTGCAGACAAACTTCAGGTTGCTATAAGTAGTATGTATTTATGTTTAAAGAAAGTAGTAGTCGAACGACATTACCTTAACTCCCTCAACTCTAGGTTAATTTGTATAAAGAAGCATGCGATTATTAAATCACACACCTAAACCCAAAAGCGATAGTGACAATAAATCGGTCGTTCCTCGAAAAATTTGATTCCACTTCGAAATATTTTAGACAGTGTGCGTAGTATCTACCTACAAAAAAAAAAAAAAAAAATAGTACCGCCTACCTATCGGGCATTTATTTCGCGAGCTAAATCGTGTTACCCTATATAACTACGGTGACCATACGTCCCGTATTTCCCGGGACAGTCCCGTATTTCAATAGCCTGTCCCGTTTTTTTTTAAAAGATTTTTTTAAGAAATACGGGACATACATCCCAACATACATACAATATTTTGTTATTTTTTGGAAATTTGTGTGCTGTTATACATTTTCACTTTTTCTGTCCCGGGTTTGGCTCTTAAAAATATGGTCACCGTATATATAACCCATATTTTTAATAACATTTTAACAACAGGTGTATATCCGGTGGAGTGGAAAGTAGCAAAGATATTATACCTGTTGCAAAAAACTCACTGGGAGACGAATTTAGACCCATTGCAATCCTACCTTTCCTATCCAAAGTCTTCGAAAGAATCCTGCAAAATCTGAACAATTTCGACCAGACCACTCCGTTTTATGTAGAAAACTTCTTCGACACTTCAACTTCTCCTCTTGTGCGGTGAAGCTTCTTTCCTCCTACATAACAGGCCGTTCTTCCAACGTTACGCGGGGTTCCACAAGGCTCAATCCTGGGCACCTTTCTGTTCTTTCTCTATGTTAACGAACTACTTACTAAGTAAGCAAAAGAAGGCTGAATGTGGCATTTAATAGTATAATACGCTATATTTTCGGGCTACGTAGATACGACCATGCATCAAAAATTTTCTAAACGTTTGCTCAAAATGACCTTTGAAAATTTCCATAATTATAGAGCCCTAACTTTACTCTCAAACATCAACCTCAATATCTTTTTGAAATGTTTCATACTGCATCCTCGCAAAGCTCGCGGATTCTTATTCACCCGCGCCATTTCTCCCTCCGGAACGCCAATTTTGTGTGTACTCAATCCGCCTTTAGAATTCTCTACCGCGCTTAATAAGAGAAGTGGATGACTATGAGAGTTTGAAGAAAAAACGCTTTTTTATTCTCAATAATCTTAATATTAAGTATGCTTTTGCATTTTTTTATTTTTTCCAATCTTTCACCCTTTCCTTTTTTCTTTTTTTTTCCCTTGGATTTTTTTTTTTTTTTTGTAAAAAACATGTTAAACCCTAGCTCTCATAATGTTTAATTGTAGCTTATTACTAATTACTAAATTATAAGATAACATGTCTTAATGTGTATATGGATTTCTAAAATAAATAAATAAATAAATAAATGAGTGGAGACTTTCTATCGGCACATCTATATGAAGAATTAAGCTTGCGAACAGGGCACTCATTCCGTAACTCTGAGAACGATAATCGTTTGCGCGATAGTAGTCAACGATCTCGTCATCAATTTGCTTTCCGTAACTCTATCACTATCGTCTCGTCTATCGTTTTTTTTGTATACAACGAGAGAGAGCATTGAAAGCACTGAGTTTCCTTCAGAGACTTTCAAACTATAGTGAAAATTCCAATCAGATGTCGTTTAAAATGTCAGAAATTACTTTTTTTCAATCAATTTGTGTTTGATGCCGGAAAATTTGAAAACTGCAAAGTGTATTAAATTATACCTTAGTTTATTAAAATTAACAAATAATACCGAAGAAATGTATTTCAGCAATGCATATGACAATTTTAATTGCTTTCATGAATGACCATCCGGTCTTGGCCAAGGGTAATAAGCCAAACAGCTACCAAGAAAAATATAACATCAATAAAATAATTGAAGTTGAAGCGAGTTTTTTATTTCATCCCTCATTTTTGAAGCCAACAACTGTCTCATCCGGTTATTCCCACTTAGGGCTTGCGAGTCGTTTGAAATTGCACTTGCCAAATCTTCGTATTGTTCGATTCCTGTTATGGAGGGCAGAACAAACATTTGCAAAAATCGCAATTTTTCTGGGTTCGTAGCTATACTTTTTCTTTTTTCAAGTAGAACTCAACATCGACCTGAGAATTATGACAACATGTAATTTAATGCCATATGAAGTTAATGATTTATGTTTTGTACCTTTGGAAACAGTAAACACCAATACACATTTCTACAATATTTCTTGCTTTTACATGAGCTTCATACAAAATAAGTTTAAAATATAAGTATTTATATATTTGGTAGTATGTATTTGAAAAATATCTAAAGTCAATTATTCTTCTTGAAATTCGATAAAAAAATCTTAAGCTGATTGCAAAACACACAAATCAATGCAAAACGACACCTCATTAGGTATCGCTCAAATTGTATCGTCTGGACGATAGCGTTTCGACGATTATTGACTTACGTGAAGCAAATGTTCAACCGTCAAAACGATATCGTCTGGACGATAAACGATTATTAAAGTTACGTGAATTAAAGCTATCGTCGAAACGCTATCGTCTGGCGATAATCGACATACGGAATGAGTGCCCAGGATACGGCTTTGCTAGAAAGCCTCGCTTAATTTGATCTTTTTAGATATTTTTCTATGAGAGATAAAATCAAGCGCGAACAGGATACTAGGCTTTAATCACAATATATTTATCAAATTCAAAGCTGCGTATAATCTTACAATTGCAAAATTTGTATCGAATATAAGGCTATTTTGACCTTCTAAAATTTAAAGTCGAAACTAAAAGTGTTTATTGGTACGGCCCATAGAGTGCTATATATCCACAATTATAGCTACACATATTCAGATACCTGGAAAAGTACAAGATGGCGCCGGCATCAAAATTAATTATATAGATATTCTACATCATATCAATAATTTATGATACAGTACCTAGTAAAAATATCAGCAATTTAAAAATAAAATTAAGTTGAGAGTACCTACGCACAAAAAATAAAGATAAGAAAGATCCGTAGGTACTGTGTTCTTAAACGACAACGTGTTCCTTTCCTCTTCAACACCTAATTTCGTAAACATACATTTTCTGACACATGCGCTCTGAGCAGCATTTCTACTCAGCGGATAAAATAAAGTTGATTCTCCGCTCCTGCCCCTATGAATACCGGCAAAAGATTCTCCAATTTCGAATTATCCAAGAGGTGTTCCATTGTACGAACAGATAGGTACAACTCGCATTTGTTGTTGCTCTATGAAAACCAACTATATTGAACTGATAGTGCGTTTTCATATTTGGCCTTAAGGACTATAGAATATCCCACTTCAGGACTTAAACTATGATGTGATTTTTTAGTATGCCATTGCAAAACAATAAATGATTTTTTCACTTGTAACGAACACGCATCTATTCAAAAATTGTCGTTGTGATTTATTTCTGTCACCAATAAACTTTTTTCGGCAACAGAAAAATCAATTGGAATTTGGATTTTGGAATGCTCCTCACACCTGAGCAACAATTTGTTCAAACAAGACACAAATGTAAGCCCAAAAACTGCTGTCAGGCGTCAGGAAAGAAATATAAAATTAATGTGTGTGGACTAAAAGAGGCATATCACCTACCTATACATATGCTGCATACCACCACTTTATTCCTTGAGCCTTTGGAGTTGCTAAAAAAATAACAGTCCAACTTAGTAAGTAGGGGAGAGGGGGGCAGTTTAGGACGGGGCCAGTTTAGGACAACTCAAGAAAAAGTACTACAAAAAAACTTTTTAATACTTTAATAAAATTTTACAGTGGCAAATCCTCTTCAAACAAACATCTGATGGATATTGAAACGATACCAACTTTAAAAAATAAAAGAAAAATAAAAGTGTTTTTCCAGACGACGCTTGTATTTTTTTTTTATTCCTAGACGTAAGCATATTATTCTAACCATAAACAAATCATACTGAGACCCCCAACTCACAATCCTCTTGCCGCTGGGCCCCTCAATTTGTGCTAGGAATCCGCCATTTTGTTTTCCTATCCGTGTACGCTAATTCCTATCCGTTTTGCTTTGCCCACAGTGAAATGTAAAAAGATTAGGTGCGAATGTGTTGGTTGAGAGGATTTTTGACATTTGTCAATACGAATTTCTATGCAACAATACTAGCGCACCTAAACTTTTTGGGAGCGTAAAATTTAGCTTGTAGGCAAATAACTGTTAATCGGTCGAAGTTGGGGGTCTCAGTATTGTCTCTGATTCTAACATTATGCTCAATTTACAAATTAAAAGTGTTAAAAGTGTTCAAGTATAATGTTTGTATGTGTAGCGATGTTATTCAACCAAAATATTAACAATTTACATTGTTTCTAAAAAAAATATGAAGTTTGTAGTTTTTTATCCCTCTCGGGGCACTTTTGGACAATGCGCGAGGGGAACTTTTGGGCAGAAAAAGAAGGAAACCGCTCCTAATGAGCATTTTTTTAGACATGTCCAAAACTGCCCCATGGTTGTCCTAAGGTGACCCCCCCCGCCAGAGGGGCAGAATGGGACACTTTAAAGAGATTATTAAAATAAATAAAAAATATATAAATCATAACTATACATATAAGTTTGGATATATGATTCAAAGATAAAACAACATGTAATAATAATTTTCAAGATCCGAAGGGATACTCCGCTTTTTAATGGATCTAGAGCGATTTTTGTAAAAAGTGTCCCAAGGTGACCACCTCTCCCCTAGGTACATAACTTTTTCATACGTGCATATTGCATTAATTTGAAGCTTGGGAAGTTGATAGAGAATAAAACTGATGATGTTTAGTAATTTTAAATTTTTCTTAAGGCCCATAACTTTCTTGCGACCAGTATAGGTACGTTTAATACTTCGATGATCCACCATCCACGTACTTAGACTTCTTTAGTGTTTCTGTTACAATTCATGTAAATTAAACGCTTGGTTACCATAGGTTCATGAGCGTACGCAGTTTAAATCGACAGCTAAAACATAAACTAAGTAGGTATTAAATTTTTATTATTTTATTTTATTTTATTATTTTGAATATTAAATACTTAGTTTCTGGGTCTTAAATGTTCTCATCACAAATGACAGAAAAAGACAAAATTAGCTTAATAACGAGTAACGTGCACTTCCTCTCTTGGCTCGGAACAGTTTAAAAATTGTAACCAGCAAGTACTGCTAAATATGTCAAATGCACAAAGTTGACACGAAACAAATTCAAAATCCCTCTTCACAATCAGTTTAACAAATAAAAAAATATGTGAAAATAAAAAAAAAATCTTCCAGTGGCTCAAAATAGCTTTTGACTATACATATATTTGGGGTCTCTAAAAAGATTTCCGCTCTATTTTTGGATTTTGACAGATTTTTAGAGCTTGGCTCGGATTTTGAAAGCCAAAGTAGGTACATATAAGCGAATAGACTGTTTAAGTGGTAATTTATTTATTTGGTATTTGTAGGTATCAGTTTCATGTGTTCAATTTAATCGAATGCAATCGCAGCAGATCAAATATCGTATAGGGTCACAAGTTGGATTAAGGTATTGTCAAAAATGCACATTGGCTTAATCTGGATGCGATGAGCTTTTCGCTTTTCACTTATAATTTCTACGTCCTCATACAGAAAGGTATACATAAATTCCATATTGATGACATATTTGACTTTTAAGTCCCCTAAAACCTAAAGAACTGTTTATATTTCATATGACAGCGAATTGCCAACTGCGAACTGGCGAATATTTGTAGATTCTGACATTTCATTCTTCTCGCGAAGGTTCTTGAAGGTTCAGTTCGAACGAATTTTTCACCCGTGGGTTTTTGGATCGCGAGTGTTTTATGTGGATTGTGGATAAAGTGTGACAGTTCGCTGTATCTCCTGTTAATAATACTCACTCTTCAACTAATAACAATTATGCTAACAATTTTTAGTGCTTTTATTTTCCCGCGATCTCTATGTAGCCGCCATTGCTTCACCAAATGTTATCTATTTTCCGTCCTGCCAAGTTATAATGGAGTTATTATAAAGATTTAAATGCTACCAATATATTAAAAAAAAATGCTGTAATTATAAATTTAGCTAGGTATTTATTTTATTATTATTATTTATTATTATATATATATTTTTTTTAATTTAGATGTTATGTAGATTAATTAAATATATGTAGATAATGTTTTTGTTTGAAAAAATAGAAAAAATTGATTTGTTCGCAATTCGCAAATAGGCGAATTGCGAACAAATCAATTTAATTATATGTATGATTAGAAAACATATAATTAAATTGATTTGTTCGCAATTCGCCTATTTGCAGTTCACTCTCATGTGAATAGTCCTTAGCTGTGATGAATGTAAAAATTGAAGAACTGCTATTTTTCACCAGCTGGCATCTACCTTTCTATGGTTAAAATAAATGAAGAGAACTAAACTAAGAACCTTTATATTTGATAACATTTATTTAGACTTTCATAGTCACAACTCACAATCAAAGAAACACAGTTGCTTGGTAATTAAAATTCGTCGCCCATTTCTTTGTGACGACTGATGACATTTTCTACAGAATATTATTTTCTGGAAAACGAACACAGAAGTACCTATGCTATATATAACGAAACGTCATCAAAAACACTGGCGACTTTACAGATCCAATAAAGTCGGCGGCCGCCATTAAATAGCGTTGATAACCCACCGTTTATCAATTAAGCAGGCGTTAACTCACGTTTAAGTCCTTTGTATTGTCCGTCATTAACAGTCCAATTATGCTGGATAGATTATATGTTTTTAACGATTCATTAGTCTGGTCTAAACGTACTTTTTAACTTAACAAAGACAGGAATCAATTATTACTGATACTTATATGATTTAACTGCTTCGAAGATTGTTACGACTTTATGCGTGCAGCTGAACATTTTTGTCAATTTTTGCCAATAAAACTACAATTTTATTAAGCTGTACACGTGTCCCAATCAAATTTATTTCAAATAAACAGCCCGTTTAATTAAACCTTAATGAGTTGTTCGCCGGGTTCATATATGGTTACAGTAAAATCATAATGGGTTCTGTAACTATTAGGTGTAATTAGACAGATATTAATAATTAATAACAGGAAATGGGCTCCTTGCTTTATACTTCCCTCTTTTATGACCGATTTTGTTCGTCTTGGCATAGTGATAAATTCTTTTATGGAGCTATTATATGCTTTCTTAGGAATGTGGACGTCATATGCGGCAACACTTCTAACTCTAGGTGGACGAAATCGTTTTTTTTTTTTTTAATATGGTTTGTTCTATTTTTGTGCACAGACTTTATGTGTCTTACAAAATTGGCTGTTGATTTTGCAATTTCAGTCAACTAGAGCGATTTACGCGAAAAAACAATCATGAGATGGCTTGTAGTATGGAAAGCACAACATACGAGGGGATTCGATTAAGGCTTGATTCGAGAAGAGTGGCAGAACTGTGCCAAAAGTTTGTCCACGGATTTATCAACATGCACACTTTCCGTGGACCCGCACCAATTTCCATAGAATTTCTTACAGCTGATGTATGTTTCTGATATTCAAATTTCATCTGAAGCTTTAGTCACATGTATGACAAATCCACAGCAAAATAAAATACCTAGGGAATGGGGAATTTTTGCATTTAACAAATATCAAGGTAGGCAGGGTACAAACTAATCAAGGTAACTGGTAAATAATGTAGGCCCTGGTACTGGTAGTAAACACTTGTTTACCTTTCATGAGAATGTAATTTCTCTTACATTATAATATCTAATTGCTTTAGCCCATGATCTACTTAATAGAGACCTTCACTCCTGGGATAAACAAGAAAGCATGACTTATTACATTTTACAAATGTTTTCACCCTTCAACAGCCGTCAAAATGATTGCCTGAGAAAGTTTCGTCACAAAACTTTTACACAGGGGTAGTTAGTTGAGGAAATCAAATTCTTATGTCAGTACCAGCTAGGGCGACTTATCAAAAATGCATAAACTAAACTTTGCTCAACTATTTTAAATTCGTTGACACGAAGAAAATAAGTTCCCTATATAGACTCTAGCTATGCCCCGGCCAGTGCGCCTACCCTCTTGCCTTGTTTTATTCCCAGACGCGCTCCTTGAAAGTGTCACGAGAAGACGACATAGACATAAACATAAACACGTTTACGATACACTCAAACTTGTTCACAGTGTGCAAATATTTTTGTTAATGTCAAAAGATTATTGTTAAGCTGAAGACAAAGACTTGAGTGCACTTTACGGTGCCACGCAGCTCATCCCTGATATTCTTTTGATTGAGCAGCGTATGAAAACGTTCACAGTATGCGGTTTCTTTTATCCTTCCATCGGGAACACTTGCTTACCGAAACACCGTTCAATGTGTGTTCGCTGGTGTATAGTTTCTAGGGACTATATGCACATAAACTCCTCATCATCACCACCAAAAACCGCATGTGGAGAGTCGTTGTGTAGAGGGGGCAGATGTAGTTTACCGTGTGAGGGAAGTCTTTCTCGTGGCTTATTTATTTGCATTCATACGATAGAGTTCAGTATAAACAAACACACAAGTAAATATTCTTTCAGAGGCTCGAATTTCGTTGAAGGGGTGAGGGGAGGGCCCAAGAACGGTATTCTTTGCCTTCTGCTTTTGGCATGCGAAAGGAGCTGTTTCTTTTGCTTCTTCAAAATGTTCTAGCACGAAATGAAGTTTATGGAAAGATTGCAACTGAAGAGAATTTAATCCCAAGGGTACACTATTTTATTTAATCTTTTCAAAGCAAACGCAAAATCGGGGATAATCGAAAGAGGCTATAAGCGGGGGAATATGGAGGATTGAGAAGTTTGCTTGTGTGCTCCATATTAATGAGATGAGTTTTCGCGAAGTAGGTCCAGAAATATTGTGACCAACTTTGTAATAACGGGTGATTTTTTAGCTGGTTTGGTTTTGGCAACACTGGTTTTGACAGCTGACGTGTGTTTAGTACCTTGTGTCACTGTCAAACAGCTTCAGTTTGGTTTGCAATTTAACCATGGATCGTCTTACAAATGAACAACGCTTGCAAATTATTGAATTTTACTATCAAAATTCGTGCTCGGTTCGAAATGTTCATCGCGCGCTGCTTCCATTTTATGATCGGCATTCTCGACCTTCTGAGCAGTCTATTCGGAAGATTGTGACCAAATTTCGCACCAAATTTACTTTGTTGGACATTAAACCACCAACACGTTTACGTACTTTAGAAAATATTGCGGCCGTATCAGCTAGTGTGACAGAAGACCGCGAAATGTCGATTCGGCGCCGTTCCCAGCAGTTAGGCCTTTGTTACAGCACTACGTGGAAAATTTTGCGGAAGGATTTGTGCGTAAAGCCTTTTAAGATACAGCTTGTGCAAGAACTAAAGCCAGCCGACCTACCACAACGCCGAATTTTTGGTGAATGGGCTC
Organism: Cheilosia urbana; assembly: GCA_946477585.1. Lineage (NCBI taxonomy): Eukaryota > Metazoa > Arthropoda > Insecta > Diptera > Syrphidae > Cheilosia > Cheilosia urbana. The sequence continues at coordinate 5,758,917 of OX297854.1, read as the reverse complement.
TTGGAAAGCTGGCCGAGGATCCGCTTTTTTATCGAAAAATTGTGTTCAGCGATGAGGCTCATTTTTGGTTGAATGGGTACGTAAATAAGCAAAATTGCCGCATTTGGAGTGAAGATCAGCCAGAAGCATTGCAACAGCTACCAATGCATCCCGAAAAAGCCACTGTTTGGTGCGGTTTATGGGCCGGCGGCATTATTGGGCCATATTTCTTCAAAGATGATGCGAATCGCAGCGTTACTGTCAATGGTGAACGCTACCGAGCGATGATAACAAACTTTTTTTTGCCCGAAATGGAAGTTCTTGACTTGCATGATATGTGGTTTCAACAAGACGGTGCCACATGCCACACAGCACGCGAAACAATGGCGCAATTGCGAGGCGAGTTTGGTGAACAGTTAATTTCACGTTTCGGGCCGGTCAATTGGCCGCCTAGATCGTGCGATTTGACACCATTAGATTATTTTTTGTGGGGGTATGTCAAGGCTAATGTGTATAGGGACAAGCCCGCTTCGATTGACGCACTGGAAGCCAACATCCATGCATTCATTCGTGAGATACCGGCCGATATGTGTGAAAGAGTATGCCAAAATTGGACTCAGCGGATGGACTACCTGAGACGCAGCCGCTGTCAACATTTGCATGAAATTATCTTTAAACATTAAATTGCAAGGTTCAAACTATCGGTTCAAATAAATATTTCATTCATTTTTTCGAATTATTTGTGTTTTTTTTTTTAAAAAAGTTCTAAACCTCTTAAAAAATCACCCGTTATATTAAAAGAAGTTGAGTCATGCTGAATAGCTAGCTGAGTTGTGTTTAGTGAGCCTTTTATAATTTCTTAAATAGGTTTGGATGCCATCTTCCCGCAATCATTTTCTATGTTTAATTAAATACGACAAACTTTTTCGATTCCTATTTAAAATCGAGCGTTTATTGTAAAAGGTTCACATTCAAAAAGCACAAATTTATATTTGAGACCAAGATTTGAATTGCTTTTATTGCAGAAATTAAAGAGTACAATTCTTTTGTTTCTCACATCGATTTTAATGCTATATAAGCACTAAATATAAATGATATTAAATAAAAAGTCAGTTACAAACTAGAATTTGAACGATTTGACAACCATTTCTAGAGGTCAAAAGCATTTTCAAGATGACTGCAGTACTGGAGTACCTACTACAATGACTCCCGTTTCCAACAACCGATACGTCTCAACCAGAATACTAGAAGACAAGCACAAGTACTTCTCGAAATACCCGAAGTATTTAACAATTATTAACGAAGACAATATAGCCTATAGTATTCCAAATTTGATGAATTCACTACCCACCAATCTAAAAAATTTAGTTAATTTTAAGAAACGCAAATAGGTAGATTTGAAATCATATTTCCTCAATTAAAATCGTTTCTTTTGAGCTTTAATATTTTTATTGAATTTTTTTAACTGAAATCTAAATATTACTTCCAAACATTAAAATATATGAGACACAATCACCTTCAGAAAAGCCTTAAGCTTCACAGGTAACATAACAATTGTAACGATTGAAAAAAAAAAAAAACAAAAAAACAATCTGTCAGCAATAAACAACTAACCCAAAGAAATTTCTTGGGCTAATATTTGCAGGTTTTTTATGGAGGGGAAATGTCGTGCTCTCTCTTTTTGGCTCTCTTTTGCCCAACTTTTGCGTAAGGGAACCAAGTTTGACTAAATTTGGCGAATGTGTTCGAATGCATTATCGTTAGGGAACAGACCTAATGTGAGACTTATTTTTCTATTCAAAAAATATTAACAGACAAAATGCGAATTGAAATTAAAAATGCTGCTCAGGGTGAGTTATTCATTTCATTAAATTAAAGGTTATGTTTTTATATTCAGAGATAAACTGTTTCCTATAATTAAAAACAAACTTTAATTTAACTTAGCAAGTAACATTGGCTTTGCTACCAAAATAATTGAAATTATTTCAAGGAATCGTTGAAGATTTGTGAAAAAGATCTCACATTTATTAGGGTGCTCCGCGTTGCGTACAATACCTATCCCCTTTCTTTGGATTCCATTAGTTTATACTTATCGTAGGCAACTACAATAGGACAAACATATTTCATTACAGGTGAATATGTTAAGGATATTTGAAAAATACCTTAGCGTCTGAACTCTGAATACATTAAGACGTGAACTTAGGTATGGGTATGTAGTATCTTATCTACCTCTAGAAGCTAGATTAGGTATAAAATGCTTTGGGTTTGCAAAATAAAATAAAAGCTCGTAGTCGCCAACAATTCGTAGAGTTTTACAAATTAACGCTATTTCGAATTTTAAAGGAAAACGATTAAAAAAAATACGGTGCTTCGAAAGAAATCACATATACCTAATTAATTCCCTTTTTTGTTACTTTTGCTTTGAGCCAGTGGTGCCAAATGTTGGGTAACTATTCATTTCGAGAGCATTTTAAAATAAATTTTTGCATCTCTTAGATCTAAAATAAGGGATTTTAAATAATGAATCTCAGGGAAAACCATTGAATTCATTAAAAAGAGAAGACTCTTTCTGATCTTTTTGTTTTTTTAATTTTTGTGCTTTTTATATGCAATAGAATTATTTATGTAGATATTTATATTTACATCGGGAATATCGTATAGAGTTTTGTCTAACAATGGCAAAAAAGGTATTTTTGATAGTAGTCTTGGGCATGTACAAAAAGTCTGGCATCACTAGTTGCAGCTCTAAAATTTGTTTGCATTACCTAAGTATTAAATAACGCTCTAGTGTTTACTAGTGCCCTCATTCATCATCAACAGTTACTGGTTGTGCTTTTAGGAAAATAGGTATACATTGCGCTTGTAATAGAGAGACTTACTTACTTACTTAGATGGCGCCACAGTCCGCTGTGAACCTGGGCCTCAACCAATACGCCTCTCCAGTTAGCTCGAACTTTAGCTAACTGCCTCCAGTTGCGCACACCAAGTTGGTTGAGGTCTTCCTCTACTGCGTTTTCCCTCCGGGTTGGAGTGGAAGACTATTCGGGCCGGAGCGTTGGTGTCCATTCGCTCTACATGTCCTAGTCATCTTAGTCGGCTGATGCGCACTTTTCTGACCAGGTCGATGTCGCTGTACAGCTCGTAGAGTTCGCTGTTAAATCTCCTTCTCCAAATCCCGTCAACGCAAACGGGACCGAAAATCCCTCGACGAATTTTGCATTCAAAACGACCAAGGAGATCTTCAACCGCCTTTGATAACGTCCATGCTTCTGCACCATAGAGTAGGACTGGGATGCTGAGGGTCTTATATGCAACATAAATATGTTAACACTACGTTCCGAAACACATTTACTTTCAATCAAACGACAAACTGTTCTTCTCAACTTTAAATTTCACAAGTCATTTGCAGTCACAACATTCCCCCCGCTCAGATACAAAACAAAAAAAAACATACAAAATAGGATCCCAAAATAAACACGCTATCGAAAGCCTCAGCAGCAGTCTGCGGAAAAATAAAAACAAACCACCTACAAACATAATCAACACAACCAATGCCTATGTGCCTGTATATTTTCACGAGCCACGAGTACTTGCAGCCGATTTGATTAATGGCATTTCCTGTTTACCAGCTGGAAGTGACTAAGATAAGACGTTGAACTCCAAAGCATCTTAGAACTCCCTTTTTTTTTATCAAAGCAAACAACGAAAAAACTATGACAGCGCCAACAAAAAATTATAAACTTGTTTAAAAAAATAGTCCCTTCACGGATTCATTGGGTTAAACCGCATTTGTCTCTGAAACTAGGTCAAAGTTGGGCAATTTTCTTAAAAAAAAAAGAAAAAAAAACTCAGAAGCACACACAAATAAACAAAATCTTCCTCCAACAGCGATAAAGTACACTTTCCAGGAAGAAAACTTTTTCTTTTCAGTAAAATTTTGTTCTTTGTCATCATAAAAATGAAATAACAGTCATTTTGGGGACGCACAACTACCCTAACAATTTACATCCCCGATAACAACATGGACTACATGAAGATATTTATTTTATTCGTTTTAACCTCGCTGGCAAAGTGTCAGCCATCGCGTGCTGGGTCAAAAGAAGGGATAAATGGAAGAAATTTCTCGAAAGGATTCAATGTTTGCACAGCGTTTTGAGAATTCAAATCTGCCAGGGAAGTGAAGAACTGTGTGTAAACTTTGCAAATTTAAGTTTCATCCGCATCGACAGTAAGAAGCTGTAGGATACGTGATTATTATGTACCTAGATAGCATATATGCTGTTCATTTTGATGTGTCTGACTTTAAGCATAATCCTGTCTACATTATATCTATGGAACTGTGACTGTTTATCTAAACTGCGGAGAAGAATTAATTTTCGGATATTTTTGTGTTGGATATTTGCATTTTTATTGCTTCAGATGATGACACGGCCATGAAGTTTTACACCCTTACGGCAATTATACGCGATTTGGTATTTTTTAGTATGTTTATATTGACAGTACTGAGCTGAAGAAGAAAATTGGAGAATAAAAAAATGAGGAGAGTCGTATTTATTATAAGATTTGCGTGGTGACTGCGGAATGTCCTACCCACGTGAGAATGTGTATCAGACGTTTTTTTTTTGTATAAACAGCTAAGAGCTCAATCTTCCAACTTTAGTGAGAGTAGCCGGGATTCAGTGACGCATTTTAGGTCTTAGTATGTACAAGTAGGTACATACGTACTTCTGTTAGTAAAAATTGAAAAATACCAAGTTTGGGAGTGTGGGAATAATTTCAGGCAAAATTAATCAAAAGTTTCATTTCAAAACGGTTTTAAAAATTCAGTTACATTTTCTGCTCTCTATCTGATTGATTATGATTTATGAAAATGTGGGTTCAAAATCGAAAGGCGGGACAATTTATTTCGCACAGAAACAAGCAGACTAAATATATATTTTTGTAACGCTTTTGCTATTCTCCTGGCGGCTGTACCTAATATGCGCTTAATTTTTCCCTCTCAAGGCAGAATGGCCACTGAAAAGAGTTCGACCACGTAAAGAGCATACTCTGAAGCGTGTGCGTTCAGCAAAACACATTTGAAAATCAACTGTATGGCACAATACATAAATTTAGCATTTCTTGTTGATCTGCTACACTTTTTTAAAATATGCTTCCTTCTTCTGATACAGCATTAGCGTTCTTGATCAGCAATCATATGACCAGCTGTCAAAACATGCTGCGTTTAGATTTATACTCAGTCACACTCTTCTCAGTCAATATATTCTAAACTCACAGAGGGCGTTACGATCACGCTTTGAATGAGAAATGAAACACAAATATTAATACACGCCACTGATGTGTCGGAGGTAAAACAAAGAACCACACACTTTTTTGACGGTTCAGGTTCTGCTCTGATAAATGCTTAATAGAGACCGTTATAGCAGACACATTAGTGGATTAACACCGACACTGGTGTAGTTAATATAAGTAAAATATATTTTTAGAGTAACACAAAATGCACTTGATCAAGTAAATGATCTTTAAATTTTCTAGAAAAATAGTTTATTCATTTTTCCGTACGAACAATTTTTTTCCGATGAATTTCTTAGTCTAGCTATTCCATAAAAAAAAAACAACCTTCTGTCACGAATTTTTCTGATGGAATCCAATTATTGGTGGTTGATGAGTTGTAATTGTTTTCGTAGGAAAAGAAACTAAAAAACTCATTTTCACACTAATCCAACTTTTTCGAGGCCTTAGGTGATCTTCTACATGGAACGCTTCTGTCGTTTTCCATTGGGATTTTCAGACTTTTCTCTCAGATTTCACTATTTCAGATGTTTCGTGCCTGATGGAACATAAAATTAGATTTTTCCTTCCTTGCATTTGTGGTGGTGCGTGTTGTTGTCAGTCAGTCAGTTGTTCTTAAAGTGTAAAAATGAATTTGTGTGTACAATGCAAGAAACAGATCAACACAGCGACTTTACGCATGCAACCGAATCTTCGGCAAAAGGTGGGGACCAAACCCTTAAATAATTATGTGGATGTATACGGAAGCTTAGTCTGGTGGCAAGCCACAAACAAAGCATCGAATCTCAAACTAATGACCAAAATACAAAGACTAGCTGTATAGGAACAACCGGCGCAATTAGGACATCATCTACTGCTGGAATGGAGGCTATCCTCAACCTAGTTCCGCTAGACCTATATATGCAAGAATCTGCAGCCAAAAGTGCCCTCAGGATTAGCCAAACCAAAACTGGAAGCCCTACAAAATGGGACACGCGCAGATTCTGAATAAATACGTGAGAGATGCTGTCACTTCTGACTACTTGTCTCCTCACCTTGACTTCGATAAACCATTCTCTTGCTTTTTTTTCCCAGCAGGGAGGAATGGAACACAGATGAACCCACAAAAGGGAAATCGATATCCATCTACACAGATGGATCTAAGATGGACTGTGGAACAGGTGCTGGAATTTTCTCTGAGTAGTTAAATATATGCCACTCAATCAGGCTGCCTGATCAGAGTAGTGTTTTTCAGGCGGAAGTTCTGGCAATCGCTGAAGCTGCCGATATGGTGTCAATGATGTCAGTACCAAATGATGATATTACCATATTCATTGACAACCAGGCGGATAAAGAGGCGTGTCTGCTATTGAAATAAAATCGAAGCTAGTTCGCCGCTGCCGCGAAGAGCTTAAGGTTATCTGCTCGCAGCACACCATTCGCCTCTGCTGGATCCCTGGACACAGGGACAAAACCGGCAATGAGATGTCTGATGAACTAGCAAGAAATGGTTCTGCTATGTATTAAGATCGGGCGATTAAGTCCATCAAACCACCACTCTGCAATCTCAGAGAGAGAAAGCCAATAACAGGTGGAAAGATTTAACCACTTGTGAAATATCACGAAAGCTATAGCCGGAAAATAATCCTAGTCGGAATAGCAAGCTCATGCGGTTTGATAGAACGTCGATGTATAAACTGGTAGGGGCCCTAACAGGTCACAACTTCCTAAGAAACCACACAATGAAATTGAAACTCAAGAATGATGATATATGCAGGGATTGCGGAGACGAGGAGGTACATGAGGACACACCTCACTTCCTTTGTCATTGCCCGAGTCTCTGTCACTTGAGGAATGGAACACTTGGAAGCTATAACTTCCATGACGTACATGAACTTTCTGATGTCCCACTATCTGATCTTTACAGGTTTCTGAGGACATCGGGATGGCTAGACAAGGTCGAGTAGCTGTGAAGGAACATGCATCACCGCCAACAACATCGGCTAACCCCCCATCAAGGGCATCGCAATGGGTCCACATGGACCCAAGTGGGGTGCGGTAGGGCTCGTTCTACCACCTCTAAACCTAACCTAACACAGCGACTTTGACAGCAACGAATTTATAGGATAAGCTCTAACGTTGATGTCGCTGTCGATGTTGCTGTGCTAATATGTTCAAAGTAATTAAAATACAGTGGTTCTAAAAAGTTGTCAAAGCTGCTGTTGATTTCGCTGTGTTATTCTGTTTCTCGCATAAAAATCCATTAAATTTATGTTGATACCCATCAACGGCAGCGGCCAAATGTAGTTTTTTTTTCGCAGACCTATCGTCTAAAAACGTAAGTAATAACTCAGTTTAAAGTTTAACAAAAGACAATTGTTTTGGTGTTAGTGTAAGTAGGTTGCAAATCTCGCTCAGAAATCGACATTAGCGAAATTGCTCTGACTCTGAAAAAATCTGAATCCTTCTCAATGGAAAACGACATTTTTAAATGTTCTTACAGTGCATCTGGCATGACTCTCTCTGAGTATAAGAGATCTTTTTGACAGATGCGCAGAACGAAATTGACTTGGATCTTCTAGGTTCTGATGTATCGCATGTAAGGTCGACTGACTGTTTGAGTCAAGAATACCAGATTAAATTTGATATCATTCTTTTTTGTGAATTTTGACAGATTTTCGACACCAAAATGTATGAAATGGTATATTCAGAGGCACAGCAATTGAAAATACAAACCTTGTTGCGAAATTCGTAACCAAAGGCAACGTCATTCAAACGCTCTCAGTTTTGATTATTTCTTTTGCTAAGCACCGCACATGGAAAGACACGTCTAAAAATGTATTAGGTGTCCCAATTTCGTTATACGGCGCAATAGAATCTTATCTTTCAGAAAGTGGTTATTTGAAACTGAGTTCGCTTTCCTAGTTCGTCAGGTAAAAAGTCGGCCAGTATTCGAAATAATCCATGCTTTTCACAGGTTAATATCGCTGGCTCAATTTGTTTGACATCTATGTAATTATACAAAATACAAAAACCAACCAACGCAACGATTTTTGGATTCCGTGCTAACTAGGGCAATACCGACCATTTCTTTCTCAGTCATTAGGGCCAGCGAGTTATGCGGCGAGGCCCCTGTCACTCTTCCTAATTGCCAGGAAAAGAAAAGAAAATTTCCATCATTTTTCAAATTCCCTGCGAGGAAACCCTACATCAGTATAAAAATAATAATAATCAACTGTAGACAACGCGCTTCCTTCCGACGGCGCCACTGACATTTTAACTTCTCGAGTCGTAAAATAGAACAAATTATGCAATTTGTGGCAATGGCTTCATTAGTTCATGATAAATTTAACAAGACCCCAGAAAACGCAAAGAACGAGAAACAAAACAGAATTCTAATAAAATAGAAACATAACTTCCATCCAGTAATATCCTGGTATATCCTTCTTGTTCTCTCAGGTTTGTTTGTGTGTTTCTTTTGTGTATATCGGAATTGACTAAAAGGCTTTCGTTTTCTTGCAAGAACCGTTTGGCTTTGTTTTTCTCTTTTATTGGCTAAATAATTTAAATTCAATAAGAATACGATTGAACCGACTTTCACCCTTCTTCCTCTCAATTATTTATACCATCCCCAGCCAGTGGTGGAAAATAATTATTGGTTGCATTTACGTCTGGTGCGTGACTTTGAAAACATCTTACCATCTTGGCTTTAAGTGCTTCTTTATTATATTGAAGTCGTGTGAAGAGTTAAATTTTAATACTGCTGTATTGAAACATTATGCCAGACAGTTTTAATAGGTTTAAGTTTACTATTTTATTTTATGTGTCCTTGTGCTCTTAGGTATACTGAGTGTCCTGTGTGTATTTTTAATGGACTTCATTAAGTAGTGTAGTGCTTTTGAAATTGCCTGCAATTTAATTGGCATTTTCAAAAATGGATAGTAGCTATAAGTTGTGCTGGTGGGAGGGAGTGTGCCATTACGAAAATTAGGTATTGCTTTAGTTTTCAATGGGTGATTAGAACGTCATTCCTTCGATCAGTAATTCACTTTTCAATTTTCGATGGCGAAGTCGTTGACTTTAAATTAAATTGTAAGGCATTAAATTTTTTATGAATTTTAAAGGCACCAACACACCTCCAGTGTGAATTTATGTAGCTCCTTGACATCTTTTTTACAACAACAAAAATATATAGGTACCTGCCTAAAACGCCAGGTAGATGAAGCCCTACTAATATTTTAATGCTGCTGTTATCCTTATAAGGCGACCTTCCATGACATTTTGTTAATCCGCTTCATTAAATTACAGAGGTAATAGAAAAATGTTTTCTTTGCAGGACAGTTGTAAGGCGCAGATTAAAGTCAATTTTGTTTGTGCAAAGGCTAAAAGGTAAGGAGCAGAAATTTATTCGGAGAATTTCTTAGCAGTAAAGGGCAGGTACAGTAAAGGGTATTTCATAGATTTAATTACTCAACCGGCACAGGTCCCTTGCCGGAACTTTGTTGCTTCTACAATCTACATTCGTAATATATCACTGACAACTGACAGAGTGGGCTAAAGTAAATGATTTATGAAAAACAAATTAAAGCCGTCAAACTGCTGCGGTGGGATATTAATAATTTTTTTTCTACCTCCTTTTGTCTCTAGGGACCAATCAAAAGACAATATAACACCAATCGTCTGAAATAACCCTACCAAAAGGCCACCTTTTTTTTGTACGGATATACTACCAACAAACGTACCATTTTTATTACCTTCTAAAAACCGAGATGACCCCAAATATATATTCCGGACTTGATATTTTAACGATCCCATGCATAGAACTCCGGAAAGAGCAAACAAATAAACGGCACAATGGTTGAGCTCCTTAGAATTTCCGGCTTCCAGGATGTGGGTAGTGATGACTCCGTTTTTTCAAGGGATCCCGAACACAGATCATTAAAAGGTTTTTAGTATATCATAAATAATCTTAGAACTTCTCCTTGTACGACATTAAACAGCAGATAACTTTACGAATAGAGCAGAGTATACTCGTGCACATATGCTTAAGGGGGAGAGGAGAAAGCGTTGCCAGCATTTGGCAAATATTGCAGTAAGTAATTATGTCGATTCCGATTGAGAAGTAAAATTTTTTTTTATTCAAATTTTATTCGGACTTGAAATAGACTGCATTCCATTGATCGCTGACTTCCAGCAGGTTATTTTGCGCGATATTGACTAATTTTATTCAGAAAGGAAATTTTGTAGAGCACAAATAATAAAACGTATATTTTAATCTTAGAAATTTAACACGCAGCTAGTCATATAGCTGTCAATGCAACGCGGTCAATGATTGAAATTGAATGAAATTCATATAAATTCATTTAACATTTATTCGATATATGTATGTGTCAAAAATCGCAGGTTAAGAGTGAGGACGTTCAAGTATGTAGTTTAGTAAGTTTGACAGCTGTCTGACTAGATGTATCTGGGTTTTGATTGGCTGAAATCGGTCATATGAGCAGCTGTTTCAATTGACGTTTAGGAAGTGGTAGCCGACAAACCTAGTTAAGAAATTCGTGCCTGAATATTGAGTAAACAGTTTGGATATGTGGATGACGTAGAAAAAGTGACGTTTCCGACCAATCTAGATTTTGCATTCAGGTTACATCCTATCCAGGATTTTTGTCTTAAAATTAAGTAACATTGACACGAGGTATATCTTATAAAAGTGTAAATAATATAAGAGAACATTTTTTAAAATGCATGTTAATCAAATTCAATTAAAAATACATCATCGTCTCTGTGTCTCTCTGCGTTCAGTATAGAATCAACTTTCATGTTCGGATATCCAGTTAAGATAGTTTGATCAGCAGAACACTAGAAAAATAATTTTGTAAACTATTTTCGAGGCGATCAATCCAAGTGTAAATTCCACAAAGTAGTGTAAATTCCAAGGTAGTGATCTACGAGTATTTATTTTAAATTCGTGTTTGTGCATCCCAGCCATTGTCATTATGTCATCTGTCAAAATAGTGATAGATTTATTTTTGTTCTCGATTCATACATTCTGTTCCAACAATTTCTAAGTGAGAGATTAATTTTGACGTTTCGGAAGATTTGCAATACGAAATTCAATATTTTAGCTTGCAGGCATTGAACTGTCAACCAGAGACAATACTGAGACCCCCAACTCACAATCCTCTTGCCGCTGGCCCCCTCAGTTTTTTTTTCAAATTCGCCATTTTGTTTTCCTATCGGTGTTATGTCAATTTAGAATCCGTGTGACATGTAAAAACATACAAAAAATATAAAATCAATGCTGCTAACCGCTACCAACCATGGGGGAATGTGATAGAGTTCGGGAATACGACATTTTAAGATAAGTGAATGCTATTGGTTGATTATTATAAATTTTCAAAAGTCGATTAATATAATTTGTTTGGTTAATAATACTATCTAAATGAGTTGTTTTATATACTAGAAACACATTAGGACAAACATTGTTGTGTATTTTCTACTTTTGAATATCATTAACTTCGATTTCATGTGTATACATTTTTCTTAAAATGTTTTTATTTTCCTACAACTATTCTGCAGTAATCATTTTTCATAAATATTTTCAGAAAAAGTGCACTTATTCCTAAAATAAAATACTATTCACGCGTAACGAATAATTTCAAATTTAACGGACAAAATTCTATGAACGCTGGCAGCAACTTTGCCGACACCGGAAGCCACCGGAAGTTGTTGATATTTTTTGAGGGTGTGTTGGTGTGTTCAAGTTTCGTGACATTTGTCAATACGAATTTCTATGTATCAATACTAGCGCACTAAATTGTGTACACTTCGTACAAGTATTGCTTGTAGGCAAGGTAACGGGAAATCGGCCGAAGTTGGGGGTCTCAGTATTGTCTCTGCTGTCAACCGCTTCAATACTGTGGGGTATTATGCCTTTAAGTTTCTTTTTTGAAATAAATCTTTAAATCAATTTTTAAAGAGTGGATATTAAATTTCCAACCGCCTACTGGCAACGCTGAACGGCAATCATAAGTACTTAACTTGCGGTGGTATGGCTGATGCTGTTAATTGAGCTCCGGGTGTGAGTGCAGTTGTTTGAAATTTTAATACTATCGTATGTTGTTAAAATTTTAACCTTTCAACTGGGACTGGTTCATTTATATTTGCAGGATATCAAAATGGAGGAAACACTTCAAGATTACACTTTTATTATGTACAAGATAAATAAAAGGACTGCTACTGCTTGTGGCTGAACGAGCATTTTACGGCTTCTATGCAAATGCCCTTGCACGCATAGGTATTATATTCGGGAATATGATGACAGTAATTTGGATGCATAATGGGTCAAACGATTTTTCTTTTATAGACCGTTTCATGGTATATAATTCAAAAGGTTTTACAACACAAACAAATTGTGCTTTGCTTGCACCTATTCATTTAACAGCGATTTCCTTGGTAAGAAATAGTCCCTCATGGGCTGTAGTAGATTTAAATCCGATTCTTAAAGTGATTATTTTGAATGCGAATGGATGTGACATGTGATATGATAATAAAATAATTCGGTTACTCTTTCTATATAGATAGCTTCATTTCGATGTGTGTCTTTAAGACAGAATGAGTAAAATTATAATTTAGGTATATTACTTAGGTTATGTGTACCTGAGTATTTTTAAATGATTGTTTGATAGCTTCAAAAAGGTTCAAACTTTATTGAACATCGCAGTCGAATTAGGCCAGCGGTTCTTGAGATAAGACCAACTATACAGATAGATGTACTGAAGATGTACCTATTGTATTCAAACCAACATTTTACCAATCCTTAAATTACTACCGGCACTAAAACAAAAACCGAAATCGGTTGAGTTATACTAAAAATTATCTTGGGAAACGTACCTACACAAAGAAGTGATTCATATTCTGCGTATTATTATTAGCCACTCTGTTCCCAAATTCTCATAAGTCATCTCATAACCTTCCCTTAGGTGTTCGGATTTTTTTCTTCTCTTTAGAATCGCCGACAATTTTTACACTGTCATCCGTGCTGACATTTTCAGATTTATTATATTATATGCAATCTGCAATTATTATCACAACTTTATGCTATAAAAAATAAAGTGAAAAGACTGACAGATTCATTTTCAAATCTGGCATTACTTTTCAGTGATACCAAGTCACTATTAAAATTTTGTTATTTGATAGTGAAAGTGCAGAGACTCGAGAGAAAAATAGTTGCTAAACAGTTGAACAACAAAGCGCAGTCGAATTTTTTGATGTAGACGTGGTAGATAACGGGTGATTTTTTAAGAGGCTTAGAACTTTTTTTTAAAAAAAAACACAAAAAGTTCGAAAAAATGAATGAAATATTTATTTGAATCGATAGTTTGAACCTTGCAATTTAATGTTTAAAGATAATTTCATGCAAATGTTGACCGCGGCTGCGTCTCAGGTAGTCCATCCGCTGAGTCCAATTTTGGCATACTCTTTCACACATATCGGCCGGTATCTCACGAATGAATGCATGGATGTTTGCTTCCAGTGCGTCAATCGAAGCAGGCTTGTCCCTATACACATTAGCCTTGACATACCCTCACAAAAAATAATCTAATGGTGTCAAATCGCACGATCTAGGCGGCCAATTGACCGGCCCGAAACGTGAAATTAACTGTTCACCAAACTCGCCTCGCAATTGCGCCATTGTTTCGCGTGCTGTGTGGCATGTGGCACCGTCTTGTTGAAACCACATATCATGCAAGTCAAGAACTTCCATTTCGGGCAAAAAAAAGTTTGTTATCATCGCTCGGTAGCGTTCACCATTGACAGTAACGCTGCGATTCGCATCATATTTGAACAAATATGGCCCAATAATGCCGCCGGCCCATAGACCGCACCAAACAGTGGCTTTTTCGGGATGCATTGGTAGCTGTTGCAATGCTTCTGGCTGATCTTCACTCCAAATGCGGCAATTTTGCTTATTTACGTACCCATTCAACCAAAAATGAGCCTCATCGCTGAATACAATTTTTCGATAAAAAAGCGGATCCTCGGCCAGCTTTCCAAGAGCCCATTCACCAAAAATTCGGCGTTGTGGTAGGTCGGCTGGCTTTAGTTCTTGCACAAGCTGTATCTTAAAGGCTTTACGCACAAATCCTTCCGCAAAATTTTCCACGTAGTGCTTTAACAAAGGCCTAACTGCTGGGAACGGCGCCGAATCGACATTTCGCGGTCTTCTGTCACACTAGCTGATACGGCCGCAATATTTTCTTCACTGCGTACAGTACGTAAACGTGTTGGTGGTTTAATGTCCAACAAAGTAAATTTGGTGCGAAATTTGGTCACAATCTTCCGAATAGACTGCTCAGAAGGTCGAGAATGCCGATCATAAAATGGAAGCAGCGCGTGATGAACATTTCGAACCGAGCACGAATTTTGATAGTAAAATTCAATAATTTGCAAGCGTTGTTCATTTGTAAGACGATCCATGGTTAAATTGCAAACCAAACTGAAGCTGTTTGACAGTGACACAAGGTACTAAACACACGTCAGCTGTCAAAACCAGTGTTGCCAAAACCAAACCAGCTAAAAAATCACCCGTTATATTGCAAAAACGTAAGCACTAATGGTTGGTATACCAGTATTTAGCAATTTTCAAGGAAAATATTCCACGATCGTAGTTCAAAATGCAGTTTGTTTACAAAATTCGAAATTGAAAATTGTTATTTGTTCTATCACAAGTCCATTATATTTAATTAATCTAACATCTCATCTAAAAAAAACATGAATCTCAATTAATTTAATTAGTTAAATTAACAATTAAAGCAATTTTCCCGCGAATTGAAAATTCTTGTCGCGAACTGTCATATTTTATTACAATTCACATAATACATATGCTATGTTTTATTTTGTCAGACAAAATGTCCTCCAACCCGAGTCACAAAAGCTGTTGTTTTTCCTTGTTGACTGTTTCGATGGTTTAAAATAAATGTTCCCTCATCGATGGCAATTTGTGAACGGAAGCTGATCAATATCCCTTTAATCTCCGAACACTTCCTCTTTGGTCTCAGACTTTTTTTTTATGTACTTTAAATCTGAAATTCCTTAAAACTGAGTCCAACAACCTAAACTGAATACAAAGCAGCCATTCGACGTTGCACAAAGGAGTGTTTCTTTCAAAATCTGTTTCGTAACCGTAATCAGGCAATTACTATTCAATTGCGCCGGCAGACCATGGACCATGGAGTGTGCAGTGCATCAGCATCAGCAGAGCTAGTAACCATATCACGTAGAATCCTCTGTTCAATTTACATAGAGCGTATGCTGGAGTATATAGCTTGAAAATCTCTGCTCCCAGCAATGGCATTCGTCGACATTGCCTGCATTAAATTTCTCACCTGTCTGAGATTTTAGAAAATATACAGCTCCATTGACATAAGCCATAGTAATTGCACATGAATCTAGATACTGTATAAATGTTCCATAGCAAGTCTGGATGGTGGCTGTGGTGGTGGATCAAAATAAATCAGAATTTTCAAATTATTTCCAACATTCTTGCAGGCGCTGCATGACTTTCCCATTATTCCTGCCAATCGAAAGTTAATCAATAGATCTCTTGACATTGCCGCTCGTGCTGTCATTGCAATTCAAGTTAGATATAAATAACTAAGAAAAACTGTCATTGACATCCAATGATTCGGTTCAATCTGCACGCATAAATTCGAAGTTTGCTACAATGGGAGGTTTGAAAAGTTTTTGTTGGCATTGGCAGAGCTTTGAGCAGAAGTTCTCATCCATGACGAGTGGCCGGGCTAATAATTAGGTATTGGAAAAGAACATTCATCTCCACATAAATACATGTGCACATATTAATATCCAGTTCATAATTTTATGATCCCTCGGGTCGAAAATATTGACCTGACTCGAGCGCACAAATTAACAGATAATGGTATTCGGAAAAGTTTTGCCTTCTCCAAGATTAATGACTTTATTAAGTGGCCTCGATGGGTCAAGATTTAACTTGAATTCGATGCTTTTGGAGAAGGAATACGGTCAAGGGGAGTTGGGGATGTATATTTATAGACAGTTTTAATTAGAATTAGGGATGGCTGGTAAATTGGAAGTGGGCAGATAACTAATCAATAATCGATTATAAGTAGATAAGTACTTCATACGACTTGTCTGCAAAACTAAATTAAAATTATGAAGCGAACGAAGAAAACAGGACCAGACTTGAACTTGGGCACGAGATCTGCAAGGAAGGAAAACACATTCGTTCAATAGAAACGAATTAACGAACTCACAAGTGCCAACTGAGTGCACTACAAAATTGAAGTTTTTGAAAATTGTAGGCAAAGGATGTTTTTATAGTTTAAAATAAATGCAACCACTTACTATATAAATTCAGCAACTTTTCAAATCATCTACTTTTCGAATCAAAGAAACAAATCGATTGTGAATTATTTAAAGCACACAAATATTCGTCTAAATTTTAGTTAATGTGCTTCAGGGTTTAGAGAGCAGAAAACATATTAAACATGAAATGGCGTAGCGAGGGGAATTGAAATCAATTTACCTATGCAGAATAATTCTATGTTATAATAAGCATTAAGGCAGACATTATTTCAGTTTGCGGTAACATCTTTTTTATATCCATACGTTGTGTGTTGGCGGCGATTAAAATGTCATTCGTCAGCTTCTCTTTATATCTAAAGTTAAATTAAATTGTATTCATAATTTTCGATATAACTCTCCCCACCAATCAATAGTCAATTGAAATAAAATTCTGAATATTTTAGGCTTAAATCTATTTATCGAGTTCTCTAAATAAAACTACCATAAATCGTTATCTCCCTGAATTAATAAATTGTAAATTCGTTGGGTGAAGCTCGTAATGGGTAATTACCCGCAGATCCCCGAAATGTTTATTAATAGAGACAAATATTTATTTGGTGTGGTTTAAAAAGCATTTTGGTATTTTATTTGAAACTGCAAATTGATAGGCTTATTTATTTGTACTAGTGGTTGAAATTCTACCATTTTAGTAATCTGGCTTAAACGCAAAATATTGGACAGCAAATTACACACAGCATTGCGTCTCTGCACAATCTTACCAACAAAAAATAGTCAAGCGAATATGTTGTGCTTAAGGCAGTGAAAATGGTTATTAACTATTTGCCCTTGCCTATTTATATATACGATTTTAAGGTTATCTTACAATGAATGTGAAGACCATAAGGACCTTGTTAACATGTTAAAACCTAAGCCATTTACTTTAAAAAATCCATTTTCTTTTTGTAATTCTTAGTTACAAATAGTTACAAATATTTTTACATGCTTTCTATATTTCACCGTTTTATTTTCATTGGGCCTTACCAATAAACGTTTTTAGTTTTCACTCTAAATTTTGTTAGTAGTTCACAGTGGCTATATTTTACCATACATACTTCGCAATAGTGAACTTCAGTGAATTTGAAGTCGAGACTAAAATTTGAAAAAAAAAATACAAATCGCATTTACAGGCACTTTTCCAATAAGAATTGGGTATAAGAAAATTTAAAATATTTCATATAAGCCCTGTAATCTAACTTTAACTTTACTTACAAGGACCAATTTTGACAAACATTAAAATATAATAAAATAATTTCAATTAAAATTAATACATTTTTTTTTGTGTGTTTTTAAGCGTCACAGAACTCAAATTATTATTATTTGTGAATTATGTATTATCAAAAATTGTAATAAGAAAACCAAATTGTAAAAAAACAGAGAGTGTGCTTGTCACCACACACTAGATGTGAAACTTCTCTCACTAAATGGGGATGTTAAATTGTATTGTGTTGTAGTTGAATTGTATTAAGAAATTTAATTTAAAAACCAAATCTTTATAACGCTATAATCTTAATAAAGCGCAGAATATAAGTTCATTAATTCATTAACCTATTCATTAATTAAAATAGTTTTCATAACGCAATCCAATCTAAAGTTTTCTAGTTTTGGAGTTTTAATTTAATCAACTGATTCAGTAGGCTTGTGTCCGTGTAAAACCTAGCTTTATCAGTTCACTGCCCAGATCCAGTGTGGCCATAGAAGTATTCACTTTAATAATGAAGTTAAAAGAATTAAAAAAAAATGTTTATATCGCGGCAACAACGCCACTTATCGGGTCCAAGATTATCCTCTTTCAAACTGCAACCAAAAGAAAATTTAATTGAAATCGGTTGAGTGGCCTAGGAGATCAACAACAAAGCCACTTATAGGGTCCAAAAGCATCGGCGGTGCCGGTTAGCCGCCTACCGGCGGGTTTGTGTGAAATATCTCTAAGTCTCATCATAAAAAAACATGTAGAATTGTAGATTGTAACTTTGTACTTTCGTGAAACAGGGCCCAGGCCGCTGCAACTATGTTCATCTATGCGTTATTTGTTACATCAAATGCAGAATTTGTAATAAATTTTGAATATTTTGACAGTTCCGTAAAAATATTAACGATGCCATTTAATGTAGATTTCCGAATTACAATTACTTCTCTTCGAAAGAGCTGCATCATTTTGACAGTACACGATATGCTTCTAATAAAAATATGTCTTCAAGAAGCAAGTTCTGACACTTCCGTGCAAATTTGATAATCTTTAAGGCTGTAGGAAATAAGGCCCCAAATTTGGGGTGTTATTTCATAATGAAATAACACCCCAAGTTCAAATATGAAATAAGGCCCCACTGCGATGAAATAAGGCCCCAAAATAAAAAGAAATAAGGCCCCAAATTTGTGGTTTATTTCATAATGAAATTAAAAATAATGAAAACTACTTTTTATTTAATATTGTTGATATTGGATAAACTAGTTTAGATTAAAGGAACTTTTTATATACTCGCACCCACCCGCAATCTAATAGTAAACCCAAACCAAACCCAACCTATATCGGAAGGGTAACAATTAATAATAAAAACATAATTTTGGGGACTTATTTCATTTCTTCTTTTGAGGACCCCAATTTTCATTAAGAAATAAGGCCCCAAAAAAGGAAATAACACCCCAAATTCTATTAAAAATCGTTGTTGTTGTTTCCTGTATAATTTTTTGGGGCCTTATTTCATTTTTCTTTTGGGGCCTTATTTCGCAGAGCCAATCTTAAAAGGTTGCGAAACTGTTTGATAAAAAAAACTCAGTAATAGGTAATTGTAATACATAGGTCTTGTAATAATTATTAGGTAGCAACCTGCCAGTTTTTTGTCCCTTATAATTTACAACGTGACTTTTAATATTTTTTTAAAAACGTGCTCTTAAGGCGTCTATGCATTATTCTACTAATGGAAAATTTTTTTTTATTTTAAAATGCCGTATATGCTGAAATCAATAAAACTTGCACTATTTAGTTTGCTCTAGCTCTAGGCCTGTAGAGCCAGTGATGGGACTTGAGAAAAGCGAAGCGGTGGTGTTTAGCCTTAAAAAAAGGGTGATAGAAAGGTGGTAGGAAAAAAAATGTCCATGATTAATAATTCATTTACTTATACCAATTAAATAGTAACAATAAAAACAAAAAACAGGAAATAAAATAAACATAAATTTTCAAAATGACATTTGTCGGTCAAAACAAACCGTCTGTGAATTTATATTTTAAAGCATATTTTACCAATAATTCCGGGGATTCAAAATCTTACCCGTTCCGTAGAATGGTATTTAATTTGTTTCTCTCCTCACTTTTTTTATTTTGTAGAATTGAAAACTTACGTTCAGCAGCTGCGCTACTATGAGGTAAACATAACATGTTTGACGAAAGTTTTTGAATGTAAAAGTTCCCATGCCATCTTTTAAATTTTGAATTTAAATTTTGAAAGAACTACAGAAAAAACGCTAAAGATTCAACTCATAGTCATAATTAAGCAAAAAATGTCAAAACATAACATATAATGAAATATTAGCGCAGTAAATGGTACTGGACTGAACGTTTTTGCGGATGTAATTCTCAGAGAAAAATACTGGTAGGTGAGTGTGTATGGGTAAAAGTAATAGGTACAATTTTCAGTTTTATTCAATGATGGAAAAGAAATATTATTAGCGAATAGCGATGAGTAAAGGGTGGTAGATTTCGAGTTCAGGTTGGTAGAATTTCCGAAAGTGTAAGAAGTAGTAGAATTACCACTTAAGTGGTAGAAGACCCATCACTGCTGTAGACCTGCAAAGTGTGCTAATGCACTCTCTTGCTTTTCTGTTAGGTACTTCTCACACCAAATTCGTAAGGCACTGCGCTAAATATCTTCATCCAATCCCGTGTTTGTTCTCTATTTTAAAAACATTTCATTATTTGGAAATGTTAAACTTCTAATAATATTTACATGCCATACCCGTTACAATATATGCCACTTGGAAACAATTGGCATGACATCATCGATTATTAAAAAAACCACAAGTACTGCTCCATCGATTTAACCTTCACATGGACAGTATCTGCACGTGTAGATAGATATTTGAATTTTCATCTCTCCATATCTCTTCGGTATATTTTAATACAGTTTCGAATCAGTGACTCAATTTTCGATTTATTGTAGATAATGATAAATAAAAAAACACGAGCGAAAAAAATGAATAAAAAAACATAATGAGAAATGAGTGCAAAAGGCTAGCATTGATATAAAAACTATAATATAAATTTCCTTCATCTAATGTCTAAACATGGCTTTGTTCTTTTATGGAAAGGACATAAACCATTAAAACCGTAATGTTCGAAAGTTCCTTGAAAACGCTCATCCTACTTCATTTTATACGTTCTTTCCGGGCTCGTGAGTCAATTTTATTGCTGACTCGCACTTATCCACATTGCACTTGAAGAACTTTCCCCAATTAGCTTAGTGGTAGTCATTCTACCCATTTTAATGGCCCATTCTATCCCATTAAGTAAAATTAATAATTTCATTGTTCTGGTGTACGCCTTTGTACGACTTTGTGACTATTAAACAAAAACGTATCCACAAACATACGTGCCCAACTAACTTCTTTGCTGCTCGGTAAGTCCTTTCCGACACTTAAGGACTTAAAAGATAATTGGGACCATCTTCCCGCGTTTCTTATCCAACAATACGGTGGGTAATTCAGTTAAACCCTTGGGCTAAACAAACTTGTAGCAATTAGCTCCCATGTTGTCATTGATGGATTTCGATTCCTTCTCGCACTTTATCTGACAACGATTCTCACTTTCAACTTTGAAGTAATAAACCGTCTAGCCATGGATCATTTTCGATTTTTTTTTTTTCTCTAAATAACACAAAACTCTTTGTTGCCACCTAATTGGACAGCAGGGACTTTTCAGTTCTTTCAATTTAGAAAAAAAAAAAAAGCAATACCCCAAGTAAGTGGTTGTTACAAAGGATTAAATCGTAGGCCGATTGAGGACGCAACTACGCACAGCAAGTCAGCCAGACACAATTGAAGAGCTTCCTTTAATTGGGATGATAAACAATGAAAGTAAAATAAACTCTAGGCAGCAGGGAATATTTAATTTAAACTTTTCGGACACACAACGTGCCATTTGAGACCATTTTTCACAGGATATTTATAGAAACGTTTTTGTATTGCGTTTTGATGTTTTTTGGGTCCGTCGAGATTGTCAGGGAAATATGCTTTTCGTCATGGGTTTGTGGCTGGAATGAGACAAAATGGCCGCTGTTGACATTGAATACATTTGCATACAATTCTTAATCGCAAGGACTGTAAAATGTAAAACGTTTGTTGGCTAACTGTGGTTGCAAAGATATCAGTGACACTGCGGTGACACTAATGACAAAGTAGGTGATTAATTTGTGAAAAGCAATTGCAGCCGCAGACAGGGTGTTCGACCCACCAGAATCCTGCATATTGAACTTTTTATGAGAATGACATGTGGCTTTTGTAGACAAGTGCAAATAATTTTAGTCAGCGAATACTCTTATGTTGCTGCACATGATCGGGTTTGCATCCATGATTTATATGTAAAGTGAATGAAAACCTGCCTAATCAGGACGAACGCAAAAGTGTATTAAGCTCGTGGTTATAATTTATCATCGATGATTGATTGGGAATATTGGTAAATTTAAATAGAGAATCTGGATGGCAATAAATTTGATTTTGGCTTTTGTTTGCAGCAATATGGTTGAATGGTTTTCATTGTCTGGTACAGATAATTGAGGTTATAAAACACTCTCATGGTAGAAGAATTTTCAGCAGGGAAGCTCAAAGTTATACCCAAGTTATGTATGGTATGAAGTATGATGCAACCGATATTGGTTTGTTTTAAGTTTTTTTTTTTACAGGACGTCGCGTCAGTTGGGTGCGATTATATGGGATTATAGTTTATGAAACAACTAGCGGACCTGGCAAACTTCGTCCCGCCCAAAATAGATTTTTTGATTTAAATAATTTCGAGCATCTGACCTTTGCGATCGATTACAGTTGCGTTTTAATTGATGATTGATTGAATGACACACAAAGAAACTTTGTACTGAAACTTGAAAAACATTTAAACTACACGTTTACTAATCTATCGATGGAATGATCATTTTTATTTTAAAGTGATATCCATTCTCTTCATGGCAGAACATGAGTGGATTGCAATGCGCCGTATGAGCTATGGGTCTCATATAGTTCGCCCCGAACGAATTCGCGACGCAGGTGCTCGAAGTTGTTTTCGATAATCTCACTGGAATCACTGCAACCAATGCTGACGAAAGACTTGAACATATATCATCATAGTAAAAGAAATTTCACAGATTATCAAAATGTGGCAGAACTTTTGACAAATACTCACTTTAATTACAATTAATATTTAAAAAAAAATCTCCGTAAAAATGTATGGAAAAATATTTATTACAAATTTTCCAATTTAATTTTAAAATTTTCTATTTTTTTCGCCGTATGAACCTTCGTTAGGTGTAGGCAAACACAACAAAGAAATTATAGCTGAAATCGGACGATCCGTTCTCGATTGACGGGCGTTCTTACGGAACATACAGCTCACGCTCATAGGCTTACTTACTTACTTAGGTGGCGCTACAGTCCGGGGTGGACCTGGGCCTCAACCAATACGCCTCTCCAGTTAGCGCGATCCTTGGCTAACTGCCTCCAGTTGCGCACTCCAAGTTGGTTGAGGTCCCCTTCCACTTGCGCGCGCCACCTAAGGCGAGGTCTTCCTCTACTGCGTTGTCCCTCCGGGTTAGAATCGAAGACTCTTCGGGCCGGAGCGTTGGTGTCCATTCGCTCTACATGTCCCAGCCATCTTAGACGACTGATGCGTACTTTTCTGACTAGGTCGATGTCGCTGTACAGCTCGTAGAGTTCGCTGTTAAATCTTCTCCTCCAAAACCCGTCAACGCAAACGGGACCAAAAATCACTCGAAGAATTTTGCGTTCGAAACGACCAAGGAGATCTTCATCCGCCGTTGATAGCGCCCATGCTTCTGCACCATAAAGCAGGACTGGGATGATGAGGGTCTTATACAGAGTTTCCTTAGTATTTCTCGACAAGGCCTTACTTATCAGTTGCCGTCTTAGGCCAAAGAAACAGCGGTTGGCAAGTGTGATTCTTCGTTTGATTTCTGATGTGATGTCGTTATCAGAGTTTATAGCGGAGCCGAGGTAGACAAAGTCCCTAACTACCTCAAAGTTATAGCTGTCTATCGTGACGTTCTGCCCGATTCGTCGATGTCGTGTGTCCCTTCTTGTTGACAGCATATATTTTGTTTTACCCTCATTCACCACTAAACCCATTTTTGCCGCTTCTGTACTAATACTTGCAAACGCACCAGTGACAGCTCGCTGTGTTCTACCAACAATGTCAATGTCGTCAGCGTATGCAAGCAGTTGCACAGACTTATAGAAAATTGTGCCTCTGGTCACGCTCATAGGCGCCTACTTTTATTTTGTATATGGACAAAATCAGATGTTGACATAACTCACGAACACGAACGAAGATAAACCAACTACACGACCATGCAAACAAACCCTTAAAATTTGATCAAATTCGGTTTGACCGTTCGTGAGTTATAAAGTCACAATGCTTTTGCTACTCTATTCAGTATACTTATATAGAGATATGCAACATGCTGTCCCCCTGCAACCCCCCTACTTGGATTTATTGTTGGATTACGTGGTCGGTGCGAGGATGAATATAAATACACAGTTCCTTTAATCAAAATTAAATCAACAATATGAAATTAAATTAAATTAAAATCTAGTAAAAAAGTAGTTTTCGTTATTTTCAATTTCATTATGAAATAAAACCCCAAATTTAGGGCCTTATTTCATTGGGGTAACATATGGTGGTGAATAGTTAATATTTAACGTTGTTGGCTCAACAACAGGGGCCCAACGGTATACAAAATGTTTTTTTTCTTAAATCTATTTTACATAGAATCGGGAATGTTCGTTCTAATTTTTCGTACTGCTCTTGGTTAGTTTTTAAAGTAAAAATAATCTACCTATGTATATTGTGGTTGACTTCTCGGATTAATACTCGTAGTATTCATCGTTGTTTGGGTTGACCTCATGGTGTTCAAGTCCGGGTGTTGATAAGTATAATTGCAGCCTTTTATTTCATCGCAATCGATCAACTCAAGCTGAATTCCGCAAATAATACATTTTCAGATATCAGCTCCCAGGTGTTTCTCGTTCAGAATTACTTTTTTTAATCTAACCGACTCTATATTTTCGGGAAAAAATAAACACATCGCGAGTGATGGATAGCCAAATGTTTCATGACAAGTTTTTTTTTTTTAATTTGGTTTGTTTTTCATATTTTTAATATTTTTCCAATCGGAAAGGTATCACCATGCATACATATTTAATAGAAATTCCACTAATTGATATGGAAGCGCCTGATAAATTGCGATCCAGTCTGAGTTGGCAGTGAATTTTTCCATTTTAAATTCATCCCCCCTCATATATATTTAATATCAATTTTTCATATAACTTGTAAATTGTATAAAAGCGCATTAAAAGCGTATAGGGACCGATTAACAGGTTAAAACAACCCAATCCACCCTCGCAATGGTTTGCGCCCGCCTGATGAGCCTTGTTAATTTATACATTCATCTACATTAAGTGCAGTGAATTAATTAACGCAATTTGCGTAATGTGTAATGTGATGGAAATAATTCGTAAAAAATCGAAAATAAAAATAAAACAATAAACGAGATGGTTAATTGATATTTTAATATGGTTGTATTCGATTAATCATCATTGCTACAAAACGTAAACATTAATAATTTAATGGTGGTTATTTTCATTTTTGTAATTTTAAATAATTGGAAAAATACCGAGGGAGAACATTTGCGGGAGCCATATGGTGTTCTTAAATATCCAATGGGAAGTGGCATTTTGTGTGCAAAAAATAAACACCATTTATATTTTTTAATAAATGTTATGGACCATGTGAGACTCAGACTGGCATCTCCAATCCCTTCGTTTGTGTGGGTTTTTTTTTTTGTCATATTTTTGAGAGCAGCTACAATTTTATGTGAAATAAGAATTTTTAATTTTGTTTCTTTATTTTTTCTTGTTTTAATTTTTCTGTTTTTCTCTAAGAATAAGAACTAGATATAAGAGATCTGCTAGCCTTAGTTTTAAGAACTTTGTTACCTCATTTAAACCCTCTTGGTACTATAAAAGACCAAGTCTTATTGTACTTCTATAAAGATTGTTAAGTAAATATGATTGAATTGCTTAATGTAGTTGTGCTCTTACTTATTTTCACTAATAGGTCTTTCAAAGATGTAAAAGACCAACAATACACCGGGACATCATTGGTTTTTGGAAATATTATTACGATCGTACTTTAGGCTACAATTTAATCGCTATATTATTATATGAATACCGCTTGTGATTAAGGTGTTAACGTAATTTCATCAAAAATTACAAACATGTTTAAGCATACTTTTAAGTAAAATTTGCATTGAAAGTGAAAGTTTGGCGTGATCATGTTATGCCTACATTTATTGTCTCCTGCTTTTAACTTTTTTGTACACATTTTTTGCACCTTAAATTTCAGTCTCGACTTTAAATTTACGAAAGCTCACAATTGAATTTTTTTTACGGACAATATAACCACTGTGAACTACTGAAACTTAGAGTCGAAATTAAGAATTGTTTGTCGGTAAGCTATATCAAGTTCAAAGCCCAAAAGAAAGGAGAAATTAATTAATTAATACATTTAGTGGGCTATGGAGATCAGACACTTCGGCGCAGGGACATAAGTCCACGTGACGTAAGTTCATAATGGAATTTTGTCCCACTTCAGTGGGACATAAGCTCAAAATTTTATATTTTAATTATGTCCATCCAAAGTGGAATATAAGTTCATAATTTATTTTTCAAAGATGGGACATAATTCCAGAAGAATATTCTATTATAACGCAACCAAACCCCATGTTTCATACTTTTTTTTACAAAGTACCAATAAATATAACATCCACATTCTTAACAATTTAATGTTTATTTTAACGAAAAGAATAAAAAAATTCTAAAGCTAAGAGTCAATTTATTTATTCAAACAACTTTTTATTTAAGCTTCCGACAATTTGAGAAAATAGAAGTACGCCCAAAATAATATTTTGCTTTACATTTTAAACAGTTTGGGCCCAATAGCCCAAATTTAAAATTAACAAAATAGCCCAAGCTTAAACGAACCATTGTCGAAAACTATACAATGGGAGCCGCTGGATGCTTAAGACTCTGGCATGGTAGCTCTGCTATTAAATTCAATTAACTTAAGAAACAGGTGCAGCATGTCCCTTAAATCAAAACATGTTAGAAGGGACATAGTTCCGAAAATACTTTTAATGGAGTATGGTCCCACTTTGGTAGGACAGATGTCCATGACAAAATTTTGAACTTACGTCCCATTTCGTTGAGTGTTGTCCCTGCGCCCTTAAAACCGCATGAATGGTTAGAATTAATAGAAATGGAAACAACTCCAATTAAAACTGTTGTTTTTGGAACTAATATTGTTGTTTAACAAAAATTTATTTCCAAAAATTAATATAATTTAAAATTAATTAATATTAAAAGACATAAAGTCGCATTCTCAGGACGTTTTTCATAAATTTATTAGCAACACGTCAACTATTGCAAGCAATCACAACGAGGTCAATAATACAACTCGATGAAAAATCGTTTATAGTTATACTGAGTGCCTGTACGATGAAGATAAAAAGTTTAGGGTAACCTTCAAACCCACTGGCCCCTCTTATACCTACGCCAATGGTTCTTACTATCCGCAATCTATAATCCGTTTGCTATGGAAATTATTTGTTTCCATTCAGCCACTTCAAAGCTTAACGTCGTACCTTTAATAATAGTAATAAATTAAAAACCAAAAAACCCGACTGACGGTAAAACCAAATCTCACTGACATTTGTGTGACAATCGTTTTTTTTTTTTTTTTATTTACCTATTTATTTCCTCCGGGAAAGAATACCAATTTAATGACACCTTACCCTTCAAAATCGGTCAAGCCGTTTGGACTACTGGGCGTCACGTAGGAACGTACATAGGATACGCCCGAAACACATAACCCTCCCTGTGTTCAGTCGGGTAATAACCCTACCTGTGTCCAGTCGGGTAAAAAGACAATTATGCAGGACTTATACCTACCAACCGAATGACAGAGATGCTTTAATTCCCAGCAGATTTTTTCTTGCATAAATTTCTCTTCAGCATGAAAAATTATAGTTGCGAATTGTGTCTTTTACAAAGGACTTTCTAAAAATATATATATTTAATTTTTGTACTGAGAATAAATAAAATAATACCTACCTACCTACTTCAAATAGCAGATGAAACAAATTCTGGAATTTAAGAATTAGTTCAAAAGAATTTTTGTAGCATTTGAAACCTTGATGACAAGAAAAGAATTTTCCGGTGCGATTGTGCCTGCAAGAAAAAAATGTAAGTCAAACCCAACTTCAGACTTTGCATAAATAAAAAAAAAGTCATTATTAACATGTTTTCGAGGAAAATCTTTATTTAATTCCATGTGCTACATTCAGAAAACGTTCATTTCTGTTTTAATTAATTGATGTTAAAAGCTTTCATGTTCAACACCTACATTTTCACCGCCTTCAAAATGAGACCCCAAATGGGATTCCTGTTGGTGACACCATAATAAATGAAAACACAGAAAACCAACCCCCAAAAAAAATATTTAATCGCCCCCAAAGAGGTTTAACACGAAAAAAGGGATTAAAATCTGTCACAACCCATGGCGGTGTCCAAAAGTACTATGAAATTGTTACAACCTCTTTGACATCCAATAAATTACAAAAGGAGCTGTAGCCACAATCCTTTTTGTGTGTTTCGTTTCTTCGTGCATAGAATTACCTCTATAATACTTAACCAGACACATACATATAACAAATTGCCTCAGTGGAGGAGTAATCACAAAGCTATGTCGCCGTCTTTGTCGCATTTGACAGGTGATTGAAAGGTTAAGTGATTCCAGTTTTTTTTTTTTTTTTTTTTTTTTTCAATGCGACATTATAAATCGTTGCATACTTTTCCTCGGTTCTGCAAAAATTTGATGAAATGTACTTCTACCTTTCTCTATTCTGCTCTGTCGATTTTGTGTAAACTTAAGGGGATTACAATTGGTGAATAGGACTTAGTCTGGGTTATTACGATTTGTTAAGTTTATTTACAAATTAGGTGTTCTTGTGGATTAACCTTGGTCATTTGTTAGGGTCTGTTTATTTACTTGTAAGACAAAATATTGACAGCTCTATCTGTAATTAGGATCTGAATGGATTCTTGAGCGACTGGAATGAGGTTTATGTTTAATTGTTTAGCTCATGAATGGATGAAAATTAGTGATTACAGGTGCTTGGGTTTGGAAATATAATATTATGATTTAATATATTTGCAGCGCATGAAAACTATGAATTTTTGAATAGTGCCAGTAAATTGCGGAAGAATTTGTTCTTTTGCCGAATTGATCCTGTTACGAGGTCAAAAATAGCTCAAATATTCTCCCTTTTTTTGCATCTCAAATTTGTGCCTAGCAGATGCAACAGACTTACCACTTTCAAATAAAATGAAGAAGTAGGTACTGTGATTGTGTTTTTTATTGCAACAATATTCCAAAGGACCATGTACAAAATATACATTTTCTACACAAATAGGAGTTTGAGAAAACGTTGTTTAAAGTGACAATTATCCCGCTCGACGGGCACTGCATATACTTTCCTAGTTACGATACGAGTACGAGTCTAAAAAGAAGTATTTCTCAGTGAGCTTTCTCTTATGGTATACAGGGCTACAGCCAGGATGTGAAGGAAACTAAATTGAGAAAAATAATTTCCCTTGTGTAACTGTATATCTATAGTACTCAGTATTTCAATCAAACGGGTTCAAAGGAATTGGGTATAAATCGCTTTCTTTTCTATGCTCATTCCCTTGTTTCCTTATTCCTGCAGAAAGTTTCTACTTAATAGCAGAGAGCATGATTCCTCTTTTATTTTAATATAAAGAAGTAATAAGTAATACAAGAAAAAAAAAAAAAAAAATCTTGCCTTTGGGAGAAAGAAAAAGGACAACAAGGTAAATATTTCAATAAATACTTTACCAGGCAAGCTTTTAGAAAAGAATACTTTGCATAGCTAGAAGCTACCCTCAATCAATTTTACGATAAAGTGGTATTTTGAAAGTCGTTCATTAAAAAATACCCAAGAGGAAGATCCATTTTTATTTAAAATTTTTAAGGACTGCCTACTTAAATTGCCATCGTAATACTACGTATAATATTTTGATGGATGTGGAAGCGGATGTTGAAACTTGAAACTCTTAGTTTCCTTTATTGTGATCGAGTAATTTTGGGTAATTTTTTTTGTACAATTTATGTAGACAACTGAAAGATAAGGACACTGTGAGTATATATATGTATATAATATCCCATATAGACTTGGATAAATAAGTACACGACTAATATAAGTCATCGCCTTTCCTACCCTATCTTTGGTGATTACATTACACAATTTCAGGAACGTGTCAGCAGTCCCATTCTCGTAGATACCATAAGGAAGTGATTTCAGTTCCATACTGAAAGTAAAACAATATTTTCCACTCAATAAACGCAAAATTGCAATAGACCATTAGCATGCTTTATTACACCTGTAAAAGCCTTGGACCAACATCTGCGGACTACTGTTAGATAAGTTTCACGTACCAGGCGCACAAATCAAATCTAGATACCCATTAATTTATTGGTTAACCGCACATTCTGATGGTCAAGAACAGGATGGCTTGGTACGCACTTTATTTCCATTTATTTATATTTTATTGTCTACTAGCTGGCATTAAAGTATATGGCATTCTTTGATCCTTTTCCCCAAGACCAAATGGAAGCTTTCTCTTAATGCAATTAAAGTGGCTTGATGGCTTTTGTATCCAAGGACTTGGTATCCAAAGATGCTCTCTTTCATTAAGATGAACATTTTCTACTGCACACAATGTTTTATAGAATTTTCAAAGGAATTCACTTAAAAATGTATGTGTAACCCGCGAAATAGGTAAACGCACATTATGTGTGCAAACTCTTTTTACTATACCTTCTTATCTTCGCTATTCAAGGTTCAATAACGCCACGACAAAAAAAAAAAAAAAAAACTTGAAAATTAGTATGAACGTTACAAAAAAGTGAGACCTACAATTATGGACAAAAACTTTTGATGTGCTCAAACTATTTGTTGTTAGTTTGATAACATTAAGTTTGAGAAATACGAAATTTCGTACAATAAAGCAATGGCGATTTAAAAATAAGTCAGAAACAAGATAATACGGAAGCGCACACCTATGTGCGCAAGCTTTTTCTGTCTTATTTCCTCAGCAATACAGTGTTTGATGCTAAATCTACTTAGTATTAGATGAGAGGGACAGAGGTTTCACCAAAAATGTTAAGTTGTATGTAATATGAAAAAAACAGAAATGGAAAACCCGAAAAGAAAGGCGCAAACTGTCACCCGCACAAACAATCTATTATTTCTTCGTTTACCCATTTCGTTTGTCGAACAGAAAATGTTTATTGAAAAAACAATGGTTTTTCAAAAATTATACAGAAAAACAGAAAATGTAAACGCACACCCATGTGCGCAAACTTTTTCTAGTCAAATTCTTTCTCAGTGAAATTTTCCGATGCTTAAATGAATTTAAACAAGAGATTTCAACAAGTTTCATGTGGTATCAACAGAATAAAAAAAACACACAATCATGTGCGCTGACTATTTCGCTCCCAATTTATTCATCCATATAATTTGAAAAAGCTAAAATAATTAAATAAGCAAAATTAATAGGAAAGAAGTTATAAAAATAAAAATAATATCGAAAATTTCATTCATGTGCGCAACTGTCTTATATTTATTTTGAGTGCCTGTGTGGTTACAGCTGGAAAAATCTGAAGAAACGTTGCACAGATAATTCTAAAAAAAAATCCATAAAAATAGTGAACCGCACGCACTCATGTGCGCAAACCAATAAAATAAATAAATAAATTGGCCCCTCTTTGTGAGTCCCTCAGAATGTGCGAATCAGTGTGCGGATACAGGCACATTCTTAGAAGAGATATCGTTAAGTCCAGTCGAAGTATGCCTACTCTAACCATGTTGCATATGCATGATTTTACTATTTTCACGTTCACAGATGAGGCTTTATTTATCCTCATTATTTTGTAGGCTAAAGGAGCTCGCATTAAGCTGATTTGTAGAGAGCCAAAACTTTAAAGTGCCTGCAATATAGGCAAATATTTCAACCTCCGGATCACTACCTTTTCAGTGCAGACTCTACCTGGTATATTTCCCATTACCTAATATTTCCCATTAATCCTACTTATAACAGTCAAATAACTCTCTTAATAAGGGATTCAAATGGGATCTTGCAACAAGTTATTGCTTTGCACAAACAAGTCAATAAATATCCTCAAAATTCGAAAGTTAAATGTAGGTACCTACCCTTCGTCATTTGAACAATACAAAATGGCCATATCGAAATGAATCTGATTTCTAATTTAAAATGAGTACCAAAGTACTCGATGCCCCTGATAAATTGTTGAGCTACATCTTGTCTGTCTGTTTGTCAGTCTGAATCCCACAAAGCAACACCTCAATGGAAAAGCGTTGTACATCACAAATCGCTACAAGTTTCGAAATAATTTCATCTGTCCGATGTTACTTTGTGCTGAAATAAATCAGAGTCTCCTAATCTGAATTGTTGAAGATAGTAATTCGTCAGGTATAGTCGTTTAAGATTTGATCTAGGTGAACTACTCTTTGCAGCCAACTCAAGGTTCACTGGACGGTGATAGAATGTGCAGTGGCTTGGGCGAGAACCCATTAATTTGATGTACTTATGGCAATTAAACTTATCTGTCTCGAAATGTGAATAATGGGCGCAATATCCGAAGGGGTTTATCCTGAGAAATGTCGCTTGAAACAAATTTATGAAATCGGAGAAAGTTTTTGCTTGCGTTTTCGGGTTTATTGAGGAATGAGGACAAATAATCTTAATTGAAGTTTGGTATCACACCGAAGGGCAGACGGTGATAAAACAGATATTTTCAAAGTGGAGCGATGCTCTATCATCACGGAATGATAGAGCGGCTTTTGCATAAGACGTGAATGGTTATTAAAAGTCTGTTCGGAGGAGGGTATCAAGTAGGAGAGGCAGAATGCAAGGGCATACCTATACCGTGTACCTGTTTTAAGAAACCCAGCCAATCCAAGTAATTTCACATCTGAAAGGCTTTTCTCTTCATTCAAATGGTTGAATGAATTTCGACCGTCTTAAACTGCTGAGTTACTGTCCCACCATCCACCGCCGCACCGAGCATCATACTTTGGGTATTTAATTTCCCACGATGACTAAAATTTCCATTTTTTCATACTTTGGTACAAAACCGTTCTGAGAAAGCTTCTCAATTTATAAATACTCTGTCCCTATTCCCATTGATTCGTCTCAAAATTAAAAACCCACAAAAGGTTGCGAAAAACTTGGGCCATGACCCTTTATGGACGTAAATCTGTATTGCAATTGAAAGCATTTGCATCGTGCGATTTAACAGTCTGAATTTAAACTTTAATAAGGTGCAAAAATACCTGGCATTAAAAGTCAGGTCCCAAGGACAGCGTTGCCAGACGGTTAAAATATTTCCCCCCAGATAAATCTGAAAACCTCTAGATTTGACCATTTTTTCGAAAAAAAAAAACTCCAAATTTTTGTCGTTATTTTTTCAACATGTTTTTGTACGACTTAAAAGAAGTTTGGTTTTCCGAATGCAAAAATGTGCGCCAAATAAATAAACAAAACAATGGCAACGCATTTTGAATAGATCTTGTAAGAATTTACACAGCTTTTATCTGCCAAATTTTGATGAAATTGTTGTGTATGAAATTTACAGATGATTTTCTTGTTTGAATCCCGAAAAAAAATTTCAAAAATTATACAAAACTAGAACTGTTTTCCTATTGAAACTGGCATTAACTTTTTTTGAAAGATTTCTTTTGTAAACAAAAATATTAAGGATATTATCAGAAATAATTTTCAAAAATGTTCTGATTATTTAATTTAATACAATACAAATAAAATAGAATTTAAAAAAAAAAACAGACTATCCTCTAAACAAATTTTCTCCCAGATTTCCTCTTCGACCTAAAAAGCACCTAAATCTGGGGGGAAACCCCAAAACTGGCAACACTGCACACAGACGTGTTCGCGTTGTCCCGTTGCCGTTGACCAATTCGACACAGCCACCTAGAGTACAATGTTAGGTACCTATAGTGCGGCCTGCAGCCTGCTTTCAGTACATTGCTCTTTTCCCCTTAAGTTCATACAGTCACATTTAGTTCAAATCGCAAAACCATGTGCGCACATATTTGAGACACATAAAGCGCGCATTTTTACGCGATGGACGGCTCACAAGTTGTTCATGCAAATGTCCCCGCCCAATAAGGATAATGATTACCATAATTTTGTCTCCTTTATAATTCAGTGTGGGACAAATTTGCAAGACCAATACATTCTGTTATCTGGTGCAGAAATTCTTTCTGTCGACGTTGGCATAATTACAATTACCGTCTTTCAACACATGTGTAATATATGTCTTTCAGGTTCAAGGCTACAGTTGGGATATCGCTTATTTTCTTCTCTAAATTGCTACCCTCTGCAATGTGGTTGAAAAAATCGAGGATTTTCTGTCTTGACATGACAGGAACTCCTTGTGTCGTCTTTGCTGGTTCGACGAAATAATTAACTTTATCGAATAATTTTGCGAAACGAGAACTTGAGATAGACAAAAGAACTCAGTGGTAGTAGGTCTCTAGGGAATTTCCATCCAGACGCAGGCGAAAATCCTTTGGCACACAGAGTTGCCTTCGGCTTCTGAGTTTTGAGTTGTTTTTGTCATTCTTGTTTATTGCCATTTTCTTTGACGTCGCGTCGTTGTCGTTGTCATTGTCATTGTTTGAGTTTTTGTCTATGAGTAATGAAAAACTGTTTTCTGTCTTTAGCTATTGTTTTAGCAATGTTCTTAGCTCCGCTATCTGGAGAAAACGAGAATATTTAACACCAAGCGAAGGAGGACTCAAAGGATTCAATGGGATTTCGATTACATTGTAACCTTGTGCAGGGAACTGTAAGGCGGAAAATTGGGATGAACGGCTTATCGGATCGGAACTACTCTTTTCTTTAATCGTGGCATGAAGGATGTCTTTATGAAATAGGGATTTGTTAGACCTCTTGTGCAATACTTAAGGTAAATATTAAATGTCTGGGTCTAGGTATATTGGGTTGGGACTTTGCTACTAAATGTGGCAGATAACCATCAAATAATTCGTAAATTTAAACACATATCCGTCCGAGACTTTTATTCATGCAAATCGACTCGTAGCTATTAGAACCTATCTACAAAATAATCAATCAGTGTCGGATCTTTCGGAAATACATTTCCAAAGTTACAACAACTAAAGTGCAGAAATTCCGTATATCTTCAAGCATCTGAGGGAGATGTTCGCCTTTTAAGAGTGAGGTACTTAAGAGGCCTCTACCCAGAAATCGAGCAAAAGTGTAAAAAATGTCATTCTGTTTCCAAGACTGATAAATTATTACTGGAGCGGTTGAATTAAAACTGAATGTATTTAAAAGAACAGAATTTCCTCTTCAAAAACGTTGGAAGAAGTTTTTAAAAAAAAAAAAAAATGTTCTGTACGTAACATATCGTGTTTTAATAAACGTCTGCCTAACTAAGATCTGCGTAAGACGTGTTCATAAAGTCAGGTTTTTGATCGAACAAACGCAGTAAATTGCAAGATATGTTCGTAAATATCATAAATGTCATCAGCGTCTGGCAGATTGTGCAGTGCTTCCATATTTTTTTGACTGCAGAAAGCGCGGGAGGTTAAAAAATGTTAAAGTGTGAAAAATGTAAGTTTATTGGTAATTTTGAATGTGTTTTCACAATTAAACTTAACTTTTTTTAAGGAAAAAAGAAGCTGCGGCGTGGAAAGTGGCGAAAACCAAACTATTGTGATGATTTTTTTGATTTTTGTCTGACGTTTATGAACATTTAGTGATTACTTAAAATTGTACCTACTAAAGCAAGCCTGCATACGTGCTGCAGAATAAGTGTATTCATTACTACAAAATTCATTACAACAAAAAAGAAAGATGATTGTACTAGCGCAGATTTTCGACGTTTATGAAAACACACCGTAAAGGTGTTGTGTCGGTAGTTCTGTGGTCTGATCTGAACAGCCAATCAGAACAGCACGTACACACGGTGTGAAGTCCCCGTCGGCATTCTGTAAGGCAAAACGTTCAAACGTTTTCGTCTGCACGAATAAATTTGCTTGTGTAACCTAGGGAAAATCCTTCGTGCGCATGAAAACGTTTAATCGTTTCGCCTTACAGAATCTGACCCCTGAACTCTGATTTTAATGAAAGAAAGCAAGCATGGGTGCATTCCTCGAATGTGTAAGCAGAATTATTTCTAAGGCGATTCGAAGTGATTTTGAATTTTCATTTTGCTGACTGAAAGTAAAAATGATTGAGGGGGTGATAAAGGCACTTTTCAAGATGTGGATCTAGCTAATACTTCCCGTTTAAAATAAAAACAAGCAAACAACTTTCTTTGTTTTAGTTCTATTATCACTGACTCTGGTAAACAACTGCGTTTGTTGGAGTACCGATGTCATCTAAATGACATTTTTCAGACAACAGGTGTGGAATGTGGATAGCCGTCAAAAAATCCGCACAAACACGCTTACAGCTCCACAAAATAAATTCCACTAGAACTATCCGAATCTCTGGTGGAAATCGATACTGATAATCCAGACGTGTGACCCAAAATAACTGCCCGTCCGACTATCGTGAAATTCAAAAATTGTTGCTTCACATCAGACACGGAGGAGGTATCTTGTCTCACTTCCACGACCTTAACTAAACCGTAAAGACACACCAGGGACAAATTTTATCCAAAGGTCTCACCTCAATCTGTCCATGGTTCTGACAGTGCCAAACCATGAACCCGAAAGCCCACAGGGATAGTCCATAGCACACGCTGAGGAAACAATAAACCGAGTAATTAACTCGACCCTGAAACCCTCATTTACAAACAGCTTATACATATACGATACCACAGCTACCCCCGCACTTTATCAAACATCAACAATTGTGATTCGTTCAACACGCAGCCAACCCCGCAAAAAAGAGGACCGACTGGGCTCAGTTTTTACCCTGTGAATTTTATTTATTTCTGTCGAATGGCAAACTCCGACCATAGTTAATTAAAAGATGTAAATTGACGGCTACCCCCCCTTTTCGCTACATCCCTGGGAAAAAATTCACGAAACCTTAAAGTGGCGGCAATTTTCCTCAAAACGAATGCCGCAACTTTAGCCATAAATGCCCGTGTCAAAGTCCAGCGCTGCGGGGGCAGGAAACCCCAGCTTTAATTTAATTTTCCGGTCTCACAAGCCGAGTGGCCTTCAGTTATTAAAAACTGTGGGCGCCATTGAAAATTTTTGGAATTTAAGAGATGTTGTGTGGCGTGTGCTGCCATTCAGCTGCTGCCTTGTGTCAGATGTCATAAAGTAAACAGAACGAACAAAAAAAAAAAAGAAAAAGAAAGAAAAGAAACCTAAATCAATAAAAATGTTCTCCTCTAATAATGGGAGACGATTTGTTAAATTTATTACCCAGGATAAACGGATGAGACTGCCTTGTTTATTGGGTTACTTCGTGGAATTGACGAATGGACGGACGACGGATGGTTGCCTGACTTGTGTAATGCGTGTCAGTTGTAGCCGCTGTGGCTTTATTGAATCCCACCCAATAAAAGTAATATTATTCTTGTTTGAACAATTCGATTTTGTTGCTACAACTTGAACGTGCCGTGAACAAGGCGATACGGATACTTTGCCGGCGGTGTATAGCTTTCGGAATAAAATAAATCCATTTTGTTACATATCGCAGCTGGATGTGGCAATGTAATAGACTTATCTAATTAATTGCGATAGTATTTCATTTATTACAATGAGTTTAACGTGACGCGCACAATGTGAAGGATATAGACTTTCGTAGAGATATGACACGTGGTTAAGCCATAGCGACACGGTACGTGAAATCCTTTCCGCACGTGTCGACCAAATTTGTGGGGTATAATTCGCAATAGCTAATTAAATTCATTGATACTGGCAGCTCGGAACATCTCATTCATGAAATTAAACTGAATTCTTAGTCTACAGCCAAAAAATGTTGAAAGAGGCCCTCCTTTCCTGGAGGACTAATGTGATTAGGGCGAGTACTTTTGTGGTAATTTTGTAAAACAAACAACATTTTTGAAACTGGTATGTAAAACGAAAGGAGAAGTTATGGGATATGTTGGTTGGAAACTGCTTTAGGAAAGAGGTTCCTGTGTCACGAAAATATTTACCCCGAGTGAGCACTGCCACTGCCAGTAACCACAACTGTTTTTGGGGATTTGAAACTTTTCAATTTCAGTAAAATGCGGCCTTTGGAGCTTTAAAAAACCCAAGCCAAAATCCTGTTAAGGAAATGGGGGCAAACAACTTACAAAAAATCTCCTTGAGTCAAAACGGAAGACTAAACTTCAACAGTGTCCTCTACATAGGTAGGATCATATTCAATGAGTCCCTATGTACCTATCAAAATAAATTAGCCGTCCTCCATTTGAGCCATCGGCTCCACATTGTGTACTTAGCCACAGGTCACGTGCACAAAGCTATTAATGAATCTTACATAAATTCGAATAGGTTTAAATTATTTCTGCAAATTAGTGGCAAGCCCCTCCAAATTGAAGGCCAATTTGTTTTACAAAAGAAGTACGAGCACTCGATTAAAGCTGCCGACTTTGTATAAACAAAACATTTAAAGCTTGGCAAGGCTATACTTCGTTCACCAACAAACGCTCTTAACTTACAAAGCAAGCACCACCTCTTCAACTTCTAATTAAAATGTAAAAACCACAGCAAACGTCGCACCTGCCGGTTTTTATTTCAAACTAGGTAAACTCGCTAATGGCTCTCATTTCACTATCGCACACCATATAACCAAACAGATCTAATTTGTGCCTTTTCCTCAACAACACTATAGTTACTTGCTTGCGGTAAGTTGGTATCTTTTGACTAAATGTGAAACAGAATGTAAGTACATTCAGCGAAATCACAGTCTACTCGATGGTAATGGAACTTTGCTTTCAGCATGGTATGTAGTGAAAAATTGTGCAATGAGCCAAAACTGGGTTACTCACTCTCAACTCAAGAACACTTCCAGTAACATAACGATGAGTAAAAAGATATATTGCGATAGTGGGGGAAAATGCTTCATTTAGAAAGAATCCACGTGGATAAAAGGCGAATGAATTTATGTTCCCTTCATTTATGTAGGTATTCTCTCTTTACACACACTCAAAATACATATTTTCAAATTTATAACACAATATTTACCCAAGCACGAGTACGATACTTGTGCTTTTATCCAATTGTAAGTAAACTCCTTTGAGTTTGTGAAATTGTATTTAAAACCGAAACTCGTTTACTCCTTTGTGTACGGGAATGCACTTGAACGAGTTTCGAAAGATATTTCCATGCAAATGCAACACTCATGCAAGTATGGGTACGAGTACGCCCATTTTCATGGAAAAAAACTTGCAGCACAACTATGTCCATTAAAAACGGAAATGATGATTTTGATATTTCTGTTGCGAAGCATGGGGGACATTTCACATTCAAAAGATGTCCTCCCTGCGTGAATGACAGTAGAATTGGATGCAGCGCAGTGATGTAATTAACTTGTCTTCATCGGCTGCTGCCAAGTGCTGAAATTATCGTCATATTAACTAGTAGCATCTCCGTATATTTATTGAGCTGAGATAGAGATGGTAAACATAATCTCTGACGTTCGGAGAATTTCTCCGACTTCCATGGCGCGTTATTCTAATTGCAGTAATTCAGTGCCATCATTTGACGCAATTTGGACAACAACAGAGATTAAAATTATTCCACAAATAAGTGATTATGGTTATTTAGAGCGAAAAGTATTTTCGAAGTAAACTGGTATTTTGGACTAACACTGCCGGGTGCAAGGGACGTGAGGGCGGCTTAAGGACACCAATTAGACAAATATAGGCCGACAAGGAAAAGCTTTTAGAATACATTATTAATTTTTTTTTTCTAAATTTTGTTTACTATTTATAGTATTTTATGTAGTGGAGATGAAATCAGTTATTTATTCAGCTAAAAAAAAAATATCTGAACTTTTTGAAACTGTTTCATACTTTCTGAATACAGGAATGAAACACAGAACTTGAACCCGCGTCAAAAACGAGTAAAGAGCAATTCAGAAAAAATGAAAAAGTGAATAAACAGGTCAAAATACTCGTCAAAAATGTATATCTAAAAAGATATCAAGAGGCGTCAAAAACACGTCCAAAAAAGCGAAAAAGGCATTAAAAACACTACCAAAACGCTTCAAAAGACATCGAAAATTACGTTAAGATACTAGTTTAAAATCGGCCCATCTATAAACACTTAAAAAATAAAAACTAATCAAAAAATGCTTTGGAAAACTAGTAAGAGAGTTAATAAGGTCAAAATACGAAATAGATTAGCGTCAACAAATACAAAGGCACTAAAAACCTATTTAAAAAAAAAACGTAAGAAACATTTCAAAAATTAAAAATCCTGGTCCAAAAAGGCTTAAAAATTGCAGAAAAAATGCATCGAATGACAGACAAATCAGATAACTCGTCGAAAACACCTCATTAACCAGAGAAAAACGCGTGAAATGACGCGTTAAGAAGCAAGTCAAATACCACGTCAAAAAACGCATCTGAAAAGACATTAAAAACGCGTAAGAAAAGGTCAGAAAACCTTTAAAAAAAATTTAAAAAACGCGTTCGAAAAATAATTTAAAAACACTCCAAAAAAAAAACAACGTAAAGAATGCCCACAAAAAACCTGGTGTAAAATGCGTCAATAGACATCGAAAAAAGCGTTTAAAAAAACAGTCAAAATTCGGGCCATTAAACGTATCGAAAAAAGCGTAATAAAAGTGGCAAAACTCTTGTCAAACGGGTCAAGAAACTGGTCCAAGTCGCCTCAGTAAACATAAAAAAAACGTGTGAAATGATGCTTTGAAAAGCGAGTAAAATATTGCTCCAAAAACGCCCCAAAAATGCATCAAAATTGCGAAAAATGGGTCGAAAAACGCTTTGAAAAACTAGTAAAAAAGAGTTCAAAAACCGATTCGCAATACGCCTAAAAAATTGTGTCTAAAAGCAAGTCAAAAAAGCATAAGAAACATGTCAAAAATCATTGGAAAACACTTTTAAAAAACTGTTCCAACACGCATCAAAAATCGTATGAAAATAGCATGAAAACACGCAAAAAAAACTTTGAAAAACGCGTTAAAAATGAGCCAAAACCCGCATCTAAAAAGACGTTCAAAACATACGAAGACTTGTATCCGTATAGCAATGAGGGAAATAAACAGCATGTTATCTGCGTGTATATTAAAATAAACATTTAATTCTTCTCAAGAGCAAAAACTTTTGAACTTCTACGTCGCCCTAAAACCATAATATGCTTATAATTCCATTTTTTTTCTAACGATCAAAGCCGAGTTGCTAAAGCTCTAAGTACGTATTTCATCTTCTTCATCTGCCCACCATCTCTTTGAAATTTTTCATATTGGTCTGCATCGAAGAAAAATGGTCATAAGGTCGCCTCTCAAAAAGGGGGCAGTATGTGCGCCCTCATCACTGCTTTGTGTAGACCCTTGGATACGTAGTGAATGCCTAAAAGTCTTAGACAAACTAATTGCTTGTTAAGTATGCATACTTTAGAGTAAATATTCTCCGGACATTGAAATGGAACCTCCTTGACAAAGATATATTATTGACCTTCTCTGCTGACTGAGGTATTACATCTACAGTCATGACACGTGCCCCTAATTCACTTTTAAAATAAATACCAAACTTTTTGAGCTCGTCTTCTGAAAATCATTAATTGACTTGGGTAATTGGCTTTTCGTTTGAACCCCACACCAAAACCCCCATTAAATTCGACTTAAATGTAGATACTTCTCTTGAGAAAACAACAGTATTAACTGTCAACTGAATTCCAAATCTTTGCCGTAGAATTAAATACGAACGAAGCAAAATGCATGTCCTTTCCAATCCCATGTTGGCGGGCTTCAAATATCGGAGCATAGCCACTAAATTTGTTTTCCTTAGTTTGTATGCAGGGTTTATAATTTATCGCCAATGTCAGTTTGAAGGTAGGCTGCTGGAATTCTCCCCCTTTTCTCTGTTGCTACCGAATGTGGCCCCCCAATCCCATGGGAGGATGGGACCCTGCTGCTTATCAGCAACAATAAATCAATCTTTCCTTGAGAATGCCTGAGGCAGACAGCTCGTCATTCTTTGCATTGAAAACATGACACTGGAGTGGCTTCTGATCCAGGAAGTCTACATGAAATGCATAAATACAGGAAACGTATGATGAAAGGATAAAGGATTTGGTCAATCTTTGGAATGAACGGAGGCAAATCTTTCTTTAGTTTTCTGTGTGCGTTTCGGGGTAATTATTTAGGTGGAAACAACCCCCCCATAGTGAGAAGCTACAGGAGATGAATTGAAAACGGGTGGTCGGGCAAAAACGTGTCTAAAACTTCCGTTAAAGTGAATTATTGCCGAGCTTTCCTGCAATCAGAAGTGACAAAGTAAGCCGATTTGCTTTCGAAAAGTCCATCAAGGCAAACAACGGAGATTTCTTGATGGAGCAACATGGTGTCCTTTTGAAATTACTTTGTCGGTATTCAATATTGGCCCATGCAGAGAAATAAGAACAAATCCTGATTAAATGAAACAGCCTGACAAAGAGCCCTGATGTGGAATAGCTTCTCAACTTCGCCGTTTGAATGCGGCACAGAATTGAAGGTGACTTTAATCAGTCCAAAAAATAAGAACTCAAATAATGGCTGCCTTCTTTATTCACTTACTGCGGTCTCTATTTTATTTTTGGTTTAAATTTTGGTAGGCTTCACGAAAATATTTGAACAAAAGCCCCACGAATCAGTAATGGAACAGATAAACTTTTATTTGTTGGTTTATTTGACAAAAACACCCATAACCATTTTTTTTAAATCGTTTACCTTTAAGGGGTGCAGTATCCGTCTACCCAAACCTTTTATACTTTTCAAAGGACTTTTCGGATTTTTTTCAGGTTTAAGTCTTCCCATGTCTGGTCCACAATTCGAGAAAATCTTGTCGCAGAGTTTTCTATTGTCGCCCTCAACACAGACCACAGTTAATACCTCATAATGCCAAACACCCCTGTGAATGTGAACGACGTCTATTATGGTTGTCCTTCCAAGAAAACCACTTTCAAAAGTTCAAATTAACGACAACATTGTTGGAGTAAACACAAACGTGAAGTTCATTATTGTACATATTGTACACGTAACCAACAACCGCAACGCCTGCAAGTGCTTCAACGAATTTTCGTTGAATTACTGTAAAAAAAAAAATTAAAAGGCACTCCGGGAGTGCCGACAGAAGTGATAACTTGAACAATTACGTGTGTATTTTTCGAATCGTCAGAAAATATATTATTGTGTAGGAAGTACTTTTAAATAAAGTGTTTTTTTACTCATTATTATAAACTACTACTACTACAAAATTTATGTTACATTTTTCATTTTCATTTAATGCGGTATTTTACATCAAAAATAATACATATTATTTTACATACAAAATTGCAATCTATTGTTTAAAATGTATAAA
The DNA here is from genome assembly GCA_946477585.1 of Cheilosia urbana. Classification (NCBI taxonomy): domain Eukaryota; kingdom Metazoa; phylum Arthropoda; class Insecta; order Diptera; family Syrphidae; genus Cheilosia; species Cheilosia urbana. Next base: position 5,715,365 of record OX297854.1, on the reverse strand, counting down.
TTTACAGATACATGAAATATTAAATTTAAAAATTAATTGGTATTTTTTGAAATGCATACCAATGACACTTATGAAATTTCATCAACAACTTCAACTCTTCCATCATCATCATCATTATTATCATTATATTTGAAAACGGATACTATAGGTTTATGGTAGGTAACTAAAATAGGAAACAAACAATTTTGATTCGAATCTATTTAAATAGGTATCTTGTAAACATGGCATCAATTGTAGTTTTATGTCTAGTCGTGCTAAGATTGCGATCATTGCTCATCGTTAAATCAAATTTGCTATTTAAAAATTCAATTAATGGTAGTTTTTATCATCTGCAAAGTTGATGTTGAAATCCCCACTCAAAATGATTGGAATATCATCAAATCTCTTCCCAACTTTATCTTGAAGTAATGCAGAATTATCTTTAGCATATATAAGTAATTTTCATCGATGCTGTCTTCCAGCGTAATCTAGATAGATTACAGTCTCGAATGTACATATCTTACTTCAGCTACCACAATCCGATTGTATCTACTTGTATTCTAACGAAACTAGCACAGAACGAATAAATTAATAATAATTATACTGAAGCTTAATTGAATATGAATTTCTTTCCGAAAAATACAAATTTTACTTTTAAAAGAAAAAGAACGAGAAAAGACAACAATATTTTTCTGTCTTGCCGCATCGCCATTGATAATGCTCTAGATCTCGTGGTGCGGCAACAATTGTAGTTTTATATTCATTATTTTACACAAAAATTACTAATCATATTTTACAGTATACACTAAGGCGACATGAATATTACAATTATTTATATAGTATACCTACTCTTAGGGTGGCAAGTTTACCACAGTTTTCTATTTCTTGTTTCGGTAATTATAACACAAGCTACTGTGCCATAAATGTGCACAAACCCAAAATCGTGGATATAATATGTCGGAATTAAGCCTGGTAAAATTAAGTTATGAATTCCCCATACAAAACAGGTAATTGAAATAATTTTGGTGACAATCAATTTGTCGCTACCATAAATTACCATAGTAACGTATTCAAATAAAAATCATCGTAGATTAAGCTATAAATTACCTACCCCTAAAAGTAAGCAATAGTACAAAAGTTTACAACTAAAAGTATGCAATCGGTGTCGGTGTCGGTGTCGGAGTCGGTGTCGGTGTCGGTGTCGGAGTCGGTGTCGGTGTCGGTGTCGGTGTCGGTGTCGGTGTCGGTGTCGGTGTCGGTGTCGGTGTCGGTGTCGGTGTCGGTGTCGGAGTCGGTGTCCGTGTCGGTGTCGGTGTCGGTGTCGGTGTCGGTGTCGCGAGTTTGCTAGTTTTTACCCATCCAAATAGTGCCCAACGCGCCTAAAGAAGTATGCAATCGGTGTCGGTGTCGGTGTCGGTGTCGGAGTCGGTATCGGTGTCGGTGTCGGTGTCGGTGTCGGTGTCGGTGTCGGTGTCGGTGTCGGTGTCGGTGTCGCGAGTTTGCTAGTTTTTGCCCATCCAAATAGTGCCCAACGCGCCTAAAGAAGTTATCACTTCAAAAAAACTTCGATTGCTCGCAACATCTTATCGTACATATTTAGATGAATGATTATCCGTCAAGCACTTCTCATCAATTCACTACTCAACGCGCCACCGCAAGCTTGGTTATTTCGAAATAAAATTTTACAACCAGTGAGTTGAAAACTTTGCGAAATCCTTGCACTCAGCGAGCACATAAAAAACCGTACGAAAGTAGGTATATGGCTAGGTGTTTGCAATCGAAATAGGTTATAGGTATACGCCTGAATGAAGCGAAGCAATAAAAAAAAGTTCACAGAACACAATTTTAATTTGTTGAAAGGAGCAACCCACTTGTACAGCTTTGCCGACACATGGACTGGACTGGACATGGTGCTTTGAGCCAGGTCCTCCCTTTCGTAGTCTGACGATGTACGTGTAGCTTTTGTAATTTTTTGCATACGTTTTTGTACCTGCAAAAATAGAAATTGAATGCGTATAACAAAGTCCTTGAAGTTCTTGCCATAAAAGAAAAATATAAACGAGTTTTAACCATGTTCCAAAGTAGCTACATGACTTTCGTCAGAAAAACAAATCTGAAAATCGTTTGATATATAATTTCTAGTACTTTGACAAAGCGCAATGCGTTACAAGAGCATAATATAAATTGTTAGAAGGTGCACAAACAGTGCAGCCCAAAACACAGTGGGTTTGTTATTTCCTCTGACATGTACAATTTTTTTTTCTCTTAACCCAATCGACTTTGTATTTCTAAACGAAAATAAAAGACTGGTTGTATGATCAAGTGCTGCATCGCACTTCTTTATAATGTGAAAAAGTTTTATCCAGGACCTTCTTTAGTGCACCTGCTCTGTGCTGCTACTAACCCGTACCATTGCCAAAAACTCAAAATCCAATTTTGATTGTGTGCAGCAATTATTGGTGGCACTCGGCACTACACTCATACCCTTTCTCCCATCAATGTCAAGTTTCCCTGTTTTAATATCCCTATCAAATGAATAGGAGTGAAAATGCAATAAATCTCGTTTATACATTCAAGTCACGTGTATCTGTTTTGGAGCCGCTTTACTGCGGCTAGACAAGAACAAACAAAAAAGTTACTTATGCGCCACCGTGCGTGCGTAGTAATAAAGCCAAGGAGGGGATGGCATTGTCAAACATGCCGCAAGGACCTACTAGATGATAATTGGATGGAAAGTGAACTTAAACGTAACACCCGTCACCCGCATCAACACGTTGCGCGGTTTATAAATCACACTCTTTTCGGGTAAACAAATTTGGTATTTAACAGCGCGCCGGGTCAAAACACCTACAAGTGAAGGAATTTTGTGTGATTAAGCACTCTATCTGGTAAACATGTTGAACAAGTGTTTTTCGGGGACTCGATTTGAAGTGTTGGTGTCGTGGGATCAATTAGATGTGACCCTTTGCATTGTCTGGACAATGGAACTGGAGCGTGCACAATTAGTTAAGCTAACATATTGACTTAGACTTATAGACGAACGGAGTTATATGGTGAGACAAATCGACAAAGGCAGGTGCGATGCGATTAAAATTAGCTAAGACAAATAAATCGTTTTCTGTTCGCAGTAAATGAAGTGATGTGTGGGAATTTGTTTAGTTTTGTGACTCTGAATCAGACGGTCGCGTACAGTGGAAATTTTCAACTTTATTTTTTTTTTTAAGATTTTTAAAGAAATTTAGTGTTCACCCAGGATATTAATATTTTTGAAAATCTCGAATTGTTTAAAGATTTTGCGCTTTTAAGAAAAGCAAAAGAATATAAAACTCGAACGAAAATCCTTTTGAACATTTTCATGATGAAGTGTTTTAGGTACTCTCGCTACAGATATCCTTACTATAATAAAACTGTAACTTTTTTTCCGGCTGTAATCTGGTTGCTAAGAATAGATTCAAAAAGTACTGCACGAATTTAATTTCGGTTTTCACAGTTGCATAGGAAATTGTTCAGATTTGCACATAGGATATGTTTTACCATTATTCGCTGTCCGGAAGTGGAAATCTAAGCTGATATCTAAGAAAAGTTGTAATTCTCGGATACCTTTTAGCTCCTAGCTTCGGAATCACTCATCCAAATGAAATGGGATTTTTTTTTTTACAAAGTTCAATTATGTACAAAGATTTTAAGATATAAATCATCTTTGTACGTTATCCTGAAGTCGAACAATAAGCAATAAACTATAAATTTAATACAATTGAAAAAAGCAAAATGTTCGATTAAAGCTTGATCGTTGGATTTTTCCAGCGTTGAGTGGAGGAAATTTTGTGTGTGCGTGCGGCAAAACCTGTTTCTCTCTCTGTACACTTTCTGCGGTGCGCTTTTTCTTTCTCTTTTTTTATGCACCTTTTGGGCTATGTGTTGTTTTTTTTTTGTTCACGTTTTTAAATTGAACTGGAGTATTATCAGGGCTGTCGTTTGAAGGCAAAAAGCAGCAGCACAACCAGTCGACAAAAAACAGTACAAAGCAGTACCTATGGCGCATACGATATGGCTTATATTGAGCTTCTAATCAACGTTGAAATTAATACACTTAAAACACTTATGTAAATTGCTTATACTCTATATTCACCCCTGTCGAGGTATTCGTTCGGACAAAATTCCGCTTCCGAAAGTCAAATCCGATCGATAAATGAAGCATATAAGCGCGTTCATTTCACTTCACGTGAACATTTTCAGCAATTCGTTGTCGGAGGGCTACGGAAAAAATAAGTTAAATAAGTTATTTAACGCGGTTCCACGCGGTAGGGCAATTAATGATCCGATGAACGTTTTTAAAGACGGGAAGCATTCTGCTCCCAAAGCATTTTTAAGGGGTAACACTTCACTCCAAAAACTCTCGAGGTATGTAGATATATACTTTAAGGGTGCGTCTGTATTTCAGATGCTTAAAATTCATAATAATGTCTTAGAACATATTAAGAACAAAATGCTCAAAAAAGCAGTATTTTAAGTAGCTGTGCAGTACAGCAGTACAAAGATACAGAAAGCAGTACAAATACTGATTTTGCAGTACAACGACAGCCCTGAGTATTATCCGAGAAACAGATTAACACAGCGACAGCAACAACAGCAACAGCGAATTTAGGATTGGCTCTAACGTTGATGTCGCTGTCGATGTTGCTGTGCTAATGTGTTCAAAGTAATTAAAATACATTGGTTCTAAAGTTCTGTCAAAGTTGCTGTTGCTGTTGCTGTTGCTGTGTTAATCTGTTTCTCGCATTAATGAATAATGAGTTGAGTAGTAGAGTAAATGAGATGCATGGAGCATGGGATTGAGAGAGATAGGTCTGTAATTAAGATTGAGAGGGAGTCAAACTCAGTTGTAAATTGTAATTGTGATTTAAAATGCGTTATAGTGATTCTGATTTTATAGTGATTCATGTGCATGCCAAAACATGTTTGTGCAATTGCACCTTTTTTGTGTTTTGCTTTCTGTTTTTTTTCCCAAATTGTGTTTGTTTACTCAAAATGTCAACTCTTGGGTCTGTTTGACATAAATTTGCGTCGCACCCACTCTAAGGTTGGTACTAGTTTTAGGTAGGTTAAAAATAATTTATAATTAACTAAAAAGTTAAACACCGATTTTGAAGTTGCAGTGCTGTTACTAAGCATCTACCATACTTTCTATAAGGTGTGTTTTATTTAGCTTCGATCTCAGCAAAGCAAAGCAAAGTAAGAAAATGTGCAAATAAACGGTTCCCTCCAGCTGTTCAGAAAGCAGGTTTTTTGACTTCTCGACATATTGTACGTAAACTTCAGCCAATCAAATCACAAGAAACAAAGCAACCGCGGGGGGATGTTCGTTAAGTGAAAACTGACGAACAATATTTTTGCGATCAAGTTTAAACGATTCATTTTTTGTTGGTATTTTATGGAAAGATATCTGTTTGTAGACTGTATTAATTTTAAAAACAGATAATACCTGTAGAATGTGAACCATAATAAAACACCTATTTATTTTGTTTTACTTAGACCGCAACAACACTTTTATATTATGTAAATGAGCAAAGAAAATTGATCGTCTTTGTCGGTCACAAAAAAATCCTTAAATAAAAGGCAGGTAGGCAAGGAGGTACGGTAAAACTTTTTTTTGTGATCAAAACTACTTAAGATTTATTTAGAGCATTATGGTGAGAATTGGATGATTTTATTATACGATATTCATCCTTCTTCATATTCTTGGGTAAAAAAAAAAAGCAGCGGAGAATATAAAATTTGAGGATGTACTCATGAAATTGGTCTCATAGATAAACACGACATTTATATTTAATGATAACTTAATAACTTAATTTTTTTTTTTTATTTTTTTTTATTAGTATCCTTAACATTTAGCTGTTATTTTTAAATATAGTTTACTTATGCACTCATTTATGCATTTCCGCCAATCACAGCAAAGTCTAGTATGTGCTGTAAATAAAATAGAGAAAGTTAGCGAACATATCCATACTAAACTAGGTTGGCAACATAAAATGCTCTACCGCTGGTGTTCAGAAGTAAACATTTACTCCCAAGTGGCTCTTGCTGGGAATGAATACCAAGTGTGATTCCTCGAAGTGTCAAGGAGAGCGTAGTTGTTGTAACTAATTGTTGAAAATCCTACTTTACTTTGCTTTGCTGAGTTCGAAGCTCAAAAAACAAGCCTTTAGACTACGACTATAATTTTGCCACATTGAGTTTATAGGGATGAATGAATTTTATAACTGCAACTGATGTTTTAGGGACTTTTGAAAAAAATATATTTTCTATTTTCTTGTAGATTTTACTTTGAAGAACAGCATGGAAGGCTACCGCTTTAATTGATCAGCTATAAGCGTACGCGTTGTACTTTTCCATGCTTCAGTTGACTTTGCATTTCCAACAATTCGAACAGTCAAAGTAGTCGTTTGAAAATTTTAATTTTTTATTATTTAAATATCTGTCAATTTTATTTCGACGTAAAATTTGTTTGAATAGGTTTCAGCTTTCAGGTTTGGTTTGATGCCTTTGCTTTTACTCATCAGTCATCACTTTAAAAATGTGATCTCTCGGTTAAAAATAACCATATAAATAAGTTAAATCTTTTAACTGCGTATGGCTTTTGTATTAATAAAAAGATTAAAATATAAAACATGGAAGCGTTGAATTGAATTCGCATTTGGCAACAATCAGAGATTTGAAGTATTATGCAGCATACAATAATTATAAAGCTGAAGTCACAAGTCACAACAGAATAAGCATACCTAATGGAAATACGAACCAACGTTTGAGCGAGTCATGTAAAAAAAAACAAAGAAGCTCCAACATAAGAGGTATGTTAAATCAAAATACAAACATACAATAATAACTTATTGATTAAATTATTGCATTTACAATACTTTAACTTTTATTGGTTATAAATGTTGAAATCGACTGTCTAGATTTGTGATAAGTCATAGAAAGTCCATTTTGCATACGGAAAGAAAACCAATTCCGACGAGAGTTTTAAATCTTTTGATTCCAAGTATAGGTACATACATTGAACAGAGCAGCGTTGCCGTTTGGCCCCATTTTAAGTCTCAGGATACTTGCACCTACGTTTGAAAAATTATAACGAACATGTCGGCAAAGGTCTTAGGCCTAGCTTTTCACAACCATTCGTTTTGTGTGAGTTTCATTTTTGAGACGAATGGAAGGGATCTATAATTATATGCCGAGTCCAAACGGCACAACGAGCACAACCTATCCCGCAGTTTGCTTTGTTCATTGTACTAAAAAAAAAGTTGCTTAATGCGAGAAACAGATTAACACAGCGACAGCAACAGCAAATTGCTGTGTTAATTTGTTTCTCGCAAACCTTTTTTGTAATTTAACTTTCTATGAGGGGATTTATTTTCCACACCTTGAGTGGTTACTTGAAGGAATTTCAAAAATTAAAAAAAAAAAAAACTCAAACCCCAAAAATGACGGTTTCCCCTCCGCAAAAATGCAACATTTGTCTCAAAAGTTTTCATTGGGATAGATAGTTTTTGGGGCATATAACAATTTGTCTCAGAACTAAAGATTCAGAAAGATCCGGTCAGTTGAACAAACTTGGTCAGATATGCAGTGGGACTTTGCTTTCTTTCTTTTTAAAGATTTAGGCGTAAAACCCTTATTGACAACTCGTATTCATAATTTCGGTTCAGCTCTTTCAAAACTCTATCTTCAGACAACATTTTTGTTACTTTAAAGCCTAAACGGGAACAATTACCTAACATTTCCTACACCCATTTTCAGTCCGGTTCACAAACAAAAAAAATTTAATAACGAAATGTCACGTGAAATATTTTTATCGCTAACAAGTAACAACTCACTTTGAAGAATATTTTTTTAAAGTTTTCCGCCAGACTCACACTATACAAAAGGGTTAAATTCCTTTTAGCCATGCTCTGGGAGGACCCCCTTCGATTCGGGTTCAATGCGATGAGACGAGATGGAAACGGTCGATGGGATGGGGGGACAAAAATTCTACGATGATGCTATAAATCTAAAACGCCATGGTAGTGGCTTTTACGAGGAAATAAGTGTATAACGAGCTCTATGATAAACCAAGCACAGTTCAACCGAATGATCACACATTGCGGGAATGGAAATATTTCAAAACGTTCGACTATAAAGTTTACTTTTGAGAATTATTGTGACAGGACGGCCAAATTTATTGGCATAACTATTGCATCACGATTATGGAATATTTTATTGTTTCCGATGTTTATAGGGTCATTTTTGTTTAGCCATAAATTGAGGGGTTAGAGCGGTTTTAGTTTTGGGGGCATTGAATTATGACTTTTGAATGATAAAAATTGCAGTGTTCAGAACTGACGTGTCATTTTTTGGAACAGCTTTAAATTTTAAGCACGTTAATTTTTCTTATTTTGACTTTTATAGGTATCGACATTCGGAAGTGCTTTTGGGGTATAAACATCACTAGGTCTGTTCCCTTACTTTTTTAGTAAGAATGGAAAAGACTTTCAAAATGGCAGTGGTGCGGATAAAGTCTCTCACAAAGAGAGACACTTACGAAAAAGTTAAAAAAAATAAATAAATAGTTGGCGCAACAGGTCCGGAGGGACCCTGGGCCTAGATTCTCACAACCATCCGTTTTGTGTGAGTTTTTCATTTTTAGAACGAATGGAGGGGATCTACAATTTTATGCCGAGTCCAAACGGCTCACTGAGAAGCTCTTTCAAGACAGTTATACTCTCGGATGTTTGTCAGACGTTCGCGAGAGGTGGCGTAGTGGAAAAACCCCTAATATGGAATTTTGTTTTTTTTCGGGATTCGAACCTCGATCCCTCCCTTAGTAGTCCAACACACTAACCACTAAGCCACTGCGCCTACTTACGAAAAAGTTAGGGAACGGTTTTGTAGTAATCTTTAAAAAATGACTGATACATAATTCAAATATTCAAAAAATGGTAAGAAAAGTCGTTGAAATGTCTGATTAACTCGAGGAATTTGTTAATTTACTAAGAAAATTAGTTATATAATCTAGCTGGCGAAGAAAGTGATCTAGAATTAATCGAACTTCATTTTGATGAGTCCGAGTATGTGGAAAAGTTTTTACTGATTGAACTACAAGCATTCGAAAAGAGGAAAAAGGGACACTGCATGAAGAATTACATGAAGGAGAATTTCCTTGTTCCAGCGAGGAAGAATTTCGTCGCCACTTTGAAAATAATCTTGAGGAGAACATTCAATTTTATTTTGCTGCCTGTTGATACTATTTAAATACGCAAGAAATCAAAAAATAATCCACGCATATGCCAAATGTGTCAACAAATTTCAAATCAGCTGTTATTTGTAAGGTGACTGACAGCTTTTTCACTTCAACACCAAAAAAATTGTTGAGTAAAAATTCGTAAGATTCTCACTGGAGGGGAAACATCTTGCTCTCGATGATGCTCTCTTTTACGAATTTTTCGAGTTAAGGAACGGCTCTGAGTTAAAATTTATACGATTTAAAAGTAAAGGAACAGACCTACCATAAACGAGTTCCGCTTGTGTTAAAATATTCTCAAAACCATTTAATTTTTACATTACTTTGACGTGAACATTTTAAGAACAGATTCAGATGTGGATTATTTCTTGTTCGAAATTACAATTGTCCAACAGAAATAGTTTTTAGTACCTTTAAGGTGAACAAAAGTTTTGTCACTGACTTAGTCGACGAAAACAAATTGTTAACAACGAATGGGAGAATGTTAACAAAAATTCTTAGTTTCGAACTTAAATGAGCTGCAGCTGCCAATTCCGTCGGCAAATATCACACACTCATTAAATTTCGAAACCAATTCCAAATTGTGTTAACTTTTGGGATCTTTTCGTCTGGCTGAAAGATTAAAGTAAATTGACTCTCCTGGTCGGCGTGCGTATTTTAAACGAAGAGGTTTCCATTTAAACACAATACATCACGTGGCTCCCACATCATTTCAACCCCAACTAAGCACATCTTGGATTACGATGTTCAATATTACAATCTTGGCATTTCCTGTAAATAGACATCTTACTGTGCTCTGCCTATGGCAACAACAAAATGCGCACCAATATCGGAGGTACGTGATATGCTTTCAAATTTCTTTCATAACGAAAACGATTAGGATGCGAAATTCCGACAATGCCACTAGATAACAATCATCGATCCCATTCACATGCTTTCAGATTACTTGCTTCAACTTTGTTTGGCATCATTTACCACATCGTCCAAGAAAATTGAAACGGTATCTAAGGACAAATAATTAACTGATTTATTATACACAATAGTCGATGGCAACTTGTCCGGTGCTTACACAATTTGTTTATTTTCATATTTTCCTCAGTTGTAGCACTCATGCCAATCAATGGGATTTGCTCGGTCAAAGTGCCAATCTCCTTCAATTATACGAATAAAAGTTCCCTAGGCGCCAACGTTTACCGGTCTGTTGTCCTGTAATCATGTCATTGCCCATTTCTCGTTGTTTATAGAATCGAATTATACGCAAAAAAAAAACATTTTTACACCCTTTGGTGACAAGTCCAATGTTGTGGGAACACTAAGAACTCAACCGTTCCCCAGATTGCCGACTTTTTTCTATGAGTTTCTTGTGTTTCCTTTTAGAGGTTTCCCACTCGAGTTATGTTGGTGCGGCTCTTTGAAACACATTTACCAAATCAAATTGACATTTTGATCGCATTGTATTCAGATTGGTGAGTAAAATATGCAAATAGCTCTTGGGGATATAAGGAGGGGATGTTTATACGAAACATGCTATATCCTTGTTGAACCGGAAATGAACGTTAGAGGTATGAAGAACCATTAGAAAGAAAGTGGTTTGACATGTTTGGCCAAATGTCGCCAAATTTTACCCTAGAAGGCATATGGGGCCTGAGGGTGCTACTGATATTTCTTTGTCCTTACCTTTATAAGATGTAGTAGAATTATCTTCCAAGCACGCGGACAATTGATCTAGGAACTTTAGTTTATCTAGAAAAACAAGTGTAAGCCATTTTTGCAAAACAAATTTACCTGTATTAACTGTCACTTGTTGATAAATACAACAGGCACTTGTTGCACTTGTTGTTTTCCATTTATTGATGAAAGTGTAGAATGTTTTTGCAAAACAATTTAGGCATTTACAGCTAAAAATTAAATAAATAGTTTGCGCAACAGGCCGAAGGGACCCTAGGCCTAGCTTCTCACAACCATTCGTTTTGTGTGAGTTTTTCATTTTTGGAACGAATGGAAGGGATCTACAGTTTTATGCTGACTCCAAACGGCGAATTGAGAAGCTCTTTCAAGACAGTTATACTCTCGGATGTTTGTCAGACGTTCGCGAGAGGTAGCGCAGTGGAAAAAAACCCTAAGTTGGAATTTGGATCTTCGCGGGATTCGAACCTGGGACCCCTCGCTTAGTAGTCCAACACACTAACCACTAAGCCACTGCGACTACATTTTCGACATTTAAAGCTACTTGTTGATAAATTCAACAGGTACTTGTTGGACCTGTTATTTTCTGTCGACAACAAATTTCAAGACAATCGTCACATTTATGAATTTTTGCCAATATCTAATCCATTTCGCAACTAGAAATTTTGATCCTGCAACACTTGTTGGTGTCTGTTGCGCAAGTTAAACAAGCTAAAATGTTTGGAATTTAATTATTTATTTATTTGGGCCTTTCCCGAAATTCAAAATCATTGCATTACTTATCGTTTTGACTGAGCCCATTTTGGTTAAGTCACTTGTTATAATCTTAACAAGTTGGAAAGAATGCTAAGTCTTCCAAAAAATGAAACTCCATCAATTAAGTTAGGAAAATAGGAAATCACCAGTTTAAAGGTTGAATTACTTTTTGTGGAGCAACAAGTATGAAATAACTTGTTACCTTTTAACAAAAAATCAACGACAAATTTTCCGTAACGAACATTGGGAAGGCATCAATTTATAGGTAAAACTACTTGTTAAAATACAACAAGTTTCAAAACATTTTTGTTTTTTTAAATAACTCAACTAAGGACTCTGTCAGTTCAGTTCGTTACGTACAACAATACTTCTACTTCATGAATTCGATAATCGACGTGCTTAGCGTTGCGATAAGGATATCCATTCCAAAGCAGGCCCAGTACCCATCCATTCTACAAAAAGTTCCTCCCCATCGAAAATTGTATTTTCTCGCAACACATTATGCTCATATTTCGAGCATAATCGAAAGCAAACATTGCTTATTTGGAAGCGGATTACTTGAGAATAAAATAATCCGTTCTCAGGATGTACATACACCAGAATAATAAATTTCCTTTAGACGTTGTCACGTGGGATTTCGCATTTCCTTTATTATGAATTCTACTACCTACGTATACAAGACTGCTTGTGACTTCTTATGGGCTCTGCAGTTGGCTCCCCTTGTGGGTTGAAAGCATGTTTGTGGCTCCACCTTAAGCGGTCGATTCGGGCAACTTCGCAAGGTGTATAGTTTTGTTATTTATTTTCCCAAAGGAAATTTATTCCTATATTGAGTTAGGTACATTCATCCGTTTTCTGTATCAAGTCTTAATTTCAGGCCGTTGGTATTCATAAAAAAAAAATCCACTGAACGTGACTGGACACTTTGTCATATTATTGGCAATATGATGATTTATTTCGTTTTCACGGGTGAACGGGAATGGTTTACATTTTGACAATCGTTTGCAATTTAAAAATTTGATCAAGGGACCAGGAAGTCTATTGGGTGAGGATTGGAATTGTTAGATTGAATTGAGTTGAAGGTTTTGGGGAACTTTGCTTTATCATATCAATTCACTAGCAATGCAAGACTGGAAAATCAAGCTTTGGCAGTATCGCTCAATAGACCCGAAACTTCTATAGCGAGGAGTTTGCTTTTTGTGACCACTTTCTAATCACTTGGGAGCCTCTAATCTTTTTTTAATTCTGTGTATAATAGGCCCGCTCTTAACCCTTGGGCGATTTACTCGGCTCCATGGTCCAAATATTACATGACTTAAGTTCCTACTTCCATATTGAAATTAACATGCAAAAGATCCAATAGCAGCTTATGTTTTTAAATTCTGTATTACCATTCGCAGACCTACAGCCAGGGAAAGAAGCATCAACGACCGGTTAATTCTCCGTCAGATTTACTCCAGAAAAGTTTTTTTTTTTTTTTTTTTTGGTAAACCCTGCGTACGGTAGTAGCTTTAGATAGTAAATGCCACTTTAGAAAGTAAATGTCGCTGTAGAAAGTAATCGTCGCGTAATCTTTTTTGTTGCCCATGGTCTGCCTACTATTTTTGTGAACCGATAGAAGCCCATTAAGTTTTGCGACTTGCAAAATATCGGCTGGTTATCGATTTCTCTGGTTAATTAACCAAACCATTGGTTCTGTCCTTTATGTTTTGCTGAACAAACATTCAATGGTTACCAGCTGGAATAACCGATGATTAAAGATAACGAATGGAATATTGAACAAACCGGGCCTTAGTGGATTAAAATAACCGTGTCAACTTGTTTAAGGAAACTCTGTTAAAAATAACAGACTTATCAATTTGTCCTCAAAAAGTTTTGGTCGTAAATAATAAGCTAACTCTGTATAATTTAACAAACTTATTTTTTTCAGTTGATATTAATCTAGAAACTTGGTGAATAAATGCTGTCTCTTTTTTTAAGTATCCATTCAACCTTTTTATCGTTTTTAACAACGAATACTCATTTTTCTTCAAAAGAGACTTAATTAATTTTAACCCATTTATTTTCCATATAGATCCAATTTTAGAGCGTGTATTAACAAACGGATCAAACGATTCGAATAAAATTGAAAATACTTTTCTAGTATATTGCAAGTCTTTGAAATTAAACGCTTTATCGAGTACGAGAAGTTGGGACCGGGTTTTTGGGTAAAGATATTTATTCGAAATATTAAAAAAAAAAAGATTTATTCGAATTTTTTGAGAAAAACTTACATAATCTTTAATAAGCTTTTGGATCAAAATATTAAGAGCGGTTTTTTGTAAGATTATGAAGACAAAACCGTAATTAATATTGGAATGCTTAGTCTGAAAAATCAACTATACAGCTGAAAACTGAGTATAAGATATTTTTCGGGATGTAAGCATTACTACTTTTTTCAAGTTTTATCCAAATCGAAAAAAGGATTTTCGATTTCGAGGTATTGAGCAGTTTTTAAAATTAACCTTTTCGGTGATTCGATTTAAGACTGAAGAAGTTAAACAATTTGAAAACTTGCATGCATATGCATTTTGTTCAAATTCGTTACTGCCGTTTTCAAGTGAACTATAGAAAATGCATTTTTTTTTTAAATCCATTGCTTGATAACATAGAAATAAAACTGAATTTGCTATTAAGCTAGAAATGACCATATTTCATTAGAAATTAATTTTTGTTACAATCGTATGGACCGTTTTCGAGGTATGTCCAAATTTCAAAAGCAGCGATATTCGATTTTCCCGCGAAAAACTGAGTATGCTGTATGCAGTCATGTTATCCTCACCTACTACTGAAGCTTAAATATCAATTTTGGTGGAAATCATTAGAGCGGTTTGCGAACAAATCAACCGGGTAGGAACATTTTATATGGAAAGTACCATTAATATTGAGGTTACCGTGCAAAAAAAAAAAAAAAAAAACACCGAACTGTAGGGCCACAAACTCCAAATCGGAAGTTTGAATCAAATCCGCGCAGCTATTTAGGCCTCAGCCCTATCAAAATTCCAATAACCATTGTTATAAAGAACATAATGGCTATCTATATATCTATCTAATTTTTTTTTGACATTAAGCCTGTCGACAGACACCGGACGAGTTGATTTTTTTTTTTTTTTTTTTTCCTTTTGTCATGGAAAATTGAATAATAAAATAAAATCTATTTGAAGCTAAACTGTATGTGTTCTGAATTTAATAACTAAAATACAGCACTCTGTGACTTCACTTCGAGCTGGCCTTTTATTCAAATTCGAATACGTGACCTATCTTACATATTCCAGTATAGGTACATGATAGAGGCATTCCGAGGCGGCACTTGCTTCTCACTGAGTTTGTTGTGTCCCGCCTCTCATGTAGGGAAATTATTGAAGGAATTTTATAAATCAAATTTAACTCCGCATAAATCGATGGAAATCAATGACTGCAACAGAGTTGATGACGCCGTTAGCTGCTTGAATTCGCACGGACAGACAGAACTGTTTGAAATACGTATATACCCGATACGCCCTTCTTTCAGTCGGCTTTTTACTTTGATTCTACCATTTTGCCATTCACTTCGAATCTATTCTCCCTCATTTCATTTCATTTTATTGAAATGTAAACTGTGTGTATACCTATCCCCTTCGACAAATATCTTTAACAAAAAATGCGCCGCCACGTAGTAGCACGGTAAGGTGGGCTCCGTGCTCTAAACTCAAGGGTAAACGAAAATGTTTCTTATTTACTTGGCAATTCAATAAATCGTTATCGCTACAATGGCTCCAAGGACAATACAATTGATACGCCTCAAATTTAGACCAAGGACTTCCACTTCCCCACGGGTGTGTCCGTCAATACTCGTTCGATCCAAACGAATGCGGCGACTGGAACTACGTGCTTCGATGGGAATTCTACTGCAAATATACATCGCAATTTTATTACTAGGCAGAGGAGGAAAATTAAAATGTCCTTCACGCGCGCCATCTCACCCTACTGGGCTATAAAACACCTTAAAATATCGATCAAGTCGGTTTTGGCATTTAATTGTTATTGTACTTTAAATGCGAGCAGGTGATGGTAGCTTTGGCAAATACAAATACTCGCCTTAACTCGGTGTTTTTATTACCTTCCCAAGTACCATAAAAAATATTCCGGCTTAAATACCCGGTGCTGAACGAAGAATCAACTTGCCGTGTGTGCGACATAGGCATATATTAAATTGTTCTTTCAATATTCGTCTAGACGGGCAGAAACATTGATTAAAATGTTGTCCTTTGATCGAAAGATGAATTAAAAGATTCATGCCAACACACAATATGTCTTACGCTCATAATTAGCTAGACGCAAAATCATGTTTAGCCTAAATTGATGTTTTTGTTTTTTTTTTCCAGGAAATTTCCTACCAACAACGAGAAGTTTGTTTCTCAAGAGCATAGGTATTGTTCCTACGGGCATGGGCATGGGCATGGGCATGGGATATCATATTCACAAACGTTGGATATATTTTTTTGACGCAGAAGTTTTACAACATTTTTCTATTTTCATGAAAAAGGATCTCGTTCGCCTAACATGCGATAAAATGTGATAAGTCTTAAAAATTTAGCAGCGATTCTAGGAACACTTCGTTATTCTTATGTCTATACAGGGATTCTTAGAATGTTTAAAGGAAATTACGATGATCTAACCTTTGTAGTTTTTTAGTAGGTATTTCTATCGCGTGATCAATTATTTTTGAATAGAAATCCAACTTTCGGCCTTTCTACTGCGAGAGTTGTACTCTGTCTGCTGAAGTTCCTTCCTTAAAAGGATTAGTGCTTAATTCAGACCGCTTGGAAAATCTGATAGAGCATTAAGAAAAGGACGATATTTTGTTTTAATTTAAAAAAAAAATAAATGTACTGCATAAAATTTCCCTTGGGAATTTAAAATGGCAAACATATTTGAAATTCCTGTGCAAAATATTGATATTTACATAGGAAAATTCTTCAGCAGCTCAGCACGCATTTGATACATTCCCCGGTGACTCCTCACTAACATCCACTATTTAAGCACAACCACTAACCACAAACATTTCGTTCAACCTGACAACAATAGTCACATGAATCTCATTACCAAGACCCTGTAAAAGTAGGCGGTTTAATGACAGTGGCAATTCAAATGATGAGCTCGCAACAATATCAGATTTTCCGAGAAATCAACCCTTTAACCGCAGACTACTTTACCACTTGCCACAACGTAATAGCTACCCCTTTTGGTCGGTCAAACCATCAGACGAAGTCAACCATCAATGGCAATAAAAGACAGTTAAAATTTTTGTTTTTACCAGTTTGTTGATTCTCGTCGTTTTCGATGGACAAGGGCCCAAAGGTTCCTGACTTCGTTTTAAATCAGCGCTGTCGCTGATGGTCACGCGTGCAGGTCGAGCCCAGACTGACGGAGACGGTCGGAAACCTCGCAACGAAGAGTATGGTGCAGGACGTTCCCCGAGAAACAACACCCCAAGCTCCAAGGTACTCATGAAGGGCGGGCGATGACGACGCCTTAGACAGACACCCCAAAGCACGACTCCGAGAACGTGGTCCAGGCACCAACTACGATATACACCAGACATGCATTTGTTCGCTCGCTAAGAGTGAGATTTTTATTAATACAATTCGCAAGAATACCAAAACTAATCAATATCAAGGATCCTTATACGCGGAAGACACATACAAACACAACATAAAGTCGAACGGCCGAGAGCGAGAGCCCACCATATCTGGAAATGGTACGTGCATACGAGTCTCCTCAACCCAAATTAGCGCGAAAATCCACAGAACAGAGTAGGGTATGCTTAATATTCAGCTAAAGTTTATCTTCGTTCTTCTCCAGTTGCACTGCAAAAGGACGAACATAAACCTCTCCTATTTTTTCAAATTTAATTAACTGATTTACATTGTTGGGGAAATAATATAAAAATGTATTGCATTCTCGGTTTTAAATGCTATAATGCAATTTGGCCACTGTCGAATCAACGAAAAATAACAAGAATTGTTCCGTACTTGGCAAATTAAATGCAACTTCTTTTAAGGCAAACATGTCAAGAAACTCCTCCTTATGCAAATTAAAAGAAATCGAAAATATACAGCATTTCATAGGAAGGTGGACATCTTTAAAATAATAATAATAGGTAATAATAAATCTGAATACATCTTTAAAAATTCAGATACAAATACTTTGAAAGAAGATACTTATTAGAAGATGAGGTAGCTAAGTTTTTAAACGGTGTAATCAGTAATTGGGACAATCTATAGAATTGCATTATCAATGCTTTAGTGTATAGGAAATTGCTAATTGAAGAATTTAATAATTAATCATTTAAAACTACAATTAAACTTTAAATTCAGATCCCCGACAGACGACATTTATTCTTATAACGAAAAATAAAGAACTTGTTACTACTACTACTATTATTATTTATTTATTTATACTAAGTTCCTCCTAATATTTAAGGATGCATTGCCAATAATTAATATGGCACTTATTTATTGTTTTATTTGTGTTCAATAATGGAAATAACGAAATATTTTGTGTTGGCACCCCAAGAAATTTACCCAAAATTGCTTTGGCAGTCAAAGTGTTAAACATTTAAGCCACGATAAATCAATTATTAATATTTAAAAAAAAAAACGTATTTATTTTAAAATATGTGACATTTCTTTTAATTTTTGTTTTGTTTTTTGTTTTGATAATTGAACTTATTAAAATCCTTCGTCAAGTTATTGATGGGGCCATTGCTTCTATAGTTACATCGAGATTTCTTTTGATATAAAATTATTGGATTCCTTGTTACCCTCAATCGGCTTCTTGTCTTACTGACAATGGAATCCAAGGATATATCCAAGATCATTAAAGTGATCCACACTTTCAACAACATCATCATTAATAAAATTAATCGGTCTAGTTGGATTTTGACGCCTTGTGAAGGACCCTTTTTTACATTTCTTCATGTTAAGCTGAATATAGTTCTCCTTACACCATTCCTGCATGCGGTCGATATTATGCTGTAGAAAGATATAACCTTGTAACAAAAAGACATAAATCGTTGATAAATAACAGGAACAGGATTGGACCAATGTGACTACCCTTAGGGAAACCAGAATAGTCGACGATATTTTTTGACATACTTTTACATTTTGAGTACGATCTCTAGACTCGAACCGATTCATTTTGGGATCCATTGATGAAATCCATAATACCCCAGTTTTTTTTTTAACAGGATAAGGTGATTGATTTTGTCGAATTACTGAAATCAGCATAAAAAAAATATGTTTGATATCCTTTCAC
The DNA here is from genome assembly GCA_946477585.1 of Cheilosia urbana. Classification (NCBI taxonomy): domain Eukaryota; kingdom Metazoa; phylum Arthropoda; class Insecta; order Diptera; family Syrphidae; genus Cheilosia; species Cheilosia urbana. The sequence goes on along the minus strand of OX297854.1, from coordinate 5,696,332 downwards.
CACACTTTCATTGCAAAGTGAAGTAAATTTTTTTTAATTAGTTCTATTTGGTTTCCTGGAACTGAACCCATGCTGCTCATCAGCAAACATTTTAGAACAGTGAAATTGAATATAGTGACAAGTAATTTCCTCAAAAGGATTACGTATCCATGAAAGTTTTGCAATGCGTCTACAGTTTTCGAGGTGATGTTTGTTACCACTCTTGTGCAGAGGCATATCAAATGACGATTTCCAAATCTTCGGAAAGACTCTACTGGACAGCGACAAGTTAAATAAATAAGTTAACGGCTTACAGAAGAAGTAAACAAACGATTGCAACAAGCTTGGAACACCATCTGGACCAGGAACACAGTTATCATCTTAAGTTTTTATATATCGCACGATTTCATTTTCAGTCAGTCTTAAGCTCGGAAGATCACAGATTGATTTTATTTTTGAACGTCAGTCACCCGAAATTTCTTTTCTTCCTGCTTTCCTCCTTTAAATGTTCGATTTTTACACAGAAAAAGTATCCAGTGAAAGGGAATTTGAGAAAAAATAACCTCGTTTTACATTTACGTTAGGTACGTAAAATTCCGGGGTAAAGAACATAACGCGCGACCCCTTTATGTTCTTATCTTAAATCGTTTCATACAACGGCAATGAAAACCGAAAATGTTCAATTTCTCGCATGCGACAATTGTTATACCGACCTTCTGGTCGCATCGCCGTATACCATTGATTTCTAAAATAGCCGTGCTCCCACTGAAATTTCATAGCGAAAAATATATTTTCTTTGTGTTACCTTTCTACCTCGCTGCAATCAATGTCGGCACTTTCAACAAAACTTTCAACTTTCTTACAAAAGGCGTTACAGTTCCTTTCAAAGATTGTTTGGTGCCTTCTGCCCCCGTTTCTTTATTTCATTTTCGAACCCACCCCAGCTGAGCGGCCGAGACTGGAATGGAACTGGAAGATGTCAGCGACCAACGCGATGCTTTGTTGAACACGAATTTCCCTTACGTTCGCCCTTATCTGGTTGTTCGCCCATTCTTCATTCTCGACTTTTGAACGCCAGTTACGTAGCTTGAATAAATAAAATGTAGTACGGGATAAATTTGCAACTCAATTAAATTGGACATCTCTAAGGGATTCCATTCTCCCTTTGGGTAAGGAATTTGTATACGCCAGTTTGCAGGACACCTGTCATCGTTGCATGTAAAGAAAGCATTTGTCAAACCCTCGGATGACTATACGCACCATCGCTAACGACATTGTTTCCATTTACGCTATAGAGACGATGGGTGTCCCCAACTACCACTTGACCTTTCCACCCAGTCAACCGCGTAGTATTTGCTGAGTGCAATGTCCAAGATATAAAAACCGGAATGCTCTTTGTTGCTGCAATAAGTCGTGCGGCACGATGAACCCCCACACTTCAGGTCCAATCGATAATAACTCGAGTCCCCCGCCCGTTTTGCAACCGTCTAAACAGGAACACAACAACCAACAGTTGATTGGCCCCTTCAGCTGGTACGGCATTCTTCCTCCTTTCGTAAACAAAACAAAGACAGGATCCTGCGCAATAGCAACATCGACGTATGCTCCCCTGGAGAAGTGGTAACAGTTTGCGTGAGCTTTTGCGGAGCTCTCCACTCTCCACTACCTTATAGTACGTGAAGTCGTGAACGCGAAGTCTTATCGTTCCACACACATGGTTTTGATAATATCATCGCCATCACCATCATCATCATCGTCATCATCTGTTTCAAGCGCATACATATCTCATGGGTCATGGACGGTTTTTCGGTTTTGAAGTGAAATTTAGTTGCCCAAAAATTCAGTTCTTACCGGCGACTCTAAACGTTCGGACGTGTTTTGTCGTCGCGAGTAATACAAATCGACGATCGGAATTATTTTGTCGGCATTTGCACACATAGATTTTGGATTAATAGAATAACAACGATAACTTTATCCAGACTAGGTGCTGTGTCTTGTTTTTTGTTGCGGCATGGAAACACAATTTTTCGTTTCCCTTTTCTAAATAAATACAAAATAAAATTAAAGTGTTACTTGAAGGAGATGGATAATGAAATTAAATATTGAATATAAAGTGTTTTTCGGAGATTAATTGCGTATAGAAAATTATTTTTTCTGTTGTTTCCTCTTATTTTTATTTTATTTTTTATTTTATTATTATTATTATTATTTTTTTTTTTTTTGAAAAAGTATCTACTATTTTGCAAAGAAAATGAAGAAAATATCAAAATAGTAATAAAAAATAATACACCGGAATGTGAAATAAGGTAAGTTTGACATAATTTATTTCTTCAATTATTTTATTTGTCTATACGAGTTGAACACTGCGTTCAAAACAATAGCATTAAAATCCTTAAATGTTGGTTTTTTGATACCGGTCTAGGGAAATGTATTGATTTCCTATTTCCCAACTCGTCACAGAGGCAAAGATTTTATGGATAGGTTAAGTTTGATTTGTCTAACAAGGGTTTATAATCACACCCACAGAAGGATCTTCTTTCTTTTTATAAGTATTCAGCAGCACATGTGTGTTCATCGTTGAATTTGTCAATGACAACAGTTTGAGGATGATTTTCGGCGAGAGATAGAATGGAATTCCGAATTCTGAAATTTATTCGCCTACACTTGAAAAATTGACAACACAATGCAATCCTTCAAAATATCGATGTTAGTGGATTTGATGAAATTCGATGGAACGTAATGGTTCTTTTGAAAAATTGTATTTTGTAGCTCTGCTTTAAATATTCCTCAATTTGTATACCTACTGAAATCCACAATTAAAGTAAAAGTTTGTAGTTAAAAAAAAAATCCTAAATCAGTGCACAGACTTATTTGGGTTGTCCCCTTATTTCTATAAATTCCAAATAAATTCTTTGCTTCATTTGAGGTAGTCCTAAGAAGTCGAAAATGGTCGCCCTTTTTTATGACATCAGTTGTTAAAAAAACGGACGAATTTCTAAGGGGGACCTAGCCTCATAACTTATAAAGCTTGTGGTAAAATAGATTTGATATGTGGTTTGCGATTTGAAACATATTCAATATAGGGCTGCACCTACAGATATAAGACTCGAGTTCATATCATCTATTTTGTGCATTTTTGAATGAAATTTAAATGCAGGGTGTTTCAGTTCAAAATCGGAAAACTGTATGGAACTAAAATGCTGTACAGAGTTAGCCATTGCAGGTTATGTATAGGGATACACTCCATACAATTTGCTATTAATTTGAGTCCTTGTGTATTTCTAAATGAGCAGGGTCTATTCAACTTAATTTAAGGTTATTTAGCATACATACATTTTTATTTATGCAAAAAATAATTGAATGTACATGCAAATTAAAAAAAAGAAAACAAAACAAACTGTGCGATACTTATTAATAATCATTTTTAGTGTTCAGATTAAATTTCAAGAACTCGCAATGGAGAATTTTTGCATATAAAACTACCCATTGTGACCAACAAAATATTTAGCGTGAAGATTGAAAATGATTATGAGTAAGGGCCACTACTTTCCAGAAGTTTTTACACTTACTTTCGCAATTGCTGAGTTATTTTATACTTCAAATTTTTAGCTTCTAATATCAACTCGATTGGGCTCTCCACATACGAGGCTTTGGGTCTTAGTTTGAATTTCATACCAGCTACTCAAAGTTGAATATCCAATCTCCCTGTCAAAGTTCCCAGATAACTAGATAGCTATTCCAGATTGTTCTATGTAGACTGGCTTAAATCGAAATGTTCTTTAAAAAAGTATTTCGCTTTCAGACATAATTTACAATTTTCACATATAAGTACAAAAAGTATTTCTTTTTTTTCGTCAAAACTTGGAGCTCGAAATAACAATCAAATATGCCATATTAGGATCATTTATAGTCGAGCTCAAAAAAGGTGCCTTCTTCAATTATGGCGGTATATTTCCGGTTTCTGGTTTCTAGGCTAATCTACTTAAAAGATTGAATATTCACTCCGCAAGGGGTAATTATTTATTTATTTATTCATTCATCTACGGATATGAAATCTTACAGATTACTTACAATTCAATTTGTAATTTTATTTTAAATTCCAATCTGTTTACTGAGAGTTCCAGTTCATTACATATAGAATTAAAGAGTTTTGTACATTTAGAAAAAGATTCATTGCAACCATAATTGTATCTATGTTTTGGATTGTTAAAAAGATGTCGTAGACGTAATCTTCTCTCTGGAATATAGATTTCAAAGTAGGTAAGAATTTGTGGACACTTAATACGATATGAAAATACATCATGAACAAACAATATGCACTGAACAGACCGCCTTTTTTCTAATAAATCAAGATCAATTAAGGCACATCTAGATGCATATGAAGGAGAATCAATTCTCCACCTTAGCTGCCTGACTACAAATCTTGTAAAAGCTTTTTGAACTCTTTCAATACGTGTTATCCCAATAGAGGAAGAAGGACACCATACAATTGAACAATACTCAAGAAAAAAATAAGGGTTGGAGAATTCATTGCACTTTCGCTTAACGAAACAAAGCATTGAATTCGCCCTGGCTATAATATAGTCTACATGTAACGAAAATGACAACTTCGGATCAAAATTGACTCCAAGATCACGAATCTCAGATTTGCGGTCAAGAATCTGGTTGAAAATTTGGTAGTTGTGTGTCATTGGAACTAAAGTACGATGTGCCGTAAAAACATTACATTTTTTAATATTCAAAGGGAGAATATTTTGTTCACACCAAACGGATAAAACATTTAAATCATTTTGAAGATTTTGTTGATCAATTCTATTTTTTATGCATAGATATATTTTTATGTCGTCAGCATACATCAAACATAAAGCATTTTTAAGAAATAATGGGATATCATTAACGAAAATGTTAAATATAAGTGGTCCGAGGTGACTTCCTTGAGGAACTCCCGATGAAACTTTTATGGTAGGTACTAGAGCGAAAATCTCCTAATTTCACACATTGTGTTCTATCATGGAGGTAGCTGGATATCCATTTCAGGAGCAAACCATGTATGCCAAAAGCTTTAAGTTTACATAGCTATAAGGATTTCATGACAAATTGAATCGAAAGCTTTGACAAAATCTGTGTAGATAGTGTCAACCTGGTGACCAGATTCAAAAGAATCGGTGACATATCTACAGTAAAGCATTAGATTTGTCGAAGTAGATTTACCTGGCATAAATCCATGCTATTCATCACAAATGTGTTCTTTTATATTAAGTAATCCACAAGTTTTTTTAAGGGATTCTCGATAATGAATCCAGCTATTTCTATGAAAACATTAAGGAAATGGAGCTAATATATAGAGAAGCTTCTCTATTTTCTAAAATAAAGTTTATGAACTTGATGAAAATTTGCAATTGAATAAAAATATACATTTCTGTTGAAATTGCATAATTTGGGTAAAAAAAAGAAGCTACCTATATCAACAGTTTGTCAATCATTTTTAAAAAAATAGTTTTTCAAAGCTAAACAACAATGTTGACATTGGCTTTGGTTTTGATTAAAACGTTGTTACCAATGCTAAGTATAAACTCTAGGTTTTATTTAAACTATTTTCCAAACTTTTGCTAACTCCGTTGTTCAGTTCTTAATTATTTCTATAAACAAAAACTAACACCACCAACGCATAAAAAACAAGTAAAGTATTAATGGTATGTACAGGGTGTCCGCCGGGAAGGTATACTACTTTGTTTGTTTATAATTTTTGATTGAATTGAATGGATCTTATATTGATAAATGTTTTATCTAATGTCGGCAATTATGTATAGAATACAATATCAGGTAAATGTCCACCTCTGCTAGTCTCACAAATGCGAGCCCTTTTGAGTAGTCAAATCAGGCGACCGTGGAGGCCAATCACCGACTATTCTGTTTATTCATATATCCATTCAAATGAATGGCACGTTGTTTCTCCCAAAAATTTCACGTAACTTTCTCATCGTCACAGTAATCGATGATTGATTTTGATAAAATGTTTTAACGATAAAAACACGTTGGTTTATCGAATATTTTTCCATAATAAATTTGCCATGTGTCTACTTCACGACTGCCAAATATGAACGGTCAAGACTAATTTTTACCAAAATGGCGGCAAAACAAAGTAGTATACCTTCCTGGCGGACACGCTGTACTTCCCATACCAGTTTGATTTGTTCGAAAACAGCTCTAACGGTAGCGATTTTAGCCAATTTGTATGTTTAAGCATAAAAAGGTGAGGTTAACATGACTGCACACTCAGTTCTTCGCTAAAAAATCAAATTAGGGTGCTTTTGATATTTGGATATATCTTGAAAACGGTCCATACGACTGTAACAAAAATGCATTTCTAAGGTGATATGGTCATGGTCACACACACAAAATTGCCTACGCTGAACGCTGGGAAAATCCAACGATCTAGCTTCAGTCGAACATTTTACTTTTTTTTAATTGTATACAATTTATGGTTTATTGGTTATGGCTCAACTTAATGATAACGTAAAAAGATGATTTATATCTTAAAATCGTTGTACACATAATTGAACTTTATCCTATTTCATTTGGATGAGTCATTCCATAGCTATACTCTGTCCAAGAAAAATTGTCAGTACAGGCCTTATGGGAAGCTCTTATTTCTACCAGTGGTGCCTGTAGTACTCTCACGGCACTCAAACACAAGATTTGCCACTGAAATAAAAACGAAACCACTGGCATTCCAAGGAATTTTGTTGTTGTAATTTTCCTGAAATTCGCATACATCCCTCCACAACCAGTCTGCCACACAGTCGCGGGCAGAATGAGCACGATCGCTTGTGTTCGCTTGCTATTATCATCAACCAAAATAATCAGTGTGAGTGACTGAAGCAGATCAGAGAAGTGTTACCATATGACAATGTTAGCATATCATTAAGGGTTTTTCTTTGAATTTTGTCAAAGAACTTTCGGTTTTGGTGCTTATTGGAGCTTTTTGGAGCTTTTGAGAGCGGCATATTATGTGGGGTGCTGCCATTCGGTTTTAATTTGTTTGTATTTCTGAAAGATCCAATAATATTCAGTTAAAACATATTTTTGAATGTTGTCTTTTAGAAATAATGTTTATTCGTGAGGTGTTTTAATGCATTCATTTCACTAACGCAACAAGTGTTGACTATAGTGATGACTAGGGCAACTCAACCGGATTCATGCAAAAGCATGGTATTTTAAGGGATAAACTTTGATTAAAAAATATTTTATTATAGAAAACTAAGTACAAATTTTCAGCCTTATTCGTAAGGGCATATTTCTGCATGTTTTGGTAGGTATAAATTCATATTTCACTTTGTAGAGCATATTTTTCACACTGAGATATCAAAATAATGAAGCAGGTAGACCTATATACTGTATATTTTCGGTCGTTGGGTTTTACCACATCCGGCCACTCCTCTCCACTCCATCTCCAGTAAAGCGAATGCCTTGAAAGGATTTTATGATCATTTTTTTGCTACTATTTCCGCGAAGTTCTACATTGACGGGTAGTAATTTTTTAACAAATATGTAATCTAGGTATATATGTCTATATTAAAAAATGTATGTAGAGCTGCACAAGTGCAGTCCTTTTAACATCTGTTAAGGTATATGATATTGCGTCGTGGCTATAAATATAATTGTTTTTAATTGCCTGTTTGTGTATATAAGGCGGAAACAATGGTTGTTATCTCAATAGCGGATAGTGCATCTAAGCAAGTGGTTAACTTTATTGTGCATATGAATAAACAGAAACATGGCTACAAAGTCTTCAAAGGATCTATGTAAGTGTAGAAAAGAAACAAAAAATTGTTGATGCAACTGAAAAATTCTATGACCTTTTCAAAAGTAAATCGGAAGCCGTAGGAAATGCGGCTACTGTTTTTTCTGTTACGGAACGAACTGTATACAGGCTTTTAAGGGAAAAAGCAATCAAAGGCCACAATTCACCACCAAAGAAGAAAAATAATTCAGGTATCATGAGCAAGGTGAATGATTTTGACAAATGTGCGATTGGGCCGATAGTCCATCAGTTTTTTTTATGGAAGATGACCTTCCAACGCTAGACAAGATATTATTGGAAGTACAAAAAAGTGAAAATATAACAAAACTAAGCAGATCAACTTTGTATACAATATTGCAAAAAGATCTCGGACTTAAATTCGTCAAACGTCAGCTAAAGAATTTGTTGTTGGAAAGAAGTGACATTATTTCTTGGAGACGAAGATATCTACGCGAATTAAAAAAAAATTAGAGAAGAGAAAAGAAAGACTTATTTTACTGATGAGACCTGGCTAAATTGGAAGATGGTAACCCTAACAGTATTGCTCTCTGAGTTATGGCGATTTATCATACACACTAAGGCAACCCTGTGAGAGCTTTAAAAAGGGACCGATTTATGTAAGTCATTGCAACCAGACTGAGAGACAAACATCCTATCTTCCCTGTACTGACAATTTTTCTTGGACAGAGTATAGGAGCCAGAAGGCATTCGGGAATCACAACTTTTCTTAGATATCAGCTTTGATTTTCTCTTCCTGACAGCGGATAATGGTAAGACATATCCTATAATCTAATCTCGAAAATTTTCAATGCAACTGTGAAAACCGGAATCAATTTCGTGCAGTACTTTTTTAACCTATTCCGAACATACACCTTACAGTAGGAATAAAAGTTACAGTTTTATTATGGTAAGGATGTAAAGATATCAATCTATCACGAAAAATTGAAAATTTGAACCATTGTCAAAAATAATATCATACCCTAACATCTCAAAAAATAGAAACTCCTATTACGCTTGTCCTCGTACTCAAAAACTTGTAAAGTGTAAGAGCTATAAAATAGTACAGTGGGTGCTTATAACTCTCTAACCAGAACTTGCGACAAATGTCTGTTACTGAGAACTTTTAAAAACTCACAAAGTGAATTTAATTTAGCACTATTCGTATATTTCATGAACCGTCTCTTTTATCTAGCATCGGTTTTAGTACCTAATAAAATAAGAAAACAACCAACCAAACTTTTGACGAACGAAAAAGTCTTGTTCGACCCAGCCGTGCACTTTATTTTACAATTTTTGTTGGACCAAAAAAAGAAAAAGAAAAACTATTTTATCCGAACAGGTATCTAGACCGATGTATCAGTACAGTAGGTCCTTAGAACTTTTTATCTCAACTCAATTTTTCAATGGACTTTCAATGGTTTATCCCTCATTATCTCTCTCAAAATGAAAATATTTCCAGTATCCATTTCAGGAATAACTCGATCAATATTTATCCCTCAAATTAAAAATATTTCCAATCCTTTCAATTGTAAATGTACAATTCTACAAAATTCTTCCAGCTCACAGCTTATCCCTACCTGGGCCTAGACAAAAAAGGTTCACTGTACAAGCGAGCAAAGACATGCAAAAACAACAAGAACAATTCCACAAAAATGTTCTTTCAATGCAAATCAACACATGCCACTAATTACAACAATCCACATAAGAATGCTAAAATGGAATGCCAATGCCAGTCATCACAGTTTCTTAGCCACACTCCATTCAATATCCGACGACCACCTACCACCACACTTACTAACCATTACCATTCATGAGAAGTTGGGACGCTGTCATAATGGAGAACATATTTTTGTATATATGTAGCTCCTGAAATGCCAAAGCCACGTTTAAGATATTTCTCTGTGTACGAATACAAATGCCACTGTGTGACCTTCTATAAGACTCGATTAATTAATTTTGTGACGCTGTATTTAGCTCGCCACAAAGTTACAAATACTTTTCGGTATCTACATTACGAAATCCCTTACACTCTGTTACCTCGCCATAGATTATTTGTGTCCCTGGATAATTTAGGTCTCCACCGAGAGGTTTTAATTGTTCAAATAAACCAACATTTTCAAAACACCGCTTTACACTGTCATCATTATTAAAGTCAAGGACTGCGGTAAATAACGTCAAACAGACATGGTACGAGTAGTACCACTACATATTTGTGTTGTTTATTACAAGCTGCAACAGACTATCATATGGCATCTTCAAATGGGTTGACTTTTTCTGTGAATTAACCAAGAAGTGGTTGGTATTATGGGACACAAACTTAAAATTAAATAGACCGACACAAACCTAGTAAAACGATGAGGACCAACAGACACAGAAAAAAAAAAAAAAAAAAATTTACTTTTAGCAATTTTAATTTACTATGCACAACAAAGTCGTATATACGCAACAGCAATTACATGTCGATCACCCAAGTTAGACAGACCTCACCCATGTTGATTTAAAACCACCTTGAACATGTGTGTCATGTCAAGTGCCTACCAATTCAACATGTGCCACCAGACATTTTCACAAATTATATACGTACACAAACCCTAAACACGTTCCGATTTCCGACTGTTGTCTCAGCAATAAATCAAATCAGACTCTCTCCCTCATTTCCATCAAATACTCATCAGACTTTAGACTGACAAGCGACAAGAAAGGGCAAATCAACAATTCCTCAAAGTAAACAGTCAACAAAAAATCACAAACCAAATGTCAATCAGTATAGTAGTGTATACCACTACCCACCCACAGTCAAAACAAATAAATCTCCCACATACAGGGAAAAAGGAAAAACAATCACTTGTTGAAGTTATGTTTTCAGCGAAGTGCTAACATAAAAGGCGTCGAAAATTTAATCAAGCTATCGGTATGCGTTCCCTAGTGGTCATTCGAAACGTTTAGTGTCCGGTTACAACCAGCACGCTCGGCCAGTTAACCAAACTTCGTTTGATTTATAGACAACGTGCGCCGTAGAATGAAAGCTATTAGCTGATTTTTACCCCCTCTTGAAAATATTTACTAACACTCTTGTTGATAGATTGCCAATGGATGGCGCACCTTTCCCCAAAAATTTCCCAATTTGGACGTGGCCGTACATTGAAGTGTTTCATTAACTCAAAGGGCTCGGTCTTGAGCATTTTTTTTTTAAAGATCCACATATTTAAAATGTTTTTATTATCTTTTCAATTTTCTATACTTATTTACGATGCGACGTGTTGTACCCTGACAGAGAGGACTGACATAGGAACGAAGTGTTGAGCGGAGTTCCCACCACCGTATGGCCGTGGATAGTTTTTGAGAAAAAAAAAGTATTAAATAATGTAGCTACAAGATGCGGTCACAACTAGAAGGCCTACATCTTATATAGCTTCTACTTCCTTAAAAGCTTATAGGATATTGGATTTTTAAACAAAATTGAGACCATGCTTAAACTCTGGAAATTGAGTGTTAGTTTAGTAAAAGATCCCAGGGATGAGCGATGTGTTACCTGGTATTTTCTGCGATGATCTCACAACCCTACTCAACCTAACCTAACTTAACCTAAGATGCAGTAATATCCTTGGTATACTCAGTGCCGTCTTTACCATAAGGCCACACGGGACCCTTTCCCAGGGCCCCATTCTCACGGCCCTCGATAGGCGATGCACTATAGTTGTTTTTCTATTTTGTTTGATATAACTTGACAAACAAATTAGAGAGTCAGTGAGGACGTTGTAAGCGATTTAGAGGCAACAGTAATTAGTGACAGTGACATTACCGACGGCGACGCCGAGTTCAATAGAAAATGAGGCATTGCCAGATAGAAGATATGTAGTTCCGCATTTCTAAACTTTTCTATCGGACTGTATTAAGAATTACCGGCAACATTTCTAAATTAAAATATCAAACAGATGCCAGTTTTTTTTCTGAACTGTTAGCATTTTTATACTTCTTAAAAAAAGTACAACTAAGTCGAAATTGTAGGGGATCGTCCGCCAAAATTAAACTTGGATGTACACGGCTATGGTAAAACCTATACTGTCCTATGGCAGCCTCGTATGGTGGCCGGCAACAAACAAAGCCACCTACCTAAAGGCTATTACAAAAGTACAAAGACTACCGTGTATTGGCACCACCAGCGCGATGAGGACAACTCCAACCGAAGGTCTTGAGGCTAACCTAAATCTGCTGCCGCTAGATATCTTTATAAAAAATTCCAGACGCCATTAGTGCCATGAGAATAAGCCAATCAGTAAACTGGAAACTAAATGAAAGTGGTCATTCATTGATCCTACAGAAATATTTTGGCTATGTACCTAATACAGATTACCTACTTAGATTTCACAAGACCTTTCTCGAGCACCTATCCCAAGCAGGGAAGAATGGAGAGACGGACTCATACCTAACACGCAATCCATAGCCGTTCTGACGGACGGATCTGAAATGAAAACCGGGGTAGGATCAGGCTTCTTCTCTGAGTCACTGGGTATATCAAAATCGGTACGTCTCCCTGACCACAGTAGTGTCTTCAAGCAGCGGTCCTGGCAGTAACAACAGCAACCCGTGAGTCTGTGGTAAGGACAATACCACCTGAAGGTATTACCTTCTTTATCGACAGCCAAGCCGCAATAAAAGCATTAACTGCAGTAGAAATAAAAAATCAAAGCTTGTGAAATGCTGTCGCGAAGAACTAAGGGTTCTTGGCACTCAGTATAAGGTATTGCTCTGCTGGGTTCCGGGACATGATGGCATTCCTGGCAACGAGAAAGCGGAAAGCTATACTAGGTTCTACAGCTGTATCAGAACAAGTTGATTCCTCTGTGAAAATCCCGCCTTGAAGCTTGAAGGCGAACGCAAGATGGACTGCACTAGAAACCTTTCATACCACAAAAATGCTAACCTTCAATAAAGCCAGAGCCGAGAGTCTCATACGAAATGGTAAAAAATCTCTTTCCATCCTCGTAGGAATCCTAACGGGGCACAACACTCTGCGGTATCACTTGAAGAAATTACGCTTGAGAAGAACTTTGTACAGGCTGCGGTGATGGGGAATAATGCACGGAAAAAAGTTTAAGATCAAATCAAGAAAAACAAGCGCGAAGTCACGAAAAGTTTGTCTCATTTTAGAGCTAAGCTCAGGATTTACTAATTCACGACTTTTTATTCGCAATTCTAGGAAAGTGAAGATATTGCCCCTCAAAAGTCGTGAATCAACACTTCTCAGTGTCGATAATGCGATCCGGCATGAACCGTAACCGATCGCAATTTGACACAAATAGTTATCAGTTTGATATTACTGTGGCTGTGAATAGTTGCAATTTCATCCTTTAGTAAATTGCAACAGGGGTTGATTTACTACTTCAGTAGTTGCAATTTACAAATTCTTAATCGTAAATTGTAACTTATTTTCATCAATTTGCAATTTACGACCTCTCTACGTCAATTTACGTTTTCAATTTACATGTGCGAATTTATTATAAGACTTTATTGATTCATCATTCAGTGGTGGTAAATCACGAAATATTTTTTGCAATTTGAGATTTTATAGTGGTGTTTGAGGAATTGACCTATTGAAGCGGTGAATTGCGCCAAAAATGTCGCAAATCACTACAAATAAACGAAGCTCGAATTAATATTTCTAATAGTAATATTTAACTAACAAAATTTGATATTCTTCGCCGTTTTCAATGTCGAATTACGAATTCTTGTATCAATTCAAGACAAAATCGTTGTGATTTGCGAAAAATATGTAATTCGTAATTTGCAACTCAAAACTTTGTAGTTCTTTCCGTGTGAGCTGCATCAAATCCACAGGATTACATTTTTAGACAGGGTTATCACAGGTAAGGGACATCCTTTTCCCCCAATGGGCATCACAATGGGTCAATATTGACCTGAGTGTGGCACGAAGTACTCCACGCCAACCCACTTACCTAACCTAACCAAAGTCGAAATAAAAAAAAATATTTTGAAGCCTACAAATTCCGATTTCTTAAGAAATGTAAGTTATTTTTATTCTTAATATTTTTATATCTGTACGTGAAGACCAACACCGTAGTTTAATAGAAAATTATGGTTTAATTTGTAAGACTGAATTTTATGAATTTCTTTTTTCGCCTCCATTTATTAGAAATTGAAAAAAAAAAAAAAAAAACATCTAGTTAAGTGGCCTGAAGCGAAGAATTTCCTTCCTTTGCTTCTACAGCTCCTGTCAAATTTATTTTTGCCGTTAAATAAATATATTTGAGCCCCTGAGAATCCTGACAAAATTTAGATATTCAGCAACATAATGTTTAACTAATTAATTCGTATTACTGGTTTTACAAATTTTATTTAAATAATCTTAATCTGAAAATGAAGCTCATTAATATTTGTTATTATTTATGATTCAATTATTTCTATTTAATTTACTATAGTTACTAGCTGACCCGTGCTCGCGTTGCTTCTCAGAGTTCTCAGAGGCGACTTTTGTTGGCCATTCTAGATGTATATAAGATTTTGACAAAGAAATGTTTTTGTCATTATTTTTTTTACTTTCCAATGGGTCCCAAAATTCGTGTGTGGTCATACCTGAGGGCCCCGGCATAGCATAGTTAAAAATAATGGAAATTTGAAACTGTTGACCAAATCCTATTTCAAATTGACTGTTTGTTCATGTATGTAAACCTATCTTAGGGAATCTCACATCTCTGATATTATTTTTATTTTTGGATCTGAATAGTAGCCCTTCAAATCCCCTCAAATATTGTTTCAAGAACTATTTCATTTTTGACTGAAATTTCATAATTAGAATCCATATTTTGTAATGATTTCCCTACAATTTGATCCATCCTCTCCCTGTTCATCATCTCTCTTATAAGCATTAAACATAAATACGAGAAAAGTACACATAATCAAAAGAACCCAGCAAACACTGAAGACATTTTCTGCTCCTGTGAATTGCGGAATCATAACCAATGTTTAAATTGGGGAATGTCTTGAAAAACAGGTTCAAACACACATTTTCAATTCATCATGCAAAGATATCCGCATAACTCTTCTTCGATGAGTTGGGAACAATTTTGCAATAAACTAAGATCGACCTACTTTCAGATTTAAATTCTACAATCAGTTTTGGAAATACATACCAAACAATGTGTATCGCAGTAACTTTTGCTCAGAGATCCAGCGTCGGTATGTTTCAATGGAAGGACCGCATCACGTTTCCAATTCACTTATCTTATGGCTTTAGGGAAAACAAGAATGACTTCTTAGAGGTGTGCTAATCGCCACTTATCTGCCTCGTTTTCTTACTCTACATACTGCTTTCCAGACAATACAAGTAATGATAAATAAACGGCGACTACTTTACTTGACTTGACAACTGGCTATTGACGAGCAATTGAAACTTGATGAGTTGCTGCCGCATGGTTTTACATGCTCCTGTTCTGCGTTTATCAACCATAAGCTCCTTATAATTTCGTTAAAAATTGGCAATTCATCTACCCGTCCACCCAGCATCATTGGCATACTTTTCGTAAGGCTTATTTACTGCTTGCTCCACGAAGAGCATTTATTTTTCTTGCCCACATCTGTGTACATTTTTATTCCTAGTTCCACAATTTTGTGTAATTATATTCCAGTCTAAAGCTCCCTTTGAGAAGCATCTCCGTGGCATTGCATATACTTACATACGAATGCATCCTTCGGTATAACTCAAATAAATTGCATGCCATCTTATGTAGCAATTTGCTTGCTCTTTACGAGAAATCCGCAATCCAATATCCCGCACAAGTATCTATAGGTGTAAACAAACTTTATGTTTACCCTCTGCTGGCTCTGAGGAGAGAGAAAAAAATGCAATTTAAGTACAATTCCTTTTGCTCGAATAAATACTCCATATACTCGCAGTCGCACAGATGCAGTTTTCTACAGAATCACAAATCACGCGACAGGAAGAAATTTTCCTTTCCTCCTTCCTTCCGGTTCTATGGTATAAACAAATCGGGTTTCCCAGCTCCACTCGACTGCAATCACACGTAACCCTATTAGCACGTTGCTATCCGCCCTCGTCCCTCGCTACTAATAGAAGGTTTTTTGCAAAGCTTCCTGTTTTCTTAGAATTTCAACCAAGCAAATGCAAATGGATGAACTTAACGAACTTAAATTTATATTGCATTACGAAAAACAGAAAAAAAAGAAAAAAAGGAAAACAGCTGTCACAGCAGCTTTAAGTACTTAGCACCTGCCAATAGTCAAGTAATGTACTCGACACATTTTCGAATGAAAAATGCACGCTGACAATTGACATGGCGACCGAGTCAGAGCGGGAGAAGCATTTTCAATTATTCATCCGTATTTCCTTAACATTTGGATTCAATGCAAAATCACTAAAAGGATTGCATGACTGTACAATGTACAATTGTACATGTACATACCTTGCTCCTGGTGGGATGTGAAAAATAATGTAAGCTGTCAGATTTCCAGCGTCTCCGAATGGAAGTCTTGAAAGTTTCAAATTGCAATGCATCATTCGAAAAAATGAGTGATGGCACCATCATCATACACATACACGACAGAGACAAATCAAGTACAATCTAAGCAATACAACCGGGTATAGATGAGGATGGTTGGGTTTTGGTTGTGTTATGAGAGGCATAACCATTTTTCTTGGCTAGATGTCATTTTTCATTTAGCCGCCTTACATAAATAATAGCTAACGGAGTGAAATGGAGCGCCCATTTACGGGGAGAGATCATACAGCCTCTTTCGCTTTTTTAATTGATTGGCAGAAGTCACGTTAAAAAATTATCCGCAAACTCGGATGTGATCATCCGCTACCATTTGGTTTATTTGTGCGTTTTCAAGGACTCTTCAGACAGAAGCGGTGATGATGAAAACTAAACTCAATCGGTTGTGGGATTACTGAAATGGCGACCATTTCCTAAAAGTCCCTCACTTTAGTTGAGAAGCCACTTTGACTCGTCCAAAAACTATCCATCCAATAGTGTCGGGGACAACCGACTAAATACCCAGGCAGTTATTTAAGTTTCAAAGAGTCAAACTCTTGTCAGCGTTACCGCTGTGCGACTAAAGTTGCAACTTGGCACTTTTTTGATAGCCTGCCAAATTTGTTGTTATTTTGGCCCTTTTTTAGTTGGAGAATGAACTTAAATTTTCAAATGCGGTTGTTTTGAAATAAGAACCATTAAAATATAATGATGAATCGGGCAGAACGTCACGATAGACAGCTATAACTTTGAGGTAGTTAGGGACTTTGTCTACCTCGGCTCCGCTATAAACTCTGATAACGACATCACATCAGAAATCAAACGAAGAATCACACTTGCCAACCGCTGTTTCTTTGGCCTAAGACGGCAATTGATTAGTAAGGCCTTGTCAAGAAGCACTAAGGAGATTCTATATAAGACTCTCATCATCCCTGTCCTGCTCTATGGCGCAGAAGCATGGACCCTAGCAAAAACGGATGAGGATCTTCTTGGTCGCTTCGAACGCAAAATTCTTCGAGTGATTTTTGGTCCCGTTTGCGTTGACGGGATTTGGAGGAAAAGATTTAACAGCGAACTCTACGAGCTGTACAGCGACATCGACCTAGTCAGAAAAGTACGCATCAGTCGTCTAAGATGGCTGGGACATGTAGAGCGAATGGACACCAACGCTCCGGCCCGAAGAGTCTTCGATTCTAACCCGGAGGGACAACGCAGTAGAGGAAGACCTCGCCTTAGGTGGCGCGCGCAAGTGGAAGGGGACCTCAACCAACTTGGAGTGCGCAACTGGAGGCAGTTAGCCAAAGATCGCGCTAACTGGAGAGGCGTATTGGTTGAGGCCCAGGTCCACCCCGGACTGTAGCGCCACCTAAGTAAGTAAGTAAAATATAATGATATTTTTTTCCCTGTCTTATTTATTTCGTATCTATTTTTGTTCTCTTTTTTTCAATGTCTGTAATTTTTAAATTACTCAAATTTTATTTTATTTATAGATATAAGCGCAGTGTTAGGTATTTCTTTTCAATTTACTTCAACAACTTAGAAAACTACTACTTTTTTCATCTAGACAGAAAGAAGCTAAGGCCTGGCGGCTTGTGGCTATCAACCCAAACGTTAACTTTAATACTAGATTTTGATATTTCAAATCATTTCTCGTGTTCTCGTACTCGTGCGTTGGCTGCTGTATGGAATTGACTATTTAAATAAATACGAACAGACTGAATATTGTTATTATTATTATTTTTTTAAGGCTCCATTTTAAACATGAATTATGAATTGCTTATGTTTAAATAAAATACATTTTGTCAATTTTTTTGAGTGTATTTTTTAATTTTCTACGCTCTTTTTTTTGTCATCTGTTTTTTACGAATGTTTCCTTTTATTTAATATATTTTGGAGGAAAATGTTCACTTTTATTAAGGTCACAGACAGTGTGACCGCTGCAGGATTCTAAAAAGTCGCACGAAAAAGAGCCAATGAGAAAAAATATTGTCATTTCTGAAGCTATTTTTCAAATTTAGAATTTTTGAACCATATTTAACAAGCAACACTAAAATAGTTTTTTGAGTTTTGTAAGAGGCAACGCGGTATATTTTAAAGGTTTTTATTTGGAAATAAGGGCTTTTGAAACATTTTCGAAGCCCCTTTGCCAACTTAAAAACTCAACTTTTGCTTTAGTTGAACCACTAAGCTTATCATTCAACCAGACGGATAAATAGTGTCAATCGCCCTCTTTCCATCATCAGGGGTAACCTAATTAAATGGTTACCTACATAGGTATTTATTGAAGTTTCAAAACGTCTGTTGGTCCTATAGTCAAAATTGTCGGACTTCATTTATTGCTTACCAAATTAATCGTTCATACAATTATTTTTTCACATTTACCCACTAAGTCAAGCGAGTTTCATTCCGTTCGCTTCAAATTGCCTGCAAGAAAAATCATTCGCCGGCGAGATCATCTTAGAATCGCTCACGATACATGTTTATTGTAAATGATTGTTGTGGCGACAAATAATGTCAATGAGGAGTCGGGTTGCCGCACATTTAACCGAAGAAACAAAATGCCAACAACTAAAGAAAATCTATGCGAAAGTGTGGAAGAAGATCTTGCAAACTTCCTGGGGAATTATAAGCAAATTTGCGGAAGTAAACTATGCGAGCACATGGGAGATGAATAAAATGCTAAATTTGCATCTGGCTTTTTCATTTCTTTGAATTTCCAATAAAAATAGCACGGATTCCTAACATTAATACAAACATATTTGTTTGCCAAGAGATCCACTGAACGAAATATCTTCTTCTAGACGAATGAACCGCGAACGTAGTTAATTTTTTTTTTTAACAGAAATTGTAAACTTTACGTTTTTTAAGCCTGCAGTTTCTCTATTTGCATTTTCGTAATGAGTGAGTCACAAAAGTCAAAAATAACTGTATAAACTATCTCACATTATTCTATTTGACAGGCGAAAACACAGTTCTTGGTTCGGTGCAGGAGAAAGTTAATAAAATGTTCGAATTTCTTCATTCGGTAAAGTAGGCAACCCTTTGAACAACCGCCATTACTGCCTTAAAATTTATCGTCATAGCAAAAAAATGCATGATTTGTACCACCGCCGGCGGCGCCGGTTCTCATTTTTCGGCTGCCACCCGCCGACAGTATGTGTCCCAAGTGTTATACCCACCACGCAAGTGAAACAAAATAACACGCAATTTAAAAGTCGAAATTGAAAAAGTAAATCAAAAGATGAGCCGCAGACATTTTGTCCTTCCATTCAAAATAAATTAAAATATTCATCTGAAACGATCACACCTGCTTAGCTACCTCAACGGCCACCGCACGACGGAAATTTTAAATCTTTCCCGTCGTACATTGAATCCTGGCCAAAAGCGTAGGCCCCGCATCTTTTATCACTTCTCTTATCGTGTTCTGAGTTTGCGAGACTTCAAGTTGAATACCCAAAGGTTAGGAGGTAACGACAATGACGAGGTGAACGACAAGGACGTAAGCGAATGTAAATTGCTCCCATAAGGTATTTATACGAAAAATACTTGTACTTGGGAATGGAAATATCTTTTTACGAGTTTATTACTGCTGCTGGCGAAAATGCTCCCAGCCTGATGCACAGTGGTACACGCTGGTACACTAAGGGTGGCTTTATGCTGCCGCTTGGTCCACTGAATGAGAAAGAACGGAGCTTGTATTGTTCAAATGAACTCAATAGCACTGAGTTTCTGCGAGTATAGTTTACGAGTACAAAGCGATTGATGATTTTACGACTCTCTGTCTAAGGACATTGCAATATTTAAGAGGACTCTGAAATAAGGGCCACCCAAACGAAATGTCCACTTTGGTGAGATTCTATAAAATTATGCGGGTTTTGCCCAACTTGATGCCCCGGCACGATACATCATACAATACAACAGCAGTGTACACTGTACATCCTCTCGGGATGTACATTGTTTTATTGCGGTAATTTTGCGTAAAATATGGCCGACGGATGGAGTTTAATGGAAAATAACGACTTTTGGCCAATGTTGTGGCGGAAAATTTTACGAGCAGTTTAGCTCTGGCGAATTTGCGATTGAAATTCATATTTACCGAATCCCTATCCTATGCGGCTGGGCGACTTTTATTAAGTAACAGCTTCGCTCGTTTTCCCCGTTTATGAGGAAGGTTCAGCTGCTTAGTACATGGTATACTCTAGGTTCTAGGGAGTGGGTGTGTACTGTGTGATTGAATTTATTTATGGGAGGGTTCCGCGAACATTGATCTTTGATGATGCAGACTTAATAAAACTTTTGTTAAAAGTGAGGGCCATGCTTTCATGAGCAGAGCTACTGGTTGACAGAATAAGCCTTGTAAAGTTCAAATTTCAACTTTGTTGATTGTGGAATTTTCTTCTGTGCACTCGAACGTGATGTTGTTCTTTGCCTTGGCAAACAGCAAACAGAAAGCATTTATATATGGGAGATGGGACAGTTAAAGTTGAAGACAAATCAATAATGCAGGAGAATAGATTTCTAGAGAGCCGAAAGAAAAACAACCTCGCATATGCTGTAAGAAAACTTCTGTAATCCTATACAAAAATGTCCCTTGTCAGTCTGTGTGTTCTATTCGCAAAAGGTTGTATCTGGATACGTGATGCAACTACTATTAGATACGTGATGGGCTAACTATATTGTAGTACTGGCAATTTCAATTAAACTCAACACACAGCATGGGGGGATCAGAGCGACAAATACTTTTGGTTCAAATCTTTTGCACTTCTTGGAACTATTTCCAAGTTTATCAAATCCAGTGAGGAAATGACGGCAAACACTACGTTTTGTGGGAGGGTAAATAATTGAGTAGAAATAGCAGACGGATATTTTTATGTGCGAAGCTGATGAGTGCCGGATAGATGCTGAGTAATACGTGCCATGTGCTGGAATATATATTCTAATCTGGAGGGTTGAACACCCGCTTCAATGGAATCAAGCTCGGTTTGTGGAACTGTGAAATTGGATGCAAAAGTCTTTAAAGAACTTTATAAACTTATTACTTGAAAAGTACCTTGTCCATAAACCAGAATCCTTCGAAGGAGTATTGCTGATTTGTACATTATTGTCATTTAAATCAACACAATTTGCAAGTTAATTAATGAATTAAAGTTTTCTAAAGTTTCTCGAAAATTACAAAAAAAAAAAAAAAAAAAAAAAACAAATCATAGATTTAAGGCCGAAAGGCAACTTTTTTAAGTACATATATTGTTTAGTTTTAGGCTAAAGGCTTGCAAACTTTAAAAAATGCTTGTTGTCTTAAATTGCAAGAAATACTTTTATTAACAAATTGAAATTGAATTGAAAAATTGAAAAACCAGTTAGGCCTCAGTTATAGTCATACCTAAAGTGCAACCGAAAAAGTGTGAAAATGTCTTACTTGTAGAAAAAATGCTGTCAGAAATGTTTTCCCTACGTTTTCCCTTGCTTGTTGCCTCGCAAATTGCAACACATTTAACCCTCTTTCTCGTTCGCGTAGCTTAAATTTTTTAAAATTAATAAATCAAAAATCACCGTCAATTACGGCAATTTCCCATCTAACAATTGGCAAATGACTTTTAGCGTGCTCGCTGGTCTTCCGTGTTTCTATCAACGAAGCATCGCGAAGTAGATTTGACCCAAAAGTTGAAGTAGATTCAAGAAAAAGGAAGTAGATTTCCAAATCATAGTTTTAATGATTTATTTAATTCCATATTATTTTTATGTATAAAACATGCCCAAAAAAACGGGCACAAACGGCGCACGGGAGCATTAACATCAAGGATACCTCCCCTGCGTCTACCATACGCGAATGCGGCCAACGGAAAAATTAGAACACGTAAATTTGTCAAATTGTCGTCGTCTACTCAATTGCACACCCTCTAACTAATGGCTAGAACACAGAGCAGAAGACATTAATCTCAGGGGAGCGTGTAGTTTGGTGCGATGCCACTTCTGCTAAGGGCGAATAATATCAGACAGTTTTTTGTCGATGACAATATTGTCCTTTGTGCCTGGGGTGCAAACGTATATATCTTGCAAGAGTATTGTCTACGGTATCCGTGAACCGTGATAGTTGTTTTCTTATATGCTCTGTAAACGAAGATACTACCGCACAAGAAGGAAATAAAGAAATCTGCAGAAGGGATTTTGTGTCATTAATTTCAGAACACAGATGAGTCTTCTTTTGTTCTAGGTCAAGAAGGTGTGAGAAGTTTATCCGTTTTCTGCTGCCCTCGGGAGATACCAGCGCAAGGATTTACGTGAAGATTAATTAGGCGGAGTTCATGTTGGCCATATTGCAATTTCATTACCCAAATTGTAACCCGACCAAAGAAAGGATTATGTGGTGTCGTTAATTCTATCGGGGATATCCATCATTGTAATAGTGTCTTCGTCTTACGTTTGGGCCACCGTCCTTATGGGTCATTACGAGACGAGTTTACTCTTTGGTGGGTATTATATCCTTTCAAGTTGTTGATCCAAGTAAAGACTGTGGTTCCTTTCGTTAAATAAGGATGTTGTAAGTGAGTGATTAGGAAAATTAGAATCAATTGCATTGCGTCATGGGTGAGGCTAATTGATGTGTATACGAGTTTTGGTTACACCAAACCAAAGGTGAACTTTTCCTTGCCTTGACTCTTTGTCTTTGAACATCGCTACCTTTTTAAAGGACTGTCTGACAGTAGTCGACCAGCTTTTGTATTAATTTGTTCGAAAAATGTTGCCAATAACATCGAATGTTCACGTATTAATATAATGGTATCAGCACACGTAAATTTAGCATTGACTGCAGCACTGCAACGTGTCTCTATTTCTAAATTTGCGTACCACAACACAATAGAAAATAAATTGAAATTTCAAGGATTTCGCATCATTGGCTTTTGACATTTGCTTATCGTGTTTTTTTTTTTGTTGTTTTTTTTTGTTGGAGCTGACGTATTAGCTGCTTAGTCGGCAGATGTCAGTAGCCATATTAGCCGACACAATGCATGGGAAACAATTTTCTGCACATCTGTTTTACTTGTAGCACTGCTATCTGCGCTGCATCCAGAACTCCTGCATTTCCAAATTTATATTACAACATAAAGGGTGTCCCAAAATTTATTCAACGTGTCCGAAAAAGTTCTGCCAAAGCAAACAAAAAACAAACAGCAGATACAAATAAAACTTGAGGATTACTAAAAAGCGAACATAGTTGAACAATATTTTAAAATTAATTAAGGTTTGGTAGATACAGTTTGGAGTTTTCGTACTTTTGCAATGAGTTTTATTAAAATAAATAAATTAGTAATGACTTTTTTAATCGTCCAAGTTTTTAGTTTAGAAAATCCACAAATTATTGTTGAAAATCAAATGAAAGGACAATGCCAATGTGTCAATGTTTGTGTGTATTTTGAGCTAAATGTGGAGGTACTAGTAATTAGTCTTCTTTGAAAATGCGGCTGATACACGATGATCAAGTTTCTTGTGCCTAAATTGCAAGATGTTTATGTTGAAAACGCGTGGTTTTCAGAAGACGCAAACGGTTCCACATTTCATACTGTCCAAGGTAAATGGCCGATCATACTCTATGTTTTATGTTTTAGGAGTTTATAGGGCTTATATACCAACTTGCGTACGACTACCTAATCTCGAAGGAGCAAAAGTGAAAAGTTTTATTGTTGGAGCCCAGTTTCTAGCGGGTCTTAAGGGCGTTTAGAATCAAATAGTTCATTAAATAAATAAAAAACAAACAATTTCGACCGTAGCGTAGTTGTCTTTTTTTCTTTTTTTTTTTATTGCGTACATATAGGGGAGACCGAGGCTAGTTGCGTGAAAGCGTACAAAACCCTACAAAGTTGTGTAAAAAAGCTTCAAAAAAAAATTAAGAAAATCCTATCAGTCAATTAAGTGAATAAAGTTTGGAAAAAGTGGGTTACTCAAAACGTCCGGTGAGAGGGTTAGTTGATACAATCGAGGTACTGTAGTAAAATTAAGAAAAAAAATGCCTCACTTTGTTTTGTTTTTTAATTGAATAACTTTGTTTGTTTGTTTGTAGGCGCAGTAGCTTAGTGGTTAGTGTGTTGGACTACTATGCGAGGGGTCGAGGTTCGAATCCCGCAAAAACCCAAATTTCAACTTAGGGTTTTTTTCACTGCGCCACCTCTCGCGAAGGTCTGACAAACATCCGAGAGTATAACTGTCTTGAAAAAGCTTCTCAATTAGCCGTTTGGAGTCGGCATAAAATTGTAGATTCCTTCCATTCGTTCCAAAAATGAAAAACTCACACAAAACGAATGGTTGTGAGAAGCTAGGCCTAGGGTCCCTTCGGACCTGTTGCGCCAACTATTTATTTTTTTTAACTTTGTTTGAAAAAGAACAACCGATTTTTTAAATGATATTTGAGCTGTTTTGAGATCGGTGAAGGAAAAATGGAAAGTGTACATTTTTTTCAACTAGCCCCGGTCTCCCTTTAAATATTTAGCGCTACAAAATGAATGAATGTATGCAATAAATTCCTTATTCTTATTCTATCAGCAACTCTTTATTTAAGATTTATCGTTTGTGAGTTAATAATGCATACGAAAGTTCAACTGCGAAACGTTACCTTTTATCTGGACCATAATTCATGAAACTCAGTATTGAAAAACCGCCGTCAACAGTACGACAAAAAAAGACGTCGCTTAGGTCATACAAAAATAGGAAAAACAAGTTTATTGTTATTTTATAGCTTATCCCATAATATACTACATGTTTCTTAAAATTTATTTTATTTATTAAATGAACTTTAAGAATTCAATTCAATTTATTTAAAAAAACTAGATAGATAACTTTAAAAACGACAATGTTACAAATTACATATAAACTATAAAACAATTTTAAAATCGAATTTTACAAATAACAGATTACTTAAAGAAAACATTTTGGATAAAAGAATTTTGTTTACACAAACCTTCCATAGTAGTTACTTTTTTTCATGTAGATTTTCATATAAGAAAATTGTTTTCCTGTTAATAAAATATAAATGCAGGTAAATTCAACAAGACAAATGCTTGACAAATTAAAATGCAACCCTATTTTTTACGAGTAAAAGTCGTAGGCCCTTAAATACTTGATGGGCTACTTTTTCTATGTCATAAATTGTCACATAAGATTGTAGTCGAAACTTAAATCGCCATGAGTAGTTTCATCAAAAGGGCCTTATTTCCGTTGAGTTCATCTGTTATTTTTGCAAAGCACCGCCTAGCAGACAGGTCTAAAAATTCAGGCAGAAAACTTGACAATTATATGTTTATGGCCTACAATTCATTGGAAGGATAAGCTTCATTTGTAAATTATAACAAAAGCAACAAATTGGCACCCGTATCCGGTAGTAAATCTGACAGTAAAAACTTCTCTGTCAAAACACCATCGTAACTCTTTCTATATGATATGACCGTAGGGAATTTTTCTTCCCCACCATTTACTGGCGGCAAACTTTTTTATTAACTCCATTCACAGCAAAGCATCGCATCCGTCATGTCATGCTTCATGCATACAGATAACGAGCGAAACATTGACAAACCGTACAGCACGCTTCAGGAATCAGGACTTTTAAGCATACATTTTTAACGCCTCTAAGACTACGTTTTGTGATGCTCTCCTCTACCGGCGTGATGGGAAAATCACAGATCCAGCAGGAAAAATCATTTCGACCCAAATGTGTGTTTAGCTTTTTTGCCCCAGCAAAATCTTTATTATTCAAGGACACCTTTCATCGGTAGTAAGTTTCCTGTTGTCATTGTTGCCAGGGGGAAAACACTCTCAAGCACCCAAGAGTCGGAATACGCTATTCATTTTTCGCTGCCTGAAAGACGAATGAACCCGACTTTGCGAAAAGTAAATAAAACTGAACAGTATAGGATATAGATGAAAGCAGCAGCTCCTATCTATGTACCTATACATATGAAGTACTTAACAATTCCAAAAGGCGCACAAAAATGCCAGCGCCAGTCGCAAAATCCGTCATGAAAATTTAATATTCAGGCAAAAGTTTAGGCAAACGCTTGGCTTTAATTTGTTGCCGTTTATTTTTGAGATTTGAAATGACTGATTGTGTCTCTTAAGGACGCACGTGGTGCATTCGGTTGTGATATCCTTCTGTGCGATATAATTTTCGCAGAGCCCACAGAAATCGGCACACAACACTACAGTGCGGTGAGGTGGTGTGTCATTGAATCGATATTACCTATCAATAACTTTTTAGACAATTTTTGTACATAGACACGTTGTTACAACATTTCTGTTATCTGCAACAAGAGAGGGTTGTTGTAGCAAATGTCACCGCGTTGGAATGACTAACATAAATCCATTATCATAATGCGTGATGGTCGATGGTTTGATTTGAGACTAGGACACAATTAGTGTTTGAAAAAAAATCGATATAGTCTCGATTGAGGTAATGCTGGGAGGGTGGTTGATGGAAATCATGCGTTCATCATATATATCCGCATTTTAATTAACTTATTTTAGTGCTGGGTTTGGGTATAGTAAATCCGCAATTGGCGGCCATATATGTTTAATTGTTGCAGTGTGTATTTCGTTTAATTAATCATTATTGAGTGGGATTTATAGTTATCAAGGGGTTTGCGGTTATGGCAGTGGCAACCAATGACACATACATTGCTTGGCCACGGACAAATGTAATAATCAATAAACTCAGCCAATTCTTTTTTACTTTGAGCTAACCATTTTGAATTGTATTAATAATGGTCAGTGCCGGTTTGAGCACTACCAGCGCCCTGGGCGAGATTTCTAAGGGGGCGCCTTAACTGCAATTCAAACCTATACGAAAAAGGCAAAGGATATAATGGAATAACCATTTATTAAAAAAAAAAAAAAAACTTATAAAATTGTACTTTTAGCCTTTCTATTGGCGAACTCTTTAAGTTATCAAAGTTGGTATTTTCAGCAATTTCATTCGATAGACAATTTATTAAAGACGCAGGTACCTTTTCAAAATATTCGACATACCTACACTGAAAAAAAAGGTACACCATAGTAGTGAAAAAGTTCATCAATGTGATGAAAAAATCAACAATTTTAGTCCAGTGAACTTTTTCGTTAGTATGATGAAACCGATTTCGTCAATATGATGTTGTTCATCATTCATCAACTTTGTTCATCAATATTATGAAAAATTCATCAATATGATGAACCCAAATTCCCCTTTAATTTCATAATGTGATGAATGTATTCATCATATTGACAAATTTGTTCATCAATATGATGCACACTTTCTGTGCTGTCAAATTTGTTTTCATGTAATTGTAAGATTATTCACACAAATAAAAACATGAAATAAAAATACTGACACCAATACAAATCGTAAAGATGTAGCCTTCCCACTTCCATGGGGATGCTAAAATACTTAAACGAGTATAATGTCATGAAAATGGTAATGGCAATATTATGTGAATTTAAATATTGAATTTCTTCGCATCCGAAAGGAAAATATTCAAACGAAAATCAGTTTTACCACGAAAGTCAATAAAGTGTAGTGGCAAAAACTCACGCGCTCAAGAAATATTGAAGATTTATAAAAATAAATTTTATTTCTGAGTTACTTTTATCACTCCTGGGACATTTTTTTTTTTTTTTTTTTTTTTTTTCATAATGGATCCCAATGAGAATCAGAGAACGGCCATTTGCCTGCCATATGCATAGAGTCACAGGGTGCATGTGCATGTGCATACATTTGTGTTTGAAATGTGTTTTTTGTTATTTAGTTATAATTTTATTGATCCATTCTGTTGAATTTTATAATGTTGAGGCGTGAGAGAACAATGTATGAGAAAAGTTTGGTTAAATAAAAATATTACATTGATTTTGAAAATATTTTTAAAAAGTAAATATTTATTTACATTTATGTGTGTAATGAAATCACAACGTTGTAATTATATAGCGAGCTCTTTTTTGTTACCAAAGGAAAATCGTTGTAGAAAATTCATGATAATTGTAGTTTTATTTTAATGACATATTTATTTAACGTCAAAAATCGACCCTACTGCTAAGTTTCCACCGGAGAATAAGAAAAAATTCCGTAATCCCGCATAAATCTCGGAATTTATCATACGAAAGTAATCTCATAAAAAGGGAGATTAGAAATAAAACAAACACACTTTTCACAGCTCGATATGTCAAAAGTGAAAAAAAATGAAAGAAAAGACATCAAAAATGGAAAAAATGTCTCTCTCGCTCTCTCTCTCTCTCTCTCTCTCTCTCTCTCTCTCTCTCTCTCTCTCTCTCTCTCTCTCTCTCTCTCTCTCTCTCTCTCTCTCTCTCTCTCTCTCTCTCTCTCTCTCTCTCTCTGTCTCATGAAATGTCATTTTCTCTCAAATGGACAGAGTCAAGTTAATCTTCTTTTATTTGGTGGAAACACTTCGGTATTAATTCTAAACCTCTTGTACTTAATCTTGGGATTTGTGTTCGGTGGAAACGTAGCTTAACCTACCTTTAAGAAGTATGTATTCTAAAACACGTACAACAACATTTGTCGATATTTACGTTTTACTTTTTACAAATGAAAAAGGTATATCAAGATATCGGAAAAATAAGCCCCTTTGAAAATTAAATAGTCTTACTCATGATTTAGCTTTTAAAACGTCGCTATGAACATTTAGAGCAAACAATTTATGAAAAACGTTCGTTTACATAGTAAAATCATTGAAATGAAATCAGTTGGTCAACACCTCCCAGATATATCTATGCAACTGAATTAAAGTTATACATTAATTGCATACCTTTAATTAAGGGTAGGTAAATTGCATTCTTTTTAGGGTAAATGAGGCGCTCCATCGAAGATATAGGTTCTAACCTAAGATTATTTATATTTGAATTCATAACTATGGTAATATTGCGGCGACAAATTGAATGCTACCAAAATACTTTCAATTAAGTGATAAGCACAGTACCTTTCTAATTACTATATAAGTTTCATTCTACTGATAACATAATAAATACTTAAAATATATTAATGTATTAAAGCTATTTATGCAAAATTTATAACATTTTATATAATGTGAATTATCGAAGTTAGACTCTAGCTTCTTTATATTTCCACCATTTTTATACTAATATTGAATTTTTCACACTTCATTATTTGTTTTAAATTTTATATACTGCAGTTTATTTAGCAAAACCAGTCGCCCGTAGTAAAAGCAAAAATAAAAAAGTTTGTTCATCGGCAAGCAATTGTCAATACATTGTTTAAAATGCAAATGGATACTTTTGTGGGAACATTAATTAAAAGATAAACATATAATTATATGATGAAATTTCTAAATCACATATATCGAATCTTTTAAGATATTCATCGTTCATCGTAAAACCATTCACAATTTTCTTCTATGCCACCCTGTGTAGATACTTTACGCTTGATGAGCAATGACATATAATTATCTACGCATGTATACATTAAAAGATTCATCATGCGTGTGTGAGTATAAATGCTGTACCAACATCGCGTGTGTACACCTACAGCATACATCATATTAACAATCTGTGCATCACATTGAAGAAACCGACGATAAAAGTTCATCAGTAAGAGGGTTCCATTCATCAATATGATGAATATAACGGTGAATTTAATTTTTTTCATCAATATAACGAATTAATTCATCCATATTATGAAGGTTTACATCAACGTTCTCCTTAATAAACATAAATGTCTGTTTTTTGACGAACGGTGTCATCAATATAATAAAAGCCGTCATCAAAACGATGAACGTCATTATCAATATGATAAAAATTCAAAACTTGGAAATCGAACTCGAATATGATGATTCCATTCATCAATAAGACGAATACATCATCAACTGAATGAACAAATGACTAAGTTCATCAAAATAAGTGTTTTCGTCATATTGATGAAATGTTTTGATGAAATAATGAACGTAGTTCATAAAAACATACGCTAAATTCTCTTCAGAATCCTGTTGAAAAAATTGATGAATTGACTTTCATCATATTGAAAAACTGTTCATCAATTGTCAAAAAGTTTTCATGAATTTGTTCATCATATTTATGAAAATTACGTCATATCAATGAATATCATGTTGATGAACGCCATTCATCAATACGACGCCGACTTTTTTTTTCAGTGTATATAAGGAGAAATTATTTGAAAAACCGCTCCGGAACAATCTTAAAAGTTGCATCCAATAAAATCCGGCGCTGATCTTTAAGAACATTAGGAACATTTTTTTTGGATAAGGTCGATCGTTTTGAATGAAGGAAATATACAAAATGCATAATTTTCCTCCTCAATACATGTCGTAAAAAATGGAGGTGGATTGAGTTAGTCTCGCCGTTGTAACAACGGTATACTTCGCGTTTGTACTATTAGGAATTTGGTTTGATACATCCTGCAAACAATTTGCACTAAATGAAAAATAATCTCAAAAAAAAAAAAAACAATGAATATGTTAGAAGACCCCAAAAATAATGAAAATAATCCACAATTTCGTAATCATTTTTGTTTCGTTGTTTGCCATGCAATATTTTTTGGCAATTTTTCATTTTTTATGCTTACAATTGAGGCCCATTCTGCATTTAGTTGGAGCAATATTGCATAAAAGGAATGGGGTCATATTGCATTATGAAATATTAACCCAATTTTTGGGGCTTTTCTTTTTTTTAATTTTTCATTGGGGCATATTTTTATGGATCCGAAAAATGAAACTTTCAAACTCTTTTTCTGGACAAGTTATAGGCTCATCGCGAGCATTTTCACCAGCCAGACGCTTAACACGCTGAATTCTGGTTGTGCCTTTAGTTAAAAGTTCAATCTCAAGTTCTTCAGCCAATTTCTTCGCAATTAAAATGGCGCTTTTAAGGCCTGTATTTGTATAATATCCCAAGCAGTATTTTTTAAACACATTTCTGTGCATTTGCTTGCGGCGCCCCGAACGGTCGCCCAACCGCTTCCTACACTAACGCCGCTACTGATTATGGTTAAATACAAAAATCTATTGCTGGCGTGATGGTGCTAAAACGTCGGTATAAACTTTCCGTTAAGTGCAAAGCGTTGACATCATTAGTAGCGTACAAAGTATATCATGGAGTTCGCGACAAAAATTACGATGATAGTCATTTTGTGTGATCGACATTTTTTCGAGTCATTTAAATCACGACATTCAAGCTATGGTTTTTTATTGGTCAAATGACGATCACACGAAATGACTATCATCGTCGTTTTTTTTCCCAAAATAAAATAACGAAAACTGCCATTTAGAATTTTCCGTTGGGATGCCATTAAATGACGAGCGAAAAAAATACAATCACACTGTAATGACATGCCTCATCAAAATGACAAATGTCACCTATCCTATTACATATTTCGATTTCGCGTCATTTATCTGTTTTGCGGTCAGACGGTAATGCCAATGACCAATTAAAAAAATATAGCTATTGTCATTTAGTGTTTTTCTCTCGGCGAAGACGCATACGTACATATATACTACGAATTTTTGAATTAAATTAAAAATAACAAAAATTATTCCTATAAATTTGATTAATTTTCTCGACTTTGTTGTACTTTGGGTATTCAATTTTGACGGCGACGACGGTTCGTATTCTACTTCTCTCAATACCGAACAACACAACCAGAAGAAAACAAATAAAAACTAAAGGGTTATTCAATAAGAGGTGTTATTGTGAAAGGATATGGTCCTGTATGCGTGCTCGTGGTGGCCATTTGGCTGATATTGTTTTTCATTATTAACGGCATATCTTTCTCTTTATTACGAAATAAACATCCGATCGTTTATCTCAAAAAATGACATTTTTCTTTGAATACCAAAATAACAACCCTTATTGGTACCTTTATTTTAATTGATGAGAAAAACATCAAAGCACTTGTCATTTTTGTAGAAAAATGGCATTGCTTAAATTTGGTAGGCGTCAATAAAGAGCGATCACACGATAATGGCGACCAGACAGAACGACATTAAAATGACGGCTTTGTGACGCGATTTTGACGTCAAACGCCATTTAAATGACGCAAAAGGTGGTCTTGTAATCGCAGCTTTAGTAACACAGATAACGGGAACCAGTGTTGTTATATCGTGGGATTTATCCCTTTTCGTGGGAATTTCGATGTCCGAAAAGCCTTTCGTGGGATAAAGGGATAAAGCACCAAGTCGTGGGATTTTGAGGAATCTAACAAAAAACATTAAACTATAATTTTTTGCTGAAATTTCATGAAATTTCCTACATTTCACGATGATTATTAACACACTGAATGTGCATAAAAAACTGCTTATATAAATTGTCTCTTATCAAAATTTTCTAGTACCAAAAAATAATCGTAATAATATTACAAACTGTGATTTTTATACTAAAAGTTAATTAACCGTGATTTTCTTTCATTGTATATCAAATTTTACTTCTAAAAACTGGATTTTGAGGTGAAAAAGTGTCGTGGGATTTAAAAGGGATTTTGAGTACAGTGAAAAGGGAGAAAAGGGAAAAATTGCCACGCTTCGTGGGATAAATGAAGAGAGAGTGCTAACAACACTGACGGGAACCCATTTCAATTCTCTTGATCAGCGAAAGTGCGCACAGAAAATGCTGTTTTTACTGGACTTACGACCTTTCAGCTCAGTAGCATTCCATCTGTCTGTTTATTCAGCTCAAGTATCCTTTACTTTTTTCTTCTTTTTTTTTTGTATTAAATTGCGTCTGTTAATACATCTCCAAATCACACACCCTTTGACTATAAAACAATTCAATATTAGCCGTGCTGATTTATTTATAGGAAACCCCCTTGACGTTCCCACGTGGACATATTTCTATTAAAAGCAGCTCTAGATGTCAAACTAATCTGTGTACTTACACTAATATCACCAGCTTTGCTGTAGCACATCTTTCATTTGACAGACGGCTCAGTTTCTTAAGGCGATTTTACTTGCCATTATCACTCAATCAACCAACTTGTTCCTAATGCAGTCTGCTGCGCCAACTACTTGTAAGAGTATGTCTGTATTAAAGCAATCCTCTAAGGGATCCATAGCTCCTTTTCACACAAGTGAATAGGGCTTTATTGGATTCAGCTGTTTGTGTGTTACGGCCTTGCCTATACTTGCCATTTAAATATGTTATCCACATGCCATTCACATTTCTGTTGCAGTAAATTAGATCTCCTTCAGGAACTGGCTAATGAATTTAATTCCTACACAAGTGTCCTATTTTAAGTAATAAAGGGTTTTCCGAACTTCGTCAGTTGATAGCGGCAATATTGTTGTCATTTATTTAGTCTAGCATTCAAAAATACGTGCCAATGATGAAATATTTCAGTGGATCGATTTTTTTTGTGGAATTGACTTGGAAATTCGTCGGAAGATACATTATTTTTCTGTAAAATTTATCATTTCCTTACTTTTTTATTGATAAACTAACTTTATAATTCAGAAGCAATATTCTAACAAGAAAGATTGAGTTCATCCACTAGATTTAAGTGGTCAAAAAATCTAAAGAAAATGTTTATGTTTTAGTTTGCCTACAACTGGGGCCTTACAAGAAAATGTTACATTGCCAGGTACAAAATTTGTAGTTCCTCATTTCGCCACCGTTTAAACATTTTTTCGGCGGGCTGTGTTAACAATTTCCATAAACACTTTTTAAATTAAAATCGCCTCCCGAAATTAAAAAATGGACAACAGCTAGGTATCTGGTCCGAGGCGAAAAATATAATTTATTTTGTTGCTGAAGCCCCAGAAAACTTTATGTTAACTCTAAACCTCCCGAGAAAAATTATGTTCTCCGAGTTATAGCTTTCTACGGAATGACAGTGTTGACACGTACAGATAAGGTGAAGAACAGTCTCCTCCTCCTCCTCGTCCATACAGCTTCTGCAGAAATCGTTTGAAGGGAGGCCCAAACTGAGAGCATGTCTCCCTATGATGCAGTGTCCCGTGATGACACCTACTAGAGTGCCTATTATATACAAGGTGGGCCAAAAGAAGTCATCCGATGTTGTTTGGCTCAATTCTGGTTTTTGATTATGTTTTTTTTTTAACCTTTAGAATTTTATTGTTCATGTCGAGAAGATGATATCGACCGTCACAATTGATTGCCATACGGGCTCGTTTTATGTCATTTTTCATCACTTCGGCGAGAACTTCGGGCGACAGATTCTCGCACTCGTGTCGAATGTTGTCCTTGAGGGCTTCTAGGGTCTCGGGCTTGTTCACGTAAACACGGGACTTCAAAAAACCCCACAAAAAAAGGTCTGGAACGATTAAATCGGGCAATCTTGTGGGCCAGTGCAAATCGCCAAAACGAGAGATGAGGCGACCCGGGAACGCCGCCTTCATATCGGTTGTGGCTCGCGCACTGTGTGCCGTAGCTCCGTTCTGTTGAAACCACATGTCCTCCAGTCCTAATTCGTCCAATTGCGGCAGAAAATACTCGGTTAACATGGCCCTATAGCACGCACCATCCACTGTTGTCGTTTGACCAGCGGCGTTCTCGAAAAAAAAAAATGGCCCGATGACTCCACCAGCGTGAACAGCGCACCATGCAGTAACTTTGAGCGGGTGTAATGGCTCCTCGTGCATTACTCGTGGATTTTCGGTGCCCCAGAAGCGATAGTTTTGCTTGTTCACGTACCCCCTGAGGTGAAAATGAGCCTCATCGCTCATTATGATTTTCGTCGAAAAATCGTCAACTTCGTCCACGAGATTGAGGATGGCTTGGTCGTAGGTTACACGCGTTTGGCGGTCGACAGGTAGCAGCTGATGCACGGACTGGACTTTGTACGGGAACATGCGCAAGTCTTTGACCAAAATTCGCCTTAGGGACGACCGGCTGATGGCTAATTGCGAGGCACGGCATTTGGTCGATGTTTCCGGCGAAAACTCGACGTCCTCGTCAACAGCGGCGATAGTCTTGGCACAACGGGCGCTCCCGGGCCGGCCACTCTTGGCAACGTCTCGTAGACACGATTATTCCGCGTTCTTGGAGAGTGTATTGTTCCATGACTTGTATTCTACATCTGTCTAGTCCACAAATGTGAAAACAGATTTGACATTGGCGGCCATTTGCAAAAATAAGAGCATCTTCCAATAGGGTGATCTCTTTTGGGCCACCTTGTACATTTATGTTTAATGGTTAATAAATAATACAAATAATTATAATAAATTTGAATACATTCCACAACAACATTTTTCTGTGAGTTAATCGAACTGTATCAAAGTAGTTACCTACAGGAAGTAAGTCTGCTGGACTACGTGCGTACTGAGCAATGGATCTCAGATTTGATCCCCGAAAAATTCCAATTACTTTTCTAAGTTCTTTTCCAGCTCCAACTCTCGGCAATAAAAATCGCTTTTGAAGAACTTAATTAGTAAGAAAAATGTATGCTCACTCCCACCTGCTCCCCCTCGCATTTGTCAATCAAAATCGTACTTCAAAGTCGCACCCAATTCAGATTAGAATCACTCCTACGCGCACGAGTTTTAATGAGGAAAACATTTTTTCCCCATTAAAAGTAAAACGCATATTATACAAAAATTCTACAAAGGGTCACACATCTTAATACAAATTATGTATACTCACAAGGACCATGATGATTAATTAGCTAAAAATATCTTCAGCCACATTTATGAAGTTTCCCCTTAGCACTTCTACCTTTCCATGGGATGATAATTTAATCAGCAGACCATTTTGCCTCAAAAAAAATATAATAAATCATTATCACAGGGAACTTAGTGTTCTCCATGAAAATTAAAGTGAAAGGATAACTGCACAAAAGACTAGCAGTGGTGGCATAGGGATTAAGGGTTTAACTTGTCGGGGTGTAGTTTATGAGTAAAGGTAAATGTATTCTGCTCAAGGAACTGGAAATATTAGCACAACCCTAGCAGATGATGACAGAAATACAACTCTCATAACACCAAGTGCAAAATATGTTTTCATATTATTTTTCCAGCTGTGGTTTTAACTCGTCAACTTGACCTTTTCTTCGGTTAGTTAAGCTTTTCCATAATGAAATGGACTTTGAATTGAGCATATATTGGATTATACTTTGTGAAACAAATTTAACTCTTAGATGTAATTCTAAGGAGCCAACACATTTACTTAAACAAAAAAAGGAAAAAGGTTATCAGATGAAGATAGGTAATCATATTATCATTTATCCCGGCAAATTGTCTTTTTGGGGTCATTTTGTTCCACTTGCATGGTTATTACACTAGGTACTTAAAGGTGGATCGAATTTTTTTGTCCTCAATCTTTTAAATCGGTCTTACCGAGCTTACAGAATCAAGAAGAGTTAAACAATCCAAATCCAAATTTCCAACAATTTTAAAGTGAATATTTGCCTTAGGTCAGATATCACATTACTGCATTCCTCAGCTTCGGTCAGGTGTTTCGAACTTTTACAAAGTTATCCATCGTTATTCAGCACAACGTGACGAGTTTCACAAAGCGCTCAAACTAAAACATGTCTCGTTTCTATAAATAATTTTGAAGGCGGCCTCGAAATCGATAAACAAATGGTGGTAACCGGTCTGGACTTTTGGAATTTCTTCCGGACTATTACTTTACTTACCTACTAAATTTAGTGACGCTACAGTCTGGGGTGAGGCCTCAAGCACTGCACCTCTCCAGTAAGTGCGATCTTTGGCAGACTGCCTTGAGTGGTGCACTCCCAGTTGGTTGAGGTCCACTTTAACCTGATTTAGATAGTCTTCTTTCGAGACATACTTTATTCCAGCCAAATCTAGGAGATGAGTTCTGATTTTCTCTCCACTAGGTCGACCCATAAAATTTCGGCCACCAGGCTATTCATTTCACCAGCATTCGTTGTTGAAGGAAAGTTTTCTAAAGCTCGCTTGCTCATACATGGGTTTGGAAATATCATGTCCTAGCTGTTGACAGATATTCTATGTTTTGAAAGCTCAAGACTTATTGCTAAGGCCTACCACTTAAATTTGAAACATTTAAACAAAAATTGCTGTCCTCTTTAATCAGTGAAATAAGTTGGTGGCACAGTTCTTTATCTTCCATTTTCGTGCTCTGGTTAAACCAGTGTCGCTGACACCTCATCCAAGACCTTTGTCAGCTTCATAATATTTTCGTTGCAGTATGGAGACGCAAACTTTTTTTTTAAATCCCATGATATAGCGACATGGGAGCTACATTCGGCCCAAGAGCCCATCTACCACAGTCCCTATTTCAGCACCCTGACTAACCTTGGAAGTCCTGGTGAGTCTGCTATGGAGGTTGTTGATTGAACAGTTTAAAATCATCCTCCGTATGTCCTTCAGGTGAACAGGACATCCTCAGAGCCCTCGCAGTCAACTGGCAGCCAACTGGCGCGGCGGTGTCACATCTTAAAGAAAGTCAAATCTGAACAGACGAGGCCATGTTAGGAAAGCCATATGACCTGCCGGTGGTCCTATCCGCCATTCATTAAGACCACTTGAAGACTTGAGTGTGAACGACCTTATTTTCAATTGCAGAACATGTATACAAGTCCCTCTCACACCCAATCGCAGCCAGCATTCCTAATTAAAACCTTACACCTGTCATTACCCATAACTCTCAAAGCTTAATAACAAGTTATGAGCCCTGCTGGCTTCTGCATTAAAATTTGGACTAATGCCGCACATCAAAGTGAACAGCAGCTTCCATTAAATTTACTTTTCTAGCAGTCCATTTCGTGGCGGTGAATGTTTCCAGGAATCCCATTAGTGTGTTACCATCTATTGAACCGCACCGTCAACCACCCAGCCACCCTCTCTCTCTCTCTCTCTCTCTCTCTCTTTGCAATTGGCACTCTCCGTGAGCCTATAAATTAATTATACTGACGTTTATTCTATTTGGTAACACGATTGAGACAAATGTCCCTCCCGAGTTCACACTTTAAGGTTAATCTGCGAGACTGGTAATTTCAACCCTCCACAGCCTCCACTCCGCTCAGCTAATGGTAGAAATGGAAGTCAAGCGGCGGTAATAAATATGTCCGAACAATCTTGGCAGCGATAAAAGCCTTCGATGAAGCACCACGGTCGGTGGCTGCGCCAACAAATCTGCAAGTAAACAACTTGTCCAGTGGCATACTCAGGCCCAGCGGAACGGATTTCACGTGACTTGATGTATCATAGCGAAAATTGCCCACGCGCTGAAAACTTGAGCATCAATGATTTTGCGTCAGCGCCTACTGATTTAGTACTCATACTTATGTGCCATAATCAACGTGGGTAAAGCTGGGACCGCCACATTCGAATTTCGCCAAACAAAGTATATGTGAATTAGTTGCTATTTAGTTGCTATTTAATTGCTCTATTCCTGATTTAGTTGCTCTTCGGGAAGTGGGAGATTTTGTGGCGGTCCTAGCTTGGAGGTAAAGCTGGGACCGCCACATTGAC
Source organism: Cheilosia urbana (assembly GCA_946477585.1). Classification (NCBI taxonomy): domain Eukaryota; kingdom Metazoa; phylum Arthropoda; class Insecta; order Diptera; family Syrphidae; genus Cheilosia; species Cheilosia urbana. The sequence continues at coordinate 5,657,624 of OX297854.1, read as the reverse complement.
TTTTCAAGGATTTTTTTTGCGCATACCTATCACTGATTTAATTGCTCTGGGGAAATGTGTTTTTTTTTTTAATCGGACAAGCCGTTCGCGCACAATTTCAAATTTAAGTTTTTTTGTAACGGTCAGTTCGCTATGAAACTCTTTTGTTTTTCAAGGAAAAGCAAGAAAATTATTAAAAAATTCATAAAAAATTAACCCATACGAATATAACGACGTCACGTATCTCAAATGAAGCGTATATTCGTAGGCTATTACTAGATCTAATCAAATATTTTGTTGCTCTTCTACAAATGGGAAAAAAAGGTGAGCCACAATTACCGAAAACAAACACTTTGAAAAATAAAAAAAATTAGTTATCGTTCGAAAACAACTAAGCCACGCACATCCAAATAAACACCTATTCACTAGCTATCAACTCATATAAAAAAATGCTCCATCGCTTTTCTCTAACTGTGTCAAAAAATAAAAAGTTCATTTTACGACCAAAAAAGTAAGCTAATAATACCAAAATAAAAATTTGGAAAAGCTTAAAATTCACATATCCCTTTCGAATACTACTATAACACATACCTCTTTAGAAGCGCGTATTCATTAGCTATCACACCCTATACTCAAATAATTAGTTGCTCTTCGATTAATATGTAAAACAGTAAAATGTTCAGACTTCCAAAAAAAGCCAAAGACACGCCAAGTACAAACAAAAAATTGGGAAATTTGAAAAAGTTCATATATCCCGTACGAATCCCACTAAAAGACATACCTTATTAGAAGCGTATATTTATTAGCTATCATACCCTATACTCGAATAATTAGTTGCTCTTCGATTAATATGTCAAAAAGCAAAATGTTCAGACTGCCAAAAAGAGCAAAACACACGCCTAGTACAGACAAAAAATTTGAAAATTTGAAAAAAATCATATATCTCTTTCGAATACAACTATTAGACATACCTCATTGGAAGCGTGCATTCATTAGCTATCAAACCCTATATTCAAATAATTAGTTGCTCTTCGCTAAATATGTCAAAAGGTAAAAATATTAACAAATGTCATTCCATCGGAAATCCAGTTCGCACATGCAACTCTTTTGTTTTCATATGGAAACATTGAAAAAAGTCATATATTCCGTACGAATTCTACTATGCAATATATCTCATTATAAGCGTGTATTCATTAGCTATCACACCCTATACTCAGATAATTAGTTGCTCTTCGATTCATATGTCAAAAATCAAAAAGTTCAGATTACCAACAAAAGCCAAGGACACGCTTAGTACAAACAAAAAATTGGGAAATTTGAAAAAGTTCATATATCCCGTACGAATCCCACTAAAAGACATACATCATTAGAAGCGTATATTCATTAGCTATCATACCCTATACTCAAATAATTAGTTGCTCTTCGATTAATATTTAAAAAAGCAAAATGTTCAGACTGCCAAAAAAAGCCAAAGACAACCCTAGTACAAACAAAAAATTGGGAACTTCGAAAAAATTCATATATCCCGTACGAATCCCAATAAAAGACATACCTCATTAGAAGCGTATATTCATTAGCTATCATACCCTTTACTCAAATAATTAGTTGCTCTTCGATTAATATGTCAAAAAGCAAAATGTTCAGACTGCCAAAAAGAGAAAAACACACGCCTAGTACAGACAAAAAATTTGAAAATTTGAAAAAAATCATATATCTCTTTCGAATACAACTATTAGACATACCTCATTGGAAGCGTGCATTCATTAGCTATCAAACCCTATATTCAAATAATTAGTTGCTCTTCGCTAAATATGTCAAAAGGTAAAAATATTAACAAATGTCATTCCATCGGAAATCCAGTTCGCACATGCAACTCTTTTGTTTTCATATGGAAACATTGAAAAAAGTCATATATTCCGTACGAATTCTACTATGCAATATATCTCATTATAAGCGTGTATTCATTAGCTATCACACCCTATACTCAGATAATTAGTTGCTCTTCGATTCATATGTCAAAAATCAAAAAGTTCAGATTACCAACAAAAGCCAAAGACACGCTTAGTACAAACAAAAAATTGGGAAATTTGAAAAAGTTCATATATCCCGTACGAAGCCCACTAAAAGACATACCTCATTAGAAGCGTATATTCATTAGCTATCATACCCTATACTCAAATAATTAGTTGCTCTTCGATTAATATGTAAAAAAGCAAAATGTTCAGACTGCCAAAAAAAGCCAAAGACAACCCTAGTACAAACAAAAAATTGGGAACTTCGAAAAAATTCATATATCACGTACGAATCCCAATAAAAGACATACCTCATTAGAAGCGTATATTCATTAGCTATCATACCCTTTACTCAAATAATTAGTTGCTCTTCGATTAATATGTCGAAAAGCAAAATGTTCAGACTGCCAAAAAGAGAAAAACACACGCCTAGTACAGACAAAAAATTGGAAAATTTTAAAAAAATCATATATCTCTTTCGAATACTACTATTAGACATACCTCATTAGAAGCGTGCATTCATTAGCCATCAAACCCTATATTCAAATAATTAGTTGCTCTTCGATTAATATGTCAGAAGGTAAAAATATTAACAAATGTCATTCCATCGGAAATCCAGTTCGCACATGCAACTCTTTTGTTTTCATATGGAAACATTGAAAAAAGTCATATATTCCGTATGAAATCTACTATGCAATATACCTCATTATAAGCGTGTATTCATAAGCTATCACACCCTATAATCAGATATATAGTTGCTCTTCGATTCATATGTCAAAAATCAAAAAGTTCAGATTACCAACAAAAGCCAAAGACACGCTTAGTACAAACAAAAAATTGGGAAATTTGAAAAAGTTCATATATCCCGTACGAATCCCACTAAAAGACATACCTCATTAGAAGCGTATATTCGTTAGCTATCATACCCTATACTCAAATAATTAGTTGCTCTTCGATTAATATGTCAAAAAGCAAAATGTTCAGACTGCCAAAAAAAGCCAAAGACAACCCTAGTACAAACAAAAAATTGGGAACTTCGAAAAAATTCATATATCCCGTACGAATCCCAATAAAAGACATACCTCATTAGAAGCGTATATTCATTAGCTATCATACCCTTTACTCAAATAATTAGTTGCTCTTCGATTAATATGTCAAAAAGCAAAATGTTCAGACTGCCAAAAAGAGAAAAACACACGCCTAGTACAGACAAAAAATTTGAAAATTTGAAAAAAATCATATATCTCTTTCGAATACAACTATTAGACATACCTCATTGGAAGCGTGCATTCATTAGCTATCAAACCCTATATTCAAATAATTAGTTGCTCTTCGCTAAATATGTCAAAAGGTAAAAATATTAACAAATGTCATTCCATCGGAAATCCAGTTCGCACATGCAACTCTTTTGTTTTCATATGGAAACATTGAAAAAAGTCATATATTCCGTACGAATTCTACTATGCAATATATCTCATTATAAGCGTGTATTCATTAGCTATCACACCCTTTATTCAGATAATTAGTTGCTCTTCGATTCATATGTCAAAAATCAAAAAGTTCAGATTACCAACAAAAGCCAAAGACACGCTTAGTACAAACAAAAAATTGGGAAATTTGAAAAAGTTCATATATCCCGTACGAATCCCACTAAAAGACATACCTCATTAGAAGCGTATATTCATTAGCTATCATACCCTATACTCAAATAATTAGTTGCTCTTCGATTAATATGTAAAAAAGCAAAATGTTCAGACTGCCAAAAAAAGCCAAAGACAACCCTAGTACAAACAAAAAATTGGGAACTTCGAAAAAATTCATATATCCCTTACGAGTCCCAATAAAAGACATACCTCATTAGAAGCGTATATTCATTAGCTATCATACCATATACTCAAATAATTAGTTGCTCTTCGATTAATATGTCAAAAAGCAAAATGTTCAGACTGCCAAAAAAAGCAAAACACACGCCTAATACAAACAAAAAATTGGGAACTTCGAAAAAAAATCATATCTCCCGTACGAATCCCACTAAAAGACATACCTCATTAGAAGCGTGTATTCATTAGCTATCATACCCTTTTCTCAAATAATTAGTTGCTCTTCGATTAATATGTCAAAAAGCAAAATGTTCAGACTGCCAAAAAAAGCAAAACACACGCCTAATACAAACAAAAAATTGGGAAATTTGAAAAAGTTCATATATCCCGTACGAATCCCACTAAAAGACATACCTCATTAGAAGCATATATTCATTAGCTATCATACCCTATACTCAAATAATTAGTTGCTCTTCGATTAATATGTTAAAAAGCAAAATGTTCAGACTGCCAAATAAGCAAAACACACGCCTAATACAAACAAAAAATTGGGAAATTTGAAAAAGTTCATATATCCCGTACGAATCCCACTAAAAGACATACCTCATTAGAAGCGTATATTCATTAGCTATCACACCCTATACTCAGATAATTAGTTGCTCTTCGATTAATATGTCAAAAAGTAAAATGTTCAGACTGCCAAAAAAAGCCAAATACACGCCTAGTACAAACAAAAAATTGGGAAATTTGAAAAAATTCATATCTCCCGTACGAATCCTACTATGACACCTAGCTCATTAGAAGCGCGTATTCATTGGCTATAATATCCTTTACTCAAATAATTAGTTGCTCTTCGATTAATATGTCTAAAAGCAAAAAGTTCGGACGGCCAAAAAAAGCCAGATACAACTCTAGTACAAAAAAAAAAAACTAAAAATTAAAAAAAAAAAAATCATGTAATCCTACTATGTATTTTGTTTTTTTTTTTTTATATAAATCTTTACGATGGGCATTAGTTCTTTAAAAAAAATTGTTCTTGTTTGTCAAAATAAACTTAGAAAAGCTCTGAACAACCTGTCACAAAGTATGCATCAAATTTACTTTGTTGTTAATGGTTGCCTACCAATTTATATTATAAACCCTGAAAGTTTGAAACAACCCTACGTCCAAGTTTTATTAACCCTGAACGTATGCATTGATTGTAACTTTGAAATATCTAAAAATGGGTCGGGTACAACTTAACCGCGTACAACCGAAACCAAGCCAAATTTCCCACCTTTCGCCATCTATATTTCAACTCCGCTACTGACAGACAATAATCACAACATTCACCTTTAGTGGATAGTGTTACCATCAAACGAGTATTATGTGGAGTGATAAGGGCCACATTCGCCAGGGTTTTTACCATTTTCCTGGTGAAGATGATAAAACTTACGTTAATCCGAAGTTTTATTTTTATTTTTATTGGACGCCCCGGTTTTTCCCACTTCGGTCCATGCAAAAATAAAGATTCCAACCGCTACACCGACAGGAATATCAAATTCTGAAGATTGGTCTATTTTTGTTTGTTTTTGTTTTTGTTGTAGGACTTAAAACAAACATCCTATCTCAGCGAAAGTAAAGTACAACAACTAGTGTCACCTCCTCCAAGTCAGTCTGACATTATGCAAGCGTTTGATAAGTGCTAGTTAGATATCTCTGTTTTGCTTTTTTTATCTCAATTTGGGGAGGAATCTCTTGAATCGTGTCCTTAGGGCCCGATTCTGTATCAAATAATCCGGGTTACTGGTGAATAAATCCTTAACTATGTACTACAAAAAATGAGCTACTGTGATCTACAAATCCAAACAACACCAAAAAATGTTAAGCTGTTTAACAAACAAATCGGTTTGTGTTTTTGTTTTTGAGACTGCGAATTTGATAAATAATTTGATAATTTCTAATGTCTAAATAAATTTGTGGAATTGGAAATAATCCATGCTCGTATCTTTACTGTTTTTCGCAGTATTGTTCTGTTTTTGACTCCAAATCTGCATACGGCAATTTTTTCTCGAAATACTGCGTAATGTGACTCAAGATATTCATACGTTGATTTCTTCGAATACCTCAAAACAAACTCGGAATTGCTTTGTCATTGCTTTATCTAATGCTAGCTAGAAGATAGAGGGGTGGGAAATGCTTTATATTTGTTGTAACTGAATGGAGCTATCAAGACAGTCAATATTTATTTAATTTAAGTATGAAACTAAAAGAAAAAGATTTTCTTAGAAAAAAAAAATTAACATTTTCAGAGAATTTGAGAAAATAAATAAAGTAAAAAAATCGGGCGAATTTTCAACGTTAGACAATTTCAGAAAATAAAAGACAAAAATTCAAAAAAAGATTCATCCATCCATAAAGGTAAGATTAGACGGTACGCCAAGTGGTCATAAAATGCCAATTTCTGACAGTTCTCCTGTCAAAATATGGTCATACAGTGTAATGGGCATATCTCATATGCCCTAATGACCTAAATGCCACATATGACCACGCTGATTTTGACAGATAAAAATGCCCAAATAGCATATAGTGTAATCGGACAATAAGCACGAATGCCAGCATAAACCCTATATGCCCATATGCACTTTATTGAAATTTCGTTGTGGCATTGCTGGCATTTTTAATGGAACAAGAATTATTTTGTTGTCATCGGTGTTTTAGTTCGTGGAATTGTGATTTATTTTCATTTTCGTTCTCTTTTTTCTGGAAAAATAACAAATATGAAATGAAAAAATAGGAAATGCCTCAAATGACCACCAAGGCAAATATGACCATATTGGTCAGTTTCGATAATCTTGGCATTTTGGTCATTTGACAGCTAATCTGGTCATTTGCCTGTTGGCATTCATATGCATAATTGGCATTCAGTCTAATCATAGCTTAAGTTAAAATAAGGCTTGGTAGAACCTACTCCATTTTACAAAATGTAAAAAAAAGGAATTTCTATTGCCAAATCAATACACACAAGAACCAATAAAATTCGGATTTCATGTTCGATTTGGCAGCAGAAATCTGAAATTTCAGATAAAAATTAAAAAAACAAAATCAAAAAAGCAATGGCCACAATAACTTCGAACACACATTGTCTTAAAATATGGTACCACTTATTTCCCATATTAAATAGGTACCTACCATAGATTACAATTCGAACGATAAGGGTGAGTAGTAAGAAAGAAAGGGTTCAGTTTAATGTTTGAGATATAGATGGCGCTAGGTGCGAAATATGGATGGGGATGAAAATTCATTGAAAATGTATCAAATTATAAATTTTTCAGCTTTTTTTTGTCATTATTTTTAAAATAAACACGATTGAAGGTTTCTGATTGTTTTAATTTGATAAAAAAAATGGCTTTAGCTTCAGAGAATTTCAGAAAATAAAAGTACAAAATTCGGGCGAATTTTCAACGTTAGACAACTTCAGAAAATAAAAGACAAAAATTCACCTATTTAATGTGGGAAATAAGTGGTACCATATTTTAAGACAATGTGTGTTCGAAGTTATTGTGGCCATTGCTTTTTTGATTTGGTTTCTTAAATTTTTATCTGAAATTTCAGATTTCTGCTGCCAAATCGAACATGAAATCCGAATTTTATTGGTTCTTGTGTGTATTGATTTGGCCATAGAAATTTCTTTTTTTACATTTTGTGAAATGGAGTAGGTTCTACAAAGCCTTATTTTAACTTATGGATGGATGAATCTTTTTTTGAATTTTCGTCTTTTATTTTCTGGAATTGTCTAACGTTGGAAATTCGCCCGAATTTTTTACTTTATTTATTTTCTCAAGTTCTCTGAAAATGTCAATTTTTTTTTTCTAAGAAAATCTTTTTCTTTTAGTTTCATACTTAAATTAAATAAATATTGACTGTCTTGATAGCTCCATTCAGTTACAACAAATATAAAGCATTTCCCACCCCTCTATCTTCTAGCTAGCATTAGATAAAGCAATGACAAAGCAATTCCGAGTTTGTTTTGAGGTATTCGAAGAAATCAACGTATGAATATCTTGAGTCACATTACGCAGTATTTCGAGAAAAAATTGCCGTATGCAGATTTGGAGTCAAAAACAGAACAATACTGCGAAAAACAGTAAAGATACGAGCATGGATTATTTCCAATTCCACAAATTTATTTAGACATTAGAAATTATCAAATTATTTATCAAATTCGCAGTCTCAAAAACAAAAACACAAACCGATTTGTTTGTTAAACAGCTTAACATTTTTTGGTGTTGTTTGGATTTGTAGATCACAGTAGCTCATTTTTTGTAGTACATAGTTAAGGATTTATTCACCAGTAACCCGGATTATTTGATACAGAATCGGGCCCTAAGGACACGATTCAAGAGATTCCTCCCCAAATTGAGATAAAAAAAGCAAAACAGAGATATCTAACTAGCACTTATCAAACGCTTGCATAATGTCAGACTGACTTGGAGGAGGTGACACTAGTTGTTGTACTTTACTTTCGCTGAGATAGGATGTTTGTTTTAAGTCCTACAACAAAAACAAAAACAAACAAAAATAGACCAATCTTCAGAATTTGATATTCCTGTCGGTGTAGCGGTTGGAATCTTTATTTTTGCATGGACCGAAGTGGGAAAAACCGGGGCGTCCAATAAAAATAAAAATAAAACTTCGGATTAACGTAAGTTTTATCATCTTCACCAGGAAAATGGTAAAAACCCTGGCGAATGTGGCCCTTATCACTCCACATAATACTCGTTTGATGGTAACACTATCCACTAAAGGTGAATGTTGTGATTATTGTCTGTCAGTAGCGGAGTTGAAATATAGATGGCGAAAGGTGGGAAATTTGGCTTGGTTTCGGTTGTACGCGGTTAAGTTGTACCCGACCCATTTTTAGATATTTCAAAGTTACAATCAATGCATACGTTCAGGGTTAATAAAACTTGGACGTAGGGTTGTTTCAAACTTTCAGGGTTTATAATATAAATTGGTAGGCAACCATTAACAACAAAGTAAATTTGATGCATACTTTGTGACAGGTTGTTCAGAGCTTTTCTAAGTTTATTTTGACAAACAAGAACAATTTTTTTTAAAGAACTAATGCCCATCGTAAAGATTTATATAAAAAAAAAAAAACAAAATACATAGTAGGATTACATGATTTTTTTTTTTTTAATTTTTAGTTTTTTTTTTTTGTACTAGAGTTGTATCTGGCTTTTTTTGGCCGTCCGAACTTTTTGCTTTTAGACATATTAATCGAAGAGCAACTAATTATTTGAGTAAAGGATATTATAGCCAATGAATACGCGCTTCTAATGAGCTAGGTGTCATAGTAGGATTCGTACGGGAGATATGAATTTTTTCAAATTTCCCAATTTTTTGTTTGTACTAGGCGTGTATTTGGCTTTTTTTGGCAGTCTGAACATTTTACTTTTTGACATATTAATCGAAGAGCAACTAATTATCTGAGTATAGGGTGTGATAGCTAATGAATATACGCTTCTAATGAGGTATGTCTTTTAGTGGGATTCGTACGGGATATATGAACTTTTTCAAATTTCCCAATTTTTTGTTTGTATTAGGCGTGTGTTTTGCTTATTTGGCAGTCTGAACATTTTGCTTTTTAACATATTAATCGAAGAGCAACTAATTATTTGAGTATAGGGTATGATAGCTAATGAATATATGCTTCTAATGAGGTATGTCTTTTAGTGGGATTCGTACGGGATATATGAACTTTTTCAAATTTCCCAATTTTTTGTTTGTATTAGGCGTGTGTTTTGCTTTTTTTGGCAGTCTGAACATTTTGCTTTTTGACATATTAATCGAAGAGCAACTAATTATTTGAGAAAAGGGTATGATAGCTAATGAATACACGCTTCTAATGAGGTATGTCTTTTAGTGGGATTCGTACGGGAGATATGATTTTTTTTCGAAGTTCCCAATTTTTTGTTTGTATTAGGCGTGTGTTTTGCTTTTTTTGGCAGTCTGAACATTTTGCTTTTTGACATATTAATCGAAGAGCAACTAATTATTTGAGTATATGGTATGATAGCTAATGAATATACGCTTCTAATGAGGTATGTCTTTTATTGGGACTCGTAAGGGATATATGAATTTTTTCGAAGTTCCCAATTTTTTGTTTGTACTAGGGTTGTCTTTGGCTTTTTTTGGCAGTCTGAACATTTTGCTTTTTTACATATTAATCGAAGAGCAACTAATTATTTGAGTATAGGGTATGATAGCTAATGAATATACGCTTCTAATGAGGTATGTCTTTTAGTGGGATTCGTACGGGATATATGAACTTTTTCAAATTTCCCAATTTTTTGTTTGTACTAAGCGTGTCTTTGGCTTTTGTTGGTAATCTGAACTTTTTGATTTTTGACATATGAATCGAAGAGCAACTAATTATCTGAATAAAGGGTGTGATAGCTAATGAATACACGCTTATAATGAGATATATTGCATAGTAGAATTCGTACGGAATATATGACTTTTTTCAATGTTTCCATATGAAAACAAAAGAGTTGCATGTGCGAACTGGATTTCCGATGGAATGACATTTGTTAATATTTTTACCTTTTGACATATTTAGCGAAGAGCAACTAATTATTTGAATATAGGGTTTGATAGCTAATGAATGCACGCTTCCAATGAGGTATGTCTAATAGTTGTATTCGAAAGAGATATATGATTTTTTTCAAATTTTCAAATTTTTTGTCTGTACTAGGCGTGTGTTTTTCTCTTTTTGGCAGTCTGAACATTTTGCTTTTTGACATATTAATCGAAGAGCAACTAATTATTTGAGTAAAGGGTATGATAGCTAATGAATATACGCTTCTAATGAGGTATGTCTTTTATTGGGATTCGTACGGGATATATGAATTTTTTCGAAGTTCCCAATTTTTTGTTTGTACTAGGGTTGTCTTTGGCTTTTTTTGGCAGTCTGAACATTTTGCTTTTTGACATATTAATCGAAGAGCAACTAATTATTTGAGTATAGGGTATGATAGCTAACGAATATACGCTTCTAATGAGGTATGTCTTTTAGTGGGATTCGTACGGGATATATGAACTTTTTCAAATTTCCCAATTTTTTGTTTGTACTAAGCGTGTCTTTGGCTTTTGTTGGTAATCTGAACTTTTTGATTTTTGACATATGAATCGAAGAGCAACTATATATCTGATTATAGGGTGTGATAGCTTATGAATACACGCTTATAATGAGGTATATTGCATAGTAGATTTCATACGGAATATATGACTTTTTTCAATGTTTCCATATGAAAACAAAAGAGTTGCATGTGCGAACTGGATTTCCGATGGAATGACATTTGTTAATATTTTTACCTTCTGACATATTAATCGAAGAGCAACTAATTATTTGAATATAGGGTTTGATGGCTAATGAATGCACGCTTCTAATGAGGTATGTCTAATAGTAGTATTCGAAAGAGATATATGATTTTTTTAAAATTTTCCAATTTTTTGTCTGTACTAGGCGTGTGTTTTTCTCTTTTTGGCAGTCTGAACATTTTGCTTTTCGACATATTAATCGAAGAGCAACTAATTATTTGAGTAAAGGGTATGATAGCTAATGAATATACGCTTCTAATGAGGTATGTCTTTTATTGGGATTCGTACGTGATATATGAATTTTTTCGAAGTTCCCAATTTTTTGTTTGTACTAGGGTTGTCTTTGGCTTTTTTTGGCAGTCTGAACATTTTGCTTTTTTACATATTAATCGAAGAGCAACTAATTATTTGAGTATAGGGTATGATAGCTAATGAATATACGCTTCTAATGAGGTATGTCTTTTAGTGGGCTTCGTACGGGATATATGAACTTTTTCAAATTTCCCAATTTTTTGTTTGTACTAAGCGTGTCTTTGGCTTTTGTTGGTAATCTGAACTTTTTGATTTTTGACATATGAATCGAAGAGCAACTAATTATCTGAGTATAGGGTGTGATAGCTAATGAATACACGCTTATAATGAGATATATTGCATAGTAGAATTCGTACGGAATATATGACTTTTTTCAATGTTTCCATATGAAAACAAAAGAGTTGCATGTGCGAACTGGATTTCCGATGGAATGACATTTGTTAATATTTTTACCTTTTGACATATTTAGCGAAGAGCAACTAATTATTTGAATATAGGGTTTGATAGCTAATGAATGCACGCTTCCAATGAGGTATGTCTAATAGTTGTATTCGAAAGAGATATATGATTTTTTTCAAATTTTCAAATTTTTTGTCTGTACTAGGCGTGTGTTTTTCTCTTTTTGGCAGTCTGAACATTTTGCTTTTTGACATATTAATCGAAGAGCAACTAATTATTTGAGTAAAGGGTATGATAGCTAATGAATATACGCTTCTAATGAGGTATGTCTTTTATTGGGATTCGTACGGGATATATGAATTTTTTCGAAGTTCCCAATTTTTTGTTTGTACTAGGGTTGTCTTTGGCTTTTTTTGGCAGTCTGAACATTTTGCTTTTTTAAATATTAATCGAAGAGCAACTAATTATTTGAGTATAGGGTATGATAGCTAATGAATATACGCTTCTAACGATGTATGTCTTTTAGTGGGATTCGTACGGGATATATGAACTTTTTCAAATTTCCCAATTTTTTGTTTGTACTAAGCGTGTCCTTGGCTTTTGTTGGTAATCTGAACTTTTTGATTTTTGACATATGAATCTGTAGGAATCGCCTGCACTTATTCTTCACTTTTGAATATCTTTCTTCGTTACTCAAATTACATTTCGTATTTATAAATAATTCCGTTCCGTACTGTAGACTTGGCTTTAGGAGTGATTGTATTTCGTGCTGAAACCTAGTTTCTTCAAATATCGTTGCATACCCCTCGGCGGTACGCTATCCAACACCAATGGTGGTAAGATCGGGAAACCTGGAATCTGAGACTAGAACCTCTAAAGAAAGGAACATCCCACATGAAATTACCCATAGTCGATGGCGTTGCTGTTGTGCCAGCAGGTAGGCTGCTCGTTGGGTGTATATAGGTTGTGTGGTTGTGAATATTCCCCCATGCAAAAATCCATAGCAGTAAGTGGTATGCTTGTTGTTTTGGTCATTGGTGTGGCGTGATACCCTTTGTGTGGCGACGGAATTCTTCTTCTTCGTTTTTTTTTGCATTACCGTTCGGGATTATTTCCTTGTTTTTTTTTTATACGAAGTATCGTACGATGGGTATGTGCATATACCTCTACGGTAAAATCTGTCGATGGAAAATTTCCATGGATTTGCGCGTCGTTTTTTTTTTGTTGCTGCATTTTGCACAACCAGTGAGCTGGCTTCGGCCGAATAATTTTTCAGTACAGTCAGTTGGGTTTAGAGAGTGGAGCATATCGGATGCTGGTCGCGATGACCAAGCCTTTCGCTTTCGTGGTGTTTAGTTCGATAGTGTGCAATACCGCGTGGGGGATTCATTAAGAATCACCTCTCGTTCATTCTTGGGGCTGAAACTAGTGCGTAAACTGCCTCTATTCGGAAGTGTACTTAACTTAAATAGTGCGTAAACTGCCTTTATTCGGAAGTGCGTTTAGCTTACACCAGTGCGTAAACCACCCCGCTGGTCGGCCGCGTGCTCAGACACCACAGTGCCCCCTCTGTTCGAAAGTGTACCTAGATACCCCAGTGCATAAACCACCCCGCTGGTCGGCAGCGTGCTCAGACACCCCAGTGCTTAACACCTCCCCACTAATCGGAAGTGCGTTCAGCTTAAACCAGTGCGTAAACCACCCCGCTGGTCGGCCGCGTGCTCAGACACCACAGTGCCCCCTCTGTTCGAAAGTGTACCTAGATACCCCAGTGCGTAAACCACCCCGCTGGTCGGCAGCGTGCTCAGACACCCCAGTGCATAACACCTCCCCACTGATCGGAAGTGCAATTAAGTTAAACCAGTGCGTAAACCACCCCGCTGGTCGACAGCGCTCAGACACCGCGGTCGCTGTATAACTGTACCCACCCTACCTGTGACCTTAGGGTCTTTGATTCTGAGCCCGGCACTAGTCCTGCCGCGAGCTGTACCTCTTGGAAGAAGCCGGACGAGGCTAACAACGACGAAGCATGAGACCGTGCCAACATCATGTCAATTACCCCCGAATGCCGCCGGGTGAACAACGGAATAGTGCTCCCGCCCTAATCAACTCAACCTTAGATTAAGTTTATTCTTATTTTTTTTTTGTTTTTTTTCTCTTATCATGCGATCTTTTAGATATCTTGTAATTTTTATATTATTACGAATGGTGATATAGCCGGTGCTGCTAAATTAATAAAGATCAGTCCTATCCTACCCCATATGGGCAGTGAACGACGCGTTAAAATATTAATCAATCGCGCTGTTAATTACCACGATTTTCTTTGTTTCATGAATAGTTTTATTTCACGGTCCCCTAGCTTAGGTTGAACAGCCGTAATACCACAGGACGATGCAGTGCACTCCATCAGCCCCCTGGCGAAGAAAGGCATACCCGGTATAACAAGGGTAATTATCCCGGTAAGTTCACCCTATTCATATTTGGAATCTGCATGAAAATTTATGGTAATATATAGGCGAGCGGTTAAGGGTCAGTACCACCTCGACCCCCGCGATTTGTTTTTAATTATTACGAATATTTGATACCCGGCAACTGTCCTCGCGATTGGGTTCCCGGAAACCCCTGCGATCAACCTAGAGGATCCCTTCGTCAAGAAGAGGTGATCGAATAGAATTTGTCAGAAGCACCTGCTTTGTACTCACCGTTATTTTCTTTTTTTTTATTATTAATTCGTTTCATTTAATTATTTTGGTTCTTAAGGAATTAGATTTAAATTCGATACCTAGCGTAAGTTCGACTATAGTTTTATATTCACGCTTTGCTTTGTGTACTTTTTTAGCATAATTGGGTGTATAATCGACCCTCATTTAGCTCCCGTCCCGTCTGGACGAAGGTTAAGCTGCGCTCTACTCTAGAGTATCTTGGATTACGCTCTGTATTTTTAGTGGTTAAGATGTTAGGATAAGTTTCATGAATTAAAGATCTTTGTACCCGTGAGAAGTCGGGATTAACTTAAACTCCTGTCTCGGCGTTTTTCATTTTTTATGGTTTTTGTATGACGGTTCTTCTGGAAGCTTTTGTTACAGGGTCCTGATGTGCCGGTTTCTAGATTAAGGTAGGTTAAGGAAGTGAGGACGACGTTCGAACCCGAAGGATGAGACTGGGTGCCTAAGTAGAGGTACCTTTTTTTTTTCATAGGGGTGACCTGAGAATTTACCGCCCGAGGAGCTGGGTCACCAAGGTGGTCGTTGCTGGATTGAACAAATCCGAACGCCATAGGGGTGGGTTATCCTCCGTGAGAGCCTAACATCTTGCTTTCTCTCTCTATCCGCCTGAGGATGCGTACAAGTAGGGTCTTGGGATAACTTTGGTAGGCCATTTTGGCGTGATCGAAACAATAAGGTATTACACTGCGATTTTAATGACATTGGGACATGTTCGAGCCTCTAATTATATTAGCAACAGAAATTCTCAAACACCAACCGGAGACAGGCATGTAAACAGTAACACCGTTCGACGTGTAGGCGGCAAGAATCCCCCCCATCCGACGAGCTTAGGACGGAGCCCCGCTAGCATGCCTGAGCTGCGTATGCGATCGAACACCCTCCTGTTCAGTGGCCCGGACTGACTTCTAGCGGGTCCTGTAGCGCTGTGGTCATAGGGGTCATGGACGACAGGAGGTTCTATTTTATGGTAGCCGTGTGAGTCATCATCTTATTAGTTACTCACGGCCCATATACCCCGCGTATTTCGACGTCAACTGAAATCCCCAGCGGAAGCCACTATGGTTCCGCGACGTGCGTGTGTGGTATTTCAGCCGCGCGATAGCCTCGAAATATCGGTATATGGTTACCATCCCTTCTTCTAAGGAAATTATGAACGTTTTGGAAGAAGGGTACATTTTTATAACGTTACAGGATGGCGCCCAACGTGGGGCCCGAATATGTTCCGTAGATGTCATTATTGTTGTTGGATCCCCGCCGGAGACGTTCGACGCGAGACCCAATTCGAGTTTTTCTCTCCATATTCATTTTGGATATGACGATATACCTTGTTATAGGTCTGTTTTCTCTGACCTACCAGTGATTTTCTTATTGAGTGCCTTATATTCTTTTTTTCTCCTTGATTGAGCGTGCTCTCAAGTGTGTCGGTTATTTACTTGTGGGAATTTACACCAGGATCTATCCTCATCCCCTTTTTTTTTCCGTTTGTGTACCTTTGGCTGGAGTCCGTTCAATTTCGTGGCGTTTAGCCCAGAATTACGTTTTGCTGCCAGCAAGGGTATACAGGTCCGTTATTCCGTCGGTCGCTATAGACTTTCCCCTTGTGCCTGAAGCCATACGCTTCCCACTTGGACAGGGGTAAGTAGATCGATTTTTGCAGCTTTACGCAGTCCCTGTTCTGACTTTAGCTCATAGAAGGTTTGGTAGCTCTGGCCGGTAGTTTGGTGATATTGTTCCCGATCTACGACTGTTGCAGATGCACTCGTACCTTCTTTGATTGTATCGTTCGGTTGGGTTACTGATGTAGCTGCCAACCGATTGTTGAATTAAGCAACTCTTTGAAGTTTGCACCTTGCGTGTCTACCCGACACTCTTTAGCAGATACCACCCTACTGCTGTTTTTCATTTTTTTTCAGCGCTCTGTCCGGTCAGTAAGGGTATTTAGCCGTGCTGATGTCTGTTGCTGTTGCGCTGGGGTATTAGCTTCTTTAATTTCTTTTTGCAGTTTTAGTTTGGTTTTTTTTGGTCATAGTTTTAGTGATGTTTTGATACACCCTTTTTACTACTCTGAAGCAAACCCCCCAAAAACCCCAAATGGTCCAAGATTTGGATCATTACTCAAAACTACTGTGTACAAGTAAACACGTAAGGCTTGCCTATATATCATCGTGTGTTATCCCCTGCAGTTTTGTATTACCTCAGGCAATGAGTTACCTGTCTCATCCTTCCTTCTTTAATTTTTTTTTGTTTGTAAGCGAAGTCCTCACTTCCAAATCTAGTATATAAATATTTTCTTTTTTTTGCGCAAGTTATTTGATAAGGTTATTCATCAGAAAGTACAGTTTAGTAGTTAGTTAGTTAAGTCTGGTATAGTTTAGTATCGATTTGCTTATTTCTTTCTTTTGATTATTTTTCTATTCATAAGTGATAGCTGAATTGAGCGGTTAGCTAACCTGTTGTTGGATATAGCGCCTACTAAGTCGTTTCTTGGTTATTTACGCACCCTACTATTTATAATGTCACAGCCTAGTCAGACTTCTGATAGACTTCTACGTCCCAAGAAGGACAAAAGGTCCAGGGACTCACGTCTCTCTTTAGGCCCGGTCGCGAGAGTATCCCGACCCCGGCCCACCTCGTCCAGTCTTAACCCCGTTCCGTCTACGTCCCGAGAAGCCCTCGGCTATCTCAATGATACCAGTCAAGCTGATAGGCCTTCTACGGACGATCAAATTAATGTTCATGCCGATCCGGAGGTTGAATTAGAAGCTGACAATACTGAAGCAGTGGACTTGGCACAATATGTGCAAGAAGTGGTGACCGCAACGATTGGTCTGAGCCGCACCGACGATCTGCGCGTGATCAAGGAAGAGCTAGAGAGGAATCGGGTATCGACTCGAAACGAGATAACTCACCTCTTCCAAGAGCTTTTGCGCTCTCAAACCCCGACCAGGCCGCCCGCGCCTACCAACGCCGCCGTTGCACCTCCTCCCGTTCCACCCCCTCGGTATCCACCACCTTTACCGGATATGTCTGTGCCTCCCCCCAATGTCCGAAGTGAGAATGTCGATGCCTTCATCACTCGGTTAGGTAACTTGTCACTAAACCAGCCACTCACTCCGCCAGTTGCGGAAGGAATCCGAACCCCGTCTACAAGTGTTTCTAATGCCCACCACTTTCACAAGTGGGGGATTAGATTCGACAACCGCCGGATGTCTGTAGACGATTTCCTCTTCCGTCTACAGCGAGTTAAGGATGGCTATGGAGTTTCATGGGAGGAAGTCGTATTAAACTTTCATCAGTTTGTCGATGGCCCAGTCGAAAATTGGTTCTGGGTATACCTGAAATCCAATCCGAACGTCACCTGGTCCGCTCTCAAATTGGCACTAATCGAACAGTTTCGAAGTCTCGAAACGGACTCCGAACTGTTTCGCAAAATGTCGGACCGACGACAAGGCCCTTCCGAATCGTTTGACGATTTTTACAACGATATTATGCAGTTGAATTCCCGGTTGAGGAATCCGAAACCGAATCGAGAGCTCATAGAAATTGTGAAGCAGAATGTCTGTAAGCGTATGGGAGAGCTACTCATAACCTTCAGTACAAGTAGCTTACCTGAACTGGTGTATGTTTGTCGCACAATTGAGAAATATCTCAGCGTCCATCGATCCTCAATGGCGCGAGCCATGCCACCCTCAGGCTTTCGACCCCATATTAGTGAATTCGAAATGAGTGAGGAGGAACCTAATTGCAGTACCGTAGGCCTCCAGGTAGACGCGGTAGACACTCGTAGGACCCCATCTAGTCTCACCTGTTGGAACTGCAAGCTAGCAGGCCACACCTTCTACGAATGTGAAAGCCCCCAGCGAAACCTTTTTTGTTTCAAATGTGGGAAGGAAAACACCACCACTCCGAGATGCTCTAACTGCGCGGAAAACGCGCAACGGAACAGGTCGTCGACCGGTGCGAACTGTTCGCAAGAAAGAAACCGGCCCCTTCACTAATTTCCAATCCATCACCGCCTATCAGTACTTCACCGCCTCCGCCACATGACAAAATCGTTACCCTCCAACGCGAGGTACCCGTCACACCACCTCCGGTTCACAGCCACAACACCGCAGGGAAAACCTTGCATGACCGATTTCATACCTACTATGCGACTAGAGCTAGAATATTTACAAAGTCACCCCGCGTCGCGTCATTAAAGATACTTCGTCTTCGGGAGAAATTTGCTAAGAAGCATCACTCCTACCAGTCCATCGCAGCCACTACCCTTTGCAGTCCAGAGCAGGATCCTCGTCCATATGCGATGGTGAAACTCATGGGACAAAATATATTGGGCCTGTTGGATAGCGGAGCTGCGGTGAGTTGCTTAGGGAAGGAAGGTTGTCAGCTACTCCTGGAGAAACACCTGCCGTTCAAAAACCTACAGGCGTCAGTTAAAACTGCTGATGGCAAACTCCAATCCGTTATAGGACAGACTACGTTGGATGTTACCTACAAGGGCATCCTAAAACCCATAATCTTCTTTCTCGTACCCTCCCTGAATCAACCCTTATACCTTGGGGTAAACTTTTGGAAGGACTTCCAGATCGCTCCCCATCTGATTTCGGAGCTAACGTCCATTCAGACGGAACCGCGAAGGGATGAACTTTTCTGCCAACTATCCAGTGATGAATCGAGTAGATTGAGCCATACCATGAGTTTGTTCCCGTCCTTTGCCACCCTTGGCCTAGGAAGGACAAACCTCGAGGAACATGTAATAGATACCGGAGATGCTGAACCCGTCAAACAGCGGCATTATCCCGTATCTCCTGCGGTACAAACCCTTTTGTACGAGGAGCTGGACCGTATGCTTGAGTTGGGGATCATAGAAGAGAGTTCCAGCGCATGGAGTTCGCCAGTCGTTCTCATACGAAAACCTGGTAAGAACCGCCTGTGCTTGGACTTTCGGAAGGTGAACCAAGTCACTAAAAAGGATGCGTATCCGCTCCCGCACATTGAGGGGCTGCTGGGACGTCTGTCGGATACACACTTTATTTCAAGTGTGGATTTGAAAGACGCCTTCTGGCAGATACCGCTGGAGCAAAGTTCAAGGGAGAAAACTGCGTTCACCATCCCCGGTAGGCCTCTTTACCATTTCAGAGTAATGCCCTTTGGACTCTGCAATGCGCCCCAGCGCATGTGCAGATTGATGGACAAAGTGGTACCTCACGAAATGAGAGAAAAGGTGTTTGTCTACCTCGATGACTTGCTGATAGTGTCGCGGACCTTTGAGGAACATTTGAATATGTTGAACGTAGTTGCACAAAAATTGAGAGATGCTGGCCTTACGATTAATCTGAATAAGTCAAAATTTTGTTTTCGAGAGTTAAAGTATCTTGGCTATGTCGTAGGTGAAGGTTGCCTCAAGACTGACCCCAACAAGGTTTCGGCGATCCTTGACTATCCGATACCTAGTTCACCACGCCAGGTACGCAGATTCCTTGGGATGGCTGGTTGGTACCGACGATTTGTGAAAGATTTCGCGACGGTAGCAACTCCTATTACAAACACCCTCAAGAAGGGAGTGAAGTTTCATTTCAGCCCTGAAGCCCTCGCCGCGTTCAACCAGTTGAAGTTCATGTTAACCACCGCACCAATCTTAATCAATCCTGATTACTCTAAAGAATTTGTCATAGCTTGCGATGCCTCTGCCACCGGCATAGGGTGCGTGTTGTGCCAGTGCGACGATAGCGGATCAGAGCGTCCTATCTTCTACTATTCCCACAAGCTAAACGCTGCGCAACGAAACTACAGCGTCACGGAACGTGAATGCCTGGCTGCCGTAATGGGAGTGCAAAAGTTTCGTGCATATGTGGAAGGACATAGATTCAAAATTATAACTGACCACGCCAGCCTGCGATGGTTGATGAACAAGAAGGATTTGGACGGACGACTAGCCCGTTGGAGCCTCCAGTTGCAAAGTTTCGTGTTTGACATTGAACACCGAAAAGGTTCCCTGAATGTGGTTCCCGACGCCCTATCCCGGATGCATGGTTTGGATGCTCTCGAGCTCAACCTAGCCAAATCAGTACTTGTGTCGTCAGACGTACTACGCGTTGATCTGTCCGATCCTAGTTTTCTCTCGAAAGAGTATATCGACCTCCTAGATACCGTCAAACGAAACAGCGACCAACTGCCGGATCTTACCATTTCCGATAATCTGGTTTTCAAAAGGACAAAACCCATTCTTGGGCAACCCCTGGCGGAAAGCAGGACGTGGAAATTATGGATCCCACCGTCGATGACGGAACGGTTAATTTCCTTAGCGCATCGCCCCCCTCGAGCTTCCCACGGCGGGATAACAAAGACCATACACCGCCTTCGTGAGTTTTATTTTTGGCCGAATATGGCAGCCCAAGTCCGAGTCTTTATTAATCATTGTGAGGAATGTAAAGAGTCGAAAGCCCCTAACACAGTCCTACGAAACCCAATGGGAAACGCTTTCGTGGTTGAACGCCCCTTTCAACATATTTTTATGGATTTTTTGGGACCGTACCCTCGCTCCAAGTCTGGCAACACCCACATCCTCATCGTGCTGGACCAACTGACAAAATTCGTGCTATTACAGCCACTCAAGAAAGCAACCGCGGATGGGACCATCAAGTTTTTACGAGATCAGGTCTTTTTGCTGTACGGAGTGCCGGAAACCGTACTTTCTGATAACGGAAGACAATTTATCAGCAAGGAGTTTAGCCAGTTCCTTAGCAGCTTCGGCATACGCCATATAAGGACTGCCTCTTACGCCCCGCAAGCCAATGCCAGCGAGCGGGTTAACCGCTCAATCCTTGCGGCCGTGCGATCGTATCTTTCCACCGACCATACCAATTGGGACGTACAACTCCCAGCCATCGGTTGTGCCTTGCGTTCGGCGGTGCATTCGGCTCTCGGAGTTTCACCGTATGAAGCCCTCTTTGGCCAACCCATGGTAGAACACGGTTCGACTTATGATTTGTTGCGGCGATTAGATTGCCTAAACCACTCGGACCTCAGCGTGTTAGCTAAAAGTGATAAAATGAACATACTGCATGCTCATCTGGTAAAATCTTTGGCAGATGCACATAATAAGTACGAAAAAGTGTATAACTTGCGTAGTGCCAACCGGAAATTTCAAGTAGGAGATATAGTTTACAAGAGGAACTTTGTGCTCAGCGACGCGTCGAAAAGGGTGAACGCGAAACTGTGCCCCAAATTTCAGAAAATGCGAGTCCGAAAGGTTATTGGTAACAACCTGTACGACTTACAAGATATGAATAACAAGAAAGTGGGAGTATTCCACGTAAAGGATCTCCGCACTTAAAGTACGTTGCTTCGCCCGGGTAGCCCGTCTGTGCATGAGACTTTCAGGGATGCAATACGTCAAACGCTTCTTTTCTTATTCCTTGTGCTCATGGGCTCTCGCAAAAGTAATAAGCTTTGTAGGAATCGCCTGCACTTATTCTTCACTTTTGAATATCTTTCTTCGTTACTCAAATTACATTTCGTATTTATAAATAATTCCGTTCCGTACTGTAGACTTGGCTTTAGGAGTGATTGTATTTCGTGCTGAAACCTAGTTTCTTCAAATATCGTTGCATACCCCTCGGCGGTACGCTATCCAACACCAATGGTGGTAAGATCGGGAAACCTGGAATCTGAGACTAGAACCTCTAAAGAAAGGAACATCCCACATGAAATTACCCATAGTCGATGGCGTTGCTGTTGTGCCAGCAGGTAGGCTGCTCGTTGGGTGTATATAGGTTGTGTGGTTGTGAATATTCCCCCATGCAAAAATCCATAGCAGTAAGTGGTATGCTTGTTGTTTTGGTCATTGGTGTGGCGTGATACCCTTTGTGTGGCGACGGAATTCTTCTTCTTCGTTTTTTTTTGCATTACCGTTCGGGATTATTTCCTTGTTTTTTTTTTATACGAAGTATCGTACGATGGGTATGTGCATATACCTCTACGGTAAAATCTGTCGATGGAAAATTTCCATGGATTTGCGCGTCGTTTTTTTTTTGTTGCTGCATTTTGCACAACCAGTGAGCTGGCTTCGGCCGAATAATTTTTCAGTACAGTCAGTTGGGTTTAGAGAGTGGAGCATATCGGATGCTGGTCGCGATGACCAAGCCTTTCGCTTTCGTGGTGTTTAGTTCGATAGTGTGCAATACCGCGTGGGGGATTCATTAAGAATCACCTCTCGTTCATTCTTGGGGCTGAAACTAGTGCGTAAACTGCCTCTATTCGGAAGTGTACTTAACTTAAATAGTGCGTAAACTGCCTTTATTCGGAAGTGCGTTTAGCTTACACCAGTGCGTAAACCACCCCGCTGGTCGGCCGCGTGCTCAGACACCACAGTGCCCCCTCTGTTCGAAAGTGTACCTAGATACCCCAGTGCATAAACCACCCCGCTGGTCGGCAGCGTGCTCAGACACCCCAGTGCTTAACACCTCCCCACTAATCGGAAGTGCGTTCAGCTTAAACCAGTGCGTAAACCACCCCGCTGGTCGGCCGCGTGCTCAGACACCACAGTGCCCCCTCTGTTCGAAAGTGTACCTAGATACCCCAGTGCGTAAACCACCCCGCTGGTCGGCAGCGTGCTCAGACACCCCAGTGCATAACACCTCCCCACTGATCGGAAGTGCAATTAAGTTAAACCAGTGCGTAAACCACCCCGCTGGTCGACAGCGCTCAGACACCGCGGTCGCTGTATAACTGTACCCACCCTACCTGTGACCTTAGGGTCTTTGATTCTGAGCCCGGCACTAGTCCTGCCGCGAGCTGTACCTCTTGGAAGAAGCCGGACGAGGCTAACAACGACGAAGCATGAGACCGTGCCAACATCATGT
Source organism: Cheilosia urbana (assembly GCA_946477585.1). NCBI lineage: Eukaryota > Metazoa > Arthropoda > Insecta > Diptera > Syrphidae > Cheilosia > Cheilosia urbana. The sequence continues at coordinate 5,634,147 of OX297854.1, read as the reverse complement.
CAATTACCCCCGAATGCCGCCGGGTGAACAACGGAATAGTGCTCCCGCCCTAATCAACTCAACCTTAGATTAAGTTTATTCTTATTTTTTTTTTGTTTTTTTTCTCTTATCATGCGATCTTTTAGATATCTTGTAATTTTTATATTATTACGAATGGTGATATAGCCGGTGCTGCTAAATTAATAAAGATCAGTCCTATCCTACCCCATATGGGCAGTGAACGACGCGTTAAAATATTAATCAATCGCGCTGTTAATTACCACGATTTTCTTTGTTTCATGAATAGTTTTATTTCACGGTCCCCTAGCTTAGGTTGAACAGCCGTAATACCACAGGACGATGCAGTGCACTCCATCAGCCCCCTGGCGAAGAAAGGCATACCCGGTATAACAAGGGTAATTATCCCGGTAAGTTCACCCTATTCATATTTGGAATCTGCATGAAAATTTATGGTAATATATAGGCGAGCGGTTAAGGGTCAGTACCACCTCGACCCCCGCGATTTGTTTTTAATTATTACGAATATTTGATACCCGGCAACTGTCCTCGCGATTGGGTTCCCGGAAACCCCTGCGATCAACCTAGAGGATCCCTTCGTCAAGAAGAGGTGATCGAATAGAATTTGTCAGAAGCACCTGCTTTGTACTCACCGTTATTTTCTTTTTTTTTATTATTAATTCGTTTCATTTAATTATTTTGGTTCTTAAGGAATTAGATTTAAATTCGATACCTAGCGTAAGTTCGACTATAGTTTTATATTCACGCTTTGCTTTGTGTACTTTTTTAGCATAATTGGGTGTATAATCGACCCTCATTTAGCTCCCGTCCCGTCTGGACGAAGGTTAAGCTGCGCTCTACTCTAGAGTATCTTGGATTACGCTCTGTATTTTTAGTGGTTAAGATGTTAGGATAAGTTTCATGAATTAAAGATCTTTGTACCCGTGAGAAGTCGGGATTAACTTAAACTCCTGTCTCGGCGTTTTTCATTTTTTATGGTTTTTGTATGACGGTTCTTCTGGAAGCTTTTGTTACAGGGTCCTGATGTGCCGGTTTCTAGATTAAGGTAGGTTAAGGAAGTGAGGACGACGTTCGAACCCGAAGGATGAGACTGGGTGCCTAAGTAGAGGTACCTTTTTTTTTTCATAGGGGTGACCTGAGAATTTACCGCCCGAGGAGCTGGGTCACCAAGGTGGTCGTTGCTGGATTGAACAAATCCGAACGCCATAGGGGTGGGTTATCCTCCGTGAGAGCCTAACATCTTGCTTTCTCTCTCTATCCGCCTGAGGATGCGTACAAGTAGGGTCTTGGGATAACTTTGGTAGGCCATTTTGGCGTGATCGAAACAATAAGGTATTACACTGCGATTTTAATGACATTGGGACATGTTCGAGCCTCTAATTATATTAGCAACAGAAATTCTCAAACACCAACCGGAGACAGGCATGTAAACAGTAACACCGTTCGACGTGTAGGCGGCAAGAATCCCCCCCATCCGACGAGCTTAGGACGGAGCCCCGCTAGCATGCCTGAGCTGCGTATGCGATCGAACACCCTCCTGTTCAGTGGCCCGGACTGACTTCTAGCGGGTCCTGTAGCGCTGTGGTCATAGGGGTCATGGACGACAGGAGGTTCTATTTTATGGTAGCCGTGTGAGTCATCATCTTATTAGTTACTCACGGCCCATATACCCCGCGTATTTCGACGTCAACTGAAATCCCCAGCGGAAGCCACTATGGTTCCGCGACGTGCGTGTGTGGTATTTCAGCCGCGCGATAGCCTCGAAATATCGGTATATGGTTACCATCCCTTCTTCTAAGGAAATTATGAACGTTTTGGAAGAAGGGTACATTTTTATAACGTTACAAATCGAAGAGCAACTAATTATCTGAGTATAGGGTGTGATAGCTAATGAATACACGCTTATAATGAGATATATTGCATAGTAGAATTCGTACGGAATATATGACTTTTTTCAATGTTTCCATATGAAAACAAAAGAGTTGCATGTGCGAACTGGATTTCCGATGGAATGACATTTGTTAATATTTTTACCTTTTGACATATTTAGCGAAGAGCAACTAATTATTTGAATATAGGGTTTGATAGCTAATGAATGCACGCTTCCAATGAGGTATGTCTAATAGTTGTATTCGAAAGAGATATATGATTTTTTTCAAATTTTCAAATTTTTTGTCTGTACTAGGCGTGTGTTTTGCTCTTTTTGGCAGTCTGAACATTTTGCTTTTTGACATATTAATCGAAGAGCAACTAATTATTCGAGTATAGGGTATGATAGCTAATAAATATACGCTTCTAATAAGGTATGTCTTTTAGTGGGATTCGTACGGGATATATGAACTTTTTCAAATTTCCCAATTTTTTGTTTGTACTTGGCGTGTCTTTGGCTTTTTTTGGAAGTCTGAACATTTTACTGTTTTACATATTAATCGAAGAGCAACTAATTATTTGAGTATAGGGTGTGATAGCTAATGAATACGCGCTTCTAAAGAGGTATGTGTTATAGTAGTATTCGAAAGGGATATGTGAATTTTAAGCTTTTCCAAATTTTTATTTTGGTATTATTAGCTTACTTTTTTGGTCGTAAAATGAACTTTTTATTTTTTGACACAGTTAGAGAAAAGCGATGGAGCATTTTTTTATATGAGTTGATAGCTAGTGAATAGGTGTTTATTTGGATGTGCGTGGCTTAGTTGTTTTCGAACGATAACTAATTTTTTTTATTTTTCAAAGTGTTTGTTTTCGGTAATTGTGGCTCACCTTTTTTTCCCATTTGTAGAAGAGCAACAAAATATTTGATTAGATCTAGTAATAGCCTACGAATATACGCTTCATTTGAGATACGTGACGTCGTTATATTCATATGGGTTAATTTTTTATGAATTTTTTAATAATTTTCTTGCTTTTCCTTGAAAAACAAAAGAGTTTCATAGCGAACTGACCGTTACAAAAAAACTTAAATTTGAAATTGTGCGCGAACGGCTTATCCGATTAAAAAAAAAAACACATTTCCCCAGAGCAATTAAATCAGTGATAGGTATGCGCAAAAAAAATCCTTGAAAAGTCAATGTGGCGGTCCCAGCTTTACCTCCAAGCTAGGACCGCCACAAAATCTCCCACTTCCCGAAGAGCAACTAAATCAGGAATAGAGCAATTAAATAGCAACTAAATAGCAACTAATTCACATATACTTTGTTTGGCGAAATTCGAATGTGGCGGTCCCAGCTTTACCCACGTCCATAATCACCCCCTGGAGGGAGATGTAGTCGCAACTATAACGAAACCATTTATCCAGGTGTGGAATTAGATGGGTAATATTAATGCATCCGTAAATTAGAGGCCTTGGGTCGACGTTTGCTGATAGCACGGTGAATTCTTTCCGTTCAGTAAATGGGTGCGAGATTATCAAGGCATTTAGCTAATATGAAGGGGAATAGGATGTAAAACAGATGCCACATTTTGAGCGCAGTATTTTATTTTGACAAAAGCTAAACGAAAATAGAAAATAGGACGACATTGCTATCGGGGGCGATAAAGTATTACAATGGAAAACCACTGTCTAGACCCTGAATGCTTCGCTTTGAATACATTTTGGGATAAGCCTACGTAACGCGCACATCGATTGCTTTTCCTTTCATGTTACAATTCATGATTTCGGTTGCTAGTCTGTCTGTTGTCATCATTTCTTGATGTCCTGTGGACTGGTTAGGAATGGAATGGGGGGAAAATGACTGCGACTTGATGACTTGATTTTCAGAAACAGTTGTTGGATTGCTTACCTGGGGGGTAGATATTCACTTTTGGTCGTCAAAAGGATGTCTTCTACACGTGTGTACAATTACTAGGCAGTTGGATTAACTGTCAGACAGATAACTGACAAGATGTGTAAATTGATCCACGATTAGACATCTCGTGTTATTTCACAGGGTTTTGGGTTTGGCAGAGAGCACATTAACCTATCGGTTGGCGCATTGTTGTTAAAGTTGAAGTAGGAGTTGCTAGGCAGGTTGTTGTATTTTACGGGCGGAGACAAATGGTTTTGGGCTTCTTAATTTCGGTTCAATGCGAGTCACATTCGGTGTTACGACTGAATGATCAGGTAGCTTTTAATCTTTTTCCCCGTACAGATCCCAAACAAGGGTAGAAAGGAGACGTCGGATGTTCATCCAACCATCTCATTCAGTGCTGGAATCGGCTAGATGTTATACTCTGTCCAAGAAAAATTGTCAGTACAGGGAAGATAGGATGTTTGTCTCTCAGTCTGGTTGCAATGACTTACATAAATCGGTCCCTTTTTAAAGCTCTCACAGGGTTGCCGTAGTATGTATGATAATTCGCCATAACTCAGAGAGCAATACTGCTAGGGTTACCATCTTCCAATTTAAAATAAAAATATTGCTGAACGAAATAAATTCAAACAAAAAATTCTTTCGCTGACGTTTGACGAATTTAAGTCCGAGATCTTTTTGCAATATTGTATGCAAAGTTGATCTGCTTAGTTTTGTTATATTTTCACTTTTTTGTATTTCCAATAATATCTTGTCTAGCGTTGGAAGGTCATTACTCATTATCCATAAAAAACGGATGGACTATCCACCTAATCGCACAAATCATCCACCTTGCTCTTGATACCGGAATTATTTTTCTTCTTTGGTGGTGAATTGTGGCCTTTGATTGCTTTTTCCCTTAAAAGCCTGTATACCTATACAGTTCGTTCCGTAACAGAAAAAACAGTAGCCGCATTTCCTACGGCTTCCGATTTATTTTTAAAAATGCAATAGAATTTTTCAGTTGCATCAACAATTTGTTGTTTCTTTTCTACACTTAGATCCTTTGAAGACTTTGTAGCCATGTTTCTGTTTATTCATATGCAAAATAAAGTTAACCACTTGCTTAGATGCACTATCCGCTATTGAGATAACAACCATTGTTTCCGCCTTATATACACAAACAGGCAATTAAAAACAATTATATTTATAGCCACGACGCAATATCATATACCTTAACAGATGTTAAAAGGACTGCACTTGTGCAGCTCTACATACATTTTTTAATATAGACATATATACCTAGATTACATATTTGTTAAAAAATTACTACCCGTCAATGTAGAACTTCGCGGAAATAGTAGCAAAAAAATGATCATAAAATCCTTTCAAGGCATTCGCTTTACTGGAGATGGAGTGGAGAGGAGTGGCCGGATGTGGTAAAACCCAACGACCGAAAATATACAGTATATAGGTCTACCTGCTTCATTATTTTGATATCTCAGTGTGAAAAATATGCTCTACAAAGTGAAATATGAATTTATACCTACCAAAACATGCAGAAATATGCCCTTACGAATAAGGCTGAAAATGTATACTTAGTTTTCTATAATAAAATATTTAATCAAATTTTATACCTTAAAATACCATGCTTTTGAATGAATTCGGTTGAGTTGCCCTAGTAATCACTATTAATTTATTGCAATATCTCTACAACGCACATATGATCACTTGTTGCGTTAGTGAAATGAATGCATTAAAACACCTCACGAATAAACATTATTTCTAAAAGACAACATTCAAAAATATGTTTTAACTGAATATTATTGGATCGTTCAGAAATACAAACAAATTAAAACCGAATGGCAACACCCCACATAATATGCCGCTCTCAAAAGCTCCAAAAGGCTCCAAAAAGCACCAAAACTGAAAGTTCTTTGACAAAATTCAAAGAAAAACCCTTAATGATATGCTAACATTGACAAATGGTAACACTTCTCTGATGTGCTTCAGTCACTCACACTGCTTATTTTGGTTGATGATAATAGCAAGCGAACACAAGCGATCGTGCTCATTCTGCCCGCGGCTGCTTGGCAGACTGGTTGTGGAGGGATGTATTCGAACTTCAGGAAAATTACAACAATAAAATGCTTTGGAATGCCAGTGGTTTCGTTTTTATTTCAGTGGCAAATCCTGTGTTTGAGTGCCGTGAGAGTACTACAGGCACCACTGGCAGAAAAAAGAGCTTCCCATAAGGCCTGTACTGACAATTTTTCTTGGACAGAGTATAGTTGATTGTTGTTTTTGATTATCAACACTTTTTTGCTCTGTGTAAAGCCATCACTAAAAATATTTGATTATTGGCAGCACTTAGAGTCTTAAATATCACTTCCTTGCCGACTCTGACATTTCGAGCATCTGATACATAGGTATTCGAAGTGTTTCTTTTTTATTGTGAAAAAAATACAAGTGAACTTGAGAATAATAATCTGTTCAAAAATTACAAAACATTGTTTGTTTTTTTAGGGTCTCAAGAGAATAAGGAGCAAATCCTTTGACCCATTGGTGCCGCCCAGTTAGCCCCAACTTGTCTTTGATAGCCAATTGAAGTATGGGTGGAACATTCGTTGACCTTATTCCAGTTGGTAAACCAAGCAGCCCCAAAACAAACATAAACCTTTCTTGGTTAGGCCTCACTTATAGTCTTTCGCAACCGCAAAAGTTGGAACTGTGTGAAAATGAGTTCTTTTTACGTTTAGGCGTTCATACCAAAAATGCTTTTAGAAAACAAATTCCCTACGAAAGCACTTACGAAAAACCAACCACAATTGATTGGTTTTAATCAGAAAAAAAATTCTGACAGATTGAACAGTAAAGAAATTAAATATTTCAGTGGAATGATTTCATTTTCATTTTTGTGGAATTGACTGGGAAGTTGATTGGAAAAAGTTTTTCGTATGGAGAAATGAATTATTTTTTTTTTTTTTTCTAGAAAATTAAAAGATTATTTGTTTCTTTTTCATAAACCAACTTTATAATTTATTAGCAATAATTTTAAGACCAAGATTGAGTTTTAAGTGGTCAAAAAAGGTAGAAGAACATTTTTACGGTTTCAGGACTTAAATCGCCAATTTTTCAGGAATCTAAAATAAATAACTTATATGTGATAATAAATTCTTAAAAAAATATCTATAAAAAATCGTTAAGAATTCATAATATTTGCTTTATTTCTCAAGTGAATTCTGAGCAATCGGACGTTTTTGTACTTATTTTCTTCACTTCTCGCTGCGGCATAAAATAATTCCATTGAAGTAAACATTGCGCTAAAATTTATTTATTTTATTTATTTTTATGACTTTGAAATACGTTTTTCACAAAACTTTCAATTTGCGGTAGAATTACAGCCGAGCCATTTTTATTTTCGTAGGTATAAAAGTCAGCAGTTTTGTCTTTTCTGAGTTTTCACGCTGTCACAGTGTCAAAATTCGACGGAAAGCAGCAGAGTATTTAGCGAAGCCCATCCACAGATGGGCTATTCTACCCTGGACTAATCCAAACTTGAGTACGAACTTGCATACCGAAGTCTTTGATTATTTTTTAAATCAGTGCAAATAGAACTGAACTCTCTTAAAGTTCATAAGTCATAATCATTTTTAATCTTCACATTAAATATTAAATATTTTGTAAGTGACAAAAACCCAAATTTCAACATAGGATTTTTTTCACTGCGCCACCTCTCGCGAACGTCTGACAAACATCCGAGAGTATAACTGTCTTGAAAGAGCTTCTCAATTAGCCGTTTGGAGTCGGCATAAAATTGTAGATCCCTTCCATTCGTTCCAAAAATACAAAACTCGCACAAAACGAATGGTTGCGAGAGGCTAGGCGTAGGGACCCTCCGGACCTGTTAAGCCAAGTATTTATTTTTTTTTTATTTTAAGTGACAATGGGTAATTTTATAGGGAATATTTCGCAATTGTCAGTTCGCAAAAATTAGGCCCTTGGACAGGCAAGAATTCCGCACCCTATTTGAAAGTAATACCATGTTTCCACCAACGTTATCTAGCCGAAATAATTTATAAATCACGAAACGCGCTTCCACCGAACTTTAAGTGATTAAGTGTGACATTAACGCCAACTTTGCCATATCAGTGATAGGACTTCTAACACTTAAGTGGTATTTCAACCACTTTTTACACTTTCGGAAATTCTACCAACCTGAACTCGAAATCTACCACCTTTTAACAAAGCTATACGCTAATAATATTTATTTTCCATCATTATAATGAAAATTGTACCTACTATAATTGTACCTACTATGCTACTCGCCTTACTTTTACCCATACACACTCAGCTATCAGTATTTTTCTCGAAGAATTGCATCAGCAAAATCTTCCAGTCCAGTATACACCATAAATAGAAGGTGTACCCTAGCGGCTATAATTTGAACCCTACTAGACATAAAAGTTTGACAGATCAGCGAAAGAATATACGTAAACGAAGCTAAGGGAGATTAAATATTTAAATATTTTGGAAAATAAATACATTTGCTAATTAAAAAAATACAAATGAATTTCTAAATAGTTTACAGTATTGGAAAATATAGAAAAAGTTTTGGATCGAGCGTCTCATTGTGATGTACTCATATAAACAAAATGGTATAACCATATACAAAATTCCAAAAGAAGTTTTAAACTCTCGATTCGTTTTAAAAAAAGTGGTCAATTGTTCCTCGCATGGCAAAATCATTACCTAAATTCTTTAACATATGTAGTTTACATTTTAAAGAAGGCGATAGATTAAGGCCAATTGCAAGAGATAATAAAAGATACTGCACGCGTTTGGTCAAAGGAGCATTTCCAAGCAGGATAAATAGCTTTCAACCATGTCTTGAAGATTTTAACACTCTTAACACGTTAGTAAAGTTATCTGCAAGAACCAGAAAACAAGAAAAGGTACTAAAGTCAATGAGAGAAAGAATCCTCATGACCATGCACAAGCTGAAGTCAAGTTCTACATTTTCGGAACTGGCCTTTTCGTTTCAGATTTGTAAGCTGACTGCTAAATTATATTTTGCTGATACTACCCAGTATTTAGCGGCTGTGACAAAATATCTGAGATAAATCTCGGTTACTTAAATCCCCCGTTGGTATTTTGGATAATGCTGCACAATAAGTAGAATACTTACTTACTTACTTACTTAAGGTGGCGCTACAGTCCGGGGTGGAACTGGGCCTCAACCAATACGCCTCTCCAGTTAGCGCGATCTTTGGCTAACTGCCTCCAGTTGCGCACACCAAGTTGGTTGAGGTCCCCTTCCACTTGAGCGCGCCACCTAAGGCGAGGTCTTCCTCTACTGCGTTGTCCCTCCGGATTGGAATCGAAGACTCTCCGGGCCGGAGCGTCCATGCTTCTGCGCCATAGAGCAGGACAGGGATGATGAAAGTCTTATATAGAATCTCTTTAGTGCTTCTTGACAAGACCTTACTAATCAATTGTCGTCTTAGGCCAAAGAAACAGCGGTTGGCAAGTGTGATTCTTCGCTTGATTTCTGAGGTGATGTCATTTTCAGAGTTAATAGCGGAGCCGAGGTAGACAAAGTCCCTAACTACCTCAAAGTTATAGCTCTCTATCGTGATGTTCTGTCCGATTCGTCGATGTTGTGTGTCTCTTCTTGTTGACAGCATATATTTTGTTTTACCCTCATTCACCACTAAACCCATTTTTAGAATATTAACAAAAATTTAAAGAACTTTAAACAGTTAAAAAAGAGTCTAATCCAAAAAACAAAATTTTTTAAACGAAACCAACACAAATTTTGCATTCCACTTTTAAACGATTCAAACATATTTTATGAACCCGGGGTTATTTTATTTTTCATAAACAATACTTGGACTTTAGACTGACAAGGCGTTTATATCCATTAAAATAGTTTGTCATTTAAAAAACAAATAAATTACCTTTACAAAAATACACGTACCGCTTACCGATGACAGATTCCTGTATATCTGATAGGGTTCTTTTCCTTGCCACCAGATATCGCAGGCCAACTTGTACATTTGTCAATTAGTTTTATACTTTCTAGGTACTTGTTGTCGACAACGACATCTTACGACAACTAAAACAAGCTAATTCAGAAAATGTCTTCTGGAGGCTCTCATTGTTAAAAAAAATAATGGAGAAAGGAGGGAGAAGACCACGAAATTTTTGCGACATTACACAATTTTGAGGTAATAGTGAAATAAATATACACATCTTTTGTAGTCTGTACTTATTTTTATTTGATAATGCTACAAAAATAACAATTTTGCGTAAAATTAATTCCTTTTCGTACTATTATTAAATAAAAATAAGTACTCTACAAATGATGTGCATATTTCTTTCACCCTTGTCACACATTTGTGACAGTGCTTTTGAGGTATTTTTATAAATATAAAAATGTCCGATGTTTCCATTTCAATTAATAAATACTGACAGTCTGTTAAAAAAGTTAAGAGGAAGTGTACCTACATATTTCCTACCTGACAACGCCACATATTCTGTTGAACCCGTCGTCGGCAATATCATTGGCTTACCACCGTTGCCATAGAGTCTGTAACAACGCCTTCATCTTCGTTCAAAAATATGTTTGTCAAGCTATATCTAACACAATAGAAACCAAAATCAATCCACTTCAATGGAAACTCAAACCTTCTTTCTCTGGCATCGATTTGTACCCGAAAGTAAATATCTAGATGGACCTATATACTACCGATACACTTCGTTAAACACGACTTAGTTAAAAGGGGTGACATTCAAAGCTTAAGGAGACTTTTGAAATCCATATGTCAGAACTTTCATATCCACCTCGCTGACGCCATCTCACAAATTAGATGATCCCCAGGGATTTACCTAGAAGACTTGTCCCCCACCAATTCTCTACTGGGAAAATTATCCTTTAAAATTGCTACCTACTTATATCTCAAATCCTGTAATCCTTTCCTCAATCCATTCGTTTTTCGCCTTATATTTCACGAACTCCACTCCATAACAGACTCCTTTTTCGTTTAATTAAACCCTTATCCCGCATCTCGTTTCTCCCCCTAAAAAGGTTCCACATACGTCCCCGCATTAAAGCGACCCATTAAAAGAAAAAAAACGCTTATCCATGCGGAAGTGAAAAAACACCCGTAATGCCTTACGAATATATGATTTTGAACATTTACCCCTTGACCTCGTTCCACACTGCCAAAAGGCCCTCCGAACCGATTTTCACATTCTAATTGTTCATCCGCATCGTTTATGTCCTATAAATCTCTTAAAACCAAATCGTCTTCCATTCAGGGGACCGGTTGCTCCTTCACAGTCCTCCAGTCAACATTAACATTTGCGAGCCGTGCATACCCATAAAAAAATCCTTTCGCTTAACTCTTGGGTCGTCGAACCCGACGCACATCCTTTGAAGTCTCGTCAAGTAAAATTGTTAAAGTTTCTACTCTTTCCCAGCGCGCAAAGAGGATAGACTTCAGTCGTTTTGAATGGCAGCCGAGAAAGCGGTAGTCGTAGGCGGGTGCGCGGGTGACACACTTTTAAAACAAAAAAAAGGATATGTTGTGTGATGTTTTTTTTTTATACGAAGTACACGCCCTACTGTTTAAACATTGAGACGAGGATTTATGACATTTTGTATGCACAGCCATATATGAAGTAAAGTGAAATTTCAGGAGAGCCTTTTCTGTGTGGAAACCACACCGACATATTGTGCAATTTTCATTATTCAAAAAAGAATACGAACAAGAAAAAAAAAACACAAATTCAGACAGACATTCCAAATTGGAGACGTTAACATTTCAAAAAGGATTCCATCCGAATCAAATGGGAAATTTCATTTCCTCTCTATCGTTTGAGAGACGTCATGCAGAAAGGATGAAGCTTAAATTAGTGTGGCAAATCTCGAGCCATTGCCTCTAGTGAGGTTTATGTGTCTCGTCTGTAGGCGGTGAAGTTTGTTCCACACTGTTATCGGTGATTTTTTTTATCTGCGCCAACTATTTTCAGGGGCACACAACACACAACGACACAGTGATCGCACGCCTCAATCGGAGGAGGCTTAACTGGATTTTGATTATTTTCTGCAGCAGCATGAGCCGTCGCCGACGACGATGTCGATGCCGCCGAGAAGTAATTTTCTATTTAACCAAGTTCATGCATGTCGATGCCTCGATGGGTGCTTTTATTCAAGGACAAAAAAGAAAGCCTCTGTATATCCTTGGAAGCAATTCTGTTGCTGAAAAATCAATTTCTTTGTTAAGTCGAACGCTGTGGCCTGGTTGCGGATCTAAGCGTACGTCGAGGCGGAAGAGCTAAATAGTTTCATTTCTATGCTATGGAAGTAATTCCACCGTGCAGATCCTTGCGTTTTTATTTAGATTGTATCAGGATTCCGTAGCACGTCTTGGAGTCCCAGTTGAAAAACGCCTTTAACCAGAATGAAAGTAACCAAAGCGTGCACCGAAGAGTAAAATTAAAAAGCCTTCCTCGGGCTTATGTAGCCGTGATCTGTGAATGTTTGTCAGGCATTCGTGAAAGATGGCGCCGTGGAAAAAGAACTTCCAGGCTCAATCTGCTTTCGATTTTATTGAAGCTGGACAACGGCTTCATGCTTGTGAGCAGGCATTATGACATGTTTTCTGTTTTATGTAAGCACATCAACCGCTACATTTCTGGCTGCTATAACCAAAAGTAAGGTGTGATACCCTCAGTTACATGGGTAAAGCACATTAACAGAACTGCGGTAACCAACAAATGAAGTTTGAAGACATCCAAGTTAGCTATCAGACTCGCATACAGAGCTGTTAAAACCTCCTCACAGAGTTAATGCGCACGTATTTGAGAGCTCACAGCCTCTCAACAGATTTGTGGTACCCATATACAGAGCTGTCAGAACCTAATAGGGAGGTTGTGAACCCAAATTGGAAGCTTAGATAGCCTAGTAAAAGTATTCTAATACCCTCATCAAAATAGGAGTACCTTGCGTCGTTGAGAAGTTCCGGAGTACGGCAGACGCAAAATGAGTACACCACTCTCATATACTCTTCTAAAGGTCCCCACATCTGTTGAGCTTTGCTTCCCTCCAAGAGTTCTGATGCCCATTCATAGATCGTATTGTGTTACTTATCCCATTATATGGGCTTCTTCGGTAAAAACATCGTTGTAGCTAAAGATTAAATATTCACTTCATTTACTTCCTCAAAAGACCTCCTCTGTGATACAGGTCTGCAGATTACGTCGATTTATTATGTGTATATCCTTCTGACACGACCTTATTTACCGCTCTTGCTATTAAAATTATCTAACCTAAATAGGCAGGCAATCAACCCAATTTCCATTGTTGACGAACCTCTGCACAGTGGCGGCTACCAAGGTAACTATGGATCCTGGAAGCGTTGCTAGACGGCCAATCTATGTCAATAGAGAACAATTCTCAGAATACCAGAGCCAAATTAAATCAATTTAAAAGCTCATGGGACAGAAAGAGCCCCACACATGTCATCCCGAAATGTAATCATGATTCACGAGTTCGCATATCATCTTGCTGACAGCGATAATCGCTGGCATTAAAGAAGATGATACGGTGAAAGCACAAGCAATCCGTCACAGCGACGTATCTATATACGTGACTGATTCGGTGAATGGCAAACTTGTTACCTTCCTTGTGTGAGTTCTGCTCATCGATCGACGACGATTTAAATAATCCTCCAGAGACTATCTGTTTCATCTAATGTTGCGACTGAAAGTTGGCAAACAAAACTCTTATTTCCGCAGCGACAGCACAGCAGTGTGGAGTTGGACCCTTTTGCAGGCTCTACACAAAATACACCTATGCGTGGGGCTGGGGGCTTACGTGAGCAATATTAATCAGAAGATGCTCCTTACCGTGACACTCAAAAGGCGGTAATGGGCGGATTTGGAGACCTACTCCTGCTTGGCTTAGATTTTTGGTCGTTTTTGTTCAACATTTTTGACATTATGCAACCTATGTCTGTTCGGAGAAAGAGCTGTACGTATACATATCCGGGGGCGGGACATTTAAGTACGCATATCCTTTTAAAGGCAGCTGGTGAAATTGGGTCAAGTAGGGGACTGTATTTACATTGCTTAAACCTGGATGTATGTTACGAACCCAAGAGGCGGTATGATTGAAATGAATGTTTTATTCCCGTTAGGCGACAAGGAAAAGGACGTGATGTTTGTTTGCCAGCCAATTATGCGAAGTATTAACGAGCAGAGGAAGTGCGTTAATTCCCAGTAGTTCGAGTTCATTTAATTCATCATCCGTTCGAGATGAGACCGAACTCCCAAGACACAGAGAGAGAGAGTCTTTCAAAACTTGTTTAAACAGTCTGCAGAGTGTTTTTCGAAAGGGTAGGAGGTAGCTGTGTGACAGGAAATTAAAAGGCTCCTTGGGACGGAAATCCAATTTTCGAAGTATAATTTGTAAATTATGGAACAGCCCTTAGCCAGTGTTGTCTAGTTGGCATCGACCGCATACCGTATTTATGCAAAGCATCTTAATTTGCATGATGAAAAGTTTCGACAGGATTGGGGCCGAAATATGATTACGTTTCAATGAGGCTAAGTGCATTATCTTGTTGGCAGTTGGAATTTATTTATATAAATTAATATTTGAAAAAGGATTAAAGAATCAGGTTAAGGGAGCGTGACTGACTGGGGTTGACGCGCAGCCTTACCACTAATTGCAGGATAGTTTGGTGCTGCATAAAGGCGATTAAAAGTGGCTTTGGAGTAGTTAAGATTCTGAGGACATAAGGGCATCGGCCATTGTTTGGTTTGCACTTTGTTATTTGGGTTATATTTTGTTATCAATGGGGTACCATACTAAAAAATGTATGACTCAGAGACTTCTTGGCATTGTCTTTGAAGAGTCCAACACCTCGTTCAGCATGTACTTCTCGTGTTCTTCTTCTTAAGATGCACATGTACAGGTACACGAACTCGGCCGTATCATATATGTAACACTTCATTTTCAAATGGTGAACGTGCTTTCCTTGGAAATATTTCGGTATCATAGCCAGTTTTTGGGAGTTCTTTGTGCTAACATTTTTGACTGCATTCCAGCAATTCGTTCGTACTCTGCCCCATTTGGGTGGGGTGCTGTGAAATCGTCACAAAAGACCAGGCACCAAAGCGGGCCCCAGGGAACTATTACGGTTAAAGCCTAAACCAAATCGCCAAAACAATCAATTTCCCTACAGAATTTGGTTATGCTCCCAATATTATTTGAGGAACCTCTAAGTTATTTAAGAAGAGCCTGTCTAGGTGCTTCCTTCTACTCCGAGCAATTGCTTGACGCTCGCAACTAAGGTGGGAGATGTCTTCCGTAGCTCGTAGGTCTTCACAGTACCTACAAACATGTATTCGTATTAGCTAAGCCTAATCTCATGGAATGCTTCCTTAGAAGGCAGTGTCCAGAGAGTATTCCTACCGTTAATCTTAACTTTGTTCTACTGAGATTGATTAATTCTTCAGATTTCTTCCAATTTAAAGCGGGCCACACTGCCTTTGAGACCTTGTGCCCCTCTAGTTGTGACCATCCTGTAGCTGCTTTATTGGTAGTTTTCTCAAAGATAACCCTTCTAGCAACGGCCATAGGTGGTCTGATGCCCTCAATCGTTGTATTTACTGGGAGATCCGCTCCTTCCTTAGCCAAAACGTCGGCCCTTTCGCTGCCCTCAATATCACAATGCCCAGGTACCCAACATAACATACCATTGTGCGGCAATTCCTGAGTCCTGACTAGTTCAGATTTAGTGGTATGTGACTCTGGCGCTTTAAGTGCAGCCTGACTATCAACACACTGCATGTGTCCGGAAGTCTCAGGGCCATATGTAGGTCCAACTCGTTGGTGTATATACCTGACCCCGTACCCTCACTGGTTTTGGATCCTTCAGTATATACTGAGATCTCATTAGTCATTTTGCGCCTTAAATAAGCGAAAAAATAATCGTTTTTCAGTATTTGCGCTGTAGCCTTGACTTTGTTACCATTCGTAATCAAGACCAATGATTTAATGAAGCCCCGTGAAAAAAGTCCAGAGGCGTTAAGTCACACGATCGGTGGCCAATCGACGGGTCCATTTCTCGAGATGACACGTTCACCGAACTAAGACTTAAATAACTCGATTGCTGCACCCGTTGTGTGGCTTGTGGCGCCGTCTTGTTGAAACTAAATATCACTGATGTCCAGTTCATACAATTGCTCAAAGAAATAACGTTAAAACATGTCTCTTTACCGTAACGTGACGGTCATTTTCATTGCCAAAAAAAAGGCCCCATGACGCCACGACCACCGGCATGAAAACCGCACCAAACAGTGAATTTTACATATGAAGTGATGATCCATAAAGCACGTGAGGGTTCTCAGCTGTCCAGTAATGCATATTTTGCTTATTAACGACCCGTTTAACCAAAAATGCGCTTCATAGCAGAAGATTGAAAGTTGCGTTAACGCTGTTAAAGTTGCGACCACGGACTCGGAATTTCGGTAGTTTATTTCAATTATTTGTAATAATTGATCCTTCATGTACTTCACCATGATGAAAATGTTGATTTTACTGAATATTTCGATGTTGACAGTTTGGTAATTGGAATAAGGATGCGTTCATACTGAAAGTTTGAAATTGTCAAGTCGCTAATGAAGGACCCTTTGTATGCCACCGACATTGCCAACCAAATGATTTATTGTCCTCCAACCGCCTCGCAATTATTCCCATACCACACCTCACGATGTTCGCTTGGTTACAGAGATATTAAACCAGTATACTTTAAGTACCAGTCCCTAACTGACAATACTGATGATATACAGGATACAGAAATAGCAAATAAAGCCCACCTCCTGCTACACACACAAAATTACAGAACTGCGGTATTGCTTACACGCACAACCAGTAATTCGACAAAGGCCTCAGTTAACACAAATAGATGCCTTCCTACATTCGCTTCTCAATTGGCTTACACTGATTGCCCATAGTCAATTGAAACCGATTCCTTTGGCGGTGAGGATTGCGGTGTAAAGCCTCCCTACGTCGTTATTGGTTACTGGTGTATAGTTAAAAACAAGCTGTAATCAGATACGAATAAAACACTAAACGAATGTTTGTACAGATTCCGTAACGGAGTTAACCATGGTAATGTGGTAAATGGCATGAGAAAAACTTGCTGGAGTCGGTTTTTGAAATTTAATTCAGCGCATAGCGATGGTTGACGCAAGAATGAGTAAGTTTACTTTCTTCACTGGCGGCAGATATACCAGTTTAAGGTTTAAGACTACCCAAATGAGATACTCTCAAGGGGGACTGTGTACATGTATTCCAAATCAGGATGGAATCGCAGTGTGAGATGGCGCCACTTCAAAAATCTTTAATTGTAGTTATATCTTATGATAATATGACTGTTTCTGATGAGGTGATGGGTGGTGTAGATGGTGTTTGACGATAAATATTGATTCAAAATAAATTTGGCGTGTGAAAACCACTGGTTTATTTATTCGTTATGAACTTTAAATTTCCTTTAATAAATAGTACATATTTCGAGGCCCATTGGGTTGGACTTAAGCATGTGTAGAAGGACATGTGAAAAGCACTACTTACCTAAGTCGGGAGCAGCAACTGTTGGTCAGAAATAAAGACAAAAAGAAACTAATAGCAGCCATTTTCAATACATAAATCACAAACTTCTAAAACCAGTTCACTTATCATCCCTTTAAAATTTAATTGGACTCAAAATATTCCCTTTCATTTATGAACGCAAATCTGGCAAAGCACATTTTTTAAGTTAACTCAAAATGTGCTCACAGAATTGAAGAAAACTAAAAGAAAACAAAGAAATAAATACTGTAGAATTACTTTGTTCAAAAGGGCAGAGTGAAATGAAGAATTTGCCACTATCAGTTGTGACTTGTGAGTCGTCATTCTGAAGTTCATCAGACAAAGAAAATAAGAAATAAAACGATTTGAATTTCATGAATAATATTCCTGTAAAAAAATATTGAAGTCATGATAAAATTTGTAGAAATCGGAGACTTTCAAAACTCTACTCTATCCGCGGCGTGTTTTATGTCAAAATTTAGCTAGCACTTTCGCTGATGTTTGGAGAGAAAAGTTAGAGACCAGATAAAGTTTAGTTTAGCCCAAGCAGCGTACTAAGCTTTAGCGGGAAAGAATACCAATTTAATGACACCTCACTCTTAAAAATCGGTCAAGCTGTTTGGGCTACAGGGCGTCACGTATGTAGGACCTTATATAGGATACGCGCCCTGTGTCCAGTCGGGTAAAAATGGACATAGGTATTCAAAAAACGAGTTTTTGGAAGTCGACTAGATTGGTCTGAACTAGATGTCCATGTAGATGGAATGCAAAATCTAGATTGGTCGGAAATGTGACATTTTCCAACGTCAGTCGAATATGCGAACTGTCAACTTAGTACTCAGCTACGAATTACCAGCTGTCAGACTTAACAAACTAGAATTTCTTGACAGCTGGCATTTCTATTGCAGGGTAAGTCTAGTACCGGCAAGGCCCCGCTATAAGAGCGAAGATATAAAGGACTATGCATATGAGAGCGAATTGCGAACTGCGAACAAGCGAATATTCGTATAGTTTGTGACATTTCATTCGCATGAAAACTTGTTTTAGTCGCAGATACCCGCGATTCAGTTTCAGTTTTAAAGGTTAAGTTCGAACGAATTTTTGATTCGTGGGTTTCCAGATCGCGACTGTATTAAATAAATTTTGAATAAAGTGTGACAGTTCGTGGTAAAATTGCTGTAATTGTAAATTTCGCTTAAATCAAATAGGACTCAGGCTTTTTTTAGATTATATGTTATATTAATTATATTTTATGCTTTGGGGTAGAACAAATAGCAATTTTCAATTCATAAATGCAGTTATTTGAAATTCGCTCTCATGTGAATAGTTCTTAAAAACTGCCTTCAAACGAATGAATTCTCGAAATTTTTGACAGTACACCTGGAAATTAAAAAAATGTGTACAAACAAATCGCAACGACATCTTGATTTTGAGGTTAACGCGGAATAATTTTTTGTAATAATAATAATAATTTTATTTGTGGCTAATGAAAACATAACATAAATATATAAAATAAAATTAATGAACATGGCTTTGCCGTCTGCCCGATTGACAACAATTAAATAAATGTATAAGAACAAATATGTGTTTAGAAATTTCCCGTTATTATTCTTTCGCGATAATTTAACGCTACTTTGCAGTATTGCGATAGCTTTAAAAAGTTAATTTCATTAAGAAGCATAACAACTTCATCCTCCGTCATGACATTAATTCCAAATATATGTCTCCTTATTTCCTTCAGAACTGGACACTTCCCAACAAAATGAATGACATCCTCTCTTTCTGCCAAGTTACATAAGCTACACAGCAATGGTAGGTCCTCCCTGTGTGGTATATAGTTAAGCTTCAGTAGTTCTCCACGCAACTTAAACACTGTCGATATATCCGATATGCTATACTCATCACGGAAGTAGTTATTCTGTAGATTATAACATAAACGGCTGTAGATCATTCGATGTAAAGATCCCGAAGCCTGTTCTAAATGCCTTAACCGCTCCTTTTCATCCATGCTTTTGATGAGCTGATAAAGTTGAGGTTTCCAATTTTCGCTATTATCCAGACTCAAATTCACTCCACATCCCTCCGCAATATCCAACCACTCTCTGTACCATCCTTCCCTTGATTCCATTGCTTGGTGAACGGCTTTTTTCGGCAGTCTGGAGTCCGGCATATTTAAAACCTTGAGGACGTAGTCCACATGCAGTTTAAAAGTTTTAATGAACAGTGAGGACAAACCTGTTTCCAGCATTATCATGTAATTTGGAGTGCTAGGTGGGAGGTTGAATGTTCTCTTTATGTAGTACCGTAATAGTTTCTCTACAGTCTCATATTTTCTTACTCCCCACACTTGCGCCGCATAGAACATGATGGACTCTGACACCGCTACAAAGACCTTATATTTGGTGCTGTGGGCGATGAATTCGCTACTTAGACATTTCTTCCAGACAACATTGATGGCAGTTTTTGACTTCGCAAGTTTATCCTTAAGATGTCTCTCCATATCTAAATTTTTCGTAAAGTAGACTCCCAGGTACTTGTATTCCTTAACGACCTCTATGCTTTCGCCGTTGTAGTTCCATTTTTCTTTTCTGCAGTCCTTGCCACCACCTTTCTTAAATATCATAACCTTTGACTTGCTTAGATTTACAACCAAGTTCCATAGCCTACAGTATTCATACAGCCTATTTATCATCCGTTGTATGGATTCTGGTGAACACGCCAGTAGTACAATATCATCCGCGAACAGCAGTGCTTTGATAAGTAGTCCTGCATACTCCACACCTCCAGGCAGAATATCTACAATATCCTCGATATATAGAGCAAATAAGCTTGGACTTAGCGAGCATCCCTGTCTTACTCCGGAGAACGACTGAAACCATTCCGATAACTCCTCGCCACTCCACACCGCTGATTTAGTCTCCGCATACAAGTTTTGGATGACGCGTCCGAATTTCATCGACATGCCCATGCCGTAAAGTTTATAAAATAAAGCTTTTCGATCTACGGTATCAAAAGCAGATTTAAAGTCGACGAAAAACGCGTACAGTTTTTTACCCCTTCCAATGTAGGACTCCACAATGCTCCTCAACACAAATACATGGTCGATAGTCGAATATCCTGGCCTAAAACCAGCTTGATGTTCCTTTAGTAAATTATTCTCCTTTATCCAAGTAGATAGCCGGCTATGCAGGATTGCTGTGAATATCTTATAGGAAGCATTTAGAAATGAAATGCCTCTATAATTTGCTGGATCCGATGTTCTTCCTTTTTTATGTATGGGGAAAATTAAGGCTTCTCTAAATCGTTCTGGGACCACTCCACTACTTAGAATATTTTCAAAAATCGTGACAAGTTTGCTGTGTAGCTTATTATTTCCATATTTATAGAACTCGGATGGTATCCCATCCGATCCTGCAGCTTTACCATCTTTTAATATTTTTAAAGCTCCGATAACTTCCTCATAGCTAATCGCTCTATCCAAGGTATGATTCTGCAATCCAGGAACAGCATAGCTGAATATGAGATCACTAGGGGTTGGATTCAGTAGTGTCTTAAAGTGTGTTAAGAGCACAAAGGAACTTAGATTCGTATTTGTGACAAAGTTACCACCATTAAGCTTTTTAACCGTTTTCCAAAAATCAGATGAATTATTGCTACTTGACAGTCTTCGTGCAAGTGTTTCATGGTAGATCGTTTTCTTTTCCCTCAGTAATAGCTTGTACTCTCTATTTGCTTTATGGTACATAACCTTCATCGCATCTTTGTTGTATTGCCGAAACCGCCTGAGCCATACAAAGGATAATTGCCTCGCTTTATAACACTCTTTGTCAAACCAAGGTTCTTTGAACTTTTCCTTTTTGCAAGTGTTAGGGGTAATACTTAGATAGACGTCTTTTATAGCTGCTTCAATATTATTGATGTCTGGGCCCTGCTGCATTTGTAGTTGTTCGTCCAGTCGCCTTCTATACAATGGTGCTTTACGATCTGTCCACGTCAGCTTTGGCAAAATATTCATGTCCCGTGTACCATTTTCTGTTGCTCTGTGTACAAAATTAACTACAATTGGGAGATGGTCGGAATATGGTAGTTGCTTAACCTCCATATTTGTTACGTAAGCGTTCCATTCCCCTCCTATCACGCAATAGTCAATAATAGACACTCCCTGCTCACCAACAAATGTGAGCTCGCCATTTCTATCACTGTCGCTTGTTCCATTTAGTATTCGCAGCCCAAAGGAGTCACAAAATTCCAAAAATTGCCTACCTCTTCCATTACATTTACTATCCTTTGACTGTCTCTCTACACCGGCTTCTCTATTGGCTGTCCCCTCTTCTTTGCCTATTCTCGCATTTATGTCGCCGATTACCATCATGTTTGGGTTATCACAGCTCTGTACTACCGCCTCCAGGTTCTCGAAATCTCTTTCCCAGTGGTTGCAGTTTATATAGGATGGAATAATACAGAAGGTCGCCTTGTCGAATGTCAGCTTTAAATACGTGCTTTCCTCGAAAATTTTGAACTCGCAGTCAATGTTCTTAAGCCCACGTTTGTATCCAAAGTAGCATCCGCCGCTTGCTCGTCCCTTCGCGTGCACTCTTACTGCTGATTTCCACTTGAACGAGTAGTTAAGAAAGTTTCTTTCAAACATAGAAAAATTATTTTCTGTAACAAATGTTTCATATAAAAAAATAAAATCAAATCGATTGACGAAATTATAGAAATCATTAAATAACGACTTATTGTTTAATCCAGACACATTATATGATAATATTTTAAAGGAGCTTATATTAAAAATACCACTACTATGGCAGACGGCATTACAATTAAAATTTCTGTTTGGTCACAGCTAATTTAGTTTGAGAGCCGCTGTAACTTCCATTTGTGTTTCCACCATAATGGGTTCCTACTTCCCCACTTCTTGACGTTGATGCTGTCACCTGTGAGCTGTCACTGATCATTTGTTGTAGAACTGTCATTCCGCATACGGTCTCGCCTTGACATCGCAAATTATTGTTTTCATAATAAAAAACCTTGTTTCCTAATAGTAGTTTCTGTCCGCGTACATCTACTCTCATATCTTTGTTTTTCTGTGAAATTTCATTTTTCAGCTTGAACAAGTTCCTCCTTCTTTCCCGTGATGCTTCCGTATAGTCCTTGTGTATAGAGATACCAGTGCCGCGAAGTTTCGGTGCCGCATCCAAAATGCGCCCCACATGACTTTTATGTTGCAGTTTGACAATGACATTTGCAACGTTACCCCTCGGTCTCGTCTCCCGTGCATCAGCAATCAAGGAATAGTCTGCCGATTTCAGAAGCTCTAGGCATAGTTTTTTCGCGCTTTCGACTGCGTCAACCTCCTTTTGCACTGGTACATGTACAACGATGTTGCTTTCAATGGTCCTCCTTTCCAGCGATTCAACTTTGCGCTCTAATGCGTTACATCGGGTCTCCATTTGCTGTAATTGTTGTCGTAGTGCTGTGTTGTTGTTTTGTAGCTCATGCAATTCGGTAGCAATCCCTTCTATGTCTGCTTTAGTCGGCATATTCTTCAATCGGTCATCCAGAATAGAGGCCATTGAATGAGTGATTAATTCCTTAAGATCAGAGGTGGACATATTTCCAACCGCATTTTGGCTGCCGTTAATCGAGACAAACTCGGGCGAAGTCTCCATTATTCGTCTCTTCGATACCGGTGCAGGTGTTGGTGTATTGTTGTTGTTTCTAGATGGTGGTGTTCTTTGCATTTTAGCGCCGTTGGTCGAAGCCATTGATGTTTTGCCAAACAAATTACACAAAAAGAAGTTTGACTCACCGGTTTTTTTTTTTGTTTCGGGGGGTTGCCTCGAATGTTCTACGATGTATTTACTGGTTTTTGTTAAATAAAGTTCGACAGTACCACTAATAAACACTGGAAATGTGGGAGCTATTTAGGGCGTATAGTCTTAAAAGAAAACCGCGTTGCCAATCCAATCCAATTTTTTGTATTCGCCGCGGTTTGTGGAACACGTTTTATTGTTCTGGATTGTGAAAAAAGAGAGACAGTTTGCGGAAACGTTTGGAACCTTATATTTCGTTATTCAAACTGTTTTATAACTTATTTTCTTATATAATTCATAGGAAAATAGAAATCAAAAAGTATTTGTTAAAATTTTTGTTCAAAAATCTAGTCTTTTTAAAGGCCTATAACATTCTAGATTCTACTATTAGAATTATTGTTTTTTTATTAAATTTTCTGTTTGTGAAGTGTGTGTGTACGCGTTTTACAAGTTTGTTCTCTCATATGAATAGGCCTATAAGAAGACTACATTTTTGAAGGTGGTCATTGCAAACATGTCCAAAGTTTATTTTTAAACGACACCAAAGTCTATATTTGTAATTTCCCAAGCGGATCACTCAAAATCTGTCAAACTCCAATTTAGCGAAACACTCTCAGAGAGCTTAATAATTCTTAGACCCAACGCCTCATTCATCATCATTATAGCATCATATAATTGCTATAAACATTTTCTATTCATTAGAAACAATTCACAGACGGGGCACCACAACAAATTACCAGCTCCTTCCACAACAATCAAGTAGTCCATATCTTAAAAATTCACTTTGAACAATGCAAAGGCACTTTCACAAGTTTAAACCGATTCAAAGTGCTTTCCAACTTGTCGCAAATTATTTTCTATATCGGTCTTTAAGTCCTTTTTAGTACTACCACTCTGCCACTACCACCAAGTAGTGAAATTGCTATTTCTGTTGTGAGTACTTTTCCCAAGACACGACGCAAGTGTTCGTTATGCTCACGACCTTAAAGTAGTTTTCAACAAAGGAGACCAAAATCGATAGGTACTTAGCGCCGAATGCATTTCACAGAAAATCCTGCCTTGGTAATGTCAAGGCAGTAAACTTTAACTCATTTAGACAAGTTTTCCCATGCCCGCTTGATATTTTATATCTCACACTGCCATCGTTAAACTTTATGGTTAAAAATTTCCCCGATGCCCAGTAAGGTGTACGTAAATTTGCACAAAGAGAGTTCTTCAGAAAGAAACCGTGTATGCAAAAGTTTTCGTATAGATTTAAATCACAGAGGGTATATTTTCTTTTTTCTTTCTTTTTTAATACGGCTAGTCGTGTGGTGAAGTAGTGGGTCACTTAAATGTGTATCGCTTATCCTTTTCGAAATAAATGGTGACACAGCGAAAGTCTTAGAAATTGTATATGCTAGATCTTTATTTTCGTATTCAATCGATGCAAACAAAAAAAATACTTAAAGGAGCCAAAAATTCCTTAAAAATATAGATGTTCATGCTCTTTCTCCATGAAATAATGGGAATAAAAAAAAAGAACGATAACGACTAGCTATTCTTCGATTACTTTCTAATAAGATTATCGTTTAAGATGTACCAGAAAATCTGAGGTAGGCGAAGTAGATTACCACCTCATTTTGACAAATGGATGAGATTTGCTGCTATACCAAGAACAGGGTGTCCGCCGGGAAGGTATACTACTTTGTTAGTTTATAATTTTTGAATAAATGAAAGAGAATGGATCTTTTATTGATAAATGTTTTATTTAATGTCGGCAATTATGTATAGAATACAATATCAGGTAAATGTCCGCCTCTGTTAGTCTCAAAAATGCGAGCCCTTTTGAGCACATTTTTCATTACATGCTCACACATTTCACGCGGTATTTCATTAATTTCATCACGAATATTTTGTTTGAGTTGCTTAAGCGTTTCTGGTTTGTTTGTATAAACCTTGCTTTTCAGATATCCCCACAAAAAGAAGTCCGGAGCAGTCACATGAGGCGACCGTGGAGGCCAATCGACATCACCATTTCTTGCAATAACTTGTTGTGGAAAGAGGTCTCGCAGTAATTCCATTGTAATCCTGGCTGTATGCGATGTGGTACCGTCTTGTTGATACCACATGTTAATCAAGCCCAAAGCATGAAGTTGTGCGTTAAAAAGTTTTCAATCATATCACGATATCGCTCCCCATTCACAGTAACCGTTACGCCGTTTTCATTTTCAAAGAAGTAAGGTCCAATGATTCCTCCTGACCAAATTGCACACCACACTGTAACTTTTAATGGATGCAAAGGTGACTGAAATCACC
The DNA here is from genome assembly GCA_946477585.1 of Cheilosia urbana. Lineage (NCBI taxonomy): Eukaryota > Metazoa > Arthropoda > Insecta > Diptera > Syrphidae > Cheilosia > Cheilosia urbana. The sequence continues at coordinate 5,608,603 of OX297854.1, read as the reverse complement.
TACAGACCCTCTTACTTCGAAATCATTCACTACACGATAATAGTGCGTATTGTTGGCACGTTGTTTCTCCCAAATATTTCACGTAACTTTCTCATCGTCACAGTAATAAATTAAAATGTTTTAACGATTAAAACACGTTGGTTTATCGAATATTTTTCCATAATAAATTTGCCATGTGTCTACGACTGCCAAATATGAGCTGTCAAGACTAATGTTTACCAACATGGCGGCAAAAGAAATTAGTATACCTTACCGACGGACACCCTGTATATATACCAACCTGATCCCACAAAGTACTAAGATCTCCCTTCAACTCTTTACAATGAAGACACTAAGTACCAAACAAGCCAGTGCTTCTCTGTAATTGCCATATCAATGGCAGGCAGCCACATTACATTTTCCCTATCCATCCCATCAAATGCAGTACAAAATACGCAGAATGTCGTAAAATTCCGCGCTCTGATGCACCCCCATACCCATCCGCAGTCCAACAGGAGAGCAGATAGCCATCCACTGAACACAGCTCTGACAATGCCCTCTCCTAACCTTAAAGGAAAAAAAAATCACCGGCTTCAGCAAAGCAGCCCTATTCATTTCGTTGAGCCTAGCGAGGCATGAAATGTTCTGAGATTACAAAACACACGATATATTGTCAATTGTAACAGCTCCTCACATCACTGTGCATGTTATCCCACTTCAATGTGTACCCAATCATATGTTTTCCATTAATAAGGCACTCGCTGCCATGTATAATCCTTCCATTGTGTGTGTTAATTTTCCACTCAATATCCTGGGTACCAAGTCAACGCATTTTATCATCGCTCATATCTACATCACATGACTGCGGACTGAGAACACATTCCCTTTGTCATCACCTGCCAACGGGGTTTGCAAATATTTGTTACCATTGTTACTACATCACATTTGTACCACCCCACGCTCACATCATCATCATCAACATCAATGATTGTTTTGAAGGAGGACACATATTGCTTATGCAAAAATCCGAAAATCCTTTGTTGAAAGACAACGCGCAAGATTTCTCTTATATTACATTTCCCACTTATGCGATTATGCGAGTGAATTGAGGTGGAACCGCCCATAATCCAAAAAGCACAATAGATAAAACCGCACGAAATATGCTTGCAATTTCATAATTCCACCCACCACGTCTGAAGCCTGCTCCTGCACACGGTTTTGTCATCCTTTTTGTATATAGAAATGCATGGCGGCCATCAAAGACTGTGGTGTAATGGGGCAATGATTTCGTTTTTCGTATCTACACGCCAGGACGAAGACAATGGCAAGCTGCGATCTGACAAAGAACACGAAGCTTTGGGGAAAATTAAATTTTCCAAATGCGTTTTATCCTGACGATATGCTTTGATACTGCCGCTTATCTCCCTTGTGGTGAATTTCGACATTTAGCAGTGAAAATTGGCATGCACTCAGGGCAAGGGGGTATCTTTTACAAGAGATGTTTAAGATGATTTGGAATAGCACGCAATCGATGGAGGTCTCAATAAACATGATGGCCCCTCACATGTCCTCGATGCATGCAATGCAGTGTACTTGGACCGAGTCCATACAAACGCTTTGAATGCGAGCCTTTGCATTGTGTGAGCGACAGCTTATTAAATGATTTCTCCATGTAATCCTGTAAGATTGTTTTATTGTGAGTGCAGTACTTAGGCGGTGTCCTTGACCCAGTAGGACTATCAGCGATTAGATGGTAATGACGTCCTTAAGCAGAAGCGGCTTTTCCAATTTTGTTCTTATTTATTGCGCTGGTGGTGAAAATAGTGCTGGCAAATACGCCAGTGTACGAAGTATTTAATTTACGTGTTAGTAGCAATCGCAGTGAAGTGTATTTCGTCCAAGTTTATAAGCAAAAACCGTCGTTCTTTCCTAGCAATGCTACCACTAATCGTTGCATGATTAAGATCTAGATTGTTGCTACTATTCTTTGCCGGTATATGTATTCGTATATTACGGTACAAGGAGTCTGGTATTATTTGGAGACGCTTGTTCAGTTTTTTTCGACAAAAAAAAGCCCCATTCAGGATTCAGGAAAGAAATAGAAGAGAAAGTATGGTTACAAATGTAACTAGTTGAATGCAGTCACAAAGCATAGTTAAACAGTTACAATGGCCTAGAGAATGTTACAATTTGGTTGCTTTTTAATCAGCACGTTGGTCTGGGAGTAGTTGCGTAGCTGCGTGCCTTTTGATTTTGACAGCTTGGTCAAAACAGGAGCATTAAAGAGAATTTCCTTTTTTCAGCTTCCCGACTTTTCAGTCTTTGTTCTGAAAAATATTACCGTTTTCCCATTCAATTTTGAACTTTTTTCAATAGTTCTTTGGTCTTTTGACCCACCTAGGTGGGTTATAAGTCCACAAATCAGTTAGGACTTATTATCCTGCCCCAATTCAGCACGCTTATATTTTTTATAGCGATGGCTTACGAGTTCCGAAATTTCACTTTCCTATAAAACAAAATGGCTTCCGAAAGTCATGAATGGACAATTTCTTATTTCTTATATTTGACACCTCTAGACCTATACATGGAAGAATCCGCTGCCAAAAGTGCTTTAGGGATCAGCCTAATCAGCGTAATCAACTAACACTTCGAATCCTTGCAACTTTGGGCATGCACAGATCTTATATAAAAACGTAGGGAACGTTGTCACTTCTGACTATATATCATGTAGGAAACATAGACTTTGACAAACCATTCACCTGCTCCTTTCCAAGTAGGGAAGAATGAAACACAAATGAACCCACAAAAAGAAAATCAATATCCATCTACACAGATGGTTCAAAGATGGACTGTGGAACCGGTGCCGGCAAATTCTCTGAGGAATTAAATATACATTGCTCCAGCAGACTACCTGAAAGCAGTAGTGTCATCCAGGCGGAGGTTCTGGCTATCGCTGAAGCGGCTCTAACTGGGCATAACTTCCTTAGAAACCACGCAATGAATCTAAATCTCAAAGAGGAGGATATATGTAGAGGCTGCGGAGACGAGGAGGTCCACGAGGACACACCTCACTTCCTTTGTCATTGCCCGAGTCTCTGTCACTTGAGGAACAGAACACTTGGAAGCTATTACTTCCATGACGTACATAAACTTTCTGATGTCTCACGGTCTGATCATTACAGGTTCCTGAGGACATCGGGATAGTTGAATAGTTGAAATAATGAGTTTGGGTCCTTTATAATCCTGATTTGTGCTGGTGTTGGGAGTTATAAAGCTGATTGAATTGAAGTAATGCACCGAGATAGTTGGAAGAGTTTAAATAAGAATTGGTTCGAAGGAAAACTGCCCACAATTTGTGTCTCTTGTTACGTAGAAACCGAAGTCTTCGATATCAAGGGGTTTTATTCCTAGTATGTACTTTACTCTGTTCAATTTATATTTTCAGTACAGGCCTTATGGGAAGCTCTTTTTTCTACCAGCGGTGCCTGTAGCTACTCTCACGGCACTCAAACACAAGATTTGCCACTGAAATAAAAACGAAACCACTGGCATTCCAAAGAATTTGTTGTTGTCATTAACGAAAAAACCACCCAATTTTCCTCAAAGGCGCATACATCCCACCATGACCAGTCTGCCACACAGCCGCGGGCAGAATGAGGATGACGACGAGGGTGATATTCTCGTGTGCGGTTGCTATTTTATCGCAGAAAATAAACATGTGTGGTGTTGGTGCGTGTTTTTAGCACCTCAAAATCAGAAGAGTGTTACCATATTTATTTGAAAAAATATCATTACGGGTTTTTCAATGGATATTCTCACAGAACTTTCAGTTTTGTTGCTTTTTAAAGCTTTTGAGAGCGAATAAATGAATTTGATTATGTGGGATGCTGCCATACAGTTTTTAGGTAGTCCTTTAATTAATTTGTATTTCTGAAAGATCTGTTAATACGCAGTTAAACCATTTTTTCTTAATAAAGAGTTGGTAACCCTACCGATATTTGTGAGAGAATCGTGCCAATTTATAGTGCTCACTATGGCAACCATGTGAGAGCTTTAAAATGGAGACAGCTTATTAAAATCCATAATAGTAAGGGTGAAAGGCAAATAGCCTATCTTCCCTGTACTGAAAATATAAATTGAACAGAGTATAGGGAAATCAAAATCATTAAGAGATCGATTACTGAACTCAAAAGAACACTTGCTAAGATATTCGTTAACTTTGGGAGAACTCGCTTTATGAATGTCGTAAGGGTATGCGGCTGCTGAATAAATGGGCTGGATAGGAGAGTTGAGGAAAAGAGAAAGAAGAAGTGGTGGGTGAAGGCTATCAATGGTCGATCGGCATATGGGACACAGTGAAACAGAGGAGTTTATCGGGTCAGTAATGAAGATAAAATCTATACAGTTGAAGATCCCACTAGATATAAGCTTGAGTCTGTCATCCCATCCAAGAAGAGATATGTCTTACTTGAGTTGGGGTTTGAAGCGATGGAATAAGATTCGTCATCTGATAGAGGGTCCAGCGCAGTCGTGGTAGATTAAAGTCGCCAAATATAAAAAAAAATTGTGCGTGGAGTCCCTCCGCGCGGAAGAAGTGAAACTTCGTAATGTGGAAATGAAAATAGGAAGGGGTAGAAATTGATTTTTAGTGAAATCATATTGTTTCTTTAAGCCTAGTATCCTGCTCGCGCTAAATTTTAGCGCCCCTAGTCTCCACTTCGTTTCTCCACACCAAAGATAAATGGTCGCTAAATTATTATTAAACATGATATAGATGGGACAAAACCCATATGCTTATGAACCATGAGTACCATGACAGATATCAGTAAACGAAATTTTAATAGAATTTTCGAATTTCAATCTTGAAAGACGTAAGAAACCTAGAAATTATAAGAAGAAGTTCGACATGTGTCCTCAAACTTTCCACAATCTCCTTACCATAGTGGAACACTTGTTATTACCCAAAAGACGACGCCAAATGAGGGCATAAGTCCCCCTGAAAATCGATTCGCTTTATTTATATTTATGTGTATCTCTGTTTTGACTCTGTTGTTTGGCTTTGCGTTTTGTTTTATTTACCACGCAAACATTGTCTGCGTTTTCCGCCAAAAAAAAAAATCATTGCAAGCACAACACAAACACTTTCCTCCGTTTTTTATGTCAAAATTTATCTTTGATTTAATGCACCGGACATTTATTTCGCGAGCTAAATGAGTGGAGACTTTTCATCGACCCATCTATATGAAGTTAAGGATTTAGCGTGCGAACAGGATATACTGATGCTTTGCTAAACTTCCTCGCTCAATTTTATCTTTGTAGACATTTTTGTATGGGAGATAAAATTTAGCGCGAGCAGGATACTACATAGGCTTTAAGACAAACTTTATTAACATTGCTTACAATTCACAATTGATCGCATCTTTTAATTATCATTTTCGAGTGGAGAAATATCCAAATCCATAACATTTACAATTGGATAATGACAACTAAAGTAAGATACGATATGTTGGAAGTCGCATTAGAAGTTTCACTTCAAAAATACTACCGTATTAAATTATAGGTATGTGTATCAAATCAAACTAAAACAAGTAGATGAAATAATGAGGACGCTACTCGTTGCTAACGCTCGCGCTGGCCTGTAACAGGTATACTACGCGCATGCGTTCTAGTGCCACGCATTCACTCTCGCTCTGTCTCCTTCTATTCCCCCTCCCCAGGAGCATTGAACGTTTAACGCAACCTTGTTGGAAGTCGCATTAGAAGTTTCACTTCAATAAGACATTAATTGCCAATTTAGTCATTATTTTTGCAAATTAATCTTCACCACAGAATATTCTTCTCCCAGCATTTGGTGCCAATAAACTCACTCACCATTGCATACTCTGAAGCGTGAGCGGTACCCTCACACCTTTGAGTAGGTATGCAATGCTTATAGTAGCATTAAGCATTTAAGCAGTTTCACTTCAATAAATCAAACAACATAATTCACCTATATCGTCTTTACTTCTTGAATTCTTCAATTCTTTACTGTAGGTATCAACGTATGTAGATTGTAGGTATGTACTATAAAAACCATTAAAACAAAAACCTTGAAATCAATTTCTATATACACCACCATAAGTCCATCAGCGCACGTCAACAGCCATGTGCGCATTTCCTCAGAAACAACCACCACTTTTCTTTTCTTTTTCATATGAACGTGCTTGCGCTGTGCAATGTGCGCCACCCTCACCCTCGCTCACACCTTTGAGTCCATCAGCGCACGTCAACCAACAGCCATCTGCGCATTTCCTCAGAAACAACCACCACTTTTTTCATATGAACGTGCTTGTGCTGTGCAATGTGCGCCACCCTCACCCTCGCTCACACCTTTGAGTATCCAATTATTAGCGTTAAACGTTTAACGCGTCCTTGAGTTGGAAGTCGCATAAGAAGTTTCACTTCAATAATATCATCAAGGGAATCAGATATGTTAATTAATTCAATTGCATCGATAGCGGGTTGGTAGGATTCGATAGGTTGAGCCGGTAATATGTAAAAACACAAAACGTACAAGGATCTCCTGGAGAATATTTGAAGTGAAACTTCTTATGCGACTTCCAACTCAAGGTCGCGTTAAACGTTTAACGCTAATAATTGGATACTCAAAGGTGTGAGCGAGGGTGAGGGTGGCGCACATTGCACAGCACAAGCACGTTCATATGAAAAAAAAAAAATGAGTGGTGTTTTCTCCAACAAAAGTGAAACGAAAGAGAAGTATGCGAGGTGAATGTGTATAATCAACAGCCACAATGTTTTTCTGAGGAAATGCGCAGATGGCTGTTGACGTGCGCTGATGGACTTATGGTGGTGTATATAGAAATTGAGTTCAAGGTTTTTGTTTTAATGGTTGTTATAGTACCTACATACCTACATACGTTGATACCTACAGTAAAGAATTGAAGAATTCAAGAAGTAAAGACGATATAGGTGAATTATGTATGTTGTTTGATTTATTGAAGTGAAACTTCTTAAATGCTTTATGCTACTATAAGCATTGCATACTCAAAGGTGTGAGGGTACCGCTCACGCTTCAGAGTATGCAATGGTGAGTGAGTTTATTGGCACCAAATGCTGGGAGAAGAATATTCTGTGGTGAAGATTAATTTCCAAAAATAATGACTAAATTGGCAATTATTGTCTTATTGATACTTTTAATTAGAGATGTAACGGATATCCGGTTAGTATCCGTTATCCGGCTATCCGGCCACTTTTTTTCTATCTGGCCGGATTGCCGGATAGAGAGTATGTATTCGGCGAATACCGGATAGTTAAAATAAAACATAAACACAAGAAGTCGATTGAAAGTTTTTTTTTTATTAACAGTAGGTACTTAAGTGAGTAACAAAACTAGTACTTATAATTAATTAAAGGTATATTATGATGAATAAAAATATTTTTTTCTGAATTAACCGGTAAAAGACGGTTGCGTTTATTTTCATATACTAAGCCAGCTTCAGAAAACAGTCTCTCGCTGTATACGCTGCTACTTGGTGATGAAAGATAGACCTTCGCAAATTTTGCTAGAATTGGGAACTGTTGATGATTAACTGACCACCATGCGTAAGGGTCGCTATTCCGGTCAGTCCGAACTGTTTTTAAAAAAAGTTCAAGCTCAGTCGCAGTATCATTTTTTTCGGAAACCTCATATTTTTTATCATTCGCCACTTCATCGAAACAGTCCCAAAATGCTGCATGCGTATCGCCAGTTATATTATTAACTTCGCTTTCATTTTTTTTCTTGCTGGGTGGAGAATCCCCTTCACTTTCAGTGGAATCGTCGTCGCAGCTCATTTGCAAAACTTGCAACGTATCGTGTTTGAACTTGAATGCATCGCTATGAATGTATACTGCTCTCGAAAGTATATATAATATTCGGCCGCCGGATATTCGGCTATCCGGCCAAAGTGTATGCCGAATATCCGGTATCCGGTATTTTGCAAAATCACTATCCGTTACATCTCTACTTTTAATGCGACTTCCAAAAAGGTTGCGTTAAACGTTCTACGCTCCTGGGGAGGGGTAATAGAAGGAGATAGAGCGAGAGTGAATGCGTGGCACGAGAACGCATGCGCGTAGTATACCTGTTACAGGCCAGCGCGAGCGTTAGCAACGAGTAGCGTCCTCATTATTTCATTTAGGTACTTGTTTTAGTTTGATTTGATACACCTACCTATAATTTAATAGGGTAGTATTTTTGAAGTGAAACTTCTAATGCGACTTCCAACTTATCGTATCTTACTTTAGTTGTCATTATCCCATTGTAAATGTTATGAATTTGGATATTTCTCCACTCGAAAATGATAATTAAAAGATGCGATCAATTTTCTCTCCCATACAAAAAATTCTACAAAGATAAAATTTAGCGAGGCAGCTTAGCAAAGCAATATCCTGTTCGCACGCTAAATTCTTAACTTCATATAGATGGGCCGATGAAAAGTCTCCACTCATTTAGCTCGCGAAATAAATGTCCGGTGCATTAAATCGAAGATAAATTTTGACATAAAAAAAAACGGAGAAAAGTGTTTGTGTTGTGTTTTCAAAGAATTTTTTGTGGCGGAAAACGCGGATAATGTTTGCGTGATAAATAAAAGAAAACGCAAAGCCAAATAACAGCTCCAAAACAGAGATACATATACATATAAATAAAGCGAATCAATTTTCAGGGGGACTTATGCTCTCATTTGGCTTCATCTTTTGGGTAATAAAAAGTGTTCCACTATGGTAAGGAGATTGTGGAAAGTTTGAGGACACATGTTGAACTTCTTCTTATAATTTCTAGGTTTCTTACGTCTTTCAAGTTTGAAATTTGAAAATTCTATTAAAATTTCGTTTACTGATATCTGTCATGGTACTCATGGTTCATAAGCATATGGGTTTTGTCCCATCTATATCATGTTTAATAATAATTTAGCGACCATTTATCTTTGGTGTGAAGAAACGAAGTGGAGACTAGGGGCGCTAAAATTTAGCGCGAGCAGGATACTAGGCTTAAATAAACAATATGATTTCACTAAAAATCAATTTCTACCCCTTCCTATTTTCATTTCCACATTACGAAGTTTCACTTCTTCTGCGCGGAGGGACTCCACGCACTATTTTTTTTTTTTTTTTTTTTTTGAAACCATCAAGTCAAGCTTTAAGAAGTAGACATAGCGATTAGGGAGGCGTCAAGGTCATTGTTGATGGCCCGTAGGACGCCACGGCAAGGAAAGTCGTTCCTTTGACGTAAAAGCAGGGGGGAATATCTCACCGTTCTTCATATCGGGAATTATATAAGTTTCAGTCAGAGCGTTGATATCGAAAGGAAAGGCACGAGGTTGGCTACAAATACGTGCAACCATAATTAATTTAAAAAAAAAAAATCAAAAATTCATTTCGTATTTTTAACGGTCTCTTTTTCTGAAGTCGGAACTTTGGCCTCGATTATATCGGGGCGCTGTTGAATCCCCATTTGTTCGCTTTTCAAAATAAACATTAAACGAGAATAAAACATTGAAACGAACAAATTGGGTGGAGATTAACGAGCGCCAATTTAATGGACCAAGCAATAAGTCTAGAAAAAATTTGTATTGTGAAATCCGTTTATTAAAAATTCATTCGACTTTTAAATGACCAACGGCGACACATTGCCAAGAAAAGTTTCAAATGAGAGCAAGCATATACGAGTATTAGACTGTATTAATGGAGTCGTTAGATTTTATTCCTGCAAATCGAATTTGAATTTCCATGATGAGTGAATAATAAAGACCCCCAATTGGAATTAATGGTGGAAACAACTAACGCGTAAGTCTATAACTGATTATTACAAAATATTAATACACTCGGATATGGGACCTTAAATTGTGTCCATGCAAATCTGCATATAAATCAACTAGTGGGTAGTTGCTTACAGTTCTCAGAGTAAAGGGGTTGAATTACCGCATCCGTGATCGAGTAATACGTGACTGAATTTGTTATTGTTTTGCTTGTAAAATCCACAAAATTCAGTGAAGTATGGCTCGCTCACGGGTGCGGTAATTCGGCCCAAAAAAAAAAAAAAAAAAACATGAATAGACTGACGCCTGAACAACGCTGCCAAATTGTGTAAATTTATTTTGAAAATCAGGTTCTGTTCAAAATACGTATCGCGCACTACGTCCATTTTTTATTTTTAGCAATGAAACACACTTTGGAATATGGATACGTCAATAAACAAAATACGGCAGTGGAGTGATGATATTTCTCAAGTGTATGTTGAGACACTGTTACATCCACAAAAACTGACTGTTTGGTGTGCTTTATGGGTTGGTGGAATAATTGGTCCGTACTTCTTTAAAAACGATGCTGGCCAGAACGTAACAGTCAGTGGTGACCGCTATAGAGCCATGATTAATGACTTTTTCGTTCATCAATTGAACAACCATGATGTGCAGAAGCTGTGGTATCAAAAAGACGCAACATGTCGCACAGCTCGTGCCACACTTGATTTATTGAAGGAAACCTTTGGTAACCGCACGTGGACCCGTGAATTGGCCTCTAAGATCGTGCGATTTAATGCCGCTTGACTGTTTTCTGTGGGCATATGTGAAGTCGCTAGTCAGCGCTGATAAGCCCGAAACGATTGACCACTTGAAGGACAACATTCGGCCCGGTTGTTGCCGATATATGGCCACAAATGTTGGAAAAAGTCATCGAAAATTGGACCTCCAGATTAGACTACGTCCGAGCCAGCCGAGGCGGCCATATACCAGAAATCGTATTTAAATTATAACGCCAGAGGATTATCTTTCGAATAAAGAAAATTTCATGCCAATTTAAAAAAAAAAATCATCTTTGTTTTATTCCATTTCAAAGTTTCTATTTTATAAAAAAAAAACACCCTTTATAAGTCGCAAGTTGAATTTTGCAAGCTGAGTACAGCAAGTACGTACCTAACATCAAAATGTTGGCCTCCTCTGAAGCTAACAGCATAACAGCTGAGATTACATATTTTTATTCATGTATACCTACTTCCAAAACAATTTCATTGTGTAGCAACATCCCATCGTTTCAACTTGCAGTGCGCTGAGGTTCCCTTAAATAAATCGAAATCTATTTGAATTTCCCCACCACCATAAGAAATCCTATCAAAAGCCCTCTCGCTTTTAGCAAACAAAACATCCTAAAGGAATAACAACAACACCGTACCAAATAATGCTAATTTTGAACCCTTCCAACCATAAGAATACCGCAGCCTTTAAAGCAAAACTTTAGTTCAAGATAAACTGCCCTAAATGGCTATTCCGCCCATTCAATGTCACTAGAACGTCCCGCCCGGAAACAATAAAAATGCAATACCACCTTCCTGGACATTAACATAAATTTATTTTTGCCGACAAAAGCCCCGGGAATCCGGCGAAATTCATCAGGACATTGTGTTTATCTCTCAATTTGTTGGGATTAAACCGAAATCCTTGTACACGTAAATAGAGTGGGCGAGCGGAGAAAAAAAACTCGGAACCCCTATCAACAGCAAAATATCCTGTTCTTATGTGTGCATTGGAGAAAAATATAAAATGGACAGTGGATATGCAAAACTGCTGTCTGAACAACTTCCGGGTGCTAATCTGCATATGCAGCAACCTTCATCCAATTCCCACTGGAGCATAAAAGGAAGGCACAAACATCTCCCTGCTCATTTTCTACTGCTAATGTTAATTTCGCTAATATCCTCGATACGAACTTGGCGTCCAGGATAACGATTACGACCCAAACAAAATAAAAAAAAAACATATAAAATTTGTACGTACATACTTGTGCGTCTGCATATGGGTATTGCACTGGTCCATTGTCTGACCTAGATAGAGTCGTGATTAAGAGGGATGGGATCAGAAAAAAAGCTGTATGAATAGAGCTGTACGTGGCAAGGATTTATGAGATAAACTCAGTTTGATGAAGTTATGTGGGCGGAGAGATCAAGTTATGGCGCCCCCTGCACATCCAACCCCAGCTGCTCTTTAAATGTGTTGCGCTAATTAGGTTTGGGGGAAAGTTTCCCCATCTAATTTAAGGGTCGTTGCGGTGGTGTTGATTTAATTCATATCCTCACAACAGCTAACTAAACAATTGCTTAGATAATTCCCCGCCAGGCGTAGAAGCTTTAAAAGGGTTCACGGCTTAGTGCCAGGGATATGGTAGGATGAGTAGATTTACGTAGGCTTGGGTGGGATTTTATCACTTGAATTTCAGATGAGTTGGGGAACGTTTTAAAATTGGTTCAGACTTTAGAGGCTTTAATCATTTCTTGGGACAGGAAACCAGGGTTAGCGGTGCGATTAGTGCTAATTGAATTAAACACTGAGCGGAACTAAGATGAATATGGGATTTGCATAGTTTTTTTTGGTGAAACTCGCGATACTCCGATTAAACGAATGAATTTGAGTCCCAACATGAATCTATAGATTTGAAGGTGGAAATTATGTTGACCTTTAACGACTTTAGTAGAGTATTGCATCAAATAAAAGAACTGTGCGTCCAAGGGAACTGTGGTTGAACCTCATGCGGATGGCCAGCAGTGGTTCAGAAGAGAAACCAATAGGAAAACTGCCACAGATAGAAAAACGTGACTCAGAAATCAAATTAGGACCGGAAATTCAGTAGGTATAATCGATTCATTGAGGGACCAACGTGACTTGGTGAAAAATTGCAAGCATTCCCTGACCAATGACAGAGTTGTCGTCCATCGGCAAAATCTTTTCAAAATTCAATTACGACAGCAGGAAGTTGTTTCTCTTTTGATTAAGACGAGGTGTGAAAGAAGACCTCAATGGTGGTTGATAATAGCGAATGAAGGTGAGGTATTTCTTTTACAGGATAACGATTACAGTCATGGCCAATTGCAATCATCTTGCATCTTTTCCCAAAACTGTACTACCTGTGTTCGGGTAGACGGCGAAATATCAATTCCTTTCTCCATGGGCTTCTCGTTATAGACTTATAACGGGTGATTTTTTAAGAGGTTTAGAACTTTTTAAAAAAAAAAACACACAAAAAATTCGAAAAAATGAATGAAATATTTATTTGAATCGATAGTTTGAACCTTGCAATTTAATGTTTAAAGATAATTTCATGCAAATGTTGACCGCGGCTGCGTCTCAGGTAGTCCATCCGCTGAGTCCAATTTTGGCATACTCTTTCACACATATCGGCCGGTATCTCACGAATGAATGCATGGATGTTGGCTTCCAGTGCGTCAATCGAAGCGGGCTTATCCCTATACACATCAGCCTTGACATAACCCCACAAAAAATAATCTAATGGTGTCAAATCGCACGATCTAGGCGGCCAATTGACCGGCCCGAAACGTGAAATTAACTGTTCACCAAACTCGCCTCGCAATTGCGCCATTGTTTCGCGTGCTGTGTGGCATGTGGCACCGTCTTGTTGAAACCACATATCATGCAAGTCAAGAACTTTCATTTCGGGCAGAAAAAAGTTTGTTATCATCGCTCGGTAGCGTTCACCATTGACAGTAACGCTGCGATTCGCATCATCTTTGAAGAAATATGGCCCAATAATGCCGCCGGCCCATAAACCGCACCAAACAGTGGCTTTCGGGATGCATTGGTAGCTGTTGCAATGCTTCTGGCTGATCTTCACTCCAAATGCGGCAATTTTGCTTATTTACGTACCCATTCAACCAAAAATGAGCCTCATCGCTGAACACAATTTTTCGATAAAAAATCGGATCCTCGGCCAGCTTTCCAAGAGCCCATTCACCAAAAATTCGGCGTTGTGGTAGGTCGGCTGGCTTTAGTTCTTGCACAAGCTGTATCTTAAAAGGCTTTACGCACAAATCCTTCCGCAAAATTTTCCACGTATTGCTGTAACAAAGGCCTAACTGCTGGGAACGGCGCCGAATCGACATTTCGCGGTCTTCTGTCACACTAGCTGATACGGCCGCAATATTTTCTTCACTACGCACAGTACGTAAACGTGTTGGTGGTTTAATGTCCAACAAAGTAAATTTGGTGCGAAATTTGGTCACAATCTTCCGAATAGACTGCTCAGAAGGTCGAGAATGCCGATCATAAAATGGAAGCAGCGCGCGATGAACATTTCGAACCGAGCACGAATTTTGATAGTAAAATTCAATAACTTGCAAGCGTTGTTCATTTGTAAGACGATCCATGGTTAAATTGCAAACCAAACTGAAGCTGTTTGACAGTGACACAAGGTACTAAACACACGTCAGCTGTCAAAACCAGTGTTGCCAAAACCAAACCAGCTAAAAAATCACCCATTATAAACTGGATATTATAGAACTTTGATGGTCAAACACATTTCCAATTGGCAAATCTACACTGAAAAAAAAAACGTCGTCATATTGACGAATGGTGTTCATTGGCGTAAAAACTGAAATACGTGCGTAAAAACTAAAAACGCACGTAAAAACTAAAATACGCACGTAACAACCAAAATACGCGCGTAGAAACTAAAATACGTGCGTAAAAACTGAAATATGTGCGTAAAAACTAAAATACGCACGTAAAAACTAAAATACGCGCGTAACAACCAAAATACGCACATAAAAACTAAAATACGCACGTAAAAACTAAAATACGCGCGTAACAACCAAAATACGCGCGTAGAAACTAAAATACGTGCGTAAAAACTGAAATATGTGCGTAAAAACTAAAATACGCACGTAAAAACTAAAATACGCGCGTAACAACCAAAATACGCGCATAGAAACTAAAATACGCACGTAAAAACTAAAATAACATTTTTGTTCTTTTCTTTTATCATAAAATACAAATGTCCTGAAAATATTGGAATAATGAAAAATGGAAACTAACAGGCTGCATAAATTTCAATTATTCTTAAAACTATTTATTCGGAAACACATTTATTTTTTATCACAAAATAGTACAAAGAAATGTAATTGCATCTGTTTTCGCCGTTTTCGAATTTTTCGTAACTAACTTCAATTTGTTCTTCTGGGTTTTTGCGTTTTACTGCTGCTGTCATTTACTTCGTCTAAGAACTCTAATTGCGGACTAGAGGTGCAAACTGCGGTAAGGTTTTCATTACATTTTGAACTGATTTTAAACCATTTCCTTTTAGAAATAAAACGCACCATGTTACGGTAGCGGCGTTGTTGTTTTCGAGCGCCTGCCATGCCGTGCGTGATTAAAAACATTTCATAAACATTTAGTAAATATTTCATCGGCGTCTACACCCGCAAAAACTTTTCCGAAATGTTTGAAAAATGTTTATAAAATGCTTCGGAAGCAATCGAAAACATTTCATAAACATTTAAACAAATCTTTCGCTGGTCTGGCTACACCTTAAGAAATACTAGTCGCAAATCGTTGTTTATTTGTTGCATATTTGAACAGAAAGTTTTAAATTAGTTTTTGAAAAACAAAATCGAAACTGAAAACTATGCAAATTTGACTCAAATGTTAACACCTTCGACAAGCATGTCCATTGACAACGTGTTGTGACGTCACGTTGCACCGAATGTTTGCAATATGGCCGGTGGCAATATGAAGCTTGCCATACTCATACATTTACATTAGGTATCTGTCATGTTTTGAAAGCAACAACTCAAAAATTAAATTCTTCTACGATCCGTATTGTTTTATTTTCGTGATCCGGATCAGATCACGCTGATATTAAAAAAAACGGCTAATAGTAAGTTTAGAAACAGGGGTTGAATTAACGGATCCATGATCGAGTAATACTTGACTGAGTTTGTTATTGTTTTGCTTGTAAAATCCGCAAAATTTGACATATGGTTCGCTCACGGATGCGGTAATTCGGGGCCGGGCCTGTATTTTGAGATTTGGTATTTATTACCAGTCTTAGACGGGAGTTATAAGCGAATACTTCCATACATCAATAAAACTCCCGGTAGCCAACGACTGATTGAAGATAGAGAGTAATGGGAAACTGAGAGAATCAGCACAAGATTTTGGTAGAAACCCAAGAAATCAGGAATTCTACGGCCTTTCAAATCATTCAGTGCCCGCAACATCTCCCATATCTTTCAAATACAAGAGAACTTGAGGCAGAAATTCCCTTCAAAGAATCAAAATAATCAAAATAATCTTATAATAACCTGATGGGGTGATGATGCTCATTAAAAGCACCATTAACAGAAAATCTCTACTCCCAAGCACACTGCTGCAATAAACCGCTGTTAAATGTTATTTAAATGATTTCCAAAATACTTGCTCTCCCATTGCAATAATAATAAAAAAAAAGACATCTCAATTTTCCACTCAATAAAATCAATATCGGGCCACAAAGTGAAAGCGATTCCAGATCGCATTGTCTCTAGCTACTTAAACGGCAATTAATGTCCGCCAAATGGTACGCAGTTCATTTCAATTCACAACACGCCAGACGCGAATAAGAAAATCTCTTTCCTCACTCAATCCATTTGAGTTTAATTTCGACAGGCTAAGTAAATAAACATCAGCACGGCTTGAAATAATATCCCCTGCCCACAGATTGAGCAATTTGTCGATCAGCAACAGCAGTTTAATTGCTTTCAACGAAATTTGAATTAAATTAGAAAAACAAGTGCCAGCTGAGAAGCTGTGGGCACAACCATCCAGCGCTGCACTGTGGGTGGCGGGAGTAGGAATGACCGAAGAAGCGTACGTCGTGCAAAAATAAATTATGCCAAAAAAATATCTCAACACCCATACTATAGAAGAAGTTAGCCTTGAGACGCTGCGCAAGGTGGATTCTCTTCCTGAGGAATGTCGATTGTCGAATTGAATTTTGAGGGTTTTCTTTTTGAATTATTTCCACTGGAAGGTGTTGGGCTACACTAGACACATTTGCGGCCGTGTTTAGCTTGGTGGCACGCCCTGGGTGCCGGCTAATTAAGTTTATTTGAAAAATCACCTGCTCCTCTTCGTTTGGTCCGTCCTTCCGTTCGCTGAGTTTGCTTTTTTTATGTCAGTACTTACGTTGCGTGTGTTTTTTTTTTTTTTTTTTTCAGATTTTGCTGGTGCTTGTGATAAGAATCGTTTGCGTATGAGCCACATGGTTGCTCTATGGGTGGTCTTGCACATAGTAGTCACTCATGGTATTTTCGTAGACGGAAAAATACTTAATTGCCGTAGCTAATGGGCGATTTGCACGATAATTAGCACATCATTCGTTCGGGATACACTTAAATGAGGTGAGTAAATATTGGGTTAGGGGTTTTTTTTTTTTTTTTCTACCTACCAGAAGCTATCCAATTTCTGCATTTATCGGGGAATTACGGCGCATATCTCTATCTATGCATAGCCTCGGCAACTTGCCCCAAATGACAGACAGATGTTATCCTGCATCAGTGCCTGGAAATAGGAGTTGACAGCAGCTAGCCTACGAAGGTAAATTTATTCATTTCTCCCCGCAGCGGATTGCCAACCATTCGAACACAGATGTCGTGGGTTTCGTATAAAACGCAACTGGGTGTAATGAATATTTGACGACTCCACTTGCCAAACACATATGCGAACAAGGATTAGGACTTTTTGGAAGTTCACTCTACTCCTGGAGGTTGTTCTGCGAACTGTTCCCAGAAATCGATTTTTCTACAGAATCTGCCTTTAAATTTAACAAAGAAGCACTCTTACCTAAGGCACAGTGAAAATATACGGATTACTGTTCCAATCCTATTAATGGGACAGCATTTATGTTATTCCCTTGTCCGATTAGAGGCATATTGGGCAGTGGACCGTCGTAAGCTACTGTGATGGGTGATTTGATAACTTTGTGTCATGCAAACACGTGAGGCGCCTTACTTCCGCCCGTTGGTGTACGTGCGAATACTAGACATGAGTGAAGGGCATTAAATCTCCCGGGGATGAAACGTAATCTGCTTCTGTCATTGAGGGGATGGTTTAGTGGGCGCATCTGTCAATGGGAAGTTCAATGTCGATGAGGAGTATAGTATTTCAATAGAAAATAATCGATTACGTTTTACTTTTTCGGAATTTGTCGGTCTCTTTAGTGTAGGCTGTGTTAAGGACACATTTAAATGGAAAAGGCAATTTTCGATTAGAGAGGTATTACCTCAGATTCGAGTTTTTCAATCATCAGTACCTATCGAAGATGGCCAAGCTCGAAAAAGTGGGGGAAAAGAGACATGACTCAATCAAAGTCGTATAGATTTATAGGCCAAGCGGCTTCTCGTAAAATGGCGTCCCAAAAAGGCCATGCACAAATATTTCATGCTCATGGTCCATGGAACACGTTATCCATAGATTACCGTCCGCATGCGCACAGGCGGATATATTCACACTGCCCTAGATGGATTGACGAAATAATTTTAGATTAAAAGGGGCAGCATAATTGCGGGGGTGCAGTGACTCAGTCATTATGGCGCTGGACAACTTAACAAGGGGTCTCGGGTTCGACCCCTGGAAGAGTACTATACAAGCAACAGAGTTTTTTTTTTCTTCTGCTCCACCTTTTACGAACTTCTGAAAAGGAAAACAACAAAGACTTTTACTGAACTGAGTGAGGTTAACCATTTCAGCCATAGGACACAGCTCAATTTAATGTGGTATTCGATTGAGCGCTCTGAGTGTAATGTCTTTATTGAAGTAAGTAAAAGTATTACAAACGTGACAGCTGTGTGCCAATACAATTATAAGGCACCTCATTACATCTCCTTTTTTTTTTTTTTTTTTTTTTTAGCGTTTAAATACCAATAGTTCAAAGTAATAATAATAATACAATTCATAATAATATAATTCATTAAATTTGGTATTTCATTTAATTTGCGTAGTTTAGTCTATTCACCGGTTTTACTACTCTGCCGCTTCTAGTGCGTATCATCCCTGGTATGTTAGCCGCTGTGTGGTCTGCTTCATGTGTCAATTGACATCTTGACATGTTATTGTTTTTTTTGTTGATCGTTGTCAGATTACTTCCTTCTTCGGTACTATGTCCATGTCCATGTGCTTGTGTGTTTGCTGATGACTTTATCAATTTTGGATATGCGGTGATGTTGATTGGGATTTCTGCTTTCGTGTTTTGGATTTGTGTGGTATTTCGTCGGTATGTTTTTCCTTCCTCGGTTGATACTATCATTGATCTTGGGTGCTGAGTCTCGCGTACTATTCTAGCTCCTATCCACTTGCGATGCTTTTCTTGCAAACGAATTGGATTTTCTTTGGAAATTGTCCTCTCTTTCCTTGCAGTGCGGTCGTAATAACGTTTTTGCTTATCTCTGGATTTTTGGATTTCACGAGATACGTCCATCTGGACTTTTGGAGACAGAAGTTGTTTAGAACTTGGAATTGTCGTCCTTGTTCGCCGACTCATCAAGCATTGGTTTGGAGATCCCAATATGTTGCTTCGTGGTGTATTGCGGTGGTTTAATAGCGCCAAGTAGTAATCTGTGCCGTCAAGCTTGCACTTACGGAGCATGTTTTTCGCCGTTTGGACATACCTTTCGCTTAATCCGTTTGATTGGGCGTATTTTGGTGTGGAAGTGATGTGGTTCAAGTTCCATGCGATTGCGAAATCTCGAAATTCTTTTGACGAAAATTGTGGTCCATTATCGCTTTCTAATATGTATGGGATGCCGTGAGTCGAAAAGTTTCTTTTTAAGTGTGTGATGACCTCTTTTGACGTTCCTTGATTTAATTCTGTGACATCGAAAAACCCACTGAAGCTATCTACAATTAATAAATAATTATTGTTTTGGAATGAAAATATATCAGATCCAACTATTTCATATGGAAACTGGGGAATTGGCTTTTGAATTAAAGGTTGCTTGTTTGGTTTTCGCTGAGTGCTTTGGCATACGTGGCATCGTTCGACGAAATTGATTATGTCGTTTGTCATGCCTATCCAGAAAACGTTTTCACGAGCCCTAGCCAATGTGCGCTGTATTCCTAAATGGCCTTTGTGCACCTGATCGAGAATTCGTTGTTTTTGTTTTGCAGGAACTATGATCTTGCTGCCTTTGTACAATATGCTGTCGTCATGTGTAATTTCATCGCGAAACTTGTAGTACGGCTTGATATCATCTGGGACTTCGCTTTCTTCATTGGGCCAACCTTTGTTTGCAATATTCATTAAACTTAACAAGTGTTCGTCAGTTTTTGTGTCCATTTGTAAATCTGATAGTGCTTTTTTCGAGATCGAGTGAATTTGGAGAACCTCAAACTCTTCGTTGTCGCCTTCCATTATTTCATCGTTAATGCAGTCTCGACTCAGTGTATCCGCCAGTTTCATATTGGTCCCTCTTTTGTAGACCACCGTGGGAGCGTATTGATGTGTTTCCATTAATATTCGTTTTATTCTTGCTGGTGCTGAATACACGGTCTTTTTGTATATAGACTCAAGAGGCTTGTGATCGCTCTCTATTATTAGATTTTTTACATATATGTACTCATGAAATTTTCTGCAAGCGAATCGAATAGCTAATGCCTCCTTTTCTATTTGAGGGTAATTAATTTCCGTTTTTGTCAAAGCTCTGCTACTATAGCCCACTGGCTGGTCATCTTGCAATAATGTTGCTCCGATTGCGTATGAGCTCGCGTCAGTCTGGATCGTTACTTCGCTATTTACATCATAGGGTTTTAGTACTGGTGCAGTTGTTAATAACTTCTTGATTTCGTTCAATGCGTTTTGCTGGTCTGTGTCCCACTGAAACTGTACATTTTTTTCTAATAACTTTCGGAGTGGCTGTGTTACTTCTGATGCATTTCTTATAAATTTTGCTAAATAGGTGACCATTCCGAGCAATCGTTGAAGCTGTTTTTTATTTTCGGGTGCTTTTAGCTGTTCTATTGCTCGCACTTTGTCTGGATCAATATCTATGCCCTTAGCACTTATATAATGACCCAAAAACTTAATTTTTTCCTTTTCAAACATACATTTTTCTTTGTTCAGCTTGAGTCCTCTTTCATTTAATGCCTTTATGACTTGTTTTTGCGTTTCCTGTAATTCGTTTAGTGTTTTCGCATGAATTAGTATGTCGTCCATTGAGACTTCGACATTTTTAATATGTTTAAGGATGTCGGTCATTATCTGCTGAAATATTTCTGGTGCTGGTGCTAGGCCAAATGGTAAGACTAGGAAGCTGTATCTACCCCACGGTGTGGCAAATGTTAGATACTTCGTTGTTCGCTTTGTCACTCTTATTTGACAGAAACCTCGTTTACAGTCAAGCAAAGTGAAATATTTTGAGTTCTTTATACGTGTTGAGATTTCTTCCAGCGTATTTAGTGGGAAATGTCGACGTAATATATTTTTATTTAGGTCCGTTGGGTCGATGCATATTCGTAACTTTCCTTTTTGCCTGACCACTACCATTGGAGAGACACATGGCGTTGCTTCCGTAGTTGGTTTTATTACCCCTTTTCTTACCATGTCATCTAGTTCAGCTTATACTGCCTCTTTCATGGTATACGGTATTCTTCGTGCAGGATGTATTTTTAATTTGGTTGTTTCTTTTAAATCAATTTCATATTGAAAGTCTTTTAGACAACCAACGCTATCCTTGCAGTCCTCCTTATCCACTTTTTCATTTATGGCATTTATTCGAATGATTAATTTTGCTTCTTCGCAAGCTTTTTTCCCAAGAATTGGGGAAACCTTTGCATCCACGACAAAGAATTTTATATAAAATATTTTGTTTCTTATAGTGACATGCGTTACTACTTCCGCAATTACTGGCATTTCGTGTTTGCTGAAAGTTATGAGCTTTACTTTGCCTGTAGACGGAGTTGTTTTTAATTTTGCCTCTTGAACCAAGCGCTTTGGTAGGACGTTACATTGGGCACCAGAATCAAGCTTAAATTTTATCTTTTTTTTGTTTTATTTCCACAACTTCGTACCAATTTTTGTCATCATCTTTGTTGCTTTCCGATATTTCGTTCAGTTCGTAATTTTCGTCACTTTCTTCTTCTGTTTCTATTGCATCTGCGTGTACTTTGTTGTTGCTTTTGCACATTGATGGAAAGTGATTTCTATACCCACACTTTGTACATATGTTGCCAAATGCGGGGCATGATTTTTTGCCATGATGAGTTCCACATCTCTTGCAATAAAATGTGTTTTCAGAGGCTGATTTTTTTTGGTACTTGTGATATGACTTTCTATTAGTTTTAACTTTTGATTTGTATACTGCGTCTATGTTTTCTTCCTTATGAATTTCTTTTAGTTGCTTCGATGTGATCTCGCTTGCCCTGCATATGTTGATTGTTTTCTCGAGGTCGATGCCATCTTCTGAGAGCAGTCTTTCTCTGAGGAATTCATTGCAGATTCCTATTATTATTTTGTCTTTGAGCAAACTATCTTGTAGATTTTCAAATGCACACTTTTTTATTTGCGATTTTATTTTGGTAAGAAACTCGTCGAAAGGTTCGCCTTCACTTTGATACATCTTATTAAAAACGTATCTTTCGTACGTGACGTTGGCTTTTGGTGTAAAATAGTTATTAAATTTGTTTTTTATTGATTTTACCTGTATTTTTTCGTCTTCCGTGAGTTGAAATGTGTTGTATATCGCTATAGCCTCTGACCAGATTGTTGACATTAATGTGGCTATCTGTACTTGCTGCGGCTTGGTCTGTAGTTGCGTTGCTATTTCGAACCACTCGTATTGTTGAACCCAATTCTTCCAGTTCGTTGCTGCGTCGCCAGTGGTGATTAATTCCTTGGGTGGTCGGATGTAACTCGCTCCAGGATTTCCAAAGATGTTAATATTTGCCGTTTCTGCTGGACCAGGGTTTCGAGATGCGCTGCTGGTCTCTGCGTTTTCATTATTTGCCATTTTTATTATTATTTTTTTTTTTTTTTTTTTTTTGATTTTCAAGATTTCAATAAATTTTCAGTTTTGTATGCCGCCTTTTTTTTTTTTTTTTTTTTTCGCGCCACTTCTGACACCATGTAATGTCTTTATTGAAGTAAGTAAAAGTATTACAAACGTGACAGCTGTGTGCCTGTGGCAGTTATGCCAAATATACAATTATAAGGCACCTCATTACACTGAGAGCACTTTTTTTGCTCTCAGAGCACTTTTCTATTCGTTTTGGTAAAAAAAAAAACAATCTTTTTCAGATTTCGGAGCACTTTTGCGGATCTGGATTAAGATTTACGAATATAAGCTTGAATTTGACAACTGGTGGAGTTTGTTTTCGTTTTCGTCAATTTGTTCTAAAGCAAAGAAAGGCCGCATTGCATCGGGCGAATATATAAATATTCAGAGATCAATTGGGACGCAAATTTCGAATGTTTTAATATTTAGCCAGTAAATGGAAAACGCGTAGAAAAGTATCGAAGGCTACACATATTTGATTCGCATCAATAATAACGCGAAAAAGAGCAAGTTCCGTTCTTATGTTTGATTAGACACACGAAATCTGAAATCTGAGAGCGAATCTGAAGAAGCCCAATCGAATACTACATTCGACTTCAAATGAAGTGAGAGTCTCTGATTGTGTAAGCTGTAAGGCTTTCGTGGTTGGAATCATTTTAAGGTGCAAATATTCAATATGGATAAAACAAAAAGAAAAAGAAGTGGGTAAAATTTGCTATGGGCCTTGAGATTATTCCAAAAATACCGTCGATATGTGAAAATAGATCGGGAAATATAAATAACTTAAAAAAGCTGATTTATTCGGATTTTTTGAGAAAAACTAAGCACGCGAACTTATTTAGAATACGGGTATTATCTTTAATATGTATTTTGATCAAAGTAGTTAGAGCGGTTTTTGTAAAATTTGCAGGGCCGGCCCAACCATATGTGCAAATGCACAGGGCGCCAAGTTCTGGGGGCGCATTGCTAAGAAAGAAAAATTAATTTTATCTTGTGCGAACAAATACCACCATTTGCATTTTAAACAAAAAGCTTGTTCCAATAAGACCAATATAACAACATCTATCACACTTGTGCTGAATTATTTCTTGCACATTAACTCACATCACTTGCAAATTGCAATGCTGCAATTTCAAGAAGAATCTAACTCAAAATATCGCAAAATAAAAAATCCCACAGACCTATGCAAGTTAATTTCTTACCTACCAAATCTGAAAATATTCTACCCTGTTCGTGTACGTAAATTTCTTGCACATCCACTTACATTTTCAAAGAGAATCTGGTTCAAAAATGGAGAATCTGGATGGAGTAAATGTAAGTAATATAAGTTGATGAGATACAGGTAGAAAACACATCGGAGTCTGGAGAAGAGGTATCTTTAGTTTTCTTCTAACGGATGATTATTTTAATGATCCCAACAATTGGGAAAATTCATCTGATGAATTTTATAGAGAATAGTTTTGAAGGGTCCAATGCAAATTTAGGATCAAAATTTTCAAAAAACAAATAGAAAATTTTCAATTACAAGTTATAAACGAGCATGATCCAACGGTAGGTATATGTGGAAAAGATCTATAAATGTGTGCAAATGTGGAAAAAGGGCGCTTTCTGTAAATCTTGCATAAGGCGCTAGTTTGGCTGGAGGCGGCACTGAAAATTTGGCAGTCAAAAGAGTAAAAAATATTGCAATGTTTAGTTTGAAAAATACTATTGCTTAACTAATTACCTGAAAACTGAGTATGTATTAGATAGTGTTTGAGATGGAAGCATTACTTGCTTTTAAAGTTTTATCCAAATCGAAAAAGGGGTTTTCCACATATTGACCATTTTCTAAAATTAGAATTTTCGATGATTCGAGTTTAAAATTAAGGACGCAATAATTTTGAAAACATCAATTTTGCTGTTAGTATGCATTTTGGTCAAAATAGTTATTGCCGTTTTCCGGTAAATTAAAGAAAACCAAATTTAAAAAAAAAGGGTTTTTTTTTTCCACAAATTCATTGTACAATAATTTGGAGAAGAACTGTTTGCAAAAAGTCGCTTTTAATATTGGCAAAGAAATATTTTATAAAGGCGATACAGAAACAAATTAATTAAATTTTATTTAGATATATTCGCTTTAATTTTGTAGAAAGGCAAACACATAAATTACATCACAAACAATGAAGTCTATAGTCGGACCTGGGTCTTATCCATTATCGGGGTTTTTCATTAATTATGTTTAACACCAGTGAATTAATTTACACTGACTTAAAGAAATAAGTAATTTACACAACATTCCTCTTAAAGTTGCCTAAATGTTTAAATTTCACTTAAAAAAGCAACATCGTTTTCTCGTCTTAAATACCGACCAACCCGCAGCAGGATAATCGTCCTTTTTAATCACATCCTTAGTCTTCACCCACACCCCTTCCTCGTTGGCCCTTATTGTCTCATTTACCCAGCTTTTAAGAAAGAACAAGAAACGGAATGGGAATGGGGCACTCGCAGGAGTGGCTCTGGTTATAGCGCACGAAATACATATTCCACGACATCTACACTTCGGTCTTTCGCGTGTAGTATAAGAACGTATTTTTATACACAGCATACATCTTGCACTTTACTTACGTTAGAATGCGTTCACAACTTCGGTGCATTGTTGATTAAATTACAAAATACCTACCCAGCCCTCCTGGCGCTTTCTAGACTGCACACATTTCGGAGAAAGGGCCACCAACAACTGAAAAAATCCCAAAAGAAATATTACAGTTCAGTTTGCTTTGGTTCTTTTTTCTTTTCTTTTTTTTTTCTTTTTTTAATGAAATTGCAGCAACACAAGGATGCCCCTGAAACTGAATACAGACTGTATACAGCTCCAGGGCTTAGATTGTTAATAACAAGATTGCACGCCTCGAGCTGTGTACTAAATGTTCCTTTTATTGCAGATGAAATATATTGTTGTGTTCTTTGTGCTAGCCGAATTTAATTAGAAAAGATTTTCGCTGGAAACAAAGTTTTATTTTGTTGCTTCACTGTCTCTCTCTCCTTCTCTCTAATGAAGGGTGATGTATACGTTTCCTTTCTAAGAGCTATAACTGAATCCACTGTATTTATTCACAGAATAAAATAAACAATTCAATTAGCGTCCATGATTCATGATGCCACAGCCTGTCATAAATTAACTTCATTTCGAAACGGCTTATCCCAAATTCGTGGATGCAAATCCATTTAAATCCTTTTCAATAGCAGGATGCTTTTTTATTTATGTAATTAACTTATTTGTCTGCATATTTCTCTTTGAAAGCTCAATGGCCCAGTGAGCAAAAACAATCAATTTCAGTCTGACATTTGAAGTAATGTGTGTCGAGCACATGGAAGTTGGTCAAGCGGAACAAAATAGATCCAAATAAACATTGCATCTCTTTGTGGCAGTAAATGTACTTATTCCATGTTTTTGTTCGCAGAACTAGCAGCGCGTGCAATTAATTTATTAATTTTTTCAATTGAAATGCTGTTCCGGAGAAGTCAAGGCCATTGGGGAGGAGTTCTGCATGCACCTCGAAATTTTGAAATTCTGTTTTAGCATTTTAACTCCGAATATTTGGAATTTCAACCATCTTGATCTCTAACAACACCAATCATTGCACATAAAAAAATTGGAAAGTCTTTCTATTTCCAGCTATTAACATTTTGGAAGGCATTACGTTAAAACTACTCACTTAATCCTTTTTCTTAATCACAATAAGGGAATAAATGGAGCAACTTTCAGTTCTTCTTTCATCGCAATCGACCAACTTATTCAGAAGATATGCGAATTGCGAGGTTTCGGAAACTTTTTTATCCCACTGTACAGACTACAGACATCGTATACATCTCATTTTATCAACGCCAACAGTTTTTCATCAAGCAAGTGGCTGCCATAAGGCTTCATATTTTGGCTTATTGAGCATATTCTAACAATAAATTCATATTTTTTGTGCATAGCTATTTCAAAAAAAAATAAATAAACTTTAACGCTTCAAAAATTGATTTCACTGCAATGCAAAAGAACTTTAAAAATACTTTCAGCTGAAAATTTCAGCTGTTATTTATTAAATTGGCTTACTCTTAGTGCCAGAACAACAAGGTTATTCCGCCATTTCAACCTTTGTACTGTTTTCTTTTTTCCGTCAAATGTGACTGAGTGCATGGGTGTAATCAGCTTTTTACTCAGCCTGCTCAGTGAATTTATTCCGAGCCAGGGCCGAATTTAGAGGTCTGGAGGCCCTAGGGCCCTAGGGCCACAAAGGAGGGGAAGTCCCCTGGCAACATTTTTTCAATAAATAATTTATTTTAAAACCAAGTAAACTCTTTTAACAAACATTTATATAAATATAGTCAAAAACAAAAAACTACCTATGCGAAATTTAAGCGTTAACGAACAGAAACTTCCGAACTTTTTTAGACGAAACATGGTTGATGATTTCCATTTCGTTGAAATCAAGTATTCGGAGTAAATATTAAGAGTAACGTTGCTTTTCTTTTCTTTTTTTTGAAGTCCCTATTGTGAGGGAACCTCATTTGTGGAGGCCCCGGGCCCTAGCCACGGATGCCCTCCCCTTAATCGGGCCTTGTCCTGAGCTTATAGAGCGCGCTCTGATCATGCTGTGAACGAGAAAGAATCACAAAGTCTCGTAGAGACCCTAGGCCTAGCTTCTCACAA
Source organism: Cheilosia urbana (assembly GCA_946477585.1). Lineage (NCBI taxonomy): Eukaryota > Metazoa > Arthropoda > Insecta > Diptera > Syrphidae > Cheilosia > Cheilosia urbana. The sequence continues at coordinate 5,581,094 of OX297854.1, read as the reverse complement.
CCATTCGTTTTGTGTGAGTTTTTTATTTTTGGTACGAATGGAAGGTATGGAAGTATGGAACAGCTAATTGAGAATCTCTTTCATGACAGTTTTACCCTCGAATGTTTGCAAAACGTTCAGACGAGAGGTGGCGCAGTGGAAAAAAACCCTAAGTTCGAAATTGCGTTTTTTTGTGGGATTGGAACCTGGGACCCCTCGCTAAGTAGTCCAACACACTAACCACTAACCCACAGTGTCTAATCTGAAATAAACACGAATTTTTTGTATCACTGTTCAGTTTCTGATCTGAACTAAAAAGGAACAACACCCATAGTGCGGCAAATAAATGTCAACTTACAACCTTGATCATCAGAGAGCCATGAAGTGGTCCTTGTCCATACCTCGGTCAGTAGTGGCACCTCTTAAACTCTTCAATCAAAAGGTGAATTCATTTCCAAATAATTATCCACTGCCCTACCTGCAACACTTTTTCGTAAGTTTCAAGTTCCAACCCACCCCTTTAGCTAAGGCCGAGCGATAAAATTGATTTAATGTAGTTTATAATGGCATTAAAAGTTCACACATTTTGCAATTTACGACCGGAATTTCTTTGTGTTTGCTCGTACTGATTTGCCACATAGTTTATTCGATCCGTAAAATGTTTAACTCGTCGAGCTTTAACACACAGAACGGGGTTTCATACGCTTTCGCCTCATTCCTAAACCTATCACTCAAGTGCTATTCTAACATAAAATTAAAGTGTCCCCATAAAGCAGTGATAAACTCGTGGATAAGGATGACAACAGAGCTGGGAATAAATCGATTTGAGTTGGCTAGCACACACCCATGGAATATCGAAACTGCACGTTTTCGACTTAAAAACGCTGATATAGATGACAGCGACTCTTGGCCAATAAATTTGCTAACGATGCGACTACCATTTTAGGGTCACGTAATCTATTAGTTTTGATGGAAACGTCTGGCAGGTGGAACTTTTCTCACGCACAAGTTTACGATATCTATGCGACAAAGATGTGACAAACGGCGCTGAACTATCGGGAGGAATGAATCACATACAGAAACTCTTGTAGCTCTCGGTGAGAAACTCATCCAAATGCGGAATTGTGTAATTGAAATTAATGCTCGCTCCCCTGTGGCGTTAGTTTGCGTATGTGGTATACCCATACACCATTCGTGCGTGTCCTCGGGCTACAAGTTAATCTATCTCATTTCCTGATCCACTGCCTCTCTAATTGTACATGCTCAAGTGCCGACCTAACCGCACGACTGGATGTTAAACCAACACCACCGCCACCACCAGCAGGAACTTGTTGTTGGTCTCTATAGCGCGATGTTGATCCGAGCGCCAAAAAGCCATCACGATTAGAATTAATTCGGTCTCATACAAGCCATTTGTGGCACCAGTCAATATTGTGTTGCATGATGCCAACATAAATATTAATCGGCGATGTATTTCAATATGGCCACGCATGGATGCGTGACTGCGAAGAATCGAATGTTAGCTACGGGGGGTTTAGTTGGAATGGAACGACAGAAGGGAACAAATTTCCATCGGTCGGTCTATTTTTCTTTTCTTCCTTAAGTGCCATGCACGAGGGATGGTAGTACAGGGGGTGGGAGAGCCAATTAAATCGCAAATCAACTTCATTTGCATTTCCTTTGGTACTTTAGTACTGGCAGTCGATCTCAAAGGCACCAGGGGAAAGCACTTTGAATTTCGAACTTCGATTAAAAAACTCGGGGTAGATTTATTGGCAGAAGATTTAAATTCAGATGGGGAAATGAAGAGAATTTCAAATGCCTTTTATGGAAATGATTTACGCGAGATGAAAATAAAATCGAACGCACGGGGTGTCCGTGTATAGAGGAAATTGCAAATTAGAATCGATTCTTCGAATTTTTGATAGCAGGTGGATCGAGGAAATGAATGACTTTACGTGCAATTTGATAGCTCTTCGAAGATTATTTATACACGTGTAGATTGTGTGAGCGAACTTTAAAGGAGCGAACTTTAAAGGAGCACCCTTGCTGATTGGAAATTAAATTGAGGAAGATTAGCCAAGGCGCACACTTTCGGTATCGGTTCATTTTGCAGCTGTAATTGGGACCAACTTCACATCAGTGAATGGTTTGTGGAGGTCTGACCGGTTTCGATATGGCACTTCTCTCTGGTCGAGTTGTATTCGATTGGGTTTCTCAGCTTCTGCTCCCAGATTTCGTGTGTCTACTTGAGATGAGGGATATACACTTTAACGTTAAACAAATGATGATGCAGAAATCATATTAAATTGAGTAACCAAACCAATTAAACATAAAAACGTGTCACTTGCTCTTTTTTGGTTGGTATTCGTGCGATTGGAATGTCTACTCGTACAGCCCTCGACATTTTTCTTATCACTTGTTAAAGTTTATACTCAGGGCTATCGTGAACAAAATTCCCCCCGAAATATTTACCAGTTTTCAAAAATAGGTATCGACAATGAATTTCGAGAAAGGGAATAAATTCCCCGTGGAAATTCAAAACCTAAGCAGTTTCTATCGGAGTTTGAAGTTTGCGTTTTGTTTTTTTTTTTTTTTTTTTTTTTTCTTTTTTTTAATTTGGTTGAGGTGAACCGTGAAAATAGAAGTGGCATAGAATTGGTATCCTTCAAACAACATCTAGATATCGAAAATATTATGCTCCTTTGACATACAGGTTACTACCCCTGAATTACAATTAGGTGTACAGTTGCTTACTTTTAGGGTTAGGTAAATTGCATTCCTTCGAAATAGGTTCCAATCTAAGATGATATATTGTACGTTCCTATGGTATTATGGCGGCGACAAATTGAATGTCACCAAAGTTTTTTTTTTCTCCGAGGTAGGTGGAAGTCTTCTAGTAGACACTATGAGGGCAGTCGTAGCGTGCTCATAGTAGTGTGAGATTTTTACTCACCTCCAACAAATTTCTTTTGTACTGCAACTAAGTTTGCAAGACTTATCAAGCAATTTTTTTTATCACGAAGTTATACACGTTTGGCAGGCAACATTCCGGCGAAAGTTCCTGCTCGTTCCACAATTTTAACGCGGTGAATAATTTTCGGACTAAGTCCGAATGTTTAATTCGGTGTAGACACCGCAATAAATTTGTTTCTTCGAGAATTTCACGGAGCGAGTTATTAATGTTGTGTCCTAATAGTCGATTTCCATGCTTTAGAGCGCACATTTTCGTTTCATCCTTAACTGTGGGAATTCCGAGGTCTTCATGGAGATCTTCCTTTCTAATGTACCACGGTGCACTGACGAATGATCTTAGCACTTTATTTTGAAAAGTTTGTAAAATGTTTAGATTTTTTTCGCTGGTACAACCCCATAACTGTATACCATATGTACATACAGGCTTCATCACTTGCTTATGTATAATAAAAGCTTGTTCGCGAGGGTAAGCTTGGAATATTTCCCGAGTAACCAATAAAGTTCTCTATTGTATTTGATTTTAAGTTCTTCGCATTTTTTCTTTACATGCGGTTTCCATTTGAATTTTGTGTCAAGAGTCATTCCGAGATATTTGGCCTCATTTGCAAATGGAACCTATACCTTATTTATAAATACTGGCAAGATATTTATTTTTTTATATGTAAAATCCATGTGGACCGATTTCGTTTTGTTAAGAGTGATCCTCCATGATTTTGTCCATTCATAGACCCGGTTAAGCGCGCCTTTTCCATAACCATTCGAGTAGAACTTGTCTTAATTTGTACTTGAGGCCTTCATGCCACACCTAATCAAATGCTTGTGAAACGTCTAAGAATACGGCAGAGAACGTTTTATTTTCTTCTAGAGCTTTCTCCATTGTTATCCGATGCACTTGATTGTTGAATGTTTGCTTCTTAACCCGAACTGGTGGTCGGGTATAAGACGTTTTTCACAACACATCACATCACATCACATCACACTTCACACTTATTATATAAAGAGGTAATGTTTGTTTGTGGGAGGTAATCTCCGGAACTACCGAACCGATTTCAAAAATTCTTTTACTAATAGAAAGCTACGGGATAGAGTATTGCGATAAGCTTTTTTTCTTTAAATTTTAATTTTTGCATTTAAGATTTTTTTGATTTTCTGCACTATTTATTTTGACTTTTCTATATCAAAAATTAATTAGAAAACTACGTACCTACGTGCGGATTTTTTTTTTGTTTTGACTGATAAAATCGAGATAAATTTAATTTATTATACGTTGGTCAACAATGATGGTTTGTTTTTGATTTTCTGCATCGCTACAACAGTTTCATTTCCTTTATACAGTTGATAGGGTAAAAATTAAATGTAAAAAGTTAATAATGCGCACAAATATTGGCCAACGAACAAGGCAAGCAAGTCAACAACACATATCAACAAAGCCAAACTACAGAAGAAAGCGAATAGTGGGACATCGCATGGCATAAGCCCAGATCAACAGCCAAGAAAATTGAGAGTGCAAGTAATGAGAACTGTGTCAAATCCTACTGCTGCTGGGATGGGAACAAGTTCAAAACGGAGTGGCAAGATGCGCGTCGTTGCTGACATTTGAACGACTGGCATTTCAGCAGAACGAACAGAAAACTACACTGCCGATCAACCAAATAGACTCGACATATTTTTTCTTTTCCTTTTTGATTTTCTTCTTTATACTGTTAGCTATGGCCACAGTTGTTGTTGTTTTTTTAGAGCAAAGCAATACACAAATTTTAGCGATAAGAGTTGAATGCAAAAAATGTACAGTTATTACATATTTCTATTTTGCTTTACCTATGCCGAAAGAATGTGCATTCTAGCCGATCATCAGAATAGACTCAGGAGCTGTAATTTTAGTTTTTCATAAGCTGTGCAAGTGAAAAGTGTCAAATTGTCTTGTTAATCAAATTTTGAATAATTTAACACAAAATGGGGCGTGGAGCAGCACTAACTTCGGAAGAAAGAGGCAAAATATTGGCGTATCGAGACAGCAATCTTTCAACCAGACAAATCGCTGAAAAAATTTCTAGAAGTCAGTCTGTTGTTTGCCATTTTTTAAGAAACCCATCGGCTTACGGAAAAAATATGAAAAAACCCTCCTGGAAAGCACTTACGCCTTGCGAGGAACGAAGCATCCTTCGAGAAGCTTCAAACTCAAAGTGTTCTGCAGCCAAAATTCGACAGAATTTGGGTGTAAATGCAAGTGTAGCTACCGTACGACGAGTAATCCGCAAGGCAAAACATCTTAAGAGATTAAAACTAAAAAAAAAACCACCGCTTACCGACATTCGTAAGCAAACTCGCTGTCTCTTTGCTCGGAGTCACATGGCATGGAATAGAGAGTGGCATCAAATCGTTTTTTCCGATGAAAAACGCTTTAATTTGGATGGACCGGATGGATTCAATTACTACTTCCATGATATGAGAAAGGAAGAACACTATTTGACCCGTCACCATAGTCGTGAGGGGGGTATAATGGTGTGGGGTGCCATATCCTATTATGGAACATTTGATATTCAATTCGTTTCATCTAAGATGAACGCAATAAGATACAAAGCGCTGCTCCAAAATGCATTCCCCCATTTTTCCAACCTTTTTGAGCCATTGTCTTGGACGTTTCAACAGGATAATGCCCCAATCCACACTGCTCGAGTCGTAAAGAAGTGGATAAATGACCAAAATGTGAACTTAATGGAGTGGCCTCCATACTCTCCTGACCTCAACATTATAGAGAATTTGTGGGGATGGCTTTCGCGTAAAGTCTATCAAGCCGGTAGACAATTTGAGGATATAGAATTATTAAAATCTGCCATTAAGAACGCCTGGAGCGAAGTGTCCTTGGACTATCTGAAGGCTCTCTACGATTCAATCCCTGACCGAGTTTATGAAGTGATTTTAAATAAAGGTGGTTATACACACTATTAATTAACATTTAAGCATTATAATAACTTATTTGATACATACTAATTTTTTTCAATAAATCTGTGATTTATATTAAGTTTTTAACCTTGAGTCTATTTGGTTGAGCGATAAAAAGTGATAACTTTTGATGTTCACTCACAAAAAGTTTTTTTTTTTAATTAACCATTCAACTTAGAACGCTCATTTTTGTTTTGTTTAATTAAGAATTAAATAGTGCGTAATAAAAAATAAGTTTTCTAAATTATATTCTTAAAATTAAATAATAAACTCCATTTTCTTAAAAATTAAGTCTGAGTCTATTTGGTTGATCGGCAGTGTATGTCGGTGATGCGATTTTCGATATTGGAGCGATGACTATAATTGTGTTCCACCATTTAAACGCGCTAAAAAACTGTTGTGCGAGTGGCAAAGTGAAACTAGCTCTTGCGGAGCCATTTGAATCGGGGGATTTTCTAAAGAATATTTGCAGGGCAATATTTTCTCGTATACATCATGGAAACACGAATTTTCTAACAATGGCACGGGATTCTACGCCACAAAATTCAGATTAACAGATTCAAGACCAAATTAACCATCGGATGGGTGCTTTCTTGCCAGTAAATGAGGACGTAAAGCAATATTCGCGCAGGTGTACTTCATTTTGTCGGGGGATGATCAAGTCGATAGCCTGTACAGAGGGCAAACAGGAGTCATTCGACGATTGCAACCATTATAAATGCAATCAACGCTTTCATTACAATGTTTAAAACGGCGATACAGAAAATGATCTTAGAAGATTTAGCAGATTTGTTTTCAAACCTGATAATAGAACCGCACTTTGGAAAAAAAGGAAGGGTAGAAAACGGGTAGTGTCACTTCCAATACAAGAAAAATTATTTAAAATTTTTAATTTTTTAATTCGGATGTTCCGGATCTACCGCTTCACAATTTGAAATTAAAAGTCGGCTCATTATCATTTTGTTGAGCAACCTTAATGCATCGAAACTTTTTATCGGATCGCGTTTGATATGATTGTGAAGAATCTCAAATCAAATGTCATGCAAGGACGACTTTGAGTTTAAAAGGCAAACATTGGTATATCGCGGACTCCGCTTACTCAGAACGATTTGGCATTTAAGCGCCTATGACAAATAATAAGTCGCAAGGATAATCGCTGGATATTTGTATCATCAATCTTAAATTCCCATGTTGTCACATGGTCCAATTGTATGTGGCGTGCTCACCTGTGGGCAAACCACTTTAGTACAAAAGCGGAAGGTTGGCCGTCACGTCAATCATTGCGGTTTTATTGAAATACATACATCGATATTGCTATACTTCAGTTATTTCTATTTTATTTTATATAACGTTTGAATAAAGAAATTGAATTGACGGAATTACATGCTGTGCATACTTGGAAATATTATTTTCATTACATTTATGAATTTGGGCGGAACGGAGTTCGCCGAGTCAGCTAGTCTTCTATAATTGGTTGTAAGCGTCTGAGTAATATCCTCTCACAAACTTTGGAAATAATTGGAAGAGAGGAGATAGGTCTATAAGACTTTTTTCTTCATTCGGTGGTTTGCAAGGTGGGGACAATTTTTCCATTGGTAGACCTGACCATATTGTCAGATCTGACAATCGTCTGAAGATAGCTTGGAATTTTGACCACTAAAAGATCGCCCATTCACGCGTCGCTCACTGCGTGGCCTAATTCCATGTTTATTGTTATCTGCCAAAAAAAAAACATAGTTTGGGTGAAAGAAGTGATTTTTTGAAGTATTTTTGAAGCCTGGAAAAAGATGCAAATAATTTTTAATTTATTTTAAATGGTATCTATTATTATCTGAAAGGGGTAGTTATATTATACCCCCTGCTTACGCCGCGGGGAGTTATATTCCCTACTAAAAGTTCCCCTCACATCATAATTCCTTTCGTAATCATTTGGTGGTTCTCGTACTCTTTTTTGTCCTTGGCGGAAGAAGGTGTATCTGAGAAATAAGATGGTTTCGAACGTTTATTTTTGTTTTACCTTTTGTATCAAAGTTTCCGCTACATGCTGACATTTCCAGCGGTTTCTCCTTCACATGTATCCTCTCTTTTTAGATGAAAAATATGTACTACCCAACATATCATTACAAACAACATTTTCCAAGTTAAACACACACAAATAAAGACAATTTGTGAGCTCTGAATGTTATTTAACTTCAATCCGATCCACTTAAGATTTTGCGAAAGCATTTACAGACGGGATAAATATTTGGTTAATGCAAAAGGATATGTTGAACAATTTTAATAAGATACATATCTTGAGAACAAAGGCCAAAATCGCAATTGCTTGAGAGAAAAACAGTTCAATGGTCATAGCAACACTACACTTGGCAAAGGGATATTCCGTACAAAAGCGATTTAAAAAATGAGAGGAAGTATCATTGGTCGGTGAAAAAAAAGCACTCCATCTTCAAAACTAAAGAGCACGAGCTTCAAAGTCCTAGGAGCAGTTCAATAATCGTTGATGAATACCATCCATGTTGTATGAAGTTAAATCAACTTGCCGATGTGATTTTTTTTCTTCGTTCCCTTTTTATCGATTTATTTATTTATTTATTTTTTCAATGTGACCCAATTCTATTTGCAATTTCCTAGTAGTACACTTCAGCTACATTTTCCAATTACCCAGTGCCATCATTTCCCATCGACAAATCCTATTAGCAGTAATGTAATATTGCTGCTAGTTACAGGTTACACTGGTCATCAACAGGCTTTCAATTGTCATTTCAAATAATACCTGTTTCTGATGTTCCGCCCACTTTATCATTATTATTAAAGGAGAACCTCTGTTTAACAACGCACAATACTCGTCCTTCAATTAATTAGAATTCCCTTTCTCGTCGACATTCTTGATAAAATTATGCAAAATCAATTGGAATTACACATTTAAGCGCCCACGTAATTCCCATGGTCAGTTACAAGACGATATAAAAAATACTGCCAAGCAAAGCAAATTTAATTCCACAAGTTCCATCAGTAGCATTAATTTTGCGCCTTTTTTTCTCTCTCAGAATAGCACTTGCCTAATCGCAATGTCCTTAATGAAGTCGAGCATTCCGAATAAGCGGGTATACAAAAACAAAGCTCTTTCTGTCTCTCTATGGATGGCAGAGGCTAACGCAAATGTATGCGAAATTAGAGAGACAACCCTATCAGCATAATTAGTCAATTATTATTCAATCAACGAATGCTGGGCTGTTAACCGAACATCAACACGTTGGTGATGGTTCTTCTGTTTATTTTGGGAAACTCAGCTAAACCTGCTGAGTGCGTAGGCCTAGCCACAAGACAATTAGCTATGTTTAACACACGTAACATTTCTCAATAAATTGGTAATATGGGTATGGCAACTGGAGGAAATATGAAATCGGTAAGCAAATAACAGTAGGCGGTAGTCAAAGAAGTTTTGTATCTATATGCATATATAAAAGAAAATTGACGGCCGAAGAGAGTTACAGTCATTGGGTGGTATTAATAAATCGTAGCAATTGCTTGTACTCAAACGAAATGTCAAAATCCAAGCATTTGCTACGTTTCGTATGAATAAAAACTGATTTGAGCTAACACATGACATGTTCGAAAAGCGGCGCCACTTACATTTTATACTCAGATCTGTATGAATAAAACGTAGCAATTGCTACGAAATTCCAAGTCTGTTATTTACCGGACTCAGGCCTTATGCTAAATATTTTGTTTGCACATTTTTACCATAACACAATGTAAGCATTGTGAATTTTCGAGGCATCAGTCTCCTGAACACTGCGTATAAGATCATGTCTGCTGTACTATGTGAACGCTTGAAACCATTCGTCAACGATCTGATAGGTCCCTATCTGTGCGGTTTAAGGCCCGGCAAGTCCACGACCGATCACTACGGCAGATCCTGGAAAAAACCCAAGAAGTCCAGATCGATACTCACCATCTTTTTATCGATTTTAAGGCCGCATATGACAGCATTTATATAGACGAGCTATACAGAGCCATGTCTAGTTTTGCCATCCCTGCCAAACTTGTCAGATTGTGCAGAATGACGATGGAGAACGCTCGCTGCTCCGTAAAGGTCGGAAACAATCTCACCGAGACATTTCATGTCAAAAAGGGCTTAGACAAGGTGAGGCGCTGTCATAAGACTTCTTCAACATCATTCTTGAGAAAATTGTGCGAAACTCGCAAGCCAACACCAGAGGCACAATTTTCCAAAAGTCTGTGCAACTGCTTGCATACGCTGACGACATTGACATTGTTGGCAGAACACAGCGAGCTGTTACTGAAGCGTTTGCTAGTATTAGTACAGAAGCGGCAAAAATGGGTTTAGTGGTGAATGAGGGTAAAACAAAATATATGCTGTCAACAAGAAGGGACACACAACATCGACGAACCGGACAGAACGTCACGATAGACAGCTATAACTTTGAGGTAGGTAGGGACTTTGTCTACCTCGGCTCCGCTATAAACTCTGACAATGACATCACATCAGAAATCAAGCGAAGAATCACACTTGCCAACCGCTGTTTCTTTGGCCTAAGACGGCAATTGACTAGTAAGGTCTTGTTAAGAAGCATACTAAGGAGATTCCATATAAGACTCTCATCATCCCTGTCCTGCTCTATGCAGAAGCATGGACCCTAGCAAAAACGGATGAGGATCTTCTTGGTCGCTTCGAACGCAAAATTCTTCGAGTGATTTTTGGTCCCGTTTGCGTTGACGGGCTTTGGAGGAGAAGATTTAACAGCGAACTCTACGAGCCGTACAGGGACATCAACCTAGTCAGAAAAGTACCCATTAGTCGTCTAAGATGGTTAGGACATTTAGAGCGAATGGACACCAACCCGGAGGGACAATGCATGTGGCGTTGTCCGCTTTATGCGTCGTATACCGTAAAGCACTTTAGTGGAAAAGCGGACAGTTGGCCGACACGTCAATCATTGCGGTTTGATTGAAACACATCGACATTTTTTTTTTTTTTTTATATAATTTTTCTCGCGCTTAAGGGGTTATGAATACCCTTATAATGCGGGGCACAGCGCGGCATTCAAGTTTTTTAGGAAGAGAAAGAGGGATAGGAAAGAGTTTGTGACGCAGTGGATATTCTCCACGAGTGGCGTCCTAATAGCTAGGGGAGAATTGTTAATATTTGTGTTCGCTTATAATTCACTTAAACTTAATCGCAGTTTTTATTTGTGAAAAATGTTTCGTGGTACTGGCTCGGATTTGAACACGTAACTTCCCACTCAACAAGCGAACACTCTATCACTGCGCCACGGCCACCCACATTGCTATACTTCAGTTATTTCTATTGTATTTAATATAACTTTCGAATAAAGATTTTGAGTATGCATTGTGCGTGCTCGGAATTTTTATTTGCATTAGGTACATTAACGAATTTGGACGGTTCAACTAGCTTATGATGAAGCTTACATTTTCGAGTAGACTGCAGCTTTACAAATGCCATTCAGTACTCAGTTCCTCTTTGGCGCTTGTCACCTATAAGGTGGTGTCTTTCTCTGCTATATTTTAAGAAAAAGTACGTTTTTTACTTTCGTAGGACTGGTTGTATAAAGTGGAACTGTCTTTTTGATACCTCGACCATTGGCAGTAGCCTATACTTTACAAATATTGTGATTAAATGAATCAAATTGATACTCAGGAACAAATATTGTTCTTGTGCTTAAAAGATCGCAAAGTCAATAATCCTTATAACAAAGTAAATATGGGAAATCACTAGCAACTTGCCCCAGTTGATTGATTGATGTGTGTCCATTATAGCTGTCTGCCATTTGGACAGGAAACTGATTAAAGCAAACATTTTGCCACTTAAACCACTCATACCGTCCTGCTACACCATAACAGTCTACCAATGTTGATGTCGGAACGCATTCCAAACCAAACTCAGTTCAGTCAATTCCACCAGAAGCACCATCGTCAAATTTAAAATCAGTGCTCGAAAAATAAAAATAAATAAACAGAGTCATCCCCTTTTAAGTGAATTTATGTGTTGTGCTAGTAAACGGAAAATTTAATTAATTAAAATACCCAGCGTTGGATCATTCATTCGCCTGCCGCCATTTCTAGGGCGACACACGCTCTACAGAAAAAAAAGAAAGAAACCTCCTGGTGTTGCTCAATGATGAGAGCGACTCCCTATTCACTGATGCGACTAAGCACTTGAATCCTTTCTTTGGGAAAATATGTTGTTGTTTTTTTAATCCATTATGATTCCTGCTGCCATGGTACGAACGAGAATTTCTATTAGCTAACTGAGGAGCACCAGAAATGTTGTTCCTTCGTTTTTGTTGTCATCGTTATTACAGTCAACGACGGAGTCCTTGGCGCACCAGATAATGTGTTTGTGCTGCATCCTAGAAGGTGAATTTCACATTCTGCGATGCGTATAATTAACCGATTATCATGGGATGGCTCATGGGAGGGTGTAATGTGATTGAGTGGGTAGTAAACCATGCCAGGCGATGGGGTATAAAAAAAAAGGAAATTTTTTTTAAACTCGCCTTGAAATGAATATAAATTGCAATGGCATGTATCTGCAAAAGACTTTAGTAATTGAGTTGGAAGTTGATTACAAAATGATGCAATGTGCACTGTACAGGGGCGAATAAGATCCTGCAGTGATAGGGATCCAAGTCCATGCGCGATAATCTTGGGAATAAATTCATCGTGAGGAGTCGCACGGGGGCTATTCAATGTTTTCGAATTTAAAATCTTAATCTCGCCCAGGTGCTAAATTGAGGACGTATCCTCTCCTCCTTGGAATTGAATCTCAAACGCTAACCTTAGAACCGGCTATGATTCGCTTGGACTACAAAAAAAACTCAGTGTGGGAATGTACTGATCCATTTTCAATAAATCCCTCCGCCACCCATTTTGTATGTACTTCGTCCTAATTAGTTCTTATTTTACTGCTTACTGCTTTTTTGCAAACTTTTTTGTGTTGTCATTTCCCTATATTCCTCTGTGTGTTACTGATGTTTCGAACTTCCATTCCAAGAGGCGTGTACCCTTTACTAATGTAAGATGGTAATAACATCCTCGTTTCCTCATGGCATTTCGTTCCAGCTGGAGTAATGGCTTCATTAACCGGTATACCTTCCACTTTATTACACACCGAAGTTCCACTGCGTGTCATCTGCACACATTCTGTGGGATTTTGTTTCCTTAAACTCCTTCATGTCTTTAAATGAAAATTAATTTCGGCAATTTGCGAAAGAAAAAGGAGACTCAATTCTTAAGTTACTTAATTACATGTCTAATCAAAAGTAAATGGAAATATTCTTTGAGATATTCAACGAATCTTGCGGAGACGGTAACCCAGCGTGATGCAGAGTTTTCATGATAAGATTTATTCCCGATAAAGAAACATAAACAAAAGCCAAATGCCTTAATTCTTGTGGAAAATGAGCATTGTAAACGATGTACACGCAGACAAAAGGACGAAAAACCAATTTTAGAAAGCAAATCTGTTTTTAATTAAATTTTCAAGATTTCTCAATTTTTTTTTTTTTTTTTTTTTCTTAATTGGCCCATAGACGATGAGTTTTGTTCGAGTTTGTGTTATTGCAATGTTTGATAAACGACACTAACTATTAGTGTCAACAATGAAGATGAATAAAGTGGCTCATACACAACAATTTTAATTGACCAAAGAAGGAGCATCATTTTTCGAAATTTTTGCAAATGTGAGACAAAGTTCAAAATGACAATACAAACTTCCAGCCTGATTTGTTGACGACTCTGATTTCTCACCGTTAATGGGCCGCGTAAGGCAAGCGGATGTTTCCCTGTGAAACGGCCAAAAAGGCGTTTTTTTTATGGTTGTCAAAAAAGTTGGCCCACTAGACTCAGTCAGTTCTTTGGAAAAATCGACTAAGCTTGCTAAGGGGGAATTATAATTTAAAATTTTGATTGCTTCGGAATCTAAAACAAGAACCTGTGAAAGTTGGCACAGAAAGTAATTAAAAAGCAGAAGGTGCATGGAAATTATTAATTACTTTCATGGTGGTCAGCCAACGCTTTAAATGGAGAAGATTAATTCAATCAAGGAAAGGTTGGGACTAATCTTTTGATGGATGGATGAAGTTCACTTTAATGAGGGGAAGGGGAATACAGGTATCTGTTTGCTGCATAAAATGTTTACGTATGATTCTTCAGATGGATAAGAGAAGGTATTTCTGAGAACAAAAGAAGGGCCACCTAAGCATTCGTCCATACCCACACGCGTTTTGAAAGTACGACTAATTTCTCGCAACCATTTTTGTGAATAAGTTATAATTTAAAATAATCGCCTTCAATATTGCACTTCGTTCGAGCTTTTAGACCTGTCTAGTGAGAGCTGTATTATTTTGAAAAATAGCGATTTTTTATTAAAAAAAAAATGTTACGTATACGCCCCAGTTGCCACGCACATATTGTCTATTTAATTTTAGAGCCATCGCTATGGTTATATTTTAATTTAAAATTGTACGGCTGCTCAGGACATATTCGTTTATTTCTTACAACTGATTTCGGAACAATTCATCCTTAACTGAGTAGATTCCTCGCATACGTCCTCTAAATGTCTAAATCAACAACAACATCACAACAATGCAAAAATGTGTCTTTCAATATTATAATGCATGTATTTTCCGTATCTGTGACTGGCAGATGAACGGCTTCGATGGCAAAAGGCATTTTTCGTTTTTCAAAGCAATTTGAAGTAGATACACTGCTAAGCGAGGCCATAAGAAAACAACTCCCAACAAAATCGGATTGGTAATCATACCGCACGAGTTTCATTTACATATGGATGTCAAACGAAAACAATTTCTCCCCCGCCGACTAGTTGCGCCACAGATGAAAGCCCAAAACATGAATAAATAAAATAAAATCATGTGTTCCTTTGCCCCATTACCATAGCGAATCCGCTTGTAAATCTGGAATTTCAATTTCCAATATATCTTTGAATGCGAAACGCTTTGCCGCAAATGCCAGACTATTTTCTTGTTTGTTCCCGACCTATTCAGCACATGGACTGTCAATCAAATTGTATCTTCAATACTTGAAAAAAAAAACCGAATAAATTATAATATTGCTTAAATATGCAAAAAAAAAAATATAAACACAAACAGTATGTCTTCCTTTCGTACTGTTTTGAAAATGAAAGAGATTGACTCATCAAAAAAAAAAAAAATATTCCATTAAGAGCGTTATAACAGCGAAACGATGTTGATGTAGCTGTTGAAGATTATTTGCCACTCGACCGGATAAAGATTATTTGTGATGGATGATCCTTTGGGAATTTGTTCCTAGGCGATTTAATTTAGGATCGAATTACTGTCAACTTTCATAGAGCTTATGCAAATCCGATTGTAGGTTAATGTTTTTTATCTCTTTTATTTTCAATTTTATTTGAAAATCAATTTATAGGCACATACTTTAGGGGAGTATCGGTTTAAGGAAATCGGTTTAAAGAAGTTGTTTGTATTTGGATTTTGATATATTTTGGCATTATCGAAAAACGGATGTGTGCATTGCTTTGGAATCGGTTTATGGTAGAAGAGTGTTGAGCAGAAGTGTTGTGACTCTTTTGCATTCATATTTAAATTTTTAATGCCTTGATGGTGAAGAATGCAATTTTGTGACGCTGAATTTTATATTTGGTATTAAGATTGGAGTACTTCAATTATAAAGTTTTAATTCCATGTGATACTTGCCCATAGATGTTTACAAAAAAATTCCGTATTCAAAAAGCATTTGACTGCGGTTTATTGACCAAACTATAACTCCAGCTCTCACTGCTAGGTGTTAGGAGTTACGTGTAAGTTACTAAAAACTAAATGCTCCTCAAGCCCTCTATTTTTAACTTTCTCGATTACGTAGTAACAGAAAGATAGGTATTGTTTTCGTACAAAATTTTGAACTCAAGATGGTAATCAAATCTGACATTACAATGATACATGAACTCTAAAAAGTAGCTCGCAAAGTTCTATCCGGTCTGTCTGTCTGTCTGTCTGTCCGTCCTTCCACAGACCTACAGCCTATACCGCTGCCCAGATTTCGTTCAAACTTTGGATTTGGAGCTCGTGGGCTCACAGTTCGGGGCCGTTTTTTATTTTGCAAGGTAACCTCAATACTAATGGTACTTCCCATACAAAATGTTCGTACCAGTTTGATTTGCTCAAAAGCGGCTTTAACGATTTCAACCAAAATTGATAGTTAAGCTTAATCGGGCGAGGTTACCATGACTGCATACCCAGTTTTTGGTTAAAAATTCGAATAATTGTACTTTTGAAATTTGGACATACATATCTCGAAAACGGCCCTTACGATTGTAACAGAAATTAATTTCTAAAGTAATATGATCATTTCCAACTCAATGGCAAACATAGTTTTTCCCTGTATTACCTTAAAATGGATTTTTGAAAAAAGTTGTTTTTAAAATTTAGATTTCTTTGTTCTACCTGAAAACTGCAATAACGATTTTGACCAAAATGCAAACTTAGAGTAACATTGATGTTCTCAAAATGATTGCGTCCTTTATTTTCAATTCGAATCAACAAAACCGTAAAAACTGCTCATATCTCGAAAACCCCATTTTCGACTGCGATAAAACTTAAAAAAAACAAGTAATGCTTACATCTCGAACAATAACTTATAATCGGTTTTCAGCTATATAGTTAACGAATAGTATTTCTCAAACTAAACATTGCAGTATTTGGTACAATTTTACAAAAACCGCTCTAACGATTTTGATCAAAATACATATTGAAGATAATATCAGAATACTGATCTGATCCCCATGGAAAGAACTGCAAAGTCACTAATTGCAAAATTTTGAGTTGCAAATCACGAATTACCTATATATTTTTCGCAAATCACAACGATTTTGTCTTGAATTGATACAAAAATTGTTAATTTGACATTGAAAACGGCGAAAAATATCAAAATCTGTTTTTTGAATATTGCGATTAGAAGTTTTTTTTTTTTTTTCTGTCGGAGGTTGTTACTATCCGATGGAGCACTCAGACACAACTACTGGTCCATTGTACTGCCAAACAGACACCTTACATTTATGTAAATAGTTTTCCCGTCTTTCGAAGAAAGATGAGAAGGAGCTTCAGTGATGAAGAGCTTAGATGTTCGGCACTCACCACGTCAGCCCCAAAGATCCGCCACCTGATGCGAGCAGAGGCAGGACAGCTACAGAGGAAGTGCTCCGCTGTATCGTCATCCTCTCCACAGGCAGGACAGATGGTGGAGATGCTCAAGCCCAAAACATTTAAGTGTTTGGCAAAAGCTTGGTGGCCCGAAAGGACGCCCACAAGCAGTCTACAGTCGCTTCTTCTGAGAGACAGAAGGAAGGCCGCCGACCTTTTGAAGATTTCCGGACGCAGTCGTTTGGTTTGTCTACACCAAGCATGTCAAACTCAATGGCCACAAGGGGCCAACCCAGCAGGATATAAATTTGTATGGGCCGCAAAAAAAAGAAGAAGAAAACAAGATCCACTTTTACTTTTTTCCTTATTAATAAGATTACTTTATTCGCTCCGTCGGAACGGTAAATTCTATGCAACGCATATATACTATTTCGGAGGCTCAAATTCCATTCGAGGTGTCCGACTTCAGAAGAGAAACAAACAATTGCGATGGCGCACCGCACTCCAAATCGTAAACAGATTTCGCAACCAATTTTTGTCGGAGAAAATTTAATAAAAAAATGCACTTCATTGCACTTCAACGTGATTCGCAGTTCTGCGTTACAAAAAGTCGGAACAATTCTCCGAACAGTTGTTCCGAAGAATACCTCGCAGCGAAAATCCTCCGAATCCTATAAAACCGGAGAATTTTCCGTTCCGGATGCCTCGCTAGCGCCGTATAATTTTTAGAAAACATTTCGAAAAACAAATTAATAACTTAACCTCCAAACTATAAATACTGCCGGCTGGGCCGCACAATTATTCGTAGTGGGCCGCATGTGGCCCGCGGGCCGCGAGTTTGACATGCTTGGTCTACACCCAGCACAGCCACGCCACCGACACTCGTGTTCGCGAGAAACCCAAGTATCAATGGATGACTTAACCACCGATGAAGGCAGACCCAACGCAGGTTCAGATCCTAAGAATTCTTCCTCTGAACCCAGCCCGGCAAGCTTATCAGCTACCTCATTTCTAAGGATACCAGTGTGACCTGGGACCCAAACAAGATACACTGTATTTAGCCTTCCGACCAAGTTCAGAGAAAGCAGGAGTTCGAGCACTAATTTAGACGAGGTAAGAGGGTTAAGCAGCGCTTTTAATGCAGCTTGGCTGTCGTTGCAAACGCATATACTCCTAGCCCTCCACCTGTTTGTCACAATATAGCGCATAGCCATAAGGATAGCGAAAATCTCCGCTTGGAAGACAGACGCATGGTTTCCTAAGGGGTAGTGAAGTCTAATGTTCTCGCTTTCCACGAAGACTCCAGAACCAGACCCCTGTCCGGTTGAGGAAAGTTGACGTGGTAGTTTTGTCGCAGTAGGACTTCTGGAGTCAATGCGTCAGAGGGCATATCCATAAGACAGGGGTCAAAGGATAATTCTCGCACAAGTTCTTCGAAACTCCAATGCGCGTGGTACCAAAAGCCACCTCTCTTTAACCGAGAGATGGTTTTCAGCGTACACCCTATGATAAAAATATCAAGGAGGGGGAGGTTCATCATAGCGTCTAGAGCGGAGCCCGGTGTGCTGGGGAAGGCCCCTGTGCAGCCGAGACAACCCGTTCTTTGATGTCTGGCAAAAGAGGCAGTAACACGTTTCCGTGAAAGCCTGTTCCACCATACAACCGACGCGTATGAGAGGAGTGGTCTTACCATTGCCGTATAGATCCAAAGGACCCTTTTAGGAGATAAGCCCCATGTCTTGCCAAAAGCGCCTTTACACTGCCAGAAAGTTGACAGCGCTTTATCGGTTTTCGATTCGACATACTTGGACCAAAAAATCTTTCTATCGAGGACTACTCCCAGATATTTGACTTCATCGGAGATCGGAATAGTGACACCTTTTAACACAAGCTGAGTCAGACCGGTGACCTTCCTCCTTCTCGTGAATTAGAAGTATTAATTCGAGCTTCATTCATTTGTAGTGATTTGCAACATTTTTGGCTGAAATCATAATTGCAACAGAAAAGTGGTAATTTACGATTTGTTTTTTTGCAATTCACAACCACAGTAATATCAAATTGATATCTATTGCAATTTGTATTTCACGTCCGATCGCATTATTAACACTGCGAAGTGTTGATTCACGACTTTTGAGGGTCAATACCATCACGTCGTACAATTTCTAGAATTGCGAATAAAAAGTCGTGAATTAGTAAATCCTGAGCTAAGCTCTAAAATGAGACAAACTTTTCGTGATTCGGCGCTTATTTTTCTTGATTTGATCTAAGAATTCTTTTCGTGTCGTAGTTAGTTTTTCTCGCAAAATATAAATTCATTAACCAGAACTTGCGAAAATTACCTGTTACCGAGAGCTTCAACTTTTAAAAACGCACATTGTTATACATACTGCCATATCAGATGAATAACCCAAGAGTGAGTTTTATTTAACATTCATTCATTCTCCTATTTTTTAGGAACCGTTTCTTTTATATAGCATTGCTTCCCAGATCTTTACCTACCTATCTAATAAAATAGGAAACCAGCCAATGAACGAGAAAATTTTATTCGACCCAGTCGTGCACTGTGAGAGAACTGTTTTTACAAAAGCGCATGCTTCTTAAAAGTTTTCAAACCTATTTTTATTGTTTGCAGAATTTTTACTTTCCAAACCTATTTTTATTGTTTGCTGAATTTTGTAAAGCAGAATTCTGAAAAGCATAGTTTGGAAAACCAGTATTTTGAAAACAGAATTTTGATCCATCTAGAATTTTGATCCCAACCCGTTTTTTCTGAAGATCTATATCTGTTGCAGGAATTCAGATACCACATTCCTTAGATGACATTTATTACCTCTTCGAAAATGATCTTACGTTTTTTTCGCATTTTTATTTACGTTATGCATGTCTCTGTTGAAATAAATAATCCCAACAATTTGCTTCCCACAATTGTGTCACTTTGGTCTATTTCTAGCCCACCCTTAGTTTCTGAAACTGCTGATCAGTCCATACTCAAACGTTGCTGTAAAAACAAGCAATTGTAGGTGGCATCGGCATGGGTTCTTATATATATTTTTCTTTCAATTCAATTCAATTCAGTTTATTTAACAATCTGTAAGAATTAAAATAAGACTTGGTCTTTTATAGTACAAGGAAAGTTTAAATGAGGTAACAAAGTTCTTAAAATTAAAACTAATGGTGGTGTTATAATTAATTCTTGAACAAAAAGAGGAAGATTCATTTAATTACTTTCATTGAAAGCAACTATAACAGTTTCTTGACTCATCGAACGTCGCAAACTTCCTACACTCTATTTCCAAAATATATCCAATCAATATTTTTAAGTTTCAATAAAGCTGAGACTTTTAATAAAATCAACATTCTATCTGTCTCAATGCAGACCGTTCTCACCTATTAATATTGTAGTAACTGTTTCGTTTAATGTGTTCACACCTGTCAGCAATACTGTCATCACCTGAAACCATCAACAAATGTAGTCTTATATGAGATAAATGATGAATCGAAATGTTCTCTTCAAGGGTTGCATATGCGCGTTTTTATTTTTCGCTTTTATTTTTATCCCATTCGTCCTTCACCTGAAGGATTTCGCTTTTCACTGCCTACTACCAAGCTCTCGCATTGAAATGTGTGCTGGTTTATTTGCATTACTCGGAGGGTTGGGAACCTTCCACCGTCCCACGCCCCGATTTGCAATCGACGTATTCGCACGTATCTGCGTGGGTATTTCTCAAATTGAAAATCAACTAAAGGCCCATAAAAAATCCATTATCACCTGATTGGAATTTATTTTTATCAATAATAATTGGAAATATATAGAAAAAATAATCAAATGTGAGAATTTTTGGAAAATTACAACACAGAACCACATGTGTACGTTAGATTTGTTTGTGTTACACTCTGTCCGGCCCCGGATGGAGCACACACATTTTACATCTCATACTAACACTGGCATTATCCTGTTCCCATTTAGAATCGGGATGTTTGCAATTTTCTATCAGCAGTACATGAGAGAACACATGTGTAATTCACATAACCATTCGGAATGTTTTTATGCTCCTCAGCTTATATCGATTTATGTGATTTGAGCCGTTGATTCAGGGTGATTCTCGAACGTTTCATTCCATGTCCAGAGGTCTCGTTCTCCCATTCAAAGGTATATTTACTTGTCGTTGTGTAAATGGGATGGTCGTTTTTTTCTGGGAAAATTCTCCGTAGTTGTGGTTATTTTATGTGCGGATTAAGGTAGCCGAGAATGCATTAAAGGGGTTTTTCTAATGTATTTTCCATTTGAGTGCGTTTTGCACAAAACCAGGAAATTTTGTGCTCCTTTACCTAAATGGTTGGCTATGCTCGAGTACAGGTGGTAAGCTGAAAGATAACGATTTCAGGTGGGGGAGGCTTTGCAAACTTTGTTCAGAAGAAGGGTGAATACCGCACGTTCACTGGAGGGTGGTTTTCCCTTAAATACCTTGAGGGCTATTTAACTTTAGCTTCTGGGGAGGGGGGGAGGAAGAACTTTAGTTTGGATAGATTTGCAAATGCCCCGACTAAGGTTCATTAGCGGGGCAGTTGTTTCTGGTTTTGTTGTTTAAGTTGTGCACACGTGAACTCTTTTTGTGTGGCGTCATAATCAGGTTTAATTTGTGTGAAATTTTGTTTGCTTCAATAGTGGTTTTTTTCCAGTCCTTTTGACTCTTTTAAATTGTAGAGAAATGATACGTCTTCGAACTGAATTAAGTACCGGAGTTCCCGAACTATAGACCTTCGTGGTTTTACAGGACCCTACGTGCTTTTAGGTACTATGATACTTACTCGATCCGCGAAACTAGCATCAAAGTCTCCAAAACTTTGGAAAGACTTCGAACCGTCTAACCAAGTTCTCCAACTCCTTTTAAAGAACCAGTACAAACTGCACAAAGTTCCACACTAAATCGGCGTCGTTTATGAGAACTATCGACGAGCTGTCCGTGCGGACACTGGACCTTACTAACATTTTTAGTTTCGACTTTAATTTTTAGTAGCTCACAGTGGCAATATATTCCATACAAATAAGTACGGCGCATTGTATCGCGGAAAGAACTGCAAAGTCACTAATTGCAAAATTTTGAGTTGCGAATCACGAATTACCTATATATTTTTGGCAAATCACAACGATTTTGTCTTGAATTGATACAAAAATTCGTAATTCTGCATTGAAAACGGCGAAGAATATCAAAATCTGTTTTTTTTAAATTACGATTAGAAGTATAAATTCGAGCTTCATTTATTTGTACTGATTTGCCACATTTTTGGCGCAATTCACCACTTCAATAGGTCAATTTCTCAAACACCACTTTAAAATCTCAAATTGCAAAAAAATATATCGTGATTTACCGCCACTGAATGATGAATCAACAAAATCTTATAATAATTTCGCAAATGTAAATTGAAAACGTAAATTGACGTAGAAAAGTCGTAAATTGCAAAATATGAAATGCAAATTGATTAAAATAAGTTTTAATTTACGATTAAGAATTTGTAAATTGCAAGTAATGAAGTAGTAAATCAATCCCTGTTGCAATTTACTAAGGGATGAAATCGTATTTGCAACAGAAAAGTGGTAACTTACGATTTTTTTTTTTTTTGCATTTCACAACCACAGTAATATCAAATTGATAACTATTTGTGTCAAATTGCGATCGGTTGTGGCAATATGTATTTCATGCCCGATCGCATTATTGACACTGAGAAGTGTTGATTCACGACTTTTGAGGATCAATATCTTCACTTTGTATAATTTCTAGAATTGCGAATAAAAAGTCGTGAATTAGTAAATCCTGAGCTAAGCTCTAAAATGAAACAGACTTTTCGTGATTCGGCGCTTATTTTTCTTGATTTGATCTTAATCTTTTTTCCGTGTATTTATTTATCTTTTTGCGTCAAACAATGCGGACTTTATTGATGGGAAACATCAGTCTATTGGCTGGGAATAAAATCGACTCGAATGTCACAATTTCGCCGCCGCTTTCGACTCCTAAACGACTCAATCGATTTCAATGAAATTTTGTGTGCATGTGGCTCCTTGCAACTTGAAAGATAGGAGACCTTTGGACCCGATAGGTGGCGCTGTTGTCGATCTCCTAAACCATTCAAGCGATTTCAATGAAATTTTGTGGGTGTGTATGGCTCCTTGCAACTTGAAAGGATAGTTTTGGGACCGATAGTTGGCGCTGTTACCGAAATATAAACATTTTTTTTCAATTTTTTTAACTTAATTCTTAAAATGAATACTTATATATGCACGCTGGACCCGGGGAGTGAACTGATAAAGCTAGGTTTACACAGACACTGTACTACTGAATCAGTTGAATTAAATCTAAATATAAACAAAGAGGCTCCAGGAAATGACCCCCCATTCAATCGAAGGTGAATTAAGTCCCCAAAATGTTTAATTCATTAAATCAAACCAAATCAAATCAAACAAACATAAACAAGAAATAAAAGTTAAAAATCTCGCACTCACCCCGTATTCGAACAGTTAATCCAAGCAGAGGGGTTGCCCATTCATATTTCATAATACAATGATAGAAATTCTCGTGCGACCAATTTGAAGTATGAAATATGTCCCCAAAAACTCATGAAATAAATCCCCACCTCGAACGAATACACTTCTTGTCTACTGCGCTGTATTAAGATCATTTAATTATTTTTGCCTCTTAAATACAAATTTTTTAATACAATTCAACTAGAACACAATACAATTCAATATCCACATTCACAAAGTCACAAGGACACTCTCTTGATATTTTTAACGTGTTTGTTGTTTCATCTAACTCTAGGGAAGACATTGAGATCTGCAACGAAAGATGTAAATAATTCTGCTCACCTAATTCGTTCAATAGCAGTCTCTGTCAACTATATACAGACAAAAATCTTTGTGCGGAAAAATACTTCAAGGGGCTTAAGAGTTACGCTTCGCAATCGCCTTAACTCATATTCTTGTTTGTCTATATTTCCGACGACAGTATATAAGCCTCCTTAAGCTGTCTTAGAAATGGAAGCTTTAATTTAACAAGCAAGGACTTTGGACCTACCTACAGGCAGCTTATTTTATAATGTCACCGCGCAAAATGAAATCTGTGCATCATTTCACTTCCTTATTATATTTTTAACTGCTTTAATTTACCTTTCTTAAATTTCCTATTTCAGAAAAAAGGACATCTATAATGCCAGCTGAAAAAACCATTGAGAAAGAAAAGCTATGAAGAGAACCATCTGCTATTGCAACGAAAACGAGCAGTCATTTCCGAAAAATATCACCGACACTTCCATTAACATCGATGGCTATCTATTGGCATATCCAGTAACCAGTCAATGGTAATCGTAATCGGAAACGGAAAATTGAAAGAGGACGATAAATCCCTTGACATCTTATATTGTTCATGTGCAATGAGTGAGGAAGCTACACCACTTCCTATTCCATCTCATCGAATACCATAAAATAGAAAAATATACCCACATTGAGACGCACACTCCTTTCTGCAGGGACATCGATATAATTCAATGATACCCACAATGGATGTAGTCGGCGACTCGGGACTCTTTGAAGATATGCAACTCGGTATGCGGAATGCCTCGTTGGCATATGATTCGATGTCGGAACTGGATATGGAAGGCAGTGGCAACGCATCATTTATGCAGCTACCACCTGACGAATGTATGCATGTGTACAACAACGTGTCTTATTGGAATGTGTCCTGTGATAACCTGCTCCAGTATAGTTTGCCACTGTATGGCTACTGTATGCCGTTTCTGGTTATCATCACGGTTACGGCCAATTCGTTAATAGTTTTAGTGCTGAGCAAGCGCAGTATGGCAACGCCCACGAATTTTGTGTTGATGGGTGAGTATCGTTTCTTTTCATCGCATTTATCGCCTTTTTCCCATTTTTCCCCTTTATTTGGAAGGGGGAAACTCCTTTGAAATAGATCCGTTGTGTACCTCACAAAGTCAGGCGTTAGTAGGTGCACTCATGGGTGAATGGCTGCATATCTTGTGTGGGCAGTACTTTGATGACATTTCGTGCACTCAAATTCCGAGCGATTAAAGGCAGACCCATGCAAAGGGAGAAGGATTCAAAGGCAGTTTCCCATCGATGCTATGGAATCTGTTTTCACTTAGAATGTACAATATCCCTAAGTTCAGCCTTTGAATGTGGTTCGTTTTGGAGGAAATCTTACTCCATCTCTGGTGGATATTGTTTTTAAACTGGATGCACTTTTTTCATATTCGTTTCTTTTTTTTCCAAGGAAGGTTTCTGCTATTAAACTGGAGCAATTGCTATCCCACTGTACTTCCAGGAAGAAGCCTTGTTTTTCTGATGAAAGTTCTAAATCTTTTGCAGTAATTATGAAATTAAAATTCACCACATCAGCTCAGCATCAAAAATCCGCCAATTCCAATAACAGCCGTTGGTCTATTCTGCTCTGTTCTCGCTATATCCAATTTTCATTGCAGGGTTTCCAAAGCATAAAGAATCCGAGATCCAGCGTGTTTAAATGTTCAATAAGTGTAAGATGGACCGCGAGCGCGAGGATAGCATAATCGGTCATTTAGGTACATTGTACAGGCTTTGATTTTGAACAGTGGAAGCCTCTAACCTCCTCCAAAGCATATCTAGCAGCCGCGTCCCTATTTCCCTGGACTTTAGTGTGAATTGGAGTGGAGCCTACACCGATTTCAAAGTACTTCGTCCCGCTACCAAAATTAAGTTGTTCACAATTCATAAGCTAACTTCACTTTGCTTCAAAGACGTTAACAAAATGATACAACTTTTTGCCACTCTGAATCCAACCACTCTGGCTACGCATAAGACCACTCATTGCACTATAATCCCATTGCCATACGTCCACTTTATGCAAAAGGGATAAATTTCCTTTCGCAATTACGGCAACACCGAAACTCATTCCTCGTTCTATGGGTCCTCAAGGAAATCCCTTAAAATGATTTATATTCACAGAGGCACTTCTCATCAAGTCTGGAGCAAGCAACCTGCACTCTGCCATAACCCAAAACATTCGACTATTTTTCGAATTAAATCCTGCTCTTGCTGACTGCATGCGCTCGTATGCTGTCTCGATAATCAATCAGAAAGCCCCAACCCAATAAGTAATCAAAATGCACAAATGCTCCAAAATATGAACGATTGCACGTACCCGCAATTTTATTATGTGCCTTCGGAATAATTCATCGCATCTTTAACCTGCTTTCGGAAAATTCGTTTCGTCTTAGATTTGCAGTGGAACTCGTTTATTTGATTGATCCTTACTGTCTCTGAGCGGAATTGAAATGGAGCTCCAGTGCAGTGTGGCACGTTTTACAGGAAGCTCCGTTGACAGCTTTATGACAGAAGCTGGGAATTGGAATTGAATTTTAGGGAATACCTTACGAATACCTTCTACAAACATTGGTTTGTTGAGGATAATTCGGTTTGTGGTTTTCTATTCACAGCCCATTCAATCATATGGACAATATTGGCAGTTGCGTTCCTACTATTTCTACTGCTGAAGACTGTTTGCAATTTTCAGAGGCAGATATTGTTTTCGGTACATATTTTAAGCTAGCGATATAAGTCAGAAGTGCGCATAAGCTACATCCTTTTGTCTGAATGTCCAGGGAACAGAATGGATTTCCTTCAAATTTGATATAAATTTAGTCCGAGCTCGAAGGCATTTTTCACCTTTCTCGATTACGCTGTAAGAGAAAGATATTGTACAAAAAAAAATGAATAATTGCCGCAACAAGTCCATAGGGACCCTTTTTTTCATTTTTGGAACGAATGGCAGGGATCTACAATTTTAGGCCGACTCCAAACGGCTAATTCAGGAGCTCATTCAAGACAGTTATACTTTCGGATGTTTGTCAAACGCTCGCGAGAGGTATGGCGCAGTGAAAAAAAAAACCCTAAATTAGAATTTGGGCTTTTGCGGGACTCGAACCTGCATCCCTCGCTTAGTAGTCAAACAAACTAGCCACTTAACCACTGCGCCTAAAGATATTGTACTCGTACCAAATTTCGAACTCGAGATTTTAATCAGAACTGACATTACGATGATAGAGGAACTCAAAAAAGTGGGTCGCAAAATTATGTCCGTCTGTCTGCCTGTTTGTCCGTATGCTCCCGAGGCCTACAGCCTAAACCGCTGCCCTAATTTAGTTCAAACTTCGGATTTGGAGTTTGAGTTCCGGACCGTATGAAATGTTCGTACCAGTTTGATTTGTTCGAAAACATTAAACATTTCAATCAAAATTGACATTTGAGCTTAGGTAGACGCGCTTAGCATGACTGCATAGCCAGTTTTTCGCTAAAAAATCAAATAAAGGTACTTTTGAAATTTGGACATACCTAGAAAAGGGTCCATACGATTGTTACAAAAATTAATTTCTAATATAATATGATCACTTCTAACGTCATAGCAAACTCAGATTTTTTCTATATGGATTTTTAAAAAAAGTATTTTAAAAATGTTGTTTTCTTTAGGTTACTTGAAAACGGTAAAAACGATTTTGACCAAAACACGTACTTAGAGTAAAATTTATCTTTCCAAAATGATTGCGTCCTTCATTTTCAATTAGAATAACCGAAAACACTAATTTTAGAAACAGCTCATATCGATTTCGAATTTTGATAAAATTGTAAAAACCTAGTAATGCTTACATCCCGAATAATACTTTACTTAGTTTTCAGCTGAAAAGTTAAACAATAGTATTTTCCAAACTAAAACCGCTCTAACGATTTTGATGTACCTAAAGTGTGAAAGCTCTTAAAATCGCACAGTAGGCGCTTATAACTCCCTAACCAGAACTTGCGAAAATTGCCTATTACTGAGAGATAAAACTGAGAATAAATCACATTTTTTTAATATGTACTGCCAAATCAGATGAATATTCCAAAAGTTAATTTTATTTAACACAATCCCTTTTTCTATATTTCATGAACCGTCACTTTAATCTACACCATCGCTTCTCAGATTTTTACCTAGGTACCTACTTCATAAAAAAGAAAACAACCAACCAAACTTTTGCCGAACGAGAAAGTTTCGTTCGAACCAGTCGTGCACTTTATTTTAATTCCATTTTACAAAGTCGAATGCCAAAGCATAATACTGTTTTTAATTTATTTCAAAAAGGTTATGATATTTTATTTCATATTCAAGACTTTGCTTGCAAAAAGCTGGTTCAATCCACCTTTGGAACTGATGAAATATTATTTTGCACAAAGTTATAAAGCTTCTGCTAATACTAATTAAAAGTAGAGACTACACAAAAGCCAACAGTAGTCTAAACCTGAAAATGCATCTGACAATCCCTTCCTCAACAAACATGTCTAATTACAGCAGTTTACACCTTTAGGACTTGAATTTTGATAATCCCAGAACTTTGAAAATTACCTATATCCCCAATTATATTAAATTAAATTTGTTTCCATTCATGATATGATCCTAATAACGAAAATAAAAATAATTGAAGTAGTTGATCATATTATTAAATATGATTAATTTAAAATTAAGGTTAGGTATAACTAAAATTTTCTGTTGAGTAAAATCAAAAAAAAAATAATAATAAAAATATCCCTGTCAAATCGGATAACTCCGTTGCAAGAAGGAAAAACCGCTAAAGTCGAGTTTAGACGAAATTGAATTTTGATTTTATTAAATTCAGCATGCCCACATCTTCATCTTCAAGATAGATTTTTTTCCAGCTCTTTATCTTCAAAATTGGAGCTACAATTCCGACATTTAAAAATAAATAGTCTAGAACCATTTGTAATTTTTAAATTTTTAACGAAACCTTAATACACTCGTCAAAAATGTTCAAATTCGACTTTAGTAGTTTTTCCTTCTTGCAGCAGAACTATACCACACAAAAACCTTTATTTCAAACGACACATTTTACAAACCTGAAAACCCCCCGATGTAATTTTGCTTTTTCTCAAATTATCCCTCCTTCCCTCAGAGAATAATATCCCGACTGAGGCTGTCCTCCTCGTGGTAGTTGTGAACAATACAAAACAGTACACTTATAGTCCACCGCGTTGAAATTCATCACCCACATTTCCCACCTCAATGAGTTGCAAACTACACCCACCCAAGTATAGGTTAATAAAACTGAAAACTCCCATTCCCTCGTTGTTTACACACTTTCTCACTGCATTACGTTTGAAACACATTTACTTACCATTACAGTAGCTGCTGCTTGGTGACACCACATCATAACCTGCAACTGTGTTCTTTTTTTTTCAGCTATGGCGCTCTGTGATATGTTCACGGCGGTATTTCCTGCACCAGGACTCTCCTACATGTATACGTTTGGGAACCATTACAAGCCACTATCGCCGGTGTCGGCGTGTATCGCGTTCTTAATTTTTAACGAGGTAAGTGCTATTACCCGAACATTAAGGGGCACTCCTGCTCCATCATTCATAATTCCTTGCACCCTCTGTCCCGTGCGTCGTCCATTAGAAATGTCAAGCATCACCGCATCTTTTTACCTGTCAGACGGGCACCAGCACCATCAGCACACCTTGTGTGTTTGAGTTCCACTCTGTAAGGTGTAAGTACTGCTGGAGTAGCTATACACTACCACGGCTACTCCTCCTACTCGATATGAATATTAAATTATGTCGTTAGGGCTGGTTAGGTACCATGTTCGGCAGGATGCGAATTTAACTAACCGCTAACTGGAAAAAAAGAAAACTAGAAAAAAATAAAGCACTTCCACCTCAATGAACCAGGAGGGAGGAGGTGTTTTTTTTTATAACAGTGCTCATGGAAGAGGTTAGCGGATCGGATAGAGGCTACTCCATGGTAATGGTTAAATGGAGTTTTGAGGAGAAAAATATTTTATTTATCTTTCCGGGCACCATGTAATCTTGCAGACTGTGCAGTGTGTGGTGAAAGTTTTATCGCTTAAGGATGCGCTGCTGCAGTCTCAAGGAAACTCTGAAGAATATTTACCCCAAGTGAAAATCCATCTAAGTGTATCCTGTGGTGGGTGAGAATGGTGTCAAGTTTTTTACAGGATTTTCTGCAATATGCTTAACAGATAAGTCGCATTCGCGTTCACTTAGTGATGCAGAATCCGAGAAGAGCTGCACAAAGCCGGATGAAGAGCGAAAATGTGTAAAGCGCATATTACGAGCAACTTTGCATCTTTCAGGAGAGTAGGCGGATATAGTCCAGGTATGTTCTTGTGATTTCCCAAGGGGTTTACTTATTTGTGTACAGCGAACACACATTTTGAATTAATTTTTGTCTGCCCTACCACACCACAGAAGACGCTCGACCTATTTCGAGTGAATAACATTTTAAAAATATCTATAAATATGACAATAACTACAGCTGGGACGATTTGTTTTAAATATTTAATTTATTTAATTGAAATAGATTGGTTTCTAAAATTAAGAACTTAGTTTAATTATCTGGGTCGTAGCTTTTACAGCGCGAGAAGGCGTACATTGTTGAACTCGTTCCGTTTGAAATGTGCTGTTTTTTTTTTTTAACTTTTGAATGTCCACAATCATCTATCAGGCTTTAGGAAAGTTCGTCAAGAAGTTAACAAATAACTGAACTGAAAATTAAGGACTGCGTCCAACTAGAGTCATTTTTAACCTCTTTTATTCATGTTAAAGGGTTATTTTACTGAGTAGGACTAGAAGAGCATGTACTCTTTTAAAGTTTGCAAAACGACCCACAAAATTTTACAGGTTAAAGACGAAATGTCACAAATGTCATTTATACTTAACTTCCACGAAGATGTAGTCAAACATTTCGACCAATATTGAAAGGAATTACAGACTCGCTTGGTTCATATATCACGAAATATTCGAAACGCAACTAGTACGAGTATCATACATCGCAACGTATACTACGTATTACATACAGCAGCAACCCGATCGATGACAATGATTTATGGTTTTGGGTTGAATATTTTCGAAAGCAACGAGCTTCATTAGCATCTTGCCATACGTCGAACTTTGGCGGCGAATGATTTTTTTCATAAATCGAGATTGAGCCTATTTGCATCTGAATGAGTTTACTAAAGGAGAAGGAAAGCGTGCTGTGCGCAAGAATTTTGCACCACCATCGTCGCATCATGTAGCATTAATACAAATATATAAAATAATGCAGAGTGATGGGGGTGTTTTTCCAGAACTGAAACCAGCGTTGTACCATAGTGGAAAATGTTACAGAGCTGCATTGTAAATTCAAGGACTGTAGGACAAAAGAAAGAAAATGTTGGCGCAACTCTTAACAGACATAATGTTTTCGACGAAGGAAAAGATTTTCAAATTTTACACGGTATCTGGACATACTGAATACTGGATTATGAAGCTTTTGTTACAGCACTTCTTCTCCTAAGCCCCCTGAAAGGTTCTTATTTTGTAACCATTGCACGACGTTATTTTTGTAATTTTATGAAAAGCCTCTTGAGCTTCTTCTCATTTTTGAATTCCATCTTTAGTTCATAAAAGCTTCTCCACGTCGTCTGTTAAGATGATAATAAGGTGTGCACTTCCGCTCAAGAAAAATGTTCAACCGATGTTTGAATACGAAAACGGACAAATTTAGATCTCCCGAACAATACTCAAAGTTTTAAGGTTCAAGTTTCATGCAGGGAAAAAGATCAATGGGACTCAAGTTGACTTTTACTCGAGTGGCTAGAGTAATTTAGTTTCGACTACTACTCGAGCTTATTTGTATTGGAATCCCTTCGTAGTCCAGTCAATTCCTACTCAAAGAGCTTGTCTATCGCATAAGTGATAAAGGGTGAGCCATCTAGTGGTCTCTTTTTAAATCCAAGGTTATTTTGACACTGACAGCTGTTTCGCGCTCAAAATCTTGACAGAAAGTCAGTATCATACCTCCGCGGAATGAAATAAATTGCTTAACGCTTGAAAAACGTTGGGAAATATTGAAAACTAATTTCCAAAATAAGTGCCGTGTAGCCCAAAAAGTGCGTTTTTTGTTCTAAAGAAGTTACGGCCGAAATGAAGTGAAGTAAGTTTGTGCAAAAAGTTCGTGAGACTGGTATGCTAGTGGACAACACTAGGACATGGCAAACAAATTTTTAGAAATTCCGATGACGAACCAATTAGTAGTTGAAAATCAAAGCATCGTATTTATGTTGTAGATGAAGTATAACGAAAAAAGTGCTATGACTGACAAAAAAAAATGTCCATCAAAGAAAATTTATTTATTTTCTTTAAACTGTTACTGTACGGGAAAGAGCCGAAACTAAAATCTAAAGCTTGGTATACTGATTTTGTTTTTTTTTTCTAATGGATTGTATGGATTACCTAGGTAAAATAAAAGAAGTCCTTGTTATATATTCATTTTAATTACCTAAATATAAATTGGTACTAAATTCCCCACATCATACCCACCGTTCTCTTAACACATCCCGATAACGGCCAATTATTTTGTCCAATGTCACCACAGAATGAACTGTCAGTCATCTGTCATGTTGCTATGTGCAAGTCGAGCCCATTCATAAATGCAATATTGCGCAAGATATCCTAAGCAGAGACTTCACAAATGCATGAATTGGCATCACTGCTAAGCAGAGGGTTCTTAAATGTAGTAGAGTTTTATTTATTGCTCAATTTTGAGCGCAACCGTGCAGATGTAAGAATCGTATTGCATTTGCATAACCTGTCATTGCGCTGTTGATTTTTTAATTTTTAATTTCTTTTGCTGAAAATGTATGAAAATACTACAGATAAATTGTGTTGCGACTCATCCGAAAATGGCTTCGGAATACGTCATCAGGAAGATGTTCTATTACCCGAAAATATCCTTTAGCCTTGAGAATGCTGCGTTTCATTTCAGTTATTCTTAAAATTATTAGTTTTCTTAAAATTTTAGTTGTGCTTTTTCATTTTTCGTTGAAAACAATCCATCATATTATTTATTAAAATGAAAGCGATCGACGTAAATTCTATTTTTACGCAGTTGTTCGTTCATAAACTTCTGATATGTGCTTTGCGAGCGCATGCTTTGCAGGAAACATTCACCTTCAATTTTCGCAGTGTTTCCTGCTTTGCAGTGTTTCCTGCTTTGCTGTGCGTTTGCTTTGCAAACCTTGCATTTATGAGTTGGCCCTATGCGTGCTTCTAATTTACTCTAACATGGCACACATCCTTTCGCACATAGCAAACTGATCAACCCTTCTCAGTTAGATTTTGGTTTTCACCTTCCATTTGTTGGACCATCGCAAAAAGTAGAAGTTTACATTGGGATAAGACATCTGTATATTAATTTACCTATGGCCGAATCAAACTAAAAGTCGAGACACACACCAACATAACCAGTGTATAGAAGTTTGTTACACAAGCTTGCATGGTAGCTGATTTGGAGCAAGTCACTGGGAATTGTTTTACTGAACGTTTGTCTACTATACGTAGGTGCGAGTGCGATAGATGTTCAGTAAACGTAACTTTATTTAAGTGAAGAGCCAACTCCCACCTGCTGGAAAATCGGGAACTGTTAGAGGTCCTAGGTTTTGTTTGAGCAATACTTAACTTCCACGTTCAACCTCCGAATAACACAAGTTAAGACTTCAAATTGTGTCCATGATTTTCTGCTTGGAAACGACACAAAATTGTAAGCCCGTCCAAAAATAAAAAGAAAGAAACTCACACAAACGAAAAGTTTTCTGTGAATATATGTATGACATTAATGAGTTTAAATTAGGGACGACATTAAGTACTCGTTGCTTTGGCAATTTCTTTGTTTTCTAAATACAAATACAGAAAACTGCTTCAGTGCTCCAAATTGTCTAAACATAAATTCCTTTAGCGAACATCTTACACAGACTGTAACATCCATCATGGCAAAATTCTATTTCATTGCTTCTTCTGTATCTCTGTCAATAATTGCTTCGGTTTTGATGTTACGTCGGAAATAAAAATACATCCAAGATCCAACGAAAATGTCAATGCGATGAATTATTACTGTGTTTGTGTGGCAATCATCTTCTCATCCGGCAGATTGGGTTTCTCAAAATACCTGTCACAGCGTAACCTCCTACGAATTCCCAATCCAACAACGGGGCAGGCACTGTAATTGACCTCTTTACCCCCACATTAGCACTGCCATAAGAAAAAGCAATCCCGAACAACTGTTTTTTGGTTCGACACTTTTGTTAGCTCGGAACCAACACACCTGTCTAAGAGGCCATTAGGGTTTTTTTTGTTCCCCCTCATTCTATTGCAAATGTTTACTTCGCACCTAATGGCAAACGTAATTGAATTGAGAAATGATTGATGATAGCCTACCCCCTACCCGCTCCACGGCTAATCTGCTCCATGGGAAACAGAAAGAAATCGTAACTCATAACGCCGGCCGCCGTGCCGATGCCAATCAGACGCGCCCAAAGATACGAAAACATTCTCAGGAGTGCAAACAAATCAGACAGGACAAACAAAAAAATAAACAAAATCATAACTAAAGTCCAGTCGATATCCTTTGAAGTTTCTCGTCGAAAAGTAGACAAGTTAAGGGACGTTATCCCCACGAAGTGGGGGAAATACCCACCCGCCGCCATGTGGAGTATTTGAGTATGAGGAGTATTTGTCGCCGTAAATATGATTGCGACTCTATGACCTGTAAATATTTAGACGGATACTCGTCCTTCCATCGGGCAAAACTCGTAAACTTGGAATGTTATGTAATCAGTGTTTTAGTGCCGCTTTCCGTATTCTGGCCGCTTCGGAACAGACTGAAGTTCCCAACAAGAAAAAGGGTATACGGAGCCTATGGAACCAACTTGATGTCCTGATAACCCTTTCCTCGTTGTTGATTGTTTTATCTCTGATTAATGTAGACCGGCCTGGTGTAAAGAAATCAGGCAGCAGCACGAGGTGAAATTATTATTACGTCGAACTTAAGGGGTGGGCTTTATCTTATCCCAGCGCGCCCGTCAGAAATGTTGATTAAATAAATGAAAGGAAGCATAGGGTCAGAGAAAGGGTTGGGTGAAGGCAGAATAAACCAATCGATTCGCATGGATCCGGGTAGGGGCCGACGTCATCATCATGGCCATGATTATGATTACCTATTTCCCGCCGCCCGGCGCCTGGGGAGAAGGAAACTGTCAATAAAGGCATGTCACAAGATAAGGGTCTGCCGGCGGGCTTAGATCGGAATGGAGCTGTGAGATGCAATGTCTGCTTTTGTGTGCAGACTTTCTTATCGCAGCATTTTGTTGCTCGTTCAGTGTCCAGTGCGTTAAGGGATCTCCCAAGGATATATGATGGGCGAAGTATCAACCTAATCTCATCCATTCGATGGGACAGTAAATTGGCCAAGCTAATCCAGATGGTGGTGGTCCAAATGCGGTCTGATAAATTGTTAATTGAAAAGTTCCATTGGATGGCGACGAGAAGTTTTCCAGTTGTCCTCTGTGTTTGTATAGGCGGGCTTTTTATATACATATTTTCGGTTCCATTGTGTATCCATGTAAGACGATGGTGCTGCTGTAGTATGTCCGCTAATCAGAATGAATAGGATGGGGGGTTGTGTACTTATTATAAAGTTTATGCTCCCCGATAGAAGAAATCTTTAAAACGGCAGACGAAAAAGAATGAGACGTTGATTCTAATTGAATGGATAGCCTACTGCTATGTTCAAGTCGGCTAGCCGGTTTGAAGAATTTAACTTTTGAAAGTAGTTACTGTTACTGGCTGCGGCAAATTAGGTGTTATTAATGCAAAAAGTTAAAAAGTGGGATGACCAGTTTAATGGAACGACTTATTGCCACGTATTTGAATAGGATCTGTTGGAGCGAGTTGACTATTGAACTGAGAAGCTCTTTTATGACCTCGGATATTTGTCAGACTTTCGCGGGAGGCGGCGTAGTGGAAAAGGTCTTAAGAGCTTTTAAATTATAGAGACTCAGTCGAACTTGGAAACGATAATTTGGAGTCGTTGGTGAAAGTCGATATCGATCCATGAAAATTTTTCCTTGCGGCTGAACTGCCACGAATCGGTCTGCCCGATTTTGGGAATCCGTAAGAAATTAGATAGATAAATAAAATTCATTAATGTTTATTATTTATTATTTATTACTATTATTAATTTTAAAAGAAAAAGAAAAGCGTTGGCTAAAAGCCGCTATGGATTTATTTTAATCCATGATAGAAGGCAGCATTGTGTTTTGGAATTTAATGCTTCCTAAACACAATGCTGCCTTCGATCATTAAAGCGAAACCTGAACCCTAACCCATTATCCATGAATGGGACTTGCATCGACGAAACCGAACGACTTTCCTCACAAGGTTTTCCCCTCCCATTACAACCCACAATTGTTTAAGACCAATGTGCACCAGTACCTCTTCTCTATCCTCCCTATCAACCCTTCCACTCGTGCTGTGCATTAGCATTATAAGGGAACGAAAACCCCTTGAGCACTAGTGAATTATAAAAAAAAAAAAAAAAAAATCTAAACTAACAATATTTAATTAAAAAAAAATAAGTTAAGATACTGGTTTTATAAATGATATATAATTTATATATTTCATAAGGAAATTATAGTTTGAATATTTGTATATATAAACAAACTAATGCCCGCTTCAAGAAAATAAATTCATTTTAGTTTAGAGCCGTAAAATGCTCTCAATTCGTCAGGCTTGAGAAATGCTAAAACTTAAGAGACCAGAAAGAAAACATTGAATAAAATTCGTTTCTAAAATATCGTTCAAATAAAATTTTTGATTTTTCCATCTTTTACATAAATAAAGTGTAGACCGGTAGTTTGAAAATTGGAACTATCCGATAAAATTGTTTATTTGTTGAGTTGATTTTCCCTCACTTACCCATCTCACTTTTGTGCGCCGTTAAGTTTATTTCACTTCTATTTTGTGCAATTGGGGACATTCAAATTCAAGTATCCAGTTAAGTAAGTCTGACAGCTGTCTAACTAGATGTATCTCGGCTTTGATTAGCTGAAATCGGTCATATGAGCAGCTGTTTCAGTTGAAGTTCATGGAGGGGTAGCCGACGAATCTAGTCAAGAAATTTTTGACTGAGTACCTACTTAGTCGACAGTTCGAATATGCGGCTGACGTAGAAAAAGTGACGTTACCACCAATCTAGTTTTTGCGTTCAGGTTACATCCTATCCAGACCTGGAGCTGTCTGTAATTTGTTTTGCAATATGTTGCGTATAAGCCAGGTTAATACAGTGGTAGAATTTCTACCACTAAGCGACCTCAATTCATAA
Organism: Cheilosia urbana; assembly: GCA_946477585.1. NCBI lineage: Eukaryota > Metazoa > Arthropoda > Insecta > Diptera > Syrphidae > Cheilosia > Cheilosia urbana. The sequence continues at coordinate 5,543,755 of OX297854.1, read as the reverse complement.
AAAATTATCTCATAAGAGCTGTTTAAATTTTAAGGTAAAGTTACCACCAAATAAAACAAAAATTAAGTATACAAGGAGTCGTACTTGTTCATAACTTTTGAAAATATGTAGGCCCATTCACCGCAGTTTGATTCAGGCATCACTCAGTTACTCCTCTATGTGAACTTTATAAATTTGAAAACGGATCTCATTGCACCGTATAAAACTCATTCAGCAGCTACAGCTTCGGGACGGCTTTCCCTCTACCCAATCTAAATTATTTCCCTGCAAAACAACAGAAAACTCTACACTGCAGAACCGCACGAGTCCATTATATATAATAATCCCCCGTCATAGTCAGATTGCGCAAAACTTCCATCCATACTTACAATTTAATTTCCCTGACATTGCCTCACAACAACTAAAACACAAATTACATACCAAAATATCCTAACATCACAGTTGTAACAAAAAGTTTCACAAGTCAGTTTCAGTTGACATTAAAACTAAAATTAAAAACTTTTCCAAAAGGATATATTTACATATCTCCTGCTCGAATTTGCGTATAAAACCTTGCTACGTGTGCCGGGACTCAGTTGCACTGAATAAGTATGTATGGGTGAATCAGGAAATTAAAGACAAAACACGGAAGTTTTCCAATGCAACATGTTACGTGTGTAAAGATGTTTATTTAATCTCAACAGTTTCATCGACTTGCTTGTATTGGAGCCAGTTTATTGAAGTACATATTCAACCCAATTAAGACTTCTTGTGTAGGGCTTGCTAGATCAAAGAAGTCCGATATGCGGAAGGACAAAATGTACCAAACAAGAAGCACAATGTGCAGGAATGTACATTGTACAAATAGTGTCACAGATGGGGCGGATTCTTCAGTCCACCCTCGAAACACCAAAAACTCAATTAACCTCGAACACCAGCTCCCTTGGGTGTCGAGAAATAGTTTTTATCTGTGTTCAAGCTGCCACGCCCCTTTATCCGATTATCAAACAAACAAACATCTACTGGTGCTCATTAGTTTCCAGAGTTTTCATTAAAATTCCAACAAACTAGAAACAATTGCAAAGTACTATTTATTTCCGTCCATACATTATAACCTGTCCAGTGTCCATGGTGATGTATACTTGTAGGTGGAGTCTTGGTCCCGGCTATAATATCCCCAACCACCATGCCAATGAAGGGGTTTCTATCAAAAAGTGAGTTAGACTAGTTTCCGGTCTGAGTGCTTTGGGATTAAGAATTCCCTATGTGGACCATTCGAAAGCACATTTCCTCGACATTTCGAAGAGAACATACCTAATGCATCTAAATTGACTATGCAAATCGAGTTGACGTGTCATTTAAATGAGCTGCTCCTCTGAATGCCGAGTCTGAAACACCACCATTCACAGTGAAACTATTCAATTAAATCGCATTTTCAACATGAAGACATTCGACTAATTATTGCTTTCACTCACGCAAAGTGATCAATTTGATCCTGCGCCTCGTTCGCATATTCATGAAGTCGTCCAACTGAATTATAAATCCATATGTGGCAGAGCGATGCCAGATGGCGGCGACATTATGCATCTTTGAGTGCATGAATTATTCTGGGTCCACACTAAGAGTGCAAATTTATTTTGAGAAATAAAACAAAATACGAAATCAGGAGCTCCGGTCTCCGGGTAACAAGTCCAATTAATTACTTTACTACTACCGTTCTCACAAACAGACCATAACCTCAGTGTTACGTAAGCGTGTGTGCAGTTTTGGCGGTAAGAAATGTTGAAACCATCAAGCACACCAACCCCCCGGGGGAGGCCAATAAATAGCGAATGTGTTTGGGGGAGATACCCGGTCTCGTTTGCAGTGAATTCGCTGTGGTTTTCAATCCATTAGCTTGTCACGTTGCATTTCTAATAGAGCGACTGGGTGGCTATCACAGTGGGACGCATCATCAGATAGGGAGAGTTGCACGTTCCAGTTGGAGGGTATATATACCTCAACGAAATGCTGTCACTTTCAAGAAAGTCCTGCGGGTGGTTGGGTGTCAAGTTCAAATACGGGACTTGTATAAATATTTAGACGATGGTGGCTTCGGCAGCCCTCTGTAAAAGGAAACCGAAACCCGTTTTATTCGGGTGGTTAATTGAGTTTTTGGTGTTTCGAGGGTGGATTGGAGATTCCGCCCCATCGGTGACACTATTTGTCCATGCTTTCTGCACATTGTGCTTCCTGTTCGGTACGTTTTGCCATTTCCCAAATCGGATTTCTTCGATCTTGCAATGCATCGGTAGCCCTACACAAGAAGTCTTAATTGGATGGTATATGTACTTCAATAAACTGGCTCCAATACAAGCAAGTCGCTGAAACTGTTGAGGTTAAATAAACATCTTTACACACGTAACATGTTGCATTGTAAAACTTCCGTGTTTTGTCTTTATGTAATTTCCTGATTTACCCATGCATACTTATTCAGTGCAACTGAATTCCGGCACACGTAGCAAGGTTTTACACGCAAATCCGAGTAGGAGATATGTGGATATATCCTTTTGGGGAAGTTTGAATTTTTTTTTTTGCCAGATGTTAAATAACTGACTTGTGAAACTTTTTGTCCGACTGCTACAACTGTGGTGAAGGGGTGTCATGTTAGGATGTTTTGCTGTGTAATTTGTGTTGGTCTTGTTAAGAGGTAGATTTAAGGGAATTAAATTGTAAGTATATGGAAGTTTAGGGTAACCTGACTATGACGGGGGATTACTATGAAATTAACTCGTGCGGTACTGCAGTGTGGAGTTTTCTGTTGTTAATAATATGGATTGATTTGCATTGTCCGAAATGTGTATTTTGCGAAACGTGCGCGGTCAGGGCTACCAATGTATCTACTTCATATGTGGAAGATTTACTTAATTTACTGTTTTGTATTTGTATTGTCCAATAAGAGGTGTTATTTTGGTATTCAAAGAAAAATGCCATTTTTTAAGATTATTAATCGGATGTTTATTTCATAATAAAGAGGAAGGTAATAATAAAAAACAACATCAGCCAAATGGCCACCACGAGCACGCATACAGGACCATATGCTTTTCATGAAATTTTCCATAACAAAATCGCAAAGAGGCTGCCCTATGTCCACGATAGCCTCACGAATTTTATCTTTGAGGTATTGAATCGACGCTGGGCTGTTGGCGTGGATCTTACCTTTCACGTGGCCCCAAAGGAAGAAGTCGCAAGGTGTTAAATCACAAGATCTCGGTGGTCAATCACCTCTTCGAGCGATAACACGGTCCGGAAACTTTTTCCGTAAAAGATCAATGGTTTCGTTGCTTGTGTGGTACGTAGCGCCGTCTTGTTGAAAGTAAACGTCGTCCAGATTAGTACCATCCAACTCCGAAGTCGTCCAACTGAATTATAAATCCATATGTGGCAGAGCGATGCCAGATGGCGGCGACATTATGCATCTTTGAGTGCATGAATTATTCTGGGTCCACACTAAGAGTGCAAATTTATTTTGAGAAATAAAACAAAATACGAAATCAGGAGCTCCGGTCTCCGGGTAACAAGTCCAATTAATTACTTTACTACTACCGTTCTCACAAACAGACCATAACCTCAGTGTTACGTAAGCGTGTGTGCAGTTTTGGCGGTAAGAAATGTTGAAACCATCAAGCACACCAACCCCCCGGGGGAGGCCAATAAATAGCGAATGTGTTTGGGGGAGATACCCGGTCTCGTTTGCAGTGAATTCGCTGTGGTTTTCAATCCATTAGCTTGTCACGTTGCATTTCTAATAGAGCGACTGGGTGGCTATCACAGTGGGACGCATCATCAGATAGGGAGAGTTGCACGTTCCAGTTGGAGGGTATATATACCTCAACGAAATGCTGTCACTTTCAAGAAAGTCCTGCGGGTGGTTGGGTGTCAAGTTCAAATACGGGACTTGTATAAATATTTAGACGATGGTGGCTTCGGCAGCCCTCTGTAAAAGGAAACCGAAACCCGTTTTATTCGGGTGGTTAATTGAGTTTTTGGTGTTTCGAGGGTGGATTGGAGATTCCGCCCCATCGGTGACACTATTTGTCCATGCTTTCTGCACATTGTGCTTCCTGTTCGGTACGTTTTGCCATTTCCCAAATCGGATTTCTTCGATCTTGCAATGCATCGGTAGCCCTACACAAGAAGTCTTAATTGGATGGAATATGTACTTCAATAAACTGGCTCCAATACAAGCAAGTCGCTGAAACTGTTGAGGTTAAATAAACATCTTTACACACGTAACATGTTGCATTGTAAAACTTCCGTGTTTTGTCTTTATGTAATTTCCTGATTTACCCATGCATACTTATTCAGTGCAACTGAATTCCGGCACACGTAGCAAGGTTTTACACGCAAATCCGAGTAGGAGATATGTGGATATATCCTTTTGGGGAAGTTTGAATTTTTTTTTTTGCCAGATGTTAAATAACTGACTTGTGAAACTTTTTGTCCGACTGCTACAACTGTGGTGAAGGGGTGTCATGTTAGGATGTTTTGCTGTGTAATTTGTGTTGGTCTTGTTAAGAGGTAGATTTAAGGGAATTAAATTGTAAGTATATGGAAGTTTAGGGTAACCTGACTATGACGGGGGATTACTATGAAATTAACTCGTGCGGTACTGCAGTGTGGAGTTTTCTGTTGTTAATAATATGGATTGATTTGCATTGTCCGAAATGTGTATTTTGCGAAACGTGCGCGGTCAGGGCTACCAATGTATCTACTTCATATGTGGAAGATTTACTTAATTTACTGTTTTGTATTTGTATTGTCCAATAAGAGGTGTTATTTTGGTATTCAAAGAAAAATGCCATTTTTTAAGATTATTAATCGGATGTTTATTTCATAATAAAGAGGAAGGTAATAATAAAAAACAACATCAGCCAAATGGCCACCACGAGCACGCATACAGGACCATATGCTTTTCATGAAATTTTCCATAACAAAATCGCAAAGAGGCTGCCCTATGTCCACGATAGCCTCACGAATTTTATCTTTGAGGTATTGAATCGACGCTGGGCTGTTGGCGTGGATCTTACCTTTCACGTGGCCCCAAAGGAAGAAGTCGCAAGGTGTTAAATCACAAGATCTCGGTGGTCAATCACCTCTTCGAGCGATAACACGGTCCGGAAACTTTTTCCGTAAAAGATCAATGGTTTCGTTGCTTGTGTGGTACGTAGCGCCGTCTTGTTGAAAGTAAACGTCGTCCAGATTAGTACCATCCAACTCCGACCATACAAAAATCATTAATCATCTCTCGATAGCGCAATCCATTCACCGTAACTATTGATCCAACCTCATTTTCGAAAAAGTAAGGTCCAATGAGCCCGCCGGGCCATAAACCGCACCAAACAGTCACACGTTGAGGATGGAGAGGCTTCTCAACAATCACTCTTGGGTTTTCCGAGCCCCAGATGCGACAATTTTACTTGTTGATGTAGCCACCGAGGTGGAAATGGGCCTCATCAGTCAAGATGATTTTTGGATGGAATTCCGGATCATTTTCATGCATTTCAAGGACCCAATCAGCAAAGACACGACGTTGTTGATGATCGGCCGGCTTGAGTTCTTGTGTTAACTGAACTTTAAAAGCCTTAAGGCCCAAGTCTTTATGCAAAATACGGTGTAATGACGTTTATGGAATGCCCACTTCAAAAGAACGATGAGGAATGGACTACAGCAGCAATATTCTCAGTTGTTCGTGAGCGACGTGCACGGGTTTTATTCTTCACATCACTAACTTGTCCCAACAGCTCGAACTTTAATAACTTCAATACGTTGTTGAAGCGTATATCGTTCCATTTTTAGTAATGGCGTAGTTAGTCTACTTGTCAAATGTCATAGAATAGAAGCTTCAAAAGTGACAGCTACCGAAATAGCGGGTCATTCACAATAACACCTCTTATTGGAAAACTCTTTATGTATCTCCTACGTAGCAACTTAATTCTACTTCGTTTGACTCATTTTTATATAACGATCAAAATTCAATTTAATATGTGTTGTATTGATTCATTGTTGCAAATCAAAAAAGTCATTTTCTAGATCTGAATGCACTCATGACTCATCGCAAAAATTTAGGGTAATTGCGGGAGAGATGCCGCGTCGGGAGACATGCCACACCTATCCAAAATCATATTAGGGGTATTCGTGATCCGGTGCAACTGGTCTTGTATCATTGCGAAAGTGCGAAAGTGCAACTTTTTTTCGCACCACAACAACAAAATATACGGACAAAAATTTCACTACACTTTTGCACTTTAGCTATACCCTGACCCTATTGTAACCGAAAAATTAAACAGAGTAGCGTTATCAAGTTGACAGTTCGCTAAATTATGAATTCCTGTGTGCAGGTATCGGAAAAAACAAAGAGAATGGAAAACAAAAATAAGTGCCGCCGGAGGGAAAATCATAATTTTTGTTATGTAATATTAATTAATTAACATAATTTTGTCTCCATTATCTTCCAATAAATTGAATCGTTTTTCTTTTTCGCTTTTTAAAAGATTTTTTTCAGAACAAATGTCAATTGTCAGATTGGGTCTGACTTTGTTTCAGTTTTGCTATAGATGAGAAAAAGTGTGTTCACGATCTGATAAAAAAAAATAAAATTTCGCAATTTTACTAGGTCTGTTACACCGAATCGTGAATACCCCTATTAATAATGAATATCGCGAGTCTTTTTGTTCTTTGTTTTGCTCATTACGTATTGAAAGACAAAAGAGAGAAACAAAAATTGGTAAATTTATAGGAGGGGAGATTTTGCAGTTCGTTTTGTTTTACGCTCTCCTTTTTGGGGTGGAAATTTTTCAGTACAATTCAAATAATCGGTGCATAAGGAAGTCGAAACTTGTTTTGTTGGCAGTGAGTATTTTATGTGATTGAGTAGGCTTGTAGGAAGTGTTTCGCGTGTTTTTATTTTTTATTTTTTTTGTGTCAACTGCTTTGACAGGGTGCGGCATCTTTCCCTTAGCCCAGGGAGAGATGCCGCACTTTTGTTGATGTAAGATGCCGCATTTTAAACATATTCACCCCTATCATTGAAACCGGCGGATGGTCTGCGGAGGGAGTAGTACCTGTTTTGAACATTTCTCCTATCATTGAAAACGCCGGTAGGTAAGTGAGCGGATGTCGGTAACGAAATTCACATTTTATACCTATCATTGAAAACGCAACCGATCCGCGGTTCATACAAATGTTGTTGTTTTCAATCCGCATCAAAATCGATGCGGATCTCGAAGAGATAACACACATACACGCAATAAAAGTTTTATTTTTCGAAAAAAAAAGGATAAATTTAAAAAGTTTACGAACTGTTAATTGATCTTTCCGATTTAGAAAACAAACAACCCGTCCTCAGTTTCAGGCGATGGTGAAAATGATGAAAAAACATCCAGACATCTTTTCTTCGCATTCTAACACCTCTTCTAATGCTCCTAGTATCACTATTACTAGCAATTTCTTCTGAATTTAAGAAAAATACAATGCTATCCATGTTCGTACACTTTATAAAAACAAAATCGAATTGGAAAATATTTTCATTTGACAGCTGACTCGCTGGGCTACCAGCAATCGGTAATGCGGTTTTGTGGACCGATAATGTAGTCCATCCGCCGTTTTCAATGATAGGTTTTCACCTGTGAAGTGATCGACTGCGGATCGGATTGAATCCGTCCGCAGAGCATCCGGCGGATTCAATGATCGGCCTGATTGTTTTAGACTACAAAATGCCACGAAAATATATTCGCAAGACCTCAAGAGGAAGTTGGACCAATGAAGCTTTAGAAGAAGCAAGAAAAGGCGTTTCAGCTAGAACTCTTACAAGACGCCGGTACAATGTAAAAGATGTACCAAATAGCTGCACGAAAACTGTACAATTTATAAAAAAACTATTTTATTTTTTGTACTGACTGTGAGAGGCATGAGGAACGAAAAAAGCATGCTCTACGTGAAAAATGAGGCTCAAAACGTAATGCTTTTAAACTGCGGCATCTCTCCCTCACTGGTTGGGAGAGATGCAGCAGACAGTATAATTTATTTTTCATAATAATTTATTTAAATAATAAGATTTTGTTTAGTTTAGTCCCTTTTAATGGTAGAATATAAACCCATTGTTAAGTTTTGTAAAATAAATAAAGACTTTTTAGTTATTAACAAAACGTAAAATTGAGTTTTTAAAAAAATTACCCTTCTACAATTTGCCTTCAGTTTTCCAAACTGTCAAACTTCTTGTCATGGAGGAGAATTCACTTGAATTGAATTGAAGAGTTGAATGAAGAAAAAATAACGTTTTTATTTTAAAATATACTAAAAATAAAATAATAAAATAAAAATAAAATAATAAAATAATAAAATAATAAAATAATAAAAATAAGTGCAATGCTACCTATTAATTTGTGGAACTTATTCTTTAAAATCTGTAATTGTTAAACGAAAAATTAGTCAATGGGGACGTTCGGATTCATAGTTTAGTAAGTTGACAGGCTGTCTGACTAGATGTATTTCAGTTTTGATTGGCCTAGAGTGGTCACGTGATTAGTTTTTGCAGATGGCGTTTATGGAGGGGAAGCCGACAAATCTAGTCAGGAAAATCCTGCCTGCATACTCAGTTGACATTTCGAAGAGTCAGATTTAAAATAAACAGAGTGGCCGTGGCAGAATTCTGAGGTGTCGAAAAAAGGGCCAGTGAGAGAAAAGGGTGCCATTTCTAAAGGTAGTCTGCAAATTTCGAATTTTCGCACGATATTTAACAACCATTAGTTCGCATAACAGTGTATTATAGTTGTGATAGGCAACCGTGTTACATTTTAAATGTACTTATTTGAAAATATCAATTTTTGAAAAAATTATGAGGGGTCTTTTCCGAATAAAAAAGGGCAAATCAAACAAAGGCAACGCTGACCGCGAGAATACAAAAACAATTCAACTTGCTCAGTCAACGCGTTCGGATTCCTAGTCACGACCAATCTAGTTGACGTTTTACATAAACTATGAATCCGAACGTCCCCAATGATATGTTTTCGTTCCGAATTTGAAATAAATTTGTTTCTTTTTACATAAATTTGGTTTTTCTATAATTTTTTCTATACATATATAATTTTTTTAAATCTGCTTCGTTTTTTTTTTTTTTTTTACACTTTCTGGACTCAACATTGGCAGCCCTGTACGCGGTTCTTATTACGAAAGATATTAGTTTCGTTGCGTCCTATTAAATAATAATATAGACAGGAACTTATTCAAGCGACAAAGTTCCTGGGCACGGCCAAAGCTGGCCGGTTACAGCTGGTTTCTCATAAAGCGAAGTAGGAAAGGCAGTAACATTTATTTAACTGAGATGTAGGACAGTTAAAAATATGACAAAGCTTGAGAAAATGAGTCCCTATATCTATTGCTAGCAAAATAGTAAAACACGTGCACTATATAACTTTCTTTTGCTAAAAAAAAAAATGTCATTCAAAAAGACTGTGTTCCACTGAAATCCTTTTCATGTCCCAACCTTATTTAATTTTGTTTACTCTTTGTAGCAACAGCATTTCTAACTTTTTGTTCACTTTATTTACAGATAATGCCAGCATTTTTTCACACTGCATCCATATGGCTGACAGTCGCCCTAGCCGTTCAAAGGTAAGTACTCCAACAGGGTTCACTTGCTGGGTAAATGTGCATGGAAACTCTTCGGGGAACTGGGGTCAGATTTTGTAAGGCGAAACGTATAAACGTTGATCGTTAAAGAGTCTGACCCCTGAGTTCCCAAAGGTATACAGAGAGCGTTGCCATCGTCACTAAAATCCTTAGCAAATGTAGTACGTTAGTGAACAAAAAGTATCATTTTCAAACGAATTTGTTTGTATTGAAATTAACTTTCTCTCAGCAGAAGCACTATTGTTCCACACAAGACAGCATAAATCCAGCATATACGCAGATAGTTCTTCAAATATTAAGTTTCCTAAACTATTTTTTTGTTTGTTTAATTGCACCCATATTGCCACAATGTCGCTGTTTTGAGGTCCACGTTTCAAAATAAGATAGAAAGCTGATTGAGGCGCCACTGCTCATTTACAACTTCCAAATTGGCTTTCTTACAGGGAAACTCCTTAAATAAATTTAAATAGTTGGCTCTTAAGAAATGTAGTACTTTGGGGAACGATGAAGTATGTAGTACGGCATTAAAAAAATCCAGTAAATATGTAGCACAGTACTACATGGAGTATGGAGTACAAAAGGCAACTGGTAACGGTGTTTACAGACACGAATACGTGATACATCCATACCTACTTCAATTTCGATTGAAGCAAGCACTAGAAAAAATTCCCTGGAAACGCATAGTCGTAGGTAATATGTTGTTTCGCAAAGGCAAAGTTTCGCAGAAAAGTTAAATAAAATGAAATTGTGCGCCAAGCAAATATTAGTCTTACAAGTTGAGAACAATAAAAAACAAACTCCCATTATGATTTGATAAAAACTAAAAAAAAAAAAATCTTAACTAGGGTTTTACTGTGCTTTACTAAAAGTTTGCAAAGAAATGGGAATTTATGGTGGTTATGCCTTCACAATGACTTTTCCAAAGACCGCAATGAATCTCTCTCACTTGGCGTAAAATATCAATAGAGGAGGACGAACTTTTTGCTTTCAAGTTTCAACACAAACGTTTTATGACTTTCAGCTGGTTGATTATACTAAAATACACCAAAGAAGCTGCGAGTAGTTAATTTGCTGTTGGGGAAAGTGAGTAGGGTTCTGTCATCGCGTCATTGGAAAAAATGAAATGTTGGAAGAAAAAAAAATTCTATATTAAAGACCAATGAGGGCGGGTGGAGTTCGTAGGTCTGAGTCTGTAGAGCAGGGCTGGGTTACTACGAACTTATGCGGAGCGCCCTTCTTTGATGTGCAGAGGAAAGCCTTGGAAGGGGAATTATGCTTGAGATAACATACCCGATAAGATGACAATTTGCAATTACTCTTAAACCATAAGCGCCACAATACTGTAAAAATGTCTGGACATGCAGTTTTACGATGTTAGTTACGCCCACTGTAATTCGGCAGCTAGTTAACAACGGGCTTTAAATGATCACGAAATCAAGAATTTTGTGCCTGAATAATTTTTTTTTTTTTTTGTATTGAGTGTTAACTCCAACATTTTTGATAAGGTAAGTGTTGTGCTGTGGTGAAGTGTTTTGTGGGTACAGTTATTTGTATATTTAGTAATTCCTATACGACATTTTTACCTCATAAGAAAATGTTGGTTCCTACAATCTTCTAAACATTTTTACTCATATCGGGAAAGATGACATGATACCCAACCGTCCAAGATCGCAAGCTATGTCATCTTACCAAAAAGGTAGTATTTTATTTTAATTTGTGTATTTTTTTGTCAAAAGACGTATGCCTAGTACTGTTCAAGACATCAGGGAAAAATAAATAAATTTGGCCATGGCTATATGTCATCTTACACCGAACTATGCCATCTTAAACTAGCTGTTGAACTTAATTTAAAAATATTTTAAAAATACTACTTATTATTTTACACTAAAAATGTAAATGCAGTTTTTATCACTAACAAATGAGTTAATTGAATTCACATTGTTTTCATCCCTATGGTTTGTAATTATTATTATTTTTCATTTTCAAGAAAAAGTATGTCATCTTGAGCACAATTCCCCTACAAGGTTAGATTCTCAGCCAGGGTTGCAGGATTGGGCGTTTTGTCGTGTTTTGGTCTATCTTTTTTCTTAAAAAAACGATAGAAATGAAAAAATGAGCGCCCAACTCAATTTCGGGCTACTTATCGTTTTACATATTTTGTGTTAATTTTCTTCGTTTTATTCCTTCACAAAACTAAAAAAAATTAATATTTTCGAACAAGCACGCACTTTTAAAACTTGGCATTGAAATGACATCGAACAGTCGTTCAACTTGCACGCAAACCAATTTATTTTGCAGGCCGTTTGATTTGACACAAGCCACAAAAGCCAATTCCAGAAAATAGAAGGCGAATAGAATTAGCGGCGCTCATAAGTGAGAGGGGTTAGTGGAGAAAAATATTTAAAAAAATCGGCCCTAGCGGAACGGAAAATTCTCCGCAACTCATACTCTTTCGGAGTCTTTCGGAGGCTCAAATTCCATTTGAGGTGTCCAAATCCGGAAGAGAAATAAACAATTGCGATGGCGCACTGCAAATCGTAAACAAATTCTACAACCAATTTCTGTCGGAGGATATCGAAACTTAATTGTCAAAAATTCAAGAAAAAATTGTCGCTTGATTTCAACGTAATTCGCCAATATCCGAACAGTTGTTCCGAAGTATACCTCGCACTCGCAGCAAAAATCCTCCGATTTTCAAACGTACAATCGGAGAATTTTCCATTCCGATGGACACCTCGCTAGGGCCGAATACAACGATTTTTGGACAATGATTTTTGGTTAAATTTGTTTAAGGTTTGGGCGCTTAAAATAAACTAAATTCTGGCAACCCTACCTCTCAGTTTTTCCTCGTTCAATTTTTAACGAAATATTCGCTTCGAATGATAAAACAGAGTTGGAACTAATTTTTAATTTGACCCTTGAAGGCTGAGTGTTGTTTTCGCGAACGACTTCGGGCTCCAGGTGCTACACACAAATAAAATGGAATCACATTAGAGGAACCCATACAAATTGGGTCTGGCAGAAAGGTAGCTAAAAAACAAAAACATGAACTTCACGTACGCAAACCTACACAAAAATGGACCAATGAAATGTGGTGAAATGAGTGGCAAGTCATTTGCAAAGAGTTTAGAGTTTCGATCTATATCCGCCTCCTGTTTTGTAGCTTTTACTGGTCGAAATTAGTCGTGGAACTTATGGCAAACTGCAGTCAATTAAAAATGTTGCGGTCTCTTCCTTAATATCTTATCCGCCACCAATTTACATTTGACGCATTAATGGCAATCCCAACAGATCTTTGGTACGAATTTAGTCGAAGGGGACTTATAGCAAGCAGTGTTTTAAAATCGTATGTTTGTGGGAACTTCGGTGTCAGAAAAGCTGAATTTTCAAAAATATGACAAAAAAAACTTAAAATGTTTTCAGTAAACATCAAAACATCTACATTTCTGTAGATTACTTTAAAAAGTTAAATTTTTTCACAAGAAAAGTGTCATGAGAACTTTAGTTAAAAATAGAAAAATGACCAAGCTCAAAATAATTCCCTAACTCGAAGCACCATATTTCTATGGCCCTTCACAAAATCTTCAACACTGAACGCACTTTATTTTAAAATATAAAAGAAATAACTTTAATGCTATTGGGAACTTGCTCCCTGGCAAAATGTATGTATGGACGGAGAATGTCTGATTTTTTTTTACTAGTTCAAAACCTCACGCGACGATGAAAAAGACAAAAAAAAATAAATTTATTTATTAAGTCATAACTGCTGGTTGCTTTTAAATACAATACATTTGCTTGTGAATTTTTTGTTTCTTGATGTATAGAAAGAGCGGCTGTAAAAGTATGGCCATCTTGTCTTTAGACACGAGGAGGTTGGATGGTTTAATCCGCGAAAATACCACTCAAAACGTGGCATCCACAGTTGGGATTTTTAACACTTTACACTTTTAACTGCAATTATCAGTTTTGCAATGTTTATAAAATTTCGCCTGTTATTTTAATATTAAAAGTAATTTTTCGAAGCGAAAATGAATAAAGTCAAAGAAACGAAATGTGACCTTCTTTGAATGGTTATCGTTTTCAAGAATAAAGCTTACTTAACGACGCCATGTGACAACAACTGCCACAAACTCATTTTAAATTTAATGAGTGCGTTCATGCTCTCCTTTCTTCGCTGCTTATCTCGGCTGGGTTTTAAAAATAGATGTACAGTCGGATCCGGTTATTTGAAAATCGTTTAATTGAAAACCCCGCTCACACGAAAAATTTAATTTGTCCCCGTGTATTTTTTTTTTTTTTTTTTTTTTTTTTTTTTTCAGTTATCCGAAGTCCGTTTAAATGAAAAACCCGGTTAATTGAAATTAAAGTAACGATTTTTTCTCATTTCATTCAAACGGGTTCGACTGTATCTAATTCGCAGCTGCTTGCAAGCCTGTATCCATCTTAAAATGTATCCTGTCATCATCTGGACAGTTAACATTGGTATTTTAAAGTGAGGCAGCGTGAGCCCACTAAAGCCCTCTGAAAATCACTTACGTTCAAAATGCAATCCCAATGGCTTTCGGTCGGGATTATTGATGAGAAATTAATTCGGCATTTAGAGAGATGGATGTGTATTGTGTTTATTGTGTGCTCCAATCCAATAGAGTCATATGTACACAAAGGTTTCAAATAGGACTAATCTGGTGGTATTCTCTTTTTTAAATCACCTGTCAGCAAGACAACGAATGCTGAGGATATTAAATTCCATTTTCTGGGACAAAGTTCAGTGGGACCAACATTTCAGTACTTTAACGGGCTTTCCTGTGCAATCCATTTGACACAAAAGACAACGTTGCCTCGATTATTTGCGAAAAGCTTCCGCATTGTGGTCTTGCATAACTCTATTCACTTTTCATTTACAAATCGAATCTAAAATTAACCATCTCTCACGTGTGTAAAATTTGTTTTTCCATTTCAGATACATTTACGTGTGTCATGCCCCAATGGCACGTACTTGGTGCACCATGGCACGTGTTAAACGCTGCACCCTCTACATTTGTCTGGCGGCGTTCGCCCATCAGAGTACACGATTCTTTGAGCGCACCTACTACCCGCTCACCATCGACTGGAACGGCACCCAAGTGGAGGTGTGCCATTCGGAAACATCGAAATGGATGGAGGACTACATCGGCGTGGACGTCTACTACTTTCTGTATTTCACGTTTCGTGTCTTCTTCATACATCTGATACCGTGCATAATATTGGTGACGCTGAACATCCTGCTGTTTCGTGCCATGAAAAAGGCCCAAGAACGGCGAAAGGCTCTATTCCGCGAGAACCGCAAAAAGGAGAGCAAAAAGTTGCGCGAGGCCAACTGTACAACACTAATGCTGATCGTTGTCGTCACTGTATTTCTGATTGCCGAGATACCGATTTGCATTATAACCATTTTGCATATCATCTCGTCGGCAATAACTGAATTCCTCGACTATCATATTGCGAATATATTTATACTGTTTGCGAACTTTTTCCTTGTCGTGAGTTATCCGATAAATTTTGGCATTTACTGCGGTATGTCGCGACAGTTTAGGGAGACGTTTAAGGAGATATTTCTAGCTCAGGTGGCGGTGAAGAAGGACAGTTCGTCGAAGTATTCGATTGTGAATGGGCCGCGAACATGCACCAATGAGACGGTACTCTAGTTGTAAATGAGACGTTTCTCTTTCTGGCGCAAGGGAAGGGAAATGGCTGTGTAAAGTGTTGCCGGATATGGGATGTGTTAGGCTGTGATGGTTGGCGGTTGATTGGGTATTGCTTCAGAGGCTATCAATTGCATTTGATCAGCAGCTAAGTGGATTCGTATTCCTTGCAATTAAACCGTCGTTTAAACAACAATTTGTATCAACAATGTTGGTTCCTTGTGGCATCGCTCTCGTGACAATTTGTGTAAACATTTGCAAATTCAAATCAGAAGCAGGAAGCTTTTTCAATTATTTCTATAAACCCACAAAAGAACTGCAATGTACGTACTCTAATACTGCAATAAATGGGTATTTGAAGAGGGTTCCAGCTCTTGATTATATTTTTACGTAGTCGCTTTACGAAGCTTATTTCGAAATAATGGGGGGAATTCATACCGGCACCAAAATTACAGAGAGTTGTAATAAAAAAAAAGAAACAATCATCGTGTTCATTACCATCCTTTGGCAATTTGTACAGGAATGTCTTAAATTCATATTAAGGTGAACATGTGGTTCACTTGGGGGGGGGGGGGGGTAAGGGACCTTGGTTATGAGCCAAACGTCCAGTCATTCGTAGCCAATTTCAGTCCTGATACATTGCCTTAGAAAAATGCTACCAATTACCAGGGTTGCTAGATTGGGCACGTTGTCGTATTTTGGGCTAATTGTTTTCTTAAGAAATGAACAAATTAACGCCCAACTTAATTTTTGCTACATATCGCATTAGAAATGTTGTGTTAATTTTGTTCGTTTTATTCCTTCACAAAACTAAAAAAAAGAGAAATATTTTCGAACAAACACGCAATTTTCAAACTTGGCACCACTCTGCTTGCAGTGAAGTGATATCGAACTGTCATTTGATGTCATGTTTGATTCGACATAAGCCACAGAAGCCAATGGGCACATTCAAGAATCTAGTTAAATTAAGTCGATTAGATTGGTCTGGATCAGATGTTACCTGAACGCAAAAACTGTCAACTTAGTACTCAGTCAAGAATTTCTTGACTAGATTCGCCGGCTACCCCTCCATAAACGTCAACTGAAACAGCTGCTCATATGATCGATTTCAGCCAATCAAAACCGACCAGACAGCTGTCAGACTTATTAATCTATATACTTGAATAAAGTCCACATAAGTGAGATGGGCAAGTGGTAAAAATACCAAAATGTTTCACGATTTTTGGGCTTCTTTCTAGGCAACGATTTTGGGGTATTTTTTTTTTTTAAGGGTTGGGCGTTTAAAGCAAACCCAATTCTGGCAACCCTGCCAATTACATATTTAATGCTGTGTCCATCTAATAATGATTAATGGGGCATTTACACGGTCACACATTCCTATCACGGAAAATTAAAGGGATGCCCAATACTAAACAGCCGTCTGACTGAAAGGGACAGCATTACCTAGCACGCAAAAAAACGTGATACGTTTTTTGGTCGGCCATCTTGTTTGCGTGGTAGGAATTATGGGAAAGCTATGCATGTTCATATTTTTATAGCGATGGCTTACGAAATTTCGTTTTCCTATAAAACAAAATGGCTTCCGGAAGGGATGAAGGTACATTTATTTATTAATTTCGTACAAATGATTGATGAATTGTTGGTTTAATTTACTGAAACTAATTAACACTCTCATTTCACATATTTTAAATCGGAAATAGAAATGTTTTCATGTGATTCCAGAAATGTTGGTTGCCGGAACTTCCGCTTTACGTATCTATAATTATGGGTAGTACATCCATGACACCTTAGGCGTCTGATTTGTGATCTCATTCCTACGCCTTTATAAGCATTGACTGCGGACAAACGGATCTCTCTGTCCCGTCTCGTGCAAAAATGCGCGTGCGCGATAGTGTAAATGCGGTTTTAATCTATTACATTTTTCGCTGTCAAAGCGAGAGTCAACAGTCAAGTCAAAATGGTTGTTTTATTTGGCGTTGCCAGATGCATTGTAATTTTTTTCTTTAATAAAAAACAACAAAAATGCAATAAAATGTGTTAAGTCGCACAAAAGGCCCCAGCTATGAATAAATATGAAAACGGATCTCTTCTCCAACATTTAAAACAACTCCCAGTAATTTATTATCGCTCATCATTCATCATCATTATCATTTATTCATCATTCGTCTTATCCCAGATAAGGAGTGTCCAGTTCAGCCTACTAAGCCAAGTGTTCACGACGCGATCTAGTTAACAACTGAGTCGTGTTACACACTTACTCTACAAATCTGACAAGAATTTGACAAGAAATCTACTACGATGAATCTCCTAGTAGAAAACACTTTTGTTACATCAGCCCGACTTCCAAACAGGGTATTCTCACTTTTTCGATATTTGTATGCAAGATGTTCTCAAACATTTTGAAAACCCATTTTCAAAACCGTCTTTCACATACCGGCTGCATCATTTTTATTCAATAGACTAATTAAAACAGCGACTTAAGACTACTTAAGAAATTGCTTTACGTATGGTTTGTCAGAAAGCGGCCCAATAGCCTAAAAGTTCCAAACGGGACCAATGTTAAAGCGTGATTTCTAAATACATTTTCAAATCATGAAACAATTATGAAATTAATATTTTTGGTGGAGTCTTATGATTGTCATTAAATGTTTAAATATTTTAATATTTAGTGTGCTCTGTATATATTTGTATATCTCTTAAATGTTGATTTCTTTGTAACTACGGTAAGAGGAGTTTTATCTGTCGAAAAATATTGACGCAAGTCCACTTCGATTATAACCCTTCAAGGGTTTTTCCTATACCAAAATCTAGTTAAATTTCTATAAACAAAAAAACATATTCGTGGCTTTTGTCATAATCTTCCCTCTACCCATTTCAATGAGGCCGTTTATTTTTGAAGCCATTGATCCAAACATCATTCTTCCCTCTACACAAATAATCAGATTGCCTCAAAAATGTTTCTAATGGGTTAAGAACTCAAAAATCCCCTTGGCTGGAGCGTTATTGTCCATTCAATCGGTGCTGCCAAGTCTTTGTACAAGTTCACTTTTTAATGGTCCCTATTGAACTGTTCAAAAAGAGAAGATACCTATTGATGATTGAATATTCCCTTTCCACAATCATTGTTGCACTTAAAAAGGATCAGAGAGATGTCCGCCTTTGTTTCTATGGTCCACAGCAAAAAACCTTAAAACTTACGCCCTCGAGGGCGTTCAAAAAATCCCCAATCACATAGCCAACCATCGACAGCTGTTGTACTTATTCTCTAATCCACTACGCCAACTCTAAAAATATCTGATGATGTAAAGAGTGCAAGAGTATTTATAACAAAATATAAAAGTCAACAAAAATTGCATTGCTGACTGCTACCAGAAGAGCTTGAGCTTTTTTAAACATTTATTAAAAAATAACTAATAATCCAAAAAAACAACACAGCCAATAGTTTTGTTGAAATTCAAAATTTTGTATGTAGTTTTTAAAAAAATCTCTATATTAAGCTCATTTTAAAATAAAATTCAACCAGTTATAAAAAAACATAAAAAAAAAACAAACAATTTACTAATTATATGTACACAAATAAAATACTCATTTAAATTGGAAACGATTGAGCCCTAGTTAGCCGATTTAAATGATTTTTTACAAAGGGGAACTCTGAAAACTATTTTTGTTATTTCCTAAGCTGCATATAGAATATAAAATGTCTTTTATTTAAGACCCGATAGCATATAGTAAAACCTGCATGTTTTTCTTAATTTAAAAAAATATATATTACATTTAAGAAAAGTTTGTTAAAATTCAATTTAGTCTTGTAAATAAATTGTAAAAATAACAGATTATTATAAAGTACAACTTGTACTTGTAGGTACTCAATAATTGCACTTGAAAAATATAAGAAGACTTTTCGTGACTTAGATAATAAGTTTTGTTAGGCTTTTTTTTCTGTAACATCTAAATAAATCGTTAATTTCTTTAGCAATTGTTTAATACGAATATATAAGGGCAAGAATATGTTATAGCAAATAAGAAGTTGAACAAATTTACTAGCTATGTAAGGGGTAACAATTGATTCTGTGTTTATAGTAATTCCTGATGATATTTTTTTAATTTGTAAATACATTGATTGTTTAAGAAAAATAAAATAAAGGAATAGGAAATAAATGTATGTTCTTCGTTTGTATTAAGTTTCCTTTGTGCGACCTTGTAATAAAGATGAATAAAAGTATATTTTTGAAAAGTCCAACACGGTTTTGAATTTATTTTCAAGAAGATGGAGTGTGTAAAGAAATAATGGACAGATGGGTATTATCGATTACGTACCTCCGTAAAGTGAAGTGGAGAGAGGTGACGATCAAAAGAAAGGCTTTGACATTTAGAGACATTATCCCCTATCGGGGTCAATACATTATACAATTATTCAAGGCTATCGTGAGAAAAATTCCCCCTGAAATATTTCCCATTTCTCAGAAATATTTATCGGCAATGAATTTTGAAAATGGGAAAACTTTATCTACAAGCCACTTAACGCTAACAGATATAGACAGATATAACAGAATAAGTAAACATACAATACCATTGCCTTAAATTTATCTCAGGATAAACAAAAGTCGATATTTCTACTCGCCTCATTGAAAGATATGATTGCTCTTGGTAAAGGTTCATTACACTCAAGTTTAATTCTGTTCACGCATTGAAAAAGAAAATCTCTAGTGCTAAGTGGTCTACCAGGTAGGTATATAAATAGGGACGACTGAAAGAAGGGATGGACATCTAATATTATAGCTAAGTATGGGTGAGTTCATAAATGCAACATTCTTGCACATGCCTTGCAAAAAATATTGATTCAGTGCAATTATGAACAGAAATACTGCTGCAAGTTTGCAGCAGCTTTGCGCTTCCGAAAAATAGTTCATATATGCAGTACATGTAAAGTTTCGTGGTCATATTTCGAAAAATATATCTGTAACCTCCGGCGTCCCCCAAGGAAGTCATATTGGACCACTACTCTTTATCCTGTTTGTAAATGATATCGTTCAATATTTACCTGAATGCTTTTTGTTGATGTTTGCGGATGACTTTAAGATTTATATGTCTGGTAATGATAATCGTCCTTTAGACCTTTTAAATTCACATCTTCAGAATTTTTATCTGTGGTGCTCAAAAAGCAACCTCTCTTTAAACATTTCGAAGTGTTCTGTCATAACATTTTCTCGCTGTAAGTCTCCTATCGTGTATTCGTATTCCTTTGATGGTATTGTCATTCCCCGTGTTTATCTAATCAAAGATTTGGGTGTTTTTTTAGATACCAAGCTATCATTTACTTACCATGTTGAGTCCATCACAAACAAGGCAAACAGAACATGGGGCATGTTAAGGCGATATGCCGGATCGGATCTTTATGTTCTCAAGACCTTGTATATCACTTTTGTGCGGTCTACACAGAATATGCCTCTATTGTATGGTGTCCGTATTATAGAGTTCATATAACTATAATTGAATCTATACAAAAAAGGTTTTTAAGATTCGCTTTTAGAGGTCTTGGCTTGATCTTAGCAACTCACTCCCTTATCTATCTAGATTAAAATTAAGTAATTTAGAACCACTGGATGTTAGAAGAACAGTAGCCAAAGTAGTCTTTATTCATAGGGTTCTCATAGGAGAAATAGATTCAGCTGACATCCTAAGTCTTCTAAATATAAATGTTCCCTCATTCGACCTACGAAACTCACGATTTTTTAGAGTAGGCAACTCTCGTACAAAATACGGTCTATCTTCATCAATTAATGGTTTAACGTCTACATATAATGCAAATGCCATTTTAATCGACTTCAACGTGCCAGTTTCCTCTATAAAAAGAAAATCACTTGAGATTTTGTATCATGTTTTTGTAACTTTAAATTTTAATTTTGTTGAAAGATGAAAGATTAAAAATGAAAAATGAAATGAAATGAAATATATAAGCATATTTTTTTGCAGAGTTGAACGCAATGCTTAATTGCCCTCATGCAAAGATAATGCAATTTTTTTCAACATTAATGAACGCAAAAATTGCAGTGCTGCGGCATTTTTTCTTTTATGAACTCAGTCTATATCTCTTACAAACATAACATCATGAATAGCACGCCTCGATTTTAAGTATTTAATTCCAAGCAATTGGCATCTGGCTAAATACTCTGGACGGAAGTTCCATCGAATTTTGAAAAAAACTTATTCTTGTAAAACGCCTTTGTATTATTTCGATGCGATCGGACTGAATATTAAAAGCTGGGTTCCAAACCAAAGAGATGTATAAAGATAAGAAGGCATATGGATCCTTAAAATCTTTACAATTTCTATTAATAAAACCAATGGCAGAGTTGACTTTTAAAACAATATATTCAATATGACTTTTTAAAGAGAAAATGTAGTCGAGTATAACACCTAAAACTTTGATTTCGATAACGCTGCAAGGGAGATAAGAATCGATAACATAATCAAACTGCAAAGTTGAAGCCAATCTAGAGAAAGAAATAGCATAACACTAGTTTCTGTTGAGATTTAAGTCATTGGACCTACACCAAGCTGAAATAAAATTTAGATCTACATAGTTGTATTAAGGGACAGTCCTCTAAGCTTCTAATATTCAGATAATGTTTTAGCTTATCAGCATTTAACAAAATATTGGCAGTGTCCTTAATGCCATGGATATATGATTGATAAAAATTATGAAGAGCAGTGGACCTAAATGGCTGCCTTCGGGAACCCCTGAGGTGCAATTAATCGATCTAGAGCAGACGTTGCCAATGCGCACTTTTTGAGTTCTGCGAATTGGATAAGACGACCAACATAAAATCTTCAAACGAAAACCGAAAAATTCAAGCTTTTCCAATAAAGCAATATAGTTTACTGAGTCAAATGCTTTCCTAAAGTCGGTATACACAGTGTCGACTTGATATTTGTTCTCAATAGCATTAATAGCATACGATGAAAAAAGTGCCAAATTGGTGGTAGTAGACCAACCAGATATGAAACCATGCTGAGCCTCTGATAAGAACTCTTTATTTAAAACTTAAGTCTGTTTTTAACTAAGCTTTAAAATAGATTAGAAATCGCCGATAAATTGCAGATACCCCTATAGTTCTCAACATTATTTTTAGAGCCAGACTTATGAATAGGAACAAGAAATGAGATTTTCCATTCATGGAGGAAGACAGAAAGAGATTGAGCAAAGAGAGTCACAACAAAAATTGATGCGACTGTATCCAACAGTCCCGAAATATGTGTATGTGTAAACACCGTGCTTGCGGTATTCGTGTGGCTTGATACACGTCATTGAGAAAAGAGGGAATTGTAATAACCGTATTCTTGATATATTATGAAATAACAATAATTTATTCGTTCTGTGCTAGTTTCGGTAGAATAGAAACAATCGGATTGTGGTAGCTGAAGTAAGATATGTACATTCGAGACTGTAATCTATCTAGATTACGCTGGAAGACAGCATCGATGGTTGTTCCATATCGTGTTGTTGAAATTTTCCGGTTGAGGTTCATTTGAAGATTAACTTTATCTTGCATAAAATCAATAAACGGTTGAGCTGCTGGAGTTGCAAAATTGATATTGAAGTCTCCGCTTATGATCATTGGTAAAAGATGATAATCTCCCTGCAGAATTCTTGAAATTTCTTCTGAGTACGGTGCAAGGACGAAATGAAGAAATTTTATTTCACATCAACAAAAATCTGAAATTAATATGCCCCAGCTCATAAATGTATGCAATTATAAAAACGGATGCAATGATAAAATGTATGCAATGATAAAATACAGTGACGCATTTCCGTCCCCGCAAGTTAAATGTGTGGAATTACTCCACCAGATTCCAACAACGCGCGCTTAGATGTTTTAGAATAATAGTTGGAATGCCATCAACAACTGTACTTGTTATGTTTCCTGTCAAGTTTATATTGGTATATGGAGGTCCCATCTCAATTAAGCGGGATTTTCTTAAGTGATTCGATGACTCAATTAGTCGGGATTTCTGTAACTGAGTTTCATGGTTAATTGCTTCAACAATTGTGCATTTTAGGTCGATGCAATTAACCGGGGATTACTGTATTTGTAAAAATTTGTGTTTGGCTATATTTCATTGTTGTATTTTATAATTATAAACGCTCAGGCTGAACAACAGGGTGTTTAAATTTGCTCCTATTACGAAATCCAATACCGCCATTTTGGATGGTTGGGCAACACACCCCTTCTCAAAATGAAATTATTGGATTGGGCGCTCGCAGAGCACTTTTTTGCTCTCCGAGCACTTTTTATGTTCATTTGGTACATAAAAATAACAATATTTTTCAAATTTTAGAGCACTTGCAAATCTGGATTTTTTCTCAGACTTGCTACAGATTTACCAATAGAAGTGCTTTTGAGTTTGACAACTGGTGAGGTTTGTTAAGGTTTTAGGAAGTTTTTCTACTACAAACAAAAAGGCATTGCATCGGGTGAATCTAAAGGGTTTTTCAATAAAAGCTTTTTAATAATAAGGGTTTTTTAAATAAAACAAAAACGGTTTGGATATCAATGAAATACTTTATTCCTGTGGAAGTACGTTCGATGCCATTGTGTATGGAACTCGATTTCTTTTGCATGACCACCACGGGCACAATTGCAGAAGTCCAGACGAATTTCAGTAGTAAATTTTAAAATTTCGACTAGTTGTTGGCTCGTATATCCTTCCATCATGAAATGGCAAACCTTACTGAAGAGAAATGTCAAAACAGCCGTAAGAAATTCGGCGTCGTTTGCTGTCCCTGTCGCTCTACTTTTGTAGCGTCTCTGTTGAAAAACCCTGTATTTTTGTAAATTATTTATAAAATCTATTTTTATTTATTAATAAACAAAATGTGAACAAGTAATTTAGTTAGCAGACGTCAGATAGCATACAAAAATTGGACATAACTGCTGAGTAACAAGTTGATAACTTTTACACAGCGTTAATTATTACGGGGGTTAGAGATTAATCGGGACGCAAATTTCGAATGCTTCAGTATAAAATTTAGCCGCAGCGAATAGAAAACGCGTAGAAAATTATCGAACTACACATATTCGAATCGCACGAATATCAACACAAAAAAGAGCAAGTGACGTTATTATGTTCGATTAGACACACGAAATCTGAAATCTGACAGCGAATCTGAAGAGCCTCAATCGAATACCACTTAAGGGAGGATTTATTTAGCTAAAATGCCCTAGATAAACATGGCTTTCTCAACATTAACATTTGACTCAACAGTTAGCGATATTCTGGCAAATATATTTTTTTATTGGTAAAGGGAGTTTGGTCAGTGTGGAGTCTTTGCGTAAGCTGCAGACTAAAGTCGATTATTGGTAAGGCCGGCTATGTTTAATTTTTTTGTAGACATTTTTGAATGATAGCTAAAATTGCTAAAATTCAGCGCACTGGGTCTAAGAATTTTCCACGTCGAATTTTTTCGTATTGATAAGTACCTACTTACTCCCATTATGCCTTCAAGCTGTTTTGAAACTTTTAAAAGAATAATAAAAAGCGGTTCCTCCCCCCCGAAAAAGAATGAGAAACACATCTTTCAAACCGCCCAGGGAACAAAGAAACTTCCGATTCCAATATCCTCTCCCAAATTCCCATACTGTAGCATGCAATTGACTGTATCCGTTGCAAGGGGCATTTGCACACGAACTATTTCGACCATAAAAATAAAATTGTATTGCCGTCGTTAACAAATTGTTTATCCTCTCAACCAAATGGTAGTGATGCAGAATATCCTGCTCGAGGCCGTTGGCAGCGGTAAACACACATTTTCGATCAGGTATTAAAATTAAAATTTAATTTTCATAAGTGCCTCGCAACCAATCCACGCCTTAACCACCGATAAGCGAACGAGGTTATTCAGCTGATCAACGCCCATCAACGCATTTTATGGGCATTATGATTCGCAGAGAATTAACTGCATCGTGAAATTTCCATTCGGTTTGATACCGGAAAATTGCTTCCATCCTTCCATTCAAAAGTAATTAATTACACGTTTTGTGGCTGCTGTGGATAGTTGCCAATGCAGTGTAATATCCTTGCAAACAATATTTTAAACCCAACGGCAATTGCTGCAGCACCTGCTGCTACTACTCCTATGCTACCTGGGGGTTGTGCACTCACGCGTATCGCCCTCATATACGAATAATTGCCCACAAAACTAACCATGCTGTGGGTTGTCCCCAGCAGCTGTCTGTTTGTTCGACTGCATCAGGATTTCATTGTATGGTGCAGGATCTCTGACTCAACCCCAGAATGCGCAAACTTCTCTGCCCTGGGTATTGTGATACTTTGGTAGTTTTGGGTAAATTTATGAATTTACTCCCAACATGATGTTAGTCGGTGGAACAACAAGGCAAGTCGAACTTCGGGCACCACGTTGACTGCAGAAACTTCTCCCGAAATGCGGTCCTAAGTGTTCAAGTTCAAATCACTGCAGAGGCTAATAAGGAAATGGATGGCACACTTTGGAGCACTTTCGTATATTGATTTTCTTGGGAACTCATTTACCATCCTTGCCCCTGGTATTATCTCGTTGGATAATTGAAAAAGAAAACAAACAATGTAACCGAGATATTGTTAATTAATTTCCATCCACAGACAATGGAGTATGAGAGTATCTTGCGGCAGTGTGAGTTTGCATATGGTAAATCCAAAGAGCTGGTATTAATCACATTTCATTTTCACAGTTAATTGTATTTGCTTTCGAGGGCTCATGCTTACAGTGCAAACATTGAGAAATATTCCGAAAATTATACGGAAGCCAGTGAAATAAATATTAATTACAATGGTTTGTGTTTGTATGTATAATTGTATAGGTTTCCTGGGGGTTTTACTATAAGGATCCCACTGGAATCCGGTTTACTGTTGGATTGCTGTAGGACTAGCATGTTTCTGCATTTCCCTTTATTAAGCTAACTATTTTCCACATTGGTTACATTTTACAATGGGACATTGTTTCGAGTCGAAACCAACTAGAAATGGTTTCCTAGGATTTCGTTCAAGGGACTTGTTCCAAATAGTTACCGCAACAGGTCCGTATCCTTATAGGATAAATGACTTCTTATAGGCAATGATTAGATTGCGGTGAACCTTTTAATTTGCAGGGCTCTCATTCCATAGCATACTTATAAGCTAGGTATTCGCGTTTCCTTTTTCGTTACGCTAGTATTTTTCTACATGCCAACTAATTCAACCACGGCCTAAGAAGTGAGCGTAACGTAAATTGAAACAGGCACAACTGTTACTTAATATCGCTGCATGGGAAGTGAGGCATTTTATTTCCCAAGATGCCAAATTACATTTCCAAGTTATTGAAAGGCAATGGCCCTTATTTCTAATCATTTTAAACTTCCACCCTAAATATTTTGTAGCCCACAATTGGTAATTTTATATGGAAAATGTCGTGTGAATTTGTACAATCTAGCCTGGACACTAAATACGATTATTAGCATCGCGCAGTGTAACTCATATCGCAACCCGTCTACCATTAAATTGGTCCGTGGGTGGTGACGCATTCAAAAGTAGTAAGCTTAATGAATGTTGAAAACACGCCCACTCACCTAACTATTGGATTACTGCGCGCCGTTCAATCGTGTTTCACATTTCGTTACGCTCAAACTTCCTAAGACATTGACTTTCCATATTGCGATATAAGACGGGAGAGTAACTTGTATTGAAACACCCTTAACACAATTCACTTATAAATATGCGAATAGCTTCCGTGCGCCTAACTTTATGGTCCCCTGCAAATTTTTGAAGTACCTCGTGGCATTTCCACCAAAGTAAACACACACTTATTACATATTATAACTCTGCAGACGCTTGTAGGACTTTCCATCATTTCTACCCTCAGCTAGCGATCTATATTAATGAAAAGTTTGGGCTCATTCCTCTGTTGTCTTAATGCGTAATTGGCGTTTCACATTTCGTTACGTTCCTTTAAAGTTTGACCTCAAGTCCAAAACGAAGTACTTTTGCATTACTGCTTATAAGCGTTCCAAACCGGAAGCGTATTAATATGATGCATAAGTTTACGAACCATTCAACCTGGACGATGAAAGCCAAGATTTCCGTCAATCTGACCAAAATGAAGTGAGGATAGCAATATTTAAGTTAAATCCAAGAAAGCCGCTGAAACGGACGGCTTAACTTCCGAGCTGTTTAAGGCAGCGGGAGATGACGTGGTAGAGAGCATACACCAACTCGTCTCCAAGATTTGGTCCGACGAAAGTATGCCTAATGAATGGAACCTCATGCATCGTTTGCCCGATCCACAAGAAAGGAGACTCTCTAAGCTGCGCCAACTATAGAGGCATCAGTCTCCTGAACACTGCGTATAAGATTGTGTCTGCTGTACTGTGTGAACGCCTGAAGTCATTCGTCAACAATCTGATAGTTCCCTATCAGTGCGGTTTTAGACCCGGTAAATCCACGACCGATCAAATATTCTCACTACGGCAGATCCTGGAGAAAATCCAAGAAGTCCAGATCGATACTCACCATCTTTTTATCGATTTTAAGGCCGCATATGACAGCATTTATAGAGACGAGCTATACAGAGCCATGTCTAGTTTTGTGCAGAATGACGATGACGATGGAGAACGCTCGCTGCTTTGTAAAAGTCGGAAACAATCTCACCGAGACCTTTGATGTTAAAAAAGGGTTTAGGCAAGGCGACGCGCTTTCATGTGACTTCTTCAACATCATTCTTGATAAAATTGTGCGAAACTCACAAGCCAACACCAGAGGCACAATTTTCCAAAAGTCTGTGCAACTGCTTGCATACGCTGACCACATTGACATCATGCTGTCAACAAGAAGGGACACACAACATCGACGAATCGGACAGAACGTCATGATAGACAGCTATAACTTTGAGGTAGTTAGGGACTTTGTCTGTATAACCTGGCATCAGAAAAGCAGTGTGCATTCACAATGCGCAATTTTTCTACGTTTATTTTTGTCAAACTAGTATGGTGTGTGCATAATATAAATGTCCACGCCAAAGTATTTCATAAATCACTCACCCGGTATTGAAGAGCCCTTTTTTCGAAAAACGTTACATTTTACTTCAATAATCATCCCTTTTTCCATGGGAAGGTTTCACTTTTTTAACAGACGAATACCAGTCACCGACTTTGCTTCTAAATAATCCATGTCAAAAGTTCATGACTGTCGGCAATCCCTTTACCCTTTGTCTCCGACATGTCCTCAACACGAAATACAAGTGAAAAATGCATCTCCACGGATAGGCAACTATGTAGAGTAAGAATAATGAAAATGTGATAAACTCCATTCATCGTAAGGCAGAGATATAACACTGTTGCATTCGCCTTCTAGTCTCCGTCCTATTAAATGAAAGGACACCGTTGATGCGCAATAAATGACCCCAAGGTGAGCTGCGAGTCTATTGTCCTCTGTTAGGTCTTTCGCTTTATCTTTCAACCCTTTACAAAAGAAATTCGAAGACGAGATAAGAACTTTCCAGCAAGGATTTCTTTGGAATTGCATTCACTTCTGACAGCTCGTCTATGGTGGATGATTACCTAGTTCAACAAAGTTGACATTCTCCAAATGCGGATTAAGGTATTTAACTGCAGCTTCTGCGGACATTCTTAAATGCGCAGACGAGTCCTTGAACGAAAGTCGAATTGGGTTTTCCATGTTTGTATTCATAATCTACTTCCTGGTCGTAAACCGATTTATTATCTAACCGAATGACTTCCTTCCATTTCACTGACAACAGGATGTGTACTTGTGTGTGTTTTGTGGCTCAATACCTCACTCTGATTGATGCGCACAAGACGAAAATGAAACCCAACTGCTAACAGCAAGATAATGTTCAAGCTGCAAATAGGTTTTGTCAATTTGAGCTGGGAAATGGGCAGTAAGCAGTATCACTTCCGCCTGGGGTTTCATAATAAAACCAACCAACGACCCCTAAAACAAGTTCTCAATATTGTTGTGCGGCATCCTCCTTGTAGCTGAGCAACATTGTAAAAATGGTGGCAAATTGATGACGAGAATGTTATCCTGGATTTGTTTCGTCTTTTGCATCATAAAATTCAATTTATTTCTCATGCTCGGTGAAGAGTACAATTTGTTTTAGGGGTTGATGATGGTATACCTTAGATTATTCATAAATGCGCACATTGACAAAATTATAGCTGTAAAATTGAAAATTTCCTTAAAGGCGGTAGATATATTTTCTAAACTTTTTGAACCTTTTTGGATGACATATTGATGCTGCGACAGATGAACTTGATTTCCTCGGGGATGGAAAATTATATAATTTGCAGGAAACCCGTTTATGGGAATAAACTATTTGGTGAGATTGGTGCGAATATTTGTGGTTAGGTACGGGTCGTATGGGTGTCTTTTTTTGATGTCTAAAGCCTAAAGAGTTTGTCAAATTCGAGGGAGAAACTCCTCGTGAAGTTGAACTCATTTGAGTTGATCGATCTTAAATGTGAGAATCAAAAAAGTATTGTGACGGCCTTAAGGAACAAAGATGAAGGGTGAACGAATTAAAAGACTGCCTGAGTTTAGGGAATATCAAGCTCTTCAAGGAAGACACAGGTCAGTTGGTATGGATATAACATGAAAGATTGCCTCCAGGTTTTTCCAAAGACTCTACTACAGGAGGCAAAGGCTATTGTGGCTTTCTTGCTTTTTAACTTTCTCGATTACGTAGTAAGAGAAAGATATTGTAAAGGTGGGCCAAAAGAAGTCATCAAGTCAACGATGTTGTTTGGCTCTCATTTTTTTGTTTCTAAATGAAAAACTACGATTCTGTTTTTTGATTATGTTTATTTGAACCTTTAGAATTTTATTGGTCAGTTCGAGAAGATGATATCGGCCGTCACAATTGATTGCCATACGGGCTCGTTTTATGGCATTTTTCATCACTTCGGCAAGAACTTCGGGCGACAGATTCTCGCACTCGTGTCGAATGTCTTCCTTGAGGGCTTCTAGGGTCTCGGGCTTGTTCACGTAAACACGGGACTTCAAAAAACCCCACAAAAAAAGTCTGGAACGGTTATGTCGGGTGATCTTGCGGGCCAGTGCAAATCGCCAAAACGAGAGATGAGGCGACCCGGGAACGCCCCCTTCATATCGGTTGTGGCTCGCGCACTGTGTGCCGTAGCTCCGTTCTGTTGAAACCACATGTCCTCCAGTCCTAATTCGTACAATTGCGGCAGAAAAAACTCAGTTAACATGGTCCTATAGCACGCACCGTCCACTGTTGTCGTTTGACCAGCGGCATTCTCGAAAAAAAATGGCCCGATGACTCCTCCAGCGTGAACAGCGCACCATGCAGTAACTTTGAGCGGGTGTAATGGCTCCTTGTGGATTTTCGGTGCCCCTGAAGCGATAGTTTTGCTTGTTCACGTACCCGCTGAGTCGGAAATGTGCCTCGTCACTCATTACGATTTTGGTCGAAAAATCGTCCACTTCGTCCTCGAGATTGAGGATGGCTTGGGCGTAGGTTACACGCGTTTGGCGGTCGACAGGCAGCAGCTGATGCACGGACTGGACTTTGTACGGGAACATGCGCAAGTCTTTGATCAAAATTCGCCTTAGTGACGACCGGCTGGTGGCTAATTGCGAGGCACGGCACCTGGTCGATGTTTCCGGCGACAGCTCGACATCCTCGTCAACAGCGGCGAATTCTTGGCACAACGGGCACTCCCGGGCCGGCCACTCTTGGCAACGTCTCGTAGACACGATTATTCCGCGTTCTTGGGGAGTGTATTGCTCCATGACTTGTATTCTACATCTGTCGAGTCCACAAATGTCAAAACAGATTTGACATTGGCGGCCATTTGCAAAAATAAGAGCATCTTCCAATATGGTGATCTCTTTTGGCCCACCTGTATTTATAAAACATCGGATTTGGAGTTTGGGGGCTTACAGTTCGGCGCCGTTTCTTTTTTTTTTTTTTGCAAGGTAACCTCAATATTAATGGTAGGTACTTTCCATATAAAATTTGCATGCCAGTTTGAATTGTTCGAAAACGGCTCTAACGATTTCAACCAAAATTAATATTTGAGCTTAAGTAGGTGAGATTTACATGACCGCGTACTAAGTTTTTCACAAAAAAAAAAATCGAATGACGGTAATTTTGAAATTTGGATATATCTCGAAAACGGTCCATGCGATTGTAACAAAAATGCATTTCTAAGGTTTTATGGTGATTTCTAACTTAATAGTAAACTCAGTTTTTCTATAGATCATCGCTCAATGAATTTTTGAAAAACCTCATTTTTTAAAAAGAAAAATTAGTTTTCTTTGGTTTACCTAAAATCGGTAAGAACGATTTTGGCCAAAATTCATGCTTAGAGTAAAATTGATGTTTCCAAAATTATTGTGTCCTTCATTTTTAATTCGAATCACCAAAAACGAACATTTTAGAAACAGCTCTTTGTACTCAAAAATCTTGGAAAGCGTAAGAGCTATAAAGTAGTACAGTAGGTAGTTCTCTAACCTCAACATGCGACAATTGCCTACTACTGAGAGCTTCAAATTTTAAAAACTCACATTATTATATGTGTAGATGAAAAGCCCAAAAGTGAAATTTATTTAACACTATTCGATTTTCTATATTTTATGAACCGTTTCTTTTATCTAGCGTTGCTGCTCAGATCTCTACCTAACCTAACTAATAAAATAAGAAAACATCCAATCAAACTTTTTAGGAACGAGACTAGGTCAGTCGTGCACTTTATTTCGTTTATGTCAATTTCCCAATTCAATTCTAGGGTTTTTACGGGCAATATGCGTGGACAAGTTCTTTATTGCATAACCAGCCTCGAGCCCCTTGTCAAATAGGAACAGTGGTTCAGTAGTTGGTATACTGGGGTCTGAGGTTCGATCCCCGAAATCAGTCAGCAGATTTGTTCTCTCATGTCCACAAAGCTCAAGTGTTTTGTTAGTTCTTTGGCGATTTTCAACGGAGCTGTCGTCACTGTGTTGGATATAGAAACAGCTTTTAAATCCTTGTTTTTGTGTTTTTGGCGTATTAGAGACTTCTAGACTTCGTCTGCGCCAAACATAATCGCCAAATATAGGCTTTCAAATGTTTTTAAACACAATAGAAGGTGGAAGTGCTTTACGGTAGTACAACTAGGGCTACAAAGTCTTAGCTATAAAGAGACTGAGATTGAGGACAAAGTTAAGTGTCCGGCGAGTAACTTTTTTTTTAAGCCCCATCCACGATAATTACCTGTCACAGCTGTTACGTCTTCAAATAAACCAATACATTTTATAGGCCATCCATGTACACACCATCGATTTAGAGCTCTTTTCACTCGAAGTAGGCCCTTCTGAGAAGCATCAATTACCAAACAAAAACCTCTCCCAAGGAAAAATTTCCCATCACCAAAGTCATAAAATCATTGAACATGAACGTAACTCTTCATCCTAACGCAATATGCGATGAAACGATACGATATCCCGAATAACTCCTGCGAAAGTAATACTCATAAAACTTCTCCTAAAGAGCCGTTATATTTAGTAGACGTTAGAACCGATTGTCGATGTCGTTCGTGCTCGTTCATCAAGGAAAATGAAACCGGCACACATTATGATCCACGCGACAAAGGGGACACCACGCACGACGAGGACGACGAAAATATGTACAACGAAAACTTCAAACCTCATTATAAACCTCGTACATCCAATAAGTTGCTCGAGTTGATATTCAATTATGGTTATGGTTTCGCTGGAGAATTTTAAGTGATGAAATTGAGCCAACAAAAAAAAAAAAAAAAACCCCAAAGACGAGAGTGCTCTTCTATAGGAATTCCCTTCTTTCTGTCTGTACTGGACGTTGCTGCAGCAATCCCTTTTAGCTGGTTGTGTGCATCAAGTGTACTCATAGCTTTCTTGGACGTTATGCTATTGTGGAGGGACAAAAAAAAAATCCAGAAAATGAACAAACGTCCAGAGTTTAAGGATATTAGTGTAACTTTGTTTGAAAACTGGAAAATTAAACTTGAAGCGGTTAGGTTGGGTTGGGTTGGGTTGCATGCACTGGGGGGTGAAATTGCTTATAGCCATATACACCCGCCGGACCCGCACATCTTGGAAGGGATATCAAGGGATTTATTTTTCACTACTGCTTTGCTATACCACAGCCACAGCCATTTCCATTGTTTGTTTAATGGATAGTGATTTATGGATTTCGTTTATTCATTCGGGAGGAGAATGATGATAGCGGGCTATCTCCATTAAGATCGTTTACTATGCCAGCAGATGGCGGCGGGATCTTTGAAGGCAAAAACCAATGTATTGAAGGGAGTTATTTGAATTACTACTTTAAGAATGTGGAGTCTATTTAGCTGGCGATTGTTGTGAGAGGGGCGCACTCCATTTATGATAAAAAGGGGCTTTTGCGTTCACTTTTTTTATATAAAAATTGATGGCGTCCGAAGTGTCATCATTCATCATCGTAACTCGATCATTCGTTTTTAAGCAGGTCACTCCCTTCTGGTGTTGTTCTGGAAAATATGACAACGCGCTCGGCGGCGCTCTCTCCTTCTTTTTGGTTTCTTCATCGGTCAACTGGTTGAGGTCGGCGCGGCGCTATGTAAATATATGTAAATAATGCTTAGTAAAATTAAGCCTAAGTGAAGCAATAGGCAATGCAATTGAGTAGCAAAGCCCTCTCTCGAACAACTAAAGTGACCCTTTATAAGACCTTGATCATCCCAGTCCTACTTTATGGTGCAGAGGCATGGACTCTATCAAAAGCGGATGAGGCTACTCTTGGTTACTTCGAGAGGAAAATTCTTCGAGTAATTTTCGGTCCCGTCTGCATAGACGGTGAATGGAGGAGGAGATACAACGACGAACTGTACGGGCTGTACAGCGACATCGACCTAGCCAGAAGAGTGAAGATCCAACGGCTGAGGTGGCTGGGTCATGTAGAGCGAATGGACGTCAATGCTCCGGCCCGGAAGATCTTCGAATCCACACCCGAGCGACGGCGCAGTAGAGGAAGACCGCGACTCAGGTGGCGCACGCAAGTGGAAGGGGACCTTAACCAACTTAGCGTGCGAAACTGGAGACAGCTGGCCAAAGATCGTGCTGGCTGGAGACGCTTGTTGGTTGAGGCCCAGGTCCACCCCGGACTGTAGCGCCACCTTAATTAAGTAAGTAAGAAGCAATAGGTATAAGAAAGTACGTAGTTTAATAAATTTGTTGTTTCTACTTACGCCTCTTGTACCTAGAAAGAGGAGAGTAAACCCACTTTCAGTCAGTGAAAAAACAGTTCCAATAGATATAGAAGAGGTTGGGCTACCTTTGAAAGATTAAGAACAACAAAGTCGCAGTCTTTAAAAATTTACCTGTAGTCTGGAAGAAAACTTGACCGAACTCCATATGCCCCATTCACAAAAAAGGTGATCCCATATCTTACAATATCTATCAAAGCCTCTACCTACTTTAATGTAGCCTAGATTATCCTATTCGATATACTGCTACCACGTCCTGCTGCAAAACAGGAAGGGTATTGTCTCTGTCCCGCAGTTCGGACACAGAACAAATTTTCGCACTCAAGCAGATCCTTAAACATTCCGACGAGTTCCAAGTCAGAACCTACATTATTTTCATCGACTTCAAAGCCGCATAGTGATAGAAGTCATCGTCTATCCATTGATGGCTGAATTCAGCGTCCCACTAAAGCTAAGAGAACTGTAGCCCGAAAAAATTAAAGAAAAATAAAAATAAATAGTTGGCGCAACTATAGGCCTAACTTCTCACTATCAGTGATGCCATTCTGGCATTTCTAATGCTAGATGTAGCATTTTCGAAGACTTGAACTTTAAAAGATGTTTTCTAAGCGTTTTTTTTTTTTACTTTTGTATTTTTCGACATTCAGTGCATCGAAAAAGATGTGTCCCACCACTTTCCCACGCGTCAGATGAAATGTGAAATGTTTGCAAATAAAGTGTGGTACCCTTTTCACACCGCAGCGAAAACCGTGTTTTCTTCGAAAACTCGAAATTGCATTCACACCGAACAATAACTAGTTTTGTTTGACGTTTCAATCAGCTGTGAGCCCCTAGTCGTGAAACTTCAGTGTGAACTCTTTTGTTTACAAATTTCGATCCCTCTATGTAACAAATAAAATTAATTCAGAGCATTTAAAAATAATATTAGCTCATCAATTAGTGTGGAAAATCATTTTAAGTTGTGAGTTGTGACATTTGTTCCGTCAGCTGCTCTGCTGAATGTTCCAAAAAGTGTGTTTGTTTCTACAACGCGTCGATTGAAAGTCGTTTTCGTGGTGTTTTCGTGGAAAACGACTTCAAAAAACTCGTTTTGGAAACTGAAATATGTATGGGAAAACCTCTGTTTTCGACGAAGTTTTCGAGTGTTTTCGCGAAAACCAGGTTTTCGGCTCGGTGTGAATAGCATATGAGTGTGATGAGTCTTGTCTTATTCAGTACGTGAAGTCAAGTAGATAAATGGGCTACTACGGACGTGGTGAATTATTTATATCTTATCTATGGTGGACCTCAAACGTCAAAAAATACACCCACTGTAGTTATATTCATCGAATTGAAAGTGTAAATTTTATTTGTAGGTACCTGTTATTAATAAAATAACTAAATAACTAAAATAACTTCAGTGTTCAATAAAAATAAAATTCGTTATGATTTTTATCTATTACTAGCTGCCCCAGCGAATTCAATTATGTAATGTAATCAATATAATTATTCCGAGCAGGTACTAATTAAAGAAGTGCTATTCAAGGATGAAGGTCCGACAAACATTACTTAACAAAACTTAAATAATAACCTATAGAAAACAATTTTTTGTTCGGTCGAGACAATTCAATTTATGATTACCTCGTTTTGATGCCCTTTTTCCATTATAACCAATTAACCAGTTATACAGCGGTCCGTACTTATCGCCCTCATCATCATCAAGTGCAAGCTGCGAGTGCCTTTACAAAAACTTGAACAAAAATCAAACAATCCTTATAAAAAGAGCAAACGCTTCTAATTAATAACCATTGTCTAGACCGTAAGTACAGGAGGACCCAAATCGGTTTTCGCAACCAACCCTCGCGGTATAGGTAACAGACGACGATGTGGTGGTCCATTTTCAAGCCTCATCCTTTTTTCCTTTTAACCTATATAATGAATTTGAAAGCAGTTGTGGGGAAGAGGAAGGACCATGCCACCATCTCAATTGACCGCTGAACTCCGGCGGCCAATTTAAAATTCAACTTCCGTCAGAATATTAACAAAAAGCTATCCTGAAAAGTGTCATTTGCACCGTCTGACAAGCGGCAATAAAGACTGCTATCATTGTGCAGCCGAAACAAAAACAACCCCAAGCCATCCCTGAAACTGAATACGACCGCCTCCACCGACCACCTTTGGTTTTACGATATTATAAAAAAAAGTTTTCCTTTTTATGCTTCCACTAAAAGTGGTTTTCGAAAAAAAAAAAAACAATTTCCCCAAAAGGGGGTACATACTTTTTAGTGATGCCATTTGAATGGAAGTGGTTTAAATACGGAAGCTGTTAAAGCACTTTGGTGTCTGTTGTGGTAGCGCATGAGTTGTTGCAATGGATGGGAAATAGAAAATGCCCACCTATGGTGACAGTCCTAATGTGCAGGCGACGGAGATGGAGAATAAAAGTGCAGCATAGGTAAACTGGTAAATGTGAAAGTACGAGCAAAATTCGCGAGAGTGTTCTCAGTAGTAAGGGCATGATGTTTCGGAACTGCATTAAAAAAATACACAGAAACCATGTAGCTGAGTATAATTCGTCGAACTCTTTCTTTGGACAGCGATGGTAGGGAGGTTCTACAGAGTGGCCATCCATTAGCCGTGCAAAGTGCATTAAAATTGTGTTGATGCGCGAATCGGAAGAATATAAATGACAGCCATCAAATTTGTGCTGAAAATTTGATGAATTTAAAAGAGGATCTTGAGATGGTTTTTGTTGTCGTTGAATAGTTCTACTTCGAGCCTTCTCATTTGATGTTCAACAGTATAATACTATAACCAGAAAAATATAGAAACGGCCAAATATCGCAAAAGTCGTGCATTGGGGAAGGAAGAAGTAAGGCTTAAAAAAACCTGGTCCTAAAGAACGTTATAAATGCACCGCAGGTTAAGTGATTCATACTCATAGATTATACTCAAGATCTTTGTCGTTAACAAAATGATGCATTTCAGAAACTCTGGAATAATTGTAAGACGACTGTTTATCATATAAATTTAAGAACAAAGAAGTGGGAAACCTCCAGGCCCAGGTTAACCAAAATGTTGCATAATGCTGCATTTACACGATCACACATTCCTAACATGGAGAATTAAAGGGATGCCAAATACTAAATGGCCAAGTGACTGAAAGGAACAGCATTACCTAACACGCAAAAAAACGTGACACGCATTTTGGTCGGCCATCTTGTTTACGTGGTAGGAATTATGGGAAAGATATGCATGTTGGTATTTTTTATAGCGATGGTTCCGCATTCCTATAAAACAAAATGGCTTCCAGAAGTGACGAATGGACAATAATTAATTTATTTCGTATAACTGATTGATGAATTTTTGGTTCAACTTACTGAAACTAATTAATAATTTCATTTCACATGTTTTAGATCGGAAAAAGAAATGTTTTCAAGTGATTGCAGGAATGTTGGTCGCCGGATCTTGTGCTTACTTACGCTCTACGTATCTATAACTATGAATAGAACATCCATGACACCTGAGGCGTCTGATTTGTGATCTCATTCTTACGCCTTTATAAGCATTGACTGCGAACAAACGGATCTATCTGTCCCTCTCAGTTTGAACTGGCCCGAACTTAGCTAGTAGAAGTCGATAAAACATACAACATGAGTTTTTTTTAAATTACGTTTTTTTAAAAATAAGGCCTAACGTCGTTTTTACGGACGGGTCTAAAATAGAAACCGGGACGGGGTCAGGCGTCGTCTCCGAATCGTTGGGTATATCAAAATTGATATGCCTCCCCGACCACAGTAGTGTCTTCCAAGCTGAGGTGACAACAGCAACCCGTGAGTCTGTGGTAAGGGCAATACCACCTGAAGGTATTACCTTCTTTATTGAAAACAGAAATAAAATCGAAGCTTGTAAAATGCTGTTGCGAAGAGCTCAAGGTTCTTGGTACTCGGCACAAGATATTGCTCTGCTGGGTTCCGGGACATGAAGGCATTCCAGGTAATGAGAAAGCGGACGAATTAGCTAGACAAGGTTCGGCAGCAGTAACAGAACAAGCTGATCCCTCGGTGAACAACCCGCCTTGCTCACTCAAGCTTGAAGCAGGGAGAAAGGCCATAAAAGAGGCGAACGCTAGATGGGCTGCACTAGAAACCCGTTGTACCACAAGAATGCTATGGCCAACCTTCAAGGAAAACAGAACCGATAGTCTCATACGAAAGGATAGAAAATCTCTTTCCATTCTCGTAGGAATCCCAACGGGATACAACGATCTGCGGTATCACATGAAGAAATTACGCTTGACGGAAAAAGAAGAAGAAGTAGAAGCTGCGGTGATGGGAAAGCTCTTGAGGACACAACCCTTTTCCTATGTCACTACCCAGGTCTCCAACACAAACGGTAGAGATTCCTAGGGAGACACTTCTTCCACGATCTAGACGAGCTTTCTTGTACACCAGTAGACAAGATAGTGTGCTATATCCAATCCACAGGATGGTTTGTATACAACAGGGGTGAGTAATTAATTTCTATTATGTATGGACAGGGTTATTGTGGGTGAGGGACAGCCTTTCCCCCATGGGCATGACAATGGGTCAATGTTGATCTGAGTGTGGCACGGATTAGTCCACGCCAGCCCACATACCTAACCTAACCTAAAAATAAAGCCGCTCGTATTACTCTCCATCAAATTTTAAATGATTTCGATTAAATCACTCATTTTTAAAAATCACCCAAAAGCTCCCAAAATCCTTCCATTGTTTTAGGCGATCAAGTGGAAATAATTGTACGTTATGTAAGCAGAAAAAAAAGTGGCACCTCTGTCCCATGCCTTTGACATTGAACAACAACTGTTAAACATAATATTTATTTCTCCTCGTTAAAATTCAAGTTTATCGTGGCCTTTTTTGCGTTAAATGCAAGTTCTCAGCGCCACTGTTAGAAGGGTGTCATCAAGGACACGAATGACTGGATATCCTGCATTAATTTTGTTGTTTGCAGTTTTTTTTTCAGTTTGTTGCTTTTTTTATCTTTCAGGATGGTTGACGTGCTCAAAAGTTCGATAGTCTATGATCCGTATCACGGAGTTCCATGTATTTAAAAGTTGTTGACTTGTTCGGTCGTCTTCTTCTTCATCTTAGCGATTGTTTTCATTCAAATTTCATGTTAGAGAAATACGCGTATTTTAGCGGTATTAACAAGCGCTTATATTGAATCGGCGAATGGATATAGAAGAAGCATTATGCAAATTAAAAAGCTTCGTGGGATGTCTTTTGGTGGCGATAACGAGAGCATTTTGTATTCAATTGAGAATACAAGTACTTTGCGGTCGCGCACAAGTTGATGAAAGCCATTACGAGAGATTTAATTAAGTTATCTTGAGAGAGAAAAAAGAAAAATGGGTTTCGACAGAAAAAAGTTGGCGATAAATGAACTTGCGTTCTTTTGCGTTTGGAGTGAAAATCGATGACCAAAGTGGGGTACATTTGTCGACGTGACAGTGTAAGTAAAAAACTTTGAGCGATTTTTTGTTTATGTTTTTTCGGTGGAGGATAACGCACAACTGAAACTCGTGTGCAACAGAATCAAAACACGTGGAGCGGGAAATAAGCGTTTATACCAATACCGGCATATCTGTGCATGCTTTAACAAAAGAGAAAAATTAGTTGTCTCACTGTTTGCACTTTTCCCCTACATTAGACGAATTTCCAATAACTATGTATACTTTCATGTTAAATGATTGCCAACAGTGTTGCCGAAAGTACTCCCATAGGACTATTGTACTCCTTTCAGCCTCTCCGTACTCCCGTACTCCTCCTTTCACATTCGTACTCCTATTTTTTTTAAAGATCTAAAATATCTTACACTCGAACGAAAGTGTAATGTCAACCTTAATAAATTTAATTCACTTAAAATTGAATGCAAATTTGGTAGCAGTTTTATCGGCCAAACTGTCCTTCTTTCTAGTTTGTTTTTGTTTTTCGTTGGTTTCATGCAATTTTCAACTGTCAGTTCGGTATTTATTTTATTGTTACCTGAGATTGTGGTTTTGTTTTTCTGTTTTTTTTTTTTTATAACTACTTGAATTTTTATTTAAAGTTCAATAAAATGAAAAAGCTTTGTTAAATTAATGCTTGAAATATTATTATTCCTATTTGAATAAATCAAAGTAAATTTATATTTAGCAAAATCACCTTCTGCAAGAGCCAACGATGGCCAACTTTTGTTATTAGAATTCATAATACAGACGAATCCCTCTAAGTCAAATTAAATAAAAATTAGTTCGAGTTAGAGAGATTTTCGACTTGGAGGGATTTCGAATTACAATTAAAGGATGACTTTCTATGCAACATTGGAGGAAATGCAAAAATTGTGTCGAAAAATTCGAGTTAAGGGAGGTTCGACTTAGAGGGATTTGACTGTATATATTAATGTTTTTTTTTTTTTTTTTCTTTTTACGAGTAAAGACTAAAAAATGTGTGTACTACTATTTATTTCAAAATACTCCCATTTGTTGGCTGCGGTACTCCCTTATTATATTTCTCTCCGGCAACACTGATTGCCAATGAACCAATAAGTGGAAAAGCAACGTCAAAATCAGTCTTGAAGCTGACATTGGGTATAAAATTGAAACGATTGACGTTAGAGGTTATGAATTGTTTTTTTTTTTTTTTATGAGACGGGACAGAGAGATACGTTTTTTCCGCAGTCACTGCTAATATAGTGGCGTAAAGCTGCGATTACACGGCCATTTTTGTGTGTCATTTAAATGGCGCTCTGACGTCAGGAAAAAATGTCGCATTAGAGAGACATTTAAGCTACGATTCGTCATTTGTCATTTGCAAAAAAATGGCGATCACACGAAATGACTATCACCGTCATTTTTGTCCCAAAATCAAATGACGGACACTGCGCGTCATTTAAAATTTTCATTTGGGATGCCATTAAATGTCGAGCGAAAAAATGGCGATCACACGGTAATGACATGCCTCATCAAAATGGCAAATGTCACCTTTCCTATTATTTCAATTTCGCGTCATTTATCTTCTTTGCGATCAGACGGCAATGACCAATGACAAAAATATAGCTACTGCCATTTGGTGGTTTTCTCTCGGCGAAGACGCGTATGTGTGCTACGACCTTATTAAATTAAATAGCAGGGAAAAAAAATATATATATCTATACACTTATAATAAAACTGTTGGCAATTTTTCTGTTACCTAATGGCGTGAGAACTACTGCACCGATTTCGATGAAACATTTTTTTGAAATGTTCCTTCAGATTTTGTGCAACATATAGGCTATTCCTTTCATTGCCATGCCTATTTTTTAGAGCGTTTTTGACCAAAATGTGTTTTTTTTCTGACTTTACTGCCTTTAACTCGCCATTACTCAAATAATTCTTAATCAATGCAAACAAAACAAAATACTTAGGAGAGCCAACACTTTTATAGTTATTTCAAGCCATCAATCAGCTTTCTATGTCCTCTAGAAGCTGAGCTACAACCTAAAATCTAACACCAAAAAAATAAATTTATTTTCTCAAATCGAATATTATCAGCAGCGGCGGTTCTTGATCGTTGTTCTGCTTGGGGGTGGTTTGGTGGCGCACATCGCACAAGCACGTTCATATGAAAAAAAAACAACAACAAAAAACAGCGAAAATGTGTTTCGGATCGGAGGAAATGCGCAGATGGCTGATGACGTGTGGTGTGGTGGTGAATGTACGTTGGAGGTGGTGTATATAGAAACTGAGTTCATGGTTTTTGTTTTAATGGTTGTTATATACCTACGTAGATACCTACAGACTACAGTAAAGAATTGAAGAATTCAAGAAGTAAAGACGATATAGGTGAATTATGTTGTTTGATTTACTTATTGTTGGTGTAGATACAAATTTCCGTTCAGGCTTTTGTTTTAGGGGTTGTTTTGATATTACCTATGTTGATACCTACAGTAAGGAAGTGGAACTTTAGGACTTACGCTGTTGAATTTAATTTTCTTAATTGGTGTTTTAGGTACTAAATAGATTTGTTTGATTTATTGTTTCACATTGACAATGTTCACCGCTTTGTTTTAGCTAGACTGTTGATTTTAAACAAATATGCCGTTGAGAAAACGGTCAAATCTCTTTTATTGGAAATTACAGAGCCTTACGCCGCGTACGAAGTTGCGGGCACAGCTAGTATATAATAAATACAAAATGTCGAAAAGGAATTTTGCGATGATGGTGGAAATTGTGGAGACGGCGTATTTAGCAGAATGTATACTGGAAAGCAGTGACGACGATCTTGATTACGAGCCAACGCGACGAAGCGGAGGATTTGGCAAAAGAGGTGGTTGAGCCATCGCGAGAAGAGTGGATTTTGTGATGAATTACTGCTCGAAATGCGCGAAGAAGAACCTGAACTGTATCGCAATGTCCTTCGTATGTCAGCCAATCAATTCGATTATTTGTTGAGGTTGGTGAAGCTACACATCGAAAAACAGAACACATATATGCGAGAGAGTGAGTGTTAAAGCGGAAGCACGATTGGTGATCGCACTGCGCTACCTGGCCACTGGTGAAAGTTTTCGATTGCTGCAAGTCCTTTTCTGCGGGTCGCAGCCAACGATAACGTGCATCATTCTGGAAGTTCTCAACGCTATTTACAAATATGATTCGACTCTAATCTAGAGATAATCATATTAATTGCGCCCTGCCAGCACCAAAAGCACTACTAATTTACCTATCCTGATTCAATCCTATTTTCTGCGTTTTACCTATTTTTTTCGACTTGGTTGTACATTGTGTAATCAAACTCACAATACAGTTGATGGAGTAGTCCAAATTGTCGGCACTTAAAGGCGACGCGACGGTTCGTATTCCATTTCTCTCAATAGGTACCGAACAACACAACCACAACAAAACAAATAAAAAACAGTTTATTAATTATTTAATCGTCCTTTCGCCACGAGAAAAACACCAAATGAAAGCACAGATATCGTATTAAATGCTGTGTCATTTGTCATTTGCATAGAAAAATGGCAGGGCATGAATTTCGTGCCTAGTCATTTTTTGGAGGCTGACATTTAAATGGCGCATCCTCCGAAAAGTTCTGTCATTTGTCCCAAGTGCCATTTAAGAGTGATCACACGGCCATTTTTTTCTGCCATTTAAATGGCACAAAATTCATGCCATTTGCTCCGCCATTTTCCTAGTCATTTAAATGACGCCAAAAATGTCGTCCCAAAAATGGCGATCACACGGAACGACATTTAAATGACGGCTTTGTGACGCGATTTTTACGTCAGAGCGCCATTTAAATGACACACAAAAATGGCCGTGTAATCGCAGCTTAAGAATGGGAACGTTCAAGTATCTAGTTTATTAAGTCTGACAGCTGTCTGACTAGATCTATCTCGGCTTTGATTGGCTGAAATCGGTCATATGAACAGCTGTTTCAGTTGACGTTTATAAAGGGTAGCCGACAAATCTAGTCAAGAAATTCGTTACTGAGTACTAAGTTGACAGTTCGGATTTGTGACTAACGTAAAAAAAAATGGCATTCCTGACAAATCTAGTTTTTGTGTTCAGG
Organism: Cheilosia urbana; assembly: GCA_946477585.1. Taxonomy (NCBI): domain Eukaryota; kingdom Metazoa; phylum Arthropoda; class Insecta; order Diptera; family Syrphidae; genus Cheilosia; species Cheilosia urbana. The sequence continues at coordinate 5,499,595 of OX297854.1, read as the reverse complement.
TTTCATCTTATCCAGACGAATCTAGTCGATTTAAGATAACTACATTCTTGAATGTGCCCAATGAGATCACAAATCTGACACCTGAAGTGTCATGGATGTTCTACCCTTTCTTATTCAGCCAGCCAATAATAAAACAAGTGATCACAAAAATATTTTTTCACGAACTATTGTTTGTTTGAAACAGCTAAACTGACTTTGAAGAAATTGTCAACAAAAATCGAACTGAAATCCCTCTTAGCCTAGTGCACTGCATTTTTGAAATCGTCATTGTAAAGTGCGCTGAAATATATAGATCCCAAAGATGTCCCTTGCGGACCGATATAGGGTCCCAAAGAGCGATTTATTTATTCTGCTCCTAACGTATTTAACTGATCGGCTATCAGGTAGGTCGTACGAAAACTGTTTTAATTCCGCAATTGGCGCCAGCTCACGCTCAGACTAATAAACTTGCCGCTTTTTAGGGTTCCCTAGCCAAATGGCAAAAATCGGAACCCTATTAGATTCGTCATGTCTGTCTGTCTGTCTGTCCGTCCGTATGTCACAACCTTTTTTCTCCGAAACTATAAGAGCTATACCGTGGAAACTTGGTAAGTAGATGTATTCTGTGAACCGCATTAAGATTTTATACAAAAATAAAAAATAAAACAGTAAATTTTGGGGGTCCCCATACATAGAACTGAAACTCAAAAAATTTTTTTCATCAAACCTATAAGTGTGGGGTATCTATGGATAGGTCTTCAAGAATGATGTTTAGGTTTCAAATATCTTTTTTTTTTCTTAAGTCAATAGTTTGCGCGTGAGACACTTCCAAAGTGGAAAAATGTTGAAAATGAATAATTCCTAACGGCTACAGATTAACTGTCTACAGTTGTCACTCATATATGATGTGACCTTGATTGCGTGTGTAAATGAGATCATTTGAGACCCATGCCTGGATAGCTCAGGCGTCTTCGTAGTTAAAGTGCAGTTTTTTGAATGCCAAAAGTATTTCGACAAACTCATTTTCCAATGGTTGCTTGAAAACACTGTTATCTAAATATACTAAATAAACTAAATATATGATAGATTTATTGTGTACAGGTCCATTTTGATAAAAAAAAAAAATATGGGGAAAACGACAGAACTGAATATGGAGGATCGAGTAGTTTTTTTTTGCAAACGACGATTGCGGTCTTCCTGTTAAAAAATAAAGTAAGGAATTTTATTTGTCGAAGCAAACTGTTAATATTTAAATCAATAATCACAAACGAACGATCTCTATGTGCAAAATGTACCTAAAACGAGAATGTAATAACGAAGGAGGTAGAAGGATGAAAGATATTGTTCCGTCTCCATTTGGATGTGCCGACCACTTTCTTCTGTTGGGAAGAAGCTTTATGCCCAAAAACCCAACATTTATTATTGCACGTTACACTTGCACGTTTTACTTTTCACCTTCCTATGTCGTTCTCTAGTGGACTGTACTTTCCGACTGACCCGTAGGCTATAAACCAGTAATTCCTTCTTGCAGCTTCTGCAGCCGTACGCCTCAAAGCTGCTTCACAATGGACTAGCAAAACAACTATCCATGCGGCTATCCTGAACACCATTAGGAACCTTCCAGAAAACATCGACTACAACACACCAGAACTACAATTTGATAGAAACTTCCAGGTCTCCATTCCTACTAGATTATTCTGGAAGGAGGAGGCGTTCCTGAATGATAAATGGATACATTTCTTCACAGATGGTTCGAAAACTGTGGACGGTATTGGTGGTGGTGTCTTCTCTGACAGACTAAATCTTAGTCTCTCCTTCCATCTTTCTAATTACTATAGCCTTTTTCAGGCGGCAATAATGGCGATAAAAAAAGTCTTATCTCACTTGCTCAAGATATCCGTATCTTCTCAGATAGTAAGGATGCTATCAAGTGCCTGGAATCAGTCTCCACAAATTTTATAACAGCCCAAGACTGTCGTTCGTCTCTCATAAAGATGGCGGAGCAGTTCAGTATTCACCTCTGTTGAGTGCCAGGTAACTGCAAGGCTGATGAACTCGCCAAACACGGAACTACACTACCTATGCTTCCAATTAAGGATTCTTATCGCTACTTGCAAACTCACATTGAAGCTGGATGCTTCCGAAAGAACAAATCTTGATAGGAAGCATATCAGTGCTACAATAGGTGTCATCCCGGGACACTGTCTCATAGGCAGACATGCAAAAAGGCCTGGCTATTTTTGCAGAAGCTGTTTTGACGAGGACTGAACTGTACTTGTCCGGCTCTTTCAAAAAGACGAAAACTCCATTTGGGAGCGTTCTACTTTAGTGTTCTGAATGAATAGTGAGACAACATGTTTCAGCATTAAAAACTCATGGCGTAAAACGAAAGTTTAGGGAAATTTGTTCAAAATCCAAGTTTAACTTCTAAAATTCTAGAGCTAAAATGAAAAAAATATGCTGATAAGCCCGATTATCCAAACGATAATTTAGAGGCGCCTTGCTGAACTCGATTTTGGTACATATCCTGAAACAAAATAAAGAGGCTACAATTCGACCAATAGTTTAAAAATAAAGCCATAAGGTGTGGAATCGGGTCTTATGTACAGAAGAGAGTTAATTTGAGCCTCATGGATCACCTCAAACAAGATGTGTTCCGATGACGAAATTATATCGTGAGATATACGCACCAGTCGTTCAGACCAGTTAGCATGCGGTGGCGGGCATGTAATGTTTTAGGGTTGTAGACCGTCTAACGCTTGTGCATATTAGCTTCCAATTGATAACACGATGATCCTGCACAGACTTTAAACAATTACGCATTCCCATCTGGCGAAAGAATAATCGGGCAGCCATTTATTCTCCAACAGAATAACGCTCCTTGTCATAAAAGCGAAATGGCGATTTGGCTATTGAACCAGAAACACACAACTGGCCACCCCGAAGCGAAGATTTAATGTTATTGAATATGTATGAATGAAAATTAGGTAACTGTTTTTCTAAAACGGAGCAGAGAAGAGATCGTTTTTGTAGTAACAAAGCAAAAATGGTTGACAAACTCGTCGAAGCGGTTCCAAGACAATTACAGAATATTATTGAGGTAGTTTAGCCTAATATATGTTTTTATAAAATAATTTTATTTTATTTTATTTAGTTCCTTTTTTACTTTCAAAATGTATTATTTTCCAGTAATTTTTTTTTTCTCAAAATAATTATGCCAAAGTAAAAAGTTAATTTTATTAATTTTAATAAATTTAAATTAATATATTTAAAAATAAAAATTGCCTATGTTAACCTGGTTATTAAGTAAGCATAGTGTTTTTTTTTTCTACCGAGGGTAGGTGAAAATCTTCCAAAGACACTATGAGAATAGCAAGCGCGTGCTCATAGTAGTGTCAGATTTTTACTGACTAAAAACACCACCCTTCGAAAGATTGTTAGATACTGCAACTAAGATATAACTTATCAAGCAATTTTTCTATAACGAAATAACAACTTTTGACAGGCTACTTTCCAATGAAAGATCCTGCATGTTCCGCAATTTAGACGCGGTTAATCTTATCTTGCCAAGTCGAACGGTTTCGTTTTTTGAAGCCGGCGAAATAAATTGTTCTCGTCCAAAATTTGTCGGACTGTATTGTTGACATGTCCGATTAGTCGGTTTCTATGCTTTCTCGCGAAGCTTCTAGTTTCAGCTTCAATTGTTGGAATTCCGAGATCCCTGTGGATATCGTCGTTTCTAATATACCATGGTGCTTGTATAATTTCTCTAAGCACTTTATTTTGAAAAGTTTGTAGAATATTGGCATTTGTTTTCTTGGTACAACCCCAAAGTTGTATACCGTAGGTCCACACCGGCTTTAGCACTTGCTTGTATAGAAGCAGTTTGTTTTCGGTACTGAGCTGGGAATATTTTCCGATTAGCCAGTACATTTCTCTATATTTGATATCGAGTTCTTTACGTTTCATTTTCACGTGCGAATTCCATTTCAGCTTTGCGTCGAGTGTCATTCCCTGGTATTTGGCCTCGTTTGCAAAGGGTATTCGGGCCAAGTTTAGGAAAATTGGCAAGTCATTAGTTTTCTTATACGTGAAATTCACGTGAACAGATTTAGTTTCGTTGAGGGCGATCCGCCAGTCCCTCGTCCATTCATTTACCTTATTCAGTGCGATTTGAAGTTTTGCAGTCGTTTCTTCAATTGTATTACCTACTGCTAGGATAGCGGTGTCGTCGGGGAACGTGGCCAGAGTAGTGCCATCTTCTCTTGGTATATCGCTTATCGAAATTTCCTTAAGCTCAGAGTATTCGTTTCCATGTCTAACACGGAAGAGTCTATTCCCGAGATATGATTCTAAGATATCATATAGGCGTACGGGAAGAACTTGTAATTTAAGCCGTCATGCCACACCTTATCAAAGGCTTGTGAGACGTCAAGGAATACGCTTGAGCATATCTTTTTTTCTTCAAATGCTTTCTCAATTACGTCAGTAATTCTATGCACTTGGTCAATCGTGGAATGCTTGGTTCTGAACCCAAACTAGTGGTCCGGGATAAGATTATTATATTCTATAACCGGTTGTAGGTGCGTTAGTAAAATTCTCTCGAAAACTTTGGATATAACTGGAAGAAGGGAAATTGGTCTATACGACTTTACTTCATTTGGCGGTTTTCCTGGTTTTAAAACCATTTTGACCTCCGCAACTTTCCATTGGCTCGGCACGTGTTTTAGTCTGAGCGCGGCATTTATAATATGAAGAAGCTTAATTAATGCTTTTCTTGGTAGAACTTTGAGAACTTCTCCCGTGATCAAATCATAACCAGGAGCTTTCTTAGGTTTTAGGGATTCAATTTCACGTTTTAGTTCCCTTAGCGTTGCACTTGTGAGTGTTAAATCGTCGGATAGTAATTCCGTCCCAATAACACTGTCGTGAACCGCCCGACCATTGTACGGTTTAAAGGTTTCTTCTAAATGGGCGGCAAAAACGTCCGCTTTTTCCTTATCTTCCCTTGCCCATTCATTTTGATTTATTTTAATTGGCGGCGCGGGGATTTTGGGCCTTTTGGTGCCTTTTACAGCTTTCCAAAGTGAATAATTGGAATCTTTTTTCGCCGTTAAACTTTCAAGGTAAGAACCTATCGCACGATTTTTAAAGTCCTTAATAGCTGTCTTCGTAGTCGCAGTAGCTTAGTGGTTAGTGTGTTGGACTGCTATGCGGGAGTCCCAGGTTCGAATCCCGCAAAAACCCAATTCCGACTCCGCTACCTCTCGCGAACGTCTGACAAACATCCGAGAGTATAAATGTCTTGAAAGAGCTTCTCAATTAGCCGTTTGGAGTCGGCATAAAATTGTAGATCCCTTCCATTCGTTCCAAAAATGAGAAACTCACACAAAACGAATGGTTGTGAGAAGCTAGGGTCTCTCCAGACCTGTTGCGCCAACTATTTATTTTATTTTTATTAATAGCTGTCTTCAACAAATTGCACAAATAATTTAAATGTGCTTTATGTTGCGGAGTGCGACTCTGTTGCCATTTTTTACGCGCCTTCCTTTTTTCGTTGACCAACTCTTTTATTTCGGGAGGATATCATAGACCGTATTTGGCCGGCGTTTTCCTTGAAGCATAATGTGTATCAATATTTTTTCACTTCTTATTAGAATTCATAAAACTTCACTTTTAGTTTTGTCAAAACGCTTTTGCGGATGAGTGTAGTTCGTCAAAGAGATAGCTACCAAGGATGTTTAATCTGCTTAATTTAAAGCTGGGAACTCATGTACCTACCAGTAGTTAATGAATCGATTTTATATTTTTAACCCCATCGTCGTACATTTGAACTTCCTTTTGCTCGCAATAGGCCAGAGCCCTCTTGTATTCTAAACTTTTAGCTCTGTATACCTACGTCAACTTGATCCTTCATCGTTTGACAAATAGAATTCAATTTTTTTAAATGTTCTTCCTAAATGTTACTGCGCACTCCTTCGCTACGGGAAATTCAACCAAACATATCTCTTGCTAAATCTTCCCGTCAAAACGTTTGTTTCAAGTTATCTGGTGATAAACTGTTACCATCCGATATACATATAAATAGGTACTAATAAATACTACTTTACTTACAACGTGGATATATTCGGTTGACTTCAATGGAAAACACTCGCTCATGCAAATCATTGGAACGCGTTTCATTTCATTAAACCCCATGGCGGTGTATTTGTTTATTGGGTCTTGGGTTTAAAATATCAAATTTAAGTTCTGTCCTTGCGAAAAATTTGCCTTTTGCAATAATCTCGCAGAATGTTGGTAAAGAACTTTTATTGGATTTTTTCCTAAATTATAGGGACGTCGTTTTTGCAAAGCGGAAAGGAGAAATAAAATTCCCATGGATACTAAGTTCTTTTTTCTTTTTTTTTTGTGGAGCAAAAGCGAATTTGGCGGAAAAGCCAGGTGTATAGTGAAAATTATTATTAATGAAGCTGAGAGTTGGCTTAATGTATCAAAACTTTGTCTTGGACTAGGACAAGTTTCACGTGAAAAAAGCAACAGAAGAGAATTGTTTATAATGCCATGAATAATATTAACCGACAGGGAGATAAACAAGGAGGAACATTTTGTTTTTGTACATTGTATCCGCAGGTATTTCTTTTTCCTTGAGGATTTATTAAGGCTTTCATGTTGTCGGAAGTTGCGAAAGGTAATTTGTCAATCAAAGGCTCAGATTGCGTGAAACTATACTGTGTTGGACACTTATCGACGATTGGTATTTAATTCGGAAAATAGGTAAGCAAAGTGTGGAAAGGTTTTTATTCATCCGGGTGTGATGGGATGGAATCGAGGTTTCACTTTTTCAAAAGGCAAACTCTTAAACGATTTGTATGACAAAGTCTTACACCGTTTGAAGGGCAATTTTGGTGGGAGTATCAATGAGTGTATTTGAAAATATTTTGTGTTTGTAACCCTTTTCCACATCAATACTGAGAAGTTCACAAAGTGAAATATACGTATGGGCACTTAAATCAAAAGTCGCCAAAATGAACTCGGCCGTACGTAGCATTTGATACCTTCCCGGTAGAATGTATTAAGCGCCAATTTTTCAGAAAATGACTTTTTGGCCTTCCCTTCAAATTGTGCCAAGCGCCGCGTTCTGTGCCTTGATTTTGTGCGGTTTTTGCCGCAATTGCGCTAGGGAACGTTCCGAATCGGAGTTTAATGTGTGAGTGCACCGCGCGCTGGACCAGCGTAACCGTTGTGCAAAAAGTTGACACTTTTTCGAGGACTCTAATACAGTTTGTTGGTACTTTTTCCCTTTATTTAGTTGAAAAAGGAACTTGGCAAATTCTTTAAACGACTGTGATTTCCAAATAAATATGTTTAAATTTAACGCGGTTGAGAATCACAATACTATTATATCGTTAAGCGAGGCAATACTTGTTAAATATTGTGTGAAAGTTTTAAATTTGCAGAGAAGCTTTAGGCCCCCGTTATAGATAGATGTTCTTTTCCTTTTTTTGACCACTTAAACTTGATGGTTGACCTTAATCTAGGTCTTAAAAAGTTGCTTATGAATTATAAAGTTAGTTTATAAAAAAAAAAGTAATAATAATAAGCAAGTTATCTTTTAATTAAATAGAAAAAGAAATTTATTAATTTTTCTGTGATCGGAAAACGATTTTCGTACGGAACAAATTATAAATTCTTATTTTAGAAAAATGAATATGATAAACTAAATTTATAATTCATAATCAACATTTTAAGATCAAGATTTAGGTCTACCATCAAGTTAAAGTGGTCGAAAAAAGAAAAAAAGAAAATTGGTACGGTTTCGTTTGACGTATGACATTTGGACCTTAGTAATATTGCCCTTTATTGTTTCACCGCCCTGAGTGTTAGAGAAAGGTTATAAATTACAGTTTTTGTTTTACGCTCGTAATACATACAGACGGTAAATTGATCACTTTCATCTAAATTTTCATATAAAAAAAATAATAATAATAAAATAAAAACGAATTGCATCGTTTTCGAATGACATTATTTAAAATGAAAACCTTAAAGCCTTATATTATAAATATTATATCAGCTCATATTTATATCGACATTTTAAGATCTCGTTTCATTTTGGTTTTAAAATGTTGCAAAAAAAGATGCAAGTGCCTTTTCTGAATGCTCTTCGTATTTGCTCGTCTTAACCGTTATATTTTAAACATATTTATTTTTAAATCACAGTTTTTGAAAACTCCCCGAAGTGTCTTTTCCAACTAACAAAAAGGAACAAATTGTATCAGGGTCCTCGGAAAAAGTACCAAATTGTCGCACAACGGTAACGCTGTTGTCAGTTGTTCCCATCCGACATCCTTCTCGCAACCTAAATCGGTTGCGTATGGTAAAGCGCGCCTGGAATTTTCAGGAACAAGGCTACAATAGAACAGGAAATATTGGAAGCTGTCAGTTCTCGACATCACGCACACATTTATAGAATCCGCCTATACGTGAACCCTTTCCGCAACCGCAATTGCGACAAAAACCGCACAAAATCAAGGCACTGATCTTGGTTTGACGTCTCTACCATTGATACAAACGAAACTAGAGAGAAATGAAAATTTTAGAATCCGACATATTTGCTGGGTAGATATTTGTTATACCTACCCTGTTATTTGTTGTAACCACAAAAACTTTTATGCTAAGCGCTATTATATAAAAAATAATTGTACTATGCGACACATCCCATCACGAGACAAAAATTTTGCACATGGCGCTTAGTTTAACTGATATTGTCACTTAGAACATAGTGCCACCGAAAAGTTGTTCCATTTGCAGTCGCTTGAAGCATTTTTGCCAAGACGTTATTACCGTTAATTGGAAATATTTTTAGACTCGCCGCTATGTTTCATTCCATTTGCCAGTTGTTTGCGTGTTGATTTGAATGAATATCAGGTGTGGTTTTTTTTTAGCTTCGATCTCAGCAAAGCAAAGCAAAGTAGACAAATGTGCAAATAAACGGTTCCCAGCAGCTGTTCAGAAAGCAGGTTATATCGATGAAATGTTGGCAGCCTTTCCTATTTTTTGACTTCATGACACAAGAAACAAAGCAACCGCGGGGGGATGTTCGTTAAGTGAAACCTATATTTGCGGTCAATTTTGAACGATTAATTTAAAAAAAATATATATATAGAAATTGTATGGAAAGATTTGTAGACTGGATTAATTTAAAAAAATAGATGATCCCTGTAAAATATGAACCATATTGCTAATATACATATACAACATTTATATTATATTATGTGTAAAACATTATTTTGTTTTACTTAGACCGCAACAACACTTTTAAGTTGTGTAAATTAGCAAAGAAAAATTGTCTTTATCGCTGTTTTTTTAGTCCATGTCGGGTACAAAAAAATCTGCCTTTTAGGGTTAAGGCAAAACATTTTTTTTTTATGATTTATACGACTTCTAGACATATTTAGATAATTATGGTGAGAATTGGATGAGCATTGCTATAGAAGCACCTTTTACCTAGCCAAAGAAAAACACTTGTTTTTCCTTTTTTATTAAATGATATTCTGTGTTTCAGAGCGGTCTTAGACGTTCACACAGTACTTTGGATAGGATCGTGTATGCCACACAGGTCACATAGTCCGCTGAGTAAAAAAGAAGCTTTCTGAGGATGGTTATATTCTCGGATAATTGATAAACATCCGCCAGAGTGAAAGAAAAAAATTTCTAAGTAAAAACTGTGGTTGAACGTCAAGAGCTCTCACGATGTCTTCTCCCGCATTATATTGGTGCACTTTTTTTGTTTTGAAGATGAAAATCGTTCAATATTTGTTTATACAACGGGTTGCCACTAAAATACCCCTCAGAAAGTTATGCAACATCTACCGTCTGAACTGAAAATTAAAAGAAACAAAAAAGTATTATTTTCATCAAATCGGGCACCCCCATTATTGCACAAGGATTCCATAATGACTTACATTCTGCAGCACAATTTTCTATAATTGGCTGCTTTTGCTTACAAAAATGTGTCAACGTGTACCTTTATTTAGACCAGGTGCAGAGTCGTGGAAGTAAAGTTTTTGCTAGCTGACTGGAGAAGCAAATAATTGTTACCAATTTTAAAAGGACTTTATTTTGACGATGGAAAGTGAAAAGGAAGCCATGCAAATGGATGGTGAGAAAATTGTGATTTATTTCATCTGTGTGGCTTGAGCACCTGCTCCCATTACGTGATTTCGAAAATTTCTCTCGTAACGTGATGCAATTTTAAATGTAGGCCAGGGAGACGGAAATATAAAATAAGTAGTCGCTTTATTTGATTTGAAATCATTTAACTTCCTATGGTGTGGTAACCGTAGATACGTACATAACGTTTCCTTTTGTAAGGAGTTGTAGAAATTATTTTAAATACTAACGACAGCATTTGAGTCTGAGTGAATTTAAATCTCTCTTAAATCTCTCTTGATTATAAGAAATGGATCATGAACATGATTCATGAACATCCCGATTTCAAATTTAGAGCCTCTTTGGATGCTTTTGAAGAAGCGCTTTCTGTCGCGTAAATCTTTTGAGTATTTGGATCTCTATCCCGCGGTGAATATTGACTCCGACGGTCAACTTGTTTGTCGTTGATCAGAACATACGTAGACCTACAAAAATAACTCAGTGAATTCAAATATGACGATTTTGGTGGCAAATTTGCTGGTCGCGTAGGTATGTTCTCCGTAAAGTCGAGTCCCTCTTGAGTCGTAATCCGGATAGATTTCGTTTTGAATTGAATTGAATGTGAGCTCTGGGAATATTTTTTTTTCTTACGAAACCACAGACAGAGCACTTGTATAGATGTAGTTAAGTTGCGTCTGAAATTGGCAATTTAGCTGGCTAGGTTAGAATTCCAAATGCATTGCAGCAGATCTACTCCGATTTCGCGTTCAATTGTCTTTGTTCCGACTGTATTTTTATAAGCTCTACCTCTTTTTCACTTCCCAGACACTTCAATGTTTATATCTTGGAATTTATACCTTTTTGTGGGAATTTAGAAGACGACGGCGTGTTCCACCAAATGTGATCGCCTGTCACTTGCTTTTGTCGCTAAACACTGCCACGGCATAAAAATTCTATTTTGTCACGGATTTGAGGACGAAATGTCACGCGCGTGACCATAAAAGGGACACCGTGTGATCGTGTGTCAAGCGCAAGTGACACTCTAACGAGAGACACACGTCTGAAAATAGAAACAGCGAATTTTTGTGACACCAGCATGTCAAAATTTGCCACGAAAAATGGCACGTGTAATCTTAGCTTAAGAAGAACGGCCGCCCCTAAATTCCGATACCGATAATGCATCTACTCTTCTCTCCAAAGTTAAGCCCTCCATCTAGTGTCAAGTTCAAGTATCAATACAATTTAATGAACAACCATTAACGCATGTCCCGTCGTTAATTAAAAATAAAAACAATTAAATATCCTGTTCCTTCCGTTAACCACTTGACCGTAGCTCAACCTCTCGGCCTGTTGCCGCCTCAGGTTACAAGATTTATTCTTTGTTGTCACCGTTTCCCATTAACTGTTGAGAATTTTTTAAATACTTCTGGCGACTCTGCCATTTGCTTCGCCATCCTCCGTGGTCAGCAAAAACATACATATAACTAACGTCCATCACACAGGAAATGGGAATATTTTCTCACTTGAAAAGGACAGTGTGTGTGTGTGTTTGTGGGACCAGGGTCACCTCTTCTGTTGATATTGGATGAAAATTCATATCACGCCACATGGTGTTTTCTGCAAGCAGGGGATCTAACGGAACGAAAATTCGCCAAACACATCGTACCATTTAATATCCACTGAGTCCCGTTGATTTTACGATGATGGTGAATTTTACTTTTTATTGTTTTTGCTGCGACTCCTTGCGATGGGAGTCATATTGAAATGGGACTAACGCCAGCATTTCAATTAAATTCAGCCTTTTTTTCCTTTGGCATAAAAGGACCAATAATTTATGGTATCTTAACCTATTTGTGTGTTGCCACTTATGTCAAGTGTTGGGGTTTCTTTAAAATTAAGGGCGAGAATGAATTTTTGGGGAGTCGCCTTTGTTATAGGGATATATGACGCGACAGCGCCGCAAGCATGATGATGCTAATGGAAGAACTAGACAAGAAAACATATTTTATTGTCGAGTAATAAAAAATGTTGAAAGCACTTTGGGCAAAGTACTCTCGAAGGCGACAATACACACAAATTATGGCCAAGTGTCCATTGTTGCTTTTCAATTTATTTTCAGACGAAAATACAACCTTGCTGTATGCAGTTGGAAGGTTTTGCGGAGTAAGTTCATTGCGTTTGAAAAACTGATAAGAACTTTGAATTAAACTTGATGGTAGGTTTTTCAGGTAATGATAGATGTTGCTTTGTATGGAAAAATACTTTTCAGTAATATTTGTTTATGAGAGGGGGGTGAACCTGAATACTTTTTAAATGAAAACCAATGACAACATCTTATGGTCGTCTTTTTTAATTGCGTTGGATTCTTAGGAATATGAGGAAGCGATCAGCCCAAGAGGTTGTTCTCGTCGGATGGGAATTTAATTTTATGTGCACTAAAGATAAGACTTGTCATTGGGCAACAGAAAATCAAAGAAGGTGCAGATACTGACTCAGGGTGGACCAATATAATAGTATAGGAAGTAGGAGTCCAGCGAAGTCAAAAGGAACCATGCAAATGCTGCTTAAAGTTTCAGTGGACCACCTCAAATTTGTAATTTGTTGGTGCTTAATATTCCGACAAGAAAATTCGGTGGAATTGAATTTCATCCTATTTTATTTTGAAATATTGTAATTAATATTGTACTGGCTTTTACCCTCGGCTTCGGTCGCGTTAATGTCGATTTTGTCAATCACTTCAAGCACACTAAAGGTATACGGTATACGACCCTATGTCCTTTTCTGTAGTTTTTATTCAAAAAATATTAGTTTGTTTGTTAGTTTCATATATTTAACGGATTATGCACTTTTTACGAATGTCCGTACTCACGCTAATACTCTTCACCTTCCCTCGTTTGGCTATTCCGCCTTGGACTCAGACTCTATAGCACTTGTGCTCACAGACTAGGTTTTTAGGTTGGAGAAAGCTTAAGCAATTAATGCTAATTGAAACCACTGTCTTTGACTCTCGTGCGAAAAGCGATTCTTTATTATAAATTTCGGGGTTTATATAAAAAATAATTGCTTACGTTCTATACCTACTTTTAGGTAGGTATATATATGTTGTCAACAAGAAGGGACACACGTCACGAAAGACAGCTATAACTTTGAGGTAGTTAGGGACTTTGTCTACCTCGGCTCCGCTATAAACTCTGACAATGACATCACATCAGAAATCAAGCGAAGAATCACACTTGCTAAACGCTGTTTCTTTGGCCTAAGACGGCAATTGATTAGTAAGGTCTTATCAATAAGCACTAAGGAGATTCTATATAAGACTCTCATTATCCCTGTCCTGCTCTATGGCGCAGAAGCATGGACCCTAGCAAAAACGGATGAGGATCTTCTTGGTCACTTCGAACGCAAAATTCTTCGAGTGATTTTTGGTCCCGTTTGCTTTGACGGGCTTTGGAGGAGAAGATTTAACAACACAGTAGAGGAAGACCTCGCCTTAGGTGGCGCGCGCAAGTGGAATGGGACCTCAACGAACTTGGAGTGCGCAACTGGAGGCAGTTAGCCAAAGATCGCGCTAACTGGAGAGGCGTATTGGTTGAGGCCCTAGTCCACCCCGGACTGTAGCGCCACCTTAAGTAAGTCTATACCTACTTCGTTACCATATATTATTACAAACGATACACGATTCCATTCAACACCCAAACTAAAGTGTTCTTTTTGCCTAATCGGCATTGTTGAGACGTGTACCTTGATCACTTTGATCAATTGTTTGTCGTATGCGCTGCATATTGTTGATGGTCATTGCGGTATGTACTACGAGTGAATGATTTATGGTTTGTGACTGGTTCAAATATCGAAGTAATAATTAATTAAGTGGTCGCTGGTGCGATCCCTTCACACATTTGAGTAACTTCGGGTAACGTGATATAGGCATTTGTTTGCTAACAATTACTCGTAATTTTTGTTACACAGCTCTTGCCGAACTATTTATTATAGCTTTTTGGTGCACTGCATATTATAATATCGACTTCAGAAAACATATAAAAAAGCTCTGTAACTCCCCTTACTAAAACTGGCGGTTAATGTGATATACTGCATTCGGATAAAGTGATATACCATGTATTACATTAACCGAATAGTTTTAAACCAAACTAAAATATAAAAAAAAGGTCGCATTACAACAACCCCTTTCACATAATAACTGGTATCCACTAATACTGCTTTAAGACTTATAAAAACGCAAAAGTATTCATAAATGTACCCATAGATTTTCGGCATTAAAGCCTTCTGCCCAATCGATTGGAGTTCCGGTTGGGCTTCCTGAAGCTAATTTCTGATTTGTACCTTTTTAGAAGTGTGATATAGTATATCACTTTACCCAATTTTATAAATATCACATTAGTCGCAATTAGCTTTTGAAACAATCAGGGGGCAGATTCCGTATATCAACGATCGTCTGAACGATATCGTTTTCGAAACTTCAATCACCATTAAAAGTTGTACTATGTTCGAATTTTGTTGAATATCATCAGTTTTCATTACATTTGCGCGAAATGAACTGGATTAAGCTCTTGAACTTTTAATTTTAGCACTTAGTTGCTAGTTTTGGAGCGCTATCGTTTCGCCGATTATCGTCTGAAAAGTTACGGAATGAGTTTTCAGAAGATTTTTCTTTTAAATAAACTTCATCAAATTAAAAACTCACCCAACATATTGGCAGCTCTACTCATACACAAACAACATTTTTATACTTAAGTTTTTAATGCTACCCCAATTTTGACTAAACTTTAAAAGAAAACTCACACAAAAAAAATTAAACACAGTCAACGCAACTTTACACTATTTTAAGTTAATTTTACAAATTACAAGATTATTATATACTAAATAAATTAATTTCATGCTATGTGGAAAATTACATCTTATTACATTTCTTATGAATAGTTATAGCAAAATTTCTTTCATTTCTTATATCTTGAGGCATTGAGTTAAATAACTTAAAACCTTTGTATACAATATTATTTTGGGCCAAGTTTGTAAGGTAGGGACTTAGTCTGAGGTCTCCTTCATCACGTAAATGGTATGGCTGAACTTCACTAACGTATCTAATATATTTTTTTAAGTACTTAGGCAGCATATCACATTTTATTTTTAAGTCATAACATAAAACAATAACGAAAATTCATTGTTTAACACTTAATTTTAACATTATTCAACATAAACACAATTGACGTATATTTATTACATTTTAAAATTATTCGCAATGCTCTCTTGTGAATTTGTTGTAATTTTTTAAGATATAATCACTGCACAAAAATAAAATTGATGAACAGTAGGTACTCAAAGAAAGGGTGGTTTAACGATTACATTAAAAATATTTATTGCACACATTGTTGGAATCTTATTCCGTATTCTATTAAAAATTAACGCCTTTTTCGATACTTTCTTTATAATTTTATATGTAGGTACGCATCAGCAGTACTGGTACGCCAACTTTGAGCTGCAGTTAATGAGAAGGCACGCCTGCTAATTCCAAGTTGTGGAAATTCATATTATTTAATTAATACAATAATTTCTAAATGATGTACAATTTAATAATTAATAATTATACTAGTCAATGAACTTGAAAAGCATGCGTTTTGAAAGCTTTTGAGTAGGAATGACTGGTAAATACGCCATGAATTTCTAGCAGCAGTTAAAATTGGCTAAATTTGCGATCGCGCAGTTTGGAAAATTGGAATTTGATGGAAATTGTGAGCACTAACAACTGAGCGAATTCCTTCTTTTGCAAGATAAATTAAAAAATAAATAGTTGGCGCAACAGTTCCGGAGGGACCCTAGGCCTAGCTTTCTCACATCCATTCGTTTTGTGTGAGTTTTTCAATTTTTGAACGAATGGAAGGGATCTACAATTGTACGCCGACTCCAAACGGCTAATTGAGAAGCTCTTTCAAGACAGTTATACTCTCGAATGTTTGCCAGGCGTTCGCGAGAGCTGGCGCAGTGGAAAAAAACCCCAAGTTGGAATATGAGTTTTTGCGGGACTCGAACCTCGATCCCTCGCTTAGTAGTCCAACACACTAACCACTAAGCCATAATGCCTGCAAGATAAATTTCTTTAGTAATTTCTAACTATTGGTAAGCCTCATATAAATATTTGAGAAGAGAATACGATTATAAAAAAATATTTATTACATTTTTAGAACAAGAACTCTTGCATCAGTGACACTGGAAACCAGAGATCTCTCTCTGTTATGACAAAAAAAAATGCTCACCTAATTCATATAAATTTCGCAGACATAGGACTTAATTCAGCAACATTAAGTTTGTATTTCATCGCGATCTGTTGACTGTTTCAGTAGATATATACTAGCAAAAATATGGCTAGATCAAATGGAGCGCATGCACAAAAACTCACTAACTCGAAGAGTCAGTCAACCTTACCCTATATGATGCAGTAAAGTAGGTAGCCCACTTAACGTGGTGTGCACAAAAATTCGATAGCAACCTAAACCAACTTGGATCGAGTACATTTATACATCAGTGGAGACAAACTACCGATCAAATTGTGAAACTCCTCTGACGAAACTGAATTTCAGTACTGTCGAATTCCGTAGTAAATACCACACTTAGGCGTACGGCCAACATCTTTCATCACAGTAAAGTTTATTTCCATGCTGCAAACCTATAAAACGGTAAACGTTTCGCCTTACAGAATCTGACCCCTAATCCCTCACCAAAGGGCATATTTGCACCCGTTAATTGTATCTATTTAAGTCGGCAAACTTTTGCAGTGCACTTTACCGAATTTTATTAAACGTTTCAAGAGCGCCTCGCGAAAATTATTTTCCCATTTTCCCATTTCTCAAAGATTAAGGAGTCTTTTACAAATCAAGGGAGCAGTTCTCTCCCCTCGTTGTACTTCGCCGAAAAAAGAAATATACTAACGACCCTACAGCATTTCTCTTTCGCCAACAATTAAATGGCAATAAAAGGAAAAAATACAAATTCCCAAATTACCAATTGAATATCCATGAGAGTGCTGCCAGCAATAAAAGTCAATTTGAAATTTAAATTTGAAATCAATCCGGAAGCAGTGCACGAGCATCGCTTCAATTTCGTGTATCTACACTACGCATTACACCATTGGGGTGGTACTACATCACCTGCTTTTGGCAGATAATTCAATTAGAAGTAAATTACTCATTCGAGCAGGTATGCCATGAAATTAATCGCGGGAAATTAGCCAGCTGAAGTGAAAAGTATTTGCGAATGTGATGGAAAATTTACTAGCTGTTGACACGTACAAGAGATGGATCCGTACAGCCTAATTGTGATGGAATTGTGAGTTGCAGGAGTACATGAGGTTTGATTTACAACTGGGAGGATTTGATATTCGCTTCAGCGCAGATTAATGTGAGAAGGAAATAAAATTGAGAATTGTTCTCCAGGGACGTCGTTAAATATCCAAATGTGGGAATATAATAATATTTCAGCCCAAGAGAGTGCTCGTATAATTTTGCATAATCCTCCTTCCGCCGCTCCTGCTCCTCGTTGTGAAATGAACCAATTTGTGAGGCTGTTAAATTAATGATTAAAATACCCACGGGTGCAGTTTTATGTTCACACTCACAGTTCACTTACTTGGTGCGTATTGTTCTTTTAATGTCAGTACCTATGTCAGCTATAGACTCTGATGCTGACACTGATGGTGGTTATTCCAGTAGATAAGGGGCATTATATGCAAATTTAGCTCACATCGTACGTGGTGAGATTCCATCGTAAATATAAAACAAATTCTCCCCAAACTCTAAATTAAAATAACTCCATACAATGATAAGTGTATCCACCCAGAGAGAAGCGGATTTTCGCTTCATCTGAGTGACAGAAAGCGTCGCAAGGCTACATTGGTTCCGCCAAAGTGACTGCTAAGAACCATCAAATCACTACAGCAGACCAATGATCACCAACCAGAAAGGAATCGCTTTCACTTCTTTGTTGCGTACGTGGAACCAATTTACACACAAACCATGCTCTGTCGTTTTTAGTGATACATTTGGATCAACTAACTGTAGGGTAAGACTACTGAGCGAAGAGTCACAGTCAGACCACTGGAAAACCTCAAGTTTACATCTTAAAGGTTTATTTCACACTACCCCATCTCTCACGAATGTGTTTTTTTTTTTTTTTTTTTTTTTTTTTTCTCCGAGGTAGGTGGAAATCTTCTAGAAGACACTATGAGGACAATCGGCGCGTGCTCATAGTAGTGTGAGATTTTTACTGACTAAAACCACCTCCTGCAAATTCATTTTGTACTGCAACTAAGTTATGACTTATCAAGCAATTTTTTTATCACGAAGTTACACGTTTGGCAGGCAACATTCCGGCGAAAGTTCCTGCTCGTTCCGCAATTTTAACGCGGTTGATAATTATCGGGCTAAGTCCGAAGGTTTAGTTCGTTGTAGTCGCCGCAATAAATTTGTTTCATCGAGAATTTCACGGACCGAGCTATTAATATGTCCTAATAATCGATTTCAATGCTTTCGAGCGCATATTTTCGTTTCGTCCTTAACGGTGGAAATTCCGAGGTCTCTATGGAGATCTTCATTTCTAATGTACCACGGTGCATTGACGAATGATCTTAGCACTTTATTTTGAAAAGTTTGTAAAATGTTTAGATTTGAATCGCTGGTACAGCCCCATAACTGTATACCATATGTCCATACAGGCTTCATCACTTGCTTATACAATAAAAGCTTGTTCTCGAGGGTAAGCTTGGAATATTTTCCGAGTAACCAATAAAGTTCTCTATATTTGATTTTAAGTTCTTCGCATTTTTCCTTTACATGCGGTTTCCATTTTAATTTTGTGTCGAGAGTCATTCCAAGATATTTGGCCTCGTTCGCAAAAGGAACTTGTACCGTATTTATAAATACAGGCAAATTATTTGTATTTTTATATGTAAAATCCACGTGGACCGATTTCGTTTCGTTAAGAGTGATCCTCCATGAATTTGTCCATTCATAGACCCGGTTAAGCGCGCCTTGTAATACTTTGTTTGTTTCTTTGGTCGTTGTTCCGACTGCTATTATAGCAGTGTCATCGGCAAAGGTGGCTACGGTAGTACCTTCTGTTTTCGGAATATCACACGTAAATAACAAGTACAGGAGTGGCCCAAGGACGCTTCCTTGCGGCACACCTGCCCTTATTTCCTTACATTCCGAATATTCGTTTCCGTGTTTGACACGAAAGAGTCTATTCTCTAGATACGATTCTAGAATTTTCCATAACCGTTCGGGGAGAACTTGTCTTAATTTGCACTTGAGGCCTTCATGCCAAACCTTATCAAATGCTTGCGAGACGTCCAAGAACACGGCAGAGCAAATTTTATTTTCTTCTAGAGCTTTCTCTATTACGTCAGTTATCCGATGCACTTGATCGATTGTCGAATGTTTGCTTCTAAACCCAAACTGATGATCGGGTATAAGACGGTTTTCTTCAATAATTGGTTGTAAGCGTCTGAGTAATATCCTCTCAAAAGCTTTGGAAATAATTGGAAGAAGCGAGATGGGTCTATAAGACTTTTTTTCATTCGGTGGTTTGCCTGGTTTTAGAACCATTATGACTTCCGCGACTTTCCATTGACTCGGAATGTATTGTAATCTGATTGCAGCGTTTATAAAGTGAAGAAGCTTAGTCAATGCTTTCGGAGGTAACATTTTTAGGAGTTCACCCGTGATCAGGTCTTATCCCGGAGCTTTTTTGGGCTTAAGTTTCTTTATAACTTGCCCGAGCTCGGTGAGTGTAGCGTTTATAACTATATTATTTTCAGATGTTCGTCTGTCTGATGCATAAGTATTTCGATTAAGCGCTTGACCATCGAACGGCTTAAAAGTTTCTTCTAAATGAGCTGCGAAAACGTCCGCCTTCTCTTTGTCGTTTTTTGCCCAAACATCTTGGGTTATCTTAATAGGCGGCTCTGCTATCTTCGGCCTTTTTGTGGCTTTAATAGCCTTCCAAAGCGAGTAATTGGATTCTTTTTCAGCTGTTAGGCTTTCGAGGTAATTTCTGGCCTCTTCACTTTTAAAATCTTTAATAGACTTTTTAGCAAGTTAGTAAGTCGATTTAAGTTCGCTTTATCTTGCGGGGCTCGAGTTTGTTGCCATCTTTTTCGCGCTTTTCGTTTTGTTCTGACCATATTAATTACTTCCTGCGGGTATTTGACGCAGTTATAGTTCGACGTTCTCTGCTGGTGAGGAGTATTATTCCATGCAGCTTTCTGTGCGATACTGACGAAGCGGTCGACCGCAACTTCTAGTTCGTAAGGCGTCTTGAGAGATTCACGCAGTTCAGTATTGTTCTGGACATCTTTTTTGAAGCCTTCCCAGTCTGTTTTGTCATTTGTTAGCCTTGGCGGTATTTCATTTTTTATAAATGTCTCAGTCGTTGTTAAAATTACCGGAGATTGATCAGCAGAAAGATCAAAACATTCTTCAACTTTAATACGATTGGCGGGTAGTCCTTTTGTAATAAAGAAATCAATCAAATCAGGTATTTTAGCGACATCAGTCGGCCAGTACGTTGGTTTGCCTGTCGAATGAGAATCGCAATTGTACTGCATGCACACTTCGTAAAGTATTCTTCCCTTTCGCGATATGCATCTAGATCCCCAGAAACTATGTTTAGCGTTAAAATCACCTCCAATTATAAAATGTTGTCCGAGGGAATTGATTAGGTTCAAATAATCATTTTTCTCTATCTTGCATCGTGGTGGGCAGTAGATAGAAGATATTTTTAAAAATGCGTTTCGATATTGGACCTGTACAGAGTTCACTTGCATTGTTTCGAGTTCTAATTGTAAATCGATTGAGTGGCCGATACACTCCTTTATATACAAGGATGCTCCACCTCTAGCCTTATTCGACGGGTGAACGGCGTGATAGTCAATGTAACCTTTGATCTTTAGATCTGATTTCTCCTTTTTATGGGTTTCTGATATCAAACATATATCGATATCTTTTTCCCTTAAGAACAATTCTAGCTCTCCGAGTTTTTGCCAAAGACCGTTGGCATTCCATGTAAGTATTTTAAACATTCGCTTCATATTTGGTTGTTTTTCTGTCTCGAAATATTACTTTCTAGCTTAACTAGCCTGTCGACAATTAGTTTATTCGTTTTGCTTTGTTCCTCAAGTCTCGACAGAATAATCGAAAAGACATTGGAAACAGTGTCTGGTGGATTATAAGTTTGTCCACTACACGATGCTGCAGCTTGCGCGTATGTTAGGATATCTGTTTTTTTATGTACGATGTCCGATGGCGTTTCTGTTGCCCGTTTTCCTTTTTTACTATTGGGCTTATCTAACTTTGCCGGTTTCGAGGTACTGATTGGCACGGTTTTACGCCTTGGGTTGTTTCGTTGCTTCTGTGGCTTCATGGATTGCATCCGTCTTTTTTGGAGCTCCTTAGCTACTTCGCAGCCCCGATAATTTGCAGGATGGTTACCATTACAGTTAATGTGACGGATGGTTACCATTACAGTTAATGTGACGAATGTGTGACATAATATCCAAGAGTATAGCTCCTGTCCTGAATATTTTTCGTATGTCGTTTTCCATTTGGGTTTTTCAGATTTGCTCTCAGATTTTAGATTTTTCGTGCCCAATGGAACATAAAACGAGATTCTCCCTTCTTTGCTTGCTTTGTTTGACAAATGGGGTTAGTGGAAGTAGGTGTAAATCTCGCTCGGAAATCGAGATTCCCAAACCAGCTAATTTCCAGAGCAGAAAAACTACTCTAAATCTGAAAATAGTGATTTTTCTGCCCCATTGGAAAAAGCAATTAATTCATCGCGTTCGTCCCAAAAATGAAAACTCTCACACAACGAATTGTTTTTATAACCCAGTAAACACTAGAATAGTGCTCCCACTGATTTTTTTTTTATGTATTTTATTTTGGAAGCAGAACGAATTTTTTTCCGGATTGTGGCGAATCAATACCCACGTAATATTCTTCGCAGATAGAGATAGAGCCAACTCCACTACGTACTTCCATTTCCAGCTGTCACAATTACCTTTTCCGGTCTCTTCCTTTTCTGACAGCGAGGGCGAATAGACGTCTTTCAATTGCACACGGGTAGGCAGAATTCGTTAGTTCATTATATAATCAAAATAATCTTTGTAGTCTTAAGCCTTTTTTCCTTATCATCACACAGGATAATCGGGAGGGAATTTAGGCCCGCAAAACGAAGAATATCATCCGAAATTAATTTCTTTGTAGATCACACGAAATTGGTACAAAAGAAGCACTCTGTTGAATGATACTTCGCCCGGTTTGTTCAAGTGTTATCTTTAATCATCGGTTATTCCAGGTGGTTACCACCGAATGTATTTTTTCAGAAAAATATTAACCAGAGAATCAGTGGTTTGGTTAGTTAACCAGAGAAATCGATAAACAGTCGATTTTGGACCGTTAATGAGATTTAACTACTGATTTTCTGTAAATTCGTTTGTTCAAGATTTTTTAAGGACCCCGTATTCATTTTGACGTAGCTGCTACACAAAATCTTTTTGCGTCACAAACGAACAAAAAGAAAAATGCAAATAATAGTATGAACGAATATAATAATTATAACTCAAGATGGAGTGAACCAATAAAATCGATTTCGTTGACGTTTTCAACTGACACATATATAGAATACACAAGACACAACACGCCAAAATAATGGACGCAAAGGATGAACTAAATGACTATTCCCATAAGAGCGAATTGCGAACTGCGAACACGCGAATATTCGTAGTTTCTGACACTTCATTCACATGAAAACCTTTTTTGGTCGCAGATATCCGAGCATCAGTTTCATTTTAAAAGGTTAAGTTCGAACGAATTTTTTATTCGTGGGTTTGTGGATCGCGACTGTTTTTGTGTGGATTGTGAATAAAGTGTGACAGTTCGCGGGAAAATTGCTTTAATTGTTAATTTAGCTGTTTAAATCAATTGAGATTCATGTTTTTTAGATTGGATGTTAGATTAATTAAATATAATGGTTTTGTGATAGAAAAAATATCAATTTTCAATTCATAAATAAAGTTAAATTAATTTGTTCGCAATTCGCTCTCATGTGAATAGTCCTTAAGTCTTATTTTATTATTTAACCATCAGCTTTAAACAGACCGGCCCTTAGGCAGTCATAAAATTTCTAATAAAAAGCGAATGTTATGACAGCAATTTCCATCATTGTGGCAATAGCCTTTAGTAAAAAAAACTATCCGCTAAGACTCTAGTAATTCTGATACCTGGCTGATTTTATGTGTTTCGCTTCTTTCTTTTTTTGTAATGTGAAGTATATTTTTCAGTTTATAAATATATAAATAGTTGGCGTGTAAGTTGTGCAAGTTTTTCATTTCTGTCACGAATGGAAGAGATTTACAATTTTATACCGAGTCCAAATGGCGAACTGAGAAGCTCTTTCATGACAGTTATATACTCTCGAATGTTTGTCAGACGTTCCCGAGAGATGGCGCAGTGGAAAAAAGCTTTAGAAAGGAAACAGTTTTTTTTCGGGAATTGAACCAGGGACCGACCCCTCGCTTAGTAGTCCAACACACTAACCATTAAGCCACTGCGCCTACATTTTTCAGTTTACGTATATGGAAGGAAACGCAGTCGACAAATACAGTCCGTGATTGAGTACTCAGTTGACTTTTTGGCTTTCATTAGCGACTTGACATCTTCAAACTTTCAGCGCGAACGCACCCCTAAACCGATTAGCAAACTGTCAATGTCAAAATATTCATAAAATCAACATTTTTATAATGGTGAAGTAGGTAGATACACGAAGGAACAACGTTTACAAATAATTACAATTTACTACCGAAATTGCAGTGGCGTCAGTGGGCCATCATTGGTTTTTTTTTTTTTTCGTCGATGAAAATGATCATCACATTAAGGTAAACGGTATTCGCTACAGAGTTGGAACATTATTTCTTTGAGAAATTTTATGCATTGGATATCAATGATATGTGGTTCCAACTAGACCGTGCCACAAGGCACACAAAGCACAAAACGGGTGCAACAATCGAGTTATTGAAGTCTCAGTTCGGTGAACGTGTGATCTCGAGAAACGGACCCATCGATTGGCCGCTGAGATTGTATAATTTAACGCCCTAGGCTTTTTTTATTGATCTAAATTAAATCATTGTTCTATACCATCAAGCCGGCGATATTAGAGCAGCTCCGAGCCGATATTGAACCTGAAAAAGCGGCTGAGTCATCGAAAATAGGGTTCAACGTATTAACCGCTGCATCCGCTCCCGTGTTGGACATATGAACGAAGTCGAATTACATGCATAAATGTTTTGATATTAATTCAAACCAATCATTTTTTTTTTTTTTTTTTTGAGAAATCTCAAGTAGTTTGCATTTAAAAAAAAAAAATGAAGTTGTCAAGTCCTCAATGAAAGACCCTTTATATGTGCCCGACGTCTAAAAAGCGGCGTCAATGACCAATCTAGTTTTTGCAGGGTACATCTATACAGTCCAGACAAACCCAGTCGACTTAAAATAACCAGATTTTTTAACGTGCCCAATGATTGCAAATGCGAGGTCTGCCAATGATGCCAATGTTTAAAGTCCCCCTAGATGAGGGCTTCACTTCGTCTAAACCATTTTTCGACATCAAAGGTTTCGGTGTTGTTGTTTCCGGCCTTAGTGGAGCAGTGAGTATTCTCCGGCGTCATTCGGTGCAATCTGACAAGTTTTGCAGTGTTGCCATACACATGGCTCGAAAATAACTCGTCTGTATAAATGCTATCATCTCGTATGCCGGAATAAAATCAAAAAATCAATCAACAGATGGTGGTTATCGATTTGGATTTTCTTGGATGCTCTTTAGGATCTGTTGCAGTGTGAATGTCTTGTCACTTGTGAACTCACACAGGGCCTGAAACCACACGCTGGTAGGAGCCAGCTGTCAAATAGTTTCAGACTATCACACAGTACGGCCAACAGGATTTTGTATGCAATGTTGGGGAGACTGATGAGTCTCCATTGTTTTTCATCTTGCTGAGATTACATTCCTACGCTTCTCGTACTGACAGTTTCAAAGGAAATAAAGTTGACGTACATTTTGATCTGGTTTACATTAAACACTCAATCCCGTAAAGCTGCCCTATGACAGCTTTCTGATCTTTTTTCTTATTTTTATCTCACGAATTTAAAAACATCCCAACAAATGGACCGCATTTTCATTTTCACGGATAAATGATTGCCTCCCGCTTCAGTTATCGCTGTATATTGGTTTGTAAAAGTGTTCGGGTGATAAGATGAGTCCATTCTGGTTACATAGTGTAATGAACTGTCTGAAGTGATTGCTTTCTGTTGAGGCGGCGCCACCGCCCAGCAGCACTATCATCAATGCGAATGCACTCAACAGAGAAAAATACAAAAAAAAAACGAAAAAAAAAAACCAAAGCAAACACATCCACACTGTCAGACAGGACATCAGTTCGATACCTAAATTCTAACGATTTTCGACGGACTAAGATGTGAAATAGAATCCACTTGATTCCAAACCACCAAATGGAATGGACATTTATTTTTCGATTTTCCTCCATCTGTGCCGTCGTTATAGACAAAGCTTTGCCATTGGTTTCTGTTTTTCTCCTCTGCAAATGGTATATTCTTTTTCGCCTCCTTGAAGCAGATTGTCCTCGGTGCGACAGTGCAGGCGGAATGAGAATTCCTACATCGATGCGAGTACACCACTGACTGTTGGAGTTTTTTTTTTTCGCAAACCCTAATTTACATTCAACCGATAGAGAACGGAATTCTGACAACGAAGGTTGACTCTGATGGATGAGTGTTGGTAACGATGGTAATGATCCTAGTCGCATGATAACATCTGATAACATCTTTATTTCTTTCTGAGGGCAGGTTGGAGGCGAGTGGCACGCGTCCTTATCCTTATCCATTGATATCTGCAAATTTAAGAATATTTTGTCTGTAGGGCCGGTTTGTGCGTCTGTGGCGTGATTCGTTCAAAACGGCTACGCATTTTGATGGGAATGGAAATGATGGCCAATCAATTGCAGTAAATCAGTCAGACGGCATTTTGTTTTCTTAAATGAGCGAAGAACACGTTAGAGGTTTTTTTTTCGTATAAGGAGGTGACAAGGGGGCTCCAATTACCTTGATCTGCGATGAAGTGTCTTCTTGTGACTCTTGTTTCTTGCCGAGATTTATATCCTTTGTTTGGCTTTGTTCTGTTACAGGTATTCTTGTATCTGCATGCCCAAGGCCGTAACGAAGGGATCACAGGGGTTTGATTCTTTACTTTGTTATGTTGAATATACAAAAAATTAAATTTTAAATTTAAGGTTATTTCATTTTCCTAAATCGCTTCCAACCATTAAAATAAAAAAATAGTGCGTGGAGTCCCTCCGCGCGGAAGAAGTGAAACTTCGTAATGTGGAAATGAAAACAGGAAGGGGTATAGAAACTGATTTTTTGTTAGCGCCTCTAGTCTCCACTTCGTTTCTCCACACCAAAGATAAATGGTCGCTAAATTATTATTAAACATGATATAGATGGGACAAAACCCATATGCTTATGAACCATGAGTACCATGACTGATATCAGTAAACGAAATTTTAATAGAATTTTCGAATTTCAAACTTGAAAGACGTAAGAAACCTAGAAATTGTAAGAAGAAGTTCAACATGTGTCCTCAAACTTTCCACAATCTCCTTACCATAGTGGAACACTTGTTATTACCCAAAAGATGAAGCCAAATGAGAGCATAAGTCCCCCTGAAAATTGATTCGCTTTATTTATATGTATATGTAAATGTATCTCTGTTTTGGAGCTGTTATTTGGCTTTGCGTTTTCTTTTATTTATCACGCAAACATTATCCGCGTCTTCCGCCACAAAAAAATTCTTTGCAAACACAACACAAACACTTTTCTCCGTTTTTTTATGTCAAAATTTATCTTCGATTTAATGCACCGGACATTTATTTCGCGAGCTAAATGAGTGGAGACTTTTCATCGGCCCATCTATATGAAGTTAAGGATTTGGCGTGCGAACAGGATACTGATGCTTTGCTAAACTGCCTCGCTCAATTTTATATTTGTAGACATTTTTGTATGGGAGATAAAATTTAGCGCGAGCAGGATACTAGGCTTTAAGACAAACTTTATTAACATTGCTTACAATTCACAATTGATCGCATCTTTTAATTATCATTTTCGAGTGGAGAAATATCCAAATCCACAAAATTTACAATGGGATAATGACAACTAAAGTAAGATACGATATGTTGGAAGTCGCATTAGAACAAGTAAATGAAATAATGAGGACGCTACTCGTTGCTAACGCTCGCGCTGGCCTGTAACATGTATACTACGCGCATGCGTTTGAGTACCACGCATTCACTCTCGCTCTGTCTCCTTCTATTCCCCCTCCCCAGGAGCGTTGAACGTTTAACGCAACCTTGGTGGAAGTCGCATTAGAAGTTTCACTTCAATAAGACATTAATTGCCAATTTAGTCATTATTTTTGGAAATTAATCTTCACCACAGAATATTCTTCTCCCAGCATTTGGTGCCAATAAACTCACTCACCATTGCATACTCTGAAGCGTGAGCGGTACCCTCACACCTTTGAGTATGCAATGCTTATAGAAGCATTAAGCATTTAAGAAGTTTCACTTCAATAAATCAAACAACATACATAATTCACCTATATCGTCTTTACTTCTTGAGTTCTTCAATTCTATACTGTAGGTATCAACGTATGTAGGTATGTACTATAACAACCATTGAAACAAAACCCTTGAACTCAATTTCTATATACACCACCATAAGTCCATCAGCGCACGTCAACAGCCATGTGCGCATTTCCTCAGAAACAACCACCACTTTTCTTTTCTTTTTCATATGAACGTGCTTGTGCTGTGCAATGTGCGCTACCCTCACCCTCGCTCACGCCTTTGAGTATCGAATTATTAGCGTTAAACGTTTAACGCGACCTTGAGTTGGAAGTCGCATAAGAAGTTTCACTTCAAAAGTTATTTTGTAAATATCCCCGTGATATGCCATCTAAAAATCAAAATAGGTACAAGCCTTGCAGTACTGCGTTTCTATTCCAATCCCATAAGCTCAAAATTGACAAAACATAAGTCGAATGTACGTCACAGTAATAAAGTCAGATCAACGTCTTTCTCATGGCAAAGGAAACCATCCAAAAATTTTCTAAGTTGGGATGAGAAATTTCTCATCAGCCTCCATGTGCTCTGGTATCAGATTGTCACCTTCTGATTCTTTGAAAACTTGTTTGGAGGAAATGAGTTATAGGTATGGCATGTAGGAGTTTGTAATTAGCGGTTTTACGCTGTGCTTTCACTGTTCGGAGAAAATTGAAACCAGGTGACATATAGTTATAATTAAACACAGTGCTTCGTTAAAATAATTTTACAATAAAATGCGTAAAAGTAAAACAGACTCTAACGCCAGCCTTTTCAATATTTAGCCTGCGATCTTTCGAGTCAAATTTTTAAAAAATACTGCGATTTGTCCTTTTTATTCATCTGTGTTTGGTACTTATTTTCTATTCGAACTTTACACATATATGGAAACACATAATACAACGCAGGGGCAACACTGTTTGTAGTTGATTCGGCCGAATTTGCTCCGAAAACTTCTGCTGTGGCAACAACGCCTTTCACATGTTTTTTTGGAACAACCTGTTCTACGTAAAATGCAAAAAAGTTGGAACAGTATGAAAATGAGTATTTGTTCGTTTAGGCGGTCATAGCGAAAGATCTGTCAGAAAAATGTTTCCCTACGAAAACAATTACAACAAACCAGTAAATATTGATTGGATTCCATCAGAAAAAAAATCGTGACAGATGGAACAGTAGAGAAATGAAATATTTCAGGGGAATGATTCGGTTTTCTTTTGTGCAAGTGACTGAGAAGTTGATCAGAAAAAGTTTTTCGCACGGAAAATGAATAAATTATTTTTCTAGGAAATTTAAAGATCACTTGCATTTTTTTTTTTTTTTTTTTTGATAATCTAACTCTATATGATTCATAAGACACATTTTAAAGCCTAGATTGAGCTAAACCATCAAGTTAAAGTGGTTTAAGTGGTTACAAAAATCAAAAGAACATTTTTACGGTTTGGTTTTGTGCATAACTAGGGCCTTAGCCCATAATTTGTAGTTGGCATCGAAGGTGTCAAACTTATTTATATCGCATCCAAAATAATATGTGTCACGTCTTGCGCACATTGGCCGCATTCAAGAATCTAGTTATCTTAAGTCGACTAGATTGGTCTGGATAGTGTGTAACCTGAACGCAAAAACTAGATTGGTCGGGAACGTCACTTTTTCTACGTCAGCCACATACCCGAACTGTCAACTTAGTACTCAGTCACGAATTTCTTGATTAGATTCGTCGGCTACCCCTCCATAAACGTCAAATGTCACAGGTGCCCAGACAGCTGTCAGACTTACTAAACTAGATACTTGAACGCCCTCATTCTTATAGCATTTGCCGTGTTTAATTAACCCACCCCAGTCTTAACCGCACACGTCACTACCAGCGTTGCCACAATGATACAAGTGTAACAAAAGTATTACACCTTTAAATTATTTTATAATTTTGTTACCATGTTACTTTTTTTTGCTTCGTTACACCTTTCCCATTAAAAATTTGTTTGTTTTTCTCGTTAAGAATTATTGAAAAGTTGAACTGGCAGCCCTTTTTTTTGAAAAAACTTCTACCAATTTATGTCAATGCCCGTATTCCATTGCCCGCTAGATGAATAGCGGCATGTCAAACTCCATATAAAAAAAACTGACATTTCACAAAAAGTACTAGACATCTAGCGGAAATGGTGAAAGTGTGTTGGTGAGCCAGAATTTTTGAAGTTACGTGACATTTGGTAATACGAATTTCTTGGCACTTGCCAACCCATAAAAATACAGCTTGTAGGCAAGTAACGGAAAATCGACCAAAGTTGGGGCGGGTCTCAGCATTGTCTCTGTTTCAAAGTACAACAGTAAATACTATACTCTTCCTTTTGTTGTTTCAAATGTGTTTTCAAAAAAATTGCTGCTCTGTCAGTCAATGTCATAATTCACCGCCGAGTGGCAAAACCTCGATCGAAATCATTAGCACTAACAACATTATGACAGCCATAAATGACAAACTGCTGCGCACATCGTACCACAGATCGTAAAGCACTTAAGAGGACAATTTGACTCAGTTTTGTTTGAATGCGAAACGTTACGACTTACGAAGACATCACGTTCCTTCACAGCTGGCGCACCCTAATTGCCACACTGTAAATGTGCGGATAATTCATTGCAAATAAACAGCGCGCAGTGTATGGCTGGGCTGTGATTTATTCGATTGATTGCTGCGAATGCCTGCGCTATGTGCCGTGCCGTGGTAAATCTCTGCTACTTCCATCCAGAATTCGCGTTTCATTATTTATCGCTTTGTAAAGATCGAATTTTAGGCACTCTAACTGACATTAAAGCACGCGTCTAGACAGTGGAGTTGTACTTGGTCACATTGATTTTTGTTCTTGTTGGAGGGGGAAACATCCTTTTGGGGAAGTTCCTTTGTTTATTTCAGTTGCCCACTAGTGGGAGAGTGGCCAATACCCAACATATTCCACACTGAACGGTTGTGCTGATGTGGGATTGCAATTAATTAATCGCCTACCGATGGAAGCTGTAATCTGCTTTTGATTAAGAATCGAAAATACTTAGTACGCAAAGAGGAGCAGAGGAACAGATGTTGTGAGCCTTTGCCTTTATGCGCCGATATCCATCAATTGTAATGTGATGGAACTTGTAAGGGCACTTATATTGATACTGCGTCCGTCCTTAGACAGAAGTTGTATTAAATTTGGTGTAGTACGTGGAGGGAATCGTACATCATATGGCATTGGAGTGGATGAGTCGGCGTCCCATGGAAATGACGGTTGAACTGATTGGTCAATAACATTGATTTTGTATAGTGCAATGGGAAGGGAAAGGGATTAAGCAATTCCGAAGCTTGAAACGTGCTCGACGCAGTTAAGCAA
The DNA here is from genome assembly GCA_946477585.1 of Cheilosia urbana. NCBI lineage: Eukaryota > Metazoa > Arthropoda > Insecta > Diptera > Syrphidae > Cheilosia > Cheilosia urbana. The sequence continues at coordinate 5,468,377 of OX297854.1, read as the reverse complement.
TACGTTAAACAAATAGAGAAATTATATTGGTCTACGCACTGATAAAGTATTTTTAGGTCAAGATGTGACAGTGATTAGAAATGGCGGCGGTTGGTGGAATTACTAAACTATTTCTGATAAATGATTGAAAATGACTTACTTCTTGGAAAATTACTCTTTTTCAGCGAACTAGTTAGATCGAACTACTAACGGCTTTAAAACTGTTTCAATGGGAACTTTCGGATTTCTAGTTTACTAAGTCTGACAGTTGATTTGACTTGAAGTGTTTCAGTTTTTATTGGCCCAATAAAATTTAGCTAGTAGACAGAAAACGCTGTGAACAGTGTCGAAGGCTACACATATTCGAATGGCACGAATATCAACACAAAAGAGAGCAAGTGACTTTTTCATGTGTGTGCCTAAGCACACGAAATCTGAAATCTGAGAGCGAATCTTAAGAAGCGAATCGAATATCGAATCGAATATCAGACAAGCTTTCAACTCAAACAGGGTTGACATGTTAGGCACTTTGTCGTATCTTAGGCTATCTTTTTTCTTAAAAAACGATTGAAATAAAAAAATGGGCGCACAACACAATTTCGGGCTACATATCTATCGTATTACAAATTTTGTGTTAGTTTTATTCCTTGACAAAACTAAAAAATTAAATATTTTCGAACAAACACGTACTTTTAAGACTTGGCAGCACTCTTGCAGTGAACTGACATCGAACAGCCAATTTATTTTGCATGCCTTTTGATTTGACACAACACACAAGCCACACAAGTCAATTGCAGAAAATAGAAGTCAAATAAAATCCTCGGTGAAAGTTTTCCACGATTTTTTAGGCTTCTTAAGCTTAGGGCGCTTAAACCAAACCAAATTCTGGCAGTCGATAAGAGTAAAAATCGACGTTGATAAACGAATGGCCAGCGAAAATAATATTTAGGAGCACAAAATATATTATATTTATTTCGCCGCATGTTGATACCGTTTTAAAACACAGAAAATCAAAACATACGCACGTAACACGTGTATGTCAAATAGAATAGCAAATTTCAAATCATCTGTCAAAAGTCAGGTGACTGACAGCGTTTCCAATTCTTTTCTCACTACAAGAATTTTTGTTGATTACAAATTCTTAACTTTCTCATTGCATATAATATCTTGCTCTCTCGAAGCCGCTCTCTTTGACGATATTTTCGAGCTAAGGAACGGCATTGAGTAAAAATGCGTACTAATTCGTAAGTACAAATTCGTAAGATTTAGTAAAAATTCGGAAGATTTAATAGTAAAGGAACAGACCTAATGACTAGCCAATGCATTCGTATAACTAAAGTCCATACAAATTTAGTTGAAGGTTTGCATAAACGTTTCATGTCGTTTTCCATTGGGACAGAAAAAGCACTTTTTTCAGAGTCAGAGCAACTTTTCTGCTCTCGAAATCAGCTGGCTGTCAGATTTCATGTTCCATTGGGCGCAAAAAAAATCACTTTTTTTTTAGAGTCAGAGCCATTTTGCGAATCTCGATATCCGAGCGAGACTCACACCTATTTGCACTAACACCAAAACATTTGTCGTTTGTCAAACTTTAAAGTGTGTGAGAAGTCTGTGAAAAATAGAAAAAAAATTACATTTGGCCGCTGCAATAGCTATTAAAATAAATTGAATGGATTTTTATAAACACAAATTACAATTTACACAGATGCAAAGGAAGAAAAATCTCGTTTTATGTTCCATTGGACACGAAAAATCTGAAATCTGAAAGCAAAATCTGAAAATCCCAATGGAAAACGACATCAAATAAGTGAGTGTTCAGTTCGTGTTACCATAGTTGATTTGAAACTCATTTTATTCCCTTTCAACCAACCACACAATTGGGTCTATCGTTTATCTGGCAACTACGGTGTGGAGCTAACTAAACAAAATGGACAAGGCCTACACTTCGAGTGCTAGAGTGTCGGAGAGAACATGTGTATAAATTCATTTTATCGTAGAGCATAGAAAGGGACTTATACCATGTTACCACCAACGTGATTTAGCCGAAGTGATTTATAAATCACGAAACGCGTCCCCACCGAACTTTAAGTGATTAAATGTGACATTTACGCCAACTTTGCCATATCAGTGATGGGACTTCTAACACTTAAATGGTATTTCAATCACTTTTTGCACTTTCGGAAATTCTACCAGAACTCGAAATCTACCACCTTTATTAAATTGAAAATTGTACCTGCAATACCTCTTGCTACTACTTACTTTTACCCATACACACTCAGCTATCAGTATTTTTTTCAAAGAATTGCATCAGCAAAAACTTCCAGTCCAGTTTACACCATTTACTGCGCCATTACTTCATTATTTACTGAAATACATGGACAATTTTTTTGTCTACCACTTTTCTACCACCGTTTCACTTTCCTCAAGTCCCATCACTGACTTTTCGTTTTCCGAATGAAGTGCTGAACATAAAGGTATGTTTGATTTTATTTTGTGTGGACAGATACGTAATTAAAATTTAAACACGTCTAAATCACGTAATTAGTAATCACGAAAATGTATGATAAATCACGTTATTTATCATTTATAACGTTGGTGGGAACATGGTATAAACGGCGATACTGCAGCGAGCTGCTATACCGGTTGGAGTATACACAAATTAACAATGGAGGGACAAGTGCTTCCAATCTATATGAACTTACGCTGCATGCATATGCCTGTTAAATTAATTTATGACCTTTATTTTGTGGTTCAAATTATGAAACGTTTCTCATAAAATATTTGTCATAAACTTAGCGGTAGATAACGAATTACTTATAAGCCTTATCCACCAAACTATCAGCAATTTTCTACAGTGCTTCATATGAAGAGTAATGAAAGTAATAAGGTTAAAGTTCAATATCATGAATTATCATATATAAACATACATGACATTTCCCTCAGGAAAAATATTACAAGCGTGGCATGATTTTGAGCGGCTTCCGAGAAAGTTAAGCAACAAAATCAGGAAAAATGCAAATCCTGCATTGTGACTGCAGACGTGATATATGGCAACACCACTACAAGCACAAGGATGCTCCATTATTACAAAGTACATTATCTGATTTGATTCATTGCGTATTGAGAGTCCTTTGTTCTAAAAATTAACACATAACCTACAATAATAAATTGATTTTTACTTTTCGCCTTTTAAAATGCAACAAGGACTCTTAATATATTTACTGACTTTATTTAAACAACACAAATGAATACAATCAATAACGTGCTTAGGGTAAGCAACACATTAACCGCCCGAAGCTGCTTCGCATTCTTGCAGCAATCTACTGCATTCCTTTGAATTGGCGTGAAAATCAAAACCCCAACACGTTGTACCTTTTAAAGCGATAATCGCAATACATTGTGGCGTGGGTGCTTTGGCATTGCCATCCACTCCATTAGCACGCTTGCACTTGGAGCAATTAACCACGCCAAAGGAATAATTACGAGAAGGTAGACAACCCAGACAGGCAGCAGTGGAAACGAAATGCAAACAAAAGGAAAAGGAGTAGCTACGTCTGTTATGTTGAGCGAGCAAGGAAATCAGGGGTGGACGTGATTCTGCTGCATCTGTTGGCCAACCCATCGCAGGAGGTGCTGTGTTGATTTCTCATTACGTTGAGTAATTTAATTTTGCTGTGATTAAATTTGTAATTTGCTCGAGGTTTCAAAGAGAATAAGATTTGCTTGTTTATTTGTTTATATGTAGTTGTCGAGAGGGGAAGTCAGTTAATACTAGGCATCTGGGGCGTATACGTATCATTTTGTGCAACATATTGAAAATAGATTGCTTTCGTATGAGCTGAGCTGTTTAATTATACTGAACGATTTGGGGAATTCATATGCCAACAAAAGGAAGGAGTCTTGCGAATGTCTGAAACCTGTCACTTCTTTAACACGACACGACAATACTGCTGAAAATAGCTACCAATTGTTCTGCACCCTCCAGACGCAGGTTCTTGCTGCCTTCCTCAATTTTCGTTGAAGTTATCTTTAATTTTTGTCATTTGTCTGGAACTTTATTAGATTGAGCACTTTTTCGTCAGCTCTTTTTAGTCGTCCTTAAACAATGGATTCTCCTTGGCTATCTGCCATGCTGTATAGTCCATTGTCATTCGGTTAAACAGGACGAACATCTTTCATTATTCTCTCTTATCTCGATACATTCAAATTAGCATATTTAATTTTGACTTCTCCTGCTCATGCTTCGATGATGCGTCTTTATCGCAAAAAGCTGCCAATTTAAAATCAATTTCGTAAAATCATTTTTCTTTTTCTATTCAAGGATGGGCACATCCCAGGATTCGCAACAGAAGGGTGGCTGTGGCTGTTCGCTCCACATATTCGGGGAAAAAAATCATTGCCTTTGGCAAGGCAAGATAAGGTGTGCTAAAGACATAGGTACCCTGTCCTTAAAGTCTCACCTGTCTTTTACTCATCGTCCTCCTCGGTTATAACAAGCATTGACAGTGGAGTTCGGTTTCTATATCATTAAAATTGTGTGCTGTGAGGAAGCAGCTTCTGTGAATAGAAAATTCAATCAATTTCAACAACTTCAACCACATTTATCGCGCTCGACGCCATAAGTCGCTTTATCTTACACGCATTGTTGGTCGAATAAGGACTTAAATGAGTAAATGATGGTTATCGTTGTAACTCTAAACGGTAAACGGCAAACCAAATCAATGAGACTAATGTGGTTTTCCATTGGGACAAAAAATCAATCTTTTTTTTGATCTAAATCACTTTTCGCGTTCCATTGGGACGAAAAATCAATCTTTTTTTCGATTCGGAGCACTTTTTGCAGATCTCGATATTTTTTCAGATTTACGCATACCAATATAATTTGCACAGCTGATCAACGTCAGTTTAAGAAGTTTCATTTCGAGGCAAATGCGCAAAGTTTCGTGAAAACCAAAATAACAAAATACATAAATAGCTATGGATACGATTTCGGAGGAATTATTACCTTCATTATCTCCCTCGTCATCTGAAGACTACAAACCACAAATAATACTTCATTTGTATCTACAACAAGGGAAACATTTTTGAGGTCGATATCCATTTGCGATTTTGCCAGAAACGAATGCCATTTGAACAGCTGATATTGTTGTCAATTAACGCACTAATCCATTTACAAAAGCAGATCAATCTCGTTGCGCGTTCCATGAGCACAGTAAAATCTGAGATCTGAAAAAGATTTCTGGTGGTCCCAATGGAAAACCACATAATTTTCGTTTCAATTGTTGGTGATGCAGTGCCGTCATGATGAGGTTGCCAGGGGGAACGCTTTGGGGTATCACTTTTATTTTTTATATTTGGCTCTTCAAGAAACGGGCTTTCGGTTTGTCTAAGGGCCCAAGAAGACTCTTTCCAACCAAGAGCGGAGTTGAGAAAGACGTCGCCGTATGCACACGAGTAGGAGTCGAACACGATCAACTTTTCAGCGCCTTTTTTAAGCGTTTTTTGACATAATAATTTTCGTTTTCTTTAACGCGTTTCTCCACGCGTTTTTCTACCCCTTTTTTGAACTATTTTTTCAATTATTTATTCAATTTTTGATTCGTTTTACAGGTTTTTTTTATGCTAAATGAAATAATGAAATAAAAATATTAAATTGCAAATGGAACACGTATGCCGGCTGTCAATATCCTCACTTGAATTCGTACGTGACATGGCATAAATTATCCCACACATACGGACTAGCCTCAAATATATATATATATATATATTTCTCCCAAAAATATACCGACCGCGCCAAATGCTATCCCCATAGAGGCGGAAGTATCTAAAAATATCGCAGACACCATTTCTGGTAAAATGAAATCAGAATCAATCGACGGCAAACGACATACGCCTTAAATACTCTTCTAAACTGGTTAAGGGATAAACCGCCTTAAACCCATACTTCATTTATGTAGTCCGCCCCTATGCTGGAGGCAAATCTTCTTTCTCTAGGGAAAACTTTTAACCCTAATCAATCATCAGAATATAAATATATCCTTCCTTTCCTCACACATGAGTTCACTACAAAACGTGCAAGAAAAAAAAAGAAGATTCTCTGCATAGGATTGTGGAGGAAAACTTATCTTAAAGTACGCTGGTTACCTCAAAACCAAGTCCTCCGCCATAACCCATAATCCATAAAACAAACACAATGGACCTCTCTGAAAGACAAGTGGTGAAGTGGGGGTAGGTATAACAACACACGTCTCCCAAAGGGATGACAAAATCGAATATTCCATGGACGCCTGCCCGTCACTCAATTAGATTCAATTGGATTTTGGAAGTCTGCCCATATCCACACATAGGAGCAGAACCTCATTTATAAGCAATTTTCCACCTCGTAGACAGCCAGGTGTCACTAGGGAACTTGTCTAATAAATCTGTAGTTTCTAAAAGGACCCATGGAGGCAAAGAGAACAAACTTAGGCTCTACGAAATCTGCTGTTCATATTCAGCTGAAGGTTGTGCGCTTTTTTTGCCACAACAGCAATTAGCCTCTTCTGGCCAAGAGATCCGCTCTTGACTGAAGAACTTCAATTTATTACAGACACACTTAGTCGCTGCACACAGAGATGATGTCGAGTGGCCAAATTATTGTGCTCGCACCATCGCCATATAGACCAGAATGTCTCTCAGTCTCTACGGAGGATGCACATGGACTGAAGGCAATTTGATTTTCAATTTTAGGAGAATAATTGCATTGCATTGCATTGCAATGAGATTGGGTGGTGTCCGGACGAAAGAGACTGTTTGTCTTGATTGCGACCGGGTGATGAAGGAGTATTACTAGGTGATTGAGGGTCCTCTTGTTCGGGAGATGTTTGCTCAGCATGTAAGCATGCAATGTAAGTACTGGGTCGGATCGAAATCTTTGAATATGTGTTATGGGTGTGTGGATGTCCACACAAATAAACACAGATCGTGATGGTTATGCAACGAAAGTCCACATCATGAGATGGGCAGTTCTTTTGAGTTGCTCTTGGGGATTATGGTACGTATATATCCCGTATGTATGCACTTGCAATGTGTTAAATTCGAATACATCACAGTTGGTGACATAGGGAGCAAGTATAGCAAGGAAAGAAATATCCCTCGATGGAATATTTGGATATTGGAATATTTCGAAAGGCTTCGTATTTGAATTTTTATTAGAAATTCTTATTCCATTCAGCGCCAATGAGGTTTGATCACCAACGACGAGAGATATGTGCCCGTCCCACCTTCGGGATATACTTCACATAATATGATAAGTTTTTTTCGTTTTAGCAAATAAAATTGTAAAATTGCTCACGTGAGGAAAAAAACAGAAGGTAGTAAAACATTTTTGGATTTAGAAAATAAGATTACTCTGCTTATGCGACGTGGCCGCCAGATTTACAGAGACCATTTACTCGAGTAGAATTTCAGCAGGGACGCAATTTGTTCAATATTCTACTCCTGCTTAGAAAATCTCAACCCCCAAAGTGCTGGCTGATGGAAGAACGTCGACAGTAGCAGGACCTACCTTGAACTTAAGCTGAAATGTAATTTTCACATACCCCAAATTAGATGAGAATCATTCACAATTTAAACACTTTTCTGGTACAAAAGAACAAAATAAATATATTTCTCAACATAACAACGAAACGAAATGCAGAGTGCATAAGATTAAAACCACAGACAATACTATTGTATAGTATTGTCTCTGATTAAAACTGTAATTTCTTTGGCAAAGTTGCACCATCCATTGCCTCCAGTAATTTTCTCTTCAAACTCGGTTTCTCGTCAACTTTATCCTTGCTCGACTGTGGCAACGGCAGTTTAGGACCGAGAGTTGGAGCAGGCTTAGTTGAGAAATACTTCATATCTAGTGCTTCAGTGCAGGTGCAACGATTCGAAGGACATAGCGCCAACAATTTCTCAGCCAATTCAATGAGATCATCTGGAGCGGCAGTGAATATATGTTGCAGTGGAGTGCCGGGAAACACTTTGAACTGCATAAAGTCTGGCAGAAGCTTTACATTTGGCCAGTTCTCTTCATTGGGAGTGCCCATTGCCTGAAAAATCTTCGTCAGCTGATCCAAGTCACTGTCGCCGGGCAAGAATGGCACACGCAGAAGCAATTCAGCCAATATACAGCCAACAGCCCAAATATCAATTCCAGTGCTATATTGCCGGGCACCAAAGAGCAACTCTGGTGCTCTGTACCATCTAGTCACCACTTGATGGGTGTAAATCCTACTGGGCGAACCGAAGAATTTGGCCAAACCAAAATCGCCAATTTTGAGAACCCCCCTCGAGTTGACGAGCAAATTGTTTGGCTTTAGATCACGATGTAGGATCCAATTCAGATGCAGGTATTCAAGTCCTGCAATTGGCAATTATTTAGAAAACACTGCTTCTCTGGAACTGAGTGTAGCTTACCTTGGAGGGTCATGATCATGTAAGCTTTAATATTCGCCTGTGAGAGGACAATCTTTGAATCTTTTATAATGATCTCCAGATCGGTGTCCATGAAATCAAACACCAGCGACACATTCGACTTGTGACCGAAGACATCTACCAAACCGATGACATTCTCGTGATGTAGTTCGTGCAGCAACTTAATTTCACGCAACGCAGTGCGGTTTATACCATCTTGAGCTTCCTCGCGGCTGCCGATTTTGATTTTTTTCACAGCTACGATTTCGTCTGTATGGATGTCTCGTGCCTTGTAAACGGTAGCAAACTGAAAACGAAATTTGCTTCAATACTGTTTGATGAATTGAAAATGTGATAATTTTACCTGACCCTCCCCAAGGAAATCTATTTTTTCATAGCGTTGAAGTCTATTGTCCATTTGATTTGTTTAATCTTAACTTATAATAGAAAACCACTTGTTCGAAACTGGAGAGAAATGGAAACAACAAACTATAGTACCTACGCGATTTATTGTAAACGTCAAAAAAGTAAATACTAGCCGGCGATGATTTCCACTTGAAGACAGAGATGGCGGTTGTAAGTTTTCTCAGTGGATAGAAGGCTGTGGTGTTAAATAATCGAGTTCTCGCGAAAAGCAGGTTCTGAAGGCGTTACATGGAATGATTCTAAACTAATTTGACATTTCCAGATTAATAATTTACAGATTTTAAGGTATGCAAGAAGCATCTCTAGGTCCTCGGAAGATGATTATCTTGATCTCAATTGATACCAATTTGTCATGGAGCTGGAAATCATGTCAATAAATCAAAGTCGCTATATAAACCATCGAACAATTACCAAAAACTATTCCTCGCAAATTTGTTTATACAAATTTTAAAGTAGCCATTCATTTTACTATTTATCATTCATGCAACAACTTACAGACAACAGACAACACAATTTGAAAATTCCTCCAAATTTAAGAAGTAAAGGACTATTCACATGAGAGCGAATTGCGAACAGCGAACACGCGAATATTCGTAGTTTCTGACAGTTCATTCACATGGAAACTTTTTGTTGGTCGCAGATAGCCGCGTATCAGTTTCATTTTTAAAGGTTAAGTACGAACGAATTTTTCATTCGCGGGTTTGTGGATCGCGACTGTTTTGTGTGGATTGTGAATAAAGTGTGACAGTTCGCGGCAAGAATTTTCAATTCACGGGAAAATTGCTTTAATTGTTAACTTAGCTGTTTAAATCAATTGAGAGTCACGTTTTCTTAGACTAGATAAATTAAATATAATGGCTTTTTGATAGAAAAAATAGCAATTTTCAATTCATAAATACAGTTAAATTGATTTGTTCACAATTCTCCTATTCGCAGTTCGCTCTCATGTGAATAGTCCTTAAGTATTCCATGTGGATGGCAAATATCTTTTTTTTTAACCTTTTTATTGATAGGATGACAAAATAAAACGGAAGCTAAAAATGATTTATATCACCAGAGAAAATAAATACTCGACCAACTCAATTAAGATATATTTATTGAAGCACAAAACAAAAGTAAAAGTAGCAAATGTGTCTTCTACATAGAAAGAGATGAATATACATCTGCAAGTATTAAATGTTTATGGTGCAAACACAATTTGAGTTTACTATCTTAACATTTATATCAAATTTCCAATATATTATGTTCTGATACCTACATGACATGTTCTATTTACATAAGCAGGTAGATAATTGTGACAAAATGGTTTAACTGGTATTATGTTTTATTACTTGAAGTAAGACGATTTAATTTGCAGAAAATGCAGTCAAAATAATTTAATTCATTGAAATGAAACATGATAATCCCAATTTTTCCACTTAGGTATCTGTAGTGTGGAGAAGAAGAATTTCAGAAGAGTTTCAACGAAATAACCTGCTATTTTATTTTAAAACACGGAATTTGAGTCAATTTCATTATCGCGCCTGAATGTGTAGGATCACACATTTGTTGGCATGACTATTTCCACCCAATGGTTCATGAAAAAAATACAAAAAAAAAATATTTTGTTATCAAATTTTCTACTTCAACGCCATTTTTCTGAACAATGTAGCCGCTGCCGAAGCATTGCCATACAACATGAATCGCCTGCTACTTGATAGCTCTGGCTTCCGGATGTCACCACAGAGGCAGCACTTTCGCGACATGTTCTTTTCTAGGCGAACGCCATTGCTGTTTGCATCGGTAGAATTTTCACAAATTTTAAAAGTAAGAAATCTTTAAAAAATATTTAACGAAATTAATTTATTTGTGATAGAAATTGAAATTTGTTTGTTCTCTTACATAGAACAGCAAAAAGTTTATCTTAAATCTAGTGTTTTGGCATGAAAAATGTACTTGAAAAGATTTTGGGTTATGGGGGAATGATAGTTACACGTGTTTCGGTATTTTAATTAAAAAAGACGAAATTAATCGAATTGTGATATTAAAATGCATAATTATTTTTACCAAGCAGAGTAGTGAACTGTATGAGAAACAAATTAAAGGAAAATGCGCAACGTGCTTCTGTCCATCACTAAAACTATAGCGATTTCAGTTAATGGCGTTTATAGTATTCAAATTGGACTATATTAAATTGGTAGACTTCCTCTTAAGGATATCGTTTCGAAGATATAAACCTTAATAAAGTTCCAACCGACAAGTAAACTACACAAAATCAGTAACAAAACGCCACCATTGATCTTTTTATCCAGGGACTTGGACCTAGCGCTTGTGTCTTGCACTAAAACTATATTTGTTTCAGTTAATGGCTATTATAGTATTCATCAAAGACTAGATAAAATGATTAACTTCCTCTTAAGGATATCGCCTTATAGATATGAACCTTAATAAAGTTATAATCAACAATAAATAAAACAAACGCTTTTATGCGAGCGGCAATTTTGAAACCACGCTGATTTGACCCTTTTTTTAATATTTTGTAGAATGGCTGATGTTGAAAGCGTTGAAAATTTCGAGGAGCAGACTTTGGAGGCAGAGCCAGCACCTGTTCTAGACACAACCTCACTGCCACAACCAGCTGAATTGCCCGACATCAAGCTGTTCGGCAGGTGGAGCTGTGACGATGTCACTGTAAGCGATATCTCTCTTCAAGACTACATTGCCGTCAAGGAGAAGTTTGCCCGCTATTTGCCGCATTCGGCTGGTCGTTATGCTGCTAAGCGTTTCCGCAAGGCCCAGTGCCCAATTGTTGAACGTTTGACCAACTCTCTCATGATGAAGGGACGCAACAATGGCAAGAAACTCATGTCCGTGCGCATTGTCAAGCACTCGTTTGAGATCATTCACTTGTTGACTGGCGAAAACCCACTGCAGGTAAGGCAAAGTTGTAACAGCGTGTGCTTTGTCCCATGCTAAACTGCGGCTGTGAAATCTACAACACGGTAGTAGGTAGAATGAGGACATATATTGAAATATTTGGCTTCCCTTCCTGGCCCAGCATACTCTAGTGTTGAGTCCAAGTGGAAACCAACGTACATGCCTATCTCTGTGGCTTGCGTGAATTTGCTAACAAAAGCTGTTGATTTTCTTTGCAGATCCTTGTCAGTGCCATCATCAACTCTGGACCACGTGAAGACTCGACCCGTATCGGTCGTGCCGGTACTGTCCGTCGTCAAGCCGTCGATGTATCTCCACTTCGTCGTGTCAACCAGGTATGTTCAGTCTTTCTCTTTTGTTTATGTACTGCCACGGATAATGTCTTTCTCCCGTAAACGTTTGGGTTGACGATTATAACACGCGGCTACAGCAATCCTCATTAAATATCCGTAGCGTCTGCAAGGTCACATTATGTCTGACGCATGAGTTAATGACACATCTAGGTAAACCCTGTGTCCAGCACATTACTTTCTTTCTGTCAGTACGAAAGAAAGCTTATGCTTCTGGACTAGACTGAACTCGGGTTGGCTACCTATCGAAGTATCAGAATTCCCCTGATTTTCACATGTAATCAAACCACAGTTGCACACCTTTCGCCCCCAAACGCTGCTTGTTGGGAATCGTATTATAATTTTTGCACTTTCCTATTTCAGGCTATTTGGTTGCTGTGCACTGGAGCTCGTGAAGCTGCTTTCAGGAACATCAAGACCATCGCCGAATGTTTGGCCGATGAGTTGATCAACGCTGCTAAGGTGAGTCCCAAAAATAGTACCTTCTACGTCAGTCCTTTCTAATTCTGTGCAACGCAAACTTATCTCGTTGTGTCAGATTCGCTTTAGGACAATAGCATTGTTTTATTATCCTAGCGCCTAATTTACTTTAAAAACCTTTTTATGGTGCTTGAGAAACGTAAAACAACAGTTCACCGAATCTGTAAACCCTCGAGTTTTGTCCATTCCGCAGTCCTTTCTAATACTGATCAGCAACAATGCATTACGCTGCATCAGTCTCGCTTTAGGACGAAATAAATGTTCTATTATCCTAGCGCCTAAACTGTTTGCAACCTCTTTACGGTGCTTGAGAAACGTAGAACGACATATGCCGGACAAAACCTATTCAAACGTCCTTTCTAATACTGATCAGCATTAATTTTATTACGTTGGCTCAGCCTCGCTTTAGGACGATATCAAACTGTTTTATTATCCTAGTGTCGTGGGAAAATTTAAACACCTCTCACGATACTCGAGAAACGTAGAACCACAATCGAAATTTTTTTCATTGCGCATTGTACACATTTTCATATGGACATTGATTTCAACGGACGTTCTTGATTTTCCTTTGCAGGGCTCATCCAACTCTTACGCTATCAAGAAGAAGGACGAATTGGAACGTGTTGCCAAGTCCAACCGATAAACACTATACATTCGTGTGTATCTTTTTTACACTAAAATAAACAAATAAAACGACACAAAACTGTAAAAAAAAATTCAAAAGCATTTCGTTCTTTATTTAAGTTGAGCAATCTTCTAGATGGTTATTATTTAGAGCTGGTCAAGGTCAAATCAAGGCCACAACAACGCCGCATCCAGGAATATAATCAAAACCCAAAGCAGGGATAAGGGAACTATATTCATTCATCTCTGGCCCAAAGCATGTCACTTTTTAGCTGATCATTGTCGAAGCGATACCCTCTGCATTTGAAACCGACAGCCACATCCAGTTCAGACCGGAATATATTGGAAAATAAGGGCATCGTGACCTGCCATACACACAGCCAGTGGGAAGGGTGCGAATTGACGACAAATAAATCGGCTGTAACAAATGTCATTCCTTATCGCTTATTAAAATGTCGAATAAAGTTTTACCGACAATTTGAAATGATGAATAGAATAAACATAAACAAAGTGTCGCCGAAAATGTCGACTGGCGCTCGAACGCTAAATTATCAAAAATTAAACAACCCGGTATCAGTGTATGGTTAGGTTAGGTTAGATTGGCAGGCCGCCTCAAGTGCAGCCACACTTAGGGCAAATTATGCCCGTTGTGTTACCACAGGATCGATATCGATTCATTACCTACCCGTTGAACCAGCCGGAGCTAAGAATGAAGCGATGGATGCAATTGATACCTATGTTTGCGAGTTCGCTGAGATTGTCGAAGAAATATTCTCCGAGGTATATGGGTCTATCACAGAATCCGTCGTATTCGGAATTTTGCTACGAACCCCGAAAGAACTATCGCAGAATCCGTCGTAGGGTACATTTTTTGCTTTCGAAATTCGTAGAACGTGTTATATTCAGTGATACCACTTTCTAAGAATTTCAAAATTCCCGTACGACGGATTCTGTAACAGTTCTTTTGGGGCTCGTAGCAAAATTCCGAATACGACGGATTCTGTGATCGACCCGATAGTTTTCTACGGAGTGACAGTGCTGGACACGTTCAGAGAAGGTGAAGAATAGTCTCCTCCTCCTCCTCGTCCATACAGCTGCAGAAATCATTTGAAGGTAGGCCCAATCTGAGAGCATGTCTCCCTATGATGCAGTGTCCCGTGATGACACCTACTAGAGTGCTTATTATGGGTCTTTTCAGTGTAATGAGACTTTTTGAGCGCTTGGAATCCAGCTGAGGCCAGATCTGTTTCGAGGTGTGGCACGTTAAGCAGCTAGACCACCTGCGATTAGTAGCGCTTAATGCGTTTTTTTTAATTAGGAGCTTGCAAGTGTATCAGTGTATTCATAAACTCAATTTTATTAATATTAATAACTTCTTGTCAATAAAAAAACATAAAAATGAATATTCGTACAATAAGGAAAGATGAATTTATACAAATTCGTCAACCCAATCTATGAATTCCTATGTTCTTTAAAGAAATTTGTAATTCGATTTATCGTTAAGGATATTTTTGTGAGTTGTTTTTCTTTGCGAAAGCTTCTAGAGTGTTTTGAGTTCTTGGTTACTTGAAAAGCAAACGCTCATGTACTGACCAGGAGGAGTACCTACATTTGGTTTTATTTGAAAATGAACGTTTTATACTACCACCCCCTACATAGTTTTTTTAATTCGGAAAAATAAACAAGTACCTCGTCTGATGGCAAAAATGCTAGTGCCTTCGTCATCCTCATTTGACGGCTGAATTCTTCATTATTCCCAAATCTTATTTGCAGCTTTTCTGATTGTCCAAATGATTGCACCAAAATGGAAAAAAAAAAAAGCATTTGTTAACGGACTCTTGCTCTCTTGCATTCTCAAAGTCTGTTAAAATCAATTGCGGCGACAAAGGAATGTTATTGTCACTCACATATGACATAGTTCATAGTAAAACTCTTCATACAACATTTTTTTACTTTTACTACTCATAATGCAAAATATGAATGGCAAAGCTTCATGGTAAATAATTGCCGCATTATAGATGGTACAACTTCGAATGTACCATCCATAAGCCACAGCTTACACTGAGACAACACTTCTAAATTTGCCTTACTTCCATAAATCAAAAATCGCTCGTTACCCACTTCGTTATCAACGAGAACAAAAAATAATTCACCTTCAACAAATTTTTAATTTTCCGGTATACAAATTTCATTATGGTTTTTTGGTTCCTTATTTAAATTTTTGGATCTTAATCTTTTGACATGTTTTTGGTTTTGAGAATTTGGTAGGTAAACACGGCACTCATTTTCGCAATTTACAACAATGTTCACAATTATATTAACGGGAGCATTATCCGTTTTGTCAGCAGGATCTTTTACGATAGCATTTGCTTTATAGACTTGCTCTTTATATGCGAATGGTCATGAGAATGATTTGATGGCTTTTTAACAACTATAATAGTGCTTGCGCGACCTTTACAATATAATTTGTTTTTGGTTTCACATCGCCACCGATATTTATATCCTTTTGAAGTTTTTCTAAGTGATAAACAAATCCATCAATCACTAATTTATCATTTATTGGATTTAACTAAACTTATATTACACTGCATTGTATACTGTTCCAGAGCTGCATGTCAACTGGCTGGACCAAAATGTAATGTTGATAACAGTAAGTAGTTATCACAAGGTAGAGAATATTGTTGATAAATGTGAACAGTTAGCTGACAGATAACCATTGTCGACATTTTAAAAATCGACAAATTTTCAATAAACATTTTGACCAGTCGATATTTTTCCCGATCAACTTTTTTTCTTTATTTTTGTCGGCATTATATCAATCGGCTTTTTACAGTCGATCTTTTTAATATCTACCAATCAGACCCAACCCACAGCCAGCAGGTAGATCTTCACACGGCAGAGGTTTCGTACTTTACTGCAAATGCAGTGCGGCACCACGAAAATTCATTTTTTATATGAAAGAACTCGAGTAACTCTGTCAGTTGTCAGGAGGATAACTCATCACACATTTCAAGTCGAATAATTAACTGCACCTTGCAGGTAAAAGAAAAAATATATTCATAAAGAAAACAACTGAAATATATACAAAATCCATTTAACAGAAAAATAAAGTAGTTCCTCTGAATCAATCGACGTCGTGAAATTGCGCGATGTACTGGTTAAGCCATTCTTGGAACTCTACCATGTGTTCATCGACCGCATCGATAGACGTATGCGATTTAAATTTCGGCGGCGGATAGGCGCCTTCGCCAAAGATATTCTGAATAAAGTTCTCCGCCATGTAAACCGCTCCGACAGCGTCTATCGTAATCACTTCGTGTCGCAACGACAATTTAGCAAACGATTCGGCAAACAGTACGAGCGTGGTGAACGATTGTTGAGCCAAACAATCTGCAAAGTGAAAGAGAATGAGTGAGACGCAGATGGAGGAAGCTGAATCCCATACCGGGTCTGTTCATTCTTGAAGCCACAAAGTATTTTCGCAGAATTTCTGAAGCCTCGTGCTCTATATCTACTCGGCGTTTGCTTACGATCCTGAGAAACTCCCTCATATCGTCGGCTCCTATGGAAAATTCGTCGATAGTAGACTCGAATGCTTGAACCGAGGCCTGCTCCAGTATGAGATTGACCAGAACTTCGTGATTGTCCTCTTCAATGATGAGGGGGATGCCAAAGATTCTAGTGGGAGTAGAAAGGTTACGAAATATCTTTGTCTTCCAACGAAACTGAACACAACTCACTCGAGAAACTTGTTGAACGTGTGCTGATCCTTTTTGTCGTACTTGTACGATCGCCAGTGCGTCCAGATAGCCGTCTCCAGTGGATAGCTCTGAGTAGTCTGATCCAGCACCACACGACCACATTCGATGGCTTTCATGATTTTGAAAGCTCGCGGGGCCTTCAGTCGACCCCAATCGCCCACATAGTAGATGCCACCTCTGGCCATGACAATGGGATCGGCTTCAATCCAAGTGTGCTTGTCACTCTTGCTCGCGGGCACTTTGAAGTCATCACATGGCCCGACAAATCTGTCTGCAACATCGCCAATGGATTCCATCATGTAGGTGGCCATTCCGAATTCTGGACCTATGCCGACGATGGAGATCGGTGGCCGATCCGGGTTCTCCTCCAAAGAAGCTATGCTTAGCAGCAGACCGATCTTGAAATGCACAAAGCAGTCCATCGGAACTCGATCCTGACACATCTGCGCACCCAGTGAGTAGACGAACGCAAAGTCGGAGTAGTCCTTCTTGATGGTTTCATGAAGCCGTTGCACGGAGCTGGGAATCAGTGTTGTATCTATTTGCTGAACACTTTGCGACGAATGCGGATCTGTTCGCGTGTTCGCATCATCTTCTAGCGATGCTTGACTGTAGCTGAGAGCTAGGAATTCCATGGGCGATCCGCGTGAACAACTTGGAGCTGATTGGGATGGTTCTTCATCTTGCTGACCGGATTCATTTGGTTCGACTTTAGAAGTGGTTGGCGTGACAGAAGACGGTATTGCTGAGAATTCCAGATCAAAGTCATTGCTGGTGGTACATTCGAGTGCGGCCGTTGATAACTTCGTCGATCTGAAGGAAGACTGGAACGAGAGGTCTAAGGGCTCGTCCTTAATCTGCGGGTGAACGTAAATAGAGTCTTCATGTTTGGTTTGTATGGTGTCATCGACTAGATCGACTCTATCGGTTTTTTGTGTATTGAGGTGTAGTGACGAGCCGACTGAACCCGGAGAGAAAGACAACGTGAATTCGGGGTACTTGCGGGTTTTCTCATTAAAAGCGTTCTCGTCTTCGTCTTCGCGAAATAGGTCGGTTGTATGGAGAGCAATGTCCATTGCTTGGTGATGCTGAAACTCTGAGGCGTCTTCATTGTCCGTCTCACTTCTTATAGGGCTAAAGTCAAGAAGTTGGTCAAGATCCGCGTCGGGAATCAACCGCACAGATGACAGGTCTGTGCTTACTGTCTCATTAGATTCCATGCTATGAATTCAAGAGTTTTGAAGTCCAAATGGCCGGTAACAATGTAATTGGCTCCCAAAATTAGATCACAATCGTGGGTGTAGTCTAAATGATTGTTAATGGAAAGGTCGTGAACCCCAAGGAAGTACACATACCTACCGTACAACCGAATAACCTGACAGCTGAAGATTTTATTAAATACTCTCGGTGTAGAGACACTTTCGGTGGGAAAAATCTTAAGCAGACGATACTTGCCCATACAGCGGAGTTTGGAGTACTCGCTCATGGGTTGGGAGCATGTGTAGCAATTGGGAGCTGTAAGGAAAGCTCGCATTAGACTACAAATAGTTAAATTACCGATTTAAATTTGGACACACCCTTTGTTATATCCTTTTTGATTTGATTCGCTTGACAGCCCGTTGTACAGTACCAAATCGACTGTATCCTTTAGGAAATACATGATCAATTGGTAGATTTAAACTCCGATCTACTTACGTATAACTCTCTTGTTCGGTTTTTCCAGACAGTACACCAGTAATCACAGACAATCCACCGCGATATTGATTCGCTGGTAGATTGAATATTAAATCGTCCTGTACAGGCAATCCTATAAAACGACAGTGAACATGAATCTGCGCGGAATCAATGGATTTGGGTGCAAAGTTTGGAGACTGCTTAAGAATTGAAGACACTTTCGAGTAGATAAGGTACTTTGCTGTATCCAGAAATTCAATAGGTTCTTCTACTATCAATTCGAGCAGAGTTTGTGACCTTGCAGCTAAATCTTTGAATTGAAACGGTAATTCGAGAATCATAGCCGCTCGAGCGTCTTCGGGCTTCTTGGTGCTGTCGTACTTCCTGATGAATTGTTCGGTCTTTTCTTCTATTATTTGCATCAATTTTGTGCCGTGCAGAAAACTGTCGAGTAATTTTTGTTCACCAAAGCTGAAAGTATCCACATTTTGCTCCAAATGTATATATTTTGTAAAAATTATAAACACTTACGATTCGTTCGGATCGCTGGTTGACATGTTTTTAAAGTTTTGCGCGAATAGCGAAAAACCCTACAAATGTCGGCAGATAAACATTGGGATGGGTATGTACAGTAGGGTCAGAAATAATTGGAGTTTCAGTTGTCGTCTGCAGAATGCAGATACACTGGATTCAGAAACTGAAATAAAAAAACTTCTGTCAAG
Source organism: Cheilosia urbana (assembly GCA_946477585.1). Lineage (NCBI taxonomy): Eukaryota > Metazoa > Arthropoda > Insecta > Diptera > Syrphidae > Cheilosia > Cheilosia urbana. The sequence goes on along the minus strand of OX297854.1, from coordinate 5,449,003 downwards.
TATTTTTAAGACTATCTCAAAATAAACATACCAATAAATTTTGGCAATCGTAGGCACATAAATCCGCTCCTGGAGCGTAGGAGCAGATGCCTAGTCTGCTGCAGCGATCCTAATCATCAGGGGATTTGAAAAGTAAGCCCACCTAACTGAAAAAAAAGAACAAGTTGCAGCTGAAGTGGAAGTGGATCCCCATCGAATGGAGGCCAATTACCAAACTATAAAAAAATGTTTGTTAGAAATGAGAAATTCAGTGCAAATGTAGTTCTGTAAAAGAGATGTCTATTTAAAAAAGAACGATTTTCTAACAACAACTCATTATTTATGAACAAATAAACAAATAAAATTTTCTAATTTATAATTTTTTTTTTTATTTCTAATGTGGTTTTCCATTGGGACCACCAGAAATCTTTTTCAGATCTCAGATTTTACTGTGCTCATGGAACGCGCAACGAGATTGATCTGCTTTTGTAAATGGATTAGTGCGTTAATTGACAACAATATCAGCTGTTCAAGTGGCATTCGTTTTTGGCTAAATCACAAATGGATATCGCCCTCAAAAATGTTTTCCTTCTTGTAGATACAAATGAAGTATTATTGGTGGTTTGTAGTCTTCAGATGACGAGGGAGATAATGAAGATAATAATTCCTCCCAAAATCGTATCCATAGCTATTTATGTATTTTGTTATTTTGGTTTTCACGAAACTTTGCGCATTTGCCTCGAAATGAAACTTCTTAAACTGACGTTAAACAGCTGTACAAAGTATATTGGTATGCGTAAATCTGAAAAAATATCGAGATCTGCGAAAAGTGCTCCGAATCGAAAAAAAGATTGATTTTTCGTCCCAATGGAACGCAAAAAGTGATTTAGATCAAAAAAAAGATTGATTTTTTGTCCCAATGGAAAACCACATAAGCTTAGTACGCTGCTCGAGCTTAACTAAATTTTATCTGGTCTCCAACTTTTCTCTCCAAACATCAGCTAAGGTCCTAGCTAAAATTTGACATAACGCACGTCATACGCTCGACCATTTGCCTTGATCTCTGCTTTGTACCCGCAATCATTCTTGCGAATTTGGTCCCTAAGTGGTGTATCATTGTGTGAGGTGTGATTGGTAATTAAATTATGAATTAGAATTTTAAAAAGGTAGGTACTCACGATTTTATCAGCTGATTTGGGGCCAGATTTCTTTATATCTGTTATACTTTTGGAGGTATTTTTGATAGCGCAATATGGCTTCAATATAATGGTTGGCAAGAAATTAACGTTGACTGCACTTTTAGCTGAATGTTTGTCCATTTTCCTTTTCTTTTGGTGGTCCCAATGGAAAACGACATCAGCTAAATGGATTCGCTAAAAGTTAGCCCAGCTAAATTTTGGAGAGAATTTTGTATGGTAGTGAAAATTTAGCTCTAGCAGCGTAGTAAGCTTAGTACAACACACTAATCACTGAGCCCACTACCGGCACGGAATAAAATATAACAATAGGATTTACTTCGAAATGGAATTCAACCTTTCAACCTGCGAGAACCTTTGGTTTTTCAGCCACCCTTTGGCCTTCACAACTTTTTTTCAAGTCACATGCAGAAAGAAATTTGATTTGAGTGTTTTTCGGACCAGATCTTCAAAGACCTGTTCTGCTTCCTGCGACTTGGGCTAAGTGGGTTTGATCAATTAGTGATTTCTTTGGCAATACCATTATTAAGTTGATACGGAATTTTCGAGTTCTATGATGTTAGCTAGCGGAACTTTTTTTTTTTTTTAGCCTTATGAGTTTCATTACTGCAAACACTCCATCTGCCCAAAAGCGATTACCTTAAAACTGGCAGGCTTTGTATTGAATTAGATAATTTGATGCCTAGATCTCCCATGCTTTTTAATATATCATATCATTTATGATTTATTTCATTCAGATTTAAGTTCTACCCATCGCACTCTTGGACATAACAAAGATCTCGTAGTTGCAATTTGCAAATGTATGCCCCTAGTAAATTAGATTAACCAAATAAAACAAAAACTATATTCGTTGAATGTATTTTTATTTGTTACGTTATAAATTATTAGAAGCTATACAAAAAAAATAAAAGGGTTCTTGATAAAACACAAGTCAATCCGAAATACAAAAGCAATCATAATTTCATTTTAATAAAAAAACAAAATAGAATAGAAGTCAATTATGTATAAGTAATGCTAATAACTATTTCGAAAGAAATACAAACAATAATTTTCCATATGCGCCGCTCCACCCCAAACAAACATACAATCTTTATGTTTACTATGGACTATGTAAATTAATTCCATCTTCAATAAAATATAATCAAGGTGCCTCAAAAGATGACTAAAGAGTAGAAATCTCAACCCAAAATCAACATCAGTTGCAATAAATATATAAATGTATATATATAAACCTTTCCACGAAATGAAACAAAGGCACATGCTAATAGAAACTATTGTTTGCCAAATTCACCGGCTCTGAGAAATGGTGAACAAGGTTAAGTCCAAAAAAGAGGAAGAGCAAAGAACATTCAATTGATTTTCGTTTCATTACTTACAAGCTAATTACAAAACTATATGTCGCTCTATATAGTTAACATCTAAAGTGCTTTAGTTCTTTCATTTTGTTTATAGTTATACTGTGTTTGAATTTGAAAATTCACTTTGGCATAGAAATCTGTGTGTGTATGGGGAGAGTTAAAGTCCTCTGATTTCTTAAATGTACTACAAGTCTACAAATTCTAGTGTTCCAATACTAAATCTAAAAAAAAATGTCTTAGTAGTCTAAATTTCCTTGAGCTCCAGTTATGATGGCATCGATCCAAATTCTTGCGGCCGCATCGGAAGCCGCCTGTAGATGATAGCTGCGCTTTTTTGTCTTCACAATGAATGTGCAGTGGGGTCGACCGCTCTTCGATGCGTTCAAATGATCGAGGTAGACTTCTTCGATTGTCTGAAAGGCGAGAGAAAAAGTGAATTGTAGCGTTTTCGGTATTATATATTTTTTTTTTTTTTTTTTTTATATATACTTCTCCCGGGAAAGGCAACAGCGCCCCGAGATGCCTGCAGATGTATGTTGGATAAAGGAAATAGAAAAGGTTCAATCGGCATACGGGGTGCATCTGTTCTTACAAAAACTGTAAATGTGTCTAGCAAGCTTATAGCTTATATTCAAAAATGGGATCAACAATGCTCAAGTGAAAAGCGATTTTTTGAACAAAATCTTAGAACGCTGATGGCTACGACCTATTCAAAAACAGAAATTCTAAGTCCAACCTACTTCAACCTATGATTTGGGTTTCCAAGGACGAATAAAGACAATAAATAGTTGGCGCAACAGGTCCGGAGGCACACAGGCCTAGCTTCTCGCAACCCATTCGTTTTGCCGCCCCATAACAAAACTTTCAAAACTCTTTGAAAATAAGTTGTATGAAGCCTTAAGCTTCAAGTGTAAGTCCCTCATTTCCCCTAACCAGCACGGTTTTCTCAAAGTTAGATCAACAACCAATAAAGTTATCGACTTCACTTCCTTTTCAAATTGTCTGCCCTCGGCTTCGAACCGATATTGCTGAAATGGATATCTTCATACCTGGAAAACCGTGTTTATAGAGTCCGCTTCAAGTGCGTTCTCTCGGCCCCTATCTTAGCCAGCTCGGGTGCTCCTCAAGCCACCTAGGTCCACTACTCTTCATCCTAACAATTAACGATATTGAAAGGGTCATTCAACACTCAGCAGTGTCTCTCTATGCTGACGACACCAAATTTTTCAAACCAATTACCTCACAACATGACTCCAGTCTCCTTCAAAAATATCTGAATAGTTTTTCCATCTGGTGCCTTTAAAACTGTTTAGAACTGAATGTCGCCAAATGTCAATCTATTACCTTCTCACGCAAGAGCAACAAGTCTCCTACCCGAATTTACCTTCTTCTCGGCCAGTCTATATCTATCGTGCAATCCATTAGTGACCTTGGCATTTTATGCGACAGGGAGCTTATTTTCCGTTCGCATGTTGATGAGACAATTACCAAAGCAAACTCATCACTTGTCCCTTTCAACAAGTGCATGTTTCAAGAATCGAGAGCATCCAACGTCGATTTCTTCAATTTGCTCTTCGTCGTCTTTCTTGGAATTATCCTTTAATCCTACCTCCTTATCGCGACCGTCTCAAACTTATTAATCTGAATACACTTGAGGAACGCAGGGATACAGCAGAAATTCTTTTCATTTACCGACTACTCTCAGGCTCGGTGAATTGCACGTCTCTTTACAACTCTATCTGCTTTAACACTAACCCTCGTAGTCTACGTTGCCCCCGTCTCTTCTATCTTCCAACCCACCGCGCACCTCCTAGGGCTCTAATGAACCAATATCTCGTATGCTGAGAAAGGTTAACTTAAACCTTACTTTTTTTTACTTCAACCGCAGCACCTCCTCTCTAAAAATCGATCACCTTAAGCATCCTTAGCTTTAAGTACTAGTTATAAGTTCCTGAATTTATGTAAGTAGCTTTAAGTCATTTTTAGCTTGTATTAAGCCTAAGAAATGGGGGTTCTTGCCCCCACCAAAATTACAAATTTGTGAAAGTTCTTTATATTTTGGAACGAATGAAAGCGATCTACTGTCTACATTTTATGGCGACTTCAAACGGCTAATTGAGAAGCTCTTTCAAGACAGTCCTACTCTCGGATGTTTGTCAGACGTTCGCGAGAGGTGGCGCAGTGGAAAAAACCCTAAGTTGGAATTTGTTTTTTTGCGGGTTTCGAACCTGGGACCCCTCGCTTAGTATTCCAACACACTAACTACTAAGCAACTGCACCTTGGGCGGATGACCATGCAGAATTGCGATTAAAGTAAATATGATTGATTCCTTTTGTGCGAATGCTCGTCTCTGCAAGAGATGCAAACAGGCGATCGAATCCAAATTGCAATCCTTTAAAAAGTACGTCATTATGGTCGCTAAGATTTGAAGACGATATTTTTTTAAATAACCACGCATTGCGACAATTTGAAGAAGATCATGTTCAGTGCGTTTCCTACACTTTCTTTGGCATTCATCAGCCAAACCTAGTTAGAGAAATCATGGTACATCCACTACGTCCCTCTTAGTGATATGCATGATTCCAATGGGAATTGGAAGTACACATCTACTCGTAAGAGCATCCAAATTAACACCATGTCAATCAATCCATTCGACACATGTTTCAAATACTCACCGAGAAATACGCTCCGCCACGGGGTTTCCTCTCCGATTTATCCGAGTAGTAAATGAACGCATTACGCTGCCGGTCCAAAACAAACCATCTTCTTGACCAGCCGTGGAATGTGGCGCCTAATTTGTGCAAATATCTGCGCGAAATAAAATGAAATAATTTTAGAATGAAGTCCAAGTTCAGAAGCCACGCAGCATGCTTACCCTCGACAGCTGTGCGCGTCGACAAAAACATGCGGACACTGTACGATCTGGTGACCCGCCGATTCGATGTGCAAACGTAAATCTAAATCCGGCGAGAAGATCGGCAGATATCTCGTTAGCGGTCGCTGATGCTTTGGCAACGATCTCTTGTTGCCCGAGATAAGTCGATCACTATTTGTTGTATCGTTAGAATTGACACTTGAGCGTTTGCCATCGTCACTCTGCTCCGAGTGGCGGTTGCCTCCTCCGCACGAAGATGATAGCTCTATGCTAGATTTATACGCATTCTCTGATAGTAGATCACAACTAAGCTCGGAATTGGCCTCGGACAAAGGTCGTGCTCGCTGTGATTCCAATTCGGGTTGTGAGTGACGATTCTGGAATGGAAATTCATTTTATTTACACGCTTATATTAATAGGACAAAGAAATAAAAGAAATACAAATTGGGAACTTAAACAGTAGACAATAAATCGCTAGAAAGCTAATGTGTCAGCCTCCCGGAATGAGATAATGATGGAGTGGTTCCCCACGTTAATAAATTCCATGATGAGAACGCATCGCGCCAATGTATACGCAAATGAATCACACAGAGAGTGGTGAATCCAAAAATAGGACACAAAACTAATGTCACAGGATTCCATATAAAATTAGATTCAATAGTAAAAAACACAAAAAACAAAAATATTTAAAATGTTTATCAAAAATGTGTAACGCAAATTACGAGATAATTCATTGTCTTGGGCTGGCATTTTGGCGATGGCCCAAGTTAGCTGTGGTTTGTGATCATCATGATTTCGTACGTCAATTAATTGAATCCACACAGGAGTGTACTGTACATACACATACTCATTTAAAACGACTGTAAGGTTAAATGGGGGGCGGAGACGATTCGGGTGAAATCGAAGCTACGTAGGTAAATATGAATTTTGTATACGACGCTGTTGCGTCGGAGTGAATGAGCTGCGGGGATAAACACTTGATGGATTGAAAATGTACTCGAAGAGGTGTCAAAATAATGAAAGAGTCGCTGGCAGCTGCAGAGTTTTGTTTGGTGAAAATGGTTTACGGATCTGGACGTATGAATTGCTTTACACACAGTTTCAGAAATCTATAGACCTGGCAATATGGGGAAAGAAATGACAATTGATTTGGCACAACTTGACGCGAAAAACACTTTGGAGGTAAATATACAATGCGTAGGAAAACTCTCAGTCAATCTGACAGAAAAGTAAATACTGCGTAAAACGCTTTTTAAACACACCTACACTTCCGTCTTTCGCTGCAAAAAAGAGGATATATGCCTATGAAGATTATTTATAGATTGAACCACTCTGCTACGCTGGTATTACAACTTCAGTCTATTCTCTCGAAGTTCAGGTATGGTTTTAGCTTTCCTCATTCCCCATAGCTTTCCACTGTGCTGTGAGAAACAAGTGGAAGAGCGAAGTAGTAGTAAAGCACTTACGCTGAGTAATCTCTACTTTTCACTTAAAGACTGTGCGATGGTTTAAGAACTCTGAATTTTGTCGGAAGGCTGCTTTCACTTCCAGTTATCTGGTTTCAGGTCACACTGGAATGAGATTGTTTCTTTTGAAATGCTTAAAAACTTCAAAGACTCTTCGGTCTTCGTTACATGTCGATAATGTGATGACAACGCGAAGCACTTCCTTTGCGGTTGTCCTACCTTTGTGATGTGTTTAATGCTAAAAAACAACGAAAAAAAAGCTTTATAGCCAGCGAATCTACAGTCTACTGCATGACATATCATTTATGGCTCTTCCCCAAAGACATGCGACGCAAGTAGACCGGCTTTCGACTTGTTTATTTTTAGATGCAGTTATACCAAATTATTTTTCTGTTTCCAAGAAATTTGTCACCCAAACTGCACCGCACCGGATGTTGGGAGCGCATCACACTTCCTCACCCTGCACATCGGCATCTTATCAGAGTGTTTTCGTTCACTCAACGCACAGCTGTACTTTATTTTAATTCCGAACGACCTTCAAGTCATTCAAAATGCTGGACGGGCGGCACATCAGCACTTTAGGACCTGTTTGGCATTGAGTACGATACATGCGCCACTTCAAATGTCAAAGTAACAGACATGCCACGGCCATTTGCAAGATGAAACACATTTCCAAACTAAATTAGAGCTACACAAGTATTCTTATGTCAGTTTTGTCGTTACGACTGTGATTACCATATAGATATGCTCCTTAAAGGACACTTTACACACTTCGCTTAACTTATTTCAACTCACTATATTGTATTCCACTCTCATTCGCGTCTGCGACGGTTTCCTTCTGTTCACGTAAGTCATCCAAACTGACATTTCTACGGTGTACCAAAATTGCGACTTTTCACACAAAATGTCACTCAAATTATTTATAAAAATACCCGTCAATATATTTATAATTTTAGCAATGAAACTGCATTAAAAATAGTAGACACGAACGATGAACCAAAATAAATTTAGATTCAAAAATGCAGCACAGTGTCTCGAATACACGAAAGGCCAACCCGACTAAAAGTCAACTTTTATCAACCACCAGCGGAATGTATCAACGTTTTATTAATTACAAAATTTCTATTTCGATTAAAACTCTTAACGCACCACGACGACGATCATCAGACTCAGAGTGTGCACCAGGAGGATCTCATTGAGCAAAGATGCCACCTCGTTACTAATTCCGGAGCACTGTACCAAATGGTGATGGGGAATATAAGAAAGCGTTTGGCTTTGGCTGATTTTTCAAAAATTCACCAGAAGCAGAGCGTAGCGCGTAAACAGCGACAGGAAAAATATACATATATATAAATGCAAACAATGTGATCTACGTATGTAAACATAATAAGTATCTCATCTCGATCGCAAATTAGCCATACCGCTTAGTTGAGGGCGGAAATCTTAAAAGACTATAATTTCCCACCTTAGTGCGGGCGGGCTGTGTTTTGCTTCAAATGAAATTGGCTGAAAATCGTATCTTCTCTTCTTTTAAAAATAGAATATGTACCACAAAGCGGGGGTGACAAATGTTTACTTGCTTTGTTTTCGAGAAATCAATGCGTTGTTCCAAAGTGGTAATGGTGATTATTTTTAGGGGGCGGTTCCAGCTAAAAGAAAACAATTTCAATGTGATCTATTGTTCCGAAAAAAAAAAAAACAATCACAAACCATTTGTCTTGGTGCTGAAATGACAGCAAGATTTTATAAATGCAGATAAAAATTTTGGATCACTGTTGAGCGTTTGCCTTGTTGAGCTTATGGGATTGGTGAGTCTTGTATTTACGCAGGAGTTTTTTTTTTTTTAAGACCCGAAGAAGTCCTGCTAAGTACTAGCGCCGCCCGAGTCGATTCCGAAAAGTGAAATTATGCTGCATAGTTCAAGGCGTACATTTTGTATAGCTATAAGTTTTCTCCCGCACTTTTCTTACCTAGTAAAATTCAAAATTGTTAGGGAGAGGCACCATGATTAAAAAGGAACGATCAATGGGGACGTTCGGGTTCCTAGTTCAGTAAGTCTGACAGCTGTTTGACTAGATGAATTTCAGTTTTTATTGGCCCAGAGTGGTCACGTGATTAGTTTTTGCAGTTGACGTTTATGGAGGGGAAGGCGACAAAAGTCAAGAAAATCCTGCCTGCATACTCAGTTGACATTTCGGAGAGTCAAATGTCACTATAATAGTGTTGTGACAGGCAACCGTGTTAAATTTTAAATGTAGTAATTTGAATATACCAATTTTTGAAAAATTTATGAAGGGCCTTTTCCAATTAAAAAAGGGCAAAATTAAACAAAGGTAACGCTGACCGCGAGAATACAAAAACAATTCAAATTGTCTAGTCAACGCGTTCGGCTTCCTTGTGCCGAAAAAACTAGTTGACGTTTTACAAAAACTAGGTATCTGAACGTCCCCATTATAACTGAAATACTTAACACTATCAGGGGGGACACGTAAACTCCACTTGTCAGATTACAAAAAACTAATTTCATAAGATTTCTTAAAATGTATTTCTTCAATTCATTTGACGTGCGGTTTAAAGACATTTCAAACATCGTTACAAATAGGCGATTTCTTTGTAAAGAAGAATCTTAAGCATGCAATCACTACAACTTCACTCTATCTGTAGATGTTGAAATTTATATTGCGTATTTGTCCCAAGTTGCAGTGATTTGACAGCAGCATTAGGCGTTTTTCTTTTTTAGTTCAGAACACAACCTGAACGGTTATACAAAAAGTTTGTGTTTCTTTTTTAGCTCAGATACATCAGAGCTCGAATTTGTGTTTCTTTTTTCGTTCAGAGCATGATCAGAGCGCGCTCTATGAGCTCAGAATTAATTGGCTGAGTAAAATGCTGATTACACATATACATTCACACTTCCAGTCATATTTGAGAGAAAAAAAACACAGGAAAAACAGAAAATCATCAGAACGATCTGAGCACGCTCGGTTCAGAGCGCGGTCATATAGCTCGAGCTCAGTTCAGTGCTCAGCTCTGAACTAAAAAAGAAAAACGCCTATTGCAGCCCTCTGCTGGTGACGTGTTCCTGTTTATGACTATAGGCGTTTTTCTTTTTTAGCTCAGAGCTGAGCGCAGAAGTGAGGTCGAGTTTATCCTGTTTTGTTTTCTGTCAAATGTTACTTTAAGTGCGTTTGCATGTGTTATCAGCTTTTTACTCAGCATGTTCAGTCAATTTATTCTGAGCTCATTGAGCGCGCTCTGATCATGCTCTGAACGAAAAAAGAAACACAAATTCGAGGTCTGATGTGTCTCAACTAATAAAGGAAACACGAACATTTTCTATAACAGTTCAGGTTGAGGTGCTCTGAACTAAAAAAGAAAAACGCCTTATGCTAGTAAACTGAAACTGTTTCCAGCGACTTTTACTTTCAGCAAGGTGAACGTTGAATCAAACTAAAAATGTATACACATATACAAAAAAACATGACAGCCAAATGTCGAGTATGTATGTTGGTGCAGAAAAATGACTTTTTGCATATCTCGATATTTATTTCAGATTTACACATACCTACTGCCACAATACCAGTATACTTTGCACAGCTACTTTACATCAGTTTAAGAGAGCTTCTACACCGGATGGAACACAAATTTAAATTTCAGAAATACACAGAACAACTGTTTTGTTTGCCTAAGGCGTTTTGTTCCATCCGGTGTGGAAGCTCCCTAAGAAGTTTGCTTTCAAAAAAAAAATGCGCAAAGTTTCGTGAAAACCAAAATAACGAAATACATAAATAGCCATGTATATAGTCTTGGAGGTATTATTATCTTCATTGTCTTCCTCGTCATCTGAAGACTACAATCACTAGTCACAACATCGATATCCATGTGATTTTTCCGAAAACGAATATAAATAACACACTTATACATTTCCATAAGCAGATCAATGTCGTTGCATGTTCCATGAGCCGCATAAAATCTGAGATATGAAAAAGATGTCTGGTGGTCGCAATGAAAAACAACATTAATGTCTGTCTTATAAAAAAAGTTGCAAGCTGCACTTGAAGTTGGTCACACAAAATGGAAGTAAGAAAAAATGGCGTGCTACCTGTCATTTCTTAAAAAGATTATAGCTTATCTCGCCATTTTTAACATGTAATTTGAAGAAGGCCAGGGGCAGAAACTGTCCAATTAGAAGGAAGAAACAAAAACTAATTCTATAAGTTAACATAAACAAATGCATCTATTTAAGAACTGAAGCTGTCATACTTAAACTAAAGAACTAAGTAAACATGGAGTTCATTCAATTGTTCAGTCGGAATTGCCGTCAACACCTGCTAAAAATTCCTCGCATTGCGCCAATATATCAATCGCTTTGACAAGATGTACACCTAAAACCAATAAAGCTAAAAGCTCTCTTCAAAATTCATGTTTCTTTTGGCACAATATATCATTTTACAACAACATACCCATATCTATAACCTATAAGTACATCGAATATGCATGCAAAATGAAAACAAAATATTTTTCAAGGACAATTCGACGATCAAAAGTGGGAAAATCTGTGATTTGGATTAAATCCAAAAAAAAAAAAGTGAAAAATAATTTTAAAAGCTGGCAAATTCTTAAAGACGTAAATGCCGTTGACAGTTTTCAACTGGAATATATTCATTTTATGATCTTTATGGGTTGTATGTGACAAACGTATTGTCGTTCAGACAATTAACTTTGGCACTGTGTTTAGATTAATGGATTGAGGATTTTATTTCGACAATCTGAAAGAATTTGAGAAAGCAGTTCCTCTGGTCATGAATCAAGTTGTCCCATTTAATAATTGGAGATGTTCTTAAGACATGTAAGGTATCAGTTTCAGTTTAAGTTGCAATTTTAAATTGATCTGGGGTCGAATTACCGCATCCGTGATCGAGCCATACGTCACTGAATTTTGTGGATTTTACAAGCAAAACAATAACAATTTCAGTCGCGTATTACTCGATCACGGATGCGGTAATTCAACCCCTGTATTCTGTCTAATAGCCCACGTCGTAGATAATCAAAATTGAAGATCAATATGTGACAATTTCGCTGAGTGCTTTTGAGTATTTTATTTAAAACCGACATTTTGAAGTCACAAAACCTACGAGTGTCATTGAGTTGATCAGTCCAGTCTGAGTTGAAAGTTCTGAAAAATACTGCAAAGAACATGTAAGTTCAAGTTTTCGCGTTTCACAAGTTCAAGCCCCCTCGCATTATATTATGTTCGTGTAGTTCCAAAAGTCTTTTGACGGGCTAAATTAAAAAAAGACGAAAAGTTATTTGAACAATCTGAGGACATATCTTCGTGACGTAGACTGACATCGTCGATGAATGATGACAGTACTATGCAACGCAGATGCAGAAGAGCAGTATTGGCGAAGGACGTACACACCATTATGGTTAGTTTGACAGGACGAATGTGAAACCAATATATAGGTACCTAGTCCCCTTATAGTATTCCCTTATGGGCTTGGCTTAACCGAAGCAGAACACCCAAGTTCTTGATATTAGAAGTAGTACAAGTACAATTGAAGTAAGGCTGTGACCACAATTACATCTCCATCAAGGGAGCTTAAAATTCAGTTAAAATTACATAATTAACCATTAACTTTTAGCCCAGACTGTCTAATTTGCATTTAAGTCGGTTTTTGTCGATTCTTTTTTACCATCGACGTGCCGTGCCATATCCTATTATTTTCAAAAAATATTTCCCAATCAATAAATCACAAAGCGCGACAACGCAAAGTTTGACACCACTACACCTACAACGGCTATTAATCATCCTGACACACTTAGTAAGATAAAAAAAAAAATACTCTTTGAATGTGAATTTTGAAAATAAAAACTATCCACACACACCCTCTGAGGCTCTGAGTAATATTAATCTGTTCAATTAGAGAGGGAGACTGGTTCTTGGATCATTTAGTTCATATACTCACTTGACTAGATTTGTTCTGATCATTACTGGTCCCGCTGTTGGTGTAGTTGGCATCTATGCTGCAACCCTGGTTGCTTCCTTTGACATTATTGCTGTTGATCTTTTTGTCTGCATCTCCTACCTGTTGTTGCCGATTCTCTTTATCGGTTAATTTATCCGTTTCCGGTGGTTCGGTGACGTTCTTATTACTCGTTGAATTACTGCAAAATAAAATAAAACCAGCTCGAATCAGACGTGTCACTAACAATAAGATGAAGTTTTTTTTTTTTATTCTATTATGTTCTAAAGTAAATTTACCAACAAATTAACGATGAGATCTTTTCGAAGTTCATTTCGAGTGAAGTTTTGAAATTATTTTTACGACGACTGTTGCTCAACGCGAAATTCAATAAATACATAAAATATATATTTCGTGTTATCGGTATCGCGCCTACTCGTGTGTACTTTGCTGCTGCAGAGCAGGTGACAAATCGATCGAAATTAAATTGTTTATGGTACACTTTATCAGTTGGCAAACACGTACAGTCGGATATCGCACCGAATGTCCGTTGATTAGTGACGTTATAGGCACTGTATCGAAGTGATATCGATGTGTTTTTATTTTGTATATCTATATCGGCGCAATGGAATGTGATATGATAACGAACGGCGGCGGAGACTATCGTGCGTTTAGCCTACATACTTATTCCCTCAGTTTGTAATAAAAATAAAGAGTACAATCGAAAAGAATGGCGAAATAATGGCTAAACGAGTACGGATCTAGGTGATACTGGTCAGGCGGGTTCAAAACGCCGCTTTAAACTGAAGCTGAGGCCTGAGGGTCTTGCGCTTGAATGGAATTAGAGAGACGAGAGGAACACAACAGAACGGCTCTATGTCTGTGAGAGTTCGTTTTGTTAGTACAATTATTTTGATTATGCTTCCAAATGGAATTACCATTAAAAGTGACTGTGAGTGGAGTAGATTGTGGAGTACATGAGATGAGAATACACTCATGGCAGGAGGTTTCCATTTTATAGTGGAGTGTGACAACTATTTTGAACTACAACAAAAAAAAATAGTAGTAGGTATAGTTGTACGGACTTTTTTTTCCCATGAAAAATTCGAGTTAGAAGTTGACCAAATGGCGTGTTCGCTAATGACCGTGGCCCTATGATGTGTTGTGTTTTTTTGAGCAAATATTTGACTTATTGTTAGAGTTAACAGATGTGAGAAAACAGTATAAATTCGTTTTCTTTATTGAAGGTTTTTTGTTTTGTAGTATATAAACCCACTAGAAGAAGATCAAAGCAAACGAACCGAACTTGTGATAGCTTTAAATGCTTAAATGTGGAAGGCACATAACATTTAGGTTAATCGGTTTTTGAAGAAAAATAGGAAATAGCAATACGATACGATGTACAATTGCAGGAACAACTTTGTTAATTATTGGTCACCTTTGCTCTAGGGGAAGGCAAACACGTTTTGCACAAAAACAGACGATCGAGATTTATAAAACTGTGTAATTATGCAAATGTAAACCAGTACGACTTGGCTGGTTGTCGTGCAAAACTCGATACCGACCTATGCCCAGGGCCGGGCGTTTCGAAACCTTTTATTTAAGTGCAATATTTTCTTAAATCGTTTACGTTTCAAGAATGCAGGCAAGGTCATTAATATGTGTGACCATGGGGTGGGACACTAAGTTTTGTACTTTAAATTAATAAAAAAAAAATATTTTGTCTTGTCTTTTTATTTATAAACATAGGTACATAACGGTATATACAATGATAACGGGTGCGCCATCTTCTATGACGGTATGTAAATATTGAATATAGCTTTAGAAAACCAATCGATTTTCATAAACAATATATTTTTATATAATTTGGTCCCCATAATTTGGTTGGACTAATTTTTGAATACAACATCAATCCAGAGGCCGTCTCCATTGAACAACACACAATGTGCCCGCTTTGATGCGTTTTCCATCAGTTTTCGAGCATTTCGGGCGGCATAGCGCAGTTTTCCACACAAATGTTTGCCTTGAACTCGTCAATGGTCTGAGTCTTATTGGCGTACACTTTGCTTTTCAAGTAACCCAACGAATTGAAGACCAGAGGGGTCAAATCTGAAGATATCGGCGGTCAGTCAATGTCGCCATTTTTGACAGCACACACGTCCAGGAAATTTGCGTTGCAGAAAGTGGGGACGTTCAAGTATCTAGTTAATATCTAAGCTATTCACACCGAGTCGAAAACCTGGTTTTCGCGAAAACACTCGAAAACTTCATCGAAAACAGAAGTTTTCCCATACATATTTGAGTTTTCAAAACGAGTCGTTTAAAGTCGTATTCCACGAAAACATCACGAAAACGACTTCCAATCTTTGCGTTGTTGAAACACACCTTTTGAAACATTCAGCAGAGCAGCTGACCGAACAAATGTCACAAATCAGAACTTAAAAGGTCTGTTCCTTTACTTTTAAATCTTACAAATTTTTACTAATTCTTACGAATTTTTACTCAGTGCCGTTCCTTAACTCAAAAAATTCGTAAAAGAGAGCATCATTGAGAGAGCAAGATATTTCCCCTCCAGTGAGAATATTACGAATTTTTACTCAACAAATTTCTGGGTGTAAGAAGTGAAAAAGCTGTCAGTCATCTTAAAATAAATAGCTGATTTGAAATTTTTCGTTCTATTTGACATAAATCCGTGCATTTATCTTGATTTGTTGTGTATTATAACAGGCGGAAAAATAAAATGAAATTTTTTTCTCAAGATTCATTTTGAAAGTGGCGACGAAATTCTTCCTCGCTGTAATACGGACACGGCCCTAGCGAGGTATCCGTCGAAACGGAAAATTCTCCGATCTTATACAATTCCGAGGATTTTTGCTGCGAGGTATTCTTCGGAGTAACTGTTCGGAGAATTGTTCCGACATTTTGTAACGCATATCGGCGAATTACGCTGAAGTTCAATGAAGGGCATTTTTGGTTAAATTTTTGAAAGCTAGGTTCCGATATCCTTCGACAGAAATCGGTTGCGGAAGCCTCCGAAAGAGTATGCGTCGCGGAGAATTTTTCATTCCGACGGATAAATAGGTATACTTGGATTCATCAAAAATAAGTTCGTAGTAAATTAGCAAATTACTCGAGTTTATCAGATACTTTAACGACTTTTCGTACCACTTTTTTTAATATTTGAATTATGTATCTGTCATTTTTCATAGATTACTACAAAAACGTTACCTAACTTTTTCGTAAATATCTCTCTCTATGAGAGAATTTATTCCCACCACTGTCATTTTGACAGTCTTTTCCATTCTTACTACAAAAGTAAAGGAATAGACCTAAAATCATTTTCCACATTGGTGGGCTAATATTATTTATAAATACTCTGAATTCATTTTATTTGTTAATTATGTAATGCGATCGAAATTTGTAAACAAAATAATTTACACAGAAGTATCACGCACGACTAGTGTCTCGCAGCTTATTGACGTCAAACGAAAACTGCTTATTGTTCGGTGTGAGTGCAATTTCGAGTTTTCGACGAAAACACGGTTTTCGCTGCGGTGTGAAAATGGTATAAGTAAGTCTGACAGTTGTCTGACTAGATGTATCTCGGTTTTGATTGGCTGAAACCAATCATATGAGCAGCTGTTTCAGTTAACGTTTATGGAGGGCTAACCGACGAATCTAGTCAAGAAATTCTTGACTAAGTACTAATGTGGTATTCGATTGGGCCTTGTGTAGAAATTTGTTTCCTTTTCGATTGTTCATTATTTGAAATTCTAAAATATGGCCACCGTAATTTTTTCGGCGCGTTGTATCGGTGTGATGCGATTCATAGTTAAACTGAATTGTACTGAATTGACGTTTCAAAAGAATGTCTACTCAATCGGTTGATAAAAAATGTCAAAGTTATT
The DNA here is from genome assembly GCA_946477585.1 of Cheilosia urbana. NCBI lineage: Eukaryota > Metazoa > Arthropoda > Insecta > Diptera > Syrphidae > Cheilosia > Cheilosia urbana. The sequence goes on along the minus strand of OX297854.1, from coordinate 5,432,254 downwards.
CAACACCGACATACCAGATGGCGCACCCTGTACATATTTGTGAACATTAACAAAACTTACTTTTTGCAATGGAGTGCATCCGTTTCCATGATTTCAATTACTGCACCAGGATAATACACCAATTGTTCCGATAATGAAGGCAGATTTTTGAAGTGTTAAGTTTCTAATGTGATATACTTCTATGAATAGTGATAGTTAATGTATTTCTCTGCAACTTTCTGATGACACCATCAAAAGAAGTGCACTTGAAATGGATTACAAAGTATATTCCTGCCTCTTGCGTCTATATAATTGACTAGGTAAACTTTAATCCTCAAAGGTATGAAAAGCACGATATCAACACTTTATACAACTGACTACTCCCAACTACTAATCAGTTTCTAAACCAGAAACAGGTAAGAAACAACACTTCAACAAAACAGGGGTAGATACAATAAACAAAAATATCTTCCAATATCTCAACAACTGTATCCGGTGGATGAAATTGCAAAAACTGCAATATTATACGGGGAATTTAATCTTATCGACATTTTTTTAGAACTGTTTATTTTGATTTCGTGAGTCATTTTCTTTCTATATAGAATAAATAAAATTAAAAGTAACGTACTTCGCATACAAGACTGTTGAAGAAGCACTTGAATTGCAATGCGACTACGACTCTTTTTTATAGATACTTGCAATTTATTGCATAAATTACTGAAAAATGCCGTTCAGTCAAGAATAGAGCATTAATTGAGGCAAATTACTACAACAATAAATGCAGGCGGCACAATCCATTTGGAATCTTAATTGTGTTGGGTGGTATCATTCGTGGTTAGTGAATATTGATAGAAGCGAACCAATGGTTCTGTTGATAGCACATTTTAAAATAATTGCTTTAAGGAAGTTTTATTGAAATTGATTATGTAAACACGTATGCGTTTCAGTTTAATAGCGCAGAGATATGCTACATGTGGATAATAATGTTTGTATTATAAAAAATATATTTATTAAAGAACCGTCCCAACTGAAACCTTTCTCCTTATCCCATGATTATAGACAACGAAAAATCAGTAATCAACATCACAGTCGATGTCATAAAAACGAAGTTCCTTCCAGTGCGTTGAGACCACGACAAACGGTTGTTCAGCAAAACGGCGACACCAGCAGGTAGAAGCGTGTAAGCTACTTTGGGGCATTCCGCTTGGAACTGTTCGACTCAAAAGAAAAATCGAATCAAACCTGGCTCAAGCTGCAAAAATGTGTTCCACACGTCACTGCCCGTGAAGAAAGTCATACAGAAAGTCAAGACTTGCATTAAAACTCTGGTGATTCCAAAAGTATATCGTTGCGTTGCAGAGAAATAGGTTAGGTTAGGTTAGGTTGGGTGGGGTTGTGAGATCGTCAGAAAAGTCCAGGCACCAAAGCGGGCCCATCGCCATCCCCAAGGAACCATTACGGTTAAAAATCTAAACCAAATCGCCCAAACAATCAATTTCCCTACAGAATTTGGTTATGGTCCCAATATTATTTGAGGAACCAACCTCCTCTAAGTAATTAAAGAAGTACCTGCCTAGGTGCTTCCTTCTGCTCCGAGCAATTGCTTGACACTCGCATACAAGGTGGGAGATGTGGTCTTCACAGTACCTACATGTATCCGTGTTAGCTTAGCCTAGTCTCATGACATGCTTCCTTAGAAGGCAGTGTCCAAAGAGTATTCCTACCGTTAATCTTAACTTTGTTCTACTGCGATTGATTAATTCTTCAGATTTCTTCCGATTTAAAGCGGGCCACAGTGCCCTTGAGACCCTTTGTCTCTCTAGTTGTGATCATCTTGTGGCTGCTTTATTGGTGGTTTTCTCAAAGATAACCCTTCTAGCAACGGCCATAGGTGGTCTGATGCCCTCAGAGAAATAGGTTAGAATTAGCAAAACTGAAAATGATGTAAGTGATGTTCATCAATGGAAAAGTAGACGAAAGTATGCCAAATGGTGAGAATGCAGCTGCTAAAGATGTTCTTTTTCTGTCTTCTCTCAGTTATTTGTTTAACAAACAAATAAAATTGTTTCATTGATTCTGGGTAAACGGAAGAAGCTGGACAGTTCAGCTGTTCCGCATGTCAACTTGTTAATCGCTTGTCAGCAGACTTCTTACTCTTTGTGGCACCGTCCGATTGCACAGTTAAGAAAATAACTCAAGCTAAAAGACATGCCGGTTGGAGTATTAAGTTATTTTCAGTCTGAGAGCACTCCAGCATGGGTGGTTTTAATAAATCCGAAGCTTACTGTTTAAAAACCTTTGAACGATGTCTATTCTGGTTAGGTTATGTGACATGTGCCAAGATAAACCGAAGTAACTACACCTTTATTGAATATGTTTGGACATGTGACTTGCAAAACTATTCGGATCTGTAAGAGAATTTTTTAAGATCTGGTAGGGGAACTCTCCTAGATCGCCTACGGTCTATGCTATCGAAAGGGCCATGCAAGAGAAGTGACACTTTTGTTTCTAACGGGTGATTTTTTAGCTGGTTTGGTTTTGGCAACAATGGTTTTGACAGCTGACGTTTGTTTAGTACCTTGTGTCACTGTCAAACAGCTTCAGTTTGGTTTGCAATTTAACCATGGATCGTCTTACAAATGAACAACGCTTGCAAATTATTGAATTTTACTATCAAAATTCATGCTCGGTTCGAAATGTTCATCGCGCGCTGCTTCCATTTTATGATCGGCATTCTCGACCTTCTGAGCAGTCTATTCGGAAGATTGTGACCAAATTTCGCACCAAATTTACTTTGTTGGACATTAAACCACCAACACGTTTACGTACTGTGCGTAGTGAAGAAAATATTGCGGCCGTATCAGCTAGTGTGACAGAAGACCGCGAAATGTCGATTCGGCGCCGTTCCCAGCAGTTAGGCCTTTGTTACAGCACTACGTGGAAAATTTTGCGGAAGGATTTGTGCGTAAAGCCTTTTAAGATACAGCTTGTGCAAGAACTAAAGCCAGCCGACCTACCACAACGCCGAATTTTTGGTGAATGGGTTAATTTCGAGGCGAGTTTGGTGAACAGTTAATTTCACGTTTCGGGCCGGTCAATTGGCCGCCTAGATCGTGCGATTTGACACCATTAGATTATTTTTTGTGGGGGTATGTCAAGGCTAATGTGTATAGGGACAAGCCCGCTTCGATTGACGCACTGGAAGCCAACATCCATGCATTCATTCGTGAGATACCGGCCGATATGTGTGAAAGAGTATGCCAAAATTGGACTCAGCGGATGGACTACCTGAGACGCAGCCGCGGTCAACATTTGCATGAAATTATCTTTAAACATTAAATTGCAAGGTTCAAACTATCGATTCAAATAAATATTTCATTCATTTTTTCGAATTTTTTGTGTTTTTTTTTTTTTTCAAAAGTTCTAAACCTCTTAAAAAATCACCCGTTATTTGTACTTGGTGCCTGCAGCTTCTGTACAAATAATTAGTATAGTCATAACAGCATCTGGCCATCGTATCTGTTGATTTGTTAATTTTCACCAACATTTCTACTGAATTGACCCAACAATGATAAATAAACATTAAATATTTCCTAAAACGCTGCACGAATTGCTGTAGTTCTTTCACAAGCATTCGTTAAAGAAAATGTTAATACAAAAAAAACAATACTCACTCTAAACTAGTGCTTAACATAGACAAATACTGTGCACGTGCTTCATCGTGACTCTTCTTCTTTAGATCCATCATTTTCTGGCGTTCATGCTCAATGACATGGCATCCTGCAAAGCAAACAAAATTTACAGGTCAATACAAAAAACAGAAAAAATCCTTCAAATCAGTTAAATAGATACCAACCTTGCTGTGCCAGCAACAACTGCCGATTCCTCTCAATCTCCTTAATACTGTCGAATATCTTATTACTGGCTCCCTTGGTAGAAATCGGTGCATCGGAGGTTACCTTGCTAATACGATCGATATCGTCCTGCGATGGAATTCGCCTCTCAAGTGGATTAACCTCAAAGTCATCGCTGCCCAGGGAGAGATTAAAGTTCACTCGTTCCACCTGCTGATCCACCTCATCGTTTACATTGTACTTTAGTTTCAGCAGCGGATCCTTTTCGTCTCTGTGCAATCGCCGCACTACCTTATCCTCAATCGATGGAGAGTCTTGGGAATTCCGGTTCGGCTTTGGAGGGACTGCGGGTGATGAATTCATTAAATCATCGGTTATGTCGACTGCCTGTAGGGGCCGTTTGGGCGTGCTGGTCATTGGCTTTTGTGATGGTAATTCGATTTTGTTGTTGTAGAACATATTCTCGTTGACACTTTTGGACATGATGTCCTCGGGGTGGCGTTTGGGGCAAAGAAGTTCAGCAGAGCCGAAAAGGGATTGAGACATGATACCATGTTGATTTTCGCCTGGCGACATATCACTCTCGTCGTCGTCGTCGTCATCCTCATCCTCCTCTTCGTCGTCGTCATCCGAGGATGGATCTGAATGACCATTGAGTTCGCCTGTTATGTCGGAAATGTTGCCTTCCATGGCTCGCAGGCGTTCTTGCTTATCTCGCAGTTCATTCATAAGGGAATGGAGGTTTGCTTTTAGAGTACGGACGTCCGATGAGGCACTGTTGTGGTTGGCTGCCTCTTCGTTCTCCAGGTGTCGCAATTCAGTGCGTTTCTCATCAATTTGTGTCGTAAGATCCTTTTGTTCCATGTGTAGTTCTTCACGATATGCCTGCCATTCCGACTCCTCTTCCAGGTACTGGAATTCCAGGTCTTCAAATGTTTTTCTGTCGTTCTCGAGAGACTCTGAGCACTTGTTGAATTCTTCCTTAAGGCAGTCGTCTGACGGCTTCTCTTTGAGCATAATTTTCAGTCTGAACAAGGGACATTGGGTTAAAAGTGCGAATTGTGAGTCAGTTTGGGAGTAACTTACCTTTTAGCTTGATCCTGCTTGATAGCAATTGATTGCTTGAGCTTTGCTTGTTGGTTCTCCTCCATCACACGGGTGGCGTTCCTTTGTGCTTCCAGTCGGTGGATTTTTGCTTGCAAAGCGGAAAAGGATTGTTCCAATTGGCCAACCGAGTCTCGGATCGATGAGAGCTCCGCCGACACGAGGGCTTTTTCCATGTCCATCTGGTGGGAGGAATTGTCATTATGGATTGACAGAGTTTAAAATTGCTCTTGAAACTTACCTCTCTAAGGGTCTCGTCCTCCTGTCGCCGCAACTCAGCAATTTGTGTCTTTAGGCTTTGGATACTGGCCTGTAATTCCTTTCGAGATATTTTCATTTTATCCACATTGATATCGTAGCCTGCATCTGATGTTGATGGAGCGGGTATTGGTACAGTCATGTTGGTCTTTACAGTTCGCACAGCTGGCACTGGCTTTTCCTTGTCCTTGTCGGTGAAATTGAGGTTTAGTGTCAAATTGTTTATGTTCTTGTTTGGCCGCTTGGACGGTGAACTAGAGTCCGTCACTGACGCTGGCGGGCTTACCAATCGACTGCTGTCCTGTATCGATTGCATTTCCATTTTTAGTTTGTCCTCGAAAGTCTGTATCAACTGTTCATAGTCGAGTGTGGATGACTGCTGACTTGTATGTACCTGCTGGTGATTCTGAAACACAGCATTATTGAAGGAACTGTCTTTTTTCGGCGATACACAAGTGGTTCGTATTTTTGTTCTCGGACTCTGTGGCACATATTTTCCAATAACAACATTCTCATAGCCCGACTTTGGTGACCCAACACATGAACCACCACCGCCACCTGCAGTACCACCTCCAATCTCTACCCGACGATCACCAATAATCCGCACATTCTCGTAGCCAGAACTAGCTTTTGCTTTGTCTGGGAAAAATACCTTAGAATGATTGCCAGAGTGCTGGGGGCTCATGTCATAGAATGGCCCCTTTTTCTCCCTTGGCAGCGACCCATTCGTCTTTATCCGATTTTGGACAATCGGCGACGAGGTGATGCTCTGATTCTGCCGATCGTACTCGGTGCATATTTTGAGAATCTCCTCCAATCGTTCACTCTCCACAGCCGATATATTTTGCTGCGACGAACTGTGGCCACCTGAAGACTCATGCGACACGTTGCTGTATGACGAGGACGAGGTATTGATGTCATTGTTCACCCCATTCATTGGGAACAACTGCAGACCACCGTGCGACTTGGGATACTTATCATATGGAGTTGTATTCCTGTGATTCGACAGATTGTTGTTCACTTTCGTAAGAATCTCATTACCACCATTGACACAAGACGACGATGAACTGTTTAGATTAGTACTGTTGTTATGCTGCAGGAAGCCCGCAGCTGGAATGTTCACATAGTTATTCATCTTTTGATTCTTTTCGTTGCGATGATTCTCGGCGAGATTCTTTGCAAAATTCGCATATTTCGGGCCGAGGACATCTTTGGCCGGTGTGTTCACAGTTACCGAGTCGGCGGTGAACACCTTCGGACAGGTCAGTCCATTTAAATCGATGTTCTCAATTAATTTTGCTTCTTTCGGATGGATTTTCGATTCGTAAAACGCTTCGATTTGTGCTTCTTCGGAGCCGTTGGTACTGCTTCGGCCCGAGTTGCGACGTGGCACTTGGGTGAAGTCAATCTGTGGCATGGAGATTCGTTCGTTACTGCCCATGGCGGAGCGTATTAGCTGGGCCTCCGCTGGATTATTGAAACGCAGGTAATTGGAATTGCCAATTGTGATCATTGCGCCTTGGGTGAGATTTGTTTCGCCACCGAGTTTTGTGCCATCGATGAGAATTCTAGCTTCAGGCTCTGGCACGATAGTAACTTCGTTTTCTTCGCTGCGATATATGGTGCAATGTACAGGCCGCACACCGGATCCGTTTAGAGAGATGCTGCATGTAGGTGATGAACCTATTGTCATATCACCTAAATGCAAAAGAAGGAACTTTTCTTAAATTTTGACAAGATCGTAGCATTTGAGTTGTGCTAATGGTTATTCCCGCTCACATGTTGCAACAATTGATTGCAACAGATCACAGACTCTTACAAAAACCAAAGTAACACGAAGCACTTCAGACTTCAGTCCCATTTCTGAGCACCCCTTCAAAGTGAACTCAATCGACTATGGGTACATGTCACCCTAAAAACTAGGCCTCGAGCAATAAATCATTCTAAATGTGCTACTCACCAATGGGTATGTAATGTATTGTAACTGCCGTACTCAATCGACCACCACCGAGGCTCACCAAATGCGGATCATTAGCAGCGACTCTTAACGATGGATCCTTCTTTTTCAATGACATCTGTAAGCAAAGGAAACAAAAATTCAATAAACACAAGCAATTAAAATTTATTAATAGCTGCCTAGTTAGGCGATGACAGACAATAAATAGATATAGACCATAGGCCCACTGCGCCTAACCTCTTAGTATGCGTAATGCTGTACAGGCCTCTGTAACATCTAATCAAAGTCAAGGCTATAACTGGCAATTTGCCTCACTTTCGATCACGATCTGAATTTATAAACGCAAATGAAACACAAAAACACAAAACATACCACAACAACTCTACAAAAGCGGTTAGTTAGTAGTTGGCTCTTGCAAAATACACAGCGTAGTCACGCAATTTCTCTGGCACGCACAATGCGATGATTTAAATTGCTTCGGCTTCCAAGTTTGTAATTGCCAAACTTCCGTCTAATTGCGTCAGTTTACTCCCGGCACACTGGATTAGGCTAAGTCAAGTAATTCAGCTGCGTGACGGGTCTTCCCTCGCTCGCTGTCTGATTCGAAATGCCACGAACAAACAAAAACTCGTCTGTTTAGGAAATGGAAATGGACATTGATCCGAACGTGGTCGTTGGCTTGTTATCAATCGTGTGTGTGAATGAATGACGTGCCAAACGACACACAGGCAAGGGTGACAGTTAGGGGTAACTTCTCTAGAGCTGTAGCACAATCCAGACAAGGACTACACAACTGGATTAGAGGTCACAATTTTCATCTATGACACATGTGTGTGCGTAAGGAAAACCCTATACATTTTTAATGTGACATATGCACGTGCGCTGCATATGGAGAAAGATGCGTCCTTTATAATGTGGATAGCGGGTGTTGACCAACAGATGGGATAAATAAATTATTGTCCAGCGTTCAACCTTGCGGATGCACCGGGGCCAAGGTATACAGCAGCTGTTGAGGCTGTGGAGTGGGAAGGACAGCTGCGTGTCCAATGTTGTTGATACGTTGTATCTCGAAAGAGGAGAGGAGGAAATGAGGAATTACCCGAGTTTTTTGTGTTGTGAATTGGAACAGAGTTTTAGGAGGAAAGTAGTGGGTTGATGTGCGTTTGGTAAATAAGAAAGTTTTCCTTGTTATTGCAATTGTTGTGTAACTTTGTTTGAAAATTTGCCGAAAGAGTGAGAGTCTGTTTGGATATTTGCCACCACATTAATTTTATTTGATTTTGTTTTTTGGCATCAAAACCAGCAATATGTTATGTTTGAACGTATAATCGGGTGTGCATTGTTTATAATGCAAGAGATGAGCTTAGACCTCTTAAGTAATCGATGTCGATGTTAGTTTTGTTGGGAAATTTAATACCAAAGTTTGAGACTTTAGATTTGCGGATTAGAATAAGTATTTTCTCTTATGTGGTATTCGATTGAGCACTTTTTTGCTCTAGGTCACTTTTTATGTTCGATTAGTACGAAAAAAATGAATCTTTTTTCGATTTCAGAGCACTTTTCCGAATCTGGATTTTTTTTTTCTCGGAGTTGATTTAGATTTACCAATCCAAGTGCGTTTGAGTTTGACAACAACTCCACTTGTTTATATTGTGGACCTATTTTTGTTAATTATTTATGTATAAATGTTTAGACATCAATCTGGGCGCAAATTTCGACTAAATTTAAAGTTTAACCAGTGAATGGAAAACACGTAGAAAAGTGTCGAAGGCTAGATTATATTTCAATCGCACGAATAATAACAACAAAAGAAGTGACCGTTTTATGTTGGATCTTGGATGACATGAAATCCGAAATCTGAGAGCGAATCTGAATAAGCCCAATCGAATACAACATTGTCGTTTTTCATCGGGAAAGAAAAGACAATTTATTCATATTTAGAGCAGTTTTTCTGCTCTCGAAACTAGCTGGCTGTCAGATTTCATGTTCCTTGCCGCCAATAAAAAAAACACTTCTTTCAGAGCAATTTCGCAAATCTCGATCTCGATTTCTGAGCGAGATCCACATCTACTTAAACGAACACCAAAACTTTTTTCATTTGTCAAAAACTAATGTGCGTTACTTTTTCTCGAGACAACAAGTCTGTGAAAAATAGAGAAAAATTTTCATTTGGCCGCTGCAATAGATACTAATATAAATTGAATAGATTTTTATAAACACAAATTACAATTTCAGAACAGCCGATTTTTAAAACACACACCACCACAAATGCAAAGAAAGAAAAATCTCGTTTTATGTTCAATTGGGCACGAAAAATCTGAAAATCCCAATGGAAAATGACATTAGAAAACTGTCCAAAGATTACATACCTTCCCTGTCAAAAAAAAATAGCTGTATACTGTCATCCTTTGATAAAGATTGCATCAGGGATTAAGCAATTTGAGTGAAATTCGACCGCTTGATACCTAGCAGCACGTCAAATGAATGTCAAACTTTATAAATAAAAAAATTGCTTCTTATATTTGCCGCTTCAGTCCTAACCATTTCTGCTAGATGGAGCCACCGTAATTTTAAACAGATTGTATAATTATACATGTCGATAGATTGCACACAGAATTTTGTTGTTTATAAATATGTGGTAACAAATTATTAGTTATTTCAAGGCGTGTGTAGTCGTGGGCTTGTTGGCATAAACCTTAGACTTTAAAAAAAAACTTCGCTGCAATACCGCAGTACCTACGAAAACTGCGAATTTAAGTTAGTTAAAAATAAGTTAATTCAGAAAAAATGCATCAACAGTTCCTCAGATCCAAATGGATGACCATCCAATCCATCACAAGGACTCAATGCACCTTCTAGGAGTCACAGTCAATTCAGGAATCACATGGCAGGACCACATATCCTATATTGCAAAATCGGCTTCCGCAAAGTTGAGCTACCTATTTAGAGCAAAGAGGTACTTTAGCCCCAAGCAACTTCTCCTTCTCTACAAAGCACAGGTTGGACCAGGCTTGGAATATTGTTCCCATATATGGAGCTCGGCCCCAAAACATCCACTTAACCTGCTTGATAGCATACAGAGACGAGCAGTTCGACTCATTGGAGACCCTACACTCACATCGAATCTACAACCGTTGGTGCACAGAAGACAAGTCGCTGACCTATGCTTGTTCTATAGGTACTTCCATGGTAGATGTTCTGAGGAACTTAAAGACATTATCCCTCGAAATGCAACTTTTGGGCGCCCAACAAGACAGGCTGCTAATGCTCATGACCATACAGTACACTTGACAACCGCGAGGACATCAACTTTCCAAAACTCCTTCTGTTACAGGACAAGCAAACTTTGGAACTCGCTTCCTGGGGATTTTTCAAGAAGACTACAATTTGCAGGAATTTAAGTGCAAAGCAAACATACATCTGCAGGCATTTCGGGGCGCTGTTGAAGCGTTATAGGTTCGCCTTTCCCGGGAGAAGTATATAAAAAAAAAAAAAAACTGTCACTTAACTTAACAGAAACAAATTACACTCTATCTCTCTCTATAGAATAAGTGTGTTAATTGGTTATGAAAGCTAAATAAGATTATCTTGTCACTTTAATCTTATTTGTTAGGAAATATCAGTCGGTTGGAAAGATAAACAAAAAACATAAGTACGCAAACATTACAACAATCAAACGTACGAGTAATACGACATAAAATAAAATGGGTAAGTTCTGTTGACAATACCCAGCCATGTGATTCCACCAATGTTGACGTGTGAAATACAAATCTATGGTTATGTACATAATCTACATCATTCTAATGTTAAACTTGTGTCAATTAGCGCAACAAAGTTTATTACTTAGGTCAACCAGACATTTTATGTTATACAATCTTATTCCACTAAATTGCAAAATTACTTATAAGAGGTAATATATAAGTAGATGTCATGGAAGTTTAATCCCCAAAATCAGCATATTTAGCTTCACACTGGCAACAGAAGAATTCTACTCACTAAGCTCATTTCGTTTCATAATACGATCCGCAAGGTTGCCCATTAAATTATGACACCTCCAGCATTTAACAATAAAAAAAAACTTACAAAGATCCACAATTGACGTCACTTCAGATATAGTTTCATATCACTTCACAAATAAGAAAAAAAAAAAAAACTTGACACATCTACAACAAATATTCATTTCATTGACTAATTGCTTCGCCTGAATCACTGCAGCTTAATTACCCAGCAAAAAAACATAAACACAACCGTGTCTGACACCTAGCTGTATTTTCATCCGTAATTAACTTGAAAATGATTCCGAAATATTTTCACTTTCATCTCTGATTACATTTTTTTATTAGATTCTACGATTCAAGGAAGTAGGCGGCATTATAATACGAGAAGGCGTACGGCGACTATACGAATGTTTGTTGATTAATCATTTATGCAGAACAACCGCGCGAGCGATCTGATTAGATGTTACAAAATAACTAAAACGCAAGCTATTATCTGTTACATGTTAGGTAGGTCTAGGGGGGACATGATGTTTTGATAAAACAACAAAAAAATAAAAATCGCACAGTTTAACAGTATGTGTCAGGAGTAGAATTGAGTCTAAATTGGCGGAAAGCAGCGAACTGACAAAAGTTTTTGAACTCGCCCGTCGTTCTATTCAGATTTGCATAACGAACTTGAATTGGAAATGTCATTTTACATACAACTGTATACATATTTAAAGCAATAGCTGTCTTCTTCATACCGGCTTAAGGTTAGTACGCATTTCGAGCAAAACACGTTTTTTAATATGAAACGTATAGACAAAGTCATATTGTACTAGAATGATTGTTCTTATTCTTAATAAAATTATTTTCTTATTCTAATCTAATCTTTTTCGATATTTTTGCTACTTTGTAAAAGCAATTTCTCGTAGTCAACTTGAAAGCCGAGTTATTTACACTAAAAGTACTGTATGTTATTGTAATAGACTTAGTAATAGAACCAAACATCAAATCCAGCAATTTGGATTGTACTAAATGTAGAGAAAGAAACAAAAATATAAAGATGTTATAGAGTCAAATACTAGTCCCAAGAGTCTTAATAATTTTCAATCAACTAATTTATTTTGACAGATGCTTTAAAGAACTGTCATTAGGAAATATTACGGATAATATGATACGGAGTCAAAAATTTCTTTTTAACTTACTTTTTATTATATTTCAAAACTTCAAACATTCAAAAGAACTTTAAATTAGATTTTCTTCCTTGACAACTTTAGAGTGTCATGCGCCAAATAAAAACCAGATCACGATGGAACACAATTCACTACCACTGTAATTAAAGGTTTATGAATGCTGGCCCAATGAGAACACAAATTATCTTCAACCGATTGTCCTCATTTTGACAGATAAGATAAACCACTTATAAATGGTTCGGGCAAATAACAAAATATAGTATCCATAATTCATTCGAACACAGGTCCCTTTTCCGAGTGCATTTTGTTTAAATAAAAATACATTTGCAATGCAAGCAGAAGCATATTATGTAAACACAATTTGATTACCTGAATCACATTCTTAAACAAACGATAAGTTAAAATCCAAGTGGAAAAAACAAAAATCAATTTTTTGTGCGCAAAAAAACAACTTCCACCCGATCCAATTAATTAACTCGAACAGAAAATAAATAAACTTTCACTTAATAACAATTTTCGACACAGACTACCTACCTATAAATGCCTATTTTTGATCATGTATATTTTTGGCCCAGTTTTTTTTTAGCAATGTCAAGAGCGCTTGTGTTCATGCTGGGCTATAATGCACCGCAGACAGTGCTTTGCACCTGAAACAATAACAATTTCGTTTCAAGTGAAATTTATTTTATTAGAAAAATGAAAATCGGAGACCAGACGTCAGGGGTTTTGTTTATACTTGTAATGAAACAAAAGTGTGGTTATAGTCAAGAGGTTACACGATTTTGTAATTTCTGTATGTTTGGCTTAAACGTTCACTTTTTTGAACGCGCATTTGCTTTACTTTGCAAGGATGACGTAATGTCAATGCGATGAGTTACAGTTTAAAGTGAAGGGAGGGGGAATAAATGACAATTTAAGTAAATATTTTGACAGAAATGTGTCAGAAATAATATTGGACGAGGAATAGACTTGGAATATTCGAGATGTCAAAATGTCAGATGCAGATTTTGCAATTTGATGGCATTTGGATGAATGTTAAGACATTGTCTGCTGGGTGTGGAGGGGGTGGGCAAGAGGTTGCCTTGTAGCTGTACAAGAAAAAGTATACACAAAAGTTGTACTGCGTCGGTGGCACATGTGTTATGATTGGGTTTGACATCAACGAATTAGAATATAAGTTGCATTAGCATAGAATTTTATTCTGAATTAATCTTGTGTGGCATGTTTTGTTATTGCTAAATTGGAGCATATATACGGACAATGAACCGGAAACACCAGACTGAGATATACATAATGGGGCATATATTGTCGCGACAGGCTAGTATATATTAGGTATGATTTATATGGCCATTTAATGAAGAAACACAGTACAAACGGGGTACTACGAACTGGAAGGGACTGGAATATTATGTACATATGTTCGTTAGATCTGATATGTTTTATTCAAATCAAAGCATCCTCCTTTTTGCACTAATTTTCAGAATTATTATAACAATGATCGCTTTTAAATAGCGTCAGTATGAAGATGGTAAATTTCTTCCTTAGTTTCAAATATAGGTAGAATAGTTTCTTGAGTAGGAACTGTGCATTTTATAGGCCCAGGCTTCCAATGTTGATGCATATTTTTTTAAAGGGCTTACTAATCCAAATAAGACCATATAGTGACAATACACACTAAGGACACCAAGCCAATTCTATTTAGTCCGAGCTAATGCTAACTAGGTTTTAGACCATCAAGCTGATACTTTGAATGTCTGCATGGCGTAAGATCATGCTAACTTATCAGCAACGGAAAGAGTTTCGCAGTTCAAATTTGATGGCATGATCGCTTTATAGGTTGACTTTGATTGAAAGGCTTTATAATTTATTTATTTTATTTTATATAATAAAAATCTCCTTCAACTGAATTTCCGAGGGTATACAACTACTAATTAATCGCAAAAGCAATTGCATTTGTCTCAAGCAATTAACACTAAACTTACCTGCGTGCGTAGAAACTAAAAAACGTCTGGGTACACAATGGGCAATTGGGCAGCTTTGTATTTCATTCAAAAACAAAAAAAACTTTCGATTCTATACTTAATTATTCGGTACGCATCTTTATCTCTCTCTCTCACACGTCAAAAATCAATTAAAATGCACGTGCTATCGCGTGTAACACATCGCTCGAACTGCTTAATGTTGGCGAAAAAATCGTTGACCCCTTCTCTGCGTTGTAACGCAACTCTTTCCCAAGCCACATACCACCGTCATCAATTACCCGCATATCTTTAACACCAACAAAGAGGAGGCCAAATCAAATAATCATATCTATTACCTATCGCTATCTAATGAGGTGTGAATTTTCGAGCAGTAATTGAGGCCGATTTTCAAATCATCCAGTGGGCGTTCTCTATCTCTCTTCATGACGATAACGCACGTATGAGTATATATTCGTTTCAATTAACGCACTATGTAGATAAAAAAAAAATACACTCAACTTGTATCTTTTATACATTCCGCGCGTCGTCTCTTTTTTATGGAACGCTTACAACCTAAATATGCTCCCCTTACAGAATTTGTTTTGTTCAGGTACCTTTGGCGTGTTCCAAATTCAAAACGCAGTCGACTCCCCCCTTTCGACTCACGGTGTGGTTATCTCTTACAATTTTGAGGACTCTGCCCAAAGAGATTGTAATCTCAATTAAATTCCGTTTCGCTTTCGATGGGAATCTGTCTCAAGTGGAATTAACACTGAAGTTTAATTAGGTGAAAAAATGAGGGAATGGAAGTTACTTATGAGGATTTTTTTCGAGGTCTGCCTTAATTCGAATAGATACTGCTTATTGGAAAATAAAATACACTGGGGGAGATATTCAGTTGAAAAGAGTTTCAACTTTCAAGTGCATTTATCAGCGTGGTGTGAAACAGTGTACAGGGGATACCAACTTGAAGACTGCATATGAGGTCATGAAGTGATGCATCGCGGATACTTGAGACAATTTACGAGTGCACGGGATTGAAAAAAAAAAACGAAGATCTCTTTCAAATGAGATCAACCAAGTTCAATGGTACTTGAGATCTGAGGAAAAAAAGAAAAATTACGCTCAGCCCAACCTTGAAAAGTGGAGATTTATCAACAGTGCGCATGGGTTTCAGGCAATTCAATTGGAGTCTTCGTTTCCAAAAGATTTTTTCTTTGCCTTAGATAGTGCTTTAAAAAATCTGAAGCTTCGAAGGTGGCAATAGCTTCGGCTCACAAAGCTACTCTGCAAATTTAAAAAAAAACTCCAAACGAAGTGGTCTACCAATAATTTTCACTTCTCTGTAGCACTCGTTACTCTGTGAACTCTCCCACTCGATACCTACTGTCATTCTGCGAATGAATTTATATGTAAGAAGCTGACACTTATTAATGTTTTAATAATAGTTTCTGGTGGTTCCATTTGCGTTCAGCAATTTTCAATTTCAACTTTATTAAATGCCAAAATTAGGAAAGTGCCAGGAAGTAGTATTACCTTAATTTTTACAAAAGAATGAGAACAGTACAAACATTTACGGATTTGACAGCAGATCACTAAAAATGTTCTGGGTATAGTTTTGAACATTTTAGGTGAGCTTTCCGCTTTAATTTTCTCATTTGCTCAAGATTTTACGAAATTCTATTACCGGATAGTTTTTTTTTAATTTGTCAAGACTTTGTAACGAATTGCCCTTCGAGAATAGGAGTAGAATTGACAGGTCCACGTTACGAAATTTGTTGATGATGATGTGAGAACGGATTATAATTTCGTTTGATATAAAAGGTAATTTCTTAGTTTTCGTGTTTTAAGTGCATTTTGACAGCCAGTTATCCAAAGAGTTACCATGGGATTTCCAATATATATTTTCCATTTTTGAATCGAAAAGAAATTGTAAAAAGTTCTGTCAACAAGTTAACGCAACATTCAGTAAGTTTTTTCTTTGAAGTGTAGGTACATATCTTGTAACTTAATTTTCGAGAAGATAGATTAATTCATAAATCTGAAAATATATGATAAAAGACGAGATCACCGCAAAATCCGTTTTCTTTATCGTATCTTTATCTTAAGCGGAACATAAAAGACTACTGAAAAAGTTAACAAAATTCCAATCGGTCTTCACTTTCAAACCTGACTGTAATGCAGCATAACCATGTCAACACTACATATACATGCGTCACTTTTGTCGTATATTGCGCTTTTGCATAGACGAATGCGGTGACGGTTTTCAACCAGCAGCATTATAGGAAATCATAATTTATAATTAGAATTTGTACGACTAACGGCCACACCAATGATTATTTTTATTACCAGTGCCACCCCAAAATGTGTTCAGAACAAACGAGTTCGGTATTCGGTTCGTTGGAAATTCTGGTGCAAAGCGCAAACCACACACACACATGTCATAAAAATTGGAAAACAAAACAAAACAAAACAGTGGAAGAACAACATGAGGAGAAGTCGTAGTCGTAGACATGGGGCTATAAATTTTATTTAATAATTCCAAATATGCTATGGAGAACTCTTTTGATAATACAATTCATTGGTTTTATTTCTTTTTCATTCCGTTTGCGTGGATTGAAACGGTCTGCTGACAGCGACCAAACTGCGAAATTAAGTATAGTGCTGCTGCTGGTGATGCTTGTTGCATGCAACAGCACTGACAGTTTGTTGTTGTTTTTCTGTTTTAATTTGCGTTGACTTTGGGCCCCCTCCATTCCAAATGAGTATTTCCGGTTTACTGCGAATATAGGGAGCGAAACTTCAAAATGGAGGAGGAAGTGCTACTATATTCTCAGTGCGGTTTGACAGAAGCAAGCTTCTTTTTTGCTGCACCAATAAGGGCTCTTTCAAGTGTAACGGTTACTCTTAAGTTTTTTATTTTTGTTTTGCTACGCGGTTCCTTATATGAAAAAAGAATGAAATGAAATATGAAATGAAATAGCGTGAAATAAATCGACTGTGGGTTGCCGATGTCTACTTATCGGCTTTTAGTAAAATTTCATTTGTATTATTGGAAACGCTTATCGATTGGTCGTTATCGAACAAAGTTAATTGCTTTAAAAAACAGCTAACTTTATTAGTCGAAGTGTTTTAATCATTCTTTTGTTCCTCTGAATTAAAGTGTGGATGATTGGATATGTTTTTCTCCGAACTTGGCCATGAAATTCTTAGTTGGCATTTAAACGACCTCGTCGGTTGATTGGGCAATTTAATTGTCAAACAATATTAATTAGGATCTGATGCGAGAGCATATTTTTGCTTTGTTTTGATTCATTTTTGTATAGGCAATTCAAACTTACAAGAGACATAAAATTAAATATGAGAAGTAGAAGACATTCTGTTTAGACCTTAAAAATCCAGGGTTGTTATTGCGATGCATTTTATAACCGCTATTAGAGCGTATATATAACCGACAGTATATACGTCCTATAAGAACCTGTTGGATTTCTTTAAAAGTAGTGATAAATCAACATTGATCTTGTAACACTGCGTTACAGAAATATTGTTACACTTGTAACAAATTTGGTTTAAAGTAATTGTGGCCATACAAAACGGCGCTGCACAGAAGGACGAGAGCAGCTCGTGAGCTCTACGAGCAAAAGAGAAGGGAAGAGCATCGGCTTCTCCGGAAGAAAACGAAAGAGCATGAGATGCGCGCGATCGAGGAAATAGAGAGGTGTTACTCCAGGAACAATGTTCGGAAATTTTACCTAAAGGTAAAAAGGACGTGTCATGGCAACAAGACCCGAGCAGAAACCTGTAGAGACGAACAAGGAAACCTTCTAGTGGAAACACATTCGGTGATGAGGACATGGAAAACCCACTTCTGCAGACTGTTAAACGGCAAAGACGACATAAACTCCGCTGTCAGACAAAATGAACCATTCAACCTGGGCGATGAAAGCCAAGACTTCCGTCCACCTGACCAAAATGAAGTGAGGATAGCAATATCCAAGCTGAAGTCCAACAAGGCTGCTGGACCGGACGGCTTAACTGCCGAGCTGTTTAAGGCAGCGGGAGATGACCCGGTAGAGAGCATACACCAACTCGTCTCCAAGATTTGGTCAGACGAAAGTATGCCTGATGAATTGAACCTCAGCATCGTTTGCCCGATCCACAAAGGAGACTCTCTAAACCGCGAAAAGTATAGAGGCATCAGTCTCCTGAACACTGCGTATAAGATCATGTCTGCTGTACTGTGTGAACGCCTGAAACCATTCGTCAACGATCTGATAGGTCCCTATCAGTGCGGTTTTAGGCCCGGTAAATCCACGACCGATCAAATATTCACACTACGGCAGATCCTGGAGAAAACCCAAGAAGTCCAGATCGATACTCACCATCTTTTTATCGATTTTAAGGCCGCATATGACAGCATTTATAGAGACGAGCTATACAGAGCCATGTCTAGTTTTGGCATCCCTGCCAAACTTGTCAGATTGTGCAGAATGACGATGGAGAACGCTCGCTGCTCCGTAAAGGTCGGAAACAATCTCACCGAGACCTTTGATGTCAAAAAAGGATTTAGACAAGGTGATGCGATGTCATGTGACTTCTTCAACATCATTCTTGAGAAGATTGTGCGAAACTCACAAGCCAACACCAGAGGCACAATTTTCTATAAGTCTGTGCAACTGCTTGCATACGCTGACGACATTGACATTGTTGGTACAACACAGCGAGCTGTCACTGGTGCGTTTGCAAGTATTAGTACAGAAGCGGCAAAAACTGGTTTAGTAGTGAATGAGGGAAAAACAAAATACATGCTGTCAACAAGAAGGGACACACAACATCGAAGAATCGGACAGAACGTCACGATAGACAGTTATAATTTTGAGGTAGTTAGGGACTCTGTCTACCTCGGCTCCGCTATAAATTCTGGCAACGACATCACATCACAAATCAAGCGAGGAATTACACTTGCCAACCGCTGTTTCTTTGGCCTAAGAAGGCTACTGAGAAATAAGGCCTTGTCAAAAAACACTAAGGAGACTCTATATAAGACCCTCTTATTCCCAATCCTACTCTATGGCGCAGAAGCATGGACGCTATCAAAGGCAGATGAAGATCTCCTCGGTCGTTTTGAACGCAAAATTCTTCGGGTGATTTTCGGTCCCGTTTGCGTTGACGGTATTTGGAGAAGGAGATTTAACAGCGAACTCTACGAGCTGTACAGCGACATCGACCTGGTCAGAAAAGTGCGCATCAGCCGACTAAGATGGCTAGGACATGTAGAGCGAATGGACACCAACGCTCCGGCCCGAAGAGTCTTCGACTCCAACCCGGAAGGGGACCTCAACCAACTTGGAGTGCGCAACTGGAGGCAGTTAGCTGAAGATCGCGCTAACTGGAGAGGCGTATTGGTTGAGGCCCAGGTTCACCCCGGACTGTCGCGCCGTCTAAGTAAGTAAGTAAGGCCATACGAATTTATTTAGTGCCACCGCATCCAATTGCGGGAATTAGTACTGGTGATCTTCAAAAATGAACCCCAAATTGATAAACTCTCGAGCTGAATTCCTGTGTACAAATTGAAATTCCCCTTCCCATACTCATATCCCAGTCCCAGCGTTTGTTATTATACTCAAACCACTGGATATTCTCATTGCCCTTTTGATCGATATATTTATGACGATTGCTGTTGCTACTGATGATCTGTACGGATGGAGTGTTGTACCGCCACTTTACAATTTACAATGTGCAATAACTTCTGAGTGCCTCGCTCTGGCTTTGTGTCTAAATTAAGACATTTTGTGATGGAGGTGTTGTTTCGACATCCGTGATCCGTCTGACTGTGCGGAGAAACTTTTTTTTTTTTTGTTTTTTATTCACTTCATTATGACTTGTTCGAGAAAAGTAATACAACCCATCCGCAGTAAGGATGCCCCATTCTCAAAACTCGACCGCAAACCGCACACCATGCATCTTTTCGATTCGCAAGACCATTCTCGTACTCATACTCGTACGTGCGTTGTACCACTTCTCAGTTGGAACATCTTCAGTGCTCTTAGGTAATGGTTGAGCAATTATTTGATTGAATTTATTTTACTTCCGTTGTTGCAATGGAATTAAAAAGAAACAAAAATCCAACTGAAAACGGCACAAAGAATGCATCTCTGGATGATGGGTGGTACTACGTCAGATTGGATGCAGTGAATTTTAAAATAAATTGTGTTTCTTGCGAACTTTTCCCCTCTGGCTCCGGTCGACCTTTTTGCTTCCGAACCAACCAAATGAGTTGTTTCTTTTGGCAAATTGAATTCGACAATCGTCTCGAAGCCCAGCCAACAAAGAATGCATGGAAATTTCTGCGAAATAGCAACATTATTCTTGCAGACGAGGAAATCCTCACGAGAGTTTTTACTACGATGAAATGTGCTCGTATGTACTTTCATTTATTTAGCAATGAACTGCAAATTGACGCTTATTGAGAAGTCAACACACAATTGGCTGCTTATTTGCACAGTTTGCGTATTATATTTTGAGATGATGGCATTTTAATTAACATCATGTGTTAGTAGGTATTGTTTACAAATGGCGGCAGAGATAAATCATTTCTTGATGACGCAGTGTGTTAAATAATATATACCCACCAGGTAGAGAATGTGAGATTTGCAATGAGTTATGCGAGAAACAGATTAACACAGTAACAGCAACAGCATACTTGACAGCCCCAGTGCGCTTTTTAGAACCACTGTATATTAATTACTTTGAGCACATTAGCACAGCAACATCGACAGCAGCATCGACGTTAGAGCTAATCCTAAATTCTATGTTGCTGTTGCTGTCAAAGTCGCCGTTGATGTCGCTGTGTTAATCTGTTTCCCGCATTACCCATGTACATTTGACAGTTCGTTGGGAAATTGAAGAGGGCAACACAATACATTTTTGGAAAAGTTTTTTTATAAAAAAGTAATCTATACGTATAATAAAATGATTTCTCCGTTTATATATGGATTTGGATTTGTTAAAACATTATATTCATTCCGCACGGGTTTCTCCAAATGGGCAACACTTGCAGACGGGGCACAAATTATTAGTTTCTACTAAACAAATTTACTGAGTGCGGCTAAAGTTCGGTGCACAAAAAAAGGCTTAATTTTTTTACAGCAGTTTTAGAAAATAATTTAAGCCCAACCTTCCCAAGTACTTATATACTTAAATGCTGTAGTTGTATATTGTTATGAAAAACAGCTCTGTATCATTTTATCTGCATGTGCAGAGCGACGCCGACGTTGATGAACAATGAAAGCAAAACATTCTTCTACTCCTTTTCGAACAACATGACATCCTCTATTACACCCATATTTCGAGCTTGTTACTTCCATTACTATACATCACAGTGAAGTTGGCTACTTCAACCATTTCACAAAAGTCTCCTAAAGGGTTCCCTATGCCCCCTATGCCCTGCCCATGTGTGTTTATGAAAGTTGGCTGCTACTTCTCCCCTTCGTTGTAAAGGCAGTCAAATTTTATTTTCCCCATGCTGTGTGACATATATACTATCATATCGTAGACATTTTTATGTCAACAGCACGCATTCAATCTCTTTGGACACATTCCAAATGGTAATCCTCCGTCTATAGTTGAACACCACTCCAGATTCATTTCCGATACTTTATGCATACTTGACTGCTTCCGCTGGTTTTGTAAAGTCGATAGCAGTAGTAGCCTGTCTGTGTCTGTCTGTCCTTTCGCTAGTTATTACGAATAAACATCTCTCTGTTGCGGTTAACAACCCATATTTATTTATTCCCTTCTGTTTCGCTCACCATTTGTGAAGTATGTTAAAGATCCAAATCAGGAAGCAGCACATTGACATATCCGTGGAGTGACCTGCATATACCATGCCTACGAGCAGTTTTTCTCTACAACTGATTAACCACGCTCTAGTTTGCAGTTTCAATTAGCATTTGGTCGTCTTATAGACGCTGTCGTTGCCATCGTAAATGTCAACGTCATCGTCTGCGATTATTAAAGCAAAGAGGATTAAGTGCGTTTGATATTATTATTCTCCACCCTATGGCGCATGCCAGCGACGATACACAGAAAATCGTCAAACAAAAAATCTGCGGTGAGTGACGCCAAATTAAAAACCGCTGCGCTGACGATTGTTAATTTTCTTTTGAAAAACTATACAGACAAAAAAGCGCAACGTGCCAATATGAACGCACCCTCATTCGCTGCCACAAAACGACACCATTCAGTGCTCCCATGTGTCTTTGACGATAAATAGTTGGCTCCACTTGGTGCGCCCATTGTACAGGTGTTGCACATAAAAACGTCATCGCGAGACAAAGTATGTGTTCATTAATTAGATGTTGTTGCTTTCCGCGGATGAAGTTAAATAATATCGGGGAAAAGTGCCACAGACAGAAACGCAAAAAATATGTCATACAGTGGATGGTAAAATAGTGTGAACGGTATTAGATAAAATGTGTCAATTTGATGTAGTAAACGTATGTAGGCGGTGAGTGCGTTTAAAACACATTCAGTGCGTGGGAAAACTGTAAATTTCGTATGCATTGACAGATTTACTTTTCTTTCTTTTTTTTTTACGATTTGCAAAGATGTGGGGAAATTGGGAAAGGAACATAATAAAAAATGGGGTACAATAACTCATCGAGAAACCAAATGACAGTTCATAAAACAAAATAAAAATTGCTGCTGCAAAACTTCGTAACTTAGCGGAAGTTAAGTGTTTATGGATTTGTGTAACAAACATTTTTCATATTCATCAGCCATTTTTTTATTGATATCTGTCTGACGTCTGCATAGCTTTGGAATACAAATGCTACAGTCCGTATGACACTATATTTTTTTATACATTTTCTTTTACCTTTAAAATGAAACAAGAGAAGTATGAAATAAAATGAAACAAGAGCAGTATGAAATAGAATAAAAATTCCCAATTGGAGTGAGTGCGTAAACATTAATGTAGAGATGTCAAAAAAATGCATTAAAAATGCATTCAATTTACATTTTTCAGCTGCTGGCAGCTTTTCTTTGAAAAATTTGTGGTTGTTTTGCAAACAATTGATACCTCTTTCGTAACACACTTTTAGTCTCTTTTACTCGCAGCTGTCTTTTCAACATGATTTAATGTGATAAAAATGAAGAAAAAATGAGAGAAAAATGTAGTGTCATGTCATAAAATGTATTTTCACAATTTAAGAAAAAATAAACATGTTTTCGGTAACGAAATCAGTTCCAACTTCTGTGAAGGACCGCTCTCATTGCCCGCGTTCCTCTGCCCGCTAGATGACCATGTCAAACTCTACATACGAAAATTGACATTTCACCATTTGCGCTTGACGTTTAGCACTTTTTGTGAAATGTCAACTTTTTTATATGGAGTTTGACATGCCGCTATTCATCTAGCGGGCAGTGGAACGTGGGCATTGAATTTAATGGTTGCATTTAGGATCAGTAAGTAGAAGTTTACAAAAAAATGCTGAAATATATTCTGAAAAGTCCAAGGTAAAGGGCTGATTTTCTAATTTAACCGGACGATGACATTTTAACTCGGACCGGATTTTGATATTTGTTTCAGTGGTTACAAATGAACTTACAACGTCGGTAACAAAAGTCATGGGTCAGATCGAATATAAACGTCATCACCACAAAACATACTGTTACACTTTATAAACGTTGATTATTGCTTCTGTTAAGACTGATTTTTTGTACATTATAAAACACTTTAACAAAGAGTTGAACCACAAAACCTTAACGCTGGTCTCTCGTTATCCGAATGTAATAGTGCTCCATATACATCATGCCTTCACCACCACTTGTAGAAGTCTATATCTAAGTGTAGATGCTGTGACATGCGTTGATAAATGGGCTAATTAAATCAACGACGTTCGTGACCAAGGAACTCGCATCCCACTTTCCTCTTTTCTACAAGCATTCATTGATTTTGATTACCGAAACTGTCTTTCTGTGTCGGCTGCCGATTCCAAGGGATTCGGTAACACTTGTACAAACATTTCGAAATACTTGCATACATGCCTGAGCCTATACCTGCATCTACTCGTACCTTTTACACACGGCTGTCAATTATTACACAAGCGGCTTTCCTTGTTTTCCCATGGTTAAAAAAAGAAATATAGATCTCCAACAATTTGTTTTATGTTGCACATCAACAACAAATCAGCATCAGGAAACAAAATGAAAAAAAGAAAACTTAAAAAGATGAACATAATGCTCTTTCGCTGTTTTCTATTTTGAAAATGTATTTTTAGGCTCAACACGTAAACAGACAACTATATAGGATAAGGGGAGAAAAACCATTCGCAAGATAAAAGAAAATACCGCACAAGAACTTATGCAATTCTTTCTTTCTCACATCCACAGACTTCGTCCTCTATCTTTCCATCCTCGTAAATTAATTAACATTTTACAACTTGAACCAAGGCAAAATGCCCATAATAAAACTTTGTCGCATTCAATTAGGGAACGTTCGAGATGCATGAAGCCGAGGGATAGCCAGAGGTATGGGGTAATTTTGAGCCCTTTTCCTCCTTAAATTTGTTAGTTGCCAGCACAGTATGATGCGATTTGAATTAATGATGAATGAAGCTAATTGAATGGGATCCATTGAAGTTAAACAGTTTGACTTTTAGTTTGCACTTTTTGACAGAAAGTCTCGTGTGTGGTGACTCTCTTAGTCATCGTCTCTTGATGCAATATGGTGTGGATAAATGTGTCATGCAGAATGTATACTTCCAAGAGACATGTGGGTGGGGCAAGTATATCGCCATGACTATGGACTTGAAATATTAAAGTGTCAACGGAGGTACTTGGCTATTTATATCTTTTTATTAATCTAAAAGGTACTTCAAGTGTTTTGTCCTGTGGAGGGCGCCTTCGCCGATATCGTTGCAAATGAGATGACACTGACATGTTTTGAAAGAAAAATACAAAAGATGTTGTTTTTTTTTCGTAGAACGAACGAGAAGAAGACGCAGTAGATTGGCTGGTGTTATCTTGTGAATTGTGTCTTAATATTAAGACTTGGAAAATAATTTCATTATAATTCGTGTTTAGAATGGAGTTTTTGCGTTGCGAAATATACCAGAAACAAAAGGGACTGAAATCAGGTGCCCATAAACATTTTTGACATTTCAATCGTGGCATTGAGTTTTCGGAAACTTACAAGCTCGAAGGCAGAAACGATTACAAGTGAGGTTAGTGGATTTTTAAATCCTTATCACAAATAATTGTTTTCTCTGTTGCGAACATCGTCAATTTGAAAGACAACATGTTTATTGACAAAGCTAGACGTAAAAATATGGAATACCCGCAGTTTTAATGTCAACAAAGTTATAAATTACTACTTATTTTAAGTTCGATGAGTGTATTCAGACGAATGTAAAAACATAGACTACATGTAAATTTCAAGTTGCACTATAAAGTTGATTTGTGAGTTTCTGTAAATTTTAAGTTCATTTTAAGGCGCACTCTCTTTTCACGATCAATAAAAATATTTTAAAAGCTATAAATTAGCTGTCAAAGTTTATTGAGTTCAAACTCCGCTAAATTTGAAGCGTTGATTAATTTTAATGCTACTACTGCTTAAAACGCTCTTTCCAAAGGTAAACTTAAAACCTGATGTGATCAAACTACAGTTATTTACGCACCCATTGAAAGGTTTTACATATTTTTTGGAGTACCTTGTTTGAAGCACGCAACAAAGAACTGTCAACCAAAACATCAGTTCCAATCAGCGTTACCATTTCCACTACATATGTAGTACTGTGCTACATATTTGCTTTTAAACGCCGTACTACATACTACATCGTTACGCAAAGTACTACATTTCTTAAGAGCCAGCCATTTTAAATTTATTTAAGGAGTTTTCCTGTAAGAAAGCAAATTTGGAAATTTTAAGAGAACAGTGGTGCTTGTTGATTGGGGCTTTCGATCTTATTTTGAAATGTGGACCTCAAAATAGCGACATTGTGGCAATATGGGTGGAATTAAACAATCAAACAAAACAGGTACTACATTTTGTTTGAAAATGCTACTTGTTTTTCTCTAACGTACTACATTTGCTAAAGACTTTAGTGGCAACGCTGGTACCAATGGATGCCGTAGGCAATTGAATGAAAAATGTTTGCGATTTTAGTAAATTCAGTACAGTTGATAGAAAGTGACAATTTAAAACTCGACCATGCATGGCGACTGCACATTCAAACTACCCAACTTTGCACTGAATGCCTTCAGTTGCCTAAGTCGTCATTGCATTATTTTCCAACCAACAACTTCCTTTGTCTCCCTGTTAAGAATGGCATTCTGTTCGCGACTGTGTGTGTACCTTAATTGGATTATTTTCAATGAACACCAACTTGCATCTGCAGTTAATTGACACCTATGCTATTTTCCTTCTGTCTACTATGGGCTACTGATACTATCGCCCTTATCCAAATCACGCTCAAACAATAATCCAACCGCCCACTGTCTAAGCCATCAATGTGTCCTCATAAAACACGTGTGGGCTGGAACAGCAATCCGTAATCGGTGTAATTAATGCCCTCGCTTCGAACCAGTATAAAGTGACTTCGTTCGCAAAATCATCGTGAGCGCTTTCCAAGAACTCGTTCTATATAGACCCCGGTTGCATTCAGCAGAATAAAAACAATCGCTGATTTGACACGACACAAGGATCGAATGCAAGTGCCTCGCTAAAGCTAAAGCACATTCCTAATTATTTACCAGCGTGTCATTTCAAGCACTTTTCAGTTTGTACAAGTTGTCACTTCATATGTGGTGACAGTTTGAACTACATGTTCTGTTTACTGTCACAATTTGTGACATGGGTAAAACAAAAACTCGTTTCCTGAAGTGTACTTAATATTTTATTAATTAAAAGTAATTTAAATCGCAGAATAAAAAGTAGCACTCAAAAATTTCGTGCTTTTCTCCCTCTTTCTTTTTCTTCTTCTTCTTCTTTCGTTGACAGCCTCCAGCTACCAACTCGTTTTACTTTTGTTTCTGCTGCCGTGAGATGTCGTTGTCGACAACAGTCCCCCCCGGTACGACGATTGGGATCGGCTTACCACCTTGAACGTCGAGAACGGCTATCTTCACTGCTGGGCGCACGTATATCCCGCTGCTAGTCTGCACTGTGACCTTTCTCACTTGCCCATCATTGCTGAGAGTGCGATCTAATATCCTTCCTTTAGGCCACAGATTTCGAGGATTTGAATCGTCAACAATGATGACAATATCTCCAATTTCTATCGGTTTTACGGGAGCCCACCATTTACCCCTTCTTGTGAGAGTTGGCAGATACTCTCTTAACCATCTTTTCCAAAATAGGTTGGCATACTGTTGGGACTTCATCCAGTCCTTTCTTAATAAGGCTGTATCGGTTGTTTGAGCGACGTCTGGTTTGTGTCCGTCGGACGTCCCCAGGAGAAAATGGTTTGGCGTTAACGCCTCGTCAGTTTCTTTTTCCAGCGGTATATAGGTTAGAGGATGACAGTTAATTGTTTTCTCGACTTCCAGCATCATACTATGGAGCAATTCATCGGATGGGTTTCGCGTCGGTATAATCTCCTTAAGGACTTTCTTGACAGTTTGGATCATTCTCTCCCAAGTACCTCCCATATGAGGCGAAGATGGCGGATTGAAGCACCATTCCGTAGCAGGACCAGAGAATTTTTCGGCGATTTCGGACTGCTGCTGCATAATTTGTTGAATTTCATTCTTAGCGCCGTGAAAATTCGTGCCGTTATCACTATGGAACTGCAGCGGAATGCCCCGGCGAGCCATGAACCTTTTTATTGCAAGAATACAGGAATCGCTAGTTAATCTTGTCGCTATTTCGATGTGGATTGCACGAGTAGTCATGCAAGTAAATAACACTCCCCATCGCTTTTCGGTTCTGCGGCCAAATGTCACCGCCATGGGACCGAAGTAGTCCACCCCAGTGTAAGAGAAGGGACGACAAAATGTCGCCAGTCTGGCTGCTGGAAGACCTCCCATTTGAGGTGGCTGGGGAAGAGCGCGCTGATTTTTGCAATACTGACAGTTCTTGATTGTCGCCTTAACAGCCGCACGCATATTAGGTATCCAGAACCTTTGCCTGAGTTCGTTGACGACAGTTTCGTTCTGTAGATGATGTAATTGCTCATGAATACTTTGTATAATGAGACAACAGATTGCATGGCCACGAGGTAGTAAGATCGGCCGCTTTACATCATGATCTACTTCAGGAGCTGAATCAATTCGTCCGTAGCACCGTAAGACACCTTTTTCGTCCAAGTAGGGCGCAAGCTTATAAATAGAACTACTCCTATCCAGCGTTGGTTGCTTGCCCGTTCTGTCCTTCTGCTCGATAAGACTTAATATTTCTTTGACGTAGACATCGAGTTGAGCTTGACGATAGAGATAGATCTCAGCTTCTTGATATTCTTCTTTAGTGACAAAACCCGAACGTCGTGGCAACCCTTTCCTGGAACTACGAATATTAAAAATGAAACGGAAAACAAATACCTGTGAGCGAAGCAGACGCATCCATTTTGAGAAGCGCGTGATGTCGATAATAGCTTCGGATCTGAACGCATGGACGAAAAGATGGGAGCCAATTTGCTCCTCGCTAGTTAAATTTCCTACAGTGTCGACAGGCCACTCAGCTTCTGGCAGCAATAAAAAACTCGGGCCAGTAAACCAACGGCCGGATGCTTCGAAGGTAGGGTTTCTCTGCCACTTTGTCCCTTCATCGGCGACATTCATCTTTGTTGGCACATATCTCCAATCGTTCACGTCGGATGACTCCAAAATTTCGGCGACACGAAATGTTACAAATTGGCGATAGTTACGATGATTCGCCCGAAGCCAACACAGCACTGTTTTAGAATCCGTCCAGAATACCTTCCGCGAGACTACCAGTGAATGCTCCTTAGCGATACTGTTGGCAAAGCGAACTCCTAATCTTGCTGCCTCAAGTTCCAAACGTGGTATAGATACCAATTTAATCGGCGATACTCTCGTTTTTGCTCCAACGAGCCTACACTCAACTTTTTTGTCCAGACTGCACCGGAGGTAAGCTACTGCTGCAAATGCGCTTGTGCTCGCGTCTACGAAGATGTGTAGCTCGGTACTAGTATCACCGTCAAATTTCAATTTAGTTAAGTAGCATCTCGGAATTTGTATTTCTTTGACTCTATCTAGTAATCGGATCCACTGGCACCAACGATTGAACTGTTCTTCATTGATTTGGTCATCCCAACTGATCTGATCTTTCCACAGGTCTTGGAGTAAGATCTTTAAATTAATCAAAATGTGTGCAATGAGCCCTAGTGGGTCAAACACACTCATGAGAATGCGTAAGACTTCTCTCTTTGTTGGCTTCAGCTTTCCAGATAGGATCTCTTTATTATTATTGTTTCGTCCGACGACGTATGTAAAACAATCTTTAGCGGTGCACCACCACATTCCTAACACCTTATCTGGCTCGATACTGGATCCCTTGTCGAGACTGCATTTCTGTTTTACTAAATCGCCGCCGAGAACACTAACTACCTTGGATGAGTTGGAGATCCATTTTCCAATATCGAATCCACCGCGTTGATGTATCCACCTCACGTCCTTGCACAACTGTATAGCCTCGGCTTCAGTATCCACGGAATCCAACAAGTCGTCCACATAGTGGTTTTCTACTATGCATTTAACAGCTCTGGGGTATTTATGTACGAAGTCATGCGCGTTTTTATTTTTCACGAACTGTGCGCAGCTTGGCGAGCATGTAGCCCCGAAAGTCATCACCTGCATTACATATACATCAGGATTTTCTTTCCCGTCATCCTGTTTCCACAAAAAGCGCTGCGAATGTTGATCCTCCTTTTTTATTCGGACTTGGTGATACATCTCACGTATATCCCCGCATACTGCTATCCTTTTTTCTCGGAACCTATATAGCACGCCTAGCAGTGATGTCAGCTGGTCTGGTCCCTTCATGAGTACGGAATTTAAGGAAATTCCCTTCACTTTCGCGGCGGCGTCCCATACTATCCTTGTCTTGCCAGGCTTGTTGCAATTCACAACTGGAAATATGGGTAAGTACCAAGTACGTGGATGACTCTGTTCCAACTCTGCTTGCGTCAGCTTACGAATGTAGTTTTTCGTCTCGTAGTCTTTGATTTGTCGTCTCAGATTTTCTTTTAGGTTAGGATCTCGATCCAGTCTTGACTGCAAACATTGAAATCGTCGTAGAGCCATGGGGAAGCTATCAGGTAGTTCGACGTCATCAAACTTCCATAAAAGGCAAGTCTCAAAACGATCACCCATTCGAGAAGTTCCCGCTTCCAGCATCTGGTACGAGCGTTGATCTTCTGGTGACATCATTGACTCGGAAGAAATGGCAGCAACTCCAAGACTGTCCAGAGAGAAGTATTCCTTCATCATGTCGTTCAGTTTAGTATCGGACTGCTGTTGACATTCGCAGTGGTGTAGACTATGAAAGACATGTGTATGAGTTATCTGTCTTATTTGTTGGCGACATGGACCAAAAAGCGTCCAACCCAAACGAGTCTTGGATGCAATTGGTTCGTTCTTACCGCCCTCCTTAAAGTTTAGTTGGATTCCTAGCTTCCAATTGTTCAGGCCAATCAAAATGCGTGGAGTTGCCATTTCATAAGAACTAATTGGAATGCCTTTCAGATACGGGTAGTGAGAAACCATTTCCTTCATACGGATTGATTGAACAGGAAGTTTCAAAGCCGAAACTGTGCGAACGTTGGACAACGAGAATCTTTTATTGCCATTGGATAGCTTCGATACTTGCAGTGATACTACTTGGGAGAGATTTTCCATACGATGGGTATTGCCTGTCCACTTTAAACATAATGGAAGAGGCTCTCCCTGTAGCTGCAGCTCTCTGGCTAGAGATTCGTCCATCAACGAAAGCGAAGATCCCTCGTCAAGAAAGGCGAAAACATTCACCGGGCCCTTTTTTCCATAGACTGTGACCGGCAGGATGCGAAAAAGTACCGCTTGTCCGTTGTCGTCGTGAGTGTTGCATGGCTCCATTACGATGTTGTCTGCTTCTGAGTTATGTAACAGACGATGGTGTTTGTATGTGCAACCATTGATTCCGCACCTTGAGTTGAGTCTGCACCGAGAACGAAGGTGAGAAAACAGGCACAATCGACAAAGTTTGTTCTGCTTAACAGCATCCCATCGTTCCTTTAAGTTGAAGCAATTAAATTTGCAGCAGTCTTCAACTTTATTACAGCTTTGGCTGCAAATGCAACACGGCTTCCCTCTTACGTTGCGGTTTTCATCGTGAACACCTACATGACCCTTTTCACCAAATAAAGGTTTGCCAGCTTTAGTGTACATCTGTGGAACGGTGTAGGTGACACTACTGACAGTATTGGCTACCTGCATCAGCCACTTGCTGAAGGTCGACAGGTTAACATTTGCATCCGCACAGGAGAATGAATGCGTTGCCCAATTCAGCTTTATTTGAGGCGGCAGCTTTTCAATTAGTTCCTGTAATAGAATAGGATTATTTAAGTGAGAAGACATGCCACATACCTCCATAGTCGAGCACAAGTTTTCAACAGCTAACGCGAATGCGACAATAGATTCCAATTTGTCAGATTTTGGATTGGGCTCGTCCTTAACTTTCTGCAGCAGTGTTTTTAATATTAACTCGGGACGTCCATACCTCATCTTAAGCGTTTCTATAATTCCTGGTACATTTCCTGGGAGCAGAAGTCTACTACGAACGTCTTCCAATGCTCGACCTCTCAGACACCGTTGTAAACGAATGAGATTTTCGACGTTTGAAAATCCACAGGCTGATGTTGTGCCTTCGAAACTGCTAATAAAGATAGGCCAATCCTCTGGCCGCCCGCTGAAAGTTGGTAGCTCTTTCGAAAATGCTTGTCTTGCTGCAAAGTGAACAGACGTCAAACTTCGAGACTGCAAATCGTCTTGCCAGGTGTTGTTGGGCTTATTGTCATCAGGTGCGGCTGCAGCGGATGTTGATTGTTGGTTGAGGTCGGCGTGATGATCAAGATCGTTTGTAACAGGAGCGATCGGAGGAGCTTTTATTTCCGGGTAGTAGATGGAAGCGGACACATGTGTGGAGGCTAATGGTAAGATATCTAATACAGGTTGAAGTTTTGTATGTTGCACGTGCATAGTGGCGTTGTCTTTGTATGGACGGGATGCAGTTTGACTATTGTTTGGCAAATCAATTGCCTTACTGTCGTGTCGCTTGCCCGCCTCCTTAGACTGTGCCTGAAGCCAATTATTTAAGCTATGCTTTCGTATAGTACTGACGGATTCTTCTTTATCATCCTGTTCCTCCTCCTCTGAATCATTGTTCATCAGCAATTCAAATCGTTGCTTCAGATATTTTGCATCCCTTACCTGTTGCCGTATCTGTGCCTCCTTCTCTCGTTGCTCTGCTAATGTTCGCTCCTCTTCTAGGAGACGAAGTTGAAGTTCCTTCTGGCGAAAACGTTTCGAACGAGTCGTTCCAGCTACGGAATGTTGTGATGTTGACTTCGCACTCATTGATTTGGTTTCAATGTCTGGCGTCCTGGTGCAATTGTCACACATCCATTCACGATTTTCTATGCTTTCGTCGACTGCCACACATGCAAAATGAAACCATAAATCGCAGGCATCGCATTGCACCATCTGCAGAGTATCCGCTGTTTTACATATAGGGCAGTTAGAAGTTGCAATATGCGTTTCCATTTTTCTTCCCTTTATTCTGCCTGTAGTTTTTGGTGTTTCAGTCGAATTCGTCGCCATCTTGTCGACTCGTTCTAAATGCGCACAAGGTTTTATCGAAGCGAAGAAATATATATATATTTTACGAGAAATTTTTGAGAAATGTCACAATTTGTGACATGGGTAAAACAAAAACTCGTTTCCTGAAGTGTACTTAATATTTTATTAATTAAAAGTAATTTAAATCGCAGAATAAAAAGTAGCACTCAAAAATTTCGTGCTTTTCTCCCTCTTTCTTTTTCTTCTTCTTCTTCTTTCGTTGACAGCCTCCAGCTACCAACTCGTTTTACTTTTGTTTCTGCTGCCGTGAGATGTCGTTGTCGACAACAGTTTACTATAAAACTATTTACCTCCGATATTAAATGTCAAACCATCGATTGAAGTCAACTTTCAACACTTTACAATCTAAGTATTAACATCCTATACGTTAGTGCATAATCTGCAGAATTAGTGTCACTCTTGCATCAGAAGCGCCACCCAAATTCGAAATGTGACAGTGACAGATACATTTTATCTTCACAGGGAAATGTATAATTCTGTCCACTACGCGTGACTAACGAAAGTAAATGAAAATAAAAACAAACAAAAAAATATAAATATAAACAAAAAACACTGATGCTCTGTTTATATTTCTGTGGAAGACTCTGTGAGTCATCCGTCTCATTGCACACACAGCGAATACGATGAAGAAGAGAAACAGCAAAACTTCTGTTACTCAGTGGAAATCGGAATGATGTGGTGAATTTTAAATATATCTACATAAATTGAAATTGATTGCAAATGTACGATATATAATTAATAATAAATTGAACAAAAGCCTTCCCATTCAAATGAGTTTAATTTAAAGTGCGATATGACGCAAGCTCTCACGCCTCATTCATGCAGTCAATTAGATGCGGATGCACCACAGCCCTTTTTTTTGATGTTTCATCATTTTTATTATTGCTCTACGACTGCGTCGTATTTATACTTCCATGTCAAAATAATGAACGAAGCTCCATCTTTGTGGCTGTGTGTCCAATTTGACACATAATTGTAAGTTTCACGTCCGATGATTTTGGTCGTGGAGTTCACGTTTCGATGATGTGATGTGCTCCAAGTCAAACCATTAGATTAGATATGCCTTCTTTCAACCAGAAGAAATAGGTTGTGCACATACACGCATATTGAATACGGAGGCAAAGCTCAGTGCTATTAGCCTCATTTTATTAATAAAGTTTACGTTTTATGGTTTTTAATTTGTTAAAAGGTGATTTGTCCCGTACACTTTGTGTTCAGTGTGAGCAGTGAGGAGTTTTGCTTCCATTAATGCTCGACTGATTTTTAGGGTCTTTAAGGTGTGGATGAAACTTAAAATATTCGTCATGTAGCGGTCTGTTTATTGTAATTAAATATTGTGACAAATCAGATATTAATTATATTTTATGCGTTTGATTTCCTTTTGTAAGGGAGTAGAAAAAGTTTGAGCTGGATAGTTACTCACTTGTTTTATGTATGCATATATTGGGGACGATCGGATGGTTAGTTCATGTTAAACGTCAACTAGATTTGTCTGGACTTGAATTTTGACACTTTAAAATGTCAACTAAGTATGCAGGCAGGATTTTCTTGGCTAGATTTGTCGACTACCATTCCAATAAACGTCAGTTAACAAAAGCTGTCAGACTTACGAAACTAGAAATCTGAACCGTTATTAGGTCTGTTCCTTTACTTTTAAATCTTAGGAATTTTTACTTATTCTTATGAATTTTTGCTCAATGCTGTTCCTTAACTCGAAAAATGTATAAAAGAGAGCGTCATCGAGAGAGAAAGATATTAGTCTTGCACTAAGAATTTTACGAATTTGTTTCCACAAATTTCTTGGTGTAAGAAGTGGAAGAGCTGTCAGTCATCTTAACAGCTGATTTGAAGTTTGTTGTACTATTTGGCATATGCGCGCATTTGACTTGATTTCTTGTGTATTAAAATGGTATCAACAGGCGACAAAATAAGATTGAATGTTCTCCTCAAGATTCCTTTCGAAAGAGGCGAAGAAATTCTTCCTCGCTGTAACAAGGAACAATCTCCTCCATGTAATTCTCAATGCAGTGTCGCATTTTCCTCTTCTCGAATGCTTATATAGTTCAATCAGAATCAGTACAAACTCTTCCACATACTCGGATTCATCAAAAAGAACTTCGATTAATTCCAGATCAACCACTAAAAACTAATAACAAATTTTCTTAGTAATTTAGCAAATTCCTCGAGATTTTCAGACATATTTTAACGTACTTTTGAATATTTGAATATTTGAATTATGTATGTATCTGCCCTTTTTCAGAGATTACTTCAAAAGCGTTCAATAACTTTTTCGTATGAGTCTCTCTGTGTGAGAGAATTTATTCTCACCACTACCATTTTGACAGTCTTTCCCATTCTTACTAAAAAAGTAAAGGAACAGCAACAGAACTATTAATTTTAATATGAGAAAGCGATAAGAAAATTTTGTTCCAACTTCCACATGTTCCTATAAGTATTTTTGACAGTTCAAAGCGTGTTGTTTACATATCAAAGCCAAGCTCTGACACTACACCCTTTTTACCAAGAACAAAAACTCAGGCGATTTTCGACGAAAATTTGAGGTTTTTCATTTAGGAGGCGTGGTATCCACCCACTTTCTGAAAAAAGGTTTAATTTATATGAAGCACTTCCGATTGCTGTAGAATGATTAAATTTGGTAGAGCGGTAGAGCTCCTAACTTCAATTTAAGAATTCACGTGTCCAAAAAATATGCAACCGACAGTGGGCCATCCCATCTTCAAAAATCATTCCACAAGAACTACTTCCTTGCCCGGACAGAAGAAGAAACAATTGAAGCGCAAATCAAAACAACCAATAACAAAAGGAAAATATACCAAAAGAAATAGGAAGGTAGGGTAAGGTCGGGAGGTTTTGACACGTTAACGAACATTTGGAAATATCTTAAAATTCAAGTACAATTTCAAATTTTAAAAATTTACATAAGTAGAACATCATTTTAGTAATACAAAAGTTTTTCCCAAGCCCTCACAACTATGAAGGAGGATTTGCCATTTGCATTTTGCATTTGTATATTTTGTACTGAATTGGGCTTTCATTTTTTTTTTTTTTTTTTTTGAGTCTGATTATTAAAGTGGTAGCTACCTATGTTTAATAACAACCAAATTTTCGGGCAGCACTGCTTATCGACTCTGTTTTGTTTTGAATGTCTTTAATGGTATCCCCAACACTTGTTTCATCGATGTTGCCGTGGGAATTTTTTTTTTTTTTTTTTCTTGTACATAAATATTTGGCATTTTTACACTCTAAAAAAGGAAGTAGTTGTTTTACTACTCAAATTTTGATTTTGACTCATAAATTAGGCTTTTTCACTTTGTCAATTCCTCCTTCAGGAAAAATGACAAGTCCTCCTTTTTGATTACTTTTGGGACTAATACAAAAATTTGTTTTTGTAATAATGCTCCGTATAAACTAACTTTTTTTTAGTGATTTTAAAACGAATTCAGGTGCACTAAATTGCACTTTCAATGTCAGAAGTTACATAATTAAAATATTACAGTTCGATTGCTTACCATAAAAATTAGATTAAATGAAGACAAAAATAAAAAAGACGTCCACTTCGTATATCTCAAAGACCACGGTGATTGTTAATTTTTCACTCAAACCAAACTAAAGCTGCGATTTTTTTTGTGTCATTTAAATGGCGCTCTGACGTCAGGAAAAAATGTCGCATTAGAGAGACATTTAAGTTACGATTCGTCATTTGTCATTTGCGAAAAAATGGCGATCACAACGAAATGACTATCATTGTCATTTTTGTCCCAAAATCAAATGACGGACACTTCCCGTCATTTAGAATTTTCTGTTGGGATGCCATTAAATGTCGAGCGAAAAAATAGCGATCACACGGTAATGACATGCTTCATCAAAATGACAAATGTCACCTTTCCTATTATTTCAATTTCGCGTCATTTATCTGCTTTGCGATCAGACGGCAATGACCAATGACAAAAATATAGCTACTACCTTTGGTGTTTTTCTCTCGGCAAAGACGCGTACGTGTGCTACGACTTTATTAAATTAAATAGCAGTGAAAAAAAAAACAATTATAATAAATACAAAATGTCCAAAAGGAATTTTGCGATGATGGTGGAAATTGCGGAGACGGTGTATTTGGCAGCGTGTATACTGGAAAGCAGTGACGACGATCTTGATTACGAGCCAACGCGACGAAAGCGGAGTATTTGGCAAAAGAGGTGGTTGAGCCGTCGCGAGAAGAGTGGATTTTGTGATGAATTACTGCCCGAATTGCGCGAAGAAGAACCTGAACTATATCGCAATGTCCTTTGTATGTCAGCCAATCAAATCGATTATTTGTTGAGGTTGGTGAAGCCACACATCGAAAAACAGAACACAAATATGCGAGAGAGTGAGTGTTTCAGCGCAAGTACGACTGGTGATCACACTGCGCTACCTGGCCACTGGTGAAAGTTTTCGATCGCTGCGATTCCTTTTCCGCGTATCGCAGCCAACGATAACGTGCATCATTCTGGAAGTTCTCAACGCTATTTACAAATATGATTCGACTCTAATCTAGAGATAACCATATTTATTCGAATAAAATTTTATTCTTTTCTTTAGGCGCCCTCTGCCAGCACCAAAAGCACTGCCTGACATACTGAAGTTTATATTCTGGAACTGAGCTCACGTTGCTTTTGCACCGTCACAATCAAACACGATTCCTCTTCGTCGATCCACGAGTGCCTAGTTTACCTATCCTGATTCAATCCTATTTTCTGCGTTTTACCTAATTTTTTCGACTTTGTTGTACATTGTGTATTCAAACTCACAACACATTTGACGGAGCAGTCCAAATTGTCGGCACTTAAAGGCGATCCGACGGTTCGTATTCCATTTCTCTCAATAGGTACCGAACAACACAACCACAACAAAATAAATAAAAAAACAAAAAAAGTTTATAAATTATTTAATCGTCCTTTCGCCACGAGAAAAACACCAAATGAAAGCACAGATATCGTATTAAATGCTACGTCATTTGTCATTTGCATAGAAAAATGGCAGGGCATGAATTTCGTGCCTGGTCATTTTTTGCAGGCTGACATTTAAATGGCGCATCATCCGAAAAGTTCTGTCATTTGTCCTAAGCGCCATTTAAGAGTGATCACACGGCCTTTTTTTTCTGCCATTTAAATGGCACAAAATTCATGTCATTTGGTCCGCCATTTTCCTGGTCATTTAAATGACGCCGAAAATGTTGTCCCAAAAATGGCGATCACACGGAACGACATTTAAATGACGGCTTTGTGACGCGATTTTTACGTCAGAGCGCCATTTAAATGACAGAAAAAAATGACCGTGTAATCGCAGCTAAACTCCGTTTTCTCATCTTTTAAAGTGCTGCCAAGGATTAGTTTCTCAGAGAAGTGCTGATGTCAATTCCTCCTGCCTGTCAAGTCCCCCCGATTACCCTATAAACTGAGTTGATTTTAGTAGAGTCCACATTTTTTTTTATGTGGTGTTAAACCTTCATAAAATAAGACCTTTTAGATAGCAGTACTTTTCACGGCTGACTTGTTGCATAGTGGTTTTTATATAGAAGAACCTGGCTCTTTTTTATAACATTTATGTTTTTGGTCTGAGAGAATTTTTTAAAAGTAGGATTGAAATATATGGCACAGTTTCAGTATTTTCAATTTCATTCTATTCAGTCAAACTACTTGTTTGCTTATAGAAAAGTCGTACAAATTTGGACAAACTGGTACCTTTGTAGACTGAGGTCTATTGCAGAAGTATTTTTATTGTAGAAGCGAAGAATTCCCAGAAGAATACCTTAATTGCACAGTCTTCTGTAGTACTCACCCATTTCCCCTATACCCAAACCGACTTAACACTAATTTCGCGTTGACTTAGACCGTAATGGCAGCATCCGAAAGCAAGTTTTCACTCATAACATAATAACTGCGCCTTTCATTAAATGTTTTTGTGTTCACTTAATGGCAATTAGTTATAGTTTCACAAACGGAAACAAAATTATTAAAAGAAACTCCCTATTTAGTACCGTAATTCGCATCGCTCACCAGTCTTATGCGCAGGAAACCATCTAAAATGGATAAACATTTAACGCATTTAACTAGTTTACGACCAGTTTCCGGTGTAATAATGGTGTGCAGATAATGCTTTGGCTTTCTATTAACCAATTTCCGAAAATGGGTCCATCCCATAAATCCACTTATCTTAATGGCCATGGATTTTCGACAGCCAAATATTCCACAACGTACGCACGGCTCAATTCAATTTGCATACAGCTACCTGTCATATAAGATCATTTTCGTTCTTTCTATACAAGATCGTGTCAAGCGATATAGTACGTGGAACACTAAAGCAGAATAAAACGGGCTGTTTGTCATAAACAAATACAGATTTGAAGGCAAAAAAAAAGAAGATTGAACTTCAAACAGTTACCGAAACGGACTACTTTGCACGCGCTTTCATATATACACGTATCTAACAATCACCGACTGAGTCACTGCGCGATATTGTATTTCATTTCAAGTACTAACAAGTAGTTCCTAATAATTCAACCTATTTTTGCGCTCTGGAGTGATTGCCTACTTTCAACTTCTTCAGAAGACCGCTCAACCCAACTCAAGCAATGTTCTTACCAATTTCAATGACACCGCGCAACAATCACGTACAACGTATAAAGGTAATAACAACCACAATAATGGAAACACACAGCCTAAATCAATCTTGTGTACCACTCCGCGCAGAGATAACCATTCGGCCTTGTTCGAGATACTTTTCTTCGTCTGCCAGTCTGAGTCTACCTGCCCACCAAGAATAGTGCCAGCATGTTCTGTATAAAATTCCAATCTACCAATGGATTCTGATTAAATTGGAATGGGTTTCTTCCTCTTTGGACTTTTTCATCTCTCCGATCGACATGCTGAGCAATTATTATTAGGCTACTTGGGAGAAAATACACAACAAAAACAAAAGAAAGAAAAACAACACATTCTTGAACTCGTTAGGTAGATGCAAAGAACACTCAACTGACAAGTGACGGATTGCCGAAGGTGGTTCTTTCTGTGAATCGTCACATACAGCTTGATAAATCCGAAAGATGAAATTGTTGCACGTCCTAAGGCTATCTATTATACCTGCCAGAAGAACTTGCACCATACGAGTATGCGTGAGTCATCAAGTGTGAATTCCTGAGGAGGCAATTGTGGCCAATTTAAATATATATCTTTTGTGGAGGATTTAGTTGGGTTAATTTATGCGGGTGAAGGTGGGAAAGACACAAAATAAAAACATTAAAAAAAATAGTGGTAGTGGAGCAGTGATTTAATTTTGTTTCCGTTTAAACCAGGCAACTGAGGGAGATCAATGAAATTGATTAAATGCCAACAATGCTGTAACCGGGGCTCTGAAGCAGTTAAAGGGTCCTATTCTTCAGTCGAGAGATATTTGGTTTGTCGACTCCATAAAATGTCAGGCCATTTGATTTTAAATCATTGGGAAAACAACTTTGTGACTGAGATGTTGCGCAACCTAAAACAAAATAGGGTTGGGTATGGATGTGTTCGACCGGCAGTCAAGAGCCTGTTACAAAATGCACACGCACACAAAATACCAGAAGCAAAAGATCGGAAATAAATCACAGATTTAAAAAATCCCGACAGGTATCCTCTGCTTGGCAAACATAATTCCAAATAAACATATCAAAAAATGTCATCATACGACTATTGCTAAGCTCGATGAATTTTGTTTTACACTTGTCACAGTAGCCATTACATTATTTAATCATTTTGTCAACGGCATACGAATTAAACAAAAGTTCACACCCAATTTATAAATAAATGGAAAAAAAAACACCCAATATCACGATCACATCCATTTTTTGTCGTTGCATTTCATTGTTTGCTGTCCAACTTCAGTGACATGTGTCAAAATATTGACTGGCAGTATACGGTATACCGTATACCACTATAAACAACATCAACAATAAAACATGTGTTTCGTCGTTTAAAAGGAACCGTTTGTTTTTACGATTTTATTACATCAATTAAGAAGAGGAAAAAAATACCACCTGGAATGTTAAAACATCAATAAAAGTCACAGAAACAGAAAAACGTGACTTTGTTCTCTGTTTTATGTATAAAGTGTTATGGACGATAACTGTTACATTAATATAAAAATTATAATTTATCGTTCAGTGGAACGCTGACCCAAATAGACAATTTATGTTCAGGTTTCACTTATTTCTCCAAGGGCGACTCTCATTATTACTTGTCAGTGATGAAATCAATCTCTTGGCTATAGAACACCTCTAAAGGAAGTCCAAATATTTTGCTGAGCGCAAATGTGATCGAATTGGCAAATTGTTTGTCGTTCCTATTTTAGTCCAAGAAGCCTGTGTCAAATCAGGTACCACATTCGTTTTCGAAATAATGATCAAAATAAAATACTTTTTCGATTTGCTTCCTTTGCCTTTTGGCAGGTTTCATTACATTTGAGGAGAATGAGGTGGAGACTTAATTATAGAACGGATTTGCTACACTTAACATAAGACTTATAAGGGTCCTGTGTTCGCAACTACTTTTTTCGAACATATCAATTTTAACCTCATCGATATATTTTGTACATAGGTTACAATTGTGAATTGAAAATTACAGGAACATTTTGTTGCCACACCTCTAAAGATTGTGTCTGGTTTTAAGTGCAAATTATATCACTCATCAGTTAACCAAACTTGCATTTGCGTTTCAAGTCTTTCCCAAGAGGAATCATAAGTGCTGCCAAGTTACCTAACTTTCTCTCCTAATGTAGGATTACTTATGGTTTACTTTATTTTAGGCAACGAATTTTCAAAACGCATGCATGTGCTTGCAAAACAACGATTCATTGCTCTCTTTTATTTACCGTTAGATGCCTAGCGACACGTCAAACATATACGTCAAAAACCAAACTAAACATATTTGACAACTGGACAAAATGGTTAGAGCTTTGACTGATTGAATGTTTATATTTTTTTTATATAGAATTTGACATTAAGTTGACGTGTTGCTAGCGATCAAACACGATCAAACTCGGAACGCGAGTATTTTTCCAGAGTTCAAAATAAGCGTTCATATACAAAAACAAATTCTCATATATAAATTAGCCAAATTGCACTCGCATTTCAACAGAGAATATTACGTAAATATTTAATGATGCCATAAGCTGTCTTATGTCCTTCAAATGAACCTTTTACCCATAACAGTAGTATACTTGAACAGAGATTTCCCAGGTACATACACTTTATTATGAAATCTCGCTTGTTTAACATTCAACTCTGGTCTACAATTGTCGCTTGTTGAATATCTCAATCTCAATCTCATTTATGTTCTTTTTTGTCACATCTGCCACAAGCGCATAATAACCGAACAAAGGTCGTTGGTGCGGTAAACGGAAACGTCAACAGCTAGTCAAGCTGTATAGTTTATATATATAGAGAACCTTAATTTCGCTGAACATATATGCACAATGCCAAAACAGTCCGTCATTTAAAAGCAATTTTTATTAATTTACAATGATGTCATACGAGCTAGAGGCATCATCAACCGACTAGTAATAGTTTACTCCATCAATTCAAGCAGTACTCTGCGCGTTCAAATAAAATGGAATGCTGACTGCAACGCCTAGATGCATAATGCGTTGCATTGTAATGAAGTAGGTACCGCACGGACTGGAATATGTGCATTGGTACTCATATATGAATAATGACACTTTTGCAAATTGCCTACATAACAGTAACAGTATGCATAAAATGCGGAACTTGTATTGTTTGTGCGCTTCGCCATTTGATGCTGGATGCGTGCAGGAATGGTACACAAAAGGGAATTTCTTTTCTGTCTACGCAGCGTTTTTGTAGCGGTTTCTAAACTGGAAACGGCCTGCTATGAGCATGAATTAACTTTAATTGCTGATGCACTAAATAACAAATTTTACTATTGTTCGTATGCTGAAAACAGAACAAATCGCCAATTGACATAGTTATTAGACAATGTACCTACAATGAATTCGCTTACTTTTCGTGCGAAGTCAAAGTCTCTCATCAAAAAATGACAGAAAGGGTGAAATTTGGAAAAATAACGAGTAAACAGGAACAACTAACGAGTACCTCTCTTTTGTCGTTTTCCATTGGTTTCACACGGGGATTCACTCATTCCGTAATCCATTCGAACAAGAAAACTGCTTCTGATTGAATCCACAAAAGTATTGTTGAAATGCTAAAAAAAATATCTACGACAGGTGTCATCTGACTTGTATAAAATACATCAATTACACTTGTGTGAGTGCTTCTTGAGTGGATTCTGACTTAAAATCGAGAAGGAAAATTCTCTTCTCAGAATCACCAGAAGAGTATTTTTTGGGCCAATGGAACGGTTTCAGAAGCGATTTCTTTGATTCCGGACTCTCCCGGACACTTCTTTTTGCCCAATGGAAAACGACATTTAGGACTATTCATATGAGAGCGAACTTCGACCTGTGAACAAGTGAGTATTCGGAGTTTATGACGTTTCATTCACATGAAAACTTTTTTTTAGTCGCAAATACACGCGAATCAATATCATTTTTAAATGTTAAGTTCGAACGAATTTTTCACTCGTGGGTTTGTGGATCGCGACTGTATTATGTGGATTATTAATAACGTGTGACAGTTCGTTGTTAGTTGTAAATTTCGCTTTTTAAATTAATTAAGACTCAGGTTTTTTTTTAGATTAGACGATAGATTTTAATTTAATTGAATGTGAATAGTCATTTATTTGGCTTTAGGCAGATCTGAAATTTTATTAAGGATTGTATTTTGAAATACAAAACAAAAACGCTATACCTTAACATTAGTGTAGAGGTGAAATACTGTTGAAATAAATTAAGTCATTGCTGAGAGCTGACAACTTCACAATTGTCTCTTCTTCTGTCAATCTAAATTTGTCAGAACTTACTTCTTTTCGTTCTTTCTTACTATGAAGTCAAAGGAAGTCTCAATAAATTAATCTGGGAATGAAATACAAATCTTCCGTTTTTATTAACAAATACGATAAGACTTGCGATATACAGATAATTTTGTCGATTGATTGTATAGACATAGACAAATTATTTTAAAACTTCACTCAGTTCACAGAGTCTTCAGCCTACAGGATGATAATAAGGTTATACGCTATTCACACCGAGCCGAAAGCCTGGTTTTCGCGAAAATACTCGAAAACTTCGTCGAAAACAGAGGTTTTCCCATACATATTTCAGTTTTCAAAACGAGTCGATTAAAGTCATTTTCCACGAAAACATCACGAAAACGTCTTCCAATCGTTGCGTTGTTGAAACAAACACACCTTTTGCAACATTCAGCAGAGCAGCTGACCGAACAAATGTCACAACTCACAACTT
The DNA here is from genome assembly GCA_946477585.1 of Cheilosia urbana. Taxonomy (NCBI): domain Eukaryota; kingdom Metazoa; phylum Arthropoda; class Insecta; order Diptera; family Syrphidae; genus Cheilosia; species Cheilosia urbana. Next base: position 5,387,698 of record OX297854.1, on the reverse strand, counting down.
AAAATAATTTTCCACGCTGATTGATGAGCTAATACAGTCGAACTTCCATAACTCGAAATTCCATAATTCGAATTTCTCCACAACTCAAAGTTTTATGGATAACTTTGATAACTTTTTTTAAGGCTTCTGCTACTTTAAAAACTTTTTCTGTCTTTGAAATATGTATCCCTATAATAAAATCAAAAAAAAAATCAAGTTATTGTTTTTATTTCTCTAAGTCGAATTTTCTATAACTCGAATTTTTTGTTTCTTACATTTTAAGAGTTCGACTTATGGAAGTTCCACTGTATTATTTTTAAATGCTCCGAATTAATTTTATTTGTTATATAATACGATCAAAATTTGTAAACAAAACAGTTTACACTGAAGTTTCACGACAAGTGTCTCACAGCTGATTGAAACGTCGAACGAAAACTAGTTATTGCTCGTTGTGAATGCATTTTCGAGTTTTCGACAAAAACACGGTTTTCGCTTCGGTGTGAAAAGGGTATTAGCTTGTAAGGATTTTAATTAAAAGCCCGTTGGCTAAGCCGTAAATGCGACGCGAAAAAGAGAGCAGGTGAAATATTGTCAGTGGAAAAAAGTACAGTGGAAAACATTAGAACTTTTCAAAAGTTAAGCATTTTCAGTTGTTGTTTTCTGTTTCACTCCGAAGTGAAGCGAATAGCAAGTAAAGTAAAGTATATAGAACACCATTGTCGGGTCTCTTTTCGTCTCTCAAACCTAGGCCTAGCTTCTCACAAATATTCGTTTTGTGTGAGTTTTTCAAGTTTGAAACGAATGGAAGGGATCTACAATTTTATGCCGACTTCAAACGGCCAATTGAGATGCTATTTCAAGACAGTTATGCTCTCGGATGTTTGTCAGACGTTCGCGAGAGGTGGCGCAGTGGAAAAAAAACACCCTAAGTTGGAATTTGGGTTTTTGCGGGATTCGAACCGCGGACCCCTCGCTTAGTAGTAACCACTAAGCCACTGCGCCTACAATAGCAATGGAAGAAACATTTTCCCAGTCACCTATAATTGCGCATTTCTCGAAACACTACCACGAATATAGCAACCAATTCATCTGTCGGTACCATTTTGTATTTCCCTACATTCCACTTTTATTACCGTCTTATCAATGCTGCCAAGCGATTAAGGTAATATAAATGTCTAAGTTCTTCCGAAAATACAAAGCTCATCCATCGCTGCTTTTATCAACTTGAAACCTCAATAAAACACACAAATAATGCATCCCGAACTTTGAAAATTGCCTAAAAACCAACATCTACTTCCGACGTAACAACACGTAATTCATGTCGATTGTAAGGATAACCGAAAATCCAGGTACAGCGCCAAGAAATGCCATCTAATTTATTGGACTCGTTTGATAATTTTTGCGACGAATTTTTTCCCTCTTGTAATTTATGATTTTTACATTTCTTCGTTTTCCCATTAATCGGGACTGCGGGCGGCATACGAACATTGATTTACTGTGCGAGATTTGTTTTTACGCCAAGGAAACACAAAATAAATAATACTCGTAAATCCACTGCAGATTTTCAATTAAATACCGCAAGGTAAATACATCCCATCGATAGACAAACAAACGAGAGTAAACGGAGGAAAAAAATTATAAAGTGATTGCGTTCACATCAACACATTCTTAATCCATTAAAAAAAAAAAAAAAAAAGTCCAAATTCATTCATTCAATCTCGTTCGACGGATTTGGTGTAATTTCTTGAAAACTTTCACCTCCACAGCGAGATTTCCTCCATCTTCTCATCTCGCGTCGTCTTCTGGCATATGAATCAATTCCTTGTGCGCGTACCTTAAGCACACAGAAAGTGCCGCCCGGCTGGGTGCTCTGTCTACGATCGGATTTATGCTGCGACTATGAGTAACTCGCTTAATTCGCTGCAAATATTATTATCGGCGTATTCGTATGCAGTGTTGGTGGCGGGGCGGCGGGGAATTATTAATAGCATTTTCTCCTTCACTGCGAGCCAGAGCCGACGCCGCCATAACCACGGTCCACGGCCAACTTAAGTGAAACACCGTAGCGCGTAATGCTGTTAGTACAGTGTTGTTAATGGGTTTCCGCAAGTACATTGCGTTAGATCGGTTCAGTGAAGAAGACTGAATGAATTTGATAATAGCTTGCTTTTGCTCATTATCCGAAAACGTGAGTTGGAATTCATTATACCATATTATTTATTTTCGGCCTTTGTTCACCGTTCGATGGTTGATGCTAAGTGCAAGGGCTTTTCGCGGAGCCGTGAGCTCAGGAATTCGAATGGTTTGCCTTGGGATTAGAGAAAACCCAGTTTACTAAAGAGGAACTATGGTAGTGTATTCTGGATCAAGGTTTCGCATGCGATATATCTATAAGAACTTGTTTTTAAGTCGGGAGACCTGTAGATTCGGAAGGGAAATACATTTTTTTTTCCGGGGAAAGTGCTTATTTTCTTAAGTCGTCTTAAGCCTATTAAGTCGTTAGGAGACCTCTAGATTCTGAAATGTAATAAAGTGCCTTTCCCGGTAAAGTGCTTAATTTCTTAATTTGACATTTTTAATTTCAAATGGTATAGCGATATGCCTATTCTAAGACTTTGTAATGGTTACAGGTTAAAGTGAATTCTTCTATACCGCAAAAGTGTCGACCTTACATTGACATTAGTGCTCAGAATTAAGCTCCTTCCAACTCACTATTACTTCCGATCAATAGCTTATGTGTATATCAAGTCTCAAATAAGGTGTATTGTTTTAGTTGGATGCTGCATGTTGTCTTTTAGTTCGGTTTACTAGTAAAAAGTCCATTTAACCTGACAATTTTAAAGCTTTTATGTCATATACCCTTAAAAAAAATTGTTTCCGGAAGCGGCACGTGTATAGGTCCATATGCCAAGGCCCAAACTGCTAAATAAAGAACCTTTTTCCGGCCAGTTATGTTTGTCAGACTTTCGCGGCGTCAACCATTTCGCTCGATAAAGCTATCGCCCGGTATATTCGGGTGAACTTGTCAGCGAACGAAATCATCTCATGATTATACCCTATTCACACCGCAACGAAAACCATGTTTTCGTCGAAAACTCGAAATTGCATTCACACCGAACAATAACTAGTTTTCGCGTGACGTTTCAATCAGCTGTGAGACACTAGTCGTGAAACTTCTGTGTAAACTATTTTGTTTATAAATTTTGATCGCAGTAATTAACAAATAAAATGAATTCAGAGCATTTGAAAGTAATATAAGCCCATCAATTAAGTGTGGAAAATGATTTTAAGTTGTGAGTTGTGACATTTGTTCTCTTCGGAATGTTGCAAAAGGTATGTTTGTTCCAACAACCCAAAGATTAGACGTCGATTTCGTGGTGTTTTCGTGGAAAACTTCTGTTTTCGATTAAGTTTTCGAGTCTCGATGTGAATGGGGTATTAGCTAAACCATTAAACAGAATTTCACTCATTGGACATCTGTCAAAAGCGAAGTAAAAACGAATCCGTTAAGATCCGTTGTGTTATGTCGTTTTCCATTGGGATTTTCAGATTTTGCTCTTAGATTTCAGATTTTTCGTGCCCAATGGAACATAGAACGAGATTTTTCTTTCTTTGCATTTGTAGTGGTGCATTTTTTAAAAGTATGGTAATATCCAAATATAAATGTTTCTCCATTTTTCACAGACTTGTCGTCTAAAAACGTAATTAATAACACACTTTAAAGTTTGACAAGTGACAAATGTTTTGGCATTAGTGTAAGTAGGTGTGAATCTCGCTCAGAAATCCAGATTCGCCAAAAACTCTGAAAAAAGTGTTGTTTTTTTTTTTTGCGGCCAAATTGAAATTGAAATTTTTTTATTAAGACTTTATAAAGGCCGGGTTCCACTGCCCGTTTGAACGATTTCCTGTGTTGTTGTTTTTTTTTTTTTTGTCAATGCAGCGGGTAGTTTTGCGCTAGATTGAGAAATTTCCCTGAAAGGGATATTTCACAAAAAGTGCTAGACGCTAGTACTTTTGGTGAAATGTCTATTTTTTTTATATGGAGTTTGACATGCCGCTAGTCATCTAGCGGGCAGCGGAACGCCGCCAATAACAAGTTGCTTAAAGTAGTATACAATTTTTGTCTTGTTTCTTGATGTACATAAAGAGAGACTGTTAAAGTATGGCCTTCTTGATTAGTTACATTATACATACATAGGTATAAGTTTAAATGCCCATTTGGCTTGAGTTGTTCTTTTGTATTAGAGAGATAAGTTGCTCTTGCTTACGGAGCGTTGTACGTTTACTTTGACGATTGTCTATTTTTTGCGGCCAATGGAACATGAAATCTGACAGCCAGCTGTTTTCGAGAGCAGAAAAACTGCTCTGAATCTGAAAGAAGTGTTTTTTCTGTCCCAATGGAAAACGACATTAGACATTTAACACGATCGATTATTCGTACCTACCGCGATAATAATCGTACACACACCGCTGTGCACACATCTGCTGTTGTTGTTAAGAAGGTTGAAGGGCTTACATAATGGGGCATGTTCGCAGTAAGTTTGTCAAAAAAAGATACAATACAAGAAAAAAAAACATGTCCTTCAACTGTATTTGAACCAATCCGATTTAAGTATTATATTTCATTTAAAGACCATTTCTGTTTGAAGGGGATATCGCTATAGTAAGACAACAGTACTTTGTCAATGTTTGGCATCCATACAAAATCAGAAAGGTAGGTACACGAAAGTGTAAGCAAAAAGACCGCGTTCTCCAAAAATTATCTGAGAATAATTTTTTGTGAGAGTAATTTTTTCTATGATTTTAATTCACGTCATCCGCAAAGGGGCTCAGTAAAAAGTCGACAAAATAAAACCAAACCAAAACCAGTTTACCATTTTATTGTCATTATGTTTTCCCTTTTTCTCCAGCACATTTATATCTACATATTTCCCACAGGGAAATAAATCGGTGTTGTAATTACACAAAATTACCGCAATTGAAATCGTATGCGAAACAATTCATTAAGAACGCTCTTCTAAAGCAATTGCTACGATACGACAGGGAGACGACATTTTTTGTGGTTAGCATATCAGGGAGGAGGTCTCTTGTTTTATTTTCCCTCGTGAAAACGAAATGGAAACACGAAGCACACCTTGTCAAGTGTCACAATGGCACAATGTACAACTGCTCGCGAAGAAGGGGTAGAGCTGGTTATTCACAGTTGTCGTTCTGTTCTAGATTCAAATTATCCATCTAACTGCCATTGCTACCTTTCATTGCCAACAACAACAAAACAATCAACCAAAAAAAAAAAGACCAGCGAAAGTGTTTTGCATTCTTCTTGTCTGACGGCTGCAGATGCCGGGAATACTGGTTTGCCGATTAAAAAATAAACAACATTTCGCTACCAGATATGTATTTTCATGGTGTTCATTTTGTATGTTGTTTTGTTTGGATATTTATGTATTTGTTAGCTTTTTTTTTTTTGCTCCTCCAGTCAATAATGCGCCACTACCTTACGACAAGTTTCGCACTTTTAGCGATACAAATTTAAAATCTTGCATTTCTGTTAGAAGCGTGTTTTGGAATTGAGAATCCAATAGCTGGAAATGAATAATACCTACAACCAGTGTGACCAATTTAGCATATTTTCAGGATTATTTTACTTTTAGCGTCTTTTTTTTAAATAATGCAAGTATTTTTTTTAGTGGGATATTGGTTTAGTGAAATTATGAAACAAAATAATAAAGTAAAATCAAATCAATTCGATTGGACTTCTTCGGATTCGCTCTCAGATTTCAGATTTCATGTGGCTAGTAGAACATAAAAACGCCACTTGCCTTTCTTTGCTGTAGAAAAAATTCACGAAAACCTAAACATACTCCACCAGTTGTCAAACTCAAACGCATTTGTGTTGGAGCAAATCTAAGAAAAAATAAAGATTCGCAAAAGTGCTCTGAAATCTGAAAAAAATATTGCTTTTTGTTTTTGTACCAAACAAACATAAAAAGTGATCTGAAAGCCAAAAAAAAGGGGGACTGAGAGCGCCCAATCGAATACCACATTAGTGTAAACAATTCTCAGTTGACAGTGATACATACAGCCATTCAACGAATTCAGCAAGCTTGCAATTGCAATCAACTTTCCAAACACAACATTATTTAATGTTATTTTTGTGAAATGTATCTTATTTTTTCATTTCATTTCGTTCATTTTTGTTAATTCTTTTCTGCTTTTAACAGGTTTTGATTTAAAAAAAAAAATAATAATAATAATTAGCACGATTTTTAAGACCTTTTATACAAAAAAAAAAAACATGCTGAACTTTGATTTCAAATATTGAATTGGTCACACTGCCAAATTTCGAATTAGCTGACCAGACGAGATTTGATGGGATTGTTATTCGGAATCAAATTCTTTGAAATCGAATTCTGAATCATCGTCAGGCATGACCAGGGCGAATTTAACCAGTTAATTATGTAAAGCATAATCGCGATTAAGTCGCTCTTGGTTATGCGCCTAAAAATTCACAAAGTTACGTAATACGTTTTCTTGTTTTACATAAGATTTGCAAGCAACTCTGGAAAGGGAGACAAACGACAATAGATGCTTAATTTACGAAAAAGTTATAACACAGCTTCGTGACACACAAGGAATGCATTTTGGTGTAAAATTGAATGCAATAGCGCAACACAATTTGTGAATATTTACGGTCCATTCATTTTTACAAACGCAGTTAACAAGAAACCAATTTTTTTTTTTTTTTTTGCTTTTGAGGTTGCGTAATTGTTACAGAGTTTGACAACAATTTGTTTGAAATTATTTAAATTGCCGTAGACATGTCATGCAAATTTGATTGTAACGCAAGTTATACTTTTGAGCTGTTATCAGCTCGACTTAAAAAAGAAGAGCCTAGCCGCTCCCCTAATTGGTTGAAATGTTTGTAAATTAAATTCCTTCAGGAAAGATTTAACTGCGACTGCAAAGTGTTGCCATTTTAGATCAGTTGTGGCAGTATTTTTCATGGCTGATGCTTTTCGCACGACGCGACGTTCGGGACACGGCTTCGGGGCACGGCTACGTAACGAAATGTCAGATGGGTCGACGGCTTAGGGACACGAAAACCTAACGAAGTGTCATTGCATTAGGTGGAAACCAGCCCTGTGCAAATTTTTTTTCTTTGTAGGTAGTATGGGGTGGATGGCTCGCTTCGCTCGCTAACAGGAAGGAAACCTTTTTTTTTGCAGGGCTAAATATAAGTAGTCGCATTAGCTTAGTGGTTAGTGTGTTGGACTGCTATGCGGGAATCCCAGGTTCGAATCCCGCAAAAACCCAATTCCGACTTAGGGTTTTTTTCCGCTGCGCTACCTCTCGCGAACGTCTGACAAACATCCGAGAGTATAAATGTCTTGAAAGAGCTTCTCAATTAGCCGTTTGGAGTCGGCATAAAATTGTAGATCCCTACCATTCGTTCCAAAAATGAGAAACTCACACAAAACGAATGGTTGTGAGAAGCTAGGCCTAGGGTCTCTCCAGACCTGTTGCGCCAACTATTTATTTATTTATTTAAGTATAATATCTTTTATGGAAATCTTGCCCTGAAGCCTGAATGCAACCATTTTTCGCATTTTTCAGAAATGGCATTTCGTTACATAGTCCTGTCCGGAAGCCGTCGGGTGTCGACGCATCTTACGTTGTCGTGCGTCGTGCCCGAAGCCGTATCCCGAAACCCGAACGTCGTGCAAATACCTAGCCAGCCACTTCGATATAATTTCATTATGTATGGATTGTGTCGATTTAATTCCAGGCTACACTTTTACTTTAGAATTACTCTTTTTCTTTTCTTTTTGTAATATGTACTAATATGTGACTGACAAGAGTGTGATTAAATTGTTGGTAAAAAGAAAAAGAAAATTTTGCATTCTGTTAATAGGAAACCCCGCGCGAAGGAACAAATGTGAACATTCAGAGGAAACTTATGCAAACGCATAGAGGAATTGGGATTTGTGAGTACTTATAGCTCTTGGTTACTTCTTAACCAACATAACTCTTGTAAAGTTTAATTTAAACAATTGATACCACTTCACTTTAATGAAATGTCAGTCGATAAACATACACGTAACTATTTTTGTGGAATGGTTACCACGCCCACTTTTCTGGAAAGTTTTTCATACGTATCAAATACCAATTAAAAGTATTTCATAGCTTTTCAAATTAGGTTATAAACGCGACCTTTACTTTTTTTAAAGGTTTTGTTAGGTAGGTACCTACATAACATTATGTGCATTATTAAACCTTTCCATTGATAAAGGCAGAGTAACTTCACTGAAGGAAGCCGTGAGCCGAAAGTTGTAACCTTCGGCAACTACATTCGCGTATGCTTACTTGAGAAATATCTAGTTATAGTCATTAAAATCATGTAAAGTGTAGAATACAAATTTTAATGTACCAATTTTAAAGGCTATGAAAAAAACTCGTCTGGTACCTACTGCTTTCTCTGTTCTCTTCTCCGAACCGACAAAAAAGTAATAACGTCTATTCTCAGTCCTGTGTAAATCAAGAAGCACTTTGCGATTATGCATTTGCATATTTAACTTTTTGCAGTTATCACATTTCCTACCTATGTACACACTATGCACGAAATACACCCATCTATCCCCAAAAAAGCCATTCAAATTTGATAAATGACAAATGGCAAAAACTCACAAGCCACAAGATCATAACAACATTTCTATTGATTGAGGTCATTGTTGTTTTAATTGACGTGCCCACCAGCACCATAGAGACCTCAAAATTAAATTTCCAGCAAAAACAACATGCGATTTGGTAAAGGTTACATTTATTTACTAATCTGTTTTTTCTTGTGTAGGTACTTACCTTGCGAGTGTTGAACTGATAGGTAAATTAAAAAATTATTTTGCGTACTCTTTACGTATTATGCGTGCGAAATTTGAATTTATTTTAATAGCAAATTATATGTATGGCTTTTTTTGCTTTATGATTTTTGTGCACGAGACTTTTCATAGAAATTTGTATTTCACTGCAATGAGGGAGTAAACTAACAAGTCAACCGACAGAGTTCACGTTGTTTTTCACTTTTTTTTGCAAAACTTGTTTTCTTCACATAATAAACCGTGAAATCGAACGCACTTGGAATTCTTTGGGAGATTAAATCACTTTTAGACCGCACTATTCAGATTCAGTTGTTGTGTTCCGTATTGTGGAAACTATTCGTTTAAATTTAAATTAAAAAAACAAAATCAAAATAAAAACAAGAGTTCGGTTGCGAAGAAAATGCACTCAATGTGTACTTCTTCTACATGATCAAGCGAAAAAAATAAAATAAAAACACCCGTACTTAACTTATCCGCTTCTTGTGTGCTACTACAATTTGAATTCGAACGATAGACAGAGAGATGAACAGTGCGGTTTCGGTTGGCTGGATATAATTTGTTTTGACAGTGACAGCTTGCGGTGGAGACTTTCGCTGAAAATCAAATCTCTCCAATTCGAATGGGCTGCATTCAAGGACTATTAAATAGTAAAATTTGTATACCTTCTCAATAATAGACGTGTTTTTTTGAATTTCCATTCAGCAAAGCAAAGTAAAGGACGACTTTCAGCACGCAATTACAACAACTACTGTGATTCCTCGAAGTGTCAAGTAGAGCGTAGTTATTGTAATTGCGTGCTGAAAATCCTACTTTACTTTGCTTTGCTGAGATCGAAGTTAAAAAAAAAACAGGCCTAATATTGGAAGGCAATAGGTATTGCCGAGTTATTTTAGATCCGGGCATTTTGCAACTCTATTTCTTCAATTTGTTTGAAAATGGCATGTATAACACATTGAATAATAGAATAACTAATATATTTCGCATTTCTGAAGAATATGGGACCGTCAGATTTTCTTTTAATTATCCATTTTGACTTTAGTTTTTGCTCTCTATACAACCAACTTTTATATCAAGTAATTTATGCGTAAACAACCGAGTAATCTTATTTGAATGGTACACTTTTGTACACTAGCGTAGTCAAAAGGGTTGTGATCCAATTCTGATTGTTGAATTGTAAAGTACACTTTTTAGTCTTGAAACTTAATACTCATATTCATATTACCCGCTAAATAGCTGTACGAACGCACTTATCTAAAAGAATATGTCACAGTCGTCGTTACAGACCGATTTCTGATTTCAAAATTATGCAAAAACGTATTAATTTTTATATTATTTTAAAATATCAAAACCAATGTTTCGATTTTGCTTTTCAGATTTTTATCTGAGATTTCAGATTACTGCTGCCAAATCGAACATGAAATTCGAATTTAATTGCTCCTTGTGTGCATTGCACTGGAAATCTATTTCAATTGATTTTGATACATTTATAATAATAGTTTTCGAAATAATTTAAAATAAAAACTCACTCCCATACGCGTTAAATGAATAATTCAGCTAAAAAATCAATCTTTCCAAATATAAACAATTCGTAACCGGCAGCTGTCTGTCATAAACATTGGTGTTATGCCCAAAACACATGTGCAGAATTTCTGGACGCAGTGAAGCATGCAGTACTACAAGCAAAACACATGTGCAGAAAATTGTTTGACATGCTTGCATCAGCTACTGTCATTCGCCGACTAAGCAGCTGATGTGTTTTTGTTTGTAATTAAATTCGTTGAAAATGAAAATTGAGAAATTCAATAAAATTAGCTTAATTGTATTGCTTTTATCGGCTTACCATTCGTACAAAAAGTTGTTTATACCTTAGCCGATTAGCTGAAATAATGTTTTCGTTGAAAATTCTATTTTCCATTTTTGTGTGAGCCGCAAAATATTTGAATAAACGGCAAACGCAATGATGCCAAATCCGTTCAAATTTAGTTTTTAATTTTTCTGTGTTTGGTGCGGCATTGTCGTTTGCAGTGGATTTATAAATAGCGACAACTTGCAGTTCTGCAACGCATGCAGAATTTACATGTGTTCACTCCCATTTAAACGTGTGGGTTCTATTTCCACTGCATGCAAAATTCTGCACGTGTGTTTTGGGCATTAGTGAAAGTATGTGTAGATTTGAGTAGATTTTTCAAAAGTGCGTCAGATCAAAAAAAATATTGATTTTTTTTTTTGTTGGCAAATCGAACCTGAAAAGCAATCTCGATCAGAAAAAAACAACAATATTTACCAATATATTTACTATAATCTTGTTGATTTAAACCGCATTTACACTATCACGCACGCGCATTTTTGCACGAGACGGGACAGAGAGATCCGTTTGTCCGCAGTCGATGCTAATAAAGGCGAAGGAATGAGATCACAAATCAGACGCCTAAGGTGTCATGGATGTTCTACCCATAATTATAGATACATGAAAACATTTCTATTTCCGATTTAAAATATGTGAAATGAGAGTGTTAATTAGTTTCAGTAAATTAAACCAACAATTCATCAATCATATATACGAAATTAATAAATAAGTGTACCTTCATCCCTTCCGGAAGCCATTTTGTTTTATAGGAAAACGAAATTTCGTGAGCCATCGCTATAAAAATATCAACATGCATAGCTTTCCCATAATTCCTACCACGCAAACAAGATGGCCGACCAAAAAACGTATCACATTTTTTTGCGTGTTAGTTAATGCTGTCCCTTTCGGTCAGACGGCTGTTTAGTATTGGGCATCCCTTTAATTTTCCGTGATAGGAATGTGTGACCGTGTAAATGCCCCATTATACATATTTTTGCTAATGAGACATCTTTCTCACTGAATACAGCCTACACACAGCTGTCAACGAACCCTTCACATTTTTTTATTTACCAACATGACATGAGCAGAAATAAACTGCTCAAGGTAAATGATGCGAATTTCACATTGAAGAGTATTTGCCTATATACCTACCTACAAAAGAAAAGAAATTAGTGAAGTGTTTCCAACATATGACGTGAAATGAGTAACATTCTTCAACTAAAGAAAGTTAAATTCAAAATCAAATTATTTGGACTTTAAAGTAGGTAAACATTACAGTTTGAGTGTACATATTTTCTTTTTCAACAATTGCTAGACCATGGCATTCTTCCAGAATTTTACGGTGGATATCCAAACATTTCTTTGTGAGTAACAACAATTAAAGCTAGTATATGTTTTTCTTTATCTTAGCTAAGTAAATCTCAATTTGAAAGTGAAGTGATTTTTTTTAACAAACAAACATTTATTTTACAATTTTTCATAGTCATAACTAATTTCTCATTGAATAGCTTCGTACATTGACTTGGATTACTCGCTATGGCTTTACAGAATCCTGCTGCCGTTGATTATAACATTCCTCCTACCGATGGTATTTGTGGCGCTTATTTACATATCGTTTATTGTGCTATTTGTTTACAAACTGCACAGGTAAGTCAAATATTTAAAAATGTTTATAGCATGTAATTAGGTGATTGAGGTCGAGTTTCTTCGAGGGGGCAATGATAGAAATCCTAATCAGACCGTTTCAATCTGCATGTGCAAATTTTTTACGTAAGATAATTATTAATGTATTTGTCAGTTTGGGAGGAGTGTCGAATATTAAATTGTTTTGCAATTGAAATTTGCGTAACCAAAGCATGGTGGTGATTTGAAGAGCAATTCCTATACAGGAACTTTAGTTCGCTTTAATAAGGTGACGAATTGTAAACTAGTATTTCTAAAGAAAAATAATTGTTTTGTGTACTTGCCTTTCGATCACGTCCAAAAGCAAATACCAAGTAATCTTAGGGATTACTCTGCAGAATTTAGTTCATTGGCCTGTCCCAACTTGCCATACAAACGTAGGTCTCTTCCATTCATCCAAAAAAACAAATCTCACACACAGCGAATGGTTGTGAGGCCTAGGGCTCTATACGGACAATTTTGTGGTTACGATTTACTTTTTTTTTAAATACATAACTTGCCCGCCGTTTCAATGGCTGATGGCTCTCATATCAGATGAGCCAAACAAAAGGGTCTGTTCAGGTATAGAATGTCCGATTTTAGTCAACTTAGTAGGTATGTAATAAATAAAATCGTTCTTCCTGCACGACTTTTTCTTCAATTTTTTTTTTTCGGTTTGCAGACAAGTAATTATGCACGCCGTCACAACTGATCGTAATTTCTGGCACATTGGTCGAAAGCTGGTTGCTGCCATTTGGGATGCTCACGCGCGGATTTATCATGGCTACGAGGTTATCGGCATGGAAAACCTTCCTGCAGAAGGTCCAGCACTGATAGTCTACTACCATGGTGCTATTCCCATTGACATGTACTACTTCAACTCGCGTGTCCTGCTGCAGCGTGATCGTCTGGTCTACACAGTCGGTGATCGTTTTCTATTCAAACTACCTGGATGGGGATTGCTGGCCGACGCTTTCCACATTAGCCCTGGCACTGTGCAGTCGTGTAGCAACATACTCAAAGACGGCAATTTGCTGGCCATTTCGCCTGGTGGGGTTTATGAAGCACAATTCGGCGATCACTACTACGAGCTACTCTGGCGAAATCGCACTGGATTTGCGAAAGTCGCTTTGGAAGCCAAAGTGCCAATTATTCCATTCTTCACAGAAAATCTCCGCGAGGGCTTTCGCCAGGTGGGTCTGTTTCGACGTCAATTTCTATGGCTGTACAACGCGATACGAATACCAGTATGTCCTATTTATGGTGGGTTTCCAGTAAAATTTCGGACATACCTGGGAGCGCCTATTCCATACGATCCGAATATAACACCCGAAGAGTTACAACTTAAGGTCAGTTGATCTAACTAGTCACCCGGTCAAGGTCGTTATGTTAGTTGTGTTTCATTTTAGGTAGCCCTTCAATTGGCAGAATTGATCAGCAAACACCAGAGGATACCTGGCAGCATAATGCATGGCCTACTCGACCGCATTCCATTTCGAAGGAAACATGAATAGACATTAAGAAGAACATTTCCAAACACACTCAGGAATCAGTATGGAACTGAAGACTTGTCGAAGCTAAAAAAAACAAATAATAATGGACCTGAAAATGATTGAACAAAGTACTTAAGGAAGCAGTTCCATTTGCGTGTCTATTTTTTTCTTATTCTTAATTTGAAATTATTAGTTTTAGCATTTAGTTAGACTGTAAATCAAATTTACCCCCATCTCTGTCTCGTCTTGGCTAGGCCATCCATTTTATTAGCGTATTTCTGATTTAATAAACAAAACGAATGTGATGCACACATTCATCTATATGTTTAGGAACAAAACGTATTTGTGGCTCAGACCTTGAAAGGTACTAAATAATACTAATAAAAACAAAAATATGTGTACACTCTACAATATATTTTTAGCGATAAGTTCTTTGTTTAGTCATCGATGGAACATACCACATGCTGGTCTGATTGCGTTATTTGGCCCTAGCGAGGTATTCTCCGCAACGCATAGGTACGCATAGGTACTCTTTCGGAGGCTCAAATTCAATTCGAGGTGTCCGACTTCGGTAGAGAAATTATAACAATTGCGATGGCGCACCGCACCGCACTTAAAATCGTAAACAAATTCCGCAACCAATTTCTGTCGGAGGATATCGGAACTTAACTGTCAAAAATTTAAGAAAAAAGTGCACTTCATTGCACTTCAACGTAATTCGCCGATATGCGTTACAAAATGTCGGAACAATTCTCCGAACTGTTGTTCCGAAGTATACCCGCAGCAAAAATCGTCCGAATCGTATAAAATCGGATAATTTTCTGTTCCGACGGATACCCCGCTAGGGCCAATTTTCTTATCAGCAGACAGGTCTATAATTTCCAATTGGAAATAATTACGCTTGTTGCGACGGATCTGGCAACGTCGGAAGCAGGAGGAAACATCAAAGCTGTCAACCACTGTCACGTCACGAGCACGACCAGGTCACGAGCGTGCCAAGAGTATTGTCTCTGTTTTTGTTTTGTGCAGTTTTGTGGTTGCGGTTAGGAAGAGGACTGGTGGAAAACGTTGGCAGAATTTTATATCAGAGAATACTAAAGTAAACTTAAATTATATAAAAAGTATTGAATTATCATGTATTATAATTACAGGAATTTTCTAACGAATAAAAAAAATTCAAGTCGTTGCAGAAAATTCGAGAAATTCCTCTCGAGAACATTAAAAAATTCTTTATGGCGCCAAAGTATCCCAAATCCCAAGTTTCTGGAACCAAGCATTGCCGTTCATGCCAGAAAAAGGATTACCGACGGATGTTGTGCTGCATTGACTGCGATTGCTGGTACCATCCTAATTGTAGTGGAGGCAACCGTTATTTTTCCAACAAGGACTGGCGATGTGAATATTGTTCTGAAACATTGGTGATTACAATGATACACGCGGGTTCTAGCGGAACAGAAGTGGTTTTTGCTTATCATGGTATGGATATCAATATGTTGAAAGGAATCAAGTAATCTTGTTTATCTTGCAAGCCTAGGAGAAATAAGATAAGAAGCCTTACAAAACCGATAAACGGTACGTTCTACGTTGTCTTGTCAGTGAATCAATAAATACTATCAAAATTGAAAAAGTTTATTATAATCTTAAGTCGTTTTCCATTGGGATTTTCAGATTTTGCTCTGAGATTTCAGATTTTTCGTGCCCAATGGAACATAATCTCTGAAAGTTAAAGCAGAGCAAAAAACTGTTGTGTCTTGTGTGTTGTCGTTGTCGTTTTCCATTGGGCAAAAAGAAGCGTCCGGGAGAGTCCGGAACAGCGTTGCCACTTGTACTACATATAAAGTACTGTGCTCATGGTTGCCACTTGCAGAAAAAAATTAGCAACTAACAATGGAAAGAAAAGTTATGTGGTTTTCCATTGGGACAAAAAATCAATCTTTTTTTTGATCTAAATCACTTTTTGCGTTCCATTGGGACGAAAAATCAATCTTTTTTTCGATTCGGATCACTTTTCCCAGATCTCGATATTTTTTTCAGATTTACGCATACCAATATACTTTGTACAGCTGTTTAACGTCAGTTTAAGAAGTTTCATTTCGAGGCAAATGCGCAAAGTTTCGTGAAAACCAAAATAACAAAATACATAAATAGCTATTTCGAAGGAATTATTATCTTCATTATCTCCCTCGTCATCTGAAGATTACAAATCACCAATAATACTTTATTTCTATCTACAACAGGCGAAACATTTTTCATTTCGATATCCATTTGTGATTTTGCCAAAAACGAATGCCATTTGAACAGCTGATATTGTTATCAATTAACGCACTAATCCATTTACAAAAGCAGATCAATCTCGTTGCGCGTTCCATGAGCATAGTAAAATCTGTGCCTTGATTTTGTGCGGTTTTTGTCGCAATTGCGGTTGCGGAAAGGGTTCACGTATAGGCGGATTCTATGAATGTGTGCGTGATGTCGAGAACTGACAGCTTCCAATATTTCCTGTTCTACTGTAGCATTGTTCCTCAAAATTCCAGGCGCACTTTCCCATAGGTACGCAACCTATTTAGGTTGCGAGAAGGATGTCGGATGAGAACAACTGACAACAGCGTGACCGTTGTGCGACAATTTGGTACTTTTTCCGATGACCCTGATACAATTTGTTACTAATTCGTTCCTTTTTGTTAGTTGGAAAAGACACTTCGGGGAGTTTTCAAAAACTGTGATTTCAAAATAAATGTGTTTAAAATATAACGCTGTCCCCTATCACGACACTATTTTCGGTTAAAACGAGGCAATACTAACTTGTTAAATATTGTAAGAAAATTCTAAGCTTGCAAAAGAGCTTCAGAAAAGGCATTTTTAATGGATTTTTTTTTTCTGTGCAACTTTTTAAAACTAAATTGGACGAGATCTTAAAATGTGGATATAAATATGTGTTGATATATTTATAATTCAAAATCAAGGCTTTAAGGTTTTCATTTTAAAATTTGTCATTCGACAACGAATTGCATCTATTTTTTTTAACTATCTTACGGACATCTCTAATGTGTGTTTATTTTTTTTTTTCACATGAAATTTTAAATGAAAGTGATCAATTTACCGTCTGTATACATATATTAAGAGTGTAAAACAAAAACTGTAATTTATAACCTTTCTCTTACACTCAGGGCGGTTAAACAATAAAGGGCGATATTACTAAGGTCCAAATGTCATACGTAAAACGAAACCGTACCAATTTTCTTTTGCTTTTTTTGACCACTTAAACTTGATGGTGGACCTCGATCTTGATCTTAAAATGAAATGTTGATTATGAATTATAAATTTAGTTTATCATATTCTTTTTCCTAAAATAAGACTTTATAAATTTTTCCGTACGAAAAACGTTTTTCTATAAAATTGAAAGATAATTTGCTTTTTTTTTGATAAACCAACTTTATAATTCATAAGCAACATTTTAAGACCAAGATTGAGGTCACCCACCAAGTTTAAGTGGTCAAAAAAATCAAAAGAAAATTTGTGCGGTTCCGTGTTACGTGTGGCTACAACTGGGACCTAAAGCTTCTCTCCAAACTTTGCAATTTTCGCACAATATTTTCACAAGTATTAGCTCGCCAAACGTTAAAATAGTATTGTGATACTCAACCGCGTTACATTTTAAACATATTTATTTGGAAATCACAGTTGTTTAAAGAATTTGCTAAGTTCCTTTTTCAATTAAAAAAAGGGAAAAAGTACCAACAAATTGTATTAGAGGCCTCGAAAAATGTGTCAAATTTTTGCACAACGGTCACGCTGGTCCAGCGCGCGGTGCACTCACACATTCAAATCCGATTCGGAACGTTCCCTAGCGCAATTGCGACAAAAACCGCACAAAATCAAGGCACTGAGATCTGAAAAAGATTTCTGGTGGTCCCAATGGAAAACCACATTACTCAGTCCAAACTAAAAGTTACCAAAAAATGATAAAACACGAAAAAATCGTAAATATCGTCTTGAGCCAGTATGAATATGACTTTTTGGTATCGTTTGATTTTTCTCTGATTTACGAACTTAATATAAAAAAATGTCATAGCAGTGGAAAAATTAACCTATGTTTAAGACTAATATGCACTAACGAAGTACACGTAAAGGCACCAAGTGAGAAAGAACAGAAACAGAATCCCATACATTTGCAACAGAAACAGAATTAGAACTTTTTTTTTCCAGCAACAGAATTTAGCGACAGAAAAATGGCTGTTTGACGACGGAACGTAAACAAGTTATGTGGTATTCGTTTGGGCGCTCTCAGATCACTTTTTTTGCTCTCAGATCAGTTCTTATGTTCGTTTGGTACAAAAAAAAGCAATCTTTTTCAGATTTCAGATCACTTTTGCGAATCTAGATATTTTCTCAGATTTACCAACACAAATGCGTTTGAGTTTGTGTTTAAAAGAGTGAATTCCGAAGCGTCCGAGAACTGCGAAGAGGAACTTTTGTGATCAAAACCCAAAGTGATGGAAACTAAACTCAAAACGAGAAAAAAGAACAAAGGAGACGTCCGTCTTGTTGAAACCACGTTTTATTAATAATTCAATTCCTTCTAGATTCTTTTGACATTTATTCAGCGTCGTTAAGTTTACAATATTTACCTTTTGCCAAGGTTGCCACTTATTCAAATTAATAGTACTTCTCAACATTCCGCCCACCTCGTCCAGTTATTGCGACGAAACATCTGGCCGCCCACCGTGTTCATCTGCAGACTGACCATCAATTGGAAGCACGACCAGCTTCGAGATAGCTCGCTTCAAGACCGATGACTGGGTACGAATTGACACGACTCGTACTTGGTTGTCGTCGCCTACATGTACCTCCAAGACACGCCCCAATGGCCACTGGGTAGGTGGTGCGCGTTCGTCCCTCACCAGGACCAGGTCGCCCACTTTAATGTTGGTTTTTATTTGTTGCCATTTGCCTCGTACCTGAAGCTCATGCAAATACTCACAGCTCCACCTTCTCCAGAAATCCTGTTGCATCTGCTGGAGCTGCCTCCACCTCGTAAGTCTGCCTATGTTGATGTTAAGCAAAGCCGGTTCAGGAACGGCCGTGAGGGGACCGCCCACCAAAAAGTGCCCAGGGGTTAAGGCAGCTAAGTCTGTGGGGTCATCTGTCAAGGCTGAAATGGGTCTCGAATTTAGCACAGCTTCAATTTGTTTCAGGACGGTGTAAAACTCTTCGAACGTTAAGGTTGCTTCCCCGATTGTGCGCTTCAGGTGGTGCTTCATACTTTTAATGCCGGCCTCCCATAGGCCCCCAAAATTTGGGGAACCCGGGGGAATAAAGTGCCACGACACACCATGGCAAGACACAGATCGTGCACCCTCCTCTAACTGCCTCCGGTAGGCTGCGAAATCCTCCTTTAGAACGGTATTAGCACCAACAAACGTCGTTGCACAGTCGCTATAGATGTCAGAGCTGTACCCTCGTTGAGCAAAAAAACGTCGTAACGCAGCCAGGAATGTCTCAGTTGTCATGTCGCTTACGAGTTCCAAGTGAATAGCTCGGGTGCTGAAACATACAAAGAGCGCCACCCATCCCTTGTAGCTACGATGACCTCGTCCCTTTGTTGTACGAATCGCATACGGTCCACCATAGTCTAACCCAGAGTGCTTGAACGCAATTGCAGCTGTACAACGTGGTGTTGGGAGGCTTCCCATGATTTGGGTTCTGGGTGGTGGCTTTTGTCGCAAACATGTCAAGCATCGGTGAATGTACTTTTGTATTGAAGAACGACAATCAATTATCCAATAACGTCTTCGGAGGAAATTAAGGGTGGATTGCGTACCCCCATGCATAGTACATTCATGTCCTTGAGCAATAAGTAGCGTACAAAGCAGACTCTCTTTAGGCAAAATGATAGGAAATCTTTCAGACACAGTCAACGACGCATTTTTCAATCGACCATTCAATCGTATGATGCCACTGTCGTCGATCATTGGATTGAGCTTGCATAGCTTGCTTTTTGAACTGATCGGCTTGCCTTGAAAGAGACAAAACATTTCGTTAGAAAAATGTATTTGTTGAACATACCTTATCCAAAACTGTAAGGCCAGTCGTCGCTCAGACGCGGTGCACCAAAACGTAGTCGAATGTGATCTTCTTAAAGTTGCATCAATAAACCGAAAGCACCAGCATGTTACATGTTAAGTTCCAAGCATGGAACAGTAATTTTTTTCAGAGGTGCCACTTTAGTTTTGGCCATGAGTATCGACACTTTATATTCACCATCACATGTTTTGACTCGCAGGTAGCAGACAGCTGCGTACGCAGAGGTAGATGCATCCGAAAAAACATGCAGTTGATAGCTGCCTGCACCAGGGGATGAGCAAATCCACCTCGGGACCTTGATGTCTTCTATCAATGGCAGCTCTTCTCGAAATCGGATCCAACTCTGTTGATAGGGTTCAGGGAGCGGATCATCCCAAGATATACCGGACAACCAAAGCTGTTGACAGATGATTTTGCCTGTAATCACGATCGGGGCTAGTAGACATGTTGGATCATAAATTTTTGCCACATCGGATAGTTGTTGGCGTTTTGTGATTGCCGATGACACTGCAGTGACGTTCACCTTATAGCCAATGCAATCAGTTTGACAAAACCAATAGATCCCGAGGGCCTTGGTTTCACGGTCTAAAATGAGATCACAGCAAGCATCGCTCGATTTATCTGTCGTGCTGACTCCTCGCAGAAACTCGGTAGAATTTGAGTTCCACTTTCTCAACACGAAGCCTCCTCGTTGCAGTAGCTGCTGAAGTTCCCCCTGAAGCTGTTGAGCGGCCTCAACCGAATCGGCTCCGTGAAGGCAATCATCCATGTAGAATGCTTCCCGAAGTACTTGAGCCGCTTGAGGAAACTCCGCCTCCTCGTCATCGGCCAATGTATGCAGCACCTTGATTGTCACATATGGAGAGCAGTTTAAGCCATATGTGACAGTTAACAATCTATAGACAGTTGGGTTACCCTTACTGTCTGTCCATATAATTCGCTGCATGTCCGCATCATCTGGGTGTACAAGTATTTGTCTATAGCATTTCTCAATATCCGCCATAAAGCCGATTCGATGAGTACGCCATTTTAAAATAATCGCAGACAGATCACTCTGAAGCTTCGGACCTACATGGAGACAATCATTTAGTGATTTACCTGATTTGTATTTCCTCGACGCGTTGAAGACAGTTCTCAATTTAGTGGTCGAGCTTGATTCCTTATAAACGCCATGATGTGGAATGTAACAAACCTGCGCCGGTGGGTCATCTTCATGGACAGGCTCCATGTGTCCGAGGTGCAGGTATTCCGACATAAATTCTTCATACATTGCCTTCATTTTTGGATCCTTTTCTAGACGATGTATTTGATGTTGGAATAGGTTGTAGGCGTCTGCTTTAGAGTCTCCAAGCGCCGATCGGTCTACAAACTCTTTAAACGGGTACTTGATGACGTAACGTCCCGAACTGGTTCGCTGTACCGTGCGTTTAAAGAATTCCTCGCAGAGGAGCTCATCTTGTGTCATCTTACAGGAAGACTCCACGTCCTCGTGCTCGTTAAACTTCCACATGTCCTGAACCAATTTAGTCAACTCAGTATGGGAGAATGCACAAAAGTTTGTGACCAGCTCTCTAACGGTAGATTCGGGCAAGCGTCCATAAATAACCCAACCTAAATGGGTGCGTTGTGCCACAGGAGCACCAGCAGATGATTGCATAATTTCCCCACGTAGAAGAGAGCCATACAGGTCAGCTCCCAAAATGACGTCTATCGATCCGGGCTCGTGAAAGTTTGGATCAGCCAGATCCAGATCCAAAAATTCACAAAATGGTTGGGGGTCAATACGCAGAGTGGGCATTAGATGGCCCAAGCGTGGTAAAATTAATGCTCTGCAGTTAAGGGTAAAATCTGGTTCTCGAAGAGAACTCACAGAGATATCAACCAGCCCTGTTGACTTACCAACACTTGCCCCTCCTACTCCAGTTACCGGTACAAAAAGCCTCGTTCGCCGCAGATGTAGTTGTTGCACAGCATACTCACTAATAAACGACGCCTGCGATCCGCTATCTAGAAGCGCTCGCAATTTTAGGCGATGTCCAGTAGCAGATCGTATTCCAATTTGAGCAGTGGCCAGTAGAACCGGTTGTAGTTGTATCATTGGTTCACGGAATGGGTTGCGAGAGGGGCAGGGGTCACACGTGCGTTTTGTCAACGCATGGTTGGTGTTTACGCATGGCTGTGGAGATTGCATGCTGTCGTGCAGCATTGTGTGATGTGTTTGGTGACATTTCAAGCACGTGTTAGCCGATTGACATTGCAGCTGTCCGTGGTCCGCCTTTAGACAGTTTTTGCATAGCTTCGCCTTTGTCACGAATATCAGCCTCTGCGCTGGTGTTTGATTTCTGAAATCAGCACAAAACATGAGAATATGCTTACCAGAACAACTGGGACATCGACTGATATTTGTCTGGTGGCTGCGGACCGGGTGTGCGTTTGTTGGTTTTTGGTGGGGTTCCTTGTGCTTCGAGCGAGAGCAAGCGGCCATGGCCTCAAGTCCTTGTAGTCGGTTTTCCAAAAATTTTTCCAGTTCTACGTACGTGGGAATGGAATTTGGACTGTCGAGCGACGTTTCCCAATCTTTAATAGTGACAGGATCCAATTTTTCCGTCACAAGTAGAATTAACCAGTCGTCCCAATTGTCCGTTGGTCGCCCTAATTGCTGTAAAGCGCGAACGGCTTCAGTGATTCCATCGAGTATCTGACGTAACCCCGCTGGTGATTCGTTTGCCATAGTCGGTAGACTCAGAATATCACGAAGGTATTGTTTGACAAGTTTCCGTTTGTTGTCAAATCGGCCTTTTAAGATGTCCCATGCCGTCTGAAAATTATTCCCGCTGATTCGAATGTTTTTTAATAGATTCGCAGCACTACCACGTAGACTGCAATTCAGAAAGTGCAACCGTTGCACATTGGAGAGCGTCGCGTCGTTGATAACGCAGCTGGTGAACAGATCTTTGAAGGTCAACCACTCGTCGAATGCACCGCTGAAAGTGGGCAATTGAACCGGTGGCAAGACGGATTTGCTGTTACCCGCTCCGCTTACGGCGGTGTGATTCGGCGTTGAGTGATTCAGAGTTTCAGGTGCGGTGATGGATAGCTCGTCGATTATGTCATTTAGTTCTCCGAGCGCTTCGCAGTACGCAGATTCGACTCTGGCCACACGTTCATCAGAACAAATCCTTTGGAGATCCTTTTCGATGTCGTCGGTTACCTCCATTGATGAAATCACGTCATGTGCCTCGTTGAACTTGATCCAGTAATCTTCGAGTAGCTTTCTTCTGCCCATGAAGTACCCTTTCGTTTGTTTTGCCTTCGCGATTTTCTGTGAATTAGCTGAGAAGTTAAAGATTAGTTTCGCTACAGATTCCTCTTTGGCCAGCGCCATTGTTCTCAAAAGCACACTTTAAAAATTCCTTATCTTTATTTAACGCGGAAGACTCAGGTTCCCCGCAAGGGATGCCAAATGTTTAAAAGAGTGAATTCCGAAGCGTCCGAGAACTGCGAAGAGGAACTTTTGTGATCAAAACCCAAAGTGATGGAAACTAAACTCAAAACGAGAAAAAAGAACAAAGGAGACGTCCGTCTTGTTGAAACCACGTTTTATTAATAATTCAACTCCTTCTAGATTCTTTTGACATTTATTCAGCGTCGTTAAGTTTACAATATTTACCTTTTGCCAAGGTTGCCACTTATTCAAATTAATAGTACTTCTCAACAGTTTGACAACTGGTGGAGGGCGTTTAGGTTTTCGTGAATTTGTTCTACAGCAAAGAAAGGCATTGCATCGGGTGAATTTATTTTATGTCGTTTTCCATTGGGAATTTCAGATTTTGCTCTCAGATTTCAGATTTTTCGTGCCCAATGGAACATAAAACGAGATTTTTCTTCCTTTGCATCTGTGGTGGTGCGTGTTTTAAAAGTCACGTGTTCTTCAATTGTAATTTGTGTAAATAAAAATCCATTCAATTTATTTTAATAAATATTGCAGCGGACATAATGTAATTTTTTTTTCTATTTTTCACAGACTTCTCTTCTATAAACGTAAGTAAACACACTTTAAAGTTTGACAAACGACAAATGTTTTGGTGTTAGTGCAAATAGGTGTGAATCTCGCTCAGATATCGAGATTCGCAAAATTGCTCTGACTCTCAAAAAAAGTTCTTTTTTTGCGCCCAATGGAACATGAAATCTGACAGCCAGCTGATTTCGAGAGCAGAAAAACTGCTCTGACTCTGAAAAAAAGTGCTTTTTCTGTCCCAATGGAAATCGACATTAGTAAATTGGTTATGTATAAATATGTATTTAAAAATTATTTGAGACGCAAATTTCGAATGTTTTAATTTAAAACCTAAGCAGTGAATGGAAAACGTTTTTAAAAAGTGTTGAAGGCTACACATATTCGAATTGCACGAATATTATCATAAAAAAAGTGCAAGTGACGTTTTCATGTTCGATTAGCCACACGAAATCTAAAATCTGAGAGCGAATCTGAAGAAGCCCAAACGAATACCAGCAACAGAAATGCCAATTTATCGTGGGGGGAGGTTTTTTTTGTTTGAATTTTTCTGCATCTATCATCTGGCTGTTCGTTTCGCATCGAACTATTGTATATTATATCAGTGGCGTCGCGTGAATTCTTTAGATGGGAGTGCATTTCTTCAAGCTGGGATGAATTCAGGGATAATCTTGAAGGAATATAGTTTGGATGAACAATTGAATTTGTGTGATGAAATCAACAGAAGACTTGCACAGGGAAATTACGTGCGAGTTAATTTATTTATTTATTTATTTTTTTTTTTTTTTTCTCAACCATGAAGGAATTTTGAACGAAAAATTAGGAAGGATGAGTATGAATATGGTGTACGGTGTAGGCTGTGTGATGGAGGTTTTATGAGTTGTGGAATATTGTGCATATCATATTTGTGTGTGTTATTATTATTACACAGTGTTTGATGAACACACCTTGTACACTGACGAGACGCCACTGATATATACAGGCGGCAGACATGTTTTTATGGATCTGTTTCTGTTTCAGTTTCAGTTTTTGTAGCTGAGCGAGCAACGTAAACAGAAACAGAACTTACTACAGAACGAAAAAACTTTCTGTTCTGTTTCAGTTTCTGTTCCTGTTTCTGTTCTTTGTCACTTGGCGCCTTAAGGCGGCTCTCCCACTAAAGCAACTGGCAATAGGAAACATGCGAGATGCGATATTATCGCTAACAGTTATTTTACATTGAATCAAATTAGACGTCTCACATTAAAGCAACTCATTGTCGGTTCAACGAAAAATGTTGCTGATTGTGGCAACATTATTGCCGGCGATACACAGCGCATGTTAAAAAGCGATATATCGCGTCGTTGCCGTAGATTATTTTTTCGCATTTCACCAATGGATTCAATCAGAAGCAGTTTTAATTGTTCCATTGGATTACCTACAGAATGAGTGAATCCCCAAGTGAAACCAATGGAAAACGACAATTCGAAACGAAATTTCTGTTAGCTCAAGCAAACAGTTCTGAGTTGCCACTCAAGAAAATTTCACTCAACTTTGACGTTTGGCAGCAGTAAAGACCCACTCAAACATTTTTTGGTGCGTCCCAAAACAGTGTAATTTTGTGGTTAGGTTCTAAATATTGTGTATAAAGTATTTATTTTCCTTATTTAAAAGAAAAAAAAAAAAAATGTCCAAAAATGCAAAAAAATATGATGAAATAGATGAAGCAGAGGTAATAACTATTTGGCATATATAATTCGTTCGTAAAATATAATGAAATTCATTTGAAACAGGAGGAAGCTCTTCTCAAGTCCGACGACGATGGCGCTGCAGGTGATGAAAATGAAGTATCGCTGGTCGATGAGGACGTTCTAATGGATGAAGAAGTTATCCCTGCTGCATCAAAAGACGACGATGAGGACGAGGATGATGATGATGATTCGGAAGACGACGTCAGTAAAAGTTTAATCGAATATATAAACCTTCTTAAAGAAGTCGAAGAGAATCGCTATGCATACGATAAGTATATCAGATTGTGTCAACTGTCACAGTAAGTTAAATTCCATTATTGGAACACTCTGGTGTAATAAGACTTCTGTTGAATTTATAGCAAAACTGATGATTTGGATAACATACGAAACGCATACAATTTGTTTGCCTCAGTGTATCCTTTGGCGCCAGAGATATGGTTGGAATATTTAAAGATTGAAGCGAACGTAGCACTTTCGGAGACGGAAATAGAAAAGGTCGATAAACTCTTTCAGAAGGCCTTACGGGATTATTACAGTACGATAAGTAGATAGGAATTATTTCACATCAGTTGAGTAATCCGTCTTGATTTGAAGGTACGGAGGTTGCTTTGGAATATGCAAAACTTGCCCCACGCACGAGTCGTGCAGATGAAATTTGGGATGAGATTTTGGGTATTTATGCTCTGCACTGCATGAAGGGAAATCAGTTCTTCAAAATGTATAGAAATTTTATTTCAAAGCGGGAGGCAAGGTAAGATTTTGATGAAATGTGTTACTGATTTATATTCTCAGCGGCATGAATCAGTTTGTTAGAGTCAATAAACCAAAGTCATTGCCATACCATTGCAAATGTCGCATTAAAGCCAATTCGCAACCAACAAACATTTGAAATTTTCCTATGGGTTATTTTGAAATTGTGAACTTTTTTTCATTTACAGCTCAGACGATAAAATATCATCAACTGTACAAAGCTACCTGCGCCAGCTGAAACTACCACTGCTCGACATGGAGGACACGTACATTGAGTTCAAGGTAGCGTTTGAACAAAACAAAGACACCCCTGCCTATAGCAGTCTCGAGTGGGAACCAATTGAAAAGAAATATTTCCAAGCCAAGGCCCACCTGCAAAAGATTCTTCCACACGAACAAAAGCTAACCGAGGTAGATCCAAAGTTCTATCAAGAAAAAGCCGAAGTCTACCGTACATACATCAAGGAATCTGACAAATTCCTCGACGAGAACATCCTTCAGACACTCTATGAACGATTTGTGGCTGATTGTTGCCTAAATGCCGACTGTTGGTTGGAATACATCTCGTTTTTGGATTACAGAGACGAATATGAACGGCCAAAGGAACTTCAAGATATGTCTGTTTTTCGCCAGGATGCGGTGGATGTCAGTAACCGCGCCCTTCGCAACTGTTCATGGAATGAAAAGTTGTACATTAAACGAATGCAACTGTTGGAGAAGATGGAGAAGAGTCGCCAAGAGATTCAAGAGGTCTTGGAGAGTTCCTTGGCGGTGGGCTTCCAAAGTCCAGAGCCAGTCGTTGCCATTTGGCTGGAGTATCTGACTTACCTCAGGCGACTTACCAATTACGAAGACGAGAGCGAGTGCGAAATACTAAGAAGGAACTTTAACTTGTGTTGGAACTCATTGGGTCAACAGTGGGGTGTATTGGCTGATTGCAATTGTGAGATTCTGCAGTTTTGGGGACGACTGGAGTACGGACCACTTCAGGATCCGAAGAAAGGAAAAGAGCTCTGGACAACTGTTATGGGTAAGTTGCAGCTTATCTACAAAATGTACATTTAAAATAGTGTGTCTCTGAAACAGAGAGCTCGGACAATGCCACAAGAAGCGGTCTCTGGATAGAGTTCCTTCAGTTGGAGATGCGGAGAGACCTAGAGGCTACAAGGAAGTAGGTTGCTCAATTGTTACTACTTGTTTTTCTCTAAACCTCTACGCTTATTCCCAGACTCTATCGGAAGGCTCTCCAGGCGCAGGATCTGGACAATCCATATGTGATAGTATCGGCGTGGCAACGTTTTGAACGCTGCAATGGCACAATTCGACAAGTGGCGTCGTGCCAAAAGGATTGTGAACACTTTCTTCAAGAACTGCAGCTCAAACTGAAGGACATCACGAAAAGGGTCGACTACAAGTCGAAGGCCGAGCGGAAAGGAAAGGACAGGAAAAGGAAGTCCAGTGATGTCTCTCAAGAAACTGCACAGGATAAACGGCACAGATCTGATGATGTACCTGTCGTGCAATTCAAAGCGAATGACACAAAGCAGGCAGTATTCAAAGAGCACGAGAATCAAGAGATTGATCTTTCCAAAGACCACCTGCGGATATTTGTCAGTAACTTGGACTATAAGTAAGCTTGCCGTCCAGTCCGTACATCAAACGATACTAAACTTAGTTTTATTTTTAGCCTCAGTGAAGAAGATGTCAAGGAGCAGCTGCCAGAAATAAACATTTCGAGTATTTCGTTGATTAGATCAGCAAACGGGCGGAGCAGGGGCTTTGGATACGTGGAATTGGAGAGTGAGGCCGATGTTGAGAAAGCTATAAGCCTTGATCGCAAAATGCTCAGCGGGCGTCCGGTTTATATATCAAGTGTGCTGCGGGATAAGGAGAAGAGACTGAAGTTCAAATTTTCTGGTAATTTCTTTGACACGCATTCGATGTTCTATAAAACAGTTCATTACTTTAGATGGCGTGGAGCCGAAAAAACTGTTTGTCAAGGGGCTGCCAGTTGATGTAAAGAAAGATGAAGTTGAAAATATGTTTGGTGCGTTTGGTAAACTGCAAGATGTGCGGTTGGTGTTCCACAAGTAAGTGCTAATAGGCTGTTGCTTTTTTAAAACAAGACTTACTCTTGAAGGGAGGACTACGGTTCCTACTATACCTCCCCCAAGCCCCCGAATATAACTGAGACTCACATTTTACCATTTCCTTTCAGGAGTGGAAAATTCAAAGGCATAGCCTACGTTGAATTCGATACGGAGAAGGCCGCTGCAACAGCTCTGATGAAACTAGATCAACACGTGCTCCGAGATCAAACAGTAAGTGAAAAAACGCACGCGTTTCGGATAGTTTATACAATTCTTTGCTCTTCCAGATATCTGTTGCAATTTCTGCACCTCCACCCAAGGTAGCTGTGGGAAAAGAACCCGCTATCGTTGAAAAGATTTTGGGTATGAGCTCAGGACGAAAGTCGAAAGCATCAGCTATTCCCAATCAGAAACCTCGAATGTCCCTAATTCCAAATGCTGTCCGACGACAAATTACCTCAACAACTGCAACACCAACCTCAGCCAACGGCTCTGCCAAGACGAACGATGACTTTCGCAAGTTGCTTCTCCTGAAAAAACCCCAATAAAAACATCAAGACAGCAATTTTTGTTTTTCTTTTTCTCCAAGGAACCTAGAAATGGAAATTTTATTACAAGAGCAACAACAACAGGACGCATTAAGATTTGATTTTGATTCCCTTCTTGACTGTCGCCTTGATGCCAGAAACTTCTCCGCCATAGCGTTTGGTTTCCTTTCGTACTGTTCGCACAGCACCCTTGCGCCGAATGAGTGCCTTGCGGAACTTGCTTCGATGCTTGACGCGGGGATTGCGTAGTTCCTTCTTGCGGTGTGGCATGAGGCCCTTGTTCTTGGCGATTTGATAAGTGATACCGCGACGGTCTGCTTCGTCGTTCTCGTCAATATTGGCCTCTTCTTCATCATCATCGTCACCCGAGGTGCCCTCTTCATCAGAGAGTTTAGCCCGTTTGGTTGTTGGTTCTTCGTCGTTTTCTTCATCGTCACCGGTAAATGCCTTCATCATGCGTAATTTTTTACTCGTCTTTTTAACAATTGGCTCCTGAAGAATGTTCACTTCTTCGCCAGAGTTTATCTTCGCCAGCAAGTCTTCCAACTGTGGCTTCACTACATCGTCATATTTGTGCTGCAGTTGGATGAGGAGCTTCCTCATCTGTACCAATCGCTTGGTGGCTGGATGGTTTTTGATTGGAATTCGGTTTGACTTGAGTAGCAGATAGAAAGCAATGTTTGTACAGTAAGTCAAAATCATGTTGTTTTTTGTCTGCACAAAGTCTACAATTGGCAGATTTATTCCCTTTTCTGCCGAGAACTCCAAAATTGGATTCAGTAAAGATTGACTCTCTGCTAAGTGTGTTTGAAAATCTTCAACTAGTCCGGCAAATTCTGGAGAATCTTTTTCAAAGAGGTGCTGCTTTTGTCGCTGTGACATACCACTGAGGTCCGACTTGAGCTTGATTGTTTCTTCAGATTTCGTTGACTTGGATTGGGTTTTTGAATCATCGTCGTCGGTGTCCGCTGTTCCTGCTGGTAGGTCTAAGAAGAAATCTGCCTCATCCAGTTGCTTTGCCAGACGTAGCTGAATAGCCTTGGCTTCCTCCTCTTCCTGCTGTGCTTGTTCTTCTTCTTGTTCATTGTATGCACTGTAATCTTGATCGACAAAATCAGTATTGTAGTATGAGCGACGTTGCTTGCCCCACGCTTTAGCATCGGGAATGCCGTCTTGTTCATCGCCACGCTCAATGTCGCTATCACCAATTATATCATCATCGTCATCATCATCAGCGCTCTCGTCGAAGGCCAGAAGCTCCTGTTTGGGATCAGATTTCCGCTTTTTGCCCTCGCGAACTTCTTTCAGAATCTGTTTCTCTTCTTCGCTGTACTCATCTTCTGAGTCTGATGGTTCGTATGGAACGTCGTAGTCCTTGTTATCCAAATACAACTTGTTCGACATTTATGTTAATTCATTTATTTCTTAACGTAACGAAATAATTTAACTAAAAATATGTTGTAAATATAACAGCACGTGCGGCACTAAAGATTAACCAAAAATGACATAAATGTCAGAAAAACGTTTGGGTTTCGGGTCTGTTCGTCGAGTAAGAAATGTTTTATGCAAAGAGATTGAATACATAGGTTTATACATTTCTAGTGGAAGGGCGGCTGCCTACAAGCTGTTTTCCAGAAAATTCATTAAAGTCACGCACGCTTTTCTAGTATATATGCATTTTTGAATTGAACTTTATTACAAGAACTAGGTATTCTCCAATGTGTATTTCACTATTTTTTTTTTTTTTTTTTTCGATTTAATCAAAGCCTCCACAAAAGTCAAACAAATCCAATACGAAACACAAAACAATTAAACACCGCAATGCCCATAAAAGCAAGATGACTGGCTGTCGGGCATTAGCAAGATGCTTTTGTACAGACGTATTCACAAACGGGGGTTGAAATTACAAAACAACAGGGTTTTGGGGGTACAAAAAATATCCATCTCTTTTAATCATTCATCTCTGGTCTGGCTCTGGAATTGTAAAAATCCCTTCTGAAACCGTTACATTGACCAATTTGGAACAAAAAATACACTTCTGGTGATTTTGAGAAGAGAATTTCGCTTATCGATTTGAAGTAGGAACCTCAGAATTCTCTAAAAAAGAAGTAAATAAGAGGCGACAAAACAAAAGAATATCAACAAAACTAAGAATAGGGTGAGGTTTGTATGTTTGATTAGATTAGACATAAAATCTAAAATCTGAAAGAATCCAAATAGCCCAATCGAATAGGTATACCGTATTACCAATAAAATCAGTCCAAACTTGGGCATCCACCCTAGGTGTTGATTATATTTTCCAGAGGGCACCATCATCTTTAAAGAGAATCCAAACGACATTTTACTCAATATTTGAGTGAATTCGAGTTTGCTCATGCTGTCGCGAGCGATTCGCACGTGTTTTGATTCAATTTGATCAATAATTTAACGAAAAATATACCAACTTCCAACAGATAATCCAATTGTAAATCACTTGAAATGGGTAAATTTCGGTCCAAGTTAAAGCGACATACCAAAGGCAAAACATGGGCCAAAGGAGAATCTTCAACTTCCAATCCCGAGCAAATGAAGCACCGCCTTAAAGCAAAATCTCGATTCTTTCAGCCGAATTTGAGTTTGGGTAAGGTATTACGTCCTTAAAATCATGAGAAAATAAACTAAAGAGAATTGTTAGCCCCTCAAGTACCAGAACCTGGGAAAACCTCACTCACTTTGGAGGCAGTTCTTAAACACGAACAACGACAGCTATACGCTAGTGGCAACAAGGAACCTACTGTTAATGACGTTGCTGGCAGTCTACGCTCCTTTAGTATTAACGATAATGACGGCGATGCAGATATGTCCGAATCCCAGTTTGGAACATTCAAGACATTCAAAACATTCGCTTCGAACTACAGCACCTGCACAAACATGAGTTTCAAAAAACTTCTGTCTGGCTTTCGTGCTTCGTCGGATTTGCA
The DNA here is from genome assembly GCA_946477585.1 of Cheilosia urbana. Taxonomy (NCBI): domain Eukaryota; kingdom Metazoa; phylum Arthropoda; class Insecta; order Diptera; family Syrphidae; genus Cheilosia; species Cheilosia urbana. The sequence continues at coordinate 5,355,665 of OX297854.1, read as the reverse complement.
TAAGGAAATGCTGGCTATGCTGACGGCATTGACTGAGATTATTAAGGAACGTGGCGGAACAGGTTCGTCAACCGAGTACTTTATACTACTCATGGAGGCAATTGAAGCTAGTGAACAGGACTCGGAGATAATTGCTGGAATTTCATTGCTAGGAATGGGTATAAAATCGGTCCCGGTGCCGGTGCTGAGAAAGAGATTCTCTGAAACTGCCCAAACACTGCTGGCAAATCTACAGCGCTTTCTGGAGGCAAACAATCAGTCAATCTTGAAATATGTAAGCTGTTGCTTATCATCCAGATTTAAATTTAATTGCTGTGTATTTTCCAGATCATTGGGTGCCTTTCGGTGCTACTGCGGGCGCAGGAATACATGACATGGACGTACTCCTCCACATGGCAGTACATCGATGCGATTCTTTCGTTTACAATCCACTCGAAGCCAAAACTTCGCAAAGCCGCTCAGCATGCCGTCGTATCCATAATTCACGGCAGTTATTTCATGCTCCCACCGAAGCTAGACTCTGAAGGTCCCGCAGACAAGGCACCCGAGTCCTTGAATCGTGTCAAATACCATCCAGCTGGTAGTCGCGTAGTGCGCTTCTGTCTAAATCAATTTAAACCTGAAGCTCTAGCCAATTCTCAGACTACTGTTCTGCACACTTTAACATTGCTGAAGGACACGCTGGCGGGTTTTAAAACCGACGATATTCGGTCGATCTGTGAGAACCTTCTGTCTATCATGACAGCCGCCAACGTTTTGGTGCGAACCAACTGCTTTCAAGCACTTCACACCTTGTTCCTTTCTCGCACTGAGAATCTCAATGGGGCGCTTTGTGCGAAGCTCTTGGCTGCTATCTACGAATACCGCCCAGATCGCTCGGATGTGCGTCAAACTCTAGCATGGCTCACGGTCCTTAAGGAGGGACACATCCACTTGGCTTCTCTTGAGCTGCATTTATGTGTGAACTCACTGCCGCGCTTGGTAGATATTTGCACAACTGATCTCTGGATGTCGGACAGATCAGAGATAGTCACAGGGGTGTCCAATATAATCAAGGAAATTCTTCAGGAATGCGTAAAGCCGGCTTGTGCCAGCCATGACATCGCCGAGCAGTACCGCTTTTCTATAACGAAAATAATCAATCTAACTAACAAGGTACTTTCTGCGCCTTTTGGAGACGTCGCCAAGTATGTTATCCTGACGTTCTCCATAGTGTTTGATATTTGCGGAGAGTTTTTCAGGTGAGCTAGTATAAGCGGGCGTCTATCTTGAAATATTACATGATCTTCCCTCCCACAGCAAAGAACTGACGACTGCACTGGCTACCCTAGCCAATCGCTATGATACCCAGAGCTCGCTGCGCATTCATATTGAACACTCTATAATTTCCGCCATTAAAGCTATGGGACCAGAGAGTGTGCTGAAAACCGTTCCCCTAACGAATGCCAAAGGAGAGGTTTTGCTGGAGAAATCATGGCTTTTGCCACTTTTACGCGAAGGCGCAACTGGAGCGACATTCAAATTCTTCAAAGATGTCATCCTTCCGCTCGCTTTGGACTGCAACAACAAGTGGAATCAATACACACAGGAGAAGCAAGTCACACTATCGCACACTTACGAGCTGTTGTGTTGCCAGTTGTGGGGTCTGTTGCCTGGTTTCTGTCGCAACCCAAAGGACCCCGAGAACTTCCGCATGATTGCCCCAACTCTTGGCAATGCACTCGATAATAATCCGGAATTCCGGGCCCCAATATTCGATGGCCTAATCGAATTGATCGCCAGTGAAAATGCCGAGATTCGTGAGGTCCTTGCAAAGTATTCGAAAAACTTTTTGCCGCGTCTCTTCAATGTGTACACACAGAAGCCGAATGGGACCTACGAAGGTGACCTCCGCAAAAAGGCTTTGGAAGTCGTCCAGGCCTATGTGACCATAACGCCAGAGCCAGTGCTGAGGGAACTCTTCGAATCCGCGAAGGCCCAACTGACGTCCACGCAGACGGGCACTTTCGAAAACGACTCCATTTTCGATATCAATTGTGCCCTGGTGCTGTATCAACCCGAAGATGTCATCAAGAGTTTCTTTGAGACGTTCATTGTGCCCGTCCTTAAGAACGAGAAATCAAAAATCGTCGCCAAGGACGACCAGAAGTTAAAGAAGCAACAAAGGAAGACGTATGAGTAAGTATCAAACTCAAATCAAAACAAGCAGCACTCGACAGGTTTTGCTTTTCTATTTCAGACTCCTTCGTGACATCCTTACGTCGACTATTCCCCAGTGTAAGAAATTCAGCAAGAAGAATGTAGTCGCCCTTCAGAAGTTATTGTTACAAGCTTTCGCCACCAGCTGCTCTGTGTGCCAGGCGGCACGTTTAAAGTAAGTCCCAAAAGAACACAATCTCGAACATATCTGATCACATGCTTTCTCCACCTTCACCAGATGCCTGAAGATTCTCATAGAGAATCGTAAAACTTTGACCGTCAACGATAAGATTGTGGTGAAAACAATCCCCGAAGCTATCGTCTCCTACAGGGAATTCTCCACACGAAAGGAGAACATTTCCGAGGAGATCATCAAGCTGGTTGGCAATCTCTACCAAGAAGCTGAGAAGCTCAACGATTTCATTGATATTCTGATGGCTGGCTTTGCTGGCGATGAAACCATCATCACAAATACGATTTTGGCCTTTCGTTCCGTGGTACAGAATTTGGGTAAACACTTGACTATCAATACTCTGGAGTTCGTTTTGGATCAGGTTTTGGTGTTTATCGTGCAAAAGAGTCGAGCGCAAGCCGAAGCCGCTGTGGCCTTCCTCATTACCCTCATTAAGGTGATGCCATCGCCGCTAATTGCTAATCATTTGGAAAATATTGTAAGTATGGGTGTCCCTGTAAGCAACTGGCCAGAGTGGATATAACTGATAACCTGCTCCATTGCAGATGAGATCTCTCTCAGCCATGATGTCCGACACGAAGCGGTATTGTCGCATTCAAATTGGCTATCTGCTGAAGAAGCTCTGCAAGCGATTTACCGCTGAGGAATTGATCAAATTTGTTCCCGGTGACGATGAAGTCACTCATCGTCGACTGAAGAAGATCCGCAAGCAAATGCGACGTGAAATCCGTCAAAAACACGAAGAGGACAGCAAAGATGAAGACGATGACACAGAAGATGAATTCGTGCCCGGGCTGGAGAAGAAGAGTGTCACGTAAGATCGTTTTTATTTGAGTTTCTTTATTGGATTACTCACTCTTTCACTGCAGAATCGATGACATCCTTGAAGACTCTGAGTCAGATCTTCCAGAAGAAATGGAAGACGATGCGGAAACGGAGAAGGCCAAATCGAAAAAGAAGTCAAAGAAGCAACAGGAAACGTACATTCGGGAAGATCCCGAGGACATTGTCGACTTGGCGGACATTAAATCGATTGGAAATGTTCTAAGTGAGTCCTGTTGATGAGTCCGCCTAGAGATGTTTGTAATTCAACCCTTCTTGTTCTCATAGCAAACATGCCAAGCACATCCTCAGCCACGGCGTCTAAAGAGAAGAAACAGAAAGACAAAAACCGCGGCTTCAAAACAGCCGACGATGGAAGACTGATTATAAGTGATAAATTTGCTGACAGCGGTTCAGGTGACGACAGCAGTGATAATGGAGATGATGACGCTGCTAAAAAAACAACGAAACGAGGATTAGAAGACGACAGCAGTGATGGTAAGTTGGAACTTAATTTGACCTTGGAACTTGCACTATACGGGGATTGTGGTTTCAGAGGAAGAAGCTACAGCTGCTCCAAATCGCAAACGCAAAGCAGTGGACTCGTTGAGTATGAAGTCCGGACGCACAACAACATCGCGCTACACTGCTGGTGGTAAGGGTATTCACAGACCTGTAGCGGCGTCCGTTAAGTCTGGACACACGGGCTATTCAGTGCAGACCACAGCGTCCATGTACTCTACGAAGAAGGCCCAAGGAGACATGAAGAAGAAAGGCAAATTGGATCCATATGCATATATTCCACTGAGTAGGAACGTTCTAAACAAGAGGTGAGTTGGGCTATGCTAAGTTTGAGAATATAATTGAAAAAGAGCAATCACCTCCAAATATACCATTTACCACCTTTATCTCTATGCAGAAAACGAGCTAAGCACGTTGGAACGTTTAAGGGCATAGTGAAGGGTGCCAAGAAGGGAGCATCTAAAGGAGTCAAAAACAGGATACAGAAGAAATACAAAAAGCAATAAACAAACGCATACCACATGCACATGTAAAAAGTAACCGAATGAGTCAATAAATTGTTTGGTTGATTTTCTTTTTTTATTAATCACAAAATCATTTATTTATTATAAACAAATAGCATGTGTACAAAAATACGTCGAATATTGTTTGCCAATATTTTCAATTGATCACATCAACAATATAACCCACAGACTGGGGCTACAAACGTTTTACTCAGTACAATGGCCATTTTCTGATCGGGAACACTCCTCCACGATGTGTTTGGAATTCCATTTATCACCGACCATTGTCTCCTCGTAGAAATGCAGTCTATCATCGGCGTCAATGATTATTACACTATGCGTTCGGCTACCATAGCCAGCTTCGAGGATTTTCACATTGATTGCACTTAATTGCTCGCCCCAGTTGGGTGCGCGACCGGCCAACTCTTCATCGGGCCAATGTTTTTCTTCGTCCTTTAGCAAGTTTATGCACTCTTTTACGAGATTCTCCTGAGATGGGTTAGCATTTGTTTTTAGGTATTTACTGATGATTTCTTGAAAACGTTCTCGACCTGCTTTAACCTTTTGAAACGGTTTACTGCTCGGACTATTGCCAAAGCCATAACATTCGGAATCATTATATGATGTTAATGCCTTTGGTGCGTTGCTACATAGAGTAATGGATGGTGGAGATGATCCCCTATAGAAAAAAAAATGTTACACATACGCCCGAGTGGCGGAAATAAGACCTCACTTCAACTCGATGGCAACAAAGTTGAACGCCGTATACTTCTCGCAGTCGCCCAACAGCCCTCGATTGTACTCCTCAGCGGACAGATCTCCAGCAACATAATCCGACACAATCATTCCACGGCCTAGTAAGAGATTAGTAGTTGATGATGTGCATGTTGCTTTTGAAATGATTGCATGAAATAAAATTGTAGGTGCACAGCAAGGTGTATGGATTGTATGAGGTTATTTGTTTGATGGTTTTTTTTTTAGTGGGCAAAATAATTTAACCAAGTTAGTCTCAAGAAAAATATATATATATATTCTTTTTTTTAATCAAAAGCCAATCATCTACTTGAACAGGGTTAGAGTGTCACTCACCTTCGGCATTCTTTAGCTTTGGCTCTCCTGTGACATTCAGCAGAGCGCCGAGTTTAAAAATTCCATTCTTACCACTAACGGCTAACCAAGAGCCACCTTCGCGTCCGGTTTGAAGATCAATGCCTAGAGAATATTATGAAAAGTTGTGTGAATAAAATTTAAATTTAATGGCATGTTACCTCCGAACACATGTGGAAATTTCTCCCATCTATCGGCGTCGAGGGTTTCTCTTGAATAAAACTCATCTCGATTCGAAGCGACAATTAGTTTAAATCCCTTTGGGCCAGGATTCGAATTTACATAAAAGAATATTACGCACATTGTATTGGTAGGTATCGTATCGACTTTGAACTTTCTTTGTGCTGCGAAAATACAAAGGGAACGAAATAGTGATTGTTCACGAATTACGATTGCGATGCGCTTTCAACGAATTACCCAATTGAAGTGCACTGTCAGGTGTCCGTTGAAGCTCGGATCGAAAAGTAAACGTTAATGAGAACAACAAATTATGAAATAATTGAGTGTTTATTTTTGTTTTCCGGCAACCAATGATAATGACAGTTGGAAAGAAACCAAACAAAAACAAAAGTATATTGTGGAACCCAGCTGGATTTGAAGGGGAGTTGGTGCCATTGTGAATCATGCTTGATGAGGGAACCGTTTCAATTTTAAGAAATTCTTTTATGTGTTTACATTTAATCTTGTGTGAGTTTGAGTTTTGACATTCGCCGAGAAGGCAAAGTTTTGATGCGATGGGTGCAACGAAGTCTTCTTTCGGTGAACTTGAAGTGAACGAAATGAAAATCGCCTGCTTTGCAATACGACTAAAAATGCATTGTAGCATGTTTGTTATGTCGTTTTCCATTTGGCAAAGAATTTTTTGTTATATTTTTTTCAGATTTACACATACTACCACAATACCAATATACTTTGCACAGCTGTTTTACGTCATTTTAAAAAAATTGCTTTTAAAACGTCAGCGCGTTTGTTTCGTGAAAACCAAAATAACGAAATACAGAAATAGCCATTGATATCATTTTGGAGGAGTTATTATCTTCATCGTCTTCCTCGTCATTTGAACACTATGAATCACCAAAAAGCTGCAGGGAAATAAGTCTCCGGGAACTAAGTTCACTAAAAAAATTAGGTCCCACCTAGTAAGAAATAAAACCACTTTCGTGAAGTGGACTTAGTTCCCATGAAATGAGAAATAAATTCCGAAAACTCTGAGTGGTTTTATTTCCCTTTTAATGTGAAGCAAATTCTCACTTTCGACTAAGAACAAAGTAAAATTAAAGAGTCAAGTATGTACTTTGCAATTTTTATTAACTATAGAAAAATTAACAAAATTTTCAAAATCGTAATTCGGTTGGCAAGACTCTGAAAATACCAACTAATAAAAAAAAATAGCCGCACACGAAGACCAGTAACCAAGACGCAGGGACATAAGCCCACGAGACATAAGGTCATAATTTCGGTGGGACATAACTTAACATAAAAAATTGTTTGAGAAAATGAAATCAGGAATGCAATCTGAATAGCTGATATTGCTGTCAAATAACGCATTAATCCGTCAATCAATCCGTCAGATCAATTTCGTTGAATTTTCCATGAGCCGCGTAAAATCGGAGATCTTAAAAAAATATCTTGTGGTCCCAATGAAAACGATATTAGAGTCTTTTACTATTCTGTGCGAATAGCGAAATGTCAACTTATTATACATAACCTAAAAAGAAGTTCCAAATGTAAAAGTAGTTCAGAAACCAAACGCTTACTTTTCTTTGTTAATTGGATGTGGTTGATTATATAATATTTACCAGCTGTATATTTTTTACCTTAAAAACGGCTGAACTGTGAGCTAAGTAATAATACAACGGGACATAAATAAAACAACAAAACAGAAGTAAATATAGCTCAGAAAATGACTTACGTTCTCTAAATTAAATTAAGTTTAAAGAATGCCAAAGAAAAAAGAAGAAATAAGGAAATGGATGGAAAAATTTATAAGAATTTCGAGGAACACATCTGTCAGTTAACAATACTTTGACACAATTAATCTTAATCTCAGTCTTAATCACTTTCACACCCGTTGGGGCACGAACGAATAATTATAATAAACAAAGGTTTTCTTATCTATGGATAGAGTTCGTTTGTCCCCTTATCATCAAGTTAAATAGATAATTGAAAAGGTGACAAACACTATAAGCAAGTTTATCATTTCGTTATCTGCGAAATATTACAAACAGAATTTTATAATCTGTTGCATGGTTAGGTTTGCAATTCCGATATGGATTATGGATTGCTTAAGGCCATGTTCCTGTAAATTATTAATTCTTTAGAGTCCACCTGTCATGAATGTGGGGTTAGTTGTCTCAAAGTTAAACATTTCACTTTTGTTTTTAACCTATGACGCTCCAAACAGCACCATAAGATGCTAAAAGATAGGTTTTACATCTGCACAAATTCATTTTTTTGTGAACATTGTACTGATTATTTAAGTTTCTGGTTATAAAATTAAGAAAGATTATTATTATACTTTATTTTTGATAACAAACCAGAGGCAGGCTATACCCATCATAATATACCTTGCCTCTGCTAGACCCGCTTGCGTAGTTTATATTGCAGCCAGTACATTCCCACAAGCCCACAAACTCTAAATCCAAATTTGAACGAAATCCGGGCAGCCGTTACGTTTTTCGCAGTCTCAAAAACTGTTCTCGTTAATAATAATTGTTTGTGTTACAAACAGCGAAAATGAGGCACAATGAGTCTCAACATTTTTTTTTGATGCCCGACCCAATTTTCAATTTTGTAGATCACAGTAGTTCACTTTTTGTAGTACATAGTTAAGGATTTATTTCACCAGTATCCCGGATAAATTGACACAGAATCGGGCCCTAAGGACACGATCAAGAGATTTCTCCCCAAATTGAGATAAAAAAAGCAAAGCTGAGATATTCAACTAGCACTTATCAAACGCTTGCATAATGTCAGACTGACTTGGAGGAGGTGACACTAGTTTTTGTACTTTACTTCCGCTGATATAGGATGTTTGTTTTAAGTCCTAGGTATAACAAAAGTAAACAAAAATGGACCAAACTTCAGAATTTGATATTTCTGTCGGTGTAGCGGTTGGAATAATCATTTTTGCATGGACCGAAGTGGAAGAAACTGGGGCGTCCAATAAAAAAAAAACTCTGATTTTTTATCGTTCACCAGGAAAATGGGTAAAACCCTGGCGAATCGGGCCTTACTTTCCCTTTCGACTTGGCAATACCTACCGTCACTTTGACTTTTTAAAAACGTCATAAAAACAAAGGAACGAAAACGAAATTAGAAACTTCCAATTAGTTTTAGTTCTATTGGGAATTTAGGATATGGGAAGGGATTCAATTCAGTATACAGCTGTATACAGAATGCTCTTATTCGAATGAAATAATATCTCTTTGCAAATTTTATATTCCATTCCACTCCATTCCATTTACAATTTCCAACGATTCTGTATTATGTTTGCGGTTTGCCTGCTCTGCTATTGCCTTTGCCTTTGCGGTTTGCCTGCGCTGCGCTTTATATGCTTTTATTCGATGCTCCTCTACTCCTCTCCAGAGTCCTGACTCTCTTAAACTACTGAACCAACACATCGACATCGACATACGAATGTATTAACGTTCCAATTCTATTCTGATTTTTTCAATCATCCCAAACAGCGTTGCCACTTCAAAGAAAGAGGAGCGCAGTAGATCATTAACAAATATGCAGTAGATTGGATCTTTCCGCAGTAGATTTTATTGCTATATAAATAATCACTTTAATATTGTTTTTATAAACGTTCCATTAATTAAATTAACATTTTGAAAATACTAAAGCCCAGGAGAGTGAGCTCTATGGGTGCCCAGCAACCGTTTCTGGCATTCATTTCCTTATACAAAATTACATTTTCACGAGTATTTACGTTAAGTTTGTTTCGTAGTTTATTTTTTAAATGTCTTACAACCGAAAACTTTCGCTCTGCAGCAGCACTACTATGGTCAGAACAATTAACTTAACTTTTTTGTTTGTGGTTTTCAATAAATAGGTATTTATCCGTTTTTGTTTTTAAATAATTTTCTTCTTGTAAAATAAGGGTTTTCCACACTGACACGATAGGCGATACAAGAACTTAAATTTCAAAAAACCACTCAGATCAAAATCCCGTTAGTTAGGCAGAAAACGAGAAAATAATAGAAATATAGACAGAGACAGAGATTGGTTTCATGATCCATGATATCCTGAATAAAAGCAGCCAAGGTGAACTTATTTCTAAAGAGAATGTGGCCAAGTTCACAATAAGTTGGCTTCGTTCAGACGTTCTTTGCAGCAGTTATTTTGAATGACAGTTTTGTACAGATGTCCAAGAGAAGGTTAATCAAACAAAAAAAGTGCAGTAGATTGGATTTAGTGGCAGCAGATTTGTTTTTTGCGAAAAGTGCAGTAGATCTACTGCTATTGCAGCAAAGTGGCAACGCTGATCCCAAATCACAAGAAAAGGGAAGGGGAATGGCTGGCTATGGCTGCCTACAGCAAAATTAAATTCGAACACTGAATCGCGCACTAGGGAAAACGTTGACTTCGTTGCTTCGGTTATCGGTTGGTTATTTGCTGCGGGTATTAAGTGAAATTTTATTACATGGTATGAAATTTTAACAGAACAGAAGGACAGTGTGTGAAAACGTATGGACTTCGTGTGATTAATTCTTGTGGCATTCAGCTGATGGAAATATAAAAACACCTTTGACAGTTCGAGACGGCAAAAGTTAGTGCGATGGCTGAGTGTGACTAGCGACGTATTTATTATTTGTACCTACACTTTTTATGAGCGAGAGAAGAGTACCAAGTGACAGCTACTACAGATTAATTAAGAGCACAACACACAAACCCAAGTTAACATACGTTCACTTAGTTGCCAGATCAACTGAATTCATCGTGTTTTTATTTTGCTCGGGCTTTATTTATTTTCCATTTCCCTTTTATTATCTACTCTTCTTCGAATTCCTTATAATTTTGTACTTCTTTTTTGTTTGCTCTGAACTGTATACTAATTCCACTACACTGCCAGAATTTTGTTTTTTTTTTGTTGTTTTTCATTTTAATTTGTACCCCGAGTGAGGAAAACACTGGTCGTCGTCGGTTCGGTTCGTGGAACGAGAAAAATCTGTGATTTATTTGTGGAATTTTTGTTGAGACATTTTTTTTATATTTTTAGAACTTGTGGTGAAGCAAAATTATTATTTCTTCTTTGGAATTCAATAAATGCATAAATTTGTAAAGTGATCCTTTAAGTGAAACAAAGAACAAAAAAGTAAAAAAAAAAAACATTTTGTCATCCGGTTGCTGCAATACTTACCTACCTGCTTTATTTTGTGACCACTATTTCTCAAAGGTTAGTATACATGCCTACTAGGTATACTTATTTGCAATTATAAAATTGACAGACGGTGTAAATCAGTTCAAGAAATAGGTACCTATGTAATACATTTATCAGACATTGTCTAAATGTGTCCGTGGTTTATTTTCTCAATCGAGTTATTAGGTAATTGGTTGCTGTCAGTTTGCTTTATGTTCTCCTTTGGCTCCGATTAAAGTTTAGAAGCAGATTGTGTCATACATTATTTATATATACGTACGTACCTATATCACTTTATAATATTTGATGAATTTTGATTTATTTGTTGAATGTATCTAATGGGTGCATTCCCTTTGGGAAAGAAGAACAAAATACGTATAACTAAACTCAGATTGGAGATTCATAATTACTTACACAAGATACAAATTCAAGTTCCAAGTTACTGAAAACATTACTCATTCTTTTCATTTGCTGATAATTTCTCTCGTTCTCTTTTGACGTGCCGTGCCCGTTCCGTGTCCCGTCACCAGTTTGTGCCGCGCCCCGCGCCTGTTTAGCTTTGGATTTTAGTGGTCACTTTTGGCGTTTGCTTGGTTTGATAGTATAACTGTGTTTCTCCGCGTATAATCAGGGTTCGTTTCATGCATGCACATGGCATCCATGTGCAAAACAAAAAAAAAACCATACCTACTATACTGAGCTGCTGTTCGTCTATCTCTTTCGTGCTAGTTAGTAAAAAGCAATTCTCCATTGCTTTGCTTTCGACGGCGACGGCGGTGTCGGTGATCTCAAATGATGTCAAAGCTTTGATAAAGAGAACAAACAATGATTGGCGTGTACGTACACAAAACACAACACATGGGAGATGGGACAGGCGGCGGCCGTATTTCATACAAAGAAAAAAGGCAAAACAAGGCGGTAAAACTTTCATGTGCTTCTTGTTGAGTATCTGGTTGATGTAAAGCGTTGCCATAAGTACAGATGCATTTGCAGAGATTTTCAACACCTAGCTTCAGAGTTCTAACGACCAGAAATCTCTTGAAATTCAGTAATATATGTTGTTCTTTTTAAAAATACATAATTTCAACATTTTTTGCACCCTTTATTGCGCTGTATGCTACCATTTTCGTATTAAGCTTTTTTTTTTTAATTATTGGCCGGGTTCCACTGCCCGCTAGACGTCTAGCAGAAAATATCCCAGATGAAGGAACGCTCGCGCTAGAACAATAGCGGCAGCGGCAAAGTCCCCACTACAATTAAAGAAATAATACAAATATTATAAAAATAATATTAAAAATATAAAAAATATTATATATTTACATTACTACCAATTTTATCACAATTACATTTGCTAGGCTTCGTATTTACTTTTATTTTGTAAACGTTTGAACGATTTCCTTTGACAGGTCGTGGTTTTTTTTTTTTTTCAATGCAGCGGGTAGTTTATAGTTTTGCGCTAGATTGAGAAATTTCCCTAAAAGGGATATTTCACAAAAAGTGCTAGACGTCTAGCACTTTTGGTGAAATGTCTATTTTTTTTTATACGGAGTTTGACATGCCGCTAGTCATCTAGCGGGCAGTTGAACCCGGCCATTGTTACTTAAAAAAAAAAAAAAAAAATCCATAGAATCCAATCTCCACTGCAGTTTTTTTCTCATAATTGGAGACTTGTCCAAATATTTTTATGGCAATGTATCGCACTTGCATGGATAGCAATAGCATGTGACCAAAATATGATCGTTGTTGGCAGGTGGCGATTTTGCTTGCTTGCAATGCGTTCCCAACAAACAATGTCAATGTGTATTTTTCTGTTTATTAGACATTTTCGTTGCGGAGTTAACTCATCCTTCCTCAAATTAAGGATTCTCCTGAATCTGATTGATTATTTTTTTTTTTATGATTTTAATTAACAAAATGATGGTTATTGTTATTATAACAAGGACAGTAAAGTTAAAAAAATGACATTGTTAACTAATTCGTGGTATACTTTAATTCTTCTACCTTTTTCTTTAAAAATTGGTGCTCAATAGAGTCACTCAATGTCAGCCAGAACTATCAGTAAAGTACTAGATTTGTCTAGACTCGATGTTACCTGAACGTAAAAACTTAATTGGTCGGTAACGTCACTTTTCCTACGTTAGCCACATTAAGAGAAATGCCAACTTAGTTCTCTGCCCAGAAACTGGCTACATTTTTCGGCTACCACCCATAAAAGTCGACTGAACAAACTGTTCATGTGACCTATCAAAACTGTCACAAATGAATTCAGCCAGCTGTCAGACAAACAAGATTCATGAACGTTCACAGTTATTTTTGGAATAAGGTTTTATTTAAAATCAACGTATCGTGCATAAAGAAAATTTCTCGTTCTTAACCCTAAGAAAAATTTCAGTCGGAGGTTGATTATTGAAGTTTCAGAGAAAAAAAAACAAATATTTATATATAGTGGTAACAGTCGGTATAGACTTGATGTTGCTGTCGCGTTTCTTTGTAAATGCCCTCAGTTAAGCTCTTGAAGTTGTTTGGTGTTCCCTTTACTTCCTTATCCTTCGGATCGGAACTTTGATGTACATTCACTCTTCAAGTTGTAGCCATCATAGACAACTGACAGTCACTTTTAGACCAGTTCAAGATCTTAGAGTTGGCTGTTAAATTTTCTCTTCAAAAATCCGGCAACGCAAATGGGACTGAAAATCACTCGAATAACTTTTCTACCAAAACGACAAATCTTCTTCATCCGCCTTCGACGCTATCGTGACAAACCACGGCTGTGATGATGAGGGTCTCATATAAACTCAAATTCAAGTAGGTACCGAATAGAGCAAAAATATAAGTCAATTTAAAATAATCAAAGCGGCAACGAATTTTCTGCCCCATTTAAAATATCCCTTTTTTTTTTCAGTAAAAAAGTCAGTTATTATTATTGAAACTAAAACTGATGGAATTCTTATAAGTTCTTAATTCATCTATCAGTAATGTATCCCTTCCGACCAGCCATACCACTTTACTTCAATTTTGTAAAAAAATAAAATAAAATCTGCTCCCTTCTTCGCATTATTGTTAAATTCTTTATAGCTACTTCACCTTGGGAATCCCTTATTTTATCCGCTTCAATTTTAATAAAAAAAAACTTCAATCTACTCAAAAAAATATTTAAAAAATTCTTGAAAAACTTCATGTTCTAAACGTAGGAACCGATTAGAAATTTAAAGCTGCTGGAGAAGGCCTTTCGCAGCAAAAGTGAATTGATGTTTCACTTGGGAAAAAGGTGAAATGAAAGTCGCGGAACATTCGGTTAACGTTATAAACTTTTCCTCATTGCTTTTAATTCAAAGTCTTGCATTCGAATGAACGCAAACTGCTCTACCTATTATTTGCGAAACCTCGGTTTCCTATGTACAAGATCAGCTGTGTTTATTAAATGGTCATTGCCCTTGGCCGCGAAACATGTTTCTTGTTATTCGTTTTAAATAGAACAATTTACTTTACATTTTTAGCATAACAATACAATACGATTAACACTTCTTCTTCTTGGTATAACCATTTATATTTTCTCAATTATGTGAGACCGAGGTGGCGATATGATGTACACCGCATCTGCTTTGCCTTGGCTGTTGCGAGAGAAGACCGATTATACGTCGACGATGGCTATGCGAGCATTTGACGTTTCGGCCTTATTGTCTCGTGTTGGTTTCGTCCGTCGGTGGTTTTGTTTGCACCTTCGTTTTTGTGCGGTGTTTTTCTCTTGTTGTTTGATGGTTCTGTTCGATTAATCGAGTTCCAAATGTCCTGTGCCTTGTTACAGTGATTGGGAATATTTTTGAGACTTCGTTTTTGAAGTTAAATGCTCATATTCCAATCACTGGTCTAATGTATACATTGATTTCATCCGCGAGTCGATCCTTTGTTTCCGAACCAACACTTCACTTTAAATTTCTGACGTTTTAAATGTTTCCCTTTAAAGTTTCTGTCAAAGGGGTGATCCGTTTGGTTTGATTTTGGTTCCTGTCTGTCTGTCCTGAAAAGTTTAGACAAATACGTGAAAGAATTATTGTAAATGCTATGAAAATTATGATTTTGAAATCTCCTTCCCTTTTCTTGAATCAACTTTACTTTTTATAAGTCAAATCTACTTCGCTTTTTTTTTTTGAAGTGGTAACGCTGCTTCCGACTACTCACGTGTAAAATAAAAGCTCAACAGAATATCGCCCTGGCCTCTGAATGCCAAATAGTTGAAGACCATTTACTGTCTGCATGGCAACACTGTTTGACCAGGGCGGGGGAGATGCCTGATGGGTGCATGCATATACGTACTAGCATACATTTATTTCAAAGTTGTTGTACTCAACAACAGCGATAACAAATCTCCGTACCACAATTCCACTATAAGCAATCCAAAAACGCTTACACTTGTTTCTTCTTCAACCATATGGTGTTAATTTCGAAATAGAATAGACTCAAAGGCAACACAAGAGGGAGATAATCAGCAGCACTAACAGCAGTAATAGTTAGTAGGAAAAATCCAACGAAACAATAAAACACGAGCGCCCCTAGTATCTGGATCTGAGATACACTGTCACTTGCACACAGCCCTGAACACACCAACAAGCACCAACCAACCAGCCAGCCAGCCAGCAGTCAAGCAAGGGAAAGTGAAACAAAGAGATTATGAAAGCTTTGGTTGCACTCGTCGTGTCGTCGGTGTCGTTACTCGTTAGACAAAACCTGATGTTGTACTTGTACGTTGTACTTCCCAAAGGAGGGAAAGCGCGTTGGACCGCATTGTTGTTGTTCTACATGGGCCGCACAGTGTAACCGAATCGGAAAACAGGTTGCCAGTCGAAAGAGAACGACGACGACAACAAAATCCTTGAACAAAAGGCAATTCTTCGCCTGCGTCCTGCCTACGGCTGCCTCATCCATCTGCTCGCTCCTGTTTTCCCAGGCAAGGACAGAAGGACAAAGAAAATATTTCCATTTGTTTTTCTGTTCAGTTTTCCTCAGGTGGGCTTTTTGCACCTTTGTGCAGCAAAGTGCGAAGTTTCTCACCTAAGAGACCAGATTCATATCTATGCATATAGGTACCTAGGTATTTTTAGTTTGTGGGATTTGTTTAATATTTGCTTATTTTGGGCGCGCTCGCTTGGCCAACTTGTTTTTCGTCTTTTAGGTTGAATGTACGCGCAAACGTCACTAACGTCACCCATCGATAAAACCCGACCAAGCAAACTTGTTTTTGTTCTACAACCACTCTGAGTCTGGGTAGTGTCAGTGAGTACTGAGTAGCATGCTTGGCTCTCTTATCGCTGGTGTAGGTATACATATATGTGCTTGTGTAGCCAGATTACTATTTTAGTACCGCGTTAAGTGTTGGAAAGGCATTAAATTTAGAAACAACAAAAACACTTGCGCCACGAGTGTGGTGGTGTTTTTAATTTTTTTTTTTTTTTGTGCTTATTCTCCATCGCAGTCGCGATTCCAAGAGATATGTGTTGACCTTGAAGCAAAAAGAAACATTTCAAACAAACAGCATTTTTGAGTTGGTATTTTTGGCAACACACCGATCTTGACATGCTTATGGCTTATGGGAGAATGCTAAGCAATTCGCTAGGTTATGGTCAAGGATTTTCATTTTATTCATCGATTGCGAGCGAAAATGTGTGAGTAAGAGAGACTGACTTGCTCAGGTGACTTTATGCTGAAAATATGCCTTTTATCGTGAAACTCGTGAGGCAAGGTTTGAATTGAGTTGGACATGGACATGCATTGTTTTTCTTGAAAAACGTTGCTGACTAATTGCACAGGAAATTGACTATTATTATGATATGTTTCCGATGCCTTGGGATTGAGTTCGTTCTGCGGTAGGCATACGGTGTTCACAATCACGTAGCATATGACGGAATTCTGGCGAATTTCTGTTGTCACTAGAACTAGCCAGCGGCATTTAGTAACTTGTGATACTTTAATTGTGCAATATACTTAAAAATGCAATGCAATGGCCCGCTAGATGACTAGCGCTTGTCAAATTCGATATAAAAAAATTGACATTTCACCATTTGCGCTAGACGTCTAGCACTTTTTGTGAAATATCCCATTTAGGGACATTTTTTAATCTAGCGCAAAACTAACCGTTGCATTGAGAGAAAAAAAAACCCGGCCTGCCAAAAGAAATCGTTCAAACGTTTACAAAATAAAAATAAATACGAAGCCGAGCAAGTGTAATCGTCATAAAATTGGTATTATAACCAGTAAAATAGTAAATAAAATACCAACAAATAATATTCGTCTCGTCAATAATTGTATGTGTTTAAAAAAAAAATCCACTGCGCCACCGCCTGCGAACATTCATTGAAAAACATCTGAGAGTAGTACTGTCAAGAAAGAGCTTCGTTAGGACTCGGCACAAAATGTTAGATCCTTTCTATTCCAAATCTAAAACTCACACAAAACGAATTGTTGTGAGAAGCTAGGCCTAGGGTCCCTATGGAACTGTTGCGCCGACAATTTATTTTTGAATTTTTATATTTTGTTGGTGGAAGCTGCTTCAAAGGTTTAACTGAAGCGTTGCTCCTTTTGCAAGTCTTTCGTGTTCATGGCTCGGTTCATAACTTGCTGCAATCATTTAAATAATGGTTGCAATTTCCATCATTCCTGGTTTTGCTTGAGGAAGTCAACGTTTTAAATGTGCCATCCCTGCTCAATTGCAAAAGCCCTTAACCCGTCTGAAATCCTTTGGCTTTCTAATGTCATTTATCTCATTCAAGTGATGTGCACTAATAATTTAACATTACGCCTGATGTACGCCTATATCAATACGTGCGTGTGACAAGTTTGCTGTATTCGTACAAAAATACTTCTGTCACTCGATCCCCACGTGCGAAGGGATATAAAAATGTTGGATGCGATATGTTGTGTAACTTTCATGTATTAGGTTTTCATGCCCTCCAATGTGTGTGGTCCTTTATCGCACAGCAATCCCAATACCCCAACTACATCTCTGGAGGCAGATTGCCAAATACTGACCGGATCATCGCCCGCCTAAGGGTGGTTACGTTATAGCTGTTGATTCTAATGCTGTCGCATAACAAGATTTATATATCAAATAATTGATTACTATCAATCATTTTTTATCTGTGGTAAGCTCAGCCATCTGGGGTGTTACATATGTGAATGGCTTTCTTGTGGCCTATTGCTGGTTCCAATGGTAAGTTGTCGGATTATGTTTTTGGTGTCGGCGAGAGCACAGGGATTTTTTTCTCCCAATAAAAAAAGGGTCTTTCTGGTTGAGTGCCAATTGCTTTTAGCAAAGAGTTAACATGCTTTACACGAATGAATTGAGTTGTAGTTAATAGACGGGATAACATGTGTGGCAGTGTGTTTAAATATAGCCAAGGTTACATTTATATAAATCAATTATATGAAGGATGTTATAACAAGCCGTTGGGCGCGCACTTTTTCAAGCAGTTAACATAAAATGTTGCATAGAAGCTTCTACTACATTCGTCCCCTTTGCACACAATACGAAAAATCGTTCGTATAAAGAAGCACATCACCAGCTCATCTTACTGGGCTTAACGTGTTTTTTGTCACACATTTTTAGCCTCTTTTATGGTTTTTTGGTTATGGTTTTTACCCACTCAGTATAACTGTCATGAAAGAGCTTCTTAATTAGCTTCTTAATCTCTTCCATTCGTTTCAAAAATGAAAAACTCATACAAAACGAATGGTTGTGAGAAGCCTGCCCTAGGGCCACTATTCGGACCTGTTGCGTCAACTATTTACTTATATTTATTTATTTTTATCCAAATTGAAATTGCAGCGGTTTCGGCCAGATGTCCAATAAGATGTCGTTGAGTTTGCTCCGCGGTACATAAAGTTCTTAACTCCCTCAAGGTTACTACTGTCTAAATCAGCGTTTTTTGCTTTGACAGATATTTTTATGCCATCCACAAGTTAAAGTTCCCTAATCTAAAAACGACTACCTGTCTATTCTTAATCACATTGTCAATTTAGTGAAAAAGCGGATGGTTGGACGACACGTCAACATCATTGCCGAATTACATAAATTAGTTAGTGCATTGTGCATGCTCGGAATTATTATTTTCATTACATTAACAAATTTGGGCGGAACGAAGTTTGCCGGGTCAGCTAGTTAACAAATAAAATGAATTCAGAGCATTTGAAAGTAATATGAGCCCATCAATTAAGTGTGGAAAATGATTTTAAGTTGTGAGTTGTGACATTTGTTCGGTCAGCTGCTCTGCTGAATGTTTCAACAAACACACCTTTTCTTGGTTTTTTCGTGGAAAACGACTCTAAAAACGACTACCTGTCTATTCTTAATCAGAGCAAAAGTAGAGTCTGCAATTTGTGAAAGGCTGTGTTAATTTTTTTTTTTTTATTATTATTATTTCATTATTTGATTTTCGCGAAAACACTCGAAAACTTCATCGAAGACAGAAGTTTTCCCATACATATTTCAGTTTTCAAAACGAGTCGTTTAGAGTCGTTTTCCACGAAAAAACCAAGAAAAGGTGTGTTTGTTGAAACATTCAGCAGAGCAGCTGACCGAACAAATGTCACAACTCACAACTTAAAATCATTTTCCACACTTAATTGATGGGCTCATATTACTTTCAAATGCTCTGAATTCATTTTATTTGTTAACTAGCTGACCCGGCAAACTTCGTTCCGCCCAAATTTGTTAATGTAATGAAAATAATAATTCCGAGCATGCACAATGCACTAACTAATTTATGTAATTCGGCAATGATGTTGACGTGTCGTCCAACCATCCGCTTTTTCACTAAATTGACAATGTGAGAAACATGGGGAATCAAGACTGATGCTACAAATGCACAAACATCCATCGATTATCCTTGCAATAAATTATTTGTCATAGTGAAAGCGAGACGCACGGGAAATTGAAGTCGAACGAATGGTAAATCGTTCTGAATAAGCGAAATCTGCGGAATAAGAGTGTTTGCCTTTGAATTTTCCCCTCAAATTCATCACTTGCATGATATTTGATATGAGATCCTTCCCCACGAATCAAATGCGATCCGTTACAAAGTTTCGGTACATTGATGTTGCGCAACAAAATTTTAACTGAGCCGACTTTCAAATCCAATTTATGTTGAGGTAGGCCCGGAACATTTAAAGAATTCAAAAATTCAACTAATCCCCATAAAGTTTTTTTTCACAACAAAAGGTAGAATTATGCCCTTCCTTCCAACCAAAAAATCGTAAAAATCGAACTACCTGTCCCCGAGTTATGGATGCACATACGGACGTCAGTCTCTTTTATATGTATATATAGATCGATTACAACGCCATATAGCGGGTCAAAAATCCTATCTTTTAAGTTTGCGTTAACCTGAAATACAACAATACGAACAAAACAAAAGAAGAATCATACAAATTGACCCAGTGGTTATCGAGTTATATCATCATCATCGAGTTTCATCCCGAAAGAATTATAGGTATGAATTAAGAAGATTATTATTAAAGAAAATTTAATTGACCTGAATAACGACATACGCCTACAACGCCACATATTGAGGATTTTCCGACGATGTGCACTAAGAAATTCAGTTTTTGTTAAAAATAATAAATTAATTATTTTATATGTATTTTATCAATATAATAACTCCGATCGAAGCATCTGTTTTAAACGATATTTATTTTGTTTACATCCTCGTTGACGATATTTGCAGCACGCATTCTGTCAATGTTATGCCAACGCCATAAGGTTACATCAAAAAAGTTTGAACTGTAAAAGCGCTATGGTTACATTAGATATAATTTAATATGGTGGTTAAGTATTCTTAAATTTTCTAATTTTCCGCGCAATTTTCTTAATTTTTTCTTTCATAAGATTTTTCTCCTGACAATAACAAACACAACAGAAAAAATTAGCGAAATCGGTCCAGCCGTTCACGCGTCATGCCGCGACCAAGGGAAATAGGGATTCATTTTTATATATATAGATTCAGCATTGGCACATTTGTTCGAACAGCTTGACTCAATGCGATTCGTTCGAAGTCCATTTCTCGCTCCAATTCTCGATTAACTGCGTCAAATCAAAGCTTTGTTGCGTATTTCATCTGACATCTCCAGTTCATTATCCGATGTCACAGTGCGAATTCGATGCAAAATATCGTCGGCCATAATATCATCTTTGTATAATCAAAGTATCTATCTACTTCATTTCAAAAAGTTACTTAATGTAACATAGTAAACATAATTTATTAGAACAAACTTTTTGGGTATACCTATATTTAAAAAAAAAAAAAAAAATTCAAAATTGTTGACAACAACAATTTGCTTGGAAAATAATTAAAATAATTGACAAAAACAATTGCTCTTAAAATTCAAAATATATTTTTTTTTATTTGAAGTGTCACTACTTGATTTCTATCCCGTTAATTTTTTTTTCAAAGTGTATTTCCCCATTCAAACTTTAATTTTCTAATTTTCCGCGCAATTTTCTTAATTTTTTTCATAACTTTGTTCTCCTGACAATAACAAACACAACAAAAAAAGAATTAGCGAAATCGGTCCAGCCATTCTCTCGTGATGCCCTTACCAACGAACATCATTTCATTTTTATTTATATAGATTAATGCGATCGGAATGTACAACAAAATTAGTTTTCACAAAAGTTTCACGAATAGTGTCTCACAGCTGATTGAAACGTCAAACGAAAACTAGTTATTGTTCGGTGTGAACGCAATTTCGAGTTTTCGACGAAAACATGGTTTTCGGGGCGGTGTGAATAGGGTATAAAACAGCCGACATTGTTAGTAAAGGACTATTCACATGAGAGCGAATTGCGAACTATCAACACGCGAATAGTCGTAGTTTCTGACACATCATTCACATGACAACTTTTTTTGGTCGCGGATACCCACATATCAGTTTCATTTTTAAAGGTTAAGTTTGATCGAATTTTTCATTCGTGGATTTGTGGATCGCGACTGTTTTGTGTGGATTGTGAATAAAGTGTGACAGTTCGCGGCAAGAATTTTCAATTCGCGGGAAAAAAAATTGCTTTAATTAATAATTAAGCTGTTTAAATCAATTGAGAGTCATTTTTTGTTTGGACTAGATGTTAGATCAATTAAATAACGGGTGATTTTTTAAGAGGGCGATTCGCATCATCTTTGAAGAAATATGGCCCAATAATGCCGCCGGCCCATAAACCGCACCAAACAGTGGCTTTTTCGGGATGCATTGGTAGCTGTTGCAATGCTTCTGGCTGATCTTCACTCCAAATGCGGCAATTTTGCTTATTTACGTACCCATTCAACCAAAAATGAGCCTCATCGCTGAACACAATTTTTCGATAAAAAAGCGGATCCTCGGCCAGCTTTCCAAGAGCCCATTCACCAAAAATTCGGCGTTGTGGTAGGTCGGCTGGCTTTAGTTCTTGCACAAGCTGTATCTTAAAAGGCTTTACGCACAAATCCTTCCGCAAAATTTTCCACGTAGTGCTGTAACAAAGGCCTAACTGCTGGGAACGGCGCCGAATCGACATTTCGCGGTCTTCTGTCACACTAGCTGATACGGCCGCAATATTTTCTTCACTACGCACAGTACGTAAACGTGTTGGTGGTTTAATGTCCAACAAAGTAAATTTGGTGCGAAATTTGGTCACAATCTTCCGAATAGACTGCTCAGAAGGTCGAGAATGCCGATCATAAAATGGAAGCAGCGCGCGATGAACATTTCGAACCGAGCACGAATTTTGATAGTAAAATTCAATAATTTGCAAGCGTTGTTCATTTGTAAGACGATCCATGGTTAAATTGCAAACCAAACTGAAGCTGTTTGACAGTGACACAAGGTACTAAACACACGTCAGCTGTCAAAACCAGTGTTGCCAAAACCAAACGAGCTAAAAAATCACCCGTTATAATGTTTTTCTGATAGAAAAAATTTCAATTTTCAATTCATAAATACAGTTAAATTGATTTGTTCGCAATTTGCCTATTCGCAGTTCGCTCTCATGTGAATAGACCTTAAGTATCACTTTCGACCGATTTTCTCTTCTTTTTTTTTGACACAAAATGTCACTACCTATTTTAAATCACACTTACCTACTGAATACGCATAATATTCAATTGTTACAGCAAAAATAACCCAAATGAATAAAATGTCAATATGTATATTAATTTTAGAAATAAATAAAAGAACGAGTTGACAAAAACAAATTAAAAATAGACCAATTAGCATAATAAATTACATTAAACAACAAAGAAGGTAAACAACCAAACCAAAAGCGTCTATGTACATACTTATTTTTGGAAGTCCACACAAGTAAATGCATTAAATGAGAATTTATTAACCAAAAACGAGAACAACACATACTCGCCGTAGACTTGACACTTCATGCGACCGTGAAGAGCTCACTTTCTTTCTGCGTCTGTAATTGTATTAGTTGTGTCAGAAAAGTCTGTGCATATGCATGCTCTTATTATCTTTTAATCTGTATTCCTACCGAAGTTCTGCAAAAGGTCTTTGGATCAATCTCATTACGGTTAATTTATATTTCCAATGACATTTAGAGCTCTTTGGAAATCGAACGTCATGTGACATTCCATAATCTGCGATATCCAGCCATTATGTGCGAAATGCGAATGCGAACGTGCTAATGGACAAATGCAAAATGGCACTCTATGTATTGGTTTTTTTTTTTTCTCAAAATCCGCTTTCTTGTTTACGTTCTTACTCACGCGGGGGTTATTGAGTACTTCTTCACTGGAACGAAAAAAAATTAGGGGGCGTATGCGCAACATTTCTCTATCACCCACGCTGGAATTGAACGAATATTTTGAATAAATTTTGAAAAAAAAAAAAAAAAAAAAAAAAAAAAAATTGAAGCACCTTTGCCTCCCAACCAGTCCCAGATAAAAATAAATAACAATAACCCCCAAAAAGCTCCAGCGTGAGCATGTGAACACAAAAGTGTAAACAATTTTCCACTAGCGCGCGTAGGGGTAGTGCAACCGCCATGTGATGATGTGATGTCAGAAATAAAACAAAAATGAGAGCACATGCTTAATGCTTTTGTTTACTCTTGCATTCAAGAGTAAGCGTATGTACTAGCAGATGGAAAGCATTCATTACTAGAATAAAGCTTTTATCGTAAAGCTAATGTGGGTGCTGTCTGCATTTAGTTGGAAGGGGAAGGACTATCTATATTGCTCATTCCAATTTGGTGTCAAAAATTTCCGAGGGTATTTGCAAAGTCTAAATGTTAGATAATCATCGAAATTCGAAGGCTCCACGTTTTGTTTTTGCTTATTGCGACTTAACTTATTACCCTGTGCGTCACGCCGCCAAAGTTCTGAATGATTTCTGTCTGAAAAGCGCATACTCCAAAAAGGTCCCTGTCAATGTACTATGTGTCAAATTGTGGCAAGCATAACCCTTACGCTGCGGGGTGAAACAGAAGATCAGAAAATTTCCTTTGAGGATTCAATTATGAGAAATGGTAGCTATCGTTGGCTAAACTGAATGCCAACCGTGTCGCAATTACGCTAACTAATACAACCCTCAAAAAGCTTGCTTTGTATGTTATTATTTTTTTTTTATTTCTTTCTTGTCTTTTTTAAACTCGGAGGGGTAGAGTGTGCGATGACAGTGAGTGTGGTGTGACAATTTTATACCAAAAATGGAATTACTGTTGATAAAATATAACGATGACGCGAGAAGTAAGCCGAGTTCTATCATGGCAGTCATGGGGCTTAGAGAAAAAACTTGATTTTCTGTTTGGGATTTGTATACATAATAATCATTTCTCATATGGCGAAATGTTATATGGCGTGCCACTCTCACACTGTCATCTTTGGTCAGCCTGTCTAACTCACGTAAAGTTTTTAACGGGTGATTTGCTGGGGGAAAGGGGCAGCTCTCAACGGTTACATCGATTGATGTATTCTTTACAAAAGGCGCGTATAACAGAATACTGTCAGTTAGGGAGATTTCGCGATTGTAAAAAAGGTTGCCGAAGAAAATCGCACGAGTGTGAGGCTAAACAAGTTGACGTGTGTATTTGGTTGTTGTTTTTTATTTTTATTTTTTTAGCTTTGAATACTTAACGTGCCGGGCATTTTGGCTTATCATAATAAAAATGATAGAAAAAAAATTTAATTGCTTGTGCTAATAAGTGGTAGGCATGAAAACGAATGAAATAAATTGTATGCGGTTAAATTGGCATTTTGAAATGTTATTGACCTTTGGGAAAAAAGGGAACTAGCTAGTAAGCTACGGTGAATACCTAACTTCCACATATGCTGTAAAGCCAGTGTTCGCATTTTGTTTTTGTGATTTAACTATTCATGTGTTTTTGAACGTTTGGAAAACTCAGTTTGGCCCTCCTCCAAATCTTTGTTTTAGTCAAATTGTTATTGTGCTTTGTCAAAAGTATCAAAACGCTTTGGGTCTTCTGTCATACACTGAGAATGACTTATTTATTTTTATTTTTTTTTTTGTCGAAAATTGCGCTCTAATCTTTTTCTGATGGGAAATAAGAATCAGTTTGAGATTTTGCATACGAGTGCAAACCTTAAGTCCATGTTTAAAACGACGATTTTTCTCCTTTATTTGACAACTAACTGCCACGACCACGACTAGATTATCAATGGAGTTGGACAATGTTTACTACGTCTGCTAATATGGTGGTACCTTTCTGTCAAAATATAATATTTTCTCAAGGGCCCAACCCATAGAATCCGTCGCGTCCGTTGCGGCAACGTTTTCGACTGACAGTTCATTAGAATACACAGTAGCCAGCGCTGCCACTTTGCTATGATCGTAGCAAAACTGTTACGCTTCCAATTTCCAATTTGCTACGCTACCTCCCTAAAAACTTTTTTTTTGCTACTTTTTTTTAAAGCACGAAATGTCAACATAAATCTTGTAATTTTTCTTGAAAAAAAAAAAAAAAAAAAAAAAAATAAACGAAAGTAATTTCCAGCTTTACTCACTTTCCCACACCAACTAATATTATCTTTTCTACCAAACCCAACAAGTACCCATTTCTTCGGATGTGTCAGTGTTTGAATTTGACTGGGATCTGGAATCGGTCTGGAATTACATTGCAAATTTGTAATGAAAAATAAGAGTAGCGAATCTGCATGTACGCACATCTTTGTCCATGTTCTGGCTGTCAGAGTTTTTTTATTGAAAAATATGATATTTTGGACTTTTGAGTTTTGCTACGCAAATTAAGTTTTGCTAACGAATTTGCTACGCAAATTTTTTTCCTTGTGGCAGCACTGACAGTAGCATATGAATGGAAGGTGACCAATAAGCAGCGCAAGTGCCGGATGCGACGGATAAAGTAGGTTTACTTTCTACTTTTCTGTTCGTCGCACACGTTGACAGTTGGCACTGCGTTAGAGGACGCCATTGGTGATTGGTGGAAATATTAAGAGCAAACTGTCATCGGCTGTGACCAGTGCTCTTATATCGTGGTATTTTTTCTTTTTTTCGGGAATTTCGTTGTCTTCAAAGCCTTCCGTAAGCAAACAGAAAAAGCTGGACAAAAACATCCAAACTCATTTCAATCTACATTTATCTACATTTTACCATGATAATGAACACATAAATGTACATAAAAAGAACTTACTTAAATAACTTTTTGGCAAGATTTTTTAGTACAAACATTTTCTAGTACAAAGAGGTAGTCATAATAATACTAACAAACTGCTATTTTTATACCAAAGGTAATTTAATGTGATTATATTTCCGTATAATATAAATTTTACTTTTAAAAGTACGATTTTTTTTACCAAAAAGTACCTATCCAGGGGATTATTTAAAAGGGAATTTGAGTATAGTGGAAAGGGAAAAATTACCACGTGGGACAAACAATGATAGAGTACTTAAAAAACTGCCTGTCACCGTATGCGACGGGTTCTATGGGACTGCTCGTTTTGTCGAATAGGTACGTCAATATTGACGAATCCGACGACGCGACGGATGCAGCAGATTCTATGGGCTGGGCCCTTCAGATTTAGAATAGGTCTGTTCCCTTACGATAATGCGTTCCAATACATTAGTCAAACTTCGTTCCCTTTCGTAAAAGTTGGGAAGAAGTGAACGAAGTTTGACTAATGTATTCGAATGTAATATCGTAAGGGAACAGACCTATTAAGATTGCTTAGAAGTGTTCTTAAACAAAAATAAATTACAAAATTTGAAGCTGTGATGTCAGCTAAGTTCAGTAGACAGTTCAATCTCTGACAGGAACTATAAAAGAAAAACCGCCTATTGACAAGCACAAATTTTTCTTTGAACCGTGTAAAAAGTGCTGCCAAACATTTTTTTTCTTTGATAGAGAGACTGCTTTTCATGTTTGATTTTCCAAAAAAAAAATCTCGATTTTTTTCTCAGATCTACTCATACTTTCATCAACACCAATGTTTATGACGCACAGCTGGCGGTTACGATTTGTTTTTCGTTGGAAGGATTGCTTTTTTAGCTGAATTATTCATTTTACGCATGTGGGAGCGAGTTTTTATAATGATTTATTTTGAAATGTGTGAAAATCAATTGAAATAGATTTCCAGTGCAAGTGAAAAAAAAAATCAATTTACGGCAAATCAATAAAATTCGAATTTCATGTTCGATGTTGCATCAGAAATCTGAAATCTCAGATCAAAATCTGAAAAGCCAAATCGAAAACGACATTAGTATCACTCATGTTTGGATCTATTATTTAATTTTCTGAAACCGATTTTCTATTGAGTATACGATTACAACATTTTTCAATCACCTACAGGAATTTTATCTTTAGTTGTTGTCTCTGTCTGGCATTACATTGCACAGTTATCTGAATCTAGTCCATTGTTTGAATTTCCAAGGATTATATACAATCCAACAACAAACAAAACCACTAAACATTTGCATAGGTATATTCGCTGTCAATAACATGCATAAACGCTAAAAAGAAAAACAGGAACTGTCATTTCTGAAAGATTCACTCATGTGTAACGGCGTATACTATGTACATTTCACATTCAGCACCGTAAATTATTCCATAGCTGCGTAAAAAAAAAACCGACTACACATGGTTCAAATATTGTTTTTTTTTTTTTTTTTTTTACTTTATTGCTTTTCTTTACTTTCTATCTACCACGCGGATATTTTCGTATTCATGCGCGGTTACCTGTTTGCAAATGAAGAGCAGCCGAACGAACAAAGCCAACGAAATGAACAAGAAAAGTCTCTGTCTATTTGTACCACGTCGGAACGGAACAGTGCATATTTTTCATGGTGCTTGTGGAAATTGGCAAATGAAGACAAGTGAATGTACATAGCTATACTCTGTTTCCAATTACATTTTTTCCAACGCACATCCCAAATACACTCAACTTTGTGAACACACAAGAAAGCACACACTTGGCCGCACTCCTGGATTTTTAATGAAAAAAAAAGAAAAAGACGAAAGTACTTGAATTGTTTCAAGGCGCGCAAAGCAGGGCAGGAACAGCGTGGGATGGTTTATATGAACATTTCTAAAGGGGAGGTAAAATGAAAACGGTAATAGAGGTCAATTTACGTGCAGTGTTTTTTTTTTTTTTTTTCGTATACGATCGACTCTGACTTTGAGGGAAAGTTGCCTTGTTGCGCAAATTGACAACCACGAATATGGAAACATTTTGTGAGTTAGTAATGTTTACTTGTGTGGATAATGGTTGGGGTTGTAGAAACGTTTTGCCTTGTACGAATTGATTTACTTGTCAAAAGTGAACACAGAGAACTGCTCTCTTTTTTATGGGGTCTATACTTTAGAAGCGAAATGATATTTAGTAATTTTTGTACTTGCAACATTTTTTATATCTATATATATAAAAATGGATCTTGGTTTGTTCGGATGCTTAAAACTCGAAAACGACTGGACCAAATTGGATACTTCCTTCTGCGGATTTGTTCGTTAATGCTCCGCGAAGGTTTAGGAAAAAAGAAAAATTGAAAAAATTAAGAAAATTGCGCGGAAAATTAGAAAATTAAAGTTTGTATGGGGAAATACACTTTGGGAAAAAATCAACTGGATAAAAATCTAGAAGTGACACTTCAAATAAAAAAAAAAATATTTTGAATTTTAAAAGCAATTGTTGTTGTCAATTATTTTAATTATTTTCCAAGCAAATTGTTGTTGTCAACAATTTTGAAGTTTTTTTTTTTTTTAAATATAGGTACCTAAAAACTTTGTTCTAATAAATTATGTTTACTATGTTACATTAAGTAACTTTTTGAAATGAAGTATGAAGTTATGGCCGACGATATTCTGCATCGAATTCGCACTGTGACATCGGATAATGAACTGGAGATGTCAGATGAAATGCGCAACAAAGCTTTGATTTGACGCATTTAATCGAGAATTGGAGCGAGAAATGGACTTCGAACGAATCGCATTGAGTCAAGCTGTTCGAACAAATGTGCCAATGTTGACTCTATATATATAATCTATATATATAAAAATGAAACCCTATTTCCCTTGGTCGCGGCATGACGCGTGAACGGCTGGACCGATTTCGCTAAATTTTTTTTGTTGTGTTTGTTATTGTCAAGAGAAAAATCTTATGAAAGAAAAACTTAAGAAAATTGCGCGGAAAATTAGAAAATTTAAGAATACTTAACCACCATATTAAATTATATCTAATGTAACCATAGCGCTTTTACAATTCAAACTTTTTTGATGTAACCTTATGGCGGTGGCGCTGTTGCCGATCGCCGAAACAGCGCTACCAAATTGATTGAAATTTTGTAGATGGATATGGTTGCTTCCAGTTTTAAATTTCGGATAGTTTTTGACCTATAAGTGGTACTTTGAAAAACACAAGCGGGATAAGAAAACGGATTGTGGCACGTCCCATTCAAAAATTAAATCAAACGCTATTTCTAAAGTTGTATAATGAAAATTATTAATGGACGCTGTCCAAATAAAGCAATTTGCTAAATGTGAGCAAGATTTAATACGAAAGGTACGGGCAAAGCCGGGTGGGTACAGTTACATATAAAAGAGACTGACGTCCGTATGTGCACTCATAACTCGGGGACGGATCGTTCGATTTTTATAATTTTTATAATTTATATATTTATCTACATAATTCGGATTTGAAAGTTGGTTCAGTTAAAATTCTGTTGCGAAACATCAATGTACCGAAACTTTGCAACGGATCGCATTTGTTTTATGGTGAAGGATCTCACATCAAATATCATACAAGTAATGATTTTAAGGGGAAAATTCAAAGGCAAACATTCTTATTCCGCAGATTTCGCTTATTAAGAACGATTTACCATTCGTGCGACTTCAATTTCCCGTGCGTCTCGCTTTCGCTATGACAAATAATTTATTGCAAGGATAATCGATGGATGTTTGTCAATTTAGTGAAAAAGTGGAAGGTTGGACGACACGTCAAATTCATCATTTATTTCTATTGCATTTAATATAACTTTTGAATAAAGAATTTTAATTGGTCGAATTACATAAATTAGCAAGTGCTTGGTACATGCTCGGAATTTATTAACAAATTAACAAATTTGGGCGAAACGAAGTTTGCCGGGTCAGCTAGTATTTATATATTTGTAAATTTAACTCAAAACTTTAAACGTCAGACATTTGTGCATTAATTTGTTGTCATCTTTCCGGATGGCTGCGTTCAGTTCCTCGAGGTGTTAATCAAATGTTAAAATGCGCAAACGTTCACCAAACAGACACCAACGTCAAAAAACAGGCATTTTACAAATGTTTCAACGCACACTTTAGCGACAAGACATAATCTTGTGCGATGCCGCTGTCATCGCATGCCAGCAGCAAGCATGTAAAGCCTACGTGTGCTCCACTTTTTGCTTTGCTGCTTGTATGTCTTTATGTTGGATTCGTTCTTGGTTGTATGAGAGAAAAAGATGCGTCTGCGTTGTACGCGGTGTACTCCTTATTCTGGCAGATCATGATGACTTGCAAGTCAAGCTATATTACCTAAATCGCTGTCTTATGTTTTCCATTAGATTCGTAACTAGATTTCATACAAAAAATATTGTTTTTTAAACATTAACGTGTAGTTATCCAAAAATCAAAAACAACATTTTCATTCTTTGTCGAACTGGAAAATCACATGAGCAACAGACGTTATATACGTCAAGTTTGACATTTATCATACAAAAAAGAATAATATGTATTTAGTGTCAAGTTGTTTTCGGTGTATCCGAAATGGCACCGAACTCGTTTGCTGTGGTTTTTCTGCCAAGCAATTTTCGTTCTATTGGTAAATTGTACTAGTCGAACTCAGATGTGCGTTAAATACTAAAGCGTCTTCGTTGTATCATTAATTTTGTACCAAATTCCCAGTAAAATTTATAAAAAAAAAAATGATCAATGGTTTGAGTTTGTTTTCGCAAAACACTAACTAAATTATTGTGCCGCAGTATATACCTGTAAAAGTGTCGCGTACAACATTTGACACAAAGTCGTCATGTGTGTGCGCTGGAAATGTCATACCTACCTACTTTATTTTTCTCATTATTTGTTCAATGTTTTCTTGAATTTGTTGCGAAATTATTGCGGCGGATATAAAAATAGATCCAACCATTCGGTTAATTCCATTGTTTGCCGGTTGTGTGTGTTGAATTCCTGTTTGTTTCAGTGGTCTGGTCATGCCTCTGGACTTGTTGTTCGATGGCTTGAGCAAGCTTCTTGCTTGGCTTGTTTTGTCGTTCACTACACTATACACCATGGCAAACCGAAAAGTCGTTATACTACTTTTTGCACCTCCGCAATGGCTGGAAATTGACGTTTTTCCTGGCCATGCTTGTGAACATAACAACAAAAATTGGGAGTCGGTGCAGAAGGTGACAGTGTTGAAAGAAGTGGGTAAGTAAATGATAGTACCAAAGCGAATGAGAAAAACGAAGGCGACCTACGAATGAACTTTCAACTCTGTTGTTTAAAACTGGTAGGTATTGCCAGGTTGGTGTCTACGACAGAAAAAATGTTGTGGAATTTATTTACAAAAAGATTGTTAAGGAAAATGGTGCGTTGTAACGTTAAACAACGTCAGGGGCAAATTTGTTTCTTTTTAATTTGTTCAATACAGTTATATCAGTGGCAGAGCTAAGACGCGAGATATCAACAAGGAGGATAAAGTAAAGGATTTTGTGTGTCTGAAGCAAACTTTGAAAATGACATCAGATCAAAAAGTAAATGAGAAGGCAACTGCATAAGGTCTTGAATTATTTTTGGTCGTTTTGTAGGGGAAGATTTTTATAGCCGAACCCGGATAATGTCACTTGCCACATAGCTTAATAGCACGATCCGTTTAATGTCACACTGATGCGAAGAAATTTGTCTTTTGTTACAACCCGCTTGATAAGTGGCATTATTTTGTTGGCCGTTTGATCGACAGCTGGAACACTGTCATTGAATTGAACAGGAACTAA
The DNA here is from genome assembly GCA_946477585.1 of Cheilosia urbana. Taxonomy (NCBI): domain Eukaryota; kingdom Metazoa; phylum Arthropoda; class Insecta; order Diptera; family Syrphidae; genus Cheilosia; species Cheilosia urbana. The sequence goes on along the minus strand of OX297854.1, from coordinate 5,323,501 downwards.
CTGCCTGTCAGCATGTCCCCATGGATAACAGAAGATCAATTTGACATATTCCATATGGTAGGACTGTGACATCACAGTTTCGAAATGAATAACCCCGTACAATTTGTTCCGCGTCGCCCTGTCTAGCCAGTTCTGAGTGTAGCTTTGAACAAGAAATTCTTGTGTTTCTACCTGGCAATGATTTAGATTATATTGCAACAATCTAACGCAGACTAGTTTTTCGCAACGTCTATTTATAAAAAGTTGTTTTCTATACCTAATTTGTTACTCACCATTGCTCTATACTCAGTCACACTTAGTCACATGCACATCACTTGTTATTCCGGCCATGTAAAGATTAACGTAACTTGGTAGTTTTATTTTTTCTCTTTACATTTGCTTCTACCTTTCATTCTCCTTTGTTTTGTTTTTCTTTGGATTTCACAATGCTCGCGCAACATTTAGCATAAACAATTAGTCATTCCGTTTTGTTTCACCGTTTGCCGATGGTATTTCATATATAGGTAGAGATACGTGACACGATGCGGATGACGTGTAGTATTTGTATGATTGCCCCCCGTATCATCTTTCTCTTTTTCATCAGAAAGAGAACATGTACATTGTACACACTACACCGACTTCCAAAAACAAAGCAAAAAGCTAAAAATGTACCCACATGCTTACTCTACGTTCGGTTCTTTGGCTTTGCTTAATTGCACTTCATCTGCCATTGCAAAAGTAGTAATTACACCTCTTCGCCTTCAACTTTTCTTCTACTACTTCTACGTTCTACCGCTAGTAAATAGCGATGGGAACATTGTATGCTTTTGCCATTTTGCCTTTCAACAAGCGCTAAACCTTACTTGTCGTTCCACTTCTGGCTGCCATTGAACATAAAGTCAATGCACGATGGCAACCAGAATTGCATTGCACATGACTCGTACTTCAGTAAAAGGTAAATAAAATTGATGTGGTTGTGTGGATACGTGTACGAATTGGGGAAGGGAAATGGGAATTGCAAAGATACGAAACGATCCAGTTAAAATCATGTGAGCTAAAAGTAAACGTAAACAACAAGAAGAGAGAATGAAGAGAGATCATATTAATTAGTTTACGCTCAGAATGTTGCCATATTTGTTTTTTTTTTGTTTTTTTTTTGCAACTCCGCTCCGATATTCCACGCAATATATATATTTTTTTTTATGTGGCACCATTATTTTCACGCTTCATTACCGACGGTTTTAGACCATTTGCTACCTGCCATCTGTCAATTTGACAGCTGTAAATGAAACTACGTATCCGTAGGCTTTCTTTCAAAAATTCTTAAGTCAAAATTCTGCGAAAAATGACATTTCATGTAATCCTGATGGAAAAAAATCACTGAATTTAAATACCTATCAATACCTCTTAACATCATCATGATTCCTTTTGCCTCTATCAACCAGTTTGAAAACCTTCTATCGGCCTTCAATTTTTCCATTTGAAAACTCGTATGCACGTCTTACTTTAACAGTTTCCTTTTTTGTATTTTTTAAATCGGTTGTTTGCGCCTCCTCAAAAATTCGCCATTTTCGACTTACGAGGTTTTGAAATGAAACCTACGATAGGTTGTAGTACGTTGAAGATGTAAAAAAGAATTAGAACAAAAGTAGCTGGCGCCCAGGATGGTCAACGGTAATAAAAAAAAATAAGAAAATTATTTTTAAAATTTGTCAACTTTAAAGTTAAAGCGCTGAAAACGACTTTAAACGATTCGCTTTGAAAACTTCTGCTTTTGATGAAGTTTTCAAGTGTTTTCGCGAAAACATTCTCAAACTAATGACAGCCCAACGTGACATTCTATCCAAGGCGAACATGTTGCATGTTCTAGATTTTATTTTGCTTTCATTCACCGTAAAAACCAGAGACAATACTGAGACCCCCAACTCACAATCCTCTTGCCGCTGGCCCCCTCAGTTTTTTTCAAATTCGCCATTTTGTTTTCCTATCGGTGTTAAGTCTATTTAGAATCCGTGTGACATGCAAAAACATACAAAAAATATAAAATCAATGCTGCCAACTACTACCAACCATGGGGGAATGTGATAGAGTTCGGGAATAAGACATTTTAAGATAACTGAATGCTATTGGTTGGTTATTATAAATTTTTAAAAGACGATGAATATAATTTTTTTAGTTAATAATGCTATCTAAATGAGATGTTTTATATACAAGAAACATATTAGGACAAATATTGTTGTGTATTTTCCCCTTTTGAATATCATTAACTTCGATTTCATGTGTACATTTTTCTTAAATAACTAAAGAAAAATTGCTCAAAATGTTTTTATTTTCCTACAACCATTCTGCATTAATCATTTTTCGTAAATATTTTCAGCAAAAGTGCACTTATTCCTAAAATAAAATACTAATTACACGAAACGAATAATTTCAAATTTAACTGACAAAATTCTATGAACGCTGGCAGCAACTTTGCCGACAGCGGAAGTGGGACACGCAAGGTGCGAGTGTGCTGGTGAGTGAAGTTACGTGACATTTGTCAATACGAATTTCTATGTAACAATACTAACGCACTTAGCGTGTACCACCCCATAGAAATATAGCTTGTAGGCAAGTAACGGAAAATCGGCCGAAGTTGGGGGTCTCAGTATTGTCTCTGGTAAAAACCATCTCTGCCGCTTCTGTCTAAATACCCACAAATGCGTCACTGACAGCTCGTTCCCTTGTTTTAAAGGTGCTACAGTTTTTTTTTTTTATTTTAGAGTTCCCCAACGTCATTCTGCACATACTAATTTCCGTACAGTTAGTCTCTATATACGCTATGAAAGGAAATCGAAAAATAAAGGACGGTCTTGGAATTTTCTAAGATTTGCCATTTTGTCGATGGTTAGGTAACTGCGATTTAACAATTTATGTATATGTATGTAGAAATTGAGTCTAGATTTGTTGATTATTACACAGTGTGCTCCAATGTACGTATTTTAAAAAGAATATATCGAATCGAATATATCAAATGGCGCCCAACGTTGGGCCATTGTGTAACATTTCATTATACAACAGTTCTACGTTCTTATTGCGATGAAATACGGTGATATTGTTTTTTAAAGTGTTTGTTAATTTTTTTGTTTTACTTAAACTGTCCTTGAAGTTGACAGCTCTACTCTTAAGCGATAAATAGGTATTTTTTTTTTTCATTCATTCATCATTCGATAATATCAAAGCTGTGGTGTTTGAAGTTGTATTTCGAAATTCGACGATTTTAAAAGGAAAAAATTCACTGAAAGGAAAATGATAACCTTCTTCAAATTTTAATTGGCAGTAGTTTTTGTTTTCCTTGAACTCATATTCCACAAGACACGTGAGCAGGCATTGCTCTCTATCTCTCTCTCTCTCTTTCCCAGCAAACCAACACTTGTATCTTATTGGATTCCCATTCCATTCTTATGCCATGAGCAAAAACAACGGAACAAGTTTCTTCAATAATGTTGCTCAGATATGCTTTATCGCCGTCCGCGCGCCCACACACACAATTACAATTATACTGCATGCATTCAATTCATGCAGCAATCATCATCGAATGTAGAAAAAAACAACAAAGCAAAATCGCAAGAATACGCTACGGCTACTTACGTTAACGTCCAGGTCCACGACCACAATTGAACGATACGAAATAGAATAAGAAGGGGAATCCATGACAAGAAAACCGAAGACGAAGACCCAGCAAGAAGAACAAAAAAAAACATATAATTTTTCTGTGGTGCTCTCGATTCTAGTGCTTTTTACTACTCTTTTTTCCACGGCAGTGGCAATTCGCATGTATCGTGTAGCCGTTGTCGTACCTACTTCGTACTCATAGTCCATAGCATAGCGCTTTGTTCGTTCCCCCCAGTCATCGCAATTCTCATTTGTGTATTAGTTCCCTGTGATGAATGTTGTACACCGTTGTACAATGTTGTTTTGATAGATACAGCGAGATACGTGACTATAAGCAACAGACCGAAGAGTAGAGTGATGAAAAACCAAATTTCGTCGTTGTGGCTATCGCATTTGTGTTAATTTAATTTTTTTTTATTCAATTCCGTTCTTGAACATCAGTTTAACTGCGATTATCGGTAAAGGTAAACGTATCTAAAATACATATACAAAATTTGCATCTAGGGTATAACGTCAGTCACTGTGTTTGCATTGTAGGTTTTTCTTTGTTTTGTATTCGAAAAATCTATTACCAAAAAAGAAGAGAAAAAAAAAACTTGTTAAAGTGTTAAAAGTGGTGTGAGTGCAAAGGAAAATCCGAAGTAAAGATAAAAAAATCTAATTTGAATGGAAAATTGTGCATAATTCATGTATCTAGATACATTTTCCCTGCAAAAGATAGTTCGAGGAGTGAAGAAAAGCGCACGCAGTCCAATCTTCCGTACAAAAGAATCGTCATCATCGTCGTGAACACCTTGGTCAAACAAAGCAGAAAAATAAAATAAAAAATAAGCACTGACAGTGACAGGTAAGGAAAAAAAAAAGTGAGAGCGTTATAACTTATAACATCATCAGATATTTTCAACCACAGATAGTCTATTTAACCAGATTATTGGTCATTCTTTTGTGATTATCGTCGTTGCAATTAAAACCTCCGCTGATTGGAAGAAATACATACATATATCTGTATATATATAAATTTCTCTTTCCCCCGATAGTTGTGTAATGTCAATTATATTACAAACAAAAAAATTGTTTTCGATATCGAACATTTTCTTTGGCAGATTTATTTTTTCGGTATTTATTTTGTTTTATTCCAAGATAAAGAGAAACAAAAAACTAGACACGTTTGCCGGAGGGTATGCAATATGCATTGCTCCCAACCTACTCATATCTCATAGTGTCATAGTCACAGCCAGTTTTTCAGTGTTTTCTCCATGCTACGGCTAACGGCTACCACTACTAGTAAGATAACTTACTCACCCGGCCACACTAGTTACTTCTTACTTGCTGGCAGTTTTTTGTCTCGTTTCCTCGCCATGAATTTCTACCGTGCCCGAGCATATCAAATCAAACAGGGAGCAATGTGCGGGGTTTGAAAAATAAAACAGAGAAAGAGAAAGAGAAGAAAAACATGGCATCATCGTTATTCTATCAAAATAGAAATGGAAAAAAAAAAATATAAAAATTGTTGCATGCGCTATTTTAAAGTTTCATGCAAACATAGTAGCTACTACGGCTACAGCACATGGGTGTGGGCTGTGGGTATAGTATAATCGCCTCATCATGTTTTGGTCGGGGAGTTGTTTACCGTCTCTGTCTTCCTTTGGCTTTGGTGTGTGTTTTTCTTCTGTTGTTGGTTGTTGCCATTGCCATCGTCGACATTGCCTTCGCCGTCGTACGTAATCGCTGTAACATGTGAGCAGTGAAAAATTGATTATAATGGATAAGTCCCAAGAAACGCAATGGAAAGGAAACGGGGGGAATTGTAACTTCCAGTTGGTCAAAAGCAAAAAAAAAAAAAAGAACACGAACAAATGTAGGTACCTCGAAGAGGATGCTTGTTTTTATGTTATCATCATGATAAATTACTCATTTTTTGTTTTTCTTAGGAAGATGTTTCTTCGTTTTTTTTTTTTTTTTTTTGTGTTCTTTATCTGCAAGTGTTGCGTCTTGCGCGCTGTGTTGTTTTCGAAGTTATTTTTGAACTTATGTGCAGTTTGATTACCTACCTATCAAATATGAGCGTATAAATTTGACATTGACAAGTGTCATTAGTATATAAGTGTCGGTAAAAATAAAAAATAAAATATATGTAGGTACCTACCTACTGCTATATTTCTTTGGGGCAAAATGTAGAGACTACAGCAAGCAGAGGGTTTCCTCATCATGGCAATGTCCACATTCTCAGCCCTATTCTGCTATTCTTCGGGGGTAATTTTCTCCAATTTTCACTGAACATATTCTACTACATATTCATTCGAATTGAATCTCGATTCACGCCGAATGTCGGTAACGTCGGTAATACTGCGCGGTATCCTCTTATTCACGTGAACGCAGGTGTACATTCTTACAATTCAGATATGCACATGCCAAATGTTGCGGATTTGAAATTGAATGTACCTATAGGTATCGTCTGTCTGGTTGGTGGTTGATAAAATGTAAGTAAAAATTAATTTATTGCTGGATTATTTTTTTGTAAATAAAGATAACCTATTCATTTTTAGGGATGAACAACAACAAAACAGAGACCAATTTACGACAATAATTTCACAATGAATAGGTAACCCATACCTGTTTGTTTATATTTTTTGTTTTATTTAAAATACCTACTTAGGTAACCAAAGATTTATAAAACAAAATAATAAATAATATAAATAAATAAACTTCTTATGATTTTCACACGAACACCTGTTAACTTGAATGTCAAATTTTGGATAATGTAGTTCACCCGATGGAAAGCAGAGTCAAAGGGAATCGAATAAGTGAATCGAATCTACGATTCATGTGAATAGCAGAATAGGGCTGTGGTTCCACCAACCCTTTAACGTGCCAACACTATAAGCGTTTTTTTATTATGCCCGCATGATCTGTGGTTTTAGGCCAGGAAAGTCAACCATCGACCAAATTTTCAGATCTTGGAAAAAACCCAGGAATTCCAGATCGATACACACCATCTATTTATCGCCTATGATAGCGTATATAGGGACGAATTATACAAAGCCATGTCAAGTTTTGGCATCCCCGCCAAACTCGTCCGTTTGTGCAGAATGACTATGAAGAAATCTCGATGCTCCGTCAAAGTCGGCAAGAACACCACCGAGCCATTTGATGTCGAAAAAGATTTGAGACAAGGCGACGCGCTATCATGTACGTTCTTTAACATCGTTCTTGAAGCAATTGTACGAAACTCACAAGCCAACACCAGAGGTACAATTTTTCAAAAGTCCGTTCAACTACTTGGCTACGCTGATGATATTGAAATGATTGGGAGAACGCGGCGAGCTGTCAGTGGCGCATTTGCAAACATCGAAATGGTGGTTGGGTGTTGTATGAATAGGGTAGGCACTGATTGGCGTCAACTTGGCGATGCCCAGTCGTTGTAACTGTTCATACACATCAATTGTGCTTATTTTACCTCCGCGTGGTAGCCACCGGGTACTGGTCTTGTCCTTCCGGGCATGACTTGCTAAACTTATAAGCGCGAGTGTTGAACACGAAGAAAATAGCAACACTATAATGCTCTGTCGGAATGACTGCCTGATCGAGTCTCAGAGGTCTTACATGAGCCCCTCAGAAAGAGGACGTACGGCGGATGAATTCACATGGCTGAATCAACGGTGGCGTCAACAGTCAACATGGCAGATACCTCAATGAGCTACTTCGACGTATTTGGAGCTGAGGTCATTGAGGATTTTTCAGCACTAGTCAGGGTGTTGAAATAGAGATGGTGGCGGAAGAGCCCTTAATGGGTCAACGGCAGCTCTCACATCCCCGCAGCGGGTTACTGACTCCGGAATATTCCGGCTCCTTTTGCCCAAGGGGTTACAGAAAGGGCCTGGTCCTCCAGGTTGGGGGTTGTGCGTGGGGTTAACTACCCTACCACGAAAAAAAAGCACTGTTGCGAAGCAACCAAAAGCCTCGGATAAGGACGGATTCACTGTTGACGACCCTGCAAAACGAAAAAAGGACAATGACGTTCGGATCTGCACGTGGAATGTTCGAACTCTGAACAGACCGCGTGCAGCCGAACAACTAGCGGAGGCCCTAGACTGCTACAAAGCAGGTATCACCGCCATCCAGGAAGTGCGGTGGGATGGGCCGGGCAAAAGGAGGATGAAAAACTGTGACATTTACTACGGTGACTGCTACAGAGAACAAAAGCAGCGTCTATTTGGATGCGGATTTGTTGTAAGCGGCAGACTTAGGCAAGAAGTCTTGAGCTTTCGACACGTTAGTGAACGCCTTACAACTATCCGCATCAAGGCTAAATTCGCCAACATCAGCCTGATATGCGCTCACGCCCCCACAGAAGATAAAGACGATGCTACCAAAGAATGTTTCTACGAGCTCCTCGACAAAACATATGAGCAATGTCCTAAGCATGACGTTAAAATCGTCTTGGGTGATTTTAACGCCAAAATAGGAAAGGAGGACATCTTTGGTAGCACAATCGGAAAACACAGCCTACACGACACCACGTCTGGAAACGGACTTAGGCTGATTGATTTTGCTGCGGGACGTAATGTTACCATAGCTAGTTCACGGTTTCCTCACCTCAATATACACAAAGGAACATGGCGGTCACCTGATCATCAAACCGTCAACCAAATTGATCACGTTGCGATCGACGCAAGGCACTCCTCCAGTATTCTAGATGTCCGAACTTTCCGAGCGGCCAACATAGACTCGGACCACTACCTTGTTGTAGCCAAGGTACGGATGCGGATATCCAAGACGCCACAACAACGAGAAAATACTGTGAGGAGATTTAATGTTGGACGACTACAAACGCAACAAACCGCCAGAACCTTTGCCGATCGCGTATCCCTCAACCTCTCGAGAAGTCCTATGCTGCCAGCATCAAGTGCCGAAGACCAGTGGCGCCGATGCCAAGAAGCCATCAAAAACGCCGCAACTGATGTGCTCGGTTTCACCAGCCCACCCCCCCGAAACCCCTGGTTTGACGAAGAGTGCCGGCAAGCACATGCAGCAAAACAAAGTGCCTACGAAGCGTCGCTGCATAGAAGGACGAGAGCAGCTCGTCAGCTCTACGAGCAAAAAAGGAGGGAAGAACATCGGCTTCTCCGGAGAAAAAAGAGAGAGCATGAGAAGCGCGCGATCGAGGATATAGAGAGGTGTTACTCCAGGAACAATGTTCGGAAGTTTTACCAAAAGGTAAAAAGAACGTGTCATGGCAACAAGACCCGAACGGAGACCTGTAGAGACGAGCAAGGAAACCTTGTAGTAGAGTCACAGTCGGTGCTGAGGACATGGAAAAACCATTTCTGCAGACTGCTAAACGGCGAAGACGACACAAATTCCGCTGTTAGGCAGAACGATCCATTCAACCTGGACGATGACAGCCAAGATTTCCGTCCACCTGACCAAAATGAAGTGAGGATAGCAATATCTAAGCTTAAATCCAACAAGGCTGCTGGTCCAGACGGCTTACCTGCCGAGCTCTTCAAGGCAGCCGGAGATGACTTGGTAGAGTGCATACACCAACTCATCTCCAAGATTTGGTTAGAGGAAAGTATGCCTGATGAATGGAACCTCAGCATTGTTTGCCCGATCCACAAGAAAGGAGACCCTCTAAACTGCGCCAACTACAGAGGCATCAGTCTCCTGAACACTGCGTATAAGATCATGTCTGCTGTATTGTGTGAACGCCTGAAACCATTCGTCAACGATCTGATAGGTCCCTATCAGTGCGGTTTTAGGCCCGGTAAGTCCACGACCGATCAAATATTCACAATACGGCAGATCCTGGAAAAAACCCAAGAATACCAGATCGATACTCACCATCTTTTTATCGATTTTAAGGCCGCATATGACAGCGTTTATAGAGACGAGCTATACAGAGCCATGTCTAGTTTTGGCATCCCTGCCAAACTTGTCAGATTGTGCAGAATGACGATGGAGAACGCTCGCTGCTCCGTAAAGGTCGGAAACAATCTCACCGAGACCTTTGATGTCAAAAAAGGATTTAGACAAGGTGATGCGCTGTCATGTGACTTCTTCAACATCATTCTTGAGATGATTGTGCGAAACTCACAAGCCAACACCAGAGGCACAATTTTCTATAAGTCTGTTCAACTGCTTGCATACGCTGACGACATTGACATTGTTGGTACAACACAGCGAGCTGTCACTGGTGCGTTTGCAAGTATTAGTACAGAAGCGGCAAAAATGGGTTTAGTGGTGAATGAGGGTAAAACAAAATATATGCTGTCAACAAGAAGGGACACACGACATCGACGAATCGGGCAGAACGTCACGATAGACAGCTATAACTTTGAGGTAGTTAGGGACTTTGTCTACCTCGGCTCCACTATAAACTCTGATAACGACATCACATCAGAAATCAAACGAAGAATCACACTTGCCAACCGCTGTTTCTTTGGCCTAAGACGGCAATTGATTAGTAAGGCCTTGTCAAGAAGCACTAAGGAGATTCTATATAAGACTCTCATCATCCCTGTCCTGCTCTATGGCGCAGAAGCATGGACCCTAGCAAAAACGGATGAGGATCTTCTTGGTCGCTTCGAACGCAAAATTCTTCGAGTGATTTTTGGTCCCGTTTGCGTTGACGGGCTTTGGAGGAGAAGATTTAACAGCGAACTCTACGAGCTGTACAGCGACATCGACCTAGTCAGAAAAGTACGCATCAGTCGTCTAAGATGGCTGGGACATGTAGAGCGAATGGACACCAACGCTCCGGCCCGAAGAGTCTTCGATTCTAACCCGGAGGGACAACGCAGTAGAGGAAGACCTCGCCTTAGGTGGCGCGCCCAAGTGGAAGGGGACCTCAACCAACTTGGAGTGCGCAACTGGAGGCAGTTAGCCAAAGATCGCGCTAACTGGAGAGGCGTATTGGTTGAGGCCCAGGTCCACCCCGGACTGTAGCGCCACCTAAGTAAGTAAGTAAGTAAGAAACGGAGGCGGCGAAAATGGGTTTGGCTGTTAATGAGGACAAAACGAAGTATATGCTGTCAACGAGAAAGGTTTCTCAACATCGGCGACTCGGACAAAACGTCACGATGGACACATACAACTTCGAAGTAGTTAAAGAATTTGTATACCTGGGATCCACTATCACTTCGCAGAATAAAATCGGCGCAGAGATCAAGCGAAGAATCACTCTTGCCAATCGCTGCTTCTTCGGGCTAAGAAGGCAAGCTTAAAATACAACGGCTGAGATGGCTAGGACACGTGGAGCGTATGGACAACAACGCAACAGCCCGACGAGTCTTCGAATCCATCCCTGAGGGACAACGCAGCAGAGGAAGAACCCACCTTAGGTGGCGCGCACAATTGGAGAACGACCTCAACCAACTTGGTGTGCGTAACTGGAGGCAGCTAGCGAGGGACCGAGCTGGCTGGAGGGGCTTGTTGGTTGAGGCCGTGGTCCACCCCGGACTGTAAGCGAGAGATCCAACTGTTGTAAACCATGAAAATCAATAAGCTTTACTGACCAAGACTGACCAAAGCGGATATCCAAGAACCTCAAGTCGTTCAAGAGGATGCCATGCTTTGAAATAGTGAAACCTTTTCCTCTGCAGCAGGATAAGAGAATCTTGACTATAAAACGCTGGCAGAATTCTAAAAAGTCGCAAGAAAAGGGCCAACGATAAAAAAAAGTGTCATTTCTGAACGTATTCTGCACATTTAGTATTTTTGAACGATATTTAACAAGCATTGGCTCGCTACACACTATAATATTGTTGTGATAGGTAGGTAATAGCCTATTCACACCGCACCGAAAACCGTGTTTTCGTCGAAAACTCGAAATTGCATTCACATCGAACAATAACTAGTTTTCGTTTGACGTTTCAATCACCTGTGAACTGTGAGTAACTAGTCGTGCAACTTCTGTGTAAACAAATTTCGTAAGCAGTAATTAACAAATAAAATGAATTCAGCGCATTTAAAAATAATACTAGCCCATCAATTAGGTGTGGAAAATGAGTGTAAGTTGTGAATTGTGACATTTGTTCAGTTAGCTCTTCTGCTGAATTTGTTGAATATTTCAAAAGGTGTGTTTGTTTCAACAACCCAACGATTTTAAGTCGCTTACGTGGTGTTTTCGTTTTGAAAACTGAAATATTCTTCTGTTTTTGAGTGTTTTCGCGGAAACCCGGTTTTCGGCTCATTGTGAATAGGCTATTACTGCGCTACATTTTAAATGTTAAAGGTTATTTGGAAATATAATAGTTAGCATATGAAAACATTTTTGAAGCGCCCTTTTTCAATTAAAAAATAGCAACAAATTGTGGCACGCTCTCAAAAAAAGTACCTACCAAATTGCAACTTTAGTCGCACAACGGTCACGCTGCCCTCAACATAAGTAATCAATTTTCGAGGAAGTCTGACAACTGAGTAGAAACTGAGTAGGTCAGAAAACCGGCAAAAAACTCTTGATTATCTCTCGGTTACCCTTACGGCTAAGGGCGATCAAACTCAAACAATAAAAACACTGATCGCATCAGTCAACTACTGTCAAACTACCTATTTCTATTGCAATTGACATTTAAATCATTTTTGGAAGCTATTTGGGGAGGAGTAGCTTCGCCATCATGATTGTGAATCAAACAAATTGAAAATCCTTTTTCAACACCAGTTAGAGACACAAAACCCAACAGCATCAGACTGCGTTTAAAATATTTTCCATTCGCTACACGAAGTCAGCAATTAATGCTTCACCCGAATAAAATGTACCTCGGTACACATCCATGTAGTCGCAGTGGCTTAGTGGTTAGTGTGTTGGACTACTAAGCGAGGGGTCCCAGGTTCGAATCCCGCAAAAACCCAAATTCCAACTTTGGGTTTTTTTTCCACTGCACTACCTCTCGCGAACGTCTACATCCGAGAGTATAGATGTCTTGAAAGAGCTTCTCAATTAGCCGTTTGGAGTCGGCATAAAATTGTAGATCCCTTCCATTCGTTTCAAAAATGAAAAACTCACACAAAACGAATGGTTGTGAGAAGCTAAGCCTGGGTCCCTCCGGACCTGTTGCGCCAACTATTTATTTTTTATTTTATTTTTTAGGTACAAATCCAAATGTTTGTAAAATTGCCTTAATCCTATTTTAATTACAATCCTTAAACTTCCGTCACAAATTGGTTGCGACGCGTCTTAATCCAGCTAAAAATACGCAAATTCCTCTTACACAATTCGAATGCGATAATTCGTCATACGGTTTACAGTCTTGCATTTCATTTACACTACAATCAATTATCTGCCTATACATATATAGCTGACTAAATTTGCCCTCTAATCCGCCGCCACCACTGAGCCCTCATCCAATTGCGTGCTCTTATCTCAATTTTCGTCGCATCACCATCAAAATCCCATTTGAAAATTGATTTCCTTGTAAATGGCAGACTGCTTCCGTTCACCATGTCCCCATCCGATAGTAAAAAAAAAGGTGAAATATCCCAGATTGGGTGGCATATCGAGTGGTGGAAAATAAGAAAAATCGATTCAAACAAAATTACACCCGCATGGCATTTGCATATACATACACCAAGACCATCCGCACTCACATGGTCTCAGCGCTAGCACTGCCACCGCCACTGTTGTGGTACAGTACAAGTGGAACTAAAACCGAGACAAAAAAAAAAAAAAAAAAAATTCTTTTATCTGCCTCCTTCGTCTTCTTTGGCTCTAAATCGGATTACCAAAACGAGGTGACGATGATTGGGAATGTCTTAAAGAACACAAAATAAATTCCTTTGTTGGATTACAAACTGACAGTGACAGTACCCCGTATGTCACAGTATGTTTTATACAATATATGCAATAATGTCAGCGGCCCCATTTGACATGTCATTCTTCTAATGAGTAGGACGACAGTTTTTCTGCCGTGTATGTGTTTATGCTTCTGGGCTACAGTTTGTCACTTGAAAAATTCCATTCTGTAAACAAAAGTTTTCTTTATATTCTTTGTTTAATGGGATAGGTATACCTATGTATAGCGTGCCCAGAAAAAATATGCGCACACAGTACATATTGTATACATCTACTTAATGTCGGGAAGGAAGTCTCAAAAGAAATGAAAAACAAAGCGGAACATTATCAAAGATTCTTTTTTAATTTTTGTATTTTTTTCCCTATCGTCTGGCTTTCTTGTTTCTCACAAGCATGCCTCGGCGTTGCTTTTCATCGTTAATACAAAAATCTGTACGCATACCTATATTAAAAAGTGAGCCACAAAATCAGGGCTGTATGAACAGACAGCTGGGTCCTGATCCTGAGTGTTATTTCGTCGTATCGTATAATCGATTTCAATTGCATTTTCACTCTATGCAGTTTTTGTGCAGGTTGTTTCTGTGTCTGATAAGAACCGGCCGTCGACAACATTAATAGAAATCATTATAAAAAAATAAAAAAAAAACGCAATCTGATACGTCGCACAATGACACAGATGGAATGTCAAACGTGCACGTAGTAAGATGCGATTTTTTTCTATCCATTCTCTATCAAACCAACAAAGGCTAAATCTAAATAGCAGAATGAACCAGCATGAACTTCTGTTTTCCTTTTTCCCCATTTTCTCTTCAGTTCATACTTTTATGTTAATTTGAGATGTATACTTTTTTTTTGTTCGTTCATTCAGCATGAAACATAATATGTGGGCAGTCATGTATATTTATGCATATTAATATGTTCTGCGTGTGTTTGCCTAGAAAGGTTTGGATATAGTGCAAGTGTTCTTCCCCCCCTTCGTTTTATGTCCGTAAGGTTTTTAGCTCAGTCAAAGAAACACAAAACGTAGGTGTAGAACGGATTCATGCTATTGCGTCAAGCAGTGTATAATTTGGGTGTTTCCACATGCACGTTTTTATCGCTACAAATGAAAATATACCTATATAAACACAGTATGCTCGTTGAGAATTCAATTGCAACGTACACGTATCTAAGCTTGGTAATATTTTCGAGCCTTATTGACAGCTTAATAAGGAAAACGGAAACAAAGGAAGGCGTGGCCAGTAAAATGTATGTAATTGTAACGTGATTTTTATAATTCGAAAATCAATAACTGAATTTGGTTAAATTTCTGACAGTACCCACTTGCTCTCAAAATAAGATAATGCAGTGTAAGGGGTTGAACAATAACATATTTTCCGACAGGTTTTACGTGTTAATTTGTAAGGGTTGGTTAGTAGATGGATTTTACTGCTCGCAGACTTTGAATTGACGTTTGTTTTAATTTTTCCGTATCTACTTTATTCCTCTTATACTTACGTAGTTCATATTTTCCAAATGTAAATCGTTTCTTCAGAGCGAAGACCATTATTCGATCTAGTACAATATTTGCTGTTGGACTAGCTGTCACTACCGCCTGCATCTTCACTTTTGTAATGAACATGAAAAGAAAAATGTCGTATATGCCTATACATCTCCCCAACTACTGTCAAATCAAATTCGAAACCATTCGACCGGGGCAAGTTAAATCGTATGCGCATATAAGGTCTTACTAATATGAGCGTATACGCTATAAGCTTTTTGAGGTATACTCTTGCACGCACAGTCGTACACCCACAAATTCATGAATGCACTGTCAAGATTTGTGAATTTTTAGTACGTTCGCTTTTGTAAACCTTCACCTACCTACCCCCTGGTAATGAACAAAAACACTCATGTGACAACATTGCATCAGCCGCAATCAAATGACATTCCCATCACAGCACAAACATTGGGAAAGGAT
Organism: Cheilosia urbana; assembly: GCA_946477585.1. Taxonomy (NCBI): domain Eukaryota; kingdom Metazoa; phylum Arthropoda; class Insecta; order Diptera; family Syrphidae; genus Cheilosia; species Cheilosia urbana. The sequence continues at coordinate 5,308,115 of OX297854.1, read as the reverse complement.
TTAAGCAGCTCTGCGACCTGCGAAAGAAGCAATATCTCACACAGATGGTATCGACTACACCAAGCCCCCAGGAATTACATCAACATCAGCATAAATACAACACGAAAACAACCCCCACCACAGTTGTCCATTCCACGTTGCCTCTGCCTCATGCTTCTGCTGTTGATGACCTTCTTCCAGCAACTGGACTAGAACAAAGAATACGAGCAAAAATGTACAAATGCAATATGTCAGCTACTACTTTGCTCGGTTGTAAAAGGAATCCACACCTTAGTAAACGCACAGGCACTGTGCACCAACATCAGAGAGCGGAAAAGAGAAAGCGAGAGAAGTACTGCAGAAATGTAACCATTAACCAAGCGCTTTACAAAAAGGGATTCTAAAACCTTCATCAAATTTGTTTGGACTCAACTTTACACACCACCAAGAGGTACCACCCACAAATCTAGAGGACACCAAAACGAAAACATACCCACAGAATGTGGACGCAGCACTCGGTCTGTCCTTGTTTTATGTTTTCGCTACACACCACTACATTTGTACAAAAGGCGCACGACCGGTCGTGTTCCTCTTGTTCACCCTTTTCCGATTGCATTTCCCATTGCAAATGTTGTGCGCACTGCAATTGGGGAGTATGGCTATAGTACACAACAAACGTGGAGCGTGGAGTACCTCATTTTCTCATATACCTACACCGGCAACCGGGCCAACGTCATCTGGATACTGAATCTGATATCAATATCAGCATGTTGCTGAGAGGGGATTGACAAATGACAGGAACAAAAAATTGAATGGCAAAGGAAAAATGCGAAATTTCCGATGGAGCATCAGAGTTTTATGTTCAAGTTTAATTGGTGGATGTATGTTTAACATTAAATGCGCGTTTATGCCACAGTGCGTTCTGCTATTTCGCTTTAATGACAGGTATCATGTTTTCATTCTGTTTTGTTACTAAAGTAATTGCACTCAAGTGCAATTTAATGCGTTCGTAGTCCTGTAACCCTTCTACCACAAAAATGTCGGTGCCAATCTTCATTCGCAACTTGATCAATTTATTTGGACACAAATAAAGATTGAGAAGTGAGTTTCATTGAAAGCAGGGCTTAGGCGGGTAAGCTGGTGATACTACGATAGTGGTAGTGAGTGTTTTTCTTTGTTGGCAAACAAGTGGATTATTTTTAAATGTGACTAACATTTTCAAACGTGCTTATAATTTGAGTTCCTCAACATTTTAGGCCCTACCAATAAACATTTTTAGTTTCGACTCTAAATTTTAGTATGTAGTTCACAGTGGCTATATTTTGCATACAAATTTTGCAGTTGTGAGCTTCCGTAAATTTAAAGTCGGGACTAAAATTTGTTATTAGTATGGCGCTCTGACTATAGGTACCTTCAGGATGAGAGAAATGAACGTTTCTTTAAATTTTAAACTATCAGCAGTCAATAGTTGTTAACTCTCTCCATTACGTAGAGAGGGAAAGATACTATTTTGTACAAAATTTCGAGATGTTCATCAATTCTGACATTACGATGATAGAGGATCTCAAAAAAGTGGGTTGCAAAATTCTGTCCATCTGTTTCAAGACTTACAGCCTAAAAGGCTGCCCGGATTTCGCTCAAACTTCGAATTTCGAGCTTGAGGGCTTACAGTTCGGGGCCGTTTTTTTTCAAGGTAACTTGAATATAAATGGTGCTTTCCATATAAAATGTTCAAACCAGTTCGATTTGTTCGAAAACGGCTCTAACGGTTTCAACCAAAATTTATATTTTTCCTTAAGTAGATGGGGTTACCATGACTGTGTACCAAGTTTTTGGCAAAAAAATCAAATAAAGGTAGATACTTGAAATTTGAACATATCTCGAAAACGAATACGGTTGCAACAAAAATTCATTTCTAAGTTTATATGGTCATTTGTAACTTAATAGCAAACTCAATTTTTGTCTATAATTATTTTTATTTAATTTATTTATTTATTTATTTAGTTTTGTCTAGTTTACCCGAAAACGGAAATAACAATTTTAACCAAAATGCATCGTTAGAGTAAAATTGATGTTTTCAAAATTCTTGGGTTTTAATACGAATCACCGAAATCGATAATTTTAAAAACTGCTCATATCTCGAAAACCGCATTTTCGATTTTGATTAAACTTTAAAAACCAAGTAATGCTTACATCCCGAACAATATCTAACGCTCAGTTTTCGACTAAATAGTTAAGCAATAGTATTTAAAAAAAATTTAACATTGCAATATTTTTGTTACTGTTTTGTCTGCTAAATTTTATAAAAACTGCTCTGACGATTTTGATCAAAATACATATTTTTAATTTCAATAATATCAGCATTCTAAAAAAGATCCCGTACTTAGTTTTTGTTAAAAAATCTAATTCAATCAGTTGTTGAATTATTTCTGAAAAATTTCTACCCAAAAGTAAATCTCCGAATTAGTATTATTTACTACTACTTGGTAGTAGTAATAGATTTATTTTATATTTGATTTCATACAAAAAACTATATTTGGTTTGGTTAAAAGCCGTCTACCAAATTGACATTCATATATAAAACACTTACCCCTTATCAATAAAAAAAAAATGTGCACAAGTAAGTTAGTTAGCAAACGTCAGATAGCATACAAAAATTGGACATAACTGCTGAGTAACATGTTGATAACTTTTACACAGCGTTTATTAATACGTGGGTTGTAATTTTATTATTAATTTAATTTTTCTTCTCTTAAAAATCTTCTTCTACGATTTGTGTTTAAATGTTTAGGGCATTTGCCGTGAAAATATTTACCAAATTTCAGCCTCTCTTGCCATTCAAAATGTTAAACATTTCATCTAGCTCTAGCACGCTAACTCCAAATTTCTGAATGCGTAATTCATTCAAGATAGGACATACTGCAAAGAAGTGGTAAACATCCTCCCCCTCACTGAGATTACAGAGGCCACTACTACTTCCAATCATAGACCATAAACCAGCGCCACTAGTCTATTGCAGTCCAAAATAAAGACATGCCCTAACAGATCAGAAAACCGAAGCTTCTACTACGCTAGTCCTTGTGTTAAAAAATCTTGTAAAGTGTAAGAGCTTATAAAATAGTACAATAGGAGCTTCTAACTCTCTAACCAGAACATGCAACAATTGCCTGTTACTGAGAGCTTCATCTTATAAAAAAATCTCAATGTTGTTTTATATGTACTGCCATACCAAATGAATAACCTAAAAGTGAATTTTATTTAACACTACTACTCTTTTATTTTATGTACTTTTTACCTACCTACCAAATGACTCAACCAAACTTTTGATGAGCGAGAAAGTTTCGTGCGATCCAGTCGTGCACTTTATATTTTTAATCTTGCGGTTAAAAGACGTTCGGTCCTGCAGATATTCTCTCAGGGAAACAACTTGCACATAATGTTGTCGGTAATACAGTCTGTGAAAATTTGTTGACTTTCGGTAGGCGATCAATCAAAATGGTCCGGGTTTTCAAGCAACCATTTTCTTAAAACTAAATAATGTAGGTAGATTGTAAGATCATGTTTAAAAAACAGCTGGTTGCAATTGACATTTTTTAGTACCTACCCGCATATTACTATTGCGATCCCGTGTTAGGAAGTCTTTTATTTTGAGGCTAAAAAGTTGCACTTTACATAGTTCCGGTTATGTCATGACATAAATGGTGACAGCTGACTGAGGATTGAAAAAATGTCATTCTATGTAGTAGAAATTTATTTTAAAAATGAATACTCAAAAAATGGTTCTAGGACTGTGTTGGAAAACACTCAAAAATAATTTCAGCTAATTGATAAATACGTCAAAATGGGCACTTTCAAAAAGTCACCGCGATTAAATTATACAATAGGTACGTCAGATAACATACGTAACTACGGGTTAGTATGAGTGTATTCAGTATACCTATCTATATACAGTCTCTCGACTGATTACTTAGTTGACATTTCGATTTTACTGCCTTAGACGTAGCAAAAGTGACGTTAACCATCAATATTCTTGTTTTCTTCCATTGAAATTGTGCAGATTCATGAGGACTAGACTTAAATGTGTTCAATTCACGCATAAATATATAAATATATCTGACATTTTCAGCTGTATTTCACATTTTATAGGTATCCGACATAACCTAAATGACAACCCCAAATGTATATGGATTTAATAACTGTTAGTACCTACCTAGAGTTGACAATTCATGCTAACAAAATTGCTCATATTGTGTAGTAATACGAATTTTTAGCAAGTACGCACTTCACAATGTCCTTCAAGGAAATGTGAATTTTAATTCAATAGGTGTACCACTTGATACGACAAGCACATACTACTTACCTTCAAGAAGTTCCAGGAAACGAGAGCATACAAGACATTGCTTTTGGTTCTGGCCTGCTCGAGTTCTTCTCCCTCTTTGCTGATTTTTGTACGTTTTTTTTTTGTTTGCTGAGCTACACAGGTTTTCAATTTCTGCTGGTACCCTCCGGCTGGCTTGCTATTTTTAAACTTTTTCAAATGCTATAGCCTGCACACACGCACACAGTAGCAATAGCAATTGAGCCAAGTCCACCGACTCCTCTTTTTCTCTTGGTTCTGCTGGAAACCCCCATTCAGTAAAACTAACGCTGCTTCAGGTGAAAAATCACCCCCCTGTGCTAAAAGGCGAAAACACGTCACATGTGTGAACTGTGAAGGAAGGAAACAACGACCCAAGCATATAGTGAAAAGGAAAAAGAAAAACATGGAAGATGGAACACGCTACAAAAAATTCTCTGCGCAGAATCAGTTCGGAATCACTGCTCCAGCTCAAGCCCAATACATCCAAGTCCAAACAAAGGGAGAGTCGACCTTCTTAAACCATTGTCGATTGTCCGTTCAGTAAATGAAAACGTGTGCGATGAGAGAGAGACGAAATCCAGAGAGCGTCCCAGTCTCCCGCCCCAGTTGAACGTCAACCGCAACCTGCAAGCCCACAGCAGGAGCCGCCACAGGCCACAACCTCGTGCTTTCTTCGCTTTTACGCCACGTTTTTCGTCTCTTGGATCTGCCGGGGGAGACACAGACACGACATCAAGGATTCCGTAAACAATTTTGTTGCATATTCCTTGTTTTTCTTGATAAGGTTCGGGGAAAAATGGGCTACGTCTGCTCAGTAGTGTATGTGTTGTACTTGTGTTTTTTTGTGTGATAAATGGGAATGATATATAATGCAATTGTTGGTAATGGATACTTTCTCTCGCCCTCTCATTTTCCTCTTTGCACCTTTCTCCGACACTTTGCACAGTATTTATCACATGATTTTTTTTTTTCGTGAGCATTTTCGTTATCTCTATAAAATGTTATACATCCGGTTCCGGATAAGATGTAGGTGGGTTGGCTGGTGCAGGAGATAAAAGCAGTCTCTACTGAAAACTGACGGAAATAGGTTGATAAGGTAGCGGGCGTCACAAGATGCTGATGGAAAGGGTATAGATGCAAAGCGAGAGGAATTTTGCCGGGCAGCAGCGCACAAAAAGCCAAACAGCGTGGGTGTATGGTTGTGGAAAATCATGTGCCTGACAGAGAGTTCTTGTTCGGGTGAGCAGAGCACGCTTGTTTTGTTGTTTCTCTCTTTAGGCACTTTGTTGTTAGAATAGTATTTGGTTAGCCCGGGAATTATGGAAGCCATAGCACAGCACAGCATCGTCTACTTCAATTTAATGAATCCAGGGTTGTAGTGCAAGTTTGTTTGTTTTACAACCCAGGAAGAGGATATACTTTCTGTAATTTATATTCCTCGTATAGAAAAGGGATATCATGCCGTAGAAAGGTTTCAATAGCAAAACGAGGTGAACGAAGTGCTTGTGCAGTGTATTTTATCCAGGTTGACTTCTGCGCCTTGTGGGTGGTGTTGCCAGAAATACATACTGCGATGTACCTACAGACACATTCGACTTTAGGGTTGCAAATGGACCGAAAATGTGCACATGAAAGAAGATTTTTATGAAAACAGCTTCGTCCTTTTACCGGAAATCCATTCATTTCTTTTTGTCTTGGTGCTTGATAAGAAGGTGATTAAGGCAAGGAGATATTTGCGCGACGACGCTTTTCATATTTACAAAGAGAAAATACACATGGCTTCTCTCTAATAACGTGGCAATCATTTAGAAATGCACGAGTTTCTGTTCCGCAGACTATAGTACTAACTAATAAAAAGCATTGAGCTAGATTAGCGAAATAAAATTAAACTCTAATCTAAACGCTGGATAAAACTATTTAATGCCCTATTCACACCGCACTGAAAACCGTGTTTTCGTCGAAAACTCGAATATGCATTCACACCAAACACCAACTAGTTTTCGTTTGACGTTTCAATCAGCTGTGAGATACTAGTAGTGAAACTTCTCTGCAAACTATTTGGCTTACAAATTGCCATCGCATTAATTAACAAATAAAATGAATTCATAGCATTTAAAAATAATACTAGCCCTTCAATTAAATGAGAAAACGATTTTAAGTTGTGACATTTGTTCGGTTAGCTGTTCTGCTGAATCTGCTGAATATTACAAAAGATGTGTCTGTTTCAACAACCCAACGATTGGAAGTCGTTTTCCTGGTGTTTTCGTGCAAAACGACTCCAAACGACCAGTTTTGAAAACTGAAATATGAAGTTTTCGGGAGTTTTCGCTAAAACACGGTTTTTGGCTCGGTGTAAATAGGGCATAAAGCGACTTGCTGCGAAGGTATGCAAGCATATATCTATTGTATTATTGAATTATATTACTCGTATAGAAATTTATGAAATAAATAAAAAATCTAAAAAAGTGGTGAAAACATTATTTTATATTTGACCTAATCAGCCTTAAACAGCTCTTCGCGGGCATCGCTAGCGATTCCACCTCTTTTCGGGAGAAGAATGCGGTGAAGATGAAAGATCAAGCTCATAAATTTTGTCGACATCCTTATTATATTTATTTACTATGTTTGTACTTTCCATTATTTATGTACAACCATTATTTCTGCCATGTAAATTATAGCCCTTTAAAGAGTTCCTCTTTCGTAAACGATTACGAAAACGTTTCCGACTGTATACAAACATCATCTGAATTACTACCAGACAACTAAGCTTAAATATTTTGACAGTCTATTGTGATAACCAAAATGGGTGTGGGAAAGACGTAGCTTTTCATCATGATTGCTTGTGCCACTTGAAACATGAACACATTTTGACAAGAACACTTGACACTTGAACAATCATTGCGGATAGTTCCGTACTTTCGTATAAATGCTATGGCAAATGCATTACCCATCCCCAAACAGTTGATTGTAGAATACTATAATTGCGAATAGGGTGGTTGACAATTAGAACATGGTTTTGTTAGGTCTTTTTCCTACTCATTAATTTCTAGCACTCACATTGGAGGATTATCCGCCTCGCGCACCATATAACGGGATATAAGATGAAAGCGGTTGTAGCTATATAAACTTTAGGATTTTGTTCGTTCGTTTTTTGTGTGTTTGCATGCAGATATGAACGGCCGTAAGGATGAAAGCCAAGCGTTAAACCTCTTTTGGGGCTTTCGTGAACGGGGGTGTTAAGCATTAATGACAGATGTATAAACATACTCCGTTTAATTTGAGATTGATGGTTTTATTTTTGCTAAAAGCCGTCAAGGCTACAGTTGAGTAGATTTTCCTGCAATTTAGACTCGTCATTTACGTTGGCAGTGCTTACTGCTTATTGTGCTGGACAACTAAGCGAGGGACCACAGTCCACATCAGGTTCAATCAGAGTTACCATATGTTCTTGGAAGTGAGTTATTATACAATTTGATCATTTTTATCATACAAGACAGAATTTTTCAAAGCTTTGTGAGGTGTTCATAACTAAAAAATAAGAATACCTCGATTCAGTGTACAGGGCTTGTTTAGCGGGACAGAACCTTAAAATGAAATAGTTAAATATATTGGACATGTATATCCGATTTGCGAACTGGGGTTTGCACAGAGCTTGACTAGATATTTGAGCACCTTGTGTCTTTGGTTTATATTCTAAAGCTATGTTCAGACGATTGCCAGATCTGACAATATTGTCAGGTCTACAGATGAAAAAAAAAAATTCCCAAATGTCTGCCAACCATGTGAACTGGCAATTTTGTCTACCAATATTTGCAGAAAATTCATTGTCAGAGCATTGCCAGGCGCTTGCAGACTCATTTGCTATTGGCTGATGTGCTGTCGTTACAACATCTGAAAATTTTTCATGAATGAAAGTGTGAATTAAATAATTTCAAATATGTAGGTGGACGAAAAAGTCGATAGATCAACGTTAAAGATCTAGGAAATACTTTCCTTTAAATGATCAACATCACAATTTCTTGAAATAACTTGTTGTGGAAAGAGGTATCGCAGTAATTCCATTGTAATCCTGGCTGTACCTCCTAAAAATTTCACGTAACTTTCTCATCGTCACAGTAATCGATGATTAATTTTGATAAAATGTTTTAACGATTAAAATACGTTGGTTTATCGAATATTTTTCCATAATAAATTTGCCATACGTGTCTACTTCACGACTGCCAAATATGAACTGTCAAGACTAATGTTTACCACTTTTTGAATCTGAAAGCTTTTCGATATGTGGAGTCACCAAAGTGAGGAGATCATCGAATTGTTTGGAAATCTATACGTAAAAAATTGCGATACAATTCTGGCTCCTCAGTCATCAATTCATTGTTGCCACTGGTCTGGAATGGTCAGGGAAAAAATTCGAAATGTCCAATTTTGTTTTAAATAATAAAATCAAATTATATACTCTGAGCTGTGCCTCAGTGCTTCCCGCAGTTTTGTCGTTCGAAAAGCGCCACAGAGCTTTTACTCAGATCGGTGTCACACAAAGAAATTTATACGAAAATTCCAAGTTTGCTATTTCGCTGAATCAGAATATTTTGAACTCACGTTTTTTACATAAAAAATATAATGATTGTGAATTTTCGGTTCATTTAAAAAAAGTCACTGTCGTTTTTCATTGGGATTTTCAGATTTAAGATTTTTCTTTCTTTGCATTTGTGGAAGTGCGTGTTTTAAAAGTGAGCTGTTCTTAAATTATAATTTGTGTTTTTAAACTCCATTCAATGGAATATGAAATCTGAAGGCCAGCTGATTTCGAGAGCAGAAAACTGCTCTGAATCTTCTGTACCGATGGAAAACGACATAAAACAGGTGCCCGTAGAAATAGCGTCAATTTTGAACTGTCCCTCGTTTTTCCCAACTGACGTATGTATTTTTGCACTTGCGGTCTGTTGCAACGCAATTATATTTTTGTTTCTTTTAATCTACCAATCAGACAATTATTCGGTTCCAGTCCTTTGACCTTCCGCAAATTATTTCCACACGCTATTTGCAAATGTCCTGCTTTAAATCCTTCACGGTTGATTTCACCGAATGCTTACAATTTCAAACCATTGTCACCGGTTGTCGTTAAAATGGCGCCCGACTCAAAAGCAACCTCGCGTGTAGGACGATGTTGCATTTACAGTGACGACTGACGAGTATGCTCATGACGCTATAGTATTTTTCATCATGTATCAAAACCGTAGTGATGACGCTCCCAAAGTTCCAGAATCTGCAACTTCTATTTCTAGGACGCAATTCGATTTCTACACCCCCCCATCTCAAGTCCGAAAAATCCAAACATAAATAATGGAAATGTGTTTGCTCTCTCGCTTGGTTTATGTCTCTCTTCCATTTTCATTACCATATACCATATTCATTCAAAATCAAATTATCTTCAGTCTTTCTCTCCATCTCTGGATCTGGATACGTACATGATGGTGGAATGAAAGAACTCAGCATAGCTTTGCCGGCTGGTAAAGCCGAGCAGCGTGGCGTACACGTACATCTACATCTACGATCTACCCCTGGCTCCTCCAGTAAAACCGGAATTCAAACATAAACATAACATTGAATAATCATTCACACACAGCTCTAGGGAAGCATACTTGCTTTCCACCCTCTTATCCTAGGAATATCCTTTCCTTTCCTTAGTTGAATGGAGTATGCACGTTGACGGCTGACACATAAGCGCATACTCCTCGGGTCGAGAGCATTCCGAGTTCTCTTCACGGACGAAACAAGGACGCGAAACGCAAAAGCCCGCAGTGGTTGCTGCTTGCTGGTTGCTGGTTGATATTGTACAAGAGCTCACTGGAATTGATGTGGTGCTGGCTGTGCTGGGTTCTGGACGGTAATACTCTGAGCTACGTAGTTTAGTGACAGCAGTCGTGTCGTGACAGTTGCTCCGTTTGTTGTTGTATCGTTGAATTGAAAATATAGACGACCCGGATAAAAAAAAAGCGGTTGATGGAACGACACGACGCTCTCGATCAGCGGTGGTGGTATTTGGCACATGACAAAACAAGGCGCAGCAGTTTGAATAAATAACAAAAAAAAAGCACGCACACACGCTATCGCATAACATACAAAACAGGGTGAAGGCATTCTATATACCGAGCATGCCTTTTAGTTCACAATGTGAGCGTGGCGAGTTCACATTTACTTTTTCGTTGAGACCATTTGTTTAAAAAAATGTAGTAACCTCAGTATTCTCTTGTAAATAATAGTACAATGGAAAAGAACGCAATACAATTTTAAAGCCATGTCCATTTAAATAAAAAGTCGGTCGGGTAGTTCTCATAGTGACCTTGTTTTACGAAAGTGTGGACCAGAAAATAGCAAACAATTCGCAGACATTGTTCCAGTATTCAAAGTGAAACTAAGTCCCAAAAACAAAATGAACAAAAAATAGTAGGTATCCTCATCTCTATGTGGAGTAGTGCAAAATTTTGTTTTATTAAAAAAGTTTGCACATTCAGGCTCAATTGGTAGTGTGCGGGAGTGCGGGAGTACAGCAGCAGTAAGTATATTCTATATCTGCAATTACTATTTTTCTTCTTTTTTTTATGAATGAACTTTACACCTACAATCTACGACGCGGCGACGGCGGCGGTCCTATTCATTGCATCCCCTCGAGCAGCTTTTCTCATTAAAAAATGTTCGCACTTGTTCTTGTTCCCTGAGCTGGCTTTTGGTTTATGAAAAGTTTCGGCTTTCGGGCACCATACCCATACCATGGCCGACAAACGACAATAATGTATATGTATACCACCCTTAAATCTCCTTTGGTTGTTTTGTTCTCTCTTGCTCTCCGCTGAAAGGTGACTTTCTGTACGTGGACGTGACTTTTTGCGTTTTCGGGTCGGGTATCGGTATCGGGTTTTGTTTTTCTTCTTTTGCGTATTTTATTCACTTTCAGCATTAGGTGATTAAGTAGAACGAACATGAAACAAAAATTATATTAAATTTCAATAGAAATGCTAATTTGTTGGGGATGTTTAGATGAGCGAGGAGTTGTTGTCATGAATTCATGATGAACGGCGAAAGGGAAGGGAAGATAAAATATTGTGGTTTCATTTCACTGTAATTAGATAGGTACTTCAATTAAAATTAATTTGTTTCTCTAGTAGGTATAAATATCTACTCAACTATTTATGATATTTTATATATAAATTAGCGCATCAGTGTAGGCTTTTGTTTCGGTCTTAATGGCTTATTAGGGAACAAATTGGGAAATGAAATTATGATTGCATTTAATTAAAAGTAAATAATTAAACTGGCAACACCTTTCTTACACCCGGTTTGTCAACTGATTGTGCGGCTGTGTTCTGTCTTCTGTCTTCTGTCTTCTGTGTAGGTATCTGTTCTACTTTTTCTTATTGTATCATGAGGTCATTGTGATATTAATATGTCATAACATAATTTTATTCTCCCGCACCTATGAGAGGGAAATGAAAATCCCAGGGTTGGCATAAATAATAAATTCGCACGCTTTTCCAGTCTTTGGAAGCTGCTCAATACCGCTGGGCTCTTCGTTTTATGTGGTTTGCACTAGTGCCCTGCCCACTAATGCGCACTGACAAGTGTCAGTTACTATTTTCACGCCTGTCAAAAACCCTGCACAAACCTGAAAATTCGGCTACTATATCGAACGCAAAATGTGTTGCCCTGAAGGCTCTCAGTTTTTGAAATTGAAAAATGTTTATCTTTCGGTGCAGGAAGTATGAAGAAGATAGAAGATAACTCTTTTTTCCGTTTAATGTTATACCTAAATGGTAAATGAGTACACTCAATTCTGATCTTTTGCTTTCCATAATTCAAATAGTTAATAAAAGTGTTTGGAATATGGATGATGCGTTTGAAAATTTATTTAGCTTTTAATCCAGCTTTCCATTCCATTTTCCTATAATATACAATTTTAGTTTATAAAGGAAGCTCTTTACTAACAATTCACTTTTGAATATCAAATTTTTTGTATATATATACACACATTTAAACAAATAAATGACAGCAAGCGAAATAACAGAGAAAATCAGAACTGCATTTTTGCCCCGACAAATTACCTGGTTCCAACTCAGGCCGCAATTAGGGTGCTCTAGAACTCATGTCAAACAGGTACCTGGGCGAGTTCAGTGCTATATCGACCGCTTTGGGGTTAACACAGTGCGCACTATAGGGCTCAAGTCAAACAAACCTTTTGTTCCAAATTAAATCCAGTCGGGATTTCATAGTTGGAAAGGAATTTATTGAAACAAGCTGTCAAAATAGTTGTCCAAATCAAGAGTCATGGACGAATTACAGACAGATAAAAGGGAAGAAAACATTATAACGTGAAAATCGTTGATTTCTCCAAATTAAAATGTATCGAACACTCCAGTTTATTTAGCCAAACATTTTTCAACTGTCATCTAGCTAAAGCCAAAGAGAGAAATAAAACGACAAATACGAACTTCTCATTAGTGATTAAAGCTGATGCCCCGATTTTTTTTTTATCATTCCAAATAACTTTTCTGTTTTTAACTCGAATCACAGCATTACATGCGCTGTCAAATTAGAGACCAGTTTCGAGTGGCACTTCTTCAATATAATGAATAGTTTCATTTCATTTGAATGTAAAACAAACTGTCGCAGCTTGACTTTTATTCGCCATATTATGGTGCCACAAATTGGCACACATTTAGCCTGAGATTTTCAGAGACTGAATTTGATAACTCAATTAAGAATTAACACATTCGCATAGAGTCGTTTTCAATGATAGTTGCAAACATCTATATATTTTTGGTAGTCTCTTATTAAAATGTAGAAGGGTGTATTTTTTTGTTGTCACCACACAAGATTAAGCTGACTTTCTGGTGTTAAGCGCAAACACATTTTCCCTCTTCTCTTCTTTTTCGCCCAAGGGAAGTTTGTTGATTGGGTGGTTGGGTACTTCTAATGGCAGTCGTGCATTTTGGGGGGTGACGACGACTAAAAGAAGCTACATTTCATAGAGATAATTGAACAATCTTCCGGAATTTCTTTATTACATTATCCTTTCTCGCTTTTCGTATAAATTTTGCAGAAAAGTTTTCCGTAGAAAGTTTTCCAAATGGATCTGTAGTTTATTACTATTTGGAAGGAGGTCCGCCCAGACCCACCCTCTTCAGGCAAAGTGAGAATGATTTTGACAGAACCGACACGATGAAAAGTTTTTTTTTTTTTTTGCGCACATTTTGAGAAAATTCCACTTTAAATAACTGCCCGATTTTATTTTATTATCATTATAGGTGATTGGCTACAGAAGTGATCGGCGAAATTATTAAATCTATCAACAAAGGAAAAGTGAATTTAGTTGTTTTGAATCTGGTTGTTACTGTTGCTCTTCTAGTACAAAATAAAATATGGGATTTCCCCGCTTATATGGAAATGCTGAAAAAGCAAACTAATTATTTCTTCGGCAAAGCGTGGTGTAATGTGTGCAATTATTAGCTGTCACTTCATGTGTAGGTAATAGATCTGTCAGATGGAGATATTGAAAATTGATTTTGAGCTGTTTAGATTAGGTTATTCGAATATGCAAGATAATTGGAATGGCTTCCGTAGTTGCAAGATATATGGCATATTTGTTATAGTTTTAGGCCCGTTTGCTGATACTACTCATAGCGATTTAAGTTCCACTTAAAATCGTATGTGACAGTTTATAACATAAAAAAGTAGCCCATAAGGCATTTAAGTACAACTGTATGACTTATTGTTTGCTGCCAGTACATGTAAGTTTTACGCACTCGCTATTCTACTCGAGCAATCGACATAATAGCTGTCCATGTGAAGCGCACGGAGTGCCCAAATGAATTCCTGCCACTTTCAGCGTTTGACCCTATATAAAAATTTGGCATAATGAGGCTTTTGAAAGTGACACTAGGCCGAATTATAGCATTTGTGATTATGACACTTTGAGAAAGTGTCATAAGGCCAAATCCGGAAAGTGACACAAAGCCAAATTTTCAGCATGTCCTCTCATACATGTTCCATGTTGAAAGTGTAACAATTCGTGCGCGGTAGGTGCCAGGCCAGAGAGTGTGGAACTTTGCACATCCTATAATTGGGATCCTTGCATCAAGATTACGCATCAGCATTACTGGGACGCCAACTTTGAGCTCCAGTTTATTCCAAGCTGTTGAGAAATTCTACAGAGTACTTTGCTCTATCATAACAGGGGCCCTACTCTGTATTTCTTTCCGATAGTGAAAATCTCCGAAAACGAATATTTTGTACTCTCTATTTCAAAAACGGGTTGAAATCTACTACTTTCGGATAGACAATTCCGATAGTGGAATTTTCGTACCTGGCAACTCGTTTTCGAATGTCAAAAGCATTCAAAAACGGAAAATTTGTTTCTACAACAAATGTGATCACGGAAGTGACTACGAATGTTTTAAATTGTAAGTTTTTTTTAGAAAATTGATGTGTTTTGGACGCAATATTTTTTCTATCTACCTTTGCAATACAACTTGATGTTTTTTATTGTGCCATGCCAAGGGAATATCAAGTCATTATAGCCTCCTTGCCCTAAAAACTTTAAGGTAACAGTTAGGTATAAGATGGCTGGAATTGCAGTTGATCTTAAAGGAGCAAAGAGTTCATCTTGTATGGCATTTAAAAAATACAAAAAAACGTTCTTCGAAAGGCGAACGTTCTGTACAAAATTTAAATAATAAACAATAGTTAAATAGTGAACTGAATTCTTCCCACCAATAACATTTTACTTTTTATCACACATTTCCATAATGTTTAATTTGATTTTCTTTTGTTTTATTTGTCTTTAAAAACAAAATTACGAAATTTGTTATTATCCGGCTTGTTTGTTATTTGTTTTGATTTCTTGATTTGACAGATCTCATGAGAAATAGTTCGAGACTTGACAAATCTAATGAGAAATAATTCGAGACTTGAAAACACAATTCCGTAAAAGGGAAAACTATTAAGTACCTACTATTTTTTTCCGTTTCGTATTTTTAACAGAGTACAAAATCAAAAGCGGAACGAAAAGCACTTTTGAATAGGATTGGCTTTCGGAACGAAATACAGAGTAGGGCCCCTGCTCATTAACGTGTCTATAGAACTGTATATTTTTGATTCGCCAACTAACCTTTCCAATACCTTTTTGTTAATTTTGTCGACGAACTCGATTTTTTCCGATAGCACTGCCCTCTCGTATAACCACTGTTAGTTGCTTATAGAGTGGAAGTCCAGTAACGAAACATACATATAATGTCGTTTACTATATCGGGCGCGTTCGTTATATCGATCGACTTTTTATACTAGTTTTAGAAAAAAGAAGTCATTGAAAAATATGTTTATTTAAAAGGTTTTGTTTAATGTTAAATTGAACAAGATTCTTAAACCAACTTAAATATACGCGTTCGTTACATCGCAAATTCGCTATATCGCTTATTCGTTATAATGGATGTCCACTGTACAGGATAAAGGAATAGGATAGAAATGCCTTTTGTGAAAACGAAAGATTGGAAGATTTGCTGACAAGCACATTAATTGTTGTAGTTTATTACACATACACGACAAAAAAGTTATTTACACCTTTTTTATGTGGAATTATTCATTTGATATGCAACACCATATCCATACCTAGACCACTGTTATCTCTTAGTGAAAGAATTAAAAAACGTATTGCTACATTCAGGTTGGGATTCGAAAAGATAAAACACTATTCTGTTGAACTTTTCTAATAATTCACTATTTAAGTACCAAAACATCGTTCTTGAAGCAATTATACGAAACTCACAAGCTAACATCAGAGGTACAATTTTTCAAAAGTCCGTTCAACTACTTGCCTACGCTGATGATATTGACATTATTGGGAGAACGCGACGAGCTGTCAGTGGCGCATTTGCAAGCATCGAAACGGAGGCGGCGAAAATGGGTTTGGCTGTTAATGAGGACAAAACGAAGTATATGCTGTCAACGAGAAAGGACTCTCAACATCGGCGAATCGGACAAAACGTCACGATGGACACATACAACTTCGAAGTAGTTAAAGAATTTGTATACCTGGGATCCACTATCACTTCACAAAATGACATCGGCGCAGAGATCAAGCGAAGAATCACTCTTGCCAATCGCTGTTTCTTCGGGCTAAGAAGGGATCTAAGAAGTAAAGCCCTCTCTCATAGAACCAATGAGATATTATATATAAGACCTTAAAAATCCCGGTCCTGCTTTATGGTGCAGAAGCATGGACCCTGTCAAAAGCGGATGAAAATCTTCTCGGATGCTTTGAGAGAAAGATTCTTCGAGTGATATTCGGTCCAGTTTGTGACGATGGAGTATGGAGAAGAAGATCCAACGACGAACTATACGGACTAAACAGCGACGCTGACCTGGTCAAAAAGCTTAAAATACAACGGCTGAGATGGCTAGGACACGTGGAGCGTATGGACAACAACGCACCAGTCCGACGAGTCTTCGAATCCATCCCTGAGGGCAAACGCAGCAGAGGAAGACCTTAGGTGGTGCGCACAATTGGAGAACGACCTCAACCAACTTGGTGTGCGTAACTGGAGGCAGCTAGCGAGGGACCGAGCTGTCTGGAGGGGCTTGTTGGTTGAAGCCGTAGTCCACTCCGGACTGTAAACGCCACCAAAAAAAAAGTACCAAAACAATATCACTTAAAACAATTCTTAAACGATTCAAACCAATCACTTAATTCACTGTATTTCCTTACACTTATTTATTTATCTTCTGCCTTTTATATCCGCTCCGCCGTCTATCGAGTAGTTTCTAGTTTATTCCGGTTGTTTCGGCTGTTTCTAGAATCAGCTTACTTGGAAGAATTGGAATTGGAACTTGTTTGGTTGTTTAGTTGGACTAATGGGTTGTTTACGAAACGAAACACTGTGATTTAAAAAAAAAAGGATCTGTTATTAATTCCTTTTAGCTCAGCCTCTAGAAGGAGCAGAGAGATAAATGATACCTCAAAATAACCAGGAAAGTATTGGCTAAAGACAGTTTTAAGCTTTTTAGATTAATGAATCTAATAGCAAGTTAAATGAACCAAGGTTAAAATAAAAAAGTTAGCAGCCGTTTTTTTCACAGTCACTCTACAAAACTACTGCTACTGCATAAGTTTTAAGAAATGTAAGGGTGCCGTGAAATAAGGCCAAGTGAAATAAGGCCAAATTCAAAAATTTGGCCTTATTTCGCTTTGTTAAAGTGAAATAAGGCCAAATTTCTACGTTTGGCCTTATTTCACTTTGACAAAGTGAAATAAGGCCAAACGAATTCACTAATCTAAAGTGGAATAAGGCCAAATGATTCAATTCGGAAAAGTACGCAGGCAGCTTATAAATATTAGGAATAAATCGTTTCCAAAAGCTCCAGCTACGCCAAAGGAGGTGTCGAACCTATTTAAAAGTGAAAGCGTAATGTGTAGTTTTGGGATGTCACGATATAAAAATAGCGAACCGTTTTACCGGGGCACAGTCGTTGAGGAAACTTTTTCTTATGCGATTTTTTTGTCTCCGACCATTGCAACTGCAATCCATAAGTTACGTGGCGCAACTGCCCGAAACTATCTTTTGGATGGCACCTTCAGTGTTGTTCCATCTTGCGGCTATAAGCAGCTTTTAAGTGTACACTTCGCCCATGACGACCATGTAAGTGAACATTATTTATTTGTGTTTTAAACTATTTTTTATCAGTTTCTTTTAGCGTACACATACTCAGGCATTTAGTTTTTCTTATTGAAAAAAAAAAATAATAGCAAAAAATTCGATATGGCTACATGAAATTTGGCCCCAATGAAAAATTGCCCCAAAACAAAAATGAAAAATTGTTCCAAAATTGGGGCGTTTTTTCATAATGAAAAATGGCCCCAATTTCAAAATGGAAATATCGCCCCAAACAAAATGAAAAAAGGCCCCAAAATATAAAAATTAAAAATCCAAAAATGAAAAATAGCCCCAAACTGCATTATATAGCTTGAATATTAGTTTTTATTAGAAAATAATTTATGAATACACTTCAATAGTATCGTCAACATTTTGTCTACAACAAGGACAACTATAACTGTCATTTCCTTCCTAGGACTACAAAATTCGATTTTGTAGTCCTAGGAAGGAAATGACAGTTTTTTCATGATGAAAAATCACCCCAAAATTTAAAATGAAAAATGGCCCCAAAATATGAAATATCACCCCAATAAACAAAAATTTTATATATTCATTTTTGTTGTTGGTTTTCATATAAATTTTTGGGGCAATTTTTCATTTTTGTTTTGGGGCCATTTTTCATTGGGGCCAAATTTGCTATTATTTTTTTTTTCAATAAGAAAAACTAAATGCCTGAGTATGTGTACGCTAAAAGAAACTGATAAAAAAATTGTTTAAAACACAAATAAATTGAAACTTTTTTTTTTTTTAAACAACAACTTATATGTAGTTAGTTATTGGGCAAGTAATAGCAAGAATTTCGAAAATTCATTTCAGGTTTACCCATTCATTTACATTCTCATGACAAATAAAACAGAGCAAGCGTATCTTCATGTATTTAAATATATTGAAGCAAATTTGTTTCAATTGAAACCAAATTCGTTTGTGCTAGATTTTGAGAAGGCTTTGAGGAACAGTCTGAAAAATGTTTACCCCATGGTTAAATGCACTACATGTTGGTTCCACTACTGTCAAGCACTTAGAAGAAAGGCTTGTAAAATATCAGCATTTGTGGGATCACTTAATAAAAACAAGGAAGCCAACCGACTGTTTCGAAAGTTGTTAGTTCTTCCACTTTATTCATTTCAAAATTCTTAGGATGGTAATTGATTTATGTCGGGTAAGCTAAATTAAAACTAATAGAAAGTGAAATAAAGCCAAATTGGCCTTATTTCACTTTGACAAAGTGAGATAAGGCCAAACGTAGAAATTTGGCCTTATTTCACTTTAACAAAGCGAAATAAGGCCAAATTTTTGAATTTGGCCTTATTTCACTTGGCCTTATTTCACGGCACCGATGTAAGCGACTTACCACGTTGGCATTTTGTCATCAAATATAGCCTAAGTCCATCTCAGATGTACCTTTTGCGAACAAAATAAAAAATATCGTGACGCAATACAATACGGTTCAGTAGTTTTTGAGTTATTTAGCCACAAACATCCAAAATTTCAAATTTATAATATAAAATGGGATGGTTTCATATTTTTAAGCTGTCATCCTTGCCAGGCGCACAAATTCTACATACGTATTGATACCCATTGGCCTACCTACCCTACCCATTGGCCATTGAGATATGTAATGCACTTCTTTTTAACACCCCTAATTTTTGTGTCGTGAAGTGGAACACTTCTTTTACCCGTCATAAATTGAATTCCATCTCAAGCGTACTAGAAACATTTTTTAAGCATATTATCCCACAGTGCTTGAGACAACTACAAGATCATACAAAAAATAAACCGTCTCCAAATCAAACAATAAAACATTTCACTTGATCAGCTGCATTATCAACCTTCCTATAATTGTACACAACACACATATAAATGAAAATAAATGCCCATTTCCATTCAAACAAATGTCACATTGTTCTTTCGTTTGGCATTTCGACTACACAACACAATCAAAGAAAAATTTCCAGATCCCCTAACGGCCTAAATATAAGGGACATTCGCCACTTTAATCAAAACCAGAACCATATGGTCTGGCTTCTCTTTGAATGCAGATCCGCACAATACAAAATGATCGTATTTATGACCCGAAGTTGCAATGTACATTGTACACCCCTATGTACCTATAGTTCACATATACGTTCACACTACAAAAGGTGTGCACAAGGATGTGTAGATAATTCGATTTCTTCCCTAGTTCGAAAACACTGATGAAATATCAAAGAGGTCCTCCTTTTTTTTCGGTTGCATTCGGGCTAGTGACCTTTTACAATTGTGACAATTTAAACATGACTGGTGCACCGAGCACCTATCAATATTTTTCTAATCAAATACTGTGTTAATTTTTCTTTTCAGTTAATATCAAACGATGTCGTTAGATACGCTTTTGAAGGCCGCTCAATTTATTGAGTTGCAAGAACAAAGTCGATTACTAGAGCTCTCGCCAACACCATCTCATGGTGAACGTTTTCAACGATCTCAGCAGCAGCATTTCTATGACAATGTCAATAATAGTCGAAGCAATTCGCGCCATCATCAAGTGTCATCGTCATCGTCGTCGCCGTCATCATCATCATCGTCGTCGTCGCCACCAACAGCATACGTTCTGTCTAATGGCCAAATGATGCATAATAACAACAATCGCAATAATAGCAGCAACAGTCAATTAAGTCATACTGATTTTGATTATGGTGTAGAAGCAGTCACAAGTGCAGTGGCAGCGACCGCAGTAAATGGCAGGTCCACTGAAGGTCGCAGCATTACGGGTAAGCAATACTTTTGATCATTATTCTTTGTGCTTACATTTGAAATAAAGTGTCACATGTTGCAAATGGTGGAATAATGCGAGAAGAAGACAAATAGATGTACATACCTATACATGATGTTGTTCTTTTCAATGTGTATACTGTACATGCGCGATCGCGATTACTTTTAGTTTTTATACTAATGTAGGTAGGTAGCTACATACAACTTACATAAAGCTTAATCCAAATGTCAAATTTGACGACCTTCGAAAGATTGTTTTATTGTTTACTAAATTTCTACAAATTCCCAAAATAATAATAATATGTGTTGCGTCGGCACTTCTTTTTTTATATTCCACGTGGGTTATTCCATTGTTCGGTAGCCGACTACCGCTAGTCACACGTCAAACTCAATTAAAAAAAAATACATCTGACCATTTCCCGATAAAAGCTATTTCTCAATATTGTGCTGTCGCTAAAATTTAATTGGATTGCAAGTTTTGAAAAATTAAAAAAACCGATAAACTAAACTAAGCAGCTAAATATTAAATTGAGCTCTTTCCTTTCGAAGAAATTTGCGGGCCCGTTCCAAATATTAGCTAAATTTAGCTAGCAACACTTGACACGATTAGTTTTTATTTATGAGCAAAAATAAATGTAAACAAAGGCAAATGTCATCTTTGTTTGCGCTAGTGTTGCGTTTTGCCATCTAGGATTTACTAGTGCATTATGGACTACCTAGTCGTCTAGCGGCGAATGTCTCCTGGCTATGTCGCAATCGGATAGTAAGTACCTAAAGGTACCTATCCCTTATTCTTAGGTATTAATATCTATATTGTATTGAATATAGGTACTCTATTTTGTTAGATGAAAAACATTGAATGTGTATGCCAGATCAATTTTAATCCTAGGTATATGCATACGGGGACTACCTACCTTCCTATTCCGACTCATAGTTAAGTGCTTTTCATCCGCGCTGTGCTGCATTTTGTATGAAACTAGGTAGGTACCTACAATTTAGGTAGGTAGGTACAACGCTTTCATCTTCTCGTTTGACAGTTCACAAGCCCATTTGCAACATGGTATACCTACCTACACATTCAATTTTATCGATTGCCTTTTTTTTTATATGAAATTGCGGTGGTGGGAGTACCCATAGCTCAATTATCAGGAAGATTTTATTTTAATTCATAAACCAAATTTGACTGAAAACCAATAATGCGCTGGGACTGACGTATATTTTTAAAACTGACGTGTAAAAGAAACTTCAACTTACAGATTTGACCTTGTTCTACGAATTTTTTTCTTATATTTTGCGTAGGTACTTTTCCATGATCCATGCATCTTGGTATCCGCAGACAACGCAATTTACCAACAGAAACATATAAACACAAGCACACACGTGATATACCTACTCGTATTCGTACAAGCTACTCCAAATGACATTGAGAAAAGTTGAAAAACAAATGATTCATCCATCACCATCACCAAGAACAAAACTCTCTTAACACAGCCAGTGGCGCACTCTGTTGCCTTGTTTTGTCTTGTTTGCTTATTGATTGTTACAGGGGCTGGAGAAGTGGGGCCGCGGCGGCGAATGCATGTGCGACGGCCGTGTGGATCTGTACACTGACACTGTAACGTAACCTATTTGAACAGTATGGCACGGGGGCGCACGCGGTAGCTTCTCAATTCAACGTCGGGCATGTACATGTGTATGTGAATAAACCGGTCGGTCTGACGGTCTCTGTTGCTATCTCTATTCCAGTTTTCCAGGTTTACATTATTTGCGGTCGTGCTTCACTCGGATACCATGTGTCTGTTGACTTGGGGCGTACGCCGTACCGCGAACGCAAAACACCACCACGGCGCAATTTTTGCCACTGTATTTGTACTTTGTTCTATTTATTATATCATTTAACATCTCTCTCTCATTCGATTTAAGAATGTGTTCGGATTCGTTTTCGTATTCGTACGAAAATCTGAAGATCTGAACCGAGAAATGTTCTTTAAAGAGAATGTGCGCGTATGTTTGTTAACAGCAAAGAGTTTTTCTAGTAGAGTTGCCAGGCAATCAGCAAATATTTTTTTTTAATTTCTAATTCTAAGTAAGAAGCACTTGTAAGAGTTCTCAAGATTTATTCTACGGCCTTGTGGATTAAAGGAACTTGCAATTTTACATACCTATTTATGCTGCGGAAAGGTCAAGAAAATGCTGGCTAGTAGTGTGTGATGCATTCTCAGGTTTTCAACTTCTTGTACTGTTACGAGGGAACTCGGACGTTCGGTTCGGACGTATTACTCCAAGATAAAACACATGAACGATTGCCAAAAGCTAGGCCCTTCATATTGTGATTGTGAACAAACAAGAAATTCATACCGGAAGGTCTCAGTTTTGATTGGCTTAAGGCTCCGTCAAACAGAGAGCGTTTTACCGCCGCTTTTGACAGCTTTAATGTAATAGGACTGCAAATCATTATTTAACAAGCATTGGCTCGCTAAACACTATAATAGTGTTGTGATAGGCAACTGCGTTGCATTTTCAAAGTTTTTTATTTGGAAACAACAGCATTTGAACAATTTTTGAAGCTCCTTCTTCAACTAAAAAAGGGCCAAAATAGCAAAAAAAAAAAAAAAAAAAAAAAAATAGCTAAATAAATAAAAAATTGTGCTAGGCTGTCAAAAAAAAAAAAAAGTGCCTGACTACAGAACATAATATGAACATATCCTGTCACACAGAGCGTGTTTTTAACGTCACGTCAAATTCACTGCGGGGTTGAAACGCGGTGTTGTGCAAATTGATAGATTATTTCATTGGCGTTAGAAAGGATTTTGAAATGAGGACGGTAAGCAACAAACAATCGGTGGTATCCTCCGACTTCATATCCCTTTTTGTTAATTTCATGCAGCGCGGCAATTAAAAATATTAATTCTTCTTCCGACTTGCATGATATTTTGCTAAAAATTATGACAGCTACATTTCTGTTTGACGTAATCTTACCGCCGCATAAAATAATCTCACCGCGGTGTTAAAAACGCGTTCTGTTTGACGGAGCCCTTAGATCGGTTACATAACCAGCTTTTTCAGTTGACGTTTATGGAGGGCTTACGTTAAGTCAAGAAATTCGTGACGAAGTACTAAGTTAACAGTTCGCATATGCGTATATGCTGACGTAGGAAAGACTAGTTTTTACATTTAGGTTACATCTAGTCTAGACCAATCTACTCGCCTTAAGTTAACTTGATTTTTTGATGTGTCCATTATCTACATTTTTCTTTTGCTCCTTGTCAATACTTTTTTCGTTGTCCTCTGTGAAGTCGTTGGCATTTGCACGTTGAACGTAACAATTGCGTTGGCATTGCCCATGCCCACCCAACATAGATATCTACTCTGTTGTTGTATAGAACGAACCTAAACCTACCGCTTAAAATAGAAGCTTTGGCAAAAATTATAAAACACTTTCAAAATTCGAACTACAGCAGTATTACATCGCTGCATAAACTCAATTCTCTTCGATAGAGTGGGACTGGAATCGTGCAGAAATTCAATTTTGCATTTGATTCCTAATTTTAATTCCTAGATCCTAGTCCCTATTTCATTTTGGATGAGTGAAGGATTGGGAGGGGATAGAGATGTTAAAAATAGAAGGTAAGGCAGTGTGACCAATTTCCTAAATTTAGCAGGATTATTTTATTTTTAGCCAAATTATGAATTAAAATAATCAAATAAAATCAAAACAGGCGAACCTTTGTGTGAACAAACCATTACAATTCTCATTCGACAGTGAACACAGCCATTCTACGAATTCACCAAGCTTGCAATTGCAATCAACTTTCCAAATACAACTTTAATAAATGTTTGTGAATTATTGAACAACTCTTAACAACAACTCGTAGACACTTTGGTAGGAATGATAGCTATTTCGAATTACACCACTAAATCATCGTCAGATTCCTGGAAGTGGTTGTTTGTTTGAATAGTTTTGAATTTTGACAGTCAATTCCCCGTATATAATTCCAATTGGGAAGATATTTCTGTTTTCGCCTGTCGGGGAATGAACCTGCATTTCGATTCTTCTTTAATTGACCAAGTGACTACCACGAGTACAAGCCCGCCAACTGGTGATTAGAACGGAGGAGAAGACCAACTCTGTGTTAATTTTTTAGGTTTTTAGCAGGTTTTGATTTAAAAAAAAAAAAAAAAAAAACATTTAGAATTATTCTTAACACTTTTTGATAGTATGCTATATTGCATGCTATACTTCGCTACTTCGCATGATTTCAAATATTGAATTGGTAACACTGAGGTAAGGTAAATTAAATATTTAAGAGGGAATGTTGCCCCTCCCCAAAAGGAAGAGATAAATCTCTCTTAGTCCGTAAAGTCTTCTCAGTTCTATTCTAAACTCTGAAGCTGAACAATTTGTAAATGGAATAGAAAAGAATAGAACTAATACTGAATAGGTCTGGAGTGGAATTGATATTGAAAGAGACGAGAGTATTGAAAATAAAGAGCAATAGACAACTGAATGCCAGAAATGCATATGCAATGCATGCATTTCGTTTCCTTACTTAGGTAGCTAAACCTCGAAGAGAACAAAATCCACTCTTGTCATGAATTAAATGGCAATGTTGGGCATTGGGCTTGGTTTCGTTTGTGTTGTTTTGCTTGTATTGTAGGCCACGTGTTTACTTGCGCAGTTGCCAAATTTATTGATTGATTACGAGCACTTTTTGTGTGAATTGAAGATTTGAGATAGATGAAGAGAAACAAAAACAAAGAACGCCCTAATACACACGACTCACACTTCACATATGGGAAAACCAACGCACAACAAGCCACAACCAACAAGCACCGTAACATGTCAATGAACTTTTAAGTGTGACATTTTTATTATTACACCTATGTACCTAAGTCGTTACATTTGTTTGTGGCTTATGCTATTTGTTGCAGGCAGGGGTTCACGTAGGTTGAATAGTTAGGTATAATCATAGGTATGTACAATGTATGTAGGTACAAAGTACATCCATTCATAGCCAGACGTACGTATAGGTAGTAACTACCTAGTTGTATGGGGAAAGATTACCAATGTTTTGTTGCTCGTTTGTTGCATTGCATTTCGAGGTGGTTGTTCTGTCACCTACTATAAAATATTCAGAGAATGGTAGGTATACCTACTACATATGCATTTTGCTGCAGCGGTAGGTTCATCGAGCCTGACAGTGACAGGTGAACTGAATTAGTATATAAAGTAAGGTGATCTAGGTACCTACCTACTCATACCTACCTACCTTTTTCAAGCTCAAGTAGGTTACAATTTACAAATAAACTTCCCCATACCTAGTTTATATGAATTTTAGTAGAAAACCAAAAGGGACAACATGGCATTTTCTAACTACTACCTACCTACCTACTAACAAATAGGATTATGACAGTTAAGAGCCCATCTAAAATAGGTACCTATAAAGTATCGTTCCTAGACAGGTATCTACCTAGCTGCCGCTTTTATCGTAATAGGAACATTATCTTGCTAATAACTCCAACTTCCAATTCAACATAATCACATGGGATCGTAACGCACACCTGACATGCAATTAAACCTTTCCCACACAATTGTTTATCTTGCAATTTGGTTTAAGGTAGGTATAATGCGCATGTTGTCTTTTTGCTTTGCATTCGCGCTTAATGAACGTTATACCTATGCGCCTAAGTGCATTTTTTACTGTTTAACTAGAAGTCAACTGCTCATACAATGAGTGAATTTAAATAAAGAAAAATGACACAACAATTATTAAACAAAAGCTTTATATTGTTATGACACGTCAGATGAAATCAAATTCCCACGCCTTTGTGGAGTTGTCAAATTTTTCTTACTAACTTAACCTAGGTTAGGTTAGGTTGGTGGGCTGGCGGGGAGTGTCCCGCGCCACACTCAGGTCAAAATTGACCCATTGTGATACCCGTCGGGGGGAAGGGTTTTATCCCTTATCCGTAGTAACCTTTTCTGCCTGTAAAAATTAATTAATTAATTACTTACTGTGTCATTGCATACAAACCATCTTGAGGATTTGATGAAGTTCATAATTTTGTCCGTTGGTGTGCTAGATAGCTCGTTCAGATTGTTGAAGAAGAATTTTCCAAGGACTCTGTGTCTGGAGTGTTGAAGAGCTGGACAGTGACATAGGAAGTGGGTTGTATCCTCTATAACTCCCTCGTCACCGCAGCCTCTGCAAAGTTCTTCCTCGGTCAGTCGCATTTTCCTCATGTGGTATCGCAAGGTGTTGTGTCCCGTAAGGATACCTACAAGCGTAGAGAGACATCTCCGGTTGTTCCGCATGATTCTCTCTGTTCTGGATTTACAGAAAGATGGCCATAGTTTCCTTGTGTTTTCGCACGTATCCATGGATTTCCATCTAGCGTTTGCCTCGTCCGTGGCCTTTTTCCCTGCTTCTAGCTTTAGTGTACAGAGCGGGATGCACACAGAGGGGCATGTTTGTTCTAGAGCATTAGCCGAGCCATGTCGTGCTAGTTCATCCGCTTTCTCATTGCCTGGAATGCCTTCATGTCCAGGGACCCAACACAGTAATACCTTGTGCTGTGTTCCAAGAGCTCTGAGCTCTTCGCGACAGCTCTTCACAAGCTTCGATTTTATTTCTGGGGCAGTTAAAGCTTTTATAGCTGCCTGGCTGTCGATAAAGAAGGTGATACCTTCCGGAGGTATCACCTTTATCGCAGACTCACGGGCGGCTCTTGTCACTGCCATGACCTCCGCTTGGAATACACTGCAGTGGTCTGGGAGGCGTATTGATGTTGAGATGCCCAGCGGTTCAGAGTAGATGCCTGACCCCACGCCGTTGTCCATTTTAGACCCGTCTGTGTACACGGGAATGGATTGCGTGTCAGGTACAAGTCCATCTCTCCATTCTTCCCTGCTGGGGTAGGCGCTAGAGAAGGGTCTTCTGAATTCCAAATATGGCGTTATGTAATCCGTGCTAGGTACATTGCCAAGGTACTTCTGTAGGATCGTTGAGTGACCCTCTTCATCGTGTTTCCAGTCTATTGATTGGCTAATTCTCATGGCACTTGTTGCTGCCACAGACTGTACAAAGATGTCTAGCGGAAGCAGGTTGAGGATAGCCTCAAGTCCGGCGGTTGGAGTTGATCTCATCGCGCTGGTGACCCCGATGCATGCTAGTCTTTGCACTTTTGTGATAGCCTTTAGGTGTGTAGCCTTTTTTGTTGCTGGCCACCATACAAGACTGCCATATGTCAGTATTGGTCTTACAATAGCTGTGTACAACCAGAGTTTGATCTTCGGAGATGGTCCCCATGTTTTCCCAAAAATCTTGCTGCAGGTGTAGAATGCTATTGTGGCTTTCTTGATTCGTTCGTCTATGTTCATTTTCCAATTTAGTTTCTTATCTAGTATTAGTCCCAGGTATTTTGCATTGTCAGAGATTCTGAGGGGTGTACCACCAACAGAAGGCATGACAAACTGCGGAATTTTCCTTTTATTTGTGAATAATACCAGTTCTGTCTTCTGAGGATTGACTGATAGACCGCATTTCCTGGTCCAGGAGTCAAGGATGGAGAGGGCTCCATTTAATTGTTCAGCTAGTGTTGGCAGAAATTTGCCGGTTGCCATTAGCACAACATCATCCGCGTAGGCAGTTATTCTTATGCCTGTATGTCTGAGTTGCATAAGTGCCTCATTTAAAACGATAACCCAAAGTAGTGGGGAAATAACCCCTCCCTGAGGTGTTCCTCTTGAAGCGTAGGCTTCAAGTCTGGAGACCCCAAGTTCGGCTACTAGGTGTCTGGCCTTAAGTGCGTTGACAATCCAATTGATGACCGTGGTGTCAATGTTGAGTTTACTCAGTGTTCTGCATATGGCGTCTGTTTTGACATTGTTGAAAGCTCCTTCAATGTCTAGGAATGCTGCTAAGGTGTACTCCTTTATTCTTAGTGATTTTTCAATTACTCTTACAACACAGTGTAGCGCAGTCTCTACGCTTCTTCCTTTTGTGTAAGCGTGCTGAGCTTGTGATATATCATCCGGGCATAAGTTGCTGCGAATGTGTATATCTATCAATCTTTCTAGGGTCTTAAGTATGAAAGAGGTGAGGCTTATTGGCCTGAAATCTTTGGCGTTAACATGGCTTGCTTTGCCCGCCTTGGGTATAAAGATAACCTTCACTTCTCTCCATATTTTCGGTATGTACCCGTGAGTCAGGCTGCCAACATACAATTCCTTTAGTGCTGGAGTGATAATGTTGACAGTTTTCTGCAGCATGATAGGAAAGATTCCATCAGGTCCTGGGGATTTGAAGGGAGAGAAGGAACGGATGGCCCATTCTATTCTATCTTCCGTAATCAGATCCTCCGGAGGGTCCATTTGCATTGTGCTACGGTTGTTTGCACTGTCGTGTGGCTGACTGGTACAGCCGGGAAAGTGCGTAAACAACAGTACCTTCAGAGATTCTGAACACGATTCGGTCCAGTTACCGTCGGAGTCCTTGAGAGATCCCAGAGCTTTAGGTCCTCTGGTTAGGATTTTCCTTAGTCTCGCGGTTTCCGCTGTGCCTTGTAACTCATCGCAGAGCTTTTGCCATGATTGGCGTTTTGCTTTCTGGACTTCGTTTTTAAAATTTCTCTGGCTGGCTTTGTATCTTTCCCAGTCTTCGTCAGACTTTGTTCTGTTTGCTGTATTTAGGAGCCTCCTTGTGTCCTTTCTAATAGCAGCAAGTTTCTTGTTCCACCATGGGGGTGATATTCGGGTTCTTTGTGTTGCCACTGGACAGACTTTCTCAAAAACGTTCTTAAACACGCTTGCGATCCTTTCGGCCTTTATGTCTAAGTCTTCCGGGCTATTAATACTACCTTCTTGCAAGAAGGTTTTACTTTTCCCAACTTCATTGCTGAAGAGGCTCCAATCCGCCTTTTTGGGATTCCTATATGGCTGGGGCGGTTCCCCTACGTTATCTACAGAAAATTCGATCAGCTTATGATCCGAGTAGGAATCTTCTGTTAGTACGTGCCATTTTGTCACATTTAGAGTGTCGGAGTTGTTACAGATTGTTATGTCTAAAACCTCTTGCCTGTTCCTAACTACAAATGTTGGTTCTAGACCCCTATTGGCTACCAAAAGGTTGTTTTCTATAATGAATTCAAAAAGTGACTCACCTCGCGTGTTGATGTTTCCGCTGCCCCATTGTATATGATGCGCGTTGGCATCGCATCCCAACAGTAGGTCCCATCCTTCCTGTTCGGCTTTATGGACCAATTTGTGGGTTAGGGGAGCAGGTGGTCCTTCTGCTTCATACGGCATATAAACGGCTGATAAGATCAGTGGGGGAAGTCCCCTTCGCTCAAGCCGTACAACGGTCTGGTCTAAGTTGCTGTAGGTAGATAGAAGTAATAAGTTAATATTTTTCCTAGCTACAATACACGTTCTGTTCTTACTGTCCGCGTTTTGCGGTTCAATGTGGTAGGTTGCTAAATCCTTGTGATTGAGCCCACATATTTTGCCACGGGATACCCATGGCTCTTGAACCAAGGCGATATCTATGTTTCTGTCGCCTAGGACATAAACGAGGTTAGAGCTAGCTGCTATGCTATGGTGTAAATTAATTTGTATTATTTTCATAATTTTCTTACCTTATTCACCACCTTCCTCGCTTTATCCGTTCTTTCCGTATAGGGTCGAACCTTGCACCGGGTAATTCCAGTGCGGACCTTGTTATTGAACTTCCTCAGCAATGGCATAGATTTGTGGTTTAATAAAACCACAATCTCAGTGCCAGCTTCGGAATGTTCGCCCATTTCAAGCACCTCCCAGTTCTCACTACAGAGTTCCGGGTTTAGGTGTCAACTTAACCTATAAAAGCATTAATTGTCATTGGTCCGAAGTATTGCGGACGTTCAAATATCTAGTTTAGTAAATCTGACAGCTGTCTGACTAGATGTAGGTATCTCGGTTTTGATTTACTAAAATCGCTCAATTGAGCAGCTGTTTAAGTTGACGTTTATGGAGGG
This sequence comes from Cheilosia urbana, assembly GCA_946477585.1. Taxonomy (NCBI): domain Eukaryota; kingdom Metazoa; phylum Arthropoda; class Insecta; order Diptera; family Syrphidae; genus Cheilosia; species Cheilosia urbana. Next base: position 5,277,308 of record OX297854.1, on the reverse strand, counting down.
GTACCCGACGAATCTAGTGAAGAAATTCGTGACTGAGTATACTAAGTTGGCAGTTCGAATATGTGGCTGGCGTAGAAAAAGTGACGTTCCCTACCAATCTATTTTTTTGCGTTCAGGTTACATCTTATCGAGACCAATCTAATCGAATTAAGTTAACTTGATTCTTGAATGTGACCATTTACGACGCAGTACGCACCTATAAAGGGTCAACCATAAGTAGGATTTCGTGAGATTTAAGTAGTGACAGAGATGAACGGAAATCCATCAGCAGATCTGTCAATCCCTGAATAAGTTTGGGCAAGGATTTTTGAAACATTTGTTTGGTTGCACACGCAAACATTGCAATATTTTTGTTACTGTTTTGTCTGCCAAATTTTACAAAAACTGCTCGATTTTGATCAAAATGCATTTATAGCTTCAACTTATAAAAACTCACATTGTTGTTTGATATGTATGAATCACCGAAAAGTGAATTTTATTTAACACTATCTACCTGCTCTTTTTAATTTTTTAACTACCTACCAATTGACTCAACCAAACTTTTGATGAACGAGAAAGTTTCGTGCGACCAAGTCGTGCACTTTATTCGTTTTTTGACCTAAAACTAAAACAAAATCAGCTTATCCGTCAATATGCTGTTTATGCGCTGCGTGGTGTATAAGGTATGTTCGTTTGCAAATTTGTATTACTAAAAATTAGGCAATAAAACTAACGAGATTTACCTGAATGTAATAGAAAAGGAGGAAACAAAGAGCAATAGGAACTGTCAGATTGTTATACGGACTACGATCTGATTAAGGCGTTAAATGGGAATAACCTAATACTGTAAGTGCCAGATTAATCTTAATCTTGCTAATGACACGTGACACATCTAAACTTATAAATATTTCTGCCCTTTTATGAATGCCAAAATCGATAAATAAGTGTATACAGATACTACTATCATCTGGACTGTAGGTACCTACAAATGCTTTGCCGAAGAATCATTGGCAAACCTTCGCCGTTCTCGGTAGTTAGTCTTCTTCATGCGTCACGTCTCACGTGTATGCCAACGACTCATGTTGAGGTTATTTAACGTTTAAAGGTCGTTCAACACGCACTTATTTTTCCTTTCGTCCATTTCTCCTTCTGTCGTTGTCGTGTGTTCAAACGAGTTAATCCGTGAAATCTTTCGCAAACACCTCCATCGCTTACTCTTCCAATGCAACTTTAGATTTCCCCGAAGGAAGCTTTTTATAACCTTTATGTAAACTTGAACAACAAATCGACTTCTGTCGCAAACAGAATTCGCAGAAAAACGTGGAAGAGTAGTAGGTGGTGGGGAAGCGATTTTTTTCTTCTTTTTTATTTATTTGATTGGCATTGCACACGTTTAAGTTTTCTTTTGTACCGCCATTCGTAAATCGTATAGTTTTCTTCATGCACTGACGACGATTCGGTTCACAATGGCGCATTGTTGAAGGTGGAGTGCTCTAGGTGCAATCATTCGCGTCGTAAAAGCGAACGAGCAGAGAACGGTTTTGTGGTGTTCTGACTGCACTGTGTTTTGAATTGTTTATATATGTTGTTTGTGCGTTTTGCTTTGGTCTTTCGCGCGGGCCTTTGTTTAGTGTTACCATTCCCTCATTGTGTTTGTTTGTCTTTGTTTTTGTATTCGATTGGATTAGCAACATAATAAAATGCAAAACAACTCAACAAAGAAACCGCGATCGAAAACTGCAACCCGTAAAAAAGTTTGCGTTGGAATATTACCACCGACGTCATTGTCATTAATTCCTGCTGCAATCACGACTTCACCATCTGCGATAAATGTGGATCTGTTGGCAGACATTTTTCTACATTTAAATACTTGCCTAATGAGCCGAAATCCGTTTTTAAGCGGCAGCGCAATGCTTCCACTTGACAGTGGTCATAGTCGAAGTGTGACATTGGAGCAGCATCAGGTTAGTGACCGCAGAACGCTGCCAGTTATGCGAGAATTCAGCGACGATCGCCTCTCAGCAACAAGTGGGGAACGCAAACGCACTTCGCCAATGGTGAACGCTGAACCAAACGGATGTGTCGACAATGCAGATATGGGCCGAGGCGTTTTGCCTCCACCAAAGAAAAAATGGATACGCCACTATTTAGAGGGTAATCAATTTTAAGTTGCTTAAAGTTGTCTGTCAATTATAAAATGTTGACGTTTGGGAACTGAAAAAAACGATTGTTTGCCGGTGTTACATTTTGTCGGTTTGTGTTCCCAATTCTGTTTCATGGCGATTATATCAATGCTAAAGTCAGCTGTTCAAATATTCAATCCTATCGAGGTATCTGTTCGTAACGGAATTTCCTGCGATCTGTACGAATTCGGAGAAATTCAATTCTATCCGTATCCTTTCCGATATAACTTTCGGCAAAATTTTCGGAATTATTTCCGAACGGATACCTCGATAGGGGTGCGGTTACTCCAGTTGACACACAGTCTTATAGCTTGTTCACACCGCACGAAAACTCGTCGTTTGATGTTTCAATCAGCTGTGAGACACTAGTTGTGATTTGTGAATCTTCTGTGTAAACTATTTTGGTAACAAATTCCGATTGCATTAAATAACAAATAAAATTAAGTTAAAACTAATATTAACACATCAATTAAGTGTGGAAAATTATTTTATGTTGTGAATTGTGACATTTGTTCGGTCAGCTGTTCTGCTGAATTTGCTGAATATCACAAAAGGTGTGTTTGTTTTAACAATCCAACGATTGGAAGTCGTTTTCGCGGTGATTTCGTGGAAATCGGCTTTATACGACTCGTTTTCGGCTCGGTGTGAATAGAGTATGTATTAAATAATAGAAGATTTAAATATTATGTATGTAGTTATTTACCACAGTCGACTAGAGAATTGGAATCATTGTTGTTTTTAAAAGAGTGTAGTTTAATATCGGTGTTAAATTTTAAAATGTTGTGAGATACCTTAATCACTTGAATTACAAATATGTAATGGTACCAATTATAATTTGTAATATTGGTGGAAATGTTTTACTACACAGGCAAACAACAATAAACAGAGAATTTCGTTTTTTTTTTTTTTTTTTATTCGATTGGACATACGAAATCTGAAATTTGAGAGCAGAGTGTTTTTTAATAAACGTCGAAAATCTGCGCTAGTACAATCGTCTTTCTTTTTTGTTGCATTACTGAACACATTCTGTATTCTGCAGCACTTTTGCAGGCACGCTTTAGTACAGTCTTAAGTAGTCACTAAATGTTTATAAACGTCATACAAAAATCACAAAGAAATCATTACAATAATTTGGTTTTCGCCACATTCCACGCCGCAGCTTCTTTCTCCATTAAAAAAAGTTGAATTTAATTGTCAAAACACATAAAAAATCCCAATAAAACTTACATTTTTCGCACTTTAAATTTGTTTACACCCCGCGCTTTCTGCAGTCAAAAAAATGTGCACAATCTGCCAGACACTGATGACATTTATGACGTTTACGAACATATATCTTCTGCAATAAATCTGCGTTTGTTCGATCAAAAGTCTGACTTTATGAACACGTCTTACGCAGATCTTAGTTAGGCAGACGTTTATGAACACACCCAATCCCAATTGAAAAACACAAAAATAATTTCGAAAAAATATTTTTACTTCAACTGAGTGAATTCTGTTTGAAATTTTGCAGTAAATTGAAAACGTTCTGCATCAAAAATGGCATGAGTATTAATTTTGTCACGCGTGTCCCACCGTGTGATCGCCTGTCACTTCCTTTTGTCCCTTAACTTTGTCACGGCATGACAATTCTATTTTGTCCAGGAACAGAAAAAAAAAAATACCGTGTGATCGGGTTTCAAGCGCAAGTGACACTCTAACGAGAGATACACGAGTGACAGATAACAGTAGAAATGGCGAATTTTTGTGTCGTCAGCACGTCAAAATTTACCCCGTAAAACGTGTATTTTTCGCTTCATCTATTTATCATTTATAAATATTTAGGTATTTTTGTTATTACTTTCTTTTTCAACAAACATTCCTACATTAGTCTTATTAATGAAACGAAGTCATCTTCATTATTTACATCTTTTAATATATATATATTTTTTTGTATTTGGAACAACCACCATTTACCACTGACGTTTATTCTCCGCTACGTATTGTAGGAAATTTAATTGACGTCACACAACATACTTACGCGTTTTGAATTCGTAATGATGATAAGAAAGCTTTTGGAATGCCCAAAGGGGATGAAAGCAGTATCAGGAATTGGACAGTATTCACGTGTTTTTTTTTTGTTGTGCGACATTAAACTGGATCAATACTTTGTTCATTCGTTCTTCTCTTACTTTTTTTTTATATTTAAACACAAGAGCTGTTCAGTTTAATGCCTAGTGAAAGTGGTGATTGTTCCTTACATTTATATAGTAGACAGGAATTGTCTCTACGAGCAATACTACACTGCTGGACATTTGTCAAAGTTCATAGAGAAAAGTAGCAAATCTATGCAATTGTCACAAGAAAAGCATTTTGTGAACCGATACGAAAATAATATGTTACATAAAATACCTATGAAGCAGATACGAAATGCTTTGAATGCAGTTGTCGAATTTTTGATTTTCTCATAAACATTCGTCTTCTAGTACAATATGGATTTAAACCGGATCAATAATAATTTGATCTAATATTTCTCTGTTCTAAAGATCAGTTCTATTATTCCGTCTACACCTAAAAGCACACAATAAATTGTTATAATCACAGCCAACGAACCATATTTTTACTTGAAAGAAATTTCAAACGAATATGTGAGCTAAATTTCGTATTTTTATATAAATAACGTGTTCTCAGAATACGATGCACATCGCACGAGATTCAAGATACACAAATGAAATGAAACGGTTTGATCACAACAAAATTGCAGGTTGAAGGCGAGTGGAAAGTTCTAGCGATAAATGCTTATTTATTGTTGTTGATTCGAAAACAAGTGTACTCGTAGTGTATATCAGATCTGCATACAACAATACTTGGTAAGAGAATGTTCAATTTGAAAGATGGCACGTGTTCTCACGTTTACTTGAGCTAGGGTACGTACGATTGTACGAATGATAAAAGGGAAACTATATTTTTGTTATTTGTAGTTTTTATAGGTTTGACGAATAAGTATGAGTGGGTAGGTAGTTTATTTTAAATTTAAATGAAAAGTAATATTTGGAAAGTGTACCTACTTAAATCAAATTAAAGTAGTTGGCAAATAAATTAATTAAAACATTGTTGACAGGTTTTCGTACTTTTTGTTTTTGTGCGGTTGTTATGTCAACAGGAATTCAAATGACTATTCTATGTGTAAATTCAGTAAAGCATCACTGGCTCATGATGCTTTGCAAAATGTTCATTAATGCAACTATTGGCATCACTTTCAATTTCAAGTGTTCAGTATTGCAAAGTTGATCAAACTGATGCGCAAACATAGCAAAAAAAAAGCAGTACTGAAATAACTGATGCGCTTTGGATTCGGCGGCAAAAAGTAAGAAAAATGTCGGAAGAAAAAGAACAGCAAGAAAATAAACATTTTTGTCAATATGACAGAACATCTATACATTTTTGTTGGATAAAAGTCTGTACGTACACCTTTCGACCGCTTTCTTCTTGCTTCACACATATTGAAAAGAAATTTATCGTCTTTACGATCATAGTTATTGACTGATGCTTTTGTTAGCAAACTTCCATCTTGACATTGAAATCTTGTAACGTCATATTCAATCAGCAACGCATCAGCGGCGAAAACGTTTGACGTTTCTGAATTTACACTATGATCTTAATCTTAATGATTTGCATTACACTTCTTGTGTTATCTTTATGTTTAACTGTATCTACTTCATTGACAAGCTCTTGCTGTTCGTTTCTGTCTGACGCCATCACCTCTGTGCATTGTTCTCAAGCGGCATTTTGGTTATTTTGACGTTGTCGTTTAATCACTGCTTAACTAATGGTTCTTGTTCCTCAATTCCTAGTTGTACCTCAGTGGAACTTTCTAAACTTCATGAAATAGTAGGTTAGCAATGTGCTTGTGTTTTGAAAGGTCAATTTAATTTTGGTATGTACTGAGGTACACTTTGAAAATGTAAGTTTTAGGGACCAATTATGAAAATACAAATTATAAATAGAAAAAAGGTCAGATCAAAAAAATAAATAAACTTGCAATACATACTTTTACAATAGTACATCCATTAATAATAACCAGGGCCCATGTTCTTTAATTATCACATCGATATACTTCTCTCTAAAACAATACAAATTGAAAAAAGAATTCCAATGTTTTCGATGCGAATTTTTATCGCATGAGTTACAGAACATGGGCCCAGGTCCAGAAAAGCTATAGATCATCGGCTGTCAGACATACAAAAGAAACATTTTTATTTATTAAAATATTCCGACAGTTTTCACTAACGTTTTCTGTTTTCTTTTTTCTCAATTTTTCTTCACAATAAACATCTATTCAATACCGCCCGATATTAAATTGTCATTGTCAGATGTCATTTGTCGGTCTTTTTGTTCTATGGATTTATTAGAGTGTTAGTAGTAGCCAGTTGCTACCTAAGTTCTGTTTTCCATTTTCCTTCTGTTTATCTATCAGAGTATTCAAACATCAATTATATTTTAAACTGTACTATTTTTGACATTTTTCCTGAAAAATAGAAATCTTTAAATGTATGGGAATCAGAACTCTTATCTGTAGCTCTCTATTTTCCGATATGTATGTGTATACGAATCGTCATTACGTAAGGCACCCCCATTTGTAGACATTACTTCGTTGTAATTGTAATAAACTTTCTTTTTTAAGTTCTTCTCTCTATTTCGTATTTCGCTCACTTGTTCCACGACAACAATCTTCTTTGGCTACTACCTACTCAGTTTTATACTCTATGTAACTGGTTGGTTGGTAAGTGGTAACTGGTAACCCTCTCAACTTAACACAACTCCTGGAAGAAATGTTGTACGTAGATGTCGCCTGCGAACACATGTTTTACCCTTTCCCCAGCAAGTAACACTTCAACCTAACATTGCTCCTCCAACTTTGATGACACATGGTATTTTCCCAGCTACACGCGAGCATGTGTGTTAAGTAAACACATGCAACGTGATTCAGTAGAAAATGACGTAAAAATACAGCCCGACAGTGCGAAAGAGAAACAGCATTAAAAATGTGCTCGACGCTCCCATTCATTGTGTTAAGTGCAACAACTATAAGCGTGGCGAAGCTTTATTTTGTGGGAGTGCTGCGCAGCGCAGAATTGAAGCTTTTATTACTATTGTGGGCGGGGGTATGAGCGATATCAAAAAAGGATGTGGGGATAGCTAATTTTAAACGCGCAGATTGTTGTGCGTACCTACATACCCCGCGGGAATGATTTATAGGAAAAACAAAATAATTACGTTTATGTGCAAAAAAAGAAAAAAAAAAATCTTTTATGCGCGGTCTGTGGGTTGAGTGGGTTAACTACTGTGGGGTTGACAGATATCAATTTCAAATATACTTGTCATGTACATCTTTTTATGTTGTGCGTTTTATTTTTTTATGTTGTTTTGCTTGGTGAAAAAAGGAAGCCGGCATGTAAGCAAACGTTTTTCTATTGCGTATTGGATTCATATTGACATGATGTGTTGTTAAACTACGCTAACGACACGATGAGGTCCTTTTTATATAAAGTAATTCTCCGTTTTGCATACACTACCAATAGTTACCAAATTTTTTTTATGGCTGATGTCTGTTGCTTATTGCCTCCGCTTCGGTTTCTCCACCTGGCCACCGCCTAATCCCTTAGTTTCGATTGTATTCCAAAATTCACCAAACGAAAATAATTACAACAAACTAACCACCACTGATTGTAGTCCACCGGAAAAAAATTCCTGACAGAGGGAATACCTAGTAAAGAATTAAAATATATTTCAGTGGATTTGTTTTTTGGAATTGACTGGGAAGTTGATCGGAAAAAGTTGTTCGTATGGAAAAATTAATAAATTTGTTTTCTAGAATATTTAAAGATAATTTGCTTATTTTTATAAACTTACTTTGTAATTCATAAGCAACATTTTAAGACCAAGTTTGAGTTCAACCATTAGGTTTAAGTGGTCAAATAAAGCAAAAGAAAATGTTTACGGTTTTTTTTACGTATGGCTATAACTAGGGCCTAACACTGCTTACGAAATCGAAGTGCAGAATTTTGTAAGTTTAAGACATTCAAAAAGCATTACGAAAGTATCACATACACACCGGCATGAAGTATGACTTATGTTTGACATTAAAACTATGGCTCATATCTAAATTAATAGAAATTGTCTGCGTTTCTCACGGAAATATAATTTCTCTTTCAAATGCTCTTACAAAAAAGACAATAGGTAAACGAAACAATTAACTGCCTTAAGATGCAGTCGTTCCACAGAAAGTAATACCCTATTCACACCGAGCCCAAAACAGGGGTGGCAGCACGTAACTTGCTACAATCGAGTTCAGTCGATATAGTCGAGCTCTGGCAGCACCTAATTTGTCTCAATCGATTATCCTCGATTGTATCGTCGAAGTTGGCAGTACACAAACTAGAAAATGCCGTTTGAAACAAAATATTTTACTCGATAGAAAATACCTACCGGTACCTAACTAATTAAAAATAGAAAATAAGCAAAATATGGCTGATAAGTAGTAGTAGTAGTAGTAGTTGACTTTATTTAAATATAAATGTTAAAAAAAAAAAGTGTCTAAGTCTATTTGGTTTGGCCGAAGGCCGTCTACCAGATTGACATTTAAATAAATATAATTTTGTCTATGATTTACATTTTTATAATTAATGCGTTTATGTTTTAGAAGTCTCCCTCGATGATGCATTCTCTGTAGCGAAGTGCTTTCACTGCGTAATTGAACAATAGATCCCAGCCTCGTTCTCCGTTTATGATGTCTATTGCAGCTTCTTCATCCAGAACATAAGAACCGAAGAATTGTTTCCGAAATTCCCTTAAAATTGGGCATATTGCAAGAAAGTGCAGAATATCTTCCCTTACTTTCATATTACAGATATTGCACAGAATTGGTAGATCTGGTCGATGCGGTATATAATTCAACTGAACCAACTCACCTCTCATTTTGAAAATAGTGCTTATTTTATCTGTCGTGAAGCAGTTTAGAAAATATGTTCTTTCTTCAAGTTGATATTTTAATTTGCTGTAGTACATCCTATATTGTGATGATTGGGCTTCATTAACATATTTCTCGTATATACTATTGCCAGTTTTTTTTAATAAGATATCAAACTGCCTTTTCAGAGAACCAGATTGCATATCTGGTGTTATGTTTAGGCTTACCCCACATTCTGACGCAAGACGCTCCCATTCTTGCACTAGATTTCCTCTTGTTCTTATGATGTGAGTAAGCAACTTTTTTGGTAGTCTTTCTTCCTCCAGCTCCATCACTCTTACAATGTAATTAAAATGCATTTTTAATGTGTTCAAAAACATTGGGGGTGTCCCCGTTTCTAAATGTAGCATATAGTTGGGGGTACTACTAGGCAATCTAAATATCCTGCGAGAAAGACAATATCATCTGCAAACATAAGAGCCGGGATACTTGTTTGGTATAGCTGGATTCCACCTTTAACAGTATCTGTTACGTCGTTTATGTATAATATAAACAGGAGGGTACTTAATATACAACCTTGCTTCACGCCTATTGTAGTCTCAAATCCTTCGGACAAGTGGTTTCCATCCCAAACGAAAGCTATGTTATTTGCGTACATTGCTCGTAAAACGTTTATTACTTTCGTAGAAATTCCACATCTATAGAGCTTATAGAAAAGTGCCTCTCGAGGAACAGAATCAAAAGCTGCTTGGAAATCTACAAAAAATGCGTAAAGTTTTTTGTGGTTTCTCTTGTATTTTTCGGCTATGTTTGTGAGCATAAATATCTGGTCGATCGTCGAGTAGTTTTGTCTGAAACCCGCTTGAAATTCATGGATGATTTTCTTCTCATTGACCCACTGCATAAGTCTTTTAAAAATCACTGCTCCAAAAAGCTTAGTTGAAGTATTTAAAAATGATATGCCTCTATAGTTTGATGGATCATTATAGTCCCCTTTCTTGTGCAATGGGAATAAAATCGATTTTAGAAAGCTTTCTGGTATATCTGCATTTTCAAAAATTCTGTTGAATTCCGCTACAAGTGCTAAAAGGAACTCGCGTGTACAGTTCTTATAAAACTCATATGAAATACGGTCGTCGCCTGGGGCTTTCTTATTTTTAGCATTCTCGATTGCATATTGTACCTCATCCAGAGTTATCGGTGCATCCAGGAATTCATCAGCAATCCAGGGTGCTGCATATTGAAATGGCTGGGAAACTTGAGTTGCGTTGAGCAGATTTGAGAAGTGATTCTTAAGTTGTTCCGCGTGCAAGCCTAAAGCAATAGTACTTCTTCCACCATTAATCAGCTTAACAGCTTTCCAGAACTCTGCTGAGCACCTTGCGCTGTTTAGCAGGGTAATATTTTGCTCGTTATACGCTAGCTTTTTCATATGACAAATGTTCTTGAAGTTTTTATTTGCTTCTGCGTATAAAGTTTTGAAGGTATTGGTGTTATTTGCTCTTACTAGCTTCAGAAACGCAAAAGATGCATCTCTAGCTCGCTTGCAATCAATATCAAACCACTTTTGTTTGCTGCTACCGTTGACATATTTTACTGGAGTACTTTGGGGTGTCGCTCTTTTTATTATTTCTGTCAGGCTTTCAATATTAAGCAACTCATTCGCGTTTGTCAGGGCTACGATCTCCTTGTTGAGGTTTGAGTGATACAAACTCCGAAAACTGTCTTTCCATAATAGTTTAGGTAAGAGACTTAACTGTGTTGTACTGTTATTATTCTGGTTTCCGTACAGGTAAAACGTAACTTCCAGCAGCATATGATCGGAGAACGTCTTCATTGCTACCTTAAATTTTTTTATATGAGAGCACAAATTCCCAGTCACAAAACAGTAGTCTATAACAGAGCATGCTGTCCCACGAAGAAATGTGTACTCCCCAAGAGAATCCCCGTCACAGCTTCCATTAAGGACTCGGCAGTCAAATGCATCCGCTAATTCCAGAATTGAAATTCCTTTGGTGTCGCATGTTTCAACCTTAGAGTTGCGGACTGAATATATCGCTGATGTACCCGAACCGCTTACAAAGTTGTTTTGTGACATGCCAATCCTTCCATTAAAGTCGCCGATAAGTACAAGATTTACTGATTCTAAACTAATCAATAGATCGTTAATTTTGTTGTAGTCTCGCGCCCAATGATTGCAATTTAAATATATCGGTACGATATGACAGATGTTAAAGTCCGTTTTCAGCTCCAGTACGTATGATCCTTCTATGCATTTAAATTTTACCTTTACTCCATCTATCTGCTTACGAAATCCAAATAGTTCGATATGGCTGATAATAAAACAGATACAAATTTTAATAAATGAACGAACTTCGAAATTGTTGTCTGTGCCATACTTTTAAATAAGTATTTGGTACATTCCGACATTTTATTTTCGTCGAAGTGGCGTAATTGTATTTTCATTAAAAATAGTGTTTTCAGAAATAAGTTGGGCCTTAAATTATAAAAAAAAATACCCAATTTGACACTTTATATGACACTTTTAAGTACAAATCACAATCAAACTCGTTTCAAGCTACGTGCTACCAAAATGTATTCGTTTCGAGTTGGCTGACGATGTACAGTCCTCGATTGTATCAAGTTTCGTGTTGGCACCCCAGGGTTTAAGCGAAAACACTCGACAACTTCATCGAAAACGGAAGTTTTCCCATACATATTTGAGTTTTCAAAACGAGTTTAATGTACTTTCCCACAAAAACACTTCCAATCGTTGGTTTTTTCAAACAAACACACCTTTTGCAATAGTCAGCAAATTCAGCAGAACAGCTGACCGAACAAATGTCACAACTCGCAACTTAAAATCATTTTCCACACCTAATTGATGGACAAATTTAATTTTTAAATGCTCTCAATTCATTTTATTCCTTAATTAATGCGATCGAAATTTGAAACCAAAATAGTTTGCACAGCAGTTTCACGACTAGTGTCTCACGGCTGATTGAAACGTCAAACGAAAACTTGTTAGTGTTCGCTGTGAATTCATGGTCGAGTTTTCGACGAAAACACGGTTTTCACTGCGGTATGAATAGGGTGTAAGCGTATTTGCAGTGCAGCTATACGCAACGCTTTCTTATCGAACTTTTGCTACGCCCACAAATTGTGGACATCGGTTTTGGTCATGTCATAAGTCTATTATCCCACTATAGGTCTGTTCCCTTACGATAATACTTTCGAATACCTACATTAGTCAAACTTTGTTCCCTTACGCAAAAGTTGGCTAGAGGTGAACGAAGTTTCACTAATGTTTTCGAATGTATTCAAATGCATTGACCATAGTCAACGACGAAAATCTGAACAATGTAGGTATATAGTTTAGTTTAAGAAATTAAGTTTGAAAATTGTATTTAAATCTTGATCTCGTTCCCTACTACTAGCCGAAAGCCCTAGCAGCTAGCGCTATTGAACAGTTAATATTGTAATTAATTAGGTACATATTAATTAATTTATAATAATAATAATAATATCGTAAGGGAACAGACCTAATTTTATTCACTTTCCAATGTCCTGTCGAAATTTGAAATCAGTCCCCGGTATAATAAATTTCCCAATACGCATTGATTTTCCTAATTGAATTCGCCGCTTTATGCCTCCGGCATAATGACTGAAACAGACGCTGCAATCATTATATCAAAATAACGAGCCACCCCATAATTACCATACCTGCACACCGTACACAGCCTCAAAATGAGTTCGTTACACAATTGCTGTTGCGCCACCTGCTCGACTCATTAGAGTTCTAAAATCTCATTAACTTCATTTCACTTGAGTGGCTGCTGCCGCAAACGCACTCCATTATTAAAGTTTTGCTTAATTGCATATTAAACTCGAAACTTACAAAACCACCGAAACCTGAGGAAAGCTGTAACGTCGAGACAGGCGTGTTTATGCGCATTCAACATGCTTCCAAAGTTTTTTTTGCAGAAGTTTTTTATATTTTTATTTTTCTTTTGTTTACTATATACCACGTTGCCATTATTTTTTTTCGTATACCTATATATTCGGTTGGATCTGCGCATGAGCTTGCCTTAAATTGATGAAAATACTACCGCTTCTGTTGTGCGTGGCATCCTCGTGTTTCTATTCACAAATTTTGTTCATTGTTGTGATTTGTGCGAACTTATTTAGTTAATAATTTATCTTGGGCTAACAATTCCATGGATATATACAATATATATAATATCATATATTGGTAACAATATACGAATTAGGTAAAGTGCGTGTTACGTTTGAGTTTCAAAATTGCGTATGGGTATAGTTGAATGAATTCATTGTGCATTAGGGTACTTGCTTGGGCGTAGCTTACACTCGACAGTTGTTTATAGGTTTATAGGAAAGGTGTTCGGAAAAGGTAGCTGTCTTCCTTTTTAAGCTTAAGTGTCAATTCAAATATTTTATTTTGCAATTGAAATGTAAATTGAAAGTATGTTTAGTCAGTTCAAAGTTTCTATATTTTATAGAAAATAGAGTATTGACATTCTCATAACCTTTGAGGAATGCAGAAAAGGGCGTTGTTGCGCCTCTGTTGAGTGGTGATGCAAGCTCGTTCTCCCTCCCAAGAGTACCAATACCAATGTTTTCTCATTGCTTGGATATTCTCTTGTTCGCTGACGATGTGGATATTAGTTTAGTTTCTGTGTGTTTTATTAAGTTCCCGGAATTCCTGTGTAATCTTGGGAACATACACATAGAAATGAATGAAGTCTTTCTTATGCCGTATCTTCTTCACTGGTTATCCTTTGAAATAAATACAAATTGAGAGTAGCTATATTTTTCTGTTTAAAGTTTGGTAAAGTAATTTTCGATCTTAAACTTGAACAGTAATACATTTTGTAGAACGTCATTAAAAAAAATCAAGTCGATTTAGGCATTTGGTAGATAGTTATGTCTGACGTGTGTTTAGTTGGAGTTTAGAAATTCTCATGCTGTGGCAACGTGAATTAATTCAAATTTCAAAACCTATCTTTTGTTGCTTTCCTATCCCATCATTCGGAAATCGAAAAGCAAAATGTTTTTCCAGAGTTATTATATGGGTGTTGGATCGCTTTAGGATTTTTTGGATTCCGGTAGCTCTTGGGCCCTATTGTTCCCGATGAAAAACTACATACATAAGTGCTTTTCATACGAAATTTCAACCCTTTGTCCTACGCATCGGTAGATGAAACTTGAGAGATTGAAGAACTCCATGATTCAAGACTTCCCATATCCACATGATCTTACCTTCACAAATTGCAGAAAAAAAAAAAAAAAAACCCGTGCACATAGTGACCACAAGACCACAATATCCCCTCAGACCAAATGCTAAATTATGACGAATGTATACCGACCGAAAAGAGCCGTAATAGTGAATGAGTCAGTCTCAGTTCATGTCAGTTGCTTTGTGCTTAACTGGTTGTTGCTTTCATTGTTATTGCAGCAGAGCAACATCATGCCATTGCTTTGTTATTAATGACCTTCAAAGCTGTCGGAATAAAACTAAAATTAACAACAAAATATATTTCCTTCACTTCTCATCAAAAGTTAATTTCATTTTGCATTCTTTTTTCTTCTTTTTTCTTTTTGTTTTGCTTTGTGTACTGTTTGTTTGTGTCGTTTACTTTTTTTTTATATAAATATATCCATACATATATCTAGATTGTTTTTTTTTTTTTTTTTTTGAGTTGACCGTTATCTTTATTTTGTTTTTCGTTTTCATATTTATTTCCAGAGGAGCCATATTCCAATGGTCACTCATCCCCTTCCTCTTTTATAATGATTAAAACACCACAATCATCTACCACTATCACAACAACAAAACACGTACAACAACAAGGATTACAATCAAATCAACTGCAACTACAGCAACAGCAATTAATAATACCTGCTTCACCCAAAAGTGAAACATTATCCTCTGTCTTCTCGAACAACAATAACAATAATACAACAATCTCAATTGTTGATAATAATAGAAATGCCATCTTCTCAAACGGCAATAATACACCATCATCGAATGGTAATTCCAATTTGGCAGCACTATCTGCAGCTGCTGCAGCAGCATCAACCCAACCGATTGTCATTAATGTCACCAACAATCGTACTGCAACAAATGCATTCAGCGCTAATAATTTAATATCCCACGCAGCTAGTTCCGCAATGAGAAATTCACCACCTATGGGGGTAGCATCAGCGGTTGCAGCTGGAACTGCAACCACCACCTCAACGGTGTTTCGTAAAAAGTTCATCCCCCTCACCCCACCGCCAATGTCAAATAGAAAAAATATTGAATCCTCAAGAATTCGTAGTTTCTCACTTTCTTCTAATAAAATTACAGCCAACGGATTAGTTGGAAGCAATGGCATTATAACCGGCAATAACAGTACCACACCCGCCATTTTGCATAATCATCATATACAACAAGTGTTGGCCGCAGCTGCCGAAGACTCATCACAGTCCAGTTTGAATTTATCCTCATCTGGCTACCTGTCAACTGGCAGTATTAATTCGAACATTGGAGGTCTAAATTTATCAACATCTGGTGGTGTGCTGAATGGTGTTAGTATGATGAACGGATCGCCGCCAAGGGGAGGAAGCTTATTAGTTACCGGTAATCATTTGGATCATCCGATGTCGGGGGTGGCATCTTCGGCACCAACATCTAGCGGAGTACATCAGTTGCATGGATCTATTGGTGGATGCAGTAGGCGAAGGACGATCAGTTCGAATAGCAATGGGTGAGTTTTTTTTTTAATCTTATACCATTGGGGTTTTTTTTATTTTTTTTTTTTATAAAATTCTTGTTGTGATTAAGAGTTATGGGGAACTCATTACTCGTATACCTTGTGTAGTCGTTTTACATGTCTTCTCACCAAAAATTGGTACGAAAAACTTGGCAGCACTTAAAGAAAAAGTAAACAGCAAATCACCCGTAACTTTAGGCGCCAGTTATAGCCGTAAGTAAAACGAAACCGTAAAAACCTGGTAAACATTTTTTTTTGCTTTTTTTGACCACTTAAACTTGATGGTTGAACTCAATCCAAATTTAAAAGTTCGTTTATTAAAAAAACATGAAAATTATCTTTTTTTACGGTTTTGTCTTACGTATGACTATAACTGGGGCCTTAGCGAAAAAGAAAAGATTTTTCTTTGCATTTGGGCGGGTGCGTGTTTTAAAAGTCAGCTGTTCTTACATTGTAATTTGGGTTTATAAAAATCCATTCAACTTATGTTGATATTGCAGCGCGCCAAATGTTATATTTGTTTCTATTTTTCACAGACTTGCGTCTTAAAACGCAAGTGATAACAAACTTTAAACTCTGACAAATGTTTTAGTGCTGCAGGAAGTAGGTGTAAATCTTGCTAAGAATCGAAATTTTTCTGACTCTGAAAAAAAGTGTTTATTTTTTTTTTTGCGGCCAAAAAACATGAAATCTGACAGCCAGCTGATTTCGAGGGCAGAAAAACTGCTCGGAATTTAAAAAATATGCCTTCTCTGTCCCAATGGAAAAAGACATAACAGAATCAACAAAAAAAAATGACGAAATAAAAAAGTCCAAATCCAGCTCAAACCGTTGACAGCTGCGTAGCTGTCGAAGATCTCTGTTTTCTATTTAAAAACCATGACTTTTAATCACAACAAGGTTATGGATGACAGTAGTGCTCGTTTTGCTCGTAGTAATTTGGTAAAGTAACGTAGTAACGTGTGTAAATAAATTTGCCAACTCGAAAAGAAAACTCAATAAATCCAACATTCGAAATTTAGTTCCTCATGTACTTCCAGAGCTGGCACTCGGGAAGTTCACAATAAATTGGAAAAACATCGAAGAGCACAACTTAAAGAATGCTTTGAGCAGTTGAAAGGTCAGCTACAGCTTAAGGATGAGGAGCGAAAGAAAACTTCAAATTTGGCAATTCTTGGAGCTGCCTTAAAACACGTAATGGTAAGTTTAACAACTGACACATGAGGTGGAATGTATTTTAAACCAATTTTCATTTGCAGGCACTTAAGTTCAAAGAACAGGATCTTGAGCAAAAAGTCGAACAATTGGCGAAGGAAAAAATCAATGCACAGAAGAAGATTGTTAGCCTAAAGCGTGAGCTGGGCTCCAAAGTTGAAAACATTGATTTTTCAAGTATTAACTCCGACATCGAACTCGGCAGCATTCCGATCGAACGGGGTAAGTTTGATAAATAATTATTTTTATGTGTAGGCCGCTATGTTAAAAGGGACACGCTCCATTTGCAAGCAATGGTCACTTATTATTAAAACAGTTAATTATTGGCTCGTATGTAGCGACTCAATGCTAATGCAATCGATGCTCAATGTCCCTGTTTCTAACTTAGCATCGATATACTTCAATTTAAAGTAAAGGAGTTACATATTTCAAACGTGGAAGGGAACATAAACTTGCCGTTCATTTTTAATCATTTAACCAACTTTTTCGTCATCGCGTGGAGATGCTGTGACATTGCAATTTTTATTTTCATATAAAGAGAACTCCAGTCACGCGCAATCACTGCAACCTTGAGACTGGCAAATTCTTTGCAACGTTTAAGAATAAAATTTCTTTTATAAACAACCTGCGTAACAATAAATTGATTTAAGAAACTGAGAATCAAGCAAATGTATGCTTGAGTTCTAGTTCTTGATAAAAATGCCGGTTGCAAAACGCACATGGCCTTAGCAGTTGTTTAGCATTATTTATTGATAAGGGGGCTAGTTGTATCTCTCTTTTCGAATTTGTTATCGTTGTGTGCTGCTGTTAAAAAAGAATACACTACCATTTAAAATAAATTTACTTGGACTAGATTGGCGAAATTGGTTCAAGAATTGAAATTAAAATCGACCGATCTTTTGTCACATATTCGCAAAGAATGTTCTTTATAGTGTAGGTTCTGTTGATTGTGATGTTTATATTTTAAAAGCTTTGTCTGTCCTTGTTTAGTTTTTATAGAAAAACATTGTTTTAAAAGTAGGGTAAAATATTTGAAACTTGAGTCAAACTATAATTTTGTATATTTATATATTTTTTTTGCAGTGACGGAAGGACTTAATGATTCAATTTCGCTCTCATCGGGTCGTGGCAGCATGCTGTATAGCTCATCTAGCTCTCTATCGAGTGGCAGTGGCGGCAATACAATGTCCTCACCACTAGGCGCTGGAGTAAGTTACCTTTGGGCAGTGTCTCTTTAACGAGGCGACACACACATGCTCAAAAGTCTCTACTCTCTCTCTCTCTTTCTCTGCTCTCAACTTTCGCAGATGCAAACAGTAATGCCAACTGCATTATCACCTGTGATTACGCAAATGACATCGTCTGCCTCTTCCTTTACGAGCTCGCCCAATAATAGTTCGCCGATATCGCCAAATATAATGATGATGATGAAGTCATCACCACCATTATCATCATCTTTATCAAATGCTACGCCATCATCTCTGTCCATGTCCTCCACTTCAGTAGCAGCAGCAGCATCACCCACTGGGGCGTTAACAGTCACCATGCCATTGTCATTGACGGCGAAAAACATCTCAGCCACGTCGTTGACCCGTGGATCACCGACTCCATCGACTCCCTCGCCATCGCCGTCCTCATCAAGTGGTGTCTCGTCATCGTCCTCGATACATTCTTCATCACCGCCCATCGGTGGCGTTAAAGTTGTTCCAAACATTCCAGCAAATGGGGTGAAATTCAGTGCTGCCAGTGGCGGCGGAGTGCTGACCAACGTTTCGACCAATGGTAATACATTTCATACATCTCCCGTTATAAATATCACATCACACAGTGAAAATAATGGCGGAATTTCATCGTCAAATAGCGGCTATAATGCTACTGCATCGGGGATGTCACTTAATATGAATGCCGCCATTGCTGCGAGCATAGTCTCCTCATGCTCCACATCGTCAGCGTCACCATTATTCTTCTCGTCGACATCTTTACATTCAGCATCGTCACCATCATCAGTACCGACCATCACGACTGTCAGTCATAGCAAGGAATTTAATGGCAGCAGCGGAAGAAACGGCCTCACCCGAAAGACTCCTGCGAGTGACAACAATGACAATTCCCATTTCAGCAATTATCACCAACATCATCAGCAGCAGCAGCACAAGCCGCTCGACGAAGGTGAACAACCGGCAAAGGTATTCAAGGTCTTCAACGGCATTGCGCTCGGATCAATGGATAAAGACAACAAGCTGGGCATGTCAACGACACCCCTTCAACTGTCTCAGGTCGTCGGCGGTGGCAGCCTTGTGGTTAGTCCATTTCTAACTTCATCACACAACAGTGGCGGCGGCGTTCGATTAGTCAACACAAATAGTTTAGCGACTATCGAACTGAGCTCAGGACCATCAAATCAGTCCAGATGCAACGGTAGCCTACTTGGCCAGTCATCATCCCCACCGAATACTGGAGGTGCACACCTACACAAGCTCCTAATGAGTGCTGTTAGTGCTGGCGGCGTTATTGGCGCAACCAATACTACCTCAAATGGTAACAGCGGCTCCTCGGCCTACGTATCGGCCGCTGAACTTGGCCGATTGCCCGGAGGTGCTGAACTAAATATCCTACCCACCGCAACAAACGGCACAACCTCATTGTACAGAGGAAACGGCAAGTTGGCTTTTGCCAATAATGGTATTTTAATAAAGGGTCAGTTCGATTGACGTCTTCTTTTGCGTTGTTTTTTAAATTTTGTTTTTTCTTTTTCCTCCGACAGGAGCTGTCAATGATTCCAATTCATCGAATGCCGGTGGACGTGGTGTTCACATCGTCAACGCACCGGTTTCACAATCAGCTGGGCTAGCATCTATTGCTGTTTCACAAGGACAGCAGGGAAGCACTTTTGCCCAATTGATTGGCACCGCACCTCAGCTGGCTGGAAAGGTAAGCATGTACAACATGTTTGTTAATTAAAAGGACCTTTGTTTTATCGCAATTTGAGAAGCGGGTTGTTGTTGCGAGGTTTTTTATCTTAACTCTGACCTTAGTCTTAGTGTTAGTTTAGTCTTCAAACTCGAGAAAGATAACTGGCTGTGCATTGTCACAAGACGAGCTTTGATTGCAATTAAAGACTGGAAACAGAGTACCTACCAATTACAGCGGGAACTTAATTTTGTCTAGCGGTTCTCCATTGTCCATTCGCCTGCAGAATTAGACACATTTCGTCTAGCCCAAAGATGATAGAAACTAGAAGGTCAACTGAGGGCAGATACATTACACATTTCCATATATATATTCGTGCTAAATCAAAGGAATGCCATTGCTGCTGCACACATACTTAGAAAATCCTATGCAGGGACTTGATTTCAATCGGGAGGCAATTTTTTGGTGGAATTTTAAGTGCGGGCGATTGTGTTCTTCATTTTTGGTGTCCATTAGTTACACGGTGTTCAATTTAAAGTTATTAAAGTCTAACCATGACTTCTCTCCACTACCGCCGCACCCTTTATTGCTGCTAGAAACAGGAGTATCGGAACCAGGATATTTTACACTTCCTGTTTGCATTTCAAAGAGTCGGAAAGCTATTCATTGTGTTGGAGTCCTTTATAAAAGCTTCTACTCTTGGGGGGATTCTTCGAACCAATTTCGCTCAGGTCCATATCAAGCTGTTTTTCTAAAGTTTAATCAACTATCCATTGACAGGAATTAAATTAATTAAATATGAAAAGTCTTGTTATTCTTTTAGGTAAATATGTCAGTTGGTGGACAAAATCTACCACTACTTGGCTCCCAGTACATCGGTTCAATGAAGCCGATGGTGATGGCTGTTTCAAATAATTCAAATCAACCCACCTTATCGTCATCGTCATCAATTGTTGTCCCGCCCACATCGACGTCATCGACCGCTATTGTAACAGGAACCACCAATGGCAATGCTTTATAAAATTTTATCAATTTTACACACTTTGTAACCTAAGCTAAGTAGTGAGTTTATTGTTTTAATTCATTTTTTTTTTCCAACTGAATAAATATATATAAATGTATGTATTATATTATGGCTAGAACAGAACAAACCACGATCGACACCCAAACACTCACCTCCTGTTTCATATTTCACTCAGAAGATCATATTTTATCCAAATGCATTTTTCTCAACCCTTTCTTCAACTAACCACCGTGTCATCTTCATTATTTTCAATCAGATCAGATTCATAAATATCTATATGTTTACAAAGAAGAAAACTCAATCATCAAATTTACATTGTGTTGTAACAAAAACTAATTTATATATGAAAACAAATTAATGAACAATCGTTGTTGTAAGCACACAAAATATTAAAAAAAACAAAAACTCCAAATATAGGAAGTGCATAAATATATAGATATGCAATGTATTTTCTCAAAACAAAAAAAAATTAAAAATAAAATAAACCTATCCGCTAAGAAAAAAAAAAAAACAAAAAAAAAAAATCATGAAAAAAAAGAACAAAACTATAACTTTTAAGAATCGACTAGTTTTTAAAAATCAAATAAAATCTGTCTAAAGTGTATAAACAAAAACTCTCCTCCTCTACTCTTGGAACGAAAAACTATCTTTCTTTGTAAATATATGAATATTACAATCTACTAATACATATATAAATATATATATTTTCTAAAAAAAGAAAAGAAAAAGAAAACAAACAAAAAAATGCAATCCGGTGTAAGATAAACATGTTGTAAACAAATTTTTAATATCAACATTGAGCTGCGAACTAGGGTCTCAACTCAAGGAAAAAAACACACATACACATATTAGTTGTTACATTGTTATTATTATTATTATTATTAATTTTATTAATTTTATTTCACTTTAGCTTTTATCGCTGTACATGTATAGAGTTATTTTTTAAATTTATGATATGATTGAAATCAAATTGCGCGCCTTAGAATTTTGTTTCTAAGTTTAAAACAAAAACAATTTAAATTTTTTTTTTATTTCAAGAACTAAAACTATTGTAACATTTGTTTTTTTTTTTTTTTTGTAATTTATTTCTTTTTTGTTAAACTTTTAAATTAAATTATAAAAAACGTGGAAAATTCAAAATTTGTTATCTAGTGTAATTTTGTATAGAAAAAAAGAAACAAAAAATGTAACGAGAGAGTACATAATGTATTTTATAAAAAAATAAATAATGTGAAGAAAAGAAACCAAATTAGGGAATGATTAAATAGAAATAGAAAAAGAAAAACTGCAGCAACTGTGGGACGTATATGAGGGAGAACAAGAAACGAGGGTTCGTTGTTGCAAGAAAAATGTGTGGCTACCTTTGGGAAATGCTATCTTCACGAAATCATGAGCAGAAATCGATTCACAATCGCCCAATAGGCGGATCCAATTATCAAAACTTGAAAAATAAATAGAACACTTTTATTTATTCTCATGTGTGGGAATATCCATTTAATTTTCAATTGTGTTCTTATGCCGTTTTCCATTGGGCAAAAAGAAGCGTCGGGGAGAGTCCGGAATCGAAAAATTCGCTTCTGAAACTGTTCCATTGGCACAACAAATACTCTTCTGTCGATTCTGATGTTGTTTTCCATTGGGCAAAAAGAAGCGTCCGATAGAGTCCGGAATCGAAAAATTCGCTTCTGAAACTGTTCCATTGGCACAAAAAATACTCTTCTGCTGATTCTGAGAGGAGAATCTCGCTTCTCGATTTGAAGTCAGAGTCCACTCAAGAAGCACTCACACAAGTGCAATTTATGTATTTTATACAAGTCAGATGACAGTTGCCGTAGATTATTTTTCGGCATTTCACCAATACTTTTGTGGATTCAATCAGAAGCAGTTTTCTTGTTCCATTGGAGTACAGGGGTCGAATCGCCACTTCCGTGAACGAGCTACCCGTTCATGGAATTAAGTTGGTTTGACATGTGAAACAAAAACAAATCCCGTTACGAAATGCACGATCACGGAGGACGCGATTAGACCCCAGATTGAGTCGATCCTCGAGTGAAACCAATGAAAAACGACATAAACCTTCAACCAACTTCAACTCGAAAAGGTATCTCGAGTTTGGCACCGGCATCAGTTGTGGATTGAGTAAGCAACGCATGCCAAACGAAGGAGTTTATTGAGGTTATGTTCGTGGGTTGGCGTAGCCCTTACCACACTAAGAGTTTATTTACACCCGATCGGCTTCCATGGCCCTCTTGACTGAGTAACTGTCTTCTGTTAGTTCTTGTTGCTCAACTGCAGTCTAGTTTTGATAAGTATAAATTATGCAAATCCAAATGGTCTGAAAAAAATCCGAAAACATTTTTGCCCTAAGTAAACGTCTGGGGTCGAATCGCGTCCTCCGTGATCGAGCATTTCGTGCCGGAATTTGTTGTTGTTTCACATGTAAAACCAACTTAATTAAAGTGGCGATTCGACCCCTGAATTCAGAGCAAGCGGTTACTATTCGGCATAAAATTGTAGTTCCCGCCCTTTTATTTGTCAAAAAAGTGAAGCTACGTTTGATTGTGATAAATTTTGATTTTAAATCATGATTAAATCAAAAATAAATGAAAGCCAAATTGAACAGAAAGTGGCGCCCAACAAGAGTCCGTACTATTGTTAGCTAATATATTTCGCTCTGTATATTCCTACTGCCTTAAGACATATCATTGTAGTACACATAGTTCAGTTGAATGTGACTTCGAGTTACACTTCATACACAATTTAATTCCAAGCCTAGTTCGAAAAGAAAAAAAAAAGTATTATAATATAATTGGGCGTCACAGCGTTCATAATTTTGTAAATACAAATAAATTACTGGAATAGGATAGCAGATATTTGCATTTAGGGCTAATAGAACCTACAATATGATCAATCCGATCCAATGAATTTGTGAATTGTCGCAATCGTATTACAGTGAAAACAAGGCGGGGCAAATTTGTATTTGAATATATCGAATCGTACGGTGGAAGAGCATTATTTGTAAACAAGCAATAGGTGACTGAAAATAGCTCGTTCATGGATGCAGCGATTATTCCGGTTTGGGGATTCATGGGAGTAAAAATCTCAGAATTCTTCTGCTTGGTTATGAAACTCCTCTGAATTTGATGTTTGATCACCCCTACTGAGAATAATATTTCCCCCGAAATATTTTCTATTCAGCAATCTGATTTTCATTAGAATCTATTTACGATACCCCTCTTCACATGATTGAATGATACCAAACACATCCTTACCTGAATCTTTTGGACAAAGACCACATTCAACCGCAACCAACTTATTTCCAACCCAAACGTGGACGTCTCCGCCGTCTTTCAAAAAATAAAGATAAACAAAAATTCGAAGTAATTTTAATCGAAGTAAAAGCTAAGATAAATATAACGAAAAGATATCCTCCCTCATTTAAAAATAAATAAGATGTAAACAAAAAACAAATTTAATTTTCTATTTTGCATTTGCTTCTTTCGTACAAAATGTGGCTTGAAAAAAATATAACGCTATAAAGAGAAAACGAATTAAACAAACAAATATCTGTGCAATGTACACTTTGTATATTTTCTTAAGAAACAAAAAATACAAATAAAACGAAATTAAATAAATGTACTGTATAATTATAAATTAATAATACAAAAAAAAATAAATAAATAAGGAGAACTAAATATATTACCATATGAATGTCTGTAGATACAACAAAAATAATGTGAACTATATATAAATAAATATAATATAAATGTGTTTCAATTTCCAACAGAATTAAACTATGTAATTATAAATATTAAAGAAAAACAAAACTTTGGCAAATATTTTGCAAAGTACACACATCCACACAGAGAAGAATATTTTTAAGTGAAAACAAAAAGAAGTTCTTTTAATTTGTTATTTTGTAATATTAATTTAATTTATTATTTTGTAGTGAAAAGTAAAACAGAAAAACAACAAAAATCAGAAAAATGGAAGCAAGAAACATAACAACAACAAAAATGTTTATATTACTATACTTTATGCATATAAATAGTTACAATATACAATATAGACTTTTATTTTTAAAAAATAATAAAAAAAAAATATTTATTTACGAAAAAAAAGAAATTAAGATGGTGTTTTATTTTTTACTGAGGTGATAAGTACTATGGAATTCAAATTGAATACCCTTGGGAGAACATTTAGGCCAATATCCAAAGAGGTGGAAAGGAAAAAGCGCCAGTAGTGTAAATAGAAAAGGAATACAAGATACAACCCGCATCGGAAAAGTCAGTTTTGGTGTGTACGGAAAAGTTGATCGTGTGATATATTGGCTTCAATCACCCCTATTGAGACATCCGTTCGAAAAAAAAAAAAAAATAAATGAAGCATTTGTAATAAACACGTTCATTTCACATTAAAATGTTTCACAGCAATTAGTTGTCGGAGAGCTTCGGAAAAAATGTGCCGTGTAGCTGTCAAAATTAAGTGTTATAACACGGTTCCACGCAATGCGACAAGGTGCCCTATATGTCATCGCAGAATTTTTCCGAATGTTGTATCAGAACGAATATCTCGAATGCAATTTCGTACAAATCGGAGAAAATTCCGTTCCGAATGGATACCTCGATGGAAATGAATATCGATCTTTCCTAAAAAAGCAAGATTTCATTGAGCAGTATTTCCGAATTTAGATCGAACGGAAAAGTGAAAGTCAGGAAGTATTTTAACTTTTAATCTGGGGTGAGCATCCCTATTTATTGAATTGAATTTCAGGCCTTGCATATATATATCGCACATAGTGCTGTATCGCTTGCCATTCCCGCTTTGAACGGACTTAATACCTTAATACATTGTACTGCCATTTTCTATTTTTCCCCGATAATTGATTCAGTTCACAAAAGCCGTGGGATCTTGTATTGTTTGAGTTTCAAATTATTATTCAAATGTAATGTGGATATGCTTTTATCATTTATTTATTATTTTATCAACTATATTTAATGAAAATGCTACTTAATTTGTAGGTGCTCTCAAATTCGAACTATTTAAATTGTACCAGATGTTATTCTCTTATTAATCTAGTACGCTGTGATTTTTAGAAATTTAACTACGCTACTGAATGCAACCACTCGAAAAACGAATCGAACAGTTCAACGAAATGACAGGTCAAAGAATTCAAATGTTTTAAATTAAAAAAATTACAGAGAATTTGATGCGCGCGAGCGATTTAATTTTAAAGTTTTGTTTGTTATATATTATAATCAATGATATAAAGTCATCGTGATAGGTAGGTTCTGACTTCACTCAGTAATTTCAGCCAGCATCAGTACAAAAATAGTCAAGAAGAATTATGCAGAGGCCACGGCGCACTACGGAATATGAAACCCCATCAACGGCTGCCCGCCAGTCGAGGTACAAAAAAATATTTGTTTAGTAAAAAGTAGTCTCTAAATTTTTATTTTCCAGACCGAGTCGTTTGCAACAACCTCTACGACGGCCCTCGAATCGACGCAGCTCCTCTGCAGAACCAGTCAACTCACTTGGTGGGAATCATCTTGCAGTGCCAACCTCAACAATTAAACTGCGAAGGAGCAGTAGCGTCAGCAATACACGAACCCCACAAAGGACGCCAGCACACACCACTCCTTCTAAAGGGGCGCAATTTACGGGCGAAAAGCAACGACCCCCTGTTAACGATAAACGCTGGATTCAAGAACAAACCGCAAAAATCACAGAATATCTGCAGTCAGTCGATGTGGGTGTAAATATGGATTTCTTGCATCGAGGTGGCCTCAAAACAATGTCTATCAAGCAGTTTATTGCTCTGGTGAACCATTTTCTTAAGTTCCTTGCTGGAAATAAGTTCGCAGTTGGCTCCAATCACGTCGAGAGTATCTCGAAGATTCTCAGTCAAATTGATTACCCATATACAGTGAACAAATCGTGGCTGAAGACTCCAACAGCGCCACATGCGTTTGGTAACACCGTAATGCTTTTTTCTTTCTTCATGGAATTCATTCCACCGTCAGATAATTTAGATTCGTTTAAGAAAAGCTATTTAATTATGAGTGAGGAATTTCCAGATATAGAATTTGCTTTCAAGTTGTCTACCATGGCTGAGGAGGCTTTCGCTATGTGGAACAATCAAAAAAATGACGAGTTCGAAAAGTTGCAAGCAGCCGCAGTCGATGAACTGATCTACAAAAAGGTTTCAATTGCCGGTTGTGACGCGATTGACGAAGAGATCAATCGACTGAATGCAGAACTCGATAAGATCACCAGCCAAAAGCCTATTGTAGACAACGAAGACGAATATTTCCGGATGGAGAATGAATTTAAGACGAATCAGACGAAGATCGCCAAATTGCAGAAGTTGCGACAGAAAAATCAGAAAATCCTCAAGAATCTCGATCGGCAAATAGATGCACAACTCGAGCAGATCACAAAGATGAAGCGGCGGGTCGATGAACTGCGAAAATTTGTCGAAACTCAGGAGGTTTCAATCGAAAAGCGCAACGAGCTTATCGAAGAAGTCGGCCAGATGCAGTACATTCTGGAGACGAAAAAGAAGTCTGTGTGTGATCTCCAAGAGATGGATCACCCGAATCAGATTCTGCTCTCAAGACACATCAAGCAGCTGACTGAGAAAATCGCCAAATTCAACAGCTACGTTCGACAGATCAAGCTGGACTTTGAAGATCTCGACGTGGACATTGAGAGACTCTGCTTGCACCAGAACTCGAGAGTAAAGTTAGAGGACCAAATTAATGAAATCGCTGATTTCCTGCAAATATTGCAGAAACATGTTAACAGCCGAATGGACAAGCTACTTGAGCAGAATGAAGATATTGAGACGCAAATCAAATTGATCTCCTACGAAATTGCCGAGTGGATTGAGCCCAAAACTAATGAGCTACTGGAGAATATCAAAAATCAGCAAAAAAGTGTCGATGAGCTCGATCGAGAGATCGTTGCTGTGCAAAACTACATAACGAATCAAGTGGGTGTGTTTAACCAGAAGCTGGCCCAGACCAACGCATTAGTGGATTCGTTAAAAAAGGCAATCGAAAAGAATCGCGAGGATCTAATAAATACGCGAAAAGAAAACGAAGCAATGATGATGGTGGTGAAGGAGCGTTTTGAAGAATCATTTGCTATCAGGGATAGACAGTTGAAGCGTTTCCAAGAAGCACTCCAGCAGCTGCGTAAAAAGTGCGCCGATGCTCAAGCACTGATGAAATAGCAATTAAGTGTCCGTTGTTACTCTGTTATGTATGTGTGTTTTTTTTATAATTTTTTCTTATAAATAAAGAGTCAATAGTTGTTATTGGGTAAATCAAATTGAATGCTTCCCTCTGTTTCCTTGATTTCAACAGGTGATTTTCCCCCTGTACCATAAGAAGGTCTCGGACGTTGACCGTGTGTCTGACTCCCATTTTTGCAAGGTATATGTAAACTAAAACTCCTCCCGACAACTCGGTAATTGCTCGCGGAATTGCTCTTCTTCTCTTTTCTTTTTTCCGAAATTACATTCGACGAAGGTACAGACTTTGATTCCAATTCTACTCGCTGGTCAGCATCTTTTCGGCTTTGTTTTCTGGAGTGATGATACCGATACTTCTCTCCAGCTCTCCTCTTTCGGCATCCCATCTGCTGCAGGCAAAAAAGGTACGTCGTTGAACGTCGTCTTTCGGAATCTCTGTACTGACAGGCTTAGACTATTTTGTTTGCCGATCCTATGGAAAAAGGCGTTGAATTATACGTGTCTGGTGAGTAACTGCGTGAATTAAAAGTTAACTTCTCCGTGTTTCCGCCCATTCAACTTAGCCACGTCCCTAATCAGCCTTGCTGTCCATCGTCCTCTGCTTTCCGAAGCGCGTCATCCAAAATATCGCATCCGTAAAGGAGGTTGTCATTAGTTGTTATGGACATCAAGTCTTCCGTTGCTGGCTTTTCCGCAGTGACGCGGCAACTTTCGACACTCTTTCCGTCGCATTCTTAATCTGGTGCCAAAACGTAAGTTTGGTGATGATGGTAACACCCAAATACTTGACATCGTCCTTGCTTCTTATTACCTTCTGTTTTCAAAATGTGGTTAGAGCACATGAGAGCGCCTTGGTTCAATAGATGGTTGTAAGTTTTCTTGGTACTGTACTCTCTGATACTTTCAACGTCATAAGGTTAGAGCTGCAATTAACCCAAACTAAAAGGAACTCTGTATTGATTGTCGATGGAGTTTGGTAAGCGATAACGATGCTGATTGAGTAAGACACTCACACTCTTCCTCGTCTCACCTATTGAGGTATCTGGTTTCGGAACAAAGTAAATGAAGCATATATATATAAGCGTTCATTCCACATTAGGCGTTTTTTCTTTTTTAGCTCAGACCTCAGACCAAAGATTATAGAATTAAAAGAGATGGATATCTTTCGTACGTCTATCCCCCCAAAACCCATTTGTTTACATTGTTGTTTTTGTAATTTCAATCCCTGTCTGTGAATACGTGTGAGCTTTGAGCTACAAGAAAAAAAAATCGACCAATGACCGGCCACCATTCAAAATTCAGTGTGGTGAGTTATATTTGAATAATATTCAAATATATTAAGGCCCGGAGTATTCAATCTTGGACATCTTTTTAATTAACCACTGATTTTCTGCAGTTTCGTTTGTTCAAGATTTTTTAAGGACTACGTAGGTATTCATTTTGACGTAGCTGATATACAAAAACTTTTTGTATAATTTATAATATTGTGCCAACAAAAAGAAAAATGCAAATAAAAGAATGAAGGAAGAACGCAAGGTGGAGTGAACCAATAAAATCTTTCACATCGGTTTCTTTGACGTTTTCAACTGACACATAAGTATAGAATACACAACACGCCAAAATAATGGATGCAAAGGATGAAGTAAGATTATTTTCAACATTTCTTAGAATATGACAGTTAAGAAAAATATTGTGAGAACGAGAAAATTGCATTGTCGTTGATTAAATCAACATGTGGCCTGTTAATTTGCAATATATTTTTATTGGTTTTGGCTTTATTTCGGTTTTGTTCACAAAAAAAAAAATGCTTATTGACTCATAAAAACAAAGTTTCATTCTTTTGTTCTAAAAAAATGCCTGTATTATTTGGTTATGACATTAATTTTTGTGTTTATTAAGTTTACAAAAAATAAATACATTAATAAAATACTTACCTAAATAAATTACTTATCAAAAACAAACAGACCCGAAGAAAAAAATAAAAAAAAAATATATATATATAACCATGGATTCCGTCAATGACCAAATGGAAAAATGGAACGATTTGTTGCAAAGATATGGTTTGATGACCGAAGTGAAAAAACGGTCAACAGATACTCATTGGTTATCACTGATTTATAATCATG
This sequence comes from Cheilosia urbana, assembly GCA_946477585.1. Taxonomy (NCBI): domain Eukaryota; kingdom Metazoa; phylum Arthropoda; class Insecta; order Diptera; family Syrphidae; genus Cheilosia; species Cheilosia urbana. The sequence goes on along the minus strand of OX297854.1, from coordinate 5,246,888 downwards.
GGTTAACCTAAATCCGCGGTAACTAACGTAACCAAGGCTCTAACCAGCTGTGAATAGACCGGCCCTTAATGTTGTATTCACCATACGCGGTGCCACGTCATATAGGTCTGTTCGTAAGATATACGATTTTTCGTATATCTCCATTGTATTAGTCCGACTGGAAGGAACAACTGCTTTTATATGTGAAATTATTTATTGACAATACTTAATTTTTTACAGGAATGGATTTATATATTTTAAGAAGTAGTCGGTGTGCAAGGGTTTCAAATTATAAAAATGTTGATAATAAACATTACAAATTGCGATATTTAACCTAAAAAAAATATAATTTATTTCTACGTGCAGTACTAAAATGTAGAAAAACGAAGTATTGAGGTTTTGAAATTTTGAAATAATAAATAATAAACAATACAAACATTGTCAAAGTGTTAGAAACGTATTAATTATATATTCACTGCAAGCAAATTAACTGCCAACCGTCAAAATTCAAATTTTCCTAGTGAACATGCCCAAACCAGTTTTCCAGGATATTTGAAAATTTTATGAATTTCGGTGGTGAGTTCACCAACTTTCCGCCATCTTGCGGGTGAATTCACGAACTCACTTATACTATCATAGAAATGAGCATGTATGCGTGACTTTATGAATTTTTCTGGAAAACAGCTTGTAGGCAGCGCCTTTCCACTGGAAAGTTATCCATCTCTTTTAAATTCCATTATCTTTGCCTCAGACACATCAGAGCCAGGGTTGCCGTTAACTCAAAAAAAAAGTCACTAACTCGGACCTAAAAATCCACCAGATATGCTATAATTTTTAAAAAAAGTCACTAGAAAAAAATGTTCACTACCAACAAATGAAAAAAAAAAAAAAAATGTTCAATTTTAACAACATTTTTATTTTTAACAATTAGTCAAAAACTTACAATATGTTAATAGATTTATGTTAACTTATAAAAAAAAAGCAATTTCAGTCTCAAAGTTACAATAAAAAAAACAAAATAGTTTTTAAAATCACTACAATACAAATCAGAAATAATTAGATCGATTTCATCTTCATCACTTTCATTTATCTCAATATCGGAGGCATTTTTAAATTTTTTCAGGAGTTTCGTATTCGTGACAACTTTTTTTTATTTGTAGTTGATTTCTAATGAGCACTTTTTTTTCCGAAGTAGATGGAAATCTTCTAGAAGACACTATAAGGACACTCGGCGCGTGCTCATAGTAGTGTGAGATTTTTACTCACTAAAACCACCACAAATTTCTTTTGTCCTGCAACTAAGTACGACTTATCAAGCAATTTTTTTTAATCACTAAGTTTTACACGTTCGGCAGGCAACATTCCGGCGAAAGTTCCTGCTCGTTCCGCAATTTTAACGCGGTTGATAATTATCGGGCTAAGTCCGAAGGTTTAGTTCGTTGTAGACGCCGCAAAAAATTTGTTTCATCGAGAATTTCACGGACCGAGCTATTGATTTATGATATGTCCTAGATCGCTTTCTATGCTTTCGAGCGCATATTTTCGTTTCGTCCTTAATGGTCAGAATTCCGAGGTCTCTATGGAGATCTTCAATTCTAATGTACCATGGTGCACTGACGAATGATCTTAGCACTTTATTTTGATATACAGGCTTCACACTTGCTTACTTAATAAAAGCTTGTTCTCGAGGGTAGGCTTGGAATATTTTCCGAGTAACCAATAAAGTTCTCTATATTTGATTTTAAGTTCTTCGCATTTTTTCTTTACATGCGGTTTCCATTTCAATTTTGTGTCAAGATTCATTCCGACTGACTCTTGATGAGCATCATTAAGTTCAAACTTTTCGTTGATATTTTATTTCTCAACTTATTTTTAACTATGACCATCATACTAAAAATGCGTTCGACTTCGGCATTTGAATGTGGAAGCAAAAAGTCAAATTGAATATTGCAATTTGTAAGTGTCAAACTCGAATACCAGGGATGTAACATCACCAGATGCTTAATAATTTAGAAAAACATGTTTTTCCAAAAAGTCACCAGAAAAGTAACTAGAATTTTCTAGTGACAAAAAATAAATTTTTGTCACTAAACTCTTAAAAATTCCACTAGATATAGTGACAAAGTCACTAAAACGGCAACCGTGATCAGAGCTCGAATTTGTGTTTCTTTCTCTCGTTCAGAGCATGATCACAGCGCGCTCTATTAAAATATTCCGCAGCAATTGGTTGTCAGAGAGCTTCAGAAAAAAAAAGTGCGGATTTAGCTGTCAACAAAACAGACCTAACCTATCAATTTCGTAGTCCACCGTTGCATGTGCTATCCCATTCGTTCCTTAAATCAAATGAGACAACTTTTCAACTTTGTCTTCTTTTAATATTTGTGTATTTATTATTTCACTTTTAATATTTTATTAGTTATATGAATTAAATACAATTAATAAATAATATTTAGAATTTATCATAATATTTGCATACAATTAGTTCCTTTTTTCATATTTATGTAGTTGAAAATCCTGCCAACTTTTTTGTTAGTAACAAAAAAAAAAATATTTAAATTGAAAACTAACATTTCTATAAAAATTATACTTTTCTTAAACCAAAAATTACATATTTAAGTCTAATTCCGCTGAAACGACGCGTAAGTATAAGTTTAATACTTGTATCTCATCATACTAAATTGTTGTTGGTAGGTTTGAAAACATGTAATATAAATAATTTGCGACATTTTCTTTTAATTTAAATAAAAAATAATAAAATGTTACCAAGGATAAATATTCTTTTTATATTTGTGCAAAAGCTTTCACATTGACAATTTAAAAAAGTACAGTGACAGATAGAGATTTATGCTTTTAAGATGCAGCACTTCAGGATATAAGCAATTAAGTACTCGTACTGATGAATAGCTGCATAGACTAAGGGACACTTGAATAAGTTATCTGTTCGTTTATAATTAAATGTGTCGAATTTTATAATATTTCTTGTTTAGAAAATAATTTTAATAAAATTTTCACATGCGAAAGCTTTTTTCTGTAAAAAAAAAACGCGAGAAGGAAACTTAATTACTTAATACAGAAACACAGAGAATGATTTTTATTTCATCTTCTAGATTATTCATTAAATGAATTAAAGCAAATAATGCATAATTAAAACGAACAAAATGAGATTTATTAAAAAAAAGAAAAAAAAGTTCTATCTTTTTGTTGAAAGGAAAGAAAAACTTAAAAAGCGATGAATCTCAAGTCTCATGTAACCTGTGTGTGTGTGTTTGTTGTCTGGAGGAGCATACAAAAAATCCATGGACCCTGTCTCTAAACCGCGTTCTCAGTCCCTCTGTAGGCATGGTTCGACTTAATCTAATCATTGTGATTCATTTTGAGCTCATTCAACGTTGCACTGAATCTCGACCATTCATCCCGTGTTGGTTGTGCCACGTGTTCAGCGACATCGTAAACATACAATTTGCCAGAATCGTCGCCGATTGTCAAATGGAGCCCCGATGGGGTCCATGAGACACGGTTCAACGCTGGAGCACCGTCAACCACCACCGATGCCGAGGGCACTTCGGTATCCTGATTTAAATTCCATAAATCAAGGCGACCGCTGCCGTCGACAGAAGCGAACAAGGCGGGATGAATTGGAGACCATGCAACATCCATTACGTAGTCCGAGTTGTCTTCGAAGGAATAGAGTGGTTTTGTGTCCTAGTTGTGGAATAAAAACATAATATATATAGTTGTGCCAAACGCACAAATCACCGTCAACGCAGTTACCTTAAGACTCCACAACTTGATCGTCCAATCAATGGACGACGTCAGGAACAAATCACCAAAATCTGGAGTAGATTGATTGGGATGAGTGGAAATCCCGGTCACCGGACCCAAATGCCTTTCGTACACCTCGGACACACCCGAACGAATTCCGTGGCGGTAAGCTGCAAGCAAATAGATATAGAAACATCCACAAGTCTAAGGGCTGGACCCTACCAGAATAGACGTTGCCGTCTTCACTGCCCATTACCAGATTGTTGATCTCATTCGATGGGAAGGACATGCAAGTGATAGCGATTGGCTTTGACTGCCGCTGCTGCAATTCCAGTGTGTCTTGCGGCATCGACAGCATGTCCAAACTCCAGGAGCACAGCTTACCATCGGATGAGATCGATATCACATTGTGCGCATTCTGTGTGCCAACCATTTGCAAACAATACACTGGATGTGTGTGCGCCGTTGCACTCAGCGGTGTCCGCTGAATGGGTGTGCGCTTCTGAACTCGATTATCCCAGAGCACAATCTGACCCGAATAGGTCCCGCCCAAAATTAGATTCTGATTGAATTTTGCAAAACATGTTGACATCACGGCACTCTGACAATGGAATACATCTTCGGGTGTTTGTTTCTTGTATTTCGTGTTCCAGACCATGACAACGCCATCGGGTTCATTGGGACTCTCCTAAATAAAGAATTCTTTCATTTCTGTTCAAGGCTTTAAGATTAAGTTGAAACAAACCTCATTATTGTGATACGATGCCACAACTAACTCGGGAAAATGCGTAGACCAATCCATTGAAGTGATGCAACGATTCTTCGACCATCGATCCTCGTAGAAAACACGATTCATAGACAATCGGGCGTGTGTTCTCTCATCGTTGGTCTCCTCGTTATCACCACCACCAATATAGTCCGTGTAGATATCCACATTCTCGGAAAGTGCCCTCTCGATAACGCGCCCAGCACGCAGTACAAACCTTTGAAAGTCCTCCGACAAGATGATCATCTGTTTCTGTTCCTCAGACAGTTCCCTAACTGAAAAATTTAAATGAATAAAAGGCAAAATCCAATCTCCCATTATGATCGCTGGTCTTACTCTCTTTCTTCTCTTCGTGTTCCTTTTTGTGTTCAAGGGGCGTTATGGCCGGTGCTACTTCCTTCACAGTTGGCAGCCCATGGGGCAGTATCCCTGGTGGTAACTTGGAATGAAAGCCATGATCGATGTGTGGCAGCGAGCTCTCTTCGTCATCTCCTTGGGCATCATATGTAAGCACTGTTTAAGGTATAAAACTAACACAGCTAGAGGAACATGACAATCGACAAAACAGGAACAAATTCTACGATTTTTTTTTTCTGTTTTCAGCTTCTAGGTTAAGTTAAGTTTTTTTTTTTTTTTTTAAATCTAAAATGTAGATTCGCATCGCATCGCTTAGATATTTATAAAAAAAAAAATTCTTCTCAAGATTTATGTAACATACATGTGGAGAAACTTCTTGGCATTTTATTTGTTGTGGTTTATAGCTATGCAAGTCAGAAACAACAGTAGAATTTTAAAAAAGCAATACAGAGCTACAAAGTGCAAAGTGCAAAGTGAATTCAAAGGCAAACGTGAAGCTCAAACGTTATACTGTGGTATTAGTGGATGTGCGATGTGTGGAAAGCTATTTACGAATAGAAAACTAATGCCTGCTGATTGCAACCGCTATAATGACGTTATCTTCAAATCGAATGTTCTGCAACCTTTGGAATGTCAAATTTAAAATATAGACTAAGAAGGTAAAAAAAAAGTCTATGGAAAATAAAATGCCATCAGCAACTTGTAGGTTGTAAGTACTTTCTCAGCCTTTCACAGCATTTTCTTACCGCAGTTCAAAATAACCAATAAGTACTGGAAATCCTTTAAACACGAATACCAACGATACAAAGTATACCTACATTTTATTGCAAAACACAAGCAATTTGAAATGAAAGTCATGTCGTTTTCAATTGGGATTTTCAAATTTTGGTCTCAGACATAAGATTTTTCGTGCCCAATAGAACATTTCTGGTTGTGCGTGTTTTAAAAGGCAGTTCTTAAATTGTAATTTGTGTTTATAAAAATCCATTAAAATAACGTAAATTTTTCCCTATTTTTCACATACTTGTCGTCTCTAAAAACGAAAAATAACACACTTAAAATAGGTGTAAATCTCGCTCGGAAGTCGAGATTCGCGAAACTGGCCTGGATCTGAAAAAAGTGTTTTTTTTTTGCGGCCAATGGAACATGAAATCTGACAGACAGCTGTTTTTGAGAGCAGAAAAACTGCTATGAATATGAAAAAAGTGATTTTTCTGACCCAATGAAATGACATTAGTCCCAAAATGGGTTTTTGAAAGGTTTGACAGCCATCCCCACCTGCTCGGTCACTTATAAGAAACTAGTCCAAACAATTTTTTTCAACTAAAATGTGCAGGCATTTTAAATGTGGTTTTCCTTTGGGACCACAAGAAATCTTTTTCAGATCTCAGATTTTACAGTGCTCATGGAACGAGCAACGAAATTGATCTGCTTTTGTAAATGGATTAGTGCGTTAATTGACAACAATATCAGCTGTTCAAATGCATTCGTTTCTGGCAAAATCGCAAATGGATATCGACCTCAAAAATGTTTTCCTTGTTGTAGATACAAATAATTGGTGTCTTGTAGTCTTCAGATGACGAGGGAGATAATAAAGATAATAATTCCTACGAAATCATATCCATAGCTATTTGTGTATTTTACTATTTTGGTTTTCACGAAACTTTGCGCATTTCTCTCAAAAGCAAACTTCTTAAACTGACGTAAAACAGCTGTGCAAAGTATATTGGTATGTGTAAATCTGAAAAAATATCGAGATCTGCAAAAAGTGATCTGAATCGAAAAAAAATATTGATTTTTCTGCACAATGGAACGTGAAAAGTGATTTAGATCAACAAAAAAAAAGATTGATTTGCATAATTGTATATTTTTCTACCAACACAATAAACATTCCAATCTGACATTTTCCTAGTATGTGATGGTGAGTTCGGGGTAATTCTTTAAGAAAATATCCCGGACACTTCTGCTATGTTAAGAATTGACCGGGAACCTGGAAGTGCACTTCTTTCCTTCAATCGAAAACGGTGGCGTTTGTTTTATATTTGGGCTTTTATAAAAAATTTGTATCCATGGATATCGCTTTTAGTTGCCAGAAACGTCAAGACGTCAGGCCCTGATTTCCATTTAAGTCTTTTAATTTTGATTCAAATTATTTTATTAAAAACGTGTCTATTTATGAAGTCCATCCCCAAATAAGGATCGTGAAGAGAGAAATATTCTTGTAATTTACCTCAACGGTTCAGGCTAGGCGGTCGAAAACTAATGGCGTTTTTGATCGATGAAAAGAATTACCTTTTCTATGAAAAGAGAAAGTTCAGAACTGCTCTTTCGAGCTATCAAACCGAACGGAGCTGTATTCACAAAATTTAGTCAAACTTCGTTCCCTTACGCAAAAGTTGGGCAGAAGAGATCCAAAAAGAGTGATAAAACATTTCCCATCCATAAAGAATCTGCAATCTGTTGGTTATTGCTGACAGATGGTTGTAAAATCGTTCAAATGCTAATTTTAAACAGACTTTTAATTGGATTTAATTTATTATTAGTGCTTGTAGTTATATAGCATCATTATATAAAATATGTGAACATCCGAAGTTTCCGTATACTTGTTTAGTATTTATTATGGAATGAGTAGAATGAAACTTATATCATTCGAAAGATACTGTGCCATAGATGTGCACAAACAAAAAATCGTGAGTATACGTTGCCATTTTAAGAGCGGTAAAACGAAGTTGAGCATTCCCCATACAAAATGCTTATCAGTTAATCGAGTCCATTTTGGTGACATTAAAGTTTTTGCCGCCATAGTAACGTATTCAAATATATATCACCTCATTTTAGAACCTATTTTCGATGGAATGAAATTTTCCTACACCTAAAAGTAAGCAATTGTGTACCTAAATTTATCATTATTATTAACCAATAAACATAAATGTACAGGTTATACTTAAAATTAACAGCGCTAGCTCCAAGGCTGGGGTACCTAAATTTACGTTTTTTAGTATTACATCCTTAAAAAAGGTAGGGTCGATTGTCGACCACAAGCGAAACTAGTTAAAATAGACGTAAGATGTAAAGAATTGTACTTTTTAATTTCTGCAATAAAAGCAATTCAAATCTTGGTCTTAAATATAATTTTGTGCTTCTTCTACTGATATTTCAATATATTACCGCATATCAAAAATTCACATTTTTCAAATTTAATGTTCAACGCGTTCGTTCTGTCGCAATTAGAGAAAAGTGACATATTGGATTGCCAATATTGAACCAGAATGTTAGGGAACAGACCTAGGGTTTAATTTCAACAAATACACCCACCGTTTGGTTTTGAGCTAAACTTTGAATAAAAATGGTTTTACGCCCAAATGAATATAGAGGCAAATTTTTTCCTGACTCAAGTAACTGATGAAAAGGAAACGACTTAAAGACCTTCTAATGGCAAACAAATATTTGACTATGCTCATAATAGTGGGCAAAATTTAAGAAAAAATCTAGGGCCCAATGCACACTTGCGATCGCATATATCCATAAACAAAAAAAACACCGCGTTTCTTGCGACAAATTTACGAATATTACTGATGCAACTGCGCACTGTTCCCAACAGAACTATATTGTATAAACAAATAAGAACGAAATGGAAATCGGAACAAAAAAACTCAGATGATCGTATTGCATGCAACATCTAAAAATTGTAAAACACATTCAAGCTCTTTATAATACATACAGGTCCCTTCAACCTACCTCCTAAGCTCAAAGGAAAACTTTTGTAGAAAAATATCTCAACAAACAGCACGCAGATGCAGTCAATTATTTTAATATTACAGCCGTTAAACGTATGTTTTGTGTAGTAGTTACAGTTAGTCACCTTTGGTTAGATGTGCAAAATAAGTAGCTGTGAAATTGATTCAAACTTGATTAGATACAAAAAATGTGTTTGATTGAAAATGAAAATTTAGCTGGATGGTCATTTGATTAAATTATTCTATACTATACCCACGCACACAAAATGAAGTTCAAAACTATTTTGCTTTTTGTTTTGGTGAGCTTGTACATACATCTATGCAGTTATCTCTTGTATATGCCGTTATGAAAGAGAATATTAGTTAACACAATAAATTTCTCTGTACAATAAGTTCACAAACGAAAAAGAGATAAATCAGTGAGAAGCTTTGGTTTTTTTTTTTTTTGTACAAAATAAAAGAAGAAAGATTATAAAAAATGAAACTTGCGATGTGAAGTACATGTATTAATTTAAAATAAAAACATATGTATAAACATAAAATCATACAGTATATAATTAAAATTAAATTAATATTAACAGGTATCTTAAATTTAAAAAAAAGGAGAAGAAAAAAATGGAACGTGTGTACTTGTCAATTGATTTTGTATATTTCTCCACCCAATTATATAAGATTTTAATTTTATTGTGAATTTGTAAAAAAATTCGTTGCTTTATGTTATATAATAGTTTATGGAATATATTTTTATTTAATTAAATTTAAGCTGCTCTTGTGACTGCAGACAATTCTCGTTTTAATGATTGGCCACACATATGCACCGACATATGAACACAAAATAGGTAACGTTCAGATTTGTAGTTTATTTTTTGTTTTTATTTAAATGTTGCTGGTTTTTGAGTGAAACAAATAAAACAAAACAAAAACGAAAAAAAAAAAATATATATGTAGTACGAAAACGAAAAAATAAATAAATGTTTGAAATGATTTAAATAAAGCTTCTCGACTTGGGGGGAAGAAAGAAAGAGAGAAAGAGAGATATTGAACATTTCAAGTAATAACCATAGTCCTTAGGAGAAGGTTTAATGTGTGCATTTCAAGTTCACAAAACGTTGGATTGGTATTGCTTTTAGTTGTGAGGAAGCTATTTGTTTGTGAGTTCTTCTTTTTAAATTAAGTGTGGTTATAAAAGAACATTATAAAGCAAGGACTCTAGGATGTTGATCAATCAGTTGCAGATGATGTTTCTTACATCAGCTGATATATTGGAGATCCTGTCCCACTGTACTACTATCTGGTTTCCGTTTGATGTACCTAATTCGATTAAAGGCTGTTTAGGTAAGCTAAGAGCACCATAAAATTTTATAGTGGTTATGGCTTCCATATAATAGAGGCTATGAAAACTTGCGAATTTTTAGGCCGTTAAGTGGCGGTAACAACTTTGTGCAAGCCATGTAGTGGAGCCGATGGAAACCCCTTGATTTTTAGGATGTATTTATAAACGCCTTGCTCTAGCAAAGAAAATATGGATATGAAACATCGAAGATAATTGGGGTTTATAAAGACCGCATGTAGATGGGTATCTTCGACTGGTAATTGACTAGTCATTCTTGAAGAAAAAAGTAATACAATTTTGTATTGAAAATTTCGCCATTATTGTCCTCATATTTATGCTTGTTCTGTTAGACTGAATTTTTAGCTGCTTGTTTGTGCTAGAGTTGTACAAATGTGGGTTTCTTTTTAAATCTTAGTTGTAGTTTTAGTTGTAGACGTAAGGCGTTTTTTATTATACCCAAATGATCTATATAGATCATTGATTTCCATAGTTCCCAACATTAATACGAGATCCAACTGTTGTTGTAAACCATAAAAATCAGGGATCTATATGGATCATGCGGGCATACTAAAAAACGCCTGTTGATCATGCCATTCGAACTGTCATCATGTATATTGATAATATCATGATAATTGATAATAATTTGAGGCGTAGGACACATGGTTTTGCCAAAACGTCTTTTGCAGAGGGCCTAGTTAACTGAGGCGTACCTCTTCATCCAAATAAACTCATTCAAATTCATGGTAGGAAAGTGAAATCCGCGCAGATTCGAATTCGGTCACAGGGGTGAATATTATTCACGTCTGACATTTGTTTTGATCAAGGCATTGCATTTCGTAAAATATAAAGGGAATATAAAGTGAAGTAGAATCTTCACAACAGAACACACTACAGGGCACGTCCGAGGTTCAATTCAATTCAATATTAGGTGTTTATCTCCAGTAGAAGTGACTTGACAGCAGCAGTTTATGATGGAACCTTTTTGGTGCTGTATTTACCGATTTCAACGTAAGTCTGAGAACTGGCTGACTTGATTGACCTATGTGATCGATGAACAGATTTTTCAGTTGACTTAAGATAACTAAATTTTTGAATGTGCCCATTTACTTTCAGCGAAAGGGAACTTGGAAGTTAAAGCAACCTAAAGAGAGACCCACAACGAAGTTACAACTGTCTTTTAAAGCATTCGTCTACTTCACTTTATTCTGCTCAGATTGGTGTTCAATAAAACAGGTTCAATGTAACACCATTTCGAGTTTTCATCTCTGCCATTTCAATTTTGAAAAGTTACATATAACGGCGGAATGTATTTTTTGTCGTTGTGTGCGTTTTAAGTGTATGAATTTTATTTTCTCTCGGAAAACATTCATTAAACCAAATCCTTTTAAATCGGGGGTCAGATTCGGTAACGCGAAACGTTCAAACTTTTTCGTGTGCACGAGGAGAGCTTGTGTAACATAGGGCAAATAATTCGTGCGCACAAAAACGTTTGATCGTTTCGCCTTACAGAATCTGTACCCAGATTTTCTGTATACATCATATAAAAAGGATGGAAAATCCATCCGATATTTTATTGAAAATCCTACCGCTCTCAATTTTCGAAGTCTATATCCTAGTACCAATTGTTTTGTTTTGTTTTGTTTTATGAAATGCGATAATTGTTCAAGTTCAACTTTAAATGAGAATACAATGAAAAATAACCTGTCACCATTAGAAGTTAATGCTTTATACAATTTACTTTACTGTTTAACAACAAATAAGACAAAAAAATTTATCATGAGTGTCTCCTTATTCTTTTTACAAAATGTGTCAATCGATCCACCAAAACAATGATATCCCCCAAGAAATATAATCGCTTAAAATGAGTTGTGAGCTTTAGCGTTAGGCATTTTATTATTAAAAGTGATCTGAAGCCAAAAATATACTATATGATATTTTCAATTGAATATTTTAAATATTGTTAGCGCAAAACACACAGAAACATGCAATAATTACTATTTATATTGTTTATTATAGGTTTTCTTTTTTTTTTAGATGGAGAAAAGTAAAATATTTGCTACTATCTAAATTTATTTTGATAATAACTGGAAACAACAATCAGGCAACAACAAAATACAATGCAAGTTCTACAGTAGGATAACACTCTATTGGTTACCGGAAAATAGCTGATTTTTGTTTAAATAATTTCGTTTGTATGTGTCTTTTTTGTTAAATAAACTCTGTTGTATCAGTAGAATTAGGAAGATAACGCAAACGCGATTTAAATTCTTTCTAGTTCCTATTTTGCTTCATGTCGATCCCGTTAACTGTCGATATAACGCACAGATACCTACCTGTGAACTCATCCTCCCACTCTAAACCCGGATTAAGATTGTATTCATCTTGAAATAGAAAAGAATTTGGTTTTGTTCACGTTTTATCCATTTTCAAAAATATTATAGCGATGTACTGTTTTTTTGTTTTGTTTTTTTGTTCTTTTTAATTCATAACTTTCATTATGTTGACAAAATTTTAGGAGTTGGGATAACAAAATAAATAAAAACAAATAAAACTGGATGAGATGGTTTGTATTTTTGAGATGAATTGTTTTATGACATATACCCAAGTGTTGGAGTTGAGTTCAAGCAATCATAAAGGGAGGTCAAAAAGTCGGAGTAACTAGCGTTCCGAAATGTACACGGGAACAATTTTGCCAAAGTGAAGAATGTACTGACTGTTTGTGTCAATGTTGAAAGGTTCTGTTTATTAAGGGGAATAGAGTTGCAGGTGACAGCTTCTCATTGAACATTAAACTGACCGAAATTGCAGACATTTTCAGTAAAGGTTGAAGGTTATGTACATTTGTCTGAATCTATACATATAAAATAAAGTTGCATCCGTAAGACCGCCCATAATTCGAAAACGGATCGTCCGATTTGAGCTATATTTTCTTTGTTGTGTTTGTCTACGCTTAAGGAAGGTTCATACGGCGAGAAAATTGGAAAATTTTAAAAGGAAGTTCATAAAAATTAAATTTCCATACATTTTGTGCGGTTTTCTTTTTTTGAAATTTTGATCGCAATATACAGTGAGATCGTATTTGTCAAAAATTTAGTAGATTTTCTTTACGGAAAACATTTTTTTTAGCACGGGTAAAGACTGCGGGAACAGCTAGTTGTATATAAAACCAATATTTGCCAAAGACGCTCGAGAACTTTACCTGGGAATAATCTTCGGTTCTTTTAAAACTGAATGGAGTTGAAGAAGAGATTTACGATAGAAATCTAAAGCCCATGTACGATTTGATTGGAATCATATGTATGCCGTAACCATAGTAGGGTTAGCTGCTCATTTTAATTGTAAATTTTAATCCATGACGAAAGTCCATCGAAGGGGGTATACATGGTGGAAAGTATATCCAAAAGTATAAGACCCGTTTGCTGATACTACTCATAGCGATTTAAGTTCGACTTAAATACCTTATGGGCTACTTTTCCCATGTCATAACTGTCACATAGGATTTTAAGTGGAACTTAAATCGGTATGAGTAGTATCAGCAAACGGGTCTAAGTCTCACATCCATCCCAAGCATAAATAACATGAAAAATAACTGATAGCACAATCAAATCTTTTCTCCTTTTCGTTTATAATCGTAAACATTGGTGCAAATATTATAATTGACAATTTTCGACAGGAAATCCATTATATAATGTTTAGACTTCTCACAAAGCATGCTTTTAATTTGGTAACTTCTCGACCTCCCCTTGTTGTTATGTTTAGCACAAGATGTTACACAAAACATGATGTTTGTTTTTCTTTGCTTGCCAACCTCTCCAACAAAAACGTGAAATAATATTTTAAAAAAATCCTTTGAATTTATTTGAAATCATAAAATGGAATGTCTGATAATGACGCAGCATCTGTTTGAACCAACAAATGATTTTGTAAACTATGTTTAGTAAAATCCCCTCTTATTCTGAGGCACTTGGAAACACCAATAAAAAATAAACTAATATTCATTTTATGTTTGCTGTAAAATTATAAATACATATAAAAAAAAAAAAAACATGGGTGGAGAAATAAAATTATCTAATCGAATAAAAAAACACCTGTGAAATTATAGTTAATTTAGTTTACAAAACAGAAAATTGCTTACATCTACTATAGGAACAGAAAATTCTAAACATAAATGTACGAAATAACAAAACTCCACATTGTTCAAATCATATTTTGGAAATAACATTAAAGATTCCTTACAAGAAAAGAAAACACAACAACTAAACAAAACTCAACTCACCGTAATAGTCCGATGCGTGGGCTAAAATTAAACAAAAGAAAATTACAAAAATTCACATTAGCACTCGTAGGTAATTGGAAAAGTTGTCACTTTGTGTTAGAAAGTTAGAAATATATATTCTTAAGTCTAAAGTGACCTCGGTTGCTACCCAATTTACACACTCTCACACCAAACTAGAAGTGAATACACTCGCAGAAAATGCACACTTAGTAGCAGCAGCAACCGTGGTATAGATTTTAGGTTAGGGCATTTCTTTTTTATAATTTAGACTAAAGTTATATATTTGTTTTAAAGTTTATGTGAGATATAGTGATTTTATTTTAAAAGAAGTACCTTTGCGGGGTCTCCACCAATCCTCCATATATCCTGACAGAGGTGAGGAATGGCAAGAAAGAACTGTATTTGTTATTTAATTTCACTACGAATTACTATTTTGTTTTTTTTTTCATAAATAAAAAAAAATGCTCTTTTAGGAATGTATACTGTGTATGTGTAGAACAAACGCTTAGTTTTATTTTCTAAAATAGTAGCCAGGTTTGAGAACAGTTGATGTTGGGGGTGATGATCGACTTTGAACATGTTTTTACCGGTGGTAATAAATTTTATTGGAATGCTGAAAACGTGCAGCAATTTTAAACATAAGTCGAGCAATCTACGTCCAATTAAGCTATCGTGCAAGCGGTGTAGGGTTGTTAAAGCAAGAACAAAGTGTAAAAACAAGTACATAAGAAACGAATTTTAAAGTGCGCTGTACAGTTTGTTTCAAGGTGGGTTTAGTTTTATTTTTTATTTTATTAGCTATTGTTTCACGTTCCTTGGACATATCGATCTCTAGTTGATGTTTAACAGTTGATAAGTGCATACTGATTGAAAATTGTAAAACAGTTAAATACATGCTAAATATCAGACAACGCCTTGAGTAATAATACACGTTTAAAAGAAATAGCATCGCAAAAGGCATTTTGGTAACTCTTTCTGATTCGCAATAATTAACACTGATTGGTATGAGCTGGGTTATATTTGCGTGTTCGAAACTTGTGTCGAGTTCAGCCTGAAAACTTTCCGTGAAATCTAAAAATTGTCTAATTTTGTAAGCAACGAAATAGATGCAATCAATCTGTGAAATCGGCCTATATAATTTAAAACGAGAAAGTAGTACAAAGAAACTCGTTGAATATCCTGGTAATTTATACGCACTTGTCTTCTAAGTTACTGTAGCTAAAACAAACGTCAGCATCCAAAGAAAATTCTGAGATTGAGTCACCGCACTATAACCAAACTATTTTTTCGCGATAACTGTTTTGGGTCTTGCTTAAAGCCACTCATCCTAGAAGACTTCGATCAACTGTTAATTTCAAACTGATCCGTGTATAGAATAGGGAGAAACAAACAGCCGCAAACTGAGTAGCTTTCAGCAAGACCCGAGACACTTATCCCCTTGACTGTCATAAAATTTAGGCGTTACTATTAATAGGCTCTCTACTTTTGTATTATGTTATTAAAAAAGTAAGGGCCAAAATCCTTGATTTAACATCTTTTTGAAAACCACACTTTACCATAGTTGTAACACAACTACGTATAGAGTTTATTTAAAAACAAAAATAGAAATTGTGTCTCTACACCTTTAAATAATAATATGTATGTGTATGATAACGTTACATGTTAAAATCTTGTTGTAATATGCAAAAGTTATGTTGCGACGCAAAACTAGGACGAGATTTGAGGATCTGTTCTGGAGAAATTTTCAAAACTAAAAGAGTTTTCATTAAAACATGAAAAAACAAATCAAACAAGCATTAACAATAATAACTTCTTTATATGTACAGGGAAATAATTAAAGCTAAACGCAAATTAAAACCAACGCAACACAAACAACTAAATAAGAAACTACCCACCATCACGTTCGTGTCCGCCAGTGCTGGTCGTTTGAGTTTGTTTTGTGTAAACCAGAGTCTCTTTTGGTGGAATGTTTGTGGCTTGTACAGTGACAACGCTTAAATTAAGAGGCTTCTTGCGTGCACCACTGTAAGTTTAAACGCATTACCACAATGTTATAAATTGATGGAAGAACTCAGTCTTACCCTTGGCCATTAAGACTTGGTTGTAAACTCGCATCAGGTGTTATATTATTGGAATTATCTGATGTTACCGAGTTAACAGACGAAAGTGATGATAAAACTTCTGACACGGGAGCAACACCCAATGATGACAGCATTTCATCTAAATCTCTATAATATCAAGCACACAATTAGATATTTTTCTGGATTGTGTAAGTAGGTTTACTTACTTGCGCTGATCTTTGTCAATGCCACCGCCACCTCCTATTCGACCAGTAGCCTCTTCGATGTCTTTCATTTCTTTTTCGCGACGTCGGCGATCTTTCTCTTCACGTAAGGCTGCCAATTTGGCCTTTTTACGTTCCAGCTCAGCTTTGCGATCCATGATGATGGACTTGCTTGTTTTTGTTCAACAATAATTGAGGAAAGAGATCTTAATGGATTTTCGTGTATTATTGTGCTGAAAAAAAGAATATTTTATAAGTTAATAAAAGCCTTGTGTGACTGTAGCTTGTTGAATGCATTATAGGACAGCAGTAATACTTAGACATTCTAGGATGCGCCTCTACTGAGAGGTCTGTAAAAAAAAAAAAAAGAAAACATTTATGTCGTTTTCCATTGGGCAAAAAGAAGCGTCCGGGAGAGTCCGGAATCGAAAAAATCACTTCTGAAACCGTTCCATTGGCACAAAAAATACTCTTCTGTTGATTCTGAGGAGAGAATTTCGCTTCTGGATTTGAAGTCAGAATCCACTCAAGAAGCACTCACACAAGTGCAATTTATGTATTTTATACAAGTCAGATGACAGCTGCCGTAGATTATTTTTTGGCATTTCACCAATACTTTTGTGGATTCAATCAGAAGCAGTTTTCTTGTTCCATTGGATTTCAGATTGAGTCGATCCCCGAGTGAAACCAATGGAAAACGACATTAGAGCTTGGAAGGTCTTTTCTTTTGTTTGTCTGTCTTAATAACCAACTCATTTAAATACCTAACTCATAAACTTGAGTCGCATTAAACAGTTTGCAACAATTGGTAGTTGTTGTAAACTCCTTGATACAAGCGCTTGCGATACATAAACAGAAGTGAACAACTCATTTCGTAACAATTACCTGAATTTGAATTATGTACCTGTTCAATTTACTTGCAAGGCTTTCATCCCACGGACAGCTTTCCACCATAATTCCTAACTACAAATCGTTCACCCACTTCTACTGTACCTACCTACGTTGTATCAAGAAAAAATCCACTTCTTTAACAATCACGCAACAAAGGACCAAGTGCAGACAGATCCACTTAAAACAACTGCAACACTTTATCTGGCCACTGCGTACGTTTCCAAAAACAACAAAAATCAATACATCCCAATAGAATGACAACAAAGAGCAATCTGGGAAAAGAAAAATTATTGCGTAGACTCCACCTAAAAAAAAAACGTTCCTTCCATAGTAAATGCAAATCGCTGTAGAAGACAAGTTAAAAAAGTGATGATGTCACCGGATGACTGTTTTTCGACCCTAATTAGCCAAAATCCAGGTGCTTTAAATGTTTTAAACAAAAACCAAATAATTTTTGTTACACTACACTGGATTAACAATAAAATTCCAAAACTTATCCCATAAAAATTCATCATCCCAAGAGAAAAATCAATAATCCATGAGAAAACTCAAGTTTTCATCATACGACGAGGGAAAACCTTTTGAAATTCTTAGTTTTATGAAGTTTTCTTATAATTTATTTTAACCAATCTATTGTCACTACCTTTCTTTACAATTTCACGTTACTTTTCTTGCAGTTTGATAATATTTTTCAAGTTAATTTATCATTTTCAATACGGAAGAAATATTCAATAAAACACTAATCACCACAATGCAGAATTTCTAATAAGAATAAGATTCACTATAGTTGTCACAGCGCCACCTGCAGAGAAGTATTTGTCTACTTTTGACAGCAAAATTGAGCACATTCAGAGGTAGTTGGATGATAAGGTAGTTTAAGATTTTTTAATTTAAGGGTTAGTAAGGCCCGATTCGCCAGGGTTTCCACCATTTTCCTGGTGGATCGATACTTAAGTTAATCCGGAGCTTTTATTTATTTATTTATTTTTTTATTTTTATTGGACGCCCCGGTTTTTTCCACTTTGGTCCATGCAAAAATAAGGATCCCAACCGCTACACCGACAGAAATATCAAATTCTGAAGATTGGTCCATTTTTGTTTCTTTTTGTTGTAGGACTTAAAACAAACATCCTATCTCTGCGAAAGTAAAGTACAACAACTAGTGTCACCTCATCCAAGTCAGTCAGACATTATGCAAGCGTTTGATAAGTGCTAGTTATGTCGTTTTCCATTGGGACAGAATTCAGAGCGGTTTTTCTGCTCTCGAAATCAGCTGGCTGTCAGATTTCATGTTCTATTGGCCGCAAAAAAAGCAGAGTCAGAGCAATTTTGCGAATCTCGATATCCGAGCAAGATTCACACCTATTTGCACTAACACCAAAACATTTGTCATTTGCCAAACTTTAAAGTGTGTTTATTTACGTTTTTAGACGAGAAGTCTATGAAAATAAATATTAGCATAAGTTGAATGGATTCTTATAAAAACGGAAGAAAAATCTCGTTTTATGTTCCATTGGACACGAAAAATCTGAAACCTGAGAGCAAAATCTGAAAATCCCAATGGAAAACAACATATCTCTGTATTGCTTTTTTTTATCTCAATTTGGGGAGAAATCTCGTCAATCGTGTCCTTAGGGCCAAATTATTCAAATTATCCGGTCTACTGGTGGATAAATCCTTATGTACTACAAAAAGTGAACTACTGTGATCTACAAAATTGGGTCGGGGGTCATCAAAAAATTGTTGAGACTCATTGTGAATAGTTTTGTTGGCAGTTAGATTTTAGTTGGCATGGAAATTTGAATTTGTTTACCGTCAGATTTTTAAGTAAAATAAAAAAGATATTCCAAAGCATTTTTTCCAGCTGATAAAAGAAATGGAAATCACTACCAGAATCGAAGAAGAAAATCGCGTTGTGTAAGTACTTCCACATGAACACTAGGTATTTGAATTCGATTTAACAGAAATATTTTCTCAAGGATCTGTGAAAAGAAACCGGATTTACCAATACTATCCGATGTAGAGTCTACCGACGATGAATTGGAGGGGCTTAGTAGTTTTAATATGGCAACCGCTAGACAGGATCTTTATGAACTTCCTGGTTGTCAGATGGTCATGCTCAAGTACTTATATATTATAATGGTAATCGAAATCTTACTCGCAAATCTTGCAATCTTGCAGATTAAAAACCCAAAAGCAACTTGGTGTTGAGGTAGGCATCAATGTCAGTCAAGAATTTCCATGGAAGCGTCTGAAGTTTAGTCTCCTGTCGGATCATCTTTTTGACGAAATCGATAATGGGGAAATATTGAAGGAGTACTTTACTGCCTATATGCCAAACGATAATGTTCTTATGGGATATGCTCCATCTCTAGTTAAGCAAGAGGATAGTATATTGGAAGAGGATCCGTTTGTTATCTATGTCACTGAAGCAGATGCCCGATCGGCAGCTGCAATTATTAGAAATATTGAAATATTCGAACGCTTCACGATGAATAAGAGCTTAGTCAAAAGACCTCGGGAATGGATCAGTAAAGGCAGTGAGTACGAAGTTAATTTGGGTGTACCACGAGAAAAGTCCGAAGTTGTCGATGTGGAGATTCAAAGTGTCTACCCAATGCGACAGTCGAGAGTAAAATTTTCGTTGCGCCGAACATCTGACGTTCGTGATGGCTATGCTGAGTTAGTGGGGGGCGATGTCATATTCCAGAATGTAACCCAACAAAGGGTGCATGTAGGTATACAGTCAGCACCGGAAACAGTGACATTGGAGCAACAAACCGATCCCACGTTCCCATCGAATGCATGGGCTCAATACTTGTATGAAATTAAAGAGGACGGTAAGGCAGTGATCAGTACGTCGACATTTTCCTTAATAATATTCCTTCAAATGTGCAAATTTATAGAAGAAGACGGTTTGGATGTTTCGTCTGAGGAGGAATTGGAAAAGGGAAAATCAACTGCAACTAGTAAAACCGTTACTCCGTCAACAGAGGTTGAACAAGTACCCAAGGATCCGCCAGAAATGTCGGATCAGATCAAATATCTCCTGAGGACATTGGAATTTAATCAGGTCGACATGTATAGGTAACGAAAAATTGAATAAACTTTATTTGCTGTTCATGTTTGTAACCTACAACTTGTGACTTTTTACACAACAATACCTCTTTCAAATAGCCCTATATATTATATTTGTATATTTGGACTTTTCCATACTACCTCTTCTATTACACATTTTAAATAGAAATGATTATCCCATGATATCGACTGCTCCAGTCCGGATCTACACGAACCCACATCTTGAGGAGGTCTTTTGTTTTGCAAATATTTCCAAGAGTAATCATCGTTACGTATCCGCAGTTGATTGGTATCCCCATCTGACGGGAATAGCAGTTGCAGCATATGCCTTTACCACTAAAGTGACTGTCAATAGCGGTAATTTCCCCAACTTAATTTAAAACATTTTAATGAACAAAATTTCTTCTTCCCTTTCTTGATGCAGTACAACCCAAGGAAAAAGTCGACACAGTTCAGAGGACAATACTCCAGCCGAATCCGATTCTCATGTGGAGCTTCACGGACAGCCTGAACTTCAAACTTGAATTCGAATCCCCACGTGAGATAACCGCGCTGTCGTTTTGCCCCTATGATGAAAATATTCTCATCGGTGGTACCATTAATGGGCAAATAATCATTTGGGACTTACAAAATCGCGCCAAAAACCTCGAAGCCGAGGAGCATATCACGATCGCGCAGGCAAACAATCGAGAGCTTATCGCTGAGTTTCTCGCTTGGACAATTCAATACAACGAGGGAACGTTGGTCTTGCCGGCTGCAATCAGCGCTCTAGATAAATCGCAAACAGGAGCTTTAACAGAAATAAAGTGGCTTAGTCGTGATTACTACATTTCACCCAATGGTCGAATACACGAGACCCACTTAAAGGCAAAGAGTCGATATTTTGCTACTTTGTCTATTGACGGCTCAATAGCCTATTGGAACCTGGACTATGACATAGGAAAGATTGCCAAGGCTTCAGCTAAGAAGCGTCTGCCTCCAGCGCTGACGCAAAACGAATCTGTGTACAAGAAGTTGGATAAACTTATAAAGCCTGTGTTTATGATCACCTATCCGGAGCCACTGACTTCGTTTATTTGCGATGGCGTGAATTACACATACACTCCGCAGGTGGAAAATGTGCAATGCAGTGATGCAGAAATGAAGACATATCCCATTCGTGTTGAAGAAGCTGGCCAGAGTTCGTTCCGCAATTCCTTAATTGTGGGGTCTTTCTTCGGTAGAATTGAGGCTCTCAGCTTTGACGGCAACGATTCTGATGCCGATGTCAATAAAGAGAACATAACGACTCCAACGTACAGTTTTGCGAGGGTTCATGATGGTCCGATCGTGGCTTTGGAAAAGAACCCATTCTATCCGGAGGTTTTCGTTTCGGTTGGCAGAACTGTTATGGCGGTTTGGAGAGAGGATTTTCCGTTTACGCCGATTTTATGGCGTGCTAGACCGAAGATTCTGACCGCAGTTAAATGGAGTACGGATAGACCGGCGGTATTGTTTTTGACGCGCAGTGATGGCAGCTTTGAAGCTTGGGATCTTTTGGGTAAGTTTTCATCAGAATGCGATCGAAATTTGGTTAAGTGTTTGTTTCTTAGCCCGAGATGATGATGCATGCTTAGTTGAGGTACTGGGGGGAGGCATTTTAACTGTTCTGTCGGAGCATCGAACATCTGTACCAAGGAAAGTCATTAGCATTGGGGACTACAATAGTAGTTTACGGATGGTTGAATTGCCCGAGGGATTCTATAAGCCAGTACCCAATGAGTTGCAGGTGAGTACTGCTTCACGTTTTGTCGCTCTCAGATGTTTCTCTGTCAGGCCAGTTCTAATAACATGGCTGCCAGACAAATGCCACTGACGAGAAACTGAATTTAAAATAAAACCATGTCCTTCATTACAGCTTTTTCAATCGTACATTGATAAGGAGGTAGATCGCAAGAAATCCATTCAAAATTGGGAGCAAAACTGGATTGTACAAAATGCTGACATAATCGAAGAAAGGAAACGAGCAGAAGCTGACGCTGCTCGCGATTTGGCACGCTTGCGTGCAGAAGCAGAAGAAGCTAGCAAACTAAAGAATGCCCCTGATGACAAGAAGTAAGTATTTCGATAGCTTTTTTAAAATCGGTCTTTCATATGACTTCCTTGCAAGGCCACAATCTGTACCAACTAGCGCAGCGCACTACGATCTCACTGAAAAATTGGACAAAAAATGGGATGAACTGAATCTAAAACGTCTAATGCATAATTTGATGGCCCGCAAAATGGTTGATCCGGAAAAACTTGACCGTGAAACTGCTCTCGAAAAAGAACGCCTCTGTTATGAGGAACGCAAGAAGGCTTCCGTTGTAGCGGCCATATCAAGAGTTAGCGAAGAGATTGCTGCCATTCGAGCTAGACTTTTGCCAGTCGAAAAGAAAGATGTTCAACTATCCGATATGATTGCAAACTCAGTGAAGAGAATCCTCGAAATAGCTCCGACCTATGCCGACGTGGAAGCAGAGGCAAATAATTTCCTTGCTGATGCACCTCCAATACCGACAATGTCTTATGATGAAATTATTAGTCGCTCTAGAAAAAGACGGCAACTTCTTAACAAGGCATTGGGTGTGCCCTTCGATCGTGTTTACTTTTGTGAGCAAGAACAGACAGCTGGAGGTGTCTCGGATTGGGATCATGGTTATAGTGAATTTATGCAGTCGCTAGAAGAGTCGTCTAAAGTAAACGCCATACCTGTTCCCAACCTATACAGCGACTTGGACTTGGTTCCCCATAGGGACGTGGAGTAATCAAACGCTTGAATATTTATCATTTGGTTACAATAAATGCTTTTTATATTGCTCACACGTACTATTTGCCTATCCATCAGTGTTTCTTTGAATTCGTTATGTGGAACGTTGACTACTGATAGGTATTCTTTTAGTGATGGCTCTTTTATTGATGGATCAACGTGCATATATTAACAAATTCAAAACGAAACGTTACTTAGGCCAGTCGCAAATGTTCAGCGAAGGCGTGCAATGAATACATTTGGTGATGGACTCGAAAGTCGCCCTTATGCATAACAACTCTTTGGGAGTGGTGTCCGGGGTGAACAATGCGTTTGGTAAGTGTTATAAAATAGTTCAACAACTGCACGGGATAACGGATGCATTTTGATCGCTTAAGGTGGGAGCCTACTACTCTTTTAATACTTGTTGGATGGAATACAAATTGTATTGGTGTCTCCTACACATTGTTGTTTGGATTGTTTTGCTTTTTGAAGTCCCCTTTACTTTTCCAATTGGAAATGTTTTATTTGTAATAAAAGGCGTTTTTCTTTTTTAGTTCAGAGCACAACCTGAACTGTTATACAAAAAGTTTGTGTTTCTTTTTTAGCTCAGACACTTCAGAGCTCGAATTTGTGTTTCTTTTTTCGTTCAGAGCATGATCAGAGCGCGCTCTATGAGCTCAGAATTAATTGACTGAGCAGGCTGAGTAAAATGCTGATTACACATATACAATCACACTTCCAGTCATATTTGAGAGAAAAAAAAAACAGGAAAAACAGAAAATCCTCAGAACGATCTGAGCACGCTCGGTTCAGAGCGCGCTCATATAGCTCGAGCTCAGTTCAGTGCTCAGCGCTGAACTAAAAAAGAAAAACGCCTAAAGCCTCCTACCTAAAGCTAAGATTAGACTGTATGCCAATTATGCATATGTATGCCAACAGGCAAATGACCAGATTAGCTGTCAAATGACCAAAATGCCAGGATTATCAAAACTGTATATAAGACTATATGACCAAAATTACCAATATGGTCATATTTGCCTTGGTGGTCATTTAAGGCATTTGCTATTTTTTCATTTCATATTTGTAATTTTTCCAGAAAAAAGAGAACGAAAATGAAAATAAATCACAATCCCACGAACTCAAACACCAACAACAACAAAATAATTATTGTTCCATCAAAAATGCCAGCAATGCCACAACGAAATTTCAATAAACAGCATATGGGCATATAGGCTTTATGCTGGCATTCGTGCTTATTGTCCGATTACACTACATGCTATTTTGGCATTTTTATCTGTCAGAATCGGCGTGGTCATATGTGGCATTTAGGTCATTAGGGCATATGAGATATGCCCATTACATTGTATGACCATATTTTGACAGGAGAACTGTCAGAAATTGGCATTTTATGACCACTTGGCATACCGTCTAATCTTACCTTAAAACTGCTTCTGATTGAATCCACAAAAGTATTGGTGAAATGACAAAAAATAATCTACGGCAGTTGTCATCTGACTTGTATAAAATACATAAATTAAACTTGTGTGAGTGCTTCTTGATTGGATTCTGACTTCAAATCGAGAAGCGAAATTCTCTTCTCAGAATCAGCAGAAGAGTATTTTTTTGTGCCAATGGAACGGTTTCAGAAGCGAATTTTTCGATTCCGGACTCTCCCGGACGCTTCTTTTCGCCCAATGAAAAACGACAATACCACTTTATCGCAAAAGTCAGTCTGAGTTGACCACTATCAACTTTGCTTTACTTTTCTGTGAGACTTGTTCAATAAAACTCATATTGTTCTGTAATAAAAATACAAAATACCAGATTTTTTAGTACCAATAATTCAATACAAGGGTAATAACATCAAACTCCAATACATTCAACCATTCAATGTATGCTTGCGTGGCCGGTTGTAAGAAATCGACATAAATATTTGCCAACTTCTTGGACTCGTTGGATTCGTTTGCCAAAAATAAAAAGATTAAATAACTGCATGGAGTAGCAGTTTTGCAATCTCAAACATGTTACATAATATGATTGACCAAGCCGAAACCCAAAAACACGTCTTGATTGTCCTGTTTGAAGATGGTCACAACAAACGAACGCAAACCTACCTACAAAAAAGGAATA
The DNA here is from genome assembly GCA_946477585.1 of Cheilosia urbana. Lineage (NCBI taxonomy): Eukaryota > Metazoa > Arthropoda > Insecta > Diptera > Syrphidae > Cheilosia > Cheilosia urbana. The sequence continues at coordinate 5,221,525 of OX297854.1, read as the reverse complement.
TTATTTTAAATTATTTTTCACATAGTTACCTACTCAATTTTTATGTTTAAAACGAACAACCACACTAAACGAAAGCCACACGCTGACAGTGACGTCGTCGGTCACAAGCACAGTGACCGTATTATAGAAAGAAAAAAAAAAAAAAATTACCACACCAGTGCAATTATTACGTATGAAATGAACGAGATGTTATCCTTGAAATCTCTCTCACTCAGTGACAGGTTTTCGACGTTATATTATAAATTTTACATAAAAATCGTGACATGACATTCCAGTCCGAAACGTTTGCGTTTGTCGATCAGCATAATACTAATTTTCTTTTAATCTCAAAATGTCAAGGGGCATGTGCTAAGGAATTTCTCCAGACTCAATTAACAAGAAGCTCTCGACAAGTTTGTGTGAACTGCTGCTGGCAAAAACGATTTACAAGATATCGCTGTCAGTCGGCCGGTAAACTATGTAGGTACAACAATTCCTGCTTGTTTATGGAAATGAAATATCAACCGGTATTTCACCAATTGCCAGATACACAAGAATTAGCTTTGATGTAAGATACGTTTTCCTTGTGCTTGCAGCCTAAGGTTAAGTAAATTTCGTTTGATACTTTCGTGAATTGCAATCAATCTTTTTTTGAAAAGAAACGTCCACCTTAGGAGGGTGAAGAAAAAACATGCTAATTTTTTTTAATAAGGTCTTTTGCAACCGATTGGTGCTGGTGATGCCAACAAAGATTAAGGTGCGTATCATTTACAATAAGCTACTAAAGTTTATTAGGCGGGAAAGTATGCGTAGGCCTTGGTAGGTGGGTGTAATAAATCTATTAGTATGTCTCTTAGTTTAACCATGTAATATAAATAAACAAAACATCTCTCAGATAGTAACCGCATTTACGATAGGCATTTCCGTTTTCAAGTATATGAATTTCTGTCGCGTGGTAATAGCTTGCGTTAGTGGTTGCTGTTTGTGTTATATTATTTACGGATAAATACGTGTTTTATTGTTCGTTGTAAAACACAAGACTTGAAAGACGAGTTTTGTTTAAAGGGGACATAGTTTCAATCGAATGAACTACCTAGCAATTTGGTTTAAGACACAAGTTTTGGGTTAAATTTATATTAAGTTTCATAATCGAAAAATATAGGCGCTCCTCCACTTGTGAGCTAAAAAATATTCGATTTTAAGTATTTCTAACCTAAAAAAATAATTGATGGAACCTATGAGTCTTAAGTGAGTTAGTTACTCGCGTAAAAAGCTACTAAAGAAATAACAAACCGCCTGATCTATCGCTCTTTTACGTGCTCCAAATATTCCTGTTTTTAACTGTCAATAAATAAGAAAATATAAAACAAAATGGCTGAATCAAAGGCAAGCCAAGCGTACTTTTCGAAATATTAACAATATAAAACTCTTAAAGAACTGTAATATTTTGATTTGGTGATAAGAGCCAGAAAATAAAATGGAAATCAAGGCAGGAAATAACGAAAAAGGAAAATTAAAATTCTGTACGATGTAAGATCCTCGCTTATAACACAAATTCATCCAAAACCACTTTCACTGCCTTAACCACAGCATATTCATTTGATTTTTTTAAGATAGTGTAGAGATGCAATGCTGCCTGTAGTTAGTTTTTCAATTTGTTGTGTATAAGTCAGGTCAATATACATAATGGTAGAATTTCTACCACTGGGCGAACTCTAGTAATGTTAAATCTTCTCCGAGGGGACGGTTACAAAAGGAACGTTGGAGCTGACTGCGCTGCACTAATGGATCAGTGCATTAACGACCCGAGTCAAAAGACAAATGCACTCAAATTTATGCCAAATCATCAGACAATTTTGAAAAATGGAAACCACCAAAGAATTCTTGATGGCTGTAGGTTTGACATGCATGCATCAAAGTATCGTTTGAAGCGTCTATGAAAATGATAACTGACAACAAAATTATGGTTAGGAATGGCAAAGTGATGCCAAATTTCTATAATTATTTTACGATCACCGCTTAAGAAGATTTTAACTCTCGCATTTGACTATTATAAAAGTGACGATCAAATATTACCTTAGAGGATTGCAGTTTTAACTTTAAAAAGTTTTCCTATTTTATTTTGAGAAACAAAGAAGGAATCCAAGAATTCTCAAGAAAAAATTCTAGAATTTCGTATGAAGAATTTTCCGTCATTTGCAAAACAAGAAAACAAAGTTCAAGTGTAATTTTCAGGCACTAGCCTTACATAGAACACGGTATAAAAAAGACTGAAGTTTAGCCACTTAACTGTCAACCTAGGTGACAAAAATATACGTGATGAATTCGATTTAAGATCCCCTAGACATTGGAAAGGGTGTAAGTACTGCAAAATTACTAACCGACATTCACAAACCTCTCATCTTGGCCCATTATGGTATTGGTTATGAAAATGAACTTTTCAAAACAACCTCAGTTCGATGTTGAACTCTTTTGTTTTGGAGGAACCTACTATCTGCTTGGAAACAAATTACAAATAAAATCGCTACACATCAATCGGGTAGTACGTAAAACAATACAAAATATATGATGGCTGCTCACTGAATGGGTCGGATATAACTACGGTGACCATATTTGCCGAACAAAAATAAAGGACAATAATTACTTTGTTTCCAAAATGTTTGTATCTATTATGTATTTGTTAAAAAAACAGATTTCAGCTGCCAAATCGAACGCCATAGTAAATACATTTACATCGCACCTAAATTCAACATTTCGGGGCAAAATTTCCGAAATCCTATTTGCGTTCCCATTGAAACTTCAACATTTCAAATGACAGCTAGTTTCAGAATTCATTTGATTTTTTTTTTCTATTTATAAATTAGAAATGGTTGAACCTAAAGAATTCATTTTTTTAGCTATATTATTGTAATGAATTTAATTTAAACATAGTAAATATATTGCTGACTCAATATTGAGGTATGCAACCACTTCCTTCTTCTTTGTTATAATAACTTTTTCGTTGTATATTTATAATTTGAATAACTTGGAATGATTGATTTGTTGACAGCTATTACTGAAAAGTCGATCTGGCAAAAAGATTATTTTTTATTGCTTTTTATGTTCGTTTTGCCGAAAAAAAAAACATTAACATTAATATTTAGGTCTACACAAAAAAAAATATAAACTTGTCTCTCTTCATTGAATAAAAAATGTGTAAGGTAGGTATAGTAAATAATTTTAAAACGTTTTTTAGCCAGTCTTACTTTTTGTATTTTTGAGAAGGCATAATATTTTTAATTGCACTAAATGCAAACAATTTTTAGTCGGTGTTTTAAAGGACAGTTTCAAAAATAAAGGACAAAATCCGTCCTTTATTAAAAGGAAAATTATATAGGACAGGGGTGAAAAAGAAAGGACTGTCCTTTTAAATAAAGGATGGATGGTCACCGTAGATATAACTCTCTTTTTTTTTGACACATCAAACGCTCCATGAGAGCTGACTAAACTTCGATCGATTGCTTACTATTTAATAGAACAACTGCGTAAGGTCAGTTCCATTTCTATAAATTTTTGTCAAATGCTATACATCCACAAAAGGTATATGGATTCAAAAGGTAACACACATTTTGAATGACAGCACTCACATTTAAGTTCCCTCCACATCTATTGCCAGCTTCCATTGGTCTTTCCCTTTCAAATGTGTATGCGGCCAAGTAAAAGTCTCGTTTTCATTGTTTATTTTTAAGAGAAACTACACACCGTGCAATAGACTTTGCAACGCACAATAAATTCGGCACTAAGACAAATCGCATTAAGTACATTCAGACTCACCTGGATAAATAAACTCTATTCCGACAAATTAGCCAGACAATAAAAAGGGAAAAGTCTGTCGCTTTTGTTCTGTTTTAGTGAAATTTATTGTAACAATGGTCTTATGTCTGCCAGCCCACAAAAAACAGACAAACGATAACAGAGAAACAGAAAAAAAATAAAAAATAGAAATAGAAATAACAAAATAACGGAAAATATAAGTACAAGTCGCTGTTGTTACTTTCTTCCACGATTGGCCCATATTTCCTGACACATGCGGAACTATTTAACTACCCAACACTAGGGTGTACAAGATGATAGTATTTTACTAACCCGTTTGGAATGGGATAAACTTAATACGGCTTACAAATGCTGTCAGACCGGCATTATAACACAGCTATGGCGGTGGACCATTAGTTGCTGTTATATCGATTTCATTCAAGGTTCCCCATCATGAACACACGAACCGCGCTGTCCATAAACACAGTAGTATATATAATCCAGACGTTGCGTTGTAACAAAATTCTTTGCGCAGTCGCCGCAACAGAAATGATGCTTTACGCAAAACCAGATTCTGGAAGAAAGTAAAAGTTTACCTCCGGGGCAATTAGCTTCGACATAGAGTCAGACTACATCGAGTCGTAGTTACACGATGCATGTATGTATTGTTGTGAGGTGAAGTTGTAATCCAGTATCTTGACTCGTTACATTGCATAGCTAGAGACACGTTATGGAGCATACATAGGTGTTGGCATTATGCAGTTTTTTTTTAGTTTTTTTATGGGCTTGGTTGTTGGCATTTTCTTGAAAAATGTTGAAGTATGTTGAATTGACACATTAACTGTGAAAATGATGTCTATTACTATAACTGTCGCAGAAAAAGTTTCACGAGGTTGTACATATTTGTATTGCGTTAGAGAACTAGCTTTGTACTAAAGATATGTACTCGTATTTCGGTGCTGAATGTTTTTTTTTTATAGTAAATTGACAACTGGAAAAGCTTGCAAATGTCGTAAATATTTCTGGTAAATCTTTAAGTTTCCGAAAGAGTCGATTCGCATAGGGCTACAGTCGTAACCTGAAAGTTAAACTGTCCAAATAGGCTTTCAAAAGCTTATTACACAAAATTAAGGCCTGTTGAAAACTTTGATGTCGTCCTCTATAGAGCAATTAAATTTCCGTTTGGGTCGTTTCAAAAATAAATGATACATAGCGAGAAAGGCGTTACTTCTATGACGATATTCTTAAATATGTGTCTCCCAAGCACACATCTCTTCTTTCTCAATTCCTATGTACGTATCTGTGCCTGCCGCTGCAGTGACAGCTAGAAAGTAAGAAATCCGCGGTATTCTTGCTTTTGTTAACGAAAAAAGACTATAGCTGACTAAAAAGTCACGATTTGAGTAAAGCAAATACATATATGTTATTCTTATAAGAAAAAGCCCATCAGCGACCCTTGTTGAGAGTGCTTTGAGTCTTTCTTGAAGAGTCGTAAAAATGATAACATTATGCAAGTCTGAGTGCTCCAGCTAACCTTTAAAATGTAACGCAGTTGTCTATCCCAACAATCGTATTTTATTTTTATTATTATTACTAGAAGACCCAGCCACGCGTTGCTGTGGCTAAGCTTTTTTTTTGATTGGGAGGTGCCACAACCCGTTTTCCTATCCCGCTTATCTTTTGCCACCTATAGGGTCCAAAGCTATCCTATCTTTCAGGCGGGAACCAACCATATACATACACAACATTTTATGGAAATCGGTTGAGTGGTTTCGGTGATCGTTAATAGCGCCACCTATCGAGTCCATCGTAACTTGTCGTTAAATATCGTTCAAAAATACTAAATGGCAGAATAGCTTCAGAAGTGACACTTTGTTTCTCATTAGCCCTTTTTTGCGACTTTTTAAGATTCTAAGGCTGTCACGCTGGATCATCTACATTACACAAAACCAAGGTCTTATATTATGTCTACCTACCCCTTTTTCGGAAGCTTGCAAGTCAACTTGGTATTAGACTATTAGACGCTCTCAATCAATGACTCGGTGTTGCTGTTGTCTCACACTGAGGAGCTCGAGCTTAAAGATCCGTTTGCCAGTCAATATAGTCGGCTGTTGTTTCGTTTTTTTTTTCGACTACATCTATATTAGTTCGACATTATGTATTCTCCTCTTACAGACCAACAAAAGCCTGCCGAAAATGTCATCTCCTGATGGAGCCCATTATCAGCTTTAACCTGAAGCCTGATGTCCATCTAGCAGCAACTGGGAATGCTGCTTTCCCAGCGCTCTGGTGAATATTAAATGTCACGTTAATACCAACATACTAAGCTTACAAAATTAAATAATCTGCTCACAACTTGCTGTAAATAAAATAGCGCTTTGTGGCGACCGAACGAAAAATTCTTGGAACACAAACCTGGGTTCAAATCGAAGGACAAACTTGTTCAGCAACAACATTTCTTAAGAACCCATGTGAGCAATATTCGGAATAAGCAACTCAACAATTACTCATTGTGCCGGCAAATTGATCGTCAACCCCCTTCTACAACTTTAATTGTTTTTTTTTGTTTTTTTTTTCAATGAAAATGTTTAAAACTTTTCCACAAACGTCAGTCGCTAAATCAATAACTAGGCTACTGTCCAAAATTGAAGAAAAACAACTCGACTTAAGTTATAAATAATGAGATACCGATTGCGGTTGACCGGTATATGACGTCTTAATCACCAAGCCATAACCCGAAATAAAAGTCAACCAGTAAGTATGCAAAAGCAACTTCTTTAAGCACACATGGCGACGAATACCAATGACACAAAATCAATTATGCCCAACAGGTAAACATGGCTGCAGTGCCACGAGCAGAAAAACCTGCACCTATATACCCCTAGAAGACCGTATATTAACTGTCCCCAACAAAGCAGCACCCAGCACCAGGTAGGTAGAAATTTTTGAAAGAAAAGTAAATATTCCGCACACACCTTTAAGGTGGCAGCGCAGCGCCAGCGCGCACTTAAATATCTCACACAAATGCGATCTTACTGTACAAGTATCGCATATGTGAAAGGTAACATTTTATGTTGAACTTTTCATTTTTTCTTGTTTTTCTTACCAACAAAATTATATACTTGGCAACCAACACTAAGCCATGGCATAAGTGCAACAACAAATTACACGAGCAGTCTCAAATCAAGACCAGAGAAGGGAGTCTTCAAAAGTCGACGTTAAGTGGGAAGCGAATGTAGTTTAAGTATAACCATCGAACTGTTTAGTTGTAGATTATTTAGTTCCATCTGAATACGAAGTGACGGTAGACGCGTTCATCCTATAATTTATATTCGTTAAATACGTTTGTTAAACTAAAAAAACAAAAAAAAAAAAAACATAGTCATGAAGCAATTTGCTGTTTGTGCCATTGTTGCTGCATTACTTGTAGTTTCCACCAGTGAGTGTAACATTTATTTGTTTAAAAATTAAGATTACCTTTTTTAATGTTAAGACAAAGTGACTTATGAGAAACAAAAAATACAAATTTTAAATAAATCTGAAAGGAGCAAATTTGTACGAAGTTTCTGTGTATTTTAAATTTAATTCTCATATAAAATGGTATATTTATTACAACTCTACACACACGAAATTACTTCTTGGATTTTAAGACAAAAGGCAGTTGATTTGTGTTAAGTGCTTAGGACGTGTTCTAGATAGTTTTTTTTTTCTTTTCTGTGCTTCGACATACCAAATATGCTAGTGCAGTGATTCTCGAACACCTAAATTCTGTTTTTTTTTTTCTTGGCTGAAATTTTAGTCTCAATCTTTCTAAAATTTTAAAATTCAATAAATTTCTTGACTAAATTTTCCAAAAATACTTTATTTTAATGCTTATCTTATTACTTGCACCTCCGAACGGAATATTTGAATAGCTTCGTCTTCTTAAACATTTTAGTGTCGTCTATAAATTTGACGCACTCACATATAAATACTTAAGAAACAAAATTGTCTGAGCTATGTAATAATGTACTAATAACAAATTTTAGTCCCGACTTTAAATTTAGGGAAGCTCACAATTGCGATATTTGTATGGAAAATATAGCCCCTGTGAACTACTTAAATTTAGAATCGAAACTAAAAATGTTTATTGGTAAGGCCCAATAAATGTAGGGCATCATTTAAAATAATTATTACACTACTATCATTAACAATAAACTTTTCCAGAATTTGTCCACTGTAATGTGCAATGCACGCCCCCTTTTCGAAGGCGTTTTTTTTTTTTTTAAACTTAAAAAAGTGCTTAACAGCCATCGTTTTAAATTACATGTTGGCAATGTTGTGAACAATTTTAGAAACTTCATTTTCGTTCTTACTAGAAACTTTGTTATGAAACGTCTTCACTTGCAAAGTTTACATTGAAGAGGCATATTTTTCGCTATAGTTCATTATAATTTCTTACTTTTAATTTTCTCAAATATTCTCCCATCTAGGGCAGCATTGTCATGAAAATACAAAATCTAAAATCGGGTATACCTTAAAACTGCCTTTTCAATAAATAAATCATTAAATTGAAAACAAAATTTCACGCTGGCATCATTGGCGTTTCTTTTATTCCACAATTTTGTTGGCATTTAAAATATGTGTGTAATAAATATAATCGAATTGTAAAATTACCAATACATTTTCCTTAATAGGTAAATGCTGTGTCGCAATGAATATCAAATTTGTCTATACCTCCCCACGTCTACTAATTTCCCAAATAAATGAATCCCCACTTATCCACACTGTGTGCTCAGAGATTGTTTTGTTAGGTTACTGGTAGAAGAAGTTACAAGTCCGATGTAGGAATATTGAAAAAAATTGGCACCTACCCCATCAGTATTACTGAACTTAGCGTGAAGATTATCAAATATTTACGTAGTAGTTATGTCAAATGTATGTATGCTTAGTTTCTGACATTTGCAAATTACGACTCATTTTAATTTAAACCAACTTTTAAGAAGTATTTATAAAAAACTTATATTTCAAACAGTAACTGCTTGAAAAAGCAAAATATACAAAAAAAGTAGTAGAATAAAGCCAAAAACACTATAAAATAAAAATGATAAGTATTTCGTGTCAGCTCCAATTTAAAAAGCTAGAAACGAAAATAGTGCTTCGGGCATTTGTTTTGTAATAGAACAAGTTCACATTTAAAACGGCAGCTTAACAAGTTTTGATACTAACCGATTTATAATGTCAACAGTATCTGCTTACAAAATGTGTCCCTTAATGTTACTTATTTTGACATTTCTATCTGGACGTACCGCCTTTGTAAATAGGCCTTAAGACAGTTTTTAGTTCTGTTCATTTAATAAACATAACTTTATAATTTGTAGGTATTATTAAAAAAAAAAAAAAAAAACTTGTGAAATTAAATTAACTGTGCCAAATTGCATAATGTGGCAGTAACTTAACGCAATTTAAGAGCTAATATTCCCATACTGGTTTCATCTAAAAGTAGCCACTGCCGATTCATTAATTATACTTAAGTGCTGAACCTCCTACCAACATGCATAATGACTGCGTTGCTAACATCAAACGCTTTTACTTTCGTAACGCATAACAAATCAAACTTTTACAATTTTCTCCGCTGACTCACAATATAAATAGCCACTTCTGAATAAAAATTAATAAGATCATGCTAACATTTCCTTTAAATATTCTACACACCCTCGATCTATTCTCTTTTTTTATACTTCGAAATGTCAAAGTTGTAAACAAAATGCTAATTAAAACGATACAGGAAAGAAGTAAACAGTGGTATACACGTTTTACAACTTCAGAGCTATCATTTTAAATCGAATACCGTAATTCCCATAGCAGAACTCTGTAGTGAACCTACCACACTCCAAGAAACCATCACCACCACCACTTGACATTTGATCATTAACCAGTTATCCGGTGATGAAATAAATGCATCGCTGATAGATTTGCCAGTTCCCATCAAGTGGGGCAATAAAACACGCGAGCGCCGATTATAACTTTTGCAATTCCAATTCAAATTAGCTGTCATCTGTCAAACCCCACCCTTGGACAGTATTTGACTGCCATGTGAACCGTTCTTTGCCTGCTATTATACATTTTTTGCTATAAAACATATTCCTATTAGTTTATTTTAATCTATATTTTTATTTGTCCCACTAAAGTGTATTGCATGTTGCAATTCGCTGTCACTTTGTAAAGACAGTGGCTAGTAGTAGACCCATAAAAACGTTACAATAATTTTATATGAAACATATTATTATGCAAATATCTTTTTGGATTTTTTTGATTTTATTTATCAACCTTATTATCAAGTAGGCGCTATGTGAAACGAAATACCGGCTTTGCCCATTTTCGTTTTTTGTTGGAACCGGCCCAAATTGGCGATTACATACACCTATTTATTATTAAGAGATGTGTTACGTCATTAAACATTATGCAATTGGATAAACTCATAATCGACATAAAACGCTGTCTTGTGACGAAACTTATTATACTTGTACTCATTTTGCATAATCTGTTTAGTTTTGTTGTGGTTGTAAATGCATGATTTGAGTTCGTAATAATTTATTTGTAAGATCAGACTGGGGGTCTTGAGTTTATTAACTTTGCGGTGAGGTTAGGTGTCGAGCGAGAGAGAAAAGCTGCACGTAGCGTAAACCGATCCGAAGCCGTCTTTCTATGTGCACAGTCGCATTTTGCGCAATTTGTATTTGTGGCGTAGACTTGCGCACGCAGATAATTGGATACTTGGAAACTTGGATGCGGAAAAAAGTAATCCCATCTCTGCGAAGAAAATCTCTGCACCGAGTTACTGTTTAGGACTTCTTCCACTTTCGCGCATCGGAAAAGACTTTCCATTTCGATGGTCTGATGAGATATGTGTGTGACAACTTAATTACTTAAGGTCAATAACATCGTTAAGCCAATATAAATAAAAAAATCTGATTTTTGTTGTTGTGGTCAATGTTATGTATTAAGGTGAAATTAGATCTGATCGGAGACATCAATATGTAACTATATGTAAATTAGCGGCTTATAAGCCATAAGCGTGTCTTTCAAGGTTATCTAAGATTGGACTGTGTATGGTTGGCCAATTTTGTAAAATTAAATTGCATTTGGGTCGTCAAATAATATATTCACGGATTATAGATTAAAGTTGTTTGCGAAGTGGGTGACATTGGATGAGTTTAATTATTGAAAAAAGGTTAGCAGAAAAGAGTCTTTACTGTTTGAGTCATTGTTGTTTAGGTGGGTGGGCATATATTTTGTTTAAGGGTCACATTAAAACACTTTACAAGACATCTAAAAATACAGACCATTGACTCCCGTAATGAGCCTTACTAATAAACATTTTTAGTTACGACTTTAAATTTCAGTTGGTAGATTCCGTAAATTTAAAGTCGAGACTTAAATTTGCTTTTACTTCGGGGGAATGAAAAGAATATATACCCATTCGTCGAAAATGTAATATTCGCAAATGTTTTGTCAAGCACAAATGCAAAGTTGACATTATGTAGTTTTAGCAACTTTTATTTGAGGTGTCTCGGTGTTGCCTTTAATGACTTTATGAATCAACATTAATACTGTCAGCACAATACTGGCTTTGTGCAGTGCCAATTATATACAACACCCACCAACACAGGAAGCGACTTTCACTTTTCATTTAACGGCGGCACAAAATCTGAAAAAACATAACCAGATAGCTATCAAAAGTGCTATCGTTGTGACTACTACTTAGTTTTGATGAGTAAATTTATTCGTTGAAATAAATGTATATTCGTCTTCACTCCAACATTTATACTGGGTCTGGGTTGTTAGGGTAGTGGGAATGGTATAACCAAACCCCTAAAACTAGCTCCTTGATAAAAGCGCGCATTTGTCGAATTTCTAGGTTACTATTATTAGATTCTAGCTGATACCAAGGTACAAATAATTATAATATTATTACAGGTAAAAGTCTTATTGTGAAAATATGCAATCTTTAAATAGCTGTACTAAAATATCGTGTGAATGTACTAGATTTTGTAAATTGATTCGTCATTTGTTTTTAATGGTTTTTTATTCGAAAAAAAGGAAGTTATTCCTCTTTTTTTATCAGCAATTTTCAACCGTAACTTGCAGCTTTAGTAAAGCATTATTTTTGTTTTCTTTTTAGACGCTCAAAAGGGATACACCTGTCCAAAACCGAATGGTGAATTCGAAGATCCGAACCAATGCGACAAATACCATTCCTGCTCGGATGGTGTGGCCACCGAAAAAATCTGCCCTGATGGTTTGGTCTTCGACCCGTTGATCAGAAAAATCAACAAATGTGATCAACCCTTCAATGTTGACTGTGGAGATCGTACTGAACTTCGTAGGTTTAAGCGGATTCCTTTTCTTAAATCGGTTCATTTAAATGTATTCTTTTATTGCAGAAACCCCAAAATCGAATGCATTGTGCCCACGCAAAAATGGTTTCTTCCCCCATCCCGATGAGACTGTGTGCAATATTTTCTACAATTGCATTGATGGCGATGCCACCGAAATGAAGTGCACAGTTGGTCTGTGGTTTGACGATTACACCGGTAACTGTGTGTGGCCTGATGCATCTGGCCGTACTGGATGCATTGACGTTGAAAGTGAGTTCAGCAATAATATTTGACACTGAATAGAAATCTAAGTGGAACATTTTTTTTCTTTCCAACAGAGAAAAGCCCCGATGGTTTCGTTTGCCCAAAGAACTCAGCTAAGACCGATCGTTCTGGCAACGCTGTTGCTCATCCTAAATTTGCGCATCCTACCGATTGCCAAAAGTTCTACGTGTGTCTGAATGGTGAAGAGCCACGTGACTTGGGCTGCCAGGTGGGTGAGGTGTACAACGACGAGACAGAACGTTGTGATGCACCTGAAAATGTGCCCGGTTGTGAGGATTGGTACAAAGAGGCCGATGAAAAGAAGAACTAAGCTGTGAATTTGTGTGTGTTTTTTTTTTCGTTTATCTTATTTTTTTAATTTTATATCTTAGTCGTAGCCGTAGTACTTTATAAGTTTAAAGAAACCTCTTTTTAAATTAAGTTCTTAGGTTTTCTTCTAAGAGAATGAGTTAAACTTCTTTTTTATGTGTTATTTCGTTAACAAAAAATGTTTAATTTGTGTCATTGACTGCTATGTAAGAGAATTATGTTCTATGACTGATGTTAACTCTTTTTTTATAATTTCAATTATGTAATGTTAGGTATTTTTGGTTTACTTTGTTCTAAAAATTTAGTAGTTCTTTAGCCTTTTTTCGTCTTTCTATTCTCAATCACGCTTTCAAACTGTTATATCTTTCCTTCTGTGGTTGTGTTATGTAGATTTGACCAGCTTCATTGAGAGTAAGTAAAACCCTCCCTATTTTGGATGTTGGTAAATAAATTCTATTTATATGCACACTAAACCTCTATTCCCTAACAACAACAAGAATACCTATACCTTGGAAAACTGTTTAATATCACTTGGAATCACAATTTTTTTATACTTTAGACACAATAAAAAATACTTTTTTTGAATTCTTATATGGTAATCATGTAGTTGCTTTGTTTATTTTTTATTGTATAATCATTTTCATTTCGTTTGATTTGTTTGGTAAGTTTCTGTTTCTGTTATTTTGCACCATTCTCCATTGCTTTTCAGTTTAAAGCCCCTTGTATTCACATATTCTCTGCATTTTTATTTAAATCATTTCATTAAGGTCTAAAACGCACACCTTCTCCTCGATGAATATTCCAATCCGATATTATATATACGAGTATATTTTTTTCATTTTATTCTCCTTCTATTTGCCCAATTTATTTACAACTTCTACATTATATGCTTCCATTTACATGTACTTATGTAATATTTTTGTTTTGCTACCGTTGTTTTGAGTTTTGTTTCATCAATACTTTTATACGCTTTCCATTCGAATCCTCTTTTTAAACTCCTACTCTAATATCTTAATCAAATATTCCTATAAACGCTTATCCGACACGTCTTTTCTTCTGTTAATGAATTCAAGCGAATTTCGAATTGCTTTGTCAGTCATTGACAAGACTTCAAACTATTTTTTCAAAGTTTTTGTTATCTTCATTCGAAAATTTTGTAGTTCTTACGAACTTGATATACATATAATCTGTAGTCTATATTACTGCACCTACCGTTATTTCAATAACTTGTCATTTATGTAATTTTTGCCTTCTCCACTTTTATTAGTTTTATCTCTATCTTTATGTTTTACATCTACAGTATGTCCGACAAGTATTGAAGGAAAAAATCCGTTTTGAAAGAATTATTCCAAAACAATAGATTTGATTTTCCAGGTCATACTGTAATTCTTTTTTACAGGTTTCATCTTCTCTATACTATTTCAATTGCTTCCTAAACCCACCTTTTAAAATTATTTTCACTTCGTATTTTCGTGACATCTTTTTTCCATATTTATTTCCAAAAACCGTTCCCTCTTTTCTGTTATCTTATTTCGCTTATGTTCTTTTCTTAGTTTATATAAGTAGGTACATTTGTTTTTAATTCTTTCAAATCACATTTCCCTAGTTTAGTATTATTTCCCAAACTTGCACCTGCTTCTCCTTCTCTGAACATCAAACCTATTTGCTTCTACTCTCTTTTTTTCAAATGATCCTTTTTTATTCCTGCTTTTTGTTTGCAACTTTTCGTTTCTTATTTTACCCTATGTAAATAAGGACTGACTTCAAATGACTCTTCTCATGCTTTTAATGTGATCTTCTTTACTTTTCAAATGTCTATTCCTATTCCTTTTTTTAAGTCTACTTGCCTTTTCTCTTCTTTTCTTTTATACAATACTTTTACTATTTTCTTAGGTATTTTCTGTCAAACCTATGCACCTATCAATTCTGTTTCTGTCCCTTTTCTTCTATTTTATGATTTTCTTCATATTTATTCTCACTGACATGCAATAAACATGTGTTAGTCATCCTTTCAAATACTTCTTCTTAATATTTCGGTCATATTCTTAGTTTTATTCTCAATAGTTATTTGTATTTATGAACTGCCTAAATTTGATCTTTCTTATTTTTAAGTTTTAATTTTTTACTTCCTATTTTTCCAAAGTTGCTTTCACTTATTTTGTTTCGAAGCCTTTTTTTCTATTAACTATTAATTTTCCTTCAAACTTGTAATCCTTTCTTATTCATAACTATTATTTGAAATATTGCCTTTATCGTACCTCCTAATCTAGGTTTCTACATCTGTTTATTTCCATCTTTATCCTATTAATTAGAGACACTATCTATAGAAAACTATCTACCCCTTCCTTATTTTCTTCAAAAGCGGAACTCGTACAATAATATAATAATTAGTAATAACTTCACTACCTTTACTTAACAAATTGTTCATCAAAATACCATTATTTCCATTTAAACCTTAAGCGACTTTATTAATGTCCTTATTTTCCTCTTCTTATTTTCTCTTAATACCCAAACATTTTAGCAAACAATGGTATATTTTAATTAACAAATGTACTAAAATAATAACTGTTCATTTTATCAGCTTTTAATGTGTATTTGGAAAACTACCTTTATTATGAGTTAACTCTTGTTCTCGTTCTTGATCTATTAATAACGCGGCGAGCAAATTATATGCTCTTTGTCTGATGAACGCACTCATATAATTCATGAATTCTCAAATGAACAAAAAAAAAACAAAAAAAAATGTGATAGGCCCTGTATAGGTACACTGCGAACAGAAGAGATCTATTGTGTTGGCCTTTATTATTTAACCCAGGGAGCTGTTGAGGCTCTTTATAAACCTCAGCACCCTTCTTGGTTCAATGTATTTGAGAAGTCATTTATGGAGATTGTGTAGCACTGTCGCTCTGGCCGAAATGTCAATTCTCTTTCAAAAATGTTCTCAAATAGAAAGTCGTATTGGACTGAACGCGAAAAACTGAAAACGCTATTTTCTGTCAAATGATTTGATAAATCATATAAAAATTCATATGGAGTGTTACATGAATCGCATTATCACGTAATGTGCCCTTATAAAAAAAAAATAACGAATTGACTACTGCTTTCCTGTTTGAAAAAGGGCTTTTCCCCTAAATAATAAACTTCCTTCTACTTTGTGGATATCATAAGGTCTTAGTTTTTCTATTTTTTTTTTTTCTATTTTTATTACTTTACATTATTACATTTCAAATTTCTTGAACACTTCTAATATCAGCAACTCCTCCTCTCTTTAGTTACTTCTACTAATATACATTAGGAAAAAAACAACAGCGCTTTTTTTCTTCATTAACTTTTTCGATTTTCCAGTACCTACAATATAATTATTAATTAAAAAAAATTGAAAATCTATATACCCCCTTTTAAAGGGTAAAAAGTTCAAAAATTCGGATTAGGCATGCATCCACCTCTACCTATTTCTTGCTTTAATGTTTGATAGCTGTTTTAAATTGAAACTTTCTGTCTTCAGTAAAGTGTAGTATATATCTATAGGCATATATACTTATTTCTGTATATTTTCAATGAAACAATCATAATTTGGTATGAAAAAAGACAGAATATAATTTCTGCTATTTCTTTAAGCCTCTTTCATCGTATTTCTTTTGTATTTCATTCCTTTTGTATAGAAATCTTATTTTCCTGTCTTTTCCCCAATATATCTTCTTTTTTTAGCATGCCACTTTATCAAAAACTAACTATTGGCCATTTGTTGATGCTTACCACTTTTTTCTTTTGTTTTTTGCTCAAAGAAAGTAAACAAAACTTGTAGGAACACAATAGTAGTTGTACAATGTACAACCAGAAACGAAAACTGCCAGTTGACTTTTCTTTACGTATTTTGAACAATATTAAAATAGTTTCAACAATTTTAATTTTTAATGGATTTTTAAGAGATATATTTAAAAATGTATATTCCTTTTCTATAAGACTTTAAGCTGTCAGTTTGGCTTTTCTTATTCTCATTTAATCCTGACGTTTTCCGCAACATATTGTATAGTATAAGTTGCATGATTTGACATTTCCACAGTTGCTCGCAATAGTTAGTGTGCGAGGTATTCATATTTCAATATAGCAACAGCAAATCACATCTCCACAGCCCCATCAAGACCCTATAAGGTGCGTCAGTTACAATTTTGCCATCAAACATACCTCATTCACTTGACACAACGCATCGGCAAAATGTTTTAACGTGTACTCAATAGCTGCTTGGTTTGATTCGAATTTCGAACGTCCCTAAAAAGCTAATAGCTGCGTCTCTTTATAAAATGATGTCAACAAAAATACGGTTATACATGAAAATATCCCTTAATGCACATATGTACATACTTTGCAATTTTGTTAACGCTTTGCAACTGCTTCCCGATTGACCAAAAAATTAAATACACAATTTGAAGTCCCATTCGGAATCAAAAACCAATAGAATCCCAAATAAATAGGTACTTATATTGAAAATAAAACAAAATCAACAATTCAAAGGTTGTTTTCGTTTCATTCCCGCAATGTCAAGTTGAAATGTTTTTTTTTTTATTATTATTACGGTGGCCAATATTTTTCTTGAGATTTTGTTTACTAATAAAATTATAATTATTAAACTATAACAAAATTTTCCTATAAGGCAAAGACTACTGGAGACATTTTTCCAAAATCGTTCTATGAATACTTGTAATGCAATAAAAGAACAAACGTAAATGAAACTCAAGTTTTGTTTTTTTTTCTTTATTTTATTCAACAAAACGTCAAATGAGTGATTTTCATAAAAATTGTGAAAAGTTATCGTCTAATCTGCGCACGGCTTCAATCTAAAACTCCTGCAAATACACCCAATGGTTAAGCCAATAGAAAGGCCAGGAAAATGTCTCACAATTTGTCCCATAGATGTACCATTGCCATTTATAATGTGAAACCGAATGTGCAAATGAAATTAAGTATTACTACAATGTATGCAATAAATACACTTAGCAACGGCAATGGGGTGTGTCTTTAGCATCTATCTCATCAATTCAAAGTAAAGCAGTATTTTCAGCACGAAAAGACAGAAGTTACATACATGCTACTTGACATATTTCAGATTTAAAAAAAAACACATCTAATTCCTTTCGATAATGGGGACGTTCAAGTATCTAGTTAAGCAAGTCTGACAGCTGTCTGACTCGACGTATCTGGGTTTTGATTGGCTGAAATCGGTTATACGGAGGGGTATAAATATATCACAAAATCAGCTGAGTGTCAACTGGAACGCAGGGTGAGCAATATTATCCGCCTGAAACTGTATCGGACGGTGAGCTATTTTGGGAATAGCACCAAGTCCACTATTTTAGAAGAGTGTTCGAAGATCAAATTTCGGATTAAAGTCTAAAAATCTTGAACTCTACTCCAGAAGGAGGACGATCAGGCCGATCATTGAATCCGAAGGATGCTCTGCGGACGGATTCAATCCGATCCGCAGCTGCACTTCAAGTGATCACTGAAAATGGCGGACTACATTATCGGTCCACAAAACCGCATTACCGATTGCTTGTATTCCAGCGAGTCAGCTGTCAAATGAAAATCTTTTCTTATTCGATTTTGTTTTTATAAATTGTACGAACATGGATAGCATTGGATTTTTCTTAAATTTTGAAGAAATAGGTAGTAATAGTGATACTAGAGGAGCATTAGAAGAGGTGTTAGAATGCGAGGAAAAGATGTCTGGATGTTTTTTTTATCATTTCCACCACTGCCTGGAACTGAGGACGGGTTGTTTGTTTTCTAAATCGGAAAAATCAATTAACTGTTCGTAAACTTTTTAAATTTATCCTTTTTTTTTCGAAAAATAAAACTTTTAGTGCGTGTATGTATGTTATGGCATCGATTTTGATGCGGATTGAAAAAAAAAAACATTTGTATGAACCGCGGATCGGTTGCGTTTTCAATGATAGGTATGAAATGTGAACTTCGTTACCGACATCCGCTCACTTACCTACCGGCGTTTTCAATGATAGGGGAAATGTTCAAAACAGGTACTACTCCCACCGCAGAGCATCCGTCGGATTCAATGATTGGGGTGGATAAAGAAGCTGACTTCCTCTAAGTGAGGAATCGGTTGAGGTCGACCGTCTTCCAAAAAGTAGGTAAGTGATAGTAAATGTCCATTTAATACTTTTTTATACCCACTGGATGGTTAATTTGTACTTGGTTTTGTCATTAAATTTGGTTTCAACTCATCCTTTCAAACCACAAGCAAATGCGCTGCAATGAAATGACTTAATTAGGACTTTCTGAAAAATGCTTCCCTCCCACCATTACATTTTTAACGCCCATTTCTACTTTTAAAAAAATTACATGATATTCACCTCTATCATTTACTACCATGTAATTATTTCGTCCTGTAATTAAGTTCACATTTACACCTTTGAACATTTCAGGTCATGCGATTCCAATCGACCAACTTGCATTGTTATAATATACATTATAGTACTTTTTTTTAACGTCTTTTAGCCGTTGGAATTGATTAGGGAAACATAATAAATAAATAGTTGGCGCAACTGGTCCGGAGGGACCCTAGGCCTGGCTTCTCACAACCATTCGTTTTGTGTGATTTTTTTCATTTTTGGAACGAATGGAAGGGATCTACAATTGTACGCCGACTCCAAACGGCTAATTGAGAAGCTCTTTCAAGAGCAGTTATACTCTCGGATGTTTGTCAGATTTTCGCTAGAGGTGGCGCAGTGGAAAAAACCCTAGGTTGGAATTTGGGTCTTTGCGGGATTCGAACCTCGAACCCTCGCTTATTAGTCCAACACACTAACCACTAAGCCACTGCGCCTACTTTATTCACGATAGCTCTGAATATATTTATGGATGAATTCGTGTAAGTCATTGGCTCTCCACCCACTCAAAGAAGTTGTCCTTCCTGATTGCAATGCTTCGGTTGAGGGAAACATGATCAGGAAAGGTTATGATCTCAGCCGTTCAACATCAATCTATCTTATAGTATTTCCTAGGTGATGGATTGGATTGATAAGTAGAATAAGAAATAGATTAGCATTGACACATTTGGAAAGGGTGGCGTCTGAAATATTGTTGAAGCGTCTCATCCGTCTATCACCTTATGATCAATCTGGTTTTTATTGGTTTCATAATGACACAATTACCTTGAATGGTCTTGAGATTCGGAAAACACGTAATAGGTCGCGTTCAGCCGAACAGTTAGCGAAGGCACAAGAAGGCTATGAAGCTGACATACTTACTTACTTAGGTGGCGCTACAGTCCGGGGTGGACCTGGGCCTCAACCAATACGCCTCTCCAGTTAGCGCGATCTTTGGCTAACTGCCTCCAGTTGCGCACTCCAAGTGGGTTGAGGTCCCCTTCCACTTGCGCGCGCCACCTAAGGCGAGGTCTTCCTCTACTGCGTTGTCCCTCCGGGTTAGAATCGAAGACTCTTCGGGCCGGAGCATTGGTGTCCATTCGCTCTACATGTCCCAGCCATCTTAGACGACTGATGCGTACTTTTCTGACTAGGTCGATGCCGCTGTACAGCTCGTAGAGTTCGCTGTTAAATCTTCTCCTCCAAAGCCCGTCAACGCAATCGGGACCAAAAATCACTCGAAGAATTTTGCGTTCGAAACGTCCAAGGAGATCTTCATCCGCCTTTGATAGCGCCCATGCTTCTGCACCATAAAGCAGGACTGGGATGATGAGGGTCTTATACAGAGTTTCCTTAGTATTTCTCGACAAGGCCTTACTTATCAGTTGCCGTCTTAGGCCAAAGAAACAGCGGTTGGCAAGTGTGATTCTTCGTTTGATTTCTGATGTGATGTCGTTATCAGAGTTTATAGCGGAGCCGAGGTAGACAAAGTCCCTATGAAGCTGACATAACTGCCATTTAAAAAGCGCGATTGGATGTGACATTTTGTACGGTGATTGCTTTTAATATCAGGGACTAGACTAAGTTGGTTGTGGATTTTTAAATTGTAATACGCGTCTTCAGTTTTCGATTCATTAGTCTATACGTTTTATGACAATCTACACCTGCAATTTTTAATTCGCCAAATTAGCCTTATATGTGCATACGCCCAACAGAAGAAATGAAACTATCATTTTTTTTTTTTTTTTTTGACAGTTCAAAAGTCTCAAAAGTCATCATTTGTGTTTATACAAATCCATTCAATTTATGTTGATATCCATTGTAGCGGCCAAATGTAAATTTATCTCTATTTTTCACAGATTTGTCATCTAAAAACGTAATTAATAACACACTTTAAAGTTTGAAAAAATGTTTTGGTGTTAGTGTAGGTAAGTATAAATCTAGCTCAAAAATCGAAAATTCGTCAAATTGCTCTGACTCTGGCTTTTTTATGTGGCAAATGGAACATGAAATCTGACAGCCAGCTGATTTCGAGAGCAGAAAAACTTTGCTCTTTATAAAAATGTACGTATCATCAATAGAACACGAGCGCGTTCCGTGTTGATAAGAACTGTTTGTTTGTGGTGAATTTGTAAATGACTGGATGTCAAAAAAGGCGAGACGAGACATCCGTCTTTCGCTACAGTCTAATCAAATTAACGCGACGTTGCAATTGCATCCTCATATTTATTTCTAGCTAACGAGATAAATTCATATGTGAGAAATCATTAGAACAATTTCATCATTGTTCGTCTAATTGACAAATCTAATCGATAATAAGAAAATCTTGCAATATGACAAGTAAATAATTAGGATACCGAAAAGCCTAGAACTTCAGTTGCTGTCACTCATTTGTCACATACTCAAGTCTCCACGCTCCACCATTGGTAATGGGTCAGCACCATAAAACTAACAAAGTTAAAAATAAAGATTTAATTTGTAAATCTAACCATTGAGTGCTAAGCCCAAGTTATTCGGGCTAAGAAGTTTTATACTTTTTATTTCATGTCACGTTAATTACATAGCAGGTGAAGAAACGAACTGCGCTTTACGGTTCTACATGTAGATGTTTTCACCATTCAGTACAATTCGCTGCGAATGTGCCAACCCCGTAGTGTGTAATTTTTCTTTTGGAATAAGATATTGAAAAAAAAAAAAAATAAATAAATAAATAAATAACATACACAGCGCTTCACCTCTTCACAAACTTTCTAACAGAAAACAAGCGAATATGTTGTGCTGAAGGCAGTAAAAGTTATTCTTAACTTTTTGCTTCGCTTAATTATATAATGATGATGATGATGATTTCTTATTGCCATTAGTAAAAACCTGGGGTGGGATTCTGTAAAAAACGAAAGGAAAAACGCTTTCGCTTTTCAAAAAACGATAGAAATCACGCGAAAGCGAAAGTTTGCTTCATGTAACTCCTTTCGTTTCCTTTTTCTCTTTCGCATGGGTTCAAGAAACAGTGGGACGAAGAAATTAAAGTTTGAGAAGCTGAATGTATCATAATGAGCATAGGACAGCCAACAACTGCTGACAGATTCAAAATATTTTATTTGTTAATATTTTGGTTTGAGTCAATAAGGTCAACATTGTAAACGATGTATTGTTTTTTGTATCAAATTAAATTTTACTTATGATCATAGTTTTAATGCTGTGATGGCCTTTTCTGTTAAAAAAAAACATTTCTTCGTTCGAAATGACACGAATCAATCTTACATATGTGTTTCATCAACCGAATGACTAAAGCAATAAACATCGTTTTACAGAAACTATAATACAATTGAAAAGCTGTCACTTATCGTCGGGTATTTTAAATTTTTGGAAAAAGTAACTCTTAGAAACATTTGCTTCCAGTTCTGATGGCCATTTTATCCATTGAGGACACAGAACGTTTTCCATTATATTAAGAGTTTCGTGTAGTATTTTCGAAAAAGTACTCTGTGCGAGAGGAGAAGCAAAATCGTTGCCAACCATCCACTGGTAACCAACTCCAGCCATTACCTCAAGCGTTTAACACAGCCTTAAAATAAAAAGGACGTACATGTGTTTCGTGTTCCTGTACGAAGACAAATATTGTCCAGCACATACCTAAAAGCGCATTTATTCAACCGAAAACTTTGAAGAAAACCAAACAAAAAATTAAGAACATGTAAACTTATTCTTCAAAACACATCAATAAAACAAACCTTTAATTGGACAGCGTAAGAGGATTGGAATAATCCCGATGATGTTTTCGGATTTTTCTTAGATTTTGATCTTCTACATCGCATCATCACTATTACTTGCTATTCGCCAGCATATTTTGTATCGAATAAATAACACAACCGCCAATTTACGTCAATGAATAAGCTGTCGTTGTTTTCTTTTCGCACTGAACGAAAATGTCATTCGTTTTTAGAGTTACATGAAGCAAACTAAAGGAAAACGTAAACGAAATGGCTTTCGTTTTTTTGCTTTCGTGCAAACGAAAAATCCTTTCGTTTTTGTAGTTACATGAAGAAAACCATTCGTGCAAATGAAAACGATCGAACGTTTTCATCTTACAGAACCCCACCCCTGAACTTTTAACGAATTTTATGTAATAGATTATCTAAATTGTGTAAGCTGCAGATCCGTAAAATGTGTAAAGGAAGCTTCCCCCTGTATTTATAAAGGCTACTTAAAAGTTATCAAGCTAAGACAATAAATAAAACTAATAATATTTCAGCAATAAAAATTAAAATAAAATATAAATCAGTTAAACAAGTAAGAGGGTTAAGTAGGATTTGCTATGGTATGCAGTGTATCATAGCCCACGAATTACAAATCTGGTGTATTATTTTGCAAGATGCTCCGATATTGTCCCCTCATCTGCAGTTTGAAATATTTCGAAATTCACCTCATGTGGGCAAGACAATTTCTTTTTGCAAATAATTACCATCTAGTTCTAGGCGTTGTGTTACCCACATTTAAAAAATTAAAAATACAACTACCTATGTATGTGTTCACAACTTGCGCATTGCACAGCACCACCCACCACATGACGGTATAAGTAGCTAGGGTACCTGAAATTTCAAAATTAGTCTTTCGGGAACTCTCAAAGAATGGACTTCGATCTAGTACAACCCATACGATTTATAATCAGAATCCTTAAGTCCTTTGGACTTTGGCATTTAGACAATAAATGGCAGTTGATCTACATAGGCTACTCCTATATTTTGCACTTCCTTACCACCATTTTGACCACGGTCTCAATGTGGGCCAGTGTCGTTACCGCTGCGGATCTTGAGCAGTTTAGTGAAGCTATTTATATGGCCCTCACAGAGGTGGCTCTTCTGGCCAAAGTGATAAATATTTTCATATTAAGGAAATTAGCTGTGGAGTTCTTTGAACTCGTGGAGAGTGAACGTCTCCTTTTGAAAAATTCAAAAGAAGTAACGCTTTTCGAAGATGTCCATCGCGTATTCTTCTTTGTGGCAAGATTTTACACTACCGCATGCGTTGTGGTTATTGGCGCCGCCTTTACCGTTGTGGGACTTGGACAAAAGTGGATACTGCCATACCCTGCCTGGATGCCATTCGATTTGCAATCGGAATATTATTGGTATGCGTACATCTTTCAATTTGTTGGCATGATGGTCACATGCCTGACAAATGTATCCATCGATATACTGCAGGCGTATTTCTTGCATCACCTTTCGGCTATATACCGTGTGATTGGACTCCGTTTGGAAAATATTGGATTTGACATACGACGTGGCGATAGCAGCTCAGAAGTTAATAAGCTAGTTCTAAAGGAAGTGACTGAAATTATTAAGGTTCATCTTCTGGTTAAGAGGTAGGTAGGCCAAACTTTGTGAGTAAAACCTTTTGAAATATTAGAAGTTCTACTTCCAAAGCTTTTAATGACGAATAATTAAGAATCTGCGCTGACCTAATAAACTGTTTCCATTCTTAAAAGTATATTTTCCGCACTTCATTGAAATCTCTCTATAGGCGCAATAAGTAAATGCAAACTGAAAACATGCTTTTGTTTCGAAATAATAGACAATTTCCCTTTACCTAAGAATTACAGCACAGTGTGAACGATTTATATCATTTCCAATATTCATGCAACTACTCTTGAGTGCACTGGTACTTTGCTTCAGCGGATATCAGCTAACAAGTGTAAGAAATTACTTCTCCTTAAAGCATCAAGTGCAAGATAAGATACAGATTTTTCAAATTTCTTTAGATTTCACCACTAAAAAATACAGGAAAGTTTCTTGGAATGGTCGGCTTCCTCTTGGTAATGGGACTGCAGATATTTTTACCATGTTATTATGCGCACCAAGTAACTATTCAGTCGGGAATGCTAAGCGAAGCTTTGTATAGCGCGAATTGGGTAGCGTTGCCGCAAAATTCGAAGAGGCTAATCTATTTGTTTATGGAATTTTTGAAGGAACCAGTACATTTAAAGGCGGGCAAGTTTTTCAATATTGGATTGCCGATTTTTTCAAAGGTGAGTAATTTTCAGAGATGTGAACGTTTTTTTTTTTTCAAATGCAATGTCAAGCGTCATTTAAACCTGCGCCTTAGAGCTATGCTAAGGTTTGTGTTTAAGTTTCTACTTTAACTGCAAACTGCCTGTGGTAGTTTTAGGCGCAAGTGGGAGGAAAAGAGAAAAACGGATAAGTGCTAAAAACACTAAAGGAGAATGTCAATTGCGCTGAATAATATTCGGCCCTAGTGAGGTATCCCGGATTTTGTACGATTCGGAGGATATTTGCTGCAAGGTAATTTTCGGAAAAACTGTTCAGAGAATTGTTCCGACATTTTGTAACGCATATCAACGAATTACGTTGAAGTACATTTTTTTGTTACATTTTTGACAGCTAGGTTCCGAAATCCCCCGACAGTAATTGGTTGCGGAATTTGGTTACGATTTGGAGCCCGGTGCGCCATCGCAATTTTTTATTTTTCTTCCGAAGTCGGACACCTGGAATGCAATTTGAGCCTCCGAAGGAGGAAATGTTGCGGAGAATTTTCCGTTCCGACGGATACCTTGCTGGGGCCAATTATATTTGGATCATTTTAATCTCTAGCAATAGAAATAGCAAATACAACGGAAAATAAATCGTAAAAACCTACCTATCTCCCAGGCCAGGATCATTTCTGACATTTTTACCAATAATAAAAAGATAAAATTCTATGAACGCTGGCAGCAACTTTGCCAACAGCGGAAGTGGGACACGCAAGGTGCGAGTGTGTTGGTGAGTGAAGTTACGTGACATTTGTCAATACGAATTTCTATGTAACAATACTACCGCACTTAGCGTGTACCAGCCCATAGAAATATAGCTTGTAGGCAAGTAACGGAAAATCGGCCGAAGTTGGGGGTCTTAGTATTGTCTCTGATTTCTACTTTGAACCGGTAGTGTCATAAAATAAGCCGATGACAATTCAGTTTGCCTGTTATGGACGAACAAAGCCCGATTTATAGTAATTTTTCTATAAAGTTCAAGGTTCAACCTTAAGCCCTTTTAAAACTTTACAGTTTACCAAAATTTATTGAAAAAAAAAATCTAATTTACGAAATCCTTAAAGAAGAATGACACAGCTCAAGAAAAATAACACTAAATAAGTTTATAGATCTTAAAACTATTCGCGGAATTGCATTGGCTAAATAACAGAGATGTGCAAAATATTGACAGATCGCTTTCAATGTGCACTTTTTTAAGATGCGAGTGAAATGTACGTGGCTACAGATTCAGAAAGCAAGTAAAAAACGTTTGATTTTTCTAAAAATACGAATAATGGTAACCGCTTTTTCTCCGCTAGGCTTTAATAAACAGTAGCATCGCACAGCAGTTGTGTACTTGTTAATTTGTTGTTCTTTCTTTCCTTCAACTTAGTTTTCTTTAATCACAATAGGCCGGCTGAATTTACTTTTATTAAAAATATTATGGGTGTGCTTCCTAATTTTGTAGATGCGTTGGTTTTAACATTTTAGTAAAACTTGCAGGTTTGTAACAGCAACAATTTGGACTTGAGAGTATTGACAGCAAAAATGTAATAGATTTCTGGACAAAACTATATTCACTAGACAAAGAATCAAATTTTTAGTTGCTATCGGTTTCTAATTTTGCAATTGTAAACTTAAAGTCGAATACAGGATATGTTGCTAGTTAGAAGCAGTTAGTACTTTTGGGAGTTTAGTACTGACTTGACACTTTCTTTCTTTATGTGCGTTTTCTTTTAGAGAAAAAAACAAAAACAAAAATCCATAAATAAATATATATGAACGTATTTTTGTTCTTTTATTACTTTCAGACTATTAATAATGCATACAGCTATTTCGCAGTTCTATTACGCATGAGGAATTAATTAAAGCGGGTATCTAGAGACAACATTGAGACGCCCAACTTCGGCCGAGTTTCCGTTACCTGCCAAGCTTTATTTTTATGGGGTGCTTTAGTTTTGTTACATAGAAATTTGAGTAAACTTTCATTGGTTATTTAAGAAAATTTTACATGTCAAATCGAAGTTAATGATATTCAAAAGCGGAAAATACATATGGCTATGTATTTATTTTAATATCTCTATAGTAGGTATATAAAACATCTCAAATAAATAGTTTTATTAACCAAACGAATTACATTATTCGCCTTTTTATATATATTTATATAATAGCATTCAGTTACGTTAAAAAGTGGTATTCCTGAACTCTATCACATTCCCTCACGGTTGGTAGCATTTATTTTATAGTTTTTGGATGTTTTGACATGTGACACCTATTCTCAATTGACATAACACCGAAAGGAAAACAAAATGGCGAATTTGAAAAAAATGTAGGGGCCAGCGGCAAGACGATTGCGAGTTGGGGTACGAAAGATCTGAAACCTGAGAGCAAAATCTGAAAATCCCAATGTAAAACGACATAAGTTCGAACGAATTTCTTATTCGCACTCTGGGAATGCATTTGAATGTTGTCTTAATACATTCCGATGGATTCCGATCTTAAAATAGTAAAATTGAGCAATTTCGTGTTACTAAACAAATCGTTCGCGTTTTATCAATTCGTTTTTTCGCTCTCATATTAAAAGGCCTTAAAAAGACGTTCTAAAAGAATTGGTATTTTCTTAATAATTACAGCCGTCTTAAATAAGCAACATCAAACTAGACTTATGTCCGATATCGCATGAGATTGTCAAATGAAAGATTGTACATACTATATGGATTTGGCTAGACTTGATATCACGTCATATCGTTCTTTTGTTGCATTGGCACACCTTTATAAATTATACCTACTGTCCACCCCTCACTGTATTAATTTATATAATGTGACATTACCTCAATTTGTTCCCTTAAATTTAAAATGTCACTAATTATTCTCTATTTCAGGTTAGGATTACTTTGAATTGTAATAACATTTACTGTTTTATAATAAATTTTATATTAATTTACTGTGTTAATTATATATTATTTGTATCGGTTGTGGTCGACTAATGGTATGTTTATGCACCCATGAACATGATCAAATAGCTTTCATTCAATAAGTTGTGTTTTGTATTATGTATCTACATATTCGCTTTATTTTTGTACACATCTATGGCACATTGCCTTTCGAATGATATAAGTTTTATTCCCCTTCTTTTATAATAAAGGCTTAAACAAAGGGAATGGCGATTTTCGATTTTCAGTTATCAAAAAGTGTGTTACTTTATGTTTTATGCTTTGATATCTGGATCTGCAGATAAGTTTACATAGGACCTAGATAGTACGTTGATAATAAAACAAAGCTCCTGGAAAAACAACAAAATATGGTCCATTCACATTTCCACCCTTGTGTTTGATCGCCTACCACCATTTTAGGTTACGTGATGCAATGACCTACTTATCTCTACTCTATCACATCCATCCAACATATTATCGAAATCCAACTGCTGGCTTACATCTGATTTTAAATGAGTACACTCAATTGCCTACTTAAACAGGTCTTTCTTTTCAGTCCAATTCCTAGAAAACCGAACCAATACCCTTACGTTTATCGAAATCACCACTTGAAATGTTATTTAATCGCTAGCAATAATACAATTCAAATCCAATTAGACGCACAAGTAAAAGTTAGATTCGGCAAAAAAAAAAAAAACTTCCAAACAAAACTCACTCCCTCGGGCATTGTGTTGGTCTAATTTCGAATCGAGTAGCATCAGCATTCAGCACAGCCCACTCTTGCTCTCTTGCTCCAAGCTACATACAGACCTCACTAAGCTCGATTGTCTACTGTGGTACTCGTGTATCTTAAACTAAATGTACCTACCTCTTGTTTGAGAATATGTGCGGTAATCTAATACTCAATGGCCCTCTCGCACAATCTTGTTATGCAATCCGACTTTGATTTGTGTTGTTTTGTTTTTGTGTTTACCGAACAAAAACTCATATCGCTCATTTTGAAAATTCATTGACCCAACCGATGGCGACGACGACAACAGCGATGCCACCGCGCACCGCCACCTGTGTGCAACCCATATTGACAGACGTTAATGCAGACATAGAGCACAGCCGCAGCAGTTACCAAACACATTAACCACAAGAAAAACCAAAGCTTTCACTCTCGTTTTTGTGTGAACGAAGTCGACAGTTTAAGTTTCAGATGGCGTTGTGTCGCAGCGCAACATGTTCGAAGTAAATTCGTTTTGCTATAAGCCGAGCTTCAGTTGGCCACAACGTTTACGTTAGTAATTCAGTTAGTTTTTGATCGCGGTTTAGCTTAAACGGAAACGGAGAGTATCCCCGAAAAGTAGGAAGTGTGTGCAAAGCGGAAAATAGGTGTAAATTTTAAGTAATCAAAATAAAAATAAAAAAACGGCTGGAAAACTTTTTAAAAATGACACGAATTCAGTCAAGCGTTCTAATTATTTTGGGATTTGTTGCCTTAGGTAAGTCTTAAGTTTTTCCTATAGGTGTCGCAAAGAAATTGAAATTCAACTACGGTGCAGTCATGCCTAGGTGAAATACTGAAATTCGATCCCTTCAAATCGGTTCTGCTTGAAATAGGTTTTGCAATAGGACTTCTCTTTTGTGTTCTTTTTTTTTTTTTGTCTGAATGCATTCACTTTTAAAACCCGTTGCGATATGTGGTCGATATTTCGACCCCAAGGGGGCTCTCTGATTGACAGCCATAGGCAAACACATAGGAGTGGTTCTACTTTAGATTGTGCAGATATCAACCTTCTTGCGTACCTTAGAGAGAGAGAGGTGTGTATCTCGAATTTTTTTTTTTATTGGTAGTTTAATTCTATACTCTAGCAAAACTGGTTCAATTTCTCGACTGAAAGTTGAAGATCTTGAACTGCTCGAAAAGATATTTCGATATTCGTATGATTGTCAGAATAAAAACTGGAAAGCTTTGTCTTAGATTTGTGTGAAAAGTGAGTGGTAACCGATATGGGAATTTCTGCACTCAATGATGAAATAGGGGTTGGGAATGATCTACGATACGTATAGTTACGGGTTTTTCTTGTTATTTGTTTTGCCATAAATATTTTAATGTTCGACTTAACGCTGTTTGGGAATTTTGCGATGAGAATTTCCTATTCTGCTTTTTTGGAGAAAGACCAGAATATAAGTCATTCAATCTAACCAATCTGTATGTCTTTATCTAGCCACAAAAGAGATTTTTAATCATCTTAAACCACAATTTAACGTTAGTTTTTCGTATATACCAGAAACGCGTTTCTTAACATATCTTGTTTAACTTGTTAGCGCGTTGATTCAATAAAATAATAGCCATTTTTAAGGGGATAAATAAGAAAAATTAAAAGTATGTTTGTATAAATAGTAAGTTAAATAAATGTTTTTTTTATAAATACCGCCTTTAACAATATTTATGAGCCCTATGGTTTTTTTTAAGTTTTTCAAACGAGGTGGTCCTGAAAGTCTAAATCGTCGATTTTCGATCTTAGAAATAGATAGAAACATGACCTACATGACATACCCACTTAGCTTTTAGTCACTCCCTTTTATTTTTATTTCGAATTTATTCATTTCCCATTTAATAGGTGCGAAAGAAGCTTAATCTTATACATTTATGAAAGGACAAGCAATCTCACACAGCTGTTTGGTCTACCATTTGCGCAGAAATTATTTCATTACTTATTTTTTATTTGAAGGTTAACCTGCAAGTTCGCTTTGAGAGATTCTTTTTCGAGATTCAAATGTCACTTCTCATTGGGGACGTTTGGATTCATAGTTTAGTAAGTTGACAGCTGTCTGATTAGATGTATTTCAGTTTTGATTGGCCCAGAGTGGTCACGTGATTAGTTTTTGCAGTTGACGTTTATGGAGGGGTAGCCGACAAATCTATAGTCGTGAAAATCCTGCCTGCATACTCAGTTGACATTTCGAAGAGTCAGATTTAAAATAAACAGAGTGGACGTGGCAGAATTCTGAAGAGTCGAAATAAGGGACGGTTAGAGAAAAAGGTGCCATTTCTAAAACTACTCTGCAAATTTCGTATTTTCGCACGATATTTAACAACCATTAGTTCGCATAGTAGTGTAATATTGTTGTGATAGGCAACTCTGTTACATTTTAAATGTGCTTATTTGAAAATAACAATTTTATAATAAAGGGCAAAATCAAAAGGTAACGCTGACGGCGAGAAAACAGAAATTATTCAAGTTGCTAAGTCAACGCGTTCGGATTCTTAGTCACTACGAATCTAGTTACGTTTTATATAAACTAGCTATCCGAACGGGCTGTAGGAAATAAGGCCCCAATGAAATAAGGCCCCAAAAGAGAAAATGAAATAAGGCCCCAAATTTGGGGTGTTATTTTATGATGAAATAACACCCCAATTTCAACTATGAAATAAGGCCCCACTGCGATGAAATAAGGCCCCAAAACAAAATGAAATAAGGGCCCAAATTTGGGGTTTATTTCATAATGAAATTACAAATAATGAAAACTACTTTTTATTTAATATTGTTGATATTGGATAAACTAATTTAAATTAAAGAAAATTTTTATATACTCAAACTCACACCCACCCCATAATCTAACAGTAAGCCCAAGCAGGGGGGTTGCAGGGGGGCAGCATGCCCCCCCATACGCATTCCCTATCAGAAGGGTAACAATTAATAATAAAAAAGTAATTTTGGGGATTTATTTCATTTCTTCTTTTGTGGTCTTATGTCATAATGAAATAAGACCCCAATTTTCATTAGGAAATAAGGCCCCGAAAAAGGAAATAACACCCCAAATTCTATTAAAAATCGTTGTTGTTGTTTCCTGTATAATTTTTTGGGGCTTTATTTCATTGGGGCCTTATTTCATTGGGGCCTTATTTCATTGGGGCCTTATTTCACAGAGCCGTCCGAACGTCCCCATTGTTTCATTATCGGCATTCGGGAAGCTCTGCCTACTAGCTTTTCATACAACCTTTGAAAAAGTACTGTAAAGTAGTTTAATTTAATTTTCTCCGATTTGTAAGAAATCGATAGCGCACTTTGTCGCGTGGAACCGCGTTATATCACTTACTTTTGAGAGCTATAGGGCACATTTTTGCCGAAGCTTTCCCACAACTAATAGCTGCGGTATATTTTAATGTGAAATGAACGCGTTAATATTCTTCATTTATTTATTATTTTTTTTCCGAAACGCATACTTCGAACGGAATTTGAGTTCCGTTCAAATTTGTCCTTTGTATCGGATTTTCCAAATCTTCAAACAACAAAAAAATCAAGCGAATATGTTGTATTTAAGGCAGTGAAAGTGGTTCTTAACTATTTTCCTCGCCTATTTATATATATGATTAATCATCTGTCATGGCGAACATTCTGACGCTTTTTAGTAAAATTAGAAAAATCAATAATACACAGCAAACTACCGGCCGGATGCGTTCTTTAAAAAAAAATTATCGCGATGATGTCGCTAGAATTAAGGAATGAGTACGTCACAACGCACATGACGTCTCACTCTTACTTTGGAATAACAAGCACTATAATTTGACAAGCGGAAAAATAGTGCTCGATCTCGTGCAGTAAATAAAAATAACTATGAGTAACAAAACGATTAAAGATCTGAAAATCAATGTGTTGAAGGTCGTTTTATCATTAAGTGGGCAATATTATAAAGACTGAGCGATTTCGTTAACGAAATTAATTATTCCACAGAAAGACCATAAAACTGTGATGGATATTTCGTATGTCCTTCCTGAGCGCCACCGTCAATTTGAATATCGTTTCCAATTCGCATAAACTTCATCTGCATGGTTTGTAATTCACTGGTTGTTTTTTCACCGACACTTATCGATTATTTCATACAAAAAATAAGTCACCTTGGACTCTGAGTTGAATTCTCCGACGAATGTACCTTGGGGAGGATGGAAGTTAGATTATAAATAAAATGCATAGCTTTTCTTTCCGGCCACTCTGACTCTGAACTTAAAATTTTGTGTGAAGGAACTCTGCTAATTGTGTGTCTTTCAAACTACTTCCGCTTAACACTTTCTATTATTCTATTACAAAATTAGTACAAACAATTTTGTATTCCTTCACAAGTCAAATAATGAATTTCATTCCACTTAGCAACTGTGTTAAAAAAAACTTATTACAATATGTTTGCCCGATTGACGTAAGAAATGTGACTCTCAAGAAAAAATGCATTCGAAAAATACTTTACATACAGAAACGAAAGGAATCGACCAGACTTCCAATGCCGCTTTAAACTAATGATATATCTCAGCTTACGACTCCCAATTATCCAACGCACATCATCTGTTTTACCTTTCTCCGAACGCCTTCTCACCCGTGTGGCGATTTATACGTCATTCGGACCTGAAAACCTACCAACGAAGTGAAAAATTTGCAAAAGTATGACAGTAGGTCGATCCATGAATTCTAAACAGTTCCACGCCCACTTACTAGGAATAAGATATCGACTTTTAAAATGTTTCAGCCTGTATTGCCGAAAAAGGCCAACACACACTAATTGACAAATATAAATTCTTTTTGTGTGCACAGTGCACCCAACGTGATTGGCATAACAGAAATTCTGCTTTTTTCGTTCAATAAATGGGTGCCACGAAGATTGAGAAAAAACAATTTTGATAACAAAACCAATACTCGCCGTTCACTCTCTAATTGGTAGTTGTTGTGCTTTTTTTCGACTTTAATTATACAAAACTTCAGCCAACAAAAAAAAAAAAAGAAAAAAAAATCCCAAATCCAATAAATTAACATAATGCATTCAGAAAAAATACGAGTACAATGCAGGAACACGAATTAAAATAAAATTACAGTTAACTGGTTTTATAAGAAAATGTACCTAGTGTTCATGTCGCGTACCGGTGGCGTATACGTAACCAAAATGTACTCGGAATTAATTGTCGGTTTCGAATCTTTTGAAATTGATTTCTCAACCACCCATTGCACTTTTCGTTGTAGTTTTGACAGTTAAGTGATTCCAAGTGATTTATTTATTAATTAAATCAAAACATACGAGAAAGGGTTTGTCCGATCAAAAAATACTGTAACGAGGTTATGAAACTGTGAAAGGTTTGTTTAATTTTTCGTAAGTGAGGATTATTGTTGACCAGACAGATTTAAAAAAAAAAACAAAAAAACGCATAACCTTGAGTTGGCAATAAAAATATCTGATTAAATGATGTTAAGTTTGAACAAGTTCTTAAATTCGAAATAAGAAACTTAACAAGTTTCGAACTGAACTTTAACATTTCACGAGTATGCATAGATATAAGACAAATTTAAAAGCAATGCACAAGGAAAGTATTTGGGGTTGGGAATCCGTTATCCATGAGTTGCACGGAGTTATTAATCCAAAAACGTGTGTATACCATCAAGTTGTCTACGCCACAGTAACATAGTTGCAGCGCAGTGTAGTGACTGTAGTAGCTTTTGAGGTTTTATGCTACTAGGTAAAGTGGTGTAAATTG
Source organism: Cheilosia urbana (assembly GCA_946477585.1). Classification (NCBI taxonomy): domain Eukaryota; kingdom Metazoa; phylum Arthropoda; class Insecta; order Diptera; family Syrphidae; genus Cheilosia; species Cheilosia urbana. The sequence continues at coordinate 5,186,954 of OX297854.1, read as the reverse complement.
TTTTTCTGTTGGCTTTGCAAAACTGGAAAGACCAGATATGGCGGCCTCCCCTTCTCACCACTCCGCTCCATATTTATTGTTGAGTTTTTTTTTGCCATCAGGTAACTGTTTCCTATAAATGAATAAATTTATAATTCATTGAGAGAATGCTGTCGTGGATTGTTAGCTGTTTTATCTTTGCCAGATTAATAGGTTTGATAATTTGAAACGTAACGATTAATATAAACTGTGGACCTAGTTTGAACAATATTAAATTGGGATACTGTGTATTTGCCTTTCAAGGCTAGACTTGTACTTATTTTATAGATTGTTTCGTTAAGTACCTACCTATTGTGACTTTTGTTAAATTGCACGATAACTTGAATTTTAGTAGATAAGAAGCAGGCATAGTCACGTACAAATTGTTGCGAATCAGAGTTGCAATCGTTAATACTATTGAAGATTGAATCCATGATTGTCATCGGTGCCGGTACATCCATCAAGGGATTATATCCAGTGAAACCTCTGGAGATCTGGAGAGAAAAACCAGACAAACTTTAAAAAAGCAACCTTCTGAACAACCTCGTCATCTCATTTAGATCACTATCCACTTATGCAATAACGCTCTGTTCAGTGGCGATGCGTCCTATTGTTCATTTCGTTCATGAACGGCTAATTTTTCGAGAGTAAATATTAACAATTAAAAAAATGTTTTCACTTGCCTTCTAAGGCCCGTATGCTTCCACTTAAAATCTTAAGTGACAGTTTATGACATGGAAAAAATAGTCCATAAGGTATTTAGTAGAACTTAAATCGTTATGAGTATTATAAAAAAAAAGGGTTAGTCCGAACTACAGTCTAGTCCTAGTGTATTTCCCACCTCGTGCCAGCCTTTCAAGAATAAGAGCCAAATCGTAATTCATAAAATAAATAAAATAAATAGTTTGCGCAACATGTCCGGAGGGACCCTAGGCCTAGCTTCTCACAACCATTCGTTTTGTGTGAGTTTTTCATTTTTGGAACGAATGGAAGGGATCTACAATTTTATGCCGACTCCAAACGGCTAATTGAGAAGCTCTTACAAGACATTTTACTCTCGGATGTTTGTCAGACATTCGCGAGAGGTAGCGCAGTGGAAAAAAAACCATAAGTTGAAATTTGGGTTTTTGCGGGATTCGAACCTGAGACCCCTCGCTTAGTAGTCCAACACACTAACACACTAATCCACTGCGACTACAAAATCGTAATTCATACAAAACGAAATACATACTTATCTATTACAGCAATACTTTCAACTCATTCCGCTACTAACATCAAAATTAGAAAAAAGTTTCCAAAAGTTTCCAAAAACTACCCTGCTAGACTACGACTGCGATACGAGCAAAAACAATACCTTCCAATTCCATTTCTACTCATTCGACCATCAACTCGTTCAGATGAGTTGCAAACGAAATGTATCCATGATAAATAAATACTACACAAAAAAGTATAACGCACATCGTACCCACTATTTCGTTCAGATCTGTTGTAAACGAAATCAACTATGGCTATGGGTTTGTGCAGTGCTTGGGTGTGATAAAGTGGAAATTGAAGCATGTATAGTTATGTTGCTCTCAGGTTCTACTCGTTCTGGAAGACTATGAACGAAATGGTGAATTTATATAGGATTTTTTGGGTTTATAGGATATTCTGGGTGGCAAAATGTTATTAAAAAATTGTTCAACAAATCTAGAAGGTTTTACTTAGAATATAGGTAATAAAATAAAATAGAATAAATTGAATGCCTACACTTTTTATTCACGCGTCGCCACTGAATCTGTTTATCTCATAACCTCTGACCACGCTACCACAGTTTCGAAAAATCGAAATTTCGCATTTGTTTCTTAAAGAATGAGTAACTACTATAAAATTGATGACAAAAAGTGAAATATTTGACATTACTCTTTTTCGGAATCACCTCTCATGTGTGCTGGCATTTATAATAAAGCTTCTGGTTGTTTTTTTTTTTTTCTTTTTCGGCCAAACTGCTAAAGACTAACCCCCGTATTAATAAACACTGTGTTAAAGTTATCAACTTGTTACTCAGCGGTTATGTCAAATTTTTCTATGCTATCTGACGTTTGCTAGCTAACTAACTTCTGTACATTTTTTTATTAATAGGGGGGTAAGAAATTGTATTTTTTTTTAAATTATACATTTTATGAAATATATAAATAGGCCGTTTAACTAACTAAAACTAAACTAACTAATAAAGTTTCTGGGGCTGATAATTTTGGTGTAGATTTTTCTCGACTTTTGTTTTAATTTAAATTTCTCAAGCTCGCTAAAGGTGATTGCTGTTGAAAGCAGTTTACCTCCTTACCTAATCGTAAAACTGATTCAAGCTAAGTCTGTGAGAAGCCAGGCTAAAAGTAAATAAAAAAATTGGTGCGACTGTATCCAACAGTCCCGAAATATGTGTATGTGTAAACACCGTGCGTGCGGTATGTGTGTGGCTTGATACACGTCATTGAGAAAAGAGGGAATTGTAATAACTGTATTCTTGATATATTATGAAATAACCATAATTTATTCGTTCTGTGCTAGTTTCGGTAGAATAGATACAATCGGATTGTGGTAGCTGAAGTAAGATATGTACATTCGAGACTGTAATCTATCTAGATTACGCTGGAAGACAGCATCGATGGTTGTTCCATATCGTGTTGTTGAAATTTTGCGGTTGGAGTTCATTTGAAGATTAAATTTATCTTGTATAAAATCAATAAATGGTTGAGCTTCTGGAGTTGCAAAATTGATATTGAAGTCTCCGCTTATAATCATTGGTAAAAGATGATAATCTCCCTGCAGAATTCTTGAAATTTCTTCTGAGTACGGTGCAAGGACGAAATGCAGAAATTTTATTTCACATCAACAAAAAGCTGAAATTAATATGCCCCAGCTCATAAATGTATGCAATGATAAAACACAGTGACGCATTTCCGTCCCCGCAAGTTAAATGTGTGGAATTACTCCACCAGATTCCAACAACGCGCGCTTAGATGTTTACACATCAATAAACAATAAGGCTCGTAAAGGACCATTGGCACCATCTATTAATTTGTATTATTAGTATCAATTATCAAAACCATTCCAATAGAGAAATCCGCGAAAAACGCCCTGATTATCAACCTTACATATTATTATGTGCGTGCAAGAGTAAAAAGATTTTCTGAGCTACAAGCGAACTTATAAAAAGTACGGAAACGTTTTGTACAACAATCCTACAAAATGTTCAGCCATTAATTTAGAGCCATATAAACGTCAGGTGATGTTTTTTATTTGATTGATTTACGAACAGAAATTTCTTGCATAAGATTTAGTAAGATTTATCGAGAGTTTTCTGTTTTCGTTTTACTTTGACATATTTTACAGTTTACGCTAATACCAATTTAACATTCCACAATATGCTGTATAACAGTGTATAATAGGGGGATGTCCGTCGTTAATTGCAAAGTGTGTACTGTCTACTGATTTGTTCCTACATTCGGAAAAGACTTACCTAAATGTCTATTTATTTCCTTTAGGTTATAAGACTCTTGTCCTACTTTTTGAGTGATTTTGAAATAAAATACCTAAAAATGTCTACCCTAACAGACATCTACCTGTAATTGTTCTTCAATCTTGACATTGCGATTACCTAACCCAAAAACGTTTCAGAGACGACAAAATCACACCCTTCAAGCGTTATGGTAATACTGGTGGTTATTTTCTTGAACTACTTTTATACACGCCCAGAACATACAAATCGCAACCGTTGACAAAAATCTGGTTGGATTAGTTTAACTTGTTTGCCTTCGATGAATGTAAATCGACACCAAATAAAAACCTCATCAAAATTCTTTGAATCACACTGTGCAACTTTGCACAGACAGTCTTGATAGTTTGTATTGTACTCCTATGGAGCTCTGCGTCAAGTCGTTATTCCTGCCGCATTTTATCGAAACACCCACAAGATGTGAGACTTTCTCGAAGACTCTTTTTTACGCAGAAACGTCGCGTCGCCATTATCAACTCACAACATGTTCATACTACTTCTCCGTGAATTCAGTTTCTCACACTCATCCGTGTCTTACATAACAAAAAATACAGCTTAAGCGATGACGCGACAACGACGACGAAGACGAACACCGTTCCTCTCCTCTTTTCCGCGAATATTTTCCCATGTCAGACAGGAAAGTAAATATGCAACATTCAAAGGCGACCGTAAACAGCAACAGCAGCCGTTTATTCCACTTCCACCTGCCTTGTGAATCTTCATTCGTCAAACAGCTTAAACCAGCAGCGTCATCATCTTCTTCTGATTTCCGAGATAGACACGGCTTGAATCCGGTAATTTCGGTACCACACGCTGTACACGCTGTTGCACGCTGATCCCACATCGATGTCATCTTTGGCAGTTACCGCGATAAAAGTGAGAGTTTTGCATCTATTGAACTTTTAATGTGAATGCCATCAATGTCCGCACATCTACAAATAGGAAGTCAATACACAAAACGCATGACATGATTTATGATACGAGTATTTGACCAAAAAGTCAGATGAAACCTTGAAATGATATCGATTGCAAATTGGATTTCATGGTTTCAGTAATGCCAATTAATTAATAGTAAACACGACTTTACTTTATTTTGAGAATGAAGATCATGGTCAGCGAGTAAGAGTTTCACTTTTTCCTTAGCGATTTTCAATCTCCATTTACAATATACATTCGTGGCTGACGGTAATGTTTGCATTATAATTTGCAATTGACAAAATTTAACCGTTTGCGCACTTTCATTTGGGGCCGACCAACCTTGTGGATCTTTTGAATCGGCATATTGGTAATGCATATGCGATGTTATTTGAATAATAATTTTATTTTTCGATTTAGAAATTGTTTATAAAATATTGTTTGATTTTTTTTTTTCTTTTAAGCTCAATCGGTTGCAGTGGGAACACCAGAATGTCCTGAGAAAATTGGAGTGCAAGCCTATGCACATACGGAAAACTGCGATCAATTCTTTTTGTGTACAAATGGAACTTTGACTTTGGAAACTTGTGAGAATGGTTTGCTTTTCGATGGCAAAGGGGCCGCGCACAATCACTGCAACTATAATTGGGCTGTTGACTGTGGAACTCGACAACATGATCGTAAGTAAAATATTTTTAATTATTATTTTTAAACAGAAACGGATTATGCGAATCGTTTATAAGAAAATCCAACAAAGGCGGACATTTTCCGGCAAAATTATAGCTATTTTTACAAATTATGTACGTTACGGGTGTTCTTAAACCACCCTCCAGGTTTTATATGAAGTTGACAGTTGTTGGCTAGCAGATTAACACAACAATTAAGCCGAATTGTTGGGATTGGAATTGGAGCGCTGCCACAGTGCGAATATACCCTCTATGGCTCTTTTATTGTTGAAATATTAATATAACCAAATGTCAATTTTATTCCGCTGGCGCTGGAAGTCTAGCAATTGGTCAACCCTATCACAAATGCTATGTTGTTTTCCATTCGGATAATAAAACAATTTTGTTTGTTGAGATCGCTTTTCGCGGGTCTCGAATTATTTGTTTTTAATTTAAATGTTTAGATTTATGTTTTTAACCTCAATTCATACTTATCGTCAACAGCCACTCCGATTTCGACACCGGGTTGTGAATACCAGTTTGGCATATATCCAATCTCAGCTGAATGCTCAACAAGCTATATCAAGTGTGAATTTGGTGAACCACACCAACTTGAGTGCGATGCTGGATTAGCTTACGATGAAAGGATACACGGATGCAATTGGCCAGATCAGCTTTTGGAAACATGCAACCCAGAAGGTAAGAACTTAATATAGCACTCAAATAGATTTCTAAATTTCTGTATATCCCTGTTGTAGCTGTTGTTGGTTTCAAATGTCCAACAAAGGTAGCATCCGACTCACCAGCTGCTCGGTTCTGGCCATTCCCACGTTTTCCCGTGACCGGAGATTGTCACCGTTTGATTACTTGCGTTGAGGGTCATCCACGATTGATTACTTGCGGAGCCGATAAGGTCTTCGATGAAAACACACTGACATGTGAAGATCCAGAATTGGTTCCCCATTGCAGACATTAAAAATAACCTCAACAACATGGAGGAGTGAGACTAACGTTGATGTTATACACTTTTGTACAAAGAATAATTCCTTTTCAGCAAACACAAATAAATCTCCTACACTTCAGACTTGCCCTTCACTTGATTAAAAATAAATTATAAAAAAGTCTTCCTGATATAATTAAATATTATTTTGGACAAGATTTTATGTATATAATATATATAAATTGGCTTTGTTAAATGAAAATTTATTTAAATAAGTTGTTTTATTTATGGGAATGTGTTCTTTTTTTTTAGCATGACTGTTGATAAATTCAAATTAACTCTTATACAATTATAATAAGTTATAGTTTCGTCAAAGTTAATAATAAATTTTATAGCTAAAGAACTTCATTAGCAACAACAGTTTCATTCAGGAGCCTTTTCCCAGCTTCTTGCACTTCTGACCTTATTTTTTTTTTTTGGAAACAATGGATATGGATTATGGATGCTATAAGATAAATTTCTTCCGACAAGTGGAACTAAGATTACAAGACCCTCTAAAATGGTTCCGAAAAATTATAATATGAGGGGAACTCTTATGAGGGACTATACCTCTTCGTGGCGTAAGCAGGGCTACAATAGACTAAACGGTCACAGTACAACAACCCCTTTCAAATAACTAATAATAATCTTCTATCTTCTATATAATATAAAAATAAGTTGTATTGTGTTTGTCGCCAATGTTCTCTGTAATGCGTGAACCGATTTTGATTCTCTAAATTTCCCATGAAAGATGACGTTAATACCATGGTTCGTTCGTATATACGGCCTTTGTAGGTGTATTGGTTCATGAGATATAAGATTCTTAATGCTTTTTTTTTTTTTTTTTTGTATGGGCGGTGCCACAATTCGTTTTCCAAATTCGAATTATCTTCACAGGCATACTCCTGGGCCAATACTTAAGAATGTGTGTAAATTTGAACTCAATCGATTCGGTGGCTTCATGAAATAGAGAAAGAAATAGAGATATTTATATAGAGATAGAGAAGAAGAGATAGAGAAGATAGAGACTAGCTGACCCGGTGAACTTCGTTCCGCCCAAATTCGTTCTTAGATTTGCGAGACTAAGTTTTCTGACAAACTTTCTGCAAATTTACTGTCATGTACAATACGTATTTATTTTTTAAAACCGCTTATAATGTGTATTTACTAAGCACATTCAAAATGGCCGCTATTCCTGTCAGCATACCGGCCGCATGGATTTTACTACTGCTACTTCGGGTCGTTGTTGGTTGTTGGCTGTAGTCGCAGTAGCTTAGTGGTTAGTGTGTTGGACTGCTATGCGGGAGTGCCAGGTTCGAATCCCGCAAAAACCCAATTCCGACTTAGGGTTTTTTTCCGCTGCGCTACCTCTCGCGAACGTCTGACAAACATCCGAGAGTATAAATGTCTTGTAAGAGCTTCTCAATTAGCCGTTTGGAGTCGGCACAAAACTGTAGATCCCTTCCATTCGTTCCAAAAATGAAAAACTCACACAAAACGAATGGTTGTGAGAAGCTAGGCCTAGGGTCTCTCCAGACCTGTTGCGCCAACTATTTATTTTTTTTACTTCGGGCAATGGGGAAAAGTTTATCCCAAAACTCTAACCTTTCTTGGAAGGGCTCATCACCCAAACGGACTTCTTTGTCATTGTAGAAGACCTGGACCTTTTCATTGTTTGACGGTAGCCAGTTCACAGCGCCGACGCCTCCTGGCGAGCTATTTTAGAAAAAGAAATATTGATTAAGTACGAATAAATCAAATAGTCATAAATCGATTGCACCAAACAGTCGAATTTGTAATATTATTTATTGTGTACACTTTCATAACTACGAACCTCTTCTGAGCAAACGTTGAGAACCATCCCACCATGCGTTCCACCATGAACCACTCTGGGTCGTGCAGACCGATCTGTCCACCCGAACTCGTTTTCATGACATAAAAATTAAGGTCATCGGCATGGATAACACCTAAGAGCACTCGTAAGATAAAAAAAAAAAATTCGCAGCATTTCCATGCGCAACTCTTACCCCTCGGTTTACCATCAGCGTCAATAATTCGCCCATATTGACCAACGTAATCAAAACTATAGTAGTAAACATCCACATACTTTCTCGCCAATTCGACCAATCTGTGAACACCGTGTCTGACAATCGAATCGGAGAATATTTCACCAAAGTTCGTCAAGTTTTGTTCGTTGATTGTCTGGTTGCCCAAGTAGAAAGTTTTCAACTCGTCGGTATTGCTGTCGGGGCTAAACATGAACAGCTCCGGACCGTATTTGTCAAAGTTCAGATATATATCATTCATAAGACCAGTGTTTCCCTCTAGAGCTGTCAAAACATTGTACGTAAAACGAGCGGTGACTTTAAAATCGCATCAGACTTACAATAAACCATAAACGTCAGTTCATCCTTGGTTATGCCAGCCAAAAGCGGCACTTTATGGAATTTTCCCTGGGCGAAAATATTCGTGGGATGGTCTTTCAAGAAATGCCCATCGACTTCGTAGTTCCATTTCACGTTTAGAAAGTCGTACATCTCCCATTTTTCGCAAACCCTAATGATCGTCTGCCATGGGACCTTTCGTAGGCAACTCAGGACATCGACGGGGTTGTACATGGGGCATGATGTCTGGCGGGCCAGCAGTGTTGTCCAGTACAAGTTGTCGATGGCATAGTGATTGGTTGCCGATCCACTCATGGCAATTGCCCTGTGGAACAAACCCTCAGAGAGCGGCGAACTCATGTGCAAGGTCACAGCCCTTGCCCCAGCACTCAGGCCGAGAATAGTAACTGATTCGTGGTTTCCACCAAAATTGGAGATGTGGTCATGGACCCACTGCAAAGCCATAACTTGGTCGAGGAAAGCGTAGTTTCCAGGCGCATCTGCGGTGAGAGTGCTGAGGAATCCCAACGCACCCAAGCGGTAGTTCAATGTAACCAGGACTATATTTTCGTCCAAAATGTAGTTGGGTCCAGCCTCTAATTTACTATGACTGCCGCTACCTATATTCCCCCCGCCATGAATATATACTATCACTGACTGATTTCCCGTCAAGTTTCGCGAGTAGACATTCAAAATGAGGCAATCTTCCGAAAGCAATTCCTCACTCCTATCCCGCTGCGGACACATAAAACCGTCCTTCGTGGCATCTATTTCGGTCTCCCACTTGGTCACGGCCACGGGCGGCTTAAACCTTAAACTGCCGACCGGTGCTTGCGCGTAACGTATTCCCCGAAAGGCGTATATGTCTGCATTTTTTTCCGTCTTCAGTATGGAGCCTCTAACACTGCCGAGCTGGGTACTAACAATTGGCGCTGACTGAGAACTTACTACTGCCAGAAGGCATAAACCGACGATGAGTTTAAACAAATCCACCATTTCCGTCGCGATCTATTGAACAACTGAAGCTTGTCAGTTCAGTCTACCTTAATATAGCACTGCCTATCGGTGGGTTTATATATTTCAAATCATTTTAGGCACATATAAAGTCCTTATCGAGACTTCTCGTGATTAATTCCTGTAATCTCTGCGATTAGCAATTGTTCAGCAGTTGTTGGCATTGTTTCGTCAAAGTTTTCGGTTCTAGAACAGGGGGTTCCTCGATTATTTTTCCCTGGCAGTTCCCTAAAGCACTGCCGGTTTTTTTTTTTTTGTAAAATTTTCGTGCCGCTAAAGCGGCCCATAGACACCACACTTGTATCTGCAGCGGTATCGGTGTACGGAAATGCGTGCAGGTGTGTGGGCTGGTGCGCACACCTATTTTCGGTGTCAGACACGGAGCGAGTAAAATCAAAAGTTTTTGATTTTTGGTGTCAGTAGCTGGATCGGTGTGATGTGTATTGCGGAACGCCACACCGGTGCAGACACAAGTGTGGTGTCTACGGGCCGCTTAACCGCTGGGTCGATTTCCATCATTTTTCTTTGTATTTTTAACTTAAAATAATAGGTATAAAATACGATGGACTCGATAGGTGGCGCTTTTATCGATCACCGAAAACACTCAACCGATTTCCATAAAATTTTGAGTATGTACTTATATGGTTGGTTCCCGCCTGAAAGATAGGATAGCTTTGGACCCTATAGGTGGCAAAGGATAAGCGGGATAGGAAAACGGGTTGTGGCACCTCCCAATCAAAAAAAAAAAAAAATCAAACCACCTTAGCCACAGCAACGCGTGGCTGGGTCTTCTAGTAATGAAATAAAAACATCGGCCCCAGCTAGATTACTTACATAATCTTGATTGAGATTATTTTATAATTTATTATAATTTCGTTCGTTTAATCGTTTATTCACACTCATTAACGTTAAATAGTACATTTAAAACAAAGAAAAAAACACGGAAAAACGTTCATATACGACAGCTACAAAATAACACAATTCCTATTCCAATGTAACTGCTGGTCGGTCTGGTGACGCCGACTTGTTGTCTGTGTGCAAAAATACAATAGCTCGGATAAGCCCATCGCGCATCGATTCATTGGGTGCGCCAACATTAAACATAAATTTTACCCTATCGCAGATTATGTCCGGCACACAAGTATACATGGGATACCATCCGATCTTGTTGAATACAACGTATATCTTGTAGATGCGATTGCGATAGATGTAGACTGGCCTATCGAATGAAATTTCAAGCATTGAATCATATCGGACACGTGACGTGCAATGTGTATATGTAAGTCGAGATCCCTGCATATCCTGAACATGTGCGTATAAAATTTCAGCATAACGCTCTGAGAAGCCAGCTGAATTCATCAGTTCACCGCACAGAACCTGTGTTGGCACCTGAACCCCTGTAATACAGCAAGAAATAACAGAACGACTAAGAAGCTTATGTGAAGCGTTTTCGTTTATTTGGAAACAAACCTGTGATCATAATGTTGGTGTCAACTTGAAACGTCAGACCGCAATCAGTCACACTTGTATTGCGATAGTCAAATTGCTGCTGAATAGTTCGAACGCAATATGATCGTCTGGTGTCATTCGTCAAATCATAGTCGACAAACCGTCGACTGACGTTTGGGGCATAGTCGAAAACTGAACTCACCGAGGGGAACAAAAGTGGCTTTTTTCTATCCACTGATGATAAGCGAAAGTCATCGTATCCGCCACGGTTCGGTGGCGGAAAGTTCGTCTTGCGCGCAATGCGAGATGTACAGAAACCCTCGGGCATGGGACAGTCGTTAATGCAAGGGCTTGAGATTTTGATTAGAATCGAGAGAGCTTCGTTTTGCAGAAGGAGCTTAGATCGGGCAGGGCCTTCAGCAAATTGTTGGGGCGTGAGTGTTAGGAAGCGGATTTTCTTCACCGCCTGCTTCATCAGATTCTGATCAATAATCTTCCGCTGTGAGTCCATGTCAAGACTTGGTTCTCTGTCGTGTTGGTGATGCTGCATGTGCAAAGATACTTCGTCTTTATGTTCATCCATCTCATCCGGTTCAATGCTATCATGCATTGATTCCACATCCACAACAGGCTGGTCTTCGTCGATGGCCTGCGGTTCGTCTTGATTATCTACCAGCACCTTGACACTGGTACTTGGAATATTGTCATCGTCATCAGGCATGCAGCCTCTTTCCATGGCGTAACGCAACAAGGCGTTAAACAAATCCAACTCGGTATCGATGTTAAGCTTGTCACAGTCCAAAATCGTTAAAAAGGTTGTCATCTCGATGTCACAGAAGTTCGGATCTGCAAGCACTTCCTTTGTCTTGGCAGCGATTATCTGAAGCGGTTATTCAATTTTATAAAGCAATATAAACAGACCGCGCTGTTTTGGCACTTACCTCCATGCTGCTCTGCATTAGGCGTGGTTCGTCAAACAGTTTTGCAAACTCATACGCTCGGCATGCGTTCTTAGGACTCAAATCAGCCCAGAGAAAGTGTGTACACTGAGCAACTACATGCGGTAAAAGGTATTTCTTCGCTACATAACATAGTTCACAGGCCTTGTCAAATGAACTTATATTAATCTTGTCCGAGTAGATGTACTCTAGCATTGCATGAAAGGCATCTGGTTGCACGTCAGGTATTACAATTGGATCAGTCTTATCCGGTAAATTTCCGTAAAACATTCGTTCGAAGACCGGTGATGCCATCGCCAGGATAAGCTTATGACCAGGCAGGAGCTTTTGATTGGGAGGCGTTCCAACAAGGAATCGGCAGTCAGCCCATTTCTCCGTATCGAGCAAGTGTTGGCCCCGATCCCTAATGTTTTGATAGTTGTTTTGCCAATCGATGAGTTGGTCCATTTTTATTTATTGATTCAATTTTCGGCCAGATTATAGTTTCGTCCACAAAATCTTGTAAAATTTGTTTCTTGTGCACTTGGTTTCTATTTAAAAATAGATTTTTTTGTAGGAAGTACCTTTGTATATCAAAAACAAAAAGTAAAAGTTTACAAAGAACGTCTGTGAAAATTTGCGTTGTGTTATTTTTGTTGCATCGAAAGAATTTAGAGTCATGTATGACTGTCTCTTTCTATGGCGCAGTTGTCAAGGTGACAGGGTTCCCACTTAAGCTTAGTACGCTGCTCGAGCTAAATTTTCGCTCCCATACAAAATTCTACTTCATGTATTAGTCAAAATTTAGCGTGCCCATTGAATGGGGCGATAAATATTCTCAAGCTAAATTTTTTAAGGCGGAGAATGGGAGCAGTAAGCAAGGATGCCTGTTTTTTTCATAAATACCTCGACGAGGAGTACCTAGAATTGGAAATGATTGACATCAAAGAGTGTTAAATTTTTACGCAATGTCGTTTTTCATATTGATTTTCAGATTTTACTCCCAAGCTTAGTACGCTGCTCGAGCTAAACTAAATGTTATCTGCTCTACAACTTTTGTCTCCAAGTATTAGCTTAAATTCCAGCTAAATTTAGACATAGAGCACGCTGCAGATTGTGTCATAAACATTAGTATTAGGCCCCAGTTATAGCCATAATTAAAACAAAACCGTACAAAATTTCGTTTGTTTTTTTTTACCTCTCTTAAACTTAAGGCGGCTCTCCCACTGAAGCAACAAGCAACAAGCAACTGGCAATAGGAAACATGCGATATTATCGCTAACAGTTATTTTACATTGAATCAAATTAGACGTCTCACATTAAAACCGCATTTACACTATCACGCACGCGCATTTTTGCACGAGACGGGACAGAGAGATCCGTTTGTCCACAGTCAATGCTAATAAAGGCGAAGGAATGAGATCAGAAATCAGACGCCTAAGGTGTCATGGATGTTCTACCCTATTATAGATACGTAAAGCGGAAGTTCCGGCGACCAACATTTCTGCAATCACATGAAAACATTTCTATTTCCGATTTAAAATATGTGAAATGAGAGTGTTAATTAGTTTCAGTAAATTAAACCAACAATTCATCAATCATTTATACGAAATTAATAAATAAATGTACCTTCATCCCTTCCGGAAGCCATTTTGTTTTATAGGAAAACGAAATTTCGTAAGCCATCGCTATAAAAATATGAACATGCATAGCTTTCCCATAATTCCTACCACGCAAACAAGATGGCCGACCAAAAAACGTATCACGTTTTTTTGCGTGTTAGGTAATGCTGTCCCTTTCAGTCAGACGGCTGTTTAGTATTGGGCATCCCTTTAATTTTCCGTGATAGGAATGTGTGACCGTGTAAATGCCCCATAAAGCAACTCAATATCGGTTGAACGAAAAATGTTGCTGATTGCGGCAACATTATTGCTGGCGATACACAGCGCATGTTGAAAAGCGATATATATCGCGTCGTTGTATCAATATTTGCGAGTAGTGAGTGCAGTGATAGTACATGTAGGTAAAAAAAAATGACGCCGTAGGCAAAAAGGGACAGATTTGTAACGTAGGTATTTTTTTCGGATGAAACATTTTCATCTTATTTGTAAGTAAATTGATTTGCTCAGTCAAAAAATGTTTATTATTTTTGTTTATCTATTATATTTTTCTCTTACATTCGTCGATATTAGCTAAGGAATGAAATGGGATGACATAACTTGAAGAGTCAACAAATAGGAAAAATTAATTTGTGGTTGAAATTGAGCATGAGAAGTTTGATTCGATTTTATTCATGTATAATAAAATAGGTACCTATGTAGAGAGTTCGTATTGAAAATTATTCGACGGTGTAGGGAAAAGTAGGGATTTTCTTTGTGTACTGTAAGGATTTTTCCTGTGTTTTCTGTACTATCACTGAGTGAGTGACAGGTCGCTAGAAATACTGTTGCTTCAATGTGAGAATAGGTTAAAGCAAAAGTTGCGTGTTGCTTATTGCTTATTGCTAGTTGTTTATTGCTTATTGCTTGTTGCCTCAGTGGGAGAGCCGCCTAATGGTTGAACTCAATCTTGGTCTTAAATTGTTGCTTATGAATTATAAAGCTAGTTTATCAGTAAAAACAAATCAGCAAATTATCTTTATATTTCCTAAAGTAAGAATTTATAAATTTTTCCATATGAAACACTTTTTTTCGATCACGGAAAAATGAATAAATTTTGTTTCTTGAAAATGTAAGCATAATTTTCAAAAAACTAAGATTTCTCAGATCAAAAGAAAGATTGTATTTTTTGGCAAATCGAACATGAAAAGCAATCTCGATCAGAAAAAAATGTATCTTTTTTGCAAGTCAAAAACGACATTATTATTATGCGAATGTTAAAATCTTGAACTGGTGTGTTGGATTCATTCTTTCGTCACATTTAGATGTAAACCTGGTGAGTCCGACATTGCTGAATGCATCCATTTAATACAATCGGCGAATCTAGAATTCGAACTTCGAACCGAAGCCATTTTAAATTGTAATTTTAAAGTAAGCGGTTTTGTTTTGTTCGACCGGTGAGCCGCTCAAATTCATTATTTTCTTTTTCTTTCAACAACAATCAACAAGTCGGAGCTTGTTGCTTCCTGTGCACAGCATATGAGTTGTTAAGTTTTGCCAATATTAAAAATTAAATACAGTATTTGTTCGTTAAACCTATATCGTTTTGCATGCATATTTATCACAAAGGTGAGTTGAAACTGTTTTTTTTTAGGTCTAAGAAATTTAGAAAAATGAATTATTTTCTTACATAGTACACTGCTTTTCTAATACCCAAATAGAATTACTACGGACGAATTATGGATGAATCTAGAAAAACCAAAGAAGAAACCAAACAGTTTCTTTCACGTATATTATATTCATCAAAAAAACAGTTTGTCAACCAATATCAAAAGTTCTACGAAGGAAAAACAGAAGCCAAAGAACTTAACCTACAAATTTTATTCGAACTTGAAGCTACAATCGCAGTGAGTAACATTGAAAAATTTAAAAACCTAACCAATATTATTCGTTACATCGGAAATGTAGAAAAATCTGCAACATTGCAAGAATTCTATGAAAGCACCGACAATCCTATCAAAAACACTAATTTGGTAATTTTAGCATGCAAGTACAATGCAGTTGCAATTCTGCAGTATGTATTCGAAAATACAGAGATTTTTAAAAATTTGTCTATTAATATTAAAAATGGCGATTCCATTGTTCCAACTGATGAGGATGAATCATGCCATAATGCATTTTACTACGCCATACGATCAGGGAACTTGATACTTCTCGACACACTCATCAATAAATGGCCAAATGATTATTTTGTTGCTCGAAACATAGAATTGGATAAAATTCTTTCACAAGCTTACGAGGAACTAAAACTCAGGAATGTTCCATTGTCAGATGAGATTGAAATTTGTATTGAAAATAAATTGATAAACCTACGCTTCTTCTCTACCGGACGTGTTAAGGGTGTCAAAGCTTCTCTCACCAATATCAAGAAGCGAATCGACATAGTACTCGAGAATATTAACTTGCTCTGCTCTTACGAAAAGGAAGTAGATGAACAGTTTTTGTTTATTGCTAAATTCGTTGCACAAAACATTCACATACTTAAACGGCAAATAAAATCCACCTACAATTGCTTACCTTGGGAAGAAATAGAATTTTGTCTGATTGCTTTCATTAATTCGAAAATAGTTCGTCAAGAGATAAATCTAATCTACAATTCCGTATTGCCCAGAGAGAGAATACTATGGCACCTTAAAAACTTTTCTACAAAACTTCAAACCACTGAGTTAACTGAAGCAGACATAAATAGTAATCTTCCAAAATTAAAACGAGAGAATGTGGTTGCTTCTATCATAGACGATTGTCCTCTCATGGAAGAGTTGTATAACGATTTTGAACAAGTCAAAGACATATACTCCTTAGAAAAAATATCGCATTTTGTTGAGTTGGCATCAATTGCTAATCCCAAAGAAGTAGAGGGTCAGTTGGTTGTCGCAAGAGCATTGCAAGTCACCGGAGAGTACTTAAAAAACACTTTAGAATCTCCCAATATATCCGACAACATAAAAAATGTTCTGCTTACCTCAGTATTTCATCAAAGTTCAGAGGAAGTTGTTCAATCATTCCGTGATGTGCTCTCACATTTCTATTCATTGAAATCAAGAATCAAATTCGAGGAAAGGGAAGGCTCAAGTTACTTTTCCATGGTGCAAAGTGATCTCGACAAAATCAAAGTGGAAATTATTTGTCTTCTAGAAAAGAGTAAGGCCAAGATAATTAAAATATTCCTCAAGAAAATCACTGACAGCGATGACGTGAACGCAGCAAAGAAGCTTGCCGACTCCTTCATTGATATTATGCCGGTTTTAAAGGGGAAAAAATATGAAACTTCAGTAAATACCAAAGAATTTAATAAACTTGAAGAGCTAATCGATCAGCTGGATGAAGAAATCGACGACAAGACACCATTTGAAAGTAGTTTGTTTGATGAAATCAGAAAAAAAGTCTTATTCGAAAAAAAGAAACTAATCGAAGCGCAAGTAACTTACTCAAAACAAATGTTGAGTATTGCTAACATTGCCGATTATGTGTATCTGATCCACAGGCGCAAAGGTTCGCAATCAATAAAGATTGCCAAAGAGTTACTGGAACAATCGCCAACAAATGTTGAGCCCTTCATTGGTATTCCACAAATAATTGCTAAGATCTCGGAAAGCGTTACCGCAAGACAATGTTCTCCCAGCAAGATTTATAGAATGATTTATCTTACTTCCTGTATTAACTTGACCATCCAGTTAGAAATGTGCGAAATCAAAGGAATAGAAAAGCTAAAAAATGTTTTCACTACAGGTAAGGATGAGAATTCATCTCTAGAAACAGAAGAGAACATTAGAGATATTAACGCCAAAGAGGCTTTATACAAAAGATTGGGCACGCTAAAAAAGCTTTTAAATGCCAATGGCATGGTGATTGAGAACAATTCAAACGTAATAGGCAAGTTTTCTCACTATAAAAAGGACAAACCTTTTCAGTTGATGGTAGAAATGCTTGTTCTCGATATAATGGAAATTTTGCAACACCTTCGGTGTTTGGGGAATAACCTTTTGTTCGTCGATACATGTTTCCCTATGTTAATTGGAAGATCTCTACGCAATCATTTAGCTCATGGTAATTCTCTAACTAATGTCCTACAATTCGATACAGACGTAACAGTTCTTTCGAATGCTTTAAAATTAATTCTGGAAGAAGGAAACTTGACCACAAACATGATCGGCAATTTAGTGTTAGACGACATTACGCAACTGAATAAACGGTACAACGACAATTTAAATCTCCTCAGCAATCAGCAGGCAATGTTTGAAGCTGCCAGACAAGGTGATATTGATAAAATAAAGAGCTATATCCTGAAAGGAGCTGATTTGAAGGCGAGAGCTATCAATCAATGGACTGTATTTCATTTTGCTGCCGCCGGGGGCAGTCTTGAAGCGATAAAATTCTTTTTGGATGACAAGAGTCTGGCTGTCAATGCTAGGGACAATAAACATCAAACACCTCTGCATATAGCGGCTTCGTATGGAAGGGCAGATATCGTCGAGTTCTTTTTAACAGCAAAACTATTTTCTGTTGACACCACTGACGATAATGAGATAACAGCATTGCATAGGTCAGCCGAAAATGGTCATAAGGGGGTGGTGGAGATTCTGCTTAAGCATAATGCCAATACTGAAGCCAGAGATTGCTACAAATTAACCCCATTATACGTTGCCGCACGTGCAGGTCATCAAGATGTCGTTCAACTGCTCGTTTTCAACAAACGAATTACAGATAACCACCAAAGTGAAACTCTTTTTACACCATTGCACATAGCATCCCTCAATGGTCACTTGGAAGTTGTTAATATTCTTCTTAAGAAACAAGTAGATATTGATGCCAGAACATGCAATGGTTTAACACCCTTATTGTGTGCAGCCCAACAGGGTCACAATAATGTGGTTAAAATGCTGCTCGCACACAAAGCCGATGTAAACTGTCAGTCTGATGATGGCATCACAGCATTCCTGGTTGCAGTTGCTCTTGGCAATTTGGAGGTACTGAAGACGTTGATGGCGAACAACGATATGATTCAATCTGGGCGAGCCTTGCATGAAGCCGCACAGAGTGGCTATTGTAGCATTGTTAATTTTTTACTAAAAAACGGCTACGGAGTTAACTCTGTGTGCGAAGAGGAACAAACAGCGCTACAGGTAGCTGCTAAATATGGTCACTTTGATTTGGTTAAGCTTCTAATAGCTAGGAAAGCTAATATCAAGCAGGCAAATATATATGGTTACACAGCTTTGCATAATGCGGCAGAGGGTGGCTATAATAGTATTGTTAAGCTTCTACTTAACAAAGGAGCAAATGTTAACGCAAAAACAACTATAAGTGAAGCAACGCCCTTGCACTGTGCAGCAATTGGTGGCCATGTTGCAGTAGCTACCACTCTAATACAACATAAAGCTGATATTAATACCAGAAATGCGGTCGGCTCTACTCCACTATGCATTGCGGCAGAGCACGGCTATGACGATGTAGTTAAAGCTCTGATAAGCAAAGGAGCAAAATTGAACGATCCAGATCTGAACAAATGGACACCCTTGCACTACGCAGTGTACGATAACAGGTTAGATGTAGTCAAAACTTTACTTTCTTTTGGTGTAAACACTAATGCGAAATCAAGATCGAATAATACACCTGTACATTTAGCGGCAGAATGTGGTTTTCTGGAAATAGTAAAAGTCCTACTTGAAAAAACCGGTGTTAATTTTCGTGGGGAAAATGGGACCCCTCTCCATAGTGCATCATTGGGCGGTCATTTAGACGTTGTGCAATATATTCTTGCAAATGGAGGAAATGTAAATGAAAGGGATGAGGATGGTTGGACTCCTCTACGACACGCCGTTCAAAAGGGTTTCACAAAGCTAGTAAAAGTTCTACTTGCTCATGGTGCAGATATCAATGCCATGGACAATCTGAAACGAACGCCTTTCATGGTAGCAACGCTCCAAGGCAACCTAGAGATAGTCAAACTTTTGATCGCCGGGGGAGCAGACGCTAGTTGTCGAGATGTGAATAACAGTAATACACCCTTGCATTCTGCAGCAGAAATAGGTCAAGCGGAACTAGTTGAAATCTTGTTAAAAAATAAAGCTCCTGTTGATGCTAAGAATAGCAAAGGTTTAACGGCAATATTTTCCGCTGTTAGAAATGGTCACAAAGAAGTGGTTAACATTTTATTAGAACATGGTGCCACGACGAACTTCGTCAACAATGACAATAATATTTCTCTGTTACATATAGCAGTAGCAAAGGGCTTCAGTGAAATAACTGAAATGTTACTAGCTAGTGATAGATCAACCATTAATACCCCAGATAAAGGCAACAAGTGGACGCCACTACATGCAGCTGTAGGCTGTGGTAAAAGTGAAATCGTTAAAACCTTATTGAAAAATGGTGCAAATTTAAAAGTCAGAGATAGCTCGGATAGAACTCCCTTGTTTTTAGCAGTGCATTTCTCTCATGCGAATGTGGTAGACGATTTGATTGCTGGAGGGGGAAATGTTAACGATGCAATCGTCCATAACTTTGGTTCTACACGCATAACTATGACACTAATGCATGCTGCTGTAGGAAAAGGTAGCAAAGAAATTGTGGAAATTTTGATAAAAAATAGAGCCAGCTTGAATAACCGAGGCACTGAAGGTGTGACTCCTTTATTCTTAGCTGTTCAAGAAGGTCACGAGGATATTGTGAAAATGCTGCTTAATGCAGGAGCTGACGTTAATATGTCCGATGATAATAGGATAGCGCCACTGCAGTCAGCCGCAAAAGTAGGCAACG
The DNA here is from genome assembly GCA_946477585.1 of Cheilosia urbana. Classification (NCBI taxonomy): domain Eukaryota; kingdom Metazoa; phylum Arthropoda; class Insecta; order Diptera; family Syrphidae; genus Cheilosia; species Cheilosia urbana. The sequence continues at coordinate 5,166,640 of OX297854.1, read as the reverse complement.
ATAGAATTGTTGGGCTTCTGTTAAAATTCAAGGCTAAACTTGATGCCAGATCGAAGGTTAGCGTGACTGCCTTACATACTGCTGCGGCTTATGGTCATGTTAAAGTTATTGAAGTATTATTAAAAGCGGGCGCTAAAATTGATGAGGTTGATATTAAAGACTGGACTCCACTGCACCATGCTCTACAGTCTGGTCAGGAAAAGGCAGCAGAAATGCTCATTCTAAAGGGAGCCAATGTGAATTTCCCCGACAAATATGCTAGAACACCATTACACGTCTCTTCGGATTTCGGCTATGAAAAAATAATTGAACTCCTGTTACGAAACAAAGCAAATGTTAACGCTGCTGATGGCATATGTCTGACGCCAATAATTCTCGCTTGCCGCAATGGTCATCTACAAGCAGTCCATACTCTTCTACGTGATCAAAATATAAACATTAATGCCTCTGACAAAGATAATACAACAGCGCTACACGTTGCTGTTTCCGCTGGTCACAAAAGAGTAACAAAAGCACTACTAACTAAGGGAGCGTATTTCGATGTCAAAACTTTGGGTGGATTAACGCCCTTAGATATCGCATTAAAACAATCTCATTCACAAATTGCCAAACGACTTAAGCTAATTGAAAGCCTATTCGTGTCTACATGCGAAAATAATTATTCGACTGTTCAAAAATGCATCACAGACAAGGTATTAGTTAATTGTAAAAGTGTACGTTGGGAAACGGCTTTATTCACTGCATCACAAAGAGGATACACTAGTATAGTTCGTTTGTTATTGGAAAATGGAGCAAATGTTGATACTGACAAAAGAAATGGTTCCCATATGACACCACTGCACGTTGCTGCTAATGTAGAAACTGCAAAATTGTTGCTTAAGTATGGATCAATGTACAATATGGAAAATGGTGAGGGAAAAACACCTTTAAATCTATGTAAAGATCAAAACACGAGCAATCTCCTGCGACTAGTCGAGGAGTTGTTTGAAGGTGCAAAGTGCGGTAATGGCAATATAATCTCTAAGCTGAGATCTGCAAAGCCCGATGAGCTAGAAGCTGTAACGAAGGCCCATAACAATGAAAGGCAGACACTGTTCTCAGTGGCAGTAGCAAATCAACACAAAGATCTTGCGCGACAAATTACAGATTTAACACTAACTCCCAATGGAATTCAATCAGCTGAACACGAGTCGGTGTCTCTTAAACAATTGCTTAAAGCGATTGAGAGCAACAGTCGATCCGAAGTTGAGAATTGCATCAAAGGAGCGACAGCAGCTATCAATTCGAAAGACACCCACGGACGAACACCTCTGCATTACGTCGTATATAATGGCAATATCGATCTTCTAAGAACCTTGCTCGTAGCAGGAGCTGACGCTACCCAAACCACCAATAAAGGAAACACAGTATTACACACAGCAGCATCTAAAAACTGCACAGAGATCGTCGAAGTGTTGCTACGGCATTCAGAATGCAACAATCTTGACTTTATTAACGCTCAAACAACTGTTGGGGGTACAACGTCATTGCATGTCGCAGCTGGAAATGGCTTCTTCGACATTGTGCGATCGCTGCTGACACATGGCGCAGCTCACAACATACAGAACAGCGACGGCAAAACCCCTTTAAATCTGTCTAAAGATCAAAACACGACCAATCTCCTGCGATTAGTCGCGGAGTTATTTGAAGGTGCAAAGTGTGGCAATGGCAATGTCATTTCAAAGCTGAGATCTGCAAAGCCCGATGAGCTAGAAGCTGTAACAAAGGCAAATAACAATGAAAAACAGACACTGGTGTCAGTGGCAATAGCAAATCAACACAAAGATCTTGCGCGACAAATAACAGATCTAATACAAAATCCAAATCCAAAGAAATCCCCTCCTAAGCACAAGCATTCATTAGATCAATTGAAAATGCTTAAAGACGCGGCCGAATTTCATTTAAAACAGTCTGATTACCACCTTCCAATGTTGTACGCCCAATGTTTTTTAGCTGATATAATAACAGGTTACATAGAAAAAGATACAACTCTAAGGGAAGGTTCCCACTTTTTGGTTAATGCATTTAACTTGGTTAAGACATATAAAAAGTGTATGCCTGGTGGTACATTAGCTGATGAGAACATAAAAGCAATAAATTCTAAACTAGTAGAGCTTCAATTTGATCCAAAACACATAGCTTCAGGCGAGACTTACAGTACATTATCATCTATGTACTACTTTACTTCCACTGGACAAGGCAGGGTATACTACAAAATGTTGCATAGTGGTTTAGAGAAAGATATAGAATTGTTCATTGAAATGGTTCATCGTGATATTGATGTTCCAACCAGGCTATTTCTCGAATCAGTTAAACAGCAATTGCAGTCCTTGCAATAAACGTGAATTTAATTATATATTTTATTTTCAACTACAAATGTGTTTTTTGTTTATTCTCCCCGTCAATACCCCAACCCCCTGCATACATTCATATCTACTAAGGCGTGGTTATTTTTTAAATGTATTTTCTATAATTTTCTTTTTTGTTTCTTTTAGATCGGACGTTCAAGAATCCCAAATATGCTGTATATTTCTTATCATTAGGTTGATATTGCAAACATCGGATTATAAATGAATATATGAAATTACTAGTTCAAATTAATGAACAATGAATGATCCGATGTTTACAGTATCTTCCACCATATTTTTGTATTAGATTATATTCCCGTACGTTTCTCCTTAAAATTCGTAGAATAAGAAGTAACAAAATTTACGAATTTGCCCTCTCGTTTTCTTAGATCCGAGCATGGGAACATGATTAAGTAAAATTTCCTAAAATTGTTTGCGTACGGGAACAAACCTAATACAAAGAAGTTGTGCCTGCTTTTTCGAGGCGAGAAATAAAACATCTAATATGTCTACCGTGTGACATTGACTCGCATTCTGATGAAACGTAAGAAACTTGCGACGCTATCATCGAAAAAGCAGTGCCATATGTCGAGAAATGCGCAAATTGAAACTATACAGAGACTATCAACTCAAATTGCGAACTGTCACTTTCCACCTACCTGAAGGTCTCTCTATAGTTTTCCGCTGTTCATGAGCATTTCTCTATATCATTGCGTTTTTTTGACCGCTAAACATGTAGCGATACACGTTAAATTCAATTACTAAATCAACACCTTACCAATTGCGGTACGGATTTAATGAGGGATTGCAATTGTAATCACTTGCGTAAGTTGTTAATTTATTTTTTTATGCTGAAAAAAGAGAAGTACAAACATAATAAGTAGGTAACTCTCTTAGTTCAACATGCCCGAAGGTGTGAAACTTCTAGTTGCATACAAAATAGTGCCGTCCATTGCTGAAACCGCGAAACTGCAAAAATGAATTCGATGTTTTCGTGTTTTCAACAACAGATGTCATAACATAACCGTTCGAAATGTAAATTCCTTTTAAAATAAAAAACAAACACAGCGCATGATTTTTTATTGTTAAACTTGTCTTTATTTTAATTAATAACTCACACAACTCAACAGATAATATTTGTTTGTTTATAATCGCCGTTAAAACGCGTATAATACCTCATATTTCTTAAAGCTGCGCACATTCCAAAAGCCGCTGAATCGGTAGCGGACTTGACAAAGCGGATAACCAAATACAGTTACTCGGACTTGACGTATAAAAACAATCTTAAAGAAATCGGTACGTCAGTTCTGGTTGGCCCGAATCTGAATTGGTTATCATTTTTATCAGTTCCTATTAACTTTTGTACCTTTTATGAATTTATTTATATGTTATATTTGGTTTTTTTATTTTCTAAATATCACAACTAATTCGTTCATTCAGACATATATATTCATACACAAATGATATTGTTATACCAAAAACGTAATTTCTCTGTGATCAATAAGAATACAAAGATACAAAAATGCATAACATGCATGTATAACGAAATAAAAAGTCTGCAGATTTATTATCAATTAAGAAAACAAAAAGTATTGTGATACTAAAGAACGGAATCGAATGAATTTATAAAGCCTTTATGTAAAGGTATATATTTTATATAACTATTCAATAATTAAACCGGTAAAATACCTCGAAAGAACTTATTTAAACTAAAACTAAACTAATATATTATTTGTTTTAAAAGCAAATACATTAAGTTTTATATTATTTTATTTCGCACTTATCTCGTGGCAATTTTGTTTTCAAAAGGAAACTGAGTAAACAACTGGAAACAGAGCAACTTTTATTTCATTGCTGATCTCCATCAATGAGACAAACAAATGATTGGACCTCCTCGATCTAAAAAATACAACAAGCTATGAAAACTAAAGAAGACAAAGAAAAACGGCAAAACAAATTATGGATTATGGAATTTGCGTAACATTCTAGTGGCTGCAATTTTTGTTCAATGAAACAAAAGCAACTGAAAGTACAAAAAGGTTCCTTAAAGCAAATTTCCGCATTCCACCAAGCACCATAGCCAGTACTTCCTTCGATGACGAAGCGATTTAAAATTTTGGCACACAATAAAAATATTTACTTTGATTTGATTTTGAAGTACACATTTTTGGCAGCGCAATGTAAACGAAACATGGACACGGAATACAGAAATGGAAGCTTTAATGCAGCTATGCCGCTATTTCGACCTCCAGTTTATGGAAAATCAAAACTAAATGCCTTGCAACGTGTTCCTAATCATCAAATATCAACTGCAACTTTGCTGCAATTCCGACCACAACATTTTTGGCAAGATCAAAATTAAAATGCTTGCAAATATGAACTGCAACTATGCTGCAATTCCGACCACAACATTTTTGGCAAGATCAAAATTAAAATGCTCGCAATCATCAAATATAACTGCAACTCCGGCCACATTTTTGACAAGATCAACTTAAAATGCTCACAATCATCAAATATCAACTGCGATTCCGACCATATTTTTGACAAAATCAAAATTAAAATGCTTGCAAATATCAACTGCATTATGCTGCAATTCCGATCACCACCTCTGACAAGAACAAAATTTAAAGCCAACAACGTGCCCGTAATCCACTTTGGCAAGATCAGAATTTCACGTTTTACAGCTTACACATAACCATCAATTGCAACTATGGCGCTATTCTGACTTCCACTTGTTTGTAAATTCAAAACGAAACGTCTTACAATGTTCTCGTAATCATGAAATTATCAACTTGCAACTATACTGCAATTATTCCAACCTTCCAACTCCAGAATGTAAACAAACGTGAGGGATTGATATTCAGGATAAGAAGCGCATACTTATCGTCATTTATCATCTGCAATCATCATGGAATTATAACTTCTACATTTATATCACTTCAACACAACAACAAAAGAGATGTTTGAAATGGACCTAGACACCGAACATAACCAGGAAACAAATAATGTGATTTAAATAAGATCCAGTCCACAATCATAATAGAACGTTAAAAAAGAATCCAAACTTACCACAGAAGAAAGAATAACAACGATTAAGTCAAGCAGAACAGCCAACAATATTGCCCGAGAATAAGCTGCCTCTTTGTTAAACATAATTTATTTATGTATTTTATATTCTATGATGCGAATAAGTCGTATTTTTTATGTTTGAATTGTTATTTTATGTTCGTAGACCAAACATGTGGTTATTATTATTATTATTATTATTATTATTTTTTTTTTTTTTTTGTTAATATTCATAAATGTATGTGCCTATACTAAAGTGCCACAATGAATTTAAATGTACTATAAATGTATCGAGTATTATTTAATAAATGTGTTTTTTGTAACGTATTAAGAACAGGTGTTTTGTTGGGTGATTTCACCCTTAAATTTTGTAACTTAATTTTCTAGGAAAACTACAACATAAAAGATACGAAACGAAGTCACAGTTGTGAAACACGGGTAAGAAATGTTGATGTCTAATTTTTTAATGGAGAAAAATTATGTCTCCTATTCTGTACAAAATATCGACAAAAAGTAAAGGCACTCAAAATCAAAAACCATCCCAGCTAAATAGCGACCCCGCACAAACTCGTCTTGTAGGTATGTAAACGATTTTCAGGCATTTTTAAAAGTATACCAGTTATACTACTTTTTTCCAAAAGTGACGGGCGGTTTTATCGTGCTTACGTTTACGTTGATTTACTGAACTAGTAATAGTTGGCGCAACAGGTCCATAGGGGCGCTTGGCCTAGCTTCTCACAACCATCTGTTTTGTGTTTTTTCATTTTTGGAACGAATGGCATGGATCGACAATTTTAGGCCGATTCCAAACGGCTAATTGAAAAGCTCTTTAAAGACAGTTACTCTCGTTGTTTGTTAGACGTTGGAATTTGAAGTTGAATTTGAGTTTTTGCGGGATTCGAACCTGGGACCCCTCGCTTAGTATTCCAACACACTGCGCCGACGATTTACTGAAAAAGAGATTCAATAAAACGCGCATAGTAAAATAGGGACCATGACTAAACGGTATTGCTGTAACTAGGAAATATGTCGTGAGCAAAAGAAACGCCCTTCACTTTGTAAAGTAAAGGTAAGATTAAACTGTATGCCAAGTGGTCATAAAATATGCCAATTTCTGACAATTTTGCTGTCAAAATATGGTCATAAAGGATATCTCATCTCATTATACTCTAATGACATAAATGCCATATATGACCAGGTTGATTTTGACAGATAGAAATGCCCAAAGAGCATAAACCTAGTGTAATCGGACAATAAGCACGAATGCCAGCATAAAACCCTATATGCCCATATGCACTTTATTGAACTATGGAACAAGCATTTTTTTTTTGTCATCGATATTTGAGTTCGTGGAATTGTGATTTATTTTCATTTTCGTTCTCTTTTTTTTTTTTGTGGAAACATAATACAACATTTGGTGCAAAGTGTGGCAATGGCAATGTCATTTCAAAGCTGAGATCTGCAAAGCCCGATGAGCTAGAAGCTGTAACAAAGGCCCATAACAATGAAAAACAGACACTGGTGTCAGTGGCAATAGCAAATCAACACAAAAATCTTGCGCGGCAAATAACAGATCTAATACAAAATCCAAATCCAAAGAAATCCCCTCCTAAGCACAAGCATTCATTAGATCAATTGAAAATGCTTAAAGACGCGGCCGAATTTCATTTAAAACAGTCTGATTACCACCTTCCAATGTTGTACGCCCAATGTTTTTTAGCTGATATAATAACAGGTTACATAGAAAAAGATACAACTCTAAGGGAAGGTTCCCACTTTTTGGTTAATGCATTTAACTTGGTTAAGACATATAAAAAGTGTATGCCTGGTGGTACATTAGCTGATGAGAACATAAAAGCAATAAATTCTAAACTAGTAGAGCTTCAATTTGATCCAAAACACATAGCTTCAGGCGAGACTTACAGTACATTATCATCTATGTACTACTTTACTTCCACTGGACAAGGCAGGGTATACTACAAAATGTTGCATAGTGGTTTAGAGAAAGATATAGAATTGTTCATTGAAATGGTTCATCGTGATATTGATGTTCCAACCAGGCTATTTCTCGAATCAGTTAAACAGCAATTGCAGTCCTTGCAATAAACGTGAATTTAATTATATATTTTATTTTCAACTACAAATGTGTTTTTTGTTTATTCTCCCCGTCAATACCCCAACCCCCTGCATACATTCATATCTACTAAGGCGTGGTTATTTTTTAAATGTATTTTCTATAATTTTCTTTTTTGTTTCTTTTAGATCGGACGTTCAAGAATCCCAAATATGCTGTATATTTCTTATCATTAGGTTGATATTGCAAACATCGGATTATAAATGAATATATGAAATTACTAGTTCAAATTAATGAACAATGAATGATCCGATGTTTACAGTATCTTCCACCATATTTTTGTATTAGATTATATTCCCGTACGTTTCTCCTTAAAATTCGTAGAATAAGAAGTAACAAAATTTACGAATTTGCCCTCTCGTTTTCGTAGATCCGAGCATGGGAACATGATTAAGTAAAATTTCCTAAAATTGTTTGCGTACGGGAACAAACCTAATACAAAGAAGTTGTGCCTGCTTTTTCGAGGCGAGAAATAAAACATCTAATATGTCTACCGTGTGACATTGACTCGCATTCTGATGAAACGTAAGAAACTTGCGACGCTATCATCGAAAAAGCAGTGCCATATGTCGAGAAATGCGCAAATTGAAACTATACAGAGACTATCAACTCAAATTGCGAACTGTCACTTTCCACCTACCTGAAGGTCTCTCTATAGTTTTCCGCTGTTCATGAGCATTTCTCTATATCATTGCGTTTTTTTGACCGCTAAACATGTAGCGATACACGTTAAATTCAATTACTAAATCAACACCTTACCAATTGCGGTACGGATTTAATGAGGGATTGCAATTGTAATCACTTGCGTAAGTTGTTAATTTATTTTTTTATGCTGAAAAAAGAGAAGTACAAACATAATAAGTAGGTAACTCTCTTAGTTCAACATGCCCGAAGGTGTGAAACTTCTAGTTGCATACAAAATAGTGCCGTCCATTGCTGAAACCGCGAAACTGCAAAAATGAATTCGATGTTTTCGTGTTTTCAACAACAGATGTCATAACATAACCGTTCGAAATGTAAATTCCTTTTAAAATAAAAAACAAACACAGCGCATGATTTTTTATTGTTAAACTTGTCTTTATTTTAATTAATAACTCACACAACTCAACAGATAATATTTGTTTGTTTATAATCGCCGTTAAAACGCGTATAATACCTCATATTTCTTAAAGCTGCGCACATTCCAAAAGCCGCTGAATCGGTAGCGGACTTGACAAAGCGGATAACCAAAATCAGTTTTAAGTCAGCATAGAACTGTGAAATTACATTAAACTTTGACTTGACGTATAAAAACAATCTTAAAGAAATCGGTACGTCAGTTCTGGTTGGCCCGAATCTGAATTGGTTATCATTTTTATCAGTTCCTATTAACTTTTGTACCTTTTATGAATTTATTTATATGTTATATTTGGTTTTTTTATTTTCTAAATATCACAACTAATTCGTTCATTCAGACATATATATTCATACACAAATGATATTGTTATACCAAAAACGTAATTTCTCTGTGATCAATAAGAATACAAAGATACAAAAATGCATAACATGCATGTATAACGAAATAAAAAGTCTGCAGATTTATTATCAATTAAGAAAACAAAAAGTATTGTGATACTAAAGAACGGAATCGAATGAATTTATAAAGCCTTTATGTAAAGGTATATATTTTATATAACTATTCAATAATTAAACCGGTAAAATACCTCGAAAGAACTTATTTAAACTAAAACTAAACTAATATATTATTTGTTTTAAAAGCAAATACATTAAGTTTTATATTATTTTATTTCGCACTTATCTCGTGGCAATTTTGTTTTCAAAAGGAAACTGAGTAAACAACTGGAAACAGAGCAACTTTTATTTCATTGCTGATCTCCATCAATGAGACAAACAAATGATTGGACCTCCTCGATCTAAAAAATACAACAAGCTATGAAAACTAAAGAAGACAAAGAAAAACGGCAAAACAAATTATGGATTATGGAATTTGCGTAACATTCTAGTGGCTGCAATTTTTGTTCAATGAAACAAAAGCAACTGAAAGTACAAAAAGGTTCCTTAAAGCAAATTTCCGCATTCCACCAAGCACCATAGCCAGTACTTCCTTCGATGACGAAGCGATTTAAAATTTTGGCACACAATAAAAATATTTACTTTGATTTGATTTTGAAGTACACATTTTTGGCAGCGCAATGTAAACGAAACATGGACACGGAATACAGAAATGGAAGCTTTAATGCAGCTATGCCGCTATTTCGACCTCCAGTTTATGGAAAATCAAAACTAAATGCCTTGCAACGTGTTCCTAATCATCAAATATCAACTGCAACTTTGCTGCAATTCCGACCACAACATTTTTGGCAAGATCAAAATTAAAATGCTTGCAAATATGAACTGCAACTATGCTGCAATTCCGACCACAACATTTTTGGCAAGATCAAAATTAAAATGCTCGCAATCATCAAATATAACTGCAACTCCGGCCACATTTTTGACAAGATCAACTTAAAATGCTCACAATCATCAAATATCAACTGCGATTCCGACCATATTTTTGACAAAATCAAAATTAAAATGCTTGCAAATATCAACTGCATTATGCTGCAATTCCGATCACCACCTCTGACAAGAACAAAATTTAAAGCCAACAACGTGCCCGTAATCCACTTTGGCAAGATCAGAATTTCACGTTTTACAGCTTACACATAACCATCAATTGCAACTATGGCGCTATTCTGACTTCCACTTGTTTGTAAATTCAAAACGAAACGTCTTACAATGTTCTCGTAATCATGAAATTATCAACTTGCAACTATACTGCAATTATTCCAACCTTCCAACTCCAGAATGTAAACAAACGTGAGGGATTGATATTCAGGATAAGAAGCGCATACTTATCGTCATTTATCATCTGCAATCATCATGGAATTATAACTTCTACATTTATATCACTTCAACACAACAACAAAAGAGATGTTTGAAATGGACCTAGACACCGAACATAACCAGGAAACAAATAATGTGATTTAAATAAGATCCAGTCCACAATCATAATAGAACGTTAAAAAAGAATCCAAACTTACCACAGAAGAAAGAATAACAACGATTAAGTCAAGCAGAACAGCCAACAATATTGCCCGAGAATAAGCTGCCTCTTTGTTAAACATAATTTATTTATGTATTTTATATTCTATGATGCGAATAAGTCGTATTTTTTATGTTTGAATTGTTATTTTATGTTCGTAGACCAAACATGTGGTTATTATTATTATTATTATTATTATTATTTTTTTTTTTTTTTTGTTAATATTCATAAATGTATGTGCCTATACTAAAGTGCCACAATGAATTTAAATGTACTATAAATGTATCGAGTATTATTTAATAAATGTGTTTTTTGTAACGTATTAAGAACAGGTGTTTTGTTGGGTGATTTCACCCTTAAATTTTGTAACTTAATTTTCTAGGAAAACTACAACATAAAAGATACGAAACGAAGTCACAGTTGTGAAACACGGGTAAGAAATGTTGATGTCTAATTTTTTAATGGAGAAAAATTATGTCTCCTATTCTGTACAAAATATCGACAAAAAGTAAAGGCACTCAAAATCAAAAACCATCCCAGCTAAATAGCGACCCCGCACAAACTCGTCTTGTAGGTATGTAAACGATTTTCAGGCATTTTTAAAAGTATACCAGTTATACTACTTTTTTCCAAAAGTGACGGGCGGTTTTATCGTGCTTACGTTTACGTTGATTTACTGAACTAGTAATAGTTGGCGCAACAGGTCCATAGGGGCGCTTGGCCTAGCTTCTCACAACCATCTGTTTTGTGTTTTTTCATTTTTGGAACGAATGGCATGGATCGACAATTTTAGGCCGATTCCAAACGGCTAATTGAAAAGCTCTTTAAAGACAGTTACTCTCGTTGTTTGTTAGACGTTGGAATTTGAAGTTGAATTTGAGTTTTTGCGGGATTCGAACCTGGGACCCCTCGCTTAGTATTCCAACACACTGCGCCGACGATTTACTGAAAAAGAGATTCAATAAAACGCGCATAGTAAAATAGGGACCATGACTAAACGGTATTGCTGTAACTAGGAAATATGTCGTGAGCAAAAGAAACGCCCTTCACTTTGTAAAGTAAAGGTAAGATTAAACTGTATGCCAAGTGGTCATAAAATATGCCAATTTCTGACAATTTTGCTGTCAAAATATGGTCATAAAGGATATCTCATCTCATTATACTCTAATGACATAAATGCCATATATGACCAGGTTGATTTTGACAGATAGAAATGCCCAAAGAGCATAAACCTAGTGTAATCGGACAATAAGCACGAATGCCAGCATAAAACCCTATATGCCCATATGCACTTTATTGAACTATGGAACAAGCATTTTTTTTTTGTCATCGATATTTGAGTTCGTGGAATTGTGATTTATTTTCATTTTCGTTCTCTTTTTTTTTTTTGTGGAAACATAATACAACATTTGGTTAAAAGTAACAATAGTAAGTTGTCAGTTGAGTTATCTGTTAATTTTTAAGAAAGCTGTGTTTGAAGACAGTATACGTGCCATATTTTTCCCTATACCATACATTTTTACGGCATTCGCGATTCTACTCTTGCAAACTACCAACAAAATAAGTGTATAAGATGAAAAATATAAACCCGTCCATAGCAGGAATTGAGGTACGGCATTTAAATTTAAAACTGAAAAGATATTTTCCCGATAGTTTTCAACAGTTTGCATTCACCAAAGTTTATAAAAAGTTACATACCTATATTGCGTAATGTAATCGCACCATTTGAAAACTCTGAGTACATGCCGAATGCGTTCCACAACACTGGTAATTTGTGGAACTTACACATCATTTGACGTTTTGTTTGATAGAAAAAAAAATACCACAAAATTTCACACTAACAAAAAGCCGCACAAGCCAAACAAAGACCACACTAGCACGAAATGTAAAATAGCATGAAAACTTTCATTTCGCATAGATTTTCCATCTTTATCACTCGCACAGCTTTGCAGCACATCAGTGACAGTTGCCCATTTGCCCATCTACAAGTTGGCATTTATTCCAATGTCCATCAATCGCTCTTCCGAGCAGAACACTATTCTTATTTCGTTTTAGTTTGTTAATACAGAAGAAGCATTAAACATTTTATTATTCATTTACAATTGTTTGCATTTATTCGTGGGCAATATTTTTTAGCCATTAGTGTGTGTGTTCTTTTATCCTATAACCTATAACAAATAAACAATCATGAACATCCCAAATGAGTATATTTCCAAGACGGAGGATGTCGCCGACCAGGTAAGTGTCGCCTCCAAAGGAACCTGCAAATAGTTCCGCCTGCACGAATGTGAAAACGTAAACACTTTCACCAGAAAATTCCATTCTCACGCAACCAATTTCATAAAAAAATGTGTAGCGTGTAGCCACTGACAGTTGCTCTGCATCGCAAAAATTGTCAACGTCATCGAATACGAACTTTTAAGCACAAATAAAAAACGAATAATAATTGCTCAGTCGTTTGCTTAATATAATCTTCTGTTTGGATTTGGATCCTGGTCTGACCTGGCACTCTTCTAGGTAAAGACAGAAGCTGTATTTCCTTCTTTAACGGTTATGCACCTAGAACTTTTGCTTTTCATTCGGCTAGTAACTGTAAAAAGGTGAAATTTACTGAAACGTTGTTCGTTATGGGAGTTTTCATATACACAATACTCTCTGCACTGTTGTCTGCATTCCATTTGCCAAGGGGCCAGCGCCAGCGCTTTCTGAGCAGTGAACATGCATATTCAAAGAGTTTCTCAACCAGTTCAACATGGGTTAACCACTTTCGCTCGACCCAAAACGGTGAAAATTCATCCTACAAAGGGAAAGGAGTCAAATTTGACGCTTCATTAAGATTTTTCAGCATTAAAACCAGTTTTTAAACACCTCCATGACAGTCGATGTATACATCGTTTGTACGGGGGGTGTTATTTAACTCCTTGATCTGAAACAATTGTTGTTTTCGATACACTCCAGTCATGAAAAAAAAGACTTATCGCTTCGCCACCACGTATTCGAAATTATTACTCAATAATTGAGTGTAATTTAAATATCTAATGGACATTTCTGTGAGCTGAATTCAAGCGGCTATAATTCGTGTGTTATCATGCGATAGGGCGGTTTGTAAGATGTGTGTGGGTTTAACTCATTACTAATTGCTACCTTGTGTGTACACGTCACAGACGTAGAGTTCTTTTGCATAAACTCATTTAGTTATGCTTGGCGTAAGTATTTAGCGGAATAGGCATATTTGACACTGGGGAAAACGTGGTGCTTACCACTTTTTAAACAGTTGACTAGATATATGCGACAGATAATGTTAGAGGGGAAAAAAAACACATCAAATGTGATAGAACTCTGAAGATTTTGTGAAATATTCAGCAAAAAAACATTCAGCTAGTAGGTACCAAGCGGTAGTCATGTTAGTCAAGGTCACACTGACATCATACTTTCTCCTGAAAGGAAAAGTTATTAAATAGCTTTGTTGTGGAAAAAGAGAAACAATGTTAATTTATTTCCAAGCACTCTGTGATTGACTTACAATGAGTGTCTCTTTCAAACAGACAAATTTTAATGTTCTCTAGACAGTCGCAACTTTCTGCACACTTTTCGTATAACTTGGCCTTGGTTACGAACACATAAACTGAACACTGATTGTCTATAATAGTTAATCCTCTTATAAGAATGTACTATTAGGCTTTTCGTTTACAGATCTTTCAGTTCAATGACATTTGACCTGCTCCGCGACGTTTTACCTAGGGATGGTTACTCGTGAAGTTGTAACTTGTGATGTAGACCTTCAAGTGAGTACAGTTCCAAGCAGAGACAATACTGAGACCACCAACTTCGGCCGATTTAGGGATTACCTTGCCTACAACCTATATTTTTACGGAGTTTAAAAAAAATATCAACAACTTCCGGTGTCGGCAAAGTTGCTGCCAGCGTTCATAGAATTTTTCAATAATCATAGTATTGTCTCTGGTTCCAAGTACCTATTAGCAAAGAATTTAAAATTTCATATTGTGCACATTAGACTGTCGGCCAAATCATTAGTTTTGTTTTACCTTAAAATTGCAGCAGTCGGTTGATAAGGTACATATGAAAATGCAAGCAGCGCTGTAACGTGCTGTGATTGCCATCAAGCAGTACCTTGAAAATGACTTTCGTTACACACAAGTATGAGCATGTACTCGTATAAAGCAAATATGTGCGAAGATAAAAAATACATATATAGTTATGTACTAGTTTTAAGTTTGTAAACATACGAGATGTATGATGGTCAACTTAAAGTAATCTGAAGAGATGATCTAGCCGAAAACAATGCACTTTGTTAGTGGAGTTTAACAGCAATCATTACAATATTAAGCATATCGTGGACTTACTTACAAATCACTATCGATGGAAGCATTAAGGATTTTTCAGGCTTATTGTGTTTTTATAATAATTGGGCCTTGGGCGATTGGGAACCTAACATTTTTTTTTTTCAATTCCGAACGTCCGAATTTGAAAATGTTATGGGCTTTAATTCCGTGTTTGCTCCAACTATAACCGTATGGTCATTAGAATTTTGTACCGATTTTTAAAGAATAAGATTGTGGCTACCAGCTGCTGAAATACAATTTCTTTGTTGTAGTGCAAATATCGGATACGAAGCACAAGAATTACTGAGTTAATCGTTGTCGAGGGGTCCACACTTCCGACTAAGCTGTTTGGATAAAATCAGACATCTCTCCTTTAAAGTGTGAAGTTATATGAGTGCACTTGAGTATTGTGCCCCCGTGAATTATGCAATGAAGAGACGGGACATTGAAAATAATGCGATTTTGTTTGGTTTATCCCGCCTTGACCATCTCAAACCTAATCTACCCCAAATTTAAACCGATATTTCTTACAAATACCATCTGAAAAACAGGTCATACGGAAGGGAAAGAACATCCTACCTACAGTGGCCCGACTGTGCCTTATAGCAACATTCTTCGAAGATGGACTTCGTATGTGGTTCCAATGGAACGAACAGCGCGAATACATGGACATGAGCTGGGGCTGTGGCAAATTTCTGGCTACCATCTTTGTTTTAATTAATTTAATCGGACAACTTGGAGGCTGCGGAATGGTTATCGCTAGATTTAAAGTCGAAATTGCTGTTGGTGTCCTATTCTTCATCGTTGTGCTTCAGGTGAGCTGAGAAAATTTTGTAATTTGATCATAATATCTACTGTGTACGTTTCCTCCTTCACAGACAATCGCTTATTCAATTCTCTGGGACTTGCAATTCTTATTGCGCAATTTGGCTCTTATCGGAGCTCTACTGCTTGTTTTGGCAGAATCAAGAGTTGAGGGACGCAGCTTATTTGCTGGTGTTCCGTCGCTGGGTGAAAATAAACCGAAAAATGTTATGCAGCTCGCTGGACGTATACTGCTGGCATTCATGTTTATCACGCTTATTCGTTTCGAATTCAGCTTCCTTCAGGTGAGCCGTATACATTTCGCAAAGAATTGAAACATAAACATGTTTTTTTGTTTTTGTTTTTTTTTTTTTCATTTCATCAGATCTTGCTAGATTTAGTTGGTTCGATTCTAATGGTTCTAGTCACTATTGGCTACAAAACAAAATTGTCTGCACTCATTTTGGTGGCACTATTGACTATATTGAATTTGTATCATAACGCGTGGTGGACCATTCCCTCGTACAAGCCTCTGAGAGATTTTCTCAAATATGACTTCTTCCAGGTGAGTGTTTTACGACGTTTTCAATTGAACAATCGCTCATCATCCTTCATCTCTCCATTTCAGACCCTCTCCGTCATTGGCGGTCTGTTAATGATCGTGTCACTTGGGCCTGGAGGTGTTTCAATGGACGAACACAAAAAGAAGTGGTAGACTAACAAAGAGACATGATTTTTTTTTGTAAACATTATAGAACTTTTTTTTTTTTTATATAAAAAAACAAAAATACCATAAAAATGGGAAAATTGATTTTACAAAACACAAAAAAAAAAAACAAAACAAAAAAATAATAATAAGAAGACGAAGAGACAAACCTCAACCAGCTTCCTAAATGGTGAACACATTCTTTTAACCGATCTGCAGACACAATTTGATGAATTCTTTATAATTCGAATTGATTTGAATTGTGTTCCGCCTCGCCTCCTCCATGGATAGAGTTTAAGTTAGAAACCTGCCCTGTTACGTTTATTATTTAACCGTCAGAGAAAGAATGTGATTCAAAGCGTTTTATATAATATATTTTTTTTTTAATTTTTTGTTTTCAATTTGTATTTGCATGTGGATGCGCCCCAACTCTAAAAAAAATCATTTGTTTATGTAAATTTGTGTAAATACTTAAAGAAATGCAGTAACCGGACATGAGTTCTTTCGCGAAGCACTTTCTTCTTAAAGCTTTGTTTTTGGACGTTTGACAAATGACAATCTAATTCTGATCATAAACGCGCGCATTCTTATAAAGGATTTGTAAGTTGTAGGAAAACTAGAAACACACGTACTAGGTGTATACTTTTAATTTGTGATTCCCTCATCCAAATCGAAGCATTTGAAAAATGTAACCGGTAGAATAATGGATAAAGAAGAAAAAGAAGGAAATTTGTTTTATTGTTTGATTAATGTATAAGTTGATGAGAGAAATGATGATAAAAGTAAAGAAAATAATAATGATAATAAAATATTGTGAACAATTTTTTTTAAAAAGGGTAGCAATATCGTTTTTGTTTTATTTAATCATGTGATAAATTACATCAGTGCAGTGTGGATCAAAGGAAACGATGCGCGTTTAATAAGCCAAGTCAGCTAAAGTTACGCATTGATCCTTAGTGGTCTACTTTCAAGCACAACTTAGGGTGGAAGTGCAATTCACTGTGCGCTTGCGACCTGGGGACTGGGGTCGAATTGCGTGAGAGAGCAATACATCACTGAATTTTGTGAATTTTACAATCAAAACAAAAAAATCCAGTCACGGAATACTCGATCACGGATGCGGTAATTCAACCCCTGTTCATGTTTTACCGACCACTTTTCATGTCGGATTGATCAAGGTACTTCAATACAAAATCTGGGGTTGAATTACCGCACCGTGACTGAATTTGTTATTGTTTTGCATGTAAAATCTTCAAAATTAAGTAACGTTGCTCGCTCACAGATGCGGTAATTGGTAATTCGACCTAAAGAGCAGCGCTCCACCACCCCGACCAACTGTAGACGTCAAAAAGACGCAACTAGCTGAGGGTGTTGTAATCACTGTCAAAATACACAACAATATCATGGAAAAATTTGCTATTGTTCCATAGCCTCCAGCAACCTGCATTTGCGTTTAAACCTTTCGCAAAAAAAGAAAGTTTGGAGCAAGAAAGTAGTCCGAGTGCACCCTCCTCAAAGAGCGTCAGATTTAGAGGCTTTGTGAAGCGGAAGTGCTATAGCTAGCACGATGTCAACCACATGCCAAATATTTATGTGTCCTCTTGATCTTAACCAGGCCGTTACCACAGTATTAAAAGAATTCTACAAATGCGAGAACAATCGTTATCCTCTCTTGTACGCATTGTTACAGGACACAACATGCTGAAATATCACACCAAGAAAATGGGAATCAATACTGATGAGTGATGATGTGCATGAGGACACCCCACACTGTCTTTGCTACTGCCCGGCACTAACAATAAGTCACATCAGATACAGAATTCTTGGACGACACTTTTTCGAAGACTTAGAAGACCTCTCTAAGAAGTCTATAAAAGACTTACATAAATTTGTATTATCCTCTTGACTACTCGGTTTCATAGGTTTCCATAGTATGGAGGCCATTAGAACCCCAAGGGCATCACAATGGATATACATTGCCAGTCCCACTAACCTATTTCAACCCACCGAGCTACCGAAATGTCACAAAAATACTAAGCTCGGTGGAAATCAAAAGCTAGCATCGATAATGAGAGCTGTTAAGACCCCAAGGCTGAATATTTGGCATCGCAGCGTGCCGCTGGGATAGAAGCTGCTAGCTTATAATATATCTGTGTTTCCTAAAATAGCAGTAGCAAATTAAATAGTATACATACTAAACATTTCCACAATGAACATCCACTTCTATACCAATTGGAGCAATTAGAACCAAATTCAATCGCCAAGCAAACCGCCACTGCAAGCAACCAATGACAACACCTTTTATGATCACATATCGGTTCTTCTAACTAACTAAAAAAAAGCAAGCAAGTGATTTGTAATTTTATTTTATTTACTTTGAAATTACATTAACATTACTAGTTTTCTTGTCGCAATTGGTTTCGGTTTAACAAGGCTCGCACAATGTTGTAGTTCGCAATCGAATGCATTCATAATTATATAACTAATCGAATATTGTTTGTTGGTAGTTTTATTTGACAAATACATCATGATTACAACACCCCTTAATTCAAAGCAGCAGCACCAGAAATAATTTCGATGAGTTCTCTGGTAATGACAGCCTGTCTGGTACGATTGAAAGTCAAAGTCAACTTGTCAATCATCTCGCCGGCGTTCTTGGATGCATTGTCCATGGCAGTCATACGCGATGATTGTTCGGAGCAAGCTCCCTCCTTCATTGTGAAGAAGATCAACGAAGCCAAGGAGAATTCCAAATAGCTTTGGATGACTTCAGCGTCTAAGGAGTCGTAAACGACCAACTTCTCGGACTTCTCTACAACTGGAGCACTGTAGATTGGCAATGTGGACATTTGGTACGACACCACCGACTTGAACTTGTTGTAGATAAGTTTACCTTCGGTAAATTCGTAGCCGCACGTCATTACCTCATGGGCGATACGTGAGGCATCCAAGAAAGTTGGGGGTAGACGTCCAACTTCATTGGCGACCAAGATGATGTTTTTGTTGTACAATCGCTGTAAAATTGAACGGGACTTGTCGCCAATACAGATGACCTTAGTTTTGGTATCATCGATGGCCAATTCGTTACGAATTTGACGAGCAACACCAGTGTGCACAGCACCGCACAGACCACGATCAGAGGTGACGGCGATCAAAAGCTTCTTGGGTTCGGCTTTCTCGTCGGGCACGACTTCGGTTTTTTCGAAGAACTGCTGGGCACCCACACCGTAGGGACGAGCCTGTTTCAAATCACGTTCAGCACGAGCGTATTTAGCGGCTGAGACCATTTTCATGGATTGCGTAATTTTCTGAATGTTCTTCACAGACTTCAGGCGAAGAGAAATAGACTTGAGAGTGGCCATGCCACGCTGTTGTTGGAGTCCATTCTCGAGGATTGGCACCAAAAGGGTGTTGGTGGTGAGTGCAGCGCGTTGCATCATTTTGGTTCAAGCTGAGAATACAATTTTTAAGTATATATTTTACGATTTAATTGGAATAAAATTAAATTTTCTTTACCAGTTTTCACGACACGGCCGAAATGACAGGAATGGCTAATGGCTTATGTAAGGTGAGAGCAGTGTTCAGAGAGGTAACAAAAAGAAAATTCCCTTACGACTGACAGCTGTCAGACATTTGTTCACGATATAATTGTGGTACGTCTGAAACGAAGGGGTTTTTGGTCGAATTTTTATTTATTTACTTGATCTTTTCCAAGGTTAACGATTGCATAAACGTTTTAAAAAACACATTTCCATTTAAACTAATAAAATTCAAAAAGTGTATCAGTAAAAGAACAGGACTAATTAGGTTAGGAATTTTAATTTTTATTGGGATATATTTTGCCATAAAGCGATTTATGTTTTAGAAGAGCCACTTGGCGCTGTAAATGGTTCAGAGAATCTAATGTGGTATTCGATTGGGCGCTCTCAGAGCACTTTTTATGTTCGTTTAGTACAAAAAAGCAATCTTTTTCAGATTTCAGAGCACTTTTGCGAATCTAGATATTTTCTCAGATTTACCAACACAAGTGCGTTTGACGCAAATTTCGAATGTTTTAATTTAAAATCTAATCAGTGAATGGAAAACTTTTTGAAAAGTGTTGAAGGCTACACATATTCGAATCGCACGAATATTATCACAAAAGAGAGCAAGTGACGTTTTTATGTTCGATTAGCCACCCGAAATCTGAAATCTGAGAGCGAA
Organism: Cheilosia urbana; assembly: GCA_946477585.1. Taxonomy (NCBI): domain Eukaryota; kingdom Metazoa; phylum Arthropoda; class Insecta; order Diptera; family Syrphidae; genus Cheilosia; species Cheilosia urbana. The sequence goes on along the minus strand of OX297854.1, from coordinate 5,145,912 downwards.
TCTGAAGAAGCCCAAACGAATAGGTACCACATAATCAAAAGTTTTCTTTTTTTTTTAAATTAACGATTTTCTATTCTAGTTTCTGTTGTTATTTATTTTATTCAACTCACGACTCCGAAAAAAATCATCCGAATTGAATTAACAAACAAGGATAAACGGCAGCGGACATTAATTAGCCTTCTTCAAGCAAATATTTCTGTGTTCTGACAAAATATGCTCTGAATTTGCTTCTATGCTCGAATGAGGAAGAGAATAAACGAGCACTTATACTCTCCCAGCTCGACGAAATAGTTTTTGTAGGTTTTATCAAAGATGATAATTATATGATTTGGATAGTCTTTGGGTCTTTGGTAAGACAGGAATACCTCCTCTTCAAAAACAGGGGAATGTCAAATCATCATGGTTGTTGATGATTTCACATTAACAATTCTACAAAAGGATGAATATCGGTTCCATTTGAGCAATCCACAAAAAAGGCGATCCTATGTCTCGCAAAAGCAGCAATCCTGAACTGTATACGAAAGCAACAACGTTATAATAAAGAAAGTTTGTGATAGGTAGGTATAGGACCGGCGTTCCAAATAATGCTGATGCTGAAGTGGATATTTGTATGTTGTTAGTAGTTACCAGTCTCCACTCTTTGTTTGACAAACACCATCTATTAATTTTTACCATAAATAAGAAGTTATATTCTTTTATTTCAACAGGGTAGCAGAACTTAAATTGTAACTTAAAACAAAGTTCAATTATGGAAGTCGGTAGCTAGTGACTTATCATATTCGGAAATGTTTGACCTACCTTTTACATTGCTGCAACAAGTGTTACTCCCTAATGGTAAAGCGCCATCTTTTGTTTTCTTCGGGTATTAGCATCGATTGTTAATGAAATGAAGTTGAGTGAATTTGCAGGACTGAAATCTGAAACAAATGCGTTATCGCGTAAGATATTGGACTATTGGTTATGTGGTGGAAGATGAAAAACAGGCGAGCTAGAATAGAAGCACCCTCATCGCGAGATTGCATTTCGTGTTTTTCCTTTTACAATTGAGGTTATTTTATTTGGACTAGATTATGGATGTTGTTAGTAGTTACCAGTCTCCACTCTTTGTTTGACAAACACCATCTATTAATTTTTACCATAAATAAGAAGTTATATTCTTTTATTTCAACAGGGTAGCAGAACTTAAATTGTAACTTAAAACAAAGTTCAATTATGGAAGTCGGTAGCTAGTGACTTATCATATTCGGAAATGTTTGACCTACCTTTTACATTGCTGCAACAAGTGTTACTCCCTAATGGTAAAGCGCCATCTTTTGTTTTCTTCGGGTATTAGCATCGATTGTTAATGAAATGAAGTTGAGTGAATTTGCAGGACTGAAATCTGAAACAAATGCGTTATCGCGTAAGATATTGGACTATTGGTTATGTGGTGGAAGATGAAAAACAGACGAGCTAGAATAGAAGCACCCTCATCGCGAGATTGCATTTCTAGTCCAAATAAAATAACCTCAATTGTAAAAGGAAAAACACGATTTTCCAACTGCAAAACACACATTTATAAGAACTTTATTTAAAAAAAACATGCAAACATTTATATATTCTTAACATTGAGACAGAAATGTTTGTTCCTATAAGCTTAAGCCTCATCCTTTATAAGTTCATTTAAATCTAAAACAATCGTGCTTTGTTTTGGTACGTATCGTCTGTAGGTTACACCAACTGCGTCCAACATCCTTCTAGAGGCATGATAGCTAGGCTTATCGCTATGTTTGTCCGAAATGTATATCACTTCTTTGATACCCGATTGGATGATTAATTTTGTACATTCGTTACATGGAAATAATGTTGTATATAATCGTGATCCGAATATGTCCGCCGCATTCTTATTTAAAATTGCATTTGCTTCTGCGTGTACTACATACATATACTTATCGTTGAAGGGGTTGATCGAATCCTTACCCCATGGAAAATTGTCATCATCACAGTTTCTTGGAAAGCCATTATAGCCGACGGCTATAATCCTATTTTGCTTATCAACTATGCAAGCACCAACTTGAGTCGAGGGGTCTTTGCTCCGTTTAGAGGTCAGAAGTGCTGTTGCCATGAAGTAGTCCTCCCACTGCAAATAATCAGTTCTTTTCGACATTTTGCTGACAAAATGCAATCTCAGAAATGTTTTTATCAATTCTTTCTATTTATATACTCGCGCACTGAATGTACAAATAATCTTTTTTTTTAGATCCGAATTGCGAATCCGAACCGAACTGTTTTATGACAACGATAAAGCAAGAAGGGCGGTAATTGCAACATGGAAACGTCAAACACTTGACAACTCAACTCTCATCAACGGCGATCCAATACCTAGGAAATCTTTAACCAACCAACAACACTACAAACATTTTACACAATTGTAAAATAGTCATAATTTATCTAATTGGAATTTATTTTAATGTTTATTAATATTTTTTCTCATATAATATGCCCTAAGAAATTCAAAATACAACAATGTAATCTCATTTAAGCATTTTTCTGCGTTTGAATTGGATTTTGTTTGAGATGAAGATAAATTGAACGCATTCGCGAGACATCTTTGCCAGATTTGTTTGACTTCGGATTAAAGTCGCAAAGTTTAGCGATACGCTCCCATTCGGTGCCTGGTTCGATTTCGCCGTTTTCGATAGATTCCTGCTTTTCAGCATTGCGACTTGCAGCCTTGGTTTTTGCAATCGATTCTTCGGTTTGCCTCAGCCAATCCTCTAATTCTGTTTTAGCCTGTAATCTTAGTTCTTCTTTCCGTTTTTCCTCTTCGCGATCTTTTTCTTCCAAACGGGTCTTTTGTTCTTCGCGCCACTTACGAATTTTTTCTGGTTCTACACGATTAACCGTTGGCTGAGAAGAAGATTCTAATAAATCGCCTGAGTTTTGAATGATTTCAAAGCTTCCTGTTGATGATTCGAGACCAACACCAGCATTCATGTTATCCTGCAACAATATTTCTGGTGTGACTGGCAAAATTTCATCTTCCATACCAGCAAGGGCACTTTGCTCGCGAGCTAAAAACTCTGCAGCTGGATCGACTTCTACTTCGACGTCTTTGGGTTCAAAATCATCACCGAAATCCATTATCTAGCTTTCTAATTGAACAAATTGGGGCGTATGTATGTAATTTGTGTGGTGATTACCTTGAGTATACTAAAATAAAAATTGTATATAACGAACAATTATATTTTCAGGAATTGAATTGAAAACATTAAATAAATTGAAAGTACCTAATATGCAACGCAACTAACAAAACAATTTGTTATTCCAGTTTTTCGCTTGAGTCACCAACATGAAACAGGAAAAAGTGTACGTTTTAGTATTAAGCCAACTAAATTGTTTGCCAAGGAATGGCCGCATTCAAGAATCTAGTTATCTTAAGTCGACTAGATTGGTCTGGATAAGATGTAACCTGAACGCAAAAACTAGATTGGTCGGGAACGTCACTTTTTCTACGTCAGCCACATACCCGAACTGTCAACTTAGTACTCAGTCACGAATTTCTTGACTAGATTCGTCGGCTACCCCTCCATAAACGTCAAGTGTCACAGGTACCCACGTGACCGATTTAAACCAATCACAACCGAGCTAGATCTAGTCAGACAGCTGTCAGACTTACTAAACTAGATACTTGAACGCCCTCAATTTTTGACAAATGGCATGACGTCATTATGCGCTTAATAAGACAGTTGTTATAAAGGAGTAGAATATATTCTTCTCGCTTTAACATGCAATAACCAAATACATTAAGGTATTTTCTGACGTCAGGAATAAGGCAAATGGCGTTGAGAGATACTCCGTTTGTCTTTTACCTTCCCATTGCTTTGGAAATGACGTTTCGCATCGATTAGGTTCGTTCGAACAGATAACCAATGTTCTCGTAGGTAGGTACCAATTGTTGTCAACTGTGTGCATTGTCGTAATGTGGTGAAACTGAAAACCAAAACGCTAGACTCCAGTATTACTTGGACCCTCTGTTCATTGCACTAAATAATTATCTTCGGCTTAATCTTTGGCATAATATTTATCGGGTTGGGTACAATTTAAGATATCCTGCTTTTCAAAACACTACTTTTTAAAATCTCGCTTTTTTATCCTGTTTTTTACAATTCCGCTTTTTATAATCCTGTTTCTTATAAGTCCATTTATTTTATTCCCGCTTTTAACCTAGCTTTAGAAAATAGATGCTCAGCTGAAAGCGGGATTAAATTAAATTTTAAAAAGCGGGATTATAATAGATTCGGTTTAGAATAAGCGGGAATAAGCTATTTAAAAAAAGCCGGTGTTTTAAAACTTTTTAAACGGGATTAAAAAGAAAAAAAAAAAAACGGGATGCCGATACACTCCCTATTTATCTGTTGTCAGCGTCGAAAGGTACTCACTGTTCACCAAACTGCAGTCTTAAAACAAAGGTGTCTGTATGTATGTATGTTCACATTATGCAACCAACTTACGAAAGGAAGACCCGTGTTCGTGTATGAAAACAAATGTAAAAGGCTGATGGAAAGCGATGTATCGCTCCTAACAATTAGTGTGACATTGGGATCCACAGGTTCTGCTCTGAGATATCAGATTTCGTGTGTCCAATCGAATATAAAAACTCATACGCATTGATTAATCGTAGGAACATTGAGAAAAAAAATCCAGATTTGTAAGTGCTTTGAAATCAAAAAAGGTTGGTTGCTTCTTTCATCCAATAAAACATAAGAAGTCACATAGCTAAAAAGTTCCCAATCGAATACAACATAAATTAGAAACTTCAAGTGGAGGTTGTGACATTTCTGGTATGTACGGTTTATTGTGTGTTTCGTAAAACGAACAAAGTTCAGATTCGGTGTACGATACCTACTATTCTTCAATTTCCTTTTTTATATTTATTTGTAATTTTAATTTTGCTTTCGATTAAATGGCACTAAACAGAATATCAACCACTTCTCATCTCAGAAATTTAGTCGGTAAGTCAATATATTCGGTTGATTTGAATACGGTTTTGGTATCACATCAAAGTTCAAAATCCATTTTCATTACGAGGAACAACATCTTCTGTGCCTTATAATTTTTTAATACTTCTGTTAAATAATACACTTTTTTAAGCTCTTCGGAAGATGAGCTCAACAACAAAAAATTTACATTTCCAGACATTGGCCGTGACGAACCCCAAACCGTTTGTCTATCATGTCCAATTGAACCGTCCGGACAAGTACAATGCATTGAGCAGGCAGATGTGGTTGTAAGTATTATCAGAGAGATTTTCATTTTGCTCTCTATATACAAGGCTAAATCCGTAGCGACATCAAAGACTGCTTCGACTCGTTAAGCATAAACCCAGAATGTCGGGTTGTTGTCTTGTCAGGCGAGGGAAAGCATTTCACTGCAGGTGAGATTAATTGGCCGCTAACTAACTTTAACTGAATAAATTTTATCTAAGGAATCGATATAAATGGGTTAATGACGTTGGCACAAGAGCTATCCGAAATTGAGGATGTTGCTCGCAAAGGCTGTGTCTTGGAAAGACACATCAAAGTGTACCAGGTATTCCCAACTATTACAAATAGATAGGGAAATATGTTCACATTTCATTTATTGCAGGATTCGATGTCATCTTTAGAGGTCTGTACTAAACCAGTTATTGCCGCAGTCCATAAAGCCTGTATCGGAGCAGGAATCGATCTCATTACAGCGGCCGATGTCCGTTATTGCACTCGGGACTCATTTTTTGAGGTGAAAGAAGTCGATATGGGATTGGCAGCCGATGTTGGCACATTGCAGAGATTCCCTAAAGTTATTAACAGTCAAAGTTTGGCTCGTGAACTCTGTCTTACGGGGAGAAGATTCCTCGCCGAAGAGGCCAAGAGTTGTGGCCTTGTGAGTGAGGTATTCGACACTAAAGATGCATTGCTGGATAGGGCCTTGTCGTTAGCCGAGAATATAGCTGCCAAGAGTCCAATTGCTGTACAAGCAACCAAGAAGAACATGGTTTATTCCTTGTCTCGGCCCAACCAAGAGGGTCTAGATCACATTGTGAGTTATTTCATTGTGCTCCTAGGGTTCGAATTTATATGCTTAATTTCTTACAGCGTGAGATGAACAAACTGTACCTGCAAAGTGAAGATTTTGTCAATGCTACGATGGCACAGTTGGTCAAAGGAGAGAAGCCGATCTTTGCAAAATTATAAAAGACCTTCACGAAATAATATGGGAAAAGGTGTTCTTCTTAGTGCATATTAAAGTTTTTAGTTTTATATCGAAAATAGTTCCCTTGTTTTATTTTCCCATCGATTATTTATTTTTCATGTGTATTTTTGTTCATCCTAGCCACGTAAGAAAAACAGTCAACCATAGAACTGCAGGAAAGACTAAGTACCCATTTTCCATCATATTTTGCAAGTGCAAACGGAACAGCATTACTCATAAAACATTTTTTATTTGGACAGCGTATTTAGAAAAAGTTTTCTTGACAAAATAAAACTACACCGAATACAAGAGAAATCAATAAACACTCAAAGTTAAAGGCATATGTGGACAAAAAGAGATTCACTTTGCGTTGTGAGATTCAGGTAACAAGATTCATTCGCTTATGCGCCACCAATAAGAGCACAAAGGGCGCGTTTGTAATCGCCAGACGTCTCCGACTGAAATAAAAGAAAAATATAGTTACTTCCGATTTTAGTTGGCCAAACATTACATACTTTTACAGCGCTGACCAAAGTCCGATCAAACAAGCGCTCAAATTCTGCTTTGATATTACCCAAGTCAATCTCGGATCGACTGACAATTATTCGAATTAACGTCGTGTCATCGGTGCCAGCACCATCCATCGATTTGTATAAGCGTTTGGCAAAGAATGCCGCCGGCGATTGGACGCATTCAACTGAAAATACAATTCCGCCAAATGAGCTTACAATCAATTACGGAAGCGAATTTAAGTTTATCCTTACCAATAGCCATCATAGCGTCATGCAGTTCTCCGCTCATTTCATGTTTGATCGCTTGCTCCAAGGTCATACCCGACAAGTGTTTGTACTCTTCAAAGACCAGTCGCAACTGTGCGAAACTTCCATGTGCCATAATTCGGTTGAATACTTCCTCGTCGGTGCCAAGTTTGGCTTCCCCCGCTGCATACAGAGCCTCAGCTTGTTCCTTTGCTTTTTCTGCGTCGATAGTGCCAGCTGGATCGCGAACACCAGTCACAATAAGAGTAAGCAGGCGCCTAAAATGTCCCGACGTTTCACTGCACATGTGTTCGGCCAAAGGACGGTCGTACTTGTTCTCGTAGGCGGTCACGATTTCGGCGATTTCTTCATTGGATTTTGTACAGAGGATTTCGACAAGCGTTTCCTCGTTCGTACCAATGCCACCCATGGCCTTGTGAAGTTGCTTGCAAAGATATTCAACTGGTGGCATCATCAGCCCAATGATGACATCTTCGAATTTGCCACCGAGTTCGCTCTTCAGATCATCTATCAGATCGCGACCGTATTCATGCAAGAAATACGCTTTGATATCTTGGCGTTGGGCATTTGTACGAGCGGTTAGGATATCGATGATGGCTTGCTCATCCGTACCGAAGCCTTTCATTGCCGCACGCAGAGCCTGTCCATCGGCTGCTGCATCAAATGGTGCCGCTGGGACCACTGTTGGAATTGGCTGTTGGGCGGCGTTAAGGTAAGAATGAACGTAAGAAAAAAATATCACTACATAAAGAAACACAGTCTAAAATACGTGTTTCCCTAATAAATCTCATCCGAAAAGAACACCTTATGTTGTAGAAAAACATTATGCCAATTGGAATGGGAAATACCTGTTGCGCCAGTTGACTCATGGCGCGCGATATTGTCTAAGATAACACTACAAACATTGAGAAACGTTCATATAAAAACATTTTATAATTAAAAAGCATACTCACTGCCTGTATTGTTAAACGCGATTCTTTTTTATCAAATTACTGTGTTCGACCTACCAAAGGATTTTTCTTTTCTTAGCTACGGCGTGTGCCAATTAAAAGGCTACCAGAAAAAACGCAGCCCCGAAATGTGAACGTAGAAACTCTTCTTTTTGGCACACCCTTAATAATCAAACGCTAATGTAGACTATTAGTTGGTTGATGATGATACCCTATTCTTCAGCTAATCGATCAAGTATTTTATTTATTAGGGTGAGCCATAACCAACTGAACTAAGGCATTGTGAGTCTGTACTCTAGAATGACCTACAAATCACGGCACAACATTTCAATTACGATATTTGCAGTTTCCTACATTTAGGAATATTGTTTATATATAAATATTTTTATTTACTGATATAGGTATGTGCATAAAAAAATATATAAAGCCAACATATGGCAAAACTATGTGTCGAACGGAAGTCCATTTAATTTCATATTCCAATAGTAAACTGTTAATTACAGCGCCCCAAACCCCACCTATTTTTCCGACTTTTACTAAAGACATAATTCTTCATATATGTAATCATAATTTTATTATAGAGATGATCTTTTTACAGCGTTTTATGTAAACAATTAAAGAGTTAAATTTACACAATAAGGAATCGATTATTACCGAAAATCTTTAGACTGGAGTACACATATTTAGCAATTATATTACCTTATAATCCATTTTAAAAATCAATTAGTAATTTAACAAAATTAGAACTTCCGTAATTAACAACAAACGTTATTTTTCTCTGCTTATTTTTCTGCAAACAGTTTCCGTCAACAAGGAATGAACGCACTTTTTGAGTGAAGGTTTTTGACGTTTGAGTTACAATTTGCACAACTGTTCGATTTGAAAATTTTATTATATGGAGGGAACAATCAATGCAGCTCTAATTGAAGCATTAGATGGGCATTTTACGAGGTTTTCACTGATTCAGGCGGTGTTTTGTAGATAGGTGACTTATGGAATTTGAATTATGGGAAAGCTATGCATGTTGATATTTTTATAGCGATGGCTCACGAAATTTCGTTTTCCTATAAAACAAAATGGCTTCCGGAAGTGATGAGCGTACAATTATTTGTTTATTTCGTATAAATGATTGATGAATTGTTGGTTTAATTTACTGAAACTAATAAACACTCTTATTTCACATATTATTTTAAATCGGAAATAGAAATGTTTTCATGTGATTGCAGAAATGTTGGTTGCCGGAACTTCCGCTTTACGTATCTATAATTATGGGTAGAACATCCATGACATCTTAAAGAAATGACCTTTCTATGTTTCATTGAAACAAAAAGTTCACTTCCAGGTTGATTCTTTCGACAGGATATTTTTTAAGAATTTCTACATACTAGCAAAATGACAGATTGAAATGATGGTTGCGTTGTTGGAAACAAATTTTGCGCTATATGATCCGAAAATATGCAATTATGCGTGCAAATATAAGCCTGCAGTGTAATATATCTATTTGGCACGCGAAAATCCTCCTTTTTATCGTAAAAAGCAAATAAAAAGTAGTAAAAGGAAAAATTCCAGATTGCCTGTAAAAAAAATTTCTTTTCGATGGACTTTATTCCATTTTTAGAACACCTCCGCTCCCCCCTAACAAAACAAGAAAATAAAAGAGACGCCCTTTAAACAAAAATAACACTTAGGAAAAAGCTTAATTGTTTTCAGACTATCCCCCGTATTAATAAACACTGTGTTAAAGTTATCAACCTGTTATTCAGCAGTTATATCCAATTTTTGTATGCTGTCTGACTTTTGCTAGCTTACTAAATTGTGTACATTTTTTTATTAATAAGGGGGTAAACATATACATATTATTTATTATATTGTCATTTTCCATTGGGATTTTCAGATTTTGCTCTCAGATTTTCCGTGCCCAATGCAACATAGAATGAGATTTTCTTTAACCATTTATCTAGTTCTTTCCTTGCATTTGTGATGGTGAGTCAGCTGTTCTTAAATTGTAATTTATGTTTATAAAAATCAATATCCATTGCGCTGGTAAGATGTACATTTTTCTCTATTTTTTTTACAGACTTCTAGTCTAAAAATGTAATAAACACACTTAAAAGTTTGACAAAATGACAAATTTTTGGTTGTAGTGTAGGTGTAGTGCAAATAGGTGTAAATCTCGCTCAGAAATCGAGATTCGCAAAATTGCTCTGACTCTCAAAAAAAGAGTTTTTTTTTGTGCCCATATGTATTATGAAATCTGACAGCCAGCTGATTACTAGAGCAGAAAAACTTCTCTGAATCTAAATGGAATGGAAAATCTGTCTGAATCTGTCCCAATGGAAAACGACGTTGAATTTAGTTTTTTCGGCTTGGCTTCGTGTTTCCACATGTTTTCCAATGGGGCAGACATACGAGGATATATGCCTAGTCTTCTGTGCCATGAAACTTTTTCGAGTTATTACATTTTTCACTTCTTTACGACTAAAAGAACTGAATTATTGTATTTAATTTTTATACAATAGGAATTAATATTATTTTTTGCATTTTATTTAAGTTTGGCGGATGTGGTTTTGTTTTTTATTATAATTAACTACAGACGACGGGACCACACACTAGAATAAGTTTAAGAAACAAATTATTTACAACCAAAACTTCAAACTATAAACTACTTCTTGTAGAAAAGCAGTGAATTTTCTCATTTCGCAAGTGACAGATTACCAAAAGGAGGCCAGAAATATTTAACAAATATATAAATATGAGCTTAAGTAATATGCCATTATCCACTCGTCTTATCTGTAGATGCGAATAAGAGGATCTTCATTGTCGTTTTAGTTACATAGTTTCAGTGGCGTAGCGTGGGTTGGAGCCGCCCGGGGCAGACCCAATTTATGCCGCCCCCATAATTTTTTCACACACTAAAAAAATACCCTTGTAATCTTGGTAAAAGTTCTGGAATCAAATAACGGTACTTTTGAAATTTCGAAATATTTCGAAAACAAAAATTCATTTCTATGTCAATATGGTTATTTCTACCTGAATAGAGGGCTCAGTTTTTGTCTATATTATCGTAGTGTCAGCACTCTCGTGTGCCAAAGAAACAACTCACCTCGACTCTAGTCAAACAACGACTAACTTTATTCTGTCAATTTACAACGCATTGAAGATGAAACAAAAGGAATACAAAATAAAGAGAATATAATTCACAATGTATGAAGATTGGAGAATAAAGCAAAAGGAATAAGAAATAAAGAGAATGCACTAATACCAGTGCCATTTAAAAAAAAAAGAGAATAAGAATAACACCTGTCACAGCTCGGCCACTCCTGCGCTGGAGTCGTCCTCGGCTCTGTCAGCATCTTCGTCAGGACTTTCATCAGCAGGGTCATCAGTAGCATCCAAATCGGGCGAGTGGTAACACCAAGGTTTGATTTTATCAGATGCATAAACAGAACAGAATCGCTTCTGTGTTATTTGCATCCCAGGAATATCCTCGATTAAAAAGCGATCATTTCCCAGGACTTTAGAGACTCGGTAGGGGCCTCTATACTTGGGCTCCAATTTGCGGGACTCCCCAGTTGAGGAAGGTTCGTTAGCAATTACGACTAGGTCGCCCTCCAAGTATTGTTTTGGCTCGGCGTGTTTCCTATCAAAACGCTCTTTCCACTTTTTGCGACTATCAGTTATATTCTCAGCAGCTTTCAATCGTCTGTTTTGTATGTCGACTTCTGAACCACCCGTAACATCATCATGAATAGCGGCTACAATGCGGTTTTGTATTACATCAACGAGTTTGAAGTCAAATACAAGTTCATTTGGACTGAATCCTGATGTTGAGTTCTTCTGCGAATTAACAGTCCACTGTAGATCTCGTAAACGTAGGTCCCAGTCCCTAGGTTCTTCGGTAGTGGTTCGAACAAATGTGAGGATAGTGTGGTTGGCTCTCTCAACTTGTCCATTAGCCCTTGGAGTGCGGACAGCTGTTTTAATATGCTGAATGTTGTTCTGCTCACAGTACATCTCAAATTGTTTGGAGGTAAATGCAGTCCCCCTGTCACTGATGATACGTCGTGGTAGTCCAAAGTAACTGGTAAATTCGTTTAATACATTAATAACAGGAAGCGTTTTTGTTGTTTTTACGGGTTTTACGATTAGAAATTTGCTAAATGCATCGGAGATCGCTAATACGTGGGTATTTCCGCGTTTACTACGAACAAATGGCCCGAGATGGTCTATATGCATTTGACGAAATGGTATTGGTTCGATTTCACCATAATGGAGCTGACCTTCATGTTTTCCTCCCTTCGATTTGTAGTAGCAGCACTCGACGCATGCGGCAATGTACTCCTTGACGTATTTTCGAATTTTAGGAAACCAGAAATGTGTTTGTATCCGTTGGATGGTTTTTTCTAGGCCAAAATGACCTACATCATCGTGGCATGAACGAACAACCCTCCATCGCACAGATTTCGGAACAACAAATTGGATGGCGTTGCCAGTTTTGCGATACAAACGATGATTCTGTAAAACATAATCTGATTTAAATTGCTTTTCGTTTTCTGACTTACGTTCTCCATGCAAAACAGCTATAATCTCACTAAGCGACGGATCTTGTTGTTGCATCGTTAACAGCCAGTCATCGGTTGAGGCAGCAGTCATCATAATGTCATATCCTATGCTGGTTTCTTTTGGCGGCAAATCAGGGCAACGGCTGAGTGCGTCTACGTGAGACATTCGGCTTCCTTGACGGTGAACGGCTTCGAAATCATAATCGAGAATTTTGATCCACCAGCGAGCGATTTTGGGAATCATTTCCTTGTTGGCTTTAGCTTTGGCAATAGCAGCACAGTCGGTTACTAGTTTAAACGGTTTACCGAGCACATATACCCGGAACCGTTCGAGTGACTCGACGATTGCAAGAACTTCGAGTTCATAGCTGTGGTTCTTACTTTCAGCCTCCGTACAGTGGCGGCTATAATAGAACACCGGTTTCCAATTTTTATTATCCCTCGATTGGAGCAACACACCGGCAAGTCCGACTGAGCTGGCATCAGTATGCACTTCGTGATACCCGGTATGATCATACAATTCGAGCACTGGTTTACTGCACAATAAGTCGATTAGCTGCGTAAAAGCACGTTGTTGATCTTCCCCCCACTGGAATATTTCATCTTTTCGTAGCAACTGTGTAAGCGGCCTAGATATAAGAGAATAATGCTCCACGAATTTGCGGAAAAATCCAGTTAACCCAAGGAAACGCCTGACCTCAGTGATATTTGTCGGTGTTTTAAAATTACGTATGGCGCTTACCTTGTCGTCACCCGGAGCTATTCCGGCTTCGCTCACAATGTGTCCCAAATACGTGATTTGCCGTGCCAGAAAGTTACATTTTCCAGCGCAAAGTCTCAATCCAGCTGATTCGAGAATACTAAGGAATTTTTCCAATCGCTGCAGTCCTTCTTCCGCGGTTCTACTCGGGATAATAACGTCGTCCAGGTAAGCAAGTACTTCTCCTGTCTTCATTTTGGCGATGAGCTGGTTCATGACCGCTTGGAACATTGCTGGTGCATTGACGAGACCAAATGGCATTCTATTATATTCAAAATGCCCTTCCGTGGTCACAAATGCGGTGTAACGTTTTGATTCCTCCTCGATTTCGATTTGATGATATCCCAGGCGTAAATCCAGCGATGTAAAATATTTGTTTCCGGCAAGCTGTGCAAATTGCTCCTCGAGGTTCGGCATTGGATACGGGATTTTTAACGTAATACTGTTTAGTAACCGATAATCGACGCAGAGACGATGTTCCCCATTTTTCTTGTCCACCAGGACAACACCGGAAGCGTACGGTGAATCAGAGGGGCGAATGATGTCGCTTGCAAGCAAATCGTTAATGATATTGGTGACGATTGGCCTTTTAGCAAATGGCAACCGGTATGGTTTGGATTTTACCGGGACGTCGGAAGAAAGTTTAATCTGCATCTTCGCCAAGTTGCATTTACCAAGATCGGCCAATTTGTCTGCAAAACAACTACGGTGATTAGTTAAAAGCGATTCCAACTTACCGAGCTCGACTTCGTTTAGCTGTGCGTCGAACGGGTTCGTATTAATGGATGCATTATTGACTGCCTTTTCCATACGACAATCAGTTCCTTCTATGATTAGACGAGCATCCTGGCGGCACAATACATCTCTACCCAAGAGGACGTTTTCGGTTAACATATTGTCGTTGACGATCAGCAATTCTGTCTTGAAGCCGTTATCATCAAAGCAGATTTCGGCTTCGATTTTGTTGGTACACATAAACGTTCCACCCGCAAATCCGTTCAATGTAACCGAGCACATTTTTGCATCCGCCAGATTGTTGGCAAACGACTTCCGTATCAGTGTATGGCTACTTCCAGGGTCGATGAATGCTGACGTTGGTATATTATTAATTTTGATTTCCTTCACTATATCATTTTTCACACTCAGTACGGTTCCTTTGATTTCGTTGACGGATTCAGATTGACGCTTTCTGAGCGGGCAGTTCGGTGTCTGATGAGAGGTTCGGCCGCATTCACTACATCTCTCCTTGTGTTGCGGTTCCGGACATTTGATGGAGAAGTGTCCAAACTTACCGCAATTGAAGCACTTAACATTCGGGTTTCTGTCATCCATTGGTTTTTTCACCGCCTTGGATGCATCTTCCGTGGATTTTTTTGTGGTTTTAGATGAGGCTATATTATCGAACGATTTTGTTGTCACAGGTTTTCTGATCTCGTTGTGCATACAAAAATTTATTATATCACGTAGTAGTTCACTGCATATGCTATAATTATTTGAGATTTTCTTCCGCAACTCTGAATCATTTATTCCGTTAATGATGTGACGAGCGATAGCCGAGTCAGGTAGGCCTCCCTTTTTCCCTAGCGCCAACATTTTATAGTAAAATTCTTGCGGGGATTCGTTGTACATACGTGTCATACGTGCCATTTTAATATGTACGTCCGCAGCGTTTTCCATGTAAGGAAAATCCGTTAAAAATTTGGAAACAAACTGTTGCCAAGAGACAAAAATTTCGCCGAGAGAATCGACCCAATACTTAGCAGCACCCTGCATTTTTTGTTGTACTGCGAAAATCACCGTCTGGTCATCCCATCTGTACGCATTCTTTAATGTCTCCACTCTTTTTATAAATTGGAGTGAATCCAAAGATTCCCCTGCGGTAGGATTGAATTCCGGCAGAAGAGCGACAACGTCCCTAACACTTCCGTATGGATTAAATGAGGGTAAATGAGAACCGTATTGCGTTTGCAAATATATGGAATCATGAGCGGTTGTTTCACTAGTAGGTGAAGTAAATGGTAAATGCGTATGTGTGGTCGTTGGTGGCACGAAAAGTTCACCGTTGCACATTTGCACTTGACTCGTATTTGTACCGTAGGATGGAAGAGCATAAGTATATGTCGTGGGGAACACACGCGAACAATACGGCTGTGACGAGGTTGCTGGTAAATACGTTGGGCATGCTCGTACGGGGTTAGCGGAACGTGCTGTCGTTGTATTAAAATGCTGAGATGACGTGTTCATCTTCGATAACGGGGCTTGCATATCGGCGCTTCCATAGGAAACTAGCTGCGCAGTAGACCATGCGTTCGTAGAAATCTGAGGGAGAGAATTCGTATTAAGGTTTTGCAATTTTAACTCAGCTACCGCCTTTTTCAGAACTCTAATTTGTTCCTCCAAGTCTTTCACAATATCGCCCTGCTGCGCCGCTACCTGCGATGGTTTATCTGCTATACCTCCTTGCGCTAGCTCAAAAAGGGTTTCTCTAACTGGCTCGGATTCTCCCGATGACTGGGCGGCTGGAGCAGGAACCTTCCTCCCAGAACGCAAACAGCGACCAATTTCGTTTGAGACGTCGTCCTCTTTGCTCGCTAATTCCATTGTAGTTTTCTTATTGTTTGTGAGTAATCCCACTTCTGAGAATTGTCAGCACTCTCGTGTGCCAAAGAAACAACTCACCTCGACTCTAGTCAAACAACGACTAACTTTATTCTGTCAATTTACAACGCATTGAAGATGAAACAAAAGGAATACAAAATAAAGAGAATATAATTCACAATGTATGAAGATTGGAGAATAAAGCAAAAGGAATAAGAAATAAAGAGAATGCACTAATACCAGTGCCATTTAAAAAAAAAGAGAATAAGAATAACACCTGTCACAGTAGGGTTACCATTATTTTGCAAAATTCATTCGACTTTTCATTGTTTGCCTTTAGTAGTTAAATATTTCCTTTATTTCGCAATCCTGAATTTTAATTTTGGTTTTTTATTCCTTAAATGTTCAATTTTTCTTTCGTATTTTTTTGAAATGATTTTTGATCATTTCGCAAAAATCATTTGGCAGTTTGTTGATGTTATTGTCAAGTAAATTTTCAACGAAATATCGTTTCGACGTTTTACTATTTCCCAGATTGATCATTTCGCCACCCCGGCGAAACGTCAATTTTCCCAACAATTTAAGCGAAACGTACCATACCCATTATCGTACAATAGATTTTTTTATACAAATAGATACAAATTTTTTTTTAAGAAAATGCGATAACGGTTTTGACCAGAATGAGTAGTTAGAGTTACAGTAAAATTTATGTTTCCAAAATTATTGTAGCCTTAATTTTAAATTCGAATCACCGAAAACGCTAATTTTAAAAACTGCTTATGTCTCGAAAGTGTAGGCGCAGTGGTTAGTGTGTGCTTAGTTGTTAGTGTGTTGGACTACTAAGCGAGGGGTCGAGGTTTGAATCCCGCTAAAAAACCCAAATTCCAACTTAGGGTTTTTTCCACTGTCCCACCTCTCGCGAGCGTCTGACAAACATCCGAGAGTATAACTGACTTTGAAAGAGATTCTCAATTAGCCGTTTGGAATCGGTATTAAATTGAAGATCCCTTCCATTCTTTCTATAAATGAAAAAAACTCACATAAAATGAATGGTTGTGAGAAGCTAGGCATAGGGTCACTCAATTGGATCGTTACACAATCAGAAAATCCCACTTCGCTTACACCCCCACATACGTCAATCGGGATATTCAGTTTATAACGTCTAATGCAAATTCAAGAACAAATCTCTGAATTCTTAGATACTCTCGTACATATAATGTAAGGAGATCGATCTATCACCAACACTACTTGCAACAAACAGAATCTCCTACTACGCCTGTCCTCCTATACTCAAACAGCTTGTAAACTGTAAGATATTATAAAATAGTACAGTAGGCGCTTACAGCCCTCTAACCAGAACTTGCCAAAATGATATTAATAAATACATATAAATTATTTATTTAAAAAAAAAGAGCTGCTCCAAATTGCCGCCCCTAGCAATGTGCCGCCCGGGGCCTGTGCCCCCCTTGCCCCCCCCTTGCTACGCCACTGCATAGTTTGAGTGTTGAAAGGACTTTTTCAAGGACAAACCCCCCAAATTCAACCAAAAGTTCTATTTTATTATAATATAATTTATTTATGACAGACAGTGTTAAAATATTTTACATTCTGTTTTAAATAAAGCAAAACAGTTATTTATATCCAAGCTGTGATTTTTAAATCAATCTTTCCGCACTAAATTTTTTTACCTATACACAAAAAAAAAAAGCCGGAACTGACCCCGTTAACCTGTCCCGATTTCAAAACTATATTCCTTCCAATTTCCTAAAAATTTTTATGTCCTCATTTAACCGCCACACAATTTCAATTTGCATTCTCCTATTGATAGAATCTGGTACAAATTCCTTTCATTCAATTGAATGTGGTATAATAAGCGACATTGAGAGTACAAAAAATCAACATCGAACGACAACAAGGCCAGGTATGCATCGTAAGAACTAGACACGGTAAATTCATAGGTTACTTTTAGTTTACCGATCAAGAAATCACAATGGCGAAAATAATTAAATTATCTTTTGCTACCTAAAATGTATAAAATGTCAATAACAATATTAAGGCCACATATCAATCATAAGTATAGGTACACACTACACAGTGAGTTTTGGTTCAACCGAGAGACAAAGCCCGGTTTGACGATATCGATTTTTAGTCACGACGTTAAATTTAATAAAGGTAACAATGGGGACCTATTTATTGCTACTTCTTTTGCGTAGTAGGGTTATGCCGAGCATTTTTTGCGTATTTGCTCATTTCTCAAATGTCTCCTGTTGATCTGAGACACCCGAAGAGCATTTGGCTTGTTATCGTAAATGTCACATAAAAGGGAGGTAGTTTAATTTTGATAATGAAACTCAACCTTAACTGAATACGACCTAACAACGTGCTAAAATACATTCTTGGATTAGTAGTTAAATTTGATGAATTTTATCCGAAACCTTATTTTATATGGAAAACTTCGCTTTGGCGAGTTCTTCAAATTAAACAAACTCTAGAAATGTGCATTCAAATGCTTAAACCACTAAAAGGAATACGGCAATAAAATACCAACTGCATTTTGTTGTATAACAAAGTGCCGTCATTATGACAGTTCTATATAATGTAGTTTCAAAAAGTAAAGACCGTGTACTTGCATCACTTACAGTTTGAAAGTATACTTGTATAAATAAACTTTTCGAAAATTCTTCCGCATTCAAAATAAATAAATACATCATACCTACTGAAAAACCAACAGTTAAACCTAGAGAATGTATGACACCCTATATGGCAGGTGACAGCTTTAACTACAAAGGAACAGTAACCATGGGTTCACACTAAAGTTTAATTGATAAAGGGGAGTTTGTCAGATAAAAAAATAACCCAACTAAACTAATAAAATCTGCTCTAAAAAGCTAACCAAATTTTTATGATTAGTGTCAAAATAAAATTAAACGACTTCCTACACATCTCGAATACCTACTTAAAAAGTTCTGGGCTTGATTTTGCAAATTCAACATTCACATTCGGGTGGTCTTAAGAGACACCCTCCTACAGACAAAAGTCCACTTCATTAATCTCACCTTTTATCTGCGATAAATAAATGCCACAAATATACTATACCCTATATGTGAACGTGAACCAAAGTGCCCATGATAAAGAGAATTCCATACAGCCAGACTAACAGCAGGAGACTTACGTAGGTGGCTACGTAACACTAGGCTCATTAAGATCAACCTGAATGCAATAGCACATCCTATTCTAAAGTGTCACTACCTACATCAAGCTCTATGTGTGTCCATGTCCGCACACGTGAATGCACAGAAGGACACAAGGACACAAGGAAGCGTTAGTATTATAATAACACGTTCTTTCTTACCATCTTACCTACCCGCCTTCGATGGCCACATAACATAATGATTCGCTGAATTTAATCCCAACTAGTGCAGTAGTAAAGTTGAACAGAGCACTTCCTTTTCCTTTTCAACAGTTTAACTGGGTCTGCGTGGCGCCATCGTCATCATCCGGATATAATGTTTGCGTTTCGTTGAAAATCCTTACCATTGGGTGACGTTTTAATGTATACCCTTAGCTGTACTGTGCGCACTGTTCTTTGAAACGCATTAACCGTATAAAACAAGGCAAGGAAGTGAATATTATTATGAATAAGTAGTATTTACTTACTGAGTCACACAAGCGTGTAAGCGTGGTAAATGGACTTTCAAAGATGAAAGAATAAACACCTGAATGAATGGGAGTGTTTCACGCTGGCTTTATAAATTTAATGAAATATTTTCCTCTAACAGTAAGGGACTTTGAATAATCGAACTGAATCAGGATCGTGTAGTGTGTCAGCTTTTAGTACTTGAGGAGGTAAAGGGAAAAAGGTCTTAAGATGTTGGTCTTTGACTTTCAACTCTTCAAAGGATTTATAAGAACATGTGGGTTTTCATAAAGCAAATGGTGTGGCAACACGATTTCTTTTGAGTTTTGACATCCTGCTTTCCTGGGGATATGGCGACCGTTTTAAGTGTCACCTTTCAAATCCATAAGAACGATATCCATTTAAGGAAAATTTAAAGTACTTACATTGTAAAGGGTGTTTTTTTTAGAGGTATAGATAGAGCTTTAAGTTGGCAACACTATTTTAACTGGCGGCCATTTTGTCAGCTGTCAAGGGATTTATTTTTAGTTTTGTTTGGCATTTCAAAATTAATAGCCTGACGTCTGAACAGCGCTTGAAAATTGTGCAAATTTATTTTTAAAAATCTACGTCCATTTTACGGTCAACATGATGAAGCTCACTTTCGGTTGAATAATAAACCAAACTGCTGTATTTGGAGTGACGATAATCCCCAAGCGTATGTTAAGACACCGTTACATCCACAAAAACTGACTGTTTGGTGTGCTGTATGGTTTGGTGGAATAATATTGATCTGTACTTCTTTAAAAACGATGCTGGCCAGAAAGTTACAGTCTGCTATAGAGCCAAGATTACTGACTTTTCGTTCATCAATTGAACAACCATGATGTGCAGGTGCTGTGGTTTCAATAAGACGATACAACATTTCACACAGCTCGTGCCACAATTGATTTATTGAAGGAAACGTTTGGTAACTGCTTAGTTTCACGATGCGGATCCGTGAATTGGCCTCCAAGATCGTGCGATTTAACGCCACTTGATTATTTTCTCTGACAATATTTGAAGTCGCTAGTCTACGCCGATAAGCCCGAAGCGATTGACCACTTGGAGGACAACATTCGCCGCGTTATTGCCGATATACGGCTACATATGTTGGAAAACTTACTTACTTACTTAGGTGGCGCTACAGTCCGGGGTGGACCTGGGCCTCAACCAATACGCCTCTCCAGTTAGCGCGATCTTTGGCTAACTGCCTTCAGTTGCGCACTCCAAGTTGGTTGAGGTCCCCTTCCACTTGCGCGCGCCACCTAAGGCGAGGTCTTCCTCTACTGCGTTGTCCCTCCGGGTTAGAATCGAAGACTCTTCGGGCCGGAGCGTTGGTGTCCATTCGCTCTACATGTCCCAGCCATCTTAGACGACTGATGCGTACTTTTCTGACTAGGTCGATGTCGCTGTACAGCTCGTAGAGTTCGCTGTTAAATCTTCTCCTCCAAAGCCCGTCAACGCAAACGGGACCAAAAATCACTCGAAGAATTTTGCGTTCGAAACGACCAAGGAGATCTTCATCCGCCTTTGATAGCGCCCATGCTTCTGCACCATAAAGCAGGACTGGGATGATGAGGGTCTTATACAGAGTTTCCTTAGTATTTCTCGACAAGGCCTTACTTATCAGTTGCCGTCTTAGGCCAAAGAAACAGCGGTTGGCAAGTGTGATTCTTCGTTTGATTTCTGATGTGATGTCGTTACCAGAGTTTATAGCGGAGCCGAGGTAGACAAAGTCCCTAACTACCTCAAAGTTATAGCTGTCTATCGTGATGTTCTGCCCGATTCGTCGATGTCGTGTGTCCCTTCTTGTTGACAGCATATATTTTGTTTTACCCTCATTCACCACTAAACCCATTTTTGCCGCTTCTGTACTAATACTTGCAAACGCACCAGTGACAGCTCGCTGTGTTGTACCAACAATGTCAATGTCGTCAGCGTATGCAAGCAGTTGCACAGACTTATAGAAAATTGTGCCTCTGGTGTTGGCTTGTGAGTTTCGCACAATCTTCTCAAGAATGATGTTGAAGAAGTCACATGACAGCGCATCACCTTGTCTAAATCCTTTTTTGACATCAAAAGTCTCGGTGAGATTGTTTCCGACCTTTACGGAGCAGCGAGCGTTCTCCATCGTCATTCTGCACAATCTGACAAGTTTGGCAGGGATGCCAAAACTAAACATGGCTCTGTATAGCTCGTCTCTATAAACGCTGTCATATGCGGCCTTAAAATCGATAAAAAGATGGTGAGTATCGATCTGGTATTCTTGGGTTTTTTCCAGGATCTGCCGTAGTGTGAATATTTGATCGGTCGTGGACTTACCGGGCCTAAAACTGCACTGATAGGGACCTATCAGATCGTTGACGAATGGTTTCAGGCGTTCACACAATACAGCAGACATGATCTTATACGCAGTATTCAGGAGACTGATGCCTCTGTAGTTGGCGCAGTTTAGAGGGTCTCCTTTCTTGTGGATCGGGCAAACAATGCTGAGGTTCCATTCATCAGGCATACTTTCCTCTAACCAAATCTTGGAGATGAGTTGGTGTATGCACTCTACCAAGTCATCTCCGGCTGCCTTGAAGAGCTCGGCAGGTAAGCCGTCTGGACCAGCAGCCTTGTTGGATTTAAGCTTAGATATTGCTATCCTCACTTCATTTTGGTCAGGTGGACGGAAATCTTGGCTGTCATCGTCCAGGTTGAATGGTTCGTTCTGCCTAACAGCGGAATTTGTGTCGTCTTCGCCGTTTAACAGTCTGCAGAAATGGTTTTTCCATGTCCTCAGCACCGACTGTGACTCTACTACAAGGTTTCCTTGTTCGTCTCTACAGGTCTCCGTTCGGGTCTTGTTGGCATGACACGTTCTTTTTACCTTTTGGTAAAACTTCCGCACATTGTTCCTGGAGTAACACCTCTCTATATCCTCGATCGCGCGCTTCTCATGCTCTCTCTTTTTTCTCCGGAGAAGCCGATGTTCTTCCCTCCTTTTTTGCTCGTAGAGCTGTCGAGCTGCTCTCGTCCTTCTATGCAGCGACGCTTCGTATGCACTTTGTTTTACTGCATGTGCTTGCCGGCACTCTTCGTCAAACCAGGGGTTTCGGGGGGGTGGGCTGGTGAAACCGAGCACATCAGTATGTTGGAAAAAGTCATCGAAAATTGGACCCCCAGATTGGATTACGTCCCAGCCAGCCGTGGCGGTCATATGCCAATTGTAATGCCAGAAGATTATCTTTTGAATAAAGTAAATTTCATGTCAATTAAAAAAAATCATCTTTGTTTTATTCGACTTCAAAGTTATATACCTCTAAAAAAACACCCTTTATATACCTACTTGTGGTAAGGGAATGAACTGCCTCCTTCCGACAGAGCCCATATAGGTAGGTACCTCGAACGATATTGCCAGGAGAAATGAACCCAAGATGCATACGATAGAATGAAATGATCTGGACAAGACACATTGCCAAGAAAAAAGAGAGCGAATTACACCCAGCACTTGTAATATGTTAACGAGAACACCACCTTATAAAATGTCCCCTCGAAGTTGGAAGAAACACTCGTCCCGTTTAGATTTCCGATACTAACAACATAGTCATAGCCGCACGTAACTACAGTATAATTCTTTCGTTTAGCCTATTCGAAAGGACATATCCTCTTTTATCATCGAAAACCCTACGAGAGATGACATTTCCATTGTCCACCTAACATAATTTTTGGTGTTTCCTAAGAGCACGTTCAACAAAATATGCGGACTCCTTATCCTTAATCCGTCACGTTGGCCCCCATATGTATATATGATACTTTGTGGCATTATTAATTCACATCCTCGCACGTTCCAAAATATGATGAAGATGATTGCCGTATCCGTGCTTTTCCCTTCGTGTTTTTTTTTTTATATAATATATCCGCCCCACTTACCACTTGCTGAAACGATTCCACTTCTCCATTCGAACACCATCCCCACGAATATGAGACACCACAAACAGATAATAATAATGACATTCAACGTTCAACCCGAAACGTACATGCGAGTGTACTGGTGTACTCCATTTTCTTAACGAAACTCTCCGATATATTATTTCACATTTTCGGCGTAATAATTCTTGCCAAACGATTGTATGACATTGAATCTTTTATCATTTATTACGTTCGCTTCTGAAACCATAGCGCAACGTACGCAGTTATGTCCTGTAAATATTCACATACTTTGATATATATGCGGCATAGGGATACGATTTGGTATCCTTCTCCATTCTGTGTTCGGATAAGTTCGAGACTGCGTTTTAACCAACTTAGTTGAATAAACAATCACGTCCTTTTCAGTATCAGTAATAAACTCGTTTGTGTTCTTTTTCTTTTCTATAGCTGGATTCAAGGACGACAAAAAACCCCTAGGTTGTGGCTCATTTTTTCTAAGTCGACAGTAACACTCCTTTTACTACTCTTGTGTGGTGTGAGTCGAATTGGCTGTGGCATGGTATCTGACATTTGTCAAAAAGATTAATGGCTTCTTCTCCCATTTCTCCCATATTATCGCTATGGCATATAATATGCACTATAGCAGAATTTGACTTTGGGGGGACACACGAACAAAAAATAGAAAAAATGTGTTAAAGACGAGACTGGCTGTAGCTCAAAGAATCTCCTTCGCTTTAATGGCATTTTTAAAATATCCACAGGCCCCACGCCCCACTCTCCGTTTACAATGTGACCGAAAAAAATCTATAGGAATTTCCGGTTGGTGTAGGTTCCCCATTTCTAAATATTTTTCGGAAGGATAATGATGTGCGGTTTGGAATGGTTCACAAAGAAAATGGATTATGCGGTGATGGTAATTCATATTCTGGACGAGTCCTGACATTTGTGTTTGGTCATTTAATCGAATTGTTATTGCGGCAGTAATTGAGTTGTTTTTTGCTTTTCCGTCGGAGGAAATGTCCAAAGCGCCTGACTTTTTTTTTTTGAAATAATTTATGTTGCGTCGATGACACACCTAATATGTGATTGTTCAGTAAATGGGCCGAGGAATAGGTGGAAATTGGAGAATAATTTATATTTGTCATAGAAGTTGTTTCGGTTGTAGAAAAACATGAGTTCGAGTGTGTGCGAATATTTTATACTCACTCACAAATTACGATGGAGTTATAAATTGTCTAATGTTATACGGTTATACCCTATTCACACCGCACCGCAAACTGTAATTTCGTCGAGATTTTGAAATCGCGTTTGCAACGAACAGCAACTAGTTTTTGTTTGACATTTCAAGTTTGACGTGAGACAGTAGTCGCGAAATATCTGTGTAAACTATTTTGGTTACAAATTTCGATCGCATTAATTAACAAATAAAATAAATTTAGTGCATTTAAAAATATTATTATTGCTGTGCTACAATTAAGTGTGAGAAATGATTTTAAATTGTGAGTTGTGACTTGTGACTTCTCTTCGGTCTGCTGTTCTGCTGAATTTGCTGAATATTGCAAAAGGTGTTTTTTTTTTTTAACAATCCAACCAACGATTGGAAATCGTTTCCGTGGTACTTTCGACGACTTATGTCGTTTTCCATTGGTACTCAGATTAGTTTTTCTGCTCTCGAAACCAGCTGGCTGTCAGATTCCATGTTTCATTGGCCGCAAAAAAAAAAAAAAAATTGCGAATCTCGATTTCTTAGCGAGATTTACACCTACTTACACTAACACCAAAAATTTATTTAAGTCTTAGACGACAAGTCTGTGAAAAATAGAGAAAAATTTACTTTCGGCAGCTGAATTATACGAACATAATTTGAGTGGATTTTTATAAACAAAAACTACAATTCAAGAACCTATGGCTTTTAAAAAACGAACGTTTTATGTGCCATTGGGCACGAAAATCTGAAATCTGAGAGCAAAATCTGAAAATCCCAATGGAAAATGTAGGAAGAAATAACACTCGACGACTGCTTTGGATGAAGGAAGTTTATTAAATCGCACGACTTTTTTCTGTTACACACAATTTATAGCATTTATAAGAGTACAGTAACGGTGCATGGTAAATAGACTTCGGTTGGATCATCCGATCATGCAGGCCAATCATAATTTTTGTTTAACGTATTTTATGTAGAGTATAGTAAATAGTTTGCATTTACAGTAGATGCCATAATTAAATGGACTGATTGAAATTATTTCCACTACAGTTCGGCCAGCCTGATCGAGTAATCGCCCCGATTACAAAATGACTTATACATTATAAGAGTTTTAAATTATTTCGAAAATTTGTGTACATGTTAGGTATTTAGATAAGCATTAAAGTTAATTCAACATAACTAACAATATTTTTCATTTATGAGAATTGTATTCAAAATAGATAAATAAATATGTAGGTAATTACAAAATTCACAAAAATTTACAATATGTTTTCCCGTGTTTTTATAAATTGAACAATGTAAGCAAATAAATTTGATTTTTATCAAATTCAACTTTTTTTTTTTTATATATATATAAAAACGCAATTTTTTTTTCCAAGATCCCCTGAACGTCTCATCAACCTCTCGCCTCAACTCATCGACTGCACCATGAATGGTCTCATATTAACAGGCGAGGACACTCCCTTATATGGCAGTCGTGTTAACTGTAATCCCTCGATATCAGTTACGACATAACGATCGTTGGCTAATACCTTTTTGACTTCATACGGTCCCCTAAACTTAGCAAGAAGCTTTTTATTAACCCCAGGGGTAGTTATAATATTTCTAATCATGACCAAATCACCTTCTTTATATGAATCGGGAGGTTTATGACGTCTATCATACAAGGTTTTGTTATATGCCTGACCCTTCTCAATATTTTCTACAGCACTAGCTCTTATTTCTTCTAATTTTACACGCTCTTCCCCCAAAATTTCATTTAGATATTCCATGACCCTATCACAAAATTGGCCTTTCTGGTTTTTGCCGAATAAGAGGGTACTTGGAGAGAACCCAGTACTCCTATTCACTGTGTTGTTTAACGCAAATTCCACTTTGGCTAAGTGTTTATCCCAACCACTCGTTGTGTTTGATTCACATTCCTTTGCCAACATCGGAACAAGGATACGGTTAACCCGTTCAACTTGTCCATTTGACTGTGGTGAGTGTGTAGCGTTTAAAATATGTTGGACATTGTTTGCACTCAAAAAGTCGGCAAACTCTTTGGATGTGAAACTAGTTCCACGGTCTGAAACGATTCTGTTTGGCCTTGAATAATTGTCAAAAAAGGATTGTAAGCAAATAATGGTTTCCTTACTTTGTGTAGTCTTGACTGGATAGAGTTTAACAAATTTCGTGAAGCCATCTACTACTACAAGAATATGTTTCTTATTTGAGAAAGTATTTGCTAGAGGACCCAGATGGTCAACGTGTAACGTGTCAAAAGGAACATCGCCCTTTGGAATACTGTGAAGAGTTCCTTGAAGTTTACCAGAATCTGGAGAAAAGTAAATACATTTGAGACATCTTTTGATGTAATCTCTTATTTTGCCCTTCATATTGGGGAACCAGTAGTTTCCTGATATGTATTCAAAACATTTTTCTGTTCCCAGGTGACATATTGCTTCGTGGTATGTACGTATCACCTGATCTTCCATATGCGATGGCACGTAAAAAATAGTTCTGCCCTTGTCCTTACGATATATTAAACCGTCTATCATTTCGAATAATGGACTTTCAGAATTTTCAAGTTCTACGGCGATGGCAACTATCTTTGGATCTTGTCGCTGAGCGGCTGCTAGCACAAATTGAAAGGAATCATCATCTACGTGAAGAATGTGAAATGACCGACTCAAAGCATCAACATGAGTCATTCGACTACCTTTACGATGCTCAACATTGTAATCAAACGATTGGAGCTCTAGCGCCCAACGCGAGATTCGAGGATTCAGAGATTTCTTCTGCAAGGTTAACGTTAACGCTTGACAGTCGGTAACAATCTTGAATGGAATTCCGATAAGATATATTCTGAACCTTCTCAAGGCATAAATAATTATCGAAAGTGTTTCCAATTCGTAACTGTGGTATCTACTCTCTGGTTCGGTGGCACGCTTGGAAAAGTAAAAGACAGGATGGAAATTTTTATCAGCTTGCTTCTGCATAAACACTGCCCCAAAACCTTCACTACTTGCATCGCAGTGTAATTCGGTAGGATTGCTAGGACTATATATTGATAATACTGGAGATGCTATAAGTTTCTCCTTCAGAAGCTCAAAAGATTCTATTTCTTTTACACTAAATGTAAATGGTGCATCTCTTTTTAAGAGGTCATAGAGAGGTTTTGCTAAATTAGAGAAATTCATTATGAACTTACGAAAGTAAGAGCAAAGCCCTACAAAACTATGAACATCTTTCGTGCAGGTAGGCATTGGAAAGTTCTTTATGGCGTTTATGTTACTTTTATTTGGCCTTATACCTTCGGAATTTATTGAGTAACCCAAATACACTACTTCGGTTTGTAAAAACGAACATTTGTCAAATCTGAGTTGCAAACGATGTTCGGTTACCACACTAATTACTTCTTTCAGAATTTGGAGATTTTCTTCAATAGTCTGTGTAGCGATGAGTATATCATCCAGGTATGTGAGAATCTTTTCTCTCGAAATTAAGCTGCCAAATACATGTTTCATATACCTTTCAAATACAGATGGGGCATTTTTAAGCCCAAATGGCATCCTGACAAATTCATATTGACCTATGGGTGTCGTGAACGACGTGTATTTAATAGAGTCTTCTGCTAGCGCAACATGATGAAATCCATTTTTCATATCTAAAACCGTGAAATATTTTTTATCCCTAAGGCGATCAAGATGATCCTCTATCAAGGGTAGCGGGTAGTTATCACGTAAAGTGATTTTATTTAACTCCCTGTAGTCAACACAGAGTCTGAACTCTTTGTTCTTCTTCTGTACAAGAACAATTGGAGATGAATACTCAGAATTTGATTCACGTATTATGCCCTTGTGTAGTAAATCATTTAGGATTTTTTCTAGCTCTAACTTATGTGCATAAGGCAGTCTCCTAGGTGGACATTGAAAGGGAATATCTTTAGATAAAACTATTCGCATTTTAAAATCGCTGCGAGGCGAAAACGAACTATCATTAAGTAAGCGATAAGCAGGTCTAACTATTTCCATAATGTTGTTTTTAACGCTACTTGATAAATTTTGTTTATTTAAAAGATTTAACTCACTGTCTTCATTATCTTCTACGTTGATATTCAGTATTCGGTGAAGGTACTCGTCCCCGTCGTGGAGAACGGTGCTGTCGATGGATGCATTTTGAGTGGATTGAGAGCCGTCCTGGTGACCTTGATCTTGACAAATATTTGCTGAATCGTCTTTACATGGTTTCTGCAATACCAAACCCATTTTTCCAATAAAGTCTCTACCTAGAATAATAGGATAAGTCATAGAATAATTCTTAACAACAAGTATTTGTAAAGTAATAAGAGTATTTTGATACATAACATTAGAACTTATACTTCCCAACACATCAAGAGGACTGTTGTTGACGCCACAATAACTGTGCCCTCTAAGGTCTCGTTTTGATAGCATCGATGATGGAATGAACTGCTCCTGAACAAAACTGATTGGGCTTCCCGAATCCAGTAATGACAAAAGCGTTGTCGTGTTTACCATGTGCTCCGAAACAAATTGGTAGCTGATGTTCATCTCAAAGTTGTTAGCGGTTGATCTCAACTCATCCTCGGCGCGTACAATAACAGGTTTAGCGGTAGTTGATAAGTCTCTGGAGAGTTCTTCATCGGTGGAAATTGGTTGCAGGGTCATGACGGGCTTCTTCCCGGTACACTTCGTGGATATATGACCTTGTTCTCCGCACTTGAAACATGTGACAAGTTTCTTATCAGGCCTGACGTGCTCGGCACTGCTGCGATGACCCGAAGATGTTGTACTGTCACAGGTTTTCTGATATTTGTTTAGCACTTTGCTATGACCTTGCGAATTTGATTGTGCAGGCCTCACATTTTTATTCCAATGACTATCACGGCAATTGTTTTTCAATTTTTCGTACTTCCGCAAAGCTGTCTTTAGTTCACCAATATCACTTGCACTGTAAAGAATAGTTTTGTTAATTTCAGCATCGGAAATACCTTTAATGATGAACTGAATAAGATCTTCTTCTTCAACTTCACTATGCGAAGCAATCTCTTGCATGGATAATACATATTGCTGCATGTTTTCGTCTCGAAGTTTTTTCCCATTGCGAAGTTCCTCGTAAGTATCGGCCTTCGTTACGACCTTCCGAAACTCAATAATAAGCGCACTTCTCAATTCTTCCCAGCTTTTAAGATTTATAGTTCGAACAAATAACTTCGCCGTACCCGTCAGTAGCCTCCTCGCGTATATAAACTTGGTTCTGCTGTCCATGTCCAGAATTCCAGAGCATTCCTCAAATTGTTCGATCCAGCGGAGGACTGGAAAATGGTCATCCCCACTAAATACAGGAACAGATTCTTCGATGTCTCTGAAGTTAAACGATGTGGACGGCCTTGAACTGACCCCTTCGTCCCTTAACTGCAGATCACGCAGTTTTTGCTTTGGTGTAGCGATTTCTTCCTTCTTTTTGCAGATTCTTCGTAGCTTGGCCAATTCTTCATCGAGCTCTTCCTCTGTACCATGCGAATCACCCTCTTCCTCAGACGCGTGCTCACATGCTCGTACATTCTCTTGCCCAGACACGTGCTCACATGCTCGTACTGGATCGACGATAGGTAACGAATTATCTTGCATCAGGATAAGTAAATCTTCTCTCGTTGCGTCTACCACTGCTTCTTGGATACGGATTTTCAGCTCTGCTTTTGTTCCACTGGTCGATAACTTTAAACACCTTAGAATGTCCTTTAACACAACAACTGTCGCTGATTCTAAATACTGAATCCACTCTTCAGACATTATTTGTTATTTGTTATTTTTAACCACGTGAAACACTAGTGTCAAATTTTCCGCTTTTCCAGAAAAACAATTATCAAACAACGAATCGAGAAAACTTTTCACTATGCTCCCGTTAACTAGGTACACCGATGACAGACCACAGATCGTGAATCGCACATCCCACTTCTGAAATTACTGTAGGAAGAAATAACACTCGACGACTGCTTTGGATGAAGGAAGTTTATTAAATCGCACGACTTTTTTCTGTTACACACAATTTATAGCATTTATAAGAGTACAGTAACGGTGCATGGTAAATAGACTTCGGTTGGATCATCCGATCATGCAGGCCAATCATAATTTTTGTTTAACGTATTTTATGTAGAGTATAGTAAATAGTTTGCAATTACAGTAGATGCCATAATTAAATGGACTGATTGAAATTATTTCCACTACAAAAACGACGTTAATCGACTCGTATTTAAAACTGAAATATGTATGTATGGCCGATAACTTCTGTTTCGAGTATTTTCGCGAAAACCCAGTTTTCGGCTCGGTGTTACTAGGGTATAAGGAAATTATGAAGCTTCCAATGAAGCGTCGAACTTTTAGTATGTGGTGCCAGTTAGTGAGTTGACCACCAATGTCGAAATCGTTTTTTTTTGTACACAAATCTGGTTGCGGGAACAACTCCTGTCACAGGACGGCAGCATTATTATAGCCCTCTGATGTCCCTTAACCTCCCTGTTCACTTCCTGTCGTATGCGATTCGCAATTCCATTAAATTTACAACCGTAAACCAATTGCGGCATCATTTGCGAGATTTAATTGCGCTATAGTCACAAAGCTCCCATGTATTGCCACATCATAAATTCCTATTCTCATTGGTGCCATTTCGTTTAATAAGTTAGAACGCCTCCGCAGAGCAACAGTTTGCAGCCGAATCTGAAACCAAAGCATATCCACCTATCGGTACGCCTAGGACACGCACTAAAATTTTCCATTGTCAACGAACGGCAACACAAGGGCATTATCGACTTGTACGCAACCTTTAACATGACAATATTATAATTTACTATGATGTTGCCTTGTTGCTCCAACTGGGCTTGCCCACCCCTGCCAAGGACTTTAGCAGGACTAACACGAGCTGAAAGATTACCCCATGGAATACAAGTTTATATTATTATAATCCAATAAATATGTTTTGCCTCCCAAGATCAACCGCACACATAGAGATAGAGAGCCTTCTCCTTGATGTCATTGCTGGTATAGTTGATGTTGTTGTTGTTTACAGCCGCTGGCGCTGGTGATTTTGCGTTGTGTTTGTTATCCCTTATCGCTAGTTATAGAGATAGAAGAACCAAAAGGATGGTTTAACAATTTATTATGAAATAGCTTGATGGCTTAAAAGCCTGGTAAGTGGCAGCACGAACAGCAACAGCACTCCCACTCGTCGCTTCCTATAATATCCTTTAGTTGGAAATGAGAATTAAGTGCTGGGATTTGTTCGGTCCGCTACATAAATTTCGCACATGCTGGCTGGTATCGGTGATGGTGCTCCTGCTGATGTTGCCCAGTTGACTACGACTACGAATATGCCTACACGACAGACATTCAAATGACATTACCAGCAGGCCAATATGTTGGATGATTCTACTAAGAACCTACTACTCGGTTCATGGCATTCCACTCAAACCGCACATAGAGGAGGGCACCGCACCAGCGCCGCGTGTATTATGGAACCCAGGCACTAGTTGTTGTTAGGGAGGCCCAAAATGAAATTCAAAATTTTACACAAAAGGGGATGACATTCACCATCAGGATCAGGATATTATATTCGCTTCGGGAGCGTGTACCGCACAATGCCTACAGATGGGGTGCTCTCCACTCCGCAAAATCCATAATAAAGTATATTTTTTGACAATGACAACGAACCGTACGCACGCACGTACGCACGCACTCATATGCGGAGGGTGGGCGTGGGCGGGCTTCCGATGTGCTTTTAGCCAGCACACATGTGCTTGCGCAAAACATAATATTTCTGGTCCTGATGCGGGTATATGCGACCCAAAGTGGTTATTAACTATAATCACCTTGAAACAAATTTGGTTTTTTATGAGACATCTCTCGACCGAAAAGTGTTCTCTTACATGATAGGAATTTTGAGAGCGTTTGCTTTTTATTACCATTTGCCATGTAGCAACTAGATGTGAAGGGGTGGGCTTACATGATCCTGGCGCTGCCTAGAGTCGGAGATATGGCTGTGTGAAGGTGTACTTGACCGAAATTTATTCAAATATCATGATGTTTTCGTGGGAATGAATTGCCAGCAGGCCGGCATGGCTTTAATGTTATTTTTCGGATGACATTTTTGCATATACGACAACCGTCCTACGCGCGAACCGCACAGTACACCGATTGGTGGGACAATTTATGTTTTACAGATATGATGGTGTTTAAGTGGCGGTTTTATAATGGATAATAAAAGCGGCAGGCCCGCTGACCACTGTGTGGTCAGTTGGTCGGTGTTTTTTTTTTGTTGTATGAAAAGGCAGAGTTGCGACTGATAAGCTGAGTTATAAGTCTAGTTGTTTTTGTTGCACAAATATATTAAAATGACACCTAATGCAATTTGGTGACATCATTGAAAACTTTTGACAAAATATGATCGGCAGAAGACGTTAAATGTTGACAAATTTCCGAGTTGATACAAAAATGCTTGGATGCATTCAAGTCGGACAACGCAATTCGAAATTGGATCTGACAATTAATAAATGGGTTTTAAACTTCAACAGGTTTGTAGTCGCAGTAGCTTGGTGGTTAGTGTGCTGGACTGCAATGCGGGGGTTCAAGGTTCGAGTCCCGCAAAAACCCAATTCCGCTTTTGTAGGGTTTTTTCCGCTGCGCTACCTCTCGCGAACGTCTGACAAACATCCGAGAGTATAAATGTCTTGTAAGAGCTTCTCAATTAGCCGTTTGGAGTCGGCATAAAACTGTAGATCCCTTCCATTCGTTCCAAAAATGAAAAACTCACACAAAACAACGAATGGTTGTGAGAAGCTAGGCCTAGGGTCTCTCCGGACCTGTTGCGCCAACTATTTATTTTTTTTTTAGGTTTTTGGCCCGTGAAGGCATTATGACACAATTAGAAGAACTAGGAAAACCCACCTAAGAAGTACGTGCGGGAATTCTCCTACGGAAATCCATAATCCATTGTTTGGTTAATATTCCATAAAAAAAAAAAGGTTAACCACAAAGGATGTGTGATTTTATCAAGACTGCACATACCGCAAGGTGGCTTATCTCTTATCTCCCTGAGTTGAGACTCCAAACGAACTCTGGTTGGTTGGACTAAGTGGCTGTATTTCTCCGTCTTCTGAAGAGGAAAAAACACAAATGACGCATTGAGCGCCGTTTTGAGACTACAACTACTCACGGAACCTGAAGATTAATGGGGAGAAGGAAGTTAAGGGAGCTCAAAACCAGCCTGTGGAGTTGAGAAATTTGATGATCTTGTTGAAATGGATATTTTGGATGGCCAAACGAAATCTAGTTCGTTGAAATCTTACTCAACGAACAAAAGTCTGCAGATCCTGGGACCAACACAATGAATTTTTTCCTGTGAGGTGTTTGTCCCTAATAAATCTTAAGACTACTGCAAGAAATTGACTCAAGTTTTCACAGTTAAATAGTAGAATGTCTCAGTTAGAGTATACAAAAATAAATAGTTGGCGCAACAGGTCTGGAGAGACCCTAGGCCTAGCTTCTAACAACCATTCGTTTTGTGTGAGTTTCTCATTTTTGGAACGAATGGAAGGGATCTACAATTTTATGCCGACTCCAAACGGCTAATTGAGAAGCTCTTTCAAGACATTTATACTCTCGGATGTTTGTCAGACGTTCGCGAGAGGTAGCGCAGCGGAAAAAAACCCTGAGTCGGAATTGGGTTTTTGCGGTATTCGAACCTGGGACTCCCGCATAGCGGTCCAACACACTAACCACTAAGCTACTGCGACTACAAGTCTAGAGTATAGGATATATTTTTTCGTTATTCCCTGTCTATAAGCTGAGATATGAGCTGTTACATATCGAAGAGAGGATTTCACGATTACTTTCTAGTGCCCAGCTTTGGTATTCCTTGGCCGACTAGAATAGAATTTCTTTTTATAATTTGATCGATTATGTACAAAGATTTCACAATAAAAGTCGTCCTCCTAAGTTATCCCCACGTTGACAGACTGAACTGCCCGCAATTCTTTCTTATTAACCAGAAAATAATGATGATTTTTTTGATGATATTGAGGACGGATTTTGCCATTGCTTTTGTGGTTAGTAGGTAGTTATTAAATATGTGATCCTTTAGGTGAACACCAATTTGCTTTTTACTACAACATAATATGGTCGTTTCAATAAATGACATTGTACGTACTTTTAATATTCGTTTTAAGCTCTGCAAGACAGTAGTTTTTGCTTCTTCCATTTTTTTTTTTGACTCGTTTTGGATTTATTTATTTTAATATTTTTTTTGACGAGTTTTTGAAGTTTTTAAAGGGGTTTTGTCTATATTTTCAGTATTTGATGAGTATTTGGACGCACATTTTATTTATTTTTCAACGAGTTTCATTGCGTCTTTCTGATGTATTTTTAATTGTATAAATCAACATGTTTTAATCTCGATTTTGGAGCATTATTTGACGCGTTTTTTTTTTCATTTATTTCAATGTTTGTATGCGTTTTCTAGACCTTTTTTCGTCGAGTTTTTGTTGCATTTACTTTACGGTTTTTTAATCCTTTTTTTTAAGTTTAAAAATGTTTTAATCGATATTTTTAATGCACTTTACGACACGTTGTCTAAACCGTTTTTTGAAGCACTATTAATTCGTTTTTTTGAAGCACGATTAATCCGTTTTTGACGCTAATGCGATTTTTAAATAGTTTTTTTTTGAGTATTTTTTAAGAGTGGTTTTATTTTGTCTATTTACGCATTTCTAGTGCTATTTTTGTCGTGTTCTTCATAGTTTTTTTTGTGCTTTAAGTGTGTCCATTAACGCATTTCCGGTGCAAATTTTTGGTGCGTTTTCTATTTTTTTGTTATATTTATTTTAAGATTTATTTTTAACGTATGTAAATTTGCTTTTTAAGTACTTTTAATGAGTTTTTAACTCTAAATAGCACTAAATCTAATTTATGATCGAACCAAACAAAACTCAGCGAAAAACCGCCAAAAACTGTCTGTTTGAACACCATTTCTAAGCTATTTCGAGATCGTTCTACAGTCCTGAAAATGACATTGGCAAAAGGCGGAATAACAGGAATCTGAATCTGACATCTTTTACAGTCAAATGGAAGGTATTCGAAGGTGCGATGGTCTGAAGTTTAACCAACAATTTAACTCGTGGGGCTTCAGATTTATAAGTAGCTTGAGGCATATATCAAAGACTTTAAAGGCAAATTCTCGGTGCGCCCCTAGACCTTTGCTGAATGTAATGTGGTTTTCCATTGGGACCAAAAATCAATCTTTTTTTGTGATCTAAATCACTTTTCGCGTTCCATTGGGCAGAAAAATCAATCTTTTTTTCGATTCGGATCACTTTTTGCAGATCTCGATATTTTTTTCAGATTTACGCATACCAATATACTTTGCACAGCTGTTTTACGTTAGTTTAAGAAGTTTTCTTTCGAGGCAAATGCGCAAAGTTTCGTGAAAACCAAAATAACAAAATACATAAATAGCTATGGATATGATTTCGGAGGAATTATAATCTTCATTGTCTCCCTCGTCATTTGAAGACTACAAATCACAAATAATGCTTCATTTGTATCTACAACAGGCGAACAATTTTTCAGGTCGATATCCATTTTGATTTTTTCAAAAACGGATGCAATTTTAACAGCTGATTTTGTTGTCAATTAACGCACTAATCCATTTACAAAAGCAGATCAATTTCGTTGCGCGTTCCATGAGCACCGTAAAATCTGAGATCTGAAAAAGATTTGCGGTGGTTCCAATGGAAAACCACATAAGATTCAACAGTGAAAATCCCTTATTCAACGGGTCTAAGCAGTGATTCTCTAAATAAGGCCCATATATATATTTCGGAACCCCAACTCTTAATACCCTATTCAGAGCAAACCGGGTTTTCGCCAAAACAGTTGAAAACTGCATCGAAAACACCCATACCTACACATTTCAGTTCTCAAAATGAATCGTTTAATAACATATTTACACCGCAAAATTCATAAATTCATCGTTTCGGCTAAATTTAACATTTTAGGCCATTTGTCCAGAATTTCGCCTTTCCACATTTCCAAATGTTGAACTTCGTCGGTGCATTTGTATGTTTGCCAAATCGAACAAACCTCTCTACAAATTCCACATGTCATTAAGATCAGTAATCTAATCTGACACTAGCTGTCATTTGAAATGTTGAATTTTCAGGGGGAACGCAAAATTGGATTTCGAAATTTTTTTCCCGAAATGAGCGGTGTAAATGTACCTATTATAAATATACCTATTATAAAGTCGTTTTCGACGAAAACACCACGAAAACAACTTCCAATCGTTGGGTTGTTGAAAACAAACACAACTTTTGCAATAATCAGAAAATTCAGCACAACAGTTGTTGTCAAAGCTCAGAACTTAAAATCATTTTCCACAATTTATTGATGGGCTTATAATATTTTTAAATGCACTAAATTAATTTTATTTGCGAATTAATGCGATCGAAGTTTGTAACTAAAAAAGTTTGCACCGAAGTTTAACGAATAGTTTGTCACTGCTGATTGAAACGTCAAACAAAAACTAGTTGGTGTTCGGTGTGAATGCATCGACGATTTTTCGACGTAAACACGGTTTTCGGTGCGGTTTAAATAGCGTATTCAATATAAAAAAAAATAATTTCAAGGTTAGCGTGAAGAATGAAACTGTTTCATTGTTTAATTTACATTTTTTTTTTTTTTTAATTGATTTCTATCTCTATCTGTATTCGCATCTCTGGGGCAGCGTCTAATCTCGATCTGTATTTAGTTTTGCATAAGTATAGAGTATGCTGAAAAAATGTCATCATTGTGAGTTCGAAAAATTAAGCCTTAAGCGGATTGTCAATCGGCGAAAAATTCACTCTGTGGCTTTTAAATTTGGATGGACATTTCCATTTCTTTTGCTAATCGTTTGCTCTTTTACTCCTGTTTTGTTCGATCACTACTTTGCCACAGTATGACTGAGAAACGATTCCTAAACTAATGGTGAATCGGAAACCTTTTCGCCTGTGAAATAGAATTTCTTAGAATTGAAAAAAGAAAATCCTCCATTCAGATTCACAAAGTAGCCCATGGTCCGGCTCAAACTCAGTTCATTCAAATAGATCCTTCCCTTTTTGGGAATACTACCCCTTCGGTCTGCATAACCACACTTTCCACCAGACACGTACTCTAGGCATACTCGCAAAAGCCTCATGAAATCATCACATGTCCAGAGATAAAGTGATACCCCCCCCCCTGCCGGACATATATGTGCATTTATTTTGTCATCTATGGCGTGACGGATGTTTCCATGCCTGTCACAAAGTTCTCGGCACTTTTTTTGTTTTTTTTTTGTTTGTGGTCTGTCTTCTTCTCTTCAGCTTAATTGCCATGTGAAAAGGAAAGTTTTCTGAATAGCTGGCGGAAAAAAGCCACATAAAAGGAAACAGATTGTGGATAAAACAAAAACAAGGTAGGTAGGCAAGGGGAAAAAGGGATATACGAATAGAAAGCAGCACGACAGTGTCCTTTGAAGCATGATGATTCCTAAATGTTGAACAACTAAACCACCTAAACCTACTCCGACTGGCAGCATTGTTTTTGCGAATTGGGTTTGTGGGATGTTTTGGTTTATCCTCAATGACGTTTGCGTTCTGAAAAGTTACGAGTTTATCAAAGGATTTTCAGTTGAGCGCCGCCATTGCCACAAGTTGTGGCTTAATTTGCTGAGCTGATTAGGCACAAGTACATAGTTCCATTTGATGATCATGTCTCCAAATATTTCTAATTGAAGTTTTAATTAATAATGACATGTAACTGTGAACTGAACATTTCCTTTGACATCTAATGTTGTCTTTTTCCAAACAGCCTGTGGATTTTTCATGAAAATGATTCCATTATTATTTAGATCTCGAAATGGATGGCAAAAAGTTTATTTTTATGACTAACACGATACCAAATAAAAATGAATCAAACCCAATAAGTTCTTCTCTATTTTAAGGCAATAGGAAAATTGTGCAGAGCAAACTTTTCGCAGAAGTGTCGACCAATAGGGGGGCCGTGCGGGCGGAGGCGTCCATCGCCACGTAGAACGCCACTTGCACACTTTACAGCGGCAAATTGAAAACCAGAGAGGTACCTAGCTGAGGCATTTTTTTCCCTCCTGATCACGTCCTCTTCTCAATGACCTCTTAAAACTTCGCAACTGAGGGACCAAGTAGACGGCAACGGCAGGCACCGTACTTATGCTCCTAGCCCGTGCCACTTGGGGTTTAGCGGTTTTTATTTTTATTTTTTGCTTATGTATTTTGAGTGAAAACTCAACATGACTGGCAATAGATAGATGGGTGTAGATTGTAGAAAAAAAAAAAGTTAAAAATCCCTGCCGTCACATTAATTAAGGTTCAAGGATATATTTTCAGAGAGTGATGGCATTTCCGTTGTGGTTAGTGGAGTACCAACACGTGAGCTGGAATAGAAGTGACAATAATAATTTATCTCTTTTGATGAGAGATTTTCCGATGGCAGGATATGCCGGAGGAGTTGAATAAAATCACTGTTTGGAGAGTTTTGGGTGCGAAAAGAAAATCAGAAGCAAGAAGCAATTTTAATTTGAAAGAAACTTTTGAGGACTGGCTAATAATAGGATGCTGGCGGAGTTGTTGCGAAAAGTTTCCAGAGATGATTCGTGGGCAGTGATTGCTATTTGTGATGAGTTTTTTTTTTCACGTTTTCTTACTTAAATTTATCTATGGGGAATATAAAGTTCGCGAGCACGTTTAGTGGGGTAGGGATAACAGTAAATAAACAACAAAAAGCTTTTTAATTCAACAGATTGACGTCACAATTATTGTATATTGGTGTCGCAGTGGAAGTGACGCTTATTGTTTAAGATTTTGCAATTAGGTTTCGTTGAATAACAATCCACCCTTGATGATTTTCTGCACTCAGTTGGGCGTAAAAAACGCAATTTGCTCGATTGTTATGGTGTTTGGTTCGGAGCTCGACAAATAAACTTCGATAAAAAGCGATAACTTTAGAACTGGACCGCACCACTCCTCCATTGAAGTTGGTCTGTTTTATTGACAGGTTTCTTTTTAGGGTTGGCAACACTTTTTTCCAGCGACAACCAATTTGACAGTTGATCTGCTCTCACATACGTTTGCCGCTTTACCATTAATATAAACAAACGATAAAAGACGCCCTATTCGGTTCAGATGCATAGCCTTTGTTCCCAATATTATACATAATAATATTTAAAAAAAAAAGGTGCATTAACATTGGCCGCGTTCCACTGTCCGCTAGACGTCTGGCACAAAATATCTCGATTGAAGGAACGCCCTCGCTGGAACACTAGCTGAAAAGAAATCTCTATACTCCTATATTTCTTGTCGTAAAAAGTGCACGGCTGAATCGCAGGCCCAACTTTCTTGTCCATTAGGTAATAGTTTGGATTGCTTTTTTTTATGTTTATATTTTATTGGGGAAAAGCTCACATCACAAGCAATAAACTGAACATAAAATAGGAGAATACAAATGCAAAGAGAACATTGAAAAAAATCAAATTTGGATGAAAACATATGAACAGTCTTTCAGTCTTTATAATTCGGGGACTCCTTTTTTTAAGTGTAAACTGCAAGGCACAGCAATGGTTAGATACGAGGAGTACCAGGTTCGATCCCCAAAAAAATAGCACAAATTCCATCTTAAGGTTGTTTCCACAGCGCCCACTATCGCGAACGTCCGACAGACAGACATCCGAGAGTATAACTGCCTTGAACGAGCTTCTCAATTATTTTCTTATTCTTTCGAAAAACAAAGAAAGTCATCCGAAAACGAAGATTTGGTAAACGTTACTCCTTTCGTCTTCCTATTCGCAACCGTTTAAGGAGCAGTGCATTTTAAATTAAATATACCTAGTCTTTTGTTTATTTCCGTAGCTTAAGGAGCTTTGGTTTTTGACAGCTCGAAAATGTACCATCACAATTTGCTTTTCGATTTCTTTACAAATATTTATATATTTGACACTAAATAATTTATTTTGTTATATGTACAAAGTAGTAACTATTTTCTTCTCATTTTTAGGTTCTTATTTTAGTTTTCGCGCCAAGTACCCAAGACCGAAATTGAGTTTTTTGAGACAGAAAGCTACAGCTAAAATGCACTGCATTTATTCTATCTTTTCATAACTACTCATTCTTAAAGAATGGTTACGTGAGAAAGCGGCAAACTTTACTTAAACTGTAGAAATAATAAAAGAAAATGAAAACTGACTGCCACCCCTGTTCCTCAACTGTTTAGCTAAAAATTAGTACAAAATATTGGGCATATTCCAGCATCTAGTTATCTTAAGTCGACCAGATTGATACTGAACGCAAAAACTAGATTGGTCGGGAACGTCACTTTTCCTACGTCAGCCAAATATGAGAACTGTCAACTTAGTACTCAGTCACGAATCTCTTTTCTAGATTCATCGGCTATCCCTCCATATACGTCATATGAAACAGCTGCTCATATGATCGATTTCAGCCAATCAAAACTGAGATACATCTAGTCAGACAGTTGTCAGAGTTAAGAATAATGTATCAAAATCATAAGTAAGGTTATCGAGAAATAAACTGATTTTGTCCAGGGATGGCTGAAAGATTTCCTAAAAATTATTTCAAGAAAATTTCTTCAACAGACTTTTTAGCTAAAACTAAGTATACTATGTACTACAACATATTGTTAAAAAATTGTATCAAGAACAGAAGTAAAGGGCCCAATCCATAGAATCCGTCGCGTCCGTTGCGGCAACGTTTTCGACTGACAGTTTAATAGAATACACAGTAGCTTATGGAGGGTGACCCATAAGCAGCGCACGTGCCAGACCCGACGGATAAAGTAAGTTTACTTTCTACTTTTCTGTCCGTCGCAACCGTTGACAGTTGGCAAAGCGTGAGAGAAATATTGAGAGAGAGAGAGAGAAACTGTCATCGGCTGTCACTAGTGCTCTTATATCGTTGGAGTTCTTCCTCTTTTTGGGAATTTCGGTGTCCGAAAAGCCTTCCGTGAGAAAAAAAGAAAATGTTGCAATAAACACTCAAACTAAAATTGTTTTTTTTTTATTTCATCAAAATATGTGTCTATATTTCACAATGTAAACACCATATTAAAAAAGAGCTTATTTAAATCGCCTTTTAGCAAGATTTCTTAGTATCAACATTTTCTTGTACAAAAAGGTAATCGTAATAATATTAACAAACTGTGATTTGTATACCAAAGGTAATTTAATGTGATAGTCTTTCCGTAAAATATGAATTTTACTTTTAAAAGTAAGATTTTTTCAATAAAAAAAAAACACCTATCAAGAGAATTATGTAAAAGGGAATTTTAGTATGGTGGAAAAGGAATAATTACCACTTTTCGTGGGACAAATAATGATAAGAGTATTTAAAATACTGCCTGTCACCGTATGCGACGGATTCTATGGGACTGCTCGTTCCGTCGAATACGTCAATATCAACGAATCCGACGACGCGACGGATGCAACGGATTCTATGGGTTGGGCCCTTAAGGTTATCGAGAAATAAGCAGATTTTGTCCAGGGATGGCTGAAAGATTTGCTAAAACGATTGCAAGCAAATTCAATCAGTTGGAGAGCTATTGTCAACACGTCGTTGCTCAGCTTTACGTTTCTCTTCTAGGACTATAGTTTGTTTGGAATTTGCTTAAAAGTTTTGTCTAGCACTTTGCACAAGGTGTTGAGCAAAGCTGTTTCTGAGTTGGGTACTTATGTTTTTCTGTTTTCTTTTTCCAAAGACACAAATTACACTTGTTCTGTCACACAGTTTTGTCTTTCCAATTACGTCGCAGGACAGTTTCACAGTGTCCATGTATCACTTAAGATATTGGCACTTCTCCTATGCAATCTGCCATGTATCAGGGACGTTCTAAACTCCAAATAGACAAAACCTCCTCTTACGCACTGATTCCAACCCGTCCAGCCATCTGTCTATCTACCTTTTGCAAAGAAGGGCACCTTCATTTCACGCCGCTATTCTGTTGCCACCATACACCAAAGAGAGCAACTTTAAAGTGGAGGTATCTTAGCCAAACACGAAAGGATGGATCACAGCCTGTCTCACACCCTCGATAGAAAAGTTCTCTCAGAGTCTATGTGGTAATTAAAATAGATTAACTGTAACCAGCTCTGTGTTCCACGTTATGCACCGTATCCCTCCTTACTTTGGCGGATATATTTTTCAATTCATCCTCCAGCAGTTCGAATTCTGAAACTGCTACCAGAGCGCCAAGTGGAGGACCACTTAATCAACCTAACTTAGTAATTCTTGCACAATTACCCAGCCGCGCCGCATCTGAATAAGATAATTACAACGTTTGTTTATCGCAGCAGGACTCTTTGTTTCGACTTGACACTCACACTACACAGTTAATTTTCACTATCCGAACTCATAAACAACCAATTAAAACCGAAAGTAATCACCCCCAATCGCACCAGGCAGCGCCTAATAACGTACACCGGGGGGACTGTGTTTGACATAAGGTCGGCGGTGACAGCGAGGGCAGAGAGGGCATATCGAATAACCAATAGTGGCACTTATCTTAACCCAACAGTGTCCTAATTACCCAGTCATTTGTTTGGTATAGGAGTTTGTATTCGGAGTTCCAGCCCATGCAATCTGCTTGCCGTCGCTCAAAAAACAAAGCATACCGAAGAGGGCAGGCATACCTGATGGTATTTTGAGGGTATAAAGTTTTGTAAACATTCCGAGTGTCGAAAAATTTGCGATTATAATTCAAATTTAAAAATAAATTTAAATCTAAAATTCGAATACGAATACTGTCACAGGATCTTATCGAACCATAACAGTCTCTGGGCTCTGCAGTTGACCTTTCGCTTCCACCCGTAGTCTTAAGAGTTGAGAGTAGTTGCCAGCAATTTAAATTTCATTTGGATACTACTCTTCAAGTCCTTTCGTTTGTCTGGTCTATCGTGTGCCTCCTGCAGAAGGACACTCTGCCCTGGAATTCGAATGGAAAATGCGTTTAGCATATCAAAAGAAAATAAAGTGATTCGAAAATACCCGGCTCCGTCGATTTCGAGGGGAAGCAGACTTTTTGTCTAAGGCTGAAAGCGAAAACTTTTTGCGCTAAGTTTTGGTTTTGGTGAATTTATTTTTAATTAAAAAATTTGCCGCCACGTGTGCCACGGAGGTGTACTGTTACTACCCCTGGTCTGGTTTTCGTTACATAAATTAACCCCATTCGTAGGCTTCGGAGGGTTGGTTTGAGGAGCGTTTCTGAGTTTTAATTTGTTTTTGTGTTGTTATATTTTTTTCGGAACGACATTTGTACTGGTTATTAAGTGGTTTAAGACTTTTTGTGTAATTTTCCGCCTATTTTCTGGATTGGCGTGCGTGTGTCGTGGGAGTGCTATCCACTTAAGTGAGTGAATAATTTTCATTGGAATTATAACTTTTAATCCAACAGATATTTACTTTTTTGAAACGGTTGGGTGGTACGGAGATGGGGTGTATGAGTTTGCAAATAAGAGGGGTGCTTTGGGGCTTGTTGTTCAATAAAAAGTTGTGTTATGTCAGTGAAACCCACACGAATTATGGGAATGGGAACGTGTCGTAGCTAATAGAATGATTAATCAGAACAACAACGTCTGGTCGTCCAAATTGGAAAACAACGCAATCGGAATCAGCAAAACAGCACTTGCTGTTTTTAGTGTCTACATTTGTTCGAAAATAGATGGCGCTGCACATCGACTATGACATTTGTTGATGATTCGAAAAACCGCCAGGTGACATGGTTGATCAACTTGCTATTGCGCAATATGACAGGTAGTGTCCGTTTCGCTTCGTCATTCCAATTGAAATGGAGGGACTTTCTATTGCGTGCTGTGAGATATCGATCTTAAATTTAATTTCGAAGAGTGAGATTAACTAAAAACCAACTGCTGTTCAATTTGATTTGAGTATTTTGCCACACAATTTAAAATTAAAAGTCGGCTCAGTTATGATTT
This sequence comes from Cheilosia urbana, assembly GCA_946477585.1. NCBI lineage: Eukaryota > Metazoa > Arthropoda > Insecta > Diptera > Syrphidae > Cheilosia > Cheilosia urbana. Next base: position 5,101,224 of record OX297854.1, on the reverse strand, counting down.
TGTTGCGCAACCTCAATGCACCAAAACTTTGGAACGGAACGCGTTTGTGAGCCACTAGTCGTGGAACTTCTGCGTGAACTATTAAGTGTGGAAATTGATTTTAAATTGTGACTTGTGTTGTCAGCTGTTCTGCTGAATTTACTGAATATTGCAAAAGGTGTGTTTGTTTCAACAATTCAACGATTGCAAGACTTATAGTACGGTGTAAACGTAGGTACTACTAATTATTATTATTATTACCTATGTTAAAGGGGTTGTATTACTGCGACAACGGAGTTATTTTTGCTCATACCGATGCAAGCTTGGAATCTTTTCCGGTTATATCGCCCCAGAAGTTTCTTGGCCTGTCTCATGTCCTGAGCCTTTTGCCAGGTTCTTGCCCTGTTTTCTTTCTCTAGTTTCCTAGATTATTCTTTGAGGGTGTGATCACCTATTCCGCAGAATGGTCCAGGACGTATGAACATTTCTGATGCTCCCTTTCTTGCTAGGGAGTTGGCCGCATTTCATTATCCTCTATTCCTTCGTGGCCAGGCACCCAGCAGAGGGTTATTTTATTTCTCCTACCCAGTTCATTAAGTCTTTGTAGGTATTCCCACACAAGTTTGGATTTAATGATAAAGGAATTAAGGGCCGATTTAACATACAAGTGTACCAACGTAGTTGGTCACAACTAGCCTCTACCGCGGTTCTATGTATTATCCGCATCACTTGCATGATTTGAAAAAAAAAGACTAAGAATAATTATAATCCTGCTAAATTTAGCAGGTTGCAGGTAAATTTCAAAGTTTACGCAGTTTATGAGGGTTTTGCACGTTTACGTGAATACCCTTAATATATTAAATTTTGGCGGTACGAAGTTCGCCGGGTCAGCTATTATTCTATAAAGCAATCACATTAGAACAACGTATTCCAAGACTTAACCTTCCTGGAAGGCTGTCTTCACTCTTATCGGAGGTTTCCCGATCAAAATCTTCAATCGATCAAAAGTTCCAAGGAAATAATCTTCCTGCATGTTTACCCAGACAACTATGTAGGTAATTAGTTTAAGATTTCATATGGAATAAATTTCGATCAGCATAAAAAGCTAAGCAATCCGTCCCAGTTTCCGTATCCCCACATCTGTTCGTTGGCACCGACAACTTCATAGACAGACACCTCATTAATCGCATCGTGTACTTTCACAATACTGCACCGCACACAACTCCAACTCGGTGCAGAAAAGGATAACGGAAGGTATTGACGCATCATGAAAACATTATCCCCACTTCAAGGTACAACCAACCGGCACTATAGGATCATCAGAGGATATCACGTGTTCCGCATCCATATCATATGAGAAAATAATTCATTTGTATCCTTGAGGTGTCTGACTCTCAGTCTTGGTTCCAGTTTCACCTTTATTTTAATTCGTCAAGACGCGTAAAACCTTAATAACAGATTTTTGTCAGGCGACGACAACACCGAGACCCCGTCGTCGACTCCATTGTACCTGTACGTAGCCAAGCAGCAGGCACATCCTCATAATTCTTCCTCGTATCGTGTCGACAAAGAGAAATCCTTTTTTTTCTTTTTTCTTCTGTCTTTTCTTTTGTGCCATACGACACGGAAGATCTAACTCAATATTGAGTTCATAATGAGATAAGTCCGTGCAGACACGTGGGTGTGGGCGGCGGAGGCGCTTCGACTAACCAATGGAAACAAACACTTGCATAGGGACAGGAGCACCCAACTGACGACGGAAGGATTAATTTTCATAATTAGCAAAAAAATAAGAAAAGAAAAAGAATGAACAGAAATTCTCGAAGACTGCCAACGATACCCGTCTCTATCCAGCTGAGACGTATGCACGCTTATGCGTTTTCTGGAATCTTCTAAGAAACAGCAAATTCGAAAACAAGATAAAAAAAAGAAGAATAAGAAAATGTGAGCAAACTCAGTATGAAGTGCTTCATGGAGGAAAGGAAAAAAGAAAAAAAAAAAAAAAGATTTAAAGTTTAAGTTTACCCTGAGTTGCGGTTATTATTCAACAAAGAAGTTTGCGGTTGCAGTGGTAGTGGCAGTTGCAGTTGCATTGGCTGCACCCCTCCTAAGAACTGCCAAGGAATTAGTAATGAAAAATGAACTCGGGGTAAACTTTAAACGTGCGGTTACGATGAAACTCAATCATCGTGTCTTTTACGTATACTTTGCGGTTGTTGTTTGCTTACGTGTACTTACGCTTCGGTTGGCTGCTGGTTTGTTAAACTTTATCTACATAGATGGAGGACCAAATGGATAGCGATACGATCAAATTGCATGCATGGCAGGGTTCAATTGTGGAAACTCACTCAACTCGCGATTTCGTGGAGTCATCGCCTGTGCGTAGATGGTAACGATACGTTACATATTCTGTTACATATGGAATTCTATTCAGCAATGGCCGGGGAAGGGAACTTTTTCTTTCGAGTGCCTAAAGTGTTCCGTGGTCCTGTCGGTGTCGTGAAATTTGACCGTTTCTGGTACTGCATAAACATATGGTCCCAAAATTTGGCTCGTTCTGATTAACCTCGGTTTGGTGGTAGGATTTTCTAGACCTTACTTAAGTGACTTGGTTTAGGTCTTTTTGATTCAACTTTCGGGGACGGAAATGCGTCACTATGTTTTATCATTGCATACATTTTATCATTGCATACGTATTTATCATTGCATACATTTATGAGCTGGGGCATATTAATTTCAGCTTTTTGTTGAGATGAAATAAAGCATGTTTTTCATATATGATGGTCTCACATGCCTTCCTTGTGACGGACATCTCGAGGAAATTCGGTGCCAAATCTTTCGTGAATTACCAGGTACGCTAACTAACAAAAATGTCGTAGACCAGCACCTCTACAATATGCAATGCAAGTCGAATGAAATTCCAATGACACTTTCATTTACTGTATAACAGTTGATGTCATTTAACTTGCGGGGATGGATTGCATACATTTATGAGCTGGGGCATATTAATTTCAGATTTTTGTTGATGTGAAAGAACGAATAAATTATTGTTATTTCATAATATATCAAGAATACGGTTATTACAATTCCCTCTTTACTCAATGATGTGTATCAAGCCACACACATACCGCACGCACGGTGTTTACACATATTTCGGGACTGTTGGATACAGTCGTATCAATTTTTTTTTTTAAAGTTATCTGGCGATATTTGAACGGGGAAAAACTGACGGTTTTAGTCATGATCATGAACAATTGAGAAAAGTTTTTTCATAGGTAAGTGGCGGGTACACCAAAGGAAGTCGAAGTCGACGTCATTACAACTGATTTCAGCAAGGCCTTTGATAAGATTTCACACCAATTAATCCTCTTCAAATTGTCTGCCCTCGGATTTGAACCTATATTGATAAAATGGATATCTTCCTACGCTTTAGGTCCGTACTTTCGTCCTCCTTCTTAGCAACATCTGGTGTCCCGCAAGGCAGCTATTTAGGTCCCCTTCTCTTCATCCTAATGGTAAATGATCTTGAGAAGGTCATCAACCACTCGTGCCTCTCTCTCTACGCAGATGATACTAAATTCTTCAAAAGCATCTCTTCACCTCAAGACTCCTGTCTCCTTCAAGAAGACCTTGATCGTTTTTCGACCTGGTGCCTCAAAAATTACTTAGAACTCAACATCTCCAAATGCCAATCCATTACCCTATCACGCAAGCGCAACAAGCCCCCTCCCCGAATTTACCTTCTCCATGGTCAACCAATCTCTCTCGTTCATTCTCTTCATGATCTTGGCATATTGTATGACAGGGAGCTAAGTTTTCGTTCGCATATTGACGAAATAATTCGTAAGGCCAATTCATCACTCGGCTTTGTTAAACGATGGTCTAACGAATTCTCCGACCCTTACGTGACTAGATCTCTCTATATAACTTTAGTTCGTCCCCTTCTTGAATACGCTAGTCAAGTGTGGTCTCCCTTTCATCGATTTCATGCTCACAGAACTGAGAACGTCCAACTTACCCTTTACGCTTTCTTCGATTTGCCCTCCGAGGTCTACCTTGGGACGATCCTTTTATCTTGCCACCGTACATAGACCGCCTCAATCTAATTAACCTGAATACCCTTGAGGAACGCAGAGATGCTGCGGACATACTCTTCATTTATCGTCTTCTCTCAAGCTCCGTCGATTGCGCGTCTCGTTACAACTCTATTTTCTTTAACACAAACCCCCGTAATTTACGTTGCCCTCGACTATTTTACCCATCAAACCACCGTACCTCATATGGCTCCAATGAACCAATCTCCCGTATGCTGCGAAAGGTTAATTCCAACCTTTCAACTCTGCCCACCTCAAACTTGATCTCCTTCACCACTCTCCTTATCTTTAAGTCTAAGTTTTAAGGCTTTTCATGCCTTAGTTTTAAGTATCTTAGTTTTAAGTTGTTAATTTAAGCCTAAATGTTAGTTTGTATTAAGCCAAATATATGGGGGTATTGCCCCCACTGAAATTACACCAAAGGAGGTCATTTACACCCCCAAGGTCCCTTTCGATTTCAATTTATTAGTATGGAAGCACCTCCAGTAATTACTAGGAGGGCATACTGGGTCAACCTGAGGCATGAAAACATGATCAATGTCTTCGTGATCTTGGAGACTTCCATCGGATATAAGCAGAGTGGATAAACACCTAGCGATGTGGACATTTTTTTATCTCAGTCTGTCGGAGTCTTCTGGGAGTCTGGCCGCCTATAGCAAGTGGTAGGGGCGTTTTGTACAATGGCTTGTATCTTACTTTAATTTTCAATTGTTTCCAAAAGCCTGTCGAACTGAACTTTTTTCATAGTCACGTTTCTGTAAAATTCGACACCCTTATCAGAGTGCTTCAAAAAGCGGTCTTATATAACAGAAGTGATTTTTGATCTTAAGACTGCCCTCCGTTCGATGCCATGATCAAGAATAGGGATCTGTGTTTGAAATGGAACTGAGATTAAAGTCTCATGACAAGTGTTTATAGAGGCTTTCGCCAATCGTTTAAATCAGGTCAGCGGGACAGCTGATAAAAGAGGTTCTCAACGAGGCTGTAAGTTTAGGGTAGTCGACTTTCTTCTAGCCAAAGTTAGTGCTACAAATACCTATACCTATGATCTCAGCTCCAAAGGTAGTGTAACTTGCCTCTTTCTTGTAAAATCACGATGAGCTGCATGCTCAGGACTACATCGATTAAAAAGGGCTGACTATTGGTACCACTCGCATTAAAATCTGTCGGATATACTATGACAACTTTGCCTTGGCTCATCGATATACCACCATTCGATTCGATAATACCGAGAACACAGCTTCGAACCAACTATGCAGCTGGGACTGTTTGGGACTCCCCCCCACACTTCAAATTAGAATTTAAAGAGGCAAAATTTATATAACTTCTTTCGCTAGGAAGACAGTGAGAACAATTTGGCAACCTTACTATAAGTGAGTTCCAAGTTGAACTTGCCTTGCTTGAAACCTTTATAACTTTAAAACTTGTGTATTTTCAGAAAGAATCTACCTCAAGCTAGGTAAATACTTTTAAAAGGTGTAGGCTGCAGTCTCCACATTTATAAAGGGGAACAAAATCACCGATTGGGATACAAGACAAGCTTTAGAGTCGGTTTTCAGAGGCACTGAATTAACACTGAGCTTATCGGCGTCTGCGATCAGGGGAGCAACTTACATATGTGGGTTTCTCATAAACACATCAGCTAGCGCTGGAGTGCGTCGACGTAGAAAATCAGAACAAAAATTCTCACATGCTGTCTGATGAAATGTCCTCCTCCTTCATGATCTCTCAGTAGAAAGGACTGTACACGACTAGTTATTCTCATCGAGATAAAGGACATTTTTACCAACATTGTGAGCTTCAGTTAATATAGAAATATCGAAATTGGGGCAAAAAATTGTCTTAGTTGGCAGATCTCTGGTGCCTATGGCATTCAGAACATTCTTGTGAAAAGTCTCGTTTACGCTTCAAAAACTCAGCGCAAATTTGTTCATTTAAATAATAACCAAAGCAGCGCCATTTAAAAAGCTCGCAGGTGTACAACAAATTCGATGGATTCTTGGTAAAATGACCGCCACAAGGAATCAATTGTCAAATGCTAAAGGATTTCGTTTATACAAATCCAGGCAATAGCACCAGGAAGGGCAAATATTTCCCTTTGCCCGCACACCGCACTGGCAGTTCAATTTCAATCGACTCTTAATTGCATTCAGTTTGCATTCCGTACTATAGCCATAGGGGACATCAACAGTCATAGGTAATAAGAATGCTTTCCCTCACAAAGAGTGCATCTTTCCAACAGTAACCACCCTCCGATTGCTGCGATATCACTTTGGATCCTTTGTGACTTGACAATATGTCACTGGGTTTGCCATTATAATCCCAGCAAGTTCACGGCTCACCCCCAATTCACAAAATCAAATCGCAATTAAAATTAGTTTCATCCAACTTCCGTCCTTACATTCTCAACCCGAGGACATCTACCAGTATACCGTCTGTCGGCTTACCATGCGAAATCTTTAATCCGCATTGCAGCACTGAGGGATCTCTTTCTCAGGGTTTCCCCACAGCTTCCACCCACCCTCTTGGCAGAGCGACTCCCTATTGCATATCCTTTTCGTTATCGTGACGACAATCGCATTTCGCGTTCTGAGATATAATGGTTTACCTACTTGCAGCCGAGGTATAGAAGGAGAGATTGTGCACAGGTTCTTAAATTTAATTAAGTGGAAGCATGAAATCCTTTGCATTATTCATCCTTTTTCCCTCCGATGCACCACAATAACAAAGCCAAGGGAATACCTTGAAGATGCACTAAAAGAATATTACACAATTGGTTTGTGTGAGGATATTATGTTCGCATTGTGCACGAGTTGAACAGGAGGCGGATACAGGGACTAAAAATATTGTGTGCTGTAAACACTTTGAGTGGTTCTGAAAAGCAGTACATTTAAAAGAATACGCAGAGATACTGGGTAGTTTGGCGAGTCTATTGTCGAGGAGCCTACAGCAATATTGAATGATTTTGACGATCCTTTTACCCATTGCGCTCTGCGTCAGCTGATAAAGTGACGTACAGACCTCTTTATTACGTAATGCTGGTGATTTTAGACTACATAACTTTATAAACCTTAAGACAAAGAATATGGTACTTCATAGAGGACTAGATTTATATCACAATTTGCCAAATGCTTTTAAGAATGAAGAAAATTTGTTGAAATTTAAGAAACTTTTATGTGCGTATGTCAAGAATAGATTTATTTAATGAAATGTTTATAAAATTGTACTGAATTTTTAATAATAAATAAATAAAAAAAAATCGTAGCGAGTAAACTTTTTAACAAGAACTTGGACAAACATTTAAAATTGAAGAAGCGATGCTGCTCCAGAGTTACCACTCGAAAAAAAATAAAGTGCACGACTTATTGAGTCTTAAATATAGTTATACTGGCTGACCCGGCGAACTTTGTTCCGCCCAAGTTCGTTTATGTAATGAAAATAATAATTTCGAGCATGCAAAATGCACATGCTGCTTTACATAATTCGGGCAATTCAAATTCGTTATTCAGAGCTTATACCTACTTTTTCAATGGAAATATTTGAAGTACCTATAGCAATGTCGATGTATGTTTCATTTAAACCGCAATGATTGACGTGGCGACCAACCTTTCGCTTTTTCACTAAAATCCTTTATTTATGGTACACAACGTACAAAGCGGAAGGTTTGCTAACACGTTGCCACGCCACAACAATTGACGATGTGAAAAACATGGGAATTCAAGATTGATGCCACCAATTTCCAGCGATTTGAGAAGAACGGGAAATTGAAGACGCTAAAATACCAATGGCAAATCGTTCTGAATAATCGGAATCCGCGGAATGAGAACGTTTGCCTTTCAATTTTCTCCTCATTTGATATTCTCCACATTCAAATCAAACGCGATCCGTTTAAAACTTTCGGTGCAGTGAGGCTGCGCAACATATATTATAACTGAGCCAACTTTCAATTTAAAATTTTTGTAGCGGTAAGCCCGCCAAAGAATTCAAAAGCTAAAAGCTTTAAATAATTTTTGTAGTGTTTGAAGTGAGTTTTCTATCCAGTCTATTTTTTTTCACAATACGGTTTTCTATACAAACCAATCTAATACACATAAAGTTTTTTTTTTTTCGCGACAGAAAGTAGCATATGTCCTTAATTGGGCCAATGCGAATTTAAACCAAAAATCTGAAAATTCCGATCCGTTCCCGAGTTATAAGTGCAGATACGGACGTCAGTCTTTGTATGTAGCTGTACCCAATCATTTCCCAAAGAGCTTTATTTGGACAAAGTCTATTAATAATTTGAATTATACAACTTTAGAAATAACGATTGATTTTATTTTTGAATGGGAGGTGCCACAACCAATTTTCACTTATAGTGTACAAAACTATCCCGTCTTTCAAAGTGGAACCATGCACAATACTTCAATGAAATTGGTAGAGCTGTTTCGGAAATCGGCGACAGCGCCACCTATCGGGTCAGAAAGTATTCTATCCTTCAAGCGGAAACGAACAATATACATCCACAAAATTTCATTGAAATCGGTGGAATGGTTTCGGAGATCGCCAAAGTCCAAAATTATCCTATAGTTTAAGTTTGCCTAAACCTGAAATACAACAATACGAACAAAACAAAAGAAGAATCATGAAAATTGGCCCAGTGGTTATTTTATCAATCTACTTTTTGAAAACAAAAAAACATAGTAGGTACGTAGTTTTCTAATTAATTTTTGAAATAGAGAAGTCAAAATAAATATTTAATGGGAAGAATTATTGGATGCCAAATCAGGACCGCACGGCGATATTCTAGAATTTTCTCTCTTCTAAACCTGATATACAGCAATAGGAACAAAACTAAAAGAGAATCATGTAAATCGTCCTAGGGGTTATCGAGTTATAACATCATCGAGTTTCACCCCGAAAGAATTATGTATCTATATAGAAGATGAACAGAGATGGGATTTTGGGTAGTACCATTTTGGATAAATATTTAAAAAACGGATTAATTACAATTTTTTGAGAAAAAAAAAAAATAATATCTTTAATATGCATTTTGATCAAAATCGTTAGATCGGTTTTTGTAAAATTTGACAGACAAAACCCACTAAACCTACTAAATATTGCAATGTTTAGTTTGAAAAATACTATTGGTTAATTATTTAGCTGTAAACCAAGTACCTACAAGTTATTGTTCGGGATGTTAGCATTATTTCGTTTTTCAAGTTTTATCGAAATCGAAAATGGGGTTTTCGAGATATGTGTAGTTTTTTAAACTAATCTTTTTCGGTGATTCGAATTGAAAATTAAGGGCGCAATCATTTTGAGAATATAAATTTGACTCTAAGCTTGTATTTTGGACAAAATCGTTATTGCCGTTTTCAGATAGACTAAAGGAAACTACATTTTTAAAAAAGTACTTTTTCCAAAAATCCATTGTCCGATAAGACAGAGAAAAACTGAATTAGCTATTCAGTTAGCAATCGCAATATTACCTTAGAAATGCATTTTTGTTACAATCGTATGAACCGTTTTCGAGATACACACATATGCAAATTTCAAAATACGGTTATTCGTTCATGTCATGTGGTTGAAGTAGAGTCGTTTCGAGCAAGTCAAACTGGTATACAAATTTTGTATGGGAAGTACCATAAATATTGTTACCGTACAAACAAAAAACGGCCTCGAACTGTAAGCCCCCAAATTCCAAATCCGAAGTTTGAACGAAATCCGGGCAACCGTTTAGGCTGCATTCGTCGGCCCAGACGGACAGATAAACAGACAGACGGACAGTATTTTGAGCCCCTTTTTTTCGAGTTCCTCTATCATCGAAATTTCCGAATTGATTACCATCTCGAGTTCGAAATTTGGTACGAATACAATATATCTTTCTGTTACTTCGTAACGGATAAAGTTAAAAAGCGAAGAAGATCTGACCCGAAAAGCGAAGTAGATTCAAGAAAAGGGAAGTAGATTTCAAAATCATAGTTCACATAGCGTTTGTAATAGGTTTCACGTATATGGCTAAACTTTTCAGAACAGACAGACAGGAATCAAAACCAAACCCAACGTATCACCTTTTTGGCAGAAAATTAAACGGAAAACAATAATAAACGTCAAAAATTGTAATAAATTTTGTGTTTAAAGTGAAGTTTGATGCAATTGATTCTTTTTGAAAAGTGAATCCGGGCTTACATGAAAAAGTGTATGTTACGTTTCCAGCAGACACAAAACCTGAGATTAATTATGGTCTATGCTACGTTTCCACCGGACATAAGTCCCGAGATTAAGTAAAAGAGGGTTAAAATTAATCCTGAAGTGTTTCCACCAAATAAAGGCAGATTAATTTGACGTATTCTCTCTGGCTCTGTCAATTCGAGAGAGGATAGCGTTTCAAGAGAGAGAGAGAGAGAGAGAGAGAGAGAGAGAGAGAGAGAGAGAGAGAGAGAGAGACAATTTTCCATTTTTGACGTCCTATTTTTCATTTCTGTCAAATGTAGCTCTGTTTGCTTTGTATTTTTGACATCTCGACCTGTGGAAAGTCTGTTAACAAACCGGACTGTACATGAACACCTGGTTGATAATAGAGATTTATTTTTAATCTCCCTTTTCATTAGATTAACTTTTTTTGTAAGTATTATAAATCCCGAGGTTTATGCGGGATTTTCTTAAATTTTTCCAAATCTATCAGTTAATCTCCGGTGAAAACGTAGCATGAATTAAATGAAAGAAAATACAATTACGAGGGACTGTGTAGGTTCAGATGTTAGTTTTTATTTGTTTATAATGTCTAAAGATTTTCACGAAAATGAATTAATTTTAGAGCGTTTTTTAAATAATATTTTTTTGCAAGTAGATTTAAATTTTTGTTTATTAAAATTGAAGCGTATTAAATAAGAGATTTGTAAAGTGAAGTAGATGAAGAATTTGACAACAGTGCGAAGTAGGGAGTAGCTTTTATTTTTTTTCCGAAATCAAAGTAAATCTACTTCAACTGAAGTAAAGTGGAAAAGTGGCTGTGCTCCTCCCGCAGTGAAATAAAAACCGCCTGCGCTATCAACTTTCACCATCGCAAGAACGAGTTCAAAGACGAACAAAAAAAAGTCAACCTTATCGGCGAGACGCAAATGTCCAAAACGCGCCATAAATAGAAAAACCATTACCGTTCAGCTAATAAATACCTTGCACCCAGGCATATTTTTGCGAAGATAAAATTTTAAATTGTTCCGCTGCAGCACGTCACCGCACCACCACACTGTCCGCAAAAGGTGACAACATTCAAAATTTATTCGCAATTATAAACGCATAAACTTCTGAATGACCATCTCGTTTGACATCGAACGCGTCCGACTTTCATCTTCGTGACTGGCTAATAAACTTTCCAAAGTTATTTGATTGCCACCAAATGTTTAAAATCACCAGACATAATTTATTCCGTGTTTTCTGTTTTTTTTTTTCTTTCATCCTTCCGCCCAGCCAGCACCTCATTATGCCATAAAAAGAGCCAATAAAAAAAAAAAAAAAAATCAAGGACTCTTCACCGTTCTGTTGAAGTTTTGTAAATGTTTTACGACATGTACACCTCCACCCAACTAAGTCAAAATATTATATTCACGTCGTCAAGGAATCGCTTGAAAATCATCATCAGCACGGTGGAAGAACTCAACACAGCGATTGGGTAGCTTGCAGACAGAACAGATGTACATACATATATAAGTTGGGAGGGTGCGAGAATGAAATTCCCAACTTTGCTTCTTTTGCCTCGGAATAGTGCTCGCGCAGTTTTATCTAAATTGCTTTTCACAATGACTACTTTCATTCGTGGCAGCCTGGCAGCCCCGGAATCCTCCCCTTCGCTGTACATATACACAAGAAGGATATGACAATGTCCTCTGTCAGAGGCATGGCACTCAGTGCTCTGCTCGTCATGTTTTATTAGATTTCTGTGCGCTTAAGAATGCTCCTCTGCACTACGGATCGTTACTGTGTGTAGCTGTGTAGGTTGGGCTCGGGGGTGGGTATGGTAACTTGTTAGTTCGTTGAAACATGTGTTTTTCCATCTATTCCTCTGCAACTCAACGACATCATGTCACAGGAAACCATCTTGGAAGAAAGTTAAACTCACAACCAAGAATTGGTTTATCAACGATGTGCGGGGAAGATTGAATGTGTATAGTCGTAGGTACTTTAAATATTCCTTCAAGCCATTTGCTGTAATATGTCCTGCTCAAGCGTGACTATGGTACAGTCAGGACTATTTGGGACCTTGTGACAGGTTTTTTGATTTTTTTTTGTGGTGGTCTGTGAAAAAGTAATCACCCATCTGGATATGATTCATATTGCAGTTGCAGCACAGCGTGCGGTGAGGAGCAGCTGCTACATTTGAAAGGACACACGAGAGCAGTGTGCCACGAAATTCTGTGTGTGCCAAATAAATAGGGTTGTAGTTCAGGAACCCGCCCCAATTCGCGAATGTATGAGGGAATATAAATCTGAAGATTTTGGGGGCACTATGCCTCGGAAATGAGATGGAAAATAGTGCGATCCCATTTCTTTTTAAATTTCCGGATGAATATATTGAGTCAAATATAAGCTACTTAATGCACACGCCCGTAAACTGCAGTTGCCTTTCCTTTAGACTTGTTCTTTAAACTTACTGCAGATAAGGGAACTCTCAGAAGAGGGTTCTTTGTCATAGACTGGGAACGCAGCTGACCTAAAGAGTTTTAAAGAACTGGTAGTGAAACGTGGTGTCAAACTTTTAGAGCTACGATGTGTAATCAAATTTTGACATTTTGTGTCAAATGTTGCATTGCTGACGTAATAAAAACATGGCCATTTGGTGGCCACTCGTGTATCTTTCGTGAGAGAGTTCCGCGATAACCCGTGTGACCACACTACAGCAAAGACACAATTTATAGCTTAACTGAACATCAGAGATCACGTTTCATTAGTTTTAACACGAATAACCAGTGTTACCAGTCAGTCAAAACGTCGCTACAATGCAGAACTAGTCTAAGTCCAAAATTTCGAAATTTACGAGTTTTACATAAGAAATAAACTAAAATAAAAATGCTTCTTCAAAAATCTAGTGCCGTTAAAATATAGCTCAAATAAATAATGTACCTAATGTCTTTCACGCCAAGGTGTTTCATAAAATTGTTTAGGAGTAAATACATTTTCAAATTTAAAAAACGCTCTACTGAATTTTTTTTTAAGGACTTAGTCTAGTTCTGCATTGTAGCGACGATTATTTTCCTCCAGATAAATACAAAAAACCGAACACCAACAAAATCACAAATTTTTGTCATTACTTTTTTTTTTAAATGTTTTATGTACAACTTATAAGTAAGCATTTCGAATTTGAAAAGCGAAAATGTAAGTTTGGTTTTCCGAATGCAAAACTGTGTGGCAAATAGATAGATAGATAGATAGATAATTTATTTTTCGTATTATAGATTTACATTTGGTGGGCCACCGCGCAGTTTATATACAGAGATTTGATATTTATATTATATCTTTCTACTGACCAATTAATTTTAAATCAAGATTACAAACAATAATAATATGCAATGATATACTTTGAAGGAAAAATACGTTAAAAACCTTCAATACAAAATAGAGTTAGAAAAGGGAAAGAAAAAGAAACCTTAAAAACTAAGCAGGTACATTGTAGTGAATAAATAATAAGAAGTAACAAATCTATACTAAGCAGGTACATTGTAATGGGTAAATAATAAATAAATGAGTATCAAATAGATATTAAACAATAAATAATAGATAATAAGCGTAAATAAATAAATTATTACATAAATAAATAATAAAAAAAAAAAAAAAAAAAAAAAAAAAAATAAATAAATAAATAAATAAATAAATAAATAAATAAATAAATAAATAAATAAATAAATAAATAAATAAATAAATAAATAATTAAATAAATACATAAATGGATAAATAAGTAAGTAACAAATAATAGATAATGTATGACAAATAATAAATAATATATAACAAATATTAAATAACAAAAAAATAAATAACAAATAATAAATAATAAATTATAAATAAAAAATAATAAATAATAGGTATAATAAATAACAAATAGTAATTTTTGATTACAAAGAAGCATTCAGAACAAATCAGAACATGATTAAACATTTAGGTCGTGAATCAGAGGGTTTTCGGAGATCTCACAATTGCGGAGAAATTTGATGGTTAACTTTGTAATTCGATCTTGAATCAAGTCCACATTTGCTCTGGTATGAAGATCAGTGGTTGAGTGATGCGGGGGAAGATTTAGCATCATTTTTAAGATTTTGTTTTGTGAAACTTGTAGTTTTTTGAGATGACATTTTGCTGAATTACCCCATACTTGGCAACCATATAAAAGGATTGACTGAAAAATTACTTTAAAAATTACGATCTTGTTGGCTTTGCTCAGTAAGGACTTTCTGTTTATGAAGGGGTACAACATGTTTATTGCTATACTCACTTTTTGTATTGTTTTAGCAGTATGTTCCTTAAATGTGAGTTTTGTATCCAGATGAATGCCTAAATATCTGATGGATGGGACCCAGTTAATACTTGTGTTATTAACAATTAGCCGATTGCTTGGAAGAAAACAAGTCCTTCGTTTTCTGCTGAAAAAGATAGCTTGCACCTTCTCAGCATTTAGTTTAATTTTCCAGCTATTGTAATAACTTAGCAATATTTGAATCGCATTTGCAAGGTTTGTCTCCACGTTAAGACTAAACTCATGCGAAGAATATATTGCCTTGTCATCCGCAAAAATAGCTAATTCACAATAAGGGAGTCTTGGAATATCAGACATAAAAATATTATACAATATTGGACCCAAAACCGATCCTTGAGGCACACCAGCAACAACACTATGACAAACAGAATAACAGTAGTTCACGAAAACTTTAAAAAAACGATCGGATGTGGCAAATAAATTGCATTTAAATACCCCCTTGTAAGAATTTACACAGCCCTTACGCAACCTTGATGAAATTGTTGTTTATAAGATGTACAGACTACCCACCTAGTCTGCTTAAATCTGGAAAAATATATAAGGGAATATTACAAAAAAACTATAACTTTTTCTCAATAAAACTGGCATTGAATTTTTTTGAAAGACTTGTTTTGTATAAAAAAAAGGTCTTAGGATATTCGAACATGTTGTATTGGTTGTGGACAGAACAGAACTACGAATCTCAAAGCTACATAATTTTAAAGCTTAAATTAGCAGCATTTCTTCCGTTCGCAGAATGCCTATAATTTTAATTTTCATGCAGGAGCACCTTTAAGGTTACCGAAGAGCTTATTATAATGAAACACAAATTGAATAGAATTTTAGAAAACCTCAAATTTCCCCTAAACAATTTCTCGCCCCAGATTTGTCCGGTCGACCAAAAAAAAAACCCCTAAATCTGAGGGGAAAGTCTAGCAATAACCCATTGTAAAGTTAGATCTGTACAAGTGGAATCGGAGGAACATTTAATATCAACTCCATTTCCGACACTTAGGATCTCTCTGGTGGAGGTGTTTTGAAGTTTTTCAAGTATCTCTGCAGAAAAGTTTCTCTGGCGTTTCTTTCGCTTGTCAGAAACACTGGACTTAGTAGAAAAGCAGTACCTGCCTGTGAAGAGTTTCCAGTGTTGAGTTCGTTGAACTGCGGCCTGCAGCCACGCAGAGAGCTAACGTGCCCACCGCCAAACGAATTCAAATGTTATAATTTGCTGTTAGTCGCTTAATTGCTCAGTCTCTCACTGCATGGTCGAAGCCTTAAGCTCTGGCACATGCAGAGTCTAGGACGTCTGTTCTGAGGTCTAAATATTTAGCAACCTTAATCGACTTGAGTTTTCGAACCTAGAGACGGTATCCCGTACACTTGATCTATAGAGCTATTTTGGAGTAGAGCAAACAGATATTTAAATAAATCTTGCACCTTCTGTT
Organism: Cheilosia urbana; assembly: GCA_946477585.1. Classification (NCBI taxonomy): domain Eukaryota; kingdom Metazoa; phylum Arthropoda; class Insecta; order Diptera; family Syrphidae; genus Cheilosia; species Cheilosia urbana. The sequence goes on along the minus strand of OX297854.1, from coordinate 5,085,220 downwards.
GCACTTAAACATAAAACAAAATCTATGGAACATTTTAAGAAAATTGCTAAGTTAAAAGACTGCAGGAATTTCCTAAAAATATGCTTAGTTCAAATGGTAACCTCAGCGTAGGAATTTCTATTTCAGACATCTGGCAGAACTGAGTTGTGAATTCAATTTCAATCAAATACCTTTGGGACGCAGGATTCCAAAAAGGACCCTTAGTTAGTGAATAAATAAACAGGTCATCCGATTTTCAACTTCTAACAGCTATTCGTCTGCGCGATCCCGAGTTCGACCGTCTGTATTGAGAGGCACTCTCAGGACAGTCTGACAGACGATTGAGAGTTTTGACCCAGTAAGCAAGACTTAAAGATGTAAAGTGCATTTCCTACGAGGATTGAACTGGAAACCTTTCGCTCAGTAGTCGGCCATACTTACAACTGAGTCACGTATGGACTTATTGTGGCTTACTAGAAAAAAAAAAAAAAAAAACTTACAGTCATCGAAAAGTAATAAAATCTTCGAGTTTGTAACGAAATTAAATATTTCATTGATGAGAAATAACAGAAGCATGAGCGGACCAGAGAATAATTTGGAAAATCCTACAGTTCCTTTCTGTGTTCTTCACAGATTAAAAAAGAACCAGTTTACAAAAAGAACCAGTTGTTTCTAACTTGTATAGCATACTGCCATAGCAAGGAGATATTGATTCAAGGAGCTCTGAGCTCCTCTAACGTCGCCAGCTTGTTAGCATAGACCAAAGATTCAATGTAGCCCCAAAAAATAGTCTAGGCGCGTTAAATCAAACGACTTCGGCGGCCAATCGACGGGTCCGTTTCTCGAGACAACACGTTCACCGAAATGAGACTTCAATAACTCGATTGTGGCACCCGCTGTGTGGCTTGTGGCACCGTCTTGTTAGAACCACAAATCACTGAAGTCCAATTCATGCAATTGCTAAGATTTAAGAAGCTGAAGACTGAAACCAAAAGCGACCGCCGACTCGAAATTTCAGTAGTAAATTTTTACAATTTGTAAACTTTGTTCCTTCGTGAATGTTGATTTTACTGAATATTGACAGTTCGATAATCGGTTGGAGGGTACGTTCACACTTAAAGTTTGAAGTTGCCAAGTCGCGAATAAAAGAGCCCCTACAAAAATATTTTCTTTTTCTTCAAGGTTTTGGATACTCAAAGAAGTTTTGAATTGATTTCATAATTTTTCAGGTTTTATCGATGGTATAGGTGGAGAAGCTTCAACGACGAGCTTTGTATGGTACAGGGAAAATAGGAAATAAATAGGAATACAAACCGTCACACTCCGCGGTAAAAATAATTCGTCACGACGAATCAACACACAAGATAATTGTAGTGGAAAAATGTTATGAAAAAAAAAAACTTTTATTCACTCCTGCTCCTGCTACCTTTTCGGTATATTCCTGCTGAAAGACTGACCTTCGTCATACAATTCTCAGAACTTTCTCGGTCTTTCCTTAAGTTTATATCTTGACTCAATACATCGACTGCAAACTTGAATAAAAATAATAATAACATTTTAATATTCGTTTTTATACATATTATAATTTTAAAGCACCCTTGTATACCACTGAACCCCTAAATCGAATTAGGTCATTTCTATACCTAAATTACGGATAAGTAAAAAATAGTTCAATTGGCTTAAGGTGCTCCAGATGTATCCTACCTATTAACAGCCACACAAACATGCAACTATTCAGAAATCTTTATAAACCCGTTTAATCCTACATACATCCAGTGGTCAGTTTAATCGTTTTTCCTATAGAGACACGTCTTCTGAAACATCAAAAAAAGTTTACAGAAGCGGAAGACACCCATTCTTTTTGAATATCAATATGCTGACTCCACCCGGTGCGCCCTCCGCATAATGGTTTCCTTGCTAATTCTTAAAAAAAAACCTCAACATTGTTGGCCAGTAATAAAACCGCCGCAACTCACCCCGGCCCCTCGTTGAACTTCTTTGAAATCTAATTTCTATGCAGGGAAGAATAACCTCCAAGCAAAACCGCCTCCGAACATACGCTACCTACCCATATCCAAAATGATTGAAAAGATCCCTACGTCAAAGCCAAAATAAATAAGCCAACTTCCATTCTGCACAACACTGAATGAGCATCAATTTCGATAATCGGCCGCAAAAAATAACCTGGTCCCCTGTTATCTGCAAAATACGAGCTTATCTTCAGCAAATCCTTGAATCCCTACCCACGCGGCGCACACTTTCGAATGAGTTAGTCGTTCTGCAGAGGTTGGCTGTAGCCATCCAACCAACTAACAAACCTACCCCGTCACATAGATAAACAACCAAATCAACCTCCATACCAACCTTGTAGACTATTACACCAAAGAATAGGACACACGAAGCCACGAAGCCACAGAAAAAGGTTTAAAAAAGTTAATTTATTTCAAGACCACCCCTGAGACTGCCACCCTTCTGCCGGGCGCATCCACCACCGCGGTAGATGTATAAATTCATTTTAACTTAACAATTCTCATTTTATCCACCTCATAATAGCATGAAAATGATGTGCCTCTCTGACTCCTCGCCGAGCTGTTGCGAGGTTCGATCTTTTGTGCACTGGCAGTGGCAGTGGCGGCGAGGCCCCACAGCAAGGGCACCGGCGCGCCACACTTGGATACACTTCAGGAAATTTATTACGTATCCTGATAGGAATTTATACATCCAAAAGAGAGCAGCAGCTATACGCCGCCCGACGGTTAACGACGACTCATTCTCCTGTGGAGTGTTTGGGTCTTTTGATTCTCTTTCGCATTCGAAGGCGGCCTGAAACTGAAATAGAGCATCGCTCGTTTATAGACACCGCCATCCCATTGAGTCGTGTGGGCTGGTGGGTAACCGCAAATGGATTTCGAAGGATGGCTACAGCAGTCAAATCCGTTATTAGGCATAAACAAATACATTGGTTAGGAAATTGGTTTTTCCAACGCTGCTGCTGATACTGTTGTTCTGATGATGGAGGTAGATCCTGTGGCCGGGCCTACGCCAGCCCATATGGGTTGCAATAAATTCGAAATTTGTTTCTGTGCGTATTCTCGGGGATAGCCGGAATTTGTTGCAAGGGAATAAACACACGTTTATTGGATTGTGATTACGATCATCGAATAGGTTATGGTGTATCGGTGAATTTATGAGGTGTGAAGTTAGATTTTTCATTAGGCACCCTTGGATGGGGAAGGTTTTTTTTTTGTTTTTTAACCAACAATGCGATTGTGTTGGGGGTTTCGATTATACACGTATTACTGCTGAGACAGAGGAACGTTTTGATTTATGAACTGTTATGTCGACACACACTATCAGTGCTTGTGGAAGTGTAAAGGATGACTGTGGATAAATAATTGTTACCATGTCGATGGGCTTTGTGGCACAGTGAGTGCGTCGTTGGGCACGAAAGGAAAGGCGAGAATAAAGGACTACTTCCCTTGCTGTGAACGTGATAAGCCAGCTACAGCACTGCTGTTGGTAGTGTGTTCCAACATGTGCTGAATCATTGGAAGAAGCGTATGGTCATTGACGAAGAATGTGTTCAAAGCGGCATTGTGCACGAATGTAACCGATGGGTTGAACCCAACCTTTAGTTGAATTAAACTGAGTAAAGTATATTGGAAGTCTCATCAGGGAATGGATAAAATTCGAGCACAGAGTTGAATATTTGTTTACTTAGTGCGGAAATCGGAATTTCTCTTCCAGTGTAAATAACTGAACCATGAAGTTTCATCTATTTGTAAACGAGCAGCAAACATTTGACTTCTTTTCATAAAATTGGATAAAGTCGTTCAAATTCGTTTTCCAAATTCGTACCGAGTATAAGAACGTGCTGATTTAAATCCCCAAGGCTTGTTCAAAAATAAAATTGATCGAGAGAGATCGAAAACAGAATATGCCCAGCCCGAACAAACTCTTGCGGAATTTCAGATTTAATGGTTTTAGCTCTACTTAAACAGGCTTAACTTTTGTATTTTTATTATTTTCTGTTTAGACAGAACTAATACATGAGGCGCTTAGCATATACAGAGCTGAAGCGACATTTTGACTTTAACTTTTTTGATAAAATTTAAAGCAGATAAAACACTGGTGGTTTTAATGCTAGTAATATTTTTTATTAAAAGAAAGGATATGCGAAATATTAACAGTTTTATTTGCTCAGCACTTTCATCCATAATCTTGTTATATTTGATTGTAATTTTTTTTGTATATAAAGCAAGACTTCTTATAACTCATTTTTTTATTGTTTTTTCTTCCTCAGGACATGCTCAAATTACTTTTAAGTAGAACCATTGAATAAATTTCATAAAATCATGAAATTTAGTGGTAGGCTTTTTGCAGTCTTCAGCAAACGATCCTGATTTAAATCCAAAGTAGCTCACACCCACCGATACCCTTCCGTTTTATTTTTTTTTGCATTCTCCTATTTTAAAAAAATCCCCAAACTATTTTTTTTTAGAATACCTACCATCCATAAAAATTGTGATTTTGTCTGTCCTCTATGTGCTCCTGTAATACTCATTCGATTGTGATCAGTTTTGCCGCAAGCTTTTTTAAAAGTGTAACAATTTTGTTCAAAAAGTGTAACAAATGGATAAAAAATCTAACAAACTGGAAAAAATTTTAATAATAAAATCATCGTTTTTCAACTCAAAAAAATATTTATTAGGAACTCTTTATCACATTTCAAAAAAAATCTCTTTTTTGACCTACCTGTGCATTTTGTTTAACAAATAAAAAAAAACAAAATTATTGACCATGGAAGTAGATTTCAATTTCTATTTCACAAACTTTATTTACCACGAGATGTAGAACATTGTCAACGGCGACGCGGCGAGACAGAAAAATATTGTTGTCTTTTCTCGTTCCCTCCCATTCATTTCCCAATCGCAGTTTAACGTTTTGCACAACTTTTGCTCTGTGTAAAGAAACAAATACATTGGCAGAAATTGTTAGAAGTTTGCTCGAAAGAAAAAAGTGCTTCCAGTTCAACTTTTCAATATTTTTAATGAGGAAAACAAAAAAGGATTTTAATGGGAAAAAATGTAACAAAGCGAAAAAGAAAGTAACATTGTAACAAAATTATAAAATAATTAAAAAGTGAAACAATTTTATTTACACTTGTAACATTGTGGCAACGCTGATTGTGATTATATTTTGGTGAGTTATTGTGCGCATGCCCGCGAACGTTTTTGACTTGTTGTTTTTGTTTTTGTCAATAAAGGCGCATAGCAGCTAAGTATTTTACAAACTTATAAGCAGATTCATTGCACTTTTACTAATTATCGTAAATCTAAGTCTTCGTGAAGAGAAAACTAAAATAAACATTCAAATACGCACTGCTTGGTCTAGACTGTAGACGAAAAATGCAAGCCGATTTAAATCTTGAAAACTTCATGCTTTTCTACGTGTACCTGAACAACCTTCTGATTTATTATAGTACGCATTTTTTTAAATTTTTCTTAAGAATACAAGAAGATTAAACGCTATTTCGTTCATTGCCACGCCCACTATTCGAGAGCATTCCTGATCATTTGTATTTCTTCCTTACTCCACTAGTTGTGAACAGTGTTACCACTTAAAAAAAAAAGAAGGAAAAAAAAAAGAGAAGCAGATTTGACCCAAAAAGTGAAGTAGATTCAAGAAAAGGGAAGTAGATTTCAAAAAAATTGTTTTCATAGCGATTGTAATAATTCTATCACGTGTTTAACTAACATTTTCAGAACAGACAGACAGACATATAAATTTTGTGCTTTTAAACTGAAAATTGATGAAATTTATTCTTTTGAAATGTGAATTTTGGTATACATGAATGAGTGTAAAATATTTTTTTAATTAATTTTTTTGTTGGTAGTAGATTTAAGTTTTTTTTTTTTATTAAATTTGAAGCTAAGAATATAAGTGAACAAGATTTGAAGAATTTAACAATAGTGCGAAGTAGGGAGCAGATTTAATTTTTTTCCCGAAATTGAAGTAAAATGGTATCCCTGGTTGTAAATCAACACAAAAAAGAAATCTGCTAACTGCAGAAAGCTACGACTTCCAACAAAAATTTTAGCTTTTTAATCAGCTTTCTAATTTTTCTAGAAACGAAGATACAGTCCCAAATCTAGCATGATCAAAATGAGTTGCCTTCATTAATTCGAAAAATGTTCGCAACGATTGTTTTTGGTCGTGATTCTGTTGTGGGGTACGCAGTGCGCACATTCACGGTGCCTTTTCGTCGTTTTCTCTGTTAAAGCGAAAGTGTTGAAGTAAATTGACTTAATTCTGAATTCTGAACATTGGAATTTAAATATTTTGTTGTTCAATTGGAATCAATTCAATTAATTGTATTTTTTCGGCCCATGTGAACGCTATTTAAAATAACTTGCCAAAATGAAATCTACACTTTTGTCTGTCATTTTATTGACATTTATTGGAATTTTTATCGGTTAGAATAAAACTTTGTACATTTTTGAAAGATCATCTCGCAAAGATCCAAATTCCAACATACGGTTTTTTTTCACTGCGCCACCTCTCGCAAGAGTCTGACAAATATCCGAGAGTATAACTGCCTTGAAATAGGTTCTCAATTAGCCGATTGGAGTCGGCATAAAACTGTAGATCCCTTCCATTTGTTCCAAAAATGAAACGAAAACTCACACAAAATGAATGATTGTGAGAAGGTAAGTCCCTCTGGACCTGTTGCGCCACCTATTTATTTATTTTACATAACTGAGAGAAGAAATGGTTTTGGGTTTTTCCCTTTAAAACAAATGGAAGAAACTAACGAAAAATAAGAAAAAGAGTGTAAGAAAACAGAAAGAAAAGAAAAGTACGTGACGTTCATGTGAATAAAATCAACAAAGGACAATGCTTCCCTGAGCAAGGTATCGAATAGGTAATATGAAAAGTGCCACACAAATTTCTAATGTGGATTTCCACTTTCCAACCAGCCGACTAATATTTCCATTCATGCATTAGAAAGCATTTTCAATTTTTAATCCTAAAATCTGACCACATCACTCCAACCTCTACCCATAGCCATCCCGATTATCTCCCCATTAATGGCATCGATAACGTTTGAAGAAACCTTTCTCCCTTCTGCTAAATGTAAAACCCAATGCCCAATCCACATCCACTGGCTCACCTCATTTCCAGTCCATACCATCAAAGCAGGAAGACATACACATACATCTGGAAAGCCTCAGCATCACTATTGTAATGGTAAAAGTTTTTAATTACTAATTAAACTTTCGTCGTTGCACTCGAACGAACTGAAAATGTCTCCTTTATGTTCGCAGGAGATAAGCGTACCGCCAATGGGTACTATATCCTCACAAACGTACATATCCTTACAAATACGTTCTCCCGTTTCTGCTATTTTTTTCTTCCTTCTGTTGCCTGGTTTTTTCTTCGCTTTCATTATTTTATTAATAATTCAAGAAAACAAAACGTGGATAACGATAGCGCAACTCCATTGTGTTGCTCCATCGATGTTTGCTGAAAACGTTGATACGATTCGACAGCAAAAGGATGCTTTCGCCAGCATCAACACCGAAAGGGAACAGATTCGGTGGGAGGAAAATGCCGTCAAGTGGAAAGTTTAGCTCTGATCTCTTAAGCCTATTAAGAGTTATTTTACGGATACGCGCATCACAGACCAAGCCCACTGACAATTCGAAATTATTCGCTTTAAATCCAAATGCGCATCATCCCCAACAGGAGGTCGTCGCATAAACAATGTAACAAAAGGAGGAAACTTTAATCTGCAAAGTGTCAGCTATTACTGTGATGCAAGTGAGAACAATACGGAAACAAAAGTAATTCAATATAAAAGGAACTGTAACAAAAAAGGCGGCGTTGCAATTTACCAATGAAGGGTCATGCATATTGTATGGGGAAGAGTGCCTGCTTACTTTGGTGAGCTTTTGTTGGAAAATTATCATTTTTTCCACAGGACAGGTCGAGTCGCCAGAGAATGGATTCATTCATCAAATAAATTGGATTTTTTGGACATCAATAATGCAGATGCGGTCCTGATTTGCATTGGAGACTTGCGAAATTTCAGCTTTTATTTGAGTGGATGTCTTGAATGGTATCAGATGAGTGCATCAGATGATTGCATTTCGGCCCAACGCCTGACGGCACACACTTTGAGAATACAAATAACTAAAAGTCGGCATATTAGTATTTGTTTATAAATTTGTTTATAATACATATGACTATAAGCATTCTTCGTCGACTTCAAAGGAGCTTTTGACACTGTGGATCGAAACGCACTATTTTACAAGCTGTATGGCATGGATATGACCCGAAAGTTCGGACAAGTTATAGGTATATGGATACGAAAGCAGTTATATGCAACTGTGAAAAACTGAATGGTTTCAATCCAGCTCAGGAGTATGACAAGGAAGCCTTTTTGCACTATTCATTGAGGACATAGTTGATTATCCGCCAAGATAATCAAAGCACTCTTGTTCGCATATGACATTGCGTTCCTGTTCTGGCGCACTCACCAGCATCCCTACCGCTTTCTATAAATCGGCTATCTAACTACTGTAAAATGTCGAATCTCGTAGTAAATTTAAGAAAGTCCCAAGTAATGATTTTTAAAAAAGGAGGTGGAAGGAATTGTGCAAATGAAAAATTTAAACTTAACGGTGAGCTTATCTTAAGTGCTTAAGGAGTACAAATATCTAGGAGTCTATTTTACGAGAAGCCTTAATATGGAGAGACTTCTCAATGAGAAATTGACCAAGACAAAAACTGCTATTAACGTGGATTGGAGAAAATGCTTCGGCAACAAATTTGTCGCACATAGTAGCAAGTTCAAAGTTTTTAAAGCTGTGTCAGAATCCGTCTTCTTGTCCGCAGCCCAAGTTTGGCGTGGCAAGTGGTATGATTAGGTTGAGAAGCTACTGCGGTATTACCTAAAGAGAGCATTTCACCTATTATCGAGAACGCCGAATTATATGCTTTATTATATGCTTCTTTATAAAAACCCTTAAACGGTAGGTGGATTGCAATCTGCAAGGGCGCAACATGCCAGATAATCGATTCCCAAAAAAAGCAACAGCGCTTACTTACTTTCTTACTTAAGGTGGCGCTATAGTCCGGGGTGGACCTGGGCCTCAACCAATACGCCTCTCCAGTTAGCGCGATCTTTGGCTAACTGCCTCCAGTTGCGCACTCCAAGTTGGTTGAGGTCCCCTTCTAATTGCGCGCGCCACCTAAGGCGAGGTCTTCCTCTACTGCGTTGTCCCTCCGGGTTGGAATCGAAGACTCTCCGGGCCGGAGCGTTGGTGTCCATTCGCTGTACATGTCCTAACAATCTTCGCTGTTAAATCTTCTCCTCCAAATCCCGTCAACGCAAACGGGACCAAAAAATTACTCGAAGAATTTTGCGTTCGAAGCGACCAAGAAGATCCTCATCCGTTTTTGCTAGGGTCCATGCTTCTGCGCCATAGAGCAAGACAGGGATGATGAGAGTCTTGTATAGAGTCTCCTTAGTGCTTCTTGACGAGGCCTTACTAATCAATTGCCGTCTTAGGCCAAAGAAACAGCGGTTGGCAAGTGTGATTCTTCGCTTGATTTCTGAGCTGATGTCATTTTCAGAGTTAATAGCGTATCTTAGGTAGACAAACTCCCTAACTACCTCAAAGTTATAGCTGTCTATCGTGACGTTCTGTCCAGCAACAGCGCTTACTTCGGAAAAGAAAATTGGATGGTTCAAAGACAGGTTTTAACTGGCTATCGGTATAGAATTATGTCTGGAGGATTCAACAACCGCTTGGAAGCCGCAATTGTACCAGTTTATTGCTCAGGTGGCCGAAAAGATCAGAGAAGAATTCGTGAATAAGGCAACAGGGTCGCACTCTACAGATTAATCTATAGTCAATTGTGTTATAACCTGCAGGAGAAAAAATGCTTTCGTGATGAGTAGGGGAAAATTGCTAACAGTGAGACAGTGCAAACAGTGAGACAACTCATTTTTCTCTCAGAATTGTTTTTACATGTAACATTTATATGTGTTCTGCTATAATAAAACAACAAAGTCTTAGAATTCTTTGTCATTTTTTTTTATGAAATGACAAAAAGCGAACAGTGAGACATTTCCAAAAAGCAAATAGTGAGACATGTCTCACAGCACAGCAGCATATTTCGGGCAACTTCCTTTAACAGGCCCAATGTGAACAAGTTCTATGACAATTTGTTCGACGTCCCATCACGATCTTCCGACGGATTTTAACCTTAATTTATTTAATAAAATACTAATTACCTAGCTATTTAACGTTTTATTTCTTTTCTTTTAATTGTTCGTCTCACTGTTCGTCTTAAACTGTGAGACTTTGATCGCACCGCTCGCAAACAGTGAGACAGTTTGACCTTTCCTAAGATTCAGTTTGTTGTGATGCTCTCGTGGGCCTTTCCACTAAAATTTGAATTGGAACAGTAAGGTAAAATATGCCTTAAAATAAACTCCAATTTTGGTGAAGATTGCTTGAAAACATTCAGATATATACCAATTTAAAAGAAAAGTGTCTCACTGTTCCCACCTTTCCCCTACGCCACTGATGTCGGTGTCGCGTCACTTTGACATTTCACTTTGGATTTTTTCTGTATTACAACCCCGAAAATTTTCAACCGTGGAAACCCGAAATTGCATTCTTTCAGAGGTGGATTATGGGGATTTCTGGAAATTAAATTTTATTTGAGATGGAGAAAATTTCAATCTACGACAATGAGCTAATTTTGTCCATCACAGATATTGGATCGCGGTTAATTTTTACATTATTTTTTTAATTTAATTTTCATTGTTTGGGGTTATTTTAATTAACTATTTGAAGGGAATCACATTCGGTCTTATAATGGCCTGATTCCCTAACCTGATCTTATTTCATTTTACAAAAAAATTAAATCAAAACTGATGTTCTTGCTCCATAATGGACAGAAAATTTCTCCTATAGTTCATCGGTACATCGAATCTGGAGTCACTTTAATCATGAACAATTTTTCTGCGATTTGATAATTTTAAGTGAATACACGCAAGAACAGAAAATTGCAAATTTTGAAGTGAAAATCGTGGAAACCCCTGTTAAGAAAATCTCATTCATATTTTAAATTTACTTTTTTTGGTGAATCATTTCCTAAAGTCAATAACGAACCTATTACATTCTTTATTCTATTACCTTTGTATTTACTTGACGTTTCTTATGTGAATAAAATTTCAGTTCTTTTTGTTAAACAGAAGCGATCGGTCGTATACTTATTCAGTCTTTGATTTCAGAGTTCTCTGGAGATTAAATCAAAAATCTAACAACCCCGTAATTATATTTTTTTCATGAGTAATATCTGAAAGTGTAATTTTGTATGGAAAGAAGAAAGCATCGATTCAAAGGAGTGGCAAACACTTCGGAATTGGCAATCATCTAACTGTGTCCTCCTCTAAAACCGCGTTATAGAGATATCCGATCATACAAATCATCAATTGAATGGCGAATTGGAGAAGTTATGCACTTATGCAGAGACTCTGGCGTATACGCAACCTTTTTTCTGCAACTTCAGCAAGGAGTAATACTGGTGCAGAATCAAAGGAGGTCTTCATGTTGGGCTGTCTTTGAATACTTCTTAATGTTAGGTGCACAATTTTTGAATTCAAAGACGCATTCTGACAGACGCAAGAAAAATATTAGGACAAAATTAAATGTGAAGTACTGAATTTAGTTGTGGGTAGTAGTTTTTCAACCAAAAGCTTTATAAAATATGTCGCTAATCACTAGTATAAAATGAACTTGACGCAGATTTTCCCTTCGCTGGAAAAACCTCACATTCAGTGGCCTGAACACTTGAAAAGTACCTCCATCCAATTTGGATAACTCTTGGCGGACTGGGTAAATGGGTTTTTTATGCATCCATAAACATAAACACTGTTTATGCATGCACGCATGTACAATATAAATTTTTCCATTGCTGCAATCGCCAGGAATTTAATCCACGAGTACTTGCATTTAAATCAGATGTACTGCCTATGGTGTCTCCCATTGAAGAAAACCCACAAATTCCGTCGTTCCTCTTTACTGACAATTCCAAAATGCGTCAATTCGCTATCAACCTGAGCGATGCCCCTCATGCCAGCAAACACACGAATATAGAAACCAACAGAGAAAACCAACTGTGAGTCGTTGCACACAAGCAAGACAGGAAGGAAATGCCATAATAAAATGTCGTTCCCTGCATGCGAAGAATTGTAAAACAAAAATTCCCCTCTAAAGCTGAACACAACAGTATAGCATCGCGAGGAGCAGCATCCATCCAGATCCAGCAAAACAATGCTAAACATGGAGCTTTTGAGATTATTTTTCAAAAGAATTCCACTGCAACATACCCAAGAGGACGACAACGATTTGCCCGCCTCCTCCATCATCATGGTCATTACTCGTTATCCTTCTTGTATGATGTAAATGCCGTAGTAATCACAATGTTCAATATGTTTGTTGCAAGTTGTTTTTGTTGCACAAGACAAGAACGGGGAACAACTCGAACTTCTGTACAAAGTGCTACCCCGACCCAGTCGGAAACTTTCCACTTGCATACTAGCAGCGAGTAAGCGAATTGCCGTTGTCCTTTCAATGATGTTTTGACAAAAACATCCTTAATGCTGTTTTGTCATTACCCATTTTTCTCATTTGCTTGGTTTTATTTCAAAAATTCCACACACCCAGTGTGAGATTTTCACCACATGCATCGGAGATGAGCAACATTGTCTGAATGCGAAGGGAGGCTGAACTTCTAGAACACTGGAAGTTTTCGTTGAATTTCCTTCTGCATGTGCAAGTGCATAAGAGGGCGTTGTAACTTTTTGAGGAATATACGTGTAAGCTGGTGCAGCCAAATAAATGTCAATGACCAGCGTATTGTTTTGTGTGTTTATTTTCCAAGAGATAAAACAAAATTTGTTTACAAGAAAAGTTGCAGAATAATTTCCAGTAGTTGAGGATGTTTTTGTTGAGGGTGGGAGACTGTGTTGCATTGCCCTTTAAATTATCGATTTAAGTTTCAACGTGGCGCTATAACAAATATAAATATAACAAATTTTCAGCGTGGGCTTCAACTTGAAAAAATTTAAACTAAAAATTAATCAGTCACGAGTGGATAAAATAAATTTTTGGTTCCCTGATTGGGTGTGGAGATTGTTTGGAGTTCCTACTCTGAAGCAAGAAAATAGTTGACCATTCAAAATATGCACGCGGGTTGTCTTAACTAGAGTTCGCTCAGTGGTTGAAATTCTACCGTTATTAGGACCTAGCTTATACAAAATAACAGGGGGGTTTTAACCCTCCCCTCCGAATTATGTAAAATTAATAAAAAAGCAATGTCTATATTCCTAAAAAGTAGGTAGTAAACATCATGTTTTTTTACATATTTTTTTAAGTTGATGAAAGGACGGTGGGTGTCTACTTGAAATTAGTTCGTCTTTTCCAGGATGTGCTTCAGTGTCAAAATTCAGTCTACAGTCGATCTGCTGGGCCACACTTATGGGGCTGGCAACACCGCATATGGAAAAACAAAGCTCCATGGAGCCTTATGAAAATTACACACTTTTTTCAAACAATCCCCATTCAGAGTTTTTGTTTGCATTTTGATTTAATTTAATATATTCAACTGATTCAGTACTCCAGCGTACCCATGTAAGTATTCACTTTAAGAATTAAGTAAAAAAAAAAAACTAAAAAAATGTATCTTTGAAGCTGCAACCAACCATACATACCCACAAAATTTAAAATCGTGTAGTGGTTTATAAGTCGTGAGCGGCGACTTACACTGAAAAAAAAACAGGTAAAATTGACAAAATTCTGTTGTATATTTAACAAAAATAATTTTGTTGAACTAAAAAAAATTGTTGTAATGAAATTTAAAATTTGAGCGATATCTTGACAAACGGATAAAACATTTACTGAAAAACTACTTTGTCGGATTAACAAAAAACAATTTTCAGTTTAATAAATCGATATTGTATGAATTAAATAAGTTTATTGTTAAATTAACATAGTTTTCTTTATATCCATAAAAACAGGATCAAAAATCACTTTTGTATATATTTGTAAAATTGACAAAACCCATGAAAAATGTTTGTTAGCCCTACAAAATACAGATTATCAATATTATAAAAAATATGAATATAATATAATATAATAAAATATGACCCCCTGCAGGGCGGGGATAGAATAGCCCTGAGGTAATGCCTGTCGTAGAAGGTGACTAAAATCCAGCCGAAGAAGTAGTCTTAATGACGGTATGAGCGTTACTTTCTGGAGTGTTGTATTCCTGGTAGGGCCACCCTTGGCAGTAAATTCATAGCTGAAAGATGAAACTAAAGGTTCAATCCGAAGCGCCTGATGCATATTGTGCGACACACCGGTCAGCGTCTGACTCCAGAGGGGCGGCTGAAATCATCAAAGAATAGTTTTCCTTAACTTTCTACAAAAAAGTAATTATGATGAATTTAATGCAATGAACAAAACTAGAGGAAATAATACCCCAGGTGGTACTCCAGATTTACTGGAAAATCCACTCTCTTCGGAGGTCGGCTCTACGGATTCTGGGGAGAGCCATTTATTGCGTTCAGGTTACCCTTTCGGAAAAAGCCGAAGGGTAACGAGATCACCACCATCGGCATCTCAAACTTATCCGTGCGTCTCTAGGAGCTCAACGGCAACAAAAGTGCCTACTCCAGAAAAACGAGACCCAGTGAAAAATAGAAGACTTACAGACGAAAACGACGAACCTTAAATAAGGCTGTCAAACATGGAACAGCTATGCGAATAGTTTCGCAAAGAAATTAGTCAACTTAAAGCCGAAAATATGCCCATTAAGAACTTAACGAAAGTAGGAGGATGAATCCAACCCTAACCCTAGCAGTCCCAAGAAAACTGATTACCATACGGACGAAGAAGTACTCCGTCATGAAACCGATTAAAAAATAAATAAATAGTTGGCGCAACAGTTCCGGAGAGAACCTAGGCCTAGCTTCTCACAACCATTCGTTTTGTGTGAGTTTTTCACTTTTGGAACGAATGGAAGGGATCTACAGTTTTATGCCGACTCCAAACGGCTAATTGAGAAGCTCTTACAAGACATTTATACTCTCGGATGTTTGTCAGACGTTCGCGAGAGGTAGCGCAGCGGAAAAAACCCTACAAAGGCGGAACTGGGTTTTTGCGGGATTCGAACCTTGAACCCCCGCATAGCAGTCCAACACACTAACCACTAAGCTACTGCAACTACAACCGATTGGTTGCTAAAAAAAAAGACCGGAAAAAAAAGGAAAGCTGTTTCCTTACCTGAGATAATGAATCGGGAGAAAGGATCAAATAGTGAAGCCAAACTACCGAAACAGCGGCCACCACCGCCAATTAATGCAACCGGTATAGCGGACTATAACAAGCTACATGCCATGTTAAAGACATTGTTTCCACCAGAATACAAAGTAACGTCGCTTAGGAATAATGCGTGGAAAGTCAACGTTAAAGACCCCGAAAGTTACCGTCTATTGTATCGTAAACTAAATACAAACAAAGTCGAATGGTATTCTTATGAGAATAAGTCGGAAAGATCTATACGCGTTGTAGCCAGAGGGTTACACCTATCATGATCGAAAAATGATACAATAAATGACCTAAGGGACAGCCACTTTAAAATTATGGATGCCGTCAATATCGTAAAACGTGAAAACAGAAAAAAGAGGGAAATGAAACTATGGTAAACCGCGGTCTCCCGCTCTTTATACTAACCTTTGATAAGACTGACAACATTTATGATATAAAAACAATCCTTAATATTGTAGTTAAAATTGAACATATGCGTGGTTCCACAGTGCAAACTGTGCCAAGGATATAACCACACGCAAACCTACTGCCAGAAAGAGCCACGGTGTGTAAAATGTGCCGGTAGTCATCTGACGACTGACTGCAATTCAAATAATAAAGCTCCCGCGCAGTGTATTAACTGCAATGGTAACCATCCTGCAAATTATCGGGGCTGCGAAGTAGCTAAGGAGCTCTAATAAAGACGGACGCAATCCATGAAGCTACAGAAGCAATGAAACAACGCAAGGCTTAAAACCATGTTAATCAGTACCTCGAAACCTCAAAATTAGATAAGCCCAACAATAAAGAAGGAAAACGGGCAACAGAAACGCCATCGGACATCGTACATCAAAAAGCAGATATGCTAACATACGCGCAAGCTGCAGCATCGTGCAGTGGACAAACTAATAATCCACTAGACGCTGTTTCCAATGTCCTTTTGATTGTTCTGTCAAGACTTGAGGAACAAAGCAAAACGAATAAACTAATTGTCGACAGGCTAGTTAAGCTCGAAAGTAATATTTCAAGACAGAAAAACAACCAAACATGAAGCGAATGTTTAAAATACTAACGTGGAATGCCAACGGTCTTTGGCAAAAACTCGGAGAGCTAGAATTGTTCTTGCGGGAAAAAGATATCGATATATGCTTGATATTCAACAAAACAAAACGGCAAATTATTTCTGTACAATCGACAATATTTGCTGCTGATTTAAAAAAAAAACGAGAACTGAATTGACAAACTACTTCGATATTATTAACAATTTTGTTAATTTGGCAGAAAGATTAAGACCAAATTGATAAATTTCTTTGCAGAGGCAACAGTTGGCAATATCTTTTTTAAAATTAAAAATATTTTGATTAATTCAACAAAAAAATTTGTGAAACGATTTTTGTTAAAACAACAATTTTTTGTATTTTCACAATAAAATTTTTAAGACAAGATAAAACTTACTAATATTTTGTCAATCTGATAGAAACATTTTGTTGAACGTCTATTGACAAAAAAAATTTTTGAACCAAGCCTCATTTTTATCAAATACGCCAGGGTTTTATTTTCACTATAGTGATGGCGACAGGCTTATTTCCCCCGTCGCCGTGGAATTTCCGTCTCATTCGCGTCGATTTTATTCCCAAGACGCGAACAATAGGTGTTTCACATAAAAAAGAAACGCAAAAAATATCTTAGACGTAAAATACCCCCGATGAACTGGATATTATTTCAGGGAAATCCTTAAATTATTTATATCCTTTGAGTGACACTCAAAGTCACACAAAGTAAATTCCTTCCCCTGCCCTACATTAGCGAACTGAGACTGGTGATGCTCCTTCTCGTCATATATGAGCATAAACGTTTCCATACCCAATTCAAAATGAAACGTTAAATTTAAAAGTCCTTTTGAAAGAGCCAAACGATCCTAACAACTTAACAGTGTAACAGTAGGTTTAATTTTAGAATTCATTTTCGTTTACATTTTTAAGTCTCCTTTTAATATGGCTTTGCCTCGCAACGACACAAAAGGTAGAATAAAGCCGAATGCCCATAAAAAAAAAATACCAAAATGCCTAATTTCATTTTTATGAGTATCTTATGAGCGTCTTTGTGCTTACAAATTTCACCACAGCAGCAGCAGCATCTTGGATATATCTCTTCAGACTTAAGGATGTTTAAAGGCTTTTCGAGAAGCAACTTTGGATGACTTTCATTTTATTGGGTATACAAATTTGGTTGATATTTATATTTTTATGGGGGGAAATGCGGTGGAGTTGTTTTTTTTGGGTCACAATATTGATTGCTGTCCGCCTGTCATACGGCGCAGTGAATTTTTTCATTAACTACAATTGCTTTCCCCACAAAGTGACGGTAGTAATCCCTGCATTTCTGAAGAAAATATCTTATTAGTATCATCGGAAGCAATCAACAAAGATTTCGCTTTTTTGCATTGAAAATAAATCAGAGAGAGAGAGTCAGACCAACGAGTTTTTTGGAATCCTACATCGCTCATTCGAGATGCACCTTTTGTAGGAGAAATGCTTTTCTTTAGAATGCAACAGATGGGCTATTTGCATTTTAAATTGCTTCTGTAATGAAGGACATCGCGGGAAGAACTTCAGCTACTTACATTTCCACAAAAATATTTTTGAAGAAATATAGAAAGGTACACCATACCAATGGTAATGAAAGGCAGTTTCAGTAGGTAGAGGGAAAAAATATACATTCACAATTAGTTTTGGTTCCGATATGAAGGGACATTTTTCTGCTCCTTGCAATTCATTAAGGAAATAATTACTATTGACATTCTCGACACATAAAGATATTCTTCGCTCTGAAAGCGGTTTTCGAGTCGCTTTCGCTTTCACATGGGGTACGTTCAAGTGCAAATTGAAGTGGGATTATAACAACAACTGCTTTCGTTTATCTTCCATCCCCTAAGTTTTCACAATAATTTTCTAATAAAAGCGATCGTCTGGATAATGACACGGATCTTATAGTTTGTAGTGCGTTTTGAAATTTGAGTTGGGAAATGCGTTTAGTATAAGCCCAAGCCACTGAAGATCGATCGGCCCGTTTGGAGGGATAGCTTCTATTCTTTGGATGCCTCACGTACTCTTGTCGATTTGATGCAATCTCTGCGAGACATCGCTGTAAAGGACCTTCGGCCCTAGCAAGGTATCCCTCGGAACGGAAAATTCTCCCCAACGCATACTCTTTCGGAGGCCATTCGAGGTGTCCGACTTCGGATGGTAAATAAGCAATTGCGATGGCGCACAGCACCGCACTCCAAATCGTAAGCAAATTCCGCAACCAATTTCTGTCGGAGGATATCGGAAAATAGGTGTGAAATTCTAACAACAAATGCACTTCCTCGCACTTCAACATGATTCGCCGATATGCGCTACAAAATGTCGGAAAAACTCTCCTAACAGCTATTCCGAAGAATACCTCTCAGCAAAAATCCTCAGAATCGTATAAAATCGGAGAATTTTCCATTCCGACGAAGGACACCTCACTAGGGCCGCTTATTTCAGCAGCTGCGTATATAAAAATAAACAGAAACAAAGACCGACAGGCCCGACTTATGTGACTATTACCCATAGGAACAAAAAACCTCCTTTCCTTCTGTCGTCTGCTGGCACCTGTGAAGCTGCTGGTTACCGAAAGTTCTGCCCTGAAGTATGAGCAGAAGGGAAGCTGAAGTGCAAATGATTTCAGCTTGAACCCGGGGCAAGTACAAAAAGAAACAACCAAAACGCTTTACAAAAATCCCACAGATTTCGTGCAATTAAATCCCATGGTCAAAATAATTGAAACACCTTTTCCATGTGACGGATTTCGCACACTAATTCCCTTGTCCTTATCAAGAGAGTCATAAGACAGCAGGGCACCTTTTAAAAATCTCTGCAATAATTTCCAGGACAAAGAATACCCACACAAATAATACAAGTCCCTCGGTCAAACCCTCGTCACATAAATCTATTGATTCTATTTTTACGATTATGCAAACCCCACTGCTAAGTTCCATCCTCATCAATAATGTACAATCGTACACCCTCGACTCGGTCTAGACATATTGTTGTAACATTGTAATAAATATCAAGAATAATACAAATTTTTAGCATAACAATGGGCAAGGACCTCCGCAAAAAACTACAACTACACACAAGACACAAATCGCATGCGATCCCCTTGTCAGGTGACAGAGCTCCCATGATGTCCGCCCCCGACCGATGTCGCACATTAATTTACATATTTTTTCGGTTTTAATAGTCCGCCATGAGCAAATAGCAAAATGTTACTTTGAACACGCAAACACGGGGTAAATGCACAGAATCAACGTCTAATCACTGTTTATTGGTGAAGGAGCACAATGTTAATGGCATCGCGTCGCCTCGTTGCGAATGGCCCTGGAATTGCACTCGAAGAATAAAAGGAGCGAAAAATCCGCTTCAAAAATGACCCTAAAAAGGATTAGCGAGGAGGGATTTTTTTCTCCGTTGTTTTCCAGTTCAGCGCTTAGCCATCCTTGTTCGTGCTTCACCCAGTGTCCGAGGGACAACTGTAATGATGCATTTTATTCTCATTCACTGTCAGGATCACAGGAATTTTGACTTTTTTTTCTCATTTTTTTTCTGCTCCTCTAAATTCAAACATCTTGAGCTGAAATTCAAATATCACTTTTGACGAATACGGATGGACAGCTGCAGTCTGACAAGGACCCGAAGTGCTGTTCAGTTTTTATTGAGTGCGCTGCAGTAGAAAAACCAGGTTACAAAAGCTCGATTGAATCCTTCTGCAGGGATTTACGTTCGACTCATCGATTTTTATTTAATTACGCCTGATTGATAATAATTAAATAAATAAATAAATAGACAAGCTTGTTTGCATATGTTTACCGCGATGATGAGGAGATGCGCGCAGCCGATGATGCTTCTGTTGACATCCGAATGAATGTTAATTAAAATTAAAAAAATAAATAATTCTCGCAAATATTACCAAAGCCTTTGACGTGACAAAAATTTCAAGGCAACCATTTAAGCAACGCATTTTTAATTAAAAACTTGACACAAAGGCTTTTGATTTCCTGCGTGAAGCTATAATTTTAATGAGGTATGGCGGGATTTTATTGGACTAAAGCAGATCAGATAGGCCAAGCTGTAGTTTGTAATAAATGTGTATTTTTGGCTAAACTAAGCTTTGTCTGGATAGTTCTTTAATGCATTTTACTGCTAGGTAGGAGTGCTGCAAACTACATATAGCCCATAGTGCCATCAGGACGATATGTTGAAGCTACGTCGATGCAAAACGCGTCGTTTGCAGCATGTTTGTTAGTGCTCATAAATGTAAATACGGATGAGGGAATGATTACTAAACCTTTCTTCAATAAAAGAAAACAGCATACCTATGGAAATAATTAAAAGGTAAGTGAAAGGATATAGTACGATAATTATATAGGTAAATGTATATTGAAGACAAAACAGCTGCACTTACTGCCAAGGAAAAACATATCCAACCAAGCCAGACCAAGCCAGTGCAGCTGTTCGCTACACACAAAAAAATTTAGTGTATCCTTCAGAAAACTCATTGATTTTTTAGTAGGTAAATATCTACTGTCTTCGTCTAATTGACGTTTCGATGTGAAAAAAAGCATTTGCCTGGAAAAAAAACGTTACAACGTTATACAATAACTCATCGTAACATCCGGTGTCCCACATGGAAGTCACATGGGCAAACTCTTATTTATTTTATTCGTTAATGATGTTTGTCAAATTTGTTCCACATCGCAATATCCTGATGATTACCGACGATTTCAAAATATACTGTCCCTTAATGTTAGTAAATGTTCGGTCATTACTTTTTCCCGTCGTTTCTTGCCTTTCATTCACGCGTATTTCTTCGACAGTAATGTTATTCCGCGTGTATCGTTGATAAAAGATTTAGGCGATACGAAAATCAGTTTGGCGACATACTCAAAAATGTGCGATTTTTCGAATTAAAATTTTACTACATTTCTATTACATATTACAAAAAAAAAAAAAAAACGAAAAAGTCTCAGCTTCGCAAAGAAATTATCGATTTCTGATTTTCAAATTGGAAGTTGAATTAATCGAAGTAAATAGCACATCACTAAAATTAATGACATGTCTCAAAGCTTCTGTCTATCTGTCTGTAAATTTCCAAACTCGGCCTCGGTAATTGTGAAAGTAAATGTAAATAAAAAATCAAATAAACAAAAGCAAAAAACCGTAGGAAAATAACTCCGATCTCCTTTGGCCAGGCGGCTCTCACACTGAAGCAACAAGCAACAAGCAACTGGCAATAGGAAACATGCGATATTATCGCTATTATTTTACATTGAATCAAATTAGACGTCTCACATTAAAGCAATCCAATATCGGTTGAACGAAAAATGTTGCTGATTGCGGCAATTATGCACAGTTCCACAACCCATAAAACCTCCATCGCACAGCCTCCTACACCATATCATCCACAGAAAACAGTGCACGAAAGTCGATGAAGGAATAATGAACTTTGCTTTTTGTTTGAGTGTGTTGCTGTTTCATGCGGTTTTGAATCCGAACTATTGTTTTTTTTTTTTATATTTGATTTAGAAAATAAAATAAGATATCAATAACATCAGAAGAATGATAGAAAGAACAATGAACGGGAATTTGGCAATTGACATGACATGACAGATATATATAATTTTCAAGAATTGCACACCCATCTAAATAATTCACGCGACGCCTCTGGAAAACACATAATTTGTTATTATGTTATTATTTTTATGAATTAATTTAATTTCTATAATTAAATTTTTTAATAAATCTAATTATTAAACGTCTGACAAACATCCGAGAGTATAAATGTCTTGAAAGAGCTTCTCAATTAGCCGTTTGGAGTCGGCATAAAATTGTAGATCCCTTCCATTCGTTCCAAAAATGAAAAACTCACACAAAACGAATGGTTGTGAGAAGCTAGGCCTAGGGTCTCTCCGGACCTGTTGCGCCAACTATTTATTTATTTTTTAATTATTAAACTTTGCGCGTCATTTATTAATACCTAATCCAAATAAATCATCACATATTTTACAAGGGTATTGTATACATATTTTGGATACAGTTTCTTTATTTAAATACTTATTTCGTAACAAATGCAAGTCAGTATTAATCATATCGACAGAATATTTTGTTTAATTCAACAATAACAATCAAAGAATTGATTTTATATTCACTCAACAATTCAGTTGTAGAATCAATAAATTAAAATGCTGGAGCTGACAAAATTTTGCTATGTAACCAACAATCTATATATATAAAAATCAATGCCACTTTTCGTTGTAATTTTGTAACTCAAGAACGGGCTCACCTATCCAAATCAAATAACCAAATGTTTAGGCTTTGTTCGGACTATTTAGTAGATGGTTTATTTGAAGTTTGCACAAAATCGGTCGAGCGGTTCTTCATTTATCACATTTTTTGTTACAAATGAATTCAATAAATGGCGGATCATTTTGTTAATGGGGATTTTTCTGTCAAATTGAAACTTTTTTCAGATGCGGATTGTGCTGTCAAATTAAAACTTTTTTTCAGTGTTGATAGTACCAACATGTTGTTATGTCATTCATGCGGTCATAATTATTGCTTTGTGTTTCTATTTTTATATTGTTGAGTGCATTCATACAAACGGTGAGTCTTGAATTGTTCAAATGTACTATGTATATGTGTGCGTGTACTTTTCTCAGTTTTTTAGCGAGCCTTCGTTGTTTCATATCGTTTACAGGCTTTATTTGAATTAAATTGTCAAACGCATTTACACAAACGGTAAGTTTTGAAATGTTGAAGTGAATTACATGTGTGTATGTTTGTTTGTTTATTTGAAAAAAACATATTGTGTGCATACGGGTGTTTTATTCTTTTGTAACAGATGGAAGCACGTAGATTTTAAAATGAATTAGGCGTATATTTCGTTTTTCAGTTCAATTCTGTTTTCTTCAATAATAATGTACTACCTATAATTCTTTCGGGGTGAAACGATGACGATATAACTCGAAAACCACAAGGCCAATTTTTATGATTCTTCTTTCTTTTTGTTCGTATTGTTGTATTTCAGGTTTAGGTAGTCTTAAAATATAGGACTTTGGACCCGATAGGTGGCGTTGTTGTCGATCTCCGAAACCACTCGTCCGATTTCAATGAAATTTTGTGGATGCGTATGACTGGTTCTAGCTTAAAAATAGGATAGGTACTTTTGGATCAGATAGGTGTCAATGGTGTCGGTCTCCGAAACAACTCAACCGATTTCAATTAAATTTTGTAGATGTATATTCTTCGTTCCCGCTTGAAGGATAGGATACTTTTGGACCTGATAGGTGGCGCTGTTGCCGATCTCCGAAACAGATTCACCGAGTTGATTGAAATTCTGTAGATGGGTATGATTGCTTCCAGTTTTAAAGTTCGGATAGTTTTTAACGCTATAGGTGCTACTTTGCAAAACATAAGCGGGATAGAAAAACGGGCTGTGGCGCTATTTCTAACGTTGTAGGTATAATTAAAATAAAATAAAATAAATTAAAATCATTAATGGACTTTGTCCAAATAAAGCACTTTGCGAAATGTGAGCAAGATTAAATACCAAAGGCACGGGCAAAGCCGGGTGGGTAGAGTTACATATAAAAGAGACTGACGTCTCTATGTGCATTCATAAATCGGGAACGGATCGTTCGATTTTTATGATTTTTAATTGGAAGGAAGGACATGGCTCAGTTATAATTTTGTTGCGCAACATCAATGTACCGAAACTTTGTAACGGATCGTATCTGATTTAGTGTGAAGGATCTCAAATTAAATGTCATATGCAAGTGATGATTTTGAGTGGAAAATCCAAAGGCAAACACTCTTATTCCGCTTATTCAGAACGATTTTCTATTCGTATCTAAGCGACGTAAGTTTCCCGTGCGTCTCGCTTTCACTATAGCAAATAATTTGCTGCAAGTATAATCGATTGACGTTTGTGCATTTGTAGTATAAATCTTGAATTCCCATGTTTATTATATGTTCAATTTAGTGAAAAAGCGAAAGGTTGGCCGACACGTCAAGTGCATTGTGCATGCTCGGAATTATTATTTTCATTACATTAAAACAATTTGGGCGGAACAAAGTCTGCCGGGTCAACTAGTTTGTTTCTAGATTCAACAAAACCCTGAGAAATTATTTCTGTACAATCGATAATATTTCACAAAACACCAAAGGGTAGAATTGGCAAATCTCTTTTGTAAAATTAACAACATTTTGAGTAATTCAACAACAAATTTTTATACGCACAAGAAACAATTTTTGTTAACACAACATTTTTTTTGTATTTTCACAACAAAATTTTAAGACAAGATAAGACTTACTAATATTTGTCAATCTGGATAGAAATATTTTGTTGGACGTATATTGACCGTAACATTTTTGAATCAAGGCTCATTTTTATCAGATATATTTTAGTCATATTTTAGTCAGCAGACGGATAGAACAATAAATTGGTCGTCCAGCTCTGACTTTTTCCTAAAATATAAGAACTTTTGAATTAAATAAAATTAAATAAAACTACAACAAGTTGCACGAATTTTTATTTAAAAGACGGCATCACGGATTTTGTTTATCGCTTCATTGGCTCTGGTTTTATTTTCATTGAAATTATGTGCTTAAGATTTATGCCTAACAGCACACCGTTTTGTATTAGTCCTTATGTGAATACCCTACAAAAAATGCTGCACCTCTCTCACCCTAAGACCTTCGAAATATTTTGATTCAAATCATAGTCCCAGCATCCATAACTCCATCATTAGCGTTCGTACAATGCGAACAAATCCGCCAAATCTCCGATCAGAAGCCTGACATTTTGACCTGGAAATATGAACACGGTTCTTTCATTCGGATCACACTGAATAGTGATTAGGCCTCGCAATCAATCGCAACCAAAATGGCTTCCTATCGACCTAAAATCGCTTTCCACCGGCACGGCATAAGAACCTCCCAGTGGCGTACGACCTAATATTTGGTGGTTAACAGAAGAGAGAAACCAATTTTTTTCAGTTCACGTTCCATTCAAACTTCTGTCAATGGAAATTGAAATTTCTTGTTGTGTCCCCATCTTGTCTGTGACTGCTAACAATCCCAAGACACGGCTCCATTATATTGACATCAATCCGAGCTGCCGCACATCTACCGCCGACCATCATACGTATCGCCATTAGTAATCGAAGAAAACCCATTTCTTGGCTGGCTTCAGCAACCGTTCATGATAAAAAATGATTTTCACAAAAGGAAAGCCATTTTCCGCCTGAGGGCATAGCCTGCGAGTTGAATGGGGGAAAGTATTGAACCCACATAATTGCCACATCCTTCGGAATAACGTGAGTCCATTAGCCTGCCGCGCGCCGCTCTCGTTTCTCTCTGGCAGCAGCAACAACTCTGCTCTCTGACATCTAGAAATGATGATGACAACGATGACAAACGAGAGGAAACTGGTTCAAGCCACATCTACAAATCGATGAAAGCTATATATACGACATTTTCTCGGCTGGGATGCAGCAAGCAGCAATTGCGCCATCGTCAGTCAACTGTACTGGGAGCCATCACTACTTTTATTTTGTGCCCCCCTCCGCCAAGGAAAAATGCACAAAATTGGAAATTTCCAAGCGATTAAGTTGTGACTCCGATATATACATATATACAGATATATAGCAGCCGCAGAGTGGTGTGCTCCATATACATCAATCCCTCAAAGGGATCGAAGTGCCATGACAAGTCGAAGAGCGACGACGACGAGCCAAGATGCGAGATTCACTTTTGCGAAATGAGGAAGCGATCGATGTGGGGACTGGGGAGTATAGCTGTATAGCGAGTGAGTGTGGTCGTGGCACAACAAGGTGCTTGGTGTGCATTTAATTGCTATTCGAATGCCGTTGGTTTGCATTCACAGGATTTACAGTCGTTCATTCGCCCCCCGCCCATCATATGTGCGCGCCAGAAGGATATATGAATGCAATAAATTTTCCCAAGGAGTACCCACTTCTGATATAGGTACACACACACATTCATACACATTGGAAATGGCAGAAAGGGACGATGAGGAGGCCTCGACGGTGTGTAGCATGGTAATCAAGGGTTATGGCCCAGTTCAGTCAGCCAGTCCTGAACCCGATTGTGATGGTGACGGTGGTGGTGATGGCGGTTAAATTAAATCTACTTAAAGGGTTTAGCCGTTTGGTGGCGCTCATATGCGGCATATTTGCCGCATGAATTATGAGAATTATGTTGCAGGCCCGGTACTGTACCGTACAGTGTACATGCGGAAATGCACTCGTGCAGTCTGTCTGTGTCATGTTGGTGTGTTGCACTGTGCACTGTTGGTGCGGAGGCCTCTTCTGGCAGAAAACTGAGACCGGGTCGAAAGCAGATTACAAAATTAAGTGGATTTCTGCAAATTATGTCAAACTTAGCATATTCAATTCAGTATTTGCACGTTTTGTTGACTGGAAGCGGTCGTGCTACGTACTGATACTGGTAGTTTTTGCGGTCGCTGTGGCTGTATATGTGTCCAATGATGATGACGCGACTACTACTACTCATCAGTAGGGCTCTTGGCGGATTTGCTATGCAGCAGCTGTAATTGGACATGCAATGGGCGTGGACGGTTTACATTCAAGTGCCATTAAAAGTGTTTAATAATGGAACTGTGAAGGAGGTCCTTGAGATGCTATTAAAACTTATTAAATTGGAAGCGATATACATATATTATGATGAGTGTTGGATATGCTTGCCTTCGATATGCGCCCACTCTTTGTGAAGCTCATCGATTAAATGTTCAAGCCAGGTGAACTTTGCTCTTCAATAGCGCTTTATAGAGATTGCTTAACCCTCATTGGTGGAACCTACGGTTGTGCAATACACAGACGGAAGGGGGTTCGTAGGGACTTCTTATTTCGGGCTCATTTTTGTAGCCGTCATTCGATGATTGTCAATAAGAGGGTCGAAAAAGATTTTAATTTATTTATTTCATAAATTTTTATACGAGTGCCTATGCATATATAATTTAATAATACAATATGAACATTAATAATGCCGACTTCTGAACCTTCTGGTGATACATGTGGTTCCAAGTTCCTCAGGTATAAATCGTTGGATCTGGGTTCGTCCCTATGATATAGGTAAATTGATGCATCACCACCACACCAGCAGATCATCTATAGCCACTTTTAGCAACGCAGCTCCTCATCTCAAGTCCGGTGGCACCCCTTCTATAGAAGCTTGAATTCTGATGCAGTTCCGCGTTTGTATAGCTCAAAATATATCACTGGGTTGTTTGTCCCTCCATAACAACTCGCAATCTTCCCGATCTCTCTTCTTTCACGGCCTTTACCTAACCATACCACATTTCTCGTTAAAAATCTGACAAGTAGTACCTAGTGCAAAACCTAAAATATCAGTTGTCTGTACCTGTTTTGGGGATTTTCGATCAGCGAAGGCTTTTAAAGTCGACTAGCTGTGCCAGAAAAGTAGGCGCAGTGGCTTAGTGGTTAGTGTGTTGGACTACTAAGCGAGGGATTCCAAGTTCAAATCCCGCAAAAACCCAAATTCCAACTTAGAGTCTTTTTCCACTGCATCACCTCTCGCGAACGTCTGACAAACATCAGAGAGTACAACTGTCTTGAAAGAGCTTCTCAATTAGCTCCTGGGAATCGGCATAAGATTGTAGATCCCGTCTATTCGTTCATAAATCGAGAAAACCACACAAAACGAATGGTTGTGAGAAGGCCTAGGGTCTCTACGGACCTATTCCGACGAAATTTTTATTTTTTTTTAGTTTATCTATTAAAAACAGACGTTCATTAAGCAGATGCTGTTTAAACATTTAAATGTACAAGTTTTTGCAAATTTTAGTTGTTACTCAATACACAAACCAAACTCAAGCTGCTTTATGGACTCAGCCCAGACTCTTCACCAATTGTAAGGTATAAACCTGGTTGATTCAGAGGTGGTTATCCCCTTGCATATTTGGAGGGTCATCAACGAATAATTCGTCAATACTCAAGGCTTTGAGTGAAATGATCGGCCACCCGACATCTAAGACTCAACTTCATGGAATAGACCTTTTGTATAACCCTAGGACAGCTGGTTGTATATTTCGATACCTTTTAACTCCTTTCGCAGATGAGACCGTTGCTTCCAATAGGTTTTATCTGCAAAGAATTATTTTCCAAAACCCTTAGTTGTAAGGGTGTCCTTGACCTACCTCAATTTCAAAGATGTCCGAGTAGCTCTGACTTTTTCCCGTTGTTTGTTTCTTAAATTAGTCGTATCCAAGTTTGAATTGTGATTTGGGCAACTAAGCTGGGAGTATACAATACACACAAAAAGCTCAGAATCTTCTCAAAGTTATGTGATACGCAGCGCTTAAGATAAGCTTTTAGCTCTTACTGCAGATGCACAAAAACGTATAGGCGGCTACACTCAATCAATCGACAAGTGAAATGCATCAGACAACTTGTGAAAACGACCCCTTCTCCAAAAGATGTTTCTTCTTTATAAATAGCTATTTTCGTAAAACCTTGCTATGCAGCATTTTGAACGCCTTTTGTACCCTGCAAGGCATAATTATTCGTATGGGTTGTTAACCTTTAACTTACCTTAAACAGACTTAGGAGATGCAATGTTTTGTTATTTGATTCCCCTCTAAAATATAGCTTGGAGCTATGGCATTCCGCGACCAATGACTATAGGCGTTTGTACAGCCTACAAGCCAAGAGTGTCTATATTGCTTACGGGTTTCCGGCAAAAGCCACTTTATTAGTGCGGCTAATTAATCGTTGAATTCATAATTTTGCCGACCCGAGGAAATGCGACTCCCACACACACTTGAATCGCTGATCCAACCCAGCCCATATCCTATGCGACTGAGACCGAGAGTGCCTCAGGCGAAAATTATATCCCATCTCCATTAAATTTGCTCAAATAGGATTGAACATCGCACGTGACGTGTACCCACGCAACGTCATGCCCGACTTTATTGAAATAAAAAAGTTTTAAATATGCACACCTTGCCCCCTCTACCGGCGCACATTTTCAATATCATTTTTTACAAGTTACAACTTTAAGGAACCCATAAAAGAAACATTTTTTCATCCGCATGAAACATCAAACTCAGAGATGGGGGACCGGGCGTGGGTAGACACTTGCCTGCATGTTGCGCCCTCCCCACTTCGCTGAATGTGTAAAAATTCCAAATTATCCAGATAATTTGCCCCTGAAGAGAACTGAACTTTTCCATAACCCGTAAGTTTGTCCTGTCATTGGCTTCAGAGTGATGGCTAAAGGTCGCTGGATGTCCGCTACACGTGCCCATTCAGCTCATCGTATGTAAACCAGCTGAGAGGTAGGGACGATAGGAACAAAATTATAACAATTTCATAGGTTTAACAATCAATTTGGCGTCCAGATGGGATTGAGGACATCAGCGATGAGGACGACGACGGCTGAGTACTTAGAACCGGTCTCGAAGGACAATAAATGCAGATGGAACGTTTTCAATTATGTGCAAGTGGACAAATTGCCTGTTACACAAGTGTTACGAATTCATGGACACGAATTGAAATTTCAAGGAGCGAATATCCCCGTCGGACGAGTTTATTTTCCGCCGTTCTATTTTTAACTGCATGTTAGTTAGAGAGGGTATTTATTTACGACGATCCGCACCTGTCTGGTTGGAGGGTAATTGTGGTCATTTAAGGTCGCTCAGGGTATAGTTGGTTTCGCCCATTTAGCATCTGTTGGGTTGGTGGAACTTGAAGGGTCCTGACATTCGATTTGTTATTGATGACAATCGGAGAGATTTTGCAATCTAAGCATTCGAGACAGGTAGTGGCTGTTGTGAAAAAATTCTGTCAGTAGGAATAGCTACTCAAGAATCTGATTAAAATGAAAAGTGATTTACGAAAGTGATTCACGAAAGCGCTTCTTTTGGAGAAAGTTCTAATACACTGTCAGATGGGCTGAGCTGAACTTGATTACTTGCCGATTTTTACTGGGAACGGCGACTGTCTTAAATCTATAAATTAAGACGACTGCAAGTTGAAGAATTCAGCTAGAGGAGTAGCTATCAGACGGAAAATTGTTTCTGGGTCAAATTAGGGACTCTAACTTTACAGGGGTGGAAAAATCAGTGGTCGATCTCGAAACGCATCGTCCTTGAATGAGAATTACGTGGCGGAATTCATTTTTGTTTGACATGTATGTGAAATCAAAGAGTTATACATACGTTCACAGAAGTGGTGATTCGACTCCAGGGCCAAGTTGATTGGATTAGTGTCAAAGAAGGGGTATAGTCTGCCAAAAGTCAGTCTAAGCCATTATTGCGAAAGGAAGTAAATGTGTTAGTATCCGACATGCATAGAACTCTTAGCAGATTCTTGTAGGTGTCGTGCAAGGTTAGGAAGTACTTGGCGCAATTGTGTCGCATTCATATAGGAATCCAGGTCTAGGCCATATATTTACGAGGGGAGTTCAATATATTCGCGGTATCGACATGAAGGAAAACACGAATTAAATTAAAAATATTTTTATTTTTCAATATAATCTCCTCTTACATTAATGCATTTATTACATCTTGAGATTAATTTTTCTATGCTCTCAAAAAAATAGTTTTCATCCTTCTCTCCAAAATGTTCATTTATTACAGTTTTGAGCTCCTCATCATCGGTAAATCGCTTACCACGAAGGTTTTTTTTTTAATCTGGGAACAAAAAGTAATCACTCGGGGCAAGGTCCGGACTATAGGGTGGATGTTAAATCTCTTCGAAACCACAATCCCGTACAGCAGCCTTAGAAAACCGTGCCGTGTGCACCGGAGCATTGTCGTGAAGGAGCAACACGCCAGCAGCAAGTTTACCCCGCCTTTTTTTCTTTATTACTTCCCGTAAATGATGCAAAGTCGATGCGTAGGATGTGGCGTTTATGGTTTCACCTTTTTTTTTGTATTCTATTAGCAAAATTCCCTTTGAGTCCCAAAACACTGTAGCCATCATCTTTCCGGCAGACGGAGTGACCTTGAACTTCTTCGAGAAGCCTGTGCCCTTCTTGTGCCACTGCATGGACTCCTGCTTGCTTTCAGGATCATAGTGATGGACCCATGTTTCGTCCCCAGTAACAATTCTAGTAATAATCCTTACCGGGTCTTTGCTACACAGCTCTAAAAAATCCTTAGAACACTCGATTCGCACTTGTTTCTGATGCGATGTGAGCATTCGAGGCACCCATCTTGCACTGACTTTTGAAAGATTTAGACAGTCATGAAGAATGGTAAGTATGGTACGAATAGAAAGGTTAATCTTCGTAGCTATCATTTTAACCTTTACTCGGGCATCCTCAAGTACAATCTTCTCAACTTGTGTAATGTTTTCTCCGGTGCAGCCAGTGGGCAGCCTGAGCGAGGGTCGTCTTCAATGCTCTTCCAACCCCTTTCAAATAAAATTGACCACTTTTGAACAGTTGACAACGAAGGTGCAGAACTTAGAAAAACAGCCACCATCTCTTCGTGAATAATTTTTTGACTTTTTCCTTGTTTAGTAAGAAATTTTATCACAGCGCGGTTCTCAATTTTAGTGATCATCGCGACACCAGCCATTTCACATTTGTTCAACGCAAAATACAAAGCAAACTTATAATCACAGCTAAATGAAATTTTACAGTAAAACCCTTGAATAACGGGGCTACTAAAATCACGAAATAATTTTTTCACATCTTTGGAGTATCCCCCCCATACCGCGAATATATTGAACTCCCTAATAACCAGTCGCTTGAAGGAGTTTTTTTTTTCAAACGTATGATAGGACAATTTTAGGTTGCATCCGATTGGTTACACTCTCGACTGTGTGTTAGTATTAAGTGAAAGTTGACACCCTTGTTCCAAAACTTTCAAGATTGTTTTTCCCTTTGTTATCAACAAAATCATTAGGTTTCGAAAACAAGTTCCCCTTTTTTCCTTAAATGGAATTTGCACTTGTTTTCACAAGAAACAACTAAAAAATGTGACCATTTTTATTAACAAGCTTCAAATAAGCGAAATAACATAAAAATAGTTTAAACATACAATAATTTCCTTTTCTACTAGACATAAATTATTAAAACGAGTGAATGCATTCAGCTTGACAAAAGTTCTTACGTAGGCGTTCGATGGGCTGTTTTCTCTCAAGTGTAATATTATGAATAATTTATTAATTGGAATTTTTTTGTACGAAGTATTTAACAATTTACGTTTCACAGACATTTTTGATCTTTTCCCCTTTTTAAAGTTTATAAATCGTTTTCCCCCTTTTTCATTGAAAAAGCGTCAAAATTGACCCAAATTGGGGCTTTTCCCTTAATAAAATTATAAATATTATACGATGAAATTTTGTGTAGGTATTTTTTTTTAAGGTTTGCGATTGATACTTCCCTGCCAACAGACTAACCGCTGATCCACTATACCACTGTAGAAGGTTGACAACTTTTACAAGCTTGCAAAGCCCAAAGGTTAAACTGCGGGAAAATCCTACAGACCATTGAAAGAAACTTCGGAGCCAAATTTAAAAACCTAAGACCTAGAGATAGTTCTAAGAGATCTTCAGTTCTTTTGAACCAAAATGAGATTTGCTTGCTTTTTTCTTATTTATTTTTGGAACTCGTAGGTCTGGAGAATCTAAATGACAAGTTTTCGGTTTTGCACAAATCCCATCCCAAGCTTCCTATGCTTAGTGAGTCTTTAAAGGTATATGCAAGATGCCTCTCCATCGCCGAAGAGGTCTCTTTTTCTTAAGCTGTTCTTTAGTTTTTCTTGAGGTCTCTTTAGTAACATACAATTTGCCATCCATCCGCAACTTAACTACATAGAAGATCGAATTTAGCTTCGGCTAGGCTATGTAAGATGATAGTCTTGACAAAGTCATGACAGAGGATTCAAGTTTTGTGGTCATTGTGATACTAGATAATAGGGATGGTAAGAAGACTGATCTCGACTTACGGATTGAAGCTTTATTTTTCAAGCTAGAACGTAATGCCTAACGACAGGCTAGAGGAGAGACAAAAAAAATGTTGAAATATACTGCAATCCAGGTTAGTGTCGGAGATTGAAGGTTGAAGTGATTGAAATGGCCCCGACCTTTGGGTATCGTTTCGGCTGATGACTGTAACAGTCTAAGCAATAACAATAAACTTCTGAAAGTCCGTAAGATGATCCCCGATAGTTAAATAAATCTCATCCTTGGGTGTTTGTACTTTCATTACAACATTTCAGTCTTTCGCGTTGGCACACAATCTTTCACCAGAAGATGATGTGACTGCAATTTTCACAGTCAATATACTGACATTGTGTATGCAAAAGTAGCTCACATACTCCATCCTTTCCTACAGACCCAGTTCAGCGGCCCTAGACGACATTGCCTTCTGTTCTTCGGTGGTCCTTAAAGATCACACTCGAAGACGTTGCCTCCTCTTGAATAATGAGTTATAGATCTGTATTTGGTTAGATTCATTTTCAATTTCCACAAGTCCCTCTTGCACATGTGCAACTTGAACGTAAGACATCCGCAAAACTGTCAGACATACATCAAAAGCCCTTATTTAATATCCCTATCCATTTCCTATTGTTTGCATAGCTATTTGTGAAAATTTAAGGACACACACAAGGCAAACAAACATTTCTCTGCAAGAGATAATGCATACATGCGGCCATCGACCAACCACCCACACATGCAGCACACAAGTATATTTATCAGTTCGTCGGAATCTTTACGAAGCGATGCGGGCCCATTTGGCAACACCTCCTTTGCGCCCTCCCCCCGCTCCATATAATCATAGGGTTAATGTACTTCGTGACAACTTTATTGCCTGAAACAATAAACTCTCCCGAAAACAATTCTACATAGCAACAGAGAGAATGACTGCAGATTCAGACAATCATTATACCATTCGTGCGCTTATTTCGCGCGAAGGGTGGTGGCTTTTCATTTGAAAATTTATCTATTTGGTTACACCCCGCACTTAAATGGCTCAGGAAGAACACCTCATTCTCCCGCATCGTTTCGTATAAAATCTCACGGTCGTCGACGAAAGCTGCAAATAAACTACAAAATGTTGCCGGGAATGTGTTGCCGCCAGTAAAGTTTTTTATATGAGCCTCATTCCAATCCGACTCCCTGTCCCGCTTACATCCAAATAGCTAACATATTACTGTAGCGTATGGCGCTCATCTGGGATGTAGAGCAGGATATTCCCGCAGCAGTGCAAGAGAGTGCGAAATTATTCGTGAAATTTCATTACAAAGAAATTAAAAAAAATAAACAATGCTTAGAGTCTGGAAATGAGTTTTGCTCCTTGATGCGTTTACACATACACGAATTTGTGACAGGCGCCCTCTTTTGTAACACAATTTTTGCATCGTTATAGGGTGATTTATGTGTAGTTTAGGTTTGATCGTCTAAGGTTTGACGACAAAAGTGTCAATTTACACAATGAAGCTGTAAGTGATTTCCTTAAATCGATTGATGTGATGTAATGTTTTCTGTTCCCTTTGTGCAATCAGCTTTGACGTTCTAATTGAGGTTGAAAGATCAATGACAGTTCCGTGAGAGTGACAAAGGTAGGTGAGCAGTTGTTCTACATAACTTTGCAAATTGCAAAAATGAGCAGCGATTTTTATGTTAAAAAGTCAAAAAAGTTTTTTT
The DNA here is from genome assembly GCA_946477585.1 of Cheilosia urbana. NCBI lineage: Eukaryota > Metazoa > Arthropoda > Insecta > Diptera > Syrphidae > Cheilosia > Cheilosia urbana. Next base: position 5,050,102 of record OX297854.1, on the reverse strand, counting down.
TTTTTTTATTATATGGCAGCTCATTATGAAAACCGTATTATGACAGCTCATACAACGTGTCATATGACAGCTCAAATGAAGGGTCACATGACAGAATATACCTATGCTTCGTTCGTGTTCATATTAGAGTTAGGTCTAATCATTTTGTTGCAACAGAAACACTTTCAATGTTTGTAATATCAATTAAACGCTTCTTTTGCTAGCTGTCATCTACCGCCATTTTTTTTAATTTTGACATTTTCAATGTACTTCCCAAGACTAATGTTCGGTGGAAAATGCATATGCGCACCACAGATAAATCGCATTTGACAAGGTAGAAGAATATATAATCTCCTCTTAGGTTGTGTAAGAATTTGAATAAATAAATGCCATCGTAGAAGTCATATGATCTCTCAAATACAAGTGCCAAGTGCAATGACTTTTTTGACACTAAAATTACAATTACTGCATTGGAGAAGTTCAATTGGTATATTTATCGCTTCGTCGATTTAATGGAAATATTATCTTCCGTTTTCTTATAAAAACATTTCTAATGCTGCCAACACCGTGAATAGAAAACGATTTGACGTATCAAATAGTAGATATGAGAAGTCATATGCTGTCATCGTTAAACTTTACAGTGGTTCTTAGCCCTTCAAAAAATATGCATATATCCGCCGCAATTCCATGTCGCGGATTTGCTTCCCGTAAATTTTCTAGCCTACTGACACGCCCCCAAAATGGAGGCGAAGCGTAACACATTTTTAATAAATGTGCCCACTAACAGCTGGCTTATTGTTTTGGGTGAAAAAAAAAAACAGTTTTTCGAATGCCTAATACTAGCCACGCCCACTTTAAAACCGAAAATATATACAAAATAAAAAAAATATTAACTACCTCCAAATGTATAGCAAGTTATTCTAGTACCTACTATGCTTTTTCCCGACAGTTAAAAAAATACTAAAAAAAAAAAACGGTTAAAAAATTAAACATAGAATGTGTGCATCGCCTTGGGTTTCGTTGAAGTTCGTGAAAAGTTCCTCCACAAAGAATTGGAGACTGATTGTGCGTCGTGCAAAAGTTCTTCACTACTATTAAAAGTTTTACGATTCCCATACCCCGTGAAGTGTGTGCAAATAGTCCTGTATCGCACTGTCATATTCTCAATTGTATGCAAAGAGTTAAACAATAAAATGAAGAGACAATTCGTTTACTTGACGAATTTTGGTTTTAATTAAAGTTATCTTTGGAGAGATAATATTTAAATGAGCATTCACATTCGCAGTGAGATGGAAGTCTTCTTTCTCTGCCTTGTTGTTTTTTTTTTGACAGCTTTACTGTCTATCTTAACGAGTAAGGGATTTAACTGCGGAAATACTAAAAACGGCAGACGAATTTTGCTTCTTCTTTTTGTCTGGTAACGTGGGGCTTACAAGCAGCAATTTCAATTAAAAAAATTAACTTTAACCTGTCAGTTGCAGCTCCCCCTGTCAGCTTGACATTGCAAATAAGGAGTGGAGTGGATCCAGTGGTTCGGTGCCGGATAAATAGAGCAGTCGCTTGTAATTAGCAGGTGTTTCATAAACAAATCATTATTCTGGATTACCTCCCCATGCTCGGCACGGCGGCGGTAGTAATCTTGGCCATTCGGACTCAACTTGCAAAGCCTGTAGCATATGAGTGGTAAAAAGGGTGGCGGTGGTAATTAATTTGACAGTAGCCCTTGTGATATATCTAAGGCCGTAGTCAATAAACCTTTTTAGGACTAGTCAGGGTGAATAATTGCCGTAACTCAATAGACTTTCCTGTCGAGTATTAAATGCAACGAACAGAACACAACACAGCTAAATCTGGGGGTCAAATTTATGCGACGAGATTAAACTGTCAAAATAAAATTGGAAATAAGAAAGAATTCTCTTTCATTGCGTCGTACCGCCGCCGTGATGCCAAAATTCAATGAAAATCAAAAGCATCCTTTTTGCCAGTGTTGTTATACCATTGAAATATTTTTTGTTTCCATTTTAATTCCACAACGAAGTTTTAAATTGAGTCTTAATTTTGAACTGGTTCTTCTCGAAGTATTTTTCCCATATGTGTTTTTCAGTTTTTGACAGTTCTTTGACTCTAAAACAAGAGTTGTTTGACAAGACTACTCAGAGCATGAGTGAGTGCATTCGCTCCTTGTATGATTTTTTTCAGAATGTTTTTAAATTCAGAATTTGTTTAAGCAATCCAACTAAGGAGACGCATATGTCGTACCTTATTAAGACGTAATTTGCAAGTAAGCCCAGAAGTCCTACTGCGGCAAACACGATTTCCAAAGAAAATGCACATATCTCCCAACGGAAATATGCACACACAAGCCAACAGCCAACATTTTCCCCACACCTGAAGTGCAACACACATACTGACGCCATTAACCTGAATTTTTGTCAACATAAATGAGAAATCCCACAACGTCCTTTAAAGAATAAAGTAGAAAAATAAATTTCATCGCCACCAGCACTCTAACCCTGCACACAATTACCGCACTTTCTCTCGCCTGAAAGGAAAAATCTGATGTTCGCTATTTAGAACGTGTCCCATTCAGACCGCATTCACTATTCACTCGGAGTGTGAATAAACAATCCTTAAGGATCATCATCCTGTGTCCTGGGTTCAACCGGAAATCACTTTGATCTCGATCAGCACAAAGCACATCTTCTAAGGATCCATAACAACACCCATCCTTGCGAACGGCAAAGAATCTTTCTAGAAAAGCCGATGTCGATTTGAAAGACATTTGACATTACTTGCATTCGCTCTCTGATGCTTCTGCATGGGTTTCTTCCTACTATACGTCCGTATGTGTGGAATTAGTTCAATGGAATCTGCTTTCTTCCCTTGGGCCGACTGACTTGAGGAAGCAGTCCTAAGATGGAAGAAAAACCAACCAAAGAATGCAAGGATCAAACAAAACCGAGAAAAGTAAACCAACGAATTTCCTTTTGCTCCATCTGTGTAAAGAACGGCCGAATGGAAGCCAGAGCGATACATCAGTTAACCAAATAAAAGTCCTTTTTCGCATAGTATTCAGAGATAATGTTGCCAACATATCCTTACCTTATACTACGGCTGATGGCATTCATTTTGTCTGGCAGAGGAGCACGAGTATGAGAGAGATAACCTGGAGTTGGGCAAACTGCAAGTTGTGTCTAGCCCTTGCAAGCAGGCATGCAGTCCTGCAGGCAGACGCACAGACATACATTCTTGATGGCACACACGAGAGGGTCAGTTATTCCTTTTGGGAAATGGACTTTTGCCAGAGGCGATTTTCGTTTTCACTTCTTTTGCACGTTCAGTTCACTTTTCCATCGTTTATGCAGAAAGGACTAAGCCGAGACATGTTTCACCGTGCCGTTGCTGGTTATTTTTTTTACCTCTTGTGTGTCGTGTCCCTTCGAGGAGCTACATAAATAAATGTATGTACCTCCTCGATAGGGACTTTCTTTCTATCTTCTCTGATCCAACTCCTGGCTGCCCTGCGCTGTGTTTGGCTGTGCAGGCGAGCTTAGTGATACACGTCGCACCATGGTGAATCAATACAAGGATGTGGGCGGACAATCCTTCCGAAGGAATGACTATCTTGAAAAACGACAACAAAATCGGAAATAAAAATTTAAATTGCTGCAAAGGAAATTCTTCTTTGATTTCATCATTCTGACGTCTACTCGGCACCGCCGCCGTCGCTGCTGCTGCTCTTGTTGTTGCAATTCAGTAAGGACACATATAAAAATTTATAAAACGACTCGACTGAAGAAATGTAGGAATGTGCATTCTCGAAGCAATATACGTACAAGTTGAATCGATTTCGCGAGATCCAGTGTGTACAAATCAGTTTTTATTTTTGTTTTGGAAAAAGGACGGACGGAAGTAGGAAGGTACTCAATTGGAAATTTCTGATTGAATTTTCGGAATTTTCGTGAAATTAATTTGAATTTTCTTCTCTTTTCTTTGACGTCTTATTGAATGTTAATGTGGTGCATCGGGATCGCTGAATTAAATTTGAATAAAATCACAACCATTGACAGAGGATTCAATTTGAGCATTTCACGAAATCACATCAATGGCAACAGATCGGGCGACGCGACACTCCACACTGATTGCCATTTTATTTTTGACGAAAAAGTAGAAAAATTTAAACAAATCAATTCGACTGTGATATAATAACTAGGGAACTCGTCAACTGATTTCAAACAGCTAAATGAGTCGGTCCCAATAGCAGCTTTGAGAACGGAAAGAACTTTTCAAAGATTCAAAATATGACGATATGTATTTCGGCGACATTTTTGTTTCTTTTTTCTGGGAAAGTTAGCCTGTTCGGACATGGCACAAAATTGAGGGTCCTTTTTTTTTTTTTTTTTGCAAAAAGTGCAACTCACACAAAACGAATCGATGAACGAATAAATTGTTTCGGCCGTGTTTTTTCAATCGGTTTTTATTCATTTTCTGGCCGTGTTTTTTAACCATCATAAAAGGTTTTTGACTCGTTTTTGCGCCTATTTTGGTAGATTTTAAACGCGTTTTAAATGATTTTGACGAATTTTCTAAATGGTTTTAGCCATGTTTTTCAATATCTTCTTATTCGTTTTCGGTCTATGTTTTTTTGACGCGTTGATGATTTCAATTCTCGTCGCAGTTTTTAAATGATTTTGACAAATTTTCTTAATAGTTTCGGGGGTGTTTTTTCAATCGTTTTTTATTCGTTTTCTGGCCGTTTTTTTTGACACGTTTTATGATGTCTTTTTGCTCGTTTTAGGGGTATTTTTGACGTATTTTAATGAATGTTAACAGATCTGTTGACTCAATTTTGACTCGATTTTGACTCGTTTTTCGTAGCCTATTTTGGCGGATTTTAAACGTGTTTTTAAATGATTTTGACAAATTTCCTTAATGGTTTCGGGATTGTTTTTCCAATCGTTTTTTATTAGTTTTATGGCCGTTTTTTTTCGAAGCCATTTATGATGTCTTTTGACTCGTTTTTCGCTTTTGCTTTTTTAGGGGTATTTTTGACGTATATTTTAAAAACATTTTCCAACACACTTTTTGATGGGGACAGTTTTTAAAACCACACAGTTTTTAAAACTTCTCGATGCGATCATAACAGAGTTTTTCAACGCCATTTTTTGATGAATGTTGTCAGATCTGTGGACTTGAATTTGGCGAATTTTAAACGCGTTTTTAAATGATTTTGACAAATTTTCTAAATGAAGTCGGCCGTGTTTTTCCACTCGTTTCTTATTCGTTTTCTGGTCTTGCTTTTTGACGCGTCTTATGATGGTTTTTGACTCGTATTTCGGCGCCCCATTTTAGGGGTATTTTGACGGATTTTAAAACGAGTCTTCCAATTTTTGACGGGTTTTTTAAATACCTTTATTGACGAATTTTCGGATGAATTTCATGCAAAGTTTTTAAGACTTTTTTGATGTGTATTTAACAGACTTTCAGACGTGGGTTTGTACCGTTTTCGATTCGTTTTTCGACGACTTTTTTTACGCATTTTTTTTACCGAGTTTTGTACTTGTTTTCAAGTGTTTTTGCGGACATTTTTGTCTCGTTTTGTGACGCTCAGTCAAAGTTTTTGATACCCAGATCGTAGATATTTACAAAATGCTTTCGCTTTTATTTTTCGCCAATGTGCACATCTATGTGATATACTAGCAAAAAAAAGAAAGAAAAGAAAAACAATGTCACAGCTTCGCTGATTAAGTTGTAGACTCATGATGGTCAGTATCACGTTTGCTCGTCTGCACTACCAACAACCACTAGTGACAGTTCTAATTGGGCTACATATCACACTTAAAAATCCCCTTAAGGTCTAGACAACGAATTTCCTGCATTTTATTGCCCAGGCTTGGCTACCTATATCTGAAAAAATAACAATAATCCTCAGTTCTTTCCACTCAACGAATGAGTATCTCACTCAACACCCTCCAGTCGGTAATGTAGTCCGCTGATAAAAAGCTCGCTCTGCTCTATACAGTTCAGTATTATAAAAGTTCAGTGCATCCCCTATTCGAATTTAGTCTATAGCCGAACGTCAAATCGAAACGTTCACTGTCACGAGACAGGACTCGGTCACATTTCCTTGTCAGTCAACAGTAGAAAAAGCACACATCAGCGGTAATGATAACAGAAACTCTTTTTAATTGTCGATGTTAAGTTAGCACCTCGCGATACTGGTAATGGCGCTTCAATCACAAATACTCTAACGGGGTCGTTTGGGCGGCATTGGATTATATCACGTTTCCCGGAAACCAACCAAGTGCTGTGCTCGGTAGTGTGCTGCCAACTGCCACCTGCCCCCCTCCCCCTAGTAGGGCTCCTCTCATTAAAGAAAATAGTGCAGAAAATAGGCAAAGCCAACACAGTGTATAGCGAGTGTAAAGTAGACCGGGGGTAAAAGTCAAGTGCACACACAACAACGAAGGAGGGCCTTAATTAGTCTCGGAAAAGAAAAGAAAGAATAAGAGTCGAAAGGAAACAACGAAGAAGGCCTAAGAGGCTATGTGCTGTGTACAGTGTAGGCCCAGTTATGTGAAAGAATAGTGTATGCGGGTGTGCATTTGTTTCGTGAAGTGAGACCAAAGGTGGTGATTGTGTCTCGCCGCCTAGCCTATTACAATCGGACCCCAGTCCCAATAGCAAATAGCTATTCGAGTCGATGGCTAGGGTGTGCCGTTCAGTGTGCCATCCGACGTGAGTCGAATGCGGTCTGTAATTCATTTTTTGTTTTGGCTTCTTTTTCCCTGAAGTGACGGTACGGCAATTTCAAGGATCAATCCCTATGAATTGATGGATTTCCTCGACACTGTATTAAGGATTAATTGGTGATTTTTGTGGATTTTCGCGCATCACTAAGGAGTTGGGGGGTAAGTGTACCTCACGTTGGGCGCCAGTCTGTGTAATTTTTTCTCCTCACCCGGCTAAATTATACCCACTGGCAATCAGCTATTATTCGTCATTTTATTCATCATCAAACGATCTAATGTGAAAGTGAAAGCTCTATTTGCTTGCCGTGAATAAGTTATTTTCAACTGCGATGGTGTATGGTGATAAGCTTGCTTCTAAGTGCAGGTTTGTTTTTTTCACTTATTTTTCTGTGTACTTGGGCGACAGTTAATGGAGGGTTTGGTTGCTGGCTGGTAGTGGCATGTTATACCGAAAGTGTACTCGTAATTTCGTGAGATTGGGTGGTTGGTTTATAAATCTAGTTCGGTTGTTAAGAGGCGGAACCGGTTGTGTTAGCGGGCCGTATGCATGATCATAGATAGTCGCAGCGATATAATGTTTTTGCTGGTAATTGCTGAAAGTAACAGAGGAGCAAATAACTTAATGAACGTATATACTAATTAAATGGATTTACTTTGGATTATCGTAACTCTACGTGCTTAAATTGATTTTGGTCATTGAAAAGACACCAGTTCGGAGTTGGGTTTATGACCTGCAAATGGATATTGAAGCGCTTAATTGAATTGGATGCGAGTACATATACCACAATTAAGAGGCACGTGTTAGCAATCAAGTCCACATGAGACTGTCGCGTGGTCGTTGAGCCTTTGTATTCTATGATTATTCACAATAAATTGGTTTCTGTATGAAATGGTAAGCGTGTTCGTTAAGTATGGCCAAGTTTTATTTAAGTTATAGAAATTATAGCTGACCCGGCGAACTTCGTTCCACCTAAATTCGTTAATAAAATGAATATAATAATTCCGAACATGCACATACTGCTTCATGTAATTCGGTCAATTCAAATTCTTTATTCAAAAGGTAAACTACAGTAATTATATATAATAATGCCGATGTTTTTCAACCAAACCACAATGTTTGACATGTCGGCCATCTTTCATTCAGTAACAAATATAATTTCGTCCTATTTTAAAAACGAACGACGACTAAATTATTTGGATATTGTTCATACAAAAATCGCGAATAAAAAATGATGAGTTGGTGTAGGAAGGTGAATATTTGGTGTTAAAGATATTTTTTGATGCCAAATCTAAAAAAAAAAACTAAAAAAAAAATGTTTCGTCAAAAATGAAAAGCAAAAATTTTGGGGACAACTTAATCACCAACTTGGTTGGTGCGTCAACGACGGCAACCCAGGTAAATCCAACGAATTCAGAAATTCCGTGTTGTGACCGTGTCTACTGATTGATACGTTACAATCTCACCAGGCACATCACTTAAAATATTGGCATTCATTGATCGACGTCCTTATTTTTGGCAGCCAATATTGCTCTTTCAGCTAACCAATTGTGATTTTTATAATTTTGCGCAATGTTTGGAAAAATACTTAAAACCAATTGTTGTTTTGTTTGTGCGAAATTACAAAAATTATCTGGCAAAGTGATTAATCCAGTAGTATCAACAGGAATTTGTCCATTTCCTTTCGACAGTAATTGCCTAGAAAATTCGTCAGCCGATGGGTCATTTTGTATTTGTACTCCCACATTTGTTGTTAAAGTGAGTGTTTGTGCATTTCTCCATAAATTTGATGACTTTAAACATGCCTTTAATTCATCTGCTGGAGTTGCACGGGGTATCACTGCCAGTGTTTGACGGAAATCACCAACCAATATTATTAAAGCGCCACCAAATATTTCTTGATTATTACGTAAATCTTTCAAAGTCCTATCCAAAGCTTCCACCGATCTCTTATGTGACATTCATCCCATAATTCATTCATTCCAGAATTTTTAGAAATATTACACGTTGGATTTTCTTTAATTTGCATATTCAATGGTAGGTAATTTAAGTGCGGAGTGCGCTGTACGACCACCATCCAATAATGTAGCAGCTATTCCAGACGATGCAAGTGCTAATGCTATATTCTTCTGTGATCTTATAGTAGCTAGTAGCATGGAAATCAAAAACGTTTTTCCGGTAGCAAAAAAAACATTCCTCCGCTTTCGTTTTGTATAGCTTGAATTATTGTATCATATACCTACATTTCTTTGTTCTCGGTTCAATTTCGGCAGATTCAAATTTATAAATGTGTTCAGTTCATTTATATCGTATTGTTGTTCACGTTGCATTTCTTGGTTAAATATGTCATGCAATGGTCGATTAGGAGCTGGCAAACCTAGTTGTGACAATGTTTTATTTGCAACTAGCAGACCCGACAGACGTTGTCCTGTCCAAATTTCAAAAAAATTGTTTGTGATCGTTTAGTGAATTTGTGAAAAGCTATTGAAAATGTGTAAACAAAGTAAAAAAAAGAAAAGACATATTTTTCAGAGATAGTTTTATGAATTTTAATTTTTATTTTTATATAGATTTTGGTCATGTTTTATTTAGAGTTGAAATTGAATCTCCAGGTAACTTATTTACATTTCGATTGTATCGTCGATATTCAAGTAACTAACCAAAGCAAAAGAAAGACTTTTTTTCGATTGGTTTGCTGTGACCTCACAATTTCTGTTATTGCAATGCTTTATGATACACGACATTTTTTGTTTTGTTGTCTGGCGCGTAAACAAACAAATCGGATGGTTTTCCGACACGGGAACAGGCGACATACAATTGACCGTGCGAAAAGCATGGACTTTCAAGATTTATGCCGCATACACTCAACGACTGTCCTTGCGATTTATTTATTGTCATTGCAAATGCAAGCCGCACCGGAAACTGCAACCGTTTAAAGTCGAATGGCATGTCGGCCGGAATCATTGGAATTCGTGGTATCAAAACGTCTTCTCCTTCGTACTTTCCTTTTAGTATCGTTGCTTCGATAACGTTGTTCATCAGTTTTTTCACTGCAAGCCTGGTCCCATTACAAAGACGTGGCTGGTTGATATTTCGTAACATTATGATTACCGAACCGACTTTTAGTTGGAGATTGTGAGGCGGTAATCCGGGTAATTCGAGCGAGTTTAAAAACTCGGTTGGATAGTTGACGACATCATTTTGGGCACAAACTGAGTCCACCGATTTGAACGTCATCAATTCGCCAGCAATTTAACTTAAAATCTTAAAATTCAATTCGTCGACATCAATGTTTTTCGCAGCCAATATAGCACGTTCGCTCAACCAAACATGATTTTTGTAATTTTGTGCAATGTTTGGGAATATCTTTTGTATAAGTTCGGTCTTTGATTCGGTAAACTTGCAAAAATCGACGGGGAATTGAATGTAGCCAGTTGTAATATCAATAACGCGCGTGGAAATAAGTGGGCGTGGAAAAATTTGCTTTCCGCAAAAACCTTAATATATTGAAAAAAGTGGGCGTAGAAGGGGGCGTGGACAAATTTTTTGTCCGTAAAAACCTGGCTAGGAGAATTACGAACATTTTAAAAAAAAAATCAGCCAAATCGGTCCAGCCGTTCTCTCGTGATGCCCTTACCAACGAACATCATTTCATTTTTATTTATATACAGGGTGCGGCAGAGAAACTTACTTATTTGAAAAAATTCCCGCGCGATGAGTTGGGCGGGTAGAGGGGCGAGAGGGGGCGCATCTGGAGGGGGAAGTTCCCACATTTGTTGCTCCTACCAGTCAGTTGCCATCATGCTCTGGTCTAGAGAGCAGCGTGCCTTCGCAGTCGAGACCTTCTTTTCTACCGGTCGCTCAATTGTTGCTACGCAACGTGCCTTCCGCGCTCGCTTTGAAATTCCTCCTCACAGACTCGTTCCTGGCCGTAATTCGATTCTGTCGTTGGTTAACTCATTTCGGGAGTGTGGAAGTGTCGCTAAACCCAGAAATGGACTTCAACGGACCATCAGAACTCCGGAAAATGTCGAAAGAGTGAGGCAGTCAGTTGTGCGTTCTCCCCGGCGTTCGGCTCGCAAACACGCAGCTGCTATGGGAATTTCTGAAACCACTGTTCGACGAATTCTCCATGAAGACCTTCACTTTCATCCCTATAAATTGGCTGTTGTGCAAGAATTAAATGAACGCGATTTTGTTGCCCGTCAAAATGCATGTCAAAAATCGACTTCATCAGTGTATACGCAATGGGGGTCGCCATTTACCCGATGTCATTTTCAAGACTGTATGAAAAAAAAATGGGATATTGTATTCTCAAATAAAAAAAAAATTAAAACAATAATTGAAGTACTTTTGTTTTTATTGACCTTTCAAATAAGTAAGTTTCTCTGGCGCACCCTGTAGAAGATTGCTAAGCACATATCTTCAATTATAACTAATGACTCATTATAAATTTCGAGTGTAATGATTAATTCCTGATTGCTAGAAATACGACGCATTCTATTCAAGATGTCTTCGGTCATATAGTCACGATTCCACAAAAAAAAAAAAACTGTATATTTTACAGTAAAAAAAAAGATTTTTTTTTTGCACCGTTTTTTGTGAATAAAATTGTCAAAATCTTTCAACTCCTAGTTTTTAACTTCTCGAACGACATCTTGAGACGTCAAAACACTATAAAAGGCCATATAATCTTGATGAACGCCAAAACCATCTAGATTTCCTAAAAATATCTTTGTGTCATCATTTTGGACAACAAATTGCCACTCATGAGCAGACACATATCCTCGATCAAAATGAAAGCTTTGTTGCGCTTCTGACATCTCCAGTTCATTATCCGATGTCACAGTGCGAATTCGATGCAAAATATCGTCAGCCATAGCACACAACACACAGTCACCAGTACGCAGCGTTTCAAACGAAGTAGGGCCACAAACATTGACCAAAAGCATTCTCAAATCGAAGCATTCGTCGTTTTTCGGGTGAACTGTGTATATTCTACCAATTGCATCACTTCCGGGAACTACTTCACCTTGTTTCCGCCGTTGGAACTTCTTCTACGACGCATTCCAATATCAGGGCATTTCGCAATAAGTAAGTGTTCGTGCAAACTCATGTCTTTCGGCAAGTGGCAAAAAATTGGTTAATGTTGTTGCAGGTGCTATAACCCTACTCACGAATGAGCAGAGTACCATGATTGTTACTCGCTCATTTTTCGTAACAACCCCTACGTGAAAACTCAAAACGGTAAACAACATCATTGTCCACGTCATCTCAATCAGCCCTACATTTCAACTTACTCACTCAAACTAATGCAAGGATCCTGAAAATAATGGATTCAAACACCATCAAACAAATATCTACTCCATTTCAAAATGTTACTTAATGTAACATAGTAAACATAATTTAATAGAACAAACTTATTGGGGACGTTCGGATTCATAGTTTAGTAAGTTGACAGACTGTCTGATTAGATGTATTTCAGTTTTGATTGGCCCAGAGTGGTCACGTGATGTGTTTTTGCAGTTGACGTTTATGGAGGGGAAGCCGACAAATCTAGTCAAGAAAATCCTGCCTGCATACTCAGTTGACATTTCGAAGAGTCAGATTTAAAATAAACAGAGTGGCCGTGGCAGAATTCTGAGGAGTCGAAAAAAGGGCCAGTGAGAGAAAAGGGTCCCATTTCTAAAGGTACTCTACAAATTTCGAATTTTCGCACGATATTTAACAACCATTAGTTCGCATAACAGTATAATAGTGTTGTGATAGGCAACCGTGTTACATTTTAAATCAACTTATTTGAAAATATCAATTTATGGAAAAAATTTGAGGGGTCTTTTCCGAATAAATAAGGGCAAATCAAACAAAGGCAACGCTGACCGCGAAAATACAAAAACAATTCAAGTTGCTCAGTCAACGCGTTCGGATTCGGATTCCTAGTCACGACGAATCTAGTTGACGTTTTACATAAACTATGAATCCGAACGTCCCCATTATTACCCATATTTAAAAAAAAAATTAAAAATTGTTCATAACAACAATTTGCTCGGAAAATAATTGAAACTACGGCAACCCTGTGAGAGCTTTAAAAAGGGACCGATTTATGTAAGTAATTGCAACCAGACTGAGAGACAAACATCCTATCTTCCCTGTACTGACAATTTTTCTTGGACAGAGTATAATCTAAGATGATATATTTGAATTTGAATACCCGTTTCTATGGCAATATGGCGGCGACAATTTGAATGTCATCAAAATGGTTTCAATTAACTGATAAACATTTTGTATGGGGAGTTCTTAACTTCATTTTACCAATCTTAATGGCGAATCGTGGGCTGGATTTGTTTGTGCACATCTATGGCAGAGTATCTTTCGAATGATATAAGTTTCGTTCCGCTCATTTCATAATAAATGCTAAAAAAGTGTTCGGAAACTTCGGACGTTGACGTATTAATATAATGATAATTGACAAAAACAATTGCTTTTAATTTTTTTTTTTTTTATATTTGAAGTGTCACTACTCGATTTCTATTCAGTTTTTTTTTTTTTGTTTCAAAGTGCATTTCCCCATACAAACTTTCATAACCTTTTTCATCCCCTCAAAGTTTTGTTTTCGCGACAAAACTTCACAAAAATCATATATAAACCAATAGCATATATGTGTGAAAGTTTGGTTCAAATCGGTAAATGCGTTAAGGCGTGAATCGGGGACAAACGAACACAATTTTTAGGCTTTCTTTTTTTATATATAGATTTATAGTCATAGAACAATATTATTTTTCTGGTCAAAAAAGGTTTTGCTGAAGAATTTTTTTTGTTTCGGTTAAAAATTCGGTTAGAGCGCATTTCAAAATTTTCGCCGGTCAGGGTGAAGAGTTTTCGGTCAAATATGACCGGAATTCTGTCAGAATGGCAGCACTGCTCACCAGGGGGCTTAAGTCCCCATCTGTGAAGTTGTGAAATGATGAATAATTTATTATATGAATTTTGACATTAGTTTTTCATTTCATCACTTCCCGCGCACGCATTATACGATTCTCGAACTCATCATGATAAACTCATGTCAAGTATGTACTAAGTTAGACTAAATGATAAATCCAGTCACGTATGTGGCATTTGTGCCCTTTCTGTGTTATTTTACTTTGTTTGTTCAGTCTGTAATGTCGGAAATTCGAATTAATATCCCATTCATGAGCCGAAAACCAGGTTTTCGCGAAAACACTCGAAAACTTGATCGAAAACTAAATTTTGTTCATACATATTTCAGTTTTCAAAAAGAGTCGTTTAGAATTGTTTTGCACGAAAACACCACGAAAACGACTTCCAATCGTTGGGTTGTTGAAACAAACACACCTTTTACAATATTCAGCAAATTCAGCACAACAGCCGACCGAACAAATGTCAAAACTTAAAATCATTTTCCACACTTAACTAATGGACTACCTAATAATATTTTTAAATGCTCTGAACAAATTTTATTTGTTGATTAATGCGATCGAAATTTGTAACCAAAATAGTTTGCACAGAAGTTTCACAACTAGGTTCTCACAGCTGATTGAAACGTCAGGCGAAGACTAGCTGGTGTTCGGTGTGAATGCATAGACGAGTTTTTAGCGAAAACACGGTTTTGGGTGGGGTGTGAATATTGGATTAAGCGTGAACTTATATCACAGAACGAGAATTGACCCCCATCTATTATATTTCTGTAGATAATTTTTGTTTCTAGAATCTTCCTGTACCACTTGAAGTTTTGTTATTTAGGAAAATGTCAGATGAAACTTTTAGCCGGAAAAGTACTTGCGCAAAAATGTTTCTCGGCATAAAAATTTAATAAAATCTATGAAAAAGTGGTACTTGGTTTTCAATGCACCTTTAAAATATTAACAACTTATTAGTCAATAGAACGAATTGCATAATTTCCGTCGAGTGAAATACATCATCACAATTTCACCTGAATCGCTCATCGATTTGGTCAGATTATTTCTTGGAAAATTTTATAAACTACGTCAGAATCGTGGAACATGAAAAATAATTTTCAAAAAAAGAAACGATTATAAAAAATACCACTGAATTGTAGGTTAACCAAAAACCGACATTTGTTGGAAACACACTGACAGGCGGACATACGATTATTTAGGAGACCCACTTTTTCCGTAGATTTCCTACCATTCATCCTAGCAATGTCTGAATTAGTTACTAAATCGATTTCGAAAACAAGAACTATCTGTTTACGTTAAGTAAAATATTTTGACGGGTCTTCTCTTCAACAGTCGTAAAAACAAACTGCAAACTTCAGTGTTATTTTTATTTTCCATTTTAGAACTTGTTTTATTCCAAAACAAATCAATGGGGACGTTCGGATACCTAGTTTTTGTAAAATACGATTATTTATTCAACAAGATTTGTCTGGACTAGGTATAGGAACGCTTTGACTAGGCAACATGAATTATTTTTGTATTCTCTCGAACAGCGCTACCGTTGTGAAAAATTTGCCACTTTTTTCGCTGCCCCAATTTTTTGCTATTTTTGCCCTTTTTTTAAAAAGGCCCTTCGCAAATTTTTCAAAAAATGTTATTTCAAATAAGTACATTGGAAATGAAAAACGGTTGCCTATCACAACACTTTTACAGTGCTTGTTAAATATCGTGCGAAAATTCTAAATTTGCTGAGTAGCTTCAGAAATGACAATTTTTTCTCTCTCACCCTTTGGAGTTTTCAGAATTCTGCAGCTGCAAACACTTCTTATTTTAAATTTGACTCTTCGAAATGTCGACTGAGTATGGAGCCAGGATTTTCTTGAATAGATTTGTCGGCTCCCCTCCATAAACTTCAACTGAATAATCTATTCACGTGACAAAAAAAAACTGTCAATCAGCTGTCAGGAACGTCCCCAAAGACAGCAAGTTTTGTGTTGCTACAAATATGGTTCAGAAAGTAAATGGGACCTACCAATAAACATTTTTAATTTCGTCTTTAAATTTTAGTAGTTCACAGTGGGTATAGTATCGGCATACAAATTTCGCAATTGTGATCTTCCGTAAAGTTAAAGTTGAGACTTAAACGGCTTTCGAGTCTAAGAAGTTTCTGTGCTTATTGAGAGCAATCCGGTTCTGTGAATTGGAAGTTTTAATCAAAACAAGTCTTTCATCCGAAGCCTAAAGTTAAAGAGCCTTAGCAATAAACATTTTTAGTTTCGACTTAAAATTTTATTTATTCAAAATAGCTATATTTTCCATACAAATTTTGTAATTGTGAGCCTCTATGAATTCAGAGTCGAGAGCTCGAGACTAAGATTTGTTATTATTTTATTTATTATTTATTAAGTACAAATTAAGAACAAAACATTTTTATATCAAAATTATTACACATGAAACTACGCATACAAATTGTACATTTAAGCATGGCGTAGCCGTCTGCCGAGATTTGACAACAAATTTAACAATAATTTTCCACATAAATGTCAATAAAGCAAAAAATAGCTGGAGTAGTTTACATTTAAAAGTTTTCATCAATAATTCGTTTTCTATAATTAAGAGCAGTCTCACAGTACGAGGCAAGTGTACTCCAATTACGACTATCGTTAAGAATATTTTTTAGTTCTTCCAATACCAGTGTGTTGGCACCAAAGTGATTACATCGTATTTCCTTCATAATGGGGCAGGATCCGATTTGTTATTAGTATGGCACAAAGACAAAAATATTATAGTAAGGCAAAATGCAATTTTTAGAATTGAGGCCCTATAAAACCAGCTTTTGTCTTTTCTGTTGTTTGTTTAACAGACATGCAGATGTAAAAAATACAACCATAAAATAAGGGGATCATAGTATAGATACAAATAAATTAACTACGAAAATAGTTCCGCTCAGGCGTTGACATAATGAGTCGAACAGAATCGAAAGGGTTTTGAATCCGAACGTGTGCAATTAAAAACATTGCAAAGGACATCTTTTCCCTCCACACTGTGCTTTAAACTTTGCACTCATAACTTTTCTTAGAGTCTGCAAAAGCCTGAATTAAGACAGTCCCTTCGGGCTGCAAGCTAATCTACCGCCAGCCTTGAATACCACTTTTTAAAATACTTCCAAAAGAACTTTTTATCAAGATTTCAAAGCGCATGAATAAGCATTTTGAAAAGGTTTATAGAAATGCGTTTTCACCAACTCAATCATCAAGGACTTTATTGCTCGTTGTTCGCCAAGAACACCCAGCAGACAGTGCGAATTCATTTTTCAAATGTTTTCACAAAAAGAAATAAAAAATGTCCATCGATTCTGAAAAGAACGAAACTATATCATACTCCATGAGAATGCCTACTTTATCGAGAGCCCTCTATTGACATAGTTCCGCTGCAACTCTCCAGAGAGACTCTCGAGCTTATATATTCTCTTATCCTTGTGATACAGAAAATCATTTCCATTCACTGTTTTGCAGAAAAAAAAAAATATAACAAAAAGCCATATGCTGAGTGGGTACAAGTTCACGGACACAAAAGAACTCCCACCTCATAGCTCATAGATACCTACTCCAGATAAATATTAGTTTTTCAAATTGAACTTTTCGTTGTATATTTTTTTTTTGCTTTTTTTTTTGCTCTGCTTATAGTGTGCCTTTAGTTTACAATTTTCCAGTATTTTTCCTCCCGATTAAACAGAAGAGTTTTGCTCTAATTTTTTGCTTTGAACTTTCTGCTCAAACAATGCCGGAGCAGACTTTAGTTATCCTTGAATATTGTTCGCTTTTTTTTTTTTTTTTTCATATTCTGCGTTTTATGTTTACACCAACTATTGAAAGCGAAAAAGAGTGAAATGTGCTTTCGTTCTCTTTTTTGTAGTTTTTTCTTTTGCGAAAATGGAGCAGATAGATTTTAATTATATCAGTTTTTCTGTGCGAGAGAGTTTATATATTTTGCAAAGTCCTTTTTCTGAGTATAGTACCTTTGGGGCAAGAGTGGTGTTTTTTTTTTAAAGTGAAAAGTTGTCATTTGAAAGATTTACGATTCTTCAATGTAATTGAATTATTACTGAGCCCTGCAAATGAAATTCTAAGTGAAGATTTGCATTTGATTTGAAATCAGAAAGGACACGGTTGATGTTTGGGTTTCATGTATGGTTGTCTTCAAGAAAACGAAACTTTGACTGCTGCTGGTTATTTAATAGGGGTTTCTGTTTGAAATTTTCGAGTGTATTCAAAGAGGTTACGGAAATGAAATGAAGACTATATTTGGATTTGGTATGTTAAGAAGTAATTTTACGTCCAAGTCCAACCAGTCCATTATGAGACAGTGGCTTCGGAATTTATCATCAGGGGGTTGAATTAATAAAGGGTTTTCCAATAAGAGGTGTTATTGTAAAGGATCCACTTTCGGTAGCTGTCATCTTTGAAGCTTTTATTCTTTGACATTTGACAAGTTGAAACTACGCCATTACTAAAAATGGAACGATACACGCTTCAACAACGCATTGAAATTATTAAAGTTCACTAAAATAATGGTGAAAATCTTGCAGTCACAGTTCGCAAAACTAAAGCATTTTTTGGTCGTCGTGAAGCTCCTTGTCGGACCGAATACAGAATACAGAATACAGAAACAGAAATTGGTGGACAAATTCGAGCTGTTGGGACAAGTTAGTGATGTGAAGAATAAAACCCGTGCACGTCGCTCAAGAAAAACTGAGAATATTGCTGCTGTAGCCCAAAGTGTTTAAGAAAACCCAGGTTTGTCCATTCCTCGTCGTTCTTTGGAATTGGGCATTCCACAAACGTCATTACACCGTATTTTGCATAAAGATTTCGGTTCGGTCTTGAAGCTTATAAAGTTCAGTTAACACAAGAACTCAAGCCAGCCGATCATCAATAACGTCGTGTCTTTGCTGATTGGGTCCTTAAAATGCATGAAAATGATCCGGAATTTAATCGAGAAATCATCTTGACTGATGAGGCCGATTTTCACCTCGGTGGCTACGTCAAAAAGCAAAATTGTCGCATCTGGGGCTCCAGAAACCCAAGAGTTATTGTTGAAAAGCCTCTCCATCCTCAATGTGTGATTGTTTGGTGCGGTTTATGGTCCGGCGGGGTCAATGGACCTTACTTTTCGAAAATGAGGTTGGATCAACAGTTACGGTGAATAGATTGCGCTATCGAGAGATGATTAATGATTTTTTATGGTCAGAGTTGGATGGTATTGATCGGGAGAACATTTACTTTCAACAAGACGGCGCTAGGTGCAACGAAACCATTGATCTTTTACGGGTAAAGTTACCGGACCGTGTTATCTCTCGAAGAGTTGATCACAATTTGCCACCGAGATCTTGTGATTAAACACATTGCGACTTCTTCCTTTCGGGCCACGTGAAAGATAAGGTCTACGCCAACAGCCCAACGTCGATTCAAGACCTCAAAGATAAAATTCGTGAGGCTATCGAGAACATAGTGCAGCCACTTTGCGATTTGGTAGAAAATTATAGAAAATTTCATGAAAAGGATATGATCCTGTTTGCGTGCTCGTGGTGGACATTTGGCTGATGTTGTTTTTCATTATTAACGGCATACCTTCCTCTTTATTATGAAATAAACATCCGATCATTTATCCCAAAAAATGGCATTTTTCTTTGAATACCATAATAACACCTCTTATTGGAAAACCTTTTATTTAGTGCGGCTTTTAAAGTTGGTATGTTTAGGAAATAACTATTAAACTTAAGCCAACTACACAGGGCCTAATCTGCAGTAACATTCTTACATCATTTAAATCTAAACGGAAGCGATTTGTTCCAGATCCAAGTCAGCTTCTGGTAATTATTTATTTTTTGGACCGCATTTCCGCACCAAAGAGTATTTATCCATCCGTATTTGTTGCAGGCTCAATATACTGCTGAAATGGAAGCAGGAATTATGGAATTTGAAGAAATAGTTTTGCCTGTAGAAAGCGTGGGATTCTGTTCAACTGATTTATTTTATTTTTGATCACTTATGCTCATTTCACATATTTTAAATCGGATATGGAAATGTTTTCAAGTGATTGCAGAAATGTTGGTCAAAGATACTTGTCTTTATTTCCGCTTTATGCATCTATAATTATGGGTAGAACATTCTTTGTGCTGAATGACCCATAAAGATTTACACAGATTTTATTTTTGTGGTGCTAGAGAACTTGACAGTGACTTAGAATCGAAAATCACCCCTATTGGGGTATCCGTTCCGATTTAACTTATGGAAAAATTCTCCGATGACATAATAGCTATCATTAGAAAGGTCTGAACTAGCTGAGCTATCAGCTCGAAAAATTGTGTGGTAAGTCTGTTCTTTTTTAAAGGATTTCTGAAAATATTTGAGTTTTTTCAGGCTACTGCTATCCACCTGTGGAATAGATAATTAGACAATGGTGACAGAGGTTCAAACTGAGTGCCTTCCAAAGACAGGCGACATCTTGTATATGATTTTTACAAAGTTGAAGTAAATTCTCAAGTTTCGATAAGTGCAACATAAAGCATTTGTTTAATTCGATGTTTTGTTATGTTAACTAACTATAGCCAATTGCTCATTATTAACCCCATCTAAACGAAGTGTACCTATTAGTTGTTACCGCTCTCTCTTTAATTATCCCTTCTTAATTTTTTTGATTTCACAAACATAACATTTACCGAGTGTACGGCCTACGGCATCTTTCTCTCTCAGAAAATCTTGTTTTTCCGAAATAAAAAATCTTTTTTTCAAGATTTTTTCAAAATACATATATGTACTTTAAATAAAAATTATTTGTATTTCCTTTTTCGCAAAATTGGAGTAGGTAGATATATATATACTGGGTGTCCGCCGGGAAGGTATACTATTTAGTTTGTTTATAATTTTTGATTAAATGAAAGAGAATGGATCTTATATTGATAAATGTTTTATTTAATGTCGGCAATTATGTATGGAGTACAATATCAGGTGAATGTCCGCCTCTGTTAGTCTCACAAATTCGAGCCCTTTTGAGCACATTTTTAATTAAATTCTCACACATTTCACGCGGTATTTCATTAATTTCATCACGAATATATTGTTTGAATTGCTCAAGCGTTTCTGGTTTGTTTGCATAAACCTTGCTTTCGGATATCCCTACAAAAAGAAGTCCGGAGCAGTCAGATCAGGCGAACGTTAAGGCCAATCAAAATCACCATTTCTTCAAATAACTTGTTGTGGAAAGAGGTCTCGCAGTAATTCCATTGTAATCCTGGCTGTATGCGATGTGCCACCGTCCTTGTTGATACCACATGTTAATCAAGCCCAAAGCATGAAGTTGTGGCGTTAAAAAGTTTTCAATCATATCACGATATCGCTCCCCATTCACAGTTACCGTTACGCTGTTTTCATTTTCAAAGAAGTAAGGTCCAATGATTCTTCCTGACCAAATCGCACACCAGACTGTAACTTTCATGTCCATGCTTGGGCCCATCACCTACAGACCGTCTTTCTTCAAAATCATTCACTATACGATAAATAGTGCGTTGTTTTTCCCAAACCTAACTTTCTCATCGTCACAGTAATCGATGATTGATTTTGATAAAATGTTTCAACGATTAAAACACTTTTGTTTATCGAATAGTTCTCCATAATAAATTTGCCACGTGTCTACTTCACGACTGCCAAATATGAACTGTCAAGACTAATGTTTACCAAAATGACGGCAAAACAAAGTTGTATACCCACCCTGTATATGACATATTATTTCATAGCTTATATGAAGGTCATAGCAATTCGGTTTATTAAAGCGCAAGAAATCCTTTGTACAGATTTAACTTTCTACTGTTTAAGTACTCAAACGATTACGAATTTCTGATTTACCTGTTTAAATTTACAGCAAAAAATATTCCTTCAGCATTATTGCAGTGGAGTGTGAAAGCGATAAAATTCGTTGAAATTCATGTTGCGTTAGAGTCGATCGAAGGTTGGCACAACAAAATTTGTGCCTGGGCTCTGCACATAATAATGGAATCAATAGAAAAGGTTGTTTTAATTTGTTAGATATAGTTAGAAAATTCTTAATCTCAAAAATCTTGAAATGAATTTGAGGTAAGATGTTTTGAGCTCAAAAATCTTGAAAAAAAAGATATATCTTGTAATGTGGCATCACTGTCCACGACCTCCACAAAAATTGTCTCTGATATCCGTTGGGGACTGTAATTTAATACTGGGCGAAGTGATTCCCTGCTGTTGAACCTCCTCTGACCCACGTGCCACGTCCACATGAATAACTAAGTTACAGCAATTATTCAAATCTCTCTCATTTTCTTTCTCATAAGTCGTAACTTAACTCATGTCATATGCGCAACAAAAGACAAAAACGGTCACCCATTTGTACCTGAAAAAATGCAAATGATGTTTTGCTAACATTATTCCGCATTTTGTTGGTGCCGTCGGCAAAGGAGTTTAATCTCAGTCGAAATTTTCAATGATATGTTAATGGTATACGTACGGCAGGTTATGGCTGTACTTTGTTTAATTTAGGTGCAGATCATTATGTAAATTTTTTTGAATAAATAAAAAAGGTTTATATATACTTTATTTACAGTGACTTGTGGTCTATCTTGTTTTTTATTTGGAATTGAGAAGAATTTACATATTACCCGTTAATTGGAAAGAAAAACATGCACGTGAAGTGTAATAATTTAATAAATTTGCTTAATAGCTACATTTGCAAAATAGGAAATTAGAATAAGGAAGCGGGTCGAAATGTTGCTTTCGAAATTCTGTTTTGCAAAATGTTGTCTTTTCACACAAAAATGCTGCTCTTTTCAACTAACAAATATAAACAACAACAAAAATTAAAAAAAACAATTTTAAATTTATGAAAAACTGAAAATTTAAGACAAAACATCTGAAGAAAAAATAAAAATTAAACTAAATATTAAAAACAAAAATTTCAAAAAGTATCTCTCGAAAAAAGAAATAAAAAACGTGAAATCTAATTAAACAAATCGAAAATTTAAGATAGAGAATTTGAAAATTAAGAAAAGAGAAGTTAAAAAAAAAAAACGAATTAAAAAATTCAGAATTTTGTAATAAGAATTTTGACCCATCCAGCATTTTGGATCTTACAAAAAAAAAAAAAAAACCCAACTGTAAACCGTTGTTTTTCGCCCATACTAACTAGCTATCAACACTTAAAGAAGGACGAGTCCACTGCCCAAGTCCACGCCCACGCCCATTCATTCTATTTTGTTCCTGTCTTAGCTGAGGGAAAGTTATTGGCCCTGATTTGATGAAATGATAATTATGTATGTGGCGTAGGCGAGCAAGATCTTCTCTTTAAAAAAACATTAAATTCGTAAATCTTCTGAATGAGCTGTCCGATTGCAATAAAATAAAAACAAAATCCTGATCCATTAAGCCGTACGTTATGGCCGAGAAAAATGTATGAATCGGGTAATTAGTTTTAACGTGCGATGCGTTAACAAATCCACATAAAAACAGAACAACTATTTTATTATTATGTGGAGAAGGAGATGTTCTAAATGGGTATACATAACCTACCCATCTATCTATCTATACATATAATAAAACTTTAGGCATTTTCTTTGTTACCTAATGGCGTGAAAACTACTGCACAGAATTCGAATTCGAGCGTTTTTGACCAAAATGTTTTTTTTTCTGACTTTACTGCCTTTTACTCGCCATTACTTAAACAATTTTTAAACAATGCAAACAAAACAAAATACTTAAGAGAGCCATTACTTTTATAGTTATTTCAAGCCATCAATCAGCATTCTATGTCCTCTAGAAGCTGACCTACAACCTACAACAGGAAAAAAATAAATTTATTTTCTCAAATCGAACATTATCAGCAGCCGCGGTTCTTGATCGTTGTTCTGCTTTGTGTTTTCTCCAAATTAAGTGAAACGAAAGAGAAGTATGCGACGTGAATTTGTATGTAATCAACAGCGACAATGTGTTTCTGAGGAAATGCGCAGATGGCTGATGACGTGCGCTGATGGACGTATGGTGGTGTATATAGAAATTGAGTTCAAGGTTTTTGTTTTAATGGTTGTTATAGTACCTATGTTGATACCTACAGTAAGGAAGTGGAACTTTAGTACTTACGCGGTTGAATCTAATTTTCTTAGATTGGTGTTTTAGGTAAATAGATTTGTTTGATTTATTGTTTTACATTGACAATGTTCACCGCTTTGTTTTAGCTAGACTGTTGATTTTAAACAAATATGCCGTTGAGAAAACGGTCAAATCTCTTTTATTGGAAATAACACACTCTCACGCCGCGTACGAAGTTGCGGGCACAGCTAGTATTTTATATATCCCAGTTCCCAGCTGATCCGTGCTCGTCTCGCTTCGACAGTCTGCCACTACCTTGATCGCTACCAAGGCCGTATCTAGAAAAATATTTCGGGGGGGGATATGATCTTCAAAAAATAGCTTTTTATTTTATAGGTTGGAAGCAATTGAGGAAACTAAAATAATCCTAAATTTCAAATTTATTATAACAACTAGCTGACCCGGCAAACTTCGTTTCGCCCAAATTTGTTAATTTGTTAATAAATTCCGAGCATGCACCAAGCACTTGCTAATTTATGTAATTCGACCAATTAAAATTCTTTATTCAAAAGTTATATTAAATGCAATAGAAATAAATAATGAATAGCAAGGTTGATTTTTTTCAATCAAACCGCAATGATTTTGACGTGTCGTCCAACCTTCCACTTTTTCACTAAATTGACAATGTGAGAAACATGGGAAATCAAGATTGATGCCACAAATGCACAAACATCCATCGATTATCCTTGCAATAAATTATTTGTCATAGCGAAAGCAAGACGCACGGGAAATTGAAGTCGCACGAATGGAAAATCGTTCTTAATAAGCGAAATCTGCGGAATAAGAATGTTTGCCTTTGAATTTTCCCCTTAAAATCATCACTTGTATGGCTTTGCCCGTACCTTTCGTATTAAATCTTGCTCACATTTCTCAAATTGCTTTATTTGGACAGCGTCCATTAATAATTTTCATTATACAACTTTAGAAATAGCGTTTGATTTTATTTTTGAATGGGACGTGCCACAATCCGTTTTCTTATCCCGCTTGTGTTTTTCAAAGTACCACCTTTAGGTCAAAAACTATCCAAAATTTAAAACTGGAAGCAACCATATCCATCTACAAAATTTCAATCAACTTGGTAGCGCTGTTTCGGCGATCGGCAACAGCGCCACCTATCAGGTCCAAAAGTATCCTATCCTTCAAGCGGGAACGAAGAATATAAATCTATAAAATTTCATTGAAATCGGGTGAGTGGTTTCGGAGATCGATTACAACGCCATATAGCGGGTCAAAAATCCTATCTTTTAAGTTTGCTTTAACCTGAAATACAACAATACGAACAAAACAAAAGAAGAATCATAAAAATTTACCCAGTGGTTATCGAGTTATATCATCATCATCGAGTTTCATCCCGAAAGAATTATAGGTATGAATTAAGAAGATTATTATTAAAGAAAATTTAATTGAACTGAAAAACGACATACGCATACAACGCCACATGTTGAGGATTTTCCGACCATGTGCACTAAGAAATTCAGTTTTTGTTAAAAATAATAAATTAATTATTTTATATGTATTTTATCAATATAATAACTCTGATCGAAGCATCTGTTTTAAACGATATTTATTTTGCTTACATCCTCGTTGACGATATTTGCAGCACGCATTCTGTCAATGTTATGCCAAACGCCATAAGGTTACATCAAAAAAGTTTGAATTGTAAAAGCGCTATGGTTACATTAGATATAATTTAATATGGTGGTTAAGTATTCTTAAATTTTCTAATTTTCCGCGCAATTTTCTTAATTTTTTCTTTCATAAGATTTTTCTCCTGACAATAACAAACACAACAAAAAAATTTAGCGAAATCGGTCCAGCCGTTCACGCGTCATGCCGCGACTAAGGGAAATAGGGATTCATTTTTATATATATGTATTCAACATTGGCACATTTGTTCGAACAGCTTGACTCAATGCGATTCGTTCGAAGTCCATTTCTCGCTCAAATTCTCGATCAAATGCGTCAAATCAAAGCTTTGTTGCGCATTTTATCTGACATCTCCAGTTCATTATCCGATGACACAGTGCGAATTCGATGCAAAATATCGTCGGCCATAATATCATCTTTGTATAATCAAAGTCTTACTTCTTTTCAAAAAGTTACTTAATGTAACATAGTAAGCATAATTTATTAGAACAAAGTATATATTTATATTTAAAAAAAAAAAAAAAAAAAAAAAACTTGAAAATTGTTGACAACAGCAATTTGCTTGGAAAATAATTAAAATAATTGACAACAACAATTGCTTTTAAAATTCAAAATATTTTTTTTTTTTTATTTGAAGTGTCACTTCTTGATTTCTATCCAGTTAATTTTTTTTCAAAGTGTATTTCCCCATACAAACTTTAATTTTCTAATTTTCCGCGCAATTTTCTTAATTTTTTCAATTTTTCTTTTTTCCTAAACCTTCGCGGAGCAATTACGAACAAATCCGCAGAAGGAAGTATCCAATTTGGTCCAGTCGTTTTCGAGTTTTAAGCATCCGAACAAACCAAGATCCATTTTTATATATATAGATAGTAGTAACAGTTTAAAAAAATAGCTATATTCAACATAACAAATTATAAAAAATTATAAAAATATAATTGAAAAAAGTCAATGCTATGCTTGATTTGATTTGAACCTTTTTGCATTTAGGTAAGTGGCCGACTTGGATAATTTTTGTTTGGATTTGCTCTGTTCTCGTTTTAAAAATGTGCACTTGTTAAGAATTTCGGGGGGGGGGGGGGGGGGGGTTCAAACCCCTGTGATCCCCCCCCTAGATACGGCCTTGATCGCTACTAAATGAGTTCGAACTTTACTGCGCATAGCGTCGTGTGTGTTTTTATAATTGTGACGCACCATTCAGACGCCAGTTTACATAAATAAGAAGAACGAAAAAACACAACACAAACGGTACAAAAGGACAGACTGGCCCTCCTTAAAATACGACTACCTCAATCGAAGTTGCTGAAGATGACAAGGTTAAGGTAATCGTTCGTAGATATCAATATCATAAAATCGTTGTACACAATTGGCCAAGCTTCAAAAGCTGTAGGCTATAGAAGGATGGTTGGTTGGTTGATTAGGTCGTTTAAGTGGCTGTTTTCCCAGTTAAATACCAGGGTAAAACACAGCTCCGTTTTGGGACCATATATCTAAAAGGAAGAGGTTAGATTTGACGATGTTAATGATTAATTAATCGGTAAGATTATTAATGGATACCTTGGTTTTCCGAGAGCTCATCGTAGAATAGATTACCTGGCGCGGTGGTGTCTGGTTTTGGCTAGGGCCGGACGCTCGAAAAAAAGGGAGCACTGTTTCACTCTGTGTCAACGCAATTAAGGCATAGTGAGTGTTATGGGGGACACTAAACTTGGCTGTGTGAGTTCTTTAAGGCCACTGACACATACTTATTGCTTTTAATCTAGCGACATCTGCACGCGCTCTAGCTAGCTCTTTGTTCAAGTTCCTTGAAATGACGCATTTCGTCAGGTTCGCGCATCTAGTCTCCGCCTTTAAAGTGAAGTGGAGGAGCGAGTCCCAGCCGAGGATAAACTTCCTTTGCATAGGATACGCATATAGAGGAGCCACGTCTAGAGAATTGATTGGCTTTCTCATTCCCCTCCGACTTCCTATGGACAGGAACGGGAACCATAGTAGAGTGATATCAAATCGTTGACACTCCCTATCCAGTATCTCTCTACAGCCACAACAAGTTTTTCGCCTTAATCGTGGTCGACGAAGATATCTATTTTCCATGAGCAGTCCACACGAATCATTGAGTACTAGTAGTTCAGCCTCGAACCACTCTGAATGCTTTGGGTACAAGATTTAAAAATGTCTACGTCGGCTCCGAAAACGGAAGTGGGAGCCAAGATTTTGCACATTTCTGTTAAGAGGAGAAACAGATGCTTCATATGAGTGGCGGAGCATTATCTTTGGCTTCAAAACTGTGCCAGTGGTGCCCTTGTTGATATTCCCCATTAAAGGTTTGAAAAATAGAAAATGCTGCCGGTGATTTGCCAATATATCCAATATATCAGAGATGGTAACACCTACCAGAAAATGCAAATTTCTGGAAAAAATGAACGCATTTTAGAACCAACTGCGAAGATGGTTATGTGTTTAGATAGTATATGTGTGAGCTACTCCCTTCTAGGTAACAGTTTAGATATTATGTGAAACCTATCCTATCGCTTACTTTCGAAATTTTTCAATGCAACTGTAAAAATCTAAATAGATTTCGTACAGTTGCTTAGAAACGTATTCGGAACAAACATCTCACGGTTGGAAAAAGCTGCGCTCTTAATATTTTACGAATTATTGGTCAATGCGAAGAGAAATAATAAAAGTGAAAACCAACTCAAGCCCCACTTGTCTGAATTGAACTCCATTCACAAAGCATCGCAATCTAATTAAGTAAAACAATTTCGGTGGGATTGCCCAACAACCATAATAATGGCCAATTTTCTTATTGACAGTGAGAAGGGCGCCCGCGACGATGATTCCCAAAACACACGTAGTCATTATCACACATTTTCTCGTGTGTACCCATACCCATTTGAAATGTTATCCGCCGCCGCACAGCACGGCACACACATCCATAATATATTATATCCTCGCTTTTACTGTCTGGTATCATGAGAAGTGAAACAACCGCCATTCGTATCCTTGGAATAGTTTATTCAGCAACAAAACGACAATGAATTGCCAAACGAACAAAAAATATAATCAAAACCAAACTTTTGGGCAACGTAATACACTGTTTGCTTTTCACTGATATTATTTATCATCATCGCCGAGCCAGTCATCAATAAATGAAATTAAATTCCGTTTTATCTACGGCGAAAAACTGAAGCTTTTATTTTCTTCCTTGGATCGAGTATATAGATGGGGTGGGTTCGGTTGCGCGAAGACGAGCGGTACGCACCCTCAGAATACGAATATCTACGGTTGAGAGCGACAGCCGATAGTTGAAGTGGGGGGAAACAGGAAAAAAAGGTCGGTTTTCATGCTCCATGATGTGGAAAATGCTATTTATTTACATTGGAGCCCATTTCATGTATATTTGTGAAGTACTCGTTAAAGCATATGGAAGGCATTTCCGTGGAAACTGGCAATATGCAGGCACCGAACCTATATCCTATATGCTATACCGGACGACTTTATCCCGAAAAAAAAGGTTTCTCCTGTGAAATAAATTATGGCAGGTGATAGACGGTCTTCGTTAATCGAAGGGAAATGGGATTCAGCGTAGATAGATTGGGCGAGATAGAGAACAGCCCTCAGAGGTTTAAGTTTGGATAAATTCAAATTTTATTTTTATGGGCATGAATGGGGACAAGTCAGGGAGAATGAGTAATAGGTGTGTATCCCCATTTGAATGATACATATTTTTTTTTCATGGCTACTTTGTTGGGAATAGAGATTTAAGCGTTTGCTTCATATATTGATGAATTTCAAAACTCTGGAGATAATATCAACACATTGGTATAAGAGGACACTTTTCCCAAAAATACCTCGATTCCTCGACTTAAAGTGTGTAGTTTAGTATCGCCCGACAAACTGCTCATTAATTGCGAGTATCTCTGAGAATTTGCTTGGGCGAATTTAAATCGTTTTGTTGAAAATTTCAATATGGGAGTTGAAGGAGCTTGCAATAATCTTGTACGGTCCACTTGAAGTGCTTTCTCTACGCGAGTCCGTGAAAACCCAAGTAAATACTACTTTTTGCTGCATTTTACGACAGTTTCACCGTAAGGAGGATGCATATGGATCTAGTATTTTTATATTTTGCCAAGTAATCAGTAAAAAGCTCTTGCTTTCAATCAAAGAACAGTCAAAGGTGTTTCGCGCACTTATGGTTATAGTTTTGGATAATTTTAGAATAGGGTGACAGGGACAAAAGAAGTCTTCGAAAAGAACCCATGGCCTTCAACCGGCATTTCTCGAAAAGACCTCGATTTTCTGAGAAATATTTGTGCATTTTTCTTAATTCACGAAAAGATGTATTTATTTAGAACTGTGCGCGTTAAATATTGGAACAACTGTACTAATACTTATATTAATGGTATACGGAACTACGTATTCAGTTCAAAAGGGTATACATCTCTTTAGAATTTTTGCGAAAGCTATCATCAAGTCGACCGCATTTTCGTAAACGTCCTGCCCGGCCATACATTTGGTCGGTGCAAATCGACTGTCGTAAATTCCCATTTACCGGATCCACCTTAAAGCGATAAACTCCAACACCGTGTGCCAGGTACCACAAACCCATTTACAGTGCAAGGATAAAAAATGCGATCCGTAGCCGAAATATTTTCAAAAATTCATTCCGCAGAAAATTGCAGCACCGTTGGTTGTAGTTGTATAGTTTCTTACAATATCCTCTCGGTATCGCCCATTTTACAACCTCCGCCAAATAAGAGTGCAGCACAGCATAACCTGGAGAAATGGCTACGTTCATGCTTTGATGCATTTTAATTTCACACCCATTTTCACTGTAGTGCTACGGTACAATGGTAGCGTGTACAGGAATTTCGTTCGTCCATTCTTCTCCATCCTTGTAAAATATACGTGCGAACAAAGACGTTAAGCCGGAGGGCCACTAAGACGACGACTCTTGAGCAAGCAATTCCGTGGTATATCTATCCCATTCACCCCTACCAGTAACAGCGCACAATCTCATCATCATCAGTCTGACTGCAGAGCAGCGCTCGCTGCCACTCCATTCAACTTTGTCCGAGATTTGAGCCGGGGAGCCTGACCTCCCCACCGAAATCATGTGAAAGCGCATCAAATGCCACCATACCGCACACGGTACAGCCATTCCCAAAGGACTTTGGCCCCATTTCCCTTTTTCTCCATTTTCTCTGTCTTTTGCGTTCTCCCAGTGTGTAATTGATAGCAAGCAGGGTAGGAGAGGCGGAGAGACGGAGGCTGAGGGCTGTTGGTGTTATCCTTGAAGCGCACTGCACATAAGATTGCAAAACTTCCGCCTTGGTTCCGTAGAAAAAAAGGGCTCCGCAGCACCATCAGTGGCAGCCAGGTGTAAAGCCGGTCGGTGGTGACACAGTTTATGCATGTCGAAGGAAACAAGCATACAAGATGACGACAACGTCGGTGGATTTATGCTGTGTGTAACTGGGTTATGTAATTGGCATGAATTACATTTTTGTTTTTCCTTGCGGTAGGTAACGGTGCGGTCTCACCATCACCACCGCATATGATGGATGCAGAGCAAACAACTTGATTGGGTAAATAAATTTGCATTTGGGTTTGTGTTTGCGGGATTTTTATCCCTTTTTTTAACGTTGTCGTCCTTGTCGTCTCGTGGGCCATAAAAAAAATCTTCGCACGGATTAGGATTTCTACTCCTTTGGTGGCTTTAAATGGGTTATTTATATTTATCCATCTGCGCCGATGAAACGAACAGCGAACTCCTACGAGCAGCGAAAAAAAAAGCCAGTACAGACTACAGAGGAATGATATTTGCTCTGCGTTTGTATGTCCTTGCCAAGTCTCTTCAGTTTTGACATCCAGTTCGCCGACTTCCGACGTTTTGATGGAGAGATGATGTCTGTCTGCGTAAGCTGCCGCATGCAAATCAAGCTGTTTGTATGTTACACCTGCTTGCCTCGCATCAGATCCTTAACCAGGACGAAACCATTTTACGTGCAGGCATCTCGTTAAAAAAACATTATGCGAAATGTTTAATTAGAGTAGTTAGACATGACCAAAGGGATGTTGCAACCTCTATGGCTGGGGATGGGGGACAGCTTGTGGCATGTTTAAACTTTTCAGTGCGATGAGGTTCGTTAAATTACATTTACGAAATGTTGGCTTTATTGCCACCCCACATCTGAAGTAAGTTGAAAGTCTGAAATGATGTGTCCCTCCGGTAGAGATAAGGAAGTCAAGTCACACAGCGGGAGGGTTCCAAGTTGGGAAATGCCTTTGGTGGAGAAAGTCACGTGTGGATGGTTCTGTTGTATGCTCTGACTTGTGTCTTTGTCGCATAATATTTTGCAGATACTTTAGCGGACCACAAATCCACTTACTGTAATGCAGATTGTGGTCGTATTAGTCCGACACAAAGGGGACTTTGAAAAGGATTTCCAGGACGTGCTTGAAGTGCTTTGTGTGGCAGTAGGTATATGGAGTGGTGGGGAAGTTGCGGTCTTGCCTGAGATTAAACATTAAGTCGCAATGAAATAAATCCGCTTTGACCTAAATACTGCATTGAAAGTTATCCCAGGGATGTGTGTGGTTAGTGATGGAGGTGCGGGATATAGTTTGGCAAAGTATTTAAAGGCCAAGAGGGGGCTTTAAAGTTTAGAACCCTAGACCTGTCGGACGTAATAAAGGTATTTAAAGAGGGGGATCATTTTGACGGGAAACTTTTAAAAGGCGAGTCAATGTTGGACGATTTCAGACATCGAAGTTGTGTGACGATGCAGCAATTCAGCAAGAGGAGGTCGATGATTAGCCCTATTTTAGTTCTCTCTTAATTTAATTGAATTTTTTGAATTTATAATTTTTTTTTATACATAATATATACTACCTGTACTACTATAAGAATTTATTCTCATTGTACAGCGTTCAAATAAATAAATAAATAAAATAAATAAAAATAAATGATTTTGAAACCACGTGGTAAGAGTCTAGTTCTACAAAGCTTTTGTGTTTATCTTTGGCCGAGGGGAATAGAGGAACTGAAAAATAGAGACACCTGTTCATGACAAATGGATAAAGGGTTCCTTAATTTCTCCTCGCAACAAGTTGGTTTAGCTTTCAAATTTGTATGACCAGTTGTAAGCATTATACCAATAGCTCTGCCTACTCAGCTTTTAGTTCTACTATATTTCTGACTAAGCTACTGGACCTGGGCCTGGACGAAAACTCCTCAATAGCAGAGATTGTGTCAAGGTTAGCTGCATCTTCGAGTCACGGCGTCACCTCATGTAAGGCCAAGGAATTTTCAGGCCCGGATATAGGTAAAATCTATTAAACATGGTAGCCTTGCAATGGTTGCAACATTCACTTAAATATTTTTCACTTCTTCCAACACGTGCAGGCCGCTTGCTAACATATGAAAGTAGACTACGGGCCGACACTTCAAGTTATGAGAAACTCGGAAGATATCCCGTCAGGTTCAGGTGCTTTGTTTACCCTTAAAGTTCCACTGAAATATGTCGACACAACCATGAAATCCAGATTTTGTGAATTAATTGAAATAGGCCTTGGAATATATCTACCCAAATAATGTGCTTTTTATTAGACACTGTCAACGGACTTAAGGGGCAAAAGAGTCAAAAGTGACCGACGCATTTTGCATCAACATAACCTTGCTTATGAGTCACTTTCCATAAGTTGGCAATGAATTCTGTGGGCTTAGAGCTTTAAAAGAGTTTTGTGGATCTTGTTTGCGCACAAGTTTTTGGGGATATACATTTTTAGCCTGGATATCGTAAACGTTGTTTTCTATTGTCGCTTGCCATTCATTAAATACTGCAAACAAGCCAGAGGTATAGTCGATCGTTCTAGGCAGCTTTTAGCGATATCTTCTTAAGCTATAGGCCTACATCGTGTCAGTAAAGAACTAGTCAATTGATTGATTGAAAATTCTATTAAAAACTTGAACACGTTAGCTCCCTGGGTTGGGATCGAAGCCACTACAGCAACATTTTTCAACTTAGGTTACCGTTTTACCATAATGAATGAAGGTCCTTAGATTTACTGATCGCCAGGCACGAGTGCGGCTCAAGGTGCTCATAAGATCTATGGACGATCAGATACCCCAAGGTAAGTTGCTCATGCCCCGAGACTCTTTTAGGATTTATTACAGACTTAAGCCCACCCTACAATCACCTGAAAGAATGAGGGCCTCACAACCTGGAACTGAAGCTACGCTGGCTAAATTGTCTCAGACTATGGATCTTGAAATTTGAAAGTGAAAAACACCATCTTAAACGCGTTTTCGGAAGAATTTTCGGACACATAACTATATAGCGTGCAGCTCTAATGATGTTGGGTGCTGTAGCTCATTGAAACCTATGCCCGACTCCAGCAGTGGAATCATTTTTCATAAAATAGCAGTCAGTGCAATAAATTATCGTCCCCATTGTTTTGTTGATAGAAATATTTTTATTTCATACTAGCTGACCCGGCGAACTTCGTTCCGCGCAAATTTGTTAATGTAATGAAAATAATAATTCCGAGCATGCACAATGCACTTACTAATTTATGTAATTCGGCAATGATGTTGACGTGTCGTCCAACCATCCGCTTTTTCACTAAATTGACAATGTGAGAAACATGGGGAATCAAGACTGATGCTACAAATGCACAAACATCCATCGATTATCCTTGCAATAAATTATTTGTCATAGTGAAAGCGAGACGCACGGGAAATTGAAGTCGAACGAATGGTAAATCGTTCTGAATAAGCGAAATCTGCGGAATAAGAGTGTTTGCCTTTGAATTTTCCCCTCAAATTCATCACTTGCATGATATTTGATATGAGATCCTTCACCACGAATCAAATGCGATCCGTTACAAAGTTTCGGTACATCGATGTTGCGCAACAAAATTTTAACTGAGCCGACTTTCAAATCCAATTTATGTTGAGGTAGGCCCGGAACATTTAAAGAATTCAAAAATTCAACTAATCCCCATAAAGTTTTTTTTCACAACAAAATGTAGAATTATGCCCTTCCTTCTAACCAAAAATCATAAAAATCGAACGATCTGTCCCCGAGTTATGGATGCACATACGGACGTCAGTCTCTTTTATATGTAACTGTACCCACCCGGCTTTGCCCGTACCTTTCGTATTAAATCATGCTCACATTTCGCAAATTGCTTTATTTGGACAGCGTCCATTAATAATTTTCATCATATAACTTTAGAAATAGCGTTTGATTTTGTTTTTGAATGGGACGTGCCACAATCCGTTTTCTTATTCCGCTTGTGTTTTTCAAAGTTCCACCTATAGGTCAAAAACTATCCGAAATTTAAAACTGGAAGCAACCATATCCATCTACAAAATTTCAATCAACTTGGTAGCGCTGTTTCGGCGATCGGCAACAGCGCCACCTATCAATTCCAAAAGTATCCTATCCTTCAAGCGGGAACGAAGAATATAAATCTATAAAATTTCATTGAATCGGGTGAGTGGTTTCGGAGATCGATTACAACGCCATATAGCGGGTCAAAAATCCTATCTTTTAAGTTTGCGTTAACCTGAAATACAACAATACGAACAAAACAAAAGAAGAATCATAAAAATTGACCCAGTGGTTATCGAGTTATATCATCATCATCGAGTTTCATCCCGAAAGAATTATAGGTATGAATTAAGAAGATTATTATTAAAGAAAATTTAATTGAACTGAAAAACGACATACGCCTACCACGCCACATGTTGAGGATTTTCCGACGATGTGCACTAAGAAATTCAATTTTTGTTAAAAATAATAAATTAATTATTTTATATGTATTTTATCAATATAATAACTCCGATCGAAGCATCTGTTTTAAACGATATTTATTTTGTTTACATCCTCGTTGACGATATTTGCAGCACGCATTCTGTCAATGTTATGCCAACGCCATAAGGTTACATCAAAAAAATTTGAATTGTAAAAGCGCTATGGTTACATTCTCCTGACAATAACAAACACAACAAAAAAAATTTAGCGAAATCGGTCCAGCCGTTCACGCGTGATGCCGTGACCAAAGGAAATATGGATTCATTTTTATATATATAGATTCAACATTGGCACATTTTTTCGAACAGCTCGACTCAATGCGATTCGTTCGAAGTCCATTTCTCGCTCCAATTCTCGATTAAATACGTCAAATCAAAGCTTTGTTGCGCATTTCATCTGACATCTCCAGTTCATTATCCGATGTCACAGTGCGAATTCGATGCAAAATATCGT
Source organism: Cheilosia urbana (assembly GCA_946477585.1). Classification (NCBI taxonomy): domain Eukaryota; kingdom Metazoa; phylum Arthropoda; class Insecta; order Diptera; family Syrphidae; genus Cheilosia; species Cheilosia urbana. The sequence continues at coordinate 5,014,360 of OX297854.1, read as the reverse complement.
CGGCCATAATATCATCTTTGTATAATCAAAGAACCTATCTACTTCATTTCAAAAAGTTACTTAATGTAACATAGTAAACATAATTTATTAGAACAAAGTTTTTAGGTACCTAGGTATATTAAAAAAAAAAAAAACTTCAAAATTGTTGACAACAACAATTTGCTTGGAAAATAATTAAAATAATTGACAACAACAATTGCTTTTAAAATTCAAAATATTTTTTTTTTTATTTGAAGTGTCACTACTTGATTTCTATCCAGTTAATTTTTTTTCAAAGTGTATTTCCCCATTCAAACTTTAATTTTATAATTTTCCGCGCAATTTTCTTAATTTTTTCTTTCATAACATTGTTCTCCTGACAATAACAAACACAACAAAAAAAGAATTAACGAAATCGGTCCAGCCGTTTGTGCGTGATGCTGGGACCAAGGGAAATAGGGGTTCATTTTTATATATAGAGATTTTGAAGAAACTATTTAGATAGACCTTGAAACACCAGACTTCTCCGGACAAAATGGTATCCGAAAATTTGTACAATACTTTGATGAAAACGTATTCCTTTACTATCTTACTTTACTCACTAAAGCGGCTCTACAGTTCAGGTTAAAACGAGGGCTCTATTAACAAGTCCCTCCAGTTTACACCGGACTTTAGCTAACTGCCAAGTCGGTTGAGGTCTACGTCCACTTGTCTTCCTCTACTGTTAAGCTTGAATACTTTTCAAGCCGTAGCATTTGTTCTTATTCACGCTACATGGTCTAGCTATCTCAAATGAGTGATGCGTAATTTTTTAACTAACGAAGTGTCGGTCTAAAGCTCGTACTTTTCGTCGAATCTTTCCTCCATAGCAAGTTTTATGAAGAATCTTCCTCGCAAAGCCACCGAGGATATCTTCATCAACTTTAGACAAAGTCCAAGCTTCAGCACCATAAAGCAGGACTGGGATTATCAGGGCCTCCTACAGAAATTTCCTAGTTTTTCTATGCATAAAGATCACCCAGTCAATTGCCTTCGGAGGTCAAAAAACTTCGAATGGCAGAAGTTATTCCCCATTTGATTTCTGCTGAGATATTATTGTAAGTATTTTATGACAGAGCCGAGGTAGACAAAGTCTCTTACCAGCTCTAAGTTGTAGCTGTCGATTGTGACATTCTGTCCAATTTGTCAACGTTGGGAATTCCTTCTTTTTGACAGCATTTATTTGGTTTATTTGATTTATTCCCTCTTGACCTGCCAAACTCATTCTTAGCGATGCCCCATAATACAGTGGCAATTTGCTTATGCAAAGGTTTCTGCCACGCCTACTTTTTATGGGCGTTTCCGATCCAAATCGTTGCTCAAAGGAAAATATTCCAGCTCTCTAATTGTTGTTCAAGTCTAAATCAAAGAATTAAAAATTGAAAACAAAAATAAAAATATGATTTTCTTGAGCTTGACAGCTCAATAGCTCTGTTCGTTTCCAGTTTTCTTCTGTCAGTGTTTAGTTTGTCTGTTTCTACGGCTGGAGTACCTAATCCCCGACTGTTTTGTTGGGCTAGTTATATATAAAGTATATCCGACAAGTTTGATTTAATGAGGTAACAAATTCTGAAAAACTATGACCAGTGTGACCGTTGTGCGACTAAAGTTGCAATTTGACAATATTTTGCTATTTTTGCCCTTTTTTTAGTTAGAGAAGTTGCTTCAAAATGTTTGCAAATGCTGTAACCTATGTCCAAATAAAAAAAGCTTTAAAATGTAACGCAGCTGTCTATCCCAACAATATTATAGCATTGCCAATGCTTGTTAAATATCGTTAAAAAATTCTGAATTGCCAGAATAGCTTCAGAAATGACACTTTATTTTTCTCATTGGCCCTTTTACTGCCGAATTTTCAATTCTACAGTGGTCACCCTGTATCCCCGCACAGACCAAATGTCAGAGTAAACCTGAGCAGTCGACAACATTATCCTACTGTCATTTAGAATTCTCTTTAAAGTTGACGTTAATATGTGATAATTATTTTTTTTTTGGTGAGACGAAGTTTTTTAAGCATTGATCACTGGATTTAGAAATCTGAGATTTTATGTAACGATGAATACTTTAAGACCAGCTTCCTTCATTACAGTCTTCATATACCTACAGATAAAATGCCACCAACTATTTGAAACTATTTCGATCGCCCCTGCCCGACTGCACTGCTGCTCGACATTTCACAAAACCACAGCGAGAATTTTCCGCCTCTTCGGCAAATTAGTGTTCGGGCGAAAATCAACTGAACTCTGCTGTTTGGCCAGCAGTTATGCAAACAATTTGGTGAGTGCCCATGCACAAGTATGCACATAAATAAAGGTCCTGTTGCAGGAGTTCACTCAGACACAATTAACCCTTGATCCCTACAATAAATTAAGCAAATTGGACATGTGTCCCGCTGCGCCCATTATTGCGCCCATCGAACACAATGCAATGTAATTATTGATTCCGAGGTTGAGATCTGAACTACCATCCTGCCGCATGTGCCCGGAAATCCGCACAGATAATGCACTTGCAAGTATTTATAAAAAGAACGTGAACTTTGGGGTATTTTCGACGAAAAGAAAGAATCTCCTCTCACAACGGATCCGCTGTGGTTGACTTTTGTTTTAAAAACCGAATCCTTTGTGAATGGCAAAAGGAGGGACCGCAGTGTGTCTTGTATAGGAAGCAATTGACTGGGCAATGGTTCGCGGCAAATGGAAAACACTCGGTCGATTACAAGGCAACCGAGGGGGCTATGCATTCGCATTCTCTTCCATCGCTCGGTTTAATTCGAAATCGATAACATTCTTGAGGTTCCGAAGGGATTTCCGCGGCATTGCCTCGGCCCTGCAACTGTATTCAAACGATTTGTGCTGGCTATTGATTTCTGCTTAGGGAATGTATGCTGTGTTATTTTTTAAATGGAATTATCTTGTTGTCGGCATTCGTGCGATTGTTTTCGTCCAATTGAAGGAATCACTTTGAAGGGGATTCTCGCAACAAAGTCTACTTTAAGGGATGGCGGTGAAGGGAAAATCCCAAAGAATGTAGACTAATCAACAAGGTTATGGTTGCAATACATTTAAAGCTTTTCAATGCAATTGCACAGGCGACTGAATAGTGAACCGGTGCTGATTTGTCTGTTTTTGTTTCTAAAAGAGATACGCGCACTAAAGAGGTTATAACTACTCTTGCAGTTTCAGAGTGAATTACACAACGGAGGGTTCAAATAAGATGGGATACTTTGGTTTGGTTTTGGATGTAAATTGTAACAAAGAGAGAACCAGAGATTGGCAAAGCAAATTACGACCAATAATATGCTTCAGAGTGAATGGATGGGCATTCCTAGCATGAGGAGTTATGTCTTTGAATTGTTGAACTGCAGGAATGCGGCTGGGAAATTCGTTTGTGCACTGTCCATTAAAAAAAAATGATAAGACATAGAGAGGGAGTTCATAAAATGTCCAATCTCCGACCAGATGCTCTCAAGTTTCGGCGGAATAAATGCCTTATACATTTGAGTAAGCCTAGACATTTCACAGAGTTCTTGGAGTCCAAAAAGCCAAAATACGTCGAACACATTGGCTCGGCCAGCGAATGCGGACAATAACGCTCCACTTAAGAGGATCTTCGATTCCCAGCCCCCAGGTTCGAGAAGACAAGGAAGACCGAACCTCCGTTTCAAAGACCAAACCATCGCGGATGCCAGAGCGCTTGGTCTGGACAACTGGAAGCAGCGTGCCGCGGATCGTAGAGGATGTAAGGCTGCAGTGTCTCAGGCAGAGACTCTCCACGGTTTGGGAGCCCGTTAAGTATGTAGGTATACCTAGTGTGACTAAATCCTACCGAGGGACTCAGCCCCCGAGGTGATTAGTTTTAAATAGATGGTTTGAGAATGGCAACGATCTCTCGTCTTTAAGGGCTTCTGCGCTGGCAACCACGGTTCCATTTTCTTTCCAAGCCCATGGATATTTGAAGAGGAGTTGGATAGTCCACAAGAAATAATCGACTGTGTTGATCCATTGCGTATGAACAAAATTGCCGGTGTCAGTTATAAAATTACAAACGAATGAAACCAGCTTTTATTTTGCTTAACTAATTAATTTCTTATTCCAAATGAGTCCAAATTTTGCTTGGTTATAAAAAATTGGTTAAATTAAAGTAAACGAGTATACGATACAAAACTACATAGACCACCAAAATATGTTCCCGCAAACCTTTAAAAACCCACTATTTTCAATTATTGTCAACCAGGTTTCTAGATTAATATCAACCTAACTGTTTTATTTTGGTTTCTACGACCAAAAGTTATTTTTAACCGAGTTTTCTTAAACAATTTGACTCGGTTATTCTGAATACAATACCTCTGTTGGAGAAAGGTGGTTAATTGCGAATATCTCTACAACGAAAGACCACTCATGTTCCATTGGTATTCTGAACCCGGAAACCGGTATCAGATACGTTCATATCAAACCATTTCCAACCCCTTGGCTATTCCAAGACACTAAGAAGAAGTTTGCTTGCTGATTTGGAAAGTTTTGTGCCTTGTGCTAAATACTACTGGGCCAAAAATTTGGTATTAATATACCATGTCACACAAAGGTGACTGTTAATATCTGCTAAACCAAAAAATATGCCAACATAATTATAAATTCATGTTAGATCCATGTTTGAACTGTAAAGAGGGATGTTCATATATGTATAAAACTAAGCTGATTCCAAAAGACTTTAAACGATTCTGCAGTTCATTGACAGCATGAAGTGACTCCGATTACTTTCTTTTACTTGTTTCTTGGTATCCTTTTTCACCGCTACTGTGACCCAATCCCCCTATTACAGCAAAAAGAACCTATACAGAGCATCACATATTCAATTCCTGAACCAAAGTCATTGTGAAAAAAATCTTCAACCACAGTCGATGTTTCATTCGTCTCAAAAGGAAAAAGTAACGAGTTCTCATCGATAAGTTGCATTTAAACGGTTTTCCAACAGTCCATCCGCGGAGCAATCATTTAATGATGCATTTATCGTATATAAAGTATTCTCCGACGCTCGTTATGGATCCAGCATCAGCATTTATTCACAATAGTTCCCCATTACCAGTTCACAAGTTACGCGTGGTTGCAAGGAGACATTAAGTCTCTTCATGTTCCAGACCGTTTTGCAAATTTCAACAATGATTACCACTGATAATGAGAATTCCATGCAGCGACAAAATGCCTGCGAAAGTTTTGCCTCCCTTTCAGCCGGCGCTGTAGAGTCGGAAAATTTCACTCATGAACGTCAAAGTTTCCTTCTACATAGTACGCAGCTAAATATGCTAATCCACTTAAAATGACAACAGCGGAGGGTAGCTATTCTGCGAAGTAAAAGGCCAGAAAATCAGCATCACTGTCATCTTCTGTAACACTAACACATTTCGTCCTTTTTGTATTAATTTTATGGGACATGTAATTCCATTAAAATTTAATTTATTACGAAACAGAAAATGTTCACCCTGATGCATCTGCAAGGGTTTTCTGTTGCAGATGCACATAAAACAAAAAAAGTTTAGTTCGTTCGCTATGTGATTCTCCGACGTTATTATCCTTTTTCGTGTATGCAAACATTGTATACCGATTTCAATTGTCCCTAATGGGAAGCAAATAGAAGACTGTAAAACTGCACATAGCATCATATATGCCATTCATTTGCTTGTGTCCTTTTAATTAGCTACCATTACTGCTGCTCGCATGGCTTGCAGTTGAAACAGTCAACAGTGGCGTTGTAAGTGAAGTGGGAAAACAGACTCAAAAATTCAATTAGTGATTGGATTTATTACTTGATTAAAATCACAAATGACATGCATATACCTGTTCGAATTGTAGGTGTGGTTGTTAGATTACCAATGACAGTTAGCAAGGAATCAGCCTCAAGCGGAATAGTTGAATGATTGAGTGAACTTTAAATTGTGATGGTTGAATGGAATGCGCAACAATTGTGTACAGTGGGAATTAATTGAAAACATTTTGGAGTTGAATCATAAGTAGGTATATCCATGTGACCATACCACGCATCTTGAACACGCATCTGTCCTTGAATGCTACTAAAAAGTTTTTCTTCACGTTTACGGTACAGGAATGATCTAAAACTAAAACCCGCAAAAGGTTAGAGTAGTAAAACGTTGTCACTCCAAGTAGCGGCTTGCAGCGCGAAAAAAGCCATTATAAATTATGAAGCTTGAAAAAAAAAAAAAAAAAAATAGTTGGCGCAACAGGTCCGGAGGGACCCTAGGCCTAGCTTCTCACAACCATTCGTTTTGTGTGATTTTTTCATTTTTGAAACGAATGGAAGGGATCTATAATTTTATGCCGACTCCAAACGGCTAATTGAGAAGCTCTTTCAAGACATTTTACTCTCGGATGTTTGTCAGACGGTCGCGAGAGGTAGCGCAGTGGAAAAAAAACATTAGTTGGAATTTGGGGTTTTGCGGGATTCGATCCTGAGACCCCTCGCTCAGTAGTCCAACACACTAACACTAAGCCACTGCGACTTCTGAAGCTTGATTCAAACAATATAAAAATAAATGGCTTGCCGTGTTATAGAACAGCCTTCCCGTACCGAAGTAGATTGACACCCTAATCAGCCATTTGCAACTTAAAGCCGAGCTGCTGATGTAGGGTAGGGTGGGGTACTTTCGACGATGGGGCACTTTTGACTTTCGCTGTTACGGAAAGGCGGTTAGTTTTTAAATAAAATGTTGGATTGCAACTCGTGCCACACTGTTCTCTCAGTAGACGAACTATGAAAGTTCTTCTTCAGAAGTTCCGGTGGTTAGAACGGTTTTTAATTTGTTCAGTATTTTTTTGCAATTTTTTCTGTACACGAGGTAATTGATATTTAATGGTTTCATATGGAAATTCTTTGGTTGTGTGTGCCGAAGTTTTGGATAATAATATATTTAAGTTATTTATAACATTTAAGTTATTTTTTTTTTTAAAGTTTTGTGACAAACAAAGAAGTTTATCAAAGAATGGGAAACTTTTGACAGAAGCACATGGGGCTACTTGATCGTGAAGATGTTTAAACCTTACCTTTTTCAAGGACGGACGTCGACCCATATGGTCGATACAACGTGCAATTTTTTTTAACAAATCCTTTTATTTTACAATAATCCTTTACTTAACTACTTTTTTTGTGATCTCAAAACTCGAATGTGATCTTAAATTTATTTATTTTTGATTTAATTTTAGTTTAAATATTAATTTCTGATCTCATTAAATTTTTATGTTTATAGATTTAAGATTTGTTAAACTATTCAAATAAAAACAGTATTGATTCTTAATACATTGCGTCATCTAAATTGAAGTTGAAAGTGTCCTACGCGGATGACGAATGTGCCTCATCATGGGGCGTGAAGTTAACTTATAAGAAATTATGAAAAAATTGCGAAGGAATTTATTTCAAATCTGCGAAAAAAGTGTTGAATCTGCCCCATCCTACCCTACTTGTCTTTTCTTTAACTTTTTAGAATCCTGTCAGACTTTCCTTAAGTTTTTTCTTTGATTGGGTTTAAATCTTTTCAGCCGTTTTGTAACGTCAAGTAATGGGACGTTATTCCTTCTAAGCAATTTTCAATCTGAGCTGGATTCAGAAAAGATAAAAACCTTGATACAAGCTCCTCAGAGACATTTTGATACTTTATAAATACAAACTCCCTCCACATTGTTCGCAAGCGGAGTTAAGGCAACCCTGTCAAAGTGTAAGTAATCGGCATTCAACAAATTAGGTCTCTAGAAATCCTGTTTTTACTTTTACACTTCAAAGGGTCTTGAGAAAGTTGTCCCGAAACTATTTCGTAATAAAGCTTTACTAACGCGAAAAATGTCTTTCTAAGCATTGGCTAACAGGCTTTCAGGCTGTTCCTAAGCTAGCTACTTTCCAGTTGCATACAGCAAATTGCTAGAGGTGGCTCTTCAGGATTGCCTGCTATAGTTTTTAAAACTTTTTGACTAGGTTATATTCTAAGCTTTGACTTAATTCCACCTCACACTCGATCGATTTAAACTGAAACGAATATTTTCCTAAAAATAGCATTTTAGGTTTTTTTTGATGTGTAAACATCTAAGCGCGCGTTGTTGGAATCTGGTGGAGTACGGAAATGCGTCACTGTGTTTTATCATTGCATACATTTTATCATTGCATACGTTTTTATCATTGCATACATTTATGAGCTGGGGCATATTAATTTTAGATTTTGATGTGAAATAAAATTTCTCCATTTTTTTAACTACGTCACCTCTCGTGTCGGATTATCTTCCGAGATTAAAACTGTCATAAAGGAGCCATTCGGATATAATTTTAGGTCGCTTCCATTTGTCCCAAAAACAATCAAAAACTCAAAGAAAACGTTGGGTTGTTAGAAGCTCGGCCTGAAGCATACAAACCCGAGACTCAAACTTTCTTTCTTAAAAGCTTTCGACATCGTTGGCAGGGCTTCTGCACCAAACAGCAGAACAGGGATTATTCTGAGAGCTATGGAAACCCTTTTGCCAAATTATCACGCATGCGTTGCCACAGGCCATTTAAAAACAATTAAAATCGAAGAAGCATATAACGGCTGCCCCATCTTTTACATGAAGCAGGAAATACCTACCTACCCATGCGACTCTTACAAAATATATTGCAATAGCTTAATACATCATTTGGAAAATAAATTTCTCGATTATTCCTGCAAAAGATCATCGCCATAAATTATTTATGTTAAGGCTATCCCCAACTGAGTGAACTGCCCAGCCTTTTGTCGCCCCTCACTAGCAAACGTTGATACCAATTTAAGGCGCCTCAGCCTTTTAACTTTGCCTATTCATCAGCCGTTTGCTCCATCAAGTATCAACTCACCTATCTGCGATTCTTCGAAGTCTGCCACCACCATCATTTGCCTAATTTAACAAATTGAAGAACGTTCCACAAGATAAACCTGAAAAGCAAAAACATAATTAATCCTGCACGCGACTTCAGCTACAAAATTACTTGCGTCGAGAAATTAATTAGAAATAATTACAACGATTTTCTTTCATGTGCCCATTTTTGACATTAAGCACTACCTGACATGTTGGCACACGGAAAACACGGCCAAAAACCTGGTAATTAGTGTTACATGCTAATTTTCATCTCTTTTTGTTTACTTCCCCCAGCCAAAACAAAAAAAGTTTAGTTCGTTCGCTATGTGATTCTCCGACGTTATTATCCTTTTTCGTGTATGCAAACATTGTATACCGATTTCAATTGTCCCTAATGGGAAGCAAATAGAAGACTGTAAAACTGCACATAGCATCATATATGCCATTCATTTGCTTGTGTCCTTTTAATTAGCTACCATTACTGCTGCTCGCATGGCTTGCAGTTGAAACAGTCAACAGTGGCGTTGTAAGTGAAGTGGGAAAACAGACTCAAAAATTCAATTAGTGATTGGATTTATTACTTGATTAAAATCACAAATGACATGCATATACCTGTTCGAATTGTAGGTGTGGTTGTTAGATTACCAATGACAGTTAGCAAGGAATCAGCCTCAAGCGGAATAGTTGAATGATTGAGTGAACTTTAAATTGTGATGGTTGAATGGAATGCGCAACAATTGTGTACAGTGGGAATTAATTGAAAACATTTTGGAGTTGAATCATAAGTAGGTATATCCATGTGACCATACCACGCATCTTGAACACGCATCTGTCCTTGAATGCTACTAAAAAGTTTTTCTTCACGTTTACGGTACAGGAATGATCTAAAACTAAAACCCGCAAAAGGTTAGAGTAGTAAAACGTTGTCACTCCAAGTAGCGGCTTGCAGCGCGAAAAAAGCCATTATAAATTATGAAGCTTGAAAAAAAAAAAAAAAAAAATAGTTGGCGCAACAGGTCCGGAGGGACCCTAGGCCTAGCTTCTCACAACCATTCGTTTTGTGTGATTTTTTCATTTTTGAAACGAATGGAAGGGATCTATAATTTTATGCCGACTCCAAACGGCTAATTGAGAAGCTCTTTCAAGACATTTTACTCTCGGATGTTTGTCAGACGGTCGCGAGAGGTAGCGCAGTGGAAAAAAAACATTAGTTGGAATTTGGGGTTTTGCGGGATTCGATCCTGAGACCCCTCGCTCAGTAGTCCAACACACTAACACTAAGCCACTGCGACTTCTGAAGCTTGATTCAAACAATATAAAAATAAATGGCTTGCCGTGTTATAGAACAGCCTTCCCGTACCGAAGTAGATTGACACCCTAATCAGCCATTTGCAACTTAAAGCCGAGCTGCTGATGTAGGGTAGGGTGGGGTACTTTCGACGATGGGGCACTTTTGACTTTCGCTGTTACGGAAAGGCGGTTAGTTTTTAAATAAAATGTTGGATTGCAACTCGTGCCACACTGTTCTCTCAGTAGACGAACTATGAAAGTTCTTCTTCAGAAGTTCCGGTGGTTAGAACGGTTTTTAATTTGTTCAGTATTTTTTTGCAATTTTTTCTGTACACGAGGTAATTGATATTTAATGGTTTCATATGGAAATTCTTTGGTTGTGTGTGCCGAAGTTTTGGATAATAATATATTTAAGTTATTTATAACATTTAAGTTATTTTTTTTTTTAAAGTTTTGTGACAAACAAAGAAGTTTATCAAAGAATGGGAAACTTTTGACAGAAGCACATGGGGCTACTTGATCGTGAAGATGTTTAAACCTTACCTTTTTCAAGGACGGACGTCGACCCATATGGTCGATACAACGTGCAATTTTTTTTAACAAATCCTTTTATTTTACAATAATCCTTTACTTAACTACTTTTTTTGTGATCTCAAAACTCGAATGTGATCTTAAATTTATTTATTTTTGATTTAATTTTAGTTTAAATATTAATTTCTGATCTCATTAAATTTTTATGTTTATAGATTTAAGATTTGTTAAACTATTCAAATAAAAACAGTATTGATTCTTAATACATTGCGTCATCTAAATTGAAGTTGAAAGTGTCCTACGCGGATGACGAATGTGCCTCATCATGGGGCGTGAAGTTAACTTATAAGAAATTATGAAAAAATTGCGAAGGAATTTATTTCAAATCTGCGAAAAAAGTGTTGAATCTGCCCCACCCTACCCTACTTGTCTTTTCTTTAACTTTTTAGAATCCTGTCAGACTTTCCTTAAGTTTTTTCTTTGATTGGGTTTAAATCTTTTCAGCCGTTTTGTAACGTCAAGTAATGGGACGTTATTCCTTCTAAGCAATTTTCAATCTGAGCTGGATTCAGAAAAGATAAAAACCTTGATACAAGCTCCTCAGAGACATTTTGATACTTTATAAATACAAACTCCCTCCACATTGTTCGCAAGCGGAGTTAAGGCAACCCTGTCAAAGTGTAAGTAATCGGCATTCAACAAATTAGGTCTCTAGAAATCCTGTTTTTACTTTTACACTTCAAAGGGTCTTGAGAAAGTTGTCCCGAAACTATTTCGTAATAAAGCTTTACTAACGCGAAAAATGTCTTTCTAAGCATTGGCTAACAGGCTTTCAGGCTGTTCCTAAGCTAGCTACTTTCCAGTTGCATACAGCAAATTGCTAGAGGTGGCTCTTCAGGATTGCCTGCTATAGTTTTTAAAACTTTTTGACTAGGTTATATTCTAAGCTTTGACTTAATTCCACCTCACACTCGATCGATTTAAACTGAAACGAATATTTTCCTAAAAATAGCATTTTAGGTTTTTTTTGATGTGTAAACATCTAAGCGCGCGTTGTTGGAATCTGGTGGAGTACGGAAATGCGTCACTGTGTTTTATCATTGCATACATTTTATCATTGCATACGTTTTTATCATTGCATACATTTATGAGCTGGGGCATATTAATTTTAGATTTTGATGTGAAATAAAATTTCTCCATTTTTTTAACTACGTCACCTCTCGTGTCGGATTATCTTCCGAGATTAAAACTGTCATAAAGGAGCCATTCGGATATAATTTTAGGTCGCTTCCATTTGTCCCAAAAACAATCAAAAACTCAAAGAAAACGTTGGGTTGTTAGAAGCTCGGCCTGAAGCATACAAACCCGAGACTCAAACTTTCTTTCTTAAAAGCTTTCGACATCGTTGGCAGGGCTTCTGCACCAAACAGCAGAACAGGGATTATTCTGAGAGCTATGGAAACCCTTTTGCCAAATTATCACGCATGCGTTGCCACAGGCCATTTAAAAACAATTAAAATCAAAGAAGCATATAACGGCTGCCCCATCTTTTACATGAAGCAGGAAATACCTACCTACCCATGCGACTCTTACAAAATATATTGCAATAGCTTAATACATCATTTGGAAAATAAATTTCTCGATTATTCCTGCAAAAGATCATCGCCATAAATTATTTATGTTAAGGCTATCCCCAACTGAGTGAACTGCCCAGCCTTTTGTCGCCCCTCACTAGCAAACGTTGATACCAATTTAAGGCGCCTCAGCCTTTTAACTTTGCCTATTCATCAGCCGTTTGCTCCATCAAGTATCAACTCACCTATCTGCGATTCTTCGAAGTCTGCCACCACCATCATTTGCCTAATTTAACAAATTGAAGAACGTTCCACAAGATAAACCTGAAAAGCAAAAACATAATTAATCCTGCACGCGACTTCAGCTACAAAATTACTTGCGTCGAGAAATTAATTAGAAATAATTACAACGATTTTCTTTCATGTGCCCATTTTTGACATTAAGCACTACCTGACATGTTGGCACACGGAAAACACGGCCAAAAACCTGGTAATTAGTGTTACATGCTAATTTTCATCTCTTTTTGTTTACTTCCCCCAGCCTTATATTGTCTTCTCTTTTTTGTTGTTGGAACGAAAACAATTTTCCAGGTTTTTATTGTCACGTTGGTGGGTGTCAAGTTCATATTGTGGAGTAAATCTTACCGCGAAAAAATGAGAATAATGGCCTGAATGGGAGAAGGGAATACCCATACCCAGTGCCGGAAATGGGGCTGTAATGATTTTGATTTTAATTACACTTAAATACGTGCTAAATAATTCACAGCGTGAGATTTTAGTGAGCGCAACAAAAAGGGTTTACCGTTGGATTTTTTTTTTGTTTGGATTTAAACTAGGGGTACGTGGCTTTCCTTGAAATTAACATACCTATGAAGAGTTTACACTATCGCTGCATAGTTAAATTTGCTCCTTGGTAAATATTTAACGGGCTAAGTAAACTTAAATGGGATTAACGTGCAACCTATGGAAAATCTCAAATAACTATTCATTTCCTACCCCAACACCAATAGCATATCCTTGGAATGAAATCCAGATACATTTACGTGGAAATATAAAAGGAAAGTGAGCTCCGTTTTGTTAATAGCTTCGGGGGTATTAGCGAGTACCTTTCTTATAATTGAGGTATAGTAATACGTCGGAAAATGGTACGATGAACCTCAGCTGCAATTAAATATTGGCTGCTACCTAAAGGCATTTAGTTGCGTCTCAGATAACGCTGCCAGCCAGATTTGTGAATAGTTTGCTCGTAGCACAGCATAAATAATAAATTGGTTTTCATTTTGGATTTACGGTGGAGGTATGTTCGTTTTGGAGTGAATAAAATATGGCGTTGGTTCCGGTTTTCCAGGTGGCTGTAGAAACTTTAAAATCACAGTCGAAGCTCTATTTCGGGTTGCAAGCTCCACGAAAAGTAAGTTAAGTAAGTCGAGGCAATTTGGTGAAGACTCGATCTTGGTGATTTTTCTCAACTTACGTTGAACGGCTTGCATCGTTTACAACAAACTGCAGACTATGCAGCAACAGGCGCGGTTTTTAACATTTTCGAAACATTTATTTACTGTTTGTAGGAATTTGAAAAGCAGAAGATACGAACAAGACACATCCAAGAATACCTAACTAATTCTTGACAATCGAGGACTGTACCTACACAGCCTAACAAAAATATGAGTACCCTTCCACTGCAGGGCAAGCAACACTTTATTCTAAAAATGAGCGCATGGCACTATCTGGTTTTAGACCACTTCTGAAATATTTTTGTTAAATGGAGCTTAAGAGATTAAACAGTCAAAAAAAATATTTATAAAACTGACAAAGTCAGCTGTGGATAAAGCGTGTTGCGCTGTTTCTGGGCTAAAAGTCTATTTTTATTCGCCAAATATTTCTTTTGAAAACTTAGTCGTTTCAATTTTTCTTGTAATTTTTTGAATCTGTTTAAGAGCTTAGCATATTTTAGTCTGTAATAAGAGCAATTTTTGTCCGACTTTAGACAATTATTGCATTTGACATCTTCTACTTTGCTTTCCATCACGATAGTTGGTTCTAAAAATGCAAGCTCTTCAAAAGAGTGTTTCTGTATTTTACGAGTATACGACTTTCCTTCAAAATAATTAACTTCTACCGTCGATTCATTTCAAATGCGTCACGTTCACAAATTCTTCTAAACAAATACCTCGAGGGCAGCATACGTAAAAACGACAAGCGGGAGATTGAGTGAACTCCCGATTCCGTACAGGCATTCGAAGAATGCGTCATCCTGGCACGCGTGCTACTGTCAACGCTATGCGAAGCAAATTCATCTGCCTTCCATCAATAAGGATGTTCGCTCGTGGGCAAAAAGCTGCATCCAACGCTCCAAAGTCAGCAGGCATGTAGCTCGGTCGGTAGCGTGCCCGCATTTGAAAATAGGTTTGGCACCATTCACCTCATTGGGCCAATGCCCCCTTCCGAAAGCTGGCGTTACTGCCTGATGATAATCGATAGCTATACTCGCTGGCCGGAAGCCATTCCCCTTGCTGACATAAGTTCCGAGACAGTCGCCGATGCAGTTTGCCGAGGGTGGATCTCGCGCTTCGGTGTACCTACTACGATCATCACAGATCAGGGCAGACAGTTCGAGTCAAGTTTGTTTGTAAGACACGTAGAGTAATGATTCAAAAACAAACAGAATAAAATGCGGTAACTTTTTTTTTATTTATTATTTTAATGAGTAGTAGGTATTATTTCAAAAATTCTCATTTCAAACAGAGTATATTCGAAGAAGTGGCAACTCTCCCTTTGACAGTAGCTCTCCTGAAAAGATACAAATAATAACCCATGAATATAATCACAAACACAGGCAACGAGTTAATCCTAACTCTCTTAAATTGCATGACACTTCTTAACTCCAAACTTATACTACTACTACTACTCGTATTATCACTACAACAGGCGGCCGTCACACAACGGACTTACACCATTTATAAGAAATATATACCTTCGCCAGGCGACCACCTCACACACCGTTGAACATCTCGCTCGCAGGGGAACTGGTGGATATTACACCAATGCAAGTATAGAAACAAAAGCCAGGCGACCATCGCATGCACCATTGAGTATCACACTCTTAGGGCAGTAGATGGATGTTACACCAATGCTGAATTCGAGAGCCAGGCGACCACCTCACACACCATTGAGTATCACTCTCGCAGGGGAACTGGTGGATGTTATACCAATGCTAATATAGAAACAAAAGCCAGGCGACCATCGCATGCACCATTGAGTATCACACTCTTAGGGCAGTAGATGGATGTTACACCAATGCTGAATTCGAGAGCCAGGCGACCACCTCACACACCATTGAGTATCACTCTCGCAGGGGAACTGGTGGATATTACACCAATGCAAGTATAGAAACAAAAGCCAGGCGACCATCGCATGCACCATTGAGTATCACACTCTTAGGGCAGTAGATGGATGTTACACCAATGCTGAATATGAGAGCCAGGCGACCACCTCACACACCATTGAGTATCGCTCTCGCAGGGGAACTGGTGGATGTTATACCAATGCAAGTACAGAAACAAAAGCCAGGCGACCATCGCATGCACCACTGAGTATCACACTCTTATGGCAGTAGATGGATGTTACACCAATGCTGAATTCGAGCATCGAGAGCCAGGCGACCACCTCACACACCATTGAGTATCGCTCTCGCAGGGGAACTGGTGGATGTTATGCCAATGCACATCGTGAACCAGGAGACCAACACACATACGATCGAGTTTACTCGAACGTCGTATGATGGATATTATACCAATGTTCATTAAACAAAAAGAACTACGCACTGTATACCAAAAAACTATTAATTTTTCAAATAAAACTACTATTATAATATTCTACAAATGAAATGATTATTATTCAGCGAGACAAACTCACCACTCATTAAACTCTTGTTGCCTTCTCAATATGTTTCTATTATTAATCACTTATCACCACGACTGAAGCCGTCAACAAATCACAACTGAATGAGAAGGACAACATGGACATGAAGTGAGAGGGTTGCGAATGTCACAAAACATGACCAGTTGTAGCTCTGTGGCATTGCCAGATTAGAGCATTGCGAGACAGAGCAAATCTTCAAATAATATCAGCACTACAATACAAACAATTTTATTTTAGTTCTACTTTCAATTTACCTGACCTTCTTATAGTCGTCCATCCTGATCTTGACTCGCCTCGAGTCCTTCATCTTCGGTAATTTCATGATCACTTCCCACACTTTCAGTATCAGAGATACCACCTGGCGGCACCCAAGTCTTATGCTGTCAACGGCAATAACTCCCTCATAACTTGTTCGACGAGTTCTGCGATTATTACCTTCCATATTCTTGACTACATAGTGATAATTTTAAGAATGGCTTTTTCTTATAAATAGTCTCTTAAAAGGTGGAATCAATTTCCTGCTCGTACCAAATTTCAATTCTTGTTTCTTAATGAGTACTAAATCATCTTCTCTATAATTTTTAAAACTCTTCCCACGTCTATGGCATTCCTGTTTCCGCTTGTCTTGCTCTTCCCTTATATGCTCTGATGTTTCTTTACAGAGATCTTCAATAAAAAAAAACGCGGTGATGTGCATGATTTCATCCTACAGCCCTTCGGGTAGGGGACAGAATATACCCGAGGTAGGCATGCTTGTCGTAAGAGGCGACTAAAATCCATAAAAAGCGGAGACGAAAACTTTGCAACAAAAAAAAAAAAAAAAAAAATACGGCAAAAAGTAAACCAAATGAACCGTTCCTCCTGGCAGGTATTTTGTGTGTAGAACTTAGTGAACTACCTAGTAAAACTGATTCAGTTACCATAAAAAATATGGCAATGAACAAAACAACAGATATAAAAACTGGAAACCTGCCGCCAAAGATAGCGCTATAATTGTAAGCTTTCCGAATACACAAAAATTAAAATCTGGTATTGAAAACATTGTTAGTTGAAAGTGAACACAAAACAGACTCACAAGCGAAATTACAAACAAACAGCTACCACAATGACTGGCAAGCTGAACTTAAAGCGAGGAAAAGTTTAGAAGAAATTTTTAAAGGCTTGCAAGACCAGAGGAAAAGTTTAAAAGAAATTGTTAAAAGGTTGCAAAATCAGATAAAATTATTAGAAATTAAAGTTAGCCTTTTGGACCATACTGTCCAACCAATTCAGCAAGATGAACAAAAAGAATACCTCACAGATGAAGAAGAGCTTGCTCTAGAGACAGAAATACATGTGAAAAAAAAAAAAGACCAACGAAGAAACAAAAGGTAGAAGAAAGTCCTGAAACATCTGATAGAAATCTTGTCAATGTTCCTACGGCAAAACATACAAATTCACAAGCTAAGACAAATGATAAAAGGGTTGAAAAGACAACCATTGGCTTAAAAATACAACTGTTACCACCACCAATAATGATCTCTATGGAATAGAAAAATTTGGTGAGTTAAAAAGAATAATTGCGCAAAAAAAAAACAAGTAAAACGTGCAAGCTCACATCATATAGTACCTATAAAAACATTTGGAAAATAAATGTCGATGACAGTGACACTTATAGAGAAATCACTGATGAGCTGACGAAAATGAAGGTGCAATGGCACTCATATGAAAATAAGACTTCTAGACCAATCAGAGTAGTCGCCAGAGGTCTCCACTTCCCGTGTGATGAGCATAATATTGTTGAAGACTTAAGTAAAAGAAAAGTTCAAAATTTTGTAAGTCACAAACCCTATTTATGCTATCCTTTCACAATCAAGAAAATATTGAAAAGGTAGGTATAGGTACCTATGCTATTAAGTCAATAAAGAATATTGTTGTCAAGGTTGAGCCACTTCGGAGAAGAACCAACTCGATATTCCAGTGCAACGATGCCAAGCTTTCCGGCACACGCAAAGCTATTGTAAAAGAGATTTTGCGTACGTTCAATGTGAAGGAAAACATCCAACAAATAGCTGTCCACAAAAATTAATGAGAAAGTAAAATGCATCAACTGTCATGGAAATCACCCAGGAAATTATAGGGGCTGTCCGGTAACCCCCAAAAAAAAATATGAAGATAAGAAAAAGAGAGGTACTGCCAAACTTCAACAGAACTCTCTCCAAAATAGAAGCAAGCAACAGGTAAATGTTGAAAACACTAAAGTAAACAAAATACCAATTGCGGCTAAAACAAATACACCAGTTGTAAATACCAAATCGTATTCCGAAATTTTGGAAAATACACACAAAGAAGAACCATCAGTAGAGGAAACACATCTCTGAATTTCAGGTATTTCTATGCAATGAAGACATTGATGTCTGCCTTATTTCTGAAACCCTTTTTAAATTGGGAACAAGGATTACAAATCCTGGATACCTATGCTATCGCTCTTCCACTCATCTGACAGTACCAGGGGAGGTAGTGCTGTGGTAGTAAAAAGTATTTTAAAACCTTATGAAATGCCAAAAATAGAAAAAACTAACTATGCAAGTAGCGACAGTAATCATTATGACTAAACGATCTTCAATGCTTCCCGGTATACATGGAACAGCAAGATTTAACATAGCAAGTTTTTCGAGAAAATATTTTATATGAGTTTCATCCAGCCGTCCCTTCTTCGCTTGAGCACCTCCGTCAGTTGTTCAAAGTCTCTCTTTAAGGGAAAAGCTGTTTAATTTTGACCTTCCACTCAACCCATGAACATTTTACACTTGGAAGACCCTTATACTAAAGTTGTGCAATACATTTTAACTTCGCTAAAGCAAAGTAAATAGTCGCTTCCTCAGACAACCCAAATGCTTTAATTCGTCAGCCTTTTGACAGCATTTAGTTGCTGACTGATCTGTATCTTGCGGACTAAAATTTGTAACTGTATCACCGTTAAAATGTGGGGCTTGATTCCTAATGCCTGTTCTTTCCATTACCGACGTAAGTACATTGTTAGCCTATCTAATGAATCTACTGTCCCTAAAGATCTCATAGATCGTTCCCTATTCCTTTCTGCTTCTGTTACGCTTTGACCTGAGACGCTCCTTTTCATGCGAACTTCTGCTTGAGCTCGGCTCTCTGCGTCTTTTATTCCTTTGTCTTCCCATTTTTAAATTTCTTCGTACGAAGAGAGAGTGAAAAAAAAAATAATCGCAAAACACAAAAAAAAAAAATACCCTGTCAAAGGTAAAATAAAATGTATAATAATCCTAATAAGAGAAACCTTAAATTCTTAACGTGTGCAAAATCAAAATAAAAAAATAAATAAATAAAAAAAACAAAAGTTGAGAGTTGCCACCACTTGTGAGTTATGATCCCACTTCTGAATTGTAAGACACGTAGAGTAATGATTCAAAAACAAACAGAATAAAATGCGGTAACTTTTTTTTTATTTATTATTTTAATGAGTAGTAGGTATTATTTCAAAAATTCTCATTTCAAACAGAGTATATTCGAAGAAGTGGCAACTCTCCCTTTGACAGTAGCTCTCCTGAAAAGATACAAATAATAACCCATGAATATAATCACAAACACAGGCAACGAGTTAATCCTAACTCTCTTAAATTGCATGACACTTCTTAACTCCAAACTTATACTACTACTACTACTCGTATTATCACTACAACAGGCGGCCGTCACACAACGGACTTACACCATTTATAAGAAATATATACCTTCGCCAGGCGACCACCTCACACACCGTTGAACATCTCGCTCGCAGGGGAACTGGTGGATATTACACCAATGCAAGTATAGAAACAAAAGCCAGGCGACCATCGCATGCACCATTGAGTATCACACTCTTAGGGCAGTAGATGGATGTTACACCAATGCTGAATTCGAGAGCCAGGCGACCACCTCACACACCATTGAGTATCACTCTCGCAGGGGAACTGCTGGATGTTATACCAATGCTAATATAGAAACAAAAGCCAGGCGACCATCGCATGCACCATTGAGTATCACACTCTTAGGGCAGTAGATGGATGTTACACCAATGCTGAATATGAGAGCCAGGCGACCACCTCACACACCATTGAGTATCGCTCTCGCAGGGGAACTGGTGGATGTTATACCAATGCAAGTACAGAAACAAAAGCCAGGCGACCATCGCATGCACCACTGAGTATCACACTCTTATGACAGTAGATGGATGTTACACCAATGCTGAATTCGAGGATCGAGAGCCAGGCGACCACCTCACACACCATTGAGTATCGCTCTCGCAGGGGAACTGGTGGATGTTATGCCAATGCACATCGTGAACCAGGAGACCAACACACATACGATCGAGTTTACTCGAACGTCGTATGATGGATATTATACCAATGTTCATTAAACAAAAAGAACTACGCACTGTATACCAAAAAACTACTAATTTTTCAAATAAAACTACTATTATAATATTCTACAAATGAAATGATTATTATTCAGCGAGACAAACTCACCACTCATTAAACTCTTGTTGCCTTCTCAATATGTTTCTATTATTAATCACTTATCACCACGACTGAAGCCGTCAACAAATCACAACTGAATGAGAAGGACAACATGGACATGAAGTGAGAGGGTTGCGAATGTCACAAAACATGACCAGTTGTAGCTCTGTGGCATTGCCAGATTAGAGCATTGCGAGACAGAGCAAATCTTCAAATAATATCAGCACTACAATACAAACAATTTTATTTTAGTTCTACTTTCAATTTACCTGACCTTCTTATATGTTTGAGGAGCTCGGAAAATGTTTAAGGTTCCAGCAGAACCGCACTACAGCTTACCACCCGCAGGCCAACGGGATGATCGAAAGATGGCATAGGTCGTTAAAGGCGTCCTTCATGTGCTATCAGAATCGCCAGCGGTCGAAAAGCCTACCCTGGATTCTTCTGGGTCTGCGAACGGCATTACGCGAAGAGTTACAAACCTCGTCCGCGGAGTTGGTTTATGGTCAAAGTCTGTGGCTGCCTCATGTATTTCTGCAACCAACCACTACATTTCGACGAGCTGCGACCCGTTTCGTCATCTAATCATGCGTCTCAAAAGCCCTTCATATTCAAGGATTTAGCTTCCACTCAGTTCGTCTTCGTTCGTAACGACACCGTTCGTGCTTCGCTCCAACCGCCTTACGACGGCCCCTTCAAGGTCGTTGAGCGAGGTGAGAAATATTTTGTGATCTGGATCAAGGGCAAAGCCACCAATATCAGTATCGATCGCCTCAAGCCGAGGTTCATAGAAAACCCTCACGACGAGTTTGGTCAGCCTTGGCCATATTGCAGCCACACGTTTCAGGGCCATCTAGTAAGATAACCTTTGACAAAGATGTGGGTCGTAAGAAAGATGCATCATCGGTCGACTCCCATGTTGATCACACGACAGGTCTACCATCAACAACCCGTACGGGCCGAGCCGTCAGGCCGCCCATCAGGTATCGTGCTTCGTAATCTGCTCACCTAGGAAGGGGTACTGTGGCGTCGCGATCGTCATTGTAACACAGCCGCTCTGGCCGGTGCAGGCGGCACAATCAAACAACCCTATAATCGCATTTAAATCGATCACATCGCTCATCCACAATTGTCGTACCTCGATACCTCGTTCAATTCGCGGCATTTCCGGTTTCGTGGCTTTTAAATACAACGACGAACTCGTGTTCGTACTTTTTGTTTTTTCATCGGCAACGCGGGTGGACGGCGTGGCGGCAAATAAATAGGTTAAGTTTATTGGGGGAATTAAATAATAGTGAATTATGAGAGTGTTCTTTTAATAATCCCCAAAAGGTATTAGAGCTGGAGTATCATTTCTTGGAAGGGAATGATCATAGATCATAGAAAATTAAAGGTACTGCATTTTTCTTGAACCTACTTTTACCTATATCATCTTCCTTAAAATGACAAGAACATACATTTATGAATTTTTAATTTTCATAGGGCCTGCTAGCGAACATGCATCCATCCACTTTTCAGATATTTATGCCCAATTAACAATTCGGCGTTGAACGCGGGCATGCTTCGGTGCGCTTTGACACGCTTTATCGAATTTTTACGATTTTTAATGCCAAAGCGCGCGAGTAACAATTTTGAAAAAAACGAAATGCTGCTTCGAAGCAAATACACGTTGAGAGGCAAGAGTATGACAGACTAAAAGTTCGGATTGTCTTTTGGCTGAAAACACAAATTTAGAGTTAAAATGTCAAGTACTCCCTTTTTTCTTGTAGCTGTAATTTTTATGCGCGAATTGAAAAACGATTCTATAAAATAAAATCATATTTAACAATATATCAAAGCAAAAAAACAACTTTAATACGGGTAGAAAAAAACCTAAAGAAATTAGTTTCCAAAGTAGTCAAACGCGCGTGATAGTAGAGAGTAGCTCTACTCAGGCGTCGCGTTGAACTTTACGATATTTACGATCTAAAGTCGATTCAACGCCTGAAGCTGTATTTTGTATGGCAGCATATGAATGCTTTGTTTCTACAAAATCTGTCAACGCATGCGCGCGTCAACGCGACATTGTGAATTGGGCATTACGTATTTGCATCTGGAAATTAAAAAAATTTAAATTTGGGTTGTCACGTTTCGATTTCATGCAAGAAACCACTCCCCATCATTTTTTTTCGATCTCATATTTCCATGATGATATCACAAAACTATTCAAAATTGCTAAACTTCCTATATTAACCAATATAAAAATTAATTATGCGACTTTGATCAAAGACTGTACCTGATTAACCAAATTCAAATTGTAATTGCATGAATTGATCGTAAAAATTATTACTATGCCTAAGAGGCAGATTTATGCCTCACTTGGCATCACTGCAAACAAAGCACAGTCAAACTTGTTCTGTGTGGGTAACTCAGAGAGAACCATAAACTCGAATAAGGTATTGAGGATAATGCGTTGTTTTTCGACGCGCCTCGCTCACTCGAAGAGTAGCTATGGTGGATGGGTTGGTGATGCATCGCATGTCCTAATGCGATGAAAGTGGATGTTTAGCGAGGAGGTAGATATTGAAAAGTTGGCATCATTTTCGTTGTATGAAGTGGTGTGTCTCTATATTAATTTGTCTATGGTAATAGTTATACTTGAAAGTGTCTTGTTTTAATCTTTTTAATTTTTTTTTTTAAATAGGTCGATTATTCCTACAGCTTGAATTTTGAAAATAGCTGTTCTCAGTCCAACTTTCCATCAGCACCCAATAGTAATATTCTTCACTGTCACAACCTGGGGCCAGATTCTGTAAAAAACGAAACGAAAAACGATTTCGCTTTTCAAGAAACGATAGAAATCACGCGATAGCGAAAATTTGCTTCATGTAACTCCTAACGTTTTTTTCTTCACATTCGTTTAGGTTTGACAAACTGTGTGACAGCAAAATTATAGTTTGGCAGTCTCAGTATGTCGTTTTATTTTCGTTAAGTTGTTTTGACAACGAATATCTGACAATTGAAAATATTTTTAAAGTGGAATTTGATTGTTTACGAAGCGGACGTTTGGTGTGAAAATGTAAGTTAAATAAATAAATAACAATTTACCGTTAGATTTCAATTAATTATTTTTCAATAATTCATTGAATCCATTGGGGACAGAAAATATCTTCCAATGCATCAATGCATTCGTGCAATATTTTAGACAATGTGCTCTGTGCGAGAGGAGAAATAAAATCATTTCCAACTAACCATTGGTATCCTCCTCCAGCCAGTACTTCTAATGTTGCGGAAAGTTTTAAAATAGGAGGCACGTATGTCGTTCGTGTACCTGTATGCAAATTAATATTGTCCAGCACATACTTAAAGGCGGCTTTGTTCAATCGAAAACGTTGCACAAAACTAAATGGAAAACGAACTTTTTAACTAACTTATTAACTAACTTTTTAATCAAAATAAACCAACCTTTTGTCAGGTAATGTGAGAAGATTTGAACAATCCCGCAAACTTTTTCTAATTTTTCTTAAGTTCACATGTTCAATTTCAACTTCACTTTCTTCGCTGTCGCTGGTCAAGAAATAATAATTTGCTTACATATCTAATAAAATATTCAGCACAATCTTAACACCACCAAATTCAATAAGAATAAAAACGAAAATGATAAACGTCAACAAAATAGCTGTCGTTTGTTTTCTTTCGTGGAGACGATAAAATCTGTTCGTTTTTAGGGTTACATGAAGCAAGAAAAGCGAAAACGTCAAAAAAAAATGTGTTCGTTTGTTTTTTTTCGCGGCCACGAGAATTTCTTTCGTTTTTGATGTTACATGAAGCAAACCGTTCGTGCGCACGAAAACGTTTAGACGTTTTCGCCTTACAGAATGCCGGCCCTGCTTTCTCTATATCTCTGATCCAAGAGAATCTACTGAAGTAGAGGAAAATGAAATCATTTTCGACTATAGACACTTTTGCCAGCCATCAGTGTGAAATGTAAGTTTGTAGCCCTCAATACTCGAAGGTTTAAAATGTTTCAGTAACCAGCGCCCCGGGCGAGATTTCTACGGCGTGTCTAACTGCAATTCAAACCAGTACGAAAAAGGCAAAGGATATAATATAATAGAAAAATAAAAACATTTATTAAAAAAAATAATCATTTATTAAAAGAAAAAATCTAATCTAACTAAAAATAAAATTTGACTTCAAGTCTTTCTATCGGCGAACTCTTTTATTATACTATCAAAGTCGAGGTTTTCAGCAATTTCATTATTTGATTGACAATTCTTTAATTAATTTTCACTGTCGCTGGTAACTTTTCAAAATATTCGACATATATGACGAGAAGTTGTTTGAAACACCTTTTCGGGACACTCTTAAAAGTTGCATCCATTAAAATCCGGCACAGACCTCCAGGAACATTTTCTCTGATAAGGTCGTTTATCGTTTTGAATGAAGAAAATATACAAAATGCGTAGTTTTCCTACTCATTACATGCCGTTAAAAAATAGAGATTGATTGGCTTTGTCTCTCCGTTGTAACAACGTTCACGTTTTCACTAGTACAATTTTGGTTTGATACTAAAATAAGAAAATGAAAAAAAGGGCCCAAATGGCTTCCAAACAATTTGTGATAAATGACAAGTCATGCAAAAATAAAAACAAGAAGACCCCAAAACAATGAAAATACTCCCCAATTTCATAATCATTTTTGTTATTGTTTGCCGTGCATTATTTTGAGACAAATTTTCATTTTATTTGCTAAAAATATGTGCCCATTCTGTATTTAGTTGGGGCAATATTTCATAAATGGAATGGGGCCATTTTGCTTTATGGAATATTACCCCATTTTTTGTGACTTTTAAATTTTTTTGGAGGCTTTTTTCCTTGGGCAGGATTCCATGGAGCCGAAAAATTCAAATTAAAACTTTTTTCTGGACAAGTAACAAGTTACAGCAAATATCTGACTGCTTTTTATGACTTTAAGCTCGATTTGGGGTCGGAATCCTGCTCAATTTTCATCTTACAGTTTTCTGTAAAAAGGCAAAGAAAGTGCTTATCTATTAACGAGCTCACTACCGCGGATACCGGCGTTCTTTTGTTGTTCTCGTTGCTGCTATATAACGTGGACTCCCCACCACAGAAGGGGCTTCTGACATCCCCATATGAAGATTCAGTTGAATGATACATAAGTTAGTTCATCGTGATCAATCTCTGTGCTGCTCCAGCGGTTTTTCTAATCTTCGAAGCCCTTCTGTGGTGTCATAAGATGGATTCCGTCTCGTATCATTCACAACAGCTTACCAAAAGTCTTAAACATGTTTTCCAGCTCCAATTGACGGCATTCCATTCGCCCAGAGCTGCCAACACAATCTTCCCTGATCGCAGTTTGGGTAGTTAATACTTTCTTCAAAAGACAAAATCTCTTGCTAGACAAATGGTTAAGAGAAGCTACGCCTAGGATGCCTCGCCAACTATTTACTTCTAACTACTTCGCCCATCTGCATTAAGCTGCCCTTCAGTTAGATCATCAGCGGTGTCATAATCCCGAAACGAAAAGACATGCAGTCCACCTGTGTCCCGATTTTACAAAGTCCAGCTAACATGGACAAATTTGTTGGTGCTACCTTCCAAATATTTAAAAGCCATTTTCCACCATCTGTCCTCCAAAAATCCCACATATACCTATGTCTGTCCAATTGAAAACTGTTGCTTTTGACTACAACTATACACCAAACTATACCAGCATCCTATGTGCAAGTACACTCCTCTCCTGGCATCACAAATTGTTTTCCTGCAATCACCTCCGTCGATAGAAAAATATATAAACATCAGAAAAAGAAAAAAAAAAAAGAATTCCAATTTAAACTGTGTAACCAATTCAATTACAAACTCATCACCGTCCATTCTAAACCACGTACAAGCAATTTCGAAACTTCAAGGATTAAAAATTGAAAAACACGCAAAAAAATAAAATTTGTTCTCGTTTTTCTCTTCAAATATTGATACCGTAACTAGGACATTAAAGTGGCAAGGGCAAATAAAGTGTACATCCATACATCTGGCCCTGCCTCTCCAACCTCAGACTCTGGCATCGGGAAATAAAAGGAAAAGGAAAACCTTACATCGTACGACTCCTCCTAATGGTCATGATCGCAAGCATGGATTCTTTTCCGTCCCTTTTGCCATTTCACCATCGAAAGTGGTTGTTCTATATATTTACAGATGGAAGTATGTCTTAGCCGACACATACCACGCGACGGCGGCTGCTGCGGGTCGCCCATCCGTCCTCGGGGCCATGAGCACTGTGCAAAACAATAGAAAACCATTTCCGTCCTTTTAATGGCGCAAATGCCATATAGTGAGTCATCCTACCGCCACACACCCGGTTTTTGTTCATTAAACTTCTGCATCACGCCATAAACTGGCAACATGGGACGTTTATCCTTGCCGCCTCCTCCCATCCCCCCATCGAGCAGCATCTGCAGATGAAGACATCGACTGGGGGAGGGCTCACAGAAATTCCTATTTAATGTCAAAATTCGATTTTATTTCGTGTGTAACATGATTTCTTGTCTTTTCTTTCAGGATAACTTGCCGCAACCAGAAAGCAAAGAAACGCCGGGATAAGCCGAGGCGAACGTGTCCCATATGCGGCCATAAAACCGAATGATACAGCCATTGAAGGAAGTCGAAAACAATATAAGCCATCCACGGGCGGAAGGACATCTGAAACACGAAGGAAGAAACTAAAACTGGAATGGAATGGGCGTTCGTCCTGATAGAAGAGACAACGAATAACCAGCAGCTGGGCGCTTAGAATGAATCCAAAGATGCGTGTCACGGGGGAGCAACTCGTTCTGTACGGTTACATAGCAACATTCCACATTATCATGATCCTCACAACGAAAGTGGTCTTCGTGAGCGGGGACTGGCTCCTGAACTGCGGCGACTGCAAGTGCAAGTGGAACTCGGGCAAGAAGACGGCCGACTGCAGGAATCTCAGCATATCCACGGTGCCGGAGAATCTGAGCTCCGAGTTGCAGGTGCTCGACCTGTCGCACAACAAAATCACCTACTTAGAGGAGAATGCCTTCTTGACGGCCGACCTGCAGAACCTGCACAAGCTCTTTGTGCGGAACTGCTCGCTGAAGAACCTCGACCCACTTGCCTTAAGGTCTTTAGAGATCCTCATAGAATTGGACCTGTCCAACAATCTGCTGCGGCGACTGCAGGCAAATATATTCGCGAACCTGGTGAAGGTGAGAGCTCTCGTCCTCAATGGGAATCTGCTGGAGTCCCTGGATGATGGGATCTTCCAAAACCTCAAGTATCTCCATAAGGTCGAGCTGAAGGACAACCAGATATCGCACGTGGCCACAGAGGTCTTTGTCAACGTGCCGTTGCTGTCGCAGATCTACTTAAGCGGCAACCGCCTTAGCTTCCTGCGGAAGGAGTCGTTCGAGAACCTCCAGCGCCTGACCAGCCTCTCGCTGGAGCTCAACCCATGGAACTGCACCTGCGAGCTGCAGATCTTCCGCGACTTTGCATTCCGCAGGAATCTCTACACCCCGCCAACGTCGTGCTACTACCCGACCCACCTGCGCGGCATGCTCTGGATCGAAGACCAGCCCGAGGCGTTTGCTTGCAAGCCCAAGATCATCTATCCCTCGCGGGGCGCATCGATAAACACCTCCAAGGAGAACGTGACACTGATTTGTCGGGTGCATGCCTCGCCGAACACCCTCATCGCATGGGACTACAACAAACAGATGTACAGCACCAGTGGTGGGAACAACCCGGCCCGGGTCCACATCCAGCTGCTGCGCGAGGAACAGAACTCAGAGAAGGAATTCGGTCGCGACATCTTCATCTCGCGCCTGACCATCCTCGGCGCGGAGAAAAGTGACGAGGGCATTTATACCTGCCTGGCGGAAAATGCCGGCGGCAAGGATGCCGTCCAGATGAGCCTGCTCGTGCAGAAGCAATCTCCGAAGGACTTGCTGCTGCAGAGCAATTTGATCATTGTGATTTGCCTAATGGCCCTGGGACTGTTGTCCGCCTCTGTGTTCTTGGCCATGGTCACGTGTTGCATCTACAGGCGTTTCAAGGCGATAAATCTACAACAGCAGCAGCAGCAGCACCATTTCCACAGTCACGGCGGAGCGCTGGGCATGACGACGACAACCACAGTGACGGCGGGCAGCGAAACGTCGGTGGGTCAGCACCATCTGCACCACCATCACCTGCACGGCGATGGCCATTTGATTCATCAGAAGAAGGGTGGTGGCGCCACCACGTTGAGTGGTGGGTCGTCAGCCCTGAGCCAGCATCAGACGACAAATGGGGACAAATATGCGGCCATTAAGATCATGGAGAACGGAGTGGGCGGCGACGGTGGTGGAGGAGGCGGAGGTGGCGGTGGTGGTGGTCTCCATCATCACCACAACCAGAAGCAGAAGCAGCATCACCATCACCTGACGGGCGATGATTTCAAGGAGACGAAGTTGGCCCACTCTGACAAGATTTATCTGGAGAAAAGCACTGAAGGTAAAGGGTTTTTGGGCGGTTGTTTGTTTTTGTTGTTTCCTGTTTTCTGTTTTCAGTTGTTGTTGTCTCTGTTTTGCTGTTGGTTTATATTGGTGCGTGCTCGGAATATGGACGATGGGAATTAATTAAAATCTGAAGAGCCATGGCATTCATCATGAGAGCGAATGCTGAGAGATGGTTGTAGTGGTGTATTTTCGGGAGAATTAGGAATATTTAAATGTAAATCCTTGGCAGAGATAAGGATACTTGTCTCTTTGTCGCTATGTTGGAAGTTGGGAATCCGTCCATGTGACAGCAATTAATTTTCCTCGGATATGGATGGATTGCCGAGAGTTGAGTGGACAAATTCGGTTGGCTGACGCGTGGTTGTATGTTTGGGATTTATTTTCGCCAACTGAAGCTGAAGGGCAGAGGCCGGGCTGATTTAAAGAATCGTTCAGGGATTTTCTTAGTAGTGGTTTTTAATTTGAAATTTGCATCGAACAATAGCGTCTTGACGTGATGGAGGGCTTACATTCTTTAGCTGAGCTCTTCACCTGTTACCTTGACTTAGTAAGAAACAATATTAGTCCGGGCGTTAATGGCAACGATTTTTACAAAAAAGTTCAAGTTTTCTACGGGCAATTCCAAGCTCTTTGTCACCCAATAGCCCATACCATCAACAAAACTTGTATAGCGTCGGTACGGATAGTTGAAAAATAAATGAGTACGAGCCACTTCAGTCTCAGAAATGACAGAGAGCGAAGTTTATCACAACCTGTGTAGCAAAAGGATTGTGGAAAAAATTTCTCTCTGCGTCCCAGAAGTCCCTGCTATGGGTATACGTTTTTGAAAACGCCTTTGTGGTTTTAAATGGGTTGGATAAGGTTGATGATTGTTTTTCCTAGAGGGATTTTTTCTATCTCGATGGGGCTGTGTTAACATGTCCGATGTGTTTATGACTTTTTGGAATACATCCACGTCTTGGTAGAGGTTTTAAGGCCACTCAAAAATCAGTGAAAAAGAAACCTTTCAGTACTTGCCCTTCTATAACCTTTTTGGAACCACTTTTGGGATCATTCTCGTAGATTTTGACCAACTCAGGAGTTTCGAACACACCTGAAAAAACGGTATAAGCAGTTGATACTTCGTTTATGTCAAAGCGAGCCAATTTCTGATCTTCTTCAGTCGCGCAGAAACCTTTAGGGCACTACGACTGGTCATTTCGATATCACGTCATGATCGTTCTAAGCGTTAAGACAAAGCCAACCTTTTTGATGCTTATATTCGTTACTAGCCCCTTCTAAACGTGATTTATGAAGTCAAGTGATAGTCCATCTGCTGGACGAGATCTAGTGTGCGTTAAAAATAGGTCAGACATAAGCTACTACATTTGAAAGCACATTTTTCATCCTCAAGTACAACGGCTAAGTCAGTTTTTTCCCTCTCCAGTCTTGAGCTAAGTCCTTACAAAGCTTCTGACCATGAATCACAAATTGTTAAGAGTCAATTATTAATGACACGCCAGTTTTCAAAATCGGTCAAGCCGTTTGGGTTACAGGGCTCACGTAGGAATGTACTTAGGATACGCGCGAAACACATAACCCTCCCTGTGTCCAGTCGGGTAAAACGGTAGCGCACCTCCTCGATTCGAAACTCGTTTTTTAGGTTTTGCTCAGGTGTGAACAGGCTATAGTTGATTTGTGGAAACCAAGCTTGTACCCGATGCGCGATAGAATATGCTTAAACTTTGTGATAGCTAGAGACTAGGTTGCGATAGGGTCTGATATTACGCTCCTTGGATTATGCTTTCTTCCTACCCATAAACTGCTAGAAATTCTACTATAAATACTTCCTATTTCATATCCTTCGTTGACTATAAGTATATGTAGGTTTCGTCGGCTGCTTTGAAGAATCTGCGGTCCGAAATCCAACTCGGATGGTTGCTCGGATATTTTCTAAAACCTCCGGATATTGTTTCGACTGGAAACTCCTTCAAGCTCTTTAAGTAGTGCTGCTAGAATTCCGTCGATTTTTTTTAATTCCGGACCTCTCATCACCTTTTTCGTTTAAAAATTATCATTATTCTAAAGACTGTCAGTGTGGGTTTCCTTAGCCTGCAGTGCTTCCTGCTTCAACACTTATGATGCCATGGTACAGGGACCGCTGTAAACATCAATGGTAGATGAAGTGAAGAGAGTATCTTATTCAGACGCTTTCAGTAGATCCTGTCTGTTTAGGTTGTTGCAAAAAGTTCAACTCTGAATGTCTTCTTCTTGGCTATTCGCAGCTTTTTTAGACAGTCGTTCGTTGAATAACCGATTTTAATTGCAGCAAAACCATGATCACAGATGACAGATATGCAGTATACGCATTGCAAGGGTCGCAGGTCCTCGAACTATCGGTTATTTGGTTGCAAATTTCGTGTGAAACTGTTCAAATTGCAGAGTAGCTTTTTGGAACTGACAAAAATGCCCAAGTTGTTTTTATATTCAGCACCTGTGATATTTCTTCTATCAAAAATCAAAGGCTGGTGTATGACCTGTATAACAAAAAAAAAAAAGCTCTTGATTTTATCGATGCTTACAATCAGGTGGCGGGCTTCGAAATTCTGTCTGTACACACAAAAATTCTGCTTTTGGAGATTCTGTTTTTAAGTTTTGTTTTACAAAATTATGTTTTTCAGATTTAAAGCAATACAAGTTTACTTATTCTGACTTTTTCCAACTAACAAATACTAAAAAAAAAAAAAAAAAAACAATTTTAATTTTATAAAAAAAAAAAAAAGTTAAAATAATAATAAAAAAAATAATTAAAGAAAATGCGAAATTAGATGAAAAAATAATATAAATTAAGAACTTTAGAAGTTAAAAAAAAACGAAATTGATAAAAATACAAATTTAAAAAAAAAAAGAAAAAAAATAGTTCTCTATATTTATGCTTCACAAAATTCTGCAAACAATAGGAAAATGTTTAGAAAGAAAAAGGAAAGTAAAATTTTGAAAACCGAATTTTGAAAGCTGAATTTTGACCCTTCTGGAATTTTGACTCCAACCCGGCTGGACTACTAAGTTTCAGGTTCAACACCCAATACCCACAAAGGTTCTTAACATTTTTGCTATTTCGAAAGCGATTTTTTATCAGATGTTTCGACATTTTAACTGTCCAAAGAAGGCGTTTTCATTTCAGTGAAAAATTTGTAGGTACTGCCCAATAGAAGGAGTACTTGAAATGCAAGACCAGCTATTAAAAAGGAACGTCGGTCACTTAAACTCTGAATAGCAGTACGTATATAAAGCACTTAACTGAGTTAAAGGACGTTTCGGTTCAGCGGCACCCTATGCAGGGCATGTTTGTGAGCCGTCAATAGGTACTCATAGTTGCAACTTTTTGAAAATTTCGCTGATCTGATCCTGATGACAGCTGTTTTTGTTTATTATCGTCATGTGAACCCATCAACCCATCAAAGTGTCGCTAAACATTATTTTGCCAAATTTTCATATTCCGCAAGATTGTAGGTACTAAACTTTCTAAAACTTTTTTTCATGCCGACTATATAGCCTTGCTGAGGAAAAAATTACAATTGGAACCTTAGTTAACAGCTTTCTTAGTTCATTGGCTATGGCTTCCGAAATTCTTCGACATACAACCAAATTTTCGCAAGAAATAGTTTGGAAATTTCTACCTAATCTTCCTTGTTAGAATAGGTCTACAACCAATATCATCCTCCATTCCCTCTCCCTCGCAATTCTTTATACTCCCCTCGAGCATCGCAGCCACAACTTCACAACCTCACCCGCCAACCTCCGAGTTGATTTGTGACCCATGCAATCCCATTCAGTAACAGCTTTCTGGAATTTTAGCGACAAATTCCATTAATTTGTCACGTCATTTCGTATGTCAGCTCATAATCACATCCTTTGCAGATCTACCGCGCCGATACTAGATTGGCACCCATAAATACATGTCCCGCTGTCAAAAGCCATTACAACAAACCAATCAATTAAATTTCACAAAGAAACCCGCCTCCAGTACGCAGAGTTGAGCCTTTGCACACCACCAAACTAAGGCCCGTTCAATTCACCATCAATTCTGCTTATCACCTCGAACGGTGCCCATCCCCCACGCCCACCAGGGGTCGCAGGTCGCAGCACATATAATACACCTCTTAGCATCCTCTTTCAACTTCAACTTGGAACATAAAGCAGCGCGTCCCAATTGTTTCTTTATAGCTCATTTATTTTTTGATTTATTACCGTTATAGGCGGACCTTGCGTGAATTATGAGTACCAAAACCTGTGCCTATGCTCTGTGTTCCGTGGAATTAAACGGAACACGAAAAAAAGAAGACAAAAAATCCAAAATTATTAATAAATTCTCCTCGTGTAGGTTCAACGCCTGCCATAAGAAAAAAGCTCATTTCATGGTGTGCATAGCATACCTTAATAACAACTATACAGCACAAGGGGTATAGGAAGATTTATTACAATATTTTCGTTTAGTAAATTTTCCTGGTATTTTGCTTGTCCTTTTTTTTGACATGGAAATGAGGATAGGCCATCGGCCGACAGGTCAGCGTTAAAGAGTTTTTTTTTTTTTAGAGTTCGAACTCGAAGCTCTAGTGAGTGCTTTGCAAAGTATGCCTAAAAAGTTAGCCCGAAGTTAACATTTTGGGCTATACGATTGGAGGACCAGAACGATAGTGGAACGTCATCCAAGTCACAAGTCTGTCGCATTTGCAACTGTACCTTTTTTGTGACACTTATAATAATTAAAATTGGGCCAGTTACAACCAAAGCGTTTGTAAAATGTTCGTTTTTCCTCAAGCTGTAGGCCTCAGGTTATAGCCATAGGTACGTAAAATCAGTGTGACCAATTCAATATTTGAAATCGTGCTAAGTTCAGTCTTGTAGCATTTTAGGGGTGTTTAAAAAATTGTATGGGCTGGGGGTTTCACAAAAACTCACTGTTTCTTTTGGAATATAAATATAATCGACACTCTTTATTTAATAAATATAAACAACACTCTTCATTGACTACATGAATTATTCCGCTTTACGCGAGCACGTCTGATCTGGTCAGTGGTCGAACTTCGTCTGTCTTTACGATTATACCTACAGCCGGCAATCCCATCGCAGTTAGCAAAACGTGTTTAACATGTTGGCTTTATTTTTCGCCTCTCTTTCTTTTGCTTATGTACATATAATTTATTATCTTTGTGTTTGTGCTCTAACAGCATGTTTATTTTTTATAAAAAAGTGTTCAAAATTGTGCTAAATATTTCGCAGGAAATATGCTAAATTGATCACACTGCGTATAATGCAACCGCAGAAGTTGGAACAGTATCAAAATTAGTTTTTTTTGCGTCTATGCGGTCATAGCTAAAAAATCTCAGTTAAGGGGAAATTAGGACTATGCATCTGCATTGACATGTAACCAGCATTGAAACACAAACTACTTTGAAGCTGATGTCCATCTCAAATCATAATGGTATCCAGGGCAATGAGGGCAATGAATTCGCCTTTGACGGTTTTTAGAGAAGACTTATAGGGACTTCTGGCCAACGGTTGACTTTATCAGAACATTTCGTTCAGAGTTTTACAGCTTTTTCTCAACACAGCCGTGGATGACGCGACTCTGCATCACCTACTCGAAGAGCTGTATAGACACATTTGCCTGCCATGTCAACTGTCCAAAGGCCATGTGCAGCACTTAAAGTTTTTAAACACCCCGACGCCCTTTCCATACATGCGTGTATGACCCACATTAACCAACACAAACACTCCCAAGTTCACATTGCTTAAGGCACTTATTGCCAGGCTTTCAAAAAACTCACCATCCTCAATTGCAACCAAGAACTTAACGCATTTCCCTTCTTTTGCAATTGCAGATTCTCTCCACATACCGTCGCACACGGTTTACTTACCGCATGGCCCCAACATGGCCGAGATTAATCGCATTACACCACTGAAACGTCATCATCAGAATGCCGATGGCACCATTACGGCCGAATATCAGCCCGATCTGTTGCCCAACAACACACAACAGTCCTTCACGAACAATAACAAAAGTCACAGCAATGGCAGCCTCTACAGCCAGACAGCAACACCAACAATAAATCACCCCAGTCCATACGATGGTCAGCTGCAGGATCATTATTCCCATAATCACCATCACCATCATTATCAACACAATTATCGTCCACAATCGCCAACAGCACCATCTCTGGCATCATCATCTGCAGCAACACTGAAACACGCTGCAGTTCAAGATGTCATCTCAACTGGCATCACCACAACGCCCACCCCTCAGTATGCAAATAACAGCAGCAACTTAGCCAAAAGTAAATACGACCATGTCACTAAGTCCACAACGGACTATTTACAGTCTAGATATATGGACCTGATGCGAGAGATGTCATGCATTCCAGCGCCAGCATCATCATCGCCGACAGCATCAACAGCGGGGGGCCCCGATTCACCACCCCCACCACCGGCACCGCCCAACGATACACCCAGCTACGTGACGGCAAAGCAATTGCTGCGCTATCCATCAACGGGATCATACCAGCGACCACCCACCGTTAACAACAATTCCAGTCTTATGGACTACAGACAGCCCCCACCGCCGCCACCATATACAGCCAGTCACACTGGCACAATAACGACAACAACGACGACGGCAGGCTCTGCTACTGTGCCCTTAAGGCGGCCTAGTCTGACACGGAGGGAAGAAGTCAACGACAATGGCATCGAATCGGGGTCGGAGCTGGGCGTCGGCTACCGAGACGACACGACCAACATATCACGCCAAACAATTGTCACAGCTTCACCATCCCTGAACTTTTTGAACAGTTACACCCCAAGGCGGCAATTACTTTGATAGGAGGAGGCCGAACGACGAGAGTTTCATCATTCTACCACGTGGTTGATATAGGCGATGCACGGCCCTCTTCCTAGAATAGAACAAGTCAGAAAAAAACGCACCTACAACCAGCCACAACACATGAATCGGTTTGTTAAGCCAACTGAAGTGTGCCTGTGCATCCCTTTGTAACACACACCCTGAGAGTGAGGGTGGGCGAACAAGTTTTGCCCGCCCGCATGTCTATACGGTTACCTTGACTAATAATAATCAATCAAAACCAGCTCCAAAGTTGCCACACCATTGAGTAATGATGTCTCGTCCTGTGGTCGGTCGTTTGTATACACGGCGGGCAAGTAAACGAGGCCAGCTGCACACAGGCCCGCATTACATAACCAGCATTCAGGTGGAGTTCTCGTCACCGCCCAGTCATCTATCATCCTCCATTCCACCGACTGAGTCGGCCAGACAGGAGAGCTAAATTTGAGTTTCATCGTATTCTCTATCGCCGAAGGACTCTGGGATTTTTCCTCACATGGCCTAGTACTATTTGATTGAAGGAGATAGGTGGGCCCATATCTGTGAATAAAAATGAATAACATTCAAACGGTGACGTTGCAGAAATGTTCCCAACGGTCAAAGGACGAGCGAAGGGGTTTAGAGCAGGTTGGCTACTGCAGTTTTCTATAAAAGATGAATGCAAATGGGATCGAATGAAAGTCGAAATGGTCTTTTAGGACAGCAGGGGCGGGGAAGGGGAAATTTATTGAGATGAGGTTTCATATTCCCCACACGGGCGATGTAAATCAAGGTCCATTGATGGCAAAGAAAGGATTCGATGGTTGGGAAGAAATTGAAATGAATGATATGGGTCGATCTGTGGTGGCTATACAAGTGCGGAATTGAAATGCCATTTTGCATTAGGAAGAGTTATGGTAATGTGGTATGAAAATTGTTTTCCGCTCGCAATGTAATAGAATTTTATTTGGCCAAGTCGGGTTTTGATGTATTAGTGGGCGGGAAATGGTTTTTGAATGTATGGAAATAGGCAGGTGACGCTGAAAAATTCTTTCTGGAGATTTCTGGTCGTTAAAAGTCTGAAGCAAGGTTGAAAATCTGCAAGATGCAGACTAATCACTTATGGCAACGCTGTACGTAGTCTGTCTAAATTCATAGCGCTCGGGTGGACAAGTTTGTTAGCTATCGTCATTCTGTTTGAATGGTGTCAAAGTGTTTTTTATTTTTTGATGTGTAAACATCTAAGCGCGCGTTATTGGAATCTGGTGGAGTAATTCCACATATTTAACTTGCGGGGACGGAAATGCGTCACGGAAATGCGTCACTGTGTTTTATCATTGTATACATTTTTTGGAATCTGGTGGAGTAATTCCACACATTTAACTTGCGGGGACGGAAATGCGTCACTGTGTTTTATCATTGCATACATTTATGAGCTGGGGAATATTAATTTCAGCTTTTTGTTGATGTGAAATAAAGCATGTTTTTCATATATGATGGTTTCACATTTCTTCCCTGTGACGGACGTCTCGAGGAAATTCGGTGCCAAATCTTTCGTGAATTACCAGGCACGCAGAAATCACAGCTGGACAACAACTAACACAAATGTCGTAGACCAGTACCTCTACAATATGCAATGCAAGCCGAATGAAATTCCAATGACACTTTCATTTACTGTATAACAGTTGATGTCATGGATGGATTGCATACATTTATGAGCTGGGGCATATTAATTTCAGATTTTTGTTGATGTGAAAGAACGAATAAATTATTGTTATTTCATAATATATCAAGAATACGGTTATTAAAATTCCCTCTTTTCTCAATGACGTGTATCAAGCCACACACATACCGCACGCACGGTGTTTACACATACACATATTTCGGGACTGTTGGATACAGTTGCACCAATTTTTTTTATTCTTCTCCAAAGTCCTTCCATTTGATGTGTTGTTTTATCAATACATAGTAGTACAAATTTGTAAAACCCAAACATGTATACAGCTTTTACAAATTCATTATGCGTCCATAAAATCTAGTTCATGATCGGTCGACTAACAACACTCCTATTTGCTTTGACTAATTGACCTATCCAATATCCAGAATTAATTTAAAACTGAAACACATCCTGTCAGACTTAAACCAGCCCACAATTCCATTTCCTGTCACCACACTATCGCACTAAATCCATCCACCTATAGTTTTCATTTACTTTTTAGATATATGAATAACAAATTCATTTCGATTCCAAAAGCAAACTCAACGGCACAACAATTTGACACAATTTCGGTTGTTCGAATTAAATTTAATCCCACACAATGCCAGCCTCCATTCTTTGGTTACAAATGAGTGTATTAATTTGTTAAATAAAAAAAAACCGTGCCACCTGCTTTGGAGAATTAAATCAAATTTAAAAACTATTTCGATATATTTTTGATAGTAAAACTTTTCACATACCACATTAACAAAACTCAAGGTATAAGAAAAAAATCAGACGATAATCAGGACCAAAACTCAATCAGCGGATGTAGAAAATCGATAGAAATTTCCTTCCATGCCACATTCTCACTACACACTCTGAGACTTATATTATTGTGAATATAATTCACATGATAAGTAGGAGAATAAAATAAAAAAATTAATTAAAAATTATGTATAATTTTAGTATACACATTATATTAATACAAATCAAACTAATTAATTGAATCGAATGCATATGTCGATTGTTTAATCAGTAAGTGATGACCGAAACAAGATACGATGAACGAATTGTGTAGTTAAATGAAAAAAAAAAAAAATCATATAAATACAAATAACGAAAATAAAAACATATTTATTATCATTGTGAATAACAATTTAAATAAAGAGAAATATGAGATAGAAGTCAAATTCATAGAATAATTAAGTATTCAAATAATGTAAATTGCGAAGACTCTGTTTTTTTAAATAAATATTATACTTAAAGTAAGCTACATTATATCTGTTGTTATAAGGAGACTATATTATTATATACATTAAACTTATGTACGAAAGGGAAATCTAATGTAACGATAATAATAAGGAAATTGTAAAATTCCAATTAAATATAAGCAAAACAGTATATTTTACGGAAGGTATTTTTTATTTTGAGCGAATTGGCGCCACCCTTTACAGCGATGGATTTTTCTTTCTCATTCTATTTCTACTGTCGGAGATTGAATCGTTTATTGGTAATAAATTCAGCTTAGAAATCTGGACAAAATCGTGAGGTACTGCTATTAGAGAACGTGACCCTATAGCGGAGGGAAGTCCACTACCAAGGTAAGACCATTCCCTCTAAGGTCTCTGTGTGCCAGTGTTGTTAGCACTCTCTCTTCATTTATCCCACGAAGCGTGGTAATTTTTCCCTTTTCGCCGTACTCAAAATCCCTTTTAAAAACCCACGATACTTTTTTGCCTCAAAATCCAGTTTTTAGAAGTAAAATTTTTATTACAAGGAAAAAAAATCACGGTTAATTAACTTTTAGTATAAAAATCACAGTTTGTAACTTTATTACGATTATTTTTTGGTACTAGAAAATTCTGATAAAAGACGATTTATACGAGAAGTTTTTTAAGCACATTCAATGTGTTGATAATCATGGCGAAATGAAGGTGTTTTCATGAAATTTCAGCAAAAATCTATAGTTTGAATATTTTTTGTTAGATTCCTCAAAATCCCACG
Source organism: Cheilosia urbana (assembly GCA_946477585.1). Lineage (NCBI taxonomy): Eukaryota > Metazoa > Arthropoda > Insecta > Diptera > Syrphidae > Cheilosia > Cheilosia urbana. The sequence goes on along the minus strand of OX297854.1, from coordinate 4,974,577 downwards.
ATTTGGTGCTTTTTCTCTTTATCCCACGGAAGGCTTTTCAGACATCGAAATTCCCAAGAAAAGGGATAAGTCCCACGATGTAACAACACTGCTGTGTGCTATACTTTATGCAGGGTTACCGTTGCAGAATTCTGAAAAGCCGCGAGAAAAAGGTTGAACGAGAGAAAATAAAACAAAAGGTGCCATTTCTGAAGCAGAATGAAGGTATTTCAAATTTCTGAACCATTTTTAAATACAGGGTGTCCGCCGGAAAGGTATACTACTTTGTTTGTTTATAATTTTTGATTAAATGAAAAAAAAAAAAATGGATCTTATATTGACAAATGTTTTTTTTAATGTCGGCAATTATGTATGGAGTACAAAATCAGGTAAATGTCCGCCTCTGTTAGTCTCACAAATGCGAGCCCTTTTGAGCACATTTTTTATTAAATTCTCACACATTTCACGCGGTATTTCATTAATTTCATCACGAATATTTTGTTTGAGTTGCTCAAGCGTTTCTGGTTTGTTTGCATAAACCTTGCTTTTCAGATATCCCCACAAAAAGAAGTCCGGAGCAGTCAGATCAGGCGACTGTGGAGGCCAATCAACATCACCATTTCTTGAAATAACTTGTTCCGGAAAGAGTTCTCGCAGTAATTCCATTGTAATCCTGGGCTGTATGCGATGTGGCACCGTCTTGTTGATACCACATGTTAATCAAGCCAAGTATTGGTTAGCTACACACTAATAGTGTGTAAATGTTGCCTATCAAAAACTGCGTCATATTTACGTCGTTTTTATTTGAAAATCACAGCTTTTGAAACACTTTTGAAACGCCTTCTCAGGCCAAAATAGCAAAAAATTGTGGCGGGCTCTCGAAGAAAGTGCCAAATTGCAACTTTAGTCGCACAACGGTAACGCTGACTGTACGATTGCCTAGGACAGGGGTTCCCAATTTTTTTCGGCCACGGAACCCTAAATGATCAAACTTTTTTTGGCGGACCCCCATATTGATATTAACAGAAAACATCGTTCCTTGAAGTGCGATTTGGATATTTTTATGTTTGACAAGAAAAGAAATAATAAATGATACAAATATAATTATTTTAAGTTTTATAAAACATTTATTGCACAACAAAAAAAAAAAAGCCGCAACTTTTTAATGTGAGGAATGAAACTTTTTCACATATTTACTTAAAATATCCTTAAAATTAGGCTTAATGTCCGACAACTGAATGCGAAGGTCTGGAGCTGCGTCCAGTCTGTTTCTGTATTTGTTTTTCGTGTAAGTGTAAGCCGAAAACTCAGTCTCGCATCGGTAAGTTGTTACAAATGGAAGGAGAACCATAAGAGCTTTGTCTGCCACTGCAGGGTATTCATCTGTCAGTCCAACCCAAAATGTATTTAAATTAGAATCTTCTGATTCAAAATTTTGTTTTAGAAGGGATGAACTTTTGATGTCGATCAGATTTTCATACTCTGGCACAGTTAGCACTAGCACCCAGATGGCATTCTTCCCAATCCACAATACATTGTGACACCGACACAAAAAATTCAAAATATTTTTTTCGCGGATGAATAGATGTATGAATTTGTTTGATGATGAATTTCGGTGCGCCGCGACGGCACGATTATGTTTTTTCTACGGAACCCCTTTTACCCTTCCACGGAACCCCAGGGTTCCGCGGAACACCATTTGGGAAAGGCTGGCCTAGGATGTTTCCAGAGGGGTTATAGGTAATTAATATATTTTTCAGAGTACTCCCAAGGCCTTGGAAATTCTAGTAAGTCTATCGAATTTGAAGGCGCCCATGACAGCGTGTACAGGTATGAGCCAGGCAAAAATACGGTAAGACGAAAAACACCTCCGAGCCATTAGATGTCAAAGGTGCTGAAAGAAAATTGAATACTCCATGGTGCAATTATCTTGACACCGCTCATGCTACTTAGCTCACAAGAGGCACAACTTCCCCAAAGTCCTTTTAGCATTTACAACCATGATTAGACAATACCGGGAGAATACAGCTGGCTCTCAGTATGGGAAGTATTGAAATGAAGGCGACGAAGGTGGGCCTGGCTGTTGATGGGGACCAACTGCAGAATATGTTTTCATCGAGATTGCAATCCTAGCATCAACAAAATGTTACAAAGGACCAATTTAACTTCAAGACTTGTCAACTTGTACTAACAGATAAAAATAGCACATGGACACAGAGATCAAGCAAGGGATCAATCCTGCCATCGGTCGCTGCTTCTTCGGGCTTGGAAGTGAAGCACTCTTTCATAGAACCCTCCACAAAAGGACAATTTTTGGGACAATAGACCACAAGGTTACAGTGCACTAAACCCTCGCCATTATTGTTGTTAGGACGCCGTTTAGAAAAACCGTTTTTGGTAAAATCGGTACAGTTTGCATCGATGGCGCGTCGAGGGGAAGATTCAAAAACTTTAAATGGCTATTCAGTGACGTTTTACCTCAACATTTTTGAGGAGATCTACGTTGCTGTATTCCGCATCAAGAGGCTAGACAACTTGTTACGTTTGGAAAACGATGCATCAGATCGACGAGTATTTGAGTCCATTGGTGAGAGACAACGCAACAAACGAAGACCCCACGGAGTATACATTGACTGAGAGTCTTTAGCAGGATTAATAAAATAAATAAAAATAAATAATTATCGCAACAGGTCCGGAGGGACCCTAGGCCTAGCTTCTCACAACCATTCGTTTTGTGTGAGTTTTTCATTTTTTGGAACGAATGGAAGGAATTTACAATTTTATGCCGACTTCAAACGGATAATTGAGAAGCTTTGAAGACATTTATATTCTCGGATGTTTGTCAGACGTTCGCGAGAGGTAGCGCAGTGGAAAAAAAAACATAAGTTCGAATTTGGGTTTTTGCGGGATTCGAACCTGAGACCGCTCGCTTAGTAGTCCAACACACTAACACTAAGCCACTGCGACTAACTGCGTAGGTTTAGCAGGATTGCCATTTTGAAATCGGCCTTCCAGTCAGATTTGACTTAAAAAAATTAAAAAATCGAAAATCCAGTCAAAAAAACAGTCAACGAAATGCAATCAAAAATTCAGTCAAAGTAATCAACGAATAAAAAATCATAAAAATCTTAAATAAACCTTATTTAAAAAAAAAAACGTAGAATCATTTAGTACTGCTTTTACTCTCACGTATTAAACTGAAGTTCATTAAAATTATTAACAATAATACTAAATTCATTAAATTAGTTCCACTCCTAAATTCACTTTACATAGGTAGTAATTTATCTGAGAGCTCTTGTCTTCTCATCATCTTCATCATTTGCATCTTTGTCGGATACTGTATTGCTGTTTTTGTAATTACATAACAAAAGTTCCAACTTATTTTGTAACTTCGGACAGTATATCAAAGTGGAAGCAGAGTTAAGGTTGGCAAAGGCAAAAATTGGGGGCCACTTTTTTTTTGCCAGCCAACCTCAATATTAATTGTACTTCCCATATAAAATGTTTATACCAGTTTGATTTGTTCGAAAACAGCTCTAACGCGGTTAACATGACTGCATACTCAGTTTCTGGCTAGAAATAATAATGGTACTTTTGAAATCTCGACATATCTCGTAAACGGTCCATACGATTGTAACAAAAATTCGTTTCAAACAAAGTTTTTTTTTGTAATTTTTTAAAAATTTAGTTTTCCTTGGTTTACCTGAAAACAGCCATAACGATTGTGACCAAAATGCAAACTTAGATTAAAATTGATATTCGCAAAATTATTGAGACCTTTATTTTCAATTCGAATCACCGAAAACGCTAATTTTAAAAACTGCTTATATCTCGAAAACCCTATTTTCGATTACGATAAAATTTTAAAAACCAAACAGTGCTTACATCCCCAGCAATAAACTACACTCGGTTTTCAGCTAAATAAAAAACCCATAGGTTTGCGGCGTAATGAAATAAGCTATGTAATGAAATAAGCAAAAACTTAGTCTAAAAGGAAAAAATGGCTTTCTAAACTCGTTTCGTTTAGCAGGAAAAATGACAGATCGGACGCCATTTTTCCACTTCCCTTTTTTTTTATTTCTTTTTATTATTATTCTTAAGTTAGGTTCTTAGGCAAAATGAGTGCTTCCAGGTTTGGCAACAAATAGTGTTTTTCAAAATAAACATTGCAATATTTGGTCCTGCTTTGTGTGCTAAATTTTATAAGAACCGCTCTAACGATTTTGATCAAAATGCATCTTAAAGATAATATCACTACATAGTATAAAACAAAGTCGCTTTCTCTGTCCCTATGTCCCTATGTCCCTATGTATGCTTAAATCTTCAAAACTACGCAACGGATTTTGATGCGGTTTTTTTAATAGATAGAGTGATTGAAGAGGAAGGTTTATATGTATAAAAACATCCATTAAATGGTGGAGAAATACTGTTATTTTTGATGTTTCTAATGTAATGTCATAAATAATTACATTTTTTTCGGCTAACATTGCAAACGCGGGGCGGGTCGCTAGTATCAGTATATTCTTAATAAGATCCCGTACTTAGTTTTACTCAAAAAAATAGAATAAATCAGTTTTTTTTTTTATTTATTTTACAAAAATTATAAGATTTTATTTGTTTCTCCTCACATTCTCTTTGCTCGTACGTTACAAGAGACAAAGTAAAAAAAGAAAACATTTCCATGGCATTGCCTTGTACTAAAAATTCCGACACAGTGCCTTGTATTTTGACTTGTGACTCGGTTTCCACCACTGCAGCAGCCAAAAGTTGTCCTTAATATTCCCAAAAGTTATTTTTGGGAATAATAAGGACAACTTTAACTTCAGAAAGCTACTAACAAATACTAAATCCGTCACAAGCAAACGTTAAAGCCAATCTACTTTTTAGCGACATAGCATTCACCAATTAACATCAGAACACGCACCCGCCTCTCTATATTTTCTCATAACTTCAGCATTTCGCTCTGAAAAAGGACATCAAATACAGATTTCCGCGCCATATTTCACTGGAACTTAGTGTAAGCACCATTACGGGATAAAACAAAAGAAAAATGTGCGCGATATGCAAAGTTTTATGGTTATATTGAGAGTGCGACCCATCCGAATAAAATATAGCTAAGCGAGAGGATATCAAAATCGATTTGCATGCATAAAAATACAGGAAAAAAAAAGAAACATCTCGACTTGCGTAGCTAATGCGCTCATACATCAAAGCTATTTATGATTTGACGTCCATTGGGGTACACTGTGACTTTAATTGAAAAGTATTTTTTTTTATTAAATTTAAAGATCATTAATCAAAACTTTCATTGGAATAGGATAAATGGATGTGAATGTGCGCCATTTGATGGATGGCTCTACTGGGATGCTCGCACACCGATTCTTGATGTCATTAATAGTTACATAAATTTGAAGTGATTGCGTAGTGACTGCGGTAATTAAATATTTAAATGGCCGACCCTACTTCAATGCTGCCAATCAATTTAACGAAAAGTGTCATCTAAACGCAGCGAACTCGAAGGACTTCCAAGTGCCGCAAATTGGCCCCGATTTGAGGACTGTATTTAGCTAATTAAATAGTCTGCTGGGAATTAAACGCAATTATCAGCAATTATTTATAATTGTCCGAAGAGGTATGAATATTGATTTATGCAACAAATATTACAAGGCAGAATTTAACTTGGTCGCATTTAACTTGGTCGCATTTAGCTTGGTCTCATTTAAATCCAATTTAAGAACAACAACTTGGGTGTCGTTGCCATCACAGTTTAGGTACACTTGTGCAGCGTTCTACTGGTGGTGGGAAAGAGTGCAATTAAGGTTACACGCCGCTATGCATTTAAATTGAAAGAAATTTATTAAAAATTGTACGCGCGTAGGAGTGCCACCTAGGGTAGGTTCAGTTCCTGATCCTGGTAGGGAACTCTTAAAGAATTCAATGGGATTAAAATTTCCTATTTAGTGCATTTCTCTTTGCAGCTATATCCGGGGGGAGAGTTATGAAAAAAGTTTTTCCTTTTAAGTGGTGTCTCCGCCATCACAGATTGCTGCTATCATGATTCTAAAGAGGAGAACGAAGTGAAGTTGCAGAATCGGGAAGCAAAATTGAACGAGGGGATACAAGCAGATTATGACGTACAGAATGGTTGGAAAGTAAATCGAAGCAAGAGAGGACTTTTAACATAAAAATTTAGTTCACTCTAGTAGAACGGTATTGGGAATGTCTGCTGCTTTTTTTTTTGGCACTCGATGCTACTTTCCGCATGTAGAGGACTTAATGACAATTTAAATCGTTTTAAGAGTCTGGGCATTTGTTTAAGATGGAGAAGCGATATCAGTACTACATCTTCTACAACATGTCTTTCTGATTATCAAAACTTTTATCCAATGTGGTATCGATGGACGGGTTGAAGAAGGGAAAATATAAGCTCAGTCTTAAGAAAATCTCTTTAAATAAGTCCAGACTTTGGTTCTTCTGTTGTAGAGCCCTGGCATCAGATCAGTTCTTAAAACACACAAAGAAATAATTCCGGATGAAAGCACTATCACAAGCATCCTTTCGAAGATCTCACTTCTAGGCACTTTCACACTTGCGGAAAATAGGTATAGGTATAGCCAGAGAGCTGTCACAATATTTTCCAAACTTTCAGATAGCTTGGATAGTGACTTAAACACTTAAACCTGCAGTTCCTACTCTACATTTTAGCAACTTTTATCGTCATCGTGACAAAACAATTCACCTACGGCTACGGAAATCCACCTATAATTTGGTCGCTTTTGAAATAACGCCGTAAACAGTACGACAAAATATGTCCCTCGGGGCGCCTGTTTTTTTTTTTTTATTTCAAAAACAAAGAAGCCAACTTTGGTCGATTTATTTCCTACCCCCACTGTGTCCATACATAAATATCTCATTTCATTTATAAGATATCCTCATTTCGGATGCAGAGAAATGGCAAACACTTGAGGTGAACATACAAAGGAAAGCAGATGACACCGTTCTATCGTGTCAAGGTTTAGTCCACTTCTGCACTAACCCCAAAACCGAACTACTTAAGAACGTGCCATTGTGCACGGCTGTTTCCTTCATAGCATATTCAAAATTCAGCCTCCACTGCTTATGCGAAGAGTTAACTAACCTCATTTCGATCCGCAATTGACATGTGCGTATCCTGACTGGAAATCATCATCACGATTGTTGTGATTTCGATTTCACACTCAAAGTTCGTCCTCAATCGATTCCAATATCGAATCGACGACGTCTTCGTCATTCGATTCATCAGACCGCTCAGGCTCAGGTGTTATATTCCATCTTCTGTGTGTGTGTGAGTTGTTTATTTTTTCGCATTCGAAATATCCTTGAAGTGCTGCTCAGCTGCCACAATTGCATATGAAATTATTACAGGATGAATGAATGTGAAATTGTGTATAAGCGTGAATGTTTTCCTTACCCTGATTACTATGATGGCCTTGGCAGCAATGCATGCAAACGCAGGCTATACCCGCCTCCCTCTGCCTGCATTCGTCCTCCCGCCCTGGTTGCTTTTTCCCCACTTTCGTTGTGTGTAATAAAATGTAGACTCGGTTTGTTCTCAGAACGCTGGATACAAACGAAAGGAACAGAGTAGAAAATAACGAGGGAAAATAATATTTTTCCTTTCGTCCTTAGTGGAGTGGTATGCATGCGGCAGCACATGCTGTAATTATTATTTTGCATGCTAGCAAATATTATACTCACTCTCTGCCACCTCATTAGTTTTGAGACCACACAAACAGAGAGATGAAGACAGGGCGACAAGTTACGCAGAGCCGCGCGGAATAAAAAAGAAAATGGGTACGTACTACGTTCTGTGACGACGAGAAGAATGCAGTCGGCCTGTGAGCCAGCTCTATGCCATTGTCATTGTAGTAGTCGTCGTCGTCGCCGCCTTGTCATCAGCATAATGCGGGCAGGACTTTTGGTTTTTTTGCAATGCATTTGCTTAACGTAAGATGCCATCATCATCTGTAGGTGCATCATTATCATCAGAAAAATGCACACGCGCTTCTCCAAGAATGAGCTCCCACTCCCACCATACACGATCACACACACACACACACACATAGTTAGCGAAGGTTGTATTTGCATCTTGCATGGTATAAAGCCGAGGCGGACGACGACGAGTGCAAAATGGAGTGAGTGTTGCCACACCCTGTAACTTTTAGAGAAGGGTGCTTATTTTATCAATATAATAAAAGGCCAGTTTTGAAGATAGTTACCTATGTGATTGAAGTGGAGAGTAAAGTGCCACTCGTCGAACATAGACGTGGCTTCCGTTTCTCGAGATAAATTCAGATGTTGGAAAAATTATTTCAAATCACAGAACCAAGTGATTCGATTTCGAATTTTATTTCGCCTCGAAGTTAGGGTTACCAGATCGAAAACCGAGGAAAGAGTGGCATTTTACACTTTTCGGGGGGTGAACATTTTTACATTGGGGTGACAACAACTTTAACGAACATCAAAATGCTCATAGTTTTCAGTTTCAAATTTAAAAAAGTGAAAATAACGAAATATTTCAAACTTTTTTATTTAAGAATCTTGTCTCGGATGTATTCAGTTGTGAAAGTTTTTGTAACACTTTGACTATGACTTCGCAAATCCAAAAATTCAATGGGAATAAAATAGGTAAAGTGTAAGTTGCTTTTTTGTTTATTGAAAAGGTGTATGAAAAAGTGCGACTTCCGGCACCTAAATCAATATTTGTTCTATCACAAAACCATTATTTATAATTAATCTAACATCTAGTCTAAAAAAACATGACTCTCAATTTTCCCGCGAATTGAAAATTCTTGCCGCGAACTGTCACACTTAATTTACAATCCACACAAAACAGTCGCGATCCACAAACCAACGAATGAAAAATTCGTTCGAAATTAACCTTTAAAAATGAAACTGATAGGCGGGTATCTGCGACCAAAAAAAGTTTTCATGTGAATGAAGTGTCAGAAACTAGGAATATTCGCGTGTTCGCAGGTCGCAATTCGCTCTCATGTAAATAGTCCTTTACATATTCATTCAAATTTCGTAATAAACTATATTTAATCTACAACAAGGGGGACGTATGGTAGCCCTATTCGAAGTCCATCGAAAAAAAAATCCCTGGCAGGCTAAAGAAGCGACATCAATTCATCAAAACGCACACGGAAGAATGGAATGGGAAGAATGCGAACATCTAGAGGAAACTTATGCGAATTCATACAGAAATATTGTGCAAACTTTCTAAGAAACAATAAATGAATTTACGGGAGTAGCTCAAAGGAGAAAATTACACTTCACGCTTACGACTCACTTCTTTCTACGGCTTCTTTTGTTAAAATAAATATTTATAGAATTTTTTAAATTAGCTTAATCGCATTTAAGTTCACATTTTGTACTAAATAAGTATTTACTACTAAGCTTTTTGCTCAAGTCAAGCAAAGTTCCTTCGACTGCAAAATATTGTCCATGTCAAGACAATGTGCAGCTTTTTGTGTATGGTTTTCGTTCAATAAACAACCAGTGGGTCCTGAAAGGGAGTGCCAAATAAGACTAGCTAAAACTGATTTATTTGATCGCACTCAGCAAATCAAACACCATTCGCTTTGCGAATATGAAACTATTCACGCTCTCCAACCATTGTCAAAACTGATTTCCCAGGCTCTGAGCATGGTTGCCACTTGCAAACAAAATTAGCAACCGAAAATGAAAAAAAAGTTACCATACTAAGCAAAAAGTTACCAAAAATCTGGAAAAATGATAAAACACGAAAAAATCGTACACATCGTCTTGAGCCAGTATGAATAAGACTTTTTGGTATCGTTTAATTTTTCTCTGATTTACGAACTTATTATAAAAAAATGTCATGGCAATGGAAAAATTAACCTATGTTTAAGCCTAGTATGCACTTTATGCAGAACACGTAAAGCCTCTCAAGTGGAATCCAATTTTTCGCCCTCCACCAGTTGTCAAACTTAAGCGCACTTGTATTGGTAAATTTGAGAAAATATCTAGATTCGCAAAAGTGCTCTGAAATCTGAAAAAGATTGCTCGTTTTTTGTGCCAAACCAACATAAAAAATGCTCTGAGAGCAAAAAAAGTGCTCTGAGAGCGCCCAATCGAATACCACATTACTGATGTACTAGGAATACTTTTAAACCTTAAACGTAGTGGGCAGAAAAAGTAAGGCAGCATTTACATGTGATGATATCGAGTTCGTCTTTTTGGTTCTCCTGTTCAAAAAGTTACCAAAGCCAGATAAAAATTACCAAATTACCAAAAATCATGAACTAAGAAAAAAATTACCAGGTCGATTTTAATCTCCTTCTTCAACTCAAACCGTAAATTCCAATGGGACTGAAAATCAGTCGAAGAATTTTATGCTCAAAAACGGGTATAGCATTATCAGCTGATTGAAAACAAATCTTCTGCAAGAGTTTTAAAAGGTAGTTTTGAAGGCAACTTTATTTTTTCAAGCCTACGCTCAGGACAAGGCGCAGTGGCTTAGTGGTTAGTGTGTTGGACTACTAAGCGAGGGGCCGAGGTTCGATTCCCGCAAAAACCTAAATTCCAACTTAGGGGTTTTTTCACTGCGCCGCCTCTCGCGAACGTGCGATAAACTTCCGAGAGTATAACTGTCTTGAAAGAGCTTCTCAAGCCGTTTGGAGTCGGCATAAAATTGTAGATCCCATCCATTTGTTCCAAAAATGAAAAAAAAAAAACTCACACAAAACGAATGGTTGTGAGAAGCTAGGCCTAGGGTCCCCCCGGACCTGTTGCGCTAACTATTTTTTTTTCTTACGCTGAGGACAAACATCAATCACAGCAACCGCATTTTGTTGCTGAATTTAAAACAAGTGAATGCCTTTCCCTAGTTTCATATATTAAACTTTCCTATAAAAAACATTCCACATTTTCTCTGTCTCCCCAATCAGCTCATCAGAACACTGTCGTCCCCAATTACACGTTCATCATTGCATAGTCCGTGGCGACCAGAATTATAATTCGAATTACCATAATTTTTGTAATAATGGGCATCCGAACAAAAATAATCCAATTTGTCTAATGAGTGGTTAATGCGAAAATTGGCACCCCTGACAACAATACCACCCGTCTTATTCCAGCGCAAAGTAAAAAAAAGAAGTTAAATATCTGCTGGGAACATAAAAAATGCATATTTAAATTAAGCCCCAGAAAGACGGATAGCAGTGGGGGCAGATTTGCCGCTACAGGATCTGGCTACCTCCTACTGGCAACTGCTACTGCAGAAATAATGATACGTCAAAACCTGCAACGCATACCGTATGACATTAACCAGCTGGTGCAGGACTTTTAGGTGCTGTCGCTGCTAAATAATATTTCCATCCTTAATGATTGCATCTAGCTATGTGCATCTGTCGTAGTTGTCGGGGGAAATGGGTCAAGACTGGGAGCTTGGCAACTGTATAGTTACTCACATTTTTTTGCTCTTTCAACCCTCAGCCTACCATGCCATTTGGAACATTGTTACTCGTGTTGTTGTTTGTAGGACAAAAGAGGACATAGCTCCGAGCCAGGCGTGTGTGTGTAGACTAGTACAATATTTTTGAAATGGAAACCATTGCGGTGATTCTCATGTAACTACACCATAATGCAGATACCTACCATCGACCAGCAGTCAGCAGAGTTATCATCATCATCGGAAGGACAAAGAGTGAAATGGTAGAAATTGAACAAGGAGAGTAATTTTCTACCACCTTCTATAATGTGTATCTGCACGTAATTAGACTGCGAGCCGACTAACAAAAACACAGCCAGACAACACCGAACTGTGAATGGCGTTGTCGAACTAAAGTACAGGTCCTGCCTGTGCCGGCCCTGACACATTACAATGATTCATTGTTGCGTGTTGAATGTCAAAACGGGTTCAGTTCAGAGAAAATGATGGCCTTCTCGAAAGCACGTTGTCGTTGGTCATTCAAAAGCCATGACTCCTCGTCGCTATAGTCCTCTGTCTCCTTTGGGTCCTATGTGTGTGAGTGCGATACAGATAGTGTAAAAGGAATCAAAGTATGAATGCGTATTGTGCGGTTTCGCGTAACTGCTGCGAACGAGTAAATGGAATTAAAGTTCCCTTCAGGGCGTGGTACCTACCTGTCGGCCGCTAACCTGTGTATGGTTGTCATCTGTCAAGGCCAAAGGACGGTTTAGTGCAGGTGCACAGATGGCATTTAGTTTCATACGTATCATGGTCTTTAGTATCCATCTCAAGGACGAAGTAAATCGTTACACGGAATGTTGGGAGGAGGAAAACTTACCTATAAAGGAAAATGAAGGAAGAGGATGTTATCATCGTCAACCACTTATTTTCGTCATGCATAATAAAAGCGGTCGAGTTGGCAGCTGTAATGATGTTGCTAACGATGGCGAGTGGAAGCGTCAGTACAGCACCCACTCTATGGCATTATATTTTCGGTTTTGAACCGATGACGAGCGTGGACATGCAATTATTATTGCAGTGACGAGAGGAAAATAATGAGCAGCCGACGGGATAATTGAAAGCCACAGTGTATCACGCACGCAGGTTGCTGCAATAAGTGGGTTGGTATACCAGCCTATATAACAGAGTTTTAGAATTAAGCGGCTTGCAATATAGGCACCTGTGCTTTGCTGTGTAGTATCACCATCACTATCTGGCAAACAGTAATTGACAAACGTGCGCTGCCTTGCTGATTTTGAAGAGCATGCGTCCCCCGACGGGGTATTGCTAATTTTGGCCGGAATACCAATTGAGGAACCTATTTAATGAAATGCGATTACGAAGTCATGGCCGTTACAGTAAAACGGCCGCATGATGACGATATCCGTATTTGGCTGATGGAGAGATCTGGGGAACGAGTTTCCTTCAATGGGAGGCTTGAGTGGAAAAAGCGCTTTTAAGGACTGGAAAAGATGTTTCTGGATTTGTAACAAAAGACGACCTTGTGGCAACAACCTCTTGAAGCAGCAATATTAAGATTAAGGAGGTATAGTTCGTCGGTACTCAGTCCGTTCTATAGCTAGCTTCAAGTTAAAGCTCGATCACCCGAGCTGGCATTCGTGAATATAAAAACACTCGTAGTCAAACGGGTTACTGGATCACTCCCCAGCATGCCCAGTCACATCCCTTGGAAGACAAGCCGCCTACAGACCCACATTTTAATAGACCAGCTCACATACCCCTATTACTAGGTGGAAAGGTACACTCAACACGTTATTAAGAACTTGTTGCTTATGTTATGACCATTTCGTCAAAAACAGAACAGTTAGGATTTTTCTGGACTGAGCGAGACTTCTTAGGTTCAGCCTAAGGAAAAACACAAATACATCTGTGACGTCGCCCCCTTCGGGTAGGGGTTAGAATATACCCGAGGTAGGCATGCCTGTCGTAAAAGGCGACTAAAATCCAATCTCCGTATACCGAGCGAAATGGCGTATACAAAAAATGCAATGAACAAAACAAAAAGATTAAGTACCCCAGGTGGCAGTCCAGCTTTACTGGAAAATCCACCCTCTTCGGAGGTCGGCTCTACGGATTCTGGGGAGAGCCGCTTATTGCAATCCATAAACCCTTTTATTAAAAGCACAAGGGTATCTCGATCTCCTCCAACAAGATCGAATAACGCCGGGAAAAGAAGTCCGCCGGGAACGATAGCGCGTGAAAAACAGGACTCAGTGAAAGATAAAAGTCTTGAGGAAGAAAATAAAGAACTTCGAATCAAGCTTAATGAAATGGATCTACTCTATCAAGATCTTAAGAAAGAGATAGAACTGTTAAAAGAACAAAATAAGGTTCTAAGGAACACCCATCTGCAAAAAGAACGCGAATGTACTCCACCACGGTTGGCTAGTCGGGAATACCACACCGACGAAGAAGAGCTAGCACGCGAAACGAATTGGGTAACTAAGAAAAGACCTAGTAAGAAAAGGAGAGCCGGTTCTTCGCCCGAAGTCGAGCCCCTAAAAGAACTAATGCGTAAAGTACCGCAAGAAAAACAACTCCGAAAGCATATTCGCGCACCACCCCCAATAAACGTCGTTGGGGTAACGGATTATAATAAATTGAACAGCCTCCTTAAAGGAACGATAACATCGAAATTTAAGGTTACATTTTCGAGAAATAATGCGTGGAAAATTAACATCGATAACCACGAAGACTACCGGGCAGTGTCCCAAAAGCTAAATACCGAGAAGATCCAGTGGTATACTTTCGAAATAAAGTCAGAAAGGCCACATCGTGTTGTAGCAAGGGGACTCCACCCCTCATGCAAAAAAGAAGATGTTATAAACGACCTTAAAGCCAAAGGGTTTAAAATTCTTGATGCCGTTAATATCATCAAGAAGGAGAAACAGAAATCGGAAGAAGATAGGGATGTCCTGGTAAGGCGTGGACTGCCGCTCTTTATGCTTACTTTCGATAGGTCTGATAATATCGAAGATATCTACCGAATTAAAACAATACTAAATATTGTGGTAAAAATCGAGCCCATGCGCAGAAATTTAAAAATAATTCCACAGTGCAAACGTTGCCAAGAATTTAATCATACGCAAATGTATTGCAAAAAAGAGCCGCGATGTGTGAAATGCGCCGGAAATCATTTCTCCCAAGACTGTGGAGCAAATAAACAATCCTCCGCTACCTGTGCCAACTGTAATGGAAAGCACCCGGCAAATTATAGAGGTTGCGAAGTAGCTAAGGAGTTGCAAAAACGGAGAGATGCGCTCCTTAAGCCACAAAATATAAAAACAAAGCCGCCAACAAAGACAAAGCGTACGACCGCCCAGGAGGTAGTAGGCAATGTAAAACCTCCGCTTCAAGAGCGTAATAATGTCAAAGAAATAGAGACAACAGAAAAGCCCTCGACCTCTGTTGTCAAAAGAAACGCTACTGAAAAATTAAAATCAGGAAAGCCAATAGTGGCGAATAGTGGCCCTCGGACAGCCAGAGTGCAGACCTACGCTCAGGCCGCGGCATCCGAAGGAGCAAATAACGTTGAAACTTCGCCGGACCATGCTTCACATGTTTTCTCAGTTATTCTCCAGAAACTTGAAGAACAAAGCAAAATAAATAAAATTATTCTCGATCGCTTGGTTAAGCTCGAAAATAATTCACGGAAAACGCGTACAACAAATAAAATATGAATGACAAACCAATGTTAAAAATATGCACTTGGAATGCAAACGGTCTTTTGCAAAAACTCGACGAATTGGAAATATTCATACGCGAGAAAGATCTTGACATTTGCTTGATTTCTGAAACTCACGTGAAAAGGGGATCGAGCTTAAAAATAAAAGGCTATAATGACTTCCACGCTTGTCACCCTTCGGGAAACGCGAGAGGTGGATCGTCATTGTTTATTAAAGAATGCATTGAACAATACGAAGACCTGAAGATAGAGCTTGAAACTATGCAACTGTGCACGATTCGAGTAAAAAATAGTCAGCGTACTCTTAGAATTTCATCTATCTACTGTCCACCGCGTTCCGCGCTTGAAAAAACTGATTATACTAACTTGCTTAGATCGCTCAAACCAAATTTCATTATTGGCGGCGATTTTAATGCGAAACACACGTTCTGGGGTTCTAGATACATCTCGCGAAAAGGAAGAATGCTCTATGGGGCAGGTATGGAGTACAGTTGCGATTTCCACTCGACGGGCAAACCGACCTACTGGCCAACTGATACTTCAAAAATACCTGACCTGATCGATTTTTTCGTCGTGAAAGGAATATCTACCAACCACATTAAAGTTGAAGAGAGCTTTGATCTGTCATCTGATCATTCACCGGTTATTTTAACATTGAGCGTAAAACTAGTAAATAACCTTCAGCCAGCGAAATTAACTGGTAGAACAACTAACTGGGAAGGCTTTAGGAACGAAATTGAAGAGAATGTTGAACTGAGCGTTCCACTTACGACACCCCATGAACTTGAGGTTGAAGTAGATCGCTTCGTTGAGATCGTACAGCTCGCTTCCTGGAATAATACGCCTAATCCAAGGAAAACGCCGGCCAAATACGGTCTACGATATCCTCCCGAAATAAAAGAATTGGTCAACGAAAAAAGGAAGGCGCGTAAAAAATGGCAACAGAGTCGCGCCCCGCAACATAAAACACATTTGAATTATTTGTGCAATTTGTTGAAGACAGCTATTAAGGACTTTAAAAATCGTGCGATAGGTTCTTACCTTGAAAGTTTAACGGCGAAAAAAGATTCCAACTATTCACTTTGGAAAGCTGTAAAAGGCACCAAAAGGCCAAAAATCCCCGCGCCGCCAATTAAAATAAATCAAAATGAATGGGCAAGGGAAGATAAGGAAAAAGCGGACGTTTTTGCCGCCCATTTAGAAGAAACCTTTAAACCGTACGATGGTCGGGCGGTTCACGACAGTGTTATTGCGGCGGAATTACTATCCGACGATTTAGTACTCACAAGTGCAACGCTAGGGGAACTAAAACGTGAAATTGAATCCCTAAAACCTAAGAAAGCTCCTGGTTATGATTTGATCACGGGAGAAGTTCTTAAAGTTCTACCAAGAAAAGCATTAATTAAGCTTCTTCATATAATAAATGCCGCGCTCAGACTAAAACACGTACCGAGCCAATGGAAAGTTGCGGAGGTCATAATGGTTTTAAAACCAGGAAAACCGCCAAATGAAGTAAAGTCGTATAGACCAATTTCCCTTCTTCCAGTCGTATCCAAAGTTTTCGAGAGAATCTTACTAACGCGCCTACAACCGGTTATAGAAAACAATAATCTTATCCCTGACCACCAGTTTGGGTTCAGAACCAAGCATTCCACGATTGACCAAGTGCATAGAATTACTGACGTAATTGAGAAAGCATTTGAAGAAAAAAAGATATGCTCAAGTGTATTCCTTGACGTCTCACAAGCCTTTGACAAGGTGTGGCATGACGGTTTAAAATTTAAATTACGACAAGTTCTTCCCGTACGCCTATATGATATTTTAGAATCATATCTCGGGAATAGACTCTTCCGTGTTAGACATGGAAACGAATACTCTCAACTTAAGGAAATTTCGGCCGGCGTGCCGCAAGGAAGTGTCCTTGGGCCCCTTCTCTATTTGTTATATACTCGCGATATACCAAGAGAAGATGGCACTACTCTCGCTACGTTCGCCGACGACACCGCTATCCTAGCAATAGGTAATACAATTGAAGAAACGACTGCAAAACTTCAAATCGCACTGAATAAGGTAAATGAATGGACGAGGGACTGGCGGATCGCCCTCAACGAAACTAAATCTGTTCACGTGAATTTCACGTATAAGAAAACTTATGACTTGCCAATTTTCCTAAACTTGGCCCGAATACCCTTTGCAAACGAGGCCAAATACCTGGGAATGACACTCGACGCAAAGCTGAAATGGAATTCGCACGTGAAAATGAAACGTAAAGAACTTGATATCAAATATAGAGAAATGTACTGGTTACTCGGAAAACATTCCCAGCTCAGTACCGAAAACAAACTGCTTCTATACAAGCAAGTGCTAAAGCCGGTGTGGACCTACGGTATACAACTCTGGGGTTGTACCAAAAAAACAAATGCCAATATTCTACAAACTTTTCAAAATAAAGTGCTTAGAGAAATTGTACAAGCACCATGGTATATTAGAAACGACGATATCCACAGAGATCTCGGAATTCCAACAATTGAAGCTGAAACTAGAAGCTTCGCGAGAAAGCATAGAAACCGACTAATCGGACATGTCAACAATACAGTCCGACAAATTTTGGACGAGAACAATTTATTGCGCCGGCTTCAAAGAACGAAACCGTTCGACTTGGCAAGATAGGATTAACCGCGTCTAAATTGCGGAACATGCAGGATCTTTCATTGGAAAGAAGCCTGTCAAAAGTTGTTATTTCGTTATAGAAAAATTGCTTGATAAGTTATATCTTAGTTGCAGTATCTAACAATCTTTCGAAGGGTGGTGTTTTTAGTCAGTAAAAATCTGACACTACTATGAGCACGCGCTTGCTATTCTCATAGTGTCTTTGGAAGATTTTCACCTACCCTCGGTAAAAAAAAAAAAAAAAAAAAAAAAAAAAAAAAAAAAAAAAAAAATCTGTGACGTCTTCGATATGGGCAATAGAGCTGAGTTATGGGACGATGACTCTTAGGTTTATTCTACTACCAACAAACCTGTTTGACAAGAGAGTATATCACTGCAACTGTGAAGCCTTTTGATTGAGCACTGTTTCTAGAAAAAAGTCGCACGCTAAAGGTTGCGAGAAGCTTGGTTAAAGAAGGACTTGCCTTACTTTTCGTATTAGTTTCCGGGCTTGGCATTTAAGGTACGCAAAAGAAGGGGCGATCTACTAAATCGCACATTTTAAAAACCAGTAATGCGAGAAATAGATTAACACAGCGACAGCAACAGCAACAGTGAATTTAGGATTAGCTCTAAAGTTGACGTCGCTGTCGATGTTGCTGTGCTAATGTGTTCAAAGTAATTAAAATACATTTGTTCTAAAAAGTTGTCAAAGTTGCTGTTGCTGTGTTAATCTGTTTCTCGCATAAATGAGTTTTACGTCATTTTGACGAGATATCGGAAGATAACAGGCTATTTCGGTCAGCCTTCTTCTATCCCAAGACAAACCGTCTGCCAATCACCTCCAAACTCAGATCTGAGTATCCAAATCACCGCTTATACCCTAGATCAGCCCCCGTTTCTTGCACCGAGACGTCGGAGGATTGTAGGCGCATGGTGGACTTTTTGGGTCACTCTTTACCTACCCAAGGAGAGATCGTCGCAAGTACAAATAAAGCATATCCGGCATAGATAGTACTCTGGCCCTTTCCCCTTTTCCCCTTACTTATATCTCGTATCACAAAGGCCCTATACCATACATGGGCTGAATGTGTCTTTCTAGGCAGCCACCTAACCTAACCTTACTTAACCTTCCTGGCTTAGCTGATGCAAAGTTGTTGACATCTTTCACACGACAAAGGTGTTTCAAGTCAGTCTAGGTGAAGAGAGCTCTGAAATGGTAGACTTAAGGACAAGTTACTTTCAGTTCGTTGATAGCTTTGACGTTCTTTGATCTGCAATAGGCAGACGTCTGTATTGAAGCAGTAAAACAGGAATTAAGGTAAATGTAAGCAAATCAAGGATAAGGTCGAGTAACTGAGAGGGAATACGCATCACCGCCAACAATAACGGCTAGCCCCCCAACAAGGGCATCACAATGGATCCACATGCACCTAAGTGGGGTGCTAACCAAACCTATAAGAAAATGTTGAAGTGTTGGTCGCCTCTAGACCCTAGCTTAAGTGATGGCATGTGGTGAAGTCGAGTTGTCGATCTGCGTTAAGTTTTACGTAATTAAACCACTGAAGTATGGAAGTTTCGAAATACAAGTTTGTTAATTCGATTTAGGTTCGGATAAGTCTTCCAACTACTTGGCATCACTTATTTCAAAAATGTACCCGACGCAGTCGTATAGGTTCTCGAAATTTTAAAGACTGGCCAGAATCTAAATCAATGTGCCGATATATTTTCCCACATAAACAAAAATATGGCCTCAATTTTGTTTTGAGAAACCATCCTCATTCTACTATATTTGTCGGAAAAGTACCTTTTGAGGTTCTTTCTTCGACTACGAGTAAATAATCGCTTGACATTCACCCAAAAGGGGATAGATGACCCCGCACCCTGGAAAGTTTCATTGTCGTATTGAAATATTTTCAAGAGTGGAATTTATGTTTCCCGTGCAGGCAAGTTTAATAGCCTCGCTCAAAACCTTATAAAAAGCCCTGTCCAAAAAGACAGCCAGTGCGGACACTCTCCTTTTTGTATATTTGCAACCGTATAGTTGCCACTTCAGGAATTTTGATTTTCAAATGCTCAAACTGTTGGAGATCGTGCGCCCTTAAAAAATGTACTGCCTTGTCAGATACGATATAGATACTACGATATTATAGGGTCGAATTGATGGGCTGTAAAACTGCGGGCGAGTTTTCGAGTTATTGGCAAAATGTGCCATATTTTTGTTACACCAGATGGCAATCGCATCAGTTCAAGTATTCAGTTTAGTAAGTCTGACAGCTGTCTGACTAGATATATCTCGCTCTTGATTGGCTGAAATCGGTCATATGAGCAGCTGTTTGAGTTGACGTTTAAGGAGGGATTGCCGATGAATCTAGTCAAGAAATTCGTGATTGAGTACTAAGTTGACAGTTCATGTGAGTGGATGACGGAAAAAAGTGACGTTTCCCACCAATATCACTCTAGTTTTTACGTTCAGGTTACATCTTATCGAGACCAATCTAGTCCACTTAAGATAACCATAGATTCTTGAATATGCCCAGTGTTTTCCATGTGATAATCTCATTTCAAAAAAAGGTTTCACCAATAAAATAGCACATCCTTCTTTGTTCGTCAGTAAATTTGCACGTTGTTTTGTCAGATCCTGTATTAATTACAAGTCTATCTTATGTCAAATAAATTTGTATGTCCCAACTCCCAATGACGCTGTCAATTACCATCAATTCCTAAACTGCCATACAGACAACATTGTCGGTTGTTGCGTACAGACGTATCCATCTTCCCATTGAATCTTTGACTGTATAGGTAAAAGTTCATCACAAGGACTGTCCGAAAGAGGATTTTTTCATTCGTTTTTATTAGCTCAATTTTAAACTTTTAACTAACTTCTGAATGGTATTGCGATTTCGAAAGGACAAAAACTTTTGTAAACAACACCACTCAACTTATTTTCATTGTCAGTTGATTTCTGGCAGTTAATTCGCACTTATTTACTTTGGAACGACATTCTAGTTTTTTATTTGTCAGGAAGTCGACCTGCACATTGATTTGCCGGCAATTTTTCTTCAAGCGATTACCATTTTCGCCCTTTGATTGAGTCTTCTTCTCCTTGTTTTGCTTCTTCAACTGGTATGTATGTATAACTTGTATGGAATGTAACTTGGCAACAAGGTCAATTATAACTCTTTTGAATGGGAACGGATTGAGGATGAGGTGGGATTGGGGCATTCAATTTATTATAGTCAAGGCGAACGGTGTTAAGAATTAAAATTAAAATTTAATAAATTATTCGTGAAGTCTTTTATTAACAAACTTAAAATTATTTTTGGGAATGCCGTGCTTTAATCAGTTTAATGGGGGAAGCTCTTCTCAGAGTAATCGCAGTCCTGTTGTCATAAATCTCCATCGAAAATGACAATTTCTTTGTTTGTAACACTAGTCCTATTTACTGAGCTTGGTGTAAATATGACGCGAATACGCGGAAATAAAATTTCTTCTCAACAACAAAAACAACCGTCCAACCAAAAACCATGCACAGTGTTGACTATTATGAATAAATAAAACGTACTCGCCGAATAGCAATGAATTGGAATGCCAATGCAGTCCTGCAAAAAAAAAAAAAAAAACAATTTCTTTACAAAATATCGACTCGTCCTGGCGACCATAAAAAGTAAATAGCTGTAGTAATTTCTACTAGCAATTAAAAGCACTGCGCTCCATACTCGCACTCCCCTACACCAGGCCGAACAGGACACACCATACGCAAAGGTATAGGTACTGATAATTCAACATGTGTGTAGCCGGTATTGCCACCCATTTGCTCTCAAAGTTTTGCCGACTTTTACCGTTGTATGACCGGTGTATGAGCCATTCAGCGTGCCATGAATTTGCCATAAAGTTGCCACTTTACGTACAACACTGATGATGATAATGAATATAACATTCGTACCCTCACACGTGCACAATTTTACACTGCAAATGATATTTGTGCAGCAATATTCATTTGTAAATATTCAGTGAACATTTTTTCTTTTAGGAATATTTTTTTTTCGCACCGGCCGTCATGTATTGGAATGACACGACATTGTGTGTCAGTGCGGCAGAGGGCAGTAAGCCTACATGGATACGGATGCATCAAAAGGATTTACGTTCGTATTTGGCATGATCACAAATTGAAGTGAACATAGAGAGTTCATTAAAAGTTATGCCAAATATAAATATGTTTCCATGGCAAATGGAAACTTTATGTTTACATTCAGCCATTTTCAAAGGATTGAGAGATTTCTTTTGAGCAATGAGCAACTACCTATGTGGGTTTGTTGAAGGCTTCGAATGTATTCAGTTCATTGGTATAGTACTGGCTTTGTGGGAAACAACATTTCCTAGATATTTGTAGCTTGGACGGGAAACTAGTTTTAAATCAGTAACGGCTCTATCTGTGAATCCAACGGAAATTTTGGAAAGCAGTCACTTGAAGGAGAGTTTGAAATATGACACAAAACTTGTTTACTTTGCGAAGTTAAAGTTGTTTGCTAAACAATCGCTGGCCTGTACTTTACTACCCTATACCTACTACTTTCGCCCAACTATACATTAATACATATCGTGAGTTTATTTGTTAAGTAAAAAAGGACCAAGGCTTCTGTTGAAACGAAAACAATTGTTATTGTATGATGACAACATATTTTTTAATCGCCAAGTGACAGAACAATATGCTGTGCTTTCTGTGTGATTGGAGGCACATAGTCGTTAAGCGACAAGCGACATTTTTGAGCGGTAGAGCGTCGAGCCCACGTAGTCGTTGTAGTTTATTGCAAGCTACATTTTTGAGCGACAGAGCAACTTATTTTGCTTCCTATAAAATTGCGCCCACGAAGTCATGAAGAGCCAAGCGACATTTTTGAGTGACGGAACAACTTTTTCTGCTTTATGTATCATTGCGCCCACGAAGTGGTTAACGTTAAATAGCCAGCTACATTTTTGAGCGACAGAGCAACTTTTTCTGGCTTTCTGTAGGGTTGCGCCCACGAAGTCATGAAGAGCCAAGCGACAAAGCTACTTTTTCTTCTTTATGTATAGTTCCGCTCACGAAGCCATTAAGCGCCAAGCTACATTTTTGAGCAACAGATCAGCTTTTCTGCTTTATGTTTGTTTGATCCCAAGTAATCATTATCGTTACATAACATTTTTGAGCAACAGAGCAACTTTTTCCGCATTCTGTATGGTTGCGCCCGCACGAAGTCACTAAGTGCAAAGCGACATTTTTGACCGACAGAGCAACTTTTCCTGCTTTATATATTGCTGCACCCACGTAGTGGTTATCGTTAATTGGCAAGCTACATTTTTGAGCAACAGAGCAACTTTTTCTGGCTTTCTGTAGGGTTGCGCCCACGAAGTCATGAAGAGCCAAGCGACAGAGCTACTTTTTCTGCTTTATGTATAGTTCCGCTCACGAAGCCATTAAGCGCCAAGCTACATTTTTAAGCGACAGAGAAACTTATTCTGCTTTCTGTAGGAATGCCCCCACGAGGTCATGAAGAGCCAAGCAACAGAGCTACTTTTTCTGCTTTATGTATAGTTCCGCTCACGAAGCATTAAGCGCCAAGCTACATTGTTCAGCGACAGAGAAACTTATTCTGCTTTCTGTAGGATTGCCCCCACGAGGTCATGAAGAGCCAAGCGACAGAGCTTTATTTATGGTTCCACCAAGCGACATTTTTGAGTGACGGAACAACTTTTTCTGCTTTATTTATGGTTGCGCCCACGAAGTGGTTAACGTTAATTGGCAAGCTACATTTTTGAGCAGCAGAGCAACTTTTTCTGCATTCTGTAGGATTGCCCCCACGAAGTCATGAAGAGCCAAGCGACAGAGCAACTTTTTCTGCTTTATGTATGGTTCCGCCAAGCGACATTTGTGAGTGACTGAACAACTTTTTCTGTTTTCTGTATGGTTGCGCCCACAAAGTGGTAATCGTTAATTGCAAGCTACATTTTTGAGTGACAGAGCGACATTTTCTGCTTTCTCTTTGGTTGGGCCCAAGAAGTCGCGCAAGAAATATTTTAAGCTCTTTTCGAAGGACTACTAATATTCATTCCTTTAAACAAGAGGTACTTCCATCAGGTCATTAAAAAATCTACACAACGCGTCCCATCATTAGGCCGATTAAAACCACAAAAACCGATATCCTAAAAAAACACAAGTGCTTAATAAAACCCCAAAACTCTCAAGCGGCCATTTCGATTAAGTTTGGTATTGATTTGCTCTACTTTTACTACTAAATAGTATTAAGGCTGCCTTCCTGTATAATACCACGTTCAATTTTCCACTTCAGTGCCGCCTGTTTGCACGTCCAGCCTGCGGCATGTTTACACCTCGAACTTTAATTCAAATTTGGTTGCACGAGCACAAATATTCTTTTCTTATTCAGGCAACAAAATCTATGGTAAGTATTTCGTAAGGCCAGCAGATGGCAGGAAATTTCATTATAATTATCCCATCTCCTTCTTTCATAACAATGAGCCCCACCCCGCTCTAACTAACTTTTGGAGTGTCGTTCCATCCACCTGTTGCCATCTTCGCAACGCTAACACTGAACGACTCCAAGTCAGATAATAATTATGCCGTACATCGATGACAAGTTAACACACACGAGTCCTTCGCCCAACCCCTTTCATGTATCCAGTACCAACGTCGTTCTCGTTCTTACCCACACTCTTCAAGAGTGATATAGCTACGAGCGCCTAAGAGTCTGGGCGACGAATGTCTTGTTGGTAAGATTTACGGCTCGACAGGACTTCTTACGTTTACATATCGCTCCAGCTTTTCCTCCTTGTAAGTTGCACATCAGACTAATAGACATCCCCCTTCCTCCACCCCGTACCATTAGCTGTGCTCTCAAAATGTAAATACCACTTAAACGACATGGGAGTGCAGAGCCGAATTGAGGACACTACTCCCGGGAGGAGCTAAGAAAAGGATAAGAAGATATATATTCATGAAATCTTGCAACATAAATTGCAGCAACATGACAATAAATTTAAATAGAATTACTCCTGGGTTAGTGTAAAGCATATTAATGATGCAGTCATCCTCTGCACGAGCTACCCTAAGCCAAATGCAACTCTGGTTCTAGACACAAAATGGACCGTTTCCATGGGAAGGGAGATACCCTTATTGTAGGCAATTTTCCCCTAGAAATAGAAACACATTACGAGAAAGTTTTCGTCGGTGTTGCGCCCCCTCTCCTAGACGAAATTATCGAACTCATCAGAAACTCATCAAGGGATATCAAACAAATAGCCATGCCATTCTTAATTAAAATATGGGAATGTGTTTGATCAGTGTTTATGTGTGCCAGCTGTTGCCTCCCAACAAGTCATAAAAAACTAAAAGTTTCCCAGGATGATAAGCCAGTCACCTACCGACTTCGATCTGATGCTGTAACCGTGGGTACCTCAAACCGCACGGTAAATAAGAATTTTCTACCTCGAAATAGTCACCTTTCAAGGTCCTTTGGGAATGCAAAATATTGACTTCGTGCAACTTTGTGATTTTAAAACCCCGTAAGGTATAGATCCCGTCAAAGGAATTGGTAATTATTACCATCAATCAGTTAGGGGTTCCCTTCGCAGTCACGGACTATTGTCCGCTCGATGAGACTTTATTCCATTCCCTGTTAAAATAAATAGGTAGCTACCTACGCAAACACACAGTTCTTCTAGTGTCCTTAACATTGCTTAACAATTCTCTTTTCCGTCCGATGTTATCCGGGGAGATACCTACACTACACCTATACGTGAGCTTCTGCAAGGGATGGAGGGAGCATTCTACAAACAAGGACAGTTGGAGACGCTCTAATGGAAATGAAGCGTGCTTTTGTTATTAGCCTTTGAGGATTAAAACTATGGCACGGATGCTTGACCTAGAGGTATCCATTTTGTTTCTGTTTGATGGTGTGAATCTGCAGTAGCTCAGAGAGACAATGTGTAACAAAAACGAAAGCAAGGGCATAAATAGATCTGAAACACAAAAAAAAAAAAAACAACAACACAACGAGTACGAGTCCTATATGGCTCATACATTGTTATTGTGCAACTAAGCGAACAAAGGCGACCCACACCGTCGCACATGTTGTGTGGCAGATTCTATTTATCCGCACTGTAAATTCAATGCGGATTCATTTTCGTATAATAGCTTCTGAAGTTGTCCGAATATAATGTACTCGATGCATTTGGGGATTAAACAGTGGGGCTCGCAGCGCGGGATCAGCGTATAACCTACTACACCTATAACGGGCGATGCAATCATTTTTTTTTCTTTTATAACATGTAAGGGCCTATTAATCCAGTCAATAGAGGTGACATAATTGGTAAATGCGGACAAAATTGCCAACTACTGAAACGTTGTACGTGTAATAACATATCTTCTTATTTTGCGACTTAGTAGCCCCGCCGGCATTAAAAATAAAGACTGCAATGAAAATCTACTTCCTAGCTGTGAGTTAATTACCTGTCCTCCCAGTGAAAATGGGAATCAGGTCACCAGGGGCGTCTTAAGACATGCCGGGGCCCTGGGCATACAAGAATTCGGGGCCCTATTGAATTTATTAAGCTTTATTAATTAAATTACGAATAAATAAGGTATACACAAAAACACGTTACTGAAAATCGAAATTTTAATTTTGTTAGAAAGGTTCAGACTGTCGGGATCTTCAGCAAACTGATGATTTCTGATATTTCAATTTAGAAATGTTGACGGTAATTCTTAGTACAACCCGAAAAAAAAGTAAGGACGTTGGCGAAATGCGGAACTACATATTTCCGACCGCTAGAAAATGACACATTTTATGTTGAACTCAATGAACGGAAATGTCATTGGCTTAACACTGCCATAAAGCCGCTACTAAGCTCTTAATTTTGTTTAAACAAAATAAATATAGCATAAATGAATATATCGGCCATTCGGGGCTCCCTTGAGAATAGGGGCCCTGGTGCCCTTATTGTAAATACGATACTGAACGTCACATGAATCGCTGCAAATAAATCGACTGAAGTATTTATGTAATCATCTGAAATGACGTCTTTTTTTTATTTTTTTTGCAACATTTGTCTCACAGAGAAGGTCCTTTATTATAGTGACCCATTCTTGCAAGTACTTTTTTACTACTAATCCCAAGTAGGACAATATTTAAGAGGATTTTTTTTTTTATAATTTATTACTGTTCTAGGGGTCGGCGCAGTGGCTTAGTAGTTAGTGTGTTGGATTAGTAAGTGAGGGGTCCCAGGTTCGAATCCCGGAAAAAGCCAGTTTCGAACTTAGAGTTTTTTTTCCACTGCGTCACTTCTTCCGAACGTCTGACAAACATCCGAGGGTATAACTGTCTTAAAAGCTTCTCAATTATCCGTTTGAAGTGGGCATAAAATTGTAAATTCCTTCCATTCGTTTCAAAAATTAAAAACTCTCATGGTTGTGTCTCATGGTTCCTATACGGACCTGTTGAACCAACAACTATTTACAGTTCAAGGGAGTTTTGTTTCCCTATTTTACCTATATAGATCTCAAGTGAAAGGGTCGATAGAGAGACTAGAGAGGATTTACTGTCGCATATTCGTTCCAAACAACTGTGGGATGTAATGAAAAAGGAAATCCACAAGAGGCAATACGTTCCACATGCAAGTTGTTGGGCCTATAAAAGAGTGTCCGTATCCTAAGTAGACGCTGATCTCAAGTTTATGTCTAACGAGGGACTTGCAAGTTGAAGCAAAAGATGCAAAGTTTTCATCGGTTTAAGAACCCTAGACTTTTCGGTAAATTGTTTCAATAGGAGGTAATGAACAAAGGTTATTGTTGACACACACAATGAGTGATCTGTCGGTTTCGTCGATGCAAGTGTCAGTCATTTAAATGGCTGAGAAATCACGTTTTGTATACATTTTGGAACAAAGATTTGGGTCCCACATTTATTATTTTTATTAGGTAGCACTCCGTATGCTGTCCTCCATTTTTAGGTGTGCAAAGGTCGGAATTGAAGAGAAGAGACGTGAAGCAGCTAGGGAACGCAGATTGAAAACTGAGGTTGGTTTTGTCCATCAAAAAAGTCTTAGTAGCAGGTCAAAGATAATCAGAAAATGCGAAAAAGAGTGTAGCAGACAAAACAGAGCCTTGAGGCACACCACAATTTATATGGTGAATTGCTGAATCGAAAACGCCGAATACAGCTCAAATTGTACGTAGTTTCAAACCTATTGAGGATGAAGAGACTCGGCGATTCTATTAGCACCCATCGTCGGTGCAGTGGTTTAGTGGTTAGTGTGTTGGACTACAAGGCGGGGGGTCCCAAATTCGAATTGCGAAAAAAAAAACTCCTAAGGTTTTTTTTCCGATGCGCCACCTCTCTCGTCTGACAAACATCCGAGAGTATAACTGACATGAAACAGCTTCTCAATTAGACGTTTGGACTCGGTGCAAAATTGTGGATCCCTTAAATGCGTCCCGTACATGGAAAACTCGCAGAAAACCCATAGTTGTGAGAAGCTAGGCCTAAGGTCCCTACGGGGACCTGCTGTTAGCGAGCATTTATATATTTATTCATCACCAATTAAGGCCTTAGTGGTAGAATTGTTGGTTAGTGGCCTATTTTTTTGACTTATTATCCACTGCATGAACAAAAATGTGTATTGGTAAGGCCCATTAGGGCCTATGCGAGCAAGCTAATTAGTAATCTCAACAACGTCAAGACTGACTGATTTTAGGCTTAAAAATACTGCATAGGTACAAACATACCTACTGCTACTGCACCACTTAGCAAACTTAAACTCAACTCTTACAACAAAACCTTCAAGTGTCACATTTCTTTCTCGCCACACAATAGCCCCTCCATTCCCAATATATGGGTATAGTATCATTGACATGGCCTTCTTGTACACTCTCGGTCAATGTGACATCGATGTATGCAGCACATTTGCATTGCATTTGGCAGCAACATCATTGGCCATTCAACCACACCATCAACAACTGCTGCCGGTGCTGCGGGATGGTGTACTACACTAAGGTCACACGCTACACACACCATTATATCCATACATGGCTCATGCCTCCCCCTTCAAACGGCGAGCGCGATGCAGGGTGTGGGAAATCGTCTGCCAGAAGGATCCTTTCAGAAATGCTTATTTAGGTATCGGCAATATGCAAACGATGGCCAATAGAAAAAGGTAACGAGATTCGAGGCTACATGTCAGCTACTTACTTATTCCAACACTTCTCTCTTCGTTCGTATTTTGTTTGTGGAGTTTTTTTTTGTTGTGGCCCTGCCGCTGCCAGTGGCAGGACACAATGCTCCTCTTCAACTCCTTGTATTATAAATGGAAGACGGAAGAGAAACAACCCCACCATAAGAATGGCCTGTTGTGTCTGGACAAGGTATATAGAATAACATGGTAAAATATTGCGCATGTCCGCATCCTATCTCACTCGCACACTGTTACGTCACGTGTATCACACTGTTTTGACATTTCAGTGCAAGTTCGACGTTCTCTTAAGGTTTTTGTGCAATATTTTTTTAACAAATAAAAATAAAATGGTTATTTGTGCGATATTCGGCTGTAATAATAACAACGACAAGAAACGAAAGCAAAACAAGGTTCCCGGGCGCGAAAAATTGTCGTTTTTCAGATTTCCCAAGGATGAATCTATGAAAAAAGTGTGGTAGAAAAGACAAGTTTAATGCAAATAATGCATTTGTTTGCTCGAAACACTTTAACAGTGACCAATATGCGCGAAACTTGAAACATGAGCTGCTAAACTATTTACCCAAAAACAGTAAGAATTGCCTTTCACTTCCAAGGACTCTGACAATAAGCGCCAGGAGAATTATGAAAGGCGGAACACAAAACAAAAAATTGTGCGCGAAATTTTGTGAGTTTTAAGTGTGAACAAATTATAAATACGTAATTAGTTAATTAATTATTAATTTAAAATTTGTATTTTCAAAGGAAAACCCTTCCAAGTGAGCAAGTTACCCAGGACACCAATGAACCTACTGCAAAATTATGCTGAAGAACAACCGACCGGATCCTTCACATGGACAGATCAAGTCAGCGAAGGTGGACTTCGAAAACCCAACACTATTTTTATCGAAAAAATACGACTTCTTGAAAGTATTTTTAATGAATATAACTCGACTGGTCTAAAAACTGGACAAAATTACATAAAAACATTGTTAGACCTTGCCGAACCTATTGATTTAGATCGCGCGATCAAATAGTTGTTTTTTCCGGGGCAAAATGTTCTTTAAGAATCGAATTCTTAACAAAACACTAATTACGAATATCACTGCAAAAAAAAAGAAAAGTGAATAAAACGCTGAACTAATTGTAAAACTGATATGTACTTGTTTTTATTTGTAATATTTTCGCAGATTATAAAGGACTTTTTATACATTATGGTTATGAGGTTTGATTGAAAAAATAAAACTGCGAATAACAGCTGCCAACATTAGATTTCTTTGTTGTATTGCTGTGGAAACAAGTGGTATCGTACCACCATCAGCTCACTTTAAAACAATTTCGCCACTATATCTTGCAATTCACATTTTTATTAATTAAAAATCCACAACCCTAATATAAAGCACATGAATGTGAACTAATTTGTTCTGAAGTGTCAAAATATGTGATACACGTGACGTACATGCGCAGAACTGAACCAATATTTTCCTCCGGAATATCATACCATGTATTCTATATACCTTGATGTCTGGATACTTACACGTCCTTATGCAATGTGTACACATACATTACCTTCCCCATTTCTCCCCGACACCATTGTCCGGACGTGTTTAGCATTACACATCGATGTACATATATCGTGGACCGAGAAGGACTCGAGCCCGTGTTTTGTTTTGCTTCCTGCCGCACGAACGGCCGACTGAAAACATGCGAGCATTCATTCTCAGCGGTGTGTATATAGTAGCAGGGTGTATATAGTATATATTCAAAGGAGTTTTAACATCGATTCCACATTTGTCCAAAGAAAAAATAACCAACGAGTACTTTGTATTGCTGCCTCGTTCTTGGAGGTATCTTCTGTACCTTGGCGCGAAGGTCTTGAGTCCTCCGCTTATTGGAAATTGTATTTTTCAATTTTATTATGCTTTTTCGATTACTTTGTGAATTCTGTTTCTTTTCCCACTCGTGAAATTTATAGAATGCGAGTCCTACGTGGCGGGATATATGAAATTCTCGGAAAATACCATGGTGAGCAAAATTGGAGTCTGTGGCCAGGTTCGGAAGGCATGCTGGCTTCTGAGCCAAAGGACGGACAACATTTTACCCCTAGCGCTATATCAGTGCAGTTCATTCACCATTTCACTTACGGCCATTACCATGAACATGTTTTAGATGTACGTACAAATGTCCTGCCTGCCGATGGCATGTTTTTCTTTCCGAGTCCGTGTATGGCTGAAATCATCTTAAACTCGCAAAACACACACATCGCAGTGAGAGTTCATTTGTCGTTCTCTGTCTGTTGTTATCAAAACTAGGCGAAAGGAAAGAAACGTAAAAAAAAAAATCTGACATGGCTTTCATTGTTTTGGCAACGGAAAGGATGAAAAGTAGCGTTCTGCTTGCGTTATCCACGGCTATGTGTAGCCAACACTAAAGTAAACACCATCATTCGTCGAGATAGAAACAATGACTGAATCAGAATCAAGAAAAACGAGAAGCGAGAACACACAGGGACAGGGACAGGGACACAGGGGGAAGACTCCCCTCGCTCTGCATCTGCATACGGCGAGGAAGTTGAATATGGTAGACTTGACTTTTAATCCGCCATGGACTCAGTCGCGCTGAAGGATCTCTTGGTTTTTGTTGTTTCTGTTGGCTGTTAGTTTTTTTTCTTTTATTTTTTTTTCATCGCCAGTATGATTGCTGTGATGATTGTTATCCTTGCTGAATATAGGAGCTCAAAAAAAATCCAACTGAACGAACGAACGAATTCTTTTTAAAGAGTTCATGCATACGTATGAGGAAGCAGTTTCCAAATTTTTCAGCTACAAATAAGTTGTAGGTACATATATGCATTTTTCATGGTAGGTTCCGAGTATGTGTAGTTGTTGAAGCGCCCGGAAGTGAAATGACTGAGTTGATGGATGTTACAGTTGGACGGAGAAAAGCGCTTTATTTAGGTAAGAAGTTTTGGGTGACTTTTTATTTATACATTTTCATATGTATAGGGCTCCAGGGATTTAGAGAGAGAAAGAAATGACATACTTTTGAAAGATAGGCCACATTTAGTTAGACTTTTTTTTGCACGGAAGCCAACAGATCTGCAGCAGTACTTACGTACGATCCCAGCACAACTGTAGTCCTCAATTAAGGGGAGTTTCAATATTTTCTTTCGGGGGTGTTTTTTTAGAGGTACAGAACTTTATGTTGGCAACACTATTTTAACTGGCGGCCATTTTGTCAGCTGTCAAGTGATTTATTTTTAGTTTGTGTTTGCCATTTCAACATGAATAGACTAACGCCTGAACAACGCTTCCAAATTGTGCGAATTTATTTTGAAAATCATGGTTCTGTTCAAATACGTATTGCGGACTACGTCCATTTTACGGTCAACATGATCGTCCATCAGAACTCTCTTTTGGTTCAATGGATACGTCAATAAATAAAACTGCCATATTTGGAGTGATGATAATCCTCAAGTGTATGTTAAGACACCTTTACATCCACAAAAACTGACTGTTTGGTGTGCTTTATTGGTTGGTGGATTAATGGTCCGTACTTCTTTAAGAGCGATGCTGGCCAGAACGTTACAGTCAATGGTGACCGCTATAGAGCCATGATTACTGACTTTTCCGTTCATCAACCGAACAACCATGATGTGCAGGAGCACACGTCACACAGCTCGTTCCACAATTGATTTATTGAAGGAAACGTTTGGTAACCGCATAGTTTCACGTTGCGGACCCGTGAATTGGCCTCCAAGATCGTGCGATTTAACGCCGCTTGACTATTTTCTGTGACTATTTTCTATGATATGTGAAATCGATAGTCTACGCCGATAAGCCCGAAGCGATTGACCACTTGGAGGACAACATTCGCCTCTTTATTACCGATATACGGCCACAAATGTTGGAAAAAGTCATCGAAAATTGGTCCTCCAGATTAGACTACGTCCGAGCCAGCCGTGGCGGTCATATGACAGAAATAATATTTAAATTATAATGCCAGAAGATTCTCTTTCGAATAAAGTAAATTTCATGGCAATTTAAAAAAATCATCTTTGTTTTATTACATTTCGAAGTTCTATACCACTAAAAATACACCCTTTATATAGGGTAACTTCGGGCATTATGGCGCACTTTTTTTCTTTCCCGAATAGCTTTTTTTATTTTATCAAGACAAAAAGATATATTAAATATAGGAAACATAGACCTACATACATGTTGTTTAAAATTGAATTTCACAAGGACTGAGGTAGGCTTGATTTGTCTACATCAATGAATCATCAACTTTTGAGAAAATTTCTAGGTATGGAGTATTTTTAAATTCCCAAAGAAACACTAATTTCGGATAGAGGAGTTTCCTTTTATTACTTCTTTTCTTCAATATACAGTTTCGTTTACAATTCCAAGTCATAATTTAAGCAATATAACAATTCAAAGTTATAATTCAAACGAGTTACAGTACTTACATTAGGAAGCTGCAGCCTAAGAATTCAGAAGAGTCAATCGCCCATGCACATTGTGCATATCTCTGCGTGGTATCTGAGACTTTGAAATTAAGCAGCACACGTAAGGTTCAGCATCAATATCTACCCCAGCGTTGCCAGTCAAGTTCGTGCACAGCTGCGACTGTATAAGCCGTTCTATACTTTAGAGAGTTAGTGTCATAAAACAGGGATGTATTTATGTCGAACATTGGTAGGTAAGTGAACTTTCTAAAAATTATTTTTACAAAAAATCCAGTATCATTTAGGAAGGCACCTTCATTATTCGTACTTAATTTTAGTTATCGGTTTTTGATAATTATTGTTTGGGAGCATTAACTTTTGTAAACTCGACCGTACTGGGACAAATGAGTGAGCCTAAGATTGGAACTATTCTAGAGAGGATTCGCTAATCGATCTAATGTTTCAATCCCTAAGGGCTGCTCCTAGGAACCTACAAACAACAAAATAATTATAAATTGGTAAAACAATTTTGAATAAATGTAGCAGGATTTTTGGTCAAAGGCGAAAAAGAAACTACTTGGAACTGGAGTCCCTAATGTTGGGGATAGGATTCCTTGGCCTCCCACTCCATCCCTGTAGGTACACTAGCCATAAGTTTTAAGTATTCACCCTTAATAAAGATTGTAATCTTCTCAATGACTTGCGTCGTCTATGGGATCTGAAAAATAATCTTTGAAAAATTAGGTACCTATGGCTTAGATTTTCAGATTATAATTACATAAAAAAAAAACATGGTTTGGATTCTATTAAACTAAGTACTTAAATATTCTTTAAAAACTAGTGTTAAATTTAGTAATAAACACAATAAATTATAATTATTTAGGAGTATTTAAATTGATTTTATTTTGTATTCATAAAATGTGAAAGGAAACTAAAAAATGTACCTTTAGATCCATTTTTGATAATCGTGAAGTCTAAGATGTTAAGATGATAGCTATTGAACTTGAACACAATCACATATTACAAACAAAAAATAATAATTAATTTTATAATAATTTTAATTAAAAAATTAGGACAAAATAATTTTGAGAATATCAATTTTACTCTATTTTTGCATTTTAGTTAAAATATGTATTGCCGTTTTCAGGTAAACTAAGGAAAACTTAATTAAAAAAAAAAAATACTTTTTAAGAAAATCCATCTTTATATATAAAAACGTTCGTGCGTATGTATGACCGACCATAACGGCTGAACCACTGAAGCTATCCCCCTTATATTCACACCATATGTTTGTGTGGTGCTCCGGATGGTTTATGTTTATTTTAGACCCTATAGCTATAGGGGGCGCTGGGGTCGCTTTTTTGAAAACTCTTATTTATGGACCGATTTGGCTCAAATGAACACCATATAACACTTAAAGAAAAATAAAGTTTTTGACAAAATTTGGACCCGATAGATGGCGCTGGGAGATATTTACGACAAGTTAGATTTCCCTGCATATCAATTTTTGTATATCAACAACATTAAATTTAATTGTAATTATATAGTTGGCGTTAGTTGTCTATACTTTTTTGACATTTCATTTAGCTGTACAATTGTTTGACGAAGACTCCAAATTAGTTTTTAATCAATTTTAAATAGGTAGGTAAATAACATTTCCATTCGATTTCCGGCAGAAATAACATAGCCAAGGAAAATGTTCATAGCCACTGACCCAATTTTCATGGTTCTTCTTTTGTTTTTTTCGTATTGTCGTATTTCAGGTGTAGGCAGTCTTTAAAGAAAGCACTATTTTGGACCCGATAGGTGGCGCTGTCGTCGATCTCCGAAACCGCTTAATCGATTTCAGTGAAATTCTGTGGATGTGTATGATTGGTCCCAGCTTAAAAGATATAATACTTTGCGACCCGATAAGTGGCGCTGTTGTCGATTTCCGAAACAGTTTTATTGAGACGATTGAAATCGTTGGGATGTGTATGGTTGCTTCAAGTTGGACGAAGAGGATAGTTATGGACCCTATTGTTGGTACTTTACAAAACATAGGCGGGATAGAAAAACGGGTTGCGGCACTTCTCATTCAAAAATAAAGCCAAACGTTATTTCTAAAGTTGTATAATTAAAAATTTTAATGGACATTGTCCAAATAAAGCACTTTGCAAAATCTGAACAGGACTTAATACGAAAGGTACGAGCAAATCCGGGTGGGTACAAGTACATGTAAAAGAGGCTGACGTCCGGATATGCACTCATAACTCGGGAACGGATTGGTCGATTTTTATGATTTCTGGTTTAAATTCGCATGTGCCCAAGGAAAAACATACTATTCTACTCTTTGTCGTGAAAACAAAACTTTATGGGGATGAGTTGAATTTTTGAATTCTTTGGATGTTCCGGGCAGTTATAATTTTGCTGTGCAACGTCAATGCACCGAAACTTTGTAACGGAACGCGTTTGATTTGTTGGTGAAAGATCAAATCAAATGTCATCCAAGCGACGGTTTCGAAGGGAAAATTTAAAGGCAAACATTCTCATTACTCGGATTCCCCTTATTCAGAACGATTTGCCATTCGTATTTAGGCGTCTTGAATTTTCCGTGCGTCTCCCGATTAATCTCCGAGATGATAACACCTACCACAAAATTTTTCATATGAGGGAACTCGAGAACGGTTCGTCCGATTTGAGCTATCTTTTCTTTGTTGTGTTTGTCTACGCCTAAGGAAGGTTCATACGACAAAAAAAAAAAAAAAAAAAAAAAAAATGGAAAATTTGAAAGGGAAATTGGAGAATTGGAGAAATTTATTTTCCATATATTTTGTACGGGGAGTGTTATTTTTTTGTTGATTTATGAAGTATACACAGTGAGATCGCATTTGTCAAAAGATATTTTGGATCAAAAAAATTAATTTCTGGTGGAATAGTGAATGCTCCAAAATTCAAATTATTTTAGTCAAATTAGTCAAAAAGTCAATATTGGGCGGGACGAAGTTCGTCGGGCACGCTAGTTGTAATATAATACAGAGAAAAACTGAGTTTACTATTATGTTAGAAATGACGATATTACGATATTACCTTAGAAATGAATTTTAGTTATAATCGTATTCACCGTTTGCGAGATATGTCCAAATTTCAAA
Organism: Cheilosia urbana; assembly: GCA_946477585.1. Taxonomy (NCBI): domain Eukaryota; kingdom Metazoa; phylum Arthropoda; class Insecta; order Diptera; family Syrphidae; genus Cheilosia; species Cheilosia urbana. Next base: position 4,937,966 of record OX297854.1, on the reverse strand, counting down.
AGTACATACCGTTATTCGATTTTTTATTGAAAAACTGAGTATGCCGTCATCTAAACCTAAGCTACTTATGTAAGCTTAAATATGAATTCTGGTTTTAATTTTTAGAGCCGAACAAATCAAACTGGTACGAACATTTTACATAGGTAGTACCATTAATATTGAGGTTACCTTGCAAAAAAAAAAAGAACGGCCCCGAGCTGTAAGCCCCCAAACTCCAAATCCGAAGCTTGAACTAAATCTGATCAGACGTTTAAGCTGTAGGCCGCAGACAGACGGACAGAATTTTGAGACCCACTTTTAAGAGTTCCTCTATCATCGCAATATCAGTATTGATTAACATCTTGAGTTCGAAATTTTGTACATACAATATCTTGAAAGTTAAAGAAAAGTCTTCGTCAGCAAAACAGACATTTTTTCTCTGGAGAGGGACACCCTAATCACCTAGCGGTATGAGATATACTTTAAGTTGCGGAGGAGTGCAACCGCAAACACCATTACGCGAGCTTTTTATATATTACAGATTTTGTAAATTAATTTTACTTTTTAATACATACCTAATAATAGTAAAATTTAAAGTAGTCCATATGAGGTGAAAGCAGCTATTCAAGGCTGTCTCAATCTCAACTCAAATAAAGGTATACGTACACCTGGACGGATTTATTTGATCTTGCTGCAGACAACAATCGTCACCTAATAGTTTAGTTATTAGCTGTCTGACATAAGTAATAAACAACAGAGCTGTGTTGATAATTTTTTGTAGACAAACTCTCTAGAGCCGTGGATATTCGTCCTCTTTTCTAGTTCTGTATACCTAGTTACAAATACATTTTTATACAAGATCGCAATCTCTGTGATGGTCCTCGGGGATACTTAAAAATGTTGTTCTTGGACAACTGAGAGCTTAATTATTTGCACGCCACCTAGAAATGGCAACAAGTTCTGCTTTATTCCCGTATGACCCATAATTTTCCATGCCTACATGAAAGTGACTAACCAGCTAAGGGTCGTAATCGGTGAGGTGGTCAACAAGAAACGCAGCATCAAATTTCACGTCAAGGCAATTACAGCCTACAGCCTTGTATTTGAGATACTAAAGTCCTTTTAAATTGCTCAAGTAGGCAGTTTAAAAAAGAAAGAAAGAAAGAAAGAAACACCAATAGAATGGTAAATCGATGAAAACCGACAGAAAGACGTGGAAGAACCTTCAAATAATGCTCCCAATTTCAAACACTCAATGCAAACACACCCCTAATTTCGTCACTACACAATTCACAATAGCAATGCCAACCACACATCTCGCACCACATCGTACCTGTTTCGCATTCAGAAAAGTGCTTTAGCCCTGACACATTTCGGAGCCGATTCCAACCGCCCTTGATACTGGCACATACCTCCATAAAATGTATATCGCCTCGTTTGCGCTCGCGATACAAGCGCTAAAACTTTTGCCGCACACATTTTTAATTGCACAACAATTGTAGCAATCTCCCCGTCTCCATGCCGGTACACTCTGTTCTCTGTGTATCAGCGACATCGTTTGAATCCTTCTGTCCTAATAATAACTCGTCAGAGCGGAGAAATGGATGGATTTTCGCAACTCTATATAACCCAGTTAAGCGGGATGAGTTTCTTGTTTTTTTTTTTCGGCGCGCGAAGAAAACCCATATTACAACGTAAGCGTAAAATTAATGAAACCCATCAAGTGAAGAATTAATGATGCTTGTGATTTAATTAAAAATTTAATAACGCGTTCATCAAGCAACCAGCCAAAATAGGAACAAAACTGGAGACACAAGACTCAACATGCACTGGTATAACCACCCACGGTTTTCGCACCTCACCCCCAAATCGCCGATTCTATACCATACAAATCGGTATCATAATCCTTTAATGAGTTACAAGGATCTCTGAAATGCGAAATGCAAAATACAATTTGTGCCTCCAAAAAAATAAAAAAAAAATAAAGAAAATCAATTCCAGACGGGGTTGATATAATCATTCGGGTGCGGCACGGGGCGAAACTTTTTCAGATCATCATAGTAGAGTTGCGCCTCCTTGTTGTTGTTTTTTTTTCTTTCTTTTTTTAATAAACCATCAGCAGATGTGAGTCAACAAATTGCTGTTGTCCTTAGAGGAGGATGCTGTAACTTGTATTAATTTCGCCATTGAATCGTGGCAATTCTGTTGAATTAAAATGAAATTAAACGGGGTGGGGTTGGGTGTGCGCGCTTTGCGGTGATGCCAGCATGATAGGCCGTGTTGTGGGTCGTAAGGGTGGTGGGCACAGATTGTTTTCATATTGCGGTTAGTGTTACTTTGCACGAGGTTCGACAGCGGCCAAATGGGGGGACGGTGTGGTCTTTTAGTAGACAAGAGTGTTGTTCATGCAGTACCTTGGGTAATGGATACTAATGGGTTTTCTTTGATTTAGTTGTCCTTATGCGGGTGGCTGTTGGATTATGTGAGCGGTATAGAATGGAAAATCGTTTGGGATCGGGAAAGTTCTGGTACGGGGTTCTAATGCCTGCGAAGCGCTCTGTTGTCGACATTTGGATTTGAGTTATGATGATATATTGGTCAGGTTTTATTAATTGGTGGGGAAGTTTATACATCGGCTTATTTCTGACAGTAGGGAGAGATTGGAGGGGACTTTAGTGAGAGCTTACCAGAGCATTTCTGCCAATCCGTTGTACATGTTTTAGACATCTTGGATGAGCATTTTTTGAATGGGTCTATTTTGCTGTGTCATCCTATAGTCATCGTTCAACATCCTCCTCCAAGATCTATCAGCGCAAACGGGACGGGACGGGACAGGGAATAATTTTACGAAGAATCGTTCACTCAAATTAACCGAGGACACTTTAATCTGGTTTAGATTAGTGTCCATCATGCTCAACGATTCAATAGGCGTCTGACAAACAAAAATACGAGAGTATAGCTGCATAAAGACGCCTTTCAATCGTCCTTCAAAAATATAATTCGCCCAATTCATTTATTTATTATTAGCTGAGCCATGCCGCCTTGATTCGCTAGAGTTCCACTTCTGAAATTAAAAAAAAAAAAAATAATAATTAGCGTTACACAAACAGTAGCTCACCATAAAAAAAGGAAAGAAAAAGCTGTCAGTAAAACAGTCCAAGCAAATAGGTAGGTTAACTTCCATTATTCCCTCTCAATCTCATTTAAATTCCAGATTCCACATACATTTCATACCCTATCTCTCTCAATCCCATATGCGATATGCGCCACTCTCGCTCAGCGCTCACTACTCAAACATACTCCACACCCACAGTCCACACTCTAGTTCAAATTAAAAAAGAGCACAACAATAAAAATCAGAAAAGGCGCAGGTACATAAAAAAAAAAAAGAAAAAAGAAAAAGCCCAGAGAAACAAATTTTTCCGTGCAGCATATACATTATACACCCAAAATATTCTCCACTGAACGCTGGACAAATCCAATGATCTAGCTTTAATCGAACATTTGACTTTTTTTGAATAGTATAAAATTTATAGTTTTTTTTATTGTTCAACTTCAGGATAAAGATGAATAATATCCTAAGATCTTTGTACATAATTGAACTTTATATTAAAAAAAAAATCCTATTTCAGTTGGATGAGTCATTCCAAAGCTAGAAGGCATTCGAGAATTACAACTTTTCTTAAATATCAGCTTAGATCTCCGCTTCCGGACTGCGGATAGTGGTAAAACATATCCTATCTGGTAATCTCGAAAATTTGCAATGCAATTGTGAAAACCGGAATCATTTTTGTGCAGTACTTTTTTAATCTGTTCCAGGCAAACACCTTACAACCGGAAAAAACAGTTTTATTACAGTAATGATTTACACAAGGTTCCCATAAAAATTCGCATTTTGTTCTCCAAAAATGGTCTTAGGGGAATCGCGAAAAATTCTTTCACAAACATTATTCGCTACATCAACAACTCTTCCGAACGAAATAAGTATCGCATATGATTCGCAGATGAAGTCGCTGGCGAACGAAATATTCTTATGGGGTACTAAAAGTGGAAGGAGCGCGCACCGTTGTGAAATAACGCCTGGAACCCAATATATGGATCACAAAATTAGTTAGATACCTTCTACTTTTATTTAAAATTCATTTTTATTAACCCTTTCAAACAAATAAATTTAATTTTTAAACCTAACATTTATGTTATTCTGGCTTACTGGTTCTTAGCGAGCGCTCTAAACTCATCAATATGCTTAAAATTATTGAATAATTCAGGATTTTTTTTACTGCGCCACATCTCGTGAACGTTTGACAAACAGCCGAGAGTATAACTGTCTTGAAAGAGTTTCTCAATTAGCCGTATAATAAAATTGTAGATCCCTTCCATTCGTTCCAAAAAATGAAAAACTCACACAAAACGAATAGTTGTGAGAAGCTAGGCCTAGGGTCCCTCCGGACCTGTTGCGCCAGGGTTGTTCACCGTATACACAGTTTCAAAGAAAGCTCCAATCAAATCCACGCTCTCCTGCGGGTCTTTGACCACGAAAAAACCGTCGTTCGAGTCAGTACTTTCCAGACTTATGCCAGCAGTCAGTAGTGTCTGTCTGTTTTCGTTCTTCCGAGGTATTCGGACACATGAAATGTCGTTATGATCTTTCCGCCTGAACAGTTTATTTATTTGTGGGAACATACTCGGACTACTGGATTTTATAGCCCGAATTTTATCGCCCCGTAGTCGCAGTAGCTTAGTGGTTAGTGTGTTGGACTGCTATGCGGGGGTTCAAGGTTCGAATCCCGCAAAAACCCAATTCCGCCTTTGTAGGGTTTTTTCCGCTGCGCTACCTCTCGCGAACGTCTGACAAAAATCCGAGAGTATAAATGTCTTGTAAGAGCTTCTCAATTAGCCGTTTGGAGTCGGCATAAAACTGTAGATCCCTTCCATTCGTTCCAAAAAAAATGAAAAACTCACACAAAACGAATGGTTGTGAGAAGCTAGGCCTAGGGTCTCTCCAGACCTGTTGCGCCAACTATTTATTTTTTTTTTATTTTTTAATACAAGCCCCAGATTTTCTGCAATTTTCTGTTATTAACTGTTTCAAGTTTTTGATCATTGTCCTTACCTCGGGATCGTTCCTGTCAGTAAACTGACTGTGCAGCCATTTAAGCCTTGAGAGCAATCTACTTTTGTGTCTGTACAGAGCATCGATTGTCGCGTTTCGATACTTCTCAGTTTGTTCTTCGTCGGTGGAACGTCGTCCTATCCGAGGGATAGTCCGCTCCATTGTCCCTTTGATGCCGACATTCATTTGCCGTAAATGAGTGTCGATCTCATCGTTCGTTAAGTTCCTATTTGTGGGTGGGTTGATCTCGCATGAGCGTATGTCGCGCCTTAAAACTCTGGTGAAGCGCGACCACTGCGCTTTTCGGTAATCGAAAGAACGCACTTGGCCGTACAGCTCTAGCTGTGTCTGCTCGTTCTGGATCCGTATTACGGCGGCAAGTCCGTAGTGATCACTATCGTACTCAACCGCTCGTAAACAGTTCCACGTGCTTAGATCGGTGTTTGTTAGTTCTAGTCTTTCGGCAACTAGCGCCAAGTCCAAGAAAGAACCACCCCTAGGGAAAGACGGAATATCGGTCACGCACAATTCGAGTTTGTACTCCCTCATATTATGACGCCACCAGTCGTGAAACTGGTTGCCCCTAGGGTTCGGAATATCATTTCCCCATGCCGCATGTTTAGCATTGAGGTCTCCGCCCAAAAAGTAATAATTGTCTTCCGAATGAAGCTCTAAGCAATGAAAAAGCGTCTCGATCTCATTTAAAAAATGAGTGAATGCGTTGAGGAGATTCAGGCGCGTAATGCGACATCACTTACCCCCGCCTCTGGCTATTGAGGGGAACGCATTCGATGCCTGCATCCAACACCTAGAACCTGCGCACGTCCCCGCTATATATGACCTTATGGGGAAAGCCTTTACATATTAAGATAGCGACACCACCTCCTTGTGTGGAGTTGGGCCAGTCTCATCTTACTACCTACACTATAATTTCTATAGCCCAGGGTTTGTCCATTGTCCTATCTTTAACCTTTTTCGGGATATGTACCACCGCCATACCTTCTACGTTGCCCTATAAATGACCGCTATAACGAGGGAAGATAAATTAAGACTTGGTTTTTCAATCATCATCAGTGGTCTGCCAAGGGGCCTTCTGTCATCCGGCCTGTCACGTTAAATTCGCATGTTTCTCGAAATAGTAGTGCTGTTTGTTGTTATTTATTCCTGTCACATAACCCGTCTATCTTAATTTGTACAATTTGTGTATCAACACGTTGCTAAATAAATTCACATTCCCGACTGAGACTGACTACATTTTTGCAGTCGAATCAATATATTCTCTGCGAGATTTTGCTTATATCCGAAGCTGTACCCTTTAGTTTCCTGTTAAATCTACCTTCAGGGAAAAGAGGACCCTGTTTGTTGAATGCATACCTACAGAGCCGTTTTTTCTGTGTTCCTGGAATCACTGACATCTCTTCGATGGCGACAAGTTAGACATGAGCGAGACTATTTTCGGATCGAAGGTCAGTACGAAAAATGTCGTCTCGTGCCTTGACACAATATCTCAGAGGGACGGAGGGGTACACAAGCCCAATATCTAATATTAAAGAAGTGTTCTCGCTGACTGACAACAAGATACGTGCAACCTAGTTCCTGTCAATCTTTCGCATCCATTAAAACCCTCCCTATGCAATTCACAGCAATAGCTCTCAAACTACCTTATCCTGCTCAAACTCAGACTCAAACTTGACTAGATTCTCACTATCACTCCCTCGGCTAGTATAAGAGTTCATGCTGCGCATTACCCTCTCCTACTATCCTGAACCACTGCTCCATTCAGTGATTCAAAATTCCACAGCCCCTATCTGTATGCTGTATCGTCAACATTCGCTGTACGTGTTCCATAGAGAAACATATTCTGTCACTCGAAATGATTAGAGCAAACTACAGCACTGGGGCTGCCATCAAGTTTCTCTCTCACTCTCACTCTCTTGTCGAGCCTACACCAACGTGAAACCTCTTCATAGAGGTATGACTATGAGGGGGTGGATTTCTAACCTTCTTATCGACTGTCGGCTCTACCCCCTGTGGGTCGATGGCAGAGTGAACATTAACCCACTTTCTGTTTGTTTTCGTGTCATTTTTACTTGATATCCCTCTCTTATGGTATATTCTCTCATCATCGTCATCATCTAGCTGCTGTTGTTGTCTTTGCATTGAGGCGCGCTGCCTTGGGAATGTTTTCCACGATTCGTTTCGCCTGTGCCTTACATTTTACTACCCTAATTTGTGATGTGATATCAACCGCCACACCTAACTTTTTTCTTTTTTTTTGTGTGTTTTCCTTCTGTTGCTTCTTGCCTACTTTTTCGTGTATTTTTTTCCGCAAAGTTACACGCGACGTCAGAAGAGAGACACCATCGCCACTTCAATCCGAGTTCCGAGCCAGCACAAGAGGAGTATTTAAATTTTGATAAATATTTGCCAGGACATTTGCACGACAGTAACATTACCTCGGGGTGGTATTAGATTTATTCGTGTTTTTATTTGTTTTAGGTATATTCCGTGTTTGTATGGTGTGGTGTCTTTTTCGGTTGTGAAGTAGCCAAAAGAGGAGATGTGAATATTAAGCAGAACTGCAACTTGTGATCAGCGTTAGGTTGTTAGGCACGCACTGGGAATCATTGAAAGGAAACTGAATTTGAAATTCATCGGCAAGTCGAACGTTCTTCGAAATTTGATTTAAAGTTTGCCTATTGCATGGACAAACTGTTGTGGGTGTGTTTTCCCAATGATTGGGGAATTCATAGAAATTTCTTGTTCAATTGTTCGCAAGGCGTGAAAAAGTTGTCTTGTCTTATCTCAGTTTTATGACAACATTCTGTTTGGAGTTGAGTAGATGGGTGTTTGATGGTTTTTGATATATGGAGATGGAGATCGAGCTTGCCTATGAAATTGATATAATAGCTTTAGAGCCTTAAAAGTCATTTAATTGCAGAAATGTTCGGTGCTAGTAAAATTTATGATTGACGGCAGCACATCTTTGTGTAGGATTGTGATCTTAATGGTTTAATCGTGATTTATTAGTTTACTTTGGGCATTTGTGTTGGCCCAGCACTTGATTCTCAGGAGCTACAAATTAAAAGCCAGTTTGTCCATGAAATGGAATGCGAGTATAAGTGACACTTGGGTAGGTATTTAAGCTGCAAACACAATCTTAGAATAACATTCAACAGAAGTAAGGCGACTCGCAGGACATTCAGAAGATAAATGTTGGTAAGATCTTATGTTTTTGGACAAGCACGTTTGAAAACTGACAGTTGTACCACCAGGCAAATCAAGTATTATTCTCTGGACAGCAACATGCAATTTAATCGATATTTTGGTTGGGTACGTAACATTAATTCTACGCACTCTTAGTCTAATCAATGTATTCAAGTCGCTATACAAAAAATTAAATTCCATTGGTTAGCATTTTTTTTTACATATTTTCGAAGTCGATTTTTATACTCGATAAAATCATTGTCAAAAATGCTCGCATCTTAGTCGCAGTTGTATTTCTACCCAAAGAACCACAAATGATGCCGTTTCCTGACAGAATATACTTACACTGTAACCTCTTTTCGTATGTACGTTTTTTGACCAAAAAAGATTTAAAAACCACTGTACGCGCAATTGACCCCGGTTCTCACAGTTGCATAAAAAATGCTGCGATTGAAAGAGAGGATATGTTGCCATGAAAATATTTTTACAAATCTGCAATAATGAGAAAAATAAAATCTGCAATGCAGAGTTCTATTGACAAAATTTGCCTTCACAATTTTTTTTTTATTTATGTAACAATAACAAAAAAAAAAAAAAAAGCATAAAAGCTGAATACGAAAATGACAGCATACAGCGAAATCAAGAAAAAGAACAAAATATATTATTGCGGATGCAAACAAAATCTGAAGCGCAGATTTCTGGTTTTTAAAAGTCTGCAGCAATGTTGAAAATCTGCAAAATGCAGACAAATCTGCACTTATGGCAACGCTGCATCCAGTGTCCAGAAGAGGGGAGCTAATCTGATGTCTAAGCAGAGGTAGTAACAATGGAATTCATTTAGTTGCGATCAGTGTTCCATATATGATGAAGGCAAATTAAGTTTGTACTCGAAAAGTCGACAGGTAGACAGACCTACTAAACAAGAGCGCGACTGGGTCGAACGAAACTTTCTCGTTCATCAAAAGTTTGGTTGGATGTTTTCTTGTTTTATTAGGTAGGTAGGTAAAGATCTGAGGTGAGAAGTAATGCCAACAAAAAGAAACGGTTCATAAATCATAGGAAAACGAATAGTGTTAAATAAATTGCTGGGTGATTCATCTAAAATGACAATGGGTCGTATGAATAAAGCGTAGCAATTGAATTTACTCAAGAGAAATGTCAAAGTCGAAGCATTTGCTACGTTTCGTATGAATAAACACTAATTTGAGTTATTTCCAACTTTTGACATGTTCGAAAAGCGGCGGCACTGACCTTTTACTCAGATCGGTATGAATAAACAAAGCAAATGCTATGCAAATTCTGAGTCTGCTATTTAGTTGACTCAGACCTTTTGCTAAATATTTTGTGCGCACATTTTTAACAAAAAAAAGTAAGCAATTTTCGATAGTTTGTCTATAATAGTTACATTAAGTTTTATTCGTGCAGGAAAGCCAACAAAAACCTGTGAAAAAATCAATTATATCTTGTCATGGGCACCTGAAGAAGAAATAAAACATCAACAACCTATTTGGCAAACAAAAAATCATATTTCCGGGGTGCAATTGGAGCTATATTCATATTTCTGAATTTCATTTTTTTAAATTTCAATTTCCACGAAAGTCATTAGAATCTTAAGGAAAATTCAAAATTTCAAATTTACTGGTCAGGTTTGACAGAAATTATAAGGCAAGTACACGCGTGCAGCGAAGTAAAAGCTATGTTCGAATTTTCGAACTTAATTTAGCAAACTAGGTTTTTATTCATTCCGATTCAAGCAATTGCTAAGGGCTTTTACTTTACTAAAAGCTTTTACTCAAAGCAAATGCTAGTTTTTATTCATACGACCCAATGTGAGTTTTTAAAAGTTGAAGCTCTCAGTAACAGACAATTGTCGCAAGTTCTGGTCAGAGAGTTGTTATAAGCGCCTACTGTACTATTTTATAAGCTCTTACACTGTACAAGTTTTTGAGTACGAGGACAAGCGTAGAGCGAGTTTCTGTTTTTTTACCTGTTAGGGCATGATTTTATTTTTGACTGGAATAGATTAATGACGCTGGTTTAATTTTTCAATGATTGCAAATAGATTGACTTTTGGGTAGTTATTTTTGAGAAATAATTAAAAAACTGATTTATTCGAATTTTTTGAGAAAAACTAAATACGGGATCTAATTTAGAATACTAACATTATCTCAAAAATGTATTTTGATCAAAATCGTAAGAGCGTTTTTTTTTTTAAATTTAGCAGACACAACAGTATCAAATATTGCTGCAAACCGAATATAAGTTAATGTTCAGAATGTAAGCATTACTTGGTTTTTAAAGTTTTATCGAAGTCGAAAATGGGGTTTTTGGGGGAGGAGGGAAAGATTAATTTTTTATGAATTTATAAATTAAAAATGGTTTATATTTTGTTCCTGTGTAACGGAAGCAAAACTGACACTCTAAAGCATGGATAGATGATGGCTAATAAATAAATAAATAGTTGGCGCAACAGGTCTGGAGAGACCCTAGGCCTAGCTTCTCACAACCATTCGTTTTGTGTGAGTTTTTCATTTTTTGGAACGAATGGAAGGGATCTACAGTTTTATGCCGACTCCAAACGGCTAATTGAGAAGCTCTTACAAGACATTTATACTCTCGGATGTTTGTCAGACGTTCGCGAGAGGTAGCGCAGCGGAAAAAAAACCCTAAGTCGGAATTGGGTTTTTGTGGGATTCGAACCTGGGACTCCCGCATAGCAGTCCAACACACTAACCACTAAGCTACTGCGACTACAGATGATGGCTGAGTTTGTATATTTTTGCCCGAATGGAAAGGGACCCGCAGTTTTATGCCGAGACAGATAGGCTAATAAAAAGCTTTACTTTAAGCAGTACTCCCAAATGTTTGTCAAACTCTTGCATAAGCTTTTGCAGTAGAAAGAACGTTTGGACGTATGTAAATCGACACTTAGAACTGAGCCAAAAGGCCCAATAAAACTGATAGATAAGCATCACGAAAGCTTAAATTATTTAAGCAGCCTTTGGCTGCCTTGAGTATTCTTTTTGACTTTGTGCTAATCAAGAATCACTTGAGTATTGGAAAGTTAAAGATGGTAAATTCAAAAGAAAATACATTTTGGTTAAAGGTGTTCACAAAATATAGGCTTGGCAATGCCCATTAAAGTCCTACCCCTTCATAGAGTCTTAAAAAACATCTAAAAAAAAAAGAGTTTCTTTTGGTTTTTATGTGTTTTATTTCTTTTGAGGAAGAGTGATGGTAGAACGTTTTCAGCTTCCCACTTAAGTCAGGTAATGGGGACATTTTAAGCCGATCTTATGTAGATCTTGTCAAAGTACAATGTATCAGAAGCGCAGACTTCATAGAGGCCAAAGCAATTTTTATTTTCCCAAGTTCGGCTTTGCTCGTTTGTTGCTATCGTTCCGTATCTCTCCTGGTATCTAATATAACTTTTCTAGTGCTGAACAGTGGGTAGTATAAGGTAGATACCCACCTTCTTCTGAGGCCTTAAGTACAGTGCTTATAGAGAAAAGAGATGCCCTACTGTCAGTCTGAAATCTGAATTCAAATCATTTTCTTTGCAATATCCTATCTACGAAAAAGTCCTACTGCATGTTCTAAGCCAAGCATTTAGCATTGATTTTAACAAATTGAATGGAGAAAAAAAAAAAAGCTGACAGTAATATCCGGCTACTCCTCTCTGAGAGCCATACTTCAGAAAGACTTCCCCAACAGGTTCAGGAATACACATTGGCCCAGGTACCTGGTTTACGTGATACAGTTGTGGTTAGACTTTTTTACTATGCCCACTTGATCTATATAACGGGTGATTTTTTAAGCGTAGTTTTTTTAAAAATCGAATAAAGCACTCAAATTTGAATCAAATATTCACAATTTTTATTGTAGTCGATAAAAAGGCCATTGCCATTTACGTTTTAAAGACAACTTCATGTAAATGTTGTCCGCGGCTCCGTTTCAAATGGTTCGCGTTCGGAAGGTCCAATTTTGTCGAGCTTTTCACTTTTTCGAGCATTTCGGCCTGTATTCCACGAACTACGCGTGTTATGTTATCCTGTAAGGCTTCAATCGTGTTCGGCTTGTCCACATAGACTAACGACTTTACATAACCCCACAAGAAATAATTAAGAGGCGTTAAATCGGTTGATCTTGGCGGCCAACTCACAGGGCCATTTCGAGAGATAAGCTGCTCACCAAATTCATTCTTCAACATTTCCATTATTTTACGAGCTGTGTGGCATGTGTCACCCGTCTTGATGAAACCACATGTCAACCAAGTTCAACTCAGCCAACTGGGGCAGAAAAAAGTCGCGTATCATGGCTCGATATCGTTCGCCGTTGACGGTAACGTTTCTTCCACGGTCGTCTTTGGTGCACATTTTTCACAGAGCACGAATTTTTATAATAAATTTTAATAATTTGCAATCGTTGCTCGTTTGTAAGTCTTTCCGTGATTAAATGACAGAGTATACTGAAAATTTTTCACTTCTACAGATGACGTTTGGACGCCATTACTAACCAGTGCTGCCAACCTGAAAAACTTAACTCTAAAAAAATCACCCGTAGGATCATTGGTTTCCATTGTTTACAATAAATTTGCAAATTTTAGATCCGAAAGCAAAGCTCAAAGAATTCCTCGCAAAAGAAAGTCAGAAGATTGTCCTTAAAGGTCCTTAAACGAGTACCCCTTTCTGTTCCTGCCTATAACTCAATGCAAAAAAAATCTCTTTCTTTAATTTAATCCGATGTCCAGCAATCTAAACGTGACGAAAGAATACATTTGCCATTCCAACTATGACTCCGCCAGGACTCCACATGATAAATTCCAAGTATCTATCCCACCCGACTTTGGCTAAAACACCTTTCATCGTCAATTCTGACCTTATATCAGCCTCGGGGCAGCTACAACCTACAACTACAACTGCACGTGAGCTATTACTCACTCCTACGCTACTATTCACATCCGATTTTTCCTGCACAAATTATTCAATAAAGGTTGTTGAATTGCTATTATGAGATTAGCAGTAGTGGCAATAGAACTAGGATACACGTGACCTGGCATTTAGGAAGCGACTGGGCGTGCAAATTACTGTATATCGTCATCGTACGTCAGCTACTTTTCCTTCTTGTACACTCTCCCTACTTCCTTTTCTATTTTTTCCCAATTACCCGATTCTACTACGTTGGAGAGCAGTCTTTTGCATTTTTACAAGAGCCGTGTATACCGGAATAAGAGTGGGTATCGATTTAATTTCAGGTCAGCTGTTGTGCACGTATCCTGGTGGTGAGCACTATTCAATTTGCTGGTTTCCTCTTTTGAGGAAATTAAGGATTTAAGAGTTCTATAGAGTCTTGTACATTATTGTTGCCTTGACTTGATTGGAACCTGGGATTGAATAATTGATGCTGGCAGGGACGAACTAACGACCAGTTGAATGTCAACTTGCGGAGAATGATAAATTAACCCGATCAATTGAAGGCAAGAGGCAAGTGTATTTTTCTGCTAAAAAAAAAGAGAAAAAAAAAAAGAACAACAACAAAAAACACTTGGAATCCTTTATTCTCTTAGTGCTCGTGATTGTATGTATGATGTACGAGCTACGAGGATATCACCATGTGAGGGCGAACAAAACCAAACAGCTTCCACAGTTTAATGCTGACAGCCGTACAAGGGGGAAATGCAAAATGGCAGATAACAAAAAATCTAAAAATAGGATTAAAAAAATCCTTTTAGTGTACACCAACACCATCCACGCTGACAATTTGGGAAAACAATTCATTTCAAAAAAAGTTCTTAGCTGAACTGAAAGCGAGTTTTTTAAAATTGTGTGTACAAACGAAAAAGATTGACAATATGGATAAGCGCGTATGCCTATGCAATATGCATGTCATAGTATATGCGAATCATTTTGGGAAACATTTTTCAGTTGGGTGTGGGTGAAAAATTTAATTGACCTAAATTTTAAAAAAATAAAAGGAAGCAATACTAATCAACGACTATGTGAGTTGAAGAGGGTAGGAACTTTGAGTAATTCGAAGCGAGAGGCAAATATTGAGAAGTCATGAGATATAGGATAAATCTGGACTTTAAAAAGGGGCTTTATATATATCCCTCGACTATAAGAACAAAATTAAGTTCGCATTCTTACTAGCGATACACCTGCACCTCAATCCGTAATCATTATAATCGGTTTTGAAACGAAAGTTTCCAGTGGTCTCCAAATGGACAGAGAAACGTCTGCGGCAGGGGCAGCGGAAAATATTTTATGTAGAGTTCCATCAGTGTAACCAGCACTGGCTATATATCTCCGATGGGGTACTTGAACTTTTCACTGGCTCCTTAAAATTGTCATTTGGGATTTATCCTAAATTAGGCTATTCACTCTAAAGTTTTGCGAGTCTTAGTCCACTTAGTATTTTAGAAAAAAATGCATACTTCTAATGCGAACGTACCTACTCTTTTTATATATAAAAATCTTTTACCGCTTGAGTCCACTTTCCACTCCATTTTCATACAAGTAAAAGCAAAACCCAAGATATAGTAAAACACATAAGAGAAGCCATGCATTTAACAGTCCTATATATTAATCGGTGTGATATCTATAGACGTCTTTCAAAAAACGTCTTTATATTTTGGCTCCCATGACCTATAAGTATCGTATAGATCATTGCTTTCCATGGTTTACAAGATATGAATATGGAAATGTTTTTTTTTTTTTTTAAACTAGAGGAGTTTCTCAATTATGAGTTTGCGTTATTGTCTATTCTTTTTTTTTAATTTAACACTGTCGTCTTTAAATGAATTAAATGAGAATAAGTGTACCTAGGAATTACAAGATTTTCCACATTTCCGATATTTGAGTTTGGCTATATTTAACTCCAATACTTTTCAATTTGACTCTCATAAAAGCTGGCAACACTTTAGTACAAGTGTCTAATTTTCGCAAGCAATGAATGTCCCGGGCAGTAAAATGTGTTCGAAAAGATTACAGAGAATTGTACCAAGAAGCAGCGTTACCACTTCTAAAAACAAGCGAAATAGATTTGACCCTAAAAGTGATGTAGTTTCAAGAAAAGGGAAGTAATCATAGTCTTAATAACATATTTCATTCCATATTAGTTTGATGTATAAAACATGTCGAAAAAAACGTTTTAAGATCTAACAAGTTTTTTTTTTGTTATTAAAATAAAATCTTATTACGTAAACGAAAAATATTTCAATTAGGTATACACCTATTCCTATATATATAGTAGTCGCAGTGGCTTAGTGTTAGTGTGTTGGACTACTAAGCGAGGGGTCTCAGGTTCGAATCCCGCAAAGACCAAAATTCCAACTTATGTTTTTTTTCCACTGCGCTACCTCTCGTGAACGTCTGACAAATATCCGGGAGTATAAATGTCTTGAAAGAGCTTCTCAATTAGCCGTTTGGAGTGGGCATAAAATTCTAGATCCCTTCCATTCGTTCCAAAAATGAAAAACTCACACAAAACGAATGGTTGTGAGAAGATACCCCTATAGGGTCCATTCGGACCTGTTGCGCCAACTATTTATTTATTTATGCACTTATTCCTATGTTTATAACATATCACAAAATTAAGAACAAAATATAAATAGTTGGATTTTTGTTTTAATATTTTAACTACCGATAAATTAGATTTTTTAAATAACACAATAATTCCGAAGGAGGCTCAAAAATATCATTTTTGTCAATATTGTTGATGCAATTTTTCCTTTTGAATCTTTTAATCTGGGGTTACGTGAAAGATTGTAAGGTATTTTTTAAATGTTCATTTTTAAGTAAATTTAAGGTTTATTAAAATTGAATAAATTTTGAAATGGAGTAGATATAAAGAATTTACCAATAATCAAAATTAAAGTACCTAAAATAAATAACCGAAGAGAAATAGTTAAGAACCACTTTCACTAACTTAAACACAACATATCTATTCGAAGATTGATCAGAGATGTAATGCTGTCTTTAATTTGTTGCATGTAAGCCAGGTAAATTACAGTTATAGCTGGAATAAATCTGCTTCATTTACGACCACGCACATTTTAACATTTTTCAAAACTTTTTTTTTATTATTTGCACAGAATTTTCTAAAGCAGACCTTTGAAAAACAGAATTTTGAAAATTTGAATTTTGACCCAAACTCTAACGCTAAAATTTTGAATTTTCTTTAAGTTTTCTTAAAAATTTTAGTTTAATTTAATATTTTGGAAAACTTTACACGAGGTACCAATGTAATGGTTCAAAGTCTATTCGTAGTGCCGGATTCTGCTTAAACCAACTCCGCCCCGACTAGGTCGATTTGTGTCTTGAAAACGTATGCCTGCAACTTTAAGTCGAGTCATCGCTGAGAACCGTCAAAGTCCACTTTGTGACTAATTCCTCTAAGTGAAATAAGACCTAATCAAAAGTACCTAATGTTTAAGACGCTATCAAAACCCTCTAACGCACTGCTACGACAGTATCATTTCGACGTTCCGTCAACAATTTTACGATGTTTACTCAGCTCTTTACCATCTCTAAGGCAGTTCTGCGATTCCCACTACTTACCATATTAATTACGTCCAATAATCCTGTAGGAAAGGATTTTATTTTCAAAAAAAAAAAAAAAAACCCAAGAGAAAAATTAAATAAAGCACTTTAAGCTGTCAGTCTTTTTTAATTTTACTTTTTCCCCCCTCAACTTATCCACACACTTTTCTTTCTTGTGTTAAAAGGCTCACTGAAGCATCCAGCAATTTACGCAGTCGACGGAACGAAATGGCACGTTAAAAATGTTTGCATTTTGGCACTTATCCTGTTTTGCTCACCACCACCACTCAGATCACCCCTATCGTCGTCATCACCAGTGTTGGGGCTGTGATTTTTGCCGATTCAACTATAAAAGAAGGACACTGCATGAAACGAGAAAACAAAAACCAGCTACAAAAGAAAAAAGAAAATTAGAGGTGCGAGGACCGAGGAGTCCCGTTCTTTGTGGTTCTGCTTCTGAAATTGGGCATTTCACACTTTTCTTTCGATTGAGCGCTGAATTTGGTTTGCGTTTTACGGTCGGATACACTCAAAAAGGTGCGTCCCGTTCATTCCAACAGCACCGCGCCGGCTATGCACGGTACGGGTACACTCTTTTGTAGGTCGCTTTAAGTGTTTCATTTAAATTCGCAACTTGTGCATGGCAGTCCGATTTGTTTATTGCCGAGAGGTTTAAGGAATTTCCTTGTTGTACACAAGTGAGAGGTTTTTTCTTCTTTTGTTTTTATCAGATTCTCTAAACCATTTGCTAAGAGGGGTTAAAAGTTGTTCAAGTTTGGCTGCAAGTAAAACAGGTCAGTGGTTATGGTCGTTTAATCTGGACGATCAACTGGAGGGAACAGGGTGAACGTTAATTGAGGGCTGCTGCTCGTAAAATGGTGCAGAGTTAGTGTGAAATTTTATCGATACGGATTTTGTGTTTGTCGGTATTAGGGCTGAACCGTTATTGTACACAGCTTATGTCAGTCATAGGAGATTTAGTGCGGAACCAAATTACGACTGTAATAAA
Source organism: Cheilosia urbana (assembly GCA_946477585.1). Classification (NCBI taxonomy): domain Eukaryota; kingdom Metazoa; phylum Arthropoda; class Insecta; order Diptera; family Syrphidae; genus Cheilosia; species Cheilosia urbana. The sequence continues at coordinate 4,920,118 of OX297854.1, read as the reverse complement.
TCTAGTAGGTTACCACATTTGACGCCAATGGCCTTAAACTGGAAAGACGTGAATGACCGAGAAACAACTCAACATTATTAAGCAGGTGTGTCAATTGAGCAAGTGGCGGGACAAATAAGTTCCCTAGCGAATGGTTGAATGGCTTTGAGAAGGTGGAGGGAAAATGTATTATGACTCATAAAATCGGATAAGAGTATCGAGACAGCATTGAAGTAGTTTGCTAATTCCGACCTAATTAGATCTTCATTATAATGCAGCTACATGCTGAGCTATCCTGCACACTTTGCTAATATTTTTTTTAGATAAACTCTGAGGTTTAAGGAGAGGTTTGCGGAGTGAAGCGGCTCGGCGTGGTGGCTGGTGGTGAGAAAAGAACTGAGTGCCTTAAAACTTCCGGAGTGTTCAAGAAGCCATCAGATAGAAGAAGAAGGCCTTTGAGGTGTGAATTCACTTGGGGGACTCAGCTTGTCGAAACCGGTACACGGAGGCGGAAGAACTCGCAATTTGGCTGTTAAGACAGCCAAATTACGGTCTTGGAACGAGATCGGTGAAAAATTAGACCGTGATCACAGTTCTGCAAGCACGGTGTTTTGGCAGACTATCCGCCGACTTAGAGGGAGGAAGTGGAATATCGTCGAAGGAGTTAAAACCAAAGATGGTACACTCTTTCCGATGAGAAAGACATCTTGCGAAGATGGAGCGAGCACTTCTTCGAATTGCTTAATCCAGAACAGGACACTGATGATGACAGATCCAATGCTTTGAACAGGGCGGAAAATAGTCCCAGGGTAGAGGAAGTCACTTTTGCAAATAAATCGCTAAAAGCTGGCAAATCTGCAGGAGTGGAAGAAATCCGGACAGAAATGCTCAAGGCTCTTGGTGAAGGGGGAGTTAAATGGCTCTTTCGCGTCATTAAAGTGGCCTGGGAATGCGATGAAACACCCGGTGATTGGCAAACTGGAGGGATTGTGCCCCTTTTCAATAAAGAGGATAAAAGGGATTGTTCCAATTATAGGGCATATCGCTTTTCAGTCTCCCCGGGAAAGTGCTTGCCAAGGTGTTGGAATCGCATTGCGGAGCTGTGGTCAAGTCACGGTTGGGGGATGAACAGTGTGTCTTTCGGCAGAACCACAACCGGACAGTTGTTCACTCTCAGTATGGTATACTTGAGAAGGCCTGGGAGTAGCTATGCTAGACCTGTCTACACATGTTTTGTAGACTTGGAAAAGGCATACGACCGAGTCCTGCGATGTAAACTCTGGAGTGTACTGCAGGCGTATGGAATTGAGGGTTCACTTCTATGAGCGATTCAAAGTCTTTACAGAAACTGTACAAGCTGCCTTAAATCAATACCTTTCACCGAGGGCGTGGGACTTCGTCAGGGATGTGTTTTGTCTCCTCTCCTTTTTATTACTTATATGCACTGGATTTTACAGCACAACCTTGACGAAGAACGATTTCAATTGGGAGACCTAAGAATAAGTCATTTGCTCTTCGATGATGACTTAGTCATTCTTGGGGCCTCCCAGACGGAACTTCAGCGCGCACTCGATAGGTTTGTAGTCGTATGCGGTGAAGCTGGGATGAAGGTGAATGTGAACAAATCTGAGTTAATGATGATCTCTAGAACGCCTGTTCCATGTACTCTACATGTTTATGGAGTCCTATTAAAGCAAGTGGAGAAGTTTCAATATCTCGGGGTCTTATTCACGAGTGAAGAAAGGAGCAATGCTAAGTTGCCCTGTAGAATCTGTCAGGCTGGATCAATTCTGAGACAAGTAGGCCATTCTGTTATCAGGAGGACCGAACTTGGTGTCAAAGCTAAGTTGTCTGTCTTTAGTTCAGTATTTGTTCCTTCTCTTTACCTATGGTCATGAGATTTGGGTAATGACCGAAAGAGTAAGATCGCGAATATAAGCTGCCGAAATGAGATTCCTTCATCGTATAAGGAACACTAGAATACGTGAGGAACTGAATGTCGAGCAGTTACTTCTTCGGACGGAGCGTTCCATACTTCGATGGTTTGGTCACGTTAAACGCATGCTTCTAACTCGAATCCAGAGACGTGCTATGGAATCCGTGCCATCAAGCACTCGTCCCCTAAGAAGACCCAGGATGAGATGGTTAGACCAAGTCGGAAATCTCTCCTCGTGGATTGCCCCTGATGATCTAGAGTCGGTGGCGGAAGATCGGGAGCTATAGCGGGGTATCAGAAGAACTTTCAATTCGAAAAGAATGTGACGCAAAACTCTGGAATAAAATGACAGGAAAAGCTAAAACCTATTGGCTGTTTTTGTGTGTCCCAGACCTCCAATATTCGTATGCAAATACTAACAGATCTCAATCTGTAGAACTCCAAATATACTTGAACACACTCAACAAAATCCACTTGAGATATATTATTTATCCCAAACATATCAACGTTGCGAATCCACTCCTTGCCATTTGATCACATTTTCCTCAAATTCAATGGTCAACAAATCAAGTTGCAAATCCCCTTAGAGGGTTCTTTGTCATCCGACTGTCCTTCCCTTCCAGCAGTCAGTAGCATTGTGCACACGAATACCTTCTCTCGTAACATGACAAACATGACAATATCCTCTGCTTCTTCGCTACATAAAACCTGAGGCTATATTCAGTAAATATCCTGAGTTACTAGACCGCAGTTTTTATTTTTATCTTTTTTTTTTTATAGAGAAACGGAATCCAACAAACATCCAAGGGGATATGCATGCGGATTTCCAATTCGTTGAAATGCACTCAACTGGATTTCCTTGGGGGTACTTTTACTTTAGCCGTTCGGGTTCGGTCCTTCCCCCCTATGAGTGTGTGTGTTTTTTTCACTCTCATCCGCGCTCGAAATGCTTGCTTCTTTCCATTCATCAAATAATAAGGATGAAAGAAGTTTGTGCAGTGGAACGAGAAATGCGACAGGAAAAAATTAAATTGAAAAGAATTGAAAAAAAGGATATTATCCACTGATATATGTACATGGGTAATGATGACCATAAACAAGGACCCATCGAGCACAAACCAAACCAACAGACGGTACCCAATGAACATGAAAACACGACCACTGGTAACTGGATACAATCTAATCGAAATAGAAGATAAATTGGGTGGCATTGGTACAATTCAGACGCTATATCCTGCCGGCCCACATGATTTGTCCTCCCACTCCCTTCTCGCTCTCTTGGGAAGTATGCCCTTTCCTCGCATCATCTTTCTTTAGTTCGACTTATATTGAGTCGAGTATAACAAATGCGACCGCACACAGCTGCTGGGGTGCTTAAGCATGGCGAAAGTTGAAAAAGGCGACTGTGAGTTGAGCGGGTGGTGGACCACAATTGCTGCCAGTAAGAAAATCTCACCCAGCTGTTTTTATTTAGGTGCGGGAAAACCCAATCGATTAGTATTTTGTTGTTCACATTTCGATGTGAGGAGAGGACACGTATAGTCGTACCTATACCGCTCTCTAATTTAGAAAGTAATCTCTCGGTGTATTTGCATTAAGTTGAGGTTGAGGGTTGAGCTTTTCGGATCCCACGTTACTTGCATTGACTGAGCTTCAATGGGGTTGAATCCGAAAACGTTAAATTTTACATTTCATTTTAGGGGTCACTTTGGTGTGGTACTTGTTAGTGTACCTCTTGCATACGTTCGTGGGTTGTGAAGAGTGAAACGGGCAACTGATTCATGAAATGAAATTTGTTGTTGATTGATACCCTGCTGGAACGTTGCCATCGAGAATTTCAATGACAATGTGGTTTTTGTGGCTGACTTAACTTTGAGTTTGAGTGTTAGAAAATGCAAGAACAAGTCATCGGGTACTAGGGTTGCCATATTTTGCTCGCAGCTCGACGGGACAATTCGCATAAATATGGAAAAAAACCCGGAATTTCTAAATTTCTTTCGGGACAAAATAAAAAATAATTTTTATTCATTTGAATGACAGTTGTCAATTTGAAAAAAATTACATTGGGGGCGCTCGGATTAGTAAGTCTGACACCTGACTAGACTAGATGGATTTAAGGGACAATCCGGGACGTCTGGCAACGCTATAGAGTAGTGAAAGGATTTATTTATGCAGTCTGACCTGTGACTGTTTTTGGTTTTGGCATTGCCCACGGGGAGGAATTTTGGTTCCAAAAATGAGGTACCTATAGGATGTTGCCGATTTATTGCTTGGAAAACAATGAGTCGTCATAAAAATGGTGGAAATATAAGCACAAACGTACGTATCGTTTGAAATGTCGTTTGAAAGGCAGATTGACTGAAGAGACTTAATGACTTAATGACTTAGTGAAGGCTACGCTATGAGATTTATGTAGATCAAGGTCTAAGTTTTGACTGATGTAGTCTACCAACAAAAATCGCCTTACACAAAAATAAAGTAAATAAGAAGTTAGCGCAACAGGTCCGTAAGGACCCTAGGTCTACCTTCCCACAACCATTTGTTTTGTGTAAGTTTTACCACTTTCGGTACGAGTAGGTAAGGATCTACAATTTTATGACGATTTCACACGGATAATTGAGAAGCTCTTCCATGACGGGTATACTCTCCGATGTTTCTCAGACCAGAAAATAAAAAAAACTGGCCAAGTGCGAGTGTAACTCTCGCACCGAATGTTGCTTACTATTTTAGAGTTGGAATTTTGAAACTGCGAAATTTGTTTGCTGATGGGGTAAACTATGTACATGAATGGAAGCGAAAGAGAGCAAAGAACACGTTCTACTCAGTGAATGAAATGACCGAGAGCCACGTTTGTGCACAAAGTATATCTAAATCTATATCAGGGTTGCCGTTAACTTAAAAAAAAAGTCACTAACTCGAACCTAAAAAACCACCAGATATGCTAAAATTAAAAAAAAATCACTAGAAAAAAAATGCTCACTACTACCTACAAATGAAAAAAAAAAAAATATATACCTACATCTACATATATATTCAATTTTGACAACATTTTTTTTTTTTTTTTTCACCATAAATCAAAAACGTGCAATATGTAAATACATAACTTAAAAAGTAAAAAATAAATAGTTGGCGCAACAGGTCCGGAGAGACTCTAGGCCTAGCTTCTCACAACCATTCGTTTTGTGTGAGTTTCTCATTTTTGGAACGAATGGAAGGGATCTACAATTTTATGCCGACTCCAAACGGCTAATTGAGAAGCTCTTTCAAGACATTTATACTCTCGGATGTTTGTCAGACGTTCGCGAGAGGTAGCGCAGCGGAAAAAACCCTAAGTCGGAGTTGGGCTTTTGCGGGAAATACATAACTTATAAACAAAAAAAAACAAATTCAGTCTCAAAGTTACAATAAAAAACAAAATCGTTTTTAAAATCACTACAAATTAGAAATAATTAGATCGACTTCATCTTCATCACTTTCATTTACCTCAATATCGGAGGCATTTTTAAAATTATTTCTTAAAAGAACATTTTTAGGAATTTTGTAGGTTGTGACAAATATTTTTTTGTGTTTTTAGTTGATTTCTGATGAGCATTATTGAGTTCAAAGATTTCGTTGACATTTTATTTCTCAACTTATTTTTAACTGTGTTTATCATACTGAAAATGCGTTCCAATTCGGCATTTGACTGTGTAAGCGACATTAAGGACTATTCACATGAGAGCGAATTGCGAACTGCGAACACGCGAATTTCGTAGTTTCTGACATTGCATTCACATGAAAACTTTTTTGGTCGCAGATACCCGCGTATCAGTTTTATTTTTAAAGGTTAAGTTCCAACGAATTTTTCATTCTCGGGTTTGTGGATCGCGACTGTTTTGTGTGAATTGTGAATAAAGTGTGACAGTTCGCGGCAATATTTTTCAATTCACGGGAAAATTGCTTTTATTGTTAATTTGGCTGTTTAAATCAATTGAGAGTAATGTTTTTTTAGACAAGATGTTAGATTAATTAAATATAATAGTTTTGTGATAGAACAAATACCAATTTTCAATTCATAAATACAGTTAAATTGGATTGTTCACAATTCGCCCATTCGCAGTTCGCTCTCATGTGAATGGTCCTTTACAGTTCGAGCAAACTGGGGATAATATTGCAATTTGCAAGTGTCAAACTCGAATACCAGGGATGTAACATCACCAGGGGCGTAATAATTTAGAAAAACATGTTTTTGCAAAAAGTCACTAGAAAAGTAACTAGAATTTTTTAGTGACAAAAAATAAATTTTTGTCACTAAACTTTTGAAAATTCCACTAGATATAGTGACAAAGTCACTAAAACGGCAACTGTGATCTATATGTGTGCTTGAGAATGAATTCCAATTAAAAGAGATCATGGTTTAATGAAGGGAGAATTGGAGAATGGAGATGACCGAGTACCGACAGCACAATGCACAAACTCTAGTGTGGACTGTGGACGGGGAGTGGACTGTGAAGGTGAACTGTGAAGTCTGGAATGTGGATGGAAAGTGTGGTATCGGTGTGTGAATAAACATGAATAGAGTTACAATTGGAATCGAATAAGAGAACACACCAATCACGAATGAAAAATGATTAAAAGATGCGTACTTTTTATAGTGATTGACTTTTTTTTTGTAAATATCTTAAAAATATTAGATTTTCGGCAAAAAATTCTTCGGCTCATATATAGCTACGAGCATATTCTACAAAAAAGTACCTATTATTTTTTTGTAAATCAACAAATAAGCAATTTTTTTACGAATGAAATATTTTCTTTTCACCAAACTAATAAATACTCTAAATCCAGTCGATGTATCGGTACTATTGGTATTTGTCGTTTAACTACAGGTTATACAGGATATTGTGTGCAAATTTCAGCCTTCTATATCAATTAGTTTCTGATATAGACCTAGGTACAAAATTGGTCCAGTGGGTTCGGATTGATGGAAAAAAGGGAAACTAATAAGGTTCCGGTTTTTCCCTTTCGGTATGGAACCTAAAAAAACAGTCGCATAACGAAATATGTAAAAGAAATTCAACAGCAATTCAACAAGTCATCAGTGACATGCGGGAATTAACCCACGGAATCAAACTTTCATTCCTACCATGTTTCATAAAAATCGGTTTTCGAAATACCGCCACAATCGGTACCCACAAAAACGTTTAGCCAATTAATATACGCGATACAGTGTGAGTCAAAAGTAACTTTGAAACCAAACAATATTTTTAGCCATTCATTTAGCTTATTTCGATTGACCAGAGTTCGCCCTGTTGTACAAATTCTACCACTTATTACACATTTACTACTCACAGCAATGAGTCTCTGCATAATTTTCTTAAAAAAAAAAAAAAAAAATCAAGCGAATATGTTGTGCCTTTATGTTGCATTAAAGGCACTGAAAGTGGCTTTTAACTATTTACCCGCGCCTATTTATATATAAGAAAAGAAAACAGTACTCGACTACCCCCTATAGACTGTCACTATGCCCTTGTTCATTCGGCGTAGTTGTTGTAATATCGCAGCGAGTCTTTATTCGTTAGTTTAGATTTAGTGTTGTGTAAGATCTACCCCTTCATCGTTCATTTTGGTGTTTTTTTTTTCAGCAAGAATACACTATGTGCCTTCGGTGGCAAACTACAAGCTCTTCTCTTGAATGTTCTCGTCATAAAATCATCCTCAAGACGCTGATCCCCTGGACCTTATCGCTTTTGAAAAACGTTGCCGACCATTATGAGATATCTTCTATGAGGATTTTTTTTTTCGCCTAGCGACATTTTTTTTTATATGTATTTGTATTTTAATATAATTTTATTATATTACTCTTGTGTTTTTGAAATAACTTGATGTGTTTCGAGGCCTAATTTTAACGGCCATCCTTGTAAATTTACGGCATATACACTGATCAAAACCGAATCAAGCATGGGAGAGTGTATTAGCAAATTTTGTCTGACGTTGGATATAAAGAAGCACCCCATCAAGCATGAGTCTGCAATCATTAATTTTTATTAAAAAAAGTTTAGGAAGAAACGGGTGTAATTGACAATACGAAAGAAGTTTTCGCACGACAAAGGATAAACGTCTAAATGACCTGGAAAATATTTAAAAACAAATTTCCGCTGTCTGCTTGCTATTCTGCTTCGTCGCTGTCAACGCGGAAATGAATATATTTATGCTTCATTAAACAGTCAATCGTCTATATACACTGTCAAGCATTGACACCCGATTGAGCAAAAATCCAAACTTTTTGATTTTGCTCCGAGAAGACACCCAACGTACATATATTTACATAGAGTGATGGCACCAGTAGTCACTAGTCAGCCCTTTAACTTTTTGTTTGTGTTTTGGTCCCTAAAATTCCTTTATCACATTCCTTAACTATTTAATTAAGTGTTTGGTTCTTCTGAATGTTTGAAGTCAGTCGATTTCAAAATACTATGCTCACTTAATGAGCTATGTTGTTCTACAAATCCTGTAACTTAAATTCCAACTTCGATATAAAACACAACCTTCGAGTACGAATGAATTTTAATTAATAAAAAGAAATAACACACAAGATAGTTCATGTAGTGTAAAAAGAGACAGACACATAACAAACGATAATATAATTCAAGTAACCGTGTTGCCACTTTTTGGTATAACAACACCCCCTCTCAACGCGGTTTTTGGTTAATGTTGAGAACTCCAAAACCTTGGATACATTTCTGATGGCTCGGTCCAAACAAACCTTTGGTCAGGACATCGGCGATCATCTGTTGGGTAGGAACGTATTCTACATTTATTTCGCCTCGTTGAAAAACTTCTCTGACATAATGGTGACGAATGTCAATGTGTTTAGTGCGGGAATGGTAGGTTGGATTTCTCATCAGTTTTTGTGCCCCTTGATTGTCGCAGAAGATTGTTGTCGGGTCAGCTCCGTCACACAGAAAACCCAATTCCTTAAGAAGATTTCGAAGGTAAACCGTTTCCTTTGATGCTTCCGTCAAAGCCATGTACTCGGCTTCGGTGCTGGATAACGCAATTGATTTTTGTTTTCTGGATTCCCAAGTTACTGCTGCATTTGCCAGTATGAAGGCGTATCCGGTGTATGAAAATCTGTCATCGATGTTACCTCCCCAATCAGAGTCGACAAAGCCTATGAGAGGACGATTTGATTTCTTGAAAACCAATCCGTGATTCTCTGTTTCTCGGAGATACCTCAGCACGCGCTTAGCTGCTTTCCAGTGCTCCTTTCCTGGGTCGTTATTAAATTGACTTAATGTACTTACGGTGTGTGCGATATCCGGACGCGTAGATACTGCTAAATACATCAGCGATCCTATGAGTGATGTATATGGGATTGACTTCATCTCTTCCCTCTCTGTTTCGGATAAGTTTGCTTTACACAGTTTCGCATTACCATCCAATGGCGTCGATATGCCTTTCGCTTCCTGCATGCCGTAATCACTCAAAACGTTTCGTATGTATTTTCGTTGACACATTGTTACAGTCCCTTCAGTAATATTTTGTTCAAATTCAATGCCTAAGCAGTAATGCAATTTACCTAGGTCTTTCATTTTAAATTTTCGAGACAAATGCTCTTTTAAATTGTGATATGCACTTTTTCTATTGGTTCCGACAATGAGGTCATCAACGTAAATTACGACTATCATGTAGACTTCGTCTGTTTGTAAAACGTATTCAGCGGTCGCAGTCCATTGCTAATAGTTCTTGATCCAATTTCATAAACCATTTTCTCCCAGATTGCTTAAGTCCGTAAAGCGCCTTCTTTAATGAATAGACTAAGTCGTCTTCTGCCTCGACGAACTCCGCAGCTTGCTCCATATAGATCTCTTCATTATCAAGATCACCGTTTATGTAAGCCATCTCGACATCTAGTTGAAATAACTCAAGATCAAACTCAGCCGCTAGCGCCATAAGTATACGTATAGAACTCTGCCTGGCGACTGGAGAAAAGGTTTCATGGAAATCGATGCCTGGTTGCTGTGAACAACCTTTTGCAACCAAACGAGCTTTTCTCCTCTCCACGCTCCCATCTGCATTGAACTTCGTCCTTAACACCCATCGGCAGCCAATGACCTTTTTGTTTTGTGGGCGTTTTACTAGTTCCCATGCTTTTATATCTCGAAGAGCATCAAACTCATCCTTCATTGCGGACTTCCATTCGTCGGCGTATGGACTAGCCATAGCTTCCTCCACTGTTGGATCAGGAATGTCGTATGCAAAGCTTGCTTCTTCCTCTGTCTTATCCTTCTCCTTGGTTCTCGACATCAGCGTATTGTACAATTTTCGCGGTCTTCCTCTTTTGCCTGTTCTGAGAAATTTGGGTCTGCCTGGCATCCTCTTAGAAGTAAGTGGTGTTTGTTGATACTCAGTTTTTGGATGTAATTCGGCGTCCTCATTTGTGGTACTGGTTTCGGACTTTGGATCTCGAAGTTCTTCTTCAGTTTTGGATTGATCCCAGATTTGGTTTATCTTCACGTCTTTATCATCGTCTACATCTTCCGTATTCGTTATTTGATCCTTAACTGCGTCAGAATTCTTAAGTGGAATTTCGAATTCAACCACACCTTCGCACGGTTTTTCTTTCGGTTCAAGACATGGTTCCTCGATAAATCGGACGTCTCTGCTAATAATAATTTTTCTTGCAGTAGGATTCCAAAGACGGTAAGCTTTCGATGTTGTAGAGTACCCGGTAAAAATGCATTCTATAGATCTCGGCTCAAATTTTCCTTTGCCTGGATTTTTATTTAGTGCAAATGCCTTACAACCAAAAGTTCTCAAATTAGACACATCTGGCTTATATCCATATCTAACTTCAAAAGGTGTCATATCGTTTAAACTTCTTGTTGGGCAACGATTTCTTATGTAAGCTGCAGTTGCAATTGCTTCAGCCCAGAAGCTTGGTGGCAGTTTCGCTTGTAACATTAAGCATCTGGCCATTTCGACTAATGTGCGGTTCATCCTCTCCGCCGTGCCATTTTGCTGAGGGGTATGTGCTACTGTATGCTCTCGTCTAATGCCAGCTCGTTCTATCAGAGTTGTAAAATTGGCTCCACAATATTCTAAACCGTTGTCAGTGCGTAAGGTTTTGATTCTGCATTCCGTCTGATTTTCTGCTAAGGCCTTGAAGTTCAAAAACGCTTCTTTGACGTCGCTTTTTGCCTTCAAAAAGTAAACATCCACAAACTTTGATTTGTCATCAATGAATGTTGCAAATGACGTAGCTCCTCCCATTGACCTCGTTCTCATTGGCCCACAAACATCAGAATGGATAAGCTCTAGCAGTTTGTGATGCTTAGTTTGTGATGCTTGAGGAAATGGTATCGCACTTTGCTTGCCTTTAATACAGACTTCGCATACTGACAACTGGCCTGCGATATTAACAGGAATGCCTCTGACGATTTCATTGGATATCAGTCTTTTAAGATCCTTTTCATTCAAATGGCCATAGCGCTGGTGCCATTTTTCCAGATCATTAAATTTATCTCCAGCTACGGATGTGGACTCTGAAATCGATTCAATGAAATATAAATCACCCCGACGCGTTGCACTTACTACGTCTTTTTCTTTTTCATTTTTAATCACCGCTTCATTCTTCTTGAAATAAATTTTGTATCCGTTTGACGCTATCTTTGAAATCGATAAAAGATTTGTTTTAAGCTCTGGTACACAAAGGACGTTCTCCAATCTAATTTTCTTTTGGCGGTCTCCATTTTGTATATTCAGGTGGATAGTACCTCTTCCGATGATTTTTGTGGATTGATCAACTGCTAGTCGTACATTTTGGTTTGTTACTTCAGTTAAATGAGTAAACATACGTTTGTCTTGGCACATATGCGATGTTGCACCACTGTCGACACACCAATCGGTCATTGAATTTGAACCAACCCCCATCGTAATCGCTAAGGTAGCTTTCTCACCCTGGTCAGCAACAAAATTAAAATTCTTCGCAGCACTCAAAGATCCTGAACACATAGCAACAGCAGCAAAAACATCTTCCTCAGCATTCGATGTGCTTTGTTTTGTCGTTTTTGATTTGGATTTACTCCAACACTCAGATGCTTTGTGTCCTACTTTGTGACAGTAATTACATTTGTACGACTTCTGTCCGACTTGGTTTTTTCCCATTGAATTTCTTGAGCTTGATTGCTGTTCATTTTTATATTGGAAAAATTTATTTTGCTTACCTGTTGTCTTTGCATAAAATGCGTCTTGATTTTGTTTCGCTTGAGTTGACTTTTCTTTTCGAGAACTAAACTCCTCCAGCAATTTTATTTTCAGCGCCTCTGGTGTCGGTAAGTCATCCCTTGCCTCTATCGCACAGCGAAAATTTTCGTAGCTTTCAGGGATGCTGTACAGCAATAATATAGATAGAAGATCTCCAGCCACTTCAATGTCCATTTCCATCAGCTTGTCCAGCGTCACGAAAAAGCTATTGATATGCTCCATCATGTTGTCTCCCTCTTTCATTTTGGTGAAGAGCAGCTGCTTTAATAGCGTTGCCTTTCGCGCGGGTCCTCTGGATTGATAAACCTCTTCCAGCTTCGCCCAGACAAGATTTGATGTTGCGCAGTATTTAATATGACACAGCTCAGACGGCGACATAGCCAAAATTATGTCGGCTCTTGCTTTTTGGTCTGCGATATCCCAAGAGTCAATAGCTGCTTGATTTGTGACCACATTTTCGCGTATTATCGGTTCCGGCTTAATTTTTCGTCCAGCGACATAATCCCATGAATCGTTTTTTATTAAAATTGCGCCCATTTGCAGTTTCCAGGTATCAAAATTATCCTTACCTAGTTTCTCGATATTCACAGAATGTGCCGACATCTTGAAAAATTTTTGGATTCTATTTCACCCTCACTGCAATCTGCAAAATTTGTTTGGAATTCCTTTTTAATTTTGTTGTCAGGATATGTTTCGAACTTTATTAATTTATATAAATTTATTTCCAGTTAATTGGTGCCTGGGCCCATAACCTGTTGTTCTACAAATCCTGTAACTTAAATTCCAACTTCGATATAAAACACAACCTTCGAGTACGAATGAATTTTAATTAATAAAAAGAAATAACACACAAGATAGTTCATGTAGTGTAAAAAGAGACAGACACATAACAAACGATAATATAATTCAAGTAACCGTGTTGCCACTTTTTGGTATAACAACAAGCTACCTATTTATTTTTTTTATTTTTTTTATATACTTCTCCCGGGAAAGGCGAACCTATAACGCTTCAACAGCGCCCCGAGATGCCTGCAGATGTATGTTTGCTGTGCACTTAAATTGCTGCAAATTGTAGTCATCTGGAAATATATCCTCAGGAAGTGAGTTCCAAAGTTTGCTTGTCCTGAAACAGAAGGAGTTTTGGAAAGTTGATGTTCTCGCGGTTGTCAAGTGTACTGTATGGTCATGAGCATTAGCAGCCTGTCTTGTGGGGGGCCAAAAGTTGCATTTCGAGGGATAATGTCTTTGAGTTCCTCAGAACATCTACCATGGAAGTACCTATAGAACAAGCATAGGTCAGCTACTTGTCTTCTGTGCACCAACGGTTGTAGATTCGATGTGAGTGTAGGGTCTCCAATGAGTCGAACTGCTCGTCTCTGTATGCTATCAAGCAGGTTAAGTGAATGTTTTGGGGCCGAGCTCCATATATGGGAACAATATTCCAAGCCTGGTCTAACCTTTGCAAGCTATTTACAAAATAAGTGAAGAGGGTATAATCATCGGCCATGCAAGTATCCAGTTGTCAGCTCCAATTTAATTTACACGTTTTCATACGAAGGGGGTTGACCACTGGAGAACCTTTAAAGGAACCGTGTCTTTCATAGTCAGCCCCTATTTCTCTAGTAAATGTACGGGCGGCTGACTACTGGAAAACAAAGAAAGTTGATCGAAATTTTTCGAGAATCAAAACAGATTGAAGTTTTCCTTCATTTTGCATACTCAGTTATGGAAAAAAATTAAAGTAGCCGTCATTAGTCAGACGGAGGGGGCTGAGCCTAGGACAATCATAAAAATAATGTGTCATAAAGTCGGCCTCTCAATTATTTAACAAAACATATTTTTAACATTTTAAGTTAAGAGACAAGTAAAATAAACTGTCAATAACATAGCAATAGTCACAAAATGCAAAAACCTTAAATAAATTAGTACCTATTTGTATTACTTCCACTATTTTTTTTGGAAAACTACTCGTGTTCTGTGCTTATAAAAACTCAAGCAGATATTTTTTACGCGCCAAGCACTGCAGTGTTGCCACTAAAAACGAAGTGAATCCGGTCAAATCTGACCGAATGACCGAATGACCGATTTTTATTTGTTTAAATTCGGTCAAAATTTAAAATCAGAATTTTCTAAAAACTGTTTGTGCAATTGCAGCTTCTTTGCTTTATTTATTTTTTTTTTCTCATTTTTTAATTCGAACATTTGAGGATGTTTGTGTTTGAGTAGTAATTACTTAAGTGAGCGAGTGTAGCGCATATGGGTTATGGGATTGAGATGGGGTATAAAATGTAACAACTTACAAGTGGAATGTAAATGAGATTGAGAGGGAATAATAGAAGTTAGCCTACCTAGGTATTTGTTTGGTTGTTTTACTGGCAGTTTTTCTTCTCTTTTTTCGGGTAAGCTTACGTACGGTGCCGTGAAATAACGCCGAGCGAAATAACACCGAATTCGAAATATCATTTTATATATAACTAAATTCTAAATGCTGAAATAGCTAGAGGTGAAATTTCGCGAATTCTGAACTATTATTTTCTCAAATTTGCCTTCTAGATATTTTAAAATTTGAGAAAATAATACATAGTTAAAAATTCGCGCGAATTTTGAACTATTATTTTCTCAAACTCTAAATGCTAAAATAACTATAGGGGAAATTTGAGAAAATAGTAGTTCAAAATTCGTCTTTTTTTTCATTTTATTTTCTCAAATTTTAATGCTGAAGTAAAAGAGGGGGAAATTTGAAATGTATTTCTAAATTCAAAGCGAAATAAGGCCGACTGGGCTTTATTTCACTATAGCAAAGTGAAATAAGACCGAACAAAGGAAATTCGGTGTTATTTCGTTTTCATGAAGTGAAATAAAACCGAATTCCAAAATTCGGCGCTATTTCGCTCGGCGTTATTTCACGGCACCGTAAGCTTCGCTGTATAGCGCTAATTATTTTGTTTTAAATTTGAGAAGTGGAACTCTGGCGCAGCAAGGCGAGCACGGGTCAGCTAGTTCACAATAAATTAGTTTCTGTGTGAAGTTATGGGCGTATTCTTTAAAAATGGCCAAGTTTCATTCAATTTATAGAAATTTATCTTTATATGTCTAGTTATGTATATAACAATTTTATTTTTCCGGTCAAAAACGGTTCTTTTCCGGTTAGAGAAATTTTTAGTTTCGGTTAAAAATCGGTTAGACCGGATTTTCTGATTTGTGATTTTCTCCGGTCAAAGTGAAGAGATTTCGGTCAGATATGACCGGAATCCGGTTAGAATGGCAACACTGCCAAGCAGCACCACGATTGTTGCAAGTTTTTGAACACAAAAAGAAGAAATGTCAGCCAAGGGAATAATATTTTCCGCTTTAAAGAAAGACCAAAGGATTAACTATTGCGCTGTACTTTGTATTCCAGAGCCTGACTAATGGAGGGGGCTGAACTCACATGCCATCACCATATGCCGCTTTACTTCAACGACTTTTTGACTGTCTTTTGGATTCGTTAGTTTTCTCCGATCAAAAGT
Source organism: Cheilosia urbana (assembly GCA_946477585.1). Lineage (NCBI taxonomy): Eukaryota > Metazoa > Arthropoda > Insecta > Diptera > Syrphidae > Cheilosia > Cheilosia urbana. The sequence continues at coordinate 4,904,449 of OX297854.1, read as the reverse complement.
TCTTCGTTCAACCCTCGATATATAAGACAATCTCAGTATCGTCGGTCACTAGTTCAACCACTCGTTTAGGTGATAAATTCTTATGAAATTGAACTTGCTATAGAAAGAAAGAAAAAAAAAGTAAGACAAGTGCGAGTCAGACTCGCTCATGAAGGGTTCCGAAACAGCAAGTAACATAACATAAAAGTTCTTGTAGTTCGTTGTAACTTTGATCGATATTTTAAAAACTACTCGCTAGATCTCGTTCAAAAAATTTTCGTTTGAAGTTTACATGGTAATGTACATCATATATATTTTTTATTTCTATCGTTCTCTTATTTTAGAAGTTGGGGGGGGGGGGGGGGGGAACCTAAATATCATTTTTGAAGACCTATCCATAGATACCCCACACGTATGGGTTTGATGAAAAAAAAGACAGACAGACATGACGAATCTAATAGGGTTCCGATTTTTGCCATTTGGCTACGGAACCCTAAAAAGAGTTCGCCGCTTAGGCTCAAATCGAAAAAAGGTCAATCCCGCCAAAAGTTGTTATACCCTAGTATCGTCATCAAATACAGATTAGTAATACGTAATATACCTTGCCCATTTAGACCATTAATGCATTGTTGTCAATATGTTATTCTCAGCTGTTCTCAAATGTCAAATTAGCGTAAAATGTCAACGATCGGTGTAGTTTTGCAATAAGAAAGACACAATACCTCCAACTGCCCAATAAGTCACACCTAATTTATAACGTTTAAGAAGTTACCAAGTCTTTTATTTCAACACCTAACACCTCGGATGTGTGTGGGGAACGCAAAGGCCTCGGGACAGAGTAGGAACAAATTTTCTGTTTGTTGTATAATAATTTGACACATATAATCCAACCGCCTATATTTGCAAGTCTTCGCTTGAATTACTTCATGGAAATTCATAATTCAAGGCTAAATAGGGGCCTTGCAGGGCTTAACCTTCATCAGTCGGATGATTACGCACTCGAACTTGACTGAGATTGCGTCAAATGGCACAACGCGTTTATAAATATGTATGTTGATCAAAGACCAACGTTTCCGTGACCAATTTAAGCAAAAGCCTGGCAGGAATAAATAAAGAAAAAAACTTTTTCCAGTTTCCTCAGCAGCTCTTCCCCTGAGCCCATTCACACTTGCACCCTCTCAACCAAAACCAACACCCGATCCCCCCAAATCCGTCTCAAGAGAGTCGAATAACTTTTCTTTTCATCTCACAATTCCCAACACGCCTCCAAATGGCTATATACGTCTCGTTTACCCCATCTACAATTATATTAGCACTTCCTAGACGACCGAACACGAACACGAGCACTCCCATCCCCATATATTACAGGACCCAACCACCAGTTGACTCTTAGGACGCAACGCAAAAGGTTTCCAAGTTCATGGTTTCATAAGCTCACTCTTCAAATGGCATAGAAAAATCGCCCCATCCAAGCGAAAAGAAAAACGCTTTCCTAGCACCAAATCCCCCCTTACGTCTTTTCGTTGGTTCGGTTTGCCTAATGAAGGCACAAGCCCAGCAAAGAAAAAACAAAATGTTTGACATGTTTTCCATTTCAATTTCATTTTTCTGCCAAAAATGTGCTTCTGGTTATGGGGTGACGCCGTCGGTCGTCGTGACGGTCTCTATCTGGCGAAGAGCGGCAGTTCTTGCCCGCCTGAATATAAATTTTCCCCATTTAGGGTGATGGCTATCCCGAGTTTCCAACTAACAAACTTGTTGCTTGTTGTGGTGTACAAGCATGAAATCATGTTTATTTCGGTCAATGTACCCAGAGTGCCGACATAACCCTTTTAGGCAAATTGGAATGTGTGTGCTGCGTGCATGTGGGTAGCTTGTTTAGTTTTCGGGTTGCTTCGGGCTGGAATCTTTGTTCATTTTGTGGTGGGCTAGTTCGGCTAAAACAATTTTCCCCTGTTGCCAGACCGCCAGAAATGCTTTTTGCTATATGAACTGGCAAAATTCAAAGCTCATTGGATTCTGTCGTTACAAGTTGGAGGATTTCTATTTTTGTTTGTATATGGGCTTGCATGTGCTTGTGTATTCCTTGAAATCTATTGTGCAGAAGTTTCATCTTGGCACAAAGTTCAGGAACTCCTGAAGTATGCTGGGCCTCTTATGGTGATGGTTGCATTGCTATGCTCTATGGCGCGTCGAGGAGCGCGCTAAAGGAGTCCCGGGCACATTAAAATTCATGCCTTGCTTTTTCTTAAGAGAAACCCCGGGACTTGACCCGAATAAATTGAATGAAAGGAAATATTGCAACCGAACATCGCAGCTGGAGTGCAAGACTTAAGTCTGCCACCTCAGATATCCTTTTAAGTGGGGAGTGGGGAGTGGGAAATGGAGAGTTCGTTGTAATGGCGATGGAGAGCGAGCATTTGTGGGATAATTATCCAAAGTGTTTTTCAATGATAGCTCTGGGATAGGTGGAAGGGTTTTGGTGTTTTTTTTTTTTGCACAGGACATCCTTTGGTGATTCACTGCAACCGTCTATACACGCTTGTGAAGGATGCAATCTTTTGAGAAAGTATAAAAACAGTGTTTCTATAGCTTGGACTTGGATTAATCATTTTTCTATTAGGGGATGGTTTTTTCTTTTTCTTTCAAATTAAAAGGGAACGTGATGAATCTTTTCAAATGGTGCGGATCTAAGACATATGTATGTTGAGGGGCCATGGCTTCGCATTTCCTCTTAAGGGTGACTATGTACACATGTTAAGTGTGGGCGATAAATTGTGAGACTGGCATGTTGCATTAGTGCTCTTTTCCTTTGAATGGGTTTTACAGGTGGCAACCTAGGACCGCACTGGGACATACGTGTGAAAGCGGGTATTCAGCACATCAGTATAGAAATAACGCATCAACAGCAAATGAATTCAAGGCAACAACTTTGGGCCCATGGATGAAGGGAATGCACGAATTCGTCGGTAGTGAAAGGTTACATCTATTGAAGTTGGACATGAGGACGTGAGACAATCGCTTCTTCTGCCACTTAGACTCTGATACGAATTTACTTAAATTATTGCGCTAGGTGACAAGAGCAAAATCGTTGTAGGGTACTGCAATCATCATCAAATTTCTCAACTCCACGGGCTACTTTTGAGCTCCATTAAATTCTTTCTCCCCCATTATCTTCAGGTTCCGTTAGTTCTGGTCTCAAAACAGCGCTTATGTGTTATTTGTGTTTGTGTTTGTGTTTTTCCCAGAGTACGGGGAATACAGCCACTTAAACCAACCAACCAGGTTTCAGTATTTTTAGGCGTCAAACAAACTCTAAGGTCTACACGAAGAATGATGCTTGTTAAGCTTTTTTTCAGTCTTAATATCTCCAATTTTTAGGTATAGAACTAGGTATTAGAACCCTTTTTGATAGATGCTTTTAAAGACGTGTGAGTACTTCCCCAGCTATTTTTGCTGTAAAGTTAAACCGTACCTCAGAAACAGTGTTCCTTTAAAGGGATTCACGTTTATTTAAAAAAATATTTCGAAGAAAACTGCTAGATACACAAATAACCCAACGACCAAGACGTAAATAATTGCATGCTCACGCAAAACCAAACTCCCCGTGGTGGTTTCTCTCTATTACCCGCTTTTTATGTCCCCATTTTCTAGGAAAATCTCAAATCCACGATAATTCGAATCATTAAACCAGCACTCGCCACCCATTGGTTTCTAAGAAATAAAACTAGCTCCCCCAGTTTGGCACGCGCCCTTTTGGATGAAAATATTTCATTTTTACAACTATGCCATTATCACCGCCCACATCGTGATAGCCATATATAGCCATCGGTTATAATTTTGAATCATAACTCTGAAATTCACTTCAAGGAATTTTATTAGCTAACAAAGTTTATGCGTTCGGGGCGGTTTTTTCTTTCGCCGGCTAAGCAAGTCTCCTTGCCTATTTTATTGATTAACGATGGGTATTACTCGCGCGCGAAAGTATCTAAAACTTTATCGATTACAATAAAATTTTCATTCTAGCGGCCGGCGGGGGAAACAACGAACGTCTTATGGAAGGGGTGGCACTTCTCAATCCTTTTGCTCCTGCGGGCGGATGGTGAACTGGGGAAATTATGTTTTCATTTTAGCAATGCTTCGGGGGTTAGGGTGTATGATAAGTTATTAAAATTATACAGAGGTTACATCCGTTTGTCGGCTTAATTACACAACCACTTTGACATTACTGATTAGTATTCGAGAATTGCAAATTCACACAAGACAAGCCCAGGCTGCTGCCGTTGCTAATTATCCAACGAGGTGACATACACAGCCATCGACAGGGGGGTACTCCGAGGGGTTACAATAATTGTAAGGGAGGTGAGCAGGAGTTTTGAAACGCGACATGTTACTATAGCTTATGTGACATTTTACAAAGGAAAATAGTGCTCAGTTTTGTGGGATTTTTTCCCATTCAATTGGATTATTGGCTGTGGATTGTACTGTCAGTATAGGGGTGGGTCGACAAAGTGCTTCTTACCGGAGGGGTTTGGAAATAACTTGTAGACAATTCGACTATTTGTATGAGCTTTCTACCCATTCTGCCACCTTACGAGGTATTTTAGATGGCTAGATGCAAACTTCTCTAAGGATTGAATGTACTAGGAAGAGTCCTTGGTCTGATTATAAGTTTTCACTGCGGCCTCCACATAACTAACTCTATAATCTCAAAAAGCTAATAATAATAATAGCTTCCTTAAAGGAGAGGCCCTAGAAGTCGCTAAGTACCCTGGGGAACACTGCATCGTATAGGACGTCAATCTTAGGGCTCTATATAGTTACTGGAGCGCTGATATGGTCGGTTTCTTCCTGCATGACTTGGGCTGAACGGATGTCAGACTTTTAGCCTTCTAATATTATTAGCAGCGTTTACCCCTGTTGACTTTTCACCTGTGTACTGAGTGTTAGGCTCGCGTCTACGATAATAGGCGTTTTTTTATTATACCCACATAATCTATACCGTCTACCGTTTATGACTTAGCTAGGAAGTTTATTTGATAGCGTCTATCTCGGAGCACCTGTATTAGAACTTGCAACCTCCAATCGGTTTCTAAGAAATAATCAGGAAAGTTAAAAATTAACCTCCTTGCAATGACTATAACGTTAAACCAAGCTCGTTAACAGAGCAACGACTGCGACACAACGCCGACAAAGTTAAGCCCTTATAACCGGTATACTGATATCATCCGGCCATCAAACAAACTATTGCATTTTATTAGGGTTTCGGGTCTTCGGGTATATCACGCTGCTACCTAACCAATGGAAATGGTTATGGTCAATGTCTCTATCCACATATACCATTGCCACCCCCCTGTAAAGCAACTTCGTAGCTCAACCTTTTCAAATCTTGTGCAGAGTTTGGTGACAGCGCGGAGCACTTCATCTGCGACTATTTTGACATTTTCATAAATCATATTTCAGAGTCTAGGAGATCCTGAATGTCTATAACCTGCTCATCACCGTCTCAAAAGGGATGGGAAATGACTACAGTAAGCTAGGGTAACTCTGTGGTACAATTTGTAGTTAGACTAGGTCTTTCAGCAGATATAATAGAACTTGCGAACAGAGAAAATTCTCACAATGCTGCTTCGAAAGTAAATATAGATGCGTTTGCTTGTACTGATGGGTGTCTAGAATTGAAAGGTTCATAACCTTTTACTTCGGTTCTGCGAAAGTTCCATGCGTTTACGAGCTACCCTTGTTGAAGACACTTCCTCTTGCCATCTGCTTGGGAGTATACCTAAAAAAAAATAGGGCTACAGTATAAAGAACCTTTGATTTAGCATCCCTTTGGTCTAGCATCCCATTAACAGTCCATTATTTTGTGGAAATATATTTTTGGGACTTATACCGCCCATCAAAATTTCTCAAGACAATAATGCGCCCAAATATTTGTCAGACATCCGATACAATTTAAATGTAATTTGCACTTTTTCGGGGGTTAAACTTCCAACCCCTTGCTCCATAGTCCAGCACAATAACCACTGATTCACAGATAGGTAGGTCATAACCACCTCCACAGGTCATTCACTCTGTCGGTCTATAGACTTCATTAGTCCTTTAGCAAAAAGTTGCAACTATATCCTTTTTGCCACGAGGAATATGTACCATTTCAGACAAAGTTCCACAGTAACATGAAACTTTTAACTGTACCATCATTGGGTATTGAAAAGTCTTTAGGTCCGTTTTGGTATCGAAAGTTTCGCAACTATTTTCCAACTTGATAGATTCGGAACTAATAGTTGGAACCCATCACTGGTGGTGGAAGTGAAGCTTCTGTAGTTTGGTCCGTTTGCGAACCAATTTGTATCCGTTGTGTTCACGGGAAGGGATGACTGTTGAACTTTTTGACACAGTTTGGTATTTTGTCATTCCGACAACTCACATGTACGAACATCGAACAGTCATCCGAAAGGTAAAAGTTGCAAATGCACAACTGGAATGGAAACTTCGCTTAACTATAGACTCCTCAAAGTTTAAGTTAAAAATGGATTTTCAGTGGAATAGATGTGGATCAAAGACAGTTTGGCCCATTCGAGATAGAATGGGAAGTTTGATAGGTATATATGCTTTTGGGTATGTTACTCTCTTTCAAATACGTTCATTTAATCAATGATTCAGTGGGTTTGCTATGTTTGCAGAGCGCAACAGTTGCGAGTTGGCTCATGATGAGCTCTAGGGTGAGTATCTTGCACGGAAAGAAGCTTCATTGTTCCAAGGGTATATCTATCTCTTTTGATGTGAAACGAACGACTTAGTTCCTTCTTTTGACACCAAAAGTTATCCAAACTTATGTTTGTGTTTGAGATGTTGAAATCAGATTGAAGAGATGGACGGAACCAAAAAGATTGTCCAACTAAAACTTATACCAGATGCACCATTTTGAAATTTTATAGAGTTTTCTCATCAAAGTGCTTCCAGAACAGTCAAAGTTCATAGTCAGTTGAAGCTCTTGGCCTTCGAAAACCGTGTTACCTCTTCTGTGAGGTTTCGCAGCTTCATCACTGCCTATATGCAGGTTGAAACTTCGACTTCCAACGGATACGTGTGTACCTCTGAATAGCTTCCAATAGGCAAGCCCACTACTAAACTTATAAGGTTACCTTATACCTACGATAACACACATTCGTAATACAACTTAAGCACACAAGCTTAGTTGCTCTCAGAGCAATTTAGATTTCCATCTTCATGGTCCAATTGTCTTGGCAAATAAAATTTCAGAATGTAAAATACCCTGCGGATCGTCCTCGGACAATACTTTGTCGCCACTTTTATATCGAGGCAGAGAGAAACCGACAAAAGGACGATAAAACAAATACCGGCGCACAACAAGGATACAAACAACACCGACACCACCTAAGGAAAACAATCGAAACAAAATGCTGCTGAAACACATCATCAACTCGGATGTGCCAGCCACAGCCACACCACCTCAGACCTCGAGGGACTCTATCGTTCCACATAATCAATTTCCAAGCAATAAAATGATATTTTTATGCGATACCTCGACGCAGAGGTCAACATCCGAACGGCATTGGAAGTAGTGGCAATGACAACATGATATAGTCCTTTGCAATTGAAAATCTTGTAAGTGCTGTCGAATTTGCACTTGAATGGGATTTATACTTTTGGACTCAACTATGACTATTGGGAAAACGCAGAATGGAGAGATCTGCTTTGTGCGTTGTTCCCTATATTGGGAGAACTTTTACGTTCGATACATAAAATGCCTCATAAAGCTTTATTTTGCAAAGGCACCCATGCCTGGGATATAATAATTAAGATATAGATTTTTAAGTCGAAGCGGATGAATGGGAATAGTAGTTTCTTCGTTTCAAGGACATGAAGGGAATGGTTGGGCACGCCAAATTTGGTCTCCAATGAGCTACACTCGATTGGATTTAATTCCATTTTGATTTGTTTCGCTGAAATCGTTGGAATCTTTTTTTTAATTTTTGGGGCTGTTTTCCCTTTTTTTTTTTGTTCATAGTGTGGAAATAGTTAGACTCAGTCATTAACTGAGATGGCTTACAGCCAAGTGGACGACAAACCTGAAATCGGAGTAATGTCCTTCTCATTTTTCTAATGCAGGTTCAAAAAATAAATAAAATAAAAGATCAAGGATTGTCCATATCTATACACTAGCCATTAGATAAGAAACCTCTTTCAGGTCAGGCTCGCTACAGTTCCAAAAGTAAAGAAGGGCATATATATATTTTTTATGTTAAAGCAGAATAATAAAAAAGCTCTCCAATTCTGCAACTCAAAAAAGTGAATTTTTTTCAATTCCGACTTTCTGTTACATTGCTCCCATAGGGCCCAGCGTTTCCGATGGTAAAAATGATAAACTCGCCAAAAATAAATGGCTGAGAGTCTAAAAACTGGAATAAAAGAATTAAAACAAAAAACAAAGCAAAACACAATATACAATAAAAAGTATATCCAAGTGCATAGTCAAAGACGAGAGGGTAAAGCCATACTTAAGGACACAGAAAATATTTCCTTAAATGTGTTCAATTTGCATGGGTAACGGGAGTTGTTTAACGCCATCGGTAACACTAATAGGGCCATGTGGCTTGAGTGGGATTTTTTAAACTTCTTTTTTCGAGTTGGATCGACCAAGATTGGATTTTTTTTTTTTTTAATTTAAAGTAAAATTAATGGACTTAAAATCCACGGCTGTTATAGCCACTTCAAAGAAAAAATAAATCAAGTGGGTGTTATTTTTATTTTGTAAACAAGACCCGTGGCCCGCGGGCCGTGGGCTTTCATTTCGTGCGGGGTAATTCATTGAACCGAAATTACTTTTTGATACATGACCACATAAAGAGGTTTTCACTTATGTAATTTTTATAAATTGGATTTTTCTCAAAAATCGTACACCTTTGCAGAGTTATCCTTTTTCCCTCCAGATTTAGGGATTTTTTTTTGTCGACGGGGGGAAATCTAGGGGGAGAAACTATTTAGGGGGGACCTGGGGATTTTCAAAATTTTTTTTTATCTTTATTTCTTTATAATATTCTTTTTGGTAACTTTAAAATGAGGTTATGCAGAAAAATGAAATTTATAGGCATTCTACGAAAGTGAGAAATGCTGAGTAACTTAAACTTAGGAAGCATAAAGATTCTTCGTTGCTCGTTCTGTTCTGTCCACGACCAAATGCTTCAAGATTGATTTATTTAAGCACCAACCACAACTGCAAATTTTAGAAAAAACAATTTTATCTAAGTTGCGTAAGGACTGTGTAAGTCCCTACAAGACGATTTCAAAATGCAACATTCTTTGACATTTTGCGTTGTATTTATTTTCCCAAATTCTTGCGGAAAAACATATTCGCATTTTTAGTTCGAAATTCATATTTTTAAGTCGTACATAAAACGGTAAAAAAATAAAGTGCACGACTGGGTCGAACGAAACTTTCTCGCTGATCAAAAGTTTGATTAGTTGTTTTTTTATTTTTTTAGGTAGGTAGGTAAAAATCTGGGACGCGATGCTGGGAATAGCGTTAAACAAAAATCCACTTTTGAGTTAATCATCATGGTAGTATTATATCAAATAACAATGTGAGTTTTTCTAAGTTAAAGCGCTAGTAACAGGCATTTGTTGCAACTTCTGATTAGAGAGTTTCAAGCGCATACTGAACTTTTTCGTAAGCTTATAGTAGAAGTTTCTGTTTTCTGATATGTTAGGGATGTTGGTATTTTAAGTTTTATCGAAGTCGAAAATGGGGTTTTCGAGATATGAGCAGTTTTTAAATATAGCGTTTTCGGATGTTCGAATCGAAAATTGAAGAGGAAGTAATTTTGAGAATATCAATTTTACTTTAAGTCTGTATTTTGGTTAAAATCGTTATTGCCGTTTTCAGGTGAACTAAGGAAAATTAATCTTTAAAAAAAATTCCTTCGTTTCAAAAATGGATTTTTCGAGATACATATGTCAAAATTTAAAAAGCACAGTTATTCGAATTTTTATCCAAAAACTGGGTATGCAGTCATGGTAACCTCACCTACTTAATCTTAAATATCAATTTTGTTTGAAATCGTTAGAGCCGTTTCCGAACAAATGAAACTGGTACGAAAATTGTATATGGGAAGTACCTTTAATATTGAGGTTACCTTGCAAAAAAAAAAAAAAAAACGGCACCGAACTGTAAGCCCACAAACTCCAAATCCGATGTTTAAACGAAATCAGGGCACCGGTTTAGGCTGTAGGCCTGTGGAAGAACAGACAGACAGACGGACAGAATTGGAATTGGCCTATCATCGTAATGTCAGAATTGCTTAACATTAAAGAAGACATGATTTTTAAACAAACAAACTCAAACCCGGAGGTAAATAAGTCTTGTATATAAATAGGCGAAGGAAAATAATTAAGAACTACTTTCAATGCCTTAAACCCGACATAGTCACTTGATTTTTTTTCGGACGATTGCACAGAGATGCAATGCGGTTTGTAATTTCTTCGTTATAAGCCAGGTCACTGCAATGGTCGAATTTTCTACTCTAGTAGCCCCTGATGAAATGTAATTATCCGTTGTATAGGCATAAGCATTTAATTATCTCCTGCCCAATGGAAGGGTAAGGGGGCATTACTGCCCACCTAAAAATTGGTTACAATGTCCCTCTGTGTGTGTGTGTTTTTTTTTACAGTTGAGTGCACCAAAACATGACCAACCTCCTATTTAGCTCCATGACGATGTACTCCATACTACACGTATCCAATAAACGTATTCAGTGGCACAATAATGAGTGCTGCTCATGATGTACTTATTATCCCTTTGTGCGGAGGTTTCCTTGTACCCCAAGTTTATTTTTTGTTGTGTGCGAGCGCCAATTTCCTGAGTTTGTAGTTTTTATGTGTTTTTGACGATGAACATAGAGAGATATGTGGGAGTGTCGGCAGGAGATCCTTTATCCTTGCATTCGCTGTATTGTTTCGTTTTGTTCACTTCTTTTTTTCGTTTGTTTCTTTGTATCTATGCGGAAAACTTCGACATGCTTGCCGCATGTGGTAGCTATTCAGTATCCAGTATCCAGTAGAACAAAGTGATAATATAAGGTTTCATTGTTACGCGAAAGTACTCAAACAAGATAGTGCAAGCTGCCGATAACAAACAGGACGTTTGGTTGACAGAGTGAAAGGATTTGCTTTTGTATTCAACAGGATATGAAGTCGGATATGTAACATGAATGTATAAATTCGTTTGCGTTGGTATAAGAGGATACATTATGTTTGGGTTGAGCCTAAGCATGTACAGACACTTACGTAAATGTAATGTCATGTCGAAGAGAGATTTAGATTTGTTGTGCGGGAAAGAAAGTGTAGAGATAACTCACAATGACAGTAAGTGGATGATGAATGAAAACAGCTATTAAGGGATTGGTGTTCTTTTATTTCCTGTTGCTTTTGCGTTGCTTTCGAATGTAGTGTTTGTTTTATGGTTGGCCATATTTTGAAATACAGGAAATGTCTACTCGATGGGTGTAGCTGTACCATTTATATATTTAGCTAATAATGTGTAAATATTTTTACAGATTTCTCTCACACAGCAAGGAGTACTTAAAAAAAATTGTTGGCGCAACAGGTTCGTAAATAGGGACTCCTAGCTTCTCAAAACCATTCGTTTGTTTGAGTCTTTCATTTTTGGGACGAATGGAATCGAGTCCAAGCGGCAAATTGAAAAGCTCTTTCATAACAGTTATACTCTCGGATGTTTGCCAGCGAGAGGTGGCGCAGCGGAAATAAAAGCTCAAGTTGGAATTTGGGGGTTTTCTGGTTTCAAATTGGAGTTATGAGTGTTTTTATCCTAAATGAAGGTAGGTGCCCGGTTATTTGATGGTGCCTATATGAGAAAGACCCCAACGAAGCTGACGCATACAATTGAAGAAAGATTTCAAGGAAATTGAAGTGCATACCTGAAGGCACTAAGCTAGATACCGGAGTTGGCTGAAGTAATTTTTTGGCTGAGGCCGTTCTTAAGACCTGCAACGGAAGTTGAAACAAATTTTATTGCCAGAAAAATGCGTGCTAAGTTAAGGCCTAGAGCCTGGGAAATAACTTTCATTACTTTTGACATACCTTGGATTTTGTATGAAGCGACTTAACCACCTCATGAAGTCTTGAAAGCTGTGATACGAGGTCGAGCTACAGGATCGGTTAAGCTTATGCAGATAGTTGAAGTGTAAAATGAGGATAAGACATTTATTTACCACCCACAGGAAGTCCCAGAGATATTAAGTGGATTTAAAGAAATTTTAACTTTCTAAAGTATCAATGTTTAGGAGCAGCGTTGCCACAATGTTACAAGTGTAACAAAAGTGTTACACTTTTTAATTATTTTATAATTTTGTTACAACGTTACTTTCTTTTTCGCTTTGTTACATTTTTTCCCATTAAAATCCTTTTTTGTTTTTCTCATTAAAAATATAGAAAAGTTAAACTGGCAGCACTTTTTTCTTTCGAGCAAACTTCTACCAATTTCTGTCAATGTATTTGTTTGTTTACACAAAGCAAAAGTTGTGCAAAACGTTAAGCTGCGAGTGGGAATGGGAATGGGAGGGAACGAGAAAAGACAACAATATTTTTCTGTTTCGCCGCGTCGCCGTTGACAATGTTCTACATCTCGTGGTAAATAAAGTTTGTGAAATAGAAATCGAAATCTACTCCGATGGTCAATTATTTTTGTTTCCTTTTTAGTTTTTTTTTTATTTGTTAAACACAAAATGGACAGGTAGGTCAAAAAAGAGAATTTTTTGAAATGTGATAAGGAGTTCCTAATAAAGATTTTTTGAGTTGAAAAACGATGATTTTATTATTACAATTCTTTCCAGTTTGTTACATTTTTCATCCATTTGTTACACTTTTTGAACAATATTGTTACACTTTTAAAAAAGCTTGCGGCAACACTGTTTAGGAGCAATTAGCCAGCTTATATAGCAAGCCAGGCCTAAAAAAGAGTTAGTTGTCATACAGCAATAGCATTAGCGACTGAAAGTGTTATCCTTATCATAATCGATAAAGTAAAGCTTTGGCAAGTAACATTTTTCGTTCCGAATTTAAATTTAAGTAATTCACAATTGCTATATTTTAGTACGGCGCATCGAGTCGTGTGTTTTTTTTTTCTCAGTACGCTCTGCTGCACACTTTAACTTTCGTTTTTGAATAGAGGTAGGTATACTGAGCTATCGCACATTGGGTAGAACCTTTCGTCTATAGGGTCACAGCTAGAAATTGATTTGCAAAAAAAATGCATGAGACATGCGTTTTTGAGGCAGCTATCCGTTAAAAAGCACAATAAATAAAAAAAGCCGGTTAGTTCTCCCATGGACGACCGAACCTTGTATAGAATTATAAGGAAAAATTTCAACTATTTTCCAATAAAATTTAAATTTAGTCAGCACCATTTTTTCAGCTCAGCAGACACCAAACAAGTCGGTCTTTATTTATTGACGACTAAGATGCGGATCCAGAGATATTGAAGATGGCCTGTTTGGTCATTAATCTCGTGCCTTAGCGGTGCTGATACCCATTCATTGAAAGGTGTCTACGATCTGGTAAGTTAGAGTTGGTCCGCTACCGTTTTACGAACTAAAAAGCTGATGGTTTTTTTTTTGAATGTGGTTATCTTAAAGGAAATGGATCCCATGCATATATTTCCATTCTTGAGCGCGGCTTCAATGGCGAGTACAGAATTCCAGAAAAAAAGCAGATCACTAAATTATGGCAACCGACTTATAGATTCACCTCAAATCAAGGTATCGTTTGGAAAAAATTCCGATACGTTTCCGTCAAATCTGATCGGAACTCAAACTGCGTTTGAAGTATCCGTTTCGGAATAAATAAATGAAGCATAGAAACATAGAAAGCATTCATTTCACATTAAAATATTCCGCAGAAATTTGTTGTCAGAAAAAATGCTCCACGTAGCTATCAAAAGTAGGTGGTATAACGCGGTTCCTCGCAATGCGACAAGGTGCGCTATATGTCATCGGATAATTTTTCCGAAAGTTTTGACGGAACGGATACTTCGAATGGATACCTCGATAAGGGTGATTATTTTAATTTAGGCTTAGATCCTTAGATAGGGGAGCCTTCCTGGGCCTCTGAAATTCCGGCTTTGTAAAAAGAGCCATTCTGCCTTTATGCAAGGTGCTCAAATACAATAGAAGAGAAGCCGAACTTTGTAAGCTGGCCAATGGCGTGTAAGTCTCCGGAAAAGTTTATTTGCTAGAAGGCACCAACAGTAAACCACAATTGCTGAAATCTAATTAAAAACTACCATTTATCTTATTCTAGCTTACTGGCTCTCAGCTGCCGCCTTAAACTTAAAAATATGCCTAGACTATTGCCTTTCGGCCTTAAATCTGTCTATCATTAAACTTATTTTGTTTTTTAATTTCCAAAGAAACTTTATAAAACTTGAATTCTTTATTTCAATTGTCAGAGCAGTCCGCTTACACATTTGGATCCAAAGCGCTCATAAGTCAGAACAATGACTATAGAGACTCTTTAAAACATTGCATCGTCGATAGGAATAGATTTGCGCTAAGGCTGAAACAAAAGTTGGGGGCGTTGAATCCGATTTTTTTCATTTCACTGTATACCTTCTCAGGTTAGGTTAGCATGTTCTTGTGGCTTCACTTAAACCAGCAGTTGGTGCATTGTGTCCCTTCTTACTTAGTCGAATTTATAGATCAGTTCAGAGTCATTATTCTTTTAATTTCTACAGCTATTGTAGCGGATAAATCAGATACCACAGTTGTAAGATTTAGTAAACCTGTTTTTAAAACCTAGCCGCTATTAGCAGCGAAGAAACGAATCGAAAGTAGAGCTTGAACGCACTCAATACGTTTTGTGCGCGGAACGCATCCGATGTAAAATTGGTTTTTGACAGTTGTCGCCCTGCGTTGTAAAGTTAGTTTTTCTTTTTTGTCTTTTTCATTGCGGTTGCATTTTAACTAGTAAAAAAATGAATTAATCAGACATTTAACATTTTACGTCCACATATTTTGTGCAGGGGAGCAGGCTCCCAATAGAATTAAAAATAATTATTTTATATTTTAAGATAAAGTGCGTAAACTATACTTAAGTTCAGTGCTGACGATTTTATAAAGGGCTATACTATAGGAATTTATTACACAAGCCGAAGAAAATACAGTCCCTTACTGCCTCAGAGTTGTACCTGTCGAGGGTGACCTTCGATGCGTCCTTAATTATCAAAATTCCTCTTTAACGGCGAGCCCATTTTTTGTCTTCTTCTATACAAACAAACGCAACAGTTAGGTACATGCCTCTGCATGGCATTCTTGAAATTTGTTATACATCACCTTGACTCCATTTGCTTCATCAGTGCAAAAATATAATTACAAACTCTAATTCCTAACTCCTTAAATAAATTGCCAGCCTCCATCAAAGTCGGAACAACTTTCACCCAACCCTTGCAGTCACCACTTTTAAAGCAAAGTCCTACTCCTAATGTGAGACAATATAAAAACTATTTCATTATCCATTACAGAAAGGGGATCCCAAATTACACCAAGGAGGTACTTAAGTAATGAGTTCCAATGACTATCAAAATGGACACATTTTCCCCCAAAGAAGAAAGAAAAAAAATGTCTTCCATCATCATTGCTCCAGTGTTGCCATAATTTCAAAAAAGAAAATGCTAGACATAACAAAATGTGTTTTCATTCAGCTTTTTTTAGAGAAAAAATTTTTTCTTATTTGTTTTTTTTTTTTTTTTTATACTACACATTCATCTACTTAACTGTGGGTATTTTGTTTGTATATCTATGTAATATAAAATGTAATTCTCTCTTAAGTAAGGAATTTTGAGCCTAAAGATATCTCAGAAAATAATAATAGATAAAAATCATGTTTTTTAAACAACCAATTTTATATTTATTGAAAGACCCAGCCACGCTTTGCAGTAGGTCCAAAAGTATCCTGCCATTTAAGACTGTCTAAACCTAAAATACAACAATACGAACAAAACAAAAGGAGAATCATGAAAATTGGCCCAGTGGTTATCGAGTTATATCGTCATCGAGTTTCACCCCGAAAGAATTATGGCTATAAATATAGAAGATTAATATTGAAGATACTTGAATTGAACTGTAAAACGAAATATACGCCTGCAGCGCCACATATTGTTTCTTTTTCCTAAACCATCCCTGATTCAAGTAGAATATAACAAAACAAAACTCATTCAAATCGGTCGAGCCGTTCTGGAGACTTTACCCGACAAACGCACAGCAATCGATTTTTATATATAGAGAGATTTAAGTATCAGTCTTTAGAAAAAAAAAAAAAAATATCATCTTCATGTTTTTGATTTCAATTCGAGGAATCTAACTAAAGTGGATGTTCAAAAAGCACGGCGGTACCCAGCCAAGTTCTAGCACTACACCCTTTTTACAGGAACAAAATCTGATGATTTTCGACCCCCCTCTATCTTCAGTAGGTACCAATGAAGTCAGAAACTTCAAATTCGGAATATTTTCTAAGTTGATCAAGCATAGGCGCCTTACTAAACTTTTTAGCATTAAAAGGTCCTGAGTATAGGGCTTCAAAAATCACAAGAACCGTAAATGACTAACTGACTTTCAGATCATAAAAATTATGGAGCACTTCCCGATATCGTAGAATCTTGTAAAGGGTTTTTCTAATAAGAGGTGTTATTTTGGTATTCGAAGAAAAATAGCATTATTATTTTACAAAACTATAGGTCTTGTGGTGCAAACAGAGGAATAAATCGAAAATTTGAGGTTGCACTATAAGAGGGCGTGGTATCTACCTAACTTCTCAGAATTATTGTTGTCAATTATATGGAGCACTTCCGATTGCTGTAGGTGTGATTTTGTTTTTGGTCTGATCTACTTATCTCCACTTACGAAATAGACATGATTAATCGCACTCACACTCTATCCAGAAAGTGGCAGGAAACATCTTAAACTTCGATGCACTGTATATCAGTTTAATATACACGAATGACTAAAATTCCAGAGCAAATATCGAAAAATACAAAAAAATCTTTTTTAAAAGTCTTCGAAAATGCTGAGTCTAGCATTAAAAATGCCAGAATGGTATCACTGTAGTGACCAGCCGGCGTTTTCTCTCTTCCCTCTCTCCTTCCCGGTCTCATTCCCATTATCATGCCAAATTAATTTAATCTCTCTCCATTAAACTTTTTCACATTTTGCGAATATTTCTACTGGTTTTTAAGTAAAAAAAAAAAAAAAATAGAGGAGTTTCCACGGAATATGAAGAGATAAAAGGTCCTGCAGTTGATGAGTGCTGCCTCCCCAAAGAATTTGCTCCAATTAAAACGCGTCTGTCAAACAGCTTCTCATCACGTCCCCACACCACATCGCACTCCTACTCGTATCCGTGTACACTATACACCTCTATATTGCGTTTACTACACGCCCAAGAGCCGTGATGAAAGAACGTACTCCAACTTAATGACGAGCATTAAATGTCATAATGGGGATTGGGGAAACTCTTTTTCTATTTCACGCTTTAAATGGCACTTAGCGGAATGACACAACGACGCGATGGTAGATTGGGGGCGCGTCGGCGTCAGTCGTCAGTCGTCAGTCGTCACTCGTCAGCCTTCACCCAGTGCGTGACACTTTTATGTAGTCAGCAGTCTTTCCTTCGCTACGAATGTGTAAGTCAGTCGGCATAGGTATGACTTCAACTTCGATGGACACTTTAATTAAATACGTGATACGTGTTCATGAGTTTGCCGTTCGCCTCCGCCTTTGCGCAAAAGTAGGCGAAATGCGGAAGTGCATCAGGTATTGGGTCAGGTCAGGGAGGCTTTGTTTCGCGTCATTACACCTAATGAAAGGCCGTTGAGTTGGTTGCATGTGAAATTGCGGGTCATATACTATGAAATACCATCAGTTGGATGTGAAATAAATTGGGATAATGAAGGAGCACAGTACAGTTTGGGCAACAAATGTCCACTTGGGAAGTTTGCCGCAAAATGAAAACATTAAATTGCGTCTTCTGTGACAGCTGCATGCTTTTACAGCTCCTCCCTTAATCCCCACCCTAACCGCGTGCAGTAGTTCACATTAATTAAAACCAGAGACACACAAATGAGCAAAAGTACTGAAAGCGATTTAAACAAAACAAAAAAACAAAAGAAAAAACTTGCAAAACGCTTCGCAGTGTGATTCTTTCGAAATATTCTCAGCACACATTTATCAGAATTCAGACGACCAAACGGGTAGGTACGATGTACGAACAGTGAACAGAACTACACGTACTTATGAAGCACTAGGCAAAGAAAGAGACTTAAAAAAAACACACTGCAGCACTCAAAGAGAAAACTTTCATTACATCGCATAGCTGGAGGCGGTAATTTTGTACTTTTTTCGAAACAATTTGGAAAAACCTGAAAATTTACTTATGGCACAGAGCATACTCCATTACGCCGCGCGATGAGCGCTGGCCTGGAACAGTCAAAGCTGGGGGAATGTAATTTGCTTTTGTTGTCTCCCCACAGGGGGTGCCCTTGAAACTGTTAGGACCCTGGGATTATGCATGCGGTACCGCTGACGTGTTGAAACAAATCCTTTTTATCATGAGATCATGGGAGTATTCGTTGAGATTGAAAGGAAGTCTTGTTAACTGGATGGTGAAGCTTTTCTGACAAACATTTTTTTATAAACTTTAAGCCACGCATGTACCTACACCTGTGACAAACTGCCATAAAAAAGCAGCGCAATCAGTTAAATTACCTAACTGATTAATTAAACAAACAAAAATTAGGACTGCACGTGCACCTGTTGCTGCTAACCTTTACTTTGATAAGAGCGGGCTTATGTCATTCGCGGACTATAAAAAAACGAAAGTATGACTTCGCCAAGAAATTTAAAGTTATAAAATGTATTCCTAAACAACTTTACAGGTGACTCAAAGACAGAGAATGCAACAGGAGCAGGAGACTTCTCGAAAGAACGAGCTAGTAGTCATACCGACTATGGCAAAATACTGCAGCGTTTTCTAGGCAGGTTAAGAAAGCGGCTCAAACTATTTTAGTATGGGAACTACCAGCAATGGATATAAGGTATACACTCAAGCAACACTTAAAGCGATCAACACCAATCTGGAAAGCTCTTAAAAATTTAGTCAGTGCCTTTCGGCACTAAGAGCGATAAGCAATGCTGCTATTCTGGGTTCCTGGATATGAAGGTGTGAAAGGGAATGAGGCAGCCGAAACTTACCGAATTTAATATTTTTGTAGGTACCTACGCTGTGCCTTCAGGCATTATTAGAAATGCTTCCTACCCTTTTCGAAAATGAGCAGGTAAGTCAGCAGATGCTTTGACTTATGTGCTGATGTTCTTATGAAGGAAAACCTAAGTCTTTAAGTAGATTTTCCCACATTCATGAACAAAATTAATGCTGCCACTTTTTGTTGGTCGATTTATTCAAAGTCACGAATCCAAACTTGTCCCCTCGGTTGCGACGCGTTATCGACTCGGTGCCACACAGAAAATATTCCCGCAATAATCCATTGTGAAATTGGATAACTCAATTTGTCCTATAGACCTACCCCCAATATACACTCAATTCCAAAAGGCTTGTACGAAGGGAATTTAACTGTTTCGTGAACCGTTTAATGGACACATATGGTTGCGTTAAGAGACCCCGAATGGAACGGTAAATACACAAACAAACGCACACACACATGCGGCAGCTAAAATGTACTCGGGTTTTATGAACATCAAGGGCAGTGTAAACACGCTTGCTAAATGTATTAAATTGTCATCGATTCCATGCGAAACGAATCGAACGTACAGAATGTCCTTTTCATGTCGCTTCAGGGGATTAACGTTATTGAATTTTTTTGTTTCCAAACGTGCAGGAGGCGAACGGACAACAACGAAATACGAAAAACCCGGTATCAGTATCAGTATAATACATTAAGGTCGTGTTTGTTGCAAATTAAAGAACAGGCAGTCCACTGGAACGCGTCCAGAACCAGATTGGTAATTGCTTCGATTTTAAGGATATTACCGTTAACACTACTTTGCTTGGGTGTGATCATGAGATGGTGCTCGTGCTGTTGCTGTTGCTGACTGTGTGGTTGCAGCACTCATGGTTCATGGACTCATGCTCCTCAATTAGGGGGGGATAATTTTATTGCTGGCCATTTTGCTGGATAAGATTAATTGGGGATATTCGACAGATACAAATCTGCTGGGGATTTATTTTGTTCATTAAACGGGGGAAGTAATTTTAATGAGCTGATGAGAGTTTTAAATGTTCACTTGGTTGGTGGATGCATCTGCGAAAGTAGAGATCGATGAATAACTATTTTTAAACTCGCGAAAGCACCAAAACTATCTACGAAGACGTGAACGCAGGAAGATGTCCTTACTGGACAGATACAAAATAGAGAAATACCTAATTAAAAACAAATAAAACATTCAGAAATAAAAACTAAAGAAATTTGAATCATTTTTTCAGGTGAAACAATTTCACTCTTCTCGGACACGATTGATACAAGTGTCCTGCTTCTCTATTTAAGGAGTGAAGAAATAATTTTACCAAGGCATCACAGTCATACATCAGTGCCTTGAATTTGTGCAGTTTTTTTCCGCAGTTGTGTTAGGGAACGTTCCGAATTTGATTTGAATATGTGAGTGCACCCCGCGCTGGACCAGCGTGACCATTGTGCGACAAAACTTTTTCGAGGACCCTAGTACAATTTGTGGGTACTTTTTCTCTCTTTTTAATTGGAACAGGAACTTCGCAAATTCTTTAACCAACTGTGAATTCCAAATAAATAAATGTTTAAAATGTAACGCGGTTGCTTATCACAAAACTATTATAACGTTAAGCAAGCCATTATTTATTAAACATCGTGCAAAAATTCTACATTTGCAGAATAGCTTTAGGCCCCAGTTATAGCCATATAGGTACGTAAAACGGAACCATAGAAATATTCTTTTGCTTTTTCTTGATCACTTAAACTCAATTTTGGTGTTAAATTGTTGAGGGAAATTTTATTTTTGATTTTGTTTGCTTCAGATGAAAAATTTGATCTAGAGGAATATAGTAATAGGTGAAGAATCAAAAGAATATATTCGACTTAGAAGGATTCGACTGTATCTGCACTTTAAGATCTCGTTTAATTTAGTTTTGAAAAGTCGAAAAAAAAAAATGCAAGAAAAAAGTTACTTTTCTGAAGCTCTTCTGCAAATTTTGAAATTTCTCATAATAACAAGTATTTGTTCCATTTAACTGAAAATAAAGTCGGTTCCGAAGTTCCTTTTCCAACTAACAAAAAGGAACAAAATAGTTATATCAGGGTCCTCAAAAAAGTACCAAGTGTCTCACAACGGTTACGCTGTTGTCAGTTGTTTTCATCTGACATCCTTTTCGCTACCTATGGCCTCAGTTAGGCCCTAATTATAGCAATATGTAGAACCAAACCGTCAAAAATTTCTTAGGGTGCGTATGGGAGAGCCCGCCTGGAATTTCCAGGAACAAGGGTACATCGTACATTAGAACAGGATATATTGGAAGTTGTCAGTTATCGATGAACCCTTTCCCCAATCGCCATTGCCGAAAAAACCGCACAAAGTCAAGGCAGAGGTGTTGGGTGAACTGGAAGTACATGACTTATCATGTCTAAGCAGAAGGTGGCCAGAGTCAGTGATTTGGTCATGGGGCATTTATCTGCCTTTCCGCGGGAATCTCGACAGTAAAAAACGGTCTCATCGAAAAAAGGGAAACAATAATTTTACACTTACCTATATCCTAAAAGTGTTGCGATTCTTCCTTTTGACTGTTTCTTGACTACTGCACTTGAATATTTATTGGGTGGAAGCCAGCCAGATAAAGACGACGATATATATTTTGTAATAATATTTTGTACTACTGCAATAATTTGCCTACAAAAATGACACAAAATGTCACTTCTCCTTCGATGGCTTACTCCACTACTTTTTAGAAACACTTTTTGCAAATCCTGAACAAAATTTATAAAGTTGTTTTGAAAAGTGCGGAAAACTCGCGCGAATTTTTCAAAATAACTTTATAAATACCCAACTAAATACCATAAGCTTAAATAATAATTTGATTCGTTATCCAAATACATATCGTCGCTGTTCAAGAAAACCGGCATAACTCAAAAAACTTGATTTTTCAGGAGAGCTGTTTAAAGTTTCTGAGTTGCAGAAATTTTCACACTTTCAATTTTTTCAAGTGACTATCAATCTTTTTTTTTAAAACTTCGTTTGATAGGGTAGCTCCATTATTTTATCTAATGGAAATAAAAAAAAAAGTTGAAATAATATATATTAGGTATTAAAATTTTAGCGTTTTTGCATCGCTTTCCAACTTAGGTCACTTTTCCCGAAAAAAAACTTTTGTACATAGTGAACTTTTTTATTGAATTGTATTTAGTTCATCTTGGATCGGACAAAGAAAAACAAGAACACAAACAGTTAAAACGAAATAAAATCATAATTTTTTCTCAAAAAAAAAAAAAAAGGTATTACAAAAATATATTATTACAAAGTTGAAAAACTATCTGATTTTATTCTTAAAACTTTGGAAGTGAATCAAAACTATTTTATAAGTAAGCTTAATAGTTCACAGTCTTTGCTTTTTTGTACTTTCTGGTAACATCAGTTTATAACAATTAGATTGCGTTTCTTAGCCTAAAAATAAAAATTCGCATTTCTTGTTCAGACTTAAAATATAAAAAGAAAAATTTTAGAGCCGTCCTTAAAGCTACAAATTCTCATAAAACGGACTGTAGTATTGCGTTTGCCCGATCCACAAGAAAGGAGACTCTCTAAACTGCGCCAACTATAGAGGCATCAGTCTCCTGAACACTGCGTATAAGATCATGTCTGCTGTACTATGTGAACGCCTGAAACCTTTCGTCAACGATCTGATAGGTCCCTATAAGTGCGGTTTTAGGCCCGGTAAGTCCACGACGGATCAAATATTCACACTACGGCAGATCCTGGAAAAAACCCAAGAATACCAGATCGATACTCACCATCTTTTTATCGATTTTAAGGCCGCATATGACAGCATTTATAGAGACGAGCTATACAGAGCCATGTCTAGTTTTGGCATCCCTGCCAAACTTGTCAGATTGTGCAGAATGACGATTTAGATTTAGATTTATTAAGTATATGCTAACACAGTAAGAGTACACTACTTATAATTCTGTGATAGTTAGACAGTATAATTATAGTAACATTGTCATTTGAAATTTAAAGTTCGACAGTAAATAAGACTAAGAAAATAAATTTACCAATATTTACATGATCGTATTATGTTTAATTAATATCTTGGAACTAGGAAACAAAATTAAATTGAAATTGCTTGAATTGAAAAAAAAAAAAAAAAAAAAACGGGATATAAGCGGAAAAAATAAAAATAAAAAGAAAAATTAGTTGCTCTGATTTGTAAGGAAAGACCGTAATTGGATTCTGAATCGATGTGTATCATTTAGCTCTCTCAGATTACGCGGAAGTGAATTCCAAAGGCGGATGGCAGCAATGAAAAACTGTCTCTCAGATGTTGAGCACGAGAAACGTGGAAGAATTAGACAAGCAGATCTGTTGGATGTTGAAAACTGGATTTTATTGTACGGATACGATGGAGAACGCTCGCTGCTCCGTTAAGGTCGGAAACAATCTCACCGAGACCTTTGATGTCAAAAAAGGATTTAGACAAGGCGACGCGCTGTCATGTGACTTCTTCAACATCATTCTTGAGAAAATTGTGCGAAACTCACAAGCCAACACCAGAGGCACAAATTTCCATAAGTCTGTGCAACTGCTTGCATACGCTGACGACATTGACATTGTTGGCAGAACAAAGCGAGCTGTCACTGGTGCGTTTGCAAGTATTAGTACAGAAGCGGCAAAAATGGGTTTAGTGGTGAATGAGGGTAAAACAAAATATATGCTGTCACAAGAAGGGACACACAACATCGACGAATCGGACAGAACGTCACGATAGACAGCTATAACTTTGAGGTAGTTAGGGACTTTGTCTACCTCGGATCCGCTATTAACTCTGAAAATGACATCACATCAGAAAACAAGCGAAGAATCACACTTGCCAACCGCTGTTTCTTTGGCCTAAGACGGCAATTGAGTAGTAAGGCCTTGTCAAGAAGCACTAAGGAGATTCTATCTCATCATCCCTGTCCTGCTCTATGGCGTAGAAGCATGGACCCTAGCAAAAACGGATGAGGATCTTCTTGGTCGCTTCGAACGCAAAATTCTTCGAGTGATTCTTGGTCCCGTTTGCGTTGACGGGATTTGGAGGAGAAGATTTAACAGCTAACTCTACGAGCTGTACAGCGACATCGACCTGGTCACAAAAGTACGCATTAGTTGTCTAGGATGATTGAACATGTAGAGCGAATGGACACCAACGCTCCGGCCCGGAGAGTCTTCGATTCCAACCCGGAGGGACAACGCAGTAGAGGAAGACCTCGCCTTAGGTGGCGCGCGCAAGTGGAAGGTGACCTCAACCAACTTGGAGTGCGCAACTGGAGGCAGTTAGCCAAAGATCACGCTAACTGGAGAGGCGTATTGGTTGAGGCCCAGGTCCACCCCAGACTGTAGCGCCACCTTAAGTAAGTATGTAAGTAAGTATTGCGGAATTAATTTTTTTTTTCAAGTAGCATCATCTACATTATAAGTAAATCGTTATGAGTAAACGGTCGAAAATCATACATACTAAGATTATAACTGTAGGTGCACAAAAGTGTTCAAATGTTCTAATTCAAAAGCCAAAAAAGAGTTAATAGATTTTTACCAAAGTTTTATATGGAAAATGGATTTAACTCAAAAATAAAAATTATCAAAAATTATTTCTCTAAAAATTGTGAAAAATTATTTTATGGAAAAATGGCATAAATCATTAAAGTGTCACTGTAGAAAATAAAAGTTTAGATTATTTCAGGAAAAGTGGCACAATTCGTTTTAGTGCAGAAAAAAAAGATTAAAATCATACTTACTTTTTCTTGAATAGCAGTCTAACAAAAAAAAGTCAGTTTTTCTCTAAACTATGAAGCAAATCAACACGCACAACTCAAAATATGTCACTTTTCCGCACAAAACACTGGCCCAGACACTTTGAACATCTGTCCGCTACTGAGTTATACCTTTATTGCACATAAAATAGGAGAGAAAAGAAGTGAAAAAAAAATTGACACAATATTCATCTAGCGGGATTTTGAAGATTTGATATGCCGATTTTACAGAAAAATAGAGAATTTTTTTCTCATTCGAGTGGCATTATTAACTCAAAATTCGTATTTTTTGAGTTATGCCGGTTGTCTTGAACAGCGACGATTATATAGATTTATATTTTAAAAACTTTATAAATTCTTCAAAAACTAAATACTTTTAACTTAAATAATTTGATTCGTTATACAAATACTTAGACTTACATTGGGAAAATTTTATAAAGTAAGTTTGAAAAATTTGCAAGCTTCCTCCATGTCATTTATTTTTATTTTGTTTGGCTTTTTATATATATATATATATATTTTTAAATATTTATCCTGATAAATACATCGCTTCAAAAACTTATCCTGCTACACTCGTTATCAAAGATGAAAATTCTCCGGTATACTCTTAGGGTGTTGGTTTTTACCTTGCTATAAAAAGGTTGTGACTTGTGAGTACTCATGTGGACTTATTACCCTTTGAAATGGATCAAAAGTCCATTTTGAACTTGAACTTTTGCTTATCGTCGTTTTTATACATTTTGTGTAGTTTTCGTGAACAAAGTAGGTTGGCTTGGCTTCAACACCGTCAAAAGCTTAAAATCTTGTGAGAAAAGTTATAAAAATTAAAATTAACAATAAATTTTAGCGGAATGCTTACTTCAATGGAATTATTACATGCCACAGCGAGAATTTTAATTCAATTTCAATTTCAATTTATTTATAAAGGAAAGTACAAATAAGAACATAGTCAAAAACTTATATAAAACTTACATAAAACTAAAGTCACATGTACTAGTTTGTGGTAGTGCGATATATGATCATAACGACGCAGACCAAATACATATCTAATGGTATCGTTGAAGGCGACAAGCAGCTTGTGTTGAGAGTGGGAGTCAAGTTTGCAGTACACAATAGTTAAATACTCAATAATTGGAATGAATAAAGTTTTGACAAGCCTCAATTTTGTGTCTACTGGGGTGAAGCTAGAGGACTTCCAGAGGTTTCGTAATCCGGCATATATTCGACCAACTATGCAATTTGTTTGGTCTACAGCGGAGAGTGAGCGATTTATCTTAAAACCTGGGCATCATCAGCATACAAGTGAAAAGACACATTCGAACAAACACTGGGCAGATCATTAATATATAAGCAGAATAATATTGGTCCTAATATCGAACCCTGAGGTACACCCGTTTGTAATGCTCTAAATTAGGACGATTTCCCATCATGCACTACTTTTTGGTAACGATTATGCAAGTAAAAACAAAGCACGGTCAAGTGATCCATGTCATGAATTTTTACCATAGCTGTAGCACAACTGTGACGCGCTCGAAAACCAGACTGGACAAAGGAGAGCAAGCTATGCTGTTCTAGATAATCTGACATTTGGTCAACAAGAACCCTCTCCAAAACCTTTGACAGAGTTGGTAAAATACTGATAGGGCAGAAATCAGTTGCTACAGATGGGTGAGGTTTTTTTGACACCGAAATAACTTTAGCTAAATTCCAACTATCGAGAAAAAAAGATGACGCGATACAGAAATTGACAATATCTGTAAGACAGGTTATTATATGGGACAAGATTATCTTAACAAACCGAAGATGAATACCATCTTCACCGACAGCGTTCGATTTTAACGAACGAATAACATTAATGACATCAATTTCCGAGACGGCTTCGAAATCAAAATCAGACAAAAAAAGCAGTTTTTCTAAAAAAACAGTAAAACAAGAATTATTAATTTCACTGGTTAAGAAAGTATTATTAAGTGCAGTAACATCCGGGGTGCTATCAGTAGCTGCCTTGACAAAGGCAATTGCCAAACAATTTTCACAAGTGAAACCAACCAACAGCTGACCGAAATGACGTGTTTTTTTTTTAGAATTGTAAGTGCTGCCAAAAACCGAAACATTTTTAGTGATCGCTTAACACAGAGCACAGAATAGTTGATAATAAAAAACTGGTGGGAAATATTTTGAACGTCTGGCAACACTGGCTGTTGTGTATACCATCTAAAACGCACTTTTTGATTTTGTGCTACATGCGACGTAAAACCGCCTTTGAGAAATGCCACTTCCAAGCCTAAAGTGCACAAATCCGTTCACTTGCAGCGGCATAAATTCAAAAAAGACCTACTCCTCACTCAGGATCGGTTCATCAACCTCGCTTCCCCCATAAAATGTTCTTTAATTTATTCCTTCCTGCGAGGATGCCTGATTTGCAATCGAAAAAGTTTTTCCAAACAATTTATTCGCCACCTACCCACAGTCACAGTACAGCATATAGCTCATAGCACCACTAACGTGTGAGATCACCGACGTAGATGGAACGCGAAAGAACTTTTCCCACTAAACGGAGTATAGAGTGGCTTTCACTTGCTCAAGCGTCAGCCTGATGACGGTTAAACTAATCGAACTGACAGCAAACTTAAATGGAACTTTAATCTAAAACCAAAGTGACTTAGTTCAGAGCACCAAAATGAGATTTTGCTCCACTATTGATGGCGACTGTGTATACACAACCCTTTATCGAATCAATTTGAATAACTCCTTAGCTCCTATATGTCCTTGTACTCGTATCCATCCATCCACAGGATAGTATCTTCTTCTGTGTATTTATCTTCGGCGCTCTCGTTGCAAAGGGAAAGTTTTCCCTTTCGTAGTATATAGAACAGCAAAGTTTGATTGTAAAGAACTTGTTTTCCCCTATATCCTTTTTGTCGGTCACTTATCAATTTTTTTTTTTTTTTCATTATTTTCCATTTTGTACTGGCTGAGTTTTTTTTTTGCGTGTGCTCCATCGTCAAATTGGAAATGGTATGGCTGACCAATCGTGAAAGAACAGCAAACAACTTTGGAAAATTATTTTCCCGCTAAATATTCTATTTTGTGCCTCAATAAACTTCGAAAACAACCGACAACTGGTTGGGGTAAAAAAAAGGAAGCAGAACAAAACCTATTGATTCCTCTTCGTTACCGATTGTTTTGTTTTTTTTGCTGACTCCTGTTTTCCCTTTTCTGTTTTTAGTGTGCGGTTGTTTTTTTTTTAGGGAAATTGAAAATCAAATTTGATTTGGGTGCGATGATTGACTAATTGAATTCAAAATACCATCAGAAAAAAGGGGAATTGATTGGATTGGAATTACATTTATCAGGGAAGACAATGAATTAAATTGCCTTCACGCACGGCTGTTATAAATGTCGTAAGTGGCGTTAATAAATCAGAAACCATTTATTTATTGAACCGACTGTTTGTTTGGGGGATCGGATGGACTTTTGGAAAATGGATAAAAATGTGCTGGGGTTTCTGATGGCACTTTTATTAAATTGAAAGCCATTCGACTGGAGTGTTGTCTTGTCTTACTCCGCTTTTTGTTTGGAACCATTCTGACATTTTCCACCCTCCCATACTGCCGATATCGTATTCCCATACAGGTTTTTCAATAAATTTAAAATTTTGAACGAAATGCCTTATCTATGAGTCCAATTCTTAAAAAAGAGTCCTCCTCGCTCAATACTGTCAAAGTCACTTTTCAGATCGATAAATGTTGCATACAATTTTTCCCATTTTTAAGATAGAGATCTACGATATTTTTAATCGAGAGAACATGATCGATCGTTGAGTATAGCCTGAGCGAAAGGCTGCCTAAAACCTAGCAAGTCAATTGTTTTCTTCTATACCCAAACACCAAGACTTTTCAATACAAGGCCTGTATGAGTATTGGCTACGATATTTATGAAGGATATGCCCCAGCAATTTTGGCGATGTTATAAAAAGATGTAAGCTTAGGCTGAGAAACTTGGTTTATAATACCTATAAGAGCAGCCCTAGACTTCGGTTGTAAGGATAGCTCAGATAATTAAAACAAAATCCAAATGTAGGGTGGCTGACGCCAACCTCTTATTCCTCATGGAAGTTCTTCTAATACAAAGCAGCAATTGGTTTCCAGGTTTACGAATATGTATTTTGTCTAAATGATTGACACCAGTGGTTTTAGTCCACAACCGGTAAGTCCACAACCGACCAAATATTCACACTACGGCAGATCCTGGAAAAAACCCAAGAAGTCCAAGTCGATCCCCACCACCTTTTTATCGATTTTAGGGCCGCATATGACAGCATTTAAAGAGACGAGCTATATAGAGCCATGGCTAGTTTCGACATCCCTGCCAAACTTGTCAGATTGTGCAGATTGACGATGGAGAACGCTCGCTGCTCCACAAAGGTCGGAAACTATCTCACTGAGACCTTTGATGTCAAAAAAGGATTCAGACAAGGCGACGCGCTGTCATGTGACTTTTTCATCATTATTCTTGAAAAGTATGTGCAACTACTTGCATACGCGGACGACATTGACATCATGGTGCGTTTGCAACTATTAGTACAGAAGCGGCAAAAATGGGTTTAGTAGTGAATGAGGGCAAAACAAAATATATGCTGTCAACAAGAAGGGACATACAACATCGACGAATCGGACAGAACGTCACGATAGACAGCTATAACTTTGAGGTAGTTAGGGACCTTGTCTACCTCTGCTCCGCTATAAATTCTGACAACGACAACACATCAGAAATCAGGCGAAGAATTACACTTGCCAACCGCTGTTTCTTTGGCCTAAGACGGCAATTGATTAGTAAGGCCTTGTCAAGAAGCACTAAGGAGATTCTATATAAGACCCTCATCATCCCAGTCCTACGCTATTGCGCAGAAGCATGGACGTTATCAAAGGCGGATGAAGATCTCCTCGATCGTTTCGAACGCAAAATTCTTCGAGTGATTTTCGGACTGTAGCGCCATCTAAGTAAGATTGAAACTTGACTAAATGAAATAAACTTGTTCTGGTCATAGAGGTTGGTTTTCTTCCTTCACACATTCAACATATACTAGCTTAACTCTGGTATTACTTGAAACGACACCACACACCACCTCCACCACTTTCATGCTATTAAATAATTTCGGTACTCGTTTTAATCTCTTCTCTTCTTTCTATCTTTTCTTCTCTTCTCTTCTCTATATATATAAAAGAGAATTGCAAACGCGTTGTGACTTTATAACTCACGAACGGTCAAACCGAATTCGATTAAATTTCTAAAATTTGTTTGCATGTTCGTATAGTTGGTTTAACTAAATTTTGAGCGTAATTGGTCGACGCGTTCATGAGTTATGTCAACATATAACTATGATCAATCCACCGATAGGTTAGTTACCGTGTAGCTTAAATGTTTTTTCAAGTTTCAGTACAAAGTTTCTGTATTGTGTGTCATGCAATCAATCATCAATTAAAATGCAACTGTAATCGATCGCAAAGGTTAGATGCTCGAAATTATTCAAATCTAAAAATCTATTTTGGGCGGGACGAAGTTTGCCAGCTCCGCTAGTTGTAAATCAAACAAACTTGAAAATGCAATTGAGGTAATAATAGGGACATACAAACTACCCACACGTAAAGACTGAAAACAAAATTATTATAAACTGAATCCCATTTGAAGGAATGACACATTAAAATGCATCGGACAACGCTCCAAACTAAGCTATAAATTTATTTCCCATCGATATTGCAAGTTTGAAAGTTTTATATCCCCCAGCAACAAGACTTCCGACACAAACTGCTGCACAAATAATTGCATCCGCTGCCAAAGTAATTGGCTTTACGAAGAAACTTTTCCCAAATGCGCGCAACTCATGAAAGGGCAATCACAGAATATCTGACCATTCCAGCGAAGAAGACCCCATATTGTGCTAAAGATTGCCATATAAAAATGAAACAAATTGGACCACCGAGCAATGATGGTCTAGTTTGGTTTAAGTTGTCGGACGCTCTTCCCTCCGTGAATCCTGTGCTATCAAATGAGATAGTTTGTCTTTTGATGGCTGGCAGTAAGAGTGGGGTTAGATTTATTATGCGGGTGTAGCACGCCAATTTTATTGACATGAAGGTAGATGTGGTGGGGAGGTTTTACATATACAACTCGTTCGTTATTTGCCTGGGAAGTTTTTTAACTTTTTTTTTATTTAGATTTGACATTTTTTGGACAGGTGTTGCAATTTTTTTAAGATAGTGCATTTATTCAGTCGAATGTGGAGGATGGCGTTTGATTTCTTAAAGTTATGGTTTTTATTTTACGACCTTTTTAGTTGACGTTGCTGGAGAAAGTGTCGAACTTAATTTACCTGTGAATATAGGCTGGTTGAATATTGGGAAATTACCATTACAGCACTAAGGACTGGCGATGTAAGTACACCATCAGAATTGCCACACTCTTTTGACATATTGAGCTAGAGGTGAGTCAGCTTTTTTACTTAGGTCAAATAAAGTCAAAGGCGAAGACCAAAAATAGGTGTTCCGGTAAAAAATATAGGCAAAAAATTAAGTGGAATTATATAAACCGCAGCAAAAGTTTAGAGGTCATTTTCAATCCCAACAAATTCTTAAGCTAATACAGACAACAAATTATTAGCACTAGCTAAAAAGGCTTTCGGCTCCCTAGCACTCTAAAGTTGAAAAGTAGGCGTTCTTGGAACAATTTGTTGAGGGAGCTACTGGTGTCAAGACGACATGTAATTCATAGAAACCAAGGTGGAAGGTAGGCGCAGTGGCTTAGTGGTTAGTGTGTTGCACTACTAAGCGAGGGGTCGGGGTTCGAGTCCCGCAGAAACCCAAATTCCAACCTAGGGTTTTTTTTCATCAAAACATCCGAGAGTAAAACTGTCTTGAAAGAGCTTCTCAATTTGCCGTTTGGAGTTGGCATAAAATTTTAGATCCCTTCCATTCGTTCCAAGAATGAAAAACTCAAACAAAGCTTGTGAATGTCCGCTTATTCTGCAAAAAGGAAATGAGTCGGTTTTTAGTGGCAAGATAAAATTACTACTTGCACTATGCATTTAATAGCAGAAGTAGATTCATTTAAATTAGGTACTTTAAATGGCTTAAAAAAAAAAAATCTAGGTCGCAGTTTCTCCGGTGGAAAGCATGATAGCCCCCCACGGGACAGAGAAAATAAATAAGTCTAGATCTTTGAAAGAAAATATCGCACAAAAAGGGACTCATATAGCTCTGGTGTTTGAATGCCTCCATAAGTGGTACATCGGTTTCCAAGATTATCTATCAGTCCTATTCCCTGTCAATCTTACATTTTATCATTTATCTCAAACGGTGTGAAGAGAATTTTTTCTAAAACGAGGCTTACAGCCGTAGGCACGATTTATCCGCTGCTCACTTTTCTACCCCATAAATTCCAAAGTCAATCCCATTCAACCGAAGCAAACAGCTTCACCTGCTACCTAACCTGCTCAGCAACTATTTACATACCTCACACCAACAGCAGCAAACAAATACTCAAGGCTAGTACATAGGTACATTAAATGCCACCAGCCTGAATATCAGCAAAAGTTTCCTGGGAGCAACTTGTTGAACTTAGCACTTCGCAGCCTGCTGACAAACAGGGCATACAATCTCCCCCGAGCATAGTCCATAAATCAACTGAGGCTCACAAAATCATTAAACCCTAACCAAACCTGCCGATGAAAAGCGAAAGCTAAATCAAGTGCTGAATATTGTTTACGCAACCGAACCACGAAAAGGTTGCCTAAGTACAAATTATTTTTAATTTCCTCCATAATGGGGAAGGATGAGGACTCAGAAATCAATGTTACATGGGACTACGCGTTTTTGTCGTCCCCCGGTCGGAGTTGGAAAAAAAACGTTTGCCGAAATATCAAACACCGATTTGAATCAATTACACGCTACTACCCGCACAGTGTCTACAGTTTCCAGTCTCAGGGGAGGGCAAGAGAAATGAAATATTTCCGACTTCCGTTGTAGAGAAGGCCCCAGTTCTGGAATTACCACGCGTTTCAAGCGAATCGAAACCAACGTCGTCTCATTACCAGATGGCAAATGGATTCCCTTGCTTCCGTTTGATCTTACTAATTTCCCATAGCCCCTTCCTTGCAGCGGTTTCGTATTTATTCATAAATGGAGTTGGTTTTCATTTTTTTTTGTATCCTTGTCTTATTACTTTTGCCTATGGGCTTTGCATTAGGCGCCTTTCGTCCTGCGGACATTTCGAGCAGTGTTAATGCGAATTCGATACATAATCAGTGGGAAGTGAAATGTATCTTATTCGACTTGGTTGTAGTGAGTTGGTTTATTTTTGTTTGTATTATCCTTTCTGGGTATCTTCTTCTCGGTTTTTTGTTTGTGTTTGTGGCAAGTTTGCCTAGTATAATACGGACTATGAGAATTTATTTTTTGAATAAATGATTTATGTGGACGAGAAGACATATTATTGATTGAGGATTGATGATGTCTTGGGGAATTATATTCGGATAGATTGGATGTACGATTTCGAAAGCGTGTTGGATTTATATTGAGACTTTTGGGACGGTGGCCCATATCTGGTGTCAGAGCACTGATTATATTCGGAATGTATTAATCAACGGGGCGAGTGTGAGGAGAGCATTTATTTATTCATAAACATCGGATGGTTATTACATTGTAAGTGATAGTGAATAAGTAAACGAATATTGGTCCATCAATCAGTGAACAAAGATTACATAATATTGATTGTGATTGTGGTTGCTATTGGGGATAGGGATTTTAATTAGCACGTCTCGAGCAGATCGTATAATTTAGTTTAATATATTTAATTAATTAATTTCATTTAGCGGAATATATTTTACGAGGAAGTATTAGGGAAAGCAGAGAAAGTTCTGTCAGCAAGCATCTCTAAAATAGGGACACACGTTAGTTTTGCATCATTTAGTTATTAAGGATCTATTTATTTTTCTACTTAGAAGTTATTTATAAAGACATGAGTTTTTTTTTAAAAGAAAACAAAGAAGAAGAAGATTGGAAGTAAGTGTGATGTTAATGCTATTAGTAGATTTTTTTGGCAGATGTCCTTAAAAGTCTAGACAACTACATGGAATTTCATCTAAGCGACTAAAAACAGCCATGAAATTTTCAGCAAATATCGGTTGAATGTTTTTTAAGCCTGCTGTAGGGCAACAACACACCAATATTGCAGTGGAAGAAGATATCAGAATAAGCCAAAAAATTGTTAACCACTTACGAAACCATTATTATGGAGGTCCTATAATTTTTAGGATAAACCGACTTTCTCACACACACTTCATTCAGAAAATCAAAAAGTTCGACAGCTTGTAAATAGGATTTTCAAATCCCAACATAACACATATTATTGCACCAAAAAATACACGGTTGCCATTTAAATTCTACTAAAAGAGGATTAAGGATGTTTACTGTAATCCTTATAAATGCATAGGTGTTGAATCCATTTTACCTATTAGCAACACCTTTCGCTTGAAGATGTGCCGGTACGGCAGTACCTGCCAAAATGCTTCCTGATAAAAGCGTTTTCACTACATTTTCCTGCACATGCGGACTCGCATTCAATCTCTTCGACGCGACGTTACATTCTCCATCTCCATCTCCTCCGAATGGTAGTATAATACAGCCAAAAGTTCAGCACTTCATCGAAAAATGAATTTACAAGAAAACGTCAGTATCCCTTCAAACGTCGGGTGTATTGTTGGTGTTTGACGGAGTGATGAATAAAATTCTTATTCAAAATATTCGACTAACGTATTTAGTACGAAAGAAATTCTATTCTGTGGCGCTTGGAAGGAGAGCCTCTCGGAAAAAGGTACGTACAATGGAATCCTGTATGAGAATAATAAACAAAAATAATAAGAATTGCGACCTGAGATTGATTTATATAAATTTTAGCATTTAAACAGCACTTCCTTTTGTATATGCAAGTTTGAGAGACATTTTATACATATTTAGCTGTACAGGGTGTTCATCTGTTCATATCTGACATTTAACAGTTTACAAGTAACTTACAAATTAACGCATGTTAACTGGCAAGTTTTTTTTTCAAGAGTCAATAGGCAGTGATGCCAACCTGAATCGAAGTTTGAATGCTACTTTCAAAAAAATTACGTTTTGTGGGGAAAAAAAAGATAAAAATTGCATATTTTAGAAAGGAAGTGCAACGAACGTACAAGGTGATTCAAATTTGTTAACCGAATGTTGGTCGATCGATAGCTAATTAAATCTCTTTTAATCGTTGTGATCCAAAATTTGGGTTGGGTAAGTCAAGTAGAGAATGGGAAAATAAGCATGACGAACAGTTTGAAAATTAGGGATGCGACTTTAGTCAATTTAGAAGATTCACCAAATTCAAAATTCATTTGTATGGATTGATTGTAAAAAACAATTTTTCTAAAAAAACATTCTTTAATGCCGTAATATTAAACCCGAGTTGGCATCACTGACTGACAGCCTTAATGCGATCTAAGGAAGCTAAGTTTGGGATATATTTTGAAAAGGGCAAGGGGCCATTTTAGAATTTTTTCTGGGATAGAAATTGTTTAGCGGAAAATCTGTTTTTTTTTTTAATCTATTTTATTTGTATTTAGTAAAAATATTATTTTCACAACGTTCGCCATACTACTTCGATCTTAAATAGTGTCAAGTGTCAAAAATCCAGCTCAGGATTACAATTTGGTTCAGTTTTTTGAATGAGCGTTCAAATATCCGCGGCTTCCCTGTGTGACGTGCATCCGAAATGTCAAATTTTCCATGGCTCTTGCGCATAAATCAGGCTAAACTTAACCGGTGGGTTTTGTTACCTTTGAGGACCGTTGGTGTTTGTGGCTTATTCACATAGACCTGCGATTTCAGAAAACCCAACAAGAAAAAAGGGGTCAAATTGCACGATCTGGGTGGTCAGTTCACACCACCTCCACATGAGATAACCATATGACCTAGAAGCGCTCGTGCAGAATTTCCAATGTGGCTTAAGATGTGTGGCACGTTGTCCGAACAGAACATTAATTTTAATAAAACAATTCTATCATTTGCGCTTGGTTTTGAAAGCTATATCGCGCATGGTGATTTAGCAGGCTGAATAAATGACAGCCAATATGACAGCTGTGGCTTCAGCAATATGGCCGCAATCATCTGTCAAAGTTCGAAAGTTCCTATATTTGAAGAAACTTTATAAAACTTTCGTTCTTTTCGGATTCAAATTTGTTCAGGATTGCTTGAAGGTCTTACACGTGACGCCGGGCTCGTATCTACAATTTGTTTCCGCGATGTAATTATGTCAACGGTTTCATAGTATGACACGTAGCGCCATCTGGATCAATGTCGTATATATGTTCAAAGGAATATTATGTTCGGTGAATTTTGGCTGTTGTAACTGTAATTAAAGTTCCGCCGTAATTTTTTGAAAAAAAAAAAAACTACCCCAGATATCAGACCTCAAGGGAAAAGTTTAAGGGAACTACCGAGTTTGCAACTAATCATATGATAAGATTTCTTTTGAGAATAGGTATTTATACTGTGAATTAATAGTTTCTCTGTTTTTATGTGCACTTGTTCACTTGTAAATGGCTTTTGAGGAATCTCAAATTGAACCTTCGAATCATAAACGACTACAAATCTTGTAACCATTTTCTATCGCGACTTTAAATTTACCAAAGCTTACAGCGTCCTGTGAGGAGCTTACTTTGAAGTTGGATCTAGAATCGATTTATTCGTAAACCAAGTTTTCACAGTCGATAACAGACCTGAACATTTTACATCCTTGCCTTGTAAAGAACATGCCTGTAACCCGTTGATAAAATCACATGCATCACCTACACCAAAAAGCTAAGAAATGGACTTATTTTCAGGTTCGAAATTCAATCTAGAAACCGAATGCAGTCTGCTTTCAGACCACCGATCCTCCCCACCACATGTTGAAATGCGCACGTCCTTAACACGCACCTATCTTCATCCAATGTTATACCGCTTCTAGAGGAGCTTATTACGCGGGCAAAGTCTTTTATGTCAAAACGTCATATCCATCTACCTTGGTTTTTAGAACATCATTCTTTTCGACTTCACATGCAATGAGTCTCGTGTAACATTTTTCTCTCGAATCCAACCCACACCCAAACCCCAGGGATTTCTTTCGTTTAAATTAAAGCTGTTAAAGTGCTTAAGGGAGTAATATTCCCACCACCTGAGTCCGTTTGAAGTACATCGATTTCTTAAGCGACCTACCTCCACCACTCTGTCATAGAGGTACGCACAAAATAAACAATTTTCTCCAAGGATATAAGTACAGCCAGCTGCAAATGCTGTGGGGTGGCCATGGCCATAGTAAAGTGGATTCATTGATTTGAGGGTGTTGTTGTACTTTTTTCTGTTTACTTTCTAATGCCGCTGTCATATGCTATAGAATCATATGCTTTGAAGCACCGTAAATAAATAAGATGAGCGTCAGGACGAGAAGTAGAAAAAATATACGAGTTGACTCCTCCGATTGATGGCTTCATGCTATGGTACATTAAGGTTAACACTTTTTTGTTGTCTTTCCCTTTGTCTTGTTTCATTTTAATGTGCTTTTTGGGGTGTTCCTCATTTTTCAATGCATCGGGGGTTGAGGTATATTTTCTCTTTTCGGTTCTCATGGGAATTGAAAAATCCGAACCCATTAAGGATATGAAGCTTTGGGGGCAAAGTTCCACCTGAGATGATTTGATTTCCAGCAGGGCTTTTCGTCTCAGGGCAAGACTGTTTTATGGTGATAGCTTTGACGGTATGACGTTGGGGTTTCGATGTTGTTTTTCTTAGTAATTGAACAGAGACTTTTCAAACAACTGTTTAAATTTTGCAAAAAAAAAAAAAAAAAAAGTGGTACTTCGGGGAGTCCTTATTGGGCGTAGCACTGACTGTGCGAAATTTATTCTCTTTGACTGCTGTCTCGAACGTCAAGTTGGGTTAAGCCACACACGTACCACCCAAACATGGGACTTGAGTGTTATTTTCCGACGACTTTTTATTTTTATTTCTCATTACTCTTAAGTGAGTATATTTAATCCTGCTGTCAAACTGCCAAGCCCCCGCAATTGATATGAAACACTTGTCACCAGCTTAAAATTGTGTCAAGACAATCCACTTATTATCGACCATAATCCTTAACAGGAATTGTGTCAATTATTTTCCGAAAAGGATTATACGTACTCGAAGGATGGGAGAGTTTCTTGTAAAATCCTTGCTGTCAATATAAATTTTCTATGTGTATCAGTTTGTTGTAAAATTTACTGACACAATTCTGTCAATAAGTCTTGACTGACACTTAACAAGGGATTTGTGTACACCTTCGATTGCCTTTCAGAAAGAAGACAGCACAACCAGAAGGTAGTATCGAGTTGTTTTCTTCGTCGCTTTTTCAGATTTTTATTGAAATTGATTGATGTAATGGGGTTGTCCCCATATTTCCATCCCTATCGTACTAGTGTATATTTATACGTGTGCTTAGATCTAATCCTTGATTTAGGGGTGTTTGATTAATTTCTTTTTAAATTCAGTCAGAGATGTTGATGTCAGGGAATTTTCAACAAATCCAAAATAACCGTATTTAGTAAGGTTGCTATAGTATGGGCTCAGTTCGCATATTATTTATGGCCAAAGGGGTTGGTTGTATTTTTAAATAGAAATTGGATCCTGGGAAAGTATCTGTTTAAGGGGCTTCACCGTACACGACCTTCAGTTATTTGTCAAATCTTTTTTATGCGCCAGTTGTGTACAGTCATGCAAGGGTTACGTATTCCTTAGGCACGAAACTCGATAGCAGGATATTGTCATGGATTTTCAAATGAGTGATAGGATCTTTTGATTTATTTATATATTTTGTGCACGTCTGACGTCTGAGGAAAAGAGTCATCACATGTACCGTAATAAAAAGTGTTTATAATGGATATTTTTTTAATCCTCTACTCGCTTTCAATTTGCTGTTTAAACGAAACAGGAATTCTTAAAGATAAGTACGAAATCGATTGCTTGTTACTTGAGCTTTATGCCGTTCGTCCACTTAGTGACCCATTTCCAATTCAATACATTCAACTCAAATGAAGCATTATCAGAATTTTATATTCATACAATTGTATGGGTAGCGTACGAGTTCGTGTTGCTCGTTAAAAATGGATGTGCATTGCGTTGGGCACCAAATTTGAAATATTCTGCTGCACATTATCTGTTCAACCCGTTGCTCAACGTCTTGCGTTTTTTGTTGGCGAGGGACAGAAAAACAAACGATTTGTGAAACATCTATGAAAATGTGTTAATAAAAATATAAAACCGGTGGTGAACGATAGGTAAAAAAGAGAAATTGAAATATTTTATGTAGGTGTCGGTAGCTATCAGTTGTCGAATATGTTCAACAAGATGCTCAGGCAATGAGTTTGCTTAAGTATACGAGGATGTCAGCGCAGCCATCAACTCGTTGAGTAACTACAACGGAACCGCATTTGACCAATCAAGTAAATTATTTGTTTGCTAAAATCTAACATGTTGGGCAAGTAAGTCACTCAGGATTCAACAACTGATTTAGGCCCGCAACAAGTTTAAGAACTGATTGCTTATATTAACATTGTCCAACGTGAATAACATTATTTTGTGCACTTAGATATCTATGAGCTTAAAAGAATTGGTCGTTGAACAATGTAGTTAAGGAATGGTTGGAGTTGGGTACCAAGTGAACGCAGGGCATTAGAATCGCTAGGCTTTCATTTCATATTAAGAGTATTGTTTATATTTTTTAAACTTTCTCGATTACGTATAGTTACGGTGACCATATCCGCCGAAAAAAAATAAAGGACATAATTATTTTGCTTCCAGTATTTTTGTATTTAAAAAAAAAAAAGTTAATCTCGTTTTCGATTTTGGCTTTTCAGATGTTGAGCTGAGTTTTCAAATTTCTGCTACAAAATCGAACATCATAGTACATTTACACCGCACCTAAAGTCAACATTTCTGAAAAAAAATTCCGAAATCCGATTTTGCGTTCCCACTGAAACTTCGACATTTCAAAATTTCAAATGACACCTAGTTTCAGAATTGATTATTGATCTTTTTTTCTGTTTAAAAATCAGAAATGGTTGAACCTAAAGAATTCATTTTTTAGCTATATCTATATATATAAAAATAACTTGCTAAATGTGTGTGTGACAGCCTACCGACTGCCACACACATCCGATTTTGATTTATTTTCTTTTGTTGGTTAACAGACTATACAGAGAAGGTTTATATGTTGGTACGACCAATTTTGAACAAAGGGGCGTGGCACCGCCCATACAAAAAAAAAAAAACATTAGAAACCTTAAATTTCGAAAGCCACCAAATCGATTGAGTTCAAATTGACACACAATCTTACGTATTAGCCCAGGAGTATACTGGTGAAGATTGGTCAATATTGGACAAAGGGACGTGGCACCACCCATAAAAAAAAAAAAATTAAAAATCTTATATTTTGAAATCCACCGAACCGATTGAGCTCAAATTTATTGCCGTGACAGTTAATGCTGAGTTGTGGGTGACATAAGAATTTATGTTAAATTCATTTTAAAGGAATTAGTGAAAAAGGGAAAGGCTGACTGATACGAAAGAAATTGAGTAGCATGTGCATTGTGCATGCTCGGAATTATTATTTTCATTACATTAACGAATTTGGGCGGAACGAAGTTCGCCGGGTCAGCTAGTTATTGTTATGATTTTATGTGCTAGTGCTTCAGACACATTAAATATACCTATTGCTGACTCAATATTAAGGTATGCAACCACTTCCTTCTTCTTTGTTATAATAACTTTTTAGTTTAATATTAATAATTTGAATAACTTGTTGACAACTGCTATTTTTTTTTTAGTCAGCGGACTGATAAGTCATCGTCTTCGATTTGCCACAAAGATTATTTTTTGGAGAAAAATCAATTTCTTTTTGTGATCGGTATTGCTTTTAGGTCTACAGAAAAAAAATATAATGGATGGATTAAAAAACATCTTCATTTTCATTACGAAAACCTCTAAATTCTAAGTAGGGTTTTCCGAAACTACATTAAGTTATAAGAATAGCTTTAACAGCATATACATTCATTTGTGGTTTGTCACTGCTCCAAACTCCAAGGGTTATTCATGATTGAAAATACTTTTCAGTTGGCACAAACTGAAATTTAAGGTGTGCACTGAAGCACTGAGGGTGTAAACCAAATTTCAAGTAATGTATATACATTATACGTAATATTTTTAATTGAACTAAATGCAAACAATTTTTAGTCAGTGTTTTAAAGGACAGTTTCAAAAATAAAGGACAAAATCCGTCCTTTATTAAAAAGAAAATAATATAGGACAGGGGTTAAAAAGAAAGGACTGTCCTTTTAAATAAAGGACGGATGGTCACCGTACGTATAGTAGAGAAATTTATTGTATTCGTACAAAATTTCGAACTCGAGATGTTAATCAGTTCTGACATTACGATATAGACGAACTCAAAAAAGTGGGTCGCAAAATTCTGTCCGGTCTGTCCTTCTGTGCGTCTGTCTGTCTGTCTGTCCTCCACAGGCCTACAGCCTAAACGGCTGCCCGGATTTCGTTCAAACGGATTTGGAGTTTGTGGGCTTACTGCAAACCTCAATATTAATGGTACCTACTTCCCATATAAAATGTTCGTTCCAGTTTGATTTGTTCGAAAACGGCGATTTCAACCAAGATTGATATTTAAGCTTAAGTGGGTGAGGTTACCATGACTACATACCCAGTGCTTGGCTAGAAATTCTTATAACAGTACTTTTGAATTTGATTTATCTCGAAAACGATTTTCACGCTTGTAACAAACATTAATTTCTAAGGTAATGGTAAACTCAGTTTTTCTCTATAATAAATTTTTGAAAAAAGTCATTTTTTAAAAATCTAGCGATTTAGACCAAAATGCAAACTTAGAGTCAAATTGATGTTTTCAAAATTATTGCGTCCTCAATTTTCAAGTCGAATCATCGAAAGCGCTAATTTTAAAAACTACTCATATCTTGAACACCCCATTTTTGACTTCGATAAAACTTTCAAAACCAAGTAATGCTTACATCGTGAACAATAACTTATAATCGGTTTTCAGCTATATAGATAACAAATAGTATTTTTCAAACTAAACATTGCAATATTTGGTACTGTTTTGTCTGCCAAATTATACAAAAAATTTTTACACAATAAGTAAATCATATTTCGTCTATTCCTTCAAAAAGCAAATCATGCCCTATTAGATCTCCTAATACGCTTTTCCCTCGTTCTCACAACCTTGTAAAGTGTAAGAGTTATAAGATAATCCAGTAGGCGCTTATAACTCCATAACCAGAACTGGCGAAAATTGCCTGTTACTGAGGGCTTCAACTTTTTAAAACTCACCTGTTATATGTACTGCCACAGGAGATG
Source organism: Cheilosia urbana (assembly GCA_946477585.1). Classification (NCBI taxonomy): domain Eukaryota; kingdom Metazoa; phylum Arthropoda; class Insecta; order Diptera; family Syrphidae; genus Cheilosia; species Cheilosia urbana. The sequence continues at coordinate 4,861,915 of OX297854.1, read as the reverse complement.
AATAATTGAATAACCCAAATCTTTGATCTTTCTGATCTGATCTTTCCTACGTACCAAATAAAATAAGAAAACAATTAATCAAACTTTTAATCAACGAGAAAGTTTCGTTTCGACCCAGTCGTGCATTTTATTTATAAACGACAAGCTTATTCCTTTTCACAGCATTTTTATTGTCTCTTTGCATTTAAAACTTCTCTCAGTAGAGGCTTACTTATAGGTATTGTCTCAAAATAGGGTCTAGTAGGGTTGCCAGAATTTAGTTCGCTTTAAGCGCCCAAACCTTAAAAAATATAGCCCATAATCGTTGCTCACAAAGATGCCCATAAATCGTTGAAAATTTTGGTATTTTTCAGACTTATTCTCACCGCGTTTTTTTTTTACTTCTACGCCTTGGATTTTATTTGTCATTTTTTTACTGTTATTGGCTTTTGTGGCTTGTGTCATACCAAAAGGCCTGCAAAATGAATTGGTGTGCGTGCAACTTAAACGACTGTTCGATGTCACTTGACTGCAAGAGGGCAATGTTTCTTTTTTTAGTTTTGTAAAACGATATATAGCCCAAAATTGTGCTGGGCGCTCATGGAAGAAATTTCTATCGTTTTTTAAGTAAAAAGATAGCCCAAAATACGACAAAGCGCCCAATCTGGCAACGGTGGGGTCTAGTCCTTTTAATTTTATAAGGGGAGTCCCCTGGATGTATGTCTCCATAAATCTAGTCCCGACATTCGCTTTTAATGGACTGCAACTAACTTTCAAAAAGTGATAGCTCTCTCGGTTATATACCTTCAGATGTCGTAAGTTGTATGCCTGGTAGTGAATCTAAGGATTTTCTTTAAGAATACATATTAAATAAGTTGCAGCATGCTGAATTTGTCAGCGCTACATTTAGGAAATGGGAAGATTCTCATAACGGACAGATTTTATGCTGCAACGACTTTCTTTACATGTGCTCGTTTGTAGACTGGACCAACGAGATCAACGCTGAACCAAGTCATTGTTTCTATGGTCTACAAAAACAATAAAATAGTAAAGTTACCTTACGAGTAAAGTCACAGTATTGTAGACACATTTAATAAGGACGCTCTTGCCGTTAAGATAAATAGATGCAGTTCATTAATTTTCAGGGAATACTTCGTGCTTCGTGGAGTGATCTTGGGTCCGTTCATTTTTCATTTAGGGAAAAGGAGCGATGTACACGTTTCGATGCAAAGTCTACCTTTGAGTTAAGTTGGAAAATATTTTCTATATTCATTTGCAGAGGTTCTTAAATTTCTGAATCGTATTCTTAAAAAGATGTAAACAACACATCTTTCGAAGAAGTTCTTTAGAAATAACAGACATCTTGAAGATGCCATCGCTTAAAAGGTATATCGAGTAAATCTGCTGACCGACTTCATCTCAGATTGCTCTCTCTGTCATTTAACAAAACCTCAATTAATCTGTGACAGCACATGAACCGATGGCAGATTAAAATTTCCTTTTACCTTAGAACATCCTCCGAACCGTTTTCATATTTACAAAATTTGATTTTAAGTTTCCCGCAACCTTTCAATTAATTTCATCCCGTTCAGCTTTTGTGATCTATATCATCAAAGCTGCCGATTCTCAAACCTACTGCCCAGAAATAATATTAGATAACGATTTCGGCCCCACACCCACGCATACCAAAAGCATCATTTTTACAAATGAAAATTCGAACAGAAAAATAAAAGGATATCCTCAATCGCCTACGGCGATAAATATTTATCCCTCTTGTCGCCCTAATGGGATTTATAGACGATTTTAATGGATTTTCCAATTCACAGGCATTCCCCCAGTTATCTACTCTACAAAGTCAGCACAACATCATTATCTCAATTCGTCAAGGAGTTAATGTTAATGAAAGTGAATTCCCACTATTTCCGTGCGCCGTGCCACATAATCCTTCCTCGGGCATGAATTTAATGCAAACTGGATTGCCGTACACAGAGAGTTGCTGTGCCATTCCGAAGCAATTACCCGAATATCTCTTTAATGAAGTGGAAACAGAACGGGCGGCGCCGAGGCAACGGGGCGAGTCCTTTGGGTTTGTCGTAAAAGTCTATAGTTTTCAAAAGTGTCGCACAAAATTCCAATAAAACTTGGACTGGTGCTTTCAACTATATAGATCCGCACTATACTTGGTGAGCAATAAAAATGCACTTACATATAAAAGATTAAAACTTCCCTAGCAAGGGCATCAGCGCGTATGAATAATGACGAGTAATGGGGTGGCACTAACACTGAAACGGCACGTCGACGCTGATTCAGCAGCGTTATGAAATTCATTGCTCAGGCAAGGAGAGCGAGGGTGAAAAAATAGGAACAGAAATGCAAACCTAATACATTCTCCTTTGCCGGAAAAGGAACGCGAGAAATTTATTATTAAGTGCTTAAATCCGCATCTATCCGTGGTGGTACTTATCTATAGGAAGTGAAACTTTTTGGCCAAGGCCAAAGGCAGTGTTTCAGACGGCTGAAATCTGCGGGGAACATTTCCTAGATACAGATACATTCCTTCGCCCTTTTGAATGTTAGCGCTCCTTTGGCTTCTGCGATGTTGCAAATTTGAGAAGTACTAATGGAGTTGTCTTGTGAGGAAGTTTTGATGGCAAGGCTATAAATATCTGACGAGTCTACGGTATACGGTATACGGTATACCGCATACCGCCTTGCCTACACACTCTTGACTGATGGTGATGATGATGATGATGATGATGATGTTATTACTGCTGTGTATACCTGATGGAATTATTAAGAAAATTTATTTCGAAAGAAGTTGTAAATGGAAACCATAATTTGTTTTTAAGGGTTTTGTTGTAGCACTGCCTTATGGGCTCAACCTGAGCTTGTTTGCCGATAGGTTTACACAAAAAAAGTTTGTAATTACATCGCTCTGTGTTATGACATTGAGATTTGACGTGGGTGTGAAATTGGAAAAAGAAAAAGAAAATGGTACGTATACGCCTACGAAGTTTGTCAGTGCTCAGTCATCAGGGTAGGCACATGTCTTTCTTTTTTCACCTGCGGAAGGTGAAGCATAATAAATTGATTCCAGTAAATATATTAAAGGAGGACCTTTTGCCACATCTCCTATTGAAGAATTGTGGTAGCTAAGTGATTAGCTTTCAAAAGATATTCTGTTGCCGACGATGACAATGTCTGAAATAAATCGACTTTTAATAATTTAAATTGCGGTGAAAAGTTTTCCAATGCACACATACTTGTATGTAATCTGTATATATAAAACTTGCTTGATATTTTGTGTGTTTACGTATAACTCACGTAATTTTCAACCAACTTAATTGGTTTATATATTAAACTATTCAGAAAAACTAAGGGAAGGACATAGGCAACTTTTTTTTTTCACGAAAACTAAACCTTGAGGGGATAAAAGAGGTTACGAAAGTTTATATGGGAAAATGCACTTTGAAATAGCCCTCTTCCATGACTAAGTCGCATTTTTTTAACATATATGTAGAGCAGATGGACCCTTATATACCAGCGGCCCGAAAGAGTGTCAAACTCAATCCCAAAGGCAAAGCTCAGTACAATAAGAGTAGATCAACCGAATTTTGAATGGATTTATTCAAGGCCAAACTAGTTAAAGAGGTGTAAGTTTATAACAGGGTCCAATGAACTGTAGTGCCACCAAAGTAAGCAGAAAGCAAGCACGTAGTAGAAAAATGGCTAACACATATCTCAAACTATAAAACCACAAAAAGAGGGATCAAAATGGCTAGCACCCATTATTTTTTCAAAAATCTTTCGAACCACTTGCATACGTTGACAACATCGGCAGTCACTGTTGCATTTGTAAACATTGAGTGATTTTCTGTCACATTTTTATTGGCGGGCTTCTGAGGTAAAGATTCAAAGACGAACTAACTAAATGAGTTATACAGCGATATCGGACTGGTCAGAAAATGCCGTGTCAGTCATTCAAGGACTTGTGTAGCGTATGAGTACAAATGCTCCTACTCGTAAAGTCTTCAAATGTAAACCAGATGGATTAAAACAGCAGAGGAAGACCTCGGCTTAGGTGCATCACATAGGTTAAAGTAGACCTCACTCAGAACGCGCAACTGGAAGCAGTTAGCTAAGAACGGGGCTATTTGGAGAGGCTTGTTAGTTGTGACTCCTGTTCACTCCGAACTGCAGAGCCGCCTATCAAGCTAAGGAAGGATCTAAATAGGCTAAGTCTCTAATAACCACTCTTTTGTGTGAGTTTTCATTTTTGGGACAAATGGAAGTCACTTCCATTCTTCTTCTTCTAATATATGCCAAGTTCGAAAGGCTTATTAAAGAAGCTTCGTCAGGACAGTAAAACTCTCGAATATTTGTCGTGTTTTTTAGACTTCCTTAAGAAGTCGTGCATGGGAAAATAGTCTAAGTTGCAATATTTTGGCCTTGTCGTTAAGTATTTTAGCACATTCGCACTTTTCAGCCACAGCATCAATTTGATTGAATAAACTTCTATGCGGAAAGACAGATCTTTAATATTTTAAGTTGAAAAAAAGGGTTTTCCAATAAGAGGTGTTATTGTGAATGACTCGCTATTTCGGTAGTTGTCACTTTTGAAGCTTTTATTCCTTAACATTAGTAGAAAAACTACGCCATTACTAAAAATGGAACGATTCACTCAAAATTTATTGTAATCAGCAGTCCTCTGGAAATACGAGTATGCCCATAGAAAGCGATTTTCTAAATCTGTTTTGTAATTCGTTCGAATGTAACATTTTAGGCAATAGCTTCGCGATTTTTGTTGCTGCACCTGCTCTAGTTATATTTATGGAATTTGGGCTTGAGCCAGGCTTCTAATGTGTATTAGTTGAACTGTTCCCCTCATATGCTGCCGAGTAGGTAAAGTGAATGTTTCTTGGATCCAAGTTTCATATACAGAAGCATTATTCGAAAAATAAAAAAAATAGATAATAAAGAGCCACTTTAGGGTGAAGTTAGCCCGTTACTAGGTAACTTAGCTTTGAGGGCGCTAATCTTGCAATACTGAAAAGTAGTTCCCTGACATTCCCGACTGAACTGTGAATTCAAGAAAGGTGCATGGATTCCCCTGGCTTGCTAGGTCGGTCATTCATTTCAATTCGTGTGCAGTCGGTGAATTTTTCTCTATAAAAAGGTTGTGAGGTGTGACTTCTGTGCCTGAACTACGACCAAAATGTCTTCCCTCACTTCTACAATCTGTATTGACAGAGTTTGCTCGCATCTTTGACTACACGAAGTTCGATTCTTATTTGAGGAGAAGACTATGAGATTGTCGTCATTATAAAAAAAATTGTAAGTCGACCCTAACAAGTTATTGATGTCTGTTTGAGATCGGCCTGTCTTCTTTCTAATGTTATCGATGACATCTAGAGTGGGTTCCTTTTTGGATGAATAGGTTGAATTTTCAATAAAGCAAGAATCTTTGAAAGGAATAGTCCTTTTTCCTTTTGCTCTTCAACGAGCTCTCAACCTCGATCCTCGCGAAAAAACAAAATGACATCTTTCAACTTTTTTCCACAGCGTTACTTCTCGCGAACGTTCGACAAACATTTAAAAGTATAAACGCGAAAGGCCGAAGGTGCCAACTAACTATTTTTTTTTACGTGGCTCAAGGATATCAGATTACAATTTTAACCAACCAAAATCTGTTAAAAGCTTCATATAAACATAACCAAATAAACGGCCACCACCACCAATTTAAAAAACATAAATTATTCAACCGATTTTAATTTATAAAAGGGTTATTGAAAATATTTCACATATCAAAAAAAAAAAAAAAAAAAATGTATGTTCAATTAAAAAAGAGTACAATATATTTCAAAGTAAAAAATAAATATTTTAAATATATACATTCAAATCTAAAACTGTTCTACCACAAACATGGACTGAGCGTCTACCACGGTATTCTCCCCTCTACCCCGGCCAAGTTGTATTTGTTTTTATTTGTTTCTATAACCTACACCGTGCAATATAATTCCGCTGCATCGGCTTTTTTCCTAGAGAAATAAAAAAAAAAAATTAAAAAAAAAGTTGTATATTATACTATTTTACTGACATAGTAATATATGCAAACAATGTTCCTGTTAGTATACAGTAGTTAATGGAAAAAGGATTTTACTTGGGCTGAAAACAGTCGGATGGGGTTGTTCGTGCAAATTGCATCTGGGATTTCAATTGAAATGCAGCGAACTTGTTGGGAGAATTATTTGTATGAAATGAAAAATGCCAGAAGAGAGTAGGAAAAAAAAAAACAAATTTCCAACCAACACACTCCCGAACTGAATAATGAATCAGGATGCGGTTTCATTTTTGATTGCAAATGGTGGATAAAATGTTGTGTTGCGCTGCTCTTTTTTTGTTCCTTTAAGGAAATGAATAGTAGATTTATATTAATTGTGAGCTTGGATGCTCATAATATCCTGAAAATGTTTCAGATAAAAGGTTTTTTTTTGTGTACCCTTTTTTGCTTAGCAAATTCGAATCCAAAATGAAATGGGCAATGCACTCGAAAGGATATTACAATTGAAAATCTGATGATTGTAGTTGAGTAGTGGAAGGTGGGTAGTTGCGAGAGTGCTGCGTGAAGTCGGATACTGCATTTTGTTGGGGTTAGTTTAGGTTAGATTGTTGGGTGAATATGGCAGAGCGGATCCAGGAGTACCCTACTTAGGACGTTCTTTATCAAACCGCATCAGTGTATTAGTCCGACTTGTGTTATATTCTGGCCAAAGCTGTCGTGATATTTCGCAGGTAGTTACTTATTTCCACCTGTTGTTGGCTTTCATGCAGATCTTATTTTCCACTCTCTTTCTGAAATTACAGAGTGGTGGATCGAATTAAGGGCCCGGTCTTGATCCATAACAGATCAATTTCTTGCCAGTTCATCAGCCAGCTCATTGCCGGTTTTGTCCCTGTGACCAGCAACCCAGCAGAGACGCCTAGTGTGCTGCGAGCAGAGAACCTTTAGCTCTTCGCGGCAGAGGCGCATCAGCTTTGACTTTATTTCAATAGGAGATACTACTTTTATAGCCGCCTGGCTGTCAATGAGTATGTTAATATCATCATTTGGTACTGCCAACATTGACACCATATGGGCAGCTTCGGCAATTGCCAAAAACTCCGCCTGAAAGACAGACACTACTATGATCAGGCAATCTGATTGGAGGAAATTCCAGCACCGGTTCAACAGTCCACCTTAGATCCATCTGTGTAGATGGATATTGATTTTCTTTTTGTAGGTTCATCTGTGTTCCGTTCAGCCCTGCTGTAGAAAAAGCAAGAGAAAGGTATGTTGAAGACTTGGTATTTATTTATTCAGCTTCTGTGCATGTCCCAGTCTGTAGGGTTTCCAGCTTTTGTTTTGGCTGATCGTGAGGGCACTTTTGGCTGCAGATTCTCGCATATACATATAAGTCTAACGATAGTAGGTTGAGGATTGCCTCCTTTCCAGCAGTAGGTGTTGTACTAGTTGAGCTGGTTCTTCTTATGATAGTCTTTGTATTTTAGTTATAAGTTTATGATTCGATGCTGTGTGTGTGGCTTGCCACCAGACTAAGCTTCCGTATGTAAGTGTGGCACGCACAACATCCACATCCACAAAATTATTCTAAAGTTTGGTCCCTATCCCTTACCGAAGATTCGAAGAACTCCCAGCTTTTTTCACTCTTTTGTTGACATTTAGTTTCCAATTAAGCTTCATTCTAAGATTGTACCTAGATATTTAGCACTCCCTGCTACATTGAGGGGTATACCCTCAACAGTTGGAGGATCGGGGCTTGGAATCATTCTTTTAGTCCTAGTTCAGTCTTCTGTGGATTGACTCAAAGACCGAATGTTGCTTTGGGCACATGTTGAGTGTTTGTAATGCATTTTCCAGTAGAAAGTATCACTACATCGTCTGCATAAGCAGTTACTTTGACCCCTTCATTTTCGAGTTTTACTAGTATTTCGTTTATGGCAAGGACCCAGAGTAAGGTGTATATGACTCCTTCTTGTGGTGTGCCTCGTGAGGCTGTCACTCTAAGATCAATGTCACCTAGTTCTGCATTAATGTTCCTTTCATTGAGCAAGTTCTTAATCACATTGGTTAGCGTTTGGTCAGCGTTGGAACTCCGTAGTGCTTTCTTCACTGCGCATATCTAAACATTGTTGAATGCTCCTGCAATGTATAGGAACGCAGCTAGTGTGTATTATTTGTCATTTAGGGACTTTTTAATGGTGCCGGTGACCTCTTGCGATGTAGTATCAACCCCTTTATCTTTAAAGTAGGCATGTTGAGCCGTTGAGATCCCATTATCGTCAAGCCGACTGCGGATAAAAAGGTTTAAAAGCTTTTCTGAAGTCCTTAGCAGTCGTGTGGCTGGATTTGTCTTTGTGAATGAGTACGACCTTTACTTCTCGCCATACTTTGAGAATGTGACCACATTCTAGGCAGCGTGTGAAGTCTTATTAGGCGTGGCATAATAATCGAACTGGTTTTCTTGAGCACGACTGGAAAAAACTTTTCAACCCCATCAGATGACTTAAATGAGAAAAAGGCTCAATCGAACAGTTAATTTTTTTCCTTTTGCATTTTCGCTGACGGGCTTTGTATAGATCCCAGTTTTATTTGGGGTTGTTTCTGCTGTTGGTTTGGTGACATTTGTATTGAGTTTTGGCTGCTCTTCTCTGTGAGATTTAAATGTCCTGAAAGATATGACTTGCGTGCAATGTTGAAAAGGAAATTAGAATGTGGTATCGGTCGACCGTCAATATGCATCATCTGGCATAACCGCATATCACTGCACCATTGGAGTCATGCTCCGTGTATGGAGGGTATCTGAGCTTAGGAAGAGATCGAGTCATTCGAACATCGGCCATGCCACTGCCTCGCTCTGAAAGAAAGACGCCTACGTACCCTAAAATTGAGGTTGTTCACCACAGAGCTAATAAAATTCTTTGCACTGGTGGTCGCAATGGAGGTTCCTATTCCCCGATTTTCTTCAATGCCAAATTATAAACAAACCGCCATTTAAACCGTGTGGGAAAATCCCAAAAGTGCAGTTTGCGTAACTTAGTCGGGGTGCAAACCCGCCCAGTATTTCAGCACTTGAATCACGCACTCACAGTGCCTACATTAACCCGGCAAGGAAATAAAAAAAAGAGATACACAGGCATCTCCATACCACTGTCGCCACATCACATGGCACATTTGTTACTACGCTACGGCAGCTGGCCGCTTTTTCAAGTCACCCTTCCCTAATGAGCTTCACAGTTCACAAACCCTCCGACGATTCGAGCGGCTATAGTATTTTTTGTTTCCTGGTGGATTAGATCAACTTTGAAAGCGTATTTCATCAAGACTCGGTTTAGCGGTCTCTTTGTTCGTATTCACAACCTCCAGGCACCGGTGTCGGCCGGCAGTTTGACACATTCGAATCTGAAGTGCAACCGAGTCAACGTTTGAGGTCAGGTCCAAATGGAAAAGCTCTGCAAAACCAGCCACTTGCAAATGTTTCATTTCGTTTGTTCTCCAGCCTCACACCCTCTCGCACAAAATTTGCCAAATTCATTTAATTAGCACTAAGGACCCACACTGTGGTCGTGCTATGGAGACAACCAGAACCACTGGTGACGTTGGAAACTTTCAGACAACAGAGCCAAGATTGGCAGCATATTTGTAGAAAATCGAAAAATTAATTGACACCAGTTGAGAGGTTGTATTGTGAAAGGATACTTGGTACATCCTGAGACTTAATTAACATGATTAAATTTCCCATCGGTCATGTCTGTCCTGGGACTGAAATTATATATGGATCCCACACAAGCTCTTCAGTTAATTTCATATTTTAATTAAAATAAAATGTTAAGACATGATGACTTTGGGTAGTACGTATCCGTTTAAGTATTGGGCAGTCACGTTAAATGTCAACTGGGGACATTTCAGTTAATCACAGTTTGCTGGCAAAAAGAAAAGGAAACAGACGTCTGCCATCTGTGTGTGTGGATGATGAGCCTTTGCAGGAAAAATACGAGATAAAATCCTGATGCAGTCAGTGCTGGGGATAGCTTCATTATTTTCCTCAGTTCGTACAGTCTTTTGTGTTGTATAGCGAAGGGAATGGCAAATGGATTCTGTAGGGAAATGTAACATTTAATGCGGACATGATTTAATGGAGCCGTAGGTATTTACCAGTCATTAGGAGATTGCTGCGACAGGGATTTTGCTGGGCAGTGCAGTGGTTCGAATGGCTTTTTAAGCACTTCCTTTTTACAGCTGTGCTCGGGTGTAAATGGAAATGGCTTCACAGAATTATTTGTTTACAAATGAGGGAGCTTAGCTAGTTTTGACTTTTTATTCGGTTTGTCTAAAATTTCCTTCTTTGGTTCTTTGGTCGTGTGGCATATGGGCAGGAGTTAGATCTCCGCTATGATACCACGTCGACAAAGACCTTCTCTGTGACGTTCAATATATTTTATGGTTTATCGAATTTTATCCAGTATGATGTAGCAAAATGTTTTTCACGCAAGGTATATTTAAGATTTAATTTGGCCGGCACCTGTTCCGAAATCCATCAATAGAATATTTTGGGAACTTGTAAAGGACAATCAGATAGCCCTTAATCTAGTACTATAATTCCTCTCTTTCTTACACGTAATCATCCTTCATGACAAAGCAGTTCATGCGGGAATTCAGCTACGGACAAGAACCTTTCAATTGGTTCCTATTTTGTACAAATTCATTTTAAAATAACGATGTCATCGATACGACAGAAAAACTTGAGGCCCAATAATACTACAGGTGTGTAGTGAACTGAGTTCTACTTACCCAAATGACGAATTTGTATAAAAAATAGTTGGCACGACACTAACACTAAGCCACTGCGACTACTACGAATTTGTATGCTTAAGAAAATTATTATATTGACAAAAATTCAAAAGCGCTTCCTTCTGATGTGCTCATCGTGTTTTGTGTTTCATATCAGGAGACTCCTTAAAGCCATCAACTATTCATGATATTTGGTAATATTTTTGTAACTTGTAACCAAAACCAATTAGTGGTAGACGCGAGTTCTGAAACTGTTCGATTTGACTGCACCAATAATTTTATTCTACTTATCCCCAAATTGGCAATAAAGACACACGCCATTCAGAGCAGAAATACGAGATAGTCGAAGGAGTATTCTATTTCAATCGATATCAATTTGGATTACTCAAAGCAAAATTGAAGATAATTGAGGATTTTCATCAGTTTCATATTTGAACCCCATAATGACTGACATTGCGTGCACTGCGACTTTGGGGATATTGATGCTTCTATTTTGTGGTACTTGTGATAAAGTCTTTGCAATTGAAATTCATATACAGGGTGGCGCATAAATAATATTCCCATTTTAAATTGACTTACAGTAAACTAGCTTTTATTACTATTTTTTTAATTCAGTGATTATACAAATGGGTAATTTTACTAACTTAGGCCTTTACTGATATGACTCATAGCGATTTAAATTCTACTTCTACTTGAACTCACAAAATTTCAACACTCTAGTTCTAGTCTCAATAGCTTTTTCAGACCGTTCTTGCACGAGTACTAAAAACAGAAGACGACAACAATCAACCAGTATTTAGACCTTTAGTGATTGAACACTGTCGGCGCAGTGGCATAGTGGTTAGTGTCTTGGACTACTAAGCGAGGGGTCGCAGGTTCTAGTCCCGATAAAAAAAAATCCAATTTAGGGTTTTTTCCACTGCGCCATTTCTCTCGAACGTCTAGCAAACATCCGAGAGTATAACTGTCTTGAAAGCGCTTTTCAATTAGCCGTTTGGAGTCGGCATAAAACTGAATACGTTCCAAAAATGAAACACTCACATAAAACGAATGGTTGTGAGAAGCTAGGCCTAGGGTTCCTACGGACTTCTTGCGAGAACTATTTATTTTTTATTTTACTGTTCAAGGGAATTATAATAATTAAATAAATAATAAAAAAAAAAAAAAAAAAATTGAGAGCTATGATTACTTATTTTACTTCAAACAATTAATAATTTCGTAAAAGTCAACCTTACGCTAATAATTAAAAAAAAAATGTAAAACTGCCGTAAAAAGGTGAATCTGTCCCATGGTGCGGCAAATCGACATCCGGATGGGGCACTTCCGTCATGAATTTAGATGCCGCAAATCTATTAAGAATCAATATTATACTGTCTTTATTTGAATAATTAAGTTTATCTTAAGCCTATAAACATAAAAATTAAATGAGATCAGAAATTCATCCTTAAACTAAATTTAAACTAAAAAAAAAAAAAAAATTAAAGTCATATTTTAGTTTTGAGATAACAAAAAAAGTAGTAAAGTAAAGGATATCTGTAAAATAAAAGGATTATTTAAACAAAAAATCATTGCACGTTGTATCGATCCATATTAAGTCCTTAAAAAAGATAAGGTTTGTGCTGTTGTCGAATGTGCCCCATTCTGTATTATAAGTAACTTAAATTTATTATAAACCCAAACGTTTGACATACACAACTAAAGAACTCCCATAGGAAACAATTAAATATCACTTACCTCGTGTAAAGGAAAAATTGAAAAAATAGCTGAACGGATTAAAAACCGGTCTAACCAACGTACGTAAGTGCTGCAGAAGAACAGTCATCGTTTGTGTACGAGGGAACAGTGGCACGAGTTGCCATCAAACATTTTATTTAAAAATTAACCGGCGAAAGTCAAGAGTACCCCATCCTACCCTACTACTACAGTAATCCCCGGATTGTTGCGCCGGGGAATTAAACAGGGAGCGCAAATAAACGAGTGTTGATTATTCGGGGATTACTGTACTAAACCAACATGCTATATGGCTACGGGATTATTTCAAAACCGAATTCGATGAAATAGGGATCAGCTGAAAGGCGAGTTTTTGTAGATTAATTCTCGCATGCACTGTTTTGTCACAAACAACCAAAAGTATAAAAAAACAAAGTTGATTTAAATAATCTACACAATGAAATGAAAGAAATGCACTGAATACCAATAGGCTGCACGTTTTGTCATATCGATTGTGTATGTGGATGTACGCGAAGAAATTAAAATTTCAGGTACTACACAGACACAAGACGCATTAACGTGACGTTGTCAAAGGGGCCGGAAAAATCTGATTTTATTAACTGAGTCATAAAAAAAACAACAACTTTCTAACAGCTCCCGAGAGTGCGGTTACATTTTTACCATTGGACTTTCAAAGTAGAAATAAGAAGGTTGAAAGGGGGATGTTCCTTTTTGTGCCACCCTGCATATTATATATTGCTGTTTCCAATGACTCGCTATACCCAAAGCTGATATTAGAACCATGAATGGGTTACAACAGTGGAGCTGGATATACATTTGTTTGTCTGTATAACATTTTATATATGATATGAATCCAAGTCGTAAGTGTTGTAAATTGTTTGTGAATTATTATTACGAGAGAAATTAAAGATCGATATTAGTGTAGTTTAAGAAAACAGGATTCTGTTAGATAAGAAGATGTTTATCAGCTGAATGTGCCTTATTAAAAAGCGCTATGGTGGTTAGGGAAATATATAGTGTACAATGTGTACAATGTTATAGAATTCATTTGTTTATTTTTGAAAATTGTGGAATATTATTAAATATTTGTTGAAAAATCAAACGCATTTTCCATTTATTTAGGTGGCTGATGAAGGTTGCTGAAGTTGATCTTAAAAATCATTCAAATTCACCGACTCTAAGTTACCAGGCTCTGTGTAGTGAAGACGTCTCAAACTATGTCCAACCAATTTTTTGCTGAGCATATCCAGACGATGTATTCCCGATTGCCCTAAGTCCAAAAAGAGCTAACTGATGTGCATTTTCTCCGGCCGGGGTTTTGCTCGCCGGATCCAGGGCTTACCAAAGAAACACCAAGACTCTGGTTCAGAGGTACACTTTATTCGCAGTGTGTTTACTTAATATTAAATACAATGTTTCCGTACAACTCTATACAAACTACCTATGCCTTAACAATACTTCGATAACGTTTACAATGTTTTCTGTATACCTCTTTACAAACTACTTCTTAACAATATTTCGATAATGTCTCTGTATGCCTCTATACGAACTACTCATACCTTAATGATAAGGGCTACACTACGTGTCTAACTACGTGACCCGACTACTGCGTGGTTCCTTAGCGACCCGACTACAGCGTGGTTCCAGTGGAAAGGAGGGGGAGACGCACGACTGCAGTAGCGGCCCGACTACTACGTGGATCCTAATGGCCCGACTACTGCGTGGTTCGAGGGGAAAGGGATAGCAAGCCAGCTGGGATTGCTGACAGTGCTTAAATTAAGGCCGGTCTCCCAAAAGGGAATCCAGCCACCAAAAATTTAGAACAGGGAACTAAGTCGCTTTCTATAAAGGGAGCCTTATCTAGTACGCAAGATTTGTACAGTGCACTGGTAGACAAGTCACGCCGACTGCTTTTCTCATTCGGCTATTCATTGTTTTTTCTCTACTAAGACAGTGTGAATTCTATGTGCCCAATGTAAAATTTCATGTCACATATGGGATTGGTGCAAAGGCCGCCAGTGGGGTGTCTGCGAGGTGGGGTGTGTGCTGTGCCGACTGTAGTGGCCATCTACACTCTACAGTAGCGGCCGTAAAAGTGTGACGAACGGTGGCGTTTCATTACAACTAGAACCAGCTTCCGAAATTAGACTTTTTTTCATATTACTTGCGTGCCTCGCCTTAAACACCAGAACACGTGTCGAAGAAAGAGCTTCTTCAACTTAAGTTGCAGGTTCAAGACTCCTTTTCTAGTAAGTTTGGGTATCCCTTTAAAATTTTAATTTTTAAACCCTTCAACTCCATCCGAAATTATTTAAAGAAAGCTGATATATCGGCTCTGATGTTCCCTGGAAATATTTCTCCACAAATCGAGCTCCAAAGTCTCGTGTGTCCTGTTAAGGAAATTGCCTAGTTGTCAAAAAGTCAATATATCTAACCCAGGCCTATTTATTAATTAAGCCCCGTAATGTTATTATACCCTTGAACTCATCCTTGACCTTTGCTCCATGCCTTTGATTACCATGTATACTGTTTAAATGTACGCCCGAATGAGTTCACATTCGTTACACAAATTTCAAACCATTTGATGTCGAAAAGAGAGGCAAACACACGCATACAAACACGTAATATCTACTTTATGGACATAGGTATATAGAAAGGACCCTTACATGCCCCGCTGACCCACTGATTTATATTAGAGCATCTTGTAAGTGTCCTTAATATTCATTCTGGTTCATTTGCCTCTGTAAATAATAATCTTTCTCTCTCTCTCTTTTGAATGATGCACACAGGTGGAAGTGATTGAGTTTGCCTTTTAGTTTTTCGTTCTCCTTTGTCGGCCTGATGCTGGTCCCTTTTTTTGTTATTGTATTGGCTAAAGAATTCCATTATCTCGTGTTCAATGATGATTACCCTTTATTAAATAAAGGAAGGATTTTGCCGAGAGGTTCATTTGGTATAGCAGAGCGTAGAGGTACCTTATTTGGTTATTCTTTCCGGCAAGGATAACAGATGTTTCTGATGGACATTACGTGATAAGAGTGACATTATCCGCAATGGTGGCTGTGAGATAGTTTTTTTTTTCTGTGTCTGTTGTTATTTGGTAACATTGTGGTTAGGATCGTGTGTCTGTTTTTCTTTAAACTGCAAAGTGATTCTTTTGAATATAAAGCGGCTGCAGCTTTTGAATTTTCAGTGGGAGTTGGTCTCTAGTTCTGTGATTTAAATATAAATCTGTGGCTGGGTGGGCTTTAATATAGCCCCAGTTATAAATGTACCTTTAGGAACATTCCATGGAAAAAGATTATTCTGAAAAAATCACAGAGCATCACGGGCTACTTGTGGTGTCCCTCAGGGATCAGTATTCGGACCACTATTATTTCCACTTTATGTAAATGATATTCCTTCAGTCATATAACATTGTTATTTTCATACTTACGCTGACGACTCACAGCTGGTGTTCAGCTGCCCACTTGGTTTTATATATAAAATAAAAATCTCTATAGAGAACGCTGTGAGTTGCATAGATGATGACCTTGCTCAAATAGCACACCGGTCCAAAATTTATGGTTTGTGAATCAATCCTATTTGTCATATTTTCCTTCAATCGAACTTAATTGCGTCCCTATTGAATATGTAGATTCTGGGATAACCACTTTAGCAAAGCTGTAGGAGGGACATATAATATGGTATGCTTCGTACTCTTTGGGCTACCAGGTCTTTCACCCCATTGCCAACTCGCGCACTGCTTGCCAAAACTTTAGTGGTGCCTATCCTGGCCCATGGGTGTAAGATATACTGTAAATGCAGCTATAGCTCTGAACGTAGCTTAACAGTAGTTGCCTTTAATAGGAAGAATTATTGGATGCCA
Organism: Cheilosia urbana; assembly: GCA_946477585.1. NCBI lineage: Eukaryota > Metazoa > Arthropoda > Insecta > Diptera > Syrphidae > Cheilosia > Cheilosia urbana. The sequence goes on along the minus strand of OX297854.1, from coordinate 4,845,488 downwards.
AATCAGGACCGCACGGCGATTTTCCGGAATTTTCTCTCTTCCTAAACCTGATATACAGCAATACGAACAAAACAGAAAAAGAATCATGAAATTCGTCCCAGGGGTTATCGAGTTATAAAATCACCGAGTTTCACCCCGAACGAATTTATATATGTAGAAGATTTTAATTATTCTTTCTCTGTAATTATTTTTTTCCTTTTATTTATTTTGTATTCTTTTCTCTTGAAATATAGTTCCATCGAGTACACTTTGTTCTTGTAGTTATCCAACCTAATTTAAGCTTACCACTAAATTATAAGATTGTATCTTACCTTACTGTGTTTAAGCTCCAATAAATAAATAAATGGATGCAACTCCCTCCTGGGCAACACACAATGACGGGTCGGAGAGGGGATAAAAATGATATCAAGAGAAAGTAAAACCAAACTTCGCGTCTTAAACTAATGGGTTCTAAGTAGTAGCAATGTCTTCATTTCAGCATAAGCTCACCCTATACCTACAGTATGTGATGCCGAAAGCGGCAATAACCAAGAGAACACCCAACAGAAATGACGAACCTTCCTGTAATTCATAAAATGAAATAAATAAATAGTTGGTGTAACAGGTCCGTTAGGGACCCTAGGCCTAGCTTCTCACAACCATTCGTTTTGTGTGAGTTTTTCATTCTTGGAACTGAGAAGCTCTTTCAAGACAGGTTTACTCTCGCGGGGGTTTGTCAGACGTTCGCGAGAGGTGGCGCAGTGGAAAAACTCCAAAGTTGAAATTTGAGTTTTTTCCGGATTCGAACCTGGGACACCTTAGTCATCCCACACACTAACCACTAAGCCACTGCGCCACATTAGATTTAAAGTGCCTAATTTTATTTTGCTAGGTATAAGCTTTCATGTAGGTACCTACTATAAAGGACCTTTGATCTTATTTGTACCAGAAGCTTAACCTCTGACAACACTAAGCCAAGGCCGAAAGTACCTATTAAGTATTTAAATTGACTAAGTCCCCTACACCTCGTACGCAAATAGTTTTCTTTTGAAGTTGAAAACTCTATCGGGCCTAACCATGATATATATATTAGTAATTCCATTATCCTCCTCAAGGATATCCCATTAAATACTCGGAACTAAACCATTTGACATAGTTTGCCGCAGCCATTGCGAGTGTGCCATCCACCTTGTTCTCAAATTTAATTCGCAAGAGGGAATAAAACATATTTCCATAGAAAACGACGAAGAACTTGTGTGTTGTCCTGTTGTGTTGCGCCGGGCTCAAGGGTAGGATACGATGAGCGAAAGATATTTTCCATGCCTAGAATTGCCATCGTTCCCATCCTTATTCTAGAAAATTTTCGTTATCCATTCTACTTTGTATACACACACATACACATACACACTATATTTTCTTCTTCGGGTGCATATACAAAAATCCTCTGTGTCATTCAACAAGAGATCTTCCGGATGATGGCGGATAAGGCTACATAAAGAAGTTATCCCCACACACAAAGTGTGTTTGTATACACGCTAGTTATTTTTGTCTTTGGTCGCTCTGGCTTACATTTTGATTAGTTTGTTGATGGAAGCTCAACGGTGTGTCCTGTGTGTGCGCTGTGCGTGTTTGGCTCAATGTCACGACTCGGATCAGATATGGACGCGAAGCCTTGTGTCAAGTTCAAGGGTAGGTAGAGTCTATTGACTAAGTGATGAAAAATAAACTCAATGACCTCAGATGAATCGAACGGCGAATGGAATTTTGCCTTCAGATGGAATTGCAAAAAAGAATTTCGACAAAATCAGACTACACACAGAATGTGGTATGTAGATATTGGATTAAGGTAATTTTCCACGAGGCTGAGTAAACCTCGTTGTCTGAATAATTACCCAAAAATGTTGGTTGATGTATGACACCGTTTTTATTTGCTGTTCGCTCTCTTAATAATGACAAAGAGGCAACAATGGGATATAGTACCTTAGCCTTAGGCTATGACAAGGAAACCAATAAACTGGAAACTTTCAGACCCGACAAACCGAGGTGCTGGCATCAACAGAGTCGGCAAGCGAAGTAAAACTGCGAACCCGGCAAGGGAAGTACAGGTAAAACTTGACACCCGACAAGCAAAGTGCTGCAAAGCCTTAGAACCTCCGCGAGGCTCCTAGTTTAACAAGTACTACTACTGATCAATATTAGATGGATACTCGGAAGAGTGTTCTCATATAACCGCTATCGAGTACCAGAAGGAAAAGGGTATAGCTATACTCATGAGAGTACAAGGCATCAAGGCCTGGCAACTTTCGATACTTAACGATGCGCATGACCCATTTTAGTCTCCTTCTAGAACACTTGGTTGATGTCTGCTAAGAATTTTCTTGTTTCAACAGTAGTTTGTGCATGTTCTGTTCAAAGTCGCTTTAAAAAACCAACGTACTAGACGGCTGACTTTTATTTTTATGATGCCGGCTCAGACATCACAGCAATGGTCCTTAAGAGAAGAGACCCCTCAAATGGGCATCAAATGGAGCTCAATTTATATCTAGTGGCACGACTGAAAACTAAAAATGTTTATTGGTAAGGCCATTTTATTTGGACTTAACAGCATTTAAAAAAAAATGTAAGAGCCATCTCTAACTAAAAAGAGGGCCAGAATAGAAAAAAAAAAAAAAAAAAAAAAAAAATTGTGGCAGGTGCTCGTGCCAAACTGCAACTTTCGTCGCACAACTCTCATGCTGTCGATAGCTTAAAAATGTCTGCCACGAGCAGTCATGTCAAATAACATTGAAAGAGACTTGATCAAGAACAGAGAACAATGGCCCTACTTACCAGTTGGAATCTCGGAAGAAAATATTTCATCAAAAAGTTTTCTTATCCAAGCCACTTTCGTCTAGGGATGAAACTTAAATACCGTTGGTAACCCTCGCTTCCTCGTTTCAATTTCTGTCGACTGTTGCTGTAAGAAAATAAAAATAAAAAAATATATTTAAGGCGACATCCTCATTGCAACCTTCGCCTGGGAAAGTTCTATTAAATAAACAAGTTAATTTAGAAAACAAAAAAACCGACTGACTGTAAAAAAGATTAAAACAAGACACTTTCAAGTATAACTAATTGGCAGTCGGAGGCTGCGCATATTTTTGTCAGATTGTGTGGATTATAGTCTCCGATTGTCAATTAAGTATATTTGAAAGCGTCTTGTTTTAATTGTTTTTACAGTCAGTGGGGTCTTTTGCTTTTTAAGCTAACTTTTTTTATTTTATTTACATACTTTTGTACTTATTTGTTTAGCCTATGACACTCCCTGAAAGAATACCAATTAAATGACACCTCACTCTTCAAAATCGGTCCATCTGTTTGGGCTACAGGGCGTCACGTAGGAACGTATATAGGATACGCGCAAAACACATAACCCTCTCCCTATATCCAATCCAGTCGGGTAAAAACAGCTTCACAAGTGCTCCAAGTTTCCTGGCCAAATAATTCATGTACCTACCGTCTGTCTACGATACATGTTGTTCGGGAAATGCCAAAGATTCGATAACGTTTTGCCATCACTGTTATTATTTTATTAAAACGCTAGAGGTTTTCTCTTCTTCCGTTTCTATAGGTTCATAAATTAATTTTTTATCACCACATTAGCGAACGCTGTGCGCTTGCTCTTGTTGTAATAGATCTGCTACTTAGGGATGACGTTAATGCGACAACATAAAACATTTACAATACGGATTTTTATGTCAATAAAAATTGAAACACGCTACCGTTCTCCGCAGCGGTGGTTTTATTGAAACAGGAGTTGGGTCGATAATGATGATGGCGATGACAGGGATTATATAGCCTCCCTATTCCCACTCAAATTTAAAGAGAAAATTTATCTAGGAAATAAATCCGTAATTGTTTAAAGCCATATAGCACTCTGTATAACTTTTGTGGCACCTCCTAGCTATACCAGTCTATATTTCCTGTTGTTCCAACTTTTCGAATCTGTTCCTGGCAATTATATTAAAGTCCTCATATGAGAAAGATAAACTTTCAAACACCCACAATGGCCTTCTATTTCACAAAACAATTTAAGGAATAATTTCGTGATTGAAGGTTGGCGCAAAAGTTATGCCCCAAAAAACTTTCGCCAACTCTCCCTATCGCAACACAATTTCACTGAACATGTCCCCGCCGTCCATTAACCCCAATACCGTATTCATAGTTTCTCTTCAAAAACGGGGTGTTCTGGTCCTGGAAACTTTTACATTCTGATAGGGAATCCAACAACGGACAGCTGAAACTACCTCACTGCAGCAGGTTGCAAAAAGTTGCCACCGTAACTTTACGATTTTGTTTGTTTTGTTTTTCGAGCCTTATTATATTTCTTGTCTGAGTGTGGGAAATTGTCGGAAATATTTTTTGCGAAACTTTTACAATATCCTCTATTCAAAAATATTGTAGAAAACTGCACTTAGAGTCCGAGTGAAATTCCTCAGGATCACACATCCTTCCTGACTAAATGCGATCTAATATGGGAAGCCCTCTAACAAGATTTGTAACGCATAGAGCGCTTAAATTATGGTTAACTGTTATCAAGGCGTGATGGACAGTTTCTTTTTCTGACAACTTTCACAATTCCCTGATAAACATCAGTATATCCAAAGGGTTAGAGGTGGAAATTCCTCTTCCGTGTTATGTTCCTAATTCTTTTCGGTGCTCTCTGGCAACTTTCACTTTTTGTGTGTTAATCCTGTTAGGGTTGTGATTATTAATTTACACCTTTACGGGTAAACCAAAGAGGAAAACAAAATAAATCACCAAATTGTGGGCCTTTCGTATTTATGAGTAGCTTGGGGCGTCACATTTCACGGTTAAGCTAAGAGGAAGTTTTGCAATGTAGACAGACTTTTGTCTGTTGTATGCCGCAGCGCTTTAGGGACTTAGGCTCAAATGGCACACTATATGCCAAAGGTTACATAAAGTTGTTTTGTATACCTAGACGAGCACTTATCACTCGGAAACAACATTTGCGTGCAAGTTTCGAGGAAATATACATTTTCCTTACCCACCGTTTTGACTAGGTACATAGAACGATGGTTCAGTGAAATAATTTTTATGGTAGCAATCAGGCTGAGGCCCCATTTTTGAGGTGTCAACAGAATGACAATAGAAAGAGCATTTCCTGAAGCGTCGAAGAGTTGTTCCTCTATACCTTCCAAATATTAGTGACTTCTTTAACGGCGTAGTTTGTTTCAGGTAAAAGTGAAAACCTTTAAATATTTAGCGTTAAAATCTATGATTAAGACATCCATTTGCAAAAGTTATTCATCGATTGAATTCATTCCCTGTAAAAGGAAATAATTATGATGGTAGGAGTTATTTCAGTAATTACAGTACGTTATTTGAAAACGCTCCCAAAAAGTAGGCGTAGCATTGAAGGACATATCTTATAGCATTTTCGTAGTTTTTAAAGTATTTTAAACTAAGTTCGTAGGCGCAGTGGCTTAGTTGTTAGTGTCGAGGTCGAGGCTCGAATCCCGCAAAAACCCAAAATCCAACTTAGGGTTTTTTCCACTGCGCCACCTCTCACGAACGTCTGACAAACATCCGAGGGTATAACTGTCTTGAAATAGCTTCTAAATTAGACGTTTGGAGTCGGCATAAAATTGTAGATCCCTTCCATTTGTTCCAAGAATGAAAAACTCACACAAAACGAATGGTTGTCAGAAGCTAGGCCTAGGGTCCCTCCGGACCTATTGCGCCAACTATTTATTTTTTAAACTAAGTTCGTAAAAATCTTTCCTGAAGTTTTGACGGCAATCGCTGACAAAAATAAAACAATGGGAAAAAAATAGTCTCGACATATAATATGGGCTTGCCAACGACCGACATATCCTATAGCCTCTTTGGACTATTAAGAAACATTTTAGAAGACTTTTTATTCAAATCTATCCAGTAGTTTTCCCAGCAACCGCCGACAAATTGTAAAATCATGACAGAAAATGAAAACAGGTCTAGAAAATGGGCTTAGCAAAGAAAGACATATCTGTCAGCATTCTCAGAGTCTTAAGAAGCATTTTAAAAACCGGTTTTTATCGAAGTCTGACCAGTACCAGTAGTACAGTAGTTTTACGGTACCCATGATCATACGTAAAGTCCTGTCGAAAAAAAAAACAACCGAATTTTGCTAAAACAAAATGCTCCCCAAAAATCGTCCAGTAGTTTTCGAAGCAACCGCGAAAAAAAAAATTCCTATCAGAATAAATATACGCTCCAAGAATTTGATTTTTTTTTTCGCTTTTCGAGAAGGTACTTGATTTAAACACCTTCTTTCCTTATAATAGACGGTCGATCCCCTGCTATAGTAGAGTTAGGGTTGCCAGATTAAAATATACGAAAAGGGGGGCATGATTTGTTTTTTAGGGGGAAAATGTGCTCAAAAAGACATTTTTTTTTACATAATTTTTTTGCCAATACTTTCTTTGTTGTTGTTGGTTGTTTCTTTGGGTTCGAACATTTTACCAAAATAAATTTTGGTTCCAAAACAAAAACTGAAAGTGAGACAGATGAGAGTACCTACAAAACAAAAACGTACAGGAGAACAACTTTAGCACGTGAAGTGAGATATAGTTCGTGAGTGGATGCATTCAGCTTTGAAAGTCTTCTTACACTTCGAATGGATGTGTTCACAGAATATCTCGTTAAAAATATTAAAAGAAAGTATTTCCTAAATTTTCAATTGATGTCATACTTCAATGTCATTTTTCAAAAACTCTTTTAGCTACAGGACTTCAAATTATACCCACTTAAGCCTATCACTTGTCTGCAAGCATCCCGTGGCACCTTTGAAGCTTTAAAGTTTTGCCTTTCTCGAGAGTGTTACTTAAGAAAAATGCGAAATTCCCACTACCTGCTCCCAACACCTTGGTGTAACATTTATGGTAAATGTTCCCTTTCACAATACCCAACACCATAAGTGACTCATACTTCTTGTTCATCTATAGGCAAACAAACGGTTAGTTAACAGCCCCTTCCCCACCTTTAAAGTGGTCACTTTAGAGTGGTTATACTATATCTTCGCATTGAAATCCTTTTAACAACTCATCCTATTACCATACCGTAACTTGTTACATACCATGTCCTGTCCATAGATAATTCTGCAACGCATTCAAGCAGCACTCCTTTGAATTCAAAGAGTTCTCGTTCAAATTCGTTCACTTTACACAGATGCAAAAGCTGATACATACCATATCAAATCGTCAAATCAAAATTCCAAAAGAGCTCTGCATCTTCTTGTATGTGTCTTTGGAATAGATATCCCTCCTCCCCCGACCCCCATCCCATTGCATTCAAGTTGAATTCATTTCGTATGAATGCGAGTGTCAAGTTGTTGAATGAAGAGCAACGCAAACGCAAAAGTTTTCCTTTGTCTAGGACTAGATGTGTGTGCAGCACGATTACATCAGTTTACTTTACCTATATTTGTCCTTCGCATTAAATGGAACTTTGTGGGTAAAGTCAGCAGAGAACATTAACTGGAAATTTACATAAAATTCGTATGCACGACTATATACGTCCTGTACACACTCATATAAATTTATCTGCACGTACTCGACGTACAACTTTGGAAAACAAATGCGAGAAGTAACTGAAAATGAAAAAGATTTTCATTAATTTTCGCACACATCTTGATCTCTTTCTCTCTCTCTCTCTTTGTGCTGTACTCGACTCTCGACTGTAAAGTGTCGACTCGTACTCGTATTGAGTCGTATGTAAAGGGTGGGCCATCTATTGGTGTCTTTTTAAATCATAGGTCATTTTGACACTGACAGCTGTTCCCCGCTCGAAATCTTGACATACCGATATCAGTATCATACCTGCGCGGAACGGAATGAGTCGCTTTAGACTTGAACAACGTTGGAAATTATTGAAAACTTATTTCCAATGTCAGCGCTGTGTAGCCAAAATAGTGCGTATTTTGGAAGGAAGTTCTGGTCAAAATGAAGCACCCATTGCGCCTGCTGTACGCTACGTTAACCAACAAAATTGCCACAGCGGAGCTCGGAAAGCCCGCACGTTATTGTCGAGAGCGGATTGTCATTGGACCATTTTCCTTCGAAGATGAGCCTGACTCAATGGTGGGCGTTACAGAGCCATTTTGACCGACTTTTTTATTTTAATGAACTTAAAGACATGGATTTCGACGAGGATGGCGCGCCCTGCCGCACATCCCATGCCACAATCGATCTTTTGCGGTCGGAGCTGCGATTTGACCCCTTTGGAATTTTTTTTTGTTGTTATGGGGAACCGTGACCCCTTTGGACATTTTTTTTTTTTTTCGGGGAACCGTGAAGGACCGATGTTATGCCAACAATCCGGAAACGGTTCAAGCACCTAAGACCAATATCATCAAAGCAATTAGTGAGCTACGGCCCAATATCAATCAACGAGGTCTTGGAAAATTTGAGTGCCAGAATAAGCTACTGCGAAGCCAGTCGAGGCAGTCACTTGACCGGCTCCATAATTAATGGGAATGTTTGCTCTTACTAATAAGCCCAAATATATGGAAAAATTTTAATTTTATTAATTTTATTGCATTTTTAGAAAGAAACTTATATTTGGACCACCCTGTATGTGGGTAGTAGTTTCGTAAGGTAATTTAATATTAATTAAGTATACGAGTACGACACAAAAGCTCTCTCCATATACATTTACTGGCATGCGATGCTTGATTAAAGAACAGGAAAACGGCAAGACATGTAAGCTGAATTAAGCTGAATAACGTTAAATGATGCCTTCAACTTCTATTTAATTAAGGATCCTGCCTGTACGCCCGCGAAACATAATATGCAAATAACGCCATGTCTCCATTCGTATAGGTACCGTTACCCCTTTAATGAAGTTCTGAAAATTCGTCGACGATACCAACGGCCAACAACAGCATCACGCCTTTAGAAATCATTGTAAACGATGGGCGGAAAAAAGTGGAGGAAAAAAATGCCAGCACAATTTATGCGCGAGGGTGAAAGCAATTAAATCTGCCAAAAACGAAGCGAAAAATCGTTTTATCCTCCACCCCTATGCTGGCGAGGGGGAGGTGAGGAATGAAATTTAATTTACGCCATAAAACCGTCCTTCAGGCGAAATCGGATGTGGACAAGAAAAATCGGTTATTTGGTCAACGTGTTGGTTTGAACAATGAAAAATCGCCAACAGTTATTGGGATCTGATTGCTCTGTTGTTGTTTTTCTTTTTTCTTTTTTTTTTTTTTTGCTTTTAATGCCTGCGATAATATTTTGGAAATAAATCGATTCAACTTGTTGACCAACAATGAAAATAGGTTTCTTTTTTGTGCGAATAAATGACATGTGGTATTATTATTGGAAATTGTTGACTTAGTAACTATTTATAAATGAATGAGGTCACAACCGCAAACCATACGAAGTGTTTTAATTCAGAAATACTCGATGTCCTATGAGTTCTGTTTTTCTGTGTGCGCCTAACGATGTGGTGTCGGTGAAGAGTCTTTCGGAAACATACAAATTAGAGAGGATTAAGTGAGCAAAATGCGCTTGGAAGGTTTATGTGTCCAAACTTGGCGAATAGTGCAACTTGTTACAGGGAAAATCAGTTGGTTAGAGGATTTAATTTCATTTTGTAAGAAGATGCATCGATCTGTCTTTTTCATAAGTCGTGTGTGCATTTTAACTAATTGATGCAAATCCTTATGTGTCTATAGTGCGGATTTGAAGCTCTGTTCTAGCACTCTGGTACTCTGGTATAGAGTGAACGGTGCTGCAAACTCCTCCGTCAATACTCAAAAGATGGTAGGATTCTCTAAAAATAATTCTATCATCAATCCACCCCACTCTGCATCAATACCATTCAGCAGTGTGTCAAAGTTTCAAGTTCACTCATCGCCTAAAGTATTTTGACAAAGCTAAAAGCTAATTTTTACGAGTTCTAGGAAGAAGTGAACAAAAGTGGCGTGGCGTATTCCGACCACCAACCTTGGGATCCCTTTTAATCCTTCGATTAAGATATCCACTACTAGAAGAACTAATTCTGTATGTGTTGACTAATTGTCAACGGATGCAGATTGTATTCCAACACGGAAATTTAACCTCAAGAGAATTTTAAGCTCGAAAAGTAAAGTTAAAAGTTTTGTATAGCTTCAGCCTGTTCGTAGGACCTCCTCTCTTTCTCATCGCTACGTCGCTGCAGACCTGCCTTGAAGAAGAACTCCCCGAATTGGGAGACCTAAGGACAAGTCGTGGCGCAGTGGCTTATGGTTAGTGTGTTGGACTATACTAAGCAAAGGGTCCCAGTTTCGAGTCCAGCAAAAACCCGAATTCTAACTTGGGGCTTTCCTCCCCTGCGTCAACTCTCGCGAACGTCTGACAAAAATCCGAGAGTATAAATGTCTTGAAAGAGCTTCTCATTTAGCCGCTTGGAGTCGGCATAAAATTGTAGATCCCTTCCATTCGTTCCAAAAATGAAAAACTCACACAAAACGAATGGTTGTGAGAAGCTAGGCCTAGGGTCCCTCTTGACCTGTTGCGCCAAAGAAAGACTGAAAGTACAGATTTGAAAAAAATAAAACTTAGATTTTCTTACAGTGATCTGTCTTGAATACTTAAAATAAATTTGTTTCAAGCATAATCTAAGAACCACATTCTTAAAATAATCGCGAATTTGTATTGAACAAGCCGCTTAAGCTTACTAAAAACAATCTCAAATTTAGATTTTTGCTCTTGTTTAAAGAATTTTCTACTCATTTTAAGGTGAATTCATTCTCATTCCCGGCGTTTTCGAGCTTAATTTAAGTTAACAATGGTCCAAAGCGTAGCTTTTGTATTCCTAAAATAAACTTGTTTCAGGCATGATCTAAGAATCACATTCTTAAAATAATAGCGAAATAGTATTGAAGTAAGAATGTTAAGTTAATTAAAAATGAGCCTAAAATTCGATTTTTGTGCTTGGTTTAAGATTTTTCGAGTTTACCAGACTTTCGTCAACGAATAGGCTTAAAATATCACTGATATTCTTGATTTCAGCTCGTCTTTTTTTTGAGATACCAACGTTCATAAGGTTTTATCGTGAACGGGCTTGTCGTACATCGTTTCCGTTGATAATTTAAACCTCCGCGCCGTATTGTGAATGGCCCCTTAAAAGATCAATTCGGGCTTATACCTAATCGATTTTCACGCAAAAGCGTACAGATTTCATGAAGCTCCAAGGGCTCTAAGCTCCGTCCACCTGAACAGTAATAGTTGCGTTCGTGCCAAAAACTTTGTGCAACCGAATCAGTTTTGCTACAGTCAACGTTAATATATGATTGAAGGAGAAATCTTCTTTTGCCTTCATCTTAGAATATCTCCACCCCAATAATAAGCTCATATGTGTTAGGTAAAGGTATAGGTCGTATATCTATAAAAATCATTGCCGAGTTTGATTCGTTTTTTTTTTTACGACAAACGACGTTAAATCAAAGTCAGTCGAGGCAAAGTATACCATCCAGGATGTATCTCAAGATTGTTGCGAAAGTTAATGGAAAGGAAAACAGAAAGAGATTTTATTCGCAATAGTTTAGCAGTCGTAAACTTTCCATCTATACAGTACGCACACATAAACATGTAGTGGAGGCAAGAAAGAAATCATAAAGCATCCACTGGCATGGGATGTGGCATCTTTAATCTTCGAGGTAATTTTTCTTTTTGCCCTTACTTCCCCATCGATTTTCCATTTGACTTTGATTTAAGGTCAGCAATTCTGATGATTGCTTAATTTGGGACGAATTTTGTGTGATGGTAAAATGACAATTTGATGAGCGGCATCCACATTATCCGAAGAAAGTTTTAAATACATAATTTCGGTTCAATTAAAGCGGGCTTTAAAAGGTGGCCTAGTAAAGATTGGACAAGTTGATTCGACGCAAGCGTCCATACAGACGGGAAAATACAGCGGCTAAAATTCCACCGCATTCTGGGTAATATTTAAGTAGAATATGGCTATGAATGTGCTGAGAGGTACTCGTACCTTCTGATTTAAAATGTTGGGTATCGCATAACGAACAACGCATAAAGCAACTAAGTTTGCAAGACGTTCTTTAGCTAGGCTTAGGGTGACCCACTTCTATATCATTCCCTATCCGTAGGGCAATTTCCTACGTATCCGCCATAACATCTTCTCTATTCAAACCGTCTTTTGTTGCATTTGCAACCAAATTTGTTTATCTTGGTATTTTTTTTTCACCTTGATTTGCAGGAAGTCATCTACAAAATGCACTTTCCATTTGGTCCATATTTCACTACAATTGGCTTGAAAATTAAACTGATTGCAGTACGACAACCAAGTCTAAAAATAATCGATTGGAATAATCGAGCTTGCCCTTATGTTCAATTCGACAACTTTTACCCTGACACTTTTCGTGCACTTAATGCCAAGCAATTATTCTGACCCACTTTTCGCTGGCAAAAAAAGGAACAACACAATTACATCACTGTCGTTGCCACCCCACGGATTACTGCAAACAGCAAAATAACATTTTAAATGATTCAACACCGGACGAACTTGGCGATTCATCAAGCCAATTCTAAGGACTCGCTTGCATTATTAATCGACCGCCCGCTTCTTTCACATTGAAAATTACACGCAAGCAACAAAGTCCCAACATTGAATTACTGTTCACAATATATTTCACAATCTATGTACTGGGTATACCAAGGACTGCAGTGTGCAACCCGTTGGAACAAGTTCACTGTTCGCATCCATCACATTCCGAGCACGTATCATATAAATAGCACCGAGTAAATGGATTTCCTACGCTTTAGCAAATTTATAACTTTGTCCTGTTGCAGTCTGTTTGGATTGTCTTAAGGGCGGAATATTATATGGTCCGCAATCGTAGATCATAACTCAGACATATGAGTTGGTGTAAACAAAAATTGTACAGCAAAAAAAAAAAAAGAGTATACAAAAAATCTGATTTTATGCTCACAAGGACGTCCCTGCTGTGCTATTTGGTTTGCAATAAATGCACGATTGCGAGCGGAATGTGTATTCAATTGGAATATAGGTCATCGGGTTAGGAAGTGTTTTTAGCCAACTTACTTGGGGGGTCAGTAGACCGCTTGAAGTGTGCCGTTGTTATTGCATTTTTAGGCCCTTCATCGAGTTGAAAACTTTTCCCGAAGATGCACAGATGGGAGTTTGACTCCTGCGAGAGTTGATCGTTGATATTGAAAAGCTAAACAAAGCACACGATAAAAGAGGTTGTCTTTTTCTAAGTTAGGAATTTTGCGAGAAAGACGAAGAATGTATATTTCAAAACTTAAAACTTAAAAGTAAAATGGTGAAGTAAAGATAAAAATACTATATATAAAGCCTTAAGCTAAATTGACGTTTGTCATTAAAAGTCTCCCCACAATTGAATATAAACAAAATTATAAATGTCAAACATTTTATGTATATTATTCAATTCGCGAATAGAAACCCTAATTTTGCCCGTTTTTTTTTTACTTCATCCGATTTTTCTGGTAATAAAGTTAGAGGAAGTTTCATATGTGTGGACTTTGAGCACTTTTCCACACGTTTTAAGATTCAGCAATACCCTTAAGCTATAGAGTCCTAACTATTCTTGGTCTCCGCATTTTAGTCAATAGTGTGATTAGTTTTTGAAAATCCTTCCCCTTTATTGCTGTCAAAACTCACGAGTAAATGTAGATATTGATAGTAGCAGAACAACAAAAGGAACAAAAAGATGTTACTTTTGTATGAAAAACAAGACCGTCGATTGTTGACACCCGGCAGCTCAGAGGGAGAGCACTTTTCCCGAAAATGATTAGCAACATCAGAGTGGGCACCAAAAAAATTCGTTGGAAGTGTCTTTTCTTAAAACGTTACGCGGACAAAGTCGATTTTGTTCCTAAAATTGTTGTAAAGGTTGAGTAAATAATCAGCTAGTTGTCACCTAGAGACTTCAATGACAATTAAGTCGATTTATCCTTGCATCTTCTAGATCTCATGCGGAAAATTTCCCTCATTCTGAGAACGTAATTCTACATAAAACTTTTATACTAAAGGAAAGTGAGCTCAAATGATATCCATGTTGTTAAATAGAAGCGAACCGTCATCTTACTTTTTACATGGCGAAGGCTTAAGACTTTTACCTAAGTCTTCCACTTAGGCAAAAAGAGCGTTAAAATCTGGAAGAGCGCAATTATGAATGATGGTGGGACTTATTTCAGGACACATCAACCTTAACAAACACGCAAATAGAATCGGCATTTCAGATTGATTTGCCCAAACTGCCAGAAGGAGGACGAAGATATAGAACACTTCCTCTGCCACTGTCCAGCTACAGCGAGGCTACGTAACAAAATTCTGGAAGCACACCTGATACCAGACCTTACAGCTTACATGCGTCAGAAATGTGGAACTAAGCGAAATCATGGAGTTCTCCAAGCGAACAAACAGATTCGCTCAAAACACAAGCCCTAGCAAAAGTGACTACCCATAATTTAACCAGCCCCTTACCCCCTGTATCCATTTCACACATTCTGAGAAAAAATTGTCCAACCGTTTACAGAACAAGAGGGGACCACAACGGGCCCACCAGCGGCCTCAGTGAAGAGCGGAAAACTCACCCTCATCAACCAACCAACCAAGTCTTCCACTGTGGTACGAAATGTTGCTTTTAATATTCTGCTTTAAAAACTGGTGTCCTCACACAAAATTGGTTCATGTCAAGATTCTGCTTTTCTTTTATCTGCTTTACAAAATTCTGATATACAAGAATAAAATTCTGCTTTTATTCTGTTTTACTTACAACTAACAAATATAAAAAAAATTAAAAAAGGATATGAAGTATAAATTAAAAACAAAACTGTAAAAATTAAGAAAATGGAATTACCTAAATATTTAAAAGAAAAAGAAATTTAAGAAGATAGATAATTTTATTTCCTTTAAATTTCTTACAATGTTTTAGAGCACAATTACAAAATTTGAATAAGTACAGAGATATGACAAATTTATGTAAAAAGTGCAGCACTCTCATATATCTTCCATCTCAAACAATGGGCCTGTGAATACGGCTACATCACACAGTCAGAGATGTGAACAAATTAATTCTTTAAATGATGATCTGGACAAAATCTTGAAGTGGGGAAAGAACAACTTGGTTGTATTTAATGCAAACAAGACACAGCTCACAACATTTTCCAGAAAAAAATGCATCAACAGTTCCTCAGATCCAAATGGATGACCATCCAATCCATCACAAGGACTCAATGCACCTTCTAGGAGTCACAGTCAACTCAGGAATCACATGGCAGAACCACATATCCTATGTCGCAAAATCGGCGTCCGACAGAGACGAGCTGTTCGACTCATTGGAGACCCTACACTCACATCGAATCTACAACTGTTGGTACACAGCAGACAAGTCGCTGACCTATGCTTGTTCTATAGGTACTTCCATGATAGATGTTCTGAGGAACTCAAAGACATTATCCCTCGAAATGCAACTTTTGGGCGCCCAACAAGACAGCCTGCTAATGCTCATGACCATACAATACACTTGACAACCGCGAGGACATCAACTTTCCAAAACTCCATCTGTTACAGGACAAGCAAACTTTGGAACTCGCTTCCTGGCGATATATATCCAGAAGACTACAATTTGCAGCAATTTAAGTGCAGAGCAAACATACATCTGCAAGCATCTCGGGGCGTTGTTGAAGCGTTATAGGTTCGCCTTTCCCGGGAGAAGTATATATGAAAAAAAAAAAAAAACACAATTTAAATAGGAAATATAAACAAATCATATGTAATACAAATAAAATAATTATATAAAACTAAAAAAATAATAATATCTAATAAATAAATATGAGCAAAACGATTTAAGTATGTAGGCATGCATTACTTATTAATAAATATTTATCTATGTAAATCATACTCTGCTTTAACACTATTCTAACAGTTAACTATTGTCTATAGCTTTATAAACGTATTTTGGATGACTCACTCGCTGATGTGCTGTTTTCTTTTATTCTCCGGAAAGTATATTAAAAAATCAACAAATAATATTAATAAATTTAACAAATTATAAAGTGAAAATGTAAGTAAATACATTATACTTAATAACTGACAAACGAATTAATAAATAGGTTTATTATTATATAAATCGATAAACAAACAAATAGATCAACGGAAAGGAAAATAAATAAAATAATGGAAAAAATCGGAATTTATTAAAAAAAGGCGAAGGGTCACAATTTCGACCCTTCCACTGACAATATTATATTTTTAGTTTAAAATATGCTCGTTCAGCAAGGTTTATTAATTGACTGAATAATATTGAAAATTAATTTTGCTACATAATAAAAACTAAAACTACTTGATTTATTATTTAAAGTAACATTCTCAATAGACAACACATGTATTTAAATTAAAATTCTCTTTCATGCGATTCAGTCATCCCAACGCGTTTTGTTCTTACTCGCTGGTACATATTTATAAAGCAGAAGTTCTCCAATTGCAAATTACTTCAACCAAACTTCCTACATATTTCTTATTCCTGTCGTGTTCAGTGAAACCATTAATTCCCCGTGTTCATCTCTTTAATAACTTATTGGACAGAGAGAGTCATCACATCATTAGCCGAACAGCCGCTGGACACAGTCCCTTTAACCCTTTAAAACGTAATTCAATTCCGGTCAAGGACTAAGCAATAAACATCTTCTGTGCAATAATCAAGCTCTAATTAATTTTTGATTTACGACCAAAACCTCAAGCAAACTCAACTCATCTCAGCTCACCATTTTGCCGTATTAATGTCTAATATCACCCCAAGGAAGGAATATTCGCGCACGTCAACTTATCGATTGAAGTGGGGCAATGCTTAATTACAGCGAAATTATTTTTCCATTAGCCCATGTCCTAATTGAAGGTATTTCGCTTTTTGTGCACATCGTGGCAGCTCTACTTCTTTAATGCACTGTGCATTGATGAAAGGACCAGCAAATCCCATTACGAAAAGCGGTAATGTGCGTTATGCCATCACAAAGAATTTACCAATTTCACTGGCTGTGTGTATCTTCTCGATACTAGTTTTCTATATTCGGCTAATCGAAAAGTCAGAACAATCAATTTGCAAAATTAATCAATCACCAGGGCGAAGAATTAACGGATTTATACAAGCAAAACTAGAAGGGAAGTGTTAAAAGCTCACACGGGCTTCGTGTTTGTGACAGATAATCAAAAACACATTTGGCCAAAAAACACGAACGCCAGGGAGTGTACCCCCATCAGTGTCTGAGAGCGGAAGATTATCGATAAATTATTTTGGAATATTTTACGCAATCGGTGGTCAAGCCCAGCATGGATAACTGCGAACTAGTTTGCTTATTCTTTTGCTGCTTGATCTTAATTTTTTCGCAATGACAGTGTTATGGGTCTTTACACGCAACAGGATGAGGGCGAGGAGTGATGTGACATTATATTTGGTTCTATGGCGATTATGATGTTCTTGAAAATATTGGGAGATCGTTACATGATTAGAAATAAAACAAAAATGCAATATTTTAAATTTTTTTGAATACATTTGTACAAATTTGTGTTTGTTAGACTTTTTAGTACATTTGCATTGTTGTATACAAATAAAATTAGGAAACATTCACAATTTACTGAAATTAATCAATCTATAATCGTAAACGTGTAACCGAGATTTAGGACAGTTGGGCAACACTCGTATTAAAAATGACACTAAGGGAGGAGAGAAATGCGGCTTTCTTTTTTACTTATAATAAGCCTCAAAAAGCCTTTGAAAGATATCCGTTGGGCAAATTTAATTGCAATTTATGTATTCCTTTTTTTTCGAATAATATCCTCGTTGTGAAAGAAACCTTGTTTTAAAGTAAAACAAATTATGATGTGACAACAAATGTAATAGATTCAACAGAAAGTCTTTGTATTTGTATTGGTGGAGGTCAAATTATAAGTTATGCTTACTTTTTATTACATATTATGTTTTGTCTGCGCTTTGGCACTAAAGATATAGGCATCCCTTTTTTGAAATGCACAGGTGGCTATTCAGCACTGAGCTGTAAAAAGTGTTCAACTTGACCCACGCAGCGCGTTCTTCTTTTCGATTGACTCACTTCGCAAAGAAACAATTTTGACCTGGCTTTGAAGAAGAGTGTAGAATTTAAAGTTACCATTTTACCGGTAGCCTTGACGTAAAAATAGGCTTTCCTAGAATTTTAGTGAATTCAACAAGACTTAAGTCGTAGGACTTTTGACTATAAATGTAGATACATTTAATTAATTTTTTCTTAGAATATAATTTATTCATCTCTCAACTTATTAAAACCTCTATTCTCTATATATCAAGAGGAGGGCGAACATTTTACGGAAATCTAACCGGCTTTTTGTAGGAAAACTTCCCAACCTTAAGTGTGTGGCTAATTGTTAAATTAAAATTAAATCCCACTCCCACAATTTATTTCCATTACACTCATTTCCACCAGCTGCAGTTTTACATCCATTTCTTTGCTGTCGTGAACAAAATTTAGTCGTACTTATCCCAGACAAGGACAAATTTCAGTTTTGGTAAGTCAACCGATGGTGGACTTTATTCAGAATTTTATTGTAATTAAATGCCAGTTGGCCAGACTTCGTATATCCATTTAGAATGTCCTTGTTGCGTTCGCCTCTGCGATAGATACCACTACACCATTGCGATGGAACACTATAATAATTCTTAACTTTTATAATTTCGGGAGGAGAACAGCTACATATCTCCGCTGCTGTATAGCTGTGTATATATATAGCCCCGTTTAGTGCTTGGCCATATTACTTTGTGTATACTTTTCGCTTGGTGAAATCTTCCTTTTTTGAAAGGAGTTTTTGTTCAGAGTTAATGTTTAATTTTATTCGTTGCCCGGCATTTTTATTACGTTCTTTGTTTTTTTTTTTTTTTTTTTTTTTTAGTTTCATTTTGCGGAGTTAGCAAAGCGGATGGAATTACTCGAAAGTTGGCTGGCCCGAGTTGTGGTGCAGGTACTTCTTTAGTTTGTATTTAGTGAATTTATTTGGAATTTCTTGTTGCTTTTACATCTGAAAGTGGATAAGGAATGCAAAATATTGTGCATCTTCGTAAAAGCTTGGAGTATTGTAGCTTCATCTGCTTTTGCCTCTGAGTGCACTCATTTCATGCGTTTGCTTAAAACTTTCAGCATCATTCGTTTAATACTAACTCACTCCGCAAATGCTTACGCTATAAGCATCAAAGTCCACAATGGCACAGCGTTTAGCAAAAGTAAAATAACATAAAACGCCATCATATGCCCACGAACCGTTAAAATCAGATCTCAAAAACAAACCCATAACCAGCCTCAATTCCGAATGGTACGACCAAGTCACGGCGCCAACAATTTCGCCACCGAAACAGTCAATCCTCCTAAATATCTGTTCAGGGATTATTCACCCCTGGAAAAGGGTTAAGTTGCGTATATCGCTATTCACCAGTTGAGTGGGATAGAACACGCCAAAAAGTCCACTACTTGTGGCTTATACAACATTCGTCATGACATGCACATCGATAGCGAATGATGAACGTGGGTACAATAGGACTATACGCGCTAATCTCCTTTGTGGGGATTTATTGTTGGGATTTTCTCGCGAAAAACAGATTTAGTTTTTAGCATGTTCGGTGTCAGTTTCAGTTACGAAACCAGTTATGGCCGGATGAGGGCTACCGAAAAGATAGTTTGACCCAACCATTGCTCCCATCGGGTTTTTAAAAAAAAAGTTTTTGATCAATAGCCAAAGGCTTTACCTGATGTTGGTATTGAGAGAAGCAGCTCTCCTCTTATTATCAATATTAAAATATTCGTTAAATCCAAATATTCGATTGGACTCTTTTTTTTTGATACGGTTTTTCAAGTGCTGTAGCACAGAAACTCATACCCTGGCCTATTGTACGAATGATTTGCATAGTTGCTAAAGCATGAAATTAAAAATCATTTTGCCCCCCAATCGGATTTCCGATTAATCGAATCTCCATTTCTCCAATCCAGGGCTACCATGGAAAGGCGATACAGATACAGATGCAGAGATACAGAATAGGGATACTAGGCAGGAAGTTAATTGAAAATTTTCCTTTGGAAGTGCAACGAGTTTTAATTGAAGAAAAAAGAACGGCTAGGTTTTTTGTATTTTCAATAACAGGGAGTCCATAACTATTGCTGTGGAAGTGCGGACATGAATGCGAATAAATAGGGGTTGCCTAGACATATTGCGCCGTAGCCGTAGCGTAGGTACTTGTAACAATTTTTAGTCTCAATTTTAAATTTACGGAACCTCACCTTTCGAAATTTGTATGGAAAGTTTATAGCCACTGCGAACTACTAAAGATTCTAAATTTTCATTGTTTTCACTTATGGTTCCAAATCGAATGTCAATACAGAATTACGTCCATTGAGGACCTTCATAGACTCAAAAGGCAGGACAATGATCTATGATCTAAAAATGATGAGTAGCAGTGAGGCGTTTTGTTCGATTATGGGCGATCTCCGAACTCCTAGAGATGGGAAACTGTGTTATTCCTTTTCTAACTTTCTCCTTTACGTATAGTAAGCGAAAGATATTTAGGGCTATCGTGAACAAAAATTCGCACCGGAATATTTCCTCCGTAAATTTGTAGGCGGAAGGTCAAAACGTTAGCATGTTCTATGGGAGTCTTCAGTCTTTTGCGTTTAATTTTTTAATTTGTTTGATTTGATTTTGCCTAAGCGAAAGATTTATATTCGTACCAAATTTTAACTCGATATGTTAGTCAATTCTGACTTAACGATGATAGAGAAACTCAGAAATGTGGGTAGCAAAATTATCTGTCCGTATGTTCAAACTTCATATTTGGAGTTTATGGGCCTAGAGTTCGGGGATGTTTTTTTTTTTTTGTACGGTAACTTTAATATTAATGGTAGTTTTGAAATTTGGACATATCTCGAAAATGTTACGATTGTAACAAAAACTCATTTCTAAGGTAATATGGTCATTTATAAATTTATGGAAAACTCGGTTTTTCTCTGTACTATCGTAAAATCGATTTAAAAATAAGGAATTTTTTAAAAATGTAGATTTCTTTTGTTTTTCTGAAAACGGCAAAAACGATTTAGACCAAAATGTAAACGCAGAGTATAATTCATGTTTTTATTCGAATCACCGAAAACGCTGCTCATATTGCGAAAACCCCATTTTCGATTTAGTAAAGGGTTTTCCAATAAGAGGTGTAGTTGTGAATGACCCGCTATTTCGGTATCCGTCACTTTTGAAGCTTTTATTATTTGACATTTGACAAGTAGAAACTACTCCATTACTAAAAATGAACGATATACGCTTCAACAACGCATCGAAATTATTAAAATTCACTACAAATATGGTGAAAATCTTACAGTCACAGTTCGCATAACTAAAGCATTTTTTTGGTCGTCGTGAAGCACCTTGTCCAACCGCAATTCGAGCTGTTGGGACAAGTTAGTAATGTGAAGAATAAAACCCGTGCGCGTCGCTCAAGAACAACTGAGAATTGCTGCTGAAGCCCAAAGTGTTGAAGAAAACCCAGGTTTGTCCATTCTTCGTCGTTCTTTGGAATTGGGCATTCCACAAACGTCATTACACCGTATTTTGCACAAAGACTGGGGTCTTAAGGCTTATAAAGTTCAGTTAACACAAGAACTCAAGCAGGCCGATCATCAACAACGTCGTGTATTTTCTGATTTTGTCTTTGAAATGCATGAAAATGATCCGGAATTCCATCGAAAAATCATCTTGACTGATGAGGCCCATTTCCACTTCGGTGGCTACGTCAACAAGCAAAATTGTCACATCTGGGGCTCGGAAAACCCAAGACTTATTGTTGAGAAGCCTCTCCATCCTCAACGTGTGACTGTTTGGTGCGGTTTATGGTCCGGCTAGGTCATTGGACCTTACTTTTTCGAAAATGAGGTTGGATCAATAGTTACGGTGAATGGATTGCGCTATCGAGAGATGATTAACGATTTTTTATGGTCGGAGTTGGATGGTATGGATCTGGACAACGTTTACTTTCAACACTGCAACAGCCCAGAGTCGATTTAATATCTCAAAGATAAAATTCGTGAGGACATAGGGCAGCCACTTTGCGATTTGGTTATGGAAAATTGCATGAAAAGGATATGGTTCTGTATGCGTGCTCGTGGTGGCCATTTGGCTGATGTTGTTTTTCATTATTAACGGCATACCTTCTTCTTTACTATGAAATAAGCATCCGATCATTTGTTAAAAAAATTGGCATTTTTCTTTCAATACCAAAATAACACCTCTTATTGGAGAACCTTTTATAATAGAATTTTTCAAACTAAATATTGCAATATTTGGTAGTGTTTAGTCTGCCAAATTTAACAAAAACCGCTCTAACGATTTTGATCAAAATACATGTAAGATAATATCAATATTATTAATAAGATCCTGTACTTAGTTTTTCTCAAAAAAAAAATCGAATAAATCCGTTTTTTTAATATATCTCAAAAATGACTTCCCAAAAGCCGATCTCTGTTCATATATATTTTTAAATCTCAAAAGCGCAATTTAAAATTCAAATTGCAACAGCCATTAGAAATGCATCCCTGAATTTTTACACCTTTATAAAGATGTCCGTCTATGGTGAACCCTACTTCCAATTCCAATCATAGATACCTCAAACCAGCAGGTCGGAAAACTCCTACTCCTACTACGCGTGTCCTTGTATTAAAAAATCTTGTAAAATGTAAAACAAAAAGCGACAATTGCCTGTCACTGAGAGGTTGTTTTATTCTTATATTTCATGAACCGTTTCATTTATCAATAGCATCGCTTTTTTATTTTTACCTACCTATCTAATAAAATAAGAAAACTTCCAACCAAACTTCTGATGAAAGAGAAAGTTTCGTTCGACCCAGTCGTGAATTTTTTTTTTCTACGCATGCTCTTTTTACACTCCCTCTTCTGGCTTACTACTCGTTGAAATGTGCAATTTCTGTCATACATTTCTGTTATTAAAACATTCATCATTCACAAACTACATCTTAAGGTTTTTTCCACAAACAACCGAAAGCATAACTTTCATAAACGAGCTCCTCAAATGGCCGCTTGGACTCGGCATCAAATTGTAGATCCCTTCCCTTCATCCAAAAAATGAATGCGCACAGAATGATTGGGAAAAGCTAGGCCTAGGTTATGCTCTTACATACTGAGCCATTTCCTCTTAACCAAAAACTCACATCGTCAACTACAAATGCCCCTTTTCATGGACAACGCACAAATGTCTGTCACTTCAACATACAGGGTATAGTTTTCATCGTTTAATCTCCGATGACAGGCGATTTTAGTTGTACTCGTATCTCCCATGTTATTACATACTCCCAAAGGGAAAAGGCCTTAAGCACTTTTCTATAATCGAACACATGGTGACACGGTACTTTATTCTGCATCCAATAAAAATCTTGTTCAAAGGATCAATCCTTCTGCACAAGGTATACATCGTACAGCATCAGTAATCGTTAGAGATATAGCGTTACTTTTTTTTCCTCGACACTTTTTCTGCTCTGTAGTCGGTCGTATGGAACAGAAATCACATTGATTACTTTTCAATGTCGAATCACATGGGATTTTTTCATCCATTAAAGAAGATGGACATAGAGTAGGCGAATGGATTTGGGGGAATTTCTTACCCGTTGGCATATTGTGTGCGTGATTGATTGGGATAAGCGACGGATGATTCGAAGCACACTTCGGGTGTGTGTCGGGCTCGGGAGTGTAAACAATTTTTGTGTTGGCTTGCGATATATTTTTTCAACAATGGATGGTTTTCTGATGCGCTCTTTTGCGGTGGAATTTGATTAATTAGCGCGTTTTTTAAGCTTTAAATATAAAACATGTTTCGGAGCAGCGTGTTTGTGATTGAAGGATTTCATTCGTACATAAAAACGAGGGCTTTTTTCAGACATTTATTTGGGCTTAAATGTTTATAGGGTTCTTGGGATCTTGGGTAGGAAAAAATTGTTTTTGAGTGGTTAATAAAATCAACGACTAAACCACTGCGCCTACCTCGTGTGTAGGTGTCGCTAAGGTTTGTTCATTGAAACATAGGGTGGCAGCAACACTTACAGAAATCTAAGTGAGGCGGCAGAAATAGTCCGGGCAGAAATAGGGCGGTCATTCAAGAAGCAGAAAGATCCGATTTCCTTATTGAGTTTAAAACAGATTTGACGAACGTCTGTTTGTTCCATATCTGATTATAATCATAGAAAATACTCGAAAACATACTTTTGGTGTGAATAGAGGTCTCTTTTCAGTAAATTGAATACATGGTGAGGCCCATGTAGCTGCACTTGCAAAATGACATGATATACATCTGTAGAAAAGAGATTGATAGTTTTGCTTGATTCCTAAAGCTTTTAGCTATTTACATATTTTTTCACCTGTTTTATTATTAAAGATTCAAAATGCCTGCAATTTGCAGTAACATCAAATCACAACAATCTGAAACACCTTCATTTTTTCATTCAAGAATCTGCGGCAAACGGTGATCTTCTCACACCTAAACACCTAGGCTAAACTGTACCAGAAGACGCACAGACCGATTTTATAAAATTTTACCCAGAAAAATGTATGTACAAACTACGCAACGACTCGTCTATCTTTTCCAAGACCATTTGTTGCTTTTTTCGAGCAGAAAAGACTTTCACTATTTTTTATTATTTAGAAGTCATGAAAATCGGTAGGCACTGGCTTTGCGTTGGAATTTTATGCATGGGCTTGTGATGCGGTGGTAGTCTCATTCGGCAAGTGTGGTTCTAAAGTTTCTTTATTCTTCCAAGTCTATCGCCACCATGGCTTGGAACTGTAAGTCGAGTGGGTTTTCCGTCGAGCCCTACTTTTCAAACGAATGTTCTGTGATCTCAAACCAGTAGGCCTTTCGAAATCGCTTCAAAATGATCTCAGCCTTCTCTCCCGTGCTACAACTACAAACTACAATTGTAGTATTTTGTAGTTTTTGAGTAGGTACCTACGGTTCTATGTATTTTATATCCACCGCGTACTACTTTTTATAAATTCAAATGAATAACTCATTCTTATTTTTGCAAAATTGTAAATACAGACTTAAGCTTTTCTTCTTTAAGGTTTAATTTTCCTCAATTTTTTAGGGATGAACTCAAAAAATAATAATGTATGCTTTTTTCTTTGTGGTATTGTTTTAGTGAATAAAAAATGTGTGTTCAAATAAAACAAAAATTTGAAAATGTATAGTAGTATATGTGAATTTTGTATAGACAAATTTCCGATTCTGATTGAAAAATACCATAAAGCCTTTTTAGCTACCTACATTAATGCGTACTACCTTCGAACTAATTTGAGTACCATTTTCTACCGCAATGAGAACTTTGTCTTACGACAAAGGAGGGAATGCTGATGGTATCACCGTCGAATTCTGTTCCGGACCAGATTTTAATTATTGCATGGGTCAGACAAACTGCGAGGGTGACAAGACATAGAACTGGAGTCCCTCGGATAAGTTTATCTTTCAGAATAAAGAGCATTGAAATCTTTGTATCCAGGTCTGTCTCAGTGCATTATAAGTATCCCCACTCCACGTATATAGCTAGCTCTAAATGGAGAGATACTTTCCGTCAGAACGAGGTCGATAACCTATTGCATAAGAACTGAAAATCAACCAGGCTCCGGTGGGGGCTTTGAATAATTTAAAAGATTAGTCTGCTCATTGTACCTTATCGGGGCTATAAAGACGGTGGACAAATAGAGCATTTTAAATGTTAAAGCAATACGGGGAACTGCCTAAGCAGTATTAGAAGACAAAAATAAGTGCTGAGTTATCTTGCTTTCGATAGTAATATGGAATTCAAGAAGCTCTGTTCACCTGGCATTTTTCTAAGGTACCTACACCTTTCCTTTGATCGGTTTTAGCGATCCAAATTGACAGTTGCTCTCGGGTAACGATAGCTCGACCATTGTCTATATAATGGTACCACGGGGATGGGGACAGCCAATGTGCCAAATCTGGTGCAGCCCCATCGTTTGAGGCTTGGATTCGTATGGGCTGTGACTTATTCCGAATGCGGTGACTAGTAGCGTTCTTTCAGAATGAAAAAGTGTTATGAAAGGCCTCGTCCCTTACCAATGGGTCTGACTGTTGCCAATACCTAACAGCCAAGGATATTGCACCGGGTCAGTCCTTGTATTGGCCCGGGGCGCCTGGTCAACGTCTTTCTTAAGGACTCTAATATGGGTAAGGGTATGCTACCGTGAAATATAGCCGTTAAGTATACTTTTCGTTTCTGTACAAGCAATACAAACTCTTTAGTCAATCGTTTGCCGCGTGTTTTGGAAAATAAGGTTTTTATTGGTTCTGGTGTTTTTTTCGAGCCACCCAACACAATTACGATCTATAAAGAGCTAGTGGCATTTCTTCAAAACCTTCACATCAATTCCTCCAAAGAGAGCGTTTTTGTGCTCCCAGTGCTTAATGCCATTCATTTTCAACTATATCCTTCACCGAATCTGCTCCGTTTTAAAGTCCTCAACAAGAATTCCTTTACTTTCTCAACCAAATCCATCAGGCATCAGCCGATGGCACTGCACATGTCACACACAGTTTCCACAAAAAGTAAAACACCAAAGGATCTGGCACACTCTTCCTTTTTCACTCTGTCTCTCTTTCTGTCAAATTAAGTCCTCATTCAATTGACGTTATGCAAATAATGAAATATACGCTGTTACCAGACGTCGTCATCGTCATCCTCATTCCGAGGACATCCTTCCTTCCGGTAGTGCGGTATGTACTACAGCTACCAGCTGCCTCCTTAACGATTTACTTCCACATACGAGTACTCGTATATGTGTCACTGCACTCGTCCCAATCAACTACGCTATCAGCACATCTGATGCATACTAAACGACTCGACAAATGGTGCTAGTCCCCTTCTCCATTTTTTTCTGCTCCTCCATTTTATTTGAATTCAAATCAAATGACTGCCGGCATCGATATAATATATATGTAACCATTCGCTTCCCTCGATCTTCAAGTGCAATAAGTCCCTTTCGTCCTTTTGTGCATGGTAATTGCACCAACTGTTACGAATAGCTTACACAATCCAATGCAAGGCAATTGCAACCTATAGCATTTAATTAAAAAGCGCATTACTTAGTATTCGCAGTCACCCCCAGAGGGCACAACCTTTGGAGGCAAACAAAATAAATCCGCTCATGGCTCTATATTGGGATTTTGTAATGGAAGCCCTAGGGTTCACTAAATTTTAATTAGGGAAAAAAGACGAAAAACTATCGAGCGATAATACGTAATTAATTTTCTTTTACATTACTTTATTTACAGAAGACGCGCACAGAGAGGAGCTGTGCGAAGTGCATCTATTGGAAAAATGTGGAAGGACGTGCAGCCATTAGTTGGGGATTTGCCGGTATCGATCTGATCTGAGGTTATGGGGTCGGACGAACAAAGAAAATTTTGTTCACACAGCACATTTTGTATGGTCGGAAGTTTTTAAATTAAAATAAAGATTTACAAGGTTCGGGGAATATAATTTGTATAAGCTAGATTGATGCATCATGGGTCGTTGTGGTGGAGGTCCTTAAAGTGTGTAGTTATGTCGAAAGTTTTAGTGGATTGGTTGGACTGAGTGGTTGGGGTGCTTCAAGCTATTGCAGATTCGAGGCGTCATATCTTAAAGGCTGTTGAAGAGTTAAAAAGGATCTTAGGACTGACGGAAAAAATGCTTTATGATCTAGTAAGATAGATAGTTTTAGGTGGCACTGGAAACACCACTGATACCTTTGACCGGTCCAATGTGTACGACTCTGGGGTATGGTTTACTTTCCATACTACATCAGGCGGGTGAGTAGCTAATTGTGGTTCTACTGGATTTTCTACTCTGTGAGGATACATATAGCAACTTTTTGTTGCCTTGGATTTTAGAGAATGACACCATAGCTGTCAATGTATGCGATGTCATTTTTGCATCTACCTAACATAAAAAAAAATTCGTCTGTAGCCGTACTCCTCCGAAACAGCTGGACCGATTTTTATGAAATTCGTTGTGTATATTTGGTAGGTATGAGAATCAGTGGTAAAATATATTTCATACCGGTTTGATAGTGTGTCCATGACTACAACATTTTTGCTTTTGATTTTTGACGAAAATGTCTTCTTTTTTTTTTGTATTTTTTTGGATTTGTTATCAAAAAAATGTCTACAACCCAAAATCTTCACTTTCCTATTTCAGGTGTCCTTTTCATTTCATCATTCCGATTGAATTGGATGGACTTGCTATTGCGTGCGGTCACACCTATCGAAATTCCACTGTGAAGAATGAGGTTTACCAACTGCATTTGATTTCGTTTCGACACAAATTTAAATTGAAAGTCGACTCTGTTAAAATTTTGTTGCGCAACCCCAATGCACCGAAATTTAGTAACGGAATGCATTCGATTGTGAAAAATCTCAAATCAAATGTCATTGAAATGACGACTTTAAGCGGAAAATTCAAAGGTTAAGACCGTATCAAGGCATTACCAAAGTTGAAATAAAGCCACCAGAGTTCATCAAAAGAACGTCACAATAGACAGCTAAGCTTTCAGCAGCAGTTAGGCACTGACCGACTATATTAGCCCTGCTATGAACTTTAATACCAGACGCTGCATAAAAACGGTCCATTTCGGCCGCCTTCTAGACTTCTAATTATACTCAGTGCAAAAAAAAAAAAAAAATCCCTTGAAAACCCACATTTTGTCCTGCGGATCTGATGTAGCATGGACTCATGAATACATTTTTGGTTATTTTGTGAGGAAAGTTCTTCGGAAGATTTTTAATTCCGCTTGTGTTGAGAAAGTCCTAAATGCACTGAGCTGTATGAGTTGCACATTTGCATCTACCCCGAAGTTGAACGTTTTGGTTGGGAGTATAGCTTGTGGTCCATGATTCACATCGAACTGTATGCATAAAATTAACCTAAAGTAGGTAAGGAACAGAACCTGTGATCCAAAACCGGAGGGGCAACGCACCAGAAGTAGAAAATTATTCCAAAAACATTATTATGTACAGCTGCTTACAATTACTTAATGACCCAGGACCTCAGGTTCACCCAAAGCTGTCCTGCGACTTAAAAGTTGGAATTTGGACAAGAGAATGTGCTATCCTTGCCGATACTTAATTATATAACTGACACGCGTATTCCGTATCTATTGTGGTTGTGGTTTCTAACGACAGCAGTAGTCTTGGTCAAACAACAGCTGAAAACACTGGAGTGATGGTCAATTTCCTCTAAAATAGGCAGCAAGTTTTCATTGACAATTTTGATAGATCTTTAATGAAAAACTTCAGAGATCGTAGGTTAGTCAGCCCGATTTTCGAATGTCCGGGAAGGGAGCTATCAAGAGAAAACGTTCCTAAAAAATCGGGCACATTTAAAAAAAAAGACTTTCCAATTTTTTTTACATGATTTTGCCGAAAAAGACTATTTAAGTGGATCCTCAATGAGTCACCCATGGTACTTATTAGGAAATGGATTAAACGTGCTCAGAAAAAATTCAATTGGAACAGACTTTTCGACTAGGTTACAAACCTTCGAAAAGTTTGCTTTCAAGATCCACTGCAATATCTATTTAATAAAGCGAAGGGATATTTTAGTAGAAGGAGAACGTTTTCGAAGGCTTGCAAGGAGACATACTGTACTATAGTCCTACACCAATACTTTTCAGCTTTTACTTAATTTTGTGGTCTTATTTCGAAAGATGTATAGTTTAAATTAGAGATGTAACGGATAGTGATTTTGCAAAATACCGGATACCGGATATTCGGCAAACACTTTGGCCGGATAACCGAATATCCGGCGGTCGAATATACTGTCGAGAGCAGATACAAACATGACACGTGTACAAGTTGTAAATTTGCGAAGGTCTCTCTTTCATCACCACGTAGCAGCGTATACAGCGAGAGACTGTTTTCTGAAGCTGGCTTAGTATATGGAAATAAACGCAACCGTCTTTTACCGGTTAATGCAGAAAAAACTTACTTTTATTCACCATAATATGCCTTTAATTAATTATAAGTACTAATTTTCCTACTTGTACTTTTAATAAAAAAAAGTACTTTTTCAATCGACTTCTGGTTTTTATGTTTTATTTTACCTATCCGGTATTCGCCGAATACCGAAGTGTCCGGATAGCCGGATAACGGATACTACCCGGATATCCGTTACATCTCTAGTTCAAATATCCACCATGCTCTTTGGTTAAACTGACGCTGTCGCCGGTAGCAAAATTTGTTCATTAAGCGATTCTCTGGTGATTAAGAGGTGAGTATCTTGTACCTACGACTTACCTCGAACTCTGGTAGAATATTTGTAGAATTTATAAACCTTTGAGAAGAGCAGACATTTTTTTCTGACTGTAAGGTTTTCATCAAGTCATGATGATGTCAAGAGAGGCCCAGGTCCACCCTGGACTGTAGTGGCACCTAAGTAATCTCTTTGTCAGGAGTGGATTTTGCAAAGGGTTGTGATTGAAAGATGAAATAGGTATGCATCTAAGGAGGGAGTATTTTGCGAAATTCCGTCAACTTTTACCCCTGAGATGCCCCTACCGATCTGCAAGTCTGAGTGGTGTGTCATAATCATGTAAACAAATGCGACCTAAGTGGCGTTGTACAATCTTTCTACTTCGAAAATATATAATTTAGCAACAAATCCCTAGTTAAAAACAATTGCCTTACTGGAAGACCCTGATTAAAGTCAACGTGTAGTATAACTGGTATTAACAAAGTCTGTCTGGCAGCTAGGTTCGTAACAAAACCATAAACAAAATGAATAAATCTTCACAGACATAGTATACCAACTGCTTTCATCTAGCAACAAATTAGAGAAGAATTGAATACTGGACTTCTCTCTGAAGACACGTACACCGACAGGCAAATTATACCTAACATCATTACCTTTCAACTTCCATTGAAATGAATGCAAATAAGACTACGAAGCTGCCTATACCACTGACGAACACGATATCTTCTTATAGATAGCAATACCAGACATTGTATTCTTGGGCATACATCTATCATCCATCCGATCCAATTGCCACAGATGATAGATCCCAATTTCCGATTCAAAATTGCAGAATTTCCATACCCCCCAGTCACATTCATTAGGGTTAGTAGGATACCTTGCTCCGCCGCAGACCACACCTCAAGATCAACTATAAACAGGCATTTGTGTACACAACATCAAAGTGAACTTACTTTCCAACACAATTTACATCGAGCCGTCGTCCGTTCATCTTATTAATCAATAAACTCTAGTCAATAGGATATAACCCCAACCAGATGCGAAGGAAAATTGTATCCTCACAAAGGCAGCGCAAACTTTTACTATACATTTATTAAAGGTCAAATTGGAATCGGAATCAGATAATAAGGCCAACGATAGGAAAGCAATAAATCGGAAAACTAATAAAAGAAATTTAACTCGGGCATAGGGATGCCGGGAAAAGCGAAATCTCCCCTTGGAGTCGAATAAATCCGCAAAACAGGCTAAAGAAATTCATTAGCAACTGTTAATCAGAAGTTTGGGCAACTTTTCGCCAATAAGAAGTTTTTATTTCCTGCAACAAAAAGAGGGAACAGGTTACGTCCTAGAACCTGAAAGACTTTAAATCGCTTTCGATTTTACACAGAGCTTCGATTTGGTACATACCTACATCCTACACTCATGGGCAAAAGTATTTTGACAAAATTTAAAGTTAAATTTTACGAATTCTAAAAAGAAGTTTGCTTACAATTTTTATTTTAAAAATTATCTACCAAAATGATTACAATTAACTTTTTACTTTGGCATAATTATTTTGACAAATAAGTTTTTAAAAAAAATACATATTTTAAAATTTAAAAAGGAACAAAATAAAATTGTTTAGTAAAAAAATATATCCGCTTTAGCCTCAATAACTTGCTGTAATTGTCTGGGAACCTTTTCGACGGGTTTTTGCAGCATTTCTGTAGGAACATCCCACCGTTTTTTTTTACTTCAAAAAACGGCCTTCTCTCTGCTCTGTGTCAGAAAAACTGCTATTTTTCCTTTAAATCTGCTCCTTGGGGTGGCCATGGCCAGTTGTGTGTTTCTGGTTCAATATCCCGTAAAAGTAAAATTACCTACAACATGTTCTATGACAAGGAGCGATATCCTGTTGGTGAATAAATGACGGCCCGATTAGTCTATCGTCAGATGGGAGTGCGTAATTGTTTAAGGTTTATGTTGGGTCGTCGTTCCATCGATTGGAAGCAAATTTGCACAATCGTTGGATAGTATACAACGCTAAAACCTCACGAACCCGCCACCATGCTAACTGGTCTGAACTCTGAACGACTGGTGCATATTTTTAACGAGATAGATTCGGCATCTGAACAAATCTTCTTTACCGTGATCTGTGAGGGTCAAAAATGAACTCTCGTCCATCCCTAAAACCCGATTTATGGATTTATTTTTAAACTCTTGGGCGACTTGTAGCCTCTTTGTTTTGT
Source organism: Cheilosia urbana (assembly GCA_946477585.1). Taxonomy (NCBI): domain Eukaryota; kingdom Metazoa; phylum Arthropoda; class Insecta; order Diptera; family Syrphidae; genus Cheilosia; species Cheilosia urbana. Next base: position 4,812,907 of record OX297854.1, on the reverse strand, counting down.
TTTCGTAGTTATATGCGGTACTTTTCTTACAGGATATGCATCCAAATCGAGTTCAGCAAGGCGCTTCTGAATTATCCTTTCAATAATCGGGTTTTCAGCATATTTTTAAAGTTCCGTACACAAAGGAAAAAAAACGGAACCTTATTAGTTTTGCTGCGATGTCTGTCCTACTGTCCGACCCAATAGACCAATTTTGTACCTAGGTCTATCTCAGCAACTAATTGACATAGAAGGCTGAAATTTGCACGCATCATCCGGTATAACTTCTAGTTAAACGACCAATACTAATGGTAACGATACATAGACTGGTTTTAAAGTAATTAGTAATTTGGTGAAAAAAATGATTTCATTCGTACAAAAAATTGCTTATTTCTTGATTTACAAAAAAAATGAATACGTACTTTTTGTAGATTATGCTCGTAGCTATATATGCGCTGAAGACTGTTTTACTGAAAAGTTAATATTTTAAAAGGTAGGTATTTACAAAAAAAAAAAAAAAAAACAGTCAATCAGTAGGTATATAAACTTTATGTCTCTTTAAACCATTTTTCATTCGGTATTGGTAAAAAATAAATAGTTGGCGCAACAGGTCCGGAGAGACCCTAGACCTAGCTTCTCACAACCATTCGTTTTGTGTGAGTTTCTCATTTTTGGAACGAATGGAAGGGATCTACAGTTTTATGCCGACTCCAAACGGCTAATTGAGAAGCTCTTTCAAGACATTTATACTCTCGGATGTTTGCCAGACGTTCGCGAGAGGTAGCGCAGCGGAAAAAAACCCTAAGTCGGAATTGGGTTTTTGCGGGATTCGGTATTGGTGTGTTCTTTTAATCGATTCCAATTGGAACTCTACTCATTTTGTGCATTGTGCTCTCGGTCAACTCCATTCTCCAATCCTCCCTTCACTAAACCATGCACACATATATAGATATTAGAAATAACTTTGTGCACAAATGTGGCTCTCGGTCATTTCATTCATTAGAGTAGAGCGTGTTTTCTCCTCTTCCTTTCATGTATGTACATAGTTTACCTCATCAGCAAACAAATTTCGCAATTTCCAAGTTCCAACTCTAAAGAAGTACCCGCACTTGGCTGGTTTTTCAATTTAAACTCGAGAATTTTATCAGTTAACTTGGATTTCAAACTTCCCCGAAATTCATCTTCCTTTTACCTTTTTCGTTTTTTTACCTCTTTTAGGGAGGTAAATTTTTGATTTCATTTCTATTTTTTTTTTTTCATTTCTATTAAATTCTTTCCCTATTTATGAACGGAATGATCGCAATCGTATTTTGCTACAAAAGCTACTCTTTCTTCCATGTTAAGCTCTGTCGTTTTCCCCATATTTTGACTAAAATGGACCTGTACACAAAAAGTCTATAATAACTAAGTAAAATTAAAACGATTGCAGTTTTTATCGCCAAACAAACTTTGAAAAATGAGTTTGTCAATGTACTTTTGCTATTCAAAAATTTGTGCTTTAACCACAAATAGGTCAACAGCAACTGTCCGGCGATGGGTGTCAAATGGTCTCACTTACACACCCAATAAAAGGTCACACTATGTGCAACCGCTGAGTGAAAACTAAAGCCAGTAAAACGGTAGTGGTTAGGAATTATTGAATCATTCGCGTTTAATGCATTTCTGTCAAAATACTTTTACCGATGAGTGTATGAGACTTTTGGTACTCAGAGAGATTCAAATTATTTCGGGTCTTGTTCTATTTATACCATTTCTAGGGAAATCAACTTTCTTTGGACTCATCGCACAAGACAAGTGTGTATCTCTTATTCAAAAGGTCCCCAAAATACACACAATTTTATGGAGAGGCACCTCATACCCTATATTATGACGAATTGATTTATGAATCTGAATTGGCAAAATTTTAAATGGAGATACCGATTATCCGGGATAGAAGCACACAAACCTGGATTTATGTTTCGCTTTGCTGTAATGAAAGCATTTCTTATGCATAACAATCTGGTTTGGTTCTTTTTGACAAAGGTACAAACAGATTAAAAAACGGGCCAGACGTTTGCCTTTCGTTTGTCTTGCAATGACAAAGTACCCACGATCAGGGGTGAATAAGAAATCAACGGCCAATATTAGTGTAACCAACTGCTGAGATGATAAATGCGTAGTCGAGCATTTTTGAATATAAATCATGAGACTTATTATCACTAAAATTCAGGACATAAATCACGGGGCAAACAAAGGGGCTTGCCGTTCGGTGGAATGGCTGTGGCAGCATTTGGTGCGAAGGTCTGTTGGTGAGTAATTTTATGTAAAACGGGGGTTATTCAGATTTGCTCTAAGAAGTGCTTTTAAAAGAATGTATATGAGATTTATCCTTCGAAAGAATATAGAAATGAGAATGAGCATAGGTACCTACTTATGTAATGATTACATTGAGGTGAGGCTGTTTTTTTTTTTTTGTATTTATGTCATAATTTACACCTTCGTTGATTGAATGGAAATTCGTTAAATCACATTCTAAACGCGGGTCATCGGACCTTTTATCTTTCGAAATGACAAAGCTGTCAAGGGCGATGGTGTTATAGGGCCATATTGTTGGAATATCTGCATCCGGATCTTGAGAAAATCTGTATTGATCTAGATCATATTCTTTGATAAACCGCAGGTCTAAGTCGACATTTTTGTCAAGCTTTTCCTTTTGTCACTTAGCCGCAAATATTAGGCAGTGGTATAAAAAATTGACGCAAAAGCGTTAGCCGTTTGTGTAAACAAATAAGAACTTGGGCAATAAGTTTCAAAATAAAGCAAAAACAATATTGGGATGTCAAAAATTTGTTGTTTTATTTCCAACCAGCAGATCCGTCGATTTTTCCTTAGTGCTTAGTGGCTCAGCACATCATGTTTGATGTTTGTGCCGTTCTTCGAAAAGCGGAAGATTTCATTTTCACTTCATTCGAAGGATATTTATGCAGGTGCGTGTGTACGCAAATAGTCCCCAGATTTACGCAACTCCTAGTGGAAAATCATTTACCACTGTTCGAATTTGAGATCAATACTGCGTCAAATGTAAAACGAACATGGTGCGCTGGAGCGCATCCTACACACCGAACTTCATGCTATTCCATTAGAAAAGCCTTAATATAAACTCTCTGTGACAAAATCGAATCTCCGTACTTAACCTCATCACTGAATTTTGTGGATAAAAGCAATAAGAAATTCAGTCACGTATTACTCGATCACGGGTGCGGTAATTCAACCCCTGCTGTCTGATAGCTTTTGAGCTTTTTCGACTTTAATTGAAGTAGTTCACAATTTGATTCTCCCCAGACAATCTGGAAAACCCCCAGAATTAGCTATTTTTCCGAAAAAAGTTTTACCCAAGGTCTAGTTAATCGCAACCATTCGTTTTGTGTGAGTTTTTCTATTTTGGAACAAATGGAAGAAACCTACAATTTTGTGACGATTCTAAACCGCCATTTTAGAAGCTCTTTAATGACAGTTATACTCTCGGACGTTGGCAATACGTTCGCAAAAGGTGGCGCAGTGAAAAAAAACCTTTAGGTGGAATTTGAATTCATTTCAGGAATACAATTTGAGACCCCTCGCTTAGAAGTCCACTAAGCCACTGCACCTACGGTTGAACAGAAGGAATTTCGAATTTGAAACGCGGTCACGTTTGGTTTTCCGAAAGCTAAAGTGTGCGGCAGATAAATACACAGTCCTTGCGCAACCTTGGTGAATGTTGTTTATAAAATTTACACATGAGGTTGGTGCGCAAATCCTAAAAAAAAAAATTTTGAAGGAACTTTTACCAAAACCTTCTCCTAAAAACTGACATTAGCATTTATTGGAAGATTTGTTTTGTAAGTCAATATAGTCCAAAGATATAAGGACCACACATTTTCAATGGCAAATATAGCTTTATAGAATCAATCGATTATTCAACAGCACTTTAAAATAACACATCCATTTATTTCATCCTCGATCGTCATGCTCAATTTTGAATCATTTAGTTGTGAACAGAACGAAGAATCTCTACGCTAGGTACTTCATTTTTAAGTATTAGTTACTCAGCGCTTCTTATGTTCACAGAATGCCCATTAATTGTCTGCAGAACCTCATTTTCAGCTTAACAGCAAGGACACTATAACGAAATATATACACAATAGAATTAAAAAAAAAAAAACCTAACCTAATCTGGGGGTAAAACCCCCAAGTTGGCAACGCTGCTCGGACACGTAAAGGCGTATTGTTTAAGGCTTAGGTCCACTTCATACTGTAGTACCACCCCTAGGTTAGTGAATGGGTAGAACTTGGCCCCAGTAATATAACCAAACACGAATTCGCCCTTTCAAGTGATATCGTCTAAGTGAATTGCTTACGTCGGGTGTTCGGCATTTTGAATCTTAATACTCTCCTTTCCCTCTTTTTCCCTCTTGGAATGGATAAGGACATCTAATCCAATCAAATCTAATCAATTTGATTAAAATAATTAAAAACAAATAACCCAACTAAGCGCGGATCAGTGTCCTCGAACTCCAATTTCAAAGGCCAATTAAAGTTCTCTGCTCCGACAGTAGGAAGGTGGGTAACGAAACATGGTCTAGAATGCCAAAAATTTTATTCACTCTTCTAATTTGGAAATAGTTACGGCAATCTCAACCAGACCCGTAGGTAAGTTCGTTCGTTGATAATTAAAAAATTCCACACAGCCCTCGAATTGTGCTTTCATTACATTTCATAACTTTGTCTACACTTTATCTCAAATTTTATTTAAAAAGTTGACGATGAACAAAGAAGAAGAACGCGAGTAAGAAATTATCCTATTGACTGTGAGTTCCGAGATTGTGCCGTTGTGCTCTTCGAAAAATGGAAATTTTATTGTAATCGATAAAGTTGAATGAGGAGAATCCTTATTCGCGATTTATCGCACTTTTTCATTCGGCCATGAGATTTTTTCTCTGAAATAACGAAAATGCATATAAACTTTGTTGGCTAATAAAATTAGGAGTAAATTCACAGTCGTAAGAGGCGGAGAGGATTGCTCCAATAACAATGATGAGGATAATGAAGATTGTGAATGATGACGCAGCGTGGGGTAATGACGACGACGCGACTGACTGTAAATATAAAATTCAATCAGATTGGGAATGGACTAGGGAGTCGATGGGGGGCCGCGTAAGTAAATTCGAATTACGTGCAAGATTACAGCGTTACAATGATTTTCATTGGTCTTTTGTGGGAGTATCGAATTGAAGACAGAGGGCGAACATTTAAAAAGTAGGTATTCAAATATTGATTGAATTTCGGGGTACGATGCGATGAGTTTTATGACCTGCTGCAAGGTTCTACAAATAAGAGGGTGAACAATTGTGTGATGGTTGCAAAGTTTTAGTTGCGTCGTAGTTGAATTTGAAAGAATATTTTTGATGTTTAAACATCCAAGAGCGCGTTATTGGAATCTGGTGGAGTGATTCCACACATTTAAGTTGCGGGGACGGAAACGCGTCAGGGAAATGCGTCACTGTGTTTTATCATTGCATACCTTTTTATCATTGCATACATTTATGAGCTGCGGCATATTAATTTCAGCTTTTTGTTTATGTGCAATAAAGCATGTTTTCCATATATGATGGTCTCACATTTCTTCCCTGTGACGGATATCTCGAGGAAATTCGGTGCCAAATCTTTCGTGAATTACCAGGTACGCAGAAATCACAGCTGGACAACAACTAACAAAAATATAGTAGACCAGCAATATGCAATGCAAGCCGAATGAAATTCCAATGACACTTTCATTTACTGTGTAACAGTTGATGTCATTTAACTTGCGGGTATGGAAATGCAAACGGGTATTTGTTATTTCATAATATATCAAGAACACGGTTATAACAATTCCCTCTTTTCTCAATGACGTGTATCAAGCCACACACATACCGCACGCACGGTGTTTACACATACACTTACACATATTCAGGGACTGTTGGATACAGTCGCACCAATTTTTTTTAATAAATTTGCTGTCATAAGTATCAGATAAAAAATAAGTCAAGGCGTATAAGAATAAGAAGGTTTTTGGCCCTTAATCTTATAAACAAGTTTATATAATACTAATGCTTTTAGTTTTATACTACACAAATAATTTTCTAGCTACCTATATCATTACATCTAAGCTCTTCATCACTGAATTTCTGTCTCATGGACCAGTAGTTGTGTCTGAGTGCTCCATCGGATAGTAACAATCTTCGACAAAAAAAAAAAAAACTTCCTTAAACAAGCCGTAAAGAACACAGCGAACAACCTCTTAAAAACCTTGAAAATAACACACCGAAAACACACTTAAAAATACTCCAACAAAAACATATAAAAAACACTTGAAAATGGAGTCAAAAATGCACCAACAAACACCTCTAGGTTAGGTTAGGTTAGAGTGGCAGGCCGCCTCAAGTGCAGCCTCACTTAGGCCAAATTAGGCATATTGTGTTACCACAGGATCGATATCGACTGCTTATCTACCCGTTGAACCAGCCGGAGCTAAGAATGAAGCGATGGAGGCAGTTGATACCTATGTTTGCGAGTTCGCTGAGATTGTCGAAGAAATATTCTCCGAGGTATAGTTTTCTACGGAGTGACAGTGCTGGACACGTACAGAGAAGGTGAAGAATAGTCTCCTCCTCCTCTTCGTCCATACAGCTTCTGCAGAAATCATTTGAAGGGAGGCCTAATCTGAGAGCATGTCTCCCTATGATGCAGTGTCCCGTGATGACACCTACTAGAGTGCTTATTATGGGTCTTTTTAGTGTAATGAGACTTTTTGAGCGCTTGGAATTCAGCTGAGGCCAGATCTGTTTCGAGGTGTGGCACGTTAAGCAGCTAGACCACCTGCGATTAGTAGCGCTTAATGCGTTTTGTTTAATTAGGAGCTTGCAAGTAGCAAGAGGCATCTAGAGACTCCTTATTTCTGGTAGAGTCGACATAGTAGTGCCTTGTCTGGCGAGCTCATCGGCGATGCAATTACCTGGAATGTCTCTATGGCCCGGCACCCATATAAGGTGAATTTTGAATTGTTTCGCCATCTCGTTCAGAGATAGTCGGCAATTGAGGGCAGTTGTTGAATTGAAGACGACAGAATCCAGGGATTTAATCGCGGCTTGACTGTCGGTAAAGATGGTGATACCCTTTACAGATATTACATTATACCGAAGCCACAACAAACAAACACCTCTAAAAAAAGTCGAATAAGTTTCAAGAAGGAAGTTAAAAAATGGGCCAAAAATGATTCCAAAATTTACAAAAACTATTTCAAAAAATTGTGGAAAATATTTCTCAAAACACATAAAAACCACTTTCAGGAAAATTGACCGATAGCAATAGACGCACCAAAAGTGTTAAAAATTCATTAAAAAATCTCTTTAAATAAGAGTCAAAGCAAATTCCCAATGCTCATAACAAATGACTCAACAACGAATTGAAAATCCGTCAACTATAAGTCGGAAAAGGTTTTAAAAAAAAACGCGTCGTAAATGTTAAAAAAAAAATCGTCAAAACGTGAGAAAACTGCTAGGAGTGAGAAATGCTAGGTTAGAATGATTTTTGTAAAATTTGTTTAATACCTACAGTCGGTTCAACGAGTAGATTTTGAAAACATTGTGGTGGTATCACAATGGGCCTACTCTGGCCTAAGTTAGGCTGCACTTGATGTGGCCTCCCACTCGAACCTAACCTAACCTAACCTACAGTCATACGAATTTTATATTCATATACAGTATTGCACGAGCTTTCCTATTCATCCAAAAATGCTTAACATCGGTTCAGTTCACGAGGATATAAGAAATAACACCTATAAGAATAAGCGGTGCAGGGAAATAAGTCCCCGGGAACTAGGTCCACTGAGGGACTTAGTTCCCACCTAGTGGGAAATAAAACTACTTTCGTGAAGTGGACTTAGTTTCCATGTAAGGTGGGCATTGGCGTCTCACCGGATCCCATCTGTAGACTTTGTCTCTTCACAGAATGTCCAGCCCTTTGTCTTCTCAGGAAACACATCCTTGGTGATGAAATCGTTAATTCAGCATCTGAGAAGATCCAGAGAAGATCCTTGGTCTCTGGAGTGAAAATGTGGCTCTAAGAATTTACCAGGGAAGGCACAATAGGCTCCTCTAAGAAGCCACAGTGCCAGAGCTTATTGAAGGCTCTCCCATCCTATAATCTAATCTAAATCTAGTTTAAGGTGGGAAATAAATTCCAAAAACTCTGAGTGGTTTTATTTCCCCTTTTTTTATTTTTGAAAGTAATCAAAGAAAAATCGACGCACACCAAGACCGGTCGTGCGAATTTTTTACTTTTATTTTCTCTTCCGAAGGCTAAAAATGCCAAAATATTTTCTCAATCAACTTTTTTGTTTTGGCTTTCGAAGATTTGAGAAAATTAAAGTAATAAATTCGCGCGAATTTAGTCTCGTGGACTTATGTTCCTGCGCTGAAAAATCACCGCAATTTTTCTTTGATTATTTTCAGAGTCCTGCAAACTGAATTTTGAATGGAGTATTTTATCAAACAAAATCAAAAATTCCTATTCTATATGTTGGAAGTTAGTTGCCTTTTCTTGTTTTTGAATGCGTACTAAGTTCTTATAAGAAAGTGGACTTAGTTCCCACCTTACATTTATACCTTGCCACTTACAATTTGAAGCTATTTTTCCTCTAAAAGTATCACCCATCATGACCAAATGCACACAGTTCCTCCTATTCAAAATTAATAATTAATAGAATAATTCCCACATTGCTTAAATTACCAATAATAATTGCCATTAGACAAAACAGATTTGCAATTGCAAATTAATTTTATAATAAGGTCCACTCGTTGACTTGCTATTGCTTTGCATGCGCAGATCGGAGGAAATATAAATGAAGATACAAGTCCTTAATTCATAGCAGAGTAACTTTATCCTTGTCAAATGGATTGGTTGGAGGTGTGGTGACAAACTTATTTTCTGCAGTCAAGAATTTATCATTTGCTCAGCACTGGAGGGGAGAATAAATCGTGGAGCATTTTTATACAGAAAGAAAATTAGAAAACTAAAATCATTATGGCTGCAAATGCAATTGCATTTTTAACGAATGGTATAAAGAGATTTGATTGAGTAAATATGAACATTAAATTCGGCCAGAGTGCAATGACAGTAACAAGTAAATGAAGTTAATTTACCTTAAGTCTAATAAAAATACTTTTAATTAATAAATCAATTTTCCATTCTAATGGCACACATGCTTGAACATTGTTTCGCTTGATGTTTGAAATCATTTTTATTTTAAATATATTAAAGTCGATAACGGGTGGATAATAGATTGACAAACATCCTAATGCTCGGAGATAGGGTGGGCACATTTTCGAGTGAACCTTAATAACAACATTTGCTTTCACTTTGTTTATTTTAAACTAATTACATTTTCGGTCGTAGAAACATTATTTTCAGTCATTTTCCTACATTATATCCAATTAAATTCTGTACTCAATATGATGGTAATTGTTTTTAATATAGACACATCAATTATTGTGCAATTAAAATTTGGATTGCATTTTTGAAACGTAAGTATTCGTTTGAAATTGAGGGTGAGAGTGGAACCATATTTGCTTCATTCATTTGGGTTGCTAAAATATTCAAACAGCAAATTCGCATGTATAGAGGATATGGGACTTGGGATATCTATGTATATTCAAAATAACAATCGCACTTATTCGGGAGCACGAATTGCATTAATTTACCTGGCGGTTCGCATTTATCAGGAAAAAAGCAAACAAATTTGTTGAATGATATTAAATTGCATAAGTATAGAACTCTTTTTCTACTTGCATATTTAAAATTAGTAAAAGTTATCAGAGGTGTCAATGCGCCATCTGTTGACGGAGTGAATATTCCAGTTTCGGCTACTGCATTTCGAGTTGGGTCCATATAGGGGGTCCTATTTGACTTGTGTGCGTTTTCATTTCTCAGATAAATGAAATAGGGTCACACATTTATGCGAAATCCGAAAGGCTACTTATTGGCTTTCCGATGAAAGTAATACGTACTTTGCGATGTTAATTTGCAGCCACCTTCCACTTATTGCTTATCACATGAATAACTTTAAAAAACGCATGCGAAAACCGTCGAAAAAAAAACCTGGCAAAAAACGCTTCGAAAATCGCGTGATATACCGCGTGCCAAAACGCGTGAAAAATCCCGAAAAGAACGCGTCCAAATACGGGAGAAAAAATGCGCAAATAAACGCTAGTGAAAACGCGTCGAAAAACGCAAGAAAAAAAAATGCATAAAAAGCGCGAGGAAACCGGAAAAAACGTCAAACAACGTGAAAAAAACGCGATAAAACGTTTTAATAACCGCGAGGAAAAACGCGTCAAACAATGCGACAAAAATCGCGAGAACGATGCATAAAAAACCGCGAGGAAACGATTCAAAAACCGTGAGGAAAAAAGCGTCAAAAACGTGAAGAAAAACGCGTTCAATAACGCGAGGAAAAACTCGCCTATAAACGCGAAAAATGCGTTAAAAACGTCAAAAACAGAGAAATAACGGGAGAAAAAACGGACTACAAAAACTGAGAAAATACGCGTCAATAAACGCGAAGAAAAATGCGGGAAAAAACGCGTGGAAAAAAGCCTCAAAAAACGCGAGAAAAACAGGGACAAACCAACCATATACATCGACAAAATTTAAATGAAATCGGGTGGGTGGTTTAGAAGATCGACAACAGCGCCACCTATCGGGTACAAAACTTTCCTATCATTCAAATTGCGCCCATAGATGTTTCACATCAAAACCTGAGAAAATACGCGTCAATAAACACAAGAAAAAACGCGTCAGATAACGCGAAGAAAAACGGGAGAACAAATGCGTCAGGAAACGCGAGGATAAACGGAACACGTCTAAAAACGTGAGGCAAAACGCTTTAAAAAAAAATAATAAAACAATAGGAAAAATGCGATAAAAAATGCATCAAAAATGCTAGGAAAAATGCGTCAAAAAACGCGAGAACAAAAAGTGTCAAAAAGCGATAGAAAAAAAGCAAAGCGCATGCTATTTAATTTTGTTAAAGATTGGACGAAAGTCAGACCCAAGGTACTCAAGTGTGTTACCTAAAAACTGGATGATCCGACATTGGAGCATACATAAAGAATGTATGCGACAAACGACGTAATGACATTTGAATGACATTTTATTCCGAACATAGTCACATGCACAGGCGGAGCTTCAAAGCATGGGGCATTAAGTAGTAGCTCCAAATGAAAGAGTATTATTTTCTATTTAATTGAATAGTTCCCCCTGGTCACATTGAATTCGTTTCTGCCATTTATTCCGCCTTATGTGACTCCGATTTACAGTGAGAGAGTATTTTTAAGTATCGTCCTTAAAATGCAAATACCCTTCGAAACAAAACAGCTTCAAAGGGAAACTTAGGAATAAATCTATAAGCGGATTATAATAAGTACCCGCCATTGATGTTAATTACATCAAAGTAGTTATTCCGACCTTTCGAAAACATTTCGAACAGTGACTAATTGCACTCCCTGGTGCAGGACCTGAATCAACGAAACTGCTGGATATTTAGCTAATTCGATTGCAAACTGCAGCGATCCTTGCCAAGACGTATAGCGTACTGAAATATCGCTCAAAGTAGGGTGGAAACAACAGAAACTAATTTAATTCGCCCTTTCAATCACTCTGTGCATGTATTGTTGCTGTGGAAAGTTGTTCTCCCTATACTCATTGAAATGGTATTTCATACAATTCCAATGAAAAAGAAACCCTGCTTTTGATAAATGAAAATCGAAACAAAAATGTCATAGTTCTTCTACAGGAAACAGACAAGAAGTAATTTAACCCACAGTTCATAGAGCCGCCTGTCGGTAGCCCTTGATTGTGAGCGGTTTTCATAGTCATAGCCCGAAAATGAAAATTATTCCCATAAAAGTAGTCTATAATACCCATTAAGTTGTCCGCAAATTACGAAGCAATTAGAAACGCCACCAGGCGCGTGGTGTGCTAGTTGGTCCACAGCGGTAGTCTGATTTGGCTTAATTGAAACATTTGCGATTTGAAATTAGCATTTTGGCGATTGCGATGTTTTTACAGAGGACATTAGTTTCCACTGGAAATTAGGCTGACTAGTAAATTGTTGCTATTTTCCAGGGCAATTTGGATTTAATAGCCGATGTTGCGACTGTCACTTCGGGACGAAGTTAATTGTTTCGTAGATGGTAGTTTTTTTGTTAATAATGCTTATGACTATATATATACTTTGACAGATGGATGGTAACGGCTCAGAAAGGATAGCAGATGCTAGTAGGGTAAATTGGCAATCTGGAGGCGAAATGTCGTAAGTTCTTTTCAAATTATCCAGCTCGTGTGGCAGTTGGCGATACACAAGAAAAGGGAACGTCGACTATTTCGTATGATATGGGAACAAAGAGTTGGCGCAACAGATTCATATTAAACTGTCTACAAGAGGACAATTCGCTTGGGTGAGATTGTATTTCTTATAACGAAAAAGGGACCTAAATTGACTAAATAGCTCTATCTGAAAAGTTTTGGAACAAAACAGCCGAAACTGAAGCTTTCAACTACAGAAGGTGAGCCCCATATGCCTATATGAACTGCAAGGGATTAAGTTTAAAACACTTACGAAAGACGGTGTAATCTGCTCAGCTATAACCATGCTAGAACAACATGGCCACTGGTAAGTTGACGCTGAACAAACAGTCTGGTAAATATCAGCAGGTCATATAACTCTCATGACCTATGTAGTTACACACTGCACTTAATTTGGTCCAACTGTACAGCACTCCGACTGTATCGGATAATTGCCACCCAAAATAAACTAATTCCTCGAAGTGACCCTAACTCAGCTTTAGCCGAACCAATCCCAGTCTTGATGTGTGTAGGCCATCAAAACTGTCCAACAGCTAATCGGCGCACATTCCAAAACCTAACACGCAACATTGCCCGATGATAATTCAATCAAACAACCGTCAAAGCGTATCGATCCGACAACGTCAACCTCTCATCGATTGATCCAAACTAGCTTTGCATTCTGCAGGCAATTCTCTTCGAATACCCGTGCACCTAAGGCAATGGAATTCGTTCCTCAACATGTGACATGGTAAATTGAATTCAGCTCCTTTCATTTGAATGACCGCATTTCCTAATCAGAAATTACCGTCTAGCTAGCAATTAGAAACGAAAGCAGATGCACCTAGCTATATGCCCTACCTAAACGTTTGTCAGTGTGTCATGGACACACGACAACGGCAATCATTTTAGGATACTGACATTTGTAAATGGCTTTATACGCATACCGTTCAAAGGAAATTAGTGAAATGAGAATTTCACCAGGCGGACTATGCAATCGATTGATTGTGCAACTGTGACCTTGTTTTCGTGTCCACACCTATAATCGCATAATTTTCTCAGACCAATTAGAATGGAATGACTGCCTGTTTTGATGCGGTGAAAATGTGTGGACATGCAGGACGTCATGCTGACGGGATACAAATGCACACAATACGATTGTAAAATTTACATACGCTATTGAAGAGATTTGTAAGTTTTTTTCTTATAAGGGGCAATAAATAGACCCCAAAAGAGAAACTGAAATAAGGCCCCAAATTTGGGGTGTGACTTCACAATGAAATTAAAAATAATGAAAACTACTTTTTATTTAATACTAGCTGACCCGGCAAACTTCGTTCCGCCCAAATTTGTAAATGTAATGAAAATAATAATTCCGAGCATTCACAATGCAATATAAATAAATGATGAATAGCAATGTTGATTTGTTTCAATCAAACCGCAATGATTTTGACGTGTCGGCCAACTTTCCGCTTTTTCACTAAATTGACAATATGAGAGACATGGGAAATCAAGATTGATGCCACAAATGCACAAACATCCATCGATTATCCTTGCAATAAACTATTTTTCATAGTGAAAGCGAGACGCACGGGAAATTGAAGTCGCACGTGATATCCACATTATGTAGAGGTAAGCCCGGAACGTCTAAATAATTCAAAAATTCAACTAATCTCCATAACGTTTTATTTTCACAACAAAAGGTAGTATAATGTACTTCCTTTGCCCGTACCTTTCGTATTAAATCTTGCTCACATTTCGCAAATTGCTTTATTTGGACGGTGTCCATTAATAATTTTAATTATACAACTTTAGAAATAGCGTTTGATTTTATTTTTGAATGGGACTGAATGGGAAAATATCCCGCTTGTGTTTTTCAAAGTACCACCTATAGGGTCAAAAACTATCCGCAATTTAAAACTGGAAGCAACCATATCCATTTACAAAATTTCAATCAATTTGGTAGAGCTGTTTCGGAGATCGGCAACAGCGCCACCTATCAGGTCCAAAAGTATCCTTTCCTTCAAGCGGGAACGAAGAATATAAATCTACAAAATTTCATTGAAACCGGATGAAATACAACAATACGAACAAAACAAAAGAAGAATCATATTGACCCAGTGGTTATCGAGTTATATTGTGGCGTACACCTTAAACCTAATGTACCTAATACAAATTGAGTTTCGTTCAGTTTCAAAAGAAACCGTCGACTCCCCATAGTCCTGACACAAACCGGATATTCAACGAACATACCCCCCCAAAAGTGATTACTATTACCACAGTTCAAACTTGGTTACCACTGAACGATAGTTTTACACACGAGAACCACTTCCCTTGCGAGCGAAAATTGCTAGCTCGTTCTTTTGCTTGCAGACAGTGATCGTGGTAGCGTGTTTCAATCCCCAAAGTCGCCAAGAAATTTCGATTAAACTCCATACCTTCGGAGTGAAATACTAGAGGTAAGCGTGGTATTTTTTTTTTGTGCAATAAAAGCATAAAATTAATTATACATTTTTGCATAATTTGCATAATTTTTATAGCGCATCTATATATTTTAACCGCTACCACGCCGTAAGAATCACGCGCAAGAACCTGCAAATTGGCTACATGTGGTAACTGGATTAACCTTATCCTGACCCACGCACTCATCCATCCTGAAAAAAAAACCCTCATCCAAGAAATAAACAAAAAATAAAAAGGAAAATAGGTACGTAAAACTAACTATAATAACGTGCAAGTGTTAATTCCTATTTGGTGTCCACAGAAATTTGCGGACGCCCACCACATACTTCGGTTCCCTAATTCTCAAACGACGTATATACAAATGTATATATAGCCGTAGCCGAAAAGAGAGCGTCCGCAAAAGTTTTTTTTATATTTGGACAATATTCCAAGATCGATCGACAGTCATATCGATTATCGCAACGCAAGCCGTGCTCTTCCGCAGTTTCACTTTGACGCGAAAAGGGAGCACACGCTCGCCAAAATCACAAATCGACCTCACACGTGCTCGCGGGATTATTTAGTCTCCAGCCCACACAGCCCATCATCCTCACCTCACCATTACCCCACCGATACATGAAGAACAAGTGCATCAAAAATCTACAAAAGTGCTAATAGTGTTATTTTGTTTGCTTGCTTTTATTGGTCTTAAACATACTTAACTTAAAATTCGTAATATATAACCTTAAACTAAATCATAAAAATGATATTTGCTACAATATATACTTAATCTCTAATTTGCCTATTATATAAATTACATATACCTATATATACTACGTTATCTAAATTGCCTAAGAACTTTGAAAATCCTAAGTGAAATTTAAGACATACACACAAAATACATACAACAGATCATCAAATTACCAACGAAGGAAACTTGTGGCCACAACTTTCGCAGTATGGAAAAAAAATTGTAAGTACATGCATTCTATTTAATTGCATATAAAATTTTCTTTGGCAATATATATATACACGTATATAGACTTTAAAAATTTTATTAAATTGCAAACATTACGATTATTTCAATACTTAAAGTTATACATTTCCTAAAATGATATATACATAAAGATACCTATATAACGTGAAATACCCTACATAATTTCTTAAACATAAAATTAGCTACATATATACAAACTTACTTAATACTTAATTACATATCTTACCCGTGTACACACTTAATTACATATCTTTCAATTCATTTACCTGTACTTAAATATTAACAAATAGTATTCGCTATAAAACGTATAAAAGCACAAAGCACTATAAAACATAATACATAGATCTGAAATGCACTGAAATGTCTGAATTCAATAAAAACCCTGTTTCATATATATGCTAATATGCAAAAAAAAAAAAAAAAAAAAAAAAAAAAAAAAAAAAAAAAAAAAAAAAAAAAAAAAAAAAAAAAAAATGTTTCGCAACATCTGAAACATAATCAGCTTCTTTCGTTCATATGCCTCTTTTTTATAATTTTGTTTTACACATTCATTCTTG
The DNA here is from genome assembly GCA_946477585.1 of Cheilosia urbana. Classification (NCBI taxonomy): domain Eukaryota; kingdom Metazoa; phylum Arthropoda; class Insecta; order Diptera; family Syrphidae; genus Cheilosia; species Cheilosia urbana. Next base: position 4,796,530 of record OX297854.1, on the reverse strand, counting down.
AATATTTTTCCTCCTCTCTCTCTCTCTCCCTCTCTTTATTCTGTTTTTTTTTTATTCAACGCAAACCAATTTTGATACAGGCACGATAATTATGTGTGCATAGGGAGGCAGCAAGATCCCACCCCACCGTCGAGCTAACGCCGTGCGATCGCAAGCGTGCCTACTGCTGCCAAGGGACATAGGTCAACCACCACCCATTAAAAATCCCACCTAGCTATGACATACATTGGCTCCCAACGTGGGGCAGCGACACACCCAGTCACCCCCACCGTGAATCATGTTCGGATTACACCCTAATCCACAAATTTGATTCACGAACCATAGCAAAATATATGAAGAAAGCTACTCTTTCCACCTAAGTAGACAAACATACCAAAATATATACTTTGCCAAACAAGCTGTCTTGCGTCAGCTTGAACTATCAATTTAATTTTCTTGAATCAGGTGAATTATAATGTTACACCAAGGAGTCCGATTGCTGACTTAATAGTAATCTAAGCATCGTAGCACTTGGTGCCTATCATTTTAATTGGCTATGTGCAGGAAGTATACCTATGAGTCCATATATCGTATCACGGTATTACACACTCTGTGATGATTAGATTATGTTGCCATAGGATTTCGCCTACAACATATGTTTTCTGAGTCGTCAACCTTTAATTTTATCAATCATTAATTGATAACAAGTTGCATAGTCCAGAGAAACATAGTACGTCAATTAAGTTTACCCGCCTTTTTTTTCTTTCTTCTTCTATTACTGTCATTATCTAAATTTTTAAATTTCTCTTAACATGAACGAACAGCTGATATCCCCTTGCAAGTAGAAACCGATCACACCTTATCGCGAGTCTTATAAAATACTTATACATATACCATAACCTAAGTAAACATTTGATTTTACTCTTTATTTTGATCAATCAACGCATATATACCCAAAACCCAACCCGTACACTTTTCCTAGACTTTCTCTCTTTTATAATGAGTAATAACAACTCATTATCCGGAGCTGTTCCGAAGAAAAAAACTACCCACTCTGAAATTCCCCTTACGCCTAATCGGAATACATATAACCTGCGGCAGCACAATACCTCTCGCGCTCGCAATTCTGATTTTGGCAACAACACCCAACCCGTTCAACACTCACCCGTAAGAGCAGTTGATAACAATAATTTATCAATAAGTCCAGACATGTCTCTTAATCTCTCTTATCGGAACCTAAGCGAGCATCCCAACAATGCCCAAAATTCCAGCGTAGTGACTCTCTCTCAGCCTTTAATGAATGTTGTGAACCGCTGCAGTTAGGCCAACTACACTAACAACCGTAACGAGCGTCGCTAGCACAATTCCAATTGTTTCTCACTCGATTAGAAGAGCTGAAACTGTAAGCCGGTATGCTATGGACGATATTGTCTTGCCCAGCTGTTATGTTGACAACTTTTCAAATGTTGCAGGAAGAGCAGGCATAGACAACGCTACTAGCCACATGTTACCAGAGCCAATCATGCAACATAGTCAGCCAACTCAGTTCATTTCTAACAATTCATCGAGAATGAAACAACTCAACGAACATATTAAAGATGTTGTTACCTCTACGTTAGGTGAATTGATACCAGATTTAATCAAAGTCAATGTACAAAACGCCGTGGCAAATGTTTTAAATCAAAATAAGAATGCCAACAACAATAGTGCTCCTATAAATATAACGACGGCAAACGACTATAGAGATTCATATCCATTTGGTGCTTCTTCAGCGTTGCCCAATAGAAACAATATTCATGAACCTTTCAATTTTCCAAATCATACTCAGCCGCGAAACAGACCAGCAGATCATTTTGCAGAATATGGAGTTAATTCAAATTTTAATCCGAATTACAATTTTCCAAATGATAGACCATATGCCAATGAGAATAGGAATGTTCGATTGAGCGAAGGTCAACCTCTTCAACTCGATAGGTGGGGAGTTAAATTCGATGGCACTTCTAAAGGAATGTCCATCGAGGACTTCGTGTTTAGAGTTGAGGTACTGAAGAGCAATCACGACTGTTCTTGGAGAGACGTGATCAAAGGTTTTCATCATCTTTTGGCAGGTACTGCTCAGGACTGGTTCTGGCAGTATCTTCGAAATAATCCCAGAGGTGATTGGTTGATTCTTCGTCAAGCCCTTTTTAAACAATTTCGAAGCCATGAGAACGACTTCGAAATTGTCAAACAAATAATGGACCGTAAGCAGATGCCTCAAGAACCTTTTGAAGATTTTTTCAATTCGATTTTGCATCTGAAAAGCCAGCTTAAACATCCGATGAGAGATACCGACCTGATAGCAATTCTCAGAACTAACATCAGTACAAGGCTGATGAATTTTATTTATCCCATGCGAATTAACACCTTAGAGCAGTTTCGAGACGAATGTAAGAGAGTAGAGCGAATGTTGCAGTCGAGATTTCCCGTTCAAAACCGCAATCTTCCCTACAGAGTTCATGAACTAGACGTAGTAGGTGATGAAGTAGACATAGGTGTAGATGCTTACGATGTTTCAGCAGTGTCTAACGTACATCAACCCTATGTTAGCAACATTAACACTTCGAAACCAATTAAATGCTTTAATTGCAAAAAGTTAGGACACCTGTTTATCAACTGTCGGTCACCCATAAACAAGTTGTTTTGTTATCGCTGCGGCAAAGATGATGTAACTGTCCTGAATTGCACAAACTGTAAACCGAGTCGGGAAAACTTCAAACCGAACTTGACCATGACCGGGGAGTCTTGTTCGACCCAGACGCTCCCGGAATTGCCAAAGTAGATGCTTCTACAAATACTTACCCAGACTTTACTTTAGAATTAGATAATGAATCCAGTAATGAAATAAAAACTTTTCCAAATCAAGTTAATATGACCCATCTTAACCAGTTTAAACGCAACGAATTTCGTAACCAACCATATGATGAGCGATTAAGAAGATATACGGAGCTGCGATCAAAGATTTTTAATCTAAGTAAGATTAACGTGGATACTTCACGTAAACTACAAAAACTTCGCTATCGACACAAAAAGCGTAGATTTTACAAATCAATGATCAGCAGCTGTGTATTGAGTACAAACTTCGATCCTCGACCATATGCTACCATCAACATTTCCGGAAAGGTGATAACAGGCCTTTTAGACAGTGGTGCGACTATCTCATGTCTAGGAAAAAACTGTATAGAGTTAGTAAAGAGTCTAAAATTACCTGTTACTGATTTCGTGTCGAGCATTAAAACTGCTGATGGGAAAGCTCAACCAATTGTTGGTCGGATAAAAACAAAAGTTGCTTATAATGGTCAAAGTGAAAATCTTGACTTATATCTAATTCCATCGCTTTCACAACCCCTTTATCTTGGGATAGATTTCTGGCAGAAATTTAGAATCGCGCCTAACATCATTAGCGAAATATCCGAGATAGTAGGTTGTGAAAGTACTGAAAATAAACCAGTAGTACACGTTTTAAGTGCCGAACAAAATCTTAAACTGCAGGATGTGATAGGCAAGTTTCCTTCTTTCTCTAAACTTGGCCTTGGCAAAACATCCATGGAAAGACACATCATCGATACGAAGGATGCCGAGCCTGTGAAGCAAAGGCATTATCCTGTTTCGCCACCTATTCAGGAGCTAATATATACGGAATTGGATCGTATGATTTCTTTGGGAGTCATTGAAGAGAGTTCTAGTGCATGGAGTTCACCCATCGTTTTAATCAGGAAACCTGGTAAAAACAGGTTATGCCTAGACTCTCGGAAAGTGAACTCCCTTACAAAGAAGGATGCGTATCCTCTTCCGCATATTGAGGGATTGCTAAGCCGTCTGCAAGAGACGCACTACATTAGTAGTGTCGATCTTAAGGACGCGTTTTGGCAAATCCCTTTGGAAGAGAAATCTAGGGAGAAAACGGCCTTCACTGTGCCAGGACGACCGCTTTATCAATTCACCGTCATGCCTTTTGGACTGTGTAATGCAGCTCAAAGGATGTGCCGGTTAATGGATAAAGTGATCCCCAGTGCACTTAGAGAACAAGTTTTCGTGTACCTAGATGACCTTCTGATAATTTCCAAGGATTTCGATTCACACCTTTCCATACTAGATAAAGTTGCAAAGTGTCTAAAGGAAGCGAACTTGACTATCAACGTCGAGAAGTCACATTTTTGTTTTCAAGAATTGAGATACTTAGGCTATATAGTTGGCCAGGGTCATATTAAGCCTGATCCAAATAAAGTTGCTTCGATAAAGGATTTCCCTGTACCATCTTCCCAGAAACATGTTCGCCGATTCTTAGGATTATGCGGATGGTACCGGAGATTCATACGGAATTTCGCTTCGATAGCTTCTCCTTTAACGGATACCCTTAAAAAGGGCAGAGCATTTACTATGACTCCTGATGCACTCACCTCTTTCGAAACTTTAAAAACCTCCCTGATATCTGCTCCGTTGTTAAGTAACCCAGATTTCCAGAAGCCGTTTACTATCCAGTGTGACGCTTCTAGTTACGGCATAGGTGGCGTATTGTATCAGTTTGATGAAGACGCAAACGAAAAACCTATAGCGTTTTTCTCTGAGAAGCTGAATGCCTGTCAACGTAACTACAGCGTCACGGAACAAGAGTGCTACGCGGCTGTACAAGCGGTTAAGAAATTTAGGCCTTATATCGAGGGTTTGGCTTTTACGATTGTGACCGACCATGCAAGTCTTAAGTGGCTCATGGGCTTAAAAGACCTAAGCGGTAGACTTGCACGGTGGTCACTTAAACTTCAAGCGTATACCTTTGAGATTAAGCACAAAAAGGGCTCACAAAACATCGTCCCTGATGCATTGTCGCGTGCGTTCGCGGATGAGATTAGTACAAATTCGCCTTCAATTGAAACCGTTGACTTGAACTCAACAGAGTTCGTTTCACCAGAATATTTGACCTTGATTTCGACTATCGCGAATAACACCTCTAATTTTCCGGATCTTAAAGTTGTCGACAACAAATTCGTCTATAAACGAAACTTTTCGAAAAACGATTCGATGAGTACAGAGTGCGAATGGAAGCTGTGGATACCCATAGGGTTGACACAGTCTATCATTCAAAATTCTCACGATCCACCTAATTGTTCGCACGGAGGGATGATGAAAACGTTAGATCGAGTCAAGCGATTCTATTACTGGCCGAATATGACATGCCAAATACGATTATTTGTGCGGAACTGTTCGATTTGTAAGGAAACTAAAGCGAGTAATAAAACATTAAGACCTCCTATGATAGCTCAACAACAACTAGATAGACCGTTTCAAAAAATCTACATAGATTTTATGGGTCCTTACCCAAGAACCAAACGTGGTAAAGCTTTTATTTTTGTTGTGCTGGATGGGTTTTCCAAATGCGTCTTTCTGCAAGCGATGCACAAAGCAAATGTGAAGTTGGTCATTGAGTTTCTCGAACAAACTGTTTTTAGTCAATATGGTGTTCCTGAGTTCGTACATAGTGACAACGGAAAACAGTTTGTTTCAAAAGATTTCCACCTCTTTCTTACAAAATACGGTTGCAAGCATATTCGGAACGCTGTATACTCTCCACAGGCAAACGCTTCTGAGCGTGTCAATCAGTCAATCCTCTCAGCAATTCGTAGCTACATAAAACAAGATCAACGAGAGTGGGACAAACACTTGTTTGAAATCCAGCAAGCGCTATGGACGTCAGTACATCAGTCCACTGGTATGACTCCATACTTCATCCTTTTTGGCCGTCACATGACTACTCATGCCAGCATGTATAATCTGCTTCGAAATGTTAAAGCATTAAACGATAGCGAGATGGAGTGTCTGCCTAATCACAACAAGCTCGAACTCATAAGGGAACAAGTCAAACAAAACTTGAAACAAGCTTTTTCAAGAAACGAAAAGACATATAATCTTCGTAGTTCCAAACGATTATTTCAGCCAGGAGATGAGGTCTATCATCGGAACTTTGTTCTTAGCGATGCATCAAAAGCTTTTAATGCAAAACTCTGTGACAAATTTGTGAAATGCAAAGTGGTGAAGAAAATTGGTAACGCAATGTTCGAAGTTGAAAATGCTGATGGTAAAAGAGTAATATATCACGCTAAGGACATCCGCAGATAACAATTGTCTAATGTCAGTCGGTTTGACGAGGTTTGTCAGGGTCATGGGTCGAGGCAAAACGATTTTGCTGAATAGGTTTAAGCCTTCCGATTTTCATATCTTTTCGGCACAAATAAATTATTCGAAAATCCATGACTTTGTGGCGTACACCTTAAACCTAATGTACCTAATACAAATTGAGTTTCGTTCAGTTTCAAAAGAAACCGTCGACTCCCCATAGTCCTGACACAAACCGGATATTCAACGAACATACCCCCCCAAAAGTGATTACTATTACCACAGTTCAAACTTGGTTACCACTGAACGATAGTTTTACACACGAGAACCACTTCCCTTGCGAGCGAAAATTGCTAGCTCGTTCTTTTGCTTGCAGACAGTGATCGTGGTAGCGTGTTTCAATCCCCAAAGTCGCCAAGAAATTTCGATTAAACTCCATACCTTCGGAGTGAAATACTAGAGGTAAGCGTGGTATTTTTTTTTTGTGCAATAAAAGCATAAAATTAATTATACATTTTTGCATAATTTGCATAATTTTTATAGCGCATCTATATATTTTAACCGCTACCACGCCGTAAGAATCACGCGCAAGAACCTGCAAATTGGCTACATGTGGTAACTGGATTAACCTTATCCTGACCCACGCACTCATCCATCCTGAAAAAAAAACCCTCATCCAAGAAATAAACAAAAAATAAAAAGGAAAATAGGTACGTAAAACTAACTATAATAACGTGCAAGTGTTAATTCCTATTTGGTGTCCACAGAAATTTGCGGACGCCCACCACATACTTCGGTTCCCTAATTCTCAAACGACGTATATACAAATGTATATATAGCCGTAGCCGAAAAGAGAGCGTCCGCAAAAGTTTTTTTTATATTTGGACAATATTCCAAGATCGATCGACAGTCATATCGATTATCGCAACGCAAGCCGTGCTCTTCCGCAGTTTCACTTTGACGCGAAAAGGGAGCACACGCTCGCCAAAATCACAAATCGACCTCACACGTGCTCGCGGGATTATTTAGTCTCCAGCCCACACAGCCCATCATCCTCACCTCACCATTACCCCACCGATACATGAAGAACAAGTGCATCAAAAATCTACAAAAGTGCTAATAGTGTTATTTTGTTTGCTTGCTTTTATTGGTCTTAAACATACTTAACTTAAAATTCGTAATATATAACCTTAAACTAAATCATAAAAATGATATTTGCTACAATATATACTTAATCTCTAATTTGCCTATTATATAAATTACATATACCTATATATACTACGTTATCTAAATTGCCTAAGAACTTTGAAAATCCTAAGTGAAATTTAAGACATACACACAAAATACATACAACAGATCATCAAATTACCAACGAAGGAAACTTGTGGCCACAACTTTCGCAGTATGGAAAAAAAATTGTAAGTACATGCATTCTATTTAATTGCATATAAAATTTTCTTTGGCAATATATATATACACGTATATAGACTTTAAAAATTTTATTAAATTGCAAACATTACGATTATTTCAATACTTAAAGTTATACATTTCCTAAAATGATATATACATAAAGATACCTATATAACGTGAAATACCCTACATAATTTCTTAAACATAAAATTAGCTACATATATACAAACTTACTTAATACTTAATTACATATCTTACCCGTGTACACACTTAATTACATATCTTTCAATTCATTTACCTGTACTTAAATATTAACAAATAGTATTCGCTATAAAACGTATAAAAGCACAAAGCACTATAAAACATAATACATAGATCTGAAATGCACTGAAATGTCTGAATTCAATAAAAACCCTGTTTCATATATATGCTAATATGCAAAAAAAAAAAAAAAAAAAAAAAAAAAAAAAAAAAAAAAAAAAAAAAAAAAAAAAAAAAAAAAAAAAAAAATGTTTCGCAACATCTGAAACATAATCAGCTTCTTTCGTTCATATGCCTCTTTTTTATAATTTTGTTTTACACATTCATTCTTGAATATTTTTCCTCCTCTCTCTCTCTCTCCCTCTCTTTATTCTGTTTTTTTTTTATTCAACGCAAACCAATTTTGATACAGGCACGATAATTATGTGTGCATAGGGAGGCAGCAAGATCCCACCCCACCGTCGAGCTAACGCCGTGCGATCGCAAGCGTGCCTACTGCTGCCAAGGGACATAGGTCAACCACCACCCATTAAAAATCCCACCTAGCTATGACAATATCATCATCATCGAGTTTCATCCCGAAAGAATTATAGGTATGAATTAAGAAGATTATTATTAAAGAAAATTTAATTGAACTGAAAAACGACATACGCCTACAACGCCACATGTTGAGGATTTTCCGACCATGTGCACTAAGAAATTCAGTTTTTGTTAAAAATATTAAATTAATTATTTTATATGTATTTTATCAATATAATAACTCCGATCGAAGCATCTGTTTTAAACGATATTTATTTTGTTTACATCCTCGTTGACGATATTTGCAGCACGCATTCTGTCAATGTTATGCCAACGCCATAAGGTTACATCAAAAAAGTTTGAATTGTAAAAGCGCTATGGTTACATTAGATATAATTTAATATGTTGGTTTAGTATTCTTAAATTTTCTAATTTTTCGCGAAATTTTCTTAACTTTTTCTTTCATAAGATTCTTCTCCTGACAATAACAAACACAACAAAAAAAAAATTTAGCGAAATCGGTCCAGCCGTTCACGCGTGATGCCGTGACCAAGGGAAATAGGGATTCATTTTTATATATATAGATTCAACATTGGCACATTTGTTCGAACAGCTTGACTCAATGCGATTCGTTCGAAGTCCATTTCTCGCTCCAATTCTCGATTAAATGCGTCAAATCAAAGCTTTGTTGGGCATTTCATCTGACATCTCCAGTTCATTATCCGATGTCACAGTGCGAATTCGATGCAAAATATCGTCGGCCATAATATCATCTTTGTATAATCAAAGTACCTATCTACTTCATTTCAAAAAGTTACTTGATGTAACATAGTAAACATAATTTATTAGAACAAACTTTTTGGGTATATCTACCTATGTATATTTAAAAAAAAAAAAACAAAAAAACTTCAAAATTGTTGACAACAACAATTTGCTTGGAAAATAATTAAAATAATTGACAACAACAACTGCTTTTAAAATTCAAAATATTTTTTTTATTTGAAGTGTCACTATGTACTTGATTTCTATCCAGTTAATTTTTTTTCAAAGTGTATTTCCCCATTCAAACTTTAATTTTCTAATTTTCCGCGCAATTTTCTTAATTTTTTCTTTCATAACATTGTTCTCCTGACAATAACAAACACAACAAAAAAAGAATTAACGAAATCGGTCCAGCAGTTTGTGCGTGATGCTGGGACCAAGGGAAATAGGGGTTCATTTTTATATATATAGATATAGATTGTCGATATTGGATACACTAATTTAGATAAAAGGAACTTTGTAACGGGTGATTTTTTAAGAGGTTTAGAACTTTAAAAAAAAAAAAAACACAAAAAATTCGAAAAAATGAATGAAATATTTATTTGAATCGATAGTTTGAACCTTGCAATTTAATGTTTAAAGATAATTTCATGCAAATGTTGACCGCGGCTGCGTCTCAGGTAGTCCATCCGCTGAGTCCAATTTGGGCATACTCTTTCACACATATCGGCCGGTATCTCACGAATGAATGCATGGATGTTGGCTTCCAGTGCGTCAATCGAAGCGGGCTTGTCCCTATACACATTAGCCTTGACATACCCCCACAAAAAATAATCTAATGGTGTCAAATCCCACGATCTAGGCGGCCAATTGACCGGCCCGAAACGTGAAATTAACTGTTCACCAAACTCGCCTCGAAATTGCGCCATTGTTTCGCGTGCTGTGTGGCATATGGCACCGTCTTGTTGAAACCACATATCATGCAAGTCAAGAACTTCCATTTCGGGCAAAAAAAAGTTTGTTATCATCGCTCGGTAGCGTTCACCATTGACAGTAACGCTGCGATTCGCATCATCTTTGAAGAAATATGGCCCAATAATGCCGCCGGCCCATAAACCGCACCAAACAGTGGCTTTTTCGGGATGCATTGGTAGCTGTTGCAATGCTTCTGGCTGATCTTCACTCCAAATGCGGCAATTTTGCTTATTTACGTACCCATTCAACCAAAAATGAGCCTCATCGCTGAACACAATTTTTCGATAAAAAAGCGGATCCTCGGCCAGCTTTCCAAGAGCCCATTCACCAAAAATTCGGCGTTGTGGTAGGTCGGCTGGCTTTAGTTCTTGCACAAGCTGTATCTTAAAAGGCTTTACGCACAAATCCTTCCGCAAAATTTTCCACGTAGTGCTGTAACAAAGGCCTAACTGCTGGGAACGGCGCCGAATCGACATTTCGCGGTCTTCTGTCCACTAGCTGATACGGCCGCAATATTTTCTTCACTACGCACAGTACGTAAACGTGTTGGTGGTTTAATGTCCAACAAAGCAAATTTGGTGCGAAATTTGGTCACAATCTTCCGAATAGACTGCTCAGAAGGTCGAGAATGCCGATCATAAAATGGAAGCAGCGCGCGATGAACATTTCGAACCGAGCACGAATTTTGATAGTAAAATTCAATAATTTGCAAGCGTTGTTGTAAGACGATCCATGGTTAAATTGCAAACCAAACTGAAGCTGTTTGACAGTGACACAAGGTACTAAACACACGTCAGCTGTCAAAACCAGTGTTGCCAAAACCAAACCAGCTAAAAAATCACCCGTTATATACTCAATCTCGCACCCATCCCGTAATCTAACAATAAACCCAAAGCAGGGGGGTTGCAGGGGGGGGGGGGGGGGGCAGCATGCCCCCAATACGTATTCCATGTCGGAAGGGAAACAATTATTAATAAAAAAAAAATAGTTTTGGGGACTTATTTCATTTCTTGCTTTGGGGTCTTATTTCATTATGAAATTTTATTCATTTTGAATTTTCATTAGGAAATAAGGACCCAAAAAAGGAAATAACACTGAAAAAAAAAAAAAAAACGTCGTCATATTGGCGAATGGCGCTCATCATCATGATTCATATTCATTGATATGACGTAGGAACCTACTTTTCATCAATATGATGAACGAATTCATGAAAACTTTTTGACCGTTTGAACCGTTGAACCGTTTTTCAATATGACGAAAGTGCATTCATTAATTTTTTTTCGGCAGGATTCTGATAAAAATTTGACGTATTTTCTTATTAACTACGTTTATTATTTTATCAAAATATTCGCACTTAGTTTCGCTCCACCAGAAAACTGACACAGTGCTTTAGATGTGCTCCCAGAACCCCCATATAGCAGAACCACGATCAAGTGCAGTTCATTATTAATTCTTTTCTCTTCTCTTCTCTTTTCTACATCTCTTCTCTATATCTCTACTCTATCTCTTCTCTTCTCTATATGTACAAAAGAGAGTTGCAAAAGCGTTGTGACTTTATAACTCACGAACGGTCAAACCGAATTCGATAATTTTTTAGGGTTTGTTTGCATGGTCGTTTAGTTATGGTTTATCTAAAGTTTGAACTAAATTGATCAACGCATTCGTGAGTTATGTCAACATCTGATTTCGTCCACATAAAAAAAAGGCATAGGCGCCTATGAGCGTGTGCTGTATGTTTACTGTGTGCTGTTGTCATACACACCTTGCAGCGCATACATGCCTACAGGTCAGTGACGGGAAAGCGGAAACAATTGTATCTTTTTGAGTACAATCAGAAAATAAAGTTACACAGGTACAACCCACTCGAAAAAGTTACAATGTATCAAACATTTTTTTGCGTTAAAAGTTACACAGTTACAATCCTTCTTTGAAATATACACTGTGCCAAATCATGAAATACACCAACTTAAACTGCATGCAAAATATTATTACTTGGCGTTTGTGAAAGACTTCCGGAAAAGAATAAATTTCGAAGTCGATCAAGTATGATCAGTGGTTAGTAACCGTGTACTTAAAATGTTTTTGAAGTTTCGGTACAAAGTTTCTGTATTGTGTGTCATTCAATCATAAATTAGTTAGGTTGCTCGAAATTATTTAAATCAAAAAATCTATTTTGGGCGTGACGAAGTTCGCGAGTTCCGCTAGTATTAAATAAATTTAAATTAATAATGCCAGATTTTGAACTGTACCTCAGCTTTTGGATGAATCATAAAGCTCAGTGATGACTTAAAAACATTAAAGGAAGCATGAGCCCTCCTCCGTATTCTGTGTTTCTTTCTAAAGAATTATTTTAGTTAGTAAGTAAGTAAGTTATTCATTTATTTACATTTCAATATACACATCGAGTACAAGATATGAATTTAAGAGCTATGGCTAAGCCGTCATCTTGGGTGGGATATTTATAAATGTATAATTTATTAATAGATTAAATTTTCAATTACTAAGGAAATGTAAAGTTAGGGACACAAATTTAACCTTATTCTGTTATTAATAACATTTGTAACTGTTTTTAAAAAAGTTACTTTAGGTTTTCCAGTCACACTCGTTTAGAAGTAGGATAGTTTCCTAACTACGCAAGAAACTATCCAACTGAATCCAAATGATTGTCTTATTAAAAGTAACGACAAGCTAAAGGCAGTAAAGTCGGAAAATCGACATATATTTTGGTCAAAAACCAGCCGCAAAAGTAGGCGTGGCAATGAACCGCATAGCCTATAGTTTTCTGTGATCCGTAAGAAGCAGTTAAAAAAAGGTTCATCTAAATCTGTGACATGGTTTTCACGTCAACCGGGAACAAAAATATAGCCCCTTACAGTTTAATTACGTATTCAATTTGAAGCAGAAAATCGCAGTCACTTTGAATCCGAAACCAAACCCTGTTAGAGGTAACTGAAAACGATGAACACCTTCCGTATGTTTTTCAAAATCAGAAACCATCTCCCGATATTGATTAACATTAAAGTTTTCCTCTACCTCAGTAGCAGAATACATACGATAAAATGTAAACATTTAAATGAGTAAAGAGTAAACTCGCAAGAAAAGCTAAAATGAGCAAGTTGAATACACATCATGCCGAATTGATGGCGGCGAACAAGGGATGGGTATTTACTCAACGCTAACATTTCCGGAACTTTGTTTGCACTTTAAACATAAAAGTGCGAAGCAGTCAATTTGCAGCGAACTACCTGAACGAATGATGGCAAACAGGGAATATAATTATGAATGGCATTTCTGTACAGATTTTGCCATTATAATTGCAGTGCACCTAGGACTTTTGGGGGAAAGTTAACTGAAAAGTTGTTGGTATTGTTTTCAAAGAAATGGAGCAGTTTTGCGGTTGCATTAATGTTGCAAAAGGGAAAGTTCACGACCTGATGCAAATGTTAGGTATTTGGTTAGGCAGGCGTGTTTAAAGAGCGCCGATAGAAATTTATTGTCCTCAGCAGACTTTGCTTTTCTCAAACGAACATACACGTCCCTTTAACTAAGTGGAGAGCACGACAAATACGCTTATTACTGTGCTGTTTTGTGGATTTAAAATGACAGACTTTGTGGTCCATTTTCAACTTCGGCAAGCATGTAATGTCTATCCTTTGCATAGCACTGGCAGGGAATACATTGGGTAAGGGCGCACTGACTGAGTTTGTACAAAATATTTTTCTTAGATCTTCGCACAGATTATGTTTTATAATTTATTGTCAAAGCTGTTAATGTAACCAATAAACTAAACTGAAACCGCTCTCGGACTGATGTCAATTTGGATAACACATCTAATTGAGCTGTTTTTAAAATTCTCCATTTGTTGCACTCTTATAAAATCTACCTACTAATAACAGATTTTAGTGCTGACTTTAAATTTACGGAAGCTCACAGAATTTGTATGGAAAATATAGCCACTCGGAACTACTTAAATTTTAGGTCGAAACTAAAAATGTTTTTCGGTAAGGCCCACTCTCTCCTGCGGCGATGTAGTTGTCCAATTCCCGAACACACTCACCACAACGGGATAGCGACTTTTTCTCTCCATCGAACAAGTTCCAGTTTTCAACACTCGAGTGCGATGGCATCATTCTTAAGCAACCCCCAAAAACAGTAAAAATGCTTAAAATACCAACCAAATTACCGCGCCAAACACTTCGTTTGGTTTTCGCTTAAGTCTCACTTTCTAAGGACAAAAAGAACCATTAATTAGGAATTTTCTTCCTTTACGTTTTAATTTGCATGCTAATTACAAGTTCTCGTAAGTAGATAGCGAAGGCACGAGCAAAACAAAAGGACGACCAAAAAAAAGCAAAGAACTAAATCATAAAAACACAGCAACCAAAGGTATAGTGTGTGAAGAGGAAGCGCAAAAAAAAAAATCGTGTAATGAGAACTTGGTAATTAATCAGGAAACCAAAGAAACACGATGACGGAGGAACTCACGCACTGGTATGCTTTTCATCTCCTTGACTGCTTTATTTATTGTGGACCAGGAAGCAGGGCTCCATAAATAAGGAAGTTGGATGCGAATAAATAAACGTCATAATCACAGGCGAGGGTATCCCGCCGACACTCTGAAGTTTGTCTTAATTCATCAGTGAAATCAACGCTCTGATGAAGTTGCTTTGAGAAGTAGGGATATGAAGTACTTGGCCATGCTATTGACTTGGGTGCGGCAAATGAGGACATCAACACCAAGATCAGGAAGTTAAGGTGCAAAAGGGTTTTACGCACTAAGTGTCGAGTGTTTTATTCAAGAAAACTTTTCCACCGGAAAAGAGAAGACAAAAAAAAGACACTTTAACTGCCATATCTGGAAGTGGTTACAAGCGTTTTATCACTTCATTGCAACATCGCAGTATTAAAGTAAATAGTTTTGTAAATTTCCTCCACATTAGCCCCATTTCCGCAGCCGTTCTGTGTAGGTATATTGTGCAATTTGTTTCAACGGCAGGCAAATTTGCACCTTTACTACATAAAAGTGAATGGCTTGCCATAAGGACTACATATTCATGGGAAACATTCTAACCCGTAGACTGTGCATTGTATCCCGTGCCTCAGTTAACAACTTTTGAATCGAAGCTAAGGCTATAGGTATGGTGTTAAAAAAATATGTAGGTAACAAAAATTTCTACCTTTTTTTTTTACCTACACCGTTTAAGGTAATTTCAACCTCGTTTAATGACACGATGCCAAGGGATTTGATTTTTTTTTTTCACTTAAAGTGCTTGCTTTCTCTTGGCATAGATTTTCAAAGTCGGCTAGAAGAAGAATTTCTGCAGTTTGTTTAATTTTGACAAACTGCTGGACATAATAAAAGCGTCGAGGGACTCTCAAAAAAATCCTGATTAGCTGGAGACATCATTTTGGAAACGGTTGCGGAACTTAATGATGAAAATATTTCTACTTGCGGTGGGAAGTCCTGACGGCAAACTTTTTGCATGCGATTCATAATTGACAACTACTGAAAAACATGCACTTCCCTGTTTAAATTGTGTACAAAAAAAAGTCTAAATGAAAGAGTCTTGTGTAACTCAGTCGTGCACAAGCACACCCTTCATTAACAAAAAATTAGAACTACATTATTTTCACCACAGTCAAGCCATAACAACCAGAAGGAAGATTATTCTTTCGTTTAAACAAAGAAAAACCTCTCCCAATGAAGTAATTAGGAAATACCGAAACAAAAATAGCTGTTTCATTATCTCACCGACATACACCCCTAATTACATTCATTCACAGGAAAAGGTAGAAAAATTGGTATAACGTTCCTTTTGTTTTTCTGTTTGATGTCGATGGCACAAAAATTGTGAATAGTACTACCGAGTGTTACCGAACACGTTCAACAGAATTATCTATGAGGTAAGGACGAGGAAGGAGAATTATTTAACATTTTACCTGCACGTCGTATCGCTTTGTTTTGTGTACGTGGTGGATTTTATTCTATCATCCTCTTTGATCAGGCGGGACTATGAACTTTTGTTCATCCCACTGCAACGAGTGTACTCAACAAAACATATGGATTGATTCAGTTGTTACAACTTGGAAGGGTTTGCATCTCCCCAACATCCTTAGCTATAACGTAATAATCTCTGCAATGTAGGGTTACAGTTGGCTTCTGTCCCAATCGAGTATTCGATATGATATTGTTCATGTGATTCAAAGTAGGTAACTCAAAACGTATATGGCAGGGTTACGAGTGCACTCATCCACTTGTGTTATTCATATCATCATAAGGCAAATATGTTCGAATCGATTTTACACTTTCCGATCACATCAGAAGAGAAGTTATGTAAGAACGTTCCTTTGACCGAAATTGAAATTCACAGTCAATGGACTGTGCAAATAAATCACTTTAAATGGGCTCATAAAAGATACAGCACTAATTTCTAAAACATATTTAAACTGCCTAGAAGCCTTAAACAGAGCTCAGTTACATCGATTTTATGTAAAATTTCATCAAATGAACAACACAATTCCGATACCAACCCACGAAGAGCCTTAAAGTTTCCGGCCAACTCAGATATTAATAAATCTATAAATATTGAAAATACAGCCGGCATCAAACGACAAAAGTATAGGAGCTTGTTTTCCAAATTCATCCATTGGTCTGCTTGTCTCGTTTGTACAACTTGGTCCTTGTGTCTGTGTGCTGTGCACAAAAGTATTGCTACAGCTTATTGCTGGAGTAGCCATGTAATAATTAATATTGAGCTCCAGCTAGACTTCTGTTACCGAATGCCAAGGGAGATTTAAATAGGACGGTTGTTTATGATATTGCTTTTTGAATTGCGGGGTTGTGTGTTTTTGTAAAATTTGAGTCGAATGCCGGAATAACAGTAGACAGACACATCTAAACCTTCATCCGGCAGGCCATATTTTGGAATGTAGCTACTTTTCAATTCAACTGAATTTTTTTTAAGGAGTTTTGGGTTTTTACAGCTGTTGCACAATGCAGTACCTAGTCGACCTGGCAAATTGATGACTTTTACAGGAGCATGTTTAAATTAAACTACTTGTTCAACGGGTGGTTGGGTGTTGTATGAATTGAGTAATCTCTGATTAACATCAATTTAATGTCCAATAATCATTTTTAACCGTCAAACGTACTGGGGCGTATACGTAATATTTTTATAATCACCTGCAAATACTGGGTGGTTAAGTTTTAAGGGCCGATGTTGATTTTGAATAAAATACAAATTGTTTAGGAAATTAGTGTCTTTTCTTTTTATTATGATAATATTGGTACGGTTCAATTATATATGGAAAAAAATATCGGCCAAATGGCCGC
Organism: Cheilosia urbana; assembly: GCA_946477585.1. Lineage (NCBI taxonomy): Eukaryota > Metazoa > Arthropoda > Insecta > Diptera > Syrphidae > Cheilosia > Cheilosia urbana. The sequence continues at coordinate 4,779,141 of OX297854.1, read as the reverse complement.
AGCGACCTCAGCGGTACACCTCCATCCGATGGTCCAAATTTTCGATGACGCTGAGGCATAATTGAGGTTCTATGCCGTTAATGTGCCGAATTATCTCATCCTTTAGCTCTTGAATTATTGCTGGCTTATCGACGTACACCTTTTCTTTCAAATAACCCCAAAGAAAGAAGTCCAACGGTATCAAATCACATGATATTGGCGGCCAATTGACATCGTCACCACGTGAGATAACACGGCCATTGAATTTGTCGCGCAAAAGAGCCATTATTTCGTTAGCTGTGTGGCAAGTGACACCGTCCTGTTGAAACCACATATCGTCCACATCCATACCTTCCAATTCGGGCAATAAAAAGTTCGTTACCATCTCACGTGAGAGGTGCAATTGTTGGGCACGATGACGAGTTGAGGTGGATGGCTCTTCAGCCACACCATCGCGAACAGCAGCAATATTTTCTGTACGAGCATGCACTGGTGTTTTAGTATGGTATATTTGAAAACTCAAAAGCAGCTTTCTAAGATTTATTTAGCAGACTATCTTAACAAATGCGAACAGGATAAAAATAATGAAAACACATTTTTTGCACATAAGGGTGTTCGCGAAACAATTTTCGAATTTAAAATTAAATAATAAAAGATTCACAGGTTTTTATATAATCGTTTTTATTTTAAAATAAAACATACAAATGCGGATTTATGTTTTGAAAATAATTGAAGTTAAATGTTTACCACGGAGACGAACACACTCATTTAAACGAAACACCATATTTTTTGTGAAAACTTTTTTGCAAGTTTCTTGCGAAATTCCTCTGATTTCGTTGCGAATATCTTTTCAGTTGCAATAAATTTCGCGGTTTGTTAACGTAGACTTTAGATTTAAGAAATCCCCATAAAAAAAAAGTCCGCAGGTGTTAAGTCTGGCGATCTGGGGGGCCATGGGATATCACCATAACGACTTATGACTTTTTCGGGGAAAATGCGCCTTACAATGTTCATTGATGCCTCCATCCTGTTGAAACCATGTCGATCCGTTTACCCATTCATTGTTCTCCAACTCAGGTTCCAAAAAGTTTTCCAACATAGACGAATAGGTTTGGGAATTTTTTTTCTTAGTGAAAGACGTGGATATAACATCACGACGAACTGCTTCAATTGTTTCGTCAGTTCTCACAGTTCGCGATACACCTGGCCCGTGTCCCACTACAGGTCCTTGTTCACGAAAACTTCGCACCCACTTGCCAATAAGTTGCGTACTAGGACAATCCCGTATACGCCGAATATTGAAATGTCTTGCGAATAGCCACGGGAGAATCGTTATTTTTAAAATATGCCTCTACAGCAAACGCACGATGCTCCGCCGACCAACGATCCATGGCTACTGAAATCCGCACGACGCGTAAGTGTAATGAATACGCCTCCCCCCTCCGCCGATACCCCGCTCGCCGTTTATTCAAATTCAAAGTCGAAAATTCTTTGGCGGACACCCTTTATGAATCATTTTGTCAAACAACTGTCAACCCCACCCCTAATGGCAAAACCTATGAGAAACTTGTTAAGAAGCAAGCAACAATTACCTTCATTTGGACATAACTTTATCGTTTTGGGAGATTTTTGTTTATTTAATTTTAATTTTACACTGAAAACCACTTTAGATAATAGCGGAAAAGTTCAGCTCCGTTTGTTGTTCAGTAAAATATTCTCTATCTCAGGCAGGATTTCTTACTTTGGTCTGCTTCTTTTTCTTCTTTTATGTCAGCTTCGGGTCAAGTAAAAAGTGCGTTGGGATCACTTAGGAAAGTTCTCAACTTGAATATTAAAATGCAACAGGCATTGTGGTGAATTGAACAAAGAAATTTTTTCATTGTAAAGCAATGAGGGTGGCGTTTCCATATATTTATTGTTTGGCAATAGAATTGTGTCGAAAGGTTTGATAGAGTAAAAAGGACAATAGAGGTTAATACTGAAGGAGGGTTGACAATAACTGCAAGATTGCTAGCGAACAAAGGAGCAAGAACAATTAAAAATACTTAGAGTATAAAGTAGGTACATGGGTTTGCAATTCTGATTTCAGGTCAGTCATTGAAAAGTGGCTCGAGACTTTAGAACAATGGTGGTGTGCTATATTCCTTTTAGTCACTTTAATTTCGTTTTCATTAAAAGTTAATATGAATAAAATACCTAATGTTATGTACAGGGGCAGGATGATTAAAATGGTAAGTACACGCCCACATGCTGGACTTTTTGTGGTTCAAATTGATTTTTAGTTATACGATTTAATTGTAATTTATTAATTTCATTGGATAAATTAGAGCTGAGTACTTGGAAATTGAGAGCAGACAAAAACAAATACACTAGCATCACTAATTAGAGCTAAAAGCATTAATTAGCCTAAGTGAATTACAGAATTACGTTGAAAATAGAAATGATAATAATATGCTTTTCAATATGATACGATATGACGTGTGGTAGCGGGAATATTTTGCTGACCGCAGCGATGTAGTTTTGAGTTTGAAGGGGGCAGTAGTGCACTTTACTGCCACCGAATCTAACGAGAAGCCAGGAGCATCTCGAAGCATATTGAAAAAGCAGGTTCCGACACTCGGTTTGAGATCTGTTTACAAAAAAATTGAGTAAATGAAATCAAATTTAAATGATGAACAAAATTACGTCAACAGAAGGCTTGCACAAGTTTTGATAATTGATCGCTGGAAGAAGCAACTCCATTTCCGATTATAAAACGATTTTATGGAGGACACTCTCGGCGAGCCGAATCAGGACCTTCTATTACAACACCCGATTAAGGTGACCTATGGGACAATACTACAAAGTTTAGCATTGCCAAGAAGACATCAGGAGCGGGTCGAAATTTTTCCAAAACTAATTAGGTCAATTCGAATTCTTCAAAAATTATATAAAATACAATAGAAATAACTGAAGTACTGTCTATTTGTTTCAATCAAACCACAACAACTGACGTGTCGATCAACCTTCCGCTTTTTCACAAAAATTCATCATGTGAGAAACATGGGAATTCAAGATTGATGCCACAAATGCACAAATATCCAGCGAAAATAATTATTTGTCATAATCAAAGCGAGATGCACGGGAAATTCAAGACGCTTAAATACGAATGACAAATCGTTCAATGTTTGCCTTTGAATTTTCCCCTAAAAACCGTCGCTGGCATTAAATTTAATTAGAGATCCGTCACCATCAAATCAACGCGTTCCGTTACAAAGTTTTTGGTTCATTGAGGTTGCGCAACAACATTATAACTGAGCCGACTTTCAATTGTATCCGTTCCCGAGTTATGAGCGCACATACGTACGTCAGTCTCAACAAATTGAATCGGGTCGAAAAGTATCCTATCTTTCAAGCTGGAACCAACCTTATACATTCAAAAAATTTCATTGAAATCGATTGAGCGGTTTCGGAGATCAACGACAGCGCCACCTATCGGGCCCAAAATAGTGCTTTATTTTAAGACTGCCTAAGCCTGAAATACAACAATACGACCAGAACAAAATAAGAACCATGAAAATTGACTCAGTGGTTATCGAGCTATATTGTCATCTAATTCCACCCCGAAAGAATTATAGGCATAATAATTATGTAGAAGATTACTATTTAAGGTAATTGAATTTTACTGAAAAACGAAATATAATATTCTTGCTTGCGTCAATGAGCCTTAACAATATCTTTAGTTTCGACTCTAAATTTCAGTATTTCACAGTGGCTATATTTTCCATACAAATTTCGCAATTGTGAGCTGCCGTAAACTCAAGGTCGAGCCTAAAATTTGTTATCAGTACTGCGCAATGTCTATAGAACACTTTTCCTAATGATTAATGTGAACTATTTTCCACCAAATTTGCATGACATCGAGGTAGAAGTAATGTAGATTTAGCAGAATGTTACAGACTGTCACACAGCCGATGAAGCAATTAACAGAGCAGTGCGGGTATAATACCATCGTTTCGCAAGTCGTCAAATGACTGTTCCAAGGCACCTTTCATTTTTAATTTAATTTGTGGATTTATTAAGTAAACAAGACTACGTCGACTAGCTACGGTTAAGTATTTCCCAACGATATTGAAGGAACATAAGCACAAATAATATGAAAGTTAAATAGAATAACACTCCAAATTTAAAGAACTTTCTATTATTTGTGCAGCCTCTATTTATACTAAAATATTTTTGCAGCACAAGCAAATTATGCAGCCATGAATGAAGCTGCATAATTTGGGTGACTCCGACTTTAAAACTGTCTTTATTTTAGTTTTTTATATATTTTACATATTTTTCTTTAATTTATTTTTAAAACTATCATCATACTTTGCAATCGTTCACCTTGTATCTAGAATACGCCTTCATAAATTTGCAATGCAAAAAATGTTACCTCTGTGCTTTTGAATAAAAATCCCATAAAAATACCTTAAAGTCCTTAAAAAGACAACATGAAACAGAATAAATGTAACAGAGCTTTAAATATTCCCTGGTGCATCCAACTCCACAAAGTACTATATTTTCACAAGCGAAAAGCTATCTGGTGAAAGCGATAAGACTTTTTGTGGCAAACTTTAAAAGTTTCAGCAGAAATCTTTTAAAAGCTTGTGTGAACTTTCAGGGGAAAAATAAGAGAACTGATGGGTTCTCTTAGATTTACTCAAATTATCTGAAATTCACCAACATGACAAGGACAACGGACAACCGATTTAAGCTCCAATGGTAGAACATAGGAAAAAATGTAATTTCAAATGTCATTGACCTTTAAAATTTAAAGTCAAGGGTTTAGGTTTAGTGGAGACAATTGGTTAGATATTAAGCAAAAGGCTCGAAGGGTGGAAGTAAGTACACAGTGAAAAGGGACTTTGTATTATGTATATGATATTGTAGGCGACTGAACAGATGTGGTCCGAATTACGCAAATGCCTGTCAATAGTTAACAAAAGTCAGTTCATGCTTCTTGAGTTTAACAATTTTTAAGCGGGAGAAACAAGTGATATGTTTTTGGATAGACAACAGAAGAATACAGTTATTCATATACCTTCAATGCGTTAGGTTTTCTATAGTAAAAGTTTCCCTTAAAGCAAAAGTTAAAACTATTCACTGTAAAATAGAAGCATGAAGCTTCCTTTGAGCAGGGGTAAGGTAAAGGCAGAAGAAGGTAATTTTTGAGCGGATTGGTCCCCATTTTTACCAATTTTGAAATTGCAAGACAGCCAAATTTGCAGGGCGATACTTTTCTTTTATCAGATGAATGACTTCGAATTTTGAAAATATAATTAAAAGGCTGTATTTGGGCAAGAAAATGGAAAGCTCGTTTCTAGCATATAGTAGCCGATGAAATTAAGTGGTTTATTGCACACCAGAAAAATTGATCAACACTCAGTTAAAAGTCTAATATCCTACCTTCTTCTTTTTGCATTACAGGATTAACATTGCGACCCCGAAAGTAATTTCCCTCTTACAAAGGTCGATTAAAGTTGCTGAATATGCAGAACTTCAACTGTTTTGCGTTATTCTTAGTTCTTTAAACATCAGTACTATACCGAGGGCAACAAGGAATCCATATTTTTATATCAAAGGACATCTCGATGTAACTATGCAAGCAATGGCCCCATTAATAACTTTGCGAAGGATTTTAATAAGTTCAATCATGTGATTGACTTCAACATAGGAAAATAAAATTTAAAACGATTATTAAAAGAAATGTAACATATTTTAAAATAAATAACTAAAAATAAATAAATAAATAATTGATTGACTATGGCTTAAATGTTTAGTAGCTAAGCTCTCCAGTGTCTTTTCAATTCAGTCAATAATCCATTGAACTTTTTTTTAAAAATAAATTTCTATTGCTATAGCCAAAACGCGATACCTTACAAACAGCATCTCTATAGCTACCCTTATTTATGCAAACCACATCCATTTATGCTGCCATAGTAAACTTGCAGACCGAGGGAAAAGATGGTGAGTATCGATTCATTTTGCAACTCAATTTATTGAAGGTTGTTACTGAATATGCAAGGTGCAGCAATCTTCCAGAGAACACAAAATTTCACTGATAAAAATATTAGAGGATCCCTTAACACTCACCAGTATGCAAATGTATGTATACCTGGCAACTGTTCAACGGGGAGTTGAGACGCTAACCACTTTATTGAAATTTAATTCTCTTACACATCCTGCAGAGCACTATCTACCATGGGTAAGTGTATCTGTATGTATATCGAATGCATCGGATTGTCGATAATAGAACCCATGAAAGTGTTATCGGCGGTAGAAGACTCGGCAGGAACAGAGTCGAATGCACTAGATGCTAATGGAGCGGTCCATGTTTAATGACTCGTTTCTCAGTTGTGGTAGTGTTTTTCTTTTCGACTCTCCACTTGTATACCTTTAGTCAATGGCGGATTAGATGAATAATTTATCAGATAAATATAGTCCGGTTGGAGAACACTTGTTAAACAATCCAGTGTTTCACAACAAATATTAACAGAAAAAAGTCCACCCACTGTTAGAGCGTTGGGAAGTGTGGATGAAAAAATTTGCATCTTTTTAAAAAACAATACTTCATCCAGGAGGTTTACTATTATACGATGGACCTTTTTTTATTCGCTGATATAAGTCGTGCGCCAAGATAGCTTTCTTCAAAAAAAAAGTGATATAAGTATTGGAACACATCTAGTTCTAGCGGTGCGGAATGGACACTGATTTTCGGATACCAAGTTGTTCTTCCAATTTCAGTGGCATTACCAGACAATGAAACATATCAGTTACATCTCGATGGTTTATCCCTTCGCTGTACTGGAACTTTCACTCGGATAACCGGTACCAATGTCTGAATGGCTGAAGTTAACTCCCGCTCTCTTTTTGTACTCGATTCTAAGAAACTGTTAACCTCTCATTATTATCAGACAGTTGAAATAAAATACATCCGATCAAAGTATTCTTAGTAGCTTATGGTATCATAATAACTCCAACATTCACCACAGGCAGGTCGTCTACAAGTAGTAGCAAAAAGAATAAAAACAAACATTCCAAAAGCTTGTCTATTTCTAAGAATTACATTGAGTTCAATCAAATATCTGTCATAGATACTGTTTTGTCTGGCAACGTTCAAAGAATAATAATCTTTGGTAGGACGTTATGAGTTGATCCCCATCACGACTGGAAAATTTTGTTCAAAGCATTGCTCCTTCTTTTAGAGTAGTCTTAGTTACTTCCCAATCAATGAACTGATAAATACTGGGTGGGCTTATTTTTGTAAACAATTCTGTCCTCTGATATTTATTTCGAATACGTAATATCTTGTCTATATCAATAGGATTTACTATATATCAGCACTTTGTGAATTTAATACCGATACATCAAGGTATACTACGTACCTCGAGGTACATGCCTAACATCAAGGTAGGCCTAGGGCTAGTTAGTTGGTGTAGGTTGCAATTGTCCGTTGCCCCGGTTTCGTCACAGTCACAAGTGAAAATCACGAAGCGCTGTTTTGAAACCACAATCCCCAACATACGCCATACGGGACAACGGGACTTGTAAAGAGGGAGAGGTAGGTTTCTGGTTTACATTACATTACATTACATTTGCTTTAATGCTTTTATTAAACTTTTTGTATATTCAATTTGTCTTAAGGCTAGGTAACAAATGGTGATGAACAGTGTTGCCAATAAAGTCTTTAGCAAATGTAGTACGTTAACGAAAAAAAAAGTAGTAGCATTATAAAACAAAATGTGGTATCGTTTTTTTTTTTTTTGTATAATATTTATTTAGATATTTTTTCAATTAATAAGTTTCCTAAACTATTTTTAGTTTGTTTAATTCCACCCATATTGCCACAATGTCGCTATTTTGAGGTCCACATTTCAAAATAAGATCGAAAGCCCCAATCAACAAGCACCACTGCTCTTTTAATTTCCAAATTTGATTTTTTACAGGAAAACTCCTTTAATAAATTTAAAATGGCTGACTCTTATGAAATGTAATACCTTGCGTAACGATGTAGTATGAAGTACGGCGTTAAAAAATCCAGCAAATATGTAGCACAGTACTAGTACTACATAATGTAGTACAAGTGGTAGCGCTGGTGGTGAATAGTTAATATTCAAAGGTGTTGGGTGTTGGCTCAACAAACAACAACAGGGGCCCAACGGTAGACAATGTTTATTTTCTTAAATATATTTTTATATTGTGATTGTCTTCTCGGTTTCATAAATTCATACTCATAATATGCATCATTGTCAGGGTTGACCTCAGGTTCTTCAAGTCTGGGTGTTGAGTTTCTGGTTCACTAAAAACTAAAATTGATTGACTTTAATACAAAATCAGAATATAATAAATACATAACAAATTTCAGTTTTCGCCTTAGGTAAATTTTGGCACTTGAAGTGTGAATTTTAAAAATTAATGCAAAGATTTAACCGTTTATACGAAATGTTCGTTAATTTGAATTCAAATACAATTTACTTATGATATTTTTACAGAATACTCCTAGTGGCATAAATATAAAAATTGTGGGTAGTATAATCTAAGGCGCAATATATTTAGGGTGGTTGGTTTTTAGTTGTTACAAATGGACACCTTGGATGGACAAGAGGTCATCAAAGAAGGGATTACCTAGTGCGATGTGCCTGGTTTGGGCTAGAGCGAGGGTCCTATAATATATAATACTAGTTGAACCTCGCCGGCTTCACCAGGCATTGATAGGTTTCTTTTTTGTCTATCAATTGAATACCGACATGTTAAAAAAATGAACAAAATCGGTTGAGAGTTACGGGCGACAGAGAGAAACATACACTTTTTGCCACTTTGTTTTATATATAGAGAGATAAAGAGATATTTATTGTTTGATTTAATCCAGAAGAGAAATCACGCTTGAGTTCAAATAAATATACAAAAATAAGCAGCTATGTAAATACATTCGGTATCATGTTCGTAAGTCTAGGTTCATGTGGGCAGAAGCGGCCCGCAAGTGCTAAATTAAGCTGGACAATCTTGAGACTATCAAAAGAAATCTTGTCTAGTCAGATGTCCTCTACAAATTTGTACAAGTGTACACCACTCCCACTATAGAAGAGTTTTTCAAGCGGAGATCTTATCAGTGACAACAGCGTACAGTGAATCTGTAGGTCAAGGAATCACATTCCTTATTATACGGGTGGGCAGCTATAAATGCGATGCCTGTTAAATTCTGTCAGAATGCGATAATCATTTCAGAAGGTAGATCATATCGTCTGTCAATAAAGTTTTTTTTTCATAAGAGACGGGTCGATGTTGAAATGTAATAAAACAAGTGTAAGTTTTTAACCAAATTTGTACACCATTATGACATGGGTAAGGTAGGTCCGCCGCATTTACTTTTGTAGGATTTGTTTTTCGCATACCAATCAATGATTTAATTGCTCTGAATAAATGCACAAATTTTTCCAATCGAAGAATGAACCCATAGTCATTTTTCTACGCCACATATTTAAAAAGAAGCGTATATAAATGTAGGCTACTATCCGCTCAAATTATATATTTTGTCGCTCTTCTCTAAGGGAGCTTCCACACAGGAGGGAACAAAACTTCTTGTTTTGTATGCGCGCTTATTTAAATGTGTGTATTTAAATTTCAGAAACACACAGAAAAAAAGTTTTATTTGTCTAAGGCGTTTTGTTCCATCCGGTGTGGAAGCACCCTAGATATGCCAAAAAAACGGGAAGATAGATCTACCAAAAACATAGGGACCAATGATGCCGCCCGTCCTAAAATCCGCAACAACCAGTAACTTTTTGTGGATGCATTGCCGCCTGAACCTCGTGTGGGTTGTCTTCATCCTGTTTTTTGCTTGTAAACGTCATTCATCAAAAAATCCACTTCGTCGCTAAAGGTGTTTTTTTAGCCCAAAATTAGTGCTCTTTCCCAAACGCTCCGAGGCTCAGTAAACGAAGAAATGGCGCTGCCTGTGGTCATTGACTTTGAGTGCCTGATTCAGTTGAATCTGGTTCGGACGCAGACCTAAATTCCGATGCAAAATTCACTAAGCTAAAGTTTGCGTAAGGCCGGCTTCTTGTGAATAGTAAGTACCACTAAAACAGCATGGACGCCATAGGCTGCCAAAATTGACTTGTTCCAATTCAAAAACTCTTTCTGAATTCGACAGAACTTTAATTTTATACAAATTTAAAAGACTTTCTTAAATCTCAAGGAAATAAATAAGTATTAACTGCTGAGATGCTACCAAGAAGGACATGCTTGTTTATTGTAACTACCTATATGGTACCTTAGGAATTTTGTGTTATCTAAAACAGGAGCAGGATTGAAGAAAATTCCCTACGTATTTCGTATTCACGGCATACAATTAACATACGACACCCATTTTAATAAAAAATTGTTTCCCCACATTATAGGAAAATATCGAAAATTTTAAACTCTTTCCTTTCCGGTTTCACCTGCACAGTGAATTATTTAAATATCCCTTGTGCACGTGGCCATTTTAATAGGCATTTCATGTCAAACCATATATTTCATGAAATTTTCTTCTACCTTTAATTTGCAATAAGCAGTATTAGATGTAACTGCGTTTATACAAAAATTTCCATTCGAAGAGTATATTACAGCAGGAGCGATAAGCCTGCACGCAAGCTGCGTGCCTTTTGTGGCACGCATTTTTATTAACACAGCTATCGCAACTGAGATAAGCATTCTGTGGGTCGATTTACTTGGGCATATACCTTCCGCAAGTTTTTTATGTGGTGGCAAAATTAAAATATATGAAAGACAATGCTTAAGTCTGACTGAAGGTGGGTGCGGTTTATGTTAGACACGATGGGGTGAGTTGGAAATGTCTGTTTATTCAGTACTGTTAAGAGCAATGTTTGTTGTTGTACATTTTGGTATATAAATCTAATTGCAGGGCCAGTCACTTTATTTCAGAGAAAGCTGCCATTTGCTTATTCACAAATGACGCATGAAGGAGCGTAAATTGAGGCCAAACATTTAAAAAAAATCAAGCTCCAAGTAACATATCACAATTCCATTTCCGGATACACCAGAAACGTCCTGAAGTCAATGTAGACTTCACTATTACAACCCAGACGTGTGCGGTTAATTCCAACGAACCATTTAAATTCATGAGACCCAATTCCACTTTAAAATAAATTCCGTGCCTCAATTCCCCTGTGGGAGATGCCTTTCAAATTGATTAATTCGCAAAAGAATGTTTGAACTTTTGTCTCTCTTTTCTTTGGAAATAAACTTTCGATTTTGTTGGATGAAATTTATGATGGCTCGCACCTACGGATCACCTTAACCTAAAGTGTCCCTTTTTCGGGTTTGCCAAAAAGATGAATTGATTGTCAATTTTTCAGTTTGTGTCCTCCATTATAGGGCACATAATCGACATTTTTATCGTCCGGACGCATGATTTTCTAAAAGAGTATGTGAGTTTAGTTGGGCATTCGAATCGGTGCGGCAATCTGGGACGAAGGACGTTGCTGTAATAGATTTATATCTTTCTTGAAAATTTGAAAGAAGGTATGTGCGTTATTGGATAGAATTGAGTCACATCTTTATGGAGACTATACTGCGGGACTTCTAGGAGCACACTCGAACTGAGTTATCCGATTGATATTCCTCTTCTGGGAAGCAGACAATAACATTTTTTACTTTGATGTACCCTGCTTTACTATTTTTGCTTCGTACCTTTGGACATTTAAAAATGCAAATCATAAGAGAATATTATCGACTTTACTCAGGGATGAGTCTATAATATAATGCCGAGGGTCTTCAGGGATTTTAGCAGAATAAGAGTTTTTTTTTTTTTTTTTTTGTGGAAGAATATGTTCGAGTAATCCATTTTTATCCGCGCTGGGGGCAGTTTATTGAGCTTGTAGTTGGAGCACAGTTTCCGAGAATAGTTATATTTACAGTGCACTTAAAGGGGTTCTTAATGATGTTGGCATGCTGCTGTAATTTAACAACTGTCCTGGACTTTAAAATGAGTTTAGTATCAGTATATCACAAAATAGAGTGTGATTTGAAATCGGGGTACAAAAAGATGGAAACTCCTTCATTCTTTTCCTTTCACTAAGTTGAAGATGCAATTTTCAACAATGTTGTGTTAAGAAAGACGTAGGAAAGGCTAGGTATTTCTGCATTATCCATAAAACTAGCGGACCCGGCGAACTTAGTCTCGCCCTAACTTAACGCCTTCAGATAAACTTTAAAATGATGATAAAACACAGATAGTTAAAATTTCAATGTGATTTATTTTAATGGAATCGAAATCAGTAGAGAGCATGAAGAACAATGTTTCTCAATTTGTTTTCCGGTTCGAAAACAAACAACGAAGACGAAACGAGTTTGCCAACACGCGAACAGGCAACGTACAGCTGATCGTGCGAAAAATACGGAAATTCGAGATTAATCCCACAGACTTCCAACGATTGGCCTTGCGATTTATTGACTGTCATCGCAAAAGCGAATCGAACGGGGAACTGAATCCGCTTGAATTGGAATGGAAGATCAGTTGGAATAATCGAAACTCGTGGGATTAGGACTTCCACTCCTTTGAATTTGCCCTTAATGATCGTCGCTTGAATCACATTGTTCATCAGTTTCTTGACGGATAACCGCGTACCGTTGCACAAATTTGGATGATTCAGATTCCGCAACATGATTATAATCGATCCTACCTTAAGCTGTAAGTCATACGGCGGAGCTTCTGGCACATCAAGCGAGTTCCAAAATTCCGTCGGATAGTTAGTCGCTTCATCCTCATCGGTTACGCTGTCAACGGATTTGTATGAACGCAGTTCGCCGACGATTTGACTTTGAATAATTAAATTCAAGCTATCGACGTCCTTATTCTTCGCCGCTAGTAATGCCCGTTCACTAATCCAATCGAGATTCTTATAATTTTGTGCAATGCCGGGGAACACTTCGGTAATGGGTTCCTCCTTCGATGATGTTAACTCGCAAAAATTTGCCAGGAACGATATCAATCCAGTCGAGGCATCAACAGGAATTTGGCAATTGCCAAGCTCCAGCAGTTGTCTCGAGAATTCAGCAGCCGATGGGTCGTTCTGCAATGCGACTCTCATGTTCGTGGTCAATTTTAACTACTTGACGTGCCGCCACAAAGACGATTATTTCAAGCATGCATTAATTTCATCGGTAGCAGTAGATTTCGGGATTACGGGAAGCGTTTAATGAAAATCTCCGGAGATCAATATCATAGCCCCACTGAATCGTCTCGAATCACCTCGTAAATCTTTCATGGTTCGGTCAACTGCCACCAAAGCTCGTTTATGCGCCATCGTGCATTCATCCCAAATGATGATTTTGCAGTCTCGCATCAATTTCGCTGTTGCCGAATACTGGGTCATTGTGCACGTTGGCTTGTCAACCATGAGAAGATTCATCGGCAGCTTCAAAGCGGAATGTGCAGTTCGACCGCCTTCCAACAACGTGGCAGCAATGCCAGAGGATGCAACAGCCAACGCAATTTGAGATCTTGACCGAATTGTTGCCAGAATCAACGAAATGACGAATGTCTTGCTGTCCCACCGGGAGCATCGAGAAAGTAAATGCCTCCCGTCCCGTTCCATCGTCAACAACCTTCATCAGCGAGTCGTACACGTTCTTCTGCTCGACATTCAACAGCGGCACATTTGTTCGCACTCTTTCGGCCAGCTCATCTCGATCATAGTCTTGCTCCCGTTGAAATTCACTATTGAATGCATCGTGCATCATACGATTTGGCGTTGGCATTCCCAAAGTCGACAGCAGACTGCCGCACATGAGCACGCACATGTCCTCGATCAGAACCAACACTTCGTTGCGCATCTCGTCGTTAATTTCAAGATCGAAAGTCGAAGTTGTGCAAAATATCGTCAGCCAAACTCCGTACAAAAAATCAATTTTCGTTTTTTCCAATTTCTCGACTTTTCCGGAATATTTTTCCAAAATTTTCTTTCGTAAAGACCTTCCCCTTATAATTACAAACTGCTGAAATTCTGAGCTGAAAAAAAAATTTGAGCCAAATCGGCCCAGTCGCTCTCAATATATATATAGATACTAGCAGACCCGGCGAACTCCGTTCCGCCCAAATTCATAAATGTAATGAAAATAATATTTCCAAGCATGCACACGCACAGCGCATGCTACTTTACGTAATTCCGTCAATTCAAATTCTTTATTCAAAAGTTATATTGAATACAATAGAAATAACTGAAGTATAGCAATGTCGATGTATTTTAATAAAACCGCAATGATTGACGTGCCGACGAACCTTCCGCTTTTGTACTAAAGTGGTTTGCCCACAGGTGAGCACGCCACATACAATTGGACCATGTGAAAAACATGGGAATTCAAGATTGATGCTACAAATATCCAGCGATTATCCTTACGACTTATTATTTTGTCATAGACACTTAAATGCCAAATCGTTCTGAGTAAGCGGAGTCCGCGACATGACAATGTTTGCCTTTTAAACTCAAAGTCGTGATTACATGACATTTGATTTGAGATTCTTCACAATCATATCAAACGCGATCCGATACAAAGTTCCGGTGCATTAAGGGCCGTTTTATTCACTCGAAGTTGAACACAACTTGAGGAGTTTGATATATGTATAAAAATCCCCATGCCCTAAGGTTGTTCAACAAAATGATAATTGAGCCGAATTTTAATCCGGAACATCCGAATTAGAAAATTAAAAATTTTAAATAATTTTTCTTGTATTGGAAGTGATACCACCCGTTTCCTATCCATTCTATTTTTTCCAAAGTGCGGTTCCTTTATCAGGATTGAAGACAAATCTGCGATCTTCTAAGTTCATTTTCTCTATCGCCGTTTTAAACATTGTAAGGAAAGCGTTGATTGTATTATAATAATGGTTGCAATTGTCGAGTTATGTTTTTTGTCACTCCTGTTTGCCCTCTGTAACGCCTATCGACTTGATCATCCCCCGAAAAAATGAAGTACACCTGCGAATTTTGCTGTAAGTCCTCATTTACTGGCAAAAAGGCACCCATCCGATGGTAAATTTGGTAAATTTAAAACCCCTGTGATCAGTTTTTTTAATAATTTTTGTTCCCAATGTAGTCATACGAAAACAGTAGTTGTACTGCCAAATGTTCTTTAGAAAATTCTCCGATTCAAATGGCTCCGCAGGTGCTAATTTCACTTTGCCACTCGCACAGCGTTTTAATGGTGACACACAATTATAGTCATCGCTCCAATATCGAAAATCGCATCACCGACATAGTTTTCTGTTCTTTCTACTGAAATGCCAGTCCTTCGAATGTCAGCAACGACGTGCATCTTGCCACTCCGATTTGAACTTGCTCCCATCCCAGCAATAGTAGGATTTGACGCAGTTCTCATTACTTGGACTCTCAATTTTCTTGACTGTTGATCTGATCTTATGCCATGCGATGTCCCACTTTTCGCTTTCTTCTGTAGTTTGACTTCGTTGATATTTGTTGTTGACTTGCTTGCTTTGTTCGTCGGCCAATATTTGTGCGCATACGTCTTGGCATTCTTAAAAAATAACTTAAATTTGCTTTTCAATAACTATTTTGTCCGCGTTTAAACTTTGTACATTTAATTTTTAACTTATCAACTGTGTTAAAGAAATGAAACTGTTGGAGCGATGCACAAAATCAAAAACAAACCATCACTGTTAACCAACGTATAATACATTAATTTCATTTCGATTTTATCAATCCACTTTTTGAAAACAAAATCCGCACATAGTAGGTACCTACGTAGATTTCTAATTAATTTTTGATATAGAAAAGTCAAAATAAATAGCGTAGAAAATCAAAAAAATCTTAAATGGAAAAATTAAAAAATAAAGTAGCCTATCGCAATACTCTATCCCGTAGCTTTCTATTAGTAAAAGAATTTTTAAATCGGTTTGGTAGTTCCGGAGATTACCTTCCCCAAACAAACATTACCTCTTTATATAATAGTGTGATTTATTTTTAATGACTTGTAAGTTCAGTTCTTTCAATTTATTCAAAAATGATCAAGTCTCTTTGAAAATTGTGACTTAATGACTCTTTCTCATCAGTAAAGTTGCCTAGGAAGGCAGCAGGTAGACAGGTATAGTAATAGCCCATCCAAAAGGAGTTGAAACTTCCTTCGATGCGCAGTAGCAATTTATTCAAGGGAATATTTTCCCTTAGACTGATTTTTGATCAAATGAAATTTTCAATACTTTTCTACAGTTCATAATTTTTTACTATTTAAAAAAGTAAATATGATAAAAAAGATAATCCCATTAGAAGTTTATTAAAATTCTACAAAAGATATCTTCCAACTCTTTTTACCCGACTGGACATGGATACACAGGTAGGGTTATGTATTTCGCGCGTATCCTATGTACGTTCTTCAGTGACGCCCTGTAGCCCAAACGGCTTGACCGATTTTAAGGAGCTATGCGTCATTAAATTGGTATTTTTTCCCGGAGTGTCAGAGTCTAAACAAATAAAAAAAAAAAAAAATAAAAAAAAAAGTTATTAAAAGTCGAAAAGAGTAAGTGGACGTTCCCCATTCACAAGTTAAACGAACAAGGGTATAGAAGACACATTCACGAATCCAAATGAAACAAAATAACACGTGAGACTGAATTTTGTATTTTTTTAAAATAAGTCAAACCGCCTTTTCACAATAAAGCTCATCGCTTAAATGCAAGTGCTCCCTCTGAAGTTGGCTTACTATTCACATGCGCTCGTTGCGTATTGCGTGAAAAAACCTCCGCATTATTTACCCATGTCAATAGAGATAATTGCGTGTACGAGCGAACAAAAGCAATCGAATAATCCCACAGGCAATAATAATGTAATTGCACTGCGATATGCGTCGATGCTTTAAAAATCATCCTGAAAGCCGGTTAATTATTAATTATATTATTGAGTTACCAACGCAAATGGATTTTACAACAAGTTAACATTTAGGGACTTTTTTCCGGTAGCCTGATTGTATACGCCATACAGTATCCCGTGGGGTGTTTTAATTTAAAGTAAAATTGCATTTCCCCCCAGGGTGTTTCAATCGCATCGTTAGTTCGATAGTAGGTATGGTCGTGGTCGGATTTCAGTTAGTTGATTCTACTTTGATGATGCTTCTTGGGAAATATATACCCTAGTGTGTAAGGAAACATACTCATCCCTAGTTTTGGTTGTTCAAACTATATCCCTAGAATAGATTCGCTATATTTATAAGGAATTTCCTGTCACGTTCCCAGACAAAGGCCATATATTAGAGCGCAGCTTATCGACAAATCGGGGTCAAAGCCATCGTCTTTGTACAACCTTTTGTTTGTTTGTACGAATCGAGTATACCGGCTAATTGATATGCTTCAAGGGTAGAACTGATAAGTTTATTCCATTGAATACCTGCCATATTGCGTGCGAGGTAATTTTCTTCCTTCAGGGTGGGCCATACGAAATGGGGTCGATTGGTATTTGTGGCACGGAAACTTTTGACAATCCTCAGATGTGGAAATGATGGCTTCTCTTAACCATCTGGTCTGGAAAGGGCCTGTTTATTATTACCGGCAGGAGTTTTAGATACCCTTTGAGAGCTGTTTATATTGACGGCGACCTGTGGGTGCTAATGGTGTTGTTGGAGAAAATAGTTCAACTTTTGTTGGATATATTATGTAAATACGCTGATTATTAATTTGGTTACAATTTTTAAATGCTTAAGCTCATTTGACTATAGTACAAGTGTCACTAGCGTTCCCTTGAATTTAAAATTATGACGTGCCAGTGCCAGAGGATTATCCGTAGAGAAATTCTTTGGATAAATTACAAAATGCTCTAAGCCAGATTCCCCCATAGAAGGATGTTAAAAAAACTCCCAAGTAATGATACTCACCCATTCACAAAGGTAGGAAAAATAATCAGTCCAACCATCGGCAATAAAGAATTTTGCAAGGCCTGCATTCGAATGCTTAAAAAAATGTCGATACAAATCAACCCGAGAAAGTCGCGAGAGGCCCAGTAGTACACTTTCGATTATGAAAAATTGGTACGTTTCGCATTTGTGAGGTAAGGGCAAGCCAGAATTAATTTTCGAAGTCATTTACTTACTCTACGACCTGTCGCATTCGGAACGGAAGCAGAACATATCGTTTTAAAGGGTGACTACAAAATAAACCCAAAGCTTGGCGGGATAGCTGCAAGCAGTGTTCCCAGACTTTGAAGACTGTTTTCCCCTTTTTAACTTCCTCTATTACGTAGTAAAAAAAAGATACTGTTTTCGTACAAAATTTCGAACTCGAGATGTTGATCAATTCTGACAATACGATGATAGACGAACTCAAAAAAGTGGGTAGCAAAAATTCTGACCGGTCTGTCCGTCCTTCCGCAGGCCTACAGCCTCAACGGCTGCCCGGATTTCGTTCAAACTTCGGATTTGGAGTTTGTGGGCTTACAGTTCGGGGCTGTATTTTTCTTTTCTTTTCTTTTGCAAGGTAGTCCAATATTAATAGTACTTCCCATACAAGTACCAGTTTGATTTGCTCGAAAACGGCTCTAACGATTTCAACCAAAATTGATATTTAAGCTTTTAAGTTTTTGGCTAAAAATTCGAGTAACGGTACTTTTGAAATTTGGACATATCTCGAAAACAGTCCATACTAAAGTATTATGGTCATTTCCAACTTAATGGCAAACTCAGTTCTTCTACGTATTATCGCAAAATGGATTTTAGAAAAAAGTATTTTTTTTTTTAAATTACATAGTTTTTCTTAGTTTACCAGAAAACTTAGAGCAACACCGATGTTCTTAAAATTGCTGCCGTTTTAATTTTCAATTCGAATCACTGAAAACGCTGATTTTAAAAACAGCTCATGTCTCGAAAACCTCATTTTTGACTTCGATTAAAATTTAAAAACCAAGTAGGTAATTCTTTTAACGCGAATAATGAACTATAATCGGTTTTTATATATATATAGTTAGCAAATAGTATTTTTCCAACTAAGCATTGCAATATTTGGTACTGTTTTGTCTGCCAAATTTTACAAAAACCGCTCTAACGATTCTGATCAAAATTCGTACTTGAGATAATATCGGTATTCACAACAAGATTTTTTTTTTTAATTATTTCTCAAAAATGACTAGGTAGGTACCCAAAAACCGCACATTAGAAATTTTAGCAAATATTCCACTTCTTGTTTTTTCCAACCATTTTAAATATGCACCTTAAAATAATTCCAGCCTCTAGAGTTTACACAATTACAAAATCCAACTTCATTTGCACCCCCAAACACGTCCATCTCGATATTCAGTTTATAACTGCTACTGCAAAACCAAAAACAAATATTACATACACAAATATATTTATACAACTACAGATATCGACCTATCACGAACAATACTTGCAATAATTGACAACTTAAACGAACGAACGTGACTTGTTCAATTGACAAAAACGAAATGAAATTTAATTTCCTGATTGGGGAAAGCAAAAGTGTCTTCCCAAGGGGATTATATACGGAGAATTGACTGTCAGATTTCAAACAAACAATCACTTAAAAGGAGTCTGACGATTAATTAGTGGTGTAGCTCGAAATAGCTATCATTCCTACAAAAGTGACTGTCTCTACGAGTTGTTGTTGAAAAGTAATTCTCTCAAAAACAATTACTCAACTGATATTCGACAAAAATGTCCCAACAGAAATTGTCAAGGTCAACCCCAAAATAGCGAGTATCGTTGTTGCTCCTCGCTTCCCCACTCAGTAACGAACGTGGTTCAGTGATGACCTAACAGATCTACTACTACGCTCGTCCTCTTAATCCAAAAGCTTGTAAAGTGTAAGACCTTATAAAATATTACAGTAGCCGCTTATAACTCTCTAACCAGAAGTTAGAATTGCGGGCAATTAGTTCGGGCCATTGGCCTTTCGGAACTCACGCAGCGAAACATGGCATCCCCCATAACACTGACTGCCGTAGCTTCGCCGACACAATAAAGAGTGAAATAGTGTTTCATCTTCTTTGTGAGTGTCCGGCCCTAGCCAAAACCAGATGCATTGCACTTTTTATGATGACCTTTCGGCCATCCAAAGTATCCATTTCAACAAGATCATATGATCATTTTGAGCTCCTTTAACGTCCTTTTCCTCCTTTTTCCTCCTTAGTCAGAAGAAGGGAATACAGCCACTTAAACTAACCAACCATATATAAAAACATACTGTAAGGGGATGGAAGTGGAAGGTGGACGTGTCGATCTTTTATTTCGGAAGTCTTTTCAATAATTTGAATATCCAGACGGCATAAGTAACGACTTTAGTGTACGTTAGCCACTTGGTGTCTTACGACTCTAATCATGTGACATAGAAGCCAGCCTAATTCGGAAGTATGGAAATAAATGTTCGGTTTGTTTGTTTTTCCCTTTGTTATAAAAAAATTACTACCCAAAGAGTCATTACATGTTTCAATTCAAATTAAATCATAGAAAATATAGTTGGTCAAACTTGCAGAGCTTGTCAATCGGTTGCAGGTTTAGCCAATTCAGAGTCCACTAGCTGTATACTGCCGGCAAAGAAATGTATTCTGCTGATGCTCAAAGTAAGAATGCAGTAGCAAAGTAAATTTTGGAAAATAAACTCCAACCCACTTAGGTCCTAATGAAGAACGCTGTAATATATGACGCCATGTGTGAATTGAGGTCAATTTTCTGCTCTACCTAACATAACGCTATCAAAGTCCGATGTGGAGGGAACAAGTCCATCTATTCAACAGAAAACTGGTAACTTAAACCGCTGGGTGAGGAACAACAGGTTGAATTGATAAAGACCTCGCCTAGCTGCTTTCCATAAATATGATTAAAAAAGTTTCTCCTTCAACTAGGTGGGAGTACCGAAGATCCAAGAAATTGTCTTACATAATGACAGACATTTCCAAGACATTTGCCAGCTAGTTTCATTTGAACCACACCGCACAAACATGCGATTCACGTAGCTCCTCATCACGCATATGTTACAATGGCAAACACAAACCAAGCCTGTCAGCACTGAACCCCGCCTCCGTGCCCAAAAAACATCACAAACTATTTTGTCAAAACTAATTTTGTCTCTCCAGCTGTGTTATCATCCATAGAATGAGACACACAACACCGAAAGACAAGTTGACAAAATATACATATGGCAACTATTGATTTCGTGGGTGAGTCCAACCCCCCAACCCCGAACAATCCACCATAACTGTACTATGGCACAGATAAATTATAACCATGACCAGTGCTGGGTCTGACCCTAACAAACAATGTTTTTGTCCACACTCAGCGAACCGAAAGGGTAGGTGGCTATAATATTTCGGTTTTGTGTCGCTAACAACAACTGTCCACCTAAAAGTGTGTCCTTGTCCTTTTTCTGTTTTATGCGGTATGGTGTGCTGTTCGCTACAAGGTTTATGCATAAAATGTGTTCACTGAACTCGTTGCCGGACTGTCTCCAATGAGGCATTTTAAAATGTCCTGTTTTTATGTTGTTTTGTTATTGTACTTTGACTGGGACATCAATTTGGTTAAATGGTTTTGTTTCATTTGTGAGGACATGGATGGATGTACGAAGGGAGTTTTCCGCTCTTCCTGTTGTTTTTGTTGTTTTTTGCGCAACCTTCTGTGGCATGCCAGAGTACGTACCAATATGTTCGTTACGAGTTACAAGCAAATGGATATTGCGTTCCATCCATGAAACGTTTTTGTAAAGAGCCAACGTTTGGAGAGTTCTTTGAATTGCTAAATGAGCAAAATGTCCGATTGCCGAGTGGCTTTAAGAGAGATATTCAAGGCAGGGATGGTCTGGTATATAACAGACCTTGGCTAAGGTGGCATTTGCAATTTTCAACCCCATTGGGCCTTATGTTGTAAATCGCAATGGTTACTTTTATATGAAAACTAGCTGACCCAACGTACTTCGTTCCGCCCAAATTCGTTAATGTAATGAAAATAATAATTCCGAGCATACACAATGCACATGCTACTCACGCAGTGATTGACGTGTCGGCCAACATTTCGCTTTTTCACTAAACTTTACTTTGCATTTCGTTATATAATGAATTAAGTTACGACTCGTATCATTCTTCTTTGTTGCAGTAAGCACGAAGCACAGCCGACCAATTGCCCCGCCCCCTTACCGGTACACAACGTACACCCCCGAAGTGGACCAGTATTTGTCGTATTGTCTTCTTTCGCTCTGGTGCATTGCACGGGTATTAGGCTCACTTTCGCCACACCAACAATTTATATGGTTTTGAAAACTGTTCGTGATATAATTCACACCCGCTCGCTGTCTGGGATTATATTAGACTACCAGTGAGATCTCAAACAAATCGAGCAAAACTCAGAGTTGACCGTACCAAACCAGTGTATACGCTGAATTTGTTCTTTGTTCTTGGACTACTTGAAATTGTTGGTGCTAGCAGGCCAGCGAGTAGCTAGAGAATTGCCGAGTGCCCCGTTGGGAAGATTTGTTGATTGCCGGAAAGACGAACCTGTAGATTGCCGGGACTGCCGCAAGTCGGACCTGTAAAGATTGCCGCGAGGACTACCTCAAGGTGGACCTGTAGATTGCCGGGACTGTAGCAAGACGAACCTGTAGATTGCCGGGACTGCCGTAAGGTGGACCTGTGGATTGCCGGAACTATCGCAAAATGAACCCGTGGACCGACGGGGCTGCCGCAAGCCCGCCAGAGCTACACCCGAACCCGATTACTGACCAGAGGATAAAGGCCAGCTTAAGCCGTACCAGTGTTAATTAAGAATTTATTGGAATTATCATTGTAAATTGTGGAATTGATTAAACAACACTTTGAACTGTAAATTAGAGACTAGATATACGAACATAAAAAAATAACAAAGGAAACTCCTCTATACCTAAGGTGAGTGTTTCTTTAGAAAGGTCCTTGTCCTTGGCGATCCGGCGAGCTAACCTCAGCTTTGGACAAAAATCACATCACACGAACAGTCCGCAAAATGATAATATTTGTTTTTGATTTTTTCCTTAATCGTCGCTTGCATGACATTTGATTTCGTATTCTTTACAGTCGAATCAAACGCGATCTGTTACAAAGTTTCGGTGCATTGAGGTTGCGCAACGAAATTATAACTGAGCCGACTCTCAATTTCAAATTGTGAAGCGGTAAGCCCGGAACATCCAAAGAATGAAACAAATTAAAAATCCCATTTATCTATCCAATATATTTTAAAAGGGTGGTTCACCATACAAAGTATCCCCAATCTCATCCCCTTAAACTTTTATTTTCACTACAGAAAGTGCCATTAGTCCTTCCTTGGGCCAATACGAATCCACCAAGCACGATCCATTCCCGAGTTATCAGTCCACCTGCACATACGGACGTCATTCCTATCGGGTCCAAAATGATCCTATCTTTAAAACTGGAACCAACCATGTTCGCCGTTGTGGGTTATTAAAATTTTGCCTGGACACTAAAAAATTGCTAATAAAAAATGTCCATCTTTCGACTATAATATGTCCGAAGAGTTACTATAGATCCACCTAAACGTAAACCACCCTATAAAAATTAAAGCTTAAAAATAACTGCTAAACTTAATTTTTGTGTTCAAGTGGCTCATCTCCTGCGAATTGTTTTGACAACAACTCCATTCACAACCTCACGGCGTAGTCGCTCTTGATTACGCCAAAGTCGCAGGGTTCCATTTGCTATTAAATGAAATCCGTATTCCGGTGAATGCAGTCATTCACTCAACTCTTACCTTCGCTCTCATAGTGATGCTTCCACCGACCGGTTGTTACTAATTAGCAGGAAAATTATTCATTTAATGCAGCGTAATAATTTTTGTATCCCTCCGTTCCATGAATTTAATACCCGAAGTCAATTTAAATGCACCAAACAGTTATGCGGCCTGCTGTGACCTGTGCAATCAGATAACTTTACTTTTCTGTTTTCCAATTTTGCGAAATAAATTGTGATTTTTGACGCATTTCTGTAAAAAAAAAGAGATTGCCGGTAGATGCCGTGGAATTTTGCTATGAATTTCCATTATATAGTAAGAATTTATGAAACGAAGTTGAAAGGCGAAATGCGAGCGTTTAAATGCACGCCCATGTGTAAGGAATTTTTTAATAACGAACATTTTTCTGCTTGAGGCATAATTACAAGGTCTTGTTACCTTCGTCGTTGGAATGTTGCAATATGGATACAGTCAAAGACATCAAGTGCATATTGAGATACATTTTGTATGACATCCAAAGAGTTAATAAAAATATCTGGCCTTGTTATGATGCAGCAAAGGACAATGGAAACGGAAATGGTTTATTAAACATTTTTTCTGCTTTCAAATAACAATTAAGTTGCTTTGAAATTTGCAAAATACTGCATAGTATTAAAATGAAAGTGGCAATGTCCTTTCATTTGAATGTGTTCTTTTAAATTTACTTTTTCTTTTACCCGTAACTTTTAGTAGGTACGTAAGGAACTCTGAATAAGGGTCATAGCCATTCATAAATGGCAAAGCTAGTAGCTTTGAGTGGGAAACGAATTCATGTGCCGTTCGAGAATCACGTTTCACAAATTGTAATGATATTGAATTATTTAGCAACTAGCTGACCCGGCGAACTTCGTTCCGCCCAAATCTATGTTATATAAAAATTGAGCCTTGAGATTGTGTTCGTTTGTCGCCGAATCACGCCTTAACGCATTTACCGATTTTAACCAAACTTTTTCACATGTCCTTTACAATACACGATGTATAAAGCGGAAGTTCATAAATTTGACTTTAGGAGAAAACTGGGAATTCAATATTGATTCCACAGAATTCCAGCGATAGTCCTTGAAACGAAACGGGAAATTGATACGCTTAAAAACGAATGGCAAATCTTACTGAATAAGCGGAATCGCCGGGTCAGCTAATTAAAATTAAAATAATTTACAACAACAATTGATTTTAAAATTTAAAATATTTTTTTTTTTTTATTTGAAGTGTCACTACTCGATTTTTATCCAGTTTCTTTTTTTTCAAGGTGTATTTCCCCATACAAACTTTCATAACCTTTTTCATCCCCTCCAAGTTTTGTTTTCGCGACAAAAAGTAAATAAAAACCTGATATACAGCAATGCAAACAAAACAAAAAAAGAATTATGAAAATCGTCCCAGGGGTTATCGAGTTACATCATCATCGAGTTACACCCCGAATAAATTATATATATAGAAGAAGAAGATTGGGTGTCTGCGAGTTTATTGCGAGCGTTCAGGTCATTTCGGATTAACTTTTGTGCTAGAGAACGGTAGGTACATTTGCATTATACACGTGAAATATTAGCACTCAATAAAAATGTTGTTAAGGGAAACTTTAAGTATCGATTATGGTAAACTTTAAATATCGTCACGATCAAGGTTTTTCAGCCGTAGGTATGCTTACATACCTGGTTTCTTGCATCGTCTGACTAGGCAATAAGTGAAACTGTCAAAAGCAGTACCCCGGTAAATAAACCTGGCTAAAAGTTAGATTCACCACATGATGAATGCAGTAATTTAAAGAATTTCCCTAGAACGCATTTAATTTTGTTTGCATGTGGTTACAACTTAGATTTAATGTAATCAAAAGATCCAATAGTCTAGTGCCTTTGTAAGACCTAACTCCGTAGTTTCAAATTCAATTCCTTGTTTAGATTAAAAAAAATTTAATTTTACAAATAAAACTTCGATAGGATTCACTTTCGTTGCCCCTGCATATCACAATTTCCGTAACACATTCACCAGGTCACTCCCCAGCTCCAGCGTGCCCATAAAAGGATTCACTTCAAAAATTAAGTTGAAAGAATATGAAAAATGTCCATATCTCGACAACAACGCCACCTATCGGGTCTAAGACTATTCTATATTTTGAGTATTAGTAACCAACCATACACACCCACAACATTTTATTGAAATCGGTTGGGATTGAACATATCGACAACACCATAATACACCCTATATCCATAAATACAACTCATCAACCAATACACATAGAAACACCGTATATGCATAAAAACCTTGGTATTGACGTCACCTTTCATAGGAAGTTTCCAGAAATAAAATCGGTTCACTCATTACAGAGAACATCAATTTCAAACAAAATACAACTTATCTTAATATATAAAAACGTTCGTGCGTATGTATGACCGACGATAGCGGCTGAACCACTGAAGCTATCCCCCTTATATTTACACCATATGTTTGTGTGGTGCTCCGGATGGTTTATGTTTATTTTAGACCCTATAGAGGGCGCTGGGGTCGCTTTTTGAAAATTCTTATTTATGGACCGATTTGGCTCAAATTAACACCATATAACACTTAAAACAAAAGAAAGCTTTTGCCAAAATTTGGACCCGATAGGTGGCGCTGGGAGATATTTACGACAAGTTAGATTTCCCTGCATATCAATTTTGTATCAACAACATTAAATTTAATTGTAATAATATAGTTGGCGTTGGTTGTCTAGGTATAATTTTTTGAATTTGACATTTCAGTAATTCATATTTCATATATAGCTGTGTACAATTGTTCGACGAAAACTCCAAATTAGTTTTTAATCAATTTTAAATAGGCAAATAAAACATTTCCGGCACAAATAACATAACCAAGGAAAATGTTCTTACTGGGCCAAATTTTATGATTCTTCTTTTGTTTTGTTCCTATTGGTGTATTTCAGGCTTAGGCAATCTTAAAAGATACAATTTTGGACCCGATAGGTGGCGCTGCTCCCGATCTCCGAAACAGCTCTACCGAGTTGATTGGAATTTGTGGATGGATAGGTATGGTCGCTTCAAGATTGAAATATACCTTATACTTTGCAAAACATAAGCGGGATAGGAGAACGGGTTGTGGAAGCATTAAAATAATGACATTTTCCAAATTAAGGACTTTGCGAAATGTGAGCAGGACTTAATACGAAAGGTATGATCAAATCCGGGTGGGTACAACTACATATAAAAAAGACTGACGTCCGTACGTGCGCACTCATAACTCGGGAACCAATCCTTCAATTTTTATGATTTTTGGTTTAAATTCGCATGAGCCCAAGGAAGGACATATGCTCCTTTTTTGTCGTGAAAACAAAAATTTATGGGGATTAGTTGAATTTTTTAATTCTTTGGATGTTCCGGGCTTACAATTGAAAGTCGGCTCATTTATAATTTTGTTACGCAACCTCAATGCACCGAGACTTTGAAACAGAACGCATTTGATTTGGTGGTGAAGGATCTCAAATCAAATGTCATGCAAGTGACGATTTTGAGTGGAAAATCCAAAGGCAAACACTCTTATTCCGCAGATTCCGCTTATTCAGAACGATTTGCCATTCGTATTTAAGCGACTTAGATTTCCTGTGCGTCTCGCTTTCACTATGACAAATAATTTGTTGCAAGTATAATCGATGGATGTTTGTGCATTTGTAGTATCAATCTTGAATTACCATGTTTCTCACATGGTCAATTTAGTGAAAAGCGGAAGGTTGGCCGAAACGTCAAAATCGTTGCGGTTTGATTGAAACAAATCAACATTGCTTTTCGTCATTTATTTCTATTGCATTTAATATAACTTTTGAATGAAGCATTTTAATTGGCCGAATTATATAAACTAGCAAGCGCATTGTACATGCTCGGAATTATTATTTTCATTACATTAACAAATTTGGGCGGAACGAAGTTTGCCGGGACAGCTAGTTGTTATTATAGATAGAATAGATGGTCCTCTATTTGCATAGGAAAAATGCTCTAACCACTTATAGGCTTAGCGTTGCCAAATCGAAATGAAAAAATATCTGGAAATTATGTTGGTATTCCGGGACTTGTATGGTCATTTCAAAGTTATTTGATTTTATGTTTTTATTAATAAAAAAATTGGATACCTATTATCTTTTTTTTTCTTCTATTACGTATATTAAAATTATATATTTCAAGTTCTTAATAACAATATCCTATTGAAAAATAATGGAGATTTCAAACAAAAATCCGAAAACAATTACGTTCACCTGTACAGTTTATTGCTGACCGACGGTTTTTTTTCAACCAGTTCAAAAAAGACTTGCCAAACAAAAATTATTCTAAGCCCACCCATAATTACAAATATTATTTATACATTTGCATGTATTTCGAAACCATATATAAAATTGATTTCCTTCAAAAGAGAACAAAATTAAACAACTCCCCGAATCACATAAAACCGCCAAGCCACAACTCTTTGATATTTTTGATATTTTTTATTTATTAATTTCTCACTAATTAGAAAAAGAGAAAATGCGAGTTTTCAACAACATATTCAATTAAAATCAATACATCATTATTTGTAAAATCAAATCCAATTAGTGCCTCAAAATGAGACACATGAGTTTGAAATCATTCGCGTGTGTATCCATCGGGGAATTCCTTTTCTCCTACAAAAGACATTGCAAAGTGAGTCAAGGGAATAATTTATTACACAGCAAGTTGATATAAATGACTTAATTTTCCACACTGAGATTGCTTCATTTTTGATGTTATCTATTTAAATTGGAGTGGAATAGACGTTCCGAAGGAGCATGAAAAGCAAATGCAAATGTGATAGAGGTAAAAGATTTATTGAATTTTTCAAAGGATGTCAATAGATGTTTAGATGGATATGCTAAATATTTTTTGCATTTAAATATTTAGCTGACGGAATCTCTTTAAGTAGCAACTGATTTTTGTACTGAGCACGAATCGGCATATATTTCCTTTGAATGACATCATACCGCCATCGAAGCTGTGTTAATATTCACGGACCAATTTCTTTTCAAAATAGTCCTGTTTTTATTAAGATCGCGGGGCTTAACGCCTCATAGCTATTTCTTGTGAGGAATATAATGAGCTGGCGTTGGTATTTCATTGGTCTATTTGGACATTCTCATTTTTGGTAAAACACTTCTAAACTGATGTGATTAAAAAATATTTTCCTATGCCGATCAAATTTCATACGCAAATACAGTGAATCGCTAGTTTTTGCCTTTTCTTTCCTGGAAAAATTCCCCAAGAATATGTTAATTTACAATCGGTTCCAGCCTCTTATAACGCATTTTGTATCAGTACACAGAATAAAACTGATACTATCCAATCGACATCGACTTATTCCCCTTTCCAAAAATCAATACAAATTGATAAATAAAAACCAAATAATACCGCACTGCCAAAATGACCAGATAAAGCCACTACAGCAGAAGAATTGTCATTTAAATTGTTTTTGCTACGAAAAAGTAGTCATTTGGGTGGTCCTTCTGGGAATAACAGTAGCTACCCCTAGTTGAATTGCATGTGGTGTAACATTATTCGTTACTGCTCAAGAGTGAAAATGATCCGTAAGCAAAACAACAATAGGTCGCATAGAGATTGTTAAACAATTAGGGTCATTTGACAAAACTGTCTTTAAATATGTATAATTTTTGAATAGTGCTTTTTGTCGAATGTATTTTTAGTCTAAGGGAAGTATACCCTGGACGATTATGTATTTTTGAAACGGAAATACAATTTTGTTGGAATTTTTCTCGTGTATGACATAGGTATACGTACCTAACCTTTTTTCGATTCGTTTGGAGCTCTAATTTTCGGACGCTTTTGAGCAGATGGAAAAAATGTCATACTTTTGTCAAACCCCCCCCCCATAATGGTTCTAAAACCAGGCAAACCACCGAATGAAAAAAAGTCTTATAGACCCATCTCGCTTCTTCCAATTATTTCCAAAGTTTTTGAGAGGATATTACTCAGACGCTTACAACCAATTATAGAAGAAAACCGTCTTATACCCGATCATCAGTTCGGGTTTAGAAGCAAACATTCGACAATCGATCAAGTGCATGGGATAACTGACGTAATAGAGAAAGCTCTAGAAGAAGATAAGATTTGCTCTGCCGTGTTCTTGTACGTTTCGCAAGCATTTGATAAGGTTTGGCATGAAGGCCTCAAGTGCAAATTAAGACAAGTTCTCCCCGAACGGTTATGGAAAATTCTAGAATCGTATCTAGAGAATAGACTCTTTCGTGTCAAACACGGAAACGAATATTCGGAATTTAAAGAAATAAGGGCAGGTGTGCCGCAAGGAAGCGTCCCTGGGCCTCTCCTGTACCTGCTATTTACGCGTGATATTCCGCAAATAGAAGGTACTACCGTAGCTACTTTTGCCGATAACACTGCTATACTAGCAGTGGGTACAACGACCAAAGAAACAAACAAAGTATTACAAGGCGCGCTTAACCGGGTCTATGAATGGACAAATTCATGGAGGATCGCTCTAAACGAAACGAAATCGGTCCACGTGGATTTTACGTATAAAAAAACAAATAACTTGCCTGTATTTATAAATACGGTACAAGTTCCGTTTGCAAACGAGGCCAAATATCTCGGAATGACTCTCGACACCAAATTAAAATGGAAACCGCATGTAAAGAAAAAATGCGAAGAACTTAAAATCAAATATAGAGAACTTTATTGGTTACTCGGAAAATATTCCAAGCTTACCCTCGAGAACAAGCTTTTATTATATAAGCAAGTGATGAAGCCTGTATGGACATATGGTATACAGTTATGGGGCTGTACCAGCGAAACAAATTTAAACATTTTACAAACTTTTCAAAACAAAGTGCTAAGAACATTCGTCAGTGCACCGTGGTACATTAGAAATGAAGATCTCCATAGAGACCTCGGAATTCCCACCGTTAAGGACGAAACGAAAATATGCGCTCGAAAGCATAGAAATCGATTATTAGGACATATAAATAGCTCGGTCCGTGAAATTCTCGATGAAACAAATTTATTGCGGCGTCTACAACGAACTAAACCTTCGGACTTAGCCCGATAATTATCAACCGCGTTAAAATTGCGGAACGAGCAGGAACTTTCGCCGGAATGTTGCCTGCCAAACGTGTAAAACTTCGTGATAAAAAAATTGCTTGATAAGTCATAACTTAGTTGCAGTACAAAAGAAATTTGATGGAGGTGGTTTTAGTGAGTAAAAATCTCACACTACTATGAGCACGCGCCGAGTGTCCTCATAGTGTCTTCTAGAAGATTTCCACCTACCTCGGAGAAAAAAAAAATACTTTTGTCAAACGTTGTCAGCTATCAAATTGGTCGTCGCTGGAAAAGGGTTTGCAAATTCGACGAAAACGCCTCTAAAAATACACCTTATCATGAACATTGAGTGTTTAGTTTATACCATTAGTTAAGTAGGGTCAGTTTAATAAGGATATTCGGATATGACGATATTCGGAAATATCAGAGGTAAAAGTCGTTAGCCGAATAAATTTAAAACTTTTCACAAAACTAAAAAGGAATTTCGCGAGTTTTCAAAATGACACTTTTTCTTCGTCGTGAGGGGTAAAATGTACTTTTCCTAAAGCCAAGAACTCTTTAACCTCTTACCATAGTGATGGCATTTCTTATTACTATTATTATTTATTATAAGGTAATTACAAACTACAAGGTAATATAATTAAAGAGCCTATAGCTGCGGAGACAATTGGCATTTATTTTAATTTTTGTAGACGAATATTGAAAATATTGGTCTTATTGTTAGAACATATTTTAGCTGATTTTGATTTCAGCCTTTGATGAAACCCATCAAAGTTGCATTCATAAGACCGCCCATAACTCGAGAACGGATCGTCCGATTTGAGCTATGTTTTCTTTGTTGTGTTTGTCTACGCCTAAAGAAGGTTCGTACGGCGAGAAAATTCGTAAAAATTTATTTTCCATACTTGCATTTTTTTTTATTTTGATCGCAATATACAGTGAGACTGCTCATTCATTCATTCATTTTCAATGGCCGCTCTTCCATTAGTAGGATCGCGGGTATACGATGCCTAAGTGGACCTCCATAGTTCCCGATCTTCCGCCACCGACTCTAGATCATCAGGGCAATCCCCATACGGGCCGATGAGAGATTTCGGACTTGATCTAACCATCCCATCCTGGGTCTTCCTGGAGGACGCCTGCCTGATGGCACGGATTCCATAGCACGTCTTGGGATCCGAGTGAAACCGTATTTGTCAAAAATTCTACATGGATTTAATTATTATTCAGTAGATTTTCTTTACGGGAAAAATTTTTTTTTAACACGAGTCAAGCTAGTCGACTATAAATATTTGAATGAGAGAAAGTATTTGTTTAGTTGTACTTATTTGGAACTTATTATTAGGCTCTAAATCTAACACAAGTATCTTAACGTCCTCCGAAACTCCAGTCAGCACACTTCAATTAACCAGTTACCAAAAGACGTATCATATATAGGACTTCAGAGCTACTTCGATTTACGGAGTCGAATTTTAGGAAAGAATGAAAAGATCTAAATTTTTGTTTTCAATATGATGCTCGAAAATATTTGGCAAACGTTCTTAAGAGGTTTTGCAGTAATGCTTAGGTGCTGAATTTGAAACTCTTTGTTAGTTAGTCAAACACAAGTTAGTGATGTAGTTTGAAAATTAAAATGTCTACAAAAATTGAGCATTAAAACGTATTCTAAATTTGCATAGCCACATTCGGTCACATTTGACAAAACAACATTTTCCCTTTCAAACATTGTTCTCATACAAATATTTGGACAAATCTGCAATTATGCCAAAAAAAAATCTTTCCTTGAAAAAATCTTACTTCACAATTTTTTTTTTTTTTTTTATTCAAGTAACAACAAATAAAAATAAAAAAGGCTGAATACAAAAATGATAGCATACAGCGAAAGTTACAAATAATTTGGAAATTTTGTCTGCATTTGCAATAATAAATTTTGATTTTTGCAGAGGTTCTGGAAAATCTGAAAAATGCAGATCAGTCTGCCCTTATGGCAACGCTGCCTTAAAAGCATGTGGTTTTGTAGTGAAGCACAAGCACAATTGCCCTTAACCAAGAATAGAACGAAAATTCACTTTAACACTCAGAAGTTTACCTTGTGTTGCAATAAATTGAAGCACTAAAGGATATATCAGCAATTTGTGACCACTAATCGGATTCGATGGTCACGTTTGTAGTTATTGATTTCAGCTTGAATTGTTGACGGTTCGGTTCCATTGTCTTATTTCGTATTACCTTTGAACAAATCCAATCCAACCAACCCCATCAGCAGTCTGAACGCAGTTGCGTCACATAATTAACATTCAGGGCACAGATTTCCTTTGTGTAATAACAGTCCTTCAGTGTTTGAATTAATGACAGTTGAGCTGTATACAATATTGTTATTTAAGCTGATTGGGGAATGTGATTATGTCAGATAACATTGTGATTGTGATGACAGCCTGCAGTCTACTTAATGTGAGTAGCTAAACGTTATTAAAGAATTATAGCATGACGGATGGTAGGCGTGTCCTTGAGGTGTTTACTCACGGGCAAGTTGTCTGATTAAGAATAGGACTGCACAGTTTGGCCTTAAGTCAAATTAGTAAACATATTTTCTATTATCACCCCAAGTTTGGAGTTGGATATATTACTAACGCAAGTCAAGTAAAGAATATCTCGGAAATAACAAATCCATAAATCATTCTCAATCGGTTTAATAGAGAAAAAGGAAACATGAAGAATTAACGTCCTGTTCAAAGTACTTTTAAGGGACTAGTCCTATAGCTGTACTTAAACTGTCAGATTTTTTTACGATTTATATAAAGAAACTCAAAGTGCAACTCGGTGGGCATAAGTGTTGATTTCTTATCCCAATTGGTCAAATGACATGGGGACTAATTACTCGTATCATTATAGTATTCCGTTCACTTTATTAGTAATTCTAATTATTATGAAATGAGGAGAACGAAAGTTATGGTGGGGTGACATAATTAATAATGTCCAACGACAATTATGTCCAATCACGAAATTTTACAATAGATTATTGTGTCTGTTTGTAATTAAGATGTAATGTCCATGGATATGATTTCCCTTTGGGACAGAAATTATGACCAAAGGGGTGTATTTATTCCATATCTAGATGTCGCCTTTTGTTTATAAGAAAAAACAACATAAATGTCGAAGATTGTGTTACGATTTTTACTATTACATATTTATAAAAGGTAGGGTCGATATTCTACCCCAAGCGAGACTTGTAACAAAAGGGTGGTTAAGTTTTGAGGGCCGATATTGATTTTGAATAAAACACAAATTATTTAGGAAATTATTGTCATTTCTTTTTATAATGATAATATTGGTATAGTTAAATTATGTGTGGAACAAAACATTTGCCAAATGGGCGCCGCGACCTCGACGGCACACCTCCATCCGATGGTTCAAATTTTTGATGACGCTGAGGCATAATTGAGGTTCTATGCCGTTAATGTGCCGAATTATCTCATCCTTTAGCTCTTGAACTGTTGCTGGCTTATCGACGTTCACCGTTTCTTTCAAATAGCCCCAAAAAAAGAAGTCCAACGGTGTCAAATCATATGAAGAGATAACACGGTCATTGAATTTGTCGCGCAAAAAAGCCACTGTTTCGTTAGCTGTGTGGCAAGTGGCACCGTCCTGTTGAAACCACATGTCGTCCACATCCATATCTTCCAATTCGAGCCATAAAAAGTTCATTATCATCTCACGATAGCGAACACCATTCACAGTAACTGCCTGACCGACCCCATTTTGGAAAAAATGCAAACAGTCACTCTTTGTGGGTGCATTGGTTTTTCGACAGTCACTCTTGGATTATCATTCGCCCAAATGCGGCAATTCTGCTTATTGACGAATCCACTGAGGTCAAAATGAGCCTCATCACAGAAGATGATTTGCTTCGAAAATTGATCGTCCACTGTTGCCATTTCTTGCCATCATTCTGACCATTGACGACGTTTGAAATGGTCAAGAGGCTTTAGTTCTTGAGTCAATTGCACCTTGTAAGCGCGTAAATGCAATTCTTTATGCATTATGTTCATCAACGACAAGCGTGAAAGGTGCAATTGTTGGGCACGACGACGAGTTGAGGTGGACGGCTCTATCGCGAACAGCAGCAATATTTTCTGATATATTAGGACGATTAAATTGACCGAAAAATTCACGAAGTGCACGATATGCATTTTGATTTGAACGCCCATTTTCATAATAAGCCTGAATAACTTTAACGCATTGCTCGATTGTGTGTCTTTCCACGGTTCAAATTGAATTAGTCTGAAATTAAGAAATGTCAAATGAAATGCAGAAAAAAACTTAACGCTTAGGTGTGGTTTACATTCAACATCGGCCCTTAAAATTTAACCGGCCTTTATTTATTTGCCAACACTACATCCAGAAATCACCTCCAATAATTCAAAGAATATTCATCTTAATCCCGATTCAGCTCATAACTCAAATTAATACAAAACAAATTAAAGCGAATTTACCTCTTTTTAATATTATTTGCTTCTGCAAACACAGAAATGATTTCTTCACCTTGACAGTGCATACAAAAATCGAACTTCACAACAGGGATGGGAAATGAAATTTTCAGATTGTACTTTTCACAAGTTGAAATTGTATCTTTTAGGACCGTAGTGTAGCTTTTTCGTTGCGGAAATTCGTAGCTATACGAATGTTAAGATAAATATGCTTACACTACCTTTTACTACCTATTTACCTACCTATTTATTTCATGATTTAAGAAAAAAAAAATTGTTCATCTTTGCCCTTGAAATAAAACAAATCGAAATCATTTTGAAAACTTAGTTGGTGACATACCATATAGCAATATTAAAAAAAATTTAGTAATAAAAAAAAAACCTATTGTTGTGGAAAACAAAGAAATTCAGACTTTTGAAAGATAACGTAATAAATAATAGTTCAGTCTCACTTTAGTATTTAGGAATATGTAAATACTTGTTTATTCTAGAAGTGCGTCTTGATCAATATCGATTAAATGCGAATTCTTTTCTAAAAGAAATTTTTCAATTTTAAAATTATGACATGAGTCATTTCTCAACAAATTTTTGGTTTGAATTAACGCTGAGCAAGTTTCAACCTGAAGCCGATTTCTGCACTTATTTTTTATTAAATGTTGATACGAAAAATTCTTTCCACACATGCTGAAAAATGTGGTATCGAAAGTATGCCTTGAGCTATTCTATATAGTATTAAATATAAAATCATCACTTTCATTTTTAATGAGGCTAACCTCAGTCCAAAAGCTTGAAATTGGTGAATTTTTTTTTTTAAAGATTTTAAAGGTTCAAAGTCGGCTAGGGCACGATACTCATTATTAATGCTATCAATTTTTGAAATTTCATCATCAGGAAAAATTTCCTGAAAGAACATGGTTTGGTGAAAAATATTGTATGGGATTCAGAACTTCGTCTTCGCAATTTATCCTTCCCCGGAGGCCGGAGGTCTTTCACAAACGCAATGTAATAATGATTTGCATATAGTTACAGTTGGTGTATTTCATGCTCTGGCACATTTTCAGAGGAACAATAAATTTCAAAGGCTGTCCCGCAGAAAATCTGATTTAAAGGAAGACTATTCTCGTTTACATTAAGATTACCAAAACTGGTCTCATCAATTGATTTTTTAAACATAAAATTGCGACAAATTTGCCTAAATAAATATTTCGTACGGGTCATAAAAATGAATCCTAACCTCCTCCGACTGCATTTCTAAATTGATATCGTTAATAATTTTTAGAATATATAACAAGAAATAGAAATAAAGTTTCATAATTTTTCTCTTTAAATGAAAGGTAATAAAGTTGATATTGTTATCTTTAAATTTTGCTTCAAAATCTTCTAAAATAAATAATATATAATAATAAAAATAATGGGTCAAAGCAACCCAAGAATTCTTTTAATCGCAGCCTATATTCAAACACAATGAGAAATTAAATACAGCCGATTACAATAGAATGGAACGGTCTGAACGCATTTTATATTCTCTCCTACAAATTTTGGATATGTTCGCCGCGTTGGTATAAAATTGTATCTCTTAAAGAAGGATTGTAAAAAAATGTTTGGTAAATTGTATCTTTTTCGAGCGGATTGTATCTGTGTATCTTTATTTTCTGATTGTATCCAAAAAGATACAATTGTATCCACTTTCCCATCACTGCTTCACAATCCGCTCAGATATCGAGTTAAACTCATTTCACTCATTCAAGTCTCCATGAAAAATTCTCTTCAACACAGATGGAATATTCCGAAGAGAAAGAGTGATTTTCTCTTTCCATAGGGATTCATTTTATCATTTTCATTCTTGTGACTTGTGAGGTGACAGGGGAGATTACAATTTACAAAATAGGAACTAGGAAGTAGGAAAGATGTTTTGTCAGATGAACAGAAATATCCCTTCGTTCCAATGGTTGGAAATAGGTCCTCCAAAACATAAACATCAGTTCACTTGAAAACGTGGCTGTTAATGGTTAGACTTCTGTCTTCTGCCCACTATCCACTAAAAATGGCTTTAAGCGATTTTGTGTTTAATAGCAGTGATGAAAAATGAGCTTTTCGAATTGTACTAAAACTAAATGCAAATTGTACAAAAATGGGTTCAATTGTACTTTTTTCGTTTGGCTGGTTAATATAGCGACATACATTGAGTGCAATGATTTTCTTTATGATTTTTACTGTGTTTATTTTATTTTTTTTATTTTTCATATAACTAAAACTACTCACAAACAAAAAAAAAAAAAAAAAAAACAAAATCACAAAGTAATCACATTGGTAATTCATAAATACTTAACTATATCCCTACCTTAGGTAGGTACTAAATAGGAACATAAATATTGCAATAAATAAAGTTGTTTTTTTTTAGTCCAAAAGTTCATCTTCAGGAAGATCAGCATTTTGTAAATTTTGTTCAATAAGGTCCTTGCTTATTGTAAAGTTATGGCAGGACACGTTTCGTATTAAGTTTTTAGTCTGTATTAAAGAAGCACAAGTTTCAATTTGTAAGCGATTGCGGCACTTCGTTTTAATAATATTTTGAAACGAAAATATCCTTTCAACGCATGCCGATGAGTGGGGAATTGAAAGCAAACCTTGAGCTATTCGATATATGTTTCTAAATATATATTCATTGTTTTCGTTTTTGAGAAAACTAATCTCAGTCCAAAAAGCGGAAATTGATTTATTTTTAAATTGTTTGATTTGTCGAAGTCGGCTAATGCCCGAAACTCATTATTAATAATATCAATTTGCAATTTTTCAGACTCAGGAAAAAAATGTAGTATTAGGTTCGTTATGGATTTGTATCTGTATTAAATTCGAAAGAATTGTAATTATGTATTTTTCTAAGTAAAATAATGTTCGCCTGAGTGTACTTAATTTGGGAGAATTGTACTTGCGTATTTTCTGAAATCGATTGTATCGAAAAAAGTACAATTGTAAGTCATTTTTCAACCCTGTTTAATAGTCCCGCTCTGAATTTGTTTCTAATTTTGTAAATGATTATATTTTTAACAGTTCCACCTTCGAAGTTCGAACTACTACTATAACTAATTTTAGTCTGGACTTAAAATTTACGGAAACTCACAACTGCGAAATTTGTATGGATTTTTCATAGCCACTGTGAGGCTATTAAAATTTAGAGTTGGAACTGAAAATATCTATTGGTAAGGATAAAAAATATATCCTTGGCATAGACGTGATTCCATAATTTATTTTGAGCGCAAGTAATATTGAAAGGGTGTTTTTAGTATTTTTAGTTTATATTTTCGAAACACGAATAATTTTCTACAATTTTCGCAATCAATGGAAAAACTGTAAGAATATTAATATGTACATAAATAAAAAGCGATTGGGATATACGAAAATTGTAACCTTAAAAAGTTCTCTTTCTTAAGTGCAAATTTTATTAAATTTTCAAAGACGCGAATGTTCTGTAAAATATGTAAACATAAATGCTAAACCAGGTATTGTGAATAAATCGCCCAGCACAAGTAGCAATCGTACTTAAAATAAAGTGCACGACTGTGTCAGACAAAACTTTCTCGTTCATCAAAAGTTTTGTTGGTTGTTTTCTTATTTTATAAGTTATTTTATTAGATATAGGTACGGGTAAAGATCTGAGAAGCAATGCTAGATAAAAGAACCGGTTCATTAAATAAACGAAAATGAATAGTGTCAAATAAAATGCTGCGTTATTCACCTTCGACTTTTTTGAAAAAAACAAAAAAAAAAAAACTTACTACGGGATCTTATTTAGAATACTGATATTATATTTAGTACATATGCATTTTGATCAAAATCGTTAGAACGGTTTTTGTAAAATTTTGCAAAAACAGTACCAAATATTGCAATGTTTAGTTTGAAAAATGTTATAGGTTAAATATTTAGCAGAAAACCGGGTATAAGTTATTATTCGGGATATAAGCAATATAAGCATTGTTTGTATTTTAGAGTTTTATCGAAATCGAAAATGCAGTTTTCGAGATATGAGAAGTTCTTAAATATAGGGTTTTCGGTAACTCGTATTGAAAATTAGGGATGCAATAATTTTGAGAATATTATTTTACTCTAAGTTTGTATTTTGGTCAAAATCGATACTGCCGTTTTCAGGTAAACTAAAGAAAACTTTCAAAAAATCAATTACGATAATACAGAGAAAAACTGAGTTAAAAATAATGTTTGTTACAATCTATGGACCGTTTTCGAGGTATGTAAAAACTTCAAAAGTACAGTTATTCCAATTTTCATCCAAGAACTGGGTATGCACTAATGGTAATCCTATCTAATTAAGCTTAAATATCAATTTTGGTTGAAATCGTTAGAGCCGTTTTCGAACAAATTAAACCAGTTGGAAGTACCATTAATATTGAGGTTACCTTGCACAAACAAAAAAAAGTTAAAAAGTTAAAAAAAAAAAGAGTTCGAACAGTACACAGCCCACAAACTCGAAAGCCGTTTGAACGAAATCCGGGCAGCGGTTTAGGCTGTAGGCCTGTGGAAGGACGGAAGACGGACAGTATTTTGAGGCTCACTTTTTTGAGTTCGTCTTTCATCGTAATATCAGAATTGATTAACCTCTCTAGTTCGAAGTTTTGTACGAAAACAATATCTTTCTCTTACTACGTAATGGAGAAAGTTAAAAATGGGATGACTTAATTATAACTTTATCATATCCTATACCCTTTGGCTCATTATACCAATCTTAACACAATAAGGACAGGTGCAGAGAATGACAATGAGCAGATGAAAATGTTTTTATATCACTCGTATATTACATAGACGAGTGAAATGAAATTCTATTTGCATTTATTTGCTGGGTACTGGGTAGTTTCATGCAAAATGTCATCACTAATGAGAGCCGTCCGGAAAGAGTCACATTCACTTTTTCGGTCAATGGAACACTAAGTTTTTAAATATTTTGTTTCAATATTTAATTATATTTAGACTTTATAGCTACATACTTGCTTTCTGTATGAGTTTAATGAGTAGCAACAAAAATGGTTGTCAAATGCAAAAGCACATACTTGCTAGAATACCGACGAATAGGGCATGGAATTTGCATTATTAAAATAAAAATAAATAGTTGGCGCAACAGGTCCGGAGGGACCCTAGGCCTATATTGCATTATTGGATTCTTATAAATGTGAGAGAGTTTTCGTACAGAAAGGACTTTTGTACCATTATAGTGATATCTTTAAAATGATTAATCCTTGGGTCATATAATTCAAATTGAGTCTATTCGCCTGAGGTAAATATGACCAACCTGACTTTTAAGGCTTGGGTAATAAACGTCTTTCTGTGTCTGACTTTTATTTCAAAGAAGGGATTAAATCATTACTCGTCTGGTGAGACTGAGGGTTGTAAAATGTTTTTTTTTTTTAGCAAGTTTATTTATTTGAGGAACAATATTGTTAGGGTCTTAAGGTGATTAAATTTGCTTGCCAACTCTCTTTGTGAAAAAGGTCGAACTAAGAACTTTTATAAATGGTCCGAACACCTGGGAATTAATTTTAAATAATAAAGCAGTATTGTGGAATTAGCCCTGGCCCCTGATCAGTACTTTGTCAGTTGTTCTCGTACTAGCATCTTGTGATATGTCTAGAAAACGCTGAAATAATTTATTGTTACTAATTTAATACGACAAATATTCGAGCAGACCAACCAAGAATGACATTGATACAATTTTTTGAGCAGTCTTTACGTTTTAGTACACTTGGGAAAATAATATATTTTTACGTCTCAAGGTCCAGCATAGTCATAAGACAAGCTAACATTCCATTTGGGGAGACTCTTGGTTGCATCCTTACTGTGCACCGAAGAACATTTGATTGCATTTTGTACATTTAGTGGCTTATTTTTTTATTTTTGAATATTCAGTTAGTTTAGTAGATTGCAGCATGTGTCACGTAACTTTCCTGGCAAGTAGTTAAGACTTCCTGAGAATAAAAATTTCAATGGAACGAAATATAAAGAAGCAAAAAATGTCTGATGCACCCTGTTTATGGTAATCTCCCCGTTCTTCGAAGCAAACCTTTTTATAAAGTTAACACGATGAAGACTTGCCAAGGGTGCGCCAACGTTTTAAGAATTTGCATTTAAAAAAATGCGTTCTTGGAAAATAAAATAAAATTCATCCTTTCAAAATATACCATTCATAAACGACTGTTTGCAAGATAAAAATAATGAGACTGAGCACATGGTTCCATAAGGACCTGCAGAGTTTAGGACCTTTAATTTGCTTAATAAATCCACCCCCTACACCGATTTGAAATTCATTACAAAGACCCCACCACGGCAGCTTTATCACTTGATCCTGCCTATTATTTGCTTGAATCACCACTAAACGATCCAAATCAAGAGATATGACCAGAAAGATATAGGGACTTCGATGGGCTGCCAGCAGCAGTAAATCAACTACATCCGTCTAGCCACTCGGGCGAATGGCTAATCCTACTATTTTGATC
Source organism: Cheilosia urbana (assembly GCA_946477585.1). Classification (NCBI taxonomy): domain Eukaryota; kingdom Metazoa; phylum Arthropoda; class Insecta; order Diptera; family Syrphidae; genus Cheilosia; species Cheilosia urbana. The sequence continues at coordinate 4,737,318 of OX297854.1, read as the reverse complement.
CGGGGTGCTATCTAGCAAAGTCGACAAAATAAAATAGATTGTATCAATATTCTCAAATGTGTATTCTATGTAGCATAAAAAGAAAAAAAAATTGTGAGTCTTCTTGCGGGCATAATAACAATTTATGTACTGACTACTGACAGCCTTTATAGACGATTCGGAAATATACGAGCAGGCTTTCGGATGGCATTACACGCCGGCACAGCCCATGCCTTTTTCCCTTTTTCTCTTTGTGTGCGAATTATTTATGTAAACCTACATAGTGTAGGATTGGAATTTTTGGCTATACAGTTCGTTTGTTGAAAGTGAATCGATGATTATTTAGATTGCATATAAACGAGGAGGTACTGATAAATGGTGTAAATGCGAGCGTTGGCGACGTTACTTCGAGACATCACCTGTTGCTATTGAAGATATTATTGACTCACCGATCTGAATGAATTAATTAAATTTCGAAGAAAACAATTCATTGCAGACAATAGTTAAAGGGGAGTGATGACAATCTGAGAACAGCTGAAGAAAGTTAAGAACATGTGGACTAAGCCCAGACGATGGTGCGTAGGCGGACAAGAGACCAAGGTAAGCAGGATACCAATGGGCAATATGTGGTTTAACTTTAGAAAAATATTTGAATTCTAAACAAAGAATAGCTATTCCTGCCTTTTCTAAAGAGCTCATCAAATTCCCTAAACAATAATCTCGGAAACGTAAGACATCAACATTTTCGGAAGCGAATGCAACACGATAATTAATATCAAACTGTTTATCAGATTAATATATCTTAAAAACCCAAGTTTCCTAAAGACGATGTCTGAGTTTGCTTTCAGGAAATTACATTTCCGAAAGATACCTATCCAAATCCTAGCAACCATTTAATGGACACAGCATTGTAGTGAGCGATTATTTAGTTCGTTAGCTTTGTTGCATAAAGCAATTCACTTTTAAATGCTCTCTCTTAGATGAGTACTTTTTATTATTCTTAAAATTGTCTGTGTATTTTTATTTGGCAACAAAACAGATCCAATTGAGACGTTCTTAGTTATACCTCCAAAAAATACAGATTAACTGATTGCTGGCTGAGTTGATATTCAAACTCAACTCTCGATGATTTGTTTGTTATTTTAAAATATATCCGCAATGTCAGTTGTGTACATTCTCAGCTTTGCACAGTTAAATGCGTTCAAGACTTTCGGTCGACGAAAATTCTATATGCACCCTCGGTCCATTCTGGTCAAACCATTTTTGTCGGTGTGTGTCTTCAACAATTTTTTCAAAAAATGTCGCAGAAAAAACGTTTGCAATTTTTTTTTTTCACTAGCTAAAAATAATCCAACCATAACAGAGGATTCTTTTCAGGCAGGGCTCTGCGAAATAAGACCCCAAAAGAAGAAATGAAGTAAGTCCCCAAAATTATTTTTTTATTATAAACTAGCTGACCCGTGCTCGCCTTGCTTCGCCAGAGTTCCACTTCTCAAATTTAAAACAAAATAATTAGCGCTATACAAAAAGTAGCTTACCCGAAAAAAGAGAAGAAAAACTGCCAGTAAAACAATCCAAACAAATACCTTGGTAGGCTAACTTCTATTATTCCCTCTCAATCTCATTTACATTCCACTTGTAAGTTGTTACTTGTTACATTTTATTCCCCATCTCAATCCCATAACAACTCGCTCACTTACTACTCAAACACAAACATCCTCAAGTTCGAATTAAAAAAAGAGAAAAAAAACATGAAGCAAAAAAACTGCAAATGCACAAACAGGTTTTAGCATGGACGTGAATCAGTATCACTAATAAGATCAGAATCACTATAGCGCATTTTAAAAATCACAATCACAATTAACAACTGAGTGTGACTCCCTCAATCTCAATTACATAGCTATCTCCCTCAATCCCATGCACCACATTCGCTCTACTACTCATTGTCATTATTCACTAATAATTTAAGAACGTGAGCAAAAAAAAAAAAACAACACAAAACCCAAAAGTTGCATAAAAAAAGAGAAGCACACGGCAGAAAATGTATAGAGAGAGAAACAGGTTTTGCCGCACACACACACAAAATTTCCTCCACTCAACGCTGGAAAAATCCAACGATCTAGCTTCAATCGAACATTTTGCTTTTTTCAATTGTATTAAATTTATAGTTTATTGCTTATTGTTCGACTTCAGGATAACGTACAAAGATGATTTATATCTTAAAATCTTTGTACATTATTGAACTTTGTATTAAAAAAAATCCCATTTCATTTGGATGAGTAATTCCGAAGCTAGGAGCTAGAAGGCATCCGAGAATTACAACTTTTCTTAGATATCAGCTTAGATTTCCACTTCCGGACAGCGAATAATGGTAAAACATATCCTATGTTCAAATCTGAACAATTTCCTATGCAACTGTGTAAACCGAAATCAAATTCGTGCAGTACTTTTTGAATCTATTCCTGTCTCACAGATTACAGCCGGAAAAAAAGCTACAGTTTTATTATAGTAAGGATTGTTACTCTTCCGACATGAAATACGTATATGGGGGGCATGCTGCCCTCCTGCAACACCTTGGGTTTACTGTTAGATTTCGGGGTGGGTGCGAGGTTGATTATATACAAAGTTCCTTTAATCTAAATTATTTTATCCAATATCAACAATATTAAATAAAAAGTAGTTTTCATTATTTTTAATTTCATTATGAATTTTTTCCTTTTGGGGCCTTATTTCATTGGGGCCTTATTTCTTCCACGCATTTTAATTGCCGTTTATTTGGAACGACAATTTGAAAGCAATCTCCTCAAACTCTCCTAAACCTGTTTACTTTGTCTATTATGGCAATTTTCCTCAAAAGTCGTCAGATGGCTAACAGAAACGCAAATTACTAAATTCAATAAAACGTGGACAATCCCAAAACACAACGCACAAAAGCTGCCGGAATATTTCCTGAGACATTTACGTAGAATTCCACGAGCAGTAAGTGTTTTCGTAACCAAATTTCCACTAAACCCAACAACAAATGTTTATAACTTCATAAATTTTAATAAATAAAACGTCAGTCGAAATAACAAAATAATATTTCCCATACCTATGTATATCAATAACAAAATCTCCTTGAGAAAATATTTAACTCGCTTAATTTTATCGTATAGTTCAAAATTAAGCAAGTTAAATATTTTCTCCAATTTAACTGTTTTTACAAATGACTTGGCAAGTGCATGTGCGACTTTCATTAAATAAACGTTTATCTTTAAATCCACGCCACAAATAAGATTAATTTCAAGTGTATCCCCCCACCAGAGCAGAAATATAATATTGTCCTCCGTGCATGTGTGTGTACGGGTCTCTGTATGTCATGCATTTTACATGAATGCAATTTTATTAAATAATAAAAGAAATATGAATTATTTGCATATATGCAAATGGCTTTGTAAAACACGCAGCACTTGACTTAAACGAGATCCCGAAGGACAACCCGGTACGAGTGTTGGTATGCATGTAGGTATAGAGGTACTCGTATAACAATAACAGCGACAAATGTCGACAGGCGACTACGACCGCGTTATGAGAATTGAAAAACAATGCAGAGGAGCAACCAGCAACGCTCATGATGACAATATGTTGTACACACATGTTGTATGTGTTCAAATCTCTGTACACAATAGTTGTTTATGTATTCCATTTGGGGGAGTTTCTTTGAAGAACTTGGCTGCAGCTCCCGGTGAATGGATCCCCTATTGTTTGTTGTTTGGCGACTGCAACTGCAGCAATCTGTTTCCCAATTAACCATTCCAGTTGTGAATATCCCGATTCATTTAATCAGCTTTGTGCATAGGAATGTTTTTTTTTTTTTAATTATATTGCTCATTTATTTTTAACTTTCTCCATTACGTAGTAAGAGAAAGGTAGGTATATTGTTTTCGTACAAAATTTCGAACTCGAGATGTTACTCAATTCTGACATAACGATGATATACGAAAAAGTGGGTCGCAAAATTCTGTCCGGTCTGTCTGTCTGTCCCACAGGCCTACAGCCTAAACGGCTGACCGGATTTCGATCAAACTTCGGATTTGGAGTTTGTGGGCTTACAGTTCGGGGCCGTTTTTTTTTTTTGCAAGGTTACCTCAATATTAATGGTAGGTACCATACTTCACATACAAACTGTTCGTACCAGTTTGATTTGCTCGAAAACGGCTTTAACAATTTCAACCAAAATTGATATTTGAGCTTAAGTGGGTGAGGTTACCATGACAACATACCCAGTTTTTGGCTAAAAGTTCGAGTAACGGTACTTTTGAAATATGGACATATCTCAAAAACGGTGCATACGATTGTAACAAAACTTAATTCCTAAGGTAATATGGTCATTTCCAACTTAATGGCAAACTCAGTTTTTCTCCGTATTATCGTAAAATGGATTTTTGAAAAAGTCAATTTTTTAAAATTTAGTTTTTCTTAGTTTCCCTGAAAACGGCAATAACGATTTTGACCAAAATGCAAACTTAGAGAAATATTGATGATCTTAAAATTGGTGCATCCTCAAGTTTTAATTCTAATCACCGAAAAAGTTAACTTTAAAAACTGCTCATATCTCGAAAACCCCATTTTTCTGACTTCGATAAAACCTTAAAAAGCAGGTAATGCTTACATTCCGAACAATAATTCAATATCGGTTTTCAGCTAGATAGTTACAAAGAGTATTTTTCAAACTAAACATTGCAATATTTGGTACTGTTTTTTCTGCCAAATTTTACAAAAACCGCTTTCACGATTTTGATCAAAATACACACTAAGGATAATATCCGAATTCTAAATAAGATCCCGTACTCAGTTTTTCCCAAAAAAATTCGAATAAAACCGTTTTTTAATTATTTCTCAAAAACGGCTACCCAAAAGCCGATCTCTGTTCATATATATTTTTAAAACTCAATACCGCACTTCAAAATTAAAATGGCAACAGCCATAAAAAAAATGCAATAATAGCAACGCAAATGCACCTTAAAATAATTTTAGCCACTTGAAGTTTACACAATCAGAATATCCTATGCATCCCCACACACGTCTATCGTGATATTCAGTTTATAGCTGCATATAACGGGTGATTTTTTAAGAGGTTTAGAACTTTTTTTTAAGAAAAAAACACAAAAAATTCGAAAAAATGAATAAAATATTTATTTGAGTCGATAGTTTGAACCTTGCAATTTAATGTTTAAAGATAATTTCATGCAAATGTTGACCGCGGCTGCGTTTCAGGTAGTCCATCCGCTGAGTCCAATTTTGGCATACTCTTTCACAGATATCGGCCGGTATCTCACGAATGAATGCATGGATGTTGGCTTCCAGTGCGTCCATCGAAGCGGGCTTGTCCCTATACACATTAGCCTTGACATACCCCCACAAAAAATAATCTAATGGTGTCAAATCGCACGATCTAGGCGGCCAATTGACCGGCCCGAAACGTGAAATTAACTGTTCACCAAACTCGCCTCGCAATTGCGCCATAGTTTCGCGTGCTGTGTAGCATGTGGCACCGTCTTGTTGAAACCACATATCATGCAAGTCAATAACTTCCATTTCGGGCAAAAAAAAGTTTGTTATCATCGCTCGGTAGCGTTCACCATTGACAGTAACGCTGCGATTCGCATCATCTTTGAAGAAATATGGCCCAATAATGCCGCCGGCCCATAAACCGCACCAAACAGTGGCTTTTTCGGGATGCATTGGTAGCTGTTGCAATGCTTCTGGCTGATCTTCACTCCAAATGCGGCAATTTTGCTTATTTACGTACCCATTCAACCAAAAATGAGCCTCATCGCTGAACACAATTTTTCGATAAAAAAGCGGATCCTCGGCCAGCTTTCCAAGAGCCCATTCACCAAAAATTCGGCGTTGTGGTAGGTCGGCTGGCTTTATTTCTTGCACAAGCTGTATCTTAAAAGGCTTTACGCACAAATCCTTCCGCAAAATTTTCCACGTAGTGCTGTAACAAAGACCTAACTGCTGGGAACGGCGCCGAATCGACATTTCGCGGTCTTCTGTCACACTAGCTGATACGGCCGCAATATTTTCTTCACTACGCACAGTACGTAAACGTGTTGGTGGTTTAATGTCCAACAAAGTAAATTTGGTGCGAAATTTGGTCACAATCTTCCGAATAGACTGCTCAGAAGGTCGAGAATGCCGATCATAAAATGGAAGCAGCGCGCGATGAACATTTCGAACCGAGCACGAATTTTGATAGTAAAATTCAATAATTTGCAAGCGTTGTTCATTTGTAAGACGATCCATGGTTAAATTGCAAACCAAACTGAAGCTGTTTGACAGTGACACAAGGTACTAAACACACGTCAGCTGTCAAAACCAGTGTTGCCAAAACCAAACCAGCTAAAAAATCACCCGTTACATATAAATATACATTTATATGGAAAGATATCGATCTATCACGAACAACACTTCCAATCATTGACAACTTAAACCAGCTTCATTAAACTACAGGCAAAAAGAAAATCATTCCCAAACAAATCAAGAAACAGAAACTCCTACTACGTTTGTGCGCTTACCTACTCCAAGATCTCGTAAAGTGTAAGAGCTTATTAAAAAACTGAGAGCTTCAACTTTGTAAAATTCACATTGTAATATGTACTTACGTCATATCGGATTAATAACCCAAGAGTTTATTTTTTATTTAGGTAACACTATTAATTTTCCTATATTTGATGAACCGTTTCATTAATCTAGCATTGCTTCTCAGATCTTTACCTACCTATCATATTTTATTAACCCTAGATTACTAATCTATTTCAATAGGTTGTTATTACTAATCATCGTCGATTCGACTACGTATGTAAAAAAAACTATTTTTTTTTAATATTTAAAGGAAAACGATTTGTTTTAACTTGATAAATATTAATTCATTTATTGCCTTTTGTTATAAGTTATAACAAATAATAATACTACACAAACGTTATCTTTATTTTGATTTTAGAATCAGTCTCTTCAAATGCATACAGTCAAGTTAAGAGCAACAAAATTTAGTACCGAAAACAGAAATTTCTTTATTCTTTATTTTTTGAAATCAAACGATTATGTAAGTATAAAACAAAAAAAAAAAAATGCGAAAAAATTCAAAGTTCATTTTTTATACATGAGTGGCACACTTCAACTTTGTGCTCTCCACAAACGGTTTTTCCGCACTTGGCACATAATGAGTTACTCATCCTTCTCTTTGACGATGGACAAAAGGCACAAATCTTTCTCTTTCTATTTTCTGGCTGTCCTGAACTAGTTCCTGGTTGTTTTAAAGCATTCGGTTCTAATATATTATTTATGACAGTTCTGAGGGAAGTTGGAATTGTTTTTTTTAAAAGTCACGTTATTACTAACCTTCGTCGATTCGGCTACGGAAAGTGGTTATAACTGAATAATGGCTGCGTAAACACTCGCATTGAATGTGTCACCCTTGAGAGATCAACCCTAAATGAGCATATATGGGGAATGGGCTAAACCAGAATACTGAGCGAAAAGAAAACAAAAGAAATTGGAATGAGCGTAGTCGTTTCGACGAAGGTTAGTAATCTAGGGTTAAGAAAACAACCAACAAAACTTTTGACGAACGAGAAAGTTTTGTTCGACCCAGTCGTGCACTTTATTTATATTGCAATGAAATTTGAGAATAACACGATTGAGATCACATCGTATCCGAATGTCAAACAGATTTGGAACGTGTTTTCAAAATTAAAGACATTTTTTTCTCAAATCTGTATAAAGTGTATAGTTAAATTAATGAAACAAAATATATAGGTATTCTTAATAGTAATTATTCAACTCAGCTAATCCATAGGTGAGCGGCACAATTTATTCAGTTGCTTCGTAATGTTCAGACGAGACTTTTCGGAAAAGGCAATACAAAAATTGGAGCTCATATGTGCACCATTAGTAGGGTTGCCAGATTTTACTCGCAAAAATATGGAATTTCAAAATTTCTCGTCATGTCTACTATATGTCTAAATATTAAGATCAATAAAATAATTTGAAAGAACAGGTTATTGGATTTAAAAAATGATAAAGTACTTTATTGAAAGTGTTGCCGTTGTTTTTCTAAGTAATATATTTCAATAGGTAATCAATAGGTTTACATATTCATAGAATCAATCAGCTATCAACAACCAGTTAAGAGCCAAATTCAGATTCAGTAAGCAAGTAATTCAACACAAAACAAGAATGATGTAGCTGGAAATTCCACACTTTATTTTCTACATGAGCCATTAATTTGTCAATTGCACATTTGGTTAAGCTTTAATTATGTAGGCATTGTGGATAATGTAATAAAACTCGAATGCTTCAACCATGAACAAAAAATAAATAAAATAAAAAACAAAATAAAACCCTAACCCTATGCCAATTACGTGCCAATAAATCTGACAAAGTGTTCGTTATATTATTTATGCATATGACATCCTAATTATGATGTATTGCTGGAATTGTTAAACCATTAAATTTCTACGCCTCTACCTACGTATTACATTGTTTGTCGATCAAATTTACACTAAGCGGCAAATGAATTGAACTTACCTTGTGATTATTTTAGAAAAATAAGAAAGAAGAGGTAGCTGCCTCTGAAACCGTATCACAAAATTAATTTGACTAAATTTTGCCGCGGTAAAACGGATTTCGATGTCCACTGAGGGACTTAGTTCCTATACTTAATGGGAAATAAAACCACTTTAGTGAAGTCGACTTAGTTCCCATGTAAGGTGGGAAATAAATTCTTAAAACTCTGAGTGATTTTATTTCCCTATTGATGTGAATCAAATTCTCACTTTCGACTAAGAACAAAGTAAAATTTAAGAGTCAAGTTGGTACTTTGCTATTTTTATTAACTAAGAGAAATTCAATTTAAACTGAGGCGGAGTACCTAATATATATAAAAAATATAAAAATCGAAATTCGGTTTGCAAGACTCTGAAAGTAATCAAAGAAAAATCCCCAAATCCCCACCGGACGTGTGAATTTTTTATTTTTATTTTCTCAAATTTTCGAAGGCTATAAATGCCGATTTAATTGCTCAAACAACTTTTCTGTTTTAGCTTTCGAAAATATGGGAAAATAAGAGCAAAAAATTCGCCCGAATTTAGTCTCGTTTCTTTGATTATTTTCAGAGTTTTGCAAACTGAATTTCGATTTTATCAAACAAAATCAAAAATTCCAATTCTAAATGTTGGATGTTAGTTGCCTCTTCTTATTTTTGAATTTGTACTAAGCTCCCATAAGAAAGTGGACTTAGTTCCCACTATAGGTGGGAACTTAGTCCCTCAGTGGATTTTGTTCCCGGGGACTTATTTTTCTGCACCGACTTGAGCTGCTTACACCCCCAAAACATATTATGGATAGGCAGGCGGTACTTGTTGTTTACACTCATGTAAATGTGAGCAATAATTGTAAGTAATTGTCCAATTGCATTAAAGCCGTGGCTAAGTGCGAAAAATCTAACTGACCCTGTGTTTCCATCACTCGCTGTTGCTATCATTCGGATGTCAGATAATGCACAGCAAATATTCCCTTTTCTGTGTCATAAACGCCAAAAGTATTGTAACCGATGGAATTCGTGCGAATTTGAAAGCTTTTTATTTGCGTTCCACAACCAACCCCGAGGAGGAATGAACATAAATGGAGCAATAAAAACAACCAGGAAGTGTAACATTTTAACCCAGAGAAAAAAAAAAAACATGTTGTTAATCCTTACTGATGCGAATTTTTCGCGTACGGCTGTATAGCACAGGAAGAGATATATGTAACCAATGGCATATCTAGGGTCGTTGAATTGTTTGTATTCGTGACCTGACTCAAATAGGAGTCTCAATAGGCTCAATTGAGGGTTTGCTTAGACATGACATGTGCAGGGGAGTATATCCCATAATCCGTCTGGATTTCAGAAAATATAAGACTCTTAATTGATGCGAAATACACGGAGTGATATTTGCGATTAATCAGTGACCAAATTTTGTTGCATTCCAAGCAAGAGAGAATCTCCAAGTTTGGATAGGAACTACCATTCAAAACTGTCAAATGAAGAATATTTCTTATGGACCAAACCGCAAGTGTCTCAGTAAAAACGGAGGAAACCGATTCCTGCTTTAGATAGAGGTTCCCGCAGGTCGAATGATTTCGGGTACCGTTTGCGTTGACAGGCTTTGGAGGAGCAAATTCAACAGCGACCTCTACGAGCTGTATTTTAAAAGCGACCTCAAAGCTCAAACCCGTCAAAAAACCAAACTAGCGAATGGACACCGACGCGCCAGCCCGAAAAGCCTTCAATTTCAATATGAAGATAAAACGCAGTAGAGGAATATACCCCATCTTAGGTGACGCACGCAAGTGGATAGGGACAACAACCAACTTTAAGTGCGCAACTGGAACCAGTTATACTCTGTCCAAGAAAAATTGTCAGTACAGGCCTTATGGGAAGCTCTTTTTTCTACCAGTGGTGCCTGTAGCTACTCTCACGGCACTCAAATACAAGATTTGCCACTGAAATAAAAACGAAACCACTGGCGTTCCAAAGAATTTTGTTGTTGTAATTTTCCTGAAATTCGCATACATCCCACCAGAACCAGTCTGCCACACAGCCGCGGGCAGAATGAGCACGATCGCTTGTGTTCGCTTGCTATTATCTTCAACAAAAGTAAGCCGTGAGAGTGACTGAAGCACATCAGAGAAGTGTTACCATATGTCAATGTTAGCATATCATTAAGGGTTTCTCTTTGAATTTTGTCAAAGAACTTTCGGTTTTGGTGCTTTTTGGAGCTTTTGAGAGCGGCATATTATGTGGGGTGTTGCCATTCGGTTTTAATTTGTTTGTATTTCTGAAAGATCCAATAATATTCAGTTAAAACATATTTTTTAATGTTGTCTTTTAAAAATAAGGTTTATTCGTGAGGTTTTAATGCATTCATTTCATTAACGCAACAAGCGCGTTGTAGAGATATTGCGATAAATTAATAGTGATTATTAGGGCAACTCAACCGGATTCATGCAAAAGCATGGTATTTTTTGGGATAAAATTTGATTAAATATGTTAATATAGAAAACTAAGTACAAATTTTCAGCCTTATTAGTTAGGGCATATTTCCGCATGTTTTGGTAGGTATAAATTCATATTTTACTTTGTAGAGCATATTTTTCACACTGAAATATCAAAATGATGAAGCAGGTGGACCTATACTGTTTATTTTCGGTCGTTGGGTTTTACCACATCCGGTCAATCCTCTCCAGTAAAGCAAATGCCTTGAAGAACGGATTTTATGATCCTTTTTTTGCTACTGTTTCCGCGAAGTTCTGTATTGACGGGTAGTAATTTTTTAACAAATATGTAATCTAGGTATTTATGTCTATATTAAAAAATGTATGTAGAGCTTCTTTTACCATCTGTTTAGGTATATGACATTGCGTCTTGGTTATATAATTTTGTATTCTAATTGCCTGTTTGTATACCTACCTATATTTTTATTCATTTTGATTTCCGAAATGTGTATTCTTTGTTGGAAAACAAACTAAAGCGATTAGGCCTACCGAGGATACCCTTTAAAAGAAGCGAATATTAGAAAAGGAAAACTGAAAAGATAAACGGAATTTATTTCGTTCAGCAATATTTTTATTTTAAATTGGAAGATGGTAACCCTAACAGTATTGCTCTCTGAGTTATGGTGAATTATCATACACGCTACGGCAACCCTGTGAGAGCTTTAAAAAGGGACCGATTTATGTAAGTCATTGCAACCAGACTGAGAGACAAACATCCTATCTTCCCTGTACTGACATTTTTTCTTGGACAAAGATAGGCAAAGATCGCGCTGTAGAGGTGTATTGGTTAGGGCCCAGCGACTGTAGCGCCACCTAATAAATTAAGTTAGTAAGTAAGAAAGTTGCTTATTTCAGAAGGACTGAAATGGATAAAACGATTTCGGGTAATGAGTAATGACGATATAAAAGCTGCCGACTTAAAATGTTAACATTATTTTTCTAGGCTGACTGGGACAGATCATGTGAGGAGTACCTACCAGTATTAAAAAAATGCAGACTTTGAGAAAGACCCTAAGAAGCCCTTTATTGAGGACATGGATAATTCCTTGGGATCGGTATAAGTGGCGTGGCTTTCAGAAGTTTTACAAAAAAAAAAATCACGGACAAAAAAGTTGAATTCATCCATCTGGGTATTGTTTGGCGCGGGGAATAAGTCCGCAATGAACTTTTGACCCACTATGAAACCTGTGGGAAACGCCCTGCAATACGTTTTACCAGTCGAAGACATTATTTCCTCATTTGGGCAAAAACGAGTAATCGGCAAGTAGGTAATATCGCGCAAAATCATCGTTGATCCTGCCAGGAATTGAAAAACTACTTATCGTCGTATGTGGTATTCGATTGGGCTTCTTCATATTCGCTCTCAGATTTCAGATGCCGTGTGGCTAATCGAACATAAAAATAACACTTGCTCTTTTTTGAAATATTTGTGTAGCCTTCAACACTTTTCAAAGCGTTGTTAAATTTTATATTAAAACATTCGGAATTTGCAGCAATTTGATGAGTGCTCATCACCAGTGTTCTTATATAGTGGGATTTATACCTTTTCGTCGGAATTTCGATGTCCGTAAAGCCTGTCGTGGGATAAAGGGAAAAAGCACCAAATCGTGGCAATTCGAGGAATTTAACAAAAAACATTTAAAACTTGATTATCAACACACTGAATGTCCATCCAAATATTCTAATACCAAAAAATAATCATATTCATAACCATGTTACACATTTTGATTTTTATACTAAAGTTTAACTAACAGTGATTTTCTTTCCTTGTAATACAAATTTTACTTTTAAAATCTGGATTTTGAGGTAAAAAAGGAGCGTGGGATTGATTTTAAAAGGGAAAAGGAAAAAATTAGCACGCTTCGTGGGATAAATGAAGAGAGAGTGCTTACGACACTGCTCGTCACTAAGGTGGTGGTGGCAAAGGCAGAATGGAGAAGGAGAAAAAGAAAACCAAAAACAAAAATCTACGAGAACATTCCATTCACTGAGATATGGCATGATGTGTGTTTTTTTTTTTTTTGTGTTCTGTTGCAAATGCAAGTACATAGGTACCCAAGTCGTCAAACAAAAAATAGCATACCGAGATCTTTAGGAAGAGGTATACTGTATACAATATACATATATACATCTCATATTAACAGCTTTGGAGAAAACTTAAAAAGACAACTTCGGGCTCTTTTTTATTTTTTTTTTGTTAAATAACTACTTCTCAAACAAGACCTTAAGACAGGCATGAAAGACATGTAACACTGTTAGGCAGCAAGATCTCCACCCATTCCGACGAGCATAGGCCTGAGCCCAGCTAAGCATGCCTACCGCTGCGTAATGCCCAAACAACGTCCGCCCTGTGGCCCCCATTGACCATAGGTAGTGCCTTTAGTGCAGTGGTCACAATGCTTGCATTTTCGGACGGGGGTTTCTCAAAATAAAATAAAGCCATGTGAAACAGAAAGAATATGTTTACATTTGCGGCAACTTTATATGTGCACGTTACAGGATGAATACCGACGTGGGACTTTGGGCGCCCTTTCTCTCGCTTTTTTTTTATAACGATATAAACTATGGCTCGAAATATTATGGACTTTTGATACACCTGCGGGTGGGTCAGAAGTCCACTATGGACTTTTGGCTTGTGCCGTATTATTCGATTGCATTTTCTTACAGATCCCCTGCTTGACCTAGTTCATCGACCACACTTCGCTATAAAATTTAAATCACTTGGACTGGTAACACCCATCTTGACGTGCATTTTTCAATTACTTAAGCCAATCCCATCTGTTACGTTCGCCGTCCAAGGCGAGGGCAACAACATTCACAACCACATACGGCACTCTGAATTTATTGGTATGTCATACTACAACACTGGCCAGATACAAAGGGTGCAAAATAAATTGCATTCGCAATTAAATTTTAATTGCAGTCACTTTACACCATAAATTCATGTGTAATTGCGACTTGGCGTGCTATCAATAATATCACACCAACAGCCGCGTGCTGTCTAGTCTATGGACTATTAATTATTCATGGATGCAGACCCTACACTTGTATGTGTGATAGGAGATGTCATAGTGATATTCATAATCGTACTCGATTTTAGCCATCCGCAGTAATTCCGACTCAGCTCTGAGGTTCCTACTTTGTGCAAGCTAAAACTAGAGAAAAATGCACACCTCTTGAAGGGTGGAAGGAATCGATAACATTTCCACAGTAAAGGTAGGTATACGCAAAATAACTACTAACCTCAGGATAATTAAAACCACCTCTCTGGCGAGGAAGTAAGGAAGTAATACCTGGGTGTTGCTCTTAAGGTATAAAACCGCCACCAGTGCTCCCTGTATTAAGTGGTATTGCGAGTGGTTTTCACAATTTGTCGGATTTCTCAATCCGACAAACAATCTCGGTCGTTCCCTTTGTTATCTTATTTCCAAGAGTACATAAAACTACCTACATGAGAGATGTGAATGGTGTTTTGGAAATGACTTCTCCTGCTTATTGGTGAGTAAAACCCAGCAAAGTGTCAGTTCTTTGTTAGTCATTGGTTATGAAAATCTAAAAGGAACAAGTCGCAAAGGTTTCCATATTACTACTGCAAACTGAGATATATTTAAACACAAAGGGCGTTCGGAATAAGCTTCTAAATTGCTTTACTTTGACGCTATTTTAAAAATAAATACAACCTCCATTGTGGAGCAGTATGCTCCAGTATTTTGCGAACTAAAGCATCAGTGCATTTGTTTTAATAAGACATAAGACCTAAGACCCCAAACCGGATCATTAATCAGAATGTTTTCTCTGTTCTCTGTTTTGTCTTCATTTGTATGCTTATTGCACGTTGTAAATCTGCCCTAGGAAATAAACTAAAAGAAAGCTGAATAATACAAAAGAAAATTAAGGGAGAAGGTGAAATGAAAAAAGTGTAATGAGGAAGTGGTTATTAATCAAAACTAAAATTAAGGACAACTGGGGAAGAACAAGCCTTGGTTCAGTTCAAGACTCGCAAGTCGCAAGTAATGAATGAAGATCGAAGCATATTTGTCTCTCTAGATAGCCTGCATAACGATAGAATAAATTGATCGATTAATCAGCTAGAGCATCTATCACAACCACGAACAGTAAGCGTTTCAAACATTTTTTGTGGGGTTTTTGACACGCTTCTGGATTCGTTTTTTAACGGGTTTTCTGATGCATTTTAAACCCTTCTTTGGAGTTGTTTTCCAAACTTTTTGAAAACGTTTTGCAAGCGTTTTTTGTCAAAATTTCATTCGCCTTTTGCGACGAGCTTTGGTAACGTTTTCGGACGGTTTTTGGCCGCTATTTTGGATGAGTTTTTTCTTCTTTTTTTTGTGACGCACTTTTGAACACGTTTTTCGACGAAATTTTTTGAAGCGTTTTGGATGATTCGTTTGACGTGTTTTATATTTCATTTTATTCGCCGACATTTGCAGACGTTTTTTGTTACATTTTTTGACGTTGTGGTATGACTCAATGCAGGCACACAAAGTATGAAAAAAGTAAGACAAGTGCGAGTCGGACTCGCTCATGAAGGGTTCCGAAACAGCAAGTAACATAACATAAAAGTTCTTGTAGTTCGTTGTAACTTTGATCGATATTTTAAAAACTACTCGCTAGATCTCGTTCAAAAAATTATCGTTTGTAGTTTACATGGTAATGTATATCATATATTTTTTTAAGTTTTATCGTTCGCTTATTTTAGAAGTTAGGGGGGGGGGGACCAACATTTTACCACTTTGGAAGTGTCTCTCGCGCAAACTATTCACTTTAGAAAAAAATGATATTAGAAACCTAAACATCATTTTTGAAGACCTATCCATAGATACCCCACACGTATAGGTTTGATGAAAAAAAAATTTTTGAGTTTCAGTTCTATGTATGGGGACCCCCAAAATTTACTGTTTTTTCTTTTATTTTTGTGTAAAATCTTAATGCGGTTCACAGAATACATCTACTTACCAAGTTTCAACGGTATAGCTCTTATAGTTTGGGAGAAAAGTGGCTGTGACATACGGACGGACAGACAGACAGACAGACAGACAGACATGACGAATCTAATAGGGTTCCGATTTTTGCCATTTGGCTACGGAACCCTAAAAACCACTACGTAACATTGTATCGACCCAGATACCAGAAAGTGTCAAGTTGCATTGCATCAATGTTTTTTCGGACGGCTCAGCGCTTTTTGGCATATGTTTTTTTTTAACGTTTATTGGACTCGATAATTCTATGCTATCGGACGCATTCGTATTCGAGTATTAAAAACTTATTTTTCGATGCTTTTTGTACTGGTTTTGAATACTTTCTGTCCTCTTTTAGGCATTATTTGTGAAGATATTTTGACAAAAATTTTGGATCAATTTTTCATTCAACGCTTTTGGGACGCGTTTACGGATAATTTTTGGACTCATTTTCTGGTCAATTTTTGATGTGTTTTCGATGCGTTTTCTGACACGTTTGTGAACACATTTTTGACTCGTTTCATGCTTTAACAGTTCAACTTGAAGGTGTCTCGAAAGCAGTCATTTCGCTAGGTATGAAGACAAAATAGCCGTCAAAAGTGTGTCAAGTGGTATCCATTTGGATTGCTTTACAATTAAGTGGTAGCATTGAACAAAGGTCCTCGAGGTTCTGTTAGCCCACACCTTTTATATATATAAAGATTTCGAGAGATATTCGAAGCAGACCACCATTGTCGGGTCTCTTTTCGTCTCTGTAATCTTGGTTTTTCAATTCACATTCGGCTCTACTAGAGGAGTTGGACCACTACTCTGATCTAGACCCGTTCCTCTACTTAAGCCTCCCCACCACAAAAAGGTGCCCAATCTTCGGTTAAAAGGTAGATGAACTTACCGACATCCATTTTTTAAAATTTCAATGGCCATTGAAGCAAATAGTTCGAAAACAAACTTTTCAAAAAAAAATTAATTTGCTAGGACCACGACATAACATCGACAGAAATGCAACATACTAATTTTTATAAAAAAATTTTAAAACCTACGCCTCCAATTACTTACGTGTAGTGGTGTAGTTCGACAGAAGGTCAAAAGTCTCCAGGTCTGACGTTCCGCAGCTCAATGATTCATACCCTATATGCAACTTGTCACAGAAATAAAAGTTTCTTTCAAGTTCAAAATGAAGGAATCGGGTTCAGTATCAACAGTTCTAAGTTTTTGATTTTCGAAATTCATTCCACCAAATAAAATTGCGCAAATCAAATGTAGGAAGTGCTTAAAGAATTTACTCTAAGGATGTAATCAAACCAGTCAACACAAACATCGAATATAATTCTGAAAGAGTTCTCAAAGATGTTTGCCAATAAAATATCGAATTCGTCTGACCCCAGTAATTCATAGCTATATCAATTCATGCAGAACGAGCTCCATTCTATATGGAGGCAGTAACATCCACATAAATACGAAAGAAATATAAAACCGTTGACCCAATTCCTTGCTCAACATCGCCAGTTGTTGACAGAAAGTCAGTTCTGTAAGTTTTGCCTTTTCCCTTATCGAAATAGTTAGTGGTTAAGAAGGAAAATAAACTTTTATAATCGCCTTTTGTGGCTCCTTAGGAGATTGAATGTCAAAAGCAGTTTATATTCATCAACGTTGACCACTGTATTAGTATAATGTTGAGCACTTGTCGACCACTCCGTCGAAATGGGAGAATGCAAACGCATTTGTCATAGATTGCAATCGGATTATTTGCAAAGGACATCAGTCCATCCTCCTTTGAATCCCCCTCTCCATTGAATGTGATAAAAGGGATCATGCTGTTATGTTGATTATTTACTTTGACATAAGACTGCAACTTGTTCCCAAACGAAAAGTTACAATACAATACCAGCGACAGAGCGCTCATTACCGGCTTATTGCCATGAGATGGTGTCAAAGTAAGTACCACTTGAAAATGCACAAGCACAAGAGTGAACGAGTAGGAGTAACATGCCTCGTTCCTGGTGAACACGTACGTACACCTTTGTCTGATAAATGTCAGAGAGTGGTTTACTTTTCTTTTTTTTTGGTACATGAGTGGCTCGTACACCTTCCAAGAATGGCAACCTTGTTTTGTAATTAAAAAATGCACTTAGTTACATCAACGCAAATAAAACCGTTGAACGTGTGGTCGGGGTGCACCGCCAGGCCAAAGTTTTGTGAAGTAAATGCGAAAGTGGAAAAAGTATTTTCCTTTAGTTGGCAACAACTGAGGGAACTTTAATGCTGAAGCAAGTTTTGCTTAGTTAATGTAGCTCTTGAGGAGTATCTTTAACAAGGCTTCATGTCTTGTGGAGATGCTGTATTATGACGAACGTATATACATATTACTTTGCCGATGGATGCACTTTTCGTTGTTTGCATTTTTATGCCCTTTGTAGGAGGAACTCTCGTGCGAAAGTTTTTCCCTCCCAGTAAAAGGTTGTCAGTATCAGTACATAACTCGATGTTCAAGGAAAAATATTATGGCAGCAACATGATATTTAACATCAAAATCCATTGATGTCCAAACTTTTAAAAAAATTCAACCATATGATGAGGAAGACTCGGTACCATCGTATTTTCAGTAAACGCATATCGTACTATTAGGCACATGCAACATTTTCAGAGCGCCCTACTTTTTATCGGGAAGTCTTCAACCAATTTGACAAGAGAAATAAGACAGCGATTAAAAATGATGTCTGTTACCAGGGTACATCTAGTACGAACCACATTACAATTTTCCGAAATGGAAAAGGAAAACTTCTCACAGGACCACCACACCCGCCCTATGGCAAATGATTTTATGGACATTTCCTGTTTTAATTGATTAGTCACAGGATACTACAGAAGTGCCATGTTATTCTTCGGAAGCAAATGTCATATCAAGGAAACTTTTCTGATTACAATTGTTCACGTCACAAAACATCGAAAAATGTGACGACAGAGGAAAGGAAGTCCATTGAGGTAGGTAACAAAGTGTTTAACTCATTACTGGGAATTTCGCTTTCAAGACCGATATACAAAGATCCTGTCATGTTATTGGCCTGTGAGCGAACTTTTGTTAATTTATTAAGGCAATCAGCCTCTGGTATGAGAACAGCATCGCTTTGCTTAATAAGCGGCTTTGCTTATGAAGATCCTTCTGAAAATTTATAGGCAGGGGAAAGTGTCTTGAAATTTGAAAGTGTCTTGTTTTAATCTTCTTAAATCTTTCAGCCTTTGACACTCCGGGAAAATCTCCAAAATCGGTCAAGCCCTTTGGGCTACAGGGCGTCACGTAGCAACGTACAGGTACAAGAAGTGATCCGATGTTGTTTGGCTCTCTTTTTTTTTCTGAATGAAAAACTTCGATTCTGTTCCTTGATTATGTTTATTTTTACCTTTAGAATTTTATTGGCCAAGTCGAAAAGATGATATCGGCCGTCACAATTGATTGCCATACGGACTCGTTTTATAACATTTTTCATCACTTCGGCGAGAACTTCGGGCGACAGATTCTCGCATTCGTGTCGAATGTTGTCCTTGAGGGCTTCTAGGGTCTCGGGCTTGTCACGTAAGCACGGACTTCAAAAAACCCCACAAAAATAAGTCTGGAACGGTTAAATCGGGCGATCTTGCGGGCCAGTGCAAATCGCCAAAACGAGAGATGTGCCGCAGTATGTGCCGTAGATCCGTCCTGTTGGAACCACATGTCCTCCAGTCCTAATTCATCAAATTGCGGCATAAAAAGCTCGGTTAACATGGCACTATAGTGCGCACCGTACACTGTTGTCGTTTGACCAGCGGCATTCTCGAAAAAAAAAAAAAAAATGGCCCGATAACTCATCCAGCGTGAACAGCGCACCATGCAGTAACTTTGAGCAGGTTTAATGGCTCCTCGTGCATTACTCGTAGATTTTCGGTGCCCCAGAAGCTATAGTTTTGCTTGTTCAGGTACCCGCTGAAAAGGAAATGAGCCTCATCACTCATTTTGATTTTGGTAGAAAAATCTTCCACTTTGTCCTCGAGATTGAGGATGGCTTGGGCGTGGTTACACGCGTTTGGCAGTCGACAGGCAGCAGCTGATGCACGGATTGGACTTTGTACGGGAGCGTGCGCAAGTCTTTGACCAAAAATTCGCCTTAGGGATGACCGGCTGAATGGCTTATTGCGAGGCACGGCGTCTGATCGATGTTTCCAGCGACAGCTCGGACATCCTCGTCAACAACGGCGACATTTTCGGCACAACGGGCGCTCCGGGGCCGGCCACTATTGGCAAAGTCTTGTGGGGTACCATACTCTTCAAGGTTGGTGGCCGAACGGCGCAGTGTTTTCGCAGTCAATCAGCCCCTGGTGTGAGAACAACATCGCTCTGCTTATGAAGATCCTTCGGAGAATTTATACGAATAGGCAGCGGACTTATACTTGAAAGTGTCTTGTTTTAATCTTCTTAAATCTTTTTTGCAGTCAGTCGGGTTTTTTGGTTTCTTAAACTAACTTTTTTATTTAATTTTTTTTTTGTTTATGTTTTCATATTTATTTGTTCAGCCTTTGACACTCCGGGAAAGAATACCAATTTAATGACACCTCGCTCTCCAAAATCGGTCAAGCCGTAAGGGCTACAGGGCGTCACGTAGGAACGAACATAGAATACGCGCGAAACCCATAACCGTCCCTGTGTCCAGGCGGGTAAAAAGAAACTTGCGTGCTTGTGATTTATACCTTGGGCTTTGTCAACGTCACTTCAAAGTAGCAAAAATCATTCAAAGCGTGTTTATTTATATTCTCACATTACTGGTCCTTCAAAGGCTAACGAGCTCCCAGAAAGGATAGAACACGTATTTCCGAATTGGCGAAAAGGCCAATTCAAATACCAGCATGATACCATTTTGTGTTTATTTATAAAAGTTTCAATTTTACTACCTTGAGATTAACCAATGCGAGTATTATGTGTGTGATGCTTTATCGTATTGGAAATCTTTCTTGGAATCCCTTCGAATTCTCTCGGAAATTAGGAATGAAATTGATTTCTTTATCAACGTTCGTCGATGTCGATGACAAAGATGTTAAAAAAAATCCAACCCCTACATTAAATTCGAACGAAAAAAAAAAAATAAATAAAAAATGTCTGCCATTAAAAACAAAACAAGAAAACTTGCGGTCGATGTTTTTGCACTGTTCCTGTTCCTTTTTCTGCTGCTACGGATGCCCGCTGTGTTTGTTATCTAAGTGCATTGTGTTGCCACCTTTCCCACTGTTGACAATGGCATGCAGTAGGTAATTTCGTTCAACTAGTTTTTTGAAATTAATTTAAAAATCTGATTATAAAAAACACGAGTTTGCTTTTAGTCGACTATGCACTTTGTGCTTGCATTACGTAATTACATTTATGAGGTAGTGATGATATCTCAATAAGCTGGTGAATTGTGTATGTCAGAATTAGGGTGCAAATTGAAACACGGTCCGGGACTTCCCTATAAAATACTGCATTACCTGTACGTAGGGGCGGTGGAAGTGAAATGGATGCAACCCATTGCACATCTGCAGAGGCTTCAAAAATGGTAAAATTATGGAGGTATGAAGTTTGAAGTGTTAAACATTGATACTCGGCAAACGGCAAGGACATGCTTAAATGTACAAATTGAATGTCATTATGTAATATTTGTGATTTAATAAAGTACCCATAATTAAAAAAAAAAAAACATTGATACCTAATTCTGGTAATCCAAAATGTAGATTGATTTGTACGTGGGAGAATGCGCAGAAATCATAGCAAGGAGAAGGGACAGCCCATATTTGTTCCTAAATTTTAAAACACCATTTACGATCAATATCAATAAATTTCGGTGAAGAGTGACTGTTCGGTCTGACCCAGGTTCATATCTCACTGTCGAGCAATGAGAAGAAACTTAAATGACACACGCCTGCGACAGCTTTTTTTTGGCTTCCAATTATGGTAATATTGATCGTGGAAGCGATTTTTAGAGTACAGACCCTTAGAGATATTACCTCGTGTAACAGTTTCCTTAGAGAATTACCTGTCTTAACTCAGTTTTGACAACAATTGGGTCTTAGCCGATCGTGGTAGAGTAGACAGACTTGTATATCAACATAGACTACGTATTTACATATAGACCGGCGAGTTCAGCAGATGTGTCAAAACTATAAACATGTCTTTGTAATAGATCGTCAAGCTCTCACAGAAGGCTTTGAAATCTTTCATCAGTTGTAAAGCCTTCTATGAGAGCGGTGGCGAGACTCTGATTTTTTACATTTTCAAAATCTCTCTGAATATAATGTTTTGCCGATGGTATACAGCTTGCTGACTTGAAACTGCACTCATAAGGAAAAATTATGGTTGTTCACTAAATGGCCTAGAGCAGGCTGATTCGTATGTACCTAACTTTTTTTAAGTGACATTTTTGAAAATTTTGATGTTTTTTATCTGATGAAGGTACTATGCGACAACTTGAATTTTGGCCTATTCGCCGATACTCTACTGTACTTAATATACGAGTTGGATATGGTTAAAGGTGGTAAATACACAACTTTTTAAATGAAAAGAGATTGTAACTTTTTTGCATAAAGGCGTTAAAGACATTAATTTGTAAAAAAAAATACCACTTATTGTTACGTTTAATAAATGAAGTCACGTTGTCTAAAATAGTATTTTCCTTATTTATTTTTATTTCGTATTACCGAACTCCAACTTCTTTTATAGGCAGATTTAGGGGCAAACAACTTTAAACGTCTTTTACTCGAAACTAGAAATTTGTCACTTAACACCTGCTCATTCTCAACGCTTCATTATTTTATTTGCTCTTTGGTCAGAAGTCCAGCACATTAACCACTGAAGAACTAAGGACACAAAGTCATAGTAAATAAATTCTTCATACAGAAGGTGTACAAAATTTGGTTGCGTTTAGGTTGGGAAAGGGTTTCGGGTCAATGTTGGCAGCTTTAAAAATCCGAACAATATAGGATGCTGAAGGCGTGAGAAATGCTGATCGCAATATTTTGTAAATTTTATGATCCCTAGACTGGGTTATTCTTTTTTCTTCGGATGATTTTCCAACGTAAAGTCTAATCTATTTTGAGAATAGAGAAGCGATGTCTGGGTCCTGGGAAGTTTGAAACATCGGCCACTCTAAGTCGCCTTCTCGAGGTGATCACAAAAGAAAGCGACTAGTGAAGTTGCATGGATTTTCAAGACAAATGGAGAATAAAAAAGCATCCACAAAATATCCAGAAACCTCTATAGGAACAGCGAAACCACAAATACTCGTTCAATATGAAGATAGGTCTTAAAATTTTATATTTTCATTTTTTAATCAGCTTGGCGAAAATGTTTCAATAGTGTACATCTGTTCCAATAACTTTAGTATCAGTCCGACTTTCGAGACAATTTTTTTTCTAAATTCTGGTTTGGCTGGTACCAGAACCATCCGACGTCATCTACCCCAGTACTTTTTATCCCTTTTACCCCTTTTAACGAAAACGAACTCAATCTGATGGCCTTAGAAAGTCGCTTGGTGTAAATCGGGATTTTTTTTGCTCTTGGTCTATAATAAAATTGTGGCTTCGAAAATCTCAGAGCTTAGAAAACTGAATAACCACAATAGGGTCCATCAGTATATGTGAGGTTTCTTGCAAATTACAGGTATCTAAACATTCAGTACAGCGTTTGACTTTCCTCACAGAGTAATAAATTTTAAAATATAGGTACCTAGGTAATAAAAGTGTGAACTAATTTTAGGGAGCCCAAAAACTGGTAGAGTTTTTGCAAACAAAGCCGCGGTGGACTCTTGAACGATATCCACCTACAAGGACTGGCCATCAAGCTTCAAAATAAAGCAAAAACCCAATTTACATGTAAATTGAATCTCATATCAGTTTCAGGTGAATTTCAAACTTTTAAGTTTGTCACGGCAACTTTACTCTTTACTGTGGTTTACATTCGCACGTCAGTCCTTTGATTTACATCTCACCCACAGTAACCCTTTCAACTTTGTTGGTCTTGTTATGCGTGATTCGATCTAACAATCTCTGACAGCAGTCTGAGTCTATTCCTTTTTCCATTGGTAGTTATTTTATTTTATTTTTCATATTTTCATAACTTTTTTATCGGATGTCATCCCCAAGTTCCTCCAAAGTTGTTGAATTTTCTTGTTTTTAGTTTCTGACAGAAAGCAGACAATAGAAAAAAATCACTGAAATAAGTATACGAACTTTGACTGACCAGTACTTTAGCTTCTCCGTTCGGAAATGGAAAGAGGAAACAAAAGGGAAGAACATAAAAAAAAGTGTCTGTCAGTAAGCACTGATAACTTTAGGCAAAAATGAAACTTTTGCAATCTGCTCGCTCCGAATGTCAAAAAGTAAGAAGAATGCACTAAGAAGAAGTCCCCCAGAAGGACTCTGGCCAATAACTTTGAGAATCGACTAACATAGTTGGACGTATGAATCTTTAATGATGTTTGAAAAATATTGTTTTGGTAGGTATGGTATGAAGATGAGGTCGGTGAGGTGGTCTTGTAGAGAAGGTGGTTTTGGGTTCATTTTATTTGCTAAATTTTCACTCGTAGATACGAATGCTGTAGAGAGTTCCCCCCTGTCATTTTAAATGTATTTATGCCTCAACCATATCTGGTGCTCAAGATTGAAGTTCCTTTTTCAAATCTTTAACTCAAAGTAGATATTATCGTACAATTTGAGAGTAGTTACCTATCGAGTTGTTGAGGTCAATTCTGCAGTAAGCGATTCTTATTCAGTTATAATTCCACCCAATTTTATGTCGAACTAAAACAGCCGATACATTAACCGACTAATTAGTCCAAAATCCAAAAAACGTTTTTTCTTATGAAGACAAAATTAAAAAATTATAAAAAACCATCACGTACAAACCTTGAATTGCAGCTTTCACTGGAATAAAGTTCACTATCCAACGACGCCTCCTTAGCTCAGCACTAAACCATGTTCTACAGGGAATTGAAACTGTCAAAATGTCTATTTTGGTGCATTTTTCTCCCAAAATATAAAAACAAATACCTACAACCACTCACATTCATGTACTGCTCATAAACCAGTGACTCCCACAGAAATCAACCTCATAGGTGTGAATGGAAACACCTGAAGTAAACAAGTTCCGTTCAAAAGGGTAAGGTGTATGCATTCCATTGTATCCGGCCCTAAAGAGTTACACCTTACACGTTCACAATCTAAATGTCCTTTCGCCCGCCAGAGAGTTGTTGCTCAACGCAACAAAACGCAAACCAACCAGAGAGGCGTAACACTTCTATCATGCACTTGTTGTAGGGGGTGTGTGAGAGAAAAGTTCATAAGTTAGGTTAAACTCGGAGGCTAAAGAGCGGCACAATCTGAGGCATTCTTCCGAGTAACAAAGGGAATGTTTTACACAAAGTTGTGGATTGTTTCAGGTGCAGGTAAACATGCCACGGCGCAAAGCATCATGCGGTAAAGGGTTTGTAAATATATTTTCGTGATGGTGTGGCTGCCATTATGGGAAAATAATTACCCCAATTTGGGGGAGGTTTTTACATGAATTTTTATGTCATCCTTGTTGGAATGGAATTATTGTGTGAGAATGAGATTTCCATGATTTCTGTAGGGAGATTACATACTTTGGTTTTCGAAATTGAACGCCTTGCGAGATCTATAGCTCGACACTACTCTGTTTATGGAGCTACTATTCACTTTAAGAAGAGCTAATCTTGGAGGTCTATTGTTGGCAGACGTTTTTTTTTTTTTTTTTTGTTCGGCGCAACTACAGACGAACTTAGGCAGTACTTACAGTGCCGATTCACTTCAAATCATATAGAAATATAAGTAGGCACGTGTAAAGGACTTTATTAGTTTGTTAAATATAAAAGAAAGGAATTTAAGAAAAGTTGGTGGATAATAGGAGCAGGACTAAGCAACTCCGAAGCTATGCGCACCCTTGATAGATGAAAAAAAAAAAAAAATTAAAAGGCACTCTGGGAGTGCCGACAGAAGTGATAACTTAAACAATTACGTGTGTATTTTTCGAATCGTCAGAAAATATATTATTGTGTAGGAAGTACTTTTAAATAAAGTGTTTTTTTATTCATTATTATAAACTACTACTACTACAAAAATTATGTTACATTTTTCATGTTCATTTAATGCGGTATTTTACATCAAAAATAATACATATTATTTTACATACAAAATTGCAATCTATTGCTTAAAATGTATAAATTTACAGATACATGAAATATTAAATTTAAAAAATAATGGGTATTCTTTGAAATGACACTTATGAAATTTCATCAACAACTTCAAACTCTTCCATCATCATCATCATTATTATCATTATATTTGAAAACGGATACTATAGGTTTATGGTAGGTAACTAAAATAGGAAACAAACAATTTTGATTCGAATCTATTTAAATATCTTGTAAAGATGGCATCAATTGTAGTTTTATGTCTAGTCGTGCTAAGATTGCGATCATTGCTCATCGTTAAATCAAATTTGCTATTTAAAAATTCAATTAATGGTAGTTTTTATCATCTGCAAAGTTGATGTTGAAATCCCCACTCAAAATGATTGGAATATCATCAAATCTCTTCCCAACTTTATCTTGAAGTAATGCAGAATTATCTTTAGCATATATAAGTAATTTTCATCGATGCTGTCTTCCAGCGTAATCTAGATAGATTACAGTCTCGAATGTATATATCTTACTTCAGCTACCACAATCCGATTGTATCTACTTGTATTCTACCGAAACTAGCACAGAACGAATAAATTAATAATAATTATACTGAAGCTTAATTGAATATGAATTTCATTCCGAAAAATACAAATTTTACTTTTAAAAGAAAAAGAACGAGAAAAGACAACAATATTTTTCTGTCTTGCCGCATCGCCATTGATAATGCTCTAGATCTCGTGGTACGGCATCAATTGTAGTTTTATATTCATTATTTTACACAAAAATTACTAATCATATTTTACAGTATACACTAAGGCGACATGAATATTACAATTATTTATACAGTATACCTACTCTTAGGGTGGCAAGTTTACCACAGTTTTCTATTTCTTGTTTCGGTAATTATAACACAAGCTACTGTGCCGTAAATGTGCACAAACCCAAAATCGTGGATATAATATGTCGGAATTAAGCCTGGTAAAATTAAGTTCTGAATTCCCCATACAAAACAGGTAATTGAAATAATTTTGGTGACAATCAATTTGTCGCTACCATAAATTACCATAGTAACGTATTCAAATAAAAATCATCGTAGATTAAGCTATAAATTACCTACCCCTAAAAGTAAGCAATAGTACAAAAGTTTACAACTAAAAGTATGCAATCGGTGTCGGTGTCGGTGTCGGTGTCGGTGTCGGTGTCGGTGTCGGTGTCGCGAGTTTGCTAGTTTTTGCCCATCCAAATAGTGCCCATCGCGCCTAAAGAAGTATGCAATCGGTGTCGGTGTCGGTGTCGGTGTCGGTGTCGTCGGTGTCGGTGTCGGTGTCGCGAGTTTGCTAGTTTTTGCCCATCCAAATAGTGCCCAACGCGCCTAAAGAAGTTATCACTTCAAAAGTTTACAACTAAAAGTATGCAATCGGTGTCGGTGTCGGTGTCGGTGTCGCGAGTTTGCTAGTTTTTGCCCATCCAAATAGTGCCCAACGCGCCTAAAGAAGTTATCACTTCAAAAAGCTCTTGGTGGCGGTATTATTTTTAAAAATATAAAAGCGACTGCCTTTCTACCTGTTTTTCTGTCTCAGAAACTGTATCCTATCCAATCAAAGAGTTTAAAAGGCGTTGTGGCCTGATTTAGGTCTAAAATTTATCTGAAAACTTGATATAACTTAGGAGGGCAAATTTAAGAACAAAAATGATAATCAGGCCGATCATTGAATCCGCCGGATGCTCTGCGGACGGATTCAATCCGATCCACAGTTGATCACTTCACAAGTGAAAACCTATCATTGAAAACGGCGGATGGACTACATTATCGGTCCGCAAAACCGCATTACCGATTGCTTGTAGTCCAGCGAGTCAGCTGTCAAATGAAAATCTTTTCTTATTCGATTTTGTTTTTATAAAGTGTTCGAACATGGATAGCATTGTATTTTTCTTAAATTTAGAAGAAATTGCTAGTAATAGTGATACTAGGAGCATTAGAAGAGGTGTTAGAATGCGAGGAAAAGATGTCTGGATGTTTTTTCATAATTTTCACCATTGCCTGGAACTGAGGTTCGTAAACTTTTTAAATTTATCCTTTTTTTTTCGAAAAATAAAACTTTTATTGCGTGTATGTGTGTTATCTCTTCGAGATCCGCATCGATTTTGATGCGGATTGAAAACAACAACATTTGTATGAACCGCGGATCGGTTGCATTTTCAATGATAGGCACGAACTGTGAACTTCGCTACCGACATCCGCTCACTTACCTACCGGCGTTTTCAATGATAGGGGAAATGTTCAAAACAGGTACTACTCCCTCCGCAGAGCATCCGTCGGATTCAATGATGTGGGTGAATGATATTATATAGTCGCTGGTCTCTGGGCAAAGATTTCTAAGGAAGTACCCTATGCGATTAGGTTTAATGACTACGGACACGGTATTCCAATGATCTACAAGCCACGGAGGATAAGAACCCATTTCTCTGAAAATATCAAGCCATATTGCTCGGAGTAGCTTAACTTGGAAGGGGCTTCTTCCAAAATTTCGAAGAGGTTAGTTTCTTGCACAGTATTAAAAACGTTTTAAGAGTCTTCGATTACACCGGTAGAAAATTCTATACAGACACCGAAAGCCGATATACACAGCGAACAATTTGCAGTAAATCATTCGGTTACTCAACACCTCAGAGATGCCAATTCAGACTTATACTTGTGCGCTACAGATGTTAAACTCTGCAATAGTGGAAACACCGGTGAGTGAGTTGGTAAGCGAAGCAGAAATCGAATATATTACAGACAGCTTCGTAATGAGAAAAACTAGTGGTGTACAACGTAAGGAATATTTATTTAAAAAAGTGTACCCAAAATTGGTATTAAATTTCTAACAAAGAGCTAATATTGAATTGATCTCTGATAGAATCAGGAAACTTAACAAAGTTATTTTGACTTGATGTAACTCATTTAATAGAGGGATATATTAAATGAGTTGAATATTATTTATCAAATACTATACTGATTTTTTTTATTTATATTTTTCTAGTTATTTATGTTACTTATTTCCTGTTATTTGATTATTTTATTTTACTTGTTTATTTATTGATTTGTTTATTTATTTATTTATTTGTCTCCAATAAATGAGTTAAATGTTATTTACAAAAGATTATACAGATTTTTTATTTTGCTGTTTTCCTTCAAAACAAATAAAATGTACCTAATTGAACAATATTATTGATTGGTTTACAGCCGCTAGACATAACAACAAACGCCTATATATGTAGGAATTATAAAAGAAAAGGCTCTGGAATTTGCAAGACGACTAAGCGAAGGTAAACAATTTTCCAATTGGAAATTTGACTACGTAAGACTTTTCATTTCAGGCATGGGATATGCGATATGCCATAAGAAGGCGTATATCGAAAGCAATGATGTGTCTGATCAGGACTGCTATAAATGTGAACAGTTACATTTTCGCATATTTCTTAGAAAAGTACAATGAGTCCGAAAGTTTTAATGCAGTTGAAACCGGGTTGTTTTTCAAATGCTTACCGAACAATACTTGGACATTTTAAAATGAAAAATGTTCGGGGATAAACACAGTATCAGTACGAACGGATCTGAAAAAAAAAAATAGTAAAATTCCATTAAAGGTAGAAGAAAGAAACCTCGTTGTTTTCGGGGTGTTAAGTGGTTACCTGCTGACTACAAATCAAATTCCAAGGCGTGTATGACCGGACAACTTTTTGAAGAATGGATTTTAAAGTTAGATGGGCAATTTTTACAAAAAGCAAGACAAATTTTACTTTTTCTCGATAATTGTCCGGCGCGCATCCAGACGGTTGCTATTATATGGTGCCCAGTCTTTTATAACGAACTCATATCATAACCCTTCACAACTTAGTCCAACCTAACTGTAACCATCTGGTGTCAATGGATCGTCGAACATACATAAATCGTTTCGGAGCGCTTCTACCTCTATACGAAAGGGTATAGAAATAAGGGCGGGGCACATCCCATTTAAAACATTTTTTTCAAACAATAATTTCCAAAAATGTGTTAGACCATTTTTCTCGACATAATTGCGAGCTAGAGCCGTAAAGTCTCGAATATTGTTTGAGGTATTCGTACAAAGAAAAAAAAAATAAAACACGCAGTATTAATGGCATCTTTTGCCTTGAATTTCGACAGATGGCTTATTGGAATAATTTTATAAATTTTGGACAAGAGTCCGTTTCATTGACTATTCAACAAAAATATTTGAAATGCTAGATATGGGAATTGATTGGTTCCCCCAAGTGTGGTCTTTGATTAGGTGCACTTAGACAGAACTCCATTGTGTTGCCAATGGGAAAGACAGTTGGGACAGTTGATGGAAGTAATTACTTTGTTAAGATAGTTGAGATCGTAAAAAGGGTTATCACCTAGAGTGAAAAGGTACTAACCCATCTTGCCCTTCCGGATACTGACGAGATCAGTAAAAGTACATACAAAGTGCACTGTTGGTCCTTCCTATATATCATCTCGGCAAATCTTGCCGTAATCTTTGTAGAAAAAACCAACCTCTCAATAAAACCTCTCTTGTGTCTTAGAAGTCTGGTGGGCCTTTTATTGTCTAGATTTAGTTATGTAAGCTTGGAGATATTCACAATAATAATTCAGAAAATTCAATCGGCGATTTGCCAGCTATGGCATCAAAAATTACTAAAACTTGGACCATGGTTTGCTGATCAGCTACTACAAAAGCAGATATTTCTGGGAACTTGACGAAATTACCCATTTAAAGGCAATATAATGTCAAAAGAGACTTTAAGAAACACAATTTGTTTCTTAATATATTTTACAAGTTTCAATCTCCATCAAAACCTCAAAACCCCCTACCTACAAAATGCAACCAAAAGTCTGTGTTTACTGTCTACCTCCCAGTTCAAATGATAGCTTTAGAATGTTTCAAAACAACACGTACATATTTACTCATCTGCAAGTCTCAGCGACTGTTCAAATTACGTGCAAACAATTTCGTTTCTGTCGCCCTCCCCTCGGTTGAAAACATTTCGTCCTTTAAAGTCGCGCGATAATGCTATCGATTTTATTTGCTCGATTCGTTTATAAGAGATTTAATGCTTGTTCACTGAGTGCGCATTAAATTAATCGCATTCGCTGGAGATTTATTCAATAAGCAAATCAGAATAAAATTTGTTCGTCAGCGCGTGAGCGAGCGTACAATAATGTAATCACTTCCATTGTGAATGTATAGGGTGTGCGGCATGCGGGTGGTTTCATAAATTTAAATTCGCTTTGAAGTGTATCATTGGCACTTTTTTTTTGGGTTTATTTCCACCAGCAGCCGTATAAAACCAACGACTTAAATTGGGGAACAAGAAAAACAAAACCGCCCACCATAAGGCGTAACAAACAATATCCGGCACCTGGAATTGAAAGCAAAGCCATTCGGATAAGTTCATATCGGTTGAAAGCATTCTCCGAATACTCGAACTCGTACCTTGCCATGTATTATTAATACCCACAAATGCGATATGTCCTTGCAACAGCATTGTGCAACAAACGCCGGCGGCAGGAGCAGAATTAAATATTTCCGCCAAGCAAAAGTGCTATATCCATATTTTAGGTTATGTACATGGTGCTGGCGAAATTTGCAAATGATGT
Source organism: Cheilosia urbana (assembly GCA_946477585.1). Taxonomy (NCBI): domain Eukaryota; kingdom Metazoa; phylum Arthropoda; class Insecta; order Diptera; family Syrphidae; genus Cheilosia; species Cheilosia urbana. The sequence continues at coordinate 4,705,441 of OX297854.1, read as the reverse complement.
CAGATTTTATTTTATCAAGGACATGGTTTGGTATGCAGAGCAGAGCGAGAGATAGTGGAAGCATTTGGCCCTACAAGAACTGTCCCGTGCATTGGGGATTTTTGCGCCAGGATAAGTGCGCATTTGTAGTGCTCCTTATGTGGTACGAATAAATTGTCGTTCTTCGTTATAGGATGACACTCATCGCTACACGTGCAGCGTATATGCATTCAGGATTCGGCTATGCAACATTTAGTTTCAACTGACAATGTAGCAACATTTTAGCGGTGGTGCCCTCGAAGATGAAGATCCTAGCGGATAAAAACAAATGCACCTACTCGTGGTTTTTAACTGTCTTTAAATATTTAGTGCAATACGCGGTAGTGTGGTTTGAATTTCATTTTTTAAGAAAGAGCTCAACTTAGGTACTTATGTTAACCCATGTTAACAGCGCAATTAAAGCACCTTCAGTTTCATTCTTGCATACAATAGCAATGCTTGTAAATAAGAAAGGCTATCGCAAAAGCGAACCAAATTTCTTATTTACAATGGAAAAAAAAAATCTAGGCAACAAAAAAAAATTCCAGTGGAACATTAAATTAATGGATTCATAGAAAAATTCCTATAACATTTTGAAAATCTTTATAAATAAAAGAGACTGACGCCCGTGTGTGCACTCATAACTCGAGATTGATAGATTCGTGGATATTGCTAAGTTGAGAGTGCTAGCTTTAAATTAGAATTAATCGTTTTTGTCTAGAATGTAAGTTTAACTAAAGATACGAATAAAAATTAATTATAAATAAAAAAAAAATTGATGGACTCTTATCCCAAGGAAAACAAAATTTTAAGGAGATGAAATAATGTATGGAAGTTTGTATGGGGAACCGCACTAAAAAAATAGAGTCGATAGAGGAACGGGGGTGTCACTCACAATAAAACAAAAATTATTTAAAATTTGTTAAATTTAATTATTGAACGAATTTGGACGGAACAAAGTTCGTTTAGTAATGAATGAATTGGACATAAATGGCAAAATTAGGTATAACTCTATAAGGACCTCGATATCGGTGTGAATTTAAAATTGTTGCGTTGTTTCGAAGGTTGATTTACAGGAGACATGTAACCAATGCTTGATTTTTCGCACCTTTAACTAGATAAACAACCTGTCAGATTGATGGTGATCGACTTAAGGCGTTCTTGGACTATTGCTGAACCTTGCTTACAATGTTGTTCCGTCGTAGTCGTAAATCGTAATTACAGTCATTAGTGGCGCTAGGGGAATGATATTTTTCCTTTGCTATCATCCAGGCAAAGAAGAGATTTCTATCACCGAGTCCATTTTTATCTGATGAAGTTTCCTTCTGACTATGAGCTCGGTTATGATTTATCTACTCCAATTGTGAGAAGATGTTGGTTTTGGACTACCAAAAATGTCTATGTGAGTCGCCCTTCTTTCTAGGAAGTCATTTTGACTGGTATATTTAGAGTTCATCAACTTGAGTTAGATAAACCAATTTTTTCCCAATTGTTTAAGGTGTTGCTATAATTTTAGTCATCGCTGTGTTTCAGTAGAAGTAAGTAATTCTAAAAAAAACTTAATTGCAAAATTGTATGTGATGTTATTTAAATCGGATTTACTTAATAAAGATTTATTTAATAAAGTTAAACAATTGACTGATGTCATATGTATAAAATGCATAATAAAGTAGTGGAAATAACTATTTAGGCAATAGCAGAAGGCTTGAATCGTGCTGGAACACTCATCATGACAACATAACTACAACCAGAGATAAACTGAGACCGCCATCTTCGACCGATTTTCCGTTACTTGCCTACAAGCTATATTTTCATGGGGTGGTATATGCTAAGTGCGTTAGTATTGTTACATAGAAATTCGTATTGACATATGTCACGTAAGACGTAATTTCAAAAATGCCGGCTCACCAGCACACTCGCACCTTGCGTGTAACACTTCCGCTGTCGGCAAAGTTGCTGCCAGTGTTCATAGAATTTTATCCGTTAAATTTGAAATTATTCGTTTCGTGTGGATAGTACTTTTTTAGGAATAAGTGTACTTTTGCTTAAAATATTTATGAAAAACTATCACTGCAAAATGTTTGTAGAAAAATGAAAACATTTTTAGTAATTTTTCTTCATCTATTTAAGAAAAATTTACTCATGAAATCGAAGTTAATGATATTCAAAAGCGGAAAATACACAACCATGTGTGTCCCAATATATTTTTAGTATATAAAACATCTAATTTAGATAGTTTTATTAACCAAACAAATTATATTAATCGCCTTTTCAAAATATATAATAACCAACCAATAGCATTCAGTTATGAAGCTGTTGTAAAACGGGTTAAAAAATGAGAAAAAAACACACTGTAATTTTCTTTAAACGTTATAAGTGGGTCTTTTAATACGAACTGAATTAATACAGCAAATTTCTTTGACATTAATACCTTTTTTTGTTTACATTTTCATATGGAGACTTTTTATGACAAACGTCACTTTTGCTTTTTTTTTTTTTTCAGCGAGCTGTCACTGGTGCGTTTGCAAGTATTAGTACAGAAGCGGCAAAAATGGGTTTAGTGGTGAATGAGGGTAAAACAAAATATATGCTGTCAACAAGAAGGGACACACAACATCGAAGAATCGGACAGAACGTCACGATAGACAGCTATAACTTTGAGGTAGTTAGGGACTTTGTCTACCTCGGCTCCGCTATAAACTCTGATAATGACATCACATCAGAAATCAAGCGAAGAATCACACTTGCCAACCGCTGTTTCTTTGGCCTAAGACGGCAATTGATTAGTTAGGCCTTGTCAAGAAGCACTAAGGAGATTTTATATAAGACTCTCATAATCCCTGTCTTGCTCTATGGCGCAGAAGCATGGACCCTAGCAAAAACGGATGAGGATCTTCTTGGTCGCTTCGAACGCAAAATTCTTCGAGTGATTTTTGGTCCCGTTTGCGTTGACGGGATTTGGAGGAGAAGATTTAACAGCGAACTCTACGAGCTGTACAGCGACATCGACCTGATCAGAAAAGTACGCATTAGTCGTCTAAGATGGTTAGGACATGTAGAGCGAATGGACACCAACACTCCGGCCCGGAGAGCCTTCGATTCCTACCCGGAGGGACAACGCAGTAGAGGAAGACCTCGCCTTAGGTGGCGCGCTCAAGTGGAAGGGGACTTCAACCAACTTGGTGTGCGCAACTGGAGGCAGTTAGCCAAAGTCGCTCTAACTGGAGAGGCGTATTGGTTGAGGCCCAGGTCCACCCCGGACTGTAGCGCCACCTTAAGTAAGTAAGTCACTTTTGCTTAAGGCTTATGTACAATTATTATTTACACTTCGTAATTTTACTTTTTACATTGTAAAGTTAAAGAATAATAAATGCATCTTCAACAACTTTTTTTCTGCTATTGGCTTTTGTGGCTTGTGTCAAACCAAAAGGCCTGCAAAATGAATTGGTGTGCGTCTAACTTGAACGACTTTTCGATGTCACTTGACTGCAAGAGTGCTGCCAAGTTTTAAAAGTGCGGGATTGTTCGAAAATATTTCTTTTTTTAGTTTTGTGAAAGAATGAAACAAACAAAATTAACACACAATTTGTAAAACGAAATATAGCCCAAAATTGTGTTGGGCGCTCATGGAAGAAATTTCTATCATTTTTTAAGTAAAAACATAGCCCAATATACGACAAAGCGCCCAATCTAGCAACCGTGTTTAGTGTATGTTTTTGCATGTCACAATGATTCTAAATTGCCATTACACCAATAGGAAACAAAATGGCGAATTTGAAACAAAATTTAAGGGGCCAGCGCGCAGCGGCAAGAGGATTGGTTGGTGGTCTCCGTCTCAGTATTGTCTCTGATCGACAGTTTCGATTAATTCGCGAAATGCATACGCACGCGTTTTTTATTGTCTCCGAACCGAAATATGCGTCGCACAATAACAAATTTAATTCATTTTTTCTAAGAACTTATTTGGAAAAAACTACCTAAGTTGCAACTAGGTCCATGTTTCATGTTTTTCACTCCTTGCTTCCATTGGGTCTTGGATCTTCGCGTTCCATATGCATACATTGATTTCGTATAATTAAATCAGCCTCATTTAAACCTCTTTTAATTTCTAAAAGACCTCCGGCTGTCCTTATAAATAGTCAAATTATTGGAGTGCATGCAACCTTTTACTCAAGAGCTCGTAACATTCCCAGCTGCATGGCTTCGACTAGTTCTCAACAGGATTACATATAGTTCCAAGTTTCCCAGCGATGACACTTCACATCCGTGCAGTAACGAATGCCAAGATAAAACACGTTCAGACATCAATCAAAACTTAAAGGTCACTGAAACATATACCCGCTCATCCTCCGCAATTATAGCATTCAAGCATTCACCTCCAAAAATAGCGCCCTCCACCGGTAATCCCCACTTGCAGTGATCAAAATTGCCTTTTCGCCTGTATAGTACCTGAGTTTCAACTACATCAGCATCGCATCTATCAACGTGTGCCATATACCCAGGCCGCTTCTCTAAATCAATTCAAACATGGAGACCCTTCCTGACGTGCTATGAAGCAACACTGTATACATCGAATAGAAATACGCAAGTTGCGAAAAGGCTCTTGAAGCACAAACACTCAGCCCGCTCTTTGGGCAGCCATATAGGAAAATTCGTTCCGTCAAGCGGTTACATGCCATATGCATGCTCTCATCTAATTGATTTTAGGTGAGTGATGCTGAAGCCTATGCCGTGCTCGAGGTGTGTGTGTAGATTCATTAATTGACTTGCCACTGCGATGATAAGCAAGGGCATCCACTTGGACGCAATTCGTGTAGAAGATTTGAGGGTAGTGAGGCGAATGTCATGCTTGAACTTGTATAGTGGTTGTGGCCAAATCAATGGAAGTGTGGCCTTGGAAGGGAAGAGCTCTGGCTGGCAATAGTTGAATTGCAGAAAGGGCTGGCTGTGTTAATAATTAAAACGCTCATGCAAATGACTTGTGCAACCCTTGTGTGTTGGATCACCACCGATGCATGGTAATAAAATGCAATGTCCGCATTAAATCACCGCGGTGACTGGTTGAGGATGAAGACAGACCAAGGAAATATGTTTCGGACAATGAATGGGTGGGTCGTTTGCATGAGGTCAAAGAGGAAATGGCAGAATAAGTAATAATTTATGTAGTCTGGGCAGTTTCTCCCTGGGGACTATATTAGAGAAGTGTAATTTGAAAGTCCTCGCACATGTTTTCAATCCCAGCCGTATGGACATTCTCGTCGTGGTAGTAGTTTTCCTTGGAGCAGTGTCTCTCTTTTTAATGCAGGTCGAGGTCCCTCTTAGGACACCATCAACTGAAATTAGTTGTAAATATAACGCGTATATGAGTTACACTGTTATTGCCAAACCATCGCTGGTACTATCAATGCATAGGTATAGCTAGAGTTGAATTCCGGCACAATAAGTCCAAAATAAACTAAATTTTGTAGAAAAAATCAAAATAATTTCCGTCATAAATATTCGCCTCTGAGTGTCCTTTGTCCATCAAAAATAATTCAGGAAGACCTTTCTAGTGCACCTCTATCTATTGTTTTTGTTTTTTTTTTTTTTTGCGTTCTTTATACCCTTGGCCATACGCGAAACTCAGTTCAACCTTGGTGCAGATGTCTTAAGCTGACGAAAGTCCTCATTGTGGAGTACCTATATGTTTTCAAACGACAAAACGGGACGGCGGACATTCACAGAGCATAATGTTCGAACACTGATCCCTGTGTTGACTTTTTAGAGAGAACATGCATTCATATCCGAACCTGAATTCAAGTTGTTTAAATTATATCTTACGTCGCAGTTTCCTGTGAGAAAGCCCACCACCTTCACCTTATTTATAAGGCACCAATTTTCTTGTAAGCTACATATATATACAATTCGAGTAATCTTTTGGGTTGTCCCACACGGTAAGATTTTCTTAAACAGACTCGATAAAGTACCTATATATCGTTTATATGAACCCTAATTTACCCTATTTCTGGTCCTTAAAAGGAGCATTGTGTGCCAGCGCTTCCTATAGAACAGATATCTATATCGAACCCGAATATGCCTGGCAACAGACTGAAAAAAAAAAAAATATTTAGCATCACTTGCTTTTCATAAACACCATTGAGTTGGAAGGCAGGGTCTCAGACGTTCAATTATTCTTCAATATATATACCCTTCAAGACTAACTTTGGCGCCGACTTGAATGTCATGGAGCCTTCGCCCAAAATATTAAAAATTGCTAAGTATATACCAACAGCTGAACTTCTTTTCCACGTCCCATTTTTGATCAGTCTACAGGAGTCTACTTTCAACCGATCGTTATTAGAAAATTCAAATATAAAAGTCAAATAAATAAGATCAACTTCATGGATCGACCACAAGAGTGCGACACTGAACCAATCTACCATTTTGTATATTTGCTCAATCATATACTCATTCGCGTCTTGACCTTCAACTATCCAAGCTGTCATTCCATTCGTCTAGCATTTTAAGAATTTCTTTTCTACCCAAAAAGTTCGTTTTTCATTTGGTACTTACTCTATTAAAGTTATTTTAACTTAAAATAAAATAAATAGTTGCCGCAACAGGTCCGGGAGACCCTAGGCCTAGCTTCTCGCATATTTACTTACTTAGATGGCGCTACAGTCCGGGGTGAACCTGGGCCTCAACCAATACGCCTCTCCAGTTAGCGCGATCTTTAGCTAACTGCCTCCAGTTACGCGCTCCAAGTTGGTTGAGATCCCCTTCCACTTGTGCGCGCCACCTAAGGCGAGGTCTTCCTCTACTGCGTTGTCCCTCCAGGTTGGAGTCGAAGACTCTTCGGGCCGGAGCGTTGGTGTCCATTCGCTCTACATGTCCTAGCCCTCTTAGTCGGCTGATGCGCACTTTTCTGACCAGGTCGATGTCGCTGTACAGCTCGTAGAGTTCGCTGTAAAATCTCCTTCTCCAAATCCCGTCAACGCAAACGGGACCGAAAACCACCCGAAGAATTTTGCGTTCAAAACGAACGAGGAGATCTTCATCATCCTTTGATAGCGTCCATGCTTCTGCGCCATAGAGTAGGACTGGGATGATGAGGGTCTTATATAGAGTCTCCTTAGTGTTTTTTGACAAGGCCTTATTTCTCAGTTGCCTGCTTAGGCCAAAGAAACAGCGGTTGGCAAGTGTAATTCTTCGCTTGATTTCTGATGTGATGTCGTATTTTTGCCGCTTCTGTACTAATAGTTGCAAACGCACCAGTGACAGCTCGCTGTGTTCTTACGGATGCTAAGAGTAAAATCGTCCATTTCTTCTGTTTGTAATTACTTCATACCTACCCTGGAAATTGTAAGTATATACAATATACCCCTCATGTGAATGACCAAGTTACCGGCAGCTGAAAGCCCTAAAATAAGTGTGATGCTGATGTTCTTCCACTACAACTCTTTTCCAACTTCCTGGCTTTCTTTGTTTTAAAAAATGTAATCTACAATTGAAAACGTCGAAACCGTGTCCAAAAATAAGAATAATAATAATTTCCATCACCCTCAAAAATGACGGTTTGTAGGGCACTTTCAGAGCTAACCACAAGATGAAGTAAAACCAGCTAACCCGAGATGTAAAAAGAGCGCAGGTTGACGAAATGCATTGAACTGGGTGGTCAGCAATAGGTCGATGCAACTGGAAACGAGCTTGATGGAGAGATACAAAATGCGCCAGGTGTGAAGGCGTAAGAGCCCGTGGAACCCACAAATAAAGGGTTGTCCATCCAGAATCCACGATGCTAATTGTGAGTCACAACTTAACGTTAAATTGTTTGCCCAACTTAATTTGACATTTCTTTGTTTCAGTGTTTGACAAATTTAACCATGGAGAGGTACACAATTGAGCAGCGAGTTACGATTGTTGAAGCCTTTTACGAATTCAATTCAAAGTGCATTTCGCGCACTTCGTAATTTTTTTGGTCAGCATAATCGACCACAATCGGGAGAATTGCAAACCGGGTTTGTAGGAAATCTGAAAGCACCTGTGCATACTCGCCGTCGGCGGCTTCATCGGGCCGTACTTCTTCGAAAATCATGTCAGCCAAGCACCGTGAATGGTGTTCGCTTCTGCTAGATGATAACGGACTTCTTGTGGCCAGAAATTGAGGATATGGACCTGGACGATATGTGCTTCCAACAGGATGGTGCCACTTGCCACACAGACAACAAAACAATGGCTCTTTTGCGCGAGAAATTCAATGTTATATTCAATGTATGCTTGTTATCTCACGTCATGGCGATGTTAATTAATCGCCACGATCATGCGATTTGACACCGTTGCACTTCTTTCTTTGGGGGTATTTAAAAGAAAAAAGTGTACGTCAATAAGCCAAGAACAATTCATGAGCCCTTTAGTTACAGATAATTCGGCACATTAACGACATTGAGACTCAATTATGTCTCACAGTCATTGAAAATATGGACCATCGGATAGAGGTATGCCACCGAAGCCGTGGCGAGCATTTGGCCAATATTTTGCTTCACACATATATTGTCTAGATCCTTCTATCATAGAAAAAAAAATTATAAAATAATTCTCTGAAAGCTTTTTGTTTTATTTACAAGTAACATCGTGCGTTTTCGTTGGACCACCCTTTAGAAAGCAACCATAACTGCACGTCTATGAATTGTTACCCAACTCCTGACACAAAAAGCCGCATACCACACACGCATTGTCGCCGTGCCTAACGCCTCTAATTTGAGTTCAAAAACCTTTTTAATGTTTAAATTGAAGTTGCAATCGACAGTAAGTATATATAATCGCAACGTGTTTGCTCATCCAAAGCGAAGCGGCATGTTACAGCCTCGAGAGCATTTGATGGAATGCCTACCCCTACATGCGAAGCCAGTCGAATTGCAAATAACGTGGGATTATCCTGCCCCCACACCATTGGCGGCGCATTACACAAACTCAGCCAGTCGCTACAAACAGATTTCGGAGATAACAACAGACTTTGGAGAATGTTTTGCACCATAAAGCGAAGATTGTGTGTGTGTTTGTCATGTCCGCTTCGGTTATTTGCTTCGACCAAATAGCCGGCAACGAATTTGTTATAGTTGTATTCACATATTCCTTGGTATTGGTATCTCCCTTAGTTGGCTTGTTCTCACTTTGGTATTATTTTCTCGTACGGAAGTGAATTGTCCAAAGGGGAACCATTTTGTAATAATTGCACGGAGAACATGGTACACGAGTGCTAGTCTCTCGACCTTTATGCTTTATGCCGAGTCATCATCGTAAAGGAAGCTTACATCAGAATTGTTCATCTCTTAAATGCTTGGCACTTTCCGAGGATTATATTTATTTTAGGGACAAACATCAGTCTGTAACCTGTTCAGTTTCTTTTTACCCAACTGGACACAGGGAGGGTTATGTGTTTCGCGCGTATTCTATGTACGTCCCTACGTGATGCCCTGTAGCCCAACCGACTTGACCGATTTTGAGGAGTGAAGTGTCATTAAATTGGTATTTCATCCCGGAGTGTCAAAGGCTAACAAATATATATGAAAAAAGAAAACAAAATAAGAAAGTTAGTTTAAAACACTAAAAAACCCGACTGACTGAAAAAAAAAAGATTTAAAATAATTAAAAGAAGACACCTTAAAGTACAATTAACTGAAAATGGGAGACTACCTACACAATCTGACAAAAATATGCACAGCCTCCGACTGCCAATTAGTTATACTTGAAAGTGTCTTGTTTTAATATTTTTAAATCTTTTTTACAGTCATTCGGGTTTTATGGTTTTTTAAATTAACTTTTTTTTTACATTATTTGTATTTCAAAATTTAAAAATAGAGCTGGCAATATCATAGGCAAAGGAAAGACCTTGGCAGGGCTAGAAACTGTCCAAATTGTGTCTCTTTTGTTCCTCAGAATTCAGGTGAAATTTTGTTTAATAAATCACTCACCGAAGACCGACAATCACTTTCTTCTTCAATAACCTAATGGCAAGTTGCAACCCCCGGTGAATAATAAATCGAACTCATTTTACTGATTAGAAAGGAAAAAATACGCAAATTGTTAAAATTGCGCGACATAACACTAAACTGCCTGCTCCACCAACAGAATGGGATAATTTATCGTAACCGTCGCCAAGTCGAGTGTGTGTTTCGTTCATTATCCCACACCCAGCCAATGTATGAGATGTGGAATTTTGTATTGACGCAGCCATCTTGGCCACGTACATCGTACAAGGCACAGCCCTACATTATTATGGGAACTCTTTAAGGGAGAAAAGTTGAAGTTAGATGAGTGGAGGAGTAAATCCCACTCAGGCAATGAACATCTTATGGAATTTACATGAAAAGCAGCAGCACTTGAACCAGCTGAGCTCCCATCTCAGTGATTGTATTATTATCAATGATGTCAGTTTGCCGCAAGAATAATCCGGTCTTCTGCTGGGGCTTGCATTCATTAGAAAATGGTTTATGGCTGTTGGGCTGATACTGTAAATATTCTTTGAATATGAATACGAGACAAATTGTCTAAGTCCTCGGGCGACAAATGACTTTGAAGTAGTTCACCTGATGAATACATGTCTAGTCTTTTCGACAGATAAGTACGAAGTGGGTTATGGGGGCAATGCATTAAGAGCCACTTAGCTTTAGGGTCGAACTTCCGATATGGGAAGTTCTGAAGTAGATACTGTGGGAATAGGCTACACGTTAGCATTTAGCTAATAATGTAAACTTTGAGGCATTATCGCTCAGTTAATGGCAAAATAGTACTCGTACACCATTGGAAATGAGTGTGGATTGAATGGCCTGTATACCAAAAATTGCGGAATACTTGCCTCAAGCTAGGAACCGAATGTTGAACCTGCGGAAGAGCCATAAGACGGTTGTAACCCTAAAAGGCTAGTGTTCGTCGATTTGGCGATGTCGCATTTGTAATATTACTGTCTCTCTTCAAGCCGGTAAAATTGTAACCAGTGTTGCCAGTTTCACTGTTTTCCAGTAAAATTTGACTCGATTTTTTCGGTTTTGTCTATCAAATCCAGCCGATTGTTTTTTTTTTTTTTTTTTTTTTGAGTGGATTTTTTCGCCTTAAAAATATGTAAATCAAGTCGATTATTATTATTTTGTTGACTCTATAATTCCCAAAAAATTTCAAAATAAATTTCACCTCCAATGTGTACGAGCATTCGCGCAGTGCAGTTGAACGAACCAATTTTTTTTAAATATTTTTGCCTATCTAAATTGACAGAAACAAACAGTCACACTAAAGCCGGAACCACACTTGTAACGTGTGTTGTGATGTGGAGTGTCGTGTCGCTATCACTCCAATGGATTTTATATGCGTAGAAAACATATTTTTCTCGTGTGTTGTGTTGCAGTGTGTCGCGTTGTGTCGAAATGGCTCCTGTACCGATTGCGCCACAACGCTCTATGGCGCAATGAAACGAGACATATATATTATCTGAAATTGCATATGTGAAAGAAAGAGCACACATCAACTAGGAAATCCATAACGTCAAAAAAGCAAAGCAAACAAAATTTGAATTCATATAAAAAATTACAGCACACTAGATAAGTGTGCACAGAACACGAAACGACACACCACACCACAACACACCACACGTTTACAAGTCTGGCGCGGGCTTAACACCGGCCGCAGGCCTCAAGCCGCAAGCCGCTTACAATCAAATTGCATCAAGTGTTGTTTTCCAATTCCGAATGCCGCAGTTGAAAGAATATTTAGTCAGTTAAATTTGGTCAAAACTAAGCAACGTAATCAGATGCAATTATTGTTAACCAACTCTATTTTAACCATTAGAAGTAATTTGAGAGATAAAAAAACATTTTGAAATATCTGAAGAAGTTACCTATAAAAAAATAATAGAATAAAAAAGAAATAGAAAGTTGCAATGCCACAGAACAGTCTCGGAAGAGTGAATTTTAATGGTATAATTTATTTACCAGTTAGAATTAATAATATATTTACGTGCACTCGGGAAAACATCAACTAATTAAAACCGCGGGTGTTGACGTTTAAAAAATTGTTGACGTTTACGAATGTAAAATTTTTAAATAAAAAATATCTGCTTTTAAAAGTTTTTATTAATTATAAACTAAAACGAAACATAAACAAATTCAAAAAGGAAACAAAAAAGGCATTCAACCTGACTAGAAACATAGAACATAATAAAAAGATAATAAATACGTACAGTTGCAACTACTTTTCTACTCTACTTATAAGGGGAATCACCAATTTCAGAAATGATTTCATAAAATAAATGTGTGTGTGTACAAATTTGTGTATTTGAACTGCTGCCAAATTCAAAATTTTGTTTTACTCACAGTTGACGTTTTAGAGCTTTGTGGTTGGGTTGACGTTTTAGAGTAGGCAATGTAAAAAAAAGAGGGTTGACGTTTTGGGATGTTGACGTAAACGAGCGTTGACGTTTTCCCGAGTGAACTGTATTTTGCTTTTTCGGTAAAGTGCTTTATTTATTGTAGGTACACGAAACACGACGTACATTCAAGAATAATGCCAAAGATTTCCAGCGATTGGAATAGCGAAAGCGAAACGCACGGGAAATTGAAGAAGCTTAAATGCCAATGGCAAATCGTTCTGAATATGCGGAATCCATGGAATCAGAATATTTAATTTCCACCTCAAAATCGTCGCTTGCATGACATTTGATTTGAGATTCTTCACAATCGTGGCAAATTTTCGGCGCATTTCGTGGCAACCTTCGGTGCATTGGGGTTTCACAAAAAAATTATAATAGCCGACTTTCAATTTCAACCCTTCCGACCGGGTTGCCGCCTTGACGGGGCGGAAGGGCTTGTAGTAAGTCAACGAGACATGAGTCTCTAGACCGAAACTAAGAGCGACCCCACCTTTCCATTTATAAGGTGCCGGGAGTAAACCCCAGTTAAAATCCCACTTTAAGCCAAGACGTCAAGGTACCGTGTCAAGGGCTGCATGGTCAGAAAGTGGTTAAACGAACTAGGCCGCAAACGGTCCCCTCCGATGCCCGGGCAAGGTCGGTTGTATAAGTGCCCTATCCTGGTAAGACGGCTCTGCCAGGACGGACTACCCTATCCGATCTCACTCGTGGGATTCAAATCTAATAAAACAAACAAAAATGGAAAGAAAGAAAGAAGAAGATAAAGAAAAAATAAAAGACCAGCCGAGGCTGCCAGAGGTTGGCACCTCATCGGAGGACGAATTGCTGGCCTCCAGTCAGGAGACAATCGTCTGTCCACCAAGCGGCGAGAGTGCTAAGGCTAGCACCCCGACCGCAAACCAAAAAACAGCAAAAAAAACAAACAAACATAAGTCCGCAGGGAAAGCTATGAAGAGCAAGTACCAGGTGGCCCTCTTCGTCTTAGGCAAGATAGCAAAGAATGCGGCTGCCGGAACGGTCCACGAAAAGGACCAGGCGGATAAGGTCAAATACCAGGCAATCGTTGACGAATACAACGATCACCTGAAGAACAATCGCAGGCAGGCAGCGAAGCGGGACAGATCTCTGGAAGAGACCTCCCATCGCCCGGCCCCCAAAAAAACCAAGGTTGCCGAAGGTTCAGCAGCCACAGATACAACAAAACCAAGCACGTCGGCGGCCAGTGCGATCCAAAGGCGGCCCTTTACCGAGGTGGTAAGGGATCATCTTCAGGTTGCACTAGTGGATGAACTCTCTACAAATGGGAAATCCGTAGCCGAGGCGTGGGGGAGCATTGAGGCCAAGCTCTCTGAAATGGTGATGGACCACCTTATAAATAACCAAGGGGGACCTCTCCTAGATTTTGACTCCGCCGAGGTGGTTAGGGGATATCGGGTAATCAAGTGCGCCGACCGAATCTCCAAGGACTTCCTTAGTGAGTGCGTTGCTAAGGTTAGCGACGCCTGGGTTGGTTTGAAGCTCAAGCTTATCCCAGCTAAGGACATCCCGAGGAGACCTAGGGCTCGCATTTGGTTGCCCAATATGAAGATTGATGGGGGAAGGCTCCTCCAATGTCTCAAACTGCACAACCCGGCGGTTCAAATGGATGACTGGGCAGTCATCAAGGCAGAGGAACCCCACAAAAACACGATGTCCTTCCTGCTGCTAATAAATAACGAGTGCCTGGCTGCTCTCGAAAAGGCAGACTACAAGCTTCGGTTTGGCATAAGGCATGCCAAGCTGAAAGTGTTTATTTCCTCGGGTCCTGAGGACGATGCGGACATCGTTGAAACCGACAAGCTGTTGGAGGACCTAATGATCGCTGACAAAAACCCATCCACGAATAATGCTGAAAGTCATACAGATTAACCTGAGGCACTCAAGGTGTGCCTCGGACAACCTGAGGGTTTTTCTAAGGGAGGAAAACATGGACATCGGCATTATTCAGGAGCCCTGGGTGAAGGACTCAACCATTAAAGGGCTTCAAGACAAACAATACAACCTATTTTACAAACACCAGGCCACAGGTAAGCCTAGAACATGCATACTCGCTAAGAAACATCTTAAAGGTTTTCTATGTCCCAATCTTAGCTCAGACGATTTAACAGTGGTTAAACTGGAGTTTGCGAATCAAACGACATACCTGACATCAGCATACATGGCTCATGAGAAACCAGCACCGCCAGTGGAGGTGGCGCAACTCACAGCCACACTAACAGCAAAGGACAACCTACTGATGGGCTGCGATGCCAATGCAAGGCATACAGTATGGGGAAGCTCAGAAGATAATGAAAGAGGTGAGTCACTTTTTGATTTTCTTTTAACTACTAACCTATCTATCTGCAATAAGGGCACAACCCCAACCTTTGTTTTCCCGAGTACGGGAAGCTTCCGGGGATGGGAAGAGGTCCTAGATATCACACTTAAAACAAACAATGATAGCTTTAGGGTCGAAAACTGGAGAGTTTCCAATCTGGAGTCACTCTCAGACCACAGATGGATCCTCTATGACTTGTGTCTCGAGGCCGAGACTAGTAAACCATTTAGAAACCCCAAGAGAGTTAATTGGTCTAAGTTTGGCCAAGTCCTTCGGACAAAAACTAAAAAACACACCTGAAACATACACTTTAGCAATCGTAGAACTGGAGGCAAAGGTTAAGTCTTTCGAGAACGCAATGAATGCTGCATACAAAGTCTCGTGTCCAGTTAAACGTAGTAAAAAAACACTTCCCCCATGGTGGAACGAGGATCTCTCCAATCTTAGGCAGATGACCAGAGCGATTTTCAACATCTGCCACAAACACAAATTCTGGCAGCCGTATAGGGACTGTCTTAGTCTTTATAAGAAAGCCATTAAGGCATCCAAAAAGGAGGCCTGGATGGATTACTGCCATTCAATAGAAACCCTTAAGGACTCCGCCAGGCTTAGCAAGATTCTGTCCAAAGAACACTCCAACCCTTCGTTTCTACGAAAGTCAGACGGAAGTTGGACTGAATCCTGCGCGGAGACCCTAGAACTCCTAACTAATACACACTTTCCAGGATGCAGCGATATTAGCACGGAACCCGGGAGGTCTCGGCAAGTACAACCTGCATTCCATAGTAATATTACCTCAATAGTTTCCAAGGAAAAGGTCTCCTGGGCTATAAACAGCTTCTCTCCGTTAAAGTCTCCGGGCCCTGACGGCATACTACCTGTCATGCTACAGAAAACGCAAGACTTAACAATACCTTGGTTGGTGTCAATTTTTAGAAGTTGTATAATACTAAATCACGTGCCTCACTCTTGGAGACGCGCTAGAGTGGTTTTTATACCAAAGGTGGGCAAACGCGGGCATGAAGCCGCGAAGGACTTTAGGCCAATAAGTTTAACCTCCTTTGTACTTAAAACTCTAGAGCGTGTCCTCGACATCCACATGCGAAGTCTTCTAGCAGAATCATCGCTATCCAAATCCCAGCACGCCTACCTGAAGGGGAGATCCACGGAAACGGCTCTCCACGAGGTAGTGCGAACAATCGAAAAATCCTTACATTATAAGGAATACACCCTAGCCTCCTTTCTAGACATAGAGGGAGCTTTTAACAACGTGCACACCGAAGCAATTCTTGAATCTCTCACAGAGCTGGGCATAGAGGAATTTATTAGTCAATGGATAGTCTCTATGCTCAGAACAAGAACTATTCAGGCAACACTAGGCAACAGTCACTTAACCAAATTTGCCCATAGAGGAACGCCACAGGGTGGCGTTATTTCTCCCCTACTCTGGCTAATGGTTATAAACAAAATTCTGGTAAAACTAGACAGGGAACGGGTCAAAGTTGTCGCGTATGCGGATGACGTGGCGATACTAGTGTCAGGGAAGTTTCCCTCCGTGATTAGTGAAATTATGGAGGCCGCTCTAGGAAAGGTAAACACCTGGGCTGCAAGTTGTGGCCTTGGCGTTAACCCGAGCAAAACTGAACTGATGCTGTTCACTACCAAAACCAAAATACCCGATTTTACCCTCCCCCGTCTAAACGGACAACCACTCACACTATCATCCAGCGCTAAGTATTTGGGCATCATTCTTGATACAAAACTTAACTGGAAACAAAACATCGAACACAGAGTAAGGAAGGCGTGTATTGCCTTCTACGCCTGCAGCAAAACCTTTGGAAAGAAGTGGGGACTTCGACCAAAGATGACCTTGTGGATGTACACAGCCGTAGTGCGTCCAATTCTCACCTATGGTTCACTCGTATGGTGGCCTGCGTTGAGTAAAGGATATAACCTTACAAAATTAAAAAAACTGCAAAGAACAGCCAGTATAGGCACTACGGGTGCAATGAGGTCAGCCCCAACGGACGCCCTTACTGTGCTCCTGCATCTTTTACCTCTCGATCTACACACTAAATATACCGCATTATGCAGCGCTATAAGACTCAGGGAGTCAGGGTGCTGGAGTGCAAGGCCGTATGGCCACAGCAACATACTGGATTCGTTACCAAACGGCATGGTCACATTTCCAACCGACTACATCACACCCCAACTTAATTTCAATAAAGGCTTCCAGGTAAGTTTCCCTTCCAGAGCTCAGTGGAAGAGAAACGAAGTAGTGCAGGGTTTCGACACGGTCATATACACCGACGGATCTAAGATGAACTGTGGTGTGGGGGCCGGGGTCTACTCAGAATCACCGAAGATATCAGTATCATATCGCTTGCCGGATTTCTCCAGCGTCTTCCAGGCGGAATTGCTGGCTATCCGAGAAGCTTGCACGCAACTAGGGCGTGACACAACGCATAAACAAAACATTGCTATCCTAATTGATAGCCAAGCCGCCATCAAAGCCATCAACTCGGCTACCATATCCTCCAAGCTGGTGCAGGAGTGCCGGTACAAGCTTGCCCGTCTGGGCGAACGTTACAGTGTCACACTTCTCTGGGTACCAGGGCATAGTGACATAACAGGTAACGAGCGCGCGGATGAGCTGGCCAGACGGGGGTCAAATCTACACAGCTCACTCGCGGCAAGGGTCCACGTTCCACTAGGAGTGGCCAAGGGGCAAATTCACTCACATTTCCTGCGAAAAGCCAATCTTCAATGGAGGGGGTTGACCAACTGCGTCATATCAAGGAAGATATGGCCCAAATACGACCAAAATAGAACAATGAATCTGCTAAATAGAACCCGCCCAGATATCGCCAGAGTCACGGCAATAATCACAGGGCATTGGCCAATTGGAGACCATGCGGCCAAACTTGGGATCCCACACAACCCTCATTGCCGCAGCTGCGGTAACATAAATGAGAAAGAAACTCTCTTCCACTTCCTTTGCAAATGTCCGGCACTAGCAAGAGCCAGACTGCGCACACTTAACCAACCGTTTTTCGACGACCTTAGCGATATTTCGGGTAAAGGGATATTAGATATAATCCGTTTCCTCAACTCCACAGGTTGGATATAGGTACCCTATGCATCACACCCTTAAAAAAACCATTACAAACTAGGTCACACGAGTCGTGGTATCAAAAAGGCACATCCAAGTGCTACTTGGGTTCAAGAGCTTGAACCGCCACTTCTACCTACCTACCTCAATTTCAAATTGCTTAGAGATAAGCCCGTAACAAACAAAGAATTCAAAAATTCAAGTAATCCCCATAAATTTTTGTTTTCACGACAAAAAGTTGCATAAATGTCCTTTCTTGGCCTCATGCGAATTTAAAGCAAAAATCGTAAAAATCCAACCATCCGTTCCCGAGTTATGAGTGCACAAATGGAAGTCAATCTCTTTTATATGTAGCTGTATCCACCCGGCAATCAATTTCAATCAACTCGGTAGATCTACTTCGGAAATCGACAAGCCACTTATCAGATCTAAAAGTATCATATTGTTGCGCTCTCGCTTAAGTCGGTGATTCTCGATAAAATATGAAATAAATTGTCGAAAGTAATTATAAAGAACCGTGGCTCTTCTTTTGTAGCCACGTTTTTAGTTTTTATTCTCTTATCTGGAATGTCTAGTATAAAGAAGAAAAATAATAATAATAATAATTGACAGCAGGAAACTTTCAGACTGACAACTACTTCTTGACTGCGTTCACGGGTATGCAACAATATTTTTCAATCTGAAACCAAGCATAATCTATACATCCACAAAATTTCATTTAAATCAGTTGATTGGTTTTGACGATCGACAACGTCCAAAGTCGATATCCTATCTTTTAAGAGCGCCTAAACCTGAAATACAATAATAGGAACAAAACAAAAGAAGAATCATGAAAATTGACCCAGTGGTGATCGAGTTATATCGTCATCGAGTTACAGCCCAAAAGAATTATATATGTAGAACATATTTATTGAAAATAATTGAATTGAAATATAGGCCACATGTTGAGAATTTTCGGACTTTTCTCTTTTCCTAAACCACCCCCGATTCAAGTCAAACAAAACAAAATAAAAATCATTCAAATCGGTCGAGCCCTTCTGGAGCTTTTACCTGACTAATGCACAGCAATTGATTTTATATATATCAAATTTGACTGGATTTTTAATAATTAATTCAGTCGCCCGGTCTGGCAGTGGGAACCAATATTTAAATTTGTTTTTATTTTTTCAATTCGTCGTTTCGGACCTTTGCGCAAAGAAAAATTAGTTACTTAATTTATTTTTTATAATTTTTTCTATGTCATAATGTTATTATTAATTTAAAATTATCAAAGAAGAAATGTTTTCTTTTTAGGTTTTTAAAAACATGTTAATTTTAAACTTAAAAATGTTGTGATTACTCCTGAAACCGTTTTATAATAAATACTTCATATTTTGTAGAAATCGCGTTTTTCATTTGGCACGTTTCTAACGTTTAAGGAAAAAAAAACTAGCACTATATTTGTTAAAGTAATAGTGGATCTGTATTTTCGCAAATTTTTCTTTTAAATAATAGAAAGTTTGATTTGTTTTTAATTTTTGTTGGAAGACTGTTGGGTCTTTGAAATCCAGTATAGTTAATTACTCGCTGTCCTTATTTGTTTTTGCAGCTACCATGTGACGCCATATTCGCCCGATTTTCAATATGTTATCTAACTACTGTTGTCTGCTAGTTCTGTAAATGTCGAAGTAAGCAGTAAGGAAAGATAAGTAAATTTAAGAACCCAAAAAAAAAAAAAAAAAAAAAAATTTAAAAAGATTTAAACAAGACACTTCCAAGTACATATAACTAAAAACAATTAAAATTAACTTTGATAACCGCACGTAGGCATAGGTAGGTAAAAATGTATTGTTTTATTTGTATTTTAATTTGGTGTAATGTGCAAAATGTTTATTTTGCTGTTGCTGATGGCACCCCCTATTAGTCTGCCTACCGTGGAGGACTTGGATAGCTCAATCTTGGTCCGTTTGTCTGTAAGAATTTTTCCAATTACCTGGCAAAAGCTGTTTATGAATATTGAGCTTAAATGTTCTGAGTTCTTAGCAATGAATTTGTTCTAAAATTACCCCAACAACACTGAACGTCCGGTGTGACTCTGCACCTCTGCAATGGCCACCAAATCCAAATTCAAAATTCATACAGCTCAACTTAAATTTGTTGCGTAAAAGATGGTCCACGTCGAGATAGCATTTAGAAAGCAAACAAACACCACCCCTGTCCATATTTCGCACCCGAAAACTTGACACCCACTTGTTAAGGGTACTTCTTCCCAACTGGTTGTCTATTTCTAGTTTCTTCTGTGCGCCAAGCTATACTTTGCCCTCCTATTTGGACTGTAAAAATGGAAAATGCGCCGTGGACTGTGCGTCAGAGGTACTCCTTAATAGGCATCGTTTAGCATACATATGGTCTGCTTAGGAGCACCCCATTTATGCCACATCATTGTTATTGCTGCGTCCCCAAATTGACTAAATTCCATCCGCCGAAGCACACACACCCTTTCGACTTTCGACATAGCTTGACTGCTGTTGACGGCGCTACTAACACCCATCTGCAAAGCCGAAAATTGGCGCAGTCAATTTATTACTTAGATTCCTTAGAAACTAACTTCACTGAAAGCAGGCTTTTCCAGCCAACTTGACAAATTGTCCAGAAAGTGAACGCACACAAACCGTTCCGCCCCATTAGGTCATATTGGCCACTGCAGAAAGCCTCTCAGTGTTACCCCTTTTCAATTTCTATTTTTATTTTTATTTTTTTTAATATTATCGTTACACTTCTTTATCCGGGTCGTTCTTCGTGTGGCACGCACACTTGACCCAACACTCAAGTCATCAATAAAAGGACTCTTTGGCAAATTGCCTAACATACCCTCCGTCATTTCCTTTCATCTCAATATACATACATGAACGTGTGTGCTGCATACTTAAGCATTATGTAGGTACAAAATTGGCAGAAATAGGGCAACGCGATGAGTTCAGCACTAAATCCCCAGGCTGAACGAAGAAGCCTTTTATGCAAAACAAAGCATCCTTCTACGTGCTCCGTCAAGGTAGATTTACCGCAAAAGACAAACAACCTGCCAGTTTCACAAAAATGTTTTTCAATTTGCACCACACCAGGTCAAAGACATTCCGTGTCAACGAAAGTTTACTCGTGCTGGGCTCCTTTTCACTCCTTTCAAAAAGGATTTGCACTGAGCACTGAGCATTGGGGTATAGGGTTTGGATATAATTTGCCTTGTGTTGCTGCTTGGTATTGACTTTGTCATAGCCCGGGGATGATTTCAGCTCATTCATTGCAGAGAATAAGACGAGGCAATAGTAATGGGAACATGAATACGCCTGAAGGATATCAAATGGAAAAATGTTGATAAACCAGAAAGTGTAATGACCATGAAACACTGAACTAGAACTAGAACTACCGTGACCGACATTCGGGGAGTCTGCCACAATTTTCTCTTTATAAAAAATATTTTGCTGTTCTCCTTTCGCTGGCAGAAGGAAGGCGAGATGACAATGGAGACTCTTCCTCATTTATCATGGACATGCATTAAACCCAAAGGCTTGAGTGATAAGCAGGTTTGTCTGGGGTAGTAGTTAAAGCCACAGATACCTACATGCTTTGTATAAGTTTCTGTTTTAGTTTGACATTGAAATGGGTTGTTCTCTCCGTTTCCCGCAATACTTTGCCGCTATAGTCACTTTAAGGTTGGTTTTCAATTTCATTCTCATCCGAGGAATGCTTCATTTATATCCGTCAGTCGGTGACAGGCGTGAGCAGGCCAAAGAGTACTCGTAACAGATGGACATAGGCGTCGGAATGTGATGATTCGACGTGCACTCTTAAAATTGGGATTAATGGGCTCTCGGTTTTGCCTAATTGATATGTCAAGCAATTTCCATCAGTCAGCTTGGGAGGGAACGGGTCTTATTTACCCCAAACTGGTTTTTGGTAAATTAGTTTTTGCCTATGGAGTTGACCAGACATTTACTGTTAAGGTTGGTCAAGTTGAAGAGGTTGAAGAGTTGCTGCTGTCAAATGAGAAATGAACGTGAACTCAGATGGGGTAAACTCGTTGAGACTGTGAACTTAATTACGGAGGAATCTGTTGAAGGGTCAAACATGTTTGCAATTATAAAATACCACCATAATAGTGCCATATTGAGTTGATGTCTATTTAACAGTTCTGTAGTGCCTACAGATATATATACAGGGCAAAAATGCCTCAGTACTTAATTAAGGAAGGCAGTCTTAAATGTGACACAATTATGTTGTTATGTGTTCTGCTATAGCATACTTGGAAAACCTTTCTTCGATAGGAGTTTCAAACATCAACGTTTGCAACCATATTATCATCGTTGTCAAAGAAGATGGGTGAGAGGAAGTTCTCCATTAAGAGGCTTTCAAATCGACCGTCGAATCGTGCAACAGTCACACAAGCGTCGACAGATGAATATTTCCAAAAATGTACCCAACCTCTTCAGATTAGAACTCTAGAGGCGACGGTTCATAGAATACCTATTACAGTGATGAGATCATGACCCATAGAACTATATAGACAAAAAATAAGGTAAAGTTAAGGGTTGTGTCCTTTTGATGACAAAAGTTACGGACTACACTTGTTGATCGATTTTGCAACTCATAGTAAACCAATACAAACTTTAGTTGAACTTCTGTACCTTGAACCTTTCGTGAGTGGTCTTCTGTTGCTTATGATTCCTTCCGGGCGTTAAATAAGGGTGAAGTCTATACGTTATTCCATAATGCGATATTTTATGTTGATAATACTTCAGGATTTATACGCATAAAAACGATGAAAATGAATTCAGTTAATTCAGTAGAGTAAGAAAGGTTACCAAGAAGAAGGTTAGGATAGTTCAACATAACATGTGGTTGGTTTTCAGTTTGACAGGTTAAATTTAAGTTAAGCTTTTCTTTATAATACTAGCAGTTACCCGCGACTTCGTGCGCATGGGACACTATGTACTTTTGCAGAAAAATTGTTACGTTTTGTTTTTTTTTAAAAGGATTTCTTTATAGACAGTGTAATTTCTTTCTTTTATTGGGCGGAAAGGGGAATCTTTCCTTTTCAATACATAGTTATTTTAAGTCGACTGGATTGGTGCGGATAGGATTTAACCTGAACGCAAAAACTAGATTGGTCGGGAAAGTCACTCTGTTTGAACAGATTCGTCGGCTACCACTCCATAAACGTCAACTGAAACAGCTGCTCGTATGACCGATTCCAGCCAATCAAAACCGAGATACAGCAATACAACAGTAGTGTTTCCCGAAGTCCATCTTACCACCGATGGCCTATATCTTTCTCGTTCAAATGTCAAAAAAACGTTATGGATAACAAAACTGCTTTATAACAGCCAGAGTACTGTTTTGTTAAAATATTGCCAAAAAGCGCACAATTTCCATAACTTTAACTTCTCACCTGCTACCAAATACTTTTGATAAACATAATTTTTAATTCTGCAATGCATTTATCTTGCGTTTCCACTGTTTTGTTTTCCTACAAGTTTTTTTTTAACCAAAATTCTGTCTGTCTATCTGTCGATTTTGTCTAAAGATTTTGACCAAAATGCAAACTTAGACTACTATTTATGTTCTTAAAATTGTTGCGTCCTCAATTTTCAATTCCAATCACCGAAAACGCTAATTTAAAAAAAATTCATATCTCGAAAACCCCATTTTTGACTTCGATAAAACTTAAAAAAAAAAAAAAAAACAGGTAATGCTTATATCGCGAAAAATAGTTTATAATCGGTTTTTAGCTATATAGTTGACAAATAGTATTTTTCAAACTAAACATTGCGGTATTTGGTACTGTTTTGTCTGCCAAATTTTACAAAAACAGCCTTAGAAATTTTGATCAAAATACATTCTAAAGAGACTATCAGTATTCTAAATAAGTTCCTGTGCTTATTTTTTCTCAAAAAATTTGAATGAAGCCGTTTCTTTATTATTTCTCAAAAATGGCTACTCAAAAGACGATCTCTGTTCATATATACATATTTTTAAAACTCAATACCGAACTTTAAAATTTAAATTGCAATAGCCTTACAAAAATTCAGTAACAGCTACGCAAATGCACCATAAATAATTTCAACCACTTGGAGTTTACACAATCAGAATATGCCACTTCATTTGCAACCACGCTCATCGTGATATTCAGTTTATAACTGCTATAGCTAATGCAAATTCAAAAACAAATATCTGAATTGTTGCATATACATATTTATATGTAAACATATCGATCTATCACGAACAATACTTCCAATTACTGACAGCTTAAACTTGATGAATGAGAAAGTTTTGTTCGACCCAGTCGTGTACTTTATTTCTTCATACAGGGTGCGCCAGAGAAACTTACTTATTTGAAAGGTCAATAAAAACAAAAGTACTTCAATTATTGTTTTAATTTTTTTTTTATTTGAGAATACAATATCCCATTTTTTTTTTCATATAGTCTTGAAAATGACATCGGGTAAATGGCGACCCCCATTGCGTATACACTGATGAAGTCGATTTTTGAAATTCGTATCCACTCTTTGCAGCATATCAATCGGTATGTTGGCAATGGCGTCGTGAATGTTGTTCTTGAGGTGTGCTATGGTCCGTGGTCGATCGACATAAACCAGAGATTTCAAATAACCCCATAAAAAGAAATCGCATGGAGTCAAATCTGGAGAGCGTGGCGGCCATTGGAGATCGCCTCTGAGAGAGATGAGGCGGTCGGGGAAATGTTGTCGCAACAAATTCATTGAGTGTCGTGCTGTGTGTGCTGTGGCTCCATCTTGCTGAAACCACACGTTCCTAACGTTCATTTCTTCGAGTCTTGGAAGAAAAAACGTTGCGTAGCAACAATTGAGCGACCGGTAGAAAAGAAGGTCTTGACTGCGAAGGCACGCAGCTCTCTAGACCAGAGCATGATGGCAACTGACTGGTAGGAGCAACAAATGTGGGAACTTCCCCCTCCAGATGCGCCCCCTCTCGCCCCTCTACCCGCCCAACTCATCGCGCGAGAATTTTTTCAAATAAGTAAGTTTCTCTGGCGCACCCTGTATTTGACACTGACGTTGTCGCATATTACTCTATAGCTGGATAAAAGATTCGCCAAATGAATGCACCCAATAATTTTTTTTTTTTTTTTTTTGAAATAAGAAAGAACCTCATCTTGTATGGAATTGCTCGGAAAATGGCTTAAATCCTAGTACGCAAGTACACACAAGTATACGTCAAAGTCAATATGCATTGTTTCTAATTTCTAACTACATTTAAGTTTTTATGAAAATTTTTTAAGAAGCTGTCAGTTTAATCAATATTTTGATTGTGAGGAATCCATGAGGAATACCACCACGAAGAATGGGTAGAAAGGGGAATTTTAAGGTCAGTAATGGCGAATTTCACTTAAAGCTAAAAAGAAGGAAAAAAGCACTTGGCAACACTAATTAAATAGTTGGCGCAGCAGGTGGTCCTGCGTGATCCTAGGCCTAGCTTTTCACAACCATTCGTTTTGTGTTCTGATCTACAATTTTATGCCAACTCCAAACGGCTAATTGTAAGAAGCTCTTTCAAGGCAGTTATACTCTTGGATGTTTGTCAGACGTTCGCGAGAGGTGGCGCAGTGGAAAAACCCTAAGTGGGAATTTGGGTTTTTGCGGGACTCGAACCTCGAACGCACGCTTAGTAGTCCAACACACTAACCACTAAGCCACTGCGCCTACGCTTGGCAACACTGCGTAGAGTTGCTGTGCATGTATAAGAAAAAGAAAAAGCACAATACAAGATCATCCCTATAAGTTTCAACAGCCACAGCCAGCGTCCCACTTCCATCCTGGTGCTTTGTTATCTTGTGTCCTGTGGATCGTTGTCTATTGTGTCGTATAAATAAAACTAAAATTACACTGTCTTACTACGGAAGGAATTATAGTGAACACCTTACTGAAAACACCACAGCACGTCACTGGGTCATAGTTTACGCTTTCTGACGATAGTATTCTGGAAATCATTACAAAATTACAAAGACCTCATTTGTTAAGACTGTTTGGATGCCAAAACGTCTACGTAACTAAGATTCGCGATAGTACGACGTACGAGGACAATGCGAAAATGGTGCTGCCGACAGTTCCTATAACAAAAACAACACCATAACCAATGACCATTTAAATTGTAAAAAGTAAGTAAAACACCCTTGCATGCATGATTTTATTAAAAGGAAAACTTTCTCCGCCTTTTGTCTGCACTTTTTAGCCCGTTTAACAGATTCAAGGATCCCTTTAAGTCCTCCAGCTAAGCGATTATGACCGACCGACGACGCTGCAAAAATCCAAGGAAAACTTATCACAAAGCGACGAAAACACCACTGACCCAGTTTGCGAAACTTTTCTATTTTTGTCCCTTTTCTGACTTACTCTCTGTAAAAAAAAAAAAAAAAAAAACAGTTCGCTGCAAATTTTCCACCCAAAAATTATTATTGCTTATGAGAGACACTTTGCAGTTTGTTTTTCGCTCAAAGTTTCCTGCAAGTGGACCAAAATTTGCCAAGTGTCGTGAAGATACCGTATTTATAATTAGTCACAAACAAATTCGTAAAATTATTTTCAAGGCGTCAGCTCAACTCGACGTAGTTGAGAGGGAAAAGTTTTCCAAATAAAAGCGTCTTCGGTCTTCCTGGCCTGGCAGGGACTCGAAAGGAAAGTCGAAAGTAATCTCAACGCCACAATTAGAATCGTTTATGAGGACCAAATGAAGTGAGACCGGTAACTAGACAGCGTGCTGGGTACACTACACACGAATGTAATTATGAAGCGATTTGCTAATATTTTTCTCGGACAAAATCAGGACACGGATCGTCAAGGAAGTAACACTCATCCCGTCACTTGTTTGGAGTTAATATTGTAAGCCCCCAGATATAATGCTAGTTGATGTATCCTTGAATAATTCAACGTGTCATTACCTTAGCATGTGAGGCAGGACATCGTCTCCTTTCAGGCAGGATGTCAGCTATATGCATTGAAACCCTTATCCCCTGTGAAAGGGAAGATGTATGGCCCACTATCACTAGACCTCAGTTTAGATATCCAATTTTCCTGCCGGAAGTCCTTAAAGCCATTCGCACACACGCATGATTGGTGTCGTTTGTAGGCGCCGCCCACATAGGAAATTTAAATTTCAATTTCGGGGTATGATCGGATTTCGTGTGTGGCTCACGTCGCTTTGGATGGCTCATTGTCGGTGTGTTTGAATGGTCCTTTGGAATTGTTTCGGAAATTGACATCTGGAATAATGATGAAGCCATTGGCATCGTGTTTCGTCGTAAGGATTAACGAAGAAAAGGTTTTCAGATCGAATTTGCAGTCAAGAAGAAAACTTTTTCAATTTTGCTAAGTGATTCCATCAAAGGAAAAAAAATTGCTGTAGATGATGAGATAATGAGATGATTCGATGATTACTTGCGTTTAAGTTAAGGGCGGATGATGACACAAGGCAAACGTGCCTCTTCAGCCGGATCGATCGGTCTAAATTGAGCTGGGATTTTTCTCCAAGTAGGTGTTTCAGCTTAGGAAGGATATTTTTCTATAATCACCATTTCAGCACACTAAGCGTTGAGTGGGCAATTTTTGAAGGAAAACCTTTGCTTTACATTTTCTAACACTCGGAAACTTACAAGGAACTTTCGTATAAAGATCTGGGTTCGATAAATACCCACAAGTCTAAAAGAGAAGAAAGAGGAATTTATAAAGTCTCATTTCATTTTATGATAGGGAAAACATATAAAAAGGGACAAATATAAGGACTTTTATCAATTGATCACGATCAGTTAAAAATTGTGTAATGATACTCGGGTTGTTGCTGGATATTATCATTCCTGGAACCCTACTGAAAGGCAGCACAGTGTCCTCGAGTTTGCCAGCGCCGGATGGAAGGATCTAGCGAATCCTCGAGCAACGTTGGAATTTTTTTTAAGCAATTAATTGACCTGGCATGGTCAAATACATGTTAAACTTACCAAAACTAGATTCTACAAATATTTTCTGTAAATTCGTACTGATGAAGCACAGGAAGGGGGGAATGATCTCCACTGGCCTTTGGTAAAATCCAACGATCTAGTTTAGAATGAAGCTATTTATAGCTAGTTCTTTGCTTCTGCACAGCGGCTAGACGTCTGTCTAGCTAATATTTTAAGTAGTGACATTTTTCAATGCATCTGAAAGGCGGGGTCAATTTCGTGAAGTAGATTTCAAATCTATTCCGGACAAACACCTTACAGTCTTTCTGAAAATAAAAAAAAAATAGTTTAGTATTAAAAATAAATAAACTTAGACCAGAGCTATACCGGTTATTCGTATAGCTATAACGGCGATTCGAAAGTTTAGCGATATGTAAAACTACTAGCTAAGCTCAGGAACTATAAGAGCTTTTAAAGAACTAAAATTTTACAATTTCCAGGAGATTTCTGTTTGCATTTGTGTGACGTGAGATAAACGTTTTGTTGGGGTGTTTTTCTTCACATTTTTGAGAAGTATTTGGAATAATTTTCGAATACTTTTTTGGGTCACTTGTCGATGAACTTTTTGGGTCCCTTTTCAGTGGATTTTGTGTAGAAGTTCTTTGACTATTTTTGGAATCCTTTTTTTAGTCACCTGTTGATGTACTTTTTGGGGCGTTTTTCATGGATGGGTAATTGGGGAGTTCTTTTGGGACCCTTTTCAGTGTATTTTTTGGAGTGTTTTCTGTGGCGTTTTTAGGGAGTTTTTTGCTATGTTTATTATAATGCGATGCTAGGATTTCAGCTTCTTGCGTGTTATTTTTCGGTACATTTATGCTGCATTTTGTAACGGGTGATTTTTAAGAGGCTTAGAACTTTTTAAAAAAAAAAAAAACACAAAAAATTCGAAAAAATGAATGAAATATTTATTTAAATCGATAGTTTGAACCTTGCAATTTAATGTTTAAAGATAATTTCATGCAAATGTTGACCGCGGCTGCGTCTCAGGTAGTCCATCCGCTGAGTCCAATTTTGGCATACTCTTTCACACATATCGGCCGGTATCTCACGAATGAATGCATGGATGTTGGCTTCCAGTGCGTCAATCGAAGCGGGCTTGTCCCTATACACATTAGCCTTGACATACCCCCACAAAAAATAATCTAATGGTGTCAAATCGCACGATCTAGGCGGCCAATTGACCGGCCCGAAACGTGAAATTAACTGTTCACCAAACTCGCCTCGCAATTGCGCCATTGTTTCGCGTGCTGTGTGGCATGTGGCACCGTCTTGTTGAAACCACATATCATGCAAGTCAAGAACTTCCATTTCGGGCAAAAAAAAGTTTGTTATCATCGCTCGGTAGCGTTCACCATTGACAGTAACGCTGCGATTCGCATCATCTTTGAAGAAATATGGCCCAATAATGCCGCCGGCCCATAAACCGCACCAAACAGTGGCTTTTTCGGGATGCATTGGTAGCTGTTGCAATGCTTCTGGCTGATCTTCACTCCAAATGCGGCAATTTTGCTTATTTACGTACCCATTCAACCAAAAATGAGCCTCATCGCTGAACACAATTTTTCGATAAAAAAGCGGATCCTCGGCCAGCTTTCCAAGAGCCCATTCACCAAAAATTCGGCGTTGTGGTAGGTCGGCTGGCTTTAGTTCTTGCACAAGCTGTATCTTAAAAGGCTTTACGCACAAATCCTTCCGCAAAATTTTCCACGTAGTGCTGTAACAAGGGCCTAACTGCTGGGAACGGCGCCGAATCGACATTTCGCGGTCTTCTGTCACAATAGCTGATACGGCCGCAATATTTTCTTCACTACGCACAGTACGTAAACGTGTTGGTGGTTTAATGTCCAACAAAGTAAATTTGGTGCGAAATTTGGTCACAATCTTCCGAATAGACTGCTCAGAAGGTCGAGAATGCCGATCATAAAATGGAAGCAGCGCGCGATGAACATTTCGAACCGAGCACGAATTTTGATAGTAAAATTAAATAATTTGCAAGCGTTGTTCATTTGTAAGACGATCCATGGTTAAATTGCAAACCAAACTGAAGCTGTTTGACAGTGACACAAGGTACTAAACACAGGTCAGCTGTCAAAACCAGTGTTGCCAAAACCAAACCAGCTAAAAAATCACCCGTTAGATCTCGTCTCTTTATAACAATTCAATGCTGCATTTTTTTAGGTGCCTTTCATGAAGTGCTAAGATGCAGCTATTTTGTATCTCTTTAAATGCTCCAAAAACCCTTCTATTACATGAAGCAGCCAGACAGCCACCCCATTGGGTCTTAAAGTATTGTTCTTGGGCCATTTTTCGAAGCATTAATTGGGCGGTTAAGTTGTCACATTTGCGCTGCGTTTAATGAATAGTTTTCTGTGGCTTTTTGAGAATCGGTTCTTCACCCTGTTACTTGGGGCACTTTTTAAAGGCACTCTTGAATTTTTTCAAGATCCCACGTGACGGTCCGAACAAATGTCTATTTCCAGAGACTGGTGTATCTCCATTTTTAATTTTCATGGTCAAGCTCAAGTTGCACTTCAATCCTAACCCAAAAATGAGAAGAAGGAAAGAAATGCTGTCGATTGCCCTTTAAACATTTTATGCTCTATTCTATGAATGTCAAATACGACAGCTAAAATAGTTCATTGAATTCGCAATTGTATTTTATCCTACATAACGTACTTCACAATAGTAATTCATACATAGTAACAATTCACAAAATCCAGCTTTAATCGGCACTCCTTGAATTACAGACGGATGTTTGCATTGTAGGCTTCCTGTACCTTCTTCAAATATTCGTGGAAACTCCTGCTCCATTCAAGGTCCTCACGTTTCACGTGCATATCAAAACGCATCGTCTGCATGGGCTGTCAACCATAAAATCAATCTTTGCCGAGACTGATTTTTGTTGCCCCCCACACATTCTTCAATTTATCTGGCAAATTTTCTCTCCTAATTTTACCATGAAAAACCGTGGTGGGCGGTTCAATCATTTTAACCTCAATTGAACCTTCGAATCATTTTGATGAAAGTAACAATAACCACCAGCACGAGTTGACGTTCCAAATGAGGGCGCACGTCACAAACATTGATTTCATCTATACACTTCGTATACGTACAAGATGTCATCATATTGGGAATCATCTGTCGATAACGTTTACATTGGCGACGAAACGTTTGATTGCCAAACGTCGTTTGCATACTGCGATGTAAATTTGCACTTTGTCGTCACCGTCAGAGCAGGGTGTTTGGTATTTTCTGCCCACCCTCGAGCTCGAACGTATTCAATTTCAATATGCAAATTCATATTATTTATGCTTACGATACATGTTGCAGTACGAGTACGAATGAGTATCGCCATTGAAACTGAGCGGAACAAAAAATCATGTTACATTACAAAAGGACGCGCTTCTCTTGCATTAGGCTACGAGTATATAATATCGATTTGTGTAACATTTTGCTGGGAATATTGCAATTTTGATTTTTATTTTGTTTCATAAATGTTGAACTAGACTAGACGCCATTTGTGTCCATCACTCAAGCTATCTTTGTAGACCGATGTTTGTCTATTATAAGTAGGACATCATTCCACATGAGTACATCATTCTGATATGGCAGCTGGTTTTAGGTACTTAACGAATTTTTGAATATAAATCATAGCGAAAATATACGATAACCGCTTATTTTAGTCCCATCAGTTGAGAACTCCTTTTTAACTTCCCTGACTATGTATCTAATTGGAGAAAGATATTGTTAGTACAAAATTTCGATTTGAAATGTTAAACAGTTTTGACATTACGATGGTAGAGCAACTCAAAAACAGAGGTCTCGCAAATCTGCCCGTCTGTCTGTCTATCTATCTTAATGTAAGCTCCTGAGGCCTACAGCCTAAACCGTTACCCGGATTTGGTTCAATCTTCGGATTTGGAGTTTCTGGGCCTACAATATTAATGGTAGTACTTTCCATATAAAATATTCATACCAGTTTTATTTTTTCGAAAACACTCTAACGATTTCCACCATAATTGATATTTGAGCTTAAGTATGTTCCGATGCTCTCAACGAGACGTAGGATAAAGCATGAAAAAAGCAATTATGCTAGTGGGCCTATTATGTATGCATGTCCGGCCTAGATAACACTTATGGACCATCGGTCGTACATCCGTGGACTTTAAGGGAAGTGGTCCCAAGAGTTGTACGAAGGTTTGCGGGACATTAGGGGCCGTGGCACTTGACATAAAATAAAACTATTTAAGCGAATTCGGACACGAAACTTGGCTTATAAGTCTTTTAAATACTCGGTTCTTAATCTGTACGAGTTTTCAGGGTTCCGCGACTCCCTTGAATTAAGAATAGTAAAAGGCAGATATTAATTATTTACTATTATTAAAATAGTAAAAGGCAGATAATTACAATTTTTTTTTAGAAAAATGTTTGACGCTTGATACGAAAACTAACTTCGAGTGGGTACAGAATTCAGTCTCTTATAGATCTGCAGAGTTCTTCTTCATCAAAACATGTATTTGCTTCTGTATTATTGAAGGGATTTTTAGGTTGTTATTAGGATTGAATACTCTGAACGCCTGAACTTGCCAAACAGACTATATTAAATTTGCTCCCTTTTATCACAACTCACAACGTATAGCTGTGAAGCAGGACTTTCAGCTTATACTTATACAAAGACTCAGATCGGGATTGGACGCTGTCCCAGATATGCGAATACAGCTTTCGGATAGATAGAAGTCAATTTTTAAAAAATTATATATCAAACAATGAAACAATTTCCTTCTTCACAGTAACCTTGATAAAAATATCTTATATAACAAAATTATTTTTTATATCATATCTAATACGCTATTAACACCGCACCGAAAACCGTGTTTTCGTCGAAAATTCGGCGATGCATTCCCGTCGAACACCAACTAGTTTTCTTTTGACCTTTCAATCAGCTTTGAGACACTAGTCGTTAACTTCGGTGCAAACTATTTTGGTTACAAATTTCGATCCAATTAATTAACAAGTAAAATGAATTTAGTGCATTTAAAAATATTATGGGCCCATCAATTAATTGTGGAAAATAATTTTAAGTTGTGAGCTATGACATTTGTTAGGTCAGCTGGATTGGATGCCGTTTTCGGGATGTTTTCGTGGAAAACGACTTTATAGTTCCTACATTTACACCGCACCTATATTCAACATTTCGGGAAAACAATTTCGAAATCCAATTTTGCATTTCCACTGAAACTTCAAAATTTTAAACGACAGCTTTTGTCAGAATTGATTACTGATCTTTTTTTTCTGTTAAGAAATCAGAGGTGGTTGGATCTATGGAACTTTTTTTTCTTAATATAACTGTAGGCAATTTTTTTGTTACCTAATGGCGTGAAAACTATTGCACAGATTTCGATGAAACTTTTTGGAAATGTTTCTTAAGAGTCTGTGCAACATATAGGCTATTCCTTTCATTGCCATGCCTATTTTTTGGAGCGTTTTTGACCAAAATTTGACAAACTTACAAATACAGCGACAAAATTTAACATTTGGAAATGTTGGAAAATATATGGCGAAGTGCTGGGATTTGGCCTGTAATGTTGAATTTAGCCGAAACGATGAGTTCAAGTGCGGTGTACTTACATGCTAAATTATCCTTAATGTATTTTGATCAAAATCGTTACAGCGGTTTTTGTACAATGTGGCAGACAAAAAAGTACTAAATATTGCAATGTTTCGTTTGAAAAATACTATTTGTTAACTATATAGCTGAAAACCGTTTATGAGTTATTGTTCGGGATGTAAGTATTACTTGGTTTATAAAGTTTTACCGAAGTCGAAAATGGGGTTTTCGAGATATGAGCAATTTTTTTTAAAACTAGCGTTTTCAGTGAGTCGAATTGAAAATTAAGGAAACATCAATTTTACTCTAAGTTTACTCTAAGCATTTTGGTCAAAATCGTTATGGCCGTTTTCAGGTAGATTGAAGAAAACCGAAATTTTAAAAAATGACTTATTTCAAAAATCCATTTTGAGATAATATAGAGAAAACCTGCGTTTTTAAGTTAGAAATGACCATATTACATATTATACTGGAAAGAATTGTTGTTATAATTGTATGGACCGTTTTCGAGATATGTCCAAATTTCAAAAGCACAGTTATTCGAATTTTTAGCCAAAAATTGGGTATGCAGTCATGGTAACCTCACCTACATAATCTTAAATATCAATTTTGGTTGAAATCGTTAGAGCCGCTTTCGAACAAATCAAACTGATACGAACATTTTGTATGTTAAGTACCATTAATATTGGGTTACCTTGCAAAATAAAAAAAAGACCCTGAACTGTAAGCCCACAAACTCCAAATCCGAAGTTTGGACGAAATCCGGGCGGCCGTTTAGGCTGTAGGTCTGTGGAAGGACGGACAGACAGACCGGACATATCTTTCTCTTACTACTTAATCAAGAAAGTTAAAAAACCGAAGATCTGTAGCGAGTGCTACACCAAAATTTTAATAGGTATCCATTGGTGGAAGATGCAATTTCTTTTCCACCCAATTAAACGATTCAATAGACGCCTTCCAATTTCAATTTATTTCACTTACCAGTGCACTGGGCTCTTAAGACGACCACATCCCACAAAGGATAATCGTTTAAATTGGAACATGATACCTTAATTAGCTGTATATCATTTTTCATACTCATACTCGAAGTCTTACATCTGAATTATGTTCGGGTTATTAATCAAAAGCAATTCAAAACGGTTGTCGCTTGGCTTTGATTTATGTGTGTACCCAAATCGCGGAATAATTTCTCCAAACGGTACTGCAACCGAGTTCATAAAATTATCTGGTAAAATTTAAAGGAACCTCTTTAAAGGCGAGCTGTCGCATCTCAGACATTTTCCTGTTTCTTACTCGCATGTGCAAAGTGTTTTCATCATTTTCATCATTTGCCAGGAAGTTTTCACCGAGAATAAAGTGATGATTCAAGTGGATGTTTCGCGGATGTGGGACAAAGTTGAGTTCCTTTCTGTTTGGAGTATATTCTCCAGAGCTTCGCATTTAAATGGCACAAATGCTGATTCACCAAAAGAGATAAGAGCAAGGAGCGTATTCCTTATCCGTATTTCTGCTTTTCCTTGCTTTAATCATTTTTGCTGACAACTTTTGCTCGTATGTATTTGCACAAACTTAACCCGCGTATGGAATGTTGCTTGCAAGAGGATTTTCTTAAACAGATTGTAAGAAATCTGTCCACGAAGAGCTTGCTAAGTCGTCGTCATATACGACGACTGTTTAAAGGACCACCCACCGCATACCATTTCTTTTGAAGCCCATATCCTCAGCTTTATAATGGGCATCACGCATCAATATGCAAAGCAAAATTACGTGTGAAAGCAGCGATAAGCTGGCATCTGGATACCTTACCCAACATCTTGTCATACTCTCTGTGACGGGATACATTTGGCCATTAACATCGCCATTATGAACCGAAACTCCGACCATAACCTGAAATGTAATTTGAATGTTATTAGCTCATAAGCAGTTTTGCGGGCGAAATTATGAAAATTTGTGCTCATGTGGATTTGGAAAGTTTATCGATTAGAATGAGTGCCGTATTAAAACGAAATTACCTACCTTCAGATGTACGCAGCACACATTTGTGCAGACGCTCCGGGAAAGGACAAGAAAAGACAAGTGTTGAGGAATGGGAACAGGAATTGGGGAAAGTTTTAAGTAGGCTGTGTAGGTATTTCTAAGGTTTTTTTTAGGAAAAGTATTTTACCCATTGCACGATCTTGTTTTCGAAAATTGGGCAAAGGAGCATAACGCACTTGAACCTACTTGAATGTCTTCGTGCTGGACTAGGTGATTGCGGGAATGTAGCATGTAACACCAATTTGATTGGGTCATTCATGGCCATTGATACCCTATGTATTTGAAATGAACCAATTGTAAAGAATAAACGTATACCAAATTGTTTTGTATGAAAAAAGAACTTCTTTATTAAATTCTACTTGATAAACAGTTAATTTCTCCGAAATGTGTGGTTTACAAAATGATACGTCGTCTGCTACGGCTCGAGGTCAACTGCCACTCATCATCTCTTATTCCACCGGTGTTGCTGGCGATGACGACAAATAACGTAAGATGACGAGACGAAGAAGACAGCAAAAAGAAAAGAATTAACTGTAGCGTTAGTTTCGTGTGTGCACAGACTCGATCGGCTTTGTAATTATTTGTGCACATTCTAGTCCTCAACATTCTCCCCCTCGCTGGAAGAAGAACATCTTCCGGAATCTGGTAACGGTGAGACCTTCACGATTGGTCTAGTGTAAATGCCCTTTGCTGTTTGTATTGTAACAACCCGAACCTTGTTGTCAGGTCCTGGATGCAGTTTGATTATTTTACCTAGAATCCATTTAGATTGCGATATGTTAGGCTCACGTAGAACGACGATTTGATTAATTTTAACATTAGGACTTGCTGATCTCCATTTACCTCGTTGCTGAAGACTAGTTAAGTATTCGGAGTGCCAACGTTTCCAAAATCCTTGACACATATGTTTAACCTTTTCCCATCGCTGCAAATAGGTAATATCCTTATCTTCGGTGACTGGTTCTGGTCTAGAAGTGTACGCTTGTCCGATTAAAAAATGTGACGGTGTTAGAGCATCGATTTCCGAATCATTGTTGGCACAAAGAGGACGGGAGTTGAGAAGTGCTTCTATACGAGTGAGAAGGGTATAAAATTCCTCGTAAGTGAGTGAATGGTCGCCGATAACACGTCGAAGATGAGTCTTTACCGACCTCACACCCGCCTCCCATAAACCGCCAAAATGTGGAGAAGCGGGTGGAATAAATCGCCATGATATGCCTTCAAATGTTAGATGATCGCTTATGCATTCGTTGAACTTCTGTGAACGAAGAAGAAGAAGCATATGGTCCAGATAACGTTGGGCACCGTGAAAATTAGTCCCATTGTCCGACCAGATCTCAATTGGTTTCCCACGTCGTGCAATAAATCTATCCAGGGCTCCGATAAACGCTTGAGTGGTTAAATCTCCAACTAACTCTATATGTATTGCTTTAGTTATAAAGCAAACAAAAAGTGAAACATATGCTTTAACGCGTTTAGGATTTCTGCCGTGATTTAATTTTAGATTGAAAGGCCCAGCGTAGTCACATCCAACTCGGCTGAATGGCCTAGATTGTGTAACCCTTTCGAATGGAAGGCTACTCATTATTTGATTTAAAGTCATTTTCCGCTGCTTAAAACAGGTTACACATTTGTGGACGATGCGTTTAGAGAGATTTCTGATGCCTATTATCCAAAACTCTTTGCGGACTAAATATATAAGTTCTGTGACACCAACATGCAAATGATGTAGATGAAAGTATTGAACTATCATTTCTGATACAATATGCTTCTGCGACAAAATGATAGGATGTTTAACAGCAAATGCTGCTGATGAGTTTTCAATGCGTCCACCTACACGAAGCAGCCCATTGTTGTCGATGAATGGCCTCAAGGGTAAAAGTTTGCTTTTGACTGAAAGATCCAAATTAGCTTGTAGAGTTGATATTTCGGTAGAAAACAGTTCCAACTGGATCTTCTGTAGAATAAAGGTTTGAGATTTGATTAATTCGTCGCTTGTTAGAAATCTACTATGTGTAAAAGATAATTGTTTAGTCTTCAGGAAAATACGAAAGCAATATGCAAATACTCGAACTAATTTAACCCATGAAGATATCCTAGTGAGGGCCTCTTGAATAATGTTATTTTGTGAAGCGATGTGAAAGGATTGAGCGTGGTTAATTCCAGATTTCCTTTCTTCGATGTTGATAGTTTCAAAACTCGTTCCTGATGTTTGATGCTGTTCTGGCCAATATGGTTGTGGTTGTTTGAGCCAGTATGGACCGTTCCACCAGATGTCTTTCTTTAGTAGCGATGATAAAAGTATGCCCCGTGAGGCACAATCAGCCGGGTTGTCACCTGAACTTACATGATTCCAATGTGAGCGCTCGAAAGTCTCGAGTATTTTTGATGTTCGGTTCGAAATAAAGGGAGCCCATCGCTTTGGGAGTGAAGCTAACCAGTGTAAAACGATAAGTGAATCTGTCCATAAAACCACCTGCGATACTTCTATGCCTAAAATACCAATTACGCTTTCCATCAGTCTGGATAGGAGAAGAGCGGCGCACAATTCGAGGCGTGGTATGGTTACCGGTTCTATTGGCGAAACTTTGCTCTTAGCTACGACAAAATGTGTGGTTATGTGTCCATCAATTACAGTTCGGCAATATATGACAGCAGCATATGCATTTTTAGATGCGTCACAAAACCCATGAAACTGAGTCGCCCCAGACCTTAATTGAATACAGCGTGGAATTTCCAAAGCTTCAATGCTAGGAAAATCTGATCGAATCTTAAGCCAACGATTTGCAACCTCTTCCGGAACCTCATCATCCCAATGCAATTTCAAGGGCCACAATTCCTGGAACAGCATTTTAATCATCACTGTGGCTGGAGTTAAGAAACCTAGCGGATCAAAAATTTTAGATCCCTCTGATAGAATAACGCGTCGGGTGACTTTTGATGGCTGATGAAACGACACAGAGAAAACGAAGCTATCATATAAAGGTTTCCACCTGAGCCCTAAGACCTTTACTGTCTTAGATGATTGAAAGTCTAATGGAGTCATATCACGCATATCCTCAGGTAGAGATAGTAAGAATGGAAAGCAATTACTCGTCCACTTGCGCAAATTGAAACCAGCTGAATGTAGTGTTGAAACGAGATCTTTGTGTAGTGTATATAATTCCTCAATGCTATCTGCCCCTGTCATCACATCATCGACATAAAAGTCGTTGAGAATTACCTTTGATGCCAGTGGATGTTCTTCGCTGCATTGTTTCCCAAGTTCTTCCAACGTTTTAACTGACAAATATGGTGCACATGATGTCCCGTATGTGACTGTCTTTAGTCTATAGTGTGTAATTTCCTTGCTATCAGGACTTCTCCAAAGAATCCTTTGATAGTCGCATTGATTCCCTTTAACCCAGATTTGCCTGAACATTTTTTCTATATCGCCCGATATAGCGTAGCGGTGACAGCGAAATTTGAGCAAAACAGAGAAAAGGTTTCTTTGAATGGGTGGTCCTATCAATAGCGCATCATTCAGAGATGGAAAGCTTCCCATTTTCGACGAAGCATCGAAGACGACGCGTAAGCTAGTGGTAGTGCTACTATGTTTAAAAACAGGATGATGGGGCAAGTAGTAACATTCCGAAGTAGGTTTGGCAACCTCTGCCAAGGGCACCTTCTCCATGTGACCGAGCTCAAAATATTCATTCATAAATTCACAGTATTTCTCTTTAAGCGAAGGGTTAGATCTAAATCGATTCTCAGTTTGAATAAGACGTTTCATAGCACTTTCGACTGATTTGCCAAACTCAATGGGTGGGGGAACCTTAAAGGGAAGAGCAACGCAAAATTTACCATCAGGAGCACGGACGCAATTAGCTGTAAAATGTTCCTCAGCTTGCTGTTCTTCAGTTGACAATGCATTGGTTGTCGGAACCTCCTCCAATTCCCAAAAACGCGCTAATGTCTTATCGGTTTCCAAATTCGAGTGACAGGTTGAGATAACAGAATGTAAAGGATCGATTAAAGAAATTGATGAAATGTCTCCCCCAATTACCCAGCCAAAGATAGTTAGAATTGCGTCAGGATATCCCACCTTCCCTGGTAGCTTAGAACCTTCGAATATGTTGAAAACCTTATCCATTCCCAGTAGAATGTCAATCTCAGAAGACACGAAAAAGTTAGGATCTGCCAATTCCAAGTTCATGTATGTGCAAGCATCGAAAATAAAAGATTGAGTAGGTAAATTGCAAGTAACTGTAGGAAGAATGTACGCATTTAGGTCGATCGATTTGTCATTGACCACTGACTTCACGTGAAGGTTTACACATCCTCTTGTGTTACCGATTCCTGTTTGAGAAACAGAGTTGACTTGTATACGAGCATGTCTACGTTTTAAGCCCAATCGTTGTATACATGCTTCCGAAATAAACGAAACTTGTGAACCGCAATCCAGGAGTATTCTGCATATTTGGTAGTTTCCGAAACAATCACGAACCTTTCCAAGAGCCGTAGGAAGTAATGTTGAGATGGACATTGATGCATCTCTCTGACTAAAGTGTGTGACTATTGAAGAAGTTGGATTTAGAGCTTGTTGAGACGTTGATGGCATCGAGTTTGTATACTGATCTGAAGGATTGACTATAGGTACAGAAGGGGATGTTTCTGGAGAAGACGATTGAGTTGTTGAAGTGTGCAAAAGTGTGTGGTGTTTTCTATGGCAGGTGCGGCAGCTAAATTTAGATCTGCATGTAGATACCCGATGACCCGAACGAAGGCAATTGAAGCACAATGTTGCTTTATTAACGAATTCCTTTCGAGCAGGACTATTCATGGACAAAAATTGATCACAACGACTAAGTTCATGGTCGCCTTTGCATTTAGGACAAGAATTTAATAACGAAACCTGGTGAACCTTTACTGGAAGCTGACGGGATGTTTGTGAACGCGGTTTATCGGTATGGTGGCTGGTTTCGAGTATGGAACATGAGCGCTCTAAAAATGACAAAAATTCGCTGAACGTAGGAAAATCTTCATTTTTCTTATCATATTTAGCCCAGTTTTGACACGTTTTTGCATCTAGTTTGTTAAGAAGAAATGAAATTAACCAAACGTCACGTTGTTCGGCCTGCGATCCCAAAGCCCTAAGACCTCTAACCACCTCGTCCGCACAGTCCGTAAATCTTCGTAGGCTTACTGCTGAAGGATTATTAATCGAAGAAATGTTCATAAATTTTCGAACTAGCGCACCTGCTATAATGCCTGATTTGTCATATCGCGCTTTGAGCTTCGCCCACGCTTCTGAATAATTTTCATCCGTTA
Source organism: Cheilosia urbana (assembly GCA_946477585.1). Lineage (NCBI taxonomy): Eukaryota > Metazoa > Arthropoda > Insecta > Diptera > Syrphidae > Cheilosia > Cheilosia urbana. Next base: position 4,664,600 of record OX297854.1, on the reverse strand, counting down.
TGGCAATATGTTTGAGAAGGTTAGCGGGTTCCTCAATTAAAAAGCTCTTAAGAAAATGAAACTTCTGACATGCTGACAACGTGCTATCTGTATCAACCGAGCTAACAAACAAATCATGAAAAGGTTTCCATTCAGTAAAATCTCCGGAAAATGGCTTTATATGGATTTTCGGAAGATGGCCGATCGACGAATTAACCGTTGCTATAGAAGCTTCTGGAATCGATGTGCTTGTGGTATTTGAATTGGATAAGTTAGATTTAAATTTGCTCTTTGCCACGTGCTTCCTAATAATTGATACTACATTATGATAGCGATCTTCGAAATCAGTTAATTGCTTTTCTAATTCTTCCAATTGTGTATCATCTTCTTCATCAATCTTTTCTATCATCAAATTAAGAAGCACGTGGTATTCATTCCATACCTCTGATAATTTCTCCAACCTTGACTCACACTCCTCTACGCTAGTTTCTGCTTGTATTCCCAAGGCAAAGTTGCAACTCCGTGTGAAAGCTCCTTTTAATAATGCCCGCTTAAGTTTGAGCACCTTCATGTTTTCGCAATTGCTAAATGTATATTACCCGCGCGAAAATGAATATTAAACTTTAATTAATGATTTTATGAATGCCGACAATTTTATCGACGGAATCTGGCATCGAAGGACCAATTGTATTTGAAATGAACCAATTGTAAAGAATAAACGTATACCAAATTGTTTTGTATGAAAAAAGAACTTCTTTATTAAATTCTACTTGATAAACAGTTAATTTCTCCGAAATGTGTGGTTTACAAAATGATACGTCGTCTGCTACGGCTCGAGGTCAACTGCCACTCATCATCTCTTATTCCACCGGTGTTGCTGGCGATGACGACAAATAACGTAAGATGACGAGACGAAGAAGACAGCAAAAAGAAAAGAATTAACTGTAGCGTTAGTTTCGTGTGTGCACAGACTCGATCGGCTTTGTAATTATTTGTGCACATTCTAGTCCTCAACACCCTACTTATAGATAATGTGATCAGTTATAATAACTGATGAGGCTGTTACGTGCAAACGATGTACTGGATGTGATGCAGTTCACGCTGATTACCTTGGTACAAGGACAAGCACAAAAGGTCTATGAAAACAGGTTGCAGTTCTGCGTTTACTTACTTTTTATAAAACAGAAATTAACCTCGGCAGTGGCAACGAGCAAGTGCCTCTCAAAATACTTGACGATGAACTACGCGGTTATATAGAAAGACTGTTTTTTCGGCTCTAAATTATCTTATTCACAGAACAGAAGACTTATAGTCTTCTGATATAAGACCTTGGAATATTATGGCGCATGACAGTTCCGATGTAGATTCAAAGGCATCTCCCACCTTTCCATGTAGTCCTCTCGATTTTAGCTTCGTTGAAGAGGGGCAACAGCTTTCTGGTAGTGACACAAGCTTCCACGGAGCTATACAACTGATGCTCACCTCGAATATGGATTTAAACCCTTCTTCAAACATGAATGGATAAAGCCGGATACGGACAGAAGGAAAAGCTTATTACTAAATAGTTGACACCGATGTTTGCTATACTCCGCTTTCTCATTTTATGAACTGACTTTATCTATAGACTTTCAGACTTACAGACTTCCAGAATGGTACCGCCTAAAAACCTTCAAGTCTAAGACTGAATATCACAAGTTTCGAATTTATTGCTTATAGCAATAGATGGCGGCACCTACTGACTCTATCCCATTTATCCCAAAAAAATGTTTAAGCTCATAAAAGATTACTTTTGAGGGGTACCAATAGGGCCCCGTTTTGCCATAACGCAGTTTATTTTGTTTTTGCCTGCTGTGGTGGTACTCCTGCGGTCCTACCGATGGCTCATAGGCTAATTTTGTTACTGCCATGACCTCCATTTGAAAGACTAATATAGTTCCCACCAAGAGGACCGTTTCTAGGTTTTTTTGTTTTTTGAATTTTCTAAGCCTTAGAAGATGTCAGTTGAAACCCAATGTACAACTGCTCGTTGTCCCCCATTTTCGGCACCGCTTTCGTCTGGATGGGGTACAAATTTTGATATACCCAGCGAATTCGGGAGAGATGCGTAACCATAGGTTACCTGCGAAAGCTATGGCCCGATTATAATGCAAGTCGGACTAGCAAGCTTATGAGGTTTGATAGAACGTCGCTACATAAACTGGTAGGTGTCCTAACAGGTCACAACTTCCTGAGAAACCATACAATGAAATTAAAACTCAAGAATAACGATATATGCAGGGGTTGCGAAGACGAGGAGGTACACGAGGACACACCTCACTTCCTCTGTCACTGCCCAAGTCTGTGTCACTTGAGGAACAGAACACTTGGAAGATACCACTTCCATGACATACAAGAACTTTCGATGTTAATTTATCTAATCTTTACGGGTTCATAAATAAATCTGGGTGGCTGGACAAGGTCGAGTAACTGAGAGGGAACAAATACCAAAGCCAACAACATCGGCTAATCCCCCAACAAGGGCATCACAATGGGTTCACATGGACCTAAGTGGGGTACTGCAGGGATCACTCTGTCATATCCACCCATAAACCTAACCTAACCTAACCATAGACGACAGCCAATTTTTGAACTGTGTATACGACAATTTATTGCGTGTTAGAGGAATGGCGATTGGCGTCTTTTCGGTTCATCGCTCCTGGGTGGGAGTGGTCTTATGAATTTCGAATATATATACCGGGATAGTTTTTGAAATCTTGACGGCTATTATGTGCATGACCTTCGATATGACAGGTTGATAGAGCATACACCAGCTTAAGGCAAGTGACCCAAAAGCAGCGCAGAGTGGAAATATTAGGTCTTTCCCCTTACGATAATGCATTCGAATACATTAGTCAAACTTCGTCCCCTCAGCCCCCAAAAATTGGTTAGATGTATTCGAAAGCATTATCGTAAGGGAACAGACCTATTGATAGGGGGGAAAATACCACTGAATAAAGAGTTGATACAATTCAATAAAAAGAAGAAACATTTTGTGACCGGAAAAATAGGGCAACGGATCCTATGCACTGGGCTCCTGAGACTCTCATAGGTAAGTATGCATATTAATATAATTGGGCGTTCAATTTTGTGAGATGGTCCAGAGGTTTATTAAAATAAAAATCGACTGCAGAATCCTTTCGTTTATACCTTGTTTTTGTTTGAGTTTTTTGTCAAATAAAGTCTGCGATATTTTGCATACACCTCAAAAAGAATATTCTCTTGGTCAAACTGGAGTTTCTGTCCCAATTTCCAGGGTCTTAAATGGTTAATAAATGCGACCAGCAAGATGTTCAAAGTCATTTGCATAAACAGTGGTTCGTACATCGCTGTTTCTAAGCTCCAAACGCAGTATAAATAACAAAAGAGACCTAGAAAAGTGTGAAAAATACATTAGAAAAAGAAAGAAAAAAGGATTGAACACAATTCTTAAAAAATCGATACCATGATAACTAAACGTTTTATACAATAAAAGAAAAGTTGATCGATTTCAGAATATGTGAAAAAAGGTCATTACAATTGAGCAAGATTTTGAAGAACCTTACGTGGAAATTATTAACGACGCCCTGCACTTAAAGTGAAATAACCCTGGCAAACATGATGTGAATATATACAATTTTAGCTCCTCCTCGCTAAGGCGTCTTCTTGGCTTCTAAGAAAAAATATCTTCTTTAGAGTAGTCTATTATTAAAAAAAAAAAAACTGTTCCTCCACAGAAATACTTATCCTACCTAGGTAAAACATATACCTGTTGCTACTCTCTACCGATGTGGTATAAAGCTTTTAGTGACGCTTACAATTCCTGGTGGATCACGGCCTCAACTACCAAGCCCTTTGAGCCAGTTCGATACCTAGCTAGCTACTTCCATTTATACAAACACCAAGTTGGTTGAGGTCGTCCTCCAATTGTGCGCGCCACCTTAGGTGGGATCAAGCTATTTAGATTAAAAAAAAAAACTTTATTTCTACCGGATGCAGTTTATCAGCTTAAAATCCTCTGAAAGGACAATACAAATATGAGATCAACAGAATTTTATAAAAATACCCACTTCCTCTATCCATTTTTGTAACCCGTTATGTGACATCATTGCACTGGTAGTACGGGAGCCGACTGCAAGATTACCTACCTCATCGAGTTAAAGGATAATTCGCATTTCAATTGAAAGTTAAGAAAGGGACAATGATAAAACCACTGGTCGGACAGTCATTATCCTGCCGGGTTTCGGAGTAACGGGCCACTTCCGGTACAGTTTTTATGTGTTTACTTATGTCATAAGGTTAAAGCACAATTTAAGTTTTATTAGCTAGAGGTCAATTAGTGTTGCATAAAAAGCTTGGTCGGACAAAGTATATCCTGCCGCAACCCTCTGTCCGACCACTCAAAAGTCCTGTATTTTTTATGTTTACCTACCTCATCGAGTTAAAAGATGAAACTGGTGCCAAATGATAGGTAACATCGCTCTCTTTAAGAATTCACTGGTCGGACAAACCTTAACCTGCCGCAAAAATGCGTCCGACCACTTTTTAGGTCATGAGCATATCATTTCACTGCCCTACGCGTGTCTAACGAATTCAGTCATTTTAAATAGGTAACTTATAGACTACCAAAAGAAAACTAGTTTCAAATAAAAGTTTATAACACCTTCTTTAAAAACGTAGTCATCTGCCACACCACATCCTATTGTATCCGCTTATATCACACGTTTCTAAGGCATAAATTAGTTATTTTGGGGTAAGGACCATACTTTCTAAAGTAGCTAAAAAAATATACGTTCTTGTAGAACCTACAAACTAGTCTCAAATTATAGCCCAGAACGTCCTCTGTCCGAAGCCAGTAATTATTTACACTTTAACCTGCCGAAACAATGCGCCCGACCACTTCTTAAGTCATACTCATGAGTATGGAATCCACTATGCGCACAACTTGCTCTACATGTATGTATGTAGTAAGCTTTATTGTTTATAAAACGAACCCTACCGAGTACAAACATGAAACTAGTATCAAATGAAAGGTTATAACGTCCTCTTTTAAAAACCATTAGTCGGCCAGACCTAAGCCTGCCGAAACTACGCGTCCGACCACTTTTTAGGTCATGAATATGTTACCTTGCAGTAAAACCCTATTTATATATGTATATCCACTTCATCGAGTTCAAACAATTTAAATATGTAAGGATTAACAAATTTTATTCATATTTAACAGGAATTATTACTTATAATAACAATATAAAATAAAAATGAATCCAACAACTTAATATACAAAGTCTTACACATATTCGTCAAAAATAACGAATCACTGAACATCCTCAATTTAGGCATTTTTTATAAAAAAAAAATTTAGATATTAGAATAATTTTGTACAATCATTTGAGAAGGATATACGTTCACAAATCGTCTGCATCATCGGAGTCGTCTAAAGTCTGAGTGTCAGATAGTTCATCGTCACTTTCCTTAATAACTATATCGTCAATACTTAATGGTGTCGGTTCTCCCTTAAACCAAAATTTCGTTTATTTTCACCCACCCAAACTCCCTCAATTTTATGCAACTGGAGTCCGTTGCATTTAGCCACATTGAGCTAACAAAAATTGTTCTTCTAATCTTTTGTTGCAGAGATTTGTAGCAAGGTGGAATCAGACTTGAATCAACATTTTTCATATTTTTGAAAAAATTACCTATAGCATGTTTTGTGGCATATACATATACATTTTGAAACATTCGGACCCTGGCAGAATTAACATTCTTACAGTTTTTTTACACCGTAGAGTAGTGCAGTGTAATTCTGAATAGCTTCAATTTTATGTCTATCCTGTATATCCGCCTTATTATTTAAAGATCCAAACAGTGTTACGAAACGATAATTTCTCTCTAAAATTCCAAGTGGCTTAGCCTTCCCTTTTCGATAAAAGATCGCCGTGTAGTCGCATCCTGTAAATGCATGAAAATCCGGCAAGGCAGACCATACGGTTGGGCCTAAGATGACTGACAGCTGTCTACAGTTTGCAATTAAGGTCATTAGTTCTAGAATATCCACTTGTTAACCAAATTTCCATATCCTTAAATTTGTGGACATTTCCTAATAAAATTGTTAAAATATCGGTGTCAGATGCTTCCACCATAACTTTCGAATAAGGTTTTGATTTACTCAAGTGATAAATAAACCTTGTATCGGCTTCCTCATGATAGCACTGAAATATTATTTCTTCAACTTTACTTACAATCCGATTTTTAGCTACAAACGAAAAGCACTTGTCAAAGCACTTGGAGACAAATATCTGTCAAAGACCAAATGTATTTCTGACGCATCCATAGCGCAAAATTCTCCTCAAAATCATTTCAGATATTCTTTCAAATTTTTGTGGAACTGATGGTCCCATATTTAAAATGTTTGCTTTTCCGCAAAGCTACAAAATTAAGGCATTTATAAATGTTTCACCTGTAAAGCTGATAACCTTTTCAGATTCACCACAAATAAAACACTTTATCATGGCAGACTTAATGTAACATATTCATGACCTAAAAAGTGGTCGGTCGTGTAGTTTCGGCAGGCTTAGGTCTGGCCGACTGATGGTTTTTAAAAGAGGACGTTATAACCTTTCATTTGATACTAGTTTCATGTTTGTACTCGGTAGGGTTCGTTTTATAAACAATAAAGCTTACTACATACATACATGTAGAGCAAGTTGTGCGCATAGTGGATTGCATACTCATGAGTATGACTTAAGAAGTTGTCGGGCGCATTGTTTCGGCAGGTTAAAGTGTAAATAATTACTGGCTTCGGACAGAGGACGTTCTGGGCTATAATTTGAGACTAGTTTGTAGGTTCTACAAGAACGTATATTTTTTTAGCTACTTTAGAAAGTATGGTCCTTACCCCAAAATAACTAATTTATGCCTTAGAAACGTGTGATATAAGCGGATACAATAGGATGTGGTGTGGCAGATGACTACGTTTTTAAAGAAGGTGTTATAAACTTTTATTTGAAACTAGTTTTCTTTTGGTAGTCTATAAGTTACCTATTTAAAATGACTGAATTCGTTAGACACGCGTAGGGCAGTGAAATGATATGCTCATGACCTAAAAAGTGGTCGGACGCATTTTTGCGGCAGGTTAAGGTTTGTCCGACCAGTGAATTCTTAAAGAGAGCGATGTTACCTATCATTTGACACCAGTTTCATCTTTTAACTCGATGAGGTAGGTAAACATAAAAAATACAGGACTTTTGAGTGGTCGGACAGAGGGTTGCGGCAGGATATACTTTGTCCGACCAAGCTTTTTATGCAACACTAATTGACCTCTAGCTAATAAAACTTAAATTGTGCTTTAACCTTATGACATAAGTAAACACATAAAAACTGTACCGGAAGTGGCCCGTTACTCCGAAACCCGGCAGGATAATGACTGTCCGACCAGTGGTTTTATCATTGTCCCTTTCTTAACTTTCAATTGAAATGCGAATTATCCTTTAACTCGATGAGGTAGGTAATCCTGCAGTCGGCTCCCCTACTATGGGTGACACTTTTGTAAACCAAAGTCAACTTACATCCAAAGCTGTATAGTGGGGTTGGCATAGCAAACATCGTCCGTTACATGCAAGAAAGGATTTTTGGAAAACCTCCCTAAAAGCAGCGCGTCAGCTGTGCAAGAAAATAACTTTCAAGTGTACACCTAGCTATATCTGTAAGACCATTTGCAAAGCAATTCCCCAATCCGCTTTCACATGCAAACGACTCATTTCACTGGATACCATTATCCACTTACAATTGGGCCGCACAATTTCCACCTCACGTCCATTACCATAAACAAGTCAAATAAAAACAACAATCCATTTGTGCAAATTCAAATCTCGAGGTGTCTGTCCGCTTTTCTTGCGAGAGTCCTCTAACTGCAACCTGCAATTATCTTTAGCACCTTTGTCTTTGCGCCATGGAATTATTAAAACAAATTACAGAGTCCCTTTGGTCCGTTGCACAATACACCGGCAAAGCTAGGACAAGGTTTCACTCCCTGCTATTGTTCACGTGCAATTATATGCTCCTTAATTTTGCATTTGCATGCATTTTCAACGAATTACCATCCCAGACTTAGTATGCTGTCGTTGTGTCGTTGTAGTTGGCGTTGTTTTGCTGGCTGCTTGCTGTCGTCTCGTCCGTAACGGTGTGTGAAATGGCAGTCTGTTGGTAGAAATGCGCTGTAGCTTAATCTGCCATTTCACACCTTGTGATCCCTTTCGCTTGTCAGGAATTGCTGTTTCGGGGTTGTAATTCGTTTGACTGAAGTGCAGGAGTTACAACTAGTTACTTTGTGTAACCTTGCTGGATCAAACTTTGTGCTTGACGCTATTTTTGCATAAGCTTGAACCTTCCGCAAACGACTATGAATTTGCAAGCAATGTGAGGAGAGAACGTTCCCCCTTTCAAGGTGCTACTGACGAAAATGAAAAATAAAATTAAATTTTCAATACATTTTGTACTGGGAATTGTTTTTTTGTTTTTTTAACTTTCTCCATTACGTAGGTAGTAAAAATGTTTTCGTAAAAAATTTCGAACTCGAGATGTTAATCAATTCTTATATAACGATGATAGACCAACTCAAAAAAGTGGGTGGCAAAATTCTGTCTGGTCTGTCCGTCTGTCTTTCTGTCTGTCTGTCTGTCTGTCCCGTAGGCCTACAGCCTAAGCGGCTGACCGGATTTCGTTCAAACTTTGGATTTGGATTTTGGAGCAAGGTAACCTCAATATTAATGGTACTTCCCATACAAACTGTTCGTAGGTACCAGTTGGATTTGCTCGAAAACGGCTCCAACGATTTCTATTTAAGCTTTTGAAATTTGGTCATATCTCGAAAACGGTCCATACGATTGTAACAAAACTTAATTTCTAAATTAATATGGTCATTTCCAACTTTTATTTATTTATTTTTTTTTTTTATTCTGTCGGAGGTTGTTACTATCCGATGGAGCACTCAGACACAGCTACTGGTCCATTGTACTGCCAAACAGACACCTTACATTTATGTCCTTAGTTTTCCCGTCTTTCGAAGAAAGATGAGAAGGAGCTTCAGTGATGAAGAGCTTAGATGTTCGGCATTCACCACGTCAGCCCCAAAGATCCGCCACCTGATACGAGTAAATGCAGGACAGCTACAGAGGAAGTGCTCCGCTGTATCGTCATCCTCTCCACAGGCAGGACAGATGGTGGAGACGCTCAAGCCCAAAACATTTAAGTGTTTGGCAAAAGCTTGGTCGCCCGAAAGGACGCCCACAAGCAGTCTACAGTCGCTTCTTCTGAGAGACAGAAGGAAGGCCGCTGACCTTTTGCAGATGTCCGGACGCAGTCGTTTTCCAACTTAATGGCAAACTCAGTTTTTCTCGGTATTATCGCAAAATGGATTTTTGAAAAAAGTCAATTTTTTTAAAATTTAATTTACCTTAGTGTCCCTGAAAACGGTAATAATGATTTCCACCAAAATGCAAACTTAGAGTAATATTGATATTCTTAAAATTGTTGCGTTCTTAATTTTTAATTCGAATCACCGGAAACGCTAATTTTAAAAAAATGCTCATATCTCGAAAACCCCATTTTTGACTTCGATAAAATCTTAAAAATGCTTATATCGCGAACAATAACGTATAATGGGTTTCCATTGTTAACAAAAAGTATTTTTCAAACTAAACATTGCAATATTTGGTAGGTATATTTTGTCTGTCAAATTTTACAAAAACCGCTCTAACAATTTTAATTAAAATATAAATCAACGATACTATCAGTATTCTAAATAAGATCCCGTGCTTAGTTTTTTTCAAAAAAATCGAAGAAATCTGTTTTTTAATTATTTCTCAAAAATGGCTACCCAAAAGCCGATCTCTGTTCATATATACGATATTTTTCAAACTGAATACCGCACTTTAAAATTCAAATTTCAACAGCCATTAAAAATTCAATAACAGCAACGCAGAACTCAATTTTAGCTAATATTAACCACGTTCATCGGGATTTTCAGTTTATAAGTGCTTATGAAAATTCAAAAATAAAAACTAAGCTGGGCAGGAACTGCTACTTTATTTATATTTTTTAATACAGGCAGTTTAATAATCATTTTTAACCTGTGCACTAAATATTTTTATGTTCACAATTGATATTTTAATTTGGAAAACTTCGCCGAGTGGGTCAAATTAAACGTTGACATTCAATTTATGAGCTAGTACCTTGAGTAGTGAGTTTTATGCTTTCTCAAATTTGACCGAAGAACAGCAAGAAAGAAAATACAGGACCTCATATTTTAATTCCTAATCTAAATATACCTTTAGTGCTTCAAGTCGATGCAGTTGCACTACGTAGGTCGTTTTAATTTTATCAATTAAATGGTTAAGAACTAGAACGTAGATTCATAAACTTCTTGCGGTATAATGTAAAATCCTTTGTAGCTTTGCCATCCCACTTATTCCTTTAACTGCGTCTTATAAAAAGGACCATTATATGGTCTGGGTATGTACAGTTTCAATTCTGTCAACAGTCAATTTAGCAGTGGAAAATGTGACAACAAAAAATGAATACAAATAACGTTGAGAAATTATCCATTTAAAGTGCCTCTCCTTGCTTCTTCACATTCACATTCCACAGGAGCGAGTTTAAACTCTCGTGATTTGGTTTCATAATTTTATTACCAAGCGGAGAAAATCTCCCCTCTCCCGACGACATGGAGCAGGAGCAATAATACAGTTCGTTGTGAATCGTCTTTCGTCTTGTGTTTGTGTCGTCTTAAAAATCAAAGTAATCTATTTGCATATCGTTCAAGGCAAAGCCAAACGAATCACTCCATACCTTTGTATGACCTTGTCCTCGACTCTAATCAACTTGGTATGCAAAGGGAATCAGGTCAATAAGGAAAGAAATCTCATCTCACTGCCATTGTATAGAATTTCCAATCTTCAAATACAAATGATTACAATAGGAGAATGCAAAAAGCCCCAAGGTTGTATTTTTTTTTTTTTTACTCTAGGTCTTTTCAGTTTTGGCGAATGGAGTTCGATTTCATTCAAATTGATTACAGTTCTGTTGGAGTACACTAGAGATGGTTGGCGCAGAATATTCAAATGATAATACACTGCAATAATGAAAAGTATGATTTGCTAGGAGGCGCTTTTCGAGACGAATTGTTTTCCTTTTATTTTCTTCGAATTCTATCGTTTTAGAGTCTCAGCTCTTAGTGACTGGAAAGAAAGTTATTTCTGATATAAATACACTTGAATCAGGGGCGAACGCAGGTAGGGGTTTTGGGGGTTGAAGCCCTCCCTCGAAATATGTGAAAATAATAAATAAGGAATGTCTAATTTCCTTAAAAGTAGGTAATAAAAATCATGTTTTCTTACATTTTTTGCAGTTAATGAAAAGACCGTGAGTGTCGACTTGAAATTAGTTCGTCTTATCTAGGATTTGCTTCAGTGTGAAAATTCGGTACGCAGTCGATCTGCCGGACCACACTTATGGGGCTGACTACAACCCATATAGAAAAACAAAGCTAGATGGAACCTTACACACTTCTTTTCAAAACCCCCCGGATTTTGTTCCTGCATTCGCCACTGATTTGAATTGATAAGTAGAGAGAGTTGTTTATTCAACGTTTTTTAAATCTATTTAGCTTTATAAAAAGTCTGCGGGGTGTTGTGTTACAAGTTGGAGTGAAAACTGCTGAACAGTCTTCGTTAAAACTTTCTTTGAAACGTTTCTCAAGAGTCGGAAAAGAATAAAGGTTCGTTATCATCAATATTGTCACGCCTACTTTTTGAGGGCATTTTTAACCAAGACTTGGTAACTACTTTAACGTTATGAAATATAGGTCTGATTTATTTGGCTGTTGGAGGAATTGTGTCGAGACTACAAAAAGACTACATTGATCTTTGACATTTTACACGAATTTGACATTTGATTGGCAGCTGATAATAACTTATTGACGACAAAGCATTAATGGTATAAAATGGGTAGGTTTCATTGAAAAGTTTACATTAATATTAAATTTTGATCACAACAACTGCCTTGCACTTACATTATTTGAATATTTTTTAATCTGTGCAACAAAAAAAGAATGCAAGCACCTCCTCAAACGTTTAAAGCTACTCATCATTCAGAGTTATATCTTATATGTCATCCAAGAGCTGATCTGCAAATCTAACACAGTCCAGAGTTGACCTGTTCCTCAACCGATTCGCCTCTTGTTTAAGCGTGATATTTGGCTGACTGCCTACAGTTGTGCACACCAAGGTCTTCGCCTACTGCGTGTCCCTCAGGATTGAGATAGACGATTCTTCGGGCCGGAGCGTTGGTGCGCATTCGCTGTACATGTTCCAGCCATCTTAAACGACTGTTGCGTATACTTTTCTTTCCAATGCGATATCGCCGTAGAGTTTGCTGTTAAATCTTCTCTTCCAAAGTCCGTAAACGAAAACGGAACCGAAAATCACTTGAATAATTTTGCATTGAAAACAATTAAGGAGATATTCATCCCGCCTTTGCTAAAGTCCAAGCTTCGACCCCACAAAGCACTACTGGGATGATGAGAGTGTTCGAAGTATTTCTCAACAGGGCCTTACTATAATCAATTGCCTTCATAGGCCGAAGTAACAGCGGTTACCTATCTGCTGTGCTGTTATTTTCTGAGTTAATAGCGGATCCGAGGTAGACGACGAAGTCCCTAACTACCTCAATCAAAGTTGGAGCTGTCTATCGCTCCGTTCTCTCCGATTCGTCGATGCTTAGGAATAATAACTTTAAATCTGAGGTTATACGTTTTTTCTCAGAACGGCATTCAGGTATTTTTTTTTCTTCTCATTTTTCTTTTCTCTTTTTCTTTATTTTTTTCCTTTCGAATCGTCCTCTTTTTGTCTAAGAATCTAATTTTAGTTTTGGAAACTTATAAGTCTTATTGTCCTTTTTTACAGATTGTAAAATAAATTGAATTGAATTATGTGTCCCTTCCAGAATTGTGTCGGTTTTTACATCGAGTTGCTAATGTTTTTTCACGTGTAAAATACTGAAAATATGTATGTGCAACATTTCTTTCGTAAAAAGCCAAAACAAAAATGTATCTCCTTTTTGAGAGACATCTTTCAAAGTATGGCAGCTGCTACGTTTAAGAAAGATGAGGTCTAGTCTAGTCTAAAAAATATTTTCTAAGTGATTTTTGCAAAAGCTTATCGATGGAGTTAAATATGTTTGTACATTTATTGTTCATGTTCACTTACAAATAACGCGAAGTAATGATTATTTGGTAAATTAAAATTGGATATTTTTTTTGTATTACTGGCGTGCCCGGAGAACTTCGTCCCGACCAATATTGACTTTTTGACTAAAACAATTTGAAGCATTCACTATTCCACCTGAAATTATTTTTTTGATCCAAAATATTTTTTTCAAATAATACGATCTCACTGTATATAATATTAGGCAAGTTAGCGTCTTACGGATTACCACAACAACTCTGCGGATGGATTCAAAATTTTCTTCTGGGAAGATCGATCCAAGTTGTTGTAGATGGTGTGTCATCCAATTCGTTTGCTATAAATGCAGGAGTGCCCCAAGGATCTATTCTTTCTCCGACTCTATTTCTTCTCCACATCAACGATTTGTTTGGATCGACAAATAATAATATCTACAGCTTAGCAGATGACAGCACTCTTATATCCTCCATCTCGAACAGTGGGCCTGTGAATACGGCTACATCACACAATCAGAGATGTGAACAAATTAATTTTCTAAATGATGATCTGGACAAAATCTTGAAGTGGGGAAAGGACAATTTGGTTGTATTTAATGCAAACAAGACACAGTTCACAACATTTTCCAGAAAAAATGCAGTTTCTCAGATCCAAATGGATGACCATCCAATCCATCACAAGGACTCAATGCACCTTCTAGGAGTCACAGTCAATTCAGGAATCACATGGCAGAACCACATATCCTATATCGCAAGATCGGCGTCCGCAAAGTTGAGCTACCTATTTAGAGCAAAGAGGTACTTTAGCCCCAAGCAACTTCTCCTTCTCTACAAAGCACAGGTTAGGCTTGGAATATTGTTCCCATATATGGAGCTCGGCCCCAAAACATTCACTTAAACTGCTTGATAGCATACAGAGACGAGCAGTTCGACTCATTGGAGACCCTACACTCACGTCGAATCTACAACCGTTGTTGCACAGAAGACAAGTCGCTGACCTATGCTTGTTCTATAGGTACTTCCATGGCAGATGTTCTGAGGAACTCAAAGACATTATCCCTCGAAATGCAACTTTTGGGCGCCCAACAAAACAGGCTACTAATGCTCATGACCATACAGTACACTTGACAACCGCGAGGACATCAACTTTCCAAAACTCCTTCTGTTACAGGACAAGCAGACTTTGGAACCAGGGTTGCCGTTAACTTAAAAAAAAAGTCACTAACTCGAACCTAAAAATCCACCAGATATGCTAAAATTAAAAATAAAAGTCACTAGAAAAAAATGTTCACTACCTACCTACATTATTTTCATTTCATTTTTAAAAACTAGTCAAAAAATTACAATACGTAAACAGATTATGTTAACTTATAAAAAAAAAACAAATTCAGTCTCAAAGTTACAATAAAAAAAAACAAATAGTTTTTAAAATCACTACAAATCAGATCGATTTCATCTTCATCACTTTCATTTACCTCAATATCAAAAAATAAATTTTTGTCACTAAACTTTTGAAAATTCCACTGGATATAGTGACAAAGTCACTAAAACGGCAACAGTGTTTGGAACTCGCTTCCTGGGGATATATTTCCAGAAGACTACAATTTGCAGCAATTTAAGTTCAGAGCAAACATACATCTGCAGGCATCTCGGGGCGCTGTTGAAGCGTTATAGGTTCGCCTTTCCCGAGAGAGGTATATATAAAAAAAAAAAATACGATTAAAATTTAAAAAAAAAAAATCTAATACAAAATATATGGAAAATTAATTTTTAAGAAATATTAAAATTTGTCTTTAAAATTTTGCGATTTTTCCGCCGTTTGAACCTTCCTTAGGCCTGGACAAAAAAACAAGAAAGAAAATATAGCTCAAATCGAAAGATCCATTCTCGAATTATATAGATTTATGTATTTTTTTAATTTTTTACATATTATTTATAATGAAAATGAATTGAGGAAACGATTTAAGCACATTAACATAACCAACACTTTCAGGTGTGATAAAATAAATTGTCAATCAAAACGTCGCGATACTAAAAATCGTATTTAGTGTTCAGGGCCATAAAAAACTTGTTACTAAGTGTTTTTCTAATTTATAAAATATAAAATTACTCCGAAATTAGCTCCGATGTGGTAAGTGGCATCATCAAAAGACGGCCATTACATCTGCTGTAAACGCACTGATTACTCAATGCTTAATGAGATTTATGAATTTCAAATAGGACATGACTTTTTTTTTGCCGCCGCCTGTATAGAATGTTTACTTTCCTTAATGAACAGCAGTCTTTTACCGTGTCTTAATAGGAGCTAGGAGGACAATCAAATCCCAAATCGTCCAGGAGAACACAACACACCCCCCTTGAAATTAATTCAAATTAATTCCTTGGTCAAAAATAAGGATAATTACCAACGACATTCGTCAGTCTGTGTATCACAGTATTATCATCGTCAGCTGCATCCATTCACATCTGGACGATATGCTGAAGAATCTTCATTATGACTCCCAACTGTATACAGCAAAGCATAGAATAGCACGGTCACAGCTTTGGGTAATTTATTCCCTCCGTGGCGCGCCGAAAAACATTTAGCGTTAGAAAATTCCATTTTGGGAAAAATCTTCCGCGATATGCTTTCTATTTTTATCGCCATCGCACTCGCACCCCACCAACTGGCGGATGGGTAATGCATGTGCAGCACGCGCTGTTTGGGGAACTCCGGCAACTGCCGGCCACAAGTTGGGCTGCACTCAAACTGTATGGCACGTACCTAACGTGAGTTCACTAGATTTATGAATTAAATTGCCAGACAGAGAACGAGTCCGCTGGAGAATGCATATTAAATTTTATCGGTCAGATACTGTTCTTGTTTTTTTTTTTCACCCTCCCCCCAGCCTTGATTATTTATTGTTATGGACTAGTTTCCATTTTTGTAGTTTGTACAGATTACCCCCTAAGGAGAGCGTCGATACAGAGCGGATTATGGTGCACCCTCGCTATTAACGACCTTCTTTGGAAGCAATTTCCCATCACGGACATGGGAGGCGCCGGCAACCTCAGCTAAGCTTAATAGGGACTTCGATAGGGGGTGCGAAGATAAAATCGCGCTTAATTGCTGCATTTTTATTGACTAATGGAAATGATTATGAATTTGGCTACACCGCGGCCGCTGCGGGATTTGTATTCGGGCCACGATGTCTGGCAGGAGTATAATTGTTTTTCGATAGGGCCCATAAATTTCCATAGATGATCTGGGTCATTTGGATGCCATAAATCAAGTGAGCTTACATAACTTTTCGTTTTGCTTATCTCGGTGATGCATTACGGTGGCGGGTGCACATCAAGATTGGCGCACGTTAATTGTGAGCTGTTTTGTATTATCTGTTTGGGGTTACACTTGAAGGCGAAGTATACGACCGAATTTGCAATTAAAATAATGGATTTGGTATTGTGCTGCAGCGTAAGAGATTCATGGCGAGACGACTGCACTTCCATTAGTCTTATGGGATGCACTTTGCACTAGAGTTATTACCAGCACTGTGAGCCGCATTTATGGGTGGAAGAGTGGCAAACCGCACCCTAGACAGAATAAAGCCAACTTCTTACATTATAATGGGGTCATGTAAAATATTCTCCGCATAAATCGTATGCTTCTTGGCATTTAATTGGTTCTTAGAAACATAATCCTGCAGTGAGAAATAGAGCAAATGCGATCCACTTGCTGTTGTCTGGCTTTTAAAGACAATGGATGTGGCTTAGTGGAATTGGATTCTGTTTTTGGCTTTGTGTCGGAACTTGGGGAGTTGTGGTTTTAGTTGCCAGTCATGAGGATTTGCTTTTGAATTTAATCGTGTATTTATTACAAATTTCCATTTACAGTATCTGGGTGGAAACTCCATTAATTGAAATGTCGGTTGGGGGAAAAAAGGCAAAAAGGGGCTCAAAAGGTCCATACAAAAAAAATCATAGGCCTCTCTACTCACAACCGTCGTCACTTATTTAGTGCGAGTAAAATAAGCAATATTATCAGCCCAACTACGATTACTTTCTGTACATACTTGCTAAATCGATGAAGATTTGTTTAGGTATATCTACACCTCAAAATCTGAACTACATACAACAAGTCAGTTGATGTAACCGCCCATGGCGAAGAATCTGAATCTGACAGGCGTTGAAAATCGGCCGTCATTTGAATTTTGTGTTGGGAAATATTTAACAGCCCATTTGTGAATATGTTGATCAAAATCTACTTTGAGAGAGAGAGTACCTATGCCGGATATCGATTCAATCAAAAATTCCAATGCCCCATTAGGCAGTGTTGATTGTAAAAATTTCGATTTAAAAAAAGGCCCCGGATAATACATAACAAAAATAAACAGCAGCAAAACCATTTTTTAAACATTTTAACAAAAAAAAAGTATTTATTGCAGAAAAACATTAACAACAAATGTATTAATTTCAAAAGAGTAAAGCTGACGAACTTGCAAGATAAGGATCCTCCGGTGTTGATAGCGTTAGTCTGTACAACGTGCATGCACCGCTGTCTTACGCTAAACAAATCATTAACGCGGACACAAGAAGAATGGCAAACCATAGATGGAAACATCTGGGATATTGCGATGTTGCCAAGCTTACCTGGCCGACACTGGATACTAAAAGATCCAAGAAGCTTCTGCGACTAAATAGACCTAGCATCTAGTTGGTTGCTAATGTCATTACCATTACTGGTCATTGTATTCTGGGCAGACACGCGCAAAGACTTGGATTGCCATACAATGACTTTTGCAGAAGCTGCAGGGTTGAGGAAGAGGATGATTCCGTCACTCACCTTCTCTGAAACTGCCCTGTCCTATCCAATCTAAGGATGGCGTACTAAGGAAACTACTTCCTCAACGATCTTAGTGATCTATGCGAGAGAACATTCTTAGCTTTATCAACGGAAGCAAATGGTTCACATGAGTGAGAAAATTAAATTAAAAAATATGGGTACCAAACCCGAAAATTTCTTTCCTACATCCATAACTTGGCAAGCTTACCCATGTCTTGGATGTCATTCCCAAATCGAGACTTATGTAGCCAACAAAGAGTTACCATAGCTCTTTAGCACGCGGTTGTTAACAAAATTAATTAAAATTAATTTGGGTCGAGTATGAACACCGTACACCAATGTCCTGTTACCCGCTAAGCTTGCTACCTCCTATCAGCTGCGTTACCTAGTCGTTACGGTACAAGCACTGCCATACGGCTATGATAGCTCTTTTCTGTACAGTTCTGCTTAGGCTATAAGGTTGTTCTGGCTCGTAGAATAAGTGATAACTGAGTGGTTTTAGGTATAACAACTGACATGCAGCTATGACAGCTCTGTGTTGGTCTAAGCAATTCTTTTCTTCGTTTCTACTGCTATTAGTATCGAATACATCGCGCTGTTCAGACGCGTTATTAATTTCGCCAGGTAAGAGTTCAACTTTTTTTTAAAGAAAGAGATATTAGCAGCTCTGTATGCGGGTCTGATAGCAAACTTTGATGTCCTCAAATATACTTTGTTGGTTACTGCAGCTCTGTTAATGTGCTGAACCCATATAACTGAAGGCATCACACCTTACTTTTGGTTGTACCAGCAACAAAGTTAGCAGTTGATGTACCTACACAAACAGAGGTGGCGCATTTAGTAGGGCTATCGTAGCTCTGTAGTTTTCTGAGTGAAGGAACCCCTAAACACGGTACGCAAAATGGGCCGATTAAGGGCCTAAGTGTTTCTCTCATCGAGAGCCCCTTTAACAATACACATAACATAATATTTGCATTCTTTTTCATTCAATAAAGAAAGGAGAACTGTGATTATTGTAAAAAACTAAGGGCCTCGGGTCTTAAGACTAAAAAGGAGCCGTTAGGCACCTGCCATCAAGTAAATCTACTACATAGGAAGTACATTGGCCCCTTTTTTTGACTCGGCCGCTTTTTAGTCCCGTTTTTTTTTTCCCAGCGGCAACGGTGCTCTGGAGTCCTAAAGGGGTCAAAAAATGGGTAAAAAAAATCATTTAAGAATGGATAAAAAAATACACAAGAATCGAGTCAAAAAACGGTGCAACCATTCTTCGAAAAATGCGTCGGAAAACAACAGCAAAAAATTGTTCAACCTTTTAATTCGAACGAAAAATTCTCAGTACACATTTTGATGACAGTTTTCCATTTTCTCTGTCACTAAGTGAACCATCAAATAATTGAACACAACAGAGAGTGTGACAACGGAAATGCATTTTAGATCACGTTCAGCTCACATCCTTGTATAATGTATACTCTTTGTCTTCTTCTACTTTTCACTAATGGGGCCATACACGACACAGACATGTTGTTGCAAATTAATATATTTGTCTCTATCAGTGTCGTGTGTATCCAAATGTCTATCCTTTGAAGCGACCCTCTGCGTGAATTTAAAACTTTTTGAAATTTCCTTGCTCTGCAACGACATGCCTGTGTCCTGTATGGCCCCTATAAAAGAGGTCTATAATAATTAGTCGGTTTCACACGTGCAGAAGTTGGAAAATTTGGAAGTTAAAGGTTTAATTCAATTGGCTAACTGTCCTCACACATAAGCCACATACATTTCAATCACATTTTCCCCCCGTATAAAATGTTACAAAACACTGCCCCACCTAATAGGATCCGACCAAGTTACAGTCGTTGCGACAATCAAAACGTAACTTCATTTAATCAACTTTTTTAACTCCCGCACCCTACCCGTCTACAGAGGACTTGCAATCACAAGCCTCAGGCAGCTATATGCCTTCATCGTTACGCAGATATGTGACAATTAGCCGCACATTTCATCAGCAAATTCCCTTGCGTTTTCATCCAAAAACTTACTTATCGTCCCTTGCTCCTGGAAATTACGCTTTTAGCGTTCTCAAAACTTCATCACGTTCACATAACATTTCACTTCCGCACATAATGCTTGTCAGCTCCCACCTGTTCGTAGAGTTTTACCAACTTAATTAGCGGTTTTCGGATCCTCGTATCATGCAAGGTAATGCACGCATCAATTTCACGCACGAACATAGTTTTCATTTATTTACAGCAGAACTCTACCTACCTAGGTATAGAAATAGAGACTTGAGCAGGTAAGTTTGCTCCGCCGAAGATTGGTTGATTGAGTGTACCTACTTGTACCTACCTGCGTGGCATCCTAGTACTCGCGGTCTTGTGCGGCTGTTCATGTCAACTTTCATTAGTAGCTAACTGACTTGAGTTCGAAACCCTTTAAACTTGAATTAACATACTTGTCATTAAGTTTGTGTAAGCAATATATCTTACGGCTGAGTGTGACAAAAATAGAACACTCAGTTTGCCTTGAAAGTGAAGTGACTCATTCATTCATTTTCAGCATACATCAGAAAAGAAATGAGTCGCGACGATATGATTAAATGTTAAAAGCATTTTTTATTAATAATTTGTTTTGGCGTTCATCCTTCACAAGCCTCAAGGAGTTTGCTTTCCTTTGATAATGTGCCCACGAGTATTTTATTTAAATTGGAGATAAAGGCAGAGACGAAGCACCTTTTTACAAGCTTTTCGCAAATATTGAGTCTATCGCCGTCAATATTGTTTCGTACGAATTACTCAGTGCAGAAAAAAATCCCATTTTACCCCCTGGAGCTCTTCCTTTGAATGATTCGATCGGCCCACCACCACCGCACCAACCATCATCGCATAGTCAAAGGAAGACAAAAATATTGCCCCCACACGAATCATGCGGGAAAAAGGAAATGAAAGCACATACTTCTTAGGCGGGTGATATAGGATGATCGGGGTATGGATATAGATTACCTATACATGTACTTATCCTTTGCGAACACAGTCGTTTGTATCTTATCACCCTCAAACGATTTTAGCCTATAATGCTCGAGCATAAGCGGTGTTAAAAGTCAATTTGCCACGAAAGGGGCTTAGCAGAGGTAGAAAAAAAATACAAAATACAAAAGTAACATATAGAAAAATAACTGCGTTGAATGTAGGAGCCGTAGTTTGATAGATTTTGGTTTTCCTTTTCTTATGAAATGCATTAGAACCAGCGTTGCCAGTTTGGGGGTTTTCCCCAGGTTAAGAAGTTTTTTGATCGACGGGGAAGTCTGGGGGGAGATATTGTTTAGGGGGATATCTGAGGTTTCTTAAAATGCTTTTTGATTTGTATTTCGTTATAATATCCTTTTTGTTAACCTTCCGCAGAGAAATAAAAATAAAAGGCATTCAGTGAACGTAAGAAACGCTGAGGAACTTATTTTTAAGAATGAGGTACCTACCATACAGATTCTTCGTTCTGTTTAAAACTAAATGATTCGAAATTTGAGATTTATGACAATCCAGGATGAAATATAATGTGTGTGCTATTTTGAAATGCAGTTGAATAATCGATCGATGTTCAAAATCGTGGGACTGTTTTCATTTACAAAACACGTCTTTCAAAGAAAGCTAGAGCCGGTTTAATTAGAAAAAGTTTTTGTAAAATTTGCTTAAATTTTTTCAAGATTTACGCAGCAACCTAATCTGAAATTTTTATAAAGAACAATTAACAAAGTTGCGTAAGGGTTGTGTGTTTAATTACCGCACACTTTAGCATTTGAAAAACCAAATTTACATGTCCGCGTTTCAAATTCGAAATTCATGCATTTAACCCGTAGGTGAAGTGGCTTAGTGGTTCGATTCACGAAAAAAAATCTCTCAAAAATCTGGCAAACATCCGAGAGTATAACTGTCTTAAAAAAGCTTCTCAATTGGCCGTTTGGACTCGGCATAAAATTGTAGATCCCTTCCATTCTAAAAATGAAAAACTCACACAAAACGAATGTTACATCGGCCTTTTTAGTTCTTCTGGCTCGATATTCTTCTTTCTTTTCCGTTGCAGCGTGTTCTTACGTTCATCTTTTGTCACCGTTTTCATATATACACGGATTCGGTTTTATCATCATACCACGGGCTTTTTCCCTAGAGTGGCTTGTAAGTCTAAGCCTACAGTGGTTCGGTTACCTCCTTGATTAAGTCGCTATGCTGACGACTAGCTTTTAGCATCTGCGCTTTGTGCGTGCAAAATGAAGAATTTCGCACTCAGGCGGTTTGGATACTCCAGGTGTTCCAAGGTGTCCACCGGTGAATTTTGTCTTCAGGGCTATTTATAACTTCTCCTCGTTGAACAGTTGAGTTCTGAATAAATCCGTAACAAGAAAATTGTCAGATTCGACATTTGCCCCTCGGAAAGTGTGCGCACGTCGAGGATGTTGGATGCGTGGCTCGCAACAATTGGCACATGTAGTCGAGTTGTCGCTTTCTGGATACTTAGCCTTGGAAACCGTGCTTCTTATCACCGTATAACAAGCTGCTACAAAATCGATAAGTCGGTGTTTGCAAGCAGTTGTCGTTTCGTAACATCTTTTGCAAGGAGTAAATAAAAGTAGTGTTAAAGAGTATAATTCCCATCACAATTATAATAATTGTATAGTGATTAGATTTTTATAATATATTTAAAACCACTATTTAAGCAATCTTTTATATCATTAGGTGCGTTTTCACTTTTCTTCACCCAAAAGTTTAAGGAAAATTAAGCGAAAGTGACTTCGTATTTATACAGGATATCAAGGTCCGCTCTGCCTATTAAGGGCCTAAATAATTCAATATAGTTGGCACTGGAAAACCTTCCGCATGACCCAACATTTTGTCAATTACGGAGGTACATTGGCGGGTCTCAAGGGACCCACAGTTTCTCGCACAAAAAATTAACATTTTATCAACCACATTTCAGGGCATGCCCCTGACTCATTTTAAAATTAAAAACAACCAAACCCATCCACCACCGTAATTAATACCCCTCTGGTCGAGAGCGTTCATAAAATTCAACAAAGCATCACGAACAATATCCATTTCCACCTCATTAGATGGCTCCTTAAGTGGTAATAGTATAGCCAAAAAAGCAGCTAATGACAATACTGCTTGCAATTAAATTCATATCCTCTCAAGGATTATTATATCACCAGAAGGCAACGAATAAATGAATGAAGATGTTTTCACAGATAATAATAACGGCGACCGACGCCAGGCTATGGCAACGCGATGACAATAAACGAAGTGCTCAATTTGAAGCCGTCCATTAATTCGACAGAGGTTATTAGCGTATACGGTATAGTATACCGCAAGAGCTTAGTGTGCTCCTAATTGCGGTTATTTTCGAATACATTTCGAATTTTCGCTTCAACGCCCACCGTACAGCATACAGCCATGGCAGACGACAACCCGATACTTAGTCGGGGAAAGTGTCAAAACCCAGGAGCCGGGAAAAATATTAATTAAACTAATTCACTGTATACTACCCGCTTTGGGGGCATTTTAACGTTCACTAGTATATACGGTTTTGTAACACTACTTGATATACTACTTGTGGGGTCATTAATGGCAACTTTTACGACATTCGAGAGTTGACACGCAAGTAGTTATTGCCGGCCCAAAGAGTCAGTTTGGTTAGAGGCGGAGAGAAACGAAATTAAGTTGTCGAAAAATTGTAAAAAAAAAAAACAACAATAATAAAAAACTATAAGGGCCTATGAATTTAATGGATATTTTCTGTTTTCATTGCTGAGAGCTTTTCATTTTCGACGTGAAGGGCTTTTAATGTTCGTGGTTGTAACTGAGAATACCTCCATACCTCAGTAATGTTAAAACCCGATTGACGTACCCAACCATGTTCTCTTCTGAATAATTTATAAAATGGCATTTGTTTATACTTCATGGCATGACCACACAACACAACCACAGAGCCAATCAAACTCGAACGCACAACATAAGTGAATAAGTTAAAAGTTGATTCCGAAAACAGTTGTCGGCTTAATTTCCACTTTAGTCCTTGGAGAATTTAAAAATGTTACTCCGATAAAAGTTCAAGGACTCTTCGCTATTTATAGTCGCTAAATTCCTCAGGGCTTTTGAATAGCCTCAGACAGATACATAATCCTCCCAAGTATTAGACAGGGCCCATCTCAAGTAAACTACACCCGTTGGGTTCATTCATATTGTAAGCTGCCTACGTCTCACATATGTGTCTACTACTTACCATTGTATCAGTCTCGAAGAACATTCCATTCACCCCTTGTATTCATTTCGAATCACTATAGAGGTACTGCCGCATATCTGTACACGGTACAGTGCTTACGTTTTTCGGTTAGATGGGATGGGTGGCCCCCACGTTTGTTTGGGGGAACTCTAAGTTGAAGTGGCTTAAAACTAATTTGCTGAATAATTGAGAACCGCCGAGATAAGAGTTCGTCTGCGAAATTATATAATTAATCCGATTTGATGCATAGAAACGGCTTTGAGAGTCTTGTATACCGCTGCTTGGGGTCTAGGTATGATTTTTGAGGAAAAGTGGCTGAGAATTCACCTCTTCAAAATGTGGGTTATAAGCCCCGACATAAACATCTTTTTAAAATCGTCACTTGAGGAATTGTCAACTCATGGCATTGCACAGAAATGATACTGTGGAGTATAGTTGTGCTCATTTTTGGATACTTTTCAAGCATTTTTGAAACACACAGTCGATTTGAAAGGTGTCAAGTATTTATTCAAGAAGACTCAAGGTTGTATATAGAATTTTCTAATTTGTATAGGTAATACATTTCTGTCACAAGAAAGTGATTGAAACAGTGAAGAAAAGGCAGGCCTTCAACTCGAAACATATTTGTTGCTTAGGGCAACATTATTTTGGAAAATGTAAGAGTCACCATTGCTGTATCCCACGCACGTAAATATACCAAAGATCGACTTAAATAGATCCACCGTTTTCAATAGGACCACCATCCAGAGGGCATTGAACTGAAGTATTTACTCTATAATCTTTAATCTTCATTCTTCTACTTTCTATCTCCTATCTTCAATCCTTAATCTTTAATCTTTAGTCTTCAATCTCCAGTCTTCAATCTTCAATCTTCAATCTTCAATCTTCAATCTTCAATCTTCAATCTTCAATCTTCAATCTTCAATCTTCAATCTTCAATCTTCAATCTTCAATCTTCAACCTCCAATTTGCAATCTTCAATCTTCAACCTTCAATTTTCAATCTTCAATCTTCAATCTTCAACCTTCAATCTGCAATCTTCAATCTTTTATTCCTCAATCCTTGATCTTTAATCTTTGATCTTTAATGTTTAATCTTCAATCTCAAATCTCCAATGTTCTATCTTCAATCTTCAAACTTCAATCTTCAGTACCTATTCTATAAATTATTTTGAATATTTTATCTTCTATCTACTACCTTCTATCTTCTATCTACTACCTTCTATCTTCTATCTTCTATCTTCTGTCTTCTATCTTCTATCTTCTATTTTCTATTTTATATCTTCTATCTTCTATCTTCTATCTTCTATCTTCTATCTACTATCTTCTATCTTCTATCTTCTATCTTCTATCTTCTATCTTCTATCTTCTATCTTCTATCTTCTATCTTCTATCTTCTATCTTCTATCTTCTATCTTCTATCTTCTATCTTCTATCTTCTATCTTCTATCTTAAATCTGTAATCTTCTACCTTCAATCTTCTATCTTCTATCTTCTATCTTCTATCTTCTATCTTCTATCTTCTATCTTCTATCTTCTATCTTCTATCTTCTATCTTCTATCTTCTATCTTCTATCTTCTATCTTCTATCTTCTATCTTCTATCTTCAATCTTCAATCTTCAATCTTAAATCTGCAACTTCTATCTTCTATCTTCTATCTTCTATCTTCTATCTTCTATCTTCTATCTTCTATCTTCTATCTTCTATCTTCTATCTTCTATCTTCTATCTTCTATCTTCTATCTTCTATCTTCTATCTTCTATCTTCTATCTTCTATCTTCAATCTTCAATCTTCAATCTTAAATCTGCAACTTCTATCTTCTATCTTCTATCTACTACCTTCAATCTTTTATCTACTACCTTCTATCTTCTATCTTCTATCTTCTATCTTCTATCTTCTATCTTCTATTTTATATCTTCTATCTTCTATCCTCTATCTACTACCTTATACCTTCTTTCTTCTATCTTCTATCTTCTATCTTCTATCTTCTAACTTCTATCTTCTATCTTCTATCTTCTATCTCCTATCTTCTATCTTCTATCTTCTATCTTCCATCTTCTAGCTTCTAGCTTCTATCTTCTATCTTCTATTTTCTATCTTATATATTCTGTCTTCTACCTTCTATCTTCTGTCTTCAATCTTTAATCTTCCCCAAGTAACAATTTTACTTCGGTAAGGTGCTATCGAGGCTATTTCCCCTCGCGCAGTATTAACTGCATAAGGCATAGTGGAAACAAATCTGGCGCACTTTTATACAGGTAGGGCATTACCGAAACTTTATAGAAGCTTTATAAAAGCTCAAAATATGAAAAGAAACAAAATTTTTTTTTTGTGGAATTGACTGGGAAACTGATCAGAAAAATTTGAAGATCGTTTGCGTATGTTTTTGATAAACTAGGTTTGTAATTCATAAGCAACATTTTAAAAGGAAGATTTAGTTCAACTTGGGCAAAGAAATGTTCAATTAGTGGAGACTAGAACCGTTTATTATCGTACCGACTACGGCGTTATTTCAAAACCAATTTTCGCTGCTCAAAATATCACTCTGTGTCATAAAATCCCTAACGACCTTATTTTGTATATACATATATGCCCATAATTATCAACGGCAGTTATATTTTACGAATGATTTGTGTAACACGATACAGACACACTTATCTGGCTACATGCCAGAACATTTACTGTGATACCTACTTGCATATTAAAAGTGATAGGTAGTGCCTCCATGAAATGAAAACATCCATTCAACTTAAGTATGAAAAATCACCTCCAGCGCGAGACGTCACTCAGTGGGAAAATAATGTGAAACTATAAACGTGAAACATGTGTTAACAATGACATTGAAACTTCACATTTTTTACCCAAAGGACACATGAGCGACGCGACGGCATAAACAACTCACAATAGTTGCAGTATCTGTGGGATGGGCTCCCAGTCTTTCGTTTTATTATTTTCTTCGTGAACCCTATATCGTGTGCACGGGTCATTCGGTGAGAAGACAAACAGCCTGACAACAGACGAGTGTACAGAGAGGCCTTTCCTTTTAAAAGTGTCACGCTCACGACACCAACACCACACCGGCAGGACGAAAAAGTAATATGCAAATCTCACTGTCGTTATCAGTCTGAAGTGCGTTATGACTGGTTGTTTATTACTCGCTCGAGTGTGCAGATTGCAGAACAATGAGCATGAGCATGAAATCTGTACGACATTATGACAGCAATATGTGAAGAGCAGTAACTCTGACTGGTTTTCTTTTTAATTTGAGTTTCAGTGTCTAAAAGTCTAACAAGGAGACGAGTGCTTGGATGAAACAAAGCCAACGACAAGTGTGCGAGTTTATTGCACTTTTATCAGTCTAGAATAAGAGTAACATCAAACAAAATAGCCAACACCCTGAGACAGTAAAATTCCACCCCGTAAAGCCGTACACCCCGCACAGGTCCTGATTGTCACTGCGGTATGACACCTGAGCAGCCACCGCAGGAAAAAAATATAACATACCAACCACAGAGACATACCTACCACACCATGCAGCGATTTCGAGACCAAGTCTGACCTTAATTAAATCTGGCAAAATGAATGGTAATCCTCCCCCCATAAGGTTGAGTAGCAGGGATTTGGTTAATTCTTCTGAGAACGCAAGACCTCTTCCTCGGCAAATTTGTACAAATGTTTCTCTGTCAGCATATAGATCTGTGTGCATGTGTTACTCTTTTGGCTGGCTTTGTCATAAGGATTACTGCGTCCAATTATGTCCTAAATGTCAGTTTATTACAATTGCACGTTGGGTAGGTGAAAGCCCACAAGATTAGCATTTAATGGTGAGGCAAAACTGATGGCCTGATATAATATGTAGTGCTGTAGTGGCAAAAGTGTCAACAAAATAATTAATCACATGTGCAAATGGCTAAGAAGTTGAGTTCCTGCTATGATCCATCATGTTGTGGGCACAGATGGCAGCTCTATGAGAAGGATAATGCTAGATAATTTTACAGACGTGACATTACCGGAAGCGGAACGTAATAAACCAGAATTAGGAAATCGACCATGTGTTTGGCATTTCCCTCATCCATCTGAACGTGATGAGGGTTTCATTAAAAATCGCTTTAAATGTTCGCCCAAGGTCGATGGTTGGCATACAATTGGCGGAAGCCGGTGGCCCAATTGCAGATACGTTCGGGGCTATAAATGGATTTCTTGGCAAGAAAATGATTTAATTGCTTGCTGGCACGCATCGTGTGAAATGTTTCAAGGAGAAGTGGATATTTATGAATATGCTGCATATTTAGTCGATAAATGACTGGATAACTGCAACGAAAGCAATTCATAGTTCTGACGGCAGGCAGCAGTGCGATGAAGTTTCGAGCGCAGTGTCCTTGAAATGGAAGTAATTTAGGGTGAGCGATGATACAAAACCGCGACCGCACAACATTTCCTGGTGTGGGGCTGTACGCTGTATATTGTGAGCGGTTAGAGTCACGAACAACTCAGATTTGTATAGGCCACACGCAAGACGCAACTTATGCCGAACAACTAGTTTCACACAAATATCAATTAAAATTCTTTGATTATGTTCAGGACTTTGGTTGCTTTTGCGTTATGGTGAATGCTGATATGCAGACACATTTTGATTCAAAGACCTTTTGGAAGAGGGTTAGGTTTAGGCTTTCGAATATAAGATTTTTAACGTTTTTTTATGGGTGGTGCCACGCACCCTTATCCAATTTTGACCAATCTTCACAGGTATACTGGGCCAGTTCCTTAAATTTTTTCTAAATTTGAACTCAATCGATTTGGTGGCTTTCGAAATATGTATAAGATTTTGAATGCATTTTTTGTATGGGCGGTGCCACGCCTCTTTGTCCGATTTTGACCAATCTTCACAGGAAGACTCCTGGGCCAGTTCCTAAATTTTTTTCTAAATTTTAACTCAATCGATTTGGTGGCTTTCGAAAATCGAAATATACAATTTTGAATGCATTTTTTGTATGGGAGGTGCCACGCCCCTATAACTTATGAACCAATACACCTACAAAGACCATATAAACTTATAAACCATGGTATTAACGTCACCTTTCATGGGAAATATCCAGAATCAAAATCGGTTCACGCATTACAGAGAACACTGGTGACAAATACAATACAACTTATTTTTATATACATTCAACTCTCGATTATCCGGCATTTTATTAACCGGGAAATTTATTTTCAAAAACTTGTTTATTTATAAATCGATTATCCGGTATTCACTCCATTATCCGTGATCATTTTCAATAACTTTCTTTAATTTAGTTATTTTATTACAAATCAATAGAAAAACATAAATCTGAAGTTGGTTTCTTCTTTGACAATATCATTTTCGATTATCCGGGATTTAATATTTTCCGGTATGAGCTTTGTCCCGAGCACCCGGTTAATCGAGAGTTGACTGTATATAGATTTTTTTTAATATGTCGTCTGATTCATTTTAGATCACTTCTCCTTTTTTGATTCAAATTTTCTCTGCAAAAAAGGCGAAAAGTTGAGAAAAATATAGGAAGGTAAGGTACCTATCCTCCATAAGTGTATAACGTACTTATAAATTTCAAATCAAAATAGAATATCCTTGCTTTTAAAAACATCTTTAATAAGACCACTTGATTTTGGGAATCAAAAAAAAAAAAAAAGATTACTTCCTCTGTGTGAAAGGCAAATAATCAGTTTTTGCTGTGTTCTTTTTTCAACATTTATCAAATCAAGAACCTACGCATGTAACACTCAATTGTATTCCTTTTATGACAGCACAAAATCCTTCATTTCAAATAAAAATGGGCGAGAAAAACTGAAACCACATTCATCGAGTTGAAAAATTAAATGTCAGATTGTTCTCAGAATAACCTTTATCAATGTTGACTGCCAAGGTTAAAAGGTACGTGAACTCCAGCAAATGGAATGGTTAATGGAGTTTTTCATACCAGTTATGTCGAATGAAATAAATTTCGAGTCAAAAGTCAATAATCATAAGTAGGTAGATAGTAAAAAAAAATGGACTATGAAAACAATGGAAGTTGAAAACGAAACTACTCCATCTTAATTGACTTCAAATTCACACCTGTATACAGTACAGAAACCTGTAGGTATCACATATTTAATAATACACTCGTTCCACGAGAGTTACATAAGTTTTATATTTAAGGCCCCCAGATTGACTACTTTAAGCAGGGTCTCCTTCAAACTTGTAAAGAAAACGTTTTCTTTGCATACTTTTTGTAAGATTCGTAAGCCTTTTCGAGTTTACTTTTCCTTCCCAATTTGAGCTTTTTCTTGAAAATAATAAGAGCTACTTAAATTTTATATTAAAGGCCCCAGCCGTCAAGACTTAAAGCATAAAATAATAAGGTCACGACACCTTACTAATGCCATTACCGAAATTTAACACACTCCCAAAACGTGTGCTTTACCTTCGAATACAACGGCGAGCTTGTTAAACTCAAATGTGTGAAATAAATTCGCTTCTTTAAATGAAAAACGACGTAAGAACCGTAGTTTGTTTTTATATACTTCCGACTGATGAAAGATTTAGGTTAAATATTCCTTGCCGTCATACACTCGAAGGTACATCGTTTCGTTATGACTAAATAAACATTTTATATACCTATACTCGAATGACGAATACATCACTTATAGCAGTACAAAAAGATATGGAACACATCGCTCATTAAAAAGAACACCGTCATAACTCAAAAAACACGATTTTTGACCTAATGATACAGCTCAAACCTATTTTCTATAATGTTTTTACTGGAACAACGTCATTTCTACAACTCAAAAACTGAGGAGTCTAGGGCATTTGTGTCGTTATGAAGACTGTTACTTTTGAATATTTTTTGAAGAGAAATACTGTTTTATTTTCATTTACTCAGTGGCCTTTGAAGTGGAAACTATTCAGGCATTAATTAAAAAGTGTCATATTTTGTGATAAAACTGTTTTGTACTCAAGGTAAGTTTAGTGCATGTACTAATTTTTAAAGTTTAAAACGAATTATTTTGTGTTATGACGATGTAGAACAAAGAAAACAATACATCAACGAACGTAATATTTGGAAATGTGACAGTGTTGAAATAAAATTAGGGTTTTTTATTTGTATTATTCTGTCTTGTGACGTTATTGATAGAAAACATACCGCGATTTTAACATTTTTCTTTTTGACTATGTATCGATATGACGTTCTTGTTGCGAATATTATAAAGTTTTTCATAAATTCCTTGGCGTTATTTTAATTTATGCCATTTTTTCCACAAAAAGGTACAACCATTTTTCGAAAAGTGCAAATGCATTCCCGTGGAAGGCAACTCGTTGAGCTTGCGAAAGCACAACAATCAAAGCAAAAAACCCCTCAAGAAGATTTTAATGTTCAAGGTAGCGATAGTATTCTATTCTTATCTAAATTCTTAATCTTATTATGACCCTTCATAAAACTCTTTTTTTTTATAGATGATAACACACTTCCAAAATCCGATATAAGTAATATTCCATTACCTTTGAATGAACCCGGTACATGCATTTTTTATTTTATATGCACATTTTCTGCAATATTTGCTCATAATGATCTCATCTCTTATAGGATATAATATAATTCCAAACGCTTCGTCGATTTTAGTTGACCATTCTAAGTCTCCACAATCAAGACCCTCCTCCTCTAGTTCCTCATCTTCTAGTTCTTCGTCATCTGAGAGCAGTGGATCTTCCACTGAAGACTGCGAAGACATCCTCAACGACAAGGCTTATAAGCCATCCGAAAGTGATGAAAGTGATACTGATGCTTCATTGGAAAACACTCCTAGAGCTTCTTCATCTATGAATAGTTCCAATCCTAGCTCAAAAATTGCGTCTTCATGTAATCAGGCCAATGTCTTAACTTTGGTAAGTCCTCCCAAAGAAGGTATTAAAAGAAGGAAAAATGTCGAAAGTTGGAAAAAAATCTTTTAAAAAAAAGGAGAAACCTTGGAGAGGAATATCTATCAAGAAATAAAAATGTAAGGCCTAGAAGAGAATTAAAAGCTGCTTGCGGGGGAAAAATGTAAATTAAAGTGCTTCTCTAAGTTAAGCCAAGATGATAGGCAGCGAATATTTTCCGATTATTGGTCCTTAGGGAACACATGTCGCCGACTGTAAAGCAAAAAATGAGGCCCCTCATGCCATATTTTATAAGTTGTTTACCGAATCTTTCAATATCTCTTTTTTCACGCCGAAGAAAGATTTATGCGAAACTTGTGTTGCCTTCGAAAACGCTTCTTCTGAAGAAAAAGACGTTCTGAGAGAAAACTACGACTTCCATCAATCTGAAAAGATACTTTTTTCAAAAATTCTTATGCTCATGATTTTCAGGAAGTTGTAGTTTTCAAAAAGAAGAAAATTGATGAGATTTCTCTTCAAAAGGCCTATAACAAGAGGCCAGGACTTGTGGAAAAGAAAATATTAGACCTTGTAAATAAAAACCACATACCAAAATATTACAATAATTTTTATCAAAATCTTTAACATCTTCTCCCTAATATTTTTTGAGTAAAAAAGCTAAAGTTCCTTCTTATTTTCCAATATTATTATATTTATAAAATAAATGCATTTAAACATTTCACTTTTAATAAAAACGATTGCTTCTTATGACATGACTGTTGTTTGCAAATAGATAATTTAATTGTGGAAAAAAAGTCATATTTTGACTTACGACCCATTTCAGATGTGTCTCAATCCTAATAACGTCACAACTGAAACTCTTTGCTGTTTTTCTATTTTTTGTAAGTATACAAAATTTAATACGTAAAACTTAATTGCATCGCATGTAACCGCAATTAATAGCCCTACCAATCAAAACAAAAAAAGTTGATAGAAATGAACGTGATAATAAAATACAACTATTCAAACTTTAAATTTAATTTTCTGAAAAATTATGTTTTTTGAGTTATGACTGTGTTCCATTTAATGAGCGACATGTAGCCTCTTCTGAAGTGGATCGTGTGGTACCCTATACCTAACAGTGCCCAGTGAAATTTTAAGTAAACATTTGTCAGTTCTTCTGTCATTCGATTGTTTAACTTTGGTTAGGTTAAGAAGGGGTATCAGGTACTAAGATCTTATACGACTCCAAGGCACCAGAAGGGCCCATCGCTGTCCCTAGGACTGTTTAAACATAGATTAAGTAAGAAAGAAGGTCTAAAAAACAAGTAGGCTCTGTTGTATTCATATGGAATATGAATCTTTTTCAGCAGCTGTCAAAAGTATTTAAATCTCTTCAATATTGAGCCGCGCATGCCAAGGTAAACCCTATTTCGACTCCCTTGAGGAGGTCTCGAAAAGTAGTAAAAGGGAAATTATAACCTTTTTGAATTCCACAGGTTGGATCTAAACTCTCCTATTCAACAATCTTGAACAACCAGGTCAAATGAGTTGTGGTAACAAAACGGAACTTAGTGCTACTTGGGATTTTCAAATAAACCACCAAAGCTATCTGCCTACCATGTCAAGGCTTTATGAACACCCTCGTAAAAGGCTTCACAGCTTTTTAGCCTGTGGCTGTTGCTGAATTATTTTTCAGACTTGTGACTTTTTGCCACGCCGCATATACGAAAGACGAAAGACAGTACAAAAGGTGGTGGAGTGGGAATTTCCTTGGCAACTAGTGGTGAGATTTGTTACGAACTTTTAACTATCGCTTATAATTCCCATATTTATTTTTTAACGTCAAAAATACTCACCATTTTATTTAGCTCATTAATAGGAACCGTTTCAAGTGAGTTGGTTCAGATGGCAATTTTTAAACGCAACTCTCCACTCAACAACCCAACACCTCACCTCTGAACGATGACTACAGGCCTACAGGTTATAGGCATTTCTCAATGTTACATATTCTGAGCGCAACTTATAACACCCTATAGAATTGGGCACGAACAACGCTGTTACATCTATCATATATACCCACCTATTAAGGTTCCAGATACACACATCGCGCATTGCCAATAAACCGGCAATTACAAGAGCCTCGTAAACATGCACGTAAATGCCAATGTGAGTAGGCATCAATGTTCTGCCAACCTTGAGGTAGGTTTCCTTTCCATTTCGATTCCACATTCCCTATCCCCGGAGCACAGTCATCTGAGTAAATGTGGCGAACAATATTTTACGATGATTTGACTGCCTCCTCCTTCTCCTCCATTGGCGCAGTAAAATCACAAGTTGTAAAGGGAAAATAGAGATGTTTCCCGGAATTCGTCCTTTCTTTCAAATGAAGGAAATAAAAATCAATTAGCTGAGTATTTTCCGCATTCGCAGAATGATGTTTCACTAAATTAAATAGAATCGATTAAGAAGCGGTTGGGATTTTGT
Source organism: Cheilosia urbana (assembly GCA_946477585.1). NCBI lineage: Eukaryota > Metazoa > Arthropoda > Insecta > Diptera > Syrphidae > Cheilosia > Cheilosia urbana. The sequence goes on along the minus strand of OX297854.1, from coordinate 4,629,919 downwards.
ATTGCGTTTTTGTTCCCATTAAGTAGGTTTTTGTTGTTCAATTGGAGTTTTTGGGAAATTGTTACTGTGACGCTGTGCATTTGAAATACTCTAGGGAACATTATTAAAGCACAGCGGAGCTTCAAATGGGTTTTAACGAAGAAGTGTGAATATGTGTCGAGCTTCCATAACTTCAACTTCCATAACTCGAATTTCTCCACAGCTCGAAGTTTTATGGATAACTTTGATAACTTTTTTTACGTTTTCTGTTAGTTAAAAAACGTTTTCTCTCTTTGAAATATGTATCCTTATAATAATATCACAAACAAAAATCAAGTTTTTGTTTTTATTTCTCCAAGTCGAATTTTTTAGATATAACTCGAATTTTGTTTCTTACATTTTGAGAGTTCGACTTATGAAAGTTCCACTGTAGTACGAATAAAATATTCCCCCATTATAAGCTTTTTTATTTTACATTTTATATTAAAGAAATAATTATTATTCTCAACGTGCTTTAACGCACTCGATTTTCTACTTAAGAGAGTGTTTGAACGAGTCTACAAATTCGATCTCTGATGGAAAGTCAATTATTGGGACTGCACACAATTTAAGCGGATGATGTTACGGTCCAAATACGGAATATGCAGCCTGTAATGTTGAGTGTCGAAAAAGAATAAGGGACACATTTTCACCACACCCTCTATTCTGAGATATTTTAGTTGTTACATAACTTGCGAGTAGCTAAGAAATAAATTGTTGGGACTGGTATAGTCAAAAATATGCAGCCTGTATTCCTTACAGTGTCAAAAAAGGATAAGAGAATAGGTGTACACTCTATTCTGCGATATTACAGACCTAACTACTTAAAAAATCATTTTTTCGACCTCCAGTGTCCAATAGTAAGTCGTTTGAATAATTTCGAATATGAGAACATACGAATAAATCGAAAGATAGTCGAAAAATATGACCATTATTCGCAGTCATTATCCTCTTGCAATATGGGAGAACTTCACTATAAAAGGTTATCAGAAAATGCTATCTGAATTTCCTCTCCACATTATGGGCTGTAACCCCTCGATTATGAACGTAGAGAACACCTTAAGGAGCTTTTCCAGATACGAAAGTTTAGCTATACATAATCAACTTTAAAAAAAAATGCAAAGATACCTTTTAATTTTTAATTTTTACAAGGGGTTTCTTCGCAGAATCGACTAGTCAATAGGCGCTTATAACTATCTAACCAGAACTGGCGACAATTGCCTGTTACTGAGAGCTTTAACTTGAAAAAAAAACTCACATTGTTATTATGTACGTACCTACTACTATCTTTTATACAGCATTGCTTCTCAGATCTTTACCTACATCTATCTTCTATCTATATACATATTATAAAACTGTAGGCATTTTTTTGTTACCTAATGGCGTGAAAACTACTGCATAGATTTCGATGAAACTTTTTTTGAAATGTTCCTTAAGGTTCTGAGAAGGACATAGGCTATTCCTTTCATTGCCATGTCTATTTTTTGGAGCGTTTTGACCAACATATGTTTTTTTTTTTTTCTGACTTTACTGCCTTTTACTCGCCTTTACTCAAACAATTCTTAATCAATGCAAGCAAAACAAAATACTCACTAGATCCAACACTTTTGTAGTTATTTCAAGCCATCAATCAGCTTTCTATGTCCTCTAGAAGCTGAGCTACAACCTAAAATCTAACATGAAAAAAATAAATTTATTTTCTCAAATCGAACATTATCAGCAGCCGCGGTTCTTGATCGTTATTCTGCCTTGGGGTGGTTGGGTGGCGCACATCGCACAAGCACGTTCATATGAAAAAAAAAAAAAAAAAAACTGCGTGGTGTTTTCTCTAAATTAAGTGAAACGAAAGAGAAGTATGCGACGTGAATGTGTATATAATCAACAGCGGCAATGTGTTTCTGAGGAAATGCGCATCAGGTGGCTGATAATGTGCGCTGATGGCCATATGGTGGTGTATATAGAAATTGAGTTCAAGGTTTTTGTTTTAATGGTTGTTATAATACCTACGTTGATACCTGCAGTAAAGAATTGAAGAATTCAAGAAGTAAAGACGATTTAGGTGAATTATGTTGTTGGATTTATTTATTGTTGGTGTAGATACAAATTTCCGTTAAGGCTTTTGTTTTAGTGGTTGTTTTGATATTACCTACGTTGTACCTATAGTAAGGAAGTGGAACTTTAGTACTTACGCGTACGAAGTTGCGGGCGAAGCTAGTATCTAATAAAACAAGAAAACAACCAACAAAACTTTTGATAAACGAGAAAGTATTGTTCGACCCAGTCGTGCACTTTATTTGTTTCATTTTCGGTTGTATCGTTGGCACTACCATTTGCTTATTGTTGTTCACCATTTTCACCATTTTCTTGTCAATGTCGCCCAAATAGTCCATTTTGAACTAATTGGCACGGACAAAATATTTATTTTCTTTAGTTTTGTGAAGGAGTACAAAATTAACGCAAATATTTGTAGAACGATATGTAGCCGAAAATTGTGTTGGGCGCCATTTGTATCGCTTTAAAAACAAAAGCCCAAAATACGAGAAAGCCAACAAAAAAAAAAAACATAAAATTCGGTGCTGCCAAACTCGAGATATAGAGGGCCAAACATTATATCAAACTCATTTTTATATAAATAAATTTTTTACTTATTTTTTAAAATTTGATTCCATATTTCTTCGCAGTCCTTTCTGGAATGTCACTCTTTTTTTTTATTCCTTCGACTCTTCGAGTCATCATTTTATATCGAAGCCCCTGAGATTATTTTTGAAATTTGTTACCAGCCACATTGGGCGCGGGTGCAGACTCACAACCCAATCCCGCACCGATTGAATCCATCCAACAGTGATCTCGTTTCAACCCTCAACATTGTCTATATTTATAAAGTACCAACTCACATCCTTGCTCTGCGGACCATGCATACACCAATACCCTCATAGAAATAAATCGTGTAAAACCTTTTCATTCAGAGTCCAATGCATTTTTTAACAAACTTCAAGGAATCCGTCTTCCCATACTCAGCTTAGCATCACGAGAAAAAATTCCCATAATATCTGCATGCAGATGCTCCAAACAGCTGCACACGGTATCTCTTCCATTTCTTCTTTCACTTCATGTATTCCCAATCGTTAAAAGTGCATCACGCAGATAATCATTCTGCGAGCATCCGTCCTTCGTTTGCTGTTGCTGTTGCTGTATGCTTTTCTTCTCTTTGTTGAGTGACAAAACATCCAGATCCGCTGCCGGTACAAGAAATTGTTGAGCCATCATCCGGAAACTATTGTGCTTGCCAACACGGAAGCGATGTACAGCTCTTACATTTTTCCTTTCCGTCTATCGCACTTGTTCCATAAATTATGCAAAGGAGGTGTTAACTTCAACCTGCCACGCAAAGGTGGTTTTGCCAGAGTATACCGTGAGCTTTATTCTCGTGTTGCTATCTCGACGCGGCGCTGGCGGGTGGATGTAGTTTGTGGTGTACAATGTTTAGCTTTATGGGGATGTACCTGCTCTGACAATTGAATTCCATCAAATGTCGGATTGTATGTTGGTTGGTCTTGGTTGTGTTGCCTGGTTGAGTGGTTGATTGATATTGTAACTCAAGGGGATAGCGTTGCACGCGCACAGAAGGAACCTTCGTATGCAGTGGGGTGACAAGCTATTGACACTTTTATTGAATCGGATTGGATATTACTGGGTGGATGTCAGAGGGTGGGTGAGTGAGTGTCAGAAGTGGCAGTGGATTGGTTTTATTTCCGCACAGAAAGCAGAACATTTGTGGTACTTGGCAGAGGTTTAAGGACAGGATTTCGTACGACAAAGCTATTGGGAAATACGATTCAAACGATTGGTCAAGTTGAAGACAGCAGATCTTGATGGTAGAGTAGCTACACCTCTCTGTGAAACTTAGTACAAAAAGTTTTTTCTCGGTAGATCATGGTGGTAGGGATGCTGAAGTCATTCCCAAGGAGTTGGACTATACGTATCAAATGCGATTGTTGCTGAAATGTATTTCTTTTGTTGAAGTTCAGCTTGATGGTCTTATTATTTAAGATGCAATTAAGAAACGTTTAATCCATCATTGCACCCTACGTTTCGTCGGTTTTTTGCCAACATCCTCAGGGGTATTGCTTATCAATTCGTCAAATTAGTATGTTTTGTCAATTTCTTTTTATATTTTAAACCTGAACATTTCCATTCAAATGAGCAACAGAAACTTATACAAATTTGGGTACCACCATCCTAAAAACTAATGACTGTTTTACAGGGCGATTGGCCGACAAAGACACTAAGAACCTGACCGACAGCGTCGTCATAAACCCTGTCCATAGTTTTCTGTCGCGTTAGGTTGGCCGCAACTTCAAAAACTCCACCGTACATTCTAACATGAAGCATTAAGATGATGAAATTAGGTTCAATGCATATTGCAGAAAGAAAAGTTCTTCCCAAAAGAGAACCTAATCCTCAAAGTTCTCACTAAAATGAAGAAGGTTACAGATCTTTATCAGGTAAGCTGTTAATTTTTATTTTCATTAGAAGCTTACAAACTTCAGCCATTTTCTTAGTGGGAGAAATGCCGACGGAATTCAACGCTTTGTGGATTTAAAACGAGCCCACAGCTGCTGCCCTTGACTGTATTTTGAACTCGAAGGTTCCAAGCGAGCGAAACTTCTTTACCTTCGATTGGAGTTTTCAGTGATACCTTATTTGTCTATCTTGTCAATCGATCATGATTTTCTTAAAGAGTATATCACCGGCCGTTACTTTCCATGTAGACTCGGTTCAGAACTTCGGTTTTTTTCCGAGTTCAGTAAGCTGAGATCGATTGGAGTATTTCTGTTGTTCCTTAACAAAGATTGGCAACTACAAATCGACTCATGTTAAACAACAACTAATTTGTCATCACAAAGTCGGATCTATACCATAGCCGCTACGTCACTGTATTTATTTTGTTTCGTGTATAAAAATCGCACGATTCCGACATTCATTTGTCATTTACAGATCTGACGCTTTGGCCCTAGCGCATACATATTTAAACATTCAGGAAGTTGCACTTGTTCCCCTATTGCATAAATATTTACGGGACTTAAATGCTGGTTCCTTCTTTTAAAATTGACTACCAAGTTTTTTAACAGCGCAATTTGTCAAAATAGCCCTCATACACAACATTTTATATCCGCCAGGACATTTTTGGTAAAATATATGCGATTGTGACATTTCTCACAAATATTTGGTGATAAAATGTTATATTTAACAGCTGTCGATAAACAATTTATTGTCACCAGAAATTGGATCACAAAGTGCTCTCTCATATGATAGGTACCTATTTGGAGATAGCTCCAAGAGAATATGTTTTACTTTATGGCACAATTTGAATGGGCAAAGGTAGCTGTCTAAATTCGGATGTTACATCTTTTCCCAGGACATCAACTACATCACATCATTCAATGTGACGATGACAATTGACGTCAGCACGTGGTTAATGGTTGGAGCTTCTGAGTGGGAAGTAATGTTCGCCAACGATTGCATTTAAACGGCTTTATACCTGTCGTGGGGGTTGTCCTTGAAAAAGGGTCGTAAAAACGATTGAATTTGAATTTTATTCTTTTTCCTTTTTTTTTTTGTAGATGCTCGTTTCGGTTTAACAGTTTGATTGACATGTATGCACGGCATGGCCGTGCCATTCAATCATTCTCATTATAGACTGTCATAATTTTGGATTGTGCTCAATTACTCTTGTGTCCGAATGATGGACTTCAAAGCAGGAAACAAATTCCATTGGCAGTTTTTGACAGTCCCAGTGTGCGAAAGTAAATGAGCAGGCACCTGTTGGTAGTTTTTTGCAGCTTTTTGTGTGTCTTGGGAGTTCTATCCCACAACAATGTCCATCAATCTTTCTGTGTCAGTTCAAGTGGATCTACACAGGAATGCCCCGAAAATAGATGGAAAACGATTTTGAAAATCTTCTCGCAGACATTTTTCTCACAAACATTTTCCACAGCAGTTCACTTGAGTTGAGGTATTCGGTTCGTGTCTTTGTTAATGGATGATAGTTTTCCAGTAATGGCGATACTTTCAGGCGGTTTAATGACAATTGTGCTATATTTAAATTGTTTCGCTTGTGGGTTACACAAGTTTTGAATATTAGTGATTGTCAGTGATTGAAAAATAAATAGATATATTTGTGGTATACAGTTCTTAAAAAAGGAATACAAAAAAACTGTTCCAGGACAATAATAATCAAGTGAACAAAACTTCGAAGCGGTTTTCGAAAACGGTGTATCTCCTCTCAAAAACCCTAAAATGGGGATAGACTTTGCCTTTGGCTGTAGGGTTCGACCAGTCTATTTCTGAGAATCAGATGTCGTTAGTCTCTTTTTCAAATATTCTGTTTAAAATGTTATGTTACCAATATGAAGGTGTCTTCCCATTAACGTTCATCGCTTACCGAAATTTTGCTAAACTTTGATATTATTATTCTCGGGAACGTAGCAGAGCTTGATTGATATTAAAAAATGTGTTAAAAAACCTTTGTTAATGGCATTAAAGGGAATGTCAAAGAACAAGTCAGAAAGACTATAAATAAAGGCTTCGGAAAACAGGCAAAAAACCGCGTCGAAAACGGATTAAAAATCATCGAAAAAGCGCGTTAAAAGTCATTAAAACATCGTCGAAAGCGCATAAAACAAAACTTAAAAACCTCGAAAAACGCTTAGAAACTTACTTCTTTTTTTATAAATTCTTCGAAGCTCCTTTAAGTCAGATAAACATGAACATGGCAGTAGAAACTAATTTATTTTAAAAAGGTTCTCCTAGGTAAAATGTTATTGAAGGTCACCCCACCCAATACTATTTTCTGCACACTTGTAAAATCTTTTTGGTGTGACATTCAAGAACTACTTTTTTGTACTCCTACTCAGTATATATAAATAGTTGTAAGCGTAGTGGCTTAGTGGTTAGTGTGTTGGACTAATAAGCGAGGGGTCGAGGTTCGAATCCCGAAAAAACCCAAACTCCAACTTAGGTTTTTTTTCACTGCGTCACCTCTCGCGAACGTTCGACAAACATCCGAGAGTATGACTTGTTACGGGGCCATACATTTGTACCTGAAAAAGAAAAAAAAAATATCAGTACAATCTATGTAAACAAAAATTTCCATTGGAGTTTGCCTGCGGAAATTTACATGAAATGTGCATCTTGCTAGGCAAACTCCAATATCAAAATACTCCACGTACCTGATTGTTTATTTACCCCACTCACCTGTAATAAGAAAATAAAAATTGAATTAGTATTTGGTAGTTAACAAAATAAAATTCTTACCAGAAATATATCCATACGATGTCCACACGTTTTTTGTTGTTTTGACGTTTTGCATTTGCAAATTTTGTCAAGTTTTGTCTCTTCCTTTTGGTGGCTGTTTCGTTCCAATTCCGTCCGTACCGTTTCGCGCAGCTCTGTCTGTTGCACTTTGTCTAGGTGATCGTTACATTTTATTTTATTTTTTTATGTATTTATTTATTACCTTTATGTATGGTTGTGATTGAGTGTAGGTATTGATTATAAATTTATGTAGACTGACAGAGGTAAAGACTAAAGACTGATTTGACGAATACGATAAAAAGAAAGACGGACAAAACTCTCTTAAGCTAGATTTTGAATCTCTCTCACAAGAAGATGAGGGGAAATAGTAATAAGGACACAAATACAAAAGCAAGAATATTAACTGAGGGAAATAGACGAAAATAGTGAAAGTGAGCAATTAGGACATGGTAGCAAAACAAAGATAGCGATAACGAAGACTTAAAAATACAAAGGGAGGGGAAATATTTGCAACAGAGTTTGCGTTTTCTTTTGTCCGACGAGCCCACAATCAGTCATCTGTTCAGAGAGTGCGGTCAATGCCCTATAGCAGGAACATTTTGTTAAATATCGCACAGTTGCGAACAAAAAAAAAATTCCCCGCGAGTGTAAATCTGGAATTATCCATTAGACAGGTAAAAGCCAAATTAATATTTATTGCGAAAGATGGTTTTAATAGTGAATTAATTTTATGTAGATAAAATAAAAAGCCTAGACCCAGTAGGAGGTGGAATTGGAGGTAGAATACGCAAAAAGACTTTGCTAGAGGTAGGTGGACATGTCCATTTTTCTGTGAAACCAGTGACTAAGAGTGTTTTATTAGGAAGATAAACGATAGACGCGGATTTTAACGTCTCCAACATCGTGACTGGCATCTTAGCTCCCGTTGTTCGGCTTGGACATTATTAGTCCCAAGCCAAACGGACCCAAACGAGCGTCACAAAGAGCTAGCGGTCTCCTAGCGGTCTCCTCCACTGTTGCCGGTCGGATACGGGTACTGGAACCCCTCGGTGTCGGCAAAATTGGCCAGGGAAAACATTCCCTCCAATAAAAGACAACAAAGAAACAAGGAAACTAACATAAAACCAACGAAACGTACAAAAATCCCAAGGACGCAAACTTCCCCAACGGAAAATAGTTGCGGAGGCAAGGTGCTCCGCCCCAGCACAGTGTTACATATAAACGGGGGCCCAACAAACAGCAGCAGCAGCAGCAATTTTTTTTTCTTGTGGAGTGCCAATTTTTTTTATAGTTTTCTTAGCTTTGATTCGATTTTTGAATTTTGTTTTTTTGAATTTTAATTAGAGTAAGGTTAGGGATTAAGGTTAGGCGTATAGTTAATTTTAATTTTAGTGTATTTCTGCCTTTAGCATTTTTTTTTTATTGTTTGTTCGCGAGTAGTTTTAAGCCATATTTGGAAAAAAACAGTCAACGTTTCTTCTTGTGCTGCCGGCAGAACAACGGGGGACGAAAATTAAGAAAACGTGAGTACATTTTTTTTATATATTTGATTGAATTTTAGTATTTAGTATATAGTGTTAAGTGCAGAATTTTTCCTTTTTTTTTCCTTTTGTAGATTTAAGTTTTGGATTTTCCCTTTGCTTTTCTTTATTAGTTTTTTTGATTTTTCGTTTTTATTAAATAGATATACTTAGGAATATTAATAAATTGGCACTATTACTTCCTGTAGTGGTCATATTTTTTTTGAGAAAATTCATTCGCAATAATGCGCGGTTGAGTTCGTTGAGCATTTGGTGTGTGGAGTAGTGGGAAGGCCGTCCTTCTATGGTTTGACGAGGACATGACACGACTCTAACAAACTGTGACGACATTACGTGACGACTAACTTCACTCGTTTCTCTGATTTAGGTTGTGACTGGCGGACACATCGAGGGGCTATCACTCACAACATCGGCCGGAGTGATAGCAATTGGATTATGTCGCTGAACATAAGGGTGGGCTGGCCATTCCGTGCCATCAACATCTGGCAAGTCTCAGGTTCGTGATGAACCTTTACCCTGGAGCGACAATGGGAAGGAAAGTAGCGTGTAGGGTTAGATTAGGCTAGTTTTAAGTTAGTGTAGATGTAGTATAGGGCCTAGTTTAAGTGTTAGGTTAGATTAGGTATAGATTAGGATAGTTAGGATTAGTTTCGCGGTTCTTTCCCGTCCTCTCTCAGGGGTATTGGCATAAGTCCTTGGAGCATTTTTGCTTCTTTTCTTTCTTTATTCTCTTCTGTCCTATCTTTGAAGTCCGTCCGCAGTCTAAGTAGAGTAGCTTTCTTTCTCTTTCCTTTTTTTTTATTTCTCTTTTTTTTCTCCTGGCATGGACAAAAGTTTGTTGAGCAGGTGGTATGTGGCAAGGGGGCAAGAACACCCCCCAGTCCGACGAGCTTTAGCCGAGCAACCACAAGCATGCCGCGCCCTCCTTGCCCATATCTAAGTTGCCCCTGTGGCTCGACCCTGGCTCACAACAGACTGTCTTAAAAGAGCTTCTCAATAAGCCGTTTGGAGTCGGCATAAAATTGTAGATCCCTTCCATTCGTTTCAAAAATGAAAAACTCACACAAAACGAATGGTAGTGAGAAGCTAGGCCTAGGGTCCCTCTGGACCTGTTGCGCCAACTATTTATTCTTATATATAAATAGGTACATAATGTCGCTATTTTTCTTAAATTCTATACTTAAGGTACTTCTAACATGCATTTATATAATTATTCTTCTTGAACCTTGTATTTCTATCGCATTTGTAGAAATAAATTTATCTATCTATCTATCTAGAAGAAAACCTTGGCTTAGGTATCGTGCACTAGTCACACTAAGCCACAAACCACTTGGAGTGCGCAACTAGAGGCAGATGGCTAGGGAAAGCACAAATTTAAAAACGTACGTATTGTGTCAGGTTCAGGTGCACACCCAAACTATACGCTTTCCCAGACAAGTAATTATTCGATTATCCAGGCTTAAGGACAAAACCAAATACTGTGCGGAAATACTCAATTATCTGAACAAAAATACCCTCCTCCATTTAAATCTCTTCGTGTCTCTCTAAAGGTTGCCAAATCATTTTCCTCTTTAAGCTGCAATCACCCGCGTACCCCAATAAAATTCAGGTCGCATTCTGCCACCTATATAACACTCGTCAATATGTCAGTTACAAATCAAAGGTCTCGTGAACACATTTTCCAAGAAAATCAATCTGATAGAAAACTGAAGTACAAATTCCACTTAATCACACAACCCTTAGGCTGCTTCCACACCGGATGGAACAAAATGCCTTAGCAACAAAAAAAAAAAAAAAACTGTTTTTCTGTTTGTTTCTTAAATTTAAATACACACATTTAAATACGCGTGCCCACACTGACTAAGGCAAAGCAAAAAAAAAAACCAGTAAGGCGTTTTGTTCCATGCGGTGTGGAAGCTCCCTTAGTCACATCGAAAATATTCCCCTGATGGTATGCAAATCAACGGTTCAGTTGACCGCTATTTGTCCTTGTTAAAGTAAAAGAAAAATACCATTCACCTCGCAGAATTGCCATGCCTCTTACCATGCCCATTTAAGTAGCAAATTTGCATAAAAAACAACACACCAACAACAAGGAAGGGGTGTCTCTGTCTATGCTGTCTATGGCTACGACAGTGTTTTATATATATACAAACGAATATTTTAGGAATTTAGCGAAGATATTTTTTGCACTTATCATGATGACAAATGCCTACAAAATAATTTTTGCTTTTCCAAGGACATTTCGTAACATTTTCGCTAGGTATTCGGTTTGGTTGATTCAAAAGTGACTTGGCAGCACTGTGAATGCGATTGCGAAACCAAAAACCTATCAATCTGAGGTGTCTCCAATTAAAAGCACATTTTTTGATCAACTCGAATTGATTGATGTGCAGGTTGCAGGAGGTTATCCTCGCGATGTGGTGTAGAAAGTAGGAAGCTCATGTTTCTTCGTGATTAATAATAAATAGGTTTTGTGTGAATTTTGTTTGTATTTACTTTTGTACCTTTTTAAAGGTTACAACCTTTGACATGCGATTTGTGTTTTTTTTTTTTTTTGTATGCCACGGAACAAGCAGAAGTGAAATTGGAAACAAATTACTTCCGAGACGTTGCATGTCTGACGTTTGAAGTTGCTTTACGAAGGAAGTTGCTTGTTCCTGTTGAAAGACAAATATCCTGTGATTGTTTGAAATGGGCTTACAATTGAAGTATCCTGTAGCAAGGTTTATGATTTCAAATCGATTCGTCAAATTGAAATTGATATTGGCCATTGACGAACGATGATCGAACAAGATTGTAGGAGATTCAATAACGCAATTTGTTGTAGCAGTGTTTGAAGGTCAGATCGATTACAGAGTATGTAAGATACAACACGACAACACTGCACTCATGACAGCATAGACGACAGTCCTCTCTAATCGCTGCACAACTCGTAGCGAGTTTGCAGTTAAATTGTCAGATTCCTTCGAACCCCCTACAGTCATATTCATCGAGTCTTTTTGGGCTGAACGTAAGCCTTTCGGAAAAATTTCCGGAGGAAAGAACCTCCCTAATTCATCGATAGAGTGTTTCCCTTACTCATTTAGAAGTCAATGTTCTCTTTAGTTAGTAAATGTTACTGGCCAATCTTGCCCTTCTCTTTAGGCCTGCCTTGTAGACGAGTTGTCGTACCTCACATTCATGAGTGGGTGGTTAAGTAAGTCACACCACAGCGGCATGGGTGAACTCAGCCGCCAAATAGTAAAGACGTGTTAAAATGACTTGCTGCAAAGTCTGTAAACTTAAAATAGCAAGAGACTCTTGCAAAATAAATTGCAGTGATTGTAATTGTCTTCTGCATGCGGATTGTGCCAAACTAAAATCAAAGGACGTCGACCAATTAACAAATAGCAAAAAACCTTGGAGTTGTCAAATCTGCATTCAAAAGAAACAAAATAGTTCACGCAGACTATCGACATCATCTTCTAGTGGAAACGACTCAAGCAAAAACAAAATCACTCTCGAAGAGATTCACTGCCAAGTTAAGCAACTGCAACATTCGTTTGCTTCGACCGCTCAGTCTATCCATACAATACAACAACAACTTGCATTATTGGAGAGCCTTACCCAAATGCTAACTGATCTTAAAAGTGAAAATGAAATGCTGAAGTCACAGTTGTATGATGCTGAAGAGAGAATCGAGAAAGCTGATTTGTTAATACACTCTAACTATATTGAGCTTCATGAAGTCCCGCAAATCGCCAATGAAGATGTACTCAACTCTGTGGTTAATATCATCAACCACGGTGTCGGCGTGACGATGACTGACAACGACGTCGATATGTGCTACAGGAAGAAGCAAAAAGGGAAACCATCTGGCGTTATTGTGGTTCAGCTGCGTAACAAGAGAATTAAAGAGCGCATTTTGACGGCTACGTATACGAAAAAAACTCCCATCGATGCTAGCAAAATATTCTCTTCGAGCGAAGGTTCCATCTACATCAACGACTGGCTTTCGACCGAGACGAAACTTCTGTTGAACGAGGCAAAGAAGGCTAAGAAGAAATTCAACTACCAATTTCTCTGGGTGCGACATGGAAAAATTATGATGAGGCGTGCTGCTGGTATGAAGATCAAATATATTAAAAATAAAAATGATCTTAATCACTTGGATTAAGATTTTTTATTTATTTTCTTTAAATTTATTGTTATTTATGCAAAACTCAAATGATCTATTTGATCTCAGTACTAGCAGTGTTAGTGATGAAGCATTTATAGGTACTAGTTTTAGTTCTAATTCTAACGATTTAACATTTTTTCACCTTAACATTAGAAGTATGAGGAAGAACTTTGATAATCTATGCTATCATTTACAAAACTACTTTACTAGTCTTCCTCAAATAATTATATTATCTGAGATCTGGATTTTTAACCATGAGTTATGTTATTATTCCTTACCGGGTTATACTCCATACCAAAAATGTAATAATGAATACTCGTCTGGTGGAATTATCGTTTTCGTTAAAAACGAAATTGAAGTTATTGATGATTTTATACCAGCTATTGAGAGTGCTGATTGTATAGTGTTAAAAATTAGAGTAGATAAAGTTATCTTGGACATTATTTGCGTGTATCGGTTACAATTTGTTCATAGGGACATTTTTTTGAATGAAATTGAAGATATAGTCTCCCGAGTGAATAGCCCCAACGCCTGTTTTGTGGGTGACATTAACATTGACATCCTAGGTTTCCCTTCGAGTAGCGACAACTATATTGCCCTCTTGTCTTCTTTCGGCTTTGAGTCTCTTATAGACTTACCAACTAGAGTTACTCAAAATACGAAATCATGCATTGATCATTTCTTTCTTAGAAGTAAAATGGACTTAAGGATTCGACCGTTCCTTTTAAAGTGGGATGTAACTGATCATTCTCCTACTGGGATTTCATTCCACGATTTATTGAAAAATCTTAATGATCAAAATAAAGACAACCTACACAAAAATAATGAACGATTCCATACGAGGATAAATTTTTCAAAATTGAATGCCTTGCTTGGCGTAGAAAGGTGGACTGAAGTTTATTGTCATGAATGTCCTTCTGTTGCGTTCGATAACTTCGTAAGCATTCTTGTTAATTGTGTAGCTAATTGTAAATGTTTTAGGAAAAAACGTAAACATAATAAAATTAAACCGTGGATGACAGATTCTCTTTGCGAATTGATCAAAGTAAAAAATATATTTTATCGCAATAACAAGGATCGGTTGACCATTCCTTCTGTATCTAGGCAGTATAAAAATATGAGAAATTCTATTTTTAAAGAAATAAATTATCAAAAAGAGCTTTATTATCAGCGTCAATTTTTGCTAAATAGACTTAATCCGAAAAGGCAATGGGATATAATTAATGACTTAATGGGTAAAGGTACAAGAGATTGCGGAATCAAGTCTATAAAATCTGCAGATAACCGTATTATTTCAGACGAACTTGAAATGAGCAACTTTTTGAATATGTTTTTTAAAAATATTTCTTTAAATTCAAAAACAGTCTCAGACGTGGTACCACCTTATGAAACACAAATAATATCCTCTTTCTTTTTTGGACCTGTAAGTGAAATTGAGGTATCTAATGTAATTTCTCACTTAAAAGCAAAGCAGTCTTGTGGATATGATGGCATAAGCAACCTGGTCATTAAAAGAACAAGTACAGCTATAATTAGGCCTCTGACTTACTTAATAAATCGAAGTTTTGAGACTGGAATTTTTCCTGATTGTCTCAAAATATCTATCATTATTCCTATCCATAAAAAAGGTGATAAAACTGACCCAAATAATTACAGACCGATCTCTCTGCTATCTGTTTTCTCTAAAATATTTGAGAAATTAATAACTGCTAGAATGCTTAAGTTCTTAGAAAAATACAAGCTACTTCATGGGAACCAATTTGGTTTTCGAAAAGCAAAATCAACTGAAGACGCAATTATTTGCTTTTTAGATAATATTCATAGAGGTATTGAGGCTAATAAAAAAACAGCTGGTATGTTCTTGGATTTAACCAAAGCATTTGACTTAGTCAATCATACAATACTTCTAAAAATACTTAACCGCTTTGGCTTCCGAAATAATATCCTTATTTGGTTTTCTTCTTATCTCAGTAATAGGAAGCAGTACGTTCGGCTGAACTCTACCCTGAGTGAGCCACTTGTATGTGCAGAAGTTGGTGTTCCCCAGGGATCCGTAGTTGGACCCCTGCTTTTTATCTTATACATAAACTCTGTTTTTATGTTACCCCTGAATGGTAAGATTGTCGCCTTTGCAGATGACCTTGCTCTTTCTTATGCAGCCCCAAGTTCAAATGATCTAGCGCTGGAAATGAATGCAGATTTATCCTTGCTGAGTGACTGGTTTCGTTCTCATCAAATGGTTCTTAGTAACAAATCTAAAGTTATGCCCTTCTCACTATCTAAGCCGTTAAGTATTACGGGAATTGAGTTCCATGCCCACAACTGTAATTCTTTGATTTGCTGCAGAAACTGTATAACTTTGGAATCAGTTACAGAATTTAAGTACCTTGGCGTGACTCTAGATAGCAAACTCAATTGGAAGACGCACATAGCTATCGTCAAGAAGACAATCTACATTGGTTTAAATAGAATTTACCACCTGCGTAAGCTTGTACCTCCCAAACTACTTATGGCAATATACTATGCCATAGTTAACTCACGCCTGGAGTACGGTATCTCTTGCTGGGGTAGTGCGTTTACGACTAATTTGAAACCGCTCATAATAGCTCAAAAGAGGACAATTAGGGTAATGTTGTTTAAGCCAAGATGGGAGCCCTCGCTACCATTGTTCCAATCTCTGAAAATATTGCCATTACAATATCTGTATATATTCAAGGTGTTGAGGTTGTTCTATCTACGAGGAGGCTATACCAATATAAGCAGGAATGAGGTTTATTTACTACGTTCCTCTAAAGATGTGTCTGTCCCCAGAGTAAGAACGGAACATAGCCGTCGATTTGCTATGAACATGGCTCCCTTCATTTACAACAAATTGCCAGCCGAATTACGCAACCAAGTAGGCTGTAAGTCCATATTTTTAAAGAATCTGAAAAATTGGCTACTCTCCATATCTGATGTGGGATCATTAATGAAAATCATCTCATAGGTAGTACCTATATCTTTACTTCTTTTTCTTTTTTTTTTTTTTTTCCATGTCTCCGATTTTCTTCCCTTAATTTAACGCGTCTTCTCTCCTTCTTTTTGTGCGGCCAAAACTTTCTTACACTTGCCACTGGTTCTTCTAACCACAAAGTGTACACAAACCATTTCAAATCATACTCAAAAAGTAAACACTTAACTCATGGTTAATTTTGTAAACAAATACGTACATACATGAAATAATTTTAATTTTAAGTTCTCAAAAATGAAATGTATTATTCTTGTATTTTAATTAATTTATTGTATTTTTGTATGAAATGGAATGGAATAAATCTCTCAATCTCAATCTTTCTGATGGGTTATGTCCTGAAAATACCTATGCTGGAATGAAAGACGATCCACTGGATCTATACTTCCTAAAAATCGGGAATAAAGCATGTCGCCTATTAAGACAATGATTGCAACTTTTTTTTTGTGGTCCACACTTGCAGTTGTAAGTTTAGGAAAACTACCAGTATAGTTCTGAAATGATTACTCAACTCAACATCTGATCGGAAACGTGTGTCAGAAACCATTTCGAAATGACAGTAAACTACAAAGAAATTCTACCTTATGGTTCCTTTTTTGTATGGTCACAGACTATACAAAACCAGCAAAGACGTTCTTAAAGAAGATTGCAGTCTCTCTTCCCCAGGTGGCAGGTATTTTTGACATTTCTTCCACTAGCAAGCTCCTGTCCATATTAAAACCATCGCCACTTTTGCACCTTCGGATGGCTACAAAAACACAACCACAACAAAGCAGCAAACAACTGAATTCAAAATTTATAGAAACAATTTAACCGGAATAACAAAATTCATCGTGGTGTGTAAAATTTTTCTATTGCTTTTTGCTTTCCTCAAGAGTCATTACAAATTCATATGTCGGCTGAGGTCAATAACTTTGCGTCCCCAACGGCAAAAATCTTCTTATTGCAGAATCCTGCACAGACACAATTTTTTTTAGCGAATAAATTTAGAAAATGCTATATAGAACTTCGCCCACACCACCTACCTACTTCCGTATTGCAAACGCATTACTGGGAGAGGAAGACTCCCACTCTACACCCACACATAGATCCTATCTTTGCATAGAGTTTCTGACAATTTTCCTACCAATTTACCGCACCTCATACCTGGTGTCGTTTACTTTTTTTTTTTTTTTTCAGGAACATGTAACATCTTATAACGGGACTAGGGTTCTTTTTCGGGAGCACGTGTGCTTAAATTTTCCAATCACGTTTCATTGCTGTTAAGGAGAATTTCCTCCCACAAAGTACATTCCAAGAAAATCGAAGTTTTTGCCAAGGTTTGCTATTAAACAGGCGAATGAAAGAGAGGGTTCCTTCATCGATACTGCGTGGGGATTTCACTGAAAAGCGCCGTTTAAATAAAGTTCCCTATTGACAGGAGAGACTTTGAACTACAAAACATAGGGTATCAAATTGGGCTGTTGAATTTTTTAAAGGATAACTCTTTTAGGCAGTCTCCGACAACAATGAACATTTGTAGTCAAAACGGATGGTTGCCGAAGAGTATATGGAAAATGGAAATTTAGGAAGGATCGCCCCATGTAAATCAGATTGTTCTAACGAAGGCTGTGCAGGTTTACAAACAGGAAAAAAAAATATATTATGCGGCACAAACAACGGCATACAGAGTTTATTTGGGTTCGCTCATATTTGAGATATTTTGAACTTTCTCCAACGTTTTCGTACAAAATTTCGAACTCGAGATGTTAATCAATTCTGACATTACGATGATAGAGGAACTCAAAAAAGTGGGTCGTAAGATTCTGTTCGCCTGTCTGTATGTCCCGAGACCTACAGTCTAAACGGCTGCCCGGATATCATTCAAACTTCGGATTTGGAGTTTAGAGGTTTACAGTTCGGAGACGTTTTTTTTTGCAAGGTAACCTCAATAATAATGGCAAGTACTTCCCATATAAAATATTCATTCCAGTTTAATTTGTTCGAAAACAGCTATAACGATTTCAGCCAATATTGATATTAAAGCTTAAGTACCTAGGTGAGGTTAACATGACTGAATACTAAGTTTTTTTTTTACTAAAAAATCGAATAACAGTAGGTACCTACCTAATTGTGAAATATCTCGAAAACGGCCCATACGATTCATTCATTTTTAACTGAATAGCAAACTCAGTTTTTCTCTGTATTATATTATATTAGTACAACGGATTTTTGAAAAAAAAAAAAAAAAAAAAAAAAAAAAAATTAAATCTATTTTACTTTGGTCAATATCTTTATTGCTCGAAATAATATTTCAGAAGAAAAATTGAAAGATTTGAAGGATATGCTACTATACATTCCCACCGAAAATAAAGCATTCTACGAATATTTAGTAAATCAAACCGAAGCTTGAAAACTTTTTTAATATCTTGTATAAAGGCATTTAGCCCATTTTCAATATCGCTTTATAAGGCATTTAAGACATTCTTACATATTGAATGTTTATTTAGTATTATTTCCTTGGATTCCTACTGTTTTAGTTTTTTTCGACTCCTATAGTTGAACGATATGTATTTAATATCTTCTTTTTATTATTATTTTATTATTATTATATATATAATTCTTTCGGGGTGTAACTCGATGGGGACGTAACTCGATAACCCCTGGGACGATTTTCATAATTCTTTTTTTGTTTTGTTCGTATTGCTGTATATCAGGTATTTATTTACTTTTTGTCGCGAAAACAAAACTTGGAGGGGATGAAAGAGGTTATGAAAGTTTGTATGGGGAAATACACTTTGAAAAAAAAAAGAAACTAAATTGAAATCGAGTAGTGACACTTCAAATGAAAAAAAATATATTTTAAATTTTAAAAGCAAATTGTTGTTGTCAAGTATTTTAATTATTTTCCAAGCAAATTGTTGTTGTCAATAATTTTGAAATTTTTGTTTGTTTTTGAAATATAGGTACCTACCTCAAAAGTTTGTTCTAATAAATTATGTTTACTATGTTACATTAAGTAACTTTTTCAAATGAAGTAGATATAAAGATGATATGGATGACATTATTTTGCATCGAATTCGCACAGTGACATCGGACAATGAACTGGAGATGTCAGATGAAATGCGCAACAAAGATTTGATTTTGATCAGGCCGGTGATTAAGTTTGCTGGAATCACACCATTGCCCATCGTCAACCATTGCCTGAACTCTGCAGCGAACTGGTCATTTTGTAAAGAAACTCGCATGTTTGTTGTCAAATGCAATTTCTTGACGTATCGCCATAAAGCAGGCACCTTCAGGCAAGCATTCAATTCATCTGCCGGGGTTGATCTCGAAAAAATCGCCGCGTGGTCCTGATTTGTGATCCACTGATTCATCCTATTATATATTTAGTTTTACTTTTCTAAGTCAAAAATGTATTATCAAACTAAGTAGTGGGGTATTATTTTATTTTCAAAAAGTAAATTGAAAAAATTGAGGATTTCAGATTAATTTATTATACGTTTGTCAAAAGTGCTGGTTTGTTCATGATTTTGTGGATCGCTTCAAGAGTTTAATTATTTTTAAGGTATATATAAAGAGTTTAAACGCAGGCAAAATGTTGAAATGATGCTAGATCTATCAGTTTATCGACGACGCTCAAAATACAATAATGGCCGGACAATCGTGGTAAAAGTGACTCTTCATCGACAGAGTCGAGAAATTGAGATCGGAAATGAGTTCGTTGTGCCGCATTGTCCATTGTTGTCCCGCATTTTTAATGCACACGTAAACGTTGAGAGTTGTCATTCTGCAAAATCAGTTAAATAATTGTGCAAATACGTAACGAAGGGGAGTGACATGGCAGTGTTTGGAGTTGGTTCTGAAAATGCAAATGATGAAATCTACCAATACCAAATCGGCCGATATGTAAACACCAACGAAGCGCTGTGGCGTTTATTCTCTTTCGCAATACACAAACGACATCCCGCAGTTGTCCACTTACCGGTGCATTTGGAAAACGGTCAACGCGTGTATTTTACGGAAGCAACTGCTGCGCAACGAGCGGTCAGACCACCGCCAACCACGTTGACAAATTTCTTTGAGGTGTGTGCAACTGACCCTTTTGCCGCTACATTGTTGTATACTGATATGCCCAAATATTACACTTGGAATCAGTCAATGAAGAACTTTCAGCGTCGCAAACAAGGCGTTCCAGTTGCGAATTGGTCAGGTTTGTTTTCAAATGATGCGCTTGGACGCATTTACACAGTTCATCCATCGAACGTTGAATGTTTCTATACTTGCGATTGCTGTTAATTAACGTAAATGGTCCAAAGTCATTCACGAATTTACGAATGGTGAATGGTCATCTTTGTCAAACATATCGAGAGGCGTGTCAGCGTTTGAGCTTATTGGAGAACGATTCGCAATGGGGCCAAGCAATCTCTGGTTCCGTGGCCACATCGAATGCGCATCAAATAAGAACTCTGTTTGCCATAATTGTAACAATATGCTATCCGAATCAACCAATAGTGCTGTGGAACAAATACAGGGATGATATGTGCGAAGACATCTTGCATCGCGTTAGAAATACATTGAACAATCCGGAAATGGCAATGTGTGACGAAATATACAACGAAGGACTGATTGCCATTGAGGATTTGTGCATGACGATAGCAAATAAACTATTATTTCAAGTTGGTATGATTGTGCCGAATCGACCCATGCATGATGCGCTCGATCAAGAACTGAACCGTGAGCATCAATACGACCGTGATGCGCAGCAAGAAGCGGTTCAATCTAATGTACCATTGCTGAATGATCAACAAAAAAATTCTTACGAAACATTTATGCAATCGGTGGACAACAATACTGGTGGGACATTTTTCCTAGATGCGCCAGGTGGAACAGGAAAGACATTCGTTATTTCGCTGATTCTGGCCACGATTCGATCGCGTGGTGACGTTGTACTAGCTCTCGCATCATCCGGAATAGCAGCGACGCTTTTAGACGGAGGACGTACTGCACATTCCGCACTCAAATTACCATTGAATTTGAACATAACGGAAACTCCAACGTGCAACATCACCCGCAACAGTGCAATAGGAAAACTTTTGAGGGAATGCAAACTGATTGTTTGGGACGTATGTACAATGGCGCACAAGAAATCGATTGAAGCATTAAACATCTTACTGCAAGATATTCGACGCAACAACAACATCTTCGGAGGTGTAATGATTCTGTTGGCAGGAGACTTCAGACAAACGTTGCCAGTGATTCCCCGTGGGACTACTACTGCTACTAAATATTGTCGTTGACCATGAATATGAGAGTTCAGCTTTAAAATGATCAAAGTGCTGAACAATTTTCAAAGCAATTGTTAGAAATTGGTAACGGAAAAGTCCCAGTAGATGCGACGACAGGGTTAATAACGTTTCGGAATGATTTCTGCCAATTCGTGGACTCGCAAACGGCTCTCATCAATAATGTGTTTCCCGAAGTAAATCGAAATCATCGTAATCCCGCTTGGCTCAGTGAACGCGCAATCCTCGCCGCAAAGAATATCGATGTCAACGCATTGAATTTCACCATTCAATCGCAAATTGTCGGAGATTTAGTGTCATACAAATCAGTTGATTCAACCATTAATCAAGATGATATCGTGAATTATCCGACGGAGTTTTTGAATTCATTGGACATACCCGGATTTCCACCGCATAATTTGCAAATTAAAAACGGTTCGGTCATCATAATGCTACGAAATTTGAATCAACCACGACTATGCAATGGTACCAGACTAGCTGTTAAGAATTTGATGCCGAATCTGATAGAAGCAACAATTATTCTTAAAGGAAAATATTCGGGGGAAAATGTGTTCATTCCTCGCATTCCGTTAATTACAACCGTTGTTTCTTTTGATTTCAAAAGATTGCAATTTCCAGTCCGATTGGCATTCGCAATGACAATAAATAAATCTCAGGGACAATCCTTTAATGTTTGTGGGCTGAATTTGGAGAATCCATGTTTTTCGCATGGCCAATTGTATGTAGCGTGCTCACGTGTCGGTAAACCATCTAATTTATTCGTGTATGCTCCAGACAAACAAACAAAAATTGTCGTTTATCATAAAGCACTGCAGTAAGGCCGATAAATTAACCACGTGAATCGCTACGATTTTTGAATAAATAATTTTATAAATAAAAGATTTGGATTTCTTTCTTTACCAAAAAAAAAAAGGGAATAGTCGCGTGAAATGTCACAAAAACTGTAAACAACTAAACGTCAACACGGAGACATAACTGTCGTTTAGGAACAAACTGTTGCAGGCAAAACGGAGTTATGCCGGGTCAGCTAGTACTTAAATAAAAATAAACATTTTTGTAATTGAATTGTTAATTTTATTGTGTTTTTTTTTATATCTCGAAATAATATAATTGGCACTTAGACCCTTTAGACTTACAACCATTCAATTTATGTTTTCAAAGTTATTGTGTCCTTAAATTTTAATTTTAATCACCGAAAACGCGAATTCAAAATAAAAACAAAAAATCATATTACGAAAATCTCATTTTCGAATTCGATTGAACTTTAAAAATCCCTGATAAAAGAAATCCCTGGATTCTTACATAATATCTATGTAAATATATCGGTCTATCTCGAACCCTACTTCTAATCATAGACCCCTCAAACCTGCGTTACTAAAATATTCCAGTAAAAAAATATAAACTTGCTCTAACAGATCAGAAAACAAAAACTCCTTCTACACTTGTACTCAAAAATATTGTAAAATGTAATCTATATATATAAAAATAACTTGATAAATGTGTGTGTGACAGCCTACCGACTGCCACACACATCCGATTTTGATTTATTTTTTTTTATTGGTTAATAAACCATGCAGAGAAGGTTAATATATTGGTATGATAAATTTTTGAAAGAAGGCGCAACCGCCATTCCAATAAATTCATTTTTGTACACTTTCAAAAAAAAGAAACTGGATAGAAATCGAGTAGTGACACTTCAAATACAAAAAAAAATATTTTAAATTTTAAAAGCAATTGTTGTTGTCAACTATTTTAATTATTTTCCAACCAAATTGTTGTTGTCAACAATTTTGAAAGTTTTTTTTTTTAAACACCTAAAGTACCTTAAAAGTTTGTTCTAATAAATTATGTTTACTATGTTACATTAAGTGACTTTTTGAAATGAAGTAGATACCTTGATTATACAAAGATGATTATGGCCGACGATATTTTGCATCGAATTCGTACTGTGACATCGGATAATGAACTGGAGATGTCAGATGAAATGCGCAACATAGCTTTGATTTTGATCGAGGATATGTGTCTGCTCATGAGTGGCAATTTGTTGTGCAAATTGGGGATGCCACAGCCAAATCGTTCAATGCAAGACGCACTTAATCCAGAATTGGAGCGAGAAATGGACTTCGGTCGAATCGCATTGAGTCAAGCTGTTGAAACAAATGTGCCAATGTTGAATCAAGAATAAAAGACAGTGTACGATGAATTGATGCAAGCAGTCGATAACGAAAATTGCGGAACTGGAAATACATTCATGATTTCACTGATGTTGGCTACAATTCGTTCGAGATCTGAGATCGCTTTGGCCCTAGCCTCTTCTGGGATAAAGGCTACTTTGTTAGAAGGCGGTAGAACAGCTCATCCTGCATTGAAATTGCCATTGAATCTGCAAGTGCATGAAGAACCTACATGCAACATTTCAAAGAACACTGCGATGGCGAAAGTACTGCAGCAATGTAAGATTATTATATGGGACGAATGCACAATGGCTTACAAACGCGCATTGGAGGCCGGAATCGTTTACGTAATGATAATCGACCTTTCGGTGGAGCAATGATCTTGCTATCAGGCGATTTTCGTCAAACGCTGCCTGTCATTTCGAGATCAACTCCGGCAGATGAATTGAATGCTTGCCTGAAAGCGTCTGCTTTATGGCGATACGTCAAGAAATTGCATTTGACAATAAACATGCGAACATCAGAGTTCTCCAGGCAATTGTTGGCGATGGGCAATGGTGTGATTCCAGCAAACTTAATCACCGGCCTGATTGAGTTTCCACAAAATTGTTGCTGCTTTACAACGACACCGGAAGAACTAATCATGAATGTTTTCCCGAATATCGCTCAGAATTATATTGACCATGATTGGCTGAGTGTAAGAGCGATTTTGGCTGCGAAAATCAAGAACGTCGATCATTTGAATTTCGACATTCAAAACCAAATCGCTGGTGAGTTGCATTCATACAAATCAGTCGGATGAAACGAAGCCACCAACTATCCCACGGAATTTTTAAATTCTTTGGATGTTTCGGGCAAACACAATTTAATTTTGTTGCGCAACCTAAATGAACCAAAACTTTGTAG
Source organism: Cheilosia urbana (assembly GCA_946477585.1). Lineage (NCBI taxonomy): Eukaryota > Metazoa > Arthropoda > Insecta > Diptera > Syrphidae > Cheilosia > Cheilosia urbana. The sequence goes on along the minus strand of OX297854.1, from coordinate 4,605,506 downwards.
CGGTACGCGTTTGATTGTGGAGAATTTAATATCAAATATAATTCAAGCAACGATTTTTATTGGAAAATTCATAGGCGAAGGTTTTGTTATTTCGCGGATTCCACTTATTCAGAACGATTTGCCGTTCGTATTTAAGCGTCTTCAATTTCCCGTACGTCTCGCTTTTGCTATGACAATTAATAAGTCGCAAGGACAATCGCTGGATGTGTGTGGCATAAATCTTGAATTTCACGTGTCGGCAAAGCTCTCGCTTTGTACGTGTACACACCCGATAATAGAAATAGAACAAAAAATGTTGTGTACCATAAAGCATTTCAGTGAAATAGCGGTAGGTTGGCCGACAAGTATTTGAGTTTATTTATTTATTTCATTTTAATATACCTTTTGAATAAAAAATTTGAATTGACCGAATTACATGAAGCAGAATGAAGCGAAAGCTCGGAATTATTAATTTCATTACCTACATACATAAATGAATTTGGGCGGAACGAAGTTCGCCGGGTCAGCTAGTAGCCTATAAATAATATAGTAGGCGCTTATAACTCTCTAACCAGAACTTGCGGCAATTGCCTGTTGTATTTTTTGAACCGATTCTTGAGTTCTTATCAATCACATTCAAATTACCTTCCTGATCTCGGACGCACATTGTTACACTATATTTACTTGCACGATTTTCAGTCTTCAGATGGCGCTTTCGTCGTTTTGATGGTTAATTTTGTCTCAGCAGTATATGCATCTTCAAATTTTTTTTAGATATTTTGACGAACGAAAAAAGAAAGATGCATATCAATACTGAGACAAAATTAACCATCAAAACGCCGAAAGCGCCATAAGTGATAGCGTTATAGATTTTCCTGATATGTATATATTTACTTCGGAATCAATTTGTCAAAATAATCGGTTTCCTCATGACAAGCCCAAAACTATTCTCGAATAATTAAAACCGTTTGCAAGGCCCTTTTAGCTAGCCACTTGTAATTGGCCAGATAACGCACTTCCAAAACTAACAATCGCCTACCCCAACCACTTGCAATTATCCACTTACACCAACAGTCCAAAACATATTCACCACTTTCCAAAATCCATTTATTTTGAAATTTAGAATGTCATTCCCAGCAGACAAACAATTGGGATACCCCAGCGCATGCCATAGATACCCACCCATTAAATCGTATTTCATCAAAATTAGCCAAATTTCAATCCGAACTGTTTTATACTAATTGCGCTAAATTTCGAAATTAATGTCGGTAATTAAGTCTTCGTTAAAATAAAGCTACTCTAATCGAATTCAGCAGAGAGCGCGGGTGCGATTATGCAGCCTAAATTGATTACACTTGCTGCGGTATGCTTAGATCCATTTAAGTCAGACTGGTTTCGCACAACTCTATGTATGCGTGTCTGTAACTTAATAAATATTAAATCAGTACAATAAACGCTTCAGTGACTTCGGTATTCCAACAAACTGCATCTAAACGTGACAGTGTGCACTTTTCACGCTCGCTCACTGAGAGTGTTATTTGCAACTTTCATCTACTTACTTTGACAATCCCCCGGAAATCCCATTACAGTTTTAAAGGATTCACTTGATTATTTTAGTGGATTTTCAGTGATTTTCAGTGGGAAATAATGGTTTTGGTCGCGTAGTACAACTGCGGCCCAGTTCGGCATGCATCGAAACGAATGGCTGGCGCAAATTGAATTCGAACTCAAAATGCAAATCCCTAAATGCGGTCCATTGAGTGTAATTAATTCATGATATTCTGGTGAGAGGGTCTGAAAAATGGAAAAAAAAATCACACACACACACACACACACACAGAAACTCAAGGCCTTATAAATGGATGCCGATTTGCTGTAGATTTGGCCAAATAAGGGCCTTGATAAAAGTTTGCCAAAGTTAATTATAAAATCAATATTTTCCCCCAAGACAAACGGTGGTGATGTATGAATAAATTTGAATATTCTGCGGGGTATTGAAGTTTCAGCCTGATGGCGATGGTAGAAATTACCTAAAAAATTGGTTGCACGTGGGCAGATTGTTAGACTTAATTTGGCGTCAATTTGGAACCTTAGCTGTATTTTAAATTTGTTTTTGGTATTTGACACTTTTTCATGTTTTTAAATTTGGGTTAGTTGAGGCCGGGTGACAAGGGTTGAAGGCTTTAATTATTCCAACCAATAGAAACTAGTTTGAATTTTGTTTTTAGGAGATGTGATAATTAACAACAACCAATTTTTGACCTTTTTGGTTTCCCACTTCACCAAGACAATATGTACCTACCTACTTTTAAATTTGATAAATGTATCAATTGTTTTGATCCTCAATTTAGCTCAAAATATTGTTCAGCAATGAGCCCAATTTTTGTTTGAATGGCTACGACATAATACCCTATTCACACCGCACCGAAAACCGTGTTTTCATCGAAAACTCAAAATTGCATTCACACCGAACAGTAACTAGTTTGAAGTTCCAAACAGCTGTGAAACATCTGTGTTTACTATTTTGTTTACAAATTTCGATCGCATTTATTACCAAGTAAAATACATTTAGAGTATTTAAAAATAATATTATCCCATCAATTAAGTGGGGAAAATGATTTTAAGTTGTGAGTTGTTCTGCTGAATGTTGCAAAAGGTGTGTTTGTTTCAATAACCCAACGATTGGAAGTCGTTTTCGTTCTTTACATTTTTTAGCTTCTCTTTTTACCCACAGGGATGGTTATGTGTTTCGCACGTATCCTATACGTACGTTCCTACGTGACGCTCTGTAGCCCAAACGGCTTGACCGATTTCGAAGAGTGATATGTCATTAAGTTGGCATTCTTTCCCGGAGTGTCATAGACTTGACAAATAAATATAAAAATAAAAAAGTTAACTTGAAAAACTAAAAACCCTAAACTAAACTAAACTGACTGTAAAAAAGATTTAAAAAGATTAAAACAAGACACTTTAAAGTATAACTTACAAAATTAAGCAGAATTTTATTGCTTGAGATTTGATTAGAAGAATTTTGTACAGCAGAACTAAAAGAAACATAATTTTCGTGTGAGAAAACAAAGCAGAATTTTAAAAGCAGCATTTCGACACGCTCCCTGACACAAAAAAAAAAAGATAATAATTCATGAAGACGTTTCTCATTTCAGTGGATGTGGCTTGCAATTCAACAAACTGACCAAGTAAAGCTAAGAAACATTAAGCGTTAAGGGATTTAACGGTTAACTACCAAAGTACAAAAAAAGATCTTTACTAAAACCAAAACTGTGGAGAATTGCAGTTTTTGAAAGTAAAAAAAATGGAGTTTCCTAGAACGCGATGCCTCTATTTTAATTTAAATGTAAACAAATGAATAAGAGTTAATTCGATTTTAGAAGTCAAAACAAAAACCAAGTGAAAGAGAATTAAAAAAAAAACAACCTCGTAGAAAAACTGCAGGAATTGGTATACTACTTATAGCGGTTTAATTTATAGATAAGTAAGATTTTGGAGTCCCATGGTACACAAATGATTTTGCTTTTTTAAATACTATATACAAAAGAAGTCACCCGATGTTGTTTGGCTCTCATTTTTATTTTTTCTAAATGAAAAACTTCGATTCTGTTTTTTGATTATGTTTATTTGAACCTTTAGACTTTTATTGGTCAAGTCGACAAGATGATATCGGCCATTTTATCTCATTTTTCATCACTTCGGCGAGAACTTCGGACGACAGATTCTCGCACTCGTGTCGAATGTTGTCCTTGAGGGCTTCTAGAGTCTCGGGCTTGTTCACGTAAGCACGGGACTTCAAAAAACCCCACAAAAACCGCGATCTTGCGGGCCATTGCAAATCGCCAAAACGAGAGATGAGGCGGCCAGGGAACGCCGCCTTCAGAATATCGGTTGTGGCTCGCGCAGTGTGTGTTGTAGCTCATATCCTCCAGTCCTAGTTCGTCCAATTGCGGCAGAAAAAACTCGGTCAACATGGCCCTATAGCGCGCACCGTCCACTGTTGTCGTTTGACCAGCGGCGTTCTCGAAAAAAAAATGGCCCGATGACTCCTCCAGCGTGAAAAGCGCACCATGCAGTAACTTTGTGCGGGTGTAATGGCCCCCATGCATTACTCGTGGATTTTCGGTGCCCCAGAAGCGATAGTTTTGCTTGTTCACGTACCCGCTGAGGTGGAAATGAGCCTCATCGCTCATTATGATTTTGGTCGAAAAATCGAAAATTCGAAATTTATCCGCGTTCTTGGGGAGTCCATGGAGCTCCATGGCTTGTTCACTTGTATTCTACATCTGTCTAGTCCACAAATGTTAAAACAGATTTGACATTGGCGGTTATTTTCAAAAATAAGAGCATCTTCCACTAGGGTCCTCGTGTCCTTATCCAGTCTGTAACTACTCAAATTCAGAACTCAATAAATAACATTCTACAAAACCAGCACAAAAGGCACAGAAAGAAAAACAAGTCTTGTCACGAAGAAAAAATATATATCCACTGGTAAAATCCAGGTACATACCTCCAATCCAAACCATTAATTTTTTTTAATCGTACAAAATGTTTAACCTTTTGCCAATTCTTCAATTTCCGTTCTTAGATATATTACTCATATGGTATAAGCAAACCTTATAGTAAAATAAATTCTCTTAGATCCACTTCTGGAATGGATATAAAATTTTAAATCAATTTAAATGCAAATTACTAAATTTTTGACATACAAAAAAATTTCATATAAGCAGGCAGCAGTACAGCTTCAGCTAAATATTCGACGAAAATTGTTCTCCTCTACCCAGGCTCAATTTGATTAAATTACGAGTAAAAATGCTGCCTCATCTCTAGATGTGCGTGGGTCCTTTCAATTTCATCTAATTGTATCTTCATCAACAAAAGAAGATCCCGACTCTGGCTTCGCTATTTCTGTTTATGTAACGTATTTAATTTTTTATTTTTTTTTTTTAAATTTTCAAACGAATCATTTCTGACAGACCATTTTTCATGCATTCCCACTTGTTGAATTCAAGAAAATAGGTGGGATTATACAGAAATTAAATTTGAAAAATTCTCTGACATAGGGTTTAAAACAAGTTTATTCTGCACAGTAAAGATGCCATATAGAAAATCGATTCATCGTATGCCAAAAAAAAAATATTTCTGGAAACTTTTTGTTCGTATACATTTTCTGATCTTTGACGAATCCTTAATTGGTCTAGACAGGCTCTACTGAGTATGCTTTCGATGGCCTTTGCTCTGCCGAAAATAACTGCGCACTTTTAAGGATGTGTAAATAGACTGAGGCGTTGACATCTTGTAATCTGTATAGGGGTATTCCTAGTAACTAGGGATGACAAATGAAAACACCCCACAGCTTTTCTATTCCAAATTAAATTCGACCTTTTTGCCGAAAATGACAACCGTCTGGGTGAAGGCATCTAATTATTTATTGTGTTTGACTCAATTTCGTATTGTGCTGACTACGTGTTTGCTGAACTTAAATCCAGTCGGACAGGTGTTTCAATTTCTCAAAAAATTGATTGAAAAAAATTGACTTCAACTTTATTTAAAAAAGGAAAAAAAAAAAAACAACTGACCCAATAACACTTCACACAGTGAGACCCCACAAACAGGAGTTTAAAACAAGAAACAAATTAATGCAGGCAAAGTGGTAATACAGGACGAGTGTGATGAACAAAGAAAAGAAATCCAAAGTAATTTGTTCACATCCGTATACACTGTAACACTGTATTGTCCGCCCTAAATTAGTCGATTATCTTCCTGCGACGTCGAAGGAAACTTAAAGGAGCAAACATCAACCGGGCCAGCTAATGTTCGTCGTACATGTGCTGCAGTATTTCCGTTCCCAAGGAGACATATCCTTTTATCTTGACCTAAATCACGGGCGTGCAAAAAACAGAACAAACTCACATAAAAAGCAATGATGAACAAAAAAAAAAAAAAGAAGAAGAACGGAGCAGAAGACGACAAATGAACATCATTCCTATCAACTGCAGGATTTTTGTTTTTTATTTATATTTTTGTTATATCCTTACGTCGGTCTGCCCAGTCCAATAGAATAATCGCAATAAGTGAGACCTTATTTGTGTCATGGGAGTTTAATGAAGCTGCTTTTCCTTTTGTTACCTTCCTAATTGCTTCCTTGTTGCTTGGGTTTTTCGATGGAAGGAAACATAATAAAGGACCTAAAGGAAATGAAAACAATCTTCTAACAGTGGATATAGCCGACAAGGGTTTTTTTCTGCTTTTTTTTTTTTCTTTCTTTGTTTTTTATTATCGCTTTTGCTTAATACTTCTGTTTGGCTGATGGTTTTCTTTTCGTGATTTGCGACTCGCGGCGGCACAAGAGAAGAAGGACGAAAATGGCAAATTAAAGGATTAAGTGTAAATTACGTTAGATTGGACATTACACGATTGCTTACAGATAAAATAGCTGAAGGGAGGATTGAGTGAGAACCAGATAAGATACACGTTTTGTTTGCTGCTGACACTGTTTGTTGTTGCTCCACGTATAACTATTCTGACACTGACAGTGTGAAGAATTTATCTTTAGGGGCATGCGTTTGAGAACGGTGTATTTCCTTGGAAAAGTTTAACAAGTACAAACCAATGCAACCATTGGCTGGGTGACCGTTGTGCGACTAAATTTGCAATTGACACTTTCTTTTAAAAGCCTGCCACAACTTTTTGCTTTAATGGCCCCTTTTTAGTTGAAGAAGGCGCTTCAAACATTCTTCAAATCAGGCTTTCAGATTCATACATACATATTATATGCTTTCTGTAAAGAAAGAAAAAACTAGTCTCAGCGCGGTCAGTCTCAGTGCCCTTCTTAGGCCTTCGAGCACAGCAGGCCCGAAAGTATGCAACTTTACAGGATATCCCATGACTGTGGGATGATTTTGTCATCCACTACCAGGCGCAGTGCAATGACTATAATTTCGTTGGATACCTTATACATTTTTGAAGATATCTAGTGTAAGACATTCACAAGCCCAGCTCGCAGCAAAGGTTACCTACTAAAATTCAACAAAAAATGCCTATGACAAGAGCCACGACTGTTTTTTAGCGGGGCCCTTAGCTTAGTTTAACAACGATTCGCAGAGTTTTTTAATATATGATAAAAGAAACCGAAGACTACGACAGTAACTTTTGGTTGAAAAAATCCATTCGAGTTACGTCAACGAAAACCCAATTAAACCGAAATCAAATTCAACCTCTACCTTTTACCACTTCAGCTCATCCCAAAATCAAATAACATCGCCGACCCTTATTTAGAGCGTAATTAATTTGTGTAGCATCAAATTGCAATGATTAATAGTACCGCCGCTTTGTGGAATTCAAAAAGGCAAAAACAAAATTACTATCCCAATATACAATATCCGATCGCATACCCTAGAAGGGCGCATGAATCTCCTTTAATTGTAAATCATAAACAACATAATTTCTTCGCTTTAATTTAATCTTTGTCAAAAATTAATTACGCTCCGCTCCGTCCTGTGTTTGCTAAATATCTTTCTCTATGATGAATGGCGCTCTCTTCGCATTTTCATTTATCATAAAGTTTTTTTTTTTAATTTCTTACGCGCTGCTGTCTGGAGACAATGAAATTAGGAATTCCCACCTGGGATTTTTTGTGTCAGCATAATTTTACTCACAGCTACAAAAAAAAAAAAAGAAAAGAAAAAACAACAATAAAAATGGTGTCAAGTTTGGATACATTTTCCATTAATTCGCTGTAAACTTTTATACAGCACGCGCGTGGGGTTGAATTTGGGGGTAATCTGTTTCACCAATGGATTGTGTTTGGAAAAGCCAAAAGTTTAGAGTGATAAGTTGAGTCTGGAAATTTAGACGGAGTTTGGCAAGTTCTCAAAGTAACTCAGTGAGAGTAAAGAACGTGTCAACAGTTAAGTAATTGTAGTCGAGTGTAATTTGGAGGCACTTTTTTGGCACTTGCGGAGGGTGGCTCTTCTGTTAATGAAGTGCAAATAAATTAAGGCGAACTTGACTAGTTTGGGAGAATAGACAAAGTGACTTTTGTCATATTTAGATGAAAAGGAGGCGTCAATCGATAATAGACCTCTTTGGACCTTAATAAATAAATAAATAGTTGGCGCAACAGGTTCGATTGAACCACATGGAACAGCCATAAGCGATTATAGGCCTTATAAGGACCACGTAGCAAATGACCTTCACCCTGGAGTCAAGTTGACTGCTGCGAAACAGTCTCTTTGTCAGAGCGTAGGCCGTCTTAGACCCAGCAAGAAAGGCATCTATATGTTTGTCAAAATACAGATACTGGTCGAGTCGGGTGCCGAGATACCTGACCACGTTTTTCACCACCAATAGTCGTCCCTGCTGTCCAATAATTGTTACTTTTCTCCAGTTTTTTCTTGTACCCCTAGAGGCCCCTGCCAATGGAGTTCTGAACAGGATTGTTTTCGATTTTTGGAAATTGATTTGCAACTTTATTGAGTAGTATTGAGAAGATGAACTTTAGCAATATTCACAACTTGTAACGATAACATCATTTTAGTTGAGTCACTCGCATATCTAGCGCCATCTACCTGCGAAGCACCGTGGTCCGAAAATTCAAATCTCGTGGTAAAAATACTACATTCTGTAACACTTTTTTCAGCGACAACGCTGGCTCGAGATACCAACTTCGGTATCATCGTTGACCCATACAAGGATGACACGCCACCATATCGCTTTTCAGAAACCCTGACCCAGTATTAAATATCGAATCACTAATCCAAGTGGCTAGTTTTATGCAACTCTTGACTAGACAAACAAGCTGACAGTATAAAAGAAGTTGAGCACAGAAAATTCCTACACAAAGCATCTCCGTTCACCCCCGCATGTATATTTCAGTCTATTCACTTAGAATCAATTTTGATTTATTGAATCTTCAACCAACTTATGGGATTCCACTGGAAATGTGTGCCTCAAAAAGTCAACCTACGTCTATCCAAGGATAAAGCTCTTCAAAAAAAAAAATACCACTCACGAGTTGAAAAGCGATTCTTAGAAAATTTAACAATTTCTGCCATCTTGCATAAATGTCGTGCAAGTCTGCATTTTTCTTTTTCTGTACGATACAATTCATTACCCCCTCAGCAGGAATTCCTTTCAAGCAACGCCGGCCACATCGACCAGCCAGCGCTGAGGATGCGACTATGACAACGAGTTCACCCGCTGTTTGAATACAAATTGCTATGAAACGTTCCTTCAAGACCCCTGGGCGAGGTCATTCAGAGAAGATGCACATTATTCTCTCGAAGAGTGACATCTTGTTCCATAGTGCTGGCCAATTATGGTGCATGACTGTCGTCAATGAAAAGACTTCTCGAAGATGTTAGGAAAATCCCAGTCGAGAAGAAATCGATGACAGGCAAAGAGCACGTGAACGTGAGGTGACAACAGACCAATAGTTAAATTGTTAATAGAATTGTTTGGAATCTCAGACCTCCTTCCCGTATTCAATTTATGCTTTTGATGCATCATTATCCCATCCCCTGTACGATGTTTGGCAATGGTATTCAAATTAGTTTCACAGTCGATCATTAAATTCCGACTACCTTTTAGCTACCGTTGGTGATGAACTCGATTTTTGTTTTTGGAAAGTTTTTGCTATTAGAAAAACTTTTCCCAAGTCCTCGAGAAATTCTTTTGTTTTCGGTGAAACTATTTCCAAAGTGCGCTCTGCACATTCGCACCCTGACTCAACTGAAAATCGATTTTTGCACTTCGGTGAGCTTGGATTAGGACCCAGGAGGCAGCCCCACTGGTAGATAAAAAAAGTTTCCACTTTGAATTGAAAAGTGTACGAGTACATGCTGGTACTTTTGGATTATCCTATTCCTTCAGAAGGAGTGATATTTTGTTTTCGCAGGAGAATCCTTTTGTTCATTTCGGTGCTTGGAAAAGCCACAGCCGATGAATGGCGAATATAGGTAACATATGAATAGGAAACGTCACTGGAAACATTTTTGGAACATGTGTACTTACGTTGTGTGATTAAGAAAACGTTAGCGCAGTCTTTTGTGCGTTTATTTCATTTTAGGAGATGGCTCTTCAATTTGAATTTATTTTAATTCGTTTGGAAATTTTGTCATTTGAGAGGGAAATGTTAAGCTACTGCTGTCAGTTTCAGTGGTGCGTGACATAAGGCCATATTTAAAAATAAAAAACAATGGGACATGATTATTTTGTCAATAACAAAAACCTGTCTTTGCGGTTGAATTTTTTACTATTATTTTCTTCAACAGAAAGTTGCTAGCATATTCGAATTTTTACTATTATTTTCTAAACTATTTTCCTATCAACTATAGCAAGGCGACAAAGGGTCATATCTCATTTGTTTGAATATGGCCTATGCGGAACTGTTGAAAATTGCGAGTACGATTTCCACTTTGTCAATGTGTTTGCCTCTAAGCGGTACATCCAGACTCGCATTATGAGGGATCTAAGCACCTTTCTTGGCTGTTTATGAGGCTTTTTAAAGGGTTTTTGTGAGCTATTCGTTGCGTTTTTTGGGATGGTTTCATAATGGGGACGTATATACTCTACAAATGATTTACTTGAAGCTCTCACAATTAGAAGAAACTAATAAGTGTTTTCTAGCCTCAATAAACGAGCTAAGAACAGAAAACACAGAATTGAAGACTAAAGTGGAATTACTGGAGAACAGACTCAATTGGCAACAACAAAACCTTCTGAGCAACTGCATTGAAATTGTCGGAGTGCCAAATGTCACGGACGAAAATGCAACTGAAAAAGCTAAGCAAATCTTTCAAAATGCTTTGACCATTGATATTCCCGAAGGTAAAATTGAAAAATGCTCTGTTAAGAAAATGAGAAAAAAAGGAGAAAAAAACGGCTCTTCACACAATAACATCATATGTGTTACATTCTCTGACCATTCTACCAAGAAGCGGATAATGAGTGAAAAAACGAAGAAGAAAAACATACTCAACTCAAACATTTTTGGAAACGGGAGTCGGAGCAGTAACAACAAGAGCGAAGGCAGCAGCGGCAGTGGCAAGGGAACCAGCATTTTCATCAATGATGCGCTTACGAATTACACACGGGCTCTATTTATGCAAACAAAAGAAGTGAGAAAGCGGAAAAATTATAAATTTGCATGGTTTAAAGACAACCAGATTCTTGTTAGGAAAGTCGAGGGTGGAAAAGTGATTTCTGTTAGATCATTCAATGATCTCGCACTTATTTAGTGCGTATTACAATTTTTCTTTTGTTTTTCAAAATTTTTATTTAATGAATCTTAATGATGATATAATAGATGACTTCTCTACCCTCGAATTAAATACCTGTTGTAATAACGTTTTCACTGATAATTCATACTGTAAAAATAAGCTTTTTGTTGTCCATCAAAATGTCAGAAGCATGCGAGAAAACTTTTCATCACTTATTACGCACCTTGATTCATTCGCAAGCATTCCAGATGTGATAATTGTATCTGAAATTTGGATATATGGGTTTGAGAAAAATGATTATCATTTGCCGGGTTTTAAGTTCTTTGCGAAAACAAATGAAGGTTATGCGGCAGGCGGTGTCGGTTGTTTTATAAAAGATGGGTACGTAATTAGGGACGTCAAAAGTATAGATTTCCTGAGTGCTGATATTCTTAAAGTTTCAATCGAAATTGATCAAGTTGTTTATGTTTTTTTATGTGTTTATAGGTTGCATATGTTTAATGTTGTGGCGTTCATAGAAGAATTTTCCCATCTGTTAGATAAGCAAAAATCAAGTAACTTAATTATTTCAGGCGATTTTAACCTTAATTTACTAGATAAAAATGATTTGGTTACTAACTACATGGCTATTCTGGCATCGCATGGTCTTGCGAGTTTCGTCAATGAACCCACTAGGATGATCTCGGGAAGGTGCTTGGATCACTTTTATGGTCGATTGACCAATATCTCATTGAGTTGCTGCGAAAGTGGCATCTTTGATCTAAATATTACCGATCACTCTATGACAGCGCTGTTGGTTAACATTGGGGCAATTAAAAAAACGTGTGTTGGGGTAGGTGTCCCTAAAAGAGTGAACAAAATTGATTTCATAAAACTTAAAAGAAATCTTTTTTTTTTTGAGTTTTGGGATACGGCTTACGCGGAAACATATGTCTCTGCATCATATTCAGTATTTATGAATACGCTTAGTAAACATATTTACGACTGTACTTCCATTGTGCCTCAAAAAAAAGCCTGCAAAAGACTTAAGCCCTAGATTACAAGGCAACTTGTTAAGAAGGTCCAGAGAAAAAATAAATTAAGAATTAAGTGTTCAAAGAACCCAAACAACTTTAGATTGAGTGATCGATATAAGAATTTATGTTCTAGACTTAAAAAAGAAATTCGTAAGAGTCGTGACGATTACTATAAAAACCAATTCCTTTTTGCTAAGGGTAATCTGAAGAATGAATGGCAAGTTGTTAATAGTATTTTAAAAAAGTCTTCGTGTTCTTCCAAGCCTACTACAATTAGTATAAATGGCTGTAATGTGTCTGACCAATTCGATGTTGCTAACGCCTTCAATAATTACTTTTCGTCAGTAGCCAGCAATTTGTCTTTACAAACAGGCCAACCAAGTTGTTCTTCTTTCTGTAACTGTCATGAGCATCTACAAAGTAATAGTTTTTCCTTCGAGCCCATATCTGCATTTGAAATTTTAAAAGTCATTGGGTCCCTTAACGGCTCTAATGCTAGCGGTTATGATGGTATCTCCAATATAGTTTTAAAACGCATCGTATGTTTCGTGGTAGATGTACTAGCAGTTATTTTTAACCGAAGCATAATTTCTGGTATTTTTCCTACTGCTCTCAAATGTGCGGACGTTTTGCCTCTATTTAAAAAAGGCTCAGCAGAGGACATAAGTAATTACAGGCCTATTTCACTACTTCCAACCTTTAGTAAAGTTTTTGAAAAAATTATTAAAATAAGACTATTATCCTTCTTAAACAAGAACAAGTTTTTTAGCCCTGTGCAGTATGGTTTTCAGAAGGGAAAGTCAACTGAAGATGCCTTACTAAGTTTTTGTTCCAGTGTTTTCTCCAGCCTTGATGCAAAAAAGTTTACTGCAGGTTTATTTGTAGATATTACAAAGGCCTTCGATATGGTTAATCACACTATCTTGTTAAAAAAACTAGAAAAAGCTGGAATTCGTGGTTTTATGCTCGATTGGTTCAGGTCCTATCTTTCAAATAGATCTCAAAGAGTTAAGATTGGGGAAATTAGGAGTGGTCTTAAGTTCTTAAATTTGGGAGTACCTCAAGGCTCTGTGTTGGGACCTATTTTGTTCCTTATATACATTAATTCTCTTTTTGAACTTGATTTTAAAGGTACACTTACTGCTTTCGCTGATGATGTGGGCTGTTCCTACCGTTCAGATAGTACTTTAAACTTGACTTCTGATATAAACTGGGATCTACACTTATTCAGGACCTGGTTCGCCGAACATAGATTGAGAATTAGTTCAAAAACTAAAATAATGTTTTTCAACCTATGTACCACAACTGACCCATATGCGGAATTTTACTTTCATTCTACGGATTGTAAAAAATTTAAATTAGTTGGCTGCTCATGTGCCCCAACGTCAACTTGTCCCACGTTTAGTAGCACGCTACATTGCAGTGATGAATGTTTTTTGGTTGAAAGGGTTGAAGAGTTCAAATACTTGGGACTCATTATTGACTCCAAAATGACCTTTGCAAATCATACGCAGGCATTGAAAAAATATTTTCGTTGCACTCTCCGACATTTTTTCTACCTAAAAAGTATTTGCTCTGAGAAACTATTAAAAATTATTTATTATGGAATATTTCACTCGAAGCTCCAATATGGTATTGCCTTCTGGGGCGGGACATATCGAAATAAAATTCAGCCTCTTTTAGTTTTGCAAAAAAATGTATTGAAAAAGATTTGCCGAAAACACCGTCGACATCCTAGTTTGCCATTGTTCCGTGCTATGAAAATTCTTCCAGTCCGTCATTTGTATTGTTTTAAAGTATTGAAAATTTTTTTTATCAGATCGGGAAATATGAATTTTAGATTAATTTCTGATTATAATTTACGTCAGAATTTGTTGAACGTTGTATCTGTACCTTTTTCCCGTACCACCGCTTTTCGTAACTTTTATTTGGTCTTATCGAGGCGCCTTTTTAATAAACTACCCCAACCAATCAGGTCATTAACCGTTCCTGGAAGGTTTGAGAAATGTGTTAAACATTGGCTTCTTCAATTTAATTACATGAATATAGACTCTATTCTTTCTGACAATTTGGTGTAACTTACATAAGTCCTTGTTTTTTTTTTTTCTCTTTTTTCTCTTCTTTCTATTTTAAATGTATTCATATTATCTTGTTTTCTTTTTATGCAACAATGTGTTTATAACTATTTTAAGGATCACCCCACCAATAATTAAACTATTGTAATAAAATTAATTGAAGTGGCATTTGACACTATTTTAATACGTATAGTATACAAAATACAAAATGTCACTAAACTATTTCAAATAAATCTAATCTAAAAAATCTAAAAAAAAAAAAATCTCAACCACTTATACGGCTGTCAAATCAACCCTCCCAGCCTTAACTTTTGTGTGTGTTTACTGTTCACTTGTATATGTATGACAAAAACCATAATAAAACATTTGCGCTATAGATTAAGTTTTGAGGCATTTCCCGGAATGTTTTTATGGCGTTTATCGGACATTTTTTGAACCCACTTGTGGAGTGATGTTTCGGGCATTTTTGAGGCAGTTTTTGTTGCGTTTATTCAATAATTCTTTATTCAAGATCGATTCCTAGACATTAATTGGAATTTGCTTGATTTTTTTGTGCAGCGTATTTTCAACGTGAAGTTCTCGGCTTTTCTGTGCGTTAATTGGTAGTTTTCTTGTTATCTTTTTAGAATGATTTTAAGAGCTGTTTCGAGTCGATTTATTTGGCGCTTTATTGTTGGTTTTTCGGGATGGCAAAACTGCCTTTAGCAACTTGTCGAAAAGGGGCACATAAAAATTGTGAAATATTGGGTGCGAGTAGATAAATAAACCAACATTTTATTTTCAAACAAAAACCACATATTTAAAAAAAAATAAACCCCAGTTGTTTTGGAGTTTCTTAAAATAAAAAAAAAAAATTTCAGAATACCGACAAAAAAGTTATGGAACCTTGAAAACGTTAAAAATTTGATAACAAATTTTTTCTTTAATTCCTATGAGTTGCGATTAGAGTTCTGCAAAGTGTTCTAAAAAAAAAAGCTAGACACGTTTTTAAAATGCTGGTAACAGTTTCGGACCTGTATTGGAAAAATATGAAAAATGTAGCCAACAAAAAATAGCTCATGTAGGAACAGGTAGCAAGATATTGGCTTCGATCTAAAATGTCGAATTGCGTCGTGCATGAACGAGTATTACGTGACGGACTTCGATTTTGTTTCACATGTAAAATCAACTTAATTCCATGAGCGTATAGCTCGTTCACGGAAGTGACAATTCGACACCAGAACTTCTGAGACCTACAGCCTAAATGTCTTGATGGAGTTGTTTTGAACAAATTTTGGCAATTTAAAGCTTTTGGCCAATTTTTAAATTTTATTTTGCATATTATTCCCAAAATTCGCGCTATCAGTTGAATAAATTTTTTTTTTAAACCGGCCTAGGTAACTATTTGAACCCAACTTGACATTTAAGTTTAAGTAGGTACCATAAACTAAATATGAAATAGACTGTCAGCTTTAGTGACTTTGGCACTATATCTAGTGGAATTTTTAAAAGTTTAGTGACAAAAATTTATTTTTTGTCACTAAAAAAATTTAGTTACTTTTCTAGTGACTTTTTGCAAAAACATGTTTTTCTAAATTATTACGCCCCTGGTAATGTTACATCCATTGTATTCGAGTTTGACACTTGCAAATTGCAATATTATTCCAACTTGCTCGAACTGTAATGTCGCTGCCACATTCAAATGCCGAAGTGGAACGCATTTTTAGTATGATGAACATAGTTCAAAATAAGTGGAGAAATAAAATGTCAACAAACACTTTGAACTCAATAATGCTCATCAGAAATCAACTAAAAATACAAAAAGAAGTTGTCATGAATACCTAAAAATGTTCTTTTAAGAAATAATTTTAAAAATGCCTGAGGTAAATGAAAGTGATGAAGATGAAATCGATCTAAATGAAAATGACTATTCACATGAGAGCGAACTGCGAATAGGCGAATTGCGAACAAATCAATTTAACTGTACTTATAAATTGAAAGTTGCTATTTGTTCTATGACAAAACCATCATATTTAATTAATCTAAAATCTAGTCTAAAAAAAACATGACTCTCAATTGGTTTAATAAGCTAAATTAACAATTAAAGTAATTTTCCTGCGAATTGAAAATTCTTGCCGCGAACTGTCACACTTTATTCACAATCCACACAAAACAGTCGCGATCCACAAACCCACGAATGAAAAATTCGTTTAAACTTAACCTTTAAAAATGATACTCGGGTATCTGCGACCAAAAAAAGTTTTCTTGTGAATGAAGTGTCAGAAACTACGAATATTCGCGTGTTCGCACTTTCGCAGTTCGCAATTCGCTCTCATGTGAATGTGATTTGTAGTGATTTTAAAAACTATTTTGTTTTTTTATTGTAACTTTGAGACTGAATTTTTTTTTTTGTAAGTTAAAATAATCTATTTACATATTGTAAGTTTTTGACTAATTGTTAAAAATAAAAATGTTGTTAAAATTGATTTTTTTTTTTTTTTTTCATGTGTAGGTAGGTAAACATTTTTTTCTAGTGACTTTTTTTTTAAATTTAGCATATCTGGTGGATTCTTAGGTTCGAGTTAGTGACTTTTTTTTTAAGTTAACGGCAACCCTGTCCCACACCCGATATAGAAATAAGAATCCACCTCAGGCTACCTGACATCTGGTTAAACCGGCAGTGTAGGCTGGTTTTTTTCAAGTATGCGTGTGCCCCTTTGAATAACATGGCACAAACGCATGAATTCAAACTGGGCTACACTCAAGGCCAAATTCAGCTTGTAGGCAATTTCTCTTTTTTGGCTGAAGCTGTCAGTCTATTTCATATATAGTTTATGGTAGGTACATTCCCCGTTTGCGCTAAAAATTAGAATATTTATTTTTTCAAAAATTGGTCCCCTAAATCGGTCAGCGTATTATACAATTTAAAAAAAATATATTTTTTATGGTAATGTGCTCATTCTTTACTTGAAAGCAAAATCAATATTTCTCCACGTGATGATGAATTTTGAACTACAGAGTTTTATTTTTGTTTTGTACACCTGTCCAAAAACGGGTGACACAATTTTGACCAAAATGTACAATGCAGTAAGAGGGATGTTTTTGAATATGGACTCTTAAAATTAAATTAGGTTAGGTTAGGTTAGGTTAGGTAAGGTGGCTGTCTAGAAAGACACACTTAGGCCGTATATAATTTCGGCCCTTTGTGAAACCACATGAGTTAAGGAAATGGGGGAGGGGGGGGATAAGGCCAGAGTGTTCTAGGCCGGACATACTAGTGGGCGTATTGCTATCTTTGTGCCTATGACTTTTGTCTTCTTTGTCTAAACAACAATTCTTACGTCTCGTGTAAAGAGTTGGGGCAGTTTAACCTCGGATAGGGGAGGGGTGACCGAAACAGTCGTCCCCTCGCCTGTAATCCTCGGACAACTCCTTGAAGGGAGAGACTGGGGATAACTAACTGGACGATATGTCTTCGGATACAAGCACCGGGTAAACCGAAACAGTGTACCCTTCGCCTGTAATCCTATAACGTCTCGTCATGGTGGCGTAGCCGTGTGCGCCATTGGTGATTAATAAATCGGCCCTTTCATTGTGTCCCTTACTTGGGAGATTTGTTAAGGCTGGTCAAGGAGTAGGTGACCGGTCGACAGTATGCCCTCGGTTAGGCGAGTGGTGACCGTATCAGTACAACCCTCGCTTGTGTCCTCTGGCAACTTATCGAATAGGGCGGATGCAGCAAAAAGCGCGGTATTTGTGGCGATTGTAGCAATCAGCCTACAAACTCATGCTGCGGGGGTATTGTAGCTTGGTCAAAAGGTGAGTTTGACCGAGTGACGGTTTGTTTTGGATGTACGAAAGGGGTGACCGAAACAGTCTACCCCTCGGTAACAATCCACAGACAGCCCGTCTAAGAGAGGATGAATGATATGTGAGATCACTGAAGCCATTTGATCTTTGTAATGTATTTGCTGATACAGCGTATGTCTGTGCTAGACAAGTCATTGAGGTCATCGAAGAATTAGTCTCCTAAGTTTGCCCTGCGCAAATTTGCAAGGGCTGGACAGTTGCAGAGAAGATGAAGAACGGTTTCTTCCTCCTCCTCATCTATGCAGCTCCTACAAAAGTCATTGTAGGGTGTACCCAGTCTACGGGCATGCCTACCTATTAAGCAGTGTCCTGTTAATGCCCCCACAACGGAGCTGATTCTGTTTCTGCCTACAGAGAGAAGTCTTTGAGTCCTTTTAGCGTCTAGTTTTGGCCAGATTTGCTTGGATATGACGCAGGTATCAATGCTGTTCCACCTATTATTTGCAGCCTTTATTGCCTCTTTGAATAGGAGGAATTTGATAGATTGCATAGGAGCGTGCGGTTCACTATTGTTGTTTGAGTGAAGGTTGCTTCCTTGTCTGGCTAGTTCATCCGCTTTGCAGTTGCCCGGAATTACACTGTGACCTGGAACCCAGCACAGGGTTACTGAACATATGCGTCCGAAAAAGACGCATCCACGGATCTTGAATCCGAGTCAGACGGGATTGTCGAGTCATCGTCATTGTCGGAAGTCTGTTTTCTGTAGTTTGTAGTAGTAGTTGTCGGTTCGTTGTCCTTGTTGTTTGCTTGAAAGTCGTCTTTGTTTTCGTTTTTGTTTGATTTTTTGTTTTGAATGTTCATAAATTCCCACGAGTAAGCCGGTGAAGAATGGTCCGCCCCAACATAGCCGGTTCTGCTGGGGTAAGGCACTTGGATACGACAGGCCCTGCCAAGGCACCTGAAGGAGCTCGTACACAACTGAATATAAACCCTCAGCCTTTCATCCCTGGGCACGGTTTTAATGAAACGCTCACACCACCACTAGAATTGGGTTGACTATACTTTAGCTTTGGAAAACCCTCCTCCGGAGACCTTACAGTATGGGAGGCCCTGCTGCAATCGCCCTTCGGTATCAAAAGGTACTTACTAAGCATCCACACCACGTCAAGGTAAATTGTCGGATTACCAAATGTTCTTTTTAAGAACCGTATTTTACTTTGCAACAAAGGGCGAACTGTGCAAAATGCGAAAACTGTTGATAAACGGGTTAAATAATGAAAAAAAACACACTGTAATTTTCTTTCAACGTTATAAGCGGGTCTTTTAATACGAATTTATTTTATACGACTCATTTTTACTTTGTATTAAAAAAAATTATTCTGCATTGTTCTTTACGAATAAAGCGATGAAATATTTGTTTCCATCTTGTTTTCTTTTTATTTTCGATCTGGAAACTGTTGCCGCAAGGACTAATTTTTGGTCAAGTTCCTCGAGCTCTTTTAATAACTCTATAATTAGAACTCTTGGGAACTAAACAAAATAAGGTTCCCATTTTGTGAAGCTTTTGTTTGCTATCCCAACAACAGATTGGCTTAAGGAGCCGCAGAACTTTTAGAAGAGTGCATTCATTTTGTAAAAAAAGAAACCTTGATAAAGGCTGCTGTCTTCACATATTAAGCGTGAGCTTCTATACAAAAAATTGCAAATGATTTTTCTTAAAGAGAACAGACCTTACCATCAAACTAAGACAATGGTATCTGATAATAGTTCACCTTCCTTCCTTCAAATCTCTTCTCATCCTCAACACTGTAATTATTGATTTCCACTTAAAACACCATAAAAAAAAG
The DNA here is from genome assembly GCA_946477585.1 of Cheilosia urbana. Classification (NCBI taxonomy): domain Eukaryota; kingdom Metazoa; phylum Arthropoda; class Insecta; order Diptera; family Syrphidae; genus Cheilosia; species Cheilosia urbana. The sequence continues at coordinate 4,585,569 of OX297854.1, read as the reverse complement.
GAGCCACCACGGCGACCCAGGTCGGTTGATTAAAAAATGATTTCATTATCAAATACCATGGAATCCTATAACAAACTACGGAAATTGTCTATTAACCCTAACTACTTATGAGAAAAATTAAAAGTACCATCCCCACATGTCTTTAAAATCTGGTTATTATGACATCCTACACATCGCACCAGTTCGAATCTAATTATTTTCCCATCAACGACCAGAATGGATTACTGAGCGTACTTCTGCTCTTCAAAAAAGCCAATTTACCTCTTTAAGCAACTTCTCAATCAACAGAAGGTATATATAGTATAGACGCTGATGGATATTTCAATATGGTTTCCGATGGTATAAATTTGTAAAGCCGTATCTTATCGATTGCATCCTGGTTACATGCGAAAGCGCCAACATGGTTAGAGATATTTGCACAAGTTCCCTCCGACCCCATTACTTGCATCAACCCAGAGGAAATTTAAGAAAGTGCAACCGAGAAATGGTTAGAGTTGGGTTCACCTTCATCCAAGCATCACCACAACCACACGGCACAACGCTAAGTAACTTAAACCGTTTGATATTGCCTGAATCTCGAGACCAGGTTATATCTCTGCAAATCGAAGATGTCATTTCAATGCCTAGACCAAAGGTTGAAACTTGAAACACCATTCAATTACACAAATAACTACCAAGTGGATATGGCTTATCATCTCGAATAGGTTTGTATAGGTATATAATGTAATTTAACAAACAACCTCAATTGTTGTTGCGCCCCTTAACCACTATCGGATGTGGAAGGATACATTTCGTTATATTTGCCGCCGATAGACTGTAAAGAGGAAAACAACCACAACGTGCCGGTGCCCGATGATAGTGCCACTTCCATGGTCCGTGCTCATCGAGTGACGGTTGGGGGTGGTTGGACGGGGCTAAGTCTCCAAGGGGGATGGAGATGGAGTGAGTTGGCGGCTTAGCAAATGAGATTATGCCATGTGGTGCCATTCGATTCCGCTGGGGCGAAAATAGCTGGTGTCTGGTGATTGCTTTATAAAGGTGAACTTTAACTCACACCAAATATTGGTCAATTCTGTGAACAGATAATAATCAAGCATAGAGGAGATGTATTTATTGGACTATTTTGGTGAATGAAGCGAGCTTGGTCGAGTGACCTTGACAACGCATGTAGGAAGTTGTAGTGGAATAGCGTTGATTTTATTTCTCGATCTGTGTCCTTGGTAATGTGTGTACTCGTATTCAGTTGCATAAATATGTTGCATTGATTTATTAATTATCGGTCTTCATCCTGGGGAATATTACTTTCACGAGCAATCCAAATCTGTCTTGACCACGTATTTGGAAACAGTAAGGGCTCGAGTTCAAAAATAGTAATAACCATTTCAAGTTATTTAAAATTGCTTATAGATGCCGCTGCAGGTTCTGCAGTTATTCAGAAGGGTATTGCAAAGCTCTTCTAAATTACTTGGTTGACAAAACTACATAAATCATGCAGGAATTTTTCTATGGAAAAGCGCATTTTAGTTGGACCATATTTCATAAAAATCGGTTTAAAAAAAACCCAGTGTAATATGGAATGGACCACATTGCTGTCAAGTATTGGAATTCGAAAGACTTAGTGCACCGAAGATGCACAATTGGGACATCTTGAGAGATTGGATCGAGTTCTGGATATCTGTTATGAATAAAAACGAAAGATTTACATTTTATTAGCAGATTAATTTTTTAAGGCTTCCTTTTACTTCTGAGTAAGAAAAGCAAAGCGAGAGAAACAAGTAAGGTTTTTGACAATTATAAGCAATCAATTTATTTGTAGTCCAAATCGATCTATTACCTATAGGACTAGGAACATAATAAATAAATAAATAGTTGGCGCAACAGGTCCGGAGGGACCCCAAGCCTATAGCTTTCTCACAACCATACGTTTCGTGTGAGTTTTTCATTTTCGGAACGAATGGAAGGGATCTGCAATTTTATGCCGACTCCAAACGGCTGATTGAGAACCTCTTTCAATGCAGTTATACTCTCGGATGTTTGTCAGACGTTCCTAAGTTGGAATTTAGGTTTTTGCGGTATTTGTACCTCGACCCCGTAGTCAACTTAGTAGTTCAACACACTAACCACTAAGCCACTGCGCCTACCTAGGAACATACGGACGCTTCAAGGACTCAAAGAAGGCCTTTCGTCGACAGCATTGTGATAAAATCGATTTTTCGTATTTGATCAGGGAATGGTCTGGCCCTCTTGGTACAGAGCGGAATACATTGGAAACAGATTATAATGAGCAGAAATAAGTTACCTACGTTTTGTAGCCTTCATTATTTGTATGTATTCTGAATTTAAAAACAACTTTTTCAAAATACTTTGAAGCCAAAAAAGTTTAGAATACTTTTCGTCTTATAAGTTGAACAAGGAAGTAAGTTTATTCAAAAGCTCCCCGCAGTCCTATATTATTTGTCAAATAAGCAGAAATTTCCATCCGATCATGCAGCCTTTCCACCAGATTTGAAAATTTTCTAAAAATGTCCAGAAAATTTTATTGATTCAAATAAAGTAGGTAGGTATGCAAAATATTAAAACAAAAAAATAAATAAATGTAAAACAATAGAAAATAAAGTAAACGACTGAGTCGAACGAGAATTTCTCGTTGTTCACAAGTTTGGTTGGTTGTTTTCTCATTTTATTAGATAGGTATAGGTAAAGATCTGAGAAGCAATGCTAGATAAAAGAAATGGTTCATAAAATATGGGACTCAATGCACCTTCTAGGAGTCACAGTCAATTCAGGAATCACATGGCAGAACCACATATCCTATATCGCAAAATCGGCGTCCGCAAAGTTGAGCTACCTATTTACAGCAAAGAGGTTTAGCCCCAAGCAACTTCTCCTTCTCTACAAAGCACAGGTTAGACCAGGCTTGGAATATTGTTCCCATAAATGGAGCTCGGCCCCAAAACATTCACTTAACCTGCTTGATAGCATACAGAAACGAGCAGTTCGACTCATTGGAGACCCTACACTCACATCGAATCTACAACCGTTGGTGCACAGAAGACAAGTCGCTGACCTATGCTTGTTCTATAGGTACTTCCATGGTAGATGTTCTGAGGAACTCAAACACATTATCCCACGAAATGCAACTTTTGGGCGCCCAACAAGACAGGCTGCTAATGCTCATGACATGACCACACAGTACACTTGACAACCGCGAGGACATCAACTTTCCAAAACTCCTTCTGTTACAGGACAAGCAAACTTTGGAACTCGCTTCCTGGGGATATATTTCCAGAAGACTACAATTTGCAGCAATTTAAGTGCAGAGCAAACATACATCTGCAGGCATCTCGGGGCGCTGTTGAAGCGTTTTAGGTTCGCCTTTCCCGGGAGAAGTATATAAAAAAAAATTCATTCTCGGTTATTCATCTGATATGGCAGTACATTATAACAATATTTTTAAAAGTTGAAACTCTCTGTAATAGGCAGTTGTCGCAAGTTCTTTCTACAACCAACAAACGTTTCCAGCCAGCACGATCTTTAGCCAGCTGTCTCCAATTTCGCAACCTAAGTTGGTTAAGACCCCTTTCCACTCGAAAACGCTGTCACTGAGTCGCGATCTTCCTTTACTCTGGTGTGAAATCGAAGACAAACTGCCTCAAAAAAGATTGAATATGATTCAAAAAAAGAAGATATAAAACACCTTTAGAAGACCTTCTTTAGACCTACCTAAAAATACCCCTTAAAGATTTCAAAGGCAGCTCAAAAAGAGGTCAGAAAATGGTTCGGCCATTCAACAAATCTTAACAAACCGCATCATTTCAATTCCAAAATTGACTGGATATTGTGTCGAAACTTTTCTAAAAAAATCACCACAAAACTTGTAACAAAAATTGGACCAAAAGCTACCTCAAAATTGCCTGTGAAAGCATCCCAAAATTGGGCCTAAAATCGCCACAAAAAAAAAAAAAAAAAAAAAACTGACCAACTAAATGGACGCTTTCATTCTCACTACAGATATTGCAGCTCTCTCCTTCGGAATGTCCTACACTATGGCTTCACATCCGTTCCTACATTAGTACTACTATTGCTTCTTCAATTACTGATGGTCTGCATGCAACTCAATTGACAGAGCCACTAATTAAGGTCATGCATATGATGAATACTAAATGGACATTGGACACTATTATATGAACAAGTGTAATAAATCCCATTCTAGAATATCCAGAGCGAAAGTCTGCAACTGACAGCTTGGCATATCCAACAATTGGGCTAATTGAAAGCGACACACAGTTGACTGTTGACTTGACTTGTACACACCGGATTTATGCAAAAGTCATTGCAGTTCGTAGGATAAAAGAATTAATACAAAATTCAACGATTTGACATTTTCGTATGTAAAAACTTATAATGCCTTCTGTCTGCAGTCATCGGACTGCAAATATGACTAAACCACCCCATAGACGGTCGTTTTTAATTATTATTATCGTTTCCTATGCGCCGCACAATACGGCTCTTGTAAGGAGGAAAAACCACTTCTTCCTGCAACGTAAAGTAATTACCCAAGTATACGTATAGTATAAAACGTTTTCTTCTGGCATCCATTAGAGGGCCTCATTCAGAACTGCAACAACGACGAAATGCATTCAGCGGACATCCTTTGCGCGTCACCACAAAGGCTTGCAATATGACTTATGATACACCATTCCACCATCCAAGGACTGGGTTTGCTTGGTTTTGTTTCTTTATGCGCACACAGAAATATGGTTTCGTTTCCTGGATTTCGTCGTCATCATTATTGTCTCTGCACTAAATGGAGTCCTTTGCCACTGAATGTGCAGAGTGGCATCTGGCAACCGCACAAGTCCAACTATTCCAAAACGTCGAGCTACTAAGGATAATAATAATTGTTGTATTGTTTGTGGGCCTTCGGCTGCTGAGTTTTGACTTCCCTGTGTCATTGCAATTGCTACACTGCAAGGGATATAAATTGAAGTGGTATAGTTCTTACATGGAATAGCTATAGGCAGTCATAGAACTGCTAATGGAGGAGACCCAAACAGTAGACTATAAGGCACAAATAATGCTAATGAGAACCCTATTCTCCTTAGAGTGTCCTTTTCTCGTTTTGATGATATAGTCGCCGCTCCCATGGTGCGAGGATTTTCTCGTCAAGTCTTAAAGTAGATATACCTCAGCCCAGGGCATTTTTTATGAAACTTCGGTATTAGACTCGGAATTGTTTTTCAAAACTTCAGCTTGAAGAAATTCCTCCTAAATGGTCTAGCGATTTTTGAAATTGATTTTTCGCATGACCTTAGGGTGGACGGGGAAGATGGCAAATTTTTCAATCCGAGTTCTGGAGGTACACAAACCCCCAACCAAACCAAAATAAACAATTTTCGGGCGGCGAAAATTAAAAGAGAAATAAGATCAGTCCAAGCTACGGAACAGTAAATTTCCTGACAGTGTAGTACGTATAACGTATGATAAAACCTTTTTTAATCCCCACTTAGGGCATGAACTTCAGTGGCTATAAATATCCTCATCGGCGAAGTGGTCCCTTGCCCTGCATTAATGGCGAAGTAGGGTCAATTTAGCTGTGAAATAATTTGTTTTACAGACTAAGCTGTGCAAGACGGATTTTCGGGTTGTTTTTTCTCTTCTTTTTCTTTTGTACGCAATTTATTCGAATACATTTCGGTTTGAGCCAGGAGAGGTGCGAAAGATGTATTGAGACACACACTGTGCGGGGTGATTTATATTTTCTTACCCAGCGTGTAGCTGGTGATACATTTATAAACTTTTGTTGGAGATCCCCATTTTTTTATTTTGGGTCATTAGAACTTAGTATCATTGAGGAAGATTTGTGGTGGTCATTCTTAGGCTACTTACATTTTTGGTTGTTCGAAAAGGACTTCATACATTTACATAGGCTGTGTCTTAGGAATTTCTCCCGTGTTTTATAAATTGAAATTCCACCTACGCGCTTTGTTTTTTTTTTTTTTTTTTTTTAAACTTTTATAACGGGTGATTTTTTAAGCGTAGTTTTTTTTTAAATCGAATAAAACACTCAAATTTTCATTAAATATTCAAAAAATGTATTATAATCGATAAATAGGTCTTTGCCATTTACGTGTTAAAGACAACTTTATGTAAATGTTGTCCGCGGCTCTGTTTCAAATGGTTCGCGTTCAGAAGGTCCAATTTTGTCGAGCTTTTCAATTTTTCGAGCATTTCGGCCTGTATTCCACGAATTACGCGTGTTATGTTATCCTGCTTCAATCGTGCTCGGCTTCTAACTAACTAACGATTTTACATAACCCCACAAGAAATAATAAAGAGGCGTTAGGTCGCATGATCTTAGCGGCCAACTCACAGGGCCATTTCGAGAGATAAGCTGCTCACCAAATTCATCCTTCAACATTTCCATTGGTTCACGAGCTGTGTGGCATGTGGCACCGTCTTGATGAAACCACATGTCAACCAAGTTCAACTCAGCCAACGGGGGCAAAAAAAAGTCGCGTATCTTAGCTCGATATCTACCGCCGTTGACGGTAACGTTTCTTCCACTATCGTCTTTGGTGCACATTTTTCACAGAGCACGAATTTTTATAATATAAACTTCAATAACTTGCAATCGTTGCTCGTTTGTAAGTCTTTTCATGATTAAATGGCAGAGTATACTGAAAACTTTTCACTTTGACAGATGACGTTTGGACGCCATTACTAACCAGTGCTGCCAACCTGAAAAACTTATAACTCTTAAAATATCACCCGTAGAAACAAATGATAAATAAAACCATTCCGAGTCATTGCGTTAAACCAAGTGCGGCCCGCCTGAAAGTATGCAAGTGTTTTTTTTTTATTAACAAAACAGCATGAGTTGTTAGATTTTGACGATTTGAAAATACCGATAGCACTTACGTATATCATTAACAAATAATTGTTTAACGACTTCATGAAGCTAAAGTAAATGTTTTCCATCTGCATTGAGTTATAGGAACTATTGCGAAGAATGCCAAAGAAGAAGACTATTAGGAACAAATTAAACTAATAAGACTTCTTCAACGGTTTAATTTTATTTAACCACTGACTGCATTTAAAGTAAAGTAATTTATTTTATGTGCTTAGGTAAATACCAATGGTACTTAATAAGTGTTGCTGAGTCATTTGAATTTATTTATATTCAATTAGGTACTTCTTCAACGGAAGCTCTCAACATCCCCTCCCAATATTAAGGTTTATTTTTCTAAGTACATGCGACAAATGGTATTATTCATTTTACAACTAGATTTAACATTTTTAGCTCTATGTTGAGGTCGCCTTGCTTCCGAAAAGTCTCCTTTTGTAACACACAACTTGTGTTTATTTTTTTATACAAATACCTGCTACACAAATCCTATATAAAGGGTGTCCGCCAAAGAATTTTCGACTTTGAATTTGAATAAACGGCGAGCGGGGTATCGGCGGAGGGGGGAGGCGTATTCATTACACTTACGCGTCGTGCGGATTTTAGTAGCCATGGATCGTTGGTCGGCGGAGCATCGTGCGTTTGCTGTAGAGGCATATTTTAAAAATAACGATTCTCCCGTGGCTATTCGCAAGACATTTCAATATTCGGCGTATACGGGATTGTCCTAGTACGCAACTTATTGGCAAGTGGGTGCGAAGTTTTCGTGAACAAGGACCTGTAGTGGGACACGGGCCAGGTGTATCGCGAACTGTGAGAACTGACGAAACAATTGAAGCAGTTCGTCGTGATGTTATTGCAAATCCACGTCTTTCACTAAGAAAAAAAATTCCCAAACCTATTCGTCTATGTTGGAAAACTTTTTGGAACCTGAGTTGGAGAACAATGAATGGGTAAACGGATCGACATGGTTTTCACAGGATGGAGGCATCAATGAACATTGTAAGGCGCATTTTCCCCGAAAAAGTCATAAGTCGTTATGGTGATATCCCATGGCCCCCCAGATCGCCAGACTTAACACCTGCGGACTTTTTTTTTATGGGGATTTCTTAAATCTAAAGTCTACGTTAACAAACCGCGAAATTTATTGCAACTGAAAAGATATTCGCAACGAAATCAGAGGAATTTCGCAAGAAACTTGCAAAAAAGTTTTCACAAAAAATATGGTGTTTCGTTTAAATGAGTGTGTTCGTCTCCGTGGTAAACATTTAACTTCAATTATTTTCAAAACATAAATCCGCATTTGTATGTTTTATTTTAAAATAAAAACGATTATATAAAAACCTGTGAATCTTTTATTATTTAATTTTAAATTCGAAAATTGTTGCGAACACCCTTTACCAAAGCTATCAAAGAACAAATCCGTAAATCAAATGTAGTCCCATTTTTTATTTTTGTTATTTTTTTAATATTTCCCAGTTAGCTTGAAAAAAGCTAATCCTCTTCGACTATGTAATACACACCTAATAGAAACAGAAAGAGACATCCACAACAAATGCGAATTTAATCCTTTGAAATTTCATCATCAATAATATGATATCCTTGGCGAAGCGTAGCGCCATGCTTGTTCTGCTTCGTCCAGTTATCACACCATAAATACACGCTCCGATAAACTTGGCACAATTTATCGGAATTTGTCGGAAAATTCCCCTCTCCCTGGTAACTCGTCTCGATACCTACATGATATAACAAAAACATTGCCGTCCTGACAGAAAATTCAGCCCTATACAAATACATCCACCACGGCTTATATAAGGACGATGGACCTAATTTCTGGCATTGAGAAGGTTGACCGCTCGTTCCGATATACACCGTATACGGTATACCGTCCCCAAGCTATAGAATAGCACGAAAAATGCACATACATTGACCACATTGAATGAAAAGGATATCACTGCTTCGACTGGGTGGCAGTGGCCGACTGTAGCTGGACAAAAGAGAGAGACATAGAAGTCTAGCGAAGCGTTTATGGTTTTACGCAATTGAAATTGAATGCGACACTGGAAGGTTGTTAAAAATTGGTTTTGCTACTGTGTTCATATGTCTGCCTGGATCATCCAAAAAGTTTATTCTGTCCTGGATTGTGTGTGGGTGTAGAGTTGGAAATATATTTTTTTTTTTCGATTCTTTGAAAAGGTATCCGATGGGAGACTGAACAAAAGGACAATAAATAACAAGCTGAGATGGGCGCAGAGGACACACTGTATTTGTACGGATACGGTTTACATTTTCGATTTTCCACACTTTGATTGTTTGTCTTTGGGTGCTTCGGTGTTGATTTTGAAAATCGTTTCTCACTTTATTAAATTTTGGGCGTTTTCTTTTTTTTTTTGCTATAAATGTAACATACTGTATCTAAAGAGACGGTATTTATTTCTATTCGGTTGCTAGCCTGTGGTCATCGATATGAGGTGTAGCTTTCTTTCACCTACGAAAAGTACAAGAAGGCTTATTAGCTATGACCTTAACAAACATGACTTTCTAGAATATTAAAACAAATTGAAAAACGAATTTCATACCCGGATTTTCTAAGACCAAAACGGGTCACATTGACAGAATCGCAGGAAATAGCACCACAAAATCTGAAAAGATGTACATATTACAGCTGGCGAATTCCGACACAATTTGAAAAGTTCGATCATTCTGAGAAAATGGGACGGAATATGACTCAAGAGACTACCCGAAGAAAAATCGAACAATCGAACCTAAAAGCACCACAAAAACAATCCGAAAATTCCCTAAAAAAACATCCCGTAATGGAAACACTAAAAAATCATAAAAAATAAATAAACTCATAACAATTGGGTACTCAAAAAAACAATGGAAAATATTTTTCAAATTTGTTGAAATATATTAGGGGTATTCACGATCCGATGCAACTGGTCTAGTATCATTGCGAAAGTGCAACTTCTTTCGTACTGCACAACGAAATTTATATTGACTAAAATTTCGCATCACTTTTTCACTTCCTTATTTATCCGATACCATACCTTTCTTGCTTTGAGGATAAGTTTGTATAGCAAAGTGAATGCCCTTAGCAATTGCTTTGAATTCGTATGAATAAAAACTTACTCTGCCCAAGTAAGTTCGAAAATTCGAGCATAGCATTTACTTCGCTGTACGTTCAGTTGCCTTGCAGTACTATTTTTTTTTTTATTCATTTGAATGACAGCTGTCAATCTGAAAAAAAATTACATTGCGGGTGTTCCGATTCTAGCTTAGTAAGTCTGACACCTGACTGACTAGATGGATTTGAGTTTTAATTGGCCCAGAGTGGTCACGTGTATAGTTTTTGCAGTTGACATTATTATGGAGGGAAAGCCGACGAATCGGATCAACAAAATCCTGCCTGCGTACTCAATTGACATTTCGAAGAGTCAAATTTCAAATAAACAGAGTGGCCACTCGCTGCAGATTTCTGAAGTCCGGTGAGAGAAAAAGCCAACAAGGTGTCATTTCTAAAGATACTCTGCAAATTTAGAATTTTTGCACGATATTTAACAACCATAAGTTCGCATAATAGTATAATAGTGTTGTGGTAGGCACCCGTGTCACATTTTAAATGTATTTATTTCAGAATAAAAAATTTTGAAAATGTATGAAGAGACTTTTCTAAATAAAAAAGGGGCAAAATCACACAAAGTTAACGCTGATCGCGGGAATATAAAATCAATTTAATTTGAATAGTCAACGCTTTCGGATACCTACATATACCTAGAATCCGAACGTCGCCATTCCCATATGCTAGGTGTGCTTGGTTGAAAATGTTAACGAGAATTTGTTAAGCCCGTATGATAAGCGATTTTTCTCTCATGTTTTCCTCATTTTTTTTTTTTTTTACTTTAAATCAGGCTAAAAAGACATCTGTGTGTAAAAGAGACTAAAGTGTAATAGAACAAATTTCCAAACGAATTTATTTTCAAATTATCTTGAAATGTCAACAAAAAAAAGCTGCCAGCTGATATGTTTACGTTAATCACTCGCTCCATATCGGGAATTTTCGTAGTCGTTTCTCGTACTGCTCCTTTTTAATTTTAAAAGTCTAAAGAATGTAATAAAAGATGTTTGCAGTAGTTTTTTTGTTTATGAATTTTAGTCGCAACCCGGGACAAAAGCTGTCCCGGCAGGACAACCAAAATTCTGTCTTAAGTCCGGGACGTCTGGCAACGCTAGTAATAACACACTTTAAAGTTCGACATAAATGTTTTATTTTAGTGCAGGTGTAAATCTCGCTCAGAAATCGAGATTCGCAAAATTGTCATGACTCTGAATATCGAAATTTCACAATGCTTACCTATACATTGTTTTATGTTAAAAATGTGCATACAAAACATTTGGCAAAAGACCTGAGTTAGGTAAATAGCAGACTTGGAATTTCGGATATACGGCTCTGAGTTAAAGGTAAGTGGCGCCGCTTTTCGAACATGTCAAAAGTTAGTGTTAGCTCCAATCAGTTTTTATTCTTACGGAACGAAGCAAATGCTCCGATTTTAACATTTCGTTTGAGTGATAGCAATTGCTACGCTGTTTTCATAACACCCAATAGGGTCAGCAACAGCAAAATTACAACAGGGTAAAGTGTAGGTACCCTTGTCCTTTTGACAGTTCGCCAAATGTTATGAGTTGTCAATGATGCCAACTAAGGCATAATTATGCCTGATGCTTGAGGCGTTGAGAAATAATTTTTAATAAAACGGCATACATATTTGTTAGATGTTTTTACAATCAATTCATAATAAAATTTTATATTTTGTTAATCCGGTACCCCGGTCAAAGTCGCTTCACTATTTTTCACAACTGTGCGTCATTGTATCTTACCTCTATATTACGGAATCACCAAACCCAAAAAGGGTTAAACTACCCATTGATCGACCATCATTCTGTTAACAAATTTTAATAACCTGTAGGTCCGCTCGTAAAATAAGCAATTTTTATCTTTTTTACCAAAATGGAGAGATTTTTTTTGACAAGTGTAGTACGTACCTCTTCTGAAACGAAATTTTCCGGTGGTCTCCAAATGGACAGCGAAACGTCTGTGAAAAGGCAGCGGAAAATATTTTTTGTAGATTTCCATCAGCTGATACACAAGTAGCAGTGTTACCAGCACTGGCTATTTATTTCCAATTTGGCTCCTTAAAATTGTCATTTCAGATTTATCGTAATTTATGCTATTCACTTTATGTAAGGTTTGGTGATTTTAAGGATCCTTAGGAATTTAGAATTCTATTGCGAACGTACTCTTTTCGTACCTATACCTAACTTAAACTTTCTAAGCAGTTAGGTATGTCTTTTTCGATTATTGCGCATTTCAGATTTTGATCTAAGATTTCAGATTTCTGCTGCTAAATCGAACATTAAATCCAAATTTGATTTCTTTTGTGAATTGGCCGCAAAAAAACATATTTTTCACTTGCGCTGGATATTTCCATTGCAATTGATTTTCACACATTCATACCAACCCATTTCGAAGTACTTAGTTTAATATAATAATTTACATTTGCGGTTTTTATTCGTTAACATTGCAAAATGAAAACTAAAAAAATCTCTCAAATTTCTCAATTTAGCTCCACCCTCTTATGAAAGCTGGCAACACTGCAACACAAATGCCAAATTTCCGCTAGCAATTAATGTCCCGTACAATAAACGTGTGCGAACAGAGAGTGAGAAATGTACCAAGCAATCTACTACAACTACCCACTTTTTCGCCATCAGCTGCGTACTGCAAAACGAAAAGGAGAGCGAAATTTTTCGTTCATGATTTCGTTGTGTCACTTTTGTATGGGATATTTCGTTTCAGAAGAACTGCGTACTATCTACGCTTTAAATGTTAAATTAGTATGACTTTTAGAGCTGACAGGATTTATATTCTCAAATGAGCATAATCATTTACGTATTAATTATACAGCTATCAGATTATTTAATATTAAGTACAAAATGCCCATTGATTGAACTTATTGAAGTATTGAAGTACAAACGACATGCAATAACTCCGTCGGCTTAAAATATTAAATCGGCGAAAACAAGAAAGTCGTTCTTGTACACAAAATCAATTTATATTGCTCCACATTTCGGTCGTGAATATTGTTGTCAATTAATAAAAATAAATTCACCCGGAGCATATTCAGAATTATATAGGCAAATATTAATTTGCTGTGTATAATATACTTTTTCGGCACTTAAACCGTTGGATGCTCGTTAACTTGCTTAAATCGATTTTGTATTTATCCATTCTGTTCTGATGATTTTTTTATTTTATTTTTTTTTTTTTTTTAATTTACTTCCGCTAATGAGCAGTTAAATATTTTAATTCAATCTCAAACGAAAGCATTCATTGCGTCATACACTTTTTAATACTTGTATGTATATCTACAGATAGATACCTATTTATATATTTTTTTTTATTACATTGAGAGTTGTTTTTCCCTTGCAGGAATGGCCGCATGTCCTTCAAATAAATTTCAAGCGAATAACATTTTCACAGATTTCCGCAGATTTCAGTTTTGTTCATAATTTGTTAAGCTGAAAAAAAAAAAATATTGCACATTTACATAAAACCGAGACAATACATATTCAAGAGGATTATGCTTAAATTGCTTTTTTTTTACTGTTTTCAATTAGGGTCTTAAAGACACAAGCTTATAAGCTTTTTGCGAAATTAATTTTCTTATGCTGTCGTGTTTTAAATTTTGTATGCGAGAAACAGATTAACACAGCGAATTTAGGATTAGCTCTAACGTTGCCGTCGCTGTAGATGTTGCTGTGCTAATGTGTTCAAAGTAATTAAAATACATTGGTTCTAAAAAGTTGTCAAAGTTGCTGTGTTAATCTGTTTCTCGCATTAGACCTTTTCGACAATTTACTCGTTGTCATCGATAAAATGTCAATGAAACAACCTTTCACATTCAGATGTTTATGTCTAATTCGTTTTTAAAATAAATAATTTAAAAATATGGCTTCCAAACATAACATCAAATTTCACAATTTTACTAGGCCTGTTACACCGAATCGTGAATACCCGGAGAATTTTATTATAAACTCAAGCGCCACACAAAATGCCGAAGCCAAACATCGCATTATAGTACCTACCAGTTTATGCCAGTTCATCATCAATGATTGCAGACTTTCAGGCTGATAGCTTACCTTATTTGGAAGAATTGCCTCGGAGTTGTTCTACTGAGCATTTGGCATCTGACAATAATTATTGACAATTGCATAAAATCACATCGCTTAATTGCGCAGATCATTTAATGTCGTAAAAAAAATATGTGAAAGCTGTTTTTTTTTTTTCTCTTAAAATTAAAAGGTGTGGTGTGTTTTTTAGTTCTTTCATCGGTTTGACAATCCTTGTTGGAGAATCGCAAAAAGTCTAAGCATACAATTTTATTGCGATAAGATAAGGCATCTGGATAAGTTAATTAGTCTATGGTTCCAATGTAAGTAGTAACTAGTAAGTGACACTCACTGCCATCTCTGAGTTGAAAAGATGATCGGCGAAAATGACCTACTGATCTAGTACTACAATTATTATCTTTTACGATCAGTGTATTAAATCTAATATCGTTTTCCATTGGGACAGAAAAAGCACGTTTTTCAGTTTCAGAGCAGTTTTTCTGCTCTCGAAATCAGCTGGCTGTCAGATTTCATGTCTTATTGGTGGAAAAAAAAACACTTTTTTTAAAGTCAGAGCAAGTTTACGAATCTCGACTTCTAATCGAGATTTACACCTGATTACACTAAAACAAAACATTTGTCATTTGACAAACTTTAAGGTGTTTTATTACTTCCGTTTTAGACGACAGGTCTGTGAAAAACAGAGAAGAATTTACATTTGGCCGCTGCAAAGGATATCAATATAAATTGAATGGTTGTTTATAAACAAAAATTACAATTTAAGAACAGCTGATTTTCAAAACACGCACCAAAAAAACAAATTTAAAGAAAGGAAAGTCTCGTTTTATGTTCCATTGAGTTCCAATTTGAGAGTAAAGTCTGAAAACTTCAATGGAAAACAACATAAGACTAAGTTTAAGTCTTGAGTCTAAATCTGGTCTGTTGAATCTGGTTCTATATTTCAACAGACACTGCCTCTGCCCAGTGAACAGTGATCCAAGATCATGGGTAATTAGTAATTCGGTACCCATTTCGTGGGCATTTTGTACTTCGAAATAAGCTAAAACGGCGAAGAAAATCTCAATAAAATCCATTCGAATTCATTATCGTATTTTTCTAACAACTGCATGAACAAAAAAAAAAGTTTTTTGATAATCGTCGTGGGCAAATCAGTTAGAAAAGTCTGGCATCACTGCCTCTGCCACTTATATGTATAATAAACAGAAACACCAAGTATTTAAGGTTCTCCCAAGAATTGACTTTCTGCGTGAGAGAGTTGAGCTCAAACCGAGACCGAGTATTTCAAGGCTAAAAAGTTCGAATTCCCATTCACAAAAAAGTTGCCAGTTATTCCATCGTAAGTAACTTGAATTGGGCGGCAATATCACTTCGAAATTGAACTCAAACATTCATTAGACAACTTGAGTGGTAATACAAAGAAATGTAACCAACATAAAGCACGAACAGTCCCAGGACAGTGACAATTAAATGGTAAATTAGTTCGAAACGTGTTGTAGTTCTATTGACAATAGAAAAATGTTGCACCATTAATAGTTGATCAAGTTTTATTACACATTTTAGCCGAACGAAATGAAGGATATGTCGCATCGGGGCTGAGCCAAAGGAGGGTGTTCCTGGTTATTAATTGGAAACTTTATCGTAATGTTCTACTATTAGCGGGCGTACGTTTTTTTCATCAAATAAACAAAGTATTGTATAGGACAGCAAGTCCATTATTATTAAGTACTTTTGGATTGTTTTTAATTGATTAGGTGAAGACCGAAGACTGTAATGAATTTTGAAAACTCGTTTTCTTTTAATGTGGAAGTGACTTGGAATCAACTATGTAAACACTGACAAAAGTGCCAAGCTCTTGCTGACAAGTTGGAAATGTTTTTAAAACCGTACGTTTATTGCTTTCAGCGACAATCCAGTTCCCGTGAGCTGAATCTAGGAAAAGTCTGAATAAAACTAAAAGTCGGGACATCAACCAAAATAATCAGCTTACAGAACCTAATTAAAAATGATTGCATACCGCCAGGTATAGTTTATCTGTACCGTTTTGTGTACCTACCTAATTTTTGGCTTCATTTACAAAGCAAACAGTAGGTTTACGCGTTCTTTTTTAGTTCAGAGCAGAATCTGAACTGTTATACAAAACGTTCGTGATTCTTGTTTAGCTTAGACACATCAGAGCTCGAATTTGTATTTCTTTTTTTTTTGTTAAGAGTATAGCGATTTATTTCTATCACTATTTCAAATATAGGTAGCGTATTTATTTCAATATAGAAAATAACTATGTATTACAATTTTTACAAAGATGGTAGGAATTGCGTTTTGGTACGCATAAAAAATCTCGTTCGTCTTGCTTTTTTTTATTTTCTTCGCCTTTTCTGTTGTGTTGTCTCTCGGGTAGCTTTTTTCTTCTTGTACTTTTGTGGAACTCTTCGGGTAGTTTTGCTTTCATACTTTTGTGAAACTCTTCGGGTAGTTTTGATTTCGTACTTTTCCTTGTGGAACGCAACGGGTAGTTTTTATTTTGACGTTTATGGTTTCAGCCTGGTTGCTGAACGCCATAGTACTCCCCCGCAAGTATTGAAATCATTGAAGTTGATTGAAGTTACGAAGAAGTTGCAAAGGATATACGTTTGGTCTTTGGTCCGGAATAAGTCCTTAACGATGATGAAGTTTGTGTTGCATCTGAACTAATCACTGGAACTGGATTATCCCTTGTCGGTAGTGTTGTGGGCGCAGTGATGTTTGACTCAGGGATTGACGACTGGACTAAACGTTGGGGTTCGGCTAATGTTTCCGTTCTCTCGAAGAATGCTGGTTTTAGCCTTTCAGTTGACACCGTTGTGTGTACACCTTTCACATCAATTTTGAAAACGAAATCTGATATTCGTTCCAGCACTTTATATGGTCCATCGTAAGGTCTCTCGCATGGCTTTTGTACACTGTCTACTCTTACAAAGACGTGCGTGCACGTAAATAGTGTTTTGGATGCAAACGCTTTTCGCTTGGTGTGATGTGCAGAAGGTATAGCACGTATTTGCCTCATCTGATTTCTAAATTTCTCGATGAAGATGTGCGGTTCCGGAGAAACTTCTTCGTTCAAGAAAAATTCTCCTGGTAATCTTAATACCGTTCCATATACCAGTTCAGCTGCTGTTGTTCCAATATCTTCTTTAAAACTAGTTCGCAAACCTAGAAGTATAGTTCTCGACTGAAAAGGTAAAACATCTTAAGTCGACTACATCTTAAATCGACTTAAGATGTTTTACCTTTTCAGTCGAGAGTTGGCAGAAGACTTACCCAGTCTGAAGAATCCTGGCATTTGACAGCGGCTTTGAATGATCTGTGCCAACGTTCTATCATCCCATTAGAAGCTGGGTGGTATGCGGTCGTCCTTGTTCGTGTACTTCCAATTAGCTTCGCCAGTGCGTCGAACAACACTGACTCAAATTGCGAACCTCTGTCAGATGTGATTGTCGCTGGTGCACCAAATCGAGATACCCAATGGCTGTAAAATTCTTGTACGACGGTGTCGGCGGTGATATCCTTTAACGGTACAGCTTCTGGCCATCGAGTGAATCGATCGATCATTGTGAGAAGGTATCGGTAGCCTTTTGTTAACGGCATCACAACAATATCGATGTGTACATGTCGAAATCGATCACTCGGCATAGCTATGTGTTGTGGCGCGTTCTTGGTATGACGACTGATTTTGCCTTGTTGACACGGGAGGCAGGATCGCGCCCAATTCAGGATGTCCTTGTTCATGCTGGGCCAGACGAAGTTTCTGCTTATTGATTTCCTCGTTGAACGTCCACTTGGATGTGCTAAGTTGTGTGTCATATCGAAAACCCGTCGTCGAAGAACAAGCGGAACATACGGACGTAGATTGCTCCCCCCAATGTCGCAGTAGATGATAGTGTCTGCTTCATCAACACGTAGAGCGCGAAGCTGAAGCGATGATCCCCGTGGAGAGTCTTTTAGCTGCTGAAGTTCGACGTCATTTGCTTGCATGTCTGCTAGCTCCTGGGTACTGACGATTACAGGCACATCAATCATTTGTATACGAGACATAGCATCTGCTACGACATTCTCTTCTCCAGTAACGTGTACAATTTTTGTCGAGTGCTGACCAATCTCCTCCAACTGACGAGCTACTCGATCACTAGCATGGTTCGTCTTCTTTTCGAAAGCATGAGTTGGTGGCTTATGGTCGGTGACGATAATCAGCTCCCTTCCGTCAATGATGTGCTTGAAGTGTCTGACTGCTCTGAATATAGCCAATAGTTCGCGATCGTAGACTTTGTACCTCGCTTCTGTTTCGCTCAGCTTCTTCGAGAAGAATCCTAATGGCTGAAGTTCATTACCGTTCCGCTGATCTAGCACCGCTCCGATTGCTGTGTCAGACGCGTCACATCGCAGAACCAAAGGAAGATCGGAACGAGGGTGAGCTAGTTGGACGGCGTTCTTCAACTTTTGTTTACATTCCTCGAACGCTAGGTCGGCTGCCGGTGTCCATTGTATAGGTCGTTTGTCTCTCTTCTTTGCTCCGATTGTGAGTTGGATAAGAGGAGCTTGGGTCTCAGCTGCGCCGGGTATACAATTGCGATAGAAGTTCCATGACCCCGCACGAACCGTCGGAGTTTATCCATTGTATCTGGCTTGGGATAACTTACTATAGCTTCAGTTCTGTCCTCAGGGGGTTTGATTCCCTTCTTACTCACTTTGAATCCCAGATATCTGACTTCTGACTGTCCAAAACAGCATTTGGAAAC
The DNA here is from genome assembly GCA_946477585.1 of Cheilosia urbana. Taxonomy (NCBI): domain Eukaryota; kingdom Metazoa; phylum Arthropoda; class Insecta; order Diptera; family Syrphidae; genus Cheilosia; species Cheilosia urbana. The sequence continues at coordinate 4,566,702 of OX297854.1, read as the reverse complement.
ATTAATCGTTAAACCGAACTTTTGAAGTTTCTCCAGAACGAGGCGTAGATGATGTCTATGTTCAGTTTCGTTTTTTGAAGCTATAATGATGTCATCAATGTAGCATTGGGCGAAATCGAATCCTCGTAGTACTGCATCCATAAAGCGCTGCATTGTTTGCGCAGCATTACGTAGTCCGAAGGTCATAACGACAAACTCGAAGAGACCGAAAGGAGTAATAACTGCAGTTTTTGCTTGATCCTCAGGTGCGACAGGGATCTGATTGTAAGCTCTTGTTAGATCTAGCGTACTAAAGATCCTGCATCCTTCCAAATGATGATTAAAATCCTGTAGGTGAGGTATAGGGTATTTATCAGGCACCGTGATGTTGTTTAGTGGGCGGTAGTCTCCGCACATTCTCCACCCACCGCATTTCTTTTTGACCATATGCAATGGGGAGGCCCATTCACTTTTTGACGGCTGACAAATTCCCTCTCTCATCATCCGGTCGAACTCCTCTTTAGCCACTTTAAGCTTGTCGCCAGCCAGACGTCGTGCTCGTTCTGCGACGGGATGACCGCGGGTGATGATGTGGTGTTGAACAAAATGCTCAGCTACGTTGGGATTGGTTTCCAGGGTGACCTCGATAAAATCCTTCAGTATATCGGCGTACGGGTTTGTCAAATCAATGGAACGCACAGAGGGTTGATTAGCGCTGGCGATATTTCCCTTTGTGGTCAGTTTCGTAGTGTTGTCTAAAAGTTCCTTGCGGTTGAGTCGAATTGTTAGATCAAAACTGTGGATGAAATCGGCCCCAATAATTGCCTGGGTTACATCGGCGATAGTGAAAGTCCAGCGGAAATCTCGACGGAGTCCTAAGTCCAAGACCATGTTTTTTGTTCCAAACGTCGAGATGGTTGCTCCATTTGCAATGTAGAGTTTAGAATCGGCAGGGATGTGGTTCTTGGCGAATTTCCTTGGCAAAACTGAGACGTCTGCACCGGTGTCTATCAAAAATGAAATATTGTTTTTTTTGTCGGATATTTGGAGGCGAAAACGTAACTTGTTGTTGATGTCGTTGTCGTTGTTGCCGATCGCGCTCGCCAACATACGGATCGGCAATTCTAGTTTTCCGTCTGAGGGTTTTGCCAACGTGAGCACCATGGACGACAATTACGGGCGTCGTTACCAAACTTCTTATGGAAATGACAGAGTTTGATGTCCTTGGCGTCGTGGTCTCTTCGCGGCTTGCTGTTGGACCGGTTTCGTGACTGCGATCTTCCTCTAGGTACAATATTCTTCCTGATGTCTCTGATTTCATTTCTAAGAAATTCGATGCTTTTTGACAATTCAGCCATGCTCAAGGTATCGCCATTGGTGATCGCTTGTATGGTTTCTGCTGTCGATGTGGTAGCGTTAATTCCGTACAGATGGGAATTTGTAATATCAAAAATTTTGTCACCAACTTCAGCTAATTTATCGAGGTCGTCTTCTCCCGTCGCAATCAACACTGTTCGCATGTTTTCAGGTAATCTGTCAATAAAAAGCGTTCGCATTATAGTTGGGTCACAGCGTCCTGCCGACAGATGTTTCATGTGGGCAAGTATAGCCGTAGGTTTTTTTCCTTCGGTGTCTTCCCCACGGAGCATGCGTCGCAGTTGTGATTCGGGAGTTGGTGCAAAGCTATTTAGCAATCGCTCCTTTAGGGCAGCGAATTTGTTGTTCAGTAGTGGATTAATCGCTAGGTCCCCAACTGCTCGCAAGGCTTCTCCTTCCAGGTTCACTAGTACATGAGCGAAGCGTTCCGCATCGTTCGTAATATTGCCAAGTTGGAAAGCCACCTCGACTTGTGTCAACCACAATTGGGGATATAACGCATCAAACTTCGGCAGTTGAATGCGATGTGCCGGTAGTCTTGAGGTTGTAGGAACCGTGACAGTTGGTGTCGAAGCGAGAGCGGCTGTCGGAGCAAGAGCTGGTGTTGATGATAGGTCAATGAGTTTTGAATCTGGCTCGGAAGAACGAATAGGGTACATCAGCGATGTATCTGAGTGGGACGAGTGAGCCTGTTGTGTTAGCGAATGATTACCATGTGCTGCTTTGAGAGCTTGAATTGACTCGTTCGCTAGTCTCAACTCTTCCCTTAGCTGACTGATTATTTCAGCCGTGACCGTATCGTTTTCCGTAGTCATTGTCGGGATTAAATTCTCAATCCTTTCAGGTTCTTCCTCACTTCCGGATTCGTCTTCGGTTGCGTAGTTTGGAGCGTGGTTCCTAGTTTTCCGAGGTGTACGTGGAAGTGGCATAAAGCGAGATTTTTGTTTGTTCCTGACTTGATTTCGATGGGCGTGTCTGTTTTTCAACCGATCACGTCGGGGTCACCAGTTATATAGCGATTTATTTCTATCACTATTTCAAATATAGGTAGCGTATTTATTTCAATATAGAAAATAACTATGTATTACAATTTTTACAAAGATGGTAGGAATTGCGTTTTGGTACGCATAAAAAATCTCGTTCGTCTTGCTTTTTTTTTATTTTCTTCGCCTTTTCTGTTGTGTTGTCTCTCGGGTAGCTTTTTTCTTCTTGTACTTTTGTGAAGCTCTTCGGGTAGTTTTGATTTCGTACTTTTCCTTGTGGAACGCAACGGGTAGTTTTTATTTTGACGTTTATGGTTTCAGCCTGGTTGCTGAACGCCATAAGAGCATGATCAGAGCGCGCTCTATGATCTCAGAATAAATCGACTGAGTAAAAAGCTGATTACACATGCACCTACCCTACATTCACACTTCCAGTCACATTCCACAAAAAAAAAAAAAAAAGAAAACAGAATCAGAGCCCATTCATAATGCTCGAGTTCAGTTCAGTGCTCAGCTCTGAAGTCTGAACTAAAAAAGAAAAACACCTTTTAGAAAATAAATTCCCATTACACTCGCTCAGAAAATTTCCAATGCAAGAATATTAAGCTTCCAAAGTAAAGTCTATCAGTATCCTCAACCTCATACATCAAAAACCACTTCATAGAGCATAAGGTCCGGTTAGTTGCAAGTGGGGATGGGTGGTTGAGTGGTTGTAGAAAGATGAAGTTGAACCAGATTATAAGCGAAGGTTCTATTAAAGAATAATAGCTCGCAGGTTACTATAAATTATTATAAAAAACTTTTAAAAAAATATGCTTAAACAAACTGCGAGTAGGAATATATAACTTTTAGAAGGTTACTAACAAATACTTAAAAATAAGCCTAAGAAAACTAAGTTACAGTAGATTCTCGATATAGTGAACTCAGATTACTTTTCCGCAAAATTCAATGAAAAATGTTCCAGATCTGCATCCGCCTGCATGTAAACTATTTCAAAACAATTTACCGTTTAATGGTGTATATTTCACACTTTGGCATGAAAGTAAATATACAGCTGCCCTATAAAAAAAAACAAGATTATGATATGTCTTTGCTTTTGTTACATATTGTATTATTATTTCAATTATACGGCAATAATTATTCACACCAAAAATGAACCCCAAATCCAAAATGTCCAGTCATTAAACCCGAACATAAACTGAGTTTTTTTAGACTGGTCACCATTTAATCCGTAGAAAATTCTGATTTCAGAGCACTTTGGCGAATCTGGATTTTTTTCTCAAGCTAATACCATGTTTCCGCCAACGATTTAGCCGAAGTGATTTATAAATCACGAAATGCGCTTCCACCGAACTTTACGTGTTTAAGTGTGTCATTTACGTCAACTTTGCTCTAAATTGTACCTACTTTACCTAGGTACTGCTACTCGCCCTACTTTTACCCATACACACTCAGCTATCAGTATTTTTCTCGAAGAATTGCATCAGCAAAAACTTCCAGTCCATTTACTGCGCCATTACTTCATTATTTGACTGTATTAGTGCGAAGGTGTTTTTCTAAGTTTTGATGTTTTGTATTTAATGATGAGTTGAATTTATGCCATTTTTCTGTAGTTTTTTTCAAAATTTTAATTCAAAATTTAAAAGCTGTCAGGAACTTCTGGAGAAAGGGTCGATTTTGAACCACCGAAATTATTGGTAAAATATGCTTCAAAATATAAATTCAAAGACGGTTGCCATACGAAGTAATAATTAGGTTTTTTTGTTTTGAACAACAAATATTATTTGTAAAAATAATTGACATTAATAATTAGAAATGACGTATTTATACTTATTTTATTTCCGTTTTTTTTTTTTTATTATTTCTATTTCATCGGTATAAATAAATGAATTATTTATCATGGACAATTTTTTTTTTTCTACCACCGTTTCACTTTCCTCAAGTCCCATCACTGACTTTTCGAACATAAACTGAGTTTTTTTTAGACTGGTCACCATTTAATCCGATTAAATTTAAACTGCACTCCAGAGCCCAGTTTAAGTATGCTAAATTAGGAAATAAGTACAAGTGAAAAAGAATATAAAAAGTACGGAGAAGCTAAAATAATGGATTTCATTTGGAATGTGAATTTTGATGGCTGACGTCAGAAACCGAATTTATCGAAGAGCTGATGGAACAGCAGATTGTGAGTCAATTTTCGACCGCAAGCGGGCTTGCGTTAATGATAACGAAACGATTTCATGGATTTTCAGAAATATTTCTGGTAAAAAAAAGAGTAATTTTGGAAGCTAGATTCAAATTTAATACAATAGAAATGAAACAGAATATTAAATCGAATTCCAAGTGAAAAACAACAAAAATAAATGTCATTTTATGTGAAATTTTACCGTATGTACGTTAAAATTTTAATTTTTATTAATTCATTTTTAATTAAATTCCGCGTTTAAATGCATCCCTATCCAGCGGGCTTAATGCATGTTTTGAGTGATTACTTTAAATATAAATTTAAACTCGATGATTGGGTAAAAATGCAAATGAAATGATTGGATGAAAAATTAGCTTAAACCTAATTAACAATCGGAGTGAATAGATAATATGGCCGTTATATTCATTAAAACATGAGGTTTTTTTTATTTTTTCTTGAATGTAATATTTAATGATATGACATTAAAAAAAACGTACTATTTTGTAAGTTTAAGTACTAGTATGGATTGTGTATGAATCTGTTTTATTGCTAAATGCATGAGTTGTAATAAACTCACTTGCGTTGAAATTTTCAGTTCAGTAAGGTTTATTACAGGAACATTTTCTCGAACAAACCTTACATTGTTGGGAAAACCCGAACTTTTAAAGAAATTGTCTGCAGGAAATGCTTGAAAAATAAGTATGATCTCAAAAAGTACATTTTTCGAAGGTGTATTTCATAATTTATACATTTTTTGTTGTTTCTTTGTTTAAACTGTCGAATTAATAAAAATAAAAAATTGTATATCAAGTAAAAGCTTTGGTAAACGTTTAAAACTCCCGCTCGAAATAGTGAACAATTTCGGTATACTTAGCTTAGTTTTTGTTAGTTCACTATATCGAGCGTCTACTGTGGTTGAAAAATTCAAGCGCCATGAGAAACAAACAAATCAGGGTCTTTCTCGAACTTACATATTTTACATCCGTAGTAACTTTTACCGGACACGCCATCAACGGCGAACGAAATTAAAATCCATCCTTTTACCGAAACTAGCATCCGTTTGATATACCTAATAAATTCATAAACCCAACATAGGTACACTTAAGCATTCCCATAAAATTGAAAATTTAACAAAGTCTAGCAACTTTTTTGTGAACAGTAATCCTCCCCCATTTATAACTTTAATTCAATAAAATCCCGAAATTCGCCCATAAAGTTTTTTCTCCAGATAATAAAATTAAGGCCAAAACTTAAAACAATGACCTAGATTATTATGGGCGATGATAATCAGCACAGCAGCGGCTGGAATACTAAAATATTGCGGGTGGCCCAAAGGACCGATGTATGTATGTAACATTTTACCAGGACCCTGATCCTGATGGAGTGTGTTTATTTTATGAAGGCACACGGGACAGAAAACAGACTTTAATGTTCCACAGAGTGCCAAAGTATAATGTAAACAAAGGTCTTTAAAGTGTTGTATTCTGATATTGGGACAGTGAGTGACACACACAACAGTCAACAGTGTCTAGGTCTGGATCTGGTCCTAGCTGTGTACGCGTATGCCATTCTCATTTGGAGTCCTTTTGAATGTAACCGTTTCTGGCTACCCCATAGAAGGGGATGGTCAAAATTTTAGTATTGAATATAATTGCGTGCGGTTACTGGCTAAATTGAGACATTAAACTGGTTTCTGGTTAATAAGTGTAATAAAAGCGGAGCAACTATAAGGAGCTATAAATATTATTTAATAGCGGTTCAGATTCAGTTATTGAAATTGAACGATGTGTTAAGTTTTTGTGCAGAGCGCAGGGAGTTGTAGAAGTAAGTTTGCTGGTATAATATACTGTAGGCACAGGTGCATGTAGGGTAAATGTGTCAACAGTGGATCAGAGTACACAGTGAATAACTTGCTCTCATAATGTCGCTTTTTATTTTAAAATGTATCTTGAAATTAGAAAAGGACACATTTTGACTTCCCCTCGCAACAGACTATCAGTCTGCGCGATCAATTTTCCGGAGGTGGTTATTCTCATGATTTTGTGTTTTCTGCATATGTAAGTATTTTTTTTTTTCTCTGTTTTATTTTTGATCTTTTTAAAAATGTGTGTATAGCAACTTCATTTGAGTTAAATATTCGTACTTTTACTTATATATACTTAATATTTTTTATCGATTTGTTTACTTTGGTGAAATGTCTTATAAATTATATAGGTACATGTTTTTGTGAAATGAGAACAGTGTACACAGTGAATCAGTTGAATATCGTACACAGTACACAGTACAAAAGTAACGTTTTGTGACAGTTTTACTGACTAGAAGTGATAAGTTTTTTTTATTTATTTTTTTATTATACTTGAAGAGCTTTTATTTTCGTTTTTCCCTAAATAATAAAATGAGTTAATAAATGTTTTGAAAAAAAACGTATGTTTTTACTAAATAAACTGGGCACTCATTCCGTATGTCGATTATCGCCAGACGATAGCGTTTCGACATTAGCTTTAATTCACGTAACTTTAATAATCGTTTATCGTCCAGACGATATCGTTTTGACGGTTGAACATTTGCTTCACGTAAGTCAATAATCGTCGAAACGCTATCGCCCAGACGATACAATTTGAGCGATACCTAATGAGGTGTCGTTTTGCATTGATTTGTGTGTTTTGCAATCAGCTTAAGATTTTTTTATCGAATTTCAAGAAGAATAATTGACTTTAGATAATTTTCAAATACATACTACCAAATATATAAACACCTATATTTTAAACTTATTTTGTATGAAGCTCATGCAAAAGCAAGAAATATTGTAGAAAGGTGTATTGGTGTTTACTGTTTCCAAAGGTACAAAACGTAAATCATTAACTTTACATGGCATTAAATTACATGTTGTCATTATCCTCAGGTCGATGTTGAGTTCTACTTGAAAAAAGAAAAAGTATAGCTACGAAGCCAGAAAAAATGCGATTTTTGCAAATGTTTGTTCTGCCCTCCATCGAACAATCGAACAATACGAAGATTTGGCAAGTGCAATTTTAAAAGACTCGCAAGCCCTAAGTGGGAATAACCGGATGAGACAGTTGGCTTCAAAAATGAGGGATGAAATAAAAAACTCGCTTCAACTTCAATTATTTTATTGATGTTATATTTTGCTTGGTAGCTGTTTGGCTTATTACCCTTGGCCAAGACCGGATGGTCATTCATGAAAGCAATTAAAATTGTCATATGCATTGCTGAAATACATTTCTTCGGTATTATTTGTTAATTTTAATAAACTAAGGTATAATTTAATACACTTTGCAGTTTTCAAATTTTCCGGCATCAAACACAAAATGATTGAAAAAAAGTCATTTCTGACATTTTAAACGACATCTGATTGGAATTTTCACTATAGTTTGAAAGTCTCTGAAGGAAACTCAGTGCTTTCAATGCTCTCTCTCGTTGTATACAAAAAAACGATAGACGAGACAATAGTGATAGAGTTACGGAAAGCAAATTGATGACGAGATCGTTGACTACTATCGCGCAAGCGATTATCGTTCTCAGAGTTACGGAATGAGTGCCCTGATTTTAAGTCCCTGTTCCACTGTGTACTATACATTGATTCACTGTTTACACCCATTGTACACAGTGGATCATATGGGAAGGTTTTTTTCAAAAAAAAATTTCGCTATCTCAACATTAATTAAGCTTTAATATTTTGTGCTTAAAATGAAGATAAAACATTGAAAAGGCTGTGAAAAAAATGTCATGGCTATACTATTATAAATGCGTGCTCCACGGCCCAAAAAGTAAAAAATGATCCACTGTTGACACCTTTACCCTAGATATTTGTTCGCAGCTGATGATCTTGCAGAGCTCTGGGAGGGTCATTAAAATTTGACTTGTAGATTTGCGGGATATAATCCAAATTTTAATGACCCCAGTCAGCTTTTTAACATTTTGAACTATTTTCCGACAAATAGTGTTTGGATTTGTTTTTCAATGTTTTTTTTTTTAAGTTATTTGAACGCGTTTTTGACACATTTTGAAAACAACCGGACACGGTTTTCCATGAATTCTTAACTAATTTTTTTTTAGGCGTATTTTTTTTTTTTTTTGTGATGCAATTCGGCCTCGTTTTTAAATACGTTATTGCTTTTTCGGAAGCAATTTGGATATGTCTTAGCCCGTATTTTTGGATGCATTTTGGATACATCTTTGGCCAAGTTTTTTGACGCGTTTTCTGGCGCCTTTTGGGTGTATGCAGAGACGTTTATCCATGTGTTTTATGCCTTTTCTGACGCGCTTTTGAATTCATTTTTGACTCATTTTTAATATGTTTTTGACACTTTTTCAAACGTAATTTGGACATTTTTTTGATAGCACTGTTGACGCTTCTTTGGTAAAGTTTTTTTTACTTATTTTGAGCGCATTTTGGTCTAATTTTTGAAACGACTATCTACTGCATTAAGTATATTATAGATCGTTTTTAACCGCCTATGTAAATCGTGTTCCGAAGCGCACTCGATTTTTCATTAATTTTACGACCCATTTTTAAATGTGCTCTTGGACGCATTTTTGGACACCTTTTGGAATTAATTTTTCGACACGTTTTTGGACATAGTTTTAGGCACATTTAAGACTCATTTTTTCGACGCTTTTGAAGATTTTTTTTGCATGCATTTTTGGACTTATTTTATTCGCGTTTTTCGACGATTTTCTTGGACTACTGCGATTCAGGTATTATTGTCTTTTTCTACAGCACACGCTCTAAAACAAAAAAAAAATCTTAAAAAATGTCATTTACTAATTGCCAAATAATATTCGAAAAAAAAAAACTGCTTAATTTAAATTAATTTTTGGTAAAATTCAACACTCACCAAGAAGATACGTCAGAATATTAAGCAAAGATTATAATTAGTACCTATGTACAATAAATATACACCCCCTTATTGCATTATTAGAAATGCAATATTTGAAATGGACCCAGAACTCCCTGAACAGAAACAAACAGAACTTTTCAAACTTTTCTTCTTAGGAAGAACTAAAACTTCAACATTATTTGGGGGAACAAATTTCGAAATACAGTTTTGCGCTTGTACTAAAACTTTATCATTCCGAATGACAGCCGTGTCAGAATTTTGACAACTGATAACTGATTTTTTTCTGTGTAGAAATCAGAAGTGGTTGAACCTAAAGAATGCAATAAATTATGAATGAATAAGGTAATGTAAAGACAACCACGTCCTTCTTCATAACTTTTTTTCCATAGACAATGCCTAGAATGAATTGTAAACGACTTTGGGACAAGGTGTTGTAAGTGGTAGAGCAGCAGCAACTTGAAATGATTGATTTGTTGACAGTTGTTTTTTTTTAGTCAGCGGTCTGAAAAGTCATTATATGACGTGCGAAATTTGTAAAGAAGTTTGTTCGATTTGAGAAACTTAGAAATGCAGCGACGAGATTCAAGATTTCGCTCAAATTCAACATTTCGAAATGTTGGAAAATACATGGCGAAGTGCTGGACATTTCGCTTGAAATGTTGAATTTAGCCGAAACGATGAATTTAGGTGCGTTTTTAATGTACTATAAGCCACCTCTAGACAAGTTGTTTCTGTTGAATCTGACATTGTTAAAAACAGCTGTCACAGCTCACAGGTTACAAAGACAAAATACCTCAATAAAAAATAATTTTGAAAATAGGTAACAATGTAGTACATAGTTAAATTTGGATCACAATTTTTTTTTCTAATGGAAAATAATTCTTCATGGCAACACCGTTCAATATTCCATCACTCTCCACTCATCTTCTAGCATTTTTGTTTTTCTGTGGCAGCCGCCAGCCGGAGTTACAATTTACAAAAAAAAAACTCTACAAAACTCATCCGAGACACTTTCCAGTGAACTGTTGTTTATGCTTCCTCTTATTCGTTCATCTTTATTCGTTTTCTTCTTTCTTGCCTTTCCAATTTCCAAACCTTGCCGTTTAATTTTGATTCATCTTTCCACAACATTCCAGTGAAATAACAGAAAAAAAAAATCCCCTTTTCCATTCCGTTGAAAATTTCCCATCGAATATGTAAACGTCAGTTTACTCGTAAACGCCGGTCGTGTTGGTGCTGTTGCTTTGTGCGCTCCTACATCGTAGTTTTGTGCTTTTGTTTCTACCACTAAATAAATAAGAAGAACGAGATAACTGCAATTTGTTTATTTCCCTTATCTCTAACTCACCACTTCCATTTGTAATAAATAAATCGACTGCTATTTCCAACAGTATACATTTTGAAACGATGTAAAGTGAAAACAAATTCTCCGCTTGAATTGCCTAAAAAGTGTTTTTCCTTTTTTTCCTTTTTCCATCCTCTGCTGTATTTTGTTGTTTGCTCGGTTTGTTGCACACAGGGTTGCCATTTCAAATCCGTTCTTCCAGTCAGATTTGACTGGAAAAAAATCAGTCAAAAAACTGGAATTCAGTCAAATAAAACAGTCAAAGAATTTTAAACACAAATCCAGCTAGAAATCCAGCTAAGATAAAAAAAATTGTTTTATTCAATAAAAATAACACCGAATCCATTTTCTTTCATATTTGTACATTAAAGGGTAGGTAATTAAGTATAAGAAAATAAAAATTGTAAAACAAAGAATTGTAAATATACACACAAGTCTTAAAATTCATTCTAATAAGTAGTACATTGCAAAACAAAATCATAAATAAACTTTATTCGAAACAAAAATAACAGACTTCATGCTTAAAAAAGAAATAAAAAACTGATAATAAGAATAAAATAAGTTAATGATTTAAAAATTGAATCCAGCTAAAAAAACCAGCCGGCTGGATTTCAAAAAATCTTCCAGCTAAATTCATTTCAATCCAGTCAGATCTGACTGGAAAACAGTCAAAATGGTAACGCTGGTTGCACACTTTTATGTAGTGTTGCGTTTGGTTGTGTTTGTGTATCTTTGGTGTTTTTTTTTTTTTTTTTTTTGTGGTTCCTCTTTCATGTGTGTTGGGCCTTGGGCTTTGCGCTTGGTTTGGTGCTGCCCTAAAAGTGGCCAACCAACAGCAGCTGCTGTTGTCGGCTGCAGAACCGATTCTCCGAGAAATACCTTCTGCTGCTGGGGAAGAAGGAAGATTCCTTAAGTAAAACGGGTTTGCTTTCGTTCGTCATCTGAATCCAAATGCGTGGGAAATATTAAAACGAGAGAATTTAATTAATCTTATCTCTGCTGTGTGTTGTTCAAACAACGAAAAAAAAAAATTATTCAAGTTAATTGTTTACACTGAATACCTTGCGGTTTTTGCCTTTTTGTTTAATTTTCTGGTTCTGCGAAGGCGACGAATTTGTTGTTTTTCTTCTCTGCACCTCCATTATTGTTTTGCGAATTACTAAAAAGTGAAGAGGTTTACTCGACATCCTTTCTCAGTGAAACCGCTAAAGTGTATCGAGTTTACCACAGTGAAGTGTTTTCGTGGTGTCCATTGCCACTCCACTTGGAAAATAAAATCAAGCGTCAAGTGAAACGAAAGAACGTCAGAAGAGAATGTTAAAAGTAAATGAATTTCAATTGCACACAAAAAGAAAAACAGAAAACCCTAAGGATTTAAAACAATTGCACAGTCATTAAAGGATTACAGATTGAATGTTGTTTACTCTTTTTCCAAAAGGATTGAGACACTCGCTTTGCCAAAAGGATTATACATTGCAAAAGGTAAGTGCTTTTCATAAGTGAGCAATACTTCGAATGAACGCGTCATCAGAAAACCTTGGACTTGCCCGCCAACGTGAAATTTTGAATAGGACTTGGGACTTCCTGAGGAGGTTGTAAAGTTTACTTCGACTTTCCTTAGATTTCGATCTGAAGCCTTGAAAGTTGAAAGAACAAGAAACAACAAAGGAGATGTCAAAGTTCAGTTCTGAAAACAAAAAACACGCATTCAGTTTCAACTTCAAGGCCTCGGTCGTTTTGTGTTTATAAAATGTAGATTTCGTTGACCTTTCTTGAGAACTGAACATTCTGGGAATTTATGCGCAAGGACAATTACACTTGGTAAACTTTTAGGCAATTTGAATTCGTTAGCAAATAATATTGATTTGACATATACACACGAAAAGGACTGTTGGTATAGCTACATAAATGGCTGAAGCAAACCACGTTTTATTTTGGAGGACTGCATACTTACTTCTGATGAATTACTCAATGGCTTTACTGGTACATTACTTGGAAAACAGCTGCATTCAAATTTTGCACAGAAAATGCACAAACTTAGCAAATTATGTTCGATTAGATGAGCCTTCGTAAAAATATTGAATGGATGTTCGACAGAAACATGAGAACACGAGGTTATACCTACCTTAAGCTATGTGTAGGTATGTACCTACCTGAAGTTTTTTATTTTTTATTTTTTCAAACACCGATAGACGTATGTTTCCAGTTTTCCGCCAAACGTATCCTTTCTATACCTAGTTGTCTGTTGCTATTCGCACGTCGTTCGGGACACGGCTACGATAAGAAATTTCAAAGTTTAATCGAGGTTTTAGCTTGTCAAAGAGCCTACATTTCATTCCAAAAGGAAGGACCTAGTTTTTTGCTAACATTTTTATTTTTGCAGTAAATTCACCTGTGTTTTGAGGTTGATCTTATAGCTTTAAGGCCCTTTTCTGATACAACTCATAGCGATTTAAGCTCTACTTAAGTTTCTACCTTATGGGCTACTTCTTCGATGTCATAAACTGTCACATGATTTTAGGTGGAACTTAAATCGCTATGAGTAGTATCAGCAAACGGTTCTAAGTGCCGCTTCCTTTTCACTGTCCAAAAATAAGTGGATGGGGACACATTTTAAATCCTAGATTATAGAATGAAGCTTGAAAGAGACTTGGGACTTTTTCCGATTGACTTAGAAAATTTAAAGTTGGGTTCACAGCACTCGACTGCTACGCCTCTGTATCAATTTTAAAAGCAGCCATTTATCAGTTGTTTCCTTCAACGCTTGACTTGGGCGTTTTGGTTCTTGAAGGCTCAAGGCTCTTGTGTTGCAACCACTTACGTGGCTGATTATGTCGAGTTTGGGAATGTCAGAGATAAAGTTTATTTGGTCCATGTACTCTGTTGAAGCCTGACTTACATAGCTACGAGCTTCCATGTTTTATTTTAATAAACAATTACATTAGTCCAGTGAAACTTCTTAGTACACATGGCACCAACGATTCGGATGCATCTTAGTCGTAGCTGCTTCGTAATGAAGGACATTTCTTAAGTTTTATGCTCTACCATATTACGGATGAGTTAGGGATTAGTGAGCAAAGGTCCTTCTTTGACGGCGGGTTTTCAAACGAGGTCATAAAAGACTTGCAAACAAAAAATATTGTAAGCCTGCATTTTTTATATATACAGAGTGGGCCAACACCAAGTTCCTTTTTAAAAATGAACAAAATTCTTTTCTTTTTTTTTTCCATGCTTTATTTACCTTTAAGTAAGAACAAACATTCCCATTCATTTTGGAATATATATGTAACGTCGGTCAAGTGGCTGCCTCGGCTGACTTCGCAGTAACGCCTTTTGTCACGCGGTTTTTCTGAGATCTTTCTGCAGAATGCTGCTCAGGCTAGTGCGTGAAATGCAAAAATGCTGCTAAGATCGATGGCGAGTTGATGTTCGTGAATTGAGTCTTACACTCTCCCCTACAGCAGCTATATTCTCGGCTTCTGTGCGCACCGAACAACGACGGGGACCATGATGGTTGTCCATATACCAGTCTTACGAACTTTTTTCGCGGAGGGTTCTTTCGGCCAAAACTTCTTTGCAAAAAACGTACTGTTTGGGCTACACAGCACTCACTTTGAAAATAAGTTTTCAATATATCCCAACGTTGTTAAAGCGTAAAGTGCTTCATTTCGTAAAGTACGCATTAGTCGTCTAAGATGGTTAGGACATGTAGAGCGAATGGACACCAACGCTCCGGCCCGGAGAGTTTTCGATTCCAGCCCGGAGGGATAACGCAGTAGAGGAAGATCTCGCCAACCAACTTGGAGTGCGCAACTGGAGACAGTTAGCCAAAGATCGCGCTAACTGGAGAGGCGTATTGGTTGAAGCCCAGGTCCACCCCGGACTGTAGCGCCACCTTAAGTAAGTAAGTAAGCTTCATTTCGTTCCGCGGAGGTATGATACTGACTTGCTGTCAAGATTTCGAGCTGGAAACAGTTGTCAGTGTCTAAATAGCCTATGATTTAAAAGGAAACCACTTTATAAATAAAGTCTATTCTTATCTCAGATTCACTGTCCAACTCGTTTTTAAAGGGGCACATGGGTCCTTAGCTCCTTTGCCAAATTAGTAGTTTTTAGGTGTGAAAATAAGTTTTAAATATTTTGCACGTGTAACCTTAGAGGCGGTGATAGGACCCGCCTTGTGCACAGCCTTTGACTGCTGAGATAAAACAAATTTCTCGTTGGACGTTGGGTTTTCGAGTATTTTTCACGAACAAATTACGTTTGAAAAAATCATTTAGAGCTGTTAGCTTGTTTGGGGTAAGAACCTAGTTCAACTTACTCTAGTCTTGGGGAAATGTAACCCAAATCGAAGCTGGAGCTATATAATTCAGCAGAGTGTAGTCTATAGTGCTTTTTGTAACTGTGCTGAAAAGATTGCGTCGGTCCGAGCTCCCAGGTGCTTGGAACGGTGGAATTGTATTGCTCCTTCTTTTGGTTGTAGGTTCTCGTCGGTCTACTAATGTACTCAGAAAGTGTTGGTTGTATATTGATTGCACATGCTAATGACGTTGTGATTGCTCATTTTTTGCAAATTCGTCGTTTTCGATTCAGTTTTTCAAATTTTGATCTGAAATTTCAGATTTCCGCTGCCAAATCCAACATGAAATCCGAATTTTATTGGTTCTCGTATAATTGGCTTGGCTGCAAAAAAAATTGTTTTCACTTGCACTGGAAATTAATTTCAATTGATTTTCACACGTTTAAGATTGTAACGCATTTCGAAATTATTTCATGTTAAAACTCGCACCCATCCGCGTAGAATGAATAAATCAGCTAAAAAAACAATCGTTCCAACGATAAACAATTCGTAACCGCCAGCTGTGTGTAATAAACATTGAAATTAGTGAAAAAATGTAAATCTGAAAAAAAAAATCTAGATTTCTCAAAAGTGATTCAGATCAAAATAAAGAAAAAAAAAGATTTTTTCTCCAAAAATTTATATTTTTGACAGATTGAAAACGACGTTAAAACGACGTAGCTTAGTGGTTAGTGTGTAGGACTACTATGCGAGGGGTCGAGGTTCGAATCCCGCAAAAAAACCCAAATTTCAACTTAGGGTTTTTTTCACTGCGCCACCTCTCGCGAACGTCTGACAAACATCCGAGAGTATAACTGTCTTAAAAAAGCTTCTCAATTAGCCGTTTGGAGTCGGCATAAAATTGTAGATCCCTTCCATTCGTTCCAAAAATGAAAAACTCACACAAAACGAATGGTTGTGAGAAGCTAGGCCTAGGGTCCCTCCGGAACTGTTGCATCGAAAACGACGTACGCTGTGTAAAATTCGTCTTTTCTAACGCTCCTTCAGTTCTTAAGCCTTAACCAAAGTTAAGCCTATAATTCTGAGTCCGTAATTGTCGTATTGTGTTCCCCTGAGGTCAACTCTCGTTTTGGGAAAAAGTGAAACGAAAATGTTTTCACCCTTTCACCGCAATTTTGATTCTCCTACGTAAATGCGAAACCGAACTTCAAAAATTCTCATATGAATACTTTTTTTCATGTTCTCACTCTTGAAAGTGAACGTTTTTAGTGAGAGTTTGAAAATTGAGAACCTAATTTCATGCAACACAGTGTGCGATATTGAATCGCTTTTTAGTACCGAGTGAATCGAAAAAATGAAAGCAATGTTCGAAAGCGAGTGCGAAAACGATTTATCCGATTCACTCTTTCACAGAACCAGAAATGACCCCCCGATCTCGTTGGAACTTCTTTAAAGCAGAATGAGTCATCATCTGCGACATCCACCACCTCCAATATCGATATTTATCCAAAAATAAAAACATGAAATATCTACTGCATGAAGTACTTTCCAATCGAACGGAACGAAATCTATTACAATTGCCACCGTCCAGCAGTGCTGCCGTTTCATAATTTCGTTGGGGAGTAGGTATAATACAATTTTTTTTGGGGAGTACACCGGGGAGAACAGAACAGAAAATTTAGAAATTTATTTCTAGCTAAGCGTTTTTCAAATGTGACTGTTTCGTTGTTGGAAGCCTGTGGCGGCCATGTTGTTTTTGTAGCGTCTCTTTAATCTAGTTGTTTGGAAATGCTTTTGTTAAGTTTAAGTTGTTTCCTTAAATGACTCGAATTAGGTAATTTATTAACTTTCCCCCCAAAAGAAGCAAAGCGGGAATTTTACCTCCGAGGGATTTAGAAGCATTGATTTAGCCGTTAGGAATTTGGTTTTGAAATTCGCAAACTCGGCATGATATTGGTGAATGTCATATTGATTTCCGCTGAAGTCTTTCCACGCCTCCTCCAACCGATCTATACGCACTTCCAACGGCTCGACCAACGTGTCATCGGGAATTGTTTGCGCGAAACTATAAACGCGGTTAATGTAAGCTTTGATATGATCTCGCGTTTGCAATAGAGTTTCCCTGGCTATGTGCCAAAAGCCAAATCGAAGAGGAATTACGGGCACCTCGAGGCCTTTATTTATTCAGTCACTGACTTTAGTATCAGAATAAGTTTTTGTTAGTGAAAACAATTTCCAGGATCTGCAAGAGCTAATCCGACGCGAAAGTAACAAAATCGAACACGAAAACAATTTTTATGAAGCATCCAGAAAGTAATGTCGTTTTCCATTGGGGAAAAAATCATTTTTTTTTTTTATCTAAATCACTTTCCATGTTAAATTGGGCAAAAAATATTTTTTTGCTGTTTTACGTTATTTTAAGAACTTCAATTTAAAAAAAAAAGCAAAGTTTCGTGAAAACCAAAATAACAAAATACATAAATAGGTACCTAACCTAGCTATTGATGGATTATTATCTTCATGGTCTTCCTCGGCATCTGAGGATCTGATCTGATTACAAGTCACCAAAAATATTTCATTTGCATCTACAACAGGGAAACATTTTTCAAGTCGATTTCCATTAGTGATTTTTTCAAAAACGTATCCAATTTGAACAGCTGATATTGTTGTCAAGTAACGCACTGATCCATTTACAAAGCAGATCAATTTCGTTGCATGTTCCAAGAGGTGGTCCCAATAGAAAACGACATAAAATTTCTTTTGCAATTTACTAGGCAGAGAACTGTCAACCTAAAAATAGTTCAATCCGAGATAATCGAAAATTGTAGTACAATTTGTCGTTGGGGAAGTACCGGAGTAGGGCAGACGGAAAAGGAGTACAATACTCCTATTGTAGTACTTTCGGCAGCGCTGCCGTCCAGTGCTTCGTACAGAATCGAGTGAAAGTTCTCCAATAACGACACAGCAGCAATTCTGTCCGCGCCATTAAACAAAATTTGCAAAAAAGTCAACTTCTGACCGTCCACCCTGGTTATCGGGCTCCACTTCCCTGCTCACAATTACTACCATAAAATGGCTAAAATAAACATAAATTATGTGAAAGGCCAAAAGGACAAATAGAACGGTTCGTAACGTAATCGCCCGCATTAAAAATTCATTGATTCATAAATTAAAACCACCCTCCGAAAAAAAATAAAAATAAATAAAAACATAAAGAAACAATAAAGACGACCCGACACACGCCATCGCCAAGTACCAGACATGTCGATGCCTAAGTCATTTGAATATATATTATGCATACGTTTAGTCGTCCTAAAATGTGCTGCATGCGCAACAACTCCCACTACATACTCATCCATAATAAAAAACAAATCCTTTAGTAGACTTGAGAGTTGAGAGGGAAATCCCAGCGGATTTCGCCCCCCAGTGAATAACTCGAGCATAAGTAATGACACCCCGATTCGTATCTCTTCTTTTTTATGTGAAATATTTATAAATGCATATACCTATCCATTATCCAACAGCAAATGCATTCAAATGTTTGCACGCGAGAAATTGTAACACCGGCTCTGGGATATGAAACCAATTTGTACCTCTTGCGCGCGAGTCCCCAGTAATTTCTTTTTCATTTACGCTCTGTATTCGGTATATATCGTAATACGTCCGTATATGTAACTAGATACTGTTCGGTTGCTGCATGTAAATGTAAAAGTATCTGGGAATCAATCCCGTGGTGTGTGTCTGGCATAATATCTCATGTGTCATTCAAATTCATGAGTACTTTGGGGCTTTCGAACACGTGCACCAAGCGAATGGGATAATTGATGACTTTGTGATAATTTTATATTTCCGAAACCTCCCTACAGGATACGGGCATAGGAATATTTATATCCGCCAGACGGCGATGATGGTGCGAGCATTACCGTTGGTGATGTGGGCAATATGCTCGCCACCACACTCCACACATCACCCCCGGCGCGTCTGAAATGCATAAAGTGTGTGCTTTGTAGACTTTTCGTTGAGTTTTTTTAGGGGTTCGATTGTTGGTACTTGGTAGGTATGTGCATTAAGAGAGGTCAACGGACAATGTCAGTTAAACAGATAGATTAGGCTATTTAGAGGTGGCGTCGAAAAGGGTTGTTCTTATCATGACGATGGAATGCATTTTTGGCTTTTGGTATACCAGTTATGTTCTGGAAAGTGTAAGAAAACAGCGGCCACACTTTCCATCTGTATTTTATTAGCTGTAACGTCTTCTATGTGAACTGTGTTTGTCGAAATGTTCTTTTGCGGTGTCACAAGAGGCAGGTTAAATATTTGACCACTAGTCTGTAACGTAACCAATTGACGGATCAAAAGCAGGATAGTCCAGCTTCGTGTCGAATTAAATAATGTCAGTTGTCAGATGACCTTGGGTGCATTTTTAAGTTACCGGCGCAGGGAAGTGTCTTGCAAAAAAAAAGTCACTCAAAATATGGGCATTAGAAATCTGGTGTCGAATCACGTCGTCCGTGAACGATAGTTTAGTGACGGAATTTGTTTTTGTTTCACAACTTAATTCCGTGAACGTATAGCTCGTTCACGGAAGTGGCCATTCGACCCCTGTTAAGCCAAAACGTAGGTATCTTCGTGGCTGAACCAAACGTTGTGCCTAAACAAATGGCCCATATTTGCGTTTGATTTTGCTTCCATTTGACAATGATTTAGCTTGGCTGATGAACTCGCCAAACACGGAACTACACTACCTCTATGCTTCCAATTAAAGATTCCTTAGGTATTGGTATTGCAATCGCTACTTGCAGACTCATAATAAAGCTGAATGCTATCGGAAGTACAAATCTCCAGGTGGACAACCGGCGCGACATACCTATCTAGCGACAAAACAGATCTGGCCAAAGCTGCATCTAAAACGTTCTATTTATCTGATCTCCCTCGATAGGAAGAATATCAGTGCTACAGTAGGTGTCATCACAGGACACTGTCTCAGTGGTAGGCATGCAAAAAGGCCTTGGCGTATTATCTAACGATTTTTGCAGAAGCTGTTTTGACGAGGAGGAGGAAGAGACTCTTCTCCATCTTTTCTCTCCGGCTCTCTCACTCCATTTGGGAGAGTTCTACTATAATGATTTAATCGATCTAAAAACCACGGGAATAGAAACCTCCTACGCTTCATCAGAAGCTCCAACTGGTTCAACGAGTAGTAGATGCATGTGGTATCACAAGGGACTTATAATAGTCTTGATTAGATTGTGAGGCGGGAGAGCCTTCAAGGGGCTCTGGCACTGCAGCTTCTTAAAGGAGCCTATTGTGCCTTCCCTGGTAAATTCCTAGAACCTTTCTGGTCTATGTGTGTCGGTAAGCCGACAGCCACTTCAACCCAACCTAACCTAGCTCGGCTTAAATATTTCCACAAATTATTGCCGAGCGAAAACAGCCCAAGTTCTCGGCCTACTGTCAGCAGCAGTGATTTGTCAGTCGGTTTGACTGGCTTATACCTATTATGTTGTTCCGAGAAGACTCCTGCTCCCATTCACTGTCATTGAGCCATCTGTTTAGGTTTTTGGCACTTTCATGACAGTACTTGGGGAGAGAAAGCACTGCCCAGCTTGACCGCTGCAGAATTCTGAAAAGTAGCAAGAAAAAGGTCCAATGAGAAAAAAAGGGCCATGCCTGAAGCTACTCTGAACATTTAGTATTTTTGAACGATATTTAACACACATTGGCTCACTAAACACTATAAAAGTGTTGTGATAGGCGACTGCTTTACATTTTAAAGGTTTTTATCTGGAAAGAACACCTTCTTCAACTGAAGAAAGGTCCAAAATAGAAAAAAAAAAAATGGGTCAGACTCTCAAAATAGGTGCCAAATTGCAACTTTAGTCGCACAACGGTCACGGGAGTGCCCGGCATATAGACCTTAAATTTTTTGTCGAAGGCACACTTTGGTTTCTTGTAGTCCGTGAGTGGCATAAGTATAAGTCCACTCTGAACGAAGTTGTTCTTGCAAACAATTCCTAATTACAAACCTGCGGCAGATTCTACTCAATTTATTTCGTGACTTACATCCAATAAAGATTTAGGGTGATGGCACCGGTACCCAGCCCACTAACTTATTTCTTGTGTTTAATTGGTCAATAAAAATCCATTCTTTAACTATTTAAACAAGTATTTGGTTCTTCTGAATGTTTGAAGTCTGTAAAATGGAAAATACTTAGTTTATTAAGTTTGCTATATAATGCAAACTATTAACAAAATTTAGTCGAAGGCCCAGGAAGCTTGTGCTGTAAGATCTAATTAAACTGTATTTTATTAACTTTTAAAAATAATAATAATAATAATATATACAAAATAAGTGAAGGGCGGACTGACAACTGGAGAACGTTTAAAGCAACCGTGTCTTTTATAGTCAGCTCCGATTTCTCTAGTAAATGTACAAGAGGGCTGATAATTGAAAAACAAAGAAAATTGATTGACATTTTTGCGACAATCAAGACAGATTGAGGTTCCCATTCATTTTGCATACTCAGTTATGGAAAGAAAAAATGAACGTACTCGAGGAATAATCAGCCGGATGGGGATGAGCCTATAGGATAATTATAAAAATAATGACTCGTGAGGTTACCTACTAATTATGAAACAAAACATATATTTAACATTTTAAGTTATAAATTGACAGTAACATACAAAAAAATCACAAAATGCAATTACCTTATTTATGTGGATTAGTATTTGAAGTCACTTTTCCAAAATCACTCCCATTTTTAATACCACTCTTACTTCTATCTTACTGTACTGACTCAATCATATATTTATTAAGCGTGAAGCAGCACCACGATTATTGTACGTTTTTGGACACGGATAGAAGAAAAGAAATTTAAGCCAAGGGAATAATGTTTTCCAAAGGCTGATTACTGGAGGGGGCTAAACGAGTGAACGTGAACGTGGTTGTATTTAAATTCCCAGGGTGAATTCTTCTCTCCTGCCATGCACCACTCATTAAAAAAAGGCTCAGTTTAAGCAACTGTCAACAGCAAAAGCTGTCTGTCATAGGTGTGTAAACATCTACCTCTACCACGACAAAATCTATTCAATGAACCATATCTCTCATATTGGAAAATAAAAGAACAGTCGTTTCAAATCGTTCCTTCTCTTTCTTAAAAATTCCACTTAATTAACAAAAGAAGAACATATAATTCCTAACCAAGAACTCTCAAAAGGAAAAATGTCCACGATCTAGAAACACTGATTGAAGCGTTTCTTGCCATCTCAGTCCACAGAATAACGTATTTCCTTATCTGCACACTTATGGCTATCTGAACTTATCCACAGTCAGGTAGAAATGTTGTAGGTCCGTCTTTGTTCGTTTGTATCATATTTGTTTGCCTTGAAATAAAGGGATCAACCCAAACGGTTCGATGATTGTGGTCGTTGAATTATTGACAGAGAAGAATTAAAAAAAAAAAAACTCTCATTAGGTACCTACCCACCGTTGTCTGCCTGAGGGTAAACGAACCCGCAATCAAGTCCGAAGAACTAAAAGATACCCAAGAAGTAAACACTTGCTATTCCCGATATCAGTTTCTCGACAAACAAATTGTTTACTCGTAAATTCTGTTAAAGAGATAACGCCTCACACCGATAGTGTTTCCAGAAAACCATACGAGGCGTCATTTTTCATATTTAATTTCGATTGAGTAACTTAAATTGATAAGAAAATTTATTGGGAAATTCTACACGTTCATTATAGGGCTTATGAAAGCGTTCGGTTGTTGGCCAACACCACCTTTGACTTGGATGTTACTTAGGTGTAGCTATTGGTTTTTTTTTTTTTTAATTTTGTTCATTTTATTTATTTAATATAGGATTGTGTATGGACAGCTAAGCGGTTGTTTATGGAAGTGCAGTTTTATAAATAGCTGTACTGTACCTATGGAAGTAGATGCAATTTTGTAAAAAAAAACAGCGGCAACACTTTCTATTAATATGTTATCGACTGTAACGTCTTCTATGTAAACATTTTGTATACGTATACCCGTATTTCATGTTTCTATGTAAAGGGTTTTTCAATAAGAGGTGTTATTGTGAAAGGATATGAAAGGAGGTCCTGTATGCGTGCTCGTGGTGGCCATTTGGCTGATGTTGTTTTTCATTATAACGGCATACCTTCCTCTTTATTATAAAATAAACATCCGATCATTTATCTCAAAAAATAACATTTTTCTTTGAATACCAAAATAACACCTCTTATTGGAAAACCCTTTACATTTTGAGACTTTTGGACATTGATTGGTTAGAGAGTACGTACCGTGATATTCGGTTCAGTTCGATTAAGGCAGTAATTCAGAAAACTTGCATGTAATAAAGACTGTAAAAACGAAGCAATTTATCATAATTCATTTATTTCCGACCGTCCTTACAATTTATTTACAAAACTATTGGTTCTCTTGAAAATAAGCACCGCCTTTGTGTGTTTTATTAGTGGGTCCCCTTTCTTCTTTTTTTTTTTTTAACTTTTTTCATAAATGTATGTTAAATTTAGAAATGCGGTTACAAAATGCGTAGAGAAAATAAATCAATTTATGTATTTTCACTAGTTGTTGGCAGTGAAGGATGCTGAAAAATTTCAAAAAGGGGCCCGAACCGAAAAAATGGGCCTCCACGTATAAAAAAACAGCAACAGAGACATTCATTTTTAACAACAAAAAAAAACTTTTTTTCATTACGAAACACTTCTTTTCATATGTTTGCAGTCTTTTTCGTTGAATATAAAAATAAAATCTTACTTAAACTGAAAAAGGGGCCATCATTTTTCTAAAAGTGGGGCCAAGTGTCCTGAGGCTCAACAAGGGACCAAACGGCAACGCTGGTGCTGAGTTGCAGATTAGTATACCTACTTGAAGTCTTATAACGACTCAAGGTATTTACACAGCTTTACTTCTAATGGACGTTTACTTTTAGTTCAATTGACTATAAAACTCTTTAACAACTCTCAATACCCTTAAACGCTATGACGACGACTCATGTAAGGTGTTTTTTCTTGGAGAAAATATCTAAAAATTTAATAAAAAAAAATTAAATTGTTGCCTTGCTGGCTTATGTCAATTCATGTCTCAAATCTATAGCCGTACCTCCGTGTTTTAGTCCGAAATGCATAATTTAATAAAGCTAACTAAAGTGGCAGCTTGGGTAAAGGCCCAGTAAAAGGGTTGAAAATATAAATCTGGCCACAAAAATCATTAAATTACAGCGCACTAACCATGAAAAGATGAATTTCTCTCCCAAAGTGTTGCAACATCCGACAGTACATCCTTTTCCGTATAACATTGCCCTTATAAGTTGGCAAAATATTCTTTTCCTTTGTGAAATTTGTATGTTGCCGAACCAATTTCATTTTGAAAAAATATCAAGCTATACCTATACCAAAACCTCACCCCGACATTTGTTCAATATCTTAAATTTAATTTTCTTTTATCGGCTTTATTTGGTATTTCCCTCTTCGTTCCGATTTTCAATTCCATATTGCGTCAGCAACAGCGAGGCAAAAGTTGTAGCTATGTATCAGTGCACTAAAATCGAACCCATTCAAGAAAATCGTATTCAATTTTATTCATCTTATTTAATCCTTGTACCTATGTCTTCCTTGCGCGACCCCCTAAGCCTCTATCAAATACAAATTTTCATCGAAAATCGTTTTAATTTCCCGATCCGCTTTTGAAGACTTCCAAGCCAGGTAGAAGTAGGTATGGTTGCCAAAATAGCATAGGGCATAGCAAAATTGAAAGGGCATCTGCTATCCTCGGGCAGAGTTATTGATTTTGACATGTGTCAAAACATTCGCTTGTCGTATTTCTTGTGAAGGCGCAAAATGACTGTTGGCATACTGCTGGTCGTAGGTGGATTCTGCTTAAAGAAGTCACAATGGCAAAGCTAAACGGCATTTTTTATCAGTTAACAATGGTTATGTATCGGAGTGAAGTTATCATCATCCTTTTTCGCGTTTGGCATTTCGTTAGGTATTGATTACAAAAAAATTGTGGCTTTGCGTTTGCTGTCACTGTAAATTCAATTTGATATAGGTTCATACACCGTTGGCATCCTAATAAGGTGTAGGTACCGACTTTTATAACATAGGGAGTCAACTTGGCATCAATGCGAATGCGATTATCGTTAATCCAATCCGAACCAAATAATACACATAATCGAAACATCAACAGCAGTGGAATTGAATTTCAGCTGCTGTTCGCATCGTTCCAATGAGTCGTCATCGACAAAAAGTGGTCGTCGTTTAGATGCCTTCCCAATCCCAATTGGCGGGGACAGTAACTGGAAATGGAATATTTTTTTTTGCGCATAGGGTATCCAGTATCCACTTATATCGCATACCAATACCATACAGGCATACACGCGACCAACGACCACACATTTGCATTGAATTTGTTTGAAAATGAACGAAGAAAAAAACTCAAAAGAGGAAAGAGGGAGCAAATAAGGACAGACTAAAGATGTTTGGATGCGCATTCTGCTGATCAGCATCATCGTCACGAAGCGAATAGAAAGGTGGACTGGTTTTTGGATCCCCTACCACAATAGCTACAGTACAGCTAGAGGGTACAGACACGTACAGCTTACAGGAACTGAGCAACGAGCAACAGCACCTTTGTCCTCGTTAACCTTTTCATTTCACTTCAACGTTTTCTTTGTGGTTTCTGCTTTTTTTTTTTCCTTCTTGGTATTGATTTTCCTTTTTTTCTTTTCCTCATTTTGCTTTACTTTGCATTTTAAGATGCTCAAGCTCAGTTAGTGATTTTTTCCTATGCCAGTGGTTGCGCTTGATCCAGTTGGTGTTAAGTACTAAGAGTACAGTAGTACTGGCTACCAAATACCTGTGGACGTCAGTACGAATTAGTAGGATTTCTGGATCTAGCACAACTCCAAGCCTTGCATTTATTCTTAATTGGCCTACAGCCTTAACTCGAAAATTCAATCCTCATCAAATTCTTAAATGCCATCATAGGAAGTAAATTAGTAATTTCCCTGAATGTACAGATTTTCTCTTACAAAAATCATCTTTTACAGGAAAGTGGTTCTGTTAAATTCGTTAATTATAAACTACTTGCATTCTCATCCTTACTATTAGAAACTGCACAAATGGGAAATTTAGGCACAAAGGGCTTGCGCACACGAGTGTGCGTTTTATTTTAAGTTTTTGAGTAGTTTTGGCGAAAGCCCTTTGCCGCCTTGTAAGACTTTTTGCAACCCGAATCGGCACAGACGATCAATTTAGTTGCGAACATGTTGCGCACATGCCTTTTCTTATTTACTATTTCGATTTTGATTATTTTTTCTGAAACTTCCTACGCAGAGTTTTTTTTTTTTTCAATCGGTGACTGCACATATTTAAAATTAGCCTGCACATATTTAAAATTAGCCTGACAATCTTTTGTTTTCATATTTAATTTGAGAACGTTTTTGCATACTCACATGAATTTTTGTCAAACATGCGTTTTCTGTATGGTACCACATAATTTCAAAAGCAAATTAAATGAGGACCTTATTTTTCCATCCCTTTTTAAAAGCTTATCTCTAATGACTTAAATGCTAGGAAATGTATGCAAGGACAAACTTCACTCAGAAAACCCAGCTTAAAGAACTAAAGAAAGAAAACTTGGTGTGTGCACTAATTTCATATCGCCGGTGTTGCCAACCACTACAAACTAAATGTGGAAACAAAGATTTGCTGCCTATTCTGTTGCTACTTTATGAAATTGTAAGTACTTGCTCTTAAATATTTCTGCCATCTTCTACAAAATTTTGAAGCTAAAACTGCCCAAGTGAGCAAATCGACAAAAAATTGTTTGCGCACATGGGTGTGCGTTTCCGAATTCTATTTGTTTCTTGTTATTTTTGAAACGCCTTTGCTTACTCATACGAATTTTTATATTTCTCAAACTGTATGGATGAAGAAACCAGTCAGAAATAGCTTGCGCACATTACTGTGCGTGTACCTTATTTTCATAATTTATATCTATTAAAACATCTCTTCCGATACAATTTTTCGCATTTAGTTATACGTTATATAGAATGCAAGTCGCCTCCAATGGTTTGCGCACATTAGTGTGCGTTTACCTTATTTCTTGTTTCCATCTTAATTCTTTCTAATATTTTAAATATTTCAGTTCGTTGTTAGGCTCTACCACCGCAAGCCCAATTCAAATGCCAACCATCTCTTTAAAAAAAAAAATTCAAACTACCTAATTCCACTTCCAGCAAACACATTTCTAAATCTCCTCCATGTTTGTAGGCTTTCTTGTTTTTGGTTCTTTTTTTTTTGGCAAACAAATTTATCCTTTTTATAAAGGAATACGTTCTCTTCATCCCGCGATGGCTGGCGCACGTATTTCATCTCGTTTTAGGAGGGGCGCCAAAACTTTAGTCGTAATTTCATTATTCCACTGAATTAATTTTGTTATATTTTCTTTCTCCGTTCCCCTTTGTTGTTTTCAAATTTTTAAGAAAAAATAATCACATCTATCTTCAATATACCAACACCAAGCACAAGCACAAACACAACAGAAGAATATATCCACTGGGAACTGGGAACTGGGAACTGGGAACTGGGAGCAAAGAAATGCGATTAGAAGATGCGAAGCAAAAAAAAAAAAAAAAAAAATTAACCATGTGATGAATTTTACGAGAGGTCCTTCCGTTCCATATTTCAACACATGCATGTTGGCAATTTTGTTCTTTTTACAATTTTTGTTTTTGCATCCGTTTTGCTATGATGAAATATTTATTCATTGAGGTAGCCCCACAAGATATTTTGAAATTTACATGAGTGTGTGCGGCGAGGTATCCATATAGTGTTACGTTCGCATCTCAAACTTGGTCTCTGTCCTGACGAACGACAGATTGTGTCCCGCCAACCTCCACAGTGTAATAAAATACGTATTTTTATTTATTTTTTGACCGTGTTGTAGTTTTTTTGTTTTTTTTTTTTCTGTACGTGGTTACGTGGACAAGAGCAGCAGATATCATAGTTTAATATTACAGTGTTGTAAAGGATACGACGGCGTTACGGCGTCGACGACGGGGAGCACACAAAAGAAATAACGAAAGGAGACGGCACTGCTGTCTGGCTGGCGTCGGTCGGTTGTCTTTTTTTTTTATAAAAATTTACATATCCAAGGAACGAAGGCGATAAACCAGGAGAGCACTAGTACCACCTGTCATGTGAGGATGATGGGTTAAAAAGGGCAAAAACGGAGATGTACTAGGCAAAGGCCGACATGGACGCAGGACGTAAAAATGGACTCTTACATAATTTAGAGAGAACGTTTGTAATAGATAAGGATTATCTAAGGGAAGGTAGCAACTGCGTTCCATCATGTGGAATCTTTAGGGAAGCAAATTTAAAGGAAATGTAGGTACTCTTCCAATTAAAAAAAAAAAACATTTTACTAGGGAAATTTGACAAACAGGAAGGAGTATAGTTTGTGATGTATTTTATTTGCATGACAAATTGGAATATACGTTGTTCATGCGAGTCCAATAAAACTGTCTATTATGAAGTTCCGTCCGCATTCGTCGACGTTGTGAATCTGTTCTTGTCGACGGAATGTATACTTCGTGTTGCCCTCAACCAATTTGAGAGCCAAGTTGGCTGTCTCTTCAGTCCCAATTTGTTGCAAGTTGACCTAGTGCTGCTAATGTTATTATATTTTTGCAGCTCTTTGAAAAACTGTACGCTTGGTTTTGACTTGCACAATTCACACAATTATCTAATGTGTGATTTTTAAGACAAGGTTACCTTGTCTTGCCAAGGGTCTTGTGGCTCAAAAAGGGGCCAAACGGCAACGCTGCTTCCAAGCTTCTACCGTTTTCGTTTAACGGATTCTCAAGCAGTGCTGACAGCTTCAGCAGTATGGCGTCGGTGTGGAGTCCTTAATCTAAAATGTAGGTACTTATCGATGTGAGAAGTTTTCTGTTCTTGTGTCAACGGTATACTGCCATGAAGACAGTGATAACTTTGTCGATACCAAAAATGCATTCTAATGCTATTTAGAATTCGGATGACGGTAACACTGCGAGGAGGACCGTCACAAATATCTCTCACTTGGCGAGCCGTTCGTTCGCATTTATCTATTAAGTCCTCTACCGTTTGCAGAATTTGTCATCGCAGAAATTTTCCCTGTACCATCAAATGTCCGCCCCTGCTCCATCAAACCGTAAAACGTTTCATTCACGACCACTCGTAAAGTTAAATTCAGTAACAAATCCCAGGATTTAATCTCGAAATTCTGCTGACAAATGTCTGAATATTACTCGTCCATTTTGCTGGGTTACTTTACGATTTAGGTACCACCATTAAATTGCGACGGAAACACCAACAAATTTACGTCTACCTTTTTTCCGGTCACACCATTATCTTCAAAAGAAGCCACATAAAAGCGCATCATCAACCGCAAAGCCCGATAAATCAAAACAACCAACGATTTCACCCCTTTCATCGTCAGCGTGACACCATTTCAACTGAATCATCGTCATCACTGTGTATATACCTATCTTCGTGGCATTGGTCAGCAATTATTCCCGGTAAGAAATATCCAAGTGAAAAGATAATCCCAACTCGTAAGACCCAAAATCATAAAAAAAAAAAAAAAAATCTCAGAACTGGGTCTCGGTACGAGAGACTGTAATGGTGCCACAAACAAATGATCCAACAATGATTTGTACTTGTTGATCCCATTCCGCCCCGGGATGCCTCCTATCCAATTACAAATCCACGACCACAGCCATGGAAAATCCACACGAAAATAAATACTTGGCATTATAAAGTTGGACTTTTTATAGTTTTTTTTTTGTTGCTCTTCGCGCTACTGTTTCACTTAAAATTTACTGGGTATCTGATGGAGTGACCATTAAAAAAAAAATGAAAATCTCCGCAACAATCAGTTTTCGCCTTGGGACACAAATTCCGAAAGTTAACTAGGCACTCGGAGGGAATAAGTTGGAAAAAAGAAAACCTCAATTTGATCTTGAAATTGGGTTGCGCAGTCATTAACGGTTGCTCTTTTTTTTTTTCAACTGGAATTTAAGTAAGTGCATTTCGATCCATAAAAAAGTGAGGGGACTTTGCGTACCACAAAAGTATTTTTTTTTTTTTTGTGTTTTCCTTTTCATGCTGGTGGTTTATTATCCCACAATAATGAATAATTTTCCGAATGGGGATTCTCCTTGGAGGACCAATTTCAATGTCAGACCTAAAGAGATGAAAGTTGAAAATCGAAAAAAACGAAAAAATATAATCCTTTCCGAGACTTGTTATATAAGCGTTTTTGCTTTTGTTTCGTTTTTTTCCCCTCATGTGACAAGAAAATCACAAATGGATGATTTTTTAACAGATGGCTTGGGTGGAGACCAGAGGAACAACACTGACTCCGTTTTTATTTTATTTTTTTTTTTGAAACAAGACACATTCCAAACCCCCGTCCCACTTAAGGCGACACTCAAGAGATTTGTTCCATTTTGATGACAAAACTATGGTAATAAAAAATGCAAAGGCACGTAAACTATATGCCTATTGTCCCAGAAAATAAACACAGTACAACATTTTTATTCTGATAGGTATACGATACATATACTCGTATGTATACTGAGCACATTTCAAGAGAGTATCCGTACACTCGATGACAGGGGAGTTAGGTACACTGAGATTTTTTTGTATGCCCTACTTCGAATCTGTAATTGAATTCAAGGCTTTGGTTAGTAGGATAGGGCTGTTGTTACTGGCAAGCAGATTTAACTAGATTTTTTAGCCTTATTTTTTGATTGTCATAAATTGATTAAAATTAGGGAGGAAACCTCCAACTAGATTAAAACTTGTCCGGATTTGGAATTTTCTCCGTGTTCCTTTTTTGTCTTCGGCGCACATTTGGCAAATTCCATAGGAAGGACTTCATCGAGATGTTATTTCGTTTAAAAAGCTTGAAGCTTAATTTAACTTGGATTACATTGTACTAATTATTTAAGTTTCTTCATCTATATATATAAAAATGGATCTTGGTTTGTTCGGATGCTTAAAACTCGAAAACGACTGGACCAAATTGGATACTTCCTTCTGCGGATTTGTTCGTAATTGCTCCGCGAAGGTTTAGGAAAAAAGAAAAATTGAAAAAATTAAGAAAATTGCGCGGAAAATTAGAAAATTAAAGTTTGTATGGGGAAATACACTTTGAAAAAAAAAAAAAAAAAAATTAACTGGATAGAAATCAAGAAGTGACACTTCAAATAAAAAAAAAAATATTTTGAATTTTAAAAGCAATTGTTATTGTCAATTATTTTAATTATTTTCCAAGCAAATTGTTGTTGTCAACAAAAATGAAGTAGATAGGTACTTTGATTATACAAAGATGATATTATGGCCGACGATATTTTGCATCGAATTCGCACTGTGTAAATCGGATAATGAACTGGAGGTGTCAGATAAAATGCGCAACAAAGCTTTGATTTGACGCATTTGATCGAGAATTTGAGCGAGAAATGGACTTCGAACGAATCGCATTGAGTCAAGCTGTTCGAACAAATGTGCCAATGTTGAATCTATATATATAAAAATGAATCCCTATTTCCCTTGGTCACGGCATGACGCGTGAACGGCTGGACCGATTTCGCTAAATTTTTTTTGTTGTGTTTGTTATTGTCAGGAGAAAAATCTTATGAAAGAAAAAATTAAGAAAATTGCGCGGAAAATTAGAAAATTTAAGAATACTTAACCACCATATTAAATTATATCTAATGTAACCATAGCGCTTTTACAATTCAAACATTTTTGATGTAAGCTTATGGCGTTGGCATAACATTGACAGAATGCGTGCTGCAAATATCGTCAACGAGGATGTAAACAAAATAAATATCGTTTAAAACAGATGCTTCGATCGGATTTATTATATTGATAAAATACATATAAAATAATTAATTTATTATTTTTAACAAAAACTGAATTTCTTAGTGCACATCGTCGGAAAATCCTCAACATGTGGCGTTGTAGGCGTATGTCGTTATTCAGGTCAATTAAATTTTCTTTAATAATAATCTTCTTAATTCATACCTATAATTCTTTCGGGATGAAACTCGATGATGATGATATAACTCGATAACCAATGGGTAAATTTTTATGATTCTTCTTTTGTTTTGTTCGTATTGTTGTATTTTAGGTTAAAGCAAACTTAAAAGATAGGATTTTTGACCCGCTATATGGCGTTGTAATCGATCTCCGAAACCACTCACCCGATTTCAATGAAATTTTAAAGATTTATATTCTTCGTTCCCGCTTGAAGGATAGGATACTTTTGGACCTGATAGGTGGCGCTGTTGCCGATCGCCGAAACAGCGCTACCAAGTTGATTGAAATTTTGTAGGGAAAATTCAAAGGCAAACATTCTTATTCCGCAGATTTCGCTTATTAAGAACGATTTACCATTCGTGCGACTTCAATTTCCCGTGCGTCTCGCTTTCGCTATGACAAATAATTTATTGCAAGGATAATCGATGGATGTTTGTCAATTTAGTGAAAAAGTGGAAGGTTGGACGACACGTCAAAATCATTGCGGTTTGATTGAAAAACATCAACATTGCTATTCATCATTTATTTCTATTGCATTTAATATAACTTTTGAATAAAGAATTTTAATTGGTCGAATTACCTACATAAATTAGCAAGTGCTTGGTGCATGCTCGGAATTTATTAACAAATTAACAAATTTGGGCGAAACGAAGTTTGCCGGGTCAGCTAGTATGAAATAAAGAAAGATTTTTATTATTATTACGAACTTCGTACGGCCCAAAATTGACTTTTTGACTATAATAATTTGGAGCATTCACTATTTCACCAGAAATATTTTTTTTTGATCCAAAATATCTTTTGACAAATACGATCTCACTGTATACTACGATCAATATTTAAAAAAAAAAACTCCCGTACAAAATGTATGGAAAATCAATTGTTACGAACTTTCCAATTTGCCTTTAATTTTTTTTTTTTTTTTTACCGCATAAACCTTCCTTAGGCGTAAACAAACACAACAAAGAAAAGATAGCTCAATTCGGAAGATCCGTTCTCGAGTTATGGGCGTTCTTACGGATGCAACTTTGTTTTATATGTATAATAGATATTACCCAAATTTATTAATGTTATCAAAATAATAATTCCGGACATGAACAGTGCACTTGCTAATTTATGTAATTCGGTCAATTCAAATTCTTTATTCAAAAGTTAGATTAAATGCAATTGAAATAACTGAAGTATCAATCAATCACACCGCAATGATCGACGTGTCGGCCAACCTTCGACTTTTTCATTAAATTGACCATGTGAAAAACATTTGAATTCAAAGTAAATCGTTCTATCCGTCCGTTCTCGTACCACTTGTAGGGTCCAAAAGTATCCTATTTTTCAAACTGAAAGCCATCATACCCATTAACAAAATTTCAATCAATTCGGTAGAGCTTTTTCCTTCAACTGGGAACGAACAATATAGATCAACAAAATTTCATTGAAATCGGTTGAGAGGTTTCGCACATCAACAAAGCGCTGCCTATCGGGTCCGAAATAGTCCTATTTTTCAAGCTTCAACCAACCATACAGAGCCACAAAATTTGATTGAAATAGGTTGGGCGGTTTTTGAGATCGACAACAGTGCTACCTATCGGGTCCAAAAGTATCCTTTCCTTCAACCGAAAACTAAACATATGCATCCACAAAATTTC
Organism: Cheilosia urbana; assembly: GCA_946477585.1. Lineage (NCBI taxonomy): Eukaryota > Metazoa > Arthropoda > Insecta > Diptera > Syrphidae > Cheilosia > Cheilosia urbana. Next base: position 4,532,906 of record OX297854.1, on the reverse strand, counting down.
ATTAAAAGTGGTTGACTGGTTTCGGAGATCAACAACAGAGCCGCTTATCGGGTCCAAAAGTATCCTATCTTTTAAGACTGGCTAAACCTGAAATACAACAATACGAACAAAACAAAAGAAGAATCATGAAAATTGGCCCAGTTATTATCGAGTTATATCGTCATCGAGTTTCACCCCGAAAGAATTATAGGTATGTATATAGAAGATTGCTATTGAAGATAATTGAATTGAACTGAAAAACGATATATATACGCCTACAGCGCCACATGTTGGGAATGCCTGATTCAAGACGAGCAAAACAAAACAAAAATCATTCAATTCGGTCGAGTCGTTTTGGAGCCTTCACCCGACTAACGCCCAGCAATTGATTTTTATATATAGAGAGAAGAAGGAATTATGTTGTGGGTAGGTCCCTTAGTGTATAGAAAATCTAGGACCGCTTCCGTTACTTTATCTTGAAATCTTTACTGATTTTTATTTTATTTTTTTTTTTTTTTGATCTGGTGGTAATATTTCTCCTGAACATTTTCTTCTCCCTCTTTGTCGATTCTTCACTCCTCTACTCTTACATTTCTTTTGTTTTATTGTTTGTTTTTGCTTTTACTTCCAAAAACATGTTCTATAAAAGACTATGTTCTTATTTGTACTTTCGTTTATAAATAAATTGAATTGAATTGAATTGTTCTGTCGCACAGTCTTTGAATTGTCATTTATGGTTACAAATATACCGCTCCCTTCACTTGGTCCGAAGGGAGATTTGACAGGAATGTCATCCCAAAGACGTGATACGTAAAAAGGTGCTATAGTTCGTTTCATACCATTGGAGATTGTTATCTGCTCAACCTCCCTAACATTTGGGTTTAAAGAACGCGCTGATATGTAGTTCGGTGCACGTTGAAAGTTCATTTTTCTGATAATCTCTTACTTATTTAAATTTCTTGAAATTTAAGAAGAAAATTCCCTTTTAGGTGCGGGTTAAACGCTATTGGCATCTTGAGACCTTATTTCTACCAAAATTAAAGGGCCCTTCGTGGCATGGTCAATGGATGTCGTCACCGGACCAGGTTTAACAACTTCTGGTTCAAAGATATAGACGAAAGCAATCCGGATTTAAGCATACGGCGATCGCAACTTTTTCAGATCACAACTTGACGCAGAAGTGATCTTCAAAAATGTGCTGATCATGTGAGGCTAACAAAGGCCAGCGGAGGTCAACATTGTGCGCATAATTCGAGATATATGTATGCCCAGCGGTGTTCGAAAAATTACCCAAAGTGTGAATGTACATATATTATGTCCTGCTGACGCTTCGTCAGGAACAGTCGCTTTTGTCATATTCCTCCGATCATTTTCAAATAAATAAATAGCCTATATCAACCAAGAATGTTGCAGCTTTCTTCGAGTGGAGAAATTTTTAAAATCTGTTTAGTAGTTCCGGAAACTACCCCGAACATACAAATTTCACCTCTTTATTATAGAGAAAGACATGGTGACCCGAAGTTGGCTTGCGTGATGCGCCAGACTACCACTTGTTAAATTTCAAACCCAATAACTTACATCACATAAACTCACCTCCAATAAATAAAAGAAATGCTTTTCCAATCGGTCGAAAAGATGGAAGATGTTCCTGATACGAGCTTAAGCCTTCGCCCCTAAGGCAGCGGAAAACGATAAGGCATATCCTATGTTCTTACAGGGACATCTAGCAATGCATTTGTGAAAGCCGGAGTCAATTTCGTGCAGTTTCTTTTAAATCTACTCCGGTCAAACACTTTTCAGGCACGAGACAAATTTCCAGTGTACAGTAGGGATGACTGAGATGATGATGATTTTTTTCTCAGATTTTCCTTTTATTGTTACAGTTCGAACAGGCAAGAAGTTCAGCCTGAATTTTCTCTATGCGCCTTGTTAAAAAGGAACGAATCTGTTTGGAATAGGAAACTAATCACACGTATGACCCAGTACTGGGATAGCATAATATGTAAACTAATCTGCAAAATCCTTTCCTCCAACTCCCGACAGACACGAACCCGAGCTATCTCTTGTCATCATTCAATTACAACCCTTACATACATGTAATCCCCCAACCTGCATACCGACTGAGCCTATATAAACGTCCCAAACTGTTACCAACAAGCTGCCTCAAAAGGCCTCTTATTTTTCAAATTGTGTATTTTAGCGACGATACTCGTACTCGTCCTAATGAAAACGAATCCAAATACTAAAGCCATGGGAATGGCAGCAACATACATTATAACCATAGCTGACAAGGACTAAACTAGAGCAAGGGAGTTTTTAACTTCATTTGTCGGTTGTCGCCAAGGTCACTTTCATTTGTCCTTGTCGGTTAGTTATGTATTGTGCCGCTTGTTTGGTTTATTGCTCTGTTTGCGCTCTCCGTTTTAATGATGTTTTTTTTTTTGTCGCCCTCTTTCTCTTTTGTATTGATGCCATTTTGTGTTTGTTGGTTTTTTCTTTTGCTATTTTGTAGTTTTTCTTTTTGATGAGAAAGCACACTTCATGTGGTAAAATGTGAAAAGGAAATGTTGAACGTTCGCCTCTGTTGACATGAGTTTGGTGTTGAAATGTCTTTGACACTCTTAAAATTGAAATATTAAATCGAAATTCGAAGTGTGTTTGTGTTGGGGGTTGCAAAATTTGTTGACTGTTGGAAATTGAAATGGTTTCTCATTTTCGATGTACGAAATATGAGTATAGAAAATACTCCTTGACACGTCAGCCATACCAATTCATATCAGGAACTTCATCTATCCACCTGATGTGTGATTTTTTTTTTGTTCACACTTCTCGGGTTTGACCTACTTAGATATTAATTCTGTATGAGGGCTTTTTTGAAAGTTTAAGTTGGAAATTTAGAGGTGGCGCATGGACGTGTGAGATAATAACCGAAGGCCAAAGATGATTGGGTCCTTGTGGGTAGGCTGTTTGGCGTTTTTTTGCTTTTACTAAGAACGATAAATGCGGTTAAGGTTTTTTTTTGTTTTTGTTACTTACGAAAGCCATCGTATTATGGATTATGTCTGTGGATTTGAAACTTCATACCGAATTTTCCGTCTTGATGGTTCGAGGCTAATTCGTGGCTTTCATTAAATTACGTGAGATTTATCCTCGTTGCCTCAATTGGTTGATGCATTTATACGATGAGCATCATTGGGGGTAACTATTCTTCGAAGATGAAGTTGAAAGTGCTGAAACAAAATCCAAAGAGGGCGAATTATGCATGACTGAATAGGTTTTTAAGTCAATTTTTAAAATTGAGATACCTTTGGGTAGCACATTCCAAAAAGTCCAATACCGATTTGATATGACCACTCATAGAGAACTTGTAGACAAATGCAACAGAAACTTCTTCGGTTTTCTTCTCGGCGCAACTCTTTCGTCAAGAGAACGTGCACTTTTTGAAGACCATATCCGGCCAACATTTACCTTGAAGTCCGTTCATAAGTAGAATCATTCATGTCCCGATAAGAGACTTGGAAGATAATAATTAGTAAAACCCTCTATGTCGATTTTCGACTCATGAGAGTGTCCGTAAAATAAGACTGTCGATTAATTAACATTTTGTGGATGAAAGTTGACGACCTATAGTAGTCAATTATATCTGATTGGTCTTCCACTATTCTTTTTACGAAAAAAAATATATCCTCGGATCTATCATGGCTTATAGATATAGATAGAGAGGCAACTGTTTCTGTCTCCTATTAACGAGAACCGCATCCGTCTTGTACTCCTCCGAGAGTCTTGATCCTTTTGATCTCATTGTCAATTTACTTAACCTGTTCTGGTAGTTAAGTGGTATCAACGATGGTATTGTCATCCGTAAATCCTACAACCTTGGCGCCCTTACATACAATTTTCTGCCACCACCATATACTTATTATATTGTAAAGAAGGGGTCCAAGTACGGTTCTCTGTAGTACACCATTGGGGAGCTTGTCGTACTTAAGGGAACCTTTTATCTTTCTTTTTTAAATAGCAATTTGAATTTTAAAGTGCGGTATTGAGTTTTGGAAATATTTATGAACACAGATCAGTTTTTGGGTTGTCATTTTTGAGAAATAACTAAAAAACGGATTTATTCGAAGTTTTTGAGAAAAAGTAAGTTTTTAGAATACTGATATCTATTATCTTTTATATGTATTTTGATCAAAATCGTTAGCGTGGTTCTTTGTAAAATTTGGCAGATAAAACCATACCAAATTTTGTAATGTTTAGATTTGAAAATTTAACTGAAAACCGAGTATAAGTTATACTCGTTATTGATCGGGATGTAAGCATCACTTGGTTTTTAAAGTTTTATCGAAATCAAAAATGTTTTCGAGATATGAGAAGTTTTTAAAATTATAGTTTTCGGAGATTCGAATTGAAAATTAAGGACGCAATAATTTTGAGAATATCAATTTTACTCTAAGTTTACATTTTGGTCAAAATCGTTATTGCCGTTTTCAAAACGATCTTTTTAAAAAAAATCTTTTTTCAAAATTCCATTACATGAAAATTCAGAGAAAAACAGAGTTTGCCATTTAGTTAGAAGTGACCATGTTACATTTGAAATTAATTTTTGTTGCAATCTTATGGACCGTTTTCGAGATATGTGGCCAAATTTCAAAAGTACTGATATTTTAGTATTTTTAGCCAAAAACTGGGTATGCAGTCATGGTAGCCTGACCTACTTAGGCTTAAATATAAATTTTGGTTGAAATCGTTAAATCCGTTTTCGAACAAATCGAACTGGTTTGAACATTTTATATGGGAAGTACCATTATATTGAGGTTACCTTGCAACATAAAAAACGGCCCCGAACTTTAAGCCCCCAAACTCCAAGTCCGAAGTTTGAACGAAATTCGGACAGCCGTTTAGGCTGTAGGCCTAGTGGAACGAACAGACGGACTAACAGACAGACAGACGGAGAAAATTTTGCGACCCTCTTTTTTGAGTTCGTCTATCATCGTAATTTCAGAATGGATTAACACCTCGAGTTCGAAATTTCGTACGAAAACAATATCTTTCTCTACGTAATCTAGAAAGTTAAAAATATTCAGAATTAGTAAAACAGAAGTTACAAATTTAAAGAAAATTTAATTAAATAAAAAGAATTTAAAAAAATTACAAGTGAAAAACGAAAATGTTCTTAACAAAAGCGCGCGCCTTTGAGTCTTATTTTTATTGTTTGTAGAATTTTGAACGCAGAATTTTGTAAAAAGGATGTTGGCTCTTTCAGAATTTTGACTTCAACCTCAATTATACGCATGCCCAAGACCAGGGGCCGAATTATCGCATCCGTGAGCGAGCCATACGTCACTGAATTTTGTGGATTTTAAAAGCAAGATTTTTAATTCGACCCCAGGAACCAAGTAACTGCGTACATAAATTACCACAAATTCATCGAAGCGTCTTCACATCTCCAGCAGTAATCACCTCAAATGTCCTTTCATAAATTATTGCATGAACCCATAATGAACTCTTGGACAGTATCTGTAGTTATTATCGTTTTCTATTTATCTCGTCTGCACGTCCTTACTAATTAAAACCCGGTAAATAATTGAAATTATGTTGCACACCTGTCACATGCACAGTATCCCATTTGCAATGCTAATGAACGGCCAACCATGTGTACGCATCGTATCATAGGTAAATGCCAAAGGGGGCAACAAGTAGTCACAGACGCATGACTAAAATTGAAATCGCTTAAACGTGAGTTCATAGTAGTCGCACCCGTTCCTTTAAAGGCCTGCAGATGGTGTAGGTCTGAAATTATTTATTGGCTACAATAACTAACAAACGGAAAGTGGAATATCGCAATTAGTAATCCCTCGTACTTAGGCTAATCCCCTATGTTATTCAAGAGGGTTGATGGGATGAACCCTTTTCTCGCCTGCACATCTCCGTTGCAAATCACAAATTTATGAGGTGTATCCTTTGGATGACCTTTTGCCACATTTACCTTCATACACAGCGGAGGTCCCTACACTAGAATTTTGATGATATATTATTCAAATATTCCTGTGGGTTGGCAATTTAGATTTATTGGATAATTTTCAACAACCGCATAGCGATGGTGTTCAAGAACCGTAAAAAGAATACCACACCATACTACAAGGATGATGTGTATCTTGTTGTGGATATTTAATCCTTGCTGTTTTGATGTAGATACTCGTCCTTAAAGGGGAAAGAGTTACTCTTTCGTGTTCATTACTTTGGGGTGAGTTTATGTCACCCTGTGACACATTAACGATGACAAAGGGGCGAGCTGTGTTGCAAATCACAATCAGCTACACTCTGGGTAGTTAATTGGATTTTTTTTTTTTTTTTTTAATAAGAAAAAGGGTTGCATGCTGCTTTTTGTGGCGCAAAAGGATTAGGGCTTGTCATTTATTCAAATGAAGTGGCTTAAATAATTGGTGCACTGGTGGTATTTATACTACGTATGCTTTTTGATTAGGAACGCATGACCGTGAGTGACTTTAATTAGTATAGAAGGGTGCGGGGATGAAGAGTGAAATTTGTGTGCATTTGTGATCTGCCTGATGGGATCGATGTGCCTTTTCTTTGGGGGTACCTTACTCGTTGATATATGGATGTAGCGTGAATTCGTGTAATTTGCTTTGAATGCATGGAAGAACAACGAGTTGTAGGCCCAATTAATCGGCGGAGCTATTTACATAAGCGTGTACAACAATGAAGCACATGGCGGCACAAGTCGATCTCATGTGACTATACTTGCGTGCAATGTGGAACGCTTCGGTAAACATGTTAAGTGGCTGCCTTGATATCGATTGAGACTGGAGCGTAGATTTCCAAGGGCAATCTACCGACATTCGCACTGGGGCTGACAAAGCTAGACGTTGGGTGGTGTTACCAGATGTGTCGCGCTTTCAACTATACACCATGGGGGGGGGGGGGGGGGGGGACTTTTCCTAACAGCAGGTGTCAGTTGTTAACAATGTGAATTGAGAACTCGCATTATTTGAATTCTTAATTTGCATGCACTGTGACGGGTCAAAGTCGGTCTTAAATTTGGATTAGATGCATATACAAATAGGAGAAAGCGAACTGTAGCTGAAAATGCGGCCAATTTGAAAAATATCCCTAAATTTATTAAAACTCTGATGAGTGATTGATTTAAATGCACTTTGTAAACCACAAATGGTAGGGGCACAACAAGGATATTTCAACATTTGTCTTACTCCGAGTCCCAGGCGAAAGGCACCGTGTCATTTACCAACTCAAGAACGAAGATGTTTTTAACTATCGGCGGTAACATTCATCCTTCTGTGTGATAGAGCAGGACAACGCAACAGTGATAGCTCGCTTTGCTCTGACAAAATGCCAAGTATTTTGACAGGCTGATCGAAAATTCTGCACATTCCTTGACTTTAGGCCTCGGTACTGTTTAGAGTGAGGGGCCAAACTAACCATCCAGTTGCGCAATACGTTTTGCGACATTTTTCCACTTTTTTATTCAATTGCGTGCTCTGGATAAGATTCGAAGACTCTATTTGCTTTGATATCCCTTCGATCTGCATGTCAAAGCCATCCCTAACGCACAAGTTGCTACTAAATCGTCTCCTTCAAAATTCAAACGGGGCCGGAAATCTTGAGAAGAAGGCCACTAGTAATGGTCAAGGGCGTCTTTATTCACTATTGTTACCCTCGTGTTGAAAATTTTCTAAGTAGAATGTTGAAGAAGTCCCAATTCATACGTAGGTTTTGGTTAAACTGTCTTCGAAATTCGTGGAGCAGCGATTGGCAGAGTTGCCAAATGTAGACAGCTCATTACAGATCGTCTCCTTAAATATTTTATGTGCGGTTTTAAATTTGAGAAGATGGCTTTGAGTATTGATCTGGACTTTTATCTGGTATATTTTGAATATTTCTTCAATTGTCGACCTGCAGGACCTAAACCGCACTGTTGGGGACGAAGCTTGTCGTTGATATAATTTTAGATATTCACACAGTAAGTACGAGAGAAAGCACTTTGTATTCCCCTAAAGTTGACGTGGGTTAGAGGTTCCTTTTATTGTAGGGTTATATTTATAAGACGTACTTGACTTGGATGAAATTTTGAAAATGAGTTGGTTTGGTCTTCACCGAGGTAGCTTAAGTAGCAGGTAGACCGTTCGGTCTGACAGCTTTGTTTGACTTAAAAATAGACATTGCCAACCTCATTGCGTTTTGGTAAGTTGGAAGGCAGTCTTGACAATTGGTAGAAGTTAAATGAGACTCCTCCTGCCTGATAGCGAGATATGGGTAGTTTCCGCCACATGACAGTCTTTAGAAGAGGTTTTTCCATAGTTCCAGCTTCGACTTTTGCTCATCTAGAAGGTTTTATTCTTTCATCTGCAGAGATCGCGATTGGAGTTGCCACATTTTGACAAGTTGCCATATTTGTACAAGAATAATTATTCTTCATATGCCTACAGTCCGAAGGGGACCTACACCTCAACCTCTACGGGAAGATAGTGCCAAAGGTCGCGCTAACTGGGTAAAGTGCCTGTTATATTCCTCGATTGGGCTTAGTGGTTAGTGTGTTGGAAAACTAAGCGAGAGGTCCCAGATTCGAATCCCGCAAAAACCCAAATTCCAACTTAGGGTTTTTTTTTCCACAGCGCCACCTCTCAAGAACGTCTGACAACCATCCGAGAGTAAAACTGTCTTGTAAGAGATTAGCCGATTGGAATCGGCATAAAATTGCAGATCCCTTCCATTGGTTCCAAAAATTAAAAGCTCACACAAAACGAATGGTTGTGAGAAGCTAAGCCTAGGGTCCCTCCGGACCTGTTGCGCCAACTATTTAGTATTTTTTTTTATAATATTCCTCGATCTCTCGCTTCCTATTCCCTTCGAAGCTAATTTTCTTCCCTTCACTTCTGATTGTTAAACCCGCAAAACCTCTCGTCCCAGCGTACCTAGCTACAATGAGGCGCAGCACCGGGTCTATGCTCGGAGCTTGACGTGTTTAAATAGCTAGACTACTGCAAAAGTGCCTTACGTCGATCGAAATACGATAAATTTTTCTGATGGTTAGACAGTCTGATGGCGTCTGTGTTTATTTTGGAATATTCAGCTGCGAGAATCATGTTCTAGCGGTTGCTTTAACGGGTTGATGGCAATCAGTGTCTACCCTATTCCGACAATTCCCAATTACGATCCTTTATTTCCCAAGCATTAACTAAGTACCTTTTTTGAGAATAAACTGATCTAATGAATTTACTTTCTACTTTCAGGTAACTTATTCAAAACAAAATATTGTGGTAAGCGATTTAATTTTTTGTTTTTTTTTTTCTTAATGATCTCAAATTAGTTCCGAATAATAGTTAAAAAAAAAAAAAATTGCATGCGGGAATTTATGGAAATTCACCTTCCATTCGGTTTATTTTTCATAAAACTCGGTTTTCAAATAACGGCACGATAAAAAAAAAAAATGTTGTAGGCTTTCACAAATTTAGAAATACTAGTTGCTTGGGTTTGGCTCCAATCCTGTAGTTATTCTTACACTGACATGACCTTCAGTGAAAATTGACCCATAGAAGACGGAGTAGTCAAACCAATTGCCATTGTCACAGACAAAGTGACAGTTGGAGAAGTTTTCCGCAAATCATACTGCTTTTCAGACCTTTGGAAAGTACTACAAAGTAATGCACTTTGAAGCAACCAACTGGCACTCTCATAGACAAAGTTATGCACAACGCCATCTGTTGGAGAAGCGTCTTTTAGTTCCTGCTTCAGAGTCTATAACAGTCCTAACAAAGCAGAAACAGAAACAGTTGACATACGGGCGCACATAGGAGTAAATGCATGCAAAAACCGGACAAAATTATTTTTTTGTCTTAATGGTTATTTTTCCTTCTGAAACTATAATTAATACAATTTAAAAGATTATTTTCTTCTTCTTTAACAATATAAATGTTTTTTTTTTTTTAAATAGGTTTTAATTCAAACAATTTTTTTATAAGTTTTAATTGAACAATTTTTTTTTATTTTAAATTAATCAGAGACGGATTCAGACCAAAATTTTTCTTCGTCTAAGGAATCTTGATCAAAATCGCTACTATTTTCTAATTCTTCAGCTTCACTAGATTCTCCAGCTAAATTTCTATCTGCTGATAAAAATGGAACAGGAAGTTCAGAAGTAAGCATTTCCAGTGCTTCTTTTGTGAATGATTTTGTTTTTTTAACCGGTAAAGGTCTAAGACTTGTTATTAGGGGGTCAGATGTTAATAACAACCTATTTAAAACATCTACATTACAATCTTTCCTCGAAAATTTTCTCGCAAAATTCAGCCGATATAACCTGAAATGCTTATTACGAGCCTCTGCTGCTTCTTCTGATAGCTGCCCGATCGGCAACAGAGCGTTTTCGATCACAGTTGCTCCATGGATTAAAATTTTGTGCATTGTGGGTGTCATAGGATGCCACGAGTATAGGTTCACATATAGCTTTGCAGTATCTAATGCGAAAGTAGAAAATTTCGAAGTATCGACTGCAAATCCACTAGAAAGTACTTCCAGTATAACCTTCAACTTATAAATTAATTGCTGGTCAACACCTGTAATTACAGCAACAAGTTGTGGATCATTAAAAAATCTCCGGCTGGTATTGCCATCGTTAGTGCTACCGAAACCTGGTTTTGGTACATCTACTATAAGACCCAGTTTGCTCCTGAAACTCTCTTGCAATTCCGTCTTTCTTTGTTTGGCAATATCTTTATCTGCCTGCGTTCGAAGTTGCCATTTCTTTAATGGAAGTTTGTATGCAAGATGGAGTATGCTTTCAAAAAGACGTATTCGAGCATGTAAAATTGACAAACCGAACCAATGTGTGCTTAACTTCAGAGCATCCAATACCTTCAATTTTTGTTTTTATAAGCGAATTGATTTTCGATTCTATATAATTTATTTCACTTTGCGTGATGTCCGTGGATTCTTTTATAAAAGCGATTCTTATTGGTCGGCAATATCTTGGTGATGATGGAGTTGGGTTTTGCCAAACGATTTTTCCATTTGAAGCGCAGAACAACCGCAAAGGTACCAAAGAGCTTTGGAATATGTTTGCATCTGAATCAGAACGGTTTTCAAACTTTTGTTTATACTGCGTTTGTTGAGATCCATCACAGCCCCACTTTGATACAAGCTCTAAGGAACTGAGCTCGTTTTCACTTAAAGTTTCCAGAATCTCGTCCAAATACAACATTAATCGCTTGGCAGTATGATCTAGCAAGTCTTGCAAATTTACCTCAGCTAAAGTATCCGTTATTGTGTATGACTCCGAAGCAGGATAGCAATTCATTTTAGCTTTTTTAAGTGTGCTGTAGCTAGGGAACAGTTTTTTATCACTTGTAGTTATTATTTCATACTGCTTTCTCGATAAGCCTGCTTCAACGAAAATTGAAAGCGCTTTAAGCGTTGACAATTTTTCTCGTTTTACGCAAAGCTTGTCACTCAGTACTTTTCTACATTTAATTGCTTTTCCAGGAGACTGGATTATTTCTTTCAAGACTTTTGAAGAATCTGCCTTACCAGATTCCCGCAATTTCATTTGAGCTGCAAAGGTAAGCTCTTCTGTTTTAAAGCTGCCACGTAGGGTTTCAGTTCTTCTGCATTTACTACGCACGCAAAGATCTTCAAATGATTTCGTTGGTCGGCCTGGCCTGTGTTGTGCGTTCGGCAGATCAAAGGTTCCCTTGAGCCAAGTCTCATTTTTTCTTTTAAATGCCTTATCACTTCTTTTAGCACTTAGCCATCTGCTTTTGAATTCAAACCTTTAAAGTGAAATAATTCAATTGCATATCAATTTATTTTTATAATTAAAACTCAAACCTTAAACGTGATATTTTCTGTTTAAAATCATCTAATTGATCCTGCTCACAACAAGCTCTACTTAGCAAATATTTTTCTAAATAATCCAACTTTGCTTTGAAATCCGTTTCTGTACATTCATTCATAACTTCATATAAATGTTTTCTGGTTAAAACTCTCAAACCAGATGATCCTTTAAACGTAAGAAAATTTCTTTGTTAGCCACATAATAAAGTACGCATTAAACTTCACATTGATTATGACGAAAACAAAACTGAGTTGGCAAGTAAAAGCAGCCAATTTTTTTTTCAATCGAACCCTAAAGGTTCTATTTATCATATTACATATAAATTATTACCGAATACCACCGAATACTACAACAAAATAACTTTCAAATGAAGGAAACACAGGAAAAAAAATTGATTATTATGCATTTTTTTCAATTAAATCGCATAAATGTTAAATTAAAAAAAATCTACATAAAAATCACTTTAGATAATAAAACACACCTGCAGCTGAATTATCCATATCAAAAAATGTATCACAAGTTAAAAATGTTAAAGGAAAAATTAAGTGAAATGTAAGAAATTTTTCGATTGGTAGTACAAAAAACAACGATATATTTGCAATCAATAACTTTGAACTAATGTCATGCAAGAATGCATTGATAAAAAAAAAAATATTACAGCTTATTGTTTATTGGGAATCATACTACCGTTTGGCAAAACTTCACTTTCCAATTTTGCAATTTGAAAAATCGACTTTTGTCCGGTTTTTGCATGCATTTACTCCTATGTGGGGCGGCAGAAAGGTCTATTTTGAAATGAAGAAGAGCTCCCGCTGTCGTATTTATATAAAACTTTAAATAAACGTTACCTCCTTATGAACAACTTCCACTACGCGTATGGTTTATTTATTAAAAAGTTTCTGTTTCAAAACAGAACGCATGGACACAAAATCCCACTTGAAAGTTGAAACCCACCCCAACCAAAACAGTCAATACTTTGAGTTTGTAGTTTTCTGACAACTCCCTACAATTATCAATATGTACACAATAATTCTATACAATAAATGTGTGTAAACACAAATTTTCCTGAAATCACATTGTCAACTTGGAGCCGTACATACTACGCCCAGTCCATGTCGAAGTGTAATAGCCCACTCCACCGTGAATTAAATAAACTTTATCCCCATTGGTATATTATCTTGGTCCCGAAATCAACAGAAATCCAACAATTCCCCAACTTTCAGAGCCAATGAGCAATTAATTCCAGTCCACTTCGAGGGTATGTTCCCTTCACCCGCACATGCACGACGACAGTGACTATGTTGAGGTTATACACGCTGTGCTCGCCAAACTAAAGCCAAACTTCCGAGTGCCATTAATTATCAACCCTTTGAAATATAATCGATAAAATTCGCCAATAAACCGACTTGAGTTTGCGTCTTCCCTCCCCCTCCTCCTATTTGACCGACCACGAAAACCGCTCCACAGAGAGACGCGAATAAAAGTTTTTAAAAATTCTTACAAAGCGAACTAGAGAACTACTTGCGAACTGCTCCATTGAACAGGAGAAAATTCATTTCCTCATTCTGAGCCATAAATCCGTTTGATTTGCAATTTGCAAAGTACTAACTACAGCTCGCTGTCGCCCCTTTTGTACAGTAGGGTAGTCCATAAAAGAACACAACCACTCGACGACATTAAATGAATTCGAAAATTCATAATTCATGCTTCGAAAAGTGTACTAAAAAGAACGGCAACATTTTATATTGCCGGCTCCCCTTTGTATGTGCGAACTTATTAAATGGAAAATTTTTATATCTGATATGGATGACGAAAATTTGCGGTCGAATAGTTGCGTGGCGCCGCTCTGTATACTCGTATAGTTTCCGGACAAAGAAATAAATAAAGTTGCCAGGGCACACAGTGAAAGTTATATTAATTATATACATGTTTAGAGTTGTGCTATAAAAGATCTTAACACACGAATGTGCTGGAGAAGAGACGACTAGTTTTAAGGAGGCAATTTGAAAATGAAATCCACAAATTTAACCCATCAAAAGAAGAAAGTTCTGTTGTGTGGTCGTTGGGTCTGATTTTTGCGGTCGCACAGTTGATGGATTGTGTGACGCCACACTTGGGGGTTTGGCTGACATAAAAGATGATTTTTCGTTTGTGGCTTTTATATTATCCAACTCGTGGGTGGGCTGTAAATTCGAGCCTACAAATTAAGTTTCACTCCTGAACGCAATGTAGCCAGGGCTGAAAATGTGCACTTGACAAGGTACTTACTTGGGGTTTCATTTGAACTTGGCGAGCACTAAAAACTGCCTGGCAAGGTAGATCTACTCATGGAAGGGAGCTATCGAGTACGAAACGCATGTTGCATCATGTTTCTATAGTTTCATGTAGTAGAGAGACGAAAAGAGGCCCGAGAATTGTGGTCTGATTCGAATATCTCTCGAAATCTATATTATATTATATTCTATAGTTTTGAAAAAGTATAGGCATTGAGCAGCGTCAGTCCTGTATTTGGAATCAAATATTCAAACCTCCATCTTATTACACGCTATTACGCTTCACATTTTCAACACGCGTGTGGAATGTCTCTGCGGATACTATTCCTTTGAGAAAGGCCGAACAATAAATTCCAATTCCAAATGAGCATGCAATTCACAATAGGGGCGTTCTGTGACCACCATCTGCGCGTACATCATAATATATATAACAATACAAACCGAAGCATTAGTTCTAACCTAGTTTACATAACAACATGATATGTCAATCGTTCCAAGGCCTGCCTGTATGTAATTGAATATTCGGATCGAATTCCTTTACCGATTCAATCGAAATGCCATCTCATCCCATGGACTCTGTAGTGCGGAGAGGATGTAGGTACGTGACATAAGCATGAGGTTGAAATTCAATCAAATAGACCTCTTTAGTCTATGGTTTGGTGGGGAAGCGCATATGATATGCAGTGAGACTTTGGTAAAATTGTCACGTGAATTCTAATTGTCGTGCCACTTTGCTTTTCTTTCTGCCGGGCTATCCGTAATTTAGTACTCGTATCGCATGTCAATAGAACTGTCATAGTGGCAATTGTTACTCCAAAGAAAGGCGAGAAAATTATATGAACGGTTGGTTAATGTGTCGAAAGAATTGACACGATACTCTGGATGCGTGAATTGTGTAATTGTACATCTTGCACTTTTGGATAGTGGAACAGACATTCATACTTGACAGAGGTTATGATGTCTGACAGTGTGCAAGGTTTGCGATCCAAAAAAAGTAATTGTTTGCATTTTAGACCGATAGTTATAAATAAATAATAGTAATAATAAATAAATAAATAGATACTATATATAAAAAAAGAGGGTTTTCAACACTTTGAAAAAATATAAATGACGAACGGGAAGGATTCTCAGCTCACAAAACTAGGGATAGCTAGGATATCGAACAGGTTTACGACATATTTTTCTTAAGACATATTTTTGCAAAATTAGTAAAGATTAAGTATATGTACCTATGTAACAATTGTTGAATTTAAAATATGTATTGTATATAATTTAATTAAATTGTATTTTATTAAAATACAGCGACCATGCGAACTCCGTTCCGCCCAAATTCGTAAATGTACCTAATAAAATAATATTTCCGAGGATGCACAATAAATGCTACTTAATTTAATTTGGTCAATTCAAATTCGTTACTCAAAAGTTATATTAAATAAAATATAAATAACTGAAATAGGTATAGCAATCGATGTGTTCCGCTTTTGCTCTTAAGTGGTTTGCTCGCACGTGAGCACGCCATATACAATTGACCTTGTGAAAAACATGGGAATTTCATATTGATGCCATAAATATCCAGGGATTATCCTTGCGATTTATTATTTGTCATAGACGCTTAAATAAAAATAAATAAATAGTTGGCGCAACAGGTCCGGAAGGACCCTAGGTCTAGCTTCTCACAACCATTCGTTTTGTGTGAGTTTTTCATTTTTGGAAGGAATGGAAGGGATCTACAATTTAATGCCGACTCCAAACGACTAATTGAGAAGCTCTTTCAAGACATTTATACACTCGGATGTTTGTCAGACGTTCGCGAGAGGTAGCGCAATGGAAAAAAACCCAAAGTTGGAATTTGGGTTTTTGCGGGATTCGAACCTGAGATCCCTCGCCTAGTAGTCCAACACACTAACCCTAAGCCACTGCGACTACGCTTAAATGTCAATGGCAAATTTTAATAATTTTTGTTGTATTGAAAGTGACCCTTTCACTTTCGTTTTCTATCCATTCTGTTTTTTTTTTTTTTCAAAGTGCGGTTCTATCATCGGGTTTGAAGACTCCCTTCAATATCGAAAATCGCATCACCATTCAACCATAGTTTTCGTCGGCAACGATGCGCGTCTTGCAATTCTTCGATTTGAACTTGTTTGCATTCTCCCAGTGGCAGTACGATTTGACGCAGTTCTGATTAGATGCACGTTCAAATTGATAGCTTGTTCCTAGCGTGACCTTTGCAGAATACTGAAGCTGTAAAGCTATTCTCAAAATTTAGAATTTTTGAACTATAAAAGTGTTGTGACAGGTAGCTGCTTTACATTTTAAGTGTTTTTATTTGGAAATACCAGCATTTGGAAATTTTTCAAAGCGCTTTTTCCAAATAAAAACTGGGCCAAAATGGCAAAAAAAAAAGCGCAAGCCAAATCAGGACCGCACGGTGATTTTCCGGAATTTTCTTTCTACCTAAACCTAATATACAGAAATACGAACAAAACCAAAAAAGAATCCTTAAAATCGTCCCAGAGGTTATAAAGTTATAACATCATCGAGTTTCACACCGAAAGAATTATATATATAGAAGAATATAGAAGATGAACCTTCCCAACAAGCAATACCGTACTGCAACTGACGAGTGAGAAATTTCAGCGTATATAGTTTTTAGAAGTATTTTCGAGCAGACTTTGCGCAAGTAGAAGAAATTCCTAAACTTCCTTAAGGTTACCACGGGATTAAAGAAACTCATCCTGGAATCAGTAGTTAGGCCCACATATTTAAAAACGATCACTACAGATCATGCTTCTACAAAAGGACGAAGAAGAACAACTAAATGCACAACTACAATTATACAATTTATATCTTTGGCATTGTGGTGCAAGAAAACAAACATTGACAAAATATGTAAAACACAATTTTAGCTATGGAGCTTATTACTAAATTGCGTTCAGCGAACCATTTTATCAATAGGATCACAGTTTATGTCCGAAATTAAATCTAAAGGACCACTGCAACCTAGGAAAAAACCAGCATCATCTGCAAAAGCAGTACTTGTATCTGCCTTTAAAACTAAGTAAAAATAGTGAGTTAATATAAATAAGAAACAAAATTGGTCCTATAACTCAGCCTTGGGGTACAACAATTTGAAGAACCTAATTTCGATTCTTATGTCGTCAAGCTTCACTCTTTGCGACCTGTCACCAAGATAAGACCGAAACCAGTCAAGTATGTAACCACCAAAACCAGCTTTCAAACATATCGAAAAAGGCTTTGGAAATGTCAATAAACAAACCGAATACCTATATATTTTTTTACTATCGAAGTTTGACATTATTTGAGAGCAGAACTGTAGCAGTGCGTCCTCAGTTGATATTCCTTTTTGAAATCCAAATTGAAGTGGACTAAAAAATTAATATTTAGTGCTCAACTTTTTATAAGTGTCTCAAAAAATTTGACTAAAGACAGATAGAAGTGAAATTGGCCGATAAATAGAGATTTCCGTAGCGGCACCTTTTTTTCAACAGTGCTACAACATCAGCCAGAAAAAACACAACGGTTAAAAAATATCTACTATAACATTCAGAACAGAATACGCATTTTTTTTTACAACGAAATTAGGTAAACCATCAGCAGCACAAGCATATTTTGATTTGTTAAGAGTACCAATGACTTTTAAAACCTCGAGAGGAGCTATAAGCTGATACACAAAACTGTTTACTTCAATATTATTCAGTAAAACTAAGGTTGGACGTACAAAGTGAACATATTGGTTTCATGGGAGATGGCTATAAGCTTTTGGCTATATATTGGTGAAATAGATGTTAAATTCATTAGCAGTTGTAACTTTATCAGATACATCGCAGTCATTGACTGTAATAACAGTAGGTTTCTTGGTGGAGGACGAATTATTAAGAATACCTTTCATAATCTGTCATTCATTTTTTAAATTACCATTTGCAGAGTTAAATTGTGAACGATATTATTCCCGGCACTGGAATTTCCCTTTTAAGATCAGCGCCCAACTTCGCATATTTTCTTTTTAAGCTCACATTTCTGGGGTACTTGAAACATTGAAATCTAAGTTTGTTTTTTCCTCTAACTTTGTTCAAAAAGTACCTAGAGATCCACGGCATCACGTGATGCCAAAATTGCCAAATACCTACCTAGAAACCATAACAGAAATTTCCAAAATATTTAAGTTGAGCGTCGCAGCGTCCAATACCCCGAAGCAGTGTCTTTCGTCGATCGAATTTGTTACATTGGTTCCGAATACTATTCCTTCTCGTTTTCGAAATGCAAAAATTGTGCTGCATATCTCCATTTATTTAGCACCGCTGCCAAGTGCTAAATAATCTGAATCTGTTTCAGTATTATATTTTCTTGCAGATCTCGCCGATTATAAACTACCGCAGATGAGTAAACCTTGATGATGGTGTCCGATGTTCCTTTGTGGAATTAAAGATTAAACCTATGGATCTCTTAACTTAACGTATGGATCTCTTAACAACTTTGTCGAGAGAGGTTTCGCTCTGTTATTCTTGCTTTAGTTCCCAAAAAAGAGTACAAACTCATGTCTCACCGTTTTTGGGTCGTTTTTAGTTCACCTTTAACCTGTCCAAGGTCGACGATGACCTTTTGCCACCACATAATCCAGAAAGCTTATTAAATTATCAATTTACAAAACGTTTCACAAAAAGCCAATAAAACCTCGTTGGGTTCCCTCCGATGTTCAGTAAACTTCCTGCCAATCTTCGCAAAGAACAATGTATCAAACTTTAAGCACTCAACCCGGCATTAAGTGTATACAATCCCTCAAACAACAAAATTCAAGTGAAGAATCAACTTCCTCCACTCGAACCAGAACCGCAACAACCTACAAACCCATTCCCATGATGACATCAGTTTAAATGCTCCAAACAATTAAAATGCTCAAGCAGTCTTATCGCATCGTCTTACAGCAATCAAAAGTCGTTAAGTCCTATGTACCTAAACGACCGTTCATAATGGTTGAATTAGCAATGCAGAAAATCCGGTAACAAGTGTTCCACACCGTCCCGCATCATCGCCTTGGTAACAGATTTCCCATTAAAGAGAGAATACCAACAGCAGCACCAACGTATAAAAAGTTTTCTGTAATTTTGGGGAAATTTGATGATTCATGGTCCACTCGAGATTCATTGAGCGAATAATCCGCAAAAAAGAACAGCATAATTATCATCCACACCCGTTCCATTGTTTATTGCGCTGTGCACCATCAGCGTATGCGAGGGACGCAAAACTTTTATTTCTCGAACATAGTCAATTAGTCAGAGTTGTACATCTATTATCTAATTTAGACAGCATTCCATTCGTATCTTTGACAAAAAAAAAAGCGCACAATAAAACGATCTAGTTTCGCAGAGTGAAATTGCGTTCCATCCGAGGGATATCCTGAAGCAATTCATCCCACTCGGGAAATGACCAACCAGCACAAGTAAAGCCAAACTTTTGATAAGCGTACACAGGGAAAATAAAACTTTTACTTTGTGTCCTGTGGTTGCTCCTATATGGATATGTATGTGCCGAACCAAAGGTAGAACGTTTCTCTGATTAAAACGAACAAAATACACCTTTGGTTGATATATATATGTATGTACAAAACTAATGAACCGTACATCACTTCAACTCCCAATAGAAACAACAGTGCTGGCTGCTGGGATGATACAGGACATGCAGGACTGATTATCTTTAAGGGTCCTTTTGTTCGGGCAGGGACATTTTCAAGTATGTCCACAGTGGTAGGTGTATTATTTTTCTCTGTGGCCACTAAACAAAAGGTGGATTTAAACTGAAATAATTTGCCGTATTGAATCCTCATCTGAGCATGTTTGTCATAAGGTCAACCGACGATGACTAAGGTTGAAGAAGTTGGATAATAAAAATTAAATTCCTCGAATTTCACATAAAATTTGGCATTTCTCCTGACTCATCTTCGGTTTTGTCAAATAAAGAATTTTTGCCTCGGCTATTTTTGGAGGCAGAGCCTTCAGGAACAACGTGGTTGCGAATGGTGCCATTCGGAATTTTATTCGAAGAGAAAATATAACAACTCACATTAGGGTACCGATAACAACCTGTTGCGGCAACTTTTTATGTGCAGAAGCGAGACTTGTGGCATAAACACCTATTTTATGACTTTCTACAGAAAAATCCACCTTCATAAAGCGTCGTTCATGAGCGCCTTGACAACTTCAAACTTTCAATGTGAACGCACCCTTAAATCGATTACCGAATTGTCAATGCCAAAATATTCATTAAAATCAACATTTTCATCATGGTGAAGTACACAAAGGAATAGCGTTTACAAAAAATTAAAGCGTAAGTAGGGGAGAGCGGGGTAACACTTTCGATTAAATTTAATGCTGCTCCTAATGTTATTTATCTAAGCTTTTTTTATTTAAGCTTTAAAATTCACCAAAAAAGTCCAGCCAAGTCTGTTAATAAGATGTCAAAATATAGGTTAAAAAAAAAAAACAGTGGTTCGTAACTACCTACCCCGTTTCCCCTTATAACCGTTGGGCCCTAGTTACAGTTTATGTTATGTCTCGCATCCTGCACTGATTCCCTCACAATTGAGAAATGGAGAGTCTTAGAAGAGGCAACCCTATCGGACCAAGAGGTTCCAGCCTCAGTGGTGGAATAAGGAGTTAAACTCCAAAAGAAGGCAAGTTAGACATTTCTATAATAGGGCTAAAGTTGTAGGGGACGACATTACATGGGATCTGTACGTAGAGAGCAAGAAAGAGTTTAAATACTTGATCAGGCAATATAAGAGGAAATCCTTGAGGCTCTTCTGTGAAGCGATCGCAGATACTATCGAGGCTTCCAGACTCCGTAAAAAGCTAGCCAAGGACGGGGCTGTCCCGTTGTATTGGCTATACATAAGACCCATAATTAATTTCATATGGGGCTCTTGTCTGATGAAAATCCGCGAACAAGAAGTATGTACAGGATATGTTGACCAGGGTACAAAGAACAGTCTGCTTCGCCGTTACGGGTGCTTTACGTACCACACCAACGGCTGCACTGGAAACTTTTATGCGTATTTAACCACTGGATTTACTATTACAATCAAATGCAGATAATATTGCGCTACGGCTTACTAATGCAGGGCTTTTTAAAAACAGTAGAATAGGACACAGTACCATTCTAAAGGAATCGTTCTCCGAAATCTCGGAAAAAGCGGAAGTTTTTGACAGAAAAGTCAAAATAAATATTTAATAGAAAGAATCATTGGATGCCAAATCAGGACCACAAGGCGATTTTCTGGAATTTTCTCTCTTCCTAAACCTGATATACACCAATACGAACAAAACAAAAAAAGAATCATGAAAATCGTCCCAGGGGTTATCGATTTATAACATCATCGAGTTTCACCCCGAAAGAATTATATATATAGAAGATAAGCAACATTTTAACACGTATTAACATGACAGATTATGTAGAAACAAAGCGTTCATTTATGCTGCCACAAAAAATACGGCTTCAGGCGTGCAATTGTCTTTAGATCGTAAATATCGTAAAGTTCTACGCTGAGTAGACGTACTTTCTACTATCAAGCGTGTTTGACAACTTTAGAAATTCGAATTGTTCGATTTGAGGTTTTTAGATCCAGTACTGTTTATCACGCACAAGTTTTAAGGAGCTATATGGTGTTTTTTCAATGCAAATAAATTAGTTCAAGGTGTTGAAAGGACGAATATACATATATATTTTTTCTTTTTTTCTTTTAGCATCGAATGATTTAGATTATTTTTGGGGGAAAAATATTAATCAAGGGCCTTGTATCCGTATTAAGGTTGCTTTGATATATTGTTATAGGTATAAGATTTTCTTGTATTTTGGAAAATCGTTTTCCAATTCGTGCATAAAAATTACAGCTACAAGAAAGAAGGGAATAGACTTGAAATTTTAATTCTTCTCTGAATTTGTATTTTTCAGTCAAAAAAAAAAAACAAACCAAACTTTAAGTCTGTCATACCCTACGGGTATTCGCTTCAAAGCAGCATTTCGTTTTAAAAAATTGCTGCTCGCGAGCTTTGGCATTTAAAATCTTTAAGTTTCGATAAAGCTAGTTAAAGCGTACCGACGCGCACAGCGTTCAACGCCGGCCCTTAATGGCTTCCTGAAAATGCTAAAACGGTTGCAAGATACCGGGACCAAGTGGAGCAAGTATATGATATTGTTTATGGAGCTTAGTCCCTAAATGAGAGAAATTATAACGCGGGGACGGGGATGGACTGCTAGTCATCACCCACTGACATCAGGCATCTACGGAATTTTATATACATTTTGAGTTGAATGTGTATGTATATTGTATATATATGTAATATATGTATCCAAGTAGTGCTAAAGGTATATTTTTTCGCTCTGGTTGCTTGCTATGAAATTTTCCACCGAGCTTCGCAAGATATCCAGAGAAGCAAAATTAACGCTGCAATCAAAAATAACATGGTGGACCCCCAAAAATATACAAGTCTCGTCACACGGTTTGTTTTTAGTTACCAGCTTTGTAGAAGGTTGTTTTGCGGGGGACAGATGTGTGGTATACGAAATACAGTATCACTAGCAGTCTGCCCTTCCTTCTAATTTTAAGTCACAGCATTCAAAGTCTCACAACTAATTCATAATACATTCGCTTGAAAGATATATAAAAGGCGGACCACTCATGATTTGCACGCCATCCAGAAATTGCCACACTGCTATTCCGTAGCAAATTGGTAATAAAAATAAATCTAAGCATGGTCGAAAAGCACATGCCCGCAAATTATATGAACAGAGAGTTTTAGCACGTTCACCCGGTGAATTGTGTTTTCGTTCCTCAACCTACCTTCGAAGTTCGAAGATAAAGTATCTTTAACGATAATAATGATGATGATTGTTTGGCAAAGCATATCTGCAGGCTATTCAACGGCTTAAGTAATAGCCAACCACTCTTACGTAGTAGGTAGGTACCTTCCCACATTTGAAAGCAATTCGCAAACGCACTATAAAAGCTATTTTTAAGGTGTGTGGGGGAGGGGAGGCCTGGCAATTCACATTTTTCTACTGGTGTATATTTTGAGATATAAATATCGATTAATAATATTAATGATGTTCAATGGGTTCTTTCCGAGGTGCAAATATTCCATTGCTGACCGACTCATACAATTTTTATTTTAAACGGCTTCTCCCTTCCTTCCAAAATCCCTTCCAAACTCTACCCAATGTAAGGTCTTTCTTCTCTTTATGGTCATCATAACATAAATATATTTGCTCCTGTAAAAAAAAAAAAAAAAAAAAAACGTTCCACAACCTCAAATCATTGGTGTGTATCTGTATCCCCATATGAAACCATCATTCGTTTTGCAAACATCACCGCCATTACTTGAAAATAAACATGCCACAGGAATTTATTTATCCCTTAAGCCAAACAAGATCGCAACCTACGGTCTACACTTCTACAGAGCAGCTTCCCTCTCAACTATAGGCGCACATGTGTGTAAATAAGGTTTAGATATGGCCACCCAGCCTGGCCCACAGCACGTCTGCTGGGGACACGTGTGTTTCTGCTGAGGAATATCCTCCCACTCCACATTCTCGTAGACCCGAATCTTGGAGATGGCTCCACATCACAACACACAAATTACCAAACATGGGGAATTATTATTATGATAATGTGTGAGGCAATTTTCTGAAGGTTTTTCTTTTTGTAATTTGTTTGTGAGGAGTTTCTTTTTATATACCTACCTATATATTTTTTTTCTGCATGTTGTGATTGTGTTGATATTTTAGGAGGGAATAGAAATATGTTCACATATACCTACATCAAACGAGGAGAGAGAGGTTGAAAATATTTTATATTACGTGAAAGGATGTGAGGAATATTATGTCTATTTTTTGGAATTCAGTGTTAAGGAAAGTTTTGTCGTTTTTTTTTTTTTAATGCACATGGTTGCTAAGTTATTTGTCACAATTTAGGTTTACTGAGGTTGAATTACCGCGTTCGTGATCGCGTACTACGGGCTGCATTTTTGTTGATTTGCATGTAAAAATCCGCATAACTCAGTGGCGTATTCCTCGCTCACGGATGCGATAAGTGGACACCTGCCTTAAGGTGCTACTGCAGAAGATGCATCCCTTCCAGATAATGGTCCCATTGCCATTAGCTCTACCGCTTCCAATTAGAAAGTAATGCATGTCCAGAAGTCGTATTCCAGCCACAGGTATTCTATAAGAAAAATTGTCTTTTTGAGCCATCTGCATGATTGCATAATTCATATATGTATATTAATAAAACTACAAAAAAAAAAAAAAAATAATAATAATAAAAATAGCTCAATGCGTTCGAGTGAAATAAGTATCATTTGAGTCGCCTCCAGTTTCAATTTGATTTGTTTTTACCATCATCGAGTCACTTGAATTAAAAGCGATTTCCCCATGTCCCATCACTAGTACCAATCGGAGTTAAAAATGTTCCCTTTGCTTACAAAAATATGCTTCAACATTCGGCTAAGTTTACTCAACTTTCTCAAGTCAACTTATTCCCACTTAAGTCGGCTCAAATTTAAATTTTAATTTTTTTCTAACATCATCGAGTTACTATTATGAAAAACGATTTTCTCGTGTCACATTACTACCACAAATTGGAGTTAAAAATGCCCCCTTTGCTTACAAAAATATACTTTAACCTCCGGCTGAATTTACTCAACTTTCTCGAGTTAACTAACTCTCACTTAAGTCGGCTCATTTTTAAATTTGAATATTTTTCTAACATCATCAAGTTACTAGAATGAAAAACGAGTTCCTCGTGTCCCGTCACTAGTACAAATCGGCCTTAAAATGTTCTCTTTGCTTACAAAAATATACTGCAACATTCGACTAAATTTTCTCAAGTCGGTTGAGTCAACTAACTCCCACTTAAGTGGGCTCCAGTTTCAATTTGAATTTTATTTAACATCATCGAGTCACTTAAATGAAAAACGATTTCCAACACTTTGATTTCAAACAATTTTACCAATATCCGACTAAGCCAACTCCACTCGTTCGAGTACACTATCACCCATTTAAGTCGAATAAAAAATCAAATACAAATTTGATCGACTCACATCACTAGTAGGCACATCCGTATTTTAGAATCGGCCGAGTCAATTGGTTCCCTTTTAAGTCGGATCCACTTTGACTACGATCATCTTTTTTAAACATCATCGAGTCCTGCGGATGAAAACAATTAACTCGAGTCCCATCACTAGTAGACACCCAAATTCTTGAATTACTTTCTCTTGCAAACGAATTTACCAAACACTCAGTAAGTCAGATCGAGTCGTTGAAATCAACTATGGTTCCATTTATGTCCGAGCCACTTAAATGAAAAAAATCTATGTTTTTGTTTTATCGAGTCCCATCACTAGAACCTATTTTGATTTTAATTTTATAGGCAAGCTGCATGCATAATAACTTGATAGTCTCATCTCAAACTCAAACTCAAACAAACTTAATTATGACTGACGAGTGCTGACTCACAGCTGTCAGAATCAATGGCTGAAAATTGGGACCTCTTCTGCTATACAAACTCCTTTATTATAATGTGAACTCCCAGGAAAACAACTTCCCATGATTTACAACAATTTTATCCCTCATGCACAAACACACATGTTGACTCTCGTTTTTTTCCATCCGATAAAACAAAACGACCCGATAACCCTCGATAAATAATCATCCCAAATAATTATGCAAAAGTCGTTCCAATTGGTGAACGATTCGAAATTTAAACAGCCTTCCCAGTCGATGCTCCACTGCCGGTCGATTTGTTTATGATCCTGTAACAATTTATCATTCATGCTCTACTCGTCCATGGATCATATATCCAACGGCACATAATGTCGGGATATGTTCCATTAAACATCATATTACGATTATGGTGTTGGCGAGATATAACTTTTTTTGTTTTTAAGAAATTACTCAGTCGCCTTCGGTCGGATTATATTTCGTTCGAGTCGGTCGTCGCCGAGAGTAATGCGACACCCGCAGCATACTCTTGCTCTGGCCACTGCCTATAATGATAATGATGATGATTACGTTTACGATTACCACGACTTGAACTCGTGTGGTATAAGACATGGCGAACATCCATACGAGTACACACATCGGTATAAATTTTATAGGACTTTCATGGCGCGCATATTACACACTGAATAGAAGGATCTGCCAGAGGGTGTACCACAAAGCACTTTCACTCTCCTTAGAGCTCGAAACTCTTATTACGATTTTTAATATAGAACCATAACCTTGAATGAAATGCACACACAAAAACATGCCATGCTCATCATTAAATGTGCATTTTATGTTCGTAGTGTGAACGAGATGGCGGCTGTTACGAGTACAGTGCGCCACTGAATGGGGGAGAGATCATTTCAGTGTTAACAAGGATTCCAGTGGGTCGATGCGATGATGATGATGACGGTTCTTGCCGGGCGAGGGATAAACGCGAGAGGCAATTACAAATTATGATGATTTCATGTTGTGGAACTGGATGGCTCCCAGGGAGGGGGGCACCAGGCGGCAGGAAATGAAGACATAACGAGAAAAGGTTACGCTGGCTAAAGGAAGATGAATGGCAATGAATGGAAAAAGAAACCTCTATACTATACAGAGGGCGATGAGAATTTTAAAAGGACTTTGAATGGAAGTGTACGTCTATTTTTAAATGTGGTTTAACTGATGGGGTTCGTTTTTTTTTTTTTTTCAGAGGAAACAGGATGCACGCGGCACTGTGGAAGTATGTGTCATTAGAATTTGTTTTCTCATGGATTCAGTTGAAAGGAATTTCAGGGGGTGACACTGATACAGGGCGCATGTGGTTTTTGGGAGATATTTCGAAATTGATTATTTTTTCAAGGATTTCATGGGGCTTCATAGAAAACAGTTTTTCGCTTCTGTATTTTAAAATCACCAGCAGAAGCATAAACGGGTTTTGACGCACACACGAAACTATCTCCACTGATCGTCGTTGGCGGTATATCTCAGTATAAATAAAATTAAATTTAAATTATTTCTTATTTAACTTAATTTGTGTCCTAAAATTGTGGTACATAGAAAAACTTTATAGCAAAAAGAAATTCTTCATCAAAAACATTTCAAAGCTAGGTCTTAGAAGATATATTCTCGTCACTGCTTAGTTACGAGCTTAAATGTCTACTTCTGGACTGCGGAAAACGATAAAGCATATCCTATTTTTAAACCCAGATATTTTGCAATAAATATACGAAAATCGGAGTCAATTTCGTGCAGTAGTTTTTCAATCTATTCCGGTCAAACTCAGTATTTATATTTAATAAACTTAAAGTCTCATTGTAGGACCAAGCCTCCAAAAATGTATTTAAAACAAGCCTCACATTTTCGAAAGACGATAAATACCTGCTTTTGGCAGGATCTCTTAAGGTGTCAATATTGCATTTTTAACTTGCAAAAGAAGAACCGTTTTGTTTACTGGCTTGAACTTCGCGGGCATAAGATTGCCTGGTTACTCTCCGAACATCATACGAGCGATGAATCTTGATAAGCTAAGCTAAGTTTTAGCATCAGCAAAGCACTTCAAAATGACACTAAAAAATATAAATAAGTAGTGCAACAGGTATAGGCAACTATGGCCTAACTACTCACAACCATTTGATTGTGTAAGTTTTATTCTTTGCGCCGGATAGAATGGATTTTCAAATTTTATGCTGAGTCCGAACGGCTAAATTGAGATTTTGTAAGACTCCGATGTTCGTCAGACGTTTGCGTGGCTGTGGAAGAAAACCTTACGATGCAATTCGTGTTTTTTCCGCGGATCGAACCTGAGACTTCTTGCTCAGTAATCACTGAGTCACTGCTACGACCGCCTGGCATTAATGGACATTTGTTAACAGGGAAATGGCAGCTTCTACTGGGAGCAGTGGTTAAGTGGTTGGTGCTCTGGTGTATATAAAGTGAGAAGACACAGGTTCGATCCATGGAAGAATCGGGGCACAGACATCCCAGGAAATTGTATGGTTGATAAACGTGTCAGACGTGCGACACGTATTATTTTTTCTACATAAATGTAATAGGTATTCCCATCGCTTTCGTGGACAAGTAGCACAACCTATCTAGCTGAATAGCTTCTACGAGTTTGCCGACTGCATTTTAGTTGTACAAAAGGTGTCATCGGAGGTCTTACCGAAATAAGAACGATTTCTCTACTGAATTCAGTCATCTGATAATTTTCTGTATGTATAAATTTGTATAGTGGCCGGTTTTAAAGGTTATTCAACCCTCGAAAGACACAAGCTGCACTTTAAGGTTTATATATTCACTGATCCACTCTTTCCGAGTATTTGCCGGACATCTGAGATCCTTATAAAGCTTTTCAATTCAGTTGTACGGAAAGGTTTCGTTTTAAATTCTTACTTGTGAAAGCTTGCTTAGCGATTGCGACATTTTATAAACTTTTCTATAATCTCCAACTCAAAACATAATTGCATTCAAAATATTGTTCGCTTGATTTTTATTTGTTCAAAAGATTGTGCACATACCCAAATGCAGAGAGATATTTGTTTCGAGTTACTATAAAAGTAGAATTTCTACCACTGGGCAAACTCTAATATTTTTAAATAGTTTTCTTCATCACTTCATGGCAACAAGGTCGAGAATTTCACATACTAATTAGTTAAGGTAGCTACAAAAGTTTATTTTGGGTCCGCAGCGCCACAGCCATTAACGTTTGGACCCTTGCTTTATCAACCGACATGAAAAAATTCAACCATTTAGGTTGCAAAACCTTTTGAAATCGATTTCAATGGCAGTTTATACCTGTCATTTAGCCAACTACAATTTTGAATAAGTTATTAAGAAAAATAAAAACACCCTCAATATAATCTAAGGTCAGTTAGCAAGCAAATTGCCACGACAACCTCATTTCGCAATTAAAACTTCTAAACGAACAACAAAAGCCTTGTGATGGAAACCACCATACTCAACTCATACTCGCAAAGCATTTTTATTACCATCTCTGACAGACAGTGAAATATAAACATCTCACCTACATACCATGCGCTGTGTATAGACAAAAAATAAATAAATAAATAAACAGAACCACTATGATTAAGTAACGCTCAATGGGTAGTAGGTTGCTGAGTAAACAGCTCCGTAAAAATGCCTACGATATATTTTTTTGTTTTAGTATTTACTTTTTTTTTATATCTTCCGAGTAATATACTTCATTTATTAAACAAAGAAGAGAATAACAATCACAATGCGTACACTATTTTGTTTCCATATTAGTCATTGGATAAAAATAGATGACATGGACTGAAGGAAGCAGACAATTACGCTAAGATAAAAGCACTTCATAGAGTTGTTTGATTTGTTCTAACAATTATTACTTGGAAATTTGGAATATAAAACAACAAAATTGTGTGGAAATGAGTAATTTTATCACCAGTTATCAGTAATTGATTATACCTATAATCACTAGGTGTGAAAAGGCTTTAAAAAGTCAATGCTGTCATAATGTGAGTGTTTTATTTGGGACACCGAGACGAATCAACGTCTAAGCTAACCACGACTATCTAATGAGGAGTGTGACAAATGACAATGTCTACCCAGTATTGAGTTGATTAAATCGGCGGCAGTAGTTTTTTTAACTCACTAAGCCGGCTGTCTACCTTAAAAGCTGCCATTGCAGATGTAAACAAATCAAGTGCACGACTGGGTCGAACGAAACTTTCTCGTTGATCAAAAGTTTGAGTAGTTGTTGTCTTATTTTATTAGGTAGGTAGGTAGGTTAAAATCTGAGAAGCAATGCTAGGAAAAGTGTTAAATAAAATCCACTTTTGAGTTAGATTTAGATTTATTTAGTATAAATCAAATAACAATGTGAGATTTTATAAGTTGAATCTCTAGTAACAGGCATGTCGCAATCACAACTTCTGATTAGAGAGTCTTAAACGCCTATTGTACTATTTTATAAGCTTTTATGCTTTACAAGAATTTTGGGTTAGGGGATATAAGCGTATACTAGAAGTTTCTGTTTTCTGATTTGTTAATTTTTGACTGGAATGGATTAGTGACGCTGGTTTAAAGTGTCAATGATCACATTATTTAAGAATTCAGAGATTTGTTTTTGAATTTGCACTAGCAGTAATAAACTGAAAATCCCGATGGACGTGAATGAGTTAGGATTTTCCGATTGTGTAAACTCCAAGTGGTTGGAATTTTTTAAAGTGTAAAGAAGAAGTGGTTTATATTTGCTAAAAATAAGTTTTGCGTTGCTGTTATTGCATTTTTGATGGGTGTTGCAATTTGAATTTTAAAGTGCGACATTGAGTTTTAAAAACACCTACCTATATATTAACACAGATCGGTTTTTGAGTAGTCATTTTTGAGAAATGATTTGTTTATTTGATTTATTCGAACTTTTTGAGAAAAATTAATAACGGATCTTATTAAGAATAGTGATATTATCTTTTATATGTATTTTGAAAACCGTTGAAGTGATTTTTGTCAAATTTGGCAGAAAAAACAGTACCAAATATTGAAATGTTTAGTTTGAAAAATTCTATTTCTTAACTATTTAGCTAAAAACTGAGTACTGTTTATTGTTTTTATTGTTCGGTATGTAAGCATTACTTGGGTTTGAAACTTTTATCGAAATCGAAAATGGGACATTCGAGATATAAGGAGTTTTTAAAATAAGCGGAAGAGCCGTTTTCGAGCAAAACAAACTGGTGTACACATTTTTTTATGGGAAGTACCATTAACATTGAGGTTACCTTACAAAAAAAAAAAAAAAAAAAACCGCCTGAACTGTAAGCCCACAAACTCTAAATCCGAAGTTAACGAAATCCGTTTAGGCTGTAGGCCTCGGCACAGACAAACAGACAGATGAAGAGAATTTTTCAACAGAGCAACGATTGCAGATATGAGAGCGTTTTAATTGTTTTGTGATTCGCTGATCGAAGAATTTCAAGTGTTGTCTCTTAAGATAGAAGAATTACATCCCATATACTTACAATCTTAGAACCATTCAGTTATAAATAAATAAATAAATAGTTGGCGCAACAGGTCCATAGGGGCCCTAGGCGTAGCTTCTCACAACCATTCGATTTGTGTGAGATTTTCAGTTTTGGAACGGATGGAAGGGATCTACAATTTTATGACGATTCCAAGCGACTAATTGAGAATCTCTTTCAAGACAGTTATACTATTGGATGTTTTTCAGAAAAAAAAAAAAAAAAAAAGCCCTTGGTTGGAATTTGGGTTTTTACGTGACTCGAACCTGGAACCCCTCGTTAAGTAGTCCAACACACTAATCATTCGTTTGTCTAAGTAGTATTGTCGAATCGAATGCACTGCCTCCTAGAACACCGACCCATTTACCAAGCAGATTTTTTTTAAATATTTAAGCAACTTCCTCCAATCTTCTCAATAAAACAACCACAATTACTTAAGGAGCTAAGTAATTTCCATATCCATTAAACTTTTCATTTCGCACTTCTTCGCGTGATAATCTGGCAGAGTAAATTCACTCCCGTCCCTCTCTCGTTGGGAAAGGTTTTGTTTTATTTCTGTGTAATTGTATTCCCAACCAGTTTCCAAATGAAGTTCTAATTTTATCGCCTCAAGCACCGTAAAACTGGTATTTTGTGTTCACAAATTATACAGCTCATGCATAGGAGCATCTCCAACTTTTAATCAAATTTATGCCGCAAAAAAAAACAAAAACGAAAAAAAAAAAATTAAAAAACTCATCAAAAGTTGACAAAATGTCTGTGTACAGCCAAAGGAGGAGAGCTTTCCATTGACAACCCATATCCGGAAAATAATTTCAAGATATGTACTATATGCATATATTGCTGGGGTTCCCCTGGCAGCCATCCTTCATAATCATAATCCTTGTGAAAAGTATTTTAACGATATTTACATGACAAAGTGTATACACATGAGATTTTCAAGTCAGGCCGGTAGGTGGGTAAAGATAGCACCCACGTATACAAAGGCTGACGGGTGTACATCACGATAGAGAATGAATATCTTGCATTATTTAATATTCTGTTTATTTTTTTGAATGTAATTGTTGCTTATGATTAAATTGGAATAATGAAAAGGACTTTTCGTTTTTCTTACAAATATATCATGGAGATTTGTTACTGAACTGTCAAGGGAAGCAAAACGGTGTATGAGTATTTAAATAACTTGGGAACACGCTTTTCATTCTGATTAAACCCCCGGGGCTATCGAAAAGGTAGGAATGGGCAGGGTATGTGTGTACTGATTAGAGGTGAAAGGAGTTTCTTGAAATTTGTATCCTTTACTTTTGGTTCAACCAGCTGAAACAGAAAATGTTTAAGGGTGTCAATGGTTGGACAACGGTCTCAGTCTACTTGCTCTTGCAGCTAGCTCGATTCTTCGCTATAGTTGCTTCTTAAATTGGGCAAATCTTGTAAGCAATGCTTTTCCCTGCAATTACTGGCATAAATTCTGACGACATTGACATTATTGGCCTTTGCAAAATTTGACACGCACTCAGACGCTGCAAAAATAGATTTAGTTGAATGAGGGCAAACACTAGTGCCCTCCAGTAAGACACAAAACGTCGACAAATCTTGATAGATAGCTATAGCTTTGAGGAAGGTTCTAGGTTCTCAATCTGCTCTGACTTGAACTGAATAGTAAGGCCTTGTCAGGGAACTCTAAGCAGATTCTACATATCTACTACAGATTCTACTTTATCAGTCGTCTTGAAAAGATTTTTCGAGTGATTTTCGTTCCCGTTTGCGTTGAACGGATTTATATATTTTACTATTTAACAGCAAAGTCTGCGAGCTCCCCGCAGCGAGGTTTAGTGTGAATAAGGCGTCTTATATGGCTAGGAGCTGTGTAGGACAAGTTGGCACTAAGAGGAGGGAAAACACAGTTGAAGAAGAACTGACATGCGAGGGGGCGAGCACAGGTGAATGATGACTTCAATTACTTAGTGCACAATCTATGGAAGAGCAAAAACGCGACTTATTAAAGTGGCTTTGAAAATATCGTAATATATTACGGCGGAAGCAAAAACCGTATTTATTAGGCTTTATATACAAACTATAAGAATGACTTAAAGTGTGTTAAATAAATTCCGGAACTTTATGAATGAATTCTGAAAAGTCGCAAGAAAAAGGGCCAATGAGGAAAAAAAGGTGCCATTTGTGAAGATTTTCTGCGAATTTTGCGGTGGGTTGCAAGACCGAAGAGGCCTGGGCAACTTACACTACGTGGGTTGAGTTTTTTTTTTTTTTTTATAATTCACTTGTGCTCAAGGGGTTTTTGTTCCCTTCTTATAATGCTAATGCACAGCACGAGTGGAAGGGCTAATAGGGAGGATAGAGAAGAGGTTCTGGTGCACATTGGTCTTAAACAATTGTGGGCTGTAATGAGAGGGGAAAACCGTGTGAGGCAATGCATTCCACATGCGTGCTGTTCGACTCACAAAAGAATCTCTATATTTTACAGTTCGTCCGAAGATAGGCTTAAGGGTGAACTGATATGCATTCGATGTGTGACGGGTGTTGCGAGAGAATTGTTGAAGGGGCGGAATGCAGTTAGCTATTTCATCAGAGCATCGGATGTGAAAATATCGATAAAGAAAGGAAAGGCAAGAAACATTTCTGCGATGTTCGAGCGGGTCAATAGAGAATAGACTCCGCTATATTTCTATCACCTATAAGTTTTATCGCGCGCTTTTGAATTCTGTCTAGTAGGTGCAATGAAGTTTTTTGTGCACCTGACCAGATATGAGCGTTGTACTCAAGCCGAAATGCCGAATAAAGGCCTTGTATATTGTAGCTAAGTCGGAGGGTGTAAAGTGCATTAGTGGGATATGCATTTTACATCATTCCAACGTAGTTTGTCGTTGACACATATACCAAAGTATGGAAAGTCGTTCGGTTTCGTCGATGCAAGTCCCATTCATGGATAATGGGTGAGGGTTCAGGTTTCGCTTTAATGATAGAAGGCAGCATTGTTTTTTGGAAGCATTAAATTCCACTCTATTGATTGTACCCCATTTTCGCCGTTCCAGTTGAAATGAAAAACTGAGGGTGCTATCATCAGCGAAAGAACGTATTTGATTAGAAGTAACAGACAAGAGATCATTAATGAATATGAGAAAGAGTGTCGGAGACAAAACAGAGCCTTGGGGAACACCAGCATTTATATGGTGAATTGCAGACTTTAAAGAATCTATAAGAAAGAATCTATATTTCTCTACGATTTTCGACGTCATATCAGGGGCCTAAAAGCCCGCGAAATAAAAGTAAAGTCATACACAATTTTTTGAAAAAAAAAAAAAAAAAAAAAACGCCTCTCCAAAGAATCTGCAAAAAGACGCTCAGAGTGGTGAAAGAATGCGGTCATTATTTTCATTTGAGTTTTACAAAAAAATGAATCTGGGGCCAGATTCTGTAAGGCGAAACGTGCATACGTTTTCGTGCGCACGAAGAAATTTACTTGTGTATCATAGGGGGCAAACCATTCGTGCGCACGAAAACGTTTGATCGTTTCGCCTTACAGAATCTGACCCCAGCATTCTAAGTGTGTTTCTACCATTGAATACAATCATTTCAGACTACAACAAGTATTTTAAAATTATTTACATTCCTGGTACT
The DNA here is from genome assembly GCA_946477585.1 of Cheilosia urbana. Lineage (NCBI taxonomy): Eukaryota > Metazoa > Arthropoda > Insecta > Diptera > Syrphidae > Cheilosia > Cheilosia urbana. Next base: position 4,498,113 of record OX297854.1, on the reverse strand, counting down.
TTGGTTAATTTATTTTTCATTCATTTCATTTCATTTGTCATTCTTTTTTGTGCATTCATTTAACTTTATTTGGTTTTACAAAAGTACCAAAAAGAACTGATTTTGCAAAATTGTTCCCCACTTTCAATTCAAGTGAATGTCAGCAATAGCTTGTTAGTTGAGGACCAGGTCGCAGGTCCACCCCGGCCTGTAGCGCCACCTTCAGTAAGTAAATGTAAGAATGATAAGAATGCAAATGATTGGAAAAGACTCAATGATTGCATTCAAATGAATGGTTGACAAATGATGGCAATCATTCCGAATGCTGAATTGGATTGTCATTTATTTTCGTTAAATCTCTTAATGCAGTCCATGAACACAGGTGATTGCAATCTTTTACAGCCTCTTCAGATTCTCTGGCTCTTTTAAACCATGATTAAATAAAACTAATTTGTTTTCGCTGCTTACTTTCATAGGCGACAAAAATAAATCAATACTTTCGAAGCCTATTATTTTTTAACTAATCCCCCTTTACAAACTATAGTTCATTATTATGCCGCCCAAACCCGCACTGACGACAAAATTCGTTATCAATAAAAATTGATGTATACACCGGTTTGGGTTTCATTTGTAAATATATTGCCGACTCGTTATAATAAGCTAACAATCGGTATTTTTATTTATGCAAATTAAAAGGTTATAACGAAGGGAGACAATTTCACCGCTGTCACACTCTGTGTGGAGCATTGCGGTTTCGGTGACTAATCCCATTTGTTGCCATCGGCCGTCCCCGCTACAGCGTTCCATATATATTTGTCTTTGATTGAGCATTTCCGTGTGTTAATATTTATTTTCAGTTTTTATGTTTTATTAATTTTACTCAAAACCACTCTGAGCCAAAATGATACATAATTGTTCGTTTAATAAAAATCCTCGATAACTACCTGTACATATAGCGTGCATTCGTTCTCAGGCAATTTGTGTGCGGGAGTTCGATATACAAAATAAACAAAAGTACTGACAAGTACACAATAACACAGAGCAACTATATTTTTGTTTGAATCATTCATTAACTTGGGTGTATTTATTTGCTTTGGGAGGCAATTTAAATTACGCTCGCAACGTTTCGTGTCAAAGTGGGGCTACCCAACCGAGTTGATATACACCTACCTATACTAATACCTTTTAGATTGCACTATGTTCGTGATAGTAAAAAAAAATAAAAATGCATATTTTGCTAACTAAAGCTAATATTTTGTTTGTTTATATATATTTGCAGATTCAACGAATGGATATGGATATCTGGTAAGTTCTTTGGTTGCACCCAGAGCGATTTGTTTATTTCAACATGTATTTGTTTCAGATCGGTCATGTAGTTTTAATGGGCTTTTGTTTGACAAACACACAAATGTATGTACACTTTCAGTTAGTCTGGGGCGGATTGAATTTCGATATTTCCGTGTTCATTTGGTATGCATATGTGTTGTTTTATTTGACTTTGTTTCAATTATAAGGGCTTTTTTTTAACTAATCCGGCTGCTCATTTCGGACTTTGTTCTGTGAATTGGTTCATTCATTGGTGTGTGGATGCGACCCATTTGCGAGAAACATGATATCGTTCTGTTTCAGAAGAAATTTTTTAAACGATCGCCGCTATACTTTCGAGTGTGACGTGTGAGGACTTATTTTTAGTCAACTTATCATATTTATTTCCAACAGTGTAACCATAGTAGAATTCTCTTTCATGTCGCTCTCATTCAAATACCAGCCTATAAACAGAGAAAAACGATCTCGAGAAGTTTAAATAAAACAAAGTGTTCATATTTAAGGAGAGGTGGCTTTGCATTTTTGACAGCCATGTTCTATGACAAAAGCGCACCAAACGTATCGATTGATAGTCACAATTGCGTACACTTATTAGAAATGGGATCATATGAGATTCGGATCCGGATTTTTGTGGCCAACATATTACCATCGCACAGGGTACCTTTTGCGTTTGATCCGGTTACAATGTCACGCAAATTTAAACAAAACATTATTTTCGATCGGTTTTATTTTTGTGACTTTTGACCATTTGGACTCATAACCGATGTAGTTCCCCAATTGTGAAATCATTTCACTTCGTATGAAATAATTTCACCGTTCGTGAAATACATACAGTAAAAGCTCGTTAGTTCGGAATGGTTGGGGGCGAAGGTCAGTCCGAATAAACGAATTTTACGAATTAATGACACATTTTTTTATGCACTAAAACGCGTTCCTATTGATAAAAAAATGCAAGAACTTAAAACAAACATTTTTTTAATACATAGGATTGCAAATAATACATAAAATTTATTATTGTATAGTTTCCCGATTTTTATATGTGAATTGCCGGGACTCCTCCAACAGACATTTTGATGATTTGTTCCGACTTCTATATAATTTGAGGTTTATGTGCTACCTATACGTGTTCAATCATTGCGTTATTAAGTTTTAATAATTTAATTTAATTTTAAATAAAACAAAATTTAAAACTCACAATTATTCAGGATTTTTTCCCGAATAAACGAGTTTTCCGAATAAAAGGGCTTTTAGTGTACTTTCACTTCCGAAAATTTAAAAAAATATTTTTTTTCGATTAGTGTTATTTTTCCCGTGTGAAATTTGTCCACATTTAGGGATTATAAAATCGAACAAAAACGTAAGTTCAGGTTTCTTGCGACTTTTGACCCTTTGTACTCATAAGTTAATAACCGAAGTGAAATAATGTCACTTTTTGTGAAACAATTTCACTTCGTGTGAAATAATTCCACCTCATGTGAAACAATTCCACTTCATGTGAAACAATTACACTTCATGTGAAATAATTCGACTTCGTGTGAAACAAGGTTTTTCTGTCTCATCAAGTCTCAAAATCATTAAAATTATTAGAGCACAGATGAAAAGGGAGACTTTCCCGCAAAATACCGGAGCAAGTAAAGATTAAAAACGTGTGTAGAATGTATCACTACAACACATTCGTCTGGTAGTAAATATGATACGATGTACGTACTAAATGTGTTGATGCGCTACAATTACCGTCGCCAGTGTATTCAATTGTACGAAATTCCCTTCGTAAGCATTGCTAAGGCCGCAGTAAGTAATATACGAATTTACGACTTAATTGTCCCTAAACTCCTTGGAGGATATACATACAGAATTTATATATATAAAGACCGCTCTTGTTCTCAGCATAATAACGATAATAACCTCCGCGCGTTTTTATGATGTAATAAGTCATTTCGGAAATGTCTATCGCACACATACTGCCATCTGTTGACGAGAAATTAATGCAGATACTGCGCGCGTACCACAATTTATGCAGCACCATAACGAATTTTACAATGCGAACGCTCCCCAATACAGGTCCTAGAGGGTGTTTGGGGTAGTTGTTTGCACACCCGCAATTAATTTCTCAATCCCAATCAAGTAGTATCTCATTTTTATGTTACATCCTCAATCGCATAAGTGCCGCTCATTAATTGTGTATGAAGATATATTTGGAAATGAACTAAGCACTTCGTTTTCGATTTCCACCTATGAATGTAATAAACATAAAAACAGAACGCACCTCCTATTGATGGCAATCACATTCCTCTTCCAACACTTGATTAAATGACGGCCATTTCTCAGTACACGGCCACCGGGTCTCTTCTAATTGCAAGACTAATATCTGTAATTCTCTTATTTCCCCATTATGGCACATTAAACACCTTCCACATTGATTCGATTACTAATTCATTGGTTGTTGTTCTTGTTTGTCGGTGTATCTCTCCGGAAGGCCACCCACCCTCGCCACTTGAGACTAAATATTATGTACATTCCTCTGCGCTACGATAATGAGTTCATTCTGTGACACTACATTTCATCGTACAGTGACACCGAGTCAGACCTGGTTGACAAATTTTTATTTGACTTCTTGGTGCGTCTCTGTGTGTGTCCCTTTGTTCAGCCGCCCACCTATACACCTCTGACATTTACCGGAGTAACAATTTCCATTAATTCTGTGAGTGTGGGTTAGGTACTCTCAAGGAAAATTGTGTGGATATATACGTTCAAAAGGGCAGATTGATTGATTTTTATGGATTTATGAGTGACACTGTGGTGTGCGACAGGGAAACGTCAAAACGTTGACCAACGACGGGGGTGGGATCGCGAAATTGTTTCTCCAGATGCACGTTGGCTTGAAAGTGTATTTTGTATTGTTCTTGTTGGCTTTTCGATTCAACCAGCAGAAGGAGGGAGTCGTCAGCATCTCTAGCACCATCAAGGGTATACCTACTTAGCGTAATAATGGATAGAGATTTTGAATAATGGATTTTGGCAAGGATTAACTTGACGTTTATTGACGTTTCCTTCAATGGCTTTCGGGCATTATTGATTGTTGTGCCTGTGTGAAGTGAAATAAATTTATTACACCCGAGATGTTAAATGGGACTACGAAATATTTATAACAAATGAGCGTTTGCTTTTGAAATGAGAGCAAAAACAGTGAGGGCGCCTAGTTTGAAAATTATTTCTCATTCAGCGAAGTGATGGTAATTTTGTGTTTAGGGCTTTTTTAAGCTGTGAAAGACCTAAAGGAGCAAAAGTGTGGGGAGAAAATACTTGTAACAGTGAAGGAAGTTATACCGCAGGCGATGTACACGAGCTTCGAAGGAAATGTAGCACTTGTGAGTTTTTTGTTTCTAAGGGATAAACTGGTGCCGTAAATGAGCAATACCTGACGGAATATATACGTTTTTGATTTATGGGTAGACTGTAAAAGCTGTATAATTAATAATTATTACGTGAGCATATCGCTCTTTTAAGGATGCGCTGATTCCACCCCCGAGCCCGACCTTGAATCTAAAGGAAGAATATTATTTGTCAAGAGCGTAGAACTCACTGAACAAAACCTAAAAATAAAAACTGAACACTGAACAAACCCTAGTACCAAAAATATCTGGGCGGACGCGATCTCGGGAAGAAGCCCTTCCTGGTCAGATGCAAAAAGTGATATGACGGCGGCGTGGTTCCTTAGGGGAAACGACAGCGTGGTTCCTAGGACGGGAGGGCGAAGGCAGTCGGTTGAAATCGCTGTCACTGTTTCTTTAAAGCCGTTTTCCCAAGAAGGCAATTCAGCCGCCAAAAAGTTGGAACAGGGACTTAGAACTTAGAAGTCATTTTCTTTGCGGCAGCCTTATTTGGTATACAAGATTGGTACAAATCACACGTAGCCTCCCCGAATGCTAGTCTCATTCAGGTATTCATGGTTTTCCCATCACTAAGAGAGTGTGACTTCTAAGTGAGCAATGCAAATTCTCAACGTCACACAAGAGATTGATGTAATGGCCGCCGTTGAGTGTCTGCGGCTAGATGTGCAGTGTGCACTGTGAGGGCAGTAATGGTCATAGAAAGTGTACAGTAGCGGACGTGAATGTGTGGTGATCTGCGGCACTTCGGTACAACTCACAAAAACGTTATTGATAAGTTTTCTTCGAAAGGGGCACACTTGATTTGATTTTAAAAAGCGACTTCATTTAAAAGTTTAAAAGCATCAAGGCTCCTCAAGTCAAAAACCTCTAGCAGTTTGACAACTTTTGTCAATTGGCCTCGTAATTGGCATGTAAACTCGGTTCATCTTTTTTTGACTTATTACAAGGGGCGTGTTTTACTCAACTTAAAGAAACCTCTAGTATAATTCTGTTTCGCTCGCGGTGGAAATTTTTCTAGACTTCAGTCCGCACGTTTACTACTTACTTAGCGGGCTTCCGACCCGTGCAGAGTCTCTGCCTGAGACACTGCAGACCAAGCACTCTGGCATCCGCGATACCTTGGTCTCTAAAACGGAGGTTCGTTCTTCCTTTTCGCCCTGAACCAGTGGGCTGAGACTCGAAGATCCTCTTAGCTGGAGCATTGTTTTCCATTCGCACGACGCGGATGAGACAATGTAGTCGACGTGTTTTGGCTTTTTGTACTTCATCCACATCTTGGTACAGCTTATTTTTGTAGTTCTTAGACACTTTCGACAATATTGGGCTGTCATTTAAAAACTCCTGACTCAGGGATCGCCATCGGTGGCCATTGAAACAACACCTTTTTGCTTTTTTAGTTATATATTTAAAATAACGCAAGGCAGTTGAGGTTGTAAGGGCCAAACCGAAATGTGTTACACTGTTCCAATTAAGTACAGCCTAAGTCATGCTCTGTCTCAAGTCAGAAGTCAAAACGTATTCAACTTGCGCCGATGCGGCAACAATACGTGAACGAGAAACGAACCAAATGTGCTCCTACTGTTGGTTCTGGGTATACATCATTTTGACATCGCAACGGAATCCATTAAGATTCGACTTGAAAGGTGATTTATTTTGGAATATAAGGTAGGTCTGTTCAGCTGCTACTCGTAGTATGAACATGCAAATGTAGCTCTGCTGTCAGTAGCTCGTTGTGATTATCATTATAATTACTGTTCCGGAAATAGAAGGTGTGCGTGCTGTGCCACCCGCCGCACATTACTCAGCTGGTTTCAGGAGAGCAGATGGAATTCCACAAATGATTTGCTGAAAATCTCTATCTTTCTACAAAATGCAAATTTGTCGAAACTTTGCTGGCAAAAACATGTGCTTTTCTTCAGAAAATATTTCATATGAACCGTAATGGTGAGATGTACTCCCATTGGACTTCCTTAAACATTCATGACCAAACGAAACTGGGGTATATAAAGGGTTTTTCAACACGGACGCTACAAAGGTAGAGCGACAGGGACAGCAAATGACGCCGAAATTTGGGTTCAGGGACTGGACTTCTGCAAGCGTGCCCGTGGTGGCCATGCAAAATAAATCGAGTTCCATACATAATGGCATCGAACGTACTTTCACAGGAACAAAGAAATTTTGAATTAATATCCAAAACCATTTTTGTTTTATTTAAAAAAAAACTTTTGTAGCGCTCTTATTGAAAAACCCGATACCTTTGCCCAAATATTTATTCTTTCAATTTCGACAAAAATGTTGAAAAATGCAGACTTCGTCAATCGAGTGATGCAACTGACCAAACTATGAAGTTCTCTTTTTAAAAAAGCCCTGTGCCGAAAAAGTTTTCCAACTTCAACCAACGAAAAGAAACGCCCACTTGCTGGATCGACCTGTACTCACTCGCCTCAAAGGAGAGCGGAGAGAGGAGTGCTGAAGTTGCACATGGATAAGTCGAATAAAGGCTATTTGTTCCCGATTCATTGAACGGTCTATTCAATTTCCCATCATTGTAAGGCCTGGCCGCTTATGCCTCCTAATCGCTATTTTGAAATCATGCCGTCTTCATCGATCCGCCTTTATCCAACTATTCGCCTAAATCACACCGCCCCGATTAACCTTTTTCTGCCTGTCACTCTAACAAACAACGGAACTTCTTCATTCGCCCCAAACCCACAGCCCATAGCAACGGCTAACAACACACATTTTTCGCACATCAAGCCATTAATCAATTCGGGCCGGGCCAATGCACGAGTCATCGATAAACAATACCTGCGTATTGTTCCATCGGGAACCAGCAACCCGATAACATTTGAATCACCCATCCCATGTAGTTAACAGCTTTATTTGCTCTAACCACCCCCCGCCACTTGATCCAATTTATACAATGTTCCTGGTACCTAAAACATCTGTGCAAAGTTCAATCTATAACACTTAGTACACAACACGGACAAAGAAAATAAAATTACTGCAAGAACGAGAGAGAAAAGAACTCTAATTCCAGCATCACATCGTTACCATTCAAAACGTTCATTCAGCCTCTGGCCTTTGCATGTCAATCAAATGAATTGCCTCGCATTTACAACCACCAGCACCTCTTCGTCCCCCTCGCCGTCGAGTAGTTAACGATATATACCTTTTGAGAGCAGAAAACATCCAGCGGAAGGGACCACTCTCAAATAAAACACCAGTAACAGTCGTCGTTGTTCAGCCTCATTCAGCGCATTCACAAGATACAATTGACAGAAAGCAATTTCACGTCACAGCATAAGATATGCCACATTACTTCTCATAAATGAGACAAAAATCTCGAGCTCTTACTCGCTCTTGCGCTTCATTCCAGCCCAGCTCCAATCAAATTCTAGAACAATAAAAGCCAGATACATATACACACGCAGAACACTCATGTTAATGCCATTGTTTCTATGGGGCGCAACTCCAGAGAAGCTCTCACAGTGTCAAGTATGGGACTAGACCACCCACTCGCATCCTTCTGTATACTCAAAATGTGGAAAAACATGTTTTTGTTTGTTGTCGCTGTGCAAATCGCAGGATGAGTGCCGCCGAGGAACTACAAGCAGGAGCCCTACCTATACCTCTGAGTATCCAAATTACAACGCACCGCACTGTGTTCAACCGTTAACGCGAATATCGATAAGATTCGTTTGCAATCGATCATTCTCCTCATCCTGTATATATGCTGGGCCGATAAAGGTTTCCTTTTCCATTGAAAATCGGATCCAAGTATACTTTGTTTACTTATTTATTTTTCACGTTCCATTGAACACCCAAAGCCGGTGCGGGCATGAAGAATTCAATGGATGTCCTTTTTATGCTGTTAATGTCATGCATTATGCATTATTATACCGTGATGGTGGGCATGCAGAGGAATGTAAGAGTTTTATTTTTTAAGTCTGCTTTTAGACCACTTTGTTGGATTTGCTGCCGGGAATCTGTTGACAGAGTAGTTTCAAAATTTACCATTTCACTTATCTGTTGACTTTGGGAAGGAACAGCGGCTTTGCATCCATTTGCATGGTTTTTGATGGCAGATAGGTGACTTGGTTGATGTCAATAACATCACGTGACGGTTGTATAATAGTATAATAGTCAGGTTTAGGTACTGCTAATTCGAGGTATTGTACATAATCTGGCACAAAGAGGGTTTTAATTTTCCATCTCGAACGGAAGCTAATCAATGAGATCTTCAAATGTAGGCCTCGAAGGCGTTTTCGAAACGTTTTCGTATTAAGCGCGCAAACTGACAAGGATCGTTACTCAGGCGCTGGTTGGAAACTAAAAGTATTGTGAAGTCGTCCAAAATTTACAAAATTATATCAAATATTTGATGTCGTCGAGCTCCTACAAAATGTCAACAAATGAAAGGATACCATGAGAAATAAGCTGACGCTAGTTGATGGTAAAATTCCTTTTTGACATCCACAAACAAATTGAAAGAAACCACAGGGACCTTGAAATTTCCTATTACCTGTTAAACTCGTACAATATCTAACCAAAAACCGAACGGTACTACACATCTACTGTTCAGCTTTCCCTTGATCTTCAAACTCGTTCAACAAAGTCCTACCTACACCTCTGGCTATCCAAGGCACAGCTACCATTAAATGTCTTATTTCGCGTAAAACTCCTCGACATTTTCCAATAAGTTGTAAAGAAAAATCACACAAAACCAGACTATTCGCTTTGAGTTACCTGGAGCAAGTAGTTTATTCACCCGCAAATTCAAGTCGCAATCCCAGGCGATACATGCATCATTTAAAATAGTTGCCCTTGCGCCGATTGTCAATGGAAGAATCAACGGCGATTCGCCGGAACACTCGCGGAAGAACAAAATGCGAACATCTAGCTTAAGTTCATACGAACTCGGAAAACAATTATGTATGTAGATTTATAGATTTATTTTCCAACAGGTTGTAAAAAAAAATCACACCACACCAGGCGATTCGCTTTTCGTTCGCTTTGAGTTGCCTGGGGAGGGTATTTTATTCACCCGCAAATTTATGTCAAAATCCCAGACAAAATCCCACAAGCACCATTTGGAATGGCTGTCCTTGCGCCGATTGTCGATGAAAGAATCAACGGCGATTCGCTGGAACACTTGCAGAAGAACAAAATGCGAACATCTAGCGGAAGTTTATGCGAACTAGGAAAACAATTACGTATGTAGATTTATAGATTTATTTTACAATAAGTTGTAAAAACAATCATACCACACCAGTATATTCGCTTTTCGTTCGCTTTTAGTTCCCTGGGGATGGTATTTTATTCATCCGCAAATTCATGTCAAAATCCCACATGCACCATTTGAAATTGTTGACCTTGCGGCGATTGCCAATGGAAGAATCAACGGCTATTCGCCGGAAAAAAAAAAAAAACGACGTTCGCGCTACAATTATTTAGGAGATCTCGTTCGCTCAAAAGTTTTGCTGAAGAAAACAGGCAGCACAAACTTTCTATCTCCCTGATGATGAAACTCGTCAAATATTCAGAGCCGGAAGGTTTTAGGGAACTTGTATAGCTTGTCTGATTCGAATATTATCTTACATACAGAATTATAAAAGAGCTGAGTGGATAAAGGTTTGAAGTTTTTTTTTTTTACGGGAATTTTACTCTTGAAATTCGCAATCGACTGTTTCCAACTTGTGATCCTTTTTCAGTTTAAAGTCGTGAGTACTTACTTATAGACTTAAGCTTGCTTCCGAGTTAATCTTTGGTGGTTATAAAAGTCGACATTTTTTTTAAGTTTGCGTGAATCCGCCGTAGCTCGTACAAATAAAGCACGACGTGGACACAGTGCTTAGTGCGTTGCGCTACTAAAGGGCCGTCCCAGGGTTAAATTTTCAAAAAAAGCTGACTCAACATTTTGTTGCACCTCTTGAAAACTGCTGACTACGTCCGGAGAAAGTTTCTTTAATCAGGCGTTCGGATACCGCTTGATACCCAAGAAGTCATTTGAGTTCTTTTAATGGGAACGGAAAACAATTAAGCAATACCTAAAAATAGCGCGTATGTACATATGGTAAATGGTTAGGAAATAGTGGTCATGGAGGGTTAATATAGAAAAATGGTCATGACAAATAATAGTAAGCCAGGGTTGTGAGCAGAAAAATCAGAGTTAATCTAAGAACGTAAAGGGTAAAGGTCGCAGCGACGCGAAAGACGGCGGATCCAAATCAATAAAATACTAACAAATAAATTCTGCCGCGTTTCAATAACTTTTCGACTCATACTCTTCTCCCAAAAGTGAAAGCACGGTATCAGGGTCGTAACACTGGGCTGGAATAGAGTCGATTCCACATACGAAACAAAAACAATTTCCGTCAATAACTGCTCGTTCACGGATGACGTCAACCGTACCCCAGTTTTTTCATCCCTGTTTGAAAAAGCTCTACAATTTTGCGCGTTGCCAAATATTATATTTCCCTTAAAAGCAGAAACGCCGAAAAAACAACGCCTCTTGAAAATGTTTATTTTTGGTCTATTTCCAAATGTTGTGGTTGTATTTGCGGTCTTTTCTAAAATCAGTCTGCTGGGTAATGTATGGTTTCTTCGACAAGGCACATTCAGTCAAGTTGTGACAACAGCTTGTCACAGCCATTCGTTTTATTTGTTTTTATTTTTTTGACGAATAAAAGGGACCTACAATTTCATGCCGAGTCCGAACGGCTGAAACGAGAAGCTCTTTTTTGACAAATTTACTCTCGAATGTTTGTCAGATGTTCGCAAGAGGTGGTGCAGTGAATACAACATTTGTATGAAGTTATTTGTGTTTTTCCGCGGATCGAACGTAAGACCCCTCGCTCAGTAGTTCAGCACTATAATAGCTATTATTTGACATTTAGTAATTTTCGTCACTATTCCCTACTCAACAGTATGAAAGAACGAAAGATGTAGTTCCCTTAAGTTCTTAAACGAATTTGAGGTACAAAAGACTGTTCGAACTTGGAACACTGAATTGAAAATTAAAATGCGAACCCTAACATACAAAAAGTGGTTGCTTCTGTTTAAAGTGTGAAAAAGGTTCGCTTCTTGTTTGGAGGAAAATATTTTAGACTGGTTTTCTAATTCACATAATATTTTTTTTTTGTCGAAAACCCCCCCTCTAAGGGGAACAGAAATTCCTGTCAGAAACGTACAAGTGATTTTATGTGATTATTTTTTTAAAATATTATACCTCTTGGTTTGTGTTGGATTGTCCATAGCTTACCCCCCCACACTCTTATTTTTTACAGCTGCAACTTTTTCAACTTCTGACAACACTGACAAAAGGTTCAACGCATATCTTATACCTTTAAACGAGCTAATCTTGTATGTATTTATTTATGTATTTAATATTTATATAAATTTATTTCTGTGATCTCGGAAACGGCTCTAACGATTTCGCTGAAATTTGGTATATGGGGGTTTTCGGGGGTAAGCAATTGATCTAGATTAGTCTTATGTTTGGGAAAACGCGTGTTTTCGAGTTTTCATGTGTTTTGAGCTTATTTTTCTGACTTTACTGCCTTTTACTCGCCATTACACAAACAATTCTTAATCAATGCAAACAAAAAAAATACGTAGGAGAGCCAACACTTTAATAGTTATTTCAAGCCATCAATCAGCTTTCTATGTCCTCTAGAAGCTGAGCTACAACCTAAAATCTAACACGAAAAAAAATAAATTTATTTTCTCAAATCGAATATTATCAGCAGCCGCGGTTCTTGATCGTTGTTCTGCTTTGGGGTGGTTTTGTGGCGCACATCGCACAAGCACGTTCATATGAAAAAAAAAACAGCGACAATGTCTTTCTGAGGAAATGCGCAGATGGATGATGACGTGTGGTGTGGTGATGGACGGATGGTGGATGGTGGTGTATAAATTGAGTTCAAGATTTTTCATTTAATGGTTGTTATAGTGAATACGTGGCACTCGAACGAATGGGCGTAGTATACCTGTTACAGGCCAGCGCGACCGTTAGCAAAGAGTAGCGTCCTCATTATTTCATTTACTTGTTTTAGTTTGATTTGATAATACACATATAATTTAATAGGGTAGTATTTTTGAAGTGAAACTTCTAATGCGACTTCCAACATTTCGTATCATACTTTAGTTATCAGTACCTGGGCGACCAATTGTAATTTCCAAAACAATACAAATTAAAAAAAATATATGTAAACTTGAACATATAAAAAAAAAAAAAAAAAGTAAGTCACCGAGCGGGATTTGAACTCGTAACACTCGTTTCTTGCCGTCCGCGTCATAGTAAAAGGAAAGAGGTAAGACATCTACCGGCATTTAGGCGACATACATTTTTTTATACCTATGTTCATGTTTAAATATATATATTTTTTAATTTGTATTGTTTTTAAAACTACAATAAATAGTAATAACCGAGCAAAGCTCGGTCACCCAGATATTTTATGGTTATTTGTTGACGTCTTCATTAGCAGGCTTCTTTTTTTTAGGTGTAGCAACTTCATTGAAGCCATTAATCTTAAAAGTATGTGTACTGTTATATTGATCCTATCGTCAGACTGTATCCAAATTCAGTTCAATCATTCCAAGCTTTTTCTAATGTGAAGGAGCCGCTTGTGGACACATACAAAACGTGACATGGGCCTCTACTTTCCCCGCATACCATATCGTTGAATAATGGATCTTTGTCTTCTGTAATAATACCAGATATAAGTGGAAACATGAAACGAATTCCAAAGAAGAACCAATTTCTCTCATGCACATCTAAAATTCAGATTTGACACAATTCGTTCGTGTTGTCAATTTATTCATTTTGTTTGCCTCTTATCCAATTGGGTCTGTGACAACGCTCGCCTGCCGTTCGCATCGAAACCCGAAACGATTAGAAGAAAGATGTGACGTATTTAAGTCAGAAAAAAAAAAAAGAAAAAAATTCCCATAGCCGACTGTAGTAAAATCTACGTAGTATTCATTGCGAAGAGCCGATTCCATTAAATTAACTTCCTACATCTACGAAAAGTTGGAGAAGAAAAGTTCTGCAGACTTCACAATTTCGTCCTTCTGTCTATACTTACAAGCGTATTACACAGAAATAAAATGAAAAGAAGTAAAACTGACGAAGAAATCAAAATGGAAATCAAATTATGGATACAGATCACGAAAATGCCTGCAGGTTGCGTAGATATAACCCGACAAGGATTTCGGTTTCTCGAATTTGGGATACTTGCGGAGCGGGAGGGAATGCAAAGTTTACGTAGGTACCTAGGGTATTGCCCCAACAATTTTAAATATTTTTTTTTTCTCTCGTTGTTCATCTGGCATTTACGAGAGTTGTACCAGATTTTTCTTTTTATTTACTGTTTTTTTTTTTTTTTTTTTTTTTTTTTTTTTAAGTTAAGAAAAGGCGGGTGGATTTCTTTTTTCCCAGCAATTTGAGAAATGGATTTCGAGTGTATACCCCTGGGGGGAGGACTGACAGAGTTAAAGTTAAATCAGGAGAAGCTTTTTTTTTCGTCCCATTTTTGGCAATTGGGTCTATTTTCCATGGCGAGATAGTTTGAGTTGGAGCAACGAAGTAGACTTGATAATTACATCAAGGGTTTATTACATGTCCGCAAGAGAGGCTTTTTCAAATCGTGGTACTGTTTTTTTCTCTCTTTTGTGGTATAGGTAAAAGGCCTCATGTAGACAAAGGCGCATATCAGGCTGGGCGATTACATCTTGCATGATATTACATTTTTTTAATATTTTCCTCTTTTAGTTTAGGGGCTTCATCTTGGGGATATCCTAAGCGTGACCTTTTTAGGTACATTGCGGTTGATTTCAATTTAATGTGTGGAAATTATTTAGGCGGATACATTGAGATAGAAGTTTTGTTCGTGGGAAGTATGCCATTGGGGGTATAGAACCTTTGAATGCTTAAAAGGTCTGTGAGATGGACCGTAAAACTGGATTCATATATTCGGTTGACTAAGCTCTGTCTATCGGTGGTTCTAGTTCCGGTGGATGACTGCAATAATATTTTTCATTTATAAGGCTTTTGTCGAAGGTAGCTATGGGGGTTTCATAGGTAGAGCAACCTTAGTTTTTCTTTATTGTTGTAAAATCTCTTTCTGTCCTAGATTAGATTAGATTAGATTGTAGGGCGGGAGAGCTTTCAATGAGCTCTGGTACTGCGGCTTCTTAGAGGAGTCTATTGTGCCTTCCCTGGTAAATTCTTAGAGCTAATAAGAGTTAATCTCTGTCCCAAGTAGGTCGTCTTTTATTTTAATAACCGGACTGGACGGGCTGCTCAAGTTCGATTAGCTAAGTGCCGCCACAGCTTCACAGGCCGCGAACAAGAACGACTAAAATGAAGGGTGGCGTGAATCACATCTATTCTCTTATTAAACCATATGTTTGAATGAAACATGTTAGACCCGTTTTAGAAAAGACCGTAAATGGAATCACAACAATTTGAAGTAAGTGAGAAATCAAGAAAGACTGGCTCGGGGCCATTTGGTTTTAAAAATAAACAAGATTAGTTCCCTATCGTACAGAAAAGGATCCAACAATAGGATTGTAGAGTTCAAAGCAGCGAGCCAATTGAGCCGAAAACCCTAGATGGTCTTTCATATTTCAGGCTTTTCGAAATGGAAATTTGTAAGAAACCTTTTGGAGTCCAACCCACCTTAATAATGGGACCTTTGGCCAGAACATAACACAAGTCGGTAGAACAAACTTTTTCAGTTTGACAGGTCTTCGTCGTCTTAGTTGGAAGGGGCTCTTCCGGATCATAACTCCCTAAGAAACTATAAAAGCAAATTAAATCTCAAGGATGACAACCTACTTACATAGAATACAGAGACTGCGAAGTCTAGGAAATCCACGAGGACCGATCTCACTTCTTTTGTCAATGGCCGAGTCTTTATCAATTGAGGAACAAGATACACTACAAGCAACTACATACTTCCCTGATCTTCTACACTTTATAGGTTTTTGAGAATATCAGGCTGACTTAACGGCTGCGGGTGACCTCAAGTAGCAAAGCATAGAGACAAATCAATGCCAACAATACCTGCTGAGCCTCATAAAATAGAAAGAAAATAGATCCAGAAGAACCCAAGTTTGGCACTCGTATATCAGAGTTCCTATCTACCCAAAAACCAAAACAACCTAACCCTGTACCTGAGAAGAATAGAAAAAATTGAAGCTGGTGGTACCCATGATTTTTTATGCTGAACCTCCAAACTTCCAGCGGGTTTTGGGTTGGTTTGTCATCGCTGAGTAACCCCGATGACCAATTTGTATGGATGCGTTTAAAGAGTTTTCTGCCTTCAAATATACCATAGTGTTCCGTACTATTGCCGACATCCGCATAATTCGCGGAATATGATTCTTCGGAGTAACCGCTGTCCAAACACCTTTGTAGTATGTACTCTCCAATCACTCGCCCGATGGGCTGCCATTAGAAATAACGTCGCGGAGCTGGTTAGCAGCTTACAAAAGTCTTCTGCCACTTCGGCTTTTCCTAGTCTTTTGACTCGGCGGCTTTCGTAAATAGTTTCACAATTTTTTTTCATTTAGCTCTCCTTAATAAAGACCAAGATGCGAAGCGCGAAATCCATTTATGCAGAAGGACGAGCCACCTTACCAATCCTTTAGCTTTGACGAGTGACTACACTCGTTATGAATGAGAATACATCGCCAACTAGTCGTCTTCAGACCTCACCATGTCTCTCTCTAAAAGTTGAGGGCTTGGTAAACTGGCTCGTCCTCCTGCATTGATGGATTTCGGGCTTCGCATCTTCTTCATTAAGGCGAGCTACGTGACAAAATTTGTGAAACTATTTACGAAAGCCGCCGTGCTCCGTCAGGGACTACAGAAGGTACCTTATACAGATGACCTTATATGAAAGGTCTTCTACCCGGACAGATGGTCCCACCCACAAGCTGACGTACGATACTTCCAAAAAAAATCCATAACTTGTAATATTCAATAACGATTAATGCTTAAATAAAACAATCTCCTTGCTAAGTCGGGCGCCCTCTGTAGTCCGTTGATTGCTATAGTAATGTCTTGAGCAACAAATTCACGTGTAAAGTAACAACCATTTTTGAAAAGAAGCGGGGAGGGACCTTCTCTGTTTCCGGTGACACATGAGGGAGGTGCGGCCATATTTTAGTGTTATCCTTACTTTATTCCGGCTGTAAGGTGTATGTTCGGAATAGATTAAAAAAGTACTGCACGAAATTGATCCCGGTTTTCAGAGATGCATTGAAAATTGTCGAGATTAGATTATAGGACATGTTTTACCATTATCCGCTGTCCGGAGGAGGAAATCTATGCTGATATATAAGAAATGTTGTAATTTTCGAATGCCTTCTAGCATTGAAGTTGAACAATAAACAATAAAATATAAATTAATTAAAATTATTAAAGTACAAAAAAGTAAAATGTCCGATTGAAGTTAGATCATTGGATTTTCCCAGCGTTCAGTGGATTAAATTTTGAGCGTGTGTGCGTAGTGGAACTCTGGCGAAGCAAGGCGAGCGCGGATCAGCTAGTAAAGAAAATAAAGAAAAGAATTGTGAAAAATCTCAATAATCTCTTCGTGTTTAAAAACTCGAAGGTTTGGACGGAGATATTGGCCGATTCGTACCCAAGTAAGAGTCCCCTTCTAAAGCTGTCCTGATATGGATAGCCCAAAGCTACCGGCTCTCTACGAGCTTAGTGTAAACTCTGTTTTGACATTTTATTGCGGCATCGTTCATTAATATCTCACCAGCTGTAGCTTGAGTAAAACTGATGCTAATTTTATGGTTGCAAATGGCACTTCAAAGCGTCGCAGCTTCACCTTATGTCTCTAACCCAAAATGTCCCCAGACTCAAACTTGCTGCAATATCTTTCACAAATATCGATCGAAGGAATGTGGTCTTTCGCACGTATTCCTGTCAAAATTAGTTGCCCCCTACAAGCCTCCTACAAGCCTCTCTGACTATATCCGACTTGGACTTATGCCGCATCGAAGCTACCAGACGTTTTCCGCTCCCATACATCTGTCGGCATACTAACCGAACCCAGTAGCCGAGACACAATTAACGTCCCTCACAGCCGACATACAAAGGCAAACTGTATCAAATTTCTATATCCATACGTCTGTTTACCTTGTCGAACGACTTGTATTCGAGTTAAATTTCATCACTGATACTGGTACGTGACATCAAATGTCGGCTCCATCAAAACAACTTCTGGCTTTAATTAAACTCGAAAGAGCAACACTGTTAACAGCACAGCAAAATGATTACTATCTCGTATTGATTCCTCCCAAATAATTAGAACGCCCTTCGGCCGGGGTATCGCTGTCAGACTATTGATGGGCTACGTACACCATACCACCATGCTAATTACTTTTCTGTCATCAGGGCTTCAAATTACGTTTTCTTTTCGCATGGTAGTTTAATGAATTTAATTTCATAGATTGACAGGGGAAACGTTCCGTCGTGCATTGCAATTTCAGCACCCCTGGCGGCAAATCTTCTCAACATAATAAGGTAAATAAAAAATGTATCTCTGCCACCTGTGCATTTTAAACGTGCCTCCTGCCAGAGAATTTCATATCATTATTGGCAAAGCAACGCTCTGGTCGAATGAAGTGGAACGCAATTTTAAAGACACTTCCCAGGTGTTTATGCAAATATAAATCATCATATATATAGCCGCCCCTCCGATGGCCTCTAATAAATTTGCGGCATAACTTCGCGCAAAGGGGGTGGACAGCTGTCATCAGGCTGGATTATGGTCTGAAGAGGCTCTCAAAAATGAAACAACAAATTAAATAAAAGAGAAAATTGAAAGGACGATTCGGAATAATGAATTTTGATGAAGGAGAACGAACAGGGACGACTTTGCCTCAGCTTAGAAAATTGACTTGTATATTTTTCAAGGGTTTAATTATTTCGAGACGGATATAACAGGGTTTTTTGTTTATCTTGGACGTGGTTCAAGGGATTATGCTGATGAAGGGGTGTCCGAAAGGTCTTTCCCCGCTGGTTGAGTTATTTACTTTATTTCCTCGTAGATATTAATATTTCAGCGGGGTTGAGTTGAGGACTTGGGTGAATTTAATGGCCGACCTTTGGACAGAGTGGTATGCAGAGTGATACCTATTAAAAATGCTGCTAGAGGGTTGTGTAAAAACTGGAGGAGACTTATTACCAACACTGGTAAAGTGTTTTCTACTTTCAGACCACTTGAAGGTAATTTTCAGATTTGGGAGTCAGTATATACCACTAAGCGGATGGTTTTAATGAACTAGATGTCATCTTTGCACCTTTTAAAGGACGTCTGACAAGTGCCACTGCCGTTTGCAATTGGAGGTTCCTTATATTCGATCCGGAAACAAGACTCCACACAAATGGTCTTGAGTCAATTTTTTTAAATGAAATCTACGAGTATAAATTTTCGCTTTTATGAGGACAGTAAAACCTGGCAAAAGCCTATAAAAAGACAAACGCCACTGCTATGCTTAGCAAAATCAGGGTTCCATTCTAACAGCGCTCCTTTCGTTTATTTGGCGGTTGTTGGGAGTTAAACAGGGTATTTTCTTTCAAAAGACAGTTCGCGAAACCATTTTTTAACGAGAAACATTTCCGCTTTCAACTGGTGTCAAGTTTATTAATGAATAAGAATAGACTGACATTCATTTCCCCGTGGAAAGTTACTCTTGTCTGTGGTTAGTTAAATTGGTTAAGCGGTCGAATTACCAGAGTTGTCGAGGAGATCCTCCTACAACAATGTGGCCTGAGGGCTATAAATATGCTTCGCTGAGGGTGGTAACTCCCTGTTTAGGTGCTCTGTTTCAAAAACAAAATTGTTTGGCTGTTTCAGGATGTATCAGTGAACTGTTGTAATGCACCTAAGGCGGTACTCAACTTTTAATGGGCAAATGGAAATGATTCTGAAACAATTTTCGTGTACGTCTCGTTCATTCACATTTTCCATTAAATTTTCCTTTGATAGTTCGTCTCAATTACTTTGAATGTTCTCTTAAATTTCCACATCCTTCGTCGTTTTAATTGTTTTGAAAAATCGTCGAATATAACGAAGTGGTTCGGTACGCTAAAGGCTTCGTATCACAGATGTTGAATCAATGTACTCATTAATTTGCTTGTAATGATTATTAAAACGTTCGAACGTGTTACTTTACTGCGTTGGATGTTCTTCCTTGTACTGTGAGGCAACCAAAATGTCATCAATCTTCGGGTGACAAACTCAAGATCGCACTAATGCTTGATGAACCACCTCGGAGTCAAAACACAACGCAGTGCAAGCGGGGTTTATGACGGCTGTTTTGAAGATCTCGTCGTCACTTAAAAGAAAACACTTCAAAAAACCTTCACGAATTTGCTTGTATACTTATATACCTACTCTAGCTTGATGTCCCAAAAATAAGCTTGAAAGGGAGTCATCGCAACTTTGGGACAACTGGTCTATGGACAGCTCATTCAACTTATTGCACTAGGAAAGACTATCACTAATTTACCTGTCCTTGATATACGTATCTAGCTTCTCTAGCTTGATGCCCCAGAAATAAGCTTGAAAGGGAGTCACCGCGACTTTCGGACAACTCATCCCTGGAGAGCTCATTCAACTTATTGTAGTAGGAAAGACTTTCACGAATTACGAAATACTTGTAATATACGTATCTACCTTCTCTAGCTTGATGCCCCAGAAATGAGATTGAAAGGGAGTCTTCGCAACTTTGGGACAACTCATCCATGGAGAGCTAATTGAACTTATTATACAAGGAAAGAATTTCACGAATTTACTTGTCCTTGATATACTTATCTACCTCCTCTAGCTTGAAGGCCAAAGAATTAGGTGGATGAATTGTCCAAGAGATGAGTTGTCCCAAAGTTGACTTTTCGCAAAGAAGTTTCATGAGTACGAATTGGTCGGACTGCACCCGATCCATTTGAATGTCAGTCCAATGACAGCCTAATTTAATTGGCAGTACTGTGCGAATTGGCTCATAGTTAGGGCCGCTGCACTCCTGAGCGTCTTCAGGTTCGATCACAATTTACATCTTAAAATTATTTCTCCACAGCTGCACCTCTCGCGAACGCCTAACACGCATCTGAGGTTATAACTGTCAAGAAAGACCTTCTCAATTCAGCAGTTCGGACTCGGCACGAAATTGTAGCTCCCTTCCATTTGCCCCAAATGTAAAAACTCAAAAAAGACGAATGGTTGTAAGAAGTTGCATTTCCGCATTAGGGCCTGTTGCGCCACTTATTTATTTACTCTCCCCATTCAGATTGGATACCTAGACCTACATAAGTTCGCAAGATTCTGACGTTTCTGCAAAAAGATTTCTTCGCTATTTGCTCTGCTGTTGTTTTTTTTTTTTTTCTAGTTTCACAAAGTCATGGCCGTCTGCGTCCAAACCACCATCAAGATGTGCCCAACGATTATACCTACCATCGATCTTGAAGCAAGTTCTAAATTGGCGCTCAATTTCTGCAGCTCGATGTCGCTTCTTTCGCAGTCAATTACATTTAATATTGCCAATGGACTCATGCTTCATCGAGCCTAAAAGTCACTTGCAATCGCACAAACCATTCATCGTCGTCGTGGTCTCCCTTCCATCCATCATTCATCCGACGGTGACGCACTTAGCTCAGCACGCCCTTTTATACATGTCTCAAGCACCCATAGAAATGCATCTCGCACACATGAAGCTACGAAGCCCATCTGCACCCAACCTTATGCCAGACCACTGAACTGCTTAATTATTCCACTGATTAAGACCAGCACCACACTGTGCTATATGCACTGCTTGACTTTTAACATCGCTTTCAATTAAAATCAATTCGACTTGCCATTGCCATCCGAAGAACGGAAAAAGTAATGGAAGGCAAAGAGAAAAAAAAGTCGTTCGTTCGAATCTCCACCACCAGAAGACCGCAGAAAAACCGCACTGATTGCATTCGGACGGCTGAATAATATACTTTTATTTTCACCGTCTTTTGTGCAGCCTGACCACGACGATATAAGCTACTTGAGATCCAGGGCCATGTTGTATTAATTTGTTTTTTTGTGTGCTTTATTTTTTAATTTAACAATCATGGGCCCTTTTGTGTAAGACCTCCCCATCCAGCGTATATGTTGTGAGGGTTTACCAAAGAATTTCCATTACCGACACAACGCTTGGGGGACTCTTCGTCGAGTCTTGTTATGATTGAATTTAATTGCGGTCTATACTCTACGTTCCGTTTGTAGTGGCAGCTCTACCCTGGACAAGGGCAACATAATGTCAATTGCACAACTGTACTTACAGGGGGGACGCACTGGGGCACAAGTACTGCCGCAGCCTCTGAAACTTCAAGTCGTTCTGGGTGACCCTTAGCTCGAGGTAACTAACCACATTTGTAGAGTGTCCATTGTGCTAAGCTGGCTATTGTTAAATATTGTCCAGAGAGAAGAGGTTTTTTTTTTGACACAAAAACACGCCAAACAGAAAAAAAGGAATCATTGTAACCAGTAGCGTAAAGCGAAGGACGGACCATTTCGCATTAGAGCTCGAACCTCACGTAGTAGAAGAATGTTCGCATATCTGAACTGACACATAGTGATGCCTACATATGATGCACCGGATGAGTCTTGTTAGCCAGAATCAATAGAACGAACAAATTTGCCGAGGCCAGATGAGGAATGGCTGATGGTTTTGTGCAATGTTTCGTGCTGGTGTTTTAGTTTGCTTTGGACGTCGAAAAAATAGGGTCAGCAGGATCAATGAGCCGTGTAAGGCAATAATCCATGGCTGGCGCACATAGATGAATGTTCTTATTTTTTTTCAACACCCCAACAGGCTTTGATTTTGTTCTTCCAATGAATGAATTTGGATAGGAAATTGAGAGGAAATCGGATGCGATTGGATAGGAATTCGTGTTTCTAGGTTGGCCAGCAAAGGGAAATGTTTATAGCTGGAGGTATTTCTCTTTTGATTTGAGGTGGGTGCTACACCCTGCACCCCCTTTAACTGCGAGTAAATTAAAAAAAAAAAAAAAAAATGGTAAGGTAGGTTGAGACTCCAGCGTTTTGCTTAGAAAAAAAAAATAAATAAATAAAATAAACAAATAGTTGGCGAAGCAGGTTCGGAGGGACCGTAGCTTCTCAGAACCATTCTTTTTTTTGTGAGTTTTTAATTTTTGGAACGAATGGAAGAGATCTGCAATTTTATGCCGACTCCAAACGGCTGATTGAGAAGCTCTTTCAAGACAGTTATACTCTCGGCTGCTTGTCAGACGTTCGCGAGAGGTGGCGCAGTGGAATAAAAAAAACCCTAAGTTGGAATTTGGGTTTTTGCGGGACTCGAACCTGGGACCCCTCGCTTAGTAGTCCAACACACTAACCCCTAAGCTACCTGGGTTTGCTTGCTTGCTTACTTTAAAAAGATCTATAACGAAGGCATAGTAAAGGTGGTTAAACTAGTTTTCAGAAAATCCTGTTTAAGTCTTTCTCTAGTAAATGGTTTTCCAATAAGAGGTGTTATTTTGGTATTCAAAGAAAAATGCAATTTTTTGAGATAAATGATCGGATGTTTATTTCATAATAAAGAAGAAGGTATGCCGTAAATAATGAAAAACAACATCAGCCAAATGGCCACCACGAGCACGCATGCAGGACCATGTCCTTTTCATGAAATTTTCCATAACCAAATCGCAAAGTGGCTGCCCGATGTCCTCGATAGCCTTACGAATTTTATCTTTGAGGTCTTGAATAGATGCTGGGCTGTTGGCGTAGACCTTATCTTTCAAGTGGCCCCAAAGGAAGAAGTCGCGAGGTGTTAAATCACAAGATCTCGGTGGCCAATTGTGATCACTTCTTCGAGAGATAACACGGTCCGTAAACTTTTCCCGTAAAAGGTCAATGGTTTCGTTGCTTGTGTGTCGCGTAGCGCCGTCTTGTTGAAAGTAAACGTTATCGAGATCAATACCATCCAACTCCGACCATAAAAAATCATTAATCATCTCTCGTTAGCGCAATCCATTCACCGTAACTGTTGATCCAACCTCATTTTCGAAAAAGTAAGGTCCAATGACCCCACCGGACCATAAACTGCACCAAGCAGTCACACGTTGCGGATGGAGAGGCTTCTCAACAGTAACTCTTGGGTTTTCCGAGCCCCAGATGCGACAATTTTGCTTGTTGACGTAGCCACCGAGGTGGAAATGGGCCTCATCAGTCAAGATGATTTTTCGATGCAATTCCGGATCATTTTCATGCATTTCAAGGACGCAATCAGCAAAGACACGACGTTGTTGATGATCGGCCGGCTTTAGTTCTTGTGTTAACTGAACTTTATAAGCCTTAAGACCCGAGTCTGGTTGGGTGCTGTATGAATAGGGTAGGCACTGATTGGCGTCAACTTGGCGATGCCCAGTCGTTGTAACTGTTCATACACATCAATTGTGCTTATTTTACCTCCGCGTGGTAGCCACCGGGTACTGGTCCTGTCCTTCCGGGCATGACTTGCTAAACTTATAAGCGCGAGTGTTGAACACGAAGAAAATAGCAACACTATAATGCTCTGTCGGAATGACTGCCTGATCGAGTCTCAGAGGTCTTACATGAGCCCCTCAGAAAGAGGACGTACGGCGGACGAATTCACATGGTTGAATCAACGGTGGCGTCAACAGTCAACATGGCAGATACCTCAATGAGCTACTTTGACGTATTTAGAGCTGAGGTCATTGAGGATTTTTCAGCACTAGTCAGGGTGTTGAAATAGAGATGGTGGCGGAAGAGCCCTTAATGGGTCAACGGCAGCTCTCACATCCCCGCAGCGGGTTACTGACTCCGGAATATTCCGGCTCCTTTTGCCCAAGGGGTTACAGAAAGGGCCTGGTCCTCCAGGTTGGGGGTTGTGCGTAGGGTTAACGACCCTACCACGGAAAAAAAAGAATTGTTGCGAAGCAACCAAAAGCCTCGGATAAGGACGGATTCACTGTTGACGACCCTGCAAAACGAAAAAAGGACAATGACGTTCGGATCTGCACGTGGAATGTTCGAACTCTGAACAGACCGCGTGCAGCCGAACAACTAGCGGAGGCCCTAGACTGCTACAAAGCAGGTATCACCGCCATCCAGGAAGTGCGGTGGGATGGGCCGGGCAAAAGAAGGATGAAAAACTGTGACATTTACTACGGTGACTGCTACAGAGAACAAAAGCAGCGTCTATTTGGATGCGGATTTGTTGTAAGCGGCAGACTTAGGCAAG
The DNA here is from genome assembly GCA_946477585.1 of Cheilosia urbana. Taxonomy (NCBI): domain Eukaryota; kingdom Metazoa; phylum Arthropoda; class Insecta; order Diptera; family Syrphidae; genus Cheilosia; species Cheilosia urbana. The sequence goes on along the minus strand of OX297854.1, from coordinate 4,473,136 downwards.
AAGTCTTGAGCTTTCGACACGTTAGTGAACGCCTTACAACTATCCGCATCAAGGCTAAATTCGCCAACATCAGCCTGATATGCGCTCACGCCCCCACAGAAGATAAAGACGATGCTACCAAAGAGTGTTTCTACGAGCTCCTCGACAAAACATATGAGCAATGTCCTAAGCATGACGTTAAAATCGTCTTGGGTGATTTTAACGCCAAAATAGGAAAGGAGGACATCTTTGGTAGCACAATCGGAAAACACAGCCTACACGACACCACGTCTGGAAACGGACTTAGGCTGATTGATTTTGCTGCGGGACGTAATGTTACCATAGCTAGCTCACGGTTTCCTCACCTCAATATACACAAAGGAACATGGCGGTCACCTGATCATCAAACCGTCAACCAAATTGATCACGTTGCGATCGACGCAAGGCACTCCTCCAGTATTCTAGATGTCCGAACTTTCCGAGCGGCCAACATAGACTCGGACCACTACCTTGTTGTAGCCAAGGTACGGATGCGGATATCCAAGACGCCACAACAACGAGAAAATACTGTGAGGAGACTTAACGTTGGACGACTACAAACGCAACAAACCGCCAGAACCTTTGCCGATCGCGTATCCCTCAACCTCTCGAGAAGTCCTATGCTGCCAGCATCAAGTGCCGAAGACCAGTGGCGCCGATGCCAAGAAGCCATCAAAAACGCCGCAACTGATGTGCTCGGTTTCACCAGTCCACCCCCCCGAAACCCCTGGTTTGACGAAGAGTGCCGGCATGCACATGCAGCAAAACAAAGTGCCTACGAAGCGTCGCTGCATAGAAGGACGAGAGCAGCTCGTCAGCTCTACGAGCAAAAAAGGAGGGAAGAACATCGGCTTCTCCGGAGAAAAAAGAGAGAGCATGAGAAGCGCGCGATCGAGGATATAGAGAGGTGTTACTCCAGGAACAATGTTCGGAAGTTTTACCAAAAGGTAAAAAGAACGTGTCATGCCAACAAGACCCGAACGGAGACCTGTAGAGACGAGCAAGGAAACCTTGTAGTAGAGTCACAGTCGGTGCTGAGGACATGGAAAAACCATTTCTGCGGACTGCTAAACGGCGAAGACGACACAAATTCCGCTGTTAGGCAGAACGATCCATTCAACCTGGACGATGACAGCCAAGATTTCCGTCCACCTGACCAAAATGAAGTGAGGATAGCAATATCTAAGCTTAAATCCAACAAGGCTGCTGGTCCAGACGGCTTACCTGCCGAGCTCTTCAAGGCAGCCGGAGATGACTTGGTAGAGTGCATACACCAACTCATCTCCAAGATTTGGTTAGAGGAAAGTATGCCTGATGAATGGAACCTCAGCATTGTTTGCCCGATCCACAAGAAAGGAGACCCTCTAAACTGCGCCAACTACAGAGGCATCAGTCTCCTGAACACTGCGTATAAGATCATGTCTGCTGTATTGTGTGAACGCCTGAAACCATTCGTCAACGATCTGATAGGTCCCTATCAGTGCGGTTTTAGGCCCGGTAAGTCCACGACCGATCAAATATTCACACTACGGCAGATCCTGGAAAAAACCCAAGAATACCAGATCGATACTCACCATCTTTTTGTCGATTTTAAGGCCGCATATGACAGCGTTTATAGAGACGAGCTATACAGAGCCATGTCTAGTTTTGGCATCCCTGCCAAACTTGTCAGATTGTGCAGAATGACGATGGAGAACGCTCGCTGCTCCGTAAAGGTCGGAAACAATCTCACCGAGACCTTTGATGTCAAAAAAGGATTTAGACAAGGTGATGCGCTGTCATGTGACTTCTTCAACATCATTCTTGAGAAGATTGTGCGAAACTCACAAGCCAACACCAGAGGCACAATTTTCTATAAGTCTGTGCAACTGCTTGCATACGCTGACGACATTGACATTGTTGGTACAACACAGCGAGCTGTCACTGGTGCGTTTGCAAGTATTAGTGCAGAAGCGGCAAAAATGGGTTTAGTGGTGAATGAGGGTAAAACAAAATATATGCTGTCAACAAGAAGGGACACACGACATCGACGAATCGGGCAGAACGTCATGATAGACAGCTATAACTTTGAGGTAGTTAGGGACTTTGTCTACCTCGGCTCCGCTATAAACTCTGATAACGACATCACATCAGAAATCAAACGAAGAATCACACTTGCCAACCGCTGTTTCTTTGGCCTAAGACGGCAACTGATAAGTAAGGCCTTGTCGAGAAATACTAAGGAAACTCTGTATAAGACCCTCATCATCCCAGTCCTGCTTTATGGTGCAGAAGCATGGGCGCTATCAAAGGCGGATGAAGATCTCCTTGGTCGTTTCGAACGCAAAATTCTTCGAGTGATTTTTGGTCCCGTTTGCGTTGACGGGTTTTGGAGGAGAAGATTTAACAGCGAACTCTACGAGCTGTACAGCGACATTGACCTAGTCAGAAAAGTACGCATCAGTCGTCTAAGATGGCTGGGACATGTAGAGCGAATGGACACCAACGCTCCGGCCCGAAGAGTCTTCGATTCTAACCCGGAGGGACAACGCAGTAGAGGAAGACCTCGCCTTAGGTGGCGCGCGCAAGTGGAAGGGGACCTCAACCAACTTGGAGTGCGCAACTGGAGGCAGTAAGTAAGTAAGTAAGACCCGAGTCTTGGAATGCGCAATTCCAAAAAAAACGACGAGGAATGGACAAACCTGGGTTTTCTTTAACACTTTGGGCTACAGCAGCAATATTCTCAGTCGTTCTTGAGCGACGTGCACGGGTTTTATTCTTCACATCACTAACTTGTCCCAACAGCTCGAATTTTTTCACCAATTTCTGTATTGCGGTCCGACAAGGTGCTTCACGACGACCAAAAATGCTTTAGTTTTGCGAACTGTGACTGCAAGATTTTCACCATTTTTGTAGTGAATTTTAATAATTTCAATGCGTTGTTGAAGCGTGTATCGTTTCATTTTTAGTAATGGTGTAGTTTCTACTTGTCAAATGTCAAAGAATAAAAGCTTCAAAAGTGACAGCTACCGAAATAGCGGGTCATTCACAATAACACCTCTTATTGGAAAACCCTTTATAATAAATGGGCCCCTGTACATCGACCCAATGCTTGGTGTTGCTTTGGGGACAGTTCGGCATCCGACGAGCTTATATCAGTTTTTGAGAAACGCTCCGTCACAATTTAGCAGTTCAAACAAACATCGAATCATAGGCCGATAACTTTGTCTCGAAATTGACTAGCCCTCCAGGACAATTGTTTCTAACATCGCTTGTTTAAAAGACCCAGAGAAGAATTAGAACAACCAACCAATCCTACGGTCTAAGTGAGCCATGACAAATGGTGGTAGTATCTGTCGACCTATGGATACGAGTAAGACTCGATCCTAAACAGACATGCACGTCAATCAATTTATCTATAAACACCTTCCTCAAGTTTGACTTTCTGGCTTAGTTAAAATCCTTCTGCAGACCCTCTTCGTAATTGAAGTCATCCACTTACTGCATTTCTGAAGGTACAAAAACCCCGATGTAGACCACTGCCTCAACAAGAAGGCCCCTCCAGTCAGCTCGGTTGTTGAAAGGACTCTTTAAAAACTGTACCTCTTATTTGCAAAAATCCTCCAGCAGCCCCCAATATCAATGGGCAAGCAATCTTAAAGTGAAACCCGCACAAATCACTGAGCGCCCCTTTATTGAAAAAACAAACTCCTTTTCAAAACTGCATATAAATTGAAGCTAATCGCAGCACTTCCTCATTTGCAAAAACCACAGTACAGTTTCCCTCCGAGTGCGGAGGAAATCTGCTAAAAATCTCTAAGTGGAAGCGACTTCTTGCGAAACCAGCTTAAGTCTGGTAAAATGGAATTTTTTTTTTTTTGCCCGCTTCTCTCCATTCTTCTTCCAATTGAATAAATTCAAATTTATTTCATTTCTTCTCTACTTTTTGTTTGACAAAATGGGCAAAAATAAATCAAAAAAAAAAACGAAACACCAAGTCCATGCACTTACTTGTTATGTAAATGAGAACAACGGCGACAGCAACAGCGACGACAATGACTGCAAAGGCTGCGCCACGAACCAGCTCTCAGCTGATGTACCCGATCCGTGTATCCGAAGCTAAGTGTATGCAAAATGCAGCGGGTTCCCCTCAAAAATATCTGAATAATGCATAAGAGGAGTTGGTCTCTTGACAAGCTTGCTTACACTCTACAACGCAACTATCAGTATACCAGCAGCAGCGGCAGTTGTATCTAACACTGTACAGAGAAAAAAATATATAGCTTCGTCTGTGCATATTCAAGAGACCTGAATGAGTAGTGACGCGTTGAAGTATCCTTGTGGCGCTAGGCATTCAACTTTAAAAGTGGGCAACAAACAACGTGGAGACCACAAAAAAAAAAAAAAAAAATGCAACCCCTTTCGTCGCAACAACTATATGGCAAGCTTGGCAATCATTCAAATCACGCGCGCATCGCCTCCAATTTATCACATCTACCCTGGTAGCAGTTCCCAGCTCCAACTTGGCTCCAGATTGGCATCTCTCTATATCCATGGACAATGTAGCTGTATCTGTTCTCTGTTCTGTTCAGTTCAGTTCAGTATCGCGATACGTAAAAACTTTTGACGGTTAAATTGTCAAATGAGCAGAAAAGCAGAAAAGTAAACGCAAACGCGAGATTTATTGCTTTTTCATTGTTGTTGTTGTTGTTTGTTTGGATTTTGATTGTAGAAATTTATTGCTTGTTCATTGGCTCTTAAACGCGTCGTTTCTGGCACTGGCAGTGATTTTTTTTTTTTTTTTTTTCGGTTTTGCTTTTGTTTTCGCTGTTCAATAAACGCAAATTGATTACAAATGAATCAACCGGGTTGGGCACACTCGGATTCGGTAAATTCAGCGCCGTCAGCCGCTCTGACCGGTTGAATGGTTCCAGTAGCGGGGGAGGTTAAGGGTAATTTCTTTATTTAGCCGCCCGTCGTCCGCTCGCAGTGCAATTGTCACGTACATTGCAAATGGTGTAGAACACGCGCACCAACTGGACTTTAATTACGAAAGCAATTACAGCGCTAATGATTGGCGCTTTAAATGCTATATCGAGTAAGGGACTGCGCGATTTTTGTTATTATTATGAACATGGGCTCTGTAAGAACTGTCGTGACTGATGATGACTTTTGTTTATGAATGCGGCATGGAGCTGTGAAGTTTGGCGAATCGATTGATCCCCTTAGTGTGTGCATGACTCAGAACTTGTTAATAGGGCAGTGGAACATATCATAGATGTGGATTTATGCGTCAGGCTTCAATCAAGTGACATGACTCAGTCTATGTGAAGTTGACAGGCAATAACTCTCGTGGCCTATGCTGTGCGATAGTGGGGTGGTAGTCTGAGTGCAGGATTTGAAAAGAAGTCGATTGCGTTGGGGACGAATTGGGACAGGAATAAAATATTTCGAAACATAGTCACGTGTGGGTCTTATGGACATAGTAAGTGCTTTTATCAACTCAGGGCTGTCATGTCTTGAAGCTGATTTGTCTATAAAACCAACTTTTTTAAATCATGTTGAATATTTTTTGACAAATATTTACGAAGACTAGTACATAGTAGGTGCAGTGGCTTGGGGGTTATTGTGTTGGACTACTAAGCGGGGGTCCCAGGTTCGAATCCCGCAAAAACCCAAATTCAAACTTGGGGTTTTTTTCACCGGGCCACCGGGAGTATAACTGCCTTGAAAGAGGCTCTTAATCAGCCGTTTGGAGTCGGCATAAAATTGCAAATCCCTTCCATTCGTTCCAAAAACGACAAACTCACACAAAACGATTGGTTGTGAGAAGCTAGGCCTTGGGTCCCTCCGTACCTGCTGCACCAACTATTTTTTTTATTAAGTAGAACGCCATAATTTTTGGTTCAGATTTGTCTTCTTGAAAGAAGCTGTCAAAAGGAAACATTGAATATATGAGATTCGTGTGACAAACGGCTTTGACTGCTAGGAGTCGCTTCACTCTGTACCCTGACCTGTTCAACAAGACGTGTGAAGATATCAATTATTTGTTTACACTTCCTCATCTTCATTATTCCGCCATACTGACACAGTACAAGTGTCGATCCTCAGCTTCCTCCAGTTTACAAGTATCATCCTTCTAATTTTACTCCAATTTACCTTGAGTGATACCCGGAACTACTCTGCCCTGTAGACAAAGCTAGCGCGGATTTCAATGTCCCTCGATCGATGCTAAGATCCCTTTTTTCATGGAGCGGGTCGGCCGCTGATCAAAGAAATCCAAACTGGTCTTGGAATTTGTGCCTTTTTATAAAGCTGCGATTACACATGCAACTTTTCATGTCAAATTTTGTCATGCCGACGTCATTATGACGTAAATATTTATTCTAAATTTCTCCCTACGTATGATCGTCTGTCAAGCGTCTGGTCACACGCGCTGTGGCATCACACTTTCACGAAATAGAAACATGAGTGACTGGCAGAATTTTTGTGACGTCAGCATGTCGAAAATTGCCACGAAAAATGTCACGTATAGCTTAAGACTAGGCTACAAGTTTACTTAAACATCCAATACACGCTTGCATTTTAACAACATTCTGTTTGTCTTCTTTGTAGACTAACTAGGAGCAGTTAGTTCGTGTTTGACCAACTTTGTAGAAAAGGTGGATCATACAGTCCGCTAAAACCTATTGGAGTGTAGCCTGCAAACGCGAGTGCCTGTTCCCTACAACTCATGTAGAAATAATTTTTTGCTCTGCACGGCCTTTTGTCATGCTTATCTGTTGGTTGTTCGGTTATGAGGATGGTTTGGGTATTTCTTTTAAGTCTTAAAAGGCCGTTGAACCTTTGGAGCTTAACTTTGACCATACTAGGGCGCAATATCGATAATAATATCTCAGCAAATGCATTCGTCACCGAAAGCATTCCCACTACCAGTAGAATTGAATTGAATTCTCTTAGCTTCCGCCTTACTGTACCTATTGTAAGTAGACAGTCCCGTCCTTTTTCCTGCATCTATTCTTTTTACCTATTGCGAAAATCAGCCCACTCTCATCAGTATCAAGAATCAGTCCCAAGCTGTCCTAGAAGTACCTAGTACCTATACTTCAGAACTTTTTCGTTGTCATCTCAAGAGGTCTGCAGAGAATATCTTCTAGACTGAAAACCAGTAGCTGAAAGACTTCATACTCGTAGCTGTCTATCGACAATCTATTGGTTACTATTCCTCGGCTGAGCTTATCTGTACGTAAGGACGATAGCTCGACTCCGAGTCGCATTTTTTTTTTTTTTTTTTGAACGAACACTACTTGAAGGAATTGCTCGAAAACTCGACTTAATTCCGTAAACTCCTATATCTCGTTCACGTCTCCGAGGAGTAGATGTTGACACTAGCAATGGATTCGGGAAAAGCTCTCGATACTCAGTTGATTGGTTACATTTTCTTCTTTCATGCGGTCCTTTAATTGACTTCCATATTTTCCCGACAATTAGGAAATGGTGCAAATGTGCAAGTAGCATAGCACCGCCCTTAGCAATAAGTGTTATTTTCAGAAGTAATTGTCTTTTGATCGGGGGTTTATGATTTAAAAAGAGGGTCGCTTTTTGGCAGTTATATCTGTGGAGCCTGATCTTCTGCCAAACTTATGTCTTTAACTCCGAGTTGCTAGTTTTGAGGTACCTACCTAGCTATCATTTCGGTGACACACGTCGAAAAAGTTACCTGGGCGCTTGTAAAAATTGTGCAAGTTCTAGGAACGGTTTCAAGGCAGCGTTAACCTTGCTAAGATATGTAGCTTGGTCATCGAAAAACTGCGTCAGGAAAAATATGTCACTCGTACAAAATATTAAGACTGTAAAGTAACATAAAGCTTTTGTCAATGAAGAAGCCTAGCTTGCTGTACCGCCGCCTGTCTTTAATTTTGCCTAGTGTTGTCACAAATTTTACAACAAGTCAACGAGGTATCATGACAAAGACTCATGGTGCACTCATGGTGCACATCAGGATAGCTCTTCGTTTCCAAAGCCATTTTTATTACGGTTACTACACTTCATAATTGGAACAACAAAATAAATAAAAGTTATCCAGCTACTATGGCACGTTGACTTGACAGAATTAAAGGTTTTGAAAATTTTGTAAGAACCTATTGTTTTTTTAACACAATGCTCCAGAGAAAGTTTTCATTTTCATAACTTCTTGAGCGGAGATATACAAATTTGCGCAATCGTCTTGCTTGTCAAAGTCAACTGCAACTCTACGACTTCAATCCTCATTTACGGTCTTCCTCATTGGATTCCTAATGATGTTCATCTTATCTGCAAATATGTTAAGAAATTCTCACAACTTACCAAAATCTTTTTCCTGGAAGCTAAAGCTGTAGCTAAGCTATAGCTCTATAAAGCTGTTAGACCATCAGTCGTCTCTTGTAATTGGAGCCATATATTGTCTCCTTCTTGCATCCATCTGAAATGGTACCATGTCTTAGAGAGAGTCTCTGATTTAGACCACAGACACAGACACTCAATCATTAAAATATGTAAGCGATGATCATTTAAAAGAACAAAAAGATTAAACCAAAACAAATGAAGCCCCGCTTTCAGCAAACCCTAGTCCGTCGAACCGCAACCACTTCGACACAAAACTGACCCAATTCGGAGCAGAACAAATAATTTTCTCAATCTTTCGATTTATGTGTACATAATCTATTTTTATTTTTACTGTAAATATTAAAATTCAAACACACAAGGATAACAATACATTCAACCGACAGTCCCAGATCCCAATCCCAGTCCCAGTCTGTCTCTCGTTGGCCGCTTATCGAGATGAGAATATTTATTGACACTTGTGCAAATTTATCAGCTTCAGTCGTTGCACCCATTTTGGCTCCAAATTTCTTTGGCGACAGAAATACACTCGTATCTGCACAGAGTTATTCTCTGTTGCTATTTATATGTGTTCACTGCATTGTCTACTAGACAAAAAAAAAAAAAAAAGAGGAAGACAAACCCCAAATGAGTAATTGAATCAATGAATGGGTGATGGTACCTTTTTGTTTCCTCCGTTCATGCTTAGTTCGAGATGGAAAATTAATTTTCACGCTTTAATTAATGGACATGGCGGCCAAAGGTTATCAACTCTTTACTCTGGCTAACTGATGTTTTGGTGTGTGCGTTTCTGTGCAACCGTACCCATTCAGTAATTATAGAGTCGATTACGAGCATAATGAAGGGAAGTGTTACGTGTGCGTGCACAATTGGATAGGGCATTATGTGAAGGGACCACTATCAGTGGCAGTCGTCGGCCAGCTCCGATAGAAAGGGGAAGGAGACTGGCCTAATTACGAGAGATCGTGCTTTTTTCCTCGTTTGCTGTTCGCATCAAACGGGACTAGTTGAGTTATCTTTTGTAAATATTTTTGTAGTTTTATTTTCTGTTATTTTGGATTGTTTTTTTCTCTTTATTTTCGTGTAAAAGTTCAAAGGTACCTACTACAAAGAGAAAGTGGAAAATTACCTTTGTGGCTGCGAGATTCAATGAAATATGTTGAAGGCAGTGTGGGCACGTTTTTCTAATGCGAGGGGGGTTCAGGCCAGCACTGACGAACTGATGGACTGGCGCTGTAGTAAAATGTTACAGTGCTACGTCATGGAGAGTGCGTACAATTATTAAACGCGTCTAGTTGTTTCGCAGAGGTTTTTGTTTCTTTGTAGACAAAGCTTCAAACCTTATAAGAGAGTTTACAAAATACTTGAATCACTAATTGAATTATCTGAAAAAGCTATGCGAAAACTATTTAATAGTACTTGAACCTTGTCGCCCTATTGTCTATGGGGATACTCCAAGACAACGCTTGCTGCTTGGGCGAGAGGACGAAGAATCGGCAGAACTAATTTTGTGATACTGTAACCTATTTATCAGCAAACGCGTTTCGCAACTGTAACTTTTTAATTAGCGTTTCGTTCGCTTATGAAAAGGTTACAGTGGCACAAAATGTGTATTGCGGATTCTTCGTCGTTCGTCCTCTTGGATTATTATCGTCACTTAGACAGAGGACATACCTGCTGTTGCACAAAGATTTTCTCGAATTTATCGCTCGCACGCAAATATTAAGCGAACTCTAATTGGACGGAATCACAATAGGCCCCAAAAATGCGAATACCCTTTCGTGCTTGCAATGATACACTGAATAATGCAAGTCGATTCAGAATCGAATTAAGGCTTTCCTGACAAATCAGAAAAACTAGTTTCTTTGTTTTACAGCGTACCTTTTTTTTTTTTCTTCATTCGATTTAAGCAAATCCCAATTAATTTTATTTCTCAGTTTCAAGATATAATTAAACATATTACGTTCATGTAAATATGTATTACTAAAGTTATTTTTTTATGTCTATTTACTTTCGAACTTTAAACGTTGAATTTTAAATTTTAATATTTTTTTTCTTGATTTAAAAAAAAACAAATGTTTAATAAGGTGCTTTGCTTGAAGAAATCTTTTCTTCCAATAAGATTTCTTTTTTTATACCCAAGAAACTTTGCTTAGTTATGTTTTTGAAATCAGAAATCATTTTTCTTAAATTAATAAACAGAAAAGATGGGGCGTTCAGCCTAGGGTAACAAACTGGCTCGCTAGTTCGCTAACTAAACTCCTGCGAAAGTAAAGGTACAATCAAATGCAAGTATAATGCAAACCTGCGATGGGCAGACCTTTTCTGTTTTACGGAATCCTGGTTTGGTGGCCGGTGGCGGAAGGCACGGGAGCGGGAGTCTTTTCTCAACCTCCCGAAATTAATATTGAATTGCGTCTCCCAGACCATTGTAGCGTCTTTCGGTCTGAAATGATGGCTATACGTGAGGCAGCGTCTTTCACAGCCTCTACACAGACAGTCAGGCAGTCATAAAAGGCCAACAACCAGATCAAAGTTGGTAAAACAATGGAGGGAATCTCTTAACGAGATTGCGGACAGATGTTCAGTTCAGGCAAAGCGGAGAAACTAGCCAGACAAGGTAGTGGCCTTCACAACACAACCAACAACAGTGAACTGTACATTCAATGCAGTCTATCGTATTCTTCTTCTGGCCAAAACTAGATGCTTAAAGGACTCAGACACTTCCCTCTCTAAGTAGAAACAGAATCAGTGGGTCGATACGCTCGCAGGTTGGAAACACCCCACAGGAGCTGCATGGATTATGAGGAAGAAGAAACCGCTCTTCATCTTCTTTGTAACTGCCATGCAGCTCTTGCAAATCTGCGCAAAACCAACTTAGGGCAATACTATACACGTAGGGGTAGACTGCTTCGGCCCCCTTCGTATTTATGACTAAGACCCATAGGCCTCAACTCGTTGTTAAGGAAGGTTTTACTTTATATTGTGAACTCCTTTAACGCAAAACTGCCCAAAACCGCAAACTCAAAAGTACGTAAATTAAGCCGCTTACAAAAAAAAAATCAAAAAAAAAAAAAAAAATCATCAGCAAAAACTGATGAAAGCCACAAAAACTTTTGAATGTCCGCCAGGTCCACTCCCCGCCTGTGAACAGAAATTGCCTCAAACCCAATCCCATCCAAAAAAAAAAGAAGAAGAATAAACCACAACTTGAGATTTCATCTCACTCCACCGTACTTTGTATCTTCAGGCGATTTTCATCGCAAAAACCGCAATCGTTAGGAATACGCCTCTCACTCTCCACCTTGCAATGGATTTAAAAACTCCCAGGCTATAAATATCATCGGCGTTGATCACAAAAGGGCACAGCACACTGCATCGCATCACGAACAGCAAACCGCTGCAACACCACAACCGCGTCCAAAAAGGCGAAAGGTCAAAAAACCGTTCGATAGAATCCAGAGGAGAATATCACTGCATGTGCTGCCACTGGCAGGGTATTTCTCAGTCCGAAAACATGCTCCAATGATGCTCAACGAATGTGAAACAACAGCAGGAGCGCAGGAAAAAGCCGAAAAAAAAATAATAGCAATCGTAGTCATGTTCATGTCGAAACTTTCGTGGAAGGGGTACCATACTAACGCGCAAGTAAGTGATTGTTGTTCAACTGCAATCGAACCGGTTTGCATTGTTACAGCATACAAGTACCAGCTCCAAGCGTGTACACGTATCCGAGAAATGAAACGAGATACGTTTGTTTAGATACCGACCGCGTCGTCGTCGTCGTCGGAGTTATACAAAAGTCGTGAGCGCATTGTGCTTGAAGCCAAAAACTGGTTTCGCCGATGAAGCGAAGCCTCCATTTGTGTGCGGTGTATAGATTTGTAGCCCATTTGTGGTGGAGGTTGCTATGTGGCTGAAACCGGCTGAGAAGAGTGTGTTTTTATTTTCTGAGATTACTTCTCAACTTTATGGCCGGAAGAGCCAGCAGCAAGCCCAGATTGGGTTCGAGGAAATGGAGAAAAATAAAAGCGGCAATAATTTGTTCCATTTAAGCGGAGAGCTGCTTATCATTTAATACCTTGCTTCCTGGGATTTAGCAAAGACATTTCTGTTGTGGTCCACACTCAATTGGCTTTCTTTTGTGCGGAAATCCAGTTAATGGCTGGCATTTGATGTGGTCATGGAAATGATGTAAGATGATGAGATGCGATGCGCTGGGATGAGATGAGATGAGATGAGAATGAAATTGCGTTAAATTGTGCAATAGCACGACGATGAGGCGGATGCTCCTTTGCCTTAGTGCGGTTTGGACAAACTTTGACGAGTGATTGGATGGGGAATTGGCTTGTAGTCATTGACTCCCGGATGAACATATAAAAATCTACGTATCTCGAACTTTTTACTATATTTCGACACAAAATTTGTGTAGTCAAAGTCAAAAGTCAGCTCAACCCTGTAAATGGAAGCATAACTCCGCAGAAAAAGTTTACCAATTGTATTTAAACCTTTTCAAAACGAAAACAGAAAGTCGCAGTAGTTATAAAGAGTGGGCCATATACTGTTCGTTTTAAATCATAGGTTATTTTGACACTGACAGCTGTTTCCTTCTCGAAATCTTGACAGCAAGTCAGTATCATACCTCCGCGGAACGAAATGAGTCGCATTACGCTTGATCAACGTTGGGAAATATTGAAAGCTTTTATTTCCAAAGTGAGTGCTGTGTAGCCCAAACAGTGCGTTTTTTTAAACGAAGTTTTGGACGTTTTGGCCATAATACATGAAAAAAATAATTTTGTTAATTTTATTGCATTTTTTAAAATAAACTTGTATCTGGCCCACGCCGTACTTTATTTCATTCACACAGTTCACTGATTTTCGATTTTATTGCATATTCCGCGGTTTGCTGTTGTGGGAAAATAACATCCAGCAACACGACAGTGACTTAGTAGCTAGTGTGTTGGACTAGTAAGCGGTTCGAATCCCGCAAAAACCCAAATTCCAACTTAGTGTTTTTTCTACTGCGCCACCTCTTGCAAACGTCTGACAAAAAGCCGATAGTATAACTTGAAAGAGCTTCTCAATTCGGAATCGGCATAAAATTGTGGATCCCTTTCATTCGTTCCAAAAATTAGAAACTCATTCAAAACGATTGGTTATGAGAAGCTAGGCCTAGGGTCCCTACGGACTTGTTCCGCCATCATATTTATTTTATTTATTTTTATAACATGAAAAGATAAGTCAAGTCAGCAGTTAAGGTACCTAACTAAAACAGTGTTTATTTTTTAAGTATGTCGTTCAGTTTTTCACTCGGTTGTCTCGCCTTTTGAATATTTCATCTGTTACCGAGCAAGGTAAATTTTAACAGTGATCTCAGCTTAATGGTTGCAGTACGGTTGGTGTCATTTAAAAAGATTAAGGAAAGTTAGTGCTTCTATTTAGCAAAGGACCGAAAAGACCCATTTATGCTTAGGTTACGGCTACGCTTTGGCGTTTATAACGTCATTTAAATAGGCGAAGGGACATAAGTGGAGAAGCTCATAAGACTCTCCGTACTTAGATGGGATCCTTCAAAAAAAAAGAAACGAAAACCACTTTCGCTTTTCAGAAAACGAAAGAAATCATGCAAAAACGAAAGTTTGCTCTATTTAAACCATTCTGATTTCTTTGTGATTTTCGCAAACGCTGACAAATCAGTATAATTTACATGGCATTCTTTTGGGATCATTTTACCAGTTCGAAGAACTTTCGTTTTCGGCAGCAGAAGTTTTCTTTTCGACTTTATTTATGAAGTCAAACGGCTATCTATTTATCACAAGTCGTTACTTATCCATTGATTTATCATGCATTTGACGCGTTGTTTGTTAACATTAATTAGGTCCTTGTTTTTTTTTGTTTTAGAGTTACATTCCTTTCGTTTTCCGAGGAATACGGAGCAAATTAAACGAAGGAAATGAAAAAATTCCCTTCGGTTTCAACATTTCGTGAAGCAAAAACGTTTGTGCTAGTTATAAATCTGTTGGCGGATATAGCATGTTATAGCGGATATATCAATGTTATCTCCTCCATGTCCAGAACCCCTTGTAACATTGATTACAACGTTCCAACTTTGTTTCATATCTCTGCGTCCATGGTAACGATGTATTTGTCTTTGGCTACCGCCGAGCGGGATGTCCCAGGTTCCATTCTAGTTTTCTACTACCAAACGAACGTCGCAAAAATATTCGATAAAACTCCTCATGTTGGCGGATCATAAAAATAAAGTTGTAAACCCCACCAATTCGTAATAAAACACGCTCCCTAATGGTTGAGATAAGCTGCGCCTTGGATCCTAAAATGAACTGCTATATCCCATCATTAATCTTTTTATAATCAGGATAAAAATATCTGCATTCATTCTTTCGGTTTGACAGCCACAATTCAATTTTGACGTAGTGACCCTTGATCTAATGACAGCTTTCTTTCTTTTCTCCTTTCAGTTAACAACCGACTGGATTCCAACTCCCTCAAGCCAATCGGAAGTGTAACAAATAAAATTCAACAAAACTTAACTTTTATGCATAAAGTGACATCATTTTGCATAAAGGAAAGAGGATATACCACTGCAGAGGTAGGTAGATATTTCCTCCCAGAGTCAAACGTCAATTCCTTACAAAATACAAATAATAATAACACAGCAAAATGTAGGTGTAGAAGATTTGTTCAAAAGTTTTGCACACACAATCCGGGTCCCAATGGAAAGGATCCCCTTTATAACTAGCTGATGATGATGATGGTGGTGGATGCAAACCTGTCGAAATACAAGTGAATGTGTGCACTCCATGAAATCCTTTTCTCATTCTTATCTCTCTATAAATATGCATTCATCATATGTCTCGATTCGTCAACAACTATAGCTTTTTACACAGGCGAACAACAGACTGGAAGCAAGCAAATAAAAAGTAAAGTTATTCGTTTTTGAGTGAACTGTAGACATGTAAAATGCATGCACCAAGGAACATACAAGTCCTTAAAATTTCAATTCTTCTTTTTCTGAGAATTCGTTAAAAGTGTGTTTATTTTTTTTTTGCTGCCATGCTTGGGTAAAGCTTATAAGCGCACAATTGAATCTCACCATGAGTGTGGGTTTTCAGGTGGGAATAAATTTCTTCCCGGAGTAGGTATTCGAAAATCTTTCGGTGCAGGTAATTTTAAGAAGGAACGTGGAGAGTTTTACTTTGTGATTTTGTTTTTTTTTTTAATGGGTGGATATTGTACCTGAGTAGGTTTTGAAAATTCTTCGAAGAAGTTGGCAAATTATAAACCAAGTTATTTTCTTGTATTTTTATTATGTTGGTTTATGTTGAAATTGTTGGCAGTCCTTCAAGTATACATACCTACATAAAATGTAAAACGTGGCGCTGTGGAAAGTGATACTGGAAGTGCAATCATATTAATGCCTTCAACTACATTGATGAAAAGGCACACTTTTCCCACATACATCTTTCTCTTTGGAATTTGCTTCTTTCTTCCATTTTTCTTCGACCATTTTCTTCAATACTTTATGCGAATTGCCTCCTTAAAAACAGTTAAAAGCAACCTTTAGGTGGTGGCTTTGTTAACAGGACATGGTATTTTCGGGTATCACTTAGAGAGGATGACACCTGTAAACTATGCCTGGAGGAATCTGAGACAGCGGCACATATACTGTGTCAATGTCCGGCGTTGGCTGGCAGAAGAATGAAGATCTTTGTACATCATTGGGTCGAGACCCAGTCGATGAAACAGATTTCCCATAAACAGATGCTAGCGTTAACTCTAGGAATTGAGCCCAGGGAAGAACTCTGGAGAAATCCAGAAATCTCTCTGGGTAAGACTTATAGTGGTAGAGAGACGAAAAGAGACCCGACAATGGTGGTCTGATTCGAATATCTCTCGAAATCTATATATGTAACCTTTAGGTAGGCTTTGTTAAGCTTAAGTTACCTTCTGGCTTTGCTGCGAACTCCTCGGGGAGAGTACGATAGCTTTGGCGCCAAAAATTTATAACGGATTTTTATAGAGGGGTTAAATACAAGCATTCCTCTATGAGGAACTTTTTCACGCTTTTTAGCTAAGAACGACGCGGTCCAAAAAAGGACTGGCTGGCTACGAAAAATTTCTACCTATTTAAGGATAAAGTTCCACTTGAATTTTACATAAGAACGAGCTTATTGACGTAAAAGAACACTCGGCTTGATTTTAAGCGAGAGTTCTCAACGTGATAAGATATGAGGTAGTAAGATAGCAAGGAGCAAAGCAAAGAAGCAGGTTCTTCGTTACCATTAAAGACCACTTGCAGTTTTTGTAATAAATGCCTTCGCAAAAAAAGGTTTAACAAGAAATTTATGAACCTAAAACGGCAACACGCCCACTTTTTGGGGGCGTTCTTAGGGAATTTGACTATCTACCAATCTGCTAGTGCATGTGTTTCTTTGCAAACGTTATCCCTGCAACTTTTGAATGTCGGTGACAACAACAGTTGACTGTTTTTGCGGCGTTGTCATTTTCGGATGCACATGTCAAAGTTTTTCTCTCCAAACACTGAATGTTAAGTACTGTGCACAGGGTATGGTATCTCGGAGTTTCTTAGCCAAGGAAAATTCGCCCACTTACATGCCTTAACTAATTTATCAAATTAACAGAACCAGCTCATAAATGAGCAGTTCGGAAAAATAAAAAAATAAAAGTTTTCGTGAATGAGGTGTTCAGCGAGTATCCTGAACAGTTAAAAAAGCAGTTAAAAAAAAAAAACATAAATAACTCTTATGTACTTAGTTATTTTTTTTTTTTTTTTTTTTTTTTTTTGTTTTTAAATAAAATTAATTGTTATTCTCTAATATAGGTATTTAATGTTTTCACGTATACTTCATTTTTAAACTTAATTTTGATGCTGGAAAAGATGACCGGGACCTGTTTTATATCTGTTCATCTTTCTAAGATTCTACTGTACCTATTTGCTTTCCGCTTACTTTTTAGACGCAATTTTTGTGTACCCTTATCAAAGTCGGTTATGCTAGCTACTACGATTAGGTCCGCACTCTAAATTATTAACCCGAAGTGCTAAAAGTGTCCCTCGTCTCTGAACTTTGAACGGTCTTCTTTTGATTTGTCAAGCTGTTTTGCAAAAAAAAAAAATGCATGTCATATTAAAAGCTACCCAAAAATACACTTGCCTTAAATTCGAATGAGTCTCCTACAAATTCCCACCCAAAATCGATAGCAATCAACACCACCGGTTCGTGATATATTCCTAAAATTAAAACCCCACTTTATATTTTTCGAGCAACAGTCAAGAGGGATATAATAAATAGCGCGGCTACCGTCCTGTTATAACGTTTTAGTATTCGAAATCAACACAGCAACATATAAAAACACCCGCACAATAAATGACCGCGACGGAGCGGGATATTTATTCACATGGACTTTCCAAACCAACAATGCACTTCACAAGAGTGCAGAGTCGAGTTTTTGTTATTAACAAACAGCTTGTGCAAGTTTCAACTGCACTCGCCGGCATATAACTACACAGAACATTAACAAATGCTCAGTTCCATAGAAACTTCAACACAATAAATAATATGCAAGTTGCATAGCGGAACAACTTTTGCAATCATTTTACAGTCGCCTCCATCCCCTATCCTCATTCATGTCATGCCAAACTTTTGGTCAAAGTGGGGAGACAGGTTTTTTTATCTCTTCCCCCTCTTGTACTTTACATGTACACCCTTGAAGCGATAGAGTCCTCCGCACTGCTATTTTTATTTATACTCCAAACTATACGAGTATATGGCAATGTCAATTTATTATATTTTTTTGTCATTTTGTTGTTGGCGCTCTCTTAAGGACTTGATTTACGTTGGGTTCTGTTCCGAGATTTCTGGATATCTATTTGAATATATATATATATGTATGGAAGGACACAACAAAATTGTCTTATTCTTTAGAAATCCAGGACACAGGAGAGAGATAAGCTCACACAGAAAAAATGAAAAGAAAACGAACACCGGAGAAAAAAGAACTCGTCCTGAAATCCAATTAAAATATGCAAATAAAGGAGTTTGCTTCTTTTTGCTCCCGATGATGGCATTGTTCTCCTTATTTTGTTGTTTGTTCTTAAACATATACTCATCACACGAAGGTAGGTATAGCTCTATGGAAAATATTTTCTAATTATTAAATATGCGCGAATTTAACAAAAGCCTTACTCTTAAGACAAAAATTAAATAAAACGCTTGGCACATATACAGCAAACAGAAAGAGATTCCCCGAGTCAGGAGGATGATTCGCAAATAAAACAAAGGATTCGAGTGGAGCGGGTATATTTGTTTTGTTATAGAAAAGTCCAGAGTTTTTGTTTACTTTATTTTTATTTATTTTTAAATACCTAAGTCGTGAGGGTGAAATAGAGTCGTTTTCGCAGTTTGATAGAGGGACTGAAGTTGAGTATTAATTACAACTAGGGGTCGCCCCGTGGTCGAAATTCGACCAATTTATTCTAAATATAAGTTAATTTTTGAAGGGGAAGTGAAGGGGAAATATCGGAGGGCTTATAAATAGGCAATCGAAACCATTTTAGGTTTTCCTTAAATTGCGAATAAAAAGTGTCCAGTAATGCGGGCTGTCTTCTATTTTATATTACAGGTAGAAAAGGGTGCATAGAATAGATATGCAAAGTTTCATTGTTTGTTGTTCAACAGTTTTAGAGTTATGGGGACCTTAAGTTAGAAGCCAACATTTTGCTTAAATTTCATACAAATCATAAACCGTTAGGCCGATTGGTACGATTTGAATTTTATTAGATTAGTATTGTCGAACACTTTCGAAAATAGATTTTAGAAATTTTATCACTTTGCTAGCTGCGGTTTCAGAAATAACACGGTTTTAAGGGATTGGGATTTTGTTTTTTCAAATGGTTCTAACTTTCAAACGGTTGAACTACAAACGAAAAGAATTTCACTACAAACAGCTACAAACGATTGTCTATCGAACTGCATTTCACGTTTTTCATTCTAGAAAAAGTGCGAATTAACTTCACGCGGGTGCCATGTTGTTGTTGTTGTAATTTCATGCAATTCGCTAAAATTTACCTGCTTTAATTCATAATTTGTGGATAATTTTTGTATTGTGCACTTCTGTGTATTGTCCCCTACCCAAATATATATAGTGTTGGCATATTTATGTGACTTATAATAGGAAAAAAGGGGGGAAACACGTTTTAGGCAACTCCGTATTAATATATAAGATAGCGCACCGGCGTGGGGTATCGTTGCTTGCCAATTATAACTGTAGGCAAACCTCGAAGTTAAATATTGACCGCATTCTAGGGAGCTGTTAAATAAATAATAAATTTGTGAAAATTGTTGTAGTGACAAACAAAAAATAAATGCGGGATTTCATTTTCACCTTTCGTTTGGTCTTTATTTCATAAAAATCGGATTTGAATTTTTTACAGAACTCGATTTTTTTACAGAACTCCAAACACGGAGCTGTTTGCATACATAGTCAGAAAGAATGGGATATTTTGTTGTTTAAATAGCCGCCATCTTGGTTCCCCAGGATACTTTTTCCTTCCTGTTGCATACTCCTTCTACATGCATTTGCATTGACTTCGTCTAGATCTTCGCCGTTTGTTCTTCCCCCCGATTTTTAGAGAATCGCAGCCGATTCTCCCATTTGTCGCATATACCCCAACATCAACCATTTCACACGAATCGTGTATAGATTCAAGTGAAGTGAATCTTCTACCCGGGATCTCGAGGTGAACGATCGGCCTTCTAACTCCTTACACATGCTTTCGAATTGGCTTGATATAGATTTTCCAATTTTTTCATTCGCGAATTGCAGCCGATTCTTCCATCGGCATTTGTCGCAGCATGAACTATTTCACACGAATCGTGTATCGCCTCAGATGATTCTCAGATGAACTCGCAGTTGAAGTGAATCTTCATCCCGGAATCTCGAGGCGAACGACTGGCTTTCTGACTCCTTACATATGCCTTCGTATTGGTTTAATATAGGTCTTCGCATTTTGTTCATCCGCGAATCGCAGCCGATTCTTCGACCGGCATTTGCCGCTACGTCAACCAATTTCATACAAAACATGTGTCACGTGGGATTCTTAGATGAACTCGCAGGATGTCGGAGCGAATGAAATGCGAATCGCCTCTATTCTCTCTATGTTGTTGCGTATCTCTCTGCGTAAATGTCGTATTGACATCCTGCAAAGAAATATGTTTTTACCGGCCAACGGAACCTCTACCATATGACAATACAATTTGACGCAGATCTATGGAACTCTCTATCCTTTGTTTTAAAGACAAATTTGGTGTGATAAATGCATATTACGTAGCTCCATTGCGTTGCATGCTCTCCATAGCATAATCCAAGCGAATTCATTTAAAATCCTCTTTCAAAACATTACCCCCACAACAGCTGACGATGACGACTTAAATCATTAAAATCCAATTACCAACAATCGTATATATGCATTTACCATTTAAATTCGTTAATACAGTGAAACTATGCTCCACACAAAGCCACTCAAATGTGCACTAATTTCATTCCCGATTTCGTGTCCCTCTGTTCATCCTCTCCCCCATTCAGTTCTTCCCTTAGACACACTCAGACAATTCGAAACTCAAATAGGGGTGAACCCTATATTTCGTGTACTCTTCCAACTTCCTTTTCATAAATCTGCTTGCAAATCTTCTCAAAAGCCACTTACTTCCTCCCCATGGCAACCCCCTCAAAAATCTCAGCCAGTTAATAGTGCATGACGATGTAAACTATATATATGAGTGGAAAGAATAAAGAAATGCACACTTGCACCCTAAGTCTTATCCAGCTTAACTCTGACAAAAAAAAAAGCAAATTAAATGCTCAATTTGGTTACGAGACCATACAATGGGGTGGAAGAAACACAACGGGTAGTTTAACGACTAAGTGGCTAAGACACCAAAGTCCATTATATTGTGGATCACATCCACATGGATCAAGTTTGAAGGAATTCGGATCCTTAAACTAGAAAACTGTGTAAATCTTTAATTTGCCTGTGCAAACAAATTTTCAAATTTGAAATGATTCCAAATGACTCCAAATGTCAACACACGACGGAGGGTGACCGAAAGATCCATTTGCGTTCTTGCTGGGTTTATCTGTCGCACCTTTGTTTGTTGTTGTTTCTCAGTGCGATACGATGACATGAATTTGACATGTGTCCCATGACGCTATACTGCAGTTGCAGTGGTGATGATTTCATTCACTCAAAGTGATTCAATAGGATGCCAGTGATGGCTGTATTGGTATTATTCGAGCGCATAACTCTGGGCGAGGTGTTGACTATAAATCGAATCACTGCAATGGATATCTCCTTGCATGGATATCTGTATATTTTAATGACACGCGTTCCATTGAGGAAGACAGTTGTTTACAACCTACGTGTTGTAGTGTGCTTTTCAGTTTTTGGTATTTGGGGATTGACAATGGCGAAAGGAATGCGCACCAGGTGCTTGACAATTTTGGCATTGTCATCAATTTTGCAAGCCATCGAATTTGGCGTATTTTTGGTGAAGCTAATGACCACTGTGCGCAGTGGCTTCGTGCTTAGTGTGTTGGACTACTAAGCGAGAGTCCCGGGTTCGAATCCCGCAAAAGCCCAAATTCCAACATAGGATTTTTTCCACTGAGCCACCTCTCACGAACGTCTGACAAACATCCGAGAGTATAACTGTCTTGAAAGAGCCGTTTGGAGTCGGCGTAAAATTGCAGATCCCTTCCATTCGTTCCAAAAATTAAAAAACACACAAAACGAATGGTTGTGAGAAGCTAGGCATAGGGTCCCTACGGACCTATTGCGCCAACCATTTCTTTTTTTTTACTTAATGACCACTGATTCTTGAAGAGATGACGAAGATTAAGTGATAGCAAACCTGTAGAGACTAAGTCTGCCTATAGCTACCCTCACTTCATTTTTATGTGATTGACGAACTATTCATAATGACAGAAAGTGCGATCTTGGTCTGTTTCCGTATAAGTCTCCTAGACGTTATAAAATTATGGAGCTTCAAAAGGCCCTTGGAATAGTGACCCCTTGGTCTAAAGTGATTTTCTGCAAATGGCTGAGGTTCGGCTACCTTGTGAGAAAGATTCATTGTATTAAAATGCTAAAAATACTAAAATCAGCATCTCATCATTCTCTTCAAAGACTTAGTTAGATTAAAATTCAAAAGAACTTAAACGCATAGTGTCTCCGAGAGGAGAGATCTACACTCATTAGTCGATTGTAAACAGCCAATACACGATGTTATCCTTTCTAGATTTTAAAGGCCCCTTCAACGATGTTAAAATACGGGTCTTCTCTTAGGTCACTCCGCATACTGAAGGCTGATAACTGCCTTCGTTTTCGGATAGGAAACATGCTCCACAGTATAACGATTCCATGCGAGCTGGAGTGCTCTCTGTAAGGAGTGCTTTCCTAAAAATGTTGGAGGTGCATCCTTAGTAAGGAGAGCTTTCCCAAAAACTTTCGATTTTAGTAGTTTCTATCATCATGAGAGAGGTGTTACCGCCTTTCAACACTGCTAAGACTTTTATTGAAGGCGTCACCACATAACTGGCTAAGGAACAATGGAGCAACACCATCGGTTGCGTCATAACCCGAAGTCTGTGGCCTGTGGCTGACACCAAAAGATCAAAGTTCCTAATCTCCCTTAATAGAAGCCAAATCCGGATGCTCGTCAAGGTCTTAACCGGACACTGCATCATAGAAAACATGGCTAAAAGGCTAGGACTTTTTGCAAATGACTTCTGCAGAAGCTGTAGAGACGAAGAGGAAATAGAGTCCGTGGAACATCTTCTATGCCACTGCCCAGCTTTACAGGAACGCCGCTCATCCTGTATGGGAGCTAGGTTCTTCGAAAGTTTGGACGACTTGGCAGGGGTACCTCTATCAGACATAAAACTATTCCTCAACAGATCGAAGTGGTTTTGTTAGCCACATGTCCTTGCATGTACAAACAGGGTACTCACAATGGGCCTTCACGGCTTCTGGGTGAAATTTGCATCGGTTGCAAAACTGCCCTCCCAACCTAACCTAACCTATCATCACGAGAAATGAGGGGTGAAAGGTGGTAGCCTATGCGGATGACATTGCTATTGCTATCAATGTCAAAATTCCGATTTCCGAACACTAAAAGGAACCTAATGGAATCTGCTCTAGTAAAAGGGACGCATCCGGTCGGACTTCAGCCCCTCCAATACAGAGCTAGTCCCGTTGAGAAGTTCCCAGCATAGCTCCACCTAAACTAAGAATGCGCTAAAAAGTAGGCTTAGGAAACAAAGCTGGAAGATAAATACTCAGAACCACACAATCTAGTACAATAATCTCATCATTTTCATACATCAATCGGTCCTGGTTTCATAGCATTTTTGCAAAATAAAAAATTAGGATCTAATTTTTAAGGGCTATATCCCTTCGTCGTACATCCAACAAAACCTTTTTTGTCAAGTTTGAGCATTCTATGGACGCGATTTTTGCCCTTGTTGTGACTCTTAATCAATAGGAAGATTAAGGTTTATCGTTAAATCAATGGGCCTTACCAAAAAACATGTTTAACCTTTTCGGTTGACAATATGCAATTTTGTGTGGAAAATTTCGTTATTGTCAGTTCGAAAATTTTATTAACAACCTGTATGGAAGCTAGAGACAAGCCCCTGACTAACCAACAAATTAACTTTTCACTTCCATACTTGTGAAATCTCTTCAATGTCAGTGTTGTGCTATTATGGTTCGTGATCCTGATCCCCACCAACGTAGAATGCTTCAGCAAAACCAACGAAGCCCCAAACCGAGGTACCCTAATGACAAAATCTACACAAGTTCCGTGAAAAATCGTACGCCAGCTCCGACACTATTAGACGGATAAGATATTCATTGGACTAATCAGGTGGTAGTGCGTGTAACGAATGGAAGACATTATCCAAGTTGAGGGGTTTTTTCCTGCATGAGATAATATACAAATTCCCAGCACTTAGGATATCTCACTTCATCCAAATCTCTTGGCAATCAATTTAGAATGGAGATACGAAGCACCCAACAACCCAAACATTGACGTAGGCTAACTGTGGCTGAAAGAGGTCCCCAATAAATCGTCCGCTTTCATGAGGGTACCCCAAGGCTAACTACCCACCAACAAAAACAGAAAAAAGGTCCGAAGAAAAATTGATTTGTCAAAGAACCCCGACCTTTGTCGGAATACGAATTGTTGTACAACATTACATTCAGGGTCAATAGATATCACCCGAAACATCAATACCCTGTACAGGCACACGCTATCTATATTTAAACTGTGTTTTCTGTTCCTTTCCTAACACAAACAACCCCGAAGGCATATGTGCGTGTTTGAGGGTTCAAATCGACACACGCAAACCTCTGCCCAGGCATTTGTTTTCTCGCAGCAAACAAACACAAGACGATGAAACCCCAAAAAGTCATAGCTCTCTCTCGAAAGAGAGAAAGTACAATTTTTGTATTTCTATTTGGAACAGGGAAACAAATTAAGTAGAACGGTTCAATTGCCACTTTGCACGCAAGTCCACAGCCACTCTCTTGGTCGGTGGGTCGTTCCGGGGCGGAATGTTTTAGATCACTTTGCGCTAACCATGCCTTTAGAGGCAAGCATCCGAACGACCGCCATCCTCCCCCAACCACACCCACAAAATTGAATTACTTTCCATACTCCCGGGGTAATTAACATGGCTTTTATTTAGAACATGTTTATGTAATCATTTACTGTCTACCGGGAGAATGAACACTAGAGAAGGCCGATATAATTACTCTTCGTCGTTGATGAGGGTTTGGCGCGGCTGCACAAAGTGGAACGCTCTCGTAATTGGACAGTAAATGGCATTCCACTGATGGAAGAATGTCAAAAGCATTCTTGTTGTCAAAGTTCAATCATAGACATCAGGCAGCTACAATTTAACAAGATGACTCAGGAGCTCAAACCCCATTGAGGAAGGATATCAATTTTCTGTGGAGGGAAGTCGCGAATAGTATATCTGAAATGAGCGACATACGACTCTTGTCCTTTGAAACGGGAAACTAGGGAGTAATTCACGGATCGCTTGCGTTTTAATTTCACAACAAGCCAGAAAATGCTTCCAACGAATCTCTCTAAGTAGTCGGCTGATGACGGTCTGTATTTATGCAGCTGTATCTCGAGGAGGAAATTGATGATTGCACGACGAAGCACATTCGAAATTCATTTGTCGATAAGATGATGAGAATGCTATTCCGATTACAGGGAAACGGGATGCATTGGAATTATGAGGGGATGAGATTACCAATTTCGTTAATAGGATGCAGTAAAAAAAAACAAAAAAAGGTAATCACGCAGGCAGAATGGCATCAGTTGATTGGTAACCGCTGCATTAGGAGTGAGGGTTAAGTTGTCAAAAAATGTATGTTGGACAATAGATGAAAAGGAATTGTAAGTAGTAGCGGTCCATTACACGTTGAAAGGGGACAGTCGCAGCTTGATTTATAAGCGAAATTCGAAATAGCTCCCAGCTAACATTTTTGGGGTAGTGTAATCTTTACAAGGAGTGACAGAGTGGCAATTGTTACCAAAGGTCTGAATTGGGAAGTTCTTACGCGACAGTAGGATACGATCGGGAAATTATATACTAAGGTGCTGCTTTTCATGTGTCACACCTAAGACTCTGGTCGCCACAGTGACCACAAGCTTATTGCTTCGTTATGATCTGAACAGTTTTTCAAAGAAGCCTTGGCTTACCGGCTAAGCTTGCTTTGTCGCACTTGGTTTAACCGTTGCGTCGTCTATAAGAAACAGAAGTTCATAATTGCACCTTGGACCTATCGCAAGATGGTGACCTCTTACGTTTTACTCCTATCATACTTATTTATTTATTTACTAAGCACAAGGTCTTGATACCCATCACTGTTCTTAGACAACAACAAAAAACCAAATATCGCATAATCCGACGAGCCGCACTTATATACACACAAGTCCTCTAACCACTCAACTACACTCGTGAGCTTGTGAGTTCCGCCCGTCCTGGGAACTTGCCTTAAAAGTAGGGCGAAGGATGACAATTTTGTTGTCCAATTCGGTAATAGGTTGCTTCCCGAATAGCTAGAAACGAAACTTGCTCAACACGGGACAGTACCCAGGCATGACCTGCTCAAAGTAAACAGTGCTCGTGCAGAGCATGATCAGAGCGCGCTCTATGATTACATTCACACTTCCAGTCATATTTGAGAGAAAAGAAAAACAGGAAAAACAGAAAATCATCAGAAGGACAGAAGGACAGAACGATCCGAGCACGCTCAGTTCAGAGCGCGCTCATATAGCTCGAGCTCAGTTCAGTGCTCAGCTCTGAACTAAAAAAGAAAAACGCCTATTCATTGAAAAATCTGGAACAGGGGATTTTTTGTTTCGGAAAAACAAGATTTTCAGATATTTCATCTGGCAACACTGATGTGTCCCTTCTAACATTTTTTTTTAAGTTAATTGAATTTAATAGCAGAGCTGCCATGCCCAGAGTCTTAAGCTTTGAGCGGCACCCATTTTAGTTTTTGCCGATGGTTCATTTAAGCTTGGACTATTTTCAGAATTTTACATTTGAGCTATTTTGCATATTGAATAATTATTAAAATTAAATTATTTATAATGGAAAGGAAAATATTATTTTGGGCGATATTTTATTTTCTCCAATTTTCAGAAGCTAAACTTTACTTTCCTTATGTCTCGTGGGCTTATGTCCCTGTGCCGATTTTTCTTTGATTATTATTATTGTTATTTACCGAATTACAGTTAAAAATTTAATTTCTCTTTACTTAATCAAAATTGCAAAGTACCTACTTGACTCTTTTATTTAACTTGGTTCTTAGTCGAAAGTGAGGTAAATTCTCAAATAAAACCACTCAGAGGTTTTGGAATTTATTTCTCAACTTACACGGGAACTAAGTCCATTTCACGAAAGTGGTTTTATTTCTCACTATTTGGAAGTTCCCGAAGACTTATTTCCTGCACCTGAATTCACCACCATGTTTTCACTTATTGTGCGAGAATCGCTTTTTACTACCGAGTAATCGCAAAATGAAAGCAACGTGTGAAAGGGAATGTGAAAACTATTAATTAAATTCACTCTTTCACAGAACCATCATTACCCCCTGGTCGCGCCAACTTCATTGTTGTACTGCCATCTTAGGCCCAACTTTGATCGATTAATTATTTTTTTAAGTATCGACCCAATTGAACCCTCAATTAACGTCGACAAACCTCTTAACTTTTTTTCCGAACACTTTGTACGCCGACTTGTCCCAAACCAAACCGCTGATCCCATTATCCTTTTGGTTAATAAAGCTTTAAACAACCATAATCCATTTTTGTCAAAATAATTTGACAGCTGGTGCTCAAGCCAGATGTCAAGCCCATAAATATGAACCCTCCTAGGCAATGCAAAAACAAAACCCAATACAAAATTCCCATACCCGTGTCTGTGTCTAATCCTTTGTTCGCATTATGGAAATCTTCCCTTCATTTTATTCACGCCAACAAATTGTCACAAAGAGAAGAAACAAAAAAACAACCGTCTGTCGACCAGCGTCAATCTCCTCCATAACGAATAAAGTTGTGTGTACTCCAGCCTACCCCAACCGCGATCCAGCTAGACTACATAGCCCGAACAGAGAAACTCTCCCGTAAAAGGACACCAGCTGACACGCCGTCTGTGTATATATACGTGATTAGAACCAGAAAATCCGCGCGTCAGGCAAACACAAAATATCCGTCTCAAGTGTTTTTTTCTTCTTTTTTTTTAGATGAGGAAAGGATTTCCATCCGTACCCAAACAAATGCTGATGCTAAAGCTCCAAGAGAGATTAGAAGCGGGAAAAAAGGCACCACCCTTAAACTGGATTGCGAATGCATCCAAATATACATTCCATATACTTGTAGATACTTTTCCTTAATATGCCCCGATAAAGGCGTCTCGGACGTCTGCCGTCGCCTCGCTGCACACTAGAATGTGTTACTAGACAGATGTATCTATGGCATGCCTATCCCTCTTTTGCCACCCCTCCAGCAGCGCATTAAATTTCCACCCATTCTGTTGGGGAGTTCACAAGAGAGAGACCAACAAACAAAAAAAACAAAAAAACACACACCCCAGCCAACTATTTCATTATCCGATTGGAGTCTCGCAATTGCCGGCAGGGAGCATGAGTATGAATGCGCTTTCCGCACGATTTCTTGTGCACAGATTCCATTCCATTTCCAGAGACAGTACAACCTGCCATTTATAGCCGGGCAACAGCAGCAGCTAAGAAACCGAATTAGTGTCCAATTGCCCGCGACTCTTTCCCAACTAGTGCCCGTATCTGACGGTGTTGCAGAGGCATCGCAGATGTATAAAGAAGTGGTGGCGAATATTGCAATGTTAATGACCTTTTCGGTTAAATTGCAGTTTTTGTATCTGATTTCAAAGTTGGCGTATATAGTTTGCACTGCAAAGCGGATTTATGGCGAAGCCATGCCGATGGCACGAATGGCGGTATACTTCTTATGGCAGTGCCACAGCGTGCACCAATCGGCTTGGCGTGTGTTTGGGGTTGTGCGGCGTTTATACTGTTGTTGTTTTTTTTTTTTTTTACTTTTTTCTGATATATATTTGAAGTGCGTTGCCAAATGAGTGACTTGCTTTAGACGAAAAATTCGTAACGGATTTCAGTCGATGGCGCCGGTTTTATAATAAAGTGGTTGTGGTTCATAATGTTAGCGTATGGAAATGTTGACAAGCACGAATGATTTGTGCAGATGGAGGAGAGTTTGATTGAGAGGTGTGGCGAATGATGGGAAAGATCTGTGTCCTGAATTTGTGACACGATTAACACAGAAATGCAAGATGTACTGTGAGTTGTACAGGCTTGGACGCAAGCTGAATTTTTCTCTGTTTCTGTTTCGGCGATGTTTCAGCGGAGTTGATGCCTTAGGCCCGTCTTCTGATACTACTCATAGCGATAAGTTCTACTTAAATACCTTATGGGCTACGTTTTCTATGTTATAAACTGTCACATAGGATTTGAAGTGGATCTTGAATCGCTATGAGTAGTATCAGCAAACGGCCCGTTGTGTGGGAACATAAACTACACAAGCTCATAGCCCATTCCATGGATTGAGTTTAGCGGGACGACTAGGAAGCCGTCAGTTGCATGTAGATATTTAGAGAAAAAACGGACCGAGCAGATAATCAAACTCACCTCAAGTTGATAAAACAGCACCCAAGCACTAGCAAGTTTCTCGGAAGGGACCAAACTAACAATGTCCCGATTGGAGCACAGCTTCGTTTATAGGTACTCTAGGACTCTAGGTATTCGCACTACCATTGGTTTTGTGTGAGTTTTTTTTTGGAACGAATAGAAGGGACCTACGATTTTTGGCGAACGGTTAGGTTGAGAAACTCTTTGGTGACAATTCTATTGTCGTTTTTTTGTCTTACGTCCTCAAGAGGTGGCAGAGGGGAAAAAGTATAAAGTAGTAATTTGGGATCGAACCTGAGGCCCCTCGCTCAGTTCCAGTACACTAAACACGTTTTTTTTTTTTTCACGTCCGGAAAACAACTCGTGCATAAAAATCTTTTTCTAAAGGACCCAAGATTCGGCAAACCAAACAGACAAACCCTTCACACCCTATGCGTACCTATATTGATATGGTTGCCCAGTTACATGTCCACATACTTAGGCGAATCCTGCCATGAAACACTCACTGAAGTGTATTATATTTAATAAGCTAATGACTGCGGGTTACTTACGACTCCCCCAAGAGTCATATCCTTCAGCAATTGCCCGTTCTTCTTCCACTTATATCCGTCCACTCGTTCGTATTATATTTTATATATACGCATTGTCCATTTGTACCTACTCCAATGGCATCTCGCACATGATCTCATAAAACCCACCCCCGATTCAACGACTGATACTTTCACCAAAACTAACATTTCAGTCCGGAAAACGCATCCTTAACGTCATAATAAGTACACATACTCGTACTCCGCATAGTTTCGATAATATTTTTCGCCTTCTTAATAATATATTCAACCCCGCACGTAGATGTGTCTCACATCAGCCACGTCTACACTATGATCTACGAGTACACTCTTAGCGAGTACTCGCAAGAGATGGACAAAAAGCAAAACCGAAAGAATCCATAAAACTTACTGCCAATTTTATTTTTCTTTCGTTTACTCCCACTAATTGATTGAGAGTGAGAGAGACATTCACACACACAAACACCAGCAACCAACGAATATCTGTCGTCCTTTTATCTCGAAATGGAAATAAAAAGAAAACCAAAGGATCAAAATCAATATGTAAGTCCCCAATGACTAGGACCACTATTGCGAGTCATAAAGTGCACACTTACACCACAGAACTGGCTTAATAGAATAGGGACCGATGAGCAACAAAAAGGACGAAAAATAGAATTTATCTAATAAGTCGATGAAATCTAAATTTATTACGGTGTCTTCAATAACTCGCCTCCTCTCCATCGGTTTCTGGCCAAAAGGAATGGACTAATAAAAATAGAAGAAAAAGCATCCTAGTAATAAGAAAATTCCAAGTCCACCACTGCCAATAATTTTGCATTAAGTAAATCCTTATACTAAGCAGCACAATACGCTAGGAATACATGCTGCAACACACACAACATGTTTCACAAAATGAATGCAAATAAATGCGCATGTATATTGTCTGATTTTGAAAGAAGAAAATAAAATAAATGAAAGTGGATGCGGAAATGCTCATAGCAGCCAGAAGGATATAAAGCATTTTTAAGGGTTCCATTCGGATTTGCTTGTGGTTTAGCTGTATAGGGGGGTTGTAGCACGATCGATATATTACATGCATGGATGAGCGTTTCGGAAATCGTGCGCGTGTTATGACGTCGTCTCCATAAGAAAAGTGATTTGTGTCGTGATATCTATCGGGCAGTGCAGTTGTTTCATGCGAAAAGAACATAATTTGCTGTAATTATTGTCGTTGAACTTGAAAATGTTCATAATTGTTTATAAAAAAGCGGTCTAGGTCGCTCGATATATTTTATATCGTGACATATTTTACATGGTATTTTAGTGTCAAGTAGTAAAAGGTTTTGGGTAGTGTGATTACATGTGAAATATGCCACAAATATCATTTGCATGGGACAGGATATCAATCGCGATATTTATACCATGATATATATAACTTTTTATGTTAGTCTCAAGCAGAGAATATTTGTAGCTGCCTGTCACTAAGCGTGAAAAGTATCTGTTCTTCGCATATACCACTTCCATGAGATAGATATCTATCGCGATATATCACTAATAAACCAGTCCAACTAGCACTTAGATATAACCCCAAGGAAGGAATTCAATAGTGTCACTTCGTAGGTACTTTTATGAGCCACTGCCATCATTGTTGCACGAGATAATGCGTCCCGATTCCCAGAGCTTCTCTGGCTGAAATACCCATTGGGACAGCTTTTATAATCCCACTTCGTCGTGGAATCAAAAATAACAGAATATATTTTATCCAATGCCGATATAAATCTATCCGAGATTAGTTTCAATTCTTGACGATGCAATTTTTTTTTAACGAAGAAGAAGAAGGAAGTATCACGGGTCATAAGTATGTTAGCAGATCATGAGTTTGTAAGCAGTACTATGATGCTTGATATAAACTTGCATGCATGACATGTTTCTTTTAATACATCTCAAGAAATAAATATTTCTTTGGTTTTGTGGCAAAAATTAGTTTTCTCTGAGAAACGAAAACAAGACAAGCGAGTATTTGCGTTATGCATAGGCATTGCATGACACGCAAGCGTTAAATATAATCAATGCCAAGATTTGTTTTTGGGTATCGAATTTGTGGCAGTATTTTTTCACATCATAACAACCACATTTCATTCAAACAACTTACAAAATAAAATTTAAACAAATTATACGCATGATATATATCATGACATAGACTTTTTGTATATGTAGCTCAAAATCAGTTCAGTTTGCTTGCTTAAAGACAAGATATCTGTGCACAATTAATTAAGATATCTTTTCAAAAGTTTTCTTATGATCAATCATAATAATCATACAAAAAGTTGAACTTCGACGATACATTTGTGTCAAGTACATATTTTCAGATTCACATAAACAAATTGCGAATTGCAAGAACCATTTTTATTGCAACCAGTTGTATCACTAAAGTGTGCAAGCATTTTCTGTAAGATGTCAGTACACCCAGGCTTTAATTACTGCATGACACAATGTTTTATTTTATGACACATTCAAGTAAATTTTGAAACTTGTCATTTTGATGGATAATGAGTTCCCTTGTCAAAAAAGGCCCTTTCAGTATAAACAAAATGATATATATCATGATGTACCTCTTGATATACCTCATGATATAATATGTTAATTGTCGGTGACTCCAAACCAAAAATAGTTCCGTTCCCGCCAGCTATGCAATATTTACCTCGTTAAAGTCTTAATCAAACCTAAAAAAATACGTGGAATAAAACTCAATCAAAAGCAGAGTATACTTTTCCACTTGAAAGAGGTTGTGAGACCGTTTGCCAAGTGGCGTTCAAAAACTTTATGCTTTCGCCGTTCGTCCTCACTGTAGGTACTCTCTGACTGAAGACTGGGCCGAGGTGGAAGTGTGAAGCCCTTCTAATTTGTTTTTTTTTTTTTTTTTTTTTTTTTCTTAAAATGCCTGCCCTATCGCTTTTCGCATATATGGCACAAGAGCGCACCGCCATCACTTGAAGTTACCTCGTGAGATTCTATACTTGTTTCCTATTTCTTTCTGCACCTAGGAGGATGCCACCACAACTTTTGCCGGCGATATTTTATCCTAGTTTGTGGTGTTTCGTATATTTTCCTCTTCATCATCATCAGTGACGTT
This sequence comes from Cheilosia urbana, assembly GCA_946477585.1. Taxonomy (NCBI): domain Eukaryota; kingdom Metazoa; phylum Arthropoda; class Insecta; order Diptera; family Syrphidae; genus Cheilosia; species Cheilosia urbana. Next base: position 4,439,772 of record OX297854.1, on the reverse strand, counting down.
CCATTCAGTGTTCACTGTTCACCCCTTCGCGTGTTTTCTATCCACAACAGTGATCCAACTCTCTCATTCATACGCGTTCCTTTTCGTTGAACCTATTCATCAAACGGTGTTTTCTGTTCGTTTTACTTTTGCTTAAAGTTCTTGGCAGCATTTTTTGTCCACTTGTTCCTTTTCGAACTGAGACTTTAGGCGTGCATTACCTACCCCTGTGATATTTAACAGACAAATTAAGCGCATACACCACCGCATAGGTAGGACGACGGCGATGGCGACGACGATGACGATGGGAGTTGGGAGTGCATTGAAAGTGGTTTGCTTGAAATTTCAATGGAATGTGCACAGTGAACGGAACAAGTGAGGAAGATGAAGGGCGACTGAATTACAGTACAGCTACAGACGAGGGTTGGTTGCCATGTACAAGTGTAGTTCAACAGAAGAAAAGGGTTAAGTTTGGCAGTGCATATTAAGAGGCACTCGAAAGTGCTGCTTTAAGTGAATTATTTACACTCATTCACCACTGGGTTTGATCAAAAGGTGACTGGTTGACGAAAAAAAGGAAGAAAAAAAATTGCAGTCAATTGGAATCGGTTTATTATATTATAGCCTCACATTGTCAGAGAGTAGGTGGTCTACTTTGAATTTCTTAGTGGAAGTGGGGCGACGTTACTGATGACGGTTGAATTTTTGAAAACTTGCGGTTTGACTGCTTCCTTCTTCCAACGCATGCAAAATTACAGTAAATTAGGTAAAGGGTTAGATGTATGTTAAGGTGTTTTTTTTTTGTCAGAAGCAGTCAGTTCTCACTTATCCTTGAAGGGGTTTGATGAGCGAAAGTCTTCAAGATTAACTTTTTTTTCTTCTAATCCTGAAATCCTGACTGCCGTGCGACTTTGAATGGCATGTGTTAATATATCCGCTTCACAGTGCAGAGTAGGCGGACCATGAGTGTCATGCAGCCGAGTCTTGTTCGTGGGTAGGTACTTGGAATTCAAATTAGCATATGCTTAAGTTTAGACATCAGTAACATTGAGTGCGGTAAACGGATAGTTACCTAAACCATAATAGTACGAGAGCTAGCAACGTCGGAAAAACAAGAATTTCAAGACGGCCAGTTTTTAGATATGTTAATCTCTCTCACTCTCCCGGACGTCATTAAGGCTGTCTCGCTGGCGGTAGTGGTTGCGTTCATCAGTGCGCATCGTACCTGTACAGCATAATGATACCACATCACTTTTCACTTTTAGATCGGTCTGGTTGAGGTTTAAGAATTGAAATATTGCTTGGCAAATTCATTTTAGGTTTTTAGCCATGCCGACAACCTATATTAGTTTTCCTATCTTGTTTTGAGCTTATTCTTTCCTCGGGTCATAAAATCTATACAAACCCGGCCTTGGCGAGAAGTTCCGCAGAACATACCACTCTAACAGGCTTGCTGTACCTAAAAGGGAAGGTGACTTTAAACAACAAACAAGGCTCGCACAGGTCTACCAGTTGTTCAGATGGAAACAGGAGAGACTGATGATGGCCAAAAAATTCTTGGCGAGGGAAATGTCATCTTTGACAATCTTTTATTTGAAAATGACTTTTATCAATCGCCAGGTGGTTGCACATTGCAATGGTTCTTATATTTCTTGTGAGTTTTTATAGTCGCAATAGGCAGACTCGAAAACTTCGTCGTCGCTCTTGATAGGGAATTTAGTTTGACAGAGACGCTTCCTGATAAACTGAGTTTAACCGCTCTCCTGTCAAAATGTCAAAAATGAGCTGAAAAATGACAGACAAGCTACAGTGGTCTGGCTAAAAATAAGTAAATCATGAAAAACCTTTTACGCCGAGTTACCTATCACTATTCACCATCAGATACCGCTACCGTCACAAAACTTGTGTCAGAAAGTGAACATCTGTTCAGAGATAGACAGCTTTAAAGTAGCATCCGATTTTTGATTGAGTTCATCTTCATAGGTCTGTATGGTGCGCCCCTTTTTGAAGAGTCACTTGGCACTCTGGAAATTAGTATACCCTTCGTCTTCTAGTTTTTCTTATCTATTTCAAATACGTCTTTTGAGAAGGCTAATGCTTTATCATCGCTTCACGGTCCTGCAAGTAAGTAGGTGTTAGTTCAGATTTTGAGTTATTATAAGTCTCCTCTAGACATATGTCATCAGGAAGGCAGTTCCTAAGGTTGTCCTAGAAAAGTCTGACCTCGCAGTTGGTTTTTCTTTTTCTTTTTTTAAGAAATATTTTTTACAATATTCACCACTACGGGCATTGTTGTAAAGCTAGTTCAATAATTTACTTCGATTTTCTTCAGTCTTATTTCAAATTTATATTGAGAGACCTATTTAAAAAGTTTAAGTGAAGACCTTGCCCTTGGTGGCGCGCGCAAGTAGAATGGCATCTGAATCATTTTGGAGTGCGCTACTTTAGACAAAGATCGCTAAGGCGTATCAACTGATACCCAAGTCCACCCCCGGACTATAGCGTCAGCTAAGTAAGTAAGTAAGATTTAAAAGCTGATGACGTATTTACGAAGTCTGCACAAATGAGGGTTTCACTAGTTTACTGGTTGTCAATGTGGCGAATGTGTACTGTATCTTTGAGGTCCAAATCCTTACTATAATAAAACTGTAGCTTTTTTTCCGGCTGTAATCTGTGAGACAGGAATAGATTCAAAAAGTACTGCACGAATTTGATTTCGGTTTACACAGTTGCATAGGAAATTGTTCAGATTTAAACATAGGATATGTTTTACCATTATTCGCTGTCCGGAAGTGGAAATCTAAGCTGATATCTAAGAAAAGTTGTAATTCTCGGATGCCTTCTAGCTCCTAGCTTCGGAATCACTCATCCAAATGAAATGGGATTTTTTTTAATACAAAGTTCAATAATGTACAAAGATTTTAAGATATAAATCATCTTTGTACGTTATCCTGAAGTCGAACAATAAGCAATAAACTATAAATTTAATACAATTGAAAAAATCAAAATGTTCGATTGAAGCTAGATCGTTGGATTTTTCCAGCGTTGAGTGGAGGAAATTTTGTGTGTGTGTGCGGCAAAACCTGTTTCTCTCTCTATACATTTTCTGCCGTGTGCTTCTCTTTTTTTATGCAACTTTTAGGCTTTGTGTTGTTTTTTTTTTTTTTGCTCACGTTCTTAAATTATTAGTGAATAATGACAATGAGTAGTAGAGCGAATGTGGTGCATGGGATTGAGGGAGATAGCTATGTAATTGAGATTGAGGGAGTCACACTCAGTTGTTAATTGTGATTGTGATTTTTAAAATGCGCTATAGTGATTCTGATCTTATTAGTGATAAGGATACTGATTCACGTCCATGCTAAAACCTGTTTGTGCATTTGCAGTTTTTTTGCTTCATGTTTTTTTTTCTCTTTTTAGGGTTCCGTAGCCAAATGGCAAAAATCGGAACCCTATTAGATTCGTCATGTCTGTCTGTCTGTCTGTCTGTCTGTCCGTCCGTATGTCACAGCCACTTTTCTCCGAAACTATAAGAGCTATACCGTTGAAACTTGGTAAGTAGATGTATTCTGTGAACCGCATTAAGATTTTACACAAAAATAAAAAAAAAAAACGGTAAATTTTGGGGGTCCCCATACATAGAACTGAAACTCAAAAAATTTTTTTTCATCAAACCCATACGTGTGGGGTATCTATGGATAGGTCTTCAAAAATGATATTTAGGTTTCTAATATCATTTTTTTCTAAAGTTAAGAGTTTGCGCGAGAGACACTTCCAAAGTGGTAAAATGTTGGCCCCCCCCCCTAACCTCTAAAATAAGGGAACGATAAGACTTAAAAAAATATATGATATACATTACCATGTAAATTACAAACGATAATTTTTTGAACGAGATCTAGCGAGTAGTTTTTAAAATATCGATCAAAGTTACAACGAACTACAAGAACTTTTATGTTATGTTACTTGCTGTTTCGGAACCCTTCATGAGCGAGTCCGACTCGCACTTGTCTTACTTTTATTTTAATTTGAACTTGAGGATGTTTGTGTTTGAGTAGTAAGTGAGCGAGTTGTTATGGGATTGAGATGGGGAATAAAATGTAACAACTTACAACTTACAAGTGGAATGTAAATGAGATTGAGAGGGAATAATAGAAGTTAGCCTACTAAGGTATTTGTTTGGATTGTTTTACTGACAGTTTTTCTTCTCTTTTTTCGGGTAAGGATCTTTTTGTATAGGTAACGCTAATTGTTTTGTTTTAAATCTGAGAAGTGGAACTCTGGCGAAGCAAGGCGAGCACGGGTCAGCTAGTTTCTGAATAAGTGGCTTTCTTATAGATAGAAGACATCTTTTTATTTTGATTTTCTCCCGCAGATTAATACCTCGAAAGAAGGTTGTAGTTAAAATTCGCTCGCATTTTCTTCACTATCTTGCAGGAAGTTGTTGATCTGTAGGAAGTTTTGACTCTTAAAGCGCGCCTAAAATGGTACACATCCAAAAAGTTCACCTTATTCAACAGTTAAGTAAGTTTATAGTTCAACTGACAAACCATTATCTCTTGGATAACTATTTCGATTTATTTGTCAGATAGGCAACTCTTTTTAGCACTTTACCCTTGCTCCTAATTATTTATCTTCCAGATAAGTATTATTATTGCTTTTTTAAAAGCTCTGCCCTGACTTGGCATTTTATCTGCAATTTTATGTGACGGGTAAGTTTATCTACCGGATAAGTCTTATATATCCGACAAATAAACATCTGGAATAAACAAATTCTTTATCTATCGGATAAGTCAAATATGGAGTAGAGCAATTTATCTGTCTGATAAGTATCCAGTAATTTTTATTGGAAAGGCATTCGAAGGCAAGGAAAGTTTACCCATTTTTCAATAACTAATTCATCATTTGAAATAGCTCTGTACCACCACCCTCTTATTTAGTATGTTTTGTTTCAATTACTATGTTTCAATGTCTCTTCTGTCCACACAAAACGTATGCCATCTCAAGCTCGTACAGTTCAACAAAAACTTGAATGAACTTTTTTTCTGTCTTTAAGAATTAGGAATACTTAATTAACGTCTTTGAATGGCCAAAGACCACATCCAACGCTCAGAATCTCAGGGCAAAACAGCTGTGGGCGCAATCAGCCTGCCACAAATTGGCAATGACATTGTAAGCCAGACTGACAAAACGAAAGAACTTGAAAGCACACACAGACAAATACTATGCGTACCGACAGCACGTAATCATGATAGAGGAAATAATTTATTAACATTTATTTTTCGTTGCCTCCTCACAAGAAATATATCTGAATGTGGGCCGGGCCGAGAACCGAGATACTCGTACAAGTTGACGGCCACCAAGCGTTACTGCTGGCATAGCGAAACAGTCTGATTGGAGTGATTTATTGAGATTTTTCCATGCGTAATGTTTCCATCGGCATCAGTCAACAGCAGCATCATCAGCAACAAGGGTATCAACAGCCAACATATACGAGTACACACTGCCTGACGAAATATTTATAATGAGAATACTGCATAATTTGTCAGGATGATGTTAGTTATAGACGTGGAGGAGTGTGCTCAAAGAAATTGACATGCGAGCACTATGAAAGGATTTCCGTAATGTATCAGGGTTTGTGCGTATCCGATGACAGGATAATTACAGCAAGTAGTGCAAAAGTGTTTCTGCCCATAAGGAATATTCATGCTGCGTCACCCCCTGTAAGCTAGATAAATGGTTTCTGTTAATAGCCGTAGCTTAGGGGGAGTGGCAGAAACTAGTGCATTTCAATTTCTCAACCCCACCTGCATTACAGCCAAGAACAAAAAGACTGCATCAATCCTCCAGGATGTACACGTACAGTTTGGAAAAAAAAAAATAATTACTTTTGTTTGACACGAATATGTGGCGGGGGACGTGCGCACGCGATGAGCAATTTGCTCTTAGTCATGTGTGCCTTCAGTGTCCGTGCATGGATGGGGATACTTTTTCACTCGCATGCAATTCCCTGAACCAAGCACTTGACCTTGGCACTGCGAGTATATAATGTGTGTACTGAGGGGGTGCAGTACACGTAAAACATGGCAAATATATTGCGTAGCAGTAGCAGAACATTAGATGTTAACATGATAATAAATCACCAGATGGACACACGACTTGTTTAGGGGTTTCTTTGTTCGTTCTTCGGTTGCCCACTTTATTCCTCTTATTATTTAATGGTTGCCCTGGAAAAGGACAATTCGAAAATGGAGGCAAGTTGTCAAAGTGCTGCGAATAAAAATGATTAATTGAAGAGCGAACTTCTTCCAAAATAGAACTGCCAGGCTTGCGACTTTGATAGGAATAGGGGAAGGGCACAGTACAGGAGTATATCGGTATGTGTACGCTGCGGTTTGGTGTTTTCTGGGGTGGACGGGGAATGGAACTGATGTCGATATCTAATGTAAGTAGGGTAAGACTAGACCACGTCTATATCGACATTAGCTCTACTTAAAATGTCTTGTGGATCCTTGGAAGTAGACGCTCTTATTCGCGATTTTTAATCCCTGACGGACATTTTATTCTGTTCTGTTGATAGGTCAGAGGTTCAGTTTTGTGGCCTTTAGTAAATTGGTCAAGTCTGTTTCTCAAGCTTTGGAGGCCCTTCGACTTTCCTCTTAGAGGCAGCTTTTACTGGAACTTCAGAAAATTGTTAGATCGTCGAATAAAATAGACTATATTCGACTGCCGGAATCTCGAGATCCTTCCATTTTCTTGTAAGAAGTCTGGGGTTTCCATTTTTAAGATTTCGGTGACATGCACTAAGGAGATTAAAACCAGATTTCGCTCTCGTGCGAAATTGCATGGTCGTTAAAAACGGCTAATAAAATCCAAACACAAAGCTGTTGGCAGTCTTGCCACTGGTCCACTGCAGCTATTGTTGGCGATGGGAATGCTGTGAGGATAAAAGTCGACAAAAGTCTCGGCTGTCCGTTGCGATGTAATGCAATAAAGCAGTCCTGTACATTCGATTGACTGATCTTCAGTGATCTTCTCATTGCTATAGTTTGGAACCTAGCACCGTCATATACATCACCACAGGGAGCACAATTTTTCATCTTATGCCGTTCCGTTGGTGTGCCACATTTATGTTTAACGGCCACCTTGCGACTACCTTGCATTTTTTTAGCATCAAACTTTATTTAAACATTGTGTTTAAGTATCTTGATGATCTGTGAATTTTGATATATTGGGGCGACTGAGGGCCCCTTAGTCAGAATGTCTATGATAATCAAACGCAAGAGGAACGTGCGTGGGACACACAGCATCGACTAATCGGACAGAAAGTCACGATAGACAGCTATAAATTTGAGGTAGTTAGGGACTTTGTCTACCTCGGCTCCGCTATAAGCTCTGGCAATGACATCACATCAGAAATCAAGCGAAGAATCACACTTGCCAACCGCTGTTTCTTTGGCCTAAGACGGCAATTGATTAGTAAGGCCTTGTCAAGAAGCACTAAGGAGATTCTATATAAGGCTCTCATTATCCCTGTCCTGCTCTATGGCGCAGAAGCATAAACCCTAGCAAAAACGGATGAGGATCTTCTTGATCGCTTCGAACGCAAAATTCTCCAACTGATTTTTGGTCCCGTTTGCGTTGACGGGCTTTGAAGGAGAAGATTTAACAGCGAACTCTACGAGCTGTACAGCGACATCGACCTGGTCAGAAAAGTACACATTAGTCGTCTAAGATGGTTAGGACATTTAGAGCGAATGGACACCAACGCTTCTTCGAGTCTTCGATTCCAACCCGGAGGGACAACGCAGTAGAGGAGTGCGCAACTGGAGGCAGTTGGTCAAAGATCGCGCTAACTGGAGGACTCGGACTGTAGCGCCATCTTAAGTAAGTAAGTAAGTGAGTAAGTAAGAGGAACGTGCAGAAGAAATTGAATGAAGACGACCACCTCAAATTCGACAAAATGTTACTAGAAGAAGACCAGTCGAACCCGGCGAACTTCTGCCGATGAATCTTCTCAATCCAATCTCTCAATCCAATCTTCTCAAGACCAAGAGTTCGGCAACAGCGAAATTGATGCGAGAATGCAAAATCATCATTTGGGATGTATGCATGATGGCGCAAAAACGAGCTTTGGAGGCAGTTGATCGAACGATGAAGGATTTACGAGGTGACTCGAGACGATTTGGTGGGGCTATCATCCCGAAATCTACTACTTGCCGATGAACTAAATGCATGCCTGAAATCGTCGTCTCTGTGGCGGAATGTTAGGAAGTTGAAACGTACGCTGCTGTCCGTCAAGAAGCGGATGAACAATTGTGATTCAAGCTACGATCATCAAGGCCAAGAAAGAAAAATATTCTTTCGATTCTACGTTATCTTATCGGATCGATCGGACATCTTGGAATCATATCCGACCGCAACTAGACCAATTTTTCTTGACGGCTTTTCACCTGGAAAAAAGACCCCAATTCTGGAAGTCGTGTTCTAGCTATGATTATGTTTTGCCCTGGTTGGCCTCAGTCTGAACCAACGATTCCCTCTTTGGAACACATGCTCAAAAAGTCATGAACTACAATCTTGACTTGGTTCTTCAGGCACTTTTTTATACCACTTCTGGAGAACATCGTAGAAAGCTCAGGAACTTGGGTGCGTCATATCAAAATACCCACTGACTTTGTTTACTCGCCGCAGTAAATGTCACAGATCTATATCATTCCTGTGGCTGCACCATACCATTCTTTCTGGTCCTAAATTCGTCTGTTAAATTACCTATCCAGGGTCTAGGCAAAAGTCCTTTCATTGGTAGGCTACAAATATTTTTGTCGTACCAATAACTGCGGTATTTCAAAACCGAACTTTATGAAATATGAATTCTTAAGTTTAAAAAGCAAAGAATACATTTTTTTTAATAAATTTTGTCAGAGCTGTTGATTTTCATGTACAAATAAAAAAGTAGCTATGCTGGCTCACCGAAGAACTTGCTGCCAAATTTCCGCCACTGGGTTTGCCTTGTATGGTAGAACTTGTGAACTTACTTGGTTGTTTAAAGGGGATTTGTCCCCTTAAAGGTCGCTTTGGAAGCTTTACACCTACCTAGCCATGGTCGCCTCTAACCGCCCCTAGCTTTTTTTCCATTTACCGCCTCCATGTTCGTTGTCCTTATTTCGATTGATGGGCTCGTTGTTCCATAAGAGTTGTCGGACCTGGACTCTCAGTCTTTATTGGGCTTCTAAATTGTCAGTGGCAAATTCTTTCATTGTAGGGTGGTAAAACATTCCACTCTATTTTAACTTTTCTACGAATGATTCCCTATACAAAAGATCTGCCCTCGCATAGCCATAAATGCCATTATGGCCACCACTACTATCTGTAACATACTCTCTGTAACATCCATCATAGCTCCATTTCAAAACTTTGGACAGCTATTTAGGGATATTTATGTCAGATGCAGACTTTATGTGTCAAAAGTGCTCCACAATGCATGTCATTCCGACCGCACGCTTCACCCCCAGAAGCCCGCAGTCATTCCTAAAAATCAAGATTAAATCCATATGCACATGCACACACACTATCCCCTTCCGCATATTACTCCATAGTACTAAAGCTCATGTTAATTAAGATGAATACTCGAAATCGTTCCCCTTCACCCAATTGCATAATCATTTCATTCCAACACCGCCTTACGGCGGTCTCATTCCCTCCCTCGCTGGTGCTATTCAGCAAAAGCACAAAAAACGTATCCCAGAGCCCAGAGGGAAAGACGGAAGATTCTACGCAAGTCATAGTTAATTTCAATTAAATCGAGAAATAAATGGAAATTATTTTCAACTATTTCATTCCCTGTTTTTTTTTTTTTTTTGCTCCCCCCAAGCCAAGGTATAGTACCAGTACGACTGGTTAAGAAGAAGGAGCAACAGACGAACGGAAATGAAATCCGACAGTACGACTATGGCTGGCATACATTTCCCAAGTTGTTGGCACGGGGGTTTTTGTCTTACTGTACGTAGTACGCTCTGTGCTCTTTGCCTGTTCTCATTTAACCGAGGGTATGAATATTTGTAAAGTACACAGATATTATCTCATTTTATTTGCAGGCACAGAAGGTACTAACAGGCACATCCTCCTTTATGTATGAAGGCTGGCTATGCAGTAAGTGTGTTTGGTTTAGGTACTCGACCCGCATTTGAAGAGGGGAGCAAAAAGTTAAAATTTAAATAAACATCTGATATAGAGCTTTCCACTAGTGCGGAATTCTGCTTAGAATGCGCTCTCTGGTGCTGTATGGGTAGGGTGCACGTGGCGCTCCAGATTGAATTCCCGGAGATAGTTGTTTAGAATTTTGAAGACTTGTCGCTTTAGCCTTATATTGTGTAGGCCCAATGCGGAGCTGAAACTTTAAGTGAATTTTCCATTATTATAATTAAGTTGGGCGACAACTATTTGGAAGTCATTGTGTTGGGATGCCAACTTAGGGTGAGTCGAAAAGAATTTTAATACAGCCAGGCAGACCGGAAGCATTCGTTGAGACGAGTACAATGGAGCTGTTTAGTCGGTAAGTGGGCAGTAGAGGGTGTAGGTCTTTGGGATGTGGGCGGATTTACTTAATGGAGGCGATTTCGATCAAGAACTGTGCTTAGGCTTTTTGTTCTTCTATTATAGGTGAATAGGAATAGCCATTTGGGGTATTTTTCAAGTGCGTTTGAAGAGATGTTCTATTTGAAGAAGAGGTGGCCAGTCAACATAGGTCCTTAGGGGGGAACAACCTTGTAGAAGATTGGTAAACGGTATTGAGGGAAAGGTCGAAGCTGACCAAATTTTGATATAAGGTAGAACGAAGCATGATGGTGGAGGGAAATAACTTCACGGACAATAACTGCAAGTGAGCAATAACTTAACTTTTCGTGACAAAATAATTTCTCTTAATACTCGACGAGATACCGAAGCGCACAATTCATAAACAGTTTCCCTGCACCCAAATTAGATAACATTCGGCGTCAAAACTCAGAAGTTTGCTCAAATCAGTTATTTCCTTAAAAGTAAATAAGAAATTGACCAAAAGTGGGACACTGCGAAAAGCCTTAGGAGGTTATTTATGTTTTCCGGTGGTTGCACCTGGAAACCCTCGCTCAAACGCTCAGAAGACTAGTACACTGAACCAAAAATGTGCATCAAATTCATTAAAAAGTTCATCAATGTGACGAAAAAATCGTAAATTTTGGTCCAGTGAACTTTTTCATTTATATGATGAAACGGATTTCTTCAATAAAGGTATTCATCAACTTTGTTCATCAATATTATTCATCAATATGATGAACCGAAATTCCCCTTTAATTTCATCAATGTAAAGAATGTATTCCTCATATTGACAGTTGTGTTCATCAATATGATGCACACTTTCTGTGCTGTCAAAATTGTTTTCTTGTATTTGTAAGATTGTTCATCAAAATGCTTTCAATTAACTGATGAGCGTTTTGTATGGACAATTTTTTAACTGAATTTTACCAGTCTTTACGGCTTCTTTTACCCACGATTTTATGTCTGTGCACATCTATGGCAAAGTAAAAGAAAAGTAGTAAAAGCAAATTAAAAAGTTTATTCATCGACAAGCTATTTTTAATACAATGATTAAAATAGAAATGAATGCTTTTGGGAACATAAATTAAAAGATATTTAATATAAATATCAAAAAAGATATACAATTACATGATGAAATTTCTAAATCTCATATTTCGACACTTTTAAGATATTCGTTAATCGTTAAACCGTTCACAATTTTGTTCTATGCCAACCTGTCATCAATATGAATGAAAACGGTGAATTTAATTTTGTTCATCAATATAAATAATTCATCTATAAGATGAACGCTTACATCAACGTTCTGATTAATTAACGTCTGTTTTTGGATGAAACCACATCAATATAATGAAAGCCGTCATCAATACAATGAACGATGTTATCGATATGATGAAAATTCAAAACTTGGCAATCGTACTTAAATATGATGAGACGCATAAATCATCAACTGGATGAACAAATAACTAAATTCATAAAAATAAGTGGTTTCGTCATATTGATGAAATGCTTTGATGAAATGATGAACGTAGTGCATAAGAAAATGCTCCAAATTCTCATCCGAATCCTGCCAAATAAATTGATTAATGTACTTTCTTCCTATTGGAAAACGGTTCATCAATTGGTAAAAAGTTTTCATGAATTTGGTCATCATATTGATGAAAGGTACGTCAGATCAATGAATATTATGTTGATGAACGCCATTCGTCAATATGACGACGTCTTTTTCTTCACTGTAGGTGTATACTTAAAGCTGCGGAAAGGCAACCATGGCCTACCTCAGAGCTATTTACGGCAGCAAAAGATGACTTGGTGGAAAGCATATTCCAACAGTTTAGACGGAGAAAAGCATACCAGATAAATGGAACTCAGCAACGTTTATCGGTACACGATAAAAAACGCCTCAAGCCTTACCCAAACTATTACCAAATATCAGTTTTCACGACTTTGCATTCAAGAGCATATCTGTTATACTGTGTGGTCGCTAGAAACCATTTTATCATTGACCTGACTGTAACCGTTTTAGGCCTTATAACCCTGCAACTGTTACAATCGGTCGGAACTCCAACTTTCTACCGATTCGCCGCATTATGCCATCATTTATGGAGCCGACAGTGATATATATCTTCTTTCATTAACCCGTCCTTAAACCGTCGGATCGTATAACATGGCTAATGATACACGCTGAAATAAAGTAGCTCTACTTGTACTTCCGCTGCACCTATACACGTCGTTAGTCCTGGTCATGTGACATGTTCCTAGTCTCCTAACAACTTTGCCTGCCGGCCCGAAAACACAAATACGACACATATTTCAATTAACAAAAATAATTCTCTCACATTTCAGATACACAACCAAAATAAAAAGAAAAAAATTAAAACGCAAAAAATGTAATTAAACGCGCTCCGTGAAAAGTCCCCTTCTATGCGAAAGGAAAACCATTCCAATTCCAACAGCGACCGCCGTGAGATTTATGTACTTTTCAGAAAATATACGCCTTCGGCCGTTTGAAAATAAAATTCACCCGCAGATATACTTCCACATAATTTATCATCTCCCTCTCTCTATGTCTCACTCTGGCCTCGATCATCGTGACCCGTTTTTTTTTTTTTTTTTTTGTTGCTGGCCAGAAAACGAACTCGTTAACCCTTTCACATGTATTTATTATATTCGTGCTCCATAATTACATGCAGACAGGCGAGAAGTGAATTGTACTTCAATCAACACTTTGCCCCATGTGGCGTCAAGACAGCAACAGATCTGTAGCGACAGCCCACAATCCCTCTGACCGGCATGAAAATCCTGACAGAGACTTAAAAATGCTCGTATATGCCATTGCCGCACTTGTTTAATCCCAGCACACGCTTTTGTTCCCGGTTGGAGCGAGTGCAGGCTGCACCCACTAACCTCAATAGTCTTCCTATAGGGCGAGAGAAACGTCTACCTATGCAAAGGATTCCCATTGATATCACTGCAGCAGTAATTTAACAAAAGCTTACGACTTACTGGCAAGTGTGTACTATGCTACAAACTTGTCCTGGTTCATTTGTTCCACACCGGGTATTTAGCTATGCCGAGCTAAGTTTTTATCCAGCTCCTCACTGTAGGTACGGTTTTTCTATTCTTGGTATGCAGACAAAACTTTAACTATGACCCAGTTTAAGGAGAGACAAAACGAGAACGAAATGTTGAAGGTGCGGCAGCTGGGATGAATCCGGGCGAGGAGGACCAGAGGCAGGGTGCATACCTTTTCATGGCGCCTGCCATCGGGACAATTATTATTCGAAATAATATTTTGCGGTACCATTCGAACGACGATGTTCTGTGAGTGAAACCACTGCGGATGGAAGTTCGTGGTATTGCGGTGGGTTCACATTAGTTTGGCGTTTTTTGCAAATTGAACTGTTCCACGCAATAACTGTGACTTGCTCGGTTCGCTATTTGGAGCTAATAGTCATGATTCCATTTGGAATTTTGCGATACTTCCGCAGCAGGGAGTGCTGCATAGAAACGATTTCGCATTCATTAGAGGGTGCATATAATGTGCCTATTAAGTCTGCGATGACAGCTTCTTTGGTATGCAACTGTGCGCGCATTTAAATAGTGCGAAGAATTTCTAATTTCACCCGGCACTTGCATTTCAATTAAGATATGCGATGTGCCATACATCAATTAGAAGTGTGGTCGTCTTTGGTGTTGGAGCAATTAGTTGCAGCGATTAGTTCGTTCAGCTTATGATTGGACGAAGAACGTCGAGATGGGAGGGTTTCAAGTAGCCCATCGATTTTTTTTTTTTTTTAACTTTCTCCATAACGTAGTATGAGAAAGATTATGTTTTCGTACAAAATTTCTAACTCGAAATGTTCATCAATTCTGACATTAAGATGATATACGAACTCAAAAAGGTGGGTCACAAAATTCTGTCCGACTGTGCCGAGGCTACAGCCTAAACGATTTCGTTCAAACTTCGGATTTGGAGTTTGTGGGCTTACAGTTCGGAACCGTATTTTTTTTATTTTTGCAATGTAACCTCAATTTTAATGGTACTTCCCATATCAAATTTTCGTACCAGTTTGATTTTTCCGAAAACGGCTCTAACGATTTCAACCAAAATTTATATTTTAGCTTAAATAGATAGGGTTACTATGACTGCGTACTCAGTTTTTAGCTAAAAAATGGAATAACGATACTTTTGAAATTCCGACATATCTCAAAAACGGTTTATACGAGTGTAACAAAAATTTCTTTCTAAAGTAATATGCTAATTTCTTACTTAATAGCCAATTTAGTTTTCCTCTGTATTATCGTACAATGGGTTTTTGTACAATGGGTTTGAATTGAAAGTAATATTTTAAAAAGTTTGCTTTCTTTAGTTTATCTGTAAACGGCTCTACCGATTTTGAACAAAATGAAGACATAGACTAAAATTGATGTACTCACAATTATTGCGTCCTAATTTTCAATTCGAATCACCGAACGCTAGTTTTAACAACTGCTCATATCTCGAAAACCCCATTTTCAACTTCGATAAAACTTTAACAACCAAGTGTACATCCCGAACAATAACTTATAATCGGTTTTCAGCTAAATAGTTAACCAATAGTACTTTTCAAACTAAACATTGCAATATTTGGTACTTTTTTTCTCTGCCAAATTTTACAGAAACCGCCTTACGATTTTGATCAAAATGGAGGCTAAAGATAATATCAGTATTCTAAATAAGATCCCGTACTTAGTTTTTCTCAAAAAATTCGAATAAATCCGTTTTTTAATTATTTCTCAAAAATGACTACCCAAAAGCCGATCTCTGTTCATATATATATTTTTAAAATTCCATACCGCACTCTAAAATTCAAATTACAACAGCTATAAATTAAAAATGCAATAACAGCAACGCAAAACTTATTAATGTGTAAACATCTAAGCGCGCGTTGTTGGAATCTGGTGGAGTAACATTTAACTTGCGGGGAAGTAAATGCGTCACTGTGTTTTATCATTGCATACATTTTATCTTGCATACGTTTTTATCATTGCATACATTTATGAGCTGGGGCATATTAATTTCAGCTTTTTGTTGATGTGAAATAAAATTTCTCCATTTCGTCCTTGCACCGTACTCAGAAGAAATTTCAAGAATTCTGCAGGGAGATTATCATCTTTTACCAATGATCATAAGCGGAGACTTCAATGTCAATTTTGCAACTCCAGAAGCTCAACCATTTATTGATTTTATGCAAGATAAATTTAATCTTCAAATGAACTCCAACCGGAAATTTCAACAACACGATATGGAACAACCATCGATGCTGTCTTCCAGCGTAATCTAGATAGATTACAATCTCGAATGTACATATCTTGCTTCAGCGACCACAATCCGATTGTATCTATTCTACCGAAACTAGCACAGAACGAATAAATTATTTTTATTTCATAATATATCAAGAATACGGTTATTGCAATTCCCTTTTTAGACGAAAGGCGCTTATAACTCTCTAACCAGAACTTGCGACAATTGCCTGTTACCGAGACCTTGCTTCTCAGATTTTTACCTACCTACCCAATAAAATAAGAAAACATCCACCCAAACTTTTGATGAACGAGCAAATTTCGTTTGACCCAGTCAAACTTTATTTTTATTATTATTATTTTTTTTTTTTTAAGTTATTCCCCTAATGAAATTTTATCAGACCCTCCATGGAATCTGTTTTAAAAACAAAATATACGGACACCGTTCCCTGCAAATTTCATTCAAACACTTGGTTCGTCAAAGTTCACCTTGGTTTGGCAGCACTGCTTCTCTATCGGCAAGATAATTGATTTGTTATGCTGCACACGATAACCAGTGGCGCATGATGTGTGAGCCAGTTAATTGGATGCATAAACAGGTGTGTGCTATTCTGGTTTCATAACCACTGACGCTGGATATTAATTAAAATCTATTCAACTGATTTCAACGATCTGATGGGATTGCGAATATGGACCCAGTGCAATGCAACTGAACCACAAATTTTGGTTGGGTTTTCATTATCCAATATATTCTTCCCCCATATATATAATAAATCAACCAAGAGTACGTATCCCACACTCGATTTCATTTTCAATGTGAATTCCCTATAGCACACCAATGTTACAGTATAACTTATCACACTTTTATAAATAGGTATAGACTGACTGACTTTACAATGACACACTTGTACTTGGCCTTATCTAATTGATAAAAAAAAAAAACGTACAAATGTAGACCAGTATTGAAATACGATGATCTCATTGCAGTGCTGTACGTTCCTTGCAAAATGCGAGTAACTAACGTGCTCTCAATGCAATTGAAGAAAGTGTGATAATAAATTCAGCGTATAACGAACGCTGTTAGTCATTGCAGTTTGCCGGTCGGTGAAACTCCTCAATTTACACCTTTGTTTGGAAATAAGTTATATATGCTTCAGGTGTCGTAATTGTGTCGTAACTCATTCGCATGTTGGTGTTGGATACAGAATATAAAATAAGCAACTGGTAACGAGAAAATACTTTCACGCCAGTTCCATTGATCCTGAGGAGTGCGTTTCTTTTTATATTTTAACGAATATTTTATTTATCTTTTACTGACATTAATTATTCTCTTTCTGCTTTCAGATAACCTTTGATGATTTATTTCGGTGAGTTGTGGAATATTTTCAATTTTAAGAAAGTCCACTCTTTTGGACTGTCATTTTGTAATAAAATAAAAATAAATTTAGCGCAACAGCTCCATATTGGTATAGGTACCATAGGCCTACAAAGGACCTACACTATTTAAATCTGAACAGCTGAATTGAGCAGCCTTTCATGGACAGTTATACACTTGGATGTTTGTCAGACGTTCGTGAGTGGTGAAGCAGTGGGAAAAAAAAAACTTAATTTAGGTTAATCCGGGCTTCAAACCTGTGAGCCGTCGATTATTAATTAACCACTTCATTATAATTAGACTTGTTGTACAATTTAAAAATTAAAAATTTCTGTAATTGTGATTTAGGTCGAAAAATATGCAACAAAATCCAGGTTTTAAACAGCTTAAGCGCTGTGGTTGGTATGCAGGACTAGTGAGCGAGGGGTTCCATGTTAAGCCTCCGGAGGAAAACCTTGAGGTGTGTTTTGCAGTGTGCCAACTCTTGCGTACGTCTGACAAACACCCTAGTCGATGTGGAGCTGTCGTTCAGCTGTAAATTTAGGTCCCTTGTCGTAAAGACTAGAGAGGCTCATGTAACGAGCTGTAAGAATCTACACTTATTGTCGTATTTGTGGACGCGTTGTCGTTGGCACAAATATTTATTTAAGAAAAAAGAAAGTAAAAGCACACAGGAGACAGCAGACAGGACAGAAGGTACAGACAGAGAAAGATATTTTGCGGCACACACACACAAAATTTCCTGAACTGAACGCTGGGAAAATCCAACGATCTAGCTTCAATCGAACATTCTACTTTTTTTAATTGTGTAAAATGTATAGCTTAAAGCTTACTGTTCGACTTCAGGATAACGTACAAAGATGATTCATATCTTCAAATGTTTGTACATAATTGAACTTTATATTAAAAAAAATCCTATTTCATTTGGGTGAGTTTTTCCAAAGCTAGGAGCTGAAAGGCATTCGAGAATTACAACTTTTCTTAGATAGGTATTAGCTTAGATCTCCGCTTCCGGACAGCGGGTAATAGTAAAACATATCCCATCTGATAATCTCGACAATTTTCAATGCAACTGTGACCGAAATAAATTTCGTGCAGTTCTTTTTTAATCTATTCCTGGCAAACACCTATACTTTATAGCCGGAAAAAATGTCTTATTATAGTAAGGATTTGTGTCCCTTGTGCTGAATATTGACATATCCATTTATGTCTAATAAAGGCACCAACAGCAGAAACAAGAACCTCTCACCTTTAATGGTGGGAACTGGGGTTGGTAAAATTTAAAAGGTTTTCTATAGAACTTGGACCTTATATTGCCACCGCTACTGTTTCTGGCAAAGCGTATTCCAAACGAATAATTTGCAGTCACTTTTTCGGACACTTACTGACAAATAACAAGACCTCGCCCATTAACACAATCAGAAACAAGTGACACCTTGAAGGCTGAGGCGTCACTTGTTTGTGAGCCCTTGAAGGCTAAGGCGTCACTTGAAGACTCGTGACGCCTTGAAGGCTGATTGAGATGTCCAATCGCCCCACAAATTGGCAGCTTCACATCTTGAAAACCCTCGAAAAACCCTCTTGGCAAATTTTGTTCGCAATAAGTTTTGTGGTTCCAATTAGCGATGTGCCAAACCGATATTTTCTCAAACCGAGTTAAACCGGTTTAGAATTGAAGCAAACCGAGTTGCAAACCGAGCTGCAAACCGAGTTAGTCGACTCGATTTGCAAGTTGCAATGCAACTCATTAAGAAATCGAAATCCAACTCGACTTTACGAACGGGTATACGTACGTATACGGTTCATTCAAAACGAATTAACTATGGACTCGCTCAATTGACAAAAACCACCCTCATGCGAGAAAACAGGAGTGAAGAGAAGAGCACAGGTTTCCAATTGGACTTTGCATCTTGCATGCTCATTTCATTAATGTGTTTGTACATTGTGTTTATTTTTCTCACACGCCACCTACCTTCTACCATTGTATATAGAGACTAGTCTCTATATACAATGCTTCTACGTTCTACCTCAATCGAACCGAGATCCGAAACCGAGTCGTGTCCTCGTGTGTTGATATCGGTTTATGCATGCGTGGCATTTTATTATTCGGTTTTCGGTCGGTTCGTTTCGTTTCATTGGTTTTCGTCGCCAACTCGGTTTGAAATAAAAGCAACTCGGTTTAACTCGGTTTAGTAGTAACTCGGTTTAAACCGGTTTACCAAACCGAGTCGACACATCACTAGTTCCAATAGCCATATGACGCATAGCGCCATCTTGTGGAAATCACATCTCACATGGATTATTCTCATCAATTTACGAAAATAAAATTCCGATGGTCAGTAAATTTTTCTGGAAGTAATGGAGGCTCAAGGGGCTCTTATGGATTAGGCTCACTTCATGCGTATACGACAAGTGGCCACAGTTTTCAAGCTCAGCGAATCAGCGGATGATTTGCAGGTAATTTTAGTAAATTGATTGCTTTGTTCAAGCGTATGTTTGTTTATAGTCACTTGCCCGACTTTGGGGACGAACAAAGGCCTCAACTAAAGCCAGCTCTGTGTATGGGTAGTAGCTTCCATGTTGGTTGAGCTGCTCATTCAGCACGCCTTTTAGGGTAAGGTTATCCTCATGCAGATTGCCACTCTTGAACGTATTGAAGGTAATAGCCCTGTATGCCTCAAGCATCTTAGTCGATTAATTCGAAACTTTTTTAAGTGTTTGAGCTAATTTGGGAATTTACATAAAAACCTACATGCCACATCGCCAACATGGTGAAGGCTACCTTCTAGTAGGTTTAGCAAAAAACTCATTCACCTTGGCATTCACCGAAGTATAGTGCTCAGAATGTAAATCTCAATCATATTTCCGATTTGTATATAGTAGCCAGAGGGCCAAGTCATGGCCTATGTGAAAGAAGTAGCCTTACACGTTTTGGAAAAGTCGCAAAAAAACATTTTACAAGCTTCTGCCATTCGCTATCCGTAAACTAGTCTCCTGGACCTACAGCTATCGTGGTAGCGCCAACTAGACAAAAAGGGAGCTTGTCGTATTCGCCAAGAAGAAGGTCAAGTACTTTTGCAGTACTCCAAACTAAGCTCCACTTGAGTGCGTTGACAACGCAAAGTATTTAAGTCTGAGACCGGATAGCCAGCTTGTATGCCTTTCACGTACGGCCGTCGTTATGTGAAAATAAAGTCGTCTTCCGCCATCGCCCATTGTAAGTTTGCCACTAAAAAATTGTTGGAAAACCAAATTTCCGCCTTCCCCACTCTAACGAGACCTCCGCCACTCTCTGTTGGGACTAAATATAGAGCGGTCATGTAAACACCATCCCAAATATAAACACTCAACAATTGCACTGAAACTGTTTGATTGTTCGAGGCAAACAACCAGCAAGGAGTCATGAAAGCAGTCGCAAACAAACTGAAATCACTCATAGTCCATGTTGATGGGCTCCTCTCTCCGCAAGCACACTGATCCTTCCCCGCAAGCAAACAGTGCGTCTAATTGATTTTATTGCGGAAGTATAAGTTCTGTATTCAACAGCCCATATGCCTTTAATTGCCTCGTCATTTAACCCTCAACAATATACCACGACCGCCGACAAGACCATAACACCCCTCGCACAGCATTACTACCATCAGCGAGCAAAACTTCGAAAATCAATTTAATTTAATACGCCACCCCCCCACCGCACCTGGCTTGTGAGGAAATTTGTGCCCAAAAATATCCCGCCGCATCCATATCCAGGTCAGGGCACACAGAGCGGCGCTTTTGTCACATCACAAGGGTTGACAAGGCCAACCCCTTTTCGGCGGAAAATTAAATTGCTTTGACGTGACGGGGCGGATTGCTCTCTATGGTGTTGTGGCGTTTCGCTTCGGCAAATCCATCAGAGAATTTTCAAATTTAATTTTGCGATTGATACCGTCTGGCATCTGATGCGGGGGGGTTAGCCAGGAAGTGGACTTAACCATTTTGGTTAATTGCGACAGCCGAACAAAACAAAAAAATATATATATATATATTTTATGCGATCCTTCTTCCTCTTTGGGATTAGATGGGATTTAATTATGTAACCAAACCAGCATTTTTGCGGGATTCTGTCATAGTAAATGAGTTTGAGCGGATGTACCTACTCTGAAGTCAAAGGCTACCACTATACACCTGCCGGTGCCCGAGGCCTAACTATAGCCATCGGATTTACTTAAATATTTTATTAGCGTTTGTCGTCTGCGGTGGAGGATAAGGCTGTGGTTAAGAATATTTATCCTGCGACATATGTATGAGTATGGTGACCCCTCACAATTAAATTATTTAAATAAATC
This sequence comes from Cheilosia urbana, assembly GCA_946477585.1. Classification (NCBI taxonomy): domain Eukaryota; kingdom Metazoa; phylum Arthropoda; class Insecta; order Diptera; family Syrphidae; genus Cheilosia; species Cheilosia urbana. Next base: position 4,418,232 of record OX297854.1, on the reverse strand, counting down.
CGTCCGATCAAGAATGCCGGCACCATCAGGGTAAGGAATACCCTTATCGATATGTGTACCGGAGAAGGATGAAGTTGGTATATATTTTCCATCCGTTGCCCCATCCAACTCTGTGTTAAATGCCTTCACGTGCTAACACTTGCCACTTTCCCCTCGAGGTCTTTGATTTGGTATTTTGTGGGAAAAGTTTTTTTTTTCATGTGGCTTAGATAGTTTTTGTCCTTTTTCCGGGAGGCTGAATGTCCTGTTAGTTAATCTTTGTCAGTGGAGTGGAATTTTCGGAGGCAATTTGTGTGTGCAAAAGTTTTCCATGGACAAGATAGCAGATAAAAAGGGAAAAGAGCGAGGTATTTTGTGCTTCGCTTTCTGGAATGTCAAAGCCTTAAAATTGTTTTAAATTAGTTTTAATGGCCCGATGGTGTATACACAAGTGAAAGGGATCGGCCGGATGCTTGTTTTATAGTTTTGTTGACAAGAGCTGCTGTGGAAAATTTAACAAAGTTGACAGCAGTTCAAGCAAATCATTGGACAGAAAACTGAGTTTGATATAAGAGGGAGAGTGCCTTCTCAAGAATACTTTTAAATTGCCACATGAAAGAAAAGGACTATCTCGGGAGGAGGGCAACTTTCTCATGAACAGGATTATGCAAATGCGTTCAAGCGAGAATAGGTCATGGAATACACACTTTTATGAAAGTTGTCAACCTCCAGACCGAGCTTCGTGGGGTGCTTTTATGTTTTAATGAAAGTCTTACTTTTTTATTTAACGTTATGAATTGCAATGTTTTATTTTATATTAATTCAATTAGGTTAGAATATGTGACGAGCTTTTTAGAACAAGTTAAAAAAGAAGAGACACGTCTGCCTGTCGAGATCGGTGTTAAGACAGCCGTCAAAACAGCTGTCATTGTCTCGCTGTTGGTAACAATGTCACTTGTCGGTTAGAGGGTGTAGTATGTAACAGTAGCTTAACCCAAGAATGATTGAATATTTCTGGACATAGGGCTGTGTGCACAATTATTTAGGACAGCTCGAAGCTTAATTTGTTGAGACGTTTGAAAGTGGGCCTTTCCTATTGAATACCTTTCCATCAGTGGGGGCGGTTTTTGTTAAAAAACAAACTCTTACAGATGCAAGCCAACGGTCCATACACTCTTTCCAAAAATGAGGCATAAGCAAAGGTGCCCTATCTACTATAAATCCCTATGTAAGCTTAGAACAGGTTTAGAATTTAGAACTTAAAACAATATGTACTTATTTGCAAAACAATTTTCGCCGTGCGATGAATACCTTTTATCAGCTTGTCTAAAAATCTCATATCGTACCACAATTCTGACCTAAATACGAATGTTTCGGCACAGGCAGACATTTTTTCTTATGAATAAATTCACGGAAGATCTTCTTAACCCAAAACTTCACTCTTTTCCGAATTGTCCAAAATGTTGATATAAATTCTGACGTATTTTGATCACTTTTGAGCAGTTGTTTCAGTTGCTTTACACCGTTTGCCGAAATGTTGCTACAAGTTTTGACGCCTTTTGATGTATTGACATCTGACAAACGGGAAAAAACCTTTATGCCCCAAGTTATTCAATGGTATGGGCCTTGAAAAACGCTTGAACTTCAACACTTTTGGACAGCAAAATGTTCCAAATTTTGAGTATTTCTCACAAATATTTTGACGTACTAAATTATCGCCTCAATATCTCCTTCCAGGTGTTAATACAAATTAGTGCCATCTGTTTTGAACATTTCCTGAGAAATGAAATTCGAACGCTTTTGATCAGAATTTCCCAAAATAATTTTCTGTACTACTGATGTGGCGCAGTTGCTTAGTGGTTAGTGTGTTGGACTACTAAGCGAAGGGTCTCAGTTTTGAATACCGCAGAAACCCAAATTGCAAAATAAGTTTCTTTTTTTTTTTTTTTTTTCAATGCGCCACCTCTCGCGAACGTCGACAAACATCCGAGAGTATAACTGAAAGAGCTTTTCAATTAGCCGTTTGAGATCACATTTGCACATTGGAAACCCACATTTTAAAAATTGTTTCTGTTGTTCACATAACATCTCTCTCTAGTTTTCATAACTCCTGCCCCAATAGTGACAGTTTTTACGCTTTTTTTGGCCACAACTACCACCCTGCTTCTCTGTGACTTGTTGGTACGGAAAGTAATGGAAACTTAAAAACAAACATTATAACTTCACCCTTTACGCCACATTGTCCTCAATATTTCCAAGGCGTTGACTTCGGCATACTGCAACTGAAATACTGAATCAGTTTCGCAATTTGTCCATGCCCCAATTCAAACCAAGGTAATGAGCTGCACAGGACACCTCAAAATGCGGTCACTGAAACTTTTCCCAACCGAACCTACTCCGGTTTCACTCTATTTACAGAACCCCACCGCCACTCGGAATGGATAATCCCCGAAAAGTAATAGAATTCGTTCATCCCTTTCCGTCATTCCCTCTAAAAATGGCAAATAAACCAGAAAAAAAACGTCCATGGAAAAATGGCAAATTCAGCAGCTATTCCATTTCATACTACACCGCCCATCAAAACTTCACCGGTGCACAAGTATATTTCCCTATATTTCCGTCGTCGTCACTCAGAAACAAAAAAGACTTTCAGCCGAGCTGAATTTGCCAACAGCGCATTTGTACTACAGCGGGCCTGGTATAAGCTGGTAAACATAAAACCGGAATTAATTGTGTAAACTGTTTATTTTGTTGCTGCTCCTTTTTATACCCTGGAATTTTGCGATTGCGCCCCGAATAGCTGACACCCGAAAATTTAGAAATATTCTGTTGTGGTGGTGCGGTTTTGGTGGGCTTTCTAAGCCATAACAAGACTTAATCGTAAATTTACGCGGTTAGCCTGTGAATGACATTTTGTTTGAATGAAGCAATGTCACAGGAAGAAAGGTAAAAAGATGATGGAGAAAATTAAATGACATCTTTGGGGTAAACTGGAGGTGGTGCTTTTAATGTATAATTAGCAACTAAATTTGAGGTCCATTGAGGGGATTTTCTTTGGATGCGAGTTTTTTTTTTTGCAAGGACTTTGTTTGAAATTTTGAACTCCTAGAAAGTTTTAGGATATGAATATCACTAACATTCTGTAATTATTAATCTGGGTTTCTATGTTGTTGTCGCATTCGTTGATGACAGAAAGTAAAAATGTTTGCTGAAAATTTTAAGAAAAATATTTTTTTTGCTAGAAATGAAAGTGAAAGGAAATGCGTATTTCAGATCTCCAAGAGTCAGAATATTTGCTGAATATTTTCAGAAAAACTCTGGCTGAAAGTGAGATCTGATCCCAAGATACAGTGTTGTTTGTAGGGAGCTTTATTGCTTTCTGCTTGGGCGTCCATTTTGCATATTTCAAATCTTCTAAGAGTCAAAATATTTGCTGAATATTTTCAGAAAAACTCTGTCTGAAAGTGAGAACTGAACCCACGGTAGACTGCTGTTTATAGACAGTGTGCTTTCTGTGCTGATTTCTTTTTCTTCATATAATTGGTATCTCTATTTCCCTATTTCATCCACTTTTTTTTAAAGTATTAAAAATTTCGATAAAACTCAAGAATGTCAGTCTGATTTTAAGAATATACGTTTCCACAACCAAACACATAGGTTCAGAGGTTATTAAAAAATGGACTAGTTTAAGTAACTCTTAGTTGAAGTTGTGGAGGTGTCATATTAAAGGAATCTCTGGAATGCAGCAAGTTTTCCGGTTTGGTTCTTAGAGCATTCTTAAAATATAGAGAACAGCTTTTTCTTACCGAATGAATAAAATGCCGTGGAAAAAAGTGGCACATAATTTTTGCCAAATTACCTTTTCTTCGACTACCTATTTAAAGTCTTCCAATCGCCCCTAGCGAGTATCCGTCGAAACGAAAAATTATCCGCAACGCATACTCTTTCGGAAGCTCAAATTCCACGCGAGGTGTCCGACATCGGAAGAGAAATAAGCAATTGCGATGGCGCACCGCATCGCACTCCAAATTATAAACAAATTCCGCAACCATTTTCTGTCGGAGGACATCGTCAAAAAGCTGTCAACAATTTAACAAAAAAAAATACTTTATCGCACTTCATCGTAATTCGCCGATATGCGTTATAAAATGTCAGAACAATTATCCGAACACTTTTTCTAAAGAATACCTCGCAGTAAAAACCCTCCGAATCGTATAAAATCGACGCTTTTTCCGTTCCGACGGATACCTCGCTTGGGCCGAATATTTTTCTGGAAAGTCTTAATTTATAAGACTGCGGTGATGATTTTATCAAAGACAAATCTCTCCAAGTACAAATCCTGGAATTTATACAAACACAGGTGTTTGCACAGCAGCCGTTTGGACCCTTTTTGAGCCTCAACACTCTTGCCCCCCCCCCCCCCCCCCTTTCTTAAAAATTCTCAAAATGGCCCCTTTTTCCAGTCTTTCAGTCCCCTTTTTCAGTCCCCTTTTTGAAAATTTTCAGCGGCAAGTTAGACGTATTATCTATTGAACTATCGGTTTTAGAAAGACATTACAGTCGACTCCCTCGAAAAGGGGTCATATTAGGGTAACCGCCGAAAAGTCTCTTTCAAATGAATCAAAGTTGGTCATTCATGAGGGACGCAGGTCGCCTGTTATTATTTTTTTAAGAAAGCCCTCAATCCTCGACCACTTATCTTGAATGTTATTACAACCTTTTGGTGTCCCTCTTAAGGGGGGTCATTTGGAAATATATTGTAAAATTTCTATTTGAAATGCAGTAGGTCGTGTATTCCTTGCAATCTTTGGCGTCCCTCTCAAGCGCCATTTCGCAATAATCTAAAACTATACTGTTCAAAGTCCATAAGTGATTTAGCGAATGTATTACTGGGTTAAAAGTCCTTGTAGGTGAAGTTCCACTCTATTGAGTGCCTCTTTTCTTTGCCTTGCAGAGAACCCCCACGTAGCCACTTAATCCATTCATCAACCTTTTCAAACCTACCAATATAGACATACCAACACTTCGGCAAACTTCAAAACACCCAATATGTTCCAATAAAAAGCAAAAGAATCATCCACCACCTTGGACTAAGTAACACGTTTTTCATTCTTGTTTCCCACCTCATTAGACCACAAAGACGTGTCTGTCCAAGTTTTATTCTGCCAGTCTCGTCCCACACGATTTTCAGAGCGAGAATTGTTTATTTATCGGGACGTCCTCTTCGTTTGTTCGATTTTATCCGTATATATCAGAAGACCGATACCGATGCATATAAATATCGTGTGTCCATCGTTTCAAGGCCTCCTCCACTAGCCCAGTGCCTTTGTTGGATGAGTGTGCGCCCTTCCATCGCACCCTCTGCATCCATGCTGTGCTCGTACGCGCTCGTTCAATCGGTCAGATATGAGCTAATTTGTATTCTCGAAGGGTGAAGCTTGAAGACCTGATAAGTTGATTGCATATTGGATACCTTGTGGAAATTGCCACATTGTGTACGGTGTACGGATGTAGACGACTGACTGAATGGTGAACAAGGACTTAAATTTTCGATTTCAGTAGGTATACAATGTGTTTATTTTTTATAATTTTTTTTTTCTCTCTCTCATTTCGTCCTCCTTTGAAATGTGTATATTTTTCGGGTTTCTTTTGTTCTTCAGTGGATGTGATGTGACGGTATGTATAGTCCCACTTTCGATTTCATTAGACGTGTCGCTGGATTGGCCTTCATGTTTTTGTTGGGCCCCTAGGCATTGATTGGTATTTACGAATCAAATAAAAGTGTTTTAGTTTATAGATTCGAAACGATGAATCGATAAGTAACAAAATTAATGCGGCCCGTAGTCTAGACGATGACGATTATTATTTTTCCTATGTAAGTGCTTTTTCACACGCACCTTATTTGGGTTTTAAATATTTAATGCGCACAAAATGTCAACGTGCAATTAAACAACGATTTGACGCCTTTCCACAATAGATACGATAATTTATTTCGTTCACAACTACAGATATATATTTATATATCTCGAAAATGACGTCTTTCCACTGGAAAAAGTTTGGAAGTTTCGACAATGAAAGGAGCAATGATGAAAATATAATGCAGCTGTAATTTTTTTTTTTTCTGTTGTGCCCCAATCGGAGAAAGAGTTGTCAGTCCCTTGGAGTCGTTTTGGATCTTCACTTTGTTATCGACAGCGGCTAGAGTATTTTTTCGAATGGTCATTTGTTGTAGTTACCACAAAATTCACTGAGAATGGTCTCAAATTAGACTTACGAGTCGTAAGAGCCGGTGCTCTGTTAATTTGTATCGTTAATGACCGAACAGTTCATGCGGCAATTCACCTACTTCAGTTCACCTTCCATTTGGTCCATAATTCACAAAAAATCTGTTTTGAAATAAGGCCGTAATCGGTACGACAGAAACGGGTCTTTTTCGCATTCCATTCTAATACATTCTTTGTGGCTATATAAATAACGGGTGATTTTTTAAGAGGCTTAGAACTTTTTTAAAAAAAAAAAACACAAAAAATTCGAAAAAATGAATGAAATATTTATTTGAATCGATAGTTTGAACCTTGCAATTTAATGTTTAAAGATAATTTCATGCAAATGTTGACCGCGGCTGCGTCTCAGGTAGTCCATCCGCTGAGTCGAATGAATGCATGGATGTTGGCTTCCAGTGCGTCAATCGAAGCGGGCTTGTCCCTATACACATTAGCCTTGGCATACCCCCACAAAAAATAATCTAATGGTGTCAAATCGCACGATCTAGGCGGCCAATTGACCGGCCCGAAACGTGAAATTAACTGTTCACCAAAATCGCCTCGCAATATCGCCATTGTTTCGCGTGCTGTGTGGCATGTGGCACCGTCTTGTTGAAACCACATATCATGCAAGTCAAGAACTTCCATTTCGGGCAAAAAAAAGTTTGTTATCATCGCTCGGTAGCGTTCACCATTGACAGTAACGCTGCGATTCGCATCATCTTTGAAGAAATATGGCCCAATAATGCCGCCGGCCCATAAACCGCACCAAACAGTGGCTTTTTCGGGATGCATTGGTAGCTGTTGCAATGCTTCTGGCTGATCTTCACTCCAAATGCGGCAATTTTGCTTATTTACGTACCCATTCAACCAAAAATGAGCCTCATCGCTGAACACAATTTTTCGATAAAAAAGCGGATCCTCGGCCAGCTTTCCAAGAGCCCATTCACCAAAAATTCGGCGTTGTGGTAGGTCGCCTGGCTTTAGTTCTTGCACAAGCTGTATCTTAAAAGGCTTTACGCACAAATCCTTCCGCAAAATTTTCCACGTAGTGCTGTAACAAAGGCCTAACTGCTGGGAACGGCGCCGAATCGACATTTCGCGGTCTTCTGTCACACTAGCTGATACGGCCGCAATATTTTCTTCACTACGCACAGTACGTAAACGTGTTGGTGGTTTAATGTCCAACAAAGTAAATTTGGTGCGAAATTTGGTCACAATCTTCCGAATAGACTGCTGAGAAAGTCGAGAATGCCGATCATAAAATGGAAGCAGCGCGCGATGAACATTTCGAACCGAGCACGAGTTTTGATAGTAAAATTCAATAATTTCCAAGCGTTGTTCATTTGTAAAACGATCCATGGTTAAATAGCAAACCAAACTGAAGCTGTTTGACAGTGACACAAGGTACTAAACACACGTCAGCTGTCAAAACCAGTGTGGCCAAAACTAAACCAGCTAAAAAATCACCCTTTAAAAACTCTTCAGCTAAAGGGTTTTCCAATAAGAGGTGTTATTGTGAAAGGATATGGTCCTGTATGCGTGCTCGTGGTGGCCATTTGGCTGATGTTGTTTTTCATTATTAACGGCATACCTTCCTCTTTATTATGAAATAAAAATCCGATCATTTATCTCAAAAATGACATTTTTCGTTGAATACCAAAATGACACCTCTTATTGGAAAACCCTTTAAATGCGGTCTTTTTGGACGTCTAAACGTTCTATTTGCTGATCCCAAAATGTGTCCTTACTTCGTTTTTCAGTTTGTGAACGAAAACGTTATTCTTTCCGAAAAATTGTGGTTAATGAAATTCAAAAAAAAAAATTGTTTTTTTCAACAACCCGGTTTTCCATTAATAGGGTCGTGTGTGTATGATGGCTTAAAGGACCCTCTGTAGCGCTTGAACTTTCGTCATCGACTCTTAGATCTTCAGGAGCGTTCCCCATACATGTTATGAAGAGATTTCAAATCAAATCCGAAAGACTGTCGTTTTATTTTTAACTGTTTGTGTGCCTCTTAATGTTTTTCATTTTAAAATCATTTTTCTTCTCCTTCGCTTCGTCCTCGATGTGTCGTTTGCCGCCACCTATACATCTCGCTGGTGTTACCGTCTGTTTTTATCCGCCATCGGATTGAGAATTTGTTGCGTAAGCCTTATCAACACCCAACTCTCACGTTTCATACGCAACTGTCAAATGAAGTGTCAATTGACAGACGCATAGAAGTCGCACGTGTCTGCCTTCTGTCTTCTGCTTGCTGTCCCTCGCGTGGAATGCACTTTACGCTCGCGAAGGGTCTCATAGGTATGCATGCCGGTGCATACGTCACTCGTATCTCTGCAGCCGATCTAGGCACATGCACATGAAATGTGCTTCGCGTCTATGCGCCAGAAACATTCCTCCATGAATTATGGAAATCTCAGCACCAACTGGGTAATTTTATTGAATTTTTTCCTCTTCTCTGTTGGAAGTTTTGAATCCGCTTTGCATAGATTTGTCCCAAGCCATGCCTTTGGTATCTAACTTTAAATTAATTTCATTTTATCAACGGGAATCAGAGAGCTCGTTCGTACGCTGCGCTTCATTATTACCCAATTAGGGTGTCGAGCTCAGTCAGCTCGCCGCCGTGCTTCATCTTTGAGACAGCCACTGTCTTCACACTGAAGTCATCCAGATAAAGAAAGTCCGTATTATGTTAAGATTTAATTTTTGATTAGCAGCAGTGTGCGGGGGCGAATGAGCTTTTTGTACAAACCTCCACAAGGCATGGCAAGTTTTCTTTATTTAAATTTTCATTTCTCCTCCTGCAAGGGCTCTTCTTTTTTTTTAATAAATTCACACCGCGCACATGGAGTAGGAGGGGGCGTAGGAAAAGTAGTTGTTGTAAGTTTTGGTGGAGGATTTTCTTCCATCGATTTTTTTTAATTGAGGAAAAGAAAGCCAGTCAAACTGAGGCAGGATAGAAAAAGGGACTTGTCTGGGTGTAGGTATTTGAGCTCATTGCAGTGTGAAATTAAATCCAGTAATGAGGTGGTGAAGCAACAAAAGATCCAAGGGAGCTTTATTAAGAAGTTTACTTAACGTTACTAGATTTGGTATGGCTGAGAGACTTACTATGAAAGGAGGTATCGGCAGTTGTATGATGTCTGCACCTGAGGGCTTTGTATTCTTTTCGTTAGTTAATGTTGGGGGGGGAATTGGTTTTAAAAATAAATTTGAAATAATGGAAGGGTGCAAAATTGTCTACTAAGAAAAGTGGTTCGGTGGACTATTGAGTTCTTACAGATCATAGCGGACTGTGTTTGAACAAAAGTTAAAGCTGAAGTTATTTTTAGATTTTTAAAGTGAACCATATAATTCACACTGAGTCAGAAATAAGGATTATATTGGTAAAAAGTGTTCGGATACTTTAAGTGCAAGAATAGTAAGTTAATCGGGACGAACTTGTTATTTCTTTCGAGAATCATAACGAAATTGAAGCATAGGCTTACCATTTATGGGGCCTCTAGGTGATCAACATTAAGATCTGCCACCCCGTTTAAATTCACTTTTCGAACTACTAACATAAGCGGCTGGAAAAATACGATTGATCGTTAGAGAAGTGGATAAAATTGTCCACCGACGGTTCTGAGAAGGACATCGGTACAGTCGAGTCTCTGGAACGGCAAAAGTCATTCAGGTGATTGCAATGTCCGTCAGGCGAAGATAGGTGCCATGTACCAACTTGTGAACGATTTAAACACATGCGATAGAATCGTCGCTTTGGACACACCCTGACAGCCAAGAAGTTTTAAAAGCTGTGGTGTCAGGTGCAGTCAAACAATGCCGGAATAGTTTAAACCAAACGTCATAATGCTAGTGATCCCATGTCATGAGACTGATGATCTTGGATTTACCAAAAGCGGATCAAAACTTCGTTAAATTTGTTAAACTCACCGGAACTCAGAAATGCAGTCGCAAGGAAAGAAGTCCATGTTTAGAAAGAAAACTATACGCTGGACTAAACTCGAGTACAGCGTCCTTACATGTATCGGTCTTTCCGGAACCAATCGAACTTGTCCCTGCCTTTGAAGACGCATTCAAAAGTAATAAAAGTAAACAAATGAGATAAGCCGGAACAAATGTCTCTGTCGGGCTCCACTTTAATTTGTATGCAACCTATGCAATATGTTGAAATAAATGTGATGAATTGATTGTTCTGAGTTTACAAATATTTCGGCCTTAAATTATTTCGGTCATTTCTAGCTAGGGTTGGTCATTATTATTTCCAATTGCGGACACAAACTTTGTTTTCAACCGTGAGTATAGGTACTCTAGGCTTAATTCTCAATTCCCTATTTTATTTTAGACATTTAACTATCGGGACTTATGGAATAGATCCACAATTTTATGCATAGCTTTTCCAGGATTGGGGTAACGTCCTAACTGTCGAGGTTGCGGACGAAGTTTATCCGACATTCGCGAGAGGTACCGATTGAACCTGAGACCCGTTGCTCAGTAGTTCAGCACAATAATCACTGAACCACTGCACCCAGTGTTTCCTTTCGAGACGCTTAAGAGTCATTTTGACTCCTTTTTGAGCGCCTGGACTCCGGATTCATCTTTTTGAAAATCAATGAATTTGGACTCCTTTTAAAAATGTAGGATATTTTTGCTATAATTCAACGTTGTACGGTGTATTTAGTTGAACTCGAAAGAATTTGGTTTAACCTGAATTTTAATTAAACAGTTTGTTTATTTAAAAAAAGAAAAGAAAATATCGAAATCGGAATGGGACTCCTTTTTTCATCAAGGACTCTTTTTTGGACTCTTTCTGAAAATGTTCAGAGGTAACACTAAGTCCCACTACCTACAGTAATGCACACCAAATCGGTTGAGAACGCTCTCCAAAGCCGATCCCAATCAAAAGGAGATTATGTAGAAGACCTTGCTCAACTCCGTCCTGCTTTATGACTCCGAAGCTTGAACTGTATCTCCAGGAGATGAAGATGCCTTCGGTCGCCTTGAGGTTAAGATTCTTCGTAACGTTTTCAGTTCCCTTGAATTGACGAGCTTTCCAGGAAAACATTTAACGACGAGCTACACAGCGACAAAGCCCTATTGTTAAAAAATAAACATCAGCTAGTTGGGTCTTCGAGTCTTAACCGGAAGGGCATTCCAGTAAAGGAAAATCCCGCCTGGAAGGTCGTTCAACTGGGGTCTACTCAATTGCCTTGCTAGTCCGAGCCTCTGTTCATCACGAACTGTAGAGGTACCTTAGTAAATAAGTAAAGCACTTAAGCCGACTCGCTCTTTCTAGTCAGTTTGCTGTTGCCATTGCTTATGATTTTTACGGAAAATTTATGAACGACAATTTAAAGGACCAGACTTTGCATATCGAAAAGCTTTCACATTCGAAGTGTGAGTGAAAAATAAAATAAAAATTAAAAACACTTCAGCCAATCGCATCTAATCCAACTTCCTGACGAAAAATTAAACAACGAAGTAAGTATGAGACAAAAGGCAATTAAAAAGGATCACAAACATTTCCAGATACTTTTACAACGGAAAATACAGCACATACATAAAACAAGAAGTGATTAGAAATGATCATAAATATTGCTAGGTATCCTTTTAGAAATATCATTAAAAAAGGAAAGGGTTATTTTATAAACTTTCCTATATCATTTTCGTTGTTTAATCGACTTCTTCGTCCATGTGCATATTTGAAATTATTTAATTCGCACATTAAGCATTAATCTAGAGAAAATGCAAAGAAAATAACACACGAAGTTTCGTCCAAATTATGGAAATTTTTTGCCTACAAATGAAACCACAGTACATCTGGCCAAAAGTAAATCAGTCTGCAAATGTCCAAACGTTTGGCAATTGTCTGACAATAATATCTAAAATTGGGCGTTCAGACAATTGGCAGATAGAGGTCTGGAAAATACCTGACAATTGCCAGCTCACACAGTTGGCAGACATTTGGGACAATTTTTTTCATTTGTAGACCTGACAATCGTCTGGAAATAGCTTTACTTTCCACAATATTGCTCCGGGATACCAGGAATCAAGTCACTTACAGATTCTCTCAGAATTATCGAATGGCACGCATGCCGACTACCGAGCTTAAATTTGCCTCTGTTCCTTTAAAAACTTCCTTATAACATTAGAGTGATTCTATGTTTTGTCAATTTTCAAAGGAATGCAATTTTTCGTCTCGCTTGTCATACGCACACAAAAGATTTAAATTTAACTTGCGGAAATGACAACGATTCTCATTATTTAGAAAACGTGCTTGACAATTTATTGATGGGAATTGTCGAACTAAATGTACCTCAAGTAACTTACATTGTTAGCCCACAGACACTTCGTTCTGCTGAGTACTATACAAAGCAACTTGCAGATACCCTTACTCGAAGCAATTGGCAAGTTTTAAGTTTTTGCACCCTTTCTTCTTTACAATGCAAGAGACTACTGATGCAGAAGAGATTTCCGCCAAAGTGTGCACTTCTCCCACAGTCAGTCACCGATCACAATAACACTCCACGCACTAAGTTGGACTTCGAATTCCTCAAACCCATTAAAGAGTTCATTTTCAAATGTGAAAATAAACAACGAAACACTGAAAAGCGTTCTACCCCACAGTGCGTCTAGCCATCATAACACAAAATGTACATTAAGTTGTTGATCAAGTCTCATTAATTCGCCGCACGTTTGAAATTAGAAATGGTATCAATTTTTCGGTATAATGCTGGCTCATTTCTCTCATCCCACCACCCCCGCAACAATAGCACAAAAAGGGCGAAATAGGATTATCAACGGAAAGAAAATAAAAAAGGTCAAACAATACAATCCCCAGTTGGGACTGTAAATTGTAATTCACAACGTCATCGCCGCAACACCATGGCAAACAACAAACTCCCAAAGAAAAGGCCATAAAATCCTAATCACGTTATCTACCATCCCAGCGAATCTGATTCGAAATTTTCTGCTCCGAATGGGACTTAATGAAGTACAATAATCTCCCCGAATCGTATCGCTGCTACTGGCATCATTTGTAGAAACAGCCACCACTAAACCCATCACCGAATTCAAAAAAATACAACCAGGCCATATTGTAGCAAAGATGTAATGAGTTGGGCCAGATTTTCACCCAACGATATGCCTCACACGCTACAAAGGGAAAATTAATTGGATTCGATTGATCAAATTATCGTTGATAGAAAAACAATAAAAACGATACTGGAAAGTTGGGAAGCGAAATGCGGGCACCCCGATCGTCAAATGAATTTAAATTTTTATTTCCAACAGAGGTATATCCACACACACACGCATATATTTGTAAATTGGATGTGTTATTGAATTCGGTGCCTGAAATTACAGTTGTTATTAGAGTGCGCTTGTATCAATCAATCATTGGATAAAGATAGAGAGACCCGTGCTCAGCGTAAGGGAAGATAAATAGCTTACGGTCGTTGGTGCACAAAGGTGCGGTGGCTACATCTCCACCGAGCGATGTGAAATCAATTAAGTTTTCAAATTAATTTCCAAACCAATAACAAGCGCCTAATAAACCAAGGACAGTAAATAGGGTAGGCCGTGTGCCAATAATAACAACACCCCCTGTGAAAGTCGCCCTCGAAGTGATAAATTATTCAACATCATCATTTTGCGTTACATTGGACCGTTTCATTTGTTCATTTGTCTGTGGGCATTTATTTTCCTGCACGTTTTAGTACGAGGAGATAGAAGCAGATTAAGAAGGAAAATAAACTAAAGAGCACCCAGGGATAAGAGCTAAAGGTAATTCGTGCTGTGTCTTTGGTGGGATAATATTTCCATTTCACTGACACACCAGATGGATGAGGTCATATTTTGGATGGATTTTGACAATGTGTAGTCGGAGAATAAATTATGTGTATGGATTTGTACAGACGGGCGGCCAATTATTCGTGTCCATCAATCAAAGAAAAGAAACGAGGCAGGATAGTTACTCCTCAGGCCTCTGATGGCCGATTAGTCAAACTAGATTAAGCAATCTTCAAGTTTTTTTTTTTTTTTTTTTGCAGGCGCATATTTAGCATACATTTAGGGATTTTCAAAACTGTGTCGTGCGCAATCACTCAACGGGATAGGCAGGAGCAATTTGTTACCAGCAGGGTTGTTTGGCGCACGGTTTGAAGTAACCATTTCGGATCAGATGCAGAAGTTTGGGTCAAGACTGGAGCGAAACGTTATCTGAGCTGATGTCCGGTGAAAAATTATCCATCTATTATGCGGGTCGGTCGGCACTAATTCGCTACCATCGGTAACAAACGTGTCGATCCAGTTGATGAACTGTGGAGCAACGTTTCCGTATTTAACTTTGTTAAAGTGGGCAAAGGGATCGTAAGACCTCCTCATCAATATAAGCACCATTATATGCCCCTTTGTAAGACCTCCCTCATCAACACAAGCACCATTTGAAACAAATCCACGCCCATAGTGTAAAGTGACCCCATTAACTTGACGACCCTTTCAGTCCCTTGGCACAATTGGCACAAGAGTCTTTTCATGACTTATCCTACCCAGCTAAGCTGCAACACAATGTCTGCCACATGAAATGAAAAATTGTTTATTAAACGCATTCTCCCAAGATTCATACAGGAGTGGATTTCACCAACCGAAACCGAAACTTCGTACCGATTTGAAAATTTCACCCCACCACAAGCATCCCATTTTGCATAATTTAATAATTCTGCTGGAAAATTTACTTTCGTGCATATCTCTGGGGTGCAAGTCATTCATAGTGCCTCCGCTCCAAATGTGTACGAGTATATGCAAATCACAACGAAATTGGGATTTCCTCTGGTGTGCATCTGGGTTAAGCCAAAACGGTCAGTTGGCCCAATTCAGTTGTCGGTTTTCGAGTTTTCCCTGTATCCAGTGCTGAACGTTCTGCTTGAGGTTCTTTTGCTAAGTGGAGTGAAAAGTGCAATACGCTTGTTACACCCGACACTGTGTGCTGTAAGTGTGCCAACATCGCAAACGTATGGTCTAAGCGTACGTCTGATGATGCTTCAGGATTTAGGATCAGTCTGTGTGTGTTCGGTTATGAGTGATGGAGATGGGAGATGTAAGAAATTTATTTTCCCCCAAGGTACTTTACAGCCGGAGAGTGGGGCAAAAGTGCATTTATGTGTATCCTTTAGTTTCCGAAAAATAAATTTGCAATTGAAAGCCATCTGGCTGTGAGTAATAATGGCACAGGAGTATCGTTATCGTTATCGTTCCTGGCTATTATACACCCCCCAACGAATTTTGGATCGCTTGTGTTGTTCTATCTCCAACCCAACAGATATACAGGGCTTTTGAGAGCAGAGCTGAAACCATCAACCAACAACCATCAGCAGTGGTCGTGAGATAAGTAGGTGAAGTGGATTCAAGCAGGTACTGTGTCTAGTGTAGAACAGAGTCACAGGAGAATTGGGTTCTTTCTGCCAGCTAACTCCCTCGCTATATCAAGTAGTACAGTATAGTAGCACAAATTGCCCACACAAGTGCAAGCGGATTTTTTGGATTACGAATTAATTTCAATAAAAGGAGACTTCCCGTCGCATCCGAAAATCCTCAAAGTGCTACTGTGATATTCCCCGCACAAAAATAAACCCATTTACGCACACACGACTCACGACGTCCATCATGCTGTGACAGCAATAATGCTCTGTTATAAAACCCCAAATGGATTTACAAATGACTACAAAGGATCTGTGGCAACAGAGAAAAAATGCTAGATGATATGTATCCGATCCGAATCCCATAAGACCGTATCATTTAATTGGTGTTTTACCAATAGATGCAGAGAAACACAACGTGACGGGCAATAAATCCATTCATCTCTCACTAAAGCCACCTCACACACAACAATGATATGGAGCGAGAGCAGAGTGATGCTCCAGGCCTGATTTGTCTTTCTTTTTTTTCTTGTCGATTTTATTTTCCCATAAATTTTCATTTTCATTTTCATTTATCTAAGGTGGGCATTGGGCACATGTGCATGTCTTTCATCAGACGTGTGGGTAATGCTGTTAAGGAGATCCTAATCCCTGTACTGTGACGACACATTTACCATATGTGCGAAAGGAAATCATGTTTTTTTCCTCGTCCCGTTCTATCCTCTTTTTGGATTTTCATCGGTATTAAGGAGCCCAGCAGACATGCCACTATTGGTGAGAGATAATAGCATGTATGTATATATCGATTTGGGGGTGGAAAATGGAAACTGGGCTACCAGAGATGCAGATGTTAAGCCCTTAAATACCCCATTAGCTCTCCATGAGGCTTTAAAGAAGAGCTGGATGGTATATTGGGTCGCAGAAATGTTTGATGTAGGTCTCTCTAGCGGTTCATGAATGTTGTCGGAAATCTCTGCCTGGCAGGAGTTCTTTCACTTAGTTTGGAGGGCGGAATCTCGATTTTAAGACGACGTTTTATAGACCTTTTTTTTTTGCCGAAGGGGTGTCAAATGTGAGAGCGAATCTGGTTTTGTTTCGCTTACTAAATCTCCATGAATCAGTGAACGTATTTCAATAGAAAAAAACATCTCGACCTTTAAATTTATTAAAACCATCACAAAACCGTATCTCTTTGAAGGCTTTTAAGACTCAAAATTCAGCATTAATAAAGAATGCCCTCTGCCTATACTCATTTTCAATAAGCGAGCGATTCAGTCCATTGACTCCATTGGGTTCCGTTGACGCCCCGCAATAAGATAAGATACTTACCTCTCTCCAATTGCCACCCTTCCAACCTGTGAATTGCGTGAAATTAAGGGCAGTGAATACGCACACACAGAGCAGATGTTATGCAAATAAAATTTCGATTACGTACTCGTACTCGTTGTGGCAGAAGAACGCGAGACATTTCAACGAATGTTTTGGCGGCTGGCACACGCAATTCCAATATGTCGAATACAGACTTTGTTTTTGACGCTGGAGTGAGGTATAAAAAAAGGGAAAGGACCCTTAAAAAATTCGACTGCCAGAAGCACTGCTATTGAAATTTTGTCCTTTTTTTTTTTTTTTTTTGTGATATTTTCGTGTGCCGTGTGTGCGTTTTCTGCCGGTGAACGTGGGTGGATACAATATCAAGGCGATTCATTAAATTATTTGATAACTTGATTGTTCGGATTCACAATATCAAACTGGATGCAGGAACAGGCTCTTTTTTAGAAGGGCTCTACAGGTTTCGGTTTTTGAGCGATTTGGTTCTTCGATTCTTTTTAGTAGGTCTTGCAGCCATAGACTTCAAAAGGCTTACAAGCGTAAAAGTATCTCCCTGGTGTAAAATTATGCAAAATTTTACTTAACACAATTTTTGTTAACAAGTACTTTAAGAATAATAAAAGTTGTATTTAAGGAGATAGTTTTAGGATAGTTTATTACCCTCAAAAGGTCATCTGCTTGATTTTCACCCAAGGACGAGTTACAAACAGAGAGGTGTTCTTGATTTTTAAATTAGGACGCGCTCCTCAAGGCAGGCAACGCTTTGGAAAAGGCTAGGGATTTTTTTAAGCATAAATGTCCACTCGTATCATTATCTACCATAGAAACACATACATTTTATGAGAACACTGAAGGCAGGAAGTATTGATATCTACGAGTGGAAATGTATGCTTAAAAAAATCTCTAGCCTTTTCCAAAATGTTGCCTGCCTTCAGGAGCCCGTCCTAATTTAAGAAAGCTTATAAATTCATGATCGGTATAAAATTGTGGGTCCCAAAAATAAAACTTTCAATACGGTAGCTGAAACTTAGGTTCTTTTGGGACTTACTGCGCCGGCTTTTAATTTTGTACTACAGGCGGTTTATTAAGCAGGTTACTTAAAACCTCGTCATTTTATTGCGTCTAAATTTACGGAAGGAGTACACGAATATCTCTGCCGAAACAGCTTCGATCGGCGCGACTAGACTTTCTTAGTCAAGTGTTTGTCAGAAAAAAAAGTACTGAAAGAAGGTATAGGACGCTTTGGACAAATGTCTATAATAACACTCTGCCATACAGCAGTTGCACAAATCGTATAAAACCGTTCCACAAGGGTTCACTATTCCGTTCGCTACTATGAGCTATCATTATGTTCTGTGTCGTATTCAAAAATGTACCATAAGAGAAAATCGAAGGCGTTCCTCAGGGTTCAGTGTTGGGTCCGCTACTATAAAATTTAAATCTTACTTCCGAATAGTGGGACTGCTATTGAGGGTCAGCTCTAAAAGGTATTGGAAGATTGGCTGAAGGCACAGCTTTTTCAATGTCAGCCCACTTATTGATAGGTTTGATGTAAATAAAATACCTACGAAGATATCGGTATATTATCATAAAAGGCAGCGAAAATATATATATCTATATGTCTACTTCATACCTACATATATTTTAAAGCCAGTAGCTTCAATACCTAGCGGAGGCTATAAAAAGAATCTGCAGGATTTATCCTCAAGAAGACCCAATTTCATACCTCAAGTTTAGATGACCTGAAGGTATAGCAACTACCCGCATTCGTTTTTCATTGTTTCATGCTTGAAACTTCCGACTTGAAGAAGGGTATTTTCATTCGCACCGCCATATAGGATTGTCTTCATTTTTCAGTCGAATTTTCGACTAAGTCTATGGCGAGAATAGATGCTTGCAGTGTCACCACCATATACTCAGTTGTTCTTAATAAAAAAAACTGGCTTTTTCTTAAATAAAAAAATGATTTTTTGTCTATGGTACAAGATGTGGAAAAAAAAATCTAAAGTTGACAGATACCTAAGCTGCATTCCTATTAGTGATAGGTACCATGCTTGAAGCATCGGAAGGCTCATTTTGGTCTGCTGTTGTCAAATATTGTCGAAATTGAATGCTGTCGATCGGTTAAAAGTGACCAGTTATCCTATTATGTTCAAACAATTCGGCAAAGAGTACATTTGCTTAAGCTGGATTAAGCCAACGCAATCCCGTTATGTAGGCGCAGTGGATTAGTGGTTAGTGTGTTGGACTACTATGCTAGGGGTCGAGGTTCGAATCCCGCAAAAACCCAAATTCCAACTTAGAGTTTTTTTCACCGGGCCACCTCTCGCGAACGTCTGACAAACATCCGAGAGTATGACCGTCTTGAAAGAGCTTCTCAATTAGCCGTTTGGAGTCGGCATAAAATTGTAGATCCCTTCCATTCGTTCAAAAAATGAAAACTCACACAAAACGAATGGTTGTGAGAAGCTAGGCCTAGGGGTCCCTCCGACCTGGACCTGTTGCGCAAACTATATATTTATTTATTTTATTTATAATCCCGTTATGGCTTTTGCTTGAAAACTTGTGTTTTTCAAACTGCGTATGACTTTCTCAGTCAAATTCAAACTGCTGCAGACCCACCAGTACCAGATCTGAACTGTCACATTGATTTAAGTATGAATACTTTCCTGCAAAATGCTGCAATCGTACAAAAATGCCAAAGGAGCATATAAATTGGTCTAACGTAAATTCCCAAGAGGCAAACAAGGGTCTCTCAGCAAATAAACCAACATTTCGATCAGTATTTTAACATTTTTTGTTCAATCGTTTTCAAACAAAACGATACTGCTTTTACTTGAAATGTTTATTCCAATAAAACTATGCTAATCGAATAACCCCGATGATATCCTCTGCATATAAATAGATCCAAAATTTAATGAACATAACCACGCTCAACTCTTCCTCATCCCATACAACTACAACAAAGTATCTAACTACATACTTTACGCAAACAACGAAAATAAATAACTGAATTCATTTTCTTTATAATTTAATGCCACTAATAGCAAAACAACCGAAAAAGGACATTTCGCCCCCAATAAATAAAAGTTACTTCCGCACGATTACCAAAATGAAAGCAACACGATTTTTACTATAAGTATATATTATATACCCGATGAGCGGTAATTCACGACGATTTGTAGCAGCAAAAAAATATATGAAAATCCAACGATGGGAAGAAAAGAAAACAGCGAATTCCCTTAACAGATCTTAATATATTGTTACCGCCTTCGATGCTGGTCCAAATCCAAGTGACCGAGAAACAATGATACAAATTAGAGTAAGAATAATAAGCACAAAGAAGAATAAAGAAGAACATAGAATTGCAGTAATTTACAGCAAGCAACAAACAACAAGTAAATCAGAATTTACGTTACTCGATTAGATAACTTAAAGAAGGCAAGTATTGAGTGACTTTATACATAGGGTAAGTTACGTGGTTATTGTTATGGTGAACACATAATATTTCCAAACATTCCGCCGCCCCTGGAACACAGTTTCAGCTTACGGGTAAAAGTGCCAACTTATGGATAGGTCGACGAAAACTTCCATTGGCTGTCCTAAGAGTGACCACTCGAACTCGTCCGTCCTTTCCGGGGTGTGTACCAGTCACTCGTCCCATTACCCATTTGCCTGGAGGTAGGTTTGGATCCTTTACGATAACGACGTCATCAACTTGCATGTCACGTTTCACCTGCTGCCACTTAGGTCGATTTTGGAGTGATGTGAGATACTCCATGCTCCATCTCTTCCAGTACCCTTGTACCTTGGCTTGAATTGACTGCCAGGATGACAAACGATTGGTTGGTATGTCCAATGACGGCTCTGGAATCGCAGAATAAGGTTCACCTAGAAAGAAGTGAGCAGGGGTTAGTGGATCAATATCGTTATCAGATATCTGACATAGAGGCCTAGAGTTAAGTATTGCCTCTATTTGGGTAAGAAGCGTGTATAACTCTTCGAAATTAAGAGCATCTTCTCCGATTACCCTTCGAAGATGATGTTTGACGGATTTTACACCCGCCTCCCATAATCCGCCGAAATGGGGTGCCGAAGGGGGGTTGAAATGCCATGTAATACCATCACGTGCTAGCGTTTCTTCTACCGACGAGTTGTGTTCTGCTGAAAGAACGAGGTTATGCATTTCCGATAGTGCGCGGGAGGCACCCCGAAAATTTGTCCCATTGTCGGAGTACATATGCGACGGTTTCCCACGTCGCGCGACAAATCGTCGGAGTGCTGCCAAAAACGCTTCCGTTGTTAGGTCGCTGGCGAGTTCTAGGTGTATCGCCTTCGTCACTAGACACACGAATAGAGCAATATATCCCTTGGTTACATGAACCCTTCTTCCGATTTTGGTTTTGATTGCGATCGGACCGGCGTAATCGCATCCACAATGAGCGAACGATCTACATTGACGAACTCTTTGGGGTGGTAGATTTCCCATTAATTGTGCGGTGGTCGTTTTCTTCTGTTTGAAGCATGGTATACAGTTGTGAGCGATTTTCCTTAGCAAGTTTCTGCAGCCGATGACCCAGTACTCTTGACGGATGAGTGCGAAGAGAGTCGATACTCCTGGATGAAGAAATCTGTGATGTGCGTCGAGTAGAATTAACCTTGTGATGCGATGCTCTTTAGGAATAATTATTGGGTGCTTTGCGTTGTACGAAATTGCGGCTTCCTCGAGTCGTCCTCCCACTCGTAACAGTTTATTCGTATCTAGAAAGGGACTTAGGGTTATAATATTGCAGTTGTTAGGAAAATTACCAAATTTTTCAAAGTGTTGAATTGATTTTCCAAAATGTGTGTCTTGTAGCCATTTGATGAGACTCAGCTTTGCGTTGTGCAATTCGGCAGCCTGTAAATGATGACCAACGATATGAGTCCGTTTGCTGCTATTCGATATGAATCGAAATAGAAAGGCAACGCTTCTGATCAACTTATTCCAAGATGAGATTGACGTCGATAGAGTTTCGAAGGGATGATCAGGGACTACTGCTACCATCGATTGCTGTATCTGTTTCTTTTCTTCCTTTTTACAATCCGGGTGCTCTTCGAATTCGATCGTGATAGGCCAATTTTGCATATTTTGCAGAAGCCAATCTGGCCCATGCCACCAAATCGGATGTTCCCAAAGCTTGGATGGCGTTATCCCGCGAGACGCGCAATCGGCCGGGTTGTATTCCGACCTCACGTGGAACCATCGATTTCGCGGAATTGTATTGAGGATTTCTGCAGTGCGATTCCCAACGAACGTATCCCAACGGCGACATGGTGAAGACAGCCAAGATAAGACTATTCTGGAATCACTCCAAGCAAAAACATCTGCAAAGGTTATTTGAAGTGATTTTTGGACAGCATCAAGAAGTCGAGCCAATAAAAGAGCTGCGCATAATTCGAGGCGAGGGATACTAAGTTGCTTCAGTGGTGCAACGCGAGTCTTAGCAGTTACAATTCGGACTTCGATCTGCCCATTGGGTAGCTGATATCGGGAATAAATAACGGCAGCATAGGCGGCAGCCGAAGCATCAGAGAATCCGTGAAGCTGAAATGATGCGTCTGATAAACCAATCGATCTAGGAATGGCCAGTTGAGTTAAAACTGATAATTCTTCACGATATTTCAGCCATTGCGCTGAGATAAGGTCCGGAACTTCGTCATCCCATTCCAACTTACGATGCCATAGATCCTGAAAGATAATCTTTAGTAAAATGACAGAGGGTGCGAGGAAACCGAGTGGATCAAAAATACTGGCTATATCTCTCAAAATTTGTCGCTTTGTAACATTTTCAATAGAAGAAAGGTTTAACCGAAAACTAAAAATGTCCATCCGAGAATTCCAATAAAGGCCTAGAACCTTAACCCATGGATCGCCATCGTTGTCCAGTGAAACCGCTTCATTTTGAGCTTCATCACGATTTTCCAGCAGCTCTAAGCAGTTGCTTTGCCATTTGCTTAGGGTAAATCCTCCTTTAGACAGAAGGTCGATCAGCGATTGTTTTTTATGCAAGGCGGCTTCCAATGTATCGGCACCGGATGCCACATCATCCACGTAAAAATCATTTGCAATAATATCAGCTGCAACAGGAAGCTCATTTCTATAATCATGAGCGAGTTGTTCCAAGACCCGAATTGATTGAAAAGGTGCACATGATGTGCCATATGTCACGGTGCACAGCTGGTAATGCTCAAGAGGGTCATTGGGCGTTTTTCGCCAAACGATTCGAAGGAAATCTTTATCCTTATCCGATATCCAAATTTGTCGGAACATTTTGACAATGTCTGCCGTAAACACAAATTTATATTTTCGGAATCGTAGGCAAACAGAAAACAAATTTCTTTGAATCGGTGGACCAATCATTAGGCATTCATTTAGTGACTGTCCACTGGTATCCTTAAAGGATCCATCGAAAACCACACGAAGCTTTGTGGAAGTGCTTTCGAGTTTGAGAACAGAGTGATGTGGGAGATAAAACACATTTTCCCGAGCGATGTCTTCGTGCGAAAGCCTGCGCATATGTCCTAACGAAAGATATTCTTCGAGAAACCGAGTATAGCCATGACGAAGCTGTTCATTCTTCAAAAACCTTTTTTCCATAGACTTTAGACGATGAATTGCACCAGTTAAGGTACCCGAGAACTGTGGTGGATTTTTAAAGGGGAGGTCTACGATATACCTTCCATTAGCATCCCTTCGATGTGTTCTAAGGAAATGCTCTTCTATTTCCCTTTCTTCTGGGGCTAGAAACGATTTTGGATCTACTTCCTCAATAGTCCAGAAAGCTTGTAGCATCGCGTCCACATCGAGAATACTGTGATGCGATTGAACATTTGGTGGTTGATCTTGCATCAACTGGCCAGCCAAAACCCAACCAAAAACTGTCTTTTGAGCAATCGGATATCCTCCTTCACTATACTTCAAATCACCCTGTAGTATATCCCAAACTTTATCAGCTCCTAATAGCATATCTATTGAACTTGATATGTTGAAAGATGAATCCGCTAAATTCAGTTCACTAAGGTGATCCCAATCCTGAACATTAAAAGAAATCGTTGGTAAGTTGGCTGTGACCTGAGGTAACACATATGCATCAACCGAAATAGTAATTGGTTCGAAACGAGATGTGAGGCGCATCGAAACAATACCCCTAGATTTGCCTGCACTGGCAGAACCTATCCCACTGATAAGTACTCGTGCATTTCGACGTTTCAATCCCAGCCGTTGAGCACAGGATTCAGAAACGAAGGATACTTGAGATCCCGAGTCTAGGAGGAACCGCACTTGTTGATATTTACCCGCACTATCTAATACATTGCCAATAGCAGTGGGCAATAGAGTGTGCGGCAGACGATGCTGTTCACTTAAGGAGTGGTTATTTATGATGCGATCTGATGACAGTTGAGATGAAGCATGAGAGCTATTGCTTGATCCAGGTTGATCACAATGCCCACCTTGAGTCGAGTTTGTAGTTATCGAATTTAAAGAAACAGAATGTGCAGGAACGGAGTTTGTACAATCGAAATGAACAAGGGTATGGTGACGAGTGTTGCATGTTCTGCATCGAGACCTAGATGAACAACGAGCTGAAGTATGACCCGAGCGCAGACAATTAAAGCAGATTCTATTCGATTTGACGAAGTCTCTTTTGCTCTGAATGTCCATGGCCAAGAAATCTGCACACTGAGGTAAAAAATGCGTACCTGAGCATTTGGGACATGAGGAATTAGGCGACGACGAAACATGCATACTCCTAACGGCAGAATTTTTGCTTTTGTTTGTTTCGCGAACATGACCTCTGCAGCTTTCCTTTGCCTCAGAACGTCGTTCCAAAAAATTGAGGAATCTATCTATTGTTGGATAGTCCTCTTCAACGCTAGCTTGAGACCATGCCTGCCGTGTTTCCGAATCTACCTTATTCAGCAGAAGGTAAATTAACCATGGGTCCCTATCCAATGAATTTATGGAAGAGAGTCCCCTAACTACTTCATCCGCTCCGTCGGATATCCTTCGCAATGTGGTTACGTTTGGAGCATTAATGGATGGTAAATCGAAAAATGTTTTAATAAAATTATTTATGATGTGACGCGGTCTATCATACCGGCCTTCTAACCGTTCCCATGCCTGAGTGTACGTAGCGTCGGAAATAGTAATATGGCTGAGCAGATTTAATGCGTCTCCCCTGAGATGGGATTTCAACAGATGAAACTTTTGCGTTGGGGATAGATTGGATCGGTTGTGGATAGATCCCTCGAACATATCCCTAAATGTCGGCCAGTCGCGATAGTTTCCCGAGAATGGTTCGATCCTAATTTGTGGGAGAAGAGTTTCTACCCGTTGTGACGACGACGATGACAACGTTGATGAGTTGAGACGATCTGCTAAAACAGCTTGCTGTTGAGCCAAACGATCTACGGCAGCAACTTGCTGTTCAGCGAAGCGAGCTCCATCATCTTGTGGCTTGGGCGCAATGCGCTCCCTTATTGCGGCAAGCATAATTGATTTTACGACGAGGTATTTCGATTCGAACTCATCGAAATCCGGATCAGGATTTACATAGCCCTCCTGATCGGCAAACTCGTACATCGAGTCTTGAGTGACCTTAAATTCTTCCCATAATTCATTGACCTTTTCAATGCGAACTTCTAATGCTTCTAGTGTTACCGTGTCCACTAAATGTTCCGTAAAGGAAGCGTGTTTAGTTAGCGACCCTTTTAGACGACCACGTATACCACGTAAAACGGATAAATTTGCTTTTGAAGTCATCTTCATTCAACGTTTAATAAATTTCACTCGCAAGTTGAAAATAACACGAGTATGAACCCTAGCTGTAACTTTCTAGTGTAAATCTGCAGCGATCAAACAACGAAATTGACACGTGGAAATAGCAACCCAATTCCAATCCTATACAACAGCACAACAATAGACGCCAGCACAATCAATGAGCACAGAGCAACCACAAGCTAATTCTGAAGAATTCCAATTATGCACGCGAGAATCTTCACAAACAAGAACGCAATTCAATGAACAATCCAAATCAACAGATTCCAAAAAAAAACGATTATCGATAAAGCGATCCGGCTCGATACGGACCAAAATGAGCGGTAATTCACGACGATTTGTAGCAGCAAAAAAATATATGAAAATCCAACGATGGGAAGAAAAGAAAACAGCGAATTCCCTTAACAGATCTTAATATATTGTTACCGCCTTCGATGCTGGTCCAAATCCAAGTGACCGAGAAACAATGATACAAATTAGAGTAAGAATAATAAGCACAAAGAAGAATAAAGAAGAACATAGAATTGCAGTAATTTACAGCAAGCAACAAACAACAAGTAAATCAGAATTTACGTTACTCGATTAGATAACTTAAAGAAGGCAAGTATTGAGTGACTTTATACATAGGGTAAGTTACGTGGTTATTGTTATGGTGAACACATAATATTTCCAAACACCCGACGTAGATACTGTTTTCATTTTTACACGAAAATGCTATAAAATCGTCCGATTTACTCACAACGGTAAACATCGAAATAGAGAGAAGCAAAACAATTTGAACTTTGTAAATAGAAAAGTAGAAAAAAAAAAAAAACAGTTGTAACAGAAGGGAAAATATTTTCGATTTTCACAAGGAACATCCTAATGCACATATCCATTCAAACAAAAACGACACTGTGTGAACATGTTTTCCTGCTGTTGTGAAACCATACAACAGAAGGTAATTTATTAGTGTCACTAGGGAAAATGTCCTTTTTCGGCTGATTGCCTTGGAAAATGGGCCATTTTTGGGAATATAAACTATCAGTGCTTACACTTGAAATTGTCAAGTTTAATCATAACCAATGGGTGGGGTTTATCTGAAGGGAAATGGTGAACAATTTGCAGGAAGCATTGTCGAGGACAATCGCAGTCACGATATGCGGATGGTTTATGTTGTCCTTGCCCCTTGGGAGACTCGGTTAACTTTAATGGCGAATGGAAATAAAATGGAAATTCGTAAACTCTCACGTTGGTTTGCTATTGCAATCCAATTAACCGCCCACCGGTTAGCTATCTGCAGGATAAAAGTTAACTGATGTTTTTTATTGATTTAAGTTCGAAAAGTATGTAATTCATTTTTAAATTGTTTTTTAAGAACTTTTCAGGAAAGAAAATGTTGTTAAAGATTTAAGATCTAGTTGCTTGAGTGTATTCCGCCAGCTAAAACTTAAAAGTAAATTTATCTTACAGATATGAAGAAATGGAATAAGAAACTCTGTCGGCCTTACTAATAATCAAGCACTAATCTCGACAATTAGACAAACAATTAGACCTCTACATTTCCTAGTGCGACAACTTTCTAAGTATCTATTTCATTTGTTATCACGGCAGAATTTGATTTTCATAATATGTTTTCCTGAAAAACAAGGTTCACATAAAAAAAAACGAATACCTATATAAATTGCTATTAAATTTGCCCAACAGATATCTTTCAAAGTAATTTTTAAGCCTTTTAAAAGCAAAAATGAAAACACAAATTTCGAAATGCACAAAATATCCCCTGATCTGTCAAATATCATATGCAAATAATTTTCAATGATTCTAGAAAAAAGTCTAAAAGAAAGTGATAGAAATAAAATTGATTTCATTGTAAAAAAAAACGTGTGGTGCTTTTGATTATATTTTTATAATAACTCTAATTTTATAAATAGATACTACTGATGTATTTACAAAAATTAATATCAAACACAAATATTATTTTTATCACTTTATTTTTATTTTATTTTTATCACTTTATTTTTATTTTATTTTTATCACTTTATTTTTATTTTAGAATCATTGAAAATGATTCAGTTAGTAGACCTTCTATGGTTGTTGAATAAAATATCAATAATTAAAAATAATTTTCAGCTTTTTACTTCAAATTGTTATTAAAGCAAGTTTTTTACTTTTTTTAAACTATAATTTTTTTATTTTTGTTGCCACGAGTAATGGACAATTAAACGGTCAACCCCCAAAGAAGTCCGGTAAAAGGGTACGGCTCTTATACAACAGGGTGTGTCGGTTCTCTGAGGTTGTCGCAATCGCCATACATTGCCGAGGCCAGTTACCGATTTTTATCCCAGTCGGAGAACATGCTTACGTGGAGGGAAGTGGGGTTACGTGGACACTTCGGAGTTTTGCTCTTACGCGGCAAGGCCTCGGCTCTGCTGCACGAAAACGCACTTGCGATAGGAGGTCACAGGGTGGGGGAACAGTTAAACTTTTAGACTGTCATCGGTCTTTAATACTTGTGCAAATTTGAAAATCAATTTGACGTCTTGAAGTGGGGGAAAATTGCGTTGAAAGATTCCATTACATAGATACATACATATAGGTCAAGTTAATAAAAGCGTGTTAACGAAACCTCATTCAACCTTTAGCCCAGATCTAATCCGCACTTCTAAGACGTCTGTCTGTCCAAGAATCTACTTTACTTTTGAGCGATATTTCTAAGCTGAGTTTTGATGGAAACTTTTTCCAATGTTAACGAAGACTTTGTCGCTTGAAATGGAGGCTGCATATCTAAAGGAAAAGCCAAGTATAATCAACTTTATTATCTACTTCCAGATAGGTTTTGGTCCCTCTAGCTTTTGAAAGTACTTTGGCAAGAATATTTGCATTTTCACTGATTGTCGTTAGGGATGATAATTAGAGATGCCACGAATAGTAATTTGGCCGAATACCGAATACCGAATATTCGGCGAGGCTCGTGGCCGAAGCGCCGAATATTCGGCGGCCGAATATTCGGCGGCCGAATATTCGGCGACACTTTGTAGTAATTTCCGTGAGTGACAAGTCACAACTCGTCACTTACGTATCGCTTGTATCGCTGAAGTTGTACGTATGTAGGCGCGGCCAGTTTTGTTTCATTTGCGATTAGGTCGCGGTCGTGTCATAACACTTATTATTTGTTGTTATTTGTATGTCTGTTGGTGCTTCTTTACGTACTGTGTTTCTTTTTTTTTCATGATTTTCTATTAACTTTTCACTATTCGGTATTCGGCCGAATGTTGCAAACTATTCGGCCGAATACCGAATAGTGAAAAATGTGGCCGAATAGCCGAATACCGAATAGTTGCCGAATATTCGTGGCATCTCTAATGATAATATCTAAAACCGATCTCGCTCTTGGAAGTCAGTTTAGACTCATCCTTGTCAGGGAAGTATATAATTTCGGTGAACTCTGGAGGTTTCAGCAGAGGGGAGCAAAAGCAACTTGGCTTGATTGTAAGCAACACTCAAACACAAGACGGACGAAGAGCACAACGTAAGTATCATGTTTCCAAACCAATGCTAAGTGCGCGCTGCACAAGGGTTAGGTATACGCCAGTGCGAATTTCGTCGAAATGATGCTGTAGCTCAGCCGTCAGCTCTGTGATATAGTCGAAAATTACGGTCCGCATTTTCAACAGCGCAGCCGCACTACCATTTAATGGGCTATGGTAAGAGAAACACCTTTTTTGGGTAAAAGTACGCAGTCAATAAGCAACTTAAAGGCCTCAATATCGAGTGCTTTAAAAGTTTCCAAAAAATGTAAAAACAAAAAACCCCCCAGGTGGTATTTTACCTAAACTGTCTTGACATTTAATCGGCAACTAGATAGCAAACTTTGCACTCTGCGCGGTCCTTTGTTTGACGCCTTTGACCTTTGCTTTGATGTTTCCCAAATTTGTACACCATTTCTATTGAGACCCACGATTGTATTTGATTATTCATATTCATTCATCAATTTCCGGGCTGAACACCAGAAACAATTCAATCCGACAACGTAACTCGCAAAGGCCCATTACCTATGCATGATAACAAACACCCGCCTTCAGCCCCAGCTGCCAAGTGAATTCAGAAGGCATACCTTTCATACATAGGTATATATGCCACCGAGGCCCTTTCACATGTTTTACTCACCCTTCATTGGCATGTGTGTGTTCGTGTATGATATTGCAACTCTGCAGCAAAAATCAAGCCTAATACAATTCAACATGGGAAAATATACGACTTCCGGTTGAAAGGAAATACCCATCACGAGTATCATCTGCAGCTTTGCATTTTCATGCAAGCTCACCCTGTGTACTGCTGATGCACACCCATGAACATGAACACAGCCCATATGAGTTATTACTTCAGAATTTATCCGACAACATTTTGCTGAATCTCCTCACGAAGGAATTCATGCTGCTCATTCAGCGCGTGTGTTTCCACATACACATACATATATCTGTGAACGAAAAAGGTGTCAAGCGGCCGTCGGCCATGGGCTTGGCACACGCTCTGGTCCACCGGGCGGGTAAATCCATTTTTCGAAAGCATAAATATTTCCGCATGAGTTTTCTAGCATCGTCCGGGCTTATGATTTATTAGGCTCGAACAACTACACCAAAGCCACCAACATAAGACTCATGTCAGTTACATACACAAAAGGTGGAGAGGGACAACAGCAAAAGTGAATTAATGCCCTAGACTCGGGAAGTGGAAATTAAAAGCCGCATGTCTAATTTCGACTGATTGTCCTCAGGAGGGTGACGTTCTTATTGTTATTGCTGTTCTCGACATAATACACCGGCACACACACATACAGCAGAGGTAGTCGGTACTAGGTACGCACGGAGCCACTGACGTTATCCTTCTACCATTTATTAACAATTTTTGAGGTTGATTGAAAAATTCCATTGTGCGTAGTATGGTTATTACCGAAATGTTCATCGAAACGAGAGCGAACCCTTGTGTTGACTGGAGCAGGACAATGGTGTGTCGGGAATTGGGATAATACAACGCAATATATATATACTGGTTTTAAGGATACCGTGCTGGGGTTTGAGCTGTTGTGTTTTATCGATGGCAATTCGATTGAAAAGGGGACTCTGGTGTGATACTGATTACAACCACCTGGAGGGATGTTTTCTCGAATCAAAAACCAAAACAAAAACAAGGGTACATCGGTCGTATATTCCTCATGGGAAGAGCAGCAAGCCTGCACTTAAAACGTGGAATATTACTTTGTCCTGTTAATACAAAACCGAACCTTTTGTTTGTGTGCGTGTGGTTGGCAATTAATTTATATTACCCAAATGAGGGGGATGTGCAAATTCCATGGTGGTATGGATTTTGATTCGGGCTTAGTGTCCTAATGTATGTGTGTGTGGGTCTTATATGTGCCTCCAGGTGATGTAGCTTTTATGGCGGCCATTAAGAAAAGCAAAAAGTCGCATATTTTGTAAACACCCACTGGCGGCACGGACTTGTAGGACTTGAATATCCGTCAGATATTTTTTCGAACATCTTGTGTAAAAATATTTCAATTTTCATATCGCCTCCGAGTGCCACTCACTTTCAAGTTCTGTTTTTTTTTTTTTTTTTTTTTTTTGCCAATAAGCAGGTGTGAATTATTCCAACGAACGCAAAATGTACCATAGGGATGAGCAGAAGGTGACCTCAAGCCGAGTTTTCCGTTACCTTCAGTTTGTGTCGGGTGTTATTTCTGGGGCAAATGGTACTTAATTTTTACACCGAATCGAAACGGCTTAATTGAGAGGATTTCTCAGACAGGGTGGTCCGGTTTGGGAAACAGATTTTAGCGCAACTGATTCATAAGTTTACCTTACAACAAAAAAAAAAATCTTATGAAATGGGGGAAAATATCACTGAGCTAAAGGCCGTTCAAAAAAATTCCTTCAGATATTA
The DNA here is from genome assembly GCA_946477585.1 of Cheilosia urbana. Classification (NCBI taxonomy): domain Eukaryota; kingdom Metazoa; phylum Arthropoda; class Insecta; order Diptera; family Syrphidae; genus Cheilosia; species Cheilosia urbana. The sequence continues at coordinate 4,386,499 of OX297854.1, read as the reverse complement.
CGGTACCATCTTATATCCTATTATAACTTTTAATGTATTAAAGCTAGAACAACCAAACTGACCTCTTTCGATAGAAAATTTACTACAGGTAGCCAGTGTAACCCATCATTTTAATTTCGAGATATTGGTCTTAAAATACAATTTCTTAAACATGCTTAGTACATTTTTTCCAAAATTCGCATTTGTCTGGGAATATTGTTTCTTTGTAATTATTGTCTGCAATAATGTTTCCTACAAATTCGTCATGCAAAATGTATACCTGTCGCTGGCAGATTGCCAAGCGTGAGGTAATATTTATAAAATTTATGACATGAGCTACGGAATCAGCACTCAACAAATCTGTATCAGAAGATGGACCACCCTATATGTTCTCCGATGGTGCGGAGTAAACAAAATGCTAAGTGTTCTCCCGCGGGGTTGAAGCGGATATGCCCTCGCTCAGTAGTGCTCATGCTAACCACTGCGATCTCACTTTGATGTGGCTAAGTGGAGCGCCTTATCTTATTTCTCAAAATATAAAGTTCGGTTAACCAAATTACAGAATTTTTCCATTTCCGCGCTTCATAAGATGCTGCCAGTGACTTGAAGTTCTAACAAGCGCATCTACTCAGAAGAGCTGATTTTCCAAAGTCTCACGCGATATCCACGAGCTTTTATTTTTTTAGCACAATCGAACTTTGAAAGGACAAAAGACTACCTTGTTAAAAAACGAAGAATTAGTGCTTCCGATGCCTAGATTAGATGATAAGCTGGCTCCTTAATATCAACTCATTCATGCACGTCGCTGTTTCCAACAGGCACTTACTGAAGTGACTCGCATGTGGTATCGCAATGGACCCACAATTTTGGTCCGACTGTACGAAGACAGTCACTTAACCTAACCTAGACCCCGATTTTTAATCTGCTTCTGAGGCCGAATTCCCTGCCGCTATTGGTAATTTTTGCATCGAAGACAATCACCGCAACAATTTGACAAATTCCGTCAAAAACTGCTCGTTCACGGATGAGGCAAATCCACTCCTGCTATCTCGTGAAGTCGAACCTTTAATTTTAACTTTAATTTTATTTATTTAACTACTTAACTGTTAATGAAATATATTTTTTTTAAGCTAGTTACTTTTAACATAATTATATGTTCCATTTCATTTATTATTTGTTTTAAATTTAATTTTGTTAGGTTGAACTCAATCACAATCACACGATTGAACTTAATAAAATCCTTCATCCTTTCTGTCTGTAAATCTCGGCCATCATAATCACAATCACCTTTGTCGCCGTAAAATCCCATTGTAATGCCAAACAACTGTAATCCCTTTCGTGCCATCCAATTGGATTCTATTCCCATACGTAATCCTTTCACACAAGGACCCTTCCAAGTTTCACATATACAAATCCTTTGTATCCATCTTTTCAGAAACCATGGCGCGAATTCGTGCTGTCGTGTTTCGTCCTAATTTTGGCTCAGTTTTCTTTTCAATTTAAGCAATTTCCTTTTGAGGCGAAATTTTTCATAGGAAACCTGGATTGCATGTGAGACCGAAAAGTGGTAGTATATTTAAAAAACAAATAGGAACACCTGTTCAATGAGCAAACCCGTCGCCCAGCGAACAAGTACATATTGTGTCGTTTTGAGTAATGCATATTTAATTTGAGTAAACCCTGACATATACAGTTCCGACATTTGTTTTAACCTTTTTTTTTTCTCTTTTTTGGCTTATTTTCGTTGTGTTCTTTTTTCCATTGCATGCTGTTGAAGAAGTTGATTTTCTTTTGAAATTCGTGCAGTTAATTGGATTTACGGTTCTGGTAAGTCAATACTGGAATTATTATTTCTAATGGATTTAATGACTACAAATACCTATTTATATAGGTTTAGCGGATGTACATTTGTTGATGTTCAAGGTAGTAGTGGAAAGGTTGTGGGTGAAGTGAAGGTTCTAGATTACTGAAAATTGGACATTCGAAAAATTCGCCACTTTTACATATGTACACATACACAAGGCTGTGGCAGCCTCTCATGAGGTTTTGACAGCTCTCTTTATTGGTATCACAAACCTGTTGAGAGGCTGTGACAGCCTCGAATGTGCATTAGCTCTGTGAGGAGGTTTTAACAGCTCTGTATGCGAGTCTGATAGCTAACTGGGATGTCTTCAAATATTATTTGTGGGTTATCGCAGCTCTGTAAATGTGCTGTACCCATGTCACTGGAAGGCATCAAAGCTTATATTTGGTTATAGCAGCCACAAAGGTAGCAGTAAATCTGCTTACATAGAACAGAGGTGGTGCATTTGGTATAGGGCTATCGCAGCTCTGTAGTTTGCTGAGTGTACCTCTTCAACGTCCGAAGTTACTTAAGTCTTTTCTTTCAAATTATTGCAGGAGTTATTGTGCATTATTGCATCCCGAGGATGCAATCATCGATGGCAGAAGTGAAATTTCAGCCTCGAATAATTCAACGCATCCTTAAAGAACTAGATTGCAATAAGGCAACGGGACCCGATGGAATCCCGGCTATAGTACTCAAGAACTGTGCACCAGAACTTGCACCTGTACTCCGTCGTTCCACTGGTGACCTGTTAAGCTACGTAACGCACTTATGGACACAATCAATTGAACAACACGGCGAATCCAGAGCCGTAGCCTTGGACATATCAAAGGCATTTGACCGAGTCTGGCATAGAGCCCTATTAGGCAAGTTAGCGTCTTACGGATTACCACAATAACTCTGCGGATGGATGCAAAATTTTCTTCTGGGAGGATCGATCCAAGTTGTTGTAGATGGTGTATCATCCAATTCATTTGCTATAAATGCAGGAGTGCCCCAAGGATCTATTCTTTCTCCACATCAACGATTTGCTTGGATCGACAAATAATAATATCTACAGCTTTGCAGATGACAGCACTCTTATATCCTCCATCTCGAACAGTGGGCCTGTGAATACGGCTACATCACACAGTCAGAGATGTGAACAAATGAATTCTCTAAATGATGATCTGGACAAAATCTTGAAGTGGGGAAAGGACAACTTGGTTGTATTTAATGCAAACAAGACAAATCTCACAACATTTTCCAGAAAAAATGCATCAACAGTTCCTCAGATCCAAATGGATGACCATTCAATCCATCACAAGGACTCAATGCACCTTCTAGTAGTCACAGTCAATTCAGGAATCACATGGCAGAACCACATATCCTATATCGCAAGATCGGCGTCCGCAAAGTTGAGCTACCTATTTAGAGCAAAGAGGTACTTTAGCCCCAAGCAACTTCTCCTTCTCTACAAAGCACAGGTAAGACCAGGCTTGGAATATTGTTCCCATATATGGAGCTCGGCCCCAAAACATTCACTTAACCTGCTTGATAGCATACAGAGACGAGCAGTTCGACTCATTGGAGACCCTACACTCATATCGAATCTACAACCGTTGGTGCCCAGAAGACAAGTCGCTGACCTATGCTTGTTCTATAGGTACTTCCATGGTAGATGTTCTGAGGAACTCAAAGACATTATTCCTCGAAATGCAACTTTTGGGCGCCCAACAAGACAGGCTGCTAATGCTCATGACCATACAGTACACTTGACAAGCGCGAGGACATCAACTTTCCAAAACTCCTTCTGTTACAGGACAAGCAAACTTTGGAACTCGCTTCCTGGGGATATATTTCCAGAAGACTACAATTTGCAGCAATTTAAGTGCAGAGCAAACATACATCTGCAAGCATCTCGGGGCGCTGTTGAAGCGTAGGTTCGCCTTTCCCGGGAGAAGTATATATAAAAAAAAAAAAAAAAATTCATCTCGCTAACTTTGATATATTGAAATGTGAGTTTGGACTACCTAAAGCCTTAGTTTCCTGTGCAAGTGTACTCACTGGAGTTCTTACAGACCTGAGGGCCAGAAATGTATATATTTTTGAGCCTCTTGCAGGCTCAGTTGCTTGTTCGCCACTCGTGGTACTGGATCTCGTCATTCGGTCGGAGCTTGGAAATGCTACAAGTATTCCCTGAGCTCTAATTTTCATTCAAAAAGTCCGCCTATAAATTTCCTCAAATAATCAGAGTGCGCCTCACTCAATCCACTAGTCGCAACTTACCCTCGCTTCCTTGACAACCTCCACTAATTGCCATTTGACCTCTTTTCACAAACACAGGCTTTAAAATACATACACAGTCCCCCTCGTTGCAAAACCATCTGAAACCACCTTTCCTACCCTACCCATTTATAAAACTGTCAACAGCGTCGAGTTCAGTTCATATGGACGGGCATTTAGGACGAGTAAATCCTCACTCTTCAATTAAATCAATTTACGTGCTCTAGCTCTCTCCTGCCGCACAAGTCTACACTCAGTTGCTTACCTTTTACAAGTCACACATCATTTCCTCACATCACACATCTCCAACGACCATGTGCATGCACATGTTTTATATATAGGCATTTCTTTGTCTTCCTTCTTCTTTGGAATAATACTTTTCAATCCCAAAGCTGTCATCAGAATTCATCCAACTGCTATATACTTTTATCCAAAAGGATCAAGGTAAATTTAGAACTTCCAAAGAGATTTTCCTCGTTCAAACTGAACTCAGGAACCCATTGCCATTCGTCAGTTTAATTTGACTGTGTGTGCCGCCTTTGTTCATACAGCGCGCAGTCTATTCTGTTTGCGTCATCACTTTGTGTCACATCCGACTGACAGCCATTATTCAGAGTATACGTCTTCTGTATACCTACAGTGTGTGTATGACGACTTGGTGTTCTATATGGGTCCCGAGAGGGTGTCACGTGGAAGACACTTAAAAGTGTCGTTCTTCGGTCTTTTCTACCGTCGTCCCTATACCGAAAAGGTATACAGAACCTTCATTCCGACTATAAAATGGCTTTCATTCCACATTTTGCTTTTCGTTAGTGCATGCACAATGAACACAAAACAGGACATCATGTTGCAGAGTACGAGCATAGGCCTGATGATTCCCCTACGGGTGCTCCTACAACACAGAAACAATTTCTCTCACACTCCGAAATACACGAGAAATCCTTTGTTGTCCATTGGGAAGCGGATTTTTTTTTTTTTTTTTTTTTGTTGTGTGCTTCACAGTATTTTGGTTTGTAATTTGAGGCTGCTATGGTTATTTTTGGGGTACCCCATATCCGTCCCTAAAATAGGCACGTATATTCGAACAGTCGACGATGTCTTGCGGTGATAGTAAATTTTGTCGTGTTGCGGCATTATATGTGAAAGGTTAGTTAAACGAGACTCGCTTCTGGCACCAGTTTCCAGTTTACGGTCAGATTTTCCTACAGGGATGTGCAACTAAACTGGCATTATTGGATAAGTTTGGGATATAAAATGTATCTTATGGCATTACACGTGTTGCAAAAGGATGTTCTATTAGTGTCAATGTGGGACGTGTTTTCCAAACAAACTTGTAAAGGATACTAGTTTGATATAACTGTGTGCGGAGCTAGAGTGGAGCTTAATTAATAGCCATATTGTAGCTTAGGTTAATGTAAAAGTATTATCATTGCCTACTCTTGGGGAATGGTGTTGAATTTTCATTGCATATTATTAGGATAATATTTGTTTTTGTTGATACACTTCACATCTGGTTACGCTACGTAGTCTGAAGCAGAATTGTTAATGTGGCAGAGGGATGTTTGCTGGCGATCCAAGAGCAACCCATGAGGAGAGCCAGGGGCCGATGTGGACATATATTTTAAGTTGATTGCTGATTTTGTGGGTCCACTTTGTACTCAAGTGGTTGTTATGGCCGTGGGCTACCTTTACTCCCACTTCTGGAACATGAAATAAGGCCGATGAGCCCTTCCAGTTCTATCAAAAATGTAGTCTAGGTAAATAAAATTAATAAATAAATAGTTGGCGCAACAGGTCCGGAGGGACGGACCCTAGGCCTAGCTTCACACAACCATTCGTTTTTGTGTGAGTTTTTCATTTCTGGAACGAATGGAAGGGATCTACAATTTTATGCCGACTCCAAACTGCTAATTGAGAAGCTCTTTTAAGTCACTTATACTCTCGGATGTTTTTCAGACGTTCGCGAGAGGTGGCGCAGTGCGAAAAAGCCTAAGTCTAGGGACCTAAGAAAATAGCTGCGTGAAGGTAGGTCAAATGATATATTAACCGGCTTCTGTCAACATTTATGTCTTTTTATGAACGCTGTTAAAAAAAAAAAAAAACTAATTCCCTTTCGAAATGATCAACAAAATCAGTCCATTTCGAAGCTGTAAGGCGTTGCAACGCCATTTCGCTACCACAAACAAGTGGTCAGCCCACCTTTTAGCATCTATATAAATATTGGAAAGACTGACACCGACAGAAGTTCTGTTTAACCTTTAAGTAGCTCAAAAAAATGCTGGTGTACGCTTTTCAAAGCTTGTCATCCCTTTTCTCTAGTTTCCTGTTTAAAAACAATAATGGCCTACCCTTATTCCATAGAAACCATTGTGTCACGGCCAGTTTTTGGAGGTCCATTCCGACAAAAGAACCATATTTCAAATTTTTGAAGTTGAGGTTGAGAAACATTTACACTAACATAACAATCCATAAATCCAAGGATATGATGACTTTCAGTCGATCTTATCCTTGTTTTTTTTTTTTTAGTGACCTTAATACCATCCATTGCTTACCATTAAACTTGAAACTACTTGCCGCTGCAATTTTCCACCCAGCAAAACGCATTAAAATGTTTTCCTCGTGTCGAAACTCCTTGAACATAATTACAAAAGTAGTATCCGTCGAGTTGTTTTAAATTTACTCGACATTACCCACCTCCCATCAGTTGTTGTCCTACGTGGATACGTGTATAATCCTTACAAAGGTCGTCTCCGGAGACGCCATTGAAAACCGTTGCGTATAGCTTACAACATCGCACAACTATTAACAACCCTTACGAGTGGGAAACAAAAAAAAAATAATAAAAAAATCCAGGACAAACTTTCTTGAATGCATTTCGCTTGGCTACCTCAAGTAAACGCAAACATTAAAGCGTGTTCAGAGTGCATCACTAAAAGCTCTACGCCCTTTAAAAAACAAGAAAAAAAAATCTGCTGAAAGGTATTCCTCGTAAACAAGAAGGGAAGTGCATATAGTTCGTATCGAGGATGTGTAAGTTCGTAGAGACTTTCTACGAATTCTTACGAAGTGGCAGTTCATTTTTTTTTTATGAATGGAACTACGCTGAACAATGGTTGTGTATAAAGACGATGGAACTGGGTTAAATCGTTCACTGTTCTTGAGTGTTCACCTGAAAGTAACAACATTGCAAGGAGGCGAGGATATATTCGCCAGTCTTCTTAGTTCTTCTTATTTCTCTCATCTTCTATCGCCGGGCATGCAACTTTTGAATCCATTAAGAGGTGATGACATACTTTTTCTTTTTTTGTTCCCTTTGATCGTCCTTTTTTTTGGGACGGGCGGAATGAATGTTCGTTTTTCTTTTTCTCTCTTTTGTGGTATGAAAGGTACATAAACCTGTCGACAAAAAGTGACGATTCTGTTTCTTTTCGATGTTTAAGGAGGCTTTAAATTCGCATGGATTGCGGCTCCTTTTTTGCGGTTCCGGTTGGTTCGGGTTGTGTTTGCGTTTGTAGCCCTCCTTGTACAGGATTCTCTTTTAACTTTTAATAGTATTTGATTGAAATAGGGGTCTCTGTGGCTTTAGAAGACGTAATGCTTTTTTTGATACAACTCCCCTCTTTCTCTATCTTTTTTTGCTTTGGCGGTGACAGCGTGTGGTGGCTTTAATTTAGTTGGATTTTGTGTTGGCATTCGGAAGAGTCGGAAGAGCTGAAAGAGCTTTGAATCAATTGGATTTTTGTGTTCTTTTGAAATATTTTGAAATTCCAAAGGCTGAGGTGAGCATGAGCATATGTAATCAAATTAATCATACGACCGTGAAATAGTCGCAGAAAGGGGTTTCGTGGTTTACATTTATCAAAATTGTCATATGGTATCACTTAAGATATAAAGGGTGGGCCATCTAGTGGTTTCTTTTGAAAACATAGGTTATTTCGACACTGACAGCTGTTTCCCGCTCGAAATCTTGACAGAAAGTAAGAATCATTTTTCCAAATTGAGTCGCTTTACGCTTAAACTATGTTGGGAAATATTGAAAACTTTTTTCGAGAGTGAATGCTGTGTAGCCCAAACAGTGCGGTTTTTTGAAAAGAAGTTTTGGTCGAAATGACGCACCCACCGCGTTTGTGGCAAAAAGTTTGTGAGACTGGTATGCTAGTGGACAACACTCATGGTCCCCCGTGGTCGTTTGGTACGCACAGACGAGAATGCGGCTGCTGTAGCTGAGGGTGTGAAACTCGAAAATCAGGCTAGGAACAACGTTTCGGTCAACGGAGGGCGTTACAGAGCCATGTTTACCGACTTTTTTTTTACTGAAATTGAAGACATGGATTTGGTGGCCCACTCTTTTGAACGACCTAAATTGCCCAATGTTCCAGATAACATCTTTGGTGAAGTAGCTGACGATTGTAGTCGAAAAGTGCATGCCTGACGTGAACTGACAGTTCAAACTAGTTTTTCAGCAATAAGCCGATTTCTACTTAATATTTTTGAGCGCCCTCAAGAGGTTTTGAGAACCTTAACCAATTGTAGGGCGTCGTGGTTATTGTATACTGACAAGTTCAATCCCCAAAAAAAACATAAACCACGTTTTAAGGTTTCTTCTACTACCTCTACCTCTTTCGACACATTTGGCAGTACCTAAAACTGTCCTGGAACAGCTTCTCAATTTAGCGGCATAAGATTGTAGGTCCCTTACATTAGTCTCAAAAATAAAAATCAGTGGTTGCAAGAAGGTAGGCTTTCAATGCTTTTATGAACCTGGTGCACCAGCTGTTTAACAATTTCGAGGTTGCGCCCAAAGTTAGACCATTTTTTGTTTCAATCTTTTGGGGATCGGGCGGGTTTACATAATGCTGGTTTAGACACAAGCTACATGAAATAAGGAAATGCCGTGTAGAAGGTGTTATTTTTTATCCATCCATAACCTACATAGTTCGTTAAAACTTTTACTTTTGCAGTCGCGCATATAATTCATTGAATTTTTTTTTTAAAAATCGTTTCGTATACTAACCGCTGAAAATACGAGTGTCGTTTTGTTTGTTCTGTTCGTTGTGTTAGCTACAATTTGAACACGTAACCTTCTGCTTAACAAGCGGAGACAGTAGTTTCGATAAATTTATTTGCTTAAGATCCAAGTTTGCCATAAATTAATAGCCGGTGACTGAAGTGTTGCCTTTAGAGTGTTTGCCTCTTCTCCATAGGTACCATTCCATAGGGTTAATCGACCCTTCTCTCAAATCTGTCTTGCAAAAGGACATGAAATGTCAGTTCAATGTACTGAGTGCCATGATATGACAGTTCAATTTACTGGACATCGAATAGAGGATTTATGAGATTTAAGTTATAAAATTGCCCAACTTTGGAAATCTCCATAACTCTATTTTGTTTGCTATTTTTGAAGCTCCGTTTATAATTCTATAAAAATAAAAAATAAAACATCGAATTCGGGTTTTTTGCCACGAGATTTGCCTTTTTGGACCACAGTGCGCCGGCCGATAGCCACCAAAAACTATAAACAGTCGAAGTTACTAAAAAAAAAAAAAATAGTTGGCGCAACAGGTCGGAGAGACCCTAGGCCTAGCTTCTCACAACCATTCGTTTTGTGTGAGTTTTTCATTTTTGGAACGAAAAAAAACCTAAGTCGGACTTGGGTTTTTCCGGGATCCGAACCTAAGACCCCCACATAGCAGTCCAACACACTAACCACTAAGCTACTGCAACCCGAAAATTCATTATCGCCCCTTGCAGGTGTGCGATGCCGAATGAAAAAACACTGCCTAACCTTTCCTATCGAATAATAAGCTCGTACATTTGCGCGTTTGCGTTGCAAACCAAATAATATGTAAATCGAACGTGACTTCAACAAACCCTCGGAAAAAAAAATCATTAAAACTCCAAGAGCTTCTCACCAGCGAACGGCATTTCCGACGCCTTAAATCAAAGCCGCATGAACGTATGAGTTTCACCCTAAACGGTATCCAAGTGCGCCCTTATCTCACGCACTTAAAAAAAAAAAAACAAAAATTATATTAACAACTTTCACTAAGTTATATAAAAAAAAAATTCCATTTACACAAAGGCGAGCCAGAAAATACGAGGGCAAAAAAGAAATTTTACAATCTGCAAAGGATATTCTACCGAAATCAAAAAGGACACCATCGCCTACCTTCGTGCGGTGCAGGCATATCTGGTATGAAATATATTTCCTTGGAAAGTAAAAAAAGCACTTAATGCCGAATGGTTGTGGGTTTTTCTTTTTGTGTGCAGAGCGGAATATAAATCATAATGCCCCCGAGGTATATGAATATCTGGAATTATTTTATTTTGCAGGTGGCAAGCGCAAGGATTACTGTAGGTGTATCAAGTGTAAAAGTGAAACGAAATAAAAGTAGGTACGAAAATATTTGCTATGATTCATGGAACTGCCTCTCAGCAGCGTACACACGTATCCGCGGGCAATTGTTACCACGAGCAGCACACACCGTATCGGCAACGCCTCAAAATATGATGTCCTCCCGTCCTTGGCTCGCTTCGTATAGAAAGAACATGTATACTTATGCATAGTGTATTGTTTTGTTCTTATGCCATCTATACTTTATACAGAGAGCGCGCACATTAAATTCGGTCGCTTTAACAATTTCTACCACCACCTCCGCAGTGTGTGTGTGCGCTGTTTGGCTTATAGATCTAATACCATGGGTTCAGTGAAGGTGCCACATTTCGAATTCTCATGCGGAATCTAATGGAATGCAATACACTGGCATCTCTACATATACATACGTACACTGCGAATGGAACCAATATATCTTCGATCGTAGTGACATTTATTCCACATGACATAACAATTTGTATTTGGACCAGGGATACACGAGGTGAACAGCAATTTATTGGATCCCTAGGAGGGAAGTAGAGAAAGACAAAAAGAAACAACTACAACTACAACCTCAACCGAAATTCTATATTTATTCCGCAATAATGTAGAATTGTGGGCAGTCGGATGGGTGGTGGTGAGTGGAGGGGGCTGTTTCTGTGGACTTATGTTGCGGTGGGTAATGTCGGTTGCCTAAGGGTGGTGCAAATGGCACGAGAACAACAGCCAATGTGTTACAACAAGGCATTTAAGTCGTAATAAGGTACATGCAGCCGCGATTTCACAGTCTGGTTTGTTTGCGGTTTTAAAAGACCTTTAAATAAATTAAGTTGACTAACCTTGGATGGTGGTATGCCGTTACGACCGCAGGAACTAAAGCAATCGGAAAAAAATGCCGACCAACAAATCTGTTTGCATGGGTAGGAGCAATTGATGAACTATGTATAGACCACGATGGCAGTGGTGTTTTCATAATGTCGTTTGGACTTCCAAATTTCGACATCGGACGTGAGAAAAGTGGGTTCGGAAGTTTACCAGGAAAACGTTTAGAAGTATGGTTTAGCTCATTGCTGTCAACTAGGTCCTGTTTTTTAAAAGACCCTTACATAAACAGATATTTGCTACTTATTCGACAAACGAACACTGTGTGCGCTACGAGGTAAAGAGATAAATCGAGAAAAAAATTGAGTTGGTCTTTATAACTTTCGATTTTTTTATTAAGACTTTTTCATTTACAAAGATTTGTTACTTCCCTGCAAACGCACACCGTGTGCGCTAAGACATAAAATACAGAAATGAGAATACAGTTGGTAAGTTTGCACAAATTAGGCTATTCGCAAGTAGACCCTTCCAAAAATGAAGTTGTGCGACTTATCGTTCGAACGCACACTATGTGCGCTACAACGTTTTGATGTGGGAAGACTGTCAGTGGTTCCTTATAAGTATTAAGTTAGGAGCTTCACAAGAAGACCCATAAACAACGATTTTTTACGTATTTAATAAACACACACAGTGTGCGTTACGATGTGGAAAACTGAAATGTAAATGCGGTTTTGGATTTCTATCATTTAGATAGTCGTCTCAAAAGTTTTGTAAGTAGGACCCTGCTCTTTTCTCTAATCGAAGAATCTTTTAAATTGCCGTTGGGCGTACTTACACTTCGGGCAGATGACTCTGCATCTTTCTGATTGCAAACTGTGGACGGCATAATTTTGTCTACTACGCCAATTGGTTTTTTACACCTTTCGGACTTGTCGGTATATTGCGCATTTGTTACGCCATAAAAGTATGTTGTTCGGAGGCTTTGATATTGGCTTTTGGAACAAATTAAATGCCAAATGTGGAATGCCCAATCAATCGCTTTGTATTATATAATTTTGTATGTAATTATTATAATTGCGTGCGCAACACACTTACCTAAAATACCTCTTTCTTGTGCCCGGTCTCTAAATAAATGAATGATGACATCAAAATCTGAGCACAAAAGCGAACTGAAAATGCCGGATAACTTGATTCATTTACGCACACGGATGTGCGCTTACGAGTTTAAATATATTTCAAAAATACCAATCTATATTATGGCAACAGATTTGGGTGCGGGAATGTTTGGTGTACCACGTTAAGTGTACCTTTTAATTCCATATCGTCCAATTGACAACTTGAACCGTGAGTAGCACGCATATCAACTCTTTGTACATTGATTAAGTCACATGACAACAACCAGTTCTCGCAGCAAATACCTTTAAAAGTGCAAAGCAGTCTCAATCAAAACCACCAACTTATGAAATGCCTATGAATTTTAAAAGCCGGTCCTATTGTACGCAAATCCCAGGCGTATATTTATGGTTCATAGACTGGAAAATCCTTCACTTCCAATATAACAGGTTATTCAAAACTGTGTTCACTGTTTTAACCTTCATAAAGTCGGTACTTCAGTAGGACGTCCCTAATGTGTCGCTAAGATACCTTTTTCTATACCATATATGTTACGTTTTGTGAGTTTTTTGTTCGCCACTATGCGAGCCTCGATTTTTCTCGCTCTGACCCTCTCCAAATCGAACTTCATATTACTCGTATCTCCGTCGATATGGGGTTTGTTACTTTTTTTACGACTTGACTGCCATTAGACCATGTTAGCATCTTTATTTTTATCCTGACTTGTTATCTGCTACCAACCAGTGAAATGTTACCAGGCTCTAATGCTACTGTGCGCATAAATCGAAAAGCATTTATCATTTGTTTTCTTCGCTTTTTTATCGCAATAAAACGACCGCAGCGGGATCCAATTCCCCTGTGAGTGTCGTAGCGAGGAAATATTACATAACAACGAATCAAGGTTAAAATACGACTATTGCGTATGAGATCCAAAGCGAAGATTTTCGGAAGTGGTTTTCTGTTTATTGGAAGCAATGTGTCAAAAATTAGCAGCGTAAGTACCAATAATGCCACATAATTCAGAAGTTATGAGACCGGAAAAAAAGTAAGTCCCTTAGCCGAACGGGCCTTGAACATTTATAATAATCGTTCTCGGTTCGGCAGTGCTGATGAGATAATGGCCATTAATTTCGATGATGTGAAGAGGGGGGGAAGGGCTTTGCAAAGAAGTGATATGATTCGATAATGATAATAGACATTTGGGGTCAGAAGCTTATGTAAGCTCATAAAACGAAATGGAATTGTGATTAGTATCTAACTAATGAAGGGTCCAGGAAGTGCCAACGATTTATGAAGAGATGGGGGACGGACTTGCAATGGACTGCTTTATCGAATGAGAAATGGACAGTTCAAATAGATTGGTTGTGCAATAAATATTTCGGGTTTTCTAACAGCTTGTCATCCACTTAGCTGGAAAAATATATGATGGTCCCTTCAGCCCATCCATGTCCAAAACTTAATGATACTTGGTTAAAAAGTTCACCTGCCTCCCATAATTTTATTCGGTTTTCGTTCTACATTGTTTACATTTTACGCATATGCCCACGTAGCAAAAAAAAAAATGGATATCAAACGAGAAATCAATTTGCGCGCGACGTATTTCTCTATACAAAATTGCGCCATTTGGGCTCTTATATTTAATACGTCATAGGAGAACAATGGCACATACATTTATGTGCCAAAATAAATGGCAGAAAGGATGAGTTTTTTTTTTTGTAATCTAATTTGTTTGATTCAATTTTGCTGGCATTTTGTATGCAACAATCTTGACCGACGTAAGGGTGACAAAAATGGTTGTGCTAAGATGCGCCCTAAATAATGCGTTCATGATGGCAATAAGAAAAATGAATTTACAACTATAAGATGAGAAAACCGTTTCGGTTGAACCCCTCAGAAATACAAAATGCACCCAATTGTTTTTTTCCACTCTTACTATCGTCTGACAAACGAGGCTGTGAATGTCCTTAAGAGTCTTCGAAATGCAGTCTTTTCAAACTGTAGCGCCATTCATAAAAAAGTACTTACAAACATTCAGTAGTTGAGGGCTCTTCTTTAAATTATAAAAGAGCAATTAGGAATAGAAATTTAAAACGAAAATTGTTGAAAGCCATTACCAAAGTACAGACTGGCTATTTATACATTAAAGAGGGCTCTCCCTTATATCTGAAAACTGAAACATTTACGATGCCAAAGGCAGCTTTGCCATTCGAAACATCATCCCTAGTTCATTGTGAATTCAAAGGCTCAAAGCAAAATTTTTGAAATCCAAGTCTGAGAGCCTTCAAACTAATCAAATTTGTTTTTTCTTTCACTTTCAGGACTCCCATGTTAATTGGAAAGGATATTCAATCGTGGTAAGTAATTTCAGAATTTGCTACTTTTCTGTTTTATGTATTTATTTTTTTCATCTATGATGCAAATCAGTTAAACGAGGAAAACTTTCCTTTCGCTGTTTCCTGGAGGGAGTTTTTTTTTTTTTTTTTTTGTGTGCAACTTTATCATAGAGAGTTGTTGTTTTTTTTTTTTTTTTAATTTTTTGGCAGCAAAGCAACTCACCACGTAACATGCAATTGAAAGAAAATATAAGTTTGGCTGTTTCGGCTGCGTTGTTGTGCCATGCCACAGCTGCTCGCGATGTGTTTAGCTTTGGGATAAAACGCAAATAGGCAAGTACTGCTAGTCGTCATCGTCGTCATAGTGTTGAGTACCGAAAAACTTTTACACTTAAAATAGTGCAAATTGGTTTGCTCTGCATTCGAAAAAAGGAAACGTAAAACTACTTTCGAACTGGGTCAGTGTTATTTGCACCGAGGGACAAGTTTTCTGCTTATAAAATGGCGTTTGTCTCTCTGGTTGTGTGGGAGTGTGTGGGGGTAAACATCAGGAACAAATTTTTGGAGAAGCACAGAATAAAAGAATCCTAAATTGCATCTGATTTACATTCGTCCTGTTTTTTTTTTTTTTTTTTTTTTTTTTTTTTAACATTTATGCACACATATAATAGGTTCCTTGGGATTTTTAGAAAACTACTCCACAGGGATATTATATGAGAAGTGGTAGACTAGGATTTGAATACGTAAATAAAAATGTTTGAAATTTTGTTTTCAAGTAGCGCAGGGATATGCCTATGGGATGGATTTGAGATAAAATGGAGATGGTGAGTGGATGCTACATAATTTTTTTTTTTTTTTTTTTTTTTTCATCTTTTTAGAGAAGCTTTTTAGTGCTTGAATAGTGAATGGTACTATAGTGGGTTTTGGGAAATGCGAAGCTACCTGTTTCAGTATTTGGCCATCTTCAGTGGAACAACTTCTACGATCCATATAAATTGTGGCTAAGCGGTTTGTGTACATGCTGATTATTTTAATTAATTGAAGTGCAAATTGGCAAAGTTTTTACGAGTAAATGGTTCGTGTACCTACATGATAAATGCGTAATTTAATCAGAGAAGGAACATTTTCATAATCGCGCATATAGAGCCAGAGAAACCCTTGTTCTGAAGTCAATGCTAAAAAATTAGTAAGAATGAGCACTTTGATTCATACAAGATACAAGATGGCCGCCAAAAGAAAGTGTCGAATATTTTATTTATTTATTTATTTATTTTTTTTTTTTTTTTTGTGGTGTTTCTTAGTAATGCGCATTCCATTCATCTTACGTGACAGATTTGTATGACGTTTTAAAAGAATTATTACGATTTTGTGGTAGAGTAAACAAAGTAAATGGTTCGTGTACGTGATATGGGTTTACTTTCAGGCGCGAACTAACATTAATGGATTTTTTTTTTTTTTTATTCAATTTCGTAACTACTTAGAGAATTATTACGATTTTGTGGTAGAGTAAACAAAATAAATGGTTCGTGTACGTGATATGGGTTTACTTTCAGGCGCGAACTAACATTAATGGATTTTTTTTTTTTTTTTTTTAACGTAACGACGGGATTAAACTCGCACAGAACAAAACACAGATTGACAAATTTAAATTTGTTTCCGCTGCATTACCTATCACGAACGTCTTAACAGCCCAAAATCCCTTCATCACAAAAAAAAAGCAAATATTATCGAATGGTTGTTGAAAGCTAGATCCTACTGCACCAACCTTTTTTTAATTTTAGCCTTCCACTGAAAAAGCGAACACAGTCAGGCGCATTTTTGGATTTATTTGTGATGTGACAAATATTAAAACGCAACAGAGAGGATAACACGACATTTTTATTATTAGAGCCAAGACAACCACCTAGTTCGTTCTAAAGGTTACCATTTTTTATGATCGTTTATCTTTGATGATGATCAAGCCTATTCACGATGACATTCCTTTACGACCATACGTCTTGAGATTGGTTTCAAACCTATATGAGTTATGTATACTTCATCACTCGCTTGAAGTGTTCTTTTTAAATCGTCGATCATTTTAGTTGATTATTGACATTTGAGTGCTTCCTACTTCAGCTTATTACAAATTCACTTGTCACACGGCGGAAGTATCTTCACGATCAGTTTCCTGAATGTTAAAATCTTCGTGCATGACTTTGGTCATGTCGATTGCCATCAAGATCACTTTTATACGATGTACGAAGTATGAGTATGATGTATTGAAGGTTTCCTTCAATAAAATCAGAATACTAATAATTTGCTGACTCCTTACTCGCTAAAAGCTACTTACAATAAGCAAGTATGGAATTTTAATATTTACTTTATGAAGATCACTTCCATTGATCGTGAATAGGTCAGGAATAACTTCTACTATATATTTGAATTTGATATTATTCTACGATCTCCGTGATCAGTGATCAGTTTTTCTTCAAGTTCGTTATAAACTCATGAATTATTTCGAAAAGGTGTAGCAATTCAACTGAAGAAGTTTGGCTCGAGATTTTCAAAACCAATATTTGTCTGAATATATCACAATATTTATTCCTTGCTTTCATGATTTGTACTCGTGCTCTGCCAGATCACTTGAGGAGCATATTCTGTAATTAAAAGGTCCCTTTGTATTACAAAAATGCTCGCACAATTACAACGTTGGACGTGACGTTTGTGTATAAAAAGGCACTTTTAGCTAAGATCTAAGGATAAATTCAGATCAAGATCGGTAGCGGAAGTGTGCACTTCTCTTCCTTCATAACTTCTTTTCTTGACAGTAAGTAGTTCAAAGTGATCTCTCCGCACAGGGTTGTCAATTCTATATCGGAAATTGGATCATCGGATCTAGCGTCGATCACTTTTTGTTACGAATCTTGGCACATGCAGCTGCTACGAAGCTAACCACTTGCAACAAGATCACGCACGTGAAAGTCGCTTCCCATAACAAAATTAAATTCGATCCGGTTCTATACCCAAGATCACTTTACGATCAAATTTGTGAAAATTAGGTGACATGATCTCCGATCACTCTTGTTCACTAGAAAGATCACTGTAAGGTTTACTTTTCACGCCGACTATATTTGGTTTCCAGCTCTCACTGATCAAATATTTCAGCCGCCCACTTGACTTGTCATTTCACACCCAAAATGGCGTGAATTAGGATTGAACCTTTGATCTGTTATCAGTGAGTTGGTGGTCTTCTGGAGATGTGCAAACAGCATGTTCCCACATCGATTAACTCGAAGATAATGCCAAAAGCTAATACAGTTTGTAAACTAGAGGCAAAGCCAATTAACGAAGAGGCGAGCGCAGTGATCCATTCGAAACTACAATTCTCACTCAAGTGTGTCACAATAAATGTAGCCGCAACATGATCCAGTTCTTCCCACACGCAAACAATGCACCACCAACCTATAGATACATTTCAGAAGCTAAAGTTGCCAGCAACTAAATACACCCTCGTCGATTCGACTTCATTTCCAGCTAACTCTATCATATGGCACATCACTTGGCGTAGCGTTAAATTAATCTCCAGCATCTTGATTACAAGAGTATCTGCTTTCATTAAGACGAGAGATACTACTGCATCTGTTCGTTTCAAATGTATGTATCTTTTTTAGACTTGAAACTCCTTCGTTCGTCTTAATTGAGAAATAGTAGATACGAGTAATATAGACAAATATCACCGCTCACAGATGCGGTATAGATACCCTTGTACGCGAACAATTAATGAATGCAGTGTTTACATTATACGCCGTTGTGTATGTTATTTACTCGTAGCTTCATCAGGCAGTGTGAAAATTGACTTTTGTCGGCGGAGGAGTCGGAGTGGATTGTCTTGAGCTAAACAACGACAAGAGCGCATTGAACAGTGTTTCATGCTCCAGATACCAAATGAACTATTATTGGAGCGATAGCTAAAAAATAATCAAAATAACGGAGGAGGTGGTGGTGGTGGGTGGAAACGATTGGGAAAATCCAAACAAAACACAAGAATATTTTTGTTTTGATATCTTTTTCGATTGCTGCCAGA
This sequence comes from Cheilosia urbana, assembly GCA_946477585.1. Taxonomy (NCBI): domain Eukaryota; kingdom Metazoa; phylum Arthropoda; class Insecta; order Diptera; family Syrphidae; genus Cheilosia; species Cheilosia urbana. Next base: position 4,367,705 of record OX297854.1, on the reverse strand, counting down.
TGGTAATGTGGTAATGACGCTGCTGGCGGGCTGTAACGATGGCGGCTATTCAACGAGCGTCCCTCTAAAGTTCGCCTTTCATTGAAGTGCGCCACTAGTACCTACTTGGCAGCAGCCGACAGGCCGGGGGCAATTAGGGTCAATACATTTTTCATCCGCCGGGCCCCCCTTTGCCTTCTATGCTTTTGGAGAATGTTTGTGAATGTGTTTTGTATACAACATAAAGGAGTGCATTGTTTACAGTATTTTTTTCTTTCTGTTTTTGTTTTTGTTACTCTTGTTATTGTAACGAGTGGCTGAGTCTAGGCCGCCTACTTCAGATGCAAGAAAAAATATTGAGTGCGCCTGTTTCGTTTGAAAGTGTGCCTCTGTTCGGATAACGATATACAAACGTCCCGTTCTTTCTGCTTTCAAATAGATCAACCATGGTGGTTAGTTGCAGCAAAGGGTAGCCTCGGGAGGGAAATGCATGCCTTGGCGTTCATCGAAAATCAATCAAGTGTTGTATAGGTAGACGGAGTACTTTTGAAAGTGATCAAACTGTGTATAAATAAGCTGATTGATTGAGAGGAAGAGGAATGTCTGCCGCCGGCTGGCACTTGACCCTTGCATGCTAGCTGGTGTTGAAGTTATAGGTCACTCGGGGTGCACTGAAATCCAAGAAGATGGGCTGTCTACTGCAGGTATTGCCAATGGCATCTGGCATGAAAATATGTGCGCATCTGAAATGAGCCTTGGAATCACTCACCGTGATATTGTGAAGTTTGAAGAACGGGCACCATCAACTGATTTCCCATTTGCGAATTTAATAACTTTGGGCGATCATAATATAAGCTGTTTCAGGTCCCAATGAGACCAAATTTAGTCACCTTTAAGTACAAACTCGGGCCCATCCCGACATCTATAAGCTTCTGAATCATTGTCTGACACAGTTTTTAGGTCGTATTTTTAGCAGAACTCAGTGCTTTTAAATCTGACTACATTAAAACCGCCTTGTAGTTGATTTAAAAAAGGTGCAAAGTCTTACAAAGAATCCGCTGGTTCTATTTTGCAACAATAAAAAGCACTGGTGATAGTGTACAGCCCTAAGGAACCCCAAATATGCGTATATGCTGTCCATTATGCACATGCTTTGAGCTGTAAGACTCCCTTCCAATGGAAGCGGTCTTTAGGTTGTTCTCCTTCGATTTCGAGGCGTTCATATTTTAAGAATAATCTAATCGAATTGTTATTTCAATACAACAATTTACAAAAATTTACAGATCTTGCCTGATCGACTCTTGAGTGTTGAATTTTAATTTGCATTACCAACTTTTTGGAGCGACGAGGAATGGCATTGTTCCTCTATCCAAAGATTGAAGATTGAGAGTCTATATTTAAGGGTCCTACAACCACGATGTTTGCAATAGATAGAAGAGAACCATGGTGTACAGAAAGTTTGTGAGCTTGGCTCCATAAATATGGGAACAAAGTTCGAGGCCTGGTCCAGAAAATGAGAAGCTGTTTCGGGCCGAAGTACGTTTTAGGTTTTCTTTAACTTTGAGAACGTCAAACTTGCGATATTAGCCAAGTGATCTTTCGGTGATGTTGATATTGACTGTGACTCCAAAAAGGTGCATGGATTCCTTGGAATGTGTGGGTTATCGCCCCTTTAAAGTTTAACAGAGCATGCTAAATGGTGACCATCGAGGTTTGCCCTTAAATTAAATAGAGGAACTCGAAAAGTGGATCGCGAAATTCTGTCCGTCTGTGTTTCCGTATATGCTTCCGGGGCCTAAAGCCTAAACGGTTGCGCGGATTTGGGTCAAAGTCCGAAGACTGTGGGCCTACATTTTTTTTTTTGCGTGAGAACTTCAGTATTAATGGTACTTTACATACAAAATTTGCATACCAGTTTGATTTGTTCGAAAACGGCTCTAACGATTTCAACCGAAATTAATTTTTGTGCTTAAGTAGGTTAACATGACTGCATACTCAGTTTGTGGCTGAAAAGTCGATTGACGGTACTTTCAAAAAAGGCTTAAGGCTTATGTTTCATTTGGAAACATTTTTATAAAAGTTCCTCAAATATTTTTATCGACCCTCTGGGAACGGTGCTTCCTATAAAAACTAACATTGTTATTTGATAGATACTGCCATTTTGTTCAACACTATTCCTAGCATCGCTTTTCCGATTTTTACCTTCCTACCTAATAAAATAAGAAAATAACCAACCAAAATGTTGAGAAGAGAAAGTTTCGTTCGACCCAGTCGTACACTTTATTATTTTTTTGACAAATTTAGAGAAAGGTCACCTAAAGAAAGTCGATTCGTTTTTTGTTAAACTTTGCAACAGTTTTATTTGTAAAGTTAATAATAATAATAATTCCACAAAAGCAAAAGTGCCAGAAAGAATCGATAGTTGTTGATATTTTTTTAACATACCCTAGTTCTCATGAACCTTCTCGACGGTACCATCATTCATTAATTATCCCATGACCCTGTCATATCCTCATTAGTTTGTCCATTCCCTTTTCTCTATAAAAGACGTTCACCCGTTACTATAGAAGGGCAAAATGGTAAATATGGTGGCCCTCTTACAGAACAATGTTAAAGTATAGTGAATTCTGAACCATAGCCTACTCCGAAATCATTTTAATATGCCCTATGATATTCTCTTCACATTCGCGGGTGTACGACCGTCCATGGACGTTGGATCCTATACAGATTCTAAACGGTCAAACAGACCTCTTGTATGCGGTTTTGTGTAGTAGACTCTTAGCGGTCATACTGCAGTCACCATTTTACACTTTGGCGCCTTAAATTCCCAATTGTTTTGCTATTTTTTAGTCTAAAAATGTGTACTGTTTCTGAAAGCTTTTGAGCTTCGTCCTGTGCACCTTAAGTTGACAATTCCATTTAAATCCACGCTGACTCTAATGCGGGCTGGCACTTCCTCTATCCAGTGCGAATGATAAAAAGAAAGTAACCAAGCCAACGCCATCCCTAATAACCTTCCAGCTAATGTGCGGTAACCTGAGCATGGAAATCCTTTTTGAAATATTACCACCGATTAGTTGTCGCATGGAGGGGGATTACAATTAAATCCTTACGAATGTGATGTAATAAAACAAGTTCCACATGCTTCCCCACTCCCCCGACCTCCTTTGGGGGCCACAACCAAGCCAAAGTCATTAAACTAAAACATTTCATTATCATCCCCCTGTCATCTGGGTTAGGCACACATGTATATGTATATACAAACCGCCATCATCCCGTAGCTACACAATTCGATAAGAGAACCTAATTTGTTTCTAATGACTTACGTTCTCAATTAAGAGCACTCGCTATAACAGCACACTATACACAGCACAGCAGAGCGACGGTTTGGGGACATTGGCACCTCCTTAACACTTCGTCCTACAGTGAGGGTAAATTGAAAATTAGATGCATGCCTGTGAGCCATGTCATGAACGTACCTTTAGTCATTTTATTTCAATCGTTAAATCGAACCCCACTATCATCTAGTCAAATTGTTGTGGGGCGAACGTTGTGCCATCTGTCATCACCCCGCCTGATGCAAGCACTAAGTAATATCCTTCGAATGAAATCGAATTATTTTCCCATCAACGACAAGCAGACAGCGAAGATCACAAGCAATCGGGGCAAACGGGAATTGAGAGGCCATAAAGGAAATTACATGGTCGAATGGCAATTAGTCGTCGCTAACAAACACAAATCATAGATTTCCCAGGATCAAAGGATCACCAACTCTAAGGGTGCTGTTTTCGTAATAGAGGTAGGATTTGAATAACTCGCTACGTGACTTATACCCTCTTGAAAAAAATGTCTCCGCCCGTCGGTGGTTGAATGAAGGGAAATTCGATAATCCTTGCCAAGGCTGTTATTATAAAAACCCTAAAAAGGATAAGTGTTGTTGGAGTCATTTTCTTTTTTTGTGGAATATTAAACACGAGACATGATAGCCGGCAATCTAGTAGATTTCTATTCACTTTTCATCCTGCTTATGGCGTCGACTCCTCGTTTAGACAAAGCTCAGTGTGAGGAAGACAATCCGCTCGGTTGAAGGGATGCTCGACGGATGCTTAGGAAATTACCATGTCAGATGGAATTCGTTAACCGGTTAAAACCGGATGAAAACAGCAGAGAAAAAAAAAACAAGCCTAAGGGTTTAGGCCACGTCTTCGGTTGATGGGCTCCGTTCGATAGGTCGGAGGTAGGCGCACTCTGCTTATAGTGGACGAGCAGGTTTGGGTAGTGATTGCTTTGGATTAGGAGCATCTGGGATGAAGTTAATTAAAATAAATTAGTTTCCATATCGAGATAGGTCGTCGGCAAAATGGACACTGGACAGCATATATACACGCAGTGCGTCTGGTGGATTCAAGGGGCCTTCATACTTCGGCTGGTAGGCTGCTTCATGAGATATAGATCGATGGCTGGTAAGTTTTTGTCAGAGAGGATGAAGATGACTTAAGTTACAGTAGGAGTGTTGTTGTACTTCGATTCTGTAGATCGAGTCTCTATCAACGTTTGAGCATTATTTTGATAAAAAAATATTGATCTGTCGTCACAGGGGGTTCCAAATCCAAAAGAAACTCAATTCTTCTCATGTAATTTGGTGTCAAATGATTTGTAACGAACCACGCTTTTTCTTTTGGTACAATAATGCTCAACTTTCATGCAACGCAACTGTTGGAGACGGAATGCAAGCATGCTGCAAAGCAGTTGTACAAAAGTAGAAGAACAATCACCTATACATTTCGTCTATACCATGAACCACGCCCACTTTTGGAGGGTGTTTTCTTTCACTTGCCGACTCTTTTGACTTTTCTTGTTGTTTAATCCACAATCGTTACCAATGAATGATAACGACCACGCCTGTTGAAGATACAAAGGAAGTTCCACATCTAAATATATGCTGGTACATAATTTTCAAAAGATCGTTTACATTTTTTTCGGCAATTCCGTCTGGACAAGGAATATCTAATACACGTGTTAGCGACCTCAAATGAAAATCATAATAGAATTTTATAGGAATAACTAGCTGTTCCCGCCCGACTTCGCCCGTGATACAACTGATTCAGTAGTCTAGCGTCTGTGTATGACCAAGCTTCAGTTCAGTTCACTCCCCAGAGCCAGCGTGCCCGTATAAGTCTTCACTTTAAGAATTAAGTTGAATGAATTCAGAAAATGTTTATTTCGTATCTTTCAAACTACCACCAACCATATAGGTACATCTACGAAATTTTATTGGAATCAGTTGAATATTTTCGGAGATCGATAACAGCGCCACCTATCGCGACAGGCTTATTTCCGCTGTCGCCACGGAATTTCCGTCTCGGTCGAGTCGATTCATGTAGAATTTTCGACAAACACGATCTCACTGTAGGTATACTGCAATTAAAATTAGAAAAAAAAAAGTAAAAAATGTTATGGAAAAATAATTTGTATGAGTTTTTCAATTTCCTTTTAAAAGTTTTCCAATTTTCTCGACGTATAAACCTTCCTCAGGCAGAGACAGACACAACAAAGAAAAGATAGCTCAGATTGGACGATCCGTTCTCGAGTGATGGGCGTTCTTACGGATGCAACTTTGGTTTATATATAAAGATTAAGCTTGAGACAAATTCGTTTGACTGGACTTTCGTCCATTTTTGACTTCAAATCTTAAGACAACGTAACGCTATCCAAGTAAAACTGACTAAAACTGAATTGGATGTAAATAAAACTGGTGGCGAACACAGGTTGTAAATGGAAAATGGTTAAATTATTAATTAAAAGTCTTGTAACAAAACAACGCTGGATCCGACGAGTTTTATACTTGGCACAACTCTGTCTGCAATAAATTATTTCTCACGATGTTGTGAACTTTCATGCCTTTCCGTGAATTGCAATCGTTTCTAGCACATCACTACGCACAAAGACTCCTCCTATGCAAGCTACTCGCAAGTCGATCTCCACCAACATCTTTCGTCAGTTGTGCGCAGAAAACAAAAACCAAATTTAAAATGATCCATTCTCCGCACAGCACTGCCGACTAATGTCTGTTCAGAGTACGTCGTTAGCGCAAAGCTTTACCAACCGCCTGCATCAAATTATTCGTCGCGCAGCTTGACAATCAGCATCTCAGGAAACACTGGCCGAGATAAATCGCTTCACAACTTTACATCGAACATGAAAAATAATTATCATAATTTCACCGCTCGCATTATGTCGCGCAATCTACCTCTAATTACCATTAATCACCCCAAATTATGGCGTTTACTTGCGGCAATTCACCGCTTTGAATCCATCGCCATATAACAGAAAGCATCCAACAAATGATGATGTACCTCGACAAGCCTCAAGCCGAGCACCCATTTATTGTTCAAACTAATTTCCAACGTACATACTGTTACGTAAGTATCTTACTCGTTCTCCACCCGATTTCAAATTGCTTTTCTTCCATTATTTCGAACCGAACAAAGACACGATGGAGCTGCGGATCGAAAAAGGAAAATCCATTCAATTGAAGGTAAATCAACATCTTCAAAAATTGAAGAGTATCTGATTCCAAAATGTCAAATGGATGGACGTGGTGATAATCTATATTCCTCTTTAGGTTTGGCGCATATCGAATTTGTTGGCATAAATGTCGATGAAGGAGGGAAGAAGAAACTATATCGGATGAACGAAAAATGTCCTTTTAGCGATTTAGGAATTTAATCTTTCTTCGTACTTTTTCCAACTGAATGAGGAGTTTCCTCCTTGCACAGTTTGAGTCCATGTTGTCTTTGTCAGTTTGTTCTCACGGAGACAGTTTTTCAATTTCTCCATTACGAATAAGATATTGTATTCGTACAAAATTTCGAACTCGAGATGTTAATCAATTCTGACATCACGATGATAGAGGAACTCAAAAAAGTGGGCCGCGAAATCCTGTCCGCTTATCCACCTGTCTGTCTGACCTGAGCCTTATAGCCTAAACGCCTGCCCGGATTTCTTTCAAACTTCGGATTTGGAGTTTGTGGGCTTACAGTTCGGGCCGTTTTTTTTTTTTTTTTTTTTTTGTAAGGTAACCTCAATATTAATGGTACTTCCGTTTAAAATGTGCTTATCAGTTTCATTTGCTCGAAAACGGCTCTATGGATTTGAACCAAAAATTATATTTAAGCTTATGTAGGTAAGGTTAACATAACTGCGTACCCGGTTTTTCGCTAAAAAATCGAACAACGGCACTTATGAAATTTGGACATATGTATCTCGAAAACGGTCCACACAATTGTAAAAAAATGCATTTCTAATGTAATGTGGTCATGTCTAACTTAATAGCAGACTCAGTTTTTCTCTGTATTATTGTACAAGGTTTTTTTGAAAAAAAATTTTCTTTAGTTCACCTGAAAACTGCAATAACGATTTCGACCAAAATACAAACTTAGAGTAAAAGTGATGTTTTCGAAATTATTGCGTCCTCAATTTTCAATTCGAATCACCTAAAAAGCTCATTTTAAAAACTGCTCATATCTTGAAAACTCGATTTTCGATTTCGATAAAACTTGAAAAAAAAAAAACAATGCTTACATTTTGAACAATAACAATAAAACGTCCAGAGAAGTAACTGCTCGACATTCAGTTCCTCACGTATTCTGGTGTTCCTTATACGAGCAACGAAGGAATCTCATTTCGGCAGCTTGTATTCGCGATCTTATTCTTTCGGTCATTACCCAAATCTCATGACCATAGGTAAGAGTAGGAACAAATTATTAATTAAAGACCGGCAACTAAGCTTTGACATCAAGTTCGGTCCTCCTGATAACAGAATGGCCTAGTTGTCTCAGAATGAGAATAAGACCCCGAGATACTTAAACTTATCCACCTGCTTCAATGGGAGTCCACTAACATGTAGAGTGCATTAAACAGGCGTTCTGGATACCACCATTACTCCCAGATCCGTCTGGGAGGGCCCAATAATGACCAATAATGACCAATTCTTAGGTCTCCCAATTGAAATCGTTCTTCGTCAAGGCTACGCTGTAAGATCCAGTCCATATAAGAAAATGAGAGGAGACAGAAAACAACCCAGACGAAGTCCAACGTCCACGGTGAAAGGTATCGCTTTAACGCCGTTTATCCGAACGCAGCTTGTACAGTTTATGTAAAGAGAATGAATCGCTTTGAGAAGTGAACCCTCACTTCCATACTCCTGCAGTACACTGCAGGGTTTACCTCGAGGGACTCGGTCGTATGCCTTTTCCAAGTCTGTGTAGACAGGTGTAGTATACTCCCAGGCCTTCTCAAGTACCATTCTGAGAGTGAACAGCTGGTCGGTTGTGCTTCGGTCCGGACGAAAACCACACTGTCAATCACCCAACCGTGATTCGACCACAGCTCTGCAACGCGATTCCAACACCTTGGCAAACACTTTACCGGGGAGACTAAAAAGTGATATTCCCCTATAATTGGACAATCCCCTTTTTGAAAAGGTGCACAATCACTCCAGTCTGCCAATCACCGGGTGTTTCCCCGCATTCGCAGGCCACTTTAATGACACGAGAGAGTCATTTAACTCCCTCTTCACCAAGAGCCTTGAGCATTTCTGGCCGGATTTCATTCACTTCTGCAGATTCGCCAGCTTTTAGCGATTTAATCGCAAAAGTGACTTCTTCTACCGTGAGACTATTTTCCGCAGCCTATACACTACCTATTCTTACATTTTATGTACGGTTGTTTCTGGACTTTTTACCAACCTACCAATTGAATCAACCAAACTTTTGGTGAACGAGAAAGTTTCGTCCGACCCAGTCGTGCACTTTGTTGTTTCTACACTCTGTTGCAAAAGTCAGTTAACTATGTCATACTCATTGCAAAAAAAAAGGTCTAGAATTCACACTAATGGGAAGATTCGACTGAATTTGTTGTAAAAATTTGGCTTCTATTGAGCTTTCGGTATATGTGTGTACTTCTTGCCGTATTTAAACGTGAAAACTCCTAGGACCTAGGCCATTGGCCTTATATGACGGTCATGCAAGGAGGAGTAACTGGACCCATCTTGGAAGGGCTTTTATTTTGGGGGCTATTCACAATTAGTGGTGTCTATTTTCCCAGCTCATATTCAAACGTCAGCCAGCAGACCTGTCATTTCCACATCTAGTTCTCCAAACACTCAAATGATGGCCCACAAATGTTCCGATTTGTTGATCCATCCATCATCTGCGGCAAGAACCAACAAACATACATAACCTCTCAGTTCAGCTGCATATAGCCATACCCTACTCAATTACAATATGTTCATTTGTTCATGTTCACCCATTTTGGATAGTTCCTTTGTCCATGCAACACACTACCCAGTTCTCTGCGACTGTGGCAGTAAAGAATTTTTAAGGACTTCTTAAACTGCCCCAGAGGAGAAATCAATACTCTGGCTCGTCTACCCACAACCGCACCCGCACCACATCGTGCCGCATGCAGTTCACCAAATTAGTTCGAGAATAATAATCGAACGATAAAATCAAATGTGTATCTTAAATCTTTTGGGTTTATTTGCGTTGGGGTTATTTCCATTCATAAATTAAACCAACTCGAACGTACGTGCTTCACTTTAAAATGCCGGCCGATATATAGTATGACTGTGTGTACGAACTCCTGCTGGAACTTATGTGTCTGGCTGTCCGGGGTCTGGATGTGGGGATAGCGATTCCTTTATTCTGGCTGACTAAGAATAGACTCAACTCTATCGCACTGCATATTGATTTTATTTTATTCGTTTGCCTCTTTTGTGGAATTTCAAAGATGGCATGCTCTTTCGAATGGGTGACTTCCTCATTTGGGCACCTTACCAGCGAGCGCATGCTGTCGAAATGAATTTTTAACAAAACAGATGTACGTGCGCAGATGGTGTCGAGCGCAGAGTGGAATGTTCTTTATTAATTAAGGCTATGCCGCCGCCGGGTTACAGATGTCATTTGGGCAGAAGATTACAACGTCGTCGGTGGGGGGAAGAGTAGCAAAGGAATTCAGTTATTCATGGGGAGAAAGTTCACATTTTTGTGTCATAAATTATTGCAGATTGAGGAAGGTCCGTCATGACTTTCGATCCCGAAGTCTTTAATTGAGTTGTGCGACGTTTGGTTGTGTCTTAAAGCTTTAGGAGGGTGGTTGCAGTAGGTATATGGCTTGTGCGAGTGTTTTTGTGGATTTGAGGGCGTATGGACAGATTGGGTTTGGAATCATAAAATTGAGCGATTTGAAATTTTCCTCTTTTGGATTTTTATTTTTATGCTGTCTTAATCCAATATGGCTTTGATATTCTGTTTAGGTTTGGTTTTTCCACTTTATTTTGTTTGCTACAGTCTTCAAGGGGCTTAGAGTTATATCTCAGGTTTCGGATGCGTAAAACTATAACTTTAAATATGCACAAGCTCATACTCGTGATTTGTTCGCCCAGAAATATGTACCGCAGCCTTTCCTTATTTCCCTCTTACCCCCTGCAGACCTCGATGAAAACCAATCGAAGAAACGCGAAGCACGATTACCAACAGTCCATAGGTCATCACGTAGAGACTGGGTTGGCCGATTGCGATTAAGTAAAAACAAAGGTGGTCCACGTTAAGCGTTCAGTTTCTCCGACAAATTCATGCAATTTGGGTGACCATTTACTACCGTGATCTGTACACAAATCCACATACAAACAAGCTTTATAATTCTATTGTACGTTTAAATATCGAATATCGAGGGCGCTTTGTGTTATGAAATACAGAAGCATTGGCCTCTTTTGTTGCAGTACCCTCGATTGAAGTGAAGGCTCAAGTTTCGATCCCCGGAAATCACAAATTCCGTCTCAAGGTCTTTCCCACTGCGTCACCTCTAGCGAACGTTTGGGGAACCTTCTAGAGTATGGTGACAGAAATGCTGGCACACAACTTGTTTCAAAAATCGACTACGCTACCTTTAATGACAACATTTAACCCAAGATGCCAGAAGTGTGCGTCGACATAGCGCAGAATAGCACACAGCCAATGAAGACCAAACAATATCAAAGAAAAGCAAAATAATTGACACAAAAAGAACGACAGCTATTTTCCTGAAATTGCAAACAATGTTTGCCACTTTTAATTTCCAAACATCTGACAGTTGACAGAACAAAAATATTCGCAAAAATAACAAAAAAAAAAGAAGGAATTCACAACATTCCTCAGGCGAGAAATGTCTCAACTATGAGACACAAATCTGCATTCAAATTCCGCCAAAGTCAGCGAAACCATAAAGTTTGACAATCTCAAGTGCCTGTAAATTACGACAATCATCAGCTTCATGTGTACGTTACATTTTAGATTGTGTGTCTCTGGGTATCACTGTGTCTATGGATTTGTCACAGTAGAATGAGTGCTGCGCATACAGATACTTGACATCTTGATGCGGGGACGGTGACGATTTCAAGACTCTGTTGTCTTTCGGCACGACAAATGTGTTTTGGAATTTTTTTTTTTCCTTCTGAGTGAAAGATAAATATGTCTAAATGAGCGTGGGGTGTACTCTGTGTACAAGATACAAGTTACAGTGTAGATTTGTTAAATTAAGCAAACACCCCCTTAAGCATGACAGCTGGGAGTAACTGGGGAAAGTTATTTTATTGTCAGGACGACAGATTTCGGCCATTTGAATGTAAATATTCACCAGTGGAGAGATGGGGGGAATATTTCGCAAGCTTCGAGTTGTTTTGCTAATGTTGACATTAAAGTTAAGGAAAAAGCGGAATTGCCGTCCAATTTGAGTATTCTCGGACCTTTTGACGTGAAATTTGAGACGAAAAATTAGCAAAATTGAGGGCGATTAAAAAGCGTATTAACTTTAGGGGTTTTTTAATGAGAAATTAAGGATCCGGGGAGATGGAAATTATGCACAAGTTATGGATGGGTTTATTACTGGAGGATATTTGCGCATATTTCTCGGAACCTTGTTAATTTGAGGCGCATAAATGACGCCCACACGTAGTTTATGGAAGGCTGGAGCTTATTCGAGAGAGATACTATCTTTTTTGGTATATATATACCTGTAAAAATAACAGCTGTTTGGCATCTACTTTCTCAAAAGCGCACAGACATTTTTTTAGTTATCCTTGTTAATCGACTGCATTTAATCGAGTTCGGTGTGCGGGCATCTGACAGGTGATTCATGCTCAGTGTCTTGACATTTCACCAATAGTAGACTTAAGATAGATATACCGACTCAGCTGCTGGAAAACTGGCCGAAAATGAAAAACCATAGAAGGAGTACTTTTTTAGAGACTAGTTTTTTCAAATTGGCAGCACTTTTTCCACCGACAACCGAATTGACATCTGACATTTGGTTTGGGCTCACTTTTGAGTGGCATTTTGCCAAAAGTAGACTTAGGAAGAAACACCGCATCAGTTCCTCGAAGAACTGGTCGAAAATGAGAAAGCGTATCGTGAGTATTTTTTATTTGTGTTTCAAATTGGCAGCACTTTTTACACCGACAACCGAATTGCCATGTGACATTTGATTTGGGCTCACTTTTGAGTTGCATTTTGCCGAGAGTAGACTTGGGATAGAAACACCGCCTCAGGTGCTCGAAGAACTGGTCGAAAATAATAAAGCGTATGGTGACAGTTTTTAAGGTTTTTTCTTGAAGTTGGCAGCACTTTCTACACCGACAACCAAATTGACATCTGACAGTTGATTTGGACTCACTTTTGAGTGGCATTTTGCCAAAATTAAAAAAGTTGCTCGAAAATAAAAAAACGGGTATTTTTTAAGAGGTTTGTTTTTTTTTTTTGCAGAACTTTTTCCAACGACAACCAAATTGATATCTGACAGTTGTTTTTGACTCACTTTGGTGGCTCATTTCTCCAAGAACAATATAAGGATAGATAAACCGCCTCAGTTGCTCGAAGAACTGGTGGAAAATGAGAAAGCGTATTGTTAGTATTTTTTATTTGTGTTTCAAATTGGCAGCACTTTTTCCACCGACAACCGAATTGTCATGTGTAGTAGATTGTAATTGATCGTTTAGTATAAGAGAAAATAGAGACAAAAGAAAAATAATAAAGAAGAATTAGAGATAGAATGAACTAACATGTAAATGAAGGAATTAAAGATTAGTCGTGGTTCAGCATTCGCGTAATAAACATTGTTTTACAATTAAATATATAACAAGGCGCGTTTCATTTTTTAATTGATTGAGATCTACAGGTTATGGGCCCAGGTCTCTCAGTAAAATGTCAAATGTAATGGAATTAGTTTTTGCTAAAATAAAACCTTTTGACGGGCGCAATTTTGATTCGTGGAAGTATCGTGTGGAGAACTTTCTTGAGGCTCAAAATGTTCTCGACGTTCTCTTGCAAGAAAAACCGGAGGTAACGGCGGCCAATTTAGCTGCTGCTACAAAATGGGACGAAAGAAACGCAACGGCTAAGAATTTGATTATATGCTTAGTGGATGATAATCATCTTGAGTACATTAAAGGTAAATCTACAGCAAGAGACATGTGGTCTGCCCTTGTGACCACATTTTCAGGAACAAATATGGCAAAGCAGAACATGTTACGTTCACGTTTAGATAGGCTGAAATATGAGCTAGGGGCTGACATGAAGAAGCATTTTACTAAATTCGACGAATGTACAAGGGAGTTGACTGCAGCGGGGGCAAAACTGGAATCCACCGAAATAATTTATTATTTATTTAAATCGTTTCCAGAAGATTTTCAGCCGCTAATAACGGCACTTGAAAATATGCCGGATGACAGTTTAACCTTGGAGTATGCAAAATCCCGCTTGTTGAATGAAGAAATGCGTCAGCAGGTGAACAAAGAAACTAACGATTTCGACACCGGTGGTGATGCAGCTTTTTCGGCGCGCTTTGCAGGGGAGTGTTTCAAATGTAAGAGAAAGGGCCACAAAAGTTTCAACTGTCCGCAAAGAGGTCCGAAGTCCAATTTTAGGAGGAAAGGTACGTCGTCTAAAAATTCTAGAGATAGCAGTGCCGTTGCATTTATGGTGGCGAATGCGAAAGTTGAACGAAATGTTTGGTTGTTAGACTCAGGAAGTACACGGCATGCAACAAATGATTTAGAGGCTTTGACTCAGGTTGAGCAGCTGGAGAAGCATTTGGTAATTAGTACCGCTGAAGAGGGCGGTGCAATGAATGCAACGCATAAGGGAGTGTTAAAAGGATATACGTTTGTAGATGGAAGGAAAATAGCTATAGAGGTGAAGGAAGTGTTATACGCAAAAGAGCTGCGAGTAAACTTGCTTTCGATAAAGGCACTCCAAGAGAAAGGTCTCGAAATTTATTTTGTTCGCGGACATAAAGCGTTGATTAAATCTAACGGAGTAACTGTTGCTGTCGGTGCATTGTCAAATGGATTGTATGAGTTGAGATTATATCCCACAGAAGCTCAACTAAATTTGTGTAAGATTAATGATGTGTGGCATCGTAGGCTGGGTCATGTGAATGGCACTTATTTGGAGAAAATGAAGTATGGAAACATGGTCACAGGTATGGAAGCTGGTGAGGAGTCGGTTTCGTGTTATCCATGTGTTAAAGGAAAGCAAACCGAATTGCCTTTCTCGAAGCAAAGACCGAGGACTACTAGGGTTCTTGAACGAATTCATACTGATGTGTGCGGACCCATAACGCCAAGTACACATGAAGGTCAAAGGTACTTTGTGACCTTCATTGACGATTATAGTCATTTTGCTCAGGTGTTTTTGATGCGACAAAAATCTGAGGTATTTCAGTGCTTTAAAAATTTTGAAGGTCATGTGACAGCAAAGTTTGGATGCGGAATAGTTTACTTGCGATGTGACCAGGGTACTGAATATTTTTCTAATGAGCAAAAGAAATTTTATACGGAAAAGGGTATTCAACTGGAACCTACAGTGGGTTATTGTCCAAAGCAAAATGGTACTGCAGAGCGCTTTAACCGAAGCGTAGTAGAGAGAGCTAGGACTATGATGATGGATTCTGGCGTGAAGAAGGAAATGTGGGGAGAAGCAGTACTAACTGCAAACTATTTACTGAATAGGTGTCCATCGAGGTGTATTGTTGGTAAAACTCCTGCAGAGGTATGGTTTGGTGTAAAACCAGATGTTAAAAAACTAAGAATTTTTGGTTGCAAGGCATTTGCACTTATACCCAAAGAAAAAAGGGCTAAATTTGATCCTAAAAGTAAGGCTATGATGATGGTTGGATACGGAATTAATGGCTATCGACTGTGGGACTCCGATTCACGGAAAATTGTAATTGCGAGGAATGTAAGGTTTGACGAGTCAAGCTTTCCGGCCAGGGTTGGAAATCAAGAGGAGCCAATCGTTGTTGCTGGGAGGAGGACATCAGTTCGAGAAGGGGCTCCGATGAAACACGAAGCAGCTGTTGACAATGAAGCGGAGGAAAACCTAGAGGAGACCGTTGTGAAAGACAGCGGGGAGTCATCTGACTACAATTTTGAATCAGCGGAGGAAGACTTAGAGGAAACGGTTGTGCAGGATAGCGAGGAGTCAACTGATCTCAGCATTGAACCTGTTTCTGAGGATGGACCACAAAACGCGCTCCGGCAGCACCAATCTTTGGTTAATCAAAGGCAAAGCTGTCGAGAGCGCAAAACTCCAGGCAAGTTGGCATATAACAATAATTTTGAGCAAATAAATCTGTCGGAGTTTAATTTTTCAGCTGAACCGAAAAACTTTAAAGAAATCGATTTGAGGCCTGACCGGCAACAGTGGGGAGCTGCTGTTGAAGAGGAGCTGCGTTCATTACAAAAGAACGAAACGTTCGAGCTGGTAAAGAGAACACCGGATATGAAAATAATCAGCTGTAGATGGGTATTTAAACTAAAAACCGATAAAAATGGAAAACCTCATACATACAGAGCACGATTGGTAGCAAGAGGATGTAACCAAGAGTATGGCATTGATTACGACCAAACGTATGCTCCCGTGGCGAGGTTGGCAGCCATACGTACTGTGATGTCAGTGGCTATACATAAAGGTTATCATATTTGTCAAATGGATGTGCGAACAGCCTTTCTCAACGGAGAGTTGCATGAGTGTGTGTACATGCAAGTTCCTGAAGGTATGAATGCTAAACAAGGTATGATTTGTAAATTAAAGAAATCATTATATGGATTGAAGCAGTCCCCTCTCTGCTGGTATCGGAAGTTCCACGATACAGCGGTAAAAATTGGTTTTACTCGATCACAACATGACTACTGCGTATATGTACGAAAGCATAACGAACATGTTAGTTATCTAGTCTTATACGTTGATGACTTGTTGTTGATTAGTGGACACAAAGAGAACATTGATGAAGTAAAGAGTATGTTGACAAGAGAGTTTGAGATGAAGGAAACGAAAGAACTCGAGCAATTCCTTGGTATAGGGATTACATACAACGCTGAAGAGTCATGGTTGAGTATGTGTCAAAAGAAATCTATTAAAGATTTACTTACGTATATGAATATGAAATATTGCAATGGAGTATCCACTCCCATTGATCAATCAACAAAGTTAAAGAGAATCGATGATGATAATATGAAAATTACTGTTCCATATAGAGAACTAATTGGGAAGGTTATGTATATGATGCTTTGTAGCAGACCAGATATATGTTTTGCCATATCACAACTAAGTCGTTACCAAGACGCTCCCGGTGTAGAACACTGGCAGTGCGGAAAGAGGTTGGTTCGTTATCTTAAGGCTACGATGGATCATGAGCTGGTTTATACGAAGAACATAGGAGAGAAACCTTTGGTGGGTTTCGTAGACGCCGATTATGCTTCGGATGAAACCGACAGAAAGTCAACAAGTGGCTTTCTTTTCAAAGTTTTTGGAAATGTTGTCAGCTGGACGTCGAAGAAGCAACAGGTCGTTGCTTGCTCAACTACTGAAGCAGAATACGTTGCGTTGGCGCTTGCTGTACAAGAAGGTATTTGGCTGCGAGGGTTGTTGGATGATTTGTGTATTAAAGTTGATAGCATACCAATATTTGAAGACAACCAGAGTTGCATAAAAATGGCTTACAATATGGAAAACAAACGTGTAAAGCATATTGACGTCAGGCATCATTTTATACGGCAAAAGATAGAGGACGGTGATATCACGTTGCATTATATAAACACTAAAGACCAAGAAGCAGATATTCTTACGAAATCTCTGCCTAAACCACAGTTCCAGTACCTGGCAGAAAAATTGGGACTTATGCAACGAGAAGGGGTGTAGTAGATTGTAATTGATCGTTTAGTATAAGAGAAAATAGAGACAAAAGAAAAATAATAAAGAAGAATTAGAGATAGAATGAACTAACATGTAAATGAAGGAATTAAAGATTAGTCGTGGTTCAGCATTCGCGTAATAAACATTGTTTTACAATTAAATATATAACAAGGCGCGTTTCATTTTTTAATTGATTGAGATCTACACATTTGATTTGGGCTCACTTTTGAGTTGCATTTTGCCGAGAGTAGACTTGGGATAGAAACACCGCCTCAGGTGCTCGAAGAACTGGTCGAAAATAATAAAGCGTATGGTGATAGTTTTTAAGGGTTTTTTTTAAGTTGGCAGCACTTTTTACATCGACAACCAAATTGACATCTGAACAGTTTATTTGGACTCACTTTTGAGTGGCATTTTGCCAAAATTAGAAAAGTTGCTCGAAAATGAAAAAACGGGTATTTTTTAAGAGGTTTGTTTTTTTTTTAATTGTTTTTTTTTTTTTTTTTTTGCAGAACTTTTTCCAACGATAACCAAATTGACATCTGACAGTTGATTTGGACTCACTTTGGTGGCTCATTTCGCCAAGAACAGTATATAAATAGATAAACCGCCTCAGTTGCTCGAAGAACTGGTCGAAAATGAGCAAGTGTATAGTGGGTATATTGTAAAAGGTTTTGTTTTTCAAATTGGCGGCACTTTTTTAAAGCGACAACCAAATTGGCACCTAACAGGTGATTTCTGCTCACTTTGGTTTCCCATTTCAGCTCGATAATTCTTACGTTTGCCTTGCACTATTAGTAGGTATAAACTTTCGAAACACGGACTTAGGTTCCTTGGCTCGAAAAACTAGTATAAAATTAGACTTCGCTTTATACGACCTAGCTGCGGCGCCTATCATTCATCACAAAAATCATGATTTGGGCATGAAACTATCTTTCCAAAAGATGTAATACCATGTTTACTTCTATGATTTTTATGCGTTTTGTGTAATTTTGAATGTAGGTACCTCTAAAAAAAACACGCTATACTTATTCTGTATTATGCAGGTGGCGCTTCAATTCGGCGTGAATCTGGGCCTCAACCGATACGCCTATTCAGGTGTGTGAATAGGGTTTGTCGGCAGCCTATCTACCTACGTTCTACATACATCAAGTTGAAAAGATAAGGTGTTGAGAGTTCACAAGGTTTTGAGTGAACTACTTAATGATCGATATAGGCCAAGGCCCAGGGTCTGTTGTTTATACAGTTTTATCGAAAAGATTGTCCCTGGAGATTGTTTATCTTCATTTTCTTATTCCAGTCTTCAATATCAAGCCGAAGCTTTTTCACCTGATTTGCCTTTTGTCAAGAAGTTCTTCAAAATGCAGTTTGTAAGACTTACCTACTTTCTTATACAGTCCAAGGTGCAGCTAGGCATCAACCAGCAACCCTCGATAGTTAGCCCGAACTCTAGCTACCAGCTTTCAGTTTTTCTACTCCAAGTTGTCTGGGGCTACCTATTAACGCCAACTAAGTCAAAGTCTCCCTCTACTACTTTGTCCATCGCTGGGTGAAAATCGCGAACTCTGCGGAGCGTCGTTATTATAACAGCCCCCTCCATGGTTCAAGTCATCTTAAACGTACTTTTTTGACCAGGTTCATGTTGCTGTACAGTTTTCAACCCCCTTCAAGTTAAGTGTCAAGCTTTTATAATTACTGCTGTTTATGGCCAGTGACTTTTTACCCACTTAGGTCCGAGCCTACTTTCATCTAGGGACAGCACATCCTCCTAAAATGGGAAAGTTGTTCTGATATCCTTTTCAGCACAGCCGAGGTAGACGATGTCTGGCAGACAAGGTTGCGACGTGTCTGATTCGCTTTCGACCGCATATGTCCGTTTTTTAAGCACATCCGTTCGCACCATACTATGCGCTCTCCCCCAATCAAATAATTTGTTCTTCCTGTTCTAAATGCCGCGGCCGCCTCTCCAAGTCGACAGGATACACCAAATCAAATCGCAACGTCCTTCTGTTTACATGGGAACCATGCCAAATCCCACACTCTTTCCTCATCAGGAACATAACAAAAAACCAATTAACTGAAGCGAATTCTTGCTCTTCACACACTCTCACTCTTGCTTTGGTCTATTTTCGTGTCTTCCGGCGGTGAACGACGACGAACCACCTCTATCCCCTTGCATCAGAAACTGCATCACTCCGACCTGCCACACTCCAAAGTCCATATGAGGGAATAACTGGATACGTCTACTCCAGAAAATGTCTTAGATCTGAGAGTTCATCGCCTCCTTAATGAGGGCAAATAATGCACACATCCATTCTGCTATAGGATTCTCTGAGTATGCCTCCCAGGGGAAGACTTGGCACTTTTAATTGCGTTCCATACGGGAAAGATGGTTCATAATTTTTATTTTTCCCAAGTCAAAGAAACGTAACGTTGCATGTTCTTCATTTAGGGAAGATGTGGGTTTTTTTTTTTTGCGGTCTTGTGCTGGATGGTTACTGTGTATAAAATGATTTTGGCGCCCTTCTCTTGACGGATGGATATGAGTGGGAGACACTCCGCACTTGGCTCCGTCAAAGGACTGTGTTTTTGTCTAATTAGACAAAATAGTTGGGTTTGGTTTTGGTCTGGATAAGTGCGCCTTGCTTTGAAGAGGAAATGGAGTGTACTAGTGTGATATATAGACGAATCCTGAGAGTTGCACGATGATACTCGGCCAAAACACATGACAAATGGAGCGAACAAGACAGACGTTCTGATGAGTGGCGGCAGACAATTTAGAACTACAAAGATATAGAATTTAAATATGAGATACGTGCAACTGTCAGGGTGAGTCTGGTTTGGGAGGGGTTGCAAGGAGAACGCCAATTGCGGTAACCATTCTCGCACAGGATTTACGTCGAGAAAAACTGTCACTTACGCTCACTCTAACTCGTGTGGCCAATTACCACGCATAGCCTTAACATTAACACGAGGCAGCGGCTCATGACGACCACTCCTCACTGCACTCTTCAGAAACGAAACATACTAAAACACTCAAAAAGTAATTAATTCACCACTGATATGGTTACACCCATTCTCAGTGAATGTGGGCGGTCCTGATTTAGTTATGGGCTTTGATAAGCAATTGTCAACACGAATTCGAATAAATAATGTATTTCAACGCCTCAATATCTTTCAGGTTGATTGATTGGAATATATATTATTATTTTAATTTTTTTCTTTGGGCCCTGTCCGTTGTCACATTAATGACAATACGAGTTTTAGTTGATTAATTTGAACACATTAGGGTTACATTTCGGTAATCAAAGCAAATGACGGGAGCATGATTTCGTTATGTTTATGGGGAGATATCCGTTTTTTGGATAACTTTTATAGAGACGTCTAGATTTTTTTTTTTAGAACAGTCAAATTTTCGGAATGTTGATCTTTTGGTTGCTTGAGAGGTGTTGGTGCTATTGCAGTGTATCTCTGTATAATTATTGTATATACAGTCAACTCTCGATTTTTCGGAAACTCCATTAACCGGGATATTTATTTTCAAAGGTTTATTTATTTATAAATCGATTATCCGTGATGGTTTTAAACTTTCTTAAATCAAGTTATTTTAGTACAAATAAATGGACAAAAATTACAAATATGATGTGGGTTTAACGATTATCCGGGATTTCGATTTTTCGGTATGAGCTTGGTCCCGAATCGAGAGTTGACTGTACATATATCGTCAAGTAGAAATAATTTGCGGGTACAGCTTTCTTTCACCTATAGACATTCACCATTCATTCGGGTAAAATAGTATGAATTGAAATGGAGCCGTAATAGGTGTTTAGCTTATTCAGTGTCTTCAGAGAGCGCCGGAGTTAGAGACTCTCTAATGTGTATTCATACATTACAGACGCCAACAACCAGTGACAGTGAACCATAGTCTGTGCACTCTGGTCGCAGGCTAAGGACATCATCAAAGAGCTGGTTTGATATTTTACGACCGGAGATCTTCAAAAACAGAGGATGACAGGTAGCACTACCGAGGACTGTTCTATCAGCTCCCTCTTCAAAAATGGCGATCCTAATATATCGCAGCATCGGAACATATCCCTGCCAAATGCCGCATAAAATATACCATTCAACTGTGTACGAGTCTCAATCAGCTGAGCAATTACCAACCGTCATTTAACACATCGAGCATAGATCAAAATTCCACACTGAGGCTGATCTTGCAAATGATCAATGGATTTCAAGGAGAAGCTCCTTATAACCCACATCGTATGATCCCTACAAAACGACGCGACGATCAGTCATATTTAAGGTGAAGACTCTTTAAATTATCTATGCTTCATTATTGCCTACCATGAGGATCGTCGTAAGATCGGCGTATCTAATTGTTAAAAGTTGTTGGTGTGGTCACTTCTATCTACCGATCTTGAGTTACCAGGGATCAGTTAAGTTTTAAGCAAATAAAAAAGGCTATCGACGATCAATGATCAACTGTGTAGAAAAAATTGTTTCGAGTAAGAAGATCAGCTACAACGATCAGTTCGTAAGGTAGATCAGCACCAGTCGCTTGGAAATTTTGTTAGTATGTAGTTCTTTAAAGGACATTTAGTATCTGGACCTATGATCAACACGATCGGTTTCGGGTTTTCGATAATAAACAGATGTTCAGACATAAAAGTTTTTAAAAGGTTGTGGTTAAAAATAAAAATACAGTCTATAAAGTAAAATACTTGTTTCACATTGGATCGGCTGTAAATGTCGCTTGTCACATTTCCAAATTTGGAGGTTCACTTTGAAAGACGTATGTCTCTTTTCCGTATCTGATCTTACTTATAAGGGTGCAATTTGATCGTTTTCAAACGAAGCGTATCCCCGATCGTCATGTTTATGATAGCTTTAAAAAATAAATAATTAGTTGGCGCAACAGGTCCGTAGGGACCGTAGCCCTAACTTCTCAGAACCATTCGTTTTGTGTGAGTTTTTCATTTTAGGAACGAATATGAAGGATCTACAATTTTATGCCGACTCCAAACGGCTGATTGAGAAGCTCCTTCGAGAGAGTTATACTCTCGGGTGTTTGTCAGACGTTCGCGAGAGGTGGCGCAGTAAATATGACGCCCGAGATACCAGTTCAAATCAAGCACCCACTGGCACCACAGTAGTATAGGAAATGCCGGTTTCAGCGCAGTTTTCAGACACGGATAAAATATAGGATACAAAGCCAATATTTAAAAAAAATATTGCTAAAACATCAATAAAAATGAAAACTACCGTATACTTAATAAAAATTATTGTTCCAATATAAAATATGCCTACAGTATTGAATGTCCAATATTTTATAAAAATTGAAAAAGTTGGGAGACAGATTGTCTTCCACCTATCGCAATTCTACTTACAAAAGACAGCTAATCATTCGACTCATTCCATTTTCACGCTTCTGATAATATACACGAGTGACGTCACAAAATGAAAACATTATTTAAAATGCCTTTGTGGTGTGGCATATAAACTAATAGATAAATGTATTTTTACTAAGCAATTCTACTTACAAAAGGCAGCTAATCATTCGACTCATTCCATTTTCACGCTTCTGATAATATACACGTCATAAACTGATAAATTATATTTTTATTGGATAGTCATGCAAACAAGAATACTTCGTTTACATAAATCTATGCCACAGTTTTACTTTGTTATCAGCTATGAGTAATTATTTTTTTCTCATTTAGCTCTTTCCATATCATTCATTAAATTAAAAAAGCATTCTATGCAAGGCTTGAACTTAGAATCTAAAAATCCAAGAAGTGGATACAGAAAAACCACACCAGAAAGACATTCCAAAATGAGTACTTCAATTCTCATATATGAAATGAGAAATTAGGAAAAAAAATACTATGAATTATAATTGAAGGAAAAAATATGCTCTTTCTACATAATGCATTCCATTCCATTCTGCGCTAATAAATATGCATCAAATAGTTTTTTATATTTTCCATTATTTGTTTCTTTTTCTTTATCAATTGTAAGAAAGCCATATTTTTCATTCCAGCAGGCATTACAATAATTTTTAAAACATTCAAAATTTAGATCAGTTATATGATCATCAAAAATATGTTTCAAGTTAGTTTTATCTTGAGAAAATAATATGATATAATTTACGTTATCTCTAATGAGTTGTTTAGGTATTTTAGAGTATGTTTGACTTAAATAAAAGCAAGAAATATTGTTATGTCTGCCATAGGCAAAATAATTAGAAATTATATCTTGAGATTCAGTGGAAATGTCATCAAAAACTACAACTGAATGAGATGGAATTTCTTCAGGTTGAGGGAGTGAATTCAATGTTAAGCTTTGAAATTTTCTAGACTCTAAGTTATGTTTTTCACATACATTATTATATTTTTCAATCAAATTTTCTAAATATTTATATTTGGCTTGGTAAGAAGTTTTTGAACAAATGATAACATCTGTATGGTAAATTCTTGTAATAATGCTTAATAGAACATTAGTTTTACCACAATTACTTGGTCCACAAATAATTGCTCTAATAATATTTGGAAACAAAATATTAACCCTTTCAGGTGGTTTAAAGTTGTCAAAATTTTTGATAGTTAATTTAGAATTTTTGTCTAAAGATTTTATTTTAATTGAACTCATTTAATAATAAAAAAATTATACTTGTGTATGCATGACTTGATTTGTTAATGGATTATATGAAAAACTATCATCACTGATTATTAAGCAATGAACTATAGAATTAGCTGGAAAAGTATTACACCATTTAAAATCAATTTTAATATCAATTACTGCTTCTTTAATTACTTCATTTTGTTTGGAAGTATCTATAATAATAACGGGATATTCACTTAAGAATTTATTATAATTAATAATTGGTTTATTATGCTCATTTTGTCCATAATATGAATTTTTAAATTCTGAAAACATATCATATAAAATATCGCATTTATTTTGTTCATAAGATAGCCGCAATTCAGAATTAGGATATTTAGTAGTATTAAGATTTACTTGTACATTTTCTAAATTACATAAATCAAATTTACTATTTTCTTTTTTAATATCACGATTTCTATCTGTTTGAAAAGCAAGCAAAAAATATCTAGGTTTTGCACTTGTGGTTGTTATTCTCCAAGTATATTCTTTTACACTAGGAATAGAGCTTGTATAAAAATATTTCCAATTTCTAAAATACATGTTGAAATTTGTATTATTAGAAATTTGTTTATTTATATTATGTTCAAGCTCAACAGAAAATTTTACTTGGGGCATTCTCCAAATTATTTCAGAAATATTAATTTCAAATGTATGATCAGTAAGATCGGTAAATAAACAATTATTATCATCATTCGATCTAATAAGTTCTAGTTTTTGATTAATTCTAAAAATAAAATTTTTATAGTCTTCAAAAAATCCCATTACAGTATTCAAGGGAATACTAACAGAAAAATAACCTTTTTTGTTAAATACTGCTCCTTTATTCCATATTTGCCAACCTGCATTATTTAATGCTAAATCATTAGAAAAAGATGATAATCCTTTAAGAGTAGTTGTAATACCTGGATTTTCAATTGAATCAATTTCAATTGAATTAATTGAATAAGAAATTTTACTAAACATGTTTAATAATCCATTATTTACAAAATTTATGTTTTTCGTTTCAATTTTATCTAAAATCTTTTTAGTAGCATCTTTCACAATTAATTGCCCCCTAATAATCAAAAGACTCTTATGAGGAAATGTTTTTATGTCTTGATTATTAATATCAATTACAATTGATCTACCAGGTGTATTAAGTTGGGTAGTATTAGCTGGGATATTATCATAAAATTGATAACTCTCAATATCTTTTTCTTCGCTTACAATATTTGATTTCATTTAATAATAAAAAAATTTAACAATTTTAATTTATTTTACGAATATGTAATCTAATACTAATTTTTTCATTTCTAAAATCAATTAAATCATCATCTTGATCAACAATTCTTATATCGATTTCTCTTATTGAATTATTAGTTATTGGAAAATAAATTAAATTATTTGGAATTTCATTAATTTTTTCACCAGGTTTATCATATATAAAAAACTCATGAATTACATTTGTTAATTTTTTATTTTCATAACTACCAGTGGCAATATTACATTTAATTCGAATAGAATTAACTTTCATAATATTTACTGGTAAATCAGATTCTACTACTATATTTGCTGGAATAATTTGTTTACTAAATCCTAATAGAGAACCAATTGATTGATCTTTTGTGAAATCTAGTTCATATTGACTAAAAATTTCAACTTTTAGAGTAGTCATATTTGGATTTATAAGAATTTTCAAATCAAGATCAATAAAATCATTAATATCATCAATCTCATAAGACCCAGTTGGAAAAATAATATCAATTAATTGACCATTTTTTAAATAGGTCAAAACATTATTTTTTAATAATTCAGATATATTTGGAATTGAATTATAAGTACTAAAATTTAATAAACATATTTCATAATTTGAATTTTTATCTAATTTTATGGGTTCATCAAATTCACAAGATATTCTTGAAGAATTTCCATCCAAGGAAATAGTAGCCATATTTTTTTTTTTATTTATTTATTCTAATAAAAATTTTAGGCAAAGATGACCACATATAACTTCATTAATTTTTTGGTCAATATTATTATTTAAAAGAATAGTATTTTTATCTGTTTCAAAATATTTTTCAATTTTAATCGGAATTTTATTTAAAGCAAATGAATCATAATAAGCAATAAAATTAAAATGTTTCTTATATGCAACCCAATGTGTACCATTTCCAGAAAAATTATCTAAATTTATGATACCAGATTCTTGATCTTTAATTTTTTTAGGTAATTTATCTTTCATAAAAACACCTCGAAATTTAGAAATATTTAATTTTTTTGCATATTTTTTTAAATCATAATTACTTAAAGGTCTTACTGGAATTGAATCTATTTCAAATTTTTTTTTAGTAACATGCCTTCACCAGATTTTTTAAGGAATAAACCCTTTCCATTTTTAGCATTTTCTTCTAAAGCTTTATCATGACGAATTTTTTCTTCTAATAATTTTTCATTAGTTTTTTTATCATTGTATGCTCTATATAAAGAAGTACCAGCTGTTACTGCTGCTCCTATAGCAGGAATTAAAGGAATTAATGCCGGTAGAAAACCTCCAATTTTTTCATTATTATTCATACTCTGTAACTGGGTTTTTGATAATTTTAAAGTAAAAATAGTTTTCATATCGTTTTTAATATGTTTTTTAATTGCATTTATTTGTTGATTAGATAATGGTAAATAAGTTTCATTCATTACACTTTCCTTAGTTCTTTTTAACTGAATTGGTTCTAGTTTTATTTCAATAGGTTTTTTATATTTAATTGCATCATAAATTTTATTTTGTTGATCATCAGTTAATGAAATAGGATGCTTAAAATATTTTCCATGTTTTTGTTTAAACTGTAAATTTTCAGTATCTACCCCCATACCAAGTTTTCTTTTTACTTTCATTGCGTTAGCTGTTAAATAAGCATTTACTTTTTCACCTAAAGAAGCATCTTTTTCAAAAACTCTTTTCATAGCTTTTTCTTCTAAAACTTTATCAGCTTCATGTCTTTTATTTAAATCTTTATGTTTTGAATATGCAATATCAT
Source organism: Cheilosia urbana (assembly GCA_946477585.1). Lineage (NCBI taxonomy): Eukaryota > Metazoa > Arthropoda > Insecta > Diptera > Syrphidae > Cheilosia > Cheilosia urbana. The sequence continues at coordinate 4,340,818 of OX297854.1, read as the reverse complement.
GTTCTTTTGCAGCCTCATCTAGTTTATTAATTGGTCGTATGTCTTTCTCTTCATTCAAATGAAGATTAGTACCAGGTCCTAAATAATTATAACCTGGACTATGTAATTCAAATGGGAGATTATTTATAAAACTATTTAAAATACCGCCTCCGTAATGTCTTACCATTTATTGAATAAAAAAAATAAGTAATTTAATTAAAATTATTGTCCATTAATTTTATTAATCATTTTGTTTTTCATTTCAATACAGGATGTATATTTATTTTTATTAAATGATTCAGGTTTATTAAAATTATTAAAGTTAGGGGTTTTACCCTGTGAGTTATTTTTGAATGTAAATCTTCCTAAAGCATCTTTATTCCTTTTAACTGATAATTTTTTATTGTATTCAATATTCCATTCTTTAAGTTTTTTAAAAACATAAGATTCACTAACATTATTAATATTACAAAAATTTTTAACTGATCCTTCTTTAAAATTATATGTATTTATTTTATTTCTTATTTCTTCTTCTCTACACATTTTTTTTTATTTAATGAATATTTTTTATTGGTGTAATGGTATGGTTTATTTGTGTCATTGTATGGTTTATTGGTGTAACTGTATAGTGTAATTGTATGGTGTAATTGTATGGTGTAATAGTATGGTTTAAAAAAATAAATTTTTTTTTATAATAAATGGATAAACAAATACAAACTTACATTCCTACTGATGAAGCATTAAAAGGATTAGATGATTTAATATCAAAGCATGGAGAATTAAAAGAACTAGTAACTAATCATTATAACAACTTAGATATGATAGTTGAAAAAATTGATAAAGTCCCTAATTTAGATATTAATTTAAAAAAAACTTTTAAATATGTGTTTACAGCTTTACAGAATCAACAAATATCAATTGATGTATATAAATTTGCAAATTTTAAAAATCAAGATATAATTCAACAATTTATTGAAAGAGAAAAAAAATATAGAAATATTATAAGTGAACAAGCAATAAAACACAATGATAATACAGGTTTAAAGGAGTTAAATTCAATGTTTTCTACAATTATTGTTGAACCTAAAGATAAAAAATTATCTAAATATATGACTAAAACAATGAATGATATTAAATTTTATGATGATTTTAAACCTTTATTTTCTAAAGAAGGTGTACAGGAATATACAGCAGAAGAATTAAAGAAAATGAAGTCTGGTAAAATTGGTCCACGATTCAATAACATTAATAAAGTAACTACAATTAACGTACCAAGTTCAAAGGGAGGCTCACAAGTTTTAGATAAAAAAAATGATATTTAAATTTCACATTTTTTACCAATTAAATTAATATGTTTGGATTACTAATAAAATATATAATGACTTTATTAAATTTTTTTGATTATATTGATATAATTTTATATAATGACATATTTGGATATGAGCATAAATTATTTTTAATTATATTTTTTATAATCATTAGTATTTTAATAATTTTATATTTCTTACTAAAGAAATATTTGATTAGGAGAATAAATTATTTTTAATAATGATTTTAAAAGTTTAAATTTTTTTTGTTTACAAAAAATATACAACATAAATAAAAAATAAAAATGGAAGACAAAACTGTTAAGAAACGATTACATTACCGAACTGTTAATGGGGAAAAGGTTCTATTATCTCCAATGAATGGAAAAAAAATATGTTTAACATGTCTAATTGAAAAAGATATGTCTGAGTTTTATGGCAAGGGGTATTGTAAACAATGTAGATATTTAAAATATAATACAGAAAAAATTCCATGCGAATGTGGAAGAGAATATGTTAGATATTCTAAAGCAAGACACTTTTCTACAAAATATCATCAATCAAAATGTTCAAATAAAGAAGAGCATACCACAGGGGCATAAACATCACATTTTTCTTTTAATTTACACAATTTACTGAAAATTTATTTACATTTTTAAAATGGTTGTAAACCTAATTCTTTTATAAATTTTTTTCTATAATAAATGGAGAAAAATTTTATAGAACCAAATTTAACATCTAACAAAACAGTTTCAGAGCTAAGAAAAGTGATGAGACTGTATAAAGATATTTTTAATCCGCCTTCGGGGTGGGCTGCATTGAGAAAGGATAATTTAATAATGCTTATTAAAAATTGTATCACTAATCATAATGAATCCATCATTCAATCTTTTTTTAATAATTTTGATTCATATGATTTTCCAGCGGAAAATATTCGTAATCTAAATGTTGAAGTACGTGTACCAGAACAGCGAAGAGCATTTGGGAATCTTGTTACTGATATTACTTTTAGAAATGATGAAAATAGGGATTTATTTTTGCATTTTCAAAGAATTAGAAACTATTATACAAACTATGTTTTTAGAGATCATAATAGATATACAAATTTTAGAGTTTGTTTATTTATTCGTATAATAAAACGTAATACTAGAAATGGGCAAGATGAAGATTTCTATATTCAATCCTTTATAAGATTAGTAAATAAACAAAATTATTTAGAAATGTTTGATGAAATGGTTGCAGATATTATTCAAAAGTTTGAGGATAGAATAACACAAAATACAGGCTATGAATTTCGTTCTATTGTTGAATCCGGTGTTCAGCGAGATGTATCTCAACCACTTATTGGGGGTGATTTTATTGAATTCAATAATAAAAATTGTATAAATATTAAAAATAATGATAATAAATGTATTTTATATACCATTCTTTATTTTATACATCAAAGCGATATTGTAAAAGATCCTCAAAGACCATCAAAATATACAAATTATTTGAGAGAAATAGAAAATGATGAAAATTATAGAAATTTAAATATAGCATACCCCTTTGAAATAGAAGAAGAAAATATAAAAAAATTAGAAGATTATTTTAATATTACTATGAATTTTTATCATTTTGAAGATGATGAATCATATGAGAATTTTGAGCAAATCCAAAGTTTATACATAAGTAAATCTTTTGATCCAAATGTTAGTAAATTACATGTTGATGTATTGTATTTAGAAAAAGATGATAAATGTCATTTTATTCCCATTAAAAATTTATCTGGTTTTCTGAGTGGAAAAATTCATCATTTGGATCATCGATTAATTATTTGTAGGAAATGTTTTATAAAGTTTAGATCTGAAGCTGCACTTGAAACTCATAAACGAGATTGTTTTGACAATATATCAAATGATATAATTCAACGTTGTAAATTACCGACAGAAGAGAATAACATTTTAGAATATAAAACATATGGAGCAGAGATATATCACCCATTTACTTTATATCTTGATTTTGAATGTTCATTAAAAAAATGCGATATTGCTAAAAAGAAAACAAAGTTAATTAATGAGCATGTACCAAATAGTTTTGGAATTTATGATAATTATTTAAAAAAATTTCATTCTTACATTACAGAAGGGTCAGAGTTGGTAGAAAATTTTCATAGTCATCTTAAATTAATAGCTAAAGTATATAGCAAAATAATTAAAACCAACAAACCAGCATATAAAACTAAAGAATCAATAGAAAAATTTGAAAATGCTACAAATTGTGAAATTTGTCATGCAAATTTTAATGATGAAAATGTTGTTAAAATGTGGGATCATGATCATTTAACGGGGGCCTATAGAATGGCTTTATGTAGAGAATGTAATTTTGCATGTAAATTACCGAAAGCCTTTAACATTGTAGTTCATAATTTAAAGGGGTATGATAGTAAATTTATTTTATCAAATTTGGATAAAATAGATAATGATAATATAAAATCTGATTCTGATGATGATAGAAAAGCTAAAGAAATTGTTGTTTTTGCTTCTAGTACTGAAAAGTTTAGACAATTTAGAAAAAAAATTAAAGTTGGTGAAACTAAAAGCAAGAAATGTTTAAATCATGAATGTGAATATAAATATAATTTTCCAAAAAGTGAAGCTTGTTTTAAATGCAAATCAACTAATTTGAAAGATTATATAACTGATGATCTGATTGAATTAAGATTTATAGATTCTTTAGAATTTATAAACTGTAGTTTAGATAAAGCAATTAAAAATTTATTAAACATAAACTCTGCATATTGTTCACATTGTAAAAAAATAAGGGAATTAAAGGAACCATCTTTTAAAGTAATTAATGATAAAATCTATGCATATGACTCTTGTATGTATTGTAATGAATGTGAAATTAAAAAGCAAGTAAATTATGATCATCTTAAAAATTTTAATTATGTATTTAAAGATATACCGACAGAAGAAATATGTTTTTTGTTGAGGAAAGGTGTTTATCCTTATGAATTTATAGATGATATAAGTAAATTAGAAATGAAGGAATTACCTAAATATGAAGAATTTAATTCAAAATTATCTGGCAATATATCAAAGAAAAGTTATAAATTTGCTGAAAAATTGTGGAATTATTTTAAAAACAAAACAGGAGATTCTTGGTGTTTTAAAGATTATCATAATTTATATCTAAAATTAGATGTAATTTTATTGGCAGATGTTTTTGATAATTTTAGAGAAATGTGTCACAAAAACTATAATTTAGATCCCATTCATTATGTAAGCGCTCCACATTTAAGTATTAATGCTGCTTTGAAATTTACTAGACAAAAATTAGAATTATTGACTGATTTGGAGATGTATGAATTTTATGAAAAAGGTATAAGAGGAGGTATATCACAAATTATTCACGATCATGCAGAGGCAAATAATTGCTATTATTATAATGATAAAATAGAACAAGTTTATAAATTATGTAAAAAAGATGCTGAAGAAAAAGGAATCTATGATTCCAAAAAATTAACTAGTTATATATTATATTTGGATGCAAATAATTTGTATGGTTGGGCGATGAGTCAAAAATTATCTATTGGAGGACACCAATGGTTATCTAATGGAGTACTCCAAACAATCACAAAGAAATATATTAAAAATGGAGACTTTGAAAAAAGTAAAATTTCTATTGATCTTGAAGTTGATTTAGAAATTCCAGAAAAATTGCATAATTTCTTTAATGATTATGCACCAGCACCAAATCATGAAACACCAAAAATATTATCAAGTTTACAGAATGAAATGATAGCTAATAAAATTGGTTCAAAACCTAGTCAGAGAATTCAAAAACTTATTTGTAGTTTAGAAAAGAAAGAAAAATATGTTATAAATATAAGACTTTTACAAGAATATTTAAAACAAGGAGTTAAACTATTAAAAATTCATAGAGGTATTGTATCTCATCAAAAAGCATGGTTAAAACCATATATTGATAAAAATACTGAGCTGAGAAAACAGGCTAATAATGATTTTGAAAAAGACTTCTTTAAATTAATGAATAATTCAGTATTTGGAAAGCAAATGGAGAACGTGAGAAAAAGATTAAATATAAGAATTGTAAGGAGTTCAAAAATAATGCAAAAATTAATAAGTAGAGCTAGTTATCAAAATAGAAAAATTGTTGATAATGACCTGGTAATCGTTTTTGGAAAAAAGACTAGTATTAAATTAAATAAACCATTATTTGGAGGAATGGCTATTCTTGATCTAGCAAAATTATTAATGTTTAAATATTATGTTCATTTAAAGAAAAAATATGGAAATAGAATGAAATTGTTAGGTACAGATACTGATTCATTTATTATTTATTTTGAGGCGAAATCATTAGACGATACTGAATTTGATATTTATGAAGATATGAAAGAAGAAATAGATTTGTATGATACTAGTGATTTAATAGATAATTTCCCTATAGATGGATTAAAAACAAACAAAAATAAGAAAACACCAGGAAAATTCAAAGATGAATATAATGGAATACCTATTAGAGAATTTTGTGGTTTGAGATCAAAAATGTATTCATTTAGAACTGACAATAGTGATAAAAAAATATGTAAAGGAATTAAGAAATTAAATATAAAAGCATTGAAATTTGATGATTATAAAAATTGTTTGACCAATTTGGAAATTAAAAAGGAAACTATTTACGGTATAAGATCGATTAAATTGAAGTTATATACTATACAAGAAGAAAAAATTGGTTTATCACCATATGATGATAAATTTTATTTATATAGAGATAATGAAAACAATATTTTGAAATTAGCACACGGGCATTTTAAAATAAAAGAATTGGAAAAGATGTGAAGGGTCATAAAACTAAAATCTTAAGCTAGGACCCACTTTTATAACAAGCGTCTAAGGAGACGTTTCATTTTACGTTTCTCATTTAATATGGACGCTGCATTTTACGTTTCTCATTTAATAAGAACGTTTCTCATTTAGTAATAAAACAAAGCTATAATTTTATAATGATGTAAATTTAGATATCTTATTTTTATTTTGTTCCATGTCATCTATTCTTTTTTCAATGTCTGTAATTGAATATTTATTTTCTGTAATACCTCTTTGAATATTTATTTCCAATTTTTCTATTGTTGAAAAAATATTGTTTACTTTATCAATATTATCAATTACATCTTTTTTTATATCTTTAATATTTTTATCAAGATCTACCTTTAAATTTTGAAAATCTGTCTTTAAAATTTCGATGTCTTTACTAAGATCTACTTTTAAATTTTGCATATCGTTCTTTAAAATTTCATTGTCTTTATTAATATCTGTTTTTAAATTTGAAAATTCACTTTCCAATATTTTTATTTTATTATTCAAAATAGAAGAACCTGGATTATTCGAATGATTATTTTTTCTACCAAATTTATCAATACCCATTTATATAATATAAAAAATTAAATTATATTTTCTTCTCTTAGTTCTTCAATTATATTCATAATTTCATTATGGATTTTAGGACTATCATTACCTGCTTCATTTTCACCAATGAGTAATAATAATCTGGCTTTTAATTCATCAATATCATTCCAATAAACATATTCAACTGGAGATTTTGTATAAATTTTAAAATTTTGTTCTATTCCTGATCCAGTTTTCTCTTTTTTTAAAATTTTATTTTTTTCTAATACAGGTTTTATATAATTCATATATTTAGATCCAGAATTTGATTTAATATAATTTGAAGATTTATCATTATTACGGGCGTATGCATATGTTATTAAAATAATGTGTTCATAATTTTCTAAATCTTCTTTTGTTATTAATTCATCATTTGGTTCTTTTAACATTAATAATTCCCATAAACCTGGAGTTCCAATATATGTTTTACCTTTTAGAATAATATCATTATTATTTATTTTAATTTGGGAATCCCCAATCCAAAGATCCCTCCCAGTTTCAGTTCTTATTCCATAATTATTATCACAAATTTTTGTTTTTGAAGAATTCATAGTTAAATATTCTCCTGCGATAGTTCCGATTCCATTTTCAATATATGGTATAGGAGTTAATGAATGATCATCAAAATCAATGCTTTTCTTTGAAATTGGAGTACTATATAATGGTGAATAAAATTCTTTACTTTCAATACTTTGTGGGCTAGATATAACAATTTCTGGTTGTTTTGATGTTGATGGTAGTAATTTTGAAAAATCATACCGCAGTTTTTTTACCTGATCACTTTGTTCATCCTGTTTTTCTTTAATAGCTCTTAAATAATTATTTGCTGATGGTAAAGCTTCATTTAAACTCATTTTCAAGTTTTTTAATCCTTCATTTAAATTATGGCTATTTTCAGTAGATTGATTTAATGGTGATATAATAGATTGAAAATCTTCTTTTATCTTATCATGTTTTATAACTCTGTTAAGATTTTGTTCTTTGAATTTATTTTTCAATTCTATTGCAGTTTTAAGATATGTTTTTAAATCTGAATCCGAAATTTTATTATTCATCATTTATTTATAAATAAATTTAATAATTTTTTATAATGGATAAGGAATTAGAAAGAGCTAAAGAATTACATAAACCTGTTAGAAAAAATTTTGAGCGAAGAAAAATAATTACTAAAGGTATAAATGAATTATGGGCTGCTGATTTACTTATTATGACAACTGTTGACACAAAAATAAATAAAGGATATAAATATATGTTAAACGTTATTGATACGTTTTCAAAATTTGCTTGGATAAAACCATTAAAAATGAAAGATGGGAAGTGTGTTGCAGATGCATTTTCTCAAATTATTAAAGAAGCTCCTAATCCTCCAAAATTACTTCACACTGATTCTGGGAAAGAATTTTTAAATTCAAATTTTACTAAAGTATTGAACAAATATGATATAAAAATGTATCAAACTTTTAGTGAGAAAAAATCTTCAATTGTTGAAAGATTTAATAGAACAATAAATGAAAAACTGAAAATTCAATTTGAAATTCAACAAAATACTAATTGGATTGATGTTATTAATAACATTTTACATGAATATAATTATAAAAATGTTCATAGAACTATTGGGATACGTCCGTGTGAAGTTAACAAAAATAATGAAAAAGAAATTTTAAATAAAATGTATCCTGTTATAGAATTAAATGAAAAACAAGTATTTAGCATAGGAGATAGAGTAAGAATTTCTACTTTTAAAAAAATGTTTGAAAACAAATATAAAAATAATTGGACTCATGAAATTTTTGTAATTAATGAAATTCATTTAACCCATCCTATTACTTATTCAATAAAAGATTTGAATAATGAACCAATATTAGGTAAATTTTATAAATTTGAATTACAAAAAACTGAATTTTAATATAAATTAAACAAATATTTTTTTTAGTTATTCTACGATTCTGTGTAGTTATCTAGAAGAAATCTAAAACTTGATCGTGCAACTGTACAATAGTTACACATTTTACGTAACGCATCAGTTAGAATATCCATAATTTCTTCATCATTAATAAAAGGTTTTAGTTCATCTTTTAGTTTATTTATATCAATATTACGATTAGTTATTTCCTTTAAATCTTTAAGGCATTCACTATTGGTAATAACTTCATCAATTTCTTCTTCTGCTTCTTCACCCATAGTGTCTATAACTATTTTATCTAAAATATTTGTAACCTTTTGAATTTTTGTAAATTTCTTAGAGATTTTGGATCCCACCATATTTTCTTTATTTATTCATTTAAATTTTTATAAAGAAAAATAAAAAAGTGTTAACCTTTTAAAGAAGTAGTAAACTTTATCTATTGTATATATAATAATATAATTTTGTAAGTAAAATTGTGTAATGAATATTTTTTAATTCAATAAATTATAATTATTATCCTTTTCATTTTCATTAAATTTTTCACAATATTTAATAAATATTGGATCTTTTATTAATTTTGTAAAATTTAATTCAAATAATTCATTTACACACATTTCTTTATCATCTTCGTTTTCATATTTTTCTATTAAATAAGCTGATAGAGTATTTAATAAATAATAACTATTTATATAAGTATAATTAATTTGTTTATGTGGTTCAACAGTAGTTTTATATTTTCTTTCAATTTCTTTAATTTTTTTTTCGTTTACTTTCATAAGTTTCATAAAACATTTGTTAACTTCATTAATATCTTTTAAATATAAATAGTTATTATGTTGTATTTTACCATTATCATAGAAAGTAAATCGGAATCTTTTACTAACTGCTTGAAATACAGTCATGACATCAAAAAATGTGTATTTTTTAAATCTTTTGGATAAAAGCTTTCTATACTGAATGAAATCCCCATCCTCAATATTATTATCATTATTTTCAGGAGAAAGAAAATTATGATATGCTTCAAGTCCACTTGCCATCTTTTTATTTTTTATTTTTTTAATTGTATTTATTAATTTAAATTTTTATAAAGAAAATAAAAAATGTTTTAAACCTTTTAAAAAAGTATTAATCTTTCAAAAAAAACTTTCTTTTTTAAATTCTTGCTAAATAAGAAGTCTTGATAACTCTTTTTTTTTCATGAAACTGATTAGGTATCTGACTTGAGTTACTTGAATATATTGGACTTGAAATGAAATCTAACGACCCCGAAATTTTCGGGGGGCGTTAACAATAGAACAGCTAAATGAGGGAGTCTTGATAAATTTGTAGTTCATTTTAAAATAATAATCATCAAAATAGCCTACCACATGGTCAACATTGGATGTTTAAAATTGTAGGCATATTCTATATTGGAACAATAATTTTTATTAAGTATACGGTAGTTTTCATTTTTATTGATGTTTTAGCAATATTTTTTTTAAATATTGGCTTTGTATCCTATATTTTATCCGTGTCTGAAAACTGCGCTGAAACCGGCATTTCCTATACTACTCACCACTATTACCTTATTTGCCACAAGTACCCACACATTAAATGGGCCGCGGCTGTCCCCGTATCTGCTATATCAACTGCACCCAAATTTGTGTAAGTAGTTGGTTGGTTCTCCGAACAATGTCCCGGTCAACCACATTGCAATATGTGCGCTACCACAAACCCGCACTGTCCGTATCGTGTTGACGTATACTTCTGTTGTTCACTCATCCACAAGCCCCAGTCATAGCGCAGCAGGAACCTCAATCTCTTTATCTGCACACCACCCTACACGCGTAGTACGATTATATGATGCGTTTGTGCCAGCATCCTCCTGATAGTTGATAGCTTGTGGTATATAGCCACTCCGTGTTCCGACCACCACGCATACACAATTTGCCACGGAAATGGTTAACACCTGCAATCTGATAAATTGATCCTGGTCCCCTTCCATTTTCAGGTGGTATGTGACTTATGCTGTTTGCCGGTGCAAAAATAGCTATCCGAATGCAGTGAAATAAAGTTGCATCACTGCATTATCGTTCTAACGCAACAACGTGCTCGTTGCTGCTTACAGCTTTATCCCACGTCGCGTCTGAAGGAGATGATAATGTCAGGGAATTTATTCCACTGTCACTTAGTGTTGAGTTTGTGTATCTCGAAGGAATTGCACAAGGAGAGGAACATTGAACAAGCTGGATGTCGTATTGTACCCCACACCACCGAAGGGAATATATCTACATATATATGGGACATCCCGAGCGGATCGTGAAGTTTTCCAAGATTATTGTGTGGACGCTTAGTTGGCTGGGGTTCGTTGCTTTTGGATGACATTCAATGTCGTCGCCTTGGTTATGCCTGGTCGGAGGGTTGTAAATGAATTCCGAGCACCGCACATCTGCTGCACTTGCTGGAATTTCCACAGGGAAAGAAAGGAGTGAATGCGGCGTATGGGGGAAGTACTCGTAGTCCCGGAGCAAAGTATATTCTTTCGAGATGCACTTTGTGCGGTTTGATTGGAAATCGACTGAACTTGATGGCATATAAAGTTTCATGTTTTTATTATCGTCTTATTGATTCGCTGGTGGGGTGGTGGCGTAGGGGATGGCCGGCTGTATCGGTAGTTCTTGTGTGGGGTGGGCTTTAAATTTAAAGCAATGGAATGGACGGTGAAGGTGCTCCCTTGGGAGACGTTTTAAAAGCGACGTTTGAGGTTTCTCGTGTTGGTTGTTTTCAGAGGATTTCAGTTTAACAATAAACGTAAGGCTGTTATTTAATGGAGGTAATAGCTCTGCCGTCTGAGCCGATAGTTTAACTGCCTTGAAAGAGCTTCTCAATTGGCCGTTTGGAATCGGCGAAAAATTTGAGATCCTTTCCATTCGTTCCAAAAATGTAGAACTCACACAAAACGCATGATTGTGAGAAGCTAGGCCTAGGGTGCCTACGGACCTGTTGCGCCATCTATTACATTTTAATTGAATTCAATAGCTCTGCCGGACCAAAATATTTTTCTTAAGGCTTGCTATTTATTTCTTAGAGTCAGTCGTGTTGGAGCGCTGGCTGATCCGGCCTGTATTACCACCTTAGATAGTAGCTACATATACCTCTCAATTCCTGCATTAGCTAATAAACTTATTCAACAATCAAATTAGCGCATACTCCCACCATTCTAACCTGGGCGCTCTTTGCCTTCCGGCTCACCGGCATTCACGAGTTCTCGAAAGCATGTAGTTGACTATTTGCTTCCATACTCGATACACACAACCAGCAGTCGCAACGAACTAAGAATTTGGTTTAAGAAATAGAATAGGTCCGAACACTGACCCTTGTGGGACTCCATCCGACAGGGGATATACACAAATATATCGGCACCTATGTGTGCCGAGTTGAAGGCGTTTTTAACGTCAAGTTTCTCGCCATTAATGCAACCATTAATGCATCAACAGCACACCTCGGTTTATGATTCAATTAGAGGCGAACCAGATACCGTTTAAGACAAGAATTTCCAGCCACGAGCTTCTTAAACCTGGAAATTTCGTCGCAAGTCATTTTTAGATTGTGTGGATCGCTTTTTATATTTAAATTTAAACAATAACCCAGCATGTTCGATGCCTGAATTACTTCAAAACCGTACCCCTTTTACGACAAAGCTCGGGGGGTAAAGTGTCCATGTTTGTGAATGAGATGTCCACTACGTTTTTTACTGTTGCTCAATTAGCTCATAAGTGACCTGTATTTCTCTTTTCTTTGTTTAAAATGTTTTTTAATTAAAGGCGAACCTAAAACCCTTCAACTGGGTTCCGATATCATGAGATGGATTTTCGTATCACCTCCAGCCGTAGCCTGGTTCCAATTTTACAGAAGCACCACGTCTCGTCATCATTGGGCGTGCCATTTAACCTTTATTTGTCGAAATAATCAAACGGTCTATACTGTGAGCGAACTCCTTTAACTACAAATGTGCTCGTTGCCAGCACTTGCAGACTCCACCCAGATGTGCACCTCATTCTCATCTCACCCTCCTCTCCGTTAAGCTGTCTGTTTACTAAAATAACCATCATTTCTGATATAATAAGCTGTCCTGATCACCAACTCCTGTCTTCATCTATCTATCCACTTTAATCTCACCCAACTAAGTGTAGTTTCACTAAATACGTTCCATTGTTGCCAAACAATGCGACACTAAATAACCAACTGGAAAGTAGGTGTTGTACAACTTGTCCACAACTCGTAATCCACTCGTAGATACGCCCAGCCAAGTCATTGCAGCTCCTACTCAGTGGCACACTCCCAGTAAAAGTAAAAATACGAAACTTCTGCCAAAACCTTTTTCGCAGGAGAAACCAAACGGAATGCGCATATATGACATTATGGCACAAACAATGGCCGCCAACTTCGCAATCGCACCGACCGACAGCGACAGTGCAACGAATTAAGCTTCATTGCAAAGTGGCTTCGCTTCCTGGATTCGCTAAACTCCTTCATTGATTATTTTTGTTCTTCCACCATCTCTAGAGAACGAGTGCATCCTGGATTGAGATCTGTACCCAGAAATATTCAGACAGAGCACAGAGGATGGGGGAGAAGAATAGGTACAAAAAAAAAGGAAAATTCTATATGCAATTAGGTGAGAGGATATGAGGATGGCTAACTGTGAGGGGGGAGGGATAGTTTTAGCTTTTACAGGGCGAAAATCTTTTGTGTGGTATTTCAGTGAGAATACGAGTGCAATGCCCTGGGGAGGAACCAATTAAGTGGAAGGGTTTTTTTTCTTCTGCATATTGATTTGCATGTGGTAATAGACAAATGAACGAGGGAATATCAATTTAGAGCAGTAAATTGACCATGGATACACCCAATTTTCATTTATAGATAATAATTGCAGTCCAATCGTTTTGACCTCGTTATTTATGTGAGAATTGCTCGCAATTAACATTTAATTGTTCGTGTGGTGTAATATTTCGCATAGGCGTTTCTATGGGGTTCTGTGTGCATGAAATGTATCTGCAAAACGGAAGGTTACACGTGCGTAATCAGTAATAAATACCGCCTATTAGGAAATTGTTCGAATTAAGTTCGGTCACTGGATTGGGGTGGGATAAGTAATTAACTTGATAAGTGGTTCAAGGAAGTGTGCTTGCATGGATGAGGATATGGGATATTATTAAATTTCGAAAAAGAGTTTCCGATTGTGATTTTAAATTATTGATATTTTCCTTTGGATCTGGCTGGAAAGATTTTGAAACCTATTTTCTACTTTCGAGTAAGTTTCAACTGTTGTTTTAACACCGCTTACTACAGTAGTTATTAAGAAAATGCGATGGAAAGTTCGTAGATAAAGAAGTCAACGGAATTTATCAATGTGCAATATCCAAGACACCCACCTATTCGTCGATGGTTCCCATTTACTGCAATAGATGGCTGATTTGTGGACTTAGCGGTTAGTGTGAGTAAGTAGCCCAAAATTCCTCTCCCTAACAGCAAAGCTTCCACCTTACAGTTCTTTGTTAACTGCACCAACGTATGCCATCCATCCGAGAGTATACTACCTCCCATAGCTTCTCAATATATCCCTCCAACCATCAAATTGTTTGTTTTAACTAAATAAAATAAAATAAATAAATAAAGTGCACGACTGGGTCGACCGAAACTTTCTTGTTCATCAGAAGTTTGCGGTTGGATGTTGTCTTAGGGAGGTAGGTAAAAATCTAAAAAGCGATGCTAGATGAAAGAAACTTACTTACTTAGATGGCGCTACAGTTCGGGGTGAACCTGGGCCTCAACCAATACACCTCCCCAGTTAGCGCGATCTTAAGCTAACTGCTTCCACTTGTGCGCGCCACCTAAGGCGAGGTCTTCCTCTACTGCGTTGTCCCTCCGGGTTGGAGTCGAAGACTTTTCGGGCCGCAGCGTTGGTGTCCATTCGCTCTACATGTCCTACCCATCTTAGTCTGCTAAAGCGCACTTTTCTGACCAGATCGATGTCGCTGTACAGCTTGTAGAGTTCGGTGTTAAATCTCCTTCTCCAAATTGGACCGAAAATCACTCGAAGAATTTTGCGTTCAAAACGACCAAGGAAAATTTCATCCGCCTTTGATAACGTCCATGCTTCTGCGCCATATAGAGTAGGACTGGGATGATGAGGGTCTTATATGAGTCTCCTTAGCGTTTCTTGAAAAGGCCTTTCTTCTCAATTGCCTTTTTAGGCCAAAGAAACAGCGGCTGGCAAGTGTAACTCTTCGCTTGATTTGTGATGTGATGTCGTTGTCAGTCGTTGTCAAGTCCCGAAATACCTCAAGGTTAGAACTGTCCGATTGTTCGATGTTGTGTGTCTCTTCATGTTGACAGTGTATAAATTTTGTTTGCCCTCATTCACCACTAAACCAATTTTTGCCGCTTCTATACTAATACTTGCAAACGCACCAGTGAAAGCTCGCTGTGTTCTGCCAATGAATTCGATGTCGTCAGCGTATGCAAGTAGTTGCACAGACTTTTGGAAAATTGTGCCTCTGGTGTTGGGTTGAGAGTTTCGCACAACCTTCTCAAGAATGATGTTGAAAAAGTCACATGACAAGTCACAAGTCCTTTTTTGATATCAAGGGTCTCGGTGAGATAGTTACCGACCTTTATGGAGCAGCGAGCATTCTCCATCGTCATTCTGCACAATCTGACAAGTTTGGCAGGGATGTCAAAACTAGAGATGGCTCTGTATAGCTCGTCTCTATAAACGCTGCCGTATGAGGCCTTAAAATCGATGAAGAAATGGTGAGTATCGATCTGGACTTCTTGGGTTTTCTCCAGGATCTTCCGTAGTGTGAATAGTTGGTCGGTTGTGGACTTACCGGGCCTAAAACCAGATCGTTGACAAAAGGTTTCAGGCGTTCACACAGTATGACAGACAGGATCTTGTACGCGATATTAAGAAGTATTATAGTTGGCGCAGTTTAGAGTGTCTCCTTTCTTGTGGATCGGGCAAACGATGATGAGGTTCCATTCATAAGATAAAAGAAACGGTTCATAAAATATTAGAATAAAATAAACTTGTGGGTTATTGTTGAGTTGTTGTTGTTGTTGCTCTCACCCATAGGCGGCAGCTTTTTATCAAGGCAACTTACACTGTAAAAAGGCTTCAGCTGAACTTCCAGATTAGTTCTTCCGACGTCACAATGACCAATGTGTTGTGACCCACAGAATATTAAATTCGAAATGATTGCTATATATGTAACCACTCTATTCGCTCATGGATTACATCCATACATACATACGTCATCATCCAACTTAAAGTCACTTCAACGAAGGCCAACGATTTTCTCTGTCGAACTGCCTGTTTAAACAGTACCTAACCCAATTCCGTATCGATTTCATGGCAAAACTATATTTTCCTCATTACCAGACAAAATAAAAAAAAAAAGACTGTAAAAAACCCAAGTACATCTCTCATATTGATGCACCCTCCGAGTTGCCTTCCATTCAGCTTGTGTCTATAGTGAATGTGTTTTCATCTCGTTACCATAGAGCTTTCGGTAAAATAATATCAAACCACTAAAACCACTACATCTACCGACCGAAAATCGACATCGACAACCGCGTTCATAAATATGTATCGATTACCAACGGCAACGATTGAGCAACTGCAGTACAATATTCGAACCGCATTTGGCACAAAGTTCTTCTGCTGCTGGAATGGAATCGACTAAGGTCAAGCAAGCAAGAGTAACGAGAAACCCTGCCCCTGCCCGTGCTCCCATATGCTCGTGATATTCAACCTCCATTGAATGCAACACTGCTTGGCAAAGTGATACTTTAGTTGGATTCGCCTTGCATGAATGCGTCCCTTATTCTCTGGAGAAATACCGACCGACAGCAACAGTATCTATGCAAATCCGATAAATTATTCAAGAGTCTGGTGATAATCGTATCCGAGATCTTCGATGAGGGTGAAGATAGTTACAACAGCGCGAACTATATCAACGGCGACTACTTCAAGTCGTCGTTGTCTTTGCTGAATCGTATGTATGGAAATATGGCGAGCTGAGGGTTGTTGGGTATTTGAAAGTTGGGAGGCGGCAATCAGTATTTGGTTTCAAATATTAAAAGTGTTCTTTTTATTTAGTTTTCCGTTTTGCTACTTCATCTGTGAAGTTTGCCGTGGATAATCACGAAAAAATTGACTTGGAAGGGGTTTCTACTTTTATAGAAAAGAAGATAGAGAACGATTTGTTTAAATAAGACTTTAAAGTGAGACCATTTCTATTTATCTTTGCAGAAAGAAGAAACATTTACCACACAAGGACAAGGGTGATAACTACAACTTACAGAATAAAGGTATGTCTTCGGAACTCATGTCTGATCCGCAAAAAATCAGCTGGGACTTTTAAGAATGATCTTGATATTTTGCACGCACAAGTCTGTACCGTACAAAGCTATTTTCCCTCTTGGTATTGCTACAGACAAAAGGTATATCAAAAGGTTTTATTTGCCAATCTTACAGACCACAGGAAGTTGCTTTTCTGTCTTTTTTGGGTAATATTTGGCCAAACAAAATATACAGAATGTAGTGTCTAATGGGGGCACTAGAAAATAACCCCTCAACAAATAAACCCCCAAATGGAAAATGAAATAACCACCCAAAATTGGGGAATCATTTCACTGTGAAATTATTCCCCCAAATCGAAGGTGAAATAAGTCTTCAAAATACTATGAAATAGCTCCTCAAACATAGTTCGTTATATAGTTAAATCAAACAAATTAACACTTTGAAAATTAAACGAGTAAAAAACCTCGAACACTTGATCTAGTTTAGTGTGGTCTTGCCGTTCTCTATAGCCCCCATAAGCGGAGTCTTTAAATATGTCCCTTCTTCTCTTTACCCGTCCCAATTTTCTTCCTCTCAAATGAACGTGATTTCCAGCAGCAGGAACACTTCCGTCAAACAACATCACTTGGACCTTCTGACCTTATTTTACATTCGACACCCGTTTTTCCAAATTTGTAGTCTTACAGAGAAGCCGCCTTTTTTTCCATAAATAAACTTCAATTTTTAACCTCTGTGTTGCATAAAGAAAGCCGTCCATAGTTACGGTTTGACCTTTCTAAACATTCATTTATTCGTTCTCGACGTAAATAAGCTCTTTGAGATAGATTGGTCAATTTTGGAACCGTTCAAGAAACTTGTTTCAAAAACATCTAGTAGCAGCTGACCGTGCTTACCGAGGCTGATATAGGCTCGAAACATTGTATACACTCTTCATAGAGATAAATACAAATCTTGCCATTGAAGTAGGCCTACAAATAAGCCGCTTTATGGAAAAATATATCTTTAACTTTCTCGATTACGTAGCAAATAAAATTTATTTTATTCGACAAAATTTCGAACTCAAGATTGTAATCAATTCTGACATTTCAATGATAGACGAACTCAAAAAGTTGAGCCGCAAAATTCTCTCCGTCTGTGCTGAGGCCTACAGCCTAAATGGCTGCCCGGACTTACAGTTCGAGACAGTTTTTTTTTTTTTTTTGCACGGTAACCTCAATATGAATGCTACCTCCGATACAATATTTGTATACCAGTTTGATTTGTTCGAAAACTGTTCCAACGATTTGAACCAAAATTGATATTTAAGCTTAAGAAGGTGAGGTTAAAATGACTGCATACTCAGTTTTTCGCCAAAAAATCGAAAACCGGTACTTTTAAAATTTTGACATAAAGCTCGAAAACGGTCCATACGATTGTAACACAAATTCAGTTCTAACGTAATATGATCATTTCCAACTTAATAGCAAATTCAGTCTTTCTCTGTATAATCGTACAATCGATTTTTGAAAAAGAGTATTTATATTTTAATTTAGTTATCTTTAGTTTACCTGAAACTATAAGATATAAAGAATTTCACCAAAATGTAAACTTAGAGTAAAATCGATATTCTCAAAATTATTGCGTTCCTTAATTTTCAAATCCAATCACCGAAAACGATAATTTTAGAAATTGCTCATATCTCGAAAACCCCGTTTTCGATTTCGATAAAACTACCAAGTAATGTTTACATCGCGAACAATGACTTGTACTCAGTTTCCAGCTATATAGCTAACAAATGGTATTTTTCAAACTAAACATTGCAATATTTGGTACTGTTGCCAAATTTAACGAAAACCGCTCTAACGATTTTGACCAAAATACATACTAAAGATAATATCAGTATTGTAAATAAGATCCCCAATTAGTTTTTCTCCAAAAATTCGAATAAAACAGTTTTTGAGTTATTTCTCAAAAATTACTAAACAAATCCATAGGTATTTTATATATTCTGACTGCCATATCAGATGAATAAGCCACAAGTGGATTTTATGTAAGACTATTCCTATATTTTGTGAACCGATTATTTTATCTGGCATCGCTTTTCAGATTCTTACCCCTACCTATCTAATAACATAAGAAAACACCCAATGGAATTTTGATGAACGAGAAAGTTTCGTTTGACCCAGTCGTGCACTTTATATTTTTTTGTTATGAAGAAAACGTCTCTTAAAAGGAGGCGTGGCACCAAAGACGAAAAGATACCCGACAATAGTGATCTGAAGCGCAACCAGCTCTGTTATTTTTCTTGGCGGCCACTTTTACTCCGCTCGGGTCATAGGCAAGCAGTTTACCTTTTCAACCGTGGCCACTACATGTGATTTATATAAAAGGGTCACGCTGACTTTTAAGCGTGTTGTTAAATCACCACACATTGCAACAATTTCACTTAAATTTTCATTTATCACATTTAAAGACCATCATTCAATCCATTCACCATAAGTCATGTAAATCAATAGCGATCATCCAGAACGACTTGGACAATGATCATTACAGAAGCCAACACTTGCATCACATCTCATTTTGCCAACACATGCGGGCAGCCATCCATTATTCTGCAATTACAGAAAATTGAATGATAATCTATGAGAACAATGGAATCCATTTAAAAGCGTTCCCGACCGTGTTCCCTTCTGCTTCCTGCCAGCGAAACTTGAAACTGAAGAATTTAATTCCAAAATATATCGTTCATTTTGTACAATCGAACGGATGTAATCGCATATGTTACGAACGTTCTCGATGTTCTCCAAGTGATTCACCTCCCTTCCATTATCATCCACATCCCAGATCCCCGTCCAGCTTTAACTGGGAATTGTAATCACATTTTCCCCCCACTCTCTGTATACATACTTTTACGATTTCATTAATTTAATGCTCACTTGGAGGTGTTTGCAAAAATTGGAAACAGAGATTCTTTGTCTCATTCGTGTGTATCCTTGTAGACAAAACGGATCGTTCAATCATTAATGCCTGTGTAATCCGTAGCCGCAGTTAAATTATAAAGGCGATAGACATGGAGCGGGTGTACGCCTGTAATATTGAATAATTTGTGTGAACACAGGATAATAAAATTTCCTGTTATAACGGTAAATCGATTGATATTGAACCGAAGGGAGATAAGTCTATTTGCTAAATGCGTTCGCAATGGGGTGTAGGGATTTGTTTCTCATTTTTGTATATCCCTATGGGCTGACGAGACGCTGCGCTTAGAATACACATTTTTATCACACCGAAGAAGAGGAGCAGCGTACACAAAATCATACACGAAAGTAATTGGAACACGAATCGTTGTATACATTGGGTGGAGGATAAGGCAGACTTTGAATCTCTCAGTGAGGTACTAAGGCGGGGATTAAGTATTACTAATTTGCTTTCGAGTTTAAATATTATATGTATATTTTCAGGCCTTGAGGGGTTGTGTTCATTCTAATTTTTTTGACTGTACAAATGGGCATAACAGGGGCTTTCACATGCGCTTTTTTTTTTTTTTTTATATACTTCTCCCGGGAAAGGCGAACCTATAACGCTTCAACAGCGCCCCGAGATGCCTGCAGATGTATGTTTGCTCTGCACTTAAATTGCTGCAATTGTAGTCTTCTGGAAATATATCCCCAGGAAGCGAGTTCCAAAGTTTGCTTGTCCTGTAACAGAAGGAGTTTTGGAAAGTTGAAGTCCTCGCGGTTGTCAAGTGTACTGTATATGGTCATGAGCATTAGCAGTCTGTCTTGTTGGGCGCCCAAAAGTTGCATTTCGAGGGATAATGTCTTTGAGTTCCTCAGAACATCTACCATGGAAGTACCTATAGAACAAGCATAGGTCAGCGACTTGTATTCTGTGCACCAACGGTTGTAGATTCGATGTGAGTGTAGGGTCTCCAATGAGTCGAACTGCTCGTCTCTGTATGCTATCAAGCAGGTTAAGTGAATGTTTTGGGGCTGAGCTCCATATATGGGAACAATATTCCAAGCCTGGTCTAACCTGTGCTTTGTAGAGAAGGAGAAGTTGCTTGGGGCTAAAGTACCTCTTTGCTCTAAATAGGTAGCTCAACTTTGCGGACGCTGATTTTGCGATATAGGATATGTGGTCCTGCCATGTGATTCCTGAATTGACTGTGACTCCTAGAAGGTGCATTGAGTCCTTGTGATGGATTGGATGGTCATCCATTTGGATCTGAGGAACTGTTGATGCATTTTTACTGGAAAATGTTGTGAGCTGTGTCTTGTTTGCATTAAATACAACCAAGTTGTCCTTTCCCCACTTCAAGATTTTGTCCAGATCATCATTTAGAGAATTAATTTGTTCACATCTCTGATTGTGTGATGTAGCCGTATTCACAGGCCCACTGTTCGAGATGGAAGATATGTATAAGAGTGCTGTCATCTGCAAAGCTGTAGATATTATTATTTGTCGATCCAAGCAAATCGTTGATGTGGAGAAGAAATAGAGTTGGAGAAAGAATAGATCCTTGGGGCACTCCTGCATTTATAGCAAACGAATTGGATGATACACCATCTACAACAACTTGAATCGATCTTCTCAGAAGAAAATTTTGCATCCATCCGCAGAGTTGTTGTGGTAATCCGTAAGACGCTAACTTGCCTAATAGGGCTCTATGCCAGACTCGGTCAAATGCCTTGGATATAACGTTGTTTAAACAAATGTTCGGGTCTTGAAATCCCAGCTTTTGATTTCGATGAAAATGTAATGGGTAACTACATGAACTAGAACAAGTAGCGCTGAGAACTAACGTAGTTCATTTAGTTCAGTCGTTTGAAAGCGCTTTTGAACTTGTTCCTCTTGGAAATTGTTCTTTTAAGGACTCTACTTAAGCCTGCAAATGATTCTGGCGTGTCTTAGCTTGCGAAGATGTAGAGTCAATTAAGATGCACTCTTCGATTCGGCGATCAACAGATCCCTTCAAATCTGTGGAGTTGAGGAAGACACTGTAATTCCGTTCGAAATGTAAGAAAAAGAATGCACTTCTCTGTTCATCGACAAAAAAATCCTTTCCCGTAGAAGTGGCTTTAAAATTGTAGGTTCCCTCCATTAATGCGAAAAATGCATATGCCTTCAGTGCAGCTTTTCGGTCTGTCCCCATTTAAGAGGCTTTTTTTTATCAAAGAGCGTAATCTAAAAAAAAAAAAAATTAAATCCACATGCAACGTGAGTGGAGTAGATTAATAACCCACTGCTACGTTAAGGGTCCCCAACGCCCAACACACAACGCCATATCAACCCTCAATGCAAATATTTACTATCCCTGTGCAATATTTTGCAATTTAATTCGCTGAAATTCTAATTTCCATATGTACACGCTGTTAACTCATTCAATATTTGCACAAATTGTGCACTTCCCTACGGTAATATCGTGTATTTATCTGTACAAAAGGCAAAGGGTAGGGAACATGCCATCCAGTTATCCGTATCTACTCGTATGTGCGACGCAAGCTGATGATAAAAAAAATGATGATTATATAAATATTCATAATACTGGCGTGCCCTGTCACCTTTGCCAACTGAAATAATAAGCTTAAACGCCATAGATAACCTCGATGTTGTCGAGTTTTTTTTTTTTTTTTTTTTTTTGTGTACTTTCATTTCTAAACCAAAACGCAGCTGGAGGGTGGGTGGTACCCATGGCACCGCACACCCGGAGTAAGTAAAACCAGGTGATTTTCAACAAATTTTGCGGCAAAAGATACACATCGCGTGCGGAATAATTTGTGTCAACTAAAAATTTGTATTCACCCTAATTTCATAGCGAGGGGTACAAATTTTAAACCCACCGCTTGGAAATGTAAATATTGATTTTCCTATGCGGTTTAGATGGCGAGGGCAAACCCTTAAAATTAACGTACGCAGACAACTGATGTTTGGGGTGACAATTATGTGATTATCATGCGACTGGAAAACGTTAAGCGCTATATTACTACGAGTGAAGATGACTCGTTAAGCGATACCTGAGGCTATATTTATCTTTTCAGTTTTTCGTGGCACAGATCGGTTCCAAGATGGCCCCTTTTGCTCCAGACTTCTGGCAATTATTTGTCATATTTTAGGCAAAATTACAATTTTTTTTAGACATAAATTAGAATATTTAATAAAATAAAATCAATAATAGATTTTAATATTTTTAATAAACAAATCAAAAACATACCTCTTTTGAGCAGTTTTTTTTTTCGGTAGCTAGAAAAAAGCCTTTACAGTTCTGGGACGAAATTTACCAGGATTTTCAACCTCAGATATTTGTTAAACCATATGCAAAATTTTAACATTTTAACATTTTAAACTCTTTGGAGATACTTCAATTTGTTTTTAAGAAAACGTGTTCCCCGTGCAAACATTTTGACCAAAGTTAGTTTATTTAATTTATTTTATTTCTCAAAAGTGCTAAAATTAATACATGTTCTCATTATATTTGTTGTTAAAAAAAATCAAAACCCTTTCAAGTAAATTCATAAATTCCTACAATTCCTAAATGAAAAGGGTCTCGTGAGTTTGCAAAAAACGGGAAGTTTTTTTTCGTATACTGTTCAACTTTGCGCAATTTTCCACACTGTTTTAGAAGTAATATTTGGATTTTGTAAATATTTAAACTATGACTAATTGCAGAAATAATAGTAACTGTTTCAAGGATCGTGTCAAACTGGAGAAAATGCAAATTTAACTTCAATATTTATATTCGTGTTTCCAAACTAAAATGTCGTAATGGAAGCTAAAAAGTTTTAAATTGCCTAGACCTAGATGATCGGGAAATACAATCATTGCTAACGAGTTTAAATATATTAAATATTGATCTTTATAAGTACAATTTTGTTGACTCTATTTAATCCATTTATTTATTTTTTGGTCCGTTTACTTATTTCCTACACTGTTAGACGTGAATTGTGTGCCTGAAGCTGTTTTCCGAGATACTCTGATGAGCAACAAAAATATTAACCCCTATCGGGAATAAGATTTCCCCGGGAATCTTTTCTGTTCAGCAATCTGACTTACATTGCTGACAGGGGAAACATTTCCGACGGAATTTATTCGCGATAACCCCTATTGTTTAATAAAAGATTTTTAAATTTTTTTCGATAACATAATCCACCAACTGTCGGTAAATTATTATTATTTTTTTTTTTTTTTTGAACACCCTGTTAACACTGATAAAGTGATGGAAATTTGTTTCATTACAAGTTCCGCAACCTTTTGGACCGAATTTAAAGTGGAAAATTATTTTTATTTCATTTTATGAGAAAATCTTACTTCAGCCAAAAATTTTGATACACCCTGTACAGCGATTTTCTTAAAATTTACCAACGAAAATTAAAGCTATATCTTTTATCTTTCACAAGGAAAATGTTTCTGAAAGGATTCCTAGGGCCCCTTTGATGCACAGACAAGCCAAACGTTAAGCCCCTTAAATTAGCTCGTCTATCAAGGTCCAATCGCAATACATTCTTCTTAATTTTGTTGGAGTAAAAGGTAGTGCGTTGTTCTTTTTATCTTTGTGATTACAAAAGCCACTCAAATCGAACCAAGTTGCCTGTAACACTTACTGGTACTCAATTCTTTGGGGACGGTTAATCAAACATATCTTTCTTTTCAAAGTTAATTCAGCCGATATACCCCGGAGAGTCCATGATCTCAAACTTATCGCCACCCCTCGACAATGTGTGGGACTTTCCTTTTGTCGAGTAATCGATTTCATTACAGAGTGACGTCCGGATATTGCAATCAATATCGACGAAAAACGATTATGACCAAATTGTCATCTCAATCTGATTGCCTCGATATATATCGGCAGAACAAAAGTCTCATTATTTGATATTTTTCGAATTGCCTCGAACTGGAGATATTTTCCAAAATTTCCGCAATCAATTTGTCAGAGTGCCAACAAAAGCAGCCCCAACAAACTTCTAGTCCCATTTAAAATTTCGCTCAATCCCAGCTAGCAAATCGATTCGCAAGTTGCGGTATTCAAAGACCTCTACGCTGGTATTCAAAGTAATTGATGGGGCAAACGAA
Source organism: Cheilosia urbana (assembly GCA_946477585.1). Classification (NCBI taxonomy): domain Eukaryota; kingdom Metazoa; phylum Arthropoda; class Insecta; order Diptera; family Syrphidae; genus Cheilosia; species Cheilosia urbana. The sequence continues at coordinate 4,315,780 of OX297854.1, read as the reverse complement.
AAGTTTCAAAAGTTTGACTTTCGCCCTTTCCTCACATTCTCGCAAAGACGGGGGCGTAATCAATCACTTTGGCGTTGTGCATTTGAATGGATAGTATGGCACCCATATGATGGTGTACGTTTGGTCCTTTTTTGTGGTCCTGTTTACAGAGGTATGTTACATTTATGACTTTGTCACCCAAAGCAAAAGCGGTGTGCATATAGTGGACAACTTTTAAATGCTTTATTAGTGAAGCTTTGCTACGGGGCGGGTGCGCACAAATATTTATTAGGGTGGCATTTTTCATGGACTAAGTAAACTGTATGCGGTCTGGTCATATCTATTGTTGCGATAAGAACGTACACACACATACATATATATGGGAATATTTTTTTTTCTTTTTCTTTTTTTGGGTCATCATGATAATAAAGCGATTTGGGGGATCCTAAACAGTTGTCAATATGATAGGGGGTTGTGAATTTATGACGGGTGAATGATAAATGTACAAAAACGAGGTTAACGAGGGGCTATGATTTACCATTATCGTACCGGGATAATGGTGTAGCCGGGATTTATTTATTTATTGGAGGGGTCCGAAACAACGGTGAGAGATATTGATGGGGCGACATAGCTGGAGAGGTGATCGAATGACTGGAACCCGTTCTAAACTTCAATATGTTTTTGTGGAATTCTATAAAAGAATCTTAAGAAGACAGCTTATCACGATGATGTGCGGTTGACTGCGAAAACTATATACTACTGGCAGGGCAGTGACTCTTCATACTTATAGTCTAAGAGCTACTGAACGTTTTGCTAACCTCATCGTTAAATGAGAAATTTATAAATATTATTGTTAATTGGATTCTTGTAATCGCAGAAATCGCCGACTGGCACCCTGGAGCTAGGGCATTTGCAGGGGGCAGTGCCCCAAAGATGCCAAAAAAAAAGTGATCGATTACGTCATCGTTTAACGGCTGATTTTTTGTCAGATAATAGTACGAGTACTATTTTCATATAATGCCAGACGAAAATTCCGGGTCTTTCGCCCTGCCAGACGCAGGGGCAAAAACGCATTATCAACATTTATTCCTCTAAAATGCTGAACATAATGCCTCAAAATCTTAAGATTTAGATAACTTTCGACCATGAACAATTACAGACAATTGGTTAAATAATTATTCACAGTTTTCAAATTAACCATCAGAACCTCCCATACCCTTTAAAAATAGAGTAGCCCTTTAGAATACTACATATCTTCAAATGTTTATTCATTACTTTTTACTTACCGCTTTAAGGCACTATTTTCTGGGGAATAAGTATACATACATATTAAAGCATTAAAGCAAAATTTCTGATAAAATTTTAGCCAAATTTAACCAATAAAACGCTATATGGTGGAACAAAAAAAAAAAACGATTAAAGGGTATATAATATTGACGTGTTAATAGCTAAAACATTCAAATAAAACTGAAAAACCGTTTTTAACATCAGTTGCTGATGGAAAAAAAATGTGTCGGTATATAAAAATGTCTAAGCAATATAATAAAAAAACTTGTTTTTTTTTTTATAGATCAATATCTGGGTGACCGAGCTTTGCTCGGTTATTACTATTTATTGTAATTTTAAAAACAATAAAAATTAAAAAAAATATATATTAACTTGAACATATAAAAAACTTTAAGTCTCCTAAATGCCGGTAGATGTCTTACTTTTTTCCTTTTACTATGACGCGGACTTATTACTTACTTATGCGACTTCCAACGCTAATAAAAGCATTGGATACTCAAAGGTGCGAGGGTACCGCTCACGCTTCAGAGCTCAGAGTATGCATATATACATACAAGAATTGCTCGTTTAAAGGTATAAGATTAAAACAAAAACCTTGAACTCAATTTCTATATACAGCACCTCCACCCAGCGATGCCAACCTAGGTTTTTTATGCCTTTTAGGCATTATTTCATTAGCTAAGGCGTTAAGGCTTTTTTGTTACCAAAAACGCATCTTATTTCTATTTCAAATATTTATTTATTTTTTGATCTGATGGACTAAAACTGTGTTTGTTTTGTTCAATGCTATTTACCTACCTACTCAAGAAACTAAAGTCATGAATTTTGTTCCTATTTCTTCTGTGATTTATACATAATTTAAGTTTTTTTTTGGAAATAAAAATTGTTGTTGTTAATTTTGTTATATTTGTGTTTAATTTTTGATTTATTGTTCCAATTTACATAAAAAATTTTTTTAGGCCTTATTTTATTGAAAAAGGCATCTTTTTTTCTCAAGTTAGGCTTTTTTTCGTCAAAATTGGTTGGCAACGCTGCTCCACCATCCGTCCATCACCACACCACACGTCATCATCCATCTGCGCATTTCCTCAGAAAGACATTGTCGCTGTTTTTTTTTCATATGAACATGCTTGTGCGATGTGCGCCACAAAACCACCCCAAAGCAGAACAACGATCAAGAACCGCGGCTGCTGATAATATTCGATTTGAGAAAATAAATTTATTTTTTTCGTGTTAGATTTTAGGTTGTAGCTCAGCTTCTAGAGGACATAGAAAGCTGTTTGATGGCTTGAAATAACTATTAAAGTGTTGGCTCTCCTATGTATTTTTTTTGTTTGCATTGATTAAGAATTGTTTGTGTAATGGCGAGTAAAAGGCAGTAAAGTCAGAAAAATAAGCTCAAAACGCATGAAAACTCGAAAACACGCGTTTTCCCAAACATAAGACTAATCTAGATCAATTGCTTACCCCCGAAAACCCCCATATACCAAATTTCAGCGAAATCGTTAGAGCCGTTTCCGAGATCACAGAAATATATATATATACAAGAATTGCTCGTTTAAAGGTATAAGATTAATAGCTTCTAAGGGAAAACCATCATCAGCAAAATCGTTTATTCAAGATGTTTGTATATCTTTTATTTTTTTTATAAAAAAAAAGATTAAGAACCTGCAATCGCAGCCACAAAATCCTGTATACATACGAGAATATCTCAACAAATTTATATATTTATACATATATTTACTAAATTTTATTGTAGTTATTTCTTTTCAATAAAATTTACTACAATTTCTGTGAATTAAAATGAAAAAAATTAAAGTTTTATTTTTTCAAAGGGTATGGGAGGTTCTGATGGTTAATTTGAAAACTGTGAATAATTATTTCACCAATTGTCTGTAATTGTTCAAAATTTCATGGTCGAAAGTTATCTAAATCTTAAGATTTTGAGGTATTATGTTCAGCATCTTAGAGGAATAAATGTTGATAATGCGTTTTTGCCCCTGCGTCTGGCAGGGCGAAAGACCCGGAATTTTCGTCTGGCAACTATATATTAGGACTCAGGTATACTTGTATAATTGAATAAAAAAAAAAATTCCACTAAGCGATGACGTAAATGACGCGTTTTTTTTTTGCATTTTGAAGACCGTCTGGCAGCCTTAAAGGCCCATCAAAAACGTCTGGCATTATATGAAAATGTTTTCTGGGAACGAGTACTATTATCTGACAAAAAATCAGCCGTTAAACGATGACGTAATCGATCACTTTTTTTTGGCATCTTTGGGGCACCGCCCCCTGCAAATGCCCCAGCTCCAGGGTGCCAGACGGCGATTTCTGCGATTACAAGAATCCAATTAACAATAATATTTATAAATTTCTCATTTAACGATGAGGTTAGCAAAACGTTCAGTAGCTCTCAGTCTATTATTCAACCCCCTTCATACTGCAGGTGCAGACTGATTTGTTTTTTTAGTTTCTTAACCTTCTCGATTACGTAGTAGGAGAAAGATATTGTATTTGTACAAACTTTCGAGCTGGAGATGTTAATCAATTGTAGTGTCAGAATAGATGATAGAGCAACTCAAAAAGTGGGTCGTAAAATTCTGAGTGTCCGAACTTCCCATATAAAATGTTCGTAGCAGATTGATTTGATCGAAAACGGCTCTAACGATTTCAACCAAAATTGATATTTAAGCTTAAGTAGGTAATGTTAACATGACTGCGCACTAAGTTCTTTGCTAAAAAATCGAATAACGGTACTTTTGAAATTTGGACATATCTCGAAAACGGTCCATACGATTAAAAAACTCACTTCTAATGTAATGTAAATTTATTTCTAGCTTAATAGCAAACTCGGTTTTACTTTGTTTTATCGTACAATGGATTTTTGAAAAAAGTCCGTTTTTAAAAATGTAGTTTTCTTTAGTTCACCTGAAAACGCCAATAACGATTTTGACCAAAATGCAAACTAAGAGTAAAGTTGATAGTCTCAAAATGATTGCGTCCTTAATTTTCAATTCAAATCACCGAAAACGCTTATTTTAAAAACTGCTCATATCTTGAAAGCCCCTTTTTCGATTTCGATAAAACTTTAAAAACCAAAGCTTACATCCCGAACAATAACTAATAATCGGTTTTCAGCTTAATAGTTAACCAATAGTATTTTTTTAAACTAAACATTGCAATATTCAGTACTGTTTTGTCTGCCAAATTTTACAAAAAACTGCTCTAACGCTGTTCATAAAAATATATACTTAAGATAATATCAATATTCTTAATAAGATCTCATACTTAGTTTTTGTCAAAAAATTCGAATAAATCAGTTTTTTAATTATTTCTAAAAAAATACTACCCGAAAGCCGATCTGTGTTCAGTTCATATATAGATATTTTTAAAACTCAATACCGCACTCTTAAATTAAAATTGCGATAGACATTAAAATCTTCTTTTTCTCAACCATTTTGAATATATGCACCTTAAAATAATCCCAACCACTCTTAGTTTACAAAATCAGAAAATCTCACTTCATTTGCACCCCCACACACGTCCATCTGGATATTCAGTCTATAACTGCTAATGCAAATTCAAAAACAAATCTCTGATTTCTTACATATATGTACAGATATCCGTCTATCGCGAACCCTACTTCCAATCATAGACACCTCAACGTTCGTCACTAATCTATTCCAGGCAAAAATAAAAACATGTCGCAACAAATCAGAAAAGAGAATATTCTGGTATACGCTTATATCCCTTAACCCAAAAATCTTGTAAAGTATACAAGCTCATAAAATAGTATGGTAGGCGCTTAAAACTCCCTAATCAGAAGTTGCGAAAAATTCTTGATACTAGCTTCAACTTATAAAACCTCACATTTGCTATTTGATATATACTGCCATATCAGATGAGTAACTCAAGAATGGATTTTATTTAACACTAGTCATAGCATTGCTTCTCAGATTTTTACCTACCTACCTAATAAAATAAGAAAACAACTAATCAAACTTTTAATCAACGAGAAAGTTTCGTTCGACCCAGTCGTGCATTTTATTTTACTTTTCAGAGCAATTTCGAACTAAGCACTAAGGTAAAGTTTGACGTGTACTTGCGTGGAACCCTGCACCCAAACGTTTATCACAAAAAACAGCAGCAAAGCCAACGCACATTGAATTACTTTTACGAAAACACTCATACACCTAACAAACCCTCCAGAGTTTTTAATTTAATGAAATAACATGCGAAATCCCTTGCAACTTTAATATAACTTTTATCAAATCAGACATGTTGCTTACGTTCTTTTTTCTACCGATTCGGGCGGGTCAATTTTTGACTGATTTTTTTTTTTTTTTTTTGATTAAACTCACATGTGTTTTCAATGATATAACCTCTATCCCATTGCCGGCAAAACTTAACTTTTCCATTAAAAATTTCAAATAAACTCCCATAAACAAGCAAGCAATTTTGTTTTTAATTAAAATAACTGACACTTTTGAAGAGAAAATACTGCACAACTCGTTTACGGATTTCCATCCGAAAATTGTTCATAACTTTGCGCTGTGTTCACTTTGACGAGTTTTTGTGTCAACATTTTGTTAAAGTTTACCCCTGGGGCTGTGCATGTGGCAGGAGAGCAAGAAACTTGAATGAGTTGCTGATGACTTTGAGTTAACAGCAATAGTTCGACCTTGATGGGAAAATGTTCATCCAACAAATACGACTAAGCAATACGAGTAGTATGTGTTTTCTGAGGTGGGAGGGTCTGATATAATTTAAAAAAAAAACATGGAACCAGTGATGAAAATCGAATTGTCTCAATTGTACTGAAAACTGAAAGAAAATCGTACTAACACATAGAAAAAGTACCAAAAAATAATACGTTTCGTTAAGCGAAAAAAAAGAATTACATTCGGTGAATCTAAGAAATTGAAATATATAAAATAAAACACCACAATAATTAAAAATAGCACTTAAAACTTATGTAGGCGCAGTGGCTTAGTGGTTAGTGTGTTGGACTACTAAGCGAGGGATCCCAGGTTCGAATACGCAAAAACCCAAATTCCAACTTAGGGTTTTTTCCACTGCGCCACCTCGCGAACGTCTGACAAACATCCGAGAGTATAACTGTCTTGAAAGAGCTTCTCAATCAGCCGTTTGGAGTCGGCATAAAACTGTAAATCCCTTCCATTCGTTATAAAAATTAAAAACTCACACAAAACGAATGGTTGTGAGAAGTTAGGCCTAGGGTCCCTCCGGACCTATTGCGCCAACTATTTATTTATTTATTTATTTACTTAGAATTTGTAAAAATACTTGCGTACCCGGAAAGTCAAATAGTATTAAATTCAGTACTATAGTAGGCCTTTTTATCATCTATAGTGGAACCCTAGAGATTCTCTGTACTGATTGAGGAAAACTCTAAAGCAGTAGAAATAGTTGGAACCGGTGCTGCCGAAAGTACTCCCATAGGAGTATTGTACTACTTTCAACACCTCCGTACTCCTCCTTTCACATTCGTACTCCTATTCTTTTAAAAGACCAAAAATTCTTACAATTGCAGCAAATTGTAATTTCAATCTTCATAAATTTAATTCACTTCAAATTTAATGCAAATTTGGCAGCACTTTTATCTTCCAAGCTGTTGTCAAAAAGGGAATTTGCCTCTATCTTTTGTTGTTCGTTGGCTTCATGCAATTTTCATCTGTCAGTTCGGTATGCATTGTGGTTTGGGGGTTCTGTTTTTTTTTTTTTTTTTTTACTCCGTGAATTTTTATGTATAGTGCAATAAAATGAAAAGTTTTGTTAAGTTAATGTTTGAATATTGTTATTCGTATTAGATTAAATCAAAGTAAACTTGTATTATAGATATTTAATGAAATTGGATTCCTTGGTAAAGGCAAAAAAAGCTTTAAAGGTGTCTTGTGCTGTTTAAGGTTCTAAATCAAATGAGTCTTCTGCTATGTTTTTTTTTTTGTTATTGTAAATGTATTTGTTTTTTATGATCTTTTTAAAAAAAATGTTTGTGCCGCAATTTATTTTTGAAGACTAAAAAGTTCCTGTACTAATATTTATTTTGTTTTTTCAAAATTCTCCCCTTTTTTTGTTGCAGTACTACCTTATAATATTTGCATCCGGCAGCACTGGTTGGAATAGCTTCGGTGATTGCGTTTTCAGAACATAACCTTAATGTGTTCTTTGAATTTTTTTTGTTTTTTTTGGACAAACGTCGAAAATTTATCTATTTTAGCTCTTTGATGGTCGAGTATCGAGTTATACGTGAAATACAACTCCTAGCTATGAAAATCATGCTTCCGAAAAAGTTAGGATTGGGATTCAACTAAACCAGTCGAGACAGCTATTTGGTGGGAAATTGTATCTTTCTCTACACTCTTTTGAATGAAGCTACGAACTTGGAAAAATGTCTAACGCTGTTTTTCTTTAGGAATTTTTAAAAGAACACAGCGCACAGTAGATATTAAGAGTAATTCTTTTTCATAAGACTTTCGAGTAATTTTTGTCTTAAGCCACTCGCGATTGGGTCAATTTCTAATATATTCAACTTTAAGAGTTCAATCGCTTTCGTAGATATGTGGTTCTAAAGCAACATACAAATCAAAATTTCAGGGCCTCCTAAAGGAAGATCCTTTTTTCCACACCGACTTGCACAATCTTATAAGAGGACTTTCGAACAAAATACTCAGGCAGAACTTGTTGCTAGTAGAACAAGCATTCGTATTAAGTTCCCGAATGAAAAACTGAAGTGAGAAGCTGAAGACTTGCATAACTGTATCCAATCCAAATCAATTGGCGTTCTTTCAATTTGTTTGACCAGAATGGAAAACCTCTTGATACTCTTGAGTTTGGTCATTCTTCAGGCACTCCTCTTTTCCGCAGTCAAGCTTCGAAAGAGTTGCATTTCGCTGCGCTGACAACCGCATTATCTGCTTAAGTCTTATGCCTCCGTCTGACTTATGGTCATTTAATCAGTTTTTATAGTTGAGCATTTTTTCCCCATTCAAACTCAGATCGTCGGACAATTTCTCCGGATTTGTTGCACTCGACCACAAAACCTCAAGTGATTTGCATATCTCCTCCATCATCGCCATTCAAAAGGGATCTCCCTCCGTCCATCGGTCATATTTCGCTTGCTTGGTTCAGCTTCAGCTGGATGTGAGAAATTCAACTGCCAGCCAAAGAAGAATGCAAATTTATCAGTTCCTTTGTTATCCACTGTTCGTTGCTCTCGACTTTTCAATTATATTTCAACTCTGACTGTAGAAGTAATAGCCACTTAAATAAGTTTTGCATGAGTGCCTGGCAATCGAGTATACAGACCACTTCCCAACCAATAACAACAACAACAGGAGTCATTAATCAAAACATTTTTTTCGTTCTCTTCTTTCTCGTTACAGTTACAGTTTTATGCTAATTACAAGTTGTAAATCCACCCCAACAACAAGTACCACCACCACCGACCACAAATGCAGTACGCAAAGGACATGATAATTAATCAAAGTGACCCTCAAGGATAACAAGAAGATAACCCACAACCGAAGAAGAAGGAGAAGAAAACGAAGTAGAGGAGCACAAGATCTTCCCGACCCCCCCACCCCCAGTCCCACAATCGAGACGACGATTTAGCACACGCACTCACAAAATGAATTCCACCCCGAGCACAAGTAAAACCATTCCACACCGCCACCACCACCGAAACCCTGTACAACTGCTCATCGTTCAACTGCTGGTGCTGCTGCTCTTCGTAGGTGCTAGTGGGAACTCGGATTTCCTGCAGAACTGCGGCACCTGCCACTGCAATTGGAACTCGGGCAAAAAGACTGCCGACTGCAAGAACAAGTCCATCAGCACCATCCCCACAGACCTGAGCAATGAGCTGCAGGTAATCGATTTGTCCAACAACTACATAGCCGAGCTGAAGCGGGACCACTTCCTCGATGCTAACCTACAGAATTTGCACAAAATCTTCATGCGAAACTGCACGCTGCAGGAGCTGAATCGCGACGCCCTCAAGGGACTGCCCATTCTAATTGAATTGGACATGTCCCACAACTACATACGCGTGCTGCATCCCGGCATCTTCTCCGGCCTGGTGAAGTTGCGCAACCTGGTGATGAATAACAATCAAATCGAGGTGCTCGAGAATAACCTCTTCATCGAATTGAATTTCCTGTCGCGTGTCGAATTCAAGCACAATCGCCTGAAACGTGTCGAAATACATTCATTCGACCATCTGCCCATGTTGTCTGCTGTCTATTTGGAGTCCAACCAACTGACGGTGCTACGCAAGGAAACCTTTGCCAACACCCCCAGGCTGCTGCATCTGTCACTGGCTCAAAATCCTTGGAATTGCACCTGTGAACTGCAGGAGTTTCGCGATTTTGCCATCCTCCATCGGCTCTATACACCGCCGACGGCGTGTCACGAACCAAAACCGTTATATGGCAAACTATGGTCCGAGATACCAGCAGATCACTTTGCGTGTCGTCCGCGTATTGTTTATCCCCGACCGGGTCACTACATCGAGGCGAACAGTGAAAATATAACACTCTCCTGCCGGGTGGAGGGATCCCCGCGGCCAGACATTCTTTGGATCTACAACAAGCGGCCGATTAATGTGAACGACCATCGGTTTCTGGTTCGGAACTCTGTCGAGCAGAATCGCATCGAGAACTCCAACGTGCTGACATCAGAGTTGATTATCTTCGGCGTGAGGCCGGCGGACAGGGGCTCCTACACCTGTGTGGCAGAGAATCGTGGCGGAAAGGACGAAAGCAATATGCAAGTGGTCATCGATATGGAGCGTTATGGTGGCGGTACCATTCTTGACGGAATCGGTGGCACTGACAACGGATTTGATTCGTCGTCAAATATTTTGTTGATAATTTGTTTGGTGGCGACCACTTTGCTGCTGCTGTTGATTGTCATAGTGCTGGTGATTTGTTGGTATTGTCGTCGGATAAAGACCTATCAGAAGGATGCGACGATGAGTGAGAACGGTTTGATTGCATCGAAGATGGACAAGTCACACAATACGTCGGTGCTGGAGGGCTCCGTGATAATGGAAATGCAAAAGAGCCTGCTGACAGAGGTTAATCCGGTGGAGAAGCCACCGCGACGGACAGACATCGAGAATGTTGACACGGACGATGGACATGAAATCAAGAAGACCCTGCTGGACGAAACGCAATTCGGTGAGTTTTAGGCTTTTTTTTCCTCCTCCCTATTTTCAGGTTCCGTTGTGACTGGGGTTGATTGGGTATTGGGCAGCTGGGGTGTGAGGTTTCCAACTTTTCATCGTCATTTGAAAATGTATTTTGGGAGGGACGATTTATAGCTGCACTTGCAATATGCCCGCAGGAAGGGAGTTTTAAAGTTCTGTATGACATTTGCGAAATCCTTTCGCTAATTTATCGGTGCCTGTCATATCTTGTGTATTTACAACAAAGTGGTATACAGATGGATCAAGAACTGATGATGGAACTGGGGTCGGACCTGTAGGCAAATATTCTGAATCAATTGGCAAAAGTTCCAGCACCTTTCAAGCTTAAGTCGATGTCATCGATAGGCGTGTTCAAATCAACCTCCACAAAGATAGCCTAAAATGTCAGACAGGCCAGCTGCAGTTGTTTCCTACATCATCAAGACTGAACGGAAAGACTGTAAAAATTGAATAAAATGGGTAAAAACAAGGTGAAGGTACCAGAGTATGAAGGTACTGATATGACTGACTCGGTGGCAGCAGTACCTTGTATATGTTCTAAACCATTTGTGCGGAATATGTGATCACAGCTTCTAAGAATAATTGAGTCAACTGGAAAAAGATAAGAAAGGGCTTAAGCCTGGAACAACACCTAGGACATGGGGCACGCTAGTAGGGCAAACATGGTCAACTTCAGAAGCTCCTTAGCAGACTAGCTACATTCGAAGATGGTCTCTGCTGATTCAGCGCTGAGTCCTGAGATATCTCAACGGTGTGGGGGGATCTCTTGGGGCTTTGACCCACAAAATACTGAACCAATTATGTATCACTCAAGCCAGGGTCGGCATTCTGTAAGGTGAGATCATAAAAGGAACACCAATATACGTTGGGCCGTCTATGTCGAGCAGCTACTTCTGTGAACGTATCTGTCAATACTTGGATGGTTTCGTCAGTTTAACCACTTGACCTCAAATAAGATTTCAAGACTTGCTATGGAATCTGTGGCATCAAGCAGGTGTCTTCTAGAAAGGCCCGGGATGCAGCAAGTCGTATTCGGTATGATGATTTCTGCTGATAATTTAGAGTCGCTGGTATCGGACCGAGAGTTGTAGAGAGTTCTCTAAAGAGTATGTAGAACCAGCGACACTCATGTTGTTTCCACGGAAGAGTTGAAAATGTGTGAATGCAGATGGAAAAAGGAAAAGTATTTTCGAAAGAGGTTTTTTGCTGCACACGAAGGCGACGTGCTTTTGTTAAGTAGAGCAGACGCACAATTCGTTTTTAAGTCAAAGAAAAAAATTTACCTCTCCAAAACTCGCAGAAGGAACGAGTTTGGCTCATCATTAAACAGCTTATTGCAATTTTTTTTAACTTTGACGAATAGCTGTGATTTCGGCTTGGAAGTGTTTGGGACCGTTTTTTTTTTTTTTTTTTTTTTTCAATTTTACCTTAATATTAAGGTAGGTACTTCCCATATTAAATGTTCGTTCCAGTTCAATATGTTCGAAAACGTCTCTGACGATTTCAACCAAAATTGATATTTAAGCTTTAAACGAAAGGATAATTTCTGTAGACGTGTTTCCCTAGAAAAGGGCCACGTTTTTGGCGATGGGTTTTCATAAAAGAAATAATTTCCTGGGCAAAGTGCGGCATATCGTGTTTCTGCCTTTTCTGTCAGAATTTCTTCTTCTTCTTAACCTCTATTGAGTAAAATTTAAAAGAAAAAATCTTGAAGAAAACCAATGAAATATCACTCCAACGAAATAATACCACAATACAAATAAAATTTCAACCTACCGTATAAATGACCGCTCTTCCATTAGTAGGGTCGCGGGTATAGGATGCCTTAGTGGACCCTCCATAGCTCCCGATCTTCCGCCACCGACTCTAGATCATCAGGGGCAATTCCCATATAGGGGATGAGGAGAGATTTCGGACTTGATCTAACCATCTCATCCTGGGTCTTTCTAGGGGACGCCTGCCTGAAAGGGGATCCGAGTTGGTAGCATGCGTTTAACGTGACGAACCTATCGAAGTATGGATACGACCTCTGCGAGTCACATCAGCAATTCAAAGAAGGAATCTCATTTCGGCAGCTTGTATTCGCGATCTTATTCTTTCGGTCATTGCCCATATCTCATGACCATAGGTAAGAGTAGGAACAAACACCGAATTAAAAACCGACAACTTAGCTTTGACGCACCAAGTTCGGTCCTAGTGATAACAATTTTCAATTTCAATTCAATTTCAATTTTATTTTATTCATTTCCACTTAATACTAATTTCACAGCAGGTATTTTAAGAACATAATATAAATAACAAAAGAAGTGAAAAGGAATAAGTCAAAGCCAATCTATAGCTATAAAAGCTAGTGATGAAAGGCTACAAAATAATATTTAAAATAAAGAATAACTGACATGGGGTACTAGCAGCATTTCTTTAGTTAATTCATACTAAGTACATTAAACCTATTGTTAATCTTAATTCGTACACCTAACTTATTTGCGTTTTTTCATTGAATTAAAATATTAGTAAAAAACAAAAGAAGAATCTTTTATTTAATTGTTGATTTAAGTTGTAACACTAAATAACATTTCAACAGAATTTAAATCAATAGTAAAAAGCCATTTTTTTACATTTTTTAGGAATGAATGGAAGTTGCGATTTGTTCTTATATAAAGGGGAAGTTTATTGAAAAGCTTCGGTGAAGTCACAATATAAAACTTTATAAAAAATGATTTGTGTAACAGAAGCGGTAACATACCCCTAGCAATCCGTATTCATTTCAAACAGAAGCAAAAACACGTGCCACCAGTATGACCAATTTAGCAGGATTTTTTTTTATTTTTGTCCTCTTTCTTTTCAAATCATGCACGCATTTTTCTTATAAGGATTTTGGTTTATTCAAAATATGAATTAAATTAATAAAATAAAATCAAAACAGATGAACCTTAGAGTGAATAAGCCATTGCAATTCTCATTTGACAGTGAACACAGCCATTCAACGAATTCAGCAAGCTTTCAATTGCAATCAACTTTCCAAACACACCCTTATTTAATTGTTGTGAAATATATCTCTTTTTTTCTGAAATACAGCTTTTTGGTAAATTTGTTGGGTAGCAGGTTTTGATTTAGAAACAAATATTTAGCCCTTTTTAAAAAAAAAAACAAAAAAACATGCTGTATTGCTGAACTTAGCATGATTTCAAATTTTGAATTGGTCACACTGATTGCAGCCCTTCATTTATTTCCTAAAGTGATAAATCAGTACCGCCAAATGGCAATCCTTGTTTGTATAACTTGTTAATATTCTGACTTTTGCGCAGCACTTGTCTCGTTCCTGCGGCGTCTGCCCCCAAGCGTTGTCAATTATTTACAAAATAAAATCAATAAAACCTCACAGTTACATAAATATAATTAATTCTGCCTATAAAAGAAAATAACAATAATGGCAACAGCGCCAACATAATATATACTGCAAATTGGATGTCGTTAAATACTTTTTTTTTCACTCTCACCAACGTTTACCAAAGCTGGAGAGCTGGAGTTCTTTTTTTTTTGAGTTCCCCCCAATTATCCTCTCTATGCGGACGAACATCCCCGATACCATATACGGGATCCTATCACACAAACAAAAAATACTCGTACTATATTTTAATATAAAGAGAGGGAGAAGAAAAACACTCGCCCACCCTCTGGCAAATCAGTTGTTGGTCAAGTGCGTACAGATACGCAGTGGTCCTTCAGCGACTCAATTAAAATTGATAAGAATCGGTCTTAATGCGCCCCACCATGACGTGTATGTGTGCTGCTCTTCTGGGTGCATCTGCCGTTAATTGGTTAATTAAAATGTTTACCTCAGGAGTTTAATTGTGAAATTGGAGTGATGCCAGATGCAGAAAAGCTGTCAGATTGTAACACTGCATATTGTTATTAACGGCAAGTGCACGCAAGTTAATAAGCCCAATGAAACGGGACGCAGAAATCACTTGTACACGAAGTAAAATGTAAATGCCTGCACAGTTAATGAGATTTTAATGTGAATTTTATTTCAGTCCCTTTGGGGGTTCCTCGAAACCTTGTACGCACACACAAATTCAACACAATTATTACGGTTAAGTTAAATGTGGTGTACAGTTGCCGCCTGTCAGGGAAGGAAGTAATTTTGTGTGTGTAACAAGTTCTCGTGTGTAAAACAGCCAACTAATGTTTGTTTTATCCTTGAGCCAATATATTTATATACTTGGCACAGTCAAGTTTTTTGTTCGGCAAAGTTAAGGTTCATGAATAAGTCAAAAGGTGTAGGTGTATCGACAATCGAGTGACGATAAGTTCATTATAATAATATGTCGTGGGATTAGCTAAGTCGCATTGAAGGGGGTAGTACTGGCTTCAAAATTTCACTTAGCATACCTTATCGTTGTTGGTGTACACCATTTATTTTCTCTTTAGATCGAATGATAATACTGAAAGGATATTTATCTTTCTCCATAATGTAGTAATATATTCGCACAAAATTTCGATCTCGATATGCTAATCAGTTCTGACTTTACGATGTTAGACGAGTGGGTCGCAAAATTCTGTCCGTCTGTCTGTCTGTTTATCCGTCCTTCCACAGGCCTACAGCCTAGACGGCTGCCCGGATTTCGTTCAAACTTCGGATTTGGAGTTTGTGAGCTTACAGTTCGGAACCGTTTTTTTTTTTTAGTTTACCTGAAAGCGGCAATAACGATTTTGACCAAAATCCAAACTTAGAGTAAAATTGATATTCTCAAAATGATAGCGTCCTTAATTTTCAATTCGAATCACCGAAAACGCTAATTTCAAAAAACTGTTCATATATCGAAAACCCCATTTTCGAATTCGATAAAACTTTAAAAACTAAACAAAGCTTATATCCCGAACAATAATCTATAGTCGGTTTTCAGCTAAATAGTTAACCAATAGTATTTTTCAAACTAAACATTGCAATATTTGGTACCGTTTTGTCTGGCAAATTTTACAAAGACCGCTCTAAGGATTTTGATCGAAATACATACTAAAGATAATATCGGTATTCGAAATAAGATCCCATACTTAGTTTTTCTCAAAAAAAATCTAATAAATCAGTTTTTTTAATTATTTCTCAAAGATGACTACTCAAAAGCCGATCTGTGTTCATATATGAGTATTTTTAAAACTCAATACTGCACTCTAAATTTAAAATCGCAATAGCCAGTAAAAATGACATGACAGAAACGCAAATGCACCTTAAAATAATTCCAACCACTTTGAGGTTACACAATCAGAAAATCCCACTTCATTTGCACCCCCACACACGTCCATCGGGATATTCAGTTTGTAACTGCAAATGCAAATTCAAAAACAAATCTCTGAATTCCTACATATACATAAGTGAATTTTATTTAACACTTTCTTCTTTCTAGCTTTGCCTCTGAGAGCTTTACCAACCTATCTAATGAAAAAAGAAAACAACCAACAAAACTTTTGATGAACGAGAAAGTTTTGTTCGACTCAGTCGTACACTTTATTTTTAGTTGACAATAAAAAGGAAAGGAAAAGAGACCCCCGTTGCTCTTTCTTTCCAATGTCCAACCTTTGAGTACATTTTTGACAGCCCCGACGACAGGATAGCTACAGAGCTAGGCGATTCATGTTTAAATACAGTAAAACACAAATTAAACCTTAAAAATTGTGACCGCTACTCCATCACCTTTTAAACATGAAAGAGTAGAGCTATCCTAAGAAATATTATAAATTCAGCCGTTCAGAAACGGCGCACAAATATAGGTCCCTCCGTTCAATTCATCCCAAGCTAACCAAGCCTAGCCTAGGATACTTTATTGAGTGGTTGCGCCAACGCCAACTGTTTATTTTTTGACAGCAGTCTTACAACGTTTGCCAGACACAACTTTCAACTTTCAAATTCTGCGTTTCGCATAATTTATTTGACTCAATTTAATTAATATCAAGAACACATTTTACTAAAATCCGACAGTCAACTTCCCGAAGGCATTCTTCCAGGCGAAGGCGAATATACCGTGAAATATCGTAATAACTTGTTTTAAAATTGAAAGGAATAGTTTCTAATGTTTGATCTTTTCTTACACAAAAATATATAACATAAACCTTTGACGCATAACTTGCGTGTATACTAGGCCCGCGAATTCGCATTATCCGCACCAGTTTGCATAGTTTTCTTTTATGTACTCGCATAAGCTTTGCATAGATGTTCAAATTTTATTCTTTCGCGCACATTTTGGCGAATCTCAGTCAATTCTTCTATCAGCAATCGCTGTGATATCAACAAATTTGTTAAAAAAACAGAACTGTTCGTCTGGGACTCTCAGACGAACTTGCCGGCGAACGTAATGCTCTTGAAGGAAAGCTCCAAAAAAAATCTACCGAGACGCTAATCTAAGCAATTAATTTTCAATGATTGTTTCAGGACATTTGCGCTTTTTCTTGTTGGCACTTTTGTGATACTAATTGATATGTCTTATGGGGAAAATATATAAATTTCTAATTTAACATCTTTTCGACGCGTTAAACGTCAAAATAATATATTTTTGTACGCCTTAAACTTTTTAAACTTTTTTCTAAAAACGTCAAAATGATTAAACTTCAAATATGGTATCGCTGTCTTGTAAAACGAAAGTCACATCATTTTGGAAGCCTTGTAAAACAACAAATCATTTTTTAGGAAGGCTTGGAAAACGACCCGCTAATTAAAATTGATCTGATAGACGCGCCCAAAAATTAAAATTAAAAATTAAACAGCGTTTCAACAGTGCCAACTCGAAGTACTGCTTTGCATTTGAAATGTTCTCTCTCATTTTGTACGTTTCCCAAGAGAAAGCGAATGTGAATCATATTAACTGTGTCTATTTTCATTATTACTGACAGATTGAGTGAGTGCGCTGGCATTTTCCGTGGCTCTTATACCAAGAAGTGTAAAACGCTCTGCTGCAGTATAACCAACATGAAAATTATATTTCTGCATTTATCTCTGCATATATCTCTGCACTGCCAACTGAAGAAATGGTTTTAAAACGAGGCCATAACCATGTTTATATATTTTTAATTATGTTTACAGTGTAAAGGTAAATAACAAAAAAAAAAAAAACATCCCTCCAAGCAAAAGTTTACATTGGAACAATACTAAAAATAAATGAACTCAGTTTGCCGATACTTTCTTTTAACTCCTCCCTTGTTGGTCGATTTTTATATACACCATTCCGCCAAGCAGCTCTCAACTGCACTCATAACTCAACGGGGAAAAATATCTCCACAGGAGAACCTATAAATTTTATAGCAGGTGTTATTTTATGAACAAGAATGATAACCCTTTGAAGGTGCCGTACAATTTTAAATCATGAAAATGTCATAAAAAAAAACACGTGACCACTGGGAACAGAATCATAAAATATATGGCAGACGGAAGGTAGGTCTTAGGCTTTGTAAATTTTTAATGCAATTTAAACGAATGGAACCGTTTGAATGCTTTAAATACAGTAGGAACCTATAGGTCACAATTAAACAACGTAGCCATTTAATTTGTGTGTGGTCTGTGATTGCGGTAGCCCTTTGTATATTTCGTTTGTAGATTGATAATTCCAAAACCGACCGTCGAGTTTGGTTGGAAGAAGTTATTGGTATGGAGACTTCGAAAATCGAAAAAGTTTTTTGAACAAAAAGTCGGTGGATCAAAATCTGTTGCGGGACTTCCAAGCCAATTATGGGGGACCAACTAAGAAATGAAAACTAATGGCAAACTTTCTGGACCTTTCTGATAAATATTTGTGCATGAATGAGAAACAGAAAACTTACCCGATTTGGGGTGAATCAAACTTGTCAATATTCAGAACATAATACGACAAACTTTATGTCCCTCACTGAACCGGAAAAACTAACTAAGCCCTCTCCGTGCCACTCTTGATCAAGAAAAATGCAATGAATTGTCGGAATAATCAAAGCAAAAATGAAGGGTTCCTCGGTTTGGAGTCCTAAAAGTCCAATAACTTAGCTCGTTTTTTCATAACTCAAATCTATTGAAGTCACTGCGGTCGTTAAGCAATTTGTACAAAAAAAAGTCCAACACTAAATTGCTGTCAGACAAAGCAAATTAAAACTGCCAACAAAATGCGTCCATGTGGTAATTTTTAAAACAAAATTACGGTCAACTTAACCATGGTGTTGGACATAACCGTTGAAAAAAATCTGCTAAAAATTTTCAAACACAACCATCAGCTGCATTCGAAAATTTAACATTGGCTGCCAGGGGGAAGTGGGTTGTTGGCCAGATCCTTAGCATAATTTAAATGCGAAATGCATTCTGGCAACAAATTACACGTCAGCACAGTTTAGTTTAGCGCTGCTGCGGCAACACGCGCTCGAGTTACTGTCAACACAATGATGGGGCATCCTTTGTGACTCAATTGTGGAGTTTTTCTATATAAAGTTGTTTCGGGCGCTAGTACAGAGGGATGTAAGAAATGTTCGTTGTATTTTCTAAATTAGGGTTAATTAGCGCAAAATTCGCACTCTCTCCTGGATGCGTGTCGGAAGGCGGCAGTGCATCTATTTGCTGGTAATTTTACAGCACTAAGTGAGTAAAGTATTTCTCAAAAGAAATTGTTTTCTTTTCTTTCGTTGCGCAGTTTAAAAGCCATTAACCGCTTTAAAAGTGAGCACGGAGGAATTATTGTGTTTTTTTAAGGGTTTTTGCTGTTAAGAAGAATTTTAGTTCGAAAAGTTCGGTCATAGCATGAGAGTTTGCTATTTTAATTATGAGAGAAAAGCAATCGAAAATCTATTATCGTTTTTTAACAATATTCGGAAACGCGCACATGTGCGATTTGAAACGAACTCACTAAAACGTGTGCGCATTGGGGTCTCCCATATAATATGGTGCCACAGACTCAAAAGAATGGAGAATTTCTATCCGCTGATTCGAAGATGTAGATTTTAAGGGCACACATGTGTGCGATCAAATATTATGGTATGCAAACATGTGCGCAATGGCCTCTCCCAATTCATATAGTGCCAGGGACTCTAAAGTAGGGCAATATCTTTCTGCTGATGTATGGATTTACATTTTCGATACCTTACCAAAGCGCACATATGTGCGCTAAAGAATGACCTCATTTTACTGTGTGCGCATTGGCCTTTCCCATCTCAAATGGTGCCAGGACGCGAAAAAAAGGTGACGAGACGATGAGTGTTTGATACAATAAATCTTTCAGGTCGCAATGTCAGCTTACTTTGCATGGGACTTTTTTATTACTGATGAGTGCGCGTGAATCATGTCTTAACAGTCAGTTTGCCATTTTTACCCTGATAAGTAGTTTCTGATGGGAAATGTTCTAACTCACTCTTTGACATCAACATGAACATGAAGTAAACATATTTCCTCTTTGACAGACATTATTTCCAAATTGCATCTGAAACGAACAAGTAGCAGAGTTATAACCCCTAAACAGGTCCTGCAATACCGACCATCCCTACGAATCTTACGCCACATGTAAACAAAGTGATTTACAATTGTCGTGTTTGACTTGTAAATGCAAAACGACAAACAATTCCAGTTGAATACAATAGACGATGTCCTGCAAATGACTTGCTATCACCTTCTATAATCCTATTTTCAACAACTTGAGACCAGCCGTCATTATTTACGCCCTTAACTCTAGGTAAATCATTATTACCCAGCAATAGTTGCTTCTCTTCCTACATGTTGCAATTCAATAAACATTGACACAGATACGGGTACATCAAAGTAATCAATTCGTCAAGCACTGTTACGTTCACTCAGAGCTAATAATCATGCAGTTCATAATGGCCAAAAGTACCAACTCGCAAAACCTTATTCCACCTAAACCAATGGGAGATCCGATCAGTCCCGTCTGGGTCACAATCAAAAGCATACATTAATTCGGTTAACCATGTCACTCGATGACAGCGCCCCTACCATGACCTGATTCTAATCCACCTTTTGGGAGACAAGCATAATTTAACGGTGGGTGAATCGTCTCCGTGTGGTCAATGGCAGGTGAAATCGAGATGATCCCCTTAAATGTATAAATGTATAGGTGAGCATATATGTACCAGAGGAGATGGTTGCCGTTGAGTGTTTTGTAGCTTAATTCAAATTTGAATGTCCCCAATTGCGTTGCCAGTAGAGTGTGACACTTCTTTGAAGATTAGCAAGTTTTAAAATTTGAATATCTGTTGCAGACAGCTACTGATGCAATTCCGGTTGTTTGGCACTGAGTGGGAAATGTTTAAGGGCGATTATGTTGCCGTCAGTATATAGTACGTTGTCTTAGTTTTGAGCTAAAGATCTCTGTGTCCGATGGATGTGTTGTGTATAGTGTATGTCCTTGTTTGGACTTAAATTGTCATTTGCATGTAAATGAGAGACTAAGTGGGTCGATAAGCCCCTTAGGAGACACACTGTTAGATGGGAGACGTGTATGACACAAATTGCTGAATACTGACACGAATGGGGACACACGACAACTTCTGTTGGCTGTTGTTGAACTCACTTAACTTTTGAAAGCGGATTAGAGTGGCCCATGATATGATGGTTGGATCAAGTTAAATATATCTCCTGCATCCCTTTGGGGATTGCCTCTGATGATTTGTATTCAGTGGCTTAGGTTTGTGAGTGTCCTACATCCGTGAACCCGGTAATAGATAGAGTGGACATTTAAAAATGGTGATTAACAGTGTCTCCATCATTACAAACATAGTCTGGATTAAGTTTATTGCTTCGAATATAGCCTGGAGTATTGTTAACTGAATACAAGGTGTAGTGTCGAAATCGTTCTTTGGGAAACTTCTCCCTCGAGCTGACTTGAGTTTTAGGACATTTGTTACAGTTTTTTTTTTTTTTTGTAACCACCTGTGTCCTATTTTTCATAACTTTGTTAGGTCTTCACTCAACAAAATTATTACTAAGCTGTGCGCAAGATATACAGTGCGAAACGTGTTTGGTTTTAATTTCTGCCACTCATCTGCCGCCAACCCTTATAGTCTCACATTTTTATAGCTAGCTTTGCTTAAATTTAGTATCAATATTTTTATCTTTTCGGGTAACATCTCACACCCCTAAATTCTTTGGGGCTCCTATTCTAAGAAGACGACAAAAAGGTCTATGATGGCTCTTCGGTAATTATTGTATATTCAAAAAATGGTTCCAACCTTTGGTGTTTTTACTTCGATTTACTAGTTAGTAGTAGATGGCGTTCCAAGTCGTAGCTTTAATTGAAATAACGCGACACTTAGCCACGAGAGCCAACAGAAAATCAAATTATTCTTAACTCGTTTACTAAAATTAAACGCAGAAAAAACATTTGACCAAATTTCATGAACATTTGGTAAAAAAAAGTTTTAAACGCACTTTTAAAATGTTTGACATAAAATTGATGCAAAAATTTGCTTTAGCAAATTGTCCGCTCCGTTGCATTGGTGTGACCACAGTGAATTGTGGTTTGCCAGTTCTTTTACGATTTCTTAAATTTTTTGCTTAAAATCAATGGAAAACTTATACGAACTAATTTTATCGTTGCCTTGATTCATAATAAGGAAGATCCCTGCGATCTTCACTTAAAAGAAGAGAAATGAAAATGAAATAAAATAGAAACTAAAATATTCATAAAAATTCTCGAAGACAGCAAAGAGTTTTACATTTTATCGAAATGGAAAATCTTTTTTTTAGCAAAAGCATGGAAAGCTCTCATCATTTAGAAGTCAGAAAAGATAACTTTTCACGGCTCGGGTGACCGTTCACGTTTCTGTCTCTCATGAATGTATATTTTCTGTCTTTTCTTAGCTTTAAGAACTTGATTAAAAACAGGTATACCGTAACGGCATCGAAAGAAATAGCTTCTCCAATTTTTGTTTAAATCGAAAATAAGAACTTTAGAAGAACGGCAAACAGTGGCGATACGTATTTTTGTAATGCCAGACAGTTGATATATGACTGGCATTTTTGTTGCTTATAAACATTTTTAGTTTCGAGTCTAAATTTTAGTATTTCACAGTGGCTATATTTTCATTGCCAATTTCGCAAATAAGTTTATATTCGAGGCTTAAATTTGTTATTATTACGGCGCACTGTCCATTGAATAGAGCTTTTAATAAGCTTTGTTTTTAAATAACAGTTCAAAATGCTCTTTTTCTAATAAAAATTGATTTTGTCACGGAAATAGATATTGCATACACTACTACAGAATAAGTGAAGAGCTTTTTTAAAATTAAAAGCTTCTTTTTAAGTAACAGTTGAGCTTTTTCTAATAAAAAATGATTTTGTCAATAAAAAACAACTTATTTTTTGTTTTTGGTTCATTAAAATGAATGAGCTTTTTTAATGATTCACACGAACTCTTCACTCTTTCCTTTTTTTTTGCTTTGCATGGAAAAGTAGACAAAGTTTGAAAATGTTCAACATGGACGCTTATTGTTATGCCAGTGTATACAAAAAAGTCCTTCATAACTTCATCAATAGTAAGAACAAATTCAATCAACGCCAAGTCAATGTCAGAAACTCAAAACCTATTATCAATGACACAGAGCCAACAATAGTCATTCTAGCGTGTTATTCGCGTAGAGTATCTGCATTTCATCCATCAATTGGACTGTGCCTTAAATTTCGGTCTGTAACTATAAGCGGATAACTAACGAATAACAATGCGCAACGCCGCAACCCCTTTATCAGCGTCCCCAATTATCCGCATGAGTTCGCTTACATTCTCTGTTGAGTAATTAATCTGCACGCTGCCCAAACTACCCAAAAGGTTGCCACTTTCTCTCTCTTGCCCTATTGAAAACAACTCTCAGTTGAATTTTATTGCAGTCTGCCACAAAGTATAAATAAAATCACCATAGACTTCCGATGCCCACTGTCAACTCACATTTCACATATATCAATGCCTCGCATGGCTGTGTGCAAACTCAATCACAGCATCTTATGCAAGTCGATATGTGTAGGTATCTCAAAACTTAATAGAATCGCAGCAAAAGCAAAAGGTTCATCCAGCAACCTAAAGGAAAACTAAATCCCAACAAACAATAGAATTATTGAAAGCCTTTCAAAAATCGTCACCATCATTAAATTAATTTTCCGCTCAACATAAAAGGAATGGCGACAGATTCCAATTGAAATTCCATCCACCTTTGCATTGCATGCACACCCACTGAGCACAGCAAATAAGTGAATTTCCTCACTTCAATTCACCGTCGTCATTCAGTCGAACCCGTTCCCGATGGATAACGGATATAAAACATTCCACATGATTATTTGCACATTTCTCATTTTGTAGTGAGACGACCGACGCCACATGCAAACACTGACGTCAGTCCTCGCCCCTTATACTACATCAACTTCAACCAAGAACTTCATCTTCAATCAGTCGAGAGTGTGTCCCCGTCCCTGGACCATAGGAACGCTTTTGAAAAATGTAAATGCCACAGTCTAGGATAGAGACAAGCAGACACAGTTGGATACGAATATCCCATTGGGGTCATATGCCATCCCAAGTGCACTGTATGTCATCAATATTTCCTTACTACTCAGCATGTTCCAGTTGTGCTCCTTCTGTTACTTTCATACTAAAGCCGCTGCGTGTGTGCGGGATAGTTTGCATCCGTGTCGGTTGTGGGTGAGAATTGCTCCGCAAATATTGTCCTCTGCCATTAGATCATCATCATCGTAGGAGTCGCAACAAGAGCTCTGAAAGCCATTAATTAATTTTAGAAAATCCAATTGAAAAACAAAGAACCCGAGGAGGAGATAATATGTCGCCTGGCGAGGGAGTGCGGCATTACAAGAAGTTGGTGACTAACTTTAATTGGCAATGATGGTGCAAAAGGGAGAACCGTAAACAGGAGATCACCCTTTCGATTCAATGTTTGAGCTTCATTAAAAGTTTGGCAACTTAACAAAGCGTTCATTTTGAGCATTTGATGAATGGAACCGCATAGTGCATAGCTATCTGAACAAGTTTTGGCACCTCCTCTCTTGTTCTTGGTTGTATTTGTCAAAGATGGATACAGTTCTGAAGTATGGTAGACCCTTTTATTTAGGTTTGTTCTTAGAATAATTAAAATATGGTCCTTCGAGCCGGATTGCATATCGCAAAGTTGATGTATCATCACTTTTTAGCCTTTTCTATTGGATTTACAGAAAATGCCAGGCAAAGAAAGAAACATGCTGCTTAAATAACATGAAAAAAGTTCGCCACTGCGTAATTAATGTCATTTCGGGTCTTGGAAGTATAACCTCCCGCCCAGGTAAATCAGATCGCCTGCACTTGAGAACCCTGTCTGTCGAACTTGAAGCCATTCTCTGTATATATAATTTTTTTTATCATTCCACTCCACTAACACATTTTTTGCGTCTGTGTCTTTCCAGGAAACCGTGACGAAGAAACACACTCCATTGCCCTGTCGGACTCTATACCGCGTTCGCGACAAACCTTCGTCGACGACGGCTACGGTACCAATCTCCCACCCGATCTACTGGCATTCCCAGCGCGTGTCGCCGGTTCGCCCTCCATCCAGAGTTCGACCTCAAACATCCCGCAAGAAATGTTCTACGGCAAATCACCATTAGCCAGCCCGGTCTACCAGCATGTCAACCCTCACGGTATCTATGGCTCGGCGATAGCGCCCTCCGGTTTCATGACACTCCAGCATCCGAAAAGTCGCAATCTGGCCTTAGTTGCGGCAACGAACTCTCGCAATCAATCGCCTTTCATACCGGCCCCGGTAGTCTACTCCCCAGTTATCATGAAGCAGGGTTACATGACAATTCCCCGCAAACCGCGCGTACCAAGTTGGGCACCCACGAACAGCTCGCAGCTTTCGGAATTCCAATCGCCAACATCGCCGAATCCCAGCGAAACGGGGACATCCCTCACCGAGCCCATTGAACCAGTTTACGATAATCTCGGCCTACGCACAACTGCCGGCGGCAATTCGATTCTAAATCTGCACAAAATCAATCAAGAGCCAGTCCGGTATACGATGAAAGATCGGCCGCTTCCAGCCACACCGAGCACAAGTCAGGCACAACAGCAACAATTACAGATGCAGCAACTGCAACAGCAACATCAGCAACAACAGCAACAGCAGCAACAACAACAACAACAACAGCAACAGCATATGCAGCAGCAATTGCAACAGCAAGCGGCGGCAGCAGCAGCTCAACAAGCAGCTGTGGCTGCTCAAGCGGCAAAAATCTACGAACCAATTCAAGAACTAGTGAACAACCTTACAACGACTTCCGACACCGAACCACTCTACGGGACGGCACGGCATCATAGCGGTGTGACAATAGTGCCCAGCATGGCCATTGGCAATGGGCCCAGCACAACGGGTGAGAAGCCCACAAAAGTTCCACCACGACCACCGCCAAAGCCGAAAAAGAAAATGTCGGTCACATCGAAAGGTCAAGGTAGCACGAGTCAACTCTTCGACGACGAAGGAGAGGATGGCACCGAAGTTTAGTGCAACTTGAAGACGACACCGTCTGTCGTCGTCGCGCAATACATCCATAGCCCTCCTTCGCCGCAGCAGCAGCATACTACAGTAAGTCCATCAATCTTTTCCTACTTTTCTACCGCCTCCATCACCACTACTACTACAACTTTGCAAGGAGATTTTGTATAACGATTGGATGGGTGGACCTACCTACATTGGCTTGAGAGTAAAACGAAAATAAAAACATTGCTGGATTCGAATTTAGTGACTTGTGTGCCAATCGACTGAAATTTAGAATATAAAAATATTAAAAAAAAACACTGTTAATAGGATTCTAGAACCCATTTTCCTCCCTCTTTACCGTTGTCCTTCTCTCTTTTTCCGTTCGTAGATAGTTGAAAGAAAAAACAAACGATTTTCCTCACCTTACCTTCCTAAATTCCTAAATTGTTGCGTTCTCTTTTCGAATCTAGGCTTTAGTTAGGAATAAACGTTTTTTATATATATATATATATATTTAAATGCCGCTATTTTAATTTCATCCTCCGTTTTATCTTTAAAGATAGGACAAAAACAAAACGAAAATTTCCATTAGGTACCTTGTAAAAAATAAAAAACAATTACAAAATCAGTGTTTTCTAAAAATTCCAACTCATAAACAAAAATGAAACCCAGAGAGAGATCTTTAAGAGAATATAATTTAAAATAAATTTAAGATACAAACAACAAAATTAAATAGTATTGACTGTTAAATATTATAAAGAAAAATGATAAATATGAAGTAAAAAAAATATTTTTATTATTACATGTAATTAATTAAGAACGATATATAATTATTGAATATATATTAAGAATGAGTTGTATGTTAAGCGAGAGAGCGAGATAGAGAACAGAAAAGAGATATAGAAGTATATATGTATACATATTTTTTGTTCTTTTATTTATGAACCGTATAAGTTTCCTTCTTAATTTTATTTTTCAGGACATAAGCGCACTTATTCTTAGGTACTAATTTTAATAATCTGCCCACATGTTAATATATTTGAAATGAGTTTTTAGTTTCACACTCCTTAATATTTACGAAATTCATATAGTTTACTCTGTGCATTTGGAGTATTCTGTAAATTTTATTATTATTATTATTCTTTTTTTTTTTTTTTTCTAACAATAAATGTGCAAGAAAAATTTGAAAAATTTTAATTTATTTATTTTGATGTAAAAGAAAGAATTATTTTTTTAGATCATTTAAGTGGACAAATTATACATGTATTTCTGTTAGCTTCTAAGATTTTCCTTTACTTTTTTAACATTTTGTCAAGGATAAGTTAATTGTATGAAATTTAATTGTGTAAAAAAAAAAATCATGTTTATTTTTTTAGGAATATTTCTAAAGAAACACAAATCGAGAATGAGAATTGGTATAATGGAAAAACCAGAAACGAAAGAATTATATACATTGTATTATTATTATTACTATTAAATATAATTTTTTTTATATAAAAATTAAATATTTAAAAGAAAAAAAAAAAAAAACTGGTGTCTTTTTTATGGGAAGGGGTCTTCTTTTGTAAGCGGGTTTTTCTAACAGTTTCATCTTTTTCAAGAGGGTGTTATCAAATTTATTGGCATGCAAAGGGTAGGGTCGTATACAAGGCGAAACATTGGGAACTGAAGCTAGGGAATAGAATAGAATTGACTTTATAAGGTATATAGCCTTTTTTGTGTAGCAAGTCTTTATGACCTGGTTAAAAAAAACCGTCCGTCACTGAAGCTAGTGTTGAGCAGAAGAAGAAAGGATCTAAGCGATTTCTGTATAAATTGTACAAGTGTGAGTAGTCTTATGAGATCCACTTGTCAATCAATCAATCTTGTTTTTGATTAAATGGGGAAAAAAACAACCTTGATCATATAAAAAGTGAACTTATCGTGAAGCTACAAGTCAGGTCGGTCCTTGTCTTTGTGAAACAAGATTCTAACAGAGCAGATGAAGCTGAAAAGATAATTTATTTAGCCGTTGTGAAGAGTAAGGTTGCAACAATTTCCAGGATTAGTTGACATATTTTTCTATTGATATAACTAGCTGACCCGGCAAACTTCGTTCCGCCCAAATTTGTTAATGTAATGAAAATAATAATTCCGAGCATGCACAATGCACTTGCTAATTTATGTAATTCGATCAATTAAAATTCGTTATTCAAAATTTATATTAAATGCAATAGAAATAAATGACAAATATCAATGTTCCTTTGTTTCAATCAAACCGCGATGATTTTGACGTGTCGGCCAAGCTTCCGCTTTTTCACTAAACTGACCATGTGAGAAACATGGGAAATCAAGATTGATGCCACAAATGCACAAACATCCATCGATTATCCTTGCAATATATTAATGGTAAATCGTTCTGAATAAGCGAAATCTGCGGAATAAGAGTGTTTGCCTTTGAATTTTCCCCTTAAAATCATCACTTGTATGATATTTGATGTGAGATCCTTCACCATAAAACAAATGCGATCGGTTGCAAAGTTTCGGTACATTGATGTTTCGCAACAAAATTTTAACTGAACCAACTTTCAAATCCGAATTATTTAGAGGTAAGGTAGCATAATTTCCTTCCTTCCAACCAAAAATTATAAAAATCGAACGATCCGTCCCCGAGTTATGAGTGCACATACGGACGTCAGTCTCTTTTATATGTAACTGTACCCACCCGGCTTTGCCCGTACCTTTCGTATTAAATCTTGCTCACATTTCGCAAATTGCTTTATTTGGACAGCGTCCATTAATAATTTTCATTATACAACTTTAGAAATAGCATTTGATTTTATTTTTGAATGGGTCGTGCCACAATCCGTTTTCTTATCCCGCTTGTGTTTTTCAAAGTACCACCTTTAGGTCAAAAACGATCCGAAATTTAAAACTGGAAGTAACCATATCCATCTACAAAATTTCAATCAACTTGGTAGCGCTGTTTCGGCAACAGCGCCACCTATTAGGTCCAAAAGTATCCTATCCTTCAAGCGGGAACGAAGAATATAAATCTATAAAATTGTATTGAAATCGGGTGAGTGGTTTCGAAGATCGATTGAAACGCCATATAGCGGGTCAAAAATCCTATCTTTTAAGTTTGCGTTAACCTGAAATACAACAATACGAACAAAACAAAAGAAGAATCATAAAAATTGACCCAGTGGTTATCGAGTTATATCATCATCATCGAGTTTCATCCCGAAAGAATTATAGGTATGAATTAAGAAGATTATTATTAAAGAAAAATTAATTGAACTGAAAAACGACATACGCCTACAACGCCACATGTTGGGAATTTTCCGACGATCTGCACTAATAAATTCAGTTTTTGTTAAAAATAATAAATCAATTATTTTATATGTATTTTATCAATATAATAACTCCGATCGAAGCATCTGTTTTAAACGATATTTATTTTGTTAACATCCTCGTTGACGATATTTGCAGCACGCATTCTGTCAATGTTATGCCAACGCCATAAGGTTACATCAAAAAAGTTTGAATTGTAAAAGCGCTATGGTTACATTAGATATAATTTAATATGTTGGTTTAGTATTCTTAAATTTTCTAATTTTCCGCGCAATTTTCTTAACTTTTTCTTTCATAAGATTCTTCTCCAGACAATAACAAACACAACAAAAAAAGAATTAGCGAAATCGGCCCAGCCGTTCACGTGTGATGCCGTGACCAAGGGAAATAGGGATTCATTTTTATATATATAGATGAGGCATATATAGCATTGCACTAAGGCGGATATTCGTTATGCGTTTATTAATTGGCAACACACTGCTAAGGTCGTCTTTGTACCAAAACCGCCTGAGATGAATTATGTATGTTGAGGCGAAGTCGGTTAGACCGATCGCATTGTCCTAAATTTCTATTAAAAGTGAACTGAAAGAGTTGTGATGAACCTTTTTTAATGTACAACGCTAAGAGATTATCCTCTAAATGGTAGATAACCCACGTTTATAGAGCGTGTGCGTCAACAGAGACCATCGATAACATTGTTCGCGTAGCAGGAATGGAGTTTCTGATTTGTCATTGATTTGTAATTTAACTATAAATTCTTTTTTTAGTAAAAGCATCATGAAGACGATGAGAATTGCACTCCGACTACGAGTGATGGAGGAATGTAATCTAAGTAAAAGTCTTTTCGTTAGATAACGTCGGAAAACAAATTTAATTATTTTAGCTGAAAGGGGAATCTGAATGCGAACTTTTAAAGTTACAAATTTTAAAACGGAATTTAGCCAATCTGAGAGAGCCAGAAGAAACACATTGAAGGTTAAACCCGGAAGACCAAAAGTTGTGTTATACTTGTGTAAAAGAATTTCATTAAAAATGAGGATGAATCGGTTTCATACCAAGGTCTGGAAGAAAACACCACCTTCATGTATGGATGCCTGATGGATATTAAAGTTGAAGCAGGTGGGTCTTTTTACAAGTACTAGGTCTTGCCTGACATTTGATTTGTGGTATGAAATCTTCGAGCAAGCAAGACGATGACTATGCTGCATGAGCTGAATCGCTAAAACTAGGGTCAAGTGCTAGAGAAAAAAAAATATAGGACTGATTTTCCAGCCCATGGAGCAGGCGAACATTGACACATACCTAGCGTTGGAGTGGGTACGATGGGTAATCCCAACCAATGATCAGTTCATACGAGCTTTTATTGGCCTAAGTAAGGGGAAAACTGAAGGTAATAAAAGAGGCAATCTTTTTGATCATAGGCTGTTCAGTGTACTACTTTTTAGGGGAACCTATGCTATGGGGAGAAGATCGAAAAGTGCATCCTTGTGGAATTTGCTAAACGAGATCGATTTTCTATGTTGAAAATATTCCATTCAGCTTGTGTTATGGTTCTATCGTGAAAAGGCTTTCTGTGTATCGTATCGTGCCACCAACGGTACATTGAAAATTTCTTCGGGTCTACAGACAGTCCGTACGATCAACCCAACGTTAATGGCCGCTTAAATTATAGCACGAAACATGTAATACTAAATTGTTGACAGTCAAAAAATATTGTCATCAATGCTGGTTACCCTTAAGCCAGCCAAGCCACTTTGGGTCACTCTTCTTCCTATTGTTCATCAATAATTTGTGTCTTTTATTGCTGACTTTTTTTTATATATTTATAGTACCCCACAGTTTTATATAATTTTACAGCTCCACATTATAAGTTTACAGGGATAGTGCAAGCCAAATAATATACACCTTATGGCGTTTTTTATTGAAGATCCGAGAGAAGTGTCTCTGTTTTCGTTGAAATTCTCCGATTTTCCAACCTGACAAGTGACAACTCACACTCTTTTCCTTATTTTTCGTTAATTCCTTCGATTTATTTTAATATAAAACTCAAAACCACTTTTTTCAATTACCTATGTACAAAGTCTTATGTGGTTTTCCATTGGGACCACCAGAAATCTTTTTCAGATCTCAGATTTTACTGTGCTCATGGAACGCGCAATTTGATCTGCTTTTGTAAATGGATTAGTGCGTTAATTGACAACAATATCAGCTGTTCAAATGGCATATGTTTTGGCTAAATCACAAATGAATATCGCCCTCAAAAATGTTTTCCTTGTTGTAGATACAAATGAAGTATTATTGGTGGTTTGTATTTGTAATCTTCAGATGTCGAGGGAGATAATGAAGATAATGAAGATTGTGTATTTTGCTATTTTGGTTTTCACGAAACTTTGCGCATTTTTCTCGAAAGCAAACTTCTTAAACTGACGTAAAACAGCTGTGCAGATTATATTGGTGTGTGTAGATCTGAAAATATATCGAGATCTGCAAAAAGTGATCCGAATCGAAAAAAAGATTGATTTTTCTGCCCAATGGAACGCGAAAAGTGATTTAGATCAAAAAAAAGATTAATTTTTGGTCCCAATGGAAAACCATATTATTCTAACAAATAAAAATTGCAATAAATGTCATTAAAATGACAGACAAAAGTGTAGACTTCTATGAGAATTTATTTAAAATCGCGTTCAGATGGGCAAAAAATACAATTGATTGAATCGAATCAAATTGAATAGTAAAATATTTAAATTTCAATATTCAGAAATCAGAATTAAGTTAATTTACTCCAACAGCCTCCAAATTCAAAGTTACTATTTTCAATTAAATTTCTTGGAGCACTTTTTCACTATACACATTATATGTGAGGTTTGGTTTTCTGTTGTCACTTTTTTGTTGTTTTCTAAAATAAATATGAATGTTTAAATAAGCCAAATCAATTTAATTTCAATCACATAGCGCAAAATATGTTTCCAACAACACACCAACCATTTTAATTTGACATAAGTCTGTGTTGGTGAGTTCAGGGAATTTTGTTTAGAGATATCTGAGACACCTCTGTCGTGTTAAGAATCGACATGAAAGTTGCCTTTTTTCTTCAATACAACATAAAAAACATAGTGTTCAATATTCCTGTAAATACTGAGTTCAGATTACTCGTGTGCGTCTGTCTTAACGCAACGAAACAGATGTCGAAGTAAGTCTGACAGCTGTCCCACTAGATGTATCTCATTTTTGAATGGCTGAAATCGGTCATATAAGCAGCTGTTTCAGTTGACGTTTATGGGAGGCTAGCCGACGCATAGGTAAAGAAATTCGTGACTGAGTAATTAGTTGTCAGTTCGGGTATGTCGATGACGTAGTAAAAGTGACGTTCCCGACGATATAGTTTTTTCGTTCAAGTTACATCTTATCCAGCACACAATTCTACACACTTATCGGTGTATGAGCGACCGATCGGGCACTAAAAACTACCCTTCAGTCCTCTCATCAATGGCATTCGATCAACAACAGCTGAAGAATACAGGCGTGTGCTTTGAATTAAATCGTCAAATACAAATAATAATGGACGTGTTTTATCCACAAAATTAATTTCAAAGTGTACAGTCCACTAGCTAGCTAGCTAAAAACCACCACCATGACTAAATTATTCACAGAAAGAGCACTTCTTTGCTCTTTTGAATGAAAGGGCAATTATTTTCTTCCATACAAAACGGCATTATAGTCTTAAAAGATTATAAAATAACGTCAAAAATCAACTGTACCCATTTATTTCATTGATAAGGTTGCTGCAAATGTGGATTACCTTAATGATCTTTGGCTTTGTTTCATCTTAGACAAGAAACTCAACCGAAATGCTTACTTCGATTCCAGATTTCATAGTCAGTAAGACAAAAAGGCGTTTGGAATCTTTAAAACGTTTTTGAAAGGAACTCAAAGTCAACTTCGTCACCAAAATTTTATACAGTTCTCTCATCATCAAACCTGGAATACGTTTGTCATATGACTCAACAGTGATTTCAAGTTTCCTCTTTTCGCTTATGTGATTTACCTTTGAGGTCAACTCCCACCCCAAGTCGACGGAAATTGCTCAACTGGTAACGTCAACTCCAACCATGTTCTTATTTCTATAAACATCAAAATCAAATCTAAAAACTCCATGGAATCCTAAATTTTCATTTCAAAGGACGTCTCGATGCACCTAAGGAAGTTATATTCCCATCAAGACGAGTGATTTAAATAAATCAATTAATCAAGCGATTCAGTTTTAACCCCACAAAGTTCAGTTTGTAAAAATATATTACCAGTGCCTCTTAGGCATTTAATTTTTTTGATCAATTTATGCACAAGTTGATTGATATAACTTCAGTGCTTAGTAAAATATAAAAATCATATAACGATGTTCAGCGGTCAATTATTACCAACATAAATGTCCGAGCTGTCCATATAAACTCCACAGTAAGTTTCAATTCTAAAAACAACATAATATTTACACTTGAAATGACACATAGCCTCACCCACCCCTTATGGAAAACTCTACAGGCTGGCAGAAAAATAAATCTATGACCTATCCGCTCCATCGTAAACCGCAAGTCTCTTTTTCATAGAACAGTACTTACATCCCAAGTCAATCCCTGTGCGGTTTTTTACTACGAGTTATTGTTATTGGACAATTTTTCGCCGTGCCTTCCGACACTGAAAATCCCAAGCCAACGCATAGAGGGAAGTAAATGTCCTCTACCCTTCTGTGTGTAATAAGACATAAATACGGATTTGCTTATGGTAGATACTCCAGCCAACAGGCATATGGTGCTCTCTGTGCCATAGAAAGTGACTAAACCGAATGATACGACCGTATCTGCTGAATAAATATTTTTCCATCTACTTTATACGCATACACAATACACATGCATATACGATGATTCACAAAATTTACGATCAACGTATAATAAGTCAATAGTTTTGGTCCTTCGAGCCCACTCACGCAGCATAACAACAAATGGCAGAGCGCCTAGGTAATCTGTCAATATCGAAGGCGCCACACAATAAAAACGGACGAAATCTTAAAAACAAACATATCCCACAGAAGTTACCGTCAGCGGGATATCATTTTTATTTATTTGCCCATCATACGCCGTTTTACTGACTCATTCGTTATTGCTCGTAAAAATTGGGGTAGTTAGGAAGAGAGCTCGTCCTATACGCCATACCCTATGCGTCACATGAACAGGCAAGGGCTTCAGCAGAGTGCTAATAAAGTCGGAGAAAAACTCCTCAACTGTATCTATGAATGTATGAAATCAATAAAAGGACTCTATCTCTAAGTATTAGATCATTCTGTTGCTATCTGCCGCCGGTTGTGTTGTGTCATTTCCAGATGAATTTTGCGGCGCAATTGATTTTTATTATCACGTCAAATAATCTGCCAGCACTAATGGTTGGGTGTTAATAAAAATAATTCGCCCATTCAGAATATGTAGAGCTGCATTAATATTGGTTTTCAGATTTGTTTCGATTCATTTGCTTTCGCCGACCGCAGTCATTTCGAATTCAATTTTTGATTGGAATAATGAAACGCATTTTCCGAGAGCCACAGCTGATTTGAATCACATTTTCGCAATGGAGCTTATTGCGCGATTAATTAGGCGTGATGTATGCACTCGCGTGAGGATTGTGTGCCGCAACTCAATATTTGAAATAGTTGGTAAATGAATGATGTTGCCTGTTGGAATCGAATGCATGGCCGTCGTGCTGGAGTGACCGCATTCTATTTGGAATATGATACATTTTAGTTGCCCACGGGGTTACAAGGGGTTACCTACAAGTGTGTGCGGGTATTAACCAGAAATATGACCCAAAACGATACCTATATCTATTTTATGTGTCTGATGTCACATTTTACCGATTAATTATTCAAAATTTAGCTGGGATAGAAATGTTTCGTCGTTAATAAAACAGATTACATGTATCCTAGGGCGGCTCACTCAACTCCTTGTATTGGTAGCGAATCACTTTGGGAATAATTTTGATGGCATTACGCTATAGGAGGGCAGAGGGGCTGTGGAGTAACTCCTCGCTAATGCACCTCCCCTTGCTGCAGACCGCATATGACAGGATTCATAGAGATGAATTACATCGAGCCATATCGCCTTGGCAACCCTTTCCAACTTGTCAGAATTAAGACATGCCCCTCTCCTTTCATGTGTTCAACCTCGTCGAAGCCCTAATTAGATTTTCACCGTCGACGTCGTAGGCCGGCTTAGTGCTTATATGTGTCGTGCGTCGATATTTTCGTACATATACATATGTACATACCCACTTCATTTTAGACATCAAAGTGGCTGGGAAAATTAATTCCTGCTGCATTATTTAAGGAAGTTACATTACCTATCCCAAAGTATAAATACCAAGTTGGTAAAATTTGAGTTTAATCACTTCCCGGCGAGAATACTGACGCCTACCACAAAGTTCCATGATCCGCTAACACCCCCTTCTTAGAAATTCCATTTCAAAACAATTACACGCAACGAATTTCCATTTAAACAACATGTCCCCGGCCCTCTCCCCCGTAAATTGAGCGCCATCCCGCCATGCTAATCACCATTTACCCACAGATGTCGCTAATTGCTTCGGATTTTGCGGGCAGCTTAATGGATTTTTTGTCTTTCGTTTTATGGGTCATTTTCGTGTTTGGGTGCCCGGTTTCATTACTCTTCTCTGCACGTAATGTATGCACAGCATGCCATGACATCTTAAACCCTGAATAAGATCCACTTAAGATCACTCAAAAGGGATTCCTATTTGCGTTGCTCAACTGGAGTAAGAGATACTCGAAAGAGAGTAGATAGGAAGCGTTTTAACGACGCTTCACGGAGAGCGGATGCGTCTAATGTCACTTGATGTTGTGTTTAATAGAATTTAAGGAACTTATTCAAAAGCATGTTTCCCCAGTCTCTATATGCTCAAGGATAACTCCATTTCCATGTGCATCTCCATCTTCATGTTCATGAATTTAAACGAAGTGTGTTTCGAACGGATGACATCCAGAAAGGCACCAGAGGAAACGATAAAAGCAGACAATTTATGCGTACTAAGAGCGCATAACTCAAGTATGCTTTCACCGGCAAAAAAGAAATAATACAATCTAATGGATATTTGCAGCACTTTCGGGGAAACGAGAAAGGAGACCCTCCCAGATTGCGGTTTATGATGACAACGAGAATAGAATGCCTTTCGAACCGGGGATGGTCATAAATGATTTAATTTTCAAGTCTATCCTCAAGACATATAAATCTCTAATGATTACTAATGGATTTATCGATTGCCAGTCAAAATTTGTAACTAGGATTTATGGCATAAATAAGTTTGGGTAATTGATTATGCGCGCGGTGGACCTTGGCACAGAAATCAGTAAAAGGAACCTTCCACAGAAGAACACCTGTCTATGTTTTATTGAATTCATCTGTCAATGTCAAGATAGAAGATAATGATCAATTAGATGTCAATTTTGGGGGATCTGTCAAATCAGTGTAGGGTGTGTTTTTTTTTTTTAATTCAACAGAAATGGCACACCCAAATTAGCACATTGGAGGTGAAACTATGTTTCGATGGAATACGAGAGGTGGTTAGATTTGGCTTGTCATTTATCTATATGACATTTGGAAATGGAATCCTCTGTTCGTGGTAGTAGATGCTTTTGTTTTTTCGTTTTGATGTGGGGAAAATGAGCAAAAAAATTGTCACCAACAAGATAAATGGATTTTCATGTAAAATGATTGGGATCGCGTGTCAGTAGCTGATTTGCGATTATTGTTCTTCAACTGTCATAATGATTTGGCTTTGTGAATTGAGTTAAAGTTGCTGACTGATTTTTATTCGTCTGTGGAGAAGTTTAGCTTGCGGTAAATTGCTTGGACTGACTTTTGTTTTATTTGACTTAGACGTCATTTTTCAATCATCGTCACTTATTGCTAAGCTTGACTTTTGCTTAAATGAGCATCTCCCTCTGCTAAATAAACGCTACAATTTTAAATTGTTATTATTTATCGTTAGAAGGAGTGAGTTGGGGCAATTCTTAATTCGGCTCAGCAGGGGAAATATATAGAAGACCTGGTTGACACATTGATAATGTGAACGTTGACATGTTCGTGGAAGAAGTCTGTTAATGGAAAATTGCCTTAAGACATGCAAATGTTAACAATAAAATATTCGACATAAAATATAGGTGGCAGTTGGTTTGCATTCATTTTTACTGGGCAATCAGTTTTTGGTTGCTGTCATAAATAGCCATAAGACACTATGATACTTTGAATGCGTCCATTAAAAAAAAAAAAACAGCTCAATTTCTCAGTCTGGTTGCTGTCATTTAATTTCGAAACCATTTTCTATATAATATATATTTCGATCTTGTACCGTAGAAAAACGACGAGGAGGAGCAGAGAAAAAAAAACATTGAACAAATGTATAGAAGACACTGTAATTTTAAGCTCCCAAAAGTGGTTGAAATAAAATAAAAATTAAAGGCTAAAATCCGATTCTTTAAAAAAAAAAACAAAAAAGGTGTGGTAGGTAGTGGTTACAAAAGTTTAGGTTTCCTGTAAAGTTTGGCTTTCCCACTGATATCCCAGCTAAGCAGAAGATTCCCAACTTGTTCAGTCTGAATAAGAAAGTTTAAGTTCGCCGCAATTTAGGGATAATCTAGGAATAACATACCATAAATATTTCTAGTAAAATAGTTATTGCCGCAGCGAATATGAGGAGAAGAATCTTCCGCGATTCCGCAATACCCTTGCGGAAGAATATGATGCTTATATTTTTATATATAAAGTCGTATCTTATGTTAAAATATGCTTGAAAATCAATGTTTACTGGTAATTTAAGGACACTTTATTAATTTTATTAAAAATGCCTTTTCAAGGATTTCAAGGCAAATTTGGTGAAAATTAAAATTCTAGGGAATTATTTAAGGCCACAAGGCTCTTTCAATTTGAAAAACATTTTAGGAGCAACGTCCTTTTATGTGGTTCAAGGACATCAGGGGAAAATATGCACGAGATCCAAAGTATACAGATCATTTAAGAAGACTTTGTTGAAATATCCTTTTACCGGGATTCAAGGACACTTCCGTAAAAATCTAATTTAAAAGGGTCCACTAGGAAATATTTTACAATAGCAATGGAAATGTTGGGAGCGATGTAGGTACTTCCTTTCGGGTTTAAGTGCCCTCAAGGTTAAGACGTGGAAATGAAGCTCTATTCGTTATTTAACAACGTTTTTGTGAAATGTTTTTTTAGCGACTTCAAGAATTTTTTTTAATACCAAATTTTCAAAGACTTCTGTACATCTTTTCATTGAATTTTTAAAAAAATCGTACCTTTTATCCCCTTTTAATCATTCTCAATAACCTTCAATAAAAAGTCCCTTAAACATCCGAAACGAAAAAAAGCTTGGAATAGTTTTACTTACTAGGTGCTCTAACTTACTTATCTGAGGTAAATATTGAGCACAACAAACCTTATTCTAATTTTTCACTTTGAATTTAAAAACATTCACTCTTCAAACCATAAACACAAAACAGACATAAAACCTCAAACCATCCCTGTGCAGTTTGGAGTGGACACATCTAATTCTAAATCTAATGAGCAAACTATGAAAGCCAATGTAAGCCTTCATTTAAACAAGCATATGTGCGGTTCTTATGGCAACGCACGACATCTGGGACAACTTTAAATTTTGTTGAAAACTCAAAATTTATCGCTATCCTATTCCGAAATATGCGGATGCTGCATGTCCTCTACCATTTCTGCATAAATGCGCGTCCATATTAATTTCAATATTCCAATTGTCAGCGCCCCAATTCTTCCGCAGCGGATGTACCAAAGTTCTGCAGCGACAACAATAATGCATTGCCCGCTGACCAGACCACGCGATTTCCTAAATCGCTTCCTGTGATTGCGTATGCAAGTGCCTTTAAAAGGCGCACTCTCTGCATCCGTTGACGCGTTTTCATCCAGTTCCGCATATGATACACTGGCACAATGGGTACTGGTTATGTGCTTCAACTTGCATATTTCAGCAGCATGGGGGGCGGTATTTGAATATTTAATGTTTCCAAAACCAGCTAAAGCGGAATTTTGGGGAGCTGCAATGTCTAACACATAAGAGTGTGAACGATGCCAGAGGATATATTGATTCTAGAGGCAGATACCACTTAGCGTGCCGGACATGTGCGGCCGGATGTAATGAGGAGGTTGTTGCTGTTAGTTTGCATATGCATATGCATGAAATATGCACATTGCCTCGATTCGATGGTATTGATTATGATTTGGGGGCATAATCGTATATTCGTGGATTTATGAAAAAGTGGGAATAGAGTTTTTTTTTTAATTGAAGCGCCACATTTTTACTACGTTCGTCGAATCGGTTGTGTAGTAGATACCTGAAAAGAAAAATAGAAATGGAAATGCTTTAGAGCGGTGTTTCCCAACCGGTGGGGCACGGCTCCCAGGGGCGGGTATAGGGATTGTAAAATTGTTGATGCAAAGAACTCTGGGCTTGGCGTACCTGTCTGATATATTTGAGCATCTTAGCGAGCTAAATTTACATTTGCAAAGGTCGGAAAAAAAATGTGTCCGCAAACATTTTTAAGTATGAAGATAAGGTTCGAGCTTTCGTTCAAAAAATCAGGTTTTGGAAGAAAAAAATCATAGCAAACAGTTTCTCGTCATTTATGAACATTTCAAAAATGGTAAAACCCGGAGAAAAAGAAATCAACGGCCCAAGAAATGACATAATTCAACCTTAATGAAGAATTTTCGAAGTACTTTCCGGAGGACAAAAAAAACGTTGCAGAACTGAAAACGATGGTGCGCAATTCATTCACCGATAATATCGATGAACTACTAGACGAATAACAAGAGAAGGTGATCGATTTGAAAAATTATCGCACACTGAAGGACAAATACGATACAAGCGAACTAGAATAATTCTGGTTCAAAAGCGGAAAATCATACACAAAGCTGCAAGACATTGCTATTCCATTTTTGGTGCTCTTATTAATAAAATATTTATGCAAACAGGGATTTTCGGCGCTCTTCCACATTAAATACAAGCATTCAGCTGACACCCCAGAGGTCGCATTGAACATCTTATACATTACTAATAAATAAAAATACGTTTTTCAAAATCAATTTACAAAAATGTATAAGCAAACAAAATTCTTGATGCATTAAATAAATTTGTCAATGAACATTTGACATGCTGTTGAAAGGGTTCGGAACCACTGGTTTAGAGCGACCTCTTCAATTGTTTCAAATCTAATATTCCTATTCTAGTGAATTACCCCGTTTCTTTAGTGCAAGAGTTTGAGGAATGTAGTCCAGCATTTGCAATCCAGCTGTATTTTTGCTCGACTATTTCAGTTGGATCCAGAAAACACGGAAAAAACTGCGACCAAGAATCAGATTCAAAATGATTCAAAAAACAAGTTCAAAAACGCTCCCAAAACCTCGTCCAAAAGCCATGAAGAAATATGTCCAAAATGCAATTTTAAAACATTGCGCGACTGTCAACGCGCCTTAAATTGCGAATAAAATACGTTAAAAAATGATTTAAAAAATAAGTTAAAAAACGCTCCCAAAACCTCGTCCAAAAGCCATGAACAAATATGTCCAAAAAATACTTGAAAAAATTATATAAAAATCCCGTCCAAAATTGAATCAAAAATGCGCTCAAAAACAGGTCCAAAAGCTTCAAAATATGTTTTCAAAATGCATTCAAAAACGCACCGCCCAACATTGATTTCTGGATACAATTCTGAGAGCCCAAAATGCTTCAAAAAAAACAGTTCGAATACGTGCCTAGAACGCATTCCAAACGCGTCCACAAACGGTTCGAAAAATGTTTTTAAAATTGCGCCCAAAAACCTGTCTAGATTGCATTCAAAAAACGTGGCGAAAAATGCGACCAGAAAAACGTGTCCAAACTGATATGAGAAACGCCTCGAAAAACCAATGCTTCTAAAAACGTGTTCAAAAATAAGCCCACTTTCATAGGATATTTCTCTTAAAAAATATTCTCAAATTGGCAAACATGTCCGTGTCACTGTTGAACACAGACCAGCCCCTTCAACTTATTGAAGAATCTTGTAAACGCTCCTGCAGATGATATCTATCGACCTGTGAAATGTCCTTCCATACGAGTACATTGCATTGACAGCCAGCCATCCCACTTTTTGTCAAATCTCAATTCGCTATTTTCAAAAAATACCACCTCCGGCTGATTTCCTTCCCTTTTCTGTCGAAAAAATTCACCAACATTAAATTAAAACCACCAACAGGAACATTTTTTACTTTTCTGCATAGCAACACAAAAGTCATAATAATTCATAGAACCAGAAAGAATCCGACCACACACACGCGGATAACAAATCCTCTTTTCCACTGTTCATTTGTAGGGGAGGCAAAAAGCTACAAGCGTTTCAATTGATTTCCTGCACGTAGCGTTGGCAGGATTTTATTCAGTCAAATCGCTTAGGGGGCTCTAAAAATGTTTTCGTTATAGAATATGGTGCGTAACAAAAGTGAAATAATTTCTATTTTTTAGAGCAGTATCTGGCACAGACAAAAGTGTTTTTTTTGTTTCGAAAGTCAGTCTCTGGCGGATATACAGAGCAAACGTGCAAACATATTCTATCAGAATCTCCAGTGTGTACCTCAGGAATAACTGAACTGCAGAATTAGTGCATGCATAGGATATGGCTGGATGCATTAGTTTTGTGGTATCAGCATAACACGGCCTTCATTGGATCATACAATCGAGAGAGAAAAAAAAATAGTAAAACGCCAGACAAACATAAAAATAAAAATAAAAATAAAAGCTAACGTACTCGTACACACAAGTATGAACAGTTTTTATAATTCTATTGAAGTTGGAATTGGCGGTTTGGAATACTTGCACCATAAAAGTTGATATCCTGTTGAAGCTAGACGCGCTGGGACCGTGAATATTGAAATTAATCCGTTTTTTTTTTTTTTTGCTCATGCGATCCCAATCAAAGAGGTGAAGTTGACTGGCTTTAAATACGAAGCTTTGTTCTCCATGGAATTGGAATAGAACTGTATGCGGAGGGTGGTTGTTTTGGTAGTTGGATAGTTGTGCTTCAAAGAAATTTGCTTTATAGTTTGGAACTTTAAATTGGGCTATCTTTACAATGATAGGATGGCAGAGTTTCCCATTTTTATGTTGGTTCT
Organism: Cheilosia urbana; assembly: GCA_946477585.1. Taxonomy (NCBI): domain Eukaryota; kingdom Metazoa; phylum Arthropoda; class Insecta; order Diptera; family Syrphidae; genus Cheilosia; species Cheilosia urbana. The sequence continues at coordinate 4,273,237 of OX297854.1, read as the reverse complement.
CTCTGATCTTCTTTGAGTTCCCAATGAATTCGATAAGGGCTGTTCCGATAGTTAAACTGGTTCCTAGAAATAGGTCAGTTACAAATTAGGTATTGTAACTTGGTGACCAGTGGATTAACTATGCTGCGTCTGTGCAAATCGACAACCCTTTTAAAAAGTTACTCGAGGGACCTACATAGCTTTTTTAAATAAACAAGCCTCTGAGCTCATGGAGCACTCTAAAGTTATCGTTAAAGGCAGCCTTTCAATATGAGCGTCGTCCGTTTTACCTTTCGAATGGTAGGTAGCAAGCTTGAGCATAAGTCAGCATGTGATGCAACTTTTCATATAGTTTAGCGACTTCAATTATGGCTCTATCCAACTCACAGATAAGTGGTCTGAGAAGGACAAGGATTGGTACAAACTTGAAAATATGAGCTTGCAACTTGTAGCCCATGAAAAAAATTGTCTCTATATCATGAGACCTATATGCGACCTAATGTTTGAAAAAAAAAACTGCTATCCTACAATTTCAAAAGATCAAACTCCTTAAACCTAATGAAGCAACTGTCAACCCCCTCACATACTCCTATGCCTCATTGATCAATCCTGCCCTTTCGCCCTGAAGCATTTCTGACTTGGAACTAATTGAAAACATAAAGCTGCCAGTCTGATGAACTCAAAACACTCAATGCCAAATATTTCCCGCGCATAGAAAACACCTTTTTAATCCTATATAAGTATATACCTTAAGGTCCTTTTCGCACTTTGAGTTTCACAATCGTATACCTTAAAGACGATCATTATATAGCTGTGCCACGGTCAAATTGCAGCATTGAAAACGTTAAAAGTCACGTTCCATTTTATGTACCTCTAGCCATTTGAATTTGAGTATTTTTACTTTCGCAAAATATCTTCCATTTTACATTTGCTGCACTAATTACGGCTTTACCCAAAACCGCGCAACACTAGTTATTAGAACTAAGTGAGAAAATTACTAACATCCTTCGAGGGGTTGGCGGCTGCCTTCAGGTGGTGGCAATGTCATTTATGTGCGGCATGGCCAAGTGTGTATTCTAGAGCACATTTTAATTGTCTATTACATATGCAAAACACATACACCCTCCACTAATGACAGGCAATAGTATGCCTTATTTAACGGTAATTACAACATTTGGAACGTGTAACTTGGGGCAGCGGCAGTCGTTAGCAGGATTTTCTAGTGATTTTAAAGTTACACATCGAAAGAGGACTAGAAGCGAGTGAATTTAAAATGACAATTAAGTTGCGGTTATCGAGAGGGTTGATATCGATTGAATGCAGTGGATGCCAGTAGCGTATTTACATATTTTTTCCTGTTGCGAAAATGGGTTCATTGTTGGTTAAAAATGTATCTGTTACATTTGGATTACTTTCCATGCAGTTAACCATGCTATACAGCTTTTCTAAGTGAAAGAGCTCCAACTACCTGGAAACAAACAATGCAACAGAATTGGTACGTTGCCAGTTACATATTGCTGTGAATAAGGAATGAAAAGTATTTCTTGTTAATACTGCAGCAGCATATGTACTACAGGAATTGGCATCATTTGAAATGGCAGTATTTACAAATTGCAACTTGCAACTGCTGTAATGCAAAGGGGTTTGTAGAATTGTCTACCCATTTTTAATCCTGCCCACATTTTGTAGAGTGCGTGGTATTTGATATACTTTTGTGTTCCGGATTTTGTCTTAAAAGATTTTAGTAGTAGAGATTCGACGCCCATTGCTTAATTTCGGTCATATGTTTCGACGTGCTTGTTAGGATAATATACATCAAAATTTGATAACTGTGGCTGCGACAGTTGCCAAGATATGTCGTCAGAGTTTTCATTGTGTACCAACAAAGCCTTCTTCTTGTTCTTCTAGTTCGAATATCATTTTTGGATGCAATGCTATTTGTGAGGTTTCATGATGAATTTCTTTGCATATGAATGAAAGTGATGTTTATTATTAACAAGATACCTCACTATTGACAGCTTAAACTACATTTGTCCCAATTAAAAAATCACAATTTTTTAAGCACCCATTGCAACCATTTTGAGTTTTTCTAACCGCTCCCTAAACACGATCGGCCTTACTAATAATCAAGCGATAATGTCGACAACTAGTTGGCTGCCAGCTTAAGTAAAAATATACAGCAAACCGTATACCAAAAAACAATTAGACTTCCATATATCCCAGCGCGAACACTTTTTAAGAATCTATTACATTTGTTGTACTGGGGGAATTTGAATTTCATAATTTGTTTCCGTGAAAAACAAGGTCAATGGCTTATTTCATAACAAATTCAAAAGCTTTTTGGAAATATGACGAGACGTTTTTGTGAAAATGGAATCACATCTCTCTTCATTGACCGTAACTTTGTTGTCATCTTATTTGTTAACGAATAGTTTGAAAAGAAACGCCTAGGTAAAGATAAACCATTGCCCATTTTATGAGATAAAACTATTTACAATATGAATCCCCTTAATCATCCACTCAACCTGTCAGTTCCAGCTGTCAAAAATTATGCACTCCAGTTGCCAGCATCAAATATTCCTATTTTGTTAATGCATTCATAAATTCAAAAGCCAACTTACCGCAGTCTACCAACAGATATCTTTCAAAGGTTTTTTGCAGCTTATTAAAAGCTAAAAACAAAACACAAAATAGGAAATGCACAAAATATCCGCTGATCTGTCAAATATCGTATGCAAATCAGTAATGCCCTATCGTTCGTTCGGGCACAATTTTTGATACTTTTTTATAGTACGCTTTCCTCTGATTTCTAATAATTCCTGATTGATTGATTGGTGAGTGCATTTGTGTCGCAATAAGATCCCTTTCGAACTATTCAATAAACGGAACACAGTTTATTAGGATAGAATGGTGGTCTTAAGATTGCAATTATGTAATCGTTAGCCAGCGAATATTTTTGCAAATAGAAATAATAGAATTCTAACTCATTTCAGAAATATCACGTTTAACCATAAGCGTTTTAAGGACCTATTTCTTCTGTTTTTTTAATTTCAATCTACCAAGCAACGATACATTGCTTGCCAAAGTGTAAACATAAATACAATTTAATCTTTTAAAAATTGTTTAGATTACATTACTTAAATTCGGTAAACTTTTAAACCGACATTTTAAATTCTCGCAAAAAAATATAGAGCCCTCATTTCTATGGACGAAAAATGTTTTCCCTACATGAACTTACTCACTTACTACCTGTTATTCCTCCAGAAGTTCCTAAGTTTGTTAATTGGCTTGTATTTTGCTGAATGCTGACAATTTTGTTCTTATATCTATATTTTCATATTTCAACCATTGTTTCATCAGACATCGTCATTCTCTGTAAAAATAAAAAAATAGATGGCGCTACACGTCCGTAGGGACCCTAGACCCAGCCTCTGACAACTATTCGTTTTGTGTGAGTTTTTAATTTTTGGAACGAATGGAAGGGATCTATAATCTTATGCCGATTCAGACAGTTATACTCTCGGATGTTTGTCAGACGATCACAAGAGGTGGCGCAGTGTTCTCCACAACCCTAAGTAAGAATTCGGGTTTTTGCGGGATTCGAACCTGGGACCACTCGCTTAGTAGTGCAACACAATAAGCACTAAGCCACTACGCCTACATCTCGGTAAACAAACTCCTTTTTCAAAGAGTTTGATAGGGGCTTGGTTGTAGCCAAATAAGGTTATACGGTTCTGAGAATTGTTGAAAAAAAGTATAGGTCGTACCTGAAGTAAGAATAGATTTTATTCTCTTTGCGACGACTGTCATGAAAGTCTTAGAAATATCCCAAACTTATATAAAATAACTTTTTTTTAGTAAGCATCCATTCGTTGCTTTGAGAAAAACACAGAAATATATGCTTCAAGTGTTTAAGAAAATCAAAAATGCAATATATTTTGTAGTATATTAAATTAGGAAACATTAACAATTTACTAAAATTAATTTATAATTAATTTATAAACGCTCAGGCTGAACAACAACAACCGCAACAGCGTATTTAAATTGGCTCCTATTACGAAATTTAATACCATGATTTTGGGTGGTTGGGCAACACTCGTCCTCAAAATTGCTTTATGTCGTTTTCCATTGAGATTTTAGGATTACGCTCTCAGATTTTAGATTTTTCGTGCCCAATGGAACATAAAACGAGAATTTTCTTTTTTGCATTTGAGGCGGTGCGTGTTTTAAAAGTCAGCAGTTCTTAAATTGCAATTTGTGTTTATACAAATTTATTGAATTTATGTTAACATCTATTGAAGCGGCCAAATGTACATGTTTGTGCGGATTGTTTTTCGCAATTGCGCTAGAGAACGTTCCGAATCGGATTTGAATGTGTGGGTGCACCGCGCTCTGGACCAGCGTAACCGTTGTGCAACAATTTGACACGTTTTTCGAGGACCCTAATTCAATTTGTTGGTACTTTTTCACTTCTTTTTTTTTTTTTTTTTTGTTAGAAAAGGAACTTTGGAGATTCTTTAAACAACTGTGATTTCCAAATAAATATGTTTAAAATGAAACACGGTTGCGTATCACAATACTATTACTACGTTAAATGAGCCAATACTTGTTCAATATCGTTCTAGTATTCTAAATTTGCAGAGGAGCTTTAGGCCCCAGTTATAGTCATACCTACGTAAAACGGAACCGTACAAATTTTCTTTTGCTTTTTTTTTTTGGCCACTTAAGCTTGATGGTTGTCCTCAATGTTGGTCTTAAAATATTATTCATGAATTATAAATTCTAGTTCCAAATAAAGTCCAACGAGTCGACTGTCTGGTAACTTTCACATCATCTTAACGGTGTACTTCTGGGAAACGCTAAATCATGGCACCTAGTGCAACCCTAAATCAACATGACATTCAGCTAATTGGTACAAGCACGGAACTTTCCATTCTCCATTTACATAAATTTTAAAGGGGCCGAATCCGCCCTTTTTTTGTTTTCACATTCATTGCGTGCCAAGGATAAGCAAAAAAAGCGACAATATGCAACTCGACTGCAAGATGACACGACTCGCCGACCTCCTCTATTAGATCGATAAGGAGTTTTATAAGCAGCACAAACAAAAATATTCACTCCCGACGTCCTTCGCATGAAATACAGAGTTTAGCCGTAGTGCCACTTAATGATGTCCTTTCCAAGGGTGCAGCACCGCAACGTAGCGTAAGAATTGCAACTCATTCTACACTGCATTATAATTTACGATTACCAACGGGAAGGAAACGGTGTGTAGAAGAAAGGCTCTTCCTGAACTTTTATGAAAATGCAAATTTCACACTAGAGACCGACACCGGTAGCAACTGCGCACCCAACTGCTGCATAACCTCAAATTAATTTAATAAAAGCTTGCAGTGGTAGTTGAATAAGAGCAACGCCGCGGATGGTGTTACACAGGGGATGAGTCGCTAGCTCAGGTTATGTACTTCATTGCATATGTGGAGGCGGAAGGCGTGATATATGAGATACGATGCGGGCGTCAGTGCAAAATGAGTGCAGATGCAAATGAAAAAGGACTATACCTATACCCTGCCGTATACCATATACCGTATGAGAGACATGCAGTGTGTGGATGTGTGTGTTGTCCTAGCTCTGAAGTAGTTATAGTTTAGGTGACAGAATTCATGTTTCATAAGATCCCTGGACGACTGAAGTGGAGCGAATTGCATATAAAGTACTCAGGCGGTGTTATTGTATTAAGCCCTTAAGGGGGTGGGAAGCTCTTTTAACGGGATAACTGCATTTCGCATAATGCGATTACTTGATCTTCTCCAAACAGAAAGCCTTACAAATTGGCACTGTGAGCGTGTAGGTGGATTACATTTAAAGAGTACTTTTAAACTGTGCAAAGAGTTTTAGTCTGATAGCTGCACTGCGAGCTGGCCGTTTGTGAAAGGCGCCCCAGTGACAGGAGATATAGTGACTGGCGTGTCGTGTTTGCGTTTCCTAACGAGTTGCGGTGAATAGATGTTTTGAGTTAAATAAAGAAAATTCGTAAGATGTAAGGCACAAATGAATGTGGCAGCAAGTATTTTTGGGAAATGGTAATGGATTTGAAAATTCTACTTCGACAGTTTTGTTGTAAGATGTCCAGTCCATATGCTGCAATTGGGCATAAAAATAAATAATGTTTTTCAGAATACTTACACTTTTAGGTGCAGACAAAAAAAAAAAGAAAAACATTTTCAGTTGTTTTAACAAACCAAAATCGGGGGCGTATACGTAACATTTTTTTCGGGCACTTTCTTTACAAACATTTTATGCTTTACATTGAAAATTAATCATTTTATAGAAAAACTCTCTATGTAAAGTTTATTAACAATTGAACAGGGATTAGTAATATGGCAGAAAAATCTAACAAAGTACGTACTTTGCTGTAAAAAGTGAATGTTAAAGTACAAAAATTGGGGAAACTTGAAAGGACATTTTTCAAATCTGGGTCGCTGTTCATAATTATATAAACGCAAAATGTTCTAAGCAAACAAAACTTTTTAAAAATGCTTGCAAAATACACATTCAGTGAAGTGAGCTCAATAATTTCCGAATGTAATAACAGAATAGGGGAGAACTTGTGTGGAGTGCCTTGCACACATTTCACTAATGAAACTTGCGCCCTCTACCATCTCCATCTGCCATCATTTTCCACTTTGAACAAAGCCCTCATTTACACATTACCGCAACACAAGTACATAAATTAATAACAAACTCACATCTGCAACGAAACACTCAAAAATCTGTTTGTCCTTGATTAGTATAATAGAAATGTTCCAGCCCAAAACATTTGCCGCAATTAATCTAAGCCCAATTTAGCGTACCACAACGTCATATCATAAAATATAATTGCCATTCCACAGAGCAATTAAATTCTCTAAATAATATCACGCTTCTGGCCATCGACAATCCCAATTGGACATGATACACAAAAATCATTCGAAATAAGCGCACACACATTTCATGGTAAGCTCTTTACAATTAAAACATCATATCACTCTTTCATATGAGGCGCTTCGCCTCAACACCTTTCCATCCACCAAAAACCGGATGCGTAGAGTCATCGCCCGATACACATTTCGTCATGCCTATATGTGCCCATTCTGATACGGCCAATAGATTTATGTCAGCCTGTCAAATGGCCATATACGGCCAAACCAAAAATGCATTTCGTTGTCCTTCACTCCTCATAACTGTGTGAAACTGTTTGAAACATAAAATTGGCCTCTGGCCCTAACATGACCATCTCTGACCAACATCATCGTGTCGGACGACCAACTGTGCACATCCAGGTGGACGAGCGAGTGCACGCAAGCAAAATTGCGGACATCATTTGTGAGGCCTGCGGTTCGTGTTCCTGGCATGCAGGCGAATTAATTTCGATTTAGCGAATATTAGTTCATTTGCTTCGCGCTTCAGTGGGAGGATGCAAAATGCAATACACGATACTCAAAACGGAAAGGCGGCGTAACCAATATGGTGTAACCTAATCGAATGTGAAATCTCGGTCAGTAATGCGCTGCAATTTGTCGCGCGGTAGACTGCACCCGGTGCAGAGTTTAAGTACAATAAATCGCTGAAAGTGCAGCCGCTATGTGACATCCTTCATTGGTTGTTACATTATGGGAATTAATTAATGCGCACAATTGCAATTTTAATAACATCATTTTGGATGTTCATGTTAAGCCATCGATTGTAATTGTGGTTAATTGAAAACAGATGTTGCCCTTGTTAATGTTTGTTACGGTCGAGGATATGATTGAAGGGCTTCAGGTTTTTTGGGGCGAAACAATGTTTAACATATCAATCGTGTGTTCTGGTAAAAGCTTACAGTTGCATTACCCAAGGGTAATACAAAATGCAACTCTGAACACAATTAGACCGGTGGGAATTGGGAACTGCATACGAGACTGGTTCGATGAATTCGAATGTGGTAAAGTGACTTTGGGCGGGGGAGCCTGGGCTATCGCAACAGATTTAAATAGATTTGTAGTCCTCTAAAAAGGTGTGCGGTTTCAGGGGCCGATAGCATGAGAAACTTGTCGTGATAGAAGGTAACTATGGAACTGGTAGGAGCTGGTGAAACGTCTAATTGAAAAGCTCTTTCAAGACTCTTGGATGTTTGTCAGACGTTCGCGAAAGAAAAAACCCTTCGGAATTTGGATTTTTGCGGGATTCGAGCCTGGGACACCTCGCTTTTTAGTCCAACACACTAACCACTAAGCCACTGCGTTTTATCTGTAATAAAAAAATTACACAAGCTATGACTGCCAACTGCAGAGTGCCCCACTGAACTATCTGTCGAAATCAGTGTCCAAGCACACAAACGACTCAAAAAAACAGTGCATTTCCTCCTCCGCTGTACGGAAATACGAGTATGACGAGATATTTCTGTGAAAATGGAATCACATCTCTCTTCATTGAGTGTAACTTTGTTGCCATCTTTGTTGTCAGGGAAACGATTTTTTTAACAACCCCTAGAACCTAGATAAAGATAAACTTTCCACGCGCACAAGGTATTTATCATAGCCCATTTTATGAGCCAAAACTATTTACAATAGGTCGTTCCTTTACTTTTAAATCTGTATAGGCAGGTTGATGTCTAATCCCTTGTCCTATCCCGCACCCTGAAAGAGGTGCCGAGCGCTGTGCCGCGAAGAGGAAATTAGTTCGGCGGTCAACGAACAAGCCCCATCCTCTTACGATTCAACCATGGTACCCAGCCTTGCCAACTCTTCCAGTTTATCAGACATTTCAATGACTTTTTCTACCACTTTATTTGAATTTTTGAATTTTGTATCTTTCATTTTTCGTTGTCTACTACAAAAGCGATCCCTAACTTTTTCGTAAGTGTCTCTCTCTGTGAGAGAATTTATCACCACCACTGATATTTTAAAAAAATATCCATTTTTATAACAAAAGTAAAGGAACAGACCTAATGTAACTCCCCTAAATCATCCACTCAACCTGTCAATTCCAGCTGTCAGAAATTATACACTCCAGTTGCCAGCATCAAATATTCCTATTTCGTAAATGCATTCATAAATTCAGAAGCCAACTTACCGCAATCTACCAAAATCACCAAACATCCATCTCAAGCTAACATTCCACTTCGCCAGACTGACAAGTTAAACTGGCATCCTTCCACCATCATCACACAACTAACACCGTCGCCATTGCATTACGGGGCGAATCAGTCATTCTAATGAATTTGCTCCTAATTTTCAAGTGACACACTCAATCCTTCCGCATTTATTCTTTCCGAAGATACTTATGTAGTACATCTCTTCTAAATGAGAAATGGGACTATCTGGAGCCAGTTGGAAAAAATAAACCTGCAAACCTAGCAACAAATCCTTTATCCTGTCAGTGATTCACTTCAAAATAAATGAGTGGTTGACAATTAGGTATACGAGTACAGTGGCTGTAGCAGTACACTCACTATACTCGAACACCAATTGGATGTGAGAATGTGTTTGGTGTTTGCTTTGTTAGACGCTGCCACCGCGACCGTCCTATACGAAGTATGCACTGAATTTCGCCTGACCGACTTAACACAAAAAAAAAAAATAAAAAATTATAGAGAAAAAAACAACAACCTCAAATCGAGTCATAAATTATGTCCTTGGGCGTACGAGTGGTTATCCTTCGAATGAGACAAAACCTAATACAAATCCTTTCATGAAATCTCACCGAGTTTTTGCCGTCTCTCAGCAGGATAATACTTTTTGGCAGGTTGCTTGCACACAGTGGTTCCGCTGCGGTTGGTGGCGGGCGGTCGTCGGCTTCGTCGTCGTCGTCTTCTTGTCTCCTTAATGTAGTGCACTCTCATTTCGGTGTGTTGTTCGTGCCAAAATATCTCATGTTTTCAAGAAAGGATATCCGAGAGTGAGAACTGCTAAGGAAACCAAGTCTACTGGGTGAACGATATCTAGGTGACTACATACATTTAACCAAACTTCCAATTTCATGCGAACAGTGTGGTAGAAAATTAATTAAACGGGAAGGTGAGTGATTGTAGAACTATTTCCAATGGGGGTTAATTGTTTGAAGTAAGTAAGTAAGTAATCCCGCAAAAACCCAAATTCCAACTTGGGTTTTTTTTCCGCTGCGCCACCTCTCGCGAACGTCTGACAAACATCCGAGAGTATGACTGTCATGAAAAGAGCTTCTCAATTAGCCGTTTGGAGTCGGCATTCAATTGTAGATCCCTTCCATTCGTTCCAAAAATGAAAAAACTCACACAAAACGAATGGTTGTGAGAAGCTAGGCTTAGGTTCCCTCCGGACCTGTTTTACTCCACCATTTGCTAAGCAGTGCGAACTGTGTAAAATGGAAGTTCGAAAATTATATTTTTCTATTTTTTTCGAACTTTCGCTACTCTTAGTTTCTAGTTTTATCAGCTATTTACAATTTGATCAGTCAAAAAACTCATGTTCGAAAACCATTACATTTCGAAGTTAGTAAATTTTGCTGCTCAGAGTGAGATATAATTGTATAAAACTTGATACTTCTTTTATAAGCTTGTTTCTAATGGTAAATTGTTAAAGAAAACAAATTCGAAGTGCATTTTTCGAAATGAAAATTTTACGCCCTAGCGACCCGGAACAGAATTATTTTAGCAAGGATAGCGCATGAACTAGTAGACTAAATGACATGATTACTAGCAACAGTAACTGAGAGCAGTATCTGAATAATGACAAAATATTACATGCCTTTGGATATTTCGAAATTACACCGAAAAAGGGGCCGTAAATTCTCCAACCCGAATCGGCTTTCGAAATTGGTTAAAATGTTTTTAAAAACACTTGTAGTTATATTCGAAGAGTAACAAACAAAAGCAATTATCCACTCGATGCCTGTAACGTTTGACAGCATTTTTTTTCAATGGCCCCCTTAAAGGGGTTAAATATAATAAAATAAAAGGTCGGCACAACAGTTCCGTAGAGTATGAGTTGTATGAGTTTTCGATTCTTGGGACGAATGGAACGGATGTGCAGTTTATGCCGAACGGCCAATTGAGAAGCTCTTGTATGACAGTTACACTATTACATACACTCGAATATTTGTCAGACGTTCGCGAAAGGTGCCGCAGTGGTAATAAAAACATGACTGCCGAGGTTTAAATGAAGCAGGGTAACTAAAACATAAATTAAATTAAATTGTAGTCGAACTTTTACTTTAAGAATAGTTTTATGTAAAATAGCAAAATTTATATTCGTATTAAAGGATCCTCTCCTTGAACAGAAATCGCAGTAACCTTCGTATGGATGGTGGATACATTAGATTTTTATATAAATTTAGTATGCAATTTTTCTTGACTATTGTTTTCTTATCAATTTCTTAACTTGAAATGTATTTTTAACGAAAGTTTCTTGTATTGCATTACGAATTAGACAAACATTTTGCATTGATGAGAGAATCGCCCCTAAAATTCAGGAATTATGGTTCTTTTCAATGAAATTTGTTGAAGCACTGTTTTGCAGAGAAAATTATAAAGTAAGAATATAGACGAAATCTTATAAAGGGTTTTTTTTTAGAGGTACAGAACTTTAAGTTGGCAACACTATTTTAACTGGCGGCCATTTTGTCAGCTGTCAAGTGATTTATTTTTAGTTTGGTTTGGCTTTTCAAAATGAATAGACTGACGCTGAAGAAAGCTTCCAAATTGTGAAAATTTATTTTGAAAATCGAAATACGTATCGTGGAGTAAATCCATCCTACGGTAATAGCGATGAAGCTCACTCTTGGTTGAATGGATACGTCAATAAACAAAACTGCCATATTTGGAGTGATGATAATCCTCAAGTGTGTTGAGACCACTGTTACATCCACAAAAACTGACTGTTTGGTCTGATTTATGGGTTGGTGGAATAATTGGTCCGTACTTCTTTAAAAGCGATGCAGGTCAGAACAATATAGTCAATGGTAACCGCTATATAGCCATAATTGCAGCATGTCATATAGCTCGTGATTTATTGAAGGAAACGTTTGGTAACCGCATAGTTTCCCGTTGCGGACCCGTGAATTGGCCTCCAAGATCGTGCGATTAACGCCGCTTGACTATTTTCTGTGGAGATATGTGAAGTCGCTAGTCCCGAAACGATTGACCGCTTGGAGAACAACATTCGCCTCGTTATTGCCGATAAACGCTTAATTTCATATTTTCGAATCACATGGCGTGATTTGTTTTTAACTACAGAACAAATATTTTAATGTGACATTTGACAAGCTTGTGTTTTAGGAATTCAGGGCCAGGACACAGTTTGGGGAAATCTCTTTAAACAAATTTTAATGAAAGGACAGAAATAAAATAAAAAATGAAGAGTTACTACAACAAAAATGCAGAAATGGGAAACCCGCGATTTGAGCATTTTTTTTTATGGAATCTGTAGCCAGAGTAAAATTCTTCATCATCAAAAGCTTCAAAAGTATGTGTTCGGGTTTTATATTCTTATGTTTTTTCTTAAAAGCGCAACATTTTTAAACATTTCGTGATTTTTAAAAATATTAATATCTTGGGAACATTTCTACTAAATCTAAAAAAAAAAATTCAATCTAACAATAGAAATGACAGATGGGAGACAGTCCATACTAAGGGATAATATATGTGGTTTTTGTGGTTTTGAATTCAATACCAGGTTATAACGATAAAGCGGGTTTTATGCCGACTAATACGAATACGGACATTGTCACGTACTAAAATAGTTTTAAAGTGGGCATATAATTTGGACTATAATTTTGCGGCAGTCATTTTAAATTAGAATATTGCAAACCCTGTCAAATGGAATGAAAATCGAAAAAGCTTTCGCCTCATATTTGAGTTTTGCTAGTTAATGGGATATCACCGATTAAATTTTGAAGCTACTATGAGTGAACTTTGGTGCAAAAAGTTGCATATCGCGCTACAATGTCTATTTGTCGCTTGAAAACACAAAAAATCACAAGGCTTAATCGATTTGATTCCGAACTAACGTTTCTCGATCGCGTTCAGAGCCTTCACCAAATGATCTTTTTAAATAACCCATAACACAAGACCGTGTGTTGCGAATTAAATTGCAGTCTATGTTTAGTGTTTACTTTTCATGTCAGTTTGTATTCTAATGAAGGAGATTTTTGCTTTTTTTTTCATTCAAAATGTATGAAATTTAATAATATATCTACTGCTTATCTACGCAAAAATATTCCCAACATTGAAAACAAAACTTTCTAATAATAGAAGAAAAAAAGTAAATTTTACCATTTGCGTGTACAGATCAATAATTCAATCACTGAATAGGAAGGGTCTTAGGATAACTTTCAGACTTTCCAACGTACTTCTCCAGTGTGTTGGACTACTAAGCAAATACCGTAAAACCTCAAATTCCAACTAAGGGTTTTTTTAAACTGCTCCATCTCTCGCGAACGTCTGACAAACATCCGAGAATATAACTGTCTTGAGAGCTTCTCAATTAACCGCTCGGCATAAAATTGTAGAACCCTTCTATTCGTTCCAAAAATGCTTGTGAGAAGCTTGACCTAGGATTCCTACGGACCTGTTGCGCCAACTATTTTTTTTTCTCAAAAGATGGCGCTACAATCAGAATGTGAAGCATGACCTCAACCATCAAAGCTCGTCGGCCAGCTTACTCTTTATTTATAGTTCGAGAAACTGCTACAACTCGATTTCGGACTTGAAATCTTATTAGCTCCAGTAAATTTGGTGCACCTTAGAAATCCCTTGAGTATGATAAATATACTTAAAAGCAAACAATCCTAATAATAAAAATGTACTGATCACCGCATAACTTCTCAGCCCCACTGTTTATCTAATCTTCCAAAAGAACTATGTATAAACCTCGAACAAACACATCCTTTAGTTCAAATCATGAAGGACGTGTGTGAGGGTTTTATTTGTTTGTTTTTTGTTTTCACTTTTTGCTTGTTCGGCCGCCCCCTTTTCTTCCTTTTTGACTGCACCGTTGTCTGAAAGTTTTCAATTTTTCCAATTGCCCAAGTTGACTCTTATCGGGGGATACATATCATCATGAATCGGACATGGGGCGGAGTGTCCTGGATAGATTTATGACCTGCCAAATAGTTTACTGTGTGTGTGGTTTCATTTCGACAAAGGACCGGCAACTGTCTAACTGCCAGGAGTTTATATCGTTTTTTTGTTTTCTATTTTCTCGTGTTGATTCGTTTTCCAGGACACCATCAATCTTCGAACGCACACTTTTGTGCACAAACACCTTTGATCAATCCTTTTTTTTTTTTCTATCCAAGGTTCTGAATTTCATTATGACGGGTAAATGTGTCCCAGATCTATAGATGAGACCGTAGAGATTTATGAATAAATAAATACCAAATGTATCTATTCGTGAAACGTATATGTGACATCCTATATGCAATCTACTCTTACTTAGTTCTCGTGTGATAAAATAAAAATCAAGGTGACAACTAAATTCATGGCAATACCATCGCAGGGGACATTTATTGAAAAATGCAGCTCGCACATAAAAAATAGCAGCTTCAATGGAATATTGTCAATAACGAGGGCAATTCTTCCGACACTATGCTCTTTTAGAGGATTTGGGGCGGTGTTAGTGTGAATGTGAAGTGAATGGAAAAATCGTTATAATAACCGTTATCCATTTTTATGGAGGTTTGTTTTCTTTTTTGTACAATTTCCTGGCTTACCTGGTTGACTGACGGAACATCCACGAACCGATCATTGAACCAGCGGCATTGGAAATGACAGATTTATGGTATGAAAGGGACCAGAGAATTTATGATTATTGGTCGAGTGGTAGTAGAAAAAGTTCATGAATTATTTGACAGTTTGAATGGTCGAATAGTGTTGCTGTGACTTTTAATGAAAATATTATTATGTACGCGACGTGGAGCCGGTACTGCGCTTTTAGCCTCGAGCTTTGAAATATTTGTATGCATTTCGTCATATTTTCCAAAAAGGATTTTGATGTTACAATTTAATATGGTCTACTTGAAGCAGTAAAGGATAGAGTAGTTCGGCCCGCTTCGCTTGAATTTTATTGATCTTACCCGCGCCATCTATTGCAAATCTATAGAACCATCAAATAAAAATTCACCGTCAACTGGGTAAGACTTTTCAAAGAAATTTGACGAACGGTTTAGATGGCAAGCGGATACACACACATTTGCATTAATGTCAAATCCATAGTTGGCACTCATTTTCGATTAAATCACAACAAACCGCCCGCTCAACATCCCTACTGGATATTTGAAAAACAATTTCCTCAACCTTATAAAGGACAATATGCAATACACATAACTTCTAAATTGACTGTACCCCCTTATCTGGCGTTCCCTTCACAGACAGTTCAATCTCATTCTTGCAATTTGTCTATTCATCGTGATAGAACGTACATAAAAGCGAAGAGGAAATTAAAACTGTTTATAAGCTTAACCATCAAATTTGCTATAATTTCCTGTTTTAATAATGATGTTCAAAATAAAACGCTTTATAAGTTGATGGAAGATGGAACCTCTCGCAGGTCCCTCTCCGTAAGTACTGCGATCTGCGATAATGAAAATAATTTTATGTCCTTTTCTCCATTTCGGGCTGCTGCTGCGAAACAACGAATTGTGTTATCCTTGAGCGTGGGAATATGAGCCAGAGTGGACGTACATTTTATTTCCTTCTTAAGAGCTTATTGTTAAAATTCTTTACAAAAAAAAAATAATAAAGAAGCGAGTAGGTACTCAAAATCCAGATTGGACACTATGCAGTGTGCACGTCTGTATATCGAGGAATAACAGCCGGACTCACATTTTGTATACACTTTTGTGGGTGTGGGTAATACAGATCCTATTTGCTCCAGTCTACACTCGCAAAAGTTAAATGACGAGATTTTTCCGTACATTCTTGTTGAAGGAATTACATTCTGCTTGCCAGACTTAAAAGAGGACAAAGTATATTTCAGAGTAACTTAATTTTCGTTAACAGGCTTTTGACGCGCTTCCACTTCCGCTGGCTATGCCCGGGTCCTGCCTTTCAGCTAGTAGAATGTTAAAAGCAACACAAAGTATTAAAATAACATAAGCAGATTTACCGGGATCATAAAGTCAAAAGAACATACCAGCAAAGAAAATATACTCGTAAATATCGCCATTCCGAACCCAGAGAGCCCAACCATTGGGGTCTGTTCAGAAATCACTGTTAAGCTGCTTTTCACGTTGCAAAACTGCAGCAATAAAAATATTTAATTAATGCAAACAATGCGCAAAAGAAATTCCAAAAACTTTTCTGTTACGAAGGTTTTTGTTGCATGTGCGCTTTCGCCAACGAAAAAAAAAATAAGAAAGGATGGTGGGCGGAACTAACAGTGGAAAATTAAAACAGCAGCACCTGGCTTGTGTTCGTTTTAATCCAGATTTATTAACACTTATCCGGAAGATATTGTTTACTTTCGTTTCAGATTGCAAATTCCTTGTGTAGGTATGGCTTAATGCGGTAAGAGGTTAGACAAGGATTGTGCAGGGTCGAGATATATATCCTTTGGATTATTTGTGTGTTTCGCAAGTGAAATAAATTTGCGAAAGATAGTCGAACTTTAGAGGGTTGGCGTGTTACACGAAACACAAACATTAATAGGAACTTTGGACTGCTTTTTTATTTGGCTTTAAATAAATGCTTACTTGATTGCGGGGAAGTAGCAGTTAGTCGATGAATATAGGTCAAAGCCAACCAACGCCTTTGAGAAAAATACTTGCACAATTTCCATTTGATGTTCAATATAGTATGGTTCGACTATATCTTGAAAGAGATGCACAATATCACACATCTTTGGCAGAGATGAATGATGAAAAGAGATGGTGAATTCCACATTTCAGATTAGCGAATTCTTGCATTAAAGTCCAATTCATGAACTCACATATGCTAGAAAAGAAATGGGCATAAATGTACGTAACTTCATGAATTTTTCAGGAAAACAGCTTGTAGGCAGCCGTCTTTCCACTGGAAAGTTATATATCTCTATATTCCATTATCTTTGACTTTGGTATTACAAAAATAAACTCATGTCGTTTTCCATTTGGATTTTCAGATTTTGCTCTCAGATTTCAGATTTTTCGTGCCCAATGGAACATAAAACGGGATTTTTCTTCCTTTTTCATTTGTGGTGGTGCGTGATTTAAAAGTCAGCTATTCTTAAATTGCAATTTGTGTTTATAAGAATCCATTCAATTTATGCTGATATCCATTGCAGCGGCCAAATGTAATTTGTTCTCTATTTTTCACAGACTTCTCATCTAAAAACATAAGTAAACACACTTTAAAGTTTGACAAATCACAAATGTTTTGTTGTTAGTGCAAATAGGTGTAAATCTCGCTCAGATATCGAGATTCGCAAAATTGCTCTGACTCTTAAAAAAAATGCTTTTTTGCGGCCAATGGAACATGAAATCTGACAGCCAGCTGATTTCGAGAGCAGGAAAACTACTCTGAATCTGAAAGAAAAGAATTTTTTTTGTCCCAATGGAAAACGACATCAAAAACGAGAACCGTATCTAGATCGCCCATTTTGTTTACGTGATACGAACTAAAAGGGGTGCCCCAAATATCACATAATATTTGACTTTTTGCTTGCCAATAAAATAAATAGGACAGTGTGACAGCTGACAGTTCAAAATCCCAATTTTTTTCTTGGGCAATATTTTTAAAATAATTACAGGTGCCGTTAAATTATGGAAATAGATTGTATAATTAGATAGAATTTAGCAAAACAGTATAAAAAGTTGTACACAACTATATAAAAAGGAGCGTTGATTCCCCTAAAATACTCAATCACACCGTCGATAGCTACTCTCGTAAGAAACGAATGTGCACAAGTAAGTTAGCTAACAAACGTCAGTTAACATGTTCTAATTTGATTTAAATGCTGTGTAACCTGTTGATAATTTGTATTCATCCTTCATTAAGATGGGAGCTTAGATATTTTAAAATACTTGTTTGGAAAGTGTGTGTATGCTAACTTATGAATCAGAAATTTCTTGAAATTTTGACATTAACTGTCAAGTTGTCATAAAAAAAAAACTGAAACTCATCGCCTTATTTCTGCTTTAAGTTAATTAGTGAGTAAAGCAGACTTGCCAATTTTGAAGACAGTAAAGTTTAGCTTTCAGTTTGGACGAAATTAGACGAAATAAATTATTTGTTTCTGTCAGCTTTTGATACAGAAATATAATCGCTGATAACGTAAACAACTTCTCGAATCGCAGTTGTAAAAGAAAACGGAGAGCAGCTGTTTCAGTTGGCGTTTATGGAGGTGTAGCCGACGAGTCTAGTCAAGAAATTCGTGAATGAGTTGACAGTTCGCATAAGTGGCTGACTTAGGAAAAGTGACATTCCCGGCCAATCTAGTTTTTGTATTCAGATTACATCTTAACCGGACCAATCTAGTCGACTTAAAAGAACTAGATTATTGACCGTGTCTAACCTCATTTAATAATGGCTTCCGTTCTTATTAAGGAATTTGGTTATATTTTATCAACCCAAAGTCATATTTTGACCAACTAAATGAAGAGTGTGACGTGCGGCATCAATCCAATAAATATAAGTACTCCTTACATAGACTCAAAAACTCATAAGTCAACCGTATCTGTGTATGATGCTGCACTTTTATCGACAGTCATAGCACACAAACTGACACTCGTTGCCAATTTTTTTTGCAACTCACTTTATGACGAACAAAATATTCTCCTGTTTCCCATAAATCCCAAAGTCGTACATCAATCAGTCTATATGTCTTTCTGCAATGACGACTCAGATGTCGGATGTGGATGTCTCATTCGTTTTCAAATTCACTTTATTGAAGTCATCGGAAACATCTCAATGTTCTTCGGAGACATCGAACTGGCCTCCTAAATTTAAATTTGACATTCGATTCTACATCCACATTCCATGTACGTTATGTGGATATTTTTCTCAATGAATATCCTTAAAGAATTACCATCGTGTTCTGCAGTAGAATCGAAAGATTTGTCACAGATGCTACAACAACTTTAGGTCATTATATTCTAACTACAAGCGCATATTATTACGGGCATTATGGATGATCCGGGAACATAAATAAATACGGCATAACAATGTATTTAAGGCTTAAAAACCACGCACACATAAATTCCGCATCGAGAGGATTCCATTTGTTAAACGAATTTATTTTAACAGTTCAATTTGGCGAGCTCCACCATTTCGTGTATCCATTCTTGTTATCATACACAACAACGTGTGGCTTATCATTCTTCCTTCCTTTGCTCTATGGATGTGTATATATATACACGCACTCAAACAGCCGATGACATTTTGTGAACCGCAAGCGAGCGCAAAACCAATGCTAATACCGACCGTTCGCATGAAGGAGGAGCAGGCGATAAGAGACGTGTCGATGTCGGTTATTTTTCTTGTTTTTTATACGAGAATAAGGAGCTATGGCAGAGCATAAGGAACATTCTTTACTTCTATCCTCGGCAAGATTTATGTATTTCTCAATGTGAAAAACATGGGAATCTTGAAATCCGGACACGTGCCGAAAAGGGAAACATGTTCCAACAGTTTCATAAGGACTTCTATATGCAGCAGATAAATTGGGGGAGTGGCAGGCGATAAATGACATCTTCCCCTCTACAACAGCACTTAGATGTCGTAGGTATATCCTGGTGAAGCTGGCATGGACTTCTTAAAGCGTCCGCTGATGTTGCGTTGTTTTCAGTATGTGCACTATGACAATCGACACATTGTTCGACTCCGACTCTGACTCTGACTCCGACTCCGACTGCGAGATGCTTTTACTTTCTCCATGCGTCTGGGACAAGGAATTAGTTGATCAGATTAAACCGAGAACGAAGACTGGAGAGCTTTTCGGTGTCAGAAGGATTATCCATGTGGCAATCTTAATGTGGAATTGGTAAAGATGGTGCAGAGAATGTACATTTGCCGGCAGTGCTTCGAATGTTAATTGGAGAATGTGCGTCAGATTCAATTATGCTGGGGGTAGGTATGGAAAGGATGACAATTCTTGGACGGAGACAAATTGTTTGTTTAACGATGACAATGATTGGTGGCTTGAGGAAAACTATTCAATTTGCTTCTAGAGAACTTGAGCTAGAGTGCTAGTTGATGGGAGAATAATAATTATTGCCATGTTGTTGGGGTAGAAATATGCTTTTCGGAATACGGAAACTTGCCCTTGCATACAACATACGATATGCGTCAGTGTGATATCACAAGTGTTGTTCAAATATTTTGTTGTGTATCTTAATTATTTGTGGATTAGGGGGGTTGAGGAGCGTCTCAAACTTGTGGTAAGGAATGTAAAATATATTTTAATCGGAATGGACATTTGTTCTCGAACAAGTCACAGTCACTTTTTGAAGAGTTATTATTCAAACAGCTGTAAAGAACTAATTGACATGCACTGAGGAAATGAAACCCCTTATGGCGTTTTCGATTGAAGAAAAGAATTGCCCTGTCTATCAAAAGACCAAATCTAGAAATGCTGTTTCTATGTTTTCTATGTTTCATTGAAGAAAAAATGGCACTTCCAGGGCGATTCTTAACATGATAGATGTATACCTAGGGATATTTTTTTTAAATTTCCCTGAACGCACCAACTTACACTAGCAAAATGTCAGTGATTGTCAGATTGGAATATTGGTTGTGTTGCTCGAAACACAATTTACGCTTTGTGATCTGAAAATATGCAATTAAATGTGGTATTCGATTGGGCTCTTTCAGATTCGCTCTCAGATTTCATATATACGTAAAAACGTCCTTGCACTTTTTTGTGCAATTTGAATATGTGTAGCCTTCGACACTTTCCAAAGCGTTTTCCATTCACTGGTTAAATTTTATTAAAACTAGCTGCTCCCGCCCGGCTTTGCCCGTGATACAACTGATTCAGTTGTCGAGAGTCTGTGTAAGACCAAGCTTGCAATTCACTCCCCAGACCAGCGAGCCCATACAAGTCTTCACTTTAAGAATTATGTTAAATGAATTGAAAAAATGTTTATTTCCTATCTTTGAAACTACAACCAACCATATAGGAACAGCCACAAAATTTCATTGAAATCTGTTGAATAGTTTCGGAGATCGAAAACAGCGCAATCTATCGGGTTCAAAACTATTCTGTCGACCAAGAAGACAACAGCGCCACCTATCGGTTCAAAACCTACCCTATCTTCCAAGTTGCAAGCAACCATACACAACCACAAAATTTCATTGAAATCTGTTGAATAGTTTCGGGGATCGACAACAGCGCCATCTATCGAGTCCAAAACTATTCTATCTTCCAGAATGCAACCAACCATACACACCTACAAAATCTCATTGAAATCGGTTGAGTGTTTTAGAAGATCAACAACAGCGCCACCTATCGGTTTCAAACCTACCCTATCTTCCAAGCAACCATACACAACCACAAAATGTCATTGAAATCAGTTGAATAGTTTCGGAGATCGACAGCAGCGCGATCTATCGGGAAAGTCCAATTCCCGCCGTCGTCGCCGCGGAATTTCCGTCTCGGTCGAGTCTATCTTACCCCCAAGTCGCGCCTGCGCCTATAGATGTTTCACATCACATAAATTCATGTTGAATTTTTGACAAACATGATCTCACTGTATATTGCGATCAAAATTTTAAAAAAAAATCTCAGTAAAAAATGTATGGAAAATTAGTTTTTATGAATTTTTCAATTTTCATTTAAAGTTTTCCGATTTTCTCGACTTATAAACCTTCCTCAGGCGGAGACAGGCACAACAAAGAAAAGATAGCTCAAATTGGCCGATCCGTTCTCGAGTGATGGGCGTCACGGATGCAACTTTATTTTATATATTTATATAGACATTTGAAATTTGCGTCCCGATTGATTTCTAAATATGGGCGTCACGGATGCAACTTTATTTTATATATTTATATAGACATTTGAAATTTGCGTCCCGATTGATTTCTAAATATTTATTTATACATAAATAATTTACAAAAATAGATTCACCCGTGCAATGCCTTTCTTTGCAGTAGAAAAAACTTCACGAAAACGTAAGTAAACTCCACCAGTTGTCAAACTCAAACGTACTTGTATATTGGTAAATCTGAAGGAAATCTCAGAAAAAATCTAGATTCGCAAAAGTGCTCTGAAATCTGAAAATTTTGTACCAAACGAACGAACATAAAAAGCTGTGCTCTGAGAGCGCCCAATCGAATACCACATAAGTGTGCGAATTTAAACTTCAGTTGAATTGATTTGGTTTACTAAAACATTAATACCTAGAAAACAAAAAAGTAGCAACAGAAAACCAAATTTCACATATATGAAACAACCTATAGCAACCTGTTTCCAGACAGAAAAACGTCACCGAATGTGATTGTGGTCTTAACATAATTTTGTGGTAAACTGGTAAACATTGTGGTGTCATCGAAAGGTGCGTGCTAAGTCTTCAAGTAGAAAAATGACATCTCGACACTAGTAACGAAAAATGTAGACTTTTGAGAAAACCTACTGGCATTGTATTACATGATATATGATTAACGCAGCGATTTGGTCGTTCGCCTAAAACTTATATTTAATTGACTACCTTGCTCAAATATAACCTCCTTCTTTGCGTAAACAAAATAGAATACCTACACTAGAACAGTCAAGGACATCATTCCTCAAACTTTCTCGTTTTTATTAACTTAGAGTACCCTAGAGTACAGATTATTTCGATTAAGACTTCCACTTTACTTGGGTACGACAAAGAGATCTAAACTCTGAGAACCCCATAAATTGGGTGCCCGATGGTGTGTCTTTTGCCTTCACGTAGTAGATAGTAACGAAATTAGTTTAACACCCAGCCACAAGTCATCTGAAAACCATTTCCCAATACCCACCGCATGGTGGTAGATTGGGCAGGAAGCAATCCATTTCATGTTTCCAAGTGCTCGTAATAAAATTACTCTATAATCATTCAAAGAGCGTCAAACCGTCACCTCATTCTATTTCGAAACCTATTTGAGGAATTATAATAACCCAGAAGATATTCACCTGATCTCGGCAACGGTGTTCATTAACGGAATTTCTTCAAGTCCGCGTTTGCGACAACTAAACGAACAAAATGAAACTCAAACTCAACAGCACCCATTAATGCTGTATCACACGAGCGGATCTGAAATCATCGAAGCGACTAAGAGAAACGAAGAACCTTCCATCAATTGCACCGGGGTACAGTGTATCCTGTATATAGTATCCTTCGTCTTCTTCGTTAAATTAAATTTATTGTAAGTGCCAATGGAATCAATGGCACTCTCTGTAGATAAATTGATTATACAATGTCTTCGGAGTGAGTAAGTATTAATGGCTCAATTCGCTTGTCCTTGTTCACAGGAATTCGTTTTAGGGAAATCGCAGACAATGTCTTTGGGAATGTATTTCGGGTCTTTCCAACGACTTAAATTTATTGCCAGAATCAACAACTAGGACCCATCCTAATCATATACATGATATTGACAATCATCCCCATCATTCTGTTTAATTGCCATTGAAATTCTCAGTCTAATTAAAGAAAACAAACCGTTAGTTTGTTTCTCACCTACACAGAAAAAGTTTTCTAACCGCACGAACCAAAGCACTTCCCTTAAAACGGCTACATACATGGCGGCACAAAAGCACTCAGTCTATTTCCAATCTGGGAAAGTTGACGCCGAGGGTACGTTTCTTATAAAAATTTTATTTTACAAATCTCCTGAGAACTAACACAAAACCAAGAAAAACATGATTTCAGTGTAAATCGATTTTTATTTTGCCGTGATAAAGATTTTAGTGTTCCACACTTACTTCCGCTGTTTATACACAAACCACAGTGGGTGTGTTCAGTGGAGAGACAGATTTTTTGTTTTCAACGAAGAAAACCTGGAACGTTTTTAAGGTTTTTTTTTTTTTAATTTGTTTGGAAGTAAAAATGAACTCTCCGGCCCTGAAATCGAATAGCTGCAATTCAATGTTACATAGAAAATAGAAATCATAAAGCAGGTATAGTAGCTAGTTCGTGGATAGCTAAGGTTCGTATCTTTACTGTTTTTCGCAGTATTATAATAAACTGCTTTTTAGACTCGAAAACTGCATACCGCTTTTTTTTATACCTAGGTATTACTACTTTTATGTTTATACCTACTGCGAAAAAGTATAAAACTTAAATTTTTTAAAGTGTCAAAAACAAGAGATAATGTCCACGGTTGCCAACTTTAAATATAACTTCGGACAAATATACCGAACGAATGGAACAAAGAAATCAACATTGCGACAAAGTTTTGATTTTCCAACAGAAATTATAAATTTTACACATATTATTCTTTTTTTTTTAATTAATTAATTCGTATTTTAGTACACTTCAAAACGTACTACCTAAAAATATTTTTTCGCATTACCAAGGTTAATTGTATACGTTGAAGTTTACAATGTACGTTACCTTATTTTTTAGTTTTTAGTTTAATTCATTTTCTTTTTTATAAATTAAGTTTGGTACTGAGAAATCGTTGGGAAGGACAAAGGGCAAAGAAACACTGGGAAAGACAGACTTTGTTCCAAATGTACCGTGTTGGCAACCGTGGAATATGTCTAAACAGCAGCAGACAAAGACTGTAACTTAGCGATAATAAAAACATCAAAAATTGTCTTTATCATTAGCATTTAATGTGAAAGGGCATGAAAAGTATCGAAAGCTTAAATCGCACGAATATCAGCTCAAAAAAGTGACGTTTTTGTGTTTGATTAGGCACACGAAATCTGAAATCTGAGAGCGAATCTGAAGAAACCCAATCGAATACCACATAAAAATGCGTCAGAAAGATGTTTTTTATCACCAACCGCATTAGCAGAAAAGCTAAAAGTTATTGACGGTGAATGCAATTCGGATGAGATGGCTATTATACGAAAGGAATTTTTCCGAAATTTTGCCTACTTTCGTAAAATAAAAAAATGGTTTGATAGAAATTTAACTTCGCAGTCGCTGCGCTCCCATACTTTCATTTTTGGACGACACTTTTTGAGCCGCTGAAACCTTTTGCATGAGCAACTCTGATAAAGACACCGAAATGGAAAGATGTCTGTCCAAGCGGCCATGAGCAAGTTGAGCGAATACAATTCGTATACAATGCCAGTGAAAATGCGGCAAATTTGTACACGCAATTCAGACATGTAAAGAACAACTTTACGAGCGACAAAATCAAGGAATGGGGATGGCCATGTTTCGAATGGAAATCGGTAGGTAGAAATATTAAACCATCTTAATAACGCCGATTCCGAATACCAAGAAATGGCTTCAATCGTTGAGTGCCTACATTCTATGCTTGCCAGGAACTTCAGCATCGGTGGAACGTATCTTTTCCGCAACTTGGACTTCAAATAAAACTCGATTAGAATTGGAAACACTGAAGGCGATTCTAATCATCAAATATAACTTGAGGTATTCATGCGTTGATTTCTTTGAATAGGTACCTCAAAACCAGGCCGTATTTGCTTCGTCAAATTGCTTCAAACGACAAATACAAAACAACAATCACAGAAGAATAGAAAATGGAAAATGAAGACGATTCAGATAATGGAAATAAATTGCTCTGTGGTTAGTTTGCTATTTTGGTCAATTTTCATTGAATAAAATGTTTACTACGCAAAATACTGTTTTGTTTTTTTAAATCGATTTACTGTTTTTTTTTATTTTTTTTTTTTTTTTTGAAATATACTGTTTTTGGCCCGGAAAACATTATGGATAACGCTGTTCGACAACTCATCTTTGAAGTAATGTAACTCGGTGAACTTTGGGAGCAATTGACTTTCAGTGAGTGATACCTCGAAACAACCTGGGGTCGCATTACCGCAACTATGAGCGAACAATACATCACTGAATTTTGTGGATTTTACATTTAACAAATTTATTTATGTTAGGTTAGGTTAGGTAAGGTGGCTCACTGTTGCCGTTTTTTAGACTCCCGACGAAGGCCAGAGTTTTCTAGGCCGGACATGCTAGTGGGCGCATTGCTATCTTTGTTCTTATGACTATTTGTCTTCTGTATCTGTAAAATTTCCTAAGTCTCGCGAGGAAACGGTGACCGAAACAGTCTTCCCCTCGCCTGTAATCCTCAGACAACTCCTTGAAGGGAGGAGACTTGGGATCACTATTGGACGATATGTCTTTGGATATACGCCGGGTAACCGAAACAGTGTGCCCTTCGCTTATAATCCTTTAACGTATCGTCATAATGGCGTAAACCGTATGCGCCATCGGTGATTAGTAGATCGACCGATAGATAGAACGATTATGTACCTTACTTGAGGTTTAATAAGGCTGGTCAATGAGGAAACGATCAATCGACAGTATGCCTTCGAATGAGTGGTGACCGTATCGGTTAGACCCTCGCCTGTGTCCTCTGGCAACTTATCAAATAGGGCGGAGGTAGCAAAAAGCGCAGTAGTAGTGGCGATTGCAGCAATCAGCCTACTACGCATATTGCGGGGTGTTACAACTTGATCAAACGGTGAGTTTGACCGAGTGACGGTTTGTTTCGGATGTACGAAGGGTGACCGAAACAGTCTACCCCTCGATTGTAATCCACAGACAGCCCGACTAAGAGGTGCAGGTGGAGCGAGCAGTAGTCGGTAAGACCAAATGCTGGCGCAGAAAATATGTCGTTACAGATTATAAACTGATGATTTAGTTCCAATTTTTTTTAAATGGGACATTTCGTCAGCTCTAAGATGAATATAAAATAAATAAATAGTTGGCGCAACAGGTCCGGAGAGACCCTAGGCCTAGCTTCTCACAACCATTCGTTTTGTGTGAGTTTTTCATTTTTGGAACGAATGGAAGGGATCTACAGTTTTATGCCGACTCCAAACGGCTAATTGAGAAGCTCTTACAAGACATTTATACTCTCGGATGTTTGTCAGACGTTCGCGAGAGGTAGCGCAGCGGAAAAAACCCTACAAAGGCGGAATTGGGTTTTTGCGGGATTCGAACCTTGAACCCCCGCATAGCAGTCCAACACACTAACCACTAAGCTACTGCGACTACAAGATGAATATAGTATAGTAGAATCTATATATTAATACGGAGTTGCCTAAAACGTATTTCCCCCCTTTTTTCCTATTATAAGTCACATAAATATGCCAACACTATATATATTTGGGTAGGGGACAATACATAGAAGTGCACAATACAAAAATTATCCACAAATTATGAATTAAAGCAGGTAAATTTAAGCGAATTGCATGAAATTACAACAACAACAACATGGCACCCGCGTGAAGTTAATTCGCACTTTTTCTAGAATGAAAAACGTGAAATGCAGTTCGATAGACAATCGTTTGTAGCTGTTTGTAGTGAAATTCTTTTCGTTTGTAGTTCAACCGTTTGAAAGTTAGAACCATTTGAAAAAACAAAATCCCAATCCCTTAAAACCGTGTTATTTCTGAAACCGCAGCTAGCAAAGTGATAAAAAATTTCTAAAATCTATTTTCGAAAGTGTTCGACAACACTAATCTAATAAAATTCAAATCGTACCAATCGGCCTAACGGTTTATGATTTATATGAAATTTAAGCAAAATGTTGGCTTCTAACTCAAGGTCCTCATCTATATATTAATACGGAGTTGCCTAAAACGTGTTTCCCCCCTTTTTTCCTATTATAAGTCACATAAATATGCCAACACTATATATATTTGGGTAGGGGACAATACATAGAAGTGCACAATACAAAAATTATCCACAAATTATGAATTAAAGCAGGTAAATTTAAGCGAATTGCATGAAATTACAACAACAACAACATGGCACCCGCGTGAAGTTAATTCGCACTTTTTCTAGAATGAAAAACGTGAAATGCAGTTCGACAGACAATCGTTTGTAGCTGTTTGTAGTGAAATTCTTTTCATTTGTAGTTCAACCGTTTGAAAGTTAGAACCATTTGAAAAAACAAAATCCCAATCCCTTAAAACCGTGTTATTTCTGAAACCGCAGCTAGCAAAGTGATAAAATTTCTAATTTGTATTTTCTATTTTCGAAAGTGTTCGACATTACAAATCTAATAAAATTCAAACTGTACCAATCGGCCTAACGGTTTATGATTTATATGAAATTTAAGCAAAATGTTGGCTTCTAACTTAAGGTCCCCATAACTCTAAAACTGTTGAACAACAAACGATGAAACTTTGCATATCTATTCTATGCACCCTTTTCTACCTGTAATATAAAATAGAAGACAGCCCGCATTACTGGACACTTTTTATTCGCAATTTAAGGAAAACCTAAAATGGTTTCGATTGCCTATTTATAAGCCCTCCGATATTTCCCCTTCACTTCCCCTTCAAAAATTAACTTATAGAATAAATTGGTCGAATTTCGACCACGGGGCGACCCCTAGTAAATCATAAATACGTGCAGTACAATGTCTGATTACACTTTATTCCACCCCAGGGGGTAGGTATAGGTAGTATAAATATAAGAGACACTTTGAAACACTTGCACTCGGAACGTTGACTATTTCACGTTACCCCTGTTGGGCCTCCCAGGACAATAGATGTCGCTCCATCTAATTTAATGGCAAAATGTTATTCTCTACATTTACAATGTTATGTTTCAGATTCGTTGGTGTTTGCCTTTAGCCAAGTTGTGTGTCGTGTCACCCAACACCGCCAGCAAACAGGGACCAAAATCACACATATAGTACACACACTATGTTATCGTTGTCGTTGTCAACTCCTTGAATCGGAATTACTCCAAATGGGAATAAAACGTCGTAAAGTACGACATACCAACCATACCAAAAGTGCAAAAGAAACATACACAAATCGAAGCTGCAAAATGAGAACAAGAATAAGTATTGGGAATTTTATGATCCTTTTATTATGTAGATAACCGAATGCACTAAATTTTTACGACTCAATTTTAAAGCCAGTTTAAAATACGGGAAGCCCATTACTACCTACCAACGAACTCCGTTGGCGATGAAGCAATATCGCCAACAGCAAGGGCAACATCAGCACAGCCCCAGTAGTAGACGAAAGACGAGCTTGGTGGAAGCTATATTTTCTATATTGAGGACCAGTGCCCGCCGTACCCCCTACTAAATGGAGTTAATGTGCCGGGAATAGTTGGCTCTTATCGGTGGGAGGGTTTACTTATATTTTTTTCTGTCCTGTAAAGATGCTTCCATAAATTCAAAGACGACTGTGAGGACTGGCTGTTTTGTGTTGTCCTTTTTATTTTATTCACAACGTGTTGCGTTATATGATGATGAAGTGGAGAGTGAATGTAAAAACGTTGAGGACGATTTTCCGCAGAAAGGAAATTGAATTTGTGTCATCGTTGAAAAAAAAAAAAAAAAAAAAACAAAGCACAGACACAAATGAGTTTAGTGTTTTTGGGGCGGTTGGGAACGGATGCGATAAGGGGGAATGTTTTAAAGAGAGCTTACGAGTATGTTTTTAGGGCTTGGGAAATTGACATATAAAATGCAGGATTTATGTTAAGAGATGTCACAGTTGGTTGAGTCAGTTGTTTGGTTTAAACTGTGAAGGGTTAAAGACCGAATGGGACACATTAAACTCGTTAACTATGTCTGATCCTTGTAGTGCCTGTATTTATGAAACTTTCTTCTACATGTTGAATTGATTGAATGAATTTGATTAATGTACCTATGTAAAAGTGAACTATGAAGGTTGTCCAACCTTGAGAATTCTTATGAGACTCTAAGATCTAAGGCAAATGCCTTTGGGACGGTCAAACACCATATCCATGCGCACAATAATGTTCCTCGTTTGAACGGATTTTGATGCGTAATCAGATTTAGTTTCCAAAGGTTCAATGGAATAATAATCTTGTGCTGAGATTATGTCCACCAGATCGAACAGAACACCGCTATATATTATTCAATTCACCCTGTTGCAATGCCATAGCAGAGATCATCATAAATTGCTCGTTCTTTGAGGATGTGAATTTAACTTGGCTATTTTAACAGTATTTTAAGTCCATTTGCAGATACAACACCCCGAGTACAGTTTTCCATAAACAGTTTATGCCTTATAAAGCCACGAGTCTAACAAAAATCTAAGTATGCAACAAGCCTCTCGATTCAGCCATTTAGTACGCCATTAGAACTCTCGTATGCAGCGGAAGGAGATGACACTTGCTTCACTAAATGTGCTCACCGGAATATATCTTTAAACTATGAGATTGTTCTTGGCAAACCTAAACACATTTGATGTCATATCGACAGCGCTGCACTTGAATTTCACACCACTGAATTGACGATATAGAAAGCGCGCTCGGCAAAGGTTGGAATTGCTACATCAATAACAGCCTTTAGATGTCAAACCTGTCTCTTCGTACAGGGCAAGTGCGCCTTTTCTGTGCGCCTTTCCTCTCTAGCTATGCTTTTTCTTCTTCTTAAGGTTCCTCTCCGCTCCGGAGGTTGCAAATCATCAGTTTTATAGTTTGTTTGTTCATTACTCCACTCATTATTTCTGAGGTCGAGAGCTTAAGCCATTCCCGCATGTTAGACAGCCATGTCAGCCTTTGTCTCCCGACCGCTCGCCTTCCCTCTACCTTTCCCAGCAGTATTAGTTTCAGAAGTTTGTATTTCTCATTTCTCAAAATGTGTCCGAGGTATTCGAGTTTTCTTTTTTTAATTAGATACATTAGTTCTCTCTTCGTCTCTGTTCGTCGTAGACTTCTTCATTTGTTAACCTGTCGACCTAGGAGATGCGCAATATTCTTCGATAAATCCACATTTTCGAAAGCTTAAATTTTTTTTTAATTGTTGCTCTAATGAATATGAAATCAATAAGACACTGTTACTTTCTTTAAAAAAAGATGCGAACAACTATAAAATATATATTTTATCTTTTCAAAACGGAATTTCTATCTAAAACAAACAAAATTAGAAACGATACTTTTAAAAAATCAGACTTTACAACTTATTCTTAAAGCTACCCATTAGCTTTGAAAGCTTCATGGCTTTTTGAATATCACCTGAAATTTTCAACTTGCCCGACATGAAAGCGTTTGTCGTTTGAAGTTTACCTAAAAAGAGAAACAAACCAGACAGTTATCCAATTTGTGTTCGACATTATTTTATATTATATCGACTACTAACCTGCAAACATATCATGAAAGTTAGCTGATGTCATCGTGAGAGTTGCATCTGCACTTGTTGGTGGGGTTCCTTGTCCGCACTTGCCAGCTCCGTTCTTCAAGTCCAAAAACCAAACTCCCTTCTCGTCACCCTCCACATTGAACTGGTAGATGGCATTGGTTTTACCAACAATTTCTTCATTCAAAAGGCTTTCGATTTTCTTGAACAATTGTGGGATTTTTCCACCAGCCTTACCATCAGATGTCGGTGTAATTTTCTTCACTTCCTTCTCCAAATCTGTGCTGTCCAAGAAAAAGTCAGCCATCAGATTGTCGGCATTTGCAGGTACACACGCATATTTAACCAAGTCTGCGTCTGTCGCTCCTTCGGATTTGAGCACATCATCGTCAATGAAAAAGTTTCCAGTGCAGACCTTAGGTTCGCGACTTAGCACGACATAGGCAGCATCGGCCATAATCTCGGGTTTCCTTAAGAATTGATTGCTCTCAGCTCCGGTTAACATGTCCATTGCCGCTGTTTGAATACCAGTACGTGGCCAAAGTGCATTGACAGCGATTGGTCTGTCTTTGAACTCTTCGGCCATTCCAAGGACACACATGGACATGCCGTATTTGGCCATTGTGTAGGCAACATGATTTTTGAACCAAAACGGTGACATATTGAGTGGAGGCGAGATGTTCATAATATGTGCGTGATTGCTCTTCTCCAAAAACGGCAGACATATTTTAGAACTGAATGAGAAATGTGGTTTTAGTATTGCATAGCGAAAAACTAAGAACGTTACTTACACCAAAAATGTTCCACGTGTGTTGATGCTGTGCATGAGGTCGTACCGCTTCATATCGGTGTGCGGTGTGGGTGTTAGCGAAATGGCACTCGCGTTATTGATAAGAATATCGATGCCTCCGAACTTTTCGACAGCCAATTGGACAGCACTCTTAATTTGGCCTTCATCGCGAACGTCTACTACGCAGGGTAAGGCTTTGCCACCGGCTTTCTCAACTGAAATTGCAAATAACAAACTGTTTTAGGCAACAAGCGATTTTACAAATT
This sequence comes from Cheilosia urbana, assembly GCA_946477585.1. Lineage (NCBI taxonomy): Eukaryota > Metazoa > Arthropoda > Insecta > Diptera > Syrphidae > Cheilosia > Cheilosia urbana. Next base: position 4,241,034 of record OX297854.1, on the reverse strand, counting down.
GCAAACAGGTGTTACTGATCGATCGGGGTTATTATTATTCAACTGCTTCTAGAATACCGGTGGTGAAGGTTATTTTTATACCCAAGACAAGACTAATAAGGCAAGTACACCATACCTGAACTTGGGGAGCTCTAAGCGAGAAGCATACGCCGCTAGAGGAAGACAGGATTATTATGGGTAAGGAACAACCTTTTCCCCCAATGGGCATTACATTGGGTAAATATTGACCTGAGTGTGGCACGGAGTACCTATTCCACGCCAACGCACATAACTAACCTAACCTTATACCGGTGTTTCATAGACAGCAGTCAATGAGATATTTTTAGATACAAGCAGTTGGTTAAAATATATATTATTTACGTGCGAGTTTATTTATTTTTATTGCGAATATAAAAAAAAACAGGTTTACTAAACATCTGGACTTTGGAGCTACATCTGTGGCTGAGTACATAATTAATGTTTTTTTTTTTTTTTTTTTTTTTTATAAAAAAAAAGTTAGTTCAGTCCAAACGCATGCCTACATATTCCACATTTCTTATCACAAGAATCAGACGAGAATGCTTCATTTTGCTTCAACACTGCGCGTTTTAGTTTTTCGTTAACCCCCACGCAAGGTATTTTTGTCAGATTGTCGATTGGAGGCAAACATCGTCTAGTGAAGAATGACGCACGTGGGGTGTCAAGTAAACAAGACCCCTGTACACTGCAGCAACAAGTTCAGAGTCCACTCCAGAGACATAAACCTCATCTTCATGTACGTAACACTTTTTCATAGATATATAGTTAAAAGCAATTTAACGATTGACCCTTGACTTCCTACACCATATTAATCTGGTTAAGAACGCTCCCCATTGAAATGTTAACACATAACTCACTTTCTTCGGCTGCAGTGTAAATCGTTCCAGGAAGTTTCGGATGAGGCTCAGCGGTTTTAGCTGCAATAACAATGTTGGCACCATCTCGGGCGGCTTTTACTGCTATGGCTTTGCCAATTCCTCTCGACGCTCCAGTAATGAAAAGAGTGCGCCCAGCAAGTTTTCTATTTAAATATTTAGGTCAACCATTAGAATTAAAGAAGTTGTCAATTTATTCACGTATTAGGTACTCACCCGGTATTCATTATTCGATTTGTGGAAAGTTAACTTTACAGAATAAGAACTATGGCTGTATTGGCGGCCCTTATTATAATATATCGTAGGAATGCGAATATGAACTGATTGAAGCTGAGAGAAGAATAGTTAACATAAATACACAGATTATTTGTTTGACGTTGGTGTGGAAGACAATTTAAATTAAAAAATAAACTCGAACTTTGGACCCAAGTTTCTTTTCTTGTGACTGGACTGTGGAACAAAAATAGGTACGATTTGAAAGGAAAATCAACTCGGTCGTAGCTGTCAAATGATATCAGGCAAGTATTTTAAACAGCTGTTTAAGAAGTGATGCCAATTTCTTTTAAAATAAAAAGTAAGCCGTAGGTGGAAGTACTAAATTTTAAATAAATTCGTGTTATCGAACCAAACAAATCGAAAACTCCTCCGAATTTCAAATACTAGAGTTCGCAAAGTGGTAGAAATTCTACAATTATAGTGATCTGTCATATACACAGCACATTGGAAATCAAATTATATACAACAAAATCAATCAAGCGAATTCAACATTCAAAAATGCGTTTATTTTTTATGTTTTATTTAATGTAGTTGAATTGAATAGATGATGGTAATACCATTTAAAGGATTTAAAGACTTTCTGGATTTTTAATAGAATTTACATTACATTTACATATACGTAGGATAGCAAAACTTGGGCACCATTCGCTATATACGAGATTGTACTAATCTGCAGTGGACGTTGTGTTTGAACTTTAAAGGGCCCAGCCTATAGAATCCGTTGAGTCCGTCGCGTCGAAGGATCTGTCAATATGTTGGGCCCTAAGGCAATGAAAGTGGTTCTTTAACACGACATTTAGCTAAGAATAGGAGTGGTTATATTTTTATAAAATGAGTTCCATAAGTGGTCAGCAAAACTTAAAATTTAATTACACCTCAAACTTGTAAGCGTTATAAACAATTTATTTGAATTATAGACAGTTTTACACCAAAATATTAGTATAATACTTTACAATTTAGCTTTCACCCTCTTGTTGTCTACAACATCTAAGAAAATATCTGGAAAAAGACTATCAGCATATGCTGGATCACAAGCGTATTGCAAGAAATCTGTTACTCCCTCCTCTTTAAGTACATCGTCGTCAATGAAAAAGTTTCCAGTGCAGGTCTTTGGATCACGAGTTAGCACGGCGTAAGCCGCATCGGCCATTATCTCTGGCTTTCTTAAAAATTTAGAAATCTCCGTTTCTTGCAACATGTTCAACGCTGCTGTTTCAATGGCAGTTCGAGGCCAAAGTGCATTGACCGCAATCGATTTGTTTCGAAACTCTTCAGCCATTCCAAGGACACACATGGACATGCCATATTTCGCCATCGTATATGCAACATGATCTTTGAACCAAAATGGGTTCATATTCAACGGAGGGGATATGTTCATAATGTGTGCGTGTTTGCTCTTCTCCAAATACGGCAGACATGTTTTAGTTCTGAAATTTTCGTTCGCCTGAACTATCAGTTTAGTTTACGTAAATGGATAACTTACACTAAAAATGTCCCCCGAGTGTTAATTTGATGCATAAGGTCGAAACGCTTCATATCGGTATCGGCAGTTAATGTCAGTGAAATCGCACTGGCGTTGTTGACAAGGATATCGATGCCTCCGAACTTTTCGACTGCCTGTTTAACGGCACTCTTTACTTGAGCTTCATCGCGGACGTCCACTACGCATGGCAGGGCTTTCCCACCGGCTTTTTCAACTGAAAATGAATAAATCATTTTTATTCGTATTACAAAACGCTTGTTAAGAGTTACGGACACAAAGTTTGTGTTATTTTTAGCCATTCTTAGCCCATATAGACTGATCTCTCGTGCTTTTTATAGGATTACAAATATTTACAAACAACAAACCTAACTATCAACGCATCTTATCGTACAAATGTTGAATCTTTGTGTTAGGACTGGGATTAGCTATATTATATGTAGCTATTATTTATCATTTTATATCTCACAACCTAAACCTAACTTTTAATGCTACTCACTTTCAGCGGCTGCTGTGTAAATAGTCCCCGGGAGCTTTGGGTGAGGCTCTGCGGTCTTAGCTGCTATAACAATGTTGGCACCATCTCGGGCTGCTCTAAGAGCTATTGCCAATCCGATTCCTCTCGACGCACCGGTGATAAAAATTGTTTTATTGGCTAGTTTCCTGTTGCCATAAAGAATAAGTCAACGTCTTTCCTGATTCCGACAAAAATTACTTACCCGGTCATCTTTTTATCTAGGGTTACTTGAAGTGTTGAGTGGTGACTACTTTAGATTGATGAATACACCAACTTTCGTTGTTCATAGACACAGAGAAGTGATTACAATAGTAACAAATAAGGTTCCACAATCAGTAGGTACTACCAATAGAGTAACTTATTGGTCGATTTTCGTAAGAGGTACCTAGTTAAATAAATTCAATAAATTTGATCTTTGGACATTCTATTGTAGGTACTTGTCCGTTCCTTTGATTTTGCTTATCTTTTGCTTTGACATAAAAAAAACAACAATTTTACATGTCAAATTTATAATCAGCTGTTCGTGTTTACAAGTGCTGCCATGCTTTCTTTTTCGTATCTTCATTCTTTACTGCCATTGACATACTATATATGGACTGCTAGTGAAATGTCATTTTCATAGACTTCTGCGAGAAAATATGTTCCAAAACAGCACAAGCGCTACTGTTTTACAGCGGATTAGCAACGAAACACAAGCCGCCGTCAAGTTTAAATTTCCATAGTAACATGTTAACAAAAGAGCGACATCTCTTGCGAAGCGATCCATTTCCATAGTAAAGTGTAAAAAAGAGCGTCATCTATTCGAAAGATGCAAAGCTTCAAAGGGTGATTTCAAATTAATTCTTTAATGTTTATTATTTTGAATTAAAGAACGAATATAAAAATACATACCCTCTAGATTTTAACGAAATTAGGTCAGATTTCTCTGTTTTGCATGTAGTTAAGAAATGTTTGCACTTAGTACGAAGCCACTGATATAAACAATTATTTCTTCGTAAGGCGAGTGCAATATGTTGTCACTGGAAATATTATTTAAAAGTATAAAATCGTCTTTTACATTTTCTTTTATGCTGTATTCTTCTTTTTCACAAATTGTAGAAGATGTCACCAGAATGTTGGTGGTGTCTAATGCAATACAGTTTGCTTCAGCAGACGATCGAACTTCATTATGAATAAGAAGACGTTTGTAAGCTGAGGCAAACTGTTCAGTATTTGGGTTATTATTAAACCCTCCTCTTGATCGTATACTTGAGAAAAATAACTCTAAATGGTCTTGTGAAAGCTTATATGACAAGATATAGCTTAAATATTTATCTTTACTTGTGAAATGAGAGTATTTCTTTTGATGTGCCTAGTTGCCTATAATGGGAATCACAACCCACAATACAACACTTCATTTTAAAATACTTAAATGTATTTGTTTTTTAACTTTATAAACCAAAAACCACTGAATATTTGCACTGCCGAATAGCGAATAATTTCAGAGTGACAGTTAACTTGGTCATATTACGCTTACTTTGTATTCCGCTGTAAAACAGTAGCGCGTCAAGCGCCTCAGCATTTTTGGAACATGCGTGAAGTTGGCTACTAGCAGTCCATATATAATAAGTCAATGTTTACTGCACTTTACACCATCACAAATTCCTAACACGGAAAATTATGGGGCATTTACACGGTCACACATTCCTATCACGGAAAATTAAAGGGATGCCCAATACTAAACAGCCGTCTGACTGAAAGGGACAGCATTACCTAACACGCAAAAAAACGTGATACGTTCTTTGGTCGGCCATCTTGTTTGCATGGTAGGAATTATGGGAAAGCTATGCATGTTGATATTTTTATAGCAATGGCTTACAAAATTTCGTTTTCCTATAAAACAAAATGGCTTCCGGAAGGGATGAAGGTACATTTATTTATTAATTTCGTATAAATGATTAATGAATTGTTGGTTTAATTTACTGAAACTAATTAACACTCTCATTTCACATATTTTAAATCGGAAATAGAAATGTTTTCATGTGATTGCAGAAATGTTGGTTGCCGGAACTTCCGCTTTACGTATCTATAATTATAGGTAGAACATCCATGACACCGTAGGCGTCTGATTTGTGATCTCATTCCTTCGCCTTTATTAGCATTGACTGCGGACAAACGGATCTCTCTGTCCCGTCTCGTGCAAAAATGCGCGTGCGTGATAGTGTAAATGCGGTTTAAAAGGGATGCCCAATACTAAATAGCTGTCTGCCTAAAAGGGACAGCGTTATATAACACGCAAAAAAAAAAACTTGACACGATTTTTGTTTGGCCATCTTGTTTACGTTATAGGAATTATAATGTGGTATTCGTTTGGGCTTCTTCAGATTCGCTCTCAGATTTCAGATTTCGTGTGGCTAATCGAACATAAAAACGTCACTTGCTCTTTTTTGTGATAATATTCGTGCGATTCGAATATGTGTAGCCTTCAACACTTTTCAAAACGTTTTCCATTCACTGCTTAAGTTTTAAATTAAAACATTCGAAATTTGCGTCTCGATTCATTTTTAAATATCTATACATAACCAATTTAATAAAATAAATTCACCCGATGCAATGCCTTTCTTTGCTGTAGAACAAATTCACGAAAACCTAAACGCCCTCCATCAGTTGTCAAACTCAAACGCACTTGTGTTGGTAAATCTGAGAAAATATCTAGATTCGCAAAAGTGATCTGAAATCTGAAAAAGATTGCTTTTTTTGTACCAAACGAACATAAAAACTGATCTGAGAGCAAAAAAAGTGATCTGAGAGCGCCCAAACGAATACCACATAAGAAAGCTCCGCATGTTGATATTTTTATAGCGATGGTTAACGAAATTCCGCGTTCCTATAAAACAAAATCGTTTCCAGAAGTGATAAATGGACAAATATTTATTTATTTCGTGTAAATGATTAACGAATTGTTGGTTTATTTACTGAAACTAATTAACACTCCCATTTCACATGTTTTAAGTCGGAAATGGAGATGTTGTCAAGTGATTGCCAGAGTGTTGTCACCGGAACTTGTGTTTATTTCCGCTTTTACGTACTTATCTATAATTATGAGCAGAACCTCCATGACACCTTAGGCGTCTGATTTGTGATCTAGTTCTGATGACTTTATTAGCACTGACTGTCGACAAACGGATCTCTTTGTCCCATCTCGTGCAAAAATGCGCTTGCGTGATGTTGTAAATGCAGTTTAACTGCCATTTGGCGAAATGAAGAATGGACGGACTTGAGTGCGCTTTCTAAGGCGAGGTCTCTCTTTAATACGTGTCCTTCTCTGCATACATTGATTAGGCTATACTATAATTCAGCTAACTTTTGCGGTACGTTCCAATTACGTAATATATGTAAGAAAATGTTTTGTAGTTTTTGTAAGAATAAACACGTATCATCGCTTGAACGTCGCTCAAAATTTGTCCCCAAAAAACAGAATCTTCACGAATTCTCGCTCTTCGATAAAGAATACACTTTATATGCCGCACTACAATCAAGGCCTTTGTAACAAGACAGTTGCTAAAACTGCGGTTGTAGTTACATTTGCTTTTTATAGGTGCCAATATTTGAAATCGATTTTTGCCCACTTATTGTTATCGGATTGATCGAAATTTAAATTACCCTGTGTATAAATCCGGGAGCAAGGCAATCATGCTTATTTTGAGATTCGAACGAATAGCCAATTCTAACGAATGTCTATCAAAATACACACAGTTCATTCGACCGAATAGAGACATTTGTTAGAATTGGCTATTAGTTCGAATCTGTTAATAAGCCCTTCAGCGCGAAGTTAACGAACGGATTAAATATATCATTGTCGGCTAATCGTTCCCAATGTAGGTATGTTCAAATACAAAAACAAGTCAAGTGTTCTGTTCGTTTGATGACTTTAATAAAATTCTCTTATATCTCTCATTTTCATCATTAAAGTTTAGCGTATGTTTTTGTTTCCTTTTTTTGTTAATAAAAACGAATTCTATTAAAGTAAACTTAAAAACAAAAAATCTACATTTTTTCTTGTAATTATTATTTGCATTTTCATGTTTGTTTTGTTTGTGTGTGGGTGTGTGTAATTATGAATTTTCATTACAACTCTCGTTATCCGCCCCCATTTAACGCTCCCAATTTGTGTATACACACTATATACTATATATATGTTGTAAAATAAACGCATAAACATATGTAAATAAAAATTGCTGAACGAGGATCTGTCTTCCGTTGTGTAGTTTTGTTATTTGGAAAATTTAAAAGAAGGATTTCACACCGTGCCCGGTGGCCGAGCAGAAGGAGGAAGAGGAAGAGGAGAAGGAGGAGAATGAAATGACAAGAAAGTATAAAGAACATAATTTAAGAAACACATTATTATTCGCGATAATAACGATAGTTAACGACTACGTGTCTGTGTTTACGTCTTGACGCAACAAAAGTGCTGATATTTGTTTTGCTGAATTGAATTGCATTGCCTCTCTATCTATCTTTACCTAATTTCGGTTTGTTTTCATTGTTTTGTTGTTGCGATTGCTGTTTGATTGATGAAAGTGTTCTTTTGTTTTGTGTGGCTTTCCCTAGAAATCTGCAGTATTTTCGACCGCATCGGCTTTCGATTCGTTAACATGATTTTCGGCTTGTGGGCTGAGCTCTTTAAATACGCGTGCATGTTTATAACGCAACTGGCAGCGCTCTAGATAGGCTTTTGTAATGTCTTCACTGCAGGGCACTTGTCCATCGCGCAGCGTTTCATACACCTTCGTCGCTTCCTAGGGAAAGAGAAACGGACGAAATTGTAATAAAGGGATTAAACTGTGTGTGTGCCCAACTCACCTCGAGAGTTGTCTTGTTTAAATCGAATGAGGTAATCAGTTGAATGGCTTCGTCCTTTTTACTATTATCGAGGAGGTACATGATCTTGGCCGCCTCGACTAAATGCGAAATAGAATCGCGATTATTCGCTATGAATGCACAGTTGATCTGTTGCGAAGTTTTGCCACTGCCGATCAACTCTTCGCGGGCCTTCTCAACGACCAGCTTAACACTCGGATTCAGCTCTTCTGTCATCAGTTGCAGGGATTTTGTCAGTTTCATACAACACGCATGGACGAGAGGATGCTTGGCGTCCAAAGCACGGGCCCGCTTTATGCTCTGAATCATCAGCAGAAGCTTGTTTTTCCTCGAGTAGATCTCGAAAGCTAGGAAATGGGTTTCGATGCGATCTTTGGCTAACAGTTGAAGGGGTGTGAGGAAATCGATTGCCTTCTCCAGGGGATCTTCGGGGCGTTCCAACTTCTCTGGGATGAGTTCGTCCAGCTGCGGTGCCTCGGGATCGGCATCCTGGGCGTTTTGCTGTTTCGACTTTTGATGTTGTTCACGTTTGACGGCGGCTTGGGCAGCTTGAGCGCTTTCCAGTTCGGCTTTCTTTTTGGCTTTGCGCTGTTTGTTGCGTAGTTTCTTCAACTCGGAGGGCGGCAGATTCTCTACAAGAGGGTAAGAGTTATAATACCAATTCTAAGCATGGACTTGCGAACACACTTACCAGTGTCGATTTCCTCAACGGTTTCTTCCGATTTCAGTGGCCTGTCATACAGTCGAATGTACACCTAAAACAGAAATTAACATGGAGAACTGTGAAGCGGCGCAATTTGCTTACCTCGATGGCACACCTGGCGGCCTTATAATAGAACGGATGCTTTCGCAGGACATTTTCCAACCGCAAAAGCCCAACGTACGCACGAAGCGTCATCTTTCGCATACAATACGTGTGAAAATCAAATTGATCTTCGATGATTTCCGCAAAATGACGATCCACCTCGTGACACTTCTTCAACGAATCACCCCATTTCCCCAGACGCTGATAGGCCAGTGCACACTCCGTCTGGAACCACATGCATTGCATTTCGTTGAGGTTTTCCATTGCTGACACGCCCTCTCGGGTGAACTTTGCACATATCTCCTCCGCCTCCTTGACCATGTTTGCCCGCAACATGTACTTGGCGCATTTCGAATTAATATACCTGCACAACGTCATTAGCATCAAGTATAGAGGACATCTAATTCATCATTACTTACCTATCGGCAGTGTCCAGGCTTTGTGCCTCATCCAGCCACATGTAAGCCTCGATAGGACTACCAGCATGCTTGTATATCCGTCCCTTGGTGACAAACAACTCTATCAGAGTGGGCGTATGATCGATGGCAATGTTTATAAACTCGAGCGCTTTTTCAGTCTCACGCAAAAAGTCATAGTGCTGGGCAAGGAACAACGTTGTCCACAGCAATGCTGATGCCGGCTCACTGGGTAGCTTTTGTTCGCCGTCCGCCTTCGAGAAGTGTCCCGTACTTCGAAGATGCTCATAGTATTGCAGCACCAGGCTTTCGATAGCTTTCACCTTCTCGGGACACTTGTACAAGGAACGAATATTGACAAACAACGGTGGTACCCCCTTACGTAGGCCACGACGCAGATACTCATCGATGACCAATCGAAAACTGTCGCCTGATGCGACATCTAACGGAAGACGTTTGGGACACATGGCGCGCGGGTATTCCTCTTGGAATTTCTTGTAGATATCCAGTTTCTCCTTGTCGTCGCTGATCTCTTTGGCATCGAAGAACTTTAGGAAATACAATGTGTTCTCCGGATTACGCTTGATTAGATGCTCATAAATGGGAACGGCTGAGCTATGTTGACCCAGTTTGATGTAGAGCTCGCCCATCGTCTCTTTGACGGCTAGCTTGTCGACTATTTGACTCTCGAACTTGGTCAAATGGTTGAGGGCTTTCTCCAAATTCCCAGATTCGATGAGGATTTGATTCTGGTATAAGAGCAGCTCACTGTGACGATAGTCGTGAGTTTCCTACAGAAATAAAGACACAAAGGGTAAAAAAAAAAGTTATTTTTCTTTACAAGACGAAGATGGGAAATGGTATGTTTGATGTGAGGGACCTTAGCGAAAATCCAACTGGGATATTCGACGCTCGGTCTTCCGACACCGACTCTAAATCATCAGGGACAATGGCCATGTGGGTAGAGGATGGTTGATGCAACCATCTCAACATGGGCCCACGCAGAAAACTTTTGTATTTCTCATATTTAAGTCCCGACGAACTTAAAAAGATTATACTTGGAATTGCGTCATTTGAACGCCTTGCGGGACAGGCAACTAGTGCACATAACTTAACAGAAAGCTTGACAACCGCGAGGACATATCTTTCCCGAAACTTTGTAGGTTAATGCACCTGCGCAAGGCTTATGGAGCCATATTTCAGGGGGACTACAACTAAATTGCATAATTCACATTTCTTCAAGGAACTTAAGAGCAGTTTAAGCGTTATATCCCGATGGAGGTTAACCTCTACGCAAATTATAGATCATGTAAACAATTTAAGGAAATATCTGACACTGCGTAGGTATAGGCGTACTATTACGCAAACTCTTCCATCGACTGCAACATGGCATGTACACAAAGCAGGTACTATGACAGGTACTATTATTTAACACCTACTAGATGGCTATTGCAACAAACTAAGATAAACATTCATAAAGCTACAAACAAATCACTTTTTCCATACTTACAATGAGCGCCTGCGACTGTCTGAAAGTCTCCAAAATGCTATTAGCCATCTCAAAGTCACCCAACAAATGGTAGCTCATCGCAAATCCAATCCACGATGCATGTTGCGATGGACGCAATTTGAACAAATGATGGCGGGTTTCCTTGTAACCTTCCAGATCTCTCATCTGTATCTGCAGCAGTGATAAATCCTTCAAAATCTGCAAGTTGTCCTTCTCCCATTTGAGCGCATTCCTGTAACACTTGATCGCCTCATCGTATTTCTTATCCGATCTCTGTAGCAAGCCGTAAACGTGCCAACAGACGTGCGATTTCAAATCGTTGCGCAGACCTTGTCGCACGTATTTGTACGCTTCATCGCGCCTACCCAAACCGTTCAAAGTTAGACCCTTCATCGCAAGCGTCTCACCATGCTCGGTATATTTGGGATTAGAGAGAATCTGTTTGGCCAGCTTCAAGCCATTTTTGTATTGTTTCATTTCGTAACATTTCTGCGAAGGAAACAATTTAAGAAAAAATTGTATTAGAATATGTTGTGGAAACTGGCCGGTTTTATTCAAAGAACATGTAAAAAAAAAAACATTAACAACAATTTGTTGACTCTTAATCATCTGCAAGTCAAAATCTAATTGCCGAGACTATTAATTTGCCGGTTTGAAAAGGAAAACAAATGTGCACACAAGCAGATGTAACGATGCCCAAATGGCAATAAATCGATATTTTGTTTGACTTGGCCTGCAGGGACTTGCGACCAGATTTACTGACCACTTTTATTCAAAAAAATATGTATACCCCACGCCCAAAACCAAATACATAATATTAGAAGCACAGCGCCCATAGCTGGCTCCAACCTTCAATCTGTGCACACTGTCTTCCGATATAGAGCAATTATAGTATTCCCCCGTTCCAATTGGCCCTAGTACCCCCACCGCTTTGACAAAAAATTACTTTTCACAAATGAAAAGGAGAAAAAAAAAATATAAAAATTTGTTTGATTGAGGTTAGGTTTCCACACAAATCGCTGCTGAATAGATTTTCACAAGCAATCGGAAAAAAATCACACACATGACCGTAAATGGTAGTGGGCAACCAGATCGGATTTGGATTTGCAATCACTTAAGTGGTAGAAGGGAACTGCATTTTTGTTGCACATTTTCTTGGCGACTTGGAAATAATTGGTTACAACTCGCGACTTTAAATAAAGATTCTTCATGCAAATGAAAACGATGGAGACAAACTATGAGCGATTAAATAATAACACACGGTGGGCAATTTAATATGGACTATTGAACTAATCGGCCAAAACCGGCCGCATATTATTACCAATAGTTTTCTGAAGAGAGCACTCTCCTTTGGCGGCAATGGATCGCTGGAAGGCATCTTGGCGAGTTGCTGCTACTGCTAGTGCTGTTTTTGCTGGCGTATCCTAGTTCTATCCGGCGGGTACGAGACGGGCACTGGATCACACAATTTCCGGAATTCGGAATTATTCGTCTGGGGTAGGTGAAAAATACAAAAGGTTTTTTCTTCGGTTGCCTTTTTTTGCTAAATTTTTTATTTTATTTTGTGGGGAACTAACCACGAGCAAATCGAGGTTTCCCTTTTCTACAAAAGAACAGCACGCACACACTCATACAAAGACGAATAGTTGTTATGTCATTTGTGACAGTACACTGAACTGTAAATTGCGATTAGTACAATTCGATTGGCATTTTACACAACGGCTCTATGAGCAATATTTCATAGTTTGCTATCAGTTGTCAATTTTCATAGAAAGAATACACAATATTAGGTAAAGGACTATTCACATGAGTGCGAATTGCGAACTGCGAACACGCAAATATTCGTAGTTTCTGACGGTGCAGGGAAATAAGTCCCCGGGAACTAAGTCCACTGAGGGACTTAGTTCCCACTTAGTGGGAAGTAAAACCACTCTCGTGAAGTGGACTTAGTTCTCATGTAAAGTGGGAACTAAGTTCACTTTCTTATGGGAACTTAGTACACATTCAAAAATAAGAAGAGGGAACTAACTTCCAACATTTAGAATTGGATACACTTTGTTAGCAAGACTCTGAAAATAATCAAAGAAAAATTGCGGTGATTTTTGGCGCAGGGACATAAGTCCACGAGACTAAATTCACGCGAATTTTTTACTTTTAATTTCTCAAATTTTCGAAGGCTAAAACAAAAAAAGTTGTTTGAGAAAATATATTGACATTTGTAGCCTTTGAAAATTTTAGAAAATAAAAGTAAAAAATTCGCGCGAATTTATTACTTCTATTTTCTAAAATTTTCGAAAGCTAAAACAAAAAAGTTGTTTGAGAAAATAAATTGTCATTTTTAGCCTTCGAAAATTTGAGAAAATAAAAGTAAAAAATTCGCACAACCGGTCATGGTGAGCGTCGATTTTTCTTTGATTACTTTCAGAGTCCTGCAAACCGAATTTCGTTTTTAAATTTTTTTACATATATTGCTCTGCCTAAGATGAAATTTAATTTCTCTTTAGTTAATAAAAATTGCAAAGTACCAACTTGACTCTTTAACTTAACTTTGTTCTTAGTCGACAGTGAGAATTTACTTCACATTAAAAGGGAAATAAAATCACTCAGAGGTTTCGGAATTTATTTCCCACCTTACATGGGAACTAAGTCCACTTCACGAAAGTGGTTTTATTTCCCATTAGGTGGGAACTAAGTCCCTCAGTGGACTTAGTTCCTGGGGACTTATTTCCCTGCACCGTTTCTGACACTTCATTCACATGAAAACTTTTTTGGTCGCATATACCCGCGTATCAGTTTCATTTTTAAAGGTTAAGTTCGAACGAATTTTTCATTCGTGGGCTTGTGGATCGCCACTGTTTTGTGTGGATTGTGAATAAAGTGTGACAGTTCGCGGCAAGAATTTTCAAATTCGCGGGAAAATTGAGAGTCACGTTTTTCTTAGACTAGATGTTAGATTAATTAAATATAATGGTTTTGTGATTGATGATATAAAATAGCAATTTTCAATTCATAACTATATACAGTTAAATTGATTTGTTCGCAATTCGCCTATTCGCAGTTCGCTCTCATGTGAAAAGTCCTTAAGTCCCTATGCCATGATAATATGTAGGTTGGGGATTGGGGTTACTCTTTCATTCTTTCAAATGTCGCTAAGCAGAGCATGTAAAGTTGCATTCACTCATAAGATGCCTAATACTTCGTCATTCGCAACTCAGCCTTTGAGGGAAATTTTTCAATCTAGCGCAAAGCTACCCGCTAGACGTCTAGCACAAAATATCCCTGATGAATGAACGCTCGTGCTAGAACACTAGCGGCAGCGACAAAGTCCCCACAACAATTAAAGAAATTATACAAATATTATAAAATAACACAATTATAACAATTACACTTGCTTTGGCTTTGTATTTATTTTCATTTTGCATTTTTTTTTTTTTTTCTCAATGCAGCGGTTAGTTTTGCGCTAGATTGGGAAATTTCCCTGAAAGGGATATTTCACAAAAAGTGTTATGTTGTTTTCCATTGGGACCAAAAATCAATCTTTTTTTGATCTAAATCACTTTTCTCGTTCCATTGGGCAGAAAAATCAATCTTTTTTTCGATTCGGATCACTTTTTGCAGATCTCGATATTTTTTCAGATCTACACACACCAATACAATTTGCACAGCTGTTTTACGTCAGTTTAAATAGTTTGCTTTCGAGAGAAATGCGCAAAGTTTCGTGAAAACCAAAATAGCAAAATACACAATCTTCATTATCTCCCTCGTCATCTGAAGACTACAAACCACCAATAATACTTCATTTGTATCTACAACAAGGAAAACATTTTTGAGGGCGATATCCATTTGTGATTTAGCCAAAAGAAATGACATTTGAACAGCTGATATTGTTGTCAATTAACGCACAAATCCATTTACAAAAGCAGGTCAATTTCGTTGCGCGTTCCATGAGCACCGTAATATCTGAGATCTGAAAAAGATTTCTGGTGGTCCCAATGGAAAACCACATTAGACGTCTACCGTGAAAAAAGTACTAAGTAAGTTTTTTTTAGTTTTTCGTTCTGAGGTTTTTCTGTTTTTCTTTTTTTTTTTTTCTGGCAATGTGACTGGAAGTGTGAATGTATATGTGCTATCAGCTTTTTACTCAGCCTGCTCAGTCAATTTATTCTGAGCTCATAGGCGGCTCTCCCACTGAAGCAACAAGCAACAAGCAACTGGCAATAGGAAACATGCGATATTATCGCTAACAGTTATTTTACATTGAATCAAATTAGACGTCTCACATTAAAGCAACTCAATATCGGTTGAACGAAAAATGTTGCTGATTGCGGCAACATTATTGCTGGCGATACACAGCGCATGTTGAAAAGCGATATATATCGCGTCGTTGTATCAATATTTTGCGGGTAGTGAGTGCGGTGATAGTACATGTAGGTAAAAATCCCTGCACGTAGGGATTTTCGATCTAAAAATGACGCCGTAGGCAAAAAGGGACAGATTTGTAACGTAGGTATTTTTTTCGGATGGAGCATTTTCATCTTATTTGTAAGTAAATTGATTTGCTCAGTCAAAAAATGTTTATTATTTTTGTTTATCTGTTATATTTTGCTCTTACATTCGTCAATATTAGCTAAGGAATGAAATGTGATGACATAACTTGAAGAGTCAACAAATAGGAAAAATTCATTTGTGGTTGAAATTGAGTATGAGAAGTTTGATTCGATTTTATTCATGTATGATAAAATAGTTATGTAGAGAGTTTGTATTAAAAATTATTCGACGGTGTAGGGAAAAGTAGGGATTTTCTTTGTGTACTGTAAGGATTTTTCCTGTGTTTTCTGTACTATCACTGAGTGAGTGACAGGTCGCTAGAAATACTGTTGCTTCAATGTGAGAATAGGTTCAGATAAAAGTTGCGTATTGCTTATTGCTTATTGCTAGTTGTTTATTGCTTATTGCTTGTTGCCTCAGTGGGAGAGCCGCCATAGAGCGCGCTCTGATCATGCACTGAACGATAAAAGAAACACAAAATCGAGCTTTGATGTGTTTGAGCTAAAAAGAAACACAAACTTTTGTATAACAGATTAAAACAGCGACACCAACAGCAACAGCGAATTTTTGACAGCTTTAACGTTGACTTCGCTGCCGATGTTGCTGTGCTAATGTGTTCAATCAAAGTAATTATTTATTATTAATATTATTATTGCTGTGTTAATCTGTTTCTCGGATTATGAATGCTACAGTAGGCATTTTTCTTTTTTAGTTCAGAGCTAAGAACTGAACTGAGCTCGAGCTATATGAGCGCGCTCTGAACCGAGCGTGCTCAGATCGTTCTGATGATTTTCTGTTTTTCCTGTTTTTTGTTTTCTCTCAAATATGACTGGAAGTGTGAATGTATATGTGTAATCAGCATTTTACTCAGCCTGCTCTGATCATGCTCTGAACGAAAAAAGAAACACAAATTCGAGCTCTAATGTAGGTATCTGAGCTAAAAAAGAAACACAAACTTTTTGTATAACAGTTCAGGTTGTGCTCTGAACTAAAAAAGAAAAACGCCTTGTTGCTCCTGACAAACAGATCTAGAAAGTTTTCGACTTATACCAATAAGTATATTGTTATATAAGCCCCTCCACCCCATGAACACTGTTTTTCGGTTGTCAAAAGTGACATTCATCCTTAACCACTTAAAAATTACGAAATTTACTTCTTTCGCTTTTTTTCAATATAATAATCTGCAAACGAATTGAAAGAAAATATCGCAATGGCTTCACTGTCAAGTATTAAAACTATAGGCAGTTTTTTGCTCAAGTCTATCCAAATGCCAGGAACCGGGGTACGAAATACTTTGCTCCAAATAAGTCAAAATTTAGTGTATTGAATTTTTCAACAGCTCCAACAAGTCCGAACGAAATACACCGATTGGAGAATGATTCGCGATGTTAAGCGTCGCAAGTGTGTCGCTCTTCACGCTGTTGACAGGCTGCGTGTGAATGCTTTGCGCAAAAATGATATTCTCCCTGGAGAGCTTAGAGAAATGGCCGATGTTCAAATTGCAGCCTTCCCCAGAGACTCTTCCCTAGTACGTTGTCGAGAGCGATGCGCCTTTACATCACGTCCTCGTGGTGTTGTACATCGCTTCCGACTTAGTCGTATCGTATGGCGACACCTTGCAGATTATAACAAACTGTCTGGTGTGCAACGTGCAATGTGGTAAACTAAACGAAAGCAACAACAAAATAAAAACTCGACTTGTACATTGCGTTGGTTTATGTCTTGTAAACAGCTAGTTTAATTTCTTCAACAGCCTGCTTCTGGAAACTGGTGGCCAGTGCACAGTAGAGCGGCTCCTCGAAAACACTAGGGTGCATCATTCCGAGTTCTATGAGAGTATCTGTGGGGTAGACATCGTTTGGCAGTGCCGGTAGAAAGAAGCAAACTTTAAGTCTTACCTTTTATGACGTCTCTTAGCTTGATTTCTGGTCCATCAAAGTAGAGGAAAAGGGTGGACGCAGCCTTTTTGATGAATGCATTCCACACGGCAGTGTCGTGTTTACTCTGGCAAATAGGTTTCAATTTTGGGATAACCATTGCAGAAAGCTCTCGAGTGCCGCTATGAGGATCGTCCAAACGTTGAAGAACACCTGTAACAAAATAGCTCGGATGAGAATCA
Organism: Cheilosia urbana; assembly: GCA_946477585.1. Classification (NCBI taxonomy): domain Eukaryota; kingdom Metazoa; phylum Arthropoda; class Insecta; order Diptera; family Syrphidae; genus Cheilosia; species Cheilosia urbana. The sequence goes on along the minus strand of OX297854.1, from coordinate 4,223,610 downwards.
TGAAACTCTGAATAGAAATAGCTACCAAAAGCGATGGGCCTCAGTTGATCAACTTCCACTTCGCCAAAGTTTAGCAGACACTTCAAAGCGTAGTTTCTTGTGGAAAGGGCATTATCTTCAAGTAGATTCGTAAAATACTTGACGATTTTAGGTAGAGTCTGAGAGGCTTGCTGTGGAGCGCCTTGGGTCATTGAGCACAGAGTGGCCGTGGCCAGAGAGCGCAGGGACTCGGCTGCCGCTCCAACCTTCCACTGTAGGTGCTCTTCGAGCAGTTCATCGACAAACTTCTGAAGCTCCTCTCCACTCTGCTCTGGAGAAAGATCTATTGTTTCATTCCACTTCAACATTGCAATGGAAACGGAGGAGAAGACCTTGATTTTGGCGTCATCTGCCGCATTTTCCCAAACAGTTCGAATGTTGCGTTTCAAGACATCCAAAGAGGATGAACGGAATCCACAAATTTGAATTATTCCGCAGAAAAGAATGATCGGCTCTGTTAGGCTGTCGAGGAACGCATCCAAGTCATCCATTTGCTCGAGAACCCAGGCTAAGTGCGTTGTATGCAATTGGGTAACAGTTGAGTTGCTTGCTCTTGCAATTTTCTCGAGGATTTCCTCCCCACGAACAACGTGGTTCTGCTCGTTGTCTTCCCCAAAAGATAGCGCCATCACGCGAATAGTCACAGTGTAGAGGTTTCTCTCAAAACTGTTTGTGTTGTTTATGCTAAGAAGAGCCATTGCATCTGCAGTTGATTTTAAGCTATGCTTGCCACATAGTTCATCCACCAAACGAAGTACGTACACCTGAAACTCGGACTAGAGAGAAGCATTTAGTGATTCGGTCAAACACAGTGCAGATAACAACCTTCAGACTAAGAGAGAACTCCTTTCCAACGAGAATTTCAGAGATTTGCAGCACATCGGCTGCATTTGACTCAGTGGTGGCAGCGAAGAGGTGAAAGAAACACCTTACATAACCTAGTCGAGGGTTTCTTTCAAGACCTTCGATGGCGTGGTCTTTCCAGTCGCTGTAGGATAGCAAACGTCCCATTAGGTCCGCCACTTTCATTGCCTGCAACCGATAGCAAACGAGGACTTAATCATAAATAAACAGCCTACCATGCTCACCTCATTGGCAACGGCTGTCTCAACATCAGCACACGCTTTGGCCAGGTCAGGATATACTTCGAAAAACTTAGCAGTCATGGCAGCTTCCGCATGAAGTACAAACTGGTAAAGCAGCCTCAATGCGTGCACTCGCACATTCTCCTTCCAGTCGTAGGACTCACGCATGATCGGCATGATGAGTCTCAAACTTCGTTGGACCAACGCCCTACAACCGATGGTCGGACGCACTTCCCAGCTGGGATAGTTTGCTGGAATCTTTTCTCCAATTTCGATCTTACTCAACTCTGCCTCGTTCTCGTCGTAATAAAGCTTACCGCATTCCTTCCATCGGATGGCGATAAACTCCCGCACATCCGGTGAATCGTCCTTCAAGCTATGAAAATATCGAACTAAACACTCATAATTGCGCAGGATCATCAGCTTACCAGCATAGCACCAGCGGAATAATTCGGTCAAAAAATGAATACCGATCCCTCAATTCCATCAGCATGAGGCATCCCATCCTTCCACATTCTCTTCTTACCAGCGGCATGGAATCCATCAACAGGGGAGATGTTTCACAAAAAATTCTTACCAGCATCTCGGAGTTGGGATTTATATGCAAGGCCAGTGCATAGCAGGCTTCAATAGCGGCTATACGATTCTGCGAATGTTTATGGTTGAGTATTTTAAACAGCGGTTTTGCAAGATGTTCAGCCCGCTGATGGAACACAGGCGTAGCTCTTGAAAACTTCACGACACAAGAACACGCCTCCTTTTGAATTGCGGGATATGGATCCGACAAAGCTTTGAACAAAATGCTGATGATGTCGTCATAGGATTGACTGAGGTAGTCATTGTCGTTCGTTTTCTTGTACCTCTCGATGAGCTCACTCAGCTGGCTAATGTGCAACAATCGGATCTCTTCACTTTCTTCGATTGTCTCTGCTTTTCCCATACGAGATGCCATACTCACAACTACATTTTGCAAATAGAAGTCGTTTACCGGGAGACTTCGCATAAATGCGGTTACTGTGAGTGTGGACTGCTCACGGCAGCTTTCGTACTTGTCGGCATAGCAATTCAGTAAGTGTAGATAACATTCGTCGAACGTCGTTATGATCTTCCGTAGGTCCTTAGTAGTATCACAGAAGTTTTGTAGATCTTTCAGAGCGTTAAGCCGGGTTCGGCGGTCAGTACTTTGGAGATTATCCCAAATTTTCTCACTGAACTCGGGCATCTTTGAGGTGTAATTATAATGGCGTTTTATACGTTAATCTATATAAGAAACTGCCGATTGGGGATTATTGATAAAATTCACAAATTTCTATGACTACTGTGAGATAAAATAAATAAAAACATGTTTCCAAGGTGAATTTGACTATTTCAATATTTCAATAATAACAACATCAATCCAGAGACCTACGACACGAGCCAGCAGCAATGCTGTCAACAGCTAAGAGAGTTCAGCAACTTCGAAATTTAAATAATTGGTTGCATTCCAAGCTCCGCGTTTGTTAATTAATGTCGTTTTCCATTGGGATTTTCAGATTTTGCTCTCAGACTTCATTTTTCGTGCCCAATGAAACATAAAACGAGATTTTTCTTCCTTTGCATCTGTGGTGATGCGTGTTTTAAAAGTCACCTATTCTTAAATTGTAATTTGTGTTGATAAAAATCCATTCAATTTATTTTAATAACTTTTGCAGCCGACAAATATATTTTTTTTTTCTATTTTTCACAGACTTCTCGTCTAAAAACGTAAGTAAACACACTTTAAAGTTTGACAAACGACAAATGTTTTGGTGTTAGTTCAAATAGGAGTGAATCTCGCTCCGATAACGAGATTCGCAAAATTGCTCTGACTCTCAAAAAAGTGCTTTTTTTGCGCCCTATGGAACATGAAATCTGACAGCCAGCTGATTTCGAGAGCAGAAAAACTGCTCTGACTCTGAAAATGCTTTTTCTGTCCCAATGGAAAACGACATAAATAAACTATATCTTCCTACCTTCTGTACTGAGTATAAGGGGGTTAAATAAAACTAAAGGATCAATTTCCGATATGTAGTAGAACGCAACCTGAATGAGATTAGTTTTGAGTTCACAAATTGTTACTGTGAATTTAAATTCTGACCATAGTAACATATTCCAACAAGTTAAGGACTATTCACATGAGAGCGAATTGTGAACTGCGAACACGCGAATATTCGTGGTTTCTGACACTTCATTCGCATGAAAACTTTTTTTGGTCGCAGATACCCGCGTATCAGTTTCATTTTTAAAGGTTAAGTTCGAACGAATTTTTCATTCGTGGGTTTGTGGATCGCGACTGTTTTGTGTGGATTGTGAATAAAGTGTGACAGTTCGCGGCAAGAATGTTCAATGCGCGGGAAAATTGCTTTAATTGTTAATTTAGCTGTTTAAATCAATTGAGAGTAATGTTTTTTTTTAGACTAGATGTTAGATTAATTAAAGATAATGGTTTTGTGATAGAACAAATACAAATTTTCAATTCATAAATGCAGTTAAATTGATTTGTTCGCAATTCGCCTATTCGCAGTTCGCTCTCATGTGAATGGTCCTTTAGTACCTACCTACCTAACAATAAACGACGAATTCCAATCATGGCTTGGGTTGGACACACCTTTCGACAACGGTTTAGCTGCCTGAATGCTGTACACACAGATGTCATATTTTGTTTACTTTTTCAGTTTGCAACCGCTTGTTCAAGATAATAAACCAAAATGATGGAAAACGATATTTCTGCGAAAGAAAAGTTTTTAATATTTAATACGCTAGCCTGTGTTCCAACACTATTAAAAGGAAAATCTGTTTTGATTGATCTACGAAATGAAACATCCGTTGCTGGTAGAATTCTAAATGCCGATGGCTTCATGAATATCCACTTGGTATATGCCGTTTTCATTGATCGCCATGGCCAGCAGTATGAATTCGATGAATTCATTGTCAGAAATAGGTGTATACGACAAATACAAATTCCAGAATCGATTGACATTGCCACCAAATTAAATACGATGATGCAAAAAGCTGGTGCACGTGAACCACGAAACAAAAAACCGACTTATGTTGGGAAACGAGCTAAAAATCGCCATGAGGAAATCCTGAATGAAATTACGAAAGAAAATAAAGAGAGTGAGGAATAACATAACACAAATACTCGAGTTCTTTGGTTTTCCTTAATATGGGAGCATGTTCCACCTTCGATAATGAACAAACGTCTGTACGTGTAGAAAAACGGGTTTATTTGTTCATCGTTATTTCATGTTTATAACATTTTATTGTTAACATAGGCCCTTTCTACTTACTGCCATTACATAAATTGCTACTCTGAATAAATAATTTACAAGGAAGATAAAACAGTAAATATTTAAAATATTTAACAAAAATAATAAATATAAAAAAACAAGTTAAGTTAAATCTAAAAAGGGGGAGTTCCCATTAATGAGCGCATTTGTTCAAAGGATACCCAAAATGATAGAGACCAAGGCGCCATTCGTATCCAGCACGGTAAGAAGCCCTTATAAATTGAAAGCATACCTTCGACTTTTACGGTTTTTATAAAGCAATCGATGGAACCGTTGTAGAGCAACCCTCTGGAAAAAGAAATCACAATTCAGGTTTTTTTTTTTTCAAACATTTTGAGTTATTTGGCATTTTGACAATGGTTAGTTGCAGAGACAATACCAACAGTAGGTTTTGTGGTGTTAGTTACAACATTTTTGTCGTATTTTCAATACCTCAACGATTTTAAAGATACATCGAGTGGCAGCAGAGATGGAATCCTAATAACCTGCCAATAACGATAAATTCAAACAATCGACAATTCTATGTTTAAGATCTGACAGGAACAGGATATCATATGAAAGAGCGTCTCGGAAATAATGGGTTCAAAAAATCTAGTTATGTTAACTCCGTATTCAGCAAGTTAATGTCGTTTTTCATTGGGACATAAAAAGCACTTTTTTCAGAGTCGGAGCAATTTTCGAATCTCGATTTCTTAGCGCGATTTACACCTATCTCACTAACGCCAAAACATTTGACATTTGTCGAACGTAGCAATGTGTCATTATTTACGTCTTTAGACGTAGTCTGTATAAAATAGGGACAAATTTGCATTTTGCGATTTTGCCTCTATGCATAAATAAAATGGAGTTTTTATAAACACAGAACAGTTGAGTTTTAAATCCAGCACTAACACAAATGCAAAAACATTTTATGTTTCATTGGACACTAAAATCGGAAAAGCACAATGGAAAACGACATAAACGTTTATTCCTCTTCCGAAGTCACCTCGAAAGCAATTCGAGCCTCCGAAGAAGTATGCGTTGCGGATAATTGTTCGTTCCGACGGATACTTCGTTAGGGCCGAAAGACCCTGATACGTTATTCACACCGAGCCGAAAACCTGGGGTCAAATCGCGACATCCGTGAACGAGCTATACGTTCACGGAATTAAGTCATTTTCACATGCAAAACTAATTCGGTCACCTATTGCTCGTTCACGGATGACGCAATTCGACACCTGGTTTTCGCAAAAACACCCGAAAAATTCATCGAAAACAGAAGTTTTCCCATACATATTTAAATTTTCAAAACGAGCCGTTTAAGGTCGTTTTCCACGAAAACGACTTCCAATCATTGCGTTTTTGAAACAAACACACCTTTTGCAACATTCAGCAGAGCAGCTGACCGAACAATTGTCACAACTCACAACTTAAAATCATTTTCCACACCAATTGATGGGTTAATATTATTTTAAAATACATATTCTGAATTCATTTTATTTGTTAATTAATGCGATCGAAATTGGTAAACAAAATATCTTACACAGAAGTTTCACATAATTGAGGTTCAATGTTGTTAATGTGTCGAATAATATCAGTGGTTTCGTTAGCAAGCAGAATTGCCGCATTTGGGCAAATGAGAATCAACGATAGATTTTTGAAATGCCGATGCATCCACAAAGAGTGACTGTTTGGTGCGGTTTATGGTACTTCTTCGAAAATGAGGTCGGAAAAGCAGTAACCGTGAATGGTGTTCGCTATCGCGAGACGATAACGTACTTCTTGTGGCCAGAAATTGAGGACATGGACCTGGACGATATGTGCTTCCAACAGGATGGGACCACAGCCAACGAAACAATGGCTCTTTTGAAAATTCAATGGCCGTGTTATCTCACGTCGTGGCGATGTTAATTGACCGCCACGATCATGGGATTTGACACCGTTGGACTTCTTTTTTTGGGGATATTTAAAAGAAAAAGTGTACGTTACCAAGCCAATAACAATTCAAGAGCTATAGGATGAGATTATTCGGCACATTAACGACATTGAACCTCAATTATGTCTCAGAGCCCTTGAAAATATGGACCAACGGATAGAGGTATGCCACCGAAGCCGTAGCGAGCATTTGACCGATATTTTGTTTCACACATATCACACATAAAGTAGATCCTTCTATCATAATAAAAAATATTAAGATAATTCTCTGAAAACTTTTTGTTTTATTTACAATTAACATCGTGCCTTTTCGTTTGGCCATCCTTTATTAAAGTTTTAATTCAAAAACTCACATATACTACAAAATAAACGAGCAAGTGTGCCCGACTTCATGATTTTTTCTCGAAAACAGCTTTAAGGCAGCTTCCTTTCCACTATAAAGTTATATATCTCTGTATTGCATTATCTTAGGCAAAAACATTTCATGTTCTGTAGGGCACTAAAATCGGAAAAGCACAATGGAAAACGACATAATGACAAACAATTTAAGTGCAAATAGACATTTGAATTTTGAACCAGTGATTGTCGCAGGCATGCAAAATGAAGGTTGAACAAAAACAGAGACATAAAATAGAACATTCCCATTCACAGTTTAATGACATGCGACCATGTCAAATCATTGACTTCGAACGCTATTAAAAGAAAACACACTTACATTTTCTCAGTACCTACTCCACTCGGAGTGTTTTACTTAAATCCTATTCGATTATTCCCAATCAAATATGGACAACGCTTTGTAAGCAGCAGCAGTTATAACTAGTCCAAAATATATTACATATCTAATCTGATAATTACAATAAAAAAATAACTCTGTATATTTGTACAATCATTGCTTATGCTTATTAAACGAGGATGTGTTGTTAGGTTGGTCGTGGTGGCTACACATTCGGATGGGTCTACTCTAGTACATAGACGCGCCGAGAACTTTTCGCATTTGTTCAAACGATAACCAAAACGATAATGACCATGGCGCCATTCGCATCCAGCACGGTAATAATCCTTTGTAGAGCGCGGCAAAACCTTCCTTTTTGACTGTTTGTTTAAAACAATCAACGGGTCCCTTGTAGAGGAGTCCTCTGGAAAATAAGTTTTTAAATTGGTTCTTTATTTTCCATGTTAGTCCTGTCAGTGGTGGATGGATATAGCTAAATATACGTTCAGCAAAAGGTTAGGTTCAAATGATTGGATGTGTTTCCACTAGAACTGTCCGCCAAGGTGGAAAAATTGGAATTTTTATCAATAGGTACTCGAAAACATAAATCGAACTAGTTCTTGACCTTTTGCTGGACAAAGCTACCCATTGTCTCGACCATTTGGTTAATAATAGCAAATGAAACAAAAACCTTTTGGTGTACCACCACCGAAAGAAAATGAAATAAAGCAAGCAAATGTTGTGAACGAAAATCGAAATTAAATAAAAATCCAAAAATATGGTGGAGCTCTAATTACATAAAAACATTTGCAATTTTAATGAGCTCCGATTTAATGAAATCATTTTGTCAAGAGTAAATCAAACTAAGAACTGAATCAGCATTTAATCTAATACTGGGTGATAATAGATCGGCTAGATATTTAAGAGAAAGCAATATTTCAAAATGTGTCAACCAGCAACAAATTTGAACTGTAACCTAGGTACACTTTGGTTTGTTCGAAGACGCTTTGTAACCTAGTGTCTCCACGAGCAATATTTCATAGCTTGATATCTGTCAAATGTGATAGAAAGAAAGAACGATAGTATGCAATAAAATGTAGGGTGGGCATTTCATAGCATACTATTTCATTCGTTCAAATGCCGCTGAGCAGAGCATGTCGTTGCATTCTCGCATTAGATGCCTTAATACACCGTCCATTCGCTACCCAGCCATCGTAAAAAAAGGGATACAAGTGTCAAACTGCACAGAAATGACAGCTCATATCATACTATCGATATCATTCTATGAGCTGAGCAATATATTTCAAGAAATTTTTTATATCATACTATTTGTGGTCTCCACTGGCAATTTTCATAGTATGATATATTGCAAGATATGAAATATTGCTCGTGGAGACACTAGGTAACTGAAAAATTGCTAGTACCTACTGTGTGGATATTTCTGTGTAGGATTTCAATTTTATGTAACTGAATGCACTCATTACTTTTTGCATGGCGCATGGGCTTCACCCTTCATTCGGACAGATGACAAGACACGACTGACATATCATTGAAACTGAAGAATTATTTCGCAAATTTGCACTAGCAATTTCGATGTGAAAAATATATATAAATATGTATTGAAATAACTTCACTTTACAGATGTCAGATGCACGGTTGCCACTTTGGTAATAAATTACCAAATCTGGTAATTTTTTTCTTAGTTCATGATTTTTGGTAATTTGGTAATTTTTATCTGGTTTTGGTAACTTTTTGAACAGGAGCATCAAAAAGACGAACCCGATATCATCACATGGAAATGCTGCCTTACTTTTTCTGCCCACTACGTGTAAGGTTTAAAAGTATTCCTAGTACTTCAGTAAGTAACATTCTGTAATGTACCTTATTGAATTTAAAATACTTATGATAAAATTAATTGATATTTGTCAACAGTTTTCTTTTAGTTTCTATGAAGACTTAAGGAAACTTCAGAAATTCAAATAAATTTCACGATTTCCTATAAATTATTTTTCACGCCGAAATGTCAAAAATGTAATGCGACTGACAATAAACCCTAAGTGTCTGGCATATCAGTATTTGAAGTAACTATTTTTCACTCGAACTGCGTACTGCCTAGGTACTCATATTTTCACGTGGAAAGTTAAATTTGACATTTCGCGGAGAAAAATTTGTATGAAAAATTGGATTCCACTTGAGAGGCTTTACGTGTTCTGCATAAAGTGCATACTAGGCTTAAACATAAGTGCATTTTTCTACTACCATGACATTTTTTTATATTAAATTCGTAAATCAGAGAAAAATCAAACGACACCAAAAACTCATATTCATACTGGCTCAAGACGATATGTACGATTTTTTCGTGTTTTATCATTTTTCCAGATTTTTGGTAACTTTTAGCTTGGTTTGGTAACTTTTTTTTCCATTTTTGGTTGCTAATTTTTTTTGCAAGTGGCAACCATGGTCAGATGATGTGCCAGTCAGATTATGAGGACACAGACTTCACCTAAAGTATGAAGCGATGTTTATGAACAAGATGATGCCAGCACAGGTAAAAGTGGTTTAAGCGGGATGTGGGCTCATCTTGATAAAGTAGATTGGTATATAAACATTACTCATTTTAAATACAATCAGTTGGTCAGTGTCAGCGTCAGTCTCATGATCAACGCAATACACATTCACCATATCGCTAGACGGTGTGTTACATACCAACTTTTTTTCCCATAGTAGGTAGGTGTATATATCTACAAAAGTACTTGACTTGTCCTGTAAGACATCCTGAGACATAACCCTATGTATATATAATGGTACTCAGACTGTTATATAACCTTTCACGTCAAATGAACATGAGAGGCTTTATATAAGAGGTGTGTCAAAGTAATGTCCAGTCAGAATCCACTGGCCACCATTAATGACAGAGTGTAGAAGGCAGAAAACTCGGTTCTGGTGAACCTATTCACTCTGCTTCTCAATAGCAACCACACAATGTTGGAAGTAGTAGCCATTGCCCAACCTTGAACAAAAAAGAATTAATATTCATAGTCATAGCGATGTCTGACATATGATGATAAGAAAACTACGCGATAATGTATTTTGCCCATCGGCACAAGCTAATTATGAATCAAATGAGCACGCCCCTACTCCACAAATACAAGCTATCAGGTGTTAACACTTGTAGATCATAAATTGGTAAGAAGTTTGTTTGCTTTAATTTTTTGCTTTATCTGCTGTTGTCATTCAGCTTTTCTAAATTAATTTACAAACGCTAATCTCAACCGATGCCGGTATATCACATGCCCGCAATAATAAAATAATTGTTATGTAGGTGTCAATTAGTTGTTTTCTTACCTTCCTTTCTCATCTGTGGGCTGATTCATTATTCTCGTTTTTATCACGTCGGCGGGTGTGCCCATTATTGCCGCCACTAGTCCTGCACCAAAGGACGACATTATATGCACTGGTCGGCTGTCTGGCATATTCAGCTTCTTCATAAGCGTTTGCTTTATAGTATCGTATGCCGTGAGATCACCTGAAATAGAAGTCATGTTCACTATAAGTTCACAGAAAAGGAATGTATGGCCCACCTAAATTAACTAACGCAGCGCGTTGTATATTGGGTACACTGCCCTTCCACAGTCCTGTGACACCGCCACGCTTTAAAATCTGCATGAAGGCATCTGCAGCGCCTTTCACGCGAGGCTTTTCGCCCATTAAGCGACGCTTGCCCTCCATTTGAATTTGTACTTTGACTAGATCGGCTGGCGATGCCAGCCATTGCGCTAGACAGCCGGCGAATATGCCACAAAGTGCCGACTTCCATATGGGCACGACCTCCTGTGAATAGCCCTTGGCCATCTCCTTGCGCAGATAGTCATAGGTGGTTATTCGAACGCCACTAAGAACAGTCAGTTTGATTTAAACGAACCTCAACAATGGATGATCAAATCTACCTGTAGACAACATGTCTGTACAGCGCCGGAGTTATTCCCTGCCAAAGCTTTAAGGCTCCTTCCTCGCGGGCTATTCCTAGTGCTGTCGCCATCATTCCACGGTACTGTAACTGTCGGGAATTGTTTGGAACTAATTAGCGTGGATTTGCATTCAAGACTTTCTCTTGTTTTGTTTGGCATGCGAACGAGACTCGTTCCGCATTCCATTTACCTTTCCCTGCATTGACGCAGCTGTGGCTGCCTCGCCTTGGATTTGTAGGCGCGTCTTAGTCAAATCCAATGGGTAAGTGACAAGTTCAGCTATTGAAGCCGCCACCACAGACACCATGTATGTACAGGCGACAGTATCCACAAAACGATACGTCACCAGGGGTTGATCTTTCTTCGCCGTGACTACGGTCATGGCTTCCTGCAGTGGACGTGGCATTTTCTAGAAGTGGACTGCATATTATCCTTAGCATACATTAATCGATCTTACCTCAGAAATTAGAATTCAAGTAGAAACGCAAAAAACTAAAAAACAAAATCCCATTTACTTCCGTCCTCAGCTGAGCATAGTTCTTTTGTCTCTGACGCGATGACCATGGACAAAGAATAATCACGAGATGATGAGGTTGTGATGAAATTTTGCCCACCGTATCGTCGCGTCTTATAGAATATCGTAATTGCAAGTTATATAACTTTCAAGGAACCACTACTGTTTGGGTAAACAAAAAAAAAAAAAACTTTGTAGTTTTACTCTTATAAATAGAAATCTTTTTTTGGCAGTAAACTTCACACTTGATTGCGCGACAATTGGACAATTCTGAAGCGTAGATTTATTTGGCTTTTATTACTTTAAGTTATTAAGTAATATTTATTTAGTAGAAGACATATTTTTACCGAAGGTGAAATAGTTAAGGTTGGAAATTCCATCTTACTGGATTATTTGAGCGGAGATAAGCCTCATTTTAGAGATAATTTATATTGCACTGATTAGGAATTAATAATGGACAGCACTTGGCTTAACTGCAAAGCTCAGCGTATTAGAGAATTTATTAACAATTTATCTTTACCTCGTTCTATTTAAAGGCGAAAAGCCGAGAACGATGCAAATTGGAAACTGGTTGGATTGGAAGTCAGGAAAATGACAACAATGCATCTGACAGCTGACTGGCCGCGTGTGACAGCTTGAGGACACTGAACTAGTTGTCTTTATTTTGTTTTATGCAAGTTGAGTTCAGTGCTAAACTGAACAGGGAGGCCAGTAGAAGAGGAACAGCTTATGCGAGTTCAAACAATTTTATTAATGCTGTAGATTATGCGTGCTCAGAGGAGAATAAATGGTAATTATTTAAAAATACCGCTGTTCTGTTATATTGAATGGTTTTTGTAACACTTTATTTTCGGTTTTTTTTATTTTTTAAATTGAAGTGAGCTAGCTCATACAAAAATAGTTTTAATGGGCACATTAAAGAATCTAGTTATTATAATAAGCTATTCACACCGAGCCGAAAACCTGGTTTTCGCGAAAACACTCAAAAATTTCATCAAAAACAGAAGTTTTCCCACAAATATTTCAGATTTCAAGAGTCGTTTTCCAAGAAATCGACTTCCAATCGTTGCGTTGTTGAAGCAAACACATGTTTTGCAACATTAAACAGAGCAGCTGACCGAACAAATGTTACAACTCACAACTTAACATCATTTTGCACACTAATTGATGGGCTACTTATTTTTAAATACTCTGAATTCATTTTATTAGATAATTAATGCGATCGTGTCTCACAGCTGATTGAAAAGGGTATAAGTCGACGAGATTGATCTGGTTAAGATGTATACCCCGAATGCAAAATCTGGAATGGTCGGGAATGTCACTTTTGCTATGTCGGCTGCATATTCGAACTGTCAACTTAGTACTCAGTCACGAATTTCTTGACTAGATTCGTTGGCTACCCCTCGATTAACGTCAACTGAAACAACTGATCATATGACAGATTTGAGCCAATCCAAGCCGAGATACATCTCGTCAGACAAATGACCGACTAACTAAACTAGATACTTGAACGTCCCCAATATCTGTCTAGACATGCTTCACATTCTTTCCCTTTCTAATTTGAAAGTTCAACTTTCGCGAACAAGTTTCAAATAAACTTCGTTAATTTTCGCTTTTCTGTTGTTGGACCTGCACCAAAATAGGAAAAGAGACTGACAAGCACTTTAATTTGCATCACGCGTGTTCATATTTTTAACTGTAAAATTAAATTCTTTGATACTGATCTACAGTGACAACTTCTTTTTTCGTGTCTACATATGTGTTTTGGACCTTTTCACGTTGGCCTTTGTTAATCGAACTTAAAATATAGTCGCATGTAAGAGCGCAAGCGCGTTATGACACAAGTGACAGAAAAGTGACATTTCTGAAGCTCGAATGTCAGTTTTACTCATTCACACAATAGTCTTCAGGTTAACAGATATAACGGTTCCTAATTCAGGAGCCAAGATTGACAGCACTTTTGACTTGTGCATATATGACAAATCATTTACCTGCGGTCTTTACAATGCTGCATAAGTGGAATGTATCTTCCCCAACCTACATCAACTTCTACTTGAGGCCATCTCTATTTTCAACTATGAAACCTAACATCCTTATCATTGCTAGAAAAACTTCCTCCGACTTTTGGACAACCTGACAAAGAAAATAAAATTAATTTTTCCTATCATATGATCAAGAAGTACGTCCTCCCACTATATTTTTTTTTTTAAAGCAAGGCACTCTCTTAGCCAAAAGGCGAATATCGATTCACATTCATGACATCCAGCTCAACACAATAAGAACTCATGAATAGCACGAGTGCTTGTATGGCTATCTGCGAAAAAATGAATCTAAAATCTGTCCACCACTCAATGGAGATTCATTTGCTATGCTATGTGATTTGGAGAAACTTGTTGACCGATATTTATGAAAAAGTTTTCCAATTCAATATAGTGTAGGTACTACGGCTCCGGTTATGCGCTGACTAGTCGGATGCATTGAATTTTGCATCGAATCGGTTCAGATTAATCCCCCAACAGCTATAATTGTGCTTAGCACAATGTCCTTTGCCGCGTCACAAAAAATTGTGTCAATCAATTCGATAATGTAATAATATTATCAATTGGGATTGCAGTATGTTGTCAAATGTGTGTCAGACAATTGAAGAGCTTTCGACAGCCTTAAGAGGTTAAGTTCTTCCCTAACAGAGGGCATACATGAAGACTCTCTGACGACAAGTTTTAAAATTCGCCCAAGATGCCGCATGCTTGCGGGGAATGTGGTAAAAGTAGAGGTGTTCTTCTTCTTCCTCGCTTTGTTGGAAAAAAGTCCTTGTGCCTTTGACGATGGATTTAACTTTTCGAGTTCAAAGATTTGTTTTCATATTCTGTCTTCGGGGGTTGTGCTTGTGTGTGGAAATTTTTCACATAGGCAGCATAGGCGTGTGATATTCATGGTGCTTTGTGTACGATAAAGGGGTGGCCTCGTATGCATGGAATGATTGGCCTTAGTGCGAAACATTTCTGAAATTGTTAAAAAAAATATTAATAATCTGATTTTTTTGTAAATATGTTCTGTAAATGTTGTCGAAAGCTGCACAATGCGAGAAATGGTATAGGTACCTTCATGAATCGTAAAAATACAAGACTGTTTCACTCGTTCGTTTTTGTTGTTCATTTTGACAGGTTGTCAAAAAAAGGGAAAATATAACTTGAAAAAGAAAACATGTATTCGCTAATTTTGCATTTCTTTTATTCATTCGCAAAAAAAAAAGAGTTAAAAATGATCTGAGCGAAGTCGGTTTGTGACAATTAGTTGCCAGAGGGAATCGCTTTTTTTTTTTGTCAAAACTTGTGGTTCTGACGGGAAGATTTTTGTTTTCCGCGCGTGCGGGAGCAGATCTTATGTCTTTTCCATTGGGATCTTAAGATTTTGTTCTCAGATTTCAGATTTTGCTGAAAGGAACATAAAACGAGATTTTTCTTTGTTTGCATTTGTGGTGGTGTGGTGCGTACCTATTTTAAAAGTCAGCTGTTCTTAAATTGTAATTTGTGTTTATAAATATTTATTCAATTTATGTCCATTGCACTGACCGAATGTCAATTTTTCTCTATTTTTCACAGACTTGTTGTCTCTAAAAATGCAAAACAAAAACACAAATGACAAGTGTTTTGGTGTTAGTGTAAGTGGGTGTGAATTTCGCTCAGAAATCGAGATTCGCAAAATTGCTCTGACTCTGAAAAAAGTGCTTATTCTGTCCCAATGAAAAACGACATTAACTTTCATAGTCTCTCGATTTGACTTGCCTCGGTGTCAGTTTGACTGATGTCAGGGTGTTTCATACTACTGCAAGAGAGATTATTGTCAGTAGATGAAAAGGAGCAAATCACTAGGTTTCCTAAAAAATTAACAACATCGATTCTTCAGCTCAACTTATACTCAAATTTCCATCGACTGTGCAAGGAATAAACCAAACTTTTTAATCACACTTTCGACTGCTTATACGCCCCTAAGTACCACCCTTGCTTCCAAATGCAAATAACTTTCTGAATCCTTTCAAGTTAATTTTATTGAAATGCAAATCCATTATGCTGATTACTCATGCCCTGTTATAGCTGCATTGCCCTGCAAATATGAGTTCCTGACTTTAGTTTTCTTCAAGATGTTTTCGCCGTTACATCGAATTCGATTTTTGCTATTCACCATATTAATTTTCCGGGCCAATTCGACAGCACTTCATGTGAAGGATATTATTGAAAAAACAACAAGAGATAGACAAATCCATACGATAGCATTTTTTGGGGATATCCTTTTATTGGAACCCGTCATACCCGAGGCGGATCCAAATATTCCCCGCATGGTTTACACAGAGTCCTATGGAGATCTTTATTTTGGTGGCATCTTTAACAAGAATATCCTTATTGTTGCCAGCATAAATTTGTGACAGGGGTCAATGCTGAATCGGATTGATATGGCCTTTCGAGGGATGCATGCAGCGTCGAGAAGTATCTACCTGGTTACTGAGAATGAACACAAGAACATGCGGTATCTGGCTGGGCACTTTGAATGGTGCTGGGCAAAGGGATTTGTGAATGTCCTTGTCATCTTCACAGCAACCAATGAGACATATTCGTATACCAGATTCCCGGAGATGAGGATCATTCGCAACACAATAGAGGAGAAGGTCTTTCCCGACAGATTAAGCAACCTGATGGGCTACCCTATAAGGACTCCGCTGCAGAATAACCCGCCAAGAGTTTTTGAGTACACTGATTTGTTGGGCACCCACCGTGTGACCGGTTACTGTGCGGAGCTATTTCTAGCCTTTTTGCAGAGACACAACGCTACCTTGCAGGTCGTGCAGGTGAACAACTCAACGAAATACGATGTGCCCGAAATAGTTAGGCTTATCCGTGAAGGGTTCGTGGACATCAGCATGCACACCTTCATGGATATGGATGGCATCCGTTCTAGTTATCCTGTTCGAATGATAAAGTGGTGCATAATGGTACCGTTTAGAGGGGAAATCAAGGCTTACTGGTACTTTATCCGACCGTTTCAATTGTATCTTTGGCTTAGCTGCCCTTTAACAATATTCTGCATCGCATTCTATGTAACCATGGAGGAGTGTTGGCAGGGAATGAAGTACGACTTTGGGCGGTCATTTTGTGAAGTATTCCGTTTCATGCTGTGTTTGCCGACTTCCGACATGAGGCCATTTGCACCGCGACGAGCGTTCCGCAGAATACTGGTCTTCATGCTTGGTTTCATGTTGACCAATTTATACCTCGCCTACTTGACAAGCTTTCTGGCGAAAATTATCTTCAAACCGCAAATAGAAACGCTCGACGAGTTGGTAGCGAACAATATTAGCGTTCTCATAAGGGAATTTGAAATCCCGCTGGTCCTTCGAAATAGGGGTTTACCTAGTGGATTTGAACGTCTGCTAGTTCCAATTACGGCCGCAAACCAGGCGCACGTACCACTTCGATTGGCGGTGGGAAATCAAAGCTTTGCGTATACTACAACCGATGACGAAGCAGTCTTTATACTCATCCAGCAGGTGCATCTAAGGCGGCCGCTCTATAAAGTCGTCGAGGAGACCGTTTCAACCGTACCGATGGGTTTTCTAATGGCAAAGCATTCCCCTTTTGAGGCTATATTGAATCGATTTATATTGAGGATTAATTCAGCGGGATTGATATTTAAATGGTGGAACGACATGCATTTGAATGGGATAAGAGCGGGAATTCTGCATGTTTTAAAATCGAACGCAAAGCCAGGACCGCCGTTGACAATGCAGCATTTTCAATTTGCCTGGCTAGTACTGGGAGGCGGGCTTGGAGTGGCTACGATTTTCGCTGTCTTTGAGCAGCTTACCAAAGTGTTTTGTAGATTTAAGATTGTGTTTGTTTACCATCAATGAATAATGTCAAAGTAAAATCCAAATAAAAGAAGGTGCTACAAAGACCTCTGTTCCATGGAGTAGCCGTTGTCGCCTTGGCTTCAAAAATGTACTGTGTAGTATTAAATATTCAGACTGTGAAAATACATAAGTAGGCATCCAAAAAAAGTTTTGATATTGTCGTCTTTCGGTGTTTAGTTAACCTCATTTCTTTTCAAGCACATATTTGGAAGGGAATTTCTTTATATTTACTTGAGAAACCACCATTTCTATTTTCTAGTCTTTGACAAATATTTCCTTTAAAACGTCGGAGAGTTTCGACAAAATAGGAACCTTCAAAGCCTAGCTTTGTAAAAAAAATCTATGAAAAGTATCATAACTGTAGAATTATTTTATTATGAAATAAGTTGCACTGTATATTTGACACATCACAGCATTTTCCGTTTTTGGTGTTTTAGGTTATGTCTGCAATGTAAGTAATTTAAGAATCGGAACTTTTGTACAAACTTTTGTGGATTTTTCAACTGAATGGCTCAGTTCAGAGCGTCCGCGCCAGACAATTTTCACTCTACTTTTACTCGATATATTTACCTGTCAAATGATAGAAGCTGTATACCTAATGCAATTGCTTCACAAGGAGTCAAGTCTTATTTTGGCCATTCATTATTCAATATTTATCTCCATTATTATTTCCGTAGTATTACAACAAGGTTAGATGTATACGCGTTACTGAGTGTCACTGAAGTGGGCTGTTCTACTTTGAAAGCGTTATGTGAAGACTAAACTGAAAACAAATCTTTTATAGTGCGGTTAATATAGCTTTAGCGGCAAAATACTCATATTATTTTTATTTCCACACATCCACGTTTCAAATGATATTTTGGTGTGGTGTGGAGCGTGGAACCTAAAATGGTGAAGTGTAAGCAATCCATTAAGGTTACTATCCTACTCCACTTCGTTTCTCCGCAGCAAAGATAAATAATTGCTATAGCGTAGTACAGACCTGCTCCGGTTTCCGGTACGAAATTTTAAGGTGGTCTCCAAATGGACAACGAAACGTCTGCGAAAAGGCGGCGGAAAATAACTTGTTGAGAGTTTCATCAGCTGGTACACAATAAGCAGTGTTACCAGCACTGGCTATTTATTTTCAATTTGGCTCCTTAAAATTGTTATTTCGGATTCATCGTAATTTACGCTAATCACTTTAAAGATTGACAATCCTTAGGACCCTTAAGAATTTATAATTCTTTTGCTGTTACCAGAATTTTTTCTCAATTACGAGTTTATGTTGTATTTTTATTTAATATAAGGCCTGTTTTTTTTTAGCTTCGATCTGAGCAAAGCAAGGAAAGTAGGAATTCAGCACGCTTGACACTTCGAAGACTCACAGTAGCTGTAATTGCCTTTTAAAAATCCTGCTTTATTTTGCTTTGCTCGAAGCTCAAAACAACAAAGTGTGCCTATGAATTACTATGAATTAAAATGTGCATTTATAATCTTCATATTTGAGTTTGGATATTTTTGAGTTAAAAATTTCTCAATTTGGCTCCACACCTCTTAGAAAAGCTGGCAATACTGCAGTAAAAATGCCAAATTTTATTTATTTATTTATTTGTCAGCAAAATACTTGGATTTTCATAGACATTAGCTTATAACAATACTTAATTTACAAAAAATATTACTAATAAATAGAAACTAAATAGAGCAAACGATTATGACTGAATAGCATCTAGTAGCTTTCTTTTTATTGTAGCAATCGACGAGTTATAATCTATTAAATTGATATAATCATTGTAGCTTATCAGTAAGCCGTTGATAGATGATGACCTGCCGTAATTTGTACGAGAATGTGCGATATTAAAAAAACGGTTATTTCGTAAGTTTGGACGATGGATATGTAAATTCAGAAGTACTAAGATCTCCGGAGAGTCAATTTCTCCAATAAGAATCCTATGTACAAAAATAATTCTTGCCACTATTCTCCTATTTTTAAGCGATTCTAGGCTAATCAATTGTAGCCTTGATTGATAGGAGGGTAAATTACTATCGTCAGCCCAAGGAAGCCCTCTTAAGGCGAACCTGAGAAATCTTTTTTGGATAGATTCAATTCTTAAAATAGGCATCATAAAAGGGACACCAGACAATGGATGCATACTCTAAAATAGATACAAATGAAAGATAGAGAACTTTGATAACGTATGGGTCAGAAAAATCGCCTGCATAGCGCCTTAGTAGTCCCCATGCTCTATTTGCCCTATTTGTGACATAATCTATGTGATGTATAAAAGATAGTTTAGTGTCTAAAAGCACACCCAAATCTTTTGAAAAAGTAAGTATACATGATGGGCGATTTAAGGCGTGAATATGTAATAACTGAACATTTACTTACATTCAGGGACAGATAGTTTTTTAAGCAACACAAATAGAATCGTTGAAGACAATTATTTAGATGTAGGAAACAATCATCGTGTTTACCTGACAAATACAACTTAAAGTCGTCCGCATACAAAAGCATACTACAATCAGGAACAAAATTAACAACATCATTAACAAACAAGACAAATAAAAGAGGACCAATGTGGCTTCCTTGAGGAACACCAGACGTCACACAAATTTGTTTGGAAAAGTGATTACGAAACTTGACAAATTGATATCTATCACAAAGAAAGGATGAGAGCCATTTTAAGAAAGTGTGTGGAAAACCTAATTTATCGAGCTTATATAGCAATATTTTATGGTCCACGCGGTCAAAGGCTTTACTAAAATCTGTATAAATTGCATCAACTTGGTTTCCCTTACCGATTTCAGAAATTACAGAATTAGTAAACAAAAGAAGGTTTGTGACTGTCGATCGATTCTTTACAAAATCATGTTGTTCATTGCAGATTAAAGATTTGCAAAGGAAATTCAATCTGTCGGTAACCAATATATCAAATAATTTTGGAATAGAGGACTGTTTACAAATGCCTCTGTAGTTCTTAATTTTATTTTTTCTTCCTGATTTAAAAATAGGGACAATAAAAGAGTTCTTCAAAATAGATGGAAAGGTACTTGCTCTTAAAGATAAGTTAAATATATGGCAAACTATTTTATGTAGAGGGACAGCACATTTTTTGACAAAAATGGAAGGAAGGCCATCTGGGCCAGGAGTAAAGCTAGGCTTAATTGCAAATAAATTTGCTAAAACGTCTTCTTCAGAGAATTCAACTTTATTAAAAATAGGAGAGGGAGATTCGCCAAGATAGCTAAAGAATTCTTTATCTATAATTGAATTTAATTTTCGCAAACAATTAATGTCCCGGACAATAAACGTTTGGGATGAGAGTATTGTACCAAGGAGAGCGAAAATTTTCGTTCATGATTTTCTTGTGTCACTTTTGTATGGGAGTTTTTGTTTCGGAACAGGTCCGTACTGGGCTTTAGATTTTAAATATGATATAGATGGGACAAAAACCATATGTTTATGACAGACGCCGGTAAACGCGATTTACATTATACACGTAATTCGAAAATCAAACTTCAAGGACATCCTATTATTTAAATATCTGCAAAACGATGGATACGTAGGCGCAGTGGCTTAGTGGTTAGTGTGTTGGACTACTACGCTAGGGGTCGAGGTTCGAATCCCGCAAAAACCCAAATTCCAACTTATGGTTTTTTTCACTGTGCCACCTCTCGCGAACGTCTGACAAATATCCGAGAGTATGACTGTCTTGAAAGAGCTTTTCAATTAGCCGTTTGGAGTCGGCATAAAATTGTAGATCCCTTCCATTCGTTCCAACAATGAAAACTCACACAAAACGAATGGTTGTGACTTGTGAGGAGCTAGGCCTAGGGTCCCTCCGGACCTGTTGCGCCAACTATTTATTTTTATTTATTTAAAACAATGGATACAAGAAAAATTGAAGATGATGTTATCATTGCATTTACGATTATTATTTGACTCCTGAAACTTTCCAAAATGTATTTACCATGGTGAAAAAATTATTATTACCCAAAAGACATTCGAGGCCAAATGAAAGCATAAGTCTATGGTTTTTGTCCCATATATACCTATCATATTTAAAAATTTAGCAACCATTAATCTTTGCTGTGGAAAAACGAAGTGGGGACTAGACTAAAAAGTGAATTATTAGAATAATCCATAAAAGTGTAATAAAAGTGATTTTATTAGAAAAGTTAACAAAATAGTGTTTTATCTTTTCGAATCCCAGCGTGAATGTAACAATATATATCTCATTTCGTTCCTCTTCTTGTAACGGGTGATTTTTTAGCTGGTTTGGTTTTGGCAACACTGGTTTTGACAGCTGACGTGTGTTTAGTACCTTGTGTCACTGTCAAACAGCTTCAGTTTGGTTTGCAATTTAACCATGGATCGTCTTACAAATGAACAATGCTTGCAAATTATTGAATTTTACTATCAAAATTCGGGCTCGGTTCGAAATGTTCATCGCGCGCTGCTTCCATTTTATGATCGGCATTCTCGACATTCTGAGCAGTCTATTCGGAAGATTGTGACCAAATTTCGCACCAAATTTACTTTTTTGGACATTAAACCACCAACACGTTTACGTACTGTGCGTAGTGAAGAAAATATTGCGGCCGTATCAGCTTGTGTGACAGAAGACCGCGAAATGTCGATTCGGCGCCGTTCCCAGCAGTTAGGCCTTTGTTACAGCACTACGTGGAAAATTTTGCGGAAGGATTTGTGCGTAAAGCCTTTTAAGATACAGCTTGTGCAAGAACTAAAGCCAGGCGACCTACCACAACGCCGAATTTTTGGTGAATGGGCTCTTGGAAAGCTGGCCGAGGATCCGCTTTTTTATCGAAAAATTGTGTTCAGCGATGAGGCTCATTTTTGGTTGAATGGGTACGTAAATAAGCAAAATTGCCGCATTTGGAGTGAAGATCAGCCAGAAACATTGCAACAGCTACCAATGCATCCCGAAAAAGCCACTGTTTGGTGCGGTTTATGGGCCGGCGGCATTATTGGGCCATATTTCTTCAAAGATGATGCGAATCGCAGCGTTACTGTCAATGGTGAACGCTACCGAGCGATGATAACAAACTTTTTTTTGCCCGAAATGGAAGTTCTTGACTTGCATGATATGTGGTGTCAACATGACGGTGCCACATGCCACACAGCACGCGAAACAATGGCGCAATTGCGAGGCGAGTTTGGTGAACAGTTTATTTCACGTTTCGGGCCGGTCAATTGGCCGCCTAGATCGTGCGATTTGACACCATTAGATTATTTTTTGTGGGGGTATGTCAAGGCTAATGTGTATAGGGACAAGCCCGCTTCGATTGACGCACTGGAAGCCAACATCCATGCATTCATTCGTGAGATACCGGCCGATATGTGTGAAAGAGTATGCCAAAATTGGACTCAGCGGATGGACTACCTGAGACGCAGCCGCGGTCAACATTTGCATGAAATTATCTTTAAACATTAAATTGCAAGGTTCAAACTATCGATTCAAATAAATATTTCATTCATTTTTTCGAATTTTTTGTGTTTTTTTTTTTTTAAAAAAGTTCTAAACCTCTTAAAAAATCACCCGTTATAATAATTATTTAAGAAATGCACAGCCTGAAGACTACATCCCTATTCAATGCAAATTAAAATCAAAAGTTTAGTTGAAACTCACTGTCATCATTATCAATGCGGCTTAATTTGCCTTTAATTTAATTTCACTCAAAGTTTGTCCACTTCAAAATAAAAACTCTCTGAAAGATTCTATAACCAACTCTTGCACGGCTATCTCCTCCGCCTCCCCATTATGGTCTATGCCACTTCCAGAAAAACTGCAAACTAAACCCAATCCTCTTATTAAGTTAATACCTCCCATCGAAATCCTCACTGCTATTGACAGCACATAATTAAAATTCATAAGAACACAAAGGAATGAAAGGCGGGCAAACCAAGTCCACCGTGCGATGGAACACCTGTACACCAGTTAATGCATTTGCACTTATGGCAATTGGCACATTGGGTGTGATTATAAAATGCATAAAACTAAAAATAGATTCCACCCACAGCCACCGTCCTCAGGTTTGGTACTTTTTTTTTTCTGCAATTACAAAACCAGCAGCTCAAGAAAGTCTATTCTGTTAGTTACTCGTATTGTCAGCCAATTTCTTATCACACAATTTTTACTTGCATACTCGATCATATCATAACCCACGCGAAGGCGCGCGATATTGATGACGTGTTAACTGTATTATCTGTGACAGGATAATACTCCACGTCATACTCATCTGCCCACTCAGTGTATCAGTCCTCGATTCCATTCACGCCGCGTCGCGTCACCATCACCATCGGGATGAATGAAATCGTTGGCTCTTCGATTTGTGTTTACATTTTACTCGAGCGCAAAAGTGCGCATGTCCTGTTTACCAAAGGAATCAGTTTTGTTGTTGTTCCTCTTCTTATCCTTTAGCCGAATCCTCGTGGATTAAATGCTAGTGCATGCTTTTGTGTATGAAAATCCAACGTGCTCCATCAGTTTCAGTTGCACTTTGGACCGTTGTCACTGAAACAGCTTGTGTGTCCCTTTCGTTGCTTTGGCGCGTACATATTGTGATGAGCGCGTACGAGTACGTCGCGTAACCGTCGCATTGTTTGAAATTCGAATTTTTGTTTGTCAAATTCGCGGATATTTTCCATAAGTGAAACTCAGCAATTTTACTAACTGCATATAGTTTTGATGTTCTTTTTGAAGTGAAAAAAATAGATATTTCAGTGGATATGGTAGTGTTTTGGAAATTCTCCTGTTTGTGGGGGTAAGCTGTGACATTTAATTTTTATAAATTAAAGATTTGACACTGACAAATGAACCATAGGCCTGGTCTCGTAATCCCATAAATGAATGTGTGCCCTTTAGAGCTATCTCCGGAGACGTTAGATGTTACTTAAGTAAATTAAAAACGGAAAAAGCGATGGAATCACTTTCGGTCGAAAGACGGATGCATATGAAATATGAGCGTTGAAGTCCTTGACGTTGGGATTTGGGAAAAGTTTTTGAATTTTTGAGCGAGATAATACTGGTTAGCGTTTCTATTAAGTGGTTAACCTTGTTTGCGGATTCATTTAAATCTATCAATGAGACTGAAATGAAAAGTATGCAATTTTGTGAATAGATCCTGGTGTACGATGAGGAAGACATTAGGGAATTTTTAACACTAAGCTCTTTTGGTTGCCAATGTGTCATCTGAGATTTGGGGATTTGGTATCTATTGTGAAAATGATAATGAAGCCACCCGGATTTATAGAAATTTATAACTATAAAGCGATGGAATTAGGTGACAAAGTTATGCAAATTTAGGGAAGTGCTAGTCAATGAAAGCCTTTTGAAAGTCATTCATTTTTTGTCATGGGGAAATGCAAATACATTCGCCAATTTTGACTTGCTTATAAATAGGTATTAAATTTGGCCGAACAGGCGATATTGTTTGCTTGATTGGAATGTACGTCTATACATAAGTTTATAACGAAACCATTAATGTCAAGTGAACATACGACTTGGGACTGTATTATTATGCAATAGAAAGTACTCTTTTCAGATTTTAAAATGAACGCTGTGGTTTGTGTCGTATACTATAAATGTTGTGCGTAGGATATGATCAGTGTCCGTGTCCTGTGACTTGGTGAAAACTTGTTGCAACGACGTGTCAGTTAATCCAACAAAATCAAAAACCAAAACCATAAACTAAATAGGAAATAGACTGACAGCTTTCGTACGTCTCCCCGATTTCACCCGCAGATTTTTTTAATGATTCTCCCACCCTCTCTCTGAGAGCGAGCCTGTCTGTGAATACGTGTAAAAATGCAAACAAAATTGGCGCGCGTCGTTATAAACCTGTAATGGCGACGGTATGGTGAATGTATTTGAATGGGAAATTCAAAAAAAATCAGTTTGTTTCCAAAATATAAAATAATATATATATAAAAAAAAATAATATAAGATATATTTACTTAATTGATTCAACTAATTACTTTTCTAGTTTTCTCTTAGATTTCGAGCATGCAATAGAAAATAAAGACCCAATTTTTTCTCTTTATTGTTGTGTACAACTAAATTTTAAAATAAAAACATAAATGCAAAACAGAATACACTATTTTATAGAGCAAATTCGTTTAATTTAAGGATACCAAACTCATAACAGCAGCTTATCAAGTTTTCAAAAGACATGCTCCAAAGTGGAGCTTCTTTTAATAACATAGCACATTTAATGAAAAAAGCTACGCTTTCGAACCTGTTTCTAGCGAACCGTGCATGCTATCTCTAATTATTTGGTATCCTTGAATTCGTCTTTATGTGCTCTACATTATGGTATGTATTTCTTCCCATTTGTCTTTTTATTTTAAAATTTGGTTGTACCAAACCCGTTTTTAGCTCGGTTGCATTAACTTCGCACAAAAATACAGAAGTGGAAACGGGTTTGGTACAAGCAAATTTCAAAATAAAAAGACAAATGAAAAAATATGTATACTATTTTGTAGAGCACATCAAGACGAATTCAAGGATACCAAATAATTAGAGATAGCTTGAATGGTTCTCCAGAGACAAGTTTGAATGTATAACCCATAGTTCAATCTTTTCGCGATTTCAAGCTCGACAACAATTTTAATACAGAAATTATGTTTTTTATATTGTGTTAACATCACTTATTCACTCTTTTTATTACATTCTTTTTATTTTTCATCGTACGTATTAGGTAGATAGGTACGTTAGCTAACTACATAATCATGTGTCTGACTTAGGTACGATTCTCAATATTGTGACGACCGTTGGAGATTTTCTTAGATGATACAGCTGCTGTCTTTAGTTGTTTAGGTAATTGCTTCACACATCAGTTATAAGTTAAGTCTGAAAATATGTTTAATAAAATATTTGTACGTAAATAAAAATATGTAATTGGTATGATTTTGATAAAACCTTATTTTCTTTTTTGTTCTGCAATGCAAAACATTTGTATTTAAATTTGGTAAGTGTGATAGGGGAAAGCTGATGTAGATGTAGGTTTCACCACAGGTGTTTCCTGATGTGGTAGACTAAGGGGGTTGTTCAAAAACAAGTTCATAATCAAATTTTGGCCACAGGCTCATATGGTATTCGAGTGGACATAACAAAAACATTTTCTAATTGTTTTCAAATAGATTTGTGAAAATAATGTTTTTGATTGGCTATATAAATCGGTACATAATTGCATTCATTCATTAATGCCTACAGATGAGAGGCCATTATTATTATTTCCATTTTCCTCGGAACATGAAATACTCAAAGGAAAATATAGTAATACTTACTCAAGGAAATAAAGAATATGTTTTTTGTTTGCTAGGTTCTAGGATGCGTATTACATTCATTATGATTGCTTCTAGCAGGTCGCTTCTGCGATATTTTCATTAAATTAACGGCGATTGTTGATATTTGCAAAAATTATTTGTAGAGAGTATAATCAATTGCACTAGTGAAATGTTTTTAGTAGACATTTTATGAATGAAGATAATGCCGTTTCATGTTTCTTTACAGAGGATTTTATGTGAAATGTTAAAGTAAAGATAGGTAGGTATCACCGTGAGTGTTGATAATAAGACTCCAAATTTGGTTGCAAAACGATGTCTGCACATTTATACCTAGCTGTTTCTTCCAACAATTTGTTTTAGAAAACTGAGACTTGTTTTGTTTTTGTAATTTTCTACACTTATTTAAGCGACAGTAAAGTTTTGTTATCGTTTAACAAATCGATAATTTTTACAAAACGTTCAAAAAATCGAAAGAGAAACCGCTGGCAAATATCGAGAACAAAATGGCAATGTGAAAAGAAAAATAGGTTGCGAAAATTATGTCGTTTTCGATTTGGCTTTTCAGATTTTGATGTGAGATTTCAGATTTCTGCTGCCCAATCGAACATGAAATCCGAATTTTATTGGTTCTTGTGTGTATTAGTTTCCCACAATCTATTTCAATTAATTTTCACACATTTACGAAAACGCAAATCGAAATAATTGAATATAAAATATTGCTCCCACACGCGTTATATAAAAAAATAATAATAAATAATCCTTCCAACGATAAACAATTCGTACTCGCCGTATGTGTGTCATAAACTTTGGTATTAGTTAAAGTTCGTATGCCTATGCGTAAATCTGAAAAAATATCGAGATTTCTCAAAATGCCTCAAATCAAATCAAAAAAAAAAAAAAGATTGATTTTTTTTTTGCAAATCAAACATGAAAAAAAATGTTTTTTTTTTGCAAATCGAAAACGACATTAAAGGAAAATCTTAGGCGAATATGGGACTAGTATTTGAAATCAAAATCTTTGAAATTATATCTTCATATACAAAATTCATAATGGAATGACTTAAAAAAATATTTCTTTTCTTTATGTCGTACAATTTGAACATTCATTGCACTTCAATTATTTCGTATGTTTGTTTCTATGAAACACTTTGTTTTTATGAATGAACTGCTTTTTATTGCATGTTTTCTAATTATTGTGTTTAGCTATATAATGGTTTCACTTGATACCAAGAATTAAGAAAATCGAACAACTATTTCTATAAAAACGTGGCGAATAGTTTCAAGCTGTGGTCGATTGGGCTTTTTCAGATTCGTTCTCAGATTTCAGATAATCGAACAAAAAAACGTCATTTTCTCTTGTGTAGCCTTCACTTTTCAAAACGTTTTCCATTCACTGGTTAAATTTTATATTAAAAAATTTCGAAATTTGCGTCCCGAATGATTTCTAATGTGGTATTCGTTTGGGCGCTCTCAGATCACTTTTTTTGCTCTCAGATCAGTTTTTATGTTCGTTTGGTACAAAAAAAAGCAATCTTTTTCAGATTTCAGATCACTTTTGCGAATCTAGATATTTTCTCAGATTTACCAACACAAGTGCGTTTGAGTTTGACAACTGTTGGAGGGCGTTTAGGTTTTCGTGAATTTGTGCTACAGCAAAGAAAGGCATTGCATCGGGTGAATTTATTTTAGTAAATTGGTTATGTATAAATATTTAAAAATCAATCGAGACGCAAATTTCGAATGTTTTAATTTAATATTTAACCAGTGAATGTGAAACGCTTTGAAAAGTGTTAAAGGCTACACATATTCGAATCGCACGAATATTATCACAAAAAAGAGCAAGTGAAGTTTTTATGTTCGATTAGCCACACGAAATCTTAAATCTGAGAGCGAATCTGAAGAAGCCCAAACGAATACCACATAAATATTTATATGTACATAAATAATTTAAAAAAAGAGATTCACCAAATGCAATGCCTTTCCTAGCTGTAGAAAAAATTCACGAAAACCTAAAGGCCCTCCATCAGTTAAACTCAAACGCACTTATTATTGGTAAATCTGAGAAAAAAAAATCCAGATTCGGAAAAGTGCTCTGAAATCTGAAAAGGATTTCTTTTTTTGTACCAAACGAATATAAAAAGTGCTCTCAGAGCGCCCAATCAAATACGACATAAGAAAAACTATTATATACAACACGAACACAGCCCAACACTCGATATTGAAACGAGAATCCACCTCAGGCTACCTGTCATCTGGTTTAAACCGGAAGTGTAGGCTGGTTTTTTTCAAGTATGCGTGTGCCCCATTTGATTAACATGGCACAAATACATGAATTCAAACTGGGCTACACTCAAGGTCAAATTCAGCTTGTAGGCATTTTCTCTTTTTTGGCTGAAGCTGTCAGTCTATTTCCTATTTAGTTTATGACCAAAACCAACAGTAATATGTGTGTCTGTTTTAATAAACAAATAACCGAATCAGGACCGAACTGAAAAGGTTATCGTCGACTTCAATGAGCAGTTATCTAGCTTTTGTTGATACTTTATTTATTTATGATCTACTTTCTTCATCTTGCTTAATTAGAAAAGATTTTGTCTTGGAATTATTAGCAATATATGCTCATTCTATAATGGCCGGATTAAGTTTTATTTTTTACAGTTTTCTAAAGAAACTGGTAGAGACCGACAAAAATTATTATTGTATTATAAGCCTAAGAATGGCTACGTTCAGATCTCTACTTTTATAATAATCTCCTACCTACATTGCCTACTTTTTGCAGTTGATTAGTTCGGCTTTTATTACTTAGAGAGTAGTAGTCGACAAATCTAACCATCATACAAAACTGTCTTTGTCTTCAGTTGCAAATATTTACTTTAACCAGGTTGTCTAGGAAAGCGATTTGATTTCTTTGCAACTGTCATTTTTGACATAACCATTCATGATTCCATTTCTATATAGACTGAAAATATTTTCACAAGTTCGTGGTACGTATATCATAGTAAAAGTATGTTTTCGCAATGCTTTCTTCGAATTGCGCTTGTTTTGTTGTACATAAGCCCAATTAAATAATCGACTGTCAACTGGGTATTTAGGTTATAAATTATTGAATACGTTTGTCGGTTAGATACTCTTTTGTAAATGAAATTTAAAAAAAAAACACTAATCACATAAAACTGTAGGCCAGTAAAACCCATAGACAAATCGGGCCATATGTCAATTTCATAAGAACATCCGTTTGACATCTGTCCAACAAATATTTCCGAGTTGCGAAATTGTCTCCTTAAAAGAGATTTATAGTTGAAGCTGTCAATAGCACAAAAATACTATTACAAAGGAGGTTTCAATCACTCTTGTGTATTTTTCAAGTGAATATTACTGTTTAATGAGCGGCAGCCATTTTGTATAATTCGAAACATGCTTACATCGCTTTAACATACCGTGTTGGGCTGTCAATTTGTCAACAGGTTCGATGCTACCAAATAAAATTTATTTTGACAGTTTTAAATCGATCCTTGAATTGATCGTAATTATTATTTTGCGTAGCAACTAGCAACTTCAAAATTGACTCTGCACAAGTGTATGTGTTTATGCTTTCGTAATTAAAGATTAGGAAGAGCTAAATTATACATACAAAAACCCATTTAGCTGAGTGGAATGCTGCTCGAGCTATATAATCAAACATTTGTTTTAGAATGTACTTCATGTATCTGTCAAAATTTTGCGATCCCATTTAATGGGGCGGTATATTTTCTCAAACCAAAATTTGACAGTGTTCTGTTGCGTTTTTGTACTGCGGAGAATGGGAGAAGTAAGCGAAGATGAGTTTTTTATAATTAATACCTCGAAAAGGAGTACCTAGAATTGGAAATTGTTGAAATCAGAGAGTGTTCAAATTTTGAAGTTTTCTGTGACACTTATCCGAGGCGTGCTCTATGTCAAAATTTAGCTGGGATATTAGCTGACGTTTGGAGAGAAAAGTTGGAGAACAGATAAAATTGAGTTTAGCTCGAGCAGCGTACTAAGCTCAAACCATGAATAACTAAAAGTAAGCAAACACAAGAAGGCGGTTTATTGAATTCTTCGTTCTGTTACGAAAAATCCGACAACTGATATAAATATTTGAAGTAGGTAGATACCCAATTGAAAACCAACGTAGTAAACTTTCCGACCATGTTCTCATTCCTGTCTGTTTCGCCATAGAAATTGGATAGTTAAAAGATCTTAGAAAATTGTAATTAAATAAAAACGTTGGCGTATATAATACATGTTGTATCAGTTATGTTTTTTTATTACAAGGTAAAAATTGAAAAAAAAAAAAAAAAAAAAAAAAAAAAAAAAAAATGGAGTGCCTATGTGACAAACGGTAATTATGGATTCACATTATTTTAAATAGGTAAACAAGTATTTTATGTACTTTTTGGAATCAAAAATAATTTTTTATTGGAAATTCACGGACTCGAATGTCATTGCATAGGTAAATTCTACAAAAAATATTTTTGAAGATAAAATAAATGTCAGTTAAACTGTCTTAATTGACAGTCGTTAAAGCATGTTTGCGAAATGTAGTAGAGACGGAAATTTAAGGAATCAACAAACATTAACAAGTCTTAATATTTTAAAAGGTGAGAACATTTTTAACGTCACCTCTACTTGACAGGTTGAAACCCAAATTTGACGAGATTTCTATTTGCAAAAACTTCGGTAACCTTTTCTGCGTGTGTCCGAAATTCTATTCGCCTCTTATATAGGCTCAATGCGGATATTGTTCGTCGATTTATAATTCGACTTGAAATTGTTGATCATGCGCTTGGCGACTTGTCTCTTTAGACAGGAAAGAGCGTTTTTTCTTGCTTAAGTTCAGTTTTACTTTCCAGTTCCTACAAAGAAAGCAATATTTTTCGAATCAAGGAAACTTTTTCCGAATCACGACTACTTTTCACAATTGCTCGAGACTTAGCTACCTACACAACTGCCAAACTTTAGGTGGAGTTTGATTTTATTTTCGTGAAGTATTTCAACAGTCAACAGAAAATTATTTTGGTGTACAATTTATATGATTTAACATAAAATGAGGAATTAACCTAAAAATACAAATTAAACATGAAATTTGTCAGCTGAAGTCTTTTAATTTCTGTCACAATTGCAATAACAATATTTCCTATCCTAGAAGAACATATTTGGATCCACCCCCAATTCGTTGTTAACATTTGATTCATAAAAAACTAGTACAATAACGTAACCGAAGGAACTGTGTGCCTGCATCTTACATGCTCGTAAAGAAAATTATTTGATCTCGTGTGCGTACATGTAAACGGTCCTTATCGTTTGAATAACAGATATAAAAATAAATCGATTACGGATCTATGATTTTTAAATGTCAAATAAACAAACGAAACCTTATAAACAAACATTTTCTATTAAATTAACTGTAAGAAGTGAGTCGCTGATGGCAGCACATTGATAGTGGCTCAATTTACGAGTAGACGGTTTGCCGTTCAAGAGGAAAATTGTGTTACAAAAGTTAGGGAAACACCATTTAATGCGACTTTGTTCTATTAAACATTTAATCAGCGTTTACTTATTCTTTATAAAGTTTGAAGTTAAATCTTCATCTACATTGATCTGTAGGCTATGGGACTGTGTGGACTAATTCACCGAGTATTAAAAAACACTTTTTGTTTCCAAACCGCGCATTTTTTCGCCAATTAAAGCAAAATAAAAGTTAGTGTCTTTCCAAATACCTTCCACATAACATATATTTCCCAATACCCTTATACATTGTAATCATTTCATTCGAACTTGATTTGCTATATGCTGATGAAAATCATTAATTGGCCAAACAAAGATTCCTCTCACAATATGCGTGTGACTCGTTTGTTGTAACTTGCTGGCTCTTGCATTTATTCCTCTTCTCGCTTAATAATGTTCACATCTCGTAAATACGATTATCAGGATTCGTTAAATAAATACAATTTTTTGGTATAAATGACTCTCATTAACGGGGTCCGCTTTATTCTTAAATCATGTCCATCGTGCTGTGATGGATTACTGTTTTTCTCTTTTGTTAATTGTACGCTTGGGCTTGCATTTAAAATTTATTTATAAACATTAATTTGTCTTTAAATTAAATAAATAGTTGTTGTTGTATATAGATTATGTTTCCATCGTGTTGAAACTATTTATAAAAAATGGAATTTCAGATATATCTGTGTTTGTTTTCATCAGTTTAAAGGTTCACTGAGTCAGTAATTCTTTGACCTAACAAATCAGCCAATAGTAATATGTAAACAAAACTAAATAGACAGTCGGTTGACCACAACTATTTTCAGTTTTTCTTGGTTTAGTGGCGGGCATTATTTGTAAAGGTCCAATAGTTTTTGTTGTTTGAGTTGGTACGGGGATTTAATTCCAATTAAGGTCAACGTTTTCATGCGATGTATTTCGAATGCGTGTCGAAATGTGCTTGCAAATCGCATTCACTTCATGATATCACGTATCCACTGGTCACATTTCAATTCAAATGGAAGCTGGAAGGATAATTGCAACACATTGGCCATCAGCAAGACCAAAATGCGATCAACACTTTGGGTGCCATGATGGTTAAGCAGAATCGAATTCACATAGAATCACTCACATCCAGAGCCATCTTCACTACGTTCTAGGTATGATATAAATCACCAGCAGTATTGGGTATAGGAGGGCATATGTTGACATTTCTTGGTTACAGTCAGATATACTGAGCTTGGAGAGAAGACACATCCAACCTGCAGACCCATTTCCATAGAGATTATCTTGGGCAATCTGTGTGAGTAGCGTTACTGCGGGAGACATTCATTGCGCCTATCCAGTGTATGAACTGGACGTCTGTTTGTGTGACCACAAAAGAGAAGAAATTCAATATCTGTTTCGATGGCGGAATTAAAATTTGTATGACAACCGCAACGAAACTGGAAACGAATTTTGTTGAAAATTCAACTGAAAATGAAAGGAGTGATTGACAATTTTAAAGTTGTTGAGAATCGGGAACACAATAGTGATGCTAAAAAGCAAAACCGACAAGGTCGTACTAAAATTTTTCATATGTGGAAGTATTTTGGAGATAAATTATACAAAAAATTGCTTAAATGGTTAGATGCAATACCATCCAGCTTTACAAGCCCCAGTTGAGCGTACACTCTGGCTCACAGGCAACAACAAAATTATGCCTTATGTTTTATGATAGAATGGACACATCCAAATTTCTAATCAAATACATATTAAGTTAACTATATTTTTTTGAAATAGATTTCCACTGAACGAAAAAACGAGATTTGTCGGTTACGTAACTTTTATGCCCAAAACACGTGTGCAGAATTCACTGCGTAGCAAGATTAAAATACACATGTTTGTATGGATGTAGGCACACGTAAATTCTGCATTCACTGCAGCACTGAAATCTGCAACACGTCTCTATTTCTAAATTTTCTGCGAAAATCAAGCGTACCCCAACACAAAAGAAAATGAATTGCAATTTCATGTAGGTATTTGGCATCATCGGCTTTTGACATTTGTTGATCGTGTTTGTTTTTCTTTTTGTTGTAAACACATCAGCTGCTAAGGACTGGTCTATTTATAGTTGGTTAAATTCTTGGTTAGATTACCATCGATCCCGTGATTACAAATCAGTGATGAAAACCAATGAGTGTTTGTTGACCGTTTTTTTTTTTTACTTCGGTCACCAAACCATCGATTTGCGACAAATCGTTCCACTTTTCCAGCTTATTTTTTCAATTCAGTGCATAACCGAATCTATGGTTACATTTTTGTATGTATAAATATATTTATATTTTCCCTGTTTAGTAAAAAAAATGTCAAAATCTAATGACACAGGAATATTAAAAAAACTGAGGAATAAAACTTATTTCAATTTATTCACATTCTCTCAATATTTCCTCAATTTATTAGAACTGTCAACGGACAAAAATGTTGAAAAGAATCTTACTTTATCCGGCTGAAGTTAGAAACCTCTTTGTACCCTCAATTTCTATAGACTGGAGTGTAGTGCATTCTAATTCTATACATCTGTCAGTTAAAAACAAGAAGTGACAGATTTTATTGGTTAGGGCCGCTAAAAATCGGCTGGTTATCGATTTTTCTGGTCAACTAACCAAGCCGTAGATTCCTTGGTAAATATTCTGCTGAAGAAACACATTCAATGGTTACCAGCTGGAATAACCGATGATTAAATAAAACCAAAATGGAACAAACCGGGCACTAGTCGGCGAATGACAGTAGCCATATAAGCCGATGCAATGCATGTCAAGATATTTTCAGCATTGCATTCTGCGCTGCGTTCAGAATTTCTGCACATGTGTTTTGGGCATTAGTATGTCACCCAGATATATTTGTGCCCTGTTGAGGAATCCAATCCGTAACTAAAATTGTCCATAAACTTCAATAAAAACACATCAAGTCACCCAGCTGTCAGAATAACTAAATCAGAGAGTTGAATGCCCCAAAATCTATGTAAACAAGAGGTCTGTTCCTTTACTTCTATAGTAAGCATGGAAAAGACTGTCAAAATGGCAGTGGTGGGGATAAATTCTTTCATGGAGAGAGATACTTAGAAAAAGTAAGGGAACGTTTTTGTTAATCTATAAAAATTACAGTTACATAATTCAAATATTAAAAAAAGTGGTACGAAAAGTCGTTAAAATATTTGATAAACTCGAGTAATTTGCTAATTTACTACGAAATAAGTTAATCGAACTTATTTTTGATGAATCCAAGTACCTATGTATCCGTCGGAATGAAAAATTCTCCGCAACGCATACTCTTTCGGAGGCTTCCGCAACCAATTTCTGTCGAAGGATTGCACTTCAGCGTAATTCGCCGATATGCGTTACAAAATGTCGGAACAATTCTCCGAACAGTTATTCCGAAGAATACCTCGCAGCAAAAATCCTCCGAATTGTATAAAATCGGAGAATTTTCCGTTTCGACGGATACCTCGCTAGGGCCTTGTCCTTATTACAGCGAGGAAGAATTTCGTCGTCACTTTCAAAATGAATCTTGAGAAGAACATTTGATTTTATTTTTCCGCCTGTTTTAATACGCAACAAATCAATATAAATGCACGTATATATGTCAAATAGAACGACAAATTTCAAATCAGCTATTAATTGTAAGATGACTGACAGCTTTTTCACTTCTTACACCAAGAAATTTGTTGAGTAAAAATTCGTAAGATTCTCACTGGAGGGGAAATATCTTGCTCTCTCGATGACGCTCTCTTTTACGAATTTTTTGAGTTAAGGAACGTCACTGAGTAAAGATTCGTAAGAATTAGTAAAAATTCGTAAGATTTAAAAGTTAAGGAACAGACCTAAAATATCACACACACGACAGTTGTTTGCTGTCAGATTTTGAATGCCCACAAATAGGCTGGGGGCAAATTTTTCAAGGCCACGTGCCAATTTTGACGTTTGTTGCCCAAGACTAGTTATCACATTTGCAACGGTTGCCTTCCTTATTGTAAAAAAAGACTATTCATGAATCCGCTGGAACTTTTGATTTATATTTTGTTTTTTGCTTTTTTAATGCTTTTAAAATGAAATGCAGTACAAAAAAAGTACTAGAATAATATTTTTTGAGCAATAATGTGTAGAGTTTTAATATTATGTGTGAGCTTAATGTATGATGTGTTAACATACCCATACTTATGTCCCTATTGTCAAAAAAAAACTATAGAAGAAAAAACATTTTGCGCCGTACCAATAACAGTCTTGACTTCAAATTTACGGAAGCTCACAATCGCAAAATTTGTATGGAAAATATAGCTATTTTGATTTTTTTTTAATTAAAAATCGGCACTAAAAATGTTTATTGGTAAGGTCCTTCTTAAATAAATAATCAAAACGATTCCTTTTAATTATTTACAGGATTTCTAAAAGGCGAAATTTAAAATAAAACATGAAAAGCACTTGTCTAGACCGTTCCTGACATCAAAAGGTGCAGTAGTTATTGTAGTTACTGACCTTTGTGGATCTTCTTATCTTGTACAAATGGACGGATTTGGCGTTGATGTCAAAACTAGCCATGGCCTTTTCCACATAGGATATTGAAGCGAACCGATTGGAAAACTGCGGAGGTGGCCATTTGAAATGTCTTTGTGTTTTTTAAGACTTGGCGTAGTCTAAATAATTGGTCGATGTCGTAAAACCGCTCTGATAAGCATGCCGAAGATCAGATTATTGTAGATAAAAAGTCGTACACACTATTTTGTAGAGAGACTTATGCATCTGCAGTTGGAGAAAACTGGTTTAAGCTGTTCACCGTTCAATTTCAAAAACATTTCGCCCTTCGGGTCATTCTGCCACGTTTACCTTGCGCTCAAAACCTCGTCTCTTCGGCGCAGTAAAGGTAGACCTATGGCACCTCCTCCGATGTACAGTCATTTAAGCTACATGTCAGAAAGGTTGCGCATGCCTTAAAATGTGATCCTTTCATCATCTTTCTATTTGTATTCTCGTGACATCAGTAAAACTAAACTCAGATCCAATCGCTTATGACTGTAGGCTAACCCCAACAATTTCCCCTATTTCCGTTAGTTCACCATAATCTTATCGCTCATTAAAAAGTTGTTCCTTCTATTTATAGTCAAACTATTGACAACAAGAGTCTATGGAATCTAAAGAGACAGAGAGGGAAAAAATACACAAAGATACCAATCAAACACAGGGGTACAACATAGACACACTATACCCTCTTCTGCAATGTCCTTTCAATATATAAAGTGCTTATATGCAAAAAAAGAAAAAAAAATTTAAAAGAAAAACATGCAAAAAGCGTTTCTGATTTAATTAACAAAATAATAAAAAAAAACTCACAACATTTCTTTGATAGTGACACTAGCAGCATTGGCACTGGATAATTGAGTTCTATGTTCTCAGAGAAGTTCCGCAAAAAAAAAAAGGGATTTGCTTGTTCGCTTCCGTTGTTTGTGTGATTTTTTTTTATTTATTGCCTCTTCGTCAATTCAATTATCAGTAGTGAGTGACTAAAGTCCTAAACTTCAATCGACCTTCACTCTATCCGCAGACTACCAACAGCCGTCGTACATCGTTTTAAAGACTGCATGACGTACATATCCCTCAGCTACAATATACTCCCATCAGCGGTATGCGTAGCTTGTGGCCTATAAAAGCATAATAGTGCTAAGGGAGTTTTTGTTTTATATCCTCATGCAGAATGCGCGATTAAGTTGGCTTTTTGCTGCAATTGTTTCGCGGCGCAGATTTGTCTATTGTTTAGTGCATATTGTTGTTCTTTTTTTTTTCCTGCGGATTCCAATGCCATCTCGTACTCAAAGATGCTTGGAGGAATACTTAAATCCAAAAGAAGGCTGCGCTGAAACGCAAACAGATGCATTTGCAGTCAATGTCAGTTGGAATGTGTTTGCCTGTAATGAGATGCGATGTATGCATTGTAACGATATGTAATGCAGTTTTACAATGTGAGTAGGTTTAATGTTACTTAGTCTGATGAGAAGTGCCGAAATAACAACGAATGGCTCTGACAGTTGTTGTCTGTGAGTATGCTTCGAATTGGCTACTGTCAAACACAGAGGTTAGCCAGGGGCGTACTTCGAGCCCAGTGGGCCTTCCAAAAAGTAATTTTTAACTTTGTATTTAATATTGTAGGTCACAATAGAAAATGTAAAAAATAAATGTTAATTGTGAGTAAAGTTAAGTAATGAAATCAAAAATTTGTGTCACTTTTAGATAGACGACATAGTGTTTCTTTTGGAAGGAATTTTTCCTTAGGCTTTGCCTTTTGTAGATGTAGGCAAATTCCCCGGATACTTGGAAGCACTTGGATAATCGGTTGCACGCATTTTGTGAAACTTAGCCTAGCAACAAACAAAGAAGTGTTGATATTTGAAATAGTTAGATCGATAAAGAATATGTTACAACGAAACGTTTTTAAAAGGCAAAAGATCGACATCTCTTTACGGAGAGTTTTTATTCCACAACGGCTAATATTGTTTTCAACGACAGTACAAAATGAAAAAAAAGCTATATCAAATATGCCTTTTGTTGTAACTTTTTTTTTATTGCTTTTTATTCATAAGCAATATTTTAAGACCAAGAAAATTTTCGAGACTTCTCATGTCGTTTTCCATTGGGATTTTCAGATTTTGCTCTCAGATTAAAGATTTTTAGTGCAAAATGGAACATAAAAGGAGATTTTTCATTCTTTGCATTTGTAGTGGTACTTGTTTTAAAAGTCAGCTGTTCCCAAATTGTTATGTGTTTTTGTGCTCAGAAATCGAGATTCGTAAAATTGCTCTGACTCTTAAAAAAGTGTGTTTTTTTTTTGCGGCCAATGGAACATGAAATCTGACAACCAGCTGATTTCGAGAGCAGGAAAGGTGCTCTGAATTTGAAAAAAATTGCCTTTTCTGTCCAAATTAAAAACAACATCAGCTAGCCGTTTGAACTCGGCACAAAGTTGTAGATCCCTTGCATTCGTCTCAGAAATTAAAAATGAAAAAACTCATACAAAACGAATGCTTGTGAGAAGCTCGGTCCTTACGCCCACATTTTGCGCCAACTATTTATTTTTTACATGAAGATGAAGGGCACCCAATATCCGTGCTATTGTAGCTGCTTGTCTGACTTTCAATCTCCGTTATATCAACTGAGAACTTTTGAGCACAATTACCCCCTTTTATGCCCAACGCAGGATTCACTTCAGCTATCACATTACTCTTTAAATTGATGACCGCAAATAAGTAGGTACATAGCGTATATTGTAAGTAATATCCACTTGTGACTTGGTGTTGCCTTCAACCACTCACCCCATGATTCACAATATCCGCCACATACGCAACGCATAGATGTGAATAAATCCCAAGCAAATATGTCAACAGTTTAACCATTCAGTAGTTTGTAGCATATAATTATCGGGGCTTACGCCGAGCATTATGCTAAATGAATTTTACTCCGTGACTACTATATACAGTCCTTGCCGGCTTGATATCAGCTGAATATAGAAAATTCGAGGCTGTATCCTGAATTTTGCAACCACATCATTAGTACGCGCAATTTACATCACAATTTATCATTTGCCCCAGCAAATAAACATAGTAGCAGTTTACCTCAACTTGATGAGTCGAATGCAAAAAAAAAAAAAGGAAAAGAAGAAAACTAAACACGAACAAGGACACCCACTTCAGCTCAGTATATTCTGTGCGTTCTTTGTTTACTAAACAAATGTGAATGGGTTAAACGCCAAGGAATTTGTCAGCAGGAATTTCAATTTGGTAAGTCAAGTATCTTTTTCCTCGCACACAACATGTCCTTCGAAATACGGTGACAAATTACATTCACCAAACCTCAGGTCGGCCCTTTTATTTCACAAAAGGTGCTCTTGAATTGGGTTAATTTTACAAAAAACAGTTTTATTCGTTTAAAGGACTTTTAATTGAATGTAAATAAAGCCAACATGACCCAGGACCCACTGTTATCCTTTCATTCTAAAATCATAGCCAACCGGAATTTCTATACAGAGAAGAGGGACAGCTTTTGTATTTTGTGGAGGCCCTCAGAAGTCGCGACTATTTATTTGTTCGCCGGATAATTTTCTGTGCCTGAAATCACGACTTTCTTCCCTCAGGTGAATTTTAATTCAAACATTAAATTCGACTTGAATGCAAGTTGAAGGGATTATTTCTTTTTGTCAAGTGTTCTCTTCGCAATGTAATAATTTCCAAAGGAGTCGATGAATGAAAAATTCATTTTTGTGAAGTGGGCCCTCATTTGGTAGAAACTATCGCAACGAAAAGGATGCTTAATCGGATAAGAGGCAGTGGAGGAGGAGGACACACAAAAAGGAAAAACATTGCTTGCGAATTTAATTAGGGGAAAAGACGTCCTTTGTCCCCTAATATGAGTGGGCGGCAGAAAGAAGGAAGTAACAATTTGAGTGGCATACGAAAAGGATAATATTGACCTTGGACTATAAAGAGGGATGTTTTGAAATAATTATACTAGGTATTAATTGTAAAGCCTGTTGCGGTGGATTTTATTTTTATTGAGAAGGGTATGCCTCGGTGAGTTCTGGCTTCCAATGAAGGTTCTTGGAAATTTATATCAATTGGACGTTTAGACTTAAGTCAAGCTACTTTTGTCAGGGAGATTTTGTCAGTAGGCTTGCTGAAATCAAGTCACTAGCTTAACGTCCATTCACTCGATAAAGTGTTGAGCTGACCTCTCGGTCTTCTGTCCTTAGTCCCCAAACTAGTAACATATCCTTCACAAATCCATTTCATTGTCAACCGAAACTTTTTACCATCATCGTTCCAACACCAAAATCATTGCTCCTAACATCACTTGACCTGTTGCTCATTCCTTTCAAATAATTCCATAGGAAAAATCGACATCCTTGACATGCTTAACCACTCCTTCATCAATAATGCAACTAGGCCACGGGTTATCTTTAAAATCGGACGTTGCCCATATCCCACCGAAGGGGACCACCTTTCGAGGAAAAAAAAATGATTCCCTCAAGCAGCCACCGAATTTGCACATTCACGCGTTTTTTCCCCTAACCTTTTGACTATTCGAAAAAAATGACATCCATTTGTCGTCCTTGCAAGTTGCACCCGTATAGAACAAGAGGTAGGTAGCTAACATCAGCAAACAACCATTTTACCATCTCGTTTTGCATCCCTGCATGTGTCAACACCTCTAGGGCAACAAATCTCGTTCCTTCCTCAACATGAAAGAAAGAAGAAGAAGTAAAAAAAAAACAGCCGTGGCACCACATTTGCCTCAACGGTACCTTAGGGTGTTCATTTAGTATCTTCGACATTCTACGTGTGCTTCGTATAACAAATAACAATCGTGAGTTCAACTTACCATTGGTATAGGGTTGCCACATCACCACTTATATGATGACTGATGCTGCATTTTTCAACTAGATAGATATCGCTGTATATATGTCGCTGTTGAATCTTCTCCTTTATAGGCCGTTTAAGCAAACGGGGTCGGACATTTTACGAAATATATTTCTCTCAAACCGTATTCGCAGTGGCTTAGTGGTTAGTGTGTTGGACTACTAAGCGAGGGGTCTCATATTCGAATCCCGCAAAAACCTAAATTCCAACTTATGATTTTTTTCCACTGCGCTACCTCTAGCGAACGTCTGACAAACCTCCGAGAGTATAAATGTCTTGAAAGAGCTTCTCAATTAGCATAAAATTGCATATCCCTTCCATTCGTTCCAAAAAATGAAAGACTCACACAAAACGAATGGTTGTGAGAAGCTAGGCCTAGGGTCCCTCCGGACCTGTTTCGCCAACTATTTATTTTTTTTTCTCTCAAAAAAAATGTTTGCAATAATATTTCTACCTTATGGAAGCTCTATTCGTCGATCTTCTAATTCTCGATTGAATCTTTTTTTGTGTAACATCTTCCCGATATTTAATAAACGAAGCGCTTGAGTTGTTATTGCGCCCTTATTTCAGTTTCTATCATAATTTTTGAGCACTTTTTATTTTCATATTTTAAATAACCTCACAAATAGACAGTTCAATGGAGAAGATGGCAACCCTAGATAGCACATTACCTTCGTTGACTTTCGCTTCCATTGAATTTTGAATACCATAGTGAAATACAAATTTCTAATGTAATGAGGCTGATTTGTAAACATTGTTTTCCAGACTAAAATGCCAAACGAGACATCATCCTCAACGAAATGGTATAGGGCGCGATTTCACACGAACTACATTCGCACACACACACACTTGTATACTCCTCCCCCTGGCTGTTTAAAGTTGCATTGCGAGTTCTTAAAATTTCCCCACTGTGTCGCGCAAATGAAATTTCCCCATTAAAAATTAATTGCAAAGGACTACAACAATCATTTTGCCGGATTTCACCTGCAAAGGACCGGTTTCACGTTGGTGCCGAGTCCTGCCTCTTCCTTTGGTATTCTCAAAAAGTTATTATGTTTGTCGACTCCTAAAAGAATCTCACATTTGACACATTGT
Organism: Cheilosia urbana; assembly: GCA_946477585.1. Taxonomy (NCBI): domain Eukaryota; kingdom Metazoa; phylum Arthropoda; class Insecta; order Diptera; family Syrphidae; genus Cheilosia; species Cheilosia urbana. The sequence continues at coordinate 4,180,840 of OX297854.1, read as the reverse complement.
TTCAGTGGCACGGTGTACACCACCCACATGTACAATATGCAGCCTTTGTGGTGGTTCCTCTCTCAGGATGTACTCTTAAGGGGATGATAACCTTTTTTGCGGCAATTAAGCCCTTCAAACTATTCATTAAACTGGCCTCTTGAGGAAGTGAGTCAAGTCCTAAGCGTATTTCAAAAATAGTTTCTTAAGGGTCACCAAAGAGCACACACACACACACACACACACACACACACACACACACACACACTCACTTGTATGTGACTTTGTGCTACATATACACTGGAAAATTGCATGTCTGCAGTTACTTCAGTGGTTGACAGCATACGACATCACGTGCGTGTGGGAGTGGGTGAGTAGCGGGTGGCGGGTGAGTTGCGATGTATAATTTCATTCGATGGGCTCTAAGCAGATTCGAGTATGTTTTTATGAGGACAAGGATGAATGAGTGCTGAGTGAGACTGAGACTGGAAAAAAATATAACTTCCCATAAGGGATGGGTGAAGTTCATCCATTAAGAATAACGTGGTGACTGCGGAAATTGAGGTGGACCGACGACCGACACCAAAGGGGTCATTCTCATTTCATACAGCTAAACCGGATGTTCTGCACATTGGTGACAGATATGCATTGATGGATGCTTTTTGCAATTAGCGAATCGGATACCTATGTGAATAGTGATAAGCTTTGGATAAAAATAGTCGAAATGGTCGGTAGATTTCTTCCTTAAAAATTTGTTAAACTCCCGAAAGTGAACTATGAACTTCTGGTTGCTATTTCTTCTATTGAAAAGCGTCGAAAGTCTATATGTCCTGCATAAATCCGAACTATTCACAATGGAAGTGGAAAAAGAGGTAACGAAAAAAACCGGTAAAGAAAGAAAACGAAAACCGAAATAAGAAGAAAAACGAAAACGTGAACGTAGAGGAAAATCAAAACGATAACAAACACAAAATCAAAAACGAAAACGACCACAAAAACGAACAGAAAATCAAACACAAAAACCAAAAAGAAAACAAACGATTGTTTAAACGTAATCGTAAACGAAATTGAAAGCGAAAACGAACACAAATAAAAAAAAAACGAAAACGACTACAGAAACAAAAAAAGTAAACGAAAACAATATTGAGAATGAGAATATGAGAATGATAATAGGAATGGGAATAAGAATGAAAATGAGAGTGAAAATGAGAACGCGAGCGAGAAAGTGATTTTTTAAGAATTTATATTTCTAGTTCCTTTTAGATAAAGAAAGGTAGCTATTATTAAACCGAGTCGGGTTTGGCCATTTCCCCAATATCTCGGGACGCAAATAAAAAAAATAAAATAAATAATTGGCGCAACAGGTCCGGAGAGACCCTAGACCTAGCTTCTCACAACCATTCGTTTTGTGTGAGTTTCTCATTTTTGGAACGAATGGAAGGGATGTACAATTTTATGCCGACTCCAAACGGCTAATTAAGAAGCCCTTTCAAGATATTTATACTCTCGGATGTTTGTCAGACGTTCGCGAGAGGTAGCGCAGCGGAAAAAAACCCTAAGTCAGAATTGGGTTTTTGCGGGATTCGAACCTGGGACCCCCGCATAGCAGTCCAACACACTAACCACAAAGCTACTGCGACTACTCGGGACGCATATGGAGCGCTTAAAAAAGCCTCTTCACCAATTCCAAATAAAGTGTTGTTTGTTTACATTTACATTTACATAAAGGGTAACTAGAACAATATTCCAAACGGCGTTTAGGATCGAAGACAATAGATACAACTGCCCAAGAACAAATTCTTTTGGTGCGATCTGGTCAATGACCCTTAACTTAAAACAGCCATTAAAATAAACTATGACATTTTTGTAATAGTCCTGTGTAGGACATGAAATAAGAAATCCTTACGAAACATTTCCTCAAAAGTCAACTACTGCATCAGAACACTTCCTCCTACTATCTGATTATGCAAACTAAAAGCCTTTCTGTAAAAAAAATATTTATGAGCCGCAACATTGCTATATCAACGACCTAAACAGAAAACCGCCTACAAAAACGATTCTTTTTGGTCCGTTGCCATCTTTACTGGAGTATCCATCTCATTAAGGTCCATAATCAACAATATTTCCATCGGAAAGTCCATGTTTGTGCATCTGTAATTTCCACTTATGGGCTACCACGTGATCATCGTATTAAAATATGCAAAATACAAATTTTCTGCACGTTAACTTGAATCACAATAAATTCCTATATAGTATGATATAAAAAACTACATGAATTTAGTCTATGGCACTCAGAGGTTGTACGTTCGCCCCTGAATGACATGCGGTGGTCCGTGGTCTAGTCAGCCAACAACAACAACAACAAAAAAAGGGAAATAACCAACACCGACGATTTAATGCGCATCAACTCAGTACCCTATTCCCACGAGGGCAGACGATGAGATTACGTATGGGGCTCTTTTTTTGCGAAGGAAAAGGAATGCATAGACATAGCTGATTTGTTGCAAGGATTTCCCCCCAAATGATATCGTGTTGACCATTATTAGGACTAATGAGAGCACGTTGAGTGGATTTTATCAGCACTTTGGCTTTTATGGTCCCAATGCGACCGACGACCGATGCGACGCCGCCGACGTCTCCTTTGAGTATCTTATTACTAGCGGCGGAATATTCTGAAGCACATTCCAAGTCTAAGTTCTTGACCATTAGAGTGCACTTTGTTTGCCTGGTCAACAAATTTAAGATGGAGACGAACAAAATGAGTGAAGACAAGGACACCATAGGTGAACATTAGTCCATTGTACGTGCTTTCATACTAATAGAGGTGCTCCTAGGGATTGTAATGAGGTGGTATGATTTACACTTTAAGTAAAACGAGTGTCTCCCAATTTGGGTCATCTCAAATGGGTCACCTTTTATGGGTGATCGCTGTCAAAATGATAAAAAGTGTCACATAAATTATTGGCAAAAGAAAGGATATTTTTTGAGAATCAAACACATACTACTGCTACTACACAAAACAGGGAAATAGGCTCAGTCGTTCGTATGACGAACTTCAATGAGAAGGATCTTTTGTGACTGGGACACACGACTTCGACTTATAACGATTTTGGAATTGTTCGCTTACCCCTGGGTCCAGTTTAAGATCTTTCTGAATAAGACTTGTTGCAAGTGATTTTAAAGGCCCTTGTTTGAGAAAAGGCGTGCATCCGAGTCAAAATGTACCACCTCGATCAAAATATCGACCTTTCAACTTCCACGGGTGAAAAAATAACTTTTTCCGAAAACATAATAACTACACACGCACAGAAAATGTTTTGTGGGGTTTTATGCATGTTGCCGGTTGAAGTGAACACCTCTGGACAGAATTCGATAAAACTTTTTCGAGATGATTTTTAAGAATCCGAGAAGGCTTAAGGCTATATTTTTCATTGCCACGCCTACTTTTTGGAAGCGATTTTCAACTAAATCTATTTTTTCTAACTTCACTGGCTTAAGGTTGGCGTAGTAATGACAAGCTAAAGGTAGTACAGTTCTTAGTCCATAAAAAAAAAAGAAATACATTTGATAACCAATACTTCCTTTAATACCTACCTAAAGCTATCAATAACATTTCTGCTTCATTCAGAATCAGAGCTAGCCAATTACATTTTAGCTTTAGGGCATATTGAAATCACTCTGTTGGAGCGGATGGAAAGACAAGTTTGCGGTCTTTATGTGAACGGCCATGTTTTTTTTGTGAAAATGCGAACTAAATACTCTTATGGAACCATGCTGGTTTTACAGACGATAGATCTACACAGTCCACAAAATGTACTATTCTACTTTGAACACTTTCAAAGTGTGTTTCCCGGACAAATGTACTGTAACTTGGTAGATAAAAAATAGCGTAATCGCGCAAATCAGTCGTAGCCAGACAGCTGCCTCTATACACATACACACCCACCTTCATGAATCATCAAATGCCTGTGCTTTCTCTCATTAAAAACTATAAGAGAATAAATTTAAAAATATCAGCTCTTAAATGGTCTCGCTGGTTTTGTTCAATAACGTGTAAGAGAAAGATATTGTATTCGTACAAAATTTCGAACTCGAGATTTTAATCAATTCTGACATTACGATATTAAACGAACTCAAAAAAGTGGGTCTCAAAATTCAGTTCGTCTGTCTGTCTGTCCGAATGCGTCCGGGGAATACAGCCTAAACGCCTGTTCGTTCAAAGTTCGGACTTGGAGTTTGTAGGCCTACAGTTCGGCGCGGGTTTTTTGTTTGCACGGTAACTTCTATATTAATGGTAGGTTCTTCCCATTCGAAAACGGCTCCACGATTTCAAACAAAGTTTATATTTAAGCTTAAGTAGGTGAGCTAAACACGACTGCATGCTCAGTTTTTCGGAGAAAATGGAATAAGGCTACTTTTGAAATTTGTACATACCTCGATCCTGGAAAACGGTCCATACGATTTCAACAAAAATCTATTTCTAAGGTAATAAGGTCATTTCTTACTCAGATTTTCTCTGTATTATCGTAAAATGGATTTTTAAAAAAGTATTTTTTTTTTAAATTGAGTTTTCCTTAGTTTACCGGAAAACGGCAATAACAATTTTGACCAAAATGCAAACCAAGAGTAAAATTGATGTTTTCCAAATTATTGCGTCCTTAATTTTTAATTCCATTCACCGAAAACGCTAGTTTTAATTTTTTAATTTTAAAAACTACTCATATCACGAAAACCACATTTTCGATTTCGATAAAACTTAAAAACCTACTAATGTTTACATCCCAAAACCTTTAATCAGTTAAATCAGCTAAATAGTTATGCAATATTATTTTTCAAACTATAAACATTGCAATATTTGGTATTGTTTTGTCTGCCAAATTTTACAAAAACTGCTCTAACATTTTTGATCAATACACATATTAACGATAATATCACTAAATAAGATCCCATACTTGGTTTTTCTCAAAAAAATCGAATTAATCAGTTTTTCAATTATTTCTCAAAAATTACTACCCAAAAGCCGATCTGTGTTCATATATAGGTATCTTTAAGACTCAATACTGCACTCTAAAATTATAACAGCAACACAAAACTTGTTTTAAGCGAATATTAGCCACTTCTTCTTTTTCTCAACCATTTCGAATATGCACCTTTAAATAATTCCAACTCACGGAAAGAAGTTTAAGATCAAATCAAGAAAAATAAGTGCCGAATCACGAAAAATTCGTCTCATTTTAGAGCTTAGCTCAGGATTTACTAATTTACTTTTCATTCGCAATTCTAGAAATTTTACAAAGTGAAGATATTGATCCTCAAAAGTCGTGAATCAACACTTCTCAGTGTCAATAATGCGATCGGGCATGAAATACATATTGCCATAACCGATCGCAATTTGACACAAATAATAATCAATTTGATATTACTGTGGTTGTGAAATGCAAACAAATTATCGTAAATTACCACTTTTCTGTTGCAATTACGATTTCATCCCTTAGTAAATTGCAACAGGGGTTTAGTACTTCAGTAGTTGGGTTGCAATTTATCAATTCTAAATCGTAAATTGCCACTTATTTTTATCAATTTGCAATTCATATTTTACAATTTACGACTTCTCTGCTTCAATTTACGTTCAATTTACATGTGTTATAATATTCAATGTCGAATTACGAATTTTTGTATCAATTCAAGACAAAATCGTTGTGATTTCCGAAAAATATATAATTCGTGATTTGAAACTCAAAATTTTGCAATTGGTGACTATATGTAGTTCTTTCCGTGTACTTTTAGTTTACATAATCAGAAAATTTCACTTCATTTGCACCCACACACACGTCAATCTGGATATTCGGTTTATAACTTCGATTGCAAATTCAAAGACAAATCTCTGAATTCGTACATAATGTAATCATTGACACCTTAAACCAGCGACACCAATCTATTCCAGTCAAAAATAAAAACATGCCTCAACAGATTAGAAACAGAAACTTCTAGTAAACGCTTATATTCCTTAACCCAAAAATTCTGTTAAGTACACAAGCTTATAAAATACTACAATAGGCCCTTAAAATTCTCTAATCAGAAGTTGCGAGAAATGCCTGTTACAAGAGATTCAACTTATAAAATCTCACATCGTAATTTGCCATTTGCCAAATCCGATGAATAACTCAGAGATGGATATTATTTAACACTTTTCCTAGCATTGTTTCTCAGACCTTTACCCATCTATCTAATAAAAGAAGGAAACGACAAAACTTTTGATGAACAGGGAAAGTTTCGTGCGACTCAGTCGTGCACTTTATTTTATAATATGTTGAACTACAATTTAAACAATTTTTAAAAATTAATACTTCTCCGTTCAACCATTGTGTCTAGACTAATCTGCCTTATTCAGTGGGCCTGATGGTGATGGGCACTCTTATTTGCCTACCAATTATCTGCATTTTCCAATTTCCATTTGGAAGGCACATTTTCTTGTTCGCCTTTCAGTTGGGGGACAACAAAGGACGACAGACATTTCCTATGTATATAATTTGCCATCGAGAACTCGTTTCTAATTTCTCATTTCCTCCTTCTATTTCTGTGCTGGTTCGTCGCATTGTGGTGTTCGTTCCGCAGACTGATTGTTGCAATAAGTTTGGTTGCATTTCTTTGCAATGGCATACCGACAACACAAAAGGCACCTGACAACAATGACACCGTGGCCCAACCACCTCCGACAACAGTGCCATCATCATCAGAAGACACGACTACTACGATAATTTTTCCAAGAAATGTGACAGTAGACTTCCTGGTGGATGGGTAAGAATTAGCCATAAGTTGTAACGACAATCGCATCAACTTGTTCCTTTCACTTAGCGCTACGAAAGTGACGTTCCCCGCAAGAAGACCAACAACACCAATTATCGCACAGAATTTAACCGCATCCCGTATTTACGAGTCCTTTCGCACCACAACACCCACCGATAGCGATGACGATCCATTCAGAACGACCACCCATCGAATACATCACGCTACCAGTGGGGGCTCTAATGGAACGTCATTGATGCGCAAACGGACCGCATCCAATGATTACCTCAGCAAGAACATTTCCATCATCCTGGAGAACCTTTTAAAGAGCTACGAACAGTCACAATTGCCCACCCACGGAAAGGGTAAGTGCGCGATACTGACCGGAACGGGTGGAAGCGTTTGATGGGGATTTGCATGAATCCTTGTTTCATTGTAGGTGTTCCAACAATTGTCAGGACGAACATATTGATTCGTAGCATGGGACCCGTGTCTGAACTTGATATGGACTACTCAATGGACTGCTACTTCCGACAATATTGGCGAGACAAAAGGCTGAGTTTCAAGGGACCCATTAAAAGTTTGTCCCTGAGCATTAAGGTGGTTATCCTTGGGCGGTGTGCGTTGGGTGGTTAGATAATTACCTTACTGTGGGTTGTGCTTCTTTTTTTGCAGATGCTTGATAAAATCTGGAGGCCGGATACGTATTTTTTTAATGGAAAGCATTCACATATCCACACAATTACGGTGCCGAATAAGCTGTTGCGACTCAGTCAGGATGGGGATATTTTATATTCAATGAGGTTAGTATGCCATTGTATATGCAAATTTAAGTCCATTTAGCTAAATGCATTCTTCCACTTGAAGGTTGACGATAAAGGCCACTTGCCCAATGGAATTGAAAAACTTTCCCATGGACCGGCAATCGTGCCCGCTGATCATAGGAAGTTGTAAGTATACCTAATACCTATATACATCAATTTTGAAGTAGTCCTTTGAAAGGCGATTCGCAGGGATGGTCGATTTTGTTGGCGTTTGCAATTCGGTATACGAATTATTTTTTGCTGTTACTAACGGAGTTTAATCAGCTGAGTGGCGTAGCGTGGGTTGGGGCCGCCCGGTGCAGACCCAATTTATGTCACCCCTAGTTAGTTTTTCATGCACTAAAAAAAACCCTTGTCTACGATTTCAACCAGTTATGTCCACACATTTTTTTGGCAATAAACTTGGTAAAATTTCTCGAATCGAATTACGGTACCTACTTTTGAAATTTCGACGTATCTCGAAAACGGTCCATATGATTGTAACAGAAATTAATTTCTAGGGTAATATGGTCATTTCTAACTGAATAGTAGGCTCTCTTTTTGTCTATATTATCGTACATTTTTGAAAAAAAAATATTTTTTTAAATATTTTGTTTTAAAAATGTTGTTTACCGGAAAACGTTGATAGCGATTTTGACCAAAATGCAAACTTAGTTACTCTAATTGCATAAATTGATATTTTCAAAATTATTGCATCCCTAATTTTCTATTCAATACCGAAAACGCTTATTTTAAAAACTGCTCATATCTCGAAAACCCCATTATCGATTTCGATAAAACTTTAAAAACAAAGTAATGTTTACATTTTAAAGAATATGTAATAGGTACTCAGTTTCCACCTTAATAATTACTTGTATTTTTCAAACTAAACATTGCAATATTTGGTACTGCTTTGTGTGCCGAATTTTACAAAAACCACTTCAATGATTTTGATCAAAATACATGTTAAAGATAATATCAGTATTCTTAATAAGATCCCATACTTAGTTTTTCTCGAAAAAAATCTAATAAATCCGTTTATTAATTATTTCTCAAAAGTGACTATTCAAAAGACGATCTGTGTTCACATATATTTTTAAAACTCAATACCGCACTTTAAAATTAAAATTGCAACAGCCATTCAAAACGCAATGACAGTGACGTAAGACTTATTTTTAGCAAATATGTATACCTAACCCACTTCTTCTTTTTTGTCAGCAATATTGAATGTGCACCTTAAAATAATTCCAACCACTTGGAGTTTAACAATCAGAAAATCTCAGTTCATTTGCACCCACCACGCACGTCCATTGGGATATTCAACAACAACTGCTAATGCAAATTCAAAAACAAATTTCTTTAGATCTTACAAATCTATGTAAACCTTAAACCAATCCTAACGGACCAGAAAACAGAAACTCCTGCTACACTTTGCTTTGCACTTAAAAACCTTGTAAGGTGTAAGATTCTTAAAATAGTATAGTAGGCGCTAACAACTCTCTAACCAGAACTTGCGACGACTGTCTATTACTGAGAGCTTCAAATTATAAAAACCCATATTTTTATTTGATATATACTGCCGTATCACATAAAGAATAACCCAAAGTGGATTTTATTTAACACTATCCGTATATTTTTTGAACTGTTTCTTTTACCTAGCATTGCTTCTCAGACCTTTACCTACCTATCTAATAAAATAAGAAAATAACCAACCAAACTTTTGATGAGCGCGCAATTTTTGATCGACCCAGTCGTGCACTTTATTTTTTTTAGATAAGGGGTGTCAAAGCCTGGCGAATTTTTCTTATATTGTATATATCCACATATTTATTGAAAGGAAACTTGTTTCAAATTCTTCCATCGAAAACATCTCTCCTTGCAGATGGCTATACAGCCCGCCAGCTGGTTTACGAGTGGTCTAATGACGATCCGGTTAACTTTGTGCCCGGCATGACGCTGAATCAGTTCGACTTGATTAGCATGAAGCACAGGAATTCCACATACGAGAGAAGGGAGGGCGAATTTTCCGTTCTACTTGTGGCCTTCAACCTAAAGAGACACACGGGATACTTCCTCATTCAGGTAGTACGAGTGTTAAATAATCTGTATCCTTAAACTAATGCTCCGTCCAGGTCTATGTGCCGTGCATTCTGATCGTGGTCCTGTCATGGGTATCGTTTTGGATTCATCGCGAGGCGACCAGCGACCGAGTTGGTCTATGCATCACAGCTGTTCTCACCCTTTCCACCATCAGCTTGGATTCTCGAACAGATCTTCCGAAAGTGAAATACGCCACAGCATTGGACTGGTTTCTCCTGATGAGCTTCCTCTATTGCATAGCCACCCTGCTGGAGTTCGCTGGAGTTCATTACTTTACTAAGGTAAGTGCAAGTTGTTTCCTTCTACCTCGGTACAAGTCATTGTATATATATTCCCTCAGACAGGAAGTGGAGAGATTTTCGTCAGCGAGGACGAATGGGAGGAGGTCGACGAAATAGCCGAAGAATCCGATGGCATCCAGTCATCCGACCACAAAAGCAGCGAATCGGTGAGGGAATCACCACAATCTGTTTCGGGGACATTTCGCAAACGCAACTCAATGATATGTCCAATATACAATGTAATTTGAAACACCCCAAAAACAACTGGTGCACTCGATTTTAATTAAGTGTTATCTCCTCAGGATCCGACACTTATCTTTCAGGCGCCCTCGTCCCGCACCTCGACTATGGAACGAACAACCCAAACCGAACCACCGGTTACATCGAAATGCAAACAGATCTGGTTGTGTTTCATTGGGGATGACAAATTTCGAAAGCAACGCGAACGCGATGCCACAGTCAAGGGTATGTACTCGGTTGTCGGTTCATTCAAGGAGTATGTTTTTGATTTTGATGTCCATTCTGTAGGTCGACATGTGAACAGCGTCTCTCTTATTGACCAGGTTTCGCGCATAGCATTTCCTGTATCATTTGGATTGTTCAACTTGTTATATTGGCTGGCGTATGGAATGTACAAAAAGGACTTCTCATGGTCGTCAATGAAAAACCAGTGAACAATTAAAATTTATTGCCAAACTATTGTTGTTGCAGATCGAATGCATTTATAGTCCAAGGAATCAACGTGGTTTTTCGTTGTTTTAACGGTGATTTGTTTACTTTTCCTTTTTGTTAAATGAGTGCTTAAAATAAAAAAAAAAACAAGGAAATTTTAACAAAACTGGAAGTATGGTTTTAATTGGTATTTAATTGAGATGAATGCATTTGGATTGTGGATGGCAGGACCAGTGATTGGATGCGCGATCGAATGTAATTTTCATGCGAGACGGAAAATCGTTGTCAAATCAAAAGTGCAGCCAACAATTTCCTTTTTGAATCCACTTCGAATTGAACGAACGCCAATTTTTATATACAAAATTAGCCATTGTGACGGGTAATTGGAAAGGGCTCACATCTGATGGGCCTTGTTAGTATGGGCCTTACTCAATTCGGACACAAACAAAATGGTGAGTAACGTAAATATTGAAGATACGACGAGTGTAGCATTTTTTGAACAAGTGACTGTCACTAAGGCGGTGACAGGATTCGACTCGCCGTCATTAAACTTAATATTCGCGCCAATGTCAGTTGATCGTACTTTTACTGCGTACATGAGTAGCGAAGCCATTTCTCTTATTGGTGCAGTTCAAACCAATGAAACCAAATGACTGATATCCCATCCTTATGTATCTGGGTATTCTGGAAAGAAGTGACAACAATAGAGGACTAGTCGTTAGTGGTTTAGTTTTGTAAACCTAAGGCGAGGACCAGTAATGACTGAACTACAATTAAGAACTTCGTACTCTTGGTAATTCCTGTTTCTATTCGGTTGAGAGAGAAAACATTTTCGCGTTAATTTCATAGGAAAGACTAATAATGTGCATTGTAGGCGGAGTGGCTTAGTGGTTAGTGTGTTCGAGTACTAAGGAGTACGAGGGGTCCTTTACAAGGTTAGGATCCCGAAAATTCCATCCCAAATTCCATCGTAAGGTTCCTTTGCACTGCACCACCTCTCGGCTCTCGCGAACGTCTGACAATCATCCGAGAGTAAAACTGTCATACAAGAGCTTTCCAATTATCCGCTTGGGTTCGGCATAAAACTTTAGAACCCTTCCATTCATTCCAAAAATAAAAAACTAACATTAATATTTAAATAATTTTCAAGCAAAACTCCAGCCTAGATACCTGAGCCAGATTTTATTTTGTAAGGCGAAACGTTCAAACGTTTTCGTGCGCACGAAGAAATTTGTTGTGTATCATAGGGCAAACCATTCGTGCGAAAACGTTTGATCGTTTCGGCTTAAAGAATCTTACCCCTGTTTTCCTCTCACGAGTATAAAACACATTGGGAAAAAAGTATTACGTACAGTTTGTAGATTTTAAAGCTGCTTTTGACGTCGTTAATAAACGAGGTCTGACATCCAAGCAATCAAGGTACCGATTTCCAATAAATTTCTGTCAATATATGCTTCGTTTTTGACTTCAATAAGTGCCGTTCTAAGCAATGTATGAACTAGGACACAGCGGATGGAGATGACAGCTGGATTCCACAGGGTCCAATACTTTTTACAGTTTTTATTGGTGGAATTTCGGAATTTTTGAATGCCGAAAGGCATTCTTTTACTTCTGAAGTACTTGTTCAAGTTTTTCTCTATTCTGACAACTTGGTGCTATTCGTTGACAAACCATTTGCTCATCAGCTTTAAATATGAAGTGTGGCACCATAGCTTCCTTTTTTTTTAATTTCCGCCATTCAAGCTCTAGAGATCGTAATATCGGTGTGGAAGTAATTCTCTTTCGACAGACATGTTCTAAAGTTGGATTTCCTTTCAGGTTAGTCGCCATGATATTTTATAACAGTGATGAGTTTGCATTTTTGCCATTGAGGCGTACTCGGACGGATCGCTTCGATTCGCTGAAACTGAAAGAGAGAAAGATTACAGTACAAAACAAAAACGTATACACGAGAACAACTTTAGCAGTGAAGTGAAATGTTGTTCAAGAGTGGATGCATTCATCTTTGAAAGTTTTCTTGCACTTCAAATGGATGTGTTCACAGAGAATCTTGTTAAAATTATCAAAAGAAAGTGAGAAAAGTTTGAACAGAATGTTTTCTTTTATTGAATTTTGACTTAATAATCGGGACAGTGGTTTGTACTAGGGGGGACAAACAGCAATTATGTATGAAAAAGGGGAACGTTTAGCATCCCTAACTAGGATAGGAATGGGACACTGGCTGTGAGTGTTGTATGGATGATCTTGTGTTGTGCAGAGGGATGATCCCGCACCCTCTGTAAAGGAACAGCAAACTGAGTTCTGCATGCAAAATCTGGGCTATGAAGATTCATGCCCCAATCCGAAGGGGGTGATAACATCGAAACTCTTTAACTCTTTAAAGCGTCTGTTGGAATTTTTAAATACGATTTAAAATTACTGCAGACTGATCATCCAAGAGAAAAATGACCACTCAAAAGAAGAAGGGGTACCGAAAATCTACAAAAATCCTTGATGTCAAACTAAGGTCCTTGGTGGAAAAAACCTTGAAAAGTTATAACTCTTTTTTCAACAGACTAACCACTGAGTACTGCATGCAATTTCACAAAAGCGGTGTACTCTTTGGAAGATGATCTTAGGCAACTTGTTAATGTTCCAGCTGGCTGTTGGAGAGGCATTTCAAACTAAAAATGTTATGCTTATGTTTCTTAATTTATCTACAAAAAAAAGAAGGAATTATCAAGGCTCACTTAATTTTCTAGATTCCAATCTCCCTCTCTCATTAATTAAGCGGGGCGGTTTTCAAAGCGAAACAATTGTAATTATGCATCATCAGAGTCGTGACCGCCAAAATGTGGCTCACACCAGTCTTCAATATTTACGACAATTACCGAGTATAGAGTCGACCTATAATCACAGTCACCACTAGCGATACTCATCCAGAAAAACAAGGACGTGAGTCGTGCTTTCAAGTGTATATTTAGCCAAGCGTTGAATGTTTAACTAATCGTATTAGTTAATAGAAGGTTTGCAATATGCATACCATTAATTATCCAAAACCAATATACCGTTGAGAGGGCACGCAAGTAGTTTTCCTTTTCACTGCGATGGACACATTTGAAAATGTGCCTCACTAGAGTAACAACGCTTGGCCTCCTGTTAGTCGCGGCCATCCGTGGAAATTACTGTGAATTTGGGAAGCTCATCGGGAGAATCAATACGGAAATCCAACCGTCCACAGTGTACTTGATCGGTGTTGACGATAACTATTTGAGTGAAATTGCAAACAAGGACTTCAATATGCCCGTGGTGATTTTTACATATCTCCAAAGTGACTTTAGTGAACTTCGCGATATTCAAGAGAGCACCATCTTGGTGGTGCAAGTAGACAGAGGCCCCTATCGCCGCCATGTGATAGAGCGCTTTGTTCAACGTCTTAGTGTTCGGATGTTTGTCGTTATAATTGCTGACAGCCATCAAGTGTTCAAGGACTACTGTCTCATTTTTGCGGCTGAAAAATTCACGAGAATCTTCGGAACAGTGAATGGCGATGACTTCGCCTACCTCCAGTACGCAGATAGGCCAGTTCAACGGCTAACAGACGACGGACCCCTTCCCGATGCATTGAATGATCTGAATGGATTCAATTTTCGTACTACCGTTCAGACGGATGTGCCTAGAGCTTTTTGGTATCGGAACAGAAAAGGCCAAGTGAAGCTTGAAGGATATACGGCTCGCTTATTTGCCAGTTTCGTGCACAAGCACAACGCAACTTTCACCGAAATTCTAATCAACAACTCATCTAAACTGCTTATGCCAGAAGTGATTGCAGCAACCAGGAACGGTGACATCGACATCAGCATGAACGCATACGAAAAGCCTTTTGATCTTGAAATAAGCTACCCCATAGTACTGCAGGCGTGGACTATTCTGGTTCCGCTAAACGGCTATGTTGATCCCGATGAGTATTTTCTGAGGCCGTTCACACTCGCCGTGTGGATCTGTATTTGCCTCACTTTAGCGTGCATCATAGCTGCGCAGTTTCTGAAAGACTTCCACACCAATCAGCCCGTCAACTTGTGGAATTACTTCAGGGAAGCATTTCTGTTGCTCCTTGGTTTGCCTACTGGAACAGCTATTATTAGAGCGCGTAGAATCCACATTCAGGTTATTCTACTCTCGCACATCCTCGTCAATATCTACTGTGTCTCTTTGACGTCCTTTTTAACAGTTCGTATAAAAGTCGAACAGTGGAACACAATCCCCGACCTGATTAAACATAATGTACCTGTGCTGATGCCCGACTATGAATGGGAGGCCTTATCAGCCGCTGGACTTCCGTATAAGGGCATTGAAAAAATAATCAAACCGGTGGATACCTGTGTCCACATAAGGGAAAGGAACTCCATGCGTAATTTAAGTTTCGCCTATAGTGGGTCAATGGACAAAGCTAGGTTTCTGTTGAACGCCCACAAACGAGTCTCGAAACCCCTGTTTCATACGACTATTGACAGTCTGAGCAATTTCCACATGGGATTTTTATTGGTCAAACATTCGCCTTTTGCTGAGAAATTGAAGACGTGCATATTGCAGGTGATAAACGCGGGCTTGATCGGCAAGTGGAATATGGACTCGATATTGAATGGATTCTTGGCAGGTCTATTATCCCCGGTAGCGGCATCACAGAAGTTACCATTGCCCCTGAGAGTACATCACCTGCACTTTGCATGGAAGTGCTTGCTAATTGGCTGGATAATTGCAATGGTCGTATTTTTATGTGAGCAGCGTTGCAGGGTCTTTAAAGGCCGATGATAAGATAGTTGGATAGTGTTTTGCTAGTATTAACAAATTTTAGTGCTTGTGTTGCTTGAAAAAAATAAATGTGTAAAGCGGTGAAGGTATATTGTTCTTAGTTTGATTAATTATAAAAATGTCTAATGGCAGAAATGAAGAACGTTATGAAAATCGGAACATGTTTTTTTTTTCAACTATGTATAAAATGCTTATACCTAATGGAAAATTGTATTTTGCAAAGATGACTGATAAAACTCATAACTTGAAAGAATGTACCTTGGAAAGGTCCGCACAAAATTCGGGCTTATTTTTTACCCAGAAATTTCCAACTCCTTCGAAATTATGCTGTTTGAAAATATTTTTGAAATTCATTTGCGAACTTGCATACTGCTAGCATTAAATCTGAATTAGCCGACCATATCAATAAGGACAGTTCCACCACCTGTACGAGCTTCTTGATAAAACCTACACCCATATAGGTCATTATGACGCTAGAAACGTTTTGTATGGCTTAACATAAAAATCTTTACTCCGGTGGAACCATCTTGTATTTTCGTTAAGGTGGGAGGTGGGGATACTCATAATCCGATACCCATTAGGAAGGAGAGTTGCGACCTTAAAGCTAAAACATGAAAAGTCAACTCCAGCTATTGCACTCAGAAAAAAAATTTAATATTAAGAAATTCTTAGTTTGGCCCAACTGTCTTTCTGTCGTACTTTAAAAAAACTTAATAATGTAAACTGTTTTCTGAAGAACGAGTTGTTAAAAAAAGCTCAACAATTTAAATCGTGTGGCAAAATACGAAAATATTTAAAATATTAAGAGAGAAAATTCTTCGTTCAAGAAAAATAAATGTTAAAAACAAAAAAATAACAATTCAGATTCAGTCAGATTTCCATTTGCAAACCAATTTTTGTTTAAATAAGACATGAAAAAATATATGAAAATATAATGCAACGGAAAAATTAAATGTACAAAGGCTTTATTTTAAAGGTGTAAACATTAAACATTTATATATTTTTAAACATTATGTCAAAACGTCCTTTTGCTTAAAACCAACATTTTTATACCTAAAACCTAAATTTAAACTTATCTTGAAAACATCCCTTTGTTTGCGTAATCGAAAAACTACTCCTTGTCCAAACAAAAATTAACACAAATATTGGAAATACATATTTAAGAGCAACGAAAAACGAAAAATAAACACTCAAAATTACAAACATACCTAAATATTTTTTTCATACGCAGTTCTTAAAAATAACTTACATAAATAAATAAATTGTTGACGCAACAGGTCCGGAGAGACCCTAGGCCTAGCTTCTCACAACCATTCGTTTTGTGTGAGTTTCTCATTTTTGGAACGAATGGAAGGGATCTACAATTTTATGCCGACTCCAAACGGCTAATTGAGAAGCTCTTTCAGGACAGTTATACTCTCGGATGTTTGTCAGACGTTCGTGAGAGGTAGCGCAGCGGAAAAAAACCCAAGTCGGAATTGGATTTTTGCGGGATTCGAACCTGGGACCCCCGCTTAGCAGTCCAACACACTAACCACTAAGCTACTGCGACTACGATACGCAGTTTCATACGCAGTTCTTTAAAATATTTTACATACATATATTTTTTTTTTACAAAAAAATAAGTAAAATCGAACTACTTCTTCAAAGCGGCTTATAGTGACAGTTTTTACACTCATAATATTTTTGTTTATATAAAAGCAACTTAAATAATATCAAATGCCTGAGAATGTCCTAAAAATAAGCTTTTGAATTTTTGGCGTATCGAAACCTATTATTTTTCTACATTTTTTAACAACCATCGTAATTTGTTCCTAATCCGCCATCAACTCACTTTTATTGAAGATTTTATCAATTTAATGCGAATTGATAGTTTTGAGCAGTTCCTGGGAAGCTACGCAATACTTTTCCAATACTTTTAGCCCGTCGCAGGATAGTCCCCAAAGTTACAAAAATTTCAAGTTCACTTTTGCATTTTTTAATATCTTAAACTTTTTAACATAAAATGTTTTTAACGCGATCACAATTCATAAGACAATGATGATTGCTTCTTGTACTAAGGGAAAAATGTACAGTTATGTTTTTATGAATTTAAGAATTTGTGCAAAAACGTAAACATTTTTATTTCAGTCTCAAGAATACATTTTTAAAGAAACAGTTGGTATGGAAACGTCAGTGTTATTCTACTATTCAGTATGTGTGGGTGAGGAAAGAAAGATTAACGTCCCTTCATGTAATAGGGAAGGGAATATTGAACTGAAACGATTTTGACTTTATCGCCTACGCGATGAGTCAAACTTCAGACACCCAACGCCCTTGCATTTTCAATTTTTTAATATTTATCCTTTTTTTTACCAATTTAAAATCCTTGCTTAGAAATAACAATTTTGTTTTAAGCTTAAGAAATATGTAGTTAAATTAGATTATCATACAAAGGGTTAACATTTTTTATTTTTATGGCAATGTTTTTGTTATCTTTGATTATAATTGTTAAATGTTAAAAAAAGTCAACAATTTAATTTTTGAAAGGATATTTTTCCTGAAGAAATATTTAACACAACAATTTTCTTGTTGGGCTGATAATTTTTTCCTCATTTGAAATTGTTTAAGAATTTTAAAATTATCTTAATAAGAATTTTATTTTTAAACTAATCATTTTATTCTGAAACAAATTAATAATGAGTTGTTCATGGCAGAGATTTTTTTTTTGAGCCAACAGTTTTTCTCTCACAATCTAACAAGAACTGAACGTTCTTGGACAACGTTTTTTTTTCTAAGTGGTGCATGTGTATTTACTGAACTGGTTTTCAAGACACACAGTTTTACGAAAATAAGTTGAGCCACCCTGGAAATGCTTGCAAATTAGGAGTACTAATGGGTGAATATAAAACTCCTGTAGGTGTGTATGGAATGACATGAGGTTTTGGGATTTGGGTGTACCGGTGCCTCGAAAGCAGGGCTGACTTTTGCTTAATAAATGATACGTGTATAAATAAAAACCTTTTTTCAAAGATATCCTTAAACTCATATGCGACAGTCTTCACGGGAAGTCGCTGATAAATTTCCTTGCGGTACCTAAAGAATGGGTGGTAGTATTTTCTTTTTGAGAGGGTCTGGGCTGTCAACTGATCACCAACCCGTGTTGCGAAAATTGTTTTATAAGCTCAAGTAATCTCAAGTATAAGAATCCATCTAAATAAGGATGAAAGCCATAGAAATGCGAATTTGTCTGACGGATTTGGGCTTCCGAAGTCTGTATATGGAGACGTGCGGTACTTGAGAAGAAATCGTCGAAAACATGATCAAAGATTTGCAGAAAAGGTGTCCTGCCCGACCATCCACTGTCGTAGAGGAGAAAGTCCACAAGTTGGTAAGTCTGCCGAAGTGGATGATTTTCAAAAAGGTCAAAGATGTTTGCTGTGAAAGATGTATTTAATTCAAATGTTGTGGATGCAAAACGGGTCTTTAACTCTCTCTCTGAATGATACTTGAAAACACTATTTGGAGTCTGTCTTCTTAGTTTTAAAGAATCTTTTTTACCAAGTCCACCAGGCGATCTTATCAACGTCACCTTCTATTCGAAAATGTACATTTTTATTCAAAAAATACAGCATCGGATATTGAGACTCACCTGTCCTTCGTAAAGTGATAGCAGAAAGTACTTTGTTTTAAGTGGACCTCAACGAGGACACCGTGAAACCAACCAACATATACCTAAGCCCGAGTCATTTGCTCTTTGCTGTCGAATCGGTCATTCTTGGGTTTGAACTTCAGTGTGCACTTGGTCGATTATAGGAGTTTGTATTGAAGCTAAAACGAAGGTGAAGGTTTTCCAATTTTCTCGACTAATCAAAGGGCGAATTTGTTACACCACAAACTACCAGAATGTGGCCCCAAAATCGCACACATTTTTATTTTATTTTCCAACTTTCGGTTTTCTATAAAAAAATTGAATTTCGCGAAAGTTTTTGCAACACGCAAACTTGTCACGCCATTACACTGAAAAAGTTATCCCTGTAACGCTAACGACACAACATTTGATTATGCAAATTTGTTTAAACAACAAATCACACAATCACTCAGTTGGAAACTAAAATTAAACTACAAATATTTACACTTAAGCGTTAAACAGAATATCTCTTCAAATATTTGCCCAAAAATAAAACACACCAACGGAAATCCTTTTTCACTGGAATTAGCTTACAACTTGTTTGTTGTATCCTATTCAATTGTCTATCAGAGAAACAATTCACACAATAAAAATGCAGTCGTCGGAGGTGAAAGACATCAAATCACTTTATTTGTGGAACTCTTTTTGTTTGCGCTAAGAAATGCTTTCAGTTTCAATGCCTTCTGCAGAAGGATTCCATGGGGTGGAGTGTGAGTGTCGTATGTTTGTATATATCTTAATAAAAAAAATATAAAATGCGATTTCAAAGAAAAGTAAACACAAGACTAACACATAACACTTAATAAAAATGAGTAAACTGAACGGGAAAAGGACCAGCGAGAAATAGTGCGTAAGTAGTTGAAAGTATTTTCCATTTTACCCATTTTATTGCATGTCCTTAGGGTGTAATATCATCGGAGCATCATCTCCTGTATAGCCAAATGTATTTGGTGCGCGTTCTGTAAAGCACTCAGAAGGTCCTTTTAAAAGTTTTCGTACCCCATACTTTATACGGACATATGGTGTTCGTGCAAATAGAAAAATCGCTGATGGGGGAGACCATTGGAAGATTTTCGGTAAAGGCGACGATATGGAGAATGATCTAAGGAGTTGCATACATATATAGTTGGTTGACTAAAGAGGAAAATAATGAAAGTTAGTTGAGATTGAATGAAGGAAAGGACAACGTTTGTAGCGAATAACACCGATAACTTGTAGCTGGAAAACTTTACCAGCTGTTAAGCTTGTTGATATCCAGGGGGTGGAGGACAATCTTCGATATGTAACTTTTTATTTGAGGCCAGCAGCTGTTCCATCCTTTCAAACCTTCAAAGCGGTTTAGCTAGAAGCAAAAACAATCCACCACTGTCTGGATTTCGCTAGAAAGTTTTTAGAAAAAGTTTTGAAAAGGGGGCGTGGCACAAGAGACTATTATCTTGGTAGCAATAATATACCATGTACCTTGGCATATATTTTGCGGTTATGGTCTCAAATTTTGCCACATGAATGTAGGTACATTGCGTGGCAACATCTGTTAAAAGAAAACATTCAATCCTCTTATACAACAAAACATTCGAAATTCTATATACGGCAGTTGAAGTTTCCAAAGTTTGGATCATGAAAGTCTAGTTGTAAGCCAGCTTTCACAAATTGTAGTCGGTAATGAACTCCTTCCATAGAACGAAACCCTATATGGACGACAGCAGGACTTTGCTCTAACCCAACATCGGGATAATTTTTAATTTAATTTCAGTGGGGGCGATTCCCCCATATATTAGGCTTGATACAAGCTAAAACTAACATTTAGGCTTAAAGTAACAACTTAAAACTAAGATACTTAAAACTAAGACATGAAAAGCCTTCAAACTTAGTCTTAAAGATAAGGAGAGTGGTGAAGGAGATCGAAATCTGAAAGGTTGGAATTAACCCGCAGCACAGGGGAGATCGGTTCATTGGAGCCATATGAGGTACGGTAGTTTGATGGGTAAAAGAGTCGAGGGTAATGTAAATTATGGGGGTTTGTGTTAAAGAAATAGAGTTGCAAAGAGACGCGCAATCGACGGAGCTTGAGAGAAGACGATAAATGAAAAGTATGTCCGCAGCGTCTCTGCGTTCCTCAAGGGTATTCAGGTTAATGAGATTGAGCCGGTCTATGTACGGTGGCAAGATAAAAGGATCGTCCCAAGGCAGACCTCGGAGGGCAAATCGAAGAAAGCGACGTTGGACGTTCTCAATTCTGTGAGCATACATAGAGATAAGCCCAATGGCCCAAGGTCTGTGGCGTTACATTCCTTCTAATTTACGCTCGTAGACACTGAGAGATCGTGTTAGAAACACCTTAATGGTGAAAATCAGAAAGACCGTTGAAAGCGCTCTTATATCTGTAACAGCGCCATCTATTGAGTTGAAATGAAGCTCCTCTTGCGTCATGACGATTTCTATGTATAAAACTCATTATATAGAAAAAAAAACAAATCGATGGCGTATACGTAACATTTTCCAAAAGAAATACAAATCCGTTGTCTTACTCAAAGTTAAACTAACGGATTCTCTTTTCAAAATCAAAGCCTTTTCTCTATTAGTTCCCAAAGCCAGATGGCGCATTCATTCACAAAGCTCACTATCCCCTTTCTGCGCACAATCCTTAAAACGAAAAGCATGCAAACAACTTCATAAGAAAATTCTCCACAGCATCCGACATCCCGTAGAATGGAAAAGTTCTCACTCACTCATCCGCGCGTACAATAAAAAGTAACTCTCCTCTCTAGTGCGGTTTTTTTTTTATATTTTTTTTCATCTGAAAACCTACTCAGCTCGTGCCAAAAAAAAAGAGAGAAAAAAGCGAACAAACAAAGTGTACATGCATCCATCATTTCATTATCCCTCTAACTGAGTCCTTCTCATCATTTTTCATCCCGTTGTCGCCCGACTTGTATCCGCAAGACTTCACCATTGAAGCATCCTCTTTACTGAATACAATTCTGTGTTCGTCGTCCTATCGGGAAAAGGTGTCACGGTTAAAAAAAAATAAAATAAAAAAAAGCACACACAAAAAGAAAAGTGAAAACGGATCACATAACGTGCCGAAGGAAATTTAAAGTGTAGAACAAAAAAAAGAAAATTATGTAAAATACCCACTTTAGTGCATAATGCTCGTTTAAATGTGAATTTACTGCAAGAATTTTCCCATCAACCCTTCAAGGATACGACAGGATGTGCATGTGCAAGCGATGAAAAGATGAGAACACTGTTGTTAATCAATGAAAAGTTTGTGTGCCTAAATAAAAGCAAATAAACCGATTTTCTGCGGTTCAAACGAAAATTATCTAATTATCCTTAATTACGTGTGTGAGCTATGCAGCATACTCGTGTGCAAGCGGAAATGTCGCCGCTCTTTAATGATTGATCATTGCCGAGTGCAGTGTCGGTTCTGTACAGATACAGAACGTGAGTGTCTCCTCGATTTACTGTTGCTGTAGTGAAGAAGAAAACAAAAAATGGGTCAATCCTTGTTCGGTTCGGTGTGTGATGTGATTTAATAATGAGTTAAAATTACTACTACTACATCATTGGTTACGATTAAGGATAACGACGACGATTATTCCGCTGGCATCAAGTGGCCACCCACGTATATAGGGGGGCTGTGTGTGTGTGTTTTTTTTTTATAATCTACATGTCGATCAAGGATTCCATCGAGTGGACCGCTTCAAGTAGCAACTTTAGGCCATCCGTGAGAGTTAAATAAAGTTGAGAAAACCAATTTTTAGAAAGGACGAAGACAACAAAGACGAAGAGAATAGCAGTCTTGTCGAGAGTGTAATGGTGGTTGTTCTGGTTCATTTCTCTGTTCGATCAATTTTTTTTTATAATCATCAAAACGGAGAAAGCCGATAGACAAGCCGAGTGTGGGTGGTAACGGTGAGGGTACGTATAATTTGAGAATATCCTTTTTCTATTTTTTTTTTGTTTTTTTGTTTTTTATGGAAAATGTTTATAATGTGTGTCGAGTGATACGTCATTTCTAACTCGCATTTCGGTCGGTGCTGTTCGCCGTTCTTGAGGAGAGAGGGGGATAAGTCTTCAAGAATACGTGAGAGTGTTTTTATTCGTCGTTCTGTCTTCGTGTGAGTTTTTGATGGTGAATGTAGAATTGCAATAAAATTGCTGTGTATCCTTGCGGATTTAAGGCCATTTGCATTTTTTTTTTCGGTCGTTGATACACTTGAATGGCAAACGAGGATGAATCACATTCATCAGCTTTGTCAGAGGTGAGTGGAATTTGGTTTGGTGAGTTTTATCGAAAAGTTTTCACCCGAATGAAGGGGATGCAACCCCCGGCTTCCGGTGGGTGCTATAATTAGATTTTAATTTTCTCTTGAGTGGGTGATTAGTTGCAGTAGTTGGTCCTGGTAATAGTTATTTAAAGCATATTCGGGCCATTGGATAAGGTTGTTGGTTGGTTGGTAATCAATGTGTAGGTTTGCAATTGGTAAAGGATCTCCTGTTCATAAGAGATGCATAATTTGTAATGAATTTAACAACAACTGATTCGAAGTTACTCATATCATGAGACATTCTGGATGTCCTGTGGCATGACATTTGAAATTTACTTTGATTGTCACTGTTTAATAAATAAATTCATTGGAGGACTTTCTCCAGTTATGCTTATTCCAACTGATGAGAAAACTAAAATTTTTAAAAGTGATGGTTCTAAGCGGATATACAATGTTAGCTGACGTCTCTTTTCAAAGTGTAGAAAAAACTTCTCAGTGGAAAGCCTGACTTAGTTCGTAGTGCGGGTACCTCGGTGCCAGCTTTACTTTTACAAAACTAGAGTCACAAAGCATTTTATAAATTTTGTAAGACTCATTTAAAAACCTGATCAGTGTATTCACGCTTTATCTTATGAGTTTATATATTAGTAAATGGGCTAAGGCTTTAAATTTGATTTCAGTAATTTAATCCAAACAAAATTGATAACCTCCGACTAAAAGTGTAACTACTGATGATGGTGAACTTCAGAGAAGGTCCAATATTCGAATTAAAAAAAAAGTGCGTGACTGCGTCGGATGAAATTTTCTCATTAATAGAATCCTCTGGTTTGACAATAATTTGCAAAAGTCAAGATATTATTAAATAATCTTCACTAGAACTATTTTGTTTTAAAATGTTTACCATAAATGATTTCTTTAACTCTGTAGTGTTTAAATATTCTATTAACTAAAGTTTAATAAAGCAAATACAATTGTATTTGCCTTGGGACGATCCTTTTATCTTACCACCCTATACATAGACCGGCTCTATCTCAACTTGCATACCCTTGAGAAACGACGAGACGCTGCAGACATTCCTTTCATTTATCGTCTTCTGTCAGGCTCCGTCGATTGCACGTCTTTTTACATCACTATTTTCTTTAACATAAACCTCTTTTACCCATCAAACCATCGTGCCTCATGTTGCTCCAATGAACCAATCTCCCGTATACTGCGAAAGGTTAATTCTTATCTTTCAGTTTTCGATTTTAACCGCAGCACTACCCTCCTTAAACTCGATCTCCTTCAAAATTATCCTTATTTTTAAGTCTTGGTTTTAAGTGTCGTAGTTTTAATTTGTTACTTTAAGCCTAAATGGCAGTATTAGCTTGTATTATGTCAAATAAATGGGGATATTGCCCCCACGAAAATCATTTTAGATGATGGTTGGAAATAATGGAGAATACAATTGCTGCCTGGATCGACATTGATTTTGAATTAATCTATTTAAAAGGTTCTAAACCTTGAAGTAATTAGGCTATTTATCTATATTTGTCTCTTAAAATGTTATCTGAAATAGAAATCGAACGAATTATTCTTCCAGAGGTCGCTGTTTAGTTAAGCAGAAAGGACAAAACGCAACAACGTATTAGGAGAGTGTACTGATTGGGGATGTGATGCGCGATATACGACTTTCCGGAATCAGTGCAATAGTACGCAATACTTGAATCAATTGCAGAAAGAAAAATAGCACATTTCCACAATAGAAAACGACAATGCGAAAAGGACACCTGTCAAATTGCGTACAACCTACAACCTAAGTCAACGATTAACGCTATCCAATCGGGTTGTGTCATTAATCGCAGCACAGCGGCATCTACTATTTATCTCGTTAACTTCTCCGCCCAAAATGCATGCAAAACGTCTCTTATTTCACAATTATCCGAATTTTTTTAAGCTTCACAATGAATTTTGCACCTTTACATCGAATCATGCGATAAAATGCAAAATTTAGTCGAAAAAGAGGATTTTTTTTCTCGTTTTTCCTGAATTTTCCGAGTTTTCCAATAAGAATTTTCTATTTTTCCGAAAAAATTGCACACAAAATTCCATTCAAAAATACCTTTTTAGATTTCCCAAAATTGTTCTTCGTAATTGAAGCCAAATCGGCCCAGTCGTTCTCAATTGATGAATTACTACACATTTTTCAAAACACTTTTAACGATATGTAAGAATTCAGAAATTTGTTTTTGAAACGGCATTAGCAGTTATGAACTTGTGTAAACTAATGTGGTATTCGATTGGGCGCTCTCAGAGCAGTTTTTATGTTCGTTTAGTACAAAAAAAAAACAATCTTTTTCAGTTTTCAGAGCACTTTTGCGAATCTAGATATTTTCTCAGATCTACCAATACAAGTGCGTTTGAGTTTGACACATGGTGGAGGGCGTTTAGGTTTTCGTGAATTTTTTCTAAAGCAAAGAAAGGCATTGCATCGGGTGAATCTATTTTTGTAAATTATTTATGTATAAATATTTAAAAATCAATCGGGACGCAAATTACGAGTGTTTTAATTCAAAATTCAACCAGTGAATGGAAAACGCTCTGAAAAGTGTCGAAGGCTACACATATTCGAACCGCACGAATATCGACACAAAAAAGAGCAAGTGACGTTTTTATGTTCGATAAGCCAAACGAAATCTGAAATCTGAGAGCGAATCTGAAGAAGCCCAAACGAATACCACATAAAAGTGGAATTATTTTAAGTGGCATTTTCAAAATGGTTGAAAAGAAACGCATTTTTAATGGCTGTTGTAATTTCAATTTTAAAGTGCGGTTTTAAAAATATGTATATATGAACAAACTTTTGGGTAGTCATTTATGAGAAATATTTAAAAAAAACTGATTTTATCGAATTTTTTGAGAAGAACTAAGTCTGGGATCTTATTAAGAATACTGATATTAGGCATCATAAGTATGAATTTTGATCAACAGCGTTAGAGCGGTTGGTACCAAGTTTTGCAATAACGGAGCTAAAAACGGAGTCTAAGTTATTGTTCGGATTGTATGACATTACATGGTCTTAAAAGTTTTATCGAAGTCGAAAAAGGAGTTTTTGAGATATGAGCAGTTTTTAAAATTAGAGTTTTGTCGATTCCGATTGAAAATTAAGGATGCAATAATTTTGAGAACATCAATTTTACTCTAAGTTTGCATTTAAGTCAAAATCGTTACAGCCGTTTTCAGGGAAACTAAATTTTTAAAAATCCATTTTGCGATAATACAGAGAAAAATTATTCAGTTTGCCATTAATGGAGTGAGAAGATATGACCACATATCGTCGTACTCCAAATCCATTTATGGCATCACTCTTGAAGACATTTTTAAGTTAAGAACGTTGGTATTGCTACACAATATACTCCAGACGCGCCAACCACCTTACCTTTATAACAGTATCCGTTTTACGCGCTCTATTAGAACCCTCGATCTCATACCAATTCGTTACCGTTTCTTGATTTCTGAATCAGTTTTTTATCCATGCGATTCGGCTATGGAACTCCCTTCCCCGACCCATAAGTTTGATAAATTGCGGGACGCTGTTCAAGGCAAAACTGAAACAATACTTTGAAGCACTTTAATGATGATGATTATATTGATATTTATTCTCTTTTTTTTTTACTTCTTGTAATATTTTTAGCAATAAGTAATTAATGAAATGTTGTTTAAATTCAATTTTAATTTACAAATTTGTTGTTTTCTTTTCTATTTATTTGTATACACGCACCTGAATTTTTTTTTTATGTAATCTAGTATTCGTCTTCCTGTAACACTAAATTAAATTAATTTATCATAGCATTTGCTGAAGCTTGCACTAATAAAAAAGATATTGTATCTTACTGTGTAAGACTATTGAATAAACATTTGAATTTGAATTTGAAATTTGAATTAAGTTAGAAATAACCATATTACCCTAGAAATTTGTTCCAATCGTGTGGACCGTTTTCGAGATATGTCCAAATTTAAAAAAAAACGTTATTCGAATTTTCAGCCAAAAACTGGGTATGCAGTTCTGGTAACCTCACCTACTTAAAGCTTAAATATCAATTTTGGTTAGAATCGTTGGAGCGTTTAGGTTGTAGGTTGTAGGCCCGGGGAAGGACGGGCAGACTGACAGACAGACAGATAGACAAACAGACGGACAGAAATTTGCGACAAACTTTTTTAAGTTCGTCTATCATCGTAATGTCAGGATTGATTAACATCCGAAATTTTGTACGAATAGAATAATATCTTTCTCTTACAACGCAATGGAGAAAATTAATAAAACCATGGAATGATTATAAATATTACGACTTAATAATAATAGACGCAACATAGAAGAACATTTTCTTAATGTATATATATGCACAATGTACATGCAACTTGTCCCCTTTTTGATTCTAATTTGATTGGGATCCATTAATCCCGTATGACACTTCATTTTTCTCTCTTTTTTCCTCATTTTTATCACATTAAAACATGTTGAAAAGTCAGCTACAAATAAAAAAGAATAAAAGTGTATTACGAAAGAGGTAGCAATTTTTTTACAAAGCAACCACCAATTTTCCAAAGAATTTATTTTCAAATAAACTTGAAATATAAAAAAAAAAACTGCCAGCAGCTGAAAAATGTAAATGTATTTAATTTTTTTTGACATCTCTACATTAAGGTTGGTGTGTACGCACTCACTCCAATCGGGAATTTTTGTTCTAATTTTTCGTAATTTAAGAGAAAAAAAAATAATGCAGATACTAGTGTCATACGGACTTAATCACAAAAAAAAAAGGCTTTGGAAAAGATAAAGTAGGTACGTAGCTTCGAAATAAAATTATATTATAAATACTCAATATTTCTTGAGCGCATGAGTTTGTGCCACAAAAACTAATGGATATTTGTGGTAAAACTGATTTACCATTTTCCTGACATTACTTTCGTTTAGATATTTTAGCATCCACATTAAAGGGAAAAGTTATGTGTGTACCTTTCGTATAGGTATCAGAATTTTTACATCCCAACCATCTTACAAACACATGAAAACAAATTTGACAGCTTACTAAAGTTCAGTCACATTTTGGTTACAAGTCATAGCTAAAACACCATTATGTGTGTTTCCCGAAATAGTAATTTAAAGAGCTAAAACTGATTCGCCACTTTGGTCACCGTTCCATCCTGCACTGGAAACAGTAGGCACTTTAATAACCTACACACTATTACTGTTACGGTAACTTTTTGAAATGTGGTAACAGCGCCTGACTATAACCATCTTTTTCTACTTGGGCGGCAGTACAATGAACCCTAAGGAATATATTTTTTATTTTGCCACTTAAAAACAAAAATTTCAATTAATCAATTCTTTTTCATTTGATAAAATACTTAAAAATTTCCCTTTGACACTATTCAAAAGAAATTTAGTTTTTACCCTAAAGCAAGGGCCCAACTAACTTGACTGACATGAACGTCGATACTCCTTACTTTAATTAATATTTTCCCAAACAATTAAACTTCCTAACTTTCTGCTAAAGTTTTCAAATCTGAACAAAGGCAGAAAACGTCAAAATCATTTTCTTCCGCTCAGCGGAAGATGAAAATAATAAAAACGTCCTTCCTTCAAGTGGATAATTTCTTCGTAAACTCTACACTTAGCGCTCGGTGCTGCTGTAATTATCCTAAGTGACTTCCCGGGCTGGCGCGCTTATACATTTTACATTCGACGAATTAATTGCACAGTTTTCAGCACCGTGTTTTTTTTTTTTTTTTTTTTTTTTTTTTTCTATCCCTATCCCTATCGTGGTCGTGTAAAAACGTTTTTCTTTTCAAACTAGGTTGTGGGCGGGAAATTTTCTTTATTCACTGCTGCTGCTGCATGGCTTTTTGATCAAACCGTTAGTATGCATATTATGTGCTGTGGAACGGGGGCTCAGAAAACAATGGCATCAGCGCATCTCTCTCCCTGTTGACCAACAATTCGTTGTTGTTTTCATAAATCTGCCTTTCCTCTGTTTTGTTCTATAATCGCTGCCCGCTTCTGGCTGTTGACCATCAACTAAATCTAAAGCTGAGAGCGGTTATGCATAACACAAACCGCGAAAGTCCTTGATGGCGTTTTGCGTTGCGGTGTGTTCTTGAGGTTGCGATGGTGCGTAGTAATGTTTAGTAAATAAATTTCCGTCTCATTTAGTCAACCACTAATTCTAGGACGAAATATTATTCCATTAGTTTTTCCATTGAGGAAGAAAGACTGAAAGAGAGAGGGAAAGAGAGAGATAGCGTAAAGAGGGGACAACTAGAGCACTTGGATTCAATAATAACTGGGCTGAGTGCTGTAGGCTGTAGGCTGTAGCTGTTCTGTGGTGCAAATGTGGAACAAGGGCAAGCAGCAATCGCTGGTGATTATTGATTGTCTGACAGAAGTCATATGTACAGCGGGATGTGATTTGTATTCATTTTTATTCGCAGAATTTATGCGCCTCAGGGGCGAGGAAAAGTTTTTTTTTTTTCGCTTAGACAGAAATGCATGCGTGCGTGCGTGTGTTGATTGCAATTGTATTTCTATAAGCACTCGATGTACATTATTGCTAATTTGCATTATTAATTTGTATCGTCCTTTCAGATTAGAGAAATGATTGAAGCTTCATGTAACATTAAACAACAAAAAAGCAACTTCCATGACTAACGACTCTCGAAGGACGATCTCGCTACTGCAATATGTTAAGAGTTCTGGGCCTGTTCTTCGCTTGCACAGTTATCATGATGTTCACACCACTTGTCAGGTGAGTTGGAGTTTTTATTCTTACACATTTTTTTTGCGCCCTAACGAAACTTGGTATCACTATTTTTGTTTACTTATATAATTTTTATTTTTTATTGACGTCTATAATTATTGTCTTATTGTTCTGTTCTATTCAAGCACCAAGCCTTCACAAATAAAGAACGCTTTTAATTTTCTTAACTATATAATTTTCGTCTTTCATCTATCCGTCCTCTTTTAGCAATATTTCTTAAGAAATATGTTCCAAATAGGGTTTGAGCAATCAGGGAAAAACTGCATACCTACACTTTTAGATGGATGGCAAATTGTTGCCGATTTTGGAAAAGGATGTAGTTTTTTATTAGATGGCTTGAGTTTTAATATTTTTAAAAAGTTTCTTATTCAAGGCCAAAAGAAGTCATCCGATGTTGTTTGGCTCTCATTCTGAATGGAAAACTTCGACTCTGTTTTTGATTGTGTTTATTTGAACCTTAAGAATTTTATTGGTCAAGTCGTGAAGATGATATCGGCCGTCACAATTGATTGCCATACGGGCTCGTTTTATGGCATTTTTCATCACTTCGGCGAGAACTTCGGGCGACAGATTCTCGCATTCGTGTCGAATGTTGTCCTTGAGAGCTTCTAGGGTCTCGGGCTTGTGCACGTAAACACGGAACTTCAAAAAACCCCACAAAAAAAAAAGTCTGGAACGGTTAAATCGGGCGATCTTGCGGGCCAGTGCAAATCGCCAAAACGAGAGATAAGGCGACCCAGGAACGCCGCCTTCAGATTATCGGTTGTGGCTCGCGCAGTATGTGCCGTAGCTCCGTCATGTTTAAACCACATGTTTTCCAGTCCTAATTCGTCCAATTGCAGCAGAAAAAACTCGGTTAACATGGCCCTATTGCGCGCAACGTCCACTGATGTCGTTTGACCAGCGGCGTTCTCCAAAAAAAAAAAATGGCCCGATGACTCCTCCAGCGTGAACAGCGCACCATGCTGTAACTTTGAGCAGGTGTAATGCCTCCTCGTGCATTACTCGTGGATTTTCGGTGCTCCAGAAGCGATAGTTTAGCTTGTTCCGTACCCGCTGAAGTGGAAATGAGCCTCATCGCTCATTATGATTTTGGTCGAAAAATCGAAAACTCGAAATTATTCCGCGTTCTTGGGGAGTTTATCGCTCTATGGCTTGTCACTTGTATTCTACATCTGTCTAGTCCACAAATGTCAAAACAGATTTGACGTTGGCGGCCATTTGCAAAAATAAGAGCATCTTTCCCCTTTCTAGAATGATCTCTTTTGGCCCACTGTACTTTGCTACTCTAAGGGCGGTATTCCGCGAACAGTCCTCAGCTGTATTGTGGTTGGACAGTGTTACCATATCGTGGAATTTTGAAATGAAATTAAATTTATAAAATTCCAGTGCAACAACGTAAAGAAAACCATTTTCAATACAATGCGTGGCAGCATGCAATATTTACAAATATTTTGGTTTTCTTCAGCATTTTATGTCTTGCACTCCTTAAGCCCTTTTTAAAAATCTTAATTCATTGCGAAAAATTAATCTATGTAATTTGAGTAAGCTCAAACTTTTGCAAATCAAGAACCCGGAATCTTACCATGCAGATTTTGGTAAAGCAGATTTTATCTTACTGTGTAAGGATGTTAAATAAAGATTTGCATTTGAATTTGAAAAAAAAGCATTCGCTTGATTTTTTTAATATTTGGTTATAACAAGAGGTTACGTAGAATAAAAGGGGTGAATCTCATTCACTCAAAAAAAAAGAACAAAGACGAAGAAAACAAACAATAAAAGTCAAAACGTATAGAATTTGTTCAGGTGAAAATAAAATTATAGCATTAACTATAATCTCCTCTGTACAATGTAACTTGGGCGCTTGGGTCTTTATTAGCCGTAAGCCACTGCACTGAACTTTGCAATTATAACATTCCTTGCATACATTTCCTGTTTGTTTTTAAATGGTCTGTAGTTTCGCATTTTGACTCGGTTGCATTCATTCGCTTTTCTATTCATAAATTGCTTGGTGGAATTTTCTCAATTGTTAGTAAAATTAATAATTGTTCTTTATTATGGCGGTACTACCGTTTGCACCATCTTGGAAACAAAGCGCTTTATTTCTTTGTGGCGGAAAGCCCGCAGTCATCAATGTGATACTGGTAAATTGCACCCACCCCTAAAGAGAATTCAAAAACCGCAGCTGCTTGAGGGAAATACTGTTCGTCGGATATAGCAACACTGCATTTGAAGACGAAAAATATTCAGTGAAATAGCAAGCTCAGAATTCTGTCGAGTGTTTGAAGTTCCAAATAGGAGCATTCATGCTTCGGAATTTTTGGATAGTCAGCTGTACTTCTGAACAGGAAAAAAAAACACAGTTGATATTTTGGTGTTCTTTTCGAATGTTTTTTTTTTTTTTTTGGATTGAAGCCTATAACCCCTTTTGCTTAGTCATAAGTTTTATCGCAAACAGAAACATTTCAGAGTGGGGAAGCGAGGAGTAACAACGATTCTCGCTTGTTTTGGGGTTACCCTGACGATTTCTGTTGGGAAATTATGTCGAATTTCAGTTTGTGAATTATTGTTTGAGAGAAGCAACTCTTATCAACAACTCGCAGACACAGTCACTTTTGGTAGGAATGATAGCTATTTCGAACTACACCACTAATTCATCATCAGACTCCTTTGAAGTGATTGTTTGAATAGTTTTGAATTCTTACAGTCAATTCTCCGTATATAATTCCATTTGGAAAGATATTTCTGTTTTTCCCCTTTCAGGAAATGAACTTGCATTTCGATTTTTTGTTCTCCAATTGAGCAAGTGACTACCACTTGCGCCAACTGAGTGACGAGTACAAGCCCGACAACTGGTGATTAGAACGGAGGAGAAGACCTACCTCTGTGCGTTGTTGTTGCTACCAGGTGTTTATTTGTCAATTATCGTTCTCTCGGGTCTTCTTTGCCTATTCAACCCAAGCTTAAAAGGGGATTTAAAATTAAATCGACCACGAACCTTTTAAAGAAAAGTTAAAAAAAAAACTGGAGGGAGAACAAACCCATGGTCTCATAAAGTCCTTAGTTAACCTATGGACATGCTAAAATTTTTCCCCTCTTTTGACGAAGAGCTAACAATCAACGAAAAATTTGTATTATTTGGAAATGGCATCAAATGGTTTCAAAATTCATGATGACATGATTAGTGCATTTTTGGTTGCCCACAAAATAATGCGGAGACTGTTCCAGCTCTGGAGATGCTGTATTGAAATCACCGGAGAATCACGTTGATTTGATAACGAATTATGGGTCAGCTTAAACTAGGTTCAGTGACATTTTAAACAAATTGGCTAAACACAAACTCTGCGTTTCGTTAGTTTTATCGTTTGCGACAGAAAGATGCTGCATGCATTTACCTACAAAAATGCATGTTCCTTTTGTTTCATATTTCATAAAAACAGTTTGGGAACTAGCCCCGTTTTGGTACGACAAAAAAGAGTGTTACATTCATTACGCCGTATTAACAACAAACCTTAGTCTCGATTTCAAATTTAAGGAAGCTCACAATTGCAAAATTTGTATTGAAAATAAAGCCACTAAAAATGTTTATGGTAAGGCCCATTGAGATTAGCTTCAGGTATAACCATTGAAGACTCTTTCGAATTATAAAAAATATTGGCTGGGCCTAGCTTTTCACAGCCATTCGTTTTAAAGGTGTTTTTATATTTTGTGATGAATGGAAGGGATGAAGCTGAAGGATGGGGAAGCTCTTTTATGACGCTTATACACTCGGATGTTTATCGGACGTTCGCGTTAGTTATAGCTTAGGTATAAAAAAGTGTACTCCAACATTTTGTGTTTTTTATTTATTTTATTTTTATTTATCAATGTTTTGAACAGGAACTATATTCCAAGCCAAAGTCTAAAGTTATCATGACCGCAAGTCGTGATAAATTAGTCATCTTCATCACTCGCATCTGCAGCATTTCTACTCTTCTCAAACTTCTTAAAACTGCTCGGCCATTATTTCCTTCATGACTGCTTTTCGACTTTACTAGTACTTCCCACCAAACGGATTTTGTGATATGGAAAAACAAACAAATGCGATATCATGTGCCCACACACAAATGCAATTCCTTCCTTTAAGTGGCCTTCATGTCGATCATTTACGATAAAAATAAACACTTTTAAACGGTCGAATAAACTGCAATATAACATCTCAAACTATTTGCAAAATAGGAAAAATATTTATGGCCAACTCGCTCTCCTCATACTCGCATTATGTGTTTATCTCTTGCACATATACATATTTCCAAAAGGATACTCTCGAAAAATCCATCCATTATTTATGCGAATCATTGAACGAACATCTTCCAAAAAGGGGAGAGCCTCTCATAAGTTGTATGGGAAATAATGTATTAAATATTTTCCGCACAAGAGTGAAGTTCTTCTTGTTTTTTTTTAAGCTATAATATTGTATAACTTGTTTGCTTTTGCCTCGTTTTAGATGCAAGAGAAAAGAAATGCCAGCCGGTCGTTTGGAAAATGTAACGCAAACCATCTCAAAAATTCTCGAAGGTTATGACATAAGATTGCGACCAAACTTCGGTGGTGAGTATCAAAGGAATTTTGTTTCTATACATGATGCTATGGATTAACTTTGTTTCAATTTGTTATCGTAGGCGATCCGCTGCACGTGGGAATGGACCTAACGATAGCAAGTTTTGATGCAATCTCTGAAGTCAATATGGTAGGTATATAAGGTTTTTTACGAAATTGTGGAAATTTGTGTGACAGACTCATACAATATTTGAAGTACAATTTTGCGAGGGAGTTTTTTTTTATCAACTAACTGTTACCGCCCGGCCTTGCCCGAGCTAAAGAAAATTATTTCCGCAAAGAAAATCTAGTCAATAATCAAATTCGTGTAGAATTTTTGACAAATACGATCTCACGCTTACTCCTACACTTTTATTAAATGTATTAGTGTTCTTCTTCCTGGGGTTTGCATAATCAACGCCCGTTAATGTTCACATATGGTTTTCCGGGAAGTTAGTATTGCCCTCATATGTGAATCTACATATAAATGGTCTTGCATTAAGGACTTGACAACTCCTTTTGAATTAAAATGCACACAAATGTTGTTGGCTTGAGTTACTATCCAAACACTTGTGAATGGAATTCATCAATTCACCACGGGAACGTATGCAGAGGTCGATACGCTAAACCCCATTTTCGACAACTCGCCCGCACATTTCAACCGCTATTACTCGTTCAATATTGTATCTGAGCTCCTCTAACGTCGCAGGGTTCTTGGCATAGACCAATGATTTAATGTAGCCCCATAAAAAAAAGTCTACAGGCGTTAAATCACACGATCCCGGCGGCCAATCGACGGGTCCGTTTCTTGAGATAACACGTTCTCCGAACTGAGACTTAAATAACTCGATTGTTGAACCCGCTGTGTGGCTTGTGGCACCGTATTGTTGGAACGATATATCGCTGATGTCCAATTCATGTAATTGCTCAAAGAAATAACTTTCCAACATTTCTATGTAGTGAATACCACTTACCGTAGGTACTGTGACGGTCATTTTTATCGACGAAAACAAAAGGCTCAATGACGCCACCGGTATGAACGCTCCAAACAGTGACTTTTTGCGGATGAAGTGCTGTTTTATAAAGAACATGAGGGTTCTCACCTGTCAAGTAATCCATACTTTGCTTATTTACGAAGCCGTCTAACCAAAAACGCGCTTCATTCCTGAAGATTGAACATTGGCGTTAATTCTCCGACTCGGAATTTCGGTAGTAAATATGAATTATTTGTGAACGTTGTTCCTTCGTGTACTTCGTTATGCAAAAAAAAATTATTTTAATGAATATTTTTACATTGGCAGTTTGGTAATTGGTTTGAGGGTGCATTTACACTGAAAGTTTAACGTTGTCGCGTACTTTCTCTTTTGCGAGCGCTTTAGCTTGTCGCCTCCATCCGAAGCATTATTCGCCAATAGTCAAATTATTACGAATTTTGTGAAATCGTACCTGGGACACCTCGCTGTGTTGGACTACTAAGCGAGGGGCCCCAGGCTCGCATACCGCAAAAACCCAAATTATAACTTAACGTTTTTTTCCGCTGCGCCACCTCTCGCGAACGTCTGACAAACATCCGAGAGTATAAATCTTTGAAAGAGCTTCTTAATTAGCCGTTTGGAGTTGGCATAAAATTGTAGATCCCATCCATTTGTTCCAAAAATGAAAAACTCACACAAAACGAATGGTTGTGAGAAGCTAGGCCTAGGGTCCCTACGGACCTGTTGCGCTAACTATTTATTTATTTATTTTTTTAGTCAAATTCATAGGCGAATGAAATTCTTCTTCGTGGAACTCAAAGTGAAACGCAAAAGAGAATCGTATCTGCCGGGATATGTGTGCAAAAAATACAAATCTTCCAGAAACAACACGTTTAGATCGATGTAGATACACCTGCAATTTTTTGAAGATGTTTTCGATGATATTTCAAGAATTTTCCGACCCTTTAGAATGCCTATACTCCTTACATAGGTGGCGCCCAAATCCATGGTTAACTTGAACACCTTTTCGAAGCAATAGTGAAACTGTAAGACGAAAATACAATCTCAACGGTTACATGTTCAACTGATTACATTTGGCGCCGTGTGCTCTTCCCTATAGAGATATATGTACCCGTCCAAAATTACACATCCAAGGCGTGGGCCTGGGCATAGGGTGATATTTGCTTTTGCCTGGAGATGGAAAATCAATCAATCTGCTCTCAATTACATTCCTAAAGTTGAATACGAAACAATTTCCCTCTCATTTTTCTTGGAATGCTCCTGTATTTGAATATGAGTACTGATTTTAGAGCCACGCACCCAAATGCGAATACAGCGCATCCTCGCGGTTATATTCATCACAGTCCTCAAAAGGATGATTTGGAGCTCGCTTATTAGTATCTACCATTATTTGCGACGACGAACTGACACTCGCCTCTCATTTTCTACTAAAAGAACATTTCCGGAAACCGTTTTCCCATTCGCAGTCACATCCAGGGGGGAAATGAAAATAATTTATGAGTTATGACGCGCCCGACAGCATCTTTAAAGAATTGCGAAAAAAAGCAGGTCAACCATCTTTAAACAAAAGTCTCTGCCACCTCTGGTGAATATTGCGGAGGGTGGTGTACAATTTTATTACAAATCGTGCCCCCTACCTGAAAACAGATTCTTATCAAAAACGACACGAGAAAAGCCAGCGCACTTTTCAAAGCGCAACGAAGGGTGAAAGCCGGAAGCCAAAGGACTACACAACGAGAGGAGTTAATGTATTTGTCCTTGGCACAGAATCACAAAATCACCTGCATCATTTCGTTTCAAACCAGCTCTACCTGGTGGCTGGCATGGAACGGTGAAGGATGCAAAATTAAATGCAACAACAAACACAGCTTTATATTAATCTGCTTCGTGTTTTTTTTTTTTTTTGTATCTGTGTCTTTCTATGTACATCTTGTAAACCCCGAAAGGATTACACAATCACAATGTACTTGAATCAATACTGGAGGGATGAGCGTTTAGCATTCAACGCCTATGGCCCGTACTATGACGATGACGCTGACGATGATGGTGTCAACGATGTGTTGACGTTGTCAGGTGATTTCGCAGAGAAAATTTGGGTGCCGGATACGTTCTTTGCCAACGACAAGAACAGGTGAGTTTCCTCATATAATCTCGCGTCCTTTTGAATTCGGAGATTCGGAATTAATTGGAGTTGGGTTTTCTTCCTGTTGTTTATTTTTAATTAGCTTCCTGCACGATGTAACGGAGCGAAACAAGCTTGTTCGGCTGGGTGGTGACGGCGCTGTGACATATGGCATGCGATTCACCACCACGCTGGCGTGCATGATGGATCTGCACTACTATCCGTTGGACTCGCAGAACTGCACAGTGGAAATCGAGAGTTGTAGGTCAACAAATTGTCAAATGTTTTCTGCTTTCTACCAATGTTCAAATTCCAGATGGTTACACAGTAACCGATGTGGTTATGTACTGGAAGCCAACACCGGTGCGCGGTGTCGAAGACGCCGAACTGCCCCAGTTCACAATAATCGGCTACGAGACTAACGATCGCAAGGAGAAGCTAGCAACTGGCATCTACCAGCGTCTATCGCTGTCCTTCAAATTGCAACGGAACATTGGATATTTTGTGTTCCAAACATATTTGCCTAGCATACTGATTGTGATGTTGTCTTGGGTGTCGTTCTGGATCAATCACGAGGCGACTAGTGCGAGAGTTGCCC
The DNA here is from genome assembly GCA_946477585.1 of Cheilosia urbana. NCBI lineage: Eukaryota > Metazoa > Arthropoda > Insecta > Diptera > Syrphidae > Cheilosia > Cheilosia urbana. Next base: position 4,142,394 of record OX297854.1, on the reverse strand, counting down.
TAGGTACACAGCCGCGTTGCGTTGCTCAAACAAAGGTTTTGTGATGGATTTGATTTTTCTTGTTTCAGGCATCACAACCGTTCTGACAATGACCACTATTAGTACGGGTGTGCGAAGTTCCTTGCCAAGGATATCCTATGTGAAAGCCATCGATATTTATTTGGTGATGTGTTTTGTGTTCGTGTTCGCCGCATTGCTGGAGTATGCAGCTGTTAACTACACCTACTGGGGTAAGCGGGCGAAGAAGAAAAGCAAAAAAACGAAAGAAACTGACAAGAAAACTGGTAAAGGATTTTCAAACTAAATACATGTCTTTGCAGTTGAGACATTGATTTTTTTTTATTTCATTTTAGCTAAAAGCGATAAATCCGAAACGTGTTCAACTACTGAGGATATCATTGAGTTGCAAGATGTTCGAATGAGTCCTATACCCTCGCTGAGAAAGGGCAACTACAATAACACACTGGGATCAATAGGATCTGAGACATTAGATTTGGCTAAATTTCCACCTAGTTTTAGAATTGCTAGAAATTACGGAACAAATCGTAATAACCTACGATATAGGGGGAATCGAGGTGAGTTGACTTATTTGGTCTGAGGAGCGTGTTTTCTTTGATCAGATTGGTGGTTGTAACAAAAATTATTCATGAAGACGCAGCCTCCTTCCCATTTCGAAAAAGACATGTCCAGTGGCACTATGCACGATTTTGGAACCAAGGGGATGGCTGAAATCTGTGCAGTCCTTTTTGATAATGACACATATTCCTCACTTCTGTGGGATACCGAAGTCTGAACGTTCGACTCAATGGAACGTCTAGTCTAGAAATGTAAAAAAAAAAAATAAGCAGGATAACACGTTTTAGGATACCGAGATTTTTTCCTGCACATCTGCCAATCGGTCTTAGGTGTTTTTTCTTTCGGCAAAGCTTTAAAAACATTCAGATGTATACCCATCCTGAAAAAGCTTCTAAACTCGACCGTTTATACTATGCATAAAATTGTGATCCTTTTTATTTGGCCCAAAAGTAACAATCTACATAACACAAACAAATAGTTCTGAGGAAACTACGCCTAAAGTACGAACTTATTTAATCTTCCTGTTCCAACTATTGGTTCAGGTGGTGACATTTGAAATACACCACCATTTTTATATAGAAGCTATTTCACCATTTCCATTAATCAAAATTTTTCATTACAGCTACTAACAACCAACGACCCCGAATGTTGCACGCACTGAAGAAGGGTGCCTCAGCGCTCAAGGCATCAATACCAAAAATCAAAGATGTTAACATTATTGATAAATACTCCCGCATGGTGTTTCCGGTTAGCTTTCTCGCCTTCAATCTTGGATATTGGCTCTTTTACATTTTGGAATGATAGCAGTTGACTACACTTCACGCAAAATAGCTCAGTGGTGTGTAGTGTTAAATTCCCTTCGACTAATAATCAACTGTCCTCCCCCCATAGAGGTATTAGGAGAACTTGAACCAAACCCTTAATTGGGCAGAACCAACAAAAATATACAAAATTACACAAATCCGAGAACCAATTTCAAATGGCATTTAAATCGAAAATAATTGACAAAAACAAGTTAAAAAACATGAAAAAAAAAAAAAACTTTTGACAACAAGTGACTAAAAAAAAAAAACTCAACATCCCATATCATTGAAACAAGAACTAAGAAACAAACCGTACATCAAAATTTAAATCAAAAATTTTACTACAAAATTAAAGAAAAAAGAAAACAACTTTGCGAAACCAAAATTAGAAATTAAAATTAAATTCTTAAAATTAACTAGTGCTATTTTGTATAAAATAAAAAAAAATTAGTATAATTGGAGAGGAAAACTCCCCGCTATAAGAAATTGTTTAAACTTGTTGTTAGAGTCTATGGAAAGAATTACAATAAAATTTGTTAACAAACGGAAATAATTCGATATAGGAAAACTTTGTAGGAAAATAAAAACAAAACAAATATTAAATACGACTCGCGGATTGGTAGAAGTATACATTGAGAAGAGAAATTCCAAATTGCTTGAATATTTTTTAGCCATTGGTTCCGAAACATACTTGTTTAAGAAATGACGAATTCGAAAAAATTTAAATTAAAAAACAAAAAATGTGCTTATAGTCAACTTTTTGGAAAGAATTAAAATTAAAGATAAATAAAATGTTACGAATGCCCATTCTAGATAATATGAATTCCAAATGTTTCAAAACTCATTTTTATAAAACGAGAATTTTCCTTTTCCTAGCGATAGTGATACTAAGTTTAATTTAAATCTTATTGACGTGTTAAGATGAACGATTTTAGGAAAAACCAATAAATAAATAAAAAAAAAAAAAAACAAAAACAACAAAATATATACAAAAAATAAAAATACGAAAATAATTTCATCTGCCGCTTTAAATTTTTATCACAGCCTGGGCTAAGCTTGTTTGAGGTTTTAATGCGCAGTGTTGGAAACTTACAATTAGTAAAGCTTAACAGTGAACAGTGATTGTGTGGGGTTTGTTAGTACAAATATTTGGCTGACAAAAAAAAGAAAAAATTGTGCAATATTGGCATAAATTGTCTTGGAATGGGAATTATCTCCAAATGTACTTCTAAAGACTGTCAGCTTTTTTTTTTTAATCCTCTTCCTGAAAAGCTGTGAAGTTAGAATCTTTAGAACTTTGCAGTATGTGGGAAAGGGTTCAAGTAGGAGGCATTTAAGCAGTGCAGAAAATGTTTTTATCGTATTTGGCAATAAACTAAGTCGATCCACAATTTTCAAATTCTAAGTAGCCTATGGTAATGGTAGTATGTACTAGTCTTATGTTGGTTTTTCGCATCCATAAAGGTTTTCCTAATGTTCCTGATAGTGGCGTTGCATTCGCATTTATTATTATTTGTTATTGATGTCCATGTCTTTGCTTCAATGTAACTTCACCCATACCCTTGTAATCTTTTACAGGGTCTAGTAAGAAAGATCAACAGTTATTACTTTCTGTCGGTCCTAAAGTTTGTCTCTATAGACATAGAGTCGGCATCGTTGTTCATCAACAGCTAGAGGTTCGCCTTAAATTTTAAGTCTAGCTATCCGACCTTAATTTCTAAAGCTGATAGGTGGTTGTTTTGGTAACTATTACAACCGGATGTATTTATTTGCCAGTATCGGTATGCTGTCTGGACAACCTGTACCTATTTGAGGGCCGTATAATCTTCTTGGTTCATAGGGGACTGACTTGCTCAGTAGGCCTCTGTGCCAGAACCAAAAGCGTTTCATATATCTAAGTCGATGGCTCTCATTTCTCCGATTTTATTTTCCGGCGTCCGTTAGTGGCTTACATACTGGTGGTCAATTATTAATCATAGTCTATTTTCAAGATTTATTCATAATCATAGATAGCACGAAAAGTAAGGCTTTGAACAGTTTCTATGCCCTTTACTTTTTTTGGAACCGGTTAAATGAGGAAGGTCTTGCGCAAGAAGGAGTATGGCTTGTACGACTGGGGCATGCTCTGGCCCTTGGCAAACGCAATGAGGAAATTGGGACATTAAATAAGTAAGTGACACTTACTTTGTAATTAGCCTTTGTTGGGTCATTAGTATGACTGCTATTCTTGGAAAGCCAGGCTTTGGTTGAAGCTGATTTTTTAAATAACGAGGAATAACATTTCCATGCTCTCTAAAGCACACATTACAAAGAAACACTCTACTTCTTCGTACGGTACCCGCTTCGGTGGTTAAGTCATGTAAAACACATGTCTTTGGCTGGGATTTAAAGATATGCCTTGTACGTTTATCAGAATTAATAAAGACGGTACATGTATGTACGATAAGGTCGATATAGTGGTACAACAACCTTCATCCACCTTGATCATAAATTTATAATAGCTGTGCATTAAATAGTGAAATTCATTCTAAGCAATTTCATTTAAGTTTTACAATTTTCTGAGGTAATCTTACATTTACATAAAAGCATAAGTATAAGTTATATCCCTTTACGCAGCAAAAGTATATTTTCCATTGCTCGGTGATGTATTTAAAAGCTGTCTTAGAACTAAAAAGCTATAGGTGGTATAGATCTTACAAACACACATAAGAAGGAATTGAGTACGGCTATGACTCCATTTGCTGCAAATCTGGAAGTCCTTATAGCTTTGCCAAATTATAGACATGGTGTTCCTTGGACTGCATGTAGTTAATATGAATTTAATACGTCGAAAAGAGACCCGACAAAGGTGGTCTAATTCGAATACCCTTTCGACATGTAATACGAATTTCCGCGCAATACAGACTAATAGATGATTATTCCGTACATATACATAACTCAGATGACGAATTCTTTCGGGAAATATTTTCCTTGAAAAGATCAAATTAAATTTAAAGGTCTATTAACCTACTGTTGATTGTCCGTAACCCAATTGACTTTAGATACATTAAAATGTCGAGCTCTAATTACCTTTACTGGGATGGAAGTATGTGAAACTTTTTATTTTGCAGTATGGATACTTCCATTATACCTAAAAACCGTCACTAAATCCAGGTTCCTGTGAAAATTCCATAATTACAACTCACATCCATCATATGGAATCATCCAATCGATCCCATATTTTGTATAAGAAAATATTTCATGACTTTAGCATGTTCAGTTGTTACTGATTAAATTAGGTACTCGTTTATTTTTCAGTTCACAGTCACAAACCTGGGCCAGTTTTAATAAACACATCTGAGAATTAAAGTTATTAAAAATACAAAAATATAATGTAAAACAACAGAGAATGTACTTGTGACCACACTCCAGATATGAAATTACATTCGCTAAATATCATTACAGCTAAGATTAATTTATTCAACTAAGATAATTTGATCAACTAATTCAGGATCTTGTATTTGTGTAAGACCTAGCTTTATCAGTGCCCTCCCAGGTCCAGCGTGTTTATATTATAATAATTCACTCTAAAAAGTTGAAAGAATTGAGAAAAATAGTTTGATCTCGACAACAGCGCCACCTATCGTGTCCAAGACTATCCTTACATTAAAACTGCAACCAACCATACACACCCACAAAATTTCATTGAAATCGGTTAAGTGGTTGAGAAGATCGACAACAGCGCCACCTATCGAGTCCAAGACTCTCCTATCGTTTAAGTTGCAAGGAGTCATACATACCCACAAAAAACACAGGCGAGTAACATTCGAAGATTTTCTTATTCGCATTGAATCGGCGATTTTGACAGATAAAAGTATGCGAGAATTTTTGAGAATTGAGATCCTGGTAAAACAACAAAATTGAGTCACAATAGCTAGCAGAAATTGACTTTTGTTAAAATTGTTTCATTTCTATTAGGGCAATTCACTTTTAGCAACCGAATACTAAAACCAAAAGTCGAGACATAACAAAATAACCAGTTTACAGAAAATTATCAAAAATACTTGCATATCTGTAGGCTGATTCGAAGAGAATTATTGAGAGTTGCTCAATGGTTTTAATGTGAGTTTGTGTACTTTACTTTGCTGAGACAGATGTTTGATAAAACAATTCTACTGGAACTATAACTACGGCAACATTTCACCAACTCAAACGGATGCTATCAACTATGAAGTTCGACAGATGAAACCATAACTTTCTTGAATAATAGAAACTAAAGAAAAAGAGGACAGTACCAAGCCAGATAAACTTCCAAAAAAATGTGCTAGTTGCTTGCAACTCTCAAAGAAATGTGGTCTTTAGCTCAAAATTCAGCTTACAGAATTAAAAAAAAAGCAAGTAAGGTTTGGTTTCAAAAATGGAACGGAGGAATATTTCCTTAACTGGGATTGCAAATTCGACAGAAAAATACATCAATTAAAATAGACCCACACTATGAGATGACTTTTAAGAAGATCGCTATAAGACGTTCTTCATGGAAACAAATCGGAGCACAAAATATTTTTCTTCATAGGATTAGAACAAGACAACAAACGGTCCTAAATAACAATAACAACTTGGAACATCATTTTAAAGTAAACAAAAAACTGTTTGCTTGAAATTGAAGTTAAAGGATTTATCCTTGCACAAAGTGAATGTGATTCACTTGCACTTTTGTTACTGCAGGTGGATGAACGATCAGGTCGTTATAGCTTTGAATATTCATCACACTTAAATGAACCCTGGGAAGGTTGCGGTAGAAACTTTTTACGGGCTAAAAATTCAGTAAACACGTCTAAGATTTAGTAAAATTTAGTATAGTGGAGAATGAAATTCGATGTCAAAATTAAGGTAGGTAATATTCACGGATGCTTACAAAATGCATCATTTTCGAACCATTCGCTTAAAAAACTAACTTTGACGACAGTTAGTTAAACGACACGATGATGTTTGCGGAACGAGCTATGTCGGCCAACACATATAAAGTTTTTACATGTCACCCGCGAACGAAGGTTACCAATTGGTAGAACCACCATTTAACCATAAAAAACATTGAGAATCAACCTTGCATGTGGCCATAAAACTCTCAAATCTTTTATCTGATGCCTTTTGCTAATTAGCAAGCTCGCGACGTTTCACTTATTTGCAACAAATTTTTTTTTCTTATAGTTTTAGTAATTCTCAATTCCAAAAGTATGCCGATACAAGTGCCACCAAACAATTTAAATATGCAAACGTTCCTCAAAGTTAGTAAGAAAGATGAACTTTCGATCACAATTAGAGTTATAATGCTGCGAGGCATACTCTCACCTCCGTAATCCTGCGACTAGTTGCCAGTCAGCTCTTTTCCAAAAAATATCATAGCGTACATCACAACTATCCATTAAAACTATTCAGAAACCTTTGCAAGCGTGACTCAATCCAACAACATAGTACGACTAGGGCAAGTAACAGTCCAGTTTATCTGCTTACTCACTCGCTGGTACACACATTTTCATTGATAAAAATCCCCTTCACCAGCGGAAATGTTATTACTATTGATTGACGCACAAAACCCAAACATCATCATTCAATATACACCGCCAATCAGCACACCGTGGTCACCAAATTACATATTATCCCAAATTATGTCGCTTTGAGAATCTGCACAGCACACAAAAAAAAGCTTTCCCAACTTCTACAACTTCTACAGACATTTCTTATGAGCCAACCTACTCCTCTTTTGTGTGCAGCGCCACAAAGCTTGGACGTGGGACGGAACAGCAGCCAGCGTGTGCCGGCACTCGGTCTCCCTCTACACCCACAGCGTGTGCGTGTAAGGAGTTCAGCGAATGTCTCGCAAACAGATGGATACATGCTAGAATTCCACCCAAAAATAGACAAAATCTACAAGGTAATAGGATCAGTATCAAGCAGGAACAAATAACAACAAAAATTGAATAAATTTTGTGTCGCCCACTTGCGAATGTTCAGGTTCACCCAGCCGCCCACTCTATATCAACCCATCTATAGGGAGGAGGGGTGGATGGTGATGGTGATGGATGATTGGACTTACAAGACTCTGACTCAGATTTGTCTTTAAAATACGGCGACACAGCGAAAGCCTTAAATGAATCAATTAGCGCGTCACTGAGTAGGTATGCTAAATAGAAAAGAACAAAAAAAGTACGTATACGCCCGAGTGAACGATTGTGTTTTGAAACATTGGCTTCGATGGAGGAGTTTCTACGAAATTTCAATCTTCTCGCGCGTGTTATTCGATGAATGAAGGATGTAGGATGAGTTTGAGATGATAATGATGACAGTGTGACGAAGGAATAGTTCAAGCTCTTCACAAATCGTTTAAAGACCTCTCAAGCGGTGTTTTCTTTGGGTTCTTCTGCTTGTTCTGCTTCTTCTTTGCCCATGTTCTACTGTTTTCCGAAAATCCGTTTTGTGTGTTCAATGTGAATGGGGCGGTTGGTGTGGTGCATGCGTGTATATGCTGCAAAAAATAAAAAGCACGTTTTCGAAATAGTTATTCGAGAGGAAGAACGAAAATTAAATATAATTTCGTTTGGTGTGTGTTGCACACGAGTATAGAACAAAGGATACACTACCGCGAGATGTAGGTCAGAGTGGTGCTAGTGTTTCTTGACTCTTTGCGGGATAGTTGTGGACTTTAATGAGGTTATGTGCATTTGTTTGCACATTTCGTAAAATAATTAGAACGGCAGGCGATGAGTAGTGGAATAAGGACATCAAAGGATCGCCGATTATAACATTAATTATGAAGTATGGTATATAAGTTGGAGAGCGGACTATCGGTGGCAAGGCAGTGATAGTATTGCACGAAAAGAACCACCAGTTTGGCACATACTTTTGTATGCAAGTCGAATTTGGGCTGTAATAATCTATGCTAAGCTACTCACAAGGTGAGAACCCCAAAAGGGGTAGATAAAAATGTCTCAGACATAACTCGTATTAGATGCCAAGTCAGCCAAATGTGTGAAGGGATCGCACCAGCGACTACTTAACTAATTGTCCAAAAATACTAAAAAAATAAATAAATAGTTGGCGCAACAGGACTTGAGGGACCCTAGGCCTAGCTTCTCACAACCATTCGTTTTGTGTGAGTTTTTCATTTTTGGAACGAATGGAAGGGATCTACAATTTTATGCCGACTCCAAACAGTTAATTGAGAAGCTCTTTCAAGATAGTCATACTCTCGGATGTTTGTCAAACGTTCGCGAGAGGTGGTGCAGCGGAAAAAAACCCTATGTTGGAATTTGGGTTTTTGCGGGATCCGAACCCGGACCCCTCGCTTAGTAGTCCAACACACTAACCACTAAGCCACTGCGTCCAAAAATACTACTTCGATACTTAAACACCGGCACAAGCCATAACTCATTAACCCCCAATACCTATCGCAATGATCCACACATCAATGCAGCGCATTCGACATACAAGTACTCGAACTACATTCGCTGGGTACGTCGGCCATAGGCGATGTAAAATGTACATGAACATGACACAGCAGGTAGAAATAACACTTAAGCTCGAATATTTGCTGCAAGTGCAATTACAAGTGCTACAGAGTTTGAGCCGAAGGTAAAATAGACGTAGTCCTAGCTGGTGTTCAGACTTTATGAATGGTTTCGTCGATAAAATATCTTTCTGGATACTTTTATTTTACCATTTTGGTAAAAGATGCGGTACGTTGAAATATTGAACTAAGTTAATTTTTGCTATGATAGCTCGAGGATACCCAGAGAATTTGGGTCTCACAACTCCATCCATCGGTCGGTCTGCTTCGCGAGACTGTTAATGGCTGCCTAAATCTCCAGTTTACACATTCTAAGGAGTACCCCTTCGACAGGAAAGTGGCCAATTGCATCGGCAGTGAAAAAAAGCAGAGTTTGAAGTAGTGTAATCAAGTAATGAGAACTTTGTAGTACTACTTAGTTGTTTGGCTTACTTGGCCAATTTTCGGTATTCCTCTAGGAAGCCTTGATTATTCTAATTCGTTGTTTCGAGACCATAATTCTTGTGTAAATTCAAGTAAGTGTATTGAAATTGAGCCTGAAATCAACCTGCACAGTTGAGTAGGTTTGGTTAGGTTAAATCGGCTGCTAATTCCATCGTCATAAGTAATCACCATGTATCCCTTTGCCCACAGAATTACTAGTAATAGTATGTATTACCAAATGGAGTTGAGTAGCCAACGATTATACTAAAAATATGCCTTTCATAATTTCCGCGAGACCATTAAAGTGCGATATAGAATGGTCTAGTTTTAGCTAAAGCATCTCTCGAGTCTCGGCAGGGTGCACAATGGAGGACACTTATCTCGGCTGAATGCGGGGTCAGTGTTTAGTTCTAATAGCCGTCAGTTTAGTGACGTTTAAGTTTGTTTCAAAAATGATCTTCTCTGTTCTTTAAGCTGGTCAAGGCTTTCTGCAAAGTAATTTTTCATTTAAGTTGACTCAACCCTTGCACTTACGCAAGAGTGCACAATGCACATTGTAGTGGGGGATATACTTCCTCCGCAGATGATTTGCAAGGAGGAAAGTCACTTTTGCCCAATTCGCTGACTCTCTCATTCAATTCTTTGCTTCTACAAATGGAAACTCAGACGAGACCAATCTTGAAACTTGAACCGATGGTCAACCTTTACCAGGGTCTCATTGCAGTTCTCGGCGATTCGACGGCATCGATAGCTCTCATCTAACACTAGCTGTTGGCTGATAATAGTCAGAGGTTGCATTTAAGCACTTTGTGATAGTTAGTGAGGCTATTGGCATTGATAATATTTAAGTTCTGTTAGATCGTATCGAAAAACCTCTCCAGTGAATTAAAATGTAGAAAGTGAATGCTAGCATCAAGTAAGAGACCGGTCAAATCATATTGAACAATATGTAAGAACACATGTGTACTCATAATCCACAAAGTATTTCCTGCATGAAGGGAAAGCTATGGGCAAAAAAAAGTGGACTTAAAAAACAAAAAACCCTGACTGACTGTTAAAAAAGATTTAAGAAGTATAACCCAGTGTTCAGTCGGGTAAAAGGAACACTCGACAACTGATACTTCCAGCTGATGCAGTTTATATAGAATATAGGTTGTAGGCGGCAATTCGGAAAGCGAATCTCCTTAAAAAAAAGAACACCCTATACTCAAAAAATATTAGTCTGTCCCTACGCCCAATGAAATTCCACTAGTGATCAGCTGCGATTCTCTCGCCCAGATTTTGGCAGAAACTGTTCATATTTGACGTCGCTGACTGTCTTTTATTTTTGCCACCGAACAACTTTCTTTCTTTTCCTAACCTGAGACGAAGAAAGTTCTGCACGTGCAAGACATAATCTTCTAGCGAGATCCTATCAACCGCCCAACCAGGAGTATGGACAGTGAACAAAAAGTTCTGTTAAGAGCTCCCAACACGTATCAGCACAGTCTTGCATTCACCCAGTCCGTCATAGTCATAGTGTGCCAACGGAGCAGTAGCTAAAAACATCTCGCAACTGAAAGCAACCATCTCAAAAGCTTAACTCTCAGCATATGCCATTTTCAAGAGTAAAAAGTACTCGTCAGATCTCTGCATATACTTGATGTATATATAGATAGTTCTTTGGCACAAACGCTGCTGATAATAGCAAAGCTGTTCCAACACCTTTGCTTAAAGTCAATCAAGCTACAGTTGGAGCTTCACTGCTCATCAGCTGTACTCGCACACGCTCATTTAAAATACACGAAGGTTATCAGTCCACAATAGAAGAAAGCCAGATCATTCACACAGTAGTGTGGCGCATCGTCCATCATCACCTCACCAGCTCTTCAACGCACCCATATACACTTGTCTCCTATCCCTCACTACTGCATTGTGATAAGAAAGCGACTTTGTTTGAAATTATTTTTTTGTAGGTAAGTACCTATCATCTCCTTCTAAGTTCGATCAATGGTAAATATTTCGACATTTTAGCAGATAAAGCAACAATAAGCTTAATTCGAGAAAATAACAACAATAAAATCCATCTATGCTGTGCACACCATTCATCGGAGAGTCTACGCTACAAAAAAAAAAAAAAACATTTAACATCGGTGAGTCTATTAACTCCTTTTATATACATTGAGCGAGATATCTTGCTAAAATTTTTTATTTAAATATTGATAAATCTAAATCCAGATTCTATCATCGGTGACAAATAATAAATATTACCTAAAGTAAATTAAACAACAAGAAAAAGGCACACAACCAGTCAGAAAGAATTGCTAGATAACGCTTTTAAAAAATATAAACACAATTGAACTATCTACTTAACAGACATCTGTGGCGACGACGAAAATTCCCCACTAGACCTTGCCGTCTTTTATAAAAATAATTCGGGAAACTCGTTGAAAATTTATTTATTTATTATCAATTTCAAAAGTTCTTATATTACATGAAAGATGTCAGAGCCGGACGACCAATCGCTTGACTTCGCCGTCGAGTCTTGAGCTTCTGATGTTTTTCTTCCGAAATGGATCGTAGTTTAGTCCTGTGCATATACGCAGGAGTTTTCTTTCATATACTTCCAGCTTCCTCATGTACATATGTCTTGGAGACGATATACCAAATGGGGAATCCGTAGGTTACTTCCGGTCTTATGAGTTGTTACTAAAGCAGCAGTTTTGTTCTTCTACTTAGTCCAATTTGCTTCTTCTTCAGCGAACAAACTCGGTGAAATGCAAGTGATGCCTTCCTGAGAACAGCCCTCAGCTGTTGATTGAATCTAAGTCTCTCGTTGAAGTTGACTCTAAGATACTTTACTGTTGTTTGTGGTTGAGAGTGATGATTCATCTGTCAGGTTTATTTTTATGTTTCGGCATTTGGTGGCGGACCTAGCTCTAGTTCCTCTGATGATTAGCAATTTTGAAGCACTAGTCGTAATGGGACTCCGTAAATGAAGTGCAATGATCCATGACGGCATAATAAAAAACGCCTAATAATCCTCCTAACATTGATTTTCATTGAAGAAATACCAATGCAGTTAATTCTCTCGGTATTTGAAAGAAATATTAAAATTCGCCCAACAAATTAATGTGGCTTAATCCCATTAAAAGAAACCAATTACCCACTCGATTTGTAGGTTGCCGTGAAATAAGGTAGATGGAAATAATGTCGATCAACTTTGTTTCCATAAAATATTTGAAGAAATGTCGAATTTCGTCAGTTTCTATGTTCGATCTTATTTGCAATTATGACGGTATAAAAGAGTAACAATGTCGACCGGTTAAGTTTTCATTTTAATAGGTTAAACCTTTGAAGAAGGCAATTGTGACAGATCTTGTCTATAACCATTGTTGCTACAACTGAAACCTTTTTAGATGAAGAAGACAGCGATGTATCTTCTCCATCAACAAATAAGGAATAGCTCCCAAACCATCTGACTTTCACATAAATTAGTCTAAAAATAACACGAATATGACATCGCTCAGTCACCATATCCATTCACTTCAGCCTTTGCCACCCAATTTACACTCAAGTACCATCACCTTCTCTGTATGCATTCACAGATGTCAGTTGCACTAAGCTCATAAACTCAGAATAAAAGAAAACAAAAAACAAAACTTTAACGGCGACATAAAAACCCAAAGCAACTCAAAAACAGAGGGACGTATACCCCACATAGCTGGGTATTTTTACATTTCGATATGTTGGTCCATTTGACTCCTTGTCGTCTTCAAAAACTCACCACTACCAACGTTTACAGAACACGACTCCATCCTAATGAATTTAATTTTTTTCTTTCTTCTGTCCATTTCTTATACCATGAAGAGACGCAGCGAAAACGCGTAGGTGTTATACACCCGATTATACACCTCACAAATCCTGCGCAAAGCTCTCCAAATTATTATCATCAATGGTACACATAGGAAAAAAATAAAAATATCCTTGGAGAGACGACTCAGAGAATCACATCCACATCCAGCATCCAGCAGACGCAAAGCCGAAAGCTCCACATTCTACAGCGAAAATTTTTCCTGTATAACATTGAAAAACTTTAGTCGTTCAAACGAGTCCTTACAGTGTATTTCAGTGAAAATAAAATCCTTTTGCAAGTGAAAATTAAAAAAAAAAAAAAAAAAATGTAATCCATCGTCAAAAAGAAAACTGTTTTCTTGACTGATCTTCCATGGAGCATCCTTAGTGTTTCAATAAATTAGCAACATGGCATTTTTTCAATCATCAAACAAAATGTCCACCTCACCCAAGTGAAGAAGAAAAAAAAAAAAATTACATAAAACCAAGGCAAACAGCTGCTCTCATCCTGTGGGCTGTAGCCAATGTTATCTGTATCCCCCAGCCACCACTAAAAGGAATACAGAATAATACCAACAACACACCGAGAGCAATGAATTGAATTAAAAATCCTTTTTCGCAATACACACCCAGTTGTTACCAAAAACTAAAAAAAAGAAGAAATTACTAAAAGTGTCCCAAAAATTGTGTGTTCCTGTCTAAGAAAATTCCCATTGTGCTTGTGAATTGTGATATCCTTCAGAGAAAAAGAAAAACAAAAATATATAATAAAACGTATTTTCCCAGAAAGAAATGCAAAAAGGTCGACAATTTTCAACAAAGGACTCTCGAATACGATGAAACGAGGATATAAAAGAAGACGAAAGGGGGGCGTCGCCGATATATTGCTTCGGCTAACCCGTTGATCTCTTTACTTTTCTTTTATTTTACTTAAAAAAAAAAAACAATATAGCTTCCTAAGAAAACGAACAACTTTATTTTCCAAAAAAAAAAAGGATACCAAACTGAATATAAAACAACAACAACGACGACCTAACCAAACCCCAAAAAAGTAATTGCGCAGTGATTTGCTCGGAGGAAAATCCACCTTCCTCCACTTCGGTACAAAGGATATTCTCCACCAAAATTAGATACAAATTATTATTTTTGATAACAGGAAAAATGAGATATACTCGGATCAAGTTCCTTTGGACTTGTATCATGCCCATGATGCAGTTTGGTAAGTTTGAAGAAATTTTCCGAAATTTTCATTTCAGCAAGACCACCTGTTTGGGGAGAGATAGATCCAAGGACGTTCCATTGTTCTTGTTTTTTTTTTTTTTTTTTTCATTTCTTTCCCATCGACTGTTAGACAACATGGCTGCCGAATTTTTCTCAATTTAAATGCTGTTTTTCAAAAAACTATATCGGTTGAGCAGATTTATATTCGGAAAAGGACTAATTTCGTACGTAGGTGTCGTCGGGAAAATTGGATTTCTCATCTTGTTGTTGTTGCAATTGTCTATTTCTTTGTCGAAGCAATATAACGAAAGCTCAGTAACGCCCATGCAATGTCGTGTTGTAGTCTGTTCGTGCAGCATCCCTAAAAAGATGGAACGTTCCTCAAGCTTTCTAATAAATGTGTCCACTTGTGCATGTGTGTGTGCCAGAGCGGGTGGAAGGGAGTGCAGAAAAATAATTCTATTTTATAATGTTGCCCTTCGCCCAGAAGTTGGTGTAGAGTGCACTTGTACCAAGGCAGATCAGACGATGCCTGGGGGGTGGGCACTTTTGCTCGACTTTCCAGCTCTCGATGTGTACGTCGGGCATATATGAGGACTTGTAGGGATATTTCTAAAATTTAATTGGAAGTTAATAAGTTAAAAACTGTCCGGGCAGCTACAAAAAAAAAAAAAAAACACAATTGACACAACTGACAATTCAATATGGCCGAAGTTGACTTGACGAAACTAGCAGAGTGTGGGCAAATTGTTGCCCCCAGGAGTTTGCTTTAAATAAGTGAAATTGCCGTTGAAATTGATTGGAAAAGGCAGGTGGAAGATATTTAAAAATTTAGTTGAAAGCCCCAGAGATAGATTCTGCACAATCTGCTGTCAGTCTCATGTGCTTCTGACTTTTATTGATTTTACAACCATTTTGGAGACAAAAAAATTGATTTTGTAATTTGCTGTAATTTTACTATGACAAGGCGTTTTTTTAGGGCTATTTTGGACACAGAGAGACAGAGCCATTGGGTCGTAAATAGCGCAATCTGGAAATATACTCTTAGAACAGTCTTTCGCAAAACTGGGGTCCAAGAATTGCAAGTCTATTCTTATGGTGAAATGTGTTGCGTATCTAGATAGATGTAAGAGTCCTAGATAATTTCTCTTATTTGTTAACAACATCGCACTTGGCATGCTTGCGGCAAGGCACGGACTAACTCGCCGGATGTGGATGGGTTCCCGAATGTTGTCAACATCGACCGCAACTACAAGAAAACTATACATGCCAAGGTTTTCTCGAACTAAGATTCGTAGCTGAATTTTAATCGGACGGAAAATTCATGCAATCAATCAATATTAAGTCTATAGTCGGTACGGCAGATGTAAGGCCATACCAGGTACACTTTGCCCTCCCTTATCACTTAATGTGAATCACCTTTGGCAACTAAAGTACCCCTAGTTGAAATAGTTGCCCCATATTCAAACCGAGTTTTATCTAACAAAAGGTATAGGACATCAAACAGTTTCCAGCCCCCATTCAAATTAGTTCTAGACCTTCATTTTATGTGTATTACAAAACAGATTTATTCAAACAAATAAGGAATTGCATTATTGGTATCTTAAAGAATTGCGGTTAGGTTTCATATTCAAATTTCATGTTTCACTTTATAAAAGTATTATAACTCAAAAAGATTAACAACTAGGAAAATTATAGGATCTAATTTAGAAAAAAAATTTTTTATTTATCTAGAGACAAATATTTATTAATAAATTATTAGCCAACTTTAGTAGTTCTTTCTAGTTTAGGATAATTTATAGTTCAATTTTGTTTATATATATATGTATTATCAGTTATGTATTATAATGCTTGTATGTGTTTGAATTTCAAAATTCACAAATGTATGTGTCTATGTATTTGTGCCGTCTAGTTCAATATTAAGTTAGGTAAAGAAATGACTTACGTTTTCGGATCCTTTAATGGATATCAAAATTTAGGGTTCTTAAAGTGTGAGGTGAGTGTGTTTGCATATATGTATGTGTAGTGTAATTTAATCCAAATTGTGATGACGAAGCTTATCGTTGAAGTATTGTGCGCACAATCCTCCTTTGGTAGCTGTATGAATGTAAATTAAGAAATGTTTAGTTTGTTGTATGATTAAGTCTTTTTTTTACCTAAGGCATGCATAATCCTTTTTTTTTTTTTTTTTTGGTGGCTAATAATTACTTAAAATAAGTTCAGTAAAAGAAAACTACGTGCGGAAACACCAATCAATAAAAAAAAACTTAACCTATCTTACTACTACCTTACTGGTCATGCACATATGGTACCATCATTGTCATATTATTTTTCTTACGCGAATACCAGCACTCTCAGCAGATGAGTCTGTATTCTATAACAACCAGTCAGCTTCTGCTGTTGTTGACTTAATTGCGAAAGCCAATACCGGTGCCTGTTCAAGGTTATAAAGTTGCTGGAGTTCGGTCGGTTTCATGCAACATGTGCTTTTTATAGATGAATGGTAGAGCAGCCAGCGGCAGGTGGATTTGCGGTATAAACAGAATGTTGCTGAACAATGTGGTATTGCAAAGGAGGCTTGACGTGGAGACTTTACTGGTTGCAAAAATGTATGAGCTGCTTTGGTGTTGATATCACTGCTGCCTTCGTGAGCGAGGCGAAGAGACAGTCTAGCGGATTTTTGCGATTGGGCTGGTTTTACGACTACGCTCTATCGTAGCAATCGATGCTCTTGCAGATATCTAATATGATTTCTTTAATCGGCGGAATAATTCGATTTTCTGCCTTTTGACAGTGGGGCCTTTTTACTTCTTCCCGATGCTCAAATCCCAATGAATGGTGTGGAGTCTGGAGACTGATTGGTAGATTGAAATAATCTACGGACTCAGACTCCGCCGATTGATTAGGAAAGCCAAACAATATGATCTACAAGATGAAGTGTGGATTTTGTTTTTCCCTTTTTTTTTATATACACGCACTTTGTACGTCTGTAAATCTATTTAGGTGTTTTATTTTTCGTTTTGTGTAAATTTTATTTTATTCCTACGTGTTTTTTTTTTTATTTATTTTAGTAGACAAAATCACTTTCAACTCAAACTATCACTTTTAATTAGATTAATGATATAAGATTCCGAGCTGTTGAACTGTCCTTTACGAGAATTGAAAAGCGAAAGAAAGTTAACACAGGAGGATTTTGGCTGGCAACCACGCTTTTCTCATTTTTCCTTTATTTCCTTTCTTTCTTTGACATTTCTTTTTTCTTTTTTTTTTTTTTACTAAATCAGTCAGTTTTGCAGGCAAGGTAGATTTATTACCATTGTTTACCTTTTTTTTAGTACTTGGTAATATAGTGCGCTCAAAACATCGCATACCGAACTGGGAAATGATATCGTGAAATAATTTTTAATTTTTGTACTTTTTTATATAGCCTTATTTCGTAACAAACCTTCTTGGTTTGTGATTGCTAAAGAAGCAAACAAAAAGGAAAACGAAATAAAATACGATATTGTTTTCATTGGCGAATATCCTTAGCGTGGTATATTCCAACTAGCTTGCCCTGCAGGTCTTCAAGTTGGTAAAGACAGTTTCCAACTTTCTTTCTCACTCTGCACTTGAGGAACTTGTGCATAAACTTTGAGTTTTTATTTTTGGCAAATGAGCTGTGCTCAAAGTTTCGCCTATAAACTTCCTGACCTTCCGTAAATTTAATGTCTTTCGCTCGGAAATTGTAAACTCTTTCACCTTTCGCATGTGCGTTTTCCAGGTTTTGCTTAATTCGGTTTTTAATTAAGTTCATTTTATCAGGTTTTGGTATGGTTTTTATATCAGATTCAGCAAGGCAGTTTAACATCTCAAGGATTTTGTACTCCGAACCATTTCGAACCATATTCTCACCAAACATGGTGAAATAGGGGGAGCTGTTAATCGCTGAGTGATAGTCACTACGCAATGTAGAAGCGATAAGGGATATATGTCTATCCCATTCCGTATGCTCATTTTTGATAAGAACCCTTAGTTTGGCTAAGATTTCTCTATTTGCCCTTTCAGAGGCATTAGCTTGTGGGCTATATCGTCCGGTTCTTATATGTCTGATGCCATACGTACTGAGCAATTTAGCGAATTCTTTGGAAATAAATTGCTTCCCATTATCGCTGTGCAAGAACTGAGGTGTACCAAATAGGTGAAAAATGTCTGATTCTAAATAGCTCACCACACTAAGTGATGTAGCTTTCTTCATTGGTTTCAGAAAAACAAATTTAGTTAGATGGTCAACAGCAATAAATATCATAGAGTTTCCTTGCTTGGTCCGAGGATACGGACCAAGAAAATCTATATACAACCGCTGCATGGGCCTTTCGGTTACGAACTGCTTACCCATCTTAGGACGAAGTGTCGAATTAGGTGGTTTTATACATTTGCACACATCGCATGTATCAACGTATGCCTTGATTTGTTTAGCCATACCTGGCCAAAAATATTTTTGTTTTATTCGAAACAGAGTCTTAGTGAATCCTCCATGACATCCTGCATCATTGTGTGCGTTTTCAATTACCTCATGAGTTAGTCCCTCAGGAAGCCACAATCTCCACAAATCAGTTTCTTCATCCTCGGAACCTTGTCTAAACTTAACTCGCTTATACACAAAATTCTCTGAAATGCAGTTATCTGGAAGATTATTTTGATGTGCCCTAATATTTTGTTTTAGTTTTTCATAACTTTCAGATAAAAAGTGATCAGAACTCAAATCAATCTCGTATGGTGTCTTTCTTATTTCTAATTCGTCCATATTCACACGGGATAGGGCATCCGGAACAATATTTAGGGATCCCTTTCTATGCTCCATCTTAAAGTCGTAGCCCTGCAATTTAAGACTCCACCGCGCTAGTCTTCCTGATAGATCCTTTTGGGACATAAGCCATTTTAGGCTTGAATGGTCTGTTACGATTTTAAATGGCAACCCTTCTACGTAAGGTCGGAATTTCCGCACGCAAACTATCGCAGCTAAGCATTCGAGTTCTGAAACCGTATAATTTTGTTGAGCTTTGTTAAGTTTCTGAGAAACATATGCTATTGGTCTTTCCTGCCCCTCAATGTCGATTTGGTAGAGTACGCCACCAACACCAGTTGAGGACGCATCGCATTGAATGGTAAATTCTTTTGAGAAATCTGGCTGCGCCAGTACAGGGGCGGAAGTTAATGCTTCTTTAAGCTTCTGAAAGGCAACCGTTGCATCACTTGTAAGCATGAAAGCTTTCGACTTTCGCAGGCAATTTGTCAACGGAGTTGCTAGGTCTGAGAAGTTTGGAATGAACTGACGATACCACCCCGTCATTCCTATAAATCGTCGTATCTGTCTAGCTGTTTTTGGTAATGGAAACTGAGTTATCGCTTCCACTTTGGAAGGGTCAGTTTTTAAGCAGCCTTGGCCAACAATGTAGCCAAGGTACTTAATTTCTTTCTGACAAAATTTGCTTTTTGTCACATTAATTGTCAGATTTGCGTCACCTAAACATTTGGCCACTACTTTTAACAAATCGAGATGCTCATCATAGTTAGCCGAACACACAAGTAGATCATCTAAGTATATGAAAACGTTCTCACGGATGCGCGAAGGAATCACACGATCCATGAGACGGCTCATTCTTTGTGCGGCGTTGCATAGTCCGAAAGGCATTACTGTAAAATGGTACAGTGGCCTTCCAGGCACAGCAAATGCCGTTTTTTCTTTAGATGCCATTTCAAGTGGGATTTGCCAAAAGGCATCTTTTAGGTCAATCCCTGTTATGAAATGCGTATCCTTCAATCTACTTAGTAACCCACCTATGTGTGGTAACGGATAAGCATCCTTCTTTGTAACGCTGTTTAGCTTGCGAGAATCCAAGCATAGGCGAACTTTTCCTGGCTTTCTTACAAGGACTATTGGTGAGCACCACGGGCTATTGCTTTCCTCAATTACGCCAAGTGAAAGCATTCTGTCTAACTCGTTGTAAGCCTCTACTTGTCGCGGGGGTGACAGCGGAAAATGCTTAGCTTTAATGGGCACCGCATCCCCAGTATCTATAACATGGATTTCCTTTTCTGTTCTTCCTAGGCCTAGTTTTTCAAATGATGGAAAAAGGGCAATTACTTTTTTCAGCTCGTATAATTGTATTGTCGTCAGGTCGTGATGTTTATCGGGTAACTTGAGGGAATTATCAACTACACTGAGTTCAGAGACAATTTGTGGGGCGACATTAAATTCTTTCCAGAAATTAATGCCCAAGTAAGCATTTTGCTGAAGGCTAGGTACAACATAAAAATCTATTAATTTTGTCATTTGGTTAAAGGATACGGGAATTTTACAAAATCCACAGATGTTTTGCTTGGTTCCATCGGCAGTTCTAAGGTGAGAATTCACTGGCTTGATGGGAATTACATTTCGTTTTAGAAATTGTAAACAGTTGTTTCCAAGTGCGCTTACTGAAGCACCTGAATCAAGAAGTGCGTACACCATTTCCGATCCAAGCTTAATATTTACAAATGGTCTTAGGTCTTGATTATCTGTTATAAATGTACTTTCCAAAATTTTCCTATGTTTTTGTCGACATTTATACCTACTTCTGCATTTTAAAATCTTTCTGGAAACATCATGCTTAGTCTCGGTTCCAAAAATATTTGCCCTGACCTTCTGGTAATTAATTATTCGTTCATGTAATGATGGTCTTAAAGAATCTGGGTGCGCAGAGGTATTGGTTTTGTGAGCAACACGTTGAAGAATAGTTACGGGTGATAAATGAAGTTTATGATTTTCAGATATGTCAGGAATATTTGAGTCATTAGATCGGCTATGCCTTCCTAATGACTGAATTGGGTTTGTTGACTCGGGGTTTGGACCACCGAACGAGATTCCCCGGTAGCCATCTCGCTCACATCCTTGTTTTCCAAATGTTTTCTGCAGTTTGGAGTTGCAATGTCTTTTTCGCCGCATCGAAAGCAAAACAGGTTTCGTTTTTCTGATGGACAATCATAAAATGAATGGCCAGTTTGATCGCAATTCCAGCATCTGAATCTCGATGTGTCTAACGGATACCTAGGAGTAAATGTTCTCCGAGATTGTGTCAACGCTGAAATGTCTTGCTCGTCACCATTTTCATTGCAATTTTTTTCAAACGAAATTGGATCTTCAATTTCCGATATCGTTCGCTTAGGCGGTTGATATCTTTGAGAAGTTTGATATTGTAGAAACCTTTCCGCTTTACGTGCGACATCACGCAAATGTTCCAGACTATTAATTTGGTAAGGAAAGAGTAAGGGTCCTAGGCTTTCTTTTGCATTTTTTTTTATTAAATCTATCATTTTGAAATCATTCATCGGTTCAATCAGCCTTGAATTTAAGGTAACCAAAGCTGTGTAATAATCATCGAATGATTCTTTATAAGCCTGGCGCCGACTTAACATTTTTATTATGGTGTCGTGATCGTTCTCGGCCTTACCAAATTCCTTCACTAATGCGTATTTAACTGACTGATAGGAAGCAGTGGGGTTCTTCTTAAGAAAGAACCAAAACCATGTTTCGGCCTTCCCTTTCAAAAGCACGTGAAAGTTTGCCAAAACATCATTCCAAGAGCATTGCGATTTTTCTTTTAAGGTTTCCACCTTAAATAAAAAGTCGTTAACATTATCGCTTCCATCGAATGATATCTGCCATTTATCGATTTTTACCATTTGGCTAGAAGATGACGAATTATGATTCGAGTGTATACTACAAGCAGGTGGGTTTTCAGGCTGTCGATTATTATTAGTAGAGACTGATGCATTCAAAAATTGTTCAAATTCTGTTAAAGGGGGTTGGGGCAGGACACGTTCTTCGGTAGATCTAGGTGCTCTGTTATTAAGATTCAGATTGTCTAATCTTTCCACTAAGATATCCCTAATAGATTTTATTTCATTTATATAGACTCTTTGATTGGCCTCTTGTATTCGCTGAAAGGCTGCTGCAATCGTCTCTGCGGTAAGAGTATTACTTTGGAATGTAGCTAAATTCTCGGTCGCATTTTCAGCGTTAATGGTGCGGCTAGGACCAGGATTGGAAACGGAGACATGCTCTAGAATGGGAACAGACACGGCATAAGCTCCAGCTTCAGGACCAGGAATTGGATTATTTTGTTCCATATTTCCTCTTGGTGAATTGTTCAATTGGGTGTCAGAAATAATATCCCTAGAGTTTAGCTGCTGTGTGTGAACTTGTTCGGGTATGTTATTGTTTACGGATGTAGCTGGCTTATCAGGCGTTCTTTGGATTCGCGGTCTAGCCGCTAAAGGGGTATCTCTTTGTGACGAAATATTCAATTGAGATAGGGAACTAGACCTTTCAAAAGTCGTGGTTTTAATAGGTCTTAAATTTTTGGATTTTCCTCGACTACTCCTAAGCGATCGATCCATACTCTGTATAAATGTTTAATTCTAATTTTTGATTTCTTTTTTGACTACTAACTTATTTGATTTATCTTCATACAACTATCTGGGGGCTGGTGTGAACTAGGCTGAGTTCTATCCTTAAGTTAAATTTCTATAAACGGACGGACTACGTAACGACAACATTGATTGATTGCATAAATTACACTATGAAGTGCAACATTTCAAATATATGAAAGGACTACTTCAGTTTATTGATCTTAAGTAGCAACTGCAAGATCGATCTGACTCTGATCAAGCTTGAGACTTACTAGATAAAAAAAATTGTTTTTTTTTTTTTTTTTTTTTTGGTTGAAATGTAAGATGTTGTTTGTAGCATGCAACATTAATTCAGATTTTAATCGGAAATAATGGACGAATGCTACTCTACTAAATGTTGATTACGATTAGATAAAAAAAACAAGCGCAACTCGGGCTGCAACTTATACGCAAAAACCCGGGACTATCCTGCTTTATTATCCTCTCTTAATCAAAGTAATATTTCGAGCCTATTGCTGAAAGCAACGAGCTCCACGATGGGCGCCATTTCTTCTTGTTGCGTATCTAGATAGATGTAAGAGTCCTAGATAATTTCTCTTATTTGTTAACAACATCGCACTTGGCATGCTTGCGGCAAGGCACGGACTAACTCGCCGGATGTGGATGGGTTCCCGAATGTTGTCAACATCGACCGCAACTACAAGAAAACTATACATGCCAAGGTTTTCTCGAACTAAGATTCGTAGCTGAATTTTAATCGGACGGAAAATTCATGCAATCAATCAATATTAAGTCTATAGTCGGTACGGCAGATGTAAGGCCATACCAGGTACACTTTGCCCTCCCTTATCACTTAATGTGAATCACCTTTGGCAACTAAAGTACCCCTAGTTGAAATAGTTGCCCCATATTCAAACCGAGTTTTATCTAACAAAAGGTATAGGACATCAAACAGTTTCCAGCCCCCATTCAAATTAGTTCTAGACCTTCATTTTATGTGTATTACAAAACAGATTTATTCAAACAAATAAGGAATTGCATTATTGGTATCTTAAAGAATTGCGGTTAGGTTTCATATTCAAATTTCATGTTTCACTTTATAAAAGTATTATAACTCAAAAAGATTAACAACTAGGAAAATTATAGGATCTAATTTAGAAAAAAAATTTTTTATTTATCTAGAGACAAATATTTATTAATAAACTAGCTGACCCGGCAAACTTCGTTCCGCCCAAATTTGTTAATGTAATGAAAATAATAATTCCGAGCATGCACAATGCACTAACTAATTTATGTAATTCGGCAATGATGTTGACGTGTCGTCCAATCATCCGCTTTTTCACTAAATTGACAATGTGAGAAACATGGGGAATCAAGACTGATGCTACAAATGCACAAACATCCATCGATTATCCTTGCAATAAATTATTTGTCATAGTGAAAGCGAGACGCACGGGAAATTGAAGTCGAACGAATGGTAAATCGTTCTGAATAAGCGAAATCTGCGGAATAAGAGTGTTTGCCTTTGAATTTTCCCCTCAAATTCATCACTTGCTTGATATTTGATATGAGATCCTTCCCCAAGAATCAAATGCGATCCGTTACAAAGTTTCGGTACATTGATGTTGCGCAACAAAATTTTAACTGAGCCGACTTTCAAATCCAATTTATGTTGAGGTAGGCCCGGAACATTTAAAGAATTTAAAAATTCAACTAATCCCCATAAAGTTTTTTTTCACAACAAAAGGTAGAATTATGCCCTTCCTTCCAACCAAAAAATCATAAAAATCGAACTACCTGTCCCCGAGTTATGGATGCACATACGGACGTCAGTCTCTTTTATATGTAGGTAACTGTACCCACCCGGCTTTGCCCGTACCTTTCGTATTAAATTATGCTCACATTTCGCAAATTGCTTTATTTGGACAGCGTCCATTAATAATTTTCATCATATGACTTTAGAAATAGCGTTTGATTTTGTTTTTGAGTGGGACGTGCCACAATCCGTTTTCTTATCCCGCTTGTGTTTTTCAAAGTTCCACCTATAGGTCAAAAACTATCCGAAATTTAAAACTGGAAGCAACCATATCCATCTACAAAATTTCGATCAACTTGGTAGCGCTGATTCGGCGATCGGCAACAGCGCCACCTATCAAGTCCAAAAGTATCCTATCCTTCAAGCGGGAACGAAGAATATAAATCTATAAAATTTCATTGAAATCGGGTGAGTGGTTTCGGAGATCGATTACAACGCCATATAGCGGGTCAAAAATCCTATCTTTTAAGTTTGCGTTAACCTGAAATACAACAATACGAACAAAACAAAAGAAGAATCATAAAAATTGACCCAGTGGTTATCGAGTTATATCATCATCATCGAGTTTCATCCCGAAAGAATTATAGGTATGAATTAAGAAGATTATTATTAAAGAAAATTTAATTGACCTGAATAACGACATACGCCTACAACGCCACATGTTGAGGATTTTCCGACGATGTGCACTAAGAAATTCAGTTTTTGTTAAAAATAATAAATTAATTATTTTATATGTATTTTATCAATATAATAACTCCGATCGAAGCATCTGTTTTAAACGATATTTATTTTGTTTACATCCTCGTTGACGATATTTGCAGCACGCATTCTGTCAATGTTATGCCAACGCCATAAGGTTACATCAAAAAAGTTTGAATTGTAAAAGCGCTATGGTTACATTAGATATAATTTAATATGGTGGTTTAGTATTCTTAAATTTTCTAATTTTCCGCGAAATTTTCTTAATTTTTTCTTTCATAAGATTTTTCTCCTGACAATAACAAACACAACAAAAAAAATTAGCGAAATCGGTCCAGCCGTTCACGCGTCATGCCGCGACCAAGGGAAATAGGGATTCATTTTTATATATATAGATTCAGCATTGGCACATTTGTTCGAACAGCTTGACTCAATGCGATTCGTTCGAAGTCCATTTCTCGCTCCAATTCTCGATTAACTGCGTCAAATCAAAGCTTTGTTGCGCATTTCATCTGACATCTCCAGTTCATTATCCGATGTCACAGTGCGAATTCGATGCAAAATATCGTCGGCCATAATATCATCTTTGTATAATCAAAGTATCTATCTACTTCATTTCAAAAAGTTACTTAATGTAACATAGTAAACATAATTTATTAGAACAAACTTTTTGGGTATACTATACCTATATTTAAAAAAAAAAAAAAAAAAATTCAAAATTGTTGACAACAACAATTTCCTTGGAAAATAATTAAAATAATTGACAACAACAATTGCTCTTAAGATTCAAAATATATTTTTTTTTTATTTGAAGTGTCACTACTTGATTTCTATCCCGTTAATTTTTTTTCAAAGTGTATTTCCCCATTCAAACTTTAATTTTCTAATTTTCCGCGCAATTTTCTTAATTTTTTCTTTCATAACTTTGTTCTCCTGACAATAACAAACACAACAAAAAAAGAATTAGCGAAATCGGTCCAGCCATTCTCTCGTGATGCCCTTACCAACGAACATCATTTCATTTTTATTTATATAGATTATTAGCCAACTTTAGTAGTTCTTTCTAGTTTAGGATAATTTATAGTTCAATTTTGTTTATATATATATGTATTATCAGTTATGTATTATAATGCTTGTATGTGTTTGAATTTCAAAATTCACAAATGTATGTGTCTATGTATTTGTGCCGTCTAGTTCAATATTAAGTTAGGTAAAGAAATGACTTACGTTTTCGGATCCTTTAATGGATATCAAAATTTAGGGTTCTTAAAGTGTGAGGTGAGTGTGTTTGCATATATGTATGTGTAGTGTAATTTAATCCAAATTGTGATGACGAAGCTTATCGTTGAAGTATTGTGCGCACAATCCTCCTTTGGTAGCTGTATGAATGTAAATTAAGAAATGTTTAGTTTGTTGTATGATTAAGTCTTTTTTTTACCTAAGGCATGCATAATCCTTTTTTTTTTTTTTTTTTGGTGGCTAATAATTACTTAAAATAAGTTCAGTAAAAGAAAACTACGTGCGGAAACACCAATCAATAAAAAAAAACTTAACCTATCTTACTACTACCTTACTGGTCATGCACATATGGTACCATCATTGTCATATTATTTTTCTTACGCGAATACCAGCACTCTCAGCAGATGAGTCTGTATTCTATAACAACCAGTCAGCTTCTGCTGTTGTTGACTTAATTGCGAAAGCCAATACCGGTGCCTGTTCAAGGTTATAAAGTTGCTGGAGTTCGGTCGGTTTCATGCAACATGTGCTTTTTATAGATGAATGGTAGAGCAGCCAGCGGCAGGTGGATTTGCGGTATAAACAGAATGTTGCTGAACAATGTGGTATTGCAAAGGAGGCTTGACGTGGAGACTTTACTGGTTGCAAAAATGTATGAGCTGCTTTGGTGTTGATATCACTGCTGCCTTCGTGAGCGAGGCGAAGAGACAGTCTAGCGGATTTTTGCGATTGGGCTGGTTTTACGACTACGCTCTATCGTAGCAATCGATGCTCTTGCAGATATCTAATATGATTTCTTTAATCGGCGGAATAATTCGATTTTCTGCCTTTTGACAGTGGGGCCTTTTTACTTCTTCCCGATGCTCAAATCCCAATGAATGGTGTGGAGTCTGGAGACTGATTGGTAGATTGAAATAATCTACGGACTCAGACTCCGCCGATTGATTAGGAAAGCCAAACAATATGATCTACAAGATGAAGTGTGGATTTTGTTTTTCCCTTTTTTTTTATATACACGCACTTTGTACGTCTGTAAATCTATTTAGGTGTTTTATTTTTCGTTTTGTGTAAATTTTATTTTATTCCTACGTGTTTTTTTTTTTATTTATTTTAGTAGACAAAATCACTTTCAACTCAAACTATCACTTTTAATTAGATTAATGATATAAGATTCCGAGCTGTTGAACTGTCCTTTACGAGAATTGAAAAGCGAAAGAAAGTTAACACAGGAGGATTTTGGCTGGCAACCACGCTTTTCTCATTTTTCCTTTATTTCCTTTCTTTCTTTGACATTTCTTTTTTCTTTTTTTTTTTTTTACTAAATCAGTCAGTTTTGCAGGCAAGGTAGATTTATTACCATTGTTTACCTTTTTTTTAGTACTTGGTAATATAGTGCGCTCAAAACATCGCATACCGAACTGGGAAATGATATCGTGAAATAATTTTTAATTTTTGTACTTTTTTATATAGCCTTATTTCGTAACAAATGGTAAACCAAAATGAGCATACATCGGCTGTTATATTGGACCCGGCTTAAAAATTGGGTCCGTTTTAAAAAACAACATATTAAAAAAAGATATCTGATGCGAGTCCATGAATCGAATAACAAAATGGCGATTAAAAATATACGTAAATTTCGTCTGGAGCTATCGACTTGTTTATCCCTGAGGGAAATTTGGCAAATTTGAAAAACTAATCGTTAAAATAAAAATAAAAAAGATTTAAACAAATTCAGCTGACCTGAAGCTAGTTTTGGATATAAAGATGCGAGTCATTTGGGTTTTCTGGACTTTGTTTGTTTGGTTAAACCTGTCGGGTTGACATGAAAATGTTGCACTTTGATCCATGTAAGGGGTTAAGACTTTCGAAAGATGGACCTTGTGCAAATCTATCGATCTAAGAGCCAAATCCACATACAGAGACTCGTCAAAAACGTCTTCCAAGTTCCGAAAGAGGGTGTCTTAAGAATTTCTTTTGTGCAGCGAAATAGTGCTGTGAGCAGAGCAGATCCTCATTTGTGTGGACTTTGACGACGAATTTCTTAATAATTTTTAGGATTCCTTATCCTTATTTTGCTGTAGAGAGGCCACATCTTTCTGGACATACAGTTGACTGCTACAAGTGTTTTGTCTGTTATCTATATCTGCTTTACTATCTGCTTGGTTCAATTTTATGAACGATTTATAATTTGTCTGTTCATTAAGTTTTAAACCAGCACCAGCGTTGCCACGAAGAAAACAAATATTGAAGGCCTTTCTGAGGGCCATTTCCAAAAGGTACTGTACAACTACCCTTCAGAGAAAGTTTTTCAAAAAAGGCGTAATATCTATTCCTATACCTAAAAATTGTTACTAACACTTCACACTTCATAACGATTTGTAAAAAATGCGAGGTCGAATTATTATGACTGGAACAAACGAAAATGAAACGTCAGTCAGAATGAATGAATTGAGTGTCGTTTTCAATATGTGAACTTGTTTATGGAGAAAACACTAATTTTTGTGTTAAGCTAAGAGAGTGTGATTTTTAGAATATTTTTTTTAGGAAATACAAAAAATAAGATTTGGGGGCCGAGGGCCAAAAACCAAAATTAAGAACAGAGGGCCATATGGCCCGATCGGGCACATTAATGCAACGCTGACCAGCACCCAACTGTATTAATCAGGCTCCTCTATGCTGGGCGGTAGAAGTAGTTATAATTTGAATAGATATTGGCTCTCTTTTTTCCCTGCCACTGTCTTCATAGGAGGACCATTTGAGATGACCGCTTAAGCACATCTTCGGTGACTAACTCCCGTATGCTGCTTGGAGTTATTTTCGGTCTTAAATTAAGAAATTCTTTGATTTCCGTGAGTTGGACGACATTGTAGGTCGTCTCCTTTTTCTACACAGGATCTTGTTTTTATACCCTCTTCTAGCTTGATGCTTTTGACTTGCTGTCCCTGTTCTTCCGTACTCTCTCTCTCTCTTTAGTTGATTTTAGCTCATGATTATTTTGGCTACTTATAATGATATACTGATTTTGGGACCACTGACTCTTGGCATGTACGGTAAAGGTGAACGTTTTCGGCACAATAGATTTTTAGGTCGACGTGCTTCTTTATCAACTTGACGAGTCAGAAGTTAAAAAAAATATATAGGGGATATCAGGTGTTGATTCGTAGCCCTTCAATCAGTGAAGTATCAAGTGAAACATTCAGAGTCAATTTTTCCTTCGTTGAACTACCAAGCAGATACCAATACAGCGTAGCCACCGCCTTAATTCATTGGCAAATCTTTCGTTCAGCTGTGAGTTAAGCTAACGCTCCGGCGATGTTTTACTTCTTACTTTAGCTTATGAGTCCTCTTCGAAATAGTATTTTGGATAGGCTGCGCAGCTTCTGTTAAGAGCTGAAAAAAAAATCCTCCATGTAGGATCTTCTGTATATAGGTTTATCTTAAATAAGAAACACTGCTATCATTGATTGTCTTAAAGTTATGAACTTGTGCTCTAAGCTGATGCATTTCTTTATGACAACTGTTATAAATTGGGACGACTCCTATTAAGAGGACCTAAGACATATTCCGGTACCACTGGTCCATAAAACATTCGAAGGTCACAATCTCTTTTCGGCACCCTAACAAGTTCACAAAATTGATTAGTGACGTTAGCACCAAATCTGAATTTTTCAAGCTCAAGGTACCCTTAATCTTGGCCATGAAGTCTCCTGAACGTTCTAGTTCCAAGGGGCTCATAGGAGACATCTGAGACTCATTTACCTAGTTATGTCTGCTCTTTGGAGTTCAGTAAGTCCAGAAGGGCAACTCCATCATCGGATGGCTACGAGAGCGATATTCAAGTGTAAGAGACTGCGATTCCAGTACAGCTTCAGAGCATCAAGCTAACCTAAAAATAATAGGCCTCGCCAAAAGCAATCTTAATTAATAATGAAAAGGAACAAGCCTAACTAATTTTCTTTTTTATTTTCCATGGAATTCATGCCTGGGTCCGTTATATTCTTCAAACCATTCTATTGCCAACAATTATTTTGAATGTACCCTACCCAGGCCATGATTTGTATGAACCTCTTTAACGGCAATGGAAGGTTTAGATAATCGACTTTTATAAAGAGAATTTCTTTTGGCTATAAAAACATTTAATTTCGGAAGGCCTCACCAAACTGGTTTTGAGAATTATTTTAGATTCAACTCCTCACGGCAGCATCTTTTCTATTTTAACTCATAACCATCGTACTCGACTGGTATCCTGCAGTGCAGAAAAACATATCAAACAACAATCCTCTCAGTGACAGTCGTGCATAGCCAAGGCATAGACAGAGGTTAAACAAAGTAGCATACAGCCAGAGCGCAGTGGTTCATTATTAATGGAAAAAGCTTCGGGGCATTCGAAAATGCACCCAAAGATAAGATCTCCCAAGAATGCATTTTTTGTTTGCCGCCAATATGGGTCGAGGTTCTACTTTATTGCATTCCTCTTCTTATTGTTTTTTGTTTCCTTTTTTTTTTTAATTTACGAAATGAAACTAATGTTTCATGCAGCAGAAAAATAAGAAACTTTCAAGTGAAGCTCTCCATGCGAAACCTTACTTGAGCGTAATTAACTCTTCTCTTTTTTTTTATATTTTCAACAAGAACATCAGCACTAAGCTAGTAGATGCAGTTATTGTGTACTTATCTATGAGATGTGTACTCTCGCTCTGCCTAATGATGATGTTACAACACAAAGGGGTGTGCTGTGAAGGGCACTTTGCACTTTTTAACTTGATGTAAAATTTGAGCCAATTTATATCCTTCGCAATCAGCTCTTGAAGTTAAGTTGCCTTCAGTTTGAAGGTAGTTGTATACTGCGTGTGTCTTCTTGGAATTTTACATTGCATCGTCGGACCTTGTTCGAAGGAAATTGTCAAACTGAGTGATTTCCGACGAATTTCATGTTTATAGAGATGTACCGATTTATTTCGACTCTTGTTCTCAGTTTCTGGTAATAGAGAGAAATTATTTGGTGTCATCTAAAATGCACATTTGAAATAGAGAAAAAAAAATCCAAAGAAAATTTATTTTCGTTTTTTAAAGCTATATTTGGAGTTTGAAGTCAGTAACATAGGGAAGGATAGGTAACCAAGTGAGCCTTTTAAATTGCTCATTTAAATTAGAATTAGAGCGGTACTAAGGCGTAGATCCGCTGGCATTATATGGACCACCCAAAGTTCGAAATTTAGATTTGGAACACGAAAAGTTTATCAGAGTTTACGAACCCCGTTAAGGCTGCTCGCCAAATTCAGCTAAAAACATTGTTATTTCTTTTTTCCCCGATTCAAAGCGATCAAGTCCAGGAAAGATCTCAGCTTTAGGAATAATTTTGTTCTGTCTTTGTTGGCGAAGGCTTTGTGCTATCCAACTAGAGCACTCAGACACAACTACTGGTCTATTGAAACACCAAACAGAAGTCGACCTATTATTAAAATTTGCTTGTTTAAAAAAATAAAATAAAATGGATTTTAGCACATTGAAGGTTCACGAGGAATCCTACTCCCCTCCCACTAAATAAAATATCTTATAGACGTCTTGAATGCTTTGAGGAATTCCACAAGTCGGTGGAATTTTAACTGCAGGCATTGACAAGCCCTGTGTAAGTTCGGGCAACGGAAAACCTCCTCTGAGCCTTATTTTACAATTTTAGTAAAAACAAAACTCCTTTTCCCCGGATGCCAGTGTGACCAGACCCTTAAATTAATTTCAAATTAGCCTTGATAAAAAATTTAGGGAGTTCCTAATCACTTCATCCTGTTTCATGAATCACATGAGGGTGCTCACCTTTTCACGAATGCGTTTAACCAAAAATGCGCTTCATCGTTGAAGATTGAAAATTGGCGTTAACGCTCTTAAAGTTGCGACCACCGAGTCGGAATTTCGGTAGTAGATTTAAATTATTTGTAAACGTTGTTCCTTTGAGTAGTTAAAATAGCGCCAAATATTTTGATTTTACTGAATATTTTTACATTGACGTTTCGGTAATTGGTTTAAGGGTGCGTTCACACTGAAAGTTTAAATTTGTAAGTCGCTAATGAACGCTTAACTTTCTCTAGAACAATACGATTACTTTCTCTTTTGCGAGTGCTTTAGCTTGTCGCCTCCATCCGAGGCATTAGTCTGGGACACCTCGCTTTGTTGGACTACTAGGCGAGGGGCCCCAGGTTCGCATCCCGCAAAAACCCAAATTCCAACTAAGGTTTTTTTTTCCACTGCGCCACCTTTCGTGAACGTCTGACAAACATCCGAGGGTATAAATGTCTTGAAAGAGCTTTTCAATTCACCATTTGAAGTCGGTATAAAATTGTAGATCCCTTCCATTCGTTCCAAAAATGAAAAACTCACACAAAACGAATGGTTGTGAGAAGCTAGGCCTAGGGTCCCTTTACAGACCTGTTGCATCAAATATTTATTTATTTATTTTTTTAGTCAAATTAATAGATGAACTCGGTAGCGAATGAAATTCTTTTTCGTGGAACTCAAAGTGAAACGCAAAAGTGAATCGTCTCTGCTGGGAGGTGAATGGAAAAAATACAAATCTGTGTATATGAAATGAAAATCATTTATGACGCGCCTGATAACATCTTCAAAGAAATGCGAAAAAAAAAACAGGTCAAGGCGTAGACAACGTCTCTTTATTCCAATGAGCTCGTCTGATCTCTATCAGTACAGGACAAGTTCCAATTAAATGGAAAACGTCTTCGTCGTCGTCGAATAGTTCGCCTCTGGCCTTGCGAATGTTCGAAGTTAGAAATTACTTCTGCATTCAACCGATCGTGCAAATCATTTTTCGAAGCTAGGTCATGGTTGAGCAAGGGGTAATTTTCGGTTAGCCTACATTTTTTTTTTTAAAAAACCTTAAAAGTTTCTCAACCTCTTTGAACTCGAACTTGTACAGAATAGCACATGATTGATCCCATAGCAGCCTCGAAAATCTTAAATCTGCAGCTGGACGGGATATTTTTCCTACAAAGGATTCCCGTAAACTGCAATTTCCTGCTTTTTTCGCCTACTTTATAATTTATCTCTCAAGCGAGCCTTGAAGGATACTTGGGAGTACTCCGAGGTAATTGTGCTCCTTAACCACTTCAAGTTCCTGGTTTTCCCAAGTCCATCTTTCTTGCCTTGAGTATCGTCCACGCCCATTTCTAGATATCATTACTTTGGATTTAACGGTGTTGACTATTGATTTTCAGGTTCCATAAATTGCAGTATAGTTTTGGAGTTTACTATTTATCATCTGTAACATCACTGGAATTTCTGATAGAATGATGATATCGTCCGCTTATAAAAGCAGCTTATTTGCTGGCCGCCGAATATAATTCCACCTATACGAGATCATCCAAAAATATTGAAAAAAGAAGTTAACTCATGAGACGTCCTTGTTTCACTCCCGTTTCTGTATTAGACCAGTTGGATAGGTTAGGACCATCCCAAACAGCTGCTTTATTACCTTTATAAAAACTCTGTATGACCCTAAGCACTCTTGAAGAACAACGCGTTTCTATCAATTCTTTCAAAGGCTGTTTTAAAATCTACCAAGAACGCATACATTTTTTTTCCTTTGTCCAGGTACGACTGGGCAATACTAGCTATCGTGAAAATGTTGCCTACTGTGGAGTAGCCTTATCTGAACCCCGCTTGAAATTCGCTTGTTAGGTCATTTTCTCGCACCCAATTCGTCAAACGGTCTAGAATAACTCCAGTAAATATTTTCATTATTGAATTCATAAAAGAAATCCCTCTATAGTTCATTGGGAAAGGGGATGTGACGGCCCCTTTTTTAAATAAATGCAATATTATGTTGCTTCTAATACTTTCCGGAACTTCTCATAAGACGAGCATGTGATTTTACACTTGTGTGAGCTCTTCTAAGAGTTTCACGGACGCAATTTTAAAGAATTCAAATGGTTTACGATCTTGACCATATTACGAATATGTCAAAAAGTTTAAAGTTACCTAATAGAGCCTTTAGACGATTTCTTAAGAGACTTTTTTTCTATAAATTGGCAACAGAGTCAAAAATACACTTACGTGCGAGTGTATATTCAATCAAGCAAGTGATGGGTGGTCTTCTCATCGTCGTCTAGCTCGATGGACCTTTTTTGTAAAAAGGTCTATTTTTTACAGCAGACAGTCGTACTGTCACAGGAATAACATCGTTTTCGTCGGTTTGCGACTCGACGTGTTTCTGTTTATATTTAAGCGGCTTGCTATCGAGGATTACCCCAAGTTATTTGACCGCACTGGCAACATTATAATAACTTCTACACAGGCCTTACAATTCTTTATCCGTAAAGCTTGATGGTAGCCCTATGCAACCGTCACGGTGTCTGAAATAAGGAAAATTGATTCATAACTTTCTTTGCTAAGAAAATGGGAAGGTGGCTATTAAAGCAACGCAGTAGAAAAGCCCCGCGGCTCGATTTGGTCTTATTCGACAGGCGTGGTTCTAAACCTTTGTTTTCTTCCAGATCAGTCGCCTTTATGCGTTGGAACAGTGAGAAAAAGAATAATAATTCTTATTCATAAAATCGGTTTTATTGTAGTATGGACCCACCCCCACCTTCGCTAAAACAGACTTCAAATGCGAGTGACTGTGATAGTAGAGCTCACTGTTCTTAAATACAAAGAACACCCCCTTCATTAGGAAGATAACAAAGAAACTCCTTCTTGGCCCAAGCTTAAGTGGGCGTTCCAAACTAGAGGTGCGATTATTTTTAGGTTCTCGTGTTATTGACTCCGACCATTCCTAGTAATAAGCCTACATTTTGTCATCTGGCAGTTCCATTTCCAGGTAACAGTATTACGCATTAAGCGTTCTATTTCTAGCAAGTGTCATTTTCATCCGCCTATTGTCCATTTCCTTTCTGCGTAGTTTCCACCTCTTTATCACACTACATTCTGCGAATCCTTTTCTTGAAGATGTCATATTCGTGGCCACCTACAAGGATTATATATACTTCAATCCCAATAAATCGATTTAAGGATTTCAATTCGAAGTTGAATCTCATGAACCTCATCTCGCTGTAACTTTTCATCTTTATAGAGAAGGGAACAGAAGAAAAATAAAACTTGGGTGGAGAATGTTTGTTCCTATCAATATTAATGACAACAACAGTCACTTGATGACTTCTCACATCTGTATGTGCAGTAAATAGAAATCAATTTACATCGCTCCCGACCGATTGGAGCTTTGGAGACTTTCACTCTGACACAGGAACAACAATAACAACAACAATGGCAACTTCAAAAGTTACAGATAAAAAGTGAAATTAATGGCGGACCAGCAGTAGCATATGAATATACGTGTGCAGCGCATATTTTCGTGTCCTCGATGCTAGGATGTGATAGTTCGTCGAAGGTGCGTGGACGATTTTCGACGCCAGTCTGTGTTGTGCGCAAGTCTTTGCAGAAAAGCTCTTGTTCATTCATCAAATGTGTCTCGGACGGGACCAGATAAGGTGGATACACAGAATACTTGTGTTTTTTTTTTTTTTTTTTTTTTTTTTTCAAAGGACATGAGAGACGAAATATAAATTGACATTGAGCGTATACGATAGAAGGCGGTACATGAACCAACCTGACACGCTCAACATTTTCCAAAAGCGTACCTATATACCGACAATTTTAACTACGAGATACATACCGAAGCGGAGAGTGAGAGCAAGGATGTCATCACATCTTGCCCTACCCCACGAGGAAACTCTATGCGAGTTTGCTGCAAGTGCCGTGCCGTGGAAAATTGTATAAGAAAAATGTCGCCCATCGCGCTTCGGAGAGATGTCGTCCTCTCCTCGCCGAATGAATAAGATAAAAATGATGTGTTTGCTAATAAAGTTGTTTTGTTTTTGCTTCGTGGATGATTCGATTTACTTTTGCATGTACATGGAATAAGGGAGCAGAAATTATTTGCACCATGCCCACGGTTGGTGGCGGCCATTAAAATTTTCTTTCACTTTGCCACACCGAGCACGAATACATTTTACGTTTTACATTTCATTCAGAGATGAGTGTGACAAAGGCTTAAGGAGAACGATCATGGGTGTGGTAATTAAGGAGAAGATTTTCGGTCCATCTTTTGTCAGGTTAAGGACGGTGTTTTTTTGTTTTTAAATTGCATTTATTGAAGGTGATGGAGTTTTTAGTGTTGAGTTGTTTTTGCAGCTAATCAAAAGGATAAAAGGGATCATAGTTAATTAGTGAGAAATTTACGATAGGACTTACCAAAAATATTCGTGGTTAAAAACATGGATAGGATTGGTAAGGAGGGTTGCGCTACTCTGGTAATGATCTCGTCAGAATTCTTATCGAAGGCCAACCTCAGATGGAGGAGGCTGACGAACTGTGTCATATCCAGAAGGATGTGGACAAACTACAGAACGGATAAAACAACCCACTTCTAAGTAAAACACGAAATGATATGGCTATTTTTTTTATTTGTTGTGTTTGTCGACGCCTAAGGAAGGTTCATACGAAATTGGAAAATTCGTAAAAATTAATTTTCCATACATTTTGTACGGGTTTTTTTTTTTTTTAATTTGATTAAATTTTATTTAGTAGCTTTCCTTTACAGAAACAACTTGCTTTAATTTGCAATTGGATTTTTCGGTAATTTGCGAAATATTGATTATAAGAAATAGTTCAATTTTTTTTCCCTTTCACTGCGGTACATTAATTTTGTTTAGCCTTCCGCATAGTTTTGTGTTTTGGCCAGTGATTTAAGTGCAATTTTATCTGGTGAAGTGGTGAGTTTAGGTTAGGTTAGGTAAACGGGTAGGTAGAGCAGGGTGAGCCCTACAATACCTCACTTAGGCCCTCGTGGATCAAAGTAGTGAGTTTAGTTTTGAATGTTTTCATTGCATTTCAGGGGATGGAAAAATTAATAAAAATAGATTTTCCATAAATTTTGTACTAGGAACTGGGAGTCTTTTGCTAAATTGGAATCGTAATATACAGTTGATCTGTTCCCTTAACATCTGGTTCAATACTGGCAAATGGCAATGCCATGTCACATTTCTCTCTTTGCGAGTGAATTCGCTCACCAAATAAAATATAACCAAAAAGAAAAGGAACGCGTTGAACCACAAATTAAGAAATGCATTTTTTTTCTCCATGCTGGAACATTCAAATACAAATCAGTGGAACAAATCGCAAATTTATATTTAAGACCAAGATTTGAATTGCTTTTATTTTATTTTACTTCTTACATCTATTTTAATTCTACAGGTACAAGCACAAAATAGGTCTGTTCATTTACTTTTAATTTTTCGAATTTTTACTCAGTGCCGTTTCTTACCTTAACTCGAAAAATTCGTAAAAGAGAGCGTCCTCGAGAGAGCAATATATCACCCCTCCACTGAGAATCTTACGAATTTTTACTCAACAAATTTCTTGGTGTAAGAAGTGGAAAAGCTGTCAGTGACCTTACAATTAACAGCTGATTTGAAATTTGTTGTCCCATTTGGCATATGCGTGGATTATTTTTTGATTTCTTGCATATTAAAATGGTATCAAGAGGCTGGAGCAAGGAACAATTTCCTCCATGTAATTCTTCATTCATGTGTCGCTTTTCCCTCTTTTCGAATGCTTGTATAGTTCAATCAGTACAAACTCTTCCACATACTCGGATTCATCAAAATAAATGATATAACTAATTTTCTTAGTAAATTAACAAATTCCTCTAGTTTATCAGAAATTATAACGACTTTTCGTACCATTTTTTGAATATATAAATTATGTATCTGTCATTTTTTTATAAATAACTACAAAAGCATTCTCTAACTTTTTCCAAAGCTTCTCTCTCTGTGAGAGAATTTATTCCCACCACTGCTATTTTGACAGTCTTTTCTATTCTTACTACAAAAGTAAAGGAACAGACCTAACATAAATGAAATCAAATAAAAAGTCAATTACAAATTGGCATTTGAACGATTTGACAATCATCTGTCAGCAATAATCAACTAGCCCGAAGAAAATTCTTGGGCTAATATTTGCAGGTTTTTTATGGAGGGGAAATGTTTTGTTCTCTCTTTTCGGCTCTCCTCTGCTTAACTTTTGCGTAAGGGAACGAACTAAATTTTCCTAAATAGATCGACAAATATCCTTTCTCCACCAAAGTGAGGAAGAACACAACCGAACGCTTTGACGTCGAAAAGGGTTTGAGATAAACTGCCAATCTCCCTAAAGCAATTATTACAAAATCGCAAGCTAACTTCAGGGAAATGTTTCTATTTTTTCAAAAGACATTTCAAATGCTAGCATGTTTGAAATAAAGGTGGTGACATCGACATTTTCAAAGTTTATGCTGTCATGACGGGAAGATTCTCAAAATCGTTATTCTGTCAAAAAGTCAAGATATGTTAAGAGCGTTATCTACTATTAAGTACGTCACAAAATTACATCGCTATAATGATCATCGAAGAACCGCTTCGACATCTTGGCACCTAAAAAGCCAAGCCTTTCTAGCTCGGAGGAGGTATTGGTAAAAGATGTTCTTCGATCCCTATAGCGATGTAGGGTCAGTTGGGTTAAACATAAAAACGGGATGATTGTAAACGGCGGTTATTTTATCCTTTCAAAATTAATTGTCGTAGGCCAAGAAACAGCAAAAAACAATTTGAATTGCCGCCAATCTGTCGCCGCACTTACTCGCCGGTGACTTTCATGTATCGGTCATTAATTCATGAATGAATAAATGAATGAATGAATGAAATCGGTCATATGAGCAGCTGTTTCAGTTGACGTTTATGGAGGGGTAGCCGATGAATCTAGTCAATAAATTCGTTCGCATATGTGGCTTACGTCGGCGTTTCCGACCAATCTAGTTTTTGCGTTCAGTTAACATCTTATTCTGACCAATCTAAACGACTTAAAATAACTAGATTCTTAAATGTGTCCATTGTATTGAAAAAATAAGGATTAGTTTTCATTGCTTAGCCAAAAAATTGAGTTTTATTAAATTTCAAGGGGTTCGTCTATGCTCTAGATTTGTATCCGACCAAGGATCACTATTTACGAATCCGCCACCCATTTGAAAACTGTCTGAGAAGAATGGTCGTTGTATTTTAAACATAACTTTTTTGTGCCAACTCTTAGGCTCACATTTGGCTCATTCCATGATCTATTAGAAGCCTCCAATGATTTTGACGGATGATTCAGTTTAACAATCTTTTCGAAAAAAAAAAACGTATGTACATAGTCTCCTTTAACTGTTGAGTAGAAAACTCCCTACTAAAAAACTCCCTCGACTAGCTAAGGCGTCTCCCCCCAAACCATGGATGGTCGTTCCAAATAGAGTGTCAAATAAACAACAATAAATATTTATAACAAATGCCTTGTGAACTTTTATCTGAATTGTAGCGGCGTGCAGTGATCATGCGGACGCGACGGATAAAGTCGGTGTACGACAAGGCTCGGCGAGACAATTCCTCGGATCGAGTTTTGTGCGCGACGATCGCTCACCATTGCGATCCCTTCGATATAGTCAGCAAGCGAGACAATCGCGCCGGGGTGACAGACGTGAAGCAGATCAAGACTTGTCGCAATACCCGCACCATCAGATCAGTCATGACGAGGACGACACCGACCTACTAGATCAATATGAACCACATCCGTCGGACTTTCCGCCACATCCCGACGATGATTACTTCGGCCATGACATACCAAACTATCTGGCACATGAGATATTTACAACGGAGCCCCTGCAGCCCGGTGGTGTTCTGGATAAATCGGACCCCCGATACCGGGCCATTGGTGCACGAAAGCCCTTGATTAGAACGGACTTGTACGGGGTAAAGGAGTTCGGTGATCGCAAGACGGAGGCGCAGCGTGGTACGGAAAGATTCCTCGGAATGCTGAACACTAGGGATAGGATATTCAGGCCGCATATAGCGCTGGTGAGCGACGAGAACCGGGTAATGTC
This sequence comes from Cheilosia urbana, assembly GCA_946477585.1. NCBI lineage: Eukaryota > Metazoa > Arthropoda > Insecta > Diptera > Syrphidae > Cheilosia > Cheilosia urbana. The sequence continues at coordinate 4,101,853 of OX297854.1, read as the reverse complement.
GCCAAATGATGGAACGGTCCACGAATGTCCAAATAACTGCAAGGACACCCAGTGGATGTGTACGATGTCGTGCTCTTGCATATCAAAGAACGAACGCTGCGACAAGGTGAAGAACTGCGATGACGGCTCCGATGAGCAGGACTGTGATGGCAACGATGACATGATCAGCAAGATTCAGATGACTTGTGAGGCCACCGGAGAGCACGCCATGTGCCCGAAGACATATCGCTGCATCAACAAGGAGTGGCTCTGCGACGGCGACGACGATTGTGGTGACTATTCGGACGAAACGCACTGCGGCAACCGCAGTAACTGCACCGACGACCAGTTCGAGTGCTCGAATGGATTTTGTGTTCCGAAGAGTTGGGTGTGTGATGGGGAGAATGACTGTAAGGATTTTTCCGATGAGGGTAACTGCTCGAGAACAACGTAAGTCGGGTGGCAATGGTCTAACCAACCTAAATTAACTCGATGTCTTTTTCAGCTGTTCCAATGAGCACTACCCGTGCGACGATGGCTACTGTGTGTCGCTGGCATTCAGGTGCGACGGGGAAAAGGACTGCGCAGATGGGTCTGATGAGCGCAACTGTCAGGCCGTCATGAACAGCTGCCCGGAGGGGGAGTTTAAGTGCCGCGGAGGGCTTGGTGGGGCCGGAGGCCCAGGCGGCCAATGCGTGCTAAGCAGATTCCGATGCGATGGTGATAATGACTGCGGAGACTGGAGCGACGAGGAGAACTGCCCCAAGAAGCCATCCAGCTGCACATTGAATGAGTACAAGTAAGTGGCCAAATATGCGTTCTAGTGGGTTGTGTTCTGCAGTCCAAATTTTAGATGCGCTGACGGAACCTGCATCCCCAACCGTTGGAAATGTGACAAAGAACAGGACTGTGATGGCGGCGAAGACGAGAAAGACTGTGGCAACATGGACAGTAGCCACCCATCGACTTGTGCCCCTGATGAGTTCGCCTGTCTCAACGGGCGCTGCATACTGGTAAGTCTGTTAACAGTGTAACAAGTTGTGACCTAAAACTACGTGCCTCCCTTAGTCGACCTGGCTATGTGATGGCTACCCGGACTGCTCCTCTGCCGAAGACGAAGTCGAGTGCCATTTGCAGTGCGATCCGGGCCAGTTCCTGTGTCCCGCAAAGAAGAACATCACCAATCTAAAGTGAGTCGTAAACGGTAAACCCCTTTTGGACAACAGTCCTAAATTTTAAATATTCCCTTTTTCAGAATCTGCGTCCATCAAAAGCATGTTTGCGACGGTCAGAACGACTGTCCTCTGGGCGAGGACGAGGTGGGCTGTCCCCGCGTCAAAGACTGCATCAAGAACACTCAGTGCGAGCAGCTTTGCATCACAACAGCACGCGGTCGGGACGAGTGCGCCTGTCGACTGGGCTTCCTAATGCACGGCAACAAGAAGAAGTATACCAGCGCTCCCCTAAGGTTGACAGGTGTAACTTTTCGTTTCTCCTTTCAGCTGCACGGACATCGATGAGTGCCAATTCCTGTCGAACCCAGTTTGCTCCCAGAAATGCCAAAACACTCACGGAAGCTTCATCTGTTCCTGCGAGAGCGGGTACGTTCTGCGACCGGATCTACGAACCTGCAAGGCATTGGGTGGGGCTATGCAACTTATCGTCGCTAATCGGTGGGACATTCGCCGAGTCACACTGAGCAACAATCGCTACACGGCCGTGGTCAAGGGCTTGCACAACGCCATAGCTCTCGACTATCACTACAAGAAGGGGCTCATGTTCTGGTCAGACGTTTCGACGGATGTCATCAAAATGGTCTACGTGAATGGCACCCGCGTGCGGGACGTCATCAAGTGGGGCTTGGACTCGCCGGGTGGCATTGCTGTCGACTGGATTCATGACTTGCTCTTCTGGACAGACTCGGGAACGCGACGGGTAGAAGTGTCGAACTTTCAGGGCAATCTGCGCTCGGTAATTGCGGCCAATGACTTGGACAAGCCGAGAGCGATTGTTGTCCATCCCGGGGAGGCTATGGTCTTCTGGTCAGATTGGGGTAAGTTGGGGAATGGCTAAACCCGGGGGAATGACAGCAACTCGACTATTTTCTGTGTTAATAGGTCCCAATCCGAAGATCGAATGCGCTTACATGGACGGATCGCACAGGCAGGTCATCATCACGAAGGGCGTAACCTGGCCGAATGGCCTGGCCATTGACTATCCCAGTCGAAAGCTGTACTGGGCCGACGCAAAGCAGCACGCGATAGAGAGCTCCAACTTCGACGGAACTGACAGGGTTAAGGTAAGTCCAGCAGAGGTGTGCATATTTGGGCAACTTTGTAATGCACCCCGTTTACATTGCAGATTCTCAGCAGTCACCTGCCGCACCCTTTTGCTTTGACAATTTTCGAGGACACCATGTACTGGACCGATTGGAACACAAAGACGGTCTCTGCGGCCAATAAAATCTCCGGCAAGGGCTACCGGGCGGTGCACGAGAACTTCCACTTCCCCATGGATGTGCACGCCTATCACCCAGCCAGGCAGCCTGAGTACACGGACCGCTGCCAGAAAGACCGTCGCGGTCTTCGAGGTGGTTGCACCCACATGTGCCTGCCGAATAAGAACTCTCGACGTTGCGCATGTCCCATCGGACTCACCCTCAAGGAGGATCTGTAAGTACCCTACGCAGGTGTCCCCTAGTTTTCAGAGACAGTAGCACCTATCCTTGCAGCAAAACCTGCAACAGCACACCCGACAAGCTTATTCTCGTCGCCCGACGAAAAGACATTCGGTTGCGTCAGTTGAACTCCAAGCCTGCGGCCGCCGGCGACATTGACATGATTGTACCACTGGACAACTTGAAGCATACGGTCGCCTTGGACTGGTGCAGCGAAACGGACTTCATCTACTGGACAGATGTGGAGCGGTCTTCCATAAACAAAGCCCATCTTAATGGCAGCTACCAACAGAAGCTGATTCACTCGAACTTGGTTTCGCCAGCGGGACTGGCCCTGGACTGGATCACGCACAAAATCTACTGGACCGATCCGGCCACCAATCGAATAGAAGTCGCCATGACCAATGGCAACATGAGGTCGATCTTGCTGTGGGAGAAGTTGGACAAGCCGAGGGATATCGTAGTCAACCCGATAGGTACCTAATGGGTTTATGTTTTTACAGCTTTGGATACAAATACTCCTTCCAGATGGTCTGATGTTTTGGACCGACTGGGGCGAACAGCCGATGATCGAAAGGGCCGGGATGGATGGCAGGAACAGAGCGGTCGTAACGACGAACAACCTGAAGTACCCCAACGGTCTGGCAGTGGACTACGACCACCAGAAGATCTACTTTGTCGACGGTGGCTTCAAGACCATCGAGAGTATGAACTTTGACGGAACTGCTCGAAGGATCATAATAGGTGAGTTGCTGTTCCTTTGCGAGAGCTCAATTTTTTTCGAATATGATTTTTTTAGGCACCGGTTTGGGACACCCTTTCGGCCTTGACATAAACGAGAACAAGATCTTCTGGACCGACTGGGAGACGAAATCAGTTCGGGTGGCCGACAAGTTGACGGGACAGAACATCAAGACGATTATCGCCAATACCAGTGATCTGATGGACCTGCGAGTGTTCCATCGTTCTCGCAGGAGAATGCAGAACAGGTGTGCCAGCTTCAATGGCGGGTGCTCACATTTGTGTCTCCTGAATCCAACTGGGTACACCTGCGCATGTCCCATTGGAGTTAAGCTGTCGGTAGGTGTTCTAGTTGAAGCTGTTTTTGTTGGTCTCAGTTTGATTTGAATTTCCTTTGAAGGAGGACATGAGGACCTGCTATAATGGACCTTCGAGCTACATTCTCTTCGCTCATCATATGGACATTCGACAAATATCACTGGACTTTGACCATATGATCGATGTGGTGCTGCCTCTACCGCCGATCTCGAATGCTGTCGCCTTGGATGTGGACCAACAGACCGGCCTTATCTACTGGTCGGACACTGTGGAGAACGTTATAATGAGCTCGACCGCGGACGGGCTGCACGTGACGCAGGTTATTGGCGAGAGTCTGGACAATGCTGACGGGCTGATCATAGATTCGGTGGGAAGAAACGTGAGTACTGGCAGTGGGTTGGTTGTATTTTTGGTGGAGTGCTTATCTGGAGCTTAAGCTCCTTGAACTGTGTGTATGCATAGCTCTTGAAGTAAGATCAGCAATCAGCTCGTATGACATCAAATTTGTAATCGGTACATGAATGGAGGATATTCGCGTCCTTCTTAAAAGCGACGAGTCCATATTGGTCTCCGCCAAGTGAAGCAAGGCCGATTGGAAGGCGTTTATAATATTTTCGATAGCATTATATTCTGATCTGCTTAGTAAATGTGTGCCCCTGAATGGGAATTCTGTGATTCTACCGAAAGATTGAAGTTGTGTATAGGTAGGAATCAGCAGCGTCGCGTGAATTATTTAGATGGGTGTGCAAATTCTTTAAAATTTTTTAGAAATATGGATTAATTGCCTGAAAACTCGTCCCATTTATTGTTTTCTCAATCATTGTTCTGCTGTTTTTGATATCTTATTTTGTTTTCAAAATAAAATATAGAAAAATAAAACTTTCACTTCAAAATCAAAAGCACCGCACGAAACTGCAATCTGCAACCCCAATCCCCAACCACTTAAACGAAAAGCAAAGTTCAACCATTCATTCATCGGCTTTCGTGCACAGCTTTTGTTTGCACGAGTATCGATGTAATACATTGTATAAATTTGGCTTATGACGCTTTACGGAAACAGAACAGAACAGATGCAAAAGAAGAGAAATGAATACAGCCCGTGCACAGAAAACCTTCGCACGAGTTCACTACAAGTTCATCAAAGTAAAGCGATTTATGAACGGAGGCGTGCGGGTGACGATGGCGATGGGGATGAATACTGAAGAAATCTTGTAGAGATATAGTTTGGAGTTGGATGAATTTATTTGATGAAATCAACAGAATGGTGCACAGCAAGTTTTTGTACGAGTTAATGAAGGAATTTTGAAAGAAGAACTATGAAGGATTAATATGAATAGGTATGGTGTAGCGTGTAGGGTAGGCTGTAGCTGTTGGCTGTGTTATGGAGGTTTTATGGGTGTGGAATTGTGCATATCATTATTTGTGTGTTATTATTATTACACAGTGTTTGATGAGGAATTTTTTTTCGTCAGATCAGGGTGTGCAATGCACACCTTGCACACCCTGACGAGACGCCACTGGTAGGAATGCATCTTCGAAGAGACCCGTCTGTCTCCTACGACTTAAATTTTAACAACGCAAGACTTCAGCACGTTAAATTTCGGAAACAAGAACCACTAGATTACAAGTAGGTACAGAAAATCGGCACCCGCAGAATTGCTTAGACCCACCTCCCTGAGATACAGCTGCACTAGACCCGTGCATGTTCTTTTGAAGGTTAAAAATTGTTGATTCTTAAAGCAGTTTGAACATTTCTGATGCTTTTTATCAGAACAACTTACATCAAAGGTAAGCACAAGGGGTATTTGAAACGTCTCTTTGAACCGCATTTATATATGTCTGTACAAGTACATTATATACAGCTAACACCTCGTATAAACAATTTGGTATCAAGAACTCCGCAAAGTGTTCGATGATTTTCAAGTTAATTTCTCAACTTATTTTTATTTAAGCTGATTGCTGGAAAAGCTCTTTCAGCGCTTGCACCACTGTGTGGAAGACAAAAAATATGTGAAACCAAATACCACAAACGAGACTCGATTTTTTTTCCACCCGACAATATTTCCACAAATGACAAATCTATGATTCAAACACCTACTACCCATACCCATGACCATACCCAGTGTAAATTAATTAAATTATATCCTGAACGATATAAAAAGAAGTTTTGGTATTGAAACGTGAAAGTTTTTGGAGTGACTATTTTTCCCGTTTTCTGGGTTAGTTTTCCCTTTTTCCCTTTAGGGTCAAAAAATCCCGAAAAAAGGGGAAAATCCCTCAATTTAGCATCCCTGAGCGCCTGTGCTGTTTTGGAACATATTCGGCTCTAGCGAGGTGTCCGTCGGAACGGAAAATTCTCCGAAACGCATAGGTACTCTTTCGGAAGCTCAGATTCGATTCGAGGTGTCCGACTTCGGAAGAGAACCTAGCTGTCAAAAATTTAACAAAAAAATCACTTCATCGCAGTTCAACGTATTTCGCTGAATTATCCGTTCGGAAAAAAATCCGATACGAATTTTCGAAGATTTGACTCCGTTAAGAGCGAGCAATCAGTAGGGAGCTATCATTATTCCTACTTTGAAATTCGAACACACACACACGAACGGAGTCAGCATTTTGGAAAATAGTTTCCTCTCTTAAAGGAGCTTTTTTGTGTTAATGATTCACTCCTTTTTGTGAATTATTGTTTGAGAGAAACAACTCTTAACAACAATTCGCAGAAACAGTCACTTTTGGTAGGAATGATAGCTATTTCGAACTACACCACTAATTCATCATCAGACTCCTTTGAAGTGATTGTTTGAATAGTTTTGAGTTCTGACAGTCAATTCTCCGTATATAATTCCATTTGGAAAGACATTTCTGTTTGTCCCCTGTCAGGAAATGAACTTGCATTTCGATTTTTCTCCAAATGACCCTATTCGTCATCGCACGTGGTGTAGTTCTAATGTCGTAATGAAACCAGTGCCGTACGGATCAAACACTCTCAATGCTTCTCGAAATTTCTCTTCAAAGTCGGTGTCCTTCATTTTGCGTGCCATCATTGTCAGGAATTCGGGAAAGTTAATTGTTCCACTGCCATCCGAATCGAATTCGTTTATCATGTCCTGAAGCTCGGCTTCGGTTGGGTTCTGTCCCAATGATCGCATCACAGTTCCCAGTTCCTTTGTAGTCATGGTGCCATCATTGGAGAACAGGGAAAATGCCTCTTCGAACTCGGCTATCTTATCTTCGGTTAGTTCCTGGGCCATTTTTATATTTTTATGCGCCTGTGACCTTTTTTGTTATACTGAAAACTGAATTGTTTAGTTTTTTCTCTGACGTTAGGATTAGGACAGAAGTGATATTCTAAATGTTGCTTCGATTTTTTTTTTTTTTTGAGTATGGCAAGTGAGAGGCGTGGAATTTTGTTTTCTCCTATTTCACGGCTGCGTCCTCCCTTTCAGCTATACTGGACTGATGCCGGCCGCCATACCGTAGAAGTGGCAAATCTGGATGGCAAAAACCGCCATTTGATCGCTTGGCAGGATCTGGAATCACCCCGAGGCTTGGCTCACGACTACGAAGCCGGTCTGCTCTTCTGGACTGACTGGGGTCACTTTCGGAAAATCGAAAGAGCCAACATGGACGGCGACGAGCGAAGCAAAATTGTCACCAGCAATCTTGGCTGGCCAAATGGTTTGTCTGTGGATCTCGAAATGAAACGCATCTTCTGGGTTGACGCTCAGCTCAAGACGATCGATTCGTGTGACTACACCGGCAATCAACGGCAGTTGATCATGGCCTCACTACACCATCCGTATGCGCTGGCTGTTACTGCCAAACATATCTACTGGACCGACTGGAAGTCGAAGGCACTGCACATGGCCGAACGAAAGAACATCTCCATAAGGTCCGATGTTATTGTGAATGTCGAGGGTCTGATGGATATCAAGATTATTACGGTAGGTTCGACGAAAGTTGCAATAGTTCGGATACAAGAGGTATTAATGTTTCACCCGCAGACAAATGTGTCACTTCTGGAGAACGTTTGCGGCAAGGACAATGGCGGCTGTTCGCACCTGTGCTTGAGGAACCCAACCGGGTACGCCTGTAAATGTCCCATAGGGTTGACACTGAAGGAGGGCAGCATCACTGAGTGTCAGACTTTGCCCGATGTAAGTACATGTGCGATTGTTGAGGTTATGCTTTGACAAAATTCCCCTACAGGACTATCTCCTGATTGCACTAAGATCTGGTATCGGTATGATCTCGCTGAATACGCCCGACTATATGGACGTTGTGCTGCCGATCAAGGGCGTCCACGGTGGCGTGGTACTAGACTACCACCAGAAGCAGTCATTACTGTTCTTCGCCGACGTCAACTTGGACGTCATTCGTCAGGTTAGTCTACTGAACTTTACCGACAACAAGGTGATCGTGGACAGCGACCTCATAACTCCAAATGGCATTGCTGTCGACTGGATAGCGGACAATATTTACTGGTCCGATACTGACCGAAAGATCATCGAGGTGTCTCGGTTGGACGGCACTTCCCGGAAGGCAATTCTGTCCGACGATCTAAATGACCCACGCGCTCTGATCGTGTACCCAAAGAAGGGGTAAGTTGCTTTTGCTGATTTCCTTGCCAGATACCCCTCATTCGAATTTTCTATGCAGCTTCCTGTTCTGGGCTGATTGGGGCTCACCAGCCCGGATTGAACGGTGTCTTCTGGACGGAACAAATCGGACCCCGATTGTCACCACTGACCTTGGATTCCCAACGGGACTGGCGATTGACTTTGAGTACGACCAGTGTATTACTGAAAACTGAATAAGTATATAATTCTCTCTTTTAGAACCCGTCGTCTGTATTGGGCCGACGCCTTACAAGATCGCATCGAACAGGTTGACTTCTATGGCAAAAAACGAACTGCAATCATTCCGTTTGCAACACATCCATTCGGCTGCACTTTGGTAAGCCCTCCATCGATTATGTTTTCAGTGTTCTTTGATAAACTCCCTCCCTCAGTTCGATTCAGCGATATACTGGACCGATTGGTACAACAAATCCGTGTACCGTGCCCGCAGAACGCCACGTGGTGGCTACACAAACATCGGTGAAATCCGGCATTCGCTGAGCGGAGCCCTGGACATTCGATCGGTATCAGCAAAACGCCAGCCATTCGACTGGAATCAGTGCCTATCGAATAATGGTGGATGCTCTCATCTCTGTTTGTTCCGCGGAAATGACTATGTCTGTGCTTGTCCCGATATACCGGATCAGCGAACTTGCAAGCTGAAACCAGCGTTCGTTGTGCCCCGACCGCCAGACGAGCCCTCAGACTATACCGATGACGTGACAGTGGGAACGAACAACGCACAGAATGAGTATTCAGCCGACGAACAGACAACACAGGAGCGTATTATGATCGTGGCCAGTGGCGTAGTCTCAGTTTTACTGATACTGGTCATTGTGGCTATTTTAGGTAGGAATTGGGAAGGTTATGGTCTTCTTTTTTGATGGAACTATTTTTTTTTTTTGGTTATAGTGCTAGTCTTGAACTCCAAGAAGAACAAACCAAAGAGGCATTCGCGTGGATCCAGTCGGTCGGTGTTGACGTTCTCGAATCCAAACTACAATGTCGACGGCACACCCATGGAACCGAAGACGACAATTTGGAAGCGATTCAAATACGAAAAATCACAGGTACATTGAATCTATATTTATAAAAGAAAGTTGCATCCGTAAGACCGCCCATCAGACGAGAATGGATGGTCCGATTTGAGCCATCTTTGCTTTGTTGTTTTTGTCTACACCTAAGGAGGGTTCATACGACGAAAAATTTGGAAAATTTCAAAAGGAAATTTGAGAACTCGTAAAAAATAATTTTGCATACATTTTGTAGCTACTGGGATTTTTTTTTTAATATTTTGATTCTACATGAATTTAAATATTTGTTAGATTTTCTTTACGGAGACAAATTTGTTTAGAACGGGCAAAGCCGGGCGGGAACAGTTAGTTGAATATATTTTATTTGAACAACAATTTTTTGAATGTTCAAAATATGAACAGCCTAAAATATACATGCTACTCGCCTGGAATGTTGCAGAATTTGTTAAGTTAATTTCATCCCACTCTCTACCACTGATGTCAATATATTTGACTTAAAAACTGTATTCCAATTCCTTTTCCAGGAACGAGTCTACGAAGAACGTAGTCTAACAACAGAAATGGCCACATCCAGCCTCTTTGTGGCAGCACCCTCACCAATGGCATCACCATCGAATAAGAAAAACATTCAACTCTCTACTATAACATAAATTCAGCAGTTTAATTTTCAATTTATTTATAAATTTGTGTGTTTAATTTTAACGAGTATTAGAGATAAGTTCTCAGATTTAAGAAGTCCTTCAAACAAATTGGTCTCTATTCTCTATAGGCAAAAAAAAAACAAACCCCCTGTATCATAAAAAAAAACTTCAGAAAATGCACGGTTGTTTACTAATGAAAAATAAAATTAAAAAACTAACAAAATTGTATTAAAGAAGACATGTATTTCGGATAATATTTGCAAAATTAATATACGTATTTTTGTACAACAAAATCAAAGATTTTAGGCATTTAATAAAATAATTTTCATTTCAAAAAAATATTTTTTTCTTACCACTAAAATTGCCAGCTAAATAAAAGTAAAAACAACTTTGCACAAATAAAGCGGAACTCATCTTCCCAGACACAAAAATAAAACCCTGCAACGAAAATAAAGAACAACCATTGATTCCTAAAAATGAACACATGCAAAAACTATAAATTGAAATAGAAAAGAAAAATCAAAAACCAGCAACCTATTGTGAATTGTGATTAATTTTTATTGAACGTTTTTCATGTAAATATATGTGTAAATAAAAAATGAATTTGATAAATGGTTTATTTTTCTTAAATATAAATGTATAGATATTTGTTTTTAATTTTATATTCTTTTCCTTTAAATCTATGTATTCAATTTTAGAATAAGAAGACATTTTGCAAATTGAATACAACTGTGAATTTCAGTGCCAAAATAAAGAAAACAAAATCATGCATGAAAACCATCTCAACACGCAAAACACTTTAATATTTAAATAAGTTTATAATTTTCTAATGTAAGTTAGTGAAAAGGAAATTAAGTGTATATTTTTAAAAAAATCCAACATCAACGTTAGTTTCAATATTTTAATGAATATAAGTGATACATGAAAATAATATTGAATTTATTACTAAGAGATTTAATATATATATTTAAAAAAAAAAAAACAATTTTAGAACTAAAAGTGGAATATATCAAAAAAATTAAAACAGAAAAAAATATCTATGGGAAATATTAAATGCAATGTGAGTTTGTGATTGGAGGATATCTATTGCGGGACAGACGATAAGTTAGGATTGTGTTCAATCTTCTTTTCTTTTTTATGTTGTGCATTTTAATGGTCTAGGCTCCCTTCAATTTCTTGGATTTATTTTGGTCTGACTTGCAATCTTCGTGAGGGATGTAATTACAAAAGGCGTCAAAACTCATCTGGCCTAATCGATTATATTTTTTTACGTTGTTAGGTACTTAAAGCAATACTCTGTCTAACAATTTGCACCGTTTATTTTTGTATATTGTTTCAGTTAAGTTCTTCGATGTTCATAATCATTAAAATATTTATTTTCCCCAAAAAGTGCCAAAGAGTATATGGTAGCGCTCGAACAATATTGTTTGTGAGACAACTTACAACTTCATCATATTCCCTCTGCATGCATGGGTAAGGAACTGGCTACTCCAGCCTAGGGACTGTTCTCTTCATTATGATTTCGGCTCCGATATTACGCAGCAGACTTGCAAGTACGTTAAGGGTTTTTTTTTGTGTCTTAAACATGAATGTTCTTTTAAGACTATACGTTACAAGTTACTTATCTAAGAGATACTTTTAAGAACCAAATTTATGACCTCAAATTCGAAAAATTAGTCTTCTCTCAACTTTTCTAGTGGTAACATTAACGTGAAATTTACGTCGTTAAATTTAGAACTATTTCGATATATGTGTCGACGTTGGAAAGGATAACTCCTTTTTCGATACTGGGTTTTTCCTCCATCATTCTCAGGCGGAAAATTGGCTCAGTAAGTATTTATGCCCAGTGTTTGGTCACACATTACGTTTAACATGCTATACAACAAAGTTATATGATACACGACGTTATAAAATAGTCTCCTGAAGACTTGCGTTAAACATCTCGTCTTAAGCCGGTCCATGTTTGCAATTCGAAGGCAAATTTCTAGGAAAATTATTGCCCTAAAATAAATCCTACCTGCTTGACAAATAAATCGGGTCTTAACTCCATGATAAGTGCGTAGTTAGACGGAGTTCCAAGAAAAGATTTTCCATCTCAATTGTTGAATTAAGTTTTCAAGATTTGCACACCTACTTCTTAAGGAAAATAGAACTAGATACGTTAAAATTAATTTGAAATTAAATTGGAATACCTTATTTTTTTATTATTTTATTTGTCCTCCGTTTACCTAAAGGATAGTTCCAATTTGTGATCGATCATTTCCTGCTTGACCACAGGTTGATGAAAATTAACATAAAAAAAAAAAAAACAAACCTCTAGGCTATTGTCGAAAGTTCTGCAGCTGGGTATTCTTCCAACTTCACACAATAAACAAAAATCGTACAACCTCCGTGCGAATGAATTTAACATTTTTCATACACAAGAAAAAAAAAAAAAAAATATGTAATTTATCAAAGCTTGTCAAAAAAAAAACTTCCAAATTTGTAAATATAAACAGTTCAAAAGAAAATAAGAACATAAAATCAAAAAACAGTACATGGTTGTAATTTTAAATGTAAAACCCATTTATTAAACATCGGATATATTTCAAGTTATTATGATGCAAATTAACAAAAATAACAAAAATAGTAGTTTAGACATATCTCCATCCAAATGAAGAAAGAAGTGTAACTTACAAACTTAAAAACTAAACATACCAAACTATGAAAAATTAATATAAATGAATTTTGTAAATATTATTAATAAGATGACTTTTGTATTTTTTTTTTAATTTTCAACACTAACAAATTTAAACAAAACAAGAAATGCATTTAAAATTTAAGAAAATATATACTTTCTTTTTAAATTAATTTGGTTTTATCTAAGTTTTTCAACAATTTTCCATTTTAGATAATTTCAATTTGGCAATAAGACTGATTAAAAAAACGAGCACAGAAAACCATATTTTACATTTAGCATACCTCCAAGAATTAAAAATAAAAAAAAAATAAACAACTGTGTCTATAGGTTTTTTTTTGTACAGCGTTATGGATTTTGTTATTGAAGTAATAGTTGCAGACTTGGTTATAGTAGAGTGCTTATAAAATTTGACAAATTAAGGTAATTCGAATGATATATTTGACAATTTTTATGGAAGGTTTTGCATTTAGGTTGAATGCCGTGGGGAATAAGTCATGTTTTCCTTTGAAATTAATTTTATTTTGTAAAAAGCAAAAAGAGCTATAATTTTTATTTTTAATAAAAAGAAAAAAATCTTTTAAGAGCTATTGTAACTCGAACTTCTATTCGATTTAAGGTTTTACCACGACGCGAGCATTACTCTTTGGTGATACCAAGGTGCCTATTTTAGTTTTTCTCTAGTTTGTCCATTTATGTCACTTGTTATTAATTGAATTTTTTCGATTATGATTAAGAAATTCACAGTATTGCTAGGGTCGGCGAGACAGGGAGAACCTGCACCCGCCACACTTAAATTTAGATCCATTTTGATGAAAGTGTTACTAGCTGTTGGCTCTGTAAAAACGTATCGATGGTTATTTTTTTTTTTTTTTTTTGATTGTGATTAACAATAAACTATACGCACCGCAGTGACAGTCGCTTGAAGTCAAAGAGTAAATTGTCGGGTCAAGATATAAAACGAACGATAGAGCTGAACCAACTTCCGAGGCTAATAATATATTGCGAACCCAGAGAAATTGTTGTCAGGCATTATGCTAGGCTGAAAACACGAAACACCCCATAGGAAGTAGAATTCCAGGGATGGAACGATTTTTTTTTTAATTTGTACCGGATTAAAAAAAAATAGTTAAATTTATTCTTATCAATTTTAACAACATAATCTCGCAAAATCAAACCTTTGCTGCACTTCTTTTTCCAATGCTGCGTTCACCTTTTCACACTTCGTACAACTCGATGTTGTTTTTTTTTTTTTTTTTTTTAAATCAGAATGACAATATAAAGTGTCATCACTTACCGAAAACAAAACCTCCCATAAAAAGAAATTCAAATTAAAACCAAGAACTGTCTGCAAAAAAAAAAATACCTACCTTGCAAAATATTTCAATTAACAATTTATATTTCATTTGTACATAATACAAAAGTTAGCTATAATTTATTTGAATTATTTAGAAATTTTAAATTAAATCTAAATTGAATACAAAATGGGGCACATTGAAAATAACAGCGTTTTCATTTGATTTAGATTTAAATTAAGAAAATCGCTCAAAATGTAACATTTAATTGTCTGTTAAATTACAGTCTCAGATATTTTTCCTATTCAACAATATCACTCAGTAAAAACTTGTTTATAGTATAAGAAAAATGTTTTAAGAAAAGCAAATTACATAGAATCTAAGAATACGATTACAAAATAAGAAGATATAACTACAATTATTTTAATTGTAAAATTTGACAATATAGTATAAATCGATATATTTGTGAGAGTAAATTGAAAATGAATTAATTTAAAAAAAAAATTAAATAAAACTATTTGAAATTAACAAAATCGAACACAAAACACATTAAGCTATTTTTTATTTTTTTTTTTTATAAAAAAAGGAGTTAAGCATTTTAAATAAAAACAAAATTAAGCCTTCCACAACACGAGATCATTTTAAAAACAAAATCCAGTAAACAGGTGTACCTAAGACAATGTTATTGAATTGTTTTCATCGTACGAAATAGGCTTTTTTACTCTTCTTTTTTTTTAATTCAAAAAGCAAATATTTATTAAGCATAAAGGAATTTGTACAAGAATAAAATTTAAGATAGGGGCTACAATTCGATGCTAACGAAATACATGAGTTGAATTTTAACTAGGTAAGTGATAAATGAATACATGTAAGTAAATGACCGCCAAATACCCAGTCCCTTAATGGTATGTTTAATCCTCTGTCAAGTCATTCGAGCATTTGAGGAAACAAATTGTAAAGAGATGTGAATGTGTGCTTATTCAAAATCCTCCTAGTTGTCTAGGATTTCAAAATTCAATGTCAAAAATATTACTCATCTTGTTACGTGACTGAAGCCGAAGAACTCGGCCTCTCTCTTTATGTCTGGTTTATGCAGGCTGACTATCCGTTAGAAGGACGTTCCAAAAATGAGATGCTGCAATTTTAATTTACACATTTTCATAGAAGGCGAAACTTATTAGTAAAGACCTGAACCATACACATCGCCTTTTTTTTACCTTACGTCACAAATTCTTTGTGACAAATATTTTTGACGTAGTGAAAATTTAGAAATACAGCCTAAAAGAGCTAACCCAGAAAAGAAGTTGCTGGCAAAACTGCAAGAAGCCCCATATCTTATACACAAACCAATTGAATCGTCGTAATGCATTTCCCTCTAAAGAAAATGAATGCAGTGCTTAGTAGTGCAAGGTGGTTGGGCTGCACCTCCTCTACAGCTCGATTTTTTTTTTTTTTTTTTTTTTCAAATTTTCGAAGCTCTTATCCGCAACAGTTCTCCTAGCTCATTGTCAATGCCGCAACTGTTTTTCTTCAGAAAATGATAAAGGGTTTGAAGTTCACATAAACTGTCTAACAACTTGGGTTGCATTGAACAACGGACAGCGAATTCTGTTCCTTCGGCTTATCGCTTAGCGATTTCGATGTTAGAAATGACAAAGATGCCAACATTTTCTAGATTGTCGTATAAATCGCCAATAACAAAGTCGACGTCACTAACAAGTCGAATTACACCTAACTATCTAACAAGCAGACCTGCTAATTATGTCGACACAAAATGAGCGTTATCCCCATAGTATGTAACATAGATTCCCATTAATCGGAATTAGGTTATACGTGTTAAGCAGATGTTGCGATGTTAAATGCACTTGCTGGCAATGTAGCAAGCGTTTCGACCTGCAATTCTTGAAATCCACAGCTAATACAACTTATCTCGAATGCCCTCTCTCTATAATATTTCGTGCTATAGTCCACACCTCTCACCGCCTTAGCTTACCACATTTGTATACTTTCCCCTAATTTAATAAATTTCATATCCCACCTTTGTTCATTTTCACAAACTCACCTCCCAAACACCAAATAACATACAGAATTAAATATTTACATAAAAAGAGAAAGAGCCAAGCCAATTTCTTGCACGTTATAGTGCAGGAAAGTGAAAAACTTAATAAAAACAAAAAAAAATATACAAAATACATTACATTTAATTATATATTAAAAAACAAACAGTTCCACATAAAATGAAAATGCAAACAAAAAATGTATAAGATTAGTTTTTAAGTAACCCATCGCACGTGCATAATTGACTATAGGAACAAGCGAAATCCTCCAAATAAATTTATACTTATTTCCTCCCAAAAAATATATAAAAAAATATTTTTTTACATAACACATACATAAAAATAAAAACTGTTAAAATTACTCAAAAACAAAAAAAAAGCAAAACGGATTCAAAAGGTGTATCAAATAAATTGTTTTTTAAATACTTACAAAGTAAATAAGTATAAAAAGGAAACACAAATAGCATCCAACTCTATTGTTATAAATTAAAAAATAAGTACAAGAAAAATAATAATGAAAAAAAAAAAAAAAAGGAAAACATGTTTTCACATCAATTGTTTTATATTTGTAAAATAAATAATAATTATAGTTTATGGAAATAATATATAGGTAGTGTTAAGAGAGAAACCAACAAAATTTTACTACCACTACTAACATTGTTACACGAAAGGATCTTGTTAAACGAAAAAATGCCTCCCGTTTTATACGGATCTTTTTGTGCCACATGCCCATGCCCACACAAAATTACACACATCCACTTATCTCCGTTGTATGAAACAAATGAATACATATACTGTTAACTAAAAACTATTAACTTACTATGAATAATTAAAAACGCAGAAAGGTGAAATGTTTTTTAAGTTTTTTTTATAGTTATGTATATTTTTTAATAAAATTGAATAATAACTACAATTTACAGTAAAAACAGATGAATAATTAAGTGAAATAGAGTTTATAGCAAATAAGATGAAAAATATGAAAACATCAAACCCAACAAAATTAATTATTAAAAAAATGTTGATAATACAAATTCTCACAAAAGGTGAAAACAAACAACTCGAATTGAAAAGTTAAAGCGAAAGAAAAATAAATGTATTTTAAATGTTAAAAAAAAAATGTTTTTCTGGAAAAAAGTAAAAAAATTGTGCGATTGGAAAACTTCTGGGGTCAAGATTAAAAGTGTTGTCCAGAATTTTGACTACAACCTATGCAGTCTCCCGCAAGAAGATTTCAAATTTTTAAACGGACTTGCAACCAGTATGTAGTGGTTAGTGTGCTCGACTACTGAGCAAGGGTTCTCAAGTTCGATTGCCGCAAAACTCTTCATACCAGAGTCGCAACATTATCTGTGGCTTCGAATGTATTATTTTGTCCGCACTATTCACTGCAACGCCTCCCACAATGATGCGTCCTCAAGCGATAAAATATCCTTACTATAATAAAACTGTAGCTTTTATTCCGGCTGTAAGGTGTTTGTTCGCAATATATAAAAAAAGTACTGCACGAAATTGATTCCGGTTTTCACAGTTGCATTGAAAATTGCCGAGATTAGATTAAAGGATAGGTTTTACCATTATCCGCTGTCCGGAAGCGGAAATCTAAGCAGATATCAAAGAAAAGTTGTAATTCTCGATTCTAACTTCTAGCTTTGGAATGACTCATCCAAATGAAATGGGATTTTTTTTTAATATAAAGTTCAATTATGTACATAGATAAATCATCATTGCAAGTTATCCTAAAGTCGAACATTAAGCAATAAAGTATAAATTTTATACAATTCGAAAAAATAAAAAGGTTAGATTGAAGCTAGATCGTTGGATTTTCCCAGCGTTCAGTGGAGGAAATTTTCTGGCAAAGTAAGGCGAGCACGGGTAAGCTATAGTTAAAAACAAAATCTTTTATAATTGGATATGCGGAGTTTGTTGTTGCTCAAAATGAATTCATTAACATTTCAGGAAAGCCACGCTGCATAATCCGGCCCCTAAAAAAACTAAGGCAGGCTTGAAATATTTTTTTAGCCATTCATTTCTGTCCGTCTTTTTTCCATTTTTTCATTCAAAAAGCGCCAAAATTGGAGTTTTTGTGTATTTCCGGGGATCGAACCTGAGACTCCTTAATTAGTAGTCCAAAACACTAACCACTAAGCCACTGTGCCGACTAATAAAAATAATTGGACCAAGATGACTACCTTGAGGAACCTCTGAATGGGCAACTCAAATCAAATAGCCCGTCAGTTTTGCAAACGCACTCAAAAAAGAAGTCTTCTTTGCCCATTCTGAATGTATTAACTATTCATCTCAATTTAGCAACAATTTCATCAGAAGCCGCCTTGCAAATGCGAATTTTATTGTTTTATGTGGGAATAATTTCACTTGTCATCGTGGTCATTATATTTTCGCCGAATCAATTCGCTCCAAATGATTTCGGTGAAATTGAATAGAGGACCCTTATTATCCTGCCGCGCCGCCACTTACCAAACAACAAAAGGAAACTTCACCATCAAATCTCTACGTGCAAGTACGTGCACGAATTATATACACATACCACATTAATCTTCATCTGATGAGCGGCGACGAACGATACGGCGAGAGCTTGTAAAAGGCCGGCATCAAATTACACGAAATAAAAATTCAAAAATGCCCACAGTTCACCACACCAAGTAAAAGAAGTAAAAACCAAAACAAAAATCAAAAGGAATTCTCTGCCACCACCACCATCGATGGAATCGTTTTAAAACTCGATGTCTGGCTGCGGCGGAATACCACGGAATGTTGCTCCATCAAAAATGGAGCGCATACCTGCACCGGACTTGCTTCACACGATAGTTTAGTTTACTGCGCAGCAACAGCATCGGGGCAACGCAAAGGGCGGAGATCGCCCAAGAACTTGTAGTGTCCTGGCGACAATTAAAATTGCTGAACAATGTCCTGCGAATAGCTATGGCACTATTTATGGTATAATCGTTGTCATCATCATTAAAAGACATCTTATAGTTACTGTTGTTGTTGTTGTTGCCGTCGCCATTTCGCGCGACCACATCATTATCATCGTCGCGTATACACAATTAAATTGATAATCCAGTTAATGGCAGTCCAAGGGGTGGGGGGTGTTTAGAAAAAAAAAAAAGTGTGTAAGAAGTGTCCCATGTTGGACATGAAAGTTGAGGAATTCGAAAGGATTTTATCATTTAAATCGGATTTAGGAGTAAATTCCAAAGCGCGCGATAGTGATACGTAGATTTGTCTGTCCCTTCGTATTCGCTGACATTTTTAAATTGCACCGATAATTGGTAATTCTTACTGTTGACATGCGTTGCAAGAATGCACCTCACAATTGGAATTGTTCATTAAAATCGCTAAAAGGGGCCATTTAGCACAGATAAGAAAGGTGCACTTGGTATAAGTCGGATGTGGCAGACCCTCAGTTCTCTTCCGGGCAGAGCAGAACGTTCCCGTTGTCGGGAAGCTCTACGCTTAAAACTGTAAATATGACTCTCACAAACGTCGGCCGTTACGGAAATAAAATATAATTAACTAGACGACTGATAACACCGGCAGTTGTGGGTAATACCGTTTCTGAGCCACATATCCATGGCCGTGAATAACCATTACATAGTCTATGCAAATTTTGTCGATAGAAAGGTTGACGCTGGCAGTTTGAATGGAAATGAGTTAACTTCAAGTTCAGTTCACTGCCATCAAATATTTGAAATAATTATAATTTATTGCGACGTGAAGATTTGGTAGATGGCAGACAACGGTTACCTAAAGCTTTACTTATCTGGGCCAAGCAGGTTATTGAATATTTAAAAAAAAAACTGAGGCGTTTAAATATTAAAGCTGGTAA
This sequence comes from Cheilosia urbana, assembly GCA_946477585.1. Lineage (NCBI taxonomy): Eukaryota > Metazoa > Arthropoda > Insecta > Diptera > Syrphidae > Cheilosia > Cheilosia urbana. Next base: position 4,081,968 of record OX297854.1, on the reverse strand, counting down.
GGCTTTTATTCGCAATGTTCTGGAAACTTAATCGTCTTCTGTTAGCGCACTTCAGGTTGTTTCCTTCGCTTGTTGAATGGGCACAATACGACTTCCTACTGCATATCGTACCTCTGGGAGCCTATGACGAGGTAAGGTATTACCTAACCCATCCCAGCCTATTCAATGGACTATTATGCTGACTGAACGCAAGATCACCTCGAAATAAGGTGAGACAAAGCTGTTCGCAGATCCAGACAGTAGAGGAAAATTGTTCTGTTCGGAGTGCCGTATATTCTGTGCGGCACTAATTTGGAACAAAACAATAAGTACAAATCGAGCTTTGTAGCACTAAATGAATTTTGAGAAAATCACTAATCTGTGTGCAGATCCACGTGAGCTATAATGTTCCGCATAGGCAACACCTCATGGTGCCTAAAAAGTAGCGATACATATATTTTACCCTTATGATCCACTCGTCCTAATAGTATTAAGTAAAATTGTCCGAGTCAAACTATCAACTTCAGTCAATTATTATTATTTTATCTTTAGTCGCAACTAAAGTCAATATTCCTTTTCCTTGTTACAGGACAATTTGAGACGATGCTACTATTTGAACGTTTTCCAAAACATCAAACGCTTTCCTGCAACACTAAAACATGTTGCAACTGTATACAAAACATTTTGTAACACCTGTCACTCGCTCACCCACCGAGGGATTGTTACCTTCTTGTACTCGTACACATCCTTTCTGGATGTAATTTTCTTCATGTTGCCTCTTGTCATCCCTCTACCAGCATTAACTGCGAATATGAACAGAGGAAACGAGAAACGACGACAGATGCACCTGTTAAACGAAACAAAAGGGCGAGTACAGTCACTACCCCCTATGCAAAGGTTAGCGCATCCAGTTAATTACAAGAGGATAAGAGCCCTCAATGCACTAATTCTCATACGAAAAAAAAACAACTGTGAAACCGAACAGCGCGTTGTTATTATGGTGGCAACAACAGCACGCGTCACATCCCCTGGGATTATAGCGTCTGGTTCTGCACCTGTGCTCGGTTAAAAAAAAAACACACGCATATCACCTGGACCGTCATCATGTGTGTAGTATTATTTCCTGCTGGGATTAGCGTCCATTTGGGAAGACAAAAGAAGTGTTTAGCTCGCAATTTTGATTTCTATTCTTAAGTAGGTCCTTGGAAATAATTCGCGTGGTTTCATAAGCGTCTATACTTCGCAGTGTTGTATCGTAAATTTATGTAAATTAATTTTGAATTACATAAGTGAGCTATCTCCGCCAATACGTCCGGTCCGTCCTTTATAGTTAAATGCCTGCAAATATCTAAAACGAGTTCGCTGTTCAACTCTTTCGTTTTATACTCCAATATTTTCAATATTTCTTCATGTGCATTAGTTGTTACTTATTACACACACCTGACTTTGAAAATCGATAATAAACGCTAATGGCTTGCTATTCGATGTTACTTTTCCAGTGAACTGATTTTAAAAACTTAAATCAGTCAAATAAGGGTCGATCCGCGATTTCAAAGTCAGTCTAAACACGCAGTTATTTTATGAAATAAATTGACAAATGCAGTATACCCTACAAACTTTTAAATATTGCTATGAAATTGTACAGATTTTAAATCGCTTTCTCTACTTTAAAAATGCCTTAAGACTGCGAGACATGTGGTTAAATGAAAACTCTTTATGAGAGTAGTGAGAGTTGCAGCGCCGTCAATGTCCGTCTATCTTTTGTACATCCACTTCTTTTCACAGAGTATTTCCAATGCAGACCAAAAGACTGTTCTCAGTTAAGCTCAGTGTTTTTTTATTTTTCCAACACATGACCCCCTCTGTTACGACACTGTTCCAATACTTCAACCTAGCTGGGAACAAATGATATTGATAAATAAATAAATTTCCCGAAATCCACGCGGGATTGGAAAAACTTAGCGAAATATTATGCGAATGCATATACGAAGATTTAGCAAATCTCTACAAGAATTGTTGAGACGCGGCCAAAAACGATAAAGGTATTACCTGAAGAGGGACAATGAATTTCTCTCTTAGGTTCTTGTGGACCCAATATATATAAGTAGCGCGTAACAACGCTACGCTCGCCGTTTGTGATTCGAAACGCATTTTTTTTCGGCTAAATTTAATAGGTACCTCTTTACCCCCAAAAATACTTTGGCGAAACCTTCGTCAGATTGGCATTAGCAGAAGGAGTGGTAACTTTGTGACTGTGCTTTGGATCCTGACGAGTTAAATAACTACTTCCTGGAAAGTGATTCACCACCAAACTTGATTGCAGCCTCGATTCTGATACTAATGTGGGTCAGTTGATTTTCAGGTAGTGACGGAGAATGATATATTCTCCATTATCACTTCAATAAAATCGAATGCAATTGGTGAGAACGGCAATCATAGGTCCTCTGACACATGTAATTAAATTTTGCATCACAACCTCAACTTTTCCTCAGGCACGGAAATATGCAAGAGTGATCCCTATTTCCAAAAAAGCCAATGCGTCTTCTGCCAGTAACTTGTGAACCATAAGCATTCTGCCATGGAAACTATGGCCATCTTTCTGTAAATCCAGAACAGAGAGAATCATGCGGAACAACCGGAGATGTCTCTCTACGCTTGTAGGTATCCTTACGGGACACAACACCTTGCGATACCACATGAAGAAAATGCGACTGACCGAGGAAGAACTTTGCAGAGGCTGCGGTGACGAGGGAGTTATAGAGGATACAACCCACTTCCTATGTCACTGTCCAGCTCTTCAACACTCCAGACACAGAGTCCTTAGAAAATTCTTCTTCAACAACCTGAACGAGCTATCTAGCACACCAACGGACAAAATCATGAACTTCGTCAAATCCTCAAGATGGTTTGTATGCAATGACACAGTAAGTAATTAATTAATTAATTTTTACAGGCAGAAAAGGTTACTACGGATAAGGGATAAAACCCTTCCCCCCGACGGGTATCACAATGGGTCAATTTTGACCTGAGTGTGGCGCGGGACACTCCCCGCCAGCCCACCAACCTAACCTAACCATAAGCATTCTGCCATGCTAGTCAAACGTTTTTGAGAAGGTGCTTGCTAAACAAGACCTTAGTCATCTCTCTGATAACTCTCTTTTCTCTCCTCCTGGCTCGACTGCGTTGGTCAATATACTTGATGATATTCGAATGGAACGGACCCAACTAATGGTCTAAGTAAAGCTGTGGCGTAGCTTTTCTGGGTGTGGATAGACCAAACGACTGCGTCCGGACATCTGCAAACGGTCGGCGCCCTTCCTTCTGTCTCTCAGGAGAAGCGACTGTAGACTGCTTGTGGGCGTCCTTTCGCGCTATCAAGCATTTGCCAAACACTTAAATATTTTGGGCTTGAGAGTCTCCACCATCTGTCCTGCTTGTGGAGAGGACGACGATACAGCGGAGCACTTCCTCTGTAGCTGTCCTGCCTTTGCTAGCATCAGGTGGCGGATCTTTGGGGCTGACGTGGTGATTGCCGGACATCTAAGCTCTTCATCACTGAAGCTCCTACTTATCTTTCTTCGAAAGACGGGAAAACAAAGTACATAAATGTAGGGTGTCTGTTTGGCAGTACAATGGACCAGTAGTTGTGCCTCCATCGGATAGTAACAACCTCCGACAAAAAAAAAAAAAAGAAGCTATAAGCTGTGTGCAACACAGGAGCACCCATTTACCTACTTTCGGATGGACTTTGATAAAGTACTTGTGACCTTGCTTTGCTTACTCGACTTCTTTAAGGCATTTGACAAAGTTAATTATGACGTCTTCTGTTGGAAACTAAAAAATATTATTCCAGGTTTAGTGATAAGGCTGATGCATGATTGCCTTTCTAATAGATTTCAAAGAGTCCTTGTTGGTGATAGTTGCTCCTCTATCCAAGCCGCTCAAACAAGGAGTACCTCAGGGATCAATCTTGGGACCTATTTTTTTCAGCACTTTCATAAATGATTTATCCTAAGTCTGCAAATACTGTTTATTTTTACGCTGATGATGCTCAGATCCGCATTTCCCTACCATTTGTAGGAAATACAAATGCTTGACTATACCGATTGCAAACAAATTTTTTGAACTCGATGTTGTTCCCAACATTTGGCTGTCAAATTGCAAACTAAAATTAGTTGAATCCGCTACCTGTCTGGGTTTCCACATTAATATTGTAATTGGTCGCATTTACGGATGCCTTCGTAAGCTTTGGATAACTGCGAAATGCACTCCCCCTGAAACTAGACAAAAACTTGTTCGCACCCTAATTCTACCTTTGATAACGTACTCTCAAGTTGCACTCCAAGTAGCTCTCAATGACGCCATCCGCTACATTTATGGTCTTTGTAGGTGGGATAGAATCTCTGTCTCAATAACTTTCTTGGATGTACTCTTACCTATTACATAAATGCTAGGAACTGAATATTTTTGCATAGGATCCTTACAACCAAGTCCTCTCCGTAGCTTTATCAAAAACTAGAATGTTCTCGATCTCATAAAACCATCAACATTAATATTCCATCCAACAAGTATCTCAACTCTTCCAGGCTTTGGAATTCTTTGCCTTTGCATATCAAAGGCATTAATAGATATAATAACTTTTAATCTGAAGCTATACGTTTTTTCTCGGCACAGCATTAAGGTGTTTTTTCTCTTTCTCTCTATCTTTATCTTTAAATTTTTTCTTTCGAATCTTCCTCTTTTTGCCTAAGAATTTATTATAAAACCACTGTTAGTCTTAATTCTAGTTTTAAGAACCTTGTTACTTACCTTATTTAAACTCTCTTTTTACTATAAAAGACCAAGCCTTATTGTACTTTTTACATATTTTTAAATAAATTGATTGAATTGAAACAAAAAACAAATTAATTAAGAATAGTGTCGGGTTAACCGTTGGTGTAAGAGATGCTTAGCTACATGACCCACCAGGTTTTCTAGCGATTGAAAAAAAAAACAAGCAATCAAACAGTCAGCCAGTAATACGGCTTCCTATTTTCATGTAGTAGTCATCTTATTTTCGTGAGGTTTTTTTTAAATCTCGGCTTGCTGACAGGCTTAAGTCTCCTCAAATTTGGTGTAGTTGTAGACCCCTGGAAATATTTATTAGCTAAGGGTTTAGAGATGCCTTGCACACAAGTTGTTCAATATATCATTGATTCAGAACCAATCGGCTTTTCACTCTTCAAATGGTTACTTTACGGGCTTGGAAGTATTTGACACCTGCCTGCATTATTTTTGTAAAATTGGGGCAGCCCAAATGAATGAGTCTCTCGATATGAGCCATCAGCTTATGGAATTGAGAATTATATTCCAGGGAGAGTTATGTGTTTCGCACGTATCCTATGTACGTTCATACGTGACGCCCTGTAGCCCAAACGGCTTGACCGATTTTGAAGAGTGAGGTGTCATTAAGTTGGTATTCTTTCCCAGAGTGTCATAAACAAATAAATATAAAAATATAAATTTCAAAGAAGAACCCACAAAAACAATTGTCACACAAATGCCAGTGAGATCTTTTTTACAGTCAGTCGGGTCTTTTTGTTTTTTAAATTAACTTTTTGTTTTCATAAGTTTTTGGACTGAATGCACTTGCGCAGCGTAGGAGTAAGTTATTTACTTTGGCCATGCTCATCTCTCGCTAAACTTTAAAGCGCACTCGGTAACTTTTTAGGCCTTCTTTAGGACAAACTTAAGCGCAAGCATATCTAAAGTGATGACAGTCTCTAGAAAGACTGCTCAAGGTGCGAGTTAAGTGTGATCTTTTGGAAGATCTACGTATTTTTTCGGCATGTTTCTTGACGTGATTGATGTCAGGCACAGTTTTCCTACATTTTATTGCCAAACGTATCTAATTGGCTGATTTGAAAAGCTTATTCTAAAGAAACTTATACCCTCGGTGTTTTCCCAGGCGTTCAATCTGCTACAAATCGCTCAGCAGTCCAGCGCCGTAAATATGAATATTTACCAATTGGGTGGAAGAGATCTTTAAATTGGCCTCCTGAAGGTCAGATCAGAATAACTCCAACTAGACAGAGCAATTCATCCTCAGCCAGTATCACAGCCAAGCGTGTTCTTAACAAGCAAAAACCACCTTGGAAAACCACCTCGACACATCTAGCTGTTAGTGTTGCGAAAATAGCTACTCTGTCCCTGTCCCGTCTGTCTAGACTGCGTACACTATCAATAAATCTCTGGAATCGTCGATCGCATCGATCATTTTTCATATTTCTCCACGACTTCCATGAATTAATGTCATAATTTCGCAGCAGCTCGCGATCTTATTAGACATTCCGATTAAAAGGCTCTCGGTCCTCACCTTACAAGCCACCATGGTCGGGTCGTCTCTGTTCACTTTTCGATTGAAGTATCGTCGTCCCGATAATATGGTGCTGGTCCCAATCAGTGGAAAAAAAAAAACACAGAATTCTAAAAAGAAAAAAATCCACCACTGCATCCTTTCCCATTCGAGTTATCCTCTCCAGTCGTTGTTTTTTTTTTCTTCCGCCGATGAAGAAGACAATACCCGCAAGACAATGGTTCGATCGCCATCAGCATCGCACATTCCCAATGCGATTACAACCCGAAAATTCATTACTGAAGTGCATCATCGTCGTCTTGGACTGCATATCCTTCCGTCCTCCACCGCACCATTGATGAGATCCCATATCGTAGAGTTCTCTAGTGGTTCTCTCTCCCATGGATATACCTCGCGGCAGCCAAAGACCGAAGACCTGTAAAGAATTGCCATCCCGTGCCCAAGGAAAACCGCATTCAGCGCAGAATGATCATACTGAACAAGAACGTCTCCATTCTTGTCTTTTTGTGCGGTCCTCCATTGACCAGCACCACTGAGCTGAACAAAGCACGCAGAAGAATGGAAATGTGAGTGTGGGGAGGGGGGGGGGGGGACAAAAAATTGAAATAAATAATTTTCGTTATACCCATCCGCGAAATGGCCTCTATGCGGCGGATGAATCTTTTTGTTCTCCTCCACATGAATTCCTGGAAGTGACTGACTGCCCGAAAACCCATGCACGGACAAAAGCGCAGCAGAAGCACCACAGACATCGTACGGCAGCTTAATCGATGGATGCCAAAAATGGGACTTACAGAGACCCTACTGCGCTACTCTGACACTCCGCTGTGCTCCACTGCTCCAACTCATGCCGTGTCGTCGCCGTCGCTCGTAACCTGATGATGATGGTGACTATGCGAAGGATTTTTATTTTCTACTTTTTTGTTCGCCCGTTTATCTGTGTACTTCAGCACCACCATTCTGGTGGTGGTCGATTGAATATAAAACTATATTCACGGCGCGCCAGACGTAGTAGACCTTCCCGTCCCGCGTGCCCACACATCCTGCTCGGGCTGACATTCCAAGATCAAGATTCCAGAATCATTCAGGACCAGTTGATGTAGTATAGCCTGCCGTATACGTGTTCCTTTTTCGTTTTGGATCCCTGCAGGTCCGCCCTCGCCATCGTTATATTCTCCTGCTGCGCGTGGTGTAGGGTCTTTAACAGTCGTGTGAATTATTTTGCAAATCACTCGCCTCACTGATGGAACACAAAATTCCAAAGAGCGCAGACTCTTCTCTCCTCGCTCCACCAGATGATGCGGTGAAGGGCCGGTTTGGAACAACTCGCTGTACAGATACACTGATGCCGACAGAGGTCCTAGAACAGAGCTAGACTGTGTCTAGGTGCGGTGCATTTTTCTATTTCAAGAAATAGAGTCGATCGTCAGTTTGCGAGTGCGTCATCATTTTATGGTTCGTCTGGAATGGAATAGTTAAGCGGTGGTCCAAGATGGCATTTGAGGAATTTTCTGTTCGTCGGTGGTATGGGCGAGGAGGGCTTAGTCGATGTGCAATGGCATTAGTTCGGGCACTTTTATGGAAGAGTTGCGTGGAGTTGATGTTTAATGAACTGCTCACTGGGGAAGGGTCTGTACCTATTTTGGATCGGCGGCGCATGATGTGTGGGATAGGGTGTTTCCGGTCCATATTTCGTACGTGCGATGAGTGCGTAAATTGCCAACCACAAATAGACAGCAGACACCAGGCACTCACAATCAGCATCAGAAAAATGTACAACGTATGTAGGCTTTCAACTCGACAAGATCGACTCCTAAAACTTACTCACAAGGTACAAAAAGCTGTTGTGGCTCTTTGTGTCAGGAACGAAAACAAAGATTGATGCGAAACGTTTTCCCAAAACTTGTTTTTTTCCGGTTTGGCATTAAAGTAAAAAAAAGTTATGCCGATATATGAAGCTAAGGGCTCGCATCTCCGCAAGTTTTTACGAAAGTGGATTGATTGATCACTCCGACTACGACCGCGACCGCGACCTCCCCGTCCCCAGAAAATGAAATGGATTTTCTAACTACAACGAAAGCTTGGTATAGAGGACAATTCTCTTGAAACCGATACCATTGAGATGCTCGTATACGTATATCCCATGAGAAGTCCAACGTGAGCATCGAACTCACTTTTGTCACATTAAGTTCTTCCTTACGAGCTGCCGTCAAAAGTTTTTGCGTTCACTGAGATACTGTAGCCTTACATGTTTTGCTATACCAGGCGCATTGTTTAAAATTGTCACGGCCAAACGGTTCAACATCTGATAGTTTGATGCGCAAGTTCGATCGTCTGCATCGCCTCGGGGGCTGGGATTCGAAGATTCTTAAGTTCGGGCGTAGATCTAATTTTGCCGAGTCAATGCAGTTGAGGTGTTTTGGATGTTTGGACTAAATCCTTTGTAGAGATTAAAGAGTTCGCCGTTGTCTAGGTTATTTTTGCCAGATCAAACGGGTTGACCGATTTTGAAGAGTGAGTTGTCATTAAATTGGTATTCTTTCCCGTAGTGTCAAAGGCTAAGCAAATAAATGAAAAAATATAAATTAAACTAAATCAAAAAACAAATAATTTTAGCTTTAGAATTTTACAAGAAATATTGCACCATTTTTTTTTTTAATTTTAATTTGTTTGGGCATTTTTCATTGGGGCATTATTTCATGGAGCAGTCTTATCTAAGTACCTCCTGACAGTAACTGCAGTAACATTTTTTTAGATGATAGGCAGATATTCGTTACTCAGTTCCGAGTATTTAGATCTGTCCTAGTTGATTTAACCAGCTTATTTCGACTGTTCATTAATCACCATGAAATCATACTCTTCAGACTCGCTTGGAGCTGCCAACAATGTCGAATAGCATATCCCCACAGCAGGATAGCATCGCTCGTATTGACAACTATATCCTGATATCTTACTGCTTTGGCTTTTATGGTGCTTCAATCCTGTTGGACTATGGCCTTAGCTGATATGTCTCTTTAAAAAACTCGATCTACTGGTGGAGTAGAGCTACCTTTAGTCTCTCGGGTCGTATTGGTTGGAGTCTTCTTCTAAATGGGCGCCCAGATTAGGTTGGGTAGACCATCAGCCATCTGGAACCTAAATTCATTCTTTGTGGAGACTTAAACATAAAACTTCTGCGTTTCTCATTCAATTCTTTCAAAACTTCGATGAACTCCTTTGGCCTTTCTATCGGGAACTATAAAAAGCCAACGCACTTCAAACCTAACTTTGTGCCGTCTTTGTGAGATGTGCTCCAAGCTAGTGATCAAAGTCTTGTTAAAATTTTAGTCAATAACCCGATCCAGTGTTTTCGTATCACGATCTCATTTATGCTACGTTTGACTTACACTTTGTGCAGCCTTTCAATCAGTACCGTGATTTCCGCAGTTTCAATATTGAACGCCTTTTCAGTGATTGAAAAAGCAAGACACGTTTTATGAAATCACAGAGCTGTTCCTGGCTCTCAAACGACATTTTTTGATTCAAAAAAACAAAACAGAAATGAATTTACTTTGGAATAGAGCTTCTTTGACTATGAAGTGGAATAAATTCGTTTTGATTCAAATGAACCCAAGGAATACATTGGTTTTGAAACTTACCCCCTATTCAGATTAAATTATCTCTGGAATAAGTACACTTTTGAAAGTTTCGATGACAGTGAATAATAGAGTTCAAAAAAATGAAAAAATGAAGTAAAATGCACCGTTAACTAATTTTTTTCAAAATATGGAATACCTCGTTTTTGATTCTAGGGGACACAATTCGTCATATCGTAGTTGGAAATGCTTTGGCTGTAAAGAAATTATAAAATCTAGGTTTTGTAATTGAAATGGGATTAAACGGGATTTTTAAAAGCGGAATAATAGTAAATCGTACTTTAGAATAAGCGGGGTTTTCAGAGGCAGTATTTAAAAAAGCGGGATTTCAAAAGACGGCGTTTTGAAACTTTAAAAACGGGATTTAAAATGAAAATGGGATTTTAAAAAGCCGCTCCCTTACTGCAGTCAGGTTTCCGGTCTGGACACAGCTGCACATCTGCATTATAAAAAGATTCTGACGATATAACGCAGGCAATTGATGAAAATCATACTTCTGTGATAATATTACTTGACTTTTCCAAAGCATTTGGCTGTGTATTATATGGTATTGTTTTGTATTGTATAACTGTTTATTTAAACAAAAAAACAGCATTTTAAACATAATTATACTTAATTGTAATTTAAGATTTGAATTTCAAATTTTCTGAAATTTTTACAGAAACAAAGCATGTACGACTATGGCTATTTGACTGTGTTAATCCTAATATTCTCTGTGATAAGCTTCTCACATGTTTTAACTTTTCTGACACTTTTAGAAAATGAATTTAATCACATATATGACGAATCGCTGCAAGCTGTTTAATGGGATAGTAAATTTTCTTCGTTTCTTCCTATTAAAATGGTGTTCCTCAGGGATCTATTCTTGGTCCAATACTGATCTCTCTGTTCATCAATGACGTAGAGTAAAGTCGGGTAATGTGGACCACTCGGCTAATTTGGACCACCAGCTTTGCTCACCTCTCACAAATGCAATTGAGGGGAGTAGGTATTGCTTACGACTGTCCGAGACCTCCTTAAACTTACTTAAGGGTAGTTTCAGCAGTCAGAAGGAATGCCTCTCTGAGTTGTGAAAAAATAAAACAAAATCAAAGGCAGTGATCATTTTTTTTTTTTTTCATAAGTGTTTTTCCTTTTTTCATTATTTAAATATGTACAAACATTTTGTATCCATTTCTTTTATAAATATTAGAAGTGAATATGTGTTCTTAAGTTCGTATTAGTAAAATTATTGTAGCAAATCACGTTTTGTTGCAAAGTAATTTTCTTTAAAAAAATCGTGTTTCGGATAATATGGACCACGAAAGCGGAGGGTAATATGGACTTATTACATATTACCCGCCGTTTTATTAAAAGGAGTCTGAAATTGATTTTTTTTTCTCCTTAAGGCCATGGATTGGAGGAAAAAAAAGCAAAGCAGGAAAAACGCAAGTCATGGAGTCCGGACGACTTGAAAAACGCTATTGAAATGGTGAGGACAAGTTTTTGTGGTTATTTAAAAGTTTAAAAATTGAATAATGTACCAAAAACTATTCATAAGAATGTTTAAAATTGAAAGTACTAAGAGTTCGACATTGATAAATTTTAGGTAAGATCGTAGACCAGTTTTTCCAAATACGTTTGAGAAATTGCTTGTGGAATATGTATGAGCGGACCATGTGGTCCATATTACCCGCCACTTTTCTTTTTTACCGTTTTTGAGCTACTTTAGTTTTTGTTTTTTATTAATTTTACATGAAGTGAATTATTGTTTTTGTGGCTATTTTTTTAATATAAGTATCCTTTTTTTTAATAAACATCTTTAATAAAACTTACACCGTTTGTGTTTTATTAGCAAAAATGGGAATGGTGGTCCATATTACCCTACTTTACTCTAGAAACGACGATCTATGCTCTATTTTCGAGTGGTCCACACGCAATGCGGGCTTAAACTTAATCCTGACAAAACGAAAGCCATTCCAATCTCCAAACGTCAACCACGTTTCTCCGATTCTCCTCCTATTTTTTTTAAACTCTTGCACAGGTGGAATTTGTCGCCTACGCAAAAAAGCTGAGGTTTATCTTCAACAACAAATAAACATGTGATGCCCACATTAATTCTATTACAAATAAAGTCAACGCGTCTAAGTCTAAGAGGATTATTGAATACAAGAACAATTTTACCCCCACACGTTAAACTAAAACTGGTTAAAGCATAAATAACCTCCATCATGATTGTCATATGGCTGTGAGCTGTTTGCGGATCTTGATTCCGTCTGATTTCAAAAACTAAAGGTCGCTTTCGATTCTATTGCAAGATTTGTATTCAATCTTCGTCGGTTTGATCATATATATAGCGTGGAGTTTGTTTTTCCAAGTATCCGTGCTGTACTTTACATTTTAAACTTATGCAGAAGAAAGAACCAAACTATTTATTTAAAAAAACATTATTTATGATCGTCTAACATCAAGATCGTAACATCACGTAGGCAATTTTTCACAATACACCCAAACATATGAAGTCTAGAATCAAACATATAAAATTTATTAAGCTAAGACTACACGTGTCATTTTTCGTGGCAAATTTTGACATGCCGACGTCTTTCACTCCGAATCCACTCCGACTTGTAGGTTCGAAAAATCTAGTTTCCACATGAGTTCCTCTTCAATTTTCACATACCCACCAATTAACTAAACTTTAGCTCAGATTAGTGAAAATGTGCCCTTTGATTTTAAAATTGGATCCTTGCACTATAGACCGGCAACATTCTTGCAAACGCTACGGAAATAAATTCCCTGTGGGAAGTTGCATCAAATACGTGAAAGGCCCAATTACAAGGACTAAAAAGGAAATCATACTCCTCCCTGCCAAGCCAACTCCAGCAAGCCTTTACTGCAGCCACGAATCAACTCATCCATCCGCAAGAGCCCATTTTATTTTTGGCGCCTCCTTTGCCATGATTAAGGCGCCGCAATCTCAACTTTGCCACAAGAAAGTTTCAATTAAATCAAGGTTTCGAATATTTTCGCCAACCTTATAAAGCCGACAGACAATGGTAAAGAAAGGAAAAAAAAAAAAAAAATTGGGGCTGGCCCATCACCCTTAGTGTTTGGCGAATTACTGGTGCTTCCATTATATCGGGTGCCCATCGCACAAAACGATGCGGCTTGCGGCAACCGACAAAAGATTCAGTTTTAATGACATCGGTGCGGTTTAAAGCTTCCACCGGGCCCCGCCTGCCGCTGTCGGTTATGCTGATAGCTGATCATAATGATAATAACAATGAGCGCATACAGTCGTTGTGGTAGTGGTAGTGGTGCCACACATCACTGACAATAATGGGGATGATGAGATGCCACTTGGCGGCGCATCCGCCACAACAGCCGACACCGCCACCGCCATCGCCATCGCCACCGTCCGTAAAACACATGTATAACCATTTTTATGTTTATTGCAGAGATTTAGTTATTGAATTGCGCACAGGCTGACCACTGAACGAGCGTCCGCGTCCGTCCCTGTTCAGGTTCAGGCATCGATTATGGTCGGAGCATCATAAAGTGTTGCACAAACTTGAATTGCTCTTCTTGACCACTTCAAACGAGCACCGATCTTGCAATTTGCATTCAAGTGATCCTTTCAATCATTTCTTGTCTTCTCTGCTGCATCTCCTTCTGTGTGCTTTTTTTTTTCATTTTTGTGCATGGGGTTATTCTGCAAAGAGGAATTTGGCAATTCCAGGAACTGAGCCAGCATTTATGAATGAATGGCAGAGACAAGCGCACGTCTGTTATAACGATCATTATGGCGCGTATACGTTGAATTGAGTTAGAAGGGGCACTGCTGCTGAGCTGCTCAATGCACTCAATGTCCATCACAGTCTATATCGATGGTGGAGAGGTGATTACTTTGTTCTTGTTGAAAATTTGTTTTTTGGTCCCTTTTTTTGTTGTTTTGTTGACAAGCTAAGCACGTTTTGGATTTGACTGATTCTGATGGTAATTTATGGCGCACGGCGTTCAGAATTCGTCGCGGTCAAAAGCAAAGTTCGTTCGCAAAAAACAGGATGTTTTAATGGCAAAATTGAAATTTATGTGATCGTAAAATGTCTGGTAATGCGATAGCTGGAATTTGATTTTAAACGGTTTACCAATTATAGTGATGGGGTGCGCGAACGTCGGTATCGGTTATAATGTCTTGTCCGTAGGTGAATGAAATTGGTTCGAAGTGCTGAATGCAAATCCATCAACGGGGGGATTGAAAATTAAAATTTAAAAGATGTTTGTGGGACTTGGGCAGGTGGGTAGCAGAATTAAATAGATTTGTTCAAAATCCAGAGGAGTAGATTCTAAACTACGAGCTCATAAGATGTTTGAAAATATTTTTCCCGGACGGAATTCTATTGAAAAGTTGAATTTGAAAGTTCTACAAATTTCCAGCGTGACAGAGACAGAAGGATTGTTTCGGATAGAGCTGTCCATATAAGAAGCTGGGAACGCCGAAATCAGGATTAAGCAGAGGAAATGCTCCTTTGTACATGAACAGAGGGGACAACAATGAGGAACTGAAGGGAAGTTTAAATTTTTTTGAAGACATCCTGGAATAATTGCTTTACTTCACTACAGCCGACAAAGTTGTGCAAAGCAAAGCATCATCGCATGAGTCGTACCTAAGTCACTCTTCAAAAAAAATCTCAATTGCTTATCTCGCAACGCAAAAAAAAATCAAAAATATGTTCTTTACAAAAAAAACTTCTTCGCTGACCAGCATAAGCTCAACTTTAGAAGTTTTTTTTTATAAATAACATATTTTTGATTTTTTTGGCGTTGCGATATAAGCAACTTTCATCATTTTTTTGAAGAGTAAACCGTTGATTTTTTTTTAATAAGTAGAGTAGATTAGTGTAGTGAGTTTCTGTAAGGAGGAAGAAAGGATTCTGGAGAAAGGATAGAGGACAGAGGAGTAGAGTAAAGGTTGTCAGAAGGACAACAGCAGAGAAGGTGCTTAAAGCAGACAGGGAACCCAACAGATATTGAAAAGAAAAGATAAGTACAGTGCTTGAAACCAATCTTTTGTGTAGAAAATTGAATCGTTCAAATCTTCGCAGCATTTCGTTCCGACACAATCCCGAAAGAAACGAGACATGCGACCCAGTTTGTAGTTTTTTTTTTTTAATTTCGAGACAACCTTTTGAAGTCCCGTGTTTACGTGAACAAGCCCGAGACCCTAGAAGTCCTCAAGGACAACATTCGACACGAGTGCGAGAATCTGTCGCCCGAAGTTCTCGCCGAAGAGGTGAAAAAATCCCGTATGGCAATCAATTGTGACGGCCGATATCATCCTCTCGACTTGACCAACAAAATTCTAAAGGTTCAAAATACAGAATCGAAGTTTTTCATTTAGAAAAAAAAATGAGATCCAAACAACATCGGATGACTTCTTTTGGCCCACCTTGTACATAGTCAATATTGTCTGTCTCAAATTTGTGACATTAATCACATCTTTTTAACCTGGGCTTTTAACCAGCTAATAAAAGATCGTGCTCCAACGGAAAAGTTATAATATTTTGAAA
This sequence comes from Cheilosia urbana, assembly GCA_946477585.1. Lineage (NCBI taxonomy): Eukaryota > Metazoa > Arthropoda > Insecta > Diptera > Syrphidae > Cheilosia > Cheilosia urbana. Next base: position 4,066,450 of record OX297854.1, on the reverse strand, counting down.
AAAAAAAAAAACAATTTTTCGATTTCTTGAATTTTCTTGAATTTTCAGAGGTTTCGTAATTTGCCGAAAATTACGTGGCGCCCATTTTGTTCTTCAACAAGCAAACCAAACTTGATAAACTACGATGAACCCACCCCTTTCGCTGATCCAAGCCGAACGCAGCCCTTTTCCCTGGCTGCGGCTGCAAAAGTTCGCAATCTCTCGTTGCCGATCTCTGGCAAGTGTCATTTTGACCATTCGACCTTTTTTTCTCGGGCAGTGGTGACTGCACTTTTTCTTTTTTTCGTTTGTTCGCCAATTAATTATTTCAAAAAGTAGTCTGGTCGCGGTTATTAGATTGGTAAATCATTTTGCAAGATTTGGCGCCCAACGTGGGGGATTCAGGATTAGTGGGGTCAGTAGCTCAGATGTTTGTGATTGGAGGGGTCGCCGGGAAAAAGAACATTGTAATAGTTTTTCACTGCGCCGCATCCTACAAACGACTATCAAACATCCGAAAGTGTAGCTGCCCTGTACCAAGATTCAACCGGTTCGGACTCGGCATATAAGAATTTCAGTTCGTTCAAAAAATAAAAACTCACACCCAGAATGGCTGAGAGAAGCTCCTCCTAGGTTTCTCATAGAATCTGTTCTGCGTCACAAATTTATTAATTTTTGTTATATCAATATCAGTCGCAAGATATACCTAATTGTAATAAACAGATTCAAATCTGCCCCTCCCAAGGAGTCACTGCTTGTTTATTTTGAAAACCCTCCATCGGAGGGCGTTTGTTTGAAGTGAAAAAATAGTTCGCCATCCTTCACCCTGCAATTATCTCACGCATGGCCATTTTTCAATACCAAGCAAACCTTATTCGCAGAAGTTTTCAACAGGTCGAGCTTATCACGAGTACTGAGTCAATTTGCACCCGCAATTTATTGTCCATCGGGATATCAGTTACACAGATTCACATAGAGATTAGGGCATTAAATTCCCTCGCGCACTTAAAATCGGTGCCAGCCATCATGCATACATCGCAGGTTGTATGCCGTATACACATAACAGGGCGCAATAATTATTATGTGCACCACAGGCGACATGTCAACAAAAAATTAAAATCGACACGGAAGGGTTTCCAATGCGACTGCCACATTTCAAAATGCACCTCCGGAGTGTCGCAACGTTTTGCCTGCTGTTTGCCGTCGGCGTACATAGTCAGTTTGGGAAGCTTATCAGAAAAATTGACACCGAATTCAAGCCGTTCACAGTGTATCTACTCGGCGTGGACCAAGACCATAGGAGAGAAATTACCAACAAGGATTTCAATACGCCAGTGGTTATTTGTACGTATTTCCAAAGTGACTTCAGTGAACTCAGCCCCATTGAGGAGAACATCATCTTAGTTGTGCAGGTAGACAGCAACCCTCACCTCCACCAGATGATAGTGCAATTCGCTCAACTTCTTCACGTTCGAATGTCTGTCATAATAATAGCGGACAGCCGTGAAACTTTCAAGGACTACTGCCTCTTTTTTGTGGATAAAAAATTCACAAAAATCTTCGGAACAGTCAATGGCGTAAATTTCGCCTATCTCCAGTATGCAGATAGGCCTGTTCGACGACTGACAGATGGACCCCTTCCCGATGCTTTAAGAGACTTGAACGGCTTCACTTTCCGTACCACCATTCAGACGGATTTTTCCAGAGCTTTTTGGTACAAAAATAGAAAAGGTCAATCGCAGGTTGGCGGGTATGTTGCTCGACTCTTCATCAGCTTCTTGCATAAGCACAACGCAACCTTCACCGAAATTCTAATCAACAACTCATCAAATCTGTTTATAGCGGGAGTGATTGAAGCAACCAAGAACGGTGACATCGACATCAGCATGAACGCGTACAACAAGGTGTCGGACATCACAATCAGTTACCCTATAAAATTCCAAAAATTTACCATCCTGATTCCCCTCAATGGGTATGTCAGTCCCCATGAGTACTTTTTAAGACCATTTGCACTCACAGTTTGGATCTCCATTTGCCTCGCCTTTGTGTACATCATCTTTGCGCACATCTTCAATGACTTCTACACCAATGAGCCTGTCAACGTGTGGACTCACTTCAGTGAAGCGCTGCTACTACTCCTGGGCAAGCCCACAGGAACAGCCTTAGTCAGGAGGCGTAGGATCCACATACAAGTCATTCTACTGTCGCATATCCTCGTCAGCATCTACTGTAATTATTTGACATCCTTCTTAACGGTCTACATAAAAATTCGACATTTGAGCACAATAGCCGACCTGATCGAGCATAAACTTCCCATAATGATACCCGAGCACGACTGGAACCTCATTTTCAAACAACACTTCCACAACAAGGATATCAAACAAATCTTTAAGTTGGTCAATGATACTGTCCACATCAGAGAGAGGAACTCCATGCGAAATCAGAGTTTCGCCTACACTGTGTCCATGGACAGGGCTGAGTTCCTTTTGAATTTGCAGAAACAAAACTCAAGACCGCTGTTCCATAAGATTCATGAAAGTCTGTTCGAGATTTATATGGGATTTATAATGGACCGGCATTCACCTTTTGATGAGATCCTGAAACACTGTATTTTGCAGACATCCGAAACTGGTTTGATGCACAAGTGGACACGTGATGCGGTATGGGAGGGTTCCATGGCAGGCCTGTTGCCGATTCGGACTCCACCGGACGAACTGCTGGTGCCTTTGAATATGCATACCCTGTACTTTGCATGGCTTTGCTTGGCAATCGGTTTGATGATGGCAGCGGTCGTGTTTTTGTGCGAGCAATATCGCAGGGTCTTGCGAAAGTGGTGGTAGGAAAATGAATTCAGTATTTTGAATGTGTAGTCTGCTTTTGTTTGAGATGAATAAATGCACAATTTGCTAAATTTTCTTCAACAAAAAAAAAAAAAAAAAAAACGATAAAATTATTGAGAAACCCATCCGAAATGGAGAGAGGTGGCTGTGATATAGGTAAAAGACGAACGACGCTACTGGGGAATTAAATAGCTTCCGGGGAGTCGAGTTAAACGAAGCTTGAGAGCAGAGCAGAGTATGTCTACTTCCAGTGAGTAGGGACACTCTTCAAGTATTTATTCTCAGTTGAAAATTTGGAGTCTCACATACAAGAGAAATAGATGGCAATAGAAGTGATCTAGTTAAAGAGGGATGGAAGAGTAGAAACACAGTTTCAAAATGTGGCACAGGGTTAAACGTACAAAAAAAAAACAAAAATCAATTTGTAATTATTTTTATTGAACATTTTATAATCTTAATATATAAAAACGTTCGTGCGTATGTATGACCGACGATAGCGGCTGAACCGCTGTAGCTATCCCCCTTATATTCACACCATTTGTTTGTGTGTTGCTCCGGATGGTTTATGTTTATTTTAGACCCTATAGGGGGCGCTGGGGTTGCTTTTTGAAAATTCTTATTTATGGACCGATTTGGCTCAAATTAACACCATATAGCACTTAAAACAAAAGAAAGACCAGATAGGTGGCGCTGGGAGATATTTACGACAAGTTAGATTTCCCTGCATATCAATTTTGTATCAACAACATTAAATTTAATTGTAATAATATAGTTGGCGTTGGTTGTCTATACCTACTTTTTTGAATTTGACATTTCAGTAATTCATATTTCATTTAGCTATACAATTCTTCGACGAAAACTTCAAATTAGTTTTTAATCAATGAAATTTTGTGGATGTGTACGGTTGATTTCAGCTTGAAAGATAGGATACTTTTCGACCCGATAGGTGGCAGTGTTGTCGGTTTCCAAAACATTTTTATTGAGACGATTGAAATTTTTGGGATGGGTATGGTTGCTTAAAGTTTTGTCATTCGTATTAAAGCATCTTGAATTTTCCGTGCGTCTCCTTTTCAATCTCAGAGATGGTAACACCTACCACAACATTTTTCATATGAGGAAACTCGAGAACGGAACTTCCTTTCTTTTCTTTGTTGTGTTTGTCTACGCCTAAGGAAGGTTCATACGACGAAAAAAAAAAATGGAAAATTCGAAAGGGAAATTGGAGAATTGTAGAAATTTATTTTACATATATTTTGTACGGGGAGTGTTATTTTTAAATTTTTTTTTGATTTGATCGTAGTATATACACTACAGTGAGACCACATTTGTCAAAAGATATTTTGGATCAAAAAAATGTATTTCTGGTGGAATAGTGAATGCTCCAAATTCAAATAATTTCAGTCAAAAAGTCAATATTGGGCGGGACGAAGTTCGCCGGGCACGCTAGTATAATATAAATATCTTCACATGTGTGCTACACTTAAATATTTTTGTTTTCTATCACTTTTTTTTTTTTTTTTATTGAACTTTTTTAAAATATGATAAATTCGTACTCGGACTTAAAACTTAACAAGATATTCCTGATATTGATTTTTACAACAATTGTAAGGAAATTTATTGTTCAAAATGTTAAAAACATTCGCATGAGAATTATTTATAAAATACTACATTGTTGTGAGCCAGGTCGAGCCCCAGGGACAGCTTCGGTACAGTTGAGGAGGGCGCGGCATGCTTGTGGTTGCTCGGCTCAGCTCTTTGAACAGGGGGTGGTGTTCTTGCCCCCTCACCTTATACCGAAGCTGCCCCTGTGGCTCGACCCTGGGAAAACAAGAACTACATTTTTCATGATCATGATTTTCTAACGAGTCTAAAAATTCTTGTGTGGGCCGTGTCAATTTCGCACCTTTATTCTTTGAAATATGTAAAAACGGAGAAAGCGATAATTTGTGGACTCAATTTCAATTCAAACAAGTGGTTTAGGTGGTATTTCTTCAAAACATAACCTAAAATGCATTATCAATGCGGCGCAGGGTCATAAGTCCACAGGCCAAAAGTCCACAATGAACTTTTGACCCACCTAGGTGCTAGGTGGGTTATAAGCCCACAAATCAATTGTGGACTTATAACCATAAATCAATTGTACACTTATAACCCACGCAGGTGAGCCAAAAGTTCACAATAATTTGGGTCATAGGTTCACAATCTTAAAATGAAAGTAGGCCATAAGTCCATAATTATCCATACTAGGGGTCGCCCCGTGGTCGAAATTCGACCAATTTATTCTATAAGTTCATTTTTGAAGGGGCAATATCGGAGCGCTTAAAAATAGGCAATCGAAACCATTTTAGGCTTCCCTTAAATTGCGAATAAAAAGTGTCCAGTAATGTGGGCTGTATATGATTACGGGCTGGGTGCGCGGCAAATACCACAAATGAGGTCATTACTAGAATTTGCGCAAAGTCCACAAGAATTTTGTGTGAACTGTTGAACACAAATCAGTTGGGGACATATAACCCACCCAGGTGGGTCAAAAGACTATTGTGGACTTTTGGCCTGTGGACTTATGACCTTGCGCCTATCAATACCCATCAGGTCGTCAGTTTTATAATCACTTTTGAAAGTGTAAACCAAATTGTCCATCTGCACTTCAATGTCTGGAAGTTCAATGTTTGCAGTCGGCTCACAGTTTCCACGGCTTTTCAAATTAATTACCTATCTCTTCTCTTTCAGTGAATGATGTCTGCGTCGACTTATGTTCTTTTGCTGATTTTTCTACGAGACGGTTTATAATCTCATTCGCTGCAATGCAATACCTTCACTTATCTCATTTGCTGCATCATCTGCCACTGATTGGAGCTAACACTAACTTTTGACATATGTTCGAAAAGTGAAGCCACTTACCTTTTACTCATGTGGTTTTCCATTGGGACAAAAAATCAATCTTTTTTTTGATCTAAATCACTTTTTGCGTTCCATTGGGACGAAAAATCAATCTTTTTTTCGATTCGGATCACTTTTCGCAGATCTCGATATTTTTTCAGATTTACGCATACCAATATACTTTGTACAGCTGTTTAACGTCAGTTTAAGAAGTTTCATTTCGAGGCAAATGCGAAAAGTTTCGTGAAAACCAAAATAACAAAATACACTAATAGCTATGAATATGATTTCGGAGGAATTATTATCTTCATTATCTCCTTCGTCATCTGAAGACTACAAACTACCAATAATACTTCATTTGTATCTACAAGAAGGAAAACATTTTTGAGGGCGATATCCATTTGTGATTTAGCCAAAAACGAATGCCATTTGAACAGCTGATATTGTTGTCAATTAACGCACTAATCCATTCACAAAAGCAGATCAATCTCGTTGCGCGTTCCATGAGCACAGTAAAATCTGGGATCTGAAAAAGATTTCTGGTGGACCCAATGGAAAACCACATAACTTTTGACATATGTTCGAAAAGTGAAGCCACTTACCTTTTACTCAGATTCGTATGAATAAAACGTAGCAATTGCTAAGAACTTCCACTAGAACTTGCGACAACTGCATCCTACTGAGGGCTTCTTCAACTTTTAATAATGAATAACCCAAGAGTGAATTTTATTTACTACTTTTCATATTCCCATACTTTATAAACCGTTTCTTTTATCTAGCATTGCATCTCAGATCTTTACCTACCTGTATATTAAAATAAAAAAACAGCCAACCAAACTTTTGATCAACGAGAAAGTTTCGTTCGACCCAGTCGCACACTTTATTTATAAACATCATCATTGAGCTGCAAATCCATCAGTCTGGCGTTCCATTCATTAGACTCTCTTCCAGTTGTTACGTTGGATTGCATTCATTAAGGACTCGCAATGGCGAAATTTTCCAAATTTGCGTGTTGTAACCTAGAAAATATTAAGTTATTTATTTTAAGGTAAAAGTGATTATACTAATAATATAATATATAAGGCAAATTAAAACTGAAAGTGAAAAATACTTCTCGCGCACAAAAAATATTCTCAGAGGAGCTTTAAATATAGGTAATATATTTAAAGCTTAGCTCTGACTAAAGCGAATACTTATATACTTCTTAGAACTACCTACCACAGGTGTGGAGGTTTTTGCATCTGCTCGGATAAGTCTTCGCCATTAAGCCTCCTCCAAATGAGACCCTACGGCCATTTAGAACTACCTAGTGGTTTGTTTAAAAAAAAAAAAAAAATGTATTCTTACACATCTTTGACCGACAATTCATTCCAAGTACCTCGATAATCACCTCGGAACTCATCCAGCCAGCGCTTTAATTCTCTGCACTGCGCTCCGGTGTCATTGCAGCTCATTAGGATAAAACTACAATCTTCGGAATGCGCTTGACCTTCGCGCACGCAACTGCGAAACATATTTAATAAAAACCATAAAATATGTATAACATGTTTGGACGTTTAGAAAAACAACGTGTACTTAAAGAAATTACACCGCGAATGCAATTAAGGATCAACCAGATCCTGCTTGCCCGATGAGCCGTTCCCAGTGGCAGTGGACGCACCTTGAACGCCTGCAAGTGCGATTTCACATAGTGCTATCTTTATGTATGTCGTCATCAGATCCCCAATCTGATTGCTCTGTTCCTCCCATCGACTAAATGATTAATGGTCAAGTCTATTCATAGACTTGAAACATTTTCGGCTAATGGGAATTGAATCGATCGGAATCTTGGTATGCAGCACACACACGCATCATTTGAATAGGAAATTTATTCATTCCAAGTGCGCAATTTATAAAAAATGGAATAATGAAAGAAAAAATTCGAAGAATATTGTTGAAACAATTAAAATTGCAAATTCAGTTCAATGTTGGTAAACAAAAGAAATAAACGGCTCAAGCCCAAGAACGCTGCATAATTTTTTCGCATGGAGGTTGGTTTACTTAAGCGGATTTATTTATCGTGTTGAATACTAGGGGGGGCACACACACCAATACATTTGGGTCAAAATCAATATCAATCGGGGATCTATGACTAAACAAAAACAATAGAACTGGAGTACTGGCTGTCGGACGCGACAGTGTGAAATAGATTCGCATGAATTCGTTATGCAAATTCGGGCAAAACGCGTATTCGCTTGGGTTGCATAGTCCTAGTCCTAAGTGGGTTTGTTTTGATTTTGTTCAGCGGTTCAGTGAACTATTTCAAAATTTAAATTCGTACAGAAGGGGAATGCATATAGGCATGAACGAAGGTCAGCACACTCTTTAAACAGAAAGGGGTGGCTGCAGGGCTGCGAAATGTTCTCATTTTCGAGGTTTAGAAGTCAGAAGACTTAATTTTGATGAATGATTATATTGGTGAACCATTATGTTCAGGCCAGGCATTCATGGTGTAGGACCCTAAGTAAGTATTTGGCTCATCTACAATCTTGATTGAATGAATGTTATTTAAAAGTAAGGCGATTTTTGAACACAACCCTTGGGGATGTCACCTTACATTTAACTGTCATCTCGCCAAGGACGTAAGCAGGGAAACTAGGCACTTTTAATCTTTGTACATGGGTCTCTTCTCGGCCTAGGTTTTAGAAACCTTTGTTTCAAGAGAAAATGTTTACGATTTCCTTTTACGTATGGCTGCAACTTGGGCCTAATTTCGAATGGTTAATAGCAAAACAGGCATTGCTTTCGCTAATACTGTGACGTGTTGGGCTGTCAAAATGTATTAAACACAAACCAATATTCTTTCCCACACGTATCCATTTGGAAATTGACACAATGACAGAAATATTGACCTTTGTCAGCCATGCATATGTTTATAGTGACCAGACGTCCCGCATTTCACATGGCTGTCCCGCATCATAAACTGCCGGAAAAATGTCCCTCATTTACAGACTTGTCCCGCAAAGTCCCGCAAAATTATAAATATAGAAAATTTCAAAGTAAAGTAGAAATGTAGCACATGCAAACTCTCAATTACAAGTGATTTTAAATAATGCGCATGTGAACGAAATATTATTGTCATTTTGTTTTGACTTAGCTGTCAAAGCAGTTGCTTGACACCTCCAATTGCGCACTCGGAGTTGGTTGAGGTCCCCTTCCACTTGAGCGCGCCACCTAAGGAGAGGTCTTCCTCTACTGCGTTGTCCTTCCGGGTTGAAATCGAAGACTCTCTGGGCCGGAGCGTTGGTGTCCATTCGCTCTACATGTCCTAACCATCTTAGACGACTAATGCGTACTTTTCTGACAAGGTCGATGTCGCTGTACAGCTCGTAGAGTTCGCTGTTAAATCTTCTCCTCCAAATCCCGTCAACGCAAACGGGACCAAAAATCACTCGAAGAATTTTGCGTTCGAAGCGACCAAGAAGATCCTCATCCGTTTTTGCTAGGGTCCATGGTTCTGCGCCATAGAGCAGGACAGGGATGATGAGAGTCTTATATAGAATCTCCTTAGTGCTTCTTGACAAGGCCTTACTAATCAATTGCCGTCTTAGGCCAAAGAAACAGCGGTTGGCAAGTGTGATTCTTCGCTTGATTTCTGATGTGATGTCATTATCAGAGTTTATAGCGGAGCCGAGGTAGACAAAGTCCCTAACTACCTCAAAGTTATAGCTGTCTATAGTGACGTTCTGTCCGATTCTTCGGTGTTGTGTGTCCCTTCTTGTTGACAGCATATATTTTGTTTTACCCTCATTCACCACTAAACCCATTTTTGCCGCTTCTATACTAATACTTGCAAACGCACCAGTGACAGCTCGCTGTGTTCTGCCAACAATGTCAATGTCGTCAGCGTATGCAAGAAGTTGCACAGACTTATGGAAAATTGTGCCTCTGGTGTTGGCTTGTGAGTTTCGCACAATTTTCTCAAGAATGATGTTGAAGAAGTCACATGACAGCGCGTCACCTTGTCTAAATCCTTTTTTGACATCAAAGGTCTCGGTGAGATTGTTTCCGACCTTTACGGAGCAGCGAGTGTTCTCCATCATCATTCTGCACAATCTGACAAGTTTGGCAGGGATGCCAAAACTAGACATGGCTCTGTATAGCTCGTCTCTATAAATGCTGTCATAGGCGGCCTTAAAATCGATAAAAAGATGGTGAGTATCGATCTGAACTTCTTGGGTTTTCTCCAGGATCTGCCGTAGTGTGAATATTTGATCGGTCGTGGACTTACCGGGCCTAAAACCGCACTGATAGGGACCTATCAGATCGTTGACGAATGGTTTCAGGCGTTCACACAATACAGCAGACATGATCTTATACGCAGTGTTAAGGAGACTGATGCCTCTATAGTTGGCGCAGTTTAGAGAGTCTCCTTTCTTGTGGATCGGGCAAACGATGCTGAGGTTCCATTCATCAGGCATACTTTCGTCTGACCAAATCTTGGAGACGAGTTGGTGTATGCTCTCTACCAGGTCATCTCCCGCTGTCTTAAACAGCTCGGCAGCTAAGCCGCCCGGTCCAGCAGCCTTGTTGGACTTAAGCTTAGATATTGCTATCCTCACTTAATTTTGGTCAGGCGGACGGAAATCTTGGCTTTCATCGTCCAGGTTGAATGGCTCGTTCTGCCTGACAGCGGAATTTGTGTCGTCTTCGCCGTTTAGCAGTCTGCAGAAATGGTTTTTCCATGTCCTCAGCACCGACTGTGAGTCTTCTACAAGGTTTCCTTGTTCGTCTCTACAGGTCTCCGTTCGGGTCTTGTTGGCATGACACGTTCTTTTTACCTTTTGGTAAAACTTCCTAACATTGTTCCTGGAGTAACACCTCTCTATGTCCTCGATCGCGCGCTTCTCATGCTCTCTCTTTTTTCTGCGGAGAAGCCGATGTTCTTCCCTCCTGTTTTGCTCGTAGAGCTGACGAGCTGCTCTCGTCCTTCTTTAAAATTACATAAACTTATTGTAACCAAATATGATATAATAAAATAATAAAAAATATGTTTTTACAAAAAAAAACTGTTTTAAAATGTGTCCCGCATTGTCTTTAAAAAATTATGGCCACTATACATATGTTGCCATTGAGAACTTTATTCTTTTGTTTTTGCGTGGGTCTTCAAAAAGCAATTACTTTTTGTTGCTTCTCATGTGACGTTAAAGTCGTAGAATTCATTTCAGAGAATAGCTTTATTGTTATATCTGAATCGCTAATACCTATACCTACGCTGCTCCTGGTGCACAGGCACTTTACATGCTTGTAAATCCAAGAAGTTCCTGTAAAATAAGAGGTAAGGAAACAAAGAGATGCATTTCATTTGGTTTTACATTTTTAAATGTTTTTGTTTTTTATATTTTTTCATTTATTTTTATTTTTTTTACTTTTTATTCTTCTTCTTTATTAATAACTGTAGTTATAATAAAAATAATTAATGTAATCCTAGCTCTCTCTCTCTCTTTCTCTCTCTCTCTCTCTCTGTCATTTTTTTTTTCTATTCAACTCTCTTTTCTCCATATTTGCTTTGCATAAAATAAAAAAAAATATGGTATTAAAGTAATAATAATATTAATTAAAAACTAAGATATAAGTAGAAAAAATATATTTAATCCATGTTACAAGTTGTATTTCATTTCATATAAAGTAGTATGTAGTATTAAATTAACAATTTTCGTGGGCATCAAATATTTCCCCAAATTTTGTCTATAATAGGTTTTAGTGATTTTTGTTTTCTTTTAAGTTAATGTATAATTAAGATGTAAATAATAAGCGTATAAGTATTATTTTTTTTTGTTTATGTAATATTTTTTACAGAAGGATTTCGTTTACTGTTGTATTACGAATAGGCAGCTACTATCTAAAGCGTACTTAGAACTAATGTTTTCAATAAAGTTATAGCTATTATCTCCTCTTCAGTTATTTTTTTGATATTTTGCATTTCTAGTTTATTATTATTATGCAATTTTTCAACTATACAAGGGTTTTTCTTATGTTTCACTTGTTGTTACATTTTTCATTTGAAATTTTAATGTACAATCATTTTGCTGTTAAATTTGTTTGCCTTTTTTCTTTTTTTTTTGGTTTCGACTAAAACGTTTGCAGTTTTAATTTTTGTTGTTATTTCGTTCTCTGACAAGTTGGCGATTTTTGTTTTCTTTTGATATTTGAATTGTTGCACTTGAGTGTGAGAGAAGAAAGGACGTTCTTTGGTTTTTCATTATTTTATACGGCAAGAGGTGGGGGATTTCTGTTTATTTATATTTGTTTTTTTACTGTTTCAGAAACCACCTTCCCTTCCTGGGGTTTGTTTGAGGAATGACTATGTGTACTGTGCATTATGTGTAATTATATCAGTGAAACTAAAAAAAAAAATATTAAACATAAATTTGAGTTTTTTTTTGTTTTTGTGTAGGTACTATAAATATTTCATTTTGCTTAGATTAAAGCGAGGTCTTTTTACAGATCCTTAAGTCTCATTTTTCACAAGTGTTTAACACTCAGGTGCAACATCATTTCTAATTGAATGATGAACGAGGGAGGATCTTGTCTAAATGTTGACAAATTTCGTGTGTCCTTCCCTCATGTGGTTGAAATAATAGATTTCATTTCGTATTTCGTTTTTTGTAAAGCGTAAAGAAATGCCCTCCCCTCAATATACAGGATTGCATTTTTTTTTTATTTATTTTAATTCATTTAACATCTATTTTTAATTCTGTTTAATTTTTTTTTATACAATACAAAGCTTTTGTTTTTTGTTTCTGGGATTATAACAGTCACTCTATTTCAAATTGGTATGTTCAGTTTTATTTATAAAAAAAAAGAGCATTCAAGCATTATTACGCAGTCGTCGTTTTAAATTTTCGTTTACATTTTTAGTTTAGCGAGGAATTCAAGTTCCATTGTTTTGTTGTTTATTGTTAATGTCTTAGATTTTATATAAATAATTATTTTTTTGCTTTAAATCACTATACATTACAATTATCTGTTTTCGCGTTTTAATTTCTATCCATTTTATTTTTTTATGAATTGAGATTAAGGATAAATTATACGTAAATGTTCTTGTTCATATCAAGTTCTGAATTGCATGCAACTAAATAGAAAAGAAAACAATATAAAATAATCATATAACCAACAAAATATACAAGAAAAAAATATATATATAAGGTATGTAATATGTATACATCATAGTTTCTGATAGTACACATAAACTTAAAACTTAAATGCATGCAATTAGAAGTGAATAATAATTCGTTAAAATAAATTTGTATAATAATATTCATGCACAACTTTTTTTTTTAACTTTAACAATTCAAGAGGAAAAAATATTAAATTGAGATGAAAGCAAAGTTTTACGAAATTCAACAAATTCGTTTTAACGTATTTTTAGGTATTTTGTTTGCAGAAAGAGAAAAACAAAAACTAACCAAAGATTTATAGGATTCTTTACAACTTTTATTTTATAAAGATATTTTGTAATGTGCGCAGTCAATACGTTGGCTGATATTTAAGGTTCAAAGAAAATAGAGTGACGGTCTACGTGGAAGCAATGAGGCCTCTAGGAACAACTCCACAACTTTTCAAGTTGGTTACTTTTCAACCTGTCAGATATTCATAAATTTAGTTTTGCAAATTTCCGAAGTGCATATAAAACTTTGCGATTACATAGAGTTTAGCAACCGATAAACAGAGCAAGAGTTGTATAGGTATATACTTTCTTTATATTGAATAATCAAGCCCCAGGAACGAGGACGTTTTAACGTAGCTCTTTTTACTTTCCGCGTTATCTTAATTCCTCCGTTCGCATTTTCAAATCAAATGGAAATTTTTGACTCAAGTACATTTATTTGCTGCCTAATGTTATTGCATTTGTTGGACTAGAGCGGATTTTTTGACTCGCTTTAAATTTCCATAAAACTAAATCGAGGTTGACTTGAAAAAATATTTCTTTGAGCTGAATAATATTTTTAGACACAAATAGTTTTTTTTTTTCCTGAATAGAATGGAATTTTTCGACCAAGTGGATTTTAGATGGTTCATATGCGTAGATGATCAAACCCTATTTCCAAAATTTATCTGGTTTAGTTTTTGTATAGCAAATTTCTTCAAAACAAAAAAACATTTATTCCCTTTAATGTTATTTAAATGTCATACCTATAACGAATGCTTTATGAATATGTATACATGTATTTCAATTGGGTAGCTACAAATTTCGTTTCTCCAAAGATTTCCTTTGATACATATTTATACAAATGCAAGCACACAATTTGTTGTCAGTACATTTCGTTGCCGTTGGATTTTATGCTTTTGTCTCGACTTTCAAATGAATTTTTTTTTTTTTTTTTAATAATTTATCTATTTTAAATCAATGGGAACTATTTCGCGTATGATTCGGGTTTATTAATTGTATAAATTGTATAATTTTTATCAGTATGTATATATATATAAAAAAGAAAGAAAATATAATGTTTTTATATATATATAAAAAAAGTATTATTTGCTATTCAGTAGTAAGCGTGTGAAAAAATTTCAGTCTATTTATGGTAAATTTTTGCTTCTTTTTTTTTTTCAATTAAGAATATTTATTTTTCCTAACTTTCAGAGTTTATTTTTTTTTTGTATTTTCTCTAAAGTTTTGCAAAAAAAATCACATTTCCTAAATATTTATTTTTCTTTTTGTATGTGTTTAATGTTTATTTTCTATTTTGTGAACGGTTTACGCATTTTTCACAAACAAAAACAAAAGTAGTTCTCCTGTTCCTATATTTCTACCTCCTTTCGATAATGTACAGTATTTTTCTATATAGATAATAGTAAAAACTTAAACGATAACTCTATTCAAAGAAAAAAAAGAAGAAAGAAAACTCTATTCCTAATTGACTTTTACCTCTCGCATACATTTTTATTGTTACAATTTTCCATTTTCTTATCAATTTTCATTCTCGGTTACTAATTCCTTTTTAGTAAGTTTTCTTTTGTGTTTTTTTTTATACAAAAAAACATACAATATATATATTATTTATATAATAAAAAAAAAGTGATTCATTTTAAGCTTGCGTAGTTAATCGGTTATAATATATAATATTCAAATAATTCTTAGGTTATTTCCCAACAAAAATATGGAAATACATTTATAAAGTAATAGTAGTATATTATATATTTTTTTTTTTTTTCATTTCCAAAACGCGTATAAAATATATATTTATAAATTTGAGCACCAAAAAAACATTATTATAAGTAACTTTAAATTTTGTGGAAAAAAATAAAATAAAGGGAAACTCTTTATAAACAACAACAGTTGAAAAAAAAAAATTATGTGTATAAATGATTCACTTTGAAGTTAGAAAAAAATAAATTTCATATTCATTGAAAAAAGGATGCTTTGGGTGATAAACTTAACAAGAACTCATTTAGTTTTTTTTATTTCGATTCGTTTTTTTTTTTTTTTTTATTAAAGCGAGAAAGTAGAGTGTGCGTTTTTTCGGTTTTCTGGTGAAAATGATGTTTTTCAGCAGGTGCGAGGGACTTAGAATTTGATGTCGTGAACATCCTTTTGGGTATTCGCTTGCATTTTACAGGTTTGCGTTAAATCGGGTAAAATGGAATTTGAATTATTATTGTTATTACCATTCATTGTGTGGTGGTGCTGTTGTTGGGCATCTAATGTGACTATGTAGGGTTGCAGATTGCGACTGTGCTCCTCGAATATTTGCTCCATACGAATCATGCAATCATGGAGGTAATCCTGCAAGTAAAAATGAAGAAAATACTAATAAATCACCATAATGTAATAGAGAAATGAGAATAACTAAATAAAAAATAGTTCTTGAAATGCACGATAGGTTGGGCAGTAGTTGTTTTTTGAGTAGCCTAGCAAAGCATGCCGAACTTTGATATACTACTGATATATTAATTTTAAAACATCTCTGGAAAAACAAAACGCGGGACAAAACATGTAAATTTCGGAAAAAAACGCCCCCAAAAAGTGGGCGTGCTCAAGGAATTAAGTTGTTTGTAAATTACTACAACAAAAGCTTTTTTTTTATAACGACAAAGATAAAAAGAATGAAAAACAAATTCAAATCATGACTGAATCTTTCTAGCAGGCAACATATTCGACACCTTACATGACACATTGTTGCAGCAAACGTTGAGTCCGAATTGATAAGAATGAATTGAATGCTCACTTCGGGCTATACTTTGCTAATAAGGGTGCGTATGCACGGCTGAGGTTTACAAGCGACTCAAAATACACAGACCAAAACAAGTACATCTACATATTGTGGTGTCAACGACATGAAGTATAAACAAGGCGTGACATCATTGGTTATTGTTGTGGTCAGATCATTATTCACTCTTGATTTATTTGTAGTGGAGGCTTTCAAACTTTCAGAAACAAGGTGTGGCCACATTTAATCGTGTCCCAAACCAGTCAATAGGTCCAGATAATGAGTTGTGCTGGTGAAGCCTTTGTTTCTGCAGCCCACACTACAAACTTTGTCAGGCTCCTAATCATGTAACTTTTGAGACGACTAACGTCGAAACGATATATAACCTCCAAAACGAGCAACTAAGTTCAAAAATTTGAAAGCTCCACCTATTTTATTCTGAACAAATGTATTGAAAACTTCCGAGAAAAAAAAAAAAAAAAAAAAAAAAAAATTGGCCTGAACTTATCAAACTTATTTTGATCAAAAAAATTAAAAAAGAGAATATCGTCTCGACAATCATCGTATTATGTGATCTGCCCCAGGCTTGCTTAGAACGTTTGTTATAGGTCAACTTGGCAAAATTGATAATGAAAACAACTTTCCTTTTATTAAATTTTATTTTAGGTCCTCTTCTTTCATTGTTCGGGGAATAAAAAGGTAAAATTGACAAAAAGTTATAATGGGGACTTTCGGATTCATGGTTTAGTATGTCTGACAGCTGTCTGACTAGATGTATTTCAGTTTTTATTGGCCCAGAGTGGTCACGTGATTAGTTTTTTCAGTTGACGTTTATGGAGGGGATGCCTCAGTTGACATTTCGAAGAGTCAAATTTAAAATAAACAGAGTGGCCGTGGCAGAATTCTGAAGAATCGAAAAAAGGGCCGGAGAGGAAAAACGGTGTCATTTCTTAAGCAAGGTACTCAGCAAATTTCGATTTTTTGCACGATATTAAACAACCATTAGTTCGCATAACATTGTAATAGTGTTGTGATAGGCAACCGTGTTACATTTTAAATGTATTTATTTGAAAATAACAATTTTTGAAAAATTTATGAAGGGCCTTTTCCGAATAAAAAAGGGCAAAAGCAAACAAAGGTAACACTGACCTCGAGAATACAAAAAACAATTCAAGTTGCTAAGTCAACGCGTTCGGATTCCTAGTCACGACGAATCTAGTTGACGTCTTACATAAACTAGGTATCCGAACGTCCCCAATGATGTATGGTGGACGCTTTTTGTGAGGGGCTTTCCCTTTTAAATAAGTTCTAGTGGAATGTAAATCATTTATTTTTGCAACTTTAGACAAAAAACCTACGTGAAAGACATATCATTTTTTGATCCCAGCCGTAAGCCTTGGAGCTAGCGCTGTTATTTTAAGATTAACTGGTACATTTATGTTTACTGGTTATTAAGTAATAGGTAATAATAATAATAATAAATAATAATAATAATAATAAAAATAATAATAATAATAATAATAACAATAATAATAATAATAATAATAATAATAATAATAATAATAATAATAATAATAATAATAATAATAATAATAATATTTTTGCAACTACGAGGGATGTGCTCATAAACTGTTAATTATAGCAGGATTCCAATAAATGTTGTGCATTTAAAAATATCCCTATTAGGGAAATTAGCCAGAGCTGTAGAACGAACGTCAAAAAGTAAATTTTAGTATCCTAAACTTGACCTGTTAGGGGCAATAGAACCTTGGCAATGCAGTTACATTAAAAGGAAACGCGTTTGGGAAAACTAAAAGCAACCGAGTGAAAGTGTAGTTCGTCGCTAAAGTAAAGTGAAAAGAGTGATAAATCATGTTTTCCCTATTTGAAATTAACTTACATTAACAGTGAAAAGAAACGTATAGGCCATTTTCTTCAGAGCCCTAGAGCGGCATTCCTCCATCTAAAAAATTATCTACGGCCATTAATGAACACAAATTGTTCTCATAATTCCATTACTCATACATTAAAAAAAAAACACCCATAGATTCTCTTCTCATTGAGTGAATGTCCCCCATCACGTGCCAATAGATGACTCTCCATTTTGGCGCCTGAATTTTAGACAGCACGTGCATTAATGTCACTGTGCTCAGTTCCAATTCCTACTGTTGTTGTGGGTGACAATGAACCCACCGATCGCATCTACATTTGTCACCACCAACAATAGCTATAATCAAATTGAATTACACAAACACCACTTGGCAATTATAATCATCCAACCATTAGCGCCACGAAGAGAAACTAGCTACACTCAAGGATATATCCATAATTAAATATGTGTTCAGTGATTTAGCAAAGATCAATAAAAATGAATTCTAATTACGTCCATAGTCACTTTACTAAATGGCAATATCTTTGTTGACCGCCCCTTTTTTATCATAAACGCGTTAATGCAAATTCTCGCTCTGAATACAGTCATTGCGATCAACACGCAGTTACGAGTACTCTGAAAGATCAATACAAAAAGAAAAAAAGTAATCCACTCACTTATCCTTTGCTGAGCACGTAGTTGCGGCAAAGATCACCACGAAGATCGCGCTGGCTCTTAAGTAGGGAACAAAATCATCAGAATGACCATATGACGGTCAGCGCGGAGCATTATCAGAGAATTGGAAAAAATAAAAATATATGTACACAACACGCCCCATTTGGCCTGAACTGAACACATCGGGATAATGGAACGTGGAAGCAGTCGCGCAATTAAAAAGAAGGGAACTCTGAAACTGAAGTGCCACACACGATCAGTGAATTCGTGGAAAGCTCTGCTTAATGTTTCTGCAATCAGCAATTGATCCCATGGAACTAATTTTCAAATTTGAATATTTTTTTTCGGTTTGATTTAATTGTTTTGCTGTTTCGGTTGGGCATGTCTGTATGAGGACTCTGTGTACGCGAGCATTTTCAGCATTTTGTTATCTTAATTGCTCGAGAAATGCTGCTGGAGTCTGGCTGGATCATTGTTGGAGTGGTGTCGATATCGGATATTGGCTCTTGAAAATGAAAACGAAAGGCTAATGATGTTTCGATGAAATGCACATCATGTTTTACAACACTATACACACGGATGCAGATTGCTGGGGTGTAGCATTGAATTGCTTACGATATCCGTTGGCGATGCGTGACTAGGTTTGAAGGAGACTGTTAGATGGGAGACAATCGCTCAGAAGTCAGCACATGATTTGCTGTGCAGATAATGTGGATTTTGAGATCGGCCCGAATGCCCTCCATAGCCTGGGTGGGGATCTTAAAACAGTGCAAGGCTAGGTTTTTTTAATTCAAGTCTAGATATATTTACCATGAACATAGAATAAAAAAATAAAAACGGTGGCAAACCAAAGTGGGCCAAATTCGCTGTCGCTAAAAAAAGTGATGCCGATTCTTAAGACAGACAACAAACAAAAACAATCCTTTATGGACAAAATTACAAAAACATAGTTTCGTTTGTGGTCGAAAATCGACTCTGCCTTTTATAAGGATGTAGTACCTACTAAAAACTGCATCTCACGCAGTGGCTTAGTGGTTAGTGTATTGGAATACTAAGCGAGGAGCCCCAGGTTCGAATCCCGCAAAAACTCAAAACACTATAATAGTGTTGTGATAGACAACAAATACAAATAACAATTTTTGAAAAATTTGCGAAGGGCATTTTCTTAATTAAAAAAAACAGGGTTCCAACAAAAAAATTGTCACATCCTCTTGAAAAAAGTTCCAAATTTTGACTTTAGTGAAACAAGGGAACCGCTAACCGCGAGAATACAAAAACAATTCAAGTTGCCTAGTCAACGCGTTCGAATACCCAGTCCCGACAAATCTAGTTGACGTTTTACATAAACTAGGTATCCCCGAACGTGCCCATTATTGCTACATATTTTTCCCATAAATATAAAACGTCACTAGTCGAAATTCTACAGCGTGTCAAAACATTATGAGGGGGAACAAAGTCTCAAACAAACATCCAACTATTAAAAGTCGGTCCAATTGCTTAGTAATTATGTTAAAAGGTTCACTCCTCCCAACATTAATTAATAAATAAATAAAAGCCACACTTTACAAAATTTGATCGCCCTAATCAAGTTCATAGAATGGAAGACAATGCCCTTTCTGCGTGTTTGATCTCGCCCAAGGTCACATCCCTAGCATTCGTTCCGGTAATTTACATTAATTACAAAAAGGGTAAACAAACCGACCCGCAGGAATCAATTTAAATAATAAAACAGAAAAACACCCACCCCCTACTTTAAAGCTGAGTCATTCGGTTTCCGCCTTCTGCTTACAAGTTTTTGGACTCGAAACACTCTGTCACTTGATTGTAATCCCTCAATTAAGATGGTTTTACTCGCTTAATCAAGAATGCGGTGGTGGATCACTTGATGGTAGTAACCAAAGTTGATGGAAACGCAACATAAATAAATGACGTCCAAAAATATCCTAAACACCATTGAATCGGGGACCCTTATGAAAGACGATGATATCATTTTAAAGAAGAATGACAGAAAAAAACTGTCGCCGACGTCTTTGCAAAAAAAAAAAAAAATTAAAAAAAAAAACTCATAAATACAAGACGCCGGTCTTCTTTTCTTCTTTTTTTTTTTATTGTCAATTTTAAAGTTTACAAAGATCAACGACTGTGTGTGTGCGTGTGTTGTTACGCATTTGGTCTGTTCGTCAGCTCTAGCACATTGCGTTGTCCTCCTCATGCGTTGCTTCACTTTGGAGAAATTGGTATTTTTGAGCTTCCTCTGGCCTTAGAGTTCACCGAATATGAAAGCAGAGAAAGAAAAGATGACGTCTTCTTCAATGGGTCAGCAATCTTAATGAATGGAGTCTCAGAGATATAATGGAAGGGAGGAAAGAAGTTCGTTGCATCTAATTTTGTTCATGATCTTTTAAATGGAGGCCAGCTTACAGGAAACTGTGTGTCACATGCAGCAAAAACAAAGTGAAATATGTATGGTGTGTGTCTGTGTGGTTGTTTTGGAAGGAACCATGATGTGGGACATATTTTTTTACGGCAGCTACTTAACCTCGGTAGGATGCAAGGAATGGTTTGGGTATTTGCGCTTTCTGAACTTTCAAAATACCAAAGTTGCATGATTGAAAATCGACATTTTACCTTGAATTCTCTACCCACAGCAGTTAGAGGTAGAGGGAATCGGAAGGCAGCGAAAAAGCACTTTACTTTAATACCGAAGACTACCAATATATATAGATTAACTAAAATTAAACCAAAGAAAGTCGGGAAGCTTCGCGTTTTTGAATCCGAAAAGCATTGGAGTCCCCCAGAATTCGCTTCTCTTTCATTTACTTTTTGTAATTATTTTTTAACCCCCATCATTATGATTTACAGTAAGAACGACGTACTTAAAAGGGTTCTACTTGAATCTGAATAAGGAGTTCGGGTGTTGGATTTATTCTGGTAAAATAGAAAGCTCCTAACATAACAGCAAGGGATTATCTACTGTCTTGAGAGTCCAAAATAAATGGGCAATACGGTTGAAAATCTTCAGATTTTATTTTTTTTTTACATAAATTTAAGATCTTACTGTTGGTTGACGCTCCGACCCGAAAGGTCTTTTATATCATCAGGAAACTTATCCCCACAACTTCTTCATGAAGTCTAGTAGCAAAGACCTTAACCTTCGATGGGGGGGACTATTATTGTTAGTATTTTTTTTTTTTTTTTTTGTGAAAACTGTATAATCTTCTAATGCTTGGGCAAAGATTTCGAACTAGGATGTTAGCTGGGTTTTTCTATATACATTTTAGCTTGAGTCTGAGCTAATTACAAAAATGATTCAAAATAATTTGTGGCTTGCTTATGCTCATGAACACTCATTGACTATCCATATTTGTGGCTTGCTTATGCTCATGAACACTCGTTGACTATCCTTCCTTACTCCCAAATAAAACGCAAATATACTAAATCACAACTCACCTGTTCCACACTGGTTAAATCGGTCAATCGATTTAATAGGTAGCGCAGCTTTTGTCCAGTTCTTAAATGCCAATTGAGTCCACTTAATGCAGCTGCAATACTCGATGCAGCAATAGTGCTAGCAGAATACATTGAAAAATAATGCTCTGAAACGAAATGAACACAAATAGATTAAATGGGATTATCATATAGAGAGAGATGAGTCCTTAAAAGGACCAACCAATACATAAATAGAATTGAATAACAACAAAAAATTGTGCAAAAAGAACAACCTCACTTGAGGATCATGTTCTATTTTTCGATTTAGGTACCTACGACCAACAAAAAAGAAAAGGAAACAATTGTCTATTTGGCATACACAACAACCGGAAACAGATGGATTCAATTGAAATACCTAACAGAAAACGAAAAACCCGCATCTTTGAAGAAGAAATAATATTCTTCCAAACATTTTGCGCAAATAATAATTTTCAGCAGATTTATGTGGGTGCGAGAAAGGTCCTCATCCTCATATACAACTTTCACCCATTAAACTGGATCGCGGTGTATCCTTTATTTTCCACTTAAATAGATTCAATTTGAGCGTTACCAAAAGTGTCAGAGAGAACATATTTTCTGGCTGCCAGCCATCTGGATTTGGATCAGTGATCGTAATCGTGATCGTGATCATTGATCGCAGAACTTACTTGCGGAAGGAGGCGTGCTGTGAGCGCCTGTCTGATGAAAAGTGTTGTATAAGGGATGAGCGGAGGTCTTAATTAGTGCCAAAGGAACAACGCCGGTATCACATTGCGGATCTTCATTAAAATGTGTATATCTTTGTGTAAAGATAAAGATCGGTGCGATCCCATTTTCACACATCTCTCAATTGGAATGGGTTATTTATGAGTGCAATTTGTAGGGGTTGATGCAGACTGTCTGTCGCAGATGGTTTATTTGGTCTTTAAAATGATATATACGAGTACGATCAGTGATCGTGCGAGGGGATCTCACCGAACTGTAGTATTTGAAGCATTTTTTTTTTTTTTTTGGAAAACAGAGCAAGAAATATAACCAGGCGGCAATTTAAAAGACTGTCTGGTTCGTGGACATATTGCAGGATTAAAGGTCAAGGAGCCCAGTCTGTTAAGTCATTGCTATTCTGTCTGGCAAATTTATGACCTTGCCGACAAATTTTTAAATTCGAAACGAACATGTGTTGAATCGGCTAGTAAAGATCTCTTTTAAAGTGCATGCGGAAGCCGTTTGGGACTATGTGTTTAGTCCAAAACGATGCCTTGGAGCAGGAGCACATACTTCGAAATTGTAAAGTAATGCGGAAGTTTTCTTTGACATGAAAAAAAAAAAAAAAAACAGTATTAGCGAAATGGTTTGTACCCGAGATAAAATAACATTTCTTGCGGCATCCATTTAAAAAGGGACTTCACATACAATAGACTCAAATGGAAAGCGATAAGTGTTAGCACATGAACCGGGTTTTTAAATGTCAGAACTCAGCGATTATCCGGATCTGCCCCCAACAAATTAATTTCGACACAAAATTGGTTGCCGAACCAAACAAAAATCATATCACATCATCAGCCGCAACGACTTTTGGATGGCTTCCATCAAGCCAATTACTGCGGATATTATATTGCATTCCGAATACGATCCCCTCCCCAGAGCATTCCAATTAAATATAAATTACGACCCGAAACCACCTCCAAGTAGGTCTCCTTGAACACGTGAAAAAGAAGATGGCCAAAAAGAATCTGGTTCCAGCGCCATTGTCGCTTCCTTTTTTCGTCAAACGACAAGAGGGCGAACCATCCTCATAACAATGTATCCAGGCAGCACACACCAACGGCCGGAGGAGTGCAGCGAAAAAAATGTCAATTATCAAATTTCAAAAACAGGACGACGACGACCACGCAAGCTAAAGGTGGTCTTCGCTGGTCCCCCACACCGCCCCTACCATGTCCTTCGCTCTCCTTCGCATCTTCAAGGCATCACATGCTAATTGACGGCATTCTGTCTCATCGTTGATGATCGGTTCCTAGCTTCTGCTCGTCGTCGGCGCAACGTCTTACTGCGGGCGCACATTTTCGTAGACCGTAAAGTAAATAAAATGTGTGTTCGTCCGTCGATTCGAGTTAATTAAGAAATTAAAAAATATATATATACGTAGGTACGTATATAAATTCCACTCGACAAATTTATGCATTTTATTTCAACGGTAACGAGTTTTTTTTTCGATCGTTTTTTGAGCTCTTTTTTGTTGCTCGCCAGCGGGTTGGGGTGCAAAAGTGGTGAAGGGGCCGAAAAATTCTTGGCAATCATTTTGGCCAGCGATTTGTTCCCACAGTTTTAGCAAGAGCGGGCGGTGAACGTGTTTCTCGTTTTTTTTTTTTTTTTTTTTTGTGAAATTCTTTTCGTGTTATCAGGTTTGTTGATTTTTTGTTTCATTTTTGCTCAGCTACCTGCTGAGGGTGTTCCTTCAGAACGTTTCTGCCCGAAAGCATTTTTTGTCACTTCGGTATTTTTTTTTTTTTGGAATTTCGAACATCACACACATCTCAGGTGTCAATTTGATTTAATTATGCAGCGCTCCAAATACAACAGAAGAACAGACAAAAAAAAAGTATTTTCTTTTGGAGCGCAATAGCCGCCAACTATGCGGACGGCTTTTGCATGTTATTCTATAGGTTGCGATTTTTTTTTTTTTTAATATGTGTTCGTCTTTCGTAGAAATCTGAGATTTAGCAAGGTTACTACTTAGGAAATCGAAAAGTTGGAAGATAATGGGCTGGTTGGTGATTTTTATGACGGCGGTAAAAAATGAACCCATTAATGAAAAAAGATTCTGTAAGCTGATTTATGCGAAACGGTGTGAAATCAGGCTTAAAGGGTTACTTCCTTTTTACAGTTAAAAGGTATCTGTCTAAGGCCGACTTTGGGCGTGTATGAAAGGCAAACTAATGGAATCGATTTTTTGTTGCAAATATTTGAAAACCACCAGAGAGAACAACTGAGAAAGCCTTTCGATTCAGTCGTTGAATTTCTGCATCGAATTGAAGGTCGCTACCAATCGACCAAATAAAAACCCCCCCATACAAGCAAATGGTATTGTGAAACTTGTCCTAGGGCCACGAATGCACCTGTTGCTTCAAATGCTTATATTTATTTTAAAGGTTGCTATACTGTTCTGCATGGGTACGGACTACGAAGTCGCTAGTGCAACTCTCGAAACGATGATCAAACTCTGGTGATAGAAAAAATGTCAGCATGGAAAAAGATCCGAACTATCGTCGACTATCAAGTTACGGCTGAGGTGACAGCTTGCAACAACAAAACAAAGTACACGACTGGGTCGCACGAAACTTTCTCGTTCATCAAAAGTTTAGTTGAGCCAATTGGCAGGTAAGAAGTTCAGAAGCAACCGTACATAAAATGCAGGAATAGGTTTTTCGATTTTTAGCCAACGACTCTATATGCAGTCATGGTAAACCTCACATTCTTAAGCTCAAATATTAGTTTTGGTTGAAATCGTTAGAAAAGATGAGCAAATTCGGAGTGGGGCTTGTACGGTGACTCTGACGGGTACAATGCAAGCCACAAGAAGAACAGCGAAAGAAAGTACATATATCATATAAACACAGCCTACAAAATTTCACCGAGAGGCCAGAGCTTAGACGTGGTATGATATACATCATCATCATCAATGTCCTAAACATTCCCCCGCAATATCTACCAAGGCTTTAGCGACAAAAATAGTGCGCTAGCAACATGGAGCTATGAGAACGTGAAAAGCCAATTCCCGGAGCAGACATAGAATCGAAGTGAATAGTTTCGTATTTCGGGATTTTTCCAACTACAATGAACTTGCAAAGCAAATTGTGAGTTAAAAAAAAAAATGTCGAGCAAACCTTGCCAACGCTTGAAAATCAATTATGTTGTTATTATGTCCGATGTTTGATTTATGACCAATAATGGACATAAAGTTTGACAATATTTTGGGGAATATAAGCGTGGTTCCGCCTTAAAACGAAATAGTTGAACCTTATTTACTAGTTTCAAGCAAATCACGTATGACGACTTTTAACAATTTATCTTACACTCAAAACAAGATATTTTTAGTTTAGATCAACCTCACCACTAAGTTGATGTCTTCTCACAAAAGTTACGTATTCAGATAAATTCTAAACAGCGTCAATAGAATTAAGGTAATGATCCCAAAGTACAAAAAAAAAGTACTCCAACTGGACACTCATTATCGTAAAATTAATACCAAACCGCTTGGGACTCGGTAAATATCTCGCTTAAGCTGTCAAACTGTATTCACCTCACTTCCAGTCATTCCTAATTACACATTAAATAAAGCACAGGTATTATAAATACTAGTTATACCCTTCTTCGTCTCATTCGCCATATCGTATCCTCTATCATCGGTTCAAAGAAAATAAAAATAAACTGGAAAGTGAAATGAATGCCCAATCATTTGGCCAAACAAGAAACTGCTTCCACAGGTACGCCTATTACGTAAGCTCCATCTTCTCGCATGCTTTATATAGGTTTTCTGACCTTAGAACAACCTTTGAGTTCCACCGCGCATCGTCAGGTTAATCACATTACCGGGAATGGCAATCATCTCGAAGAGAAGAAGGGAATAACAAAGAAAATCCCAATAATAACAAACGCGGTCCAGATAACTTTCACATCCATAAAAATGTTGCCCCCGACGTATTGCCCAGAAAAGATTTGACACGTTCCATATAACACAACAAACACCACGTGGTGGTACAATAGCACACGCACACAAAACATGCCTATTGGATTTGAAGTCATAGATCTGCGGGTATCGTTTCTAACGAAGAATAGGCTTATGGGGGGGTTAGTGAAAAGTAATTATTGCTCACCTTCGGGCTACTGTCGATTACTGATTATGGACACTTATGAGAGGGTTAGATTGTTGCTACACGCGATTGTTCTTTTTTTCGGACGAGCATCAGCCATTACAAACCATTATGACGATGTACGAGCGAGATTCAATTTGTCGGTGATTAATAGGACGACTTTCATCGCATTAGCTGAATTAACTAATTGAATCATAAGCTGTTTAGTTTGGCGGACGGATTTCCTTCTTACTCGTTGTGGAGTTCATTAGTTTGAGGGGCTAGCTAGAGGCGACATTTGAAATGCCGGTCGAAGATGGAGATCACTTTTTCGCTGCGGTCGACCTGGTCGGTAATGAACTTTCAACTGAAGATCGTTTGAAATTTGCCGCAAAGAACGCAGTAGATCCGAGTATTTTTTGGGCAATTTTCTGATTCAGTAAAAAAAAAAGTTTATTAGTTGTATCGAAGACCAAGGAGGTATAATTTAAGATGGAGATTCGAGGAAAAATCTGCAAAAGGCAACCCCCTTACAAGAGACAAATTATTCTATTCTGGAATTCACAAACGCCGCCCTATGCGTTACAAGTGTCCCCTCTTACTACAATTTTATACACATGTGCATTGTGCATGTGCTATTAGCCGGAGAGTACCTACAGTACTGTGAAAGTGTACATTGTGTGCAGTCTGACATTTCTTTCAGTGTACTACATGAACAAAGCTGCGGTTAACATGGACCATGGGCACAACCAGTACTTTAGTATATATTTTTTATCTTCTGACAGTTTTAAAGGTGGGTTTTCCTTTTTTATATTCGTGTGACACTCGCACTTTGTCGTTGTTTTTTTTTTTAAATTCGTATCCCTAGCTCGATACACAGGGTCCCGCAATTCGTCTTTTTTCTGCAATAATTAGGACACATTTAACAGGGTGTGACATAATCTCTCTTATACGCTGTTAAATAGCACCTAGTGTGAAATTGAAATTAATAAAAAAGTTAATTTAAAAAACAAAAAACCCGACTGACTGTAAAAAAGATTATAAAAGATTAAAACAAGACACTTAAAGTATAACTAATTGGCAGTTGGAGGCTGCGCATATTTTTGTCCGATTGTCAATTAGTTATACCTGAAAGTGTCTTCTATTAATATTTTCAAACCTTTTTCACAGTCAGTCGGGTTTTTTAGTTTTTTCAAATTAACTCTTTTATTTTTTTTTTTTTAATTTATATAGTATTATTTATATTTATTTGTTAAGCCTATGACACTCCGGGAAAGAACACCAATTTAATGACACCTCACTCTTCAAAACCGGTCAAGCTGTTTGGGCTACAAGCCGTCACGTAGGAACGTACATATGATACGCGCGAAACATAACCCTCCCTGTTAAAAGTAAGAATCGTAGAAAAAGCATTTAATTTTTCCTGCAGAATCTAAGGAGACTCCTGTGGTTCATGTAGACTAGTCCCTCTAATTGCTCACAGACTTTTTGTTTTTAATTTTTTTTAAACATTTCACGATGATAGGAATATACAGCTCATCTCATGGGAATTTGAGCTGATTGACGGAGATTAAAACAAATTGTAAAAGAAACAAGTCTCATTTTGTTTGCCCAACATTTTTCGTCAGTGTGCGAAAAGCTTTAAATAGTCATTTCTGTGACATGTCGAAAAAATTTGAAAACAAATTCCATGATTAGAGTCGTAAGCTAAAGGGTGGGCCATCTAGTGGTTGGTTTCTAAATCATAGGTTATTTTGACACTGACAGCTGTTTCGTGCTCGAAATCTTAATAGAAAGTCAGTATCATACCTCCGCGGAACGAAATGAGCCGCTTTAAGCTTGTACAACGTTCGAAAATATTGAAAACTTATTTCCAAAGCGAGTGCTGTTTAGCCCAAACAGTGCATTTTTGGAAAAGAAGTTTTGGCCGAAATGAAGCACCCACGGCGCCTGTTGTACGCAAGTTTGTGCAAGAAGTTCGTGAGACTGGTATGCTAGTGGACAACACTCATGGTCCCCTTCGTCGTACTATGCGCACAGACGAGAATGTGGCTGCTGTAGCCCAGAGTGTGGGACTTGTGGAGTGGTGGCATCATTGGATCATTTTTCTTCAAAACTGAGGCTGGGAACAACGTTTCGGTCAGCGGTGGGCGTTACAGAGCCATGTTAAGCGGCTTTTTTTTTTTTTACTGAAATTGAAGACATGGATTTAGACTACCTCTGGTTCATGCAGGATGGTGCGCCATGCCTCACAGCCCATGCCGCAATCGATCGTTTGCGCACCATATTCCCAACTCATGTTATCAGCCTCGGAGCTCGATTCGACTTTTTTTTTTGAGGGGAACCATGAAGGACCGACTTTCTGCCAAAAACCCGGTAACTATTCGAGCACTTAAGGCCAATATCATCCAAGCAATCCGTGAGCTACAGCCCGAAACCATCAACAATCAGGCCGATTATTGAATCCGCCGGATGCTCTGCGGACGGATTCAATCCGATCCGCAGTTGATCACTTCACAAGTGAAAACCTATCATTGAAAACGGCGGATGGACTACATTATCGGTCCGCAAAACCGCATTACCGATTGGTTGTAGTCCAGCGAGTCAGCTGTCAAATGAAAATCTTTTCTTATTCGATTTTGTTTTTATAAAGTGTACGAACGTGGATAGCATTGTATTTTTCTTAAATTTAGAAGAAATTGCTAGTAATAGTGATACTAGGAGCATTACAAGAGGTGTTAGAATGCGATGAAAAGATGTCTGGCTGTTTTTTTTCATCATTTTCACCATTGCCTGGAACTGAGGACGGGTTGTTTGTTTTCTAAATCGGAAAGATCAATTAACTGTTCGTAAACTTTTTAAATTTATCCTTTTTTTCGAAAAACAAAACTTTTATTGCGTGTATATGTGTTATCTCTTCGAGATCCGCATCGATTTTGATGCGGATTGAAAACAACAACATTTGTATGAACCGCGGATCGGTTGCGTTTTCAATGATAGGCATGAAATGTGAACTTCCGCTCACTTACCTACCGGCGTTTTCAATGATAGGGGAAATGTTCAAAACAGGTACTACTCCCTCCGCAGAGCATCCGTCGGATTCAATGATTGGGGTGAATGTCTTGGAAAATTGGAGTAACAGAATGCCAGGCAGCCAGCAGGGGCAGCCATTTGAACGACGTTGTGTTCCATAATGGAATGCTTCCTTTTACTAATTTTGTTCATTTTATTGATTTTTAAAAAGAAACCTGTATTTGGCCCAACCCTTACTCTTGTTCACAAAACAGCAGAATTGGTTTGTGTATCAAATAAACAGAAAATCAGCATGTACACAAACCGATTTGTATATTTCTGGCACGTCTATGGTGTTGGGCATACGTATGTGCAACTTCAGCATAAGAGAGTTTCAAAAAGTTTCTGTTACAAGCAGTTACCAGGCTCTTTTTGATTTGAGGTCAGCGAGTTCAATAAACGGCTGAAAAAAACTGCCAGAAGCTAACTTCCACTTTCGACTCGGCTTAAAGTTGCCTTCAGTATTGTCTTCGAAGATCACTCAAGTGAGAACCAAGTTTCCATAGCAGCGAACTTCCTCTCGCCTCCAAGGCGTTGTTGGTTGTTGCTTCTGTATATGAAGCGTTAAGCACAACCCGATCTGCATGATTTTAAAGAGGGGATATATTGGACCGCAATCGATTCGGCCGATTTTACATTTACATACAAAATTGTCCACGTACGTAGAATGTATCCCGATTGTCGGATGCTTGTTTTTCGCCACCGAATCTACCCCATGCCCAATCGAGTAGACTACGAATGATGGAGTTGATTGAACAATCTCATCTTGGACCTTCCTAGAGGACGCCTGCCTGATGGACAACAGATTGCACAGCTCGTCTGGGAATAGATGCCTTCAAAAGCTACTCCTACTACCTAGAAATGCCTAACATTTGACCGGTGTAGATGTTGAAGCGACTTTGTTTTTTCCCAAACCCGCCCTAGCAAGACGTACAACCATTCCCACAATTTCGCAGTCGCCATTCCCTACCCTGACATGGGGTGGAGTCCAAATGCCTAAATGCAAAACAAAAGAACAATTTCGCATTCAGTGTGTGTCCGCCTAAATAAAACGCAACAATCTCAGCCCTCCTCTGAGGCATTCTCCGCTTGCAATACCTAAAAATAGCTCAAATAAGGATTCCATTGCTGGGAGTCCATTTCCGAGTAGTTATTCATTAAAAAACCAACAAATGCTTGTAACAACAAAAGAGTCGACAAGTCCGCACGAGAGAAAAACCAAGGAAACTCACGTACAAGTAAGTTAGTGCGGTGAGTAAGCCGCTGCGTGCATTGCAATTTTCAGGTCATCAGTAGAAGCACCGCACCAGCAGCAGCCTATAGCCACAGAAGCACACTAGAGGATCATAAAGCGGGTATATGAAGAGCACCTACAACACAGCATCATCATCATCTGTGGACATCAGCTGCTGATTTTGCTGTGCGAATCCGACCGACGACGACGACGACGATGATGATGATGATGATGATGCCTCTGTGCAGCCTTTGTGTGTGCTGATTGTAAATTGCTTGGTATGTCAGGGTCTTTCTCACTTTTGTGTTGTTTTGTTCTCTTAAACCGCCGCCGCCAACTATAACAACGATGTGTGGACGCGACTGGATCATTGTTTGTCTGGACACGACGCCACCGCAATCGTTGCCGCCACCGCCACCGCCACTACTTTAGCTGCTGCTGCTGCTGCTAGTGCTGGTGATTGTGGTGGAGTCGTTTTGGAAGCAGACAGTCGCTTTATGGTCAATTTCAGTTCAGCTGATCACCTTTAAAGAATGACTGTAGTGTTTGTTGCTGGTGCAGTGTGCTCTACTCGGCCATAGAGCGAGCGAAAAATTTTGACCTTCATATTTAGTAGAAGCATGCGCGAGTAGTTGACTTTGATGATCTGCTCTCGCAGATAGGGGCTGTGCATGGGAAATATTCTCATAAAATATAGTCTTTGCTATAAATGTCGTTTGAAAATCTGTTTTCATAATTTAAGCCTGTCATATATCGGGGTCTAGGTAGTGATGGCTTGAATGGGGAGTACATGTTTGGTTTTAGAATCCAAGTCTGATGAAGTGTGATATCGGACATTGAAATAGCAGCTACTCGTATGTAAGGTGATTTAAATTCGCACGGATTCGTGTCATCGGTCGAAGAAGGCACCGGCATCATTCGGGAAAGCAGACTCCAAGAAGATTTTAAAACTCTCAAATAAAATAAAGGCAGTTTAAAATGTGATCATTTTAATCACAAAAATCATACGAAACTCAGTAAAATGTTGCTGCAACATGTTTACAACAATAAAGTCGTGATTTGTGTGTTTTTATGCTGAGTTTCATAATACAGAAGCCTTTGAGGTTAAATGTTATTAAAATATTTGCTAATCTGTTTACAGCGAAAGTTGCTGCAACATGTGTACAAGAAATATATAGCGATTTTGATGAAAACAACGACATTTTAGGGACAGGTATGTATGTACCTCGTAGTAGATCAGTATAAGATATGTACGTACATACTTGCCATTATATCACTCCGATGTCTGATCGTATTTTTTTATCCTGGAAGACAATCGATGTTCATATTTAAAAACCCCAAGAACATTCCCTATTTCGAACGTTATTCATCAATTAACCATTCCTGACTTTAAGTCGATATCTTCCAGGAAGTGTAAATGCAAGTCCAGTGTCCACATGCCACAGCCACAGCCAGTCTGCAGGATAAAGTTACTCGTTAAATCCAAGCTGTTTCTCTTTCCTTTTTCTTTCGAGTACCGATTGGAATTTAATCTTTATTTAGTAGTACTTGTCGAATGGGTGGTGCACACTTCTTAGTGTGTGTATTAATGATTTGGTTTCATGTTGCCCATAGGAGGCATGAAAATGTGTTGATTTTTTTTATCATCAACATATTTTTGTTCTGCAGAGCAAAGTCGAGGACAGCGGATTTGGATTTTTTATTCATTTTGTTGCGTTTAGTCTGCGAGTTGTTTCACAATGAAAAGGAAACCCAACTATGCTAATGAGATCGTGAGTTGGTTACCCGCCAAGCAGCAACATCAATTGGGGCAGCAGGAGCGCGAGAAATTCGAAACTTTAAAGACATTTTCATATAAGTTGGAACGTTGGTGTAATTTTAACAGAATACTTGGAACTGGGATGTTGATGTTGGAGTTGGAGTTGGAGTGTGGTCGACATAAAAATTCGTTGGGAATGGCTTCTTTTTTTCATTGACATTGACGAGGGAAATTGATTTTTATAATGTATTTGTTATAATGCATTTATAAATTTTTTTTTTGGCAAAATTAGGATCGATGTTGTGATAATTTTAGTGAAAATATCATTTAAAGTCGCACAGAGAAAATGTTTTTTTGAGTCCCTATGTTTTATCATTGTATCATTGTATATACGACAGAAATTCCAAATCAGAAATTTCTCATCGTTTCTTTTTCACAGAAACTAGGTACACATTCACGAAAAGCTCATTGTGTGAGTAACACAGAAAAGAATACCAAATGCAGTTTTTTGTCCCTTTTTTTGGTACCTAGCCACCGCCATCAGCCACCAGCCACCAGCCACCAGCCACCACCACCAACTGTTTTGTTAACTAATTACAGAAACGAATGTGATTTTTGCTTTCATATTTTGGTTCGACAAGAAACTTAGCCGACAGCAACGCTATCTGGTGTCAGCAGCGGTCAAAATTGTTTTCGTGTTGATGATAGTACTATAGTCTCTATATACAATGGTTTTATTAGGGTATGATAAAAAATGTTCCTGCAACATGTGTATATAATGTTGCTGCAACATGTGTATAGTATTCGATTTCGAATTTTAGATATGATCTCCGTTTTGAGACCCTACATAGTCAAAAGTTTTGTTCGTTTACTTTGGAGAAACGTCAGTTGATTCAATTTTCTACATTCAATGTGTTATTAAATACTCGTGGTCGTCTAAATTAGAAAATATTTGCACTAAAAAAACGAAAAACATAAGGGGAAATAATAGATATGCGTAGATAAATTTTGTTTTCGGATATAAGATGTTCTTACTCTCATGATTTGGGGTTCGTAGTTCGCTTTTTTTTTGGCTGCAAGAACATGTTATCCCTTCAAAAATGTTTTGGCTTTCAATTAAAAATAAATAAAAAATACCTCCAAGTAGCAAGTGTTGCTGCAACTTTGAGTACAGTCTGACAATTGACTAGAAAACTAAATGAGAACATGAGTGAACAATGAACGTTACAAAAAGAAATGGAAAAACCAACAAAAAACGAAGGAATAAAGATTGCTGCTAAGTTTGTATAGTGATTCACTCCGTACGAACAATTTATTGGAAAAGACACAAATCCATAAACTAAGTACCTATTAAATAGACTAACGTCTTCAGTCAAAATAGGGATTGCCTAGAAGCTGAATTTGACCTTGAATGTAACCCAGTTTGAATTCATGTTTTTGATCCATGTTAAAAAAAGGGGACACACGCAGACTTGAAAAAAAAAAAAAAAAAAAAAACAGCCTACACTTCCGGTCTAAATCGGACGTCAGGTAGACTGAGGTGCATTCTCATTTCTATATCGAGTGTGGGGCTGTGTTGTAAATGATAGTTTTTCTTAGTTCCAGGTTGAAATTATTCGCTACATTTTTATAGAAATTGTCGTACGATGTTCTTATTTCTTGGTAAGTGAAACTAATTATGTAGCTAGACACCAAGCAATAAAAATCAGTTCTAAACACCGCAAAAGCATTAATCAATAAAGTATTTTATAGAAAATACCTACCCAAGAAACATACAATCGAATTTAACGGCTAGGAATGTTCAAATTGTACGAAAAGGAATATATTTTGTATATACATAATTTTTATTATATTAACATCAAGAAATTGTTCACATCAGAGACAATACTGAGACCCCCAACTTCGGCCGATTTGCGGTTACTTTGCCTACAAGCTATATTTTTACGAAGTGACCACGATTTGGTGCTCTAGTATTGACACCTAGGATTTAGTATTGACACATGTAACGATTTCTTTTGACTGTTTTGTAAAAGTGATCGATTTATTAAACAATTAACAACAGCATTAAACAAAGCTTTCAGTCTATTTCATACTTAGTTTATGGTACAAATCACATAGACAAATGAATATTTCGATTCTCCACGACGCGACGTTGCGCAATATTTTGCTAAATACAACCATCCGCTTTTATGGCTGAAAACCATTTAATGCTGCACAGTTCTGAAACATGTAAATGTCACTTTTATAGTCTCTATTTCCAGTTGCTACACATTTCACGCCAACATCATAAACAACCATTTCTACATTACTAACACTGTATAATTTTTTGTATAATAAATTTCGTCTTGACATTGATTTATTATCAACAAACAAATAGCATAAATGTCAATACAAATAATAAAAATGAATACGTGTTTCGATTTACACATATTCAGTGAACCTTCGGTATAACGAATGATACAATGTTTAACGTCATTCACTATATCGAGCACGTTCGTTATATCGATCGATTTTGTATACCATTTTTAAAAAGAAAGACCTTAAAAGAGATGTTTATTAAAACGGTTTTATTTGATGTTAAATGGAATAGATGGTGGTCCTGCCATTTAAATAATTTTATGATTTTTATATATACGTTCGTTATATCGGATAGCAAATCGTGGGCACCATTCGTAAATTCGCTAGATAGGATATTTCTTATAATGGGCATCCACTGTATGTATACAAAAAAAAATGTATATACCTATATAAAACAAAAAAGTCAACTCACCTTTGGCTGCTAAGGAAATAAAGGCTTGCGCATGTTGCCTTACTTTTTCCACATTTAAATCTGGACATTTGGTATTTCTAATTGGCAGGCGTATTAATAATAATTCTAGAAAGTCTAATGGTGTCACTGATGATAGATCCCATTTTAATCGACTCAAAACATACAGTTCCCATTGCTAGAAAAAAAAAAAAGAGAAAAAGAATTTAATTTTTTGAAAAGAATACTAAATTTAATAATAATTAGTTAGTGCGTGCTGTTAAATTGTTGGTCAAAAGGAAATGTGACATTAAAAATCTCGCACTCAGTAGATATTAAACAAGCGTGTAAATAGGTACACAATAGTTGGGAATACGTTTTTCCAACGGAAACGTATTATTTTGGGTGTCAATTAATGAGTGCGAATGGGTGTATAGTAGGTGACAATGAACAGTGGAATTAAAATAGCTGTTCGTTCTAATGAGTAAGCAAAGGGACATTGTATTTTGTCCCTGATGTATGGCTCTTTGAAAACACCAATCTGCAATAAGGTTGAAAAGCTTAATTTAGATTTTATAAACGTACCTACCCATTGTCTTGTTACATGGAAGTTGTAAAACGAAATTTAAATGTCATTAGTTTGCCTGGTTTCTTTGTACGAAAAATTTAGTCAAAATGGTTCACTAATGATGGACAGTACTTCCATATATTCATAAACAAATAGCATGTTCATCGAATGAAATAAAAGAAAAACGCTCTTCAAATGATAAACAAAATGAAAGAAGGGATACATACTCATAATCATATTTAGTGTAAAGGAAGGGGAAGGCAAATAGTTAACACCCATATTTTCACCGCTGTACAAAAAAATATTCGCTTGATTTTTAACTTTCTTTTAAGAGAAATATATTGTATTCGTATAAAATTTCGAACTCGATATGTTAATCAATATAGAGGACATGATAG
The DNA here is from genome assembly GCA_946477585.1 of Cheilosia urbana. Classification (NCBI taxonomy): domain Eukaryota; kingdom Metazoa; phylum Arthropoda; class Insecta; order Diptera; family Syrphidae; genus Cheilosia; species Cheilosia urbana. Next base: position 4,029,918 of record OX297854.1, on the reverse strand, counting down.
AGGAACTCAAGAAAGTGGGTCGCAAAATTCTGTCCACTACGCTTTTCCTCTTACTAAAACATCTTGTAAAGTTCCAGATCTTATAAAATATAAAATAGAACAATAGAGACTAGCGTATAACTCTCTAACCAGAACCTGCGAAAAATGCCTATTATTGACAGCTAAAACTTATAAAATCTCACATTTTAATGACACCTACTGCCGTATCCAATGAATAACCTAAAAGTTAATTTTATTTAACACTACCTATTCTTACATTTGATCTACAGTTGCTTCTGAACTTTTTACTTACCTACCAATTGACTCAAACAAACTTTTGATGAACGAGAAAGTTTCGTGCGACCCAGTAGTGTACTTTATTTTTATTTAATTTTTTTGTAGATTGTGCAGAGATACAATGCTGTGTATAATTTGTTTTTCAATATATTTCGTTCAGGTCGGGTTTGGGTCAAAATGGTGGTTGATTCAAAATTCTGTTTTTTTCTGTTTTTCAAAAATCTGCTCTACAAAATTCTACAAACTATAAAAAGGTTCGAAAGTGTTAAAAAGCGCACGCTTTTGAGAATATTTGAGAATATTTTCTTTTTTGAAGTGAAACTTCTTATGGGACTTCCAACTCAAGGTCGCGTTAAACGTTTAACGCTAAAATTTGGATACTCAAAGGTGTGAGCGAGGGTGAGGGTGGCGCACATTGCACAGCACAAGCACGTTCATATGAAAAAAAAAAATGAGTGGTGTTTTCTCCAACAAAAGTGAAACGAAAGAGAAGTATGCGAGGTGAATGTGTATAATCAACAGCCACAATGTGTTTTTGAGGAAATGCGCAGATGGCTGTTGACGTGCGCTGGACTTATGGTGTTGTATGTATATTGAAATTGAGTTCAAGGTTTTTGTTTTAATGGTTGTTATAGTACATACCTACATACGTTGATACCTACAGTAAAGAATTGAAGAATTCAAGATGCAAAGACGATATAGGTGAATTATGCTGTTTGATTTATTGAATATATCTTAAATGCTTAATGCTACTACAAGCATTGTATACTCAAAGGTGTGAGGGAACCGCTCACGCTTCAGAGTATGCAATGGTGAGTAAGTTTATTGGCACCAAATGCTGGGAGAAGAATATTCTGTGTTGAAGATTAATCTCCAAAAATAATGACTAAATCGGCAATTTATGTCTTATTGAAGTGAAACTTCTAATGCGACTTCCAACAAGGTTACGTTAAACGTTCAACGCTCCTGGGGAGGGGGAATAGAAGGAGACAGAGCGAGAGTGAATGCGTGGCACTCGAACGCATGCGCGTAGTATACCTGTTACAGGCCAGCGCGAGCGTTAGCAACAAGTAGCGTCCTCATTATTTCATTTACTTGGTTTAGTTTGATTTGATACACATACCTATAATTTAATAGCGTAGTATTTTTGAAGTGAAACTTCTAATGCGACTTCCAACATATCGTATCTTACTTAAGTTGTCATTATCCCATTGTAAATGTTATGGATTTGAATATTTCTCCACTCGAAAATGATAATTAAATGATGCGATCAATTGTGAATTGTAAGCAATGTTAATAAAGTTTGTCTTAAAGCCTAGTATCCTGCTCGCGCTAAATTATATCTCCCATACAAAAATGTCTACAAAGATAAAATTGAGCGAGGCAGTTTAGCAAAGCATCATTATCCTGTTCGCACGCTAAATCCTTAACTTCATATAGATGGGCCGATGAAAAGTCTCCACTCATTTAGCTTGCGAAATAAATGTCCGGTGCATTAAATCGAAGATAAATTTTGACATAAAAAACGCAACATTTGAAAACGCAGAAAATGTTTGCGTGGTAAATAAAAGAAAACGCAAAGCCAAAGAACAGAGCCAAAACAGAGATACATATAAACATAAATAAAGCGAATCGATTTTTAGGGGGACTTATGCTCTCATTTGGCGTCGTCTTTTGGGTAGATAATAACAAGTGTTCCACTATGGTAAGGAGATTGTGGAAAGTTTGAGGACACATGTCGAACTTCTTCTTATAATTTCTAGGTTTCTACTAAAATTACGTTTACTGATATCTGTCATGGTACTCATGGTTCATAAGCATATGGGTTTTGTCCCATCTATATCATGTTTAATAATAATTTAGCGACCATTGATCTTTGGTATAGAGAAGCGAAGTGGAGACTAGAGGCGCTAAAATTTAGCGCGAGCAGGATACTAGGCCTAAAGAAACAATATGGTTTCACTAAAAATCAATTTCTACCCCTTCCTATTTTCATTTCCACATTACGAAGTTTCACTTCTTCCGCGCGGAGGGACTCCACGCACTATTTTTTTTTTTAATTTGTAATTTTTTTTTCAAATTGTTTGTTATATTTGTTTTTTTTTTTATTTTTCACTCCTCCTTTCTTAATTTTTATATTTTTTAATTAAATTATTTTTTCAACGGATAGCTATTGTTTTTTGTTTTGCCCAGTGGTAGAAATTCTACAGGTACCTGACTTTTGCCCGACATATTGGAAAAATTTTACACAGCATTGCATCTCTGCACAATCTTCCCACGTATTTGTAAAAGTGGTTCTTTACCATTTGCCTTCGCCTATTTATATTAATATTTTTCTGTCTTTTTTTTTTTTGAATTTAAATTTTATTTGTATTTTTCAACTTTTAATTTTTTTTTTTAAATTTAAAATTGTTTCTTATTTCTATTTTATTGCTTGTTGTTTATTTGTTAGTTTGAAAAAAGCAGAATAAGCTGAATTTTATTGCTTTAAATTGGAAAAGCAGAATTTAGTAAATCAGAACTAAAATAAAACAGAATTTCGCAAGGCAGAATTTTTGTGCAAGAAGTCAGAATTTTGAAAGGAGAATTTCGAACCGCTCCCGTTCAGGTCACTAATTATGCCAGGTCACTATAATTGTAGAATTTCTACAAAACATCTAGTGTTAAGCTTAAAAATTATTATTAGTAAGACACTGAACTAGGTATAGAAGGTATAGCGCCAGATGCCTGTAAATGTTGATGTCCAATGCCCATTCGGTAAAATGCTTCTGGTTATTCGTAATTTTTACCCGCAATGACACAAAAAAAAACGTCAAAATTTGGGCAAATACGTAGAATTCTCGTCCAAAAACCTGCTCAAAGCCACAAAATAATATAACTCCGCTTTCAGTTGTGCTGTCGTACAAGCTTTCTTTCCTTATTTCTTATTTAGAATATCCAAATGTGTCCCCCTTTCCGAATTTGCTGTTAAAGTCGGCAAGCACAACCTTGACCTTGTAAGGAAGGTAGTTTAGACGTCGTCTCAAAGAGGTAACAATACTTTCTATAGGGAAGAAGCTGTTCAAAGAGATTTGGCAAAACAAATTGCGCTCACAAGTAGTGTAGTCTGTAGTTTTGCTTGGAAAACTCTCAAAAATGCCAATAGTAGAACAATGTTCCCCCTGTTCCTCAAATCATTAAAAAAGTGAGCAGAGCAAACAACAAAAAACAAAACACTATATTCCACCCCACGTTTGCAACTTATGTCTCCTACCCACCTATCATGTTGTCATCATGTGAAATATTTGGCGCAAAAACCTGACTATTTACACAACTCCGCACCGATAACACAAATCAATTCTATTTTATTTTACTTTTACCACCATTTTGACCTTAAGTGACAGAGTTTACAATAATTCGCACTGAAACACCAATAAACATACAAAATTGCATTAGCCTGACAGTTAACTGCGACAAACACTTCCCAGTTAGATAAAAAAAAAAAAAAATTTAGAACTTTAAAACCAAGCAAATACCCGGCAATGCATCTCGACAAACACAAAGTAAGTACCCCTCCCTCACAGCAGACGCGTGCAAATGCCCAGAAACATTATGCACGATTTTCATACAGCAAAAACAGAGTTTAATGTTTCAGAACAAAAACTAAACAATCTACAGATAATTACCTTCGCCGCATAGCTTTTTTTGCAGCGAAACGCCAGGCGTTATTATTAGTTTGGTGTCTTATCAAATGACCTAAAACTCGACGGCAATTGAACACACATTTTCTCCGTAGCGTAGGTACTGCGGTGCAGCGCCAAGAGTATTGTTTCAAGCGACATAAATACCCAAGATAATGATATATCTATAATCAGCACCGGCATACGGTAGCATGGGAAATTTATGAATACTGAACCAGCCGATACCGAGTGTGGCATAGGCTGCTGCCCTATGCAGCCAGTAGTAATTACTACACGCATTAAAAACTAAACTAATTACGCGATTTGCAAACGCTACTACTGCTGCTGCTGCTGCTGCTGCTGCAATCATGCACCACACAGAGCGACCACCAGATGTGGGGATAGATACATTTGTTTCTATGCTACTTGTGCGCCAGGGGAGAGAGAGAGAGAGATGTTCTGTTAGCGCCATTAACCATTATCAAAGCGCCAGCATTTTAGCGTTTAGGTCAAATGTGAGCACCATACAAAAGTGTAGTCTGTAATTAGCACTCGACGAGAAGGAAAAATACACCGTGAACGTGTGTGACAACATTTTTTCGATTTTTTGTCGGTTATTCCTGCCATTGCATATTTAGTGGAGTAATAGATTAGATAAATATTTGCACACTATTCGAGAAGAGAGATTGCAAATTACACCTGAAATGGCGGTTAAAAGAGTGCGCTTTTTTTTTTTTTTTTTGCTATTTTTTGTTCACTCAATGTTATGTGCACCGATACAGATAGCCCCCAACCCCGTTGTATGTCCAAGGACAATTGCAACGTATTTTGATAAAGCTATCATTTCATGTTGGTGCTTGGTAAACAAAACAAGTAGAAGTGACTTTTTTTTTCGTCCGTCTAATGCTGGTCATGCACTAACTTCCGATAATAATTATTAGTTATCAGTGTTTAGGAAAAAAAAGTACTTGCTCGAATCAATGGAGTCATTTATAGAGGTGGTCTAGGCTAGTCACGCAATCGAAATTCCCAGAAATTAAACTTATAAGGTAATAAATGGATAGAGTGGGACTGGGTATACAACATGAATGCGAGGGGAGAGTGCAAATATCTGGAAACGCAATAATTGTGTAGTTGGGCGTGTTGCAGTTGCAGTGTTACAGCAGTAGCTCAAGAGCATGCGCATAACTGACTTATCCTACTTAGTGTGGAACTTGCACTAGCATAAAACATGCAAACTCCAGAAAATCTCTTATATTTATAAAGTTGTGACATAAAACCTGTCTTTCTGACTCTCTTTAATTCGAGACCTCTTCTCTGCGACTTATAATCCAATTCTCTCCCTTGCGGATGGTAGATAGAAATCCAAATTGATGCTATGCATCGAAATATGTATCAACATTGAAACAAATAAATTACATGACACTTCTCACAAGTAAAAAATTCACCTCTTTCTAAGACTTGTATAAAACACCAACGGTTCGACAAGGACCTAAGTGTATGGTATAGGTGCGTTTACCATGCTCTACCAACCCGTAAACCTAACCTAAGCCTTGCATAAAACCAACTTAACAGACGCGATCGCATCCTGAACATTTTGATTACTTAAAGTACATCTTGAAACGAGTATGTATGTTGTGGTTGTAGTACATCGTTATTGCTCCAGGGTTGGTTAAGAAAAGTGTCTCCACCATCACATTTTGATTTATTAACATACTCGACTGTGCTTAAAATATATGTCTTGATATAAGTCGTGACACATTACCATTACTCTCAGAGTTGGCTAAGGAAAGCGTCTCCATGGCCTAATGTTGATGTCTCAAAGACTAGCACAACAACAGATCTAGTTATCCTTAAAAAATATCTTGATATAAGTCGTGACACATTACCATTACTCTCAGAGTTGGCTAAGGAAAGCGTCTCCATGGCCTAATGTTGATGTCTCAAAGACTCGCACAACAACAGATCTAGTTATCTTTAAAAAAATATCTTGATATATATCGTGACACTTCTTTATTACTCTAGGAGCGAATACTTTATCCAGCATTCAATTTTCGTATCTCCGAGATTTAGATTCAACAGACTTGGTTCACACTGGATATACTTTAAATTGCATAGAATATATCTTGATATATATTTATCCATATCGTTTTATTGAAAAGTGCGCCCAGTATCACATTTTGGTTTACTAAAGATTCACACCTAAATAAGATTCAGTCGCACTGTAAGCACTCTTGATTGCATAGAATATATTTTGATACATGTCGTGCTCGTGGTACATATATTTTAATATGTCCTGATACATCATCACTATTTTCATGACCAAAGAAGAATGGTCACCTGTCAGTATATCATATACCTAATCTTATTCTGCGAAATCAACAGATTCAGTCGCACTGGCAGCTGTTTCGGGTATATCTTGATGGATCCCATGAAACAAAATGATTACTTTAAGTATAAGCTAAGAAAAATGCAACCCGAATTATATTTTGCTATTAAAAGGCAGCATGGGATGGTAGCACTTTCAAAAAGATATAAATTATCCAACAGCCCAAAACGAGTGTCCTTCTAAATTTTGTTTCAAGTCCCTCACAACTTGTTCGCCCACTAAATGTTAATCGTTTGGCAGACCATCCGTTACTCGTTACTTATCACATTTATTTCCAATTTTATAGATGCGAAAAATATTAATTCCCTTTGTTCAAGGCCAGCTATAACAACTTCATGTCATCAATAATTTTCACATTTTTATTGGCCACCTTTTAGCGTTAACATCGCACATGCTGTGGCTCAAACCGGCACTCGTCTTCTTATCAACGTCAAACGAACCAGATGCAAATTATATGCCATAACAAATGTGAATCTGATACGACCGAATGCCAAAGCATTTCGCCAACAACAACGATGACTTCCTCTCCTTTTCGTATATTCCAAAGCTTGCTGGTAAAAGAAATGCATCAGCAACAGGAATTCAGGACAGACAGGCCTGATCTGTCACCTTGAATAAATCCATGTCTCATCTTAGATTAAAATATTAGCTCGATTTATTTTTCAGAGATAAAGCTGCAACCGGCACGGCGGTGTACAATCAAAGTCACTGGCGCCATTATAGCATTTAGAAGAGGGGAAAAAAACCCGAAACTTAGGTACTTTCCACAACGCCATCACCACACAGCTTGTGTGTGGCTTGTGTACACACAAGACACCTTATCTAAATATTGTTGAATCTATAAAAATAATTCTATTTTAGCGTAGCTATGCAAATGCTCGATTTCTAGCGACTGACATTTAGCAAGACTACACAAAAACAGAAAAGAGTAATTCCCTTGAAAACATGTTGCACCCAGGAATGAGCTTTGTAAATACCTTTGACTTTGGCGTCAGATGACATAATGCAATCGAAACAACAATGTTGCTAGTGTTTGCAATAAAAATGTCCTACGAAACGTGTGTAAACAATAAATATATATCATATGTGCAGTCTGATAATAATAATAAACTTTTAATTAAGTGTGCAGAGAGTTGGCAAATTTAAGAGCTGTAATGTCGGCTCGTCTCAGGAGCGAAGTCTTGACTTTTGGGATTTGCTCGTAATGTGTGTCTGTTAGCGCGGTTGATGCCTGATGCTGCTGTATAAACTATAAGAGTATACGGTTATTTTTTTTTAGCACACTCCATGTGTTCTTCGCCTGACCTTCGAAATTATCGCTCAGTGTGTTGGGTGAGAGACAAGTTCAAGAACTTGAAATTTGTTTAATTGAATTTGTTTGGGGTTTTTTTTTTCTAATTTGTATAAGAAGTGACTGCGGTAAGTAAACACGAAACACATTCTGCGATACGAATTGATTTAAATTTGAACTTAAAGCTTGATGGGGATCGTACAAATGATATTATAAAACGTGTATCTAATGGATTATTGGAATGAAAAAAAAATTTTAGAGGAGTTCATGCCTGCAGGCGGATGCGCCGTGGGAAAGGAGAATGAACTCCGGACGCTAATTGCAATAAATTTCATAAGCATATCAAAGACCACTTTTTATCGAAACAAATATCATGCAATGTATCAATAAATTTTGTAAAAGCCATCGCCTTTTTTATAGTTTCGTCTCTCAAAGCAATTGCAGTTGCTTGAAATATGTCTTGACATAAGATGTTATAGTTCATAATTATCTTTTACTACTACGCGTCTACAGTTACGTCTGCTTTCAGGTTTCAGCTGCTAAAAACTTACAATGAAATATACCTATTGCAAAATAATTAAAAATGTCTGCCATGCATATTTTATCACTAGCTGTGCCCGCAACTTCGTACGCGGCGTGAGACTGTGTAATTTCCAATAAAAGAGATTTGACAATGTGAAACAATAAATCAAACAAATCTATTTACCTAAAACACCAATTTAAGAAAATTAAATTCAACAGCATAAGTACTAAAGTTTCACTTCCTTAATCCTTACTGGAGGTTCAACGTAGGTACTATAACAACCATTAAAACAAAAACCATGAACTCACTTTCTATATGCACCACCTCCACCATACGTCCATCACCACCAATGTTGCCATAAAAATGTTTTTACAAATCTGCAATTATGATTTCTTTAGAAAAATCTTCCTTCACAATTTTTTTTTTTTATGTATGTAACAATAACAAAAAAACAAAAAAGTTGAATACGAAAATGACAGCATACAGCGAAATCAAGTGTGCAACAAATGTTAAAATTTGTTAAAAAGAACAATAATATATTATTGCGGATGCAGACAAAATCTAAAGCGCAGATTTCTGGTTTTTAAAAATATGCAGCAAGGTTGAAAATCTGCAAAATGCAGACAAATCTGCACTTATGGCAACGCTGATATCACCACACGTCATCAGCCATCTGCGCATTTCATCAGAAACACATTGTTGCTGTTGATTCAATATACATAATATGTATATTCACGTCCCATACTTCTCTTTCGTTTCGCTTAATTTGGAGAAAACACCGATGTGATGCGATGTGCGCCACCAAACCACCCCTAAGCAGAACAACGATCAAAAACCGCGGCTGCTGATAATATTCGATTTGAGAAAATAAATTTATTTTTTTCATGTTAGATTTTAGGTTGTAGCTCAGCTTCTAAAGGACATAGAAAGCTGATTGATGGCTTGAAATAACTATAAAAGTGTTGGCTCTCCTAAGTATTTTGTTTTGTTTGAATTGATTAAGAATTATCTGAGTAATGGCGAGTTAAAGGCAGTAAAGTCAGAAAAAAAACACATTTTTGGTCAAAAACGCTCCAAAAAATAGGCATGTCAAGGAATAGCCTATATGTTGAACAGAATCTTAAGAAACATTTCAAAAAAAGTTTCATCGAAATCTGTGCAGTAGTTTTCACGCCATTAGGTTACAAAAAAATTGCCTACAGTTTTATTATAAGTATAGATGATATTTTTGGTAAGACATTTCAGCGTGACCACTGTAGACATATCTGAAGCTAAGATTACACGTGTCATTTTTCGTGGCAAATGTTGACATGCTGCCGTCAGTATGACGTAGGCACATGTCCTTAATATGTCACTACGTGTGATAGCCTATCGAGCGTCTGGTCAAGCTGGCTGTCGCAGCGTACTCTCACGAGTGACAATAAAAAGATCGAATTCTTGTGACGTTAGTATTTCATGAGACATACATATAATCTTAGCTTAAGTTGTTGTATATAAGTCCTGACATTTTTCTATCACTACTTGTTTGTACTATTTCTCTCATTTCTGTGGCTATAGCCTTAACGTTGACAACATAGGTTAAGCCACCTTGTTAGAGTGTAAACAAACAACTAACGGGTGATTTTTTAGCTGGTTTGGTTTTGGCAACACTGGTTTTGACAGCTGACGTGTGTTTAGTACCTTGTGTCACTGTCAAACAGCTTCAGTTTGGTTTGCAATTTAACCATGGATCGTCTTACAAATGAACAACGCTTGCAAATTATTGAATTTTACTATCAAAATTCGTGCTCGGTTCGAAATGTTCATCGCGCGCTGCTTCCATTTTATGATCGGCATTCTCGACCTTCTGAGCAGTCTATTCGGAAGATTGTGACCAAATTTCGCACCAAATTTACTTTGTTGGACATTAAACCACCAACACGTTTACGTACTGTGCGTAGTGAAGAAAATATTGCGGCCGTATCAGCTAGTGTGACAGAAGACCGCGAAATGTCGATTCGGCGCCGTTCCCAGCAGTTAGGCCTTTGTTACAGCACTACGTGGAAAATTTTGCGGAAGGATTTGTGCGTAAAGCCTTTTAAGATACAGCTTGTGCAAGAACTAAGGCCAGCCGACCTACCACAACGCCGAATTTTTGGTGAATGGGCTCTTGGAAAGCTGGCCGAGGGTCCGCTTTTTTTATCGAAAAATTGTGTTCAGCGATGAGGCTCATTTTTGGTTGAATGGGTACGTAAATAAGCAAAATTGCCGCATTTGGAGTGAAGATCAGCCAGAAGCATTGCAACAGCTACCAATGCATCCCGAAAAAGCCACTGTTTGGTGCGGTTTATGGGCCGGCGGCATTATTGGGCCATATTTCTTCAAAGATGATGCGAATCGCAGCGATGATAACAAACTTTTTTTTGCCCGAAATGGAAGTTCTTGACTTGCATGATATGTGGTTTCAACAAGACGGTGCCACATGCCACACAGCACGCGAAACAATGGCGCAATTGCGAGGCGAGTTTGGTGAACAGTTAATTTCACGTTTCGGGCCGGTCAATTGGCCGCCTAGATCGTGCGATTTGACACCATTAGATTATTTTTTGTGGGGGTATGTCAAGGCTAATGTGTATAGGGACAAGCCCGCTTCGATTGACGCACTGGAAGCCAACATCCATGCATTCATTCGTGAGATACCGGCCGATATGTGTGAAAGAGTATGCCCAAATTGGACTCAGCGGATGGACTACCTGAGACGCAGCCGCGGTCAACATTTGCATGAAATTATCTTTAAACATTAAATTGCAAGGTTCAAACTATCGATTCAAATAAATATTTCATTCATTTTTTCGAATTTTTTGTGTTTTTTTTTTTTGAAAAGTTCTAAACCTCTTAAAAAATCACCCGTTATATCGGGTTCTTTATATAATTCTTGATAAAAGGCGTGACATTCCAGTTTAATTAAAATTTGACAAGCAAAATGTGCTCAAATGTCTGTACTTATACACATGGTGTAATTTTTTATCACAAAATATTGGACATCAGTTCCATCACCATAAATGTCATGCAAGATATTATAGAAAAACAGGCAACTCGTTATTTTAAAATATATGTCAACCGCGGTAAACTTTTCGTGAAACTCATGCAACGTTTATTTTATATCTTGATATATATCGTGACATTTTTTACATAAAGCTTTACAAATAAAAAAATTAGTTTAAATCCACAGTCTTATATGAGTCCAAAAAGCTATACAATTTGTAAAACGTAAAATCTAAATGCAAAAATGTCAACAAATTTCAAAATGGCAGACAGATGCGACAGCCATAATGCATTGTTTCATATGTCTTTCTCAACAACAAATTTTAAGTATTTAAGTGAATTACTTGAAGTCTGTGGGGCATTGTGTTGGACTTCTGCAAGAAAAACACACACATTGAAATAATTATTGTCGCAACCTGTCGGGAATGTCTGACTTAATTAATTAGTTATTTAGACTAGGTACTATTTACTTATTTTATAAAATGTATAATTTGAAAAATACAATTCCTCAGTCTTTAGCGGTTTGGCCGAAGGCCGTCTACCAGACTGACATTTCAAACATTTCTATTAATATTTATGCCTATTTTTTTAATTAACAAAATAATTTCAATTTAGATTTAAAATGTTTGAGAAATTTTCTGACATTTTGAAGATTTGTAGCCGAACGTATATCTCCGCGACGGCATGTAATTGTAGGACCGTTCCATTGCGTTAAAAGGAAACTCAGCATACACAATTTTTCCCGAGGACCATATTTATTTATAATTTTAAAACTGTAGGAGCCTTTAACTATTTTAAGCATCTTGATATAAGTCGTGACACTTTTTCATTACATGTTGCATTCAGAATCAAAATTGATTATCAGTCATGTTTAGAAGATAAGCCAAGTATTCGGAAAAATATTTCAAATATTACTTACTGTCTTTAGAAAAGGTGCACCCTTTTTAAAACGTCGAATTAGTCGTTTTTTTTTTTTTTTCAGATTTGTCAGATAGCTAGGTGTCTCCTAAAATGCATTTTAAATCGGTTATCTGTGAGATACAAATCCGGAAAATTTGTCAAAAAATCTCAACATCCGATATTTGATACATCAAAGCTAAGGAGCATAAAAGGTGATGAAAATATAGAAATACCTAAGTCGCAATAGATTCGTCTTGGAACACCGATAGATGTCGTAGAAAAGAATGACCATGTGTGAACAGAAGGTGGAACCAAAGATGATGTCGTAAGACGAATTGAAAAAGCAACGACTGTATTTTTCTACATTTGGCCATGCAGTGCAATTAGTTCCGCTAAGTCAATCAAATGCAAGGTTCGTGTTGACGAAAAATATGGAAAATTTACTAATTTAACTATTATCACGACATAATTTTTTTTTTTTGTACTTTATAATAGGTATGTTATTATTATTTTTTTTTTAGTTACATAAGTGGAGCTCATATAAATTCTTTGACAAGCAATCTTTTTAGTTCAATAGGCGTTTTTTATTATGCCCCCATGATCTACATAAATCACTGAAACGCCTTATGTTATAACGACTGAAAACACCTCTAGATCCTGAACCTCGAAATGAAAAGGAGACTGCGATATCGGTCACACATTATGTTAGAGGACAGTTAGCGGAGATCTATGACAATTTAGACGCGTGCTTCTCAGCTTACGAATAGAAAATGTTTGGGACCTATCGCTTGGGTACAGTGCTGCCCCCTTACGAGTAAAAGTTTTTGTCTTGCATCAATTGTAAATATAACTTTTATTTTCCCAATTAAAATGCTCTTATTTAACGAACTCAAATGAAATAGTGACACAGAGCCATACCAGACCAAAAACATTTGCTGACTTCTAATAAATTTGCATGCATCACTCAAGGCTGAAGAACTCACAATCAGACTCACAATCAGACTCACATCAACCTCAAAGTCACGAAACGAATAAATTATTAAAACTGCCGCTGATAAGCAAATTAGTATTAAAAACCAGTCCAAAAACAGAGCATCCAAATTGCTCTTCAGCTCATGTGATCGGTGATTGCCACCTGCGGTGTTAGTTCAAGCCCGCTACGGAGGTGGGATAATGCCAGTCAGTACGACGTTGCAATTATAGAGATGTACGCGCTAGAGTTGACGTGTAAATTTTTTTCCATTTCACAAAGGACATTAATCAGCCCGAGTCCTTCCACCAAAATTCGGCCAGAGGTATCGTATTTCCCATTTGTTACAACATTTTGAACACGTAACCGAAGGACAACAACAAAAAGAAGATCCCCTCCCAAACCGCACTGCATATGCTCCAACGTGGTGCTAATCATTCAATCACCCAGAACGTGGCATATTCATTCTGGTGCGCCTTAATTGCCACATTTTCTCTTCCTTTCACTTCGTTCAGGGCGATACCACGCATGGATTTGCATCGTCTCCTGTTTTGTTTGCCGATGCGGTGATGTTTTATTTTTACGAACGTCTATCGTCTTGATCTTTTGGATGGGGCTACGTACCGCCGCCGTTCTGCATTACAGAATGAAAATCAGAATTTCACATTCCTTGCCAGAGTCGTCTTTGCGCCGTTCGCCACATAATCATACAGTTTGCTGCACACACATGAGATGCGGCAAAATAAGGCCTGTGGGGTCCTATTGGTGTATATAGGATCTCCTCTGGTCCTCTATGCAGCCGCAGCGGCCAAATCACATGTTTTCAGGTTCTCTTTTTAGTCTGCTTGTTTTGTTGCATTCCTCTTTACGTGTTTCGTTTTTTGGAGCCTCCCTATGCCTGCCATTGGCGCCTTTAGTCATAACAAAGTTTCGGGCCAGACTATGCGCGCACATCGTCCTCTTCAGGTTCGCGCTGGTGTGTATACATTTGAATTAACATGTGTCTGCGCTCTCCACTACATTCCTTTGGCAACAATCTATATATACGACCACCGAGACCCTCGCGACTGCCGCACGATCCCGCAGATTGACTTTCATTCATAAAACCAGAACCGCACCAGAAAGAAGACAATCACGTTCGCATGGCCCGCAGAAAGGGGAGCGGTTGATTATAAATGTTGCTGCAACATTGTATTGCGTATTGCGTTTTTATGATCCCACCTTTGAACTTTTACGCACTGCTAATCAATATTATTGTCGACGAGATTTGTTTTATTTGACGCGACGATAATGCTGGCGAGCAACAGCGATTCCGAGGACAGGAAGTTGTTTGCATAGTTATCCGTTAATTACTCCGCCAAGCGAACAGTGTGTCTACTCGCAGAGTGATACATTCCACCAGAGTGTTTATCAATATTGACATACAGCTTGGAGTCCTCACATCACAGTCATCATCATCCTCTATGGTCCATTTCAAATTGCGGAAATAGAGGGCGCGCACATAAGTACATGTACACACACTAATTGGCAGCGTGCAGTTGGCATTCGCAGCTATTTCTGTCGTAGTAGATTCTATTTTTGTATAATTACTGCCATTAGGATGGGTGTTTACACGCCAGACAAGCCCTACACATACCGAGACTGCGTGTGTGCGTCTTCAGATGTGGGAAAGGAAATGTATTGTCCATTTGTCGATGATGTGCCAAAGGGTCGCGACTGGGTTTGTTTATTTGGCAGTTTATAGAACGACACGTCTCTGGATTATTTACTTGGAACTTTTGTTGACATGCTGTTGAGCTGTCCTTATAAATAAACGGTCTCAGTCGCTTGGCATTTGTTTATTAATTTTACAAGTTTGAAAAGCCACAGATTAGATCAGAGCTAGCGGCAGGTAGTGTGGGTGATGAGCGAGCATTCATAAGAATGGGTGGCGTATTAGCATTAGTTGGGGTCGTTGTGCCGAAATCAAGATTTGATGTGACAGCCACTATTATCGTGAAATTTATACCGACAGCGGGACATGGCAAAGTGGTGTTTCATACTTATTTGTGATGGGTTTTGGTTAGAATTGCTGAGTTGATGAGGAACCGCTTGGTGTTGCGGACTATAGCGCTTTTCTCAACAAAATAGAGGAAAGAAGGTGTCTCGATGAAGCCGAAATCTGTGGTCTTGATCGTCAATAAAATAGCATCGCCTTAAATGACTTCTCAGCGAAAGCCACTTGAACTCAAGCAAACTACGTGAAGGGTTAATATGTTTGCTTAGTACTAAAAATACCGAAAGCAACTATAATTAAACGGATAATTTGACAGAGCAAGTCAAATCGGATGTTTTTAGAAGTCAAAGGATCTGATGATGATGATGATATGGTAATGCAAGTTTTATTTTAGTTTTATTATTTATATATTTAACCGATTTCTGCGGATTTTATTTTCTCTTCTTCCAATGCGACCGGTGTTTTCTACTTTTGTTCAGTCCCCAAAAAATAAAAACCCAACGAACAAAAAAAAAAAAAA
The DNA here is from genome assembly GCA_946477585.1 of Cheilosia urbana. Taxonomy (NCBI): domain Eukaryota; kingdom Metazoa; phylum Arthropoda; class Insecta; order Diptera; family Syrphidae; genus Cheilosia; species Cheilosia urbana. The sequence goes on along the minus strand of OX297854.1, from coordinate 4,014,370 downwards.
AAAAAAAAAAAAAAAAAAAAAACAGGCCTTACCAATAAACACTTTTAGTTTCGAATTTAAATTTAAGTATACATACTTAGTAAAAGCTCGTTAATTCGGAATGGTTGGGGGGAAGATCAGTCCGAATAAACGAATTATCCGAATCAATGAGAGACTTTTTTTATGCACTAAGACGCGTTCCTATTAATGAAAAAATGCAGGAACTTAAAACGAAAAATTAATTTTTTAACACAAAAGATTGAAAATTATACATAAAATTTATTATTATTGTAAACTTATGTAAAAGCGCCATCTGTGCTTTCAACGTATGAAGGTGTTTGCCAGACGCACCCATTGACGACTACTTGTCAGACGCACCCATTTCGACGACAACAGCTGCACCCAACTTAACGACGAAGGTGGGATGACAGCTGTTGGGAATTTAAATAGTTGTTGGACGCCGTCGTTTTCTTGGATAAGTTGATAGTTATTAATAAAGATTTTAATCGAGTGTAATCCTCTAAATTAATAAATAAAAACGTGTTTAAAACTCAGATGTGGGGTCAGAATATCACTGGCCTGTGAAATAAAATAAAATTTAATTAAAAATTCTGATAATAATTACATTAAACGTGTTAAAATGCCGCGTGTCTTGTCAAAACAGCAGTTGGTAGAAGCGCTCAGGGAAGCTGGCGTAGAATTCCCCGAAACAGCTACCACGGCCCAGTTAAAGAGACTGCACCACAGTGAAGTCAACAAAAGCAACAATTTATCTGCGGCAAGCGAGGAAGATGCCGATGCCGATGACGTTGCCGATGACGTTGATACCGAAGCCGACGATGCCGAGGAACTGAGAAGTGCCGCGTTGGATGAGGAATTAAGCGAGCTACGTAAGCGTCTCGAAGTGCTGAAGCTGCGGAAGCAGATTAAAGAGTTGGAGAATGATGCCGCCCCTCCTGCCGAACGACGATCGGAATTTGGCGAAATTGAGCACGCCATTCCAAAATTTGATGGCGATGACGTAAGCCATTCGGTAAAACATTTTTTCCGTGATTTTGAAGAAATTATGCAGACGGTAAATGCCGATGAAAGGTTTAAATTATTGAGCTTGAGACGTTCACTAATAGGAACCGCTAAAGTGTTCCTACTCTCGACGGTGGCGCTTAATTATAGCGAACTGAAGGCAGCACTATTAAAAGAATTCGACATAGCTGTGTCTCGCCAGGATGTGTACAGAATGCTAGCCCTAAGGAAGTGGAAAAAACAAGAAGAGTCGCTGCATTGCTACATTCTAAACATGCAGGCGATTGCCAAACGATCCGACATTGGTGAAACGGAGATCATTGACTTCATCATAGACGGGATGGGTAGTAACATATCCAATGTTAATCTGCTGTTAGGTGCTCGTACCATCGACGAACTGAAACAACTCGTTAATCGCTATCAGCAGAAATATTTGATGGAAAGTGCTACGAGTACATCAGGATGTATTTCTAATGCCGTATCGACGAAACCTGCCGCTGTAACCAAGCCGAATGTTAATAGAAATGCCGTACTATGCTTTAATTGCTCACAGACGGGGCATATTAAACCATACTGTCCACACCCTTTGCGCCGAAATGGGTCGTGTTTCCGATGTTGGGAGATGGGACATGACCACAGGACGTGCCCGAACCCGAAGAAGATGCTGTCTGCCGCTGCCGTTCCGAAGCGTAATCAACAAGTTGCTGCCGTTTCGAAAGTAGGGTCTGATAACGATGAAAGTTTAAGCGAAGTAGTTGGTGCTGTAAATTGGGTGAGTGTCGCTTTTGAAGTTGATTTGGCAAAAGATGTAGAATTCATGAAGTTCCTTTCTCTTTTTGATACGGGCAGCCCAACTAGTTTTATAAAGTCTTCGTATGTCCCGGTTAAGTTGCTGCGACGATTGAAAATTCCGAAATCCTCATTTTACGGGGTGGGTGGAAACAAATTAAATGTTTTAGGAGAAATGAAATGTAAAGCAAAATTTCATAATAAAATAAAGACGATAAAAATTAATATTGTCCCAGATGAAAGTATGGCTCTACCGATTATTTTTGGACGTAATTTTTTGTATGCTTTTAGTATCCATTTGACAAGAGTAAAGGTTAGATACTCTAAAGAAAAGTTGGTTGCTATAAATAGAAATAATAAATTTGTTTTGCCAAATGAACTTCTTACAACTCTTAATAGATATAGCCTCATCGGGAATAAGTGTTCGCTAGTTGGTAATAAACCAGAAAGATTTGAAATGGTATTGGAAGTTGAGGCAACTGAGACTAATTACGAGTACTATAAAATGCCGGATATATTTAATATTGAAGTTGTGTCTGACGAATTAGATTTGAATATTGATCATAAATTGGGTAAATTGTGCTGTGCCGAACTGAATAGTTTAATTATAGATGCTTATGTGTTGCCGAAAGATATTGAAGTAGAACCGTTAGATTATGAAATGAAGATTCATCTGACTGATAATGTTCCGTTCCACTGTTCTCCCCGACGACTGTCTTACTTTGAAAGAACTCAAGTGCAGGCAATAGTGAATCAGTTGGAAAAAGACGGTATTATTAGACAAAGTAACTCGCCGTATGCGTCTGCTATTGTGTTAGTAAAAAAGAAGAACGGAGAACTTCGAATGTGTGTGGACTATCGTGGTCTCAATAAAAAAACCATTAGGGATAATCAACCTTTGCCGCTTATAGAAGATTGTATAGAGTATCTTGAAGGAAAACAATATTTTACGCTCCTAGATTTGAAAAGCGGATTCCATCAAGTTAGGGTTTCTGAGGAATCTATTCCTCTTACTGCGTTCGTTACTCCAAATGGCATGTGGGAGTATTTAAAAATGCCGTTCGGGTTGAAAAATGCTCCGGCCGTTTTTCAGCGGTTTATTAATGTTATTTTCCGAGATTTAATTGATTCGGGTAAAATAGTTGCTTATATGGACGATATATTGATTGCTACAGCAGACTTTGAGGAACACAAATTATTGCTAAGAACCGTTTTGAGACGTATAACTCAACGGAATCTTAAACTAAATCTCTCGAAATGCCGGTTCGGTCATACGGAAATAGAGTATTTGGGATACGCCGTTTCTTCGCAAGGTATTGCGCCAAGTGATTCTCATATTGCCGCTATTAAAGAATATCGAGTGCCGACTAATCAGAAACAATTGCATTCTTGTATTGGGTTGTTCTCTTATTTCAGACGATTTGTGCCGTCATTTTCCCGAATTGCAAAGCCGTTGCAAAATTTATTAAAGAAAAATGCCGACTATGATTTTGACAAACCATGTTTGGACGCTTTTAATGAGTTAAAATGCAGACTAATTGAAGCACCGATTTTGGCTATTTATAGTCCTATAAAGGACACAGAACTGCATTGTGATGCCAGTTCAATTGGTTTTGGTGCTGTCTTGCTTCAAAGGCAAGATGATAGAAAATTTCATCCGGTGTCTTACTTTTCTAAGACAACTTCCGCTGCCGAATCTAGGTATCATAGCTTTGAACTAGAGACGCTTGCTATAATTTATGCTTTGAGACGATTCCGGGTATATTTGGAAGGAATACCCTTCAAAATAGTTACGGATTGTAGCTCGCTGACGATGACATTAGAAAAGAAACAAGTTAATCCACGGATTGCCCGCTGGGCCTTAGAACTTGAAAATTATAATTATAAAATTCAGCATCGTAGTGGTATATCTATGGGACATGTGGATGCCCTTAGCAGGTGCCAGGTTGCTGCAATTTGGGATGTTGATGATACGGATTTTCAAATCCAAATTGCGCAAGGACGGGACAAAATAATTATGGAATTACGGGATCGAATGGAGGTTGAAGAAGTCAAAAACTTTGAATTGAGGGATGGACTTGTATATAGAGTGAAGAGAAGTGGAAGAAAGGCATTATTCGTGCCGAATGAAATGGAAGATAATGTTATACGGTTGATTCATGAAAAACTAGGTCATCAGGCGCTGGAGAAATGTTACGATAAGATTGCTATGCATTACTGGTTTCCGAGCATAAGACGAAAGATTGAAAGATTTATCCAAAATTGTATTAAGTGCATTATGTACGCTATGCCGGTCCGTTCTAGCGAGAGGAACTTGTATAATATTCCTAAAAACCCTCTGCCGTTTGACACAATTCATGTGGATCACTTTGGTCCCTTGCCGTCCCTTAGTTCGAAAAGGAAGCATATTTTGGTAGTAATAGATGCTTTTACAAAATTCGTAAAGCTATATCCTACGAACTCGACGAGTACAATAGAAGTAATTTCCGCATTAGATAAATACTTTCAGTATTATAGCAGACCGCGACGCATTGTGTCAGATAGAGGTACATGCTTTACCTCTTTCGAATTTGAGGACTTTCTAATAAAACGAAATATAGAACATGTAAAGGTTGCCGTGGCTTCACCCCAGGCAAATGGGCAAGTCGAAAGAGTCAATCGGGTTATCAAGTCTATGCTGGGAAAATTGAGTGAGCCGGTAAATCATGCCGATTGGTCGAGTAAGTTACTAAAGGTGGAGTACGCTATTAATAATTCTATTCATAGCACGACGAAGAACTCACCTAGTATGCTATTGTTTGGTGTTAGCCAAAGGGGTGAAATAATAGATGAAATGACGGAACATCTAGAGGAAAAGATGGCTTCCGAGAGCTGCCGTAATTTAGATCAAATTCGTGCCGAAGCTTCAGGAGAGATTGATAAGTCTCAGAAATATAATTTAGACTATTTTCTTAGGCACAGTAAAAAAGTTAAAGAATATAAAGTCGGTGATTTTGTTGTTATGCGTAACGTTGATACTGCCGTCGGGACGAATAAAAAGTTTTTGCCGAAATTTCGTGGCCCTTATGTCGTATGTAAGATTCTCGGACATGACAGATATGTATTGCGGGATATTGAAAACTGCCAGTTGACTCAGCTTCCGTACGATGGTGTTGTTGAGGCGAATAGAATGCGAAAATGGTTGTTAGACCGAAATGAAGAGGCTGTTTCTATTGAGAGTCCAAGTGACCCTCTTGCCGTAGATATAAGTTTGGAGTAATATGTAGAGATTATTGATAAGTATTTAGTTTATCTTTTGTTCGAGGTCGATCAATTGTCAGATTGGCCGAGTTGTAAACTTATGTAAAAGCGCCATCTGTGCTTTCAACGTATGAAGGTGTTTGCCAGACGCACCCATTGACGACTACTTGTCAGACGCACCCATTTCGACGACAACAGCTGCACCCAACTTAACGACGAAGGTGGGATGACAGCTGTTGGGAATTTAAATAGTTGTTGGACGCCGTCGTTTTCTTGGATAAGTTGATAGTTATTAATAAAGATTTTAATCGAGTGTAATCCTCTAAATTAATAAATAAAAACGTGTTTAAATTATATAGCTTTTCCCGATGTTTATATGTGGGTTGCCGGGACTCCCCCCAAAAGACATTTTGATGATTTGTAACGACTTCTATATATGTATATGAGGTCTATTTGCTACCTATACGTGTTCAATCATTGCGTTATTTAATTTCTGCTAATTTAATTGAATCTTTACATAAAAAAAAAGTTTATTCAGACATTTTTTTTTTTTCGAATAAACGAGTTTCTCGAATTAAAGAATTCCGAATTAAAGCGCTTTTAATAGTTCGCAGTGGCTATATTTTCCATACAAATTTCTCAACTGTGAACTTCCGTAAATTTAATGCCGATACTAGATTCAATATTAGTAAGGCGCAACGACACTTAACATGGCCGTCTCCGTTTTTGTGATTTCTTTGGTGTTCGTCACTAGGTGGCGTTGTTATTTAAGTGTCCATTTACATCGGTCGTATTGATGTTAATTTACTACAAAATAATAATCTGACGGAACCGAATTTTATAAAATTTTTCGATAAATTTGCTTTCTAGGCAAATATCCGGCCTTGTTCGTTCGTCGCTTGTTTTTCCACTGAATTGTACATGTTGCAAAACTATATCCACATTTAACTGAAGACAAAAATTGAATGTTGGAATTTTGTCTACTCAACTATGGGTGCTCTTGTGGCAGTTGCCACTTAAACCATCAGTTGGGTGCATTCTGTTCAGTTATGGGAACATTGCATACCTGTTAGAAGACAAGAATTAAACCGCCTTTCCACTCAACTAACCTAACTTTTATTGTAATTTCCCGGTCGAAATGAAAGGGAAATACCTCAAATTCATCGCGCCGATCGATCACTCTATATTGACTCTTAGTTAAAACTTTTGCTCGATGTTCACGCAGTCCCTTCTTTTTCTTGAATTTCGTCATCCATTCATAAAGCTATTTGCATTTCAAAGGAAATATTTCTCAATGGAGGGTTTCTTCGGTCACATGCGAGTATGTACGTAGATCGAGTGTGGTGATATCATGACACCGGCTGCAGTTTTTTTTTTTTTTTTTTTTTTTTCGAAATATTTTAGAGGCAAACAAATATATTTCCGTGCGTTGCGATAAACTGGGCATGGCCTATAGAAATAATTTACTTATTTAATCAAATTAAAGACACATCCACCAGTTGGGAGCAGTGCAAATTATATGACAATATGACAGACTTCCGCTGATTTTTATTTTTGAATATAATCACAAGTGCAAGAAAAATGAAAAAAAAAAAAAAAAAAGTAACACAAGGGTGAGTTGTTAAAAAATAAACAAAAATTAAATACTGATAATAGCGAACATATGTACAGCGATTAGCACACAGCTAAATCAGCTGTTTATCGAAAATTTCAAATAGAATCTGACGAAACCCGAATGGCAGCTAGACGGCGTCAAGTATTATCACCAACGAAATAAGTACTAAAAAAATGAATAACAAAGCGGTTTTGCAGATTATGACAAATCTTATCGTCGAAATGGTGACGTTTGGTAAATGATAAGATGCCAAAATAAAATAAACATTGAAAAGAAACGATAGATAGAAAGATAGGCGAGCGTACGGCAGCAGTGCTAAAGAGGTCAGAAGTTTGAGGAGTGACCGGAATTTCCCATTGTACACACACGTTTTCCATATGAGGCGCACATTAGGAAATCAAAAAGATAACTCCTGTCGAAATAAGCCAGGCGAATTTCATCAGCAACGTAAATCCCTTAATGACAGACTTAAAAATAAAGAAAAGAGTTTAATTGACTGCAACGTCATGTGGAATATCGCAAGGTGTCAAACGCATTCCAGTCAATTTAAAATTGGACATATGGTACTTAGATAACATCAGTCAGACTGTTGCGTGGATTTGACAAAAATGCACGAGTATACATCATAGTCCCCATTGGCGATTGCATTGGTAGGATACATGTTTTTACCCAACTGGACACAGTGCGTTTCCTATGTCCGTGTGAAAAGGTGCATTAGATTCGGATTCTTCCCCGGAGTTTCACAGGCTAAAAAAATACAAATAATAACAATTAATTAAAAAAAAAAAAAAACAACTAAAAAGATATCAACAAGAAGGAGGAAACTCTATTTTAGGCTGTGTAGGTATAGTCTCCGTTTGTCAATTAGTTATAGGTATGTATATTGTATGTATATAGGTATACTTGAATGCGACTTGTTCATTATCTTCTTAGTTCTTCTTTTTACAGTGACTCGGGTTTTTTGGTTTTTTAAATTAACTTTTTGGTTTCTTTTTTTTTTTCGTACTGATGACGACGTTATTTCAGATTGATTTTTAGGAAATAAGGTCGAAATGAAAGGTGGACTTCCGCTTGGCAATCCCAGCATAAAATAGTTTTTTTCACAAACGATACAAAATAACAAAGCCGAAAGTTGTTGATTTGCATATCAACAGAACAGACTAAAAAAAAAAAAAAAATCATTGCATATTAACAGGCTGAACGCTTCGTCAAATTTTCGCCACTGAACTTTCTCAGCTTAGAGATAGGTAAAGGTGTGAGTTGGGTGAGCTAGGAACCATGAATCCAAGAACAGTGTATTTGCATAGGATCTTATAAAGGGTGGGCCATCTAGTGGTTTATTTTTAAATCATAGGTTATTTTGATACTGACAGTGTTTTCCCGCTCGAACTCTTGACAGAAAGTCGGTATCATACCTCCGCGGAACGAAATGAGTCGCTTTGCGCTTGAACAACGTTGGTAAATATTGAAAACTTATTTCCAAAGTGAGTGCTGTATAGCCCAAACTGTGTGTTTTTTGAAAAGCAGCACCCACCGCGCCTGCTGTACGCTACGCAAACAAACAAAATTGCCGCATCTGGGGCTCGGAAAACCCGAACGTTATTGTCGAGAAGCCAATACATTAACAGAGAGTGACAGTTTGGTGCGGATTGTGGAGTGGTGACATAACTTTTCCATTTTTCTTCGAGTATGAGGCTGATGGGAACCATTGGCTTCTCGACAGTAACGTGCAGGTTTTCCGAGCCCCCAGATGCCGCAATTTTGTCTGTCGACGTAGCGGTCAATGGTGGGCTTTACAGAGCCAACATGGCAACAGATTTTTTTTTTTTTTTACTGATATTGAAGACATGGATTTGAACGACCTCTGGTTCATGCAGGCTGGCCCGCCATGCCACACAGCCCATGTCAAAATAGATATTTTGCGCACCAAATTCCCAAGTCGTGTTTATCAGACGTCTTGGCGATGTCAATTGGCCACCTCGGAGCTGCGGTTTGACCCCTTTGGATATATATATATTTTCTTTTTGTGGTTACCCGTGAAGGACCGATGTTCTGCCAACAATCCGAAAACAATGCAAGCACTTAAGGCCAATATCATCCAAGCAATCCGTGAGCTATAGCCCGAAACTATCAAAAAGGTCTTGGAAAATTGGATTGACAGAATGCGCTACTGCGAAGCCAGCCTAGGCAGCCACTTGAACGACGTTGTGTTCCATAATTAATGGGAATGTTTGCTCTTACTGATAAAGTCATAATACACGGAACAAATATAATTAATTTAAAAAAAAACTTCTATTTGGCCCACCCTGTTATTCCTAAAGAAATCGCTATACAATGTGTCAAATTTTATAACAAAAAATGCAAATTTCGCTATCTTGTATTTGCTTTACTCATGGTTCCCAAATTGTTTTTTTATATTGTGACGCATCTATGTAGAGCGAGAGTCGATGAAAAGCACTTGTGACGGAATCTTAAACACAACCCACCGCCATGCATACACTTCCTCTTTTGGCTAAAATCCCTGGCTACCTAGAACCAAAGAGAGCGTGAAACAACCAGTTTTGAGGTGAATAGAAAACATTAACATAAAACTGGTTTTAACGGTTAAAACTAAAGCCTGCCAACCTACCATCCAGCTGCGTTAGAATCACCCCACAATTGTGGGGGTGAGGTGCCACCACCACTAACCGAAGCTAAATTCTACGCATTCCTTTCTGATGCAGACAAACTGTAGTCCAGCTGGAAACTCCGGTGAAATGTCGCAAAATAAATTCCTCAGTGTCCTGTCGATGTGATATCTTTTAAAACTATATGCTCTGTTCGAATAAGAGCCCATTCCCGCTTTTGATCTGGTTTCGCATCCACGATGGTGTAAGATTAATATTCACTTATTCCTCTTCGTTGGTTCTTGGTGCGCGTCTCTTGGTTCTCCGCTTGTTTTTTTTTTTATCGTTTTGCACAGGTAAAGTGGTTACGTTTTTGTGTGTGCCGCCACACTGGTAGAACCTACCCAGCCCAACTGCCGCCGCCGCCACCACCACCACCACGTCGACCACGACCACCATCGCCCCATATCCATTTAGGTCTTTAAAATGTTTAACATTATCATCGAGTCCCGGGCCGGGTGTATCAGGCGAACAACAGCAACACCACCGAACGGATTTATTACCTCAAGTCTGTTTACCAAGAGGAGAATTTTGCTGGTGTAGCATTAGTTTGTTGATTTGTTTGCCCTCTCCCTTCGTCTCGTCTCATATTAATGGTTGCACAATGCACACTCTCCGGCGTTAGTACAGTGCGAGCATGAAGCACACGAGGATGGTCATGCGATGTTAGCTCCACGATGATCATGATCATGATCATGACCATGATGAGGACGGTGATCATTGCTTTATTACTTTATTCAGTGTTTGCATGTAAAATGTTTTAATTTCTTTGTTAATGAATACCAACGAGACAGAGTTTCGCCGGTCCCCTCCCTTCGGTGGTGATCGCACGTCCTAATGAAGGTCATCGAACGTATATGCGACGATGATGGAGTTCCATGCGGCAAATCAAATAGAGAGCGGAAAGCGGATTGCTCGTGATGCCCAAGAACCGTTCGTTGTCATCGTATATTCTCAGCTCCTCCGAAGAGTACTCACAACACATGTAGATCTTATGGATGGTAATGTTTATGATTACACAGCAAACAATTTTCATGAATGGCAACAAAAAAAAAAAAAAAAACTGCGCAAAGTGCAAACTATTAGCGTTGCGTCGGGTATAGTTCACTTTTGGTCGGATAGCTGTCATATTAATGTACAGCAGCCGCGTAGCGGAAACACTTTTGATTTCGTCGATGGATGACGAATCCAGACAACAGCGATGGCGATGATGATCGCCTGTTTGTTTGTGTTTCACGATGACACTTTATGATGGATTGATGTGCGGCTCTTTGGAGAAACTGACAAGCTACTCGGATAGGCATTGGAATTGTAAGTGTTTTGGTCGACCGGTTTTGTTTCTTGGAATAACAGTAGTTTAACCTAGACCACATCGATGAAAGAATTGCAAATCGGACAAGTCAGTACTGGTATTGCAAGCAACCATCATTTGCATGTGAATACTAGAAACGTACGCTCGCCCTTTCCACGTAGCTAACAGATATCGGCTTATACTTTAAACACCGAATTCGTCAAGAATAACGAACCGCAAAGCAGTGTCTAGATTTGGTGAACATTTGTGGAGCCCGAGTTAATCAATTATTAATAGGGGTCATACTCTAGTCAGTCAATTCATTTCAATTCGGTCAAGTCACCTGTAGACAGTCAATTTAAGTCAAGTCAGTCAACTGTAGTCAGTCAATTCAAGTCAGTCAAACCCACTCTTAGTCAGGCAATTTAACTCAAGTCACCTGTAGACAGTGAATTCAAGTCAAGTCAGTTAAGTCAACTATAGTCAATCAAAAAGTCAACTGTAGTCAGTCAGTCAGTCAAATGTAGTCAGTCAATTCAAGTCAGTCAAACCCACTCTTGGTCAGGCAGTTTAACTCAAGTCACCTGTAGACAGTCAATTTAAGTCAAGTGAGTCAACTGCAGTCAGTCGATTCAAGTCAATCCATACAAGTCAACTGTATTCAGTGAATTCTAGTCAAGCTAGCCAAACCCACTCTAAGTCAGGCAATTTAACTCAAGTCACCTGTAGGCAGTCAATTTAAGTCAAGTCAGATAATTCAACTGTAGTCAATACAAAAGTCAAGTAGTTAGTCAGTCAGTCAACTATAGTCAGTCAATTCAAGTCAGTCAAACCCACTCTTGGTCAGTCAAATCAACTCAAGTCAACTGTAGTCAGTCAATTCAAGTCAAGTTAGGCGAGACAAGTCCAGATCTACTGATAACAAACTTGCGCACTAGCTCGCAACCCAGCACAATATATCAATAAAAATTTACCAAAACATTCCAAGTTTCATTGAGTACACAAACCAGGAAAAAGCAAAAAAATCACTACACTAAGCACATACACAAGCCCATTGCATCATAGGCCAATTTCTTAAGCGAAATAAATTCCTTTCCCGTCTGGATTTCTGTTGGACAAACTTTATCTTCTCCTTTTGACTGTGGACAACCATCCAGCCGGCCAAGAAGACTGCATGCCAAACAACTTTTCGCCCCACCACCTCGCACACAGTTTAATGCCCCAAAAAATCGCTCCACCGAACCCATAATCATATGGGTAAACTTTATTCACTTATTTTCTTAATTTTTCTTCTTATTCCTTTACCTTTAAAAGGAAACGGCAACGACGACGAAGAAGAAGAGAGTAGTAAATAAAAAGGAGAAACAAATGTAACATTAAAACGAATGCCGCACATCTCTCATATCTCTTGGAGGCAAGTAAGTTCCAGGAATTCGATCATCATCTTGAATACCTCCTTCCAAACTCCTTTTTCCTGTGCTGTTCGTTTTTGTGTGTGAGACTTTGGTACAACATTCCCACCGCCGATGTTGCGCTGATGATGCTGATGATGATGATGATGATGACGACGACGAGAAGACGACGACTACGGGGACGATCACGCTGAAACGTGGAACCCTGTGACCAGACGACGAGAGAACAGCGAAATAAAATATATGCGACGAGTATATTACCTAAAAACAACCAACTCTCCAACTTTTGTATACCCGCCGCAGCAAGAGATATTCGTACATTTGTATCTTCTTTTTGGAACAAGAAATTCCTTTCGCTGAGGTGGAGTACTCTGTACACACGCATATTCATTTCTGAATGCACACATTTATTTGCAAGGATTTTCTTTTACTGTTGTGGTGTTTTATTTTTTATTTTTTCGAAAACCTTCCCAAAGAGAGACTGAAGCTATACCGAGCCTATACCATCAACTGTACTTTGATGTACTTTGAAAAACCAGACTCCAATCGAATGCAAAACCGATCGATCTTTCGCTTCCAACAACATCGCAGCACGTCACAGGGCGGCCAAAAAGGCAATTGGCCTACGTAGGAATGTGCCAATTAGAAATAATTTATACATGCCGACTGCGAGAATAGAAACATTTGTATACGTATAGGACGGCATGTACCGGGCCTGGAATTCTTCTGGACAGAGAAGACTTCTCTTGGATGGTGATATCGGATAAGGATCTTCTTCGCAGAGCTTGTATTCGTGCACAGCAGGATTAGGCAGAGCAAGTGTAGGCAAAAGACAATAAATTTTGAGAAATTGTCTATACCGATTGGAGAATTGTCCGTGGCGGCGGCATTGTTGGATCCGACTCTGGCTAGATGTGGATTGAGCTAACTTTCAAAGGCAGAGAGAGATTTGTATAGTGATGACGAAAATAGTTGTCTTGCGGGAAGACGTGATTTTGCCGTATGGCATGGGGGATTTAATTATTAGGTACAGCTTAAGAGCATCGGTAGGGAAAGTTCACAATGGAAAACGGAAGAAATATAAAAACTTTCCTTTGAGTGGACTTGTACTTGTAATGAGGCTTGGTCTTAGTGAAGCTGCGCGATACTAATAGTCATATTTAATGTCCAGGCTATAGATTTTACAAACTCACAACGGCGAAATTTTCCGTATAAATTTGACAATAATTGTGACCTACAAAATTTTTAGTGTGAAGGTTATTATTATTAGTAAGGACATCTGTGTTCATCGACAGCTATAAGTTTTTGACCCGAACAGTTATCACTACTAATATAGTGCTTCTATATGTGGAATCCACTTGAACAACAAACCGTCTTGTCCCCTTTTTGTTACGTCAGCAAACTTAAAACAAAGTGGCGCAATTTTGTATGAAAGATGACGCCAATTGCATGGTTTTTGTTCGTTTTAGTGAACAGAGTGGAGAACGCGCCGTGATAAAGGCTTTTGATGACAATTCAAGAGCAAACGAGACTATTTCGTTTCGCAACTAAGAAGTACAAAACCGACCGTATTTGTAGGAAAATGTGAGTCCTTGAAGACCCCGCAGTATCGAATAAGGTATGACAAACGAATTGGATCAGCAGTCACCACTTAGAGGACGAATGACATCGACACAAAAATAGAACTTTCCAGTCCTAATTCTGTCATATGACTGGAAAACTCCTTATCAAATTTTTGAGTTGAATAACCCACGATGTGTTGGCCTTCAAAAATAAATCCATTGCCACGTAAGGTATTCCTCTAAATCGAATTCTTCTAATTATTTCTTTTAACGAAAAAATCCATTTCGATCTACAAAAACGAGCAACACAAATTATCATCCACCAACTCAACGACCTTGACTGTCTAAACGCTTACATGCGCTTTGGCTGATGTTGATCATTATGACTGCGTATGGGGTATACTCGTGAAATTAACAGATCATTTCTCATCCCAAAATGCTTACTAATCAGAATCACATTTTGATTGATGCAAATGAGTGAACCTATGATCTTCAACTTGAATATTTCTGATGTTATTCTTTGCCAAAACTAAACTCCCATTTAACAAAACAGTGATTTATCAATGGAAAAATAATAAAAGCAAAAAAAAATGCTTCTCTGCATTGAAAGGCGTTAATAAAACAAATCATTCACTTATCTCCTCGTATACCGAATCGGAATGCTATTGGAATGTCAAAGAATGTACTCATTTATTTACTGAATAATGATTTCACAATATTTACAATCAATGTACTTTGGAGTCGTCAGATGGCGTCTATTTGTTTTTGTTGATTTTTTTATTTTATTTTGTTTTATTGCGTCAGTTAATCGCTTATTTGCAAACTCATTTTTGTTTTATTCAGAATTAAGTACATTTTAAGTAATCCAAGGTTAGATGAGGTGGCTAAGTTTAATAGATTGATTGAGTCAGCGAAAAAAAAAGAAAATGTCAGACGGAATCTGTCGGCGCCTGATTGATAGCGAAATGTGAGTTTGAACTCTGAAGTTGTAAAAGATGGTGACTTTTAAGAAAATTAAGTGCATGGGGCTATAAAAAATGTTTCCTATTACATGAAGAGCAAAGCCTAAGGCAAGACCTTGATTTTTATGGGTGGTGGAATATTTATAGCTGCTGCTCGTTTGATGCATCGCCAGCAAACGCCAGAACAACGAGAAAATACTGTGAGGAGATTTAACGTTGGACGACTACAAACGCAAATAACGGCCAGAACCTTTGCCGATCGCGTATCCATCAGGAACGCCGCAACTGATGTGCTGGGTTTCACCCGACCACCACCACGAAACCCCTGGTTTGATGAAGAGTGCCGGCAAGCGCATGCAGCAAAGCAAATCGCATACAAAGGGGCGCTGCATAGAAGAACGAGAGCAGCTCGTGAGCTCTACGAGCAAAAGAGAAAGGAAGAGCATCGGCTTCTCCGGAAGAAAAAAAAAAAAAAGAGCATGAGAAGCGCGCGATCGAGGAAATAGAGAGGTGTTACTCCAGGAACAATGTTCGGAAGTTTTACCAAAAGGTAAAAAGGACGTGTCATGGCAACAAGACCCGAGCAGAAACCTGTAGAGACGAACAAGGAAACTTTGTAGTTGAAACACAGTCGGTGCTGAGGACAAGGAAAAAACACTTCTGCAGACTTTTAAACGGCGAAGACGACATAAATTCCGCTGTCAGGCAGAATGAACCATTCAACCTGGGCGATGAAAGCCAAGACTTCCGTCCACCTGACCAAAATGAAGTGAGGATAGCAATATCCAAGCTGAAGTCAAACAAGGCTGCTGGACCAGACAGCTTACCTGCCGAGCTCTTCAAGGCAGCCGGATATGACTTGGTAGAGTGCATACACCAGCTCGTCTCCAAAATTTGGTTAGAGGAGAGTATGCCTGATGAATGGAACCTCAGCATTGTTTGCCCGATCCACAAGAAAGGAGACCCTCTAAACTGCGCCAACTACAGAGGCATCAGTCTCCTGAACACTGCGTATAAGATCATGTCTGCTGTATTGTGTGATCGCCTGAAACCATTCGTCAACGATCTGATAGGTCCCTATCAGTGCGTTTTTAGGCCCGGTAAGTCCACGACCGATCAAATATTCACACTACGGCAGATCCTGGAAAAAACCCAAGAATACCAGTAAGTAATATGTCCACGAGTTACAATTTACATTTATTAGAACTTGTAGCAGAACAATTTTTTATAATGTATTATTGCCATTTTCTTTATTATTTATATCTTACTTTTAAAATAGTTTTCTACCTAATAATCACATAATAATAAATAAATAATTTTTGAAATTTTTGAAATTCTTGATCACTTTGTCTATGAAAAATTTGAACGCCTACTTTCTTTGGAAAATAAAAATCAAACTGCATAATAATTTTTTAAATGTAAAGGCTTCATTTCGGCAGTATAAAAGGACAGCCGAAATGCTTCTTATGTCATAATTCTTTCGACCAGCGAATAGGTTAGTACTTCGAATTCTCTAAGGCCATATTCCTAGGAGGTTCGAAGTAAATTACTTGTACGCTGTGATTAATAGTTTGGTGGACAGACAAGGCCATTTCCTCAGTCTTACTCCAAAATATTAAAAACAGCATTTTAACAGTTACATTTTAAATAAATTAAAATCGTTATTTCAAATCAAATACCTACGACCTCTTTTTTTTTTTGTCACTGGTAAGTTATTGAATATTTTAAAACCCTTAGGTACATATATACTAGGGAATTTTGTGCAGTAGGTTAAATAATTTGGCAAATTGAAATCTCCCACATTCCTCAAGGGTTATGGCTGCATGTCGGTAATATATTGAGTACCTATATTTAGTTAAATATTTTAGCAATAACTTATTTTTAATTTTAAATACAATAACTAACATACTCACAATAAATCCGCTGTTTCAGATAATAAATAATAAATTTTCAGATAACTACATTAAAGCATTTCAAAATCATTCTTATGGCCTTATTTTGTAATAATTGAAGTCTTGAATTAGACCTTCATTAGACAGAAACAAAATTGTTGAACAATACTCGTAGTGTGGTTTCACAACCACGTTATAAATTTGTATCGCTGTTATAGTTTAAGGATTCTTCTCATAAAACCTACATTTTTAACTATTTTTATACAAAGATAACTTACGTGGCTTTCAAATTTTAGCTTGTTATCAATTATTATCCCTAGGTATTTTATTTCATCAACTTTCAATAACTTCGTTTTTAATATAAAGATTTGTAACGATATTGATATTTCTACTTAAAATCATACAATTTGTTTTCTTAGTATTTATCATAAGCTTGTTTTGGCACAGCCAGAAGTAAACCTTGTCCAACCCTGTTGAATTTTTCGGTGTCACTCTCTTACGCAGCTCAACATATAAAAGTGCACAGTCCGTAAATTATACAAGATGACAATCCTTTACTGCCTTGATCATGTCATTTATATAAATAATTAAAAATATTTCTTAAGTTTGTCAAACATTCTACATGAATGTAATTGCTTAGCAGATTTTCTTTACGGAAAAAATGTTGTTAAACGCGGGCAAAGCCGGGTGGGAACAGAAAGTTTCATTATCGCTGCCCTTAAAATAACAAAACTCCTAAGAAGAGCTGCGTTCTTTCTCCATATAGCCCTCCCCTTTTATATAGGCTCCACCATCCCACATGTCTCTTTTTATACCTATGTTATTAGTATTACATAAAAAAAAAATCCGTTTACCTCTTTCGGCAGAAAAGTCTCTATCTACAAAGCCAATTTGTCTGCCATTCATCTTCACAATAACCATGCCGCCCCCTGTGGCTTAGTAATTTGTCCGCTTTCCATTTGAATACGCCGAACGTGTGACAACATAAATAATTCACTTCCCCAAAGTCAAAGCTGACATTAAAATATATTTTACAAACAAAAAAATTAGACGGCAGCAGGAAAAAAACTCCCACAAATACCACGCCAACTGAATTCAAATCTTTTACCACCCGAAGAAAAAAGTGCGTACGGCAGCCAAGTGAACTTTTTTCCATGATATAAGTTTAAAAAAAAAAAACCCACACATACTCGTACCTAAACGCAAAGGTATAGACACCTCGATAGACAGAGGAGAAACCTCAAAGTTTAAGCCCATTGGATACGCTCTTAATTTTTATTTTTTTCACTTGGTAGCAAAACGCACAAAGTAGAAGAGAAAAAAAAATTTAATTTTGTACGTCGTCGTCTTTTATTTAATTAATTACTTATTGATGGTAATGAATAATTCATTACGAACACAAACCAACTACTGGTCTGCTGTGCTAAAAGTATGTTAAAACTTTTTTGGTTACACATGTGTGGACGTGGACTTCCGATCAAGAGGAAATGAATTATGTGACATGGTTGTCGGTTGTCGTGTAGTTGGTCGGCCGTAGACCGTTCACTGTTCAATTATATGGCTTATAACTAACACACTTGTGACTGGGTTTCAAGTGTTCCTTGGAACAGGAAATCTCTCGCTCTCTTCCACGGCGGCGGTAGGTATCTATATGTAGAACGAATTATCATCATGAGAAAATATCCTTCGGCAAATGGAAGGATGGTTTTCCGAGAATTGTGGTCTCTCGTCGCCGTTCAATGACTACCGACAGAGCAGCTATTTATTGAATATTTACTTATTCATTAAGATCTAGTGAGGAATGCGGACGAAAAGTGAGGGACACAACAACAGAAAAAGAATATCTACTGATCCTTGTTGATGGTGGGAAGAAAAAACCTCAATATAATATGAGATAAGGTATCCAGTTCATTTTAATGTCCTCGCTCCCACACTCACTCGTCAATGAAAAAATCAAAGGACACATCAATTACTTTCCAATCATCAATGTCCACTTGAATTGCTCGGGGAATCCTAAAATATTGTCGTGGGTCGTGCTTTGATCCCTTGTGATGAGAGATATGGGCAGAGACACTCTAACGGTAAGATTGTCTCTTTTCTGTAGCATGTAAAAGCAGGGATACCTGGTGTCGCAACAAATTCCACTGCGTTACCAAAAACACAACAAATAAGGTCAACCGAGGAATTTTTGTCGGTTTTTTTTTTTTGTAAAATTGTGGATCGTTGAAGTGAGGGAATAATAAATAACCGCGCCGACAGAATAGCAAAAGGATCACACATCACATTTTTTTTCCTGGAAGGACTAGCAGTTTTTATTAGACGAGCAACATGAGAATACTTTCATCTTTCATCCTTGCGCTATCTAAGCGTGCGATTGCTCAATCTGTTTGTTCCTTTGGGTACTTATTTGTGGGCGTACGTTATGGCAGTGGCTTTTATTATGTCTGGCGAAAAGTAAATATTGTGTGTCGAATTGATCTTCAGGGAAATAAACAGGATAGTTTCAAGAAACTGATACAATGTGTCGGTGGCGATAAGAGCATCGTAATTTGAATGAAATTGTTTTGTTTCAGTGGTATATGTTAAAAACACAAAATTCTTGTTTAAGATACCTACACATGCGGTCATTCTATTGTGAGAAATTAGAATCCACAGCATTTCCCACGAGCCTGTAAACGAAATCTCGTTGGAGAAAGTTGCGAGTCAGCAGCATTGCGGGAGATTTGAATCAAAAGGCGAGGTCTAAAGGGGGTACATGACTTTAACATTGAACACTTATTAGATCATCATCTCTCCAAACTTCACCAAAAAAAACAGAAGGTCCATTGTGAAAGCTTCTAGCAACCGCTAGTGCTTGGGAGTTTTATTTTGCTGACGCACAGACGAGGCAAATTACAATTTTATGACGTCTCCGAATGTTTTCTAGACGTTCTCAAGTAGTTGAACAGTTAAAATCAACAACATAGTCCAACACACCATAAGCATAACCAACTAAAACCCTCATTGCGCAGACCGACTCCAGTCAATTATTCAAGTTGAAAATACCCACAAAACCAGCCTCAGTCCCTGCCAATGTGGACATTTCCTTCGTCTGCATTGAGTTGACTTCTCTTTCTCTCTCCCGGCCACAAGAAGACATTCCAATGCGGTGACCATTTTTGTCATCACGAGATTCCATCATCAAGAAGCGATCTAGACTTCATCTTATAACGAAGAAAACTCCGCACAATCATCAAGTCTGCAGATTTCCTCCCACCGTCCTGGCTGTGTGCAGATACTATTTACAGCAACAATGTCGATTATAGTGATGACTGCTTCACAACACTATACCTCTCATGGTACACAGACAACATCCACATAGAGAAAAAAATAAAAATAAAATAACAACCCCAGCCAACGACCATCATGTACGATCGTTTGTCTAGATTACCTGGAAAATAAACAAACGACCTTGCAAGACCATTCGCCGTCGCCGTCGTCGCCGTCGTCGTCGTCGTCTGTGTCCTCGTACACTAGGCGACGTCTAAGGACGGGTCAGGGCGCGGGAGGGTGGCACAAGTTCCATTTATCTCCCTTGCAGCGTCTATAATGCACATGACGTGTGCAATGGTATAGCCAGCACCCGGCTATGATCGACAAAAACTGGACTCCTTAAAGGAATTCAACACCACAAGCCGCAAAGGTGATCGTGCGCGCATTATACGATCATGGGAACCGAACAGTCTTTTCGTTTGGCTGCGCCTGTTTTACTGCACAATCGCACCGCAAAAACAAAACAGCACAGATCGCGCCTAGGAAAAGCCGTCGATAGTGGAGGACAGATCACTGAGAGAGTGGTACTATTGCAACGCACATCTAGAGATACTTGATTTAAAGTTGTGCTGCTGCTTGTGCTCCAAACGGTGTGACTGATGGCGACCGGAGCGTTGATGCCAGACAAGGCGGCGAAGTAAATTGATTGAGATATTTTATTAATTTTATTTTTCTTCGTTTTATTGGCCGCTTCGTTATCATTTTCGGCACCGATGTAACACCGACCACGGTGTGGTATCTTCTTTGTCATGGTTGTTAATTCGCAACTATGAGTGGGACAATAAAAAAGCTCTAAATTGTTAATTCGTTGTAGACATCGGTGTATGGCGTTGCGAAAGTTTGATAATTAAATACCCAAGCGATGCAAAATAAAACCATCAACAGAGATCCCCGATAACAGGGGACAGAAAAAAAAGACAGAAAACCCATTAGGATCAAAACTAATTAGGGATACACAGACGCACACATGTTAAATATTCGTAAGAGAAATCCTCCTTGGCTTATTTGCCCTGCGGATTTCTTGTGAAAGGTATCTTACCCATTCAAACAAAAAGCAAAACTCTTTTAATTAGCGTACCCAAAATGAAACTCGATCCCGCAGGGAGATCTCCATCAGGTAGAGAAGGAAGTCAACGATTAAGGATATATTACAAACTGACAGATGAATAAATAAAAGTCTTAGTACTTACGATTAAATCATGCTTAATAATACTATTATCTGTGTAGTATACTAAGAGTTCAGCTGATAGTGCTCGACAGCTGGGCTCGCGCAGTTTCGACGCTAATAGTAGGCAGGCGGCAGCTAGGATTTGGAGATGATTTTTTCGCACTGATTTTGTTGAAAGAAATCTGTCCATGTAGATGAGGGCGAGCAGGACAACTTCTTCTTGGCATTTTTGTTCAGCGCAGACCTGGGGAAAAAAAGAGGATTTTTCGAATTGGTTAAGATTGGTGATTTTTGAGCGTGTACTAAAAATGTACTAAAATGAAAAATAAGGTTAATTTGCAGTTATTTTTGGATTGATGTAAAATCCTACATTTGCATACATTTATATACATACTTAGAAATTAGAATCGCCTTTTTAGAAGAAGATATAAAAAAACATTTTCAACACTAGCTCAGCGCTTAATTCGTTACAAATAATTAAAAATACCCACACTTGTTGCCTTTTTACAACTGCAGTATCTTCTAGATCAATTTTTAGGACGTTGTCTTTATTTTCCATTCTCTAAAGAAGGTTTCCGATTTTTTAGTACAAAAAATAACAATCCAAAACGCGTCAAAACTATCAGAGAATACTAAATAATCTATAAAAAGGGTTAACATTTCTTTTTTTATCGTGTACTAAAAAAGTACTAAAAATGAAAACAACCATTTCCCATTCACTAATGTCGCCTAGACGTAGGGTAACATTTTTTAAAGCCTTTGCATGAGTTTTTAAGCAATATATGGACAGGATAACTGGGAAGGGCCAATGGAATTTGACACGAGATAGGGTTTCTTCAACAGGGAAGTGACCTAGACTACATTTTAAGGGACAAACTGTCCAAACAAATAAACCGGATACAATTAAATACATAGAAGAGACAATTTCATATTTGAAAGTGAAAGGAAGTTCATCCTCGGTGCTTCAAAGTCTCGACACAGATTGACGATATTTATCCAAGCACTAATTCGATAAATCCTCTGCGGTAACCTCTTCCAGGTAGATACCATTCCACTTCTCAGCAAACTCTTGGTGTCGCTGCCTTTCGTCCAAAAATAATTTACGAGTCTGTTTAAACAAATTATCATCGTATTTACACGAAAATCCATTTCGGCAAATGTAAAGATACCTCGCTTGGCGTTGGGCCATCTTCACGGTTCTCAATGAAAATGAGACAGCACTTAATCGCTTCCCTGCCTCGTTGGCGGGAGTTATACCTGCCCAGATAAAGCGTGATATATCGGCCCTTTTTCCCAACCAGAGATTAAAGCATCCCGATAAAGCGGCGGTACGACTACGAGTGTATTTGCTCTCGATAGTGAGGTCGAGGTTTTGAAATTCGCATATGCATACAACACACACGAGGAGAAGCAGCGCGATAAAATCACTTTCTCACAAATATTTGTGTGACACTGACAATGGGCCAGCGAGAGATTCGCTTCTCAATTCGCCGAATGCGATATTGCCTTTCCGGATTATATTTATCTACGTTTCGTCATTTATTTAATTTGCGTTTTTGGACAGTCGTATTTTTTTTATTTAGTTTTTTTAGCTTCCTCTCTGTTAACGAATGTACAGTGTGTGCCTGTGCGCGCACTCGGAATCAGGTAGACAATTAAGAGTTTCCTTTGTCGAATCATTTCATCCCATGAACCAGCAGAATGACCACGATTGACCACAACGGCTTCGGCTTCGGCTCCGGTTCAGCTCACAAGAGCAAGGAACGACATTGAAAATACGTCGTCGTTGTTGTGTGTTGTTTTTGGTTGTTGTATTATTTTTTTTGCACTCGATTGGAGAGGAGAGGTACAAAGATAGAAGATACTTGTGATCCTCTTGTAGCAGTTTGTGTGTTCCCCGACTTTTATAGCGGGCGGCGCTTTTGATTGTGATCACACCACGAGTAGAGTTCCAAGATTCACGGTAACTTGTTCAAAAATTTTGCTGTGGGTATATAGCGGCGATTTATTGACCTACAATCGTTCATGTGTGTGCTGATGTTGATGAGCTGTGTTTGCTTAATCTGTATGAAAGGCAACACTATAAGACCATCAAACGTGTCAATTTGATTGTGACACCAAATGATGTTTGTACATAATTTCAGAGATGGATTTCGATTGGCGACGTTATTTGCCTTTCCGGCCACGGACATTGGATACAAACGGTACGGAACGGGTACAAACAAGGTATACAATTACAAATCGAATGGTAGTCACACATCCGATGGGAGTTTGAACAGTGATTGGAATCGGCTTGAGTTTTTCTGTTCGTTTTCTTGAAAGCGAGCCAATTATCTGAGAAGAAAAAGAAATAGCTAGCAAAGCAGGAAATGAGTTTTGGTTCTGTGGTTCCATAGAATTAAACGGACACACAGGCACACGGTAGTTTGTATAGTGGCTAGATGGTGGTGGCCGGAGTGTGAACTTCCTTAGAAGTCGCGCGATAGCTACTGTGGGAAATGGCTTTTCAATGGGAAATTTAAATTGCAAAAGTCCAAGGAATCTTACGTGACACCAGACATGGGACTAGAGCTGTTGCATGGATTTATTATTGGTATGCGACTGTGGTTGGCATCGGCTTAGTCCGAGGTTTGACGGAAGCGGGGCGGTACAGACTGGAATGATTTGCATTTCCAGTCAAGTAGCAGAGTCGATGACTTGCGACTTTTGTTGGATTTATGTTGCTTTTATAACTTTTGCTTTGTGGGATTGTTTAGACGCTGATTGATGTGGGTAAATGTGTCCAAAATTGGGATAGATCTCAAGGCTGGACCGCAGTGTCTGTCGTCTGTCAGAAGACATGGACACAATGCTGTGCTTTTTCAGTGGTACACTTAAATGTGCCCATGGGAAATTTTATAGATTTTCAGTCTTGATAAAACATTATATACTCAATTTTCTTTTAACGGTTGAAATATACCACATACGATGGCTTAAACTGGGCTACTCCCAATCAGAGTCAACAAACTGAGAGATGTTTTGATTCTAGAGAAGTATGCAGGGATTTAAAATTGAAAACAGCTTAAACAAAATTTGGGGAACATTTTGATACCATGGTGGTATATTCAGTGATACTACTTTCTACGAATTTCAAAATTCCCCTACGACGGATTCTGTAACAGTTCTTTCGGGGTTCGTAGCAAAATTTCGAATACGACGAATTCTGTGATAGACCCGAAAATTTAACCAAAGCTCAAGCTGAAATAAGCTTTGTCGCTGAAAATTTTGAAAAGGGGGGCTAAAAAGGGGCCCGTACCGAAAAAAAGGTACCTTCACATAAAATACTAATACCTACATATATAGCACAAAAAAAAAAAACAGATCATCAAAGACATTTATTTTTCACGAAACACTTTTTTTCATATGTTTGCAGTCTTTTTCGTTAAATAAAGAATAAAACCTTACTTAAACTGAAAAGGGGCCCATTGGTCTTGAGGCTCAAAAGAGGCCAAACGGCAACGCTGTTCCGACCCACGAACATCTCGTCCACAGATCTCACCTAAAAAATCGTCTGCACCCATTCAGTCTCTCTACCTGTAAATGCCACCCACCGCACCGCCACATTTCACCACGACATTAGTCATTCTACAGAAACATGTAACAATGTGGCGCCTAAATGCAAAATCACACTTCATGCCTTCATGGCATGTCACACATTCGCTGTTGCCTGCTTCGAAGATCTTCTTTTTCGTCGTCTTCAAGTGAAAAATTAGCTGCGCGTCCTATCTTCTAACGAGGATCGCGGAATGTCTCTCTCGCTCGCATTTTACAATTTGCATGAAAACAGAAAACCAAAACACATCACCCAGACGTGACAGCATAAAAATCACATTTGTTACGTGTGTGAGCAGTAGTAGTGCCGCTGGCGTTGCCGCCTTCCTTGACAGAACTCAAACGAGCTGCCTCTGCGCAACAACTGTCAAGACGAAAAAGAGAAAAAAAAAAAAAAAAACAAAACCAACAAGGGAAGACGGACTGTGAACTCTTTTTCCGTTTACTTGGCTCTGTCTGAGGGAAATTACTTCCGGTGGTGCGTGGTGGTTGCGGTGGTCTCGTCTGCAATCCGTTCTTGGGTCGACGTCGTCGTCGTCATCGTCGTCGTCTGTGTCAAATTCACTCTCATTTTGTGTTCTTCCTCGTCCCGGTATCTTCTTGTTGTGCCTCTGCCTCTTCGACCAATAAAAGGAAATAATGTGTGAATCCGTGAATCTAATTGAACGCACTAAATGTTTGCAGTTTAACGTTTTCCCGTCGTTGCAGTGGCGGTTTCCTCTCCGTTTGTGGGGCGGTGGAGTGGAGCGGTTACTCTTCCTTCTTTTTTTGCAAGTCTGGCAATAACCTAAACCCTATGTGTATTTGCACACTGGTTGGCACTGTGGCAGGGTTTGTGATGAAGTTGTGCCAACAAAGGATTGGTCCCTTGTGCGAATTTCTCATATCATTCATCCTATTCTATGCGTGCAGCCAGATTGTTCGCTCAGTAGCGGAAGTAGGCTATGTCCGGAGGAATTTAAGCAGAGATGATGGAGCGCAAACACATGTGGATGTGGTAAATCATCTCAAATTAAACGGTACGAAGATTTTTCTGTACGCATCGGCATAGGGGGTAAGCCACCTGCATCCTAAACAGGTTGCTCGGCGTTTGCCCCAGTTTTGCTTGCTCGGGGGTGTTTTCTTGTACAAATAGGAAAAAAAATGGAAGTTCACTTGATTATGGGAATTCGGGAAATTTGCTTGAAAATTTATGGGAATTTTTTTCATTCGTTTTTGGGTTAATAAATATAAAGGAAAGTTTGGTTTAAGCTTCCGATAGATCCAACGAAAACTTGTTATATGTATATTTTTCATCGCAGTCAACTTTGTGAGGAAATTAGGGAAATTTCGTTTAAATCGCTTTGTTTTTTTTTTTTTTTTTATTTTAGAAAGTAGAAGACTACAGTGGAAGAAAGGCACTGACTGCGGAAAAAAGCTGGACGAAAATTTTTTTTATTTCGATCAAGTCTGTACGACCATCTTAGTACTTTTGGGAAATTTTTGATCCCTGGTTCATTTGGAGGACATTTTTACAACCTTCTTTGCCATAAATAATCTAAGAAAACCCTGTGTAAGCCGTTAGTAATCTGAACTCTATGGTGATATACTCGTTTGTTTTGACAGAAACCTATTGTAGTACCTACCTATATATAGCCGGTCCTGTTTGGCTTGGTTTCTTATATTTATACAGAGGGTTACGGTAGTGGAAAAAAATCATGGCTAAGGTAGGGTGTGGAAAAATCTTCTACCAACTTGGACTACGCAACTGAAGGCACTTTGGCAAATGACAAGTGATACTGAAGAGGCTGTTTTTTTTAGGCCTATAGGCGCACAGAAATATGTAAAGCCACTAAAGAAGAATATTACATGCCTACGCAAAAAGAAAGAGACCGCCTGAGCTGACTTTGCAAATTCCATAGAAATTTAAAGGTACAAAGCCATCAAAGATGCATATGCATATACAAAGCACTCTGAACAATTTACGGACACAGTAACCAAAGACTTACAGTCGGCTGAGAGAAAAAAATTTACAAGCGCCCGTGAAAGGACTTTCGCTGAAAATTTGGGGGGAAAATCGGGTAGGCTGGTATTTTTACATAAAACGGCTTTACATTCTTCCAAATAAAGAAATCTTTCAAATTTAGCACGATAAAAACTAAAGCCTGGTCCGCAGCTGTTTCAGAACGAGAAATCCCATACATACGGATATAATTGTAGTAGATTGATTGTTACAATTTTGGTACACACGTTTATTGTCCGGGACATTATTTGCTTCTGAAAATTGATAAAATTGTTTTTAAAGACAATATTAAATTAAAAAAAAAAAAAAACACAAACTCGTAATTGAGCGACTTTTCTAGTTTCCATTTTCCAATGTTAACAAAAAAAAAACGTATTTTTTTGAACATATAATTTTGTATTCATGCATATCTGCATACCTTGTGAGATGATTTAACTGCTGAGATTTGAGATTCTGTTCAAAAACTGTATAAAAATGGACTTGGCTCATTATTATCTGCACTTACAAAGCTTTAGTTATACAAAAAGAATACGTTCGCAATTGAAGTAGTATGCATATTTTGCATAAATACCTACCTAAGGAGCCTAAAAATCGCCAAACTTTAAAGTGAATAACCTAAGTTAGGATAATTCCCAAATAACAAGCCAGGGAAAAATTCGAGAATCCCAATCGGAGATAAATAGCTAGTGCTGGTAACACTGCTACTTGTGTAGCAGATGATGGAACTCTCAACAAATTATTTTCCGCTGTCTTTTTGGCAGACGTTTGGCTGTCAATTTGGAGACCGAAAATTTTGTTCCGGAACAGCTGCGTACTACGCTTAGTCTCAATTTAGGTAGAAACTTGAACTTTCATTGGACCGCTGGCAACGCCATTATTGACAAGGAGTCAAATGGTGTTTCCAGCAAACCTCGGAAATTGGTTAACTGCTAACCATCTTTGTCTTTTCTTGATTAATTGAAACAGTATAAGTGTACCTACCTTTAAAAAGAAAAGCTCAAACATTTTTAGCACGTTTCCGCGGTCTCCATACCTAGCTTCTTTGGAAGATTCTCAGCTGATAACTATCAGCAAGATCCCAGTTCCTGCTGACACTCTCTCATTGCAAATGTCGTCACGTTTCCGAAGCAGTTAAATCCAGCTTCATCCATCTGCTGTTTATCTTCTTTCTCCCTGAAGAAAGAATTCCATCGTGCAACATTCTTCGCCTAATCAAATCCAGTTAAGGCTCTTACATCACACCAACACATAAACTAACTCTAGCCATGAATATCTAATCAGCAGTATCTCACCATAACGTTGCCAATAACCCAGCACATGCATCGCGGCTGACAAAAAAAAACCTGATAATTAAGCACACACATGCGTATTAATTAGTCAAATTGATTGCGAAAAAAAGAAAAGAAAAGGAAACATACTATAAAATAAAAAAAGAAAAATTCCTTAGCACTCCGTTGGTGGTATAAAAACTATAAAAATAGCTCGGCTCAGTGGTGGCTGGTGGCGGTGGTGATGATCGAGTTGGGAAGCCCTTTTCTCCCGATATGGGGTTGGCTTCTTAAAATCATAATCAATGAGAGGCAAATAATTCTACGAAGTCATATTTGATTGCACTCATTCAAGTGAATTCACTGAATTCAGTGAGTCCACTCATCAATGAAAGGGTAGAATTAGCCCAGTCAGGCTCAGCGGCCGCCGCAACGCACAATGGGAACGGGAAACGGGTACGGGAGACCTCCAATCTCCAAATAACCCTGAATATGGATTCAGAAAAGCTGCCCAAAGAAAAATGTGCAAAAACACACCAACAACTAGAACTAAGAATGTACATTTATAGAGGCCACGACGGGAACCACCACAGGCAGTACTAAAATATAAAATATATTCCTTCATTCTCCTTCGTCGTTTTTTTTTTTGTCAGATCGTCGATTCTCCTTCGTCGTGCCTTTTGGCAATGCTGTGTGTGCAAATTGCCAGAAATTATAAATATAATAAATAATAAATGAGAGAAGAAAATACTTTTGCAAATGTGGTGTTCACGACCCCCCACATCCGGTCTAAGCGCGCGGA
Organism: Cheilosia urbana; assembly: GCA_946477585.1. Classification (NCBI taxonomy): domain Eukaryota; kingdom Metazoa; phylum Arthropoda; class Insecta; order Diptera; family Syrphidae; genus Cheilosia; species Cheilosia urbana. The sequence goes on along the minus strand of OX297854.1, from coordinate 3,985,796 downwards.
TGATTCTTTAGTTTTCGTGCGTTCTTCCCGAGCTTCTACACTGAATACACCGCCTATGGCAGCTATAGGCACAGCCACGACAACGACGACGGAGGAACAGCTGAAGCTGAAGTACACTATGCTTGATGATGATGATGATGGTGTCTTGTCTATCCTGGCTGGCCTCGGCGAGAATGTGAATGGCGCATTGGTTTTGGTTCAGTTCTGTACTTTGGTAGTTCGTTAGCAAAGTCGTGGTCTGGTTGTGTATGTAGTTATATATGATTTTTTTTTTTTTTTTGCACTGCTTCTTCCTCTTCGTCATCGTCGTCGTCGTCTTTTGTAAATCATAAAATGCCGGCCGGCGAAATTGAAGACGAAGGGAAACATGTTGATTCGGATTTTTTTTTTTTTTTTTATTTATTTAAATTTTATTCACAAAGTTTGTCTTATGCATGTTGATCGTGTTCGTGTACGTTTACGTTGGCCGTGGTTGGCTTTGGCGTTTCCTTTTGAGTGAGGTCTTTCAAGTGAGCGAGAGAGAGCTGTTTCGGCGGTTCTATACCGTCTATACACACCGTAGACCGTACTACACGACGATGATGATGAAGTGGTAGTTCGAGAGGGATTGTTGTTTGTGTGTAGCGGAATTTGCTGATCGTGGTTAAATATTTTAACACGACGACAGTCAGTTCATGCTGCTTTATGGTTAAGTTGTAAAAATCGACACAGTTGGGTGGCAAGGGGTGGTTGGGATTCGGGTTCATATGCGGAGACGGAGACACGATCAGCTGTTGGGAAAATTCGCGATGATTAAACCACCTCTGGGAAGACGTATCAAAGTTGGAAAAAACAACAATTCGGAAGTCAAAAAGGTAAGTTTACTATCACCAGCTTTGACGGATGTGAACACTGGAGTTTGGGACTTCCCACCATCGTTATTTAAATATTCAGATCTCATGACGATAGGTGGGAATTAAAACGAACACTGAACTTAGATTAGACAAGTTCGGTTCTTCAGGCAGCAGAACGCGTTTCAACTCTCCTACCGCGGTCTTGGAGAAAAACTCAGCCTTGTTGCTTGCATCGCTCGTCAATAAGACCCCGGAAAACTTAAAGTTCTTGACTATTTTTCAATGGAACTACAGTAACATGCACAATTACATGTCATTAAACAGGTGTTCTAGAGATGATCTTGATGAAATCAATTATCCCGTAGCCTCCTTCGTCACACATGCGTTATAGAGAGACTGATGAAAAGTGTCATGAAAATGTGTGTCTCAATTAGCCGTTTGAACTCGGCATAAAAGGGAGCTACCCTTCCATTCGCCCCAAAAATAAACAACTCATACCTATAAAGAATGTGAGAAGGAAATATTGAAAACTTATTTCCAAAGCAGTGCGTTTTTTGAAAATAATTTTTGGCCAAAATAAAGCACACACCGCACCTTCTGTATGCAAGTTTGTGCAAAAATTTCGTGAAACTGGTATGCTATTGGACAACACTCATGGTCCTCGTCGTCGTACGGTGCGCACACACGAGAATGTGGCTGCTGTAGCCGAGAGTATGAGCCTAAATTTCTTTTTCGAAAATGAGGCTGGGAACAACCTCTAGAGCCATGTTAAGCGACTTTATTTTACTGAAATTGAAGACAGGGATTTGAACGACCTCTGGTTCCTGCAGGATAGCACGCCATGGCACAAGCGATCATGTTATCAGCTGTCTTGGCGATGTCAAATGGTCGACGCAGAGCTACGATTTGACCACTTTGGACCCCTTTTTGTGGAATTATAATAACCTAATAACACCTTAGCCCTTTTTAGACTAAAAGCAGGTACTGATCGTTCGTGGAGGATCGGCTACAGATTACTTGAACCCACTTTGGGTGAAAGGAAGCATATCTTGCATTGTCTTCCATAGTTTAGCGATGAACAATTGTTATTTAGGACTTGCGATGAGCTGATCGAGGGCTTAGGATGAAAACTGAGGATCAAGGCCCTGTTAAGAACTCCACCATCACAGACCTGATGTATGAAGCAGATGCAATGAGTTTAGCGAAGACAGTCAAAGGTATCTTTGGTCGTTTTAAACGCAACAATTTTCCAGTGATTTTCGGTCACATTTGCGTTGGCGGTGTTTTGAGAAAAAAAACCTGGAGAGAAAAGCGCGATTCAGTCATCTAAGATAGCTAGAACTGCGATCGGAAGAAATTGTAATCCCAACCAGAGGGACAACCTCCCTTTACGGGAAGCGCACAAGTCCATTTCAAACTGAGGATCATCTGTGGAGTGACTGCCATAGACGATCGTTGCTTCTACAAATAAGAGAATATGAATACCAATGCGGAGGATCAGTGGAAGATCAATTGATTGAATAAATTTAAGAGACGGCGAGTTATTAGGAACGTGCAAATTGGCAGAATACACATGCCGAACAATTTCATCTAACCGCCGATCAATCGGAGAAAATATCAACATGCTGAACTTCGCCATAACTCAACAAGATGGTTCTTCTGTCAGGATGAACGAATTTTTCCATAAATTTACGCAGTAAGGTTGAGGATAATCAATTACCACTATCCAAAATCAATTGCGATGAGGATCGCTCGTCTTGCACAAGATCGGAGCGGCAACAGAACTTTTCGTAAGGAATAATGGAGATTCGATGCAATCCCCTTTTGTGATGTGGCCGATCACCTGTTGCGAAAGATCGCTTCTTGAACTCTGTTTCGAATGACCTTAGACTAAACTGCATGATTCTCGATTTCCTACAAAGTGCAATCCAAACGCTCTCCTGCATATCCTTGCTCGTTCCAAGTCTTTTGGACGGACAGACACTCAGAGTGATACCATATACGACAAAAGTACCAACACAGTGCAAAGTAACATCCGCTGAAGGAATTTCACGCGAAGGTCATACACACCCAAGGGTGTGATGTGAATGAACACACAAAAGGATATGAATGAAAAATCATGACTGAAATCTGCGCCATTGGCCCCGCCAACCGCCTCTTGTGCTGATGTACCGCGGCGCGATCTGCATGTACAAGTGGATTACGTATACACTCCTACAAGCTACAAGTGCAGTAATAATTACAAATTGTCCGCCTCGCACATAAAGGGCTACCATATGGACAGAGAGCCAGCATACGTATAGCGAATACCTCCTTCATCCGTGTGTATGGATCTTGCGCGCATGTAAAACAAAACGAAAACTCGAAATAAAATAAATAACGTCTTCTTCGCCATGGGAATATTAACAGCGCGCATTCTAATAAACCTCTTCGCTCTCCATCATCTCTCTCCACGCGGGTCTTCTTGAGCCTGGTCCCGGGCCTGTTGTGCTGTTAAAAGACTATTTGCCATAGATGATGACTTCTTGCTGGTCTCTGGTCGTTGTTCTCATATGGTATGCCTGCTATGTACCTATAGCTGTTCGGCGTTATGGTGCTAATCTATTTGCTAAAATTGTATGCGTAGACATTTTCTACACGCGTGTACATCATCGAAAAAATGAGAATAAAAATAAACCGAACTTGCGTAGATAAATAGCAGGTAGAGGGTAGGAAGGAATTTTGCGCCGCAACTTTCGAGGGCAATATTTATTTCAGCACGGCAATCAGACACGAGAAGAAGCCAACTATTTCCTTTCTAGGTGGATAACTATAAAGTTAAGAAAACTACTCGTCGTATACTAACTGCCGCTGTTGCGCTATTACCATTGATTGTGTCTTTGCTTGACTAAGCAAATACAAAATTCTAGGAATGAATTCCTTGCTGAAAATAAAACACAAAACACAGGCAGACACACTCTCCGGCGAGGAGGAATACGAAGAACAAAAAGAATTGTGTGCCCGTTCCAAGGAATTATGATGAATACGGATAGAGCCTTGGATTGCTGAGTTTTGTCTGGACTGGATGGCAGAGCAAAAACGATATGTGACAATTAATATTGGAAGATTCCATCAGGCCAGAGAGAGATTGGGTTTAGCTTTTAAATGTGTTGCAGATTGGGAAGTCAACAAACAATTTATCTTGTGTCATGCACATTCTCACGTTTCTCAACGAGTCGACAGATCGAGAGTCGATCCCACAGCAGCACAGAGAGGAAGCAAGAGGCGCTTCTCTTTGTTGAGTTGTGTGTTCTTAAGTAGTTCTTTGAACTTGAGGCGGCCCCAACATGATACATATGATAAATGAATGGAGAGAATCGGCCGCTTAATTTGTATCTAAGAGGCATTCCTTCGCGAAGGTTACATGCAAAAAGTATTAATTCGCGTCTGGCTTGGATGGACGTTATGTAATTGAATGATATAGTGGAGCGCGGTTTGAAGTCATTCGAAAGGCATTAATGTTCATTATCTCATTAGTGATTCAAATTTGCCTTATTGTCATGATTTGTTACCAAAGAAATTATATATATGGAGTTCTTCTTCTTCACCGTGGAAACTTGCAAAAGATATCAAGTTTAATACATAATCTCATGGAATCTTTTGGTAGATCGGAAGCTGTCAACGATCAGTAGTTGTGAATGAGAATAACCCGATAATTAGTTGGAAACGATCACTTGTTGGTTAGTTGGTTGGTTTAAGTGACGAGGGAAAAGCACAAATAACGCATTAAGCGCCGTTTTGAGACCACAACTAACGCAACCTGAAGATAAAAGGGGAGAAGGATGTTAGGGGAGCTCAAAACCAGCCCGTGGATTTCAGAAATTTGATGATCTTGTTGAAACGGATTCTTTGGATGGCCGAAAGGTCGTCATAAATTGGATGACCTAGTGCACTGCGTCTGGTTTTTGCTAGGGCCAGACACCCACAAAGAAAATGAAACACTGGCACACGATCAGTTGTAGGCAATCCGAATTTGCGATCAGTCAGCGGCTGTGACTGACCTTTAAAGCTGAGCTACAGCATATATGGTTTGTTTTGGACGATAAGTGTTTGTAAAAAATTGTGGATTCGAACGATCAGTAGGTGTGGTAGATCAGTAGGTCTGGTAGATAAGTTTTTACGAATGATCAGTAGATATATGTAGTCGATCACTCGTTACGAACGATCAGTAGATGTTCGATCAGTCGTTACGAACGATCAGTAGATGTGGTCGATCAGTCGTTACGAACAAGCGATAGTTGTGAACGATCAATAGTTGTGAACCCTCAAAATATGTAAGCGAAAAGTTTGTGGAAGGGATCATTTGTTTATAGCGATCGTCAGCTGTCAAGGATCAGTTGCTGTGAAAGATCTCTAGTTGGGACAATTAACAGGACGCAGTACGCTAGGATTAGCAGTTGTGAACGATCAGTAGTTAAGAATGATCAGTAGAATAGATGTCAACGATCAGTAGCTGAGAACACCAACTCACAGTTTTTGGATGATCAATATCAATAGTACCGAACTATCTTAGTATGTAAAAAATAATATTTTAGATGCAGTCGAACAGTAGCGTAGGTGTGGTTGATTAGGAAGCAGGACAGGGCCGGGCCAACCATATGTACAAGATGTACAAATGCACAGGGCGCCAAGTTCTGGGGCGCATTGCTAAGAAAGAAAAATTGATTTTATCTTCCGCGAACAAATACTACCAAAGCTTATTCAAATAAGCCCAAAGTAACAACATCCATCACACCTGTGCTGAATTATTTCTTGCCCATTTACTCACATCACTTGCAATTTTGCAACTTAAAAAAAAAAGTAAAAAAATTATCCAATGGCAACGTAGTTCCGAGGACTCAATAAAAAAAAATGCATTGAAAGTCTATCTCCTGGAGTATGTGGAAAATACCTTGTACACAGCTTTGAGGCTTCAGTCCTTGTGATCATTTAGTAGCAATAAACGATCAGTAGTTGTGAACGTACAAACGATCGGTTGTTGTAAACGATCAGTTGTTGCAAATACTCAGTAGTTCTTATAGATCAGTAGTTCTGATCGTTGGGAACAATAACACGCAGTTTTCGAGGATCAGTTGCCCAAACTAGCAGTACCTAGTTGTGACAAATTGGTAAATTTAAATATGATCGATTAGTAGGTGCGATTGATCAGCAGCAGTAGATAAAGTTAAGTAAAGGGTTTTTCATTAAGGATTTGACAGCTTCTTTTTTTTTTTTAAATAAAATGAAAACTACTTGAAAATGTTATTGGCTTGAATTACTATCAAAGCATGTCCACCAAGGGACGTATGCAGCGGTGCGATACGTTGACCCCAATTTTCGATGACCCGGCCGCACATTTCTACAGATACGGCCGTTATTTCTCGTTCAATATTGGCTCTGAACTCCTCTTGTTGGCAATTATTTAATGTAGCCCCATAAAAAAAAGGTGTTAAATCACACGATCTCGGCGGCCAATCAACGGATCCGTTCCTCGAAATAGCACGTTCTCCGAACTGAGACTTCAGTAACTCGATTGTCGCTGTGTGGCATGTGGCACCGTCTTTGTTGGAACCACTTATCACTGATGTTCAATTCATGCAATTGCTTAAAGAAATAACGTTCCAATATGTCTCTGTAGCGAATACCATTTACCGTAACGTTATTTTCATGGATGCGACGTAAAAAAAACGGCCCAATGACGCCACCATGGGCATGGAATCCACACCAAACAATGACTTTTTTTTGGATGAAGTGCTGTTTCTCAAAGCACATGACAATTATTCTCACCTGTCCAGTAACGCATATTTAGCTTATTGACGAAGCCATTTAACCATAAATGCGCTTCATCGCTGAAGATTGAAAATTGGCGTTAACCCTCTTAAAGTTGCGACCACCGACTCGGAATTTCGGTAGTAAATTTTAATTGTTTGTAAACGTAGTCCCTTCGTGTACTTCATCATGATGAAAATGTTGATTTTACTGAATATTTTGACATTGACAGTTCGGTAATCGGTTTAAGGTTGCGTTCACACTGAAATCTTGAGGTTGTCAAGTCGCTAATGAAAGACCCTTAACTTTCGTTGAATAACTTGTGTCTTTCATCAAAAGGGTATAAGTTGTCCGAAGCTATTTAGCACAATAAACGTTTTATATTTACAAATTCATTGAGTACTTGTATGGCGCTATTTAGCTTCTGATTCTGACGTTGGATTTCATTAGGTACTTTTAACATTGCCACTGGTATATAATCATTTACGGAGCTAAATAAAAAAAAAAACAATTTTATAGAACCTCTTGAAATGAAGTGCTTTTTGTGATTACTTGTGAGTATCCAATTGACGTAAAAATTTGACGTCACAGTTGAGTGATCCGTCAAGTAGCTTGGACACTAAATCAAGCCTGTTTGTTGACAGCACGATATTTTTCAGGTCCAATCACCTCGAAAATCTACTACAGATAGGTGAAAAGGCATTTGGCTGAATATCAGCATTTGATCTTTCTTTCATCCCATAAAACAAGTCCTACAAAAACGAATGGTTGTGAGAAACTATTGTTAGCTTAAATGTAATCTACCCATTAAATCGATCCAGCTTTGTTGAGCAGGGCAATCCCTCCTGTTCAAAGGTTAGAGTAGGTTTGCACATTGCAGCTCGTTAAGTGAGACAGGCTTAACTTAAGCTCTCATTATTGGTATCTGATCGAACAGGGCGCTTGACGGGTTCACGCAGTGTATCAAATTTAAAAGTCAGTGTATCACTATAGGCCTAGACTTCTTCACAGTTTAGTTGTGGTAACTGCTTACCTTTTAATAAATATGCATGTTGAATCGGGTATTTGTCGCGTATTTTGAAGTCGAACGCACACATCTTCCCTAAGCTTTTCATTGAAAAAAAAAAAGAAGAAGACTGCATTAAAAAGTTACAACCCCGATCGTTGACGGCAAACATTTGACAGACAGTACAGACCCGCCACATTGGATAAAAAAAAAAGAAGATTTACCAACGCCTTAAAGTGACAAAAACAAGCCTGAAATACCTCAAAAAATTCTTCATTATTTAACGGGTTAATGACACCATGCGCGCTGCTTAAATTCACCACTAGCCAATTTCGGTGTCAAAACACTATTATTCAAATATTTAAATTAATTAGCCCTAAAAAAAAAAAAAAACTTAGACGCTCTTAAATTGTAAATCTCCGACAAAAGTACCACAAACTGGCTTCCACTCTCCTCTAGACCGGAAACTTTAGTTATAATATTTCATCTTTTGTTTTTTGTTTGTTTTGCAACCTGTTAACATCGTTAATTCTCTCATGAGTATAACAATAGACGACGAAATATTAGGCAGTTGAGCCGATATACTTAGTAGGCAAGCCACAGACTGGCACTGGTTGAGACAAAAGACTTTCGGGTCACACCTCCCTCTTTAGGAAAACCATTGCCGAAATATGTACCTACCTACAACGAAGTAAATATATAATTTCTTCAGATAAAGTGTCTATTACAACCTATGTTTATCCGACTACCGTGCCTCCTCAAGTTAACCTTGGGACATAATAGGTAGTGCTCTCCTATACCGCAGCCCGTGTGTGGTGTATGTGTATCTCATTGTTTTTGGTTCCATATTGCGCAGGTTTTCCTGCGTCCATTCGTACCCTAACCACGGCGCAATAAAGCGCTCTTTTGCTTCCCCCAAAAGCCGCCTACCGAGCGAAAATGTATTTAACTCTCAATACAATCTAGTCATCCGCCATCGCATGCGTAGTTGTTGTAGGTAGTCGCTCGCTCTTCTCACGCGGCCATTCGCTTTTTGGCCTTGAAGAAATATTGTTTTTTTTTTTTTTTCTTTCTTACTTCTACACAAGTATCCATCAGTTTGTCAACCACTATCGTGACGACATTTTACAACCAATTAAACCGAGTTATAATTATCCATTACTTTGGCGACATTCTGCAAGAATGTTTCTAAACATTTTTAATCACATTTCCCTGCTGCTGGGAATACTAATGGAAAGCAAATGAGTTCAAGTACGGGATGTTGGAACTTTTTCTTGCACAAGTGTTGTCATCTTGTGTGTGTGGTTTTTTTTTTAATGACTATACCCACTGCATATATAGCGTGTGTTTTGTCGGTAAAAAATTTGGCAAACAGAGCAAATAAAATATACCCTCAGTATGAGGGGGAAAGCTCCTCAATCGCTGGAAGCTAAAGAGATACAGATAAAATCCACATTCAGCAGAGCGCTGAGAGATTTCAAGAAAAGTAGCATAAAATGTAAATAAATAAAAATAAATATATAAAAAAATAACTAAACGAAGAGAGGGATAGAGGAAAAAACAGAAAATAAATAAAAAGCATTAACCGAAAATATTGTTCGTCTTTTGGAAGATTTCAGATTAAATACTTGATATGATCGGCAATTTTTCCGTGAACGGATCGAACCAGACCCGAATTTCTTCGATTATGTGAAGAACAGAATATTCCATGTACCTATACCACCGTTCGTTGTGTATACGGGAAACATAATAGTGGTTTTATTTGACAGGCTCCAAGATCATATATATACAGACACAGTGGAGTGCAGAAATAGAAGTACCTGCCAAATTTCGAACAGAAAAATGATTAGCTATAGAACAACCCTACAAATTAGAAGTTGAGTCAGTTAACAAGCGAACGAAAATATTTATATTTATAGAATCATTGAAGTGAGAAGTTTATTGCAGCTTTCTATTTTTTGATTTAGCTTCTTTTTAAGTGCATTAAGTTTTTAATAATATATCACGTTTGGAGCTTTTAAAAAAAAATTTAGTTTGGAAAAATATATCACAACCCAGTAAACACATCGAATATCTCTGTTGACCAGCGTTGCCACTTTACTGCAATAGCAGTAGATCTACTACACTTTTCGCAAAAAATAAATCTGCTGCCACTAAATCCAATCTACTGCACTTTTTTAATGATCTACTGCGCTCCTCTCTTTTTGAAGTGGCAACGCTGCTGTTGACTGCATTAAAGCTCTGAGGTCTTAAAAACATATGAAAGCTTATCTCAAAAGAACTGGCATTTCTAATCATCACAAGGAAAAATATAAGACATTGGTTGCAACTCAAGAAGGAGTAGAAGAGCTTTCGAACACAGTTCGGAGCACTGTCGTGCCTTGGAAGGCTTTTAAAAATGCACAACACTGCTTAAGCTACGATTACACGTGTCATTTTTCGTGGCAAATTTGGCTGAAGTCACAAAAATTCGGCCATTCGGTGATCGGTGTTCCTTCGTGTGTCAGCCACACAGAACGAATGGTTGGGAGAAGCTAGGCCTAGAGCACCTACGGACCTGTTGCGCCATCTGTTTATTTATTGTACGTGAGCTTTTTAAAAGCTTTTACACAGCTTTCATGTATTCCTTTATTTTTCGAAAAAGGTTCATACAGCACTCTATACTCAGCTTCTTAAAAGAATTCGTTTGTGGGAGTATTTATTTTTAGGACGAACAAAGCGGATCTAGCATTTTATTCCTCATTTCATTCCTCACATCGACAATCTTAATCTTAAACGACTAAAGACCTGGAATTACAAATAGAAATACAAATAACTAGTGCACATTGGAATTGTGCACCAAAATAGGAACACTTAAGCAATAATCCTCTCGCACCGTGTTTGAATGATGAGGAAAAACGCAAAAAACACTTCACTTAAACCACCTACTTTATTTTTTTTCTTGTCGTGCAATTAAACAAATTTACAGACCAATTCCATCGCTAAAAATCAATGATTAGAATGATAGCAGAACAATTACCCCATCCTCTCTATCTCTATCTCAGAGATATATCCACCTTCTTAGAATCGTTTTTGACAAGCTTTCTAAAAATGTTTGAACACGCAAAAAAAAACTATATGCGGTGAGTTGACCCCATTTTTTCGGCCACACTGTATAAATCTAGATGCGAGCGTGTACACATTTTTTGTTTTTCTTTTTAAATGTATACACAAAAAACTAACAGCTGACGTTAATATCTGTATATATACATTATGTAGACGAAGCGTTTTAGACATTTTTGGCAAATTTGTTCATTTTTTTTTTTTTCGTAACTTCCTTGGCGATAAACTATTTCAGAGATTGCTAAAAATGCTATACACAAACATTTTGGGTATACTGACGTATTTAGTTGTATGCGAAATAATGTCGCCAACAATACACAGCTGATAGCAGATTGGGCAGTTCTATTTTTTTTAATTGCCCAGAACGTGTTATAATAAAATTAACAATTTATGGATTTTCTTCGCTCGAGATTAAAAGAATAATCTTGAAGCGGTAAATGAAGACTTGTTTGGAAATGTAATCCGATGCCAAAAATGTCGTTGAAAATTGATCTAAACTGTCTAGGACACGAGGCGGGTTCCTCTATTTGAATTAATTTGAATTTTCTTCGTTAAATTTTGCATCTGCATAGTGTCGTTGTTAGGTTTGTGATTATTATTATTTAATTGAATGAAAGATGCATACGTATTTATTGGAATGGGGGGTTTTTTAGACATTTTCTGCGTTTTAGTGTTTATTTTGCCAAAAAATAGAAGTAAGTCATAATCGATTCGTGCATGATGATAAAATTGATATAACTGGAGATAAGTTTGGAAGCTTTTGAAACATAGATCGTGAAATGGAACTGTTATTTTTTAAGTAAGACTTGGGACAAGCTTTCTCTTTTTGAAAATGTTTAGCTCGTAAGTGCAACAGGTTTTTGTTTTTAAATACGAAATGAGAGTATTTCAGACCTATATATAAGGTGCAGACTTGATAGATCAGCCCCAGTTATAGCCATACGTAAAACGAAATCGTACATTTTTTTTAATTTAACTTTAACTTGATGGTTGAACTCAATCTTGGTCTTTAAACATTGGAAGTTTTGACGGATTAAGGCTAAGCCCAGCCGTTTGGCACCAATCCCGAGTTATTTCGTATCCCATTTGTATATCACAAAGGGTTCCCACAAATTTACACCTTGCAATAATTACTATGTCATCAGCATATGCCTGACAGTTGATGCCATGGTTCGTCAATTTCTCAACTCGTCCCTGACTGTACCCGTAGTCTGGCTTAGTTGTTAAAAGCTATACAGAAGCACAATACCTAAGACAGCAACCAGTTAGTTTGCCTAACAGCATTCAAAGAGTTATTTCTGAAGCCCATAATTTATTCAAGGTACTGTCGGACAAAAATTAATGAAAAGTTTGAAATCAGAAGCAGTTCTTCATTCCTGAAATTGTAAGTATAGCTAGCTTAGGTTGACATACTGGTTCCAGCAAAGATTAGGCAAAGTACTCATGAAGTTCCGACATTCTATAGTTGCGTACATATCCAAAGGACCAGGCATTCTCAGTTCAGTGGGATAATACCCAGGCCAAGTCCGATAACAGCATTAAAGGCTTCACGATACCTAAGATTTGGTATAAGCGTTTGTTTGTTTACCTTTGGCAGGTCTGTCTCCCAAATATAGAGGCGTTCATTTTTATTGAAACTAATAAAACAAGAAATTAATATCCGTCAACGAGCAGTAGGTCACGGATTTCTGTGGATTTAACATGAAAAAACAGAACATATTCCGTCACGTAGTAATCTTTAACTTTTGCGGTAATTCGAGGCCAGCTCCAAGTAATGACATAGGTTGGGTTAAAAACAAAAAAAAAACATTCCACTTTTATCCTTGCAACAGATCAAGCCTAACTAAGCCGTCAAATCTAAAAATTTTGATCGCGTCCAACTTTCGGCCGCCTGAACCCTTCGAAAATATTCCGAAAGATTGGTATCACCGACAGAGCTTCATCGCAGTAAAGTGCGGCGCTCTATGGGAATTTTTCTCCAAACAAAAGCACGAGTGTCTTCAGTCTTCACCTCACATACCAAAAGTGCGACGCAGTAGATGAAACACCTCATAGAGTTCCTTACATATATATCCGATACCGATGAAACAATCGTCTCCATCTGCTCTCTTCAGCTCAAGAACAAACCCAAATAAATTGCAAAATCCGAAAAAAAAAAAAAAAAAAAAAAAACAAGCCAAAGATTCATTGAACTTTACCATACTTCAGGGATATGGCCTAGCTTCATATGACTCGACTCGAAAGCGGTTGCTCGTGTTGGTCGCGCAGACTTTAACATAAATCATAATGCCTTCAGAGATAGTCGTATTGAAAATTAAACGAAATCAAGAATAAGAAGCAACAGCAAACAGTAAGCAATGAAGTAGATGGGTCACGCACAAGTGGGCGAATTGAAGAGGCTTTGTGGTGGATCTAGATCCATTTGATGTTGCCCCGCTCGGCACGCTGCGTCAGTTTATCCATCCATCATCATGTACTCGTATTTGTCTGAACGAATAAAACAGCCAAAAGGTCAAGGCGATAATCCATTTGGACGCTCAACTAAGTACGGTGACACGGCGTCATAACTCCAAATCAGCAGGCGGAGTTCAGATCGCAACTAATTACACACCGACTACTCTCGTTTAAATGGAGCCAACGTCAGCCGCCACATGTCGTTGGCATTTAATACAATGAAACTCTATACACTGACCGCAACAACCAGGCAACACTCAATTACTTCTAGACATAATAAACCTTTCCTGCCCGGTTTGGTCGGCTTGTGCGCCTGCCCCGTGTGTGAGACTGCGACTATGTTCCCCCCATTTTCTTCCGGCAACATTGCCATGAATATAGCAAGACTTGTACCTACAATAATTCCTTGACACGCAAACACGAAGAAGAAAAGAGAGTTAAAAAAAAAACTGCAAACAACAATCCGACAGCTCTAGTGAACACAATGTGTCATCAATTTGCCACAAGTAGCCAATGTTTCCTCCTTGGAACGTGTTTTCTTCTAAACATTTGTGCAGAGGCTTCTCTCCCCCCTTCTGACCACAGCACAGGCACGGTTTCATTTCACATCACAAACCACTAGACTATGTTGAATGGCTTTTAAGATTTGTTCTATGATTAATTAAAAAAAAAAAGCAGAAATTATTATGAGCACAGATACATGGGGTAGGCCACAAAAGTCGGGCTTCGTTTTAAAAACTATAAAGTGTTTGGCTCTCTGTTGATGGTGTGTTCACGGTGCTTGGTCATTCCATATCTATCAATTTGAGTGTAACGTCAATGACCTAGAGCAATAACAGAAGCGCGCGCACAGCTTTAATACGAGTATCTCCTTGCCAAAGGGGAGTTGCCATCAAGAATTGATATCAACGTTTGGTTCACGCTTAGATAAGTTTTACACGAATTCTCTTCATAGGATAAATGATTTCCGAGGTAATTATAAGACACAAATGGAAGCAAGTGCTGCGGTGCCCACTGCGGCAGGGTGATGGCCTGGATGGCTATTTAATGAAACGTTGACGTACTTTGAGAGAAGGCAGTTTGGGGATAGCCCAGCCTTCGTTGGAATTATTTTTTTTTTTTTTGGTTTGAAAGCTTTATTTTGGCTGGCTTATTAGGCGAACAAAAGGCGTTACAAAATAACAAAAAACGAATGTATAAGTGGTTCATTTTGATAGGTAGGTGTTTCCAGGGAACTCGATGGTTTTGGCGATCTAAATACTGGAGGCAACACAAGCCGATCGATATGAGGTGTTGACAGAAGCACAAGTTGTGTCAAGGATACTAGCAGGCTCTCAGTTCATATGCTTCCCTTTTGCAGGGAGCATTTTAAGGAGCTTGCGTTTTTTCTCGTGCTGAAGCCTTTTTGCATTCCCTACCACGATTCCATCTCGAATAACGAAAATTGAAACGCAAAATGAAACAACTTATTTTCGCTTCACTACACGGACGGATCATATATAGCAGGAGAATCAGGGGCAGGCATATATAGCGCCGACCCAGAGATTCAACTGGGATCCTTTTACTACTGTTTTTCAAGCAGAGGTCTTTGCCATACTTAAAGGATTTGAAGCGCTTACTGCGCTCCAAGCCTCAGGGAGACAAATAGATATCTGTTCCGATAGTTAAGCAGCCATAAAAGCCCTAAGCAACCCCGTCACAAAATCTATTCTGGTAAGGGAGAGTAAACACAAATTGAACATCCTAGCCAGTAAAAATAACGTCTCCCTAATTTGGGTACCGGGAAACGAAGGTATCACGGCCAACGAAAGAGCAGACGAACTAGCAAGGGAAGGTGCGGGGAAAAAAGAACAACCACCGGATGAAGAAATAGGCGTACCACTGACGACTATTAAAATGGCAATAAATCAACGAGCCAAAGTTAATTTTAGCAGATACTGGGAACACCTAGAAACATGCAAAGTGGCTAAAATAATATTAGAAACCCAAACAAATAAATTGGCATAACGAGCGATTAACTTTGGAAGAGCGCAATTAAGACTGATGGTGGGACTTTTTTCAGGACACATCAATCTTAATAAACATGCAAATAGAATCGGCATTTCAGAAACATCGACATGCCAAAACTGTCAGGAGAAGAAGGAAGATATAGAACATTTTCTATGCCACTGTCCAGCTACAGCGAGGCTATGTAACAAAATTCTGGGAGCGCATTTGATACCAGACCTTCCATGCCTCAGAAATGTTTAACTAAGCGACATCATGTTATCCAAGCAAACAAACAGATTTGCTGACAACACAAAGCTTACATATAGTGGCTATCCATAATTTAACCAACCCCTTACTCCCTTTCCTTTAACACATCGCAATAATAATATTATTCCGACAGTGTCTAAAAAAAACCACAACGGGCCCATCAGAGGCCTCAGTGGAGAGTGGAAAGATCACCCTCACCAACCAACCAACCTTCGCTTCACCCACGCTTTAGTGGCTATATGAAAATGTTAGCAGAACTCCGTCCACTGTTAAGTTACTTAGCGAAGAATGGGGCGTTTCACTTTTCGTTACGTTCCTGTTTGCCAGCATCACAACATAGCCTAACGCGACCGAAGAACTTTGACTGCAATAAAAAGATTTAATTTAATAGGTAGGTCAACTTTGACAATGTTTAACTCCAATTAGAACTAGGATGTAATTTGTCATAAACAAAAACCGCTTTTCTAGGGCAAGATTTGTTTGCTTGAGGGCCTCGAAGTGAAACGAAACATCAAAAATTTTCATATGAATAATTTGTTTTCACGTTTTCATTTGCAAGTGAACGTTTTTAGTGAGAGTTTGAAAATTGAGAACCACGATATTTTCACTTATCGAGCGAGAACCGCTTTTTAGTACCAAGTGAATCGAAAAAATGAAAGCAATGTGTGAAAACGAATGTGAAAACGATTTATTCGATTCACTCTTTAACAGAACCGGAACTGACCCCCAGGCTTAAAATCACAGTTGCTCAGAATACTTTGAAGTGCTTTTCATCATTAAATCGTCTGTAATGACTATGAAATTTCTGTTCCATTTGTAACTTACGTCTGTTTTTGTACTATCATTTTGTTACAAACCTGAAAGAAGAAAAAAAAGTTTAATAAATGTATGTAAAAAGAAAGTTCTTATAAAGTTAGAAGTAAAGAGGCAGACAAGTTGTGTTGAACAACTTTTTGATTAGTTTCAGAGTACCTGATTAAATAAATAAATTGTGACTTTTCCTGATATAGAATGCAAGGACAATGAGCTTTAAAATATAGAATTGGTTAACTAAGTCTGATACATCTTTAGGGTTTTGAGTCCATCTCCTAATAAACATCCACTTGTCTGAGTAGGCGCAGTGGCTTAGTAGTGTGCTGGACTACTACGTTAGGGGTCGAGGTTCGAATCCCGTAAAAACCCAAAATTCCAACTTATGGTTTTTTTCACTGCGTCACCTCTCGCGAACGTTTGACAAACATCCGAGAGTATGACTGTCTTGAAAGAGCTTCTCAATTAGCCGTTTGGAGTCGGCATAAAATTGTAGATCCCTTCCATTCGTTCCAAAAATGAAAACTCACACAAAACGAATGGTTGTGAGAAGCTAGGCTTAGGGTTCCTCCGGGCCTGTTGCGCCAACTATTTTTTTTTTTTTTTTCGTCTGAGTTTTATTTCTGGAACGAACTGGAATTTGACAGAAATCCAAATCGTGGTGCTACTGAAGGAGTACATATTTTTGTCGAACTAAAGCTAACGACCAGTTCTATCGGTAGATGGATGTAGCTTTCTATAAAACCTAGAAGATGCCCCCCGAGTCTACATTTATTTAAAAAATCTACCAATCTCCTTAACAGAAGTTCAACTGGATAGGTACTACTGGAACATCCGCGCAGCTTTCCAACAACAACCGTTTCAAAAGATACTGCTCCTCCGTATTACAATTAGCAAGACACCATACAAAAAAAAAAAAAAAAAACAGTTCCCCGCGTGATAATTGCATCACTGCCCACGAAATTTCAAATTCATCATACAGCCCACTTATTTACGCAAATAGATATTCAAACAACATATATATATACCCACTTACCCAGCAACACTACAGGTTATTGGGGGAAAATTGGAGAAACAAAAATGTACCTTCCCATAGAAGGTCTTTAACACGAACGAACTACTAATTAATTAGATCTTTTCCTCTTTTTGGCAAACCCAAAACTGTACTAACCCATAGATTAGCAAATTAAATTATAGAAAAAGGTAAAAAAATCGCAAAACGCTTTAACAATCCGTTTAGGTTCAAAGTTTTTTAATGCGATAATTGTGCGAGTAATTAACCAAAGACCTGAGAAAAAAAAAACACATTATGCGTGCCCGGGCAGCAAATTTTGCAAAAGTCGTCCATCCACCTTCCTCAGTAGATACACTTTATGTATACAATTTTTGTTTGGCTGTGTATTTCTATGAGATAGTTTGTCTAAATGCTGTCATGTATATTCATGTGCGTAATTGGACCTTGAAATACTGTTTCGGGTAATGTACAATTTGAACTCAATCATTTGACTCTTCGTTGAAGCCAAAGGTAGATAATAAGGAATACGGCCGGCGTGAGCGTTTTCGACAGTTTCTTTTTTTACGAAAGTTGCGCAAATAAATTATCCGTCTGGGTTTTTTATTTCCACTTGTAATAGTTTTGTTTTGGTTAAGTAAAAATAAAGAAATTTGAAAAAAATATGGAGCTCGGAAGTTTCAGTCAACAAAATTGAAAAATTGGCAATTTTCTGTACAGAATAATCAAATTCTGACTCAAATCTTAAGAGCATTCAGGCTTAATTAAAACACAGCTAGATTTATTTATTTATTTTGTTTTGGTTAAGTAAAAATTAAGAAAGATCGACTCACTCTTTTAAATTTTAAAAAATTCAAGTTTTCAGTCAACAAATTTGCAAAATTGAGAATTTTCTGTACAGAATAATCAAAAACTGACTCAAAACTGAAAAGCATTCAGGCTTTTTTAAAACACAGCTAGATTTATTTATTTATTTATTTTGTTTTGGTTAAGTAAAATTAAAGTAAGATCGACTTACTCATTTTAATTTGAAAAAAATCAAGTTTTCAGTCAACAAATTTGCAAAATTTAGAATTTTCTGTACAGAATAATCAAAAAACTGACTCAAAACTGAAAAGCATTCAGGCTTTTTTAAAACACAGCTAGATTATTTATTTATTTTGTTTTGGTTAGGTAAAATTAAAGTAAGAACGACTTACTCATTTTAATTTGAAAAAAATCAAGTTTTCAGTCAACAAATTTGCAAAATTGAGAATTTTCTGTAGAGAATAATCAAATTCTGACTCAAATCTTAAGAGCATTCAGGCTTTTTTTAAAACACAGCTAGATTTATTTATTTATTTTGTTTTGGGTAAGTAAAAATTAAGAAAGATCGACTCACTCTTTTAAATTTGAAAAACTTCAAGTTTTCAGTCAAGAAATTTGCAAAATTTAGAATTTTCTGTACAGAATAATCAAAAAACTGACTCAAAACTGAAAAGCATTCAGACTTTTTTAAAACACAGCTAGATTTATTTATTTATTTTGTTTTGGTTAGGTAAAAATTAAAAAAGATCGACTCACTCTTTTAAATTCGAAAAAATTCAAGTTTTCATTCATAGCTGACGATTCGAATCGCTTTAAATACGAAAAGCCCCATCATAAAAGTCAGTCCGACAGAGGTTGTTAGATCTTGATTTTTGTATAAATTTCAGGGACAAAAATAAAAATATTAAGCGATTTTTAAGGAGAAATCTGCGAAACAAACGTTCACTACTATAATACCTGCATCCACAAAGTTTAACTAAAACTCTCTATATAAAAAAAAAGTCAGTCCGTAAGGACCCTTTCCATTCGTTTTGTGTGTGAGTTTTTCATTTTTGGAACGAATGGAAGGGATCTATAATTTTATGCCGATTCCAAACGGCTGTTTGAGAGGCTCTTTCAAGAAGGTTATACTCTCGGATGTTTGTCAGACGTTTGTGAGAGGTAGCGAAGTGGAATAAAACCCAAAGTTGGAATTCTGGATTTTTGCGGGATTCGAACCTTCCAACACACTGCCACTGCGCTCTCTGTACCATGCATCTACAATGAAACTTTAAATTTTAAATTCGGTTAGAATCCTTGATCGGAGTAGACGACGACAAACGTCGGATAGATGAAAATAAACTTTCTTATTGAGTCAATCAAAGAGGAAAGACAAACTGAATCTAGTAGAAGAGCTGTACGAAATACACATCCACTGTCCCGTTTTTCTTCGCTTCCCCTTTTCCACTGCCGACTGCAGACTATAAACCAGTCGTCCGTCCTCCTATTTAATTTGGTGTAACAAAATATCTAAAAATGTAGGTCACGATTAAATACATTAAATATAACCTAAGCCACATACAATATGATCGCATACAATCCTTCGCTGCCTCTATCTTATCACGCACCGAAAATTATATGTTATCAAAAATGATATAACTTCTCAGACTTCCATCATAATTATATTTTTCTAACGAAATTCGATAGGTATACGAACAAACAAAATCCAGCTTTTATTTTTCTCATACATAGCTAACTTTAGAGCTCACCTCTATTCTCAGTCGTTACACAATAGTCACCTACACCACACTACGGTCGTCTTCTTAAAATAAAATGGGCTACCTACGCCGAGCCCCCGCCGCCACATTGCCCAACGTACAGCGTAAACAGCGCCTTAAGTAAACTTTGAATTTATCCCAACTTGATCCGTAGACTTTCTACTATCATTCACAATTCGAATACTCTAATTACATGATTGATCAAACATATGATAGGTAGTCGTCTTGCCTTTCATCCATTCAGCTAAAGTCGTTTTTGCTTTATGAGAATCTAACCGAATTCTCTTGAAAGTGTTTTTTCTGATCTGTTTGGTGGTGTAAAAGCCGAAAATGTCTGGGTGCTTTATGTGGGTACCTGGTGTAGATATAACGTACACACGGGTGATTTTATTTATTTTATAGTGGCAGTTTAGTTTGGGTGTTTTTTTTATTTTTTTTTTTTTTTCACTAACTCGAGTTTATTGACCGGGCCTACAGTACACGGGCTATAAAATGGGAAAGGAATAGCAGATATCTATAGGTAGTAGTGTATACAAGTGTGTTTCATAATTGAACAAAAGCTGACAAATTGTCGAAAAGAGACAGAGGCACATGTGTGGATGGTTTTTTCTTTTTCTTTTTTGTTGCTGCTTTGCGTTCAACTATTTTGCGTAAGATGATAATTGTTGCTAATAGTTGTTGTAGGTGACCCATGTCTCTCAAAATGACGATGTTCGTCATATCAAACAGCAATCTGTTTTTTGTTATACAAACAGAAAGTAGCTTTCAAAAAAAGAAATATTTTTGAAGATCGAAAGCTCAAGTAAACTTGTAGCGGGGCAATGATCAGAATGAATGAGACTAAATATACAGTCGGAAATGATTTCATCGATACAGATGATTGCCTTTGTAAGTAGAATGTTGTAATGTGTAAAGTGGTTGAGATTTTTTAGGCAAAGAGGCAACATTTTCAGGGAAAACCGTACTAACTAGATGGTTGAACGTGTTCCCATTTGTTGTTAATGAATCACTATTAAAGAAAGTTAACAAAATTTGTCTGACGTTGTGTTACTTAAGAAAAAAAAATGTTTGTAAGGAAATTAGAAATTTGTTATAAAATTTACCTTAAATTTTAGCCGCCTTTTGAAGATTGGTTTTAATGTTGAAACCAACTCTACATGCGAGGAAAACACAGCAGTTTCATCAGCGTACGCAGCAACTTCGCATTCCGGTAAACTGGGAATATCTGCTATATACAAGCTATATAGTATTGGTCTAAATACTGAACCCTGTGGAACACCTGCGGCAATGTGCAATAAGTTGGACGAACCATTAACGTACACTCTGCAACAGCGACTCGACAATAAACTTTTTTTTCTCCGAGGTAGGTGGAAATCTTCTGAAAGACACTATGAGGACAGTTGGCGCATGCTCATACTAGTGTTAGATTTTTACTCACTAAAACCACAAATTTCTTTGTGTCTGGTGACAATACAACTTAGGGAAAGAGAAGACAAGGGAAATTAAATGCTAGCATTTTAAATAAAAGGCCATTTTGCCAAACTGTGCCGAATGCCTTCTCTATATCTACGAGTATCACACCCATCGAGAGCCCTACACAGCACGATTGATTTTTACGCTATTGCAAATTCTCCGAATTTGATGGCAAGTACTATCTATGGTCTAATGATTGATAGGGATTTTTGTTTATTTTTTCGCAGACGTTAACACTATCTGGCGAACTGCAGTAGATCGTTTTGTTGCAAAGAATATCTGTTGCCAGAAGGAAGACAAATGCACAGAAACGTAAAAGTGTTGAGAAGTTTCTAAAACAGAAAAAAGTCATACACGTGCTCACCGAGTTTTTTACTTTCTCTCGTGGTTTCTATCGACTTATACATCAGACTTGTACGTAAAAGGTCACTATAGGACAACAGATTATGATTTTTTTTTTTTTTTTTCAAATTTTATATCTCTATATATTAATACGGAGTTGCCTAAAACGTGTTTCCCCCCTTTTTTCCTATTATAAGTCACATAAATATGCCAACACTATATATATTTGGGTAGGGGACAATACATAGAAGTGCACAATACAAAAATTATCCACAAATTATGAATTAAAGCAGGTAAATTTAAGCGAATTGCATGAAATTACAACAACAACAACATGGCACCCGCGTGAAGTTAATTCGCACTTTTTCTAGAATGAAAAACGTGAAATGCATTTCGACAGACAATCGTTTGTAGCTGTTTGTAGTGAAATTCTTTTCGTTTGTAGTTCAACCGTTTGAAAGTTAGAACCATTTGAAAAAACAAAATCCCAATCCCTTAAAACCGTGTTATTTCTGAAACCGCAGCTAGTAAAGTGATAAAATTTCTAATTTGTATTTTCTATTTTCGAAAGTGTTCGACATTACAAATCTAATAAAATTCAAATTGTACCAATCGGCCTAACGGTTTATGATTTATATGAAATTTAAGCAAAATGTTGGCTTCTAACTTAAGGTCCCCATAACTCTAAAACTGTGTAACAACAAACGATGAAACTTTGCATATCTATTCTATGCACCCTTTTCTACCTGTAATATAAAATAGAAGACAGCCCGCATTACTGGGCACTTTTTATTCGCAATTTAAGGAAAACCTAAAATGGTTTCGATTGCCTATTTATAAGCCCTCCGATATTTCCCCTTCACTTCCCCTTCAAAAATTAACTTATAGAATAAATTGGTCGAATTTCGACCACGGGGCGACCCCTAGTCAAAATTAATAGTCCTTCATAAGCGCACATGGACTTTTGATCTGGGAAGATATAAAGTACCCTCTTTACTGACGCTATAGCTTCCGCACATATGCCCATAGAAAACTGTTTCCTTGCCAGATATAATTATGCTTTGTAGCATAAACATATTTTTTTTCAAACCAATGTATATATTATATACTTTGCTTGCTAAATAATAGGTAATCGCACATGTGCGCAACATGTTTTAGTTAAATCCCACCTGTGTCTGGAAAATACCTCCTATCGGAGACGAACAAATATAATTGTATATACATATGTAAAGATTAATCATAAAAGGCACACGACCTTTCAGTTTTTTTTTTAAGGTCTGCAAGTATATTTCATTGAAAGTAATAAACGCACATGTGCGCATAGGCTATTTGTTAATAAACCTGTTTTTTTTTTTTAAGCTACAAATGTAGACCAAAACGCACATTTGGAGTCGAGTGGCTACTTATTGCGCACATTATTGTTGTAGCATTCAACATTTTTCTTATAGCTTTAAAATAATTGCGAAACACAATGTGCGCCAGAGGTTGTTCTCCATTCCCGAATTGTTACCTATATAAGTTAAGTTCCAAAAGCCCTATTCGTAGCGCACACAAGCATTTTTTCTATATTTATGGTAGCTCGATGGCATGTGCGCTTAAAAGCATTCCAAGCCACGGTTGACACAAGTTTCTGAGGAGTACGACACATTAGTCAACTCAGTTCACTTTGCCAAATAGCGGTTCGGAATCGAAGATAAACACGAAAGCTAAGCGCACACGAATGAAATTTTAAAAAAGTACAAGCTACAAATGTAAATAGTAAATGTAAATGTAAAATATAACCCTGTATTGTATGTACTTAAAATGGTACGTACATAGTTGAAAGTTAGTCAAAATTGAAATTACATCCAAATTCGAAAACTACTTTAGTGCTTCGCTTATCATTATTTTCTAACTGACACAATACATACGGCACCCACTGTAATTGTACATCTATAGTGATGTACTAACGAAAAACATAATGCCAATGTATGCGTACACACATGTTCCGAATTTAGTTTTTTGTTGCTGTCACTGCTATAACGTTTAATCAGCTGATCTTACGTGGGGAGTTTTTCTTTTCTTCTTTCGTGATAAAAAAGCATTCGAAATAGTTACCACAAAAAAAAAAAAAAATCTTATCTCAAACCAAATTGTCACATACCCATACAACACCTATATGCATAGAAATAATGACGCTAACGCCATTCAATATAGATTGGGCAAAAAATACGAAGAAAAAAAGTCTCATGAATAATGCCGGTTAGCCGGTACAATTCTCCAAATATACGTGTCGAATGACATTGAGATATAATTAAAAATTCATCGAACCTATCCTCTTGACTCTGAGTATGTGTGGGGTGATGGTGAGTCTGCTTCCGACGAGTTAAAGCCACTTTCAATCAGAATTAGACGTAAAATGTTACCACAACAATTATTGCTCGTCGTGGGTTGTGTATTGAATATTTAAGTCGGTTTCCCGAGTTTTTTTTTTTTTTAAATGTTTGCACCTTTCTATCTTTCTATCGATCGCAAATTTTTCGCCTTTCTATAGGTACGTGTGTATAGGTAATTTTATGAGATTGCGAAGCGATTGGCATTCCAAAGAGAATAGTTCTACGGAAAAAAAAAAAAAAAAGATGTCTGCATACCGCTGTGTTGGTACCTCTCGCTCTCAACCCAAAGAATCCGAAGATGTGTCTATACAGAAAGAGGTATAACATAATTTTTTTGTAGGCGAAGAAATTTGGCAACTTGGCAATATTCCGGTTTTATCACAGCGTTGTCTTTTTACTTTTATTCTCTTTGGAATTTCGAACTTCAAAGTATTTTTTAGCATCCCATGTGAATTTTCGGCCACCTTACGGATCTATAGAAAGAGAGAAACCCTTCACAATAAATTCCACTGGAATCTGTGAATGAAATTAGGCTCTGGGCAAAGGAATTCCTTTCGTAATGCAATACTGCCAAGGAATGTTCGAAAAAAAAAATATACAAAACCACTGAATTGCGGTTGAAATGATGATATCAGGTGTTTATTACACACCAACCGACGTCAACGACAAATGAATGAAATTCCTTAATCGTGTTCAATCGGGGGTGTTGTTTTACATTGGATACATAAAAATGCATGTTTTGCGACAGATTAACAATAGGCACGTATACTAATTTGAGACAGCGCTGGCTAGATTTTGTCGTGCGAGAGAAGGATCAAATCCACACAGGTAGCTGTGCAGTGTGCCTGTGCATGCATCAATATCTACCAAGTGTTATTGGAGAGACATAATTCTAGGAAATGAAACTGTGTTCTGTTGCCAAAATGGAGTATACAAATTGAATACGCTTAATTGCTTCAAGTTCTTGAAGAGACACAAGTAGATAATCAACGTTTCTATGGGATGGACGGTATATGACTGATGTGTAATTTTGTGAATGAATTCGGATTGAATTGCGAGACTAGGACACGACAAAAAAAAAAAAAAAAAAAAAATGAACACAGGAAGAAGGGTCTAAAATGAGTATAATTGTATAGTGCAAGTTGACCTTGTGAGTTGGCCTTTCTAGATTAACGCATCCTAAACAACACAAAAGAGCAATGGAGCATTTTCGTTGATGATTTATTATTGTCTACTTTACTAGTAGGGATAGTGGCTGAAACTTAGAGAAAAATGAACTCTGGAACGCAATTCCATCTGTAGTGATTATTTATATGAAAAATTCGATGATGATCATATTCTGAAACTTTAAGGGATTTGTCAAAAATGTCCAAGATTCAAAATATGCGACTGTTGTAGAACACTTGTATACCTCGTTTCAACGTTCGTATTTACGATTCTGTTGTCTAAGGCAAACATACCTAGTTAGGATTTAGTGGCGCAGGGACCAGTGATGCAAATCGGCTTTTCTCAATTGTACTAAAAACTGAAAAGAAATAGTACTGAAACTTACAAAATGGTACATAATTTTTTAAATGCCATAATATAAATATTTAAAATTGAATGAATTCAACCAACATTATTCACTCCGTGTGCAAATTAGTTTTAAGTTAATTTAACACTAATCTGTATTTTTTAAACCCAATTATTTAAATTTATAATAGGTATTCACTTAAAAACATGCATTAAGCCCGCTGGATAAAGATGCATTTAAACGCGGAATTTAAGCCGATTTTAGCTCGATTCAAGCCTAAGTTTTTGATGTTTTGTTGTTTGTCTCTTGGCAATTGATTTGATTTGCTGTGTGCAGTTTCCTTTTTTATTGTATTAGTTTTGAGTTTAGCCTCCAATATGCCTCTTTTTTTAGCCGGAGATATTTACACAAATCAGTCATTGACTCAAGCCTTAGCCAGTGTTGCCAGACAAAATTTCTTTCTGAAATAACCTTATATATGTTCAATTTATTTAAAAAATTAAAAATAGTACTCAAAATTTAGAACTCAGTATAACAGGAAATCCTTTTTTCAACAGTGGTAGGGACATAATTCGACGATACATAAATCCATTATGAACTTGTCTAGTAGTGGGGCTTATGTTAAAAATGTTATCATAGGCTTATGTCCAACCGAAGAGGGACATAATTCCATTGAAAACATTTATGGAATTATACCCCTTTTAATAAGTTTTCACAGAGCTATCATGCCAGACTCTTAAGCATCCAGCGGCGACCACTTTAGTTTGGCCTCATTTGGTTTGGTTCATTTAAGGGCTCTGCAAAATAAGGCCCCAAAATAAAAATGAAATAAGTCCCAACAACGATTTTTAATAAAATTTGGGGTGTTATTTCCTTTTTTGGGGCCTTATTTCCCAATGAACATTTTTTATTTATAACTGTTACCCTTCCGACATGGAATACGTATGGTGGGGCATGCTGCCCCCCTGCAACCCCCCTGATTGGGTTTATTGTTAGATTACGGGGTGGGTGCGAGGTTGAGTATATACAAAGTTTCTATAATCTAAATTAGTTTTTCCAATATCAACAATATTAAATTAAAATATCATAATAAAGTAGTTTTCGTTATTTTAATTTCATTATGAAAAACACTCCAAATTTGGGGCTTTATTTCATTTTCTCTTTTGGGGTCTTATTTCATTGGCGCCTTATTTCCTGCAGCCCATTCAAGCTTGCGCTATTTTGTGATTTTTAAATTTGGACTATTTTTCATTTTTCGTATTCAATAATCGCCCAAATTGTTTAAAATGGAAAGCAAAAAATTATTTTTAGGCGATCGTTTATTTTCTCAAATTTTCTGAAGCTAAGAGAAAAAGTTGTTTGAGAAAATAAATTGAGTTTTAGCTTCAGAATTTGTTTCTTCCTTTTCGTTAAAACAAAAACTTAAATTGTTAATGACAATAATGTGGTAATAATGTGGGTGTTATTTTAATGGTTGGGACTTTTTATGATAGCACATTCGCTTACTTACAAAATATTGGAATTATGTGCAATCTTTGAAAAATGAATTATTCACTTATAGCCCACTTTGGGAGGACATAATTCCACAATCAAATTTTTAACTTATGTCCCACAGAAGAGGGACAGAAGTCCAATATGAACTGACGTCTCGTGGGCTTATGTCCCAGCGCCAGATTTAGTGTATTTACATTCAATTGTATGTCTTAAAGATCACAACCCATGTCCCTGAAAAATACTCCTATTTACTTGACTTGATTGCCGGGCCGCAATATGTTGCAATAGCATACATTGACTTTCACTGTTGCCGTACCCATGTGCTTGTACAGCAACAGCGGTGCCTGTGTACGCATGCAAAATCAAAGTACAAAAATAAAGCGTCTGCACTTTGAGCTCAAAAATGCAGGATATCCTTTCAGTTTCCCAAACCGCAAATACGAATTTTTTTTATTTTTTGTTTACAACAAAAGATATCACCACCGCAACAATTATATTTTTATTTCATTTGTTTCCCATTCATCTTGGGAGAGTCCCAGTTACGCAATTTGCTGTTTCTTTGATAACACCCGATGCTGTTTGACCATGAATTCAAGATCACCATAGTAGAAGTCAGTCAGTCCATCATGTTTATACCGCGAAGCAGCGAGAATAGGTATTTATTTTTTCCTTGCACGTGTTATTACAGTTTGTTCTCTTATGCTTGTATCATTAGCATTAGTCATCGTTTATGGTTCTGTGTCTATCTTTACTAATTTAATTTATGCAGCTTTTTGCAAATAAAATTCCGCCTTCGCAAAACGTTTGCCAAAAATAAACCACCACATTGACGGCGTTCGGTGGCGTGAAGCTTCCAGCTACAAAATGACCTAATAAAAAGAAATAAAAAAAAAAAAAAACGCTCTGCGATAAAATATTCGCACGGCACTTTCTGCGGAAACACAATTACTACGGGAAATAAAGCAAGGAGAGTCCAATAGAAATCGTTTCAGTTTCAGACGAAAACTATTTTAGTTGCTCCGATGGGTGGATTCTCTTCCGCGTTTGGTTGACAACGAAAGACAGGGAGGAGCAGCAGAGGTTTTGGTCAAACAAAGCAAGCACGTTTCCATTTGTATTACAGAAGATCTTCGATATTTATACTACATTTTAAATCATCAGAGAAGTAGTTTTACTATGGGTGTAGGATGTTCGGTGGTTTTGGTTAGTGATGGGACTCGATATAGGACTGTAATAAGAATTTAAATTCCAATTCCATTGAACTAGATAACAAATTCAAGTACGCGACTCGATGAACTGTTGGCCGAAATGTTTTTTTTTTTTTTTTTTTTTAATTGCAATGTTGTGGGCTGGTGATCGCCATTAGTGATGGGACTCGATAAGATTTTCTGCATTATGAAGTAAAGTTGACTAGACAAATTTTTCTTGGAATCTGAATGCCTATCTATTAGAGTTCAAGCGAAGGAAAGAAAATAAATCCGTAGTTAGAGCATGTTCAAAACGCTACGTAGGTGCCTATAAGGACCCTTCTTTTCATTTAATTAAACTTGCGATGGTTCTTGGTTAGACTTTTTTAAATTTAAACAATTTCTTGCTAGCCTTCTTCATTTATTTTTGCAATTAGGAAGGATGTACCTACCTTTTTCGGATAAGAAAGAACTGATTTATGAATAAACTTCTCGTCACGTAGGTACCTATACCTACCGAAGTTGCTAGTTTTCACATTCTCAGAACAGCAAATATTAGTTATCTTCTAGCTTGGCTAAGACTTCTTCTACGACTACGAGTGCGACTGTTAATACACTCCCAGATCACTGCAGCAATTCACAACTTTCAAAAGTTCTGTTAGTTTTTTCCCCAATTTGTGGAGCTTAGCCATGGAACTGTCCGCCGAACAGAAAGTAAAATGGTATTCGATTGGGCGCTCTCAGAGCACTTTTTGCTCTCAGAGCACTTTTTATATTCGTTTGGTACCTACGAAAGACAAATCTGTGGCAACAAGGAAAAACAGCATAAGTCGACTTATGTAAAAATTGAGTTAATGTCGCGATAGGACGCACTGTAGAACGTACGCTGCTTCTAAATTTTAAATAATTTTTTTATTCAAATATTTATTATTGTTGCTTGGTTATGAATGAGGAAAAAACGCATAAGTCGCGCTCCTGAAAAGTGACTAGGTATACTCTGTTCAATTTATACTTTTCAGTACAGGGAAGATAGGCTATTTGCCTTTCACCCTTACTATTATGGATTTGAATAAGCTGTCTCCATTTTAAAGCTCTCCCATGGTTGCCATAGTGAGCAGTATAAATTGGCATAATTCTCTCACAAATATCGTTAGGGTTACCAAATACCAACTCTTTATTAAGAAAAAATGGTTTAACTGCATATGAACAGATCCTTCAGAAATACAAAATAATTAAAGGAGTAACTAAAACTGTATGGCAACATCCCACATAATCAAATTCATTTATTCGCTCTCAAAAGCTTTAAAAAGCACCAAAACCGAAAATTCTGTGAGAATATCCATAGAAAAACCCGTAATGATATTTTTGCAAATAAATATGGTAACACTCTTCTGAGGTGCTTAAAACACACACATGTTTATAATCTGCGATAAAATAGCAACCGCGAACCGCACACGAGAATATCACCCTCGTCGTCATCGTCATCCTCAATCTGACAGCAGTTTGTCTGGCAGACTGGTCATGGTGGGATGTATGCGCCTTTGAGGAAATTTGGGTGGGTTTTTCGTAAATGACAACAACAAATTCTTTGGAATGCCAGTGGTTTCGTTTTTATTTCAGTGGCAAATCTTGTGTTTGAGTGCCGTGAGAGTAGCTACAGGCACCACTGGTAGAAAAAAGAGCTTCCCATAAGGCCTGTACTGAAATTTCCTTGTGGCCACAGAATTATTAGCTTAAGTGAAACAAAAACTACCTACACCCAAGGGATCGCGTCGAAGAGTCTGAAATTTTCCAATCAATCTGTCAAAAATTCAAATTTCCAACGTTGATTTCTAAACAGCAAAGAGCACAACTACCTACCCCTATAGACTGCCACTGCCACTGCCACAGCAACATCGTGTCGTGACATCACAAAATGTAACACATGCCAAAAATAAAAGTCAACACAACCCAACCCTTTGCTATCGGAATTCATTTTACAAAAATAATTTTAGTTTGGCCAGCCAACAACCCCTCATTGAGTTGAACTGAATTTGAATTGTGCAGACAATGAACAAGAAAATTACAGGCAGGTAGGGGAAGACTCTATAGGGTAGTTATTCTGGTATTCTTGGCGTTCCTTATTTTCGCTGAGCAACAGGGTTTTTCTTCTTCGGTAATTACAAAAAAAAAAGCAAAGAAACGACAAGAATCGCTTCCCCTAGGTGTTGTTGTTTAAGCAGTACCTATTTCTGTATAGACAAAAAGAAAGAACTACCCCTGATTGCACCTTTACCTAATTCGAATAAAAGGTGACCAAGCAGATCGCTTTCTCTCTTTCTCGCTCTCTTCGTCTTCCGTCAACGAGTTGTGAATTTTCGTCACTTTTTGTCGTCTGTTTCCTCCTTCTTTCAACTCACAGTGTTTTCTTGTTGCTAATAATTCGGCATTACAAATATCGGCAGCTGCAACTTGTAGAGGGTCGGTGACGGTATCTTGAGCCAGGAGCAACACGTAATCTCTTTTGTATCGACAGAAATTTCGAAACCAAGGTGAGTTGGTGGGGGTAGTTGGCGGCGTATGTTTTCGTTTTTATTTTCTGTTTTTTTTTTTTTTTTTTTTTTCATCAAAGCAACGCCAAGGTTTGGTCTGCTGACGAATACAAGACGACATGTGGTCGACTTTTCGAGTATTTTCTTGCCGACTAAGCTACCTACCTACGATACGATTGCTTGTAGCGTCATTGTGTAGTTAGTACTTCTTCTTGCGGTGGTCTTTTCCTTGGAGTGAATGTTTTACATCTGCCGTTTTCGTAGTAGGATTCATTGTTGACTACGGCATAGTCGAACAAAGATGATGTCCGTCGCGTCGCGTCGGTCGTGCCTGCTGAAGCAGCTTTTCTGAAGCCATCATTGTTATATGATGATTGTTTCTTCATTTGTTGGTTCTTGGTGTTTTGCTTTCTTTTTTATGGTTTTCGTCTTGCAGATGGCGGGAGTTTTCGTTTTTGTCGGTTTTTCTTTGGTAATGTTATTGTTTTGGATGGTAGGAGCAAAACAAAAGCAAAAGTTTCTTGTAAAGAAAATGCAGGCAGAGGGAGAGTAAAAGTTGCATTACCTACATAAAATGAGTTTGACACAGAACGTGGGGAAGGGGATGGAAGCGGAAAGGAAAGATTGACAAAAGATGATGTTAAAAAGTGCACAAAGTTGCACCGAGGGCTACGAAAATATTTTTTAGTAGGTAGACAGTGCTAATGTTAGCACATTGCTATTAAAATAAGGTGAACGACTAGGTCGAACGAAACTTTCTTGTTCATCAAACGTTTGGTTGGATGCTTTCTTATTTTATTCGGTAGGTAAGTGGGAAGGCAACGATCTGAGAAGCGACACCAGATCGAAGAAGGTTCATAAAAAATAGAATAAAACAAAAGTTCATTAAAAAAGCCAAAAAAAAAACCGACTGACTTAAAATAATATCTCACTTTTTGGTGAGTTTCTAGAAGTTCTAGCTCTCAATAACAGGCAATTTTCGCAAAGATCTTAATAGAGAATTATACCTAAGCCTCTAATGTTCTATTTATAAGCTCTTTTTTATCACAAGGACCGGCTGGTTTAAGGTGTATCAGAATTGATTAACATCTCAAGTTCGAAATTTTGTACGAATACAATATATTTCTCTTACTAGGTAGGTATACGTAAGGTAGAAAGTTAAAAGGCGAGGAACTGACAAAAAAAAGTCTCGTCTTTCTTTTTAACTCTTTTTTTTCTGTTTAGCATGATAACGGCGCACTCTAAACGCCCGATAAATTGGCTGAGCAATCTATGTAGGTACCTGGGCTAAGATCTGAGCAGTCAATTTCGACAGCTAACCTAATTGCTGTCACAAGTGAGAATGTTGATAGGTAGGTACCTACAGAATCTTAAATGAAATGGTGAAAAAAGTGGAGAGGTCTAAAGAAATAAGCAGCAAGTAGGTAGGTACCTACTGTCCAAATGGTATAGGTATTTTTGGGCATAAGTATGACAGCTCGTGCTCAAAAGAGTGAGTTAAATCGGCTTTAAAGTTTAAACTCGATATCTTTTCAGTTCTCTACTTGGAACTAGAAAAGTTAAAAAAACGAATAAATAAAAATAGTAATAAAAACCGTGTTTTCGTCGAAAACTCCTCGATGTATTCACACCGAACACCAACTATAGTTTTCGTTTGACGTTTCAATCAGCTGTGAGACCCTAGTCGTGAAACTTCTGTGTAAACTATTTTGGTAACAAATTTCAATCGCATTAATTAAGAAATAAAATTAATTCAAACCATTTAAAAATGAGTTGTGAGTTGTGACATTTGTTCGCTCAGCTGTTCTGCTGAATTTTCCAGAAGGTGTTTGTTTCAATAACCCAACGATTGGAAGTCGTTTTAGTGGTGTTTTCTTGGAAAACGACTCGTTTGTAAAGCTGAAATATTTATGGGAAAACTTCTGTTTTCGATTGTTTTCGGTTTTCGGCTCGGTGTGAATTGGGTGTGACCTACCATTTTTTGTGTCTAAGCTTTGCTACATAATTTTTTTGTCAGGGGTATTTTTGTGTCTCGTCACTGATGTTGGTATCCATTTTGATTGTTATAGGCGTGCATTGCAGGTTATACCTAGTAGTAAGTGATACCTATTACGTTTTCATAGTGTCAGACCGTGAAACCGCTGCACAGACATCTTGACAATATAATAACATTGCGTGAGATAACCATAATTTGTATTTGCTTTTTTTATATTGAAGGCACTCGTCCCTATCCGTCAATTTATAGGTAGGCAACGAACCTTTCCTTAACGAAACAAATTTTTATTGAGAAAATGGTTAAATTCCATTCCCAGACAGATGCCCAGCAAGCGCAAACCAGTCAACAAACAAAGCTTCTTCAAATTGTCAATTCAATATCTGAAATACAGACTTTCTCTAATATGTATGTTATGCCATTGTGTAATCGACAAAATTGTTTGTAAACAGATCTCATTTAAATGATTACACATAAACCTCCATTCACTCTGACTCCGCACACTCGGTAAAAAGTCAAAATAAACACAAATTTGCAATTTGCGTAGTAGATCATTTTTATTTTCATTCCGACTATAACTGCACTCTCTACTATACCTATAGTTTCTTATTCATGTTGGACTTGGATCTTGAAATTGTCTAGTTGCATTTACTTACTTACTTACTTACTTAGGTGGCGCTACAGTCCGGGGTGGACCTGGGCCTCAACCAATACGCCTCTCCAGTTAGCGCGATCTTTGGCTAACTGCCTCCAGTTGCGCACTCCAAGTTGGTTGAGGTCCCCTTCCACTTGCGCGCGCCACCTAAGGCGAGGTCTTCCTCTACTGCGTTGTCCCTCCGGGTTAGAATCGAAGACTCTTCGGGCCGGAGCGTTGGTGTCCATTCGCTCTACATGTCCCAGCCATCTTAGACGACTGATGCGTACTTTTCTGACTAGGTCGATGTCGCTGTACAGCTCGTAGAGTTCGCTGTTAAATCTTCTCCTCCAAAGCCCGTCAACGCAAACGGGACCAAAAATCACTCGAAGAATTTTGCGTTCGAAGCGACCAAGAAGATCCTCATCCGTTTTTGCTAGGGTCCATGCTTCTGCGCCATAGAGCAGGACAGGGATGATGAGAGTCTTATATAGAATCTCCTTAGTGCTTCTTGACAAGACCTTACTAATCAATTGCCGTCTTAGGCCAAAGAAACAGCGGTTGGCAAGTGTGATTCTTCGTTTGATTTCTGATGTGATGTCGTTATCAGAGTTTATAGCGGAGCCGAGGTAGACAAAGTCCCTAACTACCTCAAAGTTATAGCTGTCTATCGTGACGTTCTGCCCGATTCGTCGATGTCGTGTGTCTCTTCTTGTTGACAGCATATATTTTGTTTTACCCTCATTCACCACTAAACCCATTTTTGCCGCTTCTGTACTAATACTTGCAAACGCACCAGTGACAGCTCGCTGTGTTGTACCAACAATGTCAATGTCGTCAGCGTATGCAAGCAGTTGCACAGACTTATAGAAAATTGTGCCTCTGGTGTTGGCTTTTGAGTTTCGCACAATCTTCTCAAGAATGATGTTGAAGAAGTCACATGACAGCGCATCACCTTGTCTAAATCCTTTTTTGACATCAAAGGTCTCGGTGAGATTGTTTCCGACCTTTACGGAGCAGCGAGCGTTCTCCATCGTCATTCTGCACAATCTGACAAGCTTGGCAGGGATGCCAAAACTAGACATGGCTCTGTATAGCTCGTCTCTATAAACGCTGTCATATGCGGCCTTAAAATCGACAAAAAGATGGTGAGTATCGATCTGGTATTCTTGGGTTTTTTCCAGGATCTGCCGTAGTGTGAATATTTGATCGGTCGTGGACTTACCGGGCCTAAAACCGCACTGATAGGGACCTATCAGATCGTTGACGAATGGTTTCAGGCGTTCACACAATACAGCAGACATGATCTTATACGCAGTGTTCAGGAGACTGATGCCTCTGTAGTTGGCGCAGTTTAGAGGGTCTCCTTTCTTGTGGATCGGGCAAACAATGCTGAGGTTCCATTCATCAGGCATACTTTCCTCTAACCAAATCTTGGAGATGAGTTGGTGTATGCACTCTACCAAGTCATCTCCGGCTGCCTTGAAGAGCTCGGCAGGTAAGCCGTCTGGACCAGCAGCCTTGTTGGATTTAAGCTTAGATATTGCTATCCTCACTTCATTTTGGTCAGGTGGACGGAAATCTTGGCTGTCATCGTCCAGGTTGAATGGATCGTTCTGCCTAACAGCGGAATTTGTGTCGTCTTCGCCGTTTAGCAGTCTGCAGAAATGGTTTTTCCATGTCCTCAGCACCGACTGTGACTCTACTACAAGGTTTCCTTGCTCGTCTCTACAGGTCTCCGTTCGGGTCTTGTTGCCATGACACGTTCTTTTTACCTTTTGGTAAAACTTCCGAACATTGTTCCTGGAGTAACACCTCTCTATATCCTCGATCGCGCGCTTCTCATGCTCTCTCTTTTTTCTCCGGAGAAGCCGATGTTCTTCCCTCCTTTTTTGCTCGTAGAGCTGACGAGCTGCTCTCGTCCTTCTATGCAGCGACGCTTCGTAGGCACTTTGCTTTGCTGCATGTGCTTGCCGGAACTCTTCGTCAAACCAGGGGTTTCGGGGGGGTGGGCTGGTGAAACCGAGCACATCAGTTGCGGCGTTTTTGATGGCTTCTTGGCATCGGCGCCACTGGTCTTCGGCACTTGATGCTGGCAGCATAGGACTTCTCGAGAGGTTGAGGGATACGCGATCGGCAAAGGTTCTGGCGGTTTGTTGCGTTTGTAGTCTAGTTGCATTTAAATTTTGAAAATTGAAACAGCAGCCCGCTAGCTGGATCTATTACAATTTCTCTAAAAAAAAAAACTTATATTACAATTTCTCTAGGGAATTTAGATTTCTGGTAAAAATATCCCTTCAATTGCTAAACATAAATCCAACTAAACCTAACTCGCTTTTAGTTTGAACATACCTACCTATATAAACTTTGCTGTAAGTGGTAATAAAACTCAC
Source organism: Cheilosia urbana (assembly GCA_946477585.1). Lineage (NCBI taxonomy): Eukaryota > Metazoa > Arthropoda > Insecta > Diptera > Syrphidae > Cheilosia > Cheilosia urbana. Next base: position 3,950,037 of record OX297854.1, on the reverse strand, counting down.
TCCCACCGGAACACCATCATGGTCATGGCAATACATTATCAAATAGTAATAAAAAGAGACGAAGAAAAAAACTCCATTCAAAGACGAATAATAATAAGAAGTGGGAAAAACCACCAAGTTTACAACAAAAGCTATCATATTTAATGTCATTGCCATACAATTGGGCCGGCCGGCATTACAACACCACGACACAGTCAAGTTTAAAGTTTATTTATGAGTTCATTGAGTTCGAACTTTTGGCATTCGCTCACTAACCGTCAAAAACGTGTGCGGCATAGAGTTTCGCTCGATGAAGCACATTTTGTGTTTCTTCTTTTATTTTTCTTGAGACATTGAACTTGGCCTTTTTGTTTGCCGGTCACTTTTCTTCATAACACAATAAAAGTGAAAATGTTTATAAAAAAAATGGAGAAAAAAAAACAAAAATAATTCCCAAGAAAGAAGTAACAACAGACGAACGAGAAAAAGTGTCAAACTGCGCAAGTTTTAATTATTTTGATGACACTTAAGAAATTTGATTACAGGATGAGTTCGAAAGGGTAAGCGCTTTTATAGTTAACTGCGCTTTGTTCGGGTGACACAGAGGTTCAGGTTATTTTGTTTTGTTGCATCTTCTGATGACACAAATACAGAGTTTTGACAAATAGGTGAGCACCAGGTGCATGGAGTTTTATTCATTTTGCTAGCTGTACGCAACAAAGTGGAAAGCCACCAGAGCATGGGTGAATGATTCTCCGCTATACAAAGTGACATTTGTTTAGGTTTGTTGTGGTTTTTCGGTTCGATGGCAGTATGCTTGCAACAATTTCATAATTTGCGGTTATCACAGGATCAGAGGAAGTAAAAAAAATAACAACATGAAACGAAGATGGGAACAGCTTGATTGATCGAAGGGTGGCGAAGGATATTTCGAATAACCACAAGGACCTAATTTTGCGTAGGCTGCAAATTGGTTAATTGCTGTTTCGTGAGCTAAATGTCAAAACCAAAACCCTTATGCATGTAATTGAGAGGGAGTAATATTAAACGAAAACTCCGTTGTACTGACACCTAATCTGGGGTTTTTTGAGAATAAAGATGAAGACAGAAAATATTAATAATAATATAAAAATACAAGAATATGTGCCATTGCCCACTTGCCGTAAAAATACACTGTATTCTTCTAGCCGCTAAAAATGAGAGCACGGCTCTTTAATTTTACATCTGTCAAATTAACATAAAGAGGAAACAATGCAGACTGTATTAATTTAAACTTAAATCACTAAGTATAGGTACCTTAAGATGCATAGGTATAAAACAATCACATGCTTTTTTTTACACAAAAAATGTTTCTGTCACTGTCAGAGTGAAATTGGCATTGCATAAAAAGTGATATGAACATGAACTCAAACTTGCATTTGAACGTTTTGACATTTAGACCTTTTTTTAAACTGATAAAGGCTCTCAACTGACCTTGACATCTGTCAATTTATTAAAAGATGTCTAAGTATAGTCCCAATAATTATTTCTATTTATATAGACATGACATAATGAAAATAATGGCTCTCAAAATCAATGACGTCTTCTGTCCAAAAATAAAAACCACAAACCTCCTAAACGAACTACAAAAAACTGTCCACGATAACAGTTCACTGATCTCTGCATAGAGATACAAAAAAAAAACATGATCAACAATTAAAAAAAATATTTTTTTTTCCTCTAAAGAACCTTGAGCATTATTATGTTGCCAACCTGTTTATTAGCAACTACCTACTCGTTAATTTCAAGAAGACTTTGGAAAACTTTGAACAAAGGAGCCTCAGTAGTAACTTTGTGGCTACGATTAGAATGTCTATCTCCATAAAATCGTAAAATTTATTTCTGACATCTATGTGAAAGTCATCTTTCAAGATTCTTTCAGCAGCACACACACTATATAGGACACTTGAGAACATAGAAAATCCAAGAATTATTATTATTCGTTTTGTTTCTTTTGGAACACATCCAAATAGTTTCGGTGAGTACAACAGGAAAGAAATTGAAATTCACGCAGCAGAGCAAAAATTAAAAAAACAGGCAGAAACGACGAAATTGTGAAAGTGAAATGGTGTGTACGTACATGTAATTTTGTTAACATTGGTGGAAACATGAGGATGTTTGGCCAAATGCATCTTGAAATATATTTAAGATGTTCTTAAATAGAAGCACTGTTGGACTATTTATTTTCTCGACAGTGCAAATAAGTCTTATTGTCTCAGCTAAATAACATTATTACCTACATCCCTGATTACACACATTACAAATAAAAGTCTCAAGGCGATCGTGTAATGTCACTTGGTTTATATTTGACAATTTGGGTTACAAGTTTATCTACACTGAATTGTTTATAAATATGTTTAATGCAAGGCCTTTGAGGATGTGTTTGTGTATTACAATCAGCCTACGGCCTTTTCGATAGTTTCCATCATTCGGAATAATTGCATAGCATTTAAGATCAAGAAGAGCGTATTAGTTTTGAGGAGCAGCATAAAAATTCTTGATGGCCTATTAAATTGCACGAAAAGTGAGTGTAGTGCAAGTGAATTTAGACAAGCGTAACATACTGACACTAGGCTGATTTCAAATTTAGTTCCAACGTTCCAACAAAATTGTCTCATGTTTGCATTTTTAAGGACAGCTGACAGCTGTCAAAATAACTTCATGAAGTAAATGAGAATACGAACACTGCTCTAGATGTAATCTTTTAATTGGATGTTGGAACTTATGATATGGCAATCACAAACTAACGGTGGATTTAGGGCTGACATTGCTGGCAATTATAAAAATGTAACCTCCGATTGGTCTTTGTTTGGTAATGATTTTTTTGTTTTGCCTTTTAGTGCGTTTTTTTTTTTTTTTTGTTTTTTTTTTTTAATCGACTATTTAAAGGTTTCGCTTTGATATATTAAATATACAGTAGGTCCATTCGTCTACGCAGTTTAAATCGAGAGCAATCGATATAAATCGATCGAAATCGCACAAAGTAACGAGCAAAATAACGAGTAACGACTAACGAGCAGCTCCTCTAGAGTTGCCGAAAGTACTTCCATAGGAGTATTGTACTACTTTCAACACCCCGTACTCCTCCTTTCACATTCGTACTCCTATTTTTTTTTTAAAGACCTAAAATATCTTGCACTTGCAGCAAAGTGTAGTTTCAACCTTAATAAATTCAATTTTCTTCAATTTATTGCAAATTTGGCAGCACTTTCATCTTTCAAACTGTCGTCGAAAAATGAATTTCGCTCTTTCTAGTTTGTTTTTCGTTGGCTTCATGCAATTTTCATCTGACAGTTCGGTATTTATTTTATTGTTACCTGAGATTGTGGTTTGGTGGTTGTTTTTTTGTTATAGTACAATGAAATGTAAAAAGTTTTCTTAAATTAATGCCTGAAATATTGTTATCTTATTACTATTAGCATAATACCATGTTCCCACCAACGTGATTTAGCTAAATCCACTTGATTTAGCTAAATCATCTCATAAATTACGTGATTTATCATACATTTTCGTGATTTAGATTTACGTGATTTAGACGTGTTTAAATTTTAATTACGTATCTGTCCTCACAAAATAAAATCAAACATACCTTTATTAGGTTCAGCACTTCATTCAGCAAACGAAAAGTCAGTGATGGGACTTGAGGAAAGTGAAACGGTGGCAGAAAAGTGGTAGAAAAAAAAATTGTCCATGATCAGTAATTCAGTAAATAATGAAGTAATGGCGCAGTAAATGGTGTATACTGGACTGGAAGTTTTTGCTGAGTGTGTATGGGTAAAAGTAAGTAGTAGCAGTAGGTATAGTAGGTACAATTTTCAATTTAATGATGGAAAATAAATATTATTAGCGAATAGGTTTGTTAAAAGGTCGTAGATTTCGAGTTCTGGTAGAATTTCCGAAAGTGAAAAAAGTGATTGAAATACCACTAATTGTAAGTGTTAAAAGTCCCATCACTGATATGGCAAAGTTGGCGTAAATGTCACATTTAATCACTTAAAGTTCGGTGGGGACGCGTTTCGTGATTTATAAATCACTTCGGCTAAATCACGTTGGTAGGAACATGGTATTAATCACAGTAAACTTGTCTTCTAGATTTTTTAGAGAAATTGGATTCCTTAGAGGCGGTAAAGGCAAAAATTCTGTTAATGTGTGTTGTGCTGCTGGATGTTAAAAAAAAAAAAAAAAACAGATGACTCTGCTGCTATTCCTATGCTTTTTTAACTTTTTTTTTTTAAAATAAAGTTACAAAAAAATTGTTGTGCCGACATTTATGTTTGACGACTAAAAAATGTCTGCACTTCTATTTTTTCAAAATATTTCACTTTTTTGGCTGCAGTACTACCTTATAATATTTTTCTCCGGCAACACTGAGCTCCTCTCTTGGCTCGAAACAGCTCAGAGAATTTCAACAGGCACTGATAAATATAATAAATGGACTAAATTGACAAGAAACAAATTCGTAATCCTTTTTAAAAATCAATTCCACCCAAAAATAAGATCTCTGAAAATTAAGAAAATTCGATGGTGGTCGAATGTTCTCTTAGGCCGTTTCATATGTTGCAAAAACGCTAGTTATGAATTTATTTGTGAGGTGGATTAGATATCAAAAATATGAGTGGCTCAAAGTAGCTCGTAATCAATTATCTATCCACGTACTTTTGAGTATACTTTCCGCTCTATTTTTGGGTTTTGACAAAGTACGCGAATAGACCTACAGTTGCCAGAATAAATATTAAATCAATGGATAATTATAACCATTTTGATGGAACTGATTGTATTTTTAAGTTTTTTATTAGTTATTTGTTTTCCTCGATCTGTTGACTTTATAATTTCGTAGATCAAAATAAATAAATATACCCTATTTACTGATTTGTTTGTTCGTCGGGCTATTAACTCCACGACTTGTAAATCAAGGACCGAATTTCCCCATCTACACCCGCGAACAAACAATTAAGTCTACGGAATTCAGTTGATTTTCTGCATAATTCAGAAAACAATTCCCGCCATGTATTGCTGGTTCGGGGATTACGTGTTTCGGTCCGAATTTTGTTCGAAAACGGGAGATGATTGTCTATTCTTTCCGTTCTACATAGTTGAGATGTCAAAAGTATATATGCAGTTGTTCCTTTTTCAAGAAAAATCTACTAAATTGATGTATCGAATGTCCGCCTTTTTTTTTTTTTTTTTTCTTGAGGTGTATGAAAAGCGGTCAACTTAAGTGGTGATAGTCAAGTGCTATCTATACTATCAGTTTGGTCACTCATAAGTGACAACATTATAAACTACTAACGATGAGGCGCCATATGGCGTCCTTGCGTTTCATACTTTAATTCAAGTCGACGAAAATCTGTATAAATCTGATGACCAATCTGCATGTTGTTATAGTTATTTTTTTTGAAAATACAGTCTTTAAAAAAATAGTTCGGCGACGCTTGTTTTGTTTGTTTACCCTCGCCGGGCAGACTTTTTGCACTATACTCGTTTCGATCCCACAACAAACTGTCAGGCAAAACTGAGAAAATACGGCACTTAAACCAGCAGAGATGTTGTTATCGGTGAAAAACATTTTAATTGCATAGACGACAAAACTATGTTTGTTCAAAATATACACAGTTCCATAAATACTTAGGCCAAGAGTAAGTAGCAAAAAAAACAAAACAAGGTAAAGTAGAATATCCTGCTATCCATTCGTGAGGAAAATTTCCCCGAAATAAGTGGAAAAGGTCTCTGAATTTATTGATGCATTGAAGATTTTTCATAGAACGGATACACATACGTACTTCAATTCCAATTGACGTCTATTAAAAAATATTTGTTTGCATTTTTGTAAACGTATATTGGAAGTGCGAGTAACAAGGAAGCGATTGTAATCATTTTCTAAAAGGGTAAACGTTAAACTCTACAACTAATAAAGTATTCAATCTAGCAACTATGTATTTATGTTGTCACGGCAGAGATAGGAACTCATAGCGGTGGTGTACTTGAAAAGTGTAATCCACCACTTGTACTGTTATCAGGCACGGAGAGACTCTTAAACAAAATTGGTGTCAACGATAGCGGCTTAGATTTTGATCTATCAGCTGTTTGATACTATGTTGTTGCTGCCATTTCAATTATATACACTATAAACAAAGTAAAGAAAAGTGTAAAGAAGATAACCGGCGACAGCACCCAAGGAATCTATTTTATAAAATGGAATACAATGTAGCCGCTCGTTCAAATAGAAATAAAGATTTATTAGCTTTTCAATATTTATCTGTTGCTAATGAGTTTTTTTTTTTTTTCATTCGAAAATCGGTCAAGACAAACTTTGAATATTAAATCAAGGGAAAATACGAAATCGTGTGAAAGGCTGTTCGGAATCAAGAAAATCATTTATAAGCGGTTTTGTTATAGTTAGAACAATAGGCATGTGAAATTGTCAAAAAGGGTTGACATGCCAAATAGTTGTCTATGCATTGTGACAGATTTAACAACTTGTTCTATATCTGCTTTCATTTCAACTGATTTTGGTGATTGCTGTTCAAATTTAAGACCTTTTTTCATCAAGCTAATAACTATCGCCTATGAAGGTGCGTGCACAAGCATTAGCAAGTTATATAGGCATACCTTATCACCAGAAGAAAAGCAACATCTTGTCAGTCCCTCATTGTGTTTAGTGCCTGAAATTTCTTGCAGAGATATACCTGCTATATATACGTAGGAGGGAAATAATATATTACCTATGTACGCGACGAGAGCAAAAGGGTTGTATTTGTTGTTGGTTTTGACTGGCGTTTGAATAGATAAGAAGAAAGTAGCAGGGTTTTATTGGTGGGACGATCATAGGTTTTTAGGTGATTTTGCGGAAGCGACAATGAAGAACGACAGATAAGACCTAATCGTTTGCCGTAAAAAAAAGAAGTGATAAGAAAAGTGGGATTAGAAAGAAAAGCTCGTCATGTTTGAACTTTGAGTAGGTCATGCCGGACAAACAGTGGGGCAAGTATGTGTTTAATTTTTATGTCATTGATAACATAATATGACTTTTGAGGTATAAAACAAAAAAGTTTTCTATTAGGCAACGTCCCTGAGGATAATTGATTGAGGAATACTGTGCATGACGTAGTTTTATATTCCAAATAGAGCCAATTAGACAGATAATAATTGCGTCACAACAGAAGTATCCCATATGCATTTGAGTATCTCTTATTTGGTATTCGATTGGGCACTCTCAGAGTCCTTTTTTGCTCTCAGAGCACTTTTTATGTTCGTTTCAGATTTCAGAGCACTTTTGCGAATCTAGATTTTTTCTCAGATTTGCTTCAGATTTACCAATAGAAGTGCGTGTAAATTTGACAACTGGTGGAGTTTGTTACCGTTTTCGTGAAGTTTTTCTACTTCAAAAATAGGCATTGCACACGGTTGCCATATTGAGCGCTTTGTCGTAGATATTTTGGGCTATCTTTTTACTTAAAAAAAGCATAGAAATATAATAGCGCCCAACACAATTTTGTGCTACATATCGTTTTACAAATTGTGTGTTAATTTTGTTTGTTTCATTCTTTCACAAAACTAAAAAAAGAAATATTTTCGAACAAACCCGCACTTTTAAAACTTGGCAGCACTCTTGCAGTCAAGTGACATCGAACAGTCGTTCAAGTTGCACGCACACCAATTCATTTTGCAGGCTTTTTAGTTTGACACAAGCCACAAAAGTCAATAGCAGAAAAAAAGTCAAATAAAATCCGAGTCGTAGAGGTCAAAAAAAATTAGCAACGATATTGGGCTACATTTTTTAAAGGTTTGGTCGCTTAGAGCGAACTAAATTGTGGCAACCCTGGCATTACATCGGGTGAATCTATTTTATGTAAATTTTTAAATTTATGTATTAATATTTGGAAATCAATCGGGATACAAATTTCGAATGGTTTGATATAAAATAAAATGTTTAATATATAATTTAGCCAGTAAATGGAAAACGCGTAGAAAAGAATCGAAGGCTACACATATTCGAATCGCACGAATATCAACACAAAAAAGAGCAAGTGAAGTCTGAGATCTGAGAGCGAATCTGAAGAATCCCAATCGAATACCTACCACATTATATTTCTCTCCAGAAACAGACGGACATTGTTGTGATTATGGCATCCCTGGAAAAAAAATTATAGATTCATTCGACTAATGTCGTTTTCCATTGGGATTTTAATGTGGTATTCGTTTGGGCTTCTTCAGATTCGCTCTCAGATTTCAGATTTTGTGTGGCTAATCGAACATAAAAACGTCACTTGCTCTTTTTTGTAATAATATTCGTGCGATTCGAATATGTGCAGCCTTCAACACTTTTCAAAGCGTTTTCCATTCACTGGTTAAATTTTAAATTAAAACATTCGAAACTTACGTCCCAATTGATTTTTAAATATTTATATATAAATAATTTACAAAAATATATTCAACCGATGCAATGCCTTTCTTTGCTTTAGAATACATTCACGAAAACCTAAACGTCCCCCACCAGTTGTCAAACTCAAGCGCACTTGTATTGGTAAATCTGAGAAAATATCTAGATTCGCAAAAGTGCTCTGAAATCTGAAAAAGATTGCTTTTTTTGTACCAAACGAACATAAAAACGGCTCTGAGAGCAAAAAAAAAGTGCTCTGAGAGCGCCCAATCGAATACCACATAAGATTTTGCTCTCAGATTTCAGACTTTTCGTACTTAATGGAACATAAAGCGGGTTTTTTTCCCCTTTGTGGTGGGCGTGTTTCAAAAGTCAGCTGTTCTCAAATTGTTATTTCTGTTTATAAAAAAATCCATTAAATTTATGTTGACATCCACTGCAGCGGCCAAATGTAAATTTTTCACAGAATTTTCGTCAAAAAACATAAATAATAACACACTACAGAGTTTGATAAATGACAAATGTTTTGGTGTTACTGTAAGTAGGTGTGAATCTCGTTCAGAAATCGAGACTCTGAAAAAAGTGAAGTCTGACAGCCAGCTGATTTCGAGAGCAGAAAAACAGCTCTGAATCTGAAAAAAGTGATTTTGTCCCAATGGAAAACGACATGAACAAACTGTGAAATAGTTTTTCTGGTTGATCTTTTGTGTCAATTACTTCTGAATTTTTTTTTTAAATCGAGTCGTATGGGGAAGCAGACTTTTTGTATATAGAATGCGAAGGATCACTGATCGTGGTTTTATTCTCTCGGCCTTAATGTAAATTGGATTTAAAACCCCGCATAGTTCATAGTTCTGTAATCTAAATTATTTGGGGTGGAGTAAGATCTGTAAATACTCTGCCCATAAATAGGCAAATTGAAAAACCGAAAGCCCCCCTGCCATAGATGGTAGTGATAGGTAGTAACGATCTTGTCAATTTCCAATGCACGTCCTACTGTCAGCCGCCTTATTGAGGAAAGTTTAACCGCATTCGAAACGGAAATGCCGAACTCTGTAGTTGAACACGTTGTCAATCACTAAAACAGAAATAAACTCATTCCACTTTACAGCGATCTACGAGACTCACAACTCACAAGTCACAACTCACTTGGAGAAGGAGAAACTTTCAAGAGGTTATCAAGAGTCATATTTTGCCATTTCATGGGGTTGTAGTTGTTTTCATTTCATTGAGAGAATTATGGGGAATTCCACTTCGTTACATTTGTACACAGAGATGAAAAGCAGTTATGTAGGTATAGTATCTAAAAACGGAAGCTCAGAGCTCACTGCTCTATCGAAAATATACCCGCTGACTTTATTTGGCATTTGCCCCCACATAATTTCATTTTTTCTGGATTTAATTAAACCGCACACAATGTATTTATTTCGAATGTAGGTAGATATGAAGATGATTGATGGGGTATAAGCCCTTATTGTTTAATTAAAACGTAATGTAGTCACTCTGTGGAATAGATAAACCACAGCAGCGGTAATTAGTAACCGATTATGGTTATGACTACCATTGACATATGAATTTATATTTTCCAAAGAACAATGGAACAATATGAGTTCCATTGGAAACTACTAAGCTTGGTTTGAAGTGACGCCTCCGGCGCCAACCAGTTTATTACACCATCATTGAGGACGTAAATTCCCTTGTCGTGTGCATTTTTTTTTCTCTCTCTTGAAGTCGTTTTTTTTGCCACGTTTGCGAAATTCTTTATCTCGTTGCCAATATGCTTATTAGAATCCCAATTTCAGGTGTATTCATGAAACGTAAGCACGACAACTGTTCAATTTGACCAACGATGATTACAATCATTCGATGTGTAGTGGCTTGGGTAGGCTACTAGTCAGGTAGTTTTGATTACAATGACCAGTATTGTCAGAGAGGTTCTTGGAATTTCCAGCAGTTTAATAAAGATTTTTTTTTTTTTTTTTTGTATTTGCATTTGTCAGCAATTTGACTTACCAACAACGAGTGGTTAGGTATTTTAAGTTGTTTCTTAATGCACAGCTTTTGAGGGGGACTTCGCTTGCTGATCGATTGCGATTCGTATCAGAAAAATTACACCTTACAACTGTTTTTTTAACCTGCTGAAAGGTGTATGCAAAGCATATTAATAAGTGCATTTCAGTTTTGAATTCTAACAATTAATGGTGACAGCCACGTCAACGTTTTTAAATTCGACAGACACGAACAAGAAATGTCAAATCACACAACCCAAAAGTAGAACAAATGCAGCCACCAACTGTAGAGCGATTTGACGCAATGGACCATTCTAACGTCTAATCATTCTTAAGGAATCTTCAATTTAAATATGTTGCAAGTCAAGACAGATATGTAATTTCAAAAATCTCTTAGCGGTGAGTTCGTAAAATAGAACCCGCAGTGAGTAGGTCAGACCTTTGAGTTTGGTGTTGCTGTCAGAATAGTAAATCATTTTTTTGAAATTGCCAGATTCTACAACAAAATCAGCTGGCAACATTGGACAAAACACATTCGGCACATTCAAAAACCTAATTACAGTAATCCCCGGATTGTCGGGCAAAATGTACAATTTCAAATCCCGCAATAAAACATTTTTACTAGCATGTTCTTGATCATATATGCGGCACAATCACGAAACTTTGTTTATTTTGGAGCACTCTGAACATATGTCATGTCAATTTGACAATTGTCTTAAGAACTGTCTTTGATATTATTAAAACTCAAAAAGTGTTAAATGCTTTTGTTAGATGTGTACTTACAACCGGGAGACCTTGTATGAAGTTTTACAAGAAGCTTTACTTTTAGTAGCAGAGGAACGCAATTAAGCGAGCGCCACTTATCCGGGGATCACTGTATCTTAAGTCGACTAGATTGGTCTACTCTAGATGTAACCTAACCGAAAAAACTAGATTGGTCAGTAACTTTTTCTACGTCAGCCACATTATGTGATCGGTCGACTTAAAGCCTACTCAGTCACGATTAAACGTCAACTCAAACGTCAAAAGCTGTTCATTTGACCGATCAAAGCCAATTAAAACTGAGACAAGTTGGCTAGTCTGACTAACTAAACTAGATACTGGAACATAAGGTGATGGCACCAGCAGTCAGCGCGTTAACTTATTTTTGTGTTTGATTGGTCCTTAAAAATCCATCCTTCTTCTGAATGATTGAAGTCTTTAGATTGTACAATAGGGTGTCCCGTCAAATTTTTTTTTGTTGTATCTTAACAAAAGGCCCCGCAAAAGTTGCGTATTGCTGAGCTCATTACAGGAAAAATAACATAAAAAATATTCAAGGGTACTTTTGGGCCTCTACCGGCCGTTGAAGTTTTGGAAAAAATGTTGTTTTCCATACATTTTTCTTTTTCAATATTTTTTTAATAATGCTTACATTTGTAAAGTTAAAGCATATCCTCTCAAATAAAATGTGTTTTTGGTAGCATTTGAGCACTTGAGAGGTTATTTTGATATGTCTTAAATGCTGGAATCAAAAAATACATTTGTTTTGTCTCAACCACAAAATTCTATATGTTCACAAAAATAAGTAAATTCGAATTTTTTAATTTAAATATTAAAACATGTAAGCAAAATGAGTTCCGGACTCCATCTCCGAGAGCTATTCTGTCCTCTTTTCGATCCCTTTATAGTGAATTAAAAAAAAAATCATTTACCGTCTGTAAGAGATGTAAAAAAGTATACCTATGCTTTTGATCCAAAGAAATCTTAAAACAGAATACGGTGAAAAATCCCTCTAATTCCGAATTGTTTATTATAGTGAGTGCATGCTGATATCGAACAGATTTTGAAGAGGGCTTCAATTCCAATTGTGTGCCACAATCAAATACTAAGACTTATTAAAATTAACTTCCATAAATATATGACTCTAAAAAGATACCCAAGTATGAAAAAATGAAAACTATCACAATAGAGTACAAGATTTCATAACATTTTCTAGTACAAAATTGTTTGACATTGCCTCATGTAAATTTGATAACTGCCACTGTACAAAGAAAAAAAATGCCTAGTAATGAAAGGGTATTTTTGGAGGATAAGTGTTGATTACCTAGAGACGATTAAAATGCAAAAGCGTCTAGATCGAAAAGAACGTAGTGCATTGAATAATCTTGCCCCTCCAAGTCTACTCCAGAGAGTAGATCCAAACGAAGCAGACGAAAGAGTGGAGCCAGTCAAGACAGTAAGGTCACTACTTTGTTCTTCAGAACTTTCAAAGTCTTCTTCAGATCCTTCCACGTTTTCAGATAAGCTCAATTTGCTGGTCCAACCATCTGTAGCAAGAGTTTTTGATCGATATGGAGTATCGGAACGATCTGCCCCAACAGTCGCTTCAGCGGTTTTGCACGATGCTGGACTCGCAAATAACACTGACACAAGGCTTGTAATCGACAAAAATAAGATACAGATACTGAGCTTTGTCAAAATCAAGAGAGCATCTAAGAAGCCAATACAATGATGCCATTCCTAAGAATATTTATCTTGACGGACAGAAAGACAAAACCCTTGTTTCAGATCAAAAATACAAATACAGACATAACAATATTTCTCCGATATATTATTAAGGGGAAGAAATATGCAATTCAAAGATTCATTTTATAATTTTTAAGGGCTACATACCGCGATACTAATTATCATTTTTAGTGTCCAGGATATATTTCGAAATACAAAATTGCATATTGTGACCTACAAAATATTCAGTCTCAATGTTAAAAATTATTATTAGTATAAGGTCCATGCCATAGACATTATTTTTTTAAATTAATGTCAGACAACTCCTCCACCTATCTTAAAAGATCTGCCTGATGATGAGCTTTCATTGCTTGCAAACGCAACAGAGCTCAGAATACCAGATATAAAACAAAATTGAATCTAGAAATCGGATGCCATCTCTTAATTTCAAAAGCCAATTTTCAATGTAAAATTTGTATTTATGCCTTAATAGCTTCTTTTAAATTCATAATTTAAAATTGTTGATTATACACAAATGAATATTTTTATTATTTTAATTTAGTACCAAGTTATATTTGTGTATATATTTTTGAAATAGTAATAATATTTTGAACAAATAGAAAAATTGAAAGATACTAGCGCCTTAGTTACTTTTTCCTGTCCTTCAATCGTCGGTAGAGGCCCAAAAATTATGCCGTAATCGGAAAGTAAGTACACATTCGGAATCTTCTCGTCAATACGCAACTTTTGATACCCCTTTCGATGAGATTTTCCACGAAAAAATTTTCTTCATAAAACGACGGGAAACCCTATTGTACAATACTAAGCTTATTAAGTATGTGAGCTACATAGTGCAAGCTGTTTACAAAACAAGTGAAGAGGATATGTTTGAGAGTAGTCAGCCGCCTCAGTTCCAGTAATGGGCCATGCAAGTATCCAGTGTTCATTTAATTTAGGTATACATTTTCATAAGAACAGGGGATTTGACAACTGGAGAATGTTTAGAGGAGACGTGTCTTTCATAGTCAGCGCCCATTTCTCTAGTAAATGTACAGGGGGGCTGACTACTGAAAAAGAAAGAAAACTGATCGAAGTTTTTGCGTATCATGACAGATTGGGGTTTCCATTCATTTTGCATATGCAGTAGGTATACAGCCAGAAGTCTCATAAGGCCCCCCTCTTAATTATTTAACAAAACATAATATTTTTAACATTTTAAGTTAAGAAACAAGTAAAATAAACTGTCAGTAACACACCACTCGTGTTCTGCGCTAATAAGAACTAGGTATACTCAAACTATATTTTTCACGCGCAATCAGAATTGTTGCAAGTTTTTGGACACAGATAGAAGAAATGTTAGCCAAGGGATTAATATTTTTCGCTTGGCAGAAACCCCAAAGGATTAACTAATAAAATTCGGATTCCATGTTCGATTGGGCAGCAGAAATCTGAAATCTCAGATAAAAATACAAACAGCCAAATCGAAACTGACACAAGACACCTGGGATTGAATTACCACATCCGTGATCGAGTACCTACCTACTACGTGACTGAATTTGTTATTCTTTTGCTTGTAAGATCCACAAATTCAGTGACGTATTGTTCGCTCACGGATGCGGTAATTCGACCCCTGATCCACTAGTCAATTTTTTGACGTAGAAGTTTGATTTATTCAACATAACCTGAGATTTTTTAGGTAGGTGGGTTCTAATTTCAATTTGAATTAAATGCTTTATTTTCTGAATGAATAAAATAAAAAACAAAACGTTTGTTACTTTTCAAATAATGGAAAGAACATTATTTGTGTCAAAAGGTCATATTTTTGAACCAAAAATTTGCAAAACGTGCAAAACTTATGAAAAATGAATTTTGGAAAGCCATTAGAACAGACTCTCAGACTCAGAAATTTCTTCAATGTCATACAAAAAAATTGTCTTTTAAGAATTTTATTTCTGATTGGAACTAGTTGCCGCCATTGTGAACTTTGAAAGTTGAACGGCTAGTTTGATATTTTGTATGCTATACCTGCGTTCTGCGTATGAACTTTTTCCGACTCGCTACTTTGTTATACTCATTGAGCCGTACTTATAACAAATTTTATTATCAACTTTAAATTTAGGGAAGCTCACAATTGAAAAAATTGTATGAAAAATATAGCCACTGTGAACTATACTTAAATTTAAAGTCGAAACTAAAAATGTTTATTGGTAAGGCCCATTGTGCCGTACTAATAACAAAAATTTTAGTCTCGACTGTAAATATATTTAGGCTCACTCACAATTGCAAAATTCATATGGAATTCATATTACCACTGTGAACTACCAAAATTTACTGTCGAAACTAAAGTGGCTATGCGCAATGAGTAGTACTTATAACAAATTTTAATCTCGACTGTAAATTTACGGTAGCTCACAGTTGCGAAATTTGTATGAAAAATATAACCACTGTGAACTGCTAAAATTTAGAGTCGAAGCGAAAAATGTTTATTGTTAAGGCCCATTGTGCCGTACTAGTAAAAAAGATTTTAGTCTCGACTGTAAATTTATTTAGGCTCACTCACAACTGCAAAATTCGTATGGAATTCATATTACCACTGTGAACTACCAAAATTTACTGTCGAAACTAAAGTGGCTATGCGCAATGAGTAGTACTTATAACAAATTTTAATCTCGACTGTAAATTTACGGTAGCTCACAATTGCGAAATTTGTATGAAAAATAAAACCACTGTGAACTGCTAAAATTTAGAGTCAAAGCGAAAAAGTTTTATTGGTAAGGCCCATTAAAAATAAAATATTAAAATTTGACAGATTTGATAATCTTCAGAAATCCGAGATTGAAAACCGGTGACATAATTTAAATGACCCAAACAGAAAAAATAAACCCGCATTAATCACGCAAAAGCCATCCAATCAAAGTTGTTATAGGTATATTTAAGTAGTTGTGGCTGTAGGTACATACTTTCCAACCAAATAGGCAAGGCAACATGTTATCGCGGAATTCGCATTGATTCCAAAAGGAAAAATTGCAATATGGATATGGATATGGGAAAGGGTACGAAGCCGACTGGTTTTCTAATTCCAGTTCCAGCTGGCCAGCCGATGTTTTTCGCAGTAAAAACTTCCACGACCACAAACTGTTTTTGTTTTTATTTTAGAACTATGAATCAGGCATAAATGCTGCCACTTTCAAATATAGACAACTACCGGCTTCAACAATTCAAACAAACTTCCATTTGCAAAAGTTGAACAAGAAAAAGAAAAAAACCCCGAAGCACAAAAAAGCTTATTCAATTTAAAATGTCTTCGCGACAAAAACTGACGAAAAAAGAAATCCGACAGTACAATACTGAAACTACTCCTTTCTCTCTCAGTTGTTGTCACTTCGTCCAATCCAATTGACGACCATCTCCACACAAAAAAATACAACCCTCTCACAAAAAAAAAAATGTGTAGGTACAAGTACAATCGAATAAAGCTAAATTACATACATACAGTTAAATTTACAAAGGAAAAAAAAAAAAAAAAACTCACCTCCATCATCCATTCGGCGACAATTTTCCTCATTGGCGGTGTAATATCCTTTTGCACGGTTTTGAAATACGAACATATCGTTGGATGTTTATCCTCTGCCTTGAGTGCATTCTCAAGGCAGCGATCACTCAAGAATACCGGGTCATCGAGAGCCGTGTTAACGTGTTCGAAATTCTTACTAATCAAGCTGTTGGTGTAGGCCGCTGCCGTTGTAATATCACCATGTTCACCGCCGCCGCCCCCAGCTCCACCTGTTCCATCACCACTACCACCTCCTGTTGTCACAGTGGCCGCCGTATAACCGTTGTTTCGAATTTGGAAACTATTTATCAGAACATCAGTATCGTTTAGCAGGACTTTTTCCGTGCACAAAAGGTCCATATTTATTGGAAACTTAATGTTGACCAGTAAAAAAAACTGACGTTGGTTTAGTTCGTTTGTATGTCGCTACGTTTGCGAACGATTTCGACGACGGTTAATATATTCACTGAACAGTTATTTCTTTGATTATATTTTTTTATCATTCACTAGCGACCGAAAATTAAGAGATTCATCAAGGATTTTACACAGATTACGGTGTTACCTTCGTTTTTTTTTTTTTTAAAGATTGACACACAACAAAAAGGGGTGAACAATTTACAATTTAGGTAACAACAGATGATTTTTTTTTTTTACAAAAACACAGGGGTTTATATCTAAGACTAATATTCGCTTTTATATTTGGGGATGGTGACTCACATACGCGCACTCGTTAAATTCATGTTTATTCGGCAGATAGGCAGGTATTTTTAAATATATATTTTTTTTTTTAGGTAATTTTGAGTTTACGAAAAACACTTTCTTAATTTTAAGCAGCCGTTACATGCAAAGTAGATACGTTGTGAAGATTGTTGTTTTGCTGCGTATTTTTCTTTTTTTTTCGCAATTTTAATTCTCATTAGTGCCTTTTTGTTTGGACAATATTAACTTTTTGTTAGTGATAAAGCCGGCGAATGGCGGAGCAAACGATCACCCAGTACCACTCGGAATAAAGAGATATTCGCTCACGTTTCTATTAGTAAATAAGAAATACTAAAAAGGTGTCCAGAGCCAGACCAGATCCACTACGCCGCAGAGACAGCAACCTTGTGTTCAACTGAAATGCAGGCTGTTGCTGTTTCTTGTTTCGTTTATCAGGCACTGCAGAATATAGTGGAGTGGAGTGGAATGTGGAATAGCTGCTTTGGCTTTCTATGATTGGATTTGTGGGAACAGAATGGGAATAGGGTAGCCTGGAATGGGAATGGGATAGCGTGGAATGAGAATATAAGATAAATATACACGATATAGGTTCCTACACCTAGCACAGCACATACCTACCTAGTACCTATCCCCATTCCCCATCCCCGTCCCCGTCACTGACACTATCTACTAAAGAGACAAGCCACAAGATATAAGAGAGGAAAGAAAATTCGTTCATTCTCATGTTTTATAGGTGTTGCGTCTGTGTTGGTTTAAAAAAAAAAACAGTATAAACAAAACAGCCATACGCATGGTTGCCACTTTCTTTTTTTTATTTTCGTAACAGTTTTTTGTAGGCGCAGTGGCCTAGTGGTTAAGTGTGTTGGACTACTAAAGTGAATGGTCGAGGTTCGAATGCCGAAAAATCCAACTTGACGTTTTTTTCAACGGCGTCACCTCTCGCGAACTATAACTGTCTTGAAAGAGCTTCTTAATTAGCCATTTGGAGTCGGCATAAAATTGTAGATCCCTTTCATTCGTTCCAAAAATGAAAAACTTACACAAAACGAATGGTTGTGAGAAGCTAGGCCTTGGGTCCTTCCGGACCTGTTGCGCCAACTATTTTTTTTTTTTTTAACAGTTTTTCACCGTTTTTCTGGTGATGACGGATTATCTATGGTTAATCCGGAGTTTTTTTTTTTTATTGGACGCCCCGGTTTTTTCAACTTCGGTCCATGCAAAAATAAAGATTCCAACCGCTACACCGACTAAAATCTCAAATTCTGATGATCGGTCCATTTTTGTTTGTTTTTGTTGTTGGACTTATGACAAACATCCTATCTCAGCGAAAGTAAAGTACAACAACTAATGTCACCTCCTCCAAGTCAGTCTAACATTATGCAAGCGTTTGATTAAGTGTTAGTTAGATATCTCTGTTTTGCTTTTTTATCTCAATTTGGGGAGAAATCTCGAGAATCGTGTCCTTAAGGCCTGTGTCAAATTATCCGGGTGAATACATCCTTGGTACGTATGAATAAAACGAAGCTGCTTCTATTGAAGAGAAATGTAAAAGTCGAAGTATTTGCTACGTTTCGTATGAATAAAAACCAATTTGAGTTAGTTCCAACTTTTGACATGTTCGAATAGCGGCGGCTTTGACCTTTTACTCGGATCGGTATGAATAAACAAAGCAAATGCAATGCAGTTCTGAGCCTGCTATTTAGTTGACTCAGTCCTTTCGCTAAATATTTTGTATTGTACGCACGTTTTTTACAAAAAAAAAAAAAAGTAAGCAATGTGAATTTTCGATTGTTTGACTATAAAAAGTTAAGTGAAGTTTTGTTCGTGCAGGAAAATCATCAAAATACCTGTGAAAAAATCAATTATTTCTTGTCATAGGCACTTAAAGAAGAAATAAAACATCAACAACCTATTTGGCAAACAAAAATCATATTTCCAGGTGCAATTGGAGCTATAGATTGCATAGCTCATATTTCTGAATTTCATTTATTTAAATTTTAATTTCCACAAAAGTCGTTAGAATCTCAAGGAAAATTCAAAAAATTCAAAAAAATCAAACTTACTGGTCAGATTTGACAGAAATTGCAAGACAAGTACACGTGCAGCGAAGTAAAAGCTATGTTCGAATTTTCGAACTTACTTTAGCAAACTAGGTTTTTATTCATACTGATTCAAAGCAATTGCTAAGGGCTTTTAGTTTGCTAAAACCTTTTACTCAAAGCAAATGCGACCCAACGAATAATTTCAAATTTAACGGTAGAATTCTATGAACGCTGGCAGCAGCTTTTGCCGCAGTGGAAGTGTTCAATTTTTTGAGGGTGTGTTGGTGTGTTGAAGTTTCGTGACATTTGACAATGACAATACGGATTTCTATGTAATGTATCAATAGGCACAAAAACGAGGACACTCGGTTAAAATATAGCTTGTAGGCAAAGTAACGGGAAATCGGCCGAAGTTGGTGGTCTCAATATTGTCTCCGCTCTGAAGTGTGCTTTTATATATGTTTTTAGACGACACGTCTGTGAAAAATAGAGAAAAACTAACATTTGGCCGCTGCAATGGATTTTTACAACACAAATTACAATTTAAGAACAGCTGACTTTTAAAACGCACGCACCATCTCAAATGCAAAGAATGAAAAAATCTCGTTTTATGTTCCATTGGGCACGAAAAATATGAATACGGAGATCAGCGACAAAACATTCACCTCTATTCTGAGATTCGAATTGAATAGAAAGTTATTCGATTTCCTCCAACTGACATTCCTATTTTCGATTTCGATAGAGATTCATTTTTTGTTCATTTCTCCCCGCATTCTCAGTTTCGATTGCATTGAATTAAATGTCAAATTCTATTCGAGCGGAAATTTCTGAACGAAAGCTGTATTTAAAAATGTAAATTGAATTGTTTTCTAATAAATTGAAAGAAATGTTGCTACTTTTACCACAAAATGAATATAAAACGCATATTATGAACTTGGAAGCAACAACTGTTTTTTATAAAAAAAAAATTATTTATTTGTATTGATCGCAGGTCGCAATCCAAATGGACGAACCACGGGCAATTTGAAATGTTGATTAAGCTAATGGAAATAAATCCGGATATTGCAAAGGGTTTCAGTAGCAACAACAATTTATAATCTGACAGCTAAAACTTCAAACAGCTAATTTCGAAAATCAAATTCATCCAGTGAAATCATTCGATAATGAATTCCTTTCCCTCGAAACTTGGAATGTGGGGACTGGGGAGTTCATTCGAGTGAAACTTTTAAATTCGAGGAATACTCTATTCGATCGAATCTCAGAATTAGCGTGATTTACTCAAATTGTTAATTAAATTTGACATTATACATAATTCGCGATAAAAAAGTTGCAGTACAATTGTACTAGAAACGTCACAATTGTAGCTCACATTTTTACAAACAAACAGCCTTATTTATAAACGTATTATAGAGAGTGTATAAAGTTATGCGCTCTTTAAAATGCCTCTAAACGCAAAAACCTTATTTATAAAAAAATCTCAACGGTGTATAGAGCTTGTATAAGCTAAACGCGTTTGGGGGTTGTTTAGTGCCTGTATAGAGGTGGAATAGTATCGAAATGTCATTTTGACTTCGTATATTGAGTAAAAAAATTTTATTTTTTATTTTGGATGCATTATTATGGACGTTTTCATATTAAATTGTTACGAATTTTTCCTCGATAATGTGTTGAAATATTTTGTTTTAATGGCTATACATTACATTATGTGTGTTGTGAATATTTTTTTATAAGATTACCTACCAATTCCCCGACATTCATTTTCCTTTTTTTTTTTTCTTTTTGAAATTGAATTCCATTTCATTTTGAATTGTATTCGTATTTTTCACAAGCTGCTTAGTTTTTTTTATCTTTTTGGACAGATAAATGTAATAGACATCTCCTTTTTAGTACTTTTTCTGACACAAGCCCTGTATAACTAATATGCATGGGAAAATGTTTTATAAATAAGAATTTTCGGGAGGGTGTATAAAGGCTGTATAAATACTTATACACTGCATAACTATACAGGTGTTTAGGGGCGTTTAGAAAATTCTAATAAATAAGGCTGAAAATGTATAACAAACGAGTATGAACTATGAAATTCTATTTTCCCTGGGAGTAAAATTACGTTTTCTGCAAACCTAAGAGAATGGATGAATTGAGCATTATATGATTGTGTTTGTGTTTGTGTTCCGTGTCGTGATTTCGTCATGATATAATCGAGTAAAAATGAGTATTGGGACTGGGGAGTGGGGAGTTGTGGATCCAGTTCCACGTTCCACTTCCAATCCATATACAGCTGATTTCTTAGGTACTATAAAGTTGAAAGCTCTAGCAGTAGCAGAACTAAGAGCAGTTTGCTTGCTCCCCAGTCCAACAGCAACAGAATTCTGCCATTCCATCCATCGGCAGTTGAATTTTGAAGCGTAAAGGCAAGGCAAAGTATATAACGCCTACAATGTGAAAGTGTTAGTGAACTGTAGAAAGTATATATACAGTTTGCTCTCTCCTGTGAGCTGAATGAAGAGTAATCTGTGATGAGATATTTTTGATTTTTGGTTTTGATCTTTCATGTTTCGAGTTTCGACGCCATAGCGGAATGGATGAGGTTCAGCGTTGCCGAAAGTACTACAATAAGAGTAGTACTACTCATTTTCGGGTCCCGTACCAAAGATGAAAAAAGGCTTACTATTGTACTAATTTCTGTACTATTTAACTTTTCCGAGTACGCAAGTACCACTTCTCAATTTTGAGTACTATTTGTACTATTTTTAATTTTCGGAATAAATCGAACATGTATGAGGTTATTTCACTAACGGCCATATTATTTACTCCAAAAATTAAACCCAAGTCCATAACATCATTATACCCGAACACAAGAAGGTATTTTAACTCGGCTTAAAATTTCAATTTCATAATATTAACATTTCTTCGTTTCTTAACGATGAAAATGTTGATGGCTTCGTAGTTAGAAGGCGAATTTAGAACTGACGGAACAGCATAAATGGTGTTCAACTTCGTCCTCGTCTATATCGAACGCACAAGCGGGGCTAGGGCTATATGTCGTTTAGTTTCGGAAATATTTCCGGATAAAAAAAGAGGCATATTGGAGGTTTAATTTATAATTATGTAATACAATATAATTAAAAATCAGCACTCAGCAAATCAAAGCAGTTGCCAAGTGACAAACAACAAAAAACACATGTAAATTTGTGTGAAATTAAACATTACGTATGTGTAAAATCGATCTAAAATCGGTTTAAATTCCACCATTAAATGCATTTGTATCCAGCAGGTTTAATGCAAGTTTTTGAGTGATTATTACATATGTTTTTTTTTTTTTTTTTGCTTGAATGCAATAACATAAATTTATGGCATTTGAAAAAAAAGTATGTACCCACTATTTTGTACGTTTCAGTACTATTTTATTTCAGTTTTGAGTACACTTGAGAAAAGTCGATTTTCATCACTGTCCCGTACTCCGGTACTCCCCAACGACAAATTGTACACCTATTTTTAATTTTGGTTTGAACTGTTTTTGCTTTGCCTTGACATTTCTTTGCATCGAACAATCTTTTGCGGATCCTGCAAATCCCTTTCTTCTGACAGGCCTGACACTATTTAAAGATTTGAAATGGAATGAAACAAGAAGTGTGTGAGCTGTGAGCGTTAGATACTTACAAAATAATTTTACCTCGTACCTCCGTACTTCTCTCTTTTTGTGAATTTGATCTGCGATCAGCGTTACCACTTGTACTACATATGTAGTACTGTGCTACATATTTGCTCGATTTTTTAACGCCGTACTACATACTACATAGTAGCCCAAAAGTACTACATTTCTTAAGAGCCAACCATTTTAAATTTATTTAAGGAGTTTCCCTGTAAGAAAGCAAATTTTAAAATTTTAAATGAGCAGGTGCGTTTGTGGATTGGGGCTTTCGATCTTATTTTGAAATGTGGACCTCAAAATAGCAACATTGTGGCAATATGGGTGGAATTAAACAAACAAAAAAATAGTTTAGGAAACTTAATATTTAAAGAACTATCTAAATAAATATGATATTATATATAACTATTTAATTTCAATATAAAAAAAACAGGTACTACATTTTGTTTGAAAATGCTACATTTCTTTCTCTAACGTACTACATTTGCTTAAGACTTAAGTGGCAACGCTGTCTGCGATCACTGTGAAAGTGTGAATGTGTGAACGTGAAGAGATGGCCATCCATAGCTATTCGAATTTTGAAATTAGAATTTTGAAAAAGACGGTATCGGTATGGAAGATGGAACGCAAAGAAATGGAACATGGTTTAAGTTGGTGCTTTTTATTTTTAGTCGTTATTAACTTTAACAGACTGGTAATGGAAAATTGCATCCGTTTTTGCAAAAATCACAAATGGATATTGACTTAAAAAATGTTTCCCCTGTTGTCGATACAAATGGGGTATTTTTGGTGATTCGTAGTCTTCAGAAATGATGACAAGGAAGACAATGAAGATAATAATTCCATTCAAATTATATCCATGGCTATTTATGTCTGCCCAATGGAACATGAAAAGTGATTTACCAAGATAATAGAATTAAAAGAGATGGATATCTTTCGTACGTCTATCCCCCCAAAACCCATTTGTTTACATTGTTGTTTTTGTGATCTTTGAGCTACAATAAAAAAAAAATCGACCAATGAATGGCCGCCATTCAAAATCCAGTGTGGTGAGTTATTTTTGAATATATTAAGGCCCGGTTTCTTCAATCTTGGTCATCTTTTTAATTAACCACTGATTTTCTGCAATTTTGTTTGTCCAAGATTTTTTAAGGACTACGTAGGTATTCATTTTTACGTAGCTGATATACAAAAACTTTTTGTATAATATTCACCCCTATCGAGGTATCCGTTCGGAACGGAATTTTCTCCGATCTGTACGAAATCGGAGAAATTCAATTCGAGATATCCGTTCCGATACAATTTTCGGAAAAATCCTCCGATGGCATATAGCGCGCCTTGTCGCATTGCGTGGATCCGCGTTATACCACTTATTTTCGACAGCCACACGGCACATTTTCTCCGAAGCTCTCCGACAACGAATTGCTGCGGAATATTTTCATGTTAAATAAACGCGTTTGTATGCTTCATTTATTTTATTCCGAAACGGATACTTCGAACGCAATTTGAGTTCCGATCGGATTTCACTTTCGTATCGGAATTTTCTCCGACCGGATACCTCGATAGGGGTGATTGTGCCAACAAAAAGAAAAATGCAAATAATAGAATGAAAGAATATATAACGCAAGATGGAGTGATAAAATAAAATCTTTCACGTCGGTTTCAACTTACACATAAGTATATAATACACAACACGCCAAAATAATGGATGCAAGGATGAAATAAGATTATTTTCAACATTTTTTGGCCTATGACAGTTCTAATAGATTGGGATAAAGCACACGAGTTAGGAAAAATATTGTGAGAATGAAAAAATTGCGATTAAAAAATAAAATAAATAGTTGGCGCAACAGGTCCGGAGGGACCCTAGGCCTAGCTTCTCACAACCATTCGTTTTGTGTGAGTTTTTAATTTTTGGAACGAATGGAAGGGATCTACAATTTTATGCCGACTCCAAACGGCTAAATGAGAAGCTCTTTCAAGACAGTTATACTCTCGGATGTTTGTCAGACGTTCGCGAGAGGTGGCGTATTGGAAAAAAACACTTAGTTAGAATTCGGGTTTTTGCGGGATTCGAACCTCGACCCCTTGCTTAGTAGTGCAACACACTAACCACTAAGCCACTGCGCCTACAAAAAAATGCGATTGTCGTTGATTAATGGGGCATTTACACGGTCACACATTCCTATCACGGAAAATTAAAGGGATGCCCAATACTAAACAGCCGTCTGACTGAAAGGGACAGCATTACCTAACACGCAAAAAAACGTGATACGTTTTTTGGTCGGCCATCTTGTTTGCGTGGTAGGAATTATGGGAAAGCTATGCATGTTGATATTTTTATAGCAATGGCTTACGAAATTTCGTTTTCCTATAAAACAAAATGGCTTCCGGGAGGGATGAAGGTACATTTATTTATTAATTTCGTATAAATGATTGAGGAATTGTTGGTTTAATTTACTGAAACTAATTAACACTCTCATTTCACATATTTTAAATCGGAAATAGAAATGTTTTCATGTAATTGCAGAAATGTTGGTCGCCGGAACTTCCGCTTTACGTATCTATAATTATGGGTAGTACATCCATGACACATTAGGCGTCTGATTTGTGATCTCATTCCTTCGCCTTTATTAGCATTGACTGCAGACAAACGGATCTCTCTGTCCCGTCTCGTGCAAAAATGCGCGTGCGTGATAGTGTAAATGCGGTTTAAATCAACAGGTGGCCTGTTAATTTGTAATACATTTTATTGGTTTTGGCTTTATTTCGGTTTTGTTCACAAAAAAATTGCTTATTGACTCACAAATATAAAGTTTCATTTTTAAGTTCTAAAAAAATGCCTGTATTATTTGGTTATGACATTAATTTTTGTGTTTATTAAGTTTACAAAAAATAAGAACATTAATAAAAATTCGAATTTTCCTAGTGAACATGCCCTAACCAATTTTCCAGGATATTTGAAAATTTTATGAATTTCGGTGGTGAGTTCAACAACTTTCCGCCATCTTGAGGGTGAATTCACGAACTCACTTATTCTATCATAGAAATGAGCATGTATGCGTGACTTTATGAATTTTTCTGGAAAACAGCTTGTAGGCAGCCGCCTTTCCACTGGAAAGATATCCATCTCTTTTAATTTCCATTATCTTTGCACCAAACAAACGCATTCGATGGTTACCAGCTGGAATAAACGATGATTAAAGATAACCAAGATTGAAGAAACCGGGCCTAAAACAATTACCTACAACAAACCAACCCCCACTGATTGGATTCCATCAGAAAAAAGTTCCTGGCAGATGGAACTGTAAAGAAATGAAATACTTCAGTGGAATGATTCGGTTTTCTTTTGTGGAATTGACTGAGAAGTTGATCAGTAAAAGTTTTTAGTACGTAAAAATAATAAATTCATTTTCTAGAAAATTTAAAGATCATTTACATACTTTTTTTGATAATCTAATTTTATAATTCATAAGCAACATTTTAAGACCAAGATTGAGTTAAACCACCAAGTTTAAGTGGTCAAAAAAAGCATAAGAATATTTTTACGGTTTGGTTTTACGGATTGCCATAACTGGGGGCTGGGGCCTAAACTGAAGGAATGATTTGAGTAATAACAAAAGGCTAAAGGGTGTTTTTTTTTTTTTTTTAGAGGTGTAGAACTTTGAAATGTTATAAAACAAAGATGATTTATTTAAATTGACATGAAATTTACTTTATTCGAAAGATGGCATTATAATTTAAATATGATTTCTGGCATATGACCGGCACGGCTGGCTCAGACGTAGTATAATCTGGAGGTCCAACTTTTGATGACTTTTTCCAACATTTGTGGCCGTATATCGGCAATAACGAGGCGAATGTTGTCCTCCAAGTACCAAGTGCTCAATCGTTTCGGGGCTATCGGCGTAGACTAGCGACTTCACATAATCCCACAGAAAATAGTCAAGCGGCGTTAAATCGCACGATCTTGGAGGCCAATTCACAGGTCCGCAACGTGAAACTATGCAGTTACCAAACGTTTCCGTCAATAAATCAGCTGTGTGACATATTGCGCCGTCTTGTTAAAAATCACAGCTCCTGCACATCATGGTTGTTCAATTGATGAACGTAAAAGTCAGTAATCATGGCTCTATAGCGGTCACCATTGACTGTAACGTTCTGGCCAGCATCGTTTTTAAAGAAGTACGGACCAATTATTCCACCAACCCATAAAGCACACTCAACAGTCAGTTTTTGTGGATGTAACGGTGTCTCAACATACACTTGAGGATTATCGGCACTCCAAATACGTCAGTTTTGTTTATTGACGTAGGTATCCATTTCAACCAAAAGTGAGCTTCATCATGTGGACCGTAATTGACGTAGTGCCTATGCCTAGTGGTGCCTGGTCTGCGATTACGCATTTCACTTGACAGCTGAAAAAATGGCCGCAAGTTAAATTAGTGCTGCCAACTTGAAGTTCTATACCCCTAAAAAAACACCCTTTATTTCAAGACACAAGATGGCCAAGGTTAAGTGCTCCAGATATTCAAGTTTATGTAAAGTAGAATGGCAAAAGGGTGCAGAGAGGCATCGAATATTTCATTGTTTTCCAAAATTGAAATGGAGCTTTAGCTTTTTAAAATGCTCCAGAAGTCTTCTTTTAAATTTTGACGTGGGCGTGCGTTCGCCAAGTTATCGTATGTATGGGGAGTGGGAGTCATATTATACCCCACCAGAAACAGAAAAAAATGTTCCTTAGTTCTCTCCCCATGAGAATACTCGGATTCGCCTGCACTGCAGTCAGTCATTCTTTCCATTTTCTCCAAACTACAGGACATCAATTACACATTTTAATTTTGTCCAGTTTTTCCAACCAACAGCGAATAACCATAACAACAATTGTCAGAAACGATTCGAAAATTTATTCATAATTGCGTTTTATTGTTCACATTACGATCGAATAATTGTTTACTTCATCTAAATTCACTTCACTTGATATATTTACAAAGTTAACGATATTAACAAATTAAGGTACCTATATTAACGTAAGTGTGTTGCACACACAATATCATGCATGTGTGTTAATAGCACCAAGTGGTGCTTGCTGCTGATTGCTGCGTCTGGTGGTGGTAGCAAATAGCTTTAGTGGATTTTGGGTGCGGATTCTCCTCGTGGTCAACAGAGGAGACTGATCGCGAATATTAACTCTGTCCCGGTTTGCCCCAAAGCCAGTTGAGTAGTACAGATGATGGCGATTGACTGGATTGCGCTTAAAAGAGAGATGCGGTTAAAATTTTCAAAAGCGGGTTAATAATATCAGCGAAATATACATAAATCGCTGCCAACCAGCTCGGATAAGGCTTCCGATGGCATTTTGGCAACATCCTGTTGAATCTTTTCCATTTGACGTATGTACTGGTCTCGGTCCTCCTGCAGACGTTTATCCTTGGAGTGGTTGACGGAGTGTAGTTGGGAAAGTCTGCAAAAAGAGGGACAACTAAAAATAAACCAATCCAATGATGGAAGCAATATCATACTTCTGATTCAAGTTTTCTGTTTCGTCGGTCGGGGTGCCTACAGCAGGCTGTACTTGCGCTTTCTCGGGACTCTCTGATGGCGATGAGGTAGCTAAGGGAAGGAAAAAATGCATAATTTGTTATCATCTATACTGGAATTGAATTTCGACTTACATTCGACAAATTGGGTAGTTTTGATGGTTTCCATTTGGCGCAATGTGTTTGACAATTTTAGCTGCAATGTGTCGCGCTCGTCCAAGAGATGTACTAGCTCCAGCGTGAGCTCTTCACAGCGCATATCTCTTTGGTGCAACATGTACAGGGCCAGGTCGAGCTCAGACTTGGGCACAACAGACGTCGTGTCAGAGGAACGCTTTCCACCATCGGAACTAAATCCGCTGCTGTGCGACATCGTCGATTGCATCTTGTAGGGATCGTATTGCGCCGCCAGTCGAGCATACTCCGCACTTCTAATCGCAAGTTGTTCCTTGAGGGTGACAATCTCTAATTCTTGATTTTCCAGTACCTTCTGCATCTTTTGGATTACATCGCCGTCGGAGGTAATGTCTTTAGAGGACGACGCGGAGCTGTTGTCTTCATCGGGATTGCTCTGTGGCGACGATCGACCGACTTTTAACGCCTCAATCTCCTGTTCGAGTCTACTTTGGACTTCGTTAAACTCGGCTTCTCGCGTGTCTAGGTGCTGCCGCCACAAGTTGGCGATTTCGCTGCAGCGCTGCTCCAGCGCTGCCTCCCAGTGTTCATTGGGAGATGAGAGTTCTTGTGTTTTGACCGCATCCAAGGATTTCCTCAGCTCGGCGATTTCAATGTTTTTCATGTCCAGTTCGAGAGCAGCCGTTTTCCATTTCTCTTCGTTCTGCAGGGTAGACATAACATGATTGTTGAGAACTTCTAGCTCCTCTTCCATGTGTAGCTTTTCGGCGCGCATCGTTTCTAAGGCGGTTTCAAGCTGCTGGATTTTCTCCGCCGAGTCGACACTGTCAGCTGCGCGTTTTTTGTTCATTTCCTGAGTGATCTGTAGGGTGAGGTTATGCTCTAGGTCGTGTTTGTCATCCTCCAAGTTCTTGACTTGCATCTTCAGCAGGTGGATCTCTTGATTTTTGGTGAGAATCTCTAGGACCAGCTTTTCGGTTTGATCCTCGCGCATCAGATCCTCGATTCGTTGTTTCAGGTGCAGAATCTCAGAGTCTTTCTCTTGGATTAGTTCCTCCAGATCGGTCTGTTCAGTGGCAGAGGACGATTCCAGTTGCAGGCGAGCGATTTGATTTGTGAGAGATTGGTTCTCCTGCGTAAGGCGATCGATTTCGGTGTGGAATGATGACTGCTGGCGCAGACTTTCGATTTCTTTCGACAGATCTCCGTTTATGGCATTCGCTGATTGGAGCTGAGCTTCGAGGCGGTGTACTTCGTCGGTTAGGCGTTGTAATTCGACGTTGTTGCCTTCAAATTGTTGGCTGAATGTCGCCTCAAGTTTGTCGTTTCTTTGCTTGACCAAATGAAGTTCCGCAGCTAATGATTCTGATTGGCTATCTGGCGAAGCAAACGATTTCTCCAGTCGCAGACTGTTGATTTCCTGAGTCTGTTCTTGTTTCTCCTTTATTAGACTGTGGTTCTCGGTGGAGACTTGCTCGAGTTTTACTTCAAGTTCCTTTACCTTTGCCAAGTCAGCCTGGAGCTTGTAAATCTCAGCAGATAGGTTCTCGTTTTCAGCTGTGAATCGGCCATTCTCCTCCATCCTGATAGCCTTCTCGCGCGCCACAGCTTCTTGGGCATCGGACAGCTGAGACTTCAAGTTCTGATTCTCCAGTTTGATCTCGTTCAGTTGGTACTTCTGATCGGCACTGTCGGAGCCCGCTGAATTTTCCAACCGCGTGACTTTCTCATTCAAAGTCTTGATGATGTTCTCAGCTCGCTGCAGGTTGGCTTTCTCCTCGTCCAGCAGAGCTTGCAGTTCCGTTCTATCCCCGGAAATATCCTCGATCTCTGACTGTAGCTCTAGAATCCTCTTTTCTAGAAGGTTTTTGCAATTTTCTAGCTCTTGTGTGGCAGCAGGACTTGTCGCCGTGATTGCAGTTACAGCTGGTGCTGGTTCACCTACCCATTCCTCAAGTTTTCTTACCTTCTCGGTGAGCTCTCGAATGCGCGATTGATACATTTGAACATCACTGTCCTGGCGTTCCTTCATTTCCGTCATTCGTTCATTTCCGGCCGTCAGTACATCGATCCGCTTCAGAAGATTCTCCTTTTCTTGGGCCTGGCCATCGGTTTGTTTTCGCGCCTCGTTGAGTTTCTCCTCCAACTGTTTGAGTTGAGACTTCATCTCCTCCTGAATAGCGATGTCCAAGTCAGAAGATTCCACAGATGAGGACTTGCGGAAGGCTGCCTGCGAGTGAAGTTCGTCAATCTTCGTCTTGTACTCCTTCAATTTCTTCATTAGTTTGCCCGATTTGACCTGCATTTCCTGCTTCTGCTGTTCGAGGCGATCGCGTTCCAACTCGAGCTCTTGCACCCGCTCGTGACTTTCTTGCAGTCTCAGCTCGAACTGCTGTTGCGGTGAAATCAACGACGAACTGCTGGTGGTGGCAAAGTGTTTCGCTTCGAGGGCGGCTTCTTCTGAGCCCCAACCCCAGCCTTCGTCCATCTCCAACTGATCCGACGGCTGGCAGGAATAGGCTTTCTTTGGAACAATGACCTCTTCCACCACGGGCTCGGAGGAAACCTGCGGAATGATGATACTTTCGAATGGAGATGGCTCGGGGGCGCCCCTAAAGAACATGTCTAATGAAGGCACCGTTTCCGCGGGAATAATTTGGCAATCTATAGCTTTGGTGGTTTCTTTCAGCTGCAATTCTTTGATGCGTTCTTCGTACTCCTTCAAACGGGCTTCGAATACTCGGCGTAGCTCTTCCAGCTGCCGAAGGCTGTCCTCGTGCGCTGCGATGCGATGGGCGAGTTTATTCTCGAGATCTTGAGCGTGCTTCTCCAGGTCGGACACATTTCGTTGGAGATCCTCGATTGTCTGCTGATTTCCAATTGGCTCCTCTTCGACCAGGGGCGGAGGTGGCGGCAGCATCGCACGACTGTGAACGGCTCCGTGCAGACCATCAACATGACGAACGCTTACAATCTCATCAAATACAGATGGCGTGCTCTGATCGGTCCCAAAGAATGCTACTGGTGGAGGAACGACCACTTGTGGAGGTTCGTTTCGCAGAAGTTCAAGCTCGCGTTGTTTGTCGCTCAGCTCTCGCTCGAGGCGGTCACATTTCTCCCGCAGATTCGCCACTTGTGCGTCGTCATCAGACTGCGTGAGCGAGGCAAATGGATCCATTGGCTGCTGCCTGGCGGCCAACGCATTCATCTGCAGCTGCAAGTTCTGGCGCTGGTAGTTCTCGATAACAGCTTCCTTCTCCGCGAGCAGGTCCGTCAATCGCTTGTTCTCGGTCTCGATGAACACCTGATCGTCGGTCTGATTTTGGCCGACCTGCATCCGCATCGAGTCCAGTTCGGATATCTGCGTACGCAGCACATTCAGCTCGATTTCATGGTTCTGCGCCAGCGTGTCTATCTGATGTTTTAGGTTCTCCAGCTCCGTCTTGTCCTGCATCGATTGCATTCGCAGCTCTTGCAGTTCGAATTGATCTTGCGATAGATTCTCATTCTGCATCTTAATCCAGGTTGACTCGCGCTCCAAATCTGCCTTGGCCTGCTCCAGCGAATTGATGGTCTCGTTCAGTCGTACGTGCTCGTCCTTAAGCTCGCTGACTTCATCCTTTGTACGCTCAAGGTCCTCGTTGAGTGATCGTTTCTCATCAGAGATCACTCGCAACTGTTCGCTCAGATCGTTCTCCAGCTCATCGATCTCCGAGTGCTTGGCAGCCAACTTGGCGTCGTAGGTAGCCCGTAGGCGCTTCATTTCGACATCCATTGCGGACACTTGAGTTTTTAGCGAATGATTCTCCGAATCCAGGTTGTTGGTGGTCTCCTCTTGGAAAGCCGCATACTCCTTCTCCAGCTTGGCATGGTTGGCCACCAGAATGGCATGCTCCGTTTTCAAGCTCTCCAATCGGTTCGACAAGAGCTCGTTTTCTTCCTGCGCTTCGAATAATCGCTGACCGATAATGTCATCGTGGTCGGATAGCATGTTGAGCCGGTAAACAAGTTCATCTTCAGCCTTTGTGTGCTCGTCGGTGCGTGTCTGGAGTTGGGCGTCGAGCAAATTCGCCCGCCGTTCCATCGAAGCTCGCCGATCCTCAAACGTTGCAACACATTCCTCTAGTCGGCAGATTTTGTCCTTGAACTTGTTATTCTCGTGCTCGAGGCTTTCTATGTAGCTCATGTCCTCCTGGAGCTTCGCTTGGATGCCGTCGTGGAGCGTCTCTAGCCGTGCGATGGTTTCCTGGAAGTTGGCTCGCTCCGCTGATGATTCCTCACGCATTTTGGCGTTCTCCTTTCGCAAGGCTTCCAAATCGGCCAACATATTGGCGGATGGTGTCTGCGCCGCTACCGGTGCCGGGGCAACAGTCGGTAGAATTTGCTCTTCTTCGACTTGCTTACTTAACAGCTGATTTAGGCGCTGGATTTCCCGATTCTTCTCCTTAATCACCGCTTTGGACTTTTCAAATTTGATGCTCTTAGCCTTGGACTCCTTTGTAAGCTCGTCGATTTGGGCGTCTTTTTCTTTTAACAATGCGTCCTGAACACCCGCCGATGACTGCCCAGCGGTGTGCATCTGCTGGCATTGCGCATTCAGCTGTTGAATTTGGCTATTTTTTTGGTTCAACTCTTCATGCACCCATTTCATGTCATCCTCTGATCTGTCAAGTATTCCATTCAGCCTCTGAATCTCCTTTTCCTTCGCATCGGCCTCTTGTCGAATGGTTGAGAGCTGATTAATTTGCTCGTGGAGTTCGTGCACGGCTGCGTTCTTTTCATTCAACTGTTCGCGTAGGAGCAGCAGTTCACTCTGGTAGGACTCTGCGCTCAGTATTTCCTTACTAATGCTTGCACTCTTCTCATTCAGCAGTGATTCTGCCACTCGTAGCTTCTCATTCAGCGCGTTTATTTCTGCATTTTTCTCATTGAGCACGTCCCGCAAATATGCGACTTCTTGCTGCGCTGATCCCTGCAGTTGCGAGCTAGTATTCAGCTCGTTGATTCGGCTTCTGCTCTCATTTAGCTGACCTTGGAGAATAGCTGTTGCGCTATTCGTGTCATTTAGCGCCGATTTTAGTTCTTCTACCTCCACGGTTTTCTCGTGCAGCTGCTCGCGCAGGGCTACCATCTCAAGCTGAACCGCGTCCAATGCTTGTTGAACCTTGGATACAGAGTCCTCCAGGTAGGCCCTCTGTTGGTTTGTAGCTGCTTGCATCGACTCCAGCTCAACGGTTGCCCTTGCCAGCTGGGCACTCTTTTCTTGAAGCTGCTCTTCCAACAACTCGATTTGGGGATTTTTCTCCTTTGCCTCAGCATCAAGGGCGCCCTTTTCAAGATTTTTTATCTTCGCCTCGAGCTCCTGACATTGAGCGACTTTTTTCTTTAGATTTGCGGCGTATTTCTTCAGTTTTTCCAGCTGCTCCTTGTTTCGATGCTCCAAGTCTTTGACACTTTGCTCCAATTGGTTCGACTTCAGCTCGGCAATTTGTAAATTCTCTTCTAGGGTTTGGTTCTCCTCCCTGAGGTGGAGATTATCCTCCTCCAGTGCTGCCAGCTGCGATAATTTCTGCAAGTTACTTTTCTGCGAGTGCAGCTCCAGCAACAACTTATCGACGACCTGTTTGTTCTCCTCGTTCTCTTTGGTTAGTTTGTCCAGTTCGACTTTGTTGGTGTTCAGCTTCTCTTGAATGGAGACGATCTCGTCCTCCTTCTCGATCACCTTGTTGGCGTTCTCCTCCATGGTCTTGTAGAGGTCCATGATTTGGTCGTTTAACGTATCGATGGTCTCCTGCTTGTTGGTCAGCTCATCGATTTGCTCGGCCAAAAGACCTTTATTTATCGAGAGGGCCTCCTTCAGCTTATCCACTTCCAAGTGGAGATCGGTGGATAATTGTTGCCCAACTTGGCTGCTGCTCGCGTGTAATGTGTTTAGTTGAGTTTTTAGCCGCGATATCTCCTCATCGCGCACATTTAGCTCGTGTATCTTTTTAGCAAGTTCTGTTTCGCTATCCGTGTAGGCCTCGATCAACTGTTGCTTTTGTTCGGCGATCAGGTCCTGCAGGATCTTCATCTCGGCTTCAGAGGTTTCGATCTTGCCTTCCAGATCACGACGGAGACGGGTCAGGTTCTCGATTTGCTTTTCGTGTGCCATTTCCTTGTCGTTGATTAGACGGTCAAACTCTTCAGACATGGATCGCAGTGAGGCGATCTCCTCATTGAGTCGGGAGATCTGCGAATCCTTTTCCTCAGATGCTGTGGTGGTATTTATTAGCTCCTCACGAAGATCGTTGATCAAGGACTGGAGTTCTTCGATCTTTACATCATCTGCGGGTGGTAATAGTGGCGCCTCTTTGGCGCCCTTTACTTTCTCCAGCAGCTCCGTCAATTGCTGATGGGCGTTTTTAGCTTCCTTTGATAGCTTCTTGGACGCGTTGAACTTGGCGTTCTTGTCGTTCGCCTTGCGATAGGCCTCCAACTCCGTGTTCAACTTGGTGAGACTTTTTGCGCACTTGTCGAGCAGATCCTTGGAGTCACTTGGTGCACTTACTGATGCCGCCTTGATCATGCTATTTAACTCGGCCGTGATCTTGGCCTTTTCAGCTGTTATTTCCTTGATCTCATTTCGAATAGTTTCTTTCTCTTCTGCGGCACTTGCGCATCTCTGCTTTAGAGCGTCTCTCTCGGCGTTGGCTTCGCCGATTGTTCGCTCCATGGCGGCCTTCTCATTGGTTAGTTGTTCAATCGTCCGCAAATGTTCGTGATTTTCAGTTGTCAGCGTTTCCATCTTCTCCAGAACCTCCTTTCGCTCTGTCGTAAACATTTCAATCTTGTGCATCAGTTCGGAGCTTTCCTCTTTTAGCTTCAGCAGACTATCGCTCAGCTCCTGATCCATTTCATGTTGTTGGCCTCCTTCGGTGAGTAGCTTGGCTTCTTCTTGCTCGACGCGCTTGTTGAACGCTTCAATCTCAAGGCGATCTTGCTGAGTTAGTCGCTCAACAATCTCTATCGACTCAGCTGAGGAACTGGATTTACTGAGTTTCTCGATCTTATCGAGCAGTTCCATATTCTCCGCCACGTAGTGCTCTATTTTCTTGCTCATAGAGCCCTTCTCTTCGCGCAGTTCATCAATGGTTTTACTTAGGCTAGCGTTTTCCTGCTGAAGGTCTTGGATTTTTTGGCGATTCGTCGTCACTTGCTCCTCCAATTGAATGGATTCCATTTCGGAGACCACCCTCGCCGATTCCAGCTCTGACTTGGTGGATTGTAGATTTTCTTTCATGTCAATTTTCTGCTCCTCCAGTAATTGAATGGCGGACGTTTGGTTTTGACACGTCGCCTCAAGGTACTCAATCTTTTTCTCGATTTCTATTTCGGTCGTAATTGTCGTGTGCTCGCCGCCGACAAGTTTCAATTGCAGTTGACCCTTTTCGTCCTCCAGTTCGGTGATCTTTTGCTGCAGCTCTTCGTTTTCGTCAGTCAGCTCTGCGACGGTAGCATGCAGATCGGACATTCGCTTGAATTCATTCAGCTTCGTCTCGAGGAGTTTGTTTTTCTTCCGCATGCCTTCCAGTTGGTCCTTAAGAGTGTCCACGTCATCGTCGGACATTGTGGCAAAAAGGGGCTTTCGACTGGGCAGCTGAAGTTTCTCCTCCAGAACGGCAAAGTTGGCGTTCAGCACATTCAACTCGATAGTCTTCTCCATCAGTTCCTCTTCTAATGTTTTTATTCGCTCCAAGTAGTTGTGAATGTCCTCCCGCTGCGACTCTATTGTGGCTTCAAGGCTTTCGGTTTTGTCGACACTTTCTACCTCTTCCTCTGCGGTGCGAAGATTTTCGTTCTCCTGTCGAAGCGTATCGTTGGCCTGTTCCAATTCGCTTATCTTTATCTCCAGTTGCTGAACTTGTAGGGTTAGTTCTTGTTGCACGTGGTCCTCGACATCGTCCACCATTTCAAACTTCTGAATGTCAACCGAGGAATTAAGCTTTTCCAGTTCCTGCTCAAAAATCTTCCTCTTTTCTTCCGATTCTCGGAGTTTGGCTTCGAGTTCCTGCGTCTTTTCGGTTAAATCACATTTGGCCGTTTCAAGGATGTCATTTACCTCCTCCAAATGGAGAATTCTTTTCGATTTCTCCTCTAGCTCTGTCTTCAAGCGATCATTTTCAATCTGCCAGCTCTCTTCCACATCGTAATCGTTCAAAGTAGCTACCAACTCTCGAGTTCTCTTCTCCTTAAGTCCCTCCTCCAGCTCTAGAATCTTATTCTCCAGCTCCTTAACCCGCTTAGATGCATCCGACGAACTCTTCTCCTTCTCTAATTGTTTCTCGAGCAGACGAACGCGATTGTCGAGGAATTTAATTCGCTCCTTGTCCAGATTGAACGGGGCCGACGCCAAATCTGTTGCAGATCTTACCTTGTCCCTTGTCGAACTGTACGATAAGGCACTGAGATCGCCCATGGAACGACCCAGCTCAGAGGAATGTTCCAAACACTGTTGCGTTGTATCGAACTTTGCTTTCAACTGTGTCACCATATGCTCGATTTCACGTTTGCTATGCTCCCGTTCGGCCAGCTTTACTTTGTTTTCTTCCATTTGCTTACGCAGAAGGAGGATTTTTTCACTCCCTGGCGTTTCGATACGCGCCGAACTGGGTCGACTGGGGGTGATGAGTCCACCGCCAGCATCTATAGTTGTACTACATTGCGATTGCAGGAGATGCAGGTTCTCCTGCGATTGGAAGTGCCCATCGTTCAGGGAAGTGCTAGATGAGTCGAGATTTTGACGGGATCGAGCTTTCGATTTCAAATTCGTTAATCGTAGGGCAATATTCTTGACTTTCTCTTGCGCCGAGGAAGTTGATTTGCCATGTGCTGCTTCGGATTTTCGTACGAGCTCCTTGAGGGCGGATATTTTTTCCTGAAATCACAAAGGGGATTAGTTTTCGGTTCAAAATATGCATTTGCAATTGATCAGGACATAAGTCTGATCAGAAATTTGTTCCAGCCAGCAACCACTTCCGTGGTCAAGTATTCGACCCACCTTACGAAAACCTTTTTAACACAGATAGCCTACAACTACAATTGCTAAATTGGACAATGATGTCAGGACCAGCACAAGTTTAAGGAATATAGGTACCTGAAAGCAAATCCGCTTGGTGCAAATAAACCTTGACAAAATTCTTGAGCAGAGATAACCCAGTAAAAACAAAAATAACTTAAATTCATCGAAGTATCTGCAAATCTACTAGTAAGTGTGATGAATGACAAGTAAAACCTAAAGTATATGGAAGTACACACCATCACTTCATTCATCACTGAAACGAAAGAAAAACATTGATCTTTGCGATCCACTATCGAAATTGGGACAAGCAACAGCCTCTCACTAACAAAAAAATAAAATTGTCACGTCTGCCCCTCCATTAATAGAAGTGATTATTGAATAACTGAAGCAGAATATGTGAGCAATACAGCGTGAAGAGTTGAAGCGATAAGACAGGTTCCCAATGTTCGTGTGATGCTGGTTCAAATACATTCAATGTATACATTCGTAGATAGTGACGTGTCGCAAGTCATGGTCACTATTTCAACCTGTTATTATTATTTAAGCTTGCAACAAGATTTCCAACTAAACAATTCAAATTAATATTATTCGGGCAACTACTGCACTAAATTCCAATTGGAAACCATTTCAATGGGATCCATCCCATGCCTTTGTTGAATGGGGCCCACCTCACAAAAGCAACA